>JAWNMW010000583.1:0-10000000 GCA_035043565.1 Drosophila robusta | reverse complement strand
TTTCAATTTGTTCTGTCAGGTGATCTTCTCCCAGAAATAATGGAAGGCGAAGGGGATAACTTTGTTGTAATTAATATTAATTAATTATTGTTTTAATTTGCTTGAGCTTTTAGCTAACAAAATAAATGTAATGTAAAAGAGATTATAATTTGACTTTAAATACAATATTTACCTATCACTTGAAAGGATCCAACCACAAACTATTTTAATTAGAATTCAGAAAATAGACAATTTGCAGTTTTCATTATTTACTCTGAGTCCGACAGCTGCTGCCAAGACAAAAGTTTCTATGTCCAATTTAGTTCATCTTCCCGGTTCCTTCGGCTGGGGCGTTACAAGAGCTGGTGGCAACATTTTGTGGCATGCTGCTGCTGCTGCACTAATGACGCGAATCGGCCTAAATAACAAGCTGCTGGCATTTGGTCAGCAGGCGGAGGCTGAGCAAGGGGACCGTGAGGCGCTGTTGGAGCCAATGCCAACGGCTCTGCCAACTCGGCAGTCGATTTTTCAGCCCCATGCTCCACCGCAACTGTGCGCACTAATGAGACGCAATGAGGAGAATCCAGGGGGCACCGCAAAATGGAAATTAAGTAAACTGCAACAGCGACCATCTGCGACAGTGGGCGTCTTCTGGGCGTGGCACTTGGTTAGATAGATTTGATTTAATTAAGTTGATGTCGGCGCAGCTTCTGCCAAAAGTTCTTACCGCCCCAAGCAGTTGGCGAGTCGCCCCCCAATAATTCCAAATACAGTTGGCAACGACTCGGACGTCATTGTGAGCTGCTTTAATGTTAGACAAGGTTTCGAAATGGCAATAAATATGAAAATAAATCTAAGCGCCGAAACATTGCGAGAATTTAGCGTCGTGAAGATCTTTCAGGAATCGGCTGGCCATAAATATTCAATGTGTTTCTCGTCCGATGGAGAGCTTTTGGTGGTCTGCGACCATCGAAATCTGATCGTCTTCGATTGCAAGTGTCTCAAAGAGCTGTCTCTGGTCCATGTGCGAAAATATCGTCCGGAATTGGTTTGTTTTACACCGCAAGATAAGAAACTGCTGCACAGCTCAAGAAAGGTAAGTGGGGAAGAGGAATGCGCAACCTAAGATGTTTAGTTAATCTATATAGATTACAGTATTAACGGCTGTTTGTTGGTTTGTTTCTCAGTTTAATAATTTTCTAAATAAAACTTGGGCCAGATCCTTTTATTTTAGCATGGAGTAGATATATTGCTGATCAGCATCAATATAGTTTTGTCCATTTGTCCTGGTTCTTTGTTTTAAATCATTTTGAATTAAGTTTGAAGAATAAGCGTTATTTAAGAATAAATATTTAAGAATAATTTGCCTTAAATGGGTTTTTTTAATGAAACCTTTCTTGCTTTAAAAAATATCCTAATCAATATCAACGATTTCGGTCTTTATTATATATTATTATATATTTTTTTAACAACGCTGGAATATATCTTCACATGGAGTAAAAGGTCGTAATTAAATTAAGTTAAAACGAACTAAAATAAAATATTCGGCATTCTTAAAACTTTTACTGAAGTGGGAATTACTCAAAAAAATTCTTAGACCACGTACAACAAATTTTAATACAACAAGAACGAATCTTGAGTTTATTAAAACTCTCGATATACCAGAAATAAGTAGGAATATTCTTTGCATAAGTTCGATATTTGAGTTCAGAAAGACATGTTTTATTTTTGACTATATGTTTTGGTATTTAAGAGAACCTTCAATGGAACATGTTATATTTTTATACTAAACCTAAAACTAAATTATTAAAATAATTACTTTAGAAATCATAGTGAAATACTTGATCGGAACAATCGAACGATGTTCAGTTTTTAAATCAAATGCGTGCAAGGGTATTTCATTTAAGATTGTTTAGAAAGCTTCCCAGAACACTTGTCTCTAATCGATTCCCACGCACTCCAGGTGGACTACGCCATCCGCTGCTTGGATCTGAGCAGTCAGCAGCACGTGCGGCTCTTCAGTGGCCACACCGGAAGATTGCGGGCCCTGTGCTTCCAGCCCGGCAGCGAGCTGCAGTTCATGAGCGCCGGTAGCGATGATCGCGTGTTCCTGTGGGATCTGCGCACTTCCAGCTACACGCAGCATCTGAGTCATCTGCGGCAGCCGCTGTTGGCCTACGATCCCACGGGCGTTGTGTTTGCCGCCTGCAACAGCACCGAGTGCATTGAGATCCACGATGTGCGCAAGCTGAGCGCCAAGCCCTGCCAGCAATTCGGCTACATGCTGAAGGACGATGCCAAATGGACGCAGCTGCAGTACGCGCCCGACGGCAAGCGGCTGCTGGTGAACACCGACTTCTCCTGGTGCTTCAGTGTGGATGCCTGCAGCGGTCGCTTTCGCCAGTCCTACGCGAACTATGCGAACGAGGCCCGGCTGCCGCTGCAAGCCTGCCACACGCCCGACTCCCAGTTCGTGCTGGCTGGCGCGGACGCGGGCTGCGTTCACGTGTGGCATGCAGACAGCGGGCAGGCGGTGGCTGTGCTGCGCTGCAACACCACGAGGCCGGTGCGCTGCCTGCAATTCAATCCGAGGCTGAACCTGTTCGCGAGCGGCGATGTCTGGACGCGCTTCTGGCTGCCCCCGGCCACTGACAGCGGGTATGTGGCGCCGCAATCAGCGGATCGGTTGCCCAGCAAATGCGTGCCCATCATTGATTTAACCGGAGATGACACTGATTCGAAGTCGGATGAAATCCAGCAGGGACTGCTCAACATTGTCAACTGGCGCAAAAGTCAGCAGGTCAGGAACTCCTGGCCAATGCCAATGCAGTTGCCACGTTTCCAGCCGGCAGCTAGGCGCAGGCGGCGCTGGCCGTTGCCTGACTGGCAGACTGTCTATGAAGCCGACAGTCTGGAGGAGGGCGAACTGCGATGATGACTAACATTCGAGAAGTCGCAAATGCAGTTCCTAGTACTTGCTTTCATTTCTAAAATATCCTATAAAATGACCTAGGAATTTTAAATATTTTGGAAATTTTATTCTTTGAATATATCCGAAATATTACCTGCTTCGATAATCTCCCAATTTCTTTTAGTTAAAGCAATGTTGTGGCACATAAAACAAAATGGCCTTGGCCTCCATTGAATTTCGAATTTGTGTTTCAGAATTTGCGAGTTTAATGCTAATATCTCACATAATGTTTTTGATATATGGATTTGATACACAGTTTTTAGCTTTTTGTGCTCCCAAAATTATCTGCTCGACGAACGTTGTAAGTTTTTGTTAATCTGTGAAAGAACTCCAATGATGATGACACATAATTCTTAATAATTCACTAAGAGATATAAACCTGAGATGTTGCTGTGAAATGTGAAATGTGAGAAATGTTATTTTCTGTGAGCCAAAGATTAAATACCCTTGTAAATATTTGGATCGAATATTTACCGATTTTTACTATTGGAGGGAATATTTTATAGTAGTTCGATTTGGTTATATAATATAATATAATATAATAATATTATAATAATATAATAATAATAATAATAATAATAATAATAATAATAATAATAATAATAATAATAATAATGTAATATATCATAATATAATATAATATTATGTCCACAATAACTCAATTGACTTTGGAAAAACAAAAATGTTTTCTATACAAAAATTAATTTTTGTTAGGGAGATTTGTTATTATATTTATTTATTTAAAAAGGTTGACAGATCGAGTGTCAACCTAAGTATAATGTATAAAAACAAAGATACAATGGAAGTAAATATAAACAATTAAAAGCTAAAAGCCTAAGAGAATTATAAACAATACTCATAACATCACCGACACGATGGGGGTATTTTATTTGCCAGTCCGGCTAGCTATGCCCCTAATCACAGCAAATTGTTGTCAGTGACGTTAAGAGACTCTACTGCTAAAGAGAAGGTTGTTAGAGTAAGAGTATATTCTACAATTTAGATCTAACTCCAATAAAACAATATATAATGATAAGGAAAGTGAAGGAACAGTTATAGTTATTAATAATAATAATTGTTAGAATTAGATGGATAGATAAGAGGAAAGAGACAGACGGAAATCATTGACCCGATGGGGGAGAGATTTAGCCCGTCCGGCAAACTGTGCCCCTGCTCACAGCTGCGGGTGGTCAATGATTTGCCGAAGATATCCTGAAAGCAACGACTTTATTAGGGGAAGAGAGAGCTCAGAGGAGAAAACGTGGTAAAGGCTATTATAGCGTTGAGATTAAGGAGTAAAAGCCTGCTGGAGTAAGATGGCAGACGAAGATTGGGATTCCAGTTTAAGCCACGTAAGGCAAAGAGCAGAAATTGCTTCTGGACGGACTCAATTCGATCCTGGTGGATTTTGTACTGCGGATACCAGATACATGAGCAGTATTCCTGGATTGGGCGTACAGGTGATATATAAAGAAGTTTCGTAGTGAAGGGATCATTGAACTCCTTCGACCAACGTTTAATAAAGCCAAGTACAATCTTAGCCTCGTTTACAATAGTATGTATATGAATGTTGAATTTCAGCTTTGAATCAAAGAGAACACCAAGATCTTTTACTGTTAGTATACGTTTCAATTGAAAATTGTCAATTGCATAACTAACCAAATGTGGCTTAGAACGAGTAAAAGACAAACATACACTTTGAACAATTAAGGTGTAACTGGTTGTCCGAACACTAGAGCTGCATAGAGTCCAGATGGTCAACTAATTTGGCCAACTTCGACATATGCACCGTGTTCATAGAAAAAAAAACAAGGTCGGATATGTTCCTCTATGCTTTAGACATTTTATGACAAAATTATAAAGTCCCCTGCACGAGTATAAAAGCCAAATTTGACGGGAAACAAACAAATTTAGCAGCACACTCGCACACACACCCGCACACATCCACACGATCTATCAATCAGCGACAGAAACACTCGCACTCGGACTTGGCCAGTGCATCCAAAGTTCCAGTTGGCGGCAACTTGTGCAATTGCATCACTTGGCTCAAAGTTTCAACAACTGGCAGCAGCATTTCTCAGCTGGAGCCACTGGAACAACAGCAACAACAAGGAGAACAACGGTAACAACTCGAACGCCTTTTGCTGTTGGGACACAAATTGTCGAGTTCTGCCAGCAAATTGCACGGCTGGCTGGCTTTAAGACGCGTTCGGCGAGGGGGAAACGCGGCGGGTCAATGCGTAACTTTGGTGCCGCAGCTGACAAGCGTTTCATTTACTTTTAGTTTTACCAAACACAAAAAAAACTTAAATAAAATAAAATAATAAAATGTTTACTCCGTTTAATATAAATGCAATCTTTTGCAAAAATACCGCACAAATTGCTCCTGAACTTTCGTAAAGTTCTGTGTAACTCTAATTGAAGATGTGCCCCAAATTCCGAGGCTATAGTAAAATAGTAGAAAAGACAACAATTCCAGAGCAACTAGAACTTGACTTAAGTTATCAAAAATTCAGGCAAATTGCAAGCAACTTGGCGATTTGACAAAACTTTATGCCATAAAGTGTTAAAGTATTTGGCAAAGGAGGTTAAGAACAAAAGTTGTCTAGATGGTAGCTAGATAGCAATACTAATCCATCAATTTAGAAATTATAACGAGCTTTTAGCAACAATAAAATGGTTAATAATATATGTACATAGCTCCCTTATGACAGAACTGAACTGATTTGACTTGCATTTAAAATATGTGCATCGTTGAATAATTTTGCAACATTTTTTTTGCAAAATTCAGAAATGCAAATTTATAATTTTAATCGATTGTGGTTGTCACAGTTAGTGTAAAAGACAACATTAAAACAAATTCTGGGTGGGACACATTTTTTTGTGAAATTTCATACCAAAATTGACAAAAATTTTGACATGTAAAGCTCTCGAATGCGTAGCAAAATATATGAATATTTTATGCACTCGCTTTTGTCTCCTTTAAATTGATAAACTTCGTGCCCAAATTAGAAGACCTTCTGCAAAGTCATAAAAAACTTCAAAAACAAATTGAGCTCGTTCTTTGGATTATCACAATGTTAAATGAATAACCATAAATTACTAAAAAAAGCCAATGGCAATTGTGAATTTCAACATAACTATATTATCTTTGATACTTATGGGATTAAATTCAGCATTTTCCCACCCAAGGACTTGGGGAACGGAATCATTTGCATGTTCCGGCCATGGTTTTCTTCGAGAATATTTATTCAAGGGCAAATGCGTGGAACTACAAAAGTCAGTTTACTTTTAAATAGTTGCTTTGTCGAGTAGTTTCAGTCTGTTTAACAAGAAAAGGAAGAAGAAGAAGAGAGGTGGCACAACAACAGTCATTAGACTAATTAACTAGAAATGCTGCAAGCCAAAGCTAAACAAATATAAATTACACGGGCATGCGACAAATTTGCAGCAAGGCGGAAACGGAAGCGCGCGTGTCGCCATTTTGATTTGCCCTGGTCATTAACATTAGCGAGTGCCATTGTTATTGTCCTAGCTGGTCGTGTCGCTGTTGTTGTTGTTATTCCTGGTGTTTAGCATCTTTTGAAGCACATAAACGCCGCACGAGCTCTCAAGCAAAAGTAAAATTAATTAAAAAGGTGAACCAAATTGCAAAAGAAACGAAAGGCAGCGCGTGACTAAATTGTAAAACAAATCTCGAATATAGGCAACGCCAACATCAACGCCCCCACAAAGCCCCCCGTTATACACTCAAAAAAATAAAATTCTGAGTGCTAGTTAGGCCGGGATAGATTTTATACCATTGGTTGTTTTCTTCTTTAAATTTCATATTTAAATCATTTCCAATTTGAAAATTGATCACTTGAATTAAGCAAACAATATTTATTATAATATTTTGTGTGCCTGAAATTCCCATATTTCGAATTTAATGAATATTAAAGACTCTCAATTGTATTAAATATTTCGAAAAATACATTTCTGTATTTGTGTTCTTCGCATAAGAAATTCCTTTTCGCTTGTGACCTTGACCGAATTTCTGACGAAGTTTCTTCCTCATTTGAGTACAGATTTCTTTGTGCTTTCCTTGCAGTGTATCGACTGTTGCTGTGAAATGACGCAAGAATATTTAATGCGCTGCTCGTTGGGTAATAAAAGCGGATTTCTTTTGGGCTCAGCTCACAAATCTTGTTTGGGTTCAATTTGTGTGCTACATCGGGGAGGGGAGGGAGAGTTTGTGGAGGAGGGGGAGGGGGATGGGGAGAGGAGTGGAAAACATGTGCATGGCCCGCTGCTCTTTTATGAAGTATGAAAGAAAATGAAAACAACGGACAATTTTGTTGCTGCAAAACTTTGAAGGCGAACTGAAAATTATTGAAAAATTTTCATACTTGAGGAGCCAATCAATTGCATGCATCGGTGAAGAACGAGTCGAAGAACAAGTGAAAGAAGCAGACCAGGTCAGCTGGGTATTAGAATAAAAGTGATTTAAAGTCGGCTACAATCCATACTTATTATAAAGAATCAATTTGACCTCAATACATTACAAGTTCTGCAAAGGCACACCGATTCGGCGACGGGGGGTGGGGCTTGGGTGATTGTTTGATAAACTTTTAAATTACTCAACGGGCACTTTCAATAATGGCAGGAGCAAACGGGTGCCCCGCAGCCCCCTCAGGCTAGTACCTGATGACCTCTACTTGTAGGTCTTAACAGACTTGTAGGCGGCAAAACTTTTTCATCGTACTCTTTTTTTCATCTCACTTATTTCTTGAGACTTCAACTAGGACTTTGACTTGCCTACGCTTTCGACAAAGTTGTCTTGAAGTTTGTGCAGGAGTTGCTCAAGGGCAAGCGGCATGGACGGGGCTGGGGGGCAGGACGTCTATTTCCGCTACGGGCGTAAAAATAACAATCGACTTGCAGTTTGAATACATCACAGCTTGTCGGGTGAGGAATATGCCGAAGGGGGGCGGGAGGCAGAAACGTTAGCCAACTTCCGTGCTTGTTTTGCGTCTTTTTTAAGACGACGGGATTAAGTGGATTTTTAAGTGGCAGCAGCAAAAGTGGCCACGGGCCAGCTACGGCTTAACTTTCCGGCTTAGGCCTCTTCCCATCCCCATCCCTGGTGACACAATTACATGCACGTTACGAGCATTTCCCTTCAGTCCCTCTGGCCACTTCCTCTTTCCGCTGGCATAAAATGGCTTAGCCATTGACATGGACAGCACGTGCTAATGGGCAGTTTTTGGTGGATTGCCCACTGGCCCACCAGCACTGGTGGTTTAAGGGCCTGCCAGCAACGGCGGTGCTTTAAGTGTGGGGGAGTGGACATTTGGACTTTTGGCCGCTTACAGTTTTTGTTTTCTTCTGTTTTTTGTTGTGTTGCCTGTGCAATTGTGGCCGTTGATTGGTTTCAAAATTAGGAAGTAATTTGTGCGGCCATCGGGAGCGCAAATCTTTCTGCAGGTTTTAAGGTTTTCAACAGCGCAGACAGGATCTTTGAATTGTGCTTAAGTCAATTAAATGGAGCGTGAAACTTAAAAACTAAGCAAAAGTTTTTATGTACAAAATATAGAAATGTAGAGTGACAATTAGCAGACACATTTCAGACTCATTAAAGTAGATGATGTAGATTGATTCATAGGGATTCAAGACTCTGTGCAATCAATTTGTCTTAAATAATTTCGGTTTATATTGAGTGATTATTTTGAAAATTTGTATTTTGTTTTGACATTAACATGTTGAGTTAAACGTATTTTTGACTAATCTACACGATTTTGTGCAATCAAATTAAATATTTTATAGAAAGCTCTTAATAGCAAAATTTTAATTTTTCTTCGTGTGAATTTACAAGTCTTACAATATTATTTCATTTCTTTAGTTTCATTAATCTCTCGCACAATTTCAGTTTATATTTATTGATTATTTTGAAATTTTTAACTTTGCTTAACATTTATTTTTGAATAAAGCTAATCTACTAGACAGATAGATATTAAACATTAAACATTAAAGAATTTGAAAGTGAATTTTCAAGAGCAAGACCGCAAAATCTGAATTTTTCTTTGTGTGACTTTACGAGTCTTACAAGGCCATTTCGGCCTTAGCCCTTCCATATTTGTGGCCATCAATGGAGCAATTGTGGTCCACACTCAAAAGCTCATTTGGCCTGCTGATGTCCAGGCAATATGCAACATTGATTGATCCTTGCCGAATGCCGAACGAAACTATAAAAACACACCCTTTCGGGCAATGGTTAGAAAAACAAAAACAACAACAGCCACAATGTGTACAACAATAGATTCGAGCCCATTCGAACTGTATGGCCAGTTGGCCGTAGGTTCAATTTGGCTTGTGATTGCCTCAAATTAAGCGAGCGTTTTGTCGTTCCGTTGTCCTCTTTTCGGGTTGGGCGCACTCGTGACGATTTGTCAATTGTCCAGTGCATGTCTACCCTTCTCGTTCTCTGCGACACTTAGTTGACAGTTAGTCAATCAAGCATTCAATCGGGCAACTCATACGAAGGCCTCCAAATACTCAAAGTGCCGCTCTAAGCTTTCATTTGCAATTTTGACACGCCTTTACAAATGGAATTTTTCGCTTACAATTTACAGCAAACCCTACCCAAACTTCCCTACAGCAACTACAACAACTGTCACAACAACAGCAACAACAATAAATACAATCAAAGTTATGCGCTGTTGATCTGTTTTTAAGCGTCCATTTTGCCTTTAACTGCGAATTCGTGGCTGCGCAAAAGCCTTTATTTATTTTTTGAACATGACAGGCATCGGGACAGGGGGTGGAGAGACGGAGAGCGGGTGTCTGTGTGGTAGGGGCAGCACATCGAAACTTAGAGCTCAAAGGTTTTTGCCATGGCCAGGGACCAGCCAGAGTTGGCATTGCCATCGCCATCGCAGTTGCAATCAGCTTAACAGTAACTAGAAAATAAATTGCATTCGATTTTGTTTTTCTCACATTTTTTATACCCTGCACCAGCCTAACTCAAAAGTATATACATGAGTATTTGCAAGTATTATCTGTTTAAGAAATAGTAAAAAAATACTTTTGATTAAAATGTAGAAAAAATTCAATATATATATATATAATTTCAGATATCAGTATATGTCCAAATATTTTATGTATTTAAAAATTTGGCATAAAATTCAAGAATCCAATATAAGTTATTAAATTAAGTATAAATAAATATTTTGTAAAATGTAATAAAATAACGATTGGAAATTATAATTTCTAGAAATCGGTAAACTCCTTTTCCATGCATAAGATATTTCGTATAATAGAAATACTTTTATTTTTTAAAATTTGTTTGTTATCCTTCGTTTTTCAAGAGTTTTAGGCAAATGTTGTTAAATCATACATTTTTTAAATTCTACCTTGAATTTTTTTGAATATAAAATGAAGAAATTTAAATTATTAAAATGTTGAAGGTTAAAATAATAACTACAATAAATCAAACTAAATTGTGTAGGCTTTTAAAATATATATTGTATAAGAACGTTGGGACTTGAGTTTAAAATTAAATGCAAAACTTAGCTTTTTATTTTGTTTGGATTTTTCTTTGAATCGTATAATATTAAAATTTATGTAAGCATTGATTTCATTCTTTGCTGACCTTAAGAATCAAATTATCTATTTAAGAATTTTCTTAATGCAGGATATCCTGTAGCCGATCAATTAGCTTTCATTTTGTTTCTGTTTTTGCGTGTTCTTTTTTAGCGTTCTCAGCCTTTGTCGGCATTTTCGTTATGCTTTTTGTGCTGTGTCCTTAAATCCCACTACTGCATTCCCGGCACATCAATCGCTATCTTTTGTCTTTGTGCCGCTGTTCGTTGTGGACAAATGCGTGATTGGCCAGCGCGAAGCCGGACAAAAGCAGAGCCGTATAAAAACAAAGCAAAACAAAAAAGACAATAACAAAAAAAGCTAAAGACGACGCGACCAAACTGCAGTTTCTGCAAAACTAAGTGAAAAATTGTGCGCCGCGGCAAATGTTGTCATTGTTGGTGGCTCAACGGGGTGGTTGTGGGTGGTTGAGTGGGCCCGAAGAGCTCTGTTTTTGTTAGTGCAGCTGCCGCTAGCCGGCTTTTAATGCGATTTTTTTTCGCAAAGCACGTGGCGATCAGTTGGCCACAGTCCCTAGCCCCGGGCTTAACCAATTTGTTTGGTTCGCCAGCGCCAAATTGAGGCCAAGTTTGCTGGCTCTGATTTAGCCGGGCTAACAAATTGTGGCGCATTAAGTAACGCTATAAACTATTTTTTAATTGAATTTTTTCATGTAGCGCATTTATCAGCCGGGACAGCTATTGATAACGCGTGGAAGTTTTTATGCCAGCATTCCAGCATTCCAGCATTTAGTGCAATTAAAAGAGTTCTGAAACTAGATAAAACAAATTCAATTTATTTGAGATGCGCTTGTATATCCTATCTGAACCGAACTTAACCACATAAACTTGCACCACAACGCAGCCGAGTGGTTTACACACAGCAAACAACTTTTGCATTGCCAACAGGCAACTTTGGCAGTTGACACTCTTCAAAGTAGAGCTGCGAACTAGCCAACTACTTTGACACTCTTCATGTGTATGTTTAGCTAGGTAAAATAAAGTATAAGGAATTAAAATTGTCGAATTTATTTTATAACTTAAATTCCAGAAAATAATTTTTTTTTAATTTTGTAGGATCGGCAAGAAAAGAGATAATATTGCAAAAATAAACGATAATTTATTATTCTATGCAATTATTTTGTGAATTGTATACATAATAGTATAATTTTTTTCGATTTCTTAGAGTCTATAATGTTTAGAGCTAGTAAATAAAAAAATAAAATTTACTTTAAGCCTTTAAGATGCAGTTAGTAATATTTAAATAATTGTTCTTAAAACCGTGCATAATATAGATAGAAAATGACATGAAAAAGAGATCTAACAGTAGGGAAATGATATTTTATTTATTATGGAAATTAATCTATCATATTTTATGGGCTTACAAAACTGAACTTATCTCAAAGAATTTACATATATGTATCTGCTTAAACCCATGAGCCTGCTGTCTATTCTTAACCCTTAACCCTTACCTCTTGGTTGACAAATCGAATAAGACGCCAAAGCAAAAGTTTATTCAAACGGGAAAGTTTGTTTGATTTCAACATCTCTTGCCAATTTTTAATTAAAAATCAATCAATTGTTACTGTTCGATTGGATTACAAACATTTGCCGAATCAGTTCGCCTGGTCAAGCAAACATACCTCGAATATTACGTATACGAAGAGTGAGCGCATTAATCATTGCCCTTGCCGGGCACTAAGTTAATATTTTACGGCAATTAGACGCCTCGATGGTCGTAATTAAAATAAACGTCGGACAGGTGGAATAAAAAATGAAATGAACCGACACCTGACACTTTAGGTTTATTATGTATGTTATGGCTGTTGTTGTAGTCATGATTGTTATTGTTGTTTTGGGAGCTTTTGTGGACACTTTGCATTTGTTGCGGGTAAACGCTTTATATTTAATTTCTTTTATTTCTCTTAGCCATAAAAATTTGATTTATTTCGGGGTGGGGCGCAAGGACAGGGGGCGTGTCCAGCGTTTGTTGCGCGTCATTAAAATCAAAGAGAAATGTGAAAGTGAAAGTGTGTGTGAAATACTGAAATCATAAATCAAATTTTATTACCTAAGCGACAATTATTTTGCCGCAAAAATCAAAACGAGACTCGAACAAATGGCAGCGCCAGCAACAGACAACGTTACCATTTTTGATGCCCTGTAGATGGGAAAGGAGGTAAAGCGGATATGTTCGAGAGGTGGTTGAGTATGTAATAGGCGGCAGAAGAGCCCATAAAGTAATAAAATAAAATATATACATAATTTTGTATACGCATTACAAGTTAAGTATATTAAGGCAAAACTCAGAAACTTATATAAAAATATATTTTTGTAATATCCACAAGTTTATGAATAATAACGATAATCGTATCTGAAAGAGATAATATAAAAACAGGGTATCCATCAGTTTAGTCTATTACATTCGTGGTTGTTGTTGTTATTTTTTCTAGCGGGTTTATAAATAAATGCGAAGCTACATGTGACAGGGACACACGCGGCAGGCAGCTTGATTTATGGCCCAAAGAAATGCTCATATGCAGACAAATTCCGGCCAACAAAGCGCCAAAGCCGACAGTGGAAATTGATCACAGGAAGGAGGGTGTCGGTTGGCAGGCGGAGCACAACGCTGCGTATGAGTTATTTTAATTACAATAATGGCATGTCAATTAGAAAGCTGACACTGTGACACTTTTGGCCAGAAGGACAAACAGCTAATTAATTACCCAAATGGCATTAAGTTAGGTGAGTCGAAGTAAAAGTAAAAATGCAAAATAGAATACAGAAATTGAAACAGCTGCTAAAGCTGGGAAAGTTAATAAAATTAAGCAAACAATTTGGCGGCAATGCGAGCAGCTTAAGCAGATTTACAATATATATTTTAATTATACAGCGCGTAAACTAATTAAACCAATATAGTCGCAGGCACACTCACATGAGGCTTGTGGGCGTGGCTGCAGCGTACACGCAGCAAGTTTTTAAGCTCTATTTGTTAACTTTAATGCCCCAGCAAACGAGCCAGCGAGCACATCATAAGCATGGAAGAAGCAGCAGGTGGGCGGGAAGCGAGGCGGGTCTGGGTAATGCCTTGGTGGGTGGTTGTGGCTGGGAGTGTGCCACATGTGTGTGTGTGCCTGCCTGGGTTGTGCACAGCAAATGAAGTGCGCTTCAATGGTCGCTGTGCGCAGAAGGCAATGCGGCATAATTCCTTGTTTGCTGCAAGTAGTCGTAGATCCAGATATAGCTATAGATGTAGATATAGATACGGTTGTAAATGTAGGTGGCTAAGGGCCGCTTATAAAGCACAACTTAGCTATGTATTTGGCTTGAAAGCAGGCGTGGCAGCATGTCAGAAGGAGGCACAGCTATTATTAAACTAAAATAGTTGTATTTAAACGCTGCGAATATGCAATTAGAATGTGAGTAAAATGTTAGGCTGGAGTATATCCAACTTCTTCATATATGCGTTTAAGTAAATTTATTATGCATATTTTAAAATTTTATTTTTATTCTTCGCAGCAGATTCCTAAATATGAAAATAAATTCTATCTAATATATTTTGCTCTTTACTTACAGATTTAAATATTTCATTTTAATGTGAAAGTGATAGCAAGAAAATTAAATAACTTTAGACAAACCTTTTGACTCTTGAATGTATACTATATGGGAATATATAGCATTCTAATATATCTGTAACTTAACATAAATTACGACCTAAAATGCTGTGTTTAATTTAAATGCAGATTTAATATAAAACCCTAGTCATACACAAAAATCAAAAGCCGTTCAATTGTTAACATAGATTCTTAATGCGATGTGAAAAAATAATATATTGTAATAAAATTTATTTTTAATATTTATTTGGTTAGTTTTTGTTCTTTTTTTTGATGTGAACAAAATTATTTTAAACGGAATTGGTGATACTATAAATATTTTAAACGTTGCGCTGCACTAACTTATATCAATTTTATATTTATTTTTGTGTATTACTTGAATTCACGAATCGTTGTATATGATTCTCGTTTTGTATTTAAATTCATGAAATTATTTTGCAAATTTAAGAATCATAAATACAATGACAGCTAACAGACCTTGTCAGCTCTGTTATATAAAATTCTTTCAATTATGATAGTGTTATCGTGATACGATGATAGCTTCAACTGCTAAACTTAACATACAAAGTAATTTTTATACAGGTTTTTTTGTTTAGATAAGCCTATCATGGTACTTATAAATTATCAATTCAGTGCATACAGTTCTCGTATGCGACCTGTTTACAGGGTATCAGGCTTTCAGTTATTTCAGTGTTTAAGGCCGATTTAAAATGAGTATCACGTGCGACAACCACACACCCCACCGCAACACACAACACACGAACAGTGTGCGAGGCACACACCCAAAGCTAACACGTACGTTAAATCAAGGTGAGGTGTAAACTTTATTAAGCATACGCCATGTGCGACGCGCGTTTCTCCTTCAATTCCCTAATCATTTGACAGCTGCTGTACGGAAGCTTAAAGTTTACTTCGAGTATTATGCGCGTCGTTGTGGCAAGCACATATTTTATTTAATATTTGTTTACTTAAGCGCCACACAAATAGTGTGTGTTAGTGAGTGTGTGTGTGTGTGTGTTTGTTTATTTTTACTGTCAGTTGTCAATTATTTTTATTGGCAGGTATTATTATTTTGTGTGCACATTTCTATGCAAATTGTCAAACTCACGCGACTAAGCCAACAGAGAGAAGGAGAAAGTAAGATAGAAAGAGAACGTTAAAGAGAGAGAAACAGGGAGAGAGAGCGAGAGGGAGATAGTGAGAGTGAGATGTGCTAGTGGAGTGTGTGTTGTGTGTATGTTTGCGGTTGGAGGCGCGTCTAAACTTGCATGTCATTGACGCTTAATTTGTTTGCTTGGCTTTTTGTTTGCCGTGTGGCTGTTTATGCTGTTGTTGGCCTTGTTGTTGCTTGCCACAGATTTTGCGGTTGCGTGAGTTGCAAACTGTAATGACTGAACAATTAGTGCGGCTTTCAGCCAGCGACATTTTGTTTAGAAGCCATACGACTTTAAATAACAAATACATGTGTTAATTATACAGAATAATTTAGCCATACGGGTTCCAATAAAAACAGAAAGTGTGAGTCAAGGATAACTGCTCAAGCTTTCTTAGCCACAAACATTGAGCATTCATGTACGTTTATAGCTTTAAAATGCTTTCAAGTGCTTTAAAGAGCTTTCAAAAGTGAAACTTGTATATCAAGAGTCGAGCATTCACCAAGTTCCAAGTTTCTCCTTTTTCACACAAAACAAAAAAATTATATAATTTTGTAGGGTGCTCTTAAATAAATCTATTAAACACACTTTTAAGCTCGTGTCACAATCGCGTGCAGCCTCAGCACTAAAATATTTTGTAGTATTTTAGTGACTAATGGATTTGTCAGTTCCACTTGAGGTTGACAACAGAGTGAAGATGACAATAATACGTATTGGCTGCTTCTTTCTGGAAGCGACTTTATGTTTGAGTAATAGCCTTATTTACAGGCAGGTTGCTGTTGAATATCGCATCGCCTCAAGCACTTGGCATACATATTTGCAGCTATCCACATCCATTTGGCTGTCGGCGTTGTTATCCTGGCAACAGCAACAGGAAACAATTGAATTTGCATAAAACACAACCATTTCCATTGCCATTTCGCAGTATTCGCATACACCGATTTCATTTACAGACTCTGCTGCATTCCGGCCATAAGGAGGTGGCCAGGGAGGACCCATTGGGCATGGTACAGTCCAGTGCATCGGAGCTGAACTGTTTGCATATGCGAGTTGCCGGCAAAGATGGCCAGCTACCAGCTACCATATCGCGTCCTGATGGTTTCTTAATGAGCTGCGCAGACTACCAAAAATGCAATCGCTGCTAACGTGCTCGGCCATTAAATAAGCCAACACGATGGCCGATGAGGAGGCCACCCTCGAGAGCCAACAGCTGCCAATTTAAATGGTGCACTGTGAACGAGATGCGATTTGCATTCGATACATCTTCTTTTGCTAGTTTGACAAATATCTATATTTCTCTTCAGACAAGCAAGTTCTTACTGAGATTAGAAGCTATGTGAAAATCTTTAGGTATTAAATCAAAATAGAAATTTGAACAATATTATGTTGTGACAGTTATAAAAACAGAAACAAAGGTCGCTAAGCGCAGAGAAAAGTTTAAGCTTCAGAAAATGTTTTCCTGTAGAAATAATCACAGAGCCAAAAGCTAAACGATAAAAATAAAAATTCTTTTGTGTAACTATTTTGTTTGTTATGCATGTTAATATAATTATAAAGGGAACTTTTCATATAATAATATAATATTTAATCTATATCAAAACTCAACTTTACAATTTTTGCTGTAAGTGTTTTAGATATATTTTTTTGATAAATGTCCCCAAATAGCATTTGTGATTTAAATCACAATAGTGGAGTCAAAAGCCAGGCGCCATCTTTAATTTAAGCATTTATGCCGCATACATTGTTAACCTTTAACCACTGTGCGCTACCCTAAAAGTGCCTGCCCTTTTTAACACCCTTGCAGCTCACCGGAATGCGTTTAACGCCCCGTAGTTGATAGCATTTTCATTAATTGTATATATAACGATTCTTGGCGATTAACTTGCGCCTTTTGCTGGCAATTGCAGGGAAATTAAATAACGAAAATATTGGCAACAAAATGCTAGTCCTAAACGAGCTTCAAGCCAAGTGTGTGGGAGTTTTTTCCCTTCTTTTTTGTGTGTATTCTGGTGGGAGGCTCTTTTGGTTAATTAGCATTTTTTGTAATGATTTATGCTCTCTGTGTAATGAAATATGTTGCCGGAACTCAAACAGAACCCAAGTGTGTGTGAGTTTTCATGTGTGTGCGTGTGTGTGTTTGGTTTAGATAAGAAAATATGCTCAACGAACGAAATGTGTCGCTGGCAAAGTTAATGTACTGTAACAGCTTTGAAAGGGTTTTCGGTTTTTGGTTTGGGTTTTGGGACTTTTGATATTGTGCGCCATTTAACACTATAAAATTATTATCATGCTTCTTTACAGGCACCATAAATAAAAAGGAGATGATAAAAAAGGAAATAGAAAAAAACGAAAAAAATAACATTAGCATAAATTGTATTTAGGGGCGTGGCTGGGCTCGTTATCAGCTTGACGCAGCAATAAAAACGTTTAGTAATTATTGCTGGCAGTGGGAATTGAAAATTGGGGGCCATTCAATGTGCGAGCACGTCGATATAGGGAGGGAAAAGCACAACTAAGCTTCCTATATAAACTAATATAGTTATCAAAACTACAGTTACAAGCGTGTCTGAGTGGTGCTCAGGGTGAGTGTCCTCTGTAAGTCTGTGTGTGTGTGTGTGTGCGTGTGTGTGTCTGCCTGTCGACACGCAAGTTTGCCGTCATGTTCGGAAAACTATTTCGATAAGTTCAACGACGAAATTGTTGGAATTTTGCCCCATTACAAAATATAGAAAAATAAAAAAAGTAGTAAGTAATGAACGGGTACAGCCAACTGCACAATACTCTGTTTTGACTGATGGTTATGTTGCTGTAATTTTGAGATAATTAATATTTTTTTAACTCGATTTTAAGAGGAGATTATAAGTAATGTTCCTGCCAAATTTGTGGATTGTGGGAGATATATAATATATACCTAACTATTTTCACCGGGGGCGTGGCTAAAAAAATTTAACTCTATATCTTTTTTTTATTTTTTTTTTAAGTATTCAGTGATCTGGGTGTGGAGTATCATTTTGTCTGATTTTATACTATATATAATTGGCACCATTAATACATGCAGGTACTAATTAAACAAAATTTCTAAGTCCAGTACGCTCGTGTACATTGACATTTCTTCTGACCCTAATATAAATGCCAAACACACTCTTATTCACTTTGTGAGCAGTGTATAGAAACTAGAGAGAAGTTTACAAAATTGCCTGGCTGCCAAAGTTCGATAGACATGCAAGGGTTGTTCGTTACGGGGGCGAATGTGGGCGTTGAAAATTGCCAGACTACATCACACACAAGTGTCAGAGGTAGGTGTGTGTGGATGTGTGGTGTGTGCTTGTGGCTTGGGGGTGGGGGGCTTTTCAAATTGCCGAGCGACAATATTATCAATAAAGATGTGAGTGCTAAAGGTGCTTCAAGTAGCAGTTGCCCCCGACAAGACTTTCCGCACATGCCAAATGTGCCCCAGGCCCAACTTCAAAACCAATTGAGCGCAATTTCAAAGATTATTACGTATGTATTATGGGTGTGTGTGTGTGTCGTTATCGGATGTGTGCAGAGCTTTATGCCTGCTTGAACTCCATAGCGAATTGCTGGGTAGAGTTTTAATTGAATATGCCTCGAGAGCAGCTTGAGGTTGACAGCAACCAAAACTTTCGAGTACGAAACAATCACGCGCAAATGAAGACTGACAAATATGCGAATGGCGAGAAGAACTAACTGACAGACAGAGAGATACATTAACCGTACCTATTCACCCACACGCGCTTGCGGTGCCCGAGAAATATGCGTGAGCGGTTGAGCAAAATGGCCGCGCGGTCGCACAGAAATTGTGGCATACTTTGCGGCGCCAGCAGCAAATACTTTGTGGCCGCATAGCTGTCCGTCTATGTCAGCATCTGCGTCTACCAGTTGCAGCTCCATTTCCATTTGTTTTTGCAACTTCTTCGTTCCCTGTCCCAGTTGACATTGCCAGTTACAAAAGCAACAAACAAATTTTGTGTGTGTGTGTGTGTCTGTGTCCTCTGAACTGTGTCTGAGTTTGGCTCTTTGACACAAAAATCACATATCAAATGCAAAGTGTTTGCCGCAGAAATTGTTTGTTAACAAGTTAACAAGTAGATTTCATGCAATGGAACTTTGAAATGTTTTATTTGTGATAACCTGAATTATTGTATATGTATGTATATAGTTATTTCATTTTGTATATATAATAATATTTTGATTTTTGTAATATTTTGTCAATATTGTAAGTCCTCGTTACTTATAGTTGAAAAGAAATTTAATTTTGATTTGATTTGAGAACTGTGCATAAATATATGTTAAATAAGAATTTGATTTATCTTAAATGTAAATAGAAAGTGAAGCCTATATTTCAAAACGTTTTCGTAATGCATTAATAAAAAAATTCGTTGTGACGGATAAATAATTTATAAATAAAAAACTGCGAAACATCATTCTTTATTACTTTATAGTGAAGTAATTATAAATTTAAAAATCTGTCTTGAATATAAACTTATCAGATAATATCATTTAATATCTAACAATTACTTAAATAAATATAATTAAAACTCAATTTAAATTACTTAAAATACTTTAATTTACTTTACTTTAATAAAAAAATTTATTAATCTATAAATAGGTTACTTAATTATTTACGAACATTTATGCTTATTTACTTAATTATTCACTATTTATTTAGATATATTTGTTGAAAATGAAAACTTGTGATACACGATTTTTTTATAAAATGAATATCATTAAATTCAAACGAAGGAAATTCTTTATTAACATTTAAGAAATGGAAACTGATATTGCAAAAAAATACAAATATAATAAGAGATAATTGTTCGCGTCGATGTCAAGTTGTTTGTTTTCTTTTAAAGTTTTTGTTCTGGATTTGATATTAAATTTGTTTTAGTTTGAAAATATTACATTTTCAATATTTAATAACCATGAGAACATA
This sequence comes from Drosophila robusta, assembly GCA_035043565.1. NCBI lineage: Eukaryota > Metazoa > Arthropoda > Insecta > Diptera > Drosophilidae > Drosophila > Drosophila robusta. The sequence continues at coordinate 9,979,709 of JAWNMW010000583.1, read as the reverse complement.
TAATTACATTAATGGCATCAAATAAATATCAAAAATCGTGTAAAATCTCTTTGAAATTCTAAATAGTAATTGCAAATACCAATAAATATCAATTACGTTGCGCCTGCTGTTCAAATAATCAATGATATACTAAATAACATTATTATAGCAATAGCTTAGAATAAATAACGGTAATTTTTCTATTATTTCTGTGCATTGCGGTTGATGGACTAAAATTATTGGGCTATGCATTTTTGCGGTTGACTTTGCGAACTAAATAATGGAAATGATTTGTGTGCCAGGTTTTGTTTGAGTTTATGGCCAAAATTGCTGGCCACACCGATGGCCATTTGCATAATAAATGACCAGGCAATGCGCCAGCTCAAAATAAATTACAAGCACAAAAGAAATAAATCAACAACAGCAACAACAGCAACGGCGCTTGGGGAGAGGTAATTGTAATTTGAGTTCGTGTTGTGCAGGTAACAGCAAATTACGCATACGCCACGTGCAACAGAGAAAGACATTCAAATAGACAACAGATTAGCTAAAACAAAAAGGTGCCATTGCTGTTGTTGCTGCGACAGTTGTTGTCGTTGCTGCTGTTGTTGCTATTGTTTTGTCTTTCGTTTTGCATCGCTTTGCTTTGCTTTGCAATTACAGCGCACACGATGCGCACTTGGAAAGTCATTAAAAATATGACAAATTATATGCAGTCACAGGCGTTTGGATAAACAGGGGGTTTTGTCACGGGCAGGGTATAGGTGAAAGCATAACTTTTTACAGTAGTTGCTTCTGCTGCTGCTGTGTAAGTTGTTGTTGTTGTGGCTGTTGCTGGCGCTGATGGCCGGCAATAAACTAAAGTTAGCAGCTTAACAAAACAATAAATGAAGTTGGTAAATGCGATTGTTATGCAGCTTCTTGTTGCCTGTGCTGTTGTTGTGCTGCTGTTGCACTAACGACATCACGAAAAGCTCAGCGGACAACAGCAGCAATGGCAAGGAAACTAGCTGCGACGGGTCGCAGCTGATATGCTCTAGCTTATCCACATATTAAGACATTATTCAATGCAAATTAAATATTTATTCTTCCCAAAAATAATTATAAGCAGATAATTATATTTTGAATTAATATTAAATAATTATTATATTTTATATTTTTTAAGGAGCTTTAAAAGCAATTGTAAACATTTAGGTATCCAATATCTTAAAGAAATAAAAAACAGATTTATTTTTTTATTTTATATTATAAAGAAAAATAAAATGTATTTAATAATAATCTTATTTAATATATGTACATATGTTGATTCACTAAATTACTACCTTAAGGAATTTGAAAGAGAATTATGTATAGTTTTAAGCCGCATACAAAACGGATTTGTTGTTTGAACTAAGCAAAGCGTTGCGACTTTCATGCGGAATTTATAATACTTTAAGTAAGGGTAAGCCCAGCCTGAAGCAGATCCAAACTTTGGCTGCAAGTCAAACTTCGATGAAAAGTTGAGTGAGAAAAACACAGCAAACTGAAATAATGAGAAAGGGAAAAGAGAGGACGAAAGATAGAAAGAGAGAGGGAGGGAGAGGAGAGAGAGAGAGCAGGCAAGTAGAAAGGTGGCGCTGCTGCGTCTTTTGTTTGTTGTGTTTAAGTTTTAAGCTGTGTTTTTTATTGACTTTTCTAGCAAAAAACTAGTTTGTTTTGTTGCACACTTTTTATGTGCCGTGGCAAGTTGTTTAATTGCCATGCGGCTGGCGTGGCATCTGTCTGGTAGGCCAATTAGTGGGAGCCATTTTGTGGCAGGTTCGATATGGCAACAGGTGGTGCAGGTATGCGTTCCGTGTGTGTGTGTGTGTGTGTATCTCATTGTGCATTCATTCCATGCAAATGTCAAAGGCAAAACGGCAACAAAATGCATATTGCACTTTTGTGTTGCATAACAAAAACTAAGCGCAGCAAAGAAACAAGAGGGGAGGATATCAGCGGGGAGATTGGGGAGTAGTGGGAGCCCACCTACTGTTGACGATTGTGATTTGATTTTATGCAGGTTGCATGCCGCCAACGTTGCCTGATGCGAGAGTCTGGATCTGAGCGGGGGGAATGGAAACAATGGGGAAATGCTGTTGCCTGTTTCCATGTCACGTAGCTCATTGAGGCGACATCTGTGAAGGCAAATGCTAATGGTTACAGGATTTGCCATCAACGGAATAAGAGCTGACTTAATCGGTCCTTGCAGAGTCTGTTGAAGAGCGCACAGTTCTTAATGGGACTTACTTAGGACTAAGTTTAATCAAAGCTGTATAAATGCGGAATAAAGTCAAGGTTTGGGTATTAAATATATAAACTAATTAGCTTGTTGGATAAATACCAGAAAAGTTGTCGAATATCTTAATGTGGTGTAGAACATAATCAAAGAAAAGATTATATAAACAGCTTCTAATCCATTTCGTTTGATATTCAATAACTTGATTATTCTTCTAATTTACACACTTTTGTGTCTTTTTTGTAAAGGAATTATTTTGATCCTGAGAACAGAAGAAAGCAAACAAAACCACCAATTAACCATCATTCTGGCAATATATTATTAATTTTTTTAAAAGCAACCAAAAATGAAACAAGAGATAAATACTCATCTCCTGAAAACTTACTTCTATGTTCTTTTTATTTAATATTATATATGTAATGAAATGTAATAATTTTTTAATGAATATCCTGCCTTCAGCAGACACGGATTTGAACTTTTAAAAGTCTAAATGGTGTCTCTCTATATTATAGGTAACCTATTAATTGATGCCCCAGGGCCTTGTCTAGCTTTTAGCTGCCCAAAACCACTTTTTATTCAACCTGACACCACTTCAATTCTCGTTTATAAAAATCAATATTTCTCAATTCCCCAGATTGTTTCATCTGTCAAGTCGCATTGCAAATGTGATGCGATGAGAAGTGTCACTGATTTGAGATAAACTGGAGCAACTGCTTCGCATGCTGTTCACATTTCGAGCTCCTCGGCCCCAAACCCCCTATCCCACTCAAATCCAACGAGAAGTTTTCAACAAATTGCATACTAGCTGGACGATGCAACTGGCTTGTGGCCAAGTCGAAAGGGAGAGAGAGAGAGAGAGAGAGAGGCGGAGAGAGAGAGAGAGGGGGAAATGATGGCCGTTCCATGGGGCATTTTATTGGGCATTGCCGAGCTATTTATGCAATGTCTGGCAACGCTGGGGCAGCTGCCACTGCACGTTGCAAAACATTTGTCCAAAATGCAAACGCTAAACGGTAATTAAAGTTTGCTTGAAATCGGTTTTAAAACAAACTAAGTGCCGCGTTATAATTACTCAATTAAATTTTACGAACTGGGTTTGAAATTTATTGATGGTGATTGGAAAATTATGCACGAAGGCGTGCCGAAAATGGCCCATAACACACATAGAGCGTTGGCCAAGACTGGGTAGAAATTGGGCCACATATGCGCCGGGCCAAGGTGGGGCCAGGCAAGGCCCACAACCAGCCGGACAGCAGCTCATTTTTAGCCGGAAATGAACTAGAAATGTTGCAATGCAGCCAAACGGCCGACGGGCCGAAAGTGACTTTGCGGTAAATCGAAAAATAGTTGGGCCCAGCTAAGAGAGCAGCCGGCCAAAGGGCTGCCAAATCAAATTAAATTTCCGTTTAAATGCACAGCAACGTCTGCTGGCCATGAACAATGTGTGCTCGGGCCACGTTCTACTTTAAGCCGCTAAATGCATTTTTAAGCCGCGCTGCTAGCTGCTTTTTGCTGTTGCCAATTCGCGCCCAAAATGATGCGCATTCGTGACAAACGTAATGAAGAACTGATGTCAAAATAAACATACACACACACACACACACACTCCCACACACGTGTGCATAATACCTGCGAGAGCAACAAACACATTATTGATAATCGCTGTCTGCCAACGCCGACACTAAAATACACTTTAATTTTAACAACTTACGGAGAACATTTTTAAAATTGAGAAATTCTTTCAGATTTTTTTAAATGTTTATATATAGTAAGTAGAAAAATAAGTTATATATTTTGATAAATTATATTTTATCAGTCGAAGATCTTCCGCATCAGCAACCAGGCGAGTGCGGGAACTTCAAATGTATAATAATTAAAAATAATAATATATACAAAAAATGTGTAACTTCTAATTTATCTGTTTACATTTAAACACTTTAGCTTTATTTGTTTTATAAGCTTTACTTATTTATTGTCTCTTCCCTTTGATTCTCATAAAGAACTGTAGTTACCATTTATTCCTTTTAATGCTATGATTCCAAAGTATAGATTTTCTTCAGCTTAACGAGCATCGAGAGTAATCCGCCTTATATGTGAGCAACAGACATGGCCCTATAGTCATAATAGCCCCTGAAGAGCGAGTGACAACAACTGAAATGAAATAGTGCCAAGTTTTTGCACGCTTGTGTTTTATGCAAATTTTCTGGCGCTCTCTGCTCACCTCAGCTGAGCTGCTCGGTCCGCTGTTTGGACAGGTGAGCATAGAGAGCAGAAAACACACGGGCTTGAAGTGCAGAATAAATAAAATGAATGAGCTGCCGAGTGTTGAAAGTGCATAATGTAGTAAAACGTGGCACGACCGATGGGCGACGGAGTGCGGTAGCGGTAAATCTTGGTGGTTAAATATAGAACCCAGGGGTAACAAGTTTTAAATGCGCTTTAAATCATTGCCAGCCAGCTGAAAGTAGACAGAAATATAAAATAAAATTTTAAGAGATACTTAACTTGTAGAAGCTTATGGACAATATAATTTGTACATAACAAGTATTTAAGCTAGCAGCAAACTAAAGAGTTTTTGTTTTTAGTGCATTAGATAAAAATAAAAAGACAAAAAAAATGTTTATATCCTAAAATAAATAGGCTAAATAAGCCTATAAAATATTTGTAGCTCATTTGCTATAAAATAAACGAATTTAGCTTAATTTCTAAAATTTAGTAATGTAAAAAATTATAAATTCTTGTCACACGTCGTATAAGCAATATGTCTTCCATTGTTTTTGATGGCCATAAATCAATGTCAGTCATTGGGCGCCACTTTTCGCTTGCCGCCCATCAATCAGCTTAAGTCAATCAAAAAGCGAAAAAACCGGCAACAAAATTTCAACTTTTCATGTCAACAAATTTGATGTAGCGCAAGTTGCGCAACTTTTCCAGCTGCTGGGCGAGTCTATAAAATGTCCATTAGTTTTCATTAAAATATTGCAGCTGCCTCATTACCGGGACGCGAACTTTGTTGCAAATGTGTGGTGGCCATGTTGGCGGCGAGCACTTCCGCTTCCGCCTTTGCAGCCGTTCATAAATCACATTTATTAGAGCGTGCGTTGATGGGGGCGTGGCGCCAGCAGAGTGACCACAAAATGCAACAAATGCAACCATTGTCAAAATAATTGAAAACCAAAAACAATTGACCAGTTGGCTGTGCATGCGTGTGCGTGTGTGTGTGTGTGTGTGTGTTGTGCTTTGGCAAGCCATAAATAAAATTGAACAGTCACCGATCCAGACAAACATCCATGGGCAACTGGCTGCAGAGACACGAGGCGGGACCAATTGCTCGAGCCACCGGAAGTGATTGATTTATGCTGCCCCTAACCCTGTCTGCCCCTAACCCTTGCTGCCCCTCTCACCCCGCCCACACAGTCGAGCAATTGGCCGCAATTTTGGTTTACGTTTTTATTCACAAATCCTTTATTGATGATGTGTGACGAGCAATTGTTGGATTGCCACACAGCGGTGGCACTTGCAGCTGCCCCGCTGGCCATTGCATACTTTTGGGCGTGGGTGTAGCGACATTTTGCCGGCTCATTGCACGTGGATAATTGATATCGTCAGTGGCTTTATTTTAGTCACGTGCCCTAGCAAACTTTGCCAAACAATTAGTTTCAGTTTTTTTTTTGTTTTTAAAAGTTTGTTGCTAAAGTTTAATTTTTTTGTCAGTTGGTTGTTGTTGTTGTTGCACTTGCTGCTGTTGCTTATCGCTCAGTCAACGTTGCCTGACGTTGACTTTGGCGACAACGAACTTTGGGGCAGTGGACGTGGGGCAGCCGAAACGACAGCGTGCCACGCACATGCAGCATGGAGCTTATCCCTGTGGCAAAGTAGATAACGTATAAAACACATGTACGGCTGATACAAAGGACGAAATTGGATAAATGGCAAAGCAGCGAAAACAAGACACAAAAATAGAACATCTAAGGCAAGCAGTAGTAGTTACCGATACAGATACAAACACAAATAGAAAAACACTTACAGATACAGATACAGTTGGCTAAGACAGACCCAAAAGTCAGTTAAAGCCGTTAAATTAAGGTATGAATATAAACAATAGAGCTTAGCCATAAGCGACAAATACACTGGACAAAATTAAGCAAGCACTTTAGCAAAAACTTTAAAAATTGATGAAATTTTTAATTATGTAAGCTATTCTGTAAATAAGTTTTATTATTTTATTGTAAGCTATATCAAATTTTTATATCAGCTTAGCCTAATCTATATTTTAAAATTCTCTAGGGCAATTGTCACAAAAAAAAATCATTTTTTTTGAAACCGTTTATCACAGTACAAAGTCCGCAGTCCATTGTGCACTCTGTTGAGCTCTAAGCCCCGTGCACACATGCAACAACATATATATATATATACATATATATACATAAATATTCGATATGTGCCCGGTGCTTTAGTTCTTTGCAATCCGCTTAGCTGCAACTTGAGCACAAATTGCATTTAGTAGCATCAACTGTGCGATTTCCTTTACCCCACCCACACTTACTTATCAACCCAGAGCTACTTTAGTTTACTCTGTTTGCCAGCAAGGTTAAAGGGTATAGCCAGCTGATTGGGAATAACTGTTTAGCATTGTAAAAAGGTTTTGAATGCCACAGTTTATGGTTTTTATTTGGTATTGAATATAGGGTATTTAGATTTATTTCATATATATAATATATATTTAGAAAATATTAAATCTAATATTTACAGCGATTTCTTTAAAATTGTTAGTATATACAATTTAATTATCAATCGTTTGTAGCTGATTCTATAAATCATATTAATAGAAAAATATGGTTTTATAATAATCAAAGAATTTAAATAATAGGAAAACGTATAATCCCGTAAAGACAAGGAAATTGAATGATAAACCTTTGAATCCGGAATTTCATTTCCCACGCTAGCACACAACGTACTTTTTATTACTTATTTTAGGGGGCTTGAATTAGTTCTAAAATTCGTTAACATATTCAAAATGGTTTATTGAAGAAAATGGAAATATATATATATATATATATACATACTATATACATCAAATATTCGATATGTGCCCGGTGCTTCAGTTCTTTGCAATCCGCTTAGCTGCAACTTGATGCACAAATTGCATTTAGTAGCATCAACTGTGCGATTTCCTTTACCCCACCCACACTTACTTATCAACCCAGAGCTACTTTAGTTTACTCTGTTTGCCAGCAAGGTTAGGGTATAGCCAGCTGATTGGGAATAACTGTTTAGTATTGTAAAAAGGTTTTCAATGCCAGCAGTTTATGGTTTTTATTTGGTATTGAATTTAGGGTATTTAGATTTATTTCATATATATAATATATGTTACGAAAATATTAAAACTAACATTTACAGAGATTTCTTTAAAATTGTAAGTATATACAATTTAATTATCAATCGTTTGTAGCTGATTCTATAAATCGTATTAATGGAAAAATATGGGTTTTATAATAATCAAAGAATTTTAAATAATAGGAAAACGTATAATCCCGTAAAGACAAGGGAAATTGAATGACAAACCTTTGAATCCGAAATTTAATTTCTCACGCTACCATACTACGTACTTTTTTATACTTGTTTTAACATGTATGAAGGTATCTCAAAGCTGTCCCCTTTATAAAGTGCCTTTGCCAGTTTCTTTTTTGATTGCCTGGTGTTCGATACGCTCACATTTATTTGCTATTTTTCAAACAGCGCGCAGTTTATTGAAAACTAGCACTCAGTTTAATTGAATGGCTGTGCCAAAGGTTTTAAAAGGAAACCCCATTACCCTCCAAAGTCCCGCAAACCCTCAACCCCGATTCGAATGCTTTCAAAGTCAATTGTTTGACTGTGTGTGTGTGTATTTAGGAAAGTTTCGCTGAACGCAAAAGTTGAGCGTATTTTCATTTTTTCACACCAATGGGCCAAATTATAATTCCAGTCGAGGGAAAGTTAGAGAGAGGAGTAGAGAAGGCTTCTAAAGCCGAAAGTGCTTTGTGCCAAACTTTTTGTTCAGCACTTAGTTTTCAATTATGAAATTTGCATTGCGACAGCAAGCACAATATTGATATTGATTTTGATTTCGCTTTTTACATATATATGTTTATATATATAAATATATAAGTCAGTTGGCTTGATTTATGCAGTTCTCAATTACAATGCGCGACGGTCAATTTCGCCGTGCCGGCAGGACTTCAGCTAAATTAAACAATTGATTGTCATGCAATTGCAATGCAATTGCAACGGCTCCAATTAAGGAACTGGCCTAAGTGACTAACTCCCCGGAGTGCACGAGACCCAGTTGCAAATTACAAGCTGCCACCTTGCTGCAATTTGCCTTTGAGTTTGGAGTCTTAGAACAATTGCCAGTAGAAATGGAACTAAACTAATTTAGTGCATAAATGCTATTATAATAATGTAGATGTAAAAATATAAACATACAATATAAGTTTATAAGTATTATTATAGCATTTTTGATAGATTTGAACTGATATAAATTGGTTTTTGGCCATATTGAAAAATCATCATCAACTTTACTATACTATTATATAGTACTTAGTTCGGTGTTAAACAGTAATAAGGTAATATGTAAACAAAAGTAAACTTTTGTGCGTATTTGTTATGTTTTGTTATGATACTTAAAAAAACTAATTCGTTTTTCAAAGAATAACATATTTTTTTCTTGATTTAAATAAAATATTTCACATATAGACTTGAAAGTTGTTAACTTTTTAAAGTTAATATCATAAAAGTTTGTCATGCGGAAAACTTAAAATATTTCTCGATAATTTTTTCGGCAGCTCTTTAATAAATTGTTCGATCTGGCAGTTACTGTAATCTATTTCTTGCTCGAAATGAAGAAGAAGACAACTTTGGATGACTTTCAGCACAATCTAATTTCCTAACTTAAGTATGCAATGCAGTTGAAGAAGCTCCTGCTGGTTTCCGTTTAAGGCAACACTCGTAGCTTAACCTGGCTTTCTGTGCCGTGGCTTAGAGCGGAGCTAAGCAGCTGCCGCAGCTGTTGTCCCAGGGCAAATAATGCAACGCCCACATGCCTCGGCGGGCGTGTCGGAGCAGGGATTGTCTGATCCTCTGCTGTCCAGTGCTCCAAATGCTAATTAGCATTGCCTGTGGTTGGCTTTGCCAGCGCCTTGGAAGGCTGCGCCCAGCAGCCTTGTTAATCAGAGAGCCACCGCAGGCCGGGCTACAACTGCGGGCGAACTGAGTCAATAGCAAACAAGTCAAGTCGAAAGCTGCAACAGGCCTCGCTCTGTAGTTGGGAGTCAATAAATTTTGCGGCTGGCAGGTAAATTGAACTAATGAAATATTTACAATTGGTCGACGCACCTGTCGCAACTTGCGCCGCGAGAACCAATTTTGACTTTATTAGCTGAATGCTGTGTTGGCCAAAATCAAATGGCAATTCAAGAGCCAAAGTCAAGAAGTAGTTGAGAGAAAAGTTGCCGCGTCGCTTCTTAGTTATGATAAATGTAAGTGGCAACCGGGGGGCAGCTGGGGCAACAAATCACAAGAACTAGCAAAAGTTTAATTTGAATTTCAAGTTGCGGCAAACTTTTGTCGCAATTGCAGCCTCTCGCTTCTCCTACCGTTTCTCGCTTCTCTGCTCTTTGTTTTTCACACTTGCCAGCGCTCCGGCGTAGTTCATTCCGGTTGCGACAAATGCGCGGCAATTACTTTTTAAAGCCCGAAACAAATTGATTGCCACTCGAAGGTGCGCGGTGCAGGGGCAGCGTTAAAATAATTCACATCGATAATGGCGCTTTAATCGCACAAAACTTCCGGCAATTTCCCAAAGAGTGTTGAGTGCTCCACATAAAAGCCCACCCACCCGCAAATCCAGCCCCGCCGCTGAACGCACCCTTGACAGCTCCTCGAGTCGATTTGTTGATTTGCCTGAGGCACTGAGCGCTCTTCATGCTGTTTACACGCTGACGAACATGGCCAAAATGAATGCCTTGGCTCACGCCCGTTGGTGTACGCCTTGCTGCGCTAATTTTGTTAATGTATCCTCTGCACACACACTCACACACACAGCCAGACACCCAGGCACCCTCTTAATTTCGTGTTTTGCTTAACTTTTTCACTGTGCAACGGTCTACAAATCCGAACGGCTTTGTGCAATCAGCGTTAACTTGTTTTTCCCTATTTCAATTTTTCGTTCGCCTCTTTACTTTAACATTTTCATTGCTGCAGCGTTTCCGCGATTCTTTTTCTTTGCTTTTCTTTCACTTTTTTTGGGTTCCTAGCACCGAGAGAGATAAATATATCCCCAGCCAGCTGCGTGATATGCAAATGTTTATTTAGAGTTTCAGTTAACACCAGGCGTATGCGTAATGTGAGTCTCGTGCAGGTCGCACACGTCGTATGCGTAATGCGCAATACAATACTTAAACACTTCATTAGCGCATATCTCCAAGCACACATTAAAAGTTCAAGTGTTTGGCTTTATCAGCTCTTCAAGTCGTTCATTCGCTTGGTCTTTTGCATCAGTATCCTTTTCGTTTTTGCCATTGACAGCTCCTTGAAGCGCATCAAATTGGCTCCAAATTAACGCATGACCAGTTGCTATGTGATAAAGGACACTTGAAATCTAAGTAGCCGCCAAACAATTGCTGCCAAGGATACTCATCTCTGTAGCAGGCGAGTGCAATTCAACTGCATTCCATTGCTGCAACTGCCACGCTTGAATCACCTGAGCTAAGTTGAATAGATATCTGTCTGATTAAGCAAGGTAGTTTTCATACAATTATTTTATACTCTTGCCGAAACTATTTGAATTTTGACAGGTTATGTGCAACCCATAGAAGAAGAATAATCCAACCCTATAGAGTAAATATATTCTTGATCAGTTGAGATTTTAAAACCCCAAGTGGAAATGTCGTCCAATTTGCAAGCTTTCCCTTTTGATTTATGTATTAAATATTATTCAAATTATATTAAGGTTTGTATAACTACAAAACTTTATTGTTTTATTTACATTTCTCTTACTTTGTTACTTTAATTCAATTTAATATACATTCACCAAATATTTTATATTAATGTGTAATCAATTAATTTGCGCTTACATTGAAATTAAATGCGGCTTTTGGATAATACGCCACAACTGATTGGTAAACAAAATTAGCTAAGAATTATTGAATAATATGTCATATTTGTGTGAATGCCAGGAATATAATCAAAATATATATAATTTCCATATATATTCCATTAGCATAATTGCATGCAAGAATTAATGCGACTGCCAATTGAGCGATAATGGCAAACACTGTGAAAATATAATTACGTATATATATATATATATAGATAATTACGTATATATATATATATATAGATATATATATATATATATATATTTACAATTGGCAGCACACACACACACACCAATGCATAAATATTTCCCTTGTGCAAGTGGCATCAATTTTAAGAGTGGAAATTAAAATCCGCAATGTGTAAACATATTTTCGGGTCAACTAATAAAACAACAACAACAATAATAATCAAAAGAAATAAATTGCTAAATGTGCAATAATCATACATAAAAATGTTGCCATAATGTTGCACATGCGAAGATAATTTGCGCAAATTGCAGCAAATGCAGCTGCAAACGGAGGAAAATGAAACAAGAAAACAAAAGGGATAAATAAAAAATGACTACACATGTCCTTACTGGCAATTTGCATGTGCTGAGCAACGCTGAAGTGTGGCCAAGGATTCGAGCTGGAGAAATAACCCATAAACCTCCTGCCACGCCAGCTATACCCACAGCGTCTCTCAATGGATGTGGAGACAGAGGGAGAAGCATAAAATCAATTTAGTATTTTTCAAATAAAAATCGCATAAAGTTTTGCGTGCCATTCGTTTTGCCAGTTACCATTTACCGCTTACCATTCGTCGTTTGCCGCTCGCCGCTTGTTTATACAACGGAAGCGCCCGTAAAAGTATGCTATGAAATTTTTGTATGGCTCTGGCGTCGACGGCTTTGAACGCATCAACGGCAATTGAGCGATATGAAACAAAACACCAAAACTTTTGCAACAAAAAAAGCCAAAAAATAAATAAATAAATAAAAAAATTTATAAACACAAAGGCATTGCATTTCCGAGTTTTTCTCTCCATTTTTTGTTTGCTATTTTATTTATACTTTTCTTTGCTGTTAGTTAAGTCGGAAAAAACTTTATGGTAAATATTTCAAATGTTTTGCGTACATTTTGAGCAATCTACCTGCTCGTTTTGCGCTTGTTACTGATTATACCTGGCAAAAGTATTAAGGGTGTGTGCATTATGTTATTTGACCAGCTTTGTAGTCAAAAATAATTTGTGGTGTACGTAGAGAACATTGCAATTTGATGCATTTCAGTTTCAGGAGTTTTCACTTTCTTTTTTTTTTTTATTCAACCTGGTGGTCAAACCATAAACAAAAAGTGATGCTTTATCTACAGGCTATGCTATATGAACAAAAACTTATTATTTGTCGAAATCGATAAGATTGTGATACTGTTAAGGTAGCTTAAAATCTGTACAGGATTGCATACATTTTGATTTAAAATGTTGTCTCCAGTTTTAAATGCAGAGCTAAATTGAAATTCAGATTTTACAAAGTTACCGTAAGTAAGGTTCACAGTAGACAGTAGTCATTATTGTTAGTTGTTGTTATAGTAGCTAAATTTTATTGCTATAATTTGTCATATTCTGTCACATTACCTTGCCCAAGAGTGTTTACAAAGAATTAAAAACAATAACTCTATGTGCATTTTATGTCACACTAACAGTAGATTAAGCGCAAGCAACCGTGTTTTTAATTCTAAGAATCAGAAAACGTCAGGCAAGTCAGCGTCACCTATTAATTAATTAAATTATGATTAATTAAATGTATGCTACGAATGAATGGTTCACACTAAGATAGTATACAGATGGATTACTACGATTGGTTGAGTTCGAAATTCACAATAAATATACTGATTATCGAATTGCCATGCCCCCAGTAGGTGTTGCCGATTTCTTTCAACACTTTATCTGTCCTGGATATACACGAGTATATTTTCCTAGTTTCAAGCCTCTAGCTTCAACACGGACGGACAGCAAGACGGACATTGCACAAACTCAATATACTCTTTTCACTGTATGAACGAGTATAATAAAAACAAATTCATTAACACCTAATTCACAAGTCAAACAAAAAATGTTTGCTTATCAAAATCACTTTATCTTTAACAAGGTCTAGGTAGCTTCAAATTAAGGGAATTTAAATCGGAATACAGGATATCTCCTAGTCAGCCATTTTGACTTGTAAAACATCCGATTGAATATTTCCACTTGTTTCTTTTCATTTTTATGATGGAGCAAATTAAAAATGTTAGAGGAGAATGTTAGGCGTAGGTGTGCAAGTGTGTGTATGTATGTGCACACCTATGAGTGTGTGTGCATAATTTGGCTAGAATTGTGTCCGGGTTGGCATTTATGTAATTCACGCAACGTTGCAACTTCCGCGCTGAAGTTGGCGAGTAGAATGCGAATATAATAACAACTGTAAGCCGTGCTATTTTCCGGTTGCAACTTGGGGTTGTGGTTGACATTTCGTGGCATGTTCGCGGTCTGGCGCAAAACTACACGGCCAACACAAATGTGAACGGACTTAAAGTTGTCTTTAAGCTCAAAGTTCGATGCAGTTGTTAAACGGGACAATAAAAAACCTGAGCGCAACTCAACCTGCAATAACAGGAGGAAAGTGTGGCATACAATTTGGCGTCGTCTCCACATGTGACAGCCCGGAAAAGAAACGCGAGAAGAAGGGCTGAAAATACAGAGTATGGGAAGAAGAGAAAGAGGCAAAACTTATTGAATGCGACTGTGGGTATCGTGTGCATTTGCCGTAACTTGCCAGCGATTTTGACAGTTTGCTAAATTACGCGACATTAACTTAATAGACTTTTATATATGTGTATATATACACATTTGGCAGCTGCAGCCAAAGGCTGAGCAAAGCCACAAGGCTAACAAAAATGCCAAAAAGCAAGACAAAATAACAACCAGTTACGTGTGTGTACGTACCAATCGACCCAGCCATAAAATGAACATATATTATATGTACTACTTTATATGGGTTGTCTTCACATATAAGTGCACATATCTATTCGCCTTGTCTTCGAGTTTTTCCCTGTTGGCGGCTGCTGTTGTTCGACAGGCGCCAACCAGAGTTGGCCAATATCAATTTTATTGAGCTGAACAAAGCGAGTAGAAAGCAACGAAATATTTACTATAATTTTTAAAGCATACTTTCGAGCGCTCAGCATCTATTCTATGCCAGCATAAGCGTAAATGTTTGCAGAAATAATGCTAAGGCATAGAACAGTAAATAAATCTTTCTAGTTTTATTTGTTAGGAACATTAATACTAGAAATAATAATCTACAACATAAATCAAATAAATTTAAAATTCAGCTAATACGTTAAATATATTTAAATATCTTTAAATATTTGTATACTCCTATACGAAGTGAAAAGAGTCTATTAGCCGAAAAATGTTGGGCACGTCGACTTCCGCCCATATAAATTATTAAAATCTATATTTTTGCAAAATAAACAGTTAAGAGCGGTTTGCACAGTCGATTACACTCAAAGCAAAATTCTTAATTGTTTATAATCTGCTTTCAACGTAATTTTCATATATACTCGTTTTGGAGAATTATAGCCCAACGTAATTATATTCGTGTGGCCTTATATTTGATAAAAAAATTATTACTTCGGTTTAGATTTGATGGGTTTATCAACACTTTAGTTAGCTTATGGAAATTTTTCTTTGTTATATTTTTGCGTTTCAGGTATTCGAGGATGGCATATATTCTTTTCTCCCCCTTTAAAAAAAGGGTCTGTGTATTATTTTATTAGATATCAGGATATCAGGATATCAGATATTTTATTAGATATTAGAATACACTTTGAAATATGGTTGCACCTTGCGACGCCTTATGTACCCATGCATAAAAAGAGAGGGGTCAATCGGACTACACATTGTCTCCATTATCGTTTCCATTCGCATTTCCATCAGCATGCGCAATAGCATTAGCATTCGCATTGTCATTCGCCTCCGCATCAGCGTTGGCGTTCCAGTTATTGAACAACTCGGCCACATTTTCCATATTGATCATGAACAGATCGTCATCGTTGAAGACCATATCGTCGAACTCCTGCTCATCTTCGCTGAGGAAGCCCTCGTTGAACATGTAGCGATCGTAGTCCTGATCCAGTTCGTCGTCGGACCCAAAGCTATCATAGTCGTCAGAGTAGAAATCGAATTCCAAAAGATTCGACATTCGCACCAGGCACAGATCCGACGAGGAGGGCGGCGCCAGGCAGGCATCGATGATGTCCTTGGCGGCCACATCGGCGTGCTGCAGACTGAACTCGCTGACCTTGCTGCCGTACAGATGCATCCGGATGGGCAGCCGACGCTGGTTGTCCTTGTCGCGCAGCTGCAGGCGCAGCTTGAAGATGATGTCGTGCAGCAGCTTCTCGGTCAGCCGCGGACACTCCTCCAGGTGCAGCACATGCAGCTTGGGGCAGCCCAGCAGCAGCCCGAGCACCGCATTATTGTTCACATTCGGCCAATACTTGAGACTGATGTGCTCCAGGTGCGGCAGCTTGAGCGCCTCCAGCTCGCGATCCCCGATGGCATTGTTGTGCGGCAACATGAGCGTCCGCAGCGCGCCCAGCTGCCCGATCTGCGAGAGCATCACCGCATTGATTGAGTTCTGGCCGCGTGCCTCGAAGTGCTGCAGCTGTTGTGCCTTGTGCTCCACCAGCCACGTGAGAAGCTCCGGCCGCAGCGTGGTGCCCTGCTCGTAGCAGTAGAGCACCAGCTTCTTCAAGCCCGGCAGCTTGGCGATGTGCTCGTACTCGCTGGCCGGGCCGCTGCTGATGGTCAGCTCCTCGAGAGCGGCACAGCACTTGCCGCTGACCATCTGCTGATAGCCCGTGGTGATCGTGTACACGGCCTTCATGTTCAGCTCCCGGAGCTGGGGCAGCGCCTTGCACATCTTGGGCAAGTACTTCGACTGCAGTCCGTTGCAGCTGGTCAGTATGAGGCAGCCGACGGAGGCGGGCAGCTGGTTCATGTTGAGCCCAGTCAGCTGATGGTTGTCGGACAGATCGAGGCGCCGCAGCTGCACCAGATGCTTCAGCGCCAGCAGGCTGGCGTTGCTCAGCTCGCAGGCGCGCAGCTGCAGCTCCTCCAGCCGGACGAGCTTGGCGAAAATCTTGTGCATGTTGCGCACGCTCAGCTTGCTGGCCGAGACGCGCATCGAGCGCAGATTGACGCAGTGCTGACCAAAGAACTCGCACAGGCGCTGGCAGCGGCCCGGCGGAATGATGCCCTCGACGTGCTGCAGATGCCGGCCCGACAGCATGAAGAAGTCGCGCATATCCCACACGGTCATCGCGTCGAACACGTCGAAGCTGAGGAAGCGATTCACGGCCGGCGACACCTGCTGATAGACGCTGCGGAACCGGTTGCAGGTCCGTGCGAAATGTATGCGATCGGGCACCGACAGCAGGCGCATGATGTGCTCCAGGCAGTGATCGTTCAGGTTGAGGATGTCCGCCGGCGGCAGCTCCTCGCAATCGGCGCTGGTCGGCAGCTCGGCGCCGTAGCGGGGCAGGCCGTAGGCGTCCGGCTGATGCCAGCTGTCGTTGGCCTGGACGGACAGCCGGCAGCCGTTGACCGTGTGCAGGCTGTGGCGCAGCGCCTTGGCCGCGTCCCGCGGATTGGCAAAGAAAACGTAGCCGGTTTTGGTTTTGCGGCCGGCGTCGCGGGGCAGCTGCTTCCGGCTGCCCGGATTGGCCTGGCCGCTGCCGCCGAACAATTGCAGGCGCAGCACGCGGCCGAAGCCCTCAAAGTACGTCTGCACCTCCTGCGGCATCAGCTGAAAGGAGAACAGCTCAAAATGAACGACACGCACACAGGCGCACAGGCCCAGACACACTTGCCTCGTTTCCCACATTGTACAGGAACAGCTTCTTCACCAAAATGTGGTCCTCCGTGTAGGCAACGCTCTTCTTGAAGTAGAAGTTCTGCTGCGACGGATTGTTTATGAAATTCGCCATTTTCGGAACACGTGCCCCGATCCACACACACCACGTCTTGGGCCAATTTCAACAGGGCGAACAATTTGATGTTAGTTAATGCTCGGCATGCTTTCTACGAATCTACTTATTCTCCTTTCAATTTTTTCTCTGTTTTTCTTCAATTTGATTTGACAAATTTCTCTTCAATTGAAGTTGGCTTAAACAATACAATTATTTTTTTATTTTCCTTATTTTTGCATGAAAATGCATTTTTCAATTATTCAAGTCCTTTTCTTTAAACTAGATAATGTGGGGTCTGTAGTGTGGGAATGATTTTTCTTTGTTGGTTTGTTGGCTCGACAGAAAACAATAAAAAATGTGCTAAATTCCATTGCATACTTTTAAGGTCATCATTTTGGCCCGCCGATGTGCAAGATTCCTAATGAAATGAAATCTGTTCAATTGCAATCGTAACTTTTCTACAATACTAGAAAAAACCAACAGAAGCAGCAGCTTATGGAGAAATGGGAGGGGCACTGGTGAACAAAAAACGCATACATATTTGCTCACCATATTATCGCGCATCTTGTTTATCAGGACTATACATTTGGTATGGATTGTCATGGGTATGGCGGTCATCTAGAAATCAATGACTGAAGCTAGGAAAAATTAAGTTCGATCGTACAAATCCTAAAAGGTATATCATTCGAAAATATATTTGCCTGAGATATGCGGGCCTTAATTTTTTAAATGACTATATCTCCGTCATATGTCGCCCGATCTAATGATATACCTCTTTCGACTCGTATAAGTCTATAGAATCGATCGTCATTTAAAACTTTTGATTTCAGAATTTTCGCGATTTGGACAAAAATTTAAATGTAATTTTTGTCAAATTTTAATTCCCTGGTCTGTACGAATCTGAAAAGATATATCACCGATTTTCGTGAGATGTGCGAATTTAATTTTTTAAATAACTCGGATATTTGTTGTCCGATTTCGAAAAATTGTATGTCCTCAGGTTGAGATTATCTCGTAGTTGATATCCTACGTTAATATCATTCGATTTGTTTACCTATTGGATACGTTTTTAACTCAGAACAGATTGAATGGAAGGCATTTAATTATATATTACAAGCCTAAAAGTATGCACTGAATTTGTATGGTCAACGACTCAATGCTTCGTGTTATCGAATTTCCAACACCCTGTATACTAAAATACAAGAGTCTCAAGTTTGGCTTACAGATAGCATAGATCAAAAGATGGTTTTAAACACAATCCTTCAATAAATTCTGAAGTTTTTCAACCATAATATACGAAAATATGGGTTATGGGAGAATTGTGTATAAAAAACAATGCAAATACAAGTTACGGTTTCTTTGCTTTATTTTGGTGAGATATTCTTAATTCTTGGATTGAAAATAATCTTAATTAGGAAAAGTAAAAATTACATTTTACGGAAATGTAATAACTAACTCTTCTTCTGAGTTTCCTTTCACTTCCAATCGACACAATTTTCAAGTCTCGCTAAACGTAATTCCAGGGCTGCCTATGAGCCGGAAAGCGTATTAAAAATCTGTCACAAGTGCTGGCATACGGGCAGGAGATCCAGGTGCCGTGATACGTGCGTGTGCATGAGCGAGCGAGAGAGCGAGAGTGAATGAAACGGAGCATGAGTCGGGGCACATAAGTGAAATAAAAAAAATTGCATGTGCAGCAGAAATTAGTAGGGACGCGTCAGTTGTTCCGCTGCACTGCCTGGCTCGATGCTTTTGCTGCGTTAAGCAATAAGGCAACACACACGCACACACACACACACATACTTGCAGAGACACTCAGGCATATGCCCAGCTGTACTTTTTGGCCAAAGCTTTATGAGTACATTATAAGGACGGAAAAGGCTTCAAAATAAAAAACCTTTATAATGAAGGAGAATGACAAAATACAAAAAAAATAAAAAAGTAAAAAAAACGATTCTCACATTACATTGGCTCAATGAAGGAGAATGACAAAATACAAAAAAAAGAAGAAAGTTAAAAACACGATTCTCACATTATTTTGGCAGTGGTACGTAAGCCAAAAAATCAGCTGCTGTTAGAAATAAAAATATTCATACGTTACCTTTTTAGTGATAGTGAGGAAAACGAGAATAATTCCTAAACAGAATAAAACAAAAGTGGAATAGGAATGCCGTTGTCTGTGCACTATGCACGCATCAGAGTCCAGCTGGGTGCATACGTATATCACTCAGTGTTATGGTTATCAGCACAGTTGCTGCCTTGTTGCATTGTTGTTGCCGCTTCCGTTCGCCTTGCACCGTTTCCCAGACACTTGAAACTGCTAACAACGCTCGATGGCGTTAACATTGCGCATTGTTGTTCTTGTTGTCGTTGTCCTGTTGTCAATGTTGTTGTTGCTGCTGCTGCTGCTGCTGCTTTTGCTGCTGTTGTTAGTTGCCATCCATAAATTCTTGCATTAATGGCAATGCTGTGGCTGTTAGAGGAGGCGTGGCTGCATTTGATGCTTCCTCTTTCATGTAAATGTCACCGAGGCAAACTTGCAATGATTGCACTGCACCTCCTCCTGCTCCTCCTAATTCTCCTTCTCTTCATCCTCCTCGCAAAAATTCCTTTCTATCAGCTCAGCTGCGCGTTTTGATTGCGGTTGCAATTGCAAGCAATTTTGTAAACATATTTTTTACAAAATATATTTACTCCAGTGCATTTTTCAGCAGCTTTTCCCCCATTATATTTTATTTATATAGACATATATATTTTTTATTTTTATAATGCGCCGCACAAAATCCAATTTAAGCGCTGGGCACGAGAATGAGTTTATTTTAAGTAGTTTTGCTGCGAATTCCCTCAAGTATTTTGTGCGTACATGCTGATAAGCGAGGGGGTCGGGATGGGCGCACAATTGGAAATGCCAGGCAGCATTAAAATTCAATACACAGTCAAACATAAATTCGATAAGTTTGAATTCGGGCAACAGACCGAGAGAGCAACATGTTTTATTTGCCCGAACGACGTGCGTACCAAAAAAAAAAGGAAGAAAATACATGGTGTGTGTGAGTGTGTGTGTAGTGGGAAGCATGAATTCAATAGCGTAAACATGCGACTGCCTTTGTCAGGCCCCTGGCCACCAACACCCCCAACAGCCCCCCACCCCCAACACCCCGCTGCACCCGTTTCCTCTGGTCGACTCTGCATATAAGCAAATAATAAAATAAAACTTTATTGACACAAACATAAAACTCCCGAATGGACCTGTCTCTCTCTCTCTCTCTCTCTCTCTCACTCTTTCTCTCCCCCGTCCCTCTCTCTCTCTCGTTCCCCACATGCTTCCACAGTTTGTAGATAGACAAATTTATGCATGTGTAAATATTGTTGGCATTTGATAAAACATATTGACAAACATTTGCCGAATTGAAGTTTAAACAAATTTTTGTTACAGATTTGACAAAACGAAAAGAAGACTTGACAATGGCCAAAGTTTTCCAAGAAATGGCTCACAAGTGGCAATCACTCGGGCACAGGCGGATAAATTTTGCAACACACTTGCTATGGACAAGTAGGTGGATACTCAGACAGTGGCAGCTGTCTGTTTTCGCACGTGCATTGAATTATTAAATTAAATTGCTTTGAATATTCCATTGACATCGGCTTAGTATAATAAACAAGAAGTGAATACCAATTGAATATCAATATCTTGATCTATAAATGATTAAAAAATATACTTTTATTTAAAGCTAAGATTTACTATAGCCTGAGATTACTGTACTGCAACTGTATCAGATTTGTTGCACAAATACGTTAATACGTTTGAAATTGTAAGTTTGCTTTTCATCGTATATCAGCTTTTCCAATTTGCTAGTCAAAGGTTTGCAAAGAAAAACGAATTATTGAAAAGCTTTACCTGCTATTTTCATATCAAATGCTGATTCCTTCGCTTAGGCTCCAGGCCTAGTTGAAGGCACATTAAGCCACATTTAAATTACACTTTTGCTAAAGACTAAATGAAACTTATTCGTGCACTGTTTTATTTTAACTGTTAAGCTCTTCATATCTGCACTAATAAAAGAACATGCACAACTTTTTATGCGCCAACTTTTAATACTTAAGCTCTTTCTCCCTATACCCTGTAACCATAGAAATTGCTTAAGAAGGGTGGTATAAACTAGGGCGTGGTATAAACCAGAACGATAGCTGGGATTTTATATACTTGATATTGATTTATTAAATATTTATTAAACATAGAAATTGCTTAAGGGGGTATTATGAACTAGGATGAGATCTGGGATTTAGCTTTAACTTAAACGAAAACCAAAGTCCATTTGAGTTATATATAGTTTATCTTGTATGTAATGTACATAAAATGCTTTACCCTAAATTGAGTATATAGAGCTTTGACAGGGTACCTACTAGTCGTTCATTTGAAGCTTAGCATGCTGACATGCTTTTTTTACAGTTGTTGCTGCTCGGCTCATTTAACGAAACAATTAAAACGGCTTATGCACTAAATGGGTAAAAAACAGTTAAGCGACACTTTTGTGTGTGTGTGTGTGTGTGTGAGAGAGAGAGGGTGTGTGTGTATGTGTGTGCTCAAAATGCCGGGAAAAGCGGAGAAAAATTACGCAACATTTGCATTTGCCGCCTAATAGAACTTTAATTGTTTTTGTTAAAGGTTGCGCTAAACTGGCTTGCAGCTTTGGGCTTCGTGTTGGCCAAATGCGTATTAAAATGGCTTATGCGGGCCGTTAAAGCGAAACAAAAACTTGGCAATTTGCTAGCGAAGGGGCAGGCAACTATTGACAGGCACGTTAGGTTGATGGTGCGCATTTACTCTGAACATATGCAAGTTTATGTGCCAAAAATAACAGCAGGACCAGGAGCAGGAGCAGGAGGTTCTACGGCTGTGCTGCAACTTTGCCAGACTTATGGCCAAAAAGTTGCAGGAGTCCCGCAGACGTTGTTATTGGCCCGATAAGGCGCACAGGCACGAACTGGCAGACGGAAGTGCAGGCTGCTAAACTGAAACGTGCGAAATTCTTAGGCAAATTTCCACAGTTTTTGACATGTGCGACATTAGATTGAACACCAGGATCATATGGCCTATATACCAGCGTGTGTGTGAGTGTAACTTTCATTATGCTTAGCTGCAGCCGCAACTAATAAAAGCTTTATGGCAGCTACACAAAACGGCCAAGGACCTGGGGCTTGGTAGTTCTCCTTTCAGCTTGGCATTTGCCCGATGCGGGTAGCATTCAACTCGACCCCACCCCACCTTCTACCCCACTACCCCTCCCCCTATCCACACTTCTCCCCATTTCTATAGGCCCGTTCAGCCCTGTTGCTGTACCGTATTTTGTGTGTCTGTGAAAATATTTTCAAAGTCTTAACCTCACAGGCTGAGCAATCATAAATCAAATGCCACTGCGCTACCTTTTGTTGCTTGAGTGCTCGCACACACACATACACATACACACACACACATACAAACACACACACACACCCACACTCACACACACACATTCACATGTGCGCTGTTGTCGTCATCGTGTAGCTTAAATTTTATTTATGGCTCAAACTGTTCCCTCGCTAGTGTGTGTGTGTGTGTGATTGTGTGTGTGAGGGGGTTTGTGTCTCTAACATGCGAAAATGCTAACACACGCGTGCAAGAAAAATCGACTTGAAATACTATTAGCTTAGGCATGCTAGGCTGCCTGCTACCCTGTTCAATTTTTGTACATTGATGTATTAGATATTTATAGATATTTATGAACTTAATAGGAGTTACAAACAAATTCTTATCAATATTATTATTCAAATTCTAAACACATACAAATTTTAATAATTTTAATTTATAGTATTTCTTTATAAATTTCTTTAAGATTGTTCGATTGTAATATTAATATTAACATTGAATTGTTGGAAAATACATTTTTTCTTTTAAGGTTTTTGATATATAATTTTATATTTTATATATAATTTAAAATCTAAAAAAAGCCGATTTCTAGATTTCTGATAGATGAAAATAGTATTTTTTAGTTGTCAATTTTGCAACGAAATCGAGCTACATTTCTCGTCTTGATTTTTAAACAGCGTATTCTGGCACAACCCAAAGCATGCCGCTCGGGCGGCACATTGGCAGTGAATAAAGTTTTGTGTCTATCAACGTGCAGCACATCGAACCCAGCTATGTGGCCTGCTGTTGTTGTTTGTTATGCTTTATATGCTGAATGGAATAAAGGCATTGCGATATTGTGGAACAGCTTGCAACAAAAAAGCTTATAAAAAGTTAAAGTAATCAAAGGATATATAATTCGAAGCTATGCCGTAATCAAAACATAAATAAAAACTTTTGTATTTTAATTTAAAATTTTATTAGCTACGAAAACATTTCAAATGTTGCCAGTTTGTCATTTTAAAATATTTATTTATTTTTGTACTGCTTTCTGTTTTAATTTACCAACTACAGAGCATTTTCCCTCTGCTTTGTTTCGGTTCGACAGTATTTGTTTTTGACTTTTTTGTTTTTTGCATTTCGTTATTGGCAAAGCGAGGAAAACGTGGGTAATAAATAAAAAACAAAACAAACAATAAAACATTGGATAAATTTATTGCCGTGCGCAATTGTTGCGTTGCGAACACGGGGCGGATGAGCGACGTTGTCGACAACTGACTGCACAGCTGATTGAAGCTGACACGTGGCCATAGCAAAGGTGAGGTTGGGGGGCGGGGAAGCGCCTGACTTAAAGTGGCCAAAAGCTGAAAACGTTTAGCTATTGCTCGCGGCAATGGCTTCACTTGGCTGACTGTCTGTCCGTCTGCCAGTTAGGTTCATAATAACGTGGCACATATTTTGTGGTTCCAGTGTGTGGCGTGTGTGCCGTGGATGCTATGTGTGTGTGTGTGTGTGCGTTTGCTGGTCAATGATTTGCGCTTATTTTGAATTTTGTTGTTGCCATCAGACGAGAATTGCGCCAAAATGTGTCACGTTCCAACGGCTAGCCATGCGGTTTTAACGCAATTAGCCACAACAAATGGCCGCCATGATGAAACGTCATCATCGCTATCATCATTATCATCATTACGTAGCGCGACACGTGCAACATGCGTTGCCGACGTTGGTTACACGCGTCGTTTCCATCTGCTCGGACGCTGACCTGCCTACATGGAAGCTTGTGCTTCTCCTGCCCAATCCATCTCGTATACCTTCCCACTTTCTCTCTCTCTTCTCGCTCTGTCTCACTCTCTGCCGCATTGTGGCACAATGAACTGACAAGTGTAATTATGTTGCTGTGTTGCGAGTGCGAGTGGCGCCGCCTCGCTTTACATAACCGCTGATTGCAAGTTTATATCCGCACAGTTCATGTTGAGTATCCCTCATGCCCTTGCCCCCGCCCTCCGTCTCTGCAGCATACTGTATGCTAGTTGAGAGTCCTTCAAAAAGCGTTGGCGCCAAGATACCCTGTGTTCCTTAGGGCCGCTGTATAGTAAACATTCTGTTGACGCCTTCTGTTAATGTGATTGTGGTAACATATCTCTGTTAACTTTAATGTAACTTACTTAACTTTAGTTAAATATAATAAAAGCTTGTGTTTAGGAATTATTGTCATAATAAATTATAATATACACCTAATTCCCTTATTTCACGATAGATACGTTCCCAACAAATGCGTGTACAAACAATTTATTCAAAAAAAGATATTGGCTAATGGAAACATAGAAGATTGGATTATCATAAAAAGATTGAATTACCTACAGATTACCTAAAAAAGCAATTTGAAATTATAATAAACAACTTTTGCTAAAGTTCACTTGGGAATTTTTTTCCATGTTTGTTCATTAAATATGTTGTTAAAAAATAATGATGCGGAAAAAGGGAATATCAGAAATTCAATAATTTAAAAAAGCACATACAAAATTTTAATTAAACAGCAGTTTCTGACAATAATAGCACTGCCATCACTAGAAATATTTTGTTTATCATTTTAGATTAGATTACTGAAGCAGCCACATTATGAAAAACTCAGCATATCCTCAATAATCTTTAGGTACAGGGTGTAACACGAGAGCAGCAGCTTTATGTATATGTGTAGTATGGCATAGTATATAGTACCTTAATAAACGAGTATTCACTAATTGGCTGCGTCTGTGAGCCGCTCTCTAAATGTATCTTCTTCCTTTTTTATTTTTATTTTTATTTTTTTTGATGCAGCTGTCGGTGATGCGGCTGGCAGTTAACATTAGGAAAAGTTTTTGGCTGTGTTTATGCGGTGATTAGTTGCGGATTTTTATGTGCCAAGGATGGGCTTGAATGGAAGGTAGTTAAGTAGTTGCTTGTTGGCTACCACCCGAAAACTTTATGAAAATTAGCAACATCAAGTGGGGCTGCAGTTGACTGAGGTGGCACAAAGAGAGCTGTGCGGGGGAACGATGCTAATTAGTAGCGGCAAAAGTGCGAAATTGTGGCTAAGTATTTGCTGATGGAAACTGGGTAGTTGGAAGGTTTCAATGGGCACAGGCAAATGAAACTTAAATGGATAGTTCAGTTAGTATATGTGCTTAGTTTTACGTTTTTTTAATACAAAGTAATAAAAATAAAATTATATTTGTAATGATAATATTAATAATAATAATAAAAATAAATAAATAACACCGAAAATTTGAAGTAAAACAAATTAATTAACAATAACTTTTTAACTTGGCTTAACCACAACTAAAACATCTATTTTAAATAATTAAGTTCTTATTTTCTCTTTTCTGTTGCTCAGTTCTGTGTACAAGTGCATAACATTTAATTACAACGCACAATCAGCATGCAAATTGATTAAATTTAAGAATAAATAGTAGAAAACAAGTAAAAAGGCTTCAACGAAGTTGGCCTAAATATTTGCACTGTTGATTGAGTATGCTTTTATGCCATTTGGCCTGTGTCTGAGAAAAGTGTAATAAATATGGCAGAAAACTGTGTTGCCGAGAATACCAAAATCCTAGAAAGAAATACAAGGGAAAATAAAAATAATTTACTTGTTAAAAAAAGTTGAGGCAACACATTTTCATTTTCATCACAATTCATAATTTAGCAAAGCTGCAAAACGCAGCCGCTGGCACAAAAAGGCAAACAGGACAGGCAAGGACCTGCACAGACATAGGCTAGGGATGGGGGCATGTAGATTAGTTAAGGGCGAGGTGGCGTGGGAGACAAAGAGGCACTTTAAGTGAAACTAAACAGCGATGCAAGTGACGTTGTCGGATTGCGGTTGCGCCAGCGGAACGTGCAGGGGGGAGTCCCCTCTCTCTCTCTCTCGCTCTTGTGTGGCCAAGTGTCCTGGGTGTCCTTGCCTCGACTGGCAGTTGGCGTGCCTGCTGGCTGCCTGCTTGATGGCCATGTTGTCGGCTTGGGCTATACAAATTAAAATTAATGATGCACTCACAACAAGCCACGGGAGACACACAGGTACGGCAGGTACGTGGGAGGGGGAGGGGGAGGGGAGGCGCACATAAAAACTACTTTACATGCGGGCAACATGTAACGACACTGGGCTAAGCTCTTGCACCTGGCCAGGACAACGGCAGGACAACGTTGCCCACATTGCCAGACAACCACCTAATTTAATGCTAAAGCGGCATCAACAGCACCTTCCGCTTAAGCTCCCTTTCACCCCCACTCGCCAACTTTGTGGCCATAGTGTTGGGATTTTTATTTTCGTGTTTGAAATAATGTTGCATACGTTAAGGCGCCGCTTGCTAAATGTTTCACACACACAAACACACACACGCACACAGGCTGGCACAAAGGACCCACAAAGATACACAACTCGCTGGCTGAGTGGCTAAAATATGTTTATGTAGGTCGACTGGGGGGAAACCACTTCAATTTATTTTTTGACCAACATATGGCAAAGCGGGCACCAAAGCGGGGGCCACTTTTTGTGCTGCCTGCCTGCCTGCCTGCCTGGGCGGACGGTCCAAAGAGGCTGCCGGGTGTCTGCTTTGCTTAGTTAGCTGGCATCCGTGGCGCTACAACAACAAGAACAACAACAATAGCAAAGCGCACACGCTTACAAAATAAAAGCGTTTGCCACAGGTGCGACAGCGCCGGCTTTGAGTTACCCAAGAAAATAAAGTTGTTATAAAGAGAAGGAAATATTTTATAATATTGTTATATTAAAAATCTTAAGAGTGACTGTTTTTTTACAGATTTATTTATTACTTTTTATAAGTATCTATTAAAAACAGAATTCGATTTGATTGAAACAAAAAATCCAAAAATATCAAAAATAAACTAATTTTATAGATATTGATTTAATATTGAAATTATTATATTGATTGAGAGCACATGTATTTGTAATTCTTATAATGCTGATCACAAATAATAATTGGTTGAAGTAGAAGATAACCGCTTTAAGCTCAAATTTTTTATTTGTAGTTTTGAAATATATATATTTATAAGCTTGACAAGAAATGTATTATAATTCATATATCCCAAACTGTTATGTTATATATAATATTATACTTTATATTATGTATATTTTTAAGTGAGTTTTTTAAAGAGTGTTTTAAGGAAGATTCTTCGATCGACCGGAGCGAAACTAAGCTTATCGCTAACACATGTATTTCCAGTTTCAAAGATTTTTTGAAATATTCTTGCGCTTTGTAATGGTATTGTATTTTATATAGAAAGTCATTTGTTCATGAAACATGTTGTAGCTTGGAATACCCTGTTAGTGCGGCTGTGTGCGCTGGGTATTGGAAAACACGGGCAACATTATTTCCGCTTTGCTGTTGTTTGGCTTTGTTTTGTTTAGTTTCAGTTTCCGTTTCAGTTTCAGTTTCGCTTCGGCTCGCTTTTATCAGCAATTGGTTAAGTGTGGCGTGTGTGTGTGTGTGCGTGTATGTGTGTGTGTCTGGCAAACGCTTTATTGTTATTTCAGTTTTCATTATTGTTTTTGAAACAACCATTTTCTTTTCATCAGCATTTCAATTAGGTTCGATGCGCCATGCACCATTTACCCGCCTCTAATGGGGCGGCAAAGCAAGCGTGAATGGTGGGCGTGGCAGGCCGCAGAAACCTTTTACACGCTCCGCTGCCTTAGCGCACAGCTTCAAGTGCTCTGCCAGCGGCGACAAAGTAAATTAATCCATTAAGAGGCAGCTCTCCAACGCATCCCCTCCACCCACCCCTTTTTCCCTAACAGTTTTAGCTTTTTTCTTGGTGACGTTAACGTGACTTGGCAACAACTGCAGCTGGGCAGAAATTGGGGGTAGATTGGGGCTGCTGCAGTTTTCAACTTTTACGGCTTACACTTCAATTAAGTTTGCATTGCTGCCACGTCTCCACCACTCTCCCTCCTCCCACCGCTTGACCAGCCCACAGGCCACTTCGGGGTGCTTGGCCATTTGCCCAGGCTGCCTGCAATTTGGCAGCAATTATTGCAGCTGGCCAATGGCAAGCGTTAAGAGTCAAGAATCGCTGGGTGAGTGACAGAGACAGACCCAGTTCTTATCCATATAAATAAATTGAGGTTAATGACAACAACAGCAACAAGGACTCGGGGAAAGACGTCCGTTACGGCCATGTTCATTAATGCCGCCCAATGCTATAAATAAAGTATCCATATCCATAGACGTAAGTATATGAAAATGTACAAGTAAATACTAAAAGTGAGTATGTGTGTGTGTGTGTGTGGAAAGTGCATGCGAAGCACTTAATAACCATGTCGCTCGGCGGCGAACAATTTAAGGCTAATTTCGTTTTCCCAGTGAAATATGCCGTAGCTTGCATATTAAATATGACGCCCCCAGCTATGCACAATGGAACAGACACAAAAATTTGTGGTTAAAAAATATGCAGTAATATAAGTAATTCAAATTAATTATAATTATAGCAATACTTTTTTGTATAAATACATTTTTGTTTAAAATTCTGTTAAAATTTTTTATTACTATTTCTACGTTTCATTGAGCAAAAATCTCTAAAATTGAAATAAAATAACGAAAATTCCATTTTTTCAAATAAAACAAATGTTCATCTTTTCTTTATAACGCGATTCTTTTAATATATTTTATAGCATATGTTTTATATTAGTCTATATTTTTAAACCGATAGCCTTCAAATTTTATTGGGTAAAATAAAAAAAAAATTAACATTATCGATTAAAATATTAACTATTTTTAGATTTACAAAAGCGTCCACCGAGTATTTCTAAAACAAAAGTATCTGCTTTGCGTGCTATTTTGAATTGCTCGGTAAGACGCGCCCATTGTGTGCCGTTAGAATCGTATTATATATGCATAAATAATACAAAATATAAATATGAGCCAAGCTGAGCTGAAGAGCGTCGCTGCGAGCGTGTTGACAGCTCGGTTTCTAAGCATTTTTCTCGCTCTCATTTCAATACCCTTAAAATAGTAAAATATTACGAAGGTATGTAATATATCGATCCCGTAAACTATATATAATCTTGATCAAAATAAAATTCGATAAAAGCATGTACAAATTTATTGCTTTTTAATATGTCTTAACTAAACACAAAAATAATTTTAATTTTGAAATCCTTTCATATTTATTTCTTTCCGTTACATGTATGCTAGGGTATTAAATCTTTGGCTTTCCATTCCTGTGCTTTGTTGTTATTTTTTTTCTCTTTTTTCCCCATCTTTTAGTCAAGTACAAAGACATTTCTCGTTGTCTGAGTGAGGTTTACACGCTTGTGTGTGAGTCTGCGCGTGTGTGTGACTGTGTGTTTGTGTGAGTGTGTGCCATGGCACATTATGTAAATTATTTGCACGAGTTTTCAATTTTGGTAAAACGCTTTGGGGCATTATTAGGCCACAAAGACGAAGTTGGGTATATCAAGAAATATGATTAAAATGACATTTGATGGCGCCAACAAAACTTGAACCCGGCTCAGCTCGACTTAAGCCAAACCAAATTAAGTTACAAGCCAATGGAAAGACAGGGATAGAGAGAGGGAGTGAGATAGGGGCAGTATATAAATATGAGTGTAGTTTTAAAAGCAAATATGCTTAGCCTCAGCCCTTTTGGCTTGTAAACTGACATTAGGAGCATACCCACGACACTTTCACATGTGTTGTTTAAACAACAACAACAACTTCTAAAGTTATAGCCTGTTGGTTGTTGGCTGGCTGTGTGGCCTGCAGTTTTAAGTAAACACAACATAAATTCCACAGGCAACAACTTATTCACTTTGTTTTGATAGTCCGCAAATGCCCCCAAAATAAACTGGCTAACGGATGTGCTGCTGCTCCCCTCTGCGATGCTCCCTGTCTCTATCCCTCTCTCTCTATCTCCGTGCCACGTATGTGTCTTTGGTCCCTTTGGTCCTGGCGCTGCCTTCCAACAGTCTCAACCAAATGAGCACTGACAGCAAACCGAGAAATTTCATTCTTTTGTGCTTTTGGGCTGCTGTTGCTGCTGCTGCTGCTGCTGCTGCGGGTTGCTGCAAGTTTTAGATAAATTTGCCAACACCACAAAAATAACAAAATCGTGCGGTTAGCTGCTAGGATTTGGCCTTTTCCGGACAATAGCTGGCCAGCCAGCTGGCTGCAGCTGCAGTCCCAGTTGCCTTAACTGCGTTGACCATTTGTAAATAATTATAAGCCAAACTGCCGAGCCAGAAACTTTTGTGGTTAGTTTAAGCAGCTAACTACAGCTCTCTGTCTTATCAGTTATTTTCGGCATGCCAACTCGTTTTATTCGACTGTTGTTATAGCAAAATACTTTGCACACAAGAGTTGACAGGCTAAACTGTAGAAACTTTTAGATTATCTTACAGAAAGCGGTGATCAAAGAGGTATATTATTCTAATGTTATAATACAAAAATTCAAACGAAAGAATTGAAGGCTGCCATTAAAAGTATTTATTCCTTTATTATATAGGTAAATATAATAATAAAATCTGTGAAATCATGTAAGAATTCATTCAAGTTAATATTAAAGCGATTTTTATGTGGTTTATAAAGTAATGCATAAATCTTAAATCACACCTACCTGTTACGTTGCAATTAATTGTACATGTTAATTCTTAACTTTTACAATTGTAAAACTTTTTTAACTTTTCTAAAAATTTAAACAAAAGGAGGTGATTTTTTTAAATTAGATAATTTTAATGCACAAGAACAGTTTATATTAACTGCAAATAGTATTTCCAATGGTCAGCTCAGATATTTATTAAGTTTGTAGAAAATGTTATCAAGTATTTATTAAAATATCTCATTTAGAATTATCTAATTCTATATCAAAGCCAGCCAACAGTCATGTCTGAACACAGCCTGATAGAAAACCAAGCAGCATGATAAATTAAATTAAAATTTCAAATTCTCTCGATTTTGACAACCAGTTAACTCCCTCAAATCTCTTAACCAGCTTAAGTCACAGACTTAATCAATTCGATTTATGTGGCATGGTTAACATAAAGATTTAGTCAAATTCAATTTCTCTGGAGCTCACACTCATAACCATTTGCATTGGGATTTGCATTTCGCTTAATTACCATTAAAACAGACATAACAGAATTTCTTTGAATCGGTTGCCACAAAGCCTTCAGAGGCTTTTCAGCATGCCTCTTGTGCCAATTAGGCATGCAACAGTAGCAGCAACAACAACAACAACAACAACAGCAACACAGGCCCGAACAATGATGCGTGCCATAAACGAGCAAATTACGTAAAAGCGATAACCATAATCACGTAAGCGATGCTCACGTGTCACGTTACGTACGTAGCATCAGCAGGGAATTTAATGTGCAACATACAGCACGCTTCCCAGTAATCGACTCCGCCCACGCCCT
Organism: Drosophila robusta; assembly: GCA_035043565.1. NCBI lineage: Eukaryota > Metazoa > Arthropoda > Insecta > Diptera > Drosophilidae > Drosophila > Drosophila robusta. The sequence continues at coordinate 9,947,541 of JAWNMW010000583.1, read as the reverse complement.
TCTATTCAGCCCCATGGGAAGGCGCTTTCAACTTGAATGTGGCGCAAAAATTAATATGCCTGGCATATGGCAAGGCCATTTTAATGGGCAGCATCACGAGCAACAGGAAGCATCGGCAACAACAACAACCAGCGGCTGTGGCAGGTGCCAAACAATGGAGAAGACAGGCGCCAGCTGCCCGTCTAATGCTTGCTTCCCCCATCCCCCCACTCTCCAATCCGCCCTCATTTTCATCAATGTACATGTACTTAAGGCTAAGTACTGTTAGCTAACGGAGCATTTCATAATGGAATGCTTCGAAAATTGTCAATTTAGAAATTCCATAAAATTCCATTTAATCAGCTCCAAAAATCGCAATTTTAAAGTATGTGGGATATTGACCAGATAATTAGAGCAATTTGGTGGCAAAAATCTGGGATTTCTTTAAGCTCAAATAAATTTAAAAAATTCGTAATAGCCGATAAAGGGAGTGTGTTTAAGCTTAAAGACTAAGTATCCCAATATGGTTAGAGAGGAGTTAAGGAGTTTCCTGTAAATTGATTAAAGAGGATTAATTTTCATTTATTTAAGTGCCAGCTGCGTACAAAAATGTGTGCAAAGAAAAAATTCGTTTTATTTAAAGCCCAAAAAGAAACTTTGAAAAAATATCATAAATATTTGAGAGGTTATTACCTTAATAAACAAATACCTACATTTTTATATTTTTTGGATATCCGATTTGTTTTCTTCAATATAACACAAATAATTCTACTTTTTTAAGTTATGATATTACGCCTGTGTAAAATCAAGTTAACATTAAGTTAGACGTGTAAAGTTCCCTAATCCATACTTCCTAGATTTCAAAGTCCCATAACATTGTCAAATTTAAACCGATGTTCATGATTTTTGCCATTTTTATTATGGTTTGACCTCTAGATTAGCTCTGCTTTTAAATTTAATTCGAGCTTGAAAATAACAATTTTTTGATTTTTTTTTTTTGCAAAACAATCTCTACTCCCTCTAAATTATTTTAGAAAAAATTATTTTTATAATTGTATAATCTTGAATTTTTATTTTTAATTGATTTCGGGTGCTAAACTTAGTATAAAACGCAACTTTAAAATTAATTCTGAGGCGGTCAATTTTTCTGTCAAAAATCATGCCAAAATGGAGTTTTCTCTTAGACTTGTATATACATATATATATATATATATAATTCCTAGATTTCAAAGTCCCATAACTTTGTCGAATCCAAACCGATTTTCATGATGATTCTCATTTTTATTATGGTTTGACCTCTTAATTGATTCTATGTTTAAATTTTTGTCGTATTAGAAAATAAATTTATTTTAGTTCAATCTCCTTATTCAATCTCCCTATTGTTATATAATATGTTGGCGAAAGATGATTGCGAGTGAGTGTAAAAACTCGCTTATCAGCTGCTCAACCCAAAGGCCTAAATGGCTGTTCACTTATCTGTTGCTGTTGCTGCTGAGGCTTCTGCGACTGTTGCCGCGCATTGCACATACGACGCGTTGTCGGCCGATTCATTTCCTGCTATCGAATTTCCAAATTTCCCCGACAGCATCAAAAGGCTTTGCTGCCAAGGCGGCGGCCAGGCGCGTCTCGTCCTCACGCTGATTGCACAAGCCTCCTGGCACTTGGAAGAGAAACAAATTAATGTTGAAAAAGAAAATACAAAAAGAAAGAAAGAAGAAAACTTAGGCAATGCTTCACATTCTCAAACTCAAATCCAGCCCACGCCGCCGCCTCCGTCTGCGTCTCTTGATTATGTGTCGATAAGTTTCTTGTGGTTTTGCGTGCCACATGATAAACAACAACAACAACAACAACAACAACAACAACAACAACAACAAGAACAACAATAACCCGGCTTTGTATGTGCGCGTGTTTTATTTTATTTTGGAATTGTATTTCGTGCTTTTTGCTTTTTTTCGTTCGCGCTGCCTTAAAATTGCCGGTTATTTATTTGAGCTTTAAATAACAAATCATTATCGATGCGCATTATAAATTTTGTTTGAAGCGACACAGCCGCAGGCCATTAAGCAGGACCCGGAGATCCTATGCGAACGGCGGCGAGGCAATTTCCTAATGACAAGGACACTTGTAAAATCACATTGAATAATATTGCATTTGTGTCTTTGAGCAGATTAATTTCCGGCATTTAGACTTAATTCCCAAGTTGGGCAAAACGGTCGAACATGGCGGATGGGACAAACGCCAGGACTAACCAAATGTGCCAGCTGGCGGAACGGGGGAAAAGCGGAAAGCGCTGTCTATGTTCCAGCAATCGATGCAATCGGCTAAGGACCAATTTACCAACATGTCAACGGCCAGCACAAGGACGAGCGAACCGAAGCAGGAACAGGAGCAGGAGCAGGCGAAAGGCTCAGCAGAGAGGTTTAGATTTGCACACATTACCACTCAATCTTCATATATGCGATATGCAGGATTTATCCACGATATGTGTGTGTGTGTGAGTGTGTGGCATCTGTGGTTAGGACTGCGATATGGCCAAGCCTTTTGGCCTCAACATGCACATAATGTCCACATGGCCGCAAAGATTTATTTACAATTGTGTTGAGACATAATTCCTTTTGATCGATTGCGGGCTACAACTCCAGCGGGTGTGCCCCAGTGTGTGTGTGTGTGTGTGTGTATCTGTGTGTTGCCTGCCATTGCGGTCAGCTCTAAGTGATGATTCTTTTGGCTTTGGCTTTGGCTGTAGCCCGTTCCGGCGCCTTTGTCTTCAGCTGCAGCTTTCTGTGCTTGATGCTGCGTTCCGGGCGCCATAGTTTCTCTGCAATTGAGTTGGCGGGGTATGATGGGGGCGAGGGCTGTTATGGCCCATGCAGACCATGTGCTGAATTATTTGTGCAATTTATGTGGCTTTGATTTCATTGGCAAGATGTACGGGAAAGAAGGCAGCAGACATTGAATGCAATTTACGGCAACTTGATAATTTGTGTTGCCCAAAGGAACAAAAGGATGGTTGGGTGGAAGGAAGGAGGGGATTTTAATAGAAGGAGCCGAATTGCATGCTTTTAAATATAAGTAACACGACGATTGGCTTCGGGGTCACTTTAATAATTAATAAGTGTTCCTCGTTAAGATTCTGAGAAAAAGAATGATTGGAACTTTAATTAATTACTCTCCCAACTATTTTATTTCTAATATATATTATATTAATCCTACGTTAAAGTATGCAATGAGCTAGAACTAAAAATTAGCCCCATAAAACTTAAAGTATATATTTAAAAAGTGCTTTAAAAGAGATGTCTTTCGCAACGCACACTTAAATAAATATTTGATAAGTTTTATTCTGAAATAAATTTCAGAAAAATGTAAATATTGATATACATTATATTTGTACTTTAATATAGTGATTTATCTATCTACCTATTATCTATCTTTTAAAAAGCAAGATTTTCAAACGTATTAGCTTTTTGTTTAGTTATCTAAATAATTGGGTCACTCATCTACTAAGAACTGCAATTTGAATGCTGAGATTCAAATGTATCTGCTCTTTTCATGCAAACGTAAAATTCAGCACAAATGTATAAAAACGAATATTTATTTTTCATTAAATGAGCAAAGCTTTAAAGCCAAGACATTTATTTTAATATGTCCTAACCAACTGACAAATATATATAAGCAATCTCTGTTTGTGGCTCCACGGATGTTTACGCATTCATAAAGCTTATGAAGCAGTTGCAGCAGCTGCTCAAGTTGAATCTCAGTCTCCGTGTCGACCTCAACCCTTTCAATTGACAAACAGTATTTGGTCCATCCATCTCAAATGCGCACTTAACGCAGTGCGAAGACAACTCTGGCAAGCGTTGTGAGACATTGAATGCTGCAGCATGCTAGTAAATTACACACACACACACACGTACACACACACACACACACACATTGAGAGAGACTTGCATAAATCCTTAGAGTGCGCACTTAACTCCTTTTTACGCTGCGACAAAGTACATTTACTAATGACCAAGTCAAACAATGGCATCTCCTCACCGAGGGGAAGTCCCGACAAACTGAAGTAAAGCATAAACTATACAGCTGGGGGTATCACGCTCAATGGCCAAGGGCTGCTGACGGGTGGCGGGGAAGGCGGGGGGAGGGGCTGCCCCGCGAAGTAGCAATTTACGCGCTGAAGGCGGCGGCCAACTGCAAAGATGGTGACAAAGCACGCAAAACGGAGCAGCAGAAGGCAACATCGTCCTGGTGGCAATCCTTGGAGCTGCTGCAGCTCCCAGAGTCTGCCTCAAGTGTTGGCAGCAGCAGCAGTATGTTAATTGCAGCAGCGACAGCAACGACAACAGCAACAGCAAACAGTGGGAATCGTGTTTAAATAGCGTAAATGCACACACACACACACACTCACACACACACACAACATAACCAAGCCAGCATTTTTTGTATTGTGCTAAAATTGAAATTAAGTAAGACTGCGCTACGTGACAACACAAGTTGCTGGAACCTGGGATACTCTATAAGCAGGATGAACTTATTGTCAGCCGGAAGTGCAATTACAGAGAGAAATATTTGTTACGAGGAGAGTGCTATTATGAAAGTCTCCATATTAAAATAGACGTAAGCTCCTTTTTTAAAACATAATTTGTAAAGGGTATAACCTTGTCGATTATTTAAAAAATAAGCAAATAGTTTTAATTAATATATCTCCTTCACTGCTATAGCTAGATACATCAAATTTAATAAATAATAATACTACAAATAAAATAAACAATAACAATAATTTAATTAAGTTAATTAATACAATTATTTGGATATACCCACTAGGGGTAAGGTAAACTGATAAAATCCATATCTGGGAGGCAGCTTAAATCCACATATCCAGACTGTTTTCTACCTTCTCTAAATATCCCCCCACAAATTACATATATCGATATTTTTTCAAAATAACAAAAATAATTAAGATCGCTTTCGACTCTTTTTAGCTGTTCATTACGCAGTCGGTTACACCCGACTTACCCATTTTGTTGAAATTAATTTAAATTATAGCCCTGTTTAACAAATATCATTGTTGAATTTAATTAATTTACCAAAGGCTGATAAAGTATTAAGCAGCACCACAAATGCAACAAAGGCAATTCAACTGTATCAATATACCCCTGTGGGCACACTTTTTCCAGAAACTGAACATAATAATAGCGAAAAATTGTGTGGTACTAAAAAAAAATCTGTTGCATGCGCGCAGGCTGGAAAAATGAACAAATTTCATATTTCGCATGCTTTTAAATGTTGATGAAGTAATTAGTTTCATATGCGCTGGAAAAATATGCATATAAAAGATACATGTGTGTGCGTGTGGGTTGTGTATGTGTGCGAATAGCAGTTGTTGTCAGTCTGTGTCGCACATAGAAAGCTGTAATTGAAAATATGCACAACTTTCGGCGAGAGGCATTGTAAAGTTTTTCCATTTATTAAATTTGCAGCACACGACCCAGTGTGTCTACATATATATATATGCATTTGTGTGTATATGTGTATACATGTGTGTGTCTGTGCCGCACAGTATTTAATTATTTTTATATGCGGCACGAAGCAAAAATTACATAATAGCCCAGCAAAGTTTTGCCTTTGAGCAACGATTTTGCTGTCAGTTTTCAATTTTCAGCTGTCGGTTTTGAGTTTAGCTTTTCATTTGGCCCAGTACACATTTTGATTTTTCGCTTTAAAGCAGTTGCATTTTTCAGTTTCTTTCTGTTTTTGTTACTTGCTGTTTGTTTTCAAATCAAACAGTTAATTAACTTGCGCTGAGCCCAAAGGCAGCTGCCATGAACCTGCAGAACTACAACTCGTACGAGGAGTACTTGGACCACTTCATCACCACCAGCGATGTGCGCTACATGCGCAACTGGAGCCTCAGCAGGCAACTCATCCAGAACGCTTGTGGCAAGATCTGCATGGGTCGCCTGCTGAGCCGCACCGAGTTCGCGGATCAGCGCAAGAAGCTCGAGATCATGCTGAATCCACGCGGCGTCAGCGAATCCACGCTCTTCGGCGAGAAGTACGCGGGCGATGATCGCGTGCTCCAGGAGTTTGCCAAACGCGAGTTTAAGCTGCTCAATAAGCAAATATCGGCAAGTACAAAATGTTGACTATAAAAAACGAAGCTTAAATCGATGATTTTCGATCATTTTGAAATCTAAGTTAATTGTCTGGCTGTTAAAGTACATATATTCTAGCGGGTTTTTTCGCTTGCATTTATTTCACAAGGCTGATTCAGGATTTATCGTATAGCTATTTTATGAGTTATAAGTTTGTGACTCTGCAACAAAATTATCTATTATTTTGTTAGCAAAAGAAAAACTAAAATTTCATTAAAAACTTGGTTTAGTTGGCTCGAATGTTTTTCTCACAGCATGGCTTCTATTTCCCTCTGGCCAACATTTCGGATAGTAGTCCAGATGAAAACTGCGGTCTTCAGCTCAAGTTGTTGTTCTCTGAGAACAGAGATTTTTGCCTAAGTAAATTTCTAAATTCCTAAGGATCAAAATATTTCCTTAAATAGCTTTCCAGAATAGCTCAATTATGATTATTATTTTTTTAGGTATAGAAGCAGCTTCATATAGGCAACAATTTCTGCACCCTTCCACTGATTTCAGATTCCTAAATTGTTGCTATTTCATGGCCTAATTATATTTAACAATTTGATATGTATTACCGGTAAACTTCATATAGGTATACTTAGATGGGAAACCAGATTTTTAGCTCAAAATACATCTTGCCAAAAAGAGTAAAATGGGTAAAATTTAAGCATAGCCAATGTAAAATACAATCAAACTATGCCTATCAATTGCAGACCATTATCTATCTGATGATGCGCTCCAAGAAGGGGCTGATTGTGTCGGGATTCATTGATCTGGAGCAGAGTTTCCGGAAATCGCACTACAAGAACTCCAGACACTATGTCAACTGGCCGGCCATATTCGAGGGCACTGTGAAGCTGAAGCCCCAATCGCATCACCTGAGCTTCTTCGACTGGTACAAGAACCAGGTGAAATGCAACAACAGCGAAAATTTCATGGTGGTTCGCGGCGGGGCGCACAGTCTGCTGATGATGCACCGGGGCGATCACAAGATCATCTGCGTGAACGCCGAATGCACTTGCAACTATGGGAGAAATGCCCGACGTCGCATGTATAGTTCCAATATCTACGGGCACTGCATCTTCTTTGACCACATCATCAGGCGCATCAATTAGACGGGCCTGGCAGTAAGCTGGGGCGTAACTGCAAATAAGTAAACTGTGGTTGCCACACTGATTATATGCTATATGTACTTATGCCATATACATCATATTAAACACATTGATAATTTAATTCCACAGCTTTTCACTGTCCATTTGTCCACCTCTCTCTCTCTCTCTCTCTCTCTGTCTTTCTTTCTCTGTCTATCTGCCTGCTTGTCTGCGCAGTCCAGAAGCGAATTTGTCGTTGACAGTTTACGTAAATTGCTTTTCATATCTTATCAGTTTTGCTGCGGAGGCCACAGTTATGCCTGCTGACGTTTTGATAGACATTTTGAGGCCTCTCACAGGCAATCCCCTCAGCCCCGCTTGACTGACCATCATCATGGAGCGGAAATTACCCCAGCTTTAAAATATTTCATGTTTACTTCTGGCTGTAAATCTATCATCAGCAGCCAGTTCCTGTTTGCAGTTTGCCTATTTTACTCACTATTTTCCATATCCAACTACAACTGCTTTGTCACTCTTAATTATTCCTGCAGTTTTCCAACTGTCAAGCGGTTAATTTTAAGTGCTCGCTTTTTCTGCACACAAATTTACGGATATGCGTTCACTAAGCAAATTAATTAGGTCTTTGGCATGAAACTCTCATTAGGTAAAGCTAATTAATTTCAATGATGAATATTTAATTTATATACAATTTTAAAGTGTTTCACATAAATGCATCTGTTTGATAATAAAAACCTGCAAATGAGGTGTTTACACAGAAGGATGGAAAATGGTGGGGAAACAAAGTTATTTTACTTTTAAAGTTATAAAAACAACCAGTAGCAAAAAGCAGAAAAAAATAGTCATTTCTACTTACCGAAGATGAAATGCCCTTGGAGATCCAAATCATATTTGCGATATATTTTCCTTGGTTACACAGCAGTTTTTCAAGATTGTTCTAAAAGCAACTTTATTGTAAAGTAGTTTGATGGTAGATATATTATAATTGTTATATATATATAATATGTAAGGTATAATAAATGATTTACTAATTAAAATATATGAATATAAGCTTGGAATTGAATGTATGCTTGTTGATTTTGCAAGAATCGTTTGAATAATCGACACATAAATTCGAATACAAATCAAACAGTTGATTATTATGAAGACATTTTTATAATTGTCGAAACACAAACCCTATTAAATAGCTTATTTCCATTACCCTCAAACGTGCACATTATTAAGCAGAAATAATACAGATGATGTCAAGCGAAATAAATAATGAATGCATTTGTGTTATGATTTAAATGGCATTTGCTGTGGCATATAAAATTTAATTTGCATAGGCAATTACGACTAGCTGCTAATTTATGCATCACACACACATCGCTCGTGTTAGCCCAGTAAATAACTAGACGCCAGTACTTGAGGGCTCAGTTTACTTCCCCTTGCTGTTAACCTTGTCGGTGTCCTTGTCGGTCAGCAATTAAAATAAACATTAAGTGCTGCTGCAGCAGGTGCAGCAGATGGAAAACGAGCGTCCTGCAGATTGTCCAGGGCTCATGCTCAGGCGCCTTGAAGCAGGCAGCACAAAAGTGCATATAAATATTTGCTCAATTTGCCAGAGGGACAGATAGAGAAAGAAAAGTCAGTGTAAGTCACTTAATACTATACATATTTGTATACAAAAATATATATCTGGCTGTGCATTAAGATATGCAAAAATTGCACAATGAATTGCCTTTTCCCCAAACCCTTCAGCCTCTTGTTTGTTGCGTTGCAAATAAATTTCATGAAATCAACTTGCAATTTACTGCCAGAATTTTGTTTTTCACATGTAAACAACTTCCTTCTCGCTCATGCAACACATATTCAGTGTTCGTTTATGACAAATACCTTTGGAAAAAGTTTGCCACTCATATAAATCAATAGGAAATTCTTTGGCACATTTATGAATATTTATTCAAGTGGTTTGTATTTAATGCAATTAAATATTTAATTCAATGACGGACATCATATCGATTGATTGTAATTGCTGTCAATTTAATTGGCAACATGTGCAAATAATAAGGTCAATGAATAATTAAATTGTTTGCAAGCAAAAAGAATATGATATTTGCCTGCTATTGAGGGCTTTCTGTATACCATGCCATTCCATAGACTAATTTCTCACTAAATTCCCCAAAATTTTAGTTGTATGAGAAAAATAATATAGAAATAAATTTACAATTTAATTCAAGCTTATTTCGCTAATAATTACAAACAGCAGAAATTCTTGCAACTTATTTTTTTATTCTAACTCATTGCAGTAACCCAAAAAGTGCGAGTAACAGGTGAAAGTTATTTCGGGAACATATTTTGTAAATGCTTTGCTGACATTCTGATTGGATTCATGGGTCAGCCAGAGTGCTCATAATTTATGTGCTCAACCCCAGTGCCATATGCCAGCTGGGCACAAAAATCATAATAATATTTCTCAAGCCTGTCCCGAAATATGTCTAATAAATAATTTAAGCACTCGGCATTGGACAGTCAACGTTGTTATGTGCCACAAAGAGAAAGAGAGAGAGAGAGAGAGAGAGATAGAGAAAAGCTTAAGACTGCAAAGGAAACCCCTTTAAGCCAAATAAACACATAAAGCTCCACAATAAAGAGAAGAGAACGCCAAGGTAGCACATAAAACCGAAGCTGAGTAAAGGGCATATTAAATTATGTTGCATGCCACAAATGCCGCAGTAGCCTGTGAGGCAGCCCAAGGCGAAGAACAATCATAAAATGCGACCAATAATGAAATTAATGAAGAGAAAAAATGGGCAGAAATCATATACCCTGTAAAAGATGGCAAAAATAAAAATGAACTAAAATATATAAATCGAGTACCCTGTGAAAGACACGAAAATAAATGAAAATTATTATATTAAATAACAATTAATCAGAATATAGATTAAATTTGCTAATCAAAAATATAACTTTAAATAAATAAAAACAACAATAAAATAAAAATTAATTAATTAAAATGTATATTTATTTAGCGAATGCAGAGTATATATGCTGTTGGCTTACTCTACTATAAAAAATAAATCATTTTACACTTTCTTTTTACTCTCAAAACATGAGATAAAAAGTACAGGGTATCTGTGCACTTGATAACTCGGCCCTACAATGCCCGCATTTCTATTAGCAGCAGCTGTGAGTTCTATGGTTCGGGCTGATTGAATCGGGCCTGGACTTCCTGCCAGCCTGCTGCGTAGCTTGTCGCAAATGGCCCGAACGAGACTCGTATATAAAGCGTAAATTGGCAATGGCAAAAGGTGCCGTTGAGCCAAGGGTCAAACGTGGCGCGGAGCGTTCGTGGGCAGCTCGGGCTCGTCCCAACTTTGACTTGGTTAAAGTTTTGTTTGTGACAAATTGAGCCAACTGGCTGGGGGTCTTCACTTGCCGCAAATGGCAGCAATTGTTGCGATGCGCTCGTGCCTGAAACAAAGCATCAATTTCGCCTTGCCCTAAATTCAATTACTCAAATTGGGAGGAAAAAAGTAAAAGCAAATTGTGAAACCAAAATGCAATTGAATACGCTTTCGAGTTGAATTTAATTGCATGCATGTTACGTATACGCCGTGTGTGTTGTTCTAGTGTATTACATTTGGTTTTTATATAATTGAACGAGCAATGGCAACATTTTGTTGCCACATATCAGTTGCCATTAAGCCAACCAGATACAAATACACCACCACACACACATATCATGCATAATGGCCATTGTATAAGCTAAATTTATGTGCCAGACAAAAGCTTGTAAACCACAAATCAAAATGCAATACAAAAGCGCCAAAACAGTCAGCAGCAAAACAACAACAACAACAACAATAACAATTATGTATCCAAGTAAAAGCAATTGTAAATTTTCTAACTGAAGTCATTTTGTCTATATATCATGTGTCTGTCTGTGTGCTTGTGTTTTGGCGGATGCCATAAATAAAATTCAGCAAAAAGATAGACAGCCCCACACACACACATCACACATACACACTCACTCACACACACACATGGCTGGCGTCAGTCTTGAGTTGCCATGCAGCCGGAAATTGTTTCGCAACGTGGGAAATGTTTGATTTATGTCTGTTTTGTCAGTGGCCCAGCACGTCGCTGCTGGCCCCCTTATCCCCACCCCCACCTCTAGCCACGCCGACAGTCAGTCAGAAGTTGTAAAATGTGTAATTGATGATGTGGCAAGAGCACATAAAAAGCGTCCTTCCTTAATACCTCCGTATGTGCGGCTAATGTCTGTCTGCTTATGCGTTGTGTTCGCATTTTGTTGACATTTTCGACAAAACGGCCAACAAAATGGCCAACAACAATGCCAACTGGGCCAAGATAAGTGCAGCTCAGTTGCAGGACGAGCGCGTGACGACATGCAAAACAACAAGTGACAAGCGCAACGGAAGTCAAGTGGAAGCCAAACGGAATCGGAAACTGCATGCGGCACAAGAAAGTCGGGCAAAAAAACTGGCAAGAGAATAGCTTAAGGTGGAAGCGGGCACGAAGGGTATATAATGTTGACCATTTGGCAGCCAACAAGAAAAGTCATTTTGTTGCAACAGCCAATGGACAGCAGATGGAAGACAGGAGCAAGAGGACAGCAGACAGCAGGCACCCGCTTGTTATCCTTGCACATATTTTTGTCAGTCACCCAAAGGCATGCACCAGTGAGTGGGTGGGGGGAATGGAGAGGGGGGACGGGTTGCCTGCCACGTTGACAGCGATTCCCTTTGTAGCTTAACAAATTGATTTTCTTTTTCTCAAGCTTTTCTTAAACAACGTTTATCCACCTGAACTGTTATAGACTGGATCAATAAGTAATATATTTGCAGAGCTGACTTTAGCTTAGTATTCTATTATATTATTTTTGAATGCTTTATCTTTGTTAAATATATCATTAATAACTTCTTAGAGGATATTATAATTTTGTCACACCGTAAAACCACAAACCATAAAGTGTATACATTTTAAATCAGGACAAAGTCCTATATAGACGAGTTTTATCTGACTGGCCTTTTGTTACTGTGTCAACTATTCCCTCATTTTAGTAGCGATCGTAATAAATCTAAAATGGATGCATATTTTTAAGGCAAGCAGTAGTCGGAAACTATATATATATAGTAACACATATATAACACATATCTCTCATAGAAACCATAGTTGAAAATTGAATTCTGGTAAACGAAAACATTTTGTCATATTTTACCCAAGCTCTGGTGCTGATTAGATCCTACTTAAATGTGAAAAAAACTCTTTCATATCGCAACATTTAATTACTTTTCCGCCGAAATTTGTATATTACATATATATATATATATATTTATATTTATGTATAAAATACATCTATTATATAAAATTCGTTAACAGTCATTTAACATGGTTGAAAATTCCCTTCCGCTTAAAACCGACCTTCGTTTCACTTGATGTTGCATGACATTTGCTCATTGCGCTTTTGTTGCCTCTGCTGTTGTTGTTGCTGCCGTTGCACACGACAACAATATCTTTGAGTGATATATGTGTGTGTGCGCCTAATGCAGTGGAAAGCATTTTATGCCATACAACGTCATTCCCTTGGTACACACACACACACACACATACACACACACAAACACAACCAGCTCGGAAATTTTCGCCGTTGTTTGCTTCATATTTTTGAGGCATAAATAAATTTTCATTAATTTATGCGTCAGCGACGCTGCAACTGCCTCATCCCCACAAAGTGGCAGCATAAGTTTTGCCAGGCGCCATCAAAAAGAAGATGAAGTGAAAGCAGCGAAGGAGAGAGAGGAAGGAGAGTAAGGCCGGGGAGAGGGAGAAAGCCGAATGAAGACAGCCAAAATGCGCAGCGCGAGGCAGCCAAACATTATGGCTGCATTTTGTGGCAAGTCCTTGATGGTGATGAATCCCGCCTGATATACTTGCCGCAAGTTTTGAATAGCTAATGAAGCGAGTATCGAACAACAAAACTGCGTCGCACTAAGTTTGCTATGTGGCTGATAAAGGGGATTTTAATTTGACCTAAATCACATAAAATAAGGGGTATAATTAACTTACATTTATATACAAGTAAATTATATTTGTGACACCTAATGCATACTATGTTAATTATAAATAAAAATTGTTATAACACAATTTCATACGAATTCAAAAAGAATGAATGTTTTATAAAAGTTCCATTTTATTTTTTGATTTGCAACATTTGTCATATATAATTTAATTCGATACACAGATGGGATACAACACGCTTGCCAAATATTTGTGTTTTAAAGGAAGTTTTGGTCTTCTGCCGAGTTTCATTTCAGATTAATTCTGTTTCTGAAACTGCACAAATTTGTTGGTTGTCGCTGGTACAACGCGGCGTATGTGTAATATATTTGAAGCTTATTTCTCTGACTCGTATGTAGAAAAAAGTGTATGCAAATAGACGTACAGAACTTACACACAGCCCGCAGAGCAAACAAAATGCCCTGCGCGCACACACACACACGCACATTCGAATAGCGTGTGTGTGTGTGCATTTTATTTGCGTTTGCTCAAAGGTTTAGCGGCAATAGCATTTTTGATGCCACAACAAAAAACTAGAACCAAACATAGGCAACAACGACAATACCAAAAGGATAGGCACTGAGATTGATTGACAAGCAGATACCCTGCAAGAAGCCATAAAAAGATTAAAACAAAAACAAATTATTGGTACTGAATTATGATAAATAATTAAAATGCCACGTAAATTAACTTTTCGAGAATTGGGACAGCTTTCGGAACCAAGCAGTTCTTTTTTATTGGGTGACCACTGTATGCGGCATTTACTAGATGAAATTTATTCTCCATAGGGAGAATGCAATTAAAACACGATACCCTATCTACCCAGTGAATGTGGAATATCAATCCCCAAGCGAGGTCAAATCTTAAAGCGCTTAGTGTCACAGTTTGTTTGTTTATTTGTTATTTATTTTTCATGTTATTTTCTGTTTGCGTTGTGCTTGTTTTTTTTTTTTGTGTTTGCGTGAGGGTGACCTGCCGTCATTTTATGGCTTTATCAACACCGGGCCTGCGAACTTAACAAATAAAAAAAAATGGCCGGCGGTTTGTTTCTTGGTTCGAACCAATGTTTTGCCTTTGTGTTTGGTTCCTGGGGTTTACGAAGCACATTCCGTTTTCCACATACATGAACACAGGTTGTGAATGCAAAAGAATATAGCCTGTCAACTTTTATTTTTAGGTAGTTGTATTTAAAAGAGTATATTTTTTCACATTATCGTAAAAAATGTCTATTTGATAACTCAATAAAATATTATTGAGGCCGAATAAATAAATTTAGGGTTTGAAAATATTCTACTGAGCACTGGTGGTATTGAAAATATCATTATTTGATATCTTCAAATAATTTTTAATGTTGCATTATATTTAAATTTAAACCAAATTTCAAAATACCAAATTAAAAAAGAAAATTTAAAAAAATATTTAAGCAGGGACTTTTTTCGTCGTAGGCCATTTCAAGTGGCAGCTTAAAGACTATTTGCTGAGCGGTTTTGTGCGTGTGGCATGTGGCAATAACATAGCAGCTGTGCAACGTGCTGAACAGCTTGCTGCAAACAATTGCAAGCAATTGGCAGACAACGCGGATTTTAAAATGCATCTGTTTACTTAAAGTGTGTAAACAATTTATCAATGCAAATGTTGTTATTGTTGCTCTTGTTGTTGCTGTTGCAATGCATTTAAGCGCATAAACAAACGCGCGTGAAATATTCAATTAAAAGCTGTTAAATGAAACAATTACAAAGCACGAGCTCGAACTCAGTCCGTGCCACACACGGCGCAAATGAAGCAATATCAACAGTGGTCAGCGGATGGTCACTGTGTGTGTGCGTGTGTGTGAGTGTGTGTGGGTGTATGTCTGTCGTCAGTGTGGCTCACTTAATTGTGCCACAAAGTGAATTATGCCTGCAATCGATGAGGCATTTATTTAAAAAAAAACTGTTTTAATTCCCTATTTACTTTTCTGTTTAAATTTTATTGATTGCTGCTAGTTATTTGTCTGCCTAGAAGTTCACTCAAACCGATTGTGCATTAAAAACAAATACTTTTCGAAAGCCAAAACCAAATATTTTCCATTTTAACCATTAAAAGGTAAACATGCTCCCGACAGGCACGCTCATATATCTGTATAAATATATTCGTCACCTTTAAAAAATATCAACTGTATGTATAGATTTAAATATAAATAATAACAAAATTCATTTGTTTGTTATATAATTCTTTATACTCGCCTACTTGACATAATCTGAATTTACTGCACCTAGTTTTTACATATGTTTGGCCTTAACAGTAGATATTAAAAAATTTGGCTGGTTTTAAATATAGGTCGATCGATAAATTTAAGTTTTAGATTGGTTGGAACGCGTTGAAAATGGGTAAAAAAAGGTACGTGTATATTTGTGTGATTTTGTGTATGAATGCAGCTCGCACTAATTTCATTTTTATATATTTAAGAACTTTAATCGGTTTTAATTTACAAGCGCTTGAAAGAAACCGCTTTGTTAGCTGCTTTTGCAGCAAAAACTTTTGCAAAAGCTAAATAAGCCCCAAAATTAAGAGCCCACAACGAAACGCAGTTGAACAAAGTTTCTTTTTTGGACCACAAACTAAAATATACACATATTTAATTTCTAGTGGTTTTTCATCATATCTTATGCGCTTAAGTTTCCAAATGCTCACACAATATTTTACGAAAAAAAAACGATGGAAAAAAAACAAAGTCACCTTCATTTGAAATGTTTGCAAAAGCTGTCAACTTGAGCGCCCATTGCTGGATAATATGAGGCTTTGGGTTGCCAAGATACAACCGCACATGTGTGTGTGTGGGTGTGTGATATGTGAGTATGTGTCCATATATATACATAGATATATATATTACACATGTACACCTGCTGTGGTGACATTTTACTGCTTTTTCTTTGTTAATTTCATTTGAAGCATTTAAAATGTGCGACGTGGCTGACGCTGACAACTAAATACACACACAAGCCCACTCACACATACACATACACATGCACACAAAGTTTGTGCCTGTGTGTGGCACAGTCTTTGCTAACTTTTTTAATGACTTCGCCTCAAAGCCCGCAACGTAAAGGCCAACAGAGAGATAGATAGAGAGAGAGAGAGGGAGGGAGCGACTTTTCGCGTGCTAGAATATTTAACCACAAACGACGAGACGTCAAAATTAATTAGAAATAAAATTAGTTTTTAATGCCAAAGTGACTCTGTGTGTGCGTGTGTGCGCTGTAAAATATACTTTGACAAAAGCTGAAGACACGCTGAAGAAAAACAAAAGGAAATTGCGTGCGTCAAAACTTTTGTGAAAGTTGCGCTTGTTGAAGCTGCGTTGAGTTCTTCGGCAAATGATTTAATTTACACAAGTTGTGAGCCACCAAAAAGCGTTGCCTACTTTTTGGGGCGCATTAAGAAACCTGTTTAAACGGCGAGTATTGTGTGCTGCAAATTTAAAGCAAGTGCAACAACCAGTTGCATTGCTTGGCCATAAAAAACAAATCGTTTTTAATGCGTTTATATTGTAAGCAAGCTCTGCCAGCAGCTAAGCCCAAAGCTCACAAAAGGCAAAACAACAATAGGGCCAAGACAAACAGTTAAGCAGACACTAGCTGCCAAGACTGAGTGACTGTTGTCGCAGACAAACACACACAAGCCAACGCACACCAATACACACACACACACATACACACATAAATCACAAGCAAAATCCACAAAAGTGCACTTCAGTTGTCCTTGTATGTTGTTTTTGCTGTTGCTCCCAAAGACGCTGATGACGTTGTGTTTTATGAACAGAATGATGGCAACTGAAGCTACAACAACAACAAACACTAACAAACGCAAATAAAGGAGGTGAACGCATCGAAAGGAACCAAAAAAAAGCAAAAAACGCAGCGCAAAGTCCTGGCAGCTGAAGTTTCTGCCACTTTAGATGCAAGTTCTGCCACAAAAAAGAAGGGAGAAAAGAGTGTGTTCGACTGGTGGATACCCCGCAGTTTTCAAGCATCCAAAGTGGCACACAAAAAACTCTTGTAATATTTTTTTCTTCTATAATTAAAACTAAAAGTGAAATCCTTGTAATATTTCTTTTTGACAAAATTGGTTTTTTTTCAACACTCTCAGTGATATAATCAAAAACTAGGTGCAAATTAATATTTATCAGTACTGCGAATTTAAAGAGAAGGTACCTCAATAATTTTCAAATTTTCCAATTTATGCCAAATATGAACTCCAAAAGAAATCCCAGAGAGTATATACTTTATGGTGCACCTTTTCCAAGCCAATTTCCATAGCTACAGGGTATACAAATTGAAGAAGCAAAAAAAAACAGCTAGAGAAGTTCCTGTAGTGGCCCGGGTAGCGGCAGCGTATTGAAAGGTGAACAACTTCAGCTGGCGGCTGGCAAACTGAACTACAACAGCAACAACAATACACGTAGTCTGTAGTTGGTCGGGGTCGGGGGTCGGGGGTCGCGGAAACGGGGGTGCGGTTAGCGAGGGGCGTGTGCTGCTTGAGCACTGCTGACACAAAAATCAACGCATGGAAAGTAGGACAAGTGTCAAAATCACTTAAGTGCGAATGCCAAATAGAAAGAAAGCGAAGCCAGCCGGGCGAATGGACAGACATAAAGACGAATAGACGGCAGGACAAAGGAGACGGACGAACAGAAGTTACCACCTACAAGGATAAGGAGGATGAGGATGACGATGACGTTGGCGACGACGTTCCTGCTGACAAGCGCACTGAAAAGCAGTCTGAAATGAAAGACAAGCAGATGAGGAAACGGATTTAAGTAGTGGCTGTGCCAGCGAGCGAGAACAATAGCAAATTGCGACAAGGGTTGCCACCACGGGGGTTGTTGGGGCTCCACTGCACCACACTGGCGGCTTTCATGCTACTTAGTTATAACTGCAATTCAGGCAAACCCAAGTGCTAAATGAAAACTGTTGGCAGCGACCTGACGAAATGTGAATGCGCTTTAAATTCAAATAAATTCAATAAATCAAAATAAGTTCAATAAATTGATGAAAAACTGAATGAATAATAAATTAACATAATATTGCAGCAGATTAAAAGATAACCTGATAATACTATCATTATAAATTTAAATTTAAATTCAAATAAATTAAAATAAGTTCAATAAAATGATGAAAACTGAATGAATAATAAATAAACAAAATATTTCAGCAGATTAAAAGATATCCTAATAATATAATCATTATATAACAATAATAATAAATAGAAAATCTATGTCTCTGCCAAAACGAAAAATAAAAAAGAATTTCAGTTAAAAATATTAAATTGGTAAACAATTCCAAAATTTACGGAAAAGCGAATTTAACAAAAAAGAAATAACAAATTTTTCAATAAAAAATATTACTATATATATTATATATGTATTTGTAATATTTAAAGTGACCTTAGAAAATATATATTTTTGATTATTAAAATAGAAATTAAAATAAATGCCAAAGGGTGAAAAATATTTTAGGTGAAGAAATTAAAGTAATCTGAAATTTGATCACATTTTCAAAAGTATATGAATTGATATTTCATTTTTAGGTGGAATTTGTTTGATAAGTAAAACAATTTATGATACACTGTACAATGAAGTGGCAGACACACAATTTTTTTACTCTTTATTATTATTATTATTATTATTTTGCTTTAGCCATGTAATTACGAGCGCATTCTTTTCACAGTCATTAAAAATGACAAATTCCGGCCACAACAGCAAAGTAGGACGAACACGAGACAGGGATAGTACATGGGTGTGTGTGTGTGGGAGAGAGAGGGAAGCGAAGTGAGGACCAAGTGAAATATGCTTTCGTGCAGTTCACGCGCTTAATCGCATTCATAAAACTCAGTTTTACGACTTTTCGAGCATAACAAAAAACAACAAAAAAAAAAGTGAAAGAAAAGGAAAAGGTTTTTAATGCGTAACTTTTGGTCCGCACCCTGAGGGCGAGTCGGGCTCGGGGCGGGGTCGGGGGGTGTGGCCCACATGTCAGGGCGGCAGTAAAGGGTTACGCATCAGACGATTTAATGTGCAAAAGATTTCATAAGGCGAAATTAATGTGTGAAGGGCCCAACGCCTAAGGGCGTGGCTCCGAAATGGGAGACGCAAGGAACAAACAGTTGAATTTCAGGTGCGCTGTTGCTGCTTCCTTTCGCTTCCATTTCCACTTTCCACTTGCTTGTCCTTTTATAATTACCAGTGACAGGCGCGTTCTGGAAATGAAAGCGTTAATGAAATTACAAAGTGTGATTATTGCCCCGCAGGTGCGTGAATAAATCCAGCGGAGCAAGCAGAATACGTGAATAGCCTTGAACAAAGTTTTTACAAGCATTCTCTTGGGTTAAAACTGTGGATAAATTGCGCTAAATAATGAATTTAGCTGCATTGGTCTCTGATGAGAAACTGAGTAGACAACTTTTGAATTTAAGTGATTTATCTAGAATAGATAAGCAGTTTAAGCACTGCTAAATATACTTAACCTAAGAAATACTTAAAAAAAAACTAAAATATAAATTTTGTTTTAAATATTTTAAAGCCATTTTCCACCAAAGTTCAAACCTCAATTGCATACGAATATACAAAGAGTTTCGACTGCACATCTATGCAATATTTAAAATTTTTCCATATAGCTGAGCATTTTTTTTTTCACAATTTTTGGTATTTGGTTTACAACACACATTTTCAGGAATTTCCTAGGGCTAAACAGTTTTAGGTACATGAGTGGGGCCATAACGAATCGAAATCAAATCCAAAATTGAAAATGATTTGCAGCTAGCCATAAATATTTGCCAAATGCAGCTGCAAATACTCGAGAGGGAGAAAAAATAGATTTTTTAAAAGCAAAAATTGCACACTAGAACCAATATGATCTATGAAACTTGGGCAATTAGGCAGACTTGGGCCTTGGACCGTGCCCGAAGCTAGCTAAGCCCAAACAATGCACAGCAGGTGGAGAGCAATAAGCAAAAGGCATAAGGCAGCTGCCATAGTTGGGCAAGTTAACGTTAAGCAAACCTGGCCCATTCTTTCCACTTTTGTGCAGTACAATGGAAGCACAATTCCAGCTTGTTTAGCTGGGCAAAACACACACATAGATTTTATAGAGGAATCCGATGGCAAACTTAGTCTACTTTCGATATGAGATATGAATAAACATCGTTCTTTGGGCTGCGTGCATTTCCATTAACTTTGTGTGCTCAACGAAGCGCATGAATATGTCAAAATGCACTCACGAATTTGCTGCTTGGCAAAAATATGCAGCATACCAGTATTCTATTTGTCTAGGTTACTTGAAGTGCTCACAGCTTACTTTTGCAGCATGGAAGTGTTTCCTGTTGTCAAAGGATTTCGCATTTAAATTATTTGTTATATACTAAAATTGTCATCGCCTAAGATTGTTTTTAGAAACTATTTATTATGTTCAAAACTTTTTAAGACCGTCAGCGCCAAAGTTGGCGATTATATAACTTTATGATTAGTCAAAGTAAGTATAATTTGTAAAAAACTAATACTTAGAACTTGGTAAGTTCCCATGGTACTGTGAAAGGATAACACATGGCTGCATTAGATGTTGTTTTGAGTTGGCACTTGAAAACAAAGGCAAAACAAAAATCATATTTCAAAGAATGAGATGCGCAAATGGAATTGCAAAGACGAAAGTTTTACGACAGTTTGACAAGAGCAACAGCTACAAAATGGCTGCTGCTGCTGCTGCTTCTGCTTCAACTCACATCGCATCGCATCACATCTCATTTCATTTGCACTTGAGCTCTTTGTTTCTCTCCATTGAGAGTTGCACTCGAGCATAGCTGGGAACAGCTTCAACATGATTGAAAGTAAATGCTGGCGAAATCGAAGCCAACTGCAAGTGCAGAATACAAAACAGACTTCTAGGGGAGTTGGGGATGGGGTAACTGCTGCGCTGACTGCCCGACAACGCGGCGTATGTGCAATATTTCAAGCGGCATTAGAAACTCATGTCAAAATGGCAGCCTGTTTAAAAATGGCGCTCGTTAAAAGCACAACAGCAGCGACTGACAACAACATCAAGAGTTGCACAATGCCAGGGTAATCGGAGAAGTGTGTGTATGTACCCTATATATGCGCACAGTAAAAAATGCTATAAAACACAAACAGTATTCTGTTATCAGAATATCATTACTGTATATTCAAAAATTATTTAAATTTTTTTTTTTTATTTGAATGTAACAAAAAATTTCTGATAAATAAGTTTTAGTTGCACATTTGATATATTCATAATATGAATTAATATTTTTAGACAGTTAATTTGATCAATTCAAAAACCAAAAAAATTTATAAAATTTATATTTATTTATATATATATATTAAAATTTGTAAGGTTTCTTTTCGACTCAAAATTAAAAAAAAATATATTGAACTGAAGGGTATCTTTAGGTTAACCGGTTTCTTTTTTAGCATTGTAAGTTTTTTCTTTGTGCAGCGTTTGCTTGTTGGCAAATTAATGACGACACGGACAAGGCATTTTCATGTCAGCGCGAACTTTAATTTCACTATATATATACATATGCGATAAAGTTAACAATTTGCATTGTTAAAGAAACAACTTCTACTACAATACGGTAAAAAAAACTGTTGGAGGGAAATTGTTTGCTGCTCCCTTATGACAAAGAAACAACTTTTATTTGAACATTTTTAGGGCAACAATTCAAATAGTTAGTAAAATCTATTTTTAGACTGCCAAAGGCAAAGCAAGTACTTTGCTAGTCTTAAACCTTCATAAACCAACATGATCATTGTTTTCCATTCTGGAGCAAAGAAAATGAAGAAATATAACGTTGATCATAATGTGTTCTATTTACAATTTTTTGCAGCAATTTTAAAGATTTTGCATCTTAGTTTACCATTTACTAATTTGGTACACAAATATGTTGGTCCAAATTTAAAATCTCTAAATCAATTTTTAATCGATTGTGCTGAATTTTTGGCCAAGTTGGTGAGTTTTCTTTTGTTTTGTTTTTCGCGTTTGTTGCTGCCATTTTGTTATTTATTAAAAGCACGGAAAAAGTTTGGCCGTAAGCCAGGCAAAGAAATCTCAACGGTGCGTCTAAACCCTTTGCGTGTGGCAAGTTTAACGGCTGTTAACGCGGCAACTTTATCAACTGGGAACACGTGCGACCTGGTCCCCACACAGAGGCGCAGCGCCACACGATTCTCCCGAAATAGCAGCCGCTGACATTGATTTGGGTTGCGGCACTGATTCGGGCCCCTCAAGAGAAAGTAACCCATTTATTTACTTGAAGTTTGCGCGCTATTTTGGGCTCATTTATATTTGGGCGAATGGCTTTTGGGTCGCTACTTGAAATTGTTGTGCGGAAATGTGGCACACGGCGTGTTGCAGCTGCTGTGTGGCACGTCAAACGCCTGCCACGGCTGCAACAGCGGATGCTGCAGCGCTTAATAAGCAGCTTACAACGTTGTGCAGTCAGTTTGTCACTCATTTTGCTTCATCATGCAGTAAGTGTGTCAATGTAACTGCCATGCCGCCCAACACACACTACAAAGACACCCCCAGCCACGCCCACCGCACAGCCCATATTCCCTCTTCTCGACAAGCCTTGGCTCTCGTCTATTTGTACTGCTGCTTAGTGCAAAACTTGTCATTTGCAATTTCAGCATTTTTTTGTACACTCTCTAACAGTGGGTATTATAATTTTGTCATGAAATGTATATTACACTAAAGAAAATATTGCTTCTTACAAAAAATATATGAACATATATTCTTGACAGACATATTTTTTTAAATTTTCTAGCCAAACTCAGTAAATGCGAGTTTTAGAGCCGATTCATTGACTCATCATTGCAAATTTAACAGACATTTTAACAGGTGGTTGCAATTTATTTTATTTCATGTTCATGTTAGTTGAATCTGCTTGGTAAAAATTGCAAAAGTTTATTAACTTTTATAAGCCATGTTTCATGTTTGATTGCTTTGCAGAAGCTAGAAGCTAGAATTTATTGTCTTGGTAAATTTATCCCTGTCGCGTTGCCTTTCAGTGAGAATCTGATTTGAGAAATTTTGATCAAAATGATCAAAATATAGTTATTAGCAGAATATACCAAAATGTATTTAGTAAGAGTATTCAAAATCCGACACGGTGTTATTAGCTGTTTCGTCTTGTTAAATTTGTATTTTTATTCGCACCGACTGCTGGCAGCTCGCGCATATTTTGCATGCAAATTTCCCCTGATGCCCCACTGCACGCCCCTCCTTTCCCCGCACAGCGTAGTTTTGCTGAGGTTATGTGTAAACTAAGTGCTTGTAAATGGTATTATGCTGTGCCTCGGCATTTAATGCACAAGTTCTTTTTTCTTTTTTTTTTAAAAAAATTCTACATTTCAGGTTTTTTAAATTGTCAGCAAAAGTTTTGCAGCGCAGCTTCAAAAATGTTGCCTAAATAAACAAATTAGTTTGTGGCCGTTGTAATTTTTTTATGCACTGTTGTCTCCACTTTTTTACCATTTTTTTT
Organism: Drosophila robusta; assembly: GCA_035043565.1. Lineage (NCBI taxonomy): Eukaryota > Metazoa > Arthropoda > Insecta > Diptera > Drosophilidae > Drosophila > Drosophila robusta. The sequence continues at coordinate 9,923,717 of JAWNMW010000583.1, read as the reverse complement.
AAACCATTAAAAAGGATTATGTGCTTGAGATTTTGTGCGGCTCTTTTCATTTTATTTTTGCAGCAACTGTTTGAATTTTTTCCTCCTTTTTAATTAAAAATGTATGTGCCTTTAAGATGATATTAAATGTTTGGTGCTCTCTTTTTCTTTTTATCGATTTTTTAAGGGTACGCTATTATATTTGCGTAGATATAATTTAATATAGTATTTCAACTGTGATTTTTAAATTAAAAGCAAACGTCGCTGTTGGGTGATAAAAAATTTACAATGCCATGTGAAAAGTATAAAAAAACAAGAAAAATAAAATGCGACACTAAAAAATCAAATGAAAAGGTAGAAGCAGGCATGCAGGATAAAGGAACTGAAAGTGTGCAAATAAAACCGGGATAAAGCGCAACAAAAGCCTAAAAATAAACAACCGTGGGCTTCTAAAAGTGTGTCGACTTAGTCGAACGAATTTCTTCATGAAAGATTATTATTAAAATATTCATATTTGTATAATAAAGTGTTTAAAAACTAAATACCTTAAGTAAAAATTCAGAGTTTCTCATCAAATTATGAAAAGTTTAAAGAATTTCAAAGCGATTGTTTTTTAAATTAGTTGCCATTTTAGTATGGTATTTTTGTTATTAAAACTAATAGTTTTAAAATTTACTTGAAAGTTAAAACAAAACAAAATCATAATCATCTAGATATATACTTAATCTCTTAATTTAAAGGCGGTTTAAAAAAATGTGCATGCACTTTAAATTTAAATTCAGAATTTGATACGAGGGTATTATTTTCAAAAGCTGCTTAATTCACATGAGGCCATTTCACAATCGATGACCTAATTTTAAATATTGTTTATCTTTTATTTAATGCGTTTTATTTGATGTTTTTAAGCTTCCCTTGGCAACAGCAGCTGCTCCAATGGCATATAGAATAAAAAACAGTCTTTTAATATTTGATGAGCTGCTGTGTCCCGCAATGCCGGCGCCTACCGCTGCGCCAGCTCCTGTTCCTGCTCCTGCCGCTGCCGCTGCTCGGTGCATGGCACGTGTCCTTGCCAGGCAACGTTTTCAATTAAATTTTCACAATTTTCCGTTTGCTGAGGCCGCCTACTCAAGAGAAATGGCTTATGCGATAAATATCATGACAAATACTTCCGCGCACAGCTTTGGCGACTCCGTTTTTCTTCGTTCTTCTCGTTTTATTTTTTTATGGCGTGCCTACTTAAGCAGCTGCAAATGCCGCTATTAGAGGGGGTGGGGGGAGGCAGACGCACGACTTCCGCTTGCCACATGGAAATGGCCTCGCAAGTGGAGCAGCCAGGCTGACGCCTACTTGCTGTTGTTGTTCATGTTATTGTTGTTATTGTTAATGTTAGCAATTAACATGTTTTCAACACTTGCCGCCAACGGGAGACACACTAAAGTTGCATGACTGCCAACTAGCGTCGACTGGCAACTGGTCACAATGGCAACGCCTGCAGCTTGTGGCATGCCTCGGCTGCCACTTGACGCTGGACGCGTAAATTGCACGCACACTCCACAAACCGTGGCAAACAGGGAGCAGCAGGTACGGAACGACGCACACGACAGACGACTAACGGTAACGGTAACGGTAGCGGAAAAGGCGCATTGTCTGTCGCGCTGAAAAGCATGCAACAATAAACGTGAAACGTTGCACAGTGGCGCGCAGCATAGCGAAGAAGAATATTAAATAAAAATAAATAATGTTAAATTTTGTTTTTACATTTAAAAATTATTATTTAAAAATTTGATGAGGCTTACATTTTTGCAACACTTTCCCAAATCAAAATATAGTATGAAATACTATAAAGAAAAGGATGTAGGATATACTTTATATAATAGAAAATTGTGGCAAAAATATGTCTTATATATTACAATTTATATTTAATTATACAGTGAAAACGACCACTGAATAAAAACATATTTTATATAAAATAAATATCTAGTTAGTTTGCTAAAAACACTTTGCGTTTTTATTTGGTAACAAAACATTGGATTAAGCTTATATCTTTGTGCCACTTGCCCAAATATAAATATAGTATACCATAATACAATACAATAATACAATAAAGAAAAGTACGTTATGGAAAAATATGGCCTACTTTATTACAATATATACGTATTTGTAAATTTTTCTTGTTAAATAATATAGTTTGATACTATTAAAAGTACTCCAAGAATATAAATTTCTATCGAAATAAATTACTTAAACCAAAAATTTAATTATTACATTCAAAATTTTTTAATAAGCATTTCGCGATAATAAATTATTCAACTAAAATGGATAGTAATCATTTTGAATAACTTCGAAGCAATTTGACCCACTGTGTAATTGTAGTCAGGAAAAATAAACTGAATGACAACCAGTTCGTGCAACTAAGTTTGCTGACACCTGCACCAGTGTGCCACGTTGAAGTTTCTTGCGCGCCTGTTTGACTTTGTCATTAGCAAATGTACTTGAGGCAGTGCGGCAAAAACGAAGCCAAGTGAACACTTTAAGGATTTATGCGTTCGCCGACGTAGAGCCTGTTGTCGCATTGTCCTGCCACTTACGCTTTATGCGGCCTCTCATTTAAGTTTGAGGCAAGTTTGAGGCCGCATTGTTGCATTGTTCGCAATTATTGCAGCAGCTGCAGCAAGGCAGCCCAAGACGACGACAAAACTTATTTACAATTTAACTGCCATCTATTTTGGTATTGAATAAATATGCAAAACTCGAACAACAGCTGGCACAGCACAGAGCGCTTCCTGTCGTCACTTAGCGCCTCAGCCCTGAGCCCTCCCCCTCCCCCTCCTTCCACCCACCCAGCCTGCTGGCCAAATGCAATTGCACAATTTCCAATTGTGCGCAAAATGTTGGCCAAATTTCTACATAAATTGTTTTGGCAACAAGTCAAGAAGAAGCCGGCAAGCAACCGGATTGGATGACAGGCAAAGCAGTCGAAGCTGGAAATGCCAAAGCGGAAGCTGCTCGACGGAAGCTGCCAACCAGGGCACAGATCAAGCTAATTGGAGCGGGCTGACATCGGGGTATACACTGACACAAAACAGTGGATAGATAACTGGCACACGGGTTTAAGGTCCTCTCGATTCAAGTAGATCAAAGTTACCTAGATTTATTTTTTGTTCCATATTTTGTGTCCATGCAATGGGAAAAGAAGGACGTTGAAATATGAGGCTTGTTGTTGACATATATTTATTCTTAACTGTCTGTTGATCTTCAATTTTATACTATAGGTTAATTATATTTCGTGTACACATTGAAAATGAAATAATAAAATATTTCAAGTACAAAAATTCTTGTAATAAATATTTCGACTGCTTGGTAAAAAAAAACGTATATATGTTTGGGTTATCTATGTATTTAAATATATTTGTTACGTTAAAATACATATTAAAATTTTTAAATATTTATCCAAATTCTATAAAGAGAAAAATTCAATTAAATCATTTTCAATTTGTTTTTTATTTGTTTTTCAACATTTTTATTGATCTTCCTATTTTATTTTACTTCGTTAAATATTATTCAAGCACCATGAAATATAGTTCGCACAGAAACAGTCGATTATATTATGTATTTAATCTTTCGCACTCAGATTTAGATAATTCTTGCTTTCTTTCATTGAAAATTGTAGAGCCTTTAAAATGTTGTATCTACTTACTGCAATTTGTAGCTCCTTAGTCACTTTAAAAGTGTGTGCCAATTTTCTAAATAATTGCACTGAGCCTTATTACTCATGCCTTTTGCTGGGCGGTAGGCCGTAGTCCTTGATCGTTGGCCTCCGGCCCGGGCACTTACGGGCCAGCTATGTAACAGGTTGCCTGCACATCGCGTAGGAGATTAGGCAGTCAGAAGTGTAGCAGCTGCTGCCAGAGTGGCCTTCGCATTTGTTTTTGTTATTTTTGGTACCCTTTTGGCAGGGGTCATCAGCCCTTCCCAACCCCACACAATCCCAGGCACAGGCCCAGGCCATGCGGGGTCTTCATTTGTAAGCCATGTCAGTCAGGCGCACGAACAAGCGGACGGACGGGCTTAAGCCCTCGACCTGGCACAGCACTCGAGCTTTTCAAAAAAGGTGTGCCACGCCCACCTCTGGGGGGCGCACCCAACAGGCGCTTTTGTACTTTGCAAAAAAGCAAATATTTGTATTTCAGCTTGAATGCCTGAACGATTGAGCTGAGAGCGAAATTTGAACTGTAGCAAATCACACGCGTTTGATTGATTGATGATTCGGCAGAAAGCTTACTCCCCAATCCACTGCTCCTTTACAGGGTATACACATTTAATATTTATACAAAAAAAATACGCAAAAAACAAGGGTAAAAGAAGTATCAAAAAGCAAACGAAAAGCTGAACGCACAAAAGCTGATCCCCTATTGTTAGGGCTTCACAGCACGCTTCCCATTAATATGCATTGTCGATAAGGAGAATAAAGCAAACCCATCTAGCCTGTACCTCTATCTGTCTGAAGCTGTGGCAAATCAAACAAACGCAATAAATCAAAGCAAACGAAATGAATTTTGATTGTCATTGATTTATGTGCATTGCAGTTGATGGCAACTAACTTGGCTAAAGACACGCCCACAGCTCACGCAATAATGCGATAGATAATGATGACAGGAGTCTTTTTATCTCCTGTCACCATTAAAAATGGCAAGGGTATGTTCTTGTTAATCGAATGCATCAATCTTGGAGGTTCCCTTATTCCAAAAAATATTTTTTCGCTAACTTTCTTAATTTTCCAACAATACATAAAATTATAGATATAAGCCAATTCGAATATTGTTTTGCAGACATGTGTACAGGCTCCTATTCGGGCTTTCTTGATTAGAGCATTAACGGTTTCTCTGCTCTCAATACATATCGCGAGTGCAAATGTTCAAACAGTGAGCAACAGCAAGAAAATCTAGCAATTCTATTAAACATCACTAACGAATTAATTTTATTAAGCCATATTATAAAACAGTTTTCCTAGTTATTTAAAGTTGAGCCAGTTATTTATACTTTTATATTGCACTTAAAGCATATTTATATTATAGAAATAAATGAACACAGAAATCTGTTTCAATAAAATTTAGATTTTATAAGTTCCGTCAAAGAAATTGTTCTTCAAATAAATTTATCTTTACTTTATATAATTGAGCGATTGGCAAATATTTACTTGATCAAATATTTCATAAACATTTGTAACAATTATTTGTAATTTGTAACAATTAAATGTTCGCTTCAATTTTGCGAAATAATTTTTATTTTCAAATATTTCAAAGCTGAAATTTTGGCCGAAACTTTTGTTATTGCCATTGCAGGAACAAAGTTCAAAGACACAGAAGACTTTTGCGCGCTTCTCTAGCAATTTGGCTATTTGACTAGCTGCGAAACCTTGTAAATATAGTAATATTTCATTAAATTGCATTCCACTGCGAAGGGGTCAGAAGCACAAAAACTTGTTGCCTGCTTTTAGGCGTGGGCGTCATTTGACTGTTGTGGAATGCTCGCGGAATGCTCGTTGTCGGCACGTTTCTGCTTGGTCCCGCTAATTGTGAAAACTTTCAATTACAATAAAACAAATACTAAAGCCAAATGCGGGTGGCATTCAGACAGTGCGTCAGCTTGTCAGTGCGTCAGTTCGTCAGTGCCTCAAGTTGCCAAGTGAAAATTACGTTTGAAATGTTATTCGCCTGTCATCAGCTTTACTGCTGCTTTTGTTGTTGCTGCTGTTGCTGTTGCTGTTGATATTGCTCATTGCCCTACGTGACCCAGCAAAATTAATGCTGATGGCCTGTTTGGGGTATACGAGGGGCGTGGCTGTATAAATTATGAACCTCGAACTTTGAATGGGGCTGAGTGTTTGACGCGGCAGTGCCGAAAAACAAGTGCTTGAGCCTATTTGGTAGTTCCGATGATTACAGGGCGTATGAGTGATATTAATTGAATGCCGAGATATGCACACGCCCATACACACGCAATCTATGCATGTATGTGAGTGGGCTTTTAAGTAGTTATGCAAATGTTAAGCACACAGCCGCCTTTTGACCTGAAAAAGTCAATACCAACAATCCCGCACATGGCCACAGCACAAAATCCACACATACACACACACACACACATGCGCACACACAGTCATGCATATGTAGATGCAAATACTTACAGCCATACAACATCAAAAGCAAAAACAACGAAATGCTGAGCACTCGACTTATTCGTTTGGCAGCTGAGTCTGCCACAGGTGACAAAAGTTTCACATTTAAAATTGTTTGCATTGAGAAAGGACAACCTTTTTAAAAGTAATATTCATATATTGTAGAACATATATTTATTTTCATATCTCGATTCCATATACATCGATTTTTATACGTATACCGAATTATTAACACATTAAGTATTAAGTATTTTCATTTACTCGAAAAAGAGATCTGAAACCCACAAATACTAATAATGACGCTCCAGATATGCGGACCGGCTTGCTGCACACCCAAACCAAGTTGCAACAAGCTAAGCCACAAATACAAACAGGCGCAGACTCAAAAGATTGCACCCCTTAGATACCTGAAACGAATTAAACCTTTGAACTTAATTCTTTGAAACCTTTGTCATAGTAATAAAGGCAACCAATTTCTGAGGTTATTAAGTTATAAATGCGATATAGAGTTCTAAAACAATAAGCTGCAATAAGGTATGTAAATTTGTTTAAAAAAACTAATAATTATAATAATAATTATATTTATAATCAGGTCTGCAAACCCAAACAAAAAGTGTTGTCGGCTCGGTTCTCTGTTCGAACCAATGTTTCTCGTTTGCGACTGGATATCTTTTTGTTGTCACAAGCAAAATAATCTGACTTAAAATAAGAGTGATTGGATAAAATTAAAAAAAATCCAAGAAATAAATCGCAACAAATGCAAATATAAAACACGACGAAATGTATCAGTGTTGCGAAATTGATATATAATATATATAAAATATAATCTGTCTATTTACACAAATACATACGTATATACACATATGTTCATATTTGCGTGCATGTTCGAAAATATTTTATTCACGTAATTTAATACAATTAAAAAGAGGGCACAAGTTAAAATCTAAGAAAAAAATATGATTTGGTTTGGGTCCAGGTTCATGTTCAACCACCTTTTTCAGACTGGTTGGGTTCAAACCTGGTTTACAGATTGAATTAGTATATATTCATATGAAACTAATAATAATAAGAAACGTTGTTAAATTATTACCATTATATATTAATTAATCAGATGAAAGGGCACTTTGCACTCTGATTGCTGATCAAATATATTCGAAGAAAAACATTATTATACATATTATTACAATAATACATTATTATTCTCTAAACTCCATTTACCTTGTCTTCCCACAATGAAACTGACGCATTTGTCGGCTGGTCGTCTGGTCGCCGTGACTCCCGGGCCCCAAACACCGCGAGCGCCAAGAAAATCGAATTGAGAGAGTGTAAACTTAATTAAGAGCACTGCGTGGAGAGTTGATTTTGTTTGATTTACGCGCCAGCAGAGCTCAATGCTGTAATTATGTAGCCATCGCCGGCTATGTACATATATATATTTATATATATATGTATATAGAGGTCAAAGGCATTGGGCAGGCATCAAGCGGTGACCAGCTGCCGCTGATTACCCACCAGAAAAAAGAATGGAAGAAGAAAGGACGCAATCCCTGGCATTTCATGGCTCATTAGGCATGCACATACGTTTGCACCCGCGTAAAGAGCACAAAAACCCAATACGCTGTGCTGCCAATACAAGAAGTCCTACTCCCTTAGCCCCCACCTCCACTCCAGTGCTCCCTGCTGGCAGCAAATTCAATTTTCTACGACGCCGATTTGGTTTCCGCACGTCTTCAGCTATCGTCGCCGACTTCCCAGCGCTGCCATGAATATAGTTATAGCCGAGCCAAGTCGCCAGGTCCCTCAGACTGTCTCTTTCCATCTGTCTGTGTGTGTGTGTGTGTGTGTGTGTGTGTGTGTTTGTGAGTGTGGCACTCGATACCGATTGCGCAGCAAAATAAATGATAAGAATCTGTGTGCGCGCTGCTCATGAATTACAAATCACATAAAGGATTTGCCACTGGCTCAGGACAAGGCGACTCCACTGCAGCAGCAGCAGCAGCAGCAGCAGCAGCAGCAGCAGCAGCAGCAGCAGCAGCAGCAGCAGCAGCAGCAGCAGCAGCATCAGCATCAGCAGCACCAACATGCACCTTGTTTGTTCTCGAGAACAGCTAAAGTAGTTGGCTCGCGTGGGAGCAGAGACAAGTGCTGCCCATTTCGTTTCACGTAAAACTCAAATTTGGCTATTTTACCAAATTTGGATTTCCAATTACAATATTATAATTCCAATTAACAATATCAATTTCCATTTAATTCGATGGAAAATAAATTAAAGCATAAACTGATATCAGTAAGAGATTTATCTAATATTTATCTATTTACGTTTAGTTTCTTATCATAGCTATTTAATTTATTTTGCACAGATTACTTCAAACTATGGATTCAAAGTCTAGAGCTGACTCCCATTTTTTTTATACAGATATAGGTTAGGTTAGATAACCATGAGAAATGTTGCTTTAGTTAGAATTTTACCTCAAAAACATTTCTAATTTATTTGCAACACTATTGCCTATGGTAACATATTAAAGATAAATAAAATAATCATAACGTAAAACTGATCATGTTAAACTTTTCTAGCTTTCATCAATTTAGCACTTTTCCACAAATCTAGCTGTTTTTACTACTCCAAAACTGGCAGCACTGGAATTTGTCGAGATTTGACTCAATGCGCATCAAAATTCATTTGCCGGCTCTGTGTTTACATTGCCGAGTGGCCGAAGCTCAATTCAAGTGCTCGTAATTCACAATTGGCTTAAGCGTATTTACCAAAAAAGTTCAACCAATTCCCATTAAAAAACATTACATATTCGTTTAATTTTTTATAAAACGTAGAATTTATCAGCTGCTTTATTATGACTATATTAATTTTTGTCTTAGGACTAGTTGTTTAATCGATTATTTATATTGTTTTTTTTATAAGAATCAGATTGTTGAGTTCTCCAGCATTTATTTATAACTATATATTAAAGCTAATTATTATAATATATACACTTGTATTGGTAATTTTTACATTGCAGTGAGAAAAAGTTATTCGATTTTTGTAGAAAAAATTATTATCACCGTGTTTTTAATTTATCTTCATTTTTTTATACTTTTCTTTGTCGAAATTGAAATTCTAGTTGAATTTTTTGTGTACATTTTCAATATCATATTTTGTAGTATGCTTTTAGGAAAATAGCCATCTAACACTCTAAGTAGACTAGTTCTTGAAACTTTACAATAGATTATTGTTCTTGGTATTGTTTGCTTTTTATTGGTATTATTTAGAAATGACAAGTTTATAATACGGAATAAAACTGGAAAAAGATTTCAAGTTAAAGGCAGGTCGTTCTTTGTGGAAAGTAGAACAATATTTGGGATACTTTGGTTTACAATTCTAAAGAAAACGCAGAACATTTTAAATATTTTTTTTATAATTTTGTCGTTTACAGAACAGCCATTTATTTGGGACTAAATATATAAAAAGCATTAGCGGCAGTCGTTTTGGTTAGTAATACAAACATTTATAAACTAACCTTATATGGCAAGTAAATGTTTATTTTCTATTATGAGCACAATTCAGATAGTACATAGATAGTGTTGTTGTTGTGTGTGGTTGTGTGTGTTTGTGTCAAATCCTAGAATTTTACGAACTTCTTAAGTTGCGCTCATAAAATATGCTAAGGCCACATTTAATTTTATCTTCTTTAAATATAATACTCTAAATTTGTCTCTTGAGCTGTTTTCTGTCATGAAATTTGCGAATGGTGCGAAAAAGTATAAGCATAATATAATTGAGGTGGAAAAAGCGTAAAGCGAAAATTAAATGAAGCGACAATCATTTATATATGTACACATTAATAATGACAAATGAGTGGAAAGAGCGTAAAGCGGGCGAAAAGGACTCTGCAAATTTGTCGAACTGCGTAAATAAACTTAATGAGCTATTATTTAACATAGACCGCAAAGATAAACAAAGGAAAAGGTGTACGTTGAAATAAATGGAAACGGGCTAAAGGAATTTGCAATCGCAATTTGCGGGCTATTTTACGGGAGGAGAGTATGATCATTATGATAAGATAAAAGCTTAGGGAATATATTAATTTGCAATTTTGCCCTCTTACGCGTTACGAAAGCTTATTTATTAGACGGATTTATAAGAAACAAGTGAAACAAGTATTGAGGATTTATGCATTGAAAACTACAGAGAACTATGAGGGGAACTGAAAAGCAAGAGTAATGGAAGAGTAATATAAATGTAATGTAAGCTGCAATTAAAATGGAAATAGTAAAAAATGCTATTTTAGATTTGAAATGTCCAAAAAAACACCAACAAAAGCAAACTCAATGTAAAGATATCTGTAGAATAGAGAAAGATATTAGTAAACAGTGGAATGTTGGGAATTTGTGTAGAAAATGTAAATGAAAATACCAGCAATGGAAATTGATGCAAATTCGCAGGGACAATGGGAACAAGAAAGAAAATAAGGGAATTATTGAAATGTGAATGTGAATGCAAATTCTGATGTTCGTATAGCATATAAAAACTTGAATGAGTTTTAAATGAAACAAGCAAAAGTGATGTTGATAAATGTGAATAAATTCGCTAGTAAATGTAAATGCAAGAAAATGAACGAACCTGGTGAATAAATGTGAACATGTCAGCTCATCTCGAGTGTTTACTCAATGTAATCTAACCTAGCATGATAAGCGTAAGTGTAGCTTGGCTATATTCTAATCATAGTTACATATATACAGCCTATAACAAATGCCTGATGCAAAACTGAAACTAAAAACTGTCAGGTGAGGATGGGTGTGCGTGTGTGTGGGTGTGTGTGGCATGTAGCCAACAGGCCGAGTTGCAAGCGCTTTATCACGCCACAATGGTGGATATTGTTGATGGGTGATGCGAGAGGGCGGCGGCCGCAGAGTGATGGCGATGATGATGTTGATGATCCGGATGAGGATGGGGACGATGATGGGTCTCTGCATGGGCGGGGACATGTTCTCCTTGATGTGCATGATGGGAAATGTGATGGACCGGAAAGCTCCACAGTGCAAAAGGCATCTGCTGTTGCACCAACAAAAGCAGTTGGCGTAATTTGTTGGTCGTTATTGTTGTTGTTGTCACCCTGCTCGTCGTTGTTTTTGTTGATGTTGTTATTATTGTCGTTGCCGTTGCTCCACCCGCCTCGCACGCCGCTCCCCTGCCGTCCCGCGGCACCTGCCTGGCGCAGCGCATCTGCCGCATCTGCAGCTCGCCGCGTCGTCATTCATCCCAGAGGCACTGTTGTTTTTGCCGCACATAATAGGTGAACTGTGTACACTTGCGGCAGGTCTTGATGCCGCAGCGATAATTCGTCTGCTGCTGCTGCTGCTGGGCGCCGGACGTGTCGCCCCCCAGGCCCGCGCTCTTCCCCTTGCAGTACTTCAGGCCGCACGGATACCAGCCGATGCAGGTCTCCAGCGTACAGAGGCAGGGCGCCCACAGGCTGCTCACTTCGTTGCAGCGCGTGGAGAGAGCGTCGGGAAATTTTTCGGTTGCCGCCTCCAGGCTGGAAATTGAGGAACCTGCCCGTGGAACAACACAACACCGCGACGAATTGCCAAAGAGGATGCAAAAAAGCAAACAAAGTAAATGAAAGAGTACGGAAAATAAGACAAATAAAAATTGTTTAAGTTAAAGTTGGTTAACAAATTTGCAACAGCTTTCAACAATTTTCCAAACGATATTTGACCAACTTATTACAAGGGAACCCGGAAAGGTGGCCTAAAAGAGTTGGCAGCCGTATCGTTACAAATTATAGGTAAGACAGTAAATTGAACACCATGTTTTTGAGCATAAAAATTGTGCTTCTTTTAAACAGCAACTTTAACATGAGATTCTTACTTTGTTTTATGACAGGATATAGCTGGTATTACCTGGCTTTGGCCATTCCAAATCCCTTTTTAAAATTCTTGCTTCTTCATTCAAGACACGTTTTGATACACTTGCATTTTGGTTGTTGGGAACAGTTCTAAAGGCAATCAGATTAAGAATTTAACTGTCGCACAATAAATCCTACATACCAATCTTTTTAAATTGGTAAATAAAGCACAAAGGAATGTTCGCATTCAACTAAAAATTAATTTAAAGCCGATCGAATATAAACCAAAACAGTTATTGCCATTTTTTGAATTTTATTAATTTTAGAAAATTGAAAGCGTAAATGAAATGTTTCTAGATGTATTTTCTTTAAAATTGTCTTTATTGACGTGTGAAAATGAGAGTAGTTGATTAAAAAAAAATATCCATATTTTTTGAATGAAAATAAAGTCAAGTGCAAACACTTCAAAAATTGTTCACTCTGACGCTGACTAAGAAAAGAGAAGCAGCTTTGAACTAATCAAATTTAATGCCGATCGAAAGTAAAACCAAAATAGTTTTTGCCATTTTTTAGTGAATTTCAGAAAAATTAAATGAAGGGTTTCTAGATTGAATTAAATCAAACACTGCCTTAGGATACAGAAACAACGTTGAAATGAATAAATTTCTAGCTCATAAGGTCAATACAACATAGCGAAGTTGCACTGTAGTGCCATTTATGCATTGCAGCCAGTTAAAATCAATGGAAAACATGTTAATAGCTGCTGCTGGGGGCTAATTCATCAATAGCTGAGCACTTCACTCACCTGGCAGCTCCGCCCAGGCCTTCAAGTCCACGTCCCGCACGTAGGTGGCATCGGTGGCCTCCGCGCAGAGCGACTGCAGATGCCGCGTGATGGGCAGCGAGCGATTCAGCTGGACCCAGCTGCTCATGGTATAGGTCTCGCGTCCCTTGTCCTCCTCGGGCGTGCGTATGGTGTGGGGGTTCTTCTGGCGGAGCTTGGCCATGGCGTCCGAGGAGATGAAGTCGCCCTTGTTGAATTTGGTCGCGAAGCACATCACCTGATACTGGCTCTGGCCGCGCTCCTCCTCCCCGAGTACCAAGGCCTTGAGGATTTGCACCTCCTGCGCAAAGGGAAGAGAGAATCGTTGTTCTTTTCAGTTATATTTCAATTATTTCTGTTCCGTTTGTCCACCTACGTTGCGAAAGTCGATGAGCTGCGTGATGAGGGTGCCGTCGGTCTTCTGAAACTCCAGGGTAATCAAATCCTCGCCAATATTGGACGTAATGCTCTCTTGTATGACTTCGCCGCCCTGCAGAAAAGCGAGATAGAGATGCAACAAGTGTAAGAAAATTGCAACTAGACTCCGCCGTGGCGTTTTCCCCCACAGCGCGCTAGAATATTAATAGAGACGCGAGGATAGAAACCCAAGACGCTGCTGCCAGGACACAAATTAGCTGTGACTGCCGCAGGAGCAATGCGACCCGGCCATGAACCAAATTAGAGTCAAGAGAGTCGAGCGAAAATAGCAAAAAGTGCACAAGAAACAAAGACGAAACGAGATGAGGGATTCTGAACTCGACTCGCGGGAGGGGTCCGTCTCCAAATGTAGTTCAACAACATGACAAGCAGCATAAGCAATAACAACAGCACACAAAAGTATTGTACTTACATATACGCACACCCAGAGGAACTCACGCGGCTGAAAAGCGCACAGAAAACAGCAGTAGTTTTTTTTTTTTTGTATGAAGCCCAAAACTTAGAAATCCTGTAAAATGAATGAATTAAAGAAAAGTTTCTTCTGAAATTTACGTAAATCAGATTGCTAAGCATACTTTGCTGCTTTTTAAATACATTTGCTCCTTTTTTCGTGTTACATTTGATTAACAAATAATAAAAAACAAATGAAATTATTCTTATTTCGTTTTTAAACTATTCTGAGAACAATTAAATTCAAATTTATCCTTTTTTCAATTATTTAATTTATTTTTATTTACCTACTTTTTTGATTCAAAAATTTAAAAAAAATGTTAATCTATTTAGCTGGTTGTATTGTATGTAAAACAATATTAAATAATTATCAAAAACTGGCATTTGCCGAAAATAAGTTCTGCTTTACACGCGACCTAAAAATATGTCATGGTATTTTATTTAATTTTTACAACGAGAATTCAAATCTCGCATGCCGAAAAGTTCAGCTGGGTGTGCACGTGCAGACATGTGCTTGTGCGTGTGTGTGTGTGTAATGTGGTCTGTTTGTGCATGCATTGCCTTTGTGTGTTTGAACAAAGCGAATGTAAACAAAGCTCACTCAGAGAGCAAGCGCTACAGCGACGCCAGCAGCGACGCCGACAGAGTCAGACATTTTGGGGCCAGGGACAGCAACAAAAACAGCAGCCCGCAATGTTAAAGGATGTCACATGTAAACAAATAAAAAAAAGAAAGGACGAATTCGCTTTCTCTCTCCAACACACATTCATTGAATGAGCACAGCTTTTGTTGTTTTTGTGCGCGAGTTTTTGGCAAATGTAATCTAAAATTTATAGAAAAGCCAAAGCAAATGTCAATATTATGATGCCAAACAAGGGAATAAAACTTAAATTACAAAATATGTGGTAAAAGTGAAAACTGACGGTGACTTGCTCAAATGACAACCACGTAAAAAAGTTCAAGGGCAATCCAACAAATATAACAGATGGGGAGGTGGAAGAGCGTAGCATCAATTTCATCAATTAACCGCTTTAATTAGTTAACAGCAGAGAAAAGAAATCAACACAAAAAAAATCGCAGCTGATGCATAACAACAAATGTTTGCGAGTGCTCTCTCTTTCGCACACTCTCTTGTTTTGACGCGCTCAATTTCGAATTTGATGTTCGAAAAGCAGCAGCAACGTCAGCAGCGCAGTCAACGACAAAAGGCCATTTTTGACATTCACATTGGATTTGAAATCAAAATTCAAGAGCACAACTCACCTGATTTTGCACATTTATCAGCAGCTGTGCGTCTATGTTATTTGTGAGCAACAAATTGCAGAGCATAAACCAGAGAAATCCGCGACTGTGCCGAAAGAAGTGATAACAACTGACCGAACGCCTGCCGCAGCGTCGACGTCCCGACAGTCGGCAAGCGTTTAACACGTTACGGTGCGCAATATGCCATTTTGAGGGCTTCACCTGCCGAATTCTTGGCTTTTTCGATACCAAAATCATTTCGGCTGTTTACAGTGCACCACTACACTGCACTTATGTTTGCACAAACACTCGATGCGATTCACTGTGAATTTTTGTTGTTGGCGTTGGAAAAATACGCGGAGAATTTCTACTGACGCCGGCGACGCACGTCCGATCGCTACGAAAGTTTGACGCAAAATAACAACATCGCAGTATGTTTCTCTCTGAGCAGCGTGCAGTTTCGCTCATGAGCGAACCAGTTACAGTATGTTAACAACAGTGGCGCTCATTTAATTCATTTTTCTCAAATTTGAAATCAATGTTCGAATTGCAAAAAATAAAAAATATTAATGATTTGGTATATATTTTATTTGTTAGTTTTAAGAGCTAAAAGCTTCAAGTGTGCGTTAAGCAAGTCAATGCATTAAATAACATAACTATCGATATAACAGCTGTTATGATTCGATTGCTTACAGCAGAGTCGCAATAACAATGTATTGCGCGACCACCACACTATCTGATCCATATGTCAATGTACAGCTGTTTATACGTGCAATGCACTAAATAAGCCCAAAACGCGTTCCAGACGCTAGTGACGTGTAGTATTTTATAAATTATGTTGTTTTAACATAATTTCGTTAATTAGCTTCTATTTCATTCGCTGGCAGTTTAATATCCGAACACCAACAAGATGCTAACGTTGAGAGAGCGGCAAATAAGTGCGAAAACTCGCCTCAAAGCTGGCAAAAACTAAATATTCCACTTCTGCTCTCGTTCCCAGATGCGATTAAGCAAATGCTAAATCTGAATTCGCAGCAGCCGAAGGCGCTGGCCGCGGAGCCCGTGTGGAAGATTCTCATCTACGACCGCGTCGGCCAGGACATCATATCGCCCATTATATCCATCAAGGAGCTGCGCGAACTGGGCGTGACGTTGCATGTGTGAGTAAGCGAAGTCGGCGGGTGTGAGGGGTCAGGGTTCAGGGTTCAGGTGTCATAAATGGAGAAAACCGAAAATGAAATAAAACGAACGTTCTTGCAGGCAACTCCACTCGGACCGGGACTCCATACCCGATGTGCCGGCCGTGTACTTCTGCCTGCCCACCGACGAGAATCTCGATCGCATACAGCAGGACTTCTCGAACGGGCTGTACGACATTTACCATCTGAACTTCCTGGCGCCCATAACTCGCCACAAAATCGAGAACCTCGCTGCCGCGGCGCTGCACGCCGGCTGCGTGGCGAACATACACCGGGTGTACGACCAGTATGTGAACTTCATCAGCCTGGAGGACGACTTCTTCATACTGAAGCATCAGCAGAGCGATCAGCTCTCCTACTACGCCATCAATCGGGCCAATACGCGCGACGCGGAGATGGAGGCACTGATGGACTCCATTGTGGACTCGCTCTTTGCGCTGTTCGTCACCCTGGGCAACGTGCCCATCATACGCTGTCCGCGGAACAGCGCCGCCGAGATGGTGGCCCGCAAGCTGGAGAAGAAGCTGCGCGAGAATCTGTGGGATGCGCGCGCCAATCTGTTTCACATGGACGCCACACAGGCGGGTGGCGGCGTTTTCAGCTTTCAGCGTCCCGTGCTGCTGCTCCTCGATCGCAACATGGATCTGGCGACGCCGCTGCATCACACCTGGTCGTATCAGGCGCTGGTGCACGACGTGCTCGACCTGGGTCTGAATCTGGTCTATGTGGAGGACGAGGCGACGGGCGCCAGCACGGGCGCTCGCAAGAAGCCCAAGGCCTGTGACCTGGATCGCACAGATCGCTTCTGGGTGACGCACAAGGGCAGTCCGTTTCCCACGGTCGCGGAGGCCATACAGGAGGAGCTGGAGTCGTATCGCAGCTCGGAGGAGGAGATCAAGCGCCTCAAGACCTCCATGGGCATTGAGGGCGAGTCCGAGATAGCCTTCTCGCTGGTCAACGACACAACCGCGATGCTGACGAGCGCCGTCAACTCGCTGCCCCAGCTGATGGAGAAGAAGCGTCTGATCGATATGCACACCAAGATCGCCACGGCCATCTTGAACTACATCAAGGCGCGTCGCCTGGACTCGTACTTCGAGATCGAGGAGAAGATCATGTCGAAGCAGACGCTCGATAAGCCGCTGCTGGAGCTGCTGCGCGACGCCGAATTCGGGCAGCCCGAGGACAAACTGCGTCTGTACATCATCTACTACATTTGTGCACAGCAGCTGCCCGAACCGGAGCTGGAGCGTCTGCGCGAGGCCCTCCAGGCCGCCGGCTGCGATCTGACCGCGCTGGCCTACGTGCAGCGCTGGAAGGCGATCATGAATCGCTCGCCCAGCATCAGCCAGGCGACGCAGTACGAGGGCGGCGGCACCAGAACCGTCTCCATGTTCACCAAGCTCGTCTCCCAGGGCAGCTCCTTTGTCATGGAGGGCGTCAAAAATCTGGTGGTCAAGCGGCACGTAAGTTGAATGTGCTGAAAGAAACAGAGACAGAGAGAGAGAGAGCTTATATTTTTTCTCGCACTTTTAGAATCTGCCCGTGACCAAGATCACGGAACAGGTCATGGAATGCCGCAGCAATGCCGAAACAGACGATTATCTCTACTTAGATCCCAAGCTGCTCAAGGGCGGTGATGTGCTGCCCAAGAATCGTGCACCATTCCAGGATGCCGTCGTCTTCATGGTCGGCGGCGGCAACTACATCGAGTACCAGAATCTTGTCGACTTCATCAAGCAGAAGCAAACGTCCAACGTGCACAGACGCATCATCTACGGCGCCTCCACTCTGACCAATGCGCGGCAGTTCCTCAAGGAGCTCTCGGCGCTGGGCGGCGAGATTCAAGCGCCCACAGCGAGTTAGGGGCGGCTGCTGAGCTTTCACTGCTGCTGAGCGGCCGGCGGAATCGAGTGCAACAGAAACAACAACAGCTTGTTGGTTGTGTGCGCGTGCGCGTGTGTGTGTGTGTGGCTTTTTCTTATATTTTAAGCATATCCAAAAATAAATTAAATGCAAGGCAAAAAGTGGACGGCTCTGAAGCCGTGGGCAATTACTCGAAACTGACGCGTAATCCCCGAAGGACAACAAGCAAAAACATGCGTTGCCGCGTGTACAACAAGCGCAGGAGTGGGGAAAGGGGGGCAACAACAGGAACAACAACAACAACAACGGGTGCCGCGAACTGCGCTCGCATTCTAGGCGCCCATTAACACCAACTTGGCAACGCTTTGATGGACAGCTGACAGACAGCAGTCAACGGCTGCGAAGAGTCGGCGACAACAATTATGGGGCGACAACTATGCGCGGCACTTGGGACTGAGCCCTGGCAATTAACACCGCTCTCGAACTATGAATGGAACAGTGGCTCCGAAACTATTTGCCGTGGATTGATTGGCCGAAGCGTAAGGGCAGGAGGTTTTATATTAGAGACATTATTTGTAGTCTAGAATAGAGCTATCCATATAATTTTTTTGAATCCGGACCCTTGTTCAGTGTATTCGAATTTTATAGAAGTTTAAAAAGATATACGATTCTTATGTTGATTTTTGAAAAGGATGATTTATTACCCATAAATACTTTGACAACCGGAAACCTAAGGGTTTTCATTACTTATTATTCGCTAAGCATAAACTTGTTATATGTACGTATATTTATTATAGATAATGGAGCCCAGTTCCATTTATTTATTTTATAAAATTGCAACTATTAATTGATGAATATTGAATGAAAAAAGATAAAAGAGAATATGTGTAATATTAATTCTTAGTAGAAGCACTTTAAATTTTGGCCCACTTGAAATTTTATTATTTTGTCATTATTGTTGAACAATAACTATATTTTCTAATTTATCAACCTAGTTTTTCATTAGTATTTTTTAAACGGTCTTTGGCCTAAACAACACTAAAATCTATTTCGAATTAGAATCCTCATTATTTAGTTAAAGATAACAATTATTAATTATTAAAAACAAATGTCACACGTTTGTTTAGTCTAAATATCTCATATACATACATAATAAGAACTAAATATTTTATATACATACTAACACTTATTAAAACCCATCCATTTTTCCCAATTTTCAGGATATACTTAACTTTAAGCAAGATAATACATAATGAAAACAGAATTTGTTTGTATAATGTTAAATTAGTTTTTGTCCGAATAACATGTGCATGTCTTACATAAATAGATTAGCCCAAATATTATATATCCCACATATATTATAAGCCAGCTTTACTATTTTTTTCCTTATTCATTTTAAATCCAAAGAGCCAAAATCTAAAATATCTGAGCACGCACACACCATATATATTTCTCATAACTATTGAAAAAGCACTCCTCAACTTATTACCATAAAATTGAAATGTTATTAAAAAATGTTATCACTCCGACTATAAAATATTCTTATATAAAAAAATTTAAGAAAAGGTTTAAGCTCTTTTATATGATTTATAAATAGAAACAGTTAAATGTGATTTGAAACATTTACTATAGATAAGAAAGAAGAAAACTAATAAACTTTTTGCTGGTTAAAAATAAATCACAAAGAGAGCTAGTAAAACATTTTACAGAGTTTCAACAAAAATCTAATATATTGTTTCAAAAAATATTGAATAATTTTCTATAATGACCGACATTTTTTTATCGTTAAATACCAATTAATCAGATTAATCAGAGATATATTTTTATTCATTCAAATAATTTTCGCCAAGTTCTGGCTTCCACATGCAAGAGGTTTTCTTATAGATAAGAATTTCACAATTACTTAAATTACAATGCCATGTTGTACTTAGCTTTAAACTAGATGCCATAAGCCGTCCGAAGCGTCAATCAGTTTATTAATTCAGATCTTGTTCAGTTGGTTTTTGATGTTAGGAATTATTTGGTAGTCCACAACCGTTGTTGGATATATATCGGGCAACAACATTGAGTTGGCTAATTAACACTTTTCGTAAATCAGAATTGATGGCCATGTTGAAAGCGGCCCAAAAGATGAAGCTGATGATGATGACGATGACGGCGATGATTATTCATGGAGCGCTACGCTTAAATATTGGTTTTGTTTGGGTTGGGTTGGGTTACTGTTGCTCTGTGGCAACGACTACCCGTGGCTACAATTTAAATGTTAACATAAACAAGAGCAATTTAACAAAAGCCCAGGCCCCAAATCCCAAGCCCCCGAAACCCAAAGTGATTTCACGGGTGGTCCAAAAAGATGCGCTCAAACAAATCATAAAATCGTATGGAGCAAAAAAAAAAAGAAAAAAAATAAGAAACTAACAACGCAACATGAAAGAAATGCTACTCGTACAGCCATGAATCGATTATGTGGCCACTGTGTGTATCTGTGTGTGTGTGTGTGTGTGTGTGTGTAAATATTGTTGAAGCACATAAAGAACCACAGCGGCGAGGTAGCTGAAAAATGGTCTCAGGCAGCCGTTTCCCACATTCCTGCTGCGAAACATAATGGCTGCCGCTGTCGTCGTCTTCATCGGGGCACACACACACATGTATATATATAAATATATATGTATATGTGCCATGCATATGTACAGGCATGCAGACATATGTACATACATATATCATAATCTTAACAACTCTTAACAAGGCTGAACAAATTCCAAAATTCGAAGAGCCTCGTCAGCGGGCAGAGCCCAACAAAAAGCACAGCCAGTCAGACGGCCACAGAACATCGGACAAAGACTACAAAATGAAGTGGACTCACACACACAAACACACACACACTCGCACACACGCTGGAGTGAGAGGCACATGAATGGAGTCCAAGTTTTGGGAGCCAGTGCAGCAGCAATAAACCTTTGGCTCTTACTTCGGTCTTGACTTTGGCTTTGACTTCGATTTGGCTCTCAGCTATTGTCGCACTGCTCGCACTTGTGGACCGATCGCATTTCTTTTTGGGGGTCGTCTCCGCTGGAGAGTTGATATAACAAGCAGCTCATCTTTAGCTTGTTGTTGTTCTCTATAACCTGGCTTATATGGCAGCCATTTTGCAATAATAATATTACAAATCTTGACCAAATTTGTAATACTACCTTAAAAGTATGATTTGATTATGAAAAAATGGGAATTTCAACTTAGAATTTAGTCCAATATTGCTAAAGCTGCCTCTTTCTTTGTATTTTTTAAAAACTGTATTTTTTAATGAATATATTTATTTTATAATTATCCTCAAAATACTCCCCCAATGAATATTGGTTATAAGTAATTGAAATTGTTTTTCTTATACTTATAAAAAAATCATAATTATCATTTTATTTGAAAATATTTAATTTAAAAATAATTATATAACAAAATTAATTTAAAATATTTTCTACGTAGATTTAATAGGCTTAGTAGTTTAAAGAATTGAAAAACCTCAAATTCAGTATTCAGCAAACAATAAATTTCCTGCCTTACAAACTAAATGACTCCCAAACTGTGCAACTTTGGCTAGCTGGTTTATTGTTTGTTATTGTTGTTGTTGCTGTTG
Source organism: Drosophila robusta (assembly GCA_035043565.1). Classification (NCBI taxonomy): domain Eukaryota; kingdom Metazoa; phylum Arthropoda; class Insecta; order Diptera; family Drosophilidae; genus Drosophila; species Drosophila robusta. The sequence continues at coordinate 9,902,074 of JAWNMW010000583.1, read as the reverse complement.
TTCTTGTTGTTGCAAATGCCGCCGTTGCCTTCTTCTGTGTGTTATCCTTGTCAGCGTTTTGTTGCCACCGCTGGCGTCGTTGCCACCTTCGGTGGTCCGGCGTGGCATGTTAATTAATCAACCAAATAATAACAGAGCACCCGAAGAAACGAGCCGAAAAAGCAGGCCAAATATTTGTCGACAATAAAAGAGCAGCAGATCAGCCAGTAGGAGCCGAAGGAGCTGCAGCCCAAGCGGTTGCTTGTTTGCCTTTGTTAGCGGCTTGTTAGCCACTCAAACTGCCAGCAACAACAAAGCAGAAAAAAGTTATATTTATAAAAATTGAAAAGATGATGCTTCATGGCTTTTGGCCATTTCCTGAAATCATAAAAAATCGTGCCGAAAAAAAGCAGTTGCGTGACGCATCAGCGGCCTGGCCACGCCCATCAAAAGCGAAAGCCAAATCATTAAAGTGCACAGAGATGCAGACACATAACTGTGCCGGATCCGATCTGCTCGAAATCGAGCTCTGGGCCGGGGTGTCATTATCCTGCCGCGGTCGCAGTCGCAGTCGGCGTCGCAGTCGCCACCGCTGCCGCAGGCTTTCCACAGGCCGCGCCTAATGGCCACCAACAGCAACGGCAGCCGTGGCAACAGCGACAGCCGCTCCCCGAACAGCTTCATCAAACATAAACAAACACACTGACATCGGCCGACTGACCAATGCTGCCCCGGCACCTCCCCAACACACGGCACAGTGGAGCAGCACAGGTAAAATACACAAGAAACAATATTGGCTGAAATTAAGTTTAATTTATTGTTTTAAGTTTTATGTAAAACATGATATGTCATGATTTTGTTACATTAATTAGACCACGTTTCTAAATTTCGTATTGCATACTTTGGGGAGTTCTTATTCACAAGAGTAATATTATCATGTGTGCAATCTAAGTTCACTCTTTATATAAAAGTAAAATCCTTTAGAGATAACTTTATTTTTAAAATCTTTTTCTTCTCAAAAATTTAATTTGCTTATCAAAAAAATGAAGAATATTCCTTTAAATAATTTAGAATAAAAGTCTAATTATTTTTTATTATATTTCTAAGCTCTTAGAGGACCTTTAAGATATTGGTAAACTATACATATGATTGTCAAAATATTTCAACTAATATTTCTTTGTTTTCAACTTATAGAAAATATATTAGTATATTGCGTTGAAAAGCAATATTTTAAAGTTAGTTTTTTAAGAAGGAAATCAATTTTTGGTGTTAAAATTATAATTATCTGTCCTTAAGCTTCTTGAAAATATTTGTAAGAATATTTTGTTTAAGGTTCACCCTTTTATTTCTCAATAGTTTCTTCTTTATTTAGAGCTTTTTAGGGGTGTAAATATTTTTAAATAAATCCTTATCCAGTGTAGCCTTCGTGTCCAACAAAATCATTTCATTTTATTTTAATATATTGTAGACTTATTAAAGGTTATATAAACAATATTAATGCCAATCACTGAAAACAAAAAGTAACTGGCAAAAAATTAAAACATGTATAATACACTTTTTGATTGGAAACTTGAAATCGAAATTGCTCACTTTTCAGCTCTTATTAATGTCGTGCGCCCCACTGTGCTTGGGGATCAACTGCATAAACCCACAACGATGATGACGACGAAGTTGCTTTGCTTTACGATCGCGTATCTCAAGTTTATCGCTTCATTTTCCATGTTTTATGCGCAATTTATGCCGCGTGGACCCAGCTCCACCCCCAACCCCCACACCCTCCCCTCTGCGGCACACCATCGCTGGCTTGGCTCCGCCGGGCCAGTCTTTTAGCCGGCCTGTTTTTGGCCAACTGACGCTGTTCTGGCTGCGATTGCACGCACCGCTTTGTCTGCCGTCGTCATCGCTAGAAGATACATTCGCATTTATTCGCATGTGCAGGTCTCGGGCACACATACAGGCCTCCGAGCCTGGAACCCGCAACGAGGCAACTTGCTGTGGCAACCGGCAACCTCAGCCGCCAACTCCGGCCTCAGTCAGTCATTGGACGTAAGTAATTTTTCTGCCTCGATTTCTCGTTCGTTTCATTTTCGTGCATAATAAAGTTGAACTTACATGCAGTTACCTCAACACACACACACACACATGTATACAAATACATACCTTGTAACTGCGTCTGTCTGTTTGTAAAGGCCATTAGGTAAGGTAGAGTTGGCTTTTGTAATTGGGTTACAATCTCAATGGATTACAAAGTAGCTTGGCATATGGCTGGAACTGCAGCTTTGAGTACCTATTGATAGTTTAGCTTTATTAATCAGTAATTTCCAGTCATTAAAATAACTGAACAGGGTATCAGAGTCGGGTCTCGGGCTGCGACGGGCTGGAGATGTCTTCGCCGCAGGCCATAAAACCTGTATAATAAACATAAGACTGGATTATAGTTTTATGCTACTAATAATAGTTTTTATAACAATAGATATAATTGTTTATATAGCCAGTTACTTGATCAGTTTCTCCTTTAATCATAACATTAAATAAGCCCAAATTATTTTATTTTTATGTCGTCAAAACTGATCTAAGTTTTCATATTTGTATATATATAGATGTATATATGGCCAGCATAATTTTTTGTGAATATAGGCTGTGAAGAAAATCCCTGATAATCGTGAAATTATTGAATCATATTAATTATCATTAATCATACAAATTTCCACAAGAAAAATATATCAAACATATTTGTATATATATAGCTAATATAATCTGCTATACTTTCTATATAGACAATTTTATAACTTTTTACTCTCGCTTTGTAACTGTATCTTTGAACTTTATTAAAAATTATTTTTATTGATTTTTTTTATTTTGAAAATATTTTAATTTAGTCGACAAATTGAATCGATAATCCAAATCGTGTTGTCATTGATCACACACTTTTCTATGACAATTAACATTCGTTCGAGTTCACAAACACCCAATTTTGGAAAAGATCTCGAACAAAACGCCTACTTTCTGTCTGCCCCTGCCCCTGGTTCTCGGACCCTGGCTCAGCTCCTCTTACCTGTGGAACCTTTTTGCCTATGGGCAATTAGCTCACCGCTTTGTGAGGCAATTAACCCGCGATTAATGGGCACACACACACACACGCAGTGACCCCTCGTAAGACTATTGCCTTGCATCTTCGACTCATAAAAATGCTCTAACCAATTTGTTAACCGCCTTTGGCCCGGTCTTCCTTCTTCTTCCCCTTCGCTTTCTTTATTTGTGTACGTGGTAAAAATTGTATTTTTATGTTTTGTCAGTGTTTATAATTAATCACCTGTTGTATGCAGTCCCTCTGCATTTCCCTTTCCATCTCTCTCTCTCTCTCTCTCTTACATTTTTTTAGCGCCATTAGCGCCGGCTTCCCTTTTGGGACTCCCCCAACCCCCACACACTGTCCCTCTGTCCCTCCCCTGTGCGCTTTGATGTCTTTATTTACTAATTTCCCGCTTATCATTTGGATGTTTTGTAAATTGAAACATTTTCACTAATTGCCTGAAAATTATTTGTTGCTGCTGCTGGGACAGCTGCTCCTCACTGCGCCGCACTTGAGTGCACTTTGACCCCGTTGCACCGCCTGCGTCTCCCACTCGCACGGGACAATTAGAAGGCACAGCGGCAATCGCCAACATCCGGTCAGCCACTAACTCAAAATTGAAAATTATGTGGGCGACGTTTTTCCAGGAAAAACACGCACAAAACACAAAACTGACTTTGACTCTGACTCTTGACCATGTTGAGCATGGGGCCAAGTCAAAGCCATTAACTTGAACTTCGATTACACTAGGCAACAAGGCAGGCTAGATGCAGCATAAAAGATTCAATGCAAGTGTTGAAAATTATAAAAACACGTTTTTTTGAAAAATCAATTTATTTGATTAAGGAACTGAAAGATATATACATATTTAATATTGGAAAATCTTTAAGGCCTTGGTTAAGGGACCTAGGACCTTTATGACCTTTGGAACTTGATGAGGATACAATATATCTGAAGAATTGCAGCAAATAAATTTCCAACAGATATTCAGAATTGTGTATAGATGATATTCGAAGTCAGGAAAGATTGTTTTAATAGCAAAATTACTCGGATAAAATCAACAAAACAAACGCTTATAGTTCCCAATCGGCTTTAGACTTAGAGTTAATATATCAGCAAGAGTTATATGATAAGTCTAATTAGTTAGTTTACTAAAGCTCTCGATTTCATAGCTCCTACATTTCGAACTCCCCTAACTTTGTCCAAAGTGATCCGATTTTTATGTTTGATGACACGTTTGATCATGCTAAAATTTAAGCACTTCCTACTCCCACTGCCATAAATTACAAAATTCGATATATGCCTAACATCAATATTATTATAAGTATATAATTAGGCGTGTTCATAATTATTAAAATTTGTTTGCATTTTTTTTTGCGTATAATTCTTGTTGGATATCGTAAGTTGAAACTTGTCACACCAGAAATTGTGTTGTAGCAGTCTAATAAGCTATTTAGAAGTACGGTAGTTCCTGGGTTCGAAACCGACCGACCGAGATAATATAATAATACTTGGATACATGTTTTTGTTGTTATTACACTATGTCGGTTACACCCGACTGCAATGTGCTTACTTGCTTTTTTAATTTTTTTGTTAATTCTTTTTTTTTCTTTTTAAATACGGCCCAACAGACGCAAGCCTCGATCGTACTGAATGATGGCCCAAAAAAAGAATGTTTCCTTCATTTTAACAGCTATATGTAAGCTAGCTAAAATGCTAGCAAATGGATCAAAAAGTGGGATCAAGAAAATGTATCTCAAGTGATATCGATAGTAGAACTCAATATGGCTCTAGTTAGTATTTTATTATAAATTTCTAGCTTTATATAATACATTTATATATTTGCTTAACCACTTTTGTGTAGATCCCAAAGCCTGTTGTCTAGTGTAACTGTCGGGTCATTCGCTCGACGCTGCTACAAGCTTGTTGCCATCCCCAAGACTCATCAGCGTCTTTTGTTTTTATGGCCAAGCGCCGCTGCCAAAACAATTTTACAATACTTGACAAAAGTTGTGCAGCAATCGCTGGCTGGCGTTGTAAGTGCGGTGCCAGGTCGCAGATGCCCAAGTCGCAGAGCCCCCAGTCGCCAACACCGAACACCGAACAGCGATCTCCGAGCCCCCAGGTACCAGCTACCCGATACAAGGCACAAGAATTTTAAGTGAGCTGCGGCCAAAGCAGCAGCCGCGTCTGCCAGTCTGCAGTGTTTGTGCTTGTCGTTGTTGTTGCTGCTGCGGTTGTTGTTGCTGTTGTTGTTGTTGTTCGGCTCGTCCTCATGCTCAGGCGCATCCTCAACGTTGTCGTCTCGAATTGAAAATGCATTTTTCATGATGTTGTTGTCGCTTACAAGTTGCTGCTGCAGCAAATGGAAATGGAAAATAATGAAGCTGGCTTAGACAAACGGACGCCGTGGCGCACGATTTGCTTGTAAGGCTCGGGACAGGCAACAAAAACGCAAATTAAGCCAGCCAAATTAATTGAAGTGATGCGCAGGCAAAATCACTCAACAGCAGCAACAACTGCAGCAGCAACAACTACAGCAGCAGCAACAACAACAACTAAATCCAACAAACTACGAAAACATCCGCTGGCAGACACTGACAAGGCATTTTGTACTTACAAGCCATTATCACCAGCTCCAGGCGATCGCCACTCACTGATAAGGATAAGACGCCAGAGCTGCTCCTCGTGCTCCTCGCTCCGCCTGCTTCGGCAGCAGCAGCAATCTGCGGCAGCTATCAGCGCTGCCATCGACAACATCAAAGGCAGCAGCAGCATAAAAACGATAACGAGCAAAGGAGACACACGAAAACGGGAGCAGAGCCCTGTGGCAGTGGCAACTGTGGCAACTGTGGCAGGTTCTGGGCCCAGTTGAACAAAGCACATTGATAATGATGTCATTTGGCATTTATTTACGAGCCCATAGTCAATGCTAAACGAGCTCTAATTTACATTTATGAAGCTGTTCTACGCACGCACCCAGCACTGTGACTTGTTAAGTCCCAGCCCGCCCCCCGCCCCCTTCAGTTAGCCTCTTTTGCTGCTGCTGCGTGTGTGTCCCAACTTTTGTTGCTGCTGTTGTTGCGGTCGCCGTTGATCGTTGCGCATTGTTGATAAGATCGAAATCGCATCGCCTTATTGTCGTCCCCATGTGTGTGTGTGTGTGTGTGAGTGTGTGTGTGCGACAACAGGCACAACAAAAAGAAGTCACTGTCAGCGTGGAACAGGAACAGGAGCAGCAGCAGCGGGCATAAAAAGAGAAACGAGATCAACTAAGTGATTCAAAGTACAAGTGCATAAATTACAGATAACGATACGTGTTTGGGATTTTCGAGTTGGCCAGCGCGAAAAAGCGAGAGTACCAGGATGCAGGGATTGCAGGGAAAAAGAAGAGAACTAGAGACAAGCTGAGGCGAGAGAGAGAGGGAGAGTGCGATAGGCAGCGGAAATACAGATTGAGTCGAATGTGTAGATGAAAAAAAGGAGATCAAGAGTTTGTCCAGTTTTATATATCGAAGCACTTCAACTTTTACAGTTACAGCCTCCGAGTTTTTCGATTTTAAATTGAGCTAAATGGAAGTTTACTTTAATGCAATTATTATTTTTTACAGCAAGCTTAAATCTCAATCTGCGAGTTTCAACCATGCAAATTCGGGCTTTACAAGTAATCTAAAAATTTATTTGTTAATTAATCTTTATAAATTATGATAATTACACAAAGAAACAGATAAGTTTCACTACCCGATTAAAAAGGCTGCTGTTATACATACATAACTTTATTACTCACATTTATAACATTTGTTTGGGTTTTTGAAATTATTGTTATTTTGAAAAAAGTCTTTTTTTGTAATTTTTCTTCGATCTTTAGAGGAGATCATCCGAACAATGGCACGCCCCCAGCGGGCGTAGCCAAAAATCTTAATACTTTTTTTGACACCGATAAACACGAATATATATTGTCAATTTTAAGCAGCTACAGTATAAAAAAAGGTAAGCTGTACAGTTTTCTATGATTCAAATATAAATTAATTTGGGATCACGCCAAAATATCTGGCACATGAAGCCGACAGTATCTGTGTCTAGAGGGGTCCTATTCCAGTTGAGCTTGTCAAACATTATCTAAGCTACTGTATATAAATATATCACCTTGTAAATTTACTAGTGGGTATAGTTTGGCATAAGCTGGTAAATCTTATTCTTACTTTCAGTTACATTCTCTGTTGTATTTCCACTAATTACTTTTCTGTATGTGTTAGTTTACATAACCCTTGGCCCAATTTGTGTTATGGTCTAGTGGTGGCAAGTTCCTTATTGTGGCTGCTTAGACAACTAGTTAGTGCTGGGAGCCGCCCAATCGAAATGCTGATCAAAATTCAAGGAATCCTTTGTGCTAAGAGCATTGTTGCCGCTGCATGAAATTCCAAGTATTGCATCCCCAGACCAGCGGCAGCAGCAGCAGCAACAACAACAGCCTATTATGAAGCAATCCTCGACTGTTTGGTTATTTGCTTTTTGTGCTCTTTTTTCGGCTGCTCTCGCTTGGTGGTCAGCAAATGAAGTCATAAAATTTTCAGCGTGCCAAAGCCAAAAAGACGCCCCAAACAGTCAGCGAGAGCGCCTTTTGTACGGTAGGCCCAGAGCTGCCATTGATGATGGAGATGATGATGGGCCTGCTGCTGTTGCCGGCCAAAGAGACCAAAGACCAGGCCAATTCTTAGCCCAACAATCACACAAACTTCACGAAGCTATGTCGGCGGCTCCTTGAGATATGATACAATGATACAATATTATTATGCTGGCCCGGGCGCTCAGTTTCAGATTGAAATCAAAGTGTGCGTGTGTGTGTGTGTGTGTGGCAGGAGAACAATTCAGCATTGTTTTGGCCATTGGCGGGGCCACCCAAAAAGTTATGATTAAGTTATGCTGTTGCTGTTCTTCGCAAATAGCCAAAACATGACTAAGCACAACCAAAAACAAATAAGAAGGTCGCAGACGGGTGTAACCGACAGCGTAATGCCACGAATGCGGTTCACCTTTGACATAGATATCTGCTTTTGAAATTTGAAAATTATGAACTCGAGAGTATGTCAAAATTATTTCCATTTTTTACACAAAATTGGACTCCTCAGAATCAGTTTTAATGTTGCTTTTCATACTTATTGTGAAACCCCTAATCGATTCAAAATATAAATTTGCAATTCCAAATTTTGAAAAAAATGTTTGAAAATGATTTTTTCACTAAAAAATTCAAAAAAATTTAATTTTCAATCATGAATATACTTTGAATGCAGAATCAATCTAGAGGATAAACTAAGACTAAAATGCCATCAAACTCGAAAATCGGTACCCTTTTAAAATTATGGCAGTTAATAATATAGGAGCTTTGGTTTCGATAGCTTTATATCTAAAAATATTTGTCAATTTTAATTGGTCAATAAAAATCTTAGCACTTTAGTTGACACAGGTATACACGAGTATATATTCCAAGTTTCAGGCCTCTAGCTTCAATGGCGGCGCCAGAAGTTGCTTTCATACGGACAGCCAGACATCAATTCGGATATTGCACAAACCTAATATACTCATTTCACTACGTAAGGGAGTATAAAGAGTAAAAAGCCAAAAAAGAGAGATGAAAAAAGCAGATGAAATCTAACAACTTTCGAGGTCTGACTGGATTTTAGATTACTTTATCTCTTTTCTGTTTTCTGGTTCTAAAATACATCAAAATATAGGTTGTTTAGAGCGCTATTAATCACCTAACCACCAATTAATTATTTTATATATTCAATATTAATAATAATGTAATTGATATCGATATTGATTTTAATGCAATACGTAGTTTCCATCTTTTTTATATTGACAATCGATTATAGAAACTGTTACAGATAGTAAAGATTTGCATAGATAAAACTGTTCTTGAAACATTAAAAAATAAAGTGTTTGCCCTTTTAGCCTATTAATAGTCTACCAACTGATTAACATAAAAAAATGTTGTAAGGCTGCGTTAAAGTCAAATACACAGATCTGTAAAGTTTCAGCGAGCGAGCTTGAGCTAATTTTCTTAGCCTTAGTCTTAGCTTGCCCGGACAACACGACAAGCTAAATACAAAATAAAAATAAGCATTAACAAGTACAGCTTATAAAACAACATAATATCAAGCTGAGCGAGCTGCAAACTTTCTCACGGTTCATGCCACCTGACGCCCGAGTCCGAGTCAGAGCCAGAGCCTGGGCCTGAGCCTGAGCCAGAGCCTGAGCCAGATACCGGAGCCAGGCCCCAAAGCCAGACTTAAGTTCAGGCCTCGATACCCTTGGCTCGATGCCTGCATAATTTTCAATGAAGACATCTGTCAGCGAAAATGTTCAGGCGTTTTGTTTATGGCATTTAAAGCAAAGCTGATTTTTATTACCAACAAAAACAACGGCAACAACAACAATAACGAAAGCCACACGCGACGACTTGGTCGTCCACATCATTGACACATCGTACGCAAATTAAAACCAACTCTGTCTCGGTTCATAAAACAAAAAAAAAAAAATGTATCTCAGACTTCGAATCCAGACTTGGCCATTTGCCGAGGCCGAGGTCAAAAGGACGCGTCCCATTCGACGCGATCTGTGGCATGAAAGCAGTTAAATGAAACACCGCTAAATTGTCGACCGCCCGTGTGCTGCTCCATCTGGCCATCTCTCTCTATCGCCGTTGCGTCTTCTCTGTCTGGCTCTCTATGGTTAATCAGGCTCATTAGGTGGCCGCTCATTTATATACAAAATTACGAACATGGCCCGCAAATTTTTGTGGTCCCTGAAATGTGATTAAGTTATTTTGCGGCTTTCGCATACACATACACACAGTCGGAGTGAGATAGTAAGGAGCGGGTTTTTCGAACGCTCCATTAACCGTAATTAAGGTATTCTTTTGCCTGCGCTTTCTTTTTGTTGCCCCATCCTTTTGGGCCTCGGCCTGCTGCCTGGATGTGGCATTTGGTGTTGGTCTTGTTTCTTCTTTATTGGCTTATAGCTTGTTGTTGAAAACTTGAGACACTGCGCACACAACCAGCAACAGCAACGGGCAACATGCAACAACAACAACAACAATCACCGCCACCACACACATCTTCATCTACGGCCCCGCTCTGTGTGGGGCAGGCACAAGCATAAGAACTGTTGCAAGGCAGGCCAGCTGAGGGGCACGACGAGCTGCCTGCCTCTTGCTCGCTGATCGCTCTTAATGTCTACAGTCAAAACTTTTTGGAAGCTACTCTGCAGGATTCATTTGTCGATTTGGGTTTTCGATGGAGCCAGCCTATTAAAAATCGCTTTACTATTTTCTATAATTGAGGGTATTATCTTTCAGAACAAATATTTATATTTTTTTTTCATTTATTTTGCCTTTGGTTGTCTTTTAATATGATATACGTATACAAATTTTACCTTTAAATAGCCAGAAAATAATCGGAAAATCAAAGACAAATTTTTATAATCTTTCATGTAATATTTTGTATAATTATTTATATTAAAAGTATGAAAAAAATAAAGACAAATTTAAAATTTAATTTTAATTTAATTTTTAGTTGGGTTTTTTAGCATTTTTTGAAATGTAAAATATAGCAGCTTTCAAAAGTATAGTTCTTAGACACTGACGAAAAAATACATATCTTGCTCATATTGTTTCTATATGAAACACCAAAATTCTCCAAAAATCACTTTGATGCAATTTATGGATTTCTTTTTTATTTATATTTTAATTTTCTTATATTTATTAGTCTGCTTTTAAGTAATAAATGGGCCATTATGCCTTTTGTGTCTTTTACTAAATGTTTACAAAAAAATTCAAAACATTTCGTGACAAGTATTACATATTACATAATATATTTTAGGGATTTTTATTTTACCTTAATAAATTAATATAGATTTTGCTTGGAAAAAATTTGTATCTGTGCTTGTGCTATGCATTCGAATTACCGTTAACCAATCCAGGAGATTTTTTCTTTTGCTTAATCTCAATTGTCTTTTTCCTTAACTTCTAAATGTGAATGAATGTGATCTGTAACACATATTCATTTTAATTATTTTTACTATTTGATTTAAATTTTTCCCATCTTTATTTATATCTCTTTTTTTTCTGTCAGTGCATTTTGGCCAACATTTTGACCTCTTTGGTTATTATTTATGAAGCTATTAGTAAAGTGTGTGAACATATTTGCTTCTATAAAGCCACACACTTTTACAAAGCTACACACACACACACACACACAGGTAAAAGGACCGCACAGGGCTACAAATTGCCTTAAGCCCTGGCAGTTTTCGGGCTTTTTGCTGTTTTTGTTGCCTTTTCTTAACCGAAACTGATTTAATTTTTGCCTTAGTTTTCAATCCGCTGCTCTGTCCGCCCTGGCCCCATATAGCCAAAGCCGTGGCCATGGCCGGCACCCAAAACAACGCCCCAGCGCCCAACTTGATGAGTTAATAGGAATCGAGTTACATTCCAGGCAAGGAGCTCGCCGCTCGCAGCTCGATCCCGATCCCGTTCCCGTTCCCGTTTCCTATGCCGTTCTCTCTTCTCGTCCTCCACCGCCAGCTTGTTTATGGGTCCGGGGCCCGCACATGGTGCGATACATTTTTTATTGCTGCTGCTGCTGCCGTTGATGATGGGCGCTTGAATGGACGACGACATGGACATGGTCGTTTGATGGCTCTGCCTGTCCCTTAAACCCTAAACCTACATGTGTGTATGTGTGTGTATTGAAGTATTGACAGATTTAATTAACTCATCCGCAGCTTAAACAGACATTTTGTAGTCTGTTAGCTGTGAGCTGAGTTATCCTTTCGCCTGTTGCTCCTTGCTTATGCCTTAGCCTTATTCCCGGCAGACATCCGGTGTCGTATGTTGCTCGCACTCGTATCTCTTTCGTTTGATAATTTCCGTTTTTCAACTTGAATGAGCCGCCCTTCGGATGCCGCTGCACAGTGCACTAAGCCGCCTACAAATAATATATAAATAATTAGATTATCTTCTCTTTTAATTAAATTATATGTACTTTGTAAATAGTATTACAAAATTATATTATAAATGTCAAAAATGAATTCTACATATAGAAATTCTTGTTAGAATCTTTTTTCTATTTATTATTTTGATCAATGCCAGAAATATCACAATCTAAATTATTCTAGTAACCGAATAGAAGTCTAAAATATGATATTCATTAAACAATCACTTTGCACCACTGTGCCGTTATTTTTCACAGTGTACGAAGCCGCCTACAAATAATATACGATTATTTTGAAGTTCTTCTTTAAATTGAATTAAATTTATAATATTTAAATAGTATTAAAAAATTATATTATAAATGTCAAAAAAGGAAATTCTTATTAGTATTAATTTTTTAATTTTACAATTTTAATTAATGCCAGAAATATGACATATTTAAATTTTTCTAGTAACCGAATATAGTTTTAAAATAATTTCTTCATAAATCAATCAATTTGCACCACTGTGCCGTAATCGTTACCAATGGAGTATTTTTAATTTTTGTTTTTTTTGTGATCTATCGTAACGCATCTAAAACAAAAATCAAATGAGCCATGCAAAATGCCGCCAAAAGGTTCCACTCGAGGATCTTTTCTCTTTCCTTTGTGCCCCCAAAAAGCGCGGAGACAAAAGCGTTCCGCGGCGCGTTTTGATCGAAAGTTGATTGAGGAGCAGCAGCCTGAAAAGTCTGCGACAGAAAGTCTGCCCGAATCGTGGACCAACACGGCTAATCTGCACTTGGGAATGGGCTCGAAATTGGAGGCTTGTTAGCGGCAGCAGCTTTTTGCGGCCTTTGTCTTAACCCAAGCCCCAGAGACAATTAGTGCGAAGCGAAATTTGAATAAAGCGACATTTATTTGACAGGCCGTCAAGAGTCTGTCGGCAAACTATAAAAAAAAAACGCACAACTGAGCAGAAAAAAACGGCCCCATGCAAGAACAACTTTGCTTGATTTCATGCGAATTGAGCTTTGCATAAAGTGCAGCCATGTGGGAAAATAATTTTTATTTTCGGCATTCTATGCGCGAATACGCAGATACGATAACTACACACGGCAACGATTATATACATAAATATATATGCATACAATATGATAAACTGAAGCTGCCAAACGGCGTTTTCCATGCGGCGATGGAAAATTTTTTCAAAGACAACAAGTCGCCAGCAACAGCAGCAGCAAAAACAAATTAACGTTGCGGCAAGTAAACAAAATTAATTAAATGACATGAATTTGACGTGACAATGTTTTTTTTTACATTTCGTATTTGTTTCTTTTTTTTTGTTGTATTTTTGATTTGATTGCTCAACATTTTGCTGGTTGCAGCAGCCGGCGCAGACTTCAACGAGCCAACAACATCGTTAGCATCAGAGCTTTCAAGTTGAAGCTTCGTGCGAGACGATTGCAACTGCAACTGCAACTGCAGCGACAAACAGCAACAGTCGATGACGACTTGCACCCAGACATGTTGCAGACAATTGCTTGTGCAATTATTGATACCCTAACAACAATGAGGTATAGTTAAATAAGCGACTATAAAAAATAGTAAAATATCGTCCGCTGTCATTCCTTAAAAAATTAAAATAAAAGCCAAGGAATATTTTCTTCATTTAAGGTTAGCAATAAAAATGTAGCTATTCAAGCTATTCTCATTTTTAGTTAATTATATACTGCATTTCGGCACTTACAAAATATGTATTTTATTTTTCAAGTAGTCTAAATAATTGACTAACCAATTTTCATACTGAATTTCATGCGAGGTTTCTGAATTGTTTAAGGAATATTTCTATTAAATAATTTTAAAATATCGGAATTAATTAATTTCACGAAATTTTAAAAGTTTAACGAAAATGAAGGAACTTTCACATATTGTAATAAACAATTACTTTATAATTTCCAAACTAGTTATCGAGCCATCCACATTAAACAAAAAATTTATAATTTTACTTTAAATGGTACCTTTAATCGATTCAGTTGACAAAAAGCCAACTTAGCCTACAGACATTTTATTTCTAACGAGAACCACATTAATTATCGTTTAACTATAATATCTAACGTGCTTTACTTTAAAAAGTGTATTACAGACTTCTCGTTCATTTTTTTAAACACAACTTTTGCTTTCTTGTGTTGTGCTGCTGTTGTTTGTGTGAGTGTGTTTGTGTGTGTATGTGTGTGAGTGTGTTTGGCTTAGTGTGTTTGTACAAATTGTGTCTGAAGTTTTGTTTGCCTTGCATTCGGCACTGAGAGCTGCTGGGCTGCAATTAAAATGCATGTTCAAGTTTTCGTGGCAAAGTGTCCGCTGAGGCACTTCAATTGAAAGTTGGTTCGCGTTTCGTTTTGGGCTTTGGGTTTGGATTTTGGTTTGCGCTGTTGCCAATGCCGTTGCGTGTTTCTATTTTGCCAAATTAATATTTCTTGTTCATTAGTTTTATTTGCTTTAACTATGTGCGCTAATATTTCCTGCTTAGTAATTAAGTTTCGCCGCCGGCTGTTGACGTTCCGATACGCGCTCTGAACAGGTGCCACGCTGCGTATGAGTAATATGCCAGCCGCCTGCTGCTGCCGTCTGCCGTCTGGCAACCCAGTCTTGATTCCCACTTAATGCCAACACTTTTCATTTTTAATAATGAAAAATCGACGCTTATAGCCCCAAACGACCAAGCACTAATGAATACGGCTAACAACAACAACAACACCGACAACAACAACAACAACAACAACACTAACAACAACTGCAGCGAATTGCAGAAGCCAAATTGTCGCCATCAGCCGCAGCTGAGCAAGAAATCCTGTTATTTATACAAACTAATCTGGACTTTGAGATAACTGACGGGCCATGAGTGCGGGTCAGGGAAAAGGGGCGATTTGAAATCGCGCTGAAATGGCAGTGTTTTCATCGGTAAATACCCAGATGGAAGTATATAATTTTTGAAAAATATTGCGATGAATTTTTGAAGATGTAATTTAAATATATATGCGACAATATTGTTTTTATCTTTATGAAAAAGATGTACAAATATTTTTTTATATTTATATTTATTAATATATATTTTCTATATATGTATATATGTAATATTATTTTATTCGCATTCTTAGCCTACGTCTGTAATCATAATATATAATTATGATTATTAGATCTAAGTAGTTAATTTATCATACTATATAGCTTCTAAGTAATAGCCAGATCAGCGAGTAGGCTGATCAAGTCTAGCCATAAAATTAAGCTTTAGTAAATGTGATTATTGTTAAGATACTGTTTTTCCTTAAAATAGTTTTGAGTATTTTCCCCACAAACACAGCTAGATAGCTAGATTGATAGCTGACAGGTTAAAAAGAAACATGATCTTAACGATATCTCGTATGCTGTGCACTCTGATCAGTCGATTAGCACATTTATTGTGATCAGCTGTGATCTGTTGGCCTTTGCGTCGTGACAAGAGCCTTTCAGCTTTAAACGGCTTCCATTCAAATGTCACTCGTAGTGCCATAACATTCACTTATGGCCCACGCGCTATTCACTCGACTCGCTTATGTGTATTCACACTTGGGCCACAACCACACGCAGAAACTGTGCCATAAATAACCATAAAATAAAAAAGACTTGCCAAGTAAAAAGTGTTAACCACAAAGCCGCAAAATACGAAAATAGACTTTATTGTAATAGAAAAACCTGGGTGAGGGGCAGCTAGCGGGGGCGTGGCCGCTAATACTGCTGCTGCTGCTGCTGCTGTCGCCAAGCTAACCGATCCGAGCGAGTAAACGCGTTTGCGGCTTTAATTTACCATTAAGATATTATTTACTATAACTGCGCCCGTTTCGCCTGTTTGCTTAACCCCCCAGATGTCACGCCCAGCGCCCCTTCCCGCCTTAACCCCTTCTGGATATGGTTTATGACAGGTCGCTCATTAGTTGGCCGACGGCGATTACATTTTAATTACGTTGACAACACGATTAGCATGCGTAATTGTGAGCAGTTGCCGTTGCGCACGTCCACGCCCACGTTTACGCCCACTCGCCAATACCGCTAGCACGCCCATGCGAGTGCCAAGTTTGTCGCCTAAGTCTTTTGTTCTGGGCCACACTCAATCCAATGCGAAGCTCACTCTTCGACCGCAATATTGCTCCATAACTGTCACGCTTAGTGACCCATTTTGGCAGCTCAACTCGCCGCGTATCAACATTAAATTGCGCATTTATAAATAAAAATGCGATAAATTAGTCTAGAGACAAAAGGGGCATCTGTGCGACGAGTGTCTAAAATCGAAAGATCGAAAAATCGAAAACCCATAAGCAGTCCGTAATTTATGTTTGCGCATATCGTAAAACTTGACTTTGACTTGCTTTAAACGGCTCTTTGGCTATGGTCAAAAACATAGACGCACGTCACACCACAAGCCCCAGCAATATTTATGGCAAGCCCGTAAAAACACACACACAGACACACATAAATTGCTGAGCTTGTTGCTGTTTCAGCAAATACTCTAACCGGAGACTAACGAGAGCTCATGATTGATACTAAGCTGAAAACAAGTGTGAATACTCCTAAGTTTTTAGATGTTGTGGTAGTTAGTGTACAGGAAGAGGGAATTCCTGATAGCTGAGTTCGTATAATAAATAAAAAATCCCTCCCTAGATAGTGTAAAGGCTAGTTGAATTTATATAATTAATAAGACATTACTTCCCAGTTAGTGTTCTCATAATAAATAAAAAATACCTCCCAAAAACAGAAGTTATTTTGCTTTGTTTTTTAAAAACAATAAAATGTAATTATGTTTTATTGAGAAAAACTCATTAAGATTATTATAACAAAATTATTACTTAATTAGCATTATGATGTTAATAAAATACAATACTATTAATTAATATGTATGCTTAAATTGTTGAGCCGCTGGATAAAGAAGAGCACAACTTTTACGCTAAATCCGCATTTATTTATAATCAATATTCCAAGCTCAAATCTCTTGGCTATACTATAAGTAAAGAAGAATGCTTAAACTCCTGTGTAAATACTTAATCACAGCAATTGCTGACATCTGTTTTAATGCAAACAAAATTAACAAATAATTATTTAATATACCACCTTTTGTATTTGTTGATCTCTAGCTCAAGTTCACATTTCACATAGTTGAGTATTAATTTAAATGTTATTTGTAGTTAAAAACATATGTTAAATGAGCTACTGATATATAATTCTCTACGTGAAATAATTACAAACGGTATAGCATATTTATAGTATTGATATATAACTATTTGTATAGGGAAGTGCAAATTCTAAGAAAATTTTAATATTTAAATGTTACGACTTATAAAGCACAGCGCGTTAAGCTTTAGCTTTCTATGCATACAAATTGTTGTCTATGATAACAACTTATACACACACATATGCAAAAGTAATGTGCGTAAATGCCAGCTAAAACAACAACAACAAAAACGACAGCAATATCAACAAATCAACTCAAACAAACAACCAACCAGACAATTTGGCTCCACGAGTTTTGCGCGTCGCGCGTTTCCTAAGTTAGTGTTGTTGTTGTTGTTGTTGTTATTGATGTTGTTGTTGTTGCTGTTGCTGCCGCTGTTGTTGATCATTTGTCACACCCTGCAGCACCCAAAAAGTTTATAAGAATAATAATAATTATAACAACAAACAAAAATAAAACAAGTAAGAGTTTTGCCGTCGGGTGTAGCCGACCGCGAAATACTCGTTCACAGTATAATAATAACAGCTTAAAACAGTCTAAAAAGCTCTTAATTATAATTGTTTTTTTTTTCGAAAATCGTTACGATTTTCGTAATTTAGAAGGTTATCAGAAAATTGTCAAAAACTTTTTGTGCAATGATTGAAGAACGTCTTTGGTAATCTGTCTGTATGCGTCTAGCTCTAAAACTGAGGGAGATAAATAGATTTAAAAAGTTTGTAATCTTCAGAGAAGGTCAGCAGTAATCTGTTGATGTATATAGCTTTAAAATGGACGGACGGACATTGCACGAGCCCAATATGCTCTTTTCACTTCGTTAAGCAGTGTGAAAAACATCAACAAAAAGGCTGGCGAAATTGCTGTGCGATGACAGCAGCGACGAACGCGGCAGCCTCTGTGGCACCCCAAGAGCCGCAGAACCCGAGCTGCTGTTGCTGCTGCTGCTGCTGGGTAGATCTGTGTGCGAGTGCTGTTAGCCAAACGCTTAAGCCGCTTAAACGCTTTTCAAAGTCAAAGCCTTGGGGCTGCGTCGACGTCAACGGCAACGTCGACGGCAGCGTCAGCGTCAGCGTCGACACACGCCTTTTGTTTATTTAGCAGCAGCGGCAACAACAACAACAACAACGAGTCATAAGATAAAATATGAGCAGACTGAGCGGCAGCAACCAGAACAACAACAACAATGCAAAACACAAAAATAAGCTTTATTTATTAATAAGCAAGAGACATATTAAGCAGCTGCCTACCTCCCTAGCCCACCCACTGGCCCCCCTCCCTCGATCAGGCCACCCCTTTGTTTATATTGGTGTTGCCATGTGCGAAATTTATATTTTGAGCTTTTGATTGTTTTGACATTCGGAAAATTTATGGTAGACGATTTGGGGCCACCTAAAAAACAACAATTGTATAAACAATCGAGTGCAATTGTAATCGATCCTACGGCCACACACATATTGTTGGCAACGACAACATGAGCTGTGTTGTTTACATGTGTATTTTTTTTGGCGTCAATTTGTCTGCAATTTCTCGCCGCATTTCGATGGAAGGCATTTGAGAGCTTTGTTTATGCGAATTGAAGGACTGGAGTCGGCGCCGCATCAAAGCTACTGCGGGGCCTTGAATATAGCGTTTATGTGCGATACTCGAACATACCGGGAATCTATAAATAAAGTCTGGACAAGCCGTCTTAATTTGCTTAGGCAGCGCATTTCGCATAGACCAAACAAAAGCAAAGCGAGCAGCCGTTTTATGTGTGATTGAATTACTATATATATATTCATATATATATATATATATATTTTAAGTACTATTTCATTCGATTGCTCAAGCAATAAATTCATAATGCTTTATTCATGTATATTGAGTTCTAGACACACCCTTAATGAAGTAATCCGCTTGCTGTTTTTTAAGACTTGAATACGTTCATATATTTCTGTACTTAAACCTCAGTAAAGCTGGTTTTTATTTTCACGATAATAAAATATTGTATGTTAAGGTTCCCAGACATATTACGTTTAATATATTCGTAGCTTAGCTGTAAATTAAATCTGTGTGATTTTGATTAGTTTTAATAATTGAACATAAATATCAAACCAATTCATAAATTATAAATTTTCTATGACATGTTTGCCATATTTTTCTTTACAGTTTACAAAAATAGTTGTCCTTTAGTTTAAATTGGATAAGTGTAAACGAGCGTAAAATGTTCGGAAATTTGACGAAGCAGTTATGTTTATCTACATATCATGCTAAGTCCATGTTAGTCTTAAGTACCTTTTGCATAAATAACAATTTTACCGACTTTACTTTGCTAACGATGCTTAAATATACTTATTGAGAAATTCTTGAATAATTATGGCCCCTCTTTCAGCTAAATTACCTCTGTGCTTCAGCTGCTCTGATCATTTATGGCATGAAATGCATTTTTAAAGCCCAATTGCTTGGCCGGGCCATAATGAAAAACAATTCATTCATGCAAGCGGCTATTAGAAAAGTATTTGAAATATTTCCACGCCAGCAGCCGGCACTTGAGCAGCTCTCTACGCGATCTGTGTTAGTTATAAAATCGTGAGCCAACAATTGCCAACAACAGACCACCAAGGTGAGCTAACTGTGCAACCAGTTTGGCCAAGTGTCTCGCACGGTCTTAGCCATTTCGGGGGCCAAGTTTGGCAGCGCCCGCTCATCAAATGGGCAACACTTGCGCGACTTAACCGAAAATGCCGGCGCCTTCTGCCTTCTGCCTTTTGCATATTTTGAGGCAATTGAAATAGCGCTTGTCAAATACAAATTGTTTACAAAATCAAAATATTGTTGGCAATTGCCGCAACAAATTCTCTGTGTGAGTTGAGGGTTAGGCAAATAAAGGCATATTAACTAAGTCATTCATTTTGCGCAATTTTAGAAAAATTAAAATATATATATGAGCAGAGAGTACAACAATAAACAATAAGAACAATATTAATTATTCCAAACAAGAACTTTATTAATTATTTATACAAGATCACATTACTTAACATTTTTGTATGGTAAACTTTGTTGTAATAATTTTACATTTTCTGGAAACATGACAAAGAAATTAAATACAGAATCTTAGAAGCCTGCCGATGATCTTTATCATTTTTTTGTTTTAATCTTTTGTTCTCACAAAACTACTTTTATATTGTAGAATCAACAATTGTTGTCAATTCATTCATAATTCATTTCCTTTTTCTCACTCATCGATTTGCAGTTCAGCATTTCTAGGGTAAAAGGCAATATAAGTTAGGGAATTTAAAGAGTCGACGTATCGCTCATAAATTTGACTGCATCTCAATTGCATAGTTGAAATACCTGGGCGCATCTTTCGTAGTTGTTTTTGGAGTGTGTGTGGGGGGCTAGTGCCATTTGAGGAATGCCTTCTAATTGTTTTGTAATTTGTTAGCCAATTAATTTGCGACTGCATTGCGAATTATTTGTAGCTGTTCTTGTTATTGTTGTTGTTGCTGTTGTTAACGTTAACGTTAACGTTGACTTTGACGTTGACTAATTGCAAATGCAGTGAGGCGCGCGCGTATTTTGATTTTGACATATTACTAAAACGTGCACGCTATAAAACGCGGCACGCAAATCTTAATAGGAACAGGTCCAAGTACGAGTGCGACTACGACTACGAATATGAGTACGAGTACGACTACGAGTGCGAGTATGTCTAAGCAACACTCGTATATTCAGCATTTTATTTAACATCACACATTACCAATAATTGTTGCACATTGATTTAGTGCTCAAGCGGGCTCATAAAATCTTATGCATTTCTGTTATGCACTTCAAATTGCACCGCGTGGGCGTCGTCACCGTCTTTGTGCGCATTTCCTTATTGCTCATACGCCATGTAGTACAGCTCAGATTTGTGCTTAACCCATAAATTGACATACGATTATTAAGCCAAATATTTTATTCAATATTTAACTAACATTACTCTTTGCTATATATAGCAATTTTATGTTATGTTATTTTTAACAGCTGTTAATAAATTATATTTATTTCCTTAAAATTTATCACAAATATATGGAGCATAAAAGTTATAATTTAATTTTTGATATATGATATATGTTTTTTTAAATGCTTATAAGAATATCATAAATTCCTAGATATTCCTGGCACTCTACTAAAATTAATTGCGCTCTAGGTCATGTTATAATTAATTATAGCTTAATGGGTTAAATGTGTGTGCGTTGAAACAAGTTTAACAATTTCGTGAGGCACATAAGAATCATTAAATCATGGCATAAAAATAAAATTGCTTATCGCACAAATCAGTCTGAATTCTTTTTTGGATGATTTTCTCATCGTTTTCAGTACAATAAATGAACTTTAACAACTTCTTCAACTTCAAGAGCAAATGCGCAGCGACAATGTTAGTGAGAGCGAGAGCGCACGACGCTGACCAAGTTAGGGAGAGAGGGGAGAGAGAGACAGCCATAAACTTGAACTTGATTGGATTTGTTAAGCAAATACAATAGAAATTGATGGTCAAGCTTATCTAATTTTACTATCAAAGCGATTATCAAGCTCCCTGTCAAAGTGAGTGTGTATGTGTGTGTATTGAAGCACGCTTTCTAACCGAGTCTCGACTAATTAATTAATATTTTATGATGCCGCTGCTGACGCTCTGCAAACAAAGCAGCGGGACGTTGGGCAGAAGAATTTGAAATTCATTTAGTTGTTGGATTTATTTGCGAGCGAGGAATTTCGGGTGATGATATCATATGATAATAACGCAACAGCAACAACAACAACAACAACAACAGCACCAAGAACAATAACAATGCGCTAAGCAGCATTGAGTGGCTTGAGGCTGAGAGAAAACATTTGCTGGCCATCGCAGCAGGTGTTTCTCTCTGAGCACACACATGGCATCTGTGACCGGGACGGACTGGGCCTGTGGCTGGGACTGGGATTGGGGCTTGGGGCTTGGGTTTTGGGCTGGGGCTTCGGCTTCGGTTGCTTCGGCTTCGGCTATGGCCGGGCTCTTTCGAGTTTGGCTCTGTTCACAGCACGCCATAAAATGCTTTTGCTTAATAAATAAAAAAATTAATTTTTATGAAACGTGTTTAAACAAACAACAAAGATTGATTGGCCAGATAAGATGCAGCTACGCTTCGCTACACCAACACACACCAACACACACACACACACAACATTCACATTTGGCTTATCAGTGAAATGTGCCAGCGCTTGTTGAGCGTGTGGCTTGACCGTTGTTTCACGTTTGTTGCCTGAGTCTTTTGCTTTGGCAACTGTTGCCAACGTCGCTGGCGCTGCGCTGTCTGCTCAGTCAGCTGCTCAGCGAATCTGTCTTACAGTTATAATCAACAGCTTTCTTGATGTATCAATTTAGAAATTATTACTATTAAAGTTGACTCAGCTTTGTTTAGTTTTCTTCGGCTCTTTCGCAATTTGGCTAATGATAAATTAAAAGCCACAATTAGTGATTATTGTCACACCCAAAACCACATTGTTTTGTCAATAGTACAATTTATTGTTGCTGCTGTTGCTGCCGCTGTTGTTGTTTGTACAGCTAATGGATTTATTGGGTAAACAGCTGTCGCTTGTTAAACATTTGTCAAAAATTCCATACAGGTTTCATATCGCTGTGAGCTCTGACAAAACAGCCAAACTGGCACCAGTCGCGGCCAACATCGATCAGACCATCCGACGGCCCAAGCGATTTTGCCTATTTTCAATATATGCGCACCCAATAAATGTTGTTGATGACAGACTAAAAATGAAAAAATATAATTAAATTAATAAAATATTTAAGCACTTTTTTAAAAAAATATTTAAAAAAAATATGTTTTTTTTATGATCACAACTGTTTTTAAATAAGAATCTTAAGGCTTGATTTTAATTCTACTTATAAGCTTACCAAGTTCGCTGCCTAAGTCTTTTGTATGTCATCATTATTAACAGCAGCAACAACAACTGTCACTAAGCTCCGCTAAGCTTCACTTTCAACTGTTTCTAAAACAAAAAGAAAACGAAAAAAATCTAGCTGAAACTCAAAAGAGAACAAAAATTAACAAACACTCAGAGCAGAAATTCCTTTCATTCGTTTTGGTTGTTGTTGTTGGCTTTGTGACCAGAATTAATGCCTTGCGATAGCAAATTTAATTTATTACGATAATTTTTCATTTTTGTCAACGACAACAACCACAACAACAACAACAACAGCAGCAGCAGCAGCCGCCGCCGCACTCGTTGCTGAAATTTGAGCGCTGGCCAAGTTCGAGGACGCAGCTGGCAGCAGAGGCGACTGAAATTGACACTGAGACAGCGGCCCTGTGTGTGTACGTGTGTGTGTTTTGAAGACGGGCGCGATAAGCGCGACTAATAATGGCTAATAAGCCATTAAAAAGGCATAAATTGTTTTGTTAGCCCATCTCTTAATAAATTCCACATAAAATTGCCCCGCGTTGGCCTCAGTTTGCCACTTGCTGCACTGCATCCATCTCTCCCTGGTGTAGAATGCCGTATGTTGTGTGGTGTGTGGTGTGTGCTGCGTGCTGCGTAGTGTGCCTGGTGTGTAGTGGCGAGTGACTGCCAACTACTTCCACAGCGACATTGTCGCTCGGCCATTTCCCTTAATTTATGTTAATGGACTCTGCGCTACAAATTGCAATGCCCTTTTGTGTCGGCTGGTGAATGTTGATACCCTGTAGAATGCAATTAATGACGGGGAATAAGCAAATGAAGTCATTTAACTGAGAAAATATAATAAAATATATTAAAGTAATATTCGATTATTAGTTGTAGCTAATTTAGGTTCTGAGAATAAAATATTTTAGATAAAGTAGAATAAAACCTATTAAATAAAATATATTGAAGTAATAAAGTAATCGTCAAATAAGGAAATAAGTCTGATAACGTATATAGAATGTACGGCGAATATTTGGAAAAATTTAAAACAGATATTTTTAGACATATGATTTAAAATACCAATAGAATTTTTTTTTCAAAAATCGAAGTGAAAATATAAGAATATTAATTACTTTTCAAGTTACCATTTATTCAATCTGTATTAAAATTTTATTGAAATCCCTTCAGTACCTACTGGGCATATTAAAGTTGGGCTTATTTCCTTATATATCGTTCTTACTGGTTTCTTGCATATCACTGTGAGTTGATTTTTAATAAATTTTCATTTTCGCTTGGTGTGGAGCTTTTGTTACTGCAACTGTTGCTGTTATTGTTGTTGCTGTTGTTGTTTTTGTTGCTGTTGTAGCTGCATCTGTTGTCCAATGGGATGCGCTGAGGTCTTCGGCATTTTGTCGGCGTTTTTGTCTTTGTTCTGCTGTTGGCTGCTGTTGCTTTTTGTGTTTAATCGATTGTTCATTGTTTTGTTGATGGCTCGCAGTAGTTGTTGTTGCTGCTGCTGTTGTTGCTGTTCGGTGGGGGCTTAATGTGGCAGCGGCATTTATTATTTCGACATTCTTAACGAACTTCGAATTTATGAGTTAATACAATGCAAAAGAATACAAAAATACGCACGCACTCACACCGAATACTCGCATACTCGATTATTCGATTGTAATATACATATACACACACATATATATACATATATATATATATATAGCCGATGGGGGCGCACTCAATTTGTTTAACCGGTCGAGTGATCCTTGCCCATAAGCCGTTAACTGCTGAAATTTTGTTTCATAAATTACTCACTTAATTGCCCATTTGCACTTAATTTTTTAGCATCAACAGGCAGTCGCAACGCAGACTTTCGTTAATTAAGCTGCCAATCTTGCAATGCGTATACGCAGCGTGGGCCCAACTCGACTTTGGAGCGCGACCGGGACGGAACGAGCTGTTCCATATATTGTCTTGATATCGTGTATTAAACTTGCTGTCGCACAGCGCTTCTTCTTGCTGACCTTGTCCTGTGGCAATCGGTTAGCGGAAATTCTTAATGCTTACAACAAGTTGTAGTAATCATTGAACATTTTTATAAACCAAGGAATATACTTATCTCTAACTGAGTTTAAGAATAAATTAAAGACTTATTTATTTATATATCAGGTGGCAGACATAGATATGTAAGTTAGAATACTATATCAAAAGGTAAAATAATAACTTAATTATTTAACAAGTCAACAATTAAAACAAAAGAGTAAGGACACGAACTTGAAGAACTTGAACTATGAATTACGAAGATACATTTGTTTAAATACGAGTACAGCATTCGATTGGAAAAAATGTAATTTAAAAAACAAATAAAAAAATCAAAATCATAGAAATAAAAAATAAAAATAGATTTAAATTCTCTAAATGGTAAGTGAAGAAAAATTCAGTAAAACAGCAGTTGACTAAGCAAAAGCTTCGTGAGAAAAGACAGAAGAAGATAATTAGGAAATCATTTTTATTAATAAGCTATATTTTTTCTGCTGTATTTAAATACTTCCATTTCACACATATATTCGTATGTATTCCAATTCAGATTTTAACAAATCTACTTATTATTTATTGATATTTTTTAACATTTTGACTATAAATACCTTCATTTCACACATATCTTTAAATGTGTTGGACTTTAGATTTTAATAAATCAATTTATTATTTATTTATATTACTTATCAGCACCAGTTGCAGGTGGCTCTTAAACAGCTTGCAGCTGGAGGCCAGAACTATGCCAAGAATGCGCTGCACAGACACAGCGTTTATTATGTAGTTTTATTTAAGGGCTCTGCCCACATGCAAATAGGCCTGCAATTATATTCAAATTAGCGGTACCTGCCCACCCAATTGCCATGGCGTGCCACAGCACAGAAACCTTGCCCCATGCCAAGACCCAGAGCCAGAGCCGACGTCAGAGCCAAACCCAAACTCAGTTTCAGTTCCAGGCCGCGTTGCAAGCCGCCTTGTGGCGGCTTCAAAAGCTTCGACTGCCCGCTAATTAGGAAATGATTTACTACGCGGGCATTTGCTTCATCCCACAGGAAAGAGCGAGAGCGAGAGCGAGAGCGAGACAGAGAGAGAGAGAGTTGAAGGAGTATAAGTGCCAGTAACCACCCAAAAAGTCCGAAAAGGCCAAAACAAACCACGGGAGACATGTTGGCCACCATGCAAAAAGCGGCAAAAAGGCACAGGCAATAACAACGCCATCAACAGCAACAACAACAATAACAATAACAACACAGAACAACCAACAATTTTCAGGCATAAAACATTTTGTTGTTGTTATTGTGCTGTTCTTTTTATGCCCTGTGCAGGTGTGTAAGCAAAGGGTATATTGGAGATGTGAAAATATATGTGACAGGCATTAAATGCATGACATCGATAAATATCGATAATTAGCCAGTGTTATTTGTAAAAAGCTTGCAGATTAAAAGTGTTAGAGACACCAAATTATATTTAATAACAATTAAATAACAATGTTGCTGAGTAAGCAAGTTAAGTAAATAATAAAAAATAGAATAATAAAAAAATAAATAAAATAAATCAAATTTGATTCATACTTCAGCATCAATAACACTTTTTTCAAGTTTGAAATCATGGGGCTAATAAAATAAAAGCTTTATACGGGGTTTCTTATAGTCACACTTTTTCAACTGCTTTATTTTACTTACTTTATTTTTTTTGTATTTGTACGTTTTGTGATAACGCATAAGGCAGCGCATTTAGCCCGGCCACATCATCAACATCATCATCAAGATCCGCAACATCATCATCAGATTGATGGTCATAATTAGCTTGCTGCGTGTGTGGTGTGATCAGCCGAGTTGGCTGCTCCTGCTGCTGCTCCTTGAGCCATCTCTACTTGCCACACACACACACAGACACACACACATGGAGAACGAACGAGCCGAAAACAAAAACAAGCAAACCGAAAATTATTAATTATAGTCACGAAAGGAAATAAAGATTTCATTTCAACAGAATGCAAAGGCCCGCACAGGCCGACTACGACTACAACAACAGCAACAACAACGATTGATGAAGCACTGCAGCATTTCTCACAGTGCAGCGGTGGCAGCAGCAGCAGCAGCAGCAGCAGCCGCGGGGCCTAAAAAGGATTATAAAAAAGTTGTCGAAACAAGCCATTGGCAAACAGAAACAGAAACAGAAACACACAACAACAACAACAACCACACACAACATTATTAAGAAATTAAGTAATTTCTTTTTTATTTATGCTCCACGAGTTTTACTTTAGATTATCTCGCTTCGCATACCCAAGTCCAGGCCCAAGCCCAGGCCACATTAAAGGTTAGCTCCCTTCTCGGGCGCAGCTGTGACCATCCCAACGGCCGCCGTCTGTGCCAGCAGCTGTTGCGCCTCCCTCGCCCCTCCAGCTTCGCCTCCTCCGCTATTCGCTGTGTATGTGAAATTTATTAACGATTTTTTATATGATTTTTTTATGTCTCGTTTCGGCTTGGGTTCGTTTTTGGTTTCGGTTTTTTGATTTTTCGTTTTTGTTTTTTTTTTTGGTTTTTTTAATTTTTTTGTTTTTTTTTGGTTCTCGCCGCATAGTCAAGGTGTGCGCATAGACACTTTGGGTGTTGGCCAGCAGAAAGACAGAGCTAACAGCGTTTCGGTTTTATCGTTTTTGTCAGTCTTCATATTTGATGAAATAATTTTGCCAATTGGGTTTCATGAAAGACCTGCCGCCTAAGTGGAGCTAATTTGTTTGCTGCGAAAATATTTGCGACGCGCTAATAAGCCGCATAAATTTGTTGCCGCAGTGCCTGTGTGTGCGTGTGTGTGTGGCTGACGGGCTGATTAGCAATTTGTGGTCAGGATGTGGACCACACACACACGGAAATCAACATGAATCGGGCCATTACGCATTAATTTGTTTAGATGTTGTTGAAAGCCAAATAGGTTTGCTCATTCACGAAATCAATAATGGGGCTGAAAATCAAAAGATTTAAGCCACAAACCTACTTAAGTTGGGGTAAATAAAGCTTCAAAGTGGGAGAAAGTTTGTTCTAAAGTTGTAAATTGACACTCCTGTGCACTACAGACTGGGAATTTTATTTTTGGTTAGCATTGAAAATAAAATATCTATATATAGAATATTTATTTCACTTTTGCTTTTGCGTGATAATGAGAAAAGCAAAGAAATAAAATATTTTACAAGGTACGTTGTTTTTAAAGTAGATAGAATAAATAAAAATAATATATAAAAATAATAATAGAATAATAATAGACAAGGCATTGCTGAGCCATAAAAAATAGCTTCAAAAAAGTATAGTAAACGATAACTATAAAGTTATCAGTCTAAAATATCTCAATTATACAAAATTATTTTTCTTTTCATCGCAATTATTAAAAACTAAAAAATTACTCAATCGTTTATTTGTTTACAATTAATTTAAAATGAAATTTTGAATTTCTTAATGGATTACTTACACTAAATAAAACTTTAAATTACATGATTTCATTTAAATAAATATAATTGTTTTAACTTGAACATTGTTTTAACTTGACCATCATATTCGTATTTAAGTCAGATAACATTATTCAATACTTCTCCGAAAACCCCCAAAAACCCGTACAATTGAAGCACTTCATTAAAGCAAATACTTGAGATTGTTCGCTTAAAAGGCGTTCTTAAACGAAATTCGCCTCAATATCGATCACTTGATCGCCTCTTGAGATTGCATATCACACACTGATCAGACAACATCAGGCTTAGAAGTAACTGACAGCCATTACAAATCATTAAAATGCATATGAAGCTCATTTTCGTATTTCGTATAACACATTTATGGCATTTCTGCCTGTCATGAGGCCAAGAAACAGACATTTTTATTTGTTATTTGTTGGGCACGCAATGCCCAATGAAAAGTGAGCACAAACCCGCAGCACGCATATGATGAATGATCATTATGATCAGCCCGCTGTGCTGTGTGCGATCACTTCATCTTCATCTTCATCTTCATCTTGAACTGCGCGGCTCATCCTGTAAACGGTTGCCTCTGTTGGCTTTTCCAATTTGTATTTAGCCACAAAACTAACAACTAACAACCGGCGGCCACTGACAACTGAGATCTGTGATCTGCGATCCGAGTTCTCAGATCTGCGATTGCCACACGCTTCGCTACTTTTTGGCACGCCGTGGCGCAAATGTCAAAAAGCTGACAAGGTTGCACCATGAATAGCTCACATTGTTATTTTGAGCTTTAAAAGAAATAAAATAAAATAAAATAAGGACGGAAAAATCTAAAGATTTCATAAACAAGTAAAGAAACTGTTTTGAGGGCAACGAAGCCAATATACTCTTGCCGAGACTTTGCACTACTTGATTGTTCCACTGTTTTCACGCACAAGTACACAATCTATAAGCGTATCTGTCAGCAGCCTGATTGCTATGTTTGGCATTGCTATAGTATTAAATGAAAACAACAAAGATTATTTAATTTATTTTATTAGTAAGAAATGAAATAATAATAAGCAAACAATATTCGTTCCAAACTCAGTTTGATATTAAATAATCTTTCATTGACTTAATAATAGATTTACGTACAACATTTTTTAACATTGACAATAAATCCTACAATAATAACAACAAAATCAAAGACAAACATTTTTAGAATCTTCTAAAATCCAATAATATTAAGTTTAATCAAAGAAAGTTTATTTCAGCTTATTGTATAATTGTATAAGCTTAAGCATATTATAAAATCGATTGAAATAAAAATGATTCAAGTTAGATATTTGTACTATATTCAATGACAAGAAACTAAAAATGTACTTATAAACAAATAAGAAACATAAAGCTTAAAGCTGAAAGCAGGATATTTGTCGTTTTTATGCTTTTATGCTTTGACCTGAAGTCTAAACTGTAAGATATTTTCATTAGGCGTAAACATAGTTCAATAATCTTAAATAGTCAAATATAGCTTATATAAATTGTAGTAATATAAATTGAGTACGACAGTTGTCAAGCTGTCTGTCAGATTCTATAGTCATGCGATTTATGACTTTTCTGTTTTAATACTCGCTTTAATGCTTAGTTATCTATAGATATAATACCCAAAGCACAGAAATAATGTAAAATTTGTATAATAGAAATGAAGTGTAAAAAGCTGATGAAATATTAACGTTGATTTGAAGTTCAATGCGAGTTCAGTTAGCGTCAGTCGTCGTCAGTCAATACGTCAGTCAGTCAGTCATCATTCAACATGGGGGCTAATCCGCAATCAACGCGAATGCGGCGATTTCTAATTTGCTAAAGGTGCGCCCCACTCTGCCAGGCAGCAGCAGCAACAACAACAACTAATAAATAATAATAATGAAATTATTTATGCTTCAATCAGGCAGCTCGAAAGATCGAAGTCAGTCACAGACAGCGTGTCGCTCCCAGCCCTTGAGCAATTGTTGTTGCCTCCGTTGTCTGCCCTCGCCCGCGCGCCTGTGCCCCCCCCCCCCCCTAGGTCCGCGCTCATTTTCAAATAATTAATAACAATAATTTGCAGCACGATAAGAATTGAATTGAATTCCATTAAAGGCGCAAAATGTATTGAGCTGTCGCCCGGTGGCCGCTAACAGGGGCTGGGGCGCTAGGGGTAGGGGCGTGTCGGGCCAAATGAACAACACACGATGTCTTGAAGCAACAACAACAGCAACAACGAGTTTTTAAGCCCCGCTTTGGCTCATGTTGAAGCACTTTTTGTGGCTTGTCTGTTTATCTAGATTAAACCCTCGCGGCAAGGCACACACAAAAAAAACAAAAAAAAATAAAAAAAATTACACAAAAAAACTACAGTTCATTATTAAAATCATTGTGTTGAGTTTTTTGTCTTTTTTACCTTTTTTTGGCTGCTGTCCGTGTAGCATTCGCAGCTAGACATTTTGGCATTTCATGAGAGTCTCATTGTCAGTCTCTCCACGGCTCAAGTCGATAGCCCAGACACGGAGATTCGAGACTCGAGACACGAGACTCAGCACTGAAGACCGAAGTGAAGAATCGAGAATCGAGTCTCTGTGCGCTTTGGCTTTGGCTTTTGTCATGGCAGACATGTTGGCAACGCCAAATGTTTTTCTGCTCGCCTCGAGCAAAGCAGCATATAAAGATGTACACGAGGTACGATCGAGCAGATATTGCCTGTGTGCGTGTGTGTGTGTGTGTGTGTGTCTATAAAAATTATGATGATCAGCGATAACCCAGCTCTGTGTGGGCAATTATAAGGCAGTCTTGTGGTCTTGTACTCATCTATTAATTTTGTTATTATTAAATTGCTGCGATTTATCAATAATTATAGAGATTGCTTTAAATGAAAATATTAGATTCAACTCTGCTCATAATTACAAAGCAAATCATATAGAAGCGGAAAATATTTGAGTTTTTTGTCTAAAAATATTATAATATTTAGCTTAAGTTTAAGATTTTTTACTTTTTAATTTAAGTTTTTACAATTAGGTTAATTTTTTTTTATATATATATTGCAATATGCTTAGCTAAGCAAAGAATATAAAATATATTTATGTAATTATTTTATTTTTATGTTTAAAGTAAAAATTGCATTATAGTATAATTCAGCCTACTTCAGACAAAACTGCACATATTTTAACAATAATAATAATAAAAAGGAATTCTACACGAATTGGCTTTTATTAAAATGAAAAACAAACTTTCTAAATTTCAATTTACACTCAGTTTTTTTCTTTCCAAGTTCGGCGAAACATTCATTATCTTTTATGTAGAGCTTTGAAAATGTACTTTAAGCCGATCGAAAGAAATTAAGTTTTATACAACCATTTTCCAACAATTTTCCGGACATTCGATGTGCTCGCTATCCAATTACAGTAAATCTGAATATAATAGTGAATTAAGCTTTTATACTCTTACGACGTCTGCTGTACTGTATTATTTAATCTGTCAGTTAAGGCTGATATATTAAGTTTTACTGCGTATGATTTATAATTATGCGTATATATTTTATTTTATAATTTAATTGGGTTTGTTATTAGAATACATTTGCATACAATACACACTTTATTGTATTATTTTATTAGTAATATTATTAGTATTATATTATATTTTATTTACTATTATTATTTAATTTTATTTTGGTGATTTCTGTTTTGTCCAATATACTACTTTATAATAATACTTTATAGCTAACAGTATAAGTATTGGCATACTTCTCGAACCGCCCTCTTGACTAGTTATGTTAGCTTGTATCATCTGCCAGCTGCGCGGGTGTTTTCTTATATTTTCGTCTTTTGTTTTTGTGGTCTTTTGTAACTCCTTGGCCAGCCCCAGCCGGCAGCCCCTATGGCAATCGGAGTCGCAGTCGGAGCTGGAGCTGGAGTTGGAGTCGCAGTTGCATTTGCAGCCGGGGTGGTCCAATTGTACTTGGACTTGAACGATTGGCTGGCCGGTTGCGGCTCACGAATTGCATTAAAATTGCAATTTCAGGCAGCGCGCAAAGTTCATGTCAGACATTATGTTGGGGCTACAGAATTGTAGGAGGTACACGTTGGGATATTTCTTTTTATTTTCGTTGGCTCGTTGTTGCTGTTGTTGTAAGTGTTGCGGTTGCAGTTGCCGCGTTGGCTGGCCCAGCTGAATTGAGCCAACTGACGGCCATTTTGGTTGCCGGGGCAGACAAAAGGCACGACGATTTCAACGCTTTGTCGTGTTCTTTGTGCTATTGTCTGTCCCACAGTCCAGCCACAGTCCGACTGTCCGTCCCTGTTCCTGGCTCACACGAGCGCAAGTACAAGAGTTCTTGAGCTTGGACTTGGGAGTTGGAGTTGGAGTTGAAGTTGAAGTTGGACTTGCACTGGGGCCGAAAGTAATTTATTTCTTTATTGTTTTACGAATTTACAATGCAACTGGGGAACAAGGCGACTGGCAACTGGCAACTGGCAACGCAGCCATAACAATCACGCCGCAGTTGTTGTTGTTGCTGTTGTTGCTGTTTTGGTTGCTGTTGCGTGTTGCATTTGGGGTGACCACCTTGACTGCCAGATGCAGGCACCGCGGCACAGAGAGAGCCCCTGGCAAAACACACAACATCGCCGTCTCCTCAGTGTTTGCCGGCTCATCAGTGTCAATGCATGGGCAACAGTCGATGTCTGCGTCGCCATCGCCATCGCCATCGTCGTCGTCGTCGTCGTCGTTGTCGCCTCCTCCTTGGTGTGTGGTACGCATGCGCCCGGCAGCGCCCCAAGGAATGCGTTGCACGAAATGCAAAATGTCAGCAGCGGCGGCCCAATCCGACTGAAAGTCGAGGACTCCAACTCGCAGCTTGCCACGCTACTTGCCTTAAACATTCCTCAATCGCCTGGAATTTCCTTTGTTTTCTGTGAGAAATTTCAAGCCAACACATAAATTGTCGTAGGCGCAAGCGGCTGCAGCTCCACAGCCGCCAGTTCTCCTCCAGTCGCTCTCAGCTCCCAGATAACCCAGCGCTCAGTGCTCAATGCTCCGACTCAGCTCTGCAACAGTTCTCAATAACACTAAGCGACAGCAGTTTTGGTTCTACGAATGTCACAATAAATAAATAAAAATAGTTTCTTTTTATTACAATATAGATGGGCATATCTGTAATAGAAAACTAATTCAGTTTCTAATAATATGTTATAAGATTTAAGCATCAATCTTGGGTTTGTTAGAACATATTAGCTATTTGATTTTTGGAGAATTAACTGCGGCAATAACATGACTGTTTTCTATAAATGTTAACAGCGGTTGCAATAATGCAACAATGCAGCTCCTTATAATAATATATATTTTATTATATAAATTTTATATATAATAAAATTATTTTATTATATAAATTTTATATATAATAAAATTATTAATAAAACTGAAGGAATAATTACCTGACTTTTAACAGTTACATATACCCAATAAAAAAACTTATTCGCTACCTAATATATATAATTTATTTTATGCGCATTACTTTAATTAAATTCAGTTTATGGCAAAACGAAAATGTTTTTGAAATTTGCTGTAGAGTGCAAATGATGCAGTGCAATTGTTATTGCTGCCGTTGTTGTCGTTGTTGTTGTCAAAGTTGGGGCAATCGGGAGAACCGGAGATGGGTAGACCGGTAGAACGGTAGATCGGCGATCGGTGCCGATCATCAGCGCTGGCATTTAGACAATTAAAATACTTCAAGTGCTTGTCTTTCGCTCAACGTCACATTTTGTTTATTTATGTGCATTGATTTGCCTGGTAGCTTATAAATTTTCGTTGGTCAAACAATGAGCAGTTGTTGTTGCTATTGTTGTTGTTCTTGTTGTTCTTGGCGAGTTCGCTGCCTAAGTCTTTCGTTTGTTTGCATTGCTTTATTTGCGAAAGGCGCTCGGATCGCCTGCGCAGTCGCATTCACATTCGGTTTTCGCATTCACCGAGTTATTTTTAGCGCCCAGCACTTACACAATTCGTTTACATATTAAATACGCAAAAAATCATTGAGCGGCAATTGTTTATTCAACTCAATCAAAATTCCTAGGAAAAAATTCCAGAGTTGTATCATTTACAAGTTGCCAAGCACTTGCGCCCGATCATTCAATAAATTGGCACTGTCAGCCACTCCAACGCCAACCCCCCCGTTCAGCCCCCGCTCCCCATCCCCAGTAGCCGCCTATGACAAGATCTTAACTAACTGCCTGACAAATGCACGGGCAGTATAATTTTTCAATTAGCAAATGATAAATCAAACTAACACCCAGAGCCCCCCATCCAGCCACAGGCACAGGCCAAGTCAAGTTGTGTCAATTTTTAATTTTAAATGCAGTCTTTAGTTTATTAATTGCAGCGAGGGGGTCGAGCGAGGGGAGCCTACGCTGCTTTTGCAATGGACGTTGCATTCACAATTACGCATATGAAAAACTATTTTGTTTATTCAATGCAATTGCAACAAAGAAAACTCTACAATAACAAAATACCCAATCAAATAAATAACACTTTAATATATGTACTTTTTAGTACACTGAACCAAATCGTTGCCGTTTGGCATCATGTGCTTCAACTGCAATTGATTTCTCGAGAATTTTTATTTTTCTAGCTAAACAGTAAATTTTTAAGAGTTTTCATTGAAAATAAGATTCTTACGAAACGGATTTGTAAAAATGTTAACTAAAATATTTGAGAGGCTTTTAGATCTTAAAATCAAAATAATTTCACTTCTAACAAGCTGAATATGATTATATGTTTCAAATCCGAACTAACAAATTTTTTCATTTCGAACAGTGGAAAAAATCATAATTTTTCAACTGCGACTAAAATATAAATATGAATGAATATATTTTACAATATATTTTTAAAAAGCTATCAAGACAACGAAAAGAATGAGATCGCATCAGATCTCCTGCAATTGCCAAACTCTATATGGGACAATTTTTTAAATTCTTTGATGAGCAAAGAGTTAAACGTCTAGCAAAATATAAAAAGAAAATGTAAATTAGCTAGTATATTTTTAAGTCATAGGGTTCATTTGTAATGGGATTGTATAAGGTAAATTAGTCGAACCTATATTTATACTACACGGGGATGTGTGGCTTACTATTAAAATATATATTAAATATTAATGATACTTTTAAATTTGATAGGTTAATTCTGTATTCAATTAATTTTTAAAAGCACCACATTTAAAAATATTTATCTATATTTCATTTAATTTATTAACAAGACTTAGTAGACAAAGCTCAGTTGCTATAAATTAATTATGTATCAACAACCTTGTGTTGTGTAAGTTGTTTGCTGTTATTAAATAATAGTATTTATAATAAAAAAACTTTTGTTTTAATAAATATCAATTGTTTTAGGCAACGTAATATTCCCGCTATATTAACTGAAAACAGAGTATTTGCTACGATTACTAAGGGCACATCGAGTGACTCTGTCTTAAAGACGAGCCCCACAATCCCCTTCAATCAGTATTAAATGCGATTATCAATTAGTAATTGCAGCGTAGACAAATCTTAATTGCAAACGATCTCAAGTGACTTTTGCGTTTGCATTTGTTGTAATGCTGATTAATTGTTTTGTTTTTGTTTCGATTTTATTAAATTAACATTGAGTGCAGCTCGTTTGCTGCTGTTGCTGCTGCTGCTGCTGCGGCTGCTGTTCCCCATTCGCTTCCGTTTGGCATCGCTGCGAAGACTTAGGCAGCGAACTTGCTGCTGCATCAGTTGCTTCATTAGACGAGGCAGCTTATATGCTAATGCCTTGGCGGGCCTGTGGGGTCCACCAGGTTGCCCATGCTCCTGGCCCCTGTCAGGCAGCTCGTTTAAGTGGCATCTGCTAGCTGCGCGCACCACCTGTTGGGCGGCCAGTTAGACATTAATCCGTGGCATTTAGTTACGCTTTAATAAGATTTGCTTTTTTATATTATTTTCCAGCGACTGCAAGTCTCTGGCGAAAGCAAAACTGGCGGCTGAAGCTGAAGCAGATGCAGAAGCAGACTAAGCGACGCGGCGTTCGCCTTGCTTGATGCCACAGCCTGGTGGCAGTGTCGTGTATGTGTGTGTGTGTGTGTGTGTGTGTGTGTGTGGCGCCCCATTTCAAAACACATGCATATTGTGTTGTGTGTTGTAAAAATGCCATATCTTGCCGATACTCTAACTAAGCACATATGATGAGAACACATACATTATTAGCTATCATAAATTAGGTCGACCTGTATAAAACAATAAATACTTGGTCTATTTATTATTACTAGACAAACATAACATCCGCATCAGTTGCCTAAATATCTAGAAATATATTTGATGTATCAAATTATAAAAATGTTATTTTATGAAATATTATATATTATTTTTGAGAATATTAGGATATTAACAAAGAAATAATTGAAAATAATATTGTGCATATAATCTATAAACATAATTTATATTTTAAAGTGCTGATACTCAACTTTAAATAAATCATTGAAACCTGAAAAAATGTTGAATATTATTATTATTATTTTTTTTATTAATTATAAAACGAAAAAAGAAATGTAAAATATATCTCTTAATAATTTATTTCTATTTAGAATAAACAATTAAGTGAAAATAGAGTGTTAATGCTTTTAGTGTAGCCTCAATTTACCTAGTTCTAATTGGAATTTCAACAATGGGGGAACAAAGAATGGTTTTCGTCTAACAGTGGTAAAGGTATTAAGTTCTGCCTAGTTCTGCCATGGATCGTTAGATCGGCATGCAAATGCCAAAGAAATGCCTGTGGCTGGGCGAATGTCTAACGATGAGTGCTGAACTAATTAATGCCCCGGCATTGGAGGCATGCCTAGGGCTTCTATGCCACTTACCATATACTTGGCACTCTGACTTATGCTTTGTGAGGGGCGCTCGATCAGCAAATTACATGAATTGGTTTTCGTAAAACAGTTGTTGAAAGCGAACAGCCGAATCGAGACAAAAGGTAAAAACAACAATATAAAGAAAATAAAAAAACGCTAAGAAAAAACTGCAACTGTTGGCCCGGCCCGGGGGTAGAGCGTGCACTCAAGCTGTGTGCCCCGGGACACTCCAACTGGCCCAGCTACCCAGCTCCCAAGCTGGAACCGGACAATGCCGATGATTCGCCAAGATCCAGATCTTCACATTCATATTCACATCCAGCAGCAATTCATTCATATTTGTATTTACTTAACCTGCCGATGTTGATGATGATGTTGCCTGAGAGGAGCTGGAGATGCGATGATGACTTGCAACTTGCAGCGGCACAGCAAGAGTCGTGTTCGGTTTTCATTTTTTTCACATCTTTTTCTTGTTTTGTTATACGTGCGCATATGAAAGACCAAGTCTCATATTTTACGGGACGCCCGTTGCAGTGTAAATGGAGTTTCGACAGCCTAATTGGAGATCAACGCAATATAATTGTCTGCGGCTGTGGCTGAAGCTGCTGCGGATGATGGTAAAGAACAGGTGAATGAATTTGTGACAGCAGCACAAAGGCAAATGATGTATTGATAGCATCTGTTTGGGAGCAGAAGCTGAAGCAGAAGCAGCCACCAGTCAGCAGCCATCAGTCGGCAGCCACAGTGGCAGCGGCAGGACGTCTGCAACTTTTAACAGACATTTTGTTGCCTTTGTTGCCCGCCAGTGCAGCAGGCAGCGGCATGCCTCAATCCTGGCCGTTTTGTTGTGAGCAACTCATGCAAATCGAGCTGCCCGCAATTGTCGTCTTTTATTCGTGTTTGCCCATGAAATACCTTTTGCTTTAAATAAATCAATATTAAATGCAATTGTTGAGACAACTGCAGTTTTAGTCTTACTTTTCCTTTTTGTTCGACAAATAATAATATTTGCATTTTCTACTTTCAATCAATTTTCATTCTGAAAGAAATAATTTAATTGAAAATCCAATTTTTAATTTTTCTTTAAAATAAAATTCCAAAAATTACTAAAGTTTTAATTTGTTGCATTTTTAAAACCATAGAACACATCGATTTGATTCTGCTAAGCCCAAAATATTATCTTCTAATAACACGTTAATTCATTATGCCTTTAAATTTCATTGATATGTAATAAAATTATCTTTCTTAAAATTGTTTACAAAACCTTCAATTCATTCAACTTGGAAATATTTGTAATATAGAGCCGTAGGCATTTTTACATCTTTTTTCTGTACGGATTTCTCAATTTGTGTCTATAATCTATAATTTTGACCTTTGTTTCCAATCTGCCAACTTGAATTTCAACACAACGCAATCATCTAATTATATTTACACATTTAATCTTATTTTTATGAACACATGGTTGTATAAAATATTTTTACAATGGAATTTTACAATTTTTTTTATTTTACAGAAAAAACGTTGTAAGTGGAACAAAATTTAAATGTATAACAATTTTATAGCTCTAAAACAATCAAAAAATTTAAAATAGAAAAAAAAATTGAAATCCTTCGAGCCGGATTTGAACCAGCGACCTATGGATATCTACACTGGGGTGTTTGCCATACTACAGTCCACCGCTCTACCAACTGAGCTATCGAAGGTCGATATGTGTCGGGCGCTACAACGCACACATGAGCGAACAAAGTGAGTGAGCATTGAATATTTCAAAACGTTTGGCTACGCTCTTGAGCGAAAGCTGCTGTAAACTTGACTGCGAGTGTGTGTGTGAGGGAGAGGAAACTAGCGCGAGCAAGCA
The DNA here is from genome assembly GCA_035043565.1 of Drosophila robusta. Taxonomy (NCBI): domain Eukaryota; kingdom Metazoa; phylum Arthropoda; class Insecta; order Diptera; family Drosophilidae; genus Drosophila; species Drosophila robusta. The sequence continues at coordinate 9,862,685 of JAWNMW010000583.1, read as the reverse complement.
GAGCAGCTTTACATGCGCACTTTCTGCAGCGACAGCAGTAAACGTTTTCGTTTGTTTTTGGGGTTGTTGTTGCTTTTGCATTTCGAGGCTTTTCGGGTTAGATCAAACAGCGGCGCTTAGAAGTAAACAATGGGCGATGCGTGGTATCAAGGCGACTATTAACGGGGCCACCTAAGAAACCCGATGCGCAAATGCCAACGTGACTCATCGCCGGCGTCATCTTGCGGTGGTTACTCGCTGCTTGCTGCAGGCAGCAGGCTGCGCTTGTGCCCTTGGCTTCGCCTGTGGCCAGCAACGTGAATCATGCGGCAAACGCGCGCGCACAAAAACAAAAACAAAAAAAAACGAACTGAAAAAGACAAATCTTTAGCGCGGGCTTATCAGAGAGGCAGGTGGCCACGCACTTCTTGGCTTCTTGGCCTGCCCTAGAACACAAACTACCGCAGCGGCGGCGCCTCGCAAAGTGTTTGCTGATAAGCGAAGACGGCACACACACGAGGTTCGAACTGCATAGAACAGAGTCAGATACAGATACTTAACAAACCAATTAGGATGCCAAAAACAAAAAAAAAAGGCAGCAAGTCATAAAAAAAACCCAACGAGCAGCAAACAGCAAGCGGCAATATCTGTTAATCTATATACGCTATATATCCGTATATATACATTTTATGTATGTATATACACATACATACACATAGAGAAAAACTCAAGAACCCAGTGCCAAAATCAAGTATAGAAGTTGTAAAATTTGACCCAGATATAAATTTCTAAACTTGAAAACATTATTTTTGTTAAGAACGTTTCTTAATAATGGAAAAATTCTAAAACTCAATTCAAAAAATTTACAATTTCACATGAAAATATGCTTTTAATATTTAATTTGGAAATTATTTAATCTCGATAGATCTAGATGTATAATCTAGATATCCTATCATACCTTAAAACAAATTTTTCCAATATAAAAAATTCTGAACACTTGAACACCAAAATATTATAAGCTCTTTTATTATTAAAAAAATGTTGAAGTTTAAAGATAATTTTAATATCAAAACGTTTCGAATTTTATTCCGCTCTTGTTTTCTGAGTGTATTTTTTATATATGGCTCAAAGGTTAGAGTTAAGGGCAGCAAGCGGAGCGAAAAAACTGACAGCTTACGGATAATTACCGACAGAAACACACACACATGCATACACACACGCACATACGCACTCACAAGAGGTGCAGCTGAGAGCTAAGCGCCGTGCGGCAATTTGTGTGATCCATTGAGTAAGGTATGAGACCTAAAAACTGTTTTGGATCGATTGCCCAAACTGTCTTGTTAGATAAGAAAATGATTGCTCCTTCGTAACGCCTAAAGAGTGAGAGAGAGGGAGTTAGAAAGGGAGTGAGGGATGGGGATGAGTGCCCCGCGGTGCGGCCAGCATCGTCCAGTAATTTGCTCAGGTATCTTACAACAAATGTTCATAATTTTTAAGAATGACTCAAATAGTTTTTCCAGACCTTATCGCAGCTCGACGATCTTCGCTTTTTCGGTCCGCTCTCTGTGATGTTGGTATCAATTTCCTGCTATGATTGAATGAATCTTTAGTTTTCTTTGGCCCCAGGCCCTCTGGTATGTGGGCGGCTTATCTCCCTGACTACATCTACAAAATTGCCAAATTCCAGGAAAATTTCAAACTGATTTTTGACAAAACTCGTACTAAGTATTTTTTGTTTTTTTTAGCAACAAATGATTCTTTTGCAGCATGCCTCTTTCTACTCAGATCTTCCTCTTCCTTTTTCCTGCTGTTGCGTGTGCGGCTCTTTCTCAGCATCTTTTGCTGCCTGATGAGTCATTTAATTGACCCGAAAATTGACTTCGTAGTGCGCAACCAGGCCGGGATAAATTAATTTACTGACCGTTGATAAAAAATAAAAAAGTAAATAAAACAAAATAAAATCCTCACATGACTCATTCGGACTCGGATTCTTGTCTCTAGTTATGTTTCCCAGTCCGACTTGAAGCGGCATTGCAATGCTTCTGTTGCGCTCTGTGTTTGTTAGGGAGGTTCTATAAATAGCATCGAGTGGTTTTATGTGACAAAAAACATTTATTGCGAGTCTGGGGCAATCCTCTGTCTTATCAGTGTATACAAAACAAATGCAAAATATTGCTCTGATTAGCCTTTAATATTATTCTATATATATATAGAAAACCCAAAGTTGCATCATATTTAGATCACATTTATATTGATTCACATCAGTTGCGCTATGTTTCTTTGTGTTTCAGTTAATAAAGATGTATTTGTGCACTTCCAACTAAAAAGCTTTTGTTGCTTACATTGAGCTTTGAGCTAAGAAGGCCTCAGCGTACATGTGCACTGTGCGTGAGCTTTGGATGTAAGGGACCTATTTTTACACGCATATTTTCTATAATTACATTTTGAGAGGACAAATATTATTTCAAAACGAGCTTTTTGAGTTATGAAAAACAAATACTGACAATTTTTTCCTAATTTAGAGCAGCTTCCAATTTAATAGATTTTTAAAGATAGAATAGTTTTTTACAAGTATATAACAAGTAAATAAAAAAAGTATACAAGTATATAAAAATTGATTTCTTATTTTATTAAAAAATATCTTACACAAATGTGAGAAAAATTTATTGAATTTTTTTAACTAATTACTTTTATAAAAAAATGTATTAATTATTGAGTGCTAAAAATTTCATTGATAAGCTCTCTAGCTAAAGATTATAATCATGTACTTTTTGCTTGTCAATAATAAATGTAGTTGGGATCCGTTAAGCATTTTACTTGTTGGGGTACTTTCTGTTTTTTCCCAAAGAGAGATTCGGAAACATTTGTCACCAACTGTTTATGGTTAAACTGACACGTGTTGCGTTTTTCATGCGATTTCAAATCGTTCACATATTGTTTAAGCAGCATTGAGTGATTTTTTCTTCATATTTATTTATATTTTTGTGCTGGGCTTTCTTATCTGGAATACCTGCGAACACTTGAGTACGCTCGCACTCGCGCCATCATCTTATCGCCAGAAGCGCCCAACACGTAATTTTACCGCTGCCCGTTTTTATGCTGTGATAAGCATATGCATGCGCTTTTGTTTAATTCGATCTCTATTTGTTTTATTTGCCTATAGATTTATTTTTAAACAACTTATAAACTCATTTTGGGCAACACCATATATAGACCTTCGATAGCTCAGTTGGTAGAGCGGTGGACTGTAGAAAGATACCAGGTTGTGTAGACATCCATAGGTCGCTGGTTCAAATCCGGCTCGAAGGATCGTGTTAATTTTTTATTATTTTTAACATATTATTTAATATAAAATTTAGAATGCATATGTTTGCCATTTTTAAACCATTTCACACCAAACAGATCCACCAATTTTTTGACAACTTAAATGCACATCAAAGCAAAAATCAAAGTAATATCCAATATTTATATTTTCGTATTCACTGACTTGTTGATTTATCATGAATTTTTATTAATACTTTTTAAATAAAATGAGCATTATCATAAATCAGATATTCTTATCTTATTCTTAGAATTCGATCCATATAGATATTTATTTATGTAACAACAACAATACATATTTATATAGATCATATTAAATATCATATACATATTATCACTATTTTAGCGTTTTTGGTATTTTCAAATAAGTTAAAATAAACTGTAATTGGGTCGTGGCATGTCGTCAAACTATTTGAAAATAAATAAAAATAACAAAAAAGAAAATCAAAAAAAATTCCTTCGAGCCGGATTTGAACCAGCGACCTATGGATATCTACGTTGTATGTTTGACCGCTACAGTCCACCGCTCTACCAACTGAGCTATCGAAGGCATATGACGAGGGGGGAATTTTAACATGTGTTAAACTACTTACCGTTGCTTGCTCTGTGACTTTTGATATTGTATCGGCAGTTTTCATGTTTAATTAATGTGCTGAATAAAAAGACTTGGCTTTTAAATTGTTTTTGTTTTTTTTAATAAAACTTTTTCTTTTATATTTTTTTCAACTTTTTTCGTCATGATCACCATCATCATCTTCATCAGCATTTGCTCATCGTTCATCAAAAATATTTGTTTTTTAAATAAATAAAATAATAAAATTTATAAGAAAATTACAAAATACATGGCGCGCTCTGCAACTTCAGGCGCAATTACGATTCGATATTTGCTTTTCGAGTTCATATATATGCAGTACATATAAAATATATTTTTTGCTTATAGTTTTGTTTTTTTTTTAGTTTCTTTCATACTTTTTCACTAATTATTTGTCAACATGCTGCGCTTCTTAACGTTTAACACTAAATGCTAAATTAATTTAGTCATATATATATTTAACATACGGTTATTATATTCGAGTTTAGCTTAAAACGCATAACAATAAACGATAGTTTTTCTCATTTGATTGGTTTTTCTGGTTATAGAATTTAATTTAGTCGTAGTTTTTAGTTTAACTTTAGTTTTAATTAAGAATTTGATTTTATACAGTAACATTTAGTTTGGGGGAACGAAGTTGAATACCGTTACGTCGATATGTATATATATATATATATATATATATATATATATATATATATATATATATATATATATATATATATATGTGTGTGTGTGTGGGGTAAGTATTTTATTTTAGTACATATACAAGAGAGTTACATACGCAGTATATATTTTAATGTATATATATATAGTTATGTTATAAAAATTGTTGTAGTTAGGAGCTACATAATTTCAAGTTCATTTACTTTCCTTTCAACTTCACGTTGTTGCTTTATTTGTTTTTACAGGTGTTTCTTGTTTGTTTTTTGTATTAATTATTAACAATTAGGCTGTGGGAAAGCTTCGCGCTTTTCTCCCGTAATATATATATATCTCTTTATATATAGCTTAGCATTAGCTTTTATACAATTTGTTCAATTTTAGCAGTGCGAGCTGCAAGATACAAAAGTATCTCAAAGTACGGTCTATGGCATATTTTGTTGACTGCTAACTATGGCTGTGGGTGGTTGGGTGGTGCAGGTCGTCGGGACGTGTTGCGGCTATTTACAGTTTGTTGTCTCGGCGTCTCAACACGGGCTCTGTGCAACATTTCCAAAGCCTGGCTGTGGAAAGTGACAGAGGCGGCGCTGCGGCTGCGGCTGCTGCTTGTCGGGCGGAGGGCTGGGGGTGGGGGCGGTGGGCGGGGGGCTGATGTTGGTGTTGGTGTTGGGGCGTGGCTGCTTTTCGCTCTACATACAATTAAAGTCTACGATTTACACTTAAAATTCAAATATTCAGTCCATTTTGTTTGCGTTGTGTTTAAAGCATTGACGGCTTGGAACCAAACAGCATTTGATGCTCTCGCTCTCTCGCTCTCTCTCTCTTACTCTCTCTTGCTCTCTCTTGCTCTCTCGCTCTCTCACTCTCTGCCTATCGACAACCACAGCCCACAACTGTCATGTCCTGATAGTTCTTGAGCACAACTGTACTTTGGTCATTGAGATAGAGCATCGAGATGCCCTCCAGCTGCGTGGGCACACAGCACGGCTTTGGTACCTTCCCTGGATTGAGATTATTGACTAAGGTTTGCACAACCGCATGGTTTGTGGAATTGAGATGATCGACCAGCGGGAACGGGCACTTGCCATGGCAATAATACGCATCGTAGCCCGGCGGCGCCACAATCCAATCGCTCCAGCCGACATCCTGGAAGTCCACGTAGAGCGAATGCCGTCGGCAGTTCTCCTCCTTCTTGCGGCGCGATCGCCGCTGATGCCGCCGATTGCGACCCCCATTGCCACTGCCGTTGGAGCCGCCCTCCCGCCCGCTGACGTCCCGTATCGAGCGCGACTTGTGCCGGCCGTCGTCCGTGTAGGCGAACAGCAGCGGCTGCTTGTGCTGCCAATCCTCGTGCGCTTCGTCCGCGCTGCGGCGTAAGCGGACATGATGGTGCGGCGCCGGCTTCAGCGAGCGCATCGTGCGCACCTCCACCAGCAGGCCGTAGTTCTTGTGCGGTGTAGCCAGCCACCGATCCACGGCCGGCTGGACGTCCAGACTCACCGTCTCGGTGCTGTTCAGACGCACTGTCTTCGTGTCCAGCAGCAAATAGCTGGGCTCCCTGTGGCCCCGCACGCCCACCCGCGTGATGTCGTAGACGAGCACCTGGTAGCGCGTCCGGTTCGCCGACTGACTGACGCTCAGCGCCTCCCGCGTCAGCTGCAGCTCCGCGGCCTTCAGCTTCTCCTCGGCGGGTATGCTCTTCACGTCGAAGTGCAGCCGAAACCGATGATGATTTGGAAATCTATCGTCGATTCTACTATCTGCAAGAAGGAGCAAACGAGGAAATTGCGGGGAGTCAGCAAGTATATATATAGATATGATGCAACTATGGGAAAAGGATCTTCATAATTAAAATTTACTACAAAATATGCAGAAGATTTCTCGAAAAATATTTAACAAAAATAAAAGGGAAGTTGAGCCAAAAACAGGAAGCTATATGCATGCACATATTATAAGTATAATATTTAATAAAAATAATCAATTCAACAGGTTAGATTGCTCTACTAGAGAGTGCCCGACTAGGAGATGCCCTGCAGCCAGCTGCGAGCTGTCGTTACATATATTTCGATATGGAAACTAAATTCTTGAACAACTGCTAAACTAAGCGTATAATCTTTATAAGATTTGAAAAGCTTCCAAAAAGGTAAATATTCTTGATCTGCGTATGCTTTAAAAGAACATGTTAACAAAATCTGAGCTTTCTGAGAGAAGCTAAAAGAACGGCTAAAAGACCGATAATTATCGATAATAGGAAAGAGGGATTCAAGTTCGACTCTGCTGTTGATGTTGGCCTAGAATATATATACTTTATAGGATCGAAGATGCTTCCTTCTACCTCTTATTTTAGGGTATACAAGAAGAAACAACAACGTACAAGAATTATATATCAAAATAGAAAAAATTATAACAAGCAATTATTTGAAACCCTTTCAGTTGTCCCTTACATTGGCAGGCTGAGCTGTATATTCATATAGAAACTAAATTGGGTCCATAATGCTTTTGAGGAAAAAGTTGTTGAAACTGATCAAAAATGTAACAATATATAGTTAATGCGATCGGAATAATATTAAAATACAGACGTACAAGTATTTCGAGGAGTTACAAAAAAAGATATGTAAAGAAAAAAAATTGAAAATAAAAAGGACCGAAAATCACACGTCGGCTGGTCCGCTCGGGCGGTCACTTTGTCGAGCCGACTTTTACGACTGGCGCCTGTGCAAAAGACCTGACCCACCCACACGCAGGGTTCGGGGCGCTAGGTGCAAAGGTGCAAAGGTGCGCCTTAGCGAAATCTTAATTTGAATCGGCAACCACCAACAGACAGAGAATCTCAAGTATGCCGAACAAAGGACGACTCGTAAATTCTGTGAGCCGCAGCAGGGAAATGAAGCCGAGAACAAGGACCAGGACCAGGACCAAGCCCAAAACTGAGACTGCGATCGAGATCGAGACCGAGACGAACTCGGCTTAGACACTTGGCTTTAGACACTTGGCAGTGCTACCTGATCAACGAGCGAACTATCCATATAGATGTGTGTCTGTATCTGTGTGTGTATCTGTGTGTGTGTGTGTGTATCTGGCCTAACTGCTTTATTGTTCATCCCTCTAATCCTGTGGAAAATAATGCGAAATACGCTTTAATAATAATTGTTATTTTTACAAACACAATATAAAAGCCATTTGGCGCATGCGCTAAACGTTCCGGGTGTAATTCCCTAGAAAAATTTCAAGGTCACATTTGGGTTAAGAGTACGGCGTCTCAGGTAAAAGGACACAGTGTGCGAACGTGCTTGTGTGTGTGCGTGTGTCCCTTTAGCCTGTGTCCTTTCATTTGAAGCTGCGGAATTTCCGCGTGATTTTTCAGCGCTTGCGTGAATGATGCCCAAAATGCCCAGATATCGATGTATCTTTGGCATAGCGCATATAGACACATATATTATTATATGGCCGCAGGTATGCAAAGCGCCTAGATGAACTACAATTTCAGGGGAAAATCCTGGCTTGCTCTTCATTCGCGTTTTGGTAGCGCAAAGTATGCGCTGCCCAACTGCGTTGCCGAGCGGGGCAAGGAAAACGAGCAACTGACACACGGCAAGCAGGTGCAAAATCAGGTCGGGCATTCGAAACCGACAGCTGTAGCCTGGAAATGTGTTCAATTTAACGGTCTGCATGCTGTTATGTCAATTTTCTTACAACAAAGTTCGCTTTAAATTTTTAGAATCTATCTATCTATCTATCTATAGATAATCTATCTTTCTATCCAGGTTTTGTGCCTGATAAAGTCACATATATAAAATTGAGGCATATATGAGGCGATCATAAGTTTTTCAGAAACAAAAACAAAAATCCTATAAATTCTAAAAGTAATAAATAGATTTTTTATTATATTAGATAACGGGGCTTTTAATAAAAGAAAACCTTTACTCTTTAATAATAAATATACATATTCTTATATATTTATAAAAAATTGTTTCAAATAAATACTCAAAATATTAGTTTTCGATAATATAAATGCAATATACTCTTCAGTTTTTGATTATAATCGTATCTACTCAAACCCGGATTATTATAAATCAATTTGAAAGGAATCTGGTGGCAACTACTCAATAATTATTATATGGTTAAAAGTACTTCTTGATTACGTAAATTCCAAAAATAGAATTTACGTAATATAAGCCTTATTAATATAAGCCAATATGTTCTTGCCATAATGATGAAATATCTCTTACTATAATATATGTTATATAGTATATTTATACAAATAATGTATTATATTTATAAATTGCTAAACAAGTTTAATTGCGCTTTTCTCAAGCAGAACTGTATTTAATATAAGCCCGATTCAAATTTCATGGGATATTATTAAATTTTGGAACATATTTAAAAAATACCTATGAATAGTAGTAGTCTAATAAACATATAAAATAAATAAACAGGATAAAGAATGTAAAAAACAATATATAAAAATGTTTAACCTTAAGCCATTTAAATAAATTTGAGTTAGCTTATCATTTCTTTATAAGGTACTATATCTTTTAGATAGTCTAATCCGAGCTACATCTGTTCCGAACCTCACAGCTAATCTTAGTTTATCCTAATCTCAAGATAATGATTTATCGTATATCGTGGTAAGACTATATATGGTTTATGTAGGTTTTATTGGAAACTCACCTTTATGTGTAAAACTTCTCACAGTATTCGCTGATTTAGTGAAAAGTCCCGGTTTGGGTATATTCACGGAATCAATATCTTGGCCCATTATTTCTGCGTAGAGCTTCTGCATTGCCTCCGGTATTATGATTTTCGATCGATCGATTTTCGGCGGCCGCTTCATGTTGAACAGCGAGAGGAGACTGTTCTCGATTTCGACTAGAGTTGAGGGATCTGGCTTCACCTTGTCCTTGATGATCTCCTTGCTGCTGTACGTGGCCGGCTCGTCCTCGGCGATGATGGCGTCCGCAATGCCCGGCACCTCGAACTCCCCCAAAATCGTATCCGAATTCGTGCTGATCGGATCCGATGTGGCGAGGCTGTTGGAGGCGTGGCCAGAGCCGGGGGCGGGCGCGGGTGCGGCGGGTGCAGAGGCGGGTGATTGTTGTTGTGGCTCCAAAACAAACACATTCGCAATGGCGGTTTGTTGTGGTTTTTGTTGTTGCTCCTTTATAGCCATTTTGTTAGCTGTTCTTGCTTGATTATTTGTATGCGTATTATTAGTTAATTTATTATGCTTATGCTGTTTATTATGCTTATTTTTGGAATTTTTGGAATTTTCTAATTGGTCTGTTCTTGTTTTATGCACTTCGTTAAACTGTTTCAAAGCACTTTTGCTGTGTTTGTTTTTGCTTTTGCTTTTCTTGTTGTTGTTAATATCACTATCACTGCTGTTGTTGTTGTGGTTGTGCTTGAGTACTAACTCGTTAAATGGCTTAAATGCTTTAGCTAATGCTGTAGTTGTTGTTGCTGTTTTACTATTTGTTATGGCCTTTGTTGCTGCTGCTGTAGTTGTTGTTGTCGTTGTTGTTGTTGGTGGTGGCGCTATCGCTGCGATAAATCTCGTTGATATATCCTCGGTGCTAGCAACTTGAACGATCGTTTGAAAAGTCGCCAGCACTGCGAGGAGTAGAAGCCATGCGCGCATGGTCGCTTGCAACTCTGAAACGATACAAAAACATAGGAAATTGTTAGCATTTGTCGATAGGGTTAAAACGACGCCGGCGCCGACGTCGACTTGGGCATCGCAGTCGCTGCCGCGGTCGCCGTCGCTGGTGCTGGTGCTGGGCCAACAAAAACGTTTCGGTATTTGCGCTCAAAGAGCGCTTTACGCTCAATGAGCACGTTCTCACTCAATCGTCCGTGGCTGGGCATGCGCGTGTGCCAGAGCGAGACGACTACACACAGCACAGTACGAATGCGTTTGTGTGTGCGTCTGCGTCTGCGCCGCTCTCTGAGCGCGGCGACGCAGCGCGCGACGCGTGAGCGAGTTTCGAGCACCGTCTGCGTCGGCCAGGTAGCAGCTTCCTTAAGCGCCTGGCCCAAGTTTTATGGCCGGCGAAAGGTGCGTCCTGCCAGCTAGCAGCAAAACCGCGCAAAAAAAAAGAAGAAAAAAAACAACAGAATCAAAATGAGCTGTGGCTCATTGGCTGGGCCCACGTTAACACCTCCTCCCGCCGCCCAAACCACCCAACGAGCCTCAACTGAGCTCGGCTCAGCTTTTGCGCTCAGCTCAATTTGACTCTTCTCTGGTGTTGCAATCGCGGACATTGCACCTTTTCGGCGCTGACACACGATCTGTGGTATGCAGCGGCGATTTGTGTCTACGTTTAGAAATTCAATACAAAATAAAAACAAATGCAAATACAGATACAGCGACAGATACATAAATACAGTTACGGCCAAGTGGGGTTTAATAATATGCTATTTAGCTGGCTTGGCGAGAGAGCGCGCGAGAAGAAATTAGAGAAGCTAACGGGCCGTCATAATTTGTCGTTCCAATAATTCACGTGTAAGACGAACTTATCGTCGAACTTTACGCTTTTGATTTATACGCGGGCGGCATTTTCCAAAAAGAAACCAACTAAATTTCTGACTGCTTTTATCTGAGGAATTGAGGAAAATTTATGAAAATTATTAAAAGTATTCTATATAATTTTTTTCTTCGTTTATAGGCAATAAATTTGTGAGATGCTATCTCAAGATGAGCCCGAAGCAGGCACCTTAAGCAGGTCTACGTGCCACACACACACACACACACACACACACACACATACTCGGCACAACAAATTACATGTTGTTTTTCACATAAAGATTAAAATCTTATCTAGTACTAAAAAAATAACAAAAATTTGTTATATGACCAGGCGCTATGCGCAAAGGAATTTCAAATTTTTGGGAATAAATCGAAAAAAGATGGCACACGCTGGGGGTGCCGGTGCCGGTGCCAGGGCCGTAGCCGGGGCCGGGGCCGGAGCCGGGTCCGGGGCCGGTGACAGCGACGGGGGTTTTCTCTGCGTCAAGTGAGCGTAGATCTACCGCCTCAGATAAGGCGGAACGTTTTTCCCTAACAACAGCCGTGGTCTATGTGTATATTCAGAGGGTGAATGAACATTTTCATAATTATGCATTGGTTAAGGTTTATGGCATTTTGGGAGTCTATTTTTTCTACTTTTGTCAACTGCCTTATGAATTTTCATAATTTGTTGTTTGTTTTGAATATGTTCCCAGAATCGGTTCGTTTCCCATTTTAAAGACGGGCGCAGGCCAGGACTACCTGACGCCCGTTTCCGGGGGTTTCCCCTTGCGCCCAAAACTGAATCGCGTTTTGGAATTTCCAAGCGCATTGCCATTCAAACGTTGGCTCACCCTTCTTGCCCGGGTTTCAGTAAAAAAAAACCGCAAGCTCTAGCCAAAGTTCAAATTTCATTTATTTAATTTTTTTTTTTTTTGTTTTTGCCAACGCAAAATGCAAACGCAAATTTCTTGCGCAAATTGACACATTTTTGATTCCGGTTGGGCAATAGATGATATCGTAGACTAGATAGGGCCCTCGTGATGTGTGTCACACACAGTCAGCACAATAGCTGTCACACACACACACCTGAGAGCAAGGCGCACAACAACACACAGCACGCACTCAGGGCCACAAAGATACATAGATACACGGATACAATGGCACTAGGTGAGGCATCTAATACGAATACAATTCATATTATGTAGTTTGTAATTTATGTGCCAGGACATTGACATCTTTTGTGGCTTTGTGCCGACGCCGACACTCGCGCAACCTGGCTTATATGAACGGTACTTTATTGTGAGCCCACAATGCAGTTTCCCGGAATCCTGCGCATCTTTATAACGATTATGATATATCATGAGATACTCTCGCTCTCAGTTGCGTGAAAATATTTTGATCGGAACAGTAAATCAGGTAAATTGTTGAATTTAGCTATGATAATGGTATATGAAAAGAAATCACGCCCCTTTGATTTCGACACCAATCAGCAATTAGTCAAAATGGAATAGAAGTTACGGATTATAATAGAAACTGACCAACCTATGCAATTATGCTAACAATTAAATGTGCTTAAGCTAGATTATGCAAATTAAAAAAAGCAAATTTTTAAACGTAAAACGAGCTAATAATTTGAACTTTTACTTTTTAGAATAAAATTCTCATATATCTCGAATACTAACTTACATATAATAATAATATTTCAAAATAATACATACAACTTTAAGGGGTTTCTTCTACATGTGGTTGTATTATTACATTTATTTAAATCAATAAAAATACATTCAACTTGCAAGAGTTTGCTTACTCCCTGGAAAATGTGCGTTACCCATAAATGGAAAAAAAGATTTTAGCTCAGTGTGGAACAGGTTTTAATATTATAATAAGTATTCTATATCAATAGTATTGAATGTGCAAATAGTTTTGGTGCTTTAATTTCAATCAATCAATTTGCAAATGATTAAAAATAATGAAAAATGCTTAATTTAAAATTTAAAGCGATTTTAAGATTAGAAAAAATTGTTTGGTTTAATAAAAATATATTGATTTTAGTTCAAAATAAATTTGAGACTAATTAAGTTGATTGTGTGAACTTATAGGGTAAATTTTCCATTGCCAACTGCATTCCAAAAGCGCATTTGACCCGCCAGAGACTTATGCAAGAACCACCCAAAAATAAGTGTTTTCCCCTTTTTCCAATTCAAATGAAAATGATATCGTATCAAATTGAAGCCAGTGATTATGCATATTGGCATTGGATCAGTGTCGGTGGTTCGGTATTTTTTATTTCGTTTTTGTTTTTTTTTTGTGGTATTTCTTCTGGTATGTGTGCGGTTCTCACAGACAAATAAGTTCACGTTCTTTAAATGTATTTCTTACATATATTTGATTGAAATTCAATTTACATAAGCTTAGTGTCAGCTGAGCCTTTTGGCGGGGGCTGAGTTAAGTTCACACACACACACATACACACACAAACACTCTCGAATAGGAGACTTTATAAAGAACTCACCTCAGTCTTATTAAGTTTCCTATGTTGTCGTATCTCGGTCTTTAGACTTGTGTGTGCCTATAGTTATATATCGTTTTTTGTTTTCTCTCTATTTCGTTTTTATTTCTTTAGTTATTAATTTGTAAGCCGCGTATTTTGATGGATTGCCTCGCAGTACGCTCTAAACAAATCTAAGTCCCGCTGACACTTTATGAATTTACAACGTTTGCTTTTTACACCGATTTCAAAGGGGGGCTTCTCGCTTATCTCAGCTGTTGTTGCTTTGGTTTCACTTTATGATATTTGCACAATTTACAGCTGTTTTAAGTGGCTTGCTACCGTGTGGCAGTTGCGCGTTGCACGTTCACAAAAATAAATCACGCTCTTTGTAAATATCTGATAAATAGGCGATAAATCTCAGTTTGTCGCTGCGTTTTTCGCTTGCGATAATTGTATATGAAATAGATGAAATTCTTGTTAAAAGTTTTATTGGCGCATTCTAGGCGCATGCGCAACCGCTTGCACTGATTGTGTGCTGTTGTTGTTGTTGTTGCTGTTGTTGCTGTTGCTCTTGTTGCTGTTGTCAGGGCACATGACAGACCAGAAACGTATCTGTCAGATACTTTAAGCATTGGCACTTTCTTGTTGTTGTTGTTCAAATGTTACATTCAATTTGCGATTTGTTCACGCGCTCGCCTCTGCAGCGGGCTCGTGTCGTTTTTGTTGTTGTTGCTGGTGTTGTTGTTGTTATTGTCGGATTTTCTGCTGACGGCACAGTAATCCACATATTTTCCAAGTTACAACAAACCAAATGCCAAAAAAATACAAATGCAAAGTGAGTCGCACGAAACGTTTAATTTCGACGATTTCCTTTTGTTGCTGTTGTTGTTGTTGTTGCTATGCAAATCCCGAGCGCACTTTACATAGATATTTTATTTGCATCTGTATCTTTTGTTTGCTTTAAATTTATTTTTATTCTTTTTTTTTGTGTATTTCAGGGTTTCCCTTTACAACTTGTCAGTTGACATTCCAGACACACACACGCACACACACGCTCACGCACACACAACAAATATTGTTTATTTAATTCGCTTTTAATTAAACACACACACGATCTTCGCCTGAGCCGCAATTTGTATATTTATTGTGGGGGCTTTTCTCAGTTTTTGTATTTACGCCAAATTTTTGGGCTCACTTTTCTCATTTGGCACTTGGCGTCGGCGTCGGCGTAACGGGCCAGCAAATAGTTTTCAACTCGATCAGCGCTGTGGAACGACTAACGCCTTCATGTCTACCTCTACCTGATTGAGTTACAGGTAACAACACACACGAACGCCAACTAAAACCGAACCAACGAATGCATTCGTTGCGGCCACTCGGCTCTCGTCGTCGTCGTCGTCGTTGCCGTCGTCTGTCGCGTCTGAGTGAAACCGAAGCGCTTCTGCTCTCAGCTCGCTCTCTCTCCTTGCTTCGCTCTCGCACGCTGGCTGCGTCTCTCCGGCTGTCTCTGAAAGTTTGACAGTTGTTGATGATCATCATCGCATGATCATCACGCATCCACCTCGTCTGAAGTTCCCTTGGCCACTGGCAGCCAGCGCGTCGTCAGTTTCGCTTATGCTGAGTCGCTCATTCAGTTGAGTAAAAAACACTCGCTGCGAGAATCGTAAGCACACACACACACGCACACACACACACACTCGCTAATTGAGTCGATTGTTTTTTCGTTCTTCGAGCGCAGTTTGCGACTTGAGCTTTTCTTGAGGGGGTGACTTATAAGAAAAGGGGCAATTTTAGAAATCTTAAAAGCTTTGCAGGACTATTAAAATATTTAAAGTGATTTTAAGCTGTTTAAAATAGCAAAATTCAATAAAAATTAAAATAAATTTATATATTAAACACGTAAGGTATATACATTTAAATTGTTTACATATGCAAATATAAACAAAACAAATAAGTAAAATAAAGATGGTGCTTGCAATTTCATATTTTTCACATTTATACAATTCTCAAGAAATTTAAATAAAAAATCCAAACAACTGAATATAATTACGTTTGAAATGTGTTAAATAATCATTGTGCATTATATAATACAATTTCTTAATTGTAATATAAAGTGACACTAATAAAAAATATTAAGACAAATTTAAAGTAAATATATAAATATATAAAATATTAAAACAAATTTTAAGTAAATCTAAAATTTTTTTAAAACTTTAATTAGTTTAATTTGTTATAATATTAAATTTAATATATTATGTTACCAAGCAAAATTTCACAATTTTCTTTAAATTATTTGATTTGTATTTATTTAGATTCTGTTTAAGCTTTATTTAGCCACTTACTTTGTTTTTTGGGCCTGGCAACCAACTGAATCTGGCGACCCAATTCCGCTTCAAACAGTCGCGCAGGTGAGCATCGCACACAAAATGTTATATAAAAAAATAACACTCTTCGCTCGGGGAGTTGCACGCGCGCAATGAGCCAAGTATAAAACCAAACTGTCTCGTGTTCGCGGCACACGCATTCCTGGGGCTGGCTGCCAGCCAGCCAGGGCCCAGCCAGATCGTGAGATCGTGAGATCCGAGCCCGCAGACCAGGTGCGAGCGAGAGGCAATGCTGACGTTTTTTAAAGAGTGTCTGTTAACACACGCAGACACTCGCACTCTTGAGTGTGCCCCTGTGTGTGTGTGTGTGTGTGTGTGTTTAGGTAACGAAATCCTTAACAACAACAAGCGCATTGCACAAACACAAAATGAAATCAAAAAGTCAAGAATTAGTATAATTTTATTGGTTGGCAAGAGGTAAAACGAAGAAGGGCCGAGACAACGGGCGGCCATAAGAACGACACTCGCCGGCTCTTTCGCACTCACAGACAGACGGGCGGACGGACAGACGGAGGGCACCATTACCACTACCAATGCAAAGTTAAATGCATTTCAACCGCCTTTGCCTTGGGCCGCTGTTTGTGGAGATGACTTGCCACACCCGCGCAGGCGCAGGCGCCTGGCCCGAGGCAGCCACATTGACTGCCACAAAAGGTTGCCAAGACATTGTCGTTGTTGTTGTTGCTGCTGCTGCTGTTGTTGGCCAGCCAGCAGGTGCTGCGAGC
The DNA here is from genome assembly GCA_035043565.1 of Drosophila robusta. Taxonomy (NCBI): domain Eukaryota; kingdom Metazoa; phylum Arthropoda; class Insecta; order Diptera; family Drosophilidae; genus Drosophila; species Drosophila robusta. Next base: position 9,846,022 of record JAWNMW010000583.1, on the reverse strand, counting down.
CAGCCACATCGACGCTGGCCACTTGGCACCGGGTAGGTGGAGCCGTCGCTGCCTTTGCCTTTGCCTTGAACTATGCCTAAAGTCACTTATTGCCTTTTCGCCTCTTTTTAGGCACAGCGTGGCATCACAGTGAGTTCAGAGTCGGAAACGGTTTAAAAACAATTATTGATTGTTTTATATATATTTTGTAACATACTAAATAAGAGATTCTGTGCTAAGCTTGGCAAGTGTGACAATGAGGAAAACAAGTAAGAAAACAGTCGAAACCCTTCTTAATTATTATTGTTATTGTTGAAAATATAGATTTTTGTAATGTGTGGCAGCAGAAGTGGGCGTGGCCGAAATATATCAGCTCTATCTTTAAATTTATGACTAGCTCTAGAATTCTGGGATATGTGCATTTTTGTCACTTATCCGGTCTAAAATATAAATATTTTATTGAAATACCACGCACCCAGTGGGCGAAAAGATGGGTAGATGGACAGCTAATATACTTCGTTAAGAAAATTATGAATTATTTATGGCTTTATATGTATATAAATATATATATATATATATATATATTATAATGTACTATCCAAAAGAGTTCTTGCTAATTTTTGCAAGTGTATGGTTAAACGAGGTTTCAATATATATACTTAATTAGAGATTTAAGAGAATAAATATTTGTATGATTTCTACAGGCAGCTCCTTTTCGCTAGATAAACATATATTGACAAAGTGGTGACTCAGAAAAATGTTCGAATCGCCTTTGTTTTACATATTGTAAACTTTTTATACTCATATTGTATTCATTTGCAATTTTATGTTTCTGAAACCATTTTGAGCATTGAACTTTTCAAATGCCAATAAAATTTGGCTTTAGAAATGTAAATTATAAATTATTATAAATAAATTATGTATTAATATATGCAACTTTTTTATGTCGCAGAGTAAAAGCACTTGAATAAAATGCAATACTCATAGATTATAAAGTATAAATTAAGTCAAATTCAAAAAAATTGGAAAATAAACTTTTGCAATTTATTTCTATATATCTTGGTTAATTTAGTAGAGGAGAAACCATTTAAAGCTAGCAGACAACACATGCTAGCATTAAGAATGTGTGTGTGAGTGTGTGTGTGTGTACTCTCTTTGTGCACTTGTTGCACGTCTTTTGTTGCCTCGTGTCTCGTGTGTATCTTTTCTCTTCATTTATGTTTCCGTACATGTGCTCAACTGCAAAGCTGCATCCGATCCCCGGCGCCCGGTGCCCGGTGCACAGTCCTCTGGCTACTGGCCGCTGGCGACGCTAATGGTCGCGACGTCTGGCAACTTAAGCGTTGCCAGACATTCTGGCTTTGCCTTTTCTGGCTGGGCAAGTGGCGCCAAAGGCTGCTTAAGCATTGTCCATTGTCCTGCACTTGACGCCGTCTGCAACCTCGAGCCGAGCATCATATTTCCCTAGACAAATCTATGACCGAAACCCGCAAGCCGGAAGAGAAGCCCAAAAAACGGTGTGCAAAGCAAAACCAAATAGAATAAAGAAAAATGAAAGATGGAGGGAAAAAGCCGGCGCATTTAGAATGTCGACGCTGTGGCTGCGCCGCTGAGTGGTGCCAGCGGTGCTCGTTGGCGGCGTGATTCATCCCGATTGGCGGATGAGCGCGCACAGCGAGCTGCGCCAGAACAAGTAGAAGGCGGCTCCAAAACGCGCGCTGAGATCCTTTTGTATGTTAATCGCAGCCAACACGTAGACGCCCTGGGCAAACGAGTGTGTGTGTGTGTGCTGGTGTGTGTGTGTCTGCTCCTCCTCCTCGTTTTGCTGCTGCTGCTTATTCTTTTCAACTTGTTATGTGTGTGTGTGTGTGTGTGTGTGTGTATGCGTGTGTGTGGGTTTGTGCTTCTCCACTCTCACTGCATCCAGCAGATAAAACAGATACTTTGCCTGCCGTCTTCGGCATCTGCGGGCTCTTCTGTCGTCGTTCTTCTGTCTCACTTTGCCGGCGCTCAAATTTAATGGCTTTTAATTACCTTTCGCACTGAGTATTTTTTTCAATACCCTGTAGGAATTTTTAAATTGACAAAAAATGTATGCCATCAAATTCTGCTAAGTTACAAATTTCATAATAAGACAAAAGGAATTTCTATTACAAGTATTATATATATTTTTCTTTGTTATTGTGAACTTGATTTACGATCTATCCTCTTGGGAACAATTATTAAATTTTATAATAAGATTATTTTGGGTGAAAAGTGGATTAACAATTATTGACTAACATACAAATAATATAAATAAAAATAAAATATATTTATATTAAGTATAGACTATAGTTTCAGTTTTATTATTTTACTTTTATTAAGAACGTATAATACTTTTTTAAGGCATGCCAATTCCTTTGATAAGAATTTGGAATTAATTAAAGTCTTGTTTTGCATTTTTATAATTTGAACAATCAATTTAGAAGGCACAAATGGATGATATTTAGTTTAAGAATATTCCAGTTCGAAATTAAGTTAAAATTAAAACACAAATTTTGTGAATTTTATCCTGGAATTACTAAAATTGAAGAAAGCGATCTTGTTTTGTAAGTGTAAAAATATTTAACTTGGAAGGAATATCACATTTATTGGAAATTATCGTTTAGACACTTCTCCTAGGAACCGATAAATATCTATATTATGGTTTTGATTTCTATCTGTAGACTGTATAATATTATATATAGGAATATTTTACCATTTGTGACCTATCCAATTACAGGGCAACGCCTAGTCGGCTACGCTTGACTAAAACACTTGATTTCCTTGTTGTTTTTGCTTTTTGCTTATCTCACGCCCTTACGTGGTATTGGACCACCAGAAATTGAGGTCCAGTCACAGCACTGCGGCCTAAACTAAATTCTCATTAAACATTTTTCGTACCCTTGGCCTATCTGCAGTTACCATCAAAATTTGCGCAGCCCTGTTGGCCCACACAAATCGGAGCGCCGGCGCTACTTTCACTCCCAAATTCAGAAATGACAGCAACAGCAACAGCAACAGCAACAACAACAACAACAGCGGCAACTGAAAGAGTCCATTATCAGTTGCAGGCGGCCTCGTAGTGGCAGCTTCATTTATCAACTGCGTCCCGGGCGCGTGGGTCATTTATAAAATCGTTGGCAGGCCGCTGAGCAAGTGCTCTGGCAAAAAGAACGAAAAAAAAACTTAAAATAAAATGGGAAAAGGGAAAATGCAGCACTGCGAAAACGGCTTGACACAGTTTTCGGGCAGCAACCACAGCCACATGCGAGTTCTGTGCCTCGGCTCTGGCCGGGCTGACGCACAGCAGGACGATGATCCTGATCGTGATCCTTTTTGTTGCAGTGCCAGCGCAACGGGGGCGGACCGTAATGGTCCAGACGAGCTCGAGAGATGAGACAAGCGACAAGGATATTGCTCAAATTGGTTCGCAGCAGAGTGAGAATAAAAGAATGGAAAAGGAGAGGAAGGAAGTGATATCTGGCGAACAGGAGAAGCAACTTGGATCTGCCGCTATTTATTTTATTTATTAATATTGATAGCTTGGTTATAAAAGTTATATTTAAGTAAATTGTTTCTAATTTAAATACATACTATTTACACTCATAAGAATAGCAATATTTACAAATTTCATTTCTATTTCAAGATTTTGAACAGTTTTCAAATTATTTATGAAGTAAAAAAAATGTTGAAATATTTCAGCTTGATATTAGATTACAGGCATAAGGCAACTGATTCGATTAAAAATTTGATTTATAGTTTTAGAAATATGGAAATTTTTGACTCGGCGAAAAACGCTTAAAATATTACCCAACCTCGATGTTTAAAAGTTGTATTTTTTAATAGATTGGTTCACAATTTTTTATTTAATTTTTAAATGTAATTCTTGAATATAGATTTATATTATATTTTTTTTTTGGTAGTCTATGGTCTATATATCAAAACTGGAATTTATTATTATATCCATAATATATTAATATTATATCTTTCTTTCTTTCTGTTGTTTACTATTATTTAATTTTGTATTATATTACATATTAAATTAATTTTATAATTTCGGGATTTTTTGCGTGGTTCGATTTAAGTTGCTTTAAAGTTCAAATTGCCTATGCTGAAATTCGATCGAGCTTAAAAACCATGCTTTAGGGTAAATAATTTAATTTGATACTTGGGATTCGCAGTAAAAACGTTGCCCCATAATGCTAGTTTTAATAGTACACTTAAGATTCTCAATAAAATGCTAAGAATCGCCTATTGCAGCTGTGCCAGCTGAACACACTAATTTCTGGAAATAATTGCACCTGCCGGACCGCATCAATGGAACCTAATTAAAGTCTGCGTTTCTAGAGTTACACATTGAGCCATTTGCGGAGTCAAAGTATCTGTATCTTTTGCAGATGTATGAGTATCTGTAGGCTGTTTCAGTTTCGGCAATATTGTCAGCCAATCAATTACCGCAGGAGCCAGACAAAAGTTGGCGAAACAATGCGCCTGGCACGTGGACATCATCGAGTGCGCCTTTCACTGCCACTTTGATGGAAAGGTGACAGTCGGAGTCACTTGAACGAAAGAACAAGAAAAACAGGGCAGAGGCCGTCACAAAAGAACCAAAGCAGCCGCAAAACTGCAGCAAGGTGAAGGGTGGCGCAGGGGCTGGAGAAGAGCTGAGGAGTCGGAGTCGTAGTCGGAGTCGGAGTCGGAGTCTGAGTCTGGGTTTGAGAATGGGAATGAGGATGAAGTCGACGACGAAGGCTGAGCAATTGTTGTTCGACTGGATGTGGTTGTTGTTCGCTTTTGTTCAATTAAAACGTTATTATTGTGTAGCTCAATGACTGACTGACTGATTGACTGATTGACGCACTGACTGACTGACGCAGCGACTGCAACTGGGGACTCAAAGTCTAAGTTGCGTTTTGTGAAAGCTGATCCTGGCTGGAAAAACGTTTTGTTAGCCCGCTCTGCGGGCCAGTTCAGATCTTCATGTAACTTGATGCTGCCCGCTGTTGTTGTTGCTGTCATTGTTCTGTCTGAAACGGTTTTGTTTGTTTATGCCCAATACAGCCATTAGAACTGCCCCGCTGGACAGTGCGTGTAATGCGTTGATTTATGCGTTTTAGCCCTCGGGTAACCCAATACCCAACGTTTAGGCCCATCACAAATATCAATATCCCACATAAATGGTCAAAATTGTATACGTTTTATTAGCGCCACTTGGCAATTGTTTCACGTGGGGGATGTTTGCCTCTGCCTAGTTCAAGTCCAAGCTGAAGTCGTTGCCACTCGGCGGCCGTCTTGGCCATGTGGCTGCACTTCACTTAGGGTAACAGTTTGAATTCAAATTAACACAGCGGGGAGCCCGCATGAGCATTAAAAGTCAATTGCAATTAAGTTTTATTTCGGCACCGATTTCTCCAAGTTCTCCAGGTTCCCCAGTTCGAGTTGTTATGTGTGAAAATATCAAAGGTGGATCTCAGCTGCGGCCCCAGCTCAAGTGGTTACAAATCAAATCGCTGGCCGTGTAGCGCCATCGATAAAACTTAATGGCCGCCATAACTGTTGGGCCTAATCGAGTGCTTGTAACTGCACGCATGCACTTAGCGAAATCAGTAGGAAATTACAACCGGATAAAAACAAATACCTTGGAGGAATTTTTAAAAGGGTTAGGGTCCAAAGGGCTTTAAACCCTATTTTTTAAAAATACTTAAATATAATTTAATTCAATTACAAAATTCTTGAATTTTTCAATTCTCTCATACCCACAATATTTAAACGAATGCTTTTGAATCATATTATAAGAATAAAAGATTTGCTTTTATACTAAAAGATTTATAATATGTAACAAATAAATGTATTTAAATGAATAAGTAAAAAATCTTAAATGTTTTAATGAAAATACAATATTTGAGGCAACATCAAAAATCATTTTTAAATTATTTTTTCTAAGAACTATCAAAGGTCCTTTTCACACACTTTTATGCATAAAATACTTAACTATAAGTACGGAGTGGTCTGAAATAAAATAAATAAACCCCAAAATCAATTAACACAAATTCAATCCTTGAATTTATATTCTCAAACATAAAAATTCACAAGAAATGAAATACCCCAATAGTCCCTAACTTAGGAGTTTCATAAATATTATAGAATTGAAATAGGATTTTTTGTAAGAGTTGAAGTTTATTACCGATAAAAGGAAAAAAACGAAGTAATTAGTTTAATATACGTAAACTCAATCAGAATGTTTATTATTGTTGTCAGCCCACCTTAATATAAATGAAGGTAAGACACAAGGTTTTCTCGCAGTGTATACCTACTGATCCCAATGCAGATTCGAATACAGATAGTGATTCCAATTCGGTTAGTGATTCAGCAATTGGCAGCGTGCAGCATTCAAATTTATTACTAATTGGGTGTGAATTGGCGGCAAATGGTATTTGGGCTGAGTGCAGCATGCAACATAATCGAAACGGGTGCTAATTGATAGGCCTTTGATCTGAGGGCAGCTCACGTACACGAACGACTACTCGCCACTATTTATTTACGGCAATTGTAAAGGCAACAACAAATCGTGCATAAAACAAACAAATCGAGTATGCCAGACAGCACTTTATGTAATCGCCCATTGAATGGGCCCAGGATAGTCAGTTATGGCTGGGGCCGATGCTGTGGCCAATCCGTTGGCTGCACATCAAAATCATCATTAGCACAAGGGTGGTGGGGCGGGAAGGGTTGCGGGTGCCGCAGTGTCAAGTGCCACAGAGGAAACATCAAATTTTATGATTTCATAAATATTTGTAGGCGTGGCGCTAAGTAGCAGCACCCGCCAACAACAGCAACAACAACATCACGAACATTATCATGCTCATCATCATCATCTCATCGAGAATGTTGCAATGTTGTTTATACAAACTTTCCAACACACAAAACACATTAATTTACATTGTCTTCACACAAGCGTAAACATGCTGCTCAATGCTGTTGCAGTCGCTGTTAATACCTACTATATATATATAAGTAAATATATATATATACAACCATTTGGATCTCAATGTAATCGTACAATAAGCTAATTCAAATGGCGCAATAATCGCCACTTACATCAATGTTGCTCAATATTTATTGCCGATATATATATATATATATATAAATATATATACATATATGTGAATTTTTATTTTCCTTTGGCTCTTTCAGTTTGCTTTGGCATTCTCAATTTTTAGTTTATTAATTTAATTGCCCTCCGCACAAGTTGCCCGACATAAATACGCTTTTATCGATCGCAGCCATGTGGCTGTAAGATCATTAAAGTGCGTTTTAGGCTAATATTCGTATTTAAATGCATTGCGCAGTGTTGCAAATGCTATTGCAAAATGTTCAGTGTTGTAAGTGGAAATGTATCGAGTTTTATAAAATATCTTCTTTGAAAAAGAGCTTTTGCAATTGAAAGAAAATTCAAAAGAATTTGTTGATACGAATATGCTTTTGAAATTAATTCTACACTTTTCGAAAAATTATGAAATACTTTAGGCCTTTCACGGAATGCCGCCGATCTCAAAAATCAATTAAAAGGCCGTTTAGGAAATGTACGAATTGTGCAAGGAATAAATTTAGTCTATTAGGTCCTTACCAAAATTGACCATAGATAAAATATTATAAAAATCTGCTGATTTATGCTTTATATTTAAAAACTGCTATTAAAACCCTAAATTACAAATTATCAGCAAGTTTGTATTTTGTTTATTGAAATTTAAAATCTAAATCTAATTCTCCTTACATTTATTAAGCAATATTTAATAGTAGTTAATAGTATTTCTCTTTAGTAACCACAAATAATAGTCCTTCATTATTTACTTTTTTTAAATGTGTATAAATGTATACAAATATATACTTACTTAGTATTAAGGATCATTGGATCAATAATGAAATTTAATTTAATTCCTTCGAATTGAAATTTTATTTTTTTTAAATACATATTCGACACCCCAATTCTCAGGAAGTTGCTGCAATTATCTGTCAACGCCTTAAGTTTGCAGGCAATAAAGTAAGTTGTAGATGCACCACGAATTCATGTTGGCCAGGCCTGATAGACATATGCTATAGATCCAGTAACTTTAGTGCCATATACAAGAAGATTGGGCGTGCAGCGGTACGCATAAAATGCAAAACTCGCACAAATCCAAACAAAATCTCAAAGCATATCCATTAAGTTCGAGAACTGATCGAACAGAACTCAATATTGAGAGGTGAAAACATTGTTGCCACAATTTCCACTTGCCGGCTGCCTGTTGCCAAGATGATAAAATCATTTGAGAATCTGTCACCTTGTCGCCATAAATTCTGGCCAGAGCGTAACCACAAAAGCAGCTGAAGAAGAGGAAGAATACGTCTTGGTAGCTGGGAACAAATTGCAACTAGCGAAATCTTGGGAAAACTGGGTACGCATTAAAGTTTACATAGAACTCGTAGTCGTAAATTGTAAACAAAATTATTGCAACGATTGCCAAATTAAGTGCAAACCGCAACTGAAATTCAATTTGCAAAAATTGCAACTTGTTTGTTTGTATAAGCTTTTGTTGTTGTTGTTGGTGGTGGTGGTGGTGGTGCTGGTGGTGCACAGATTGAGATACTTATGTAGTAAGGGGCTTGTGGCCGCGCCTCGAGCGCTGTTCTTTATTTTGGTGCTATTTATACCCTGTATCTATTGCAATCGTGAAAGTTTTGGGTATAATAGTGTTAAGCATATTTTTGTAAACGACTGTAAAATGCTCTGCTAAATCTAACAAATATATTTTCTTTGTTGACTCGCCCAATTTCACACATTTTTAAATATTAATTTATAGGCATAAAGGCTTTTCAATAGCATACACAAATATAGGACACAGTTCGCTTAGATTAAGGAAAACAATTTTAATAGATATTGCCACGATTTATAAGCTCATTTAGGCTTTGCAAATTCCATACCAATCAAATATTAATTGCAAAATCGAATTTCCCCCAAAATTCGGAAATATTTAATAGGACTCGCCATTATTTTTGATATATACACACATTTAAGTGCCATATTTAAGCCCTGAATATTTCGAACTAATCGAACAGTAAAGCCGAAAGATATTAAAAATAAAAACTATTTTTAGTTTGGGGTTGAATAAAAATGCTTTTGTATATAAATGGACAACTCGACGCTGTTTAGAGAGTATGCAGTAGTCGGGCATGCTCGACTAGATCACCTTTACCTGCTGTTGCAGTTGCTACAAACATTGAGATACTTATGTGCTATGAAATCGTGGCCGCACTTTGAGATATGTTCTCCGTTTTGTTGCAACTATTTATGGTATTTTGTTCTTGTTTTCGATCAGACGCAATATCTGCAAAAGTTTGCTGTTGTTGTTGTTGTTTATTTATAAGCGCATGTTTGACATTGAAAATAATTTATAAACTTTTCAGCACAATTTATAAACTCTCCGGCGAGTGTTCGCGTTTTCATTGATTGCATTCGCGTTGGCTCATTATGAATGTAATTGCGTTGCAGTTGCAGATGTTGCACACTCACACACACGACACACACACACACACACTCGAGCAGCACTTAACTGTAGACCAAAAATGGTTAAAGCCATTCATGTTCGAGGCGAGGCTAAAGATGCCGCTGATTGATCAGTATGCAACATGCTTGAGCAGCCGCAATGTTGCCGCAACAATGCGAAGACGCGACGCTCTTCTAGGCAATTGTTGCTCATGTTGCCAGCTGGCATCTTGTAATGCAACGCATGACAATGAACGACGCGCCTCGACCGTTTTGCGGACACAACTGCGGCCAACTGCGATTCCAGGTGCTGGGGCCAATCTCCGGCCACGGTGCGTATGAATGAATGACGTCGCGTCGCGTCTAATTTCGCATGCGCAGTCGCAGCTTCGCCTCATTGCCAGATCGCGTGCATTGGACATATATGGCAACGGGCGCGCATGGCGCACGTTTTAATTAGGATAATGAGTTGTTTCCGGGCAACAGCAGCAGAAGCAGCAGCAGCAGGAGTTGCAACAGCAGCAGCAGCAGCTCCATTGACCAGTTGCCACAGTTGCCATAAATGGCCGAGGCGCTGCTTGGTCTGTGGAATTACAAATCATTGTCGGTTTAATTAAAAATTAATAAATTTATGAGTTGCCATCGCATTAGCCATGCCAATTGAGTGGCCAACAACTGCAGCAATGCCACTGCCACTGCCACTGTTGCAGCCACAACAACTGCCACTCAGCCATTGATTTATGGCTGTTGCAAGCCACAGAGCCTTGCAGCCTCCGTTGCTGACTCCGCAGAGACTCTAAGGCGTCTCTAGGCTTAAGGCTGGGTCCTGCCCCCCCACACACACACACACACAGCTACAACTACAAGGTGCGCCGCCAGCCAGCGTTGAGTGATGTGCCCTTTGGCCACTTCAGTTGACTAATTACCTAACTAAACGATGGAGCTCAAATCTGTTTCTGTGCTTAAAATAAGAAATGTCAACAGCAGCTGCAGAATTCGGATCTAAAAACTTCGACTAATTCCAGCTTGTTTAGTAACTCAAATTGACATTTATTTAATAAATTTGAGAACTTGCACTTATAATTTATTTCACTATTCAATATAGAAAATTGTTAATAATCATAAAGGATATTATAAGCACTAAATTTGGATTAAAAAAGGATTTCCAGAAATTAAATTGATTTACGATTAGAACCAAAGCGTTTCATTTATTCTTTAGCGATCTATTATTGTTTTTATGCATATACAGTGCTTCACAACTAATTTCCTCCACTGTTAGACAATAATATTAATGCTTAATTAAATTGGTCTTAGAATTATAGTGTAAAGTCCGTTTTATTTAGTTTTGTCAACATTTTCTTTTATGACCATAAGTAATATTTAAATATAATTTGCATGCGAGATTAAAAAAACAAATTTAATTAAAATGCATTTAAGGAATGTTGTATTATTATAAAGAGTTCAGAAACTTTGTTTATTTTATCTATGCAATTTTGGCGGTTAAATCAATTATATCCACACACTAATGTGACTAAACATTAATTACTCAGTTACTTTTGTTAAGTTTTGGAAGCGATATATCTATAGCTATGGCTATAGCTATAGCTATAAATCTTTTTAAATTTAATGATGATAAATACTAAATTAAAAATAGCACAAATGAGGAGAAGCAATTGATTAATTTCACATAGTTGCCTTATATTAAAGTTCCCAATAGTTTTGTAATTAGCACGTGACTTTTACTGCACGCTCGACTGCCCTGTGGCAACCACTGTAGTGTGTGTGTGTGTGTGTGGCAAGATCAACGTCGGTGGGCTGCCACCGTGGCAAACCTCTCGATGAGTTTTTGTGCTGGACGCCCAAACAAATACAAAATATTAACGCAACGCATTTCAACGCGCATGTCCCGGCGCTAAGTCGTCACAGGTCTACCGATCCATCGATCTCTTGAGCTCTCCAGCTCTTTGGACTCCTACTGAACGACTTGCAGGATCGGGGGTAGCTGCTGTGGCATTTTGGTGATGTTGTTTAATTGCCGCTCTGACAGACGCACGCATGTCAGCCGGAGACGGAGACGGAGGCGCTTGGCGAGTGGCATAAAATCAAAGCGAAAATTGCAGGCGGCGGCTTAGCACCACAAATAGATACAGATACAGCGGCAGCAGCAACAAATGCAGATACTTATGTACAATAGTTGTTGTTTGTTGTTGTTGTATCTGCGTTTGCGTTAATTTTTTGTTTATTAGGCGGTAAATATCAAAGTTGAGCATAAATCAAATTCCAGCCACAGATACAGATACAGGCGCAGGTACAGATACAGATGCAGATACAGGTACTCTGTAGCTTTATATATACAGCTACTACTTGTATTCCGCTGATGTCCATGGCCGATGTTGTTCTTGAATTTTTTTAAACTTTTCATTTTCGGCTGCGTTAATTTGTACGCTCCACAAAATGCAACTTGTATCTTGTATCTCACGGTCTGTTTGTTTGTTGTTGTTGTTGCCGTTGTTGCTGTATCTGTAGCTACTTCTACACGTTGTTGCTATATGTTTGTTTGTTTGCGCACGGAGCTTGTACGCTCACTTCGGCTCCGGGTCTGTTTAGTTTCAATAACCATTTTCCAATTAACACAAAACGCGTGTTTTTCACGTTAATTAATACAAAACTTTTTATCAATATTTGCAATAAAAATCAATCAACAGCATTTGCAATTAATCAACATCAAACGGCGGCAACAGGTCCCAAATAGACAAACCCCAAAAAAAAGCCAAACACCCAAATAGCGAACAGGCCTCAATACGATCTTGTTGTATCCGATGGATACATAGATCGATAGATACAAGCAGCGGCCGCAACAACAACAACAACAATTAAATATTCACAACAAGTTGCTGCCACGCGTTTTGCGTTCTGTGCGCTTTTCGGCATTTTCCAGCGAAAATCGTTTGTAGTTCTTTATCTGACCTTTGATTTTCCGATTCCTGTTCCAGGTAATGCCTCCGCCTGCTATTGTTATATAAGCAATGGACTTGCTATAGCTTTCAAGTACATTTAAATTATTATCCGATTCGAATTCGAACGAAATAGATTTGCAAGTGGATTTTTCGTGAATTTACGAGTATTCATCAACCTTGTCGGCCTGCCAGATTATACAATGTATTCGAACTGAATTATGGCAAGAGGTATTATGTTTATTTTCACTTAAATTATTTATGTTTGGCAGGCCTAACTAAGTGGAGGTTACTAAAGGAGTGCTTTGAGATCACCCATAGATCTCACAGTTGCGGAATAAACTTTATATCGAAATAAGTTATGGGTAACATTAAGGATAGATTTATTTTGAATTGTTTTTATATTTTAATTGAAAATTCTTTTCAAAAATTAGGAATTTCACGTTTGTATTTTTAATGGATTGTGATCGTCACAATTCGTACAAAAATTAATTTTCAACAAATTTCGAAGGGGTAAATTTTTTGTCTAAAATCATGGCAACGTTGACAAATATATTTGCATGTTAAATACTGGGATCTACAGCACCCACATTTCAAAGTTTGTCAAAACTCAGATTAATTCTGCATTTAAAGCTTATTCAGTATAAAAATAAATTTGTTAGGAATTTTTTTGTTAAATTTAAATTTAAATTTGCATGTTTTTATTTTTAATCGATTGTGATTTTTACAATTAGTATAAAAAACAACATTAAAACCGATTCTGAGGGGTAAACATTTTGGTCAAAAATCATGGCAAAATTGACAAAACTTTTGACAAGTGAAGATCTCGGATCTTTAGATCCCACATTTCAAACTCCCATAACTTTGCCAAAACTGAAGCGATTTTCAAGTTTATATTGAAAATTAAAGTATATTATTTAAAATAAAAAAAAACATTGTCGACTCTCTTAAGCTGTTATTGTACCGTGAGCATTGTGCAGTCGGTTATAGCCGACTTCTTACGTTTGATATTGTTTAATATTCCAAATAGAATTAATTTCGGCACACATAATATTCTTAATATTCAATAGTATTTCCATCTTAAACTTTTGACATTTATTAACCCGAATTGCGAAGATTAACATCGCTGATCTGTTGCCTTGCGAATATATTGGCCAGATCGCTGCTGGATTGGTTTGTCAGTTCGCTGGCTGGTTTACAGCGAAGCGTTGAAATCAAACCAAGTGCATTAACTTATTACACAGCAAACAGATTGCCACGCAAATCCGAGCAATTTACGGCGCACAAGAAACGATGCGAAAGTTCAGGCGGGGCCCCCGTCAGAGGTGGCATTATCAATGCAATTTGTGTGTTGCACCTGAACGCCCAACGGTCGCAGACGCGCAGCCACCCCACACACACACACACACACACACACACACACACACACACACACACTGGAGCTGGCTAGACCCGGCACAGGCACACGGCCAGTGGCCATGCTCAGTTGGCCATTACAGCTAGATTTGGGAAAGGGAGCGGGGCGAGGGCAGCTCGTGGAGACAACGGCCAGGGGCTAAGGTCGATGGTGATAATACACAAATGCCACCCACAAGCGGGCAGCTGAGCGGGCCCGAAGGGGGCTGGGCAGCATAAACTGATACATTTAATTGCGCGCCTCGAAACCCATCGGTCCAGAGCGTTCACAGCGACCACAGCATCTCCGCCGCGCTCTAGGTTACCCTGGGCCCTCTCTCGTTTCTGGGAATCTGTGCGCAGTGGCGTGTAGCGTACTTAATATTTTTTGTTTATTTACACAAGCGCATTAATCGCAATTGCGGCAAAACGCGCAATTGCCAATGTGCTCCGGCCCCAAAGGCACCCAGCAAGCTATTCAACAATCAACGTGCACCTCAACACCCCCTCCCAACTCCTTGGCCAGCTATATCGAAAGTTTTCCGCCAATATCGGCGAGAGATTCGGTTGAGGCAGAGACTGACGGCCGAAGGTTTCTCACTCAATCTGCGCTGACTTTGTCTTATGTAGATATCAAAGGAACCGCTGCATAGTGGTTCCCGAATCACATCACATCACTAAAAACTACAATGACTAAAATAAGGTGTCTCTACTTTTTAAAGTTAGCCGATGCACGTCTGCGTTTTATACTCAGAATGGTTTACTGTTCTGCTAATGTTAGGCTTATGTTAAATACATTCATCATCTTACATTATGTTAAGTATATTCTTGTATTCATTTGGCTATTATCGATATTTCGACAGTATATCGGTGGTATCCAAATGCGATCTTATATATATGTCGCTACATTACAAAGTATTATTTCCTTATTACTACAAAGACAACGTTTAAGAACAACCCACAAAACAAAATAACAAAAGCTCTCTCGCCAGAGTAGGTTTAAATGCTTGCGAGCTTTTAAGACCTCTTTTACTTTTAAAGTTGGGGTGCATTTTTGTTACTTCTTTGTTGCATACTTATAAACGAAAGTTTCTTTATTCAACTTGCAAAGTTTAAAGATTAGGGATTAGATTTGGAACATTATATACATACATTTATCATTAATAAAAAAATATTTAAACAAAAATAAATTATTTCTAAGAAATTATCAGATCTTAATAATATGGCGTTGACTACTTGCATGACCCACTGTGGCAATTGCCTTTGCTTGTGTGTGTGCGTGTGTGTGCCCGGCCAAAATCGCATTTGTATTCTTTTGGTTAATTTTGCTTTTTGCGTTTCAATATTTAGTTAGAAAATGTGTTTTTTCGCACAAGCTCATTTAATTGGTAATTTATGGTTTGCCCAGGGGTGGGGGCTAAACTGCGAAAGCGGGTGAAGTGTGTAGAGGGGGGTTGGGTGGCCAGGGGATAGCCCAGGTAGTTGCCTGCCGACGCGTCGTGCGAAGATTTTGATAATTGCGCTGATTTGTTGCCTTTGCTTTTGTGGCTTTTGCCAAATCAATTTTTGCAACTTTGCTGCACGTTGAGAGCACGTACATTTTGGAAATATAAATAAACAACGCGAGTGCGAGCACCTTCTAGACGCACACACACACACACACACACACACGCACTCAAGTGCCTTATGTGGTCTTATGAATACTTGAGAGACTTTTCCCACCAAAGAAGATTGTTACAGTCCGAAGTAGAGAGTCGCCATAACCAGCATAGGCCCTTGAGCTGATCATTAATTATGCAATCAGAAGTGGCAGATAGAGCGATTTATAGGCATAAATCACACGCTCATCGACCAGCATTACGACGTTCAAAATTTGCATAATTCCCGGGAAATCGAGTTGGTCGTGCCGAAAAGCACAGCCACAAAAAATAAATATGAAATATGATAAATCCACATGCATACTATATAGATGAGAAAGATGAACGCTCAAGTGGCTTAATAGCTGGGGAAAACAAGTGAAGTTCAACAGTTTGGAGAGCACTCGAATGCGCCGTCGAAAGAAAACACTCCAGCCAGGAGTTACGAGTTGCGAGCTACGAGATCAGCAGCAGCAACGGCAGCAGGAGCCGCCCTCGTATCCCTCGAGCTAGCCATGGCCTATTGAAAATGAAAATAACTTAATGCAAAGTAAGCGGCAGAGGCAACAACAATAACAACTACAACAACAATGTTCAACTGTTCATGAGCAAACAACGCAGCCAGCAGCAACAGCTACAACATGAGCAACAACAACAACATGGAACATGGCCACAACTCGTTGGCTTCGTTGGCTCTTAACGAGGCCGACATCAAACAAAACGTTGACCAGAGGCTGTCCAAGATCGGGCCCGGACTCGAGCTCACTGCTATGCAAACAATGCTAGGCTACACAGGCATCCATGTGTGTGTGTGTGTGTGTGTGCGTGTGTGTGTGTGTGCCTGTGTGTATTTGTGAGTTGCTAACATTTCACTCAACATGCGAGACACACCAAGACGCAGCCTAACAAGAGAGCAGGATTCTAGCACCGCACCGAAGTGCTAATACTCTTGCCCAAACATAATTCGACCCACATTTATAAGTTTTCCATAATAAATTATAAAATATGAAATTTCAAATTGCACATTTTTATAACTCTATTAACATTGTGAAATCTTATCTTAAAAACGTAAAGGATTATTATAAACTTATAATTAGTGGTCGAAAAACGACCAAAAAACGTCTGATTTCAGTCCGCAAAAATGCTAATAGTAGTTTGAACAACACAAAAAATGGTCTTCGTTGAAAATTAAAAAAAAATCTACGCATTATCACTTAACCGTACTAGAAAAAAATTTAAAAAAATTATTTGGTTAAACAGTTTTTTTATTAATTTTTTCCTTTTTATATTAATTTTGCATTGAATATTGTTTTGAAGTTTATTTGAAAATTATTTTCACATTAAAATATGGTGAATTAACATAAAAAAAATAATATTTATATCATATGCTTAATACGTTTCATTTTGAACAATCAGCAATGTGTTGCAATCTTTGTAAAATATTTTGAATTCTCTATATCTTCAAATTAAAATTAAATAAATTTAAAAAATGTTTGGTTCAATTTTTTATATAAATATTTCACTATTTTATATTTTGAATATTCAATACTTTTTGGACAATACAAAATACATTAAAATTATCTGAAAGAGTATTTGAAATAACATAAAATAATAATATTTATATTATATTATATTATAAATTATATAAAATTGAGGAATGTGTTTCATTCTTTACAAAATAGCGCGATTACCCTATACGCACTGCTGAGAGTATATTCAACAAGACGCTCAGCTCCGCTCGCCTTGCCGGTAATGTGAAAAATTTCTTGGCCAAATATTGACAGGCCACAAGCTGCAGCCCAGAACGCAGCGAGCGGTGGCCCAGAAGGCAGTAGCCCCGAAGGCAGCGGCCAGAAGGCTGACGAGGTTGATGATTTTTCAATTTGGGTTTTGTAGTTTTCCGCTGTTGCTGTCGTTGTTGTTGTTGCTGCTGCTGCTGCTATGGGAGCACTTTAAAACAGTTCATTTCTTTTGTCAAGGCTTTGGTGTGGATCTTTTTAGTTTTGCCGCTGGCAAACAGCAGCCGCAGCAGCTACCGAAGCTGTAGGCAAAATATTTGAACATGTTTAGTGATTTGCTGTTAAGTAGTTGGTAATGCATATGAGTGCTGGGCGGGGTTGGGGCCGATGGCGGGAATGCGGCGGCGTATTGGGGGCCAAATTAATTGTTTGGCCGCTGGCTAATGCTAAGGCGTTCTGGCCAATGCCAGGGCCAGCTCCAACTATGCCCAACAGCTTCGGTTATGAATGATGACAGCTTTAGCGTTGCCGATGATCAGCGATGGGCCAGAAGCGCGCGCGTCGCTGCGAACGGCTGCCACAGAGGCTGCTGCTCAATGTTTGTTTGTTTATTTGCCTTTAGCTGTTAATAATTTATGTAAGAAGCTGCTGCGGCCGGCTAACGTGTGGGCACTTGGAAAATAACAAACATTGAACGGGTCCGCAATCAATGCTGCAAAGCGAAAAAAACGACAAAAGCGAAAAAACCCCATGCATTGTCAGCTCGAGTTTTGGTCGATGTATTTTATATGCTACCCTCCCCTCCCCACCGGCAATTAGCATTGGTAATGAGCTTTTAAATGTATTTGGGCTGCGTGTTTGTCGAAAGCGTTTCACAGTTGTGTCAAACGCGGCGTATGCGTGATATTTGTTATTCGCTCGCTTTTGGGGTCTGCTCTTTTCTTGGACTTTCTTTTCGAAAGAAAAAAAAAAGTGTCATATGTCATCTATCATATCACCAAGATATTCAGCTGGCATTTAGATATAATTGACGAACTAGCTTTAAATAGTTGAAGGTGTTGACATATCAGATTGGTGTGAGAATGGCCTGATCTGATTATTTTTGATAAATTTTTCTAATTAATTCATAAAAAACAATTGTAACATTTATACGAGTGTTTGAAAAAAAGGTCTGACTTCAACATTAAAAAAATTAAAATTCAACATTACAATAATTAATATAAAATAGTATAGCAGAAACAAAAAAAAGAACACTTATTTTTTTATGCGATTTTTTATTTAATTTTTTTATTTCACTTATTTTTTTAATTTGCTCACCTAGTTCATCTTTTTAATGGCCCAATAAAGCTCCTAATAAATTGCTGAGTGATCAATTTCTAGTGAATAGTGTTCGAAAACAAACCATTATCATTTCGACATCTATTGAAATATGCCAAATATATATATTTTGGGCTCAGACACGTAGACATCGGTTTGTTTAGTTTGTGTTCTAAGAATAAGTATTATTAATTATATCAATGCATTGGCAGGTTTCCCGCTAAACATACCAAAAAACACCCACCCATTCACTTTGCATACTCGCAAATACGTGTGAAAATAATTTCCTCACTTCTAATAAAAAAAAACAAATACACAAACAAAAAATCATTGCTAAATTTTTGCAATGTCTACGTGAGAGCTCTCAAAGTTTGAATACGCGTAGTTTGTATAGAGGCGTGTGCTAAACACATTGCCAAATCTTGTTCAAATACCAAAAAATGCCACAAACAAAAAAAAATACTTTAAAAAGAACTTAAAATAACTGATAGCTGGGTAGACCAAAAAATCAAATACCCTGCTGTGGCAGCAGAATAGATAAAAGAAGTTGTATGTATAGTAAAATAATATATATATTACAAACATTAAGTGTTATTGAAAATAAATCGAAGCGATAGCGAAAGCTTTTTATTTATTTATTATTATTCTGTTCAATAGATTTAATCGCAATAAAATATACCGCAAAACATACAAATACGTCCTACAATATTTATCTATCTGTTATAACGTACGTATTATAAAGGACTTACATTTAAAGATTTCGTCAATCTTCTTTAGATTAGATGGAAGATCGTTGTCTGATATAGTTACTCATCGGAATAAGTTTCTTTTTCAAGTTTTAACAAAGAGTTACTAAATCAAAAAAAGAAAAGCAAAACAAACAACCCTGACTATATAAGCTCGTTGACCTCAAAAAAATATTTGAGACTTTCTGAGAACGAAATTACCTCAAACGTTGCATTAAGCACTCAAGATTTAATTTGTTCCAGAAGGGTATATAAAAATGTGTAGCAATTAACTGCAACAGTAGGTAAATGTATTTCTATATTAAGTGGCCAACATACGTATGTTTATATGGGTATGTATGTGTTTACAAGTAAACGGCAAACAACAAAAGAGCCAAACATAAGTCGAAACGGCCGTAGGAAAAGCCAAGGCAGAAGCAACAGCCGAACAAGTGGCGGGTTTTCAATAAACAAATGAACTGCCAAAGAATTGCACATAGCGTACTTTAAACATAAACAAAACAAAGCGAATCGACAAACGGGCCCAAATTCTGCTGCTGTGGCAGGCGAAAGAGAAGCTATAAAAATTTCAGAGGTACTCGAATCAACAGCAACTTGTTTTTCTACCGCTAGACAAAAATGCCAAGAAACAAAAAATTATATACACATATTTATATGTATTTATATATACGTATTTATATGTATGTGTGTGTATGGCGCTAGCTGCGCCGATCTCTCGCTGTGATTTTTATGCACAACAAGCGGCGGCTGCAGATGATGCAAAAAAAAAACAATTTTTAATCGAAACGAATTAATGAGCAGCGCAGAAAGCGAAATAATTTTTGTCGAAATCGTTAAAAGTGCGCGCGCCTGTCGAACGTGGCCAGTTGATGATGTCCTGCGGTGCGGCAACAGATACAAATGCGCACAAACACACACACACCCAGCCAACCACAGATGCAGATACACAGCCAAAGATACAGATATACAGCTATAGATACAGTATCTCGTTTGCTTAACCTTGACCACTGTGCCACGCCGCCCAGCTGGACGGCCAGGCACGGTGTGTATGTGGTCGATAATGATGATGTTGCAAGTTTGCCAGCCGTGCCGAGGTTGCAACTTGGCTAGCTGATAATCGCCAGGCGGGCAGCCACCTGTAAACGGGTCTGCAAACTGCTGTCTAAATATTTAGCAGCGAAAAGCGAATTTTTTGATTTGTTGCCGCGCTGAAATGCGTTCAATGAAAATTAAGCGCTCCTCAAGAGAAGCTCCATCTCTGTCTATCTCAATCTCCATTTCGTTCTCGTTCTCGTTCTCGTTCTGCGTGCAACCTTGACCAAGCAAAACATATTGCATACATATGCGCGCCTCGCCGGCCGGCTAAGAAGGGTACGGCCAGCATCTTCAGCATTTATATATGTAATAAATTTGTATGTATATTTAAGGAGTACAGCTCGTCTATATCTGTTTGGGGGTGCGAGTTTTATGGCCCAACGCCGCCACGTTTATGTTTGGCGATTAGCATTAACAAGCGCGCCTCGCATAGCGCAATTAACTTTTCAAAGTACATATTTCAATTAATTGAATTTATCCGTGAATTTGGCTATCCATAAGCTTTTTTAATGGCCAGCTACTGAGAGAGTCCAAAAGCCAGCGCCAGCGCCAGTTATAAGGCCATAAATGATTTTCAATTAATTCAATACACTGCCTCAAACGTATCCCATAAATCTTACAATAATTTCGTTGCTTTAAAATACATAATCTAATATTATAAGCTTTTAATTATGTTTTACATGTTTTGCACAATTTTACAACTTTTCAATAAATTATTATTCTATTTTTAAGGTAGACTATATTTCTGCATTTCTGAGCCGCAATATTTGTATGGCTCTAAATTTACTTTTATGGTTTAATTATTTACGCATGAAAGTTAGCATGAAATTTTCAAGGTAAACTTTTGGCGATTCAGGCCTATTTGGTGGTCATGGTTGGAGCGGAGCGCAGCTGGCCAAAAGTTCATTTACCTGACCAAAGCCTTTAAAATTGGTTAAGTTTAGCGGTATTTTAATTATGTGCACTTGATATATGTTTATAGAGTGTTATGGAAACAAATATAGATGGGCTATTTTCTATATATATTTCTATATTCATTGTTATTAAATAATTTGTCTATTGATTCGTTCACTTTGCACGTAGAGTATTCAAAATTTTTAATAATTAATAATTCTATATTGGAAAATTTGTTTGTACTGATAATTTAAAATCAATACCATGGTTATTTAGCCATTGCCATAATAAATTTTGCCCGATAATATTTCAACACAAAAAATAAAAATAATATAGCACATATACAAAAACTGTTTGTTATAATATATCAAATGCTTGGTAATTGGCAAATACTATTATATTCATTTTTGTATGTATAAAGGGTAGATTGCCATTATTTTATATTTGAAAACACAAATATATATATTCGTTTTTTACACATACAATCTAATAACAATTTCTCAGCCTTAAGAATTCACATCTAATATTCTAAGATATGCTATGAATCGGAGAGCCTTATGGTTTATGCGTTGTTTAAATTATCATTCGATATATTTATTGGAACATATGCACTGTGGATCGGCCTATTGGATCTTTCAGCAAGCAATCACTGATTATAATGATTTACACCTACGAAAAAATTTTCCTCATTCAACAGTTCAACTTTGGCCCCCTTTAATTTCACAATTTTCCAAGTACTTATATGAGATTGGCGATTATTTAAATATTCTGGCAAAAAAGTGCTTGTCATCATAGTTCATTGAAATAGATTTTTCCACATATTTCGAATATTTAATACGAATTTTATTGGGCCAAGAAAAACCCCACAAAGAACAAACACTCGTAAATTCGCGTAGCTAAAAGAATGGAAAAGCTCTCTTCTCTTCAGACAAGCCAATTATTTCATAGTCGTAGAATTTCCACGACCGAAACGTTTCCATTATTGAAAATATCGTCGGCTTCTTCCTGGAAAGCAAAATTCTCTTTCACCCGGCCCATAATATTAGCCCCACTATGTAAATAGGTAAACACGCGCGCATCGCGAACCGATCGTTTCAGGTGAACTCGAATAGGAATTTTTTATTATTGCAGTTAAGATTCAGTTTCTGGAATGAGGTTTAGTCCCCAGATCCAGAAGTTGGCTGGCAGCTTCCAGCTGAACAGCAGCAGCAGCAGCAGCAGCAGTTTAAGCTGATCTTCAAATCGATCGTATTAGTATCTTTATCATGCATGTCACGGCCACAAATTGCAACGATCCATCAAATAAATATCGGAGAGAGAGGGAGGCAGATAGCTGGGGCAAGAGTGAGATAGAGTGCCAGTAATGCAACCAGTTACGGCCAGTCCGTTGGGTCTGGGTGGTAACTATATCTGGGCTTACGTATCGTATCGTATAAGGCTCGCTCGCTTGATCATTTGTTAGGTATTTATTTATAGCAATGCTAAAATTAACTTTTTGCGGTTCACCAGCAAAATGTGCATAAATAAAAGCAAATGCAATCGGATTTAACTGGTGCAAGTGATTTTCATTTCATAGAAACTACAGGGTATAGTCATGAAAACAAGTTTTCTGTCTGCATTACTATATTTTAAACTATACTTATCTTAATAATGGAAATCATAATTTAATGTAAGAAATTTAGGTGAAGCCTTGTGATAGCTTTTTTTGATATTATTGAAGAAATCTCCCAAAATTGTCTTTAGATATAATAGTAAATGTTGACTTTTATTATTTATCCTATTTGCTTTAATATTATTTAACATTTTTAAGCCATGTTAAGTGACTTGCTCTGACTGTTATCGACATGTTAACTAGCTGTTAAGCATCAACTGAAAAACAAATAATAAGCGATCCCTTTAGCTTAAAGATTAAGATAACAGGGTATATAATGGTCGACTATGCCCACGCTCGACACGTATTTTGATTGATTTCCATGCAAATTTGCTGCCACATTAGTTTTTATTGCAATTTCTTTCCAAACGAACTGTTGACTGCAGTTGCACCTTAACTAGTTGCTGCTGCATTTATTTTATACTCCTTCATTCACATATGCATATTCATACTCATAGTTATATTCGCCGCCTAGTTGATCACCTGCTGTGCAGTTGAAGAGTGGAGTGCGAGGGGCTTGGGTTGGGTTGGGGGCGAGAGGGCGGAGTAAGTTTTCACTTTCAAATTCGCACTGGGGCAATTTGATTGACAATCGTGAGTTTCGAGTTTTCATTTGACAGGCGACACATAAATGAAATTTAATTAAATTAGTTAGATTATGCTGGAGGGGGAGGGGGCAGGGGGCATCGCTCTACTCGTTGCAAGCTAAATAAATAAATAACCAATTTTTAATTGAATTTCTACCTACATTTTTAACCTGTTTGACGGCATTCCGGGGCAATCAACGTCGCTCCGCTGTTGTTGTGGAGTAGTCGTCGTTGTCGTTGTCGATGACGCTCGTTGTTGTTGTTGTTGTTGTTGTTCTTGTTGTTGTTATATGCATAGTGGTCGCAGTTGCTGCTGTTATTGTTGTTATTGTAAATTGCTGTAGCAATCGGCGCCGCCTCGGCAAACCTCGTGCTGCTTTTTCTTCTCACTGGGCAACAAAGAAGACCTTTTGCAACGACAGCAGCGACGCGAACGTCGCCAGCGACTGCGACGCTGGCATCGGCATCTTATCAGGGGCAGAGTTGCAGTTTCTTCTTCTTCGACGGCGGGCGACTGCGAGGCTGGCGCTGCCGTTGCCGTTGCGGCTGCTGCATTGAACTGAAGTCAACTGAAGTGATAGCTGAGGCTGAGACTGAGGCTGTGTGGCTGCAACGTGTGTCACTAAGTTACTCACTCACACACACACACACTCATGCAGCTACACACAGGCTGTGCGTGGCACTTTCTTGTCTTGATAAGCGATTTGCATCAACGAAAATGGAACGTTTTAGAGCACTGTGCTCTCTGGCCTGAGTGAATGCACCAAAGGATGTTGACTTGTAACGCACACACACACACACACACATACACATGCACACTCTTCGTAAGAGAGCGCTTCCATTGTAATTATGATAATTACAACAATAAAATTCAAGTGCCGTTTTATACTCCAGACTTATATACTTAACATAGTTGTTATATCAACATGTAAATTTCCTGCACTTTACGCTTAATTATAGATGTTTATGCCCATATTTGTTAATGTTTTGTTTGCTTGGCAGCTTCCTTGAATATTCTGCTTTCAGTTTTCAGTTTCTGTGGTCGCATTGAAAATAAATATTTTTCATTCGTGAACCTAGTTTCAACTCTTTAAATCCAACCGAAAGTGGTTCAAACTGGCGTATCTAACTAAGTGTGAGGGCTACGTTTGTAACTGTGACGCCGTTTCTTACAACAACAAACAACAAACAACAACAACAATCTGGGTTGCAAACGTGTTTTCAAAGCCAACACCGTCGATCTCTTGTAATCTAATATACTACGAGACAAATGAAGAGCGCGCTTTGGGTTTACTTCATTTTGTTCAGTTTTATTATAGGTTCTGTCGGTTTCGTGCTAATTGTCAATGGCAGGTGTTGATTTATATGAGAAGCAGTTGATGTAATGCCAAATATAATAATAGAATAAAACTCAGTACATTCTAGAAGCACAATATACCCAGGAAGTCGCAGTGAACTCAATCAAAATATATATATATTTGCATATATATATTAGATAAATATTTTCAATTTTTATTTACTATCACGTTTGATAATTATAATTTTAAGTAGAGGTAGCCAAAATGCAAGTACTATATTATATCTTACAAATACAAAATAATTCATTGAAATCCAAAACTTTTATTTTCTAAAAGAAGCTTCCAAATATCTAAAACTAAAATATTTCAAATGCATTATTCTTGTTTTTTTCTAACATCCGCAAATATTTAGTACTGCATTTCGATTTTTTTTTATTATTTAAAATAAATTTTAAAATAACTCTTAACAGTTATAAAAACTGAATTTACATTTATTTAATGCATTTAATAGCCCAAATGTTAACATTTTCACGAGCTGTAGATGAATGAACTCTTCAAGGTGAACTCAAAATGTTTGCCAGCAAATTATATAAAATATATAGTATTAGTTACTAAGTGCCAAAGACCAGCACCAAAAGCTGGTCACGCAAGTTTTGATAAATATATATATAAGTATAAAGATAAGCATGAATATAAATATAAATAAATAAATAAATATAAAAATGTATGTACTAATTGAAGTATAAATAGAAACAAAAATATTAGCATATATTGTTATATATTATATATGAACTTGATACCGTTTTGGGTCATTGGGCGTTGCTTTTCTTGCGCCCATTTCTCTTGAACGAAATTCTTAGAGATATGCAGATATTAAATAATATATATTCTAAATATATATGATTTATCACGTCTGACACTTGGACCACTTGTCAATGGGAACAACAACAATAACAACGATAGCGACAACATGCTGGGATTTTAGATAAATTCATAACTCAAACTCAACTTGTCTTGCCTTCAAAGTTCAAATGACTTGGCACTCACACACACACACACACAAGTGTTTATTGTGTGTGTATGTGTGTGTTTGTATTTCATATTAATTATTTATTTATGCGTTATTTTTGCGCGCGTTCGCTTCGATCAGCTTCAAATGCAGACACCATTTGCATTTACAGTTATACACAACAGTGTGCGCTAAAAGTCAACGGATAAACAACAGCAGCTGGTCGCAAATTTGTTCGTTTGTTTGCTCTCCAGCAGCAAAAACAACAAGATATTCAAAATCAGCTGTTGGCTGCGATTTCGTAAGACGAACTTGAAATTCGCATATGGAAACGATAAAAACAGCCGACCGAGTTAATCTCTCTCTCTCTCTCTTCCACTCTTTCGCTCTCTCGCTCTGTGAATAATAGTCAAAAGAAGGCGACATTTAATCAGAACAACAGCCTCCATAATGGACCATCATAGTTTCCAATGCTCCCCGTTTCCAGTCCCCACTTCCAACCCACACTCCACATTTCTTTCTTCGCCTGTGTGTGTGTGTGTGTCTGAATTTAGTTCAGCGCAGTTTGAGTAGTACATTATATTTTATTTTTTTATTTATTTTATTTATTTATTTAATAGGTTGACAGATCGAGTGTCAACCTAAGTAAAATGTATAAAAACAAAGAAATACAATGAAAATAAATATAAACAATTAAAAGCTAAAAGCCTAAGAGAATTATAAACAATACTCATAACATCACCGACACGATGGGAGTATTTTATTTGCCATATATAGCATATGGTCTTAACTGATAAGCAGGCGACAGGAAGACGACAACGCGCGTGGAATTAAATCGAAGGCCATTCGCATGATCGGCTACATTAGTTTGAGGTTGAGGTTTGAAATCCGATATTGTATTAGCTAAGAAGAACGACACCGTTAGAGCAGCCACATTTTGAAAAGTAACTGTATCGTGCACACATATTAGATGGCCTGGTAACTAGTATTTCTTTCAAGAGATCAGCTATCTCTAAATTTTTATTTAAATTCTTATATGCCCATATGATTGGGCGTCAGGTAATTTTCACTTTTAATATCTAAAAATGCCTTTGATTAATTATTATATATCGCAGATATTCCTGCGCTATACTTTAGTTTTATTCGATATTTAATTTATCCACCAAAGAATTTTAATAGACCTGATGCCGCGTTTATTTGGAGGCGTTTCTTATATACATTTAAGGTTAGAATTAAATGGTTTTAATGGATATACAACACAAAATAGCTTGTAAAATAAAATATAAAAAAATATATTTTTTTTGTAGCTAAATATTTATAGAAAGAGATTTTTATTTTAATTTAAATATGGAGAATTTTCTTAGAAATATATGTAAATTATATATTTTTATTAGCTTCCAACTGTTTCAAAGTGGGTCTTTAAATAAAAGTTGTTGATATCTAAAATTTGTATTAGTTGTATCTTTAAATTAAATTTAAATTTACTAATAATCCCTTCAGAAAATTCAAGTTCATTGGTATATCTAAATGTCTCACGAACAAAAGACCTCCACGCAGTTGGCTAAACAGGAACCAGTCAAAAATGTTAAACGTTTAGCATGTGTAAATTTTGCCTTTATTAGCAAAGTTATTAAATTATAAAGAGAAGGTCGCTTCAATATAAGAGACAATTCAAGAGATATGCCTTATACGCACAGATCCACATGTGACTCATCGAGTGAATCATTTGTTGACATATTCAAGAATTTCTCAACACTGACCCAGTTGCAGCAGCAGTTGCATCAATTGTATAGCTGTGAGTTGTTGCCACTCCATGTGGCATCGATAATTTTGATAACTGTTGCTTCCCACCTTGCTGCCACAGCTCAACAATTTTCGCAACACTTTCAAATGTCGCCCGAAGGCGCCAGCAGAAAAATATTCCAATTGCCAATTGGCAATTGGCCGAGTCCAAAGTCCATAACTGCTTGGCAATCTACACAGCGCGAAGCTGTCCCCTGAGTGGCAACGACGACACCCCCACCCCCACCACCGCCCCCGCCCCAACCCCAGTCCAAACGCTGTGCTGCAAGCCGTACTCGCTGCCTTCTTTTGTATAATTCAAGTACATGCGGAATACCACTGAAATTTTTGCATGGAAACGTGATAGCAAAAGTTGTTGTTGTTGCTGTTTGTTGTTGACCAGGCCAGGCTCGGCCTGCTTGGTGCACAAGAGCAGGAGCCGCATCTGCTTGCGGAATTTATTTATCGTTAAGAAAATGTGTGTAAAATAAGTGAAACTATTGGATGCCGCTGCCGCTGTGCGCCTGTCTCTCAACTGTGTGTGTGTGTGTGTGTGTGCCCAGTGTGACCAGTTTGTTTTGCAAAGCAAGCATGTGGAGAGGGTTGGTGCGGCTGCTAATGCCACCACTTTTGATAAAATGTTGGCCTGGCCTAAGCCTGTTGCTGCTGCTGCTGCTGCCGCTGCCGCTGCTGCTGATGCTGATGACCAGTAGCCACTTACAGCTGCAGCAAATTATTGCCGCATTGCTGGCTTGTTGTTATCAGAGGCGGCAGCAACAACTAGGCAACAGCCGCAGCAGTTGCAGTGTCGCCTTGTGATGGAGAGCCACATCAACAATTCGAGCCACAATTCGGAGCGAGAAACCACCGAACCCGAACCCGCTTCACTGCTGCTGCTCACAGTTTTGTTGTTTTTGAATACCCTGTATTCATTACAAATGGCTTAAAAAAACTGTATTCCAGTTGGGCGGAAGGAAGCATCTGCGATCCCATTTTCCTATATAGTATATGCTTGCTTTGAAACATTTGTCAAGCGTCCAGTCCTGAAACAATAGGACCTGGGAATGTAGGCCCATCAAGTTTATATTAAACAATCTGACTGCTCCCTTTTCTCTAAAATCAATAAATCTTGTTTATTTTTAATGATAGAGGCATCCCGGCTTTACATTTCATATTATTTATAATTCTATTATTCTAATTTTTATTATTATAATAGAAAGTACTTCTAAACTTCGACTATATTCGGGTTTTTTTGTTGGAGGAGTCAGAACTTTCCGCGGATCTCAGAAAAGGAATTACTATCCCATATTCCGCAATTTTAGCATTGCACATCCCAATAATTTATTATAATTTTCCCGAGGATTCCGTATTCCTCTCAAATTCCAATTGGAGCATTTGAAAATGAATGCAGGGTGTGTCCAAGTCTTGCACTCTCGACTAGAGCACTCTTACTTGTTTTTTTCTGTCGAATTTCAGAAAGTGGAAGACCTTCGTTGCTGCTGCTGCTGCTGATGCTGCTGCTTGCCACTTGTTGTTGCTGCTTAGTTTGTTATCAGGTTTGGGGCCCCGCTTCATTTGTGGCTATCAATTTCACACCTAAGCCAACAAGTTTCTAAATCGATCGAGCGAGCTTTAGACCAGCTTCGGCGATTATTTTATTTTGGCCAAACAATCAAAATTTTGCGGCCAAACAATCAAACAATAATTTGACTTGTTCTCTGAATTCCATATGCATAATTCCAGATATTAAAGCCTAAGCTTTGATATGCCACACACACGCAACACACACACACGCACACAGAGCAGTTAATAAATGTCAAAGGCGTTCAGTGATTAGCAAAGCAAATATCGGGTAATACGATAGGGCCATAGATTCACTCAGTGACTAGGCAAATGTGGAGCATGGCTTATGGCTTATGGCTTATGGCTTATGGCTTATGGCTTATGCAATGCCAATTGGCCTCGAGGCGATGGCAAATCCATAACTATAACGATTACAATAACCATAACACGCCCAAAGCCAACCAGTCACATGCAATTATTCAATTAACCAAATGGCGTCATAAATTAACAAGTCTACGACCACTTCATGGTATCTATTGGCTAGGGCCGATCATTATTTACACCCAGCCCAGTTACCAATGTCAGTGTCAATTGCTAATTGCGGAATGCCGTTTGAGTTAGTTCGTCATTTGGCTTTATGAATATGTAGTCCGTTTATTCACTGGGATTCTATAGCTAAAACTGAAAGATCCCTTTTAGCTGCATTTTAATCAGAGCACTTAATCTAAGTCTTAAGTTAAGTTTATATTTAAAGTTTTGCCTATGCCTAATAGAGGCGATAAACTTTTAAAAGCATTTTTAAGTAATTTCATGTTCTGCAATCATATAAATCATTCTGAATCATTTGTATAATTTTTAAAACAGTTGATTTTTTTACCTTTTACTCTAAAGGGAAGCACGAATTTATGTATCATATATTTTTAAAAAATATATACATTTTTCTTATATTCACTGCAGTACCTAAAGTCCCCTTATCTTATCACTAGTGGAAAACTGGAATTTTTGAACAAAATCTTATTATAATTTCACAAAGCCCAATTTTGTAGAACTCCAAAATGCATTTTAAAAATAATTAATAAAATAATATGTAAATCAATTTTTAATGTCCGTTCAAGCTGTGGTTTTCTATTAATCAGAATTGTAAATTAAGAATTGTATGATTATATATGCAAATTTTTGCTCCGAATCATATTTTCACCATTGTCGAACTTATTAATTGAAGTAAATATATCTAAGATAATAGAATATATATATAGACACATTAATATGCATACAAAATGTTTCTTAAAATATATTGTTAAAGTTCAAATAAAACATTCTCAATCACTTTCTAATAGCAGTTGAAGTGAAGTTTGAAAAGGAATTGATTCGATAAACGCGTTAGGCAAATGCGAATTCGACACGCAGCCACCATGTCGTATGCGCATTATTCAATATACTGCCAGATAAACACCCATAAAATGTATAATAAATATAATATATAGTTAATTTTCTTGGCTTACCTTGTGCACCTGCTGCACGGCCTAAAAACGTTTTAAAATCCACAAATCCTTTGGCTGCAAATGCAACAACAACCAATTTTGGCAATTCACGAACGTTGCATACATTATATTTATATACACACACATGCATATATAGCTATGGATCGATATGGACGCTAACTTCGCTAGATACATATATACAACAATATTATGCTCCATACATTTATATATATATACATATATATATACATATATTTATACTATATATATGTATGTACGTGGCGGAACAATTCACTTGCACTTCACATATTGGCCAATGGCTTTGGCTTATGGACTTTTTGGCTATTGGCTCTACACACACACACACGCACAAACAAACGCGCACGCACACAGCCGCGCACACATGGCTACTATATAGAAATCGTATTGGTATCGATATCAACAATCGCGGAACAATCGCTGGAGACGCGACAAGTTGGGAGTTGAGAGACGCTGCGAGCCGGGTTGAGGCGGGCCGGGCCGTGGCGGGGCTGGGCGGGGCGGGACGGGGCGAGGCGTTTCGTTTCGAGTCTTGAAGCTGTTTACTGTTCTTGAGCTCAGCTGCTATCTCTGATAGCCGCTGTTGTTGTTGCTGCTGCTGCTGCACAGCTTTAACTTTTTTACAGCACGCAAAAACCGCGAAATATAATAAAAACAACAACCAAAAAAATATATATTTATATATATATATATATATATATATATATATATATATAGAAATATATATGTATATAAATATGCTTTGGCTAGATATGCAGATTTATGTGCTGGGCCTGCCTTAACGAGTTAGATCAAGTTATGACAAGTTGCTGTTGTTATTGTTGTCATGCCTTGGCTTGTAAATTTTTGTTGTTTTCTTTTTCTTTATATATTTTGGTATTTTTGGTCGAGCTACAACGTTGGCGACAACGACGAATCTTTCGGTTCCGTACAACGAGCGCTGAGCGCAAAAACTGAATGAGCCTCCAAAGCGGCCGCGCAAGGCAAACAGGCGGCAAAGCCGCAGCCGCAGACACGGTCGCAGCAGCAGCGGCGGAGCAGCGGAGCGGCAGCAGCTGAGGCGAGCTAGTTAGTTACTTAGTTTGAGCGCGTAGTAGTGAGAGTCGATCGACATACACACACACACACACACACACACACACACACACACACACACGCACACACACACACACTCTGGCACACAAGTTGCTTTAGTCGCTCAAGCTCAAGCGCCATTTAAGTTGAGTAATTAAAATCAACCAACGATTTGCATGTCAGTGTGTGTGTGTGTGTGTGTGTGTGAGTGCGATTAATTATTAATCAAGCCCAAAAAGCAACAACAACAATAAACAAACAAACAAGTCCGACTGTCCAGCCAGACAATTACAAATATTCAACTCTCTCAGCTCAGCTCGGAGCTCAGCTGCGCGACTTTCTTTGCGCGCTCTTCGGCTGCAAGCTCCGACTTGTTGTTGTTGTTGCTATGTGTTGTTGTTGATTTGGTTACCGAAATCGGCATCTCAACTGGTTGGACTCCGCATTCACATCGAACTGCAGCAAATGTAAATCTAAATTGATTGCAAAATGCTTAAGACGGAGCGTATTCATTATAGGCCATGTGACAGCGGCGTTGCCAGACTGTTGTTTTATTTATTTTTTTATTTTAGCAATATATACTTTATATATACAATACACTTTGCTTGATAAATGAATCCAATTAAGATTTTTAACACAGTTTGAGTATTTGACAATAAGTTTTAATTGTAATATATGATTTTATTCACATTCCGTATATGTATATATAATATTTATTTATTTATATAAAGCTAGCTTGAAATAAAAACTTAAGAGCTAACTGTTGTGACGACAAGCTAGGGCTGACGGGGATTTAAATTTATTTGTATATACATATATCATGGAAGTTTAAAAGTCGTTAAGTAATATTTTAAAATTTTATACTTACTTTCTCTTGCTTACTATTTACTATTATTTATATATTAATAAATACAATATGGTGTTTATGTATATCAAAAGTTTTATGAAATTTGCCAACAAATGTTTTTTTGTGCTAAATACTATAAGTAAAAATTAAATACATTTGCTTGCCACTTGACACATTCGTTGTTGTATTAAATAGTTAAAATTGTTTAAATTTAAAATTAATTAAAACAAAATATATTTTACATCCGGAATACCAGTATAACAACTTATAATAGTTATTAGCTACTAGGGAAATTTAAAATTTGTTTATAGAACTTTTTATTTATTAATCTGGGTGCAGAATACTTCTTTAGTTATTAATACATATATTTTTAATTTTACAAAAACAGTTTGCTTATTATTAGCATCTATTATATTCGATAATCCATTTTTTCGGTTTTTATTTAATTATCTAATATACGGCTTATATATAAATATGTTAATTTATAACCTTTTATTGTTTTACAAAATGTTATACAAATATTTAGAAAATATTTGAATAATTTGTTATTTGTAAGCTTTAGCTCAGCCATTTGACAGGTGTTTTTTGTATTGGAAAAAGTTTCTTTTGGTTAATTTATCAGCACATTGCGCATACGCAGCGTTTACGGGGACATTTGCTATCTGGCAACGCTCGTAACCAAATTAATGCAGCATGTTGCCATTTGCTGCGTTTGTTGCTGCCGCTGCTGCTGGTAGCGTAATTAAAATATTGCACTTGTTACTTTGCCAGTCGCCGACTCAGTTCTGCGCGTTGCCGCAGTCTTGGCTGGCTCTTTCCTATATTGTTTTTGCCGCAGCAGCAGATACAACAACAACACCAACGGCCACAGCGAACGTCGACGTCGCCGTCACCGCCAGCGTCAGCGTCGCCGTCGCCGTCATCGTTGTCGTCGTGTATTAAAACTTGTTCATTGGAATTTTCTAATAAATCAATAAACGCAGACAACACATTGTGAGTGGTGTCTGTTTGGGGCAGCGGGCTGCGAGCAGCGGGGGCAGGCGCTGGTCAGCGAAGATGCTGTCTATATGGGCGGCAGGTGGGCTGGGCGGGCGCGGTGGGCGGGGGCTCGGGTGCATGGCACACAGCTGGCGGCGTACGCATCGAAGATTGCGCATTATAAAAATAGCCGACACTTTTTTTGAGGTTATGGAAAAGTTTGTTGTTGTGTGCTGTTGACAGCAGCAACAACAGCTACAAATCGTGATTGCAGCTGCAGCAACAGCAAAAACAACAAAACTTTGCAACACTTTCACGCATTGGGCACTTGCATTTCCGGTCAGCAACGCTTCCGGGGGGGTGAGGAAGTGTTTTTTTTTTTGCATGGGCAACTGGAGCTGCCTATATAATTATAATTATGCAATTTTCAGAGCTAACGAAATATATGTACATATATATCGATATATCTGTGAAGCAAGGTTCATAACTGAAACGAAGGCAAAAACGTTTTAAATTTTTGCTTTTTCTATATACACATTTTTTTTTGTTGTATTATTTTTTATGAGCCGCTTTGCCTTCCACTCAGTGAGCGGAGACAAACAAACAAAGCGGAAAAACAGCTTTTTGCTTTAATTAAATTATTATGCTGGCATTATAAATTTTTATGCCAGGCTTATAACTTGTGCGTTTTCATAATCAGCAGCAAATCACACACACAATTTTTTATAATTTTTTTCTGATGTGTTAACCAATTTCGCGCGATGTTAAACAAAAAACAAAAAAACATTTATTTAACTGCTGGCAACATTGTTGCTAAGCAAAATGTTGCTGGCCAGTCAGAAATACGCAATATGCAAATGGGCCAAATCGAAAGCTCCGTTTGTCACATTTTTATTTTTTTATAATGTAAATAAAATGGAAATTCCTTGGCAAAAGGAAGGAAAACAGAGGAAAAGAGAGACGATTGCAGCAAAATGCAGGCAGCACAAAAAAGTTGTAGAACAGCTCGGCGAGGCACTTGTTAAGATGACTGCCTTGTTAAACGAGCCTGCAACACCCCAGCAACAGCAACAACAACAACAGCAACAACAACAACAAACAATGTTGCAATGCTTAATTATTTCAGCGGCAAGGAATTCCTCGGCGCAAACTTGAACTGCTTCTGCTGCTGGAGCAGTTGCCGCTGTTGCAGTTGCTGCTGTTGCATTTGCAGCCTGTTGCTGCTGCACTTAAGTGCGGGTATTGCGGCCAAGCGTGCAGCAGGCAACGCGATTGTTGCCAACACTTGAGGTCGTCTGCCGCGGACAACGTACAGACCCCAAGCGCCTTAGCCTCCAACTCAGTTTAAGCCTCAGTCTCAGACTCTGCCTCAGTCTCGGCCACAGCTTCAGTCACATTGGTCAACGGCACCGACGCGTCTATGGCCATGTTACCAGTTGTGGTTGTTGTGCTTGTTGTTGTTGTTGTTGTTGTGGTCTGGCGCACCTATTTGTAATGCATTAATAGCCAGCCAAGAGGCAACTGCAACAGCAATTGCAGCTCAACGCAGCAGATTGACATTAAGCTGCCTTCTGGCGCTGGCCGTGAAGCCGCCAGCTCGGATGAAGATGATGCATTTGATAAATGGCAAGCTGCACATTAACACTGCCACTGGGTCTGAGTAATACGCCCAATAAATTGGTAATTGCTGCCAGATCATAAAAATCCATATAATTTCATTTTCTTTTCATGTTTGTTTTGCCTTTTATATTGCTTAAGCTCAATCTTTTGAACTTATGCGCAAAGTTTGAGATAAGCAAAGCCCTTAAGTAGTTCAAATTTTGTACTTAAATGTAAAAGCCAGATACACTGTTAATTAAACAATATATTGACATTAAATTATAAGTGATTTAAAAAAATCTATAAAGACTAGATTAGCACAATATATTAAACTTGCTTAAGTTAAAATAATACCAACTCGAACTTTAAAATATATATTTAGTTAAAGCACAGATAGGTGGGCTTAACAGATCAGCTTCAATTGGGCTCGCTCCTTCTGGACCGATTTTATCCCGGTGATGCCTAGCCTGAAGCCTTTAACTAAGCTTAAAGCTTAATATCCATTTAATTTGTACCAAAAAACTTATGTTTTATGTAGTAGCCAATTAGTTAAATTTAATTATTTTTTTAGATTTCTGGTTCTTATTTCGTTTTAGCCCTCCATTAAAGACTCAGGAAGTAAGATAAAAGGTCTATTTAATTTCTCATCGAAAATTGTCCTTGTTTGTAAAAGTTCTAAATTCGTTGCAGGTCGGCAGCACTGTTAGTTTAACTTCTTATTAAATATTTAACAAGCTGTATTCGGAAAGAGAACTTAACTTGCAAATCACTTAAAAAACGTCTGTAGACATATGTGCAGTCATAAAACAATATGTTATTTTTGATTCAATAAAAAAACTGTTTTTCTTTTTGGTTTCTGTGTTAACAACAATTATTAAATTTTATAATAAGTTGATTTGGGTGAAAAATTGATTATTAACAGTAATTGTTTACAAACAGCATAAACATAAAAAACAATACAAAAAATAAAGAAATTAAGTTTTAGTTTATCAACGTGTTAAAGTTGTTGTTAAATATGACAGAGAATTAAAAGAATTAAATAAGTCATGTTAGGCTGTAATTGCCTATAAAAAAGTTTAGCTGGGAAAAAATTGATTATTCATTCATATTTTAGGAAAATGTTGTTGTGTGACAATATTTATTATCCAATGAATTTCACTAGGGGAGCTGCTGTATATTTGACAGTCACAGTTCAGTGCACTCGATTCGATGCGTTCCACTGGGGTGGGGGTGGGTCGCAAGGGTCGCTGCCACCCCCGAAAAAGGAAAGATCCCACCGACAGATGCTTCAAATTAAGAAATTCCATTAAATGTGTGGCATAATGAATCATGGCCAAGCCGCGCAGTAATCGTATGCAAATTGTCTTTGGCTGGCAGCCGCAACATGTGACAGCAGCATTAATTGAACTTGCTTAGGCATGTGCTCATAGATGCGATGTGAATATGATTCCATTTGGCACTCGGCTGAACTTTGCCATTGTCTAGACAAATTAAGCACAGACACAAATTGATGTCGCCAATGCGCGTGGAGCACAAATTGCAATGGTTTGATGCTGGCTTGGCCACGCGGCGTATGCGCAATGTGTGTGCGCGCGCGTGTGTGTGTGTGTGTGTGTGTGTGTGTTGAGCGTCGTCAGCTTGTCTGGGCAGCTGCTGTCCAAATGGGTGTGATGTCATATGTCAACATCTCAGCTGGCCCAAAAAGTGTCTGTGATATGTGCTCGCACTATGAAAGAAGATCTGATCGGATCGGTTCGGGTCGTTAATTAAAATTGCCAGCGAGTCCGAGTCCGCGTCCGCGTCCGCGTCCGAGTACTTCATTAGCCACGCAGTTGCCACGCGCAGCTCTCCAATGCTTAATTAATAAATCAACGCGACACTTGCACTCAATGGCCGCAGCAACAGCAGCAGCGTCGTCATGATCAGCTCCGCGATGATCATCAACGCGATCAAGAAGCATCCAAGGCAGATGTTTAACTCGCTTTCAGATTGTTGCTACGCCAGCGGCTGACAAGGCAGACAAATTGACGCGACATTCCTCAGCCGCTGCTGTAAACTTGCCTCAGCTGCTGCTGCCCTTTTTGGGGGTGGCACTACACCGCCTCCCACCTCCCACCGCCCGCTCATCGCAACATCTAGTCTTAAATATAGAAGCTGACCGTGCAGACACATTAACGAAACGGAAATGTTTCTAATCGCAGCTCATAGATCTGCGCGTGGGCCGAGCTGTAAGCTGTGGGCAGCCAGGGCTTAATTTAATTCACTTTCTTTAATTAGAATAATGTAATCTTAAGTTGAGCTTCCTTGTAAGCAGCTAACGAGGCTTTAATGTGCGTGAAAACGGAGATGTACTCCAAGTAACTTTTGAATTGTTGCTCAAGATTTATGGTGTTCAATTTAGAATAATTATAACACATTTCTAACAAATAGATTTAATTAGGGTTAATTATATATAAAAACAAAAAAAAAATCTACAGACAATCCTATTTTATTTTTTAAAGTGGACAATTTTATTTTAAATATATTGGGGGTGTTTTTCGATTAAAAATTTTCTTTCAAAATAAAAGCATTTTTTTATAAAAGTACAGGTAATCTTTAATTTTTATAAATTTATAAATTTAAAATAAATGTATGTCCACTTATTTTCAGATGCTTGCTTGCTAATTATTAGGAATACCCTATATAATAAATGTAAAAATTTGCATTAGTTATTACACAATAATTTCACAGTTTTTTTGAACATCAAAATTCTAGGTATTCCCAATAACACTTAGTTTAAAATAGACGCAAAGACAATATAAACCATACACTATGAATATACAAACTATATAGCCGGAATAGAAAGCCTATACGCCTATAGAAAGCCTTTATGCGTTGCATTTATTAAGTTTTTGTTATTCCTGAATAACACTTGCCGCTGAAAGTTATATTGCTTTAATGGACTGTAATTAGATAGTCCGATTTATCAAGTCATATTATTCAAAAGAACTGCAGACTTAGTCACCGCCTGCAATTTGCAACCGCAGCTGCAATTTGTTGTTGCTATTTTTTGTATAGACATTTATATAGTTTATAACAAAGTTAATCAAGCAAAAATAGCACAGAGTGAGATACTACAGGCGAATGTGATTATTTAATAATTGTGCCAAATGCGCGGCAAAATAATTATTGTAAAGAGCAACAGCTACAGCAATAATTGCAACAAAAGTGTCTATTGTGCATAAAACAATAAAAAGCAAAAAAAATTAAATAAATAAATACTCTTACAACTAGTCATCGAAATAATGATTTTATAGCTCAACCGTAAAAGTAATCAATACATAAAGACAGCTTTTGAATGCTAGCTAGTAACAAGAATTGTATGATAGATAATCTCTTAAAGAAAATGTGTTTTTTTATTCATAGAAATCAGTCTTTGTTTTTCGTTTACGCATAAAAAATAATAAAATTGATGATGATTTGTACTTAATTGAAGAAAAAAATTGTGCTGGCAATTAAGAACAAAGTGAAGTCAATTCCATCCAAGCTTAGTCGAATTTTGAAAATATTTTTTTTGTCAGTTTGGTGTAGTTTTAATTAAGCAATTAATTAATTAATATTACTAGTTTGAGTTATCGAAGATTAAATACTCTTGGGCATCAAGGCGGCTATCATATAATATTTAATTGATCCATTCTTAATCTCTTATTGATAAATTTTTGGTTGCATTTTGAGAATATAAAGAAACTTAGTGATGTTTTAAAAATCAATGCACTATTTTTTTAATTCAAATCTCTGTATTCAACTTATTTGTAAAGGATGTTTTTCCTTAATTTACTTAAACTTAATAGCTAACAGTTCGTAAAAAGTTAGCCCAAATTCAAAACATATTTTGAAACTATTTGCAATTTTTTTATAATTATAAAATTTAACCTAGACGTCAACTCGACTTACCCAGATATATTTAATTCAGAATTTCAACGATCCTAAACTAAAAACTAAAAACTAAAAATGTATGCATACAAGCCGATATAAAATATAATACTCCCTGTTAGGGTATTAGAAGGAAGGCAAAAAACCGCAATTAGAAAAGTATGTAGCTTAGTGTCAGTTGTAAAATTGTAAAATTGTAAATTGCAACTGGGCGCGCGTCGCGTTTCAGATTTTAGTTGTTGTTTTTTTTAGTATTTTATTGTTGTTGCTAAAAATAAAACTAAAGAAATAAATTTACATTTTTAATTGCAATTATCGCGGGCTATTGTTGTTGTTGTTGTTGTTGCCACTATTGTTGCTGCTGCTGCTACTGTTTGCCTTTGGGGTCTTAAACAATTAAGATGATTTATTAGCAGCGCATTTTTATGAGGCGCACAAACAAAAAAGAAATAAAAATAAAAAATGGCAAATATTTATGCTTTATAATAATCATAAACAAGTAAATTGTATACATGTAGATGGATATGTCATTTGATTTATCACACACATATACGAGAACAGCCATAAAAATCAA
This sequence comes from Drosophila robusta, assembly GCA_035043565.1. NCBI lineage: Eukaryota > Metazoa > Arthropoda > Insecta > Diptera > Drosophilidae > Drosophila > Drosophila robusta. The sequence continues at coordinate 9,806,328 of JAWNMW010000583.1, read as the reverse complement.
CACAATTCATCTGGTAGCCAAAAATATTGCTGATTGCTGATTTCGTAATAGACAAATTTTTATTTTAATTTTCGGTTTTGTGGGGAGGAAAGAGCTAATTGCGATTTTATGTTTGTCGCTTGAGTAGCGCGAAGCATAAAGAGCAGCGAATAGATACAGAATAGGGAATAGAGAATGCTCATCTTTAAATGCATGTTAAAAATGCTAATGAAACGAGTCGTAAAAATTTATAAGAAAATTAAGCAGGAAAATCGTAAAAACTGTCTGAACACTTATTAAACAAATTAAAACTATGCCTCGTCGCGTTTCAAGAGCAACTTCATTAACAAATTGAGGCCCCCGCCCCGGGCCAACTATTACGGCACCACTAGGAAATGCAGGTCCATCACATTGGTGCCCGTGTGCCCAGTGAGCATGTGGTATCCCCCATCGGCCAGCTGCCTATAGAAATTGTAGCTATCGCAGTTGCGCACAATCTCAGCCAGCTCGTCCAGGGTATGGCTGGCCAGGTAGGCCTCAATCACGCAGCTGTCGCCTATGGCGCCCGCGGCATCCGTGGGTCCGTCGATGCCATCAGTGCCGGCGCTCAGAAAACTGCAGCCGGACAGCGCCTCGTCCCGGTGCAGCATCTGCGACATGAGCAGCGCCAGGTGCTGACTGCGTCCGCCCAAGCCCTGACCCGTGACCTGGTCAAGCAATCGATTATTAAGCGTGACCTCTGAGTAACTGTTAGTGCTCACCTTGATGACTGGCTCGCCGCCGCAGATGAGAAACAGCGGCGCCTTGGTGGCCACGTGCTGCTCCAGCGCCTTGAGGAAATCCCGAAAACTGCTCTCGCCGTACGGATATCTCTCCCGTAACTGCCCTTCATTTATGGCGCACTGCTTGAACTCCTGAATGTCGTGCAGCAGGCGCTGGTAGTCCGCTGCCACGCTGCCGACATCGCCCTGTACGGAGCAGCTCAGCACGCTGGGTATGTAGCCCAGCTTGGCGGCCTTCTGTGCAGCTGCCTTGGTGGCGATCACATTACTGCCCACCACAAACACCTGGCCATTGTCGAGCGATTGCCACTGCTCGCGCTGCGTGTCCTGCTGCTCGAACAGCTGCTGCACCGGGGCGGAGAGCTCATTCCACACCTGGTGCCGTTGCAAGATCTCCGCCGCGGACTCGCCCACGCCGCTGGGCTGAATGGTGGGCCCGGAAGCAATCAGCTCCAAAGGATCGCCGACTATGTCGCTCAGCACAAAGGTGATCAGCTGGCCGGCGTGGCGGGCGGCCAGTGCCAGGCGACCGCCCTTGATGTCCGAGCAGGCAATGCGCACCGTATTCAGCTCCTGGATGCTGGCGCCGCGCTTCATCAGCTTGTCCACGATGCTGCGCTTGTCCGGCAGCGTTAGCGGAGGCCTGGGCAGCGGCAGTAGCGCCGAGCCGCCACCCGAGATGAACACAAAGAGCAGATCCTGGCTCGTCATACTCTCGGCCAGCTTCCGGATGGCCCGAGCCGCGCTCAGCGCCGTCTCATCCGGCAGATTGTTGGGCGCGCCCTCGTATACGGTTAGCTTCGAGCAGATGGGCTGCTTGTACTGCCGCAGGCTATTGAGGGGCACGCTCAGCACACCGCCGGCGGAGCACTGGCCCAGATCCTGCTGCACCTTGTTGGCCATGCCCAGCACGGCCTTGCCAAAGCCCACAATGTGACAGGTTTTGCCCGTTATTTCGTGCTGCTTTTCATTCAACTTGATGAAAATGCGCTGATCCTGCTCCCTGGGTCGCATGTCGTAGCTATGGTAGTCGGCAAATATTTTTTCCGGATGCACGGCGCTTACGGCGCAATGAAAGACTTGGCGCATGTGCTCCCAAGCCTGTTTCTTAGCCATGGTAGTATATTTGTTCTCCGCAGGTGTTGTAAAAGTTAATAATTATTTTTATTTATTACAATCTTTACGTTCAGCTATCAGCAGTTAAATCTTCGTGGTTGCCGCCTGATTCGATGTCGATAATTGACGATAACGATAGGCACGCAGGATACGCTCTCCGTTCAATTGCTGGGGTAAAAAGTACAATTAATTGAGGTTTTTTTAATTTATAATATGCAGCAGGAAGCATATCAATTATATAATTACCGTTAAGTTGTACCTTCTGGCAGTGGAAAATATTTAATAACTTATCATATTGACAATCAGCTGTCGGGTCAAATTTGTAGGTGAAAACAACTGTTGTTGTTTACTGAAAACTAATCTTAGAGATGGGCGCTCGTAGCGAGTGATGTGCGACCCGAAACTATCGTATAGTTGATAAGTGTGCGCAAACAAAACTTAAAGATGGCAAAAGAGATGACATCGAAATGTCTAAAGGAAAAAATATTGATACAATTTTCATAAAAAGTGACTGCGACAATGTTCACGAACATCGTTAAATGTCGTGCCATGCAGCACAACGTTGGCTAACGCAGTCAGCACACAAAAGCTGCCTGCGCTATAGCAGGCAGCTGTGCACTGACATCAACATGAACTACCCAAACGAAACATAGATGACGCCAGTGCCTGCTGATAAGGCATTTGGAAACAAATTTCATTCTTTCTCGACCCAATTAGCAGGCACGCCAAATGCGCGAATTAGCGGCCGTTTGCTGCTGGCGGTGCGTGTGGGTGCTTACATATTAATGCCACTGTCTCAATCTCTTCGAGCCACACACTCGCGCTCAGATCGCACTCTTTGATTGGGCGCCCGTTGCGGCTTTAAATAGCGGCAACTTTCGCTGCTGGCAGCACAGTTCCCCCCACAAGTTGGCCAACATGAGGCGGACAACGACGACGCTGCTCGCGCTGCTGGGTAAGCTTTAGCCCTGCTCCCAAAATTAGTCAAAATCAAACTCTAATCCCAATTTAGCCCTGGCTGGCTTCAGCTGGGCCAATCCGCTGCTGGGACTCGTGGATCCGGCCTGCTTTGTGGCCAGCGGCGGTGAGTGTCCCAATCGGAATGTCACCTTCTGGCTGTACTCCAAGTAGGTCAGCAGCAGCTGCCCCCAACAGCAGCTCCACTAATGCCAGTGTCCTCCTCCCCCGCCCCCAGCTCCACCCGCGATGCGCCCGTCCAGCTGAATCCGCTGGATCTCAATCCCTGGGACTTCCAGCCGCCACGCCCACTCAAGATACTGCTGCACGGCTACACGGGTCATCGCGACTTCGCGCCCAATACTCAGATACGTCCGGCTTTGTTGGACAACGAGGATGTCTACGTGCTCTCCATCGACTACGGGCCGTTGGTGCGGGCTCCGTGCTACGTGCAGGCCGTGCGGAATCTGCCGCTGGTCGGCCGGTGTCTGGCGCAGCTGATCAACAATCTGCTGGAGCGCGGCATCGTCCAGCACGAGCAGGTGCACATCATTGGCTTCAGCCTGGGCGGCCAGCTGGCCGGCCAGACGGTCAACTATCTGAAGCGGAAGCCGAGGCGCATCACGGGCCTGGATCCGGCCAAGCCGCTGTTCATCCTGAGCGGCGAGAGCCGGCGCCTGGATGCGGCCGATGCGGAGTTCGTGGATATCGTGCACACGGACACGCTGGGGCGTGGCATGATGCGGGCCATGGGACACGTGGACTTCTATCCCAATTTCGGGCCAGTGCAGCCGGGCTGCCTGGATGAGAATCCCGGCGATCCGGGCAGCTGTAACCACGAGCGGGCGCCCCGCTTCTACGCCGAGTCCATCAACTCCACGGCGGGTTTCTGGGGTCGCCAGTGCTCCAGCTGGCTGATCCATCTCTTCGGGCTGTGCTCCACGCGCGCTCCACAGGCTCTGATGGGCTATCGCGTGGCGGAGGACACCGCGGGCTCCTACTTCCTGGCGACGGCCGCCGATCCCCGTACGCCCTGGGCCGGCAGGAGGAGCCGGATAATAGCAAATATCTGGCCAAGTTCCGTCTGAATCCGAAGCACAACGAAGTCGACCCCGACTTCGAGCCCGAACTGAGCGAATCCCTTCCAGAGCTGGAGGACAACGCCGTGGACACCAACGAGCTGGAGAAGCAATTAATCTGGCAGGAGGCCCTCGACGAGCCTCTCTTCTAGGCCCACTTGTGATAATATTCCTAATTGCACAACTATTTATTTAACTACCAACTAATCCAATCACAGATTAAAACTGAGCTATATATAATATTTTGATTAATTGAGATGGGGATAAACCAGTTGGGATTGATTAATATTGATAGAGTTCAACAAAACTATGAAAGTTTTTAAATTTAGTAGGCTTACAATAAAAATCCAAGCAGAAAAATATTATAAAAATGTTCATGACGTGTTTTGAATCTTAAAAAATTTTAAGAGCTTATATTCATAAATGAGTAAGAGTACTTTAATAGAGACGGGCACAAAATATCTGGGTTAAATTTAAAAGTAATTGACGTATCAATAATTAATAAGTTTCTGACGCCTAATTCAATATGAATAAAATACCAACAACCATGTAAATCGATTTTATTTCCGACCAACTTGTAAACTGTACGTAAAAGAATCTTGGCACATTTTGGCATAAGTTTAATAAAGAAAAAGTCCTACTTAAAGAAGTTTTATTGGCTTCGAATTGAATAGAAAATTGATTGAAAAAATCCTAATTCATTAAAAAAAATTATTTTGTTTAAAATTCTTACATATATTAAATAGAAACTCAAAATTAAAAGCTTTAAAAAAAAATAAAATAATTTTTTCAGATATATTAATTTAACCAAAAATAATGCAGCATATTGATATATTGATTAAATAATTAATTGAATGCTGACAAAGTTCTAAAATAGTTGGAGAGAGGCCAAATTACTGAAATAAAAAAATAAATAATGAATATATTAAAATTCACACGTTAGATACAATTAAATGCAGAATCAATTCAGAGGTCAGAGCAACATTTAAAACCGGTAAAAAATTCGCCGATGCGTTAATTAATATTAATTTATGAACACTGTGCAGAGTCTGGGCTGGATCGTTGAATGTAGTTCGGCAGTAAGTGGCATTAGCTTGAGGGTTTAGTTCTATTATCGGCTTGCGAAACTAACGTTGAACCCGCACCTGCGTGCACAGGCACAGAAACCGCGTTTGGACGTGACCTTGAGCCAGAGGCGCAACCCCGACTCCTTATCAGCGCCGACTCATACGGGGCTCATTTCCCATGCAGCTGCCAAGGCCAGCGCAAGTAAATTTAATAGAATTAGCATTAGAGACCGCGTGCACAGCAGTCCGGACTCTCGCCATGTGCAAATATCCGACTAGCCCAATCCTCCCGCTGCTCTTGTGGCCGCTGCTGGCCGCGGCCCAGCTGGACACCCCCGAGATGGACCAGAGGGAGCGCTTCCTGCCCGGGCTGTGCATCTTCGCCGAGGAGCAGTGCCCCAGCCCGCACATCAGCTTCTGGCTCTACACCAAGTGAGTGGACTCGAGGGGACTCCTCGCCACACTCGTTCGCGAGCTGAAAAGAGTATATTGGGTTTGGGCAATGTCCGTCTTGCTGTCCGTATTAACGAAATTCCTTTCGCCGCTATTGAGGCTAGATATACCTGTACCCACGTCAAATAAAGTATTACCGTTTTTTGTGGGCGTGGCAATTCGATTTAATCTATGTATCTCCCTCAGTTTTCAAGTTAGATACATAAAATCTTTCCAGACAGATTTCTGAGGTCCCTTTCTAAAGATCGCACAAATATTTTTTATATGCGCCCGCTGGGGGCGTGGCAAATCGATCAATTCCATATTTCCTGGGGGCGGGTTAGCTTCTCTGTTTGGCCACGCCCACTCCCGCCTCCACAATCTAAAGAACAAAATTATAATAACAATAAGGATCCCTTTCGACTGTTTTAACTGCGCACGAGTATGGCGCAGTCGGCCACGCCCGACTGCACTGTCTGCACTCATTTTTCTCATTTTTCTCACCTGCAGCTCGACGCGCGATGAGCCCGTGCAGCTGGATCCGCTGAATCCCGCGGCGGAGCTGTTCGAGCCCCGCCTGCCACTGAAAATACTCATCCACGGCTTCATCGGCAACCGCAGCCTCACGCCCAATCTGGAGGTGCGCGACGTGCTGCTCGAGACGCAGCCGGTGCACGTGATCTCCGTGGACTACGGCAGCCTGGTGCGCTTCCCCTGCTACTATCCGTGGGCGGTGCGCAACGCGCCCATTGTGGCCAAGTGCCTGGCCCAGTTGATTGACAACCTCTTGGCCGCCGGCATCTATCGGCGCGAGCAGCTGCATCTGATCGGCTTCAGCCTGGGCGCCCAGGTGGCGGGCATGGTGGCCAACTACGTGCGCGAGCCGCTGGCGCGCATCACCGGCCTGGACCCGGCGGGGCCCGGCTTCATTGCCAGCTGGGAGCACGAGAGGCTGGACCGCAGCGATGCCGACTTCGTCGACGTCATACACACGGATCCCTTCTTCTTCTCCATGCTGCCCGCGATGGGCCACGCCGACTTCTACCCCAATCTCGACCAGTTCAACCAGCGCGGCTGCAGCTACGTCACCCAGTGGCGCTTCTACAACTGCAATCATTATCGCGCCGCCGTCTACTACGGCGAGTCCGTCGTCAGTGGGCGTGGCTTCTGGGCGCAGCAGTGCGGCGGCTGGATGCAGTTCTTCACGCAGCGCTGCGCGCTCTACGCGGATATGCCCAACACGCAAATGGGCTACTTTGTCTCCGAGAAGTGGGTTCCGACTACGCTCCATTGCCTGCAGGCTCGCAATTCACTTTCCCTCCCGTTTTCTCTCTTCTTGCAGCGCCTCCGGCTCCTATTTCCTGAGCACCCACGAGAAGCATCCCTTCGCCAAGGGACCGCTCATCGATGTGGTCATTGAAGTGGCGGAGATTTGAGCCTTGATGTGAAGCTAAGTTTAGCAATTTAACTGTCGAATATTTCCAGCTTTGTGATCTAGTTAAGCACCTTAAGATTAGTACATTTACATGTCAGTAGATAAATGCAGATAACTTTCACAATAAATTTAGAATATTTGCTACAAAGAACTTATTTGAATACATTCCATTGTTAACTAGAAACACTTTTTGTATTAGGATTTTTAACGTTTAGAAATAGACAAATCAAAATATATAATAAATATCGTCATATTCACAGTCTTAATTACTTATCTTGTTATTCAAAAAATAAGATAAATTTTTTTAAAAATTAATAGAACTGTTATTTCAATAATTCTCTAACTAACTAAATTCCTCTTTCATTAGTTTTTATTAAAAAATTATAATTTCATATTTTGCGCTTCACAAAAATATTTTAAAATAGTTGTAGAGTTCTCTCGGTGATTGTTAAACTTATTACTATTATAAAGAAACTGAAAAATCTGAAATTTTTAAAATAAGCATAATATTATATTATTGTTGCTAATATTACTATTATCTTAAGTCGCGGGAATTGATTGCAAACATTAGTTTAGCAAAATCTCATTTAGTCAAAATCGTATTAATTTCGAAATTCCAGTCTTAATTTACCAGCAGTTAATCAAACCAATTTCTTCAAATTGGGAACAGTCCCAATAGCTGACAACAAAGCTACAAAAAGCTGTTCATTAGCTACAACAGAGCGAGCTTTTTTTGCGCTCTGCTTCACAAACATTTCGGCAAACAACGCAAACGAAACCGAAACCCAAAACGAAAGACTTAAGACACGAACGCGCGCCTCAGTTGCTTGCCAGCGCGCAAACAAAGCGCACGTCTCCAGCTCCAGTTCGGCAACGTTTTGTGGCACGTGCGCGCGTCGTCTCCTCCCGTGAAAGCCAAGATCAAGTGTTACACAAATAGCCGTTGTTGTTGTCGCTGTTGCTGTTGTTGCTGCTGCTGCTGATCGGTTGTCGGTTTTGGGCGTTTCGCGCGTGCCCGCTAATTTTAACATATTCGCGGCATCCGGCATTATGCGGCGACAGCGTCGCCAGCTGGCTCTGCACTGAGTGTGGAAATCGAGAGTGTTGTTGCCGAGTCCAATGACCAGCCGCCGTTGCATATGAAAACCAAAACAAACAACAAAGGCGCAGCTTGTTGTTGTTTTTTATGTTATTTTGTTTTTGGTATCAAATGCATAAACCTTGACCCACAGCGCAAAAATTCAAAGATCATTGAAATATAATATATAGTGCGCGATATTTTTCATCTTGTATAAAAGCAATTGACCCAAATCGAGTTGAAGTGTGTGTGATATATATATATACATAGTATAGTCTCAGTCGAAATTATCCAAAAATGTTGTTGAACTGTGCGCCCAAACAGCGGGAATTTCGGGCAATTGGCTCAACGTTTTGGCGGTTTTTGTGCCTGCTGCTCAGCTTTAACGTATTCCATGTGGATTTTGCCGGTTTGTTTGAATCTCTTTTTCTTATTTTTTTTTTGTTTTTTTTTTTGGGACTGTGCTAAAAAGAAATCAGTATTTAAGTTAAACTTTTACTTTCGCCCTGGCTGCTTGGCACCTTTATGAGTATTTATTATCGGTTTTTTTTTAATTTTGACCATGCCTCAGTGATTTTGGCTTTCTTCTGATTCCGCATTGTCATCGTTGTCTCCCGCTTTATGAGTTGATGCTGTTGTCGTTTTTAATGGGTTTTTGGTAGTTTTTTCAAGGCGTGGCGCTGCGTCGTTTGTTGGCTTTAAAAATTTGCGTCAACTGCATAAATAATTGCACAATATTTTATGGCGTTAGGCCATCGAAATTTCCATTGACGACCTTGCTTCACATTCGCCTAAGCGCCAGCAACAACATTTTGAAATTGATTTTATTTATGGTCTGCCCATTGAACAACTTTAAGGTTGATGCTCTCCACAGCACGTACTCTAGCAGCAACAACAACAACAATAACAACCAATTACTTATAACTATTTATAACTACTTATTTGTTTAGCCAACAATGAAGAGCCGCCTGTCTTTGCTGAGGTTGAAGTGCGGCTAAGCTTTAAATTTAGTACACTGTCCAGAGTTCATTAAATAAAACAAGTAATCAAAATAATTAAAATTCAATTTAAGCTTTAATGCTGATAGTTCTAAATCAAAAGATTTTAAAATGAAAGCCTTTATTTTATAATTATAGATTTCTTACGTGTAGAATAAACAAGCATTTTTAATATTATTAATATTAATATTCACACAGTGAACATTAACCCATTTATCATTTGAAAAAATATTTTGCATTGCTTTCAATCAAACTTAAAATAAATAAATTATATTTTTACAAAGAAGATTAAGAATAGACAATATTTTTTAGTGGACCTATTAATAACCCCTTTTTTAAATAAGCACATATCTAGCTAAAATTAAAGTAGATTAGATATATTTTAAAGAAAGAAAACAAAATGTTACGAATATTAAATAATTGATAAATAATTAAAAATCCATATATTTTGCGATTATAATTATGTTTATAACAAACAAATTTCAAAAAGGGTATACAAATAATGTAAAATTCAAATAGATTTCAAAGTTTTTAGATTATATTTTTTCATATTCTAGTTAACGTATTTTAAACCACTGTGCTATGGGTCATTTGGCCTTAAGTAAATATCTCTTTTACCACTCACTGTTGTTATTATTGTTATTGTTGTTGTTTTTCGAATTTCTTACGCATATTTTTTTTGGCTCATCCAAAAAAGAGAAAAAACACAATGGAAAACAAAACACGCGCAAAATGTGCCTCATCATTGGCCAGTTGGCTTGCCAGGTGTCATTTGGCTTTTTGATGTTGGCCCAGTTAATTAATTGGCTGTCTGTAGGCTTTCAACTAACTGAAGCTACCGTTCAACTGCACTCTTAATAGCTCACATATGAATATCATATCTCATATTTTATACTATATATTTCAATTTTAATTGTATGCCTCATAATGTTTATATTTTATTAAAATTTTAATTGCATGCCTCATAATGCGAGGCGCCGGCACCTTGACACTCTTTGGTGTTATTTTCGCAGTATTTCGCAATAATTGCTGCTCAACATTATTAAACATGCCATTTTGCTATTGTTTTTGTTATCATTGTTGTTGTCGCCAGAGGTCTGCTGCTGTCAAAGGTGCCATCAAACGAGTGTTCATCGCGTGGTTCTCGCAGTGCGCCCGGCTAATGGGGCGTATGCGCATTGCAAAAGTGCGTGTCATGGCAAACGAATGCGACTGACGGCCAAAGTCAAGTGCTGGCTGTTTACTCGGCTTGGCCTTTAATTAAAGTGCAGCAGAGGTTGACTTGCCTCGTTACATTTATGAGATTGCCACAAAGTTATTGTTCATATCAAAATAATTTAAAAAAGAATTTAAAAGTTGATACGGGCAATTCATTGTTTTAATTAATAAGCATGCTTAAGAAACTTAATGTCGCTTAGAAAAGAGAAGAAACTTGATTAACTTTTAAATTACAAAATTATATCAAATATTAGCTGGAGTTCTTGGAGTTGTAACTTAACATGATTAATATTCATGGCAGTACCTTTATAATACTTCCACTATATCTTGCCTTGAGATTATGATTTCCTGTAATTTAAACCATAGTCTTTAATTACTACCTGATACATGTTGGCCTTCGTATGAAGCTGCAGGCCGAAATTTAATAGAAGCAAAGTTTGCTATAATTTGGAACATTCTAATTACACTGTGCTGCAAATATTGTACATTTAATTGCCACTGTATAATTACGTGTTTTTTCTGGCATAGTTTATTGATTAAATTGTTGATACTGATCAGGAATTTTTATAAAAATTACACAGCAAAACTAGAATTTTCTCTGCAACGGTATAAAAGCAATTTTCTTTATATATTTTAAAGATTTGGCTTACCTAAGAAAAAATCATACTAGTTTTATTTCGACTAACTTTGAAAAATTAAAAAAGATAAAAAAAATGTTAATTTAATTATCAAAATATAAAATAAAAGTTAAGTTTCTTTTGTATACATGTAATGGCAGACTTAAAGCTTCTCGTAAAGTTCAATAAATACGTGAGATTGTGGAATTATCTTTAAGGCCGCACTAAACTTGATATTGTTTTCAAGCCAATTGCTGGCCAGCAATCTCAATAATAAAAACCGCAAAAAACAATTCGAACAACACGAAAATCGCAACATAAAAACCTATAAAGCCCGAAAACAAGCGATTAAATTCAAAAAAGAGCGGAAGATAGCACCAAAGCAAAGCGAAAAGAAGTAAAAACACAGATAAATAAAGGTAAGAAAGCCAAAAAACATCTTTCACTTGCGAGTAGACGCTAAACAACCCAATGATGAGCACGTCTCAAGTGTTGCAGTTGTTGTCGTTATTGTTGTTGCTGTTAATGTTGCAGTTGTGGCTGTTGCTGTTGCTGTGGCGTCGTCCGCTTGTGTCTTCCGCATTTGGCATCGCTTCCGTTTTTTGAGTCTTTTTTGGAACTATTTGAGTGTTTTGATTTGATATTTTCATTTGACTTTTCCGGCGTATCGCTGGCCGTTTTATGTATTCCACGATTTCGAAACAAATTTTCCCAAACAAATATGTAACCAAAAAGACATTTAATTGGCATTCGTAATGTTAGCGGAGCAGCAGTCCAAGTACACGTCCAACTCGCCATCGGAGCCGACTTACATAAGCCGCAGACGAAGCGAACGGTTTTGCGGCCCACGAAGCGATTGTGAAAATCAACTGAAGCCAGGCAGAAAACAGGCAGAAAAGCAAACTCGTCGCAATTGAGGCAGAAACCCGACTCGGCCCCTCGCTAATTGCAATGCGGGGGAGCTGGAAGGCCGGCCCCTCCAGCCGGCCAACATAAACGCATTTACTAACTGAATTATGTTGGGCTGGGGACGCAATTGCTTTGCGGATTGTGCAAAACAGTCGCATGTTGCATGCTTAAGTTGACAAAAAACATCGAAAATAAACAAGTAAGAGTGACCTAGTCGAAAGTGACCGACTAGCATTTACCCTGTAGCGGCGACTTTGCTTCTGCCTTCTTTTAACAATTACTTTTAATAATTACTGTGTTGAATTGTCTGCATGAAACATTTCATGTTTAGCTGAGAGTTGATTATAAAATCTATATATGAATATTTTTAATTATCAAAATCAAAAAATAAAAACTATATAGCCCTGATATCGAACAGCCAAATGGAATTTGCTTTAGTTTACTTAACTTTTACTTCTGTGTGCTACCTAAATTTACACAAAACCAGTATTCCCTACTTCAACCGTTTACGGCGCAGGGTACTAAAAATCATTATGACAACATGTCTAATGGAGAGATGTTAACCAGCCCCAAAGGCAGGCCAACTTATCCGGCTAGTTGTCGCTTGTTCACTGTGCCATGAGGTGAGCTGTCTTACGCCGGATGCCCTAAAAGGCGCATATTACTGATAGCCACCGATCAGTGATCAGTGTTAAGTGAAGCCGCAACTGCAACTGCTGCTGCAACAGTTGCAGACCGGTTGCATTGCAACATCGAGCAGCTGGTTCAGCATCTAAGCCGCCAACAAGTGGGCCAATTGGCCAGCAAGTTGATTAACTGAAGGCCGATTCTCAGCGTTTTTATTATTTGTTTAATTTTAATAAGCCCATAAAAATTCAAAGCGCAACCAAAAGTTGTACACATGGGTCTCGAGGTTTGCCGTTGTCGTGGCTCTTTTTCTGACTTGACTTTGGGTAGTTCCATATTTCATTTCCGTTCATTTCGTGTTCTTGGAAGAATTCAAAATATAATTAAATTATAAAACTTAAAGACTTTTTCATGTAATTTTTTAACTTTAGAACTTAAATTTAAAGAAAGAATATAAATTTAAAAAATAATTCTTTTGATTGAAAAAGGTGTGTTCAATAACCAACTTTGAACTGTTTTATTTTATGTAAATTTTTTTACAATATGTACATTTTTTAAGACTTTGTAATTAAAAATAGAGGAACCAAAATATTTACATTTTTACATAAGTTACTAATACGTAAATTTGAGTAATTGGTTTTTTTTTACATTACATACGTATATGTATAAATAAAACTACATATGAAACAAAAAACCGATGATAGGAAAACTTAATTTGAAAGTCCAAACATTTTGAGCCTTATATATCTAATAATATTCAATGCAGAACTAGTTCGCAAATTAACTTAAAATGTGCCTTGAATATGAACTTGAATTGAACTGTACAAAATAATCTGAATGACACAATAAGGCAATTGCCTTAGTCAAGTTTCTTTCTTGACAACTATGTACAATTTTAAAATTTTTTTTAAAAATTAATCAAATATTTTTTGAACTACCAACTACATATAGTTTACAATTTCGAAGTTAAGACTTTTACTGCGGAAAAATGTAATAAAAAGATGTTAATAACAATTGTCTTTCGAAATTCTTATGTCCTAAAGAGTAATATTTGATTTCTTTATAACTTGTTTACTTGATCTTTTCACAATATAAACGAACTCAAACTGGTTCTTTTTATGAGCGGAAATGCGCATATCTGTACTTCCAGTTCAAAATGCTCAGATGAGCTCATTGAATATGGGTTTTCCTTATGGTCGTTGCCGTGAATCATACACACACGTGTGTGTGTGTTACGTCCAGTTATGTCACGTCGCACTGTTTGTGTTATAAATAGCAACATCAACTGACAACAACATCAACTGAGCCACAACAACAAAACGAGCGCCAACTTCCGTTTTGGGCGCATTCGGTTGACTTTTACTTTTTGCGAGCATTGAAGAAACGTTGCAGCCACAGGCGCGCAACTGCAGCAAATGGTTGCAAATGTGGCAATTGCAGTCGCATGACATTTGCCGCACAACGGCAACATTCAATGTCGCCACCAGGCGGCACCAGCGCCAACAGCTTATGTAACTCAAACTCGTTTAGCCAGCGCCAGCGCCAGAGGTGGAGGTGGGGGTGGGGGTGGGGTTGGGGTTGGGGCCGAGTCAAAAGCTATTTCAATCTGCCATCCATTTGCAGCTGGACAAAATGCGGCCGTTGTGGCCGCTGCTGTTGCCGCGGGCCAAAATCAGACGCAGGTCTACGTAACGGATTCTTGCCTGGAGAAGCCCTATCGCTGTCCGCACCCGAAGATCCAGTTCTATCTGTACACGCGCCGCACGCAGGAGCAGCCCGAGTATCTGAATGTGCTGGACGGCAATGCCCTGTACTATACGCACTTCAATCCGCGGCATCCCACCAAGATCATCATCCACGGCTTTGGCGGCGGTCGCATGCTGAGTCCCAGTCCGGATCTGCGCGAGGCGTACTTCAGCGTGGGCGAGTACAACATCATCATTGTCGACTACAGCGATGCGGTGAAGGAGCCCTGCCTCAGCCAGATGGAGTGGGCGCCGCGCTTCGGCAGCCTCTGCATCTCGCAGCTGGTCAAGTACCTGGCGCGGCATCCGCGCGGCGTCCAGCCGGACGATCTGCACTTCATTGGCTACAGCGTGGGCGCGCACATTGCCGGCCTGGTGGCCAACTATCTGAAGCCCGAGGAGGGCAAGATCGGACGCATCACGGCCCTGGATCCCACCATATTCTTCTACGCCGGCGCGAATAACTCACGCGATCTGGACACCAGCGATGCCAAGTTCGTGGACGTGATGCACACGGGCGCCGGAATCCTTGGCCAGTGGCATTCCAGTGGCCATGCGGACTTCTACGTGAACGGGGGAACCAGGCAGCCGGCGTGTGTGGGCTCCGCCACCTTGTTCCGTAAGTCAACCTATTAAAAAAGCTGAAATAATGCAGCTAAATATAAATGATTACAATACATCAAAAATCGATATAATGTTAAGTTACAATCTTGAAATGACTAGAAGTGTAATATCCATTTATTATTTTTAAAGTCAATAACTTGAATAACGTAATATGATTTAAATGCTGCAGCAAAATGCTAAAAAAATATAATTTATATATTCTCTATTCGATGTACCTGTGTTTCTTACTGATTTCTAATATTGTTTGCTTACTGTAGAGACCTTGGCTTGCGATCACACCAAAGTCACGCCGTACTTTATCGAGTCCATAACGACAAAGCGGGGCTTCTATGCGGGCCCCTGTCCCAACCTCTTCACCTATCTGATAGGCTGGTGCGAGCCCAAGGATTCGGATTATGTGCTCATGGGCGAGCATTGTTCGCACAAGTGAGTAAATTCATGACTTTATGCAATTCCAAGTTTGCCAACTAAACCAATTTTTCGAAACTAGGGCACGGGGCAACTATTATGTGACCACCAATGCGAAGGCGCCCTTTGCCAGGGGTTTTCCCGGCAAGGGACGCGCCAATGGGGAATATCAGGGCGTCCGGCGTTAATGGAGGAGCCGACTTGAGAAATAATGGAGTTATGTTTCGCGTAGTAGCACTCATGTGATTTTAGTTTTTGTTTCCTAATTACGTATTTGTATTTATTTGAAGTGTTTTCGCTAGTTTTATTTGCCGCCATCGTCGTTGGGGAGTCGCCGATTTCGGCTCCAATTGTCCGCGCCTTGTACAAATCTAAATCTAATCATTAAGTTGTAAGCCGACGTTGCTGGAATTTGAATAAAACTTTAGACTTTAGTTTTAAAAAAATGTCTGAATAAACAAACACATTTTTGCATTTTTGGCATAATTTGTTAACATGTTCTTTTATTGAATTCCAAATACATTTGTTTAGGTATAATTTGTTAAGCCTTTATATGTACTCGTATATTGTAATTCGTATAGTCTGGTTGAATGATGGGGCTTATGAATCTTTTTTCTTTTGTAAATTAACAGTTTGGGCTTTCAATAAAATACATCGAATTCCTTTATAACACAAATTAAATTGTATATTATTATTTGTTTTTTTTTATGAATTTTGTTTTAATGACCAATATTGTTTTTTTATGTTTTCGGTTTTAGTTTAATGATATTAGATTATATAATGATATATATATTTATATAATTCGAATACCTTTAATACTAGATCATAAAATTATACAACATGGGCGGGTGTTGCCAGAAAAGGGAGCTTGTTTTTTTTAAATTTAATATATATATATCCATTTTTTTCTTGAAAATTTATACATTTACTAGTTGTCGAACAAAACGCACAAGAAAACAAAGATTTTCTTAATTTTTAATTTCAGTAAAAATATATATAATAAACCTAATAAACCTTCGAAAAGTTTTTAAAGCATGTCAAATATTGTTTTTTGCTAACGAAAAGAATATCTAAAGTGCGGCTAGCCGCAGCTTTTTTTACAATCAATGTGGTTAAGGGCTAAGAGTTGTGTGTGTTTGAGTGTGTTATTTGTGCGTCTATATATCTGACAATTGATGAGTTTATTTATAGAGCTTCTTAGCTAATAAGTATTATAAATGTAGTTAATTTACTGACACATTCGAGTTGTAGTACCCTAGTTATAACCGGTTCATATTTTATGCTCATTTAATGTGCTTTAAATGATATTCATTGCAATTGTGACAGTTAATGTTTTAATTTATTTCTTTTGACTATTTTAATATGTTTTTTATGTACACTTAAATTACTCACAAAAGCATTTAATGATGGCATTTAGCTAGGTATGCATCCATATGTACAGACTGTCTGGTCATATGTTCAACTATTTCGTAAGTAGTTCAATCTTTGTTTGTAACTACGGGGCTACAGTTTTCGTATATATGTTTGAACAAAAAATACTGTGGCTTTCCGTTAACATATTTGTTATTATTGTCCACACAGCCTTGAGAGGAATCGTGCCTCTCCAAAATATAAATTAAAATAAAATTGGAAACAATATCATCCAATTATATAGATAGATGAGTGAGCTAATGACAATTGAGAGCCTCGGTAATGTTCATCTCTCCTGTCAAGAACTATTTTATGTTTTAGGGACCCACATAGACATATATTTAATAATAACTACATAGTTTTGAGCATTTATATTGTTTATGCATTGTATATATACACAGTTCAATTGAATAATGCTAATATTACACATACGCCCCAATGGCCAACATTTTTAATTTTCTGCTACTTCAGTAAAAGGATAAAAATTTTGCCTAAATTTTAAAACCAATGAAAATTCTAAACATTTAAATAATATATTATTTTTTATGTGTTTATATTAACAAAGCTTACTGAACTAGGTATTGTCGCTTTCACAAGCAGTTTTCTCGTTTCTCAGTTTAACGGGTGTCGAGTAAACACAAGTTGGTATTTTTAGTATATAGTTATATAGTCGTTAGCCGATATTTAGCTGAACTGACCAACCAACACATATTTATGTAATAACATTTAAAATTTATGTTGCTAATTACGCTCTATATATAGTAATTATATGTATATTTAAGTATTTATATAATATTTGCTGCTCTGTACAAATTACGGTATAAGAATTGACTCTTTTAGTTAGAAAATTTTCACATTTTATTAATACATAGTGATTTAATTGTGAATAATTTGTTTAATATTATAGTTTATTATAATACTTGCTAGTAAGTGTGCATATATATATATTAATTATATAATAAATTTAATACGATAATTTATGTATACACAGGTAAAGGTATAAGATATATAGTTATCAGACAAAGTAAGTGCGTCTGTATGAGGAAAAACTTAAATTAACAAAAAAAAATCGAATAGTGCAATAAATAAAAATAATTGAAAAAGTAAAAGAACAGAATGCGATAATTTAAATAGTGCTTTCAAACATATATTGAAAAAACTTACTTAAATTATAGTTTCGCAATAAATAATAAAAAATAAAAATATACATATTTTTTAAATATATATTGTGCTATTCTATATACATTCAAAATCTTTGTTCTTTGTTTGTTATTTATACATTCATAAATTTGTTTATAAAGAGTGGGAGATATGATAAATACATAAAAATTTTAACGAGCTTTTGCTGAGCTTCACTTAAAAAATAAAAATAGAAATAGTTGTTAGGTAAATGTACATTAATTAAAATGTGCTTGGATTTGGAGAGAAAGTGCATTTAAATGAAAGGAAATGTGCAAATATCTTATTATTAAAATGATAATACAAATAATAAAAGTAGTAGTTAAAAATTAAATGAATACATAATTTTTCTATATAAATTTGGAAAGTACAAAAATTATATCTTTAGCAGCAAAAAACTCAGCAAATCTCAATATTATTTCGTTATTTATGAACAAGTGTAAGAATGAAGATTAAGATTACATCGAAGAGCATATGAAGACCAATTCTGAGGTTATTGGTGCCTAGTGCTAGCTACTTATAAGCATAGTATATGTTTTAGTACCTATATCATGCCTTGCTCGAGTCGTGCTGAACCAATACAAAAGCATATATGTATATTTATATATTTATATGTAATAGTACCAAACATAGTTTAAATAACACAAGTAACTAAAACATAATAATTACAATTATAATTATACGTGATTAATAATTATCATATTTGTAGTTAATAAGTATATCGTTATATGAATTTTAATGTTTATAATTCGTGCCGAACATCAACAATTGCTTATTGTTTAGAGGTTTTTTATTTTGATTAAAATTTACTAATGCTTACACATAATGACATTTAGAGCCTGGTGTTTATCATACAGAGAAGAATATCATCAACGGTAATAAAACTTGCAGTTTTGTTTTTTTCATTTTTCTACTTGCAGAGTTAATAACAATTTTTATTTCGCTATATATAATATGTAGCTATATAGTGTCTATATAGTTATTGTTTAAATTATTTATAATAACATATATTTTCAACGGTTTGAGACGTGCTGCGTGCCTGGATTATGTCTGTTTATGATATACACAAATGTCATATATTATTTATTTTTGATTTTAATTTCTTTGCCATTTGTTCTTTATTTTTTGCTGGAGCTTGTAAATAGAAGTTTTGCGTAAGCGATGCTTAGAAGATAGGTATTTGTATTATTATTATGTTGACTTTGTTGTTCTTGTTGTGATTTGTGTGCGGTGCCAAGTTTAACGGGGTATCTTCGTGTTTTGTATACGCGTTCAATATGTAGTTGCTCTGTTAGGTACATAGTTTCATTGTGTTAGTGTTGTTGTCTGTTGTCGTGAGAAATTCGTTAGACTCGGCCTGAATTTGCTGAACAGCTAATGGTCTCTTATATGTATGTATGTTTATCGTATTATTTACAAATCAACCCCATCAGGAACAAACAATAAACGGCAAAACAATTTTTGTGTTTTTTTTTTCGCTACAACTAAAAGCTATGTTAATATCAGTTGTTATCAGTGATTGCGACCTTTGGCTTTACTGCTGCTGCTGATAGGCCTGCTGCTCGTAGGGATTGGTTGAGGGCGCCATTTGACCTTGCGTGTAGTCGTAGCCGACGCTGCCGGTAACGTCCGCATACGGCGGCGGGGGAATCTCGTCGGCGCTGGGCGCAGCCGCTGCCAACGCAAACGGATTGTTGGCCACGTGTCCGGTGGCGCCGTAGCTAATGGCATTCGACTGCTGCATTTGGCTCTGCTCGGTGTACTCCGGTGCGCCCTGTAGAGTATATGAAACGGGTGAGAACGTTGCAGTCGGGCGTAACCGATTGCGCCATACTCGTTCACAGAGTAATAACAGTTTAAAATATAAATTTTTGTGCTCGAATCTTAGAGGAAGTTAGCAGAAAACTGTCTGCCAAATATGGTGCCTCTAGCTCTAAAATTGTGACTGATGTGGATTTTCTCGGGTTACCCGCCCTCCCGATTTGCCACGCCCCCATATGCAATCTTTAGAGCAGGTCATAAGTAATCTCTCTGAAAAGTTTTCGTATACCTATCTTTGCAACGGAGAAAGATGCATCGATTTTATCGAATTGCCACGCCCCTAGTGGGCGTAGCCAAAAAATCTTCACACTTTATCTGATGCGGGTCTATACGCATATATATTCCAAATTTCAAATCTCTTGCTGCAATAGCGGGGATAAAAACTGCGTTCATGCGAACAGACAGACACAGCACAAACCCAATATACTCTTTTCACTTTAAATAGAAGGCATATAACTTTCTCTTCGCGAACGAGTATAGAAAACAGGCAAGTAATGTGAGTGTATATCCCAGATCCTGCTGTACTCACAAATGAGGTCTCCTTCATGTAGTTGCCCGCGATGCCCGCCTGGCTGGGGTCGTTGTGTGTGATGGCGCCCGCTGGCGGTGCCCAGACCTGCTGCTCCTCGGCCGGCGGCTCGGCCCAGGGCTGCAACTCGCCGGAGGCAAAGATGCCGTAGAAGGTGCAGCCAATCAGATGAACACAGGCGGCCAGCGTGAAGACCGTAGTCCAACACCCAGTGGGCTGTAAGGAGAGTAAACTTAGGCTCAAGGCGCGGCACAGAATCTTGGCCAAACTCACATTCGCCTGGATGAGCCCGTCCAGCGCGTAGGGCACTATGATGCCGGCCAAGGTGCCAATGCCGTTGGACAAGCCCATGAGGATGCTCGCGTAGCGTGGCGCAATGTCCAGGTGGTTCACATTATAGCCCGAGATGGCGAAGCCGCTGAAGGCCACGCCGCAGGTGAGGGCGAACATGGCGCCAGTCTGCAAGAGGACTCAAGATGAGGCACTGCTGTGGCAATGTGTGGCATGCCCCGCCAACACTTACCGCCGTTGAGGAGTGCGCCACAAACAGGAAGAAGAGGCCCTCCATGCCGAAGCCGCCGCAGTTGAAGAGCTTGCGCACGTTGGTGGTGGACAGGATGCCGTTTTTGCGCAGGTGATCCGCCAGCATGCCGCCGAAGGGCACGATGGTGGTCATTATCAAGTGGGGCAGCGAGCCGACGAAGCCCGCCTCCTCGACCTTGAAGCCGAACTTGTGCTTCAGAAACGAGGACTGGAACAGCACCAGCAAATAAAAGTTCCACGAGCGACAGAAGTTGGCCACGATGATGGCGTAGACGGGCATGGAGCGAAAAATCTGGGGCCAGGGCGTCGTCTTGAACGAGGGCATCGTCGGGTGCGCCGACTCCCCCAGCGACTTCTCGATGTACTTCAGCTCGGGTATGCTGATCGCGGGATGCTTGCGCGGATTCTCGAAGCACAGCCAGATCCAAAACAGGTACCAGATGATGCCAAACGCGCCGTACGCATAAAATGGCGCCTGGTAGCCCACGGCGTCGGCCAGCAGGCCGGACAGTGGCAGGCCCACGACCACGCCCGCATAGGACCCGGAGAAGGCCAGTGTGGCCAGGCGGGAACGCTCCATGGGCGGCGCCCAGAACCGCCAAATGCCGTGGCAGGCCGGATATGTGACGCCCTGTGGGAGAAGTGGGAGAGCTGTTTAAAAAAGTTTGCCAAATACACACACACACACTCGTACACACACCAACACACAAAGAAATCGCATTAAAATAAATGCTTTTGTTAGTTTATTTTATTCTGTATCTTTTCTGCGCTCAGTCTGGCCCAACCCCAGGCTTAGGCCATGTTTCCATTTCGCATATTTGCTTTATCATAAAGCAAAATCCTTGCACACCCTCCCCCGGCACAGACAACCAGCCAGCCCCACGCCCCCTTTGCTACACTGAGAGAAACTGTCGTGAAAAATTCAATTTAAAATGAATGAAGTTGTAACAAAAATAAGAAAAAAGTGCTTAGTTTAAATAAAATATTTGTATTACAAGAATTTGCATGTTAAAAAAAAACAAAAAATAGATAAAGAAAGTACGATATACTTTTTACAAGCACTGGCCTGGTTGAAATAAGGCAAAATAAATTCCTACTTAGAATTCAATGCTATTTGTTTTGTCAATTTAAAATGCATTTTTTCTAATTATTTTAAATTGAGCGATAATTATACTTGTTCAAAAATATTTTTAAAAAAATAGGGAAACAAAAATACTTAGATTAAATAAAACAATTTTATAAAAAGAATTTGCAGAAACGTTAAATAAATACAAAAAAAAAAATAAATAAATAAAAATTTAAATAAATAAATAAGTACATAATACTTCTGATAAGATTTCCTCCCAGTTTTGAGTTCAACCTCTTCCCCATGTTTCTATATTTGCCTAATTCTCGATTGTTTCTCTGAGTGTAGTCAAAGCATGCGTAATCCTTGGCTTTGATCTGTCGCCGGGCTGGCAAAATCGCAATCGAATTCGATTTGGAACAGGGATACGTACCTCAAAGAGTCCCTGCAGCACGCGCACACAAATCACCACATGACCGTGCATCAGGGTCATGGCGAAGGGCACGAGCAGATGCAGCGTGGCGGAGCACACGATTGACAGCCCGAAAATCTTGTTCGCCGGAAACTTGGATGCAATAAAACCGCCGGGTATTTGTGTAACCAGATAGCCCCAGAAGAAGGATGAGTCCACATGGCTTTCAACCGCAACCGTCCAGTTCATGAAGACGGTCTAAATACGGAGAGAGAGAGAGAGGGGGAGAAAAAGAGAGGGTAAGCAAATAAGAGCAGAGCCAAAGAGGAAGAGTCAGAATCATTAAAATTTCTGCCGCGGGCCTTTATTAACGAGCGCCAAACGGAAGCCGTGTGTGCATGTGTTTGTGTTTGTGTGTGTGTGCGTACGTGTGGGCGTGGCCTTGGGTGCGACTTTTGAGTGATGTGCACACGCACACACACACACACACACACACACACACCTCTAAGCGTCAACAGCTTTTGCCATCAAATGAAGCAAATTAATTTCTCATTCCCATTTCCAATCATGTTTTCGGTCCCCTCAGTTGATATTATGTAACATTTTTCTCGTTTATTCACATAGGACTTTTAAAATTTTAAACAAACCCTTCTCGATGTATTCTTTTAATATAAATTTATTTTTATAGTAAAAATGCGAAAATAGTTTAGAGGCCAAATCATGAAGAAAATCTTAAAAATCAGTTAATTTAAAACAAATTTATGTGGAAAATTTGAAGCAATTCCGGTTTACATTGGAGGTAACTTGTAATCATTTTTGATTAGGAAATATAGTTCTTTAATTTAAATGCAAATATATATAATATAGCAATATATTACTCTACATTAAAAACCGGTTAAGTTTTCACAGAATGATGAGAGATTTTCGGAAATTGTAAGATGCATTTTTAACCATGACTTTTGTATTTAAAATAAATTGGAATAGTAATTTAGCTGGTAAATAATGAAACAAGCATGTTGCAGACGGGTGTAACCGACAGCGCAATCCGCGTTCACATTATAATAACACCCAAAGCATGTATCCAACATGGTTTTTACATATGATGCATAATTAATATAGAAGTTAAACCATAACGGAAATGACATCAGACATGAAATTCGGTCTAATTTTGACAATGTTATGGTAGTTTGAAATATGGGAGCTATAGATCCGATAGGTTTAAATGTCAACATTTATTGTCAATTTTTGCATGATTTTTGACTAAAAGTTTGAAAGTTAAAAGTTTGTTTATTGTTGTTTTTTATACTAATTGTGACAACAACAATCCATTAAAAATGTCAATTAGCACGTTATCTGAGGCGAGTTATCACAAGTATAAATTCCAAGTTTCACTTGCGTTCATATGGACGGACGGAGGACAGGAAAGCGGACACTGCACAAGCCCAATATACTCTTTTCAGTTCGTGAACGAGTTTCAAATATAAGTATTTAGTATAACTACGGGCAACACTTCTTTTCTTAGATATTTAAATATTGCTTGTTACAGTTTGGACGGGTTTAATCAACTAACAAGAAAGAAACAGGATGTTTTAGTGGCCGCTAACTTTGAATGGCGAATGAAAAATATTCGTAAAATATTGTTGAATAAAATATACCCTGTTTTATTGGGTTTTAAATTAAATTGAACATTTCGAGAATTGATTTGATTCGATAGCTTCAACCAGACTTTCCCACCAGCCTCAGTCTACTTACCCCGTTGTGCTCGCCCTTGAGCTTGGCGGCTGACATGTTGCAGCGCATTCCAAAGGCAATCATGAAGCCCACACAGGCCATGGTGGCGATAGTGTATCGAGCCGGCATGCAGGGACACTCCGCCTTGCAGTACTTGTCGATCTTGCGCAGCGGCGGGCGTTCGATCTCCTCGAAGGAGGCGGGCGAGTCCGGTCGATCGTCGTCGTCGTCGTAGGCATGTCCGCCGCCGGGTCCGCGGCCCTCGCGGTCGCCGCCCTCCATTTCCTCGTAGCCGCCGTGTCCGCCATGATAGCTCTGCGATATTTCGAATTTCTCCATATTCGGCTTGAGGCTGGAAAAACAAGGGCAAATGCCAATTAGTTCACGGCCACAGCAAACTTGGGCGGCAACAGGTGAACTGGCATTTCTGGTCAGGGGGCGTAAAAACACAAATATTTTCAGCTTGTTAGGGCAGAGAATTTCCCCTCGCCAACGGCTGCCAGCTGCTTGTTGTTTTCCCAGAGGCATTTGCGGCCTGGGGTTGGAATCGAGTCATCCAATTGAAATTGAAATTCAATTTTATTAAGTGCTGATAGCTGGCACCGGGGCACATTTCAAGTCGATTTGGCTGCCAGGTAGATTTCTCGGTTTTTAAATGTGCCGCAATTTGATTTCTCCTTATCCATTGTGGCTTAAAGCCAGCGCTTAACAGCGTTTACCGCGATGAAAGCGGCTGACAAAGGCTGATTGATGACAGAGTGTGTGTATTCGGCTTAATGTAAGGCGATCTGGTGGGCGGGGAGAAGCATTAACCCTGCCTAAGTGACACATCAGCATTGAGATAACCTCATCAACAACTCAGCCTTCTCTGGCATTTCTCTTCATAAATATCCAGACAATCGACCCCCAAAAGTATGCAATACAAACTAATAAGCAGCCACCAGCAAACGGGACACTACTGTCGAATAGAAGCACTTGCAACAACAGCCCAAGTCGTTTGCCACATAACTCAAATGTCTGCCGCCAAAGCTACCCTCGTCTGGTCACGCAGCTTCCTTGGAGTCGCTCGCTCTGCGCCTTGACCGACTTTAATGCCGGCATGTCTGACGCCAATTTTATGCGCTATTTATGGACACACATATACATTTTTATACTGACATAACTGTGCACTGGCGGGCATCGGAACTTTGTCACAATCTTTGTCAGGCATTGAGAACTGCCGCCATAGCTACAGGCAAAGATGACGCAATGTGCTGGTACTTTCCATCAATTATTATTCGTTCAGTTCCGAATCGGTTCTAACCCGAAATGCTATTGCTTTAAAGTCATAAACTCAACCTTGACGTAAGCTAGTTGCCCAAAAAATTGGTCGAATCCAAGCCTGAAAACTCTTTTTATAAATTGATTGGTTTCATTCGACGAACGTTTAAATTATTCTAAGCGAAATTATTTGTTTCGACATGATGATAAATATTCTATGAACTCTCATTATTCTCAGAAGAATTTGTTTTTTATTGTTTGTTGCACTTTTAAGTAAGATTTCAATTCATATATCCATATTTAAATTAATGTTATTTTGCTTTTATTATACTATAAATAAAATATTATTCATTTATAAGAATTCTCCATAACCTCAGATTTTTAAATAATTTGAAATTAATTTAATTTTCAATTATCAATAGACTTCAGAAAAGGGAATGATTAGCAAGTTATACAAATTTTTCATGGGTTATATTTTAAAATTATAGCTTTACAAAAATTACAAAAATCCAAACGGATGGCAAGAGCCCTGAATCAAACCAGCAACAGTCAATTTTACTTTTATTATTATTCAAAATATAAGATTAGTTATAGATTTTCAACATATTTTTTAAAATAGCATTGCCTGCTATGGCCTTCGGCTAAGTTAAAATTGGGAAAGGGTATATCGTATTCTTGCTGAAAATTTCACTTTTTTTTGGGTTGCGTTTTTTCTGCCGCCTTGGAAACTATTTCGCAAGTTTTTCAGCTACTTGTTTGTCGCGTTTGATTGTCAGTAAAAATTTTGCAGACTTTTTGGCGCCGCATAGATTACAGCTAACTGGCGCCGCTGTCGTCGGCCAACAAGAGTTGAAGTCAGCCTGGGAGTTGGAGTTGGCAGTTGTCATGACGGTTGCCTGAATTGGCTTTAACTTGGCCACAATGGCGCGCCCATTAGGCGGCCGTTTAGATAGAAATGGGCCAAATGAATGTTGTTTGACTTGGCAAGTTGGCGGCTTGTCAGCCACACGACTGCGGCTCCTGCGACTCCTGCGACTTCGTCACTGACAATTCTAATTTCATTTACAACAATAGAGAGAGAGAAAGAGCTCGTCCTTGAAGTCGCACGCATTTCAATTTCTTCGCGACGCGCGTTTCGAGTGCCACTCGAGATGAACTCAGCTTCAGCTGCAGATCTGTGTCCTGGATGTGGTATCCTGGCAACTACTGAATGGCTCGTAAAAATCAATTTCATTTGCGTGCAGCCTTTTGAATTTGAAGCAGTCTTTAACACGCCTGCCTGCCTGCCTGTTGGTATGCAACACTTCCTTCTGCACCCTGTACCTAAGCAAATGGGTAGACTACACATGTGTTTGTGTGTGAAACAGTAGGAAGAACGATTTATTCCTGATAAGCATCAAAAGCCAAGCAGGGGCATCCAATTTAAAAATGATCAAATTAAAATATTATATTAATTAATATAATAAAATAATATTCCCCAGTTTCTCCATAACAGATTAATATCATTTCTAAGTCCAGATTTTAATATATTGCCAGTTGCCATCTTTGCGACTGCTTTAAGCGATTACAGGGTATCGCCTAGTCGGCTAACGTTTACTCTCCTACACATTCCAAAACGCATCGAGTGCCGTCGCTCACCTATTGTTCCAGCTTTTAATTTGCGCCCAAGGTCCTTGACAAATCAGTTGTACAATTTTACTCGCATTGGGTCCTGCCGGCGTGGGCGTGCTCATAAAATTGCATGCCAGGAATTCACTTGTGCTGTTGGCCCAATATGCTCATGACTCTTTATTGTCTGTTTGCTGCCTGATGTGTTTGCCCCGGGAGCCGATGCCGGCTTCCGTTTGAGCACGTGCCGCAACTGGCAACGTGCATGGAATTCCTGAGCACATCCTGGACGTCTCGGCATGCCGTTACGTTCGATCTCACCATAATTGCCGGGCTGACTGACTAACTGACTAACTGACTTACTGACTGACAGACTAACCGTCTAAAAGTGTGCGAACTTCTTCACTTTGCGGCGCCTTTAATGACTTGTTAAGCATGCCAATAATTTTACAACTTTCCGACGCAAAGGCGACGGCGACGACGACGACGGCGACGACGACGGCGACGGCGTCGGCGACACGTGCCCAACTTTCGCGACGCCGGCAAGCTCCCCCTCTCTACATATACTAAGTAAGTACCTTCTCTGTCCTCGCCCATAGCCATATCACATCATCCTTTGCATGGTCAAGTTCAACCAACCACGCAGATTGGCGGCTGCACAGTGGTGTGAGTTGAACCTGATCAACGTTGCGTTAAATTAAGTTTTCTTTTTTATTTTATATTTTTCATTTGGTTTCTTTTTTGTACGCCATTTTATTGCATTCATATTTCAGTCTCGGCATATTTCCCATTCATCATTTGACACTGTGCAACAAATTTGACAGTTGAAATTTCTGATTTTAATTTAAATAAAACAATGGAACTAAACAAAATTTAATATTCCACAAATTGTTAATATCAATTGTTCAAAAGCGATATAATTAATATTTGTAAATTCTTTAATTTACCAGTTAAGTTAAAATTTAAATAAACAGACAACATGTTTCTCAAAAAATATATATAATATAGACTTGCTAATTTATTTTCTCATTTCCATAATTGTTTATTTGGATCTAAAGCCTAATTCGCATATTTCTCAATACCCAATTGAATAGTTAGAAGGAATTTAGTTAAAATTTTAAAGTTATTTTCAATATTTTATATTAATCATTTCCTTTGAAACTACTATGCGATAGTGAGAAGTAATATAAACAATTTCATTTAAACAACAGAAAACATTGAAGACATATTTAACGTTTTTATTTACAATTTTATTAGGGGTAGCTATAAATAGATTTGGTTAAATCTCTTCCTTATTTTTCACCGTCTGACATAACATTCATCAATTTTTTCTGTAATTTTATATTATTTTGTAAATTCTGTAATCTATGTATATTTAATACATATATATTTTGATTAATTAACTAATCACTTCTATAGAAATTAATTTTTTCTTTTAAATACCTAATTAAACAAAAATTCAAATTTATGAATGATTCGTCAACTTTGTTGCACAGTGTGCTGAGAGGAGATTCGATTCGTTGTGCTGGCTACTCACCCGCTGAAAACGCCCGTGGCCTTCTCCTTAAACGCCGTCAAGCCCTTCATGATGCTGCTGGTTGTTGGACTTTTTGTTTTTGTTCACTCGCTGAGCTCACTTGATCTTGTTGTTGTTGTTATCGCTTGTGCGCATAAATATTTTGTTGTCTACTTCACGGCGGCTTAGCTCTGCACTTTTGGGCGTGTCGAATCAGCAGGCGGCTAATTTACAGCAGGCAACAACAAATTTTACAACTCAATTTTGGTTGGTTCGTTCTGGCTTTGATTCTGCTTGTGGCTCAGTGAGGGGGCGAGTATCAGTGGGCCGCCATTCGGTTTTTGTTGTTGCTATTCGTTGTTGTTGTTGTTGTTACAGCCAAAAGGTGTGGCATTTTTACAGTGCCTGCCAAATAGATATGCAACATTAATAATATATTTTTGTTTGTGGTCTCGTGTTTTGTTGCTGATAAGAAAATCCTACAAAACTTCATAATTTGGCACATTTGTCGTCTCGTTTGTTGACGTGGTTGCAAATGTTGCCAGGATGTTTGCTAAGCGGCTTATGTTCATAAATTTGCTTGGCATTGATAGCCGAGTGGGATTGAGACCTGGGCTTGCTTCGGTCGGGGGCTGAATTTAGGGTGGTATATTATCAGTAATTACTCGGTAATTCTGGTCGAGAAAGAAACCATAGGAAGAGCTATTCAACATCAATACTTTGAATAAAAATTCAAGTTAAACAATGCAGATGGCATAGTTCCCAAAAATGAATATATAAATATCTTTTAATTTAAGAAATTTATAAGCTTTTAAAAGATTTATACAATTTTTATTATATAATAAACCTCACATATTTCTATATAAAATTTAATAATTCTAAATGTTCCAAATGTTTTAATATTTAAATAAAATTAATTTTAAATAATTAAAAATATTGATTACACATAGAATACACATACATAGAATGCTTAAGTTCCCGGCAATATTTCCTAGTTTAATTTATCTATCCTTAAATAAATACTATAGTTAAGTTCTTGAAAAAAAGTGGCTGGCAGTTCTATTCATAAAATTCTTAAAATATCCTTTCTTTATACAACACCTCCCTTTCAAGATAAAAATAGAAAAATCAATAGATATCTACACCAATCATAACATTTGACCTTTAGACGTTCTCTTTTCCACACTTACATGGCACACAAGTATTGCGTAATCCATTCTGGCGTCGTTCTCGATTATGTAAACGCGCGACGTAATCCCAAACCCGTTCTTGTTATCGTTTTATAGTTATATTTTGTAAATTATTATTTATGTAGATTTAATAATTATGCAACAAAATATATTTTAAAATAACTTTTTTAATTTTTTGCTTATGATATCACAAATAAGGTACACAGATTATAGATAGATATATATATAGAAGTAGCTCGAATCGGTTTAAACTTTACACGAAACGCTGCGAAGAGAACAAGAAATGTGAATTTTTACAAAAGTTTAGACACAAATATTTAGGATTATTTTTGGGTTTTTCGGATAAAATTCCTCACATTTTGTAAGCAACACACGCCCCGCCAAAAACGAAAAGATAAGGAAATTATTGAAAATAAATGAAAAACTGAAATTGAGACAACATTCAGACAGAGTTGAGAACGAGCCCGGCGGCAAACTCGAAAGCAACGACGACGACGACGACGAGTTCGGTGTTGACGATCCGCGTTCAACTCTGTCTGAAGACTGTGCGGCAGTCAGGCCGGGCGCAGCGCGAGCATGGAGCACGCGAGGATCAGACAATGCCAGGAGCTCAGGTGGCGCTGCCGGAATGCGACAGATGCCGCGTGGGGCAAGTACATAAGCAGCCGTCTCAGTCGCGTGTGGCAACGTGACGGCTGGAATGCGTAGGCATATATATATAAATATATATGGAGGGGGGGGGGGGGGTGAGGTGGCGGGGGGCGGGCGTGGGTGCTACTTGGTATATACACTGGAAATTTTCGACTACTGGAAGTGGCAGGCGAACGCGAGTTGTGCCGCGAGTTCTACGCTAAGCTATTGATAAATTCCAACACAATATTTAGCTAATTTTTCGAATGCACAAACACTGCAGAAATATTTGTAGTATTATTTAAGCAATTTATTATATATGCAACTATATGGAGAGGATTTGTATGTGTATATAGCCACGACAACTGGGCACACTCACTGGGCACTAACGCTGCGGCGCTTGCTTGGCCTCAGCAGGACAACGCACGAAGTGAAACTAACGCCAAGAGCATGTGCCCTTCTTGTCTGGCCAGCCAGCGGATGCCCTGGTCCACATTATGCTCCGGCAACATAATCAATGCGCCGTCTCTGTCGCACGCACATCACAGCGGCGAGACGGCGCTAGTGTGGTGAAAAGCTTGAGCGGCAGCTGCTGCGCAGGCTCAGCCTCAGGACTGTGCCGGAATGTCGCGGCCAGCATTGGTCGACGGTTGCTGGCAACAGTAGCGAACCGTGCGGGCAGCCGCCGGGGTGGGGGCGAACCACCTGGCCGGCGTGCGCCAATCAGCGTTCAGCCCCAACGCCACACTCTCGGCCGTATCGTTATGCCTATGTGGTATATAAGCTCGGGTATGCCTGAAATTCCAACAATGTGAATCTCGGTGGTGCATGAAATGCTATTAACATGTTGCCAGGCCATGCTCCATTGTTTTTGCTTTCTGGCCAAGTGTAACCGTTTATATACACGTATACGAATGAGTCTAAATACAAACGTGTTTGTATGGCTATTATGGACATTTCTCCTGGCTGGTATATAGCTCAAATGTCAGCCATTTTGAATATTTTTACTTTGTTTGCTTTCAATCGCTTTTCTATCTCTGTTGCGTTGCGTGGTTTGAGTGGTGCGTGGTTGGCTGTGGGTCACAGTGCTCAATTTCCACGATTTATGATTCACAATTTATATACACATTTTGTCCATTGGCTAAAAGTCGTTGCTATTTGTTATTGATTGCCCAGCTAAATGGCCAATTCCAATTTCAGCTTAAATCAAAACATGTGTCTGATCCATCAGCACTTTGAGTTATTCGAATTCTGCGTGCATTTGTGCCATTAACTTTAATTAATGGCCGATTTTTACATTTCTGCAATTTACTGTTCACACTGAAGTTTAATTAACCGCGCTTGAAGTACATTATGGCCTTGTTAAATAATTTCTTTTATTATGAAAAGTATAACGCATTCCAGACACATTTCCCCCAAATTAATATATTTAAAATCATTATTACGAGCTGATTCAATATAAATGTAACCATTAGTAAATTTTAATAAGTTTAATATATTAATCAGTCAATAAACTCAGCATTGGCGTGAGCAGTTTCTGTTTTAAATATTTTTTTTAATATGCCGCATTGTTTCTACAACTAACTCCCAAACCCCCGCCCCCACGACCTTCACCAGTGAAACTTTGTATGTATATATTCATATTTATACTCTGCAAAGTGATATGTATATCTTACATAGAGAAGATATACCACTAAAATGTCTTAGAATCTGATTTTAAATATAAAATAACAGTTTTATATAAAATAACACAAACATAAAATAATTTATAATAATTACAAATTATTTTAGATACATAAGTTTACAAAAATGTGAACTCAAATTTGGCTAAGAACCTAATTCTTTGAATCAAAAATAACAGCTTAATATGAACCAATTTTATTTCTGATTATGATTATTATTATAAAATAATTTATCAAACTTTTATTTAATGCATAAATTTAAATGGCAAATATATGTATGTGATAGCAAAAGCCTGGATTCAGCAGGCAGTATTCTGGCAGTATTCTTTCTTCACATATATAAAAATGCAACCAAATATATTTCTTATGACAAATATTGTCGATTTTGCATATAATTATATTTATATAGTCGGCAAAGTTTCGGTGATGATATAGTTTCTAGACTTAAATACTAAATTGTTGTAATTTCGGAAAATGAGTGCGCGAGGTTTTACAAGCGTTAAAGGAATAGAATAGCGATATTGGTTTATATTAATGCGGAAATTATATGAACAGTTTATTTCATCATCCGACGACGTTCTTCACTCGACGGCTTACCAATAGAGAAGAGAGATACATACAGAACGATAGCTTAAAGAAAACTTAAGATAAGATTAAGGCAAATGCGACTTGCTAGATTGTTACTTTGCAATTCAGGAACAATGTCAGGGCTGCATTTCAATATAAATTAAACAAATACAGTTATTTTAATTAAGCGACTTACAAACGCTAATTGTTGACTATGTTATAGTCTTTAAAGAAAAAAGGCCAGATTCTTATGCAACTTGCACATTTTGAGCACGCCACATCATCTCAAAGCTCCATTAAGAGTATCCACTAATCTAACCAACTGTCAGCAACTGCCTCGATTCCCATACACAAGCGACCAATTCATAATCCACAAAAACCTATGGCTCTCAGAGTTCTCATCACAGTCATCCAAGTACTTTGCCATCTTTCCTCCTGCTTCCCTTGTACCCCCACCGCCTCTTTTTTTTCTAATACGACGCATTGGCCAAGTCCTCATAAGCATAAAGCAAACAGTTGCAACTCAGCCAAAAGCTATAATAAAGTTGCGGATGTAAACAGCAAAAAGAAATAAACAACAACTACAACAAGCAAAAACTGGGAAATGAAATGAAAATCAACAAAACGGCAGTCATAGCCGCAAAGGATTTTCACAAATTTTTTTCCTTATCCATTTGCAAAAGGATACATGAGAAGGCGAACGCACCAGGAAGTGAGAGACGGCCAGACAGTCGGGCAGACATCCGACAACATCAGAGACATCGTGGCGCCAACAACAACAATATTCAACTCTGATATTAAATTTCCAGATTTTTCGTCACTTTGTGTGTGTGTGTGTGTGTGCGTGCTTCCGCTTTACTATTTAAACAAAGCGATTAAGGGTGCGCTTCCCATGCCTCGAAGCAGCTAACAGAAATCACATTGATTGACATAAATGAAGAATAATCGAATTGCGCTCATAAAACTCTAAACTAAGTGGCAGAACCGGCTGCGGCTCAAGTGTCATTCCAACACTTACAGTGGTCTGAAAATTACATTTTATTAACACCAAAAATTTGTTGCATTAAATGAAGTTGTTAGACCGATTTCCCATAAAAAAAAATGAATATTTAGAATAATCCATGTGGGGATATAGCTCAGTGGTAGAGCATTCGACTGCAGATCGAGAGGTCCCCGGTTCAAACCCGGGTGTCCCCTGATGCGATATTTTTTTAGAGTGCTCGGTAGATGAATTGTCTAAGTGATCCATATTGGGTACTGAATAACGACAATCTGGCTTCGAATCTTAGGCTAATGTACGGACAAAAACAATATAAAATACTTATTTTATTTATATTTATTTATATTGTCTTTGGTATCGATCGTTTAGGTTTATCGATTTTAACTATGTCCATTACTTTAATGAAAAAATTATAATACAAATTCGTGAAACTCGGAAAATATTTAGTAATCGCTACAGTTTTGATAACGCGAGAAAAAACGAAACATTTATTATAATTATAATATATTATTGGGGAAAAAATAAACTAACTGATTTATTTCATTTAAGTTATTTTTATTAAATTTTTCCGTTTCATATAAACAGAAAAAAATAAAATTTTATCAGGGGAAAATTAACTAAAGTTAATTAATTTTTTTATAATTGTGTGGAAAAAAATATCAAAAACAATACTAATGCTCTTTATTTTATTTCATTTTTCAAATAAATGCCTGAAAAAAAAACAACTGAAACAATACTAAAGCTGTTTCTTTTATTTAATTTTTCATTTAAATGTGTAGAAAAAAACAGCTGAAACAATTCTAAAAAAGTCATTATTTTATTTATTTTTTCATTGTCATATAAATGCAAAAAACAAAAAAGGTAGCAGGGGACACCCGGGTTTGAACCGGGGACCTCTCGATCTGCAGTCGAATGCTCTACCACTGAGCTATATCCCCACATGAAAGTTCTGCTGCGCATCTTAGCTTGAATCGCCACCACTGTGCAACTTTATAATATGTAGACGTGGGTAGCGACGCTATCTCATAAATTGTGCGAAAAAAGTGTCAAACTTGAGTAGACAAGCAACAAAGATGGAGGAAGGGACGGAGACGCAAGCACGAAGCGCACGTCAGCGGTAATTAGTGAAGCGCCGCCCAAAAGTCGGCTACAATTTCATTGAGCAGCCAGCTGTACTGTTCTTGTTGTTGCTGATGTTATTGTTGTTGTAGCTTTAGCTGGCTGTGCGCTAATTACAAAATAACTTTTGCCGCCTTTTTCTCTGGCTGCGTTGTCATCTTTGTTGGGATTCCCCGTGGCGTCTATGATGTATGGCTTTTTGTTGGTGAATTTACTGGGAGTGGGTTGTTAAAGGGGGAATGGGGGTATCCGCTTATGGATTACTGACAGCAAAAGGCTTTCCGTTTTAATTACCAGCTTTAAAGTTTTCGGCTTGCCAAAATCAGAACGAAAAATACATTTTTTGCTGCAAAATATTGCAAGAGAGTAAAGTTTGCGAACGGGTCATCAGCAATGGACATGGACATGGACAAGGGCATGGCTGCTTGTTGATTTAGCAGATTCATGCTGTCAATCCACACGTCCACCCACTCAATCACAAACTAAACGCTGCGCTCGGCTCGATAAGCGCGTGCCACCGTCAACCGTAAACCGTAAACCGTAAACCGTTGGCCGTAAACCGAAACCTGCCCCTGTTCGGGGCGGGTGTGTGTCTTAGGGGGGTTGTGGGTATCTATCTCTGTGGCACAAAACGATTTCGCTTTCGTCAGCCAGAGATTTAATATTTATTTTTGTTTGTGTGCAAATAGCTGGAAGCGCCACAGATATGTGACGGCGGCACGTACACAGGGGGATCTGGAGAGGATTCCAGTTGTTTTTGTCTGTTATTAGTTTCTGAGAGGCTGATAAAAGTGTTTTACTCATGCTTTCAATTCGACTGAATGTAATAGACACTCTAAGAATGCGCAATGTTTGTAAAAAGAAGAATGTTCGAGTATAAATTTATATTCTATATAATCTGTGTATATAGTTTATACTTATATTATTACATTTTAAAATAAGTAACATTAACCTTAAATTGTATAATATACATGGTTTATAGTATCAGTAAATTCACGTTAAAAATAAAATTACAAATTTCTTTTATTTTTTACTTAAGTATGTAATTCTCTCTAATTCACCTTCAAATTAATATTATTTTAATTTAAATGTTGATATCTCTCAAGCTTTTTACTAATTTTTTCAAAACTATTTTTATGTCTTTATCAATTTATATAAAAGCTCTTTATAAATAAATATACGACTATGTATAAATGTTCCTGTAAGTTTTTTTATATTTATGCATGTATAATTAGCATATGCCCATTTTGTGAATAGTGCCAACCCCATCGCGGGCATCCATTAGGCCGGCACGAATACATTCACGAAAACACATTCATATTTCCAATGTGAATACAATGAATAACGACACAAAAGCCAAAGTGCCAACAACAAAAGCAAACGGGCCGCTTGCAAAGCTGCAACTTTATTTTAAGCTAGAATGCACACACGTTTTGTAGCCCCTCCCTTACCTTCCCCCAACCTGCCCCCCGACTGGCTGCCATAACGGGCGACACACCGGAAACGATGCTTTTGCGCCCCGGCGTGTGTCGGGCCTTTATGAGTTTTTGCTTTTTTACCCTCAAAATGCATAAATACTTTGTATATATATCTCAGTCTGGAGCATGTCTTGATTAATGTTGGCGTGCGTTGGCTTTTACCCCTACCCCTACGCCTACTGCTAGCCCTGATGGCGTACTGGACAGGGCAATAAAAATGCTGTCACACATCATTTGGCGGTATACAAAACTTCTCATCAATAAACTGTAATTGCGAATTTTTTAAACATTTAAAAAGCTTGTGGAACCAGTCGCCGGACACCTGATACCCAGTCCGCCGTAGTGTTGCCACTGGCGTTGCCAGCCCGGCATCATAATGAATCTAATCACTTACGCTCGAGTGCATCAATTATACTGCCATCAAGCATCACGGCCTGAATAAGGCGCTGACAGACAGGCGGGCGGACGGATAAACGGACGGACGGACGGGCAGACAAAATGACTGGCGGCTCTCTGCCACCCTCCCCCTATGACTCCCTGACTCTCTGATTTCCTGACTCCCTGACAAGCGTGGCGAATGCGCCGGCCGACAACAAAAAGCCAACAGAAGCGACGAGTCCTTTGTTAACTGGGAAAATTTGTTTGCAGCGTCATCAGCAACAACAACAACAAAGACAACATCAACATCAAGTTGATAACTTTATGATATATATGTTTATACCCCTAACTGCCCATCGCGAATGCCAAAATCTCTGCCATGGGGGGTTGTAAAATCGTTGGGCTGTGTGAGGATGTGAACTGAATATATTCTGGAAGTCCATATATGTATAACACTATAAAATGTCCAGAAGCACTTCATTACCGGTTTTAATAAGGTGATGTGAGACAAATAGTTACAAACTCTGACGCTGGTGTTAATTGTGTTTCCATATTAATACTTTTTTAACACTTAAGTTCTTATTTCACACGTTTTGTTCACCTTTGATTTTACATGTGAAAGCAACAGGCTTATTTCCCCAATATCCCATTTTATTTAAAAACGATATTGAAAATCAAATTTATTAGTATATAAGCTTTAATCAATAACAGTGTTTTAAAAATAGATAAGTCGAAACACAACATTTAAATCATTTATAATATATATTTATGATCAATATTCATATTAGCAAAAATACAAATACAATTAAAATTATTAATTTTACCCAATTATATTTTATTTTTATCTATTACGGACATTAAAAGGAATATATAAATACTCTACACATTTTTCTTGGCTGGTGTTTTAAATTACAAAAACATGAATTAAATGAAATTTTAATTATACATTTTCATGGCAATTTGAAAATAACACAATTATTGTATAATAATACCGTTCTTTTCAAATTTAATAAAATTGCGTTTTACCTTAAGTAAGGGGCTCTAGTCGGGAACGCCCGACTAGGGGATACCCTGAATCCTGTCTTCACATACATTTCAACCCCCTTGCATGCATACACACATACACAATATCACAAACACACACACACAAATTCACGCCGCAGGCAGAGCGTTTTCTCAGCCGCTACGCTTGGCCCCCACGATGGAAACTAAATTCGGGGATCAAATCTATGTATAAACCAAAGCCGAAGTTTGTAGTATTTGAATTGCGTTTTTTACTTATATGCTTCACTCGCACTATGTCGATTCAAATTTGGTGGCTCTGGCTTTTATAGTCTAGGAGTTATGCTAAGAAAACTAAGAACAAATTAAGTATTACAATCGATTTGTATCGATATTTGCAAAACGGTGCAAAATATCGCAACAAAATGGTAAACTCGTATTGCGTATTGTATTACACAATCTGTAGCTTTTCTCGTTCCGAGAAGGCTGCGTTCATACAGACGGACAGACGGAGAGACGGACGGACAGACAGACAGACGGACAGGGCTAGATCGACTCAGCTCGTCGTCCTGCACAAAACCATTATACCCTGATTTACCCATTTTCGATGGGTACAAAAAGATTCAAAGCTCGAAAATTGAATAGTGTTTATGTAAACATATTCTAGCTCCTTACTCCCACTGAAATCCGCAGTTAGTGTGGTCAGCTTTGCGTGGCAACCACAAAAGTTTTTTTTGAGCTTTTTTGTGTACAACTTCTGCTCATTAGGGGAATATTAAATTTCCTTGCTTTGAAGCGCAGCAAGGACAACGCCTTTAATTGCTGAGCATGTGAAGACTTAAAAGTCGCCTTTTATGCGGTTGCCGTCAAAGCGAAACTCAATTAAGCGACAGCTTCCCCCAACAGGATCCCTTGATTTTAAACTGCTGATACGGCAGTTGGCAGCTGCACAACAAGGACATCAATAAGGACGCTTTGCCGGGGTTGCCAGCGACTACCGAATGCCTTTTCAAAAGGCATTTTTAATTGAAATTATCTGATGCTACCTTTAGCAGCAGTTAAATGTGCGTTTTTCAGCTCCGTGGCTTTTCCCAACTGATTCTGATTGATATGCGTGGTTGGTTCCTCAGTTACCCGGAGCATCTTTGTGTGCTTGCAACTTGTTTACAACTTTGGACGCTAATAGCGGCTTTAAGTCAGCCGAGGATATGCCATAAATCCATGTTAATAACGCCAGGCGATCGGCCGTCCCCCTTTTCTCAATGTTTCATTCTTTTTTGTCTGCTGCAAAATTTGCTGAGGCAGGCGGAATTCATTCCTCGAGACGCAAACTCAAAGACATTTAAGTAGATTAAGCGACTTTTATGTTGTCCTCGGTCGCAGCCATCAACCCAAATGAACGTCGACAGTAAAACAATTCACCAGGCACGCCCGGTGCAAAGGACTTAGGCACGATGCGACATCGACGACGACAGGACATAAAGCCTGCAATATGCCTTGGCACTCTAAAAAGCGACTCTCGAATATGCAAATAGCTCTCGAGCGTGGGCGTGGCTCAGTGGGCGTTGCAGCAGCAAACAATGAAAGTAAATGCCAAAACATTTTATTGATTATCAGCCAGTGCGAAAGCTGAGACGACAACCCGTACAGTGTGCCGCAATTGATTTGCGGGCCAGCGAAAAAATGTGTGGGAAAATGTGAATATAGCTGTTAAATAATGATTTATAAATAACATCATAGGTGTTACTTAGGAAATATCCAACTAGAATTACACTCGAAAAATTTATAAATGTTACTGTGAAAGGGGTTATACCCAAACTTGGATTATTTATTTTGTATTAACTTTTTTTATAACTTAAAATTTGACTATTTTAAATTATTTTTAATTGTTTTTATATTGCATTGGTTACAATTTTTAATATGCCTAAATTGACTTAAAGACAAATTATATACATATATGCAGCCTGTGACATGAGCAGATATGTAATAATCACAGAAGTTTATCAACATATCAAATATGTGTGATACCGGCTTATGAAGAATTTAAAGTTTTAAAGTAAATTATTTATTTAAAAATCTAGCCAGCAAATTATCAAAAAAAAATCTATTTATGGGGCAAATTAATTTTTGAGACTTAAAAAGACTAAATAGGTAATAGAATATTTTTTTAAAATAAATGCTGAGCTTTTTGTTGAGCCTTAAATAATTATGAGCCTGGTCACACTGTGCTTTGATGCTGTTGTTGCTACTTGAGTTGCCATTACGCGGCGCCGGCGAGGATGCTACACTTTTTGCCCCGTCTAACAGTAAGTGGGGAGCTGAAGTCGCAATTGAAGCTGAATTTGAAGTTGGAGTTTTGGTGTGTGTGCGAGTGTGTGCCTGGGTAGGAGTAAGAGCATCGAGCATTTTAATAACCGCAGCGAAGCGAACAACTCGCAGTGAAACGAGTGCCATAAATTATGCCACCCACCGGTCGAGCGCGGCTGGCACATTGACAGTCGTCCTAGGCCCCCTTTTGGCCGCCCGTCGAGCGATTTGTAATACACAACTTTCTCCCCCCCCTCGCTCTCTATCTTCCTCTGGATTGCGCTTTTGGCAGGAGGCGAGCACAGTGGGCGTCATTGCCGCCCCGCTTGATGCGTTTGATATATGGTTGAAATTTAAACTTTGCAAACGCAGGACAAATTCGCTGGCAGGAGCCAGGACAATGCGCATCAATTTATATTGTCAAGCACTTGGCTGGTCAATGCGGCGTCATAATGCAATTGTATAATTTTCTTAAAAGCTCCAATGTCCTGGCCAGGTCTCGAGTGCACTCGGCCAAAGAGCTGGCGCCGGCAAAGAGCAGCCGAGATCACAGAAGGCATTAGAGAAATTAAAAGTGGACAATGAACCCCAAATGGTCGCACATTTTGGTCAGCAAAACAATCAGCCAAATGGCGTGAACTGGCCGCATTTAAGGACATTTTAGTTAATTGAAACGAGCGAACCATGCAAATAAGAAAAACTAAAGCAAATCGCAAATGTAAATAGAAATCAACGCACAAATCCTTGCCACCCGGGGGCAGTCACGTCTCGGCGCGAGGCTTAGGCCTTAAGCTCCCAACGAAGGCGCGACCACCTGTGGCGCAGGATGCGCCAGGACTCCGGGGCTGCTGACACGTCGCACGTCTCAGGTGCAAATGAAGATTTATAAAATTTGCAAATTGTTTTAACGTGCAAGTGTTTTTTAATTTGCCCACCAAGAAGCTCACATAATCAAATTTTTATGCGTCCTCTGGGACCACACTCTCAACCCCCCACCCCCCCCCCCCCACACACACACACACACACGAACACTCAAATGGCTGTGGTCGTCTCGATTTCACCCCTGAGACCGACTGCCGGAGCGCAGTAATTGAGGGTTAAACTAGCGTGTGCCCATCAACAGGTAATTGCCGTTCAGATTGCGATTTTTATGACAACTTGTGGCTTGTTAGCGCCGCATAATTCATGAGGTCTCGCTAACTTCCACTCTCCCTCTCCCATATTGCTTCCGTCTGTCTCTTTCTCTGTCTATCTATCCCTCTCAATCCCTTACTCTTTCTGCTTGCATTAATGCAGCTACGAAAAAACTAAAATATTCCATGAAACAAACTAATATAATATAATAAAAATGATATATAATTTATATACAACTCTCTGAGGTTTGGGGATTATTGATTATAAAGGAGCTACAAATCAACGCTTGTGTTTTCCTGCGTAACACGAACTCTCACGAGTCAGCACGACGTGTTCGAGTTAACAAATTTAATTTCATGCCTGACGGGCTCAACAAAAATTAGTTAAAGTAAGTTAAACATTTGTCCTTTCTTGGAATAATATTTTTTAAATTTTGGTCAAAGTTCAAGTAAAAAAATTTTAATTTTATTATAAAATATGTAAACAATTATATATATTTTTTAAACGTAAAAGATATTTGAAATCCGCTTATACGTTATGTTGAAAAATTAATAAAAGCTCCCATCCCTAACTATCAAGAGTGGTTCCATATAACATTATCTAAAGTTCATATTTTTACATAAGCATGACTATAGCTCATAAATTATAATAAGAAACTTTCATAGTCTACTCAGACGATATTTTCTTTAAAAAATATGCAAAAGAAATGAATAATTTTTATCGAATTTACAGCTTTGAGACACATTAAAAGGATTTGCCTGGCACGTGCCCGCACATCAAGGCTTATCAAAGAAAACAACTAGGGAAAAAAATCGCACTTGTGTGTTTTCTATTTTTATCTTGAAGTGCCATTTGTGAAACAAGAGCAAAAGAAATTAGCATTTATTTTCGAAGTGCGTGTTTATTTAGCTATTTATTTAATTTTAATTTTCTGTTCTCTTTCTTTTCTCTTATTCTGCATCTACCAATCAGTCATGCCTAAAGACCAAATAGATGCGATTACATTTAATTGAATTTTCACTGTGCCGCGGCAAAGCAATGGAAAAATTTGTATTAAATTACCAAAAAGAAAAATAATCAAAAATGCGCAACGCGATTGGAAAAAGGCAAGAAAAACGTGACACTAAAAAATGTTGGCGTATTCAAATTTCTCTAACGTTAAGCCGGCGAAATTGGCAAGACAATTGGGGGAGGATTTGGTTTTTTTGTCTACAAGTGGCTACAAAATATATATGTATATAACAATGATAAAAACCTTTTTTCGAAAGCGATATATAGGTTTGTTAGGATAAATAGTATTGTTGAGTGGCTTTTGTGTTTTTTAGCAGATCTTTATGACAATGTTAAATTAGGTGAATGTTTGACGGAAATATATAGCTTTAATAATAATAATTAAGAACAATATTAACAATAATTAAAATACAAATTTTAAATAATTAATATTTTTGAAAATAATTTAAATAAATAAAACTTTAAAGGAATTGTGTTAAAGAATTTGTGTTACATTTTGCCCTATAGAAGTTTCTAAAAGCTTTTCGTTTTCCTGCAATATTTTAAGCGTTATTTAGAAACCGGGTTTCATTTCGGGTTTCTAATGCTTATGCCCAAAAATCAAATTACGTACGTTGAAAACATTTCAATTAGAGTCAGATTCAATTAATTACGCGGTAAATGATGACTGCATTTTGTGTCTATTATGAGTTTGTTTAACCAGCTTAAAAGCGAGCCAAAAATGTTTTCAATTTAGCAGGGCAGCAACAACAGAACAGAAGGGACTACAAACGCCAGCCAAGGACGCCAAAGAAATTCAATTAACCTCGAGTGGTGGCTGCAGCATTGTGTGGCATAAAACAAAATGCTGCGGCTTCGACGTGGTGGCATTCACATTCACACCTCATCAACATCAGCAACAGCATCAGCATTCAGAGTGGGGGGAGGGGTTGGTATTGCCATGACTTATAGCCGCAACCAGAGAAAAAACTTTCCCATCTAAGCTTCTGTTCGCTCCGTCCAATTGTTAATAAAGCCCACGTTTTGTTTGCCTTAACGCCGCACAGTTTAACCCCTCGCACCGCCCCTGCCTTAGCCTCAGGTTAGCCGCCTCATATTAAACTGGGCCTCCGCCTGGGGTAGTCAATAAAAAGTGCTTAGAACTTACTCTGATTAAGAGCTGGGCAAACAAATCAATGCCTGACGGCTTGTTTACTTAGCCAGTGTCTAAACAGCTCCGTCGACGGTATTTTAAACTGTTTGCGATATGTATCTGAAGGACCTCGCCCCTCTCGTTCATGTGGCCTCATCTGAGCCATGTAATTAACATTTCAATTTTGTGCTCGTATTTAAGCGTTGTCCCCCTCCCAGAAGGGGAGTATATCATCAGACAAATGTATCTCTTCTGCTTCAGCTACGCTCGGAATTCTTCTTCCCTTTTCGAAAATGCTGCGGCAATAAATAAATTGTTTTCCAGGGCGATTTTTACTCCTGTTTTTTGTTGACATATGCAAATTTTGTTGCCTGCACGCGTTGAACAAAGTTTTTTGATTGCTTTTAAGCGGCACACTCTCGATCTGGTTGGTTGGATGTAATGGGTGGCATCGGGGTATAAGCCAGGTTATTTGCCAACATGTAGGTAGCTCAATAAGCCTTGATTGTTTACTTTTTGCTGGTTTTATTGCTTGTTTGCCAGCTTGAGTACCACTGAGAACCATGTCGATTTTATCTAGATGACTTTATAAAATCATAGAAACTCTACCTCCATTCTAATTATTTTACGGATGTTCCGACTATAGTCAGCGACTGTTTTAACTAAAAATATGTGCGTTAGCCAAAATTGACCGAAAGGATATTTTTTATTTTTTGAATTTTAGATTTATATATATTTATATATTATTTATATATTATTTTTATATTATAAATATATATATATTATTTATATATTATAAATATATAAATATATCACGTAAATAGATTACAAAAAAACAATCTGTTTAAAATTAAGGCTGCAATAGTTTTCAAAGCGGACTAGTTTGATTACTTGTTACAATTTCTTACTTAAGCATTTAGTCTCAATTTATCATACTTACCCATTATCATATTTATTATTAAACGTCTTCTTAACTGCTTGACTATATATTATTTATTTTTTAGGCCATACATTTAAACTTGACGTGGTAGTCCAAAGTTAAAATATGTTTGATTTATTTTATTGCAATTATAGTTTCACTAATTATATGTATTTATTACTATAGACACAACCTACAAGTACTTTGGTTGGATTTCAATCCAGAAAAACATTGTTCGATCAAAAAGCTTAATTATAATTACGAAAGTTTTGCTTTCTTCCACATTAAAATAATTTTTTGCTTCTGAGTTTTTGAGTCATGCTGAAAAAAGGCCTTAATTTATATAATGTCCACCGAATACACATAAATTAAGCAAAATATAAATAACATTTGTAGATTGGCAGCTAAATAGAAAATATGATATTAATTCTTGTTTAATTTTCACGCAATTTTGTATCCAACAAAATATACAAAAACAAAACACTGATTTTCTAAAATAAATCACACTCGCAACAGGTTTTTT
Organism: Drosophila robusta; assembly: GCA_035043565.1. Taxonomy (NCBI): domain Eukaryota; kingdom Metazoa; phylum Arthropoda; class Insecta; order Diptera; family Drosophilidae; genus Drosophila; species Drosophila robusta. Next base: position 9,762,110 of record JAWNMW010000583.1, on the reverse strand, counting down.
TAGTTTAATATATTTTATTTTAATTGCATATTCATATAATTATCAATATAATATGTATTGTATTAAAATCACGTTTATTGATTAATTGCATAGAATCAGCTTATCAAATACTAATAGATCGATATGAATTGATATGATGTTGCTATGATATTCTTTAGGTTCAATTTTTAACAAAGAAATAGCAAGTTCCCATACAAGATAGGAAAGCAAGAGACCTTCTGATATGCCGATCCCAGTCCCTTCTACAGCATCCTCCGGTATTTGCGAAAGCAGGCGAGCTCCACGCTCCAAGCGCCCGGCAGCTGCAGCTGCAGCTGCTTAGTGGACTCCTTAGCGCCGCAGAAACTCCTTCGCCGTCGACTGCTCCGTCGGCAGAGCTGCTGCCAGAAGGCGCGCCCGTTCCAAGCCATCGTCTGCGATCTGCGCCCCCGTCGGCGTTTGTGGTTTGTGTGTGGCGCCAGCGAGACGGCCCGCGCTTTTATAGCTGTCGCCAACTGGCTGAGCTTTGCCCACTCTCTCTCTCTCCGTCTCTCTCTACCCCCCACAGAGGCGCAGAACTTTCGTGTTGAGTTTGCGAGCGCGTGTGTTGAGTTTCGTTGGCGCAAAAGGGCAACAAATGTAGCTGCCTAATTGGGTGTATGTTTATATACAGGAATGTGCAGTTAGGTAAAAAGTTGCCTGCATATATAGAAAGCTCCACTCCCCAATTACTGTGTGTGTGTGTGTGTGTGTGTGTGCGACCTTACAAGGCTGCGTCATAGGAGGAGCTACAATTAAATTCTGCAATGGCTGCCGAAAATTGCGCTGTGCTCAGCATTAAAATACCAAAATTAATTTTAAACACTCAACTGAAATAATTTCGGGAAATATCGGCACTGCCTAATCCTTTGCCTGCCTGTGCGTAAGTGATTAAAGCCATTAACGAAATTATCAGGGATTATAAAGATTTGTACTCAATTTGATGCGCTGCCACGGCAGCTTCTGCTCCTGCCTCCCCCGCTGCGCCGGAAGCGCCTGCTCAGACGTAGAGACAATGCAATTTACCGTAATCCAGGGACTTCAATTAATGGAGTGTCGACGTCGTCGCACCCGAAAGGGGTTGCTGGGCGACGTGGTTGCGCACAATGAAACACTGAAAGCCCTTCCCGCACCCCTTTCTGCCCCCCACCCCCTCCCCCTTCGCGGCCTGCGCTAAAAACCGTATAGTTGATGGCACAATGAAATGCATTAGGCCGCTGCGTGGGCTGGGGCTGGGGAATTGGGTTCCTGTGACACTTACTTCCTCCAGGAGTTTTTATAATTTTCTTTTTGGCAAGTTTCTTTAAATTGACGAAAGTTTTTGACGTCAGTGACAAAAAATGCTGTTGCATAGTTTGTGGCACGCGGCACGTTCAACACTCACAACGGACACTGAACAATGTTGCCCAGTTCCCTGGCTAGCTGTCAACTTTTATTGTGAGAAATGAGGGAATTTCATTCAGTGAAGTGTTCTCACATAAGGTCAAAGGGCACATGAAAATTGAGAGCAACGCCGACAGCAAGTGACGTACAAAAATAAATTATCAGCAAGTATATATATATATGTATGCATTGGCATGGCAAGCAAATAAATTTATATATAAATATTATATATAAATAGGCAATGGCAATAGGCAATATCAGGCAGGCCACCATCAACAAGTTGACATTCTAAATAAACCTATCTAAAGGTTATGTTGTACATATATATATATATTGCTATATATGTATATATAACAACAAATTGGTATTTTCCTAATAAGTTGGCAGCACCTGTCGAAAAATTCTTAAAAACCTGTTTAAAATTTATCTTCATGTAAAATATTTGCAAATAAGAAACTGCGATGGCCAGCTGAAGTCGTTGTCAACTTTGCCGGGAAGCCGAGACAACCGGCTGAACATATATTAGTGGGTATTTAAAATGACATGTATGTCAAATATTTGACATACATGTTTGTATTCCAGAGAACCAACATTCATACAGTGCGCTGGCACTTCATAATCACTTTCACATTAGACATAAGCATACATTTTAACACAAGTACTCACACTGCCCTGCAAAACGTTCAATAAAACACATCGGAACAGAAAATACAAACAAGTCGCATTCCACCGCTTAGCTTCTAAGAGAATCATATATCTATATATCAACACTCAATCTTAACAAATCGCAGACTTTAAAGCAGAAATGGAGGTCCCAGAGGAAGCATCGGCCTCAGCCGCGGCAACTGTGGAACAGGTGACCGCAGAGCCAATTGAAGTGGAGGGCGAAGATCAGAAGGCTGCAATTACTCCCCATTTCGACATTAGCATCGACCCATCCGAGAAGGAGCCAAGCGGAGGAAGCCTCGATGGCGATGCCGAAGGAGGTGACACGGAGATGTCCGCAGAGGCGCTCGCCAAAATGGAGCACGAGAAGCGGAAGCAGAAACGGGAAGAGAAGCGCCGAGCGCATTTACAACTGAGAAGTCATTTCAAAGAGCTGGAGCAGGACACGGAGCCAGAGACGGAGCCAGAAGTGGAGCCAGAGGCAGATCCAGAGGCCAGGCCAGAGACAGAACCGGAATCGGAGGCTGAGAGAAGATTCAGAAGTAATCTAGATTTATTGTCGCGGGTAACTCTGCAAACGGAAGAAGAGAAAATCAAAAATTCGATATTCCTATCCGGCACTGAGAGGATTGAAACCATATCGCCAGAGGCATCATCCTCGGACGAAGAAGATTATAAGCGGCGGCCGTGTTCGGTGTCCTTTAAGGCTGATTTCCTACAAAATTTCTATTTGCCCAGCTACTCCGACATCTCGACCGAGTCAAGCGAGCACTACATGTCACTGCGAGTGACTCAGGAGGTGATCAAGGATATGTCTCTGGTCGATGAGGGGCACTTTGTGGATCCGCTGACCGGCGAGCTGATTATATCCGACAAGGGGGAGGAGGAGGAGCAGACAGCTAAAGAGGAGGAGGAAGAAGCAGAGGAAGAAGAATCGTCCTCCTCGATATCCTTCGATTGGCCCTTCCCGCTGGAGGACGAGGTACCACCGTCGGCCGCCCAAGTCGTCGATGACGCCGAGCTCGCCATGGAAATGCTAATGGAGATACGTCCAACGATCCGGATCACGACCGCACAGTCGACCACGGAGATGGAGGCACAGCGTGCCGAGCGCGACAATCGCCAAATCGTCACCGATTTCCTGTTCAAAGTGATCGACGAGGCCGTTGAGACGGCCGAGTACGTCGATCCCAACGTGGTGCTCAAGAACAAGCTCGACAAATACAAGCTGATCGAGGAACTGCATCGGATCGTCTCCAGTTGCGTGGCCGCCAGGCAGTACAACGCCGATCTCAACAAGAAGATGTTCGACTATTATCGCCGTCTCGGCCAACTGCGCGGCTTCGACGCACTGCCGCCTGCGGTGGAGGCGGCCGAGTTCCGGCGGCAGAGGGAGGCCTTGGGTTACCTGGATCACCTGAGGCACAAAGCCGCCGAAACGAAGCGAATCAACAATCTGCTCATGGCCAGTGTGTCAATGGACCTGAACTACGTGCGCAACATCGCCCTGTCGACGGTCGACTCCCTGGAGGATCGCATGCGGCAGACCCTGTGGCGCAAGGACTGCGAGATCCTGCCACGCATCGTGGAGAGCGAGCTGCGTCGCATGCAGATAATGCGCAACGAGATCAGCGACAGTCGCCTCTGGCTCATCACCAGGCAGCACACGCTGGGCAGGCTGATCGAGGTAGGTCCCCTCTCAATTTAATGTCAGCCACACGAAATGGGTTTGGGAAAGGCGCCTATTAAAGTTGGTAACTGAGGTAACTAAAGTCGGGTCTCTGAAACCACTTAATAGAGATGGAAATTAGAATTAGTTCAATTCAAACTGAAACAATTCAATATTTTAATCAAGTGAGGAGGCGCTTTTTTTCAGGCTCTAATATTCAGGGCTTAACATTAGCATTTTGTGTTTTCTAAGAAAGCGAGACACGAAGTAAAATAGATGGACGGACGGACGGACGTGGCTAAATCGACTCGGCTGGAGATGCTGATCAAGACTTTATACACTCTATGGGGTCGGTGATGCCTCCTTCTGCCTCTTACATACACTTGCACAAAACCATAATACCCTGATTTACCCATTTTTAATGGGTTCTAGTTATATTTCCAGCAAAATTCATAAATTTAGATTTCTTTCCCCTAGATACACCCAAGATCTTTGGTATTTAAATGCCAAATGTTAGCCCTAAACGTTTCAGCATGATCTGGAATTCTCAGTTTGTAGAGCATATATTATTGAAAAATATAATTATTTATAATTAAATATTTACTTATATTTGACAATTTACTTAGCGCAAATTCAAATTTGATCAAATCACGCCGGAGTTGACCATGGATCAGTTTCTAAATGCGCAACGCGATGTCATGGCCCTGGGCACAAAGGTCGAAGGTGCGCACTAGAAATAATTAAGCCCCTCAAATAGTGTTTAAGCTAACCCACATTGTTCACACAGAACGCAATTATGATCTCAACCGCATGCGAGATCGTTGCTCCAAGCACGTGACTCAGCTGGCCTTCATTCGGGAGAAGACGAGCATGAATTCGGCCACCTTATACACTTGCAAGGACGAGTTGGACGAATTGGTCGAGAGACAAGACGAACTGCGGGATCAACTGCTCGACCTCAAGCTCCAGCACTCGTACCTGAAGGATAAGAAGAGAGAGCTTCACGAGAAGTGCGGACTGCTCTACAAGCCGGCTCTGCTGTACGATTTCGATGACACCGTGGACAACATTGAGGTCAAGCGCAAAAGGGTCAAAAAGCTCCGCCAGATCGTTGCTGACATGGAGACGCGCATTGCGATATTAGAGCAAGAATCCCGTTTCTCCATGGCCTCAATCTCAACTAAGAAATGACTTTCAGGACGCCCGACTTTGATAAGAAAAAATGCACTGATATATTGTACAAGTTCTTTTATACACATACAATTTACAACTTTAGCAATTAACAACAAAACGGTGCTTAAATGGCACTAATTGAATAAAGTAAAGCTGGGCAAAAGCCTCTCCAAGTGCGGCCCACTTCACAGATTCATCTCTATAGCGACTACTTTTTTATTCATATTTATTTCGCTCTTCTCCAATATTGCACGACTTCATGACGCTAAATTAACTGCGAGACATTTCTATTAGCTCTCGGCGAATGCCGAGCCAATCTACTCCTAATATATGCATGATGCTGTCCGCCCGATAACACTTGAGGCATGCCGGGGGGCGTGGCTGAGCCGGGGGCGGGGCGGGGCGGGGCTGGACCGGGGCCACGTTGCTGCGACAACGTCCCCTCTTATCTGTGCGGCACGTGGAGAACTTTCTGAACTTTGCTCTAAATGAATTTAATGAAATGGAAATGTGCAGTCATGAGTCTAGAGATGACTGTAGTAAGCTGTACCTGTAGCTAATGCTACATAACTACTGAGAGGCAGAGGTGAACATTTCACCTGATAGCCACTTTTTCTTTATATTCACCTTTGTTAAATATAAATAAAAATATAAATGAGTTATCTATTATTTTCACACTATTGACACAATTCCTAAGAACTTTTTTCCTAACTCCTTTTTCCGGGTTTGTCGCGTGTTTTTTTCATAGCTTTAATTGGAGCACTCTGAAAATAAATAAATGCCTGGTTCGGTCCCATAAAATTATTAAAAATATAACAAATAATCCATCTGTGAACTAAAATTAAGTACAAATCTTTTAAATGCCTTAGCGCTCGTCGGAAGGATCTCAAGGACATTCTTTACATTCAAAAAGGCCATACAATAAGTCATCAATTTTTGACTTTTACCAGGGTATCTCGAGGTCAATCCCTTCTAATATGAAAGTGCACCTGTAGCCAACTCTCTGTTGCACAACAGTTGGCGTCGCCAACTGCAACAACAGGCGGAATATGTCCTGGCACACGGAGCGACTCCGAGGCGTCGCCCGCAGACTCCCAGAGTAGCTTTTCACACATGAGCGCACCCGGCGTGCCCAGCTCCCTGCGGCAGCTCCATGAGGGGTGTTCCGCCTGTTGTTGTAAATCACGGAGTGAAACCGAAACCGAAACCGTTAACGTGTTGCGGTTACGCTGCTGCCTTTGCTGTGGCATAGAAAAAAGCAGGCAAGGCGAGCCGAGTTCCATTTGGGCTTTATTAAATGCGCCAGCGGGCGGGGCTGGCCCAAAGGAGGGTTAGCTGCTCTGTGCGCGTGTGTGTGTGCGTGTGTGTGTGCGTGTGTGTGTGCGAGCAGGGCAACGTCCTGTCTCACCATTTTTTATTGCGAATTTCGTATTTTATCGCAATGTTTTGGTTTTTTATATACTCTGCTTACAACGAGAAAAGAAGCATATAAGTTCTGCGCAGTAGCCATCTTACTTTTGCGGAATTTATACTCTTCATTTTTCCCAATATTTTTCAAAGGCCCCACAATAATTTGAAAAATCCACAATCATACTCGCAGTTTGAAAGAGACTGCCTTGAGCTTACAGTTTTAAAGCCACCAAATCGAAAATCAAAAATTCCTTTTCAACCCATTTTAATAGAAGAATCTTGTACTTTCCAGCCAAGGCGGAATTTTATTTAATTCTCAAAACATGAGCGCTATTTATAGAGTATTGCGCGGTTGTTGACACCCCACTGCAAATTTGTAGCTTGTTTTCATTTTTCTCTTTTTGGTTGAGTTTATCAAACTTCTTACATTTGTTTCGTTGTAAAATGGGAGCACACACAGGCACACAAACACCCGCACACACACATTGGCAAACTCTCCGATTTAATGATTGCTTTTGAGTGCTGCGCGTTTGGCGAATCCGTAAAGCTCCGGGAGGACTTTAGGGTAACTGCTCCGGTTTCGCTTTTCAACTCAAGACATGCGAAATTGTTTCATTTTTTTCTCTTTTCAGCCTTGGCAAAGATTTGTCAATTCTTTGACACAATGATGCATAACGTTATCTGAGATTTAAGATAGAGTACAGAAAAAATAATACAGGCAAAACAAGACAAACCCAACAGCTTTTGCGAATTAATCTTCTTAATGTTTGTGCCTTCGGGTAAGGGTTTTCCAGCCCCCCACCCCCAGGCACTAAGTAGAGCGCTTAGGTTTTCCAAATCACATAATGCGATTGTTGATTGTTGGAGTAGCTTTAAAGTGGGCAGGGGCTATCATACCTATACACTGCGAGAAAAATGCAATTCCCGCTCAAGACGAAAATTTCTTAAACTGGAACAAATTTATATTTCTCTTTAAAGTGAAAATGGGCTATAATACGTATACACTTACTTACTTACACTTACCTATATCAAAAATGTATTTTAATTGAATATTTTCTAAAAGCGAATATGCGCTTAAGATAATATTTTAATAATAATACACTCAGAGATAAAACCAAGATGTTCGTACTAACTCTAGCCAGATACAAATATTGTCAAAATACACTTAAATGATTGCATATTTAAGAATAAAATATACACGAAATTTTAATAACTAATAAGAATTCTCTTACTTTGACTTAGAAAGTGGCTTGCCTCCCAGTGTACGCCAGATACATCCGTTTAGCACTAATTACTGCACTTGCCGCAGGTTGCATGCCCCGTGGGCTGGCGCAGACGCCCGTAGCTGGATGCCCCGGCTGGTAGCCATGGGCACGCATAATCATATCAGCTTCCACACGATTTAACAGCGACGCAATCGAGTTGCGTTCGCTAGGCAACGGGTCCTTCCTGTTGTCCTGGCCATTGCATTTGGACTGACGCTTTTATGCGCAGTTTCCATTCTTCGTTTTCGCATGTGCTCAACACTTTTTGGGCTTCGCATTGATTGCATGTCAAATTGCGCAATTGCTTGCTAAAAGCATTCGCCAAATATGCTTTTGGCATTGTACATACAACTTGCAGACCTCTCCCTCTCCCTCTCTCTCTCTCTCGCTCTGGTCTGTTGTCCTGTGGTGCTTCCTGCTGTCATGACGTTTAAGCTGCGATAAGAATTCCGTTCGATAAGCATGTTGTTTGCTCTGTGGCATGAGGAATGCTCGCTTTGGCATAAGCTGTTGCCAGCAAACAAATTGAATGTTATAATCGATTCTCGGAGCGATTTCTAAGGTTTGAATCAGCCCAATAATGTAAGCGAATAAATAATAAATGTACTGAACTTGAGGATGAGGGAACTTGTTATATGGCTAGTTGTATAACCTGACCCAAACTAACCCTATTTAAGTACTTGTTTACCACTTCTTCCAATCTCTTAACTACAATTTATTATTTATATACATAATTATATAATAATAATTATAATTTATATAATTTATATAATAATTTAATATTACATATAATATATATGCAGTAATGGACATGCAAGCAATTATTTTTTTGTTCCATCATTATATTCACATTTTTTAATAAATAAAAACTAAAATATCAATCAATTCAACAAAAATAGTTTGGATTCTTGTGAACATTATATAATACAATTTATTTAATCCTAATGGACATTGTTGTGCTTTTCCAACTTGATATATTTTTATATATTTCCAAAAACAATGATTTTTGAATTTGAAAATGCCTTTTAAGTTACCTTACAATTCAAGAATTGTTTATATTCGTTTTTAATCATATCAGATACATCTTATAGGTAGAAGAGCTATAATTCCATTTGTTAAACAAATTTAAGATAAAGTGTGCAAAAGCCTTGTTAATCCCCAAAATGGACTCTAAACTTTGCAATTCAACTCTATATTTCCATATTCGGTTTTCTATATTCATTTCAATTCTATGTAAAAGACGCTTAGCTCTAGAGCTTTAAAGATACAAGGACTCCTGCTCACGCCGTTTTCAGCTCTAAGGACTAAGGACTACCTTCGACCACATAATAAAAAAAAGCGAATTTCAAAGCTGCTTTAGAAAACAATGGCATTCAGAACGCTTGCAAATTTTGGACCATTTGATGCCCCTCATCCCGGTTGCGATTGTTGTTTTGCGAATCTCAGTACCATTTGGTTGCTGGCCAGGCCGAAAAGACTCCGAGTTCAGGCAGCCGTGCAGACAGGCAGTCATAATACTCATTATGAACGGCTTAAGCGATTTCCCCTGGGTGCGCACTAAGCCTCCTCACAGTGATTGAGACACACACACACACACACACACACACATGGGCTTTATTTATGCATATGCATACAATACATATATGGTCTCTATTTATTTATTTTTTCTGAATGGAATCCGATTTACAAGCCAGGCTGCAAAGTCAGCAAATTGGCAACGAGCTCGCCGACCGATTGTTGTTGGCCACATCAATCAGTTTGGCAGTTGCCTGCTTCCTTGTCATGTTTGACAAACATGGAAATACCTAGTAATTAACGTTCATAATTTTGACGAAAAAACTCACCTTCATTTGTTGTTTATGCGGCACGTGATGGCCAAATGCGCAGCGGCGTCCTTCTGCTAATGAAAATAATCTGTCATCAAAGCCAACGGCGAGGCAACAACCCCCGTGTGCGAACAGGTGGGCCCGATAACCGAAACGCGCTCCCCGGCTCCATGCCCCGCCCCCCGCCCCTGAGGAGTATGTGGACGTTGACTTCAAACTATTAGCCCGATATGTGGGTGAATTGTCAAGCTGGAAGGGTTGCGATTGGAGGAAATTGCATTTATGCGGCCAAATCAGATAACATTCAGCAACCAAATGATGTCGTCCTGCGCCAGGATATTACATTAAAAGCGCATCAGGTTGGCAGCAGCCAGCGCAAAGGGGCATTGGCAGCGGAAACTGTTGCTGTAATTACATTGGACTAACAATCAAGGGGAAAAACCCATCTTGAATAGAAGATATTTTTACAACGACTTGTGGATGACCTCACAGTTAAGTCTAGCTCACTTCAAAGTAGATGAAAAGAAAAAATAAATTCGGATAGGAAATTTAGAGAATAGCGAAAAATCAATATAAGATACAATATCTTATTTAACTGCCTATAAATAATTATAAATGCATAGCTTTCATTAATTTAGCACAAAACTAACTAATTAACCGAACGCGTAAAAATCGTTGACAGAACAATATCAGCTTTATAAGTAGAAAAGAGTCTTATTTTTTATTGTTATTTTAGAGGAGGTCATCAGAATATTGTTTGCAACATTTGGTATATCTCACTTTGATTAGTCCCCAATGGGCGTAGCCAAATGATCTTATTATTTTATCAGATGATATAGACGAGTATATATTTCAATACTCTTTTCACTTCGTGAACCAGTATAATAAAGCAAACCTACAAACCTGATGTTAATGGAACCGGATCGAATAAGGTATTTAAATTCGTTTTACAATCAATTTCATTTACTCTAATTTCAACAGTCTGAATAATATTGTTTCAATAATATTGGGAAAGAAATAGTTTCAGGATCGAACCAGACTTAGACCAATTTTAATTACTCAATATTGTATTGTTTATTGTTTATTAATATTCCTTCGCGATACTCTCAGTTTAGTTAACCTTAACCTTTAACCTTTTCACATTCGAGCACATAGCTGACATGCCCCGCCGTACACTCTCCGGCCGCACTGAACGCTGGTCATTTGCGCCCCATTCGCCCATCCGGCGTACAGCTCGGCCTCGGCTCGGTCCGTTCGCCTGTCCTTGACTTGAGCTTTGTTTGCGCCATTAAATTAAATATCCCGCCCCTGCTCCCGAGGACCTTTTGATTGCGCCTTCGTCGTCGTTGTCTACGGACACAATGCGCGCAATTTCTGTCATTTCCTTAATAGAAATCTTATCTTTTGTGACGCCTTCGCGTTCGAGGCTCCCACGCTAAGCCGGATATCGCACCTTTGACATCTGCCTGCGGGGACGCGCAAGGCGCTTAAGTGGACACTATTGGTGCCCGACTTGTGTGTGTATATATATATACACGTGATTATGTACACACATGTATTTTGTGGCTAAGTAGCCGGAGCTTCAAATTTAGTGTGACACTCATAGTTTCCAGACAAGCTCTTTCGTCAAATCCCGAACTCATAAAATTCAATTACTTTCACATAACTCGAATCGGCCGAAGAATAAATCCCGTATTTAATGAACTGCACGGCCCCCACCGACGACGGCGACTCCCCGCACGTCGTCGCCCTCTTCGACGCGCCGGAGAGTCCGCTCAGCGATATGCTGGGCCCCTTTCCGGACGAGGTCATAATGACGGTGCTGGATCGCATACTCTACTACTCGGGCGCATCGCAGATTTTCCATCAGCTCGACATAGCCGCCATGCGTATAAATCTCAAATAACCGAATCAAAGATCGCATATTAATTCACTGTTCACATCACAGGGAAACAGTTGACATGCGCTCCGCCGGAGGCTGCTCCGGTCCTGGCGAAGCCCAGCTGCACTTCCTTATACAGCGTCGCGGACAACGCTGCTCGGGCCAAATGGAGCAGCAACAGCAGCTCGAGCAAGTACGTCAGCGCCAGGTCGACGGCCAAGTGCAGATCGCCCACCGTCTGCGCCACCTCCCCCAAGACGACCAGCCTCAAGTCGAAGTCGACCATTGCCCGGTGCGGCTCGCCCATTTACTGTTCGCGTCCGCGCACGCCGCGCGTGGACTTTGCCCATCCGGCGAGCGTGGGTCGGCAGTGTGCGGGCGGACCCTCCATATCGGAGCGCATGAAGCGCTCGATCTCGGCCTGCTCCATGGCCTACCGCCGGCTGAGGACCAAGCTGTCCAAGAAACTGCACGAGAACGGACAGAAGTGGCTGTGGACGCGCCTGGTGCGAATAGAGCACGGCTGCCACGTCTACGAGGTGTACAAGAACTCGGACGTGGAGCCCGCGCCCTACCACATGGCGGGTGCCAGGGAGCCCGTCATACTCTTCCTGGTCATGCCCAGTGGCCACGTGATGCCCTTCGAATCGCTGTCGACGTTCTAGGTGGCTCGGCATATAGCCCCCTATTCGAAATTCTTGTCTGTCTAGTTGCACTTTATCGTTGTCAGTTATACGAAATAATTGTTATGCAAATTAACAATATTCTTAAATTTTTTGTTGGTACAGACAGCAGCAAATATTTACAAATATTTTGTGAAAAGAATTTTGAGTAAACTGGATTTTATAAAAATAATGCAACTTAATTTTTTTAGTTTACAATTTTTTTTGTAGCAATAGTAAAAAATTCAATTTTTCATCTATATTAAAACGATTCCATACATCTGTCAGATAATATAATTTGTTACGTGTTATGTTATTTTGAATTTAATAATAATTTAAAATATTTTACAGAAAATTGTACTTAAATTAACAATATATAATATATTCAACATAGAGTAGACGCTCGAAAACTGGGACGTTTTATAGTACAATGCCCGCCTTTTTTCTGATTTAATTTAATTTTTTATTTTTTTAATTGCAATATTACGTCTTTGTAAATTAAATCTGCTTAAGAACAGACATACGTAAAGTACCCGAATCCTTACTTGCTAAATTTCCACATTATAACTTATATAACTTAAGAAACTTTAAATTTTAATTTAAAAGTGCTTCCGCGGAAATCGATTTTTCTGTAAAAAATATGTTAAAATTGACAAAAATGTAGACTTGTAAAGTTCCCGATACTTACTAGATTTTAAAGTTATTTGATCTTAATTAAAACTGAACCGATTTGAAGATGCCTCCATTGGACGTACCAAAAGTATATCTGTAACCGGTTCCATTACCGTACTTATATTACCGTACTTACATTTAATTGCAAACACAAATTTTTCATGCAAGGGGACAGTTTACAGCGCCATCTAGGTTTCGTCTGGAGTACTAAATGAGCGAGGGGAAATGTTCTTAGACAACAACCGCTCGCAGGGAAATTTCAGCATGTGTGGCGCCATCTCTGGACTGGTAACACTGCACACTGCGTGTGTGAGTAGGGTTTGTGTACTCGATAGGAAATTTACTTGGTGCAGCCTAAAAGTATGCAAGGGAAATACGCACAAGTGCTTTTACTCGCCCGCCAAAAAGCTCGCAACAAATATAAAAAGCAGAATATGTTTTTCAAATATTTATTATGCATAATATTTACCGTTTGTTGTTTGTATTTTGTCGTGACTTTACATATGTATGTAATATTTTTTTTGTTTTTTTATTTTTCTTTTTTTGTTTCTGAACTACTTAAATATGAAACGTTGAAGTCAAATTGTTGTTTTGCTTTGTTCATTAACTGTTTAATTTAATTAAACTTTTTTAATCGCGTTGTGGGCGCATTTCGTTTCCGTTAACCGTTTTCTACAACTTCTACGCAATTTGCTCCACAATTTGTACATTTTATTTGCATTCTCAATGTCACACAAATTAATAAATAATAATAATGATAATAATTATTATGTTATAATATTTGACAAGACGCGGATTTCTGTGTTATGTACTTTGTATATGTATATATGTATACTTTGTTAATAACTAATGCCATTAATTGTCATTGGTTGTTGTTGCTTAGCCGTTGCATGAGTGCCGTAAGTTTCAACAATATCCAATTTTTTTAAGCAGTTGTTTTTTTATTTAAACAGGGCTAAGTTTTTGGGGCAACTCTTGTAGGCGTTTTTGTAAAATTTGTATTATATATTTGTTTAATAAAATGATTGTTTTTGTTAATATATATCTCTTCTTTGGGGTATTAGCAAAAAATTATATAAAAATTGCAAAATTTCTCAACGTTTTGTCTGCTCTGATGTGATTTGTTTTCATCTTTCTTTAACTGTTAATTTGTAAAATTTGGCCATTAATATAAAAAATTGCTGAAAACCGTTTTGATTAACCTTTTGGTTTTTTTTTATTCAATTTTATTTTTTATTTATTTTCTTGTAACTTCAACACGTTTGCTATGTAAAGATTTGTTCTCGTTCTGTTTCTGTTTCTGGTTCTGGGGGTTTCTGTTAGAAATACTCGTAAATGAAACACAAAATTGACAAAGAAATTAGTGTACAATAATTTGTATATTGGTTGTTTTTTTTATTCATTTTTATTTTTCATTTTCAATTACTTTTTGCATAGCAATCTGTAAATTGTTTCTTTTCTTCTTTCTTTTGCATATAATTTAAATAACTTTTTAATTCGCATAACAATTGTTTATGTTGCTTAATTTCTCACAATTGAAATTGTTAATCGTTAAATTTATTCATATAAATAATTTTTGTTTTGTTTTCTTCTTATTTTTTTGTTTGTTTTGTTTTTATTATTAAATTTTATACAATTTTACACGTTTACCGCTGGCGACTCTTAAGGGCTAATCAAATTTTGGTTTAAAGAGCTTGTTTTTGTTGTTTTTTTCTTTTTATATTTGTTTTTGTTTTTTAATTTCGAAATTCACTTAACACACAATAAACTAAATATGGTTACCTTTTTCATGTTCTTTTAGAAAGTACAAAACACACAGGCATAAATAAATTTAGTGTATGAAATATGTTTAACAAAAGTTTATAGATTTTTGAAATCTCTGCGCGCTTTCGCTTGGCTCTTGGCTTGGCTTCATCTCTATCAACTGCTGCTGCTTCCTCTTCTTCTTCTTCATCATCATCTTCTTCTTCAATGAATAATTCACACAAAGTATTGGCAACGAAATCAAAGAACGTCACATATCGACATATCGATACATCGATACGTGCACACAAGTATCGAAAAAATGATATTTACAAAATAAAACAATTACGAGTATTGGCCATTCACATGGTTTAAAGACAAAGAGGTTGCTTAGAAACTATTATAGCATTTGCTGTTTTTTATCTTCTCATTACTATGTATATTTAAATTTAAATGTTTTTGTTACAAACTATTTAACTAAATGCCTACAAAGCAAAGCTTACAAAGTGAAACAGAAACTACAAGTAATTAAATTGTTGTATTAGGCGCTACAATAAATATTAATGTTTATATGTGTGTATTTATGTTTAGCGTTTTTCATGTTCATTTAAATATGTATATGTATTTTTGTAGATGTATATATATACATACATATATATATGTATATATATATCCATTTATATAGCATTTATTTTAGATGTATTATCTTTACTGTGTAAACTTGTTCAATTTAACGCGCCAACTTTTTCAGTGTTGTACAATATTTGTATTGATTACGTTACGTTTCGTTAAGATTGGTTTAGCAATTCATATTTATTCTTATTTTTTTTTTGTATTTTTGTTAATTATTTGTTTATTTTTTCTCAGTGGTGGGTTCATTTTGTGTGTGTATATTTCTCTCGCTCTCGCAACGCACTTGCTCTCCTGCTCTTACGGCTTTAGCTTCCAACTTAGAGTTAGAATTAAACTTAGAAAAAAACATAACTACAATTACAGTTAGAGTTACAATTTATAAAAATTGAAAAGTTTTGAGGAGTTTCGGGGGCCTGTAGAACCTTTGCCGCTGTGCGGACCTCCAGATAGGCAGAAAAACAATTTTGTCAGTGTTGAATAATTTGCTAAATTTTGCAAGCCTCGCTTTGAGTTTATCTCTTTTAAAATGTCTTCGAAGTTTTCATTTCTTTTTTTTTGTTTGTTTGTTTGTTTGTTTGTTGCCTTAAAAATTACAAAATAAACGCTAATTAGAGTAAATTAAAAAATAAAAGTAATAATAATTAAAAAACACACACGCATAAATTGTGGTCTCGCAATATACAAAATAAATGTTTGTTATTTTTCCATTTTAAAGTTTTGTTTTTGTTTTTATTCTTTTAAAGCTTTGGTTTCAATGTTGATAATTTCTGCAGCAAGGTTGAAGAAATTCAAATAGAATATAGAAATAGTGTTGTAAAGAACAGCGAATTTGGAAGCCTAACAAATTTTGTGTTATACGTGAGATCAAAACAAGCTAAAAATGTGGATAGAAAGGAGTTTGTTTTCTGTTTTGTTATTATTTTTGTTTCTACAGCATACCCTGCCTTTTTTGTTGTGCGTAAGCGTTGAGCATAAAATTTATTGATTATGGCTGCTTAGCTGGCCTGCGGTGTGTGTGTGAGAGAGATGGCTATATGCGCTAAGGGCTAACTGTTAATTGCGCTGCGATCCGGGCAGCTGCATGCTTGGGGTGGGCGTGGCACGAGGGCGGCTGGGCTGCTGCCTAGGCGATCTCCTTTTTGATTTGTAATTCGCAGTTCGTTGTTGTTGTTGCTGTTGTTGTTGTTGCTGTTGTCTCTGACTCTGTTCCCGTTTCTGTTGTTGTTTCTGTGTCCATTGGCGTCGGCGTCGGCGGCGTTTGCTTTTTGCTCGCCTTCGTGGCCATCAAAATGCGCGGCGTTGCCGGCGCTGGCGTCTCTGCCGCTGCCGCTGCCGCCGCGGGCAGCGCCGTTGCTGCTGGCGTGACGACGCGTCGCTGCCGACGCTGCTGCTGCTGCTGCTGCTGCGTGTGCTGCTGCTGGCGCTGCTGCAGCGGCATTTCATCATCATCCGAGTCTTCCGGCTGTCGCTGCTCCTCCTCCTCCTCCGGCTCCTCCTGCTCCTCCTCGTTGCTGTTGTTGCTGCTAATCCCGGCCAGCGCCTGGCTGGCGCCCATCTGCGCCTGCTTCAGTTCCGCCGCGTCGCTGCTGTTGCTGCTGTCGAACAGCTGCCCGGCCGTCGCGGCCGAGTCCGGCGAATGGGGCGTGGTCGCCGTGGGCGGCGTTGCCAGCGCGCTGCTGTGCGGCGCCTGCGCCTGCGCCTCCAGCTCGTCCTCCTCCTCCTGATCTTCCTCTTCCTCCTGCTCTTCCTCCTCCTCCTCCTCCTCCTCGTCCTCCTCCTCGCTGGCATGTCCATTCCTCTGCTTGCAGCTGCTGTTGCTGTTGCTGTGCTCCTCCTCTGATTCCTCCAGCTTGAGGCGCTTGCTAGCTGGCGCCTGCTCCTCCAGTTCCTGCTGCTGCTCCTCCTCCTCCTCCTCGTCCCCCTTGAGCGGCGTTGGGCTGCGGCGCAGTCCATTTGCCTGCGCTTTGTTGTTGTTGTTGCTCAGGCTGTTGTTGTTGTTGGCCTGATCTTGCGTCAGCGTCTCGTTGCTGTCCGCCTCCCCCTCGAGCTGCCCCTCCCCCTCCCCCGCCAGCACTGCGCGCTTCAGCCGCAGCTTGTCCAGCGCCTCCAACTGGCGCCGGCAGCGCTGCAGCTGATCGCGCAGCTCGGCGATGTGCGCCTCCTGCTTGTGGAAGAGCTCGCCCAGCTGGACGTTGCTGCAGCGGAACTCCTGGTTTTCGCGCAGCAGGCGCTGCAGCAGCTGCAGCACCCGCTCCCGATCCTTGGGCCGCGTCTCGCGCAGCGCCTCCACGGCCAGCTCCCACGGCGGCAGCATGGCGCTGCTGTCCGGCTCCCCGTTGAGGCTGTCGTCGTCCGTGTCCGTCGACAGCTCGAACTCGCTGCCCAGGTGCGGCGCCAGCTTCAGCAGCCCGTTGCCCGCCGGCAACTGTTGCTGCTGCAGACTGCTGCTGCTGCTGCCTGGCCGTGCTGAGATTGAGCCCCGCGCTGGAGGACTGCGTGGGCGAGTAGCCCGCCGAGGCCGGCGCCGGCGCCGCCGCCGGCGTCTTGTAGATGACCGCCGGAGGCAGTGCAGCAATCGTCGCCGCCGGCTGCTGGCTCATCAGGTTCTTGTTGATCCGGATGCGGCTCGGCTCGCTGTGGTTGCTGCTGGTGGGCAGCAGCTTGGCGTGCTGGTTGACGGTGGCGATGATGTGGCTGCTGGGCGTGGCGGCAACTGCCGCCGCCGCTGCTGTCAGCGCGGCTGCCGGCGCCGCCGCTGCAACTGTTGCCGCTGCCGTTGCGGCAGCAGCGCCCGCTGCCGCTGGCACCGGCGATGTGGAGGAGGTAATCTCATTGCTGCCCGCGGAGAACTCCTCGGCGGGACTGTGTGGCACGTGGCTGGGCGGGGCGGGCGCCGGCGCCACCTTGGGCATCGGCGAGCTGCTGTTGCTGCTGTTGCTGTGGTTGCTGTGGTTGCTGTGGTTGCTGCTACTGCCGCTGATGCTGCCGTTGCCGTGCGCCGGCTCCAGCGGCGGCGTCGCGGCGCGCTCCTGCTTGATGTGCAGCGGCAGCTCCTGGCGCTGGCGCTCCAGCTCCCGCTCGCGCTCCCTCTCCCGCTCCCGTTCGCGCTCGCGCTCCTTGCTCAGGATGCTCTTGCGCGGCGCCAGCGCCACGTTGGGCTGGTAGGTGCGCTCGAAGCGCTCGCGGTCCGTGCTGCGCACCACGCGCTCCGGGTTCTGCAGCTCCGGCGGCTCCTGGCAGGCGTACGGCAGCGCCGACAGCGCGCTGTAGGCGTGCAGGTAGGCGGCCGGCGGCGGCTTGGCCGCGCGCCACGGCTGGAACGCGCTGCTCGCCAGCGGATGCGGGCCCACCACGCGCTCCCGCTCCCGCTCGCGCTCCCGCTCGCGTTCGCGCTCCCTCTCCCGCTCCCGTTCGCGCTCCCGCTCCCTTTCGCGCTCCCTCTCCCGCTCCCGTTCGCGTTCGCGCTCGCGCTCCCTCTGCTGCTGCTGGAAGCAGTGCGCGTAGACCATGTGGTAGTGCTGGATGTCCAGGGCGTGGTAGTTGTCCAGGGCCTTCAGCTTCTTGCCCCCGTTCTCCAGCAGCTGGTGGTGCAGCGCGGCCGGCGGCGGGTGCGGCTGCGGCGGCACCAGGCCCAGCGGCAGCAGCAGCGAGTCCTCCATCAGCATTTCCGTCTGCTGCAAGTAAAGCGAAGAGTGAGTGAGAGATGCGGCTAGAAGCAGGCCCAAAGAGTGCCAGTTATTAGAAAATTGATCGGCCATAAAAATAGACGCTGGCAAACCAGTAGCCGGCCATTAATTTGAATGGCCGTCGCCGTCGCCGTCGCCAGCGTCGTTTGCGAGCGGCTAATTATAAGCAAACAAGTGCGCCGCCAGGCGCCCCAGTCCGCGATCCCGCCCAGCTGCCGATCTACCCGGAGCGCCCCGCGGCTTTGGCGCCAATTGTCATTGGGACGGGCCCAGGCGAAGAGCGATCAACTACACTGCGCCAAATTGCGTGGCACTCGGTCGAAATGCCTCAATTGCCTAAACTATTGAGACTCATGTTGTATTAGAGAAGTTGGCAAAGAAAAAGGATTTCAAATAAAGATCACACATTTTTTTATTTTGTTCAATTTAAAGGCTCAATTTCCCTTATTTTTTAATTTTGTCTCAAACAAGTTTAAAAAAAAACATGGTTTATTTAATTTGAAAATGCATTTTTTCTTAGATTTCAAACTCAATGATTTTATAATCCAGCTTCAAGCCAAAAATGTGAGGAAACCAGATAAAAGAACTGAACCCAAAGACGAAACATTGCTTATATTTTGAGTTTATTTGTAATACTATATAATATAATCTGGCAACTTGAGAAACTCTTGCTATTTGAAGGAATATGCTGGTCTAAGCATTTAACTATCAAGTTTAGGCTGCCGATCGATTTAAATCCGGCAAGGCAAAATTGTGTTTGTTATAATTTTCGGGGTTTTTTATATGTATACGCTTATATACATAAAAAACGATTTTTTGTATTTATGAAGTTTTTACATAGTTTAAAGGCCAATTTAAGATCAAACTTGAAGAGGGATGTGTAAGATCCCGAACATTCCTATCCTATAATATATAATATATATAATACATAAAACATATCTTCATGAAGCAATATATGTATTTTGCATTTCCTCGAGCCTGCACCTCTGCTGTTCCGCTCAGTGTACGCATGTCAAAGGAACTGGTAGCTTCTTTGACTGCATATTTTGCATTATCATTCGGCGACAGAGCCGCAGACATGGCACATGGACAGGCGGCGGCGACTGGTTCTCGATTCTTGCTTCTCGATTCTCGGTTCTCGGAGCGCGGTTCTCGGCTGTGGCTTTGGTTTCAGTTTTGGTTTGTCTTTGGTTTCGGCTGTGGTTGTGGTTGTGGCTCCTCTTGAGCTGACTTCGCTTTGGGTTGCGTGTTTGCCTAGCTGTTAAAATGATTGGCACCGCGGCCAATTATGGCCCCGACGACTGAGCCATAAAGTGATTTTGAATGGAGGCGGCGCCAGCTGCCGACGTCCGCATTCCCTCCCCCCACCTTTGGGGCCGCTGCTGGCCATGGCCGAAGGTGTCACCGCGGCCGTTGAGCAAATGGCCAGCTCACAGATGCCAAAGATGCTGGCCAAGTCGCAAAGAAGTTCTCGGCCGTGAAGAGTTTACAAGGCGGCTAATCGCTGCTTAAGCTGATGAGGCGTCATTAGCCACAGCGATTTAGTCGCAGCTCATTAGAATAGCCACGCGGCGGAGTTGTGGACAATGCCGAGCGATTACATTTATTCGATAGCCAGCTGTCAAATCAATGCGGCTGACGACAAGCGATCACTGCCCAAGTGACCATGGAGGACAGGTGTGGAAAGCCAGAGAGGCCGAGGCCAATTACGGCTAGTTCAAATAATAATTCAATTATTATATAAGCTATTATTATTGCTATTACGATAACATTTATCGTTCAATGGCTAGTGAGAACCTAGTCGATTACAATTACGATAAAACTGATTGGCTGTATCCAAATTACAGAACCTTTGCCTTTTGTACGATTAAACGATTACAGATTTTAGTGGGATTTAGGCGCTACAGAGAGAAGTAAGATACAATTATATGTACAACTAATTCCTTTTTTACACATTACATTTTATCTCTTTTTACACGAATTTGTTTCAAGATATTTTTAAATATTCTGTTAATTGTTTTATTGATCTTTTAATGGTACATTTGTTTATATTAGTTCTCCTTTTTTTAATATAAATTAATATCCTGAAAATATTTTATTTTTTTCGAATCATTTGATAAATCTAATTAAATTTAAATAAATTTATTAAATTAAATTATCAGTGAACTCGAATATATTAATATTGTTTAGTGTACTTTGAAGTTGACTTTACACTTTTACACTTTCTTTGGGAACGTATTGCGTAAAAAAGAATTAGGCGTATAGTATTTCTTTAGATATACCACTTATATACGCCGATTACAGATATAGTCAGAATATTTAAAAATTTATCGAGCTCATAAGAGTTTAAAGTTCTTCGTACAACGTTGCTTATCGGGAACACTCTAAAATCCTCCACAAAAAACAAGAAACAAGTTGGCGCAGCCACAAAGTATGCAACATAAATTGCAGATCACTCGAGCAGCCAAGAAGCCAAAACGAAAACAAACGACAAAAAAAAAGAGTAGGGGATGAGGGGGGGGAAGAGGAAACCGCGCACTAACAATGCAAACAACAAGCAAACAAACAATGCAGTTAACTCAACGCTTGGCCGTAACTTGGCCAAAACGATGGGTAAACAAGTTGGCCAAAATGTTGTCTGGCGACGCAGCGGCGACTGCGTTATGCACAAAAATGTTGAACAGAGATTAAGCCAGGGTGGGGGTTGAGGGGGCACACTTAAACCAAGCTGGCGACGGGGCAAGTAAACACAGGAGTCCAAGGAGGGGTCAGGAGGAAGACAAAAGCCAAAGATATAGACGCGGCGATAACACAACTGGAAGCCAGTTCCCAAAAGTGACAGAGAAAAAGAGAGAGAGGGGGAGAGCGAGAGGGGAAGAGTGTGTGTGAGAGGGCAACACACAAATGAACCATTAAACAGCGAAATCATAAAAATCAAGAGCCATAAAGAAGTCGTCGAAGGAGCGCCAGTTTCCAGTCAGCAGTCACCAGTTCACAATAGCCAGTTCACAATCGCCAGCGGCATGGCCATCGCACAGCGGGAGCCGGAGACGCCGTCGCTTCTTTTAACTGTACCCAGATGGCAGCGATAGATGACGAGGCCGGCGGCGGCAACATTCGCCAGTCTGCCACAGGCGGCGAAGACATGGTTGGGGAGGGGGCCAAGGGGGCAAGGGGCAAGGGGCAAGGGGGCAAGGGGGCAAGGGGGCTGCTTAGCTACCGGTAGCCCGGAGTCATTTGGCGCACGCCTCTCGTCGTCGCGCTGACGGCGCAATGACAAATTGCACAAGCAAAAGCCGCATGGTCGGGGGGAGGATCAGGAGGAGCAGTAGGGGAGCTGGAGGAGCAGCTGATCAGGGCGCGGGTGCAGATCGGTACAGTCAGCGCGTCTGCTGCTTAAGTCCAAGGTCTTTTGCCATAACTCAACACTAAAAGATGATGGGACGCAGCGGAGTTGGAAGCTGAGCCAGAACGAAGTTTTCAATACACTAGCAAAAATAGGTGCCAATAAAATGCAAATAAAATTCAAATGAAATGCTCTTCAATATATGAAATGTGCAGTGGAGTAAATAAACAATTTGCAACAAATTTATAAAAATACGTTAAACATAATAAAAATCCCAAATAATTGTCAAGGTTCGTATGAATAATTCCGCAAACAACAAACTTGAGTAATACTAATTTAATTTATGATTTCGGATATTTATGATACTTTGTTCACAAACAAAACTCAAAATTGATTAAAACTCTATTTAAAAAAAATAAGTACGGTTCGGGTTCAGGTTTAATAAAAATGTGTAAAAAAGAGCATAATGGTTTTTCAAGCTAGTTCGGTTCAGGCTTCGGTTCATAATTTAAAAACAATGGATGTTCCGGGCTCGAACCGGTTCGGTTCAGCTACTATAATATTTTGTATTATTATTTCAAATATAGGATATATAATTATTCAATATTAACCTCACTGTGTTTAAATAACACTGCCAGAGTAATATTTTAAATAGCTAACGTGCATATATGTATTTGTACAATTAATTTCAATGAAATCAGCTGGGACTCAAGCTTGTTAATTGGCTCTGGAAGCGCTTTATTCAAGCTGAGCTGCTCGCAGGCAGTGGCAGATATTTTGGTTTTTTTGTTGTTGTTATGTAGACACACCTTAGCCAAGTTTATGACCAAGTTATGTTGTCCCCAATTGCAAGTGTAAAATAAAATAATTGCGCCCAAGTGGCGGCAACTGACGGCGAGCCCGAAGAGCCACCAAAAACAACAACAAAAACAAAAACAACAACAACGAGGCAACCGAGAGCCTTGGCAGGCGACATGACTTTACTTGACGATAAGATCATGGCAAATATTGACGATGACGCTGATCGCGAGAGGGGCGTGGCAGCGGGAGGGAGCTGGAGACGGGCTGGAGCCGAAACGCTGACATTGTGTGTGTTGTTGTTGTTGCCGTCGTTGCTGCTGCTGCTGCTGTTGCTGCTGTTGAGCGGGGCTTGGCAACAGCAGCCATTGATTTAGACTGGCAATTATGCAGCCAGGCTGCGCTGCCTGCTTTTCGACTCTGTCGCATGTTGTGCTCCCGCTGCTGCTCGCCAATTGATGGGGCTGTGGCTCCATGGAAATGGAGCATGGAGCAGCGACCCATATGCAGCTACCAGCCACAAAGACACACAGCAACAAAATGGAGCCTTCAATTGAAAACCAATATTCAAATGGATTTCAATTTTAAATTGAAGTGCATTTTCATATTTGTTACAGTTGAATAAATATCAAGGGTATTAGGTACTAAAGTAAAAATTAATTAAAATTTTAAATCGATTAATTTGTTTTTTGTACCCTCAAATTAACGTAGTGAGAATTTATATAGGCTATACTATTAAAAAAAAAATTAAATAAGTTCATCTCGCTCTCAGACTGAATTCAAATCTTTTTCATTGTAAACTGTGTAAAATGTTATTAAGTCAAATTTTCGTTTAATTTATTATAAATGTGATTTAATGGGTATAAAAGTAAAAAATTAAAAAGCAAATAAATCGATTGCAGTTTTTATTACACCCTCAAATAAAAATAGTAAGACTTAATATAATTGACTAAAAACTCGGAGCTAATCTCGCTCTTAGGCTGAAATAATTCCAATCAAATATTTATCCTCGTAAACTCAGTAAAATATTCTTAAGTCCAATTTTGGTTGTATTTCTACAGCAAAAAATTAATCAAATTGTGAATAAGAAGAGCGAGAATGAGAAAGACCAATAAAAACGGAAAGGAATTGAACAAAGTCTAATTTTAGTTATCAGCTTTAAACTCCAGAATATTTAAATCTCGCGTTGAATTGCAAAAATAAATGTGATTCGAAAAACGGTTTAAATTCAAAAGCAACAGGAATTAAACGAGCACCAACAATTTTCACTGTGCAGCCAAAGTCAGCGGCAGATTTAGAGTCAGAGCGACGGCGACGTCGAGCTGCTGTCAGCTTCATCTGCATTTCTTTCTGCTCCGCTCTGCCTCTCCCTCTCCTTCTCTTCTCCTCTCTTCTCTCTCTCTCCTTCCGTGCGCTGACTGTGTCTGGCGCGGGCCGTAAACTTGTTTGCCAGTCGAATCGCATCGAATCGAATCGACATTGCCATCCCCCAAAGTCGCGACATTTACAATTTTAATTCGTGTTGTTGTTGCTGTTGTTGTTGTTGTCGCTGATCTTGTCGGTGCAGTCAGCGTGTGTAAAAGAGAAAGAGAGGAGCGGCTCAGTCAGGAGTGCAAAAAGAGTAGAAGGCGAAACTACAATAAGCTGGCATGCAAAGGCCTTAAGCATGACTTCAAAAATACCCCTCTATAAATATCTCTGCAAACTCTCCCTCCAAGGTTATTTTATTTATATATAGCTATTTATCTGATCGTTAGAAGCTTTATTTGATATCTTAGCATTTTAGCTTGAAAACTCTTTACAGTAACTTAACTATCTACCATTATGAATTTTACTTAAAAGCCGTCTGTTATAATATTAAAGTCTGGTTAACTATGCATAAATCAATAATAATTAGTCATAAAATGTTTTGGTATTTAAATATTTAATACTTTTTTTATAATAGTTGGTTTCTTAGGCCTGGTTCCCTATTCTATCAAAATGGCTAGTAAATAACCAGAAACATTTCTGATATAATGGGATTGCAGTCAGAAAATTTGTCTTTTATCAAAACTTTTAATTGTAAGTACTTTTTTTAATGCAGATAGTTAATATTAAACAGCATTTTTTTCTCAGCTTTGTGTTGCTGATTTTATGGGCCTCCAGTCTTATCTAGATCTGGCAGATCTTCCTTGAACGCTTAAGTTGGGAACGCACTCAACTTTTTGCCCAGCTCATTAGAGGCTTTATAGCACCCAGGTTCAGATTGCGCTCATCTCTCTAATTTTCCCATTCTGAAGATCATAACGAGTTGATTTTCGTAATGCTATCACTATATAGCATATATCTGCATTAATGGCTGATTTAATTATAGAGCCGAGCGAAATGAGAGCGTAATAAAACTATAAAAAAAACGAAACAATTAAACTAAAACTGTAAAAACTGAGCAATTCAAACAAGAAGAAGAACAGAAACAAGAGAAGACTAAAGGCACCAGGTGAGTGGAGGTTGGGGAGTGGGGAGGGGGATTAAATGCATCGCCGACGAACGCATTTAGAACAAAACATATTTAAATTAACTTTAATGAAGTCGAAAACAAATTCCATTGCAGTATATTCTATGGCTGGCTGGCTGCACTTTTTTTGTTTATGTTTTTTTAAAAGTTACTTTGGAATTAATGAGCACCGCGTAAATGGAGCGGGAGGGGGTTGCCTTAATAGTAGCTATAGCCACCAAATGAAATTGAAACCGCGCGTAAAATAAATAAATAGCTAATGCATTGTGCACTAAATCATGGCCTGCATGTAGGCTCACGAACAAGCGACACTGAGAGAAAGACCTTGTTCGAAGTAGTCGTAAAAACATTTAGTACCTAAAATATTCTTAAATTAATAAAACATTAATGTATTTAAAAATTCAACGGCAACTAAAAGGAAAATGACGCTTGTTTTAGTGCAAAATAAATATGGCAAGAATTGACACTCTTAAAAATGCGTAAGACTTTCTCAATTAAAATAAATTGCTTAGCTTGAGTACTGTATTTAAGACTTGACTTTAAATATTCGAAAATGAAGTTTTTAATCATGCTTGATTTAAAAATCAAAAAATTCATGTTATAAAAATAATAAATAAAAAGACTTGAACTAAGTCTTTAAAGCTTATTAGTAAATATTGCATATTTAAATTAATATATAAAATAGAAATGCAATATTTTGTAGATTAAGTAATTATTTTGAAGGTCAAATTTAGCAGAGATTGAGAAAATAGTAACGGTAAGCCAATGATTATTCAACTTTTCAATTGTTTTAAGAATATATATATTTATTTATATTGTAAAAAGCTCTTAAAATGAGAATTTTGTTGAGTGCATTTTTGCAACGTTTGTTCTCGATTTTTCGTCGAGTGTACACACACTTTATACACACTCGTATATACACACTGGCCCCACTCCCCCGTCCACCGTTGCACGTCTTCTACAATTTCACTGTCCAATTAGCGTGCGACGTTTTGAACGATGACCGTCAGTTGGACAATGCGCAGTCGAAGTCGCTGCCGCTGTCGCAGTTGCAGTTGCAGCAAGGGTTACCCGCTCCCCACCAGAACCTCCCCCCCCCCCCCCGACTTTATGTTAATCTGTTGCGCGGAATAACAAAAGCAACAACAAATTGCATTGCCGCATTGCATTTTTATGACAGCTGCCGCGCAATATTTTTGAAATTTACGACTGTTCGCATTTATCCGCAGCTACTGTGCCCCTCCCCCCTTCCCCCTTCCCCTCCTCCCTCTGGCTAAGGCACAGTTGCGCTAATCAAGCGTCTCCTTTGTTGCGATTCTCGTCGTTGCTTTGCTAAAAATCAAATTTATTGTCATTAATCATGGATTCGGACGCCGAACTGAATCAAGCCGAACTGCATTGTCATTATCATTGGCCATGGCTTTGACGGGCCGTTGCTGCCGCTGCCGCTGCCGCTGCTGCTGCTGCTACGGCTGGGGCTTTTATTGATCGGCAACATGTTGCCGCAACATGGCAATTAAGGCTGGCCACATTGGCCGGGACAGGGGCCCAAGCCATGGTCTAGGCCATCATTCTGGCAAAATTTATTTGTTGCAGTCGCAACATTGTACTTAACATACCCTAACATTAAGGTATTATTACAGTGCCACTCGATTTGTTAGGCAAAATCCATTAAAGTGTGCCGCAGGTTGCTCGAATAGAATTCTCAGAAGTCTTAAAGAAGCTCTCATTCCTGGCTATGGGCACAAGTTGGCCATTATGGATAGTTACTGACTTGTATTTATTCTGAGTATATAAATATGTATTTAAATCTCGACAGTAGTCGGATTACTAAACTGCAAGAGCAGAAAAACTGAATTTTCGCTTTTTACATTCCCACTAAGCAGGAAAATTAATTAAAAGCTTGTCATGAAACATTATATGCTTCGATGTTGGATAAACAGATAATGATGAACAGATATTAGAAAAGTTCTAACGAAACCCTTTTCTTCAGTTGCCCTTAGTGGCTATTTTTAAATGCGTCTCTATGTATATTAAAAATACTTGGCCCTGGTAATATTAGTTTGTTCTAAAAAAAAAACACAGGAACACTTATATTTGCACTTAGCACACTTTAAAAGGTCAAAGTAATTAACATAAATAGGTATTGATCTGATTATGCTATACTATATAAATAGAGTGGGACATTCCATTTATTACGCAAAAAGCTCAATCTTGTTCTTCATTGTAATAATTGAATAATAATTAATTTTTTTCAATGCGGCGTATGCTTCAGTATTTTTATAATTTGATATTGATGATTTATGATTTATTAATATACAATAAATTGATATGCAAAAATGTTTTCTTTTTCCTATCTTTGAAGCGCATTTTGAAAACTCCTTCACTTGGCGAGTTTCTCTAGTGTATTTTAGCTCATTTTTAACGAAGACACGCTGAATGCTCTGCACTTTTCATGTCATTATTAGTTTTTTGTGTTTTTGCTGTTGTTGCTGCCGTCCTGTCGTATATGGCCAAGATAAATGTTGACTTTGTCAGTTGGCCAGCTTGGCCGCCTTCATTATGGGCCATTTGTTTGCTGCATAATTGGCCGGGCAATTGGGCCAGCAAAATTTATGATTTGCTTTGTGTCAGGCAGAAAAAGAGAGAGAAGGAGTTGGCCCGAGAGAAAGAGAGATAGAGAGAGAGAGAGAGGAGAGTTAAACGGTAAATGGCCAGGCTGTAGACTTTGATAGTTTCGATAAAGTTGTTGTTCTTGCTGGAGCCCATGCAAAACTTTTCGGGGCGTGTGGCATAGAGATCAGGCATGTTGCAGCGCTGCCACGCCCACTGCCCATCAAAAGTGGCATGGGCGTCGCCAACTGTGGCTGCTGCTGACCGTTACCTCGACCAACTCATGTCATTTAAATTAAAAAGTTGAACCACAGCAAAAAAAAATTAGAGAACGAACTAAGAACAAATGCGGGGGGAGAGGAAGTGGGAAATTTGTGAGAACTGAGAACGGAGCAAGCGTATGTGAAAAAAGTGCATGTTACGCCTCCAACTGGAGGGCAGAATGTTGGACAGGTCGAGACGGCAGTTGAGCGGAGCCCGAGGGGGCAAAGGGGGCATCTATCAGTCTATATGCACATATATATATAGCATATAGATTCTTG
Source organism: Drosophila robusta (assembly GCA_035043565.1). NCBI lineage: Eukaryota > Metazoa > Arthropoda > Insecta > Diptera > Drosophilidae > Drosophila > Drosophila robusta. The sequence continues at coordinate 9,733,629 of JAWNMW010000583.1, read as the reverse complement.
AGTTTTGACCAAGTCAGAGTTGTCAGAATACGTGAGAAACACTTGACTGGCAGACAGCGAGGGGGAGGGGGAGAGAGGGCAGCTCAAGAACACTTGCAATATTTTTCAGACTGCCAGTTTGACACGCAACTGAAAATGGAAGCTGCTCTTGAAGGTGTCTTTTATACCCTGTACCCATTGCAACTTGCTGGGAAATGGGCATATTGCAGTACGTAAAGTATTTAATTATGTATACTTAATATACAGATCAAGAACTGTTCAGCGACACAAAAGTTAGAAATTTTTAATTTTACCTATAGGTTCTAGTTTATCTCCAACTCTGTCGATAACTTCCTCCATTTGCTCAAAATCGATAAATGTCAGGTTTTTGCCAAGATTATGGAGCATATTTTAAAAATACCAATGATATTATTTTTTGTATACCTAACCTCACATTGGCAAAATTAAAAAACAATATGTATGCAATCTAAATTTTTGGCAAATTCAAATATTGGTACCATCTTGAAGCTTTAAAAATATTATAAAAATTGTTTAATAACCACAAAAGATATTTGAGATTCAAGTTTCTCATAGAGAAGGGCCATGGGAAAGAAGAGGCACAGTATAGGGTACCTGCTCGTGTGAATTGCTTGCCTAGAGATCTCTTGATATTTCCTGTATTCTTTTTTTCTGGCATTTAACATAAATATACCGTAAAAATCGTTTGTAAAAAAAACAAAAGTTATTCAAGAATGAATTTTTCGATGTGGTACAGGGTATCTGCCACGCTTGCCTAAAAAACTATTGATTTTTCCGCTTTTTCTTTTCATTTCTGGCATTGAAATACCATAAAAATCGTTAAATAAGCAAAAATGTGATTTAAGAATGAACTTTTTGGTACGGTACAGGGTATCTGCTGGTGTGCCACGCTCGCCTGGAGCACTCTTGATTTTCTCCGTTTTTCCCGGGCATTTAGCTTGCATTGTTCGCCTCACGCACCGCCACCGCTGACCACTTGACCCGATCCTCAGCAGGCGGCTCCAGCTGGCAGCTCCGGCTCGAGCACTTTTCCAGTTGGCAGCCGTTGAGTACAGTTAGAATTGAAAACTTTGCACAAAAATGCCATAAAGCGAACGGTTTGTTTGCGGCGATTTATGAAAATGTTCGAGCCGTGTGTCCTTCTTTAGAGCCAGCGATTTATTTGCGCCGCAGCAGCCATGTCCATAGATGGACACAGATGATCGCCCGACGGCCCGGAGATCGGGCCAAAAGCACCTAAAACTTTATTAGCCAGCTGATCACGGGCCATTCCCAGAGCCATTTCCCGGGCCAAAGCACAATTGCCGCCTGGCCAAAAATCATGTGGGCTCCCTGGCATCTTAATTGTGAGGTGGCTTAATTAAAGCGGCAAATAGAAGCATCAGAGAGAGAGAGAGAGAGAGAAGATACCCTGTAAACGCACTTATGTATGCAAAGGGTATCTGCAACTTTATTAAGAACACATACTTCTTATTAGCTTAAGAAATGCAAATTGGATTGAAAAATTGATGCAACATTTTTAATATTTTACACAGCTTAAAATCGATTTATATTTTTGAAGCAAGATATAGTCTTGTAATTTGCTTGCAATAAATAAATATAGTGGCAAATAGTACAGAAGAGAGAGGATATACCCTGTAAGCGGACTTAAGTTTGCAAAGAGTATCTGCGACCTTATTCAGTACACATATTTCTTATTAGCCTAATGAATTGAAAATGTTTGAAAAATGTATGCAACTTTTGATGCAACCTAATATATTAATCAAGATATAGTCTATATTTAATTAAAGCGGCAAATAGGTGTAGGAGAGAGAAATTACCCTGAAATCGTACATCTGCGACCCTATTAAAGGCACATTTTTTATTGGCTTAAAGGATTTAAATTGATTTGAAAAATTGTTTTAAAATATTTTAAACAGCTTCTTTTTATATTTTTGGTGCTTGATATTATTAATTTAGGACGACAAATAAATATAGCAGAAAGAGGGAGGGGTATACCCTCTAATGAGTACGCATATTTAATTATTGCCTAACAAAAAAAATTAAATTAAAAAAATTGTAGCAACTTTGAAAATATTTTGATCAAATTCCTTTATTTTTTTATGCAAGCTAATAATGACGACAGAGGCGTGTGCTGAGGGGTTTTGTGGGTCTAACATCCTTCCCATCAAATACAAATATACAAATTTATTTTGAAAACCTCCATGCCCCCAAAAATAAATCCTGCCAACGCCACTGTAACAAGATATAGTCTTGCCATACCTAACATCTTTTCTAACTATACCAACAATTACAATATTATTTAAAAATAAACAAAAGTTATTTAGCCTGGAAATCAAATTACAGGATATCTCGTCTGGTTGGTTTAGCTTCTTCCCTTTTGCTGTAAGTGAGCTTAGATGGGAGTCTTGTAGAATCTTTTGCTCAGATCAGCAAAAAGCTGCCCAAACCGATGCTGCGGGTTGGCATTTGGGGCGTGACTAAGCCAAGTTGTTGTTGTTGCGTCATTGTACGCCAACAACAGGCATCTCATTTTTATGGCACGGACTGCAGTGTCATTGAACCTGCAGCAGGCGATGTCGCAATATAAAATGCCGCAGGCAACACAGCGAGCCCAAATCAAATAAGAAAACCAACGCAACTTCGCGGTCTCCCACTTCAACTCTCTCTCACTCTCTCACTCCCTCACACACGCTCTCCCTCTCTCTACCTCTCTTTCGCCCTTTTAAGCCAACAGCAGACGATGCCAAAAAACATTAAAGTGAAATTTTGCATGTGGCAGCAGCAGCAGCGACCCCCACGCCCATCCCCACCCCACCCTCCATCATTTTTAGGCAGGGTATAGCTGCAGGGTGCGCCTGCTTTGCTATGATATGTGAGTAGATTTATGTACTGGTAAAATAGAGATTGCATTTACGAATATTTAATTCTTTAATATGAACAGATTTAAGAGTTAAGTTAAACTAGTTGCGAATTATAAGCAGAAAGCGTGAAGGAGTATTACAGCATACAAGTGTTATATTCTTTACAGAAACTCAATCTTTAATGTTATCTCAACGCAGTGGCTCCTAGTTCGAAGGATTCATAAAAATTACCAATAATCGAGGCTACAGTTTCGAACCTCAGTTTACAGTGGGAATTCAATTTCTCATTAAATCATTAAAAGCTTAGGCCAAAATGGTTCTATCCTTAGAGTATTATTATCTTCGTGTTGGCTGTGATAATAATTGTTGTTGTTGCTTTTGTTGCTGCTGCAGCTGCTGCTGTTGCTGCTGCTGCAGCGGCGAGCAACGAACCGAAAGTCAAGTTTAATTCATTAATAATAGGGTAACACAATACAGGGAGCGCCACGAGGGGGATGGATGGGTAGGAGGTCGCCAAGCTGGGGCCCCAAAAGTATGCAATGCAATTAATATGCCCCTTGTTTGCCGTGGCTGCCCCTAAGCGGCGGCGCTGCACAGCAAACAATAGCTAAATAAAAGATGCAAAAAAAGCAACTCCCATTAAGCCCCCTAGCCAGCGCCTCCCTCCCCCTCTGCCGCTCCCCCCGCCGCTTGCTGCTTACCCTTGAAACGACATGCACAATGCGCACTTCACAATATCCTTCGACTTTGGCTGCTCCTTATCGTCGTGCCACATGCCGCATGCAGCATGCGGCACAGCATCTAAATGAGAAATCCTTAAGCCGCAACTTTTGCTGTTATTTCCCTCATGGTTTTCTGCCGCTCAGTTGTCTAATTAAATTTTTCCAGGCGCATGCAATTTGCTGGCATTTAAAGCCAAGTCCTATGCACGGCCACGCCCACCCAGAGCCAAGACGCCCACCACTTCAAGCATCATTGTGGCTTGAAAAATACGCGTAAAAACACACAAAAAAAAGAGAAAAACAACTGTGCTGCAATTCTTTTCAATTTGCATACCCTGTAAATGCATAAGAATGTGAAATCGGGCGTTTGCAACCTTATTCAGATTAGATATTCTTGATTTGTTTATAGAAATGTGTCGACGTTAGAGAATGTTTTTATTATTATTTTATTTTTGTTTTTATTATTATTTTTTTATTATTGTTTATTTTATTTTATTTGACTTCAAAGCAAATTACAGGGTAGCTTCTGTTAGCTTCAACTTAACATAATTATTACATATTTTTCAACATACTTTCTGACTATACGAAAAATTACTAACGATCATTAAAATACACAGCGTTTTTTAACTTGCAAACAAATTACAGGGTATCACCTGATAGCTAAATACCATCACTGCATTCCCGTTTGCTTTATTTATTTTTATATTTTTTATATATTTGTACTGCCTGCAATGCTATGTTTTTCTCTCCTTATTTTTCTTTTTTTGCCTCTCCCGATTTTCTGCCGCAAATCGTGCTGTATCCTTGCGGGATTTGAAATAAAAGTTCGAGCTGGAGTACCACAGCAAGAAGAAGAAAATGCAGAAAAAAATACAAAAAAAAACAAACACAAATATGTAAAAAAAAGTAATAAAGTCATTTAGATTTACCAGCGCTAGGGGTAGATATGGCAGCAGCAGCAGCTACTGCATCCTCCCCTCCCCTTCACACCCCACCCCCACTTTCCCTGCTATTCCTCCGGGCAGTTTTACAGCCACTGGCAGCGTGCTGGTTTTATTTTTTTTACCCAAGCTGATGTTAATGAACTCAGTTGCATTACAAAATAAAAAATCCAAAGTTTTGCATGTTTTACTTATATTTTTTGTAGTACATGCACATCCCCTCCCATTCCCATTCCCTTTCCCTTCCTTGCCGCCCGCACACTCGAGTTGATTTTCCTGCCGTCCGTCGAGAGGTTTATGCAATTTCGCTTCACATTTCTGGCACTTCATTTGCTGCCTGACTAAAAATGAGTTGAGTTCCCGCTCGCTCTTAGTCTCCTCTCTCTCTCTCTCTCTCCCGCTCTCTGTATGCACTGGGAGCCTATCCAGAAGTATCCTGGCCATCCTGGCGCTCATTAGCACGGCTCAGTAGAGCAGCAGTTCCTGCCCCTCGTCGCGCAGCTTCGCAGTTCCAATCGTTATTTGAGGCATGAATTTCGGTTTCAGATTTTGCAGTTGTGGTTTTTTTAATGGGTTCTTTTTTTTTAATTGGGTTTTACAGGGTTTCGAGTGTTACATCTTGAGATTCTCAAGCATATCAGTTCGAGTTCATGTACGTACATGGAATGTTGAGCTAGCTGTGTAGCGGGCCTATAAAAATGCAGCTCGTGTTTGCAATCTTGTAAGTGGATTAATTGAACACAGTTCACTTTTCGGTGGATTTAAACAATACTGTCTTTAAAAACAGGAAACTCCTTCGCATTCATACATACACAAAATCACACATACACACATTAAGCGAAAGAAAATATGAAAAGATAATGCACTGTATATATATATACTTAAAACTTAAAAGAATCACCAAACTTTACATGAACATAGAAAGGAGTTTTCGAAATTTGGGCAGTAAATCTTTTATAGGCTCAGAAACAAAAATTTATAAAAGAAAATTTGCAGAGATTTGGGAGAGAGGGAGGGAGGGAAAACGAAGAGAAAGGAGAGAAGGAGAGAGACAGTAAAAGAGGAAGCGAGAGAGATTTCACACGTACACCCACCCGCCGTACTATACCGTAGTTTTTTATATATAGATGAGGTATTCAAAATCAAAAAAAATTGGTGGCTCTAGACCTTATAGTTTCAGAGATATAATAAAATAACCGGGCCGAAATTTATCGATAATAAGAAAACGAGACGAGTTATCAACCATTTGAAATAAACTTGATCTGCATATGGTATACAAAAACTTAAAAAATACAAATTCAATCTTCTAACTTTTGTAGTGTCTAAATCGATAATCTGAATTTCTTATCAAATCAAATTTATCAAATTTAACAAAATATTCAATTATTATCGCTATTTCCTTACAAATAATCGGTAGGGTACAACACTTGTTGTAAAATAAATGAAAGCCTATCGATATTTATCGATAATTTCAAAATTATAAATACGATAATTAATGCAAATTATTTTAAAGTTATAGATAGTTAGCAACTCTTATTACACTAACTCCTCTATGAAGTCCCCTCTGAACGCCCAGTGTACGCTCTCCGGCTGCTTTGTTATTTATTTTAAGGCTTCTTTAATTGTTGGCATTCGCGTGTAGAGTTTTGTTTTTTATTCGCCAGCTACAATCAACAACAATCATATATATCATTTTCAAAGGTCTGTAAACCCATTTAATTAGTGAAATAATTCATAATTTTTGCTCAATTACATTCTGTGCTGTTTTTAAGCGCCATTAAGTACTGCGAAGTTCTTTAGGCCATGGCTCAAAGCGGACACACAACTCGACTCTTTATCGCACTGCATATTCCATGCTCAGTTTTCATAATAGTTTTCTTTTTTTATCACATAGTTTTTTAGGGTTCTGTGTGTACTTTGTTTATGTGCAACAACATTTGATGTCAAGAGGCATGTTGTCTGCTGCCTGTGTGTGTGAAAGGCTGTGTGTGTGTGTGTGTGTGTGTGTGTGTGCAACGTTGCAGCACAAAGCCAAGTGTCTGTTTGGGGCGGTACTTCGGGTGTTGTTTTTGTTGCTGCTATTCGCATACACAAATTAGTTTTAATTATAGCGCAAATGCGAATGTCTGAATGGGTGAAATTAATTTCTCAATTGCATTTTGCCACGCATTTTATTGTCGGCGTTGGCGGCAACTAACCCAAAACGTAGACGAAATACACTTGAAAAAAAACAACCTATGTAATTCGAATCTAACCCGAGTAAATTTGATGAGGTTTTTAACTTTCCTGTACATTTTCTTCTTGTATATTTATAAATTATTTTTAAAATTAATTTTTTAAATATAAATGAAATAATCATAACAGCTTGCATACTTAAAAAATAAAGCTAAAACTTATTAAACAGAAGCACAAATCTGTCAACTCAGAAATTTCAGCATTAAGAAAAGTTCGCCCAGTCGGGCTAAGAAAATGCGATGTTGACTCGATTTGGTTACATAGTTTTTGAATTTTTCTCTCAGTGCAGCGGTAAAGGGTGCAAGAGCGGCGCCACTGTGGAGCGAAGCGTCGGCTTATTTGGTGTCTGTAATTTGAAACGCTTCTCTGACTCGGAAAAACTGCGGCAAGCGGCAACATTTGGCGGCGGCGGCGGCGTCTCAGCGGTTCAGCGGGCTCAGCCCAAAAGCGCCGCTAAATGTCTACGGAATATCTCAAATCCACACGCAGTTGCAGTTGTTGCTGCAGTTGCAGTTGCAGTTGCTGCTGCTGTTGCTGTTGATGCGTCGCTGCATTTCCGCTCGCATTGAGAATTTGCGCCGGCAGCAAAGTCAGACTGCGACTACGATGAGGACCATTATAAATAATGGTTATTTTATAATTGTGGAGTCGCGAATGGAGCTGGCTGCAAACGCAGTTGGAGGATGCCGTTGCTGCCGTTGCTGCCGCTGCTGCTGCTGCTGCTGCTGCTGTTGCAGTTTGGCCAACGCATCCGTTGCATTCAAAAACGCATTTCATGGCCATTTGCAATGCACAGCGAACAATTTTGCTTCAAATTAAATTATATATGGCTTTAGGTTTAAATCATTTTTGCAAATTAATTGTAATTTAATATTTTATTCAATGCTTTAAACTGTTTGGATAATTGTAATTTAATGCACCAACTTAAAATGTATTTCATATTTAACAATTTTAATTTATTATCTTATTATTTCAATTAATCTTTTAAACTTTTTGATCAAATATAATTGAAATGCACCAACTCAAAATTTATTTCAAATTTAACATTTATTTCGATTTCAATTTAAATCATTTTTGGAAATTAATTATAAGTATTTTATTATATCATTCAATGCTTAAAATTTTTTGGAAAATTGTAATTTAAAATCGACACAAAATGTATTTCAAAATAAAAATTATATTTCAATTTAAATTTAAATGTTTTTTTTTGGAAATGAATTATATTTTATAATTTGATACAGTGCTTAAAACTTTATGGAATGTTTGTATTTCAATTTCTCTTTCTCTCACAATTAAAATGAATTTGGATTTAATATTTAAACTTTAAGAAAATGTTTAGTAAATTTTAAATTCTTTTAAAATATATATAATGCTACTTTCATTTTTTTTAACTTATTCTTCAACCAACTTGGTTTTAGTTAAAGTCCAATGTTGTCTTTTCATAAAAATCAAAATGTTTTGTTAAACATTAACCAAAATTGTGTGCTGTGTAGTCGCAGGCAGCAGCAGTAAATTCATCAAAGAGTTAATTGCCACGTTGCCCCGATGGCAGCTTCAACTGACAACTGCTGCTGCTGCTGCAACTGCAGTAGCCGAATGTGCCCGCGGCAAAGATGCGCCACAGACTGCCGCCTGATGGCCGCTGCCCTGGCCGCTGATTGACTGTGGGAGGCGGTTCAGCGTGGCCCAGACAACCGGACGGACAGACCAAATGACCGACCAGCCAGGCAGTCAGCCAGCTAGCCAGCTAGCTAGCTAGGCCAAAACGGTAGTTGCACAGCCTAAAGCCAAATCAGCCAGTTGAAATATGGCCCAAAATATTGCAACGTTCGGTTGCAGCGAGAGCGAAGGGGCACCTTTAAGTGCTCGCCACTTGATGGAGCGATTGGCACGTGACAAATATCGTGACTAAACGGACAGTTTGTAATCCATTTGGGACGATTTGATAAAATGCATCACATTTATCCAACGGAACGTTTAACGCGCTGGGGTGTAAATAAATATACGATCAATATATATTTAAAAGAGATTTGGTATCTGTTTAAGTTGAGCATTAAATTATTAAATTGCTTCATAATAAAATTTAATATTTTATAAAAATGGTACTCTGGGATTGGGCTAAAAAATTATAATTAAAAGAAAATTAATTAATTAATTAAATTAAAATCAGATATTCAGTAAAAACTTTAAATATTGAAATCATGTGAAATAAATATTAAAAATATATAATATTTTGTATTTTTAAAGGTTTATGATAAGTTTATTCTTTAAATAAGTTTTTTCACTAATAATATATTTGTTTATTAGTCTATTTTAATAACTATTTTCATATTTGCTTCTGACAAAGTCAAAAAAATATCCGAATGTTATATGTTATATCACTTAGTGTACATGGGGCTAATAATAAGTTTTACTTGTCATTACCTAGAAATGTAAACAAAAACCTATTTAAGGCTTTTCGCCTATGTGCCCTTTAATGCATTTTTAAAAGTTTTGACACCTCTTGCTTTAGGCCAATGGGAATTGATGTTGATTTTTCCTATTTTACAGTTTCTAAACAGCTTTCAATAAATTGCAATCATCGCATGTCACTCGCTGCCAATCAGCGCCCCCTCTGGCCCAAGTCCACTCGAGTGCCCAGCGCTCTGTTGTTGTATTGTTGTTGCTGGTCCGTCACACGCTGCGTATGAGTTATGCGACGCACTTGCGCGCCGCCTACGGCAGGCATTTCATGCGTCAAATGGGGCATGCACGGCAAATGTTGCCGCGCATCACGTTGCATCGCATCGCATTTGATGCCATTGCATTTCATTGCGTTGCATCGAATGCCAATTTGGATTTTAGCATTTTGGACTTTGGGCCCATAAAACCGCGCTGCGAACGTTGCACGCCAGACGCTGGGCGGGTCCCAATGTGCCGACGGGAACGGGTACGGGAACGGTGGGGACGGGCGTGGATTGTGCGCATTTTTGCGGCACCTTCTTTGGTCAGGCGTCGGGGCATAATTACAATAATTTTTAATGTTTATTGGCGAATGAGTGGCGCCAAAGCCGAAATGGTCAATAGAATTCGCAGTGGACTCATGCGTTGAGTGCATTTAGCGCAAGGCCCCCTGCCCCTGCCCCCCGTACTTAAAACCCACCCACCCCCTTTAGGGCGCCAGCTGTTCGCAGTCAAAACTGTCGGCTTTTGTATTTTTATACTCCTTTGCGAAGTGAAAAGAGCATATTGGGTTTGTGCAATGTCCGGCTTGCCATCCGCCCGTCCATCTGTCCGTATGAACGCAATTTTTTATTTTTTGTTAAAATAATTTGGCTACGCCCACTGGGGGCCTGGCAATTTGATAAAATCGGTATATCTAGCTTCCTTTTAAAGCACACAATTTTGATGCTTTCTAAATATCGCAGAAAACTATTTTTGTATACGCCCAATGAGGGAGTGGCATCGATCAAATCCATATAAAATCACCAAAATCCCTATCTTTCACAATTTTAGACCTATAGCTCTATATGACTCTATACAGTCACCAAATTCTCATCCTCTAGCTTATCGGTAATATTCTAAACTTATTTAAAATTGATAAATAAATTAAAATAAATGAATATTTTTATCTTTTTGATTAATAATATAATAATAATTAATTAATAATATGCGTACATATAAGAAATTGCTTAAATCAAGAATATGTCACAACACATTTGCTCACTTCTCCTTAAGATGATGAAATGACCTTGGTTATTTAATATATATTTATTATATTTTATTGGGTATCTACTGGGTATCTCCTGGTCGGTCACTTTCGCCTAGTCATTTCCCCTTTTAGCCAACGTAATTGAAGCCATTTCTGCACAGCGTAGTTTTCGGTGGCACTACAAAGGACTCCTAAATGTGCCCCAACTGCAACCCCAACCCCTGTTGGGCCGCGCTCACAAGTAGCTTTTTGTGCGTCTTCCTCTTATAGCTGCTGCTGTTGTTGTTGTTGTTGTTGTTGTTGTTGTTGTTGCCTAGCGCGTAATTCAAGCCACAAACCGAAAGGGGGGTCATTGACAGCGCCAACGCTTTGATGTGCTGCCCGTTTATAATTTAAATACTCGACTTGAAACAGAGCGCAGTGCAGAACAACAAAGAGTGCCAAGGAGTGGGGTGGGGGGACGGGAAGGGGGGTGGAGGGGGTGGTGCTGCAGGGGTAAATCAAACTAAATTATTTCGCTTTTGTTGCTGTTGACTTTTGCTTGTAATGTCAAACGAAGCGGCCGCCTTTGAAGTGACCAAAGCGGGCTGGGAAACTGATATTTGATATGTGCTGGGCCAGGCCAAGTCAGGCCAGGCTCGAAACGACTCGACTCGGCTCTCGGTCCAGGCCAAACCATGTGTGATTAACAACTCTGCGAGCCGCAGCGGCTAAAAGGGTCAGCGGCAGCGTACAGTGTGCGCAAAAGTTCAATAACTTGGCCGGCAGCAGCAGCTGGGTCAGCCACAAGCCGCCAGAAGACAGGCTCCAAGAGATCGCCAAACCCAAAAAAATAAAAAATAAAAGAGAACAGAATATAGCAAACAAACCCACCGAAACTAGGTGTGTCTGGCCGTGGCACGCCATAACTGGAATGTGGCTCAGTGGCTGCCACAGACTGTGTGCGTGCCGCAAAGAAGGGCGCGCGACGTTTCCTTCCTTGTTGCTGACTCAGACCTTGAAATGCCGCCGCCGATGTCGGGAAGGCTCCCAAGCAGCGCCGCCGTCGCCTCCAAGGCAAACCAGATTCGGCCGCTGAATCTGGTTTTCAGGCAACGTCCTCGAGAAAATCAAAGCGCAATACAAAACACAAAAAACAAAAAAAAAACAGGGAAAAGAAATAAAACCGAACGAATGTAAAATGGTCAAGACAAAGTCGTAAAGGCGCAATCCAAAATGAATACAAAAAAAATACGTGGAAAAGGAGAAAAGAAGTCAGAAACATATAACAAGTTGCAAATGGCCGGCAGGCAGTGCTCGACTGTCAGATATCCTCGGCTGAAGGTAAATTATGTGCACGGTTAGGAATTGTATTTAAAGGGCTTTACTAATATAAACTTAAGGAAAATTCCACCCAAAAAAATGGAAAATTGGCGAAAACCGGTCTGTGTTCTCTGTTTCTTACCAAATTGGCTTTTTACTTATTTAAAAAGTTTTTAATTTAATTTCATTGGAAACGTGTCTCACACTTTATGAAAAATTCAGTTCAGAGTCCAGAGTTAGACTTATTTCTAATTCCCAAACTTTTTTTGTATTTATTTAGCTCACTTATCATTGTTATTTGGCCTTTAGATTTATGTGAAATAAAAACTCATTTATAATGTTAATTCCATTGTGAAAAGTTTTCCAGTTGAAATGTTTAAATATTTAGAAAATCTTCATATTAAAAAATCGGGTCATAAAAGCTATTATAAATGTCTTTAAAAATGGCCATAAAAATGTATGGTAAGAGATAAAAAAGTTGGCAGAATCATGACAATTTTAATATGCTTATAGCGATAACTCTATCGATGCATTTGAAGAATAATACACAATATAGTCAATTTCCTTTTATGCCCAGCTGCAAAATCGGATCTCCAATGCCAACGCAATTTCAAGCTACACTTTCCATTTTGTAATTGAGGGTATGAAAAATGGCCCAGGCGAACGACAAAAAAATTAAAAACGAGTTTTTTTCGCAGCAGCTCTTGGCCGTGGCTTAAAGCAGCAGCAAACAGTTCGAAGCTGCTTTGCGTGTCAGCAGAACTGCGATTCTGATTCTACAACTGCAGCAACAGCAGCAACAGCAGCATCTGCATCGGCATCAGCTCCAACTGCAACTGCTCTGAGTGCGTTTGCTGCTGTTCATCTGTGTTGGCCATGTCGAAATAATAAATGCATTTGGAATTAGAGACTCTTATGCCAATTACAACAAAATGGTTTCAGGCCGCATTATCCTCAAGTTATGACAGCCAGCAACGGTTTCTGACTGTCTGTGTGTGCGTGTGTGTGTGTGTGATTGTTGTGCGTGAATTTCGTTAGGAGCTCCACTCGTTTTTATGGCTAACAGTGATTGTCAAACTGTTGCTGGGGCGATGTTTGATTTCCAGTTCGTTTCCTTTGCATCTTTCGCCCCCTAATTATGCTAAGTGCAAAATGCTTTGGGGCTACAGCAACAACAACAACAACAACACGAACCAGGCGCAATGCTAGTGGGGCAACAAAAGTGCACAAGAGTTTTTCAAATGTCCCAGCAGTGCGTGAAAATGAAAAATTATGAAAATTCGTTGATACACTCAGAGAAAAAATATTATAATTAATGCTGTTATTATTTAGTTATTCATCCTAAAATAATACTGGAAATCCAACTCTAGCCTTGAAGTTGAGTCCAAAGACTTTGTTATTGCAGCAAAAATAATAAATAAATAAATGAAGAATTTGCTATTCAAAACTAGCTCAAAAATGTATTAAGCTCTAAAATGAAATTTTCTTAAATTTACATTTTCAATTATTTTTTGGAGCACTTTTTCTAATCCACAAATGCCTAAATACCAAGATTCAAGTTATCTACATATTAAATGTTGTAGTGCAATTTGAAATTGTTTTGCTTAAGTCAAGCCTGAAAATTGTTTTAAAAAGTAGTCGTAAAGTTGGTTCTATGATATACATTATATTTGAAGAATATTCAAGCAAACTTTACGAACTGATCATATTCGAATTTAGCACATCATTTTTTCCTGAGTGTACACACACACTCACACACGCATCTCGACTTCTCGCGCAACTCTCACTTCACTCCGGTAATACTCTATTCCACTCCAGAGGCGAGTTCGAGTTCAACGTTCTTTGCACAACATTGTGTTTTGTGCTTTCCGCTTATTTTGCTCTACCTGCAGCCCCCTCTCTTTCTCTCCCCCTCCCTCTCATCCAGCACTCTGCTGCCCTTTCGCTTGTGCGTCGGCACACGCGCTGCACCTTTAAGTGCCTGCACCGCGCCCCGCCCCTCCCCAGCCACCTCCCCTGCATGCCCTTGTGCCCAGCGCAGGAAACCGACTCCAACTCCAACTCCAACTTTGACTGCAAACGGCAAATGGCAAAAAATAAAAAAGACGGAAAAAAATTGCAGCCCAGCGAACAACATCATAAAAGACAATTTTTTGTTTTATTTTCTCTGTTTTCTCTTTTTTCTTTTATTTCTCATTGCCTTGTGCTTATTTATGTTGCATTGCATTTGTCTCCTCTCTCATGTCCCATGTTGCTGTCTCCCTTCGTTTGTCTGTTGCAGCTGCCGCTGCTGCTGCTGCATGTTGTTGCGTTGTCTGCGTTGGCGTCTCGTCGCTGCCCTTTAGCTCAGTCCCCCTCCCTCTTCCCTCCCCACCGCCAACTTCCTAATACTGTTGCACCGCCCCCTTTTTTCCCGTTAATAATCCAGCGGCACCTGATGCACCCAACACGCCTGCGACAACTTCAAAAGAATCAGCCAGGCATACAGATAGCACATCTATCATTAACACCTGCAAATAACTGTGATCGGATCTTGGGATAGTCATGCGCTTGCATACTACGTATATTCAAAACTCTCTAGAGACGTGTTATTTTTTTAAAGAAATGCTTGTTTACTCTCCAAATCGAGTTTTTCATGAAATATTCTTTGAAGCCTCTGTAATGTTTAGATAAATAATTTCAAAACTTTGCAGATTGGGTATTTTTCAGTGATTAATGTTTGGCGCATAGTTTTCTAGCAATGCCTTTTACGAATCTCTTTTTGAATTTGGAGGTATTTTATAGATATGTTTTATGTTTCGTAATTTGTTAATATGCATCGTAAGTTTCTCATAGATGAATTATTTATTATTTAGGAATGTTTGATTATTTGCTTACTAGAGCTCTGTTTTAAGTATATTTGTGTTTTATATATGTATGTATGTAGTGCTAATCAGTGCTAATATTAACTCATTTAATTATATTACAAATTCTGAAATTGTTTAAGTTGGTCTAAAATGTTTGATTTTGCGCGTTTAAAGCATATGCCTTAATTTACTAAATTACTTTAATATAAAACCATCTGCGCTTTTCTAAATATTTAATCAAATTGGTTTTTTATAAGCAGCTCTTCGATCTTAAGTATTAAAAGTAATACTTAGTAATAGAAGCACTTCTGCAATAGATAAACTGAAGATAAGAGCATGTAATTACAAACTGTTTATTTACGGCTAATGATTGATCATTTCAATGCTCCTTAAAAGCCCAAGTTCATTAAAGATTTCATAGGATTGTAAATAGCATTAGAGCTACCGATATTCACATATCCAATAGAACTCCACACTTAGCAGACTTTTAAAAGGGAAAAAAGTTGACGATTTGGTTAAACATAAAAAATGTTTCATTTTGCAGCCAGACTGTACATCATGACAAAGGTTCTTAAGCTGAAAGTGTGGCTATAAACTGTCTGTTTATGGCCAAGAAATAGCATAAACTTTATGGTCAGTTAACTCTTAACCGCCGCCGGGGCTTGGCCTTAGCAAAAAGCATGTAGTTTATGAAAACAATATGAAAATGAGCTGGGAGCAAACAACAGAAAATAAAATGCCTAGCTGGGCTGCTAATTCGGTTTTAATGAGATGCCAACTTGTCACTACAAATTACGCGAGTCTATTAATAAATAATAAATTCATTTGCCACAAATGAAGACACAACCAAATGGAGCACAAACAGCTCAAAACATTTGATTCTGCTTCACATTTATTTTTGGCCAGACGGGTTTTATACATATATATATATATTTCTCTCGTCTGGCTATGTGGGAGGCTGATTAGCATAAATTAAAAAAGAAAAAAAACAAAAATCAAACACACAAATCTAAAAACCGATTTCGATTTCGACAAATCAAAATCTGTGGACACTTTGCAGAGGTGTTCCCTGAACTGCTGGGGCTTTGGTGCCTGCATTTTTGACACATTTCATTTCGGATTTTACGATTTCGAAAAAGGCCATAAGAAATATGGCGAGACTTATCTGTGGGTAGCTGAAGCTCAGATACTCTTACAGACGAACAGCAGTTGTACGATATGTAAATCTGATTGCAATCAAATCTTTACTAAATAGTAAAGTCGAATTTTATATGGAATTTTCTATACAAAACTATACGTGACCAATGTTTCTTTAATTTTGTAGGTAAAAGAAATAGAAATACTTGTATTTCCATATGTACATATTTGAAAAAATTATTTTTTTGGAAATATATATATTGAAAATAATGTTTTTAAGCCCGAACTTTACTTGCGGTTCTTATGTCAGTTATATCATATAGTGTCTCGATCTATTATATTCTAATATATGAACCTCATTCATAAACAACTCTGCCAAGTTTTATTTGAATACATTGAATGAGAGAAAAGTTCATATACACTTGAATTCAACAATTTTTAAAGGGAGACAGAAAATAGTGCTTAAAGAATTATTGTTTTAATATATTCTTTATAATTTCTTTTCTCTTCACCGCATCACAAATTCATTGACAAACTTATCTACCCACAGGCAGTGCATTTAATATTACTCGAAAATGCTCGTATCTAGATTTTATTTGAATGCATATATCATAGCTGTGTGTCTGATTTTTTGTGGCTGCAGTTTCGTTTTCATGCTCTAAATTTACACAACAAATTTTTCGACATCAAATGTGACCCACACGATGATGGGCAACAACTATCGTTGACATTTTGTGGGCATTGGCTGTGTAATTTATGGCCCGGGCGCGGGCAGGCGGCTCCCTTGCGGCTTCTGGGAACGAATTGGGTCAACAACCAGTTGCCCCGTTCGGCTCGGCTGAGGTACAAAAGCGAGCGGCGACCCAGTTCCGCGAACTGAGCTCTGTCTTAGATCCTTCTGCGAAACTTCTGCGTATCCGCCTACAAAAAAAAGATATCGGGCTTCCCCTTGTCCCCCCCCTCCCCCTCCCCTTCCCTCGTGCAAAATAAAACCTGGCGCTGTAATTCAATCGACAACTGGCCTATGAATGAATGGGCTGCCTCTGTCCTCCGATTCCTGGAAGCTCTTCGTCTTTGTGCGTGGCTCGTTTGGCATTGTTGTTGCCGCTATTATTATTATTATTATTATCATCTTTCGTGCTCTGCTTCTTGTTCTTGTTTGTGTTTTTGCTGCGGCAGCAGCGCGCCAAGAAATCCAATTCACAACGGCATCCAAAACAAAGCCACAAATGCCGCTCCAGACGCGACGAAAACAAAAGGCAAACAATTCCGGGAATTGCCTCAAATGTGCCCTCCAAAGCCAGCATCTGAGCGAAATCAAATTCGAAAATCCCAAAAGCCAGACGCCAGACTTTTAAGGGGTACTGTCATTAGAGACGGGTGTTGTCATTGCCCCTCCCCCCCCTCCCCAACCCCCTTACACGCTTGGAATGCGCAGCAAAATATAACCAAAATAGAAACAGCCAACGGTCTAATTGCTCTAAGCTTAAATGGGTATTGCGGAATTGTCAACTAGTTCGGTTCTATCTCGCAAACTAAAAGCTTCTAAAAATGTGCTTTGGCTTTCAAAAATATAAAAAATAAATCACACATTTTTAAAATCTATTAATTTTGTCATCTTGAATTTAAAAGTTGTAAAATATGCATCTAAAAATATAAAAAATCAAATAAAAAAATGTTATTTGAAGCTCATTTAAGTTTCGTTTTAGATAAATAGTGTTAATAGTGCTTGAGTATACGTTGCACATAAATCATACCCAGTTGACCGCGAAGAGCGTCAAAAGCACATAAAACCATATTTTTGAAAACAGTGTTGAAAGCTTAAAGTTCTCGTTATATAAAATCAGACTAATTGACTACAAATAAGCTTTAGACCTAGGTAGGGCTCAAAACTATTACTTTAAAAGTATATATTCAACTTTAAATTTATTTTTATCCGGGAAACAGACTGAAAACTTCGAGTCGAAAATATAAATATAACAGATTGAGTTACTAGAATTATGTTTTAATTTTAAAGTTGATATTCAAATTTGACATCTACTTTTTATCGTACGCTACTTCTGTTTGAAATACATTTCGAAATTTGAATTGTAACAGCTGTATATAGCTAAAATATTCACACAATTTAATAGCCAGGCAATGCGTTAGGACTACCTAGAAAATAGTTTGTACATGCGAAGAGAAATGCCTACCTGCAGAGGCAGGTAAATACAAGCACAGTTAGCTGAAGTTGGGGCTACAGCGAAAAACGTAGCTGCTCCACAGTCATTTGGTCAGTCACGTGTGGCGGTTTTTTCTACTTTGTTTTTAGCTATTTTTACTTGTTTTTGCCGCATTTTGCATTTGCACGATGCGACACATTCCAAAGCGGCGACTGCGGCGGTGTCCAGCAAATGCCGCCTACTGTCAGTCGCTTGGCTGAGCTTTTCAGGCAAAGCTCATTTGCAAATTAAACGAACGCCGTGAAAAGCGGCACATGAGGGGATGGCGACGGCGAATCCGCTGACCACGGCGACGGCGACGACGATGTTAACGATGACAAGCGGCGGCGACAAAGTCACACAAAGCTGACAACGGTTCGTGCGACTGACGGACAGCCAACTTATGATGTTGTTGCTGCTGCTGATGATGATGATGATGATGATTAAGATGATGATGACAGTGAATATGTGCGCTGCCTGGCTGTCGCTGCTCGTTCATCACGTCCGACAATGTCTGGACTCGGACCTGGCGATCTCTATGTGCTCGTAGACCACGCTGTGTGTGGTCTTCTTTTGCAGTTCTTTGCACTGCGAACGGCGGACGCATAAAAACGCAAACGTCGTCACATGCGGGCCGCAGAAAAAAAGTGTGAATTAGAAAAGGCACTCAAGCTTAAATGGTGAGCGATGATAAAAAAAATACAAATTCACAGAGACCACACACAAAGCGTAACAAAAACAACAACAACAACAACAGGAACAGTTAAAGCTACGCGCGGCGAATCAATTGCATTGCCGTTTGTCATTGTCACTGCAAGCACTATGTTGCCGCAACATGGCGCGTAGGCCTCGCTCTCTGAGAGTGAGAGCTGCACATACTTAACGAAACTCAACATTGTTGCCAGCTGCTGCTGCTGCTACTGCTGCTGTATATGAGTGCTGGCAACAATGTTGCTGTCGCTATGCCTCATCAATAAAAATAGCTTTTTATGCGCCGACGCCACAGTCGCAGCAGACACACTGTCTGTGCGGCACACACAAACACACACAACACGTCTTTAGACATTTGCATGTGCTTTGCGTCAGCCGTCGTCATTTTCGTGTGGGCCGCTGCCCGCTGGCGTCTGCTGGCGACGAGGTCAAGATGAAGTCATGCTTGAAACATGTTGCTCAAATATGCCGTCTGCTGCTGCGACGGTCTTCTGGCAACAATTAGCTTGCCCCCTCCGCCAACACTTGGTCTTCATGCGTGCCAAACACTTTTGTCAACACCCACAAATTGCTCGGCGGCAACTGCTCCAATTATACCAAAATGCCCATGCCAGGCAGGGCGTGGCATGTCAGTCGGCGCTGCCTTTGAAGCTGATTCAAGTTGTCAGCTGCTGCCCCTCCGTCCCGCTGCCCCACCTCCTGTCCGGACCACAACTGGGCGACATGTAATATAAACAAATTGTTAAATAAAAAAAAAACAATGTGCTTCAGTCAAGAGTGCCTGACTAGCACAGATACCCTGTAACAAATTCTGAATTGTCATTAATTTTCTCATAAATATTTTATGTTTGATTTACTTTGAGCTGTGCTTCCTCTTCTCTCAAGCCCCCACTATGGTAAATTGAATTCGAAAAAAAGATAGTTTTTATATAATATGACTTTTCTACATATAATTTTCTTTCTTGACATTTGTAAATTATTTGGGACATTTGGTATATATGTACATAGCTGTAGGGAATGTCTCGTAGTATATGCCAAAATATATTGGGACTTCAAAGCGATATTTATCGATTTCGGGTAAACTTGATTATCAATAATTGTAAATAAATTTGGTCTGCATACGGTGTACGACAACCTACAAATTAAGCGGTATATATCTATTGCATTTATAATCCTCGAGTTATTTTCAAAAAAATATAGTTTTCGATATTTATCGATTTGGCGGCAATGGGAGGAACCATCGAAAAATGGAGAAAATCTCTCATTATGTATGAGATCGAGGCATTAATACATATGGATAGACTCACAGGAAATGACTTTTAATACTGATCTAGTGTAAACTATATAAATTGGAATAGAGTTCGAGATGCCTGCTTCCTACACAACCCGTATACCCCTTTGCCACAATCTTCAATGGGTGCAAGGGTATTAAAAGAGCCGAAAAAATGGCGCGCCAAAAGAAAGAAAGGAATAGGAGTGTTTGCGGGGCCAGGCAATTGAATTGAGTGTGACGTACGAGTGGGGCGGGGGCGGGGCTGGGTAACGGGCAGGACTGGACATAAGCAAAGCCAAAGCACAAAGGCATGCGAAATGGGCATGTCAGGCCAACAGTCAGTCAGTCAGTCCGTCAATCAGTCCGTCCGTCTGTCACTCAACTCGGCTCAACTGCGTTTGAGGCGGCCACTGCCCACTGACCAGCGCAACGCCCCCACTGAACCCCCCACCCCTTCAAAATCTCTTTCACACCCACTCCAACGCTCATTGCATTGCCTCTTTTCACGAGTATTTTGGCATGCACAAAGAGCAAAGCACAAACAAAAGAGCGACCTGTTCAAAGTGTGTGTGTGTATGTGTGTGTGTGTGTACATTGTGCTCAAGTGCTGAGGCTCGTAATTAAGTCTGAAATGCTCTTCAGCCTCTGCGGTTTGAAGGCAAACGTTTTATATCAAATATTCTGCATAAAATTTAAATCCTGCTCTGAGCCGATGCAAAAAGCTACTAATTAAATTCCTTTTCGATTGAATGTTTACTCTAAAAAGCTGTCAAAACTAATTGTCATTTATCGTTTTTGGCATTTTCATCTACCAGAGAACGCTTGTTATTAAAACTTTGGATATAAGATAATTGATTAATTAATTAATAATTAAAACAATATTCACCTTTAGCCGCCGCAACAAAAGTCGGCAACAAATTGCCAACATGTCAGGGCATTTGCAGATTTGTTGCCAGCAACAATGTTGAAGACTGCCATCAGCTGGCGTGACAGACATGCGATTAAAAGCAACGGGCGTAGCAACAACAACAACAACAATGCATGCGGCACCAACTCTTTGGCAAAAGCATTTTGTGAAACGTTGCGTTTAATTGACAAAAAAATAAAATGTTTTTTAAATTTGTATCTTCATGTTGCCAATGTTGTCGAAAGCAACAAAGTCATTAACATGAGCAGCGACAACAACTACGCCAGCAACATTTGCGGCAGCAACAGTTGCTGTTTGTTGTTTGCGCACTTGCCGTCTGCTTTTATTGTTGTTGTTGTTGCTGCTGTTGTTGTTGTGTGCCATATTTGGCAGTCGAGCAATTAAAATTACATACATTTAAGCCACGGCGTCTTTTGTCGGCCTCTTAAGAACCTGGCCAACAACAACAACAACGCGCCAGACAAAGAGACAGCGCACGATTTTCCATTTAATTAATTTATTGTTGGCTGAAATATAATTGCCAGCGGCACGATCTTGATGAAAATGCATCAAGTTGTTAGCTGCAATGGTTGTTGTCGCTGTTACTAGTGCTGCTCTTGTTGTTTTTGTTGTTGCTGCTGCTGTGTGGGCTGCAGCCACTTTGCATGCCATGTTAGCAGCAGCGGCAGCAGCAACAAAAACAACAACGACGCGTGGGTCACACCCACGTCTTACAAACGTCAACGGATTAAGCGATAATTAGCCGATGTTTTACATGCACAACCAGCCCCATTACCCAACCCAACTCCCCACCACTCGCCTACCCCCTCCCCCACTTCCCAAATCCCCACTGAAACTTACAACATTTGATCTCAATTGATGGTGACCTTCGTCCAACAAACAACTTGTTAAGGGCAACATTTTGCTTACCTGCAAAGACACAAAATAGAGATACGAAAATTATAGTTTAATTATATACATTGAGATACACATATATACTGTGAATTGCTGTGCATTATAATCATGCAAATGGGCAAAAAAGTATTTTACTAAAATACATCATTTGTGTGCCGAACAACAACACTAACAACAAGCACAAAGAACAACGCCAACCAATTAGCTGTTAAAATCGCACAAAAGAAATCGTTAATCATCTGTCCTAGGCGACTACAAGATGCACTCTGGTAATTTTATATTGCTAGTTAAATTAAAACAGAGTAATAACAATCTAAAAAAAATTTAAAATTATCTCAAGACTTGCAGAATTTTTTTCTTTTTCTTTTTGAGTTTTAATTTTTTGTCCTTATGAAGAATATTTGAAAACCGATATGTACCAGATATTTTACAATTTTTTAAAAATAGCATTTTAGTTGCAGTGCGTCTAATACATTAAGTACATTAATTCTTCAAAATTCTTGGCATTTCTTATTTCTGGAAGTTATTTTTTTCGGGGCGACCACTATAATAAAATGCTGTATTAAATTCTTAAATATTGGGGAAATTAATTCAGAAATCACATAAATGCGTGCGCTATGAAAATTTTAAGAAGCTCCTAAAATGATTTGAAAATAGATTTTTATAGTTTTTAAAGTAACCCCTAGATTATGGTGCATAACTCGAACTAATAATAGTAAAAATAAATGATCACCGAACAATTTTGAAAATAAAATTAGTAGCTATGAAATGCTTAAAAAATGGTCTGTATATCCTAGACTTATAAAGAAGTTCTGGAATTGATTTTAAAATAAAACATTTAGAAACAAAATGAATATGGAAAGGGAAATGGTGCTCGGAAATTATAATTAATTGTACAGAACAATATGATTATATATTTTACAAATGATAATCGTAATAATTAATTAACGATTATTATATTTTAATAATATAGTATATTGCCTATAATACAAAGTTGATTTTGCAGTACATATAAAAGTAATGAAAACTCTGAAGTTTTCTGTACTTCTTAACGAAATAAAAAACTCAACTGCTGTTGCTTTGAATGACTGTGCTGAAAAGGGGGCGAGCGGGAGAAACCACCCCCTGCCCCCTAGAAAAAGCACACGCCTCGAAAACAATCAGAACCAATTAACCGAAAATTGAACAATCGAGCAGCGAAGGACGAGGAGCGTGGGGCGTGGGGCGTGGGGCCACGTAGATTTGGCTTTTTGGGCCGCGAACTTTGTGTGTGGCTGCTCGATTCGAAGCTAATTGCCAATCGACAAACAGTTTGCAGACAGTTTGACGACGGCCGAGACGACGTTGGCCTTAAGGCTCGAGAGGAGCAGGCGGCGGTAGTTACTCATTGGCTATGCAGAGCGGGCCAGCCGCTGACCTCGGCATAACCTAGTTCAAGAGTCGACCAATTGCAGTCACACACACACAGAGAGAGAGGGGGGGCGGAGGGGGTGGGGCTCTGACACACATGCGAATCCAATGCCAGGGCACAGCGAAGACTAGACTGCAGTCTCGAGTCTGCAGTTTCGACTCTCCAGTCTCCAGTCTCGAGTCTCGGGTCTCTAGTCTTTGGGCCTGTGGCGCGCCCCCGTTGCGCTTGGGCGCATTTGACTTGACTTTGAGTTTGAGTTTGGGTTTCCTGCCGCCACCGCCGCGTGGGCGTCTGTCTTAGCCTTCTTTATTCTTTAGTCTTTGTTGTTTTTTTCTTCATTTTTTTGGGGCTTGGTTGCAGTTGCCGTCGTGCGCTCTAACTGTTTCTGTTGCTCGTGCCAAAGCCCAAAACGCAAAAAAATAAACAAAACAAACAAGTAACAGTGCACTAATCAAGATTGCTGGACTAGCAGGTACCCTGTGCCTGGTATCGCGAGGAGCTATCCCAATTACAAATTACATGCGAATTCTGGCGGATATGCTCAGAAACAATATATTTAGATTTTATAACAAATCGATATTTATCGATCTTACAAGCGAATTTTGGAACCTCTAGATTTTTCTATCTAGCAATATATTTAGATTTCATAAGTTATAGTTAATTTGGTCTGAAAATGTGTGATAAAAACCTAGTCTAAAAATCGATACTTATCGATTTTTAATAAATAGTACAAATTATCAAAAGAAATACCATGCGTACAAAAATCAAATACGAAAGCATATTTTCCAAATATGAACTCCCTATAAGCTTGAGACTTTTAGAGCATGCAGCACTCTCTTTTTTAAACAGTTTTAATGGGTACAGGGTATAAGAAAAACAAACAGAAAAAGGCACAAGCAACTCGTAGACAATTATAATTTGACGTTTTGATTTGGCGGCGCATATGTGGCCAGTCGAATAGCTACGGATTTGGCTTTGGCTTTGGCTATGGATTTGGCTTGTGGCTCAGTTGTTGTTGTTGTTGTTGCTGTTGCTTGCAATTCATGTCATTGACAGCTGGGGCAGGCAAGTTGCCAGCCGTCTAACTGAGTGTTTAACCATTTGTTTGCCTTTTCCAATTGCCACACAAGAAATAATGCTTCAAGGTTTCCAACAACAACAACAGCAACAATTGCAGAACTAAATGAATTGTGGGCGAAAGGATATATATTTGAACAAATAAAAAGAAAGGCAACTTTTTGTATGGCTAATAATTGACAAAAGTTAAGAAAATACGACGAAATGTGAAGATAGATTTTAATTTATTATTTACAGAAAAAGCAATCCAATTGTGATGTTAAAAATTAATTATGAATGTTTTAATAAACACATTTGTTTAGAAAGATAAAACAACAGGTTTCTGTGGCCTGCTAAACTTTACATACACTTGCTGACTTATAGCTGACCTGTAAAAGGAATATTTATTTTAAGAAGACTGATAAAGTAGAGGAAAAACTAAATAAATTATGGCTAAAAATTATTACAAAGATTAATTTGTTATAAGATACCAAAACGATCAATATAAACAAATACAGCTGTCATAGAAAAGACAATAAAATATTTAAATAATATTTATTGCTAAGTTGAGGTTTTGGTAAAATTTTGAGAATTAAAAAATAAATTCTTTAAAAAGACAAATTTAACCTGAATTCGCAAATTATATTTTCAAGGTTATTTTAAGTTAAAAATATGAAATGAAAAATTATAGCTCTAATGCAAAATAAATTACACATAAAAGTGTGGAATCTGAATGGAAAATTGTTGTAGAAACATTTAAACTATGTAAAGCTACATGCCTACAGGTAAACAATTGAAAAGTGATTAAGACGCGATCATTAAAAATAAAAGCTAACAGTTTAGCACAATTTAAAATTCGTGTTTTACCAAAATGCCAAAAATTTAAAATGAGCTTAAAAGCCAAGTAGTAAATGCTACCTATAATTAGAAGTCGTCAAGCATATGCCAAAATTAATAATGGGAGTCTTGCATTTAGCTGCTGCTGCTGTTGCTGCTGATGCTGCCGCAAAACCGCAGCAGGCCGCACTCAGTCAGCATCATCATCATTATTGGCCCTAGTCCAAATTGGCAGCAAAACTGTGGCAACTGCCAGTCGGAATTGCCGTTGTCGCGTTGACAGTTGCAAATGTTGCAAGAGATTCTGAATGCGCCTCAACAAAAAAAAAAAAAAATTTAAAACCATTCACACACACACAAACACACACGCCCCTCTTCAACTTTCTCTGCACTGACTTTTTGTTTAAACTTCCGCATTTTGGGGGCGCAGAAAAACTAGAAGAAGAAGTCAAAACTGTTGCCATTTATGTTGCCTGCTTGGCTGGCCACAAGATTTTTGCAAATGATATAACTAGAGCCAATATTTACATATGTATGCAACACATATATATACACTGAGCAAATTAAGTGCAACTTTCCCGAAATTCAGGTACCACATTTCTTTATGATCTTTAGATCGGGCAATCATAAACACGAGATCGAAATACAGTTAAGAAATGATTTAAATATACAAATGTCGTACTTAGGGTCTAAATTTCTTAACTTTAAAAGAAATTTATTATTTTAAGAATATTTAAAAGCTTGGAACTTTTAAATACAAGACTTTGACATATTTAAGAAATGTAGTACCCAAATTTAAAATCATTTTTATGTCATACATATTTAAATTAACTTTTTTTAAATCTTTATAACAATCGCAATTATATTTTTGATTAGGAACTTAAAATAATCGTATTCAAGTAAGCGAATTTTAGTAATATATATTTTAAACTTAATTCAAGTGTTCTCATTTTTTAAAAGGTTTAAATCTGGAAGGAATAAGAATCTTCAAAAACGAATTTTAGAAAATATTAAAAAAAAATTGTTAATTTTATGACCAAAAATGTAAATATTTGAATTTGAAAGATGATTTCTCCGAGTGTACATATGCACATATAGAAAGTTGAGCAACGACAAAATGTTCTAATGTCTGTGCTACAGCTCCACAAAAGGGGACAGGGGGAGCTATCAAAAGTAGGGATGGAGGGAGGTTGGGGAGGGGAGGGGACAGCTCGCAAGTCGTGTTGCGAGTAAAGCCCATTTCCGAGAAATGAAAAATTACGCTGGGGAGTTAATTTTTGCTCGAAATTAGCTGGCAGCCATGGCCCAAGCCCGAGATGCAGATCTGCAGATGGAGAATTGAATGTGGATGTGGATGACGCGTACAAATGTGCGATTCAAATGGGGGTACAAGTATAGAAGAACAAGCACAAGTAATAGTAGACAAAGCGCCGGGGGCTGCCACACCATGTGGCAGGCAGAGCAGCCAACGCTGGTGGCAGCTGCCGCCAGTGTTGCGGCAATTAGGCAACTGCAACTGCAACTGCAACTGCAGCTCGGCAGGCTGCCAGGCAACGTCTTTAGCACAAGCCTTCAGCCAACTGCCACGCCCACTCGTGCACTTTGCGCTAATGACAAATCGGCCTGTGACCAAATGTCGGTCAACATCAAAGCCAAAGTGCCGCACACTTGTCTTGACCACATTCAAATGCACACACAAAGGCTTATTAATAATTATGACAATGCAGCCAACTATGCTAGTATACCCCTCTGCTCAAATATTATTGGGTATATGCCACTTATTAATCGATTTGAGAAGGATTCTTGGTGTGTTCTGCGACTGTCTAAACAAAATTTCAACAAAATTTAAACTAATAGGCATTTTTTTATTAACAGAAATATATTGAAAATATAGAAATTAATCTTGAGAGCTAGCTTTGAAATTTACTTACAGGTTTAATAAAAAAATAATATAGATACAAATCCTTTTATTTTAGTTTATATTGCATGTGTATCGCTTGTCACCATCGATTAACATGATTTTCTATAAACTCAAGTTTATTTTTTTCACAAATCAAAATAAACTTTTTTCTATTTTTTGCAGAATGTTTAATTTAAAGTTTATTTAAAAAAACAAGCCAAATTTTTTTAAAGAACACGTCTTCAATTCTGTCATTTTTGTATAAATATTTGTTGCATAAGTTGATTGATTTGTAATCTTAAAAAAATAACTAATTCAACCCAGAAGAGAGCTGAGCTATTTTGTTTTTTTTTATGAAAGGTTCGGTTCACAGTTCTAAAAATTAGAGTAACAGGTTTGAACCATGGCAGTTTAATTTATTTCTATTAATTCTGTTGTTTAGCTAAATGAAAAATAAATATATAAATAGTTTAATAAAAATGCTTGCTTAGCTTCGCATTGGATATAGGGTATTCAGCAGTCAGCTGTTGTCCAAGCTCTCAGCTGCTATATTTATTAGTTATTTTATTTCCCTTATTTATAAGTTTTTACAGGCAAACTAATAGTGTATCATGGCCAATTTAGTGCCTGGCCGTTATATATATTTCGCTCAGCTCAGGAATGCCACAGCAGCCACAATGGCGACTTGGCCGACAGTCGACAGTCGACAGTCGAGTGCTGCCCACGATCGCGGTCCCGGCCACGTTGTGACCGGCGATTGTCACACGACAATGCCAAACACCATCGTCGCCACCGTTACAACAGCTGTTGTTGTTGCGGTTGTTGCTGTGGTTGTTGCCGCCGTTGTCGTCGTCTTGACCGCTTTTGATCGTGACCACCATTGTGGTTGCCGCCTCGTAAACACGCCAGCTTTTTGAGCCCAACTTGCGGCCAAGTTTATGCGATGGCGCATTTATAAAGTTTTCAGCGCTTATTTACGATCATTTTGATGGCCCGCACCCAAAACCTCGTCCGCCTCGTCGCAGCGCCCCCGCTTCGTTATCGATCGCCGATCTCTGGCAGATCTAACGTTAAGCGAAGCGCTCGACCAAAACGCTCAGCGCGGACAGCAGCTGAAAGCGCAGCCAAGCGCCAAGCTCTGACCCCCAACAGCCGCCCCCGCCAGCTGTCAAAATGGGCTGCACTTGGCAGTTGGCAGTTGGTTAGGGTAACTGGCTAACTGATTAAGAATCGCATTAGGCGTACGCGAAATTAACATGAAACACTTTGGGTTTGTCTAGTGGAACTAGCCGATAAGGGAGACAACAATAAAACGATGCAGAACTGTGGAAAGCCAAACACACAAGACTCAGATTATCTTGCAAGTGTGAAGATCGAAGATATATATGCAGCAGTTCTGTGTGTAAAGAACTGCAGTTTTTAATTATGCCAGAGTTTTTATAGATGACTATTATGCAGATTTTCTTAATATTTAAATATTATTTTTATTACCAAAATTAAATATATATATAACTCCTTTAATAACTGATATGGTTGTGATTAGGAATATACAGGAAATATGTTATCAACGATTTTAAAAGTCAATATTTCAATAATAAAGTACTTATAGCGTAGGCAACTTATGGGTATTTAATAAAACATAAATACAGAAAGTTTAATTTCTTTACAATGTGCCAATATAATGAATTATATATATTTTGCTTTTTAATTGAGTAATAATTTTTAAATATTTTTTTTAATGTTTGCTATGCAACTTATAGAAATAAATTGAAAAAAATGAATGCATTTTTATAAATATTCTTATTGCAATGAATGTAAATAAAAAAATTTCAAGTGCTGTAATTTTAATTTAAATTAATTAATTGATTTTTTAGCTATCTTTATATAAATAACAAAATAAAATGCAATATAGCAATTTTATTTTAGGTATTTCAGGTAACATCTAAAGGTACATTTGTGCACAAATAGGAAAACTTCGCTTTACTTAGCTTTAGATACTTCTAGCCACAGAATCGTTTGCATTGATTCAACGTTAGAGAAGGGTATTTCGAGTGCACTTGGACAACACGCAGCGTTGAATACCCGTTACTATTGGCATTGTAAGTGGTTGTTGTTGTTGATATTGTTTGGGGGGCTGTTAAGCGGCTTAAAGCCGCCCCAACTTCTCGGGCCAGGCTCAATAGCGATGCCAATAGCAACAATTGGCTTAGAATATGGTCAGCAGGCGGCTTAAAAGGCTAATTAAATTTTGCAGTTGCAGTTTGTGCCGCAGTCGGTTAGGGGCGTGGCACGCCGCCAATTGAACAGCTTAATTAGTGTTATTTATCGATGCGGAATATCTGCACTTGCCACTTGCCACTTGCCACGCACTCTCCGCTGGCCGTGCGGAAATGCTAATTAAAATAAATAATAAAAAAAGGCAGGTGGCAGGAGGCAGGCGGCAGGCGGCAGGTGGCAGGCGGCAGGCGGCAGTTGCGTCTCCAGCCTGTGGCAGCTGCTTGGCGACGTCGGCGGCAGCGTCTGTGATTAGCTGCTGTCTGTGGCAATTTGAGCGCTGCTGCCCCCGGGCGGGGCAGCTCACCTGCCGCGACACGGCCGTCATTAGCCGGCTCAGTGGCTGCGCCCCGAAAGTGGGCGTGTCCGCGGCGTTTATGCAGCGATTTAATGAACGGCGTCGTGAACTCTGCGCCGCCAGTCCTGGTCTAGGCCACAAATTTGTGTGGCGTCTTGGCGCCAGCAGCGCTGCCGGCCCTGGCTGGCGCCAACAATCCCCCCCCCAAAACAGGCTCCGTGCTTCAACGGAAATCGCCTGTCAATGGGCCAAGTTAAGAGCGCAGGAATTGTCGCTGGCAACAGGAAGCAGCAGCTGTTCGCTGTCCCCCTCTTCCCCACTACCCCTCTCTCCCTCGCTCTTCGCTACTTTCGGCGATCGGCAGATCTAGCGAATTCCCCAACTTTGTCGCTGGCTGTTTACATTTTAATTGGCTGCCACTTGACACTTGCCACTTGCCACAAAGCGTGTGAAAAAAGCCAATTGGTAAATCGACTAATTAAAATAATTGAGTTTTGGAGCCGCTGCAACAATTGCGCTTCGAGCCCGCCAATCAAGCCGCAGATTCCGCCACGAGTCGCGCTTCTATGCGCTGATTGCTCCAGAAGTTCATTTGCCGCTGCTGCTGCTGATGCTGCTGCAAGTGGCAGCTAAGCACTGCTAAATGCCTGTTGCCGCCGCTCCAGTTGCCCGGGCCACTTTGTAGCTGGACATTGTTATCATTATGCCCGATTATTATCAGTCTGGGTCCTGACTCTCTGGCTCTGGGGTAGCCGCTCTGGTGCCTGGCATAATTAGTTTTTATTGCCACGTCCAGCAAATACAAGGAGAAACGAAACAACAAGGAAACCAGCAGCGGAAAGCAATCTGAACAGTTTTGAAGCAGTTAAAAATTAATTTATACATAATGTTTTTCTTAACTCAATTTTCTTTATATTGTTAAGATAAAAGTTTGCATTTAATTTCTTAATTAAATTTGAGTTGTATTACTTTAAATACTCTATAAACTAAACTTTTATGTAAACTGGAATTTACTAATAGCATATATAAATGGAAGCTGAATAAATAAATTAAGTTATATAATTAAAAATCAAAAAAATCTAAATTTGTTGAGGCTAGTTAAGATACGTAGAAAACTCAAAAAGTTGCTCGAACAAGATGTCGATTCGGTATAGATAATTCCTATTAGAGCTATTTGAAATCGAAATCGGATATTGATATAATTTCCTTTGTTTCTTTGGAGCATTATAAAACCCGTAATTGCCAACATTGGATTAAAAATCTCGAGAAACAAAAAAGTTGTTCTATGAAATTCACATTTTTCAACCTATGGGTGCTATATTATATAGTTGTGCAATGGTTATATGGTGACAATCAAATATACAAAATTAGATTGGGCTATTTTGAAAAACAAAAAAGTTGTTTGCAAGTTGTTTACTCAATATTCAACTGATTGTTCTTATGTCACATATATGTTATAGTGCACCGATAAGGCTGATGACAACATATGTGCTTTTAAATTACTTTAACTTTAAAGGAGATTATCTTATAAGCTTACATAAAATCAGATATAATATATAATATATAACTTTTGACATCTGCTTCAATGCGTTGCACACTTCATGACGATTTGGAATGCCGCTTTGGAAGCGTATTGAAAATAAGGCGCGCGTTGCACAAATTAGCCCTTGCAGGCAACAAGGAGGAGCTGATGTTGCAACAGTTTGTGCCACAGTTAGCTGCAGTCGCTGCTAATCCGCGCCAAAGCACCTTGCAGAACAAGGAAGTAAAACGGCCAGTCCAATTCGATCTGCAGCCCCTCCCCCGCGCCTGCCGTTGCCCATTTAATACTTGGCAATTTAATATGAAATTGTTGGCCAACTTTGGCTGCCACTGCCACTGCCACTGCTGCTGCCACTGCCACTGCTGGGTGCTGATAGCCTTGTCTAAGTGCTGGCATCAGTGGGCCAGGCCAGGCCAGGCCAAGACAGACCAAGTTGGCCATTTGCTGGCCGTGCCTGCTGCTGCTGCTGCTGTCGATGATGTTGTTGACGTTGCGACTGCAACTGCAACTGCAACTGTTGCTGCTGCCTATTGCTGCCTATTGCTGCCTACTTTAGCTCCTAGATAATTTCAATCATTAATTTTGATTATGAACAAGCGTGGAGCCACATAGCAGGCCAGGGGGCGGCTGCAGCCCGGCTCGGTTCATGCCACGCCACGCCACGCACGAGCTTTGTGGGTTGGTGGTGTCGGTGCTTGTGTTGGTGGTGCTGCACAGTGGTACCAGCCCAGCGTAGACTACGATATCGACATTTGTAGGTGAGCTTTAAAATGTTCTTTCAATATAAGTATTAAGAGTAAGCTATCCTAGCTTCCAGTAAATATTTTATTAAAATTCTCAAGATGTTTTAGTTATGAACACGATTCAAAAAAATATTTTTTAACATTCCTGAAAATATAAATACACATAAAAAGCCTCAGCAAAAGCGCTATATTAAAAAAATTAAGATTTGGTTTTACTATCTTTAAATAAATTAAAATAAATAAAAATATAAATAATATACACATAAAATAAATGTCTTTAATTTATAACTCCGATTAGAAAGCATTTCGAATTTATTAATATGTTAATTTTTAATCACTCAAATAGAAATTTTAATTCATATATTAATATAAATAAATACCACTGTGATGATACAGACGCTAAGCTCGTGTTATTTTATCTTATATATAGCCCAATGTTTATATGGAGTAGAATAATTATCTATAAATTTTTTCTGATTATTTTCATGCTGTTTATAGACTCACAAAATGCCCAACGCAACTTAGTTTCCATATTAAACCTATTTCCAGACTCAAATTAAAATATGGTTTTTTTTTCGTATCTGCTATCAGATTGATCACACTTATTAATTCCCGCATTTTGCAGTCTTTTTCTTTACCGCTTTTCTCGAGTTATTTTATAATTATTTTTTTTTATCACATCATAGATTAATGTTTCCAGCCCACTGTGCAGTGGCCCGAAATGAGTTCATAGAAGCTGGCAGCAGGCTGAAGCCAATAGACGATATCGATGGCAACTGGGCAGCTCGCCTGCTGCTCGTTTGCAAAGTGAACGACACGTTGTGGCAGGGGCAGGGGCAGGAGGCAGCGCCAGGTGGCAGGGGCACGGGCAGTGCCAGAGATGCTGATAACTTGGCCGGTTTGCGGGCCACTATGAACAGGTGCCTTGGCCATGGTCTGCCTTACCTTTGTTACCTCATCTCTCTCTTAGATCTCCTCTCTCTCTCTTCATTTTCTCTTCTCTTCTAGTAGCTCACTGCGACACGCACTTTCAACGTGTTGCTGGGAAAATGACAGCGCGTGCACTGCTTGCTCTCTCCCTCTCCCTCCCTCTCTCTCTATCTCTCTTTCCGCCGTAACCAAAGGTCGCTCCAGTGCTTATCTAGCACCGCGGGAGTCGCGCACTTGCCATCGCTTGATTGTTTTTGTTTACAAGCGGGCCACGCAATTTGCTTAGCTGCCCGATAAGGCGACACAGTAACAGCAGGCAGCCCCCCCCCACAAAACCCCCCATCTGTGTGGCAACCTTTGGCTTATCACAAAATACCCCAGCGAACGTCAAATTTATTGACAATTCTCTTCAATTCTATTTTTATACGCGTTTTCGAAATATAAAGAGTATATTAGATTTATGCAATGTCTGTTCTCCTTAGATAATGCAAACTCGAAACAAATAGTCGTGTATACCCTCGTTAGACAAAGTTGTAAGCATGCCACATCAATTTAATCTAAATATATCCTTCCTTTAAAGCTAGATGCACAAAATGTACACAAGCAGATAACTGGTGATCTCCTCTAAAGATTCCACATCGATTTTTGGATCGATAAATCGATAAATATCTTTATATCATGGGGTGCTAGAGTCAACAAATTTAGCAGACAATTTTCGTATGTTTTCGGGATTTACCGATAAATCCCGATAAATTGCGAAAATAACAATAACAATTAAAAATGTTTGCGACTGATTTAAGCTGTTATTGTACAGCGAACGAGCATTACGCAGTCGGTTACGCCCGCCTGCTACGTTTCAACTTGTTTTTTTGTTTTTTTCTAAACGCCACTAGTTGATTGCGCCAAGATTTGCCATGGTGAAATCAAGTGGAGGCAATAACAACGGCAACAACAACAACACATTGTTATCTTGGTCTCGGCCATGGCCGTCTTCCAAGTAGCGGTTGTTTCTGGGACGAGCCTCCGGCCCGATGGCGGCCATTTGGTAAGATTTTTGTCTGCTTTATTATAGAAATTTGTCGTAATTCACGGCGGCCACTTAAGATAAATCGATGAAGTAGCCAGGTAGTTGGGTAGCTAGCTAGTCGGGTGGAGGCAGGCGAGCCGGCTCCAGCAGACGCTGTGGGCGTGGTTGACGCTACTGAAGTAGCCGCTGTGCTGACCGAGCGCGGGGGCGAGGTTGTGGGGAGGGGGGATAAATGGATGGCACAAAGTTTGTCGCTGGCCTCCAAAAGGCAGGCCACAAGCCCCTCGACAAAGGAAGTCACAGCGCTGCTTGCTGATGCCGCACAAAGCCAGTGTTGAGTAGCGCATAATGAATTTGCGTTTGGGGAATCCAGGCAAGCCGCAGTTAGAAATTAAAAGCAGGCGGAAAGGATTCACACACACACACTCTTCTCTCTCTCTCTCTCACTCTCTGAGATAAGAGACAGCAAAGGACAACACTTTCCCAGGAGCCAGTGCGACAGTAAAAGCAATGCTGATTACCCAAAGGTAATGGGCTTGGAGTGGGTTCCAAATGACAACAATAATCACAACAAGTTGGCGAGAATTGTTCGAGAAGCTCGACTCATGAATACCCCTATTCAAAGTTCATTGGTAAATTATTGACTGCATAAAAACTCTATTATATTCAAAAAATCAAATTATCAAAACAAAATTTAATACATACATATATACAGGAGCTTACTCAACTCTGTTAAAATCAAAATCAAAACTTTGGAGAGTTTTTTAAAGATGTAAAAACAAGCAGTATTGAGACATGTTTATAAAATATTTTCTACTCTGAATCTGTAAGTAGTCTTAGAAATTAATATATAATAATAATTAATATATATAATAAATATTAATAGAATAAAATTAATCTATATAAATAATAATATAATAATAAAATAATATAATAATAATAAAAATGGTTTTAAGGTTAATTTTTTTAGTGAGATTTCGAAAGTTTGACACAAACACAAACATTGGATTTTAAAAAGTAATAAATATAGTATATAATATATAAATAATATACAATATTAAGATCTGTAATTTTATATTGAAAAACTAATTTCCCATCTTTTAATAAAATTATATTACTTTCATATATATATTTGACAAAAAAGTTAAGGTAAACAAATCTACATAAAAATTTGATTGACTTATTTTGACTTGCTAGTATTTTATATATCTATCTATTAATATGTGTGTGCATATATCTCTCTATATCTAACTATTCATTTAGCTACCTATCTATATTTTATCTTACGTATTTATTTAGAAATTTGTTGAGGTCAATGTTTGTCTAATATTTGCGAGTCGAATAACACCGATTTATCGATTTGTCTGTAGCTGAATTTGCTATAAAATAATCTTAGCAAAGAAAGCTAATATAAAATATCAATTTAATATCAAATAAAGACCCCAAGCTTTAAAGCTGCACCATCCTTTGGTTTTTACCTATACTCCTTGTCCGAAATTTGAGCAGGGTATCAGAACTAACAGCCACAATGGAAAAGGAGCGGCGCCGACGACGACGACGACGAGAAATAGCAGCAGACAAATAAAAAATTCCACTCAAGTAGATGAAAATAGAACGGAAATGGGTGGCGCTGGGGCAATGGGGTAGCAGGGTGGACGGGGGCAAGGGGCGAGGGGGCGAGAAGGAAGCGAAAGCTGTGAAATGGGAACACGAGCATGAAAATGTAAAGTTTCCAGGCGGTATAATACGAGCACAAACGACGTGGAAGAGGAAGCAGCAACTGGCAATAGAGAGCAACAACAAAAAAATAGAGCTGCAAAAAAGCAGGCAAATAAAGCGGCCAAATAGACAGACAAACAGACTGGGAGACAGGCAGAAGTGAGACAGACTACAGACAAACCGACAGCTAACAGTTAGAAACAAGCTGAGCAGAAGAGGCAGAAGCAGCAGAGGAAATAGGGGAGCACTAGAAGAAGAAGAAGCAGAGAGCAGACGTTGACGCAGACGTGGATATATTGCCAGAACGCAGACCTCAGAGCCCCAAAAACTCCCCGCTCGCTCGCTGACTCACTGACTGACAGACAGACAACGAGATGGGGGTAGGGGTACGAGAGGGGGCAGGGGGTTACCGGGGGCAGGGGCAGGTTGCCGTTTGGCATTGCAAGTCAGCTTCTTTTCTAAGAATTTTCAAGCTGCTCCCTTTCGTGCCATAGAAAATGCCAATGAAATGTGTGGGCGAGCAAAGTTGGGCCGCATTGGGGCGATGCGGGGGGCATAAAATTTGAAAAGAGCCGAAGCCGCATGAAAAACTTTTTGCTCTTTTCGGTTTCAAGTTGCAGTGAAAGACTTTCAGGCGCGCTGGGGGGGCACGCAACTTTTTGGGACGGCCAAAACTTTAGTCGAGCAAAAGGAAAAGCCAATGGAAATGGGAAAGCAAAATGCGAAATGCGGCTAACAGTGGGTAACCTAAAGAGATTTTCCTTGTCTATTGTGGAAAATTTTGATTCGTCTTGTTGTTGCCGTTATTGTTGTGACATTGCCATGAAAAGCAATTAGAACTGACGATTGGCGAGGATCCGTGCCCCCAGCATTAGAACAAGTTGAAATCCTATATAACATATACAAATATAAAGTTTTTTTTCGTTTTCTTGAGCAACTGCAGAGAACTCATCAAACTCTTTGCCATAGACCCAAAGTTTGAAATTGCGCCTAACATAAGAGTAAGCCAAAGTTTTCTAATTAATATCATTTCCGTTGAAAGTTCAAGTTAAATGTGCTATCATTAACATTAGTTACAGTTGTTGTTTTAAGCTGAGTTTAGATTGCTTTGTTTGTTTGAAAGTCGAGAGCAACTATCGTATATTGAAACAATGTATAACGTTTTTATCGTTGGGCATAGCAAGCTCGAGAACGATAGAATTTTGGCTGGAACAATTAGGCAATGTTCCAACTACAGAATTGTGTCAAAAGATCGACAGTTTTGTGGCAAGAATAACTCCACAAATGAACTGCAATTTTAATATAGCAATAGCAATAATAGAGTAAAAGACTCTCTTAGGTTTTGGCAAAAACTAATAGAATTAGCCAATTTTGATATAATCGATAATTGTCTGTCCCACGAATATTCAAACAAATTTTTCGTGAGCTAACACAATCGTAAATGTGTGTTCGATAGCTTCTTAGCTCTAAAATATATTAAATTTCTGTATAGGCAGGGCTGTAATCGATAGTTGTCTGTGTTTATTGAAATTAAAACAATTATCGATTGTAAAAATTAGAATGTTATCGATAACAAAAATGATATCGACAGGGATAGAAATAAAAAAAATTATAAAAATAAAAATTTAATTCAAAATTTAATTAATTAATTTAAAATTTGAAAATGTATCGAAACTATTGCAATGTAATATCGATAATGTTATCGATTAAAATATAGTTAGGCTACCTTCGGAATGTACGCTTGTCTAAATTAAGAGTGCCTATAAAAACTCGAAAATCATTAAATAAAACTATCAAAACTAAAGTGTCAACATTTTTATTATTATATTAGTGTTGACAGTTTTAATTAATTCTTTCGGCGGTTTTATCAACAACCTTGTTGAATGCTGGACTCTTTCCACAAACAGGTTGGCAATGCCAATTATAGGCATATTAAAGAGAGCTTTCACTTTACATATGCAACATCCGCTATCAATACGAAAAAACTAATTAAATAGTCCTTCAGCATGCATTTCCCCCATAAAGTTGGCTTCACAAGGGTTTCATATAAGGCGGAACTCGCTGGTTAACTTGGCGAGCAAAAAGAAAACCGACTTTGCAACCGATGTGTTGTCCTGTGTCCTGTGGCTGGCTGCAGCTGTAGCAGCCCCATTTGCAGTCAGCAGTAAAATAGCGCCGTAAAGCGGGGGCTCAGCGAGCTGTGCAAAACGCCGGGGGAAGAAGAAGCAGGGGGAGGGGAAGAAGAAGCAGGGCGCAGTTTATTTGGCGAAATTACTTTCATTGCACGGCATTTTCAAGTGGGTGTGTGTGTGTGTGCAAGGACTGGCAGCTTGACAGAAGAGGAGAGAGCGAGAGAAGAGAGAAAAAAGAGATGGGGGAGCGAGGGAGAGAGCTGATGCAGCATGGCTGGCAAACTAAAGAGTCCTTGAGCGTCTGATTTTGTGTATAGACGCGGACGCTATTTGTTTTTGCCGAGTGCCGAGTGCTGATGTGTTTGTCCTGGCGTGTGTGTGTGTGAACACACATATATGTGTACCTGGGCTGTGGGCGTGGCAAGTGCAGGCAAAATAAATTACGCAAAAAAGTAACAAGACGAGGCAACGCCACAAATACAACAAAAAAGTAAAAATGTAAAAAACTGAAAGCAAGCAAAACTATTGCTATCTCTCTCCCTCTCACACATGCAAACTTACTCTCTTTTTCTCTGTGTGCATTAAGTTGAAACAAAAGCGCAAAAAGCAAGAAGCAGAAAATTTCACATAGGGTGCCCACCAAGGAGTGCAAAAAATATTTAAAAAAAAACCTAGTGAAAGCCAGTAAGAAAATTGGTCCCTACATCGACGAAGATTTAATACACTTTTGGGAATTAAATTTTAATGTAATTTATACAAACGCCCAAAATCAAATTTATTTTTTACTTTTCTATAGCTAATTTTTCAAACGTTTAAGTTTCTTAATGAATGTAAACGTTGTTCCTTCAAAAAATATATAACTAAAGCTAATAGAAATCTAGCACTAATTTAATTTGTTTTTTAAAATGGCAAAATCTTTAAATTAAATTAAATTTTAAAAAATGGTAGCTCTACCTACTTTATTAGCACCAGGTTAACTTTTTTGAAAAAAACTAAGGCTTTTAAAAATTTAATTAAACTAAAAAATATATTTTTTTTTTGCTACAGACACTTTACTTGCACTAGTTTTCCTTTTTTGATCCGCTAAAATATGATATTCAGATATAAACTAAAAAATGTTGACACGTTACGTGACACAAAATATCAAAAGTTTTTAATTGCTCTGTATAATCACAAAATCCGGACAGAAGCTTCCAAATATTCCAATGCAATTTATATTTATAAAATCTAAAAATTATTTCATTTTAAGAATATATTTTTATTCTATTATATTTTCAATTCATTTTGCAAACAATCCATAATATAAAACGTTACGTGACGTATTGGTTTTTAAGAATCTGTTTTAGATTTTATTCATAAACTCAGACTGATCTAGTATATATACATATATGTATATTTATTTGATGCGATGGCAAATTTATAGTACCCGCTATTAGTGTATAATGAATAAAGAAACCCTCGCAAAAGTCGGCTACGGCTCAGGGCACATGGACTAACTGCAGCTAGGCCGCCTAATGAGCGCCGACCAGGAGCAAAGTCAAAAGCGGTTTGAAAGGGGGAGGGAAAGCGGGAGGGGGAGCGTGGGTCCGTGCTTAGCCCTCAGCAGCTCCGGAGAGTTGATTAATGCCGTCACATGACTACCGAGCGCCGTGCGCATCCGCTGCCTGCCCGTGACAATAACTGAAGTGGAAAGTCCGAGCTGAGAAGGATGGCATGAGGTTAAGGCTGAAGGACTCGCCTGAGCTTGAGTTCGAGTCAGCTACAGTCGCTCATCTTCATTTCCATGTCATTGTCATAACAAGCAACAGCAACAACAACATGGGCTAAAAGCTTTCCCCCAACAACAACAACAACAACGTTGCCGCCACTCAAAATCAGATTTTGTTGCTGGGGCAGCTGATGATGAGCGGAGCCAACAGTCGCATTCATTATTATCCAGATTGTTGTTGCTGCTGCTGCTTGGAGTGCTCCTGTGGGGCAGTTCCTGGCCATTTTGCCTGCTGAGCCTTTGGTTTTGTTTTGTGTAGCGAACTGAAATGTGAAAAACGTGCTCCGACCTTTGGCACTCGCATTTTCTCATTGGCCCCCTGCCATCACGCTTCAAGTATTTTTGCTTTCCTTGCATGCCCCATGCTCTGCTCCAATCAAAGTTTTGATGTCCTTTAAGCTGACCAGGCGGCGTGAATAGACGGCAGACAAGAGAAAATGTATCAAACAATTTCACCATTAGAACTTGCCGAGCGTTGTTAGGAAATGAACTTAATCTAGAAACTGGAAACAATCTCAATCAATAAGGACCCAGCTGCAACTAATGCCAATATTACCTAATGATAAGAATATCCTTTGAAAACAACGTAAGAATAAACATCAATGTCTAAGAAATTTAAATTAAAATTTTTATTTTTATGTAAATATACAGTACGAACTTTACTTCTTTAAAGCTTTTCCCCTGGACAAGATAATTGTTAATGCGAGGTTGATTTCATGCGGAATGGAATTATCGCAGCTTACTATCTAACTTCTCATATACTTTTTCCTTCAGAATCTTTGTTTATTACGTAGAATTTACTAATCAATTAGCTCAATAACAAATATAAGAACCTGATATTTTAGATGCAAAAAATAACTACAAACCAACCTAACATTTCAAGAGTTTCTCGCTGTACTTATATCATTATCTTCGATGCTTCTCCCTTCATTTTATTCCGTTATACAGTGGTATTTCCTAGTCGGCTAACATTAATCAGCTGAATTTTGAGGTGAAATATCATGCAAGAAATAACGACTTGGCCTAACCATAGCCAACTTGTCAAAAGTTTCTCTCTGTAAATTATAACCTTAACCCTTATTAATAAATAAATAAAATTAGTTTTTTTTTAGGGAATAAGCAATAAATAAAAAAAATTTAGGAGCTACACTTTTATTGTATTTTTTTGAGGATCAGTAGAAATGGGTATCTGCCAGTCGGGCAGCATAGCACAAAACACCCAATTTGCGGTTCTTGTCAAAGTAACTTGACAATTTGCAAGTAACATTTCAAGTGGAGAGGGAAGTTGACAGCTTCTGCTCCCACAGTGGATTAGCTCGAAAGTTGGAGCTCTTGTTGGCAACTAGGCGCTGGATTTGCGCCTAAGTAGTTGTCAACTCATGTGTGTGCATGGGTGTGGGTGTGTGTGTGAGTGACGTCTAAGTCGGCGCCTTTAAGTAGCTGCCAGAAATATTACGCATACGCCGCGTGGCACACGCAATAAACATTTGTCTGCGCTGTCTACAATTTGGAGCATTTAAGGGCACGCCACGCACACAACGCACACACACACACACACACATACACACATACAACAAATACACAGGCGCTGCCCAAAATGACCTTGAAGCACACGCGACGTATACATAATG
Source organism: Drosophila robusta (assembly GCA_035043565.1). Lineage (NCBI taxonomy): Eukaryota > Metazoa > Arthropoda > Insecta > Diptera > Drosophilidae > Drosophila > Drosophila robusta. The sequence goes on along the minus strand of JAWNMW010000583.1, from coordinate 9,692,597 downwards.
CGCATTATTTCCAGCACACGGCGTGCAATCAAACAGACAGTAAGACAGTAAGTCAATCAGTCAGTCAGTCAATCAGTCAATCTTTAAAGCTTTAAAGCCCCCAAACATAAATTCAGTTAATTATAAATAAAATGCGCAAACAAACAGAACGCCAGACAGAGACGGAAAAAATGAAACGCATGAGACAAAGTAATCAATAAAAGATATTTATATATATGTATATATATATGTATGTACAGGCACACATGTGCTCAGCTGGCAAATGGCAACCACGTGCTGGCATTTTCGGTAGCCGAGCCAGGGGCCAGGACGAGGCAAAAGGAGGCGACGGTGCGCCTAGGCAAACAAATTTCATTTACGGACAACGAAACAATTTTGCCACGTGCAAAGCGCCTCAAAAGCAGATACACAAACGGCAGACAAAGAGAGAGGGAGAGAGAGAGAGAAACGGAGGGGCGGAGTGGGATGGGTGTGGCAGCAACAGCGCAGCAGACACGCTGCAAAACTTATGTAACACGTGCGTGTGTGGCGACGGCAACGTCTGGCATGCCCCACCCCGAATTGCCTTAAGGCGACACACAGCCACGTCGCAGGCTCATTGAATATGCAAATTGTGCCGAAATAATCCACCAGGGGCGGCACTTGCTAAGCTCAACCGAGCGGGACTGCAGGGGGCCAAGGGTAGGAGATAGCTGTGTGTGTGTGTGTGCGAGTCTGTTTCAAAGACAGGCAATGCCACAGTGACCTAAGCTGCTAGAAACTTCTACAAAAGTTGACTAACTTTTAACACAGCATAACTTTTTATATATGTACATTTATATTCACACATATATACATTTCTGCAGATTGAGCATGCTCGACTAGCAAATACCGCGTTGTTCAAAATATGTCTGAAGAGAAAGTGTTTAAGACAACTAAGAATTATGATATTTTCCTTTTTTCCTTTAAGAAATATAATTTCTGTACATTTACTTTCTGCACTCGACTATCAAATGCCCTTTAACCTTTCATTTCATGAAAAAATTGTAGTCTCTGGGATCGACAAATTAAAAATAAAATTCTAAAACCTTAGTTTCTTAATGCAGACTATTTATAAATTTATTTTCTAACTCTTACTGATTTCATCTCTTTATTTTATGCAGCACAGTTGCGTGATACCCTATAAGAAAATGTAATGTACATTTATATTTACATCTATATGAAACTATACTTCGGAAACAAGGGTAAATGTGAACATGTATTCAATGAAACTTTATAAAAAAACTGTTATTAAAAATTCGATTTACAACAAGTAAGCACGTTGCAGTCGGGCGTAATAAACCAAAACATTCACTCTATAAATTATTTGTCAAAAAAAATTGAAAAAAACAAATTTTTAATTGGTTTTTATACTAATTGTGAAAATCACAATCGATTAAAAATATAAATTTGCAATACTAAATATTGAAAAAAAATATCGAAAATGAGTCATGATTGTTTATTTTTTCCGTGTCGTGTATATTCCAATTTTGAAGTCTTAAGCCTCAATAGCGGCGATAAAAATTGCGTTCATACGAACAGACGGACGAATATGGGACTTTGCGTGAACGAGAATAACACTTTGTCCGCGCTAAGCCGGGTGACATGTGCAAGTTATGCATATATAGACATTGAATGTGTGTACAAGAATATCGAAGTTGGAATACATCTAATGGTGCTTGCCATAGTTGGCACCACTGTGCAATGTCTTAACAAGGAAGCTGGCTGATAGACAGCCAGGCAGACAGACAGAAAGACAAATGTCAGAGAGTCAAGGCGAAACGACGGCGACGGCGTCGTTGATGATTAGTGCTTGAGCTGCGGCTCGGGCGCAGCGGAAGCGTCGGCTGTCAAGTCAAGAGGAAATTCACAAGACAGCAGCACATCCCAAGCCGGAGACGGAGACGAAGACGGAGACAGCGACAAAGACAAGCGACAGGCGACAGACGACAGCCGACAGTCGAGAGACGAGAGACGACACACTGGCGAATGACGCAAAAGGCGCCGCCAAAAGGGGGCGCGGTGGCGAACCCAAAAAGCGAAAGGGATACACATTAATGTGGGGCCGGGGTGGCCATAATCAACAAAGCAATTGCCTGAAGTAGTGGTGTGTGTGCTGTGTGTGTGCTGTGTGTGTGCATGTGGTTAGTTCACGAGTTCACTGTGGTGTCGCTGGTGGCCACTTGGCACCACCCACACACACACACCCACTCCCACACTCACGCACACACACACACACACTTGAGAACGCGTGCTAAAGTTAAGCCAAACTTTTGACACTTCGACGTCGCCATTTTTGGGTTAACTTTGCCGCAGGACACGGCGGCGGCTGCTGACGTGACAGGAACAACGCCACACCCCCAACAAAAGCAACTCGCCCCACAAACTCCAGAAAAACACTCAACGCAAATGCCAAAGCAGGTCACCGAAAACAAAGCAGGCAAAAAGACTGGGTCGCGACAACGCCCATAAGTAGGCTACGATTTGGCTTAGAGATAGATGCCCGATATAAGCTAACAGTATTCCATTAGGTTCACACCTCAACGGATAGTCTATTCATATTATACGAATTTTAATTTTGTTTTTATTTATATTGTATTGTTTTGTGAGATCTGTTTTCTAAAAAACAGACTATCATGAAATTAATATCGTTAACTTAAAGTAAGGTCAAAAACTTGGAATTTGGTTTAAAACAGTCTTGGGAAAATCATAATAAAAATAAATTCATAATAAAAGCGATTCCATATTAAGAATTTCAAAAACACGAACATAAAATGTAAAAATGTTTGAGTTCTAATACAAATAATCCTTTTTCTCATTAATAATTTATTTAAACAAAAAGTAAAAAACATAAACTTTGTATGTAAGAAATTATATCAAAATAAATATGGCCCATCCAAATTACCAACCAACAAACACACGTCGTTTACTTAACTGAAGCTAACCAAAGAAATTATAAAGTAACAAAATCTGGCATCCTTCTTTCTGTTACAAACAAAATAAATATAAAGTTAAAGTTTATTTAAATGCATATATCGTTAATATCGTTTAGCTTTAATGGCCCTTAAATAAAAGTTGGTTTTCCAGAAATGCACACATTAATATAAAGCGCACGCAAACAAATTTGCACATTAATATTAAGCATACGCATCGTATACACATATAAAATTGTAAAAAAATCTCGTACGACATGTGAGCTATTAAATTGCAGCCCTTTCAGTTGTCGACAGTTGCTGCAATTATTTTACACACTGACAGCGCAATTCGTGCTTTAATCAACAGTTAGCGGTAAATTAACTACCTTTACCGCTAAGACCCTTGAATGTAAACCCAACGCAAACTTTACACATTTTTCAATATTTATTAAATTCCAGAACACATAAAAAAAGAAAGGAAAAGAAAAGTTGTTCCGTTTAAGTTACAAAAACGGAAGTGTAAGGGTGTATGTGTGCGTGTGTCTGCGTGTGTGTGTGCACCCGAGGAGTCCGCAGCAGCAGCAGCAGCAGCAGCTTAGTCCACATAGCAACGTAAAAATATGAAACGCACATAGCACATAAATTCCCAGCTTAGACGACATCGTCCTCGCCTCGTCCTCGTCCTCGTCGCGTCGGCGACGTGCCAAAAGGGAAGCGAAAAGCTGCAACACACCAAAACCAGCCAGAGGAAAGCGCAGGCCGTAGGGGAGGCTGAAGTGGCGTGGCGAGGTGGAGTGTATGTGGCAGGAATAAAAACCAAGGCAGACAAAAGCAACAAAAGTTCTGGCCCAAAAAAAAACGCTAGAAAAAAAACGAGCGCACGAGCCAAAATACCAACAGCTGAAACGAACCTGGCGCTGGGGGCAGTGGCAGGGGTTGGAGCCGGGTCCGGGTCCGGGTCCGGGTCTGGGTCCGGGTCTGGGTCCGGACCAGGCTGTGCGCCAAGGCGAGGCACAATGCGGGCAACGTTGCGCGACCAACGCCTGACTGCCTCCAGGCTGCCTGACTGGCAACTTTATGCGCCAAAAAAGCAAGCAAACAAAAATACGAGAGTGTTCGATGGTTGCACGCCTAGCAGATACCCTATACACAGGTCTAAAATACCCTTACAAAAGTGTAGATTAAACTTATAAACATATTTCACTGTAAACTAATGCCAAAAAGCATTGAATACATTTAATAGGGATTTATATTTACCGATTTTCTGAAATAAACTTAACTTGGAGTCTCGCAGAGTCTAGAAAAACTCTGTGTATAGCTCTTTCATAATGCATGTGTCTAAAGTCCTGGAGTGCTATCGATATTTATTGATTCGTATTATAATATATTTATAATTATATTTTTCAAATAATACAAAATCTAACACATACTCTGTACACAGCTTGAAAGAACCCTACAAATGTATTGATTTATTTCGATGTTTATCGAAATAAATATTTAGATTAATCAACAATAATAAACAAGTACTGCAGTGATAGTTCGCACAAATATATTCAATGATTTGTTGATCCCAAAGGGCTAAAACTTAAAAAAAGCTTTCGATATCTATCGATTTGTAAAATATGATCAACAAAAAATCTGTAATAATCGTTTAAACGGATGGCTCAGCGTTCTGCGTTCCGATGACGCGCACAATTTGATTTAACACCCTTTTACTCGCCTTTTAAAAAACTACAGGGTATAAAAGAGAAGAAAAAAATCGAAAAACTTAGCAAACAATTCACGAACCGAAAATCCACACGGGCCACGCAGACGGCTGTCTGCTGCTGCGCTCGACAGTAACGACAATAAAACGAAATGAATGGCTAAAAGCCCTATATACACATTGCACAAACACACACACAGAAAGTATGTATATACTCTATATACAAACATTGCATGGTATATAGAAATGAAAGAACATTTTGGGATAAATGCCGCAAAAAATAAAAGCAACGCACCATCTGGCGGGAGCATGCAGCACTAGCAAAATCTGAGAAATGAGAGTGCAAGCGAGAGAGAGAGAGAGAGAGGGGGGGGGGGAAGGGGGTTGCGCAAATAATAAAAATAAGAGTAAAATAAAATAAAAATTGTATTAAAACTGGTTCATGTCTAACCGAATTGTGGAGCAAATGCGGCTGGGTAGGGTGTGCGAGTGTATGTGTGGGTGTGTGTGCGTGTGTGTGTGTGCGTTAGGCAGGGTGTCTGTTAGTTGTTGCGGGCTTTGCGGGGTTTTTAACGATTGGGCTGTGGCTGTGGCAGCGGCTGTTCTTGCTGTTTGTAACGAGAGCCGACGATGATGATGATGGTGTTGTTGTTGCTGTTGTTGTTGCTCTGTCTGCCTGTCTGCCATTCGCTGTGTGTGTGTGCGTTCGTGTCTGTGAGGGCTAACACCAAGCTCCAGCCAGGCAAGCTATAAACGTCTGTCGTTCTGTCGTTTGCGCCAGCGACCTAAAAATCAGTTTGTGTATGTGTGTGCGTGTGTGTGTGTCTATGCTGCAAAGAGCAGTGTCTGCTCTAGAGACGAGACAACAATAAAAATAACAGCAGCAGCAGCTGAGACAGCAGCTGCGCCAAAAAAAAACAAATCTGTAGCATACATTTCGGGGCAAATACATAAATGCAGTTTTAGCTACAGCTAGAGGAGTGTTCGAGGTGTGCGTGGGTTTGTGCGCTTGACTGCTGCTGCTATGTGCTGCTGAGTAAGGGTTAAACAGCCAACTGGCTGCAGAGACAGTCGGCAGCGTGGAGCAAATTTTTAAGAGCCCAGCCGAAACACTGAACCCAACAACGACTATTAACTGCCACGCCTTCCACGCATAACACCCACTTTTAAATACCAAAAACCGTTTCCAACTTGAACTGGCAACAACAATCCAAACTACTTCGAATATTGCAAACAACTGCAACATACCCTGTTTACAGTGTAAAAGAAACTTAAATAAAGAACTTTGGACTGACGACGATTAAAAATCCTTGCAATTAAGTCATAAAGCATGTGAACTATTTTATTAGTACGATGTTTGTGTTGGAAGTTGAAAAGCACACAATTCCTGATAAACAAAAAAGTTTTGCAAACAAAAATTAATTTCTCAAACGATAATCCCTATGCCAGTTATATAATACAGTGGTCCGATCCGGCTGCAACTTAAACAGCAAAATAAAAAACCCTTTTGCAAAGTTTTATGACAATAGCTTTCAAACTAAAAGCATTCTTTGTATAGAAGCAGGCTGACAATTGCATAAAGCTATATCGACTTAACTCGTTGTTCTAGTCAGGAATATTTTTGAATCTTTAAAAGAGGCCAATAATAATCTACTAGCAACGTTTGTGGGTAATAGCAATTAAACTGCAGACTATAGAAATATTTGCAGATAGATTTGTGGGCGTGGCACGCTTATATTTGGCTCAGTACTTAAACGAATTTAGCAATAATCTACTTTTGTGTTTTATCTCTAAAAATCTGGCAGATATAGATTCCAGTGACTTAAACGCCTCCAAAGGAATGTGGCCCAGAAATTATACTAAAATCTATATATCCATTTATTTATATTCATACACGTAGATCATATTTATATGATAATATTTAACATTACAAATATGTGTGATTCAAATGATATTTCAATTTACTTTTTAGTTTTAAGTTTTATTTTTATTGAAAAAATACAATACAACTGTTTATTATAAAATAAACAAAAGTTATGTTTTGACTTTTAAATACAAATTGAAAGTATAATTATTAACTTTTAAATACAGGCTTAAGCTATTTGAAAAAGATAATAATACAAAAAATGATAAAAGCAAGTTTATTGCGTTTCTAGAAAGCTCCAATTAAAATTGCATCATTGGTTTAATCCCTTTTTCTGTAGCCAGCTTTCTTCATAAAGTTAAAGTTTCATGTCATCATTTCATGTCAACAGTTATCGGTCCCTGATGTATATAGACACTCATTCAAATATAGACACGCAGTCGCAAATGCACAAAGCGCTTATGCTCCTTTTGACGCTGTGAGCAGCGTAGAAAAAGCATTGCCTACTTATGAGCGCAGCGCCCAAAATGCACCCAGCAAACGTCCTGCCCCAACAACTTTCAGTACATATGCGTGTATGTATGTATAGGCGCCTTGCATATGGGTTATGTAAGAGGAGCAGGCGCTGGGAAGGGACGCGAGACGACAATGAAGCCAGCCGGGCAGTCATTCGCATGCCCTGTTAATTGGGCGTGGATGCGACCGCAGCTGGCGGGCAAACGGCAGACACCATGGCGGCCAATCAGGCATGCCTCAGCGCAGTCCAACTTCCCAATCAAAGCCCCCACGACACTCGCTTGATGCGTCGTCTGATCGATGGCGCTGTGGTCACGCGAACGGCAACCGCAGCGACATCAACTGGGGGCGACCTACATTCAATTTGCTGGCAACCGCAAAGCGCGTCTGACAGATGACGATTAACGTGCATGATGATCAAGATGATGATGATGATGACGATGATGATGACGATGACGATGACGATAACGATGATGATGACGGCGTTGCCATGCAGTGCCGGACAACCTAGTGGCAGCCAACACAAGTGGGTAATGGTGAGGGCGACCAAAACGGAAATGTGATTTGAAAGGCATGTGCAACAACAACCACAGCGACCACAGCAACAACAGCAACAACAACAACATAGTGCAGCCCACGGTGGGGTAGGTCTACGGCCCGGCTGATTGTTAGGGACAGTGTCAGTGGGTCAGGTGGGTCGATGTCGCTGTCGATTTGGTTCTCGTTCTCGTTCTCGTTATAGTTGCTCGACAATTGCAACCGGCTGCACGGAAAATTGTCGCTGTGCACTCTGAATGCTTTGTTTTTGCTCGGACGGCAGACGGACTCGAGTGCGTGAAGAGCCCCGGGGCAAATCCAATGAATGCCTGTCAGATGCCATGCAGATGCTGCGCTGTTAAACGACTCAAAGCCAGGCAAATATATATTACAACAACAGAAAAGTATAATATATAATATATATATAATATTATAAAAAGAATACATAGAGCATCTAGTTGCTAGTTAATAATTGAGTGTGCAAAATATTAGTCATTACTCAAAGAAAAACACAGAGTTAGGATCATTTCTAAAACTTATCAAAGCTGGGTAAGTAGAAAAGATACAGAAGGTTAAGCAAAATAAAAACAGTAAATAAATATTATAAATAAGAACAAAAATAATCGTAAATTATCGTATCACTATATATAATATCCACAATTTCTCTCTATTGTCACTATTACAGCGTTTTCATCCGTTTATTTCATACATCTAAAGCAACAAGATACTTTTTAAAACATTTCTTTTCTAATATAAAAACCTTCAGCCTTAAAAAAAGAATAAGTCTCACATGAGAGAAAAAACGTTCGCTAAAGAAGGTTAAAAGGTCAGATGCATGCAGTATATACTTTTATATACTATGTATATATTATTTATTAACTCCCTTTGTAAGTATCGAAATTCGATGGGTAACTTTTGCTGTTGACCTTTTAACGAAGTTCTTTGAATGAGTTATTATGATGAAATCATTGAATAATGTATATTTTATTACACATGCCAATAAATCGAAAGGAATATCATATTCGGGTTTGAATATTATATGCAAACATTCCCCTTACATATTTCTTCACATATAGTTATAAATACCTCAATTGACATGCGTCTGCTGCCACACAACAAAATGTCAGCTGTCAGAACAGACATCTATATAAATGTGCATACTATATATATTTATTCGCAAAGTATGCATTATCTGAGCATTCCTGTCTGTCAATTAGCATGTCAGTTGCTAATTGGCCAGACGTGTCTCTGCATATTTATGCAGAAATGATGTGCTATATAAAGAAATTGTGTATACGCAATGTGGGTCTATTGTACTTTATTGTGGCTTTAAGGACATATGCACTGCTATACGATTGCTTTGAGCTATAGATAACATTTAAGCCACAAAAAAATAAATGCAAACATGTAGAAATTAAACAATCGGGCGTAACCGACTGCCCAATGTTCGTTGACGTCATAATAATAGCTTAAAACTATCAAATACGGTCTTAATTATTGGTCTTATAGATTTTTGTAATTTGTGGGAGCGAGAGTGGGCGTGGCCGAAATTTATCGACTTGATCTTTAGAGGAGGTCAACAGCAAACAGACTCTAGCTTTCAAATTGTGGCAGATAAGATGTATAAATTTATCGATTTGCCACGCCCCTAGTGGGCGTAACCAAAAATCTTAACACGTTATCTAACGCGGCTTCACACGAGAATATATTCCAAGTTTCAAGTTGCCAGCTTCAATAACAGCGACAAAAATTGCATTCAAACGAACCCAATATACTCTTTTCACTTCGTGATGGAGTATAAAAAATCTGTGAGTGTTTGTCATTTGTCTGACGCCCCCAAAAAATCGACAGCAGCCATGAGAACAGCTCTCAATCCAACCACTTGCATGCGGTTGCTGGCTGTTCAAGTGTGGGTGTGTGAGTGTGAGTGTGTGTGTGTGTGAATGTGTGTGTTTGAGGGGGTGTGTGTGCTAAATGTATTTGCTCTGGTTCTAAATGCCAAAGCGACACACAACTCACTTGCTCGAGCGTACAAAGTTGTTAGTTACAATTTGGTTTCAACTGCCACGCCCACCGCCAGCAAACGCCCGCATGACCTGATTCTGCACTTCTTTTGCATTTTCGGCGTGCTGGCAAACGGAGGGCGGGACTGGCAAAGGGACCCAGCTGAAGGTCGTTGCTTGTAATGAGAACCAGCAGAAGGAAAAAAAGTGCAAAACCAAAAAGCAAACCAGCAGCAGGCTGAAAACCAACTGCCTGGGCCTAAAGAGTTCTAGGCTGGCACTTTGTACCACTTTGCACAGCCACACAACCACACCCAGTTATACACACACGCACACACACACACGCACGTCCACACCCACATATCGCAGCATTCGAGGCTCTTGGCTGCCGCTGGCTAAATGGAGACGCAAGCACCACATTTTTGACGAGTACCACATAATGGAGAGCACTGCGAATACAAATACAATGTACAGTAAAACCCCTATTAACGGACGAGCTGCCGACGGCAGTGTTGCATTTATAAATGTATGTATCGATTTTCAGCTTTAAAGTTTTTATTGAGTTTAACTCGATATTTTGATCGATCAATCGTTTTTTACGCAAAAATAGAATTCCAAATAAAATAAATTAATATAAATAAATAATAAATATATTAATATGAGTAAATACATTTTTACGACAATTTTTATATTTTTTGATATTTCATTTTAAGTTTGAAAACAACTTCAGCATGAATTTTTACCAATACCAAACTATTTCAATAAAAAAATTAAATTAAATTTAATTTAAATTGGTAAATTTGGCCTATTTGGGCTTGTTATGGGCTTCTTTCCAACTTTATTTATTTCAAATTTAATGCCAGAATTCATCTTGAGTTGAAAATTTAAATATAAAGCTTTTCCGCTTAAAAAATAACCTGTTGTCAAATGGCATAGATTTATATATTTTGTTTTTTGTTCATGAAAATCAGTTTTTTGCTGTAAATGCAGAAAGTTCCAAGAAACCTCGTAAATAAACTGCATATTCGCCCTAAAGTCGTTAGTTTTGGAGTAGTTTTGTCCCGCTTAAAAACAAACATTCATTTAGTTGATCACAAGAATGTTCGTTCAAAGGAGTTTTCACTGTACAACAACTACGAGTGCCTGTGTGCTGGTGTGTTTATGTGTACATGTCGAGTGCTCTGACTATTTACAATGGAAATGCAGTTGCTTTTTGTTGGGGCAGCATCAGCAGCAGCAGCAGCAACCCCTTCACAGCACCCAGTGCCTTACATAATCTCAGGCTCGCTCCTCATCATTGATGACACAACGATTGCCAACAGTTACTTTTTTATGTTTAACTTTTCAAAATGGCGGCCCAGCAACCCTCCACTTTTCCATCCGTCCACCCCCCGCACGTTCCCTAGCAATCGCCGTGCAATCTTCTTCAATTTTTGCAACTTTATTTGCGAACCTCCCGCTGTTCACGGCTCGCCGGACCCGTAATTCAAGCGGAACGCGTCGCCAGCAACCATAAAAGCCAAGTGCAGAGCGCAGAAACAAAACAAAAACCGAGGGAGAACAAAAACAAAATTGGCGCAAAAAAAGGAAGCGGAGAAAAAGTAAAATGGTTGCAAACGGCGTCCGAGCTGGGACCAAATAACAAGGACGTGCTGCAGTTATTTTGCATACCCTGGAAAATATATTAGGTTGTGGATAACTTCAATTGACATATTTATAAAATTAAAATTGTATCAAGTATATATAGTATAATTTGGTTAGCTGTCAGTCAGCGTAATTTTATTGTTTTGTATAATTCAATTTCAATGAGCTTCCTTAATTTAATTTTCTAACTAACTAACTAACTAACTGTCATGATAGTCATAGAAAATGTCGAAAAATTTCAACCGATATGAGACGTAATTACTTTCCTACAAAATGAACTTTTAATGCTCCCAAAAGAACATTTCATGCAGCTATTTTGCTGCTGCAGTTAAGTTTCGGGACAGCTAAGCAAAATGTACTGTATAACTTACGCTGGCTAAGCTTCTGCTCTGGAATATTTTATGGTGCAGGGTATCCACTAGTCTTACACTTGCAACCAAATATTCCTCCACTTTTTTGGTTATTTGTGAGCTTTTCGTCCCGCCATGTCATAAAAACATGTCCGCACAGAACGTCTCTCAGCCGCTGCTCAAACCCGCCCACACCCCCTGGCGCGCACATAGCCTCCTCACTCAATAGCCCCCTCCCCCCACCACCCACAATTGGGTGCGCCGTCGCGTCTGAGTTTTCATTTATTTTTGCCGTCTTTTTTGCGTCTCTGCTTCGCTTTGGCCGACATAATTTGCTAACTGAAATGGAAAACATTTTCGACAGGCGCTCCCGGGCGACGGCGTTAGCCAGGACGAGGACGAGGCAGACACGCGCACCAATACACATACACATGCGCTGCCGGAAAATGGAGCTCACACGCACACGCGCACACACACACACACACACAGCACAGACAGGCTGATGGCAAATACAACAGCAAACAGGCTGGGCACAGACAGGAAAAAGGATGTCGTCGCCGACGCTGCGGCTGTATGCGTGTGTGTGTGTGTGCGGATACGTCCTTTAGTCCTGTTGCTGGGTCAGCCCATTGTCCATTGTGGCTGTCGCCCGTTTCATGCCTTATCGATGTGGTTCTCGGCCCCGGCCCTCCCCCCGTCGCCGTCACAGTTATGAACTAACGGCCTAGTCCGCAATTCATCCTTTTGTCCTTTTGCCTCGACTGTTCGTCTGTTTGTTTGTTTCTTGGCGTTCCTTTTATGCCATTAAAAGCAAATGTTTTGTTGCTGCTGCCACCGCTCGCTGCTGTGTGTCCTTCACGACATGTCATAAAAGCCAGCAACAACAGCAACTACAACAAAACAGAAAGTAAAACAAATGATCCTTGTCTGACCTTACGAAACTTAAATACGCTTTATCAAAACTTTGCTAAGCTTCAAAGATGCAAAACTTTTATTAAAAAATACTAAGAAGTTTAATATTCTTTCGAAAAATGTATTCAAGTGCGGTTTGCGTGCACAGCTGCCAGTTAAACGTTTACGGATGCAGCGAACAGATAATTTTTCACAAAAAATATGACTCTTGCGACAAATTAACTACAAATGAGTTAATGCCAGTAAAACGTTTAAGAATATATAAGGGGGCACGCCTGCAAAACCGTTAAAAATGAAATGCAAAGCAGAAATATAGCACAGAGTAAGAAAAAGAGAGAGAGTGAGAGTATGCCAGTAAAACGTTTATGAAAAAAAGAGAGTTAAGCACAAGGCAGCGAGAGCATGCCTGTAGGATGTTAATGCATACAAGACAAAAGACGAAAAGAAACTGAAATGAAATTTGTTTATTGAAGAAGGAACAAGCAAATTTTTGCAAGAAAATGAATTAAAGAGGTGGGTTAGCATACAAGTAAAACGAATACGAATAATAAGCAAGAAGCAATAAAGATAAAAATTTATGTCAGAGTTAAATTTTTAAACATTGCTTAAAAGTAACTTTTACAACAATATTTTGCTTAGTATTTATTTTTTAAGAATAACTAGATCATAAATTTCTTTTATATTAAAAGAAAATGTTTAAGTCTACGCAACAACTTGCATGATTTAGTTGAACTACCTTTAACCTATACTCTATCTTATTATAATACCAAGCAAAAATGGCCGCGTGTGTAAATTATTTGGTTCGGGCTCTTCCGCTGCGTCCGGGTTTGGGTTTGGGTTTGGGTCTGGGTCTCGGTCGACTTTGAGCTCCTTTGAGGTCGAAGCTGTCTGGACCCACTGTGGCGAGTGTTATTTTGCTTTTTGTTGTTTGTTGTGACTAACGTTCTTTGAATGAAGGCGCTGTCCAGCTGTCGACGCCATTTAATATGCTAACGGTAACAGCTCAGGACAGCGGGACACGAGTACATAAGGATACGTGCCCATTCATTTCAAAAAGGAAAAAGCAACTTTTGCCCTTTGTATAATTACGTTGTATATTTTTAGGCGCAAAACAAATGTCTAGTCAGAAACAGGCGCCCATTTTATTGTTGCTTTCTTTTTTTGGGAGGCGGAGTGAAAACTCATTACCCGCTTAACAGGCCATTGCGTAAGGCGCAAATCCTTAGCACATTTTAACGTCTGGACGTCAATTTTCGCGCGTGCGACCCAAAAACAAAATAGAAATGAAAAGAAAAAAATTAAATACAAAAAAAAAATGTGCCAAATTATTCGTTGGCAATATTTCGCGTGAAATTAACGCAAATGCGCTAATATTCCAAAATTCGAATGGATTATGAAAAAAAAAATGCAAAACACATCAATCGCCTATCTGGCGGGGGCTCCTAACTAATCAAAACCGATTCGAATTGAGCTGCTAATGAGGGCGCAAGGAAAAATACAGCTCACGTGAATTTCTGCGAAATCAAAATGATTATTCGAAAATAAATGAGAGATAATCTTAGATGATTATTATATTTGGCGGATTTAACTATGAAGCAATTGACTATTAATAATTAGTTTACTCCTGCGAAATGTTGATGATATTTATATTAATTGCTAATTTCTAAACTCAAAACTATACAAAAATCAATATTTTCAAGTACAGCTAATTACGCGATAGCTGCGATACCAAAAAGATTCGTGTAAATAAGATTTTGGCTCAATGAAAAAATAGTAGATTGGTTCCAGATCTTTAAAGTACAATAAAAATAATTTAAAATTTTTGTTCACCTTATATTCTATTTTCCATGCTTAGACAATTAAAATTAGTAAATATATTATAAGAATTAGAATATGATTAGGAAAAAGATAATATTACCAAAAATATAAAAAACTTAAAACTGAGATGAACATGTGTATAATTCAGGTATAATAATTCAAACAGAAAAAACGCATATAATCAATTAATGAGAAAAATATAATGCGAAGTTAAAATGTTTAATTTGTGAAGAGTGAGAATAAAACAAAATGAATAGAACACAAACAAACAAATTGATTAAAAGAATTAATAGAATATTTAAAATTAAAACCGAACAAATTTAACTTTTTAATGCGTGTTATTTCAAAACCGTTATAAAAAATGCGTTGCAAAATAGAATTAGAAGTACTATATAGAATATATTTCGCAGCTTCTCTCATATTGCACTGTCAAACGACCATATCGCTAATCGGAAAAAAATCAGCTTTTCATGGCCGGCAGCCATGAGCTGCGCCTCCCGGCAAAAGCTCGATAGATGCAACTGCAACTGCAACAGAAGAGTCTTGAGTCGAAAACAAGGTCTGCTGTGCAGCGACCCAAAGGAAGTCGAGGTCTTGACGTCGTGTCTTGTGGCACAAGGTTTGCAGCGGCCACCGCGTTGCCGTCTGCTGCGGCAGTGGCACAGCTCTAGCTGGCTCTGGCCGGGTCTTTTAGCGGAAAGGAGGGGGAGGGGCCGTGTTCAACTGTCGACATTGCCAGGTGATGAATGGTAATGAAAATGTTGCTGTGGCAGTTGTTGCAATGCCGCTTTGTCTGCCGCGCCGTCAGCTCAGCCAACTGCCTTAATAAAAACTAATGCAGTGGCAGTTGCTGTTGTTGCTGTTGCAGTTGCTGTTGTTGCTGCTGCTGCTGCTGCCTGTACGATAATCATCTGCTGCTGCGGTTGTGGCCATGGCTGCTGCTGTTACTGTTGGCTTGGCCCACTTGTTGCCACCGTCAAGTAGCAGAAAAACATAAAATTTTATGCATTCGTATTTCTTGTGAAGCGCAGCAAACACTACGCGCCGTAACCCCGCCCTCCCCCTACCCCCTACCCCAACTTCCCGCATCTTGCCTACCTCTTTGCCAAACAATTGTCGGTTTTCTCTAACGTTTTTTTTATATATATACAAATGTATATATATTGTTGAAAGTGTGTAAAAAAGAGGGGTATAATGATATTTTGAAAATGTTTGCTACGGGCAGAAGGCGCATAAAGTATTTATTTCAATTTATTTATTTATTAATGTTAAATGTGAATTCTTCTGTGACATTGACATTAATCTTAAAATATCGATTTTCTTATATAGTATTTTATCTTATAAATTATTATTTATATTTATTTAATCTGAATTCTTCTGTTCTATTGCAATTCCCTTCAATTTATGGATATGTATTTATGTATTGTAATCGATATTCTTCTATAGTACTTACAATCGATAAATATCGAAAACTGTGTAAATTAGACAGCCTAAGTTTGACTTGTTAGTTCTCATGTAGCATAACAAATAATAATATTTTACATTTCCGATACATCCAAAAATTAATATTTTTCCCTTCAATTAAATTCAGAACGGCATTTTTGGCTTCACATAGATTAATGATATAATTAAATTAATTAATTTTTTATAGTCTAAAGTTTCCAGTTACAGGGTAACTCCGCGTCGGGCACTCTCGACTAGAGCACTCTTGTTTTTTTTGCTGCTGCTGGCTGGCTGGCTCGTTTTGATTAATCTGACATTGTAATGCAAAAATCCATTTGGCAGCTCAACAGCAGCGGCAACAAAACAAGTTATTACCAAGCTGCCACGCTCGAGGGGCGGGGGCGGGGCGGGGTTAAGTTAGATGGTTTTTGGCGTTTTACAACAAGGCTCGTGTTCAACCCAGTTAAAGAGGCCAAACTTGACCTAGCCATGGAATTTAGACATCGCTCTCGCATTTGCAGCGAAAATCACAGCTGCCTGGGTAAGCTGGCTAAGAAAAAGAGTTATGGCCCGACAGAGACGCCTCCGCAAACCATTTGCGACTCGAAGGGAGCCCTGGTTGACGCCCCCACGGTGCAGTGGCACGAGCTGTGCGCCAGCAGACGTGGCAATAAAATTGCGGAAATGATTTCAACAAATTGATAGGCATCACACGAGCTGGCCAACTGGGCAGCTGGTCAAGTGGGCTTCTAAGTAATTGCTGGGCGCGTCTGGAAAACGTGCTTGGAAAACGCCAGCGAAACGCTTTCGATGTGCGTGACCTGGCCAAGGACAAAGGCGCCAACAAATTGAGTTGACACCAACCCAAAATAAAAAACAATAAAAAAAACATCGAATACAAGGAAAAAAGAGCCGTCAATAATTTATGATTATGGCTGAGAAAGTGTAGTGACATTTAGTCCAAAAATTATGCTTGTGGCTGTTGTCGGATGTCTTCATTGTTGCGACCGGGGAATTTCCCAAAAAGTTGCCGATGGCACAAGTTTCTTTTTTGGGGTGGGGTTTAATGGGGTAAGATGATGAGTGTGAATTAGTCGACAGGAAACTAGTTCCCAAGTAACTCGCAAAGCAGTAAAAATAAAATCCGCACAAACCAAAACAAAATTCGTTTGGGTTAGCAAAGCTAAATAATTTAATGCCATTGATTAAAAGAACTAGTTCTTTCTAGCTAAATAAAACATCCCATGCAATAAATAAATAACTCTTAATGTATTCAAAAATCCTTTAAGTATATTAACACTTATATGTAAGAAATCTAATCATAAAAGAACTAATTAAATTTGGAATTACTTGTTTTTAAAACGACTAAAAATAAAACAAGTTTATAGTCTCAGCCAATAACCCCAATAAAAAAACATTTCATTAATTTTGATTCAAGTATCATACAAAATCATTAAAATGTCAAACACGGAACTAGTTCCATTAAATCCAACTCTCAAAGGGTTGCACACAGATTTTTATTGCCCTAGTACATAAGCTGACTGCAAATGAGGCAAAATTTAGATTTGATTTGGGCCAAGTGACAAAAATCAACCCCCCAAGCACAGTAATGTACGCACGCACTCATTAAATTTCGACGCACAAGCCAGCCACAAACTACATCCGATCCCAAACAGAAATTAACCACCCCAAGAAAGAAAAAAATAAATAAACTCTTATCTAAATTATGTACTTAAACTCGTGAAATTTGTGCGCTTTAAGGTTGGCAAGCGAAGCTTTAATGCGTACAAAAAAGGAAGGCAAATACATAAGAAGACGCCAAAGAGGACGAGGGTGTGGAACGTAAAGCATGTCTGCCGACGCCCACAGCGCCACGCCCAAAGCACCGGCTACTGGGCGACAAAAACAACGACTACGACATAAACTTGGAATGTTGAATGTGCCTCAAACTTTTGCCGACATGACTGTCACTAATGCCAAACACGCGCCAAGTTTCAGACACAGACGAGAGCACACACACATATTTGCCATTATACTCACACACACACACCGCACGCACAGCAGCGACCGACATTTGGCACAGAAAAGCACACAACAAAGTTTTAGATGACACACACACACAGGCATTCACATAAAACTGTGTCGCAACACAGACGTTAAAAGAAGGAGCGTCGAGCAAGAGAGAGAGAGAGAGAGCTAGCTTGGGCGCGTTATGCAGGCAAAGGCAGACAGCGGCACACACACACGCACACATGCACAACAACAGCGGGCGCCGCCTATGTACAAAAGCAAAACCGTGCGACCGACCGACCGACCGACCGACTTACAAACGAAGCGCAGCCGAGCGCTCAGAGTACGACTCGTCCAAATAAAAAAACGAATATAATAATAATAAAAATAAAAGCAATTTCCCTTTGGTTGCGTCGACATCGTTGTCTCGGCAGACGTTGCCCAGCCACCCAATTAAGCCATGAGTTGACCCAGCCAAGCCCCATGGCCCCCCTCATACCCACCACCACCCGCCGACTGTCTGTGTAGCGCAGCAAACTCCAAAACCCAGCTGCGACACAGTTGCCCACCACAACCTACAGCAACAAAATTCGTCTGAGTGCGCGACGCTTTTGGCTATTGCCATCTCTGTTGCGCTCATAAGTAAGCAAAAGCTCGCCCTCTGCAGCACAGTCAGACAGACGCCTGGGCAGACAAAATAAAGGAAAAACCGTTGAAAGTTCTGTGCTGCTGTCTGTGTTTACCTCACACTGCTCTCTCCCTCACGCGCTCGTTCTCTCAGAGCAAGAGTGCGAGTGTAAGTGTGTGTGTTTTATGTAAAAGTTTTTGCCTGCTTTTGCGCTGCTGCTGCGGCTAAGTTTTTGCGTCGTTGTTGTTGTTCTTCTTACGACATTTCGTTGTCATATTTTGTTTATCAGCATCCCCACTGTGTATGTGTTTGTGTGTGTGTATGTATTTTTGTCTCAAGGGTGTTTTACTTTTGTAGACACTGCTGCTGCCGCTTTTTCATCTTCTTGCCTACATTTTTTGATGATGTTTTTTTATGTTTTTTTGTCATTTCTTTGCTCCATTGCCGCCAGCCCTGAAACTAGGCTGCAGCTTCCTCTTCTTCTTCGACTACTTTTTTTATTGTTTGCTGCTTTCTATGCTTCCTGCGCGTCTCAATATTAAATTTATTGATAGCAAAGCGGGTGGATGCTTTTGCATATTTGACTGCTGACCCGCCGACAACTTTTTGTCTTGCTCTCTCTTCACTCAACACCGTCTCAAGTTTCGCACAGTTGAAATGGTGTCAATTCTTTTTGCTAGCTTTTCAATTTTAATACAGTAAATTGAAAGACTCAAGCGCCCAGGTCTTATAAGCCCACGTGGGTTTTAAAGTTTTTGCTGTTGTAACCGTAGCAATTACAATTGTTGTATTTCTTGTTGTTGTTGATGTCTGTGTGCTTTTGAGTTTCCAGCAGACAACGACACGTGTTGCTGTCAATTCATTTTTTTTTTGTGTTTGTCTGTTTCGGCTGCTTAATGATTTACGGCTACACACACACGCACGAGACACACACGAAAGCAAATAAAGCGTGTAAACAGGTGCCAAACAGAAAGCAGTAACAACAAAGAGACCAAAACTAGTTTGAACAACAGCGAATAAAGAAGTCTGAAAAAACGGAATTCAATTGAAACTTTGATCACCGAAAATTTACAATTACGCATAAGTTGCTCTAATTGTTTGTAAAATGACAGAAAGAGAGCGCGCAAAAATTAAAGACCTTTATATTGGTGTTCCGGCTTGTTATATTACTTATTAAGTCTGTTGTTGTTGTTGCTGCTGCTATGCGGAGTATTGCGTATTATAAACTTTATAAACTTTCATTGTGGAAAAGCTAAGCTCAGATCTGTTTATTTATGACATATGTATAACAAATAAGTTGTTAATTTCTTCTAAACATTTATATGACTTAAAAAATATTAGATTATATAAAAAATAAAATTTCTGGTAGATCTATTTAAATAAAAGTAAATTGAGAATTTCAACTAAAATATTTCCCTATTTAAAACTTAAAAATAAAATAAAATTCTGAAATAAATTTAAATATATACAAAAACTTTAAAGTTTTGATATATATTACAGGGCAACTCGCCGTCGATCACTGACATTAACTTACGCTCACATGAAATAGTTACCGATTTTGTTGTTGTTAACGGCAATTCATTTACAGATCGACAGTTAAGCAGCAGCCAATGGCCAATGAAACTCACCTGCAATAAAAGAGAGCAAAAGCAAAAAAAAAGTTAGATAAAAATCCATAAAAAAAAACTATTTCAATCCAGTATTAAAGCAAAGATATAAGAATTTTCTTGCCATAGCACGGAACGCACATAAATATATCTAATTTTTTTCCTCTCCATTTTTTATACTCGTTCACGAAGTGAAAAGAGTATATTGGTACTGTGCAATGTCCGTCATGATGTCTTGAAATTTGGCGTATATACTTGTAGTTATCTGCTTTAGAGAAAGTATTAAAATATTTTGTGCCACCCTCACTGGGAGGATACACCTCAAACGCAAATCGATTGAAGGTGAATATTTCCCACAATATAAAAGTAGTCATCAAATTTGTTATGTAGATTGCTTGTGACCTCCACCAAAAATTACGCCCCTCCATCGCCCCCACCTTAAAAAATCGCCCACTGCCGCCCAGACAGTGGCAGACAGTGTTTGGATGACATTCTCTGAAGATCGAGCCGAAAAATGTTAACCAGGCCCACCCTGCCCTAGCGAATTATATAACTTCTATATTTTTCCAAAATAACAATGATAACTTTAGTGTACTGTGAACGAGTATTGCGCAGTCGGTTACGTCCGACTGCAACGTTCTTACTTGTTTTTGTTTGTTTTTCTTATTGCGCCAGTTGCAATTTTAATTGCTGCATTGCCTGCAATTAATTTGTCAATAAAATTCATTTGGCTTTTAGTGAAAGAGCAGCCAAAACACAAGCACACATAAAAATTGCATTAGACAGCTCCCGAAATGCGGGCAGTGCAGCTGGCGACTAGGGGTTAGGGGATGGAGGGAATAGGGGGGGGGGGGGGCAACTGTAGAAAGGGTCTGCATTGCAATGCACTTTGCTGGGCCTCGGCCCGCTTGACTTCTGTGCCAAGATTTATGCTGTGCCGCATGCCAGCGACGCCAGCCAAAATACCGCACACCCCATCCCCCTCCACACCATACAGCCTCCTTTACATTTAGCCCCAACCCCCGCTATATAGCAGATTGTTTGACTCGTGGCCTGGCAAATAATTTTTCATTTTCATTTTTGTTGTAATTTTCTTTTTGCCAGCGGATCTTTTTGACGTTGGGCGCTGATTTTTTTTCTCGAAACATTTCTGCTCTGCCTGATGAGCGTCAAGACTTTCCTTCGCCATCTCACTCGCACAGCTTTCTTTTTCATTTGCGAATTATTGCATTTGCCAAAGCATTTATGTATAAATAGTTCAGTGGTATTTATATACTTTATGGAGTATATTTTATTCGAGAACAATTGCGAGGTGTGAAAATGTACAAATGTTATGTGAGTGGAACGCCATCTAGCGGTCAAATAGCACAAAAACATTACATTTGATGCAATTATAATCAAAAAATTAAAGTCGATTTTTTTGAACAATCAAAAAAACGTACTTTATAAGTTCGAAATTTTAATAATTTAAGATTGTTATGCAACATTAAAAGATGATTGTAAAATCAAAAATTAAATGGTTAATTTTTGATTTTTAATTTTTTAACAGTGAATATTATGAAGAGAGCAGCGTTTTTCTCTGAGTGTACATCTTTGTGTCTAACTTTTATAACCTAAAGAATAGTTGCATACATACGTTAATTTATGTATTTATATACATTAAAATAAAATCCCTAATCCCGTTTTCAAACAAAAAAAAAATGGTTCTAGATATGCTAATGTATATTTGTTATAGTATGCATGGAAACTCGAATGAAATGTAAAGATTTGCTTCCATGCCCTCTAATAAAACTTATTATTTATTTAGGAGATTTGTATTTGCCACATTCACTTTTGAGTTATCAACAAGGCTCTAAGCAGATATTTTACTGAGCGCAGGGAATTACGCAGTCGATACTTTCTGTCATAATATACTCAATTGCTTTTATTCAATATGTATATAAATTTTTTTCTAAATATACATGATATTAAAACAAATATGTCAGACAATAAAAATAAAGCAAATATGGTTCCAGAAGTGTCAGCAGTGGCGGGTATATTTATTTACATAAATACCCTATAAAACGATTTTACATTGTTTAACAACAAACCACAAAATTAATTTATTCTAAAGATATTAAAACATATTTCCGCTAACATTAAAATAAATAAATTAAAAATAATTTTAAAAAAATTTATTTTTTTACTATAAAAATTAAAAACGTAATGAAATATAATTTGATGAGAAGTTTAGCTATTCCTTGAAAATATAGCTTCATACTGTTATAAAACCATATTATTTGAATTAAAAGAGGAGTTTGGTTTGGTAAGTGCGTTGCAGGCACTTTGGGGTTAGGGGTTGGGGCCAATAAATTATGGGAATACATGCAATAATATGCAAATGGCGCTGACTGCTTTGATGGGCAAAACACAATAAATTAACGCAATAAATTCAATGAATTGCAAAAAAAAAGACAAATGCAATAAAAAATAAAAAATAGAACAAAAACGTCAACAACGATGCGTTGG
This sequence comes from Drosophila robusta, assembly GCA_035043565.1. Lineage (NCBI taxonomy): Eukaryota > Metazoa > Arthropoda > Insecta > Diptera > Drosophilidae > Drosophila > Drosophila robusta. The sequence goes on along the minus strand of JAWNMW010000583.1, from coordinate 9,670,119 downwards.
CTAGGGAGGTGTGCGAGGGGCGTGGCAGGCGGGGGTAGCCGAGCGGTGGAGAAGTTGGCGTCAGTTTTGTTTGTGTCGCCAGTCGCCGGACGAGACAACAGCGGCATTGTTGTTGTTGTTGCTATTGCTGTTGTTGTTGTTATTGTTGTTGATTGTCCTTTGCGTGCGACGGCGACAGCGTCAAAATGGCGTCGCCAATATGTCGCCCGGCATTGGAATATGGCGACAGCGTCTATGCCAAACTCCGGACAAAACTATTTTTCGCGCCCGATGCCGCGAGGCAACTACGCCTGTTGTTGTTGTTGTTGTTGTTGTTGTTGTTGTTGTTGTTACTGCCGCTGCTTCTTGTCGACTGGGCGCGTTAATTGCCCCCTTTGAGTCTGACTGACAGCAACGATAAACGAGCAAACAGTTGGGGCTTGGGGCATGCGGCATGGGGCTTGGGGCATGCGACATGCGTTTTTGTGCGGTGTGGGGTGCCCATTGCCTTTGTATGCCCTGCGTACGCCTAATGCGTCTCTAATGTTGCTTGTTGTGTGTGTGTGAGTGTGTGTGAGTGTGTGTGCAACATGATGTTGCTGTTGTTGTTGCCGCTCTTTTTTCTTGCCATTTTTAATTTAGCAAATGTTGTAAATTTACGCTAATTTATTGCGTGTCGCCTGTGCCGCCGCCAGTCGTGGTATCCACACACACACACACACACACACTCAACCAGGGGGCATTAGTCACTTGCATGGTGGCCAGCTAATTGCCACGGCGAACAAAAAAATAAAAAATAAAAATGGAGAAAGGACAGTTGTCCTCGCTGTGGCGAAGCTTAAATACTCTAGCTGACATTTGTGCACGATTGAATTCTCTAATCGAAACATTTTGTTGCTATAGCTTCTATATGATGCGATGATGTGATGCTGCAAAGTATCCGTGAATATATTGGCACATTATTATACATTTTAATTGGCAGTTAAGTTAAAAAACCTGAACAAGAACTATACACACAGCGAAAAAACTTGAAAAAATTAAGCTAATATTTATTTCAAATTATTTGAAATTCGTGAAATTCATATTTGATATAAGTACGAATTATACAAAAAATTACAAAAATCTTATTATATGAGAAAAGAATCTCAACTCAACTAAGACACTCGATTTACTAGTGAATTTTATATTTTGGACTTTTTTAACGAAAGTTGTGTTTATTATTAACGAATTTCGCGATGATCTCAATGAGACCTATATAATACTAAGGTATTTAGCTTGTATATAAGGAATATAATATAGGGAGTAAAATTAATTTTTTTACAAAAACTTTATTTCGGCCTGATTGTAATCATATAATAATTATTACTATATGAACAGTATACAGTAGTCTGCTAAGGTTTTAAATATTTTGCTCATCTTTTGTGACCATAATAAAACACTTTATTTATTAATTTGGTCGAGTTACTTACAAAACATATCAAACAAAAAGTTTTTTATAGAAAAAACTATTTTCGAGCTATATTTGGTGAGGCAGCTAAACATATGTGATAGATATATAATGATATATAATCAGCCAAGCGTTACACAATTTCTTACTAAATCAGACTATCCTCTAGCAGGGTATAAACTTAGCCACACACCAGGCAGACAGGCAGTCGGCCAGGCGGCTTGGGCGCGCCGCCAGGACATCTTAATTTCCCATAAAAGAGATTTAAAAAAAATACAGTTTTGATTTACAATACAGCAGAAAAATAGGTAGAAGAAGAAGAAGAAGCAAAAGTGTGAACATAATTTAGCAATGTTCAGTAATATAAATTATGTGCTAAACTCGCGACTTGAAAGTTTGGCTCGGGTTACACTTGGCCACTAAGAGAGGAGCACTTGCTGCGGCTCCAAGCAGCACACGACAAGTGCAAACAAACTGCCTGAGGAGGAGGAGCGGGGGGCAGGCAGGGAGTGGGGCACAATAAATTACGAGCTGCAGCAGCAACGATGCTGCAGCAACAACAGCAACAGCAACAATCCTGCAACTGCGCGGCAGGTGCAAATTTTTGTATCTCTCTCGAACTCGCTAGCTGTCTCGCTCACTATCCCCCCTCGCCCCCTCACGTTGCACGCTGCATGCTAATTATGCCCGTTATGCAGTGACAAAGCAGCCAACAACAACAAAACTTTGGCCACAGCAGAGCTGGTTCAAGTGGCAGATAGATGCACAGATAGATAGATAGACGCACCGGCGGCGACAGGGTTGCCCTGCACATCGAGTCCACGTCAAAGCAACTCTGGCTAGAAAATGACTTCTAATTACAGAACGCTCGCAGAGCGGGCCGAACTCTTGTTTTGCATAATTTATTGTAATGAGCTCGCGATGTCCGCGAGTCGAGAGGGACCAAAGGATGCTGGCGACCCAGGCCCCAAGCGGTCAACAAGTGGGGGATACGGTGAATGTTGTAGCACAAGCTAAAGTGCGATAAATATGTATTACTATTATCGATGCATTGGCATCTATAAACTATCTAATTGATAAAGCACATAATCGTATTTACGTGGTGCAAACTAAAGAGAAATTGATTTAATCAATAAATTCATTTATATTTATAAAATGTATCGATAATACTAAAAAAACTATTCAAGTGGAATTTTATGTTATTTTCGGTCTATTAATGTATAACTTTTAGCGATTGAATAGTCTATTAATTTATCGATTTGTACACTAGTATTAAAAATCGTTATCGATTTGTTAAGTTTTGATCGCTTTTTAATACATGAATGTTTATCAAATGTATCGATAAGCACATTTATCGTTTTTGATAAAGTTTCACTGATAGATTTTACCTTTATCTATATTTATCGATTAGCGATATATTGGTGGGCGATGATATAAATATTAAAATATTATACAAACTATGATTTTTATTATAAAGCAAAGCGGAACAATATATACCCTGAATTATACAAGAAATATACAAAAGATGTAAGAGAAAAGAAAAGAAAAACCAAAAAAAATTTAATAAAAAATAAGAAAATATGTTTACAATAATAATTATAATTATAACAATAATGAGTTTAATCATTAAGAATTTTGTATAAGTTTCCATTTAACTTAATGTCCATCGTCTGTTTGTCGCCGCGGCGTCGACAATTAAAAATTTGAATTTTCTTGACTTTTCCCACACCCCACATAAGCAGCCCCTTCGCCACAGAGGGTCTTCGTTTTATTTGTTTTCTTTTCGTTTTCGCTCGCACTCCCCTTTTTAAGCATGATTGTGATTTATGACTGAATCCCTTTTAAATGTCTTCCTTGCCGCAAAGAGCCGTTAAAATGAAGCGGCGTGATTAATTTAAATTAATGCGTCTCGTCGACTGCCCTCGCCGCTGTGTCAACCGCCAAAGCAAATAAAGAAGGAAACCCCTTTCAATGTGACAAAAAAAAGGAAAAAAAATTAAAAAAAAGAAACGTCGCATAAAATTTTTCATCAAGTGGCAAAGTTGTGAAAAACCCAGCAACAATAATAACAACACAGCCAGCAGAAAAACTAACAAACAAACCGTCAAATGGAAAATGCACACAAAAAAGAAAAATAAACAAGAAAAATTTGCAAATGTAGCGCAGCAAAAAATTTTCAATTAATAGCGCACATTGCACGAGTGCGCGAATGCAATTGAAAAGCTCGCAAGGAAAAATTCTTAACGCCACTCAAAACCAACATCAAATATGGCAAATGGAATAGTGTTCGCTGCTAGCGATGGGCGGGTGCTCGATACATTTTAAGCACGATTATTAATTGGACTGTAATCGAAAATCATAACATGCGGGACATTTTCTTATGCATTGCTTTAAAAATAGTGTCACAAAAAAGTATGTTGAAAAAATGTTATATAAATTTTATTGTTTGTAACAAATCGAAAATTCATATCTAAATCAATTATAAAAACAAGTTTCCCAAACTCCACTTAATATCGTTATACATGTATACATACATAAATTTGTATATTTGTATTTATAAACAGTACCCTACTATAGCATATGGACATCTATCTAAAATCTATATAATATTTTCTTCCTTTCAGAGTTTTTTATTTTCTACCCTATCTGTGACAAAAACAAATCTCGAAACACTTTAATTTCTAGTCTATAAGAATGCCTAGACAGCCTGAAATAATATCGATAACAACATTTATCGATTAATTTTATTTTCAAATTTTTGTAAATTTTTATTTATATAAATATATCTAAAAGTTGCCTTTACGGCACTTTCACCTGCAGCTTTAAATAATATCGATATCAATAAAAATCGATATATTGCCCGTTCTGTATCTGAGCTGTTCCCTGCGTGTCACGACACGCTGCCATTTCACACTATGCTATACACCCCAACAAGCCCCATCCCCCCGCCCCACGCTAATTCTTTTGTTTGCTCAGCAACTGCAGTGAAATATTAATTAGCGCCCAAGTCAAATAAAAACGCGGCGCACTAAAAATAGGCGTGGAAACTGCTCGACGTTTGCATAAAAAATATGGGGGCGGGGGCGTGGCAAGGGGCGAGCTGTTGAAAATGCAATCAGACTGAGTTGTCAGTTGTTGCCCAAAAACGTTGGCATCTGAGGCAGCAGCAGCCGCAGCAACAAGGACATCAGCCAGCAGCAATTAAGGACATCGGCAACGGGATGCGCAGGCATGCACCAGGGCTGTGGCTGGCATGGCCCCAGAAGATAAATGCAGCCACCCAAAAACATGGCTGGAAAATCTGTAAAATCTGTGCCACACTTTTCCAACAACAATGAAGTGGGCACAACTTGGCCAAAAGGGAGCCCGCCCATGTCCTGGACGAAGGCAGCGGCAGTCGCGTTGACTTGCCTCAAACTGGGTCAAAATTATAAACATGTTATCATGCAAATGGCACAGGGACATGCAGCGCAAAAGTGTGCCACAGCGAAAGAGAGCGACAGAGAGAGAGAGAGAAGAGAGAGAGCGTGCTGATGAGTAGAGGCAGTCAGACAGCGGCTGGCATAGAAATTATCCTCGCCCGGCGAGGACACAAGTCTCTGGCACTGAGTTATGTGTTTTGTTTGCCTTTGCTGTTGCTGCTTGTGTTCGCCCGGCCGCAGGACATGCCAAACTGTGGCATGTTCGCCACATCCCGGCTCACTTAGAGCCCACACGTCTGCCACCCAACTGCCCCACTGACAGTCCCCCCATCGGTGCAGCAGACCCTGCGGCCAAATGTTGTTCATTTTCCAGATGCCTGTTTTAATTATGAGCAGCTCTTCAATACATCAATTCACCCAATTCTATTCCTAAACGATAGACACATCTAACATAGCAAAAATTTGGATAAAAAAAACATATTGCCTAAATGCAAAAATATTCCTTTGAAAAAATTCCTTGCATAATTTTTCGTGCTTTTTAATTCATAAAATATATTGTGATTTGGAAAAAAGCTAATAATTTTAGATATTTATTAATATAAAAAAAGAAAACTAATGTTTAATTCGGGGAATCGCACTCAAACAGAAAAAACGCCCAAAAATGATAAATGGGAACAAATATATTTCAAAATTAAAATGTGTAATTTGTGCGGAGTGAGAATATAACAAATATATAAAACGTAAAAAAATTTTAGCAAAAGAATTCATTGAATATTTTGAACAATTCAAAACAATTTTAAATTTTGTTTTTATTTATTTCAAATCAATTTGGCGTATATCTTAAAACAGTATTTAAAATGTCTTCTACAAGTCCGTTTAGATTTTATTTATTTAAAATAGTCATAATAGGTTTATTTCAAGCCTTAGGTTGAACTTGAAAGTTTTATTTTGGTAGGTGAAAGTCGGAGTAGGCCACTGAGGCTTGCCAATAGCCTAACACGGCCTAAATTTAATTGCCCGCGGCTAACGTAAACAACTTAAACTTAGGCCAAATAGTCAACAAAATAATTGGCGACATAACCTAATAACCTTTAACCTCAGTTATTGCAAATGTTACTATCGTATTTTCTTTATTTTTAAAAGCTTAGAAACAGAGTATCTCAAAGCTTTCATAATATGAACTACAACATCGAATTCGAATTATAACTTATATATACAAATTAAACTAAAACTATATAATAAATGTTCATTTTCTAAGCATTGATTTTATTTGTTAAAAGTTAAACTATTTTTAGACAATTAATACAATTAATATATTAATTAATATAACTACCAAATTAATACATATTTAAAATCCTATGAAAAGATTAATGCAATTTAGTCATGAAACCCGAGATAATATTAGTAAAGCCATAAAGTACATATTTATCTGTATATCTAGTTGTCTGTGGGTCTGTTTCTACAAACCAGACTTTCAATTCCATAGAAAAAACTTGGCACAGTTGTTATTTTTTTCGAAGCTGTATACAAAAAATTGAGTAGAAATATAATATATATACATAAATTGAGAGTTGGGTGCTGGTTTATAATAGATATCAAAGCCCCTTGAAAGTCCTAAAATTTGAATGTATGTGTTCTCAACAATAAATATATAAAATATATTTAAACAGATAAACTTTCTTGATATTTGTGAACTATTTGTGCCTCTTGGGAGTTCTGGGAAGTTCTTGGGTGTTCGTTGACGTTAGGTATTTGTTAATACCAAATTCCCAAGCTCCTGGGCAGGCCCTAATGTACTTCTGGCCAACCCATTAACACCGCCCAGCTGGTAATTAAATGATTGCTGCCGGGCAAGTGGGCGTAGTCGCAGCAATGCGCATCGCTGATCAGTAGCAATAACAACATCAACATCAACAATAACAATAACAACTAACAGACCGAGCGACAGACAAACAAACAACAACAATTTGATTGATGTAAATGGCCGCACAATTCGCACAATAAAACAAGTTGTAATTGCAGCTGCAGAGCCATCTACCAGATACATTTCTATCTTTATTTGTATATCTATATGTGTGCGCGCACAGTAAACAGCAACAATGTTTATTGCGTGTCCAATGCCAAGTGCAAGTGCAAGTCCAAGTCTAAACGCAAGTGCTTTATACTTGTGCTCCACTGTAATTAAAGAAAATTTACAAATTGCGTGCACAGCCGGCCGCCCATCGCCACCCCCCCCCCCCCACGACCCTCCCTCCAATTGGGCTTAGGATTAACAATTTTTCCTTTGAAACCAATTAAAAATGCAAACTTTAATTAAATGATTAAAATCGGCAAGGAGAGCAAAGCCGAGACTTGAAGACGCCGCTGCAGACGTTCAGTCAATCAGTTCGACCATCAGTCAATCCGGCAGTCAATCAGTCCATCATTTATGCAGTCAGACGGTCGAGAGTTCTTGGAAAATTCTCACACAATTTTCGCGCGCTTTTCAGTCATTTCGCCTCGTTGCATCCAAAACGGAAATGGTAAACTACGCACACACACTTACACACACACACTTGCGCGCACACACACGCTCACTCAAATTGGCCACAGTCAGAAGATTGCTGCAACAACTTGTGGCATTGACTATTGATGCGCATTCGTCACACAGTTGTCCAAGATTGTGGCACATTCTCATCATCATGTAGGGAGAAGCACAAACGACAAGATTTTTTGAGTCGTGAGCGACCAACTGGTAGATACCCTGTACCAAGTTTCGTAACAAGTTTTTAACATAAGACTGCACTCTCTATACGTAATTACTTTACATTCCATATTATATATTTATTAGATGTTTGAAGTTTTTAATAAATGTAATCGTTCTTGCTTTCAAAAATAAAAATTATTGCAACCAATTTTTGTTTTTTTTTTAAGAAATATAAGAAAAAAAAGCTTTTCAGCTTGGAAATCTATTATAAACAAGCAACAAACTCTCCCAAGGGGCCGAAATATTTCTACATAAATAAATAAAATCTAAATTTTTAAAGGGGTTAGAAAACAAAAACACAGTTTACAAAAAAAGTACCATCTGTGCAACGTTTTTTTAAAGGGAATTAAAATCTAGTTTTTGAAGAAACAGAACGAATAGTTCATGAGGTCTTACAATGGAACTTGGGAACTTTACTTGTCAAAACTGTTGACAACTAATTATTGATTAAAAATAACAATTTAATATTCAAAATTGCAAGAAAATCAAATTTTTTAATATAAAGAGAAATTAAACATTAACTGGTATCATTTTTATATGCAGCATTAATCTAGGCAGTAACCAAGGTTAAGGTATTATAAGGCCTTAAAATCCGCTAATTTTTCATAAAATTCTTTTTTCTTAAAAATATGAAATACGAAATGAAATATTCATATATATTCTTAAATAAATGCTGTGCTTTTTTGCAATTGTTTTCAATTTGGCCGGGCATTTAAATGCGTGAAAAAATTCAGACGGGAGGTCTAGACGGGAGCGCCTGACTACGAGATACCCTTAACCCTGTCTTCACATACATTTCAACCCCCTTGCATTCATAAACACATACACACAAACAAATTCACACTACATGCAGTTCATTTTTTTCAGCCGCTTCGTGAAAAGATTTTAAACTAAGAGCATGATCTTAATGAAATATTTACTAAGTAATAAAAACATTTAAGCCAAATCCCAAGTCTGAAGTATTTGAATTGGGTTGTTTTTATATATGGGAGACTGGGGGAGGTATCGAAAATCGGATGGCTCTAGCTTTTATAGTCTGGGAGATTTGCTAAGAAAACTAAGAAAAATTTAGTATTACAATCGATATTTATTGATATTAGTGAAACGGTGGAAAATATCGACAAAAAATGAGATAAACTCGTATCGCGTATTGCAGACGACAAACGAACAGGCCTAGATCGACTCAGTTTGTCGTCCTCATCAAGAATATATATACTTTATGGGGTCTAAGATGCTTACTTCTGCCTGTTACATACATTTGCACCACACCTTTATACCCTTTTTACCCATTTTTAATGGGTTCAGGGTATAAATATAGCGATTTAATGTAGCGGCAGTATTCAAAAAGTAAAATATTTTTATTTTAATTATTATATTCATATATCTTAATACTTACCGATTTTGAGGGAAAAGAAAACGTACATTCCAAATATAAAGTTTTCAGATCCTATAGTGTCATAGAAAACGATCTGTATTGACTAAATCGACTTCTAGTAAAGAATTTAAATTCTTGATCGTAACTACCTGCTACACACATATAAACCCATTATACCCTATTAAAACCATTTTAAGCGGCCACAGGGTATATATAGGGGGAAAGACAAAGAAAAACTGGAAAGCTAATCAGTTGGCCAAGTAGCCAGCCGCAAAGCGAATTCTCCCAACTACTCCAGACATTTCGCATATATGGCAATGCGGAGAGGGCGACGTGGGGAGGGGCGGAGGGGCGGGTAGCGCAAAGCGGAGGCATTTAAATTCAACTATTTGCAGCGTGGCATATTGTGACATGTGGATTGATCCGAGGCAGAGTTTGGCTTTGGCCCACGTCCCAGTTCGTCTGCCCAGTTTGGCCAGTTTGCTTAATTGCCAGCTCACGTTTTGGCTTTGGCTTTTGACTTGATTTCTGCTCAGCCTGTCGCATTGACATTTGCGCTCTGCATTGTGCAGACAAATCGCTCTGGCAATTCGACAACAGCAACAACAATTACAATTGCAACAACTGCAGCAATGGCATTGAGTCAGATAATCAACTACGTCGTCCAACTCCAAATGTAATGCCAATGCAAATGCCAATGCGGCACACACACACACACACACACACAGGTCTAAATACACTTGAGTTATGTGCAACGAAATCTATGAAGTGCCATCTGTGTGATGGGCCCGTGAGCATCGTGAGCGTCGTGAGTGTCGTGAGTTTCGTGACATTGCGCCTACTTATGAATCATAAATATTCAGCTCTTCACAACTCAGCAACTACTCACAATATCTACTACAGTATTCGCTCGCTAATCAAAGCTTTCACCAACTAGAATTCAAATTAAAAAGATTAAATTTGTTAATTTCTTTTTATTTCTTAAACATACAATATTTGCGTCTAAAGAAACAAAGCAAAAAAAGAAATATAGAGATTTATATTACATTTTATATAGACCTGTGTCTTGTTTATTGATTAAGCAACTATATATATAATTTTTTATAATATTAAATATATTAGCTTTGTTCAAATAATTTTTTTTCAACAAATTACCTAGTATTTTTTCACACTTCTGTTAGATAAAATGGTACTTAATCATTTTTTAAATGTTTTTATTGGCCAGACGTTCATGATAACTTTTCAAAGATTTCTGGATATATGTTCAAAGTCTGATGTGAAGACTCGTTTACAATATCAGCTTAATACAGTCGAAAACGATCTTCATTATTATTTTAATTTTGGCCAAATAGCGATTATTTTAATTTGTGGGAACAAGAGTGGCCAAATTTTTTGCCTGGATCTTTAGAGAATGTCATCTGTTCGATAACTCTAACTCTACGATATGTCGATTTTAACTATTTTATCCGCCAAATGGATGCATCTGAAACATTTTTTATGCGATCCTTGGAAGAGTTGATCAGTAATCTGCCTGAAAAAATTGTGTGTATCTAGCTTTAAAAGTGAGTCAGCCATATAGATTTTATCTGGGGATATATATTCCCAGTTTCAAGTTCCTAGCTTCACGACCTTGCACGAACCCAATATACTCTGTTCAGTTCGCAAACAAGTAATAAAAAGCGTGTCATCAGTTGGCCCGCTTGCTAATCTGGCCAAATCGATCGATTAGCATATATATATATATATATTCCCATCTCTAGCTCATCTCTCATGTCTAGCGTCTGCGGCTATGGCAGAGACGTTTGCCGCCGCCGCCAACGTTGTTGCCGCTTTGCCCGATGGCATCTTGGCCGTGTGCTCATGCGAGGCTCGGCCCCAGCACGTGTTGTTGGCCTTGGCTGTGGCAACAACGGCAACAACAACAACACATGACAACTGTCGACTATCGCCTATCGACGCCGGGAGCATTGTGGGTGGGCCCAGCTCAGCGTTGCCAAAACGTGTTTAGTTTTTAATTGCAAATCAGCTAATGGCAAGTGCTAAAGAGAGAGAGAGACGGAGGAAGAGGAAGGGAGCGAGAGAAGAGAGTGAGAACAGTGCGGCACAACTGCTCAAAAAGCCGCAAAATGTTGCGCTGTGCAACATTGAAAACAAAGTTCAAACAAAGCGGGCATAAAACATGCCCCTGCACACACACACACACACACACACGCACACACACACGCTGACTGACTGACAGACGAGGCATGGCACATCAATTCCACATGAGCTGAGGCCGCGTTGTCCATGTTGCATGCCTCTTGAGGCCTCTCTGCGTATGCCACAATTTTTATGACCGCCGTTTGCATTTAAACATTGTTGCAGTTGTTGTTGCTGCAGTTGCAGTTGCAGTTGCTGCAGCTTTAAATGTAGCGTGCAAAACTTCAGTTTTAATTGCCAACGCATGCATTGGACCGCCACCTGGTTGAGCAGCCGCTAGTTGTTGTTTTTGTTCTTGTTGTTCTCGTTCTTATTGCAGTTATTTTTATAAATTTTGTCAAACACAATATCACACACACACACGCACACACAGTTTAAATTTAACCCAGTCCTGTATGTGGGCGTGAATTGTTTGTCAGGTGCTGACAATTTTTTCCCTCTCTTTTATTCTTTATTTCCATCTCTCTCACACACACTGTACACTGCCCAATATGTTACAAAAACTATATGTATCTTATATTTTACAATGTAAAAATCGGTCATAAATTTCGATAAACCCTTGACAACAACGGGCACTCACGACGTATGAGTAATAAATGGTACAACAGAGTACAGAAATGAATACCTGCATGTGAATATTGTCGTGAATAACTCAATAAAAATAAAATAGACAATTTGAATAAAGTGAAAATTCAAATACATTGAAAAATAAGCAAGCGCGCTATATTAATAGACCTAGATAGGTTTATTTATATATTAAGTTTCATTTTTAAAAATTGTGATTTTCCTAATTTTAGCTTAGATTTTAAAATTAAACAAATTAAGCTTCTTAAAAAAATATTAAAAAAATTATTAACAATAAAGTAACTTTTGCTGTACTTGAAAAAATATATATTTTTTTAAATTAAATTAAATTAAATTAATCATGAAATTTATTACATGTTAAAAAAAGGAAAAATTTTTAAAAATTGTATATTTATTAATATATTTTTTGAATCAAACAGCAAAAGAATAAATATATGCATATACTAATATAATATTTTATGAATTTATTTGCTTGTGATATACCAGAAATAAAACATCTTTAAATTATGCCTATTGAAGAATGCAAAATACTATATCCGAAAAAAAAACAGGAAGAGTTAAGCGCAAAACTCATTAAAGATAATACTTGTGGAATCATGTCGTACGTAAATACACACACACATACATTTACATGCAGATATAAGATTTTGTTTTTTTATGATAAGCCCCGTGATTACACTTTAACGACGATATTATTATGGAGTTTTTATAGTCAACGATCAGCACGAGCATCGATCGGCAATTATGTCAACAATTATGCAGAGGAGCTGACTCTGCTGACTGCACAAAGTGACTGATTGATTGACTGACTGACTGATTGAGTGACTGACAACCCATACGCACAACTCATTGTATTTTATTCTCTTTGGCATTGTTTGATTTGCTTTGCTTTGCCTTTGCATTTAGTTTGGTTTGGCTTATTGTGATTGCCTGTTTGTTGGCCCGTTTGTTGGCCCCGTTTGTTGGCCTGCTGCTTTGACTTTACACATGTTTGCACAGCCAATGGCCGCAGCAGTTGCCGCAGCTGCCGCTTTGTGGGCCAAATTTGTTTGCTTGGCTGACACCTTTGAAAGTCGTTAAGGCTCTCTGGCAACCACAAACTCTGACAGGCCAAAGGCTCAAAGCAAGTGGCTGCCCTTTGGCTTTAAGCCATTTGTTCCAATCCTTTCAGGTCCCTCCAGTTCACCCTTTCACCTTTGGCAAAACTGATTATAATTTATTATTCTCTGCATAAAACATTCAGTTCGGGGCTTGAGCTACATTCCAACTGTCAGTTGTGGGCACTTTTAAATACATATTAAATATACCACATTTCCGTAGTATTTAAAAACTAAAATAAGACTTACAATTAATTTTCTAATTAAAATATGAAAGAAATATAAAAAGAATAAAATGAAAATAATAACTCATTATTCTTAAACTAGGTATGAGAACTTCGCAAGACCCATACAAAATATTTAACTAAATTGATCAACTGTTTTTCAAATAGTAATAATCTGAAATGCATTAATTGAACTGTCATATTAATACAAAAATATAATATTATATAATAGTAATAATTTATCTGAAAAACTAAACTCTTATAATCTGATATATAAAAAGCATTAATCTGAAAACCAAATTTTGAAAGAAGGCATCCGCGAAAATCATGCAAAAACCCTCAAACTTAAACAAAAATTTTGACATGTCAAGCTTTCGAACTTATAGCTTCCATATTTCGAACTCCTTTGTCAAACTGATCTAATTTTTATGGAAAATGGCATTTTAGTCATGGTCTGTCTAGATTCTGCGTTTATAATATATATATACACATAATACTACTACATATTTGATAAAAATAACAATTTTTTTTCATTTTTTGTTTAAAAACAATAATCAAGTTCGAACATTTTTTTCCATATTTACATTTATAAGATTATTTTTTTGAAGGATTAAGGTTTTCAGTTAGTATAAAAACCACATCAAAATAGATTCTAAGTTTAAATGTTAGTTGTGCAGTAGGACCTAGGTTCACAGCCGGCCCAGATACAACTTTTCTTTCGTTATTATTTTTGTGTATAAATAATACACAACACAGCGAACGAGAATTAACATTTATACAAGTGTAAATTTGAATTTTGAAGTCTAACTTCCAGCTTCGCCTGCCAAAAACAACATTTCATTCAAGAACATTCAATATAACATTCTTATAAAAGTTGGTTTCTGGCGCTTTCATCAAACGAATTTTCCACTGCAAAGCGCATCTCAAACGTTCGATGGGTTCAAAGTCTAGAGTTCTTTACTTATTGCATTGCACGGCGCTGAGTCAGCCAACAACAACAACAGCAATAAAGACAACAACAACAACATCAACTGGTGAAAAGTTCGTTGTCAAACATTTGCATTTCGCTTGAATTTCTGATTGCAGCAAGAGCCAAAAGAGTTGAGAAGGGGCGCGAGGGGCGGGGACCAAGGGGGTTCGCTGGCCACTGGCAAAATTGCAGACGGCAAATTAATGCCAGCGCATTTATTTTTGTCACAAATGCAAACAACAGCAACAGCAACAGCAGCAGCAACAACAGCAACAACTTTGGCGTCTGGCGCTGCCAAAAGCGAAAGCAGCGCCAAGAAATAAATAACGCAAATAAATAAGAAAAGTGCCCCAGGGCACAAACACACTCACACACACACATAGAGACAGACAGCGAGAGTGTGAACAAGCGATAGAGCAGGAGCAGCAGCAGCAACAACAGCGGGAGATGCATCAATGTTGCAGCTGCCACAGCGTTGTTGGCAACATGCAGCAGAGCAGGGCTATGATGAGTAGGTAAGAGTGCTCGAGAGTGCACGTCCACGATATACCCTGTATCCAGGTTTGAGATGTAAAAAAATACACACAAACTTTATACCTGGCACCATATAAATTTCATTTTTTAATATATTCAAAGCTTTTATATATACAAAAATTTAAAAAAAAATACATTTTATATAAATGTTAAAAATTAGTAAAAACTTTCCAAATTTTTGAAGGTTGCGGGCTACAAAAAGATACAAATATTTTGATCGGTATATACGAGAATGTAGAGATAAATTTTGAGATTATTAGCTTCTAAAAACTTGGAAAGAAATTTTGAAATTTATAGCTAAAAACTTATAGCTAAAATTTATAGCTAAAAACCGCAAAAGATGCTCACCTCTAATGAAAATTGATATTTAACTTTTTTAAGAAATCAAAGACAGTTATCGAATATTTGTCCAATATTTATGGTATACAAAAATTTGCTTGTGTTACCTCCCATATTTTCGCAGATCTACAAAGCGACCTTTAAATAATTGCTTAAAATGCTGATTAAGAATTTTTCTGATTTGCCTACTTCTGATTAAATACCTTTTCTAGACCATGTACGGGGTATATAAACTGTGTACAAAACGGATTTTTGGCTGCCACGCCCACTGCCTAATGAAAATGAAGCTGCCATGCCGCCAGCACATTTGCCAATTAATTTGAAGTTGTGTCCCACAGCAACATCAGCAGCAACAGCAACAGCAACAGCAGCAGCAGCTACTGCTGCACAGTTACTGCTGTCAGTAAATGCTCTTCAGTTGCTGTTGTTGCTGCAATGCTGCAGGCAGCGCATAACAAAATACATGAAATGTTGAACAAATAAATAAAACGACAGACAACACCAGCAGCAACAACAGCAGCAACAACAACAGCAGCAGCACCCGCAACAATAATAATGCATGTGTAGCGACCGTAGGGAAGAGTTTTGACAAGCCAATGCCATGACACAAGACCCCAACCACACTGCTGCTGAAAGCCCCAACTAAGCGACGCCCCACCCCCTAGCTAGAGATGACCGCGTGTTAGATTTTTGCAAATAAGACACGACACGACTTCTGGCTTTAGATTTGTATTTAAATTTTTGGGCCATGATTTTACTTAAATTCGAATCTTCTATTTTAATTCGTAGAAATTTGGTACAATAGACTACAGATGATTTTTCTACAATAATAATCCCCACTTTTTGGTTCATCACATTTCTTTAAATTAAAATGTATATGAAAAAATATATATATAATATATAAAAAATATATACAACAATAAATCCCGGTGTTGATGTCAACATTCATCACATTTCTTCAAAATTTAAATGAAAAAAATCTTTTTAAAATTTATAAGAACAAATTTCATTTACTTTTTGTTTATTTTTAATTGAGAAGTAGATTATCTTCTCATTTATGCATTCTTTGAGGTCAGTCAATATTGATTTTAGGAATTGGTATTTATCTATATACTGAAAATCAACCAAATAATTGTTTAAGTAAATGTTCGACTGAATTTTTGCAAAACTGGTAATGGTTCAAAATTCGCTTCTTGATTTAAGCCATATTGTAACTTCGGGGTCGAGCTAATTCGGCCCAAAAACGATTTGCAGCCTTGCTTTAAATCAGTTTTTAACATTCCGAAATCTTTTTTTTACGACTTTAATTTGAATGCTATATATCTTCAAATATTTCAATATAGTTTATTTTGTCGGTTTTTTTTTGTTGTTTTCTTGCCACGATAAAAAACACGATGCGCAACCAACTCTAGCGCCAACGCACACTCCACCCCCACCCCTCGGCAGACTACCCCTGCATTAAGCCGCAATCTGTAAATTGCAAAAGTTGCACGCGTTTCCCTTCATTTTGCATACGTTTCATATTCATGTCGAGGAGCCACAAAAGCGGCAACAGCAGCAACTGAGTTCGTTGGCCGCCCCGTCATGCCACGCCCCATACTGTATGTGTGTGTGCGTGAGTGTGTTGTTGTATTCTCACAACTAGCCCAGACATGGCGACGCTGCTGCCGCTGACGATTCGTGTTTACAGTTAGAACGGCTGCAAATTGAATGTGCGTGAGTTGCAAAATGAAAAGGGGGCGGTGTAGAAAATTGCAATCTGGAATTGCAACAACAACAACGAAATGGGAGGCCATTGCAATTTTCAAATTAGACAAATAACCAGCAAAAGTAACACAAACAACAACAACAAAAGCTATGGAAATTGCCAAGTAGCTGCCATATCAATTAGCATATCAAGCGAAAAGTCAAAACACAGTCTAGACAATAGCGCCACCTAGCGTGCACTCTGGGCGTACGCTTGACCAGGTGCCCCCCTTTAACCGCTCTCTCTCTCTCTTTCTCACACTCTCTCGCCTTGTTCCAAGTCTGCTGCAACACCATAATGACGTCATCGTCACTTGTATGCCATTGTTATTGTCGCCTGTTGATTGATTATCGCACAACACGTCAAGATAACAACAGCCGCAGGCACAGTGTGCCAAGTACTTGGAAAACTGGTTGAAAAATGGAGGCGTTATTGATACATATTAAAGGCTGATTAAACGTAATATGTAACTGTTTATAATTTTATCGATTATTTTTATAACTTTATATTTATCAGAAAGAATATTGCAGTCGGGTGTAACCGCCAGTTCACAGTGTAATATTAACCAAAACTAATTGCTTTTTGAAAATAAGTAGGCGGCATAAATATATATTTTGTTAATAGTTTCGTCAAGTTTGTCATGATTTTTGATAAAAAATTTGAAATAAATACATGATTTTTTTAAAAATATCAAAAAAAAATTGATTTCAAAATTACATATCATGTAATGAAATATATATATTATGTATGTAACATATATTTATTTACATATGTATATTTTAAATGTAGAATCAGTATAAAGGACAATTTATGACCAAATTGCAATCAAACATGCAAATCGATTTAGTTTTGACAAAGTTATGGGAGATTGATTGAAATATTTGACATTTGACCCCCTCGAAATCGCTTTTATTGTTGCTTTTATACTAACTGTGACAATCACAATCGATTTAAAATAAAATTCTAAATTTTGAAAAAAAAAATTGTTTCAAAATAACGTGGGGTGGAGTAAAGGTATTTTTTCAAAAAATTTAAAAAAAAAAATATTTTTAAAATTGTTTACATTTTGTATGTACAATCAATCTAAATCAAAATGGATGAAAATTGGTTCAATTTTGTCAAAGTAATGCGAGTTTGAAATATAGGAGCTATCGATCCGAGAGCTTTACTTGTCAAAATATTTTAATCTGCAAATAAAAATCCTAGCATTTTATCTGACGTATACACGAGTATATATTCCAAGTTTCAAGACTCGAGCTTCACCAAATTGAGGGACTTTTACTTCGTGAACGAATTTTCAATTTTATTGAATTAAAATTTTCATTGATTAAAATATATATGTTTATATTAATATAAACATATATGCATATAATATGTATAGTACGATTTTTTAAGGAACACATTTTTAACAAACAATTAATTATGTATAAAGAACAAAAAAAGGCAAAAATTTCTTTGAAATGCGAATTTTTATGTACACACAAAAACAGTAGAAAGTGCACAACAATTTTAAATTCTGATAGTTTAATCTTTTAAGCAATCACTGTATTAATTATTGAGTTGAAAAATATTGGTCTTTCTTATTATTTTAAGACATCTTTTTATGGTTGGTGAACTTTTCTTTCTTTCTTTGCACATATAAATATTAAATATTATTAAAATTGTGAACTTTCTATAGAATAGTGGAGTTTCTGTTGCAAACGAAAATATAAAATATTACTAAAATATAACAATGCATCTAAATTATGAATACCACTGACAATATTATGTTACTCGACTAAGACATGACATCATTTGAAGAATGAAGTTCTCTTAATCTTTTTCTGTTCCTTATACAATCCGACGCATTTTGCAAAATCTTTTCTTTTTCGCCCCCTTACTCCCCACCTCCAACCATTTCTTTCGGTGTGCTGACCACGCGCTTGTTGCATGTCTGCAGCGGCAACATGAAGTTGGAAACGTGTCATTCATTAGCGCCATTGTTAGCACCTGGAGCTCGGGTCGCGCATTATGAATATTAGTGTTAATGGCGGAAAAGTACCCGAAAAACTGCAAACAAAAGAGAGCCCAAACAACAATAAGAATGAGCATAAGAATAGCAAACTATGCGGCAGAGTAGATTGACCTTGAGTTGGTTATCGGTCAACGTGGCGTATGCGCGTTATTTCGGGCCAGATCTAATCGCAATGGAAAGGACAACCAGCAACTAATGAATATATATGCAGTCTTGTTATCTCTTTCTCGCTTTGTCTGCGATTTGGATTGTTTTTTTCTTGGTTTTGTTTTTTGTCTGTTCCTTGTCGCTGTCAAAGTTTTTTTTGGCTGTTGTTTATTTTAAAAGCTCTACATCATATTCGAAAATAAATTAGCAAAACAAACAAGCGAAGAAAAAAAAAGCAGCTCATTGTGTTATTCCACCTCTCTTTTTCTTTGCCCCCCCTTTCCACTTCATGTGTTGCCCCCTTCTCCAGCCATTTCTTTTTGTTTATTTTTGCACTTTGCTGGAAAACTGCGCCAAAAGAAGAGGCAACAAATCAAATGTCTCGCGTCGAGCTGTCGATCTTTGCATTGATCATACACTGAGGCAGCCGTCCAGACAGTTGCTTTGATGTTTACATAGAGCGTCGTCTGTTTGTCCAACTGTCCAACTACAAGTAGCTATACATATATAAATATATATATAAACATATCTGCATATACAGCAATATAAATATACGTATATATGAAATGTACGTTAGTTTGGCAAACATTTTTAGCGTTTATTCAATGGCAACAATTTATGGCCTAGACTTGCCGTTAAATTAGCTAACTGATGGACTCCCCGTCCGCACCTCTAGGTCTGCCCCACGTGGCATTCCCGCAAGTCAAATACAACAAATGCACGCGCAACATTTGTTTGCCCTATTAACATGAAATTAACTAAACGGGTTATATGGACTATTTCAAGCTGATTGTCAACAGATTTGCAATGTCTTGAATATTGTATAATTATAATATGAATATTCATTTTTTTGTTGTCAGTTAAAAGCTGGTTTTCTATTTATTTCATAAACAGTGCTTAATCCTGGCGCGTGTTAAATATCTAAATTGCACCTTATCTGCCTTGCAATTTAAATTGACTTTGTAATAACCATTTAAAAAATCGTTCGCTTTATCTGCAATAAGATATGTTAGGTACAAGAATTGCTCCTTTTCATCATCATAATCGGGTTAATTGTTGATATATCTGACATTTAGTATTTTTTCACAATATTTACACTATTTTGAATTTTATTTTCATTATTTTTTTTTTTATTTTATAGGGTATATACACATATCTTAACAATTCAAACTTTTTTCTAGCTTTTATGATATTTCATTATTACTCTAATGTTGCTAAAACGTTGTCTCTTAATTAGACCCACAAATTAAGCTAATTATATGTTTATGGCACTCATTTATTGATGTCTTAAACCGATCATAAATGTCACCAAAATAGAAATAATGCCTAGGCTTATCTCATTATAAACTGCTGAAAGAAAGATGGGATGAGACGAAGATAAAAGATGGAAGGTAAAACGATTTTGTCTATCGTATACTTGGGTCATTTAAGTACATTATTTCGGAACACGTTTGTATACTATTTCTTTCTATTATTGAATAAACAGCACACATCATTTTTAAAAATAAAAAGAAACTTGTTATTCTTTCTTTTAATTAAAATTGAAATTATTCTTTTAGCTGTTGATTTTAACTTCCCAAAGAGCATTCCGCTAGTCGATGTTTCTTTTTTATAGCGCTGCCACTTGTCACACGGCTGATTGATGATGAACTGAACTTGAAACTGTTGTTGTAAAAATCAATGAATGCTTTGATTTTCGCGGCACAGTCGCGTCCAGTCGGGTTGAGTTAAGTCAAGTCCAGTCAAGTCAAGTCGAGTCGAGTCAAGCCAAATCGAGTCTGAGTCGAGTCTGAGGCGAGTCTGAGTTGAGTCTTAAGATCGTTGGCGAGAATAGAACTGAACACCAGATTAGATAAATGTACTGCAAAGCTCGCGCCACGACGCTTTGCCACAATGCGAAGGCCATTTATCAAGAGCTGAAGTTGCCGCAAAATGAAACGAATGGACTGAATAACTGAATGACTGAGAGATTGACGTACTGAATGACTATAGCATTTGGCTATGGCTCAGCTGGCAGCTGCCACTCGTACGACTGATAATTGTAACGCTAATTTCCAGCGCACTCCGAAACGTATCTGCCAGTTGAACATATCTGTATCTGCATCTGTATCTGTATCTGTATTTGTATCTGTATCTATGTCCGTATCTGTTGCTGTAACTGCATTTGAACGCTTGTGCGCCTGATTTTGATGTCTCTTTGCTTTGATTTGTTAATTACATTCTACTAGACTTGTTTTTGTTATACTCTACACCTAAAGAAATTATCAATAGTTGTGAAAATACAAGCATGTAGGAAAATTTTTTAAATTTGCATAAAATTATATTTCAAAAAGTTCTTTTTTAATCTATCAATGTTAGAACTTTTTTAAACTTGCTGCAAATTTTTATTTTAGAAATTTTTATTTAATCTCAAAATTTTCTAAATTCATGGTTATTTTCTCGCAGTGCATAAACATATACAGTGCAGGCTGCAACTTGTGATTGACACGCTTAATTGTTGTTGTTCTTTCAAATATTTTAATTAACCAAATGCCATTTGCATTGTGCGGAAACTCAAATCAATGTCAAATTGAAAATTGTAAATTGTAAATTGCGTAGTGCAAACCAAATGAAAATTGTGAACCTTTGGTTTTGACCACAGCCAGATAGATACACTATACGGCCTGTTGGCTTTTCTTTCCTTTTATGGCTCGTGACAGAATTTGGCATGCAACACCATGCGGCAGGCATAATAAATAATCAAAGGCAAACACTGACCGCACTCTTGGCCATAATTCATCAAACTTCAACTTCAGCTAACGCTTTGGACGCGACTTTGTCGCCGGTTTCCAGTCGTCACCTTCTGTTGATGTGTGCAAAACTTTGTCGCTTTTGCGACGCGGCCAATGACCAGACAATGACCCAACAAGCGAACGCCATTAGCATTATCATCGGCCCGAGCCAGTCGACAATGGCAGCAACAACAACCCCAACACCGACCACAACGAAGCGGCAATAAAAATTATTAACATTTAAACGCTGCTTTGAGAGAGCCACACGCAGCGACCGCCAAATGCCGACGCCAATTGACCAAGCTCCACGGTACGCACAGTGGTGCCAAATCTTTTGAAGTCGATTACACCCGACTGCAACGTTCGTTTTTATTTTCATTTTAAACATTCTATATTATTTCATTTATATTCAGTTTCTATTTATACAATGAAAAGCATATTTTTTGAGTTTTAAACATTATTGAATTTATAAATAAAGTAAATAGTTTTGGACGTATTTTTATTATCTGTATAATTATTAGCTTCATAGCTAATTACTGATAAAGATAATTTATTTAATCTTACTTAATATTCAGCGACATGGCGCCACTGTGCCGTGTCATAATCATAATGTTTATGATCATCAGCATAAACTATCAACGCTTTGGTACTTTAAGACACATGCGGCTAGCCGCGGGCAAGCTCAGCCAAAAAAACACAAACAACAACAACAATAAAAACAAGAAGAAGAAATAACATTTGGGTTACTAAAACAGCAAACGACGAAATGTTCGTAAGAGCCGAAACCGAAACCGACACCCGAAGCCAAAAAGCGGAACTTGTAATTTTATTTCGTGTATTTCACGTTTTGCCGAGGTGTCGCTAAAGTGTTGTTGTTGTTGTTGTTGTTGTGGTTGCTGTTGTTTTTGTTGTTGCTGTTATTGTTGTTGTTGCTGGTGTTTGCTGGCTGGTGTCTGGCTTAATGAGCTGGCGGCTTTGCGCTAGTCTCACGGCCCAATTGCAAACTAATTGCAAACGCGCTTCACTGAGCCAAAAGTGGCCAGAGAGAGAGAAAGAGATGGCGAGAGAGCGGGGTATTAGAAAGGAGGGTGCAGCGAATAGAGAGAGGGAGGCAGAGGGGCTGAGTCGTGAGCTGACAGCTGAGATGCATTTGAGCGCAAATAATGGCACACGACATGTCCAAGAATTTGAAAAGAAATAATTGTAACAAGTCAAAGGCGCGATTTTCAATGTCCAGAAGATTGAAGACCCTTACAGATATAGGAAAAATGTCAGGTGTGTTTCTATAATTATAGGTGTGATTTGACTTAATGGCAGTCATATACTCTATATTCTCATAATTGCAATGTTTGTTCGAGAAATCGTTAAAAGCTATTCATGTAAGAACTCAATATTTGGCCGATTCTATATGAAATCAATTCATATTCGACTGTTTCTATGAGAGCTATATGATATAGTGTATAGTGTATAGTATAGTGTTATACGATCTTTGTTATATTTTAGGTACTTCACGAGGCACGTATTTGCTGCTTTTGATCTCTAATTTATTTTGAAAATCAAAATAGTTTTTATACAAGAACTTAATTGACTGATATTTTCAATAGGAACTATATAGTATAGTATTGGTATTTGGCTACTAATTAAATTTCCTCATTTGCTAAAAGAAATTTCTTCATTTAAAAAGACACCCTTTTCTACATTTTTTCAAAATATCTTGAAAAAATTATTTTATTTAAAAAACTCGAATAGTTTCATTGATAGCTTATATTTAAATAATTTGGCAAAAATACGCACCCATGTAAGTTTTCATCATAGCAATAATAGCTCGATTCTCAATGCCGATCAAAAATATGTATTATGCTTGAAAAAATTGATATACCCACCGCAAGGGTATAAAAGTTGATTTTGGCCAGGCTGCAAGCCATATGCTTGCCACATGTTACACGAATATTGGAGGTCCGTGTTTAGGGCGTGGCAGGCAGCTAAGCTGCAACAATGTGGCGGCTTTTATCTTGTCTTGACGTTTATTTTTAATGTCAACATAACAATTTCTGCTTATCTAATTGCAACATTTTCATGCAACAAAGAGGCTGCAGCCAGCGTCCAGCCAGGCAGATGAGCAGGTGTTTTGCACTAAGTGCCAGGCATGTCACAGAGACGGAGACGGAGACGGAGACAGACGGCCAGACGGGACAGACGGACAACGATGTGGATGCTGCATGTTTGGCTAAGCCTCAAGACATCGCTCGCGACTTTTATCTTTCACTCGGCCGTAGACGGGCAAACAAAGTTTGCCTTAATTTGACTAGACTTACGCATTTAGAACCGGAAATGTACGAGGCAACTGTCATTTTGTGCAAATGACACAAAAGACGACAGCCAACAGCGACGTGCGCTGTGGCCAACAGCAGTTGCATGCAACATGCTGCATGCACCATGAAACCGAGCTACAAACGCTGCTCGCCACAATGACGCTGGCAACTGCCAACATTGGCATAGATGAATGGCTCCGGGAACTCTAGGCGCACAACTGCCCAAGGGGCCCCCTCGATTCTCATATATACATAAGTACATACTTATTTGTAGAGCTGCCCTCGCCGATGGCCGCTTTGGGCCTTAAACCCTCAAGTTGTGATTGTCGCTACACATACCTGCAATAGAAGGAACAGAGATTTAGCTAAAGGTTTTAAGTGCAATTATATAAAATAGTTTATTGAGAAGTTTGTAATCGTAACAAATTCAACAACCCAAAATATATGCAAATTTGATAAATATCATAAATGATCATATGCAAAAATAATGATATATGAGTATTTACTACTACCATAGATTATAAAGAAATTTATAATATATATTTAAGGAATTTAATGCAAATATAATCATATATACACTATTGAGCTTTCTTTGTATTGTTTTTTACGTCTCAATAACAATACCCCAAATTAATTAGTATAGAGAAAAATAAATAAACGAGTATAATAATATCGAAAACTATTAGTCTATTCAATTTTGTCTTAGGCACAAGAAAACCACCAAGAGGTAAGTGTATCTTGCTTAATCCAAACTATTTTAAGCAAAGCTCAACAACAAAAGCCAACCTATTTATTAAACAAACAACCAATAAAAGTAAACGTCAATTTTGACAGAATTAATAGAATACATAATAAGCATTTTTAGTTGTGTTTATAAAAAATATTTCTCAAAGGAAAACAATTTGAATTGATGAAGTTCTCGGTTGAGTTGGTTAGAGTTATGTAGCAAAATTGAACAAAATTGAATCGCAGGCTATTGTTGTATAGAAGCTTTATTGATTCTATAAATGGTAGTTTTCAAATAATATCAAAAGTATGAAAATATAATAAACAAATAAATAGAGTTAAGTAACCTCAACAACAATATATATTTAGAACTCTATAGTTATCTAGCATTTCTTGCGCGTGACCTATTAAATATAATTCTTAACTTCAATAAGTACAAGAAACCCCAGTATTCTTGTTGACACCAATCAAAAATATATTTTAATCAAAGCTAATTTCAAAGTACGCGAGATAAGTAGCACGAAATATCGAATTTTCGCTTTTTAAGAAAACAAACACAATTGAAATTCCAAATGCAAAAGCTACTGGAAATGCCCTGAAACTGATAAGACAAGACGCACATAATCATAATCGGATGATAAAGTGTTTTCTGCTGCCCATTGATATTTAACGCCCACACACTTCATTGAGCCGCAACGTGCCCCGCCGCCACGCCACGCCCCCACTGATTGCTGTGCCACACTCCTTGACACGCATAATTAGTTTTTGTGTGTAGGGGGCGGCTGCCATGGCAAAGCTGCCAGATGATTACAGTAATGCTGTTGATAATAATGATGATGCGGCCCATTTGGGGTGTCAACTGATGACATCTCGCGCTGACCTTCAACCGAGGGGGCCCAGGAATGGGCTGCGCATCGGCATTTGTCAATGAAACACACATATTTCAGAGCCGGGGGTCTCAGCAAATTATAGACGCTGACGTCGGACTCTTTCAAATAATTGGAAAAAATCTTATCAGCCGCAGCAACAATACAAACACTCTCAATAATATGGCGCTAAAGTTCTTATCAAACAACAAAAAACAACAACAACTGAAAAAAATACTAAGAGAGTAGAAAATTAGAAAAGAAAAATAAATATAAAAAAATTGCCGACGTTGTCGCGACTACCAGACAAAAATAAAACTCAGCGATAACCAAAGCAAATCAAATAGAAAAAGCTGTCGTATAGAAAAATATAAAAAAATAAGTGAAAACGCAAATATAATAACAATAACTGGAGCCAGACCCCAGCGAAACAAAAAAATGAGAAGCAAATAATAATTATCTAGTAGATAGTCTATGTCTGAAAGATACCCTGTGCAAAGCAGAAAACAACCACTATTTTAATTGAAATAAAACGAATTGTGCACTAAAACACTTACAATAGATAAATCTGCAATTGGAATTGTAGAAGAAAACTACAAATATTATCATTTAAAAAATAAAAAATAAAATAAATATTTACTGGGTAATTAGAAAATTCACAAATTAGTTTTAATTTATGTAGCTCTTATAATATCTGAGCAGTTATTCAAAATTTAAGGAGAATATGTGTAAAATTTAAAGTAAAATTAAGAACATAAATGATACATTAATTAAAGTTTTTATAGCCCCAAGTTATGCAAAATATATTTTAGTCAATAAAAAAAAATGTTTGCATTCAAAAAATTACAAATCGCTTTGCCTTTGCCACTTTGCCCTCACTACCTATTATAAAGCTACAGGTTATAAAAGATATTGATAAATATAAATTGCATAATAAAAAGGAATGCCGAACAAAATTTCATAAAAATAATAAAAGATAAACATAAAAAATTCGCTCTGCCTGTTACATTAATTTGCATCACTATGAGACCCGTTTGATAGCATATCACAAAGATAGGGTATAAAAAATATTTATGTATATTAATAAACAAAAATATATAAGCGAAAAAAATTGCATAAAATAAATAAAAGAAAAACAATAAAAATGGCGCGCGTTGAGAGCAAAATAAGCTAAAGGCAATGACAGTAGAAAAATGTATAAAAATCATTGGCGCTTGGCCAATTGTCCGCAGCAGCAGCGGCAGTGGCAGCGACAGTTGGGGGAAAACAACAACAACAAAAATATAAATAAATATATCAATGTGTAGGATACTCATAAATATATGCATACATACATGCACATAAATATAGACATAAGTATAGGCAAGTGCGAGTAAGTATGTGAACTGAAGACAAGAGCAAAGGCAAATGAAAGGCCAGACAGCCAGACAGAGAACCAAATTCTCACTCGCTCGCACTATCGCACTATGAGGTTGCACCCTCCCTGCTCTTTAAAACAGAAAAAACATTCTCAAATATGAAAAACCCAACGAAATGTTTTAATTAAAATTGTCTTAATTTATAATTTATGTTGGCGGCATTAATTCGCAGGCAACGTCGCGTCGTTGAACGACGAGCGCGCCACTAATTCACAGCTGGCTAAAGTATCTAGCAGATACACATTCACACACACGCACAACAAATAAACAACACAGCATCTACAAGTCGCTAGCATTTACGCAGCATTTGTACTTTGGGCATAAAACATATTTCTTTCGATTTTTATGAATATTGTGTAAAAAATACAAAATATACAAAAAAAAAGCCAGTGAACAAAAACCTAAGAAATTGGTAGATAATTGAAATAGCTCTAGTATGGCCAGCACATTATAAGGATCGTAAAAAATCCCAGAAAAAAATATATAATGAGTCACTAAATAGTTCAATTTCAAATGGCTTTTTAATTTATTTCTATGACTCACAAGTATTTAAAAAATGTCAAGCAATGAAAATTAAATCAAAAAATTCAATTTATAGACGAAACAAAATTGAACAAAATAAATATAATATTTATCAATATTTTTTGGTGAAATCCTAACTTAAGTATTATTTTTAGAACAAAAAACTAGTATGCATAGTAGAAATTTTCCACATGATTTTAAAAAATAAACACTGTCAGTTTGAAAAAATAATTTCAGAAAATTCAACTCTAAGTAAAGAGATTTTAACAAGAAATAATCGTAACATTTATAATCTTTATCAATATTAAATAGTATTGCTTGACAGTCCTCAAATTTTCTTCTTTAGCAATATTTTAAATATTGTTGAAATGAACTTCTTTAAAGTTATAGTATCAATAGTAAACTAGCCGGTATTACCCGACTTCGTGCGTGCCAAATGTTTTTCTTAACAATTGACAATTACTTTTTCACCCATTTTTCGCAGGGTTAAGTGGAAATAACTCAGAACTAAATGAATATAAGTAGACTTTAACCCCTAAGAAACTTAAGAGCATTGTGTAACCTAACACATCTCCGAAAACAAACTTAACAAAAACTTTAAATTCGTTAAACATCACGCTTAAATGTAACTTAAATTCACAATAAATTGCTTGGAAAACTCAATTTTGTCAACACAAAAGCAAATGTTCAATTTTGTGGAAACTCCGGGATGATTTTGTCACGTGTCCATCTCTAATGGCAGTTGGAAATGGCTTCGTTGCAAGTTGGAGCTGCTGTTGTTGAAGTTGCAAGTGCAGTTGCAGTCGAAGCTGAAACAGAAGTTGCCATGGAATGTGCGTCCCCAACGCAAAAGGTTCTGCACATAACCTCACAAACGTCTCAGTACAGGCGCATAAAAAGGATTTGGTGCGCGTCCCTTATGAAAACGACGAAGGAGTCGTAACAGGAGCAGCTAAAGCAAAAGCAGCTGGAGAAGAACCGACTGTAGATGAGTACAACGCACCGAGAAAACAACAATTGAGGGCAACGGAGGACGTTTCAAACGATGACGACATGTTGACCTCCCACCTCCCACCTCTCGCCTCTTCGCCAATTGGCAGAGGCGAAACGCATTGTCATTGAAAGGAACTTGAGCGCGGCACTAGGAAGCTAAAAAAACAATGGGTTCTTGCCTCAGCGGCAGCAGCAGCCACCTAACAAAAGCAAATAGAGGAACCAGAAGGAAAGGTTAACTCTGGATAGCCGCACATTAAATATCCTTACGAACAAAGGACAGATTTAGTTTACTTTTATAGTAAGCCATATTATAATGTTGAATGGCAAGGAGCACAGTTTAGCTCGTAATTGCTAAGTTCAATCGGGGTATTATTAAAAAAAGAACCGTTTTCATATATTAACAACTCATTCTCTTTTTACAAGAATTTGAAAAAAGCACGGTTGAAAATGTTGACATTGTTCTCTTTTCACACGAATTGATACATATATTTTAACGCAACTTTAAATATTGTTTGAATTCATTTAACGCAATTTTTTTCTATGAATTTTGTTTATCCTCACTCCTCACAAATTATACATTTATCTTTGCATAATATTTTTCGCATTAAACAATTATATGCGTTTTTGTCTAATTATGTGCAGTTCCAGGAATGAATTAAAATGTGTAAGCATGGAAAATAATTTCTAAAGTGAATTGTAACAAACATTTTTTAATATTTTATTTTAGAGCCGATATCTATCGCGTAAAGGGAGAATTAGATTATGCCAAAACACTGAGAATACGATAAAGCTCGTTATTATTAAGGTATAGTTAGCCGATGCTAATACGATTTTGTCTATATTTTAGGATATATTAACTATGTGTGGTTCTAATATCTTAAAAACAAAAGAGTTGTTTGTATAAAAAACTTAATTTTCTATCGCTAGTTCCCTAAATAGCTATTTAATACAGCTAACCGATCCGACAGACCCACGTGTTGTGATGTTGATCAGAGATAGATATACATTAAATAAGGTCAGCGAAGTCTCCTAGGCGTTGCACATTTGGTGCCATAGTTAGAATACCCTTGCTGAGGTTAAAAATGACGAGAGGACAGCATGTGGGGACCTCCGAGGGGACAGCCGAGAGGACAGCCGAGGGGCTAGCGACTGAAGGCGGCCAGGGGCAGCGACCGCAGCAGGTTCGGTAAACGAGTTCAGCGACGACGACGGCGACGGCGACGTCATCATGTCCTGTCCTGGGTAGAGTCTTTAACCTTTCAAGGATATTCTAGACATTCGCCAAGTCGCATTTATTGAACATTGAGCCAACAACTGGCAAAGCCGGCTAAGTTAGGGCTCTAACACGCAAAGCGAAAGACGAAAGGGGGAATGTGATGAGAATGGAGCAGAGTGTGGAGAATGGATACAACTGTACTGGAGGGATCGTCCGGGCAACGGGCAACGGACATCTGTGTGCAGATCTCATGTGAGGATAAAATGTTAAAACGAGTGCGAAAATCTAATAAATTTGACTTGGTAAACGAGACAGAAAGAGAGCGGGAGAGGGGAGCAAAAGTTGATGAACTTTAAGCTAACGAGCGGAGGGTCGCGCACAGTAGGGAAGAGAACAGGGTAACGAGAGGGCTGAGAGGAAAGAGAGGGGAGCGAGGGTATAAGCTGCGTTACGCACTGCGTTTGACTACCTGAGAGAAGCTCCTCCTTTAGCAAAAATAACAAAGCAAATGCCTTGAGCTAAGCAGTCTATAAAGAAATGATAGAAATGGCAAAACAACAACGAGGGTTGATTACAAAGTTATCGGGCTGGGGGGAGGAAAGCAAGGAACATTCTTAACAATATTTGTAAGTTCTGTAATTGCCGAAGTATGCAGATAAGTTGGATAACGAAACTTCAAATAAATTATTACGATTGATAATCTAATAAAACCCTTTCAAATATATAATATTTAACTGAAGTCTTTGAATATATATTATATTGGATACATTTCATAATATATCTTCTATATTTCATAAGAAAAGTATTTGAGCAATTTTTTGTTTTTGAAAAATTTATTTATGTAAAAAGTGTGTTGGTTTTCTCCGATATCTAATTATTCTATATAAAATATAAGCATTACGCTTTCCGACAAAATTCAAAACAGGCATATTAAATAAAATTTAAGAATTTTTTTTTAAATCTAAGGAACGCGCTTTAATTACAAAATATTTAAGCTACGATTTCAAAAAAAACATATTACTATAAGTACGGCCCTCTGAGTTACCGACGGACACAACTATGCAGCTCTAAATGTACATAAATATTTATGTCTATATACGTATATATCTGTTTCACCATGTGTAGTATAGATTGAAACAACCCCTCCGATTCCAAGGTGTTGCTTTGTCTTTGGGCTACGCATTTTTTTCCAAACTGAAAAGCAACGCAATTTACTTTTGTCTTTTGGGGTTGGCTTTTTGTGGTCTTTGTGTGTGTGCGTGTCCTGTACTTTGAAGTGAAGAAGAGGAAGATGTTTACCAAGGGGTTGTCCTTGTTGTTGCTTTACATATACGTAGGGGTCTAATCCAAGTTGTCTTAGGTAGTGCAAACGACGACATGAGACGCACTTTCGCCAATATTTGCCATGCGTTGCAATTAAAAAATAAAACATGCAACAACATAAAAAAAAACACATCATTAAAAATTAGTATGCCCCAAGGAGCCGCTACTAAAGGGTTGCAAATGCATTTTCCAGAAGGGGGAGACTAGCATGGGTTAATTGCCTTTTTTGCCAACGATTAATACTCAACGATAGAGCGCTGCAAATTGCCACAGATAAGGGATAAAGCACATGCGATAAAAACATAAATGTAAAAGCTGTAGCGAATTTGCAATTAAAGAAAAGCTCGTTACATTGCGTATACGTAATGTGTGTGTATAGCAAAGAAATTGAATGGAATGCGGGGCACTTTCCTGTGGGCCTTTCAATCTCTCCGGGTTTGTTTAGCTACGCAGCTGCTTTGCTAGTTTGAATTGAGTTCTTCTTCTTGCTCTGCCATTTCACACATAAATTTGATTTATCTGCTGCCTATTTTTATGCTAAGCCACAAAACGACGGCAAAGACGACAGCTAATTGTTGCTGACAGGGCAACAAAAACAAAAAATTAAAATTGCCAAAAACAAAAAAGACCAAATCTCAACGGTACTATGCCTTAAAGATATACACGTCGTATGTGAAAAGCCAGACCAGGCATATGTCATTTGAAAATTCTCTAGCAAAAATAAAAATGTTAAACTGTGGAACTAAGTATTGTATTATCGATAGTTTTCACTGGTTAAAAAGTGAATGTAATTTCAGTCGCTTTATATTTCGATTATTAAACAAAGTCGATTATCAATGTTAATTTTTTGAATAATCCTATTTATAATACTAAAATTATCTAAATGTTGATTGTGATTATCGATAACTTATCAGCTGTTTGACAGTTAATACAATAGCAATATTTAAAAATAATTTTAAGAATCAATAATTTTAGAAACAATATATTGTAATTTAGTTTTAAGTTTTATTCCCTCAACAAAAAGATATTTAGTAAAAATATTTTTGATCGGGCTTATCATCGATACTTATGCAGCTATCGAAAACTTATCAGCTGTTTTACAATTAAAACAACAGGATAATATATATATATATAAAGTATTGCTTAAACGTTCCATAAAAATAATATTGTGATTTTCTCTTAATTTGAATTCCCGCAATGAAGGCATATTTAATAATAAGATTTTTTCTTCTAGTTTGTGATGACAAATAATTTTGAGCTTAATGAGCGCTATTTTAGCATATGGAAAATCCTGCTATGCTGTGAGCCCGGTTTAAATGGTAGATAATAATATTTTCGAACTGCACCAAGTAATATTTTTTAACTTTTAAAATATAGCGAATTCAAGGAATCTTTAATATTACATAACTTTCTAGTTTCCTAACGTTTCATTTCAATTTGTATTATTTTCTTATTTATTATTTGTTTAAAATATTATCTAGTTCAAAAGCTAATACGCTCCGTTTCACCTCAGCAACGAACCAAATTCCCATAAATTACAAATATTTTGCTTGTTTGCACTTTCGGCATATTTTTTCAAAAAATTATTTTGTTTTATTTTGCTTTTGTTGCTGTTGTTGGCAGTCAAAATTGTTTGTCGTCTGTTGTCGTCGTCTCCCGTAGGCCACGCCTACATCTATATTTTGTGTCTGCTTGGTTTTTCACTGCAATTTTTCTACTTTTTAGCAATTTGTTTTTATTTTTCTCATAATGAACAAAATATTTTCGTGCGGTATAAAATACATAAGAAAAAAAGAATTTTTCAAACGAATCTTGTGAGAATTTCGCATGAGCTGTTGGCGGTAGGCGGTTGTTGTTGTTGTTGTTGTTGTTGTTGGTAGTTGGTTGTTGGTTGTTGGCTGTCTCACGCATCCCGGCAAGTGATTTTGGCAAGGTTGCCGTCGGGCTGAGTCACAGCGATTCAAACGCTGCTCAATGAAATGACAACAATGTGCGCCGTAATTAACTTGAAAATGCGCGAGTGCGGAAAATGCGAAAATGGAAAATTGCTGCCACCGGTGGCCGTTGCTGTTGCAGCTGTTGCTGCCACGGCTCCCGCTTAGTGGGTCAAATGCGTTTGGTTTCAACCTTAGCTTGTGTTGTTGGCTAAAAACCACTTAAAATATTTAGCGCTGTGCAAAAATTGCCGGTCTCAAAATGCTTGTAAAAAGAAAAACAACAACAACAAAATAAAACCAAATAAAATTGCATAACTCGAGACGACGACGACGTCGCCATTTGCCGCAGACACGAGACGCACATCAAACAGCTGCAAGTGGGGCGGGGGGACGGGGGCGGGGGCCTGGGCTTGGCAGACATTTCCATGTTGCCTTTTTAAGGTCATGGCGCAAAACCAACTGCAATTGGCATAATTGAGGCGCAACTGCGGCGGCCTGGGCGTGCCAGCAGCAACTGGAACGGCAGCAACAGCAATCGGTTGCAATTGGCAATGGCAACAAGTTGCTGCCACATCAGCTGCAATTGCAATGCATTTGCCGCAATCTGAGCGAAAGCTTGAGTAGTCAAAATGTTGCATGCCACATCTTTTTAACTGACAAATAATTAAGTAGTTAGAATGTTTTTAAACGGAATTCGATTCAAATTATGTTGGCATCTCCAAAAAAACATATATCCATCTATTTATATAGATCTACATGAACGTAGCAACTGTAGGAGTTTAAATAGAAAGAGCATCACAAGTAATTCGGGTGTTACCGACTGGGCAATACTCGTTCTCAGTCTAACAAGAGATGAAACAGTCGAAAAAATATAAACTTTTGTAATTTTGTCCTCCTTTAAAGGTCATCAGAAAACTGATTGATGTATACAGCTTTAGAAATATATATCTCTTAAATCAAATTTCCACGCCCCCGTGGGCGCGGCCAAAAATTCGTAACACTTTATTTGACGCGGATATATATACAAGTATATATTCCAAGTTTTAAGTTTCTAGCTTCAATAATGGCGAAAAAATTGCGTTCATAAGCAATAGCGGACGTACAGCAGATGGATATTGCAAAATGCCAATATACTCTTTTCAGCTCGTTAACGAGCATATAATATCACTTTTCTATCGCTTTCTTATCTCCCATGCTAAGTGCATTTAGTTTTTTATCCCTTTCTAAATAAGTAATATACTTTTAATAATACTTTAATAATAACTGTTCTATCACATTTCTTATCCCCTTTCATGTCCCATATAACGACAACTTTTGAAGCAAAGTACGAGTTTTCACTTGGCACATAAGAATAAATATCGCCTGGGCGATAAAATTGCGATGGTAATAAAAAATTTATATAAACAGGCTCAATATCCAATAATATTATTCAAGTGAGAAAGGAGTGAATAGTACAAAAGCATTTGCTATTGAAATCATTTTAAAAGCTATTTTATACGCTAATTAAATAAACATTTAAGTTAAAAATGCGATATAAATTTTATTGATTCTTACATATCACAAAACTAAATTCCTTCATGCTTCTCTAGACATATCATGATAAAGATAGGAAACAGTCAAAGTAGGCCATTAAACACCCTGTAAATTCGAATAAACCTGGTTTAGTTCTGGCCTCTGCTAGCCACTTATTTGTGTAGCAATGGCCCACAAATATTTTTGGCTAACATTTGCGTCGACTGTTGTTGTCGGCAATTGGAAACTGGCCGTTGCCAGTTGCCAGTTGGCAATTGTTAACCGGTTTTGTGCGGTCCCCAAAAAAATAGACAATGTCTGCTGACCGACTATGTTTGCAAATCAAGTTCAAAACTGCAATTTGATTAGTGCAACGTTGATGATGTTGATGATGATGATGATGATGAGAGTTGCTTATGTTGCTGTTGATGGTTCGCAACGCCAGCAACAGTTGTTGGCCGTTTACATAAGCCAAGGGCTCATAGTCAGGCAATTAGTTGGCAACAACTGCGGCTGAGCCGGCCCAGACACAGGGCCAAGCCGGCAGCAGCAACAACAACAACAACAACACCACATTGAGTGTTGCCTGTCACGTGTAAAGAGTCAATACAATTGCATAATGTGGCTTGAAGGGGGTTTGGAGGGGGCAATAAAGAGGTCGCTCGCTTTGCTTTGCTGCGCCAATATTTCCGTAAACAAGAGAGAAAGAGACAGAGAGAGAGGCAGAGGCAGAAGGAGAGTGTGTGTGTGCCCGAGACAGCTGAGAGCCAGTCAAACATTTCATTAATTGCAAAAACAAAGCACAACAACAGCAGCAAAGAAATGCTGAAAGCACGTTAAGCTATAATTACACGCATCCCCCTCCCCCTCACCCCACCCCACTCCTGCACCCCATGGCCCCCGCGACCCCGTTCGGTGTCGACTTCGACGCCTTGTCAGCTTCTAATATTTCATTAGCCGAGTCGCGAGTCGCGTGCCCCGTGCCCGACTTGACGCCAAACCTCGTCGTCAACGTCAGCGTCATCGCAGACTTGCGGCAAGAGGGGCTCAAGAGGGGCGTGAGGGCACGAAAGGGGGGGCAGCGTGCGCATTAGGAGCCAGACACTTTGAGGTTATGTGCGCAATTTGCGTGCGCCAATTAAAAACAGAAAAAGCTAAAAAATAAACACGTAAGAACGTTATAGTCGGGTATAACCGACTGCGCAATACTTATTCACAGTATAACTACAGATAAAAACATTTGAAAATCGTTTTCATTATTATTCTTATTTTGGAAAAATATCGATTTTCGTAATTTATCGATTTCTGTAATTTAACGATTTTTAAAGAAAGTCCTCCGAACACTGACTGCCACATATGGTAACTCTAGCTCTAAAATTGTGAGAGATATGAATTTTCGCTGTTTACCAATTCCCAAAAAATACAGATTTTATCGATTTGCCACCCCAGTGGGCGAATCCAAAAATTGTTGAGCTATATAGAGAAAGTCATCAGTAATCTGACTGAGAAAATTAAATGTATCTAGCTATCAAACTGAGGGAGATATATAGAATCAATCTATTTGCCACGCCCCCAGTGGGCACAGATTAAATCCTTAAACTTTATTTAACATACGGAAGGACATTGCACAAACCTAGTATACTCTTTTCACTTTGCTGCAGGCCGGGGCTCGCGGATTGAAGAGAATTTGATAGGGTGTTGTGGGGTTTGGGGTTTCGGGGCCTTGATGCCTTGGGGCTCTCAGCAATATTAGCGGCCGCAATTCGCGCTTTTTATAGCGCAGCGCCTGCGACAACAGCAGCGAGTGCAGGTAAGGCAAAGCCTGAACTAGCTGACTAAGGATCAGACGAAACTCAGATTCCCTACACGGAACTAAATCTGAACAAAGTATAAATGTGAACGATTCAGCATAACATTAACTTTCTGACTTATGTGTGTGAATGTGAAAATGAATATGAATAGAATTATAAATAGGAAGATGAATATAAATAAGTACAAAATAGCAATAAGTTCAAAAATAATATATTTAAATTTAATGTTGTTTATGAGTATCTAAATAAATATGAATATAGTATATATAAATAACTTTATGAAATTGAATAAGAACTAGAATATGAATGAGAGTACTTTTAAAAACAGAAATTTCAAAAGAACAAATATATGAATATGAATATAAAAAAATTTAAATATAAATATGACCAACATGAAAAAAATGAATGGGAAAATGAATACAAATGAATATAAATATAAGTATGATTATTATAATGAAAAAAAACATAAATATGTAAATGAATATATGAATATTCAAAACACTTTTAATATAAATATTATTTTTCAAATGAATATGAATAGAAATATGAATATTAATATGATCAATAAAATAAATATGATTATAAACATAAAAATAAATTTGAATTGTATTTATCGAATATAAATATGAATATGAATATGAATATGAATATGAATATGAATATGAATATGAATATGAATATGAATATGGATATGAATATGAATATGAATATGAATATGAATACGAATTTGAAAGTGAATACAAATATCAATATGAATAAAAAATATTAAAGAGTAAATATAAACGATAATGAATATGAATGGATATGCATGTGAATAATAGCAATAACATTCAAAGCTAAATTGATTGAAATCGATACAATATGCATCGCCTTGAAGTAGACAGAAGCAATCCATTAAGACCGTAATACCCTTTAGGTGTGCTGGGCTAACTAACTAATGCAAATTCTTGTTAGTGCATTGGCAGCGTCATAGCCGTTGTGTTGGGAGGGGGCATTACATTTTGTGGCACCATCGACGGCGTCATCGGCAGCAGCAGCAACAACAACAGCCAGCTGGCAGGGCACAAATGCAAATGATGTGTGTGTTGGTGTGTGTGTGTGTGCCAACAATATCATTTACAACATCAAATGCCGGCTGGCGTGTGGGGCTGTGGGGCAGTTGGGGCAGGTTCGGGGTGCTGTTGCGCTTTGGGGGCTGCTGTTGTTGCATTTGCCGCCATGTCGCGCGAAATTTACAATTGACGTCGTTGTCGACGTTTTCGTTGTTGTTGTTTTGTCATAGCTCGCGCATAGCCCAGACTCTTGGCTCAATGTTCACTCATGCGCAGTAACAGGCGGCTGCAACAGCAACAAAAACAACAACAACCGCCACATTTGACGTGCAAAACGTCTAGAATTTCTCTTGACGGCTTTTGGCTCGATGCTCAACACGGGTAGCCGTTGAAATTTAAAACACCCACCAGAAAGCAACAACAGCAACACGCAAATGTTGCTTTGGCAGCAACAACAATGACAACAAACACATTTGCAATTGTTGTTGTCGCGTGTGAAAGTGCAGCCAGCGCGTTAGATAATAATACAACAGAGAAACTATCGAGATAAACGCGCCAGATTTATGCACTTTGACAGCCAGCTAAACTCATTATCAAAATGCCCCATAAAAGCGAATGTCAAGTCTCGAATTACAGCTGCTGTCAATCAATTATTTCTTGACAAGTGCACACCAAAGTTAGCATGTTGCAAAGCCCGTAACCGAACCCTACTGCAAACCGAGACCACATGGCAACCGGTTCGCTTCTGACAAGGCAATGTCTGCTCGGAAGACTAGCAGCGGTATTTACTATATAGATTCTTGTCACACTAGTTGTCAAAAGTTTATCAAAATGTTGACATTTGCAGCAAATTGTGACCGCAAGCCATTAACAATTTTAATTCGGTTTGAAATGTTCATCATTTCCCAATCAGCAATCAGCTCAGAATTTACTTTATTCACTTTTTATATAAAGTGATGTAAATTTAAAGTAAGCAATTTTAATTTTGCATAATTCTTGCAACCCAAAAAATTTCATAATTATTTATTGCATTAAATATAAGTAAATATAGATATTTTGAACACAAGAATCTAAATAATAAAAAAATACTTCATTGCTGAAAAGTTGAAATAAAACTAAGTAAGTAAGCTTGAGACCGTGTTACGGGGTTTTTGGTAGAGGGTTTTTACAAAAAATTAATAATAATTAATCAGCACAGAATTTATTTAAAGGCAAAAAAAGATAAAAAAAATTGTGTAACCCAAAAAAAGAACCTTGCATAAAAGTAAAAAAATCTTGTATTGATATGTTTTTGAATGCAGAATTAATACAAAATAACTACATATATAAGAATTATTATTATTTTTAATATATAAGCAAACTGATGTTTAATATTGTTATGATTATTTTATTGACTATTTTAAAGAACATTTGACCAAATAATCCACATAAAATATTTTCAAAAATAATATTATGCATTTGATGTTAAGTCGATATAAAAATATAATATAGAACATAAAACCTACACAATGCACCTATACAATGCAGATCAATGAATCAGGTATCTGTTGATGGTCGTAAATTTCTCTCAAATAACAACTACGTTCTTTATAAAAAACTAAAAAAAATACGATAAAACTGCAAACTGCAAACGACTTTATTGTTGTTGTTGTTCTTTTTGCTGATATGCTTTTTATCACCATAGAAAAGTAATTTCTAAAAGCGATATTCGCAATGCTATTTAGCGAAAAGAAAGGCAGAAAACTAACTGGCGAAAATAATGCCAACCGAAATGTATATCATTTAATAAGCAATTACCAGCAATTATTTGAAGTACAATATATTATTATGAGTGTGGAGATTTTTTTTCAATGAACTTCAATTGGTTGGCAATTAGCGATGATTGTTAAAGAGCTCAAGCTGTGCGCTCTACAAGAGGCTGATGAAGTTGCAGCTTGGAGCAAGTTGGAGCGGAGGGAGCTGGGAAGTCAGGAGTCAGATACGTGGCGTAAATTTCCGCCTAAGCGAAGGCGACCGTTAAGCAAATAGGAAGGAAACCAAACATGATCCAAAAGCAGACAGAACCAGAACCAGAACCAAAAGCCAAATGGACAACAACGTAGACAGAGAACCAGTGAAGCAAGTCGCCAGCGTCATAGACCGTCACCTGTGTGCCAGGTGTAAACTGTCAGATGTTTGCTGGGGTTCGCAGGGAATGCGGGGGGGGTCGCAACGACTGACGGAAACGTTTGGCCAGCGCGAACATGGGAAATGACACTAGGAAATCGCTTGTAAACAACTCGCTCAGTGAGTGCATAAGCGTGTGTGTGTGTGTGTGTGCGTGTGTGTGCGTGTGTGTCTGCTGGAATGGCTAACAACATCATCATCGTCATCATCATCATTTCATAGCGCTATCAACATGAAATGTTGCCCAGTTATGAGATTTGTGATAGCATTGCCGCCATGCAAATTCTGTCACGTCTGTCGCGCAAGACGACGCTTAGACGTGGTGCTAAAGAAGCGGCTGCGGCTGCGGCTGCTGCCCCGGCCAGATAATGGATATAGAGATAAACGGCCGAGTGCCATAAAGCGCCCAGCTGATAACAATTATTATAGCCAATCGGCTGCTGATAAGCCCAGCGAGAGTGAGCTAGAGAGCAACTTTAGACGTTGTGCTGATAAGCAAAAACTGCGCAAGACAAACTCGCGAGTATAGGTATTATTATAATTTCTATATGTATAAAGTATAAGTGTAAGATGACACTCGCAGAAACAAATATCAAGAATTTTGTTCTGAATTCAAGTACAAACTTTGTCAAAAAAACAGGCCACAAATTTCATATTTTAGTCCATTTTTTTCATACTCAAAATGTCTTTAGGCAAGACTTTAATATACTTCATCAAGTTTTACGCTAAACTCGAGTATATGAAGAGGTTTGTACTTAAAATTCAATTTAGGATATTTTTTTAATCCCGAAATCCTCTAGTTAGGGCCTTAACAAAAATATTGTTTGTACTTTCTTTAAAACCATGTAACGCTTTTTTCAAGTTTACAAATATGTATTTTGTACTTAAATCACGGAATTTTTGTTTGTCATCTTATTCAAACTTCATTTAAAAACATGCAACAAAAAAGTAAAGCTAACATTTTTATAACAAAACATGCTGGATTTTTAACGGTTATTATCTAAAAATTTTACACTTTCATTAAGAATTATGCATTTCTTTTAAAATAAGTATTTTCTTCGTACTACTTTCGACCTAATCTACTTCTAACATGAAGACAGTTGATTTTCGACTCTGAATTATACCCAATTTATGAATATTCAGGAACACAATTTTCTAAGAATTTGCAAATCAGTGTTACGAGTTCTCTTTAGTTCGTACTGCAATTTTTAAGAGTGTATAAATTATATATATATGTATATGTACATATATGCTCTGAGTACTATTTGTTATCAGCTTCAATTCAATTATGAATTATGCACACAAACAAGCAGACACAGATACACACACTTACACACACACTCGCGACTCTGATATGTTTAATCTTTGTATAGTATATAAAAGTTAGTTGCTACATTTGTAACACATTTTAAGACGCAACTAATACAAAAACAACAAAATGAAAAACGAGGTCATTGCCTATTAGCAAAATGAGTAAAAATAAATCAAAATTCCAAAGTACAATATCTGCCACTTAGACGAATACGCAATGCCCTATAACAATAGTTTTGTAAATCACTAAGTAAAAAAAGTTTTCAGAAACCCTCACGATAACGCCGGCATTAACAGATAAATAAAGTTTGTACAACACGTCGGCTACTTGATATTATATATGTATATTGCAATTAATAAGAGCGCCATCTAGCTTTCAGAAATGTTTATTTGATGTATTTACAAAGCTTTTGAAGCATATTAGATGCAATATCTTGGGCCTGAGATTGTACTACTAGTCGGCTACTTAATATTTTGGAAATATATTCTATTATGTATAAGGTAAGAGTTTTGAATCAATTTTAAAGAACCTTAAATGAAATAAAAACAATGCTACAACACTGGAGATTACATGAGGTAATGATTATGCTCACAACACAATAATAAAATAATTACAATTTTAAATACATTTTAATACTAATACTCTAAGCTCTTACAGTTGAGAATGATCTCTAACCCTTAGCCCTATAAAGCTTAAGTTATTTATCAACGACCCACACTTAAGGGCAACTAAAAAAAATAATAATCTCAAGAGTCTAACGATACCAATAAAAGGCACAACAACATTGAAATCGTTGACAAAATATTTACATTGCAATTTTCACCTCTGAACAACAACAAAATGTTGGGAACACGTTTCGGTTATTTAAATATTTTCACTAATTTGTGTGTATACGAAAAAAAATAAACACGAATTTCTCAAATCAATTGAAAAACGATACGCAACAACAACAGCACGAGGAGAACGCCAATATCATTAGCAACAGCAAAAAAAAATATCGAGTCGAACGTTCAAATTTAATCGTTGGGCTTAATTAAAATAAACATGAGAA
Organism: Drosophila robusta; assembly: GCA_035043565.1. Lineage (NCBI taxonomy): Eukaryota > Metazoa > Arthropoda > Insecta > Diptera > Drosophilidae > Drosophila > Drosophila robusta. Next base: position 9,628,303 of record JAWNMW010000583.1, on the reverse strand, counting down.
TGATTTTTAAACATTTGCTAAGTGAACAGAGGAGAGCTGTTGTGGCAGGGGCAAGACTTCAAGACGGGTCTGTGTCGGCGTGTCTGGGTCTGGGTCTAGTCTGCCTAGAGGCCACCAACAACAACAGCAACAAGCAAACTATTTAGATTTAAGATCAGCGATAAACGACGCATAAAAACGTTTGCCGGGACAGCGCACCAGACCCGAGGCTCCGGCCAGGCACACACCTGTCCCAGCAACAACTACAACAATGCAACAACAACAAAAAGCCTAGTAAGTACTCAGTACTGGGTACTAAGTACTCATAGTTGTACTCGAGCTTGAAATCACCTAGCCCAAGCCCAGAACTGGCCGCACCTCAGAGACTTTGCCTCATGGTTCCGTCTGTCTGAGTTGTTAGTATTATAATAATAATAATAATAGAAACCAGTACGAGTGCTCGCATGGGTAGTGCCAGACCAGGAGATGTCCTGCACTCAGCTAAGTATGCTCAAATATCGAGTATAGCCAGTGCATATTTATCGATTTTGTGTATACTTAAAATTAATCGATAATTTTAAGTAATATATTCCAAATGTTTCCAATTTGTATGTATCAACTCCTAAATTCTCCCAAAAAAGCAAAGCTGTAAATCGATTTTTATCGATTTTGGAATCAATCCAAATTTTATACATTAAGCTGTGGTAATCTCCATGACATGCTGACGAAACCAAAGCTGAAAATCGAAATATATATCGAGTTATGGAAAATGGAATTTTCTGCGTTTATAAATGTAAAAGTCAGTATCCCCCATAGAATCTGAGCTATATTATATATTTATATAATATTTATATATTTATATCAACTTAGCTGCCAAGTCCTATCAAACATTTTCACATACATAGCTCATGCTAGCTGTCCCCTTCCACCTGTTACAAACGTTGGTACAAAATCATTATACTCCACTTTATCTATTTGCCATATGTACAGGGTATAAAACAAGCAAGAAACGAACATCACATGACATGATGACGATGATGATGATGATGATGATGATGCAAGGAGGTCTCGAGAGCTGCCAGCGGCTTTTTACTAGATCAGCCAGTGAGTGAGGGCGAGCATAAAATGAGCAAAAAATAATGAAAAACCCCACTCTCTCGCTCTTCCTCTCCCTCACTCTCTCTCTCTCTCTCTCTCTCTCTCTCTCTCTCTCTCTCTCTCTCTCTTTGGCTTATCGCGCTTATCACATCGCCAACTGTCAGCTCAGCCAACAACAAGCACCGCGAATCAAATCCCTGAGGTTAATAATCATATGCATATAAAAAATATGAACACATATGTAAAAATATATATTTAACATATATAAATAGTACAACAGCCTTTGGACTAAGAGCTGTTAGGTGGGTGTAAGATAAGCCTGATGAAAAGCATCTGGGAAAGCTTGCTGAATGTTTAGATATCACTATTATTTGTATTTAAACAAGTTTATTTATTTTTAAAGCAATAGATGTTAATCTTATAATTAAGAAAAAGTTAATAGATATTAAACAGCTTTTTAAAGTATAAAACAAACGACAAATATTCTTCAAATATTTTATTTAAATCTAAAATATCATAAAATTTCCTTAGAATAACTATAAAACTATGAATATCTTTAGCTAAAGTTAAAGTTCTTTTCTTATATACTTTTCGGTTGTTTATTTTTATTGTATAATATAATATGTTTATTTTTTGAATGTTCTTAAACTTTTGTATTGTACTTTAGTTGTATATTAACCTTAAATATTCAAGGTTTTAGGGACATGCTATAAATCTTTATTAAGATTTATAAATATGTCACATGAGTAATTTCAAAATTTTCAACAAAATATTAAATATTTTTTAAAAGTCCAAAGCAATTCTGCATGACAAACCAATTAGCTGATCACATAGCTGATCACTAATCAAATTATATGCCAAATTAATTATTATTAAGAAAAGAGATAGAGAGAGAGGGAGAGTGAGCACGTGTCTGCCTGATGACCGACAAGTGAGACGACGTAATAGAAGCTTCGTAAAGTTCCGATTAGACCAATTGTGATCTTATCAGCTGCTCTTCGTGGATCGTTCGATTAGACCTAACCCTGACTAAATACGCGTTTTTTATTGCGCTCTGTTTTGTTTTAGTAACATAAATATTTTTTATTTTCTTTTTTTGGCAACTTGAAACGTGGTCAGCGAAACTTTTCGCTGAGTTATCAGCCTGCTCAGCGCAGATAAGATAAACGAATGTCCGAATGTGGATTACAACAACTTGGAGGTTTTGGACGTGATATGCGTTGGATTTTCGATTTGTAATTTCATGCATACAACCAGAAAAACACGATGACAGCGGACAAACAAAAAGCAAGCACAACAATAACAACTAAAACTAAAGCGACGCCTCTTTAAAAATATATAGTATGTATATATTATATACCTTTTGCATACGCAGAGATTATTGTATGTAAATTTGGTAATTTTATAAGCGATAAGCGAAACAAAAGCCAGCGCTTAAACCAGTTCAAAGCGTTTTTATTTTATTACTTTTTTTTCGTTTTGAAACACATTCCCCACAAAATATTTGCGACTCGAGATTCTGATTGGAAATCACAAAGTGCAAAACGCTTTTGGGTTATGTAAGCAGCTGACAGAGCGAGATAGATAGACAGAGATATAATGGAAGATGCGGCGGGCAGCGAAAGTCAACAGGCGACTGCGAGGGCTGCCAACTTGATTAGTCACACATAGGCGCCGACACAGACAAAAAAAAACAAAATGAAATAAAATAAAGCTTCGCGACAACTCTTCGAAGGGCACAACAACAACAATAGTAACAGCAAAAGAAAACACAAAAGGTCTGCCGACTGCTCAGTCAAAGTCTGCGCCTCGTGACAACGTCAGGCTGTTGTTGTTGCTGTCGTCGTCTATCACGTTCATTGGCATTTCAAAGCAAGTTTGTTTGCATGCTGCGCCCGCTTGGGGGCGCTCTGTGGCTTCCCCCTCTCTCACAAGCTCGCTGTCTGCTAACTACGGCGAATGCTGCCGCTGCCGCTGCCGCCGCTTCTTCTTGTTATTGTTTTATACAAACACACACACACACACTCACATAATGTTTGTGTGTTCCTTTTTTGCGCAACAAACGCCGCTGGCAGTTGGTTTTGCTTTTTGCGACTGCGCAGCGGCAGCGGCCCAATTGTGACAGAGCGAGAGAGAGAGAGAGAGACGCAAGGAGAGCGCACGAGACCAAAGTACAAAAGCAACAAGCTGCAGACAGCCGACAGACACAAACCGGTTTGCGATTTATTTTTGCCCTTGCTCCCCGTTAAGCCCACCTATCCCTATACGTTGATGTCTCCCCTCCGCACCTCCCCGTCAGCCCTTTTTGCTCATTATTACATATTTGCTGAATATTTAACATTGAAGCTGGTGCGAAGTTTGCAGCAAAATCGAAAGGCGGCTGCTGCCGCCGCAGGCGTAGTCGACGCCGCGCAGCCCAGCACAATGACAGGCAAAAAGCACAACAAGAGCGCGTTTAAAAAGTATCGATACCTATCGAACCTTCTTATACCCTATGCAAATTTTATCACGAAATGTGTAACGCTGAGAAGGAGACGTCTTTGACCCCATAAAGTATATATATTCTTGATCAATATCAGCAGCCTAGTCGATTTCTATGCAAAATAGTCTCTCAGTTTCCAAGCTATTGTCATGCAATTTTGCATAGATCCGTCCGGATATACATATATGTATATATGTACATATATATCTCACATACATATGTATATATGTATAAGCCATAGGTGTTTTGTATGGAAAAATTTTTTTGTTTTTCATGCCAACCAAACTTGGCAATGGAAAGTGTATCTATGTTCCAAATACATCTGCAAAATCTCATCAATTTATGATAAGTAAATACAAGAGTTTTTGTATGAACAACTTTTTTGTTTTTCAAGATATGCGAACCAATCTTGGAAATTGTGAGTGTCAATATGCTCCTAATATATGTATCTGCAAAATATTATCAACATCGGACTCTTACAGCATACAGCTAAATAAACGATCATAAAATTAGTTTTTGTGTGAAAAGCTTTATTTTTTGTCCCTATGAACTTTGAATGCAGCCTTATATAGAAGTAGACAAGCAGATATCAAATTTTAGATATTTACAGCGCGCACGCTTCATTTGTGTGCTAGGGTATCTAATCTTCGGCAAGCTAGATAACTTTTCTAACGCGTCTTTTGTTTTATCGAACTTTGATTTATAAATAAACACACTATGTAGTAATTAGCTAATGAGAGTAAATAGTATTTGGTGCTCTCTCACTCGCTCTCTCTGTGATACTTTGATCGATTGAGCTAATGAATGTGGATCAGAAATTGACAACTCAATTGTCGCTGCACTAAAAATAAGCAAAGTTCGTCATTGTTCTTGTTGTTTGCCAGCAAACAGACGTCAGCAGAGACAAGTTGTCGTCGTTGGCCGCCGGCAGCGAGCGTCGCCGCGACCACGGCCACAGCAGACGCGCTGGCTGCGCGCAATGCGCACGCAACTGAAACTGAGCGCATAAAAAACCGTTGAAAAAACGCTTTGGGCCAAACCAAAAAAAACTCTGGTATTTATTGTAATCGAAAAAAAAAGCGAAAGAAAAAAACGAGTGCGCTGCTTAAGCATAAAATTAAGTAGTTTAAATAAATAAACACAAAAAAACGAACGTGGCCGGATCAACAGCAGAAAGAGATGGTGAATTGCACTGGCATTTAAATAAAAGAATAAAATTTAAAAAAAAGTTAAAATAAAATAATATTTGCATAATTTTAAATGCTGCGCATTTTTATCACTGCGCTCTGTCGCTCTGCCAGCACAGATGCCCGCAAATACTATTGCTATCTCTGTTGGCGTTTGACTTGCCTTTTGTATTTTTATGAGCTTTTAACGGGCGCGCAAGCAACGAAATGTCGTTAAAGAAGATCGAATTGAATGCGAAATGTGAATGAGAATACAACAACAGCAATGACAGCAGCAACAACAGCAGCAGCGACAACCAAATATGGCGCCGCCTCAGTCGCCGCTAGTGGGCGCTGCAGTAGCCAAAGGTGTGAAGCAAAGCGTCGCAGCGAGACGCGACGCGACGGCGCTTTTAATTCCTAATCGGAAGTGTGCGAATACGCGGGCCAAGACATAATTAGGGGAACAGCGGGATGCCAATCTGGTTGTGAAACGCAGCAAGAGCTTAGCGGAGTGAACCAAAATGCGAAATAACATATTTATAAACTATTCATGTATGTTTAAAAAGCGTATCGCACGCATTTTTAAGCAAATAAAACGATGCGTAAACTACTTAATTCACTGAATTGTATTTATTTGGATCTCTTGAGGCACTTCTAATACAAATTAACAACATATTTTAAAAATTAATTTTTAACTCATGTTAACTGTTTTTTCTAATTTGAAGAGAGTTGGAAAAATATTAATAGTATGCGTGCTTAAATGAAAATCTCCAGAACTAGGAATTGCTCGGTAATAAAAATTTTCATATGTATATTTTCTGTTATTTGTTTTAACAGTAAATTCTATGGTATTACCAATATTTTATACTGAATTCAGTCAATAACGTTTTTAGTTATAGAATTTATAACAAATCAATTCACGTTTCAAGCTGACAGCCCGAATTCGACGAAATTTATTGAAGTGCATCACCAAATAACGGGACGGAAGAACGGAACAAATAAAGATACTTGTGATTTTAATTGTTTAAAGACGTATCTAAATCAAATATTCATTTACTTGCACAGACAAATTTTAATAAACAACTAAAAACTGTTTCCTGAATAACTTCTGTGACTTTCATTCGATCTTTTAAATATATTATAAACGTAGGTTTAGTTAATTTTCTAATAAATCTATAATTTCTCTTGTAACAGAAAAGGACCTGCTGTACGCGGCACCACGCCTATCTTTTTTTTAAATATTTTTAAACACTCGGGATCATGAACCAATCAAAGCGAGCCAAAAAATTCTCTAAATTTTTCTATTTGTAAATTTCTATTTACAATTGAAAAAAAGAAAACCTTGAACAAATGTTCAACTTAGTTGTCTTGAATGCTTGTCAAATTTAACTAAAATAATTCCAATTAAATATTTTTAAAAATGTTTTGCAACTTTAAAATAGTTTGCAGAAAACAAAATTTGTTGCTTGTAAAAATGCAGCCTATAAATCAATTTTTGAACCTCTGAACCAGTTCACTCACCTTTCGTTTCTTGTGATCCAGTTCGCATTGCGCCTTGTGCATCTCCTTCAGTTCGACCTCCTTGAGCTGGTCCAGGATGCACTGGTATTTCTCGCGATTCTCGACGTCGAGCGCCACGTGGAGATAGTCGTGCCAGTTCCGTGAATCGAAGCCCCAGTGGCAGGTTCGGTTCTCGAACTTGCGGTGCACGTGGCCGACGAACTTCTGTGGCGAAAACCAGCCGTCGCACTCCAAGCACTGTATGCAGGTGGGCTTCTGGTACGAGTACATGTCCGGCGTGCAGATGCCCTCGCATTTGCCGAAGCACTTGTGGTACACCTGAAAGCTGAGCGCGCCCTTCGCCAGGCTCTCCACGGGCACATAGCTGTTCCGGTCGGACCGATGGAGCAGTGCGGCGCAGAGGCGTTCCGCATCGGTGCGTGTGATCAAACCGCTCGCCTTCACGTCCGACGGCAAGATTTTGGCGGCCTTGAACTCCACCAGCTGATCGGGCGTGCACTGCGAACAATAGATGCCCAGATCATCAAAGATCCGGTTGATCTGATCTAGCGTAAAATCGTTCAGCACATTGTTGAGGAACTGCGGCAGGCACAGCCGCATCTCGCCTCCCAGCGAGAAGCAGCCGATGGTCTTGCCCTCCAGCCGCGTCTCGTACAGATCTCCGCAGCCGGAGTCCGGCTGCGACAGTATTGGCTGCGACAGTTCCGGCGGCAGCGGCAGCGGAGCTGCATAGATCTGTGCCCGTTCGGCGACGGAACCAGCGGCCAGACCTGGTTCATGCTGTGCGTGCAGTTCGTGTGGTTCCGGTGAGCTGAGAATTTCCTTTTTGATGAGCGCCACGGCGGGGCCCTGCAAGCTTTTGGTGGCGCTCGTTTGGTACTTCTTTAGCACGCTGCTGATCATGGGCGTTACGTATTCGGTCATTGTATCGATAATTATCGATAGCGCAAGCGATTGTCTTTTTTTGTTTTTGTTTTGCTTTCGTTTTCCTTTTCTTTTTCTTTTTTTGAGAGCTGTCTCAACTAATACACTTTTACATTATTGTTTGCTCAATATTTGTATTATATATTTATTAATTTCTTATGAATACATTTTAACAATTTGGCACTTTGATGTATTTTTCTTTTATTTTCTTACATATTTCAGCTTTCATTCTGCATTTGCCGACGGCGCTGCGTTGCGCGCTCTTTGCCAAGCGTGAGAGCTTTTTGTATGTGTGGATGTGTATGTGTGTGTGTGTTTAGATGGCGCGCGTGTTGCGCTCTGCCAGCGTCGACGCTGACGCGGACGTCGATGCTACTGCACAATATTTAAATTTGTCTTTTCTTTTCTAAATTTAAAACTTTGTGCGCACTTTGACTTGGCTGCGGCGCCGACTGCTCTTGTTGCTGTTGTTGTTGCTGCTGCTGCTCTGCTTGCACTTATTAAATTTTGCCATAAATTAATTTCCACTTTTGACCGGCAGGGGCGCAATCTAAATTCAGAATATGAATTTTTCGCATACGTATTCTTCACTTTTATTATCCGCACGAAGACGACGCGACACAAGCGACGGATACCGTTGGAGGCGCTGGCGCTGACGCTGGCGCTGACAGAGACGCTGGCGGAGACGCAAACGAAGGCCGGCAGACACAGCGACACCGGCCGCACACATATGCACGCACACAGACACTCACGCACGGACGCACGCACGCACGCACAGACAGACAGACAGCGACAGCGACGCCGCCGCCGCCTGACAATTATTGCGGCCCGTTTGCCGCCTTGTTTCTGCACTATTTATAAATAATATATTACTATTATTATTTTTTTTATCTTAAATGATTTTCTTCTTTACTTGCAATATGCTCGGTGTGCTTGTAAATAATTTTGCATTCTTAACGAATTCGCTTTTTGTCGTTATTGAATATTTATTTAGAATTTTGCTCTTTGCTCCTCTTCGCACACGCACACACTCACGAAAAAGCCTGCACTCAAAATATACGGCGTTTGCGTTTTCGTTTTGTTTCTTAATTTGCTTGTTGTTGCTGTCGCTGTTGTTGTTATTGTTGTGCTTCTGTTTGGTGCCGAACTTGCCGTTACGCGTTCGCACGTGCGAGCTTTCTGACGACCGCCACAAAACTGTTTCACAAACGTCCATGCGAGGCGACAATTGGAAAGAGAATGAAACGTATCTTTTCTCTTTTTTCAACTTGCAGATACAAAAGACGTACGGTCTCTCTGACAGCAGCAGCAGCAGCAGCGGCGGCGACCGCGGCAGCAGCAACCACCATTTTCTCTGCAGCACTTGCTACTCTCCCGTTCGCTCTTTTTCTGTGCTTATGGCCGCGCGAGAATTTAGAGAGCAAGAGATTAGTGAGCATTGCCAAAAACTTGTTTCATCTCTTTTTAGAGCAATTTAACGAGATCAGCGCTTATATATAAACAAAATAGTGCGTTTTATTCAAATGATTAATTAAAGCAAAAATATATACATTTAATGCCAGGAGGATTGCGTGCAGGCTTGTAATATATTAATTTGCATGTTTTTATTTTTTGTTTGTTATTTATATAAATCAATAATAGTTGCATTTACTGTGCCACAACTTTAAGTACACCCCTCGCTCAGAGATTTGTTGCTTTGCAATTTAGAATGTTGCCACATACTGCACATGTTTGAATGTTGAAGCAACATGTGCCCAGAAATTTACACGCAGTGCAGCTTTCGACAGGCCGATATCAAACAAATCGATTAGCGCTCACTCACTTGAAGTTGGCTGCTAGCGACTCACCGAGTTGCCAACTTGTTGAAAACACAATTCTCATATAGAGCTGTGCTCTTCGCACACTATCTTCCAACTCTTTGCACAACACTCAGCTGTTTGTTGTTTTTAGCTGTTGGTAGGATTTGGGTAAAATGTACGTTTTTATCAAAAAATATGTTGCAAAATCACGTAAATGCTAAATTAAAGCGGTTGTCATAGCGTTTTTTTTTAATTTGCAGAAGTGAAGCCAGAAAATGCCGGAGCCGCGCAGCCCAATGGCCAGCTTCGCACAATCCGTGCAGAATGCAATTGATGGACCCATTACCTGGTTTCGCGGTAAGTGCGAAAGCCAAAATATATATCGACTGCATTTTGCCTTCGTTGCACACAACGTGCCACAGCAATCGCGGCCAGCCGCTTGCTGGCACAGCGCAATTAAACGCAGTTTTGCAATTACATAATGACATAACCTCAAATCTGATACGGCTTTGTTTTTGTTTACAATGCGCGCAGAGACAATCGTGGAGCCCAATCAACAGAAATCGAACTGGTATCATCAGCGCTTCCGTCGCGTGCCGACCATCGATCAATGCTATACGGACGATGCCGTCTGCCGCTTCGAGGCCGACCAGCAATTCCGCCGGGATCGCATGGTGGACAACGAGGTCGTGAACATATTGCGGCAACGCTTCGAGGATTGCACTTTGTACGAGGCGCCCGATCACATGGTCAAGTGCAAGCCACTGCTCGAGCAGTACAACAAGGCCGCCGAGAACTGGTTCATCAAGTGTAGGCGAAGCTTTCGATTCTTAACAAACTCCAATTGATCATTTCTATACCTTTGCAGATGGCGATCTGGGCGGCTATGCCAATGCGAAGACAGCGTTTATGAAGCAGAAGCATCGCTTGATCTGGGAGCGTCGTCACGGTGCCGTTGGCAGCGGCATGAAGGACGACGAGCAGCCTGCCGCACATTAAATTTGTGCTTCGCTTTACAACAAAAAATTACCAACAAATGTTCGAAGTCTGTGACGTGGATTTTCATAATATACACAAACTGTAGAGAAATTACGGCTAAATGTGACGAGTTTTATAATGGTTGATAAGTTAAGCCAGAACGGAAAATCAAAAAAGTGTAGTTTACATAGATATATAATGGTTTATCAGTTAACCCAGAGCCAGAGCAGATCAAAGAACAAACTGTAGACAACTTACGGCCAAATGCGACTAGTTTTTATACACGTTAAGCCAGGCCGAAAATTTAAGAATAGCAAATTACGGCTAAGTGTGAAAGAGGCATAGAGGTTTATCAGTGAAGCTGGAGACTGAAAATCGAAGAACAGCAAATTGTACGAAAGTTACGGTCATGAGTGATTAGTTGATATAGAGACAAACAGTTTCATAATGAAAATCATCCTGTAGAGAAATGTGAGAAATTTTTATAGACACATTTTGGTCATAAGCTAACCATTAAGGGAGTCCTTTCACCCTGAATTTATATCTGAAGCAGCCATATATATATAATATAATTTGTGTGAACTAAGTTTCGCCCTGCGCCTCCCTGAATTATAGGCCTATATATTATTGATTACTATCAATAACAGCCAAGTCGATAACAATTGTTTTTCAGTATATCTTGACTAAATCTATCAATCATGATGTTTTTCTAACATACATTTTTCCAACATTTCTTGGCGAAACTCAATAATAACGAATTTTGAACATGCACCAAACACATAGGTAAAATCTTTTTAGATCGGGCTACTATATAATATAGCTCCCTTCAGGGCAGGGGGTTAAGCTACCCAGCTAAATATATATTTAAAAGTTTATGAAAACAAATTGGCAAGCTTCCAATATGCTCATATTAAAAAGATTTATTTTAAAATCCCTCAACCAAAAAAAAGACGAAGCGTGGAAAAACTTAAAACCAGATATGATCAAATTTTTGCTCTCTAGGAAATGTTTTAATCCAAACTCTCTTCTCATTTTAAAATACTTTCGAAAACGTTTTAACAACGTCAGACACAAATATAGCAAATGGATGACATTGGATCAAAATAGAACAAAATAGAATATTCACATTTAAAAAAAAAAACACCTTTATGTAGCTAAAATTAGTATATTATTTTTGAACCCTGCCACAAGTTCGCAGGTTTAATTTTCTACATATAATAAATCTTAAGACGGATTTGTTCTAGGCCCCAAAGCAGCTGTGGCAGTGTTGATTGCGAAAAGGGAATATTATACGTCTAAATAGTTAAGATAGTTAAGATATTGGGCTTTCGACAAGGGTTTCAACTTTGAAACGCCCCGATGGCAGCTTCAAAATGGAAAGCCTTGTCGTGTCAGTCGTTAGGGAACTTTGTTGCCAAGGATCTTAGGATCCTAGCTTATCGATACGAGCGGCTTGTTCATGAGACTCTTCTTGAGCTTGGCCAGGGCGCTGCTGGTGCTGCCGTCGCCAGTTTTGCGCTCCTTGTTCTTGGGTCCCAGCGGTATGAAGCTGGTGTCCATGAGGCGTCGCCGGAAGTTTTTGTAGAACTGCAGGACCTGCGGATTGGCCCACACCTGCTTGGCATCGAAGTCCAGTATGCGGACCGATTGCAGCGATTTGGCGCGCGACAAGGCGACATAAGCCTGCCCAGCTTCGAACACCTTCGACAGCGACATCTCAACGCAGTCGAGTGTTAGGCCCTGGCTCTTGTGTATGGAGAACGCCCAGGCGAGCTTCAGCGGCACCTGGCGTCGGGTGAGAATGCCGCCCGTCGCCGTCTTGATGATCCACTTCTCCTGCCGGCAGACGTACTCCTGATTGCTCTTGAAGCGCACCACCGGCAGACCCTTCTCGATGCGCACGACGACGCCGCGTGCGCCGTTGACCAGGCCATTGGTTATATTGATGTTCTTGAGCAGCATCACCTGGGCATTGATCTTCAGATAGAGCTGCGACGGCGCCTGCAGCTGCTGATCCAGCTGCTTGCTCATGCTGGCGTCCGAATCCTCGGCGCGGAACAGCACCTTGTCGCCGCCCAAATTCTCCAGCTTGGACTCATTGATCGAGTTGGCGTCGTTGGTGTGCGAGCACAGCTGCGTGGCCAGAATGCCATTGCCCTCGATCTTCTGCTTCGACGTGGACACGAGCCGTGTGGCAATGTTCTCGTTCACGTGACCGATGCGCAAATGGTTGAGCATTTGGACAAACTCGGGATCGGACTGTCGGTGCACCTGCTTCAGCTCGTAGACACACTGAATGCAGCTCTCCCAGGCGCTCGACTGGAAGCAGAAGCGCTGCGAGCCCGACTCGCCCTTGATCACGGGCGGCAGCTGCAGAAAGTCGCCGCAGAGAATCAACTGAATGCCGCCAAAGGGGCGCTCGTTGCGCCGGATGTGCCGTGCCACGGCCTCGATTTTCTGCAATAGTTTCGGGTATTAACTGGACTTATCTTGGGCTAACTTCCCGAACCTACCTCAAAGTACTGGCCATCCACCATGGAGATCTCGTCTATGATCAGGCGCTTGCATTTGCGCCACGTCTGCGCGTTGACCGGCCGTGCGGCCAGCTGCAGGCAGCGCTGCACGGTGGCATCGCCGCCGCCAATTCCGGCGAAGGCGTGCAGAGTCGTGCCGCCAATTAGGCAGGCAGCGACGCCCGTGGAGGCCGTCGCCACGGTGCCATCCGGCGGCAGCGCTGAGATTATTTTGCGCAGCAAAAAGCTCTTGCCCGTGCCGGCCGAGCCCGTGAAGAAGACATTCTTGCCCGCGGTGCAGGCGCGCAGCACTTCCATCTGCTCCGCGCTCAAGCGCAGCGCATCCTCCGTCTCGGCCAGCGGCGAGGCCTGATACAGTTTCTTGGCAGCGGGCACGCTGCTCTTATCCTCGCCCGACGACGACTTCAGCTCCTCGTAGCGGCGCTTTTTGGCCGCCTGGGGCGAGGGCGTGGTCGTGCTGCCGCGCGTGACGAGGCCCGCCTTTTTGCGCGCCAAAACCATCTCGGCGGTGGTCACCGGCGAGATGTCCTCGAAGCTGCTGGGCCGGCCGGACAGCAAGTGCTCGCGCAGCTTCTTCTGCACGGTCGCATCGTCCGGGGGCGTGGCACCGTCGCCCCCGCTGTTCATCTTGATGAAAATGGTGCGCAGGAAGAGCATCAAGGTGCCGGGTGGCGCGTTGGACAGATATAGTGCGCACTGCTCCGCCTTGAAGTTGAACGTCGCCTTGCCCTCGGCCATGAATTTCTTGTGCACCATCATGTCCTTCAGCTTGAATTTGAGCGGCTTCAGCTTTTCGGGCGTCACCTCCACAAACATTTCGCGCAGCTCGTTGCGCACCAGACGCAGCGTCGCCGTCTTGTACGCCAGCTTGCGCCCCGTTATGCCCACCGCATTCGTCCAGTGTATGTTCACCGCGCACGTTAGCACGGCATCGTTAAGATCCATAGTTGGTTTAAATTGTCTATTTCAAATTAATGCAATCCCTGGGCTGGCAAAGAGTGTGCACACCTCCCGCCAAAAAAATAATTACCGATGGTCAGATCGATGCCACGCTGCATTAATCGATAGTTGCACAGCGTTGTTCGTTTGTAACGGCAGATGGCGCTAACCCGCGCCTCGCATGTTTAAAAGTTACAAACGAGTTTTTAAACACTGATCGGCGTTAATCGATAGTTGCATAGCGTTGCTCGTTTGAAACGCCAGATGGCGCTAAAAACAAGTTCAAAACGAGTTTTCAAACACTTATTGTCGATGTTGCACAGCGATGATAAATTGTAACGCCAGATGGCGTTTTTGCACATTTGAAATGCCCACATAGGAAGGTGCTTAGTGTTACTTTCAGTTAGAAACGAATTTTCAAACACTGATCTGCGTTAATCGATAGATGCAAAGCGATGATCGCGAGTAACGCATATTTGAAATGCACACACGGCCAGCTTGATTATGTATGTTGCACTTAAAATCAAAATTTAAACGCTGATCAATGTTCATGTTGTTATCAATAAATCGACTTGATTATTGTTTCTTAAGGCTAAGGTTAACGTTAAGCGCAAAGTGTAAATTTCTAGACAAAACCAATCAATTGCCAAACACTTTGTGTCCAAGCAGCGATTTCTGCTGCTTTAACTGAGTGTAGCTGAGAAAAGCGCTAAGCCATAAATGCTGATCGCCTGTCTCCATTCGTAACGAAGAAAATCGCTGAGCACATTTCTTCATTTCTTCTTATCACATTACAATTACACTCATGAGCTGCCCACAACTGATATGAATAAAAAACAATCAAGAGTTCTTACTACATGTTTTTTATACTACGGCGCAATTTCGAATTCTATTAATAATTTACGAAACAGCCGGCGTTAAGTTTTTCTTATGTAAAATGTTCAAGTACTAGATGGTTAATATTTAAGCAGTGAATAGCAAGATAACGCGCCTGAGCAGAGACTAGACAATACACACCTCAAGTATTTTATATAAATAATATTTTAATAGATTTCTCTTTAATTTAGTACTTACAATATTTTGCAAAATTCTTAACTTAAGCCCAAAGCTTGTTTTGAATACCAGGAAATAAAAACAGTGAAAAAATGAAAAGAAAAGTTCTTTTGTTGCTTCCCTCAGGATGGATCAAGAAGTTGATCAGAAAAGCAGTTTAAACAATAAAGAGGCCTGTAGCACTATTTATTCAAGACATCGTCATCAATTGTATTATTCTCGTGAGGTCAATAAAACTGCCCATCAAGTAAGTTCATGAAACTCGCCAAGTTCTGAAAGTGTAAAAGTTCATTGAACGTTGCGAAGGTTTCAAGTTCGATAAAAAAAAATAAAAATAAAAAAATGTACATAGTTTCTTTTCCTTTTCTTTTCAGCATGTTCCATTATTGATATATGGAGATGCAATCGGAAAGTGAAACGTGAAATAACAGTTATCTTCGTGGTGCCGAAGATTAAATACCTTTGTAGACATTAAACTATATTTTACTATTTTGTAAAAACAAAACACAATTTTTTTGACCGAAATAAATAAATAACATATTTTTATCCATTGCTATATCGACTCGGCTATTGATACTGATCGAAAAAATATATACTTTTTAGGGTCGGACACGTCTTTTTCTATACGTTACATATTACGTCACAAATTTATACTACCCTCTGCAGTGGTATAAAAACCAAGCATTCAGAATCCAAATGCAAAATTTCTGAATGGAAATATTTTCGAACCACGTCTGGGTAGTAACCGAATGTATTTGTCTATTTTAACTTATCAGCCATTCGTTTTAGCTAGTCATGCTGAAGATTGTCTTACGAAATTTTATAGCAAATTTACCTGTGGTAGGAAGCAGAAAAAAACCCGCCATGCAGTCTCAAATACAACATCTCGAATCAATCTTAAATGTCCATTAAGGGCGGCTTCATTGCAAAAAAAAACAGTGGAAAGTTCAGAGCCTCGCACTGATACCAGTTCTGATTTATAGGCCTCTTAAATATGTTACTGTTGTTTACGATATTCTATGCGGTTTATTTTGGCAAGATGTTTGTTTTTCATATTTCGCATAAACAAAGTCAACTGATTCGATTTTTTTCAGCGGCGTTTCGTTTTCGCGGCCGGCGTCATCTTAAATTAAATATATACATTCAAATGTTTTCAGGTTTCTATATAAACACACATATATTTGTTTTTGGGTCATCGACGTCGCAACAGAAACAAAATGCTGTTTTGTATACCCTGTAAATCGAGTGCTGAAAACTGTAAACAGAAATTTACTGAATTCTTCATACGATCTTAAAATAAGTGCAGCTACTTTATATATTAAATATTAAACTGGATCTTTTTAATAAAAATTGTTAAGTATAAATTAAGACGCAAAAAATACTTTATATAATTGTACTTTTTAATTGCAAGGTATGAATCAACCAGGATTCCTACAAACAAAATAATCTGATTGCCATTACCTATCTTAACTTTAGAGTTAGTCAAAAATTATAAAAAATATTGCTGATAATAAATATGCGCACATCTGCTACAATCATGATTTTAATAGAAAATCACAAAGATTTGGAATGCGTGAAAGAGTACTGATCAGTGATCACATCATAATCTCTATAGACTAGAGGTACATTTTTTTGTTTATAATGATTATCAGCTTTTGCTAAAAATGGCATACATACACATACATATTAATGACAAATGTGAATGGAATGAATAGACCATATTTCGTCTGAATTGATAAGTTCAAGTGCAGACTGAATGATAGAGGAATTTTCAATATAAATTAAAATAAAAATTTATTTTAAGTAGTATTGAATAATAAAATAAAAATATGATGAAATTAAAACATAATAAATATCTTAAACCAAAACATGTTCTCAAAATTAAAAAATGAAATAGAATTAAATAATAGGAAAAAAAGGGTTAAGCCAAAATATTTTCTTAAAATAAAAAATTTGAAGAAATAATAATTTTAAGTAGATATGAATAATAAAAGAAATATCTTTAAAAGATATGTTCTTAAAATAAAAAAAAAATGTTTAAACAGAGTATATAGTAGTCGTTGTGCCCATGCACCTGTTGATTTGCCTGTGTGAAAAACGCTTCTTATTTGCACCTCAGCCCTATGCATCGAAAGAGCGCTTTATTCATGGCAAACTATCGACGCAGTGAATAGAAATAGCTAAATTAAGATGCTAATATTATATGTATATAAATGTATATGTATATTTATAAGCATATAGATAGATTGTACTTAAGGCGCTGCCGCAATAACATTTTGCAATTTCATCAGCCAAGTCGAATTTAACGAAAACCGAAAAAAAAAAACACATTTTGTGTGTCTAGCCGGCCGCTGATCGTTGATGGGTGAGGGGTTGTCGGGGGTCTTGGGTTAGCGACACAGATCTTACCTGTGTCCCATTTACATTTTTATGCTCTCCCCCGGTCTTACGACGCATTTTCCGGAACAGCTACTGCGCAGGTACAAACAAACACGAAACTGGTTTGCTCTCAACCAAGGGTTGATAAGCCCGTTAGGGCGAGAGTCCGAGAACGAGATAGATATAACCAAAAGAAGGCAGCATGAACATCTCACAAAGGCACGCACGTAGGGCTGTTTTATGTTGTTTGGGGGACTACGTGCCGGATGACACGCCAACGCAACTTGCTTGTGCTCTGCTCTCTTTGTAATCCACCTGTTTACATTTTTGGGGTCAGCACTTGGGCATAGATACGGTTAACTCCCACCCGCTCTGACCCCCTTGGAATTGGGTTAATTGCACAGGTGTAAGTGCGGGCCCACCAAAACTTTTCCACGATAATGTGCCAACTATTTTGGTCAGCGAGGTCATCCAGAGCGTTTGATGCCACAGATCTGTCCGATTTAATAATAAATTAAAGCACGTGGCGCTCGACTCAACCTTGTGCATGGATATTCTTAGCGTTAGCTCGTAAAAAATCAAGAATATTGCAGGCTGGCGTAACCGACAGCGCCATACCCGTTCACGGTGTAACCACAGCCAAAACATTTATCCTTGCATCAAAAAAATGCATACAAAATAAAAACAACAAATAATTACAAAAAAGATTTTATCGCAGCGATGCTGTTAAAATGTCGTTTTCTGTAAATTGTAAACTGAGACACATACATACTGTATACACACATATGTATATGTATTTTAAACAATATTTTAAAAAATCTTAACAGTTTCTGACGCAGCTATACACGAGCGGCGAAAAGACTGCGTTCATACGGACAGACCGATACACCAATATACTCTATTCACTTCCTGAACGAGTGAACAAAACGAATATTGCGTGGGTGCCTGTTTACGTGCAGCTTCTATTGTCGCACATAATCAAAGCAGAGAACGCGGCGCTACACGTGGCGCCATTGCATGCACTGCAGCCCCTGAAGATCAGGCGCAATGGCCAATGGCCAAAAACACAAACTACGTCGAATTGTGGCCCACGCAAATGGCTGGCCGCTAAATAGCATTATGCTTACATGCGTTCGTCCAAAGGTGTCGTCAACATCGCCCCCGCAGGTTGTTATGCGACTCGTGCCGCACACTTTCATTGATATGCTGTCTCCATACGTCAGCCAATTTGCCGGCAACGTGTCTTCATGCTAATTACTGACGTATGCAACTTTTTTGTTTTGCTTGTTCGATCGTCGAAGCCCGCAGCCAGTGAGTCATCAAAATGCAATTATGCGGCAATCGGAGCGAAAGATATCGATATCGTTCGATTACGCGTGCCTCATGTTTTTGTTTTGTCTTAACTGGTGCTGAGCAATAAATACAAGCGTTGAAGATAAACAGATTAGAACCGGTCAACAATGGCCCGCGACCGATCAAGGCTGCTACCCGAACACTCTGGGCTGCAATGGCAAGATATAGAAAACCAAAAACAACACCAAATATGCATGAGAATAACAAACAACCACATTCTCCTGAACTACGCAGAAATTCTGTTGAAAACAAAACAAAAACATCAGCAGACGGCCCACAATTCGTATGAGAGTGAGAGCGCTCGAAGAGAGCACAACGTGCAGTCGCGGCCATGCTCTATGTATGTGTGCGTTTGTTTTGTTCGCGCGTTAACGGGGGCAAGAAGAAGAGCAAGCAGTATAAATACTGCTCCCCACGGCCGTTGGGTGTCAATTGGACTCGCACAGCGAATAAGTCAGCATAGCGGCGGCAGCAGTCGATAAGCAATAGCCAAAGGCAACAACGCAATTTCGCGCAAACAAAAAGTCGTTCGATTGCGATTTACAAGTGCAAGTGTTACAAAGTAACGGAAAAGTTTCATAACCAAGAAAACAAGATAAAGATGTCTGCATCACCCACCGCTCGTCAGGCCATCTCTCATGCGCTGCCCATGGCCATGAGCAAGACCAAGAAGGTCGTCATCACAGATCCCATCCAAATGCCGGAGGTGTACTCATCCACGCCCGGCGGCACCCTCTACTCCACCACCCCTGGCGGTAAGTTGAGAAACCTGCGTGATAACAGATAGTCGTCTGGCCAAGCGCACATGTCCGTGACTCATTCAAATTTCGGTGAGCTCGTGCAGCTGCCTTATCACCTGGACGACGTCTGATGCAATGTAGACTGCTTGACTAATAGTTTATTTTCGATATGCTTTTGTTTTGCAGGCACCAAGCTGATCTATGAGCGTGCCTTCATGAAGAATCTGCGTGGATCCCCACTCAGCCAAACGCCGCCCAGCAATGTGCCCAGCTGCCTGCTGCGGGGCACTCCCCGCACACCCTTCCGCAAGTGCGTGCCCGTGCCCACTGATCTGGTGAAGAAGACATCATCGCTGAAGATCGAGGAGCAGGAGCAATTCCAGCTGGAACTGTGAACAACCCGATTCCAAGCAGCTACTGCCAAAACTCACACACATCCACACATTGTTTTCATCACTAGCCATCACCTAGTTGTATTATCGCACTTAATACTGATCTATTGATAGTTTTAGCACTCATATTTATCCCACGAAATTGTCCATATAGTTTTAAGATTTTTTGTTTGGTTTTCAGTCATATTGATTGAATTTGATAAATGTAGGCTCTAAGCTACTTGTATGCAATAAACAGTAAATAATAATTTAAATTATTGACAATGAACAATGGCATTTTGTTTATTTTATCAGCTGATGGACCTTGAGTCAGCTTATAAATGAGCTGACTAACCGAGTTATCTATAAACTTCTCAAGTGTTTCCACTTTACCTTGGTGGGAATATTCCATCTAAAATCTACATATCCGCTCATTCATGCATACATATATGTTTGTATGTATGTGTTTGTGTATTTTTTTCGGGGTTTGTTGAACTTCTGGAAATACCGGCCGGCAACTGTCTGATCAAGAAAAATGCGTTTCGAAACTACTGCGCAGTTTGCACCCAGTTCTTTAGCTATTCACATTTGACGCCTCAAATCCCAAATCGGCGATGACAGCATTCGGAGGAACGGGCAAATGCAGAAATTAATGTTCCATAAATGATCCACATTCGATATTCCGAAAAATGCAAAATAATAAAATCTGGCTGTATACAATATCAAACAAGCCGAATGTGTAGATAATTAATTAGATAATTAAATACATTATATACTATTCAGATAGTCGCCTATTCAAGTTCCTTGTTTTATTATGAATATACCATACATTTAAAAGAGCTTCAAGATGCATCTGCTAATAAACAAATTATTCATGCCAATAGGTAAAGGCTTTAAAAATGTTAGCATACATATAGACAAAAGTCAAACGAAAATAATAAATTTAAAAGTCGGAATGCTCCATAAATTTGAATCGACATTTTTACTGAATGTTAAGAAATGTTAGCTTTAAATTTTATGTGTTGAGAATTTTATTGCATTATTTGTTTTGTTTGTATCCATAAGCAATTATAAGTCTGAAATCTAGTAAACACTCGAGAAAGCGACCTTGAGCGTCCATCTACAGTTACTTTTTCGGGAGATGCCCTCAACAAAGATATATCGTAGAAATTACAAAAATATATTGGAACTATACAAGTTTATCAGAATTTATCCATATTTAGACATAGGTGTGGATAGGATACCAAAATGTGTACATTTTCATGGGTTTTGAACTTGACCTTGAGATTTCCGGCTTATAAATCGACTGGTTACATTGTTTATCACAGAAAATATGTTCAATAATTTATTTTTATATTTTATATTCTTTGTAAAACACAATTTATTTAATAAAACTATCTAAAGCGCATTTAAAACCCTTAATACTTAATGCAAAGACATCACATGTTCATTCATAATTCGTATGCAAGAATAATGGTAAACAGAAAACAACTTATTAGACAACAACAAAACCATTCTTTTCATAAAAAAAACAAAGAACAAAACATGTAAACAACGTGTCCCACCGGTAAAACTGCTCAGTAAAGAGCTAAAAGTGGTAGCCAAAAATGAATGTGTACAAAAGTCCCTTATAATTCAACAAATAGAATTAAGTACTAATTCGAGAACTAATTCAAAAAACAAAAACACAAAACAAAAGCCACATTTATTTTTCATGCGCATCACACCAGAGAGAGCGCTCGATGCCATCGAGCAGTGAGAGCGCAATGCGACTGCACGATTAAAAGTTTGTGGCTCTCTCAGTCGCGACGCTACTGGGACGTGTTTTTGTGAGAGCAACTTTTTGTTTACGTGCGAGACGATTGAAAGAAGAAGAGCGAGCAGTATAAATACTGCTCCCCACAGCCGTTGGGTGTCAATTGGATTCGCAAAGCGACCGAGTCGACATAGCAGCGGCAGCAGTTGATAAGAACTAGCCAGAGGCAACAACGCAATTTCGCGCAAACAAAAAGTCGTTCGATTGCGATTTACAAGTGCAAGTGTTACAAAGTAACGGAAAAGTTTCATAACCAAGAAAACAAGATAAAGATGTCTGCATCACCCACCGCTCGTCAGGCCATCTCTCATGCGCTGCCCATGGCCATGAGCAAGACCAAGAAGGTCGTCATCACAGATCCCATCCAAATGCCGGAGGTGTACTCATCCACGCCCGGCGGCACCCTCTACTCCACCACCCCTGGCGGTAAGTTAAGAAACCTGCGTGATAACAGATAGTCGTCTGGCCAAGCGCACATGTCCGTGATTCATTCAAATTTCAGTTAGCTCGTGCAGGTGTCTTATCACCTGGACGGCGTCTGATGCAATGTAGACTGCTTAACTAATAGTTTATTTTCGATATGCTTTTGTTTTGCAGGCACCAAGCTGATCTATGAGCGCGCCTTCATGAAGAATCTGCGTGGATCCCCACTCAGCCAAACGCCGCCCAGCAATGTGCCCAGCTGCCTGCTGCGCGGCACACCCCGCACACCCTTCCGCAAGTGCGTGCCCGTGCCCACTGATCTGGTGAAGAAGACATCATCGCTGAAGATCGAGGAGCAGGAGCAATTCCAGCTGGAGCTGTGAACAGTGCGAGTGCAACCCGATTCCAAGCAGCTACTGCCAAAACTCACGCACCTACCCCTTATGTTTTTTTACCACCTTACATCAAGCTAGTTGTATTCGTATTGTAACATACTAATTACTGATCTTATAGGGTTAGCTCTCACTATTCCCTGAACTCCAAAATTGTTAATTAGGCTTTACACATGAAGTTCTTTGGGCCATATTCGCTGGTCGTTGGAGGCGATTATTCAGTTTTCGGTCATATTGACTGAATTTGTTCTATTTATCAATCTCTATGTATTTAGTTCCTAAGAAGCACATGCAATAAACAGTAAATAATACTTGAAAGTATTCGAATTAAATTGAAATTGTTGATTTTATCAGCTCTAGAACCTTGAAAGGCTTTCTATTAAATCCAAATGATAATATTCAAGATTTCTGGCAATTCACCTTGGCTGGTATTCGCAAAGTTTTTTGTTTGGGGTTTGTTGAACTGCTGGAAATACCGGCCGGCACATGTCTGCCGAGGCGCCGCCTATTATCAAACTGTAAACAACAATAACAACGTCTGCTTGGTGGGCCTCTCAAACTATTTGCGCGTGGCAGTGGCTCACAACCTACATTCGGTCTGTGTGAAAGCATACAAACATACATCCAAATACATACACACGTGTAACATACACATTCAAGCCAGCAGCAGCCGGCAAAAAATAGATTTTTTAAAAACTGCGCAGTTACCGCGAATCGCCCCCTCAGCGTTCCCAATACGCATTTGTGGCCGGCGGGCGCATGGGATTCAAACCGAATACAACACAAACAAAACACGAGCGTTGCAGTCGGGTGTAACCGACTTTACAATGCTCGTTTACAATATCAGCTTAAATCAGTCGAAAATTACCTAAATTATTGTTTTCTTTGTAAAAGTATAAATTATTGTAATTTGTGTTATGGATTTTCGCGGTTTAAGTGGGCGTGTCAAATAAATGTTTTCCAGAACTGTAGAGGAGGTCATCAGTAATCTGTATGCAACATTTTGAGGCAGATATACAAATTTGATCCAAAAATTTTTAATATGTATACATATTTTTATTATATTGTCATAGGAGAATGTACCTAATATACTCCATTCACTTCGTGAACGTGTATAGAAATAAAAAAACTACGCCTTGAAAATTGCGCACAATGTTTAAATGCAAACAAAAGGCCGTCAACTATGTGTATGCTTTTGTGTATGTGTGTGTGTGTGTGTGTTTATAAATATGCATGTTTCATGTTTGCGCGAAATGTTTAGCGTGTTTGTTGCAGCCGCTTTATATTTGTTTTGATTATGCATCCCTGGCAGTTGGACACATTCACATTATATTGCATACTTTAGAGCGCAGCAGTTTAATTTTACATCTTGTCATTTGCAGTCAGTATCATATTGTTTTTTTATGTTAATTACAAAATAATTGAAGTTAGATAACTTCTTGTTTTACGTACGATATTTATTACAAGTGCTATGGCGCCATGTCTGCAACACAGTTTTTAATGTAGATCAGCAATAAGATTAACACAGCTTCGGCGTAAACAACTATAAGTATGGATATATATTTATATACTTGTGGGTATAAATATATATTTGGCGTTTATGTGTGCGTGTGTGTGGGCCAATTTCTAGCAAATTAATAAAAGATTTTGCATAAATCATTGAATTAATTGCTTAATCATTTTATTGTGTCATATATTATGTACACACTTATGCTGGGGAAATTTACTAACTGTATGTTGCTAATATGGGACTTTTAATGGGATTTCTGTGATATAAGATTTACGTTATTTTGATGCAGATAATTTTAACAACTACATTTGTGCTAATAAAAATAGTAATAAAGATAAGCATAATTTTTGTTAAGGAACGACTAGTGAAAATATGAGAAATACATTGCATATTTTATGACAGCTCACTGTTCCTTTTCTGTAAAAGAAACTTACTCTAAGTCGAAAAGTGCGCGACCCGGCCAAGGCATTCCTTGTGGCTATATAACTTTGATGTTGGACAACGTATCATGAGCAGATCTCGTGCACTTGGTGGTCATTCGTTTGGGCGTTGCCATTCGTTGGACAGAGCCAGGGCGCGTGATTTCCAGCGTATTCCCTGACCGGGCTCGCGTTTCACCAAGCTCAGCAGAACGACGGGGCGAACGCTTCCATTGAAAGCAGAAACCGGCAAGCGAGAATTGCCATGTAAAAATTAAACTGAAGCAAATGGTCTTTTGTTTTTGTTTTTCATCATATATACATATATATTTTTCTTTTACTTATTGTTTTTTATTTTATTTTCATTTTGTTATTAACGAACATTCTTTTGTTTGTTGTCGTTGTTGTTGCTGTTTTTAGACACAAAATACAAATAGATATATATTTTCATTTTTCTTTTCTTCTTCTCTAAAATCTACTTCAAAAAACGTTTTTCATTGTTGTTGTTTTGTTTTTGTTAAATCAATTGTGACAGGTTAGCGCTTAACAACTACAACACAGCATATACATATCGACAAACGTATGCACATGCAGCGTATACATATGTATATATATGTATACATTATATTATATATATTTTTTTTCTCATATAAAAAATACAACAAATTTGTAATTCGTTATCATTTATCGGCCTCTACACAGCGCCAATAATGTAGCCCATTGGGATATTTCGTTTTGTTTTGTTTCATATTCTTCCACTTTCTCATCTAACATTTAAGTATGGCAAAATAAATCATCATACAAATTTAAAATACAATTTTCATTGTTTTTGTTTTTTTTGTTTGTTTTTTGTTTTATCTTGTTTGAAACGCATTTTACAGACTAAATGTTTAAAACTTATAAAATACTACAACTTACGAGATCCGACGAAATCTCATAGCATTAGAAAATAAAAAAAAATATTATTTATATATAGTATAAACACATGAAATTATTGTATTACAAATTAAATATATTAAATTAAGTGTTATAGATATACAGCATAACATATACAAAGTTATAAAAAAGAATATTAATTATTATTGTGAGTGTTGCTGTTGTTGTCGTGTGTGTTGGTGTATAAAACAAATTTGCAACAGGAACACCAATTCCGGCCAGACCAAAACTGAATACCCTTTCCAAAAATTTTCAAATTCTGAACAACTGAAATGGGTTTAACTTTTTATCTTTTTGTAAGTTTTAGTTTCTTTTTTTTGTTTTTTTTTTTGCTAACTTTAAACAAACACAAATTGCACAAGACTTATAAATTAGTTAGTATCTTTTGGAAAGAGCATGTAAAAAACGCATAGCAGGTGGGTTATATATGTATGTATATATGTTAATATATATAAATTACGAACTGAAGCTTCTTTTTGTTTTGCATATTGCAGCAGATTCCGGTGACGGTTTTTTTTCTCTTCTTTTTCTTTTTGTCTTTTTATGGAACATTTTTATGACCATTTTTATTTTTTACTTGTTCAAATAACAAATGTAAAAAGTTTATTTTTTATTTTTGTTTCGTTTGCCGATTGCACTTTTCTTTTGTTTCTGTTGCTGTGTGTGTTTAAGTGTGTGTGTGTGTAATTAAATTTGTTTTTTTTTAAGGTATGCTGTCATAAACTTAATTCATTATGTTGTAAAAAACGAGGGTGAAAAAAAACACGATAATTATATTAAATATATAGAACTATAGATGGATTACAAAATGTTTTTATGATAAGTTAGCAACAGATAACTTGATCACTGATCGAGTAAACGCGTACGTATTTATAAATTGTGCTTAAAAACTATTTCAAACTCAATTAAGACTTGTAATAACAACAAATAATTTGGTGGTCGCATGGGTCTACTGGATTATCAAAATCAGCGAAACAAACGACCCAATTCCAAAAATGAAACTATATATATATGTATATATATATATTAACAATAAGCAGATGACAGAGTTGCTCAAATTGTGAAAATTATTAATAATAATTATTTGTGTCTATCTGTTTAATTGGCATTAACTCGAAAACGCGCAGCGTGCGAGCTACACCGATTTAAATATAAACGGATATATATCTATATATATACATATACATATATAGATGACGCTTCTTACTATTGATTATGTGGATTAAACTCCAATTATATAGCAGTTGGCTTGACCCTATATCACTTTATCAAGCAAAATGCATTGTACAAAAAAAAAAAAAACGAAATATACGTACACATATACATATACACATATATATACAGATATAGGTACATTTCCATATATATAGATATATATATATAATAAACAACATCAACATGATCACCAAATTACTTGTTTCTGTTTCGCTTGCAGTTTCAGCGGGGCTTTTACAGTTGAACTGCGTCCGCAGCTGCGGCCATCACACACAAAATATTGTTATTTTCTTCTTCGTTTAAATATTATAATAGTTTAGAGAGATAGCATTTGATGGGCAGGGATACCTATGAGAGTTAGCTAGCCTGAGGCATTGGCTTGGACAGCAGCACACATGAATTTTGATGGGTTAGGTAGGGTAGGGGAGGGAGAGAGGAGATTTTGTATTTTCTGTGTTCGCCTACTGCGATGTGCTAAAGTTTGATGGCGATATGGAAGCGGGTGGCGTTTCCGTTTCACTGCTCAGCGATGCATCGATCGTATCGTGACCCATATGCTCCCTCGAACGGGTCGTCGGTATTGGCGCACTACTGGCCGTCATATACGACTGGGGCTGGGTCTGTGGCGGCGGCATCAGTGCCGCCTCTTGTGCCAACAGTTCCTGTTCCTGCTCCAGCTCCAGCTCCTCCTGCATCTGCTCCAATATGTGCTGCTTGTTGTGCTTCCAGTACAGCACCGGTATGCGTAGCACTGTGGTCAGCGTATCGTTGTGCTCCTCCAGCGAATTTGTCGCATAATGTTCGACAAGCTTCTTGAGCGTCGGATATATATTATACGGCGCTGCAAAGCCCAGGCCGCTTTCCGTCTGATAGATGATGCAATGATGTATGCCTGTTTTGCACACAATCGAGAGCGCATAGTGGCCCGCATCACGTGCCCGGATCAGGAATGTGCCAGTGGGCGCGCCCTTTAGCATCTCCTCGGCATCGTGCCGTTTGGCGTCCTTGATCAGCCACAGAGCCTCGTTGCGATGCGGCAGATTTGAGGCTTTCTCATAGTTCTGCTGCATTTTATCGAAGCCCATCTCCAGTATTACGTTCAGATCGTCATCGGTGAGACCAAAGCCCTTCAGGCGCCTGCAGAAATAGAAATAAAAATCAATTTCCTTGTTTAGTCGCGTTTCCCAGAGAATTCCAACTGTCAAATCCCACTGACCACGTTTAAATGAATTAACCATCACGAAATGCCAGCCAAATCGAGGCAATATTTGTAATGTATTTATTTGCGTCAGATTCTTATCAGCATTTGTCACCGCAAGATTTTTTAAACAGACAATGAACTTTCTAACCCAACGTTGATTCGATAAAGAAATTTACCATTGCTTCAATGTGTGTGCCAATTGATTAAAAATTGATTAAAATGGGCCGTTTAGTAATAATTACGCAGATATTTAATTTTAACACGAAATTAGTGAGACATTAATGGAGGCATGAAACATAACGAAGTCTCCTATTCTTGATATTATCTTTGGTAATTATAACTTTTTTTGACTGTAGACATATACATATGTATTTTGAAACATTTGGGCAAGTTAATATATATATAGCTACATAGAGCTGCGCTGGAAACGATCGTTCCACAATTTTTTATTGCATAGCCAAAACTTTTTTGTACAACAACTAAACTTTACTCAATCTTGAGTCAAAACAAGAAATCTGTCGAAAATTGAGGAATTGTATAAGACAAGCATTAATTCATTATTTATTTACTAGTGTGCAGTGTAAATGAGTCTATACATTTAGGCAAGTTAACAACTAGGATTCGGCTCGAATCCCAGGCTAGATATGTTTGTCTTAGTCAAAGGCCTAATAACGCCTGCTCAAATTTGAGTTACAGAACCTACACTATCAATAGTAAAATAATTATCAGTGTATTTAAATGTTGACACCCGAAAGTTACTTGTTTCCTAAATTTTTTTTTCGATGTTAGAGTTAACCATAAATTTGGCAAAACATAAGCCCAAAAAAACGAAATTCAATTAAAGTTCATTGTTCAATGCCCAAAATGTAGTGATTTTTGGAATATGCGCCATGACTGCAAATAGATCGCCCGCCTTGCACATTAGCAACCTCTTCAATATCTTATCTGCTGACCGATGCACGATAATAATAATCGTGTTTCCCTCCCGTACGACCTAGGCTTCTCGGCTAGCCCTTGCGGCGCGCATGATATGAGGAATTCACCGAAACCCCAATAGAGAGAATACCCAAACAGAAGATACACACAGCGCACACAACACACATGCCATGGCGCATGTATACCAGGCCGAGTTGCTTGCTCCTAATCTTAATTAAAATAAAGAAAAAGGTTTGCGAATATATTGTATATAGATGTCAAGAAAAAAAGCAAAAAGGCAAAAACGAAAAATAAAAAAAATATTAAGCACTTGGCAAACAATAATGCTCGTCAGCGAGATAACGATAGTGCCTTATCTGGCCTGAGCAGAAATCATAGCCACAGTGCGCAACACGCCAATAGAAACGCCGGAAAGCCGGCGAGCCGCTGATGAGCTGTAGCCTCTCCAAAAAAGACAAACAATCATCGATGACACTCTTACATAAGGGAAAAAGCCAACAAAAGAAAGAGAAACTTTACTACGCCGAACTTTTAGTTGCTAGGGGGCCCTTTAGATAGGGGCTATGATATGGGCAACAAAAACTAGACCAAAAAATTGTAAAATTCACAAAAGATAAGTGACAGGCGTGTGGGCGTTTGGAAGCATCATAAGGCTCGGGAAATCGAAGTAACAGCTATCTTCAGGTTGCCCAAAAATACATTAAATAGCGACAGCTATTTGTGTTAGTGCCCGATGTTGAACTTGGTTAAGGTAATTTTAAAAACAAAAAAATGTACAATGCACAAAATTATATTTAAAAGGAAATCTTTTAACGAGAGCTATTCGGTTAAGAAGTTCGCTACCTATATGTTGGAGAAGTTTATCAACAATATATGTATATTAAAAACAAATTAAAACTATTTATACTATAACTCGATTATTTGTTCTAATTTCATTTTGATAAAAAGTCAAATTAGTCATACCACAACGTATAATTCAACCCAATATTCCAGTTGGAGTCATATTATTTAACTAAATCGAATTCCGACTTATGACATATAAATTGAGATATATGCAACGTTTTAGAAAGAAATCGAATTCGAATTCATATATGCACTAAACACGTGCTAATAATGGAAATATATAGCTTATATATATAACGGAATAAACGTGTAAGATCCCCACAAAGATAAGGAAGAGATGTGCGGTATATCGCGAATCTTATTAGTTATTTTGGGATGCACAGAAAACAAAACAAAAAAGATAGAAAAAAGATTTCCAAGAGATAAAGGTGTAGACAAACTGTAGCAAAAGTAGGTATATATATATATATATATATATATATATGCTGTTAAGGCACGGTTCTAATATGGTTCAAGGTTTGACTAATTAACGTTATCATCATCATCATGATTATCATCATCGATGACGAATCTAAGGTATATCATTGAGTGTTAATAGCACAATGATATGAGCTGAAAGCGACACTTAAGATCAAGCTTGTTTTCAATTTTTTTCACACAGAGCCAATTAATCATGCTTGAAGCTTTCATGTGCTTTTGGGGGCAGTTTTTTTTTTTTAAGAACTAAAGGTATTTATGATCTCTTGGCAAAATTTATGATACCTAATAATTCACGTCGCAAACTTTGCAAACAAAACAGTACTCTCTAAATGTGTAAAACTGTCAACGGGGAGCTTATGAAAATCATTTTGTTAGCGGATTTGAATTACAAGCAGCAAACGTAACGGATTTGTATAAATATATATGTATCATTTAGATGCATTATGTATTATTTTGCTGCCCGGCTGCCTGCCTCAACTGTTGGATAAGCTTATCAACTGCTGTCAGTTGCAGTGTCTCAGGGCAACAACGCATCATCAAAAACGTCCCGGGGTATATTACATGCGGCCCGCACGTAGCCCAGTCAGCGTGGCGAATTGCAAGACGAGCAGCGCTAAAAGGCAACAAGCGTTATTTCTATTATTATCGGTCAAATGAGAAGCGACGACGACAGCAGCAGCAGCTCAAGAAAGCAGCCAATTGGCCAACAAGCGAGCCGCCGTGTAAAATGAGCCACAACTCGGAGCATTAAAATTCCTTGGCTGGCGAAAAATGCATTCGACAATATATATATACATATAAATATATATATATTATATATGAGCATGAATCGAATGAGTGACTGACTGACTGACAGACTTAATGCCTGCCCCCTTCTAAGCCCCTATTCCCTCGTTTTAGCTGCACTGTCTGTTGCGCTGACTCGACGCTAATCAGTTAGGGGCACTTGAGAAAACTAAATTAATGGTAAATGACGTCAGTTGTCGGCTGACGGTTTTTGCTATGCGACCACTTACTCAATGTATTTGTCCTTGCGCAATTGCAATTCCTGTAGCTCCGGCTTGCTGGCATTGATCTGACGCTCCAGCAGTTGTTCCTCCTCCTTTTTAGCCTTAATATCCTGGTTGAGGTGCTCCATTTTGGCTTGCATTACCTCAAGATGGGCTTTCATGCGTACCAAATTGTCACGCATATGCTCCTGCACCTCTTGGCGTGAACATGGCGCATTGCCAACACCGCCAACGGCACCGCCTGCTGCAGCAGCAGCCGCAGCCGCAGCAGCAGCACTAGCAGCAGCAGCGCCCGATGCTGCAACACTTGCATTAACTGGTGGTTTTATAATAAACGATTCAATCAATGTTATCTGACTGCGGAACATATTCTCCGCATTGCCAAAAACGCTCTGATGCAGCTTCTTCTCGGCCAGCTCTTCGCGTATGGCATTGAATTCGGTCTTCTTCTGGTCGAGCATCTGTTCCTGGTGCAGCAACAATTGTGAGCAGTGTGTAAATGCATCGCTCAGCAAACGCAAATCTCCCTGGGGATTTGCATCATCTTCGTAGTGACAATGTATTGGATTACTGAGCGTTATGTCCAGCGTTTTATTATAAATCTTCAGTGAATTGACCGTATAATGTTCAATCATTTCCGTAACCGAGCTGAATTGATACTTTTTGACAAAACCATAATTGCCATTCATTTGGCATATCTTGATTAGCTTTTCGTTGCCATCCTTCATCAGGGTCAATGTGTATTCACCCTTCTGCAAATTGCGTTGAACATATTTATTATTATAGATTGCCTATTGATTGGTCCCGCTTTTGTTTCGGACTTACCTTTGCCTGCGCATCGCGGACCAGAAAACTGCCATCCGGCTTGCCGAACAATATGTTTTTGGCCTGTTCGCGGGTTATGCTGCCCCAATACCAGGGGGCGCTGAGTAGTTCTTCCCGTTTCGAGTCGCGCACCATAGACGCCGGCGCCTGTGGCCTCATCGTTGAGTAGTGCAGCGGTGAGGAATGCACTGCATTGAGAGGGAGGGAGGGGGATAAAGCAAAATCACATTTTAGTCACGTTAGTGGTTTTTGTTATTTTTATTTATTTATTTATTTATTTTTTGGTAGATAGTTAATATACATATTTACGCACACATAGCAATATGTATACGCACATACACATATGTATGCAGCGGCTTTTGCTTGTTGCTAAGCGCCCCCGAAACGCATTTGAAATGCGCATACAATGGGCAACAATCTTTTTTAATGTGTTTAATACTCACTTTTGATTTTGCCGTTCGATTCGAACTGTTTATTGAAGATTCAACGTTGCCACTTCTTGCCGAAAACAATTTTTTTTTGGTGTATTTATATATATATATTACTTATTTTCACGCTTACAATTTACCGAGCACCATCTTTCTATTCTCAATTTCGCGAACCAACTGAGAAACTCGGAGGCAAACACACACTTGTACACACACACACACACGCTCAATCAAATTCACACACACACATATAACTATAGTTAAAACAATTAATAGCGTGCAGGAATCGGTAGTTAAAAATGCCTTCTCTTTACTTCGTATTCGTTGCAATTTGAACAAATTAAACGTTTTCGTTTGTTTGTAGTTTCTTATTATTTATAAATATTTTAAATCACAATCAGCACACCACTTCTTTTTTTTGTGTGGTAGAAATCGTCCTCAACACTGCATTGGCACTGGCACTAAATAGCATGTTGCGGACATTTTTCGCTTTTCAACACTTTTTACGCAACGTACTAAAAAATGCCATACATAGCGCGTGTTGACCGGTTTATATTTTTTGGTATTTTCCGCCATATTTGGAGTTTTTAACGGTCGAGACAAAATAAAGACTGCACCATTTAAAAAAACTTCTGGCACTAACCTTCTATCGAATCACATATATGTTATTTAGAAATACCATTTACAATGGAACCGAATGTATACATACATTGAAAATGTTATTAACAAAGTATTAAAAGGTGTTTATCAATATGAAATATTGACCATATTAAATCGAAAGGTAGACTGTATAAAAACAATTAGCTATGCGTTTTAAACACATTAAAACTAAAAAGTCATAAGTAGAATAGGAATTGACAGTTCCGGATTATAAGAAGCCTGTAATAAACATATATTAAATAATAAATCAGTGCCTTTAGTTTAAAAATTATTATTTACTTTGGAACATACCGTATTTGCTTTTAACATACTCTATTTAAAGGGTATACAAGGTAGTGCAAATTAAATTAATGAATTGAAAGACAGTTTTGCGCAAATTATAATCTAACCATGAATCGATATTCTAACCGTACAATTACCATTCTTTGATTTGTATTTATTTTACATTCAAAAACTTATTTTTAGAGCTAAGCTACAGCATATAATGTAGTATGAAAATTAGGGCAGAAAAGGAATTGTGTATGTCTACACCCAGCGGCGTCTGCGTAAGTCAACTAAGCAGACGATTGTTAAAAAAGTATTGTATTTAATTGGTTTCAAATCAATTCGTTTAGTGTATTTTATAGTCATGTCAGCGTTGCGGTGATATTCAATGTATAGTTGTTAATCATTTAAGAAATCTTAAGGTTCAACACGGTATTTAGTTTTGTGGCAGAGCACCGCGTCTTTCATAGTGCGTTAATTGTAATATGCATATTGTGGTTGTATTTATGTCTCCTGAATGTAAGCGATTTGTTTGCTTTCTCTTTAACGCTAGTTCTAATGTATCTGTATAATGCCCGATTCCAGCAGCTTCATTATCTTGTCGGCAATGGCTGGATTTTGTAAATGTCTTAAAGGAAAACAAAAAATTAGAGCATGGTTAAATAATGCTGACTTGTTATTGTGGCAATGACTTACTCTTTAACCGCATTTGGATCGTTTTGCATCTGTTCGAGAATCATGCGCATGGCCGGATCCTTAAGAATCTGCTGTATTTCTGGATCGGACATGGCATTCTTGAGCACCTCTTGGGGATTACGTTGGAAGTTCATTGAACACTGGCGATACCCATCAATTGCCTCGGCATTGTTGGCGTCCAATTCAAGAGCCTTCTGATACGCCGTCGATGCCTTTGAGGTCTGTTGCATGCCCTATACATAATATCGACAACGATTAACGAAA
Organism: Drosophila robusta; assembly: GCA_035043565.1. Classification (NCBI taxonomy): domain Eukaryota; kingdom Metazoa; phylum Arthropoda; class Insecta; order Diptera; family Drosophilidae; genus Drosophila; species Drosophila robusta. The sequence continues at coordinate 9,594,666 of JAWNMW010000583.1, read as the reverse complement.
TGCCTCTAGAATTTTCCCCGCATTAAGTATTTACCTGCAGAATTTTACCCTTTCGAATGTAACCCTTGATGAATTTATCGTCCAGCTTAATGCAAGTATCACAATCCTTCAGGCCCAAATCGAAAGCGGCCAATTTTGTGTAGCAGGCAGCGCGATTGCTGTACAATTTGGGATCATCGGGATTACGCTTGATGGCCTCCGAATAGTGCTTAACGGCATTGCTGTAATCGCCCTTCTTAAAGTACTCATTACCCTTTTCCTTCTCCTCTTCAGCTTTAACCGGATCAATGTAAGCTCGACGTTCCTCTTCCTTAATTTTGGCCTCAACTTCACTGAGCGAGGTCTTTATCTCCGGCGTGCGATGCTCGGACATGGCCTTCTCATAGTAAAATTTCGCCTGCTTGTAGTTCTCCAGCTTGCGATAGGTATTGCCAATGCGCGCCAACGATTTAGCAATCAACTTGAAATCTGCGCGATTCTCACGTCCCACCTCGATACCCTTCTCGCACTGCTTAATGCAGGCTTCATACTCTTTGCGCTCAAAGTAAACAGCCGCAATATTATTATGAAATGTAATGTCAGTCGGATCGTGCTCGATGGCGGCATTATAGTGCTTGAGGGCAGTATCAAAATCCTTCTTCTTGTATGCCGCATTGCCCAGCTCCTTTTCTTTCTGGGCAAAGTACTTATTGCGCTCCGCCTCGTTCATATCCTCCACTCGAGGCTCAGCCGGCTTGGCTGGCTCAGCGGGTTTCGCCGGCGGCGCTTTTCTCTCAAACCTCGAGCTGCCCGGCTGCGGATCAACGTCCATGGGCATATCACCCCGTGATTGCATGAAGCTCAGCACCGAAGCCGTGATTTCCTGACAGCCCTGCAACAAGATCGCATTTTGCGGATCGTGTTTCAAGCCTGCCGGAGGAACGCACGCACATCATTAGTGAGGTTATGTGGTGGGAGGGAGGGCTGTCAAACTAAATAGCTAATTCAACTTACCCTCGTTGTAGGCTTCCAGGGCCTTCATGTAGTCACGCAGACCAGCGGCAGCGACACCCTTGCGCGAATACCCTTTCGGCCAGGTCGGATTCAGCGCGATGGTCTTCTCAGCATCCTCGAGGGCTTCCCTAAACTTCCCGGCCTTGGCATAGGCCGCTGACCGATTGCTGAACAGCACATGATTCTTGGCGTCCAGCGCAATGGCTTCTGTGTAGGCAGCAACGGCCTCCTCAAACTTCTCGGCATTGAGAGCTGTATTGCCCTTTTCTTTCAGTTCGTTCACCTGCAAGTGTGGGTAACGTAAGATCGCTTTGTTACGCAGACGATTTAATATTTCTTACTCGTGTGTCCATTCTATACGTTTTTAAACCTTGGCTTTACTAATTAAAGTATTTTATCTTGAGCTAAACACGCCGTTTACGCACGCACAAAGTTGGTAGCTGGAAACTGCAAAAATGCCGCTGTCGGACTTTTCTAGAAATGCATGAATCGTGCCTCGCTCTTGTTCTCGCTCTCTCTCGCACCGAAATGTCAGACGAACAACGTTGCCAACACTCTCTGCGAACGCGTTGCCACCGTGTTTATCAGCAAAATATATTTATAAGTTATTCAATAAAAGTTAGTTTAGATTGTTTACAATTGCTGAAATACAGCAAAAAGAAATCTTTTTGGGGATTTTTTAATTATGTTTCGTGACGTTTTTATGCTGTTGTTGTTAAATTCTAGAAAATTTGTCAAGCAAGTTGGCAGTACCGAACAGCTTGCTTTAATTTTTTTCGACCCTGGCAACGTTGTCGCAAAATACGACAGACGCTGCTTTTTGTGTGCGCCTGAAAAATTTGTATTACAAATTTGCCAAAATATATATGTATAGAAACGGCGTGTAACAAATTTTGTTGCAAAAGGCACCCACGAAAGGCTAAACGTAAATAACAGCAGTTCATTACAGCAGCAGCGTAATGGCCGAATATTTGGCATCTATTTTTGGCACAGAAAAGGATAAGTGAGTAAAAATATAAAAAATATAGTCGGCATGTGGTGCGATGCTTCTGCTCCTTCTGTGCTTTCCTTTATATATCTTTATATGCTATATATGTGTATATGCTAAAACATCCGTATTTACAGAGTCAATTGCTCGTTTTACTTTAAAATTGGAGCGTGCCGGCATGGAGACCGCTGTTCGCGCATTCACAACAAGCCGACATTTTCGCAAACGGTACTGCTGCAGAACCTGTACGTTAATCCCCAGAATTCGGCCAAATCGGCGGATGGGTCACATCTGGTGGCAAACGTCTCCGACGAGGAGATGCAGGAGCATTATGACAATTTCTTCGAGGATGTGTTCGTTGAGTGCGAGGACAAGTACGGCGAAATTGAGGAGATGAATGTGTGCGACAATCTGGGCGATCATCTGGTCGGCAATGTGTACATCAAATTCCGCAACGAGGCCGACGCCGAAAAGGCGGCGAATGATTTGAACAATCGCTGGTTTGGTGGCCGGCCCGTCTACTCGGAACTGTCGCCGGTCACCGATTTCCGTGAAGCCTGCTGCAGACAGTACGAGATGGGCGAGTGCACACGGTCCGGCTTTTGCAATTTCATGCACTTGAAACCCATATCGCGAGAGTTGCGGAGGTACCTTTATTCGCGTCGTCGCCGCAATCGATCACGTTCACGCTCCGGAGGACCGCGACGCCGTTCACGCAGTCGCTCCCGCTCGCCGCGCCGAAGACGTGAGGAGCGCGGCATCGGCGGCGGCACTGATCGTGGCGGTGAGCGGGGCATTGTCGGTGGAACCGATCGTGGCGGCGAGCGCGGCATTGGCGGTGGCACAGATCGAGGTGATCGCAACGATCGCGATGGCAACGACCGTGATCGACGCAAAGGAGGTGGTGGCGGTGGAGGTGGAGGCGGCGGTGGTGGTGGTAGATATTAACTGTCCAAATAATTGTTTGGACTTCGGACTTTGAATTACATTGGTGGAATAGGAGAACTGCAACAAAATAACACCAACGTATCGTGTATTTCTCAAAACTCTTCACTATCCCTTCTTTTTTGTTTAATATTTTTATGATTTGGAAAGGGGTGTCCACCACATATGTACAAAAACCACCCGTGACACGATGTGAACTATTTTTTATCGAGCGCCCATTAGAATTGTAATTACTTATACACACATTCGTAATAATAAAATTGAGTAATAATTATAAAGATAAAGATATATAAAAAACAGAAACTGTGTTTGAAGCACATCCTTAAAAAATTAAACTCTAATTTAACTGATGCCATCAGCTTAGTTTGGCCGTTGCTATTGCAGCAGCAGCCACATTTAATGGTGCCTCCTTTGTGTCCTCCGATTCGTTGTCCCTCGCTCTAACTGCTTTCATCTGTTTGGTCATGTCAATTTGTTGCTGTAATGCGTATCTGTTCTCATGCTTGCGTCGCTGCTGTTGCTCCACGTCGCGCAGCACGCCCTGATGCAGCTTGAAACTGCAAAACAATCACATTCATCAATTGTTTTCATACAAGAATTCACTTACCGGTCGTCCGACTGCTTATAGTGGACATAACCTATAATGCCGCCGGATACGCAAACCGCTAAGCCCAATGTGACCTTAGATGGCAACGACATGCTTTCAATTTAGCTACTTAAATGAATTTATTGTTTGTATTTTCAATTTGGATTTAAACGGAGTTTAAAGAGCAGTTGTTACGACATGACGGGTTGAAGTTCAACAACTGCCAAGAAAATAAAAATCACAACAAAAACCATTACATTCAGTTTCTAATTGTTGCTTAATTATCTACACGCGTTTGAATTGTTAGGTCAGTTTCTTTGCATATAAAAACAGTTTTTTTAATGAATTTTCTTATTAATACAAAATGAAGTGGTAAATGTTAAAAAGTATACTCAAAATGGTCGATAGACAAAACAAAACACCAGGGCGGCTAAAGCTCAACAGCTGTTTGATAACATCTATCGATGACGATAGCGCATGATGCGCGCTTTTACATCGATTTAAATGTTTTTGTTTAAACATGTTGTTATCTTTTAGTTGTTATATATATTTTGACGCAGTGTTGAACCTGTTGTGTGTTCTCTGTTTATCGCTGTGATTATTTGCGTTGACTAATTGCCAGTTTGACGCAGTTGCATTCCTGATAACAGTTAGCTGTTATATACATAAACCTATTATATACAACTGTTGTGTTTAGCTAAACAACATTGACCCGCTGCCACAGTAACGCCTGGGCTCTGGGCCCTGACCAACCACACGCAGCTGGAATTCTGGACATGCGCATCACGCAGCACGCAATTCGAAGCAACAGCACAAGTACAACATATAAATGTATTTTGTGTGTGGACGAAAGTAAAAGCGACAACCAGGCAACGCGGCGTATGAGCAACATTTATCCAGTGCCAGTGCGACTCCAGTTTTCCATACGCCAAGTTGTGTGCGCCATACGCGGCAAAAAAAAATTAAAAATTAATAAAAAAAAAATAAAAATAAAAATAAAAAAACAGCAACTATATTAAGAGCTGAAATTTACGTGCGTGCTAACAGATTTGTTTCAAAACCATACATTGAAGCAATCAACAACTGCGACGACTAGCAATAAAATCCATTAATATTTTAACATATGTAAAAATTATAAACATCCATCCCAGGCGCCAGGAAAACTTCAATTTGTGCGTTAAACGAGCAATAGCAATTTTCGTTTTGAATTTGTATTATATTTTTCTTTTTTAAATATTTATGTCAGTGCCGCAGTTATTGATTTAAATTTCGTGTACGTTTATACTTAGTCTTTGCGATGGCGCTAAGACCTTGCTAAGTTCTCAACTTTTGTGACACCTCTATGATGGTGTGCGCTGAGTTTAGGGGCGGTTGTTTTTGTGGGTGGGAAACATCTTAGCATTATATTTCCCTTGGCTTATATTCTTGTTTGCTTTTATTGCGTCTAAATTTTCGTGTAAGCTAACAAATTGAAGTTTTACCTGGCTTCGCAGTATTCGACCAATTGTATACTCAAGTTCCTAGATTTTAAAGTTACATATATACATATACATAAACGATGACCAAAGTAGAGCTATATAAATCGCGGGTCTTTGTGACAATTATACATCTGTGCGCGCTGGGACAATTTGCCTATGGATTGTACTACAGCAGCTTCGAGGTACAGCGCAGCTATAAACTGAAGACGAGTATCAGTCGTCGTCTGGTACCCGAAACCTTTCCCCAGAAATTGCGATTTCTCAGCTACTGGGCGCTGGTAAGTTGGCGAAAAATTATATCAAAAAATTAATGCACATGTCCTATATCGTGGTCATTATTATATGACGGAAATACAGCGGCCACAGCCGCAATCGTTTCAAGTGTGTTCCAGATGCAATCGTATATAAATACAAGTATAAAAAACAAGACAGAAAACTTATTTTCGGAATGCCGAAATCTAAATACCCTTGCAGACATTTTAAATATATGCGCTATATTTGTACATTTAACTGTTGTCAATTAAATTAAATCGTAATATCTGAGTTTGGTTCGGAAATCTAAAAATAAAAAAGGTTTCACAAAAGTCCAAAATCTAAATGTTTGCCATATTGTTCATATGGAAGCTTTATTATATAGTAGATAATGTTGAATACATTTTTTTAACTTTCAGGAGCACAATTAAACCTATTATTGCTATTTAAGGAGACAAAAAAAGTATTTACAAAAAAATATATATATATAATATTTAACCAATTGTTCCAATCTTTGCTAATCGTATATAATAACGCCCGTCACAACTGAATTTAGTTGAGGTATCTTGAAGTATAAAAAAGTTTATCATACAAAAACTATCAACGGATAGTTGTTATGGTAGCTATATGATATAGTGGTCCGATCCAATCGATTTAAACATATGACTCCCCAAAGCATAATTATGCATCTATGACAGGTTTTATTAAGATATGCCCACTGGGAGGTCAGTTCACATAGGTACAGACAGACAGACAGACTTGGGAATATCAGCTCGGCTGTTGAAAGAATATAAGAATATATATATTTATTATGGGCACGCAAATGTTTCCTTCCTTGCGTTACAAATTTGGTGGCGAAATTTTCATGCCATCTGCAAGGGAATACGAAAAAATCGTTATTATTGTCTCCCATTTATGTCTGCCATATGTTTGTTTATTCGTTTGTCTCGTCTTTTTTTTATCATCATTCGCGCTGGGGGTCAACAACAACTGTGCTGCGTGGTTTGCATGCATCCGTGAAACGCCACTCGTGTATCTTGTAGATACATTTTAAATTCCATTCATCCCATTATCCATTCATTTGTTGTCACTGCAAAGTGTTACACACACACACACACACACACTCACACCCACACACACATACACACACTTACACGGGCGACTGCAAAATGCCACGTTTAATTTCGTTTAATTTCCCGTATTTATTTTCTCTGCGCGAAATTCTTGGCGAAATATCGCAAAAACACAACCGAAATAAAAACTCTTTGGCTTTATTGAATTGTAAAGCTGGCCACAAATCAAATTGGCCGAAAACAAAAGGCGTCCAGCATCTTCGTGGCCGCTTTTATTGGCGCTGATGGATGCCAGATAATCGCACTGGCGTGAATGTAAATATGCCATTTGGGCCAGGGGGTGGGGTAGGGTTTGGGGCCAGCGCCCATCGCTGGCATTGGCCAAGTCATTTAGATGTCGTAAAATTTTCTGGGAACTTGATCAACTATTGAATTTTCACAGGCACTTGCCACCTTAAACGCCTGAAAATAATAAAATGCTTAGTTACGTACTTAAGATATATCGTAAGGTATAAATCAAGACTGCAGGCTGGATTTAAGTTGAGCCAAGAAAGCAAAACATAGATTCTTGAATCTTAGAAAACAGATATACAAGAGAAACACAAAGGTGACAATTTTTATTTTATAGGCATTAATATATATATTATAGATATCGTTACAAAAAAGTCTTATAAGCATTGTTGTATTGCTAGTCATAAAAAGAAACTAAGAATCAGTTTTGGTGGTTAGCAACAAATAATTTTACTATCTTATTTACATAAATTAATATATATATATATATATATATATATAAATTTGCTTTGCAAACGAAATTTACTTTATATACAATTTAACACATGCTGAACAAAAACACGGAAAAGAATTCGACTACGAAGTTACTGTTAATATACTAGAGCTTGAAATACTTTATAAAATAATTTTATTTATTTATTAAGCCATACATTTATTACAAATACATATTTTAAAAAATTTTAAAAAAAAGGAACAGTCATTAATAACATTTTTTAACATTAAAGTCTACCAATATTTGACAAGAAAGCATATATTTAAAGTTACTTTAAAGCGAGTTGTGTATTCCACTACTTAATAATATATTTTATAATAGCCTTTTTTGTATGCAAATGTATAAATAATTTATAATATATCATTTTGACCACATGCCTGACTTGAAAAATCGATCAACAAAGAAACCAGCAGCCAACTATCGATTTCTATAATAATAATATCTTAGGAGCTACCAACCCCTTCCAGCTGGCAAATACGACCTATCTACTTATGCCGCATATATTATTTTTATGCATTTGCCGGGGGTAGTTTAGGTTCCTTTTAAATAAGTGTTAGACGGCATTTTGCAATCCCTGATTGGGTTACAATATATATATATATATATACATACATATTTTACATACTTCTCTTTTTTCACTATTTGAGCTGCAGTTACCTTTGAATGAAAACCGTATGTCGAGTTCTCCGACTCTTATCTTCCCATTATCTGCCAGTTTTAGTTAGCTATCCACTCTTCGACGACCTTGCGCGCCCTTGATTTATAATCTCAATAAATTCTTTGATCTTCGGGTAAAAAAATATCTACTTCGCATATATATGCACGTGGACTCGAGTATATATATGAGGCTGTTTTAGGTTTGCTCGTTTTTTGCTCTTCGTTGTTTTTGTTTTGTTTTCACTTTTTGGCAAATGGCTTTCATGTGGAACTCGTACCACGACCGGGTCATGCACACGCACCATTACCATCCGGTTGCTTTGGCATTCCGATGGCTTCCGTCAAGTCCGCGCGCCTCGGGACTCAATTGTTTATATCGCCCAAAATCAAAATGAAAATAAACGTTGTTTTTTTCACTTGCCTTGCGCCAAACAATTGCATTGTAATACAGAAGATTCAACTATTCCATAAGATTGAGATATTTATGTATGTATATATGTGCCCATTCTGTGTACATCTGTCTGGATTTGGATATATGTATATATACTGTTATGGGCACACGTTCGTCTTCTTCGCCGATTTTGTGCAATTTATTACTTGAAATAAATTTATTAGGCAAATTTGTAGAGTCAAATTTAGCGTTTACTTTCTACAGACCGAAGCGTATTTGTTCTAGCTTTGCAAAGTCGTATTTTCTAAATTTGTTAATTTTTATATTCTCCAACATTTTCAATTCTCTTCATATTTAACATTTTTTTTTTGATTTCGTCTATGACTTTTATTTGGTTAATTATTACAAATATTCGGATTTTCTCAATTTCCAAAGTTGTCAGTCTGTTCTAATCATGTCTAAGAGGCAAAAAAATTTGTTATGGTTTGATTTATGGTTCAAAACAATTCTCGCATTATGTTTGGTTCGTAGCAGGTTCGAATCTTAGTTTGTCCAATTTTTTTTTTAAATTTTGTTTTAATGTTTTTTTTAGCAACTGAATCTATTTAAGATTCGGTTCATATTAAAAAAAAATTTGATTACCGCTTTTTAAAATAGGTTGAAACCTAATGTGCAGTCATGCTTCTTAAATTCATATTTTTCTCTTCATTATTGTTAGTTCAATACTTTAATTAATAATAATAAATTTTTATTATTTGTATTTTAGTATTTTCATAAACAGTTGTATGGATTATCTTTATAAAATTTGTGGTAATATTAATGTTGCCAGTAATAAGATCTAATTTGTAGAGTTATCACAGCTTAAATGTTATTTTAATTTTCTATAAAATATTTAGATATCTTTCATAATACCCTTCTTCTGCCCTTATTTATAATAACATATTTCTCTTTAATATTTGGCTTGCAAAACGATGTAATTTAAAGGTTCCATAAGATGTTTATATGAGCCTTTTATAATACCCTTTTTCTGCGCTTTTTAAATAAAGGCTACTTAAGTTTTGCCATACACTACGCAATAAATTATATTTTATGTTCTCTATAAAATATTTCTAAAGCCCAAACATGTACAAATTTCAAAAGACCCCAACAGCTAGTTAATTTCCAGCTGGCATTGAGAAGCTTGTTGAAATTTTGTTTAGATCTGTCTGTGCCAACGGCTGATTTTATATGCATCCGCTGACAGGCGGGCTGCCATTTGATAATCATCTGAGAATATGTCTGCCTGGCCGATGATGAGCAACGCCCCCAAATTGGAGGGCACATGACGGGGCAATGTCGCTCGGGTTCAGTTTTCAATTGACGCCAGAGCCAGCATGTTGCAGCCGCAACTAATACTCCTCGTTGTGCTCGGCCTGCTCTCACTGGAGGCGGACACGACGGCAATCAAGTGGCACGGTTCGGGTGCCGCCTTTAGTAATCCTGCCGCCTGGCTGGATGATTATATGCCCTGTGCACGCGATTTGGTTGTATTTCCGGAATACTATCCGGCCGTATTGCCGCTGCCGGCAGCCGTAGCCGTTGCTGGCTTTGTGCTGCCACGTCAGGGTGGCCTCCTGCTGGCCGAGGACTCGACCATCGAGCTGGTGACGGGGCGTGGTCTCAACGCCGCGTGTGGCAGCGATGATGGACGCGCCTATCTAAAGCCGCCCAAGACGAGCAAATGGTTTGATCCCAGCAGCTGGAACGAGCTGCCCGAAGCGGTGGGCATCCCCTCCTCCTCCTCCGCCTCCGTCTTCGCCTCCGAATCCTCCATTGCGCCGGAATTAGTGCGCGTGCCGTGCGACGATGAGTACGTGATGATCAGCAGCAGCAGCGGCCCGATCTCCTTTGATCTGGAGAACGTGCAGTACTTGCGAATGGGTCAACTAATCCTGGCGGGCTCCTCCATATCAAGAAACTACCTGCAGGAACTGCTGAGCCGCGATCTGGGCCAGCTGCTGTTCCACAATGCCCAGGCCGTCACCGTCGAGTACTACAGGGGCGAGCTGTGCGGCTGTCACATGGACAACGAGCGCCTGACGGAGCCCGTCTGCCACAACGTGGAGCCGCACTGCGAGCGGCCGCACTGCGTCTTCCCGGTGAAGCCGCACGGCGCCTGCTGCTTCGTCTGCGGCGCCATCTTGACGGTGCCCAGCGTGCACTGCATGGAGGAGGACCGCAAGAAGCTGACCGCGGCCGTCGTCAGCGCCATGGCCAGCGAGGGCCTGAAGGATGAGCTGCTGCTCCGCGTGGACTACATGGGCTCCGAGCTGCTGGGCAAATTTGTGCAGGTCCTCGTCGTGGATCGGGGCAGCTACAGCGAGCGCAGCGTGAAGTTCATGCGCCGCTTTGTCGCCCAGCACAACCAGAGCCAACTGCTGCACAGCCCGAAGATGTTCTATGCGGGCCGGCCGTACAATCCCAACGTCAGCTTCGCCTCCGTGCTGCTCATACTCTTCTGCGTGGTGCTCGTGGGCGTGGTGTCGGTGATAATGCTGGCCCACTTTATGCCGCAGAATCCGTACTTGAATCGCATACCCCAGTGGATACACGATCCGCGACGCTGGCATTGGCGTCACCTGGGCCTGCGCCTGCCCAGGAATCTGCTCTTCAATCGCTTCGACAATGCAGCTGGTGCGGCTGTGGGCAGCGGCGTGGAACGTCTGGCTGTCATCGGCTATGATGCCGAGAGCGGTGAGGTGCGTGAACGCGCCTTCAACAATCCCATGTTTGAGCAGGAGGAGGCGGCAGCAGCAGCAACATCATCCAGCGAGATTCCCCAAGTCGCGTCGGATGCGGCGGTTATGGCGCCCAAGGTGGACACGGGTGAGCTGGACAGCTGCAGCGTGGAGGAGCAGGAGCTAACCGAAATCAATTTGGAGTCCTCCGAGGCGGAAAGCGATGCCGAGGCGGAAACCGAGGAATAACCAAAAAAAGGCGGTTTCATTTTATTATAATCTATTAATCAGCGGGCTGAGGCTGAGGCAAGCCGGAAAAAAGGAATGATGGATCTATTTTTATAAGCCTGTAATTTATAAAGCCCAAGCCCAATTTACAGATCCCTCAGGCAGAAAGTTTTTAATTTGATTAAAACAGTTTATTCACCATTATATAAGACAAATATATATTTTTGATTATTATTTAATTAATTCAAACCATTTATTAATCTTATATATAAATATGTGATTTTATATATAAAAAATAAGTAAGAACATTGCAGTGTAATCAGTGGGCGTATAGAAAATATTGCTTGTGTAATCTTAGGAACAGGTCATTAGCAATCTGTCTGCAACAATTTGCTGTATTTAACTTGGAAACTTAGGGAGATATGCAATTAATATAACTTTGACACGCCCCTAGTGGGTGTAGCCAAACAGTCTTTTCTGTGATCTTTAGAGGAGTTCTGCAGAAATCTGTTTATTGCACGTATCTAGCTTTAAAACTGAGGGACATTTTTAGATTAAAGAGAATTGACATGCCCCCAGAAGGCGTAGCCAAAAATCGCAACACTTTATCTGAAGCGGGTATAAACGAGTTTCTAGTTTCAAGTCTGTAGCTTTGGCGAAAGAAATTGCGTTCATATTTCTTTAAAATTGTATGTAATATTATAATCCCTTGGATATAGGATGACCTTTCAAAAATTATAATTTATTAAATTTTTATTACTAATAAGCATAGGTTTTATAAACTACTAGCCTGGCTTTTTAGCCCCGTACCTCTTTCATCAGTTGTTTCTTAGAATCTAGGATAAAATCGCTACCAAAGAACTAAAGAACTTGTTAATATTCAATAAAAATCCATAGCACACCTCTTTATCATCTATAAATTTCTGGTCTGCTATTTAAGCTCGGAACGTCTTGCTTTAGTTGTTTTTATTGCCTGTGAAAACAATTTAGCCTACGTCAGCTATTATGATTTATTTCTATTTTATGACATTATCATTTATCCCAAAATAATTAAATCGATTAGTAAGCACTCTATATTGTATATCGCTTGTGATTGTATTGGTGCGTCACATTTGTGGGCTTGCCCCTTGACCTTCACGCGGCTTTCAAAAGTGCTAGAAAGTAAATCGATAGTTCCCATTAGTTACAGCGACAACAGATTCAATAGCTTTTGTTCAGGTAGACACATCTATACATAGCTCGCCCATAGTCCCCCTCGCCCACCGCCACCCCCTGCGTCAAAAACAGAATAGGATTACGGTTTGAGTATTAAAGCTGCTGTAGAGGTGAAAGTGTTTTGATTTCCACTCCGATTTCGGTGCAGTTTCACATTTATATTTGCCTAACGCCTGCAATACAAACACGCACACAATCCTCAATACGAATGTACTTTTGATAAGCGACGTTATCAGCCAGACCCACGACTTGTGTGCGAGGGGTGTGGACAGCAATGCATACATGAAAATACATGTGTTCTGTATATAAAATATACTGTACTACTTAGATTGTCGCTCTCTCTCGTTTGCCAGGCCAGCCAGCCGGCTAATCAGTATGTAGTGGACTTTTGTGTGTTAAACATGGCAAGATCCAAGTCCAAGAACAAGGGATCCACGTCCCCGGGTTTTAATCGTGCAGTGCAACTGATGCTCCACATTACGGCTGTTATTCAATTCAACTATGGTGTCTACTATTTTCACAATTTGGATATGCCAAGATCAATTTTTCATCCGTTCGCTGGCAAATTTAAATTCTTAACATTTCTATGTGCGGTAAGCGAACGAAGTGCAAGTGCAGCCCAATCTGTTATCTATCTGTTATCGATAAAATGTTGATTCGCACAGTCACGGTGGATTGGCAGCACTGCTGTTATCGTACAGTGAGCCAATTTAAAATAAAACTGTTAATTTTTCATAAATTTCTATTTGATCGCTTTTAACGTGTCAAAAAGAGAGCTATTATTTATACTCTGAAGTTAATTCCATATATATGTATACTTATGTATACATGGTCAAGGTCACTTAATGAAATCATATTCTTATCAAACACCTCGCCATTTTAATACTTATTCATATAGTGAAAAGGGTATATATGGATTGTGTAGTGTCTTTCTTGCTGTCCATGTGTCTGTCCGTACAAAGGGGGCATGGCAAATCAATCAAATCATTATATCTTAGGGGCGAGTACTCTACGGAAATCCATACGTTCTTACTGTTTTGATTTATCACCTCTTATCGTTATATCCACAGATGGGGCAACAGTTTGAGTATTTGAATATTTCAATCAGCTGCATCCAACTAAATCTAACTTAATGTAATTTCACGTTGAAATATTTGTATGCACAAAAGAATTAAATGTATTTTCAAGTGGAAAAAACAAGTGATCTTAAGATTTATCGATTATTATTATTTTATTATTTTAATATTAATTTTCAATTCATTTTGCTAAATATAAATTTCAACAGAAATAGAACTTTGTTTAGAGCCCGCCAAGGCCAAAAACAATGTGACCAAGTCAGCAACAATTGGTCAAAAATAGCTGCACAGTCCTTAATAAGTATCGATAAGAAATTCTATGCGCGCCATGGTCACACATGAGCCAACCGTCTTCAGTGTTACTATTTTGCTGGCCGGCTGCTGTTCGTTGCCGTGAAAAAATCAATTAATTGTAATAAAAATGGCCACAGGCCCTGCAACGCAATCGCTATTCAAAAGCGTTTTTGGCGCCTTGCGTACGCTCCTGCACTTTACGGCGGCAGTGCAGTTTACGTATGGCATATATTATGATTATGCATATGTTGAATTTCCAATTTCGAATGACGTTAATTCAAAATTACTTCATCATCCGTTTGGGGGAAAATTCAAATATCTAACTTTCTTGGATGCGGTAAGCGATGGCCATAATTTGTCACAATTATCTATTATCTTAGGCTAATCTCAGTCGAGTATACATGTGTGTAACGATAACCGGTTTTGGGGCTTTTTTTCGTTTTGTCAAGCCTCACTGATTTAGCGGTTGCAATTTATTCCACTTCAATTATCAGCCCTTGAAGCCCCAACAACCCCTTTAAACAGTCAAATACACGCGTCTCTTTAACTGGCCTTTTGTACTTTTGCACTTACAGATAATACAGGCACTGTATTACATTGTCTCGCTCGCCAATGATTTTGTGGGCACAAACGAGCTGGTGCCAAAGCGGCCCCCAGCCATACGTAAATTCAAGGACTGGCTGCTGGCCACACTGGCGTTCCCTGTGGCCTTAAATGTGGGCGTTACCTTCTGGACGTTGTATGCCATTGATCGTGAACTAGTCTTTCCCAAGGTGCTGGATCCCGTCTTCCCCAGGTGAGTTAAATGGCATTGGACCGTGAAAAAAACACACAACTAATATTCATTTTGTTCATATTGCAGTTGGCTCAATCATATTCTGCACACCAATATTGTCGTTTTTATTGTGCTAGAGGTGTTCACGTCGTATCGGGCTTATCCAAAACGGAGCAAGGGCCTCGCTGGCCTGGCCATATTCATGGGCAGCTATTTAGTCTGGATACACATTATCAAGCACTATTCAAATGTCTGGGTATATCCAGTATTGGAGGTCCTCCAGCTGCCACAGCGCATTGTTTTCTTTGTGGCTGTGCTCGGCTTCACTTTTGCTCTCTATCTGCTCGGCGAGTTCTTGAACAACGTTGTGTGGGCCAAGGAAGTGAAGCTGTCGCAGCGCAAGACCAAGTAGGCTGCGTACTAAAGTCTGTAGTGAATAGTCTGTCTTGTGTGTGTGTGTGCTCGTCTTTTTAACTAGTTAAATTTCAAGATGAATACAAAAATGAATTTCGCTTATATTTTACACGACTTTCAAATTAATAATAAACTTGATCGAATGCCACACTCAATAATTAATTGGCTTAAATAGCAGTAAATATTTGAAGTACTACAATTAGAGTGCACTTTGCAAAATGCAAATTAAAGTAATTGTTTTTAGATGAGCATAATTAACGTTGAAGCATTTTTTAATTGCATAATTCATATCAAGCAAAGCACAGCAACAACTTTAATACCTGCGTTAAACTGTAAATTGAATACTAGAGTCATTAAAATAAAAAAAACAATTTAATTAACTAATAACAAGCTTTTGTCTTACGCTCGACTTGCATTTCAAATTCGGCGCCAACTGTCAAGCTAAGAGTTAATCAATTACCAATCTCGAATGCGGCGCTGCAACTAACTAGTTGGATGCTGTGGGTGGTCCGCCACACCCAAATGTTAGCTGGCAATGCAGCCCTGGTCAAAGCAACAGCTGTTCGCCTAGTGCTTTGTTATGATCGGAACACTTTTAATATATGTACATGTATGCGTATGAACACGCCTATGAATCTACAAGCATATCTTACACCTGCGCACTCTTCCGCACCGGACGTCCACTTTTTCCCTTGGCCAGGTGTAACTTTTCTAGGAAATTGATCTACAGTGCTACTTTGCGTCTGTTCTGGTTGATATACTGTAACTTGTTACCTGCTATTACCGCTAAAAGAACGCCTCTCGCTACCTGCTGTACAAGTTTGAACTCACGCGAGTCCAGAGGTCAGTTAACAATTATGAATTATCTGAGTTGTGTGTGTCTAACGTTTTCTACCCTAACGGAGGGTATTAACATTATGACACACAACGTGTAACGCACAAGAGGAGACGTCACTGACCCTTCAAAATATATTATTATTTTTATTTAAATCATAGCAAATAAATTATTAACATAGCAATGGGTATATTGGTCTTGTGCAAACATATGTAACAGGCAGAAGGAGGCATATCCAACTTCATAAAATATATATGCGTTCGTCTGCATTAACGAAATCGTTATTAAAAACTATAGGAGCTTCAGACTTCAAGTTTTCGAATATTGGCTCGTCTATAGCAGATCAAGTTTAATTGAATTGATCGATAACCCACTCTGAAATCGGTAAAAACTTATTTCGTAGTTTATGATAGCTAGAGACACTAAATTTGGTTCACATGCATATTAGAACAAATTGTAGTACTTAAATAATCTATTACAAAAATAGATCCGTTAACAAAAATAGAAGTCTATGATTCGAACCCGGCTCGATCTTTACAGGTCATTCGAAATCTGTCTGCCAAATTTGATGACTCTAGTTCTAAAATTGTGGGATATATGGATTTTCGCAGCTTACCCGCCGCCAAGATCTATAGATTGAATCGAATTGCCACGCCTCCAGTGGGCTTGTAGTATCGTTAGTATAAATATCACAAATCGCACAGTTACTATATGCAAATATAAAGCGCACATCTTTCTTATGCCTGCAAGGGGTTTTAATCTTCGGCACCTGGAAAACAACCGTTCTTTCTCGTTTTTATTACACAGTTTTCTCTGTATATATCATTAGCTTGGGTCTTTGTTACCTAGGTATGTACATTATATTGGTCGCAATTCGAAGCTGTTTACATGTTTGAGAGATATTTCTGTAGCATAGCAGGGGGTCTTATACAACACCTGATCTCTTGCTGATCAGGCCATATGAATACAAATATCATCTACAACACGATGTCAGCTGCGACTTCAGTGGGTCAAAGCATATATGCCACTCCCATCTATTTTTATATAGTTGGGCTCAATCGTTTAGTATTCGAGGCACAGCAGATTTCAATCATTTTATGCAGTATATATAATTTAAATCCAGAATACCAATTCAACTTAGAGAGTAAACGTAGAAAATCTAAATTTCAACTTATATATATTGGTAATATGCATTTTCTAAGATTTTCTTTCAGCGTCATGTTTAAGTTTATAGTAAAAATATAATTGGAAACCAACATAATAAAGACAACTTAGTTAAAATGGGTTCGAAAAGCCTGAAATTGTTTAAAATATTTTTTATTTAAATATTACGCCCGACAAGGGCAAATAATTTGCTCTATTTTGGAAAACCAGCTCTGTAAAGATTTCGTTTTTGGTCACCAAGGCACATTTTTCCGCTTAAAAGTTCATTTTTTTTTGCTTACCTAGAATTAATACCAATTTATAAAGAAAATATTTGTATTATTTTTGGTAGAGAATATAGCTATAAATCAATAGCACTGGCTACCATGGCCTACATTTAAAAGATGGTTTCATCCACTAGCCCGCAGCTCAAACCCGCTTCGCTGTTTACTGATATACGAATTTATTTATTAACTGTACTTTTAGATATAAGAAAATAGACGCCTAAAAACTAGAGCCCACCCTCGCTAAGACAAAATCCTCTAAATAGGAATCCTCCGAATTTGAACCGAACTGAAGCCCCACCTGTACCCATATTTCAATGTCTTTACAATATATGTTTTTTCGATTGGATATAAAATCGGTTTATTAGTTACAAAATGTTAATTGTAAGATTTTTAGGCACTTTGTAACACAATTCGTTTTTCGGTTTTCGTTGTGCTGAATGGCCCAAAAGGGCGACATTTTTTTTTTTGTACATTTAAAACAACATACATATTTGTACATTAAAACCAAAGAGCTACAAACTAGTTTAAGGAAACAGTCATTATACAAAATTACAAATGCTTACAGAGAGACAAAAAACATAAATTCTAGTTCTCTTTTTGTATATAGGTAAAAATGTGTTTGTAAACTTTTCAAAACTTAATTACTATGAGTATTCGTAGTCGTATTTGTATTCGTATTCTTATTGCTATTCGTTATGTGTGTTTCAAATGGAAGCGGAGAGTTTTAGAAACTTAAGTAAATGCATTTCGTTGCATGGGCTGCTGCAGTAGAAGCTCTACTTGGAGGGCAGCAGCAACATTTTCAGTTTATCGGATTCACTCATGAGCGTTGGCTCCTTGTGATGTCGCGGCCCGAGTAGGGACTGCATTTCGGTGGCATCCTCGGATATCAGCTCGTTGCGTTGTCGACTTGCCGCATTGAGCAGGCGCATGGCCTGCTGCAGCTCCTCGTTGCCGTAGGTGGGCAGCGTATGGGTGGCAATGTCATAGGGATTTGCCTGGATGCCCACATCGCAGCTGGTCTTGCTGTTGCGCGAGTTGGGCTTGCCCGTCGACATGCCCGAATAGGAACTGTGCAGCATGCCGCCCAATGGTATGTCCAGCTCAACGGAGGAGCAGCTCAGCGAGTCGCCATTGACATCCATGGCCGCGGCCAGTTGCCTCGCATAGTTGCGCTTGAAATCACTGTTGGAGTCTACGTCCAGTTCCAGCTCCCTGCCAACCGCCTTGTGAGCATGATGATGCTGTGACTTGCTCTGCTCCTTGCGTGACTTGCGACTGCGCTGCGAGTTGCGCGAATGCCGATTGCCATTACAATTGGATTCGCCGGACTTTTGCATTTGTTTAAAGAAATGCTCCAATGCTGCGGCCTTGTTGCCATTGCTGGGCAGCTCCTGTATCGTGGGTCCGTCGTCATTGTTGTCGCTCAGCTCCTGCTTGACCACCACGTTGAGGTCGTGTATTTTGAAAGAGGCACGTGAGTTATCCTCCTCGTCGGAAGATGTGGTCATGCCCTGGTTCTGCAGGAACGGCAATATAAACTGCCCGTTCTTTTGTATGAAATCATTTATGATGCTGGGATCTAGGCCCGCATTGCGACGCCTGGTGCTGTTGTGCTTTTTGGTGCTCTGGGCAAACATGCCCACTTTGTGACTAGCATTCGGATAGGTGGTCTTCTTCAGCGCAATCACTTGCGACTCGACTGAGGTGCTGCTCTCGCGTCTTCCCCGTCCACGCTGCGTGCGCTTATTGCTGCTGGAGGAGTAGCCGTGTTTTCTATGCTGGCGCGTTCGGGACGCCACTTTCGTTTTCATCTCGGCGATTTTAACGGAGACCTGTGAATCCACCGAATTGCGTCGCGATTCAACGGACACGTGTCGCACACTAACGCTTATTTCCGAGTCCAGGGAGTTCTTGCGTCCACCCTGACCCTGGCTGGAGGAGTTTGTGTTGCCGGCGGTGGCGCCAGTCAGTGCCATGCGACGTTTCACGCATTGCGGCAAATAGTGTACCCAGGTGGAACTTATTTCATTCGTTTCCGATGAGTTCAAGTCGTTTACATCGAAATTTAAGCCCACGGGATCGGTGTGTGTATTGTATAGCGTTATGGACAGTCGACCCTTGTCCTCAAAGTCCTTGCGCTTGGCCCATGTTTGTGCAATAACCTTGTGCTTGGGCATTTTGACCTCTTCGACAACCTCCTTGCCGCACTTTCTAGTGAAAGTAAAAAGAAGAATAAATCTTGAATCCTTTGCATTGTACAATGTTGGACAAAACTTACTTTTTAATGTAGCGCTTCCAGGTCTCCACAGAGGACGGCGTCCAGCACCAGGTGGACATGAGTATGCCAGAGCTGAAGAGGCATAACAGGTGCAATTGCAGCACGCCCACACTGGGACGATTCTCGATTTTGCAGACGCTGTTCTCATCAAAAACGGAGCTGATGCGACATCTATAAAAGATAGCAAAGAAATTGAAATTAGAATACAAATAAGTGGGGGAATTAGCCCGAAAATGATATAAATTTAATTGTTTCATTGCATTACTGGCCAGGTTTGAACTTAAAACCTGGATTCACGTATCTGACAAACCAGTTTTACAAACAGAAATGCGAGTATTATTGGTTTAAGCCCTGAACCAAATTATTTTTGGATTAAAGCTATGTTAAGCTAGTGAAATAGGATCAATGACATTTATACTCACATGATGTAGTGCCTGAAACTCTCAGCCCACTCGGCCGAATGGCGAAACTCCGTCACGTGACAAGCAATCGCAACTAGTATGAAAATCAGCGTCAAAAGGGCGCAAACCCCCATGCGCATAATAATCAAGTGGATTTTATTACTGGCCGACGTGGACTTAATATCATTGGCAAAGTGCTTTAGGCCAAAAAGCATAACCATGCCGCGTGTGATGAAATAGCCGCCAATCAATATGACGCCACAGAGCGGACCCAGGAGCAGACCGGCGCGCATCGAATGATTTATGTAGCCGACAAAACAGATGCCCACAATGCCATTGCCATCGACTTCGCTCAGAGCCATTGTGGTAATGGTTAGTACCAAGGGCAGCGACCAGGCAACCAGATGAAAGTACGAGCCCTTCTTATCAATGCGATCCTGTACATGACCCATGGCACGCCAGTGCCAGGCGTAGGTTAAGAACACAAACCACACCATGCCGGCGGTAAGAAAATAATAGACCAGCACAAATATCACAATGCACGAGAGATTCTCGCCTGCCGTTGGCTCCGAGTGACGCAGTGTGCCATCCTTGCGGCAGACAATGTCCTCACGCGAGCCGGACGTAAATTGCACCAGCCAGCTGTAAAAGCAAAGGATGTTAGATGTCATACAGTTTTTTTTATTTATTTATTTTATTTGACTACTCACCCAACGCAGGAGATGAGAAAACACAGATTGATGTAAAAGACAATCACAGCTGGATATTTGTTGGCATTCTGCCAATCGATGAGAAATGTGGCGACAACAAATAGATTGGAGAGCAGGCACAATGTGCCGCCATAGCCGATTAGTTTGTGTATCTGTCGATGCTCATCGTCCGTATACAAGGGATCCTTGCACTGCACACCGCAGCCCTCAATGCCAGGATAATAGCTGGCCGCATTATCTGCCGGCACCAGAGGCGGCATACATTTCCCAGTTACATTGAATTTCATTTCGCGCGCATCATTGCTGCATTTCATGGGAAATAGCGTTTCGTTGCAGCGTAGAAATTTTGGAAAAAATGTTGTATTATATAGCACACGACACGGTTCAAGGGTAATCTTGCACATTTCGTACGACGGCAGGTAGACCATGTCTTGGCCATTAATTTCCTCACATTTGGGCTTGAAAACGGCGCACAGAAAAGGCTGTAAATGCAGGCAATATTTGGATTTTCCTTCTCATTTACTTGGGTGTCTCAGTGTCCGCTTACCTGTATAACAGCCCAGCATTTGGGCACGTGACGCAGCGCATAATAGCTACTCAGCACCTCGTCCAGCTCCTTCTCCTTGCGATAATCCGTCAGGCCGAGACTGGTAAATGCATAGGGCAACTTGGAGCCAAAGCATGTATTATGTGTGCTATTCACCTCCAGGCAACGTCCACGTCGCACACACTGTATATGCCGGCTATCGAGGCCATCAAACCAGGGCTTATCGTCCTTGCCCTTTTTGCCATAAAGCCGATAATTCATTGTGCCATTGATGGGCTCCAGATCGACTTGTGTGGCTGGCGTTGTGCTACTGCCGAATTTCGTGGAGCCTACACTCGGGCATGTCAGGCTGGCCAGCAACAGGCAACAGAGGGTGAGAGTGCCCCTGGTAAACAGGCCAAGATTTTCAAATAAATTTTATGCTTACAAACTTTTTGATAATGGGCTGTGTTGCCGTGTGCATACTTACGTCTCCATTTTAGCTGTGATTGCGAACATTCATGTGACTGGCCACAAACGATAAATGCTATTATAATATATATTAAGCGAAGCCTTTGTGAATATTAATGTCCAACGTTGACAGTCGCGCCTTGTTTGGCTACCAAACAAAACAAAAAAAACTCGCGTAATCAACGCATTTTGTTGCCAATTCAATGTATGCTGTTATTTCAGAAATTTAATTCATGAAATTTAATTCAGAAAAAATGCAATAAACCAAGGAAAAAATCAAACTAAATGCGCCGCAAACAGACGAAAGCAACAAATGAGCGTTTGATTGCTACAGCAGGACCACCCACAAAGCCGTCAGTTATCGAACGCGTGCAATCGGACAATCGATTAGCCGCCCGCAAGTCGCGTTAAAGATATCGATGTGTGGCGTTTTGTACATCCCTGGCCGCAGTTTGGCTTGTGCAAATTTATACACGGGCATTATCACAAAAAAATAGTGGAAAGAAGAAGGCTTGATTTAAAATAAACCTGTGCATTTGTTTAACACAACGGGCGTTATTTATAGCCATGGATGCCGCTCCAGTTATAGCGCCGCACGCCGCCAACGAGGTGAAGCCACTGACTCAACCCCCGGCCCCGGCGGCCGCTGCGGCAAATGAAAATGGTGTACAAACAGCAGCAAAAAAATCTGAAACAGTGACTGGCACTGGGACAGGCTCCGGTACGTATAAGCTGCCCAAAGCCGCTTTGGGTGTGTTCGCCACTCAATTTGTTTATTTACTATAAAATGTATTATTGTAGAAATGCATTCCAATGTTGAGACTGGAGACAAGAAATTGAAAACCGAATTGCCCGTTGAAAAGGTTTTGATTACAATATGCAGCGCCGATCGGAAGAATAAAAAGACCTTCATGTCGTTGCCCAGCCGAAAGGATGTTATTGAAAAGGGTGCGTATTGTAGTTGCTGGTACTTTGTATCAATGCCTGTAGTTAATATCAATATTTATTTTATATGCTCAACTTCAATCCTCTCCTTTTGCCCTCTAAACAGCACACAAATACGGCTTGGCTGGCAGCACCATTGTACTGGAGAGCAATGGCTGTGAAATATGCGAGGATGAAGTACTCCTATTTGCAGCCAAAGAGAAAATATTGCTTATGCTGCTGGCCGAAAGCGATGAATATGTTATACTACCTCCGCCCTCGCCGCTGAATCGTTCGGAGCGCGCGGGCAGCTCACTGGATCCCAGTTTTATTTCGAATGCCAACGATTCGACAGTTTCAAACGATGAGACTCTCTCGCTAGCCAGCGTTACGCCAAGCAATTCAAAGACATCGACGGCACAGTTTAGGGAGTTTTCGATACCTTGGACCAAGGTACCGAATGACATTATGAAGCTATTGCGTGGCAAAAATAGCTTGGGTAAGCGTCTAAATACGCTGGCCAATTTATTGGTGGATGCGTTGCGTGAACGCTCGTCACACATACCCATACGCGTGTTTCGTCAAGTCGCCCAGCAGGCGGCCGAAAAATATCCCGACTCGTTGCTCGAAAAGGATCGTGAAGGACAAAAGATTGCCACCACGCCACAATCATTAATCTCCAAAATGATCAATCGCAATAATGCACTGAATCGTCCACAGAAACGGGCCAGTTCCGGTTCAACGGACTTACACATAACCAGCAACAGCAGCAAAAAGCGCAAGTCCAGCAATAGCATTGGGGGGACAGTGGCGGCCAATGGTAATGCCAAATCGCTAGCGCTTAATCGCGATCTGGAGGAGAAGAAGGAGCTACTGACGGCCAGTTATCGTGGCAGTGCCAGCGTTGAGCCGACCACAATTGCCGAGTACATGAAGGAATGCTTTCCGCTGCAGCGTGCATTCTTCAACAATAGCGAAAAGATACCGGACATTACGGCCATCAAAGAAAACTGGCCGTATATATTCAATAAGGATCTGCTCTATCAGCATTTCGAGCTGCTTATGTCTATCGATCCGCGCGTGCTGGAAAAACGATTCGTCAGCGAAAGAGAACGCATGTTCAAGTTCTTTAAAACGTCCAAAAATAAGAAGGTTAACGCTCTTGAGGAGAGCAATGCGAATGTAGTGCGTGGCCTGGCCTACCATTTCAATGAGGATCCCGACTACATTTTCAAGCAGCTCCAAAATGGACCTTTGCCAAAAGAAGTTCTGCAGCACATCAACCCAACCAATGCGCCTTGGGTGGCTCTAGTCAGTGAGTATCTACCTACCTCGATTTATGTGTAAATCCTTTTTAATTTCTATTCTATTGCTTTTTAGCTACGCCCGCAGCGGCTGGCACTGAAGCCGCCAAGACCGAAGCAATAGTGTACATTGAGGGGCAGATAATGGGCACATTTGCTGCCGCCGATGCCGATTTGCCGGATATCATTGCCCAATTGCTCTGCTACTATTATACCTTTAACATGATGTACCCCAAGGAAGCCAATCAAACACTCGAATTTATCGTCATTTATTTTCTACAGCATGCGCCGGAACAGGCGCGTAACTCCAAAAAGAGTATCACCACAAACAGTAAATACAATCAGCTAATTGCGAAGCTGGCTAATGCAAACGGTTGAGCAGAGGCTGCCGCTGGAGCAAACGTCTCATACTGTTTAGTTTACATAATTTATTTTGCAGACCCATTCACATATACTCCTTCTATTTCTAAGATGATTTACATAAAGTGTGTAGTACTTATGTTGTGTATACAATTTCAGATTTGTCCCGACAAAAAAAAATTGTTTTAATTATTGTGAAACTTATTGTTCAGGTTGTTTTTAGGTTGATAATTCTTTTTCGGTATCCATTCCTCCATAAGTCCAGTGTTTTTAGCCATAGTACTTATAGCCATTCGCAAACTGGCCTTTTTTTGTGTCAACACGGCCTTTGTTAGTTTCCTACGTACGAAATTGCGATCCTGTGTCGTCAACATTTCCGGATTTCTCGAAATCCCGCGCAATTGATTATTTTGGGAGTAATTTGTCCTGCCATTCTGCCACTTTGACTGTGGATTGTCATGGCCATCGCCGAATTTCTCCCATGTGGTTGTTGCCGTGCGGCTCGTTTCGAAATTTTTCGAATTCCCGTGCTGTTGATTATTTTGGTAGTAATTTTTTCTGCCGTTCATCCAATTTGACTGTGAATTGGCATTTCCATCGCCGAATTTCTCCCATGTGGGTCTTGCCGTGCGGCTCGTTTCGAAATTTTTCGAATTCCCGTGCAGTTGATTATTGTGGGAGTAATTTTTCCTGCCATTCATCCACTTTG
Organism: Drosophila robusta; assembly: GCA_035043565.1. Lineage (NCBI taxonomy): Eukaryota > Metazoa > Arthropoda > Insecta > Diptera > Drosophilidae > Drosophila > Drosophila robusta. The sequence goes on along the minus strand of JAWNMW010000583.1, from coordinate 9,569,849 downwards.
ACTGTGAATTGGCATGGCCATCGCCGAATTTCTGCCATGTGGTTGTTGCCGTGCGGCTCGTGTCGAAATTTTTTGAATTCCCGTGCTGTTGATTATGTTGCGAGTAATTAGTCCTGCCCTTCTTCCACGTTGACTGTGAATTGGCATTACCGTCGTCGAATTTCTCCCATGTGGTTCTTGCCGTGCGGCTCGTTTCGATCATATTGCGTCGGTGGTTTTGCTCCCGCTGCCTCAGAGTGTCTTTGGCCTGTTGGCTATCCATATTAAAGCGATTCGAACTGTTTTGCGCCTGCTCATCGTCCAGAATATCATTCTTCACATGCTGCCAGGGCATGGCCGCTTCTTCGATGGTGGGCGGTGGTTCTCTGCGCCCAAATGAGTTGGGCGAAAACTTCTGTTTACCCCAATTTTTAGAGCGTTCAGACACGGCTCTTTTGTGTCTATTAAACTTACTTTCAAGTTTTTTAAAATCTGCTTTAAACATGTTTGTACAGATTCCAGTGACAGACGATGCACACACGATAAGCTTTAAGAGCTCGATATTATCGATATTTTAAATTTTTGTTTGCGATAGTTTTAATGAACCAAAAATAAATAACTGTCAACATAATTAAAATTTATAGAATATGCAGCTATATATAAATTTGTACTTATTTGTACTTATGTTATCTTGTATACAATTGTTATATATAATCGTTAATCGAATGATATTTATTGAAACACTTAATCGAACATTTTTCACACAATATTTCGAATAGTAATTTACTATCGATATATAATAGAGAGCATCGATAATGGCTATTGAGCAGCCGAGCATCGATACATATATAACACGTGCAAGCGGTCTGCATAAGTTTTTTGAGCTACGGTTTGAGATGCACAACGACAGGGAAAGACGTTCCAGCGGCAATTGGCACAATTCCGCTCCAAGCGATTACCACTACATGGACAATAGTGGTGACCCGTCCAATGGCAACTGGAATGGCGAAAGACGCGACCATAGCCAGAATCAAAATAATAGCTTTAACCGCGACGTTCGTGGTGGACGAGGACTCGGCGATGAATCGTTCACAAAGTTCCGGGATCGAAACCAACAACAAAAACAATTCCAAAATCAGCACCCACCTAATCAGCGGCAACCTCGGGGCGGAGGGAACACACAACGCGCTGCTAGAAGAGGGCAATCCCACCAAGAACGTCGTCAGCGCAAAGCAAAGCAAAAAGCCCTGGGGCAAGAGGTCAATCAAAGAAGCGGTGGAGGAAGAGGGGGTAGAGGAGGTGGTGGTCGCGGGGGCAGGGGTGGCCGTGATGGGCGCAACAGTGTTGGCGGTACAGTAGGACCCTGGTACCAGGCTCCAATACAAAATGATATATACCACTTCACCAACGGCCAACTGGGTAATGAGAACAGCGTGTCGCCTGCAATTGAACCACCAATGCCACCGTCCACTCCAGAAGCGCCCAAAGAGACGGCGCCAGCAATTGCAGTGCCTGCCGAGGCGGAAAAGCCAATTGCACTCATCAGTGCGACCAACATTAAGAAGGAAAAGAAAGATAATTTGCCCAAGCAACCAGCACAGCCGAAGGCAAGCAGCGAAGAGAGCTCGTCCAGCAGCTCCGATGAGAGCGTCGAGGCCGGCGAGGTGGTCAAAGCAAAACTAACGAAAAAAACTGAAGCTGCTGTGGCGTCCAAGACGAAAGTTAAGGCCGAAGCCGTTGCCAAATCGGCATCTTCCTCCGAAGAGGATTCCAGCGATGATGCTAGCGCCTCGCGGGTCAAAAGTAAAGCGGCAAGCAAGGAGTCGGCTCCAAAGTCGCCCAAAAACTTGAAGAAATGTGTATCCGAGGAAGATGTCGTCTGCCTGGGCAACGCAAGTCGAAAATATACAATAGTCGATGAGGATGACAACAATGAGGAGGATGATGCCGAGGCGAGCAGTGAGGCTGAAACAAATATGGAGCAAAAGTCTGTCAAAAGTAAGGAGAAGGCCGGCCATATATGCGGCATTTGCGAGAAAAAGGTAGATATATATTTGGCTTGATCATGGCAAAATCTGTAATCGTAATGTGTATTTAAACGCAGGGTCACACTTCATTCGAGTGCCAGATGATATGCAGAAACTGCTCGGCGCCTTATCATAGCTTCAAGAATTGTCCGAGTCCGCCCAACTTAAATATAGCTCTGCAGGCATTCATGGAGTTTAGCTTGCAACAATTGACCGTTTTTAATTTAGATCAACGATTTTCGTTTCCTGCTGGCGTGTTTCCCACAATGCCAGTGTTGCCACCTGCACCGGTACAAAATCCTGCTGCCGTCAAGTCAAAGAAGGATAAAGCTAAAGCTACTAACAAAAAAACAAAGAAAACTCCGAAGAAGAAAATTAAGGTTGAAGTCCACAATACCGACGATGATGATGATGATGACGACGATGACGATGATGAAGCCGAAGCTGACGCTAGCACCGAAAGCGAGTCGAGTGGCTCGAGTGCTGAACCGCAGCCGGCGATAAAAACAAAGAGAAAACGGAGCTCCAAACAAGCTACCACAAATATGACGCCCGCCGCGGCTTTTCCGTTTCCTATGCTGGCTGCGGGCGCACCCTACAATCCGATGATGTATCCATATGGGGCGCCATTTAGTTTTCCCAAATAACTCTTAGTTGTATACAACTTTCGTATGTATATATACACCATTCATATACATATAAGCGATAAAATAACTTTAACATTAAACTAGTGGCAAATCAAGTTTGTGAAGAATTCACCTTGTATATATGATTTTTTTTGTTTTTTAATATTTACTGTTTTAATGTTCGTAGCAAAAATTGGTTTGGTTATTTATTGTGGACTCAATTAGCGTTCCTTTTGTCCGTAACAAAAACATTTAATATTTGATCAACTTTTGGCATCTTAACGGAATTTGAAATCGCAACAGGGTGACAATTATGTGTGCGTTTTTGGTGAGTGGCACACAGTTGTTGCTGTTTGAATGACCATTACAAAAACAAGATTGAGGGCTGCTATTTATAAAGCAGAATTATAAAAGCATATGTGTTTATGTTATAATATACTGAATTTACCCACCAACTGTTAACTGCAGGCGATTAAGCTAAATTTAAATAGCAACAGGGTGATAATTGCGTGCGTATTTTGTGAATGTCAGATTGCCTAATCGCTAATGCAGCCCTAGCAGACTGCACAGCTGTTGCTTGCCATGCTGCAGTTTGTTTAATGTTTACAAAAAGAATTGTGAATTTGTGAATTAAATAAGGTGCATAAAACAAAACAAGGACACCAAGCACATTCGATTCAAGCAGTAAGTAGTTTATACATTTATTGTTTTAACATTAAATTTGTGCGCAACACACTACTGAACCTGTGGATTCCGCTCAAACGTGTGGAATGGACTGAGACTGGGGTACATGGGGTGAACAATTTAGCTGGAGCAGAAGGCGCGCTCTTCACGCTCGCGATCGGTGCCGCAGCTGATTGGATGGCTCATGCCGCGCGGATCGATGCCCGGTTTGAGCAGCGACTGCTGCAGTTCCCATATAATTTCATTGGCCAGCACACTGACTGCCAGCATTAGGGCCGTCTCATAGTTGAGTGGATTCACAGCATAGCTGAGTATGCCAACGGCAATTTGATTGTACAGAAAGTCTTTGTCCAGTTCGAGCAGCTCCTCGCGCACCTCCATAATGCGATTCTCATAGTGACACTGTATAGCCGCAAAGACCTGCTTGTCGAGCCCGACGAGCAGCTCTCGCTTAAACTTGACCAAAAAGTGTTCGATGAAGATAATCTCATTGCGATTCATGTGCGGCAATCGCATCTTCTCCTGTATCACCTGCTCGCCAATCTGGCTAACCACCAGCGAGGTGAGCGAGCCAGCCGGGGTCGGTCGCCGATCCGTGCAGGTTCGCACATCGACAAACGGATGTATCTCATAGCTGCCCATGCCAATGGTGCAGGCAACGCCGTTGAAGGATACATGCGAGACACGCGCATTATTCTTGGGTGACATGCCCGCTCTAACCTGTGGCGTCGGCAGCTCCATGACCTTGTTATCGCGCGCAAAGCCAATGATCTGGATAGCTTTCTGCGGGGGAGGCCAAAGAGGTATAAGCAATGGGTTTTTAAAACAATTTGTGATTGACTGACGGACTGATTGATGATCAATGCACAGCGCAAACTGAATTTCTCACACTGATCACCTTGGTTTTCCATTAAATCGGTAGTTTTTTTTTACAAAATCGAAGGTATACTAATGCACATTTACGTAATTAACCAATTTTGGCAAATTCACGCAAATTCATCTTCGGACAATTGGCAAAATCTGATCTGTCGAGTTTTATAGTTTTAACCAAGTATTTAAATATCGTTCAGATAAACACGTTCGCATTTTTTATAAATCGAGGATCAACATAATAAATAATACTTATTTACGTAATTAACTTAATTAATTAATGTTTATAGTTTTAACTAAGTATTTAAAGACCGTTGTTAAATTAAGTCGAAAATCGAAGGTCAACATAAAAATTGATTTATATTTATCGTAATATACTGATTTTGTTAAATTCACCCCAACCCTCGGAAAATAGGCGGAAAATATTAATTTAAGTTTAAATAAGCGCAGAAGTAGTAGCTAAAAATTAAAAAAATAATAACCGGGCAAAGCCGGTTAGTACTCACATAGTTCACATATTTCTTGGCATCGCATATAAAGTTCATAACGCGACCTGTCAAAACGTGCAGAGCGCACGCATCCTCGCTGAGATCCGTGTTGAAGCCGAGCAATATGTGATTGAGTATGTACTGAGCGGCCTTGTAGATGGGATCGTCTGGGGCAAAGGTCAACGGTGCACGGCCGTCCAATGCGATGGCGGCGTTCAGTGCATAGCACAGCTCGCTGTCCAGCAGCCCTTCAAAGCTGGCCTGGTACTCATCGCAGAACGACGGCTGGGCGTTCTGACCCGCATTCGCCTTCTTCTTCTTCGTCTTCTTCTTGGCACGCCTCGGCTTCTTCATTTGTTTGATACGACGGGCGCGCTCCTTAATCTCCTCCTGTATAGCCTCCCATTTCTCACGATACCTCTCCTTGTGGCTCTGAATGAAATATTCACGCTCCTGCTGGACCTCCTTGAGCAGCAGCTCGATCCGCCGCTGATTGGAGATGCGTTCGTGCAGTCGCTTGTGCCAGGATTGTATTTGGCCCTCGGTGTGCTTCATCAGGCGCTGCTTGTGCAGATTGCGCATGTTCTTGTTGTAGCGATCCTTTTTGAATTGGAAGAGCTTCTTCAGCTTGATCAGATGCTTGCGCTGCAAATCCTGGTGCAGCCCAATGTGCGCCTGCACCCGCATGTTGGTCAGCATCTTTCGATGCTCCAGCAGCATTTGTTGCATGGCCGCCATGCTCTCCAGCCGCTTGAACTTCTCCTCGGTTATGCTATAGAGCCGCACCTTCCGTTCGTGCTGTTCCTCGTCGAAGCGCTGTTTGCGCGCAATCACTTCCTCCTGGCTCTGATGGCGGGCGCCCGATTGCGAATTCTCCCGCCGCGAGATATTCTCGGCATTGGCTATCAGTAGGCGATCGTGTCGCTCCGCCTCGCGCAGTCTGTACGCCTGGAGCACATAGTACAGCTGCGATTTGTGCAGGTCCTCGCGATATTGATTGAAGTCCTTCAGATTGCATATCACCTCATTCTCATCGGTGATCTCGCCATTCTCACGCAGACGCTTCAGATTGCGCTCGTTTGAGTAGAAGGTCTTTAAATTTGAATCGTGCAATGGATTATATTCGGGTATGTGTACCGTTACGGATGAATCGAACTCCTGCATGCTACATTTGAACTGGGAGAGGGCAAGGGTTCGTTGATATATTTATAAATAACTTGTACAACACTTTATATACTATATACTATATACCCTTGCAGAGGCCTTAATTTTTATGAAAATCTTAAAATGGCCGTTACTTCTAAACTATACGTCCAATCGCGGGATCGCACCGTTTAAGTGGAAATTTTTACTGTAAATTTATATAAATGTATATGGATATTTTAAATAGCCATATTTTCGTATAATCGCGTATCTCAATTAAATTCGTATAGAAATTTTAAAGAAAACCGAACCCATTAAGTATATGCATTTTGATCGGTAATTACCGATTATAATCAAAGGTTGAATCATGTAGAGATTTATACAAGGACGCGCATTCTTTTTTTTCAAGTCTGATCAGGTTTTTATTATTTCTTTTAATATGAATAAGAAATTAACTAAACAAAAATAATTTAATTCTGAACTGTGCGCGGAATTTTTTCAATACGGTTTCCAAATAGGTCGTCGGTCGCAAGAAGGATGACAGTGTACAAAAACAAAAAAAGTATATATGTCGGCCAAGGATCGCTTGAAAATTTAGTGCTTTTATAAAAACCGATTTGGTTTTTCAATATTCGAACTATATAGTCTATAAAGTTAAAAATTGAGATTTTATGTATATAGTGCATAATATTAAAAATGTACAGAGGAGTGTAAGCTTGGCCACTCTGCCATCCATTCCCGTGAAGTCTTACCGTATTTCCGATTTTGTCCTTTGAGAATATCACCTGATTACCCGGACACTTGAGCATGGGCAGTTTACAATTGAGCGGTATCAGTTCCCACCCGGGCAAGCTGTTAATTGGCAGCCCAGTTTTATAGCTGGGCTGCTTGGTCATAACTTGACTGTTCACATTATTGCGGCGCGGCAACGATAATATATCGATCATGTTTGCATTAATGTCTATCCTTCGCGAAAGCTTATAGTCTTGATCTGATCTTTAACCAATACAATTTTGTAATATTTCGTTGCTAGCTAAGATTCATTCGAAAAAAACTATATAAATAGATACTTTTGTATATTTTTTTTTATTGGCTCACATAGTTAACATACGAAGAAACTTGAAAGAACTGACTGTATTCTGTTTATTCAACTTTTTGTTGCTTGAATCGTTGCGTGTCGCCTACTGTGAGAGCTATTTTGCTCTCTCGTTGCTAGTGTTGCTTTCCCTCTCTCGCGCAGTCTCCTTCACACTCTCTCTCCCTCTCTCGCTCGAAAGCGCTTTTCAAATTGAAAGCTGGCAGCTTCCGTTTGTCCTTTTTACTTGTTACTGTTGGCCGTTGTTTGTTTATTGTTGTTTTGTGTTGTTTTCTTTTTTATGTGCCTCTTTACGGCTGCTTATCAAAGCTTTCGTTGTTGTCACTTCAGTTGGCTGCTCGCTTTCGGCGGCTCTTTGTTCTTGTTGTTATCGTTGGGGCACATTGAACCGGAAACTACAGAAAATGCAATTTATTTGAACCATAATTCAATCAACTTTTGGTAAAAGACTTTGCAAAAATGTTACAAATATGATTTCATCTTGCTGCTTCTTTGTTAGACCGATGTGAAAGTTTTCAGGTCATACAAAATTTTAAAAATCTGGAAATTAAAGTTCCTAACTTTGCGGTCTTCTTATAGAAATATATATATATATGAATATGTTGACTATATTATTTATTATGCGTATTATTCTTTAATTTTAGCATATATATTATCCAAACAAATATTTATTCATATTTATTTATTTCGATCATATTTTAATACATTTTAAAATTTGTTTATAAGACTATTTAATGTAGCCGTAGGTTAAAGGCATTATAACATTCATAAAATATATTTTATTTGTTGCACTTCTTTATGGGTTTATATATTTATATATATATATATATATTTAAATTTCTAAAGTTTAGTGTCATTTTTTTTAATAGAAAAATTACTTTTCAATATTGTTAATATTAAAATAACTAGATAAATGAATTTAGGGCTACTTTATATTTGCGTTTATAACAGTACTAACCAACCAGTTCGTGCCACTGTATCACAGCAACAACAAACTAATATTTTTCATTGAACACCCCCTTCCCTTTGATGGTTTATCTCATGTAAAATAAACAAAGTTCTTTTCATTTTATTGATACATAATTTTGTGTGTCTGTTTTCGTAATTTTCGTTACGATTTTACGATGTATTTGGCCCCACTTTTACACAAGTCCTGGCCGCCATTAGTCGCGCTTGATTTGGAATTGGCTCAAGACGCCAGCAGCGGAAATTTCTATAGATATATGTGTGTTATATAAGTCGTTTTGGACGACCTGCATTGAGGGAATTGGCAACAGTGTGTACCATCAGCATAAAGACTTGCCAATCGGTCAGTCAGTCAGTCAGGCAGTTATTTAGACAGTCAGTGGGGCGTCGGCGAGTCTGCGGCATTCTTCTCACGGGTGCCATGGAAATAAAATCACATCAAGTGCTGAAGGTACTTGCTCTGGTCGTACGTGCTCCAAATACGCTCTCGAGTGTGCTTTCCATTTCAGCTAACAGCCCAAACTGCGCCTCATCTCACACACACACACCTTTACCTACACCTCAGAGGCGTTGATATAAATAAAATATGATGCGTAAACCAAAAAATGAAAGAAAAGCAAAAGGTGCGTGCCAATCTCTGGTGATAAGTTCTTGCCTGACCCATTTCCTGTTATATAATAGTTACTTCCTGTTTGTCAGGTGAATCAGCGATGAGTGCGTGAGTCGTGCTCACGAGTCACATCAGGTGCTGCTTAAGCGTTTGTTTTATGTGTAAAGTATTTTTTGAGTCAACATTTGAACAAGTAGTTTTGGAATAGTACAACAGTTTTTGAATGCCCTGTAAACGGAATATGTCGATTAGGGCGTAAAACAAAGTTATCAGACAGAATGCAGCACAAAAGACCCTACAAATAGACTTTTAAGTTAGTTATAAATAATGTGAAGTACATTTTTGTTTGTTTTGAAATTCAGCAAAGTATAACAGTTGTAGAGACCAAAAAACAATAATTTTATATATGCATGTCTTATAATTTAGTGCAGGGTATAGTCGCACCTGCTTTCTTGATTGATCATAATTTATTTTGGAAAAGTCGAACACAGCCAGGAATTGGGATTTACCTGTTGCATATGAGTGGTGATAGCTTAAATAATTGTTAAACTTTATAAAAAAATATATAAAAATACAGTAATATTATAGTTAACAATAAATTTCTACTATCATATTTATTAATAATTTTGCATTTGATTTGTCATGTACTCATACGCTTTATTAATATATATAATTGAACTATGTTTGCCCAATAGTGGAAAATTGACTAATAATTAAAAAAAGAATTATATGATAATTATATAATTTAGATTTAAATTATGTCGAATGCAAACAATATTTTTTCATTTAAACTATAAAAAGATCTAACCCCACTAGCGCCAACATATATTTATATAACTAAATATGGGAGCTCATAAACACAAAGCTGTGTGCGTTCCTTAAATGTTGTAGTACAACTTTATCTTTTTAAAACAATAAATAATTAAAACTTTTTTCGTTGCATTGGCGTACTTCAAATATTCAAAAGAACATGTAAAAATCTTGTGCTAATTGAAATTGTTTTTACTGTACTAAAAAGGGATGCAAACATTTGCTTAGCGTATTAATATATAAAAGAAGATTATAATTTTATATCTCAAGTACTCTCTTTCTCTCATTCATAATTGCTGTTACTCACGCGCTCATCTCTAAATATGCGAGCAACCACCCACTGCAATTTCCACACCTACGCTCCAATCTACCCTCAAAGCAATACACATGCATAAATATCGAGATAGTTAGTTTATGTGTGTGTGTGTGTGCGTGCGCGCTGCCCCAGGCCAATTTTTAAGCCTAAAAACGCTTTACCGGCAACCAGACAGCTGTGACACGTCGCTCTCTCTTTCTCTCTCTCTCAATCTCTTTCGCTGCCAACTTCCAACTGGCAGCTCCAGCCACCGTTCAATTGCCAAAAGCTTTTTTGCAGCGCGCTTTCAATTCGTTTTCAACTTCGTTGTGCTTTCAACTGCAGGCGTTGGCAGAGCTTTGCTCAGTTGCTTCGCGTCTGTCTGGCGAGTTGGTTCGTTAAGCGTTTTGTTGTGTTGCGTTGCGTTTCGGTTGCTGCGACTCTATTGCTCGCCTCTTCTCGTGCTCTGCCTTCCCCTCTCGCGCGCTCTCTCTCGCTCCTTGTCTAACTGTCGTCTGTGTGTGTGTGTGTGCTATACGTGAAGAAGAACAAAAAGAAAAACAGTGGTCAAATCATAGAGCAAGAGTCCTTGTGCACGGGGGTGGCAGCCGCAGCGACAACCCTACAAGCACCACCCCCCCTCTGTGTAACGTGTTGGCGTGATTGTTAACTGCGCCATTGGCCCAAACAACAGTAAACACAGCCAAGTGACAACGCGCAGGATAATTGCATGCGAATTACATAAACAGGCGCTGTGGGCGTGGCAACAACAACGACAACAACAACAACAGCTGTAATGTGCCATTGTCAAACATTGCACATCATTCAATCATCAATCCCATCTTCATCCTCGCGTACAACATGCGCAACGCGCCACTAGCGCCGCCCGTTGCCAAGCCGGAGCTGCAGGAAGCGGATCATATAATCACCATCAGCACGGAGCAGCTGCAGGAGGCGCCACTCAAGTGCACGCAGCCAGCACTGGCAGCAGCAGCAACATCAACAACAACAGCAGCTGCAACAACAACGACAACAACAACCGCCGCTGAAGTTACAACCGCTTCCACTGACCCAAATCCAAATCGTGAAGATTCGCCGCCCCGCCTCTGCCGCCTCAGCCAGCTGGTTAGCTATCAGAGCAACATAGCCGATGTGCAGCACAGGCGCGGCCGTCGCCTGCATGGACTCCAGCTGCCGCTGCATCCGTTGCAGCTCTTTGGCTGGCTGGTGTTGTTGTTGTTCGGGCTGGCCAGCTATTGGGTGTTAATACCCGCATTCCATGCGCCCATTCAGGGACCGCTCTACGGCCTAATCTCCGGGCTCTATGTCGTGCACATTGCCGCCCATCTGACGGCGCTGCTCACCGATCCGGCGGACAAGGAGCTGAGGCGTGTGCATCGCAACGATCGCATTGTGCCGGAATTCGATCGCAGCAAGCACGGTCACGTCATCGAGAACGGACGGTGTCATCTGTGCAACATCCGGACATCGACGCCGCGCACCAAACACTGCTCCGTGTGCAACAAGTGCGTGGGCAAGTTCGATCATCATTGCAAGTGGCTGAATCACTGCATCGGATCGCGCAACTATGTCGCCTTTCTGATGTGCGTCGTCAGCGCGGTGGTGGCCACCCTGGTCATCGTGGCGGCCGTCATTGGCCAAATTGTGCTCTACTATGTGCAGCCGGACTGGCTGAGCTTCTACTGGTGCAACGCCCGGCTGGACTCTAATCTGGCGTCCACCGATTATATCAATCTAACGCTCAGTCTGAGCAACGGCACCATGATGCTGCTCGACCAGGAGCAGCCGGAGCACTCCGAACAGTCCAAGCAGCTGGAGAACCTGACCGTATCCACGCTGCCCACGCTGCTGGAAAACTTTACGGCTCTGCTGGAGCCGCAATCGAATCAGACGGTGACGCCGCTCGTGGCCGGCATTGGTGTCCACGAGACCATCTATCTGCTGCTGCTGGGCGTGCTCGGATTGCTGGCGGCCATCAGCGCCGGGCTGCTGCTGCATCTGTGCTTCTTTCACATCTACATCTCGTTCCTGGGGCTGACCACGTACGAGTATATCCGGAATCATCGGCAGGCCCAGGAGGCCAAGGCCAAACAGCAGCTGGAGCAGGGCAAAGTGGCCAACGTGCACTTCGATCCCAATCTGCCCACGCTGAATCATCCGTCCAAGCCGGCGGCAGCCGGCACACATGTCTACTGCTGCTCCAGCGTGCCGCATCCGCAGCACCAAAAGCCGCGCCAGCCCCAACATCCCGACAATGCCGCCCATCGTCTCCACTGCTGCGTCAGCACGCGCCGCTTCACGCAGGCCCGCCAGACCGTCTACACGTGCTCGCTGCTGCAGGAGCGCAACGCCGAGCGTCTCCAGCTGGAGCTGGATGGGGAGCGTGAGGCGTCGCCGACGCTGCGCTCCTTCCACTGCTGCTCCAGCTTTGCGGCCAGCGCCATGCAGCGACGCGTGAGCGCCGCGGCCAGCGCCAAGGCGGCGCTGGAGTCGCGTCCGCGTGCCCAGAGGTCCGCCTATCTGCAGTACACGGAGCAGTGCAGCCTGTGCACCTTTCAGCTGCGCAGTCCGCTGCGTCCCAGCGGCAGCGGTGGCGGCGGCGGCAGCGGCAGCAGCAGCAACAACAACAGCAGCAGCGGCGGCAGCGGCAGCACACGCACTCTGGCTAGCCAAACGCTGACGCCCTCCTCGTCGGCCTCGGCGGCGGGCAACATCTCCAAGCATCAGCGCTGGCGCCGGAAATGGAACTGCTGCGCCAGCGTGCCGGACAGCCCGGACGTGCCCCATGATCTGCTGGCGGCGCTGGCGTACCGCGAACATGCCACCGTCAGTGGCAAGATCAATGCCACCGAGCTGCCCGTACAGTTCATACGCAGCCTGAACGGCGGACTGGACGTGCCCCATGTCGCCGAGCTGCCGCTGAAGACGCCGCGCAGTTCGCGGCTGCGGCACATGCTGCGCCTGATTGGACGTTATAGACGCGCCCGCTGCCAGCGCGGCGCGCACGGCAATCAGGGCGTGGCCGCGGCGGAGCAGCAGGTGGCCGCCATCAAGCAGAACCAGATACGGCCGCTCCAGCTGCAGCCAGGCCGTGGCTACGACAATGCCAATACCAATTCGACGACGGCGACGACGACGCCGTCGCTGGCCAGCTCGCCCAGTCGCAGCGGCAGCGGCAGCGCCAGCAGCAGCGGCGCCAGCAGCAGCGAGCTGGCCAGCGAGCCGGAACTGATGCTGCTGCCCACCAGCGTTATACGGAACGATGGCGTGACCAGCTTTCCGCTGATCCTGCCGCCGGCGCTGCCGCCGCCGACGCGCCGCAAGATGCCAAACGCCAGCGAACTGGCCGAGCTGGCCGAGACGCTGGGCTTCGTTTCCGGCCAGACGCATTCGCACTCGCATGCGCCGACGTCCAGTCGCCAGCTGCCCGGGCTGGGCAACATCTATAGGCGGCATCGGCGCAAGCATTTTCTGCGCAATCGTTCGCCCACATTGTCGCCCATCCACGAGTCGGGTCTGTCGAATCCGACGTCGCCGCAGCCGCTGCGACACAGTCTGGCGGCCAGTTCCGGTTCCGTGGCCAAGTGCTCGCCGGATGTGGCGCGCTCCTCGACCTCGCTGGTGCAGAATCTATGCGGCCTGGCCGGCGAGACGCTGCGCAAAACTGGCTCCAACAGCTCGCTGCAGAGCATCAGCTCCAACTCGAGCAGCACCTAGGAAGACAGTAGAGAGTAAGAGGATTGTGAACGGCTCCCAGAGAGCCAAGCAGTGTGGACAGCTCCTTGCACGGTTTCTCCTTAGTCCATAGGTTAGTGATAGTCGAGGTTGCTTCCCCCAGTTAAAGTTTGCGTCGGTTGACTTCCTTTCAAGTAGAACCTTCCGAGAAAATTGTAAAAGTTTCCTTTAGAATTCGAGTATTTTTATTGAGTTTTTGTAATGTGAAGTTAACTATGCCGAAAATTATATATTTACGATATTAGATGGTTTTGCATTTGTTCTGTAAACATAATCTTGATTTTAATTTTAACCCTACTCAATGTGGCTTTGGCTGCCTGGTAAAAGGTTCTTTTTTATTTATTTTAATGTCAGCTGGCCCTTGATACCCCGTTTATAATCTGACCTGGATAGATTAGTCTGCTAAATGCTGTTTAAGATCGTCTAATCAACCTTTGAGTTAGGAATCCTTTGTTTTGGGGATTCCTTCTCTTATTCTTGGCCTATTTAAATACATTTTAATATTAATTAGATACATTTAAAGGAAGACTAATTTGTTCTGCATTTTGCTTCCTTTATTTCGGCAAAACAAGTCAGGAATCCTTTAATCTTTTGTTAAGTGTTTCGGGGATTCCTTTGTTGGAAATACTTCTGTTAATGAGCTGGCGTTTACAACCAATTCTTGATCCATAAAAATACACTTCATTCTGCCAAATGATGATTTTTTTCTTTGTTGCAGCAGGACGATTTTATGTTTTGGTGAGTCCCTTGAGTTGGGAATTCAGTTGTTAATGTTTTATAAAAAATATATCTTTTAACTTGAGAACCCTTAGAGTCCCACAACGTAAAGAATCCATTATTAGAAAAGTTAAATTCTATTTTTTTTGGTTAAGAAATTCTCAGTCAAATATTTGTCTCATATATCTGATTGCTTTGTGTTACGAATCCTTCGTAAAAAGTTCTTAGATGCAATCGCATATTCTTTCAAGTTGAAATCCTTCGTTAGAAGTTCGGCTTTGAATGGCGAATCCTTTGTCAAACTTCTGGCTCTTATATCTGATGCAAGCGCGCGCAGCCTGTTCACAGCTCCGGATGCATGTAAATGCGAATGTCTCTCAGTTTAACGACGTTTCCTACACTTAAATATTTTACTATGCACTGCGCAAACATTTTCGTGATTTGCACATTAACCACCGCACCCCCCACCCCTAACTTGATATCTGTGTGGCAGTTGTGTCTGTTGGATGGCTTCGCAATGCCGTTAAATATGCAAGAGCATGACATGTACAATTTGTCGGGGTTGAGTGGGAAAGTGGGATGGGGGTGGGGGTTGTAGTTAGAGCATTGGCGCTCAGCCTCCCATGCAGCGATATTGATTTTCATTTTGAGCACTTGTCGCGGGGGCAGAAAGTTGCGTAGGTGATTACGTATCACAGCTGTAGCTCTATATGTATCTGTATCTTCAGCTGTGTATCTGCATCTGTAGCTGCGTATCTGTATTTGTAGCTGAGCTCCATCTCGCTGTGACTTTGCAACATTTGCGCTAACACAACCAACACACATGTCGAACTCAAAAGGGCGGAAAGGGGGCGGTCCCCACTGCAGCTGCCAAATTGTGACGCAAATTGTGTGCATTGAAATTCAATTCAAATGCAAAAAGCTTGGCAACTCTGCTACAACAATACCAAAATTGTGTGGGCTGCAGGAAGGAAAATGTGGAAGGGTATAGAAAATGCGGAGGGGTGTTTGGAGGGTGCTTGTGTTACACAAGGCATTTAGAAGAGCTTTACTCAAGATTGAAGTCTAACGGGCTTACAATTCGTAACCTTTTCTTTTCAATTAATTTGTTAAATTGAATTTAGTGCAAATAGTTAAACAAAGGCTGGCAAAAGTTAAAAGAAAACTGTATGATAAAGAAGAGAAAGAGGAAAAATTTTAAATTATGATAATTATTTATTATAAAAAGTTGATTGCTGTCAACAAAAGTAAAATAAGATATTAATAATTAAAAAGTTAAAGGAAAAGAGTTAATGTAAAGATTAGCAAGAAAGAAAATGTAAAATTATAATAATAACTAATTAAAAATACAGGAATTAGGATCTTTTTCAAATATACTTTATAGTATATTTATGTAATGTAAAAAGACATAACATGAACAATTATTTTATGATAAAAAAAAACATTTTTCTTTTTTTTATTTATTTTCTTTTAAAAAATTTGCAAATTCAACACTTTGTTTCATGCTATTTTTATTTATTTTTTTTTAAATGTTTTACAAGAATTTTCATACTTAAGATAAGCGTAAAAGGCTCTCAACGAACGAAAAACATTTCTTAGATTGATAATTGTAGTAAGGCATTAAAACAGTTGTTAAATAAGAATTTCATTCTCAGATTTGGAAATTCCAAAGCTTCAGCAAAGATTGTACTTGATTTAAATTTAAAGTTTGTGATTTTTTCGCTGAGTGTAGCAGCAAAAATGGGAACCCACAACAGAGACTTGCGCCACTTGACAAAGTTAATGAAAAAAGTTAAACACCATAGTTTTCATTTTGAAAAGGCTATGCACACACACGCACATACACACACACCCACACATCTAGCGAAAATGCACATTAAACATTCCAAAACTGAATAATTAATACGGCGAACGAGCCAAAGAAGCTAAAGTTACGTACTAATGCGACAGCTGCAAATGGAAATGCGTCAAAAATTGTGATTGAGTCGGGACTGACAGTCAGACAAGCTGACTTCAGCTGGCTAAATGGATAGTTAGATAGATACCCGGCCGACAGGCAAACATGGCACAGGTAAAAACACTTCAAAAACTGCAATTCAAGTCGACAGTTCGGGTTATTGGATCTGGCAGGCAGGCAGAAGCAAACGCAAAAGCAAAAGGAAAAGCAAAATTCAGGAAAAGTTCATTTTAATCAGAGCACAGCTCTCTAGGAAGACGATGCATTTGATAGCTGATTAGTTGGCACAGTTGAATGTACTGACAGTACAGTAGTCGCTCCCAACTTAGATCGCTTTGCTAACAAAAATTGTTACCATTTAAAATGGGTAAACATGCTATAGTGATGTGGGATTGTATGTCATAGATTTGTAAAGGATTTCTCTACTTTATAAAAACGTTCTAAAATTATCTAAAAAATCATCGTCAAAAACTGGAAGAGCTTGAAGCAAACAAATTTTAAATTAAGTTTTTAAAATATCTCATGATTTCGATAACACATTCTTACCAATTTGTTAAATATCGTTTTTATTTTATTCTTGCTATCTGCTCGCCGAAAATAACAGAAGTATTTTTTATATACACAACTTTTAGGCTGATTAATGTGCAACCTCTAAGAGTTTTTCCTGTGTATTTATTTATTTTCAATACATATATGCGACTGAATATTACGGCAAACGTTACGCAAATGATATCTGGTGGTTGGTCACTGTCAACTAAGATACTTACTTTCCGTATAAGATTTTTTGTTTATTAAAGCAACTTCACTTTTAATACTATTTTAAAGTTCTCTTTTAGCTGGTAAAAATTTGATCAAGTTCAGTTAACTATAAGTACCATATAATATAGTATATCTAATTGCAGGGCTATTTATTTGACTTTAAGCTTCTTAGTTCTCTTCAAAATATTTCAGTAATACCCCTCGTTGTATTGAAATTCTCCCCTATCTACTTTGGCTTACTATGTATTTATGTTTTGCAAACTTTCTGGTCACACTGACAGTTGACAATTGTGCCACAACTGGCAAGTTAATTAAAGTTTCCAGCTGGGCCACGTCGGGTCACACTGCCACTAACACATGACCATATATTTGCTATATATAGTTACATCGTTGTTGCGCTCCCTACAAATGTTATTCGTGACCTCCTCCACCCAAGCCCAAACCCCAGCTCACTCTAATTCTGTCGCCCAGCTGACTGACATGCATTTCATTTCAACGTGTCTCGTGTGAGAACGACTAAAAAGTAATACAAAAAATAAAACAAATATGTGGAGCCAAATGTTAAGTACTTTGGCTGCAACTCCCCTTTTAAATGCGAACGTTTGTCTGTCCAATCAAAACGTCGAGCTGCCTTTGCTGCTCATTTCCGGTCGATCAGGAAAACAAGTGCTGCATACTTTTCGGAGCGCAATGCACTTGACTTGCTGAGGTGTGTGTGTGTGTGCATGCCCATGTGTGTGTCTGTTGTAAAATGTTAAATTGGATGGCACTAAACAATTTAGAGGTGCACCTGCTGCCATTCACACACACACGCACACACACATTAATGGTTGAATTTCATTACATTCTAGTTGGTGTCAAAAGATTTTAACTATTTAAGTTTAGTGTCCGTGGAGAGTTTCTATACTTGGATATGCAGCTTGTTTTAGCTATTTTTTATTTGGTCTATATATAACCATATATATTTAATTTTATATATTTATTTTTATACCATCACAACTGCAGCTTGCTATGCGGGCATTTTTTATTGCGCTGGATAGAAATATGTTTGGTGCAGTAGCTATCTTTACATTAGCGGAATCCCTTTTTTATCTTTTAATCAAAATTCTTTTGGGAAATGCAAAAACTTTTGCGTCAGCAATATACACAGAAAATATATATAGCAAAGAGAAATGCATTTCTCCTGGGATATAACAAACTGAATTGCCTGTAGGGTATATGTAGGAACTTAATGTTATGTTAAATAAGATACGACACGATTTCACTGCATATTAACGAAATGTAATATTGTCGCCAAATTCTGTGATGTATTTTTAAATTTTATTTTATTTTTTTATTTTTATTTTTGTTTTTGTGCATATTACAATTTTTTACTATTTTCGTATAGAGATAAATAATGACTTTTAACAAGCTGATATTAATTGACACTTTATACATTTTCGTATAACTTCTTTATCGTATATCTACTAACTATATTGCTGCAAGGGTGTTTTATCTGCTACAGTCTGAAGACAACATTCCTGTTATATTTTCAAGAGTATTTAAGTACCGTTTATTTGTTTTTCATCTAACCGTACAGTTGAATATTTAAACTGAAAGCTTTCCCACTGGTATGCAGCCCCTCTAACCCAACCTCTCTCACTGGACATACGTGTGTGAAAATTGCACTGGGGCGCTTGGGCCTGACATTTGGCGCTGTCCAGCTGTGGAGCACATCAAAAATTTATATTTTTCCAAAATAAGAATAATAATTAACATCGTTTTCGACTGTTATTTTTTACTATGAATATGAGTATATATATATATATCGGTTACACTCGACTGCAACATTCTTACTTGCTTTTACAGCGTTTTTATAAGCGTACATTTGAGTTTAATTGCCTGATCATGTCATGTCCACGAGCATTAAACCTGTGCGCCCAAAAGGTGGGAGGCGAGCGCCAACTGCTTTTTTCTTCCTCGGGTAACTTGCCGCCGCTTGGCAACGCCCTCGATTGGAGTTGATTCGTTGTCTTTACGTTAAAGTTTGTTTACGAGCTCCAAGCTGCCCCCATCTCCCACGCACTCAGCTGCCCCTTGGCAACATGTAGTTGTTGTCATGACCACTTGTTGTTGTTTTTGTTGTGCAGCGGCATCAATTATAAATTGAATGTTGCGCCTTCATTCGCCATGGACACGCAACAAGCGCATACAGAATTTGCATAAATCGCTGGAGTGGGGCCAGGATGAGGGAGGGGGCTATCACAACACAATTGAATAGACGAGCTGCGCTGTCCAAAAAGATGAACTACCTTCAGTTCATGTCTGTCTATCTATGTACAGTAAAAATTCTTTCGAGCGTACACACAACTTTTTTTGTTAATTTGAATAACATTTTTTTTAAACATATCTTAAAAACATTTAAAATGTGACGAAACAATAGTCAAAAAGACATAAGAAGAGAAAAATTGAGAATTCTGAACTATATTTAAAAACAAACAGCAAAAAATCGTTTGTTTTTGTGATTTCCTTAACTGAGCTATAATTTATTTTTTAAACAAGTCTTATTTTATTTATATCTTTAATACAAAACGCAAATACAACACTCGAATGAAGACATATTTACGCTGAAGCAATGACATACGTCTATTGTACTTTTCAATGTTTTACTATTTTTCCTATATATTTGTTTATGAATTTTTAGTTACTGATTCCAGTCATACTTAAACTTATAATAGCATATTACTTTGTAAATCGAATTTCAAAATTTCCATAATAAAAACAAATGGTCATTTAAAAAAACCTGTCTATTCTGATCCTAAAGTAAAACGCAATTTTATCATATTTTTTCGAAGATTTTTATTAATATTGATTTTTATGTTTCTTTTTAAATGTCGAATACTACTTCGCGAGAAAAGTTGATTTTACGCTCAATTGAAAATTTATATACCACCAAAGACAAAGTTTTTTTATATACAAAACCTAAAAGTCTTTTTTAACAAAAATATTGTGTTCTCTTACTGTCAAAAGAGGTTCCGTAAAATCTTCACTGTAGCTGTCTGTCGGGATTTTCGAGGTGCGCCAGGCTGCATAGTTTCCATTACTAGAAGTAGGTGGTAAAAAGCGTGGGAGAGAGATGAGGGGGGGCGGCAGGCTTGAATTATGATTGATATTCTCGAAAGTGGGCGCCGCTCTCATCGGTCGCAATACGTGCCAGTCAGACAGACAGGCAGACAGACAATTCTTGACTGGCCCACGCCCACGTCTCCGCCCACGCCTCCGACGCCTCCAATAACTGGTTGTCATTAGCAATAGCCGTTTTTGGGCGTTTCTATCAGTGGACAGAGTAACCTGTAATGGGATACGAGTACCTGTGCCCTTTCGCTTGAACTCTGCTTGGAGCTGTGGCTCCAACTCCACCTTCTTCCCCTATGCAGGCCTGCCATTGTTTGCGCCTCGTTTGGTTTTTTTTGTTTTTTGTATTGGGAAGAGGGGGAAGTCACCTGCTGCCTGCGCAGGAAGCGTGCCACGACAATTTCTGCTTTGCTTTCCTTGCGTTCTCTTCACTACTATTCTCTTATTTTTTCGTTAGTTCAACGAACCTTTTGCCTTTGTTCCCATACAGCCCAGCCAGGTGGAATAAACATCCGCATATAGTAGCCCCCAGATCCCCATCCCACCCGCCCGCTTTAACATTTCATATGGTTTTCAATTTAGTTAATGACTTTTCTGATAGGCTCTCCATTCAAAAGTATAACTAAAAAAAAAGAGGGGGAAATAACATGTTTAGAGTTCAGCTTTTGGAATAGTTTGGACTAATAAATTATAGGGAAAAAAACAAACACCAAGTGTATGAGACTGGAAAATTGCAAGAGAGGAAATTTGCGGAAAAACTGTTGAATTAAAAATAATAAATTTAAAAAAAAAAACAAATATTTACATTAATTAAAAATTGCTGCATAATTTGAATACATGTTAATATGCAAGCACGCAGAAACGGAAAAAGAAAAAAAGTTATAATAAAAATATATTTTGATAAAATGTGCAGTCCATAAACCAAAAAAATTAATAATTAAAAAAAATACAATCTATGCATGTGAAAATGTTTATTGAAATTAAATGAAAATTAAATGTAAAATCCGTTAACCAAAGGTAACATATTCAGTCCAAAAACTGTGCAAAAATAAAACGAAAATAATATTAAATTTAAATTGAGGCTAAATAGATGTGTAGCATAAGCAAAAGAGACATAAATAACGAATAAGAAGAAGTACTGTATTGTATTGTAATGCTTTGTATTATATAAATTTGTATATTTCATGTATTATTCTTAGTCATAATTTAATATGCTAATATTTTTGGTATTTTGCTGGTATTTTATGTGTTAAGTGTGCGCGAGAGGCAAATAAAAACTTAGCTAAAAATATTCAAATAGTTAACTACAATCATTACCCACCAGATGGCGCTCTACACAATTCTTACAGGCTCCACTCAGAGAAAAATAAATACAAAATTTGCCAAATGGAATTTTTTAAAATGAGAATTAATTTTTTTTAAATTATTTTCTTCAAAATCTGTTTTTTTTATTCATAATTCATTAAGAAATATTCCATAATGAAATGTACTTTAAATTTGAAGAACATATTGATATAAAATATATACTAGAATAGAGATCGCCGTTGTTTTCTCTGAGTGTACAGCTTCATCAAAGTTGCGGCTCCTTTATGGGCCGCTTTCAATGGCATTTTAAATATTTACCAGGACAGCTGAGCCACTGACTCGGACGTGTTGACTGTTCCATTGATGTGGCACAGCAGGGACTCGTTTGTGGTCATCACGGCCAACATTATCGGTAGCCCAGCAGGCGGCAGGCGGACACACAGCGCTTTTTGTTTGCCAACGGATTGTGGCCTCGATTGCCGGCTAAACACAAACATTTTACTTGAACTGTTGATGGGGTGCACCCGATATACACACACTATGTATACATTTTATTGCTGTCAAATTAGCCTTTTCGTCGGCCATAAACCTTTACATATTTACGAATATCTACTGTGTCATCTATTCTATTATATTTATGTATGATGATGACAGAACTACGTTTATTTGATATGAATTGTATGACGGGAATCTACCTATAACAAATTATAATTAGTTAAACATAGTTAGTTTAGTTTTTTTTCACCATATCATGGAGTAAATACAAATAATTATGAATTCTCTCAATTAATTATGATTTTTTCAAATTGTGCAGCCGGAAAGTGTTTATAAGTGTGTAAGTCGGTTTCGCTCTAGATGAAAATAGGTTAAATTTTTACGAAAATATACAATATACAATATACAAATGTATATTATAAAATATAAAAATATTTATTATTTTATAAAATAATATTTTTTAAAAATTTTTTTGTGTAAAATTAAGTTTGTTTCCCTATATCTATCTTTATTTCTCTCTCTCTCTCTCTCCCTCTCTCCCTCTCTCTCTCTGTCTATCTCTCTCTTAGCAAAACTTACCCACTGAAGAGAGACCATTTTAATTACAAGAGCGTAATAATTAAATCAATTTTGTTTTTAATTTTAAACCAAAAATTTAAATATATCACATTTACGGCGTAAATAATGTTTATATTAATTTATTTATAAATATTTGTTTATACATATTTATTTATATATATTTATTTATACATATTTATTTGTAATTATATATACACCCATAAATCTGTAGCTTGTAGGCTTGTTTAAGTTCTATTTATTTTCGTTTATGTATAGTATTTTTTTTTTATTATTTAATTGGCCGCACCTCTACATTCGATGTTCCATTTTTTCTGTAAACTGTATTATAATTAGGCAATCAATAACAATATTTTCTGTTGGCATTGCGAATGAATTGTTTCCATATGGATTATTGACAATATGAATTATAGAAATTAATGTCTTGCAATTTGATGTGAAATATGTATAAATATTGCGTATACGCCGCATGGTCTGCCTAAGCCTAATGCAAATGCGTAAGTATCGATACTTGCTGGGGCTAAATGGGGGATACTTATGTATTATTTATGCAAATACTTGCGTAAATTAACAAAGTAAATTGTTGTTGTTGGGAGTTTTTATATTTCCTGTTTGCCTCTTGTCGTTTGGTATTTTCGTTGTGTGTTGCTGCCACGTCATGTGTTTGCCCCGGCAAAACAAATCAGACAAATGTGACAGCCTACACACACACACACACACTCACACACTCACGCGTGTGTGTGTATACTTTCACATTTGCTGCCTTAAGCCGCTCACTCGGTAATAAAACGACGAGGATTTATTGGTACGTGTCATTTGGCCCGTTTGTCCCCTGTATGACGCATGAACACACATAAATATACACGATTGTACACGGTTGTGCACACACGCGCACACACACATGTGTGCTGCAAGGCAGCCAAACAACAAATAAACAAATCCAACAGCTGAACCTCTCGCATTCATTTAACGTTCACTTCAACAGGCTTTAACCAAGTGTGAGATGCCTTTCGAGTAGGCAACAGTTTCTGTTTCACAGGAAAATACCCTTTCATGTGGAGCACATCAGCTGGTTGATAAGATTGTGCAAATGTTTAAAAGAAAAACAATTTTATTGATAATATTCGCTGTTAAACACATATTTATTATGTACTTTCGCAATATTTTTTTAATACTAGACAGAGAGAGAGCGAGAGAGAAGGACAGTGAAAGACAATGAGAGAGATATAGACTAAAAGATAATAAAAAAAACACAGAGAGAGAGAGTGAGTAGAAAACTGTAAAAAAAATCCTGTACCTAATTTTTAAATATAAAAAAATACATTTTCTGTTTTCTTTTTTCTCCTTTTTTTTGCAAATGTCAAAATTAAACTGAGAACCGACATTAATGTAAAGCTTATTTATAAATTTTTTATTTATTATTAAAATTAAAGTAATAACAGAAATCAAATACTAGCAAAGCATTTAAACTAACGGAAACCTTATTTAAAAACCCGTCTAACCAATAAATAAAGAATTTGAAAAAAAGAAAAAAATAGAAATAATATTAAAAAAATTTATTGCCAAATATTGGTTTAAAGTCAATTAAGAAAATAATTTTTTTTTACAAATTTTGGTCCTGTTCAAGTAAGTTTTGGTAGTTGAAAATTAAATAGTATTTTAATATCTAATTAAATTGTCCTGCGGTTTGATGAACTTCAATCTACATATTTTAATGTGGCAGCTGATTGAAACTCTGAAGCGTGTTTTGCCGTCGGAATTATATTCTGTTGGTTTCACCTCAAGAAATGCAGCGGTGAAATGCGCATTGAGTGTGCTCAGTACTTGAACACCTCTAAGTACTTATCACACACTTTACGCAAGTTTCGCAAACACTATCTCTATCTCTCTCCATATATCTATCCCTGTCTTGGTCTGGCTGTTCTCTCCATTTTATAGCTGGAAGTCAATCAGTGAATTTCACGTTCAATTTGTTGTTGAAATTGTCTGGCCCATACGAGTACAAATATAATTAAGTGGCAAGATAACGCGGCAGCTAGACACACACACACACACATATATATATATATATATATAGGTATATATATATATATAGGTATGACGAATTGGGAGTGATGCTGGCCGTGGCAGTTGCTTCATTAACGCCTCGTTCAACGTGGCTCCTCCCATGCAAGTCTCAAGTTTGCGCAGTGCTTGACTTTTTTTATTATACCCTATACCCATTAAAAATGGACTGGAAATGGTATATTGCAATGTGGAAATGTGTGTAATAGGCAGAAGATATCTTCAACCCCATAATGCATATATATATATATCTTATCCTGTAGATTCTTATATATTACGCACAGAATATAAAATATAATAATATAATTCTTTTTTTTCCAAATTCAATTGATAAGCAATCATTTTCAATAATTAATTTTGCACCCAAAACAAAAATTATAAAATAAAATATTTGTTCCCCAAGAGAATAGATCGTAAATAAAGAAAAAAAAAAATTAAATTAAAAAATATATAGACGGTTTTTTTTTATCCTTATTTCGAAGATTTTAAAAGCTCTAGCCGCCAAATGTGATCTGTGGTTTCATGCACAGTTATTTCTAGCAAGAAATTTCTCTTTTTGCATACGAATTTCACTTCCTCATTTCCCCCCAAAATGACCACCGTGAATCGCTGAGAAATGTTTTACAAATCTGAAAATAAACAGAATTTGTTTATCCATAAAGTTTTAGGAGAAGAATGTATATTTATACTTATTTATATATAAGTTTAAATATCCTTCGCAGCGGTCGCCACAGGGTAACTGGCAGTCGTGACCGTGTGTTTTTTCCTTTTGCTGCTGTTTGGCTGTAACTTTTTTGGGTGCTGGTGGATTTTGTTGCCGTCGCTGGGGCTAGGGCTGGGCCTGGGCTGACAGGCCAACAAGCATCATTAGTCCTAATGAGCTGTGTAATAAAATTTCATCAAAAAGTGTGCAAACAAACTTGGCCCCGGACTCGTCTGCTTTAAACGCGTCAGCTCGACGGCCGACCAAAATAATTAATAAACCAATTTTAATTGCCAGGCGCTAAGGTAGTCAAGTACAGGTGTAAACGGCTGTTATGATTGCTTAGCTGTGCCAACAGGGCGTTCCACCCCGCCCCCCAGCTGTCCTGGCCAAGTCTTTGTGCCGCGCTGCATTGAGATCCCCTTTGGCAAGCTCGCCTCAAAAATTAATGCCCCATTCAATGCGTCGCCAAATTGTCCCCAAGTATTGTTGCTGCCTTTCTGGCCGGTATTGTCGACCGCCATTGTCCTTGAGCCCTGTGCACAATGCGGGCTTTTATAATGGTTTATTGCGTCAACTCGCGCCGGAGCCTGGCAGTTGCCAACTGTTAACTGCCAGCTGGCAGAGCGCCCTGACTTTGACCTCGTTGCATAACAAAGGGCTGCGAAACGGGACAAACTGCAAAAATACGAAACTGGGCTGAAACTGAACTGAACTTACTGCCAACTGACAACTGCATTTAACAATGCTCGCCGCACCTGCCAAAGCCAAGTTAACCTCGTTAACCAGCTCGCAGATAAAGCTTGGCATTTTAGTTGACTTTTGCCAGAGATCTTATGCAAGCTGAAGGGGAGCTCCTTGGAGCTTTAAATGAGTTAATTTATATTTTAAAACCACACTTAAACTCTTAATCAAATATTAACTAGAAAGGGCAAAGGTGACAAACATTGAGAAGCCTTGAATAGACTAAAGATTTTTAGTTTTCATTAGAAAATATGTCGTACCTAGGATCGCACCAAGAAAAAGTAATAAGACAGCGGCATGGTAAAAATGAGAGTGAGAAAAAAGAGAGAAAGAGATAGAAAGAGACAGTGAAAGAGAATGAACGACGGAGAGAAATATAGTGAAAGATAATGAAAAACAAAGAGAGAGAGAGAGTGGGATAGATACAGTAAAGATAGAGAGAGAGAAGGAAAGAGAGAGAACGAGAGTGAGTGACAGAAATAGATAGAGAAAGAAAGCAAAAGAGAGAGAGAGGTACGGCTACATCCAATTCACCTTAAATATATTATAACGAATAACAGAGGGAGAGAAACAAAAAAATTTGGAAAAAAGATAAATAAACAGGGAGAACGAGAGTAAGAAAGAGAAGAGAGAGAGACGGCTGCATCCAAATCACCTAATCAGTTAGAAATATATGCTACTGGCTGGCTTACCCCGTTTTTATTGACTACAGGGTATAAGTATTATATATTTTTATATCAGCTTACGATATATACAACATTTTTAAGTATTATATTGCTGTTAAAGCAAGACGATATGCTTGAAATCTGTCGCAAGTTATTCTGTAAAATCAGTCCATGGATTGTAACATATAGTAAACGTACTAAACATAAATAGAGTATACGCGGCCTAAAACACGACGACTGCCACTCAACCCAACAAATACTATAAAAACTGAAAAGTATTTCAGTCGTTAATGTGGAAATGAAATGGAAATTCCCTGGCTTACGTTGGCCTAGGACAACTTAATCCACTTTGAGTGCACACTTTAATGGGTTAATCGCAATTTCCACCTGCTCGGCGAGTGCAATACAATACAATAATGGACATTTTCTTTGTTTTCCTCCGCTTTTCTTCTCCTTTTTCTTCGGTGGTAGCACGCAAAGAGGTCATCCCCTGCCCCCACGCACTGTCCCCACTATCCTCAGCTGGTAGCCAGCACGCCAACGCCTGGGGAGTCAAACTTGCCCCCAGCTCCACTCTACACTTTCGAAAAGCTCTTGAAATGTCATTGCATTGCGCAGGCTGTGAAACTAGTAAAAGTTTTCCCCTATCCGTATGCTTATTGCATTTTTTGCCTAGTTCACACAGTGAAAATGTGTATATCCGTCCGCATATAGCCAGCTATAGAGATAAAGTCATTTTAAGATATATTAAAGCTCAAGACTTCTAACTTGAAATTTATTCAATTTGAATAAATTTTTAATTTTTTACAACACCAAACACCATAAAATACCAAAACAACCTATTAAATAAAAATAAATAAATATTAAATAAAAGTTAAACAAATATCGTATAAATCCATACCTATATATACAGTAGCGCAGGCAACTTTTTTTTGGAAGGGGTTTTTAAAATTAATATGTTTTTAAAAGATTGCCGCTTCGTTTTTAAATTTTTTCAAATATACATATATGTATATGTAAATATACATATATGTAGGTTTACCCCCACTGTATATATGCATATATATAAAAGGTAAAGGTAAAGGTAAAAGTGCGACTTTTTTCGGAAACTTATTTGGTTCAAGGTTCACTTCATATATTTAAAAAATATTTAAACTCAAATTTCAAATTGGTTCGGTTTACAGTCCTGCTTAGAGCAGAGTATTGTGCAGTCGTTGGTAGCCGAGTGAAAACTTGTGTGCTTGTTATTACATTTCGAGCGGGCTGTGCAAATATTTTCAGGCTTGCCACATGGCGTATGCGTAATATCCCTTGTTTGTTTGCAAGTGCTTACTGCGAGCGTGCGTGTTTGTGTGTGTGCGTGTGTATGTTTGTGTGTTTGCTGGCAAAAATGAGGTCATATTTTGGCGCCGGCATCGCCATCTTAAGCTCGTCTGCTCTCCAGAAAAACAGATACCAGAAGCCAGCTCTGACAATAAAACAGCGGCAAAAGCAGCTGCGGCACTTGTGCAGGCATGGGCAGGGAACTTTAAGGATTGTGTCAGTGTTTAATGGGCATTCCTTTCCACCAACACACACACACATAGATACACAGCCCGGCTCTTCCCTTTGCGTCCATTGGAAAACCGCAAAAACATATCAAAGACGCCAACAAAATTGAAAGGGCAAAATGCGCGTGTATTTGCTTGAAAGGATTTGACGCCTCGTTGAATGCAATCCAGTTAATTCACATTTTCTGCGCATTGGCAATAATTTTTATTGAGTCTCACGCCCAGCTTGGAGGACCTTCAACAGGCGGGGCGTGGCTGTGTGGCAATACAGAAATAGCACCAGCTGAAGGATTTGCTGACTGGCCAATCCCTTAGCTGAAGCAGTCACATCTAGATACTGCGGTTCTTAATACCCTATTCCTAATGGTTGCATAAGGTATGCCGAGTTGCTTTAGAGATTAAATATTTAGAATTTATAATATAAAGTATAAGTTTATTAAAAGTGGAATTATTACAATTTAAAAAATAAAAACTTGTGTATGGATAATTAAACAGCTTTTCGATAGATTGATGTAGTACGATCGATAGTGAGTACATTTGAAGGCGATCAATCAAACTGTCAAAGTACCCTGTTATGAAATGAAATCTAATAGTATATGTGTTTGTATTTTTGTATACATTCATATATTTACATGTATATTGTATATATGTACATATATTTCCTGATCGAGGGTACTTGTTTAAAGTGTTCTATATAAATTGTTTTTGTTCGTTTTCTCTTATTTTGTATTCTTTGATCGATGTAGCTTTATAAATCAGCACCTTATAAATACTAGGTATATCTTAGTCGAGCATACTCATTGGTAGTGTTCTGTGTCTAATGTTCTCTATATCCTAATTTTTTTTTGCTTGTTCTAAGACTCAAACGATTTGTGGTACATACCAGCTTTTATCTTAAAGTTACAGGGTATTCACAGGTCGTGCACACAAGCTTAGAGACTTCTCTTTCATTTGGTTTACCTTTTATGCTATCTCATACGTTGTTTTATACGTCCCACTGCAGTTGTAAATCAAGGCTTATATAAGTTTCATTTGGAATCTCTGCTCCCCAAAGTCACTTTTTGCCTTAAACAACACTGTTTTTGCAGCGCCCAACACTGAGTTTCTTTCGGGTTTTTATGATGATTGAAAAATTGAATCAGCTCCTGCCCAACCGTGGTTGCTCTTTGTTGTTTGTTGGGCTTTTATCCCCTGAAAATTTGCTGCAAAAAGGGTGTAATGGCTATGTACAATCGTATGTAACAGGCAGCAGGTAACATACTCGATCCCATTAAGGATATAGACACATGGGTCTCTGTAGAAAGACCAACTGTGCCAAAATTGCATTGATTGGCATTTTAGTTCTCTATATTGAATCCGCACTCCATATTTTAGCTTTTTAAAAAATTAAATATTTGCTTTATTTTTAAAATGTCAATAACACGTTTGTATTGTTTACCAAACCTCCTTTTTCTGTTATATATAAGGCCTCATATGACGAAAAATCACTTTAAAAAATTGTCTATGGTTAAACTTTTAAATTACATTTTTGAAATTTAATATTTTTTCAGAGGCAAGCTTTATTGATCATTACCCGAGAATTAGACAACCGAATTTGATTACTGAAAGCTAGTGTGTATATCTATTAATCATTTATACTCAATTTGGAATTAAAATCATTGGTTTTGCAACTATATATTTGTGTATTATGAAAATTATAATTATAATTTGTAAATAGAGATAAATAGAGACATCAAATTTGTATATCCAATAGTAAAGTTATTTAACATTTTGGATACTTTCCCCTTTCCCACAAAAATTGAAAGAAATTGTATGTATATGTGTACAGAAGGATGTTCGGGTATAGGGTATGTGCTAGTCGGTCACATGCGACTAGAGCCCTTTTAAACTAAAACTATTTTTTTCCTAAAATTTTTCCTTTGCATTTTTTATGGACTAACTAGTGCTCGAAGGTGAGCATTAAATAAACAGCATTGGCCTGCTGCGATTAGCGAGTGAAACCATTTTGAAATTGAAAAATGGACGCGTGCCAGGGCCAATTACAATTACAATTACAAAGCAAAATAAAGAAAATACATGAATCGCGAAGAGGGGGAATGGTGTGTCCAGGGGCTTTTTTCCAGCTACGTTGCATTATGAGCATGAGAGAGCCCCTAACTTCATGGCTGACTGATTGGACGTATTCCACTGTCCATTTGTTATCTATCGTTTGGAGTGAAAGCGCGCTCTTCATTTTGCCATATTTATTTGATATTGATTCGTCTGAATTAGTGCGGAAATTATTAATTATATTTATGCTGTCTGCTCTCGGTCAATTTCTATTTCTGATGTTCGCAAATCGCAAGTATCAGTTGAAAACTTTTGTACAATAAATAATGTTTGTGTGGTGACGTTATCTGCAGTTTTTGTAGCGCCGCTATTGAAGCTAGACACTTGTAATATATGTATATACTAGTGTATACCCGCATCAGATAAGATAAGATTAGATGTGGCTCCGCGCACTGGGGGCCTGGCAAATCAAATTTATTCTATATATGTAAGTCCCTCAGTTATAAAGTAAGATAAGAGAATGATAAGATAAAAAAATGTTTCTTGGATACGCCCAGGGGCGTGGTAAATCGTTCAAATCAAAGTTTTTCTTTATTTATTAAACACCAAGTGCATTTTACTGATTGCACTCATTTTTTTTTTTGTTACAGCGCAATTCCCATTTTTTAAACCTTGGGCAACTAAGGTTAGAAGTTCTTTTAAGACTTTGGATTTTAGTTATGTTATGTTAGTTATGTTAGTTTCGATACAGTAATATAGGTTTTAAGTATTAATTATACAGTGCACACTACCTAATTAACTCTTTCAAAAATTACAATTATTTACAAATAAGACATTGCAGGTATATATATTTAATATTATCTTTTCAAAACCTATGAAAATATTCAACAATCAAACAATTTGAAATATATAAAAATATTAAATATGTATATGTAGGAAATGTAAACATTCAGAAACTTGTATAATTTGGGAATTGTATACCAATTTACTCAAAGTATTACGTATTGCGTAGAAAGCCATTAAGAATACTATTAAATAAACAAACTGTTTTTTATTTATAATACATTCTTATACCAAGCACATTCTTATACAATAGATATATCTATATAGAGCATTAAAATTATGGACAAATTCTCAAGAAAGAAAATTTTTCTTACGAGTTTCTTCTTGTTGCATTTGCACTAGCCCCCGCTCTCTCTCTCTCTCTCTCTCTCTCTCTCTCTCTCTCTCTCTCTCTCTCCCACTCTTTCTGGCCACGTCTGGCAGAAAGTTCTTAATTGCAAAAGGCCCATTTCTGGCAGCACACAGACTGACTTGAGCTAAATGTAGTCGTTGCCTTTTTGGGAAGTTGCCTGTAATTTGGCCATAATTATGCCACAGCCAACATCTGTCATGGCTGCAACAATGCCACACCCCTTGTGCAAGCACAGACCGATTTTAAGTTCTTATGCAATTTGCGTCTCCAAAAACTTTTGTACAACATTTAAAACTTTAATTACACGCAGACATTGGCTTCCAAATGCCGTGCTTTGTCAGCGAAAATCGGAAAACAACAAAAAAGAAAACTTTAACTCGCGCAAGGGGGAAGAAACATACCGACAACATCTATAACTAGTAAGAGCGCTCTGGTCGACTTTGAGATACTCTGTACCAAGCACTCTGAGCCAAACACTCTTCACTCTGTGTTGTATAATCTTAATGAAAATTAGGCCTATTAAAATGCGTTTTTTCCATTTTGGGGTAAATATATTCTTCAATATTGTTCACCTGTGAATACTGTATATGAACATATATATTTACATGCCCAATTTGGAGTCTCTAGCTCTTATAGTATTTAGGCTATGCTAAGGTCAATAAATCGATATTTATCGATTTCAGACAAACAGTTCGAACTATCAACAATTTCGTAATAAACTGAATCTGTGGTTGATATACAGTCAGCTACATTTTAAATGTTGGATCTCTAATTCTTACAGATGGGCTCCACTATTATTGCTAAGCAAGAATATACAGTCAGCTACATTTTAAATGTTGGGTCTCTACTTCTTACAGATGGGCTCCACTATTATTGCTAAGCAAGAATTTACAGTTGAACCTCGATTATCCGCGATGCTCGCGACCGAGCTCATTAGGAATAATCGATGAAAATCCTATTCAAAAAGAGTTCAGATATAAACAAAAATATTTTTTATTTATTTATTTAATTCATTCATATCTGACTTCATGCTTATAATTTGATCATTTAATATTTCATATATTTAATATATATATTATTTCTTAGTCTAACAGATTCTTAAAGTAATCTTAAGGATGCAGGTCTCGATGTTTTCGAAAATATTATGATTATTGATTTTGGATCTTTAACTAAAAGCATACTACATATCCTACATACCGATCTGTTATTCTATGTCATGAAACACATTTATTTAAAAAGTGCGTTCAATAGAAGTCTGAATTTGAATATCTGCTTACAAAAATACACGGATAAAATTGTTAAGTCCCGGTTTAGAGGGGGTAAAATCAACTTCTCAGTGTCTCAATTAATAGAGCTGCAGCCAATACACCCTTTTTAAACGAGGGCAGTGTATTAAAGCGCAGAAGAAGATGGAGTACAGTTACGAGAATGGCAGAGCTCCCTCCATTGATTAAATTGCATGCCATTTCCGGTCAGTAAACTTTCAATGTAAAAAGTTTCTTATTTGTGTGCATGTCGCACGGCAAATCCGATTTACAACTGAGCCAAGTTATGCAAGGGGGCCGCCAGGCACGTCGTCTTCAAAGTGAGTATTTTAAGCCGTTTAAATGCACTTCGCCGTCGGGGCTAGTCTGGTTGGGTGTCGATAACGAAATTGAACAGTGTCGTTAGCAACAACTCAATTAGCGGCATATTGTTGTAGCTGCGGCTTTGTTGCCTGCAACTTGCCAACTGATTTTAAGCGCATTTTTCACGCTGCTCTGCACGCGGCTAGCCCGAAAGCGAAATCGCTCTGTGGAAAGTGAAATGCAGGCCGGGATGTGCCGGGGGCACTGGCACAAACGCATCTGAACATACATCGTATATACACACACATACATGCGTATACACGGCATGCACACATACACGTAATTGGAGCAAGCTTAAAGTAAAATGTTTAATTCCCCCAAAACACCCACTGTTCAGGCATGTGTAAATTTATTTGGCCGAGCGCTTTTCACAACTGCTGCCGCACCCAGTCTTATTTTTATACACTCGTTTGCGAAGTGAAACGAGTATATTGGGTTTGTTCTGTCTTGTTGTCTATCGGTCTGCAATTTTTTTTGCAGCTGTTGAAGCTCTAAACTTGAAATTTTCAATACAGGTATACTTAGGTAGTCTTAAGATTTTTGACTCCGCCTATTGGGGGCGTGACAAATCAATATAATTGATATATCTCAGAGTTTTCAAGCTAGATACAGCAAATTCTTGCCTACAGATTACTGATGACGTGCTTCGAAAACAAGTAACTGACCAAGCCCCTTCCGCCCCCACAAATCACAAAAATCGATATTTTTCCAATTTCAATGCAGAAAGCACAATCATTTTTGGTGTACAGTTGAACAAAAAAAATTAAATTTGTTGTTGTTTATGGAAACATAATAATAAATGACATATACATATGTGTGTTAGGAACCTTACAATTTTCATTAGTTTCATTTATTCAGATTTCATTATTCTGTCTAAAAAAAAGTAATTCATTAAAATCAACATTTCAGTTAAAGTTAAAATGTTGAACTTATTTAGTTGAGCGGAAGTGTACATATTTAAATTTGCATTTCTTATCAGCATTTTTTGCAGCTGTTTCACAATTTTTGTTAAAATGTCTTACGTAAGTTAAATTTCGTTTTATAGAAATTAGCTGCCAGGTGGCGCTGTTGTTTGACAGGTTAGGTTAGGTTTGCAATATGTCCTGGGTTCGATTCTCGCAAATTTCTTTTTTATTATTATTATTTTTATATGGTTTTTTGTGAACGAGTATTGCGCTGTCGGTTACACACGACTGCATCTCTTTTACTTGTTTTACTTTGCTAATGTGCCGCTAATTAGCTTGTACAGCAGGTGGCTTTTAATTTAAAAAAATATATACATATGTATATGTATGTAGATGTATTATAAAACTCCCAGCGGCTAAAAAATGTTATACAATTGGGCGCAGAAATGCGAAGGTTTGTCAAAGTGGCGCCCCAAGCGACAACTGTCAAATCCGCCGCGGGTTACAACGAGTACGAGTAGTAAGTACATATATGTGGTTATTACTCAAACGGTCGATATCAGCTATCGAGGTTTCCAATAAACTAGAATTTTAAAACTGAGAGTCCAAAGCGTTGACAAAGACAAAAATTACAAGTGCGAGCAGAAATACGATAACATGTGCGGAAATGAGTACGAGCTGATTATTCCTACAACTGGTATCGAATATCGAGGCTTGTAGTATTTTAATGCCAAGAAGAGGTTAAACCAAAGGCAATATAAACACGAAGAGGCGTATCGCGCATACATTTTAATGTAGGACAAAATTTCTAGTGCGGCTTTTCAAGTGGTTTTTCGCTCTCCAAAAGCTCTGCTGCCGACTCGAGAAACGATCTTAGTCGTCAGGCTAGCTTCTATCAGCTATATGTTTGTGTGTGTGACAGTTACATAAAAGTAACATCCGTTACCTTGAGGCTATTTTAAATGCGTCAAATAGACATAATTTTCTAAGACGATTCAAAAAAATAAAATTAATAATCATATTAATCAATTGTTATATATATCTTTTATATATATGTCTATATATATATATATATATATATATATATATATATATATATATATATATATATATATATATATATATATATATATATATATTTCAGTTTTTCCAAATACAAATAAACGGTTTTTGGAAGTGAAGCCGTTTAGTATCAAGTAAAAAATAATCCGCGAATACACTTCAGTTTTTAAAGGACTCAGCTTTCCAGCAAGTTCATAAATAACGACAGAGTATCCATTCCGCAGTACTAAGCTTTTCAGAAAGTACAAAAGTAACAGCAGAGTGTACTCATCTGTTCCGCAGTACTCAGCTTTTCAGAAAATATTGAAAACCTCAAAAGCAAGTCAAAACTGCTAGCATGAAATTATAAGGAAACCCTTCATTTACATTGTGGAAATACATACCAATAAAGGGCAAAGTTAAATATATTGGCTTAGTGAAGTATATATATTTCACGGCACCAACAGAAACATCTGTAACTTTCATTCTTCATGTTTTGTTTTGAAATGATATCAAGAAACCCCTGCTAAACGCTAGGTCAATAGTAAGATTAAGTAATCACCTGTTATTTCACATAATAATCACATTACTTTTCTTAGTGTTTATATTGTCTTTAGTTAAAAACATCGTCAACGAATTAATTTTTATTTTAAAAAATTCTTTTTTAAATATTATAAATGAAAATAAAAAATTTTAAATTGCTCGACAACAATTTAAATTTGAGAAGCCATGATCAATAAATAATGATTATACTCAAATAATAACTATAAAGTGGGTTTTTGCAATGTCCGGCTGTTCATAAATTCGCAACTTGTAGCGCCGCTATTGAAGCTAGACACTTGTAATATATGTATATACTGGTGTATACCCGTATCAGATAAGATAAGATAAGATGTAACTCCGTGCACGGGGGGCCTGGCAAATCAAATTTATTCTATATATGTAAGTCCCCCAGTTATAAAGTAAGATAAGAGAATGATAAGATAAGAAAATGTATCATCTGTAACTTTCATTTTCAAGAAACCCCTGCTAAACCTAGGTCAATAGTAAGATTACGTAATCAGCTGTTATTTTTTGTCAATTTTACTTTTAAATACTCGTTATATGTAACGAGTAGAGTAATTATCGCTCATCCCTAGTGTGTGTGTGTGTGTGTATGTGTGTGTATGCACAATATGTATGTATGAATATTTCAGTGGCGTAGGCAGGATTTTTTTAAATGATTTATATAAAAATGTGTTGCAGAGGTTGGTTTGTAGAAATTTACTAACTTTAAGGCAGGCAATTGAAATAAATTATTATTTTATATTATATGTTAATTCTATAACATATATAATAATATCAATTAATTACTGCATAATTAAAATAACATTACTCATTAAATAACGTTTTAATGAATAAAATAATAGCTGATGCCCATATATAATTTTAGAAAAATATAAAATATATTGAATATTTAAAACCTTAATAATAACGTTAAAAATAATATTAATATTCCATGTGAAGTTATTTTTCATTTCAAATGTTTAATGTTGCGCGCGCAACTCTATGAGACAAAGCTGGCGGCGCAAGAAAACGTAAAAATGCGTTTTTAGACAGCCAAAGCCACTGCAACATCTAATTCTATAAGTTTATATATATGTAAATACATACATACGTATACAAACATAAATGGGCCAATGGCAATCCGCAAGCTGAACTAAAAGCGCATTTTATTTTTAGAATTTTACGCTCTACGTTGAGATTTCGTACCGATTTCGATTTCGTTCTCAATTTTGGGAAAATCAAGCTTTGTGAAAATAAGCCTAATAACATTACTCATCTTATTGTTTATATTGTCTTTAGTTAAAATCATCGTCAACGAATTAATTTTTATTTTAAAAAAATCCTTTTTTAAATATTATAAATGAAAATAAATAACTTTAAATTGCTCGACAACAATTTAAATTTGAGAAGCCATGATCAATAAATAATGATTATACTCAAATAATAAATATAAAGTGGGCTTTTGCAATGTCCGGCCATTCATAAATTCGCAACTTGTAGCGCCGCTATTGAAGCTAGACACTTGTAATATATGTATATACTGGTGTATACCCGCATCAGATAAGATAAGATAAGATGTGGCTCCGCGCACTGGGGGCCTGGCAAATCAAATTTATTCTATATATGTAAGTCCCTCAGTTATAAAGTAAGATAAGAGAATGATAAGATAAGAAAATGTTTCTTGGATACGCCCAGGGGCGTGGTAAATCGTTCAAATCGATCTACTCGGGGCGGGTAAATAGCGAAAATCTATGTCTCCGGCATAGAATTTGCCGCCAAATTCGGCAGACAGTTTTCTGAGGACCTCTTCTAAAGATCGCCTTTTTTTCGAAAATAACAAAAATACTTAATTCCGTTGTAATCTGTTATACTGTGAATGAGTATTGCGGAACTGTGAACGTTCTAACTTGTCCCACACTTCCTCTCTGACTTGCCTATCACAATCTCAATCTGAATTCCCAATCACAAGCAAAGCACATTAAAAGAATGTTCTTCCTCTTGCCCTATCCTTGCAGCAGCTGGAAATGGTGAACGAGACTCGGGAGCCAAACCTCAAATTGGGTGGCTATGATTTCTATGAACGTGTTCTGGGCGCACCACGTTACGTGGTGGCGCCCATGGTGGATCAAAGTGAGCTGGCCTGGCGCATGCTGTGCCGGCGTTATGGCGCCCAGCTCTGCTACTCGCCCATGTACCATGCGAATCTGTTTGCCACCGATCTGAAGTATCGCAAGGATGCGCTGCAAACGTGCCCCGAGGATCGACCGTTGATCATTCAGTTTTGCGGCAATGATCCGCAACAGATACTGGAGGCAGCGCTCGCAGCGCAGGATCACTGCGATGCCGTGGACATAAATCTGGGCTGTCCGCAGGCCATCGCCAAGCGTGGCCACTACGGCTCCTTTCTGCAGGATGAGTGGCAGCTGCTAACGGATATCGGTGAGTAGTCATTATACATAAGTGATATATATATATGATTGATGTGATATTATTATCGCTTGTCAGTGCGCACGCTGCACGAGAAGCTCTCCGTGCCGGTGACGTGTAAAATACGCCGTTTCGAGGATCGGGAAAAGACAATTAACTATGCTAAAATGTTGGAGGCCGCCGGCTGCCAGCTGCTGACCATGCACGGACGGACCCGCGAGCAGAAGGGACCGTTGACGGGCATCGCCGATTGGAGCTACATCAAGGATGTGCGGGAGCACATCAAGATACCCATGTTTGCCAACGGCAATATGTTGGGTCTGGAGGATGTGCATCGCTGTCTGGATGCCACGGGCGTTGATGGCGTTATGAGCGCCGAGGGTAATCTACACAATCCGGCTCTGTTCCAGGGTATTTCGCCGCCCGTCTGGCAAATGGCCAACGAGTACTTGGAATTTGTTGACCTTTATCCTTGCCCCACCTCCTATATACGGGGCCATCTCTTTAAGCTATTCCATCATATGTAAGTACGAGTGGGTATTATCCGACTGCGGACAGATTTTTCTTAAATTTTCGTCATCTCCAGCCATTTCCGGACGTAACCGACTGCGTAATACGTGTTCACAGTAGACAAAAGTTATTGTTGTTATTTTAGAAAAAAGTAGAATTTGTATATTTCGTAGGGGCCAGGGTGGGCGTGGCCAACATTTTTCGGCTCGATCTTCAGAGGAGGTCAGCCAAACACTGTCTGCCAAATTTGGCGAATCTAGCTTTAAAATTGTAGGAGATATAGATTTGCGCGTTTTGTGGAGGCGGGAGTGGGCGTGGCCGGAAATTTTTTCTGTGATGTTTGGG
Organism: Drosophila robusta; assembly: GCA_035043565.1. Taxonomy (NCBI): domain Eukaryota; kingdom Metazoa; phylum Arthropoda; class Insecta; order Diptera; family Drosophilidae; genus Drosophila; species Drosophila robusta. The sequence continues at coordinate 9,531,204 of JAWNMW010000583.1, read as the reverse complement.
GGAGCTTTCGATTAATATATACTCCTATATAAAAAGAGCTTCTAGCTCAAAAACTGTGGAAGATATAGCCAATTCCGAATCTTTAAGGCGGGGCCGTTCTAGAGGACGTGGTCGGGAAATCAAGGTCGCAATTTTTGGGGGAGGTCACTAGCAATCTACATACCAATATACCAATATCGACCTATCGATTTGCGATTTGAGATGTATCGACATGTTTTCGATTTGCAAGCCCTTCAGTGGGCGTGGCACAAAAATCTTAACACTTTGTCTGAAACATATATCTAAAATTTCACATTTTCGTGATTCCCAGGGGCGGGAGTGGGCGTGACTGAGTAATTTGTTTAGCGATCTTTAAAGGGCGTGGCCAGTCATATGGAATTTTGCGATTTGCGGTAGTCGGAGTGGCCGGAAAATTATTTTTTTACAGATCTTTAACGGGCGTGACCAGCGATCATCTTTTTACTTCTTGAACAAGTATAGAAATATTTACATGTAAAACTCTTGGTTCCATAGCTCCCAAATTTCAAACTCTCATAACTTTGTCAAAATTGAACTGATTTTCATGCTTGGGCATGGTCTATCCTCTAGGTTGATTCTGCATTTGAAGTATAGGCATTATTTAAAATACAAATTTTATTTTAATTTTTGGGTTCAAGAAATCATTTAGTACTATGAACAACAAGAATTATGCCATTATTAATTATTATATCAAATGTTGCGCTTAGTTCATTGTTTGTAATTCTCATCACAAACTGTGTTTAATTGATTGGTTTATAATTAACTGTTAGTCTTATAGGAACCATGAAATTTAATTGGCTTATCAACTCAGAGGAATCGATTTCGCCAGTAATTAATTTATGTATAAAGATTACACCAAGCATAATTCTCCGATTTGTTAAAAGGGAGATTTATTAATTAGACCTCTTATCTTGAATAAAATGCCAAACGGGCATTAGGGTCCCAATTTAAACCAGGAAATGCAAATAGTAAGAATTGCTTCTGTACCGACTCAATTCAGTTTTGATGTAAGGCTTATTGAAGGGACCATACACATGACCCGAACTCAAGAATAGGACGGACAAGAAATATGAACAGAATCTTTTTCGTGTATGGTTCATCAAACTCCTTGGACCATCTTTTGATGAAGCCAAGAACAGTCATAGCCTTATTGACTTTGGTCGTGACATAATTCAAATTTAAGCTTGTGGTCGAAAGTAACACCTAGTTCGTTAATAACGTAACTGGTATTATTTATCCGTTCCAGCGCTATGTTACCCACATAACATTTGGGAAGTGTTTCTATAAAAACTATGAGCTTGCATATAAAGCAATTAAGATTTAGTAGGATATCTTGACACCAGGACTAAAAGGCGTCAAGATCGGTTTGTAAGAGATTACTAGAAGCAATATTCTTATATGCAGCACACAATAAATAAATAAATGTTGGCAATTTCCTGCAATTAATGCAGGCCCCACCTATTGTTCAATTTTATAAATATTAGAACTATTATTATTATAATTATTACAAAATTATACTTCGATTGAGTGATTTCTAAATTCAGATTAAGATATATTGATTATTGAATTGCCATGAATGTTCAGGTATACACGAGTATATATTCCAAGTTTCAAGTTACTAGCTAAAAATATTGCGTTCATGCAGACAGACGGACGGACATTACACAATCCAATATAACATTTTCACTTTATGAACGAGTATAAAAATCATGTATAAATTAAACAAAGAATATTTATTTATCTCACAGTTAATGACACATAGTTTAGCATTCAATTTCGCTCCTGGATTGAGCTGGAAGCAGTTATTATAGAAGACTCCGACATTTTTCTTCTTAATTGTGATCTTTTCTTGCAGCATGAATATCCACCAGAATTCGCAGCTGCGGGAACAGCTGGCGACGGCCAATCAACTGGCCCAGTTCCACAGTGTTGTGGCCAAAGTGCAGGCCAAATACGAGCCATATCATACGGGCGCCGCAACCTACGAGCCAGAGGAGATGGTTGTGAGCACGGGCGCAGACACCACAGAGGAGGTGAGAGCAATAATTTAACGAAAATAAAATAAATAAAGAACTAAGCATCTTTCATTTAACCCAGCAGTTGCCGACGCTGCAGCCCTGGTTGTGCCAGCCCTATATACGCGCCTCGCCCGAGTCGCATCGCCAGAAGATCGCCGAGAAGCAGCGCGAGGCCATCGATCCGAATCGCACCAAGCGCCAGTATTTCGACAATGCCGGGAACGAGATCTCCCGCAAGCGCATGAAGAAGCTGCGACGTCGCCAGCGACGCCCCAACAAGACCGAGGCGCAGATCCAGCTGCGCCACGAACGCCATCTGGAGTACTGCGAGCAGTGCGCCAATCCGCTTGGCTCCAAGTGCGAGTTTCGGCTGTGCCGCATCTGCTGTCGGGACAAATGTTATGCCGAGGACTCGGACTGTCCCGGCCATGGCATACTTATCAAATCGCGTCGCGCCAAGGCCAAGCAGTTCGAGGCGCATTTAAAGCAAACTGTCGATAACGATAACGATAAAAGTACGCCCACGTTAGCTGCAAATGTTTCGTGATGCCACACGACGTGGACCTTAGCGAATTTGTACCGTTTAATATAGGATATTACTTATCTTGTCGTTCCTATGCCTTTCTGTGCAAATAAAACAAAAAAACTATTTAATATATCGAATTGTTATCGAATCTGCTCTGTGAGCTGTACTGCATTTAAAATTCTGTACACTCTTGTCTACATACCTAATCTGGTGTATTTAGCTCTGTTTTAATTACTTTATCAATTTCCTATTTAAAGTTAAGATTAAATTTTCATTAATTTTTCTTACATTGTTGGCAGAAAATCTGAAATACGTAAATTTCTTTGAGATATGAAAAAAATTTAGCACTATCAATTTCTTTTTATCTATGTGAAGTCTTTGCGGAAGAAAAAATAATAATAATACAAATAATAAAACTGAAAAAAATATATAAAAACATTCTAAAGTATTTAACATTTACCGTCTCAGAGATCGCAGATATTCAAACAGACTCATTCTGTATGGACTCAACCAACGACAATATAAATATAGTAACAAATTCTGCAATAAAAATTGTACGGTGGGGCTTTTCGCTCGTCAAATCCCACGGCGAGTCCCTTACATTATCCGACAGCCACAACCGATCGAATGCCGAAATCGTGTGTTGCTGTTGCCGACGAGTAACGACCAACCAGCTGGCGGCCGACGGTCTGTTTGCTTTTAAAAGTGCATTCAGAAAAAAACTGAATGTGCTTTTAGCGTTACCATGAACCCAGTGCAAATTGGTAAAATGGTATAATGGGCATAATAATATATAATATCGATAAGAATCTATTTGAATACTTGGTTTCCTTGTAGATTTTAAGAGCTAGAGCCAAATTTGGTTGAATATGTTCTCGTAAAGCATACGCAGATCAGGAAAACTTTGGTACCTCCTCCAAATCGCCCCAAATTTGAAAAAAAAAACGCAATTCAAATGCTACATGCTTGTGCTTTGGTTTGCATATATGTAGATTGGAATGATGTTTTGAAGTCCGCTGGGATTCGGGGAACTGCATTTTCGCCTGTATTTGTGTTGCAGGTAAAGAAAATGAATTCATGGGGGTGGGGCGCGGGGCTTAGCAACGAAGAAAAAAGCTTTGTGTATTGCATAGGCTAAGTAGATTGACAAAAAGAAACGGAAATTTTTTCGTCGACGCAGTGCCATTGTTGTTGCTTATGCGAATCTCGGTGCCGGCAGTTAGAACTTTTGCCAATCAAAGTAAAAAATAATCAAGTCAACGCGCCATCATAAAGATTTTAGCTGTGACATCGCATGATGAAAAGAACATGAGTATATTTACAAGGGGTTGCAATGTTTGTAGGGACAGCTCGCAGATGGGTTATATTTAAGCAGAATGGGTCCTTTTTCTGCATCTTTCATAAATTTACAAAACTGTAATAACCAAATTTTTACATCGATGGCAGCGTACAAATTCGTATTTTTCGCTTTATATTTGTATTTTTACCTTCCAGTAGTGATTCAGACAGCTTTGCAATCGAATAATATGACTCATTTTGTATCGATTCATCGTAACAAAGGAACTAGTTGTTCTAAAAGTACTACTTTACGCAGATAAGTCAACTTCGACTGTAACATTACTTAAAAAAATATTTATACATATATATTTATATAATATAAATTATTATATAAACTACTGGGCAAATACTTCTAAAAAAAAGTCAGGTAATGTCTGCAAATGACGCGGAGGAGCATGAAAAGCAGAAAAACGTAATATTTACATGGCATCACATGACGCCGTTCCCTGACGTATTAAGAAATTAAGATAAAGAAAAATAGATTTTACACAGAAGTCCGAAATGGATGAAAATAAAAGTTTCAAATGCAATGAGCCGGGCTGCGGCAAGGCATTTTGGTATAAATCGGCATTAAAACGGCACCTGAACACCCACAAGGAGAACGATCCCGACTCACCGCCGATCCCTTGGGGCTGCAGCGATTGCACCAAGTTTTTCTCCACAGTGGAATCGCTGCGACGCCACTATAGGTGAGAACGGATCATTCCGAATGCATAATCACGCATATTGATTCATCATATTTGTAGGACGGCCCATGGCTCCGTTTATGTCTACCCGTGCGAATACGAGGGCTGCACCCAAATGTTCCAGCGCAAGGATAACCTCACCCGACACGCGGCCTCACACGCGGACAACAAGCATTGTTGCGATATCTGCGGCAAGTCCTTTGCCAGAAAGGACGCCCTGACGAGACATAAGACGTGAGTATATTGTACATCAAAAACATCCTGGCTGCAAACCAAACAGGAGTGGGCAGTACCCGACTAGGGTAAATAGATCTAGTGCTCTTTTTCCCAAAAAATATATTGGCTAAATGGTAGTAGTAGAGTTGGTTCCAGACCACTGAAATACTAATACACTAAAATAGAAATAGTAAATTGCTTATAGTCCGAAAGAAAGTAACTTAAAAATGCAATAAATAGTATTACAAAATACTTCTCAGAGTTCACTTGAAAATTAGGATAGGTTAGGTTGCTTACATATTTTAATTCATTATATTATATAAAATAATTTAAAATTTAGAAAAAAGAAAAAGATATCTCAAATTTATAATATAAACAACAAAACTTCTTCTAAACGTCTTTGCTCTTCAACTAGCAAAACCGAACTAAATTGTGTAAATTGAACCAAAGCAGAAAATACGCATGCAATCGATTAATGAAAATATAAAGCAAATTTAAAATGTATAATTTGTGAGGAGTGAGAATAAGGAAATTCACAGAACATCAACAAAAATGCAAAAAAAAAAGAATATTTATAATCGTGTTAAAACAAAACAATTCGAGTATAAAAGGCATCTCCGACCCCATAAAGTATATATATTCTTGATCAGCATCACTAGCCGAGTCGATCTAGCCCTGTGTGTCTGTCCGTCCGTCCGTCCGTCTGTATGAACGCGTCGATTTCGGAGACTACAGAAGCTAGAAAGCTGAACTAGGACATTTTAAGTACCATACGCAGATCAAGTTTATTTCAAATCACTGATAACTCATCTCGTTTTCTTATTATCGATAATTATCGGTAATAAAGCAAATGCAGGTAAGGATTATTTCGATTTTGGATACATTCCTCCATTCGCCCCATATATGCAAATACGGACTTGAGCTTTGGTTTGTACATAGATTTGAATGCTCTTGTTAAGCCCTGAAAGTTTCATTAAGACCATACACTTAAATTAGAAGTTATACACGAATTTAGATTCCATAATGGGGGCCAAGCGCAGCAGCTGCGTGCGTTTGCATGTGTGTATGTGTGTGTATGTCTGATTCTGTGTATGTGTGTATGAATGGAAGGGGACTGAAATGCTAGTGGGCGTGGCGGGGAACTCAAGGACGTAATTTTGGAGGAGGTCACCAGCACTCTACCTACCAAATTTGCTAACTCTAACTTTAACATTGTGGGTAATATTCATCTTTTACCGATTAGCCACTTGAGGTGTATCGACCTGTTATCGAATTGCCAGCTTCTCAGTGGGAAGCAGACAACTATAAGGATAACTACAAACGGACGATCAGCATGACGGACATTTCACAAAACCAATGTGCTCTTTTTCACTTCGTGAACGAGTGTAAAAATGATGCAAGTACATACATATGTACATATGTAATTTCATCGGATTTCTGCGTTGTTGTTGTTCTTTGATAGATAGCCCAGATAGATAAACTGATACATAGGTGGGCACTCGCATGGCAACAGCGAAACTGAATATCCGTTTCTGTTGCAGTTGAAAAGGGTCTCATGATTTTGTGCATATGTATGTAACCGGCAGAAGGCATGGCCGTCCGTCTGTAAGAACGCAGCGATCTCAGAAACTACAAAGGCAGACTCCTAAACTTTTCGACTATAGATACTCCTAAATCATACGCAGATCAAGTCTTACATTTTTTCGCTGTCTTGCCCCGTTTCAATATTACCGATAAGAAGCGATTTTAAGACATCGTTTTTTTTTTAATTTTTCGGAGCCTATTTGAGCTAGAGCCACTACTTTAATTCAAGTGTTACAGACTTGCGCTTTTGCTTGTGTATAAATTTTAATGCTCTTGTTAACTTCTAAAAATTTCGTTAAGATTATATTTTTAGTTCAGAAGTTATTCACGAATTTAGTTTCTATAGTGAACGTCAAGCGCTGGTGAGTAAAGTACGGCGTGCGTTTGTATGCGTGTGTGTGTGATTTTCTGTATGTATGTATTCCCTACTCGGGCGCTCCGACTGGGGTCCCTTCTTGTTTTCAAGTGCAAAAGGAAAATATTCCATTTATTTAAAAGAAAATGTATCGTTTTATTTTTTATTTTTACATTTTTTCATTATTCTGACGAGCTAGACTAGCTTCTAGATAATTATTATTAATGTAGCCTCTAAGCTTCGACAATTTAGATTTTTGCAGTTATTGCTATTATTAAAGTATAAAATATAATTACAAACTATTAACCTAACTATTGTTAAATATCATTGGCTGTATTGGACTTCGGCTAAGACAAACACTTTATCCATCCATTTGAGCCCGAATCTTTGTTGATGTAGATGACATCTACCGGAGAATGCAATTTTTTTAAGTTAAAATTTCCTGTAAACTCAAACCATTGTAAGAAAAAGACAAGACGTAGGAGCAATACAATATTCTGTTTTACTAAACGTGAATATCAAAGTTGGGGTCCCTATTTCTTTTAGTCCCTGAGATATACTAAAAACACATAAAATCCGATATTTATCCATTTTGTTTTAAACAACAAAGCTTGAACTGAGTATGGTGGTACACGGAATAAGATGCCTTTCTGTTTTATTATACGCTGTTGGGTTCAAGTCGGTTAGGTTATATCCCTTTTCGTTGTATAAATGCATTTCATTACAAGCTCCTCTCTCTCTCTCTTTATGCAACAGCATTCATATGCGGCAAGCCCAAACAGCGGACATGGCGGATAGTCGTGCTCCTCAGCTAACTCAAGATGCCCCAAATCACGCCTCACTGCAAATGCATCGACAGTCTGTGGACTGCAAATTGTGAACAGCCTAATACACAAGAGGAAAACAGATGAAATAAAGTTGTAAACGCACTCGAATTGATAAAAAAAATCATGATTAACACGCACCCAGCACCAACTTGGCTGCCTGCAGAAGGTGAAAAGCATTTGCAGGCAACAAGCTGGCCTGGATGATGAGGTCTAATTTGATGAAATACTTGTATATAACAAGATTGAAAGTAAGTTTGGAAGAAATCAACTAACCATTCGTCGGGGATGGGCTAATACACTTATAAAATGCATGAAGAACTGAAGAAGTGGAGAAAACCAATTATGTTCATATATTAAGTTTAAATCGGAAAATAATACAAAATTAAGTTTACTTTAACTATAAACATCCATTTTTTCTATTGTATTTGGATATGTTAGTTCTAACTGCTCTCTTTAAATGGATTTTTGAAGTATATAGACTATATATTCATACATATATCACACTGTTTTTGTACACTCAATTTTAAACCGATTATTCACATTGTAGCTAAAAATCTGATGTAGTCCCCCTTGCAACAAGGAAGGGACACCCATGCCACGTTTCATCAATATAGCGTAAAAGATGACTGATCAAGGAGATATATAGCAATATACATGTTTTACTTCTGGGATTCCAAATATAACGTTCTACGCCTGGCAGTTTTATCGATGAAATTGAATTTAACCAAATGACTCATCGAACAAGTTTGTTTCATTCAGAGAACTAAATGAACGAACTAAATCCCTCGCCTTGTAGCTTGTTCATAAACAATTTCACAGCGAGCAGCCTACTTTTACATGTGTGTGTGTTTGTCTGATTCGTCAGATGCTGTGTATGTGTGTATGAATGTAAGGGGACTGAAAAGCGGCTCGCCACGCCCACTAGTGTAAACATATGAACTACGAACCCGAAGTTTGTTTCATTCAGAGAACTAAATGAACGAACTAAATCCCTCGCTGGAGTGTTTGTAGCTTGCTGTTCATAAGCAATTTCACACCTAAAATCTTTCTGCAGTTATAAAAAAATCAGTTTTTTCAAACTGGCGTAATAAAAAACCAAATAAAATGCTCAAAAAATTGATTATTGCATAACTTGGTGCCACAGAGACAATTTTAATTTGATAGTATTTTCGGCACCAACCCTGATCGAAAGTTCCTGCTCGTTTTGCGGATGCTACTCAAAAAATAATAATTGTTCGGACACGCTTGTTTTTCGTCTATTGTATTCATTAAATCATCATCATAGTTTCATCATACTCTTAGTTTAGAAGTTATTCACGAATTTAGGTTCCAAACTGGGGGCCAAGCGCAGCAGCTGTTCACAGCGCGCAACCTACGTTTACGTTTACGTTATGTGCGTTTCTTTGTATGTGTGTATGAATGCAAGGGGACTGATGTGTATTAAAACAAACAATTTTGCAGCCGGGCGTTTTTTTATTACTCTAATAATTTTTTAAAAAAATTCTCTTTATTTGTTTGAAGAATATTTTTAAAGTTAGTACATTTTAGTAAAAATTTATGATTTATATATATTTATTATTAAATAATTAAAAGTCTCTATATAGATATATGTATAAAAAATTATCAACATATTAGAAGTATATATAATATAAATTTTGTTTAATATTGTAGATTCGTTATATTTTTTATTTATTAAAATTAATGATAAATTAAATAAATTATTAATAAAATATTTATTATTTAATTTTAAATAAAAAGAAAAATAATTTTCTTTTTACTAAATGTAAAAATGTATAAACATAAAAAAATAAAATAATATAAAAACAAAAAAAATATAAAATAATACTTATTGTTAATAAATAATAAATTTTATATAAATAGGGTTTTATTTTTAAAAATATTTCAGATTAATGATTAAAAAATTATTTTAGTTAATTTTATTATCAATATTTTGTAATGTTTATAAATTATTTAATTTTAAAATTATTATAAGTTAATATTATTATTATCATCAAACAAGTAAGAACGTTGCAATCGGACGTAACCAACTGTGTATACTCGTTCACAGTACATAGAAGTTATTATTATTTTGGAAAAATATAGAATTTTTAAATTTTGTAGGCGTGTCCAACATTTTGTAGCTCGATCTTAAGAGGAGGTCACCCAAACGCTGTCTGCCAAATGTTGGAGATATAGGCTTTCGCACTTTGCGGGGGTGGGAGTGGGCGTGGCGGCGAGCTTTAAATGAATGACCAACCATCTCCCTTTAAAATTTTGTGACTATCTCCAAAATTGTGGGATGTATAGCTTTTTGCGATTTGCGGGGGCGGGTATGGGCATGCCATCTACGTTTAAGATTTTGTGGCTCTATCTCCAAAATTGTGGGAGGAATAGATTTTCGCGATCTTTAAAGGTCGTGGGGGAATTTTATAATTACGGAGGCGAAAGGGGCGTGGTCGGAAAATGTTTTTTGTGATGTTTGGGGAAACTTTCCAGTAATATATATTCCATGTTCCAAATATGGAGCCTCTAGCTCTAAAACTGTGGGAGATATAGCCATTTCCGACTTTTTAAGGCAGGGGCGGAACTACTTAACACGCTCGTTTACAGTTTTGGCTGTGTTGGACGCAGGTGAAATGGATTGTTTGAAATGGTGTGTGGACTCCGGAGCAACAATGCATATGTGTTGTGTGCGCAACATGTTTGCCAGTTATGTTCCACATGTGGAAATGTTGTGTTGGCTGACAACAAAAACTTATAAATGCAGTTGACAGAGGTGATGTCATGCTTTAAACCGAGTTGGGTGATCTGAAGTTGGAAAATTTTCTTCATATTCCTGATAAGAAGGAATTTCATATCAGTTTCGCAAGCTATCGAACGTGTTTGCACTGTGAAGTTCGATCAGAAGTTCGCAGTGTTTCGCAGGGATGGCGAAGAATTATTGAGAGCGCATAAGAGAAATAAGTTTTGGGCAATAGAAAATATGTGCAAGTCTTTCTTATGGGCCAGGTGCAAAAAAAAATAATATTAGAAAAACTTCATATATTAATTAATTATTTAAAAAATTTAAATTTTCTTGGCTTTCACTAGCTAAAGTTTGCTTTGGGCTTTCAGATAAAGAAAGTGCACAAATACGACGAAAAAGTGCCCTACCTCTTCATCTCGGCACAGAAGCAGCGCAAAATATCAAAACAAACACATGAGATACCCTGCACCCTGTGTTTTCATGCATTTCAGTCCCCCCTCATACACACATACACCGAATCACATACACACACACACACACATGTAAACGCATGCTGCACGCTGTGAACAGCTGCTGCGCTTAGCCCACACTATGGAAACTAAATTCATGTATAACTTTAAAACTAAAAGTATGATCTTAATAAAACTTTCAGGGCTTAACAACAGCATTGAAATCTATGTACAAACCAAAGCCCAAGTCGTAGTATTTGAAATGCGTTCTTTTCAAATTTTTGCATATATGCGGCGAATGGGGTGGAGGAATCCAAAATCCAAAATATTCCTCTTGCATTCATTCTGTATATGTATGCATGTATGAATGCAAGGGGACAATACATGTGTATGAAAAGACCCGGATCAGCGTATCCCCCAGTCGGGCGTTCCCGACTGGAGCCTTCTTACTCGTTTTTCATTTCATTTGCTGTGACTGTGCAAATGAAAAGACACAAAAAAGGCGAAGCTTTGCATTATAAATATTATTAAACGTAGCGACGAAAATAATAAGTATTACGAATTTTGCCAATTTTAAAATGATTAAACTTTTATTATTTTATCGCGGAGAAACCGTCACCAAAATTTGCATCCGAATGCGATCAATTTCTTTAACTAATGAATTTCGGCGCTAAACGATAGCTTACGAATGCAGTCGCTGCGCTGCACCGAAGTAATTTCATCGGATTTCTGCGTTGTTGTTGTTCTTTGATAGATAGCAACAGCTCCGTCAAAGTAAATTCCGTAATGTTGAATCAGCCCAGATTGATAAACTGATACATTGGTAAGCACTCGCATGGCAACAGCGAAACTGAATATCCGTTTCTGTTGCAGTTGAAAAGGGTCTCATGATTTTGTGCATATGTATGTAACCGGCAGAAGGCATGGCCGTCCGTCTGTAAGAACGCAGCGATCTCAGAAACTACAAAGGCAGACTCCTAAACTTTTCGACTATAGATACTCCTAAATCATACGCAGATCAAGTCTTACATTTCAATATTACCGATAAGAAGCGATTTTAAGACGTCGTTTTTTTTTTAAATTGAGCTAGAGCCACTACTACAATTCAAGTGTTACAGACTTGCGCTTTTGCTTGTGTATAAATTTTAATGCTCTTGTTAACTTCTAAAAATTTCGTTAAGATTATATTTTTAGTTCAGAAGATATTCACGAATTTAGTTTCTATAGTGAACGCCAAGCGCTGGTGAGTAAAGTACGGCGTGCGTTTGTATGCGTGTGTGTGTGATTTTCTGTATGTATGTATTCCCTACTCGGGCGCTCCGACTGGGGTCCCTTCTTGTTTTCAAGTGCAAAAGGAAAATATTCCATTTATTTAAAAGAAAATGTATCGTTTTATTTTTTATTTTTACATTTTTTCATTATTCTGACGAGCTAGACTAGCTTCTAGATAATTATTATTAATGTAGCCTCTAAGCTTCGACAATTTAGATTTTTGCAGTTATTGCTATTATTAAAGTATAAAATATAATTATAAACTATTAACCTAACTATTGTTAAATATCACTGGCTGTAATGGACTTCGGCTAAGACAAACACTTTATCCATCCATTCGAGCCCGAATTTTTGTTGTCATCTACCGGAGAATGCAATTTTTTTAAGTTAAAATTTCCTGTAAACTCAAACCATTGTAAGAAAATCACGTAGGAGCAATACAATATTCTGTTTTACTAAACGTGAACTTATATATCAAAGTTGGGGTCCCTATTTCTTTTAGTCCCTGAGATTTATTGAAAAACACATAAAATCCGATATTTATCCATTTTGTTTTAACCAACAAAGCTTGAACTGAGTATGGTGGTACACGGAATAAGATGCGTTTCTGTTTTATTATACCCTGTTGGGTTCGAGTCGGTTAGGTTGGAAGCCGCTTTGTAGCCTAGATGTATGTTCACTTATATCCGTTTTCGTTGTATAAATGCATTTCATTACAAGCTCCTCTCTCTCTTTATGCAACAGCATTCATATGTGGCAGGCCCAAACAGCGGACATGGCGGATAGTCGTGCTCCTCAGCTAACTCAAGATGCCCCAAATCACGCCTCACTGCAAATGCATCGACAGTCAGTGGACTGCAAATTGTGAACAGCTTAATACACAAGAGGAAAACAGATGAAATAAAGTTGTAAAAGCACTCGAATTGATAAAAAAAATCATGATTAACACGCACCCAGCACCAACTTGGCTGCCTTCAGAAGGTGAAAAGAATTTGCAGGCAACAAGCGCGCCTGGATGATGAGTCACGAGGTCTAATTTGATGAAATGCTTGTATATAACAAGATTGAAAGTAAGTTTGGAAGAAATCAACTAACCATTCGTCGGAGATGGGCTAATACACTTATAAAATGCATGAAGAACTAAAGAAAAAGAGGAGAAAACCAATTACGTTCATACATGTATACAAAATTATGTTCACTTTAACTATAAACATTTATTGAATTTGGATATGTTAGATTTAACTGCTCTATTTAAATGGATTTATAGTATATATGGATATTCTATATTTATAGTATATAGAATATACATTCATACATATATTACACTGTTTCTTGTACACTCAATTTTTCGCCAATTAGTCATATTGCAGCTGAAAATCCGATGCAACACGTTTCATCAATATAACGTAAAAGTTAACTGATCAACGAGCAAAGATATATTAGCGATATACATGTTTTATTTCTGGGATTCGAAAAATAGTCTTATCGATGAAATTCAATTCAACCAAATGACTTATCGAGCTGAACATATGAACTACGAACCCGAAGTTTGTTCCATTCAGAGAACTAAATGAACGAACTAAATCTCTCGCTAAAGTGTTTGTAGCTTGTTGTTCATAAGCAAATTCACACCTTAAATCCTTATGCCGTTAAAAAATAACATTTTTTTTAAACTGGCGTAATAAAAAACCAAATAAAATGCTCAAAAAACTGATTATTACATATCTTGGTGCCACTGTCACAATGCTAATTCGATAGTTATTTGGGCAGCAACCCTGGTCAATGGTTCCTCCACGTTTTGTGGGCGCTACTCAAAAAGAATATGGAGCACACAAATAGATTTTACGACTTCTGCATACCCTATAACAAGGATGACGGGGTACTGCGCGGCATATTCAACGAACTGGTTGAGCTCGGCTACAAAACTATTGCGGTGGACCAGAGCTTCGATCACAGCAAAAAGGAGCCCGGCAAGCGGGGCTCTGAAATGTTTCCAGAACCGCACGGCATTGAGCATCTGCGCAAGGAATTCGCGGGCAAACTGAGAATACTGCAGCGCATAACGATTCTGTACGTGGATGTGAATGTGGCGCACGCAATGGTAATGCACAGCACGCAAATGTCAAGTCAGCAAATTAACCCATCTCTGATCTAGAGCGTTTCCCTGAATCTGCGCAAATTCAATCTGATCGCAGGTCAGCCCAAAACGGATACGGCGTTAACGGTAAGCGAGTAAGGCTTTTTGCGACCGAGTTGAATGCCAACCAGTTCCCATTGCATACACCACAGCACTGCTGCACCTCGTTCAATGGTGACATCATCACATTTGATCCCGTTGCCGGTTCGCGTCTGTTGATCCAGCGCAAACCCTACCTCATCGCCGTGCGACGCGGCATTTACTTCGAGATTAAGTACTCACCGGCTATTGCAGACTCTAACAATCGCAAGGACATGATTAAGGTGGCCCAAAACTATTTCACCAAGGGCAAGTCGCGGAACATCATTTTTAGCAGCGGCGCTGCACACGAATTTCAACTGCGTGGACCGTACGATGTGGCCAATCTGTAAGTTTCGTTCATATTTAAGTAATGTGAGGGTTGTGCAAAGAACAAAGTGCACTATAAGAGAGTCTGATGTCACAATATCGGTTTGTGCTTTAGCATCTATATAAAGCTTTTGGCTGGGAATTTGTAATTAGAACAAGACATCTTCAAAAATAAGTTATTTTTATCCGATTACTCCTATGGCAGTGGGCCGATCGGATAATATACATATATGCCGTGTTCACCAATAATACGGATCTACGACAAATTTCATTTAGATTGACTGCAAACCAGGTTTGAACCGAACCGTTTCGACCCCGGAACATCCAGTATTTTTAAATTTTGAACCGACCCCTGAACCGAACCAGTTTGAAAAAAGGAATACTAGTTTCGTCTTTTAGAATTTCGTGCTTATAAAAAAGTTCTATTTACACACACCAATTTCCGATATTGTGACGTCATAATGATCAGCTCAGAACTCTTTGCATAGCCTGTGGCTCTTTCAACCGTGAGCCTCAGTTCGGTGTATTTATATATGGTCTATAACGCTCTCCATTTGCAGCGCATTTATATTTGGACTCTCCGAAGATCAGGGCAAAAATGCCATCGATCGCTCCTGCCGGCAATTGTTTCTGCGCGCGGAATCGCGACGTTTGGGCAAAACAATTATGTTCGTCAAAGGCAAAGGGCCAATTGTGTTTTCCGACAGTTCCGACGATAATCAAAGCGATGCGGATGATCAGGATGATGAAATAACGGCAAATGAAAATGAAGAGGAGCCCTGTGAAATTAGTCAAGCCAATAAAAGACTGAAAGTGGCCTAATATTAAATATTATTATGAATATTATATAAGCTGTTGAATCCAAATGCGATTCATAATAATTGCCATGTTTTTTATACCCTGAGCACATTGAAAATATGGTATATATATTATATATACATATTTTTGCTCAGCATCATTAGCTGAGTCGATTTAGCCAAGTGCGTCTGGCTGTCCGTCTCTCTGTATGCGTCGATCTCGGAGACTACAAGAGGTATATGGTTAAAGTTTGGTTTTTCAAGTTCGTGTATACCTGACGTAGATCAGTTTATTTCAAATTGTCGGTAACGTGTCTCGTTTTCGTGTTATCGATAATTATCGATTTTTGAGCATATCTCATAAACTATAAAAGGTAAAGCCACCAAACTTTATCCTATTCTCGTTATGCATACGCAGATTAAAAATAATCGAATTTTGAATACCTCCCCCACACATCGCAAATATCAAAAAAATGCAATTCAAGTAATACGGACTTGTGATTTGGATTATATAAGATTTGAATACTGTTGTTAAGTCCTGAATATTTCATAAAGATCATTTAGTTCTCTAATACACATCGTAAATCATAAGAGAGCAGATATATTTCTTGCAAATTTTGATAGATCAACCGAAAATGTCATTTTTAAATGGAACTGTTTAATCGCATCTGGTAACACTTAATATAGCCGAAGTGCACAATTTAATAATCAGCCCTCATCGATTGTATGCTATCGCAACTTAAGAGGTATTCATTTATGTTTTATGATAAGAGTTTTGAGTACTATTTTAATACATTAAATTTGTAGCTATAAATAAATATTTATAAATTAAGTGGTATTTATTTATTTCGCATTACACTAACACTTACCTGAGTGTGACAATTCGCGATTCGTTACTTAAATGAATACCCGAGTTGAGTAACTGGTAGGGACATATCGGTCCTCTCTAATCGCTGCTAAACAAAATGGAGGTCTTTGATGTGGTGCGTACATGTCTGACAAAGTGCTGCTAATAATTTGCGTAAAACGGTATAAAATAAATTGATTAATTAATCAAAAGTAACAACAAAATGCAAATAAAGTTGCCGGCAACAATTTGCGCTAAAAATGAAACCACTATTGAGCGTATTTCAAATGTTATATGATTTTCCAAAACGACAAACGAAAACCAGACACTCGAACGAAGAAAAAGAAAAAAATGTGAAAGAAGTAGAGAGCGAGAGTACAAGACGACGGCGACAACGACAGCCAAACGACGAGAAAAACGGCAAAAGAAATATGTATTTCGCGAGACGACGACCGCAGCGGCAGCAGCCGTCGCAGTCAACGTTCAATTGTTTTTTCCGAATTATGGCCAAGTGCATGTGTCTAAATGTATGTGTGTGCGTGTGTTAATTAATTGGCATTTTAGTTAGACAAAAAATATATATTATAAATCAATGTAAACGATTCAGGTGTTTTATAAAAGCGTGAATTAAAAGCAATGAACAATTGCTGCTCAAACGCCTTTTTACATTTTCGTTACCTTTTGTATAATTAAAAATGGACCTCTCGTTGGCTGTGTGAGTTTTGTGTATGTGTGTGTCGGTGATGCTCGATTTTCGCTTGATGATGATGATGTCCGATTATAATAATGATTATTGCCCCCCTATCGTTTTTGTCTTATTTTGCGCGTGTGTTTCTTGTCTACGTTATCGTGTTCGGCAACTGACGTTTATTTAAACTTTTTGTTTATTTTTAATTGAAATATTTCCCATCTGCTTTTTTAACTTTTGCATAAAATAAAGACAAATAAGCTGCAGCACATTTTAGTTAGCGGCGCCCCGTCAATTATTTTTCGCCCATTTTCAGTCTATGTTTGTGTGTGTGACTGCAATAAAATGTCTTTCATTGCTGCTTGTGTATATTGTAATTATTCGCCGAGGCGAGTTCGTCATTTACATTTTTTTCTTTTCATTTCTTTGTACATGCTTCTTGCTACATTTGTTATATCTTTGAATTTTTGTTGTTTTCGTTGAGTGGCGTGTGATTTGCAATGTTCGAAATGTATTTCTTTTTGCAGCCCAGCATACATTTTGTGTATGTATTGGTCTCTCGCCGCTGCAGCGTTGCCACACTCGCACAATCGCATGCAGATAGATGCACACACCTGTGCAAATGTGTGCTGCTGCGAAAATACAAGCACGCAGGCACAAAACTCACCAAATGCGTTGTCGTCGCATTTAGTTCGGCTTCCATTGCCTTCATTTGCATGATTGTTATTGTTGTTTTCGTTCTTAGGCTCTTCATATTTCGTGCGTTTGCACAGTTCTAGGCGACATCTGCATGCAACGGTATCCATTTAACGTGCGTGTGTGTGCAGAATTGTTGTTGTTGCACCGGGACCTCAGCATAGCGCTTGCATTGTCTTTTCTTCATTTGATTTGTCTCGTTGCCGTCTGTCACATACATATGTCTACCTCCTCTGCACTCACATATATATACATGTACATAGGCTAGCTAGCAGCGCAGCCACACGTTTTTCTAGCCGGGCCACTCGCTGTTCATCAATGTTCGCGCTCTCTCGCACTACGCGCAATTGATGAGAGCGTAAATTTTTATGCGCTCGTCGTCGCTGCTCTCGGGGCGCCATCAACGACACCAGCAGCGGCAGCGGCAGTCGCAGCAGCAGTCGCAGTCTCGTCGTCTGCGGCGGCTGTAACAAAAAAAATTTTTTCCTTATATTTTCATGACTTCTTTTTTAGCCGCTGCTGCTCGGCCTGCGTTTGCCCCCTTTTGCTTTTCCTTTTCCAATTACACAAACGTTTTTCACGTCTGCTTTATACGTATGTATTTCTTTTTTTTTTTTGTATTTTATTTTTTCAGTAATATCTATCGATCTCATTGTGTGCTTAATTGTAATTATCGCGCGTAAGTGTGTGTTCGTGTGTGTGTGTGTGAAAGAAAAAGATGAAGCAGCAGCAATGGGCAGCCTCAGTCGTTGCGCTTTTGTAGTTTTCGCTTCTTTCTGCGTCCGTTTTCTGTTACAACTTCTGGCATTGCCGTTTATTTCTTCTTCTGCTTTGTTGTTATTGCAATTGTGCTACAATTATTATTTCGCATGTGTTGCTTCGTGTATCTACACTCGAATTAGCATTGTTGTTGTTGGTGCTGCCATTCGCATTCGCCGTCGCCGTCCGTCATTGTTCGTCATCATTCACATTTCAAAGTTGTCGATGTCGCCGTCGCCGTCGTAAAAGGCAAATGGCGCTGCATGCATAACTATCGATAGGTTCGCTGCTCTGCCGAATCGGTCCAAATAAAATTCAAGTAAAATACCAACAAAAAAATAAGATCCGCACGCATAATCACAACTGTATTAAATTTACTTTACTACAATCAAAAAACACGCAAAAAGAAAAGTCCAACGGATTAGCAGCCAACACGACGAAAAACAATGAAAGGTGAGTTAAACAGCAATCTATATATATATATATAATTATATATTATCTAAGTAGTTATACCTTAGCTTAAGTGTATTTAATATAGTTAATTATGTTGGGTGCGGTAAAATGAAATTCGAAAAGCGAATGTGAAGGTTTTGCCCAGGCGAAACGTGAAATTGCGAGAAATTTACAACAATGGCAAGGCAGAAAATGCTTTTTAGAAATAATTATGTATCTTTAACCAAAAGCAGATACACACACACACACACGCAAGGCGGCCGTCACTCACTCAGCCAGCAAATAAAAATGAACGAGCACACGTACACATTCAAATAAATTGAGCGAATGCCCGCACACACACACACACACACAAACCCGAAATAATTTCAATCAACTCTTTGGTTGGGCCAGCGTGTGTATAAAAAAAGTAAAAAAAAAATAATAAAATAAACGTCACACGCGCCCCCAAACAACGTGTCGTGCCCCCGCACCTCTCCCACGCAACAACAACAACATAAAGCTGCCTGCAACTGGCAGCGAGACAAAGAGAGAGAGAGAGCGAAAAGCAGGCAAAGGCCGGCCAGGCATTTAAGTTTTGGTTTTTTTTTTTTGTCTGGGTGTTGGTGGAGCTGCGGCGAAAAATTAAAGTAATAAAAACTACAGCGCGCCTTACGTGACGTGCAAATGAGAACGACGGCGAATCAGTTGGACTGTGGCGACAGCAGCAAACAATTCATCGAAGCACAGCAAGAAGAGCACAGCGACATACACATACACACAGACAAACACTCATGCATGACCGGTCGTCGTTCGCGAGAGCGAAATGGAGAGCGCGCGAATGGATGGATGAAAAGCAGCAGCCAATGGACAGGGCTGGCAGGCGGGCAGCGACAGCGGCGGCGGCGATCCAAAGCCAAAGCATATCATCCATCCAAAACCGAATCAAAACCGACCAAACAACAAGCAAAAACATATGAACGACGACGACCCCAACGCACCAACTCACACACGCACACAGGCATTCGCAGGCAGGCAAATACACACCATGTCAGAACACAGATACGATACACACAAACACACATATATACGCGCGCGTACTTAAACGATATGCGAATGCGAATAAAATAGCAACAACAACAAGAGCAAACAACATACCAACAACGGCAATGGCAGCCGCAGCAGGGCAACTATGCGGCGAATTTGCACGAATCATGCGAATCTCCAATACACACACACACACACGCACACTCACACACTTACGCTCGCGCATACACATGCATACATAATACGTGTTTTGTACTTGTCGCCGTCTTCGTCATCATTCTCGCCATCATGGCTGCTGCTGTTGCTGCCACACGCTTTTGTTGTATCTACGCGACGCGTTCGTTACATTTCATAGTCTCTTTTACTTTTTCAGATTTCACCCAACCCCTCCCTGGCTCATCTCTCGCCTAATCAAAAACTAACAACAATAATAATTTTCTGCCAACTCCAAAAGTTATCGTCTCCTCCTATTGTGCCCCGCTTTTCGCTCAGTTCATTCGCATTTTTGTTTTGACTGCTTAACTGTCAACTGGCCGTCTCTTTTCAACGCTCTTTCTATACGAAACCGCCGACGCGACGTCGCAGTCTCTGACGTTCAGTCACCGTCGTCGTCGTCGTCGTCGCCATTGCCGGCCATCTGTCTAACATGACGCTGGCGCCTCAGTTGGCGTCGCTGCTTGCTGCTCGTTCGGCAGCGTCTCTGCCGCCAAAGGCCGGCACCACCACACGTTGTTGCTGTGTTGCTCCAAAAGCCACCCAACCCGTTGCCCCGCACGCCGCTGCCTCGGCCCGTGCTATCGGCTGTGGCAGCACGTGATATATACTCGCTTTGCTTTTGTAATTTCGCTTTGGCTGGCTCTTTAGCGCACGCTACGCTTTTGCCAGACGTTTGTGTTGTTTTTTTTTCACTTGTTGGGCTGTTTTTTCTTTTCCCTCTTTGTTATCTTCTTTTTACTCGCCGGCGCTTGGTTCTCTTGCGCTCTCTCGTTCGTTGACTCTCGCGCTCTCGTTTTCGCTCTCTCTCTCGCGCTCGTTCGTTTCGTAGCGCTCTCGCACAGCGGTTGTGTTTGCAAGTTTGTTTCAGCTCTCGGATGTGTTTGTTGCTGTTGTGTTATTGCACACACAATGGCACTATCCGGTTTAGGTCCAGGTGCAAATTTTATACAACAGTTTAACTCGATAATCGGGTCAGGCTATGGCCATTTGTTCTACACGTTTTTTTTGTCTTTTTTATTTTATATTTCGGCATTTCTAGCGGGAAACATGGCGTCAATTTTTGTGATTGTCGCGCAAAGGTTTCTGTCTTGTTCTTCTGTAGGAATTGCAACGTCAGCATGGCAGCGTTGCCACCCAATTGGGGGGCCCAGGCACGTCATAAATACACCGTTACACATTCAAAAGCCGCGACGTCGCTGTTACTTTACCTATTTTATTACCATTTTTTATGTGTGTGTGCGCAGCACCCATCATCTGCCGCTTTGGCTCTGGCTGCTGTTGCTTTTCCTACAAAAACCAACTGTACTTTTTAGTTACAGTTAGTGCCCGGCGTACACGCCAAAAGCCACTTGACTACTTGACTTGATTGCCATTAGAGAGCAATATGTATGTAACTAACTCTCATTTCTTACTATTCTGTCGTTGCTTCTTCTTCGTCTGCGGCTGCTGCTGCTGGAGTGACAACAGCACTCTTCTAAACATTCCGTTCTCATACCATTATTATTTATTATGGGTCAAATGTTGTTGGTTACATTTCAAAACACGAAAGCCGCAAGCCAAAAAGCAAAAGCAAAGCTCAACAAAAAAAATGTTTTGTTGTTTTTGGCAAGGTGAATGAACTTTTGTTGCTTGTGCGCTCTCATTGTTGTTGCGGCTATTGCAAAATGTTTAATCATATTCCACTTTGATTGTTGTTGTTATTGTTGTTGCTTAAAGACACTTAAATTATGCATTGAGCTTCTCTTTCTAAGTGTGATCGCGCCTCTCTATGCTGTATTTAGATTTGCATGAAATTGGTTATCGATAACAAATCAAGAACACATTTGACAATCGCTGCTTGAGGCGCCCATTTCGGGCACTTGGGGTAAAACTGTTGGGCAACACTCCACGCAAATGAACTGTGTTCAAATTGTTGTTGCCGCTCAATAAAAAAGAAATAAAACGGAAAATAGAAAAGGCAAGAGACAAACCAAAAAACGCAAAGCAAATGCGCCCTGCCTGCTAACAAAAACAGCAACAACAACAACAAGAGCATTGCGTCGCGTCGCGGCTGCTTCGGGTCAACGGCGACGTTTGTCGTCACCAAGTTGGACACACACAAATTTGCTTGTCTATTATCACCTTTAATCGATTTTCCGCTTATTTAAAACAAAAGTACAGTTGTGCGCACCAACACATAATTTCACAATTTTTTCAGATGCTTTGCTGTTGTTGTTTTACATATTACTATTGCTTTTAGTTTATTGTTTTTGCAATTACTTGACGGCAACGTTGGCGACGCCAAAAACGTAGCAAAAGCAGCCAAAGAAGAGGAGAGAAGAAAAAACGTAAACTCAATGACATGTACATACATATATGTATATATATATATAGCTATCTGGTAGATACAAACTTTGCACACACAAATACCTAGACTAATAATAATGGAAAAAAAGCTGAAACTAAATAAATAAATAGCTGAAATTGCAAAAGCAAAATGTAATTGATTACAAACAACAACAACGACAACGACGACTGACTAAATGATTGCCCAATGAGCGCGAGCGCGAACAACTCACAGCGAAAGAAGCCAAGATGGCTGAGGAAGGGGGCGAGAGGTAGCCATTTGTAGTGGGAGAGCAAGCGGGAGGCATAGCAGCCGCCTAAGCGCGCTTAGCTCATGTCATGCACTCCACATAAGATGCATGTGTGTGTGTGTGTGTATGTGAGTTAGTGTTGCCACTGTGGTTGGCTGACTGCCTCTGCCTGATTGTCTGGCAAGCAAAATATGTGCGCACGTATTTATAACAGTACACAGAGCACAATTTGGTACCACTGTGTGTTTACGTGTGTGTATATGTTTGTATACGACTTACTAACTGCATATCTTGCACAGTGGTCGCACGCAAATTGAAATTTGCATAAAAAAATGTACATGCAAAAAAAATAGTTAACGATTATTTATTTTTTCATTGAATTAATTTTCAAGGACACTGCCTTATGATTAATTGTTTTCATGGCATTTTTTCGACAGGTTTTTAGCATTAAGTTAAAAACTTGAATGAATATCCGCTTAATAATACAGTAAAAACTCGTTTGATCAATTTCACCAATTGACCCAATAAGTTCGTTTACCTAGAGGAAATGTTAATCTACAAGACATTTTGAAAATATAACAATGAAAAACAAAAAATATATATATTTTTTTTTATTTCTTTAAAAATTTTGGTAAATTGTAAATTGTGTCAACAGTAAAAATGTTTCTCTAAAATAAGTATAGGACAACTCATGCTTATCAGAATATAAATTTGTATTGCACCAAAACAAACAAATTAATTTTGCGTAAGTTTAAGCAACGAGCGACCACTGTACCTCAGGGCGTGTGTGTTTGTGTGACTAACTGCATATTTCGTATGTGCTATTCCGTTGACTGTAGTTTTGTCTCGCTGTATCTCTCCACTTGGCATACACTTTCCATTTACCAACACACACACACACATCAACACTCGCGCACACACACAATTGTACAATTGCCCCGCACCTTTTGGCTGGCTGCTGTTTGCAACATTTGCATATCTTTTGGGCATTGCTGCTTACCCAAACGCCCACCCCTCGAAAACTCTGCTCAACTGGCACCACCCGCATCACCTTTTTTTGTTGCTTTATTTTTATTATATATATATATATATATATATATATTTTTTTTTTTTTGCTTGGCTGCTGCTGCTACTTTAGATTTTTGGGGCTAAACCTTTGCAGACAGTGCGAAAAATCGATAGAGTTGCCATTGTTTTTTTTTTTTTGGTTCACACTGCAAAGATATCGCCTCCACCACCAATATCAAGAAACAAAAACAACCAGCAACAACAAAGTCATAAGAAATTCCTGTCAGCCTCCCAAAGAAAAGGGGTTAAAGCATAGCACCAAAGAATACCCAGACAATACGACCGACGACCAGTCTTAATCTACGCCTCATTAATTGGTTACACTTTGCCTTTTTTGCGTCCCTTTTCCCAACACTTTTTGGTCTCAAATTTGTTCTTTTGTTGGGGGATGGTATTTTTGGTACAGCCAGAAAGCAGCTGAAAAGCTCTAAGATTTTCATAGATTTCATAGTTGTTAACAGTATAACAATAAACAATTGCAACAAAGCCCAGATTTGTGTGGCACATTTTGTGTAGTTCAGTGTAGGAAAACACTCAAATGTTTAGGGGGTCAAACTGTACGTTGTATGTGTAAATAATGAAATTCATAAGCGTATAGCTTTTCCCCTTAAAAGTTGCAGTGATAACAACCTAGAAAACTAGCAAGAAGCGGAGCGTATATGTAGTTAAATTTGTACATACATATATACAGCAGTCGCTCGAAAAGCGAAATGCTATTGAAAATACTTAGATATAGAAGTTATTAAATTATCTTTAAAAATAAATTCACTAAGTGTGAAAAAACAAAAAGCTTAAAAGAAAAGTAATGTTAATGCATTAAAAATACCTATTATAATTTTGAAAATTTTTAGAATTCCAAAAGTTAGAATTCATAATGGAGTTTCGAATTTTATGAATGTTTGATATATATCCAATTGCTCTATTATAATTCAAATTGGCCTTAAATAGAAATTGGGGTTTAATATGCATTAGATTAATTAAAACTAACTAACTTTTAATTGTCTCTTTCTTAATTAAAAAGTAAATTTTCATAAAAAGTTATTTATAATAAATTTAACAATAAAAACACTAAGTTTTAGACAATTATCGAGCGATTACTGTACTAGTTATTATTTAAACTTTTTTAGATACGTTATATTGTGATATTGAAGTATAAAAAAACAATAATCTAATTTGTGTATTTTTATCTCGTTTTCTTTGCAGATTCCACATTTAAAATACGCTCAATATAATTACCGTTTTACGCAAAAGTTTAGAATCCCATTCTTGCTATTTAAATAGAACCCCTTCCCCATCTAAACTAATTGTATATCTTAAAAATTTTCACAGCTGTGAGCAAATGTTTCACTGCGAATATGTCAAAGGTCGGCCATGAAGTGTGCGAAACAACAAAAAGGACAAACACAAATGTGTATACACTATAAAAAAAATTATATATATAGGCATATATATATATAACGGACGACGTTCCAGACAAATAAAACTGCACATGAGCTGCAATTAAGTTTAGTAGTTAGCAACAAACTTAAACAAGACAAAAAAAATACGTGAAAAACAATACAAAGGAAAACGACCAAAACGCAAAATTCGCGTTAATATCTAAGCTTGTTCGAGGAGGCAAACTTTTCCGGAGGTTTGTTGGTTTGTCTTTTTTTTTGTTGTTTTTGGGATTCTCACAGTGCGCATCAACGTAAACAGCACACTGCGCCGTGGTTAAATGAGTCAACGTCGCGGCAGGACACAACCTGCGAGTCCAGAGACCGTAACTGACTCCCACCGCCCCCTCCCAGCACAGGCAGGTCCACCTCTGACAACGGCCACGCGCAGAGAGCAGCATCAAAATTAAGCCAATCGACGACCAAACCTAAAAACGCAGCGTCGCGTCCATCGACGCGTAACGGACATTTCTGTGTGCGCTGCGTTTCAAAAATCTGATGGATGGAAATGCACAAAATATGTTTCACGGCAATCATCAAGGGTGAGTTTTAATCGCCTTTGTCACACTGCAAATGGGTGTGGGAGTTGGGGTATTTCCCTGGGGGATTTATCCTTATGCATGTTGAAAATCTGTCTAATAGTTGAAAAAGCATTTTTAAAGTTGATTTTTAGTTATTCTCAATGAATATATTGTATATGCTGAATATATTGTGCCCATGTAATTGAATAACGTTCTATTTTATATGGATATTGTGATATTTTTAAATTAAATAGAATCTTTATCAGCTAATTATTAAAACCATTTTTAATTGGAAGAAAAAGGGATATTATATTAAGTACACTTTTAAGGTTCGAAAATGGGGAGAAGTCAAAGTTGCGTATAAATATATATTTTTATAAAAAAAAAAACTATTTGTCTACAAGGGTATTTATTCATTCAAAACTTTTTAATTCGAAAAGTACTTGAGCAAAAAAAAGTTATTTATAATAAAAATATACTAGTTGTCTGCATGTTCAATCAATCCATGGCATAAGAAATTTAAGCATTGGGTATAAAATAAAGTTTTATAGCAAATGTTTTAATTTCTACTTAATTTGCTTTAAAATAACTTTTGTAATATAAATCATTTTCGAAAATATTAGATACATATTTTAAAGAGTTGGCGAGCAAATCACTGTAACAGGTGAAAAGAAAAGTGGAAAGTGCTTGGACCTGTTTAAACTTTCGGGAAATGCCAGTTTGTGAAGTTGTTATGAACTAAGCAAGTTTCTATGTCCCAGTTCTGTTTGTCATGTTCGTCTATCCGTCCATTTTGCACTATATATAACCATAAAAAAATAATATTATTCCTATTATTATAAGAAAACTTATAATCGACTTTATCTAGGCGAGTTTAAAAATTAGAAGTTTAATGAATTTGTTGGGATTGAAACGTAAATTATTCAGACACAAAATAATACTATAATATAATGTGAAAATTCACAAGAGAAGAAAAGATTCTGAAAAGAGTTATGCATCATATTCACTTATTGTGCACCTCCCTATGCAAACATTAATTTAAAAAAAGTTTAAATAATTTGGTTGTGATTAAAAAGTAATTAACACATATTCAAATAAAAAAATTAATATAATGTGAATATTCTGAGTAGAAGATACAGTCCTGAAAATAGCTGTGAATTGTTGAACATATATATTTAGCTTTTCTTTTAATAAATCATAAATACAATTAACATTAGTGGCATATTAAATATTAAAATTTATTCAATGTGAGCTCTCAAGAAATTGTTAAATAATTTTAAACCGTAGTTCTTAAATATTGTTCACACTTATGAACCCTTCTCCCCCTGCTATAAAGCGGGGCTTTGAAAAGAAAACATCTCGCTAAAATCAACCTCTTTTTGCGCTCTGCTTACAGAGATCCCTATTACCGTTATGATGCGGCCACCGCAGCAGCAGTCGCCGCCGCGGCAAATCCGCGGGCCATGGGCCCACCGGGCGGTTATCCGCCGCGTCATCGGGCGCCGCATCCGCTACAGCAACAGCCACAATATCCATCGTACCAGCCAACGGCGGAGAACCTCTACGGGCTGGGGGCCACCGATCAGCATGCGGCCATGGGCGTCGGCATGGGCGATCTAAGCGGCTGGGGTGCGGCGCCCTCGGTGCCCGGCCAGGCGGCTGCCTATCCGGGCGCCGGCCTCGGCGCCGGCCTGGGCGCCTACGGCCATCCGCAGGCAGCGCCGCCGACGCAGCAGCAGCGTCAGAGCAACGCCAGCGCCTATCGCCAGCACATGCCCGCCTACGGACAGCAGGAGCAACAGAAGCTGGTGGTGCCCTACGGAGCGCAGCAGAATATGATGGGCGCGTTGGGCGCCAGCGGTTACGGCAGCTTGGCGCCGCAACAGCAGCAGCAGCAACAACAGCCGCCCACGCCACAGCAGCAACAACAGCAGCAGCAGCAGCAACAACAGCAGCAGCAGCAACAACAACAGCAGCAGCAGCAGAGCCAGCAGCAGGCTCGTCTGCCGCAGCATTATCCACAGGCGCCCGGCCAGCATCCGCTGTATCCCGGCGCACCGGCCCAGGCAGCACAGCCGGCGGCGCCGCAGGCCTACGCGCACAGTCCCTACGGCAGTCCCATGCAACACCAGCCCGGCCGTGGCGCCCCCCAGCACGTCGGCTACAGCCACGCCGCTCTGGAGCAGGCCGGTCCCTATGGCCAGCACGTGCCCGGCGCGGCGCCGCCCACGCACCATCTGACCGCGCAGCAGCAGCAGGCTGCGCAGTTGGGTGCGCATCCGAGCGCGCATATCGCCAGCGCCCAGCAGCAGCAGCAACAGTTGCAGACGCAGCAGCAGCAGCAGGCACAGCAACAACAACAGCAGCCCAATCATGTTAGCCTGATGCAGCAGCAGCAGCTACCAGGCGCGGGCTTGGCGCCGCCGCACATGGGCATGCCGCCCAGCTACGGCAGTCACCATCAGCAGCAGCAGCAGGCACAGCAGCAACAGCAGCAGGCACAACAGCAACAGCAGGCACAGCAACAACAGCAGCAGCAGAGCGCACCGCCCTACATGTCCAGCAGCAAGCATCAGGCGGCCGCTCAGCTCAACTCCTCGCCCCAATATCGAGCACCATTTCCACAGCTCTCGCCGCAGATGTCGCCGCGTCCGCCCACCATGTCGCCGCATCCGCAGATGTCGCCGCGCCCGGTGGGCGTGTCGCCCGCCAAGCCGCCGCAAACTGCACAGCAGCAGGTGCAGCAGCAGCAGCAACAGCAGGTGCAGCAGCAGCAACAGGTGCAACAGCAGCAGGTGAACTCGCCCAGCCAGCACAGCATACAGGGTATGGTCGGTCTGCCCTCGCCACGCCCACAACCGCCCAGCGCGGCAGCCGCCAAGGTGCCCGTCAGCGTAGCCGCCGGCGGTGGACCGCCCGTGAACACGTTGCAGGCACTCGAACAAATGGTGATGCCCGGCCAGGCGCACGGCCTGCCGCCCATGGATTACCCCAGCTCCTACCGGAATGCGGCCGTCATGGGACCGCGGATGCCCGCGTCGCCCTCGGCGCAGCATCATCAGCAGTGGGGCGCGCCGCACATGGCGGGCATGCAGCAGGCGCCACAGCAGCCCCAGCAACAACAGCAGCAGCAGCAGGTGCAGCAACAACAGCAGCAGGTGCAGCAGCA
Source organism: Drosophila robusta (assembly GCA_035043565.1). Classification (NCBI taxonomy): domain Eukaryota; kingdom Metazoa; phylum Arthropoda; class Insecta; order Diptera; family Drosophilidae; genus Drosophila; species Drosophila robusta. The sequence goes on along the minus strand of JAWNMW010000583.1, from coordinate 9,502,372 downwards.
ACAGCAGCAGCAGCAACAACAACAGCAGCAGCAGCAACAGGCACAACAGCAGGCGCAGGCTGCGGCCTTGCTGCAGCAGCAACAGGCAGCAGCAGCAGCGGCAGCAGCAGCAGCCGCGCAGCATCAGCAACATCAGCTGAGCATGTACGGCCAGAGCATGGCACAGCAGCAGGTGCCGGTGCCCGTGCCTGTACCCGTACCCGTGCCCGTATCCGTACCGGTACCCGTATCCGTGCCCGTTTCCGTGCCCGTGCCCGTCTCGTTGCCCGTGCCGGTGCCGCAAGCAGCGCAGCCCGCCGCACAGCCCACACAGCCGCCGGCGCCGGTGCCCGTGCCCGTGCAGCAACAACAGCAGCAACATCAGCAGCAGCAGCAGCAACAACAACAACAACAGCAGCAGCAGCAACAACAGCAGCAGCAGCTGAACGAGCAACTGCAGCATTCCATCAACGACATTGTCGGCGGCAACCAGCAGGCGCAGGCGCAGTTGAGCGCACAAATGTCCTCATCGCCGCTGCATCAGCAGAGCCTGCCCAGCATGCATCATCTGAGTGCACATCACCAACAGCAGCAGCAGCAGCCGACGTTGGAGGCCAGCGCCGTGCAGGCGTCGCAGCAGCTGCAGCAGCATCAGTCGCCCATACATCAGCAACAGTCGCCGCTGCAGCAGCAACACTTGCCCAGCTATACGCAGCAGAGCAGCAATCAGCAGCAGCAGCAGCATCAGCAGCAATTTGATGCGTTTGCCAACATTTTGGCAGACACGCAGCAGGCGCCCGCATCAGCAGCAGCAGCAACAGTTGCTGCACAGCAAACTATGTCGCCGGCGCATGTCAGCTCACCCATACCACAGCTGCAGCAGCCGCAGGCGCAGCAACAACATCAGCAGCAGCAACATCAGCAACAGCAAGTGCAGCAGCAACAGCAAGCGCAGCAGCCACCGTTGCAGCAGCAGCAGCAACAGCAGCCAGCCACGCCCACGCCGTCAACGCCCTCGCACCACCTGAGCAGCATACTGAACGAGACGGCCAACTCGAATGATTCGTCAACGCTGGCGGTGGCCGCCAACGACAGCAACAACAGCAGCAGCAACAGCAGCACCAACAGCATCGTCAACAATCAGCCCACCTCGGTGCACGACAGCAACTCGCAGAGCAGCATCAACAGCAACAATCAGCAGCCGTTGCTCACGGGCATGGACGCCGTCGCCAGCAACATGCTCAACAGCAGCAACTCGGACAACTCGGCGCATACGCAACATCATGGCGTCAGTGCCGTCGATGTCGGTCTCTTCGACAACAATTCGATGAGCTCGAGCAGCGCTGCCGTCGTCGCGGCCGCCTCGAGTGCCGCCTCCGCTGCGGCAGCGATGCTCGACAGTAATTCCCAGTCCTCGAATGTGGAGTTCGAGAAGAGCGCCGGTGAGCCGGAACCGGCCACAGTTGCGGGCGATTTGTGCGCGCAGCTGGCGCAGGACGAGAACAGCGTACAGTCCAAATCGCAGACGGAGACGCTCAGCGAGACGACGCTGCCGGCCCAGGAGGAGCACGACAGCAATCAAAAGCAACAACAACAACAGCACGCCGAGGATATGCTGGCGGAACAGACACAGCAGACGCTCTCGGAGCTGGCTGAGGAAACCAAATCGGTTGAGGAAATATGCGAGGATAAAAGCCAAACACAAATGGAGACCACATTGAACACGCAGCAGCAGCAACAACAACAACAGACGCTAGGACAGACGCCGCTGGGCCTGGGCGTGGCCCTGCCGCCGCATCCCATGACCGGCTACGATCAGCAGCAGCAGCCGCCGGGCGCCACGACGCCGCAGGTCCCGCCGCCGCCGCCCACGCATATGCCGGCCATGTTGCCGCCGTATGCGGGCGCAGCGGGCGGCATGTATCCGCCGTATCCCATGCTGCATCAACAGGAGATTGCCGCACTGCAGCAGCAAATTCAGGAGCTCTACTGCATGCCGCCCGGCCACGAGCATCAGCATCAGGAGAAGCTGATGCGTCTGCAGGAGCGCCTCAATCTGCTGCAGCAGCACGAGCTGGCCGAACAGTGCGCCGGCGGCGCCCAGTGTCTGCTCTACCAGAGCATGCCGCCCCTCTACGGCAGCACGGCGCTGCACAATCAGATGGTCGAGAGTCCACAGGTGTCCAGCACGACGGGCCGCGGTCGCGGCAAGAGCGCCAACAAGCCGCGCAAACCACGCGCCAAAAGGGCGACAAGGCCGCCGCTGCGGCGGCTGCTGCTGCACTGCAGCAGCAACAGCAGCAGGAGCTGATGGACATCAGCGGGAATGTGGTGGTGGCAGCGGCCAGCGCCAGCAGCAGCACCAGCAGCACCGCCGGTATACCCACCACTCAGCTGCCCGTGTCCGAGGATTGCGTCACCCAGGGTGCCGGCGATACGAGCGTCGTGGGCCTACTCGAGTACAGCGAGGGCATGGGTGATCTGTCGCAAGATGTACACTCGGCCAATGAGCTGGACACGTCCACCGATGGCAGCGGCAAAAAGAAGAAGCCGCGCAAGCCACGCACACCCAAGGATCCCAATAAGCCGCCGCGCGATCGCACGCCCAAGGTGAAGAAACTGCGCGATCCGAACGATCCCAATTCAACGGAATCGCCGGGCGCCGCACGCAAACGGAGCAGCGTCAGCAAGCGACGCAAACATGACGACGGCGCCGAGCAGACCGGCGAGGGCAGCGAACTGGAGGACAACAAGCCGCTGCTGCCCAAGTCCGTCAGCGGCGACGGCGAGGCGGAGACCAGCGCTGGCGCCAGCGGCGGGGGTGTCGACGGCGAATCGCCCGACTACGATGACATACCCGTCTCGAAGATCCCGCGCGGCGCCAACGAGGACGACAAGGATGCCGAGGCCGGCGACGAGACGGTCGACTCCGTGCCCGATTCCGCCGGCGATGCGGCCAGCACTCCCAGCCGCCGCGACCGCAAACGTTCGACGGCGCGCAGCCGGCGCAACGCCACCTCCGAGGAGGGCGGCGGCGGCAGCGCGCGTCGCAATCGCGGCTCGCTGAGCGCCAAGGCGCTGAAGAAGCGACGCAATCGCGGACGCATTGTGCCCGAGTCGGACGGCGAGGACGATACGATGGATCGCACGCCGCCGCCATCGCCGCCGCCGGACTCGGAGCTTGACTCGAATAAGCGACGCTCGTCGCGCAATACGCAGCGCAAGAAATACATCGACGACGTCATGTTGCGCTTCTCGGACGACGAGAACTCGCTGCTGGTGGCCTCGCCCGTCAAGAAGGACAAGAAATCCTCGACGGCGGCGGCGGCGGCCAATGCGGCCAACTCGAATGCGGGCAGTGATGTCGAGAAGACGGAGCCACAATCCGGCGCCGAGGGCGAAGCGGGCAGCTCCGCGGGCGAAGACAAACCCTCGCTGGCTGCCACGGACGATGCCAACAGCCAGCTGGAGGCCAGTTCCAGCACCGCGGCAGCGGAGAAGGCGGAACGCCAAAGCGCCAGCGATGCTGCCGCCGCAGCCGCAGCAGCAGCAGCTGCCATGTCCTCGAAGCCCAACTATGTGTACATCAATACGGGCGACGAGGATAGCATGGTGGTGCAGTTTGTGCTGGCGCTCCGTATGGGCAAGCGGGAGCTGATACCGGAGCCGGCCAAGGTCAAGACACCGGAGCCCAAAACGGAGGCGGACGTGGAGTCGGAAAAAGAGAGCAGAGAAAGAACCGACGAAGAAAAGTTGGAAAAGACTACAGCTGAAGAGGAGAACAAGGACAAAGACAAGGAAAAGGAGCAGCTGGAGGAGCCGAAAGATGAAACCGATCGTAAAATGGAAGTGGATGAGAAGGAGGAGTCCTTCAAAACGGAGGCAATCGAGAAGAGTGCCGAAGAGATCGAGAGCTCTGACAAGGAGACGGAACAAATGGACGTAGACGAAGCTGCTGAAAAAGCGGCCGAAGAGAGCGATAAAGCAGCGAAGCAAGAAAATGCAGCAGAAGAAGAAGAAGCAGAGGCCAAGACTGAGGAAGCGAATGAAACGCCAGCTGAGCCAAAGAAAGCCGAAGAAGAGGAGGAGCAGAAAGAAGCAAATGAAAACGACAACGAAAATGAGAAAGAAACCGAAACCGAGACAGACAATGAGCAAGAAACACAAGTCGAAGATGCAGAGAAAATGGATGTGGACGAAGCTGAAACTGAGCCCGAGGCTGACGTAAAGCAAGAGGAGAATAACCTAAAGACCGAAACCGAAGCGGAGTCAACAGCCGAAGCAAAGACAGAAATCGAGAATGTGATTGAGGGCGAGAAAAAGGAAGAAGACGATAGTGACGAGGACAAAGAAAAGCCGGAAAAGGTTGAGCCAGAGGAAGCTGGAGAGGACGACAAGTCCAAGGATAGCGACTCAAAGGAGGATAAACCCGAGCCGGTCTTCATCGATGTGGAAGAATATTTCGTGAAATATCGCAATTTCAGCTATTTGCACTGCGAGTGGCGGACGGAGGAGGAGCTGCTGAAGGGCGATCGCCGTGTAGCCGCCAAGATACGACGCTTCCAGCAGAAGCAAGCGCAGCAAATCAACATATTCGAGAACATCGAAGAGGAGCCGTTCAATCCCGATTTCGTCGAGGTCGATCGCGTGCTGGACATGTCCGTGCACACTGACGAGAACAGCGGCGAGACGACCAAGCATTATTTGGTCAAATGGAAATCGCTGCCGTACGAGGACTGCACCTGGGAGCTCGAGGAGGATGTCGATAATGATAAGATCGAACAGTATTTGCGCTTCAATAAGATACCCTTGCGTTGCGAGTGGAAGAGTCGGAAGCGTCCGCATCCGGAGCAATGGAAGAAGCTGGAGAAGACTCCCGTCTATAAGAGCGGCAATAGTCTGAGACCCTATCAGCTGGAGGGCTTGAATTGGTTGAAGTTCTCCTGGTACAATTCACACAACTGCATATTGGCCGATGAAATGGGTCTGGGCAAGACCATACAGAGTCTGACCTTTGTCCATTCGGTGTATGAGTACGGGATACGTGGACCGTTTCTGGTGATAGCACCGCTCTCCACCATACCCAATTGGCAGCGTGAATTCGAGGGCTGGACCGATATGAATGTGGTGGTCTATCACGGTTCCGTCACCAGCAAACAGATGATCCAGGACTACGAGTTCTACTACAAGACGGACAACGGCAAGGTCTTAAAGGAGCCGATTAAATTCAATGTCCTGATCACCACATTCGAGATGATTGTCACCGATTACATGGACCTGAAGGCCTTCAATTGGCGCCTGTGTGTCATCGATGAGGCGCATCGCCTCAAGAATCGCAATTGTAAGCTGCTCGAGGGTCTGCGCCAGCTCAGTCTGGAGCATCGAGTGCTGCTCTCGGGCACCCCACTGCAGAATAACATCAGTGAGCTGTTCTCGCTGCTCAATTTCCTGGAGCCCAGTCAGTTCTCCTCGCAGGAGGAGTTCATGTCCGAGTTTGGCAGTCTGCGCACGGAGGAAGAGGTCAACAAACTGCAGGTGCTACTCAAGCCGATGATGTTGCGTCGACTGAAGGACGACGTCGAGAAATCGCTGGCGCCCAAAGAGGAGACCATCATTGAGGTGGAGCTGACCAACATACAAAGAAATACTATCGCGGCATATTGGAGCAAAACTTTAGTTTCCTCAAGAAGGGCACCACCTCGGCCAATATACCCAATCTAATGAATACGATGATGGAGTTGCGCAAATGTTGCATACACCCGTATTTGTTGAACGGTGCCGAGGAGCAGATTCAATATGATTTTAGGACGCAGCACGGCGAGGATCCCGAGTCCTATTATAAAAATCTAATACTCTCCGCCGGCAAAATGGTACTCATTGACAAACTGTTGCCGAAGCTGAAGGCCAACGGACATCGCGTCCTCATCTTCAGTCAGATGGTGCGCTGCCTGGACATACTCGAGGACTATTTGGTCTATCGCAAATATCCCTTCGAGCGCATTGACGGACGGATACGCGGCAATTTGCGTCAGGAGGCGATTGATCGTTACTCCAAGCCCGGCTCGGATCGTTTTGTCTTCCTGCTCTGCACCAAGGCGGGCGGCTTGGGCATTAATCTAACGGCCGCCGATACCGTCATCATTTACGATTCCGATTGGAATCCACAGAACGATCTGCAGGCCCAGGCGCGTTGCCATCGCATCGGACAGCGCAAAATGGTGAAGATCTATCGGCTGTTGTGCCGCAATACGTACGAGCGTGAAATGTTCGACAAGGCCTCCATGAAACTCGGTCTGGACAAGGCTGTGCTGCAGTCGATGAACACCCACGGCTCCAAGGATGGCAACAACAAACAGTTGTCGAAGAAAGAAATCGAAGATTTGCTCAAGAGGCGCCTACGGCGCTGTCATGGACGATGATAATGCCGGCGATAAGTTCTGTGAGGAGGACATCGATTCGATCCTTAAGAGACGCACTCAGGTCATCACCATGGAATCGGAGAAGGGTTCGACCTTCTCGAAGGCCTCGTTTGCCGCCTCCGGCAATCGTTCGGACATCACCATCGATGATCCCGACTTCTGGACCAAGTGGGCCAAACGTGTGGACATCGATCCCGATGCGTGCGAACGCGACGAGACCGAGGATCTAGTGCTCTCCGAGCCGCGACGACGCACACAGATCAAGCGCTATGGACACGAGGATGTCATGGAGATCAACTCTGAGGACTCCTCGAATGAGAACAGCGACGAGGAGGGCGGCATAGGTGGGTGTTAATGGAAGACTCTAGTGGGACTTTACATTTAATTGGATTTCTCTTCTTTACGCCAGGTTTGCGCTCACGCCGCCGCAAGGAGAAACGTGACCGCGCCCGGGAGAAGAAGGGCAATGATGAGTATATACCACGTGAGCGCGATGCTCTGGCCGCCTTGGGCCTGGAGGAGATTCAATATGGCAACTGGGCCAAGTCCGAGTGCTTCAAGGTGGAGAAGGGTCTGCTGTCTTTCGGGTAAGTCTGAACAAACATAAACAAACTCTAAACGAGGTACTAATCTAGTGGCAAAAGCTTTTTTCTGATATACGAATTTTTGACGAAGCATATTCAATTTAATATATAAAAAATTCCAAATTACAAAAAATAATTCCGGGCATCCCGCATTTTACGCAAAAAGCTTAAAATAACGTACCCAAAAAAAAATCCTGGGTCCGGTTCACGGTTCCAACCCGTGGGTTCGGTTTATTAACCTGTTTTTTTTAGCATTTATGAACCCAAGTTTTAGTTTAAATCTGGGTCCTGTGCCCCAACTTTAATTTTTACAATTTGTTGACAAACAAAACTCGAAGCTGAGCAAAACTCTTTTGCCGAGTTAGCTATTACATGTTTTTCTTCCAGTTTCAACAACTTTCGATCGATATATAGCTTGACCTAATCAATAAATCGCGTACATATTAAGAGTAGTTATTTGCTTAAGTATTGTTTATTTATTCCCCGCGATTTCTGAAACGTCGCATCACATTGTTCAGTTTCATATTTAGTATATAGATTTTGCGCTCGAGCATCTTCTCCTCCTTTTCGAGATAGAGAGCCTCCTCCTTCTTTTCAATATACTCGGTGACGCTGGGCGCCTCGTACTCATCCAGCTGGGCGCGCAGATCGGCCAAGACGAGGTAGTCCTTGTCGTTGTTCTGTTGGACGGCGGCCACCTCCTTTTCGAGTTTGGCTATGGTGCGTGTGATTTCTTCGGTACGATTGAGCACGTTGCGCATTTCCGTCTCCAGATTCATCATCGCCTGCTTCTCCTCGGTCATTGCCAGCGATGTTTTGCCCGTCACGCCCTTCAGGCCGGCCATGTGCGTGTTCTTCTCCTCCAGCTCGTTGATCAGTTCGGTGCGTTTGATGATCAACTTCTCGAAATCGACGGCAGTCAGAATGCCACTGAGATCCGCCTTGGTTATCAGATCCGCCCGATGCTGCTGGCACGTCTCCTGCAGCGTCACAATCGTCAGCCTCATCGTGCCCAGCAGGGCGCGTGCATTCTTGAACCAATTGGCCGTGAATTTGCGCAGCTTGCGCTCGATCTGGCGCTCGGTGGCGCCTTCCAGGAAGGCCGCGTCGTTCTCGTCGCGCAGAAAGTGCAGCATAAAGTTCTTCTCCGTTTCGATTGTCTCCTCGCTCCGGAAATACAGCTCCTCGATTTTGGCTCGCAGCTGCTTCACCTCCACCATGGCTGAAATGAAGATTCAGTTTAACAAATTTAAGTCTCATAATTTGACTCAAATTGTTAAGGCAAAAGAAACGTATTATCTGCGGATTATCTAAGCATATTTGCGATATGTTTCTATACTTTGCCTCTTCTCACCAAGATTGCGCCTGTAGCTATATTATATAGTGTGCCGATGTTGTAGCTGACTTCATAATTAATAAATTTGTGTGGGTTTTTCTTAATTAGTGCAGTTAGTCTCTAGAGCTATTGGATATAATAATGATAATTAAATATCATTGCAATCAAATAGAAAATGTTCGCAATATATCTAAGTTATATCTATATCTATATCAATATATGTGGAGAAAGTTCAGTAAGTCATCATTAGTATGCTAAAATTCTTAAAGTATTGGTCACGCTAGTTCGATTGGGCTTATTGGAAATGTGGGATTTCGCTCTGAAAAAAACTCTTGGTTAACTTTCAATAGATCGATTCATTTCAGAGATGAAAGAAATGCAGTACATTTAAAACTGCAAGAACGGCTGAAATCGAGAACGATGTTTATGGCTCCGATACTGTCTCAGCTAGCTATTGATACCTAGATGATTTCAATGGAAGACTGCGAAAACTGCAAGAACTAAAGTTTATATACTTGAACAATTTCAAGCTCAGAATAGCACATATTCAACAAATTGGCCAACCCTAGTCATATTAAATGAAGCTTGAAATACACAAATTAAGGTTTAAATGGCATTCTCCTATTGTAACTGTCGTTTCTACTGCACTCACCATTTTTCTCAATGTCCGTAACGCGCTTCTCCACTTCGGACGCCGATTTCTCGGCCAGTTCGGCCCTGGCCTTATAGTTGAGCTTGTGCTCCAGCGCCTTGCGTTTCTCGCCGCCCACGGATGCGCCCATGTGCATGGACATGGCTATGGAGCGCTTTGAGCTGGAATGCCGGCTGGACTGCTGCAGATTATCCTGGGCTGTTTGGCGTTTCGTCTGCAGTCGCCGGATGGTAGAGGTGCGACGCTGGCGCAGACCGACCAATAGCTTGGCATCGTTCTTCTCCAGGAAATCGACCATGATGTAGTTCTCCAGCTTGTAGACAGCCAGCTCCTTTTGCACCTCCTTTATGGTGTTCAGCATTTCCAGCGCATCAATACTGACCAGCGTAGTCCTACGCTGGTCATCCGTCATCTGCGTGTAATCCTCGAGATAGTACTTGTAGGCAATCGCTAAGATGTCTAGTTCGCGCGGCTCCTCGGCTACTTGAATCTGAGATTTGTGGACATTGAATTTGGATCCGGAGCCTGTCCCCAGACTCTTCTCAGATACGCTGAGCATTTTTGAAATGTTGTTGATTTCTTCTTTGCTAAAGTGCAAAACCCAATACTTGTTTCTAATTCGCAACAATCAATGTTTGTAACAACAGTCGAACTGTGCTTGAATCTCTTCAAATAATTTGTATAGCCGAAAATAATTGTGGGATGGGTTAATCGCATAAATATATATATATATGATACATATATATGTTTATACTATGAGTACAGACTGAATATAGGCTTGTGTGTTTAGAGAGTGTTCATGCAATGCCAACTAGATTACGGGTAAAATCTATGTCAATATATTTATTAATTAATTGTTAAATTTCTCTCTCGCTCTCTTTTAAAGCTGGGGACGCTGGACGGAGCTATTGGAATTGGGTCAGTTCAAGCGCGGCTGGCGCGATGTGGACGTTGAGGACTGTGCCCGCATTATAGTAAGTATCAACTGAACAAACAAAAGAAATATATATATTGAGATATATACTTGCCTCTCTTCAATGATGACCAACCATGCTAATATTGAGGAAACTTTAGGTTTTCGCTGAGTAAAAACACAACTTCTCAACTCGCTGAACGAAGAACTCGTTATATTTTACTCGCCACTCGCTGCAATTGTTACTCGCGCCCAAAACTAAACGAATTTTTCTCTAACACTCTTACAGCTCCTCTACTGCCTGCAAGTGTACAAGGGCGATGAGAAAATCAAGACATTCATTTGGGATCTAATCACGCCCACCGAGGACGGCGAGGTGCAGAAGATCAGCAGGGATCATAGTGGCCTACACAATTTGGTGCCGCGAGGTAGGAATGCCAAAGGTATGGTAAAAGATACATTCACGCACTCCAACTGCTGCACGGACGTAGAGAATTTCCAAAACCAAAAAAAAAAAATAAACCGAGCTGCCTCGAACTACATAGAAATTACTCGTATTGTACAAAAGAAAAAAAGAACACACTATATCTCTGGGCTGGACTACCTTAACTACCTACCTAACCACTGTAGTTAATATATATATATATATTCTCCACCAAACTTCAAGTAAATGTCAAACTTTGAGCCGTTTTGCGCTCTGGCAGCTATTTACTCTACCATATATATATATTATATACATCTGATCTATTTTTAATTGGGTTCTGTGTACTTTGCAATTCCTAACTGAACTCCACTCAACTTCTGTTACTTAACCACTGTCTGACTGTCTGTTCAATATCAATGTGTTAATACCTAAGCTTCCCATATATATATATATATATATCTATATATATATAGCTCTTTATACCAATATTAGCAACTGACTCAACTCGACCGCGACCTGACGAACGCCAATAAACTGGTAAATGATAAAGAAAAGTGTGTGTATGTTTTGTTGCCATGCAATTGTATGCCTTTTACTATAACCTTTTATGATTTATAATATCTATAATCTATATATTCATATATATATGTACATTTATAACATATTTGTATATTTTTTAACTAACGTTTATAACATGCCCATTTAGTCGAACTCATCCCAAAACCATATTTTTCATTACTAATCACTTACAAATAGAGGCATTACATTATAAAAGCTTAAAATATTGAAATATAGAACATTTATGTGTCGTTTATAGTGGTCGCTACGAATTGAGAGCTTTTCAGATAGTTAGATTTGTCTACAACCGGATTGAAATTCATATACTTTTCAAATTAAAATTCTAAAATTCTTGTTTTAAAGTGAATTATTTTTTAAAAGTTTTCTTTATGGAATAATAATATAAACTAGCAGTATATATAAAGTTCACAACATAGTTCTATATAAATCATTTGAAATTCTAATTAAAAATATTGTATATGATATATGTTGTATCTAAAAAGAACGGTTCCCTTGCTTTAAAATCACGCCTAAGACGAAATCGACTTTGTTAGCAAGTGACTACTGTGTACGATACAGAAGTGGCATATTGACTTTAGAGTCAATATAAAGTCAATACTGCTTGCCGCAGTATGTGTATTCAGTTCTGATCTAATTAAATTCATTATATCTATTATCAAAATGTGCTGGGCTTCTGTTGACGTAAAATTTCACATTGTCAAGGGTATTTAATTTGCGACAACACGCTGGTAAATTTTCTTTAACATTTTAAAATTTGGCTTTCTTAAGACAAGTTCAAAACCTAATAAAAGATCGTTTTGCAATTGAAACAGAATTTCATTCAAAATTAATGTAGCTACCATGTGTGTGTATAATCTCCATATATCATATCGTAAAGCCTTTGTACATAATTCTGTTTCTTATTAGAAATGTTCTATATTAGAAAAACTAAGCACAGATCAAGTCCTAAACAAACTCATGCATCATTATCAAACCCAAGTTGAGCACGTTCCGTCGGGACGACTCAACGGCATCTGAAGGAGCTGCAACTAAATTGAATCCTTAATTGTAATCCGCAGGTCGCAATGGCGGCAAGTCCAACAAGGAGATGGGCGGCTCAACGCCAGCGCCGGGCACCACATCCGGCAGCAACAGCGGCAACACCACGCCCGCCCACAAGTCCAGCGCCCTGGAAGCCGGTGTTCCCGGCGGCGATAAGGATCTAGGTGGGATCAGTGCCAGCGCCGTGGCCGCAGCCGTTGCGCCCGCCGCACCCACCAGCATTCACGATCCCAACCACTGGAGCAAGAAGGAGAAATACGATGCGGATGCGTATCTGGAGGGCGCCTACAAGAAGCATCTGGGCAGACACGCGAATAAGTGAGTCGTGTGGAATCGAATTTGTTTGAACTAACCAAACCCCACGGGAACGCCTGGCCGACTATTGCTAACAATAACAACCCTTTTCTCTTTCTTCTCTGCTTCTTCCTCACTCTCACCCTCTTCTCTTATTGGTTTACGTTTATTTACAACTTGCGCTTTTCAGGGTATTGCTGCGCGTGCGGATGCTCTACTATATACAGCACGAGGTCATTGGCGATCTAGTGCAGCAGATTAAGGATAACACGCCCATCAGGTAGGCGTTTTGCGCTATTTGAATACATCATTATCATCATCACATCTTGATTGTTGTCGTTGATTGATTGACTGATTGTTGTTGCACTCTTCAATGAGCGCCAAAGCAAATGTTTTATTTTTTTCATATTTTATTTTTATTTATTTTATTTTTTTTACATTTATAAATATGTCATGTTTATTCATACCTTTTATGGTTATTATTTGAATTCTTTATTTTGGTCTGCCACGTTTTATCGTTGTTTATTGTACTTTTGCTCTTATTAACTAATACTAAAAAAAATGCCAATTTGTTTAACTCTGCTAGCTTTTAACTCTTAAACTAAAGTGCAGTTGAAGCTTTTAAGCTCGCGAGTAATATTTCTGCTCTGATTATTTTCAATCGGCTGCATTTGTATTACTTGCGAGTTAATGTAATTCGCTTTTATGTGAGCTCTCGCGCTGTTCTCTCACTGCTCTTTCTCTCTCTCTCCCTTGTACTAACTACTCGTCACCAAACTCTCGTTAATAAACTCTCGCTCAATGTTTTTAGATGTTTAATCATTTCTCCTGCAACTTTTATACATTTTTGTACTATCAAAACTATTTCTACCCATAACTATTTACTAAATGGTCAGCGTTAAGAGCTGAATTTTCTCGCTGTGTTTTGTTTTGCACTTACAAACTTTTGACGAACTATTCTAAATGCTAATTTCAATACGAATATAAATTATGTATGTATACATATATATATACTTGTGTATGTACACATTCACTGACAACTTTTGGAAACCACAACAACAACTACAACGACTACAACAACAACTGCAGCAGTACGAAAGCAAAGCAACTAGCACTCAATCTGGAAAGGTAATATCTATGCACACATCTCGCTCTCGCTCGCCCCGTTCGTTCGCTCGCTCGCTCGCACGCACGCACGCACGATCGCCCCGCCCACCATCCGCCCATCTTGAAGCGATTCAGGCGAATAGGGAAATCGAATTCAAAAGCTCATTACTTCACATCGATCGATCTACGAATTGTTATATAATCATATATACAAATTATATGCACAATATACAATATGATTTTCAATATTCCAAATTCTAATCGGACAAATTAACAGCTCCATTAACAAGTTTTTCCCCAACATTTCTTGATTTGCATTTGTAGTTTGTCAAAAAACCAAAAAAAAAAAAAAAAAAAAAAAAAAAAAAAAAAAACACGAAAAATGTAATTTCTAATCTGTTTAATACGTAGCACAAATTGGCAATTAACAAACACCACACAAGTTTTTAAATTTGTTTTTTAAACCTTTATTTATGCTTTATTAGTTTTTTTTATTTTTTTTTAAACTTTGTTTTTATTTACCACAAAAACAATGCATAGAATTTGAAAACAAAAAACAACATAAATTTTTATTTAAAATTTGTACTAAACGCATTCAATTCTCTTATTCCCCCCTCATCTATATCTCTCTCTCTATATATATATGAATATTTATATATATGTATATATATATATATATATATATATCTATGCGTGTGTATATCTATCAATCATGTAGCGAGCTCCCCATTCGCCCGCCGCCAACGCCAGATCAAGTGCCATCCTCATGGTGGAATCCCATTTGTTGTGATAAGAGTCTATTGGTCGGAACCTACAAACATGGCTGTGAAATGTATCGTCAAATGCGCGCCGATCCGAATCTGTGCTTTGTCACACATGTGGGCGCCGGTGCCGGTGACGATTTGGCCGTCACGAATTTGCCAATGTAAGTAATATCAAAATTAACCACCTTTCCCCCACATCCCACACTCTCCTCCCCTTTCCCACATACATTTAGCTAATGCCTAAATAGGGTACCATTTGCCATTTCGTAATACCACATAAGCCACAAGTACTAATCTCTCACAACAACCAAAAACAATTTGAGACCAGACTCTGGCCATATATGGAAAAGCAGGAGAAAACCATCTGGTAGACATAATAGCGACATATGTGATCCGCCAATTTGTTCTATATATTTAAACTAAAAGAAATTGTATTCTTACTAGCCCATTAAACCACATATAGCTTAAGTGTTATGAAGGTAAACACACGGTGTACAATTATTCAGTGTGACCATCATTTAAAAAGGTTTACAAAAGTTTTGTAATTATTAAAAATATTTAACTATTGCTAATTCTAAAGGGCTTAGTGCTTGTGATATTTGAACTAGACGCATATATACGAAATTATAGATACTATTTTAAATAAAATCTTTAAAATAAAAGTGTAAAATATTCCTAACACCCTTTGAAATATTCTTAGGTATAGGCTTATCTTAAATGGAAGAGAAATGTAGAGAAAGGTGATATAGAAATAATAATAATTATAATTGTTATTAACTAGAGAGCAATAAGGGTATTTGTAGAGATGGAAATCCTGGACCCGATGGTGAAGTTATTTAGCCTCCGGCAAACTATGCCCACTCACAATAATTTTCCGAAATTACACTGAAAGCAACGACTTTTATTAGAGAATGGTTCTGAGGAGAACATAAACTGTAGGGTTTTAAACCGTCGGCATTTTTAGCGTACAACAAATTAAATACACACAATCAAGAGGCAAGAAGACCGAAAAATTGGGTTTTAGGGAATGAGTTAAAGAAGAACAAAGTCAGTCAAATTATAATTTGTAGGTTAAACTTCAGATTTAGTGACTTTAGTTTCATAAATGCCTAAAATGGTTAACAGATATTATAAAATATTTTTCAAATTCACGATATGTTTAGAGGTGTTTAATTCTGATTAGGTATTTAAAAACTTTAAAATAGGCAAGAATTCCTCTAACATAAAACTAAGATACCTAACTCAATAAACTAAAAGAGTCGCGAATAACTGAAATATATAAATATATCTATATATATATATAAATTAGAAATATGGCCATTTGTAAAAATTTAGTTACACTCAGTGATATGACCCATTTAAAGACATTGCAGGGTATGCATATAGAGCCCACGATCAACCGAATTGGTTCACACGAAACGGTCACACTGAATTCTTGGCACACACACGATAGTAGCAAATATCAAAAGTTGTGCGTGTGAATGTATGCGTGTATTTCTCACAGTATATCGTTATGGCATGTGCTGCTCCCGCTATAAAAATGATAAGAACTCAAACTAAAGCTTAACCAGATTAAATAAACGTGTTTTGTGCATTCACAGAAATGAGGACGATGCAAATTCCAAGCACGACGACGGCGACGAGGTGGACGACGATGGCACCACGACCACGAAAGACTCGGATTCCACCAAGCTGACGGCTGGCGATAACAAGGACTCGCTCGATCCGGAGCGTCCCAGTTCGTCGGGTAAGAGCGATAAGGCCAGCGATGCCAGCGGAACCAAAACCAATGCCGACGAGGAACTCCTCCCGGCCGTGGGCAATGGCAGCGCCGTCGAGGCGGACGCCACGGCAGCAGCGTCGTCAGCTGGCAGCGAGGCGCCAAACGAATCGGCAAAACAAATCGAATGCGAAAACGAAAATGAAAACGAAAACAAAAGCGCTAAAGATAACGAAAAGGCAAATGCCAAAAGCGAGCAGCACGCGGACGTCGCAGTGGCTGAGAAAGACGGCGACGCCGACGTCGACGCCGCCGATACCGTTGCCGTTGCCGTTGATGCCGCCGACTCGAGCGACTCAACGGCGGCCGGCGGCGTTGCGGCAGCCACTGCAACGTCTGGTGCGACCAACGCATTGGACACTGATATCGATGAGGCCAAGAGCAAGGGCCACGCCAATGGCGATAATGGCCAGGCCGCTGCCTCAGCCGTTGGCGAAGCCGATGATGCCGCTGCCATTGCTCCGGCCGAGTCCGGTTCAGAATCATGCACTAACGCCACCACCACCACAAATATCACCACCACCACCACCACCACTACTACTACTATAACCACCATTACCAATCCATCATCCACCACAACAACAACTACTACAACTACAACTCCAACGACTGCAGCGACTGGCCCCGGGAACGGGGAGTCGACAGCGGGTCAAAACTGCGATAATGCTAACTCCAACTCAAATTTAGGCTTGGACGAGGAGGAGAGCGTGGCTGGCAGCTATCCGCCATCGACATTGGCCCCCGTCGAGGATGCCACCATGTGGCCATCAATGCAGGATCTCAATACGCGATTACGTCGCGTCATCACGGCTTATCAGCGCAACTACAAGAAGGAGGAGCTCAAGCAGCAGCAGAAGGCCAAGGTAAGTTTGCTTAGAAAGCGAGTCCCCCCCAACAACACACACACTTAGTCCCACCTTCCAAGCATCCAAACACATGCTCCATTATACGTATATAGGCTACTTGTGTCCCCCTCTGTGTTTATCGAGTGTTACAGCCATAATTAATATTTATCGGTTTTATCAATGGAATTTGGCTGTAAATGTTTCTAGCGTACTACCCAGCACTTCCAAACATCCAAGAATCCAAAAATTACTATAAAAATCCCAACAAGAATGATGGAAATCTGAAAACAAGAATCCTTAGTTTTGATAACAATCCCGTTGGTTTAAGCTGTTTAATATTTCAAATCTTTCTTGATTATTTTAACTGTGATTCAATTGAATATCACCTCTAAATAGTTGTCAAAAGCTTTATACTAAAAACTAGTAAATAAAAATATACGACCTTCTTTTCCTACAATTTAAAAATATAATTTGCTTTTCCTGGTGCTATCGATATTTAATGTCGAAATTTAAATTTGACCTTTGATAAATCGATCGAGATAGTTGATTGATACATTTATCGAATATCGAAGTATCGTTCGATATTATAATCAATTAAAACTATCGATAAGTCTTTATTTAGCAATAATAATAATTGAAATAGCGATCTTAATAAACTTAACGACTCATTTCAATATTATCAGCAAACTGAACTATCGATCAATAGTACAAAATTGAAATGTGTATCCATTTATTAAATAATCGGCAAATCTATCGATATGGTTTATTATTTACTTTTGATATTATCAACAATGAAATATTATAAATCTGTCGATTCAGTCTATTTAATTAATAAACTGAAATAGCGATTCATAATGTAAATGTCGATCACTTTGATATAATCAACAAATTGAAATATCGATAAGCCTATCGATTAATTTCTATTCAAGGCCTTAACCTTAGTTTAAGGTTTCCATCATTCTTGCAATGTCCAATCGTAAGCAATTTGTCTTTTTGTCTTTTTCGTTTTGTATTTTGAAAATAACACCAACAACAATTCAAAATTCGTAGTGTCCTGTAAAGCGGACAATGAGATATTCAAGTATGTAGTTTTGTTGCTTAGCTGTTGGCCGTAGTTAACTACTTGGCTTAGATTTTGCGAAAAAAAAACAAACTGTAAATGTAGTTAAGTAGAAATGAAACCGAAAACTACGAACGAGAACGGACTGTAAAAGAGGACCCACGGATCAGGCAAACAACCAAAACCAACCAACAGCTGATTAACAAAACTACCTGCGAAACCCGGAGGCGACAACCCTGCCACCTGCCCACTCTCACCTGTCTCGCTCTCTTTCTCTCTTTCGCTGTTCCTGCTCACACAAAAGCAGTGCTCTCCATTTTTTTACACTCGCCCCCTCTCATGTTGTTATCTTGTTGTTGTTTTTTCTAATTGAGCTCTTACCAACACCCAAAAATCCTACTCCTCTGCCTCAACAGCTACAGGCTCTGGTCTCATCGACGCCGCCGCTGTCGGTGCCCACCACCCCCACCCTGCAGTCCATGCAAATGCAAATGCAGAGCGCCGGCGCCGGCGGCAGTTCGTCGGCCGCGAGCGGCGTTGGCGGCGGCGGTTCGGTTAGCCAGCTTCAGCAGCAGCTCGACTCGAGCAATCGCAGCCTGCAGGCGCTGATGCAGTCGCAGGGTGCCAGCACGTCAGCTGCAGCAGCGGCTGCTGCTGCCGCCGCCGCCGCCGCTGCGGCCGGTGGTGGTGTTGGCAACTCTGGCAACAGCTCGACACTACAGCACGGATTGGGGCAGCAACAACAGCAACAGCAGCAGCAGGTCAGCGCTGCCGGCGGACCAACGGTACCGGCCATGCCCACCGCCGCCGATATCAACCTTATGCTGAGCATTCTCAACACCACCGATGTCAGCCAATTGGCCAATTTGGATATCAACAAACTGGCCATGTATTTGGTTAGTATGAACAATGTACGTGAAAAGCCAAACTATATTCTTGATGAGTACCACCTTTATATAATATGCATTAAGATTCACAACACTTCCACAAAAACAAAACGAACATAACCCCCCCTCCATAAACAACAACTTGCCCCTCAGGGTAAAAAGAAAAGTGAAAAAAATAGCCCCAACCATCCAAAATTATAACCCGCAATCATGCAGTACTTAACACACCCTTACTCTCAAGCCAGCCCGCGAGGGGCGTTAATAGACCGTGACCAACCCACCCACTCGAAGCCACCAACCCCCCGCTCTTCAGCCCACCACCACCACCCACCCACTCATACACTGACAATAACTTACCACACACATGTCTACCACAAAATGTTGCATTGTTGATCTAACCCTTTTGAGTACACATTTAGCATACTAACCAGCATGATCTTATATAACTCGATAACCACATTTTTACATACATATATCTACTAATTATAGTATATAACTGTACAAAACAATAATTATTGTGTGTACTATGTGTTTTTTTATTTATTTTATATGCCCTACTAACATTCAGGTATTATTTATGATTATATATTTGCGTATACTCAACCACAAACTCTTATCAACAGAAATTTCGAAATCTATTACAATATTTATATATGGTATTTAATTTTTTTACAATATATTTAAAATTTGATGGCTAATTTAAAAATTTAAAATACATATCCATCTTATATATCGCTTCGTAAGATATTCAATATTTGCAGTTTAAGAGTGCTAATTAAGTTGCATCTAAAAACAGCAAAATAGTGTCGTTTGAAGTTAAACTCGACATGTACGTGTCAACCATTTTTAATTTTCGCTGATTTACCGTTGCCTTCTCGCTTTTCGATTCATATCTGTGTATATCGATAAACCCCTTCGTAGCGTGCATTCAAAAGCGAATTTCGATGTGGAGGTGGGAATGAAGCGAGTGAAAAGTCAAAAGAGGAAATCTGGCGAGAAAAAAAAGCGAAATAAAATAAAATAAGTTACACCCACCGTGCCGAGAGGTGGTGGCCGTCGCTGATTTCTGTCAACTACATGCGAGTGTATAACTGTCTCTCTGTGTGCGTGTGTGTGTGTGTGTGTACTTCCGAATGTTCAAACAAAAGCAACGACGACAACGATGACAAAACGAGACGCAAGACAAGCCGCGAGAGCAGCAGCAGCAGCGAAAATACAAATGCAAAATACAAAATACACTTATGCTTAATTTATGCAAAATAAAAGAAATACACATAGAGCCAGCAGCATATACAAAGGCCGAGAGCGGCGATGCTTTCGACTTCGACTCGAATTTGAAGCCAGCCCCGAAATGTGGTGCACACGAGATGTTCGGGCGCGAATGAGCAGCCAAACGAGCAAACGAGAAAATGTCAAACCACTTTGCACACTCAGCAGCAAAATCAACAACAACAGCAGCAGCAGCAACAACAACAACAAGAGCAGCAACAACAACAACAACAGCAGCAACAACAACAACAAGAGCAGCAGCCGCCCCAAAAACGTTGGTTGGCTTACCACCTTCGTAAGGAGGCGCAGAAACAGTGAAGCCACAGACATGTTGGCCAACAAGCTGCTGCTGCTCATGGGTCAAATTATGAGATTCGACTTGGAGTCAATTGTACAACCTGACGCGCATTCTACTGTAGCAACAATAACGACGACAGCGACGTCGACGCCATTATCAAAAGGCAAAGCGAACGCCTGCGCCATCAATCAAAGCAACAACAACAACACGGCAGTATGGCAGCGGCAGCAATAATGAAGCCTGCGACGACGCCAGCAGCAGCAGCAGCAAGAAGAGCAAGCAAAATGGTCACACAGGCAAAGCCCAAGCCGCATTATGCCAATGGCGTGTTGTTGTTGTTCTTGCTGTTATTGTTGTTGTATTGACGAAGCAAAGTTCTTCTTTGGTGACGATGATTGTTGCCGCGGCGTTGGCGGGCGACGCTGGCGGGCGACGCTGGCTGCGCGCTGGTCTCTGACTCTGAATGTTGGGTGTATTGGTATCGGTATCGGTATCGGGTGGTTGTTGTTGGCTGTACTTGTGCGCCATTACGAGTGTGTGTGTGTGTATTAGTTTTTCATGACGACGCCTGTGCGCGCACTTATGCATGTGTGTGTGTGTGTGTGTGTAATTTTACATTTTCTGGATTTATCCAATGTTTAATTTTCTGCCTTTATGCCCACCCAAACGCTGTTGACGTCGCGTAGCGTCGCGTCCCATTGCTCTCAGGCCGCGAAGTTGTCGCCGGCTCTCTCACGGGGCTAAATTATTGAGCGAGACATTGGCGAATATGTGACGTTGGCTGCGGTGACCTGTTCCGCTCCTGCCTTGCCTTTCCTGCCTGCTCCTTCCTTCTTGTAGCCCGCGGCGCGTCAATAAAGCCAAAGCCTAATTGAGCTCATCGTTGCTGTTGTTGTTGTCTGCTCCTTTTGCTCCACTGTTCGTTCGCTGGTTGCTTTTACGTGTTCTGTTTTCTCCACTTGCAGCAGCTTAAGACTTTTTTTCTGTTTCCTTTTTGTAATTTGCAACGTGTATTTAGAACACAAGCATAGAGTTGGCTTGCATATGTGTGTGTGATTATGCTTGGGTGTGTGTGTGTGTGTGCATGTGTGCTTGTGTGTATATAAATGTTTGCCATTCTTTTTGTGCCATCTTTCTGGTGTGCGATTTGCTTGGATGCTCACCTTGCTGACCGCTATTCGATTTATTATTTTATTAGCATTTGTTGCTATGCTGCGCACAGTGGTGCAATTCCTATTGGTATGCAGTGTTGTTTTTTTGCTAGTTGTTTGACCACTATGCGCGTGCGTCTCACGTGTTGCTGTTGCAGCTGCGGCCGCTGCTGCGTCGGCGCATTCGCTTCACACCTGTCGGCCATAAATAATTCGAAATATATCTTCTTTTTTCGCTTTTTCAAAAACCTGCCCAGTGTGCAGTGGTCAGTTCATCAATATAAGTGTGTGTGAGTGTGTATTATGTATACGTGTCTGAATTGAGGCGCAGTTGTTGTCTACCTGCCTTTTGATTTAGTTTTGCGTTACGCTTTAGTCAAATTTACGACCCCACACAACCATAGAAAAATCGTCGCACGCTTACACATATGCACGGACACATGGCTGTGTGCGTTTACAAATACAATTGCATTCGTAACCTCTCACGTGCAGTTGCAGTTGCAGTTGCTCTCTCACCGGCCGATCATGTTTTTTGTGCATGTGTGTGTGTGTGTGTTTAGTCATATGCATTTGCTGAAGATGTGTCGCTGTCGCCGTCGATTGGCAGCCTGCTTCGGCTGCTGCGACTGCGGCCGCTGTTGCTGATGATGATGGTGGTGGTGGTGGGATTGTTGGATGTGTATCTGTATCTTACAGATTGATTAATAATCTCGTTTTTATACTCGACAGCGCTCTCGCCGCTCGTTGCTCGGCTACGGCTACGTGCTTATCGCACTTTAGTGCAGTTTCTATCTTTCGCATTACTTATATGTACATGCATATATATGTATGTATTTATATGTAGATTAGTTGTGGCCGCCCATGACAAAGGTCGTATTAATTAAACAATTGCATGTTGCAAAATACGATGCTCAAGAAATGAGCTTTTCTATTCAAAGGCATTTTTCCAAAAGTCTACCCTGGTTGCCGTCACGTGTGCATAAGAGTGTGTGTGCACATTTTGTACCTGAATTTTAATCCATTTCTCATGGCTAGCCCAAGCGCATGGCTGGGCTATTATTTTATTTTATCCCTTTTACGCTGTGTCCTTTGCTCGATTGCGCCAACATCAGTCGCAGCCGTCGCTGTTGCTGCTGCTGCTGCTGCTGCTTCTGCTTATGCCTTGTCGTCAACAGTTTTTGTGGTACATTTGTTTCATTGCTTGGCTTTTTTGCCGTGTATGTCATGTATTCCCCTTCCCTTCAATCCACACTTCTCTCGCGCACGTGTGTAAGTTAATATACATATATGAACGAGTGTGCGTGTGTGTGTGACAGGCTCTGACTTTGCCCATTGCCTTCTGCTTACATTACACAGTTGACACAATGTGCTGCCTCCTCATTCTTCTTCAACTCGTCCATCTAGTGCACAACACTCCTCGCCGTCGCCGCCGCCGCACACAGACACAGAATAAATACGCTCTCGTTCAGTTGCCTCTCGCTAGCAATGCTCTCGCGTTCAATGCGCTCTCATTCTCTCTCACTTGGCTGGCACTGCAAGTGACGCTTTGGCTTGCCTTGCCTTGCCGCTCATTCACCTCTGAGGACAGGCTGTGACTGCCTTTCTGCCTGCCCATCTCATTCATATTCACATTCACCCAAAACGGCGTTTGGCTTAATCTCACGATTGTTTGGTTTCGTTTGGTTTGGTTTTTCTGCTCTGGCTATGGCTATGGCTCTGCTTCTGCTTCTGCTCTGCTCCCTCGCTCAATAGTAGTTGTTGGCTTGCTTGCTTGCTTGCTTGTTGGGTTGACTAGCGACCTCTCCCCCGTTGCTGTTCGTCGCCGTCGCCGTCGCTGTTGCTGGCTGATTCGCATTCGATTTTAGCTGCTAGTGCCGCTGCCGCTGTCGCCGTCGCTGCTTCCGTGCGCGTATGCGTCCCCGTTGTGGTCTCTGTGAATGTGTGTGTGTGTGTGAGGAGTGTTTCTTGTATTTAGTCCGCAATGCGCTCGCTCATTATTTGTTTGAGCGCCGCGGTGTAAAGTTGTAAAAAGTCCAAGTGCTTGAGCAGCAACAGCAGACGCATCCATATCCAAACATCGTTGTCGTCGTGTCGGGGTTTTCGTATCGTCTATACATGTGTCTCCCTCTCGCACCCGCTCCATGGATATGTTTTGTGTGTGTGTGTGTGTGTAGAAATAATAATAATCAAACGAATGGAAAAATGTAATTGCTGAAGCAAAAGTATAGACGACGAGACGAATGCGAGTGCGAGCGGCGAGTGCAGACGTCGTTGACGAAATATAACAACAACAACAAGCAACGTGCAAATGGCAAATGTGTCGCCGCAATGAATGATAATTAGTGCTTAATTAAAATCAATAATGTCGAAATTGAAAACCATTTTAATATTTGTGATATAGCATATACGCATATGCATATATATATATATATACATATATATATATCTATATATTATAGTATTGTAATTGTAATTACAACAAAATGGAGGTTATTAAACCCATGGATTTTAGTAGCTTCTCCGCCTTTTGCGAACATCTAAATAAATCAACAGCAGCCGCAACAGCAGCAGCAGCAGCGGCTGCAGCGGCAGTAACAACTACAACAACAACAGCGCCCACTTTAAACAATGGCATTTATTTGGAGGTAAATCTACAAAAACAACAATGACAATGACAATTTATTGCATCAAATTTGCAAAACTTAATTAAAATGAAGGCAAATTGGCAAAATTACCCGAATCGAAGTGAATGTGAATGCAAAGAATGCGTGCAGAAAACGGCAAAAGCAAAAGAAACCGAAGAAGAACAAGAAAAAGAAGAAGAAGAAGCAATAGCTGTAGCAATAAAAGTAACAGCCAACAGCAGCAGCAAGTAGTCAGAGTTGCGAGCCGCAAAGTTAAAACGAAATACAAAACAATAAATTTATGCCTATAGATTTCACATGTACGAGCGCTTGCCACTACTTTTACACGGCATGTGTAACTCACTCTCTTACACTCTCTCACGCACACACACACAGATAAGCAAACAAACAAACAAACAGCAAGCAGCAAGCACACACGGTAACCAGTTGGTGTCTCCAGTGTGCGCTCATTTAAATTCGTTTTGTCCGCCCGTCTCTTCTACCCCATTTCGCCGCAAGTCGAGCCGCTGTTGCTTTTGCTACTTACTAATAATCATAATCAATCGCTCGCACTTGTATCGTGCAAATGCACGAAGGAAGAACAGGGGCGAATGCGAAGGCGTCGCGTCGCGTCGCGACGTTTCTTGTCGTGTGCGCAAGCGAGATGGAATAAGATACAAATATTTGTAGGTTGGTCGATTGGAGATGGGGGCATAGTAGAAGAGGTTGTTCGTTCAGTCTGTTTTTTTTTAATGTTTTTTTTTTATCTTGTTCGCTTTGTCGTTTGTTTTTGTTTGTGCCCCCTATTTTTGGGATTTGGGTATCGTTGGCTTGCTTGAAATTTGTATAGCAAAAGCCGTTAGCTTGCAGACATATATCAACACACACACACACTAACACGTAGAGCGCTGCCAACCTGCGCCAATTGGCATCCTTGAAGCCAGACTTGCCAACATGGCTACGAGAGCAGTCCCCCTCCCAGAGGCACTTGACTGCAGGAGCCGTTTGCAGTTTTGTTGTTTTGATTTGCATTCACACACACACATATACACATTTAAATAAATAAGTTGTATGTACGTGTGTGTGTGCACTTATGTGTATTATATTTGCAACCACCTGGCAACGCTGTCTAAGGAGTTGCCTTGGCGCTTGCAGTTTTGTGGGCGGCGGTGTTCTCCTGCTCAGCATTATTATTATTATTATTATCATAACTAACTACAAAGCAGGCTCCACTGCACGCACTATGGGTAATTTGACCAAATTTTTAGGCATTTTTCAATAGCTAAGATTTTGTGATTCGGATTTATTCTATTGGTTTATGTTCCTGAAATTTCTGCCGATAATTTTTGAAAAACATGTATCCACAATTCAAAAGATACATTAGTTATTTATATGCTGTCGAGGATGAACTTAAATTAAGTTTCGAATTTCATAAAGATCATATGAAAAACAGAAGTTATTCAAGAAACATTTTCCACTTGTATATTCATACATGTGTGATTATTTTCATGTATTAATTAGATTAGTCTTATACACTAATTTAGACAGGCAAAAACACAAATTAAATCAAATATTTTTAGCAGTGGTTGTTTACTTTGCGTTTATTTGTAATTTACCAAACAAAAAATGCACCTAATACGTAGGCTGTTATTTTGTTATCAGCAATTATCTAAACAGATTTTGATGCTGTTAAAGTTTCTGCTATGTAACATTGCTAGCAGATGTAATTCTAATTTATGGATAGTGGTATGTTTTCAAGACATTTTTGTCAGTAAAATGGGCTAAGTTACCCATGGTGCAATGGGGCTATCCCACACAAACACACATACGAAATGTGTTTGTATTCAGAGCTTCTTCTGCTGTGGCGCTGGCCGTGCAATTGGTCTCGCAGGATTCATTTGTTTGCTTCCCCGCTCGATTGTCGCCGTGGCATTTGCCCTCTGCGCTGGCTCCGGTTCCGTCTGTAGCCCGGCCGCTATTAGGGGTGTAAAATGGATTTTTTACTTTTATTATTATGATTTTATTGTATTTCCAGTTTCAGTTTCAGTTTGCTCGTATTTAGTCGTCGTTGTCGTTGTCGCTATTGTCTCTCATTTTGCCCCTTTGCTTTGCGCTCGCCATTCGCATTTTGTACTTTTCGCAAAAATGTTGTAATTTCGAACGGTACACCGACTATCAACCCCGAGCACTACCCCCTACAAACACACACACGCAACACCACCAAGAGCCGCGGCAGCGCACCCACCCTTGATGCATCTATATACACCGTTATTCATTCGCGTTGTTGTTGTTGTTGTTGATAATAATGAAGGGTCTCCGGCTGCTTTTAATTTTTTTCAAATTGCGTAAATATTCGTAATGAATTTGCACTGCATTTGGGTTTCTGTTTCTCCGCATTTTTGACTGGGAATACTTAATCAAATTGCATGGCTATATGCTCACATGTATATGTGTATATACATATGTGGTACATACATGGACTTGAGCTCAACGGTCTTATCTTATCTCTTTATTTGCCTTTGGTATGCCATGAATGGGTAACGCTTGTAAAGTAGCCAAGATTATACTTCAAGTCTGATGATGTCTCTTTAATCTATCAACAAGTCCGAATCGAGTTGAGTCATAAGTAATAAGAAAGACGAAATAAATAGAAATTGAAATAGTATACTATATGTATAATAATCTAGAAGCTGTTATATAAATCGTTCCTCGCTTTAAACAACTGATTCCATGTGTTCAAACTTACGACATTTTAGAGTTGAATACTATATAAAACATACATATACAGTGGCTCACAGATTATTTCATGCAGCCACCAATTTTACATTTGAAATGCTGCAATATAAAAATTTACTAATAACTGAAATAAAAACAAAAATATAAAAACTTACAAAAATATTTCTAGTTTTTTTTGTTAATAATACTGGATTTTTTTATAGTAATCTTTAACCAAAATGGTCAATTGAAAATATTTTTTTGAGTTAGTTAATTTTAAAGTAAAAAATCGGACAGCTTATAAGTGCAATTTAACTGGTGGTCAGCAATTGATTAAAAATGGGTAAGAAATTTTTAACAACCCGCAGTTCCACTAGTGTTCAAATATGTTTTTATAAATAATTAATATAATATTTTGACATAATATAAGGAATCAATATTCGACCTTGCCAATAGTTTCATTAATGTGAAAAAATTGGTTCGCGAACCGAAACCTTGAGGCATTGATTCAAACCGTGAACCGCTGAAGCATTCTCATATTTTTGGTCTTGCAGCAAAACATTTTTAACACAATGTTTTTATTCAATTAACCTTAAACTAAAGTATGTAAAATTGCGAATGTTAAGATGGAATATGTCTGAACGAATGCGAAAGTCGGAATATGGGTGGAAAACAGGCAACCTAATTTGTAAAGTTTACTGTAAACTCAAAAATATAAAAAAATTATAATTAAAATGGACTGACTAAGCCTGCGATTTTAACAGTTGTTTATGTGTGTTTGTGAATATGTATCTAATGATCATGATCATGACTGAAAACCTTAACTAACACAATCCTAAACCACCCCAAACACTATTAACACAAAAAACAATTAATAAAATATTTTTTTTGCAAACCCAATTAATTTTAAACTCTTGTGCTTACAGAAAATGGAGCGCCAGGGCAAGATGGAGTTGGCGGCCAAGGAGCGCGAATCGCAGCGTTTGCAGCTGATACCCAAAAAGTGGAATCGGCGCGAGGAATACGAGTTCTTGCGTGTGCTCACCGGCTATGGCGTCGATATGCAGACTCTGAGCAGCACGCCCATGGGCGGGGCCGGCAACAATGGCACCAGCGGACACACGCCCGACTGGACCAAGTTCAAACAGATGGCGCATCTGGAGCGCAAAAGCGACGAGACCCTCAGCGATTATCACAAGGTCTTTGTGGCCATGTGCCGACGCCAGGCGGGCCTCAAGCTGAGCGAAAGCGAGCGAGGTCTCGAGGGCATCATCGAGGAGGTGGAAAAGGAGCATGCCAAGCTCATATTGGATCGGCTCGAGCTGCTTGCCAAGCTGCGCGAAGTGGCACGGAATCCACAGCTCGAGGAGCGCCTCAAACAGTGCGCCATGAACGCGGACACGCCCGACTGGTGGGAGCCGGGACGGCACGACAAGGAGCTGATTGCGGCCGTGCTCAAGCACGGACTTTATCGCTCCGAGACGTTCATCTTCAACGATCCGAACTTTAGTTTCTGCGAGTCCGAGAAGCGTTTCATACGCGAACTCGAGGCACAGATTCAGCGCACCATCAAACTGGAGGCCTTCAATGCGGAGAAGGCCGAAAAGGCGGCGGCCGCCGAAAAAGCCGCCGCTGCCGAAAAGGCCGAAAAGTTAGCCGCCGAGAAGGTCGCAGCAACGGCAGCGGCGGCGGCGGCAGCGGCAGCGGCAGCAGCTGTCAAGCATGAGGTCATCGATCTGGATGACGAGCTGCTGACCAAGGAGAGTGTCATCAAAAAGGAGTCGCCTGTGAAGGCGGAAGTCAAGCTCGAGCAGAGCGCAGACGCGGCCGAGCCGGAGTCGAGCGAGCAGGAACAGGCCACAGACAAAGCTGAGGATGTCCCCGAAGCTGGCCAGACCGAAAAGGAAGCGCTGGACGAAGCCAAGCTGCCCAGCGAAGCCGAAGACGAAGAACAGCCCAAGGCGGCCAAGACGACAGTTGAAGCTGAAGCCGAAGCCGTAGAGGCTAAGGAGAGCGGAACGGAGAGCGCGGAGAAAATGGACGTAGATGAGCCGATTGCAGAGAATGGCAATGAAAAGGAAGCCGCAACGGAGGCAGATGCCACAGCCGACGGCGAGAAGACAGACGAGAGTGAGGCAACAGCTCCAGCTGAGCCCGAGAAGAAGCTGCTCAGCGATGAAAAGGAAGAGGATGCCAAAATGGACACTGAAACCGAAAAGGCGAGCGACTCCAAGGAGGAGCAGGAATCCACAGAGGCGCCAGCTAGCGACAAGGAAGAAGTAGATGCCGTCAAAGCAGAAGAGAAAATCGACGAAGCCATCGATGCTGAGAAGGAAACGCCAGAGGTGGAGAAAGAAGCCACGTCCGACCAGGTCGAAAGTGAGTCGAAGAAACCCGAAGCTGAAGCGGAAGTCGCCAAAAAGACAGCAGAAATTACGGCCGAGACGAAGAGCGAGGAGAAGCCGCCAGCAGAGCAGGAGATACTTGATCTGGTGGCCGGTCCGAGCGATCCCGATGACGATGAGGTCATGAAGGAGAAGGAGAAGGCCGTCGAGGAGGAGTGCAAAAAGCAGGCGGCCGAGCTGAAGGCACGTTTCCCCGATCTCGAGGTCATCCAGCCGGCGGCCGTCAAGCAGCAAAAGCTGGAGAAGCCCAAGCTGGAGATGTGCATGATACGTTGGTTCAAGGATTTCGCTTTGGAGCGACGCATCGCCCACATCGTCGTCTGCGTGGAGACCAACAAGTGGCCCGTGGACAAGCATTACAGCGCCTTCGCTGGCCTGAAGGGCGCCACGGATCTCAACATTGCGCTGCACGAGTCCATACCCCATCTGAACAGCACGGAGCGGCGATCCACGACGCCCGACGTGATCACCATAACCACCGATCAGGGCGTGACCAAGCATCTGCAGGCCTCCCAAATGCAACAGGTGGCCAGCAGTGCGGGCGTCGTCTCCACGGGCAGCGGCGTCAACAACTCCGTGCTCAGCGCGCCCAAGTCGGCCGCAACGGCGCCCACCACGCTGCCGGGCCTCGACGCGAACAGCATCAATGCAGCGGTTGCTGCGGCCGTTGCCGCAGCCGCCAGCGGTGGCAACGCCACCTCCCTGTCCGCCCTGCTGCCGGGCATGTCGTTGAGCGCCGCCACAGCGGGCGCCAGCGCCGCGGCAGCGGCGGCAGGCCTCAATGTGCCCAGCGCCAGTGGCGGCGTTGGCTCCAATGCGGGCAAGAAGCGCAAGCGCCACATCGCCATCGACGTGGAGACGGAGCGCGCCAAGCTGCACGCGCTGCTCAACAGCTCGACGAGTAAGTAGAGCGATGTGTACCCTTTGAAAACGGGTAAAAGGGTATCATGGTTTTGTGTGAATGTGTGTAACAGGCAGAGGGAGGCCCATAAAGTATATATATTCTTGGTCAGCCGAGTCGATTTAGTCAAGTCCGTCTGATCTCAGATCTCAAAAACTACAAGAGCTAGAAGGTATAATGGGTTAGTATAATGTATGTGACTGATGATGTGAGCAGGAGCCATCTTCGAACCCATAAAGTATATGGTGTTCTTAGCATCACGATATGTCACAATATGAGATTTTGTGTGCGCGGTATGAAAATAGCGACAATTTCGATTTTAAACTAGTATAACGCCGAAAGGAGGCTGGCTATCTTAAAGAAACTCGGCATATTTCATATTGCATATACCGAAATTCTTCCGATCGGACCACTACATAACATAACTACCATAGGAATAACCGAATAAAAACGCAACTTTTTTGTATTTAAAGATATTTTGATATAATTATACATATTGTCTAATCATCGTACTTTAGCTTTATATTGATTTCATTCAAGCTAAAGAACAGACTATGAATTCTCCATACCATACGCAGATTGGGAATATTTAAATTTTTGGATACCTTTCCCCACTCGCCCCAAATATCGAATAAACGCAATACAAGTACTAGACTTGCGCTTTGGTTTATAGATAGATTTAAGTGCTCTTGTAAAAAGCTCTAAAAATGTTATAAAAATCATAAGTTTGGTTTAGAAGTTAGCCAAGAACTAGCCAGCCACAACTAATCCTTTTTCCACTTTCTTCTGCAGTGGCGCCCAAGGACTGGGAGAGTGAAATAGCCAACATGGAGGCCCTGACGGGCTCGTCGGGCAGACGTGGCGGCGGCGGCTCGGGGTCCGCGTCGGCAGCCGCTTTGAGTGGCATGCAACCGCCGCCGGCGCATCAGCATGCCTCGCTGTCGCGCCAATCCTCCGGACAGTTTAATAAGCCCGCGGTGCCGGCACTGAAGACACCGCCGCCCTCAATGGGCGCACCCATGGATCTATCCTCCAGGTGCGTAGCCTTGGCCGGCATTTGCAGTCGAATCGAACACTAACCAACTATTCAAACCCTACCCACAGCAGCCTGCCCAAGATGAACATGACGGAGATGCTCAAGTCCGCTTCCAGCGCGGGTGCCATCGACCTGAGCGAGGTGCAGGACTTTTCCATGCCCTCCAAGAAGTCCAGTGTGCATGCGGCGCTCAGCTCCGCGTTCCCCTCGATGGCGGGCAGCAAGAGCAAGCTGGACGACACGCTCAACAAGCTAATGAAGAAGAACAATTGCGTGAGTATTCGAAATCGAATTAAAAAAGCGCCAGAGAAAATGTTATTTAATAAATAATAAACCCCTTGCAGACCATTGAGGAGCCCGTCATTGGCAAGGAGAAGAAGCGCAAGAAACTGGATGAGATTGTGCTGGGTCTGTCGGCGGCCAAGGAGCAAAAGACCTTCCCGGATCCCTCGCTGCCCTCCTCGAAGAAGCCCCAAATACCGCCCAGCGTATCGGTGACGCCCGCCAATCTGCAGGCGCCCAGCCAGCAGCAGTCGAATCAGAAGCCGTTTACCATCACTGTGACGACAGTGCCCGGAAGTGAGTTGGAGTCTCTGCGCTTTCATTACTAATAACCCAGCCGAGGAGGCGCCGCAGCAATCGAATATCAACAATGATAACTAATCTCTGTTTATGTATTTCCTTTTTCTGCTACAGAATCGAAGAGCGGCGGCCAAGGCAGCGGCAACGCCGGCAGCGGCGCCAGCAGCTCCTCGGGCAGCGGCCTCAGCGCGCTGCAAAACATGGCCATGGGCGGATTGTCGAGCAAGGACAGCCTCAATGCGCTGCTCGCCCAGACGATGGCCACCGATCCGCAGTCGTTCCTCAAGCAGCAGCAGAAGATGATGCAGTTCCTGCCGCCCGCACAGCGCAAGGCCTACGAGAGCATGCTGGCCGAAATGGAGCAGGCGATGAAGCTCAGCTCCAAGTACAATTCCTCGCACGACGTCAAGGTCAACAAGTGGCTCTCGGACATGACCAGCCCCCTGAGCGATCAGCTCAGCATTGATTACGTCGGCGGCGGAGCGGGCAGCAGCAACAGTCGGCGCGGCAATCGCCAGCAGAGCAGCAGCTCCAGTGCCCAGCAGGCCGCCAATGCGGCGCAACTGCAGAAGCAGCAGCAGCAGCAGCAACAGCAGCAACATCAGCAGCAGCAGCAGCAGCAACAACAGCAGCAACAACAACAGCAGCAGCAGCAACAACAACAATCAATGGCTGGTCCCCAGGGCCTTACCGGAGAGGAGCCCGTGCCGGTGATCAACAAGCAGACAGGCAAGCGACTGGGCGGCAACAAGGCGCCACAGCTGAAGCGCCTAATGCAGTGGTAAGTAACTTGATGCCCAATTGGGGCAACATATATCAGGCCCAAAAGCTCTTTAAGTTAGCCAGCTTACAGTGGTCTGAGCTCGCGATTGCAATCAATTGAAATTGTTTTAAGCCCTATTCTACCATAACTCGAATACACAAGTTAATGATAAAATATTATATATATGTATAATACAAATATGTTATTAATGGTGCCCCAATAATGAGACAGTAATCACTTGTAGCTGCTAGCATATGCCTTGTAGGTATATAATTGGACAAATTTTAGGTTTACCGATAAATTTCAATGTTTTGTTTATACACAAATTCATGAGAAACTAAATTAATACGCCCTGGGATAATAGGTCTTTAACACTATATTCCAAAGTGTTTAGTTTTTAATTTTTCCGATTTCTATTCTAGTAATTGTTTTTAATTTGTATTCCATATTCTATAATTGCTTTTAATTCCTTTTTTATATTCTATAATTGTCTTTAATTTCTTTGTTTCGTGGTACAGGCTCACCGAGAATCCCAGCTACGAGGTGGATCCCAAGTGGCTGGAGCAAATGCAGAACCCGATGTCGGCGCCCTCGCCCAAGCCCAGCGTCAGCGCAATGGACAACAGCAGCAGCTACGGCGGCGGCGGTGGCTCCAAGTCGCACGGCGGCCGACCCTCGTCCAACTCGAGCAACGCCTCCTCCAGCAGCCACACGCAGCAGCCGAGCGCCGCGCAGTCGCCGGCGGGCAACTCGAGCGGCTCGTCGAAGAAGTCGTCGCGTCAGTCGCAGTCGCAGTCGGCGTTGGATCAGGCGGCGCTGCAGTTCGGTTCGCTGGCCGGTCTCAATCCCAGTTTGCTGGCCAATCTGCCCGGCTTGGGCGCCTTCGATCCGAAGAATCCGCTCGCCGCCTTCGATCCGAAGAATCCGCTGCTCTCGATGCCGTTCGGCGGCATGCCCGGCATGGGCAATCTGCCCGGTCTGGGCAATCTCAACAACATGAATCTGTTCGCCAGCCTGGCGGGCATGGGCGGCCTGGGCAATCTGGCCGGCATGGATGCCCAGTCGCTGGCTGCGCTCATGGCTGCTGCGGGTCCAACGCTCGGCGGCCTAACGGGCAGCTCGGGCGCGGGCACCGGCAAGAGCCAGTCGCAGTCCAGCGCTGGCGGCAACTCCTCCAGCGCCTCCTCCTCGGCGGCCAGCAAGAAGAAGCAGCAACAGCAGCAGCAGCAACAGCATCAGCAGCAGCAGCAACAACAACAGCAGCAGCAGAACGAGGCCGCTCAACTGGCCGCCGTTGCGGCCGCTGCCGCCGTCAACAGCAGCGCCGGCGGCGCCTCGGGCAGCGGCAAGAATGCGGGCGCCTCGGCCTCACAGCTGGCCGCCGGCTTTCCGTTCCTCTTCCCCAATCCGTCGCTGCTGTACCCGCCCATGGGCCTGGGCGGCCTCAATCCGTACTCGTTGGGCAGCAGCGGCCTGGGCTCCGCCTACGATCAGCTGGCCCAGCAATATAATCTGCTGAACGGCGTGGCCACCTCCTCGTCGGCGGTCACCGGCTCGACGCAGTCGGTCAAATCGCACCAGTCGCAGTCGAGCAAGTCGAGCAGCTCGCGGAGCGCCTCCAATGCGGCGGCCAACTCGGCGGCCAATCTGATGAACGCCATGGCCAGCATGAGCGCCGGCACGGTGACCACGCCCTCCACCAGCTCCGGCCGCAGCCGGCAGAGCAGCAGCCAACGCAACTCCGCGGCCGCCTCGGTGACGCCCACTGCCGCCGACATGGCCCAGTTGTCCAGCCTGCTGATGCCCGGCGCCGATCCGCATCTGCTCGAATCCCTCAGCCGGATGAGCACCATGGATCTCGCCCAGGCCACGCGACTCATGAACTCGTTGGGCATGCCGCCGCTGCCCAATCCGAGCGGCAGCAGCTCCAACAGCACCAGCAGCGCCAGCTCCAGCGCAGCCAGCAAACGGGCCGCCGCCGCGGCCGCCGCCAACGAAGCGTCCGCCAAGGAGCAGCAGAAATGGTTCGAGAGCATTGCGCGCGGCGCTCTGCCCACGGACCTGGCCGCGCTGCAGGCCTTCTCGCAGGGCAAAATGCCGAGCACAGGCTCTTCCGGCGGCGGCTCGAGCAGCGGCGCCGGCTCCTCCTCGGCCAGCAAGAGCTCCAAGTCGTCGGCCGCCGCCGTGGCGGCTGCTGCAGCGGCCGCTGCGGCCCAGCTGCCCCAGATACCGGGCATGTCCAGTGACTTTTCGCAGGCGCTGCTCGCCGAGATGGCCGCGCAGGCGATGGCCGCCGCCGGCGGCTCGCTGCCGCTCAGCGGACCGGGCTCGCTGGCCAGCCTGGCGGGCCTGACGGGCGGCGCCTCATCTTCCGCCGGAGGAGGTGGCGGAGGAGGCTCAAACAGCAGCGGCAGCAGCTCGGCCGCCAAGCGGCAGCGCGAACAGGACGCGTTCAAGCAGCAAATGGACTTCTACACCAAGTCGCTGGGCCTGGGCTCGGGCATCTCGCTGATACCCACCTCGTCGGCCAGCAGCAGCAGCCTGAATGCCGCCGCCGCCTACGCGGCTGCACTCGACGCGGAGCATCTGCAGCAGCAGCAGCAACAACAGCAGCAGCAGCACAATCGAAGCGCGCGCGCAGCGAGCTGCATCCGACGAAGGATGAGCTGACCGCTGCCGCGCTGGCCGCCGGCCTGCCGCTCAATTTGGGCGCCAGCATCGAGAAGAGCTTGCGCGGCGTCAGCGGCTCCAGCAGCTGTTCGACGCCGGCGCCCGCGCCCACGCCCGAACAGGACAAGGTGACGCTGACGCCGCTCGGCGCCGGCTCCAGCGCCGCCTCGAATGCGGCCATCGCGGCCAATTTGCCGTCGCAGACGACGATCACGATTGCGCCGCCGATCAGCAGCGGCGCCAGCACCAGCAGCGAGCGTTCCGAGCGCAGCGAGTCGCGCATCTCGCTGACGATCACGAATGCCGCGGACGCGGCCAAGCTGCCGCCGCCGTACGAGGAGGCCGACGAGCTGATCATCCAGCCCATACTCAAGAAGCCGACGGCGGCGCCGGGCAGCAGTCACGGCGGCAGCGTCGAGGATCTGGACGCCAGCGGCAACAACAACTCGCTGCCGGCCAATCTGAGCGGCTCGAGTAGCAGCAGCTCCGCCGCGGCGGCAGCGGCGGCGGCAGCGGCTGCCGCCGAGGAGAATCGCCGCTCTTCCAATCGCCTGAAGCGTCCACGCTCGGGCAACGAGCAGGGCGTCGGGGGCGCTACGGAACAGCCGCCGGAAAAGCGACGTGAATTGCGGTCGACGCGGCACACGCGCCAATCGGCGGATGCGGCGACGCTGAATCTGTCGGCGGGCAGCGAGTCCGAGGACCGGAACGAATGAGTAAAGCGATGCGCCTAGCCAGACGACAGCGCCCGCCCAGTGGGCGCCCGAACCAGACAAGGCAACAATAGCAGAAACAAAAATAACAACAAAAACCAAAAGCAAAAGCAAAAGCAACGGAAACAGGCCACAAAAGAGAGCCGACCTAGAAATACGCCAGGAAACGGACGAGCAGCAGCGAAAGCTGAGACGAACGCACGCAAATTGAACTCAAGGCTAAATGTGACGAGTACGCGAACTAGTTGCAACACTAAAACGAGAACGAGAACGCGAACGCGAACGCGTGCCAGTACGAGCACGTTGACGAGAGCGAGAACAAGAACAAGAACGAGAGCAAAAGTTAGTGCGAATAGGAGTAGTAGATCCCTTAAGCTTAAAGTTGTGTAAAATATAAGTAAACCATTATATATTTATATATATACATATATAAATATGCTATATATATATACATTAGTAGCGAGTAGAAGCGGCGAGTGCGAGTATCCAGGATACCGCTGCTGTGCCAGGCCGCGTGTGCTGCGACTTCTCTGCCTGGGGCCGCTGGGCGCCCAGCAGCGCGCACTGCTGCAAAAACGCGCGCTGCTGCGGCGCCCAGAGGCCTCAGAGAGAGATCGAGAATAAGAGAGGGAGAGAGAGAGAGAGAGCAGGCACCGGCTGGTCGTGTATCCGAGACTCTCGACGGCGAGAGGAAATCGCTGCAACACGAGCCGCCGCGTTGCGCCCCCGAGGCCACGTCCGCGCTCTGCTGCAACAAATGCGCTGGGCGGTGGGCTGAGGGGGCGGAGCGGGCGGGCGGGCTGCTGGGCGATTGATATGATTAACGAGTATATTAAAAAAGCGCTTATAATTTAATTGTAACAGGATGAGCGGGGCTGGGGCAGCGAGAGGTTGCTGCCGCGCTGCCCTGGCCCCAAGCAGATGAATAACGGTTTAAATTATTGCAAATTATTATTGATAACTGATAAGAGAAACAGAATGTTTAAACAGTACACTAACTTAAAAGCAGATTGATTGACACAATACACACACACACACAGAGTTTCACATTC
This sequence comes from Drosophila robusta, assembly GCA_035043565.1. Lineage (NCBI taxonomy): Eukaryota > Metazoa > Arthropoda > Insecta > Diptera > Drosophilidae > Drosophila > Drosophila robusta. Next base: position 9,465,529 of record JAWNMW010000583.1, on the reverse strand, counting down.
ACACACACACACACACCTATTATGATGTATACACACTTAGATATGTAGCATTAATTGGGTTCAATGCTGTCGTCCTTCACAAGATTTAAACTTAATCACAACAAAAACAAAAACAAATATAAAAACCTGTACATATTTTAGTATCTTTAATGGCTCTCGCGTCACTTAACGTTCTACAAACACACATCAACTCGGATCGTATCAGTATCCCCCCCCCCCCCCCCCACACCCCCATCATTTGTAAACGCATTTCAGTTTTTTGATTTACCCATTTTTGGTTTTAATTATGTGTGTATGTGACCCATCCTGAATACCCTACTGTTTTTATCGTGCACCTGGTTGTCCTGCCTATGTTAAATTTGTGTACGCGGCATGTCCTGAAAACATCTATACATAATATATAATGATATACATATATACAAAATACAAACATTGACATTGTCGTCAAATCGCTTTTAAATTTTAATTTTAATTATGTAATTAGTAAACAATTTATATTCACATAAGTTTTAATTTGTATTTTGTATGTTTTTAATTGAAAACCAAGCAACACACAGCAAACAAGCAAACAAAATTAAAAGAAAACCACAAACAAACACATAAAACTAATATTGAGAAAAAGAACTTTTTTTATGAAATTAAATCAATATTTATGTATATGTAATTGACGACTGGCCTCACCCGGAAGGAACGTATATATATATATATATATATAGATATTGAATTTTTATTATACAGTTTAAATGGAAATACTATTTTATTTGCACTTCACTCCATTTTAAATACAAAGAAAGCTAAAATGAAAATTAAAAATAAAACCTAAAACACAGTTGCACCAACAGACAAGAGCAAAAAACAATTTAAATTAGAGATGCTAAGTATAAATCTTAATTAAAGTATGATAATTAAAACACAACTACAGCAACAACAACAAGATAAATATATAAAAAATAAATTTCCAAAATTACAACAAACAATTGACTTTTAATTCCATACAACAAATGAACTCTTGTAAAGAGCTTGAACTGCTGGATGTTAATAGAAGGTAGGAACCTTTTCACTTAAAAAAAGGTATATCATTTAAAGATCTAAACGCTATAATCAAAGATTAATTATAATTGAGAGGAATGCTCAGATATCAGTTTTAGAACGCGTTCTTAGTTTGTATAATTGATAATCATTTAGAAGATATTACACTCCAGTGGGATAGAAAGAATTTTTCTTGGAGGGGCTTTTAAAATAAATATTTTTTTAATAAGAGTATATTGGAAGATTTCCGCTTTGTTTTTAGCAATTTTCAAATATACATTTAGATGAGGGTTAACCCGCAAAACCCCCTGCCTACGCTGCTGTTAGGCTCGACCCATGTTAATGCAATTCGTTGATGTTGCCCTTCGGCCATATTAAATGATTACACAAATTGTTTTTTCGTTTCTGCTTTTACTACGCAATTTATAGTTATATGCTTGTATATACACAGTAATTGAGTTAAACTTAATTAAGGGCAACAAAAGCTGCTTTTAGCATTGCGTTAAATTAAATTTCCAATAGATAAATTGACATGCCGAGGTCTAATGCTAATTTCGCTGTTAAAATATCGTTGAAAAAAACTTAGTTGCGTTTGTATGTGGGACCAATGTTTTAAGCCAATGGGTTTGGAATCGAACTTACAATAAATACAAAAAGTACAAATATGTATAATATACAATGTATAAAACTGTGCATTAGCATTTAAAGCACTTCAACGGTGACGCCTTTGCTCCAAAAGCGGCCTCACCTCGACACGGTAGTAAACTTTGAGTCTTAAAGGCTATGTAGCTAAACAATTTGCGCATATTTTTGCCTTAGGCTTGGTTTGGTTTTGGCTTTGATCGCGGCTCGAGCTAAATGTGGTGCATGAACAAGGATCGCTCGAATGCCTCCTCGAGCAGCTCCTGATGGCGTCGTTTCTCCTCCGGCGTTAGCTCGCGCAACTCATCAAAGCCATCGTCCGAGTAGGCGATTTCATCCTCTCCAGGCTCCTCGCCAGCCGCCGGCGGCAGCAATGGCTCCCCAATGATGTGGCGTATATCATTGGGCAGAGCTTCGGATGCCTTTAGCTGTACGTAGATGGCCTCGGCCGTTTCCAGAGTGCGCCTTAAATCGATGGTGCCGGTTAGTTCGTTGACATGCTTTAGGATCTCAGTGAATTCGTATTGCCCATCGATAATCACGTTCGTCTCCTGATCCAGTATGGCCACCGAGATGAGCAGATGAAAGTTGGCACACGGCAAACGCGTCCAGAGAACCTCCCAGAGCTTGAGCACATCGTCGTTGTCTAGTTCCCGCTTATACCAGACGAGCAGCCAGCGGAAACAGAAGTACATGTTGTCCGAATCGTGACTGCACATGTAATTAAAGAGCGGCGCATTGGCCACCTCTAGCAGACGACGTAGCTGGGCAAACTGCGTCTTCATGCCCGCCTGATCGATGTCAAAGTTGCTGAACACCATGTCCATAAAGCCGACGAAACACCAAAATGCATCGACCTCATTCACCTGAATTTCGAGTATGGGCGCCAGCAGATCCGACATGCCCTGCACATAGCCCAGATCAAAGTTGTACATCACGTAGGTCATGAGTATGCCCTGCAACAGCTCGAGATTTGGATTATCCTCGCCGGCGAAAAACGACTGTGAACGATCCGTGCGTTTCACATCCTTCTCAATTTGGCATTTGCGATCGCGATAGCCGCTAAAGTTCGACTCCTGCGTGGTGGTCATCGCCAGCCACTGAGACTTCATTTTATAGTACTCCAGAGACTTTTGCTTGCGCCGCTCGATGCGCTCCAGTTCCGTTTCCGACCACTGATAGTAGCCCAGCAAATACTTCCAGACCTCGGCGCGCAGACTGGGCACAATGCCGCCGCGAAAGATGAGCTCTTTGACGCGCAGACTGTCCGAGATGCGGCCGTCGCCCGTCTGAAACTCGAGCCACTGCACCTCGCTTAGCGGGAGGCCTGCAACAACAACAAGAGCAACAAGTTGGGTAATTGGACGCCACTTGAGCTCGCACTCCGGCGACTACTTACCGCGATGCACGCTCTGGCGTGCTGGCAGATTGTTCACTATTTTCTCATCTTGGGCATTCAGGTTCTCCAGTTCGCTGTCCGCCGGCGATTTGTCGGCGCTCTCGCCGCGGCTTTGACTGTTCGAGGAGCAGGCGCTGTTGGTGCTGCCGCTCAGCTTGATGAACTGATAGTTGTCCGGCGAGGTTTGGCGATCGCCGGCCACTAGGGAGCCGGGCCGTGACTTGGGCGACCGCTGAAACGACGGCTGCACATAGTCCGGTATGGTGCCGAGAAAGCCGACCAGCTTATTGGGCAGCCAACTCTCCCTGGGCAACTGGCTGGCTTTGATCTCGCCAATGTCTAGTTCGGCAAATGTTTTTTTCAGCTTTTGATTTTCCGTATTCAATATGGCATACTCCTCGCCACCGCCGCGGCTCGTTTCGGAGCTCTCGATGAAATGCTGCTGGCGCATGGAGCGCACAAAGAGATCGGCGTTGCCGTGCTGAAAGAAGAACTCGCAGTGCACGCCGTTATCCGACTTGCGCAGGAATCGTATGGTTTGGCCGCGATGCCGCACCTCAACGCCCGCCAAATCGTCCAACAGAGCGCGCATTATTCGAGCACGAGCTGGCGCCGCATTCCCATTGCTGCCCAGCTCGGCGGGCTTTGTATTGAACGCGTTGCACTCGGACGTGGTGCGTGTACGGCCCGATATTCTATCCACCAGCGCCCAATCGCCCTGATCCTGGCTATCGTCGGCAATCATAATGCTGTCATTCGGCTGCCACTCCAAGTAGACGCGACGACGCGGCAGGCTGTACTCCACCAGGGACAGGGAGCCGCTGGTGTTCAGCTCGGAAATGTGCTCCGCATTGGCCTTCTTCAAAAGCACGCCGTCATGCGTGCATAGCACCTGCAGGCAACACATTAAGCACACAAAATGAGGCCAGGCCAACATGAGTCAGTGCCAATTGAACAAAGACTTCGGAAGCGAGCTAAAACTTACGTTACCAGTTCCCTGGGGCAGATCAGATTCGGGACCGCCGATGCCTTCTTGGGATTCGCTCAGCACGCCCAGCTGTATTTGCTGGCAGCGCTCATAGCGCACCGAATCGTTCATAGCGACCAACCGTAAAGTTTTTTTCCAAATGGACCAATAAAATTTTCAGCGAATTATTACGTTCTAGATATAAACAATTGGATTTTTACCGAAATTTTGTGTGTACACACTGCAAATGCAGCACTGCTAACTTGGCGCAAATGTAAATATAATTTATCGATTACTGTTCACCATATATTTGAGCAATGGAAACTCTTTTTTTCAAACAACATCAACTTGAGGAAACGTTAATTATAACGAAAATTAATTATAGTGTTTTTTCACATTCGGCACAATATATTAATGTATAACAAAAGAATGCTGCAGGATATTTTCCAATCAATAAAATGAGAATGTTTGAATGTGACGGTTAAGTTTTATTTTTGCACCGTTTGTTCTATGGGTTCAGACGAGAACTTTCCATTACAATAATGCGCCTCACAATATTTCTGTGCATTTTTAAATGTATATAAAAATGACTTGCAACACAATTCAAATTTAATCACATCACGGCCACTGAGCGGCCAATTGATCGAGAGCGAAAGTGAAATTTTGCACTCTACTCGCGTGGGCATATGACACTCAATCGTTAATGATCGCCGATAATACTTTGGATTGAGGTAGCGTATGCCGGAACAGACACGTTCAGCGATTCTTTGAAAATGGCCATTATATATGTACCACTTAGTTGCTCGAGTTTTGTAAATAGATTAAAAGTGTGATAAGTGCGAGTATTCGTTTTTCCCGAAGTGCCATTGCCGAATGCCGATCCGAGGAAAATGGTACGAGCTTTCGAAAACATTTTTGGCAGTTTTGAAAATTGGACGAGCGTTCAGTTTGCAGTTTGCGAGTTCGACGAACGAAACGTTTCGGCTCGTTGCGTTGTGAGTGAATAAAAAAGCAAGAAAAAACACATCTTTAGTAAACTGAAATTGAATATTTACAGGTGGGTGCATTTATCCACGCTGTTGACCCACTGTGCCCTGGGCCTTCTATAAACTTGGCAGAGCCTAAATTTGAGTTTGTCATTGAGAGCAGATAGCGTTAAAAAGTGCAGGCAGATCAATTAAAAAACAAGTTTGGTGTTCTTTTTGTGCTATGTTGCGATTATATAATGTGATGTTCGCACAAATACCAAAGATATTGTCAACAAAAAATTGCATCAAATGTCATTTTATGGACTCAGCATCAACAGTTGTTCCCCTTACAGAATTTATATGCGTACTTGAAAATTGGCTGAGAAGCGTAAACAGTTTTTGTAGATCTTTCGCAAAACAGATTAATATATTTATATGTATATATATATAGGTATATATATGGAAAAAACATGGCCACCGAGTTTTATCAATGAGATTGAGCGCTCCGATTATGTTGAGCAATGCCCTGAGAAGTCGAAAGTCGAATCGGTTCTCTCGTTTTGCATGCCAACTTTTGACATTTAGATATTACGCCCTTTAACTATGTGGAGTTCTGCTCTCAGCGTGATCGTGTGATATCTAACGCCAGCTCTCCCACACATTGGCTCTCGATGATTTCGAATCTATCTCTCGTTGTCGTTCTCTGTGCGACACAGTGAAATTGTTTTTCATTTATCGGGTGAAAACAACGGCAACAGAGCAAAAAACATGAAAATATTTTCGGCGTTCGTGGACGGAAATAGCGCCACCCACCCAAAAGTTTAGAAACTGAATTTGCCTTACAGCGTATTTCGGGTCGATTGGCTTAATTAGGATGAGCAATAGTCAGGGGGATGGTTGCACACGATCAGAATTTATTTTAAATATATATTTTCAGTGTTGCACTGCGCTGACATGGAGAAGTCGTGTCGCCCCAAACGCAATCGTCGCCACAGCAGGTGAGTGGGGCCTGGAAAACAACGGAAGATCTTATCGCAGCTCACGTATTTTATTTAATTGTAGGCGTGCCTGGCCGCCTGAAGATGATCTGCTTCTGGCCCGGGCTACCAAGCGTCTGTTTACGCCGGACATTAAGCGCATGTTGAAAGATTGGCTGATACGGCGGCGCGAGAATCCATATCCCAGCAGGGAGGAGAAGAAACAACTGGCCGGAGAGACCGGTTTAACGTACACACAGATCTGCAACTGGTTTGCCAACTGGCGGCGCAAGCTAAAAAACTCGGAGCGTGAAAAGGCCAAAAAGTCGTGGGGACATCTGATCAAGAATTACAATCACAATGCTCGAGGGAATGTGGAACAGTTCAGCATCTCGTCCGAGGACAGCATTTGGGAGGAGGACATGCGGCCGTGCGTCGTGGAAGATGAGGATATCGAAGATGACGATGAGCTGTCCAGTCGCAGCACTGGCAGCGATGGCAATGGCAACAATGCCTCCTCCAGCGGTGTGTCCTACAAGCCCAATTTCTACGTCGAAGCGGAGAATATGCCAGAACACAATCAGAGCGAACGCGTGCCCATGTTGCCCACCGTGGCGGTGGGCAAGGCCAAGTACAAGCAGCAGATGATGGAGAAATATCTGCGCGACAGTAGCGAACTGGATGCCAATATGCCGGCCAATGCAAGCGACAACAACGGCACTCAGTTGAACAAGTGGCTGGAGAGCGCTGCCAGATTTACGCCGGACAGGCACAACTATCATATCGAGTGGAATATGAGCAGGTGAGCCAAGAACGTTGGGGCATCGGCTTCCTTTGCTTAAATACCGATACATTTCAGACACAAATGCGCCGGTCAGGAGCGGCCTGTGCAGAGCCAGGTGCTGTTCACCAGCGATGCGACCGCCGCGGCGCGTGGCGAGCGTTGGCTGCTGCATCACAAGGACGAGCTGGACGCGGCCGAAGCGCTGGCCAATTTGGCCTTTAACTGCAGGCAGCGCTGGCATCCGATGGCAACGACGATCAGCTCCTAGACCTTGACAGGTATTGGCCCACTGACGCTATCATTCCAGCAGAAGATGCAGGCCGGTTGGAAAAAGTGCAATCTAGTTATAGTTTAAGTTGTAATTTAGTATGAAAGACAAATGAATATATTTTTTGCTGTTATTATTGTTATTATACAATTACAATTTACGTCTGCGTCTCCTTCGGCTCCGTTGGCGCCGCCGCATCGCCCTTGGCGTGCACGTCCAGCACCTTGACCAGATTGCACTGATGCGCCTGCAGCTGCTGCACCACATTGCCTGCGGCCATGTTCAGCGTTTGCACCAGCTGCGCCTGGGCCGCCTGCAGGCCGGGCAGCTGGGCAAAGGCCATCAGCTCGTTGCGGCTGAGCAGCGTGTTCTCCACAATGCCGCCCAGTAGCACCATTTGCTGCACCTTGCGCGTCACTCGCAGCAGTGCGCCCAGCCGGTGCTGATCCGGCGAGAAGACGATGCAAAAGTTGGAGTGGAACAGCGGCATAATGGCCTCGTATTGTGTGCCGGCTACGGCTTCTGCAATGATCTTACGGCCGTAGGATTTTAGGTGCATATTCTGCTTGTGCAGTTGCACGCGCACGCGAAAGACCTCGTCCTCCGTGATGGAGTTCAAGTGGAAGATGGCCACCAGCTTTGAGTGATCCAGCCAGTTGCGCACCTCACGCGCTATGATCGCATTGTAGGGATTCTCCAGCTGGGTCGCCGTGCGCTGCGCCCGTGACTGAAAACAGGTCAGCGCCTTTGGCGGCTCCGGATATTTGGGCTGGGTGACGGCAACGACCCGGGCGCGCTCATAATGCGGTTCCTTGGGTCGCTGTATGTTTATCTTGCCGCGAAAGCGCAGGAACTGCAGCAGTGGCGTCCGAGCCGATGTGAGAGGCAGGCCTGCAAGGGCAACAGCAGCGGATAAATAGAAGAATTGTATAACCACAAACAGCTGTTGCGGCTGGCGATTGGTCGGGATTAAACGTGTTGGCAGTACGTGCGCTTACCTTGTTGTATCAGATTTGACATGTCTGCAGGCAGTTGGCACTTAACTAGAAATATTTTTATTCACTATTCTATTAATATTAAAAATGTAAACGCTATAATCAACAAGCCGACCGACCGTATTCCACGTTATTTCGATAGTACATTAATCGATAACACTAAGTATGAGCACAACTGCGAACTGCGCGCGCTGTTATTAACAGTTCAGCAAATGGTAATGTTATTGCTGCTGTTCTTATGTAGAATATATTCCCACAAGTTTCACAAACTGTTCTCAACATTTGCTAGTGATTAATAACCTTCTTTTCACATAGATATTGAACTCTAAAAAAAAATCTAGTCAAATATTTGTTATTGATGATGTTGCAGTGGCCTTTGACTCCCAAATGGTTATGTTTAATTGCAACTGTTATTATTTAAAAAACAATAACAACGAAATGCACAAACTGTTCTCACAACTTTCTAGTTAACTGAAAATTGAATTTCATATATATGTACTATAAAGAAATATATATTCAAATTATAAATATGTTTGCCTCAAATGCTGCTTTTCCGATTGCCGTTTAACATCATTGCACCCATTCAAAGGCTGTGTTCCAGCCTTTTTCATCTGTATCGATCCTTTTCAAATATCAACAAAACTTCCACAAATAATGGATAGGTATAGAATTTATTTAATTACAGTTATAACATTAACATCTATATATATGTATATATATATATATTTATGTGTTTGTGTTCTTTTATATTTATATATATATATATAAGTTGCATTTCGCTAATGGGTCTTGTGGGTTGATAACGGTCTATCGTACAACCAACAACTATTGTGAACGAACTGGGTGGACGTCAAGTAGTGGAAAAGTTGAAAATAAATAAAACAAATCGTTTAACAGAAAAAGTTTATTGAATTGGTTTATTAATTCACTTAGAAATAAGTGTAATTTAATCGGTTTCTTCATCAATTAACTTAAAAATAACTAAAAATGTCTTAAAACAATAGCGTTTCATCTGTTCTTGTTGTGTTTTACTGACAAAAATGTTTTACTCTGCGATTTACTTCTGATCTCTCTCATAATCGTATCTTTATCGTGTTATATAATGTACAGTTTAGTTTTAAAACATACAACTAAATACGCGCTAAACACTAATTAAACTGTATTTACATGTACATGAATTATCGTTTAGACGCTAAATAATTTAAATATTTTACAGTTTTGTTTCTTTTTTCATTTCTTTTCTTTTCTATTCTTTTTTTGTTTCGTCACATAATTTACAAGTGGGCGTGAAAACGTTTAAGTTTAAGGAGTGTACAGAGGGGATTTTCATCTTCCTTTTATATATATATATATATATATGTATATATATGTATTGGGTGTCTGTATGTGTCAGCATCGGACTTAAAATATATATATATATATATATATATATGTATATATATATATACGTATACATGAATATATATACGCTCTACGACTACTGCCTAGCAGTTTACAAAGTTTCCCGCACAAGAACTAAACATTTAAACTTGATAACAAATGGAAACACCGGTCTTTGCTTGAACTAGTTTCGTGTACAGTGGTTGTGGCAGTGATGGTGTTGTTGTTGTTGTTGTTGTTGTAGTTGCTGTTACTGTTTGATGTGATTATCAAGCAAAACTGGCGGAAAAAGATAGCTTAGTGTCGACGGCACAGCGACAATAACAAAAATGCTAACAACGCGAAGAACGTTGAGAGTATTTTTGCTGTCGGCTTGCGCCCTAAAGGGAAAATAATAAGCAACAAATAAGAAACTTGTCTCTAAACGTTAAAATATTTGGCTTAAAATATTTGTTTATAATAATTAAATAGATATTTAATAATTGTAATTTATATGTAGGTGTGTATATGTGTATATATTTATATATGTATATAATTACGTGTGTTTCTCTCGTGTATGTTGTATGTATGTATGTAATTATTAATGCTTGTAATTGTAGGAAAAAAGCCTCTGGGCGCATCTTTAAACCTAATTGTGCTTAACAGCAGTTGGCGACAGGTGGCGCTCTCTCGGCGTTCTTCGGGTCAATGCGGCACGCGCGGAACGCGCGCCCCACATGGAGCCAAGGAACAAATTGATGAAAATCAGAGTAAAGTGGTAGAAACGCAACTCTAGGGGGGCCATCGTAAACTACTTAATTAGAGCGGCGAAACTTTGTAAAATGCGAGCAGTAACTGGGCGCGTGCGTCTGTTTGTCTGTGTGTGTATTGGTGTGTGTTTGTGTGTGTGAAGAACGTTGTTCACCAATCAAAAACTTAAACGTGTTCTTGTTTCTTTTTTCCTCTCATTGAATAGGGATATTAGGTAGGTATATATGTATGCTTGTATGTATTGTAGTAGTATGTAGTACAGTAAACAGTTAGGTTTTTAAGCATTTTTTATCTTTCACATTGCCTTTTTGTTTCGTTTTGTTTTGTTTTTTCTTTCCTTTTTCATTTTAAATTATAAGCAAAAATAATAAAATAAAAACTTTCTTGAGATCAAACTTAACGATACTTTGCAAGCTTTCAAAAAGTTGGTACAAATTATTATGTATTATGTATCATGTTTATATGAAAAGAAAAGAACGTTTTTGACAAAAATATTTTTGCATTTTCTTTTTTTTTGCTTTTTGTTTTTTTTTGTAAGGTGTGTTTACGTTTTACATATTTATGGGAATTTTGGGGAGCTGTTTACTTGTTTTTTTTTTGTTTGTTTACCGGATATACATTGTTTTCGTGTTAGTTGCCTTCAATCAGTTTTGATTGTTAACTTTCTGAGCTTGGCCTCAAATGTGTTCTCCTCCTCTATCTTGAATTTATTTAATTTAATAACGTTTGCATTTTTTCATCTTTACTTTACTTTTTTTGTTTTGTTTTGCTTTTTTAAACTTTTGTTTTGTTTTATCGCTATTTAAAATTACTTAAAATACTAGAAGAGCGTAACTTGTTTTTGCTTTGTTGTAGTTGGTAGTAGTTGTTGTTGTTGTTGTATTATTGATTGGTTTTTTTTGTTTTAGTTTACATTACATGTGGTTGCTTCAGTTGCTGTGTTTTTATCGAGACCTAGCCGGTATTTTGCTTAATAGTCACATTCGTGTTGTTTGTTTACATCCGGTTGGAGGCCCCCGTCTGACTAGACAGTGGCAATGACAATCAATAGGTGCGCCAGTTCGGCGACACGATTCTTGAGATCGGGCGCAGCACGCTCCAGATTCTCGTTGGCGAAGTCACAAGCCGGGAATATGTGGACCACATAGGCAGCCTGATCGCTGCCCGGCACGGGTATATTCACAATGCCCGCGGCCATCTTCTGCTGCAGATAGGTAATGAAGCCGGTCTGCAGATTCCGTGAGTGCTGCAGCACATCCGCATGATCACGTCCACACGGCAGCGCTAGCAGCATGCAGTGCTCCTTGTCCACCTGAGATAAACGATGATCGAATTGGTTATTGAGGTTGTTCTGAGCTGATCTGGGTTGAGTTTACGCACCTGCATCTTTTTGGCCACGCCCTCCAGCTGGGTCTGCTCGAGACGCATGCGCTGGGCAATGCGCAACTGCGGTGTTGAGGTCTCCACCATGCTGGGCAACGAGGCGCGCGCCACATTCGGATTGCCGTACACAAAGTGCATCTGAACGGCCGCCTGATCGGTCTTCAGCGCCAGCAGACCCTGCCACATGACCGGATAGCGTTGCAGCAACGTGACCAGCGAATCACCCGGCGGCGGTACCAACGCTTGCGGTGGTGGCTGTGGCTGCTGTCCGGCCAGCTCGATGCCGCCGCCGTGCATTACGTTTGCTGAGAGATGCTCCTGCTGCTGCTTGGCTGTGGGGACAGAATACCGCGTGTGAGTTGTGCCTGCCGAGATTTGCTCTCTGCCCAGTGCATACGTACCAACTGCCGCCACCATGGAAAGCCGTTCGTTTTCGCGTTGCTCACGCTCGCGCTCCAATAGCTTGGCCTGGCTGGGATGTAGACTGTGCGGACCCGGCTGCACGGAGACGGAAACGGAAGCACCGCCGCTAATGTACGGACTGCCGCTGGCGACGTTGGGCGGCGGTGGCACCACAACACTGATCGAAGCAGCCGCACGATGCGCCGGCGGCGGCTCCAGCTGCATGCCACCGCTCTCATAGTAGCCGCCACGTGTGCCCAACTCGCCGAAGTGAGCGTGCGGAATGCGCGCATTGTGCACATAAACCTGGGCCATTTGCGGCGAGTCTGTCAGAGAGCAAAAAAAGAATTGTATAAAAATACGAGTTGCAACTTGAATAGCTCGTCAGACTTACCCGCTGCTGTGCGATCCTGCGGACTCTGCAGGCTGTGCGGCACGGCAATGGTGCGTGGCGGACCGCTGCCCGGACGACGCAGCTCCAAAGGCGGACTGTTGCTGCTCATCTTGTCGTCGTAGTCACCGCCGCTGCGCATCATGTGGTGCTGATAAAGCATGCGATACGTGGTATCATTCTGCAAATGTGGAGAATAAACAATAAACAGCGATTAGAAAAGAGGCTTCAAGTGCTGGCGCAATTATGAGTTTAGTTGTTTGGCTGGGGTCGTGGGTCTTGGTTACGCTACTTCAAAGTTCCGCATGTAAAACTTGTGCATTACCGGTGTTATGGGCGATGCCTGCTGATGCGCTGGCGGCGGGCTTTGCGTGCGCCGGCCACTCACATAGGCGCCCAGGTCATGCTGCGTCCACGGCAGGCAGGGGGGAGATGGGGGAAGGGTTAGCAAGTTAAACGTTAGTACAAACTGAAGCCTCAAACGACTAGCGGCGACAATGTGCGAGCGTCGCGATAAACATAGATTAGTTGCTAAGGCACTCACCATGCTGGCATCGAAGGGCGGCACGCCGGCCATGCCCGGCGGCAGCACCAGCGGCGAGACGCGCGGCTGTCCCTGCGGACTGATGTTGGGTATGGCGGTGCGCAGAACTGCAAATACAAGATTTATTTTATTAGATTTTTGCTTATATTATTTAAGTATAAGATAAAATTATTATTTTTGAGTTTGCTGATATACTCTAAGTTACTACTACAAAACAAAAATTTAAAATTAAATATATTTTATTTAATTCAATTTCAAAAATAAAAAAGCCGCCTTTCGGCATTTGCTCATCTTTAAATATTAAAAATTTTGAGATGATTACAATGTAAATATATTTGAAACTTGCCGCCTAACTTCCTTGCTATATCAGCTGTTTGTGGCATAATTTGTATGACATCGATAAGAAATTCGATAAATTACCGCAAAATATACGAATAAATCGGTGCGAATTGCAACGAATTGAATTGTAAGATATACGAAATATGTTGTTTCCAATCGGAAAACATACAGGTAATATATTTTAAATTTTTGTAACATTCGAAAAAAATGTAAGAAATGTTGATAATGAAATTGGGCTATAAAACAGACACTAGAACCTGGTACTAGACTGGGATTCGAATCCGTTTCGGAAAACATACAGGTAACATATTTAAAATTTTTGTAACATTCGAAAAAAATGTAAGAAATGTTGATAATGAAATTGGGCTATAAAACAGACACTAGAACCTGGTACTAGACTGGGATTCGAATCCGTTTCGGAAAACATACAGGTAACATATTTTAAATTTTTGTAACATTCGAAAAATATGTAAGAAATGCTGTTAATGAAATTGGGCTATAAAACAAACACTAGAACCAGGCACTAGACTGGGATTCGAACCGTTTCTTCCTTGGTTTAATTGTATAAAAGACTAACCAACTTATCTGCATACCTACTTAATATATTATTATTATTAAGCAGTTGACTTTGATGACCGCTGCTTGAGACTTACCAGCACTTGTGTTGGCCTGTTGCTGTCCGGGTTTCATCGGAGGCGGACTGCCCACACTGCCGGGCAGCAATTGGCCCACCGCCTGGTGCAGACTGTGCACCACCGTATTCGGTTTGCCCGGTGGCGGTGATGGCGTCAGCTGATGCTGCTGCGGCTGCAGATGCACCGCTTGCTTGGGCTGCAGCAGCAGCGCCGGATGCGTGGGCGGCAGCAGATTGTGCTGCGCCAATTGCACCGGCGGGGAGCCCTTTTGCTGCACCGCCTGCTTGTACAGCTGCTGCTGTGGTTGCTGCTGCTGCGGCGGCGGCTGCTGTTGGGCATAGCCAAAGTTTTGCTTAGCCAGCTGCTGCTGCTGCGGCGGTTGCTGCTGTTGCTGCGGCTGCAACACCGAAGCCTTGGAGCTAACCACGTGCAGTATTTGCGGATGCACTGTTGCTGCTGCTGATGTTGTCTGCTTGATGACCAGCGTCTGTTGCTGCTGCTGCAACTGCGGCGCATTTGATGGCTGCTGCTGCTGCGCTGTGAGGCGCGGCGAGTGTGGCGAATGCGCCGTTGGCGGCGGTATATTGACCAGTAAATGTTGCTGCTGCTGCTGCTGTTGGCCTAGCATGTGACGCGCAATGATGTTTGAGGGCAGCATCTGATGGCCGGCCGCGTCCGTGATGAGCATGTGGCCCGGATGTGGTGGCTGCTGCAGCTGTTTGTTGGGCAGCAACTGATGTTGCTGCTGCTGCTGCTGTTGTTGTTGTTGCTGCTGCTGCTGTTGTTGTTGTTGCTGTTGCTGCTGTTGCAGGTTCTTCTCGCGATTGAGCACGTGCGCTTTGAGCGGCTGCGGCGGACGCACCGTCGTGTGCTGCGCATGCTGCAAAACTGTTGTCAGCACCAAAGGCTGCTTGCTGGCCAGGCCATGTTGTTGTTGCTGCTGCTGCTGTTGCTGCTGCTGTGGTGGCGCTTGTTGCTGCTGTATGAGCAGCGCGGGCTGTGTGGGCGTGGCATTGCTCTTGACCAGCACACTGACGGGCTGCTGCTTGCTGAGCAACGTGGCAGCCGCCTCCTGCACCTGCAGCTGCACGGGCTTGCTCAGCGTGGTTATGGGCGTGGCAGGCGCAATGACTGTGGCGTTGATCTGCAGTTGTTGCTGCTGCTGTTGCTGCTGCTGCTGTTGCTGCTGCTGTTGTTGCTGCTGCTGCTGCTGCTGCAGCTGCAGTTGCGGCGCTGCCTCATTGCTGCTGTTGGCCGGCGCCGCCGCATTCGCAGCCGGCAGATTGCCCTCCTTGCCCTGCGGCATGCCCGCCGTAATGATGCCGGTGACGGGGTCGATGAGCGCCTTGCTCACCGCATCCGCGGCGCCGCCGGTGATCTTCTGCGTGGCCGCCGGCGCGGCGGTCTGATGCATGGGCGGCATGGACGAATTGATGGCCTGATAGGACTCGATTTCGGCTGCGGCAATTGCCTTCTTCTTGGGATGCTGTGGTGTCGGCTTGGACAGGACAACGACAGGTGGTGCGGGCAGAGGCTCCGTTGGTGGTGTTGTAGTCGTCGAGGTTGTTGTCATTGTTGTTGTTATTGGCGGCGTGGGCTCCTTGACTTCCGGCATAGGTTGTTGTTGTTGCTGCTGTTGTTGCTGCTGCTGCATTGCTGCTGTTGTTTCAACCACAACAACTGTTGGTGCTGGCGCTGCTGTTGCTGCGACAGCTGCTACTGGCGGCGGCGGCGGCGGCAATATTGGCGTCGCCTCCTCCTGCAGGTTGGCTGGCGCCTCGCTGATCGTCTTGCGGTCCTTGGAGCGCCTCGGCCTGCCCACAGCGAGCGACGTTTGCGACGCATCCGCTTTCCTGGCCTGCGCGTTGCGCACCGAGCGGCGCGGCGGCGTTTGTGCGCCCTTCGGCAGCTGCTGCGGCGTGTTCGTGTTGCGCACAACATCCTCGATGATGTCGTCGACGGTGCTGCGGTCCTCCTTCTCCTGCAGGCGACGCGACTTGCGCGTGTTGCACGACTCCGAGCTGTCCGTGTTGGGCTCCAGCTGCGGGTGCTGCGGCTGTTGCTGCTGCACTTGCAGCTGCGGCTCCGCTTGGCTCTCCAGTTCGCTGCTGTTCTTCAGCTTGTTAATGGTCAGAATGAGCCGAGGTCGAGCGTCGTCTGCGGCATTTGCTGCTGTTGTTGTTGTGACTGTAACTGCGGCAGCAAGCGGCGCTGGCTTGACCTTGGGCTCCGTTTCGCCGGCATCGTCGTGGAACTCGTAGATGTCCTGGCTGGAGACGCTGGCCTGGGTCAGCGCCTGATTGCGTGCCTTCTTCTCAGCGGCCGTGGGCACGGGCACGGGCACGGGAAGGGTCACGGACACAGGCACGGGCACGGCTACGGGCACGTTCACAACGGTGGGCGTGGTCGTAATGAGCTCCTTCTGCTGCTGCTGTGCGAGTTGTTGCTGCTGTGTCAGCTGCTGCTGTTGCAGCTGCTGTTGCTGCAGCAGCAGGTTGCGCGGCGGCCGGCCCTTCCGGCCGCGCGTCACCGGCGCCGCGGCGGGCTTGCGCAGCCGCGTGTGGACGCCGTTGTCGCCCGGCGACAGCAACAGGCTCGGGTCGGTGGGTGTTGGCGGCAGGCCGGCCGCCTGTTTGGCCTTGGCGCCGCGCGGCTGACGTCCGCGCTTGGCGCCCGTGCCGCGTGTGCTGGCCGGCCGGCCCAGCTGCTTGATGGTCTTGATGGTCAGCTGGCGCGTCTCGGTTTCATCCTCGGTGTCGTGATCATTGGCGTTGGCGTTGGCCAAGGCACTGGCAGCAACTGTTGCTGCTGGCGGCTCAGCGGGCAATGCTGGCGTTGTCTCCACAGCGGGCAGTTCAATTGTTGCTGGCTGTGGTTGCGCCTGCTGCTGCTGTTGTTGCTGCTGCTGTTGTTGCTGCTGTTGTTGTGGTGCTGCTGCTGCTGCTGCTGCAGCTCGCTTGACCTGACTGTCCGCCTTGGCAGCGGCCGCTGTGGCCGGATCGAGTTTTTTGATGACGCTGTCGATGTTCACCTCCTTGGCGGACCAGTAATCGCTGTCCACCTCCTTCGAGTCCTGCTCGATGAGCTCATCCTGCTTCGGCTGCGATATCTTGATGACGTTTTCCTCGGTCAGCAGTGACGACGACGGAGCCTTTGCTGCCTGCGGTGAGCTGGCCAGGTTGATGGT
Source organism: Drosophila robusta (assembly GCA_035043565.1). NCBI lineage: Eukaryota > Metazoa > Arthropoda > Insecta > Diptera > Drosophilidae > Drosophila > Drosophila robusta. The sequence goes on along the minus strand of JAWNMW010000583.1, from coordinate 9,448,489 downwards.
CGGCGTGGGCGTGCGAATTACGGAAACGCTCTCGGATGTCTTCAGCGGCAACACTGACGTCTCCGCCACGGGCGCCGTTTCCTTAGCCGCCGATGGGGAATAGTGTATGGATGTGCTCGGTGCGGACACAATTTGCTGCTGCACGATCAGCTTTTGTGCTGGCGGCGCGCTCTGTATAACATTGAGCGACTGTTGCTGCTGCTGCTGTTGTTGTTGCTGTTGTGTTGGAGCACGCACTAGAATTGCCGAGGTATGCGGCGCCTGCTGCTGCTGTTGTTGTTGCTGCTGCTGCTGCTGCTGTGCCTGTGGACTGTGTGCACTCGGATTGGGTCCCGTTGGGCTCACTTGTTGCTGCTGCTGCTGTTGCAGGTTGCGTGGCAATTGCTGCTGTGCAAACATGGGCGGCGGCGGCGTCAAATGCGTCAGCGGCTGTTGCTGCTGTGCTGTGTGCAATTGTTGCTGCAACTTTTGTATGTGCAGCTGCTGCTGCTGTTGATGTTGCAACTGTTGCTGGTGCTGCTGTTGCGCTTGATGTTGCAGCTGCTGCTGATGTTGCGCTTGATATTGTTGGCGCGCCTGATGCTGCTGTTGCTGTTGTGGATGATGATGACCCGGCGACAGCGGCGGATGTTGCAGCTGCTGTTGTTGCAACAGCTGATGTTGCTGCGGCACATGTTGCTGCCGCTGCGGCGGCTTGCGCTCCAACATTTGCTGATGCACCTGCATGTACTTTTGCACCTGTTGCTGATGCTGGTGCTGCTGATGGGCGTTCATCTTAGACAGCATTTGCGGCGACAATTGCTGCTGCTGCTGCTGTTGCTGCTGCTGATGCTGCTGCTGCGGTGCGTTTACATGCAGATTCTTGTGCGGCGGCAGGCTGCCCATGGGCGGCGAACTCGCCACCTGCGTCTGTATGGCCTGCTGCGGCTGCACGGTGACCACCTTGCTGATGATCGTCGGATGATGCGAAACGGGCAGCGGCGGCATCTTCTGCAGGGAGAGCGGCAGCAGCTGGGCGCCCTGTGCAGCGGTTGCGCCCGATGGCAGCTCAATGACGGACTTGGGTGCAGGTTGTTGTTGTTGTTGCTGCTGCTGCTGTGGCAGCGCTGGGCGTGGCAGGTAGCTGTTGGGCGCCGGCAACTTGCCGCTGGTTGTGGGCGAAATTGTTGCGGGCCTTGGACTGGGCAGCGGACTCATGTTGCCCGTGGGCGAGGCCAGCAGCGTGTGCTGCTGCTGTTGCTGCTGTTGCCTGCTGTGTTGTTGGCACAATAGCACGTCCGGCTGGGCTAAGCTGCTGGCGATTGGGCGTGCCGCGGCCCGGCGACAGCAGCGGACTGTGCGGCGAGGGCGCGCGTATGCCCATCATGTAGCCGCCGGGCGGCGCCTGTTGCTGCTGCTGCTGTGGCTGCTGCTGCTGTTGTTGTTGCTGCGGCGACAATATCAAGTGTGGCACCACAAAGTGCGGCGTCGGCTCCGGTATGGAAATGGTGGGCGGCTGCATGATAAGCGACTGCGTGCGCTGCAAAGTCTGATGCAGTTGTTGTTGCTGCTGCTGCTGTTGGACTGTTGTTGCTGTTGTAGTTGTTGCTGGTGCTGCTGCTGCTGGTGCCTGCTTGGGCGTGGAGGCCTGCGGCATCGTTTTCTGGGTCGTTGTCGTCGGGCTGCCAAAGGACAGCGAGGCGGAGCTGTTGCTGCTCGTCGTGCTGGAGCAATTGGCCATGACATTGGACAGATCCAAGTTGATGACGGGCGTGACGGGACGCGAGGTCACCACAGCAGCTGTTGCAGTTGTTGTTGGCACCGGCAGCACCGTTTGCACGGGCTGCACTAGAGGCTGCTGCAGCTTGCTGATCGTTGGCGGCTCGATCTTCAGCGCTTGCGGTTGCTTGCCGGACATGTTGTTGCCGCCGGCATTGGGCAGCGACACAGCGGCAACTGTTGCTGCTATGGGCAGCGACAGCGGCAGCTTGGTTATGACCGTAGGCTGTGGCGTCTCGGACGCCTGTCGCGACCTGGCAGTGGACTCGCCGCTGCGCTCCGGTGACTTGCCGCCTGGACTGGACGTGGACTTGTCGGAGCCACTGTGCTGTGTGGCCGTCTCGTCAATCTTGAGGCTAGGGCCGCTGCTGTCCGCCTCGTCGGGATTCTCTTCGGTGTCCGTATCGATTTGCAGATCACGCTCGGATTGCGGCGTGTCCGCCTTGATGTCCATGTCCTCGTTGCGCAAACTCTGGACCGCCTTGTTGACCTCCTCCGCATCGAGCACGACACCGACGGACACCACAACGGGCTCCGGCTCCGATTCCGGTTCGGCTTCGGGCTCGGGCTCTGGTTCGGGTTCCGGCTCCGGTTCGGGCTCAGTGGCAACCTCTTCCACGGCCGCCTCAATAGCCTTGGCGGCCAGAGCCGCCTCCTCGTCGGGCTCGGCGACAACCACGTCCGTGACCGCTGCCGTTATATCATCCATGCCGTCCAGCGAGTAATCCGCCGTTGAGGAGGTGCCAAAGCTTTCGCCCAGCAGCGCAGAGACGGCGCTCTCCGTCTCCTCCTGCGAGATGGTCACACGCGACTTGCTGTCCTCCAGTTTGTCCAGCGTCTTGATGGCGCCCGGCGGCGAGGCCACCGGTATCTTGGGCTCATCGGCCAGCGCATCCAACAGCGCACTGTTGAACTCCGCCGATATGGACTGCACGGCCGACTCGCTAATCTTATCATCCAGTTGACCATCGAAGCCGGGTATGAAGATCTCCTTCTTCTTGTTCAGAGCCGCGCTGGTCGGCGTGGTGTTCTCCGCCGTCGCGCTCTTGGACTCCGGCGTTGCCGTTGCCGTTGCAGCGGCGGCGGCTGTTGAGGATGTGGGCGTGGTCACCAGTGGCGCTGCACCACTGCTGACAGGCGTTTCCGCTGACTGCGTGGACAACATGGAGCTCTGGCTCTGGCTTATGGTGGGCGTCTTGGGAATGGGACTGATCAGGCGCGGCTTCTCGCGTGCCGGCGAGAGCGCATCCGAGGTGGACAAGCGATTGCTGATGCTGCTGCTGCTGGAGATGTTGCTGCTGTTGCCGCTGGCTGCGGGTTTGCTGACGGGCATAGGTATTGGCGCCTGCACATCATCGTCGTCGCCAATGAGACAGGGCAGGCTAGGCGAAGGCTTGCACAGCGGCGAACTGCGCTTCGATTCCTTCTCCAGCTGATCCTCGGCATGCTTGGAGGCTGCCTGCACGTTGATGGTGAGCGTGCTAACCGAGGAGGCGCTGGGCACGGACTGAGTTGCAGCTGTTGCTGTTGTTGGCACACAGACTGATTCGCGACGCTGTTGCAACTGTTGCTGATGCTTATCGAGCTTATCTTGCTTCTCCTGCTTATCTTGCTTATCCTGCTTTTCCTGCTTCTCCTCCTTGGAGCGCTTCTTCTTTTTCTTCTTGTCCTTGCTCTTGTGCACAGCTTCCTTGGACTCGAGCAGCGGCTTCTCGCTGGATTGTTGCTGCTGCTGCTGTTGTTGCTGCTGCTGCTCGACGGAGTTGTTGTCCTCGTTGTCCGAGAAGCGGAACACGTCCGTCATGTCGCTGCGATAGGTGGTGGCCGTGGAGGGCGTGGCATCTTCGGGCAGCTTGCTGCTGTCAAAGTCATCCATAAGCTGCGCTTCCAGCGCCCGGCCCGCCTCGTCCATATCCACGCTGTTGTCGTCGTCCAGCTTGCTAGCATTTTGCTGTTGCTGCTGTTGTTGCTGCTGCTGCTGCTGTTGGTGTTGCTCGCGTGCGGACTTTTCGCGCCGCTTCTTCTCGCGTTTCTCCTTGCGATGTCGCTCGCGTTCGCTGCGCTCCAGCTCAACCTCTCCCTGCTGCTGTTGCTGCTGTTGTTGCTGCTGCAGCTGCTGCTGTTGTTGCTGTTGCTGCTGGAGCTGTTGCTGCTGGAGCTGTTGCTGCTGTGCGGCAGGCTCCTTGTTGCTGTTGCTGCTGAGCAGCGGAGTCTCCTGCTTGTAGGTTTGCAGCGCAGCGGACACCATGGGACCCGCCGCAGTGGACAGCACCTTGGCCGCGTCGGGCAGCTCCTCGGCCACCTGCGACTCCTCCTCCTCCTCGTCCTCGTCGGAGATGATGCCAAAGATGTCCTCCATTTTGTCCTCGCTGCGCTTGGCCGCCTCGCGCGCCGGCGTGCTCACCGCGCTGGGCGTCGGCGGCGTCGCTGCGCTGCTCGCATTGCCACTAAACAGACGGTTGGTGGTTGTGTCCAGGCTCTTGGATTTCTTCGACTTCTTCAGGCGATGTCGCTCCTCCTTGGATAGCTTCTCGCTCGGCTGCTCGACGGAGCCGCCGGCGGTTGTCTCGCTCATGTTGCGCAGCTTCTCGCGTTTCTTCTCCTTGCGCTCCTTGTGCTTGCGCCGTTCACTGGCCGACGTCGACGTCGATGTCGACGTTGTCGTTGACGTTGACGGCGCAGTCGACGCTGCCGTCGCCGTCGCAGTCGTCGCCACTGTTGCCACCGTCGACACCGTGGCTGCGTTCGACGTTGGTTCCAGCGTGGCAGCGATGACCACCGGTTCCGTCTTGACCTCCTCGAAAGTCTCGAATTTGGTCGGCTTGCAATCGGGCACATCGAAGATGCTGCCGCTGCCGCTGACGCCCGTGGGCGTGGGCGTGGCAACGACGGCGGCGGCTACGACGGCAACAGCAGCGCCAACGGTGGCTGCTGCTGCAGTCGTGTTGGAGGCGCTGGCATCGGCAGTGGACTTGAGACGCTTCTTGCTCTTCTTGTGCTTCTTGCGCGTCTCCGGCGAGTACTCCTTGAGCTTGGCCGTGGCATCGCCGACAAAGCCCGTGTAGTTGGTGTAGTATTCACTGTACTCCTTCTTCAATTCGACCTTGAGTTTGCGCTCCTCAGTCGAGGAGTGCGAATTGTGACGTGACTTGGGATACTTGTCCAGCTCGTTGTCGGTCAGCTGCTCCTGCTTGATGTCCGGCTCCTGTTTGACGGTCGTGCTGCTCACGCTGGTGATCGGCTCCGGCGCCGGCTGCGACTGCGACTCCGAGTCGGAGGCAATGCGCGTCGAGTGGCAATTACGCTTGCCGGCATGCCCCATCAGATGGCGTCGTATCTCATCCTCGGAGCTGTCATCCCGATCGCACAGCCGTCGCAGATTCTGCTGCATTTGCTGGCGCATCCGGCTGGCATTTAGGGCCGCTGCCTCGGCATCGACCTCGCCATCGGCGTCCGAGTCGGAGAAGATGCGACTGTGCGACATCTTGCGATAGCAGTCATCATCATCGTTGTCATCGTCGCTGCTGCTCAGGCCATGATGGCGGCCATGGAAGCTGCTGCTGCCGCTATTGCGATGATGATGCAGGCGATCCTCGAATTCGGTATCGCTGTCGCCATCGTAGCTGGTGGAGCGCTTCTTTTTGGCACGCGATTGCTTCAGCTGGGAGAACTTGGCCTTGATCTTCTTCTCCTCGGCCTGGCGCTGCATATTCTTGCAGCTGCGCGCCTTCACCTTGTCGTACATGGAGACATTGGGACAGTCGTCGGGTATATCAAAGATGGAATGCTTCTTGGACGCGTCGTCCGTGTCATCCGAGTCCGCCGAGCTGAGCATCATTTTGCGCGGCTGCGAGGCGCTCTTCGAGGAGGCGCCTCCCTCGTCGGAGCCGCGCGACGATTTGCGCTCCAAGCTGCGCCGATGATGGTGATGATGATGCGACTGGTGATGCTGCTGCGACTGGTGTTGCTGCGAATGCTGCTGTTGCTGTTGCTGCTGCTGCTGCTGCTGCTGCTGCTGCTGCTGTTGTTGCTGCTGCTGCTGCTGATGATGGTGATGCAACTTGCTGCTGGAGGTGGTTGTCGTATTGGCCGTATTGGAGCTAAGCTCGCCCGCAGAGCTGCCCGCTGCTGAGGTGCGTCTGTGTGGATTGTGGGTGGGCTCCTCGTCTGTGTTGGTGGACTCGGCCACCGAGTGTCGCTTCTTCTCGCGATGATGATGATGATCGCGCTTGCTCTTGTGCCGCGACGACGACGAGGAGCTGCCATGATGATGATGATCACGCTGCTTGTGCAGCGAGTGTTGCTGTTGTGAATGCTGTTGCTGCTGTGGCTGTGGCTGTGACTGCGACTGCTGCTGCTGCTGTTGCTGGGACTGCTGCTGTTCCTCCTCGCTCGTGTTGAGCGTGGGCAACGATTGCTGCTGCGGCTGCGACTGCTGCTGCTGCTGCTGTTTTGTCTCAGCTTCGGCATTGGTCACTTCGCTGCTGGCGCTCTTGCTGTGATGCTTCTCGCGGCGATGATGCTTGGAGCTGCTGCTGCTGCTGCCGTGCGACTTCGAGGAGGAGCTGGTCTTGTCGTCCTTGCAGCCGCCGCTGCTGCTGCTGCTCTTGTGCTCCTTGGAGTCACGGCGATCGCCGAGACGCTGATGATTGCTCTGCGATTGGCTGGGATTACTCGGATTGGTCGCCTCCATGCGTATGCGCTTCGCATAATCCTCGTGGTTTTGTCCGCCAGCACCGAGGCTGTGATTGCTGTCCTGCGAGCTGAGGCGACGCTTGTGCTGCCGTCCCATGGGCCCGGGCGAGTTGCGCGACGATTTGCGCGAACGATCTTTGCTGCTGCTCTCGGCTGGAGCTGAGACGACGCCGGCTGCAGTGCCTCCTGTCGCTCCAGCTGCTGTGGCTGCTGCTGCTGCTGCGCCCGCCGCTGTGGCTGTGTCCGTGGCATTCTCCTTGTTGTTCTGTCGCTCGCTTTCGCTGGACGCGGCCGCGTTGTGGGCGTAGAACGTGCTCGCCTCGGAGCTGGCCTCGTTTTTGTTCTTGTGATAGGCGGACATGTCGCGCATGCGCGCCAAACGCGCCTCCTGATCACGCTGCTCCTTTTCGCGTTGTTCCTTCTCACGCTCGTCGTGCGCCTTGCGTTCACGATCACGATCACGTTCCCGATCTCGTTCTCGCTCTCGCTCTTTTTCCTTGTCCTCTTTGGCCTTGCGCTCTTGTTCTTCCTGCGCCTTGCGCTCCTTTTCCTCGCGCTCCTGCTGCTTGCGCTGTTCCTTGTCACGTTTCTCACGCTCCTTGTGCTGCGATTTCTCCTTATCTTTGTCTTTGTCGCGCTCCTGACGCGGCTGCTCCTTGTCCGGCTTCTCCGGCTTCTCAGATTTCTCTGACTTCTCCGATTTCTCCGACTTCTCCGATTTCTCCGCCTTCTCCGGCTCATCGGACTCAGTGGACTCGTCGTCCACTTTGGGCGTTGCCGCCTTCGAGGATTGCGATGTGACCGAATTTTTGCGCTTATCGGAGCTGGTCGAGCCGGACGAGCTGGAGGAGCACTTTTTGGACTTTTTATCCGCATCGGAGCGATTGTTGTGCTTGCTGCCGTGCGACTTGTCGCTGCTGCTCTTCTTCGATGTGGAGGAGCTCGAGGATGTTGTTGATGTGCTGCTCTTGGCACTGCTCTTGGCCTCCACTTCGTCCACTGAGTTGTTTGGCGGTTGCTTTTGTACATGTGTTGTTGTTGCTGTTGAGGAACTGTTACCGTTGGAGGATGAGCCGCCGCCGCTATTGCTGCTGCTGCTGCTGCTCCCGGTGGTGCCCACATTCGTGCTGCCCGGCACCGACACCGATTTCTGCAGCATGGAACGCGGCTCCATGGGTGCCGCCGGCACACTGAGGCTTTTGCTGAGCTGCTGACTGACCGCCGCCGCTGTGGACGACTTCGCCTTGGGCACCTCCGGTGGCGGTGGTGGCGCTGGCTGCACCGCTGGCGGCGGCGCTGCGGTATTTGGCAATGGCGGGTGACTGGGAAATGGATACTGTAGTCCCTTGCTGGGACCAGCGCTGCCGCTGGACGTGCCACCAACAGTTGCTGCAGCCGCTGCTGCTGCTGCCGCAGTTGCTGCTGCTGTTGTCGCTGCTGCTGGCGCGAGGCTGCTGCTGCTGTTGATGCCGCTGCTGATGCTGGGCTTCGCCAGCTGGCCGAGAGTGCCGACCACGCTGGCATTCACGACGGAGGGCGAGGGCGACGGACTGTTGTACGGCGACATGGAGGCCTGCGGCGAGTTCATGGGCGACAGGCTGCTGAGGCGCTGCAGCAAGCCGCTGGTCTTGCAGCTGCTGGTGCTGGTGCCGCTGTTGCTGCCACCGCCGCTGGTGCAGTTGCCGATAATGGGCGTCGTCTTGGTGGCCGCCAGATTGGGCAGCGCCGGCGACGTATTCCCGCTGCCGAGACCGCCACCGTGCCGTCCGCTCGCCGACGTTGCGGAGCCCGTCGCACCGAAATCTGTGCTAGCCGGCTCGTACCATTGATTCTTCTTGAGCCGCTGAAAGTCATCGTCGAAGACGGACTTCTTGGCCAGCAGCGATTTGACAATGTCCGAGGGCTGCAGCTCATCAATGTCCAGAAATTTGTGGCGTGAATTGCTCGTCGAACTGGAGACGGTGCCGCTGGAGCTGTTGCTGTTGCCGGAGCAGCCAGCCGTCTGATGCGAGGAGCTCAGGTTGCTCGTGTGCATGGAGAACTGCCAGGAGGGCGTGTTCGACTGGCTGCTGCCGTGACTGTGGCCATGGCCATGACCATGACCGGGATTGGTGCTGCTGCTGCCGCCAGACCAGCGCTCATAGTTCTCCTCAAAGTTGCGCAAACGCTCATCCAGCGAGGGGCTGCCGCCCGTCTGGCCGCCAGGTACATCGGAATCGCTCGAATTGGAGCTAAGCGAACGCGGACGTGCCGGACTGGACATGAGCCCGGTCGAGGAGGACGACGATGATGACTGCAGCAGCAGCTGCTGTTGTTGCTGCTGCTGGTGTTGCTGCTGTTGTTGCTGCTGCTGCTGCTGCTGCTGTTGTTGCTGCTGCTGTTGCTGCTGCTGTTGCTGCTGCTGATGGTGATGGTGGTGCTGGTGGTGATGATGCGTGGAGGAGCGCCAGTAGCGCGAGGAGGGACTGGGCAAAAACGCCAAACCGGACGCTGCCGCCGACGATGATGAGCTTGCCCCAGCGCCGGCATTAAGACTAGAGTTGTTGTTGCTACTGCTGCTGCTGCTGCTGTTGATGTTGCTGCCGAGCAGCGACGTCGACGTTGTCAGCTGCTGCAAGTAGCTAGAGACGCTGCTGGCCGTGCCGCCGCCGCCGCACGCATTGCGCTGCTGTTGAAAGAACAGCACGCCAAATTTGGGCAGCGGCAGCCACATAATGTCCCGGACTCGCTCCCGGGCGCGTTCACGCGGCGGCGGCAGGCGACGCGGCTCCGTGGGCAGCACCTCCGGCCGTTCATCGCACAGCGGCGTACCCGGTCGTGAACCGTCGGCGCTCTCGCCGCCGCTCGCCTCGTGCGAATGATGGGAATGTAGCTGATGGCCGCGGCCCCGCGACGCATGATGATGATAATCATCATTGGGCGTGGGCGCTGCCAACGTGGGCGGCAGCACGCCCCCGCCGCTGCTGCTGCTGTTGTTGTTGGCGGAATTGTTGGTGGAGTTGGACTGCGGTTGCAGCGGCTGCGGCTGCGCGAGCTGCAGCGTGCCGGCAGTGACACGTCGTCGCTTGGCCGCCAGCGAGGCATTCAACTGATGCTGCTGCTCAATGCTGCTGGCCCCGACCAGGCCGTGACGAAATGCCGACGAACTGGACAGCGTCGAGAGGGCGCCCACATCAATCGATGGCCGGCGACTGCTGATCATCATATTGTGGTGCATCACGGGCGGCGGCGGTGCGACCGCCGCAAATTTACCCGCCTCCGAAACGCGACGTATTTCGCTCTTGCGATTCAACGGATCGTGTATGACATCACAGTTCGGCAGCGGACTGGGCTTGTTAATGTGTCCAGCAGCCGACATCGACTCGCTGTTCTGATCCAGCTGCTGCGATTGCTTAAATAGAGAGAGAGATGAATATATAAAATAGGATTGGAAGCAAGCCTGGAGAGCCAAATGATCGTGCAGCGCGTGGTTCAAAGCCAGAAGATCATGCTGCATGTTGAAAATAATTTTCACCTATGTTCCACAAGAGCAGGTGTTTTTTTAAAGATTTTGTAAGTGCAATCCTTCTATTTATTTATTTTTTTTAATTCTACCTTTCACCCATTTTCCACCTAGGCAAGTGGATTTGCCAAACATTTTGTAAACATAATTCTTCTAGTTGCTATTATCTATTTTTGCCTCAATGTTTTTATTGAAATTCTAGCTTTTTACCCCTTAGGCAGGGGTTTATGCCAAACATAATTCTTCAAGTTATTATTATTTATCTTTGCCTTTATGATTTTATTTATTGTAGCTTTGAGACATTTTTTCAGGTGCATTTGACAAAATCGAGAATATTAATTTTGATTTCTACAAAAAAAATTAATAAATTGTATCATTTCATTTCCACGCTTTTAGGTGGAATTTTATATTCACCTATTTTAGAGTTCTGTCGAAAAAACTCGGCTTTCTGTATACATAGAACCCTCACGATCATTTCGCAAAACTAGCTTGATCATATATTTTTCTTTTACTTACCGCACTGGCATTGGAATGATGATGATGATGATGGTAATCCATTTTGATGCGCTTGCGCGGACTGACCACGCCCTCATCACCACTGGACGGGCATTCCTCGAGTTGTTCTGGCAATTGGAAACGTTGATTGTGCACGTGATGGCGCAAATCTATAGAAGTCTTACCACAACGCCGGCGACTGTTGCTAATGCTGTTGCTGACGCTGCCGCTGACGCTGCCGCTGACGCTGCCGCTGCCGCTGACGCTGCCGGCGATGCTGCCAGTGCCAGTACCGCTGCTGCTGTTGTTGAGCGTCACATCGAGCGATTCGCTAGGGTTGGCAGTAGGATTGCCACTTCCGGTCCACTTGCAGTTCCGCTGCTATTGACGGTCGCAGGCAGGCGCGCAATCACAGGCGAATCGGAGCGTAAAGTAGCGCCCGTATCCTCATCCTGGGCCTGACTGTTGCCGCTGTTGCTGCTGTTGTTGTTGGCTACGATCTCGTCTAGGTTGCGAATACGTCGACTCACGTCGTTAATGTCAAAGTCGCCGGTGTGTCGCGCACTGCGAGCCATGCGCAAGCGCGCCTGGACCATCGCCGCTGGTGAATTCTGGCACATCGCCGAGGCCAACGCTGTGGATGTTGCTACGCCGCCGCTGCTGCTCCCAATTGCCGTTGTAAGGCTGGGCGCTGGCATGGCGTTGCTAGCCGCGATGCTGCTGCTGCTGCTGCTGTTGGTGTTGTTGTTGTTGGTGGAGTTGTTGCCGACACCACCAGCACCAACAGCAACAGCGCCAGCACCACCTCCCACCGGCGTATTGCCGCCCGGCGAGCAGCCCTCGTTTGAGTTCTGAACTCGGCTAAAGGAGGAGGCGCGCACACGGGACTGCGATGACTCGTAGCGATTAAAGCGCGAGGAGGCGGAAGCTGAGCAAATAAATGAAAGTACATACATTTTATAGGTGAATTCTTGTAACTCCCAAACTTTCCCAAACCCGGCCAACTTACCCGCATTGGGCTGCTGTGTCAACTGTTGCGGCTGCTGTTGCTGTGGCTGCTGCTGCTGTTGTTGTGGCTGCTGCTGCTGTTGTGGTTGCTGTTGTTGCTGCTGCTGCTGCTGCTGTTGCGGCTGCTGCTTCTCCTGCTTGTCATAGAAGGCATCCTGGCACTCACGCGAGGCAAAGTCCACCTGCAGCTTGCGGCCACGCATTATGGTGCCGCGCATATCCTTAACCGCAGCCTGAGCATTCTGCACCTGATCGTACAGCACTAGCGCCAATTGTCGCGTCCGATCGATGCTGACCTTGGTGACGGTGCCGAAGCGCGTGAACTGCGATTGCAGAAACGATTCGGATACCTTTTCGCCGACACCATCGATCCACACACAATTTGTGGGCATCGATTTTCCAAAGCCGAGCTTAATCCGATTGCTGCCCAAATGTTCGCCATCCATTTTTCGCATGGCCTTCACCACCGACACGATATCCGAATACTGACAGAAGGCGTACGCGTTCAATCCCTGCTTCTTGATGTCGATCTCGATGATCTCGCCAAAGCTTTCGAAATGAACGCGCAGCTCACCGGCGGTAATATCTTTCTCCAGATTGCCAATGAATAGCGTGCGCGTCGATTTCGGATGATATTCGTCCAGTTCGGCCTCGTACGGACGAAACTCATTGTCCTCCACATCGTAGCCCTGATACGGTTCCACTTCGATTTTACAGCCAAAGAAATGTTTATCGTGCGATACTTCGAGTGCCTTTTCGACGTCGTCCGGTTTCTTAAAGCAGACGAGCGCATAACGTTCCGAATTCTGTCCGACGACCTTCACCCACGTGACCTTGCCGTGCTTTTTGTACTCGTGAAATAGACCATCCTTAAGGGACGTGTCCGAGGAACGTGCGGGTAAGTTGCGTACGCGTATCGCCAACGGTCGATTATCTTCGGAATGCACCACCGGATTGGCCGCCAAACAGGAGCTGCTGCTGCTACTCGAGCTGCTGCTGCTGCTACTGCTCGAACCACATCCGCCGCCACCGGCATTGCCACTGGGATTGCCTGAAGAAAATAGATACAAGTTTGAATAAGTGGAAATTATCGCCTGTTGTGATAAACACTTACTGGTAACTGCCGCCGCAGAGGACTGCAGGCCGCGTGAGCTGCGCGACGCTGTGTTGCTGCTGTTGCTGCCAACGCCACCGACACCAACGAGTGCATCGGCACAATTGCCCGATATCGGGCTGGACGCGTGCGAATGCGACGATGTGTGCGATGAGGCCGATGAGGAGCTGTGCGAGCTGCTGTAGCTGCTCGGCGAGCGCGAATGCGACCGGCTCGACGATGTTGTGCTCCGGCCGTGCAAATGCAAAGGATGCCTCGGGCCACGTCCGGCCGCGGCCTGCAGTGCCGCATTGTTTTTGTCGACCGCGGCGGCCAAAGCAGCGACCACATTTAAAATGTCACCGCTGCTGCTGTTGCTGCCACTAGAAGCTGTTGTTGTTGCTGTTGCTGGTGCTGCTGCTGTTGTTGCTGCTGCTGCTGCTGTTGTTGCTACCGTTGCTACTGTTGCTGCTGTTGCAGTTGGCATCGTTGGAGTGGCCGTGTTTATTGTATTATTTAAACTATTACTACTAAAACTATTGTTTGTGATTGTACTTGTCGTCGCTGCAGCCGCTGCTGTCGCTGCTGCTGCCGCTGCACCAGCACCGCCTGATGGCGACTCTGAGCCGCAGCGCGCCGATGCCGTTGCCGATTTGAGCAGCTTGTTTAGTTTGCTGACGCCGGCGGGGCTTCGGCTGTTGTTGTTGTTGTTGTTGTGGTGGATTTGCAGGTGAATTTTGCGCGAACAATTTAATGTCGCCGCTGCTGCTGCCACCTCATCCGCAGCACTGCCCGCATATGCAACGCTGCGATGCATGGCGGTTGTTGCCGCCGCTGCCGCTGCTGCTGCCGCCGCCGCTGCCGCCGTCGCCGCTGCCATCGTGTGCGTGTGGGCGGGCGATGAGTACGAGGCGGATGTGTTGTAGTGCTGATGATGATGTGGATGTGGATGATGATTGATCGGTGAGCTCATTATGCCGCCAGCTGCTGAGACGGCGGCATTGCCACTGCCACCAGGACTTTTCAGATGCGCTGTCGCCGCAGCAGCAGCTTCGTACCATGACTGCGGTACGCGTGTGTTTTGGTTAATGTTGTTGTTGTTGCTGCGATCGCCCAACGCTTGTGGCGGCACTGGTCCACCTCCACCCACGGCTCCTGCACCTGCTGCTGCTGCCGCTGCTGTTGTTGTCGTTGTTGTTGTTGCTGCTGCTCCACCTGCAACCGCAACCGCACCCACTCCCGCTGCAGCTGCTGCTGTTGCTGCTGTCGTTGTCGTCGTGTTGCTGCTTGTAGCTGACGCACCAACTGCTGCTGCTGCGGCTGCTGCTGAACCATTCCTGTATAGACGATCTCGGGCGCGCGATCTGTCGCTGCTGCTGTTGTTGTTGCTATTGTTGCTGTTGCTAGTGATGTTGCTGCTGACAGTTGAGGCTGCTGATGCTGCTGCTGCGGCGTTGTTGGCTTGGTAGACTAAGCGGCTGCGATCGAAGTAGTTCCTTTCGAAGCTGTTTGTCGGTGGTTCTTCTGTAGACCTGCAATAACACAGAATAAACGGGAAAATATCGGATAAGCAAAACAGTTGACAACTTGTGTTCCATTCTTATTATTGTTTATTATACGTTGTATAATAGAAGAAGAAAATAGAGCATATTCGTTTTAGTATTCAAATTAATTGAACACATTTATAAAAAGAGTAAGCTCAACAATTATTACATACATCCTTAACATTCAAGTTTAATGCCCTGTTAACAATATTTTTTCACTTTTCATATTCCACAGTTTTTAAAAAATTAGAAAAAGTTAATATTTCTTAAAATTTGAAAGTCTAGCACGGCTAAATCGAACCGATTTAAGCCCGGATTATGAACCAAGCCACCTAAAAGAAAAACAAATAAGACGACCCTAAAACCGAACCAAACCATATTAAAAAAAGTTTAATTTAATGTAAGTACATTTAACATTTTTACCCCAAAAATGTATATTGCCTTAGCAATAGAGGCAGCATGAATGAGAATTTATTTTGAGATATTTCATCAAATAATTGAAAATGCCACAAAAATAAAAAAATTAAAGTTTTTTTTTAAATTTTATAATAAACAAGTAGAATATTTCCCTTTTAAGCTTAAATGAATGCGACGAACCAAAGTTCTAAGCGGAATCTCAGGTTGCATTAATGTGGCAAACGAAGTTCACGAACAGAACCCAAAGTCGAGTAATTGGTTCGAACCGTGAACTATTAACTAGCGGCAGTTTATTTTTTGGATTTGCAGCCATGCTTTTTAGACATATTTGTAGCGGTTATTCCACTGTAAACAGAGTGACACCCAACTGCAATGTTCTTGTTATTGTTATCATATATATGGTAGCCCCACATGCACATACACACTCGCACACACACACCTCCGCATAATAGTTTTTACACAAAAACCTTGTCAATTCGCGGCGACTGGAGCTGGAGCTGGAGCTGCTTTGGCTGCTACAACTGTGGGATAAGAAGGGTATCCGTTTGAGGATCGGTTTTTGCTTAGCGCCAAATGGGCGCTTTTTATTTCCTAACATGGACGCAAACAGCAACAAGCAGCGGAGTGTATTTTTATTAAATTGCACAAATTGTAGCTCTAAATATTATATATTAAAAAAAACACGAGCACAAAAATTTCACCGGCGAAAAAGTAAAATATATACATATATAATAGCAACACGAAACGGCGCCAAATTGAACGTCTGCCGACGTCTGTTTACGCGGCAGAACTTGGCGAGAGTCTTAAGTTTTTTTTTCTTTTTGCGACACACACGATTCACGACGTTGCACACACAGATAAACATAAGCTGGAGCCGGTGCCTGGACAAAGAGCGAGAGAAAGAACGTAGATTGCTTGGAGCTCAACCGGTTTTTCAATATTTACACACATGCACACACGTCCGCTGCTTTTCTTTTTGCTTAAAAATTATTATATATATTGCGGCACACAGAAATATTTGCTGTTTCTCTTTATGGCTTTATATTGGTCTACAGTTTCGTCGTTCGTTTTGCCGCTTCTTACTAATTGCTCATCTGCTTTCATGCCGATATTCGCGTAACCAAACACGAGCAGCGGCCTCAGTTCAGCGCTGCCAGATCGCGAGCGAACTCAGGGCTGCCACAAACCGTATGCAACGTGCCATGTTATTTAACAGCGCACAATGTTTAACAGCACAATTTGAGCAAATATTATATTGACATTTAAGCAGGCTAGGTCAAAATGCCGTGTAAATTGATATTATTAGAATTAAACAACTGATGTTAATTGCTAGCTATTGTAACAAACAACTGCACTTCTCTTGCTTCATGAATAACAGCTGGCTGTTAATAACAGTTGAGAAAAATGTTTATGCTATTTCCTATGTTACTATTAGGGTGAATTGAAAACGCTCGACTGTTTACAAAATCAACAAATATGTAACGACGCATTTTCCAGGTAAAAAAATATACGTTGTCGCTACCTGAATGGAAAATCAACCCCGCAATAAATTAACATGCGACGTAAAAAGGCTCAGATCACCCAATGACGGGCCTATTTTCTTTCACACAAGGGAAAACAGGCGCGACCTTAGCTAAAGTTATCCATTGTTTCCCCGTGAACGGTGAAAACGTTTTCCAACTATGCCAAAAACAAACGAGCCGAACGAAGGGCACGTTATTAGAAATAGAAATAACACATGTAAGCATACATACACTCATACAAACGTACATATATATACTATATATATATATATTTAAATGTTTTAATATGTATGCACAGCCTTACGTCTAAGGGACCGGCTTTAATGGCCTTAAAGATCGATCGATTTGCAATGAACGCGTTCAAATAACAGACAGCGACTGCTCATGACGTCGTTTTGTTAATCTGCTGCAAGGGCAGCCAACTATTCAGGAGACACGATCGTATATACATATATACATACAATACATACAAATAAGTTGGCACGGAAATCGTCAGAGTGATGTAATTAGAAATGAGACAAATTTATTGGAAGCAAATAAGATGGATCTGGTCAGAGGTGCTCGTTTTTCTTACTTATATGTAATTGAATCGGTTTAAATTAAATCGGTTCGCACCTGGAATAATATTTTTGTAAATCATGAACTCAACCCTAAATAAAACCAGGTTTGGTTGATACAACGTCCAATTTCAACCACAAAAATCATGCTCCCTGCAAAAGCTATATCAATGTCGATTCTTTAGAAGATACCTCCGATTACCTACTACCTCATAACCTCGTAACGAACCGAACCTAAAGGCAATGCATTTGCTTCAAATTTTGAACCGAACCATTTTATTTGTTGTTGCAGCTATGGTTTAAAGCATATTCAAAATAACCTATGCAGAATAGCACATTAATATTAATTCATCCAAGTAAAATTAGGAAATTGGAAAAATCAAGTACATCTGCTGTCAGTAAGGGACACCATTTATTGTATAAGTTTCTGTATAAGACTCAACAATATATACAACAAATGCTAATGAAACTCAACACATACATAATTTCAATAAATGATGATAATATATGTAAGTCTCATGTCACCAATTCTCCGCAACAATAATAATATTTTTAATCCAATATTTTCATTTGTACAGTTGTGTAATAATTTAAAGTACTGGGTTTCCATTTACCACATGAAATAAATGAATACTATTTACAAACGAAAGTTGTCAATTATTTGTTGGAATTTAAAATATATTTAAAACAAATAACAGGACCCATTGCATGTAATGTAATTTTCTATAGCAAGCACAACAATTTATATTTTACTACAGAAATCGCAAAACAAAAGATGGATTTGATGAATTTGAAGCCCAGGTTCTGACATTCGCTTCAAAGACTTTTTAAAGCCGCATTAAGCGCTTTAAGCGCCAGGGCGGCCTGAACATGGGAGCCAAAGCACTTAAAATATGGCCATATAGCACATTCACATGCCAGATATGTGTATTTATATATATCTGATACATGTGTGCTGTATATAAGGTAACGCTGCAGTTTCCAGATATTGCTGGGAATTATGTTGTGGTTGTTGCTGCTGTGGCAGGAGGTGGCAGATGATGACTCAGGCGCTCGGGCAGCTGTATATAGCATAAAAAAACATTGAACTTATGTACAAATATATGGTATATATATATATATATATATGTAGCTTATATATATATACATGCTCATGAGCAACTGCATTCAAAAGCGGTTGCCCGGCATGCGCAGTGAGGCGGGCGAAAAATCAATTCAGCTAAAAGTGCGCCCGGTTAGGGAAGTGCAGGGCGACAGGCCAGGAAACCAACAATGGCAACATTTGTTGCGCCAACAGCGAGGTGAGAGGAGGAGCAGGAGCAAGAGGAGCAGCAGCAGCCAGCAGCCAGCAGAGGCAGAGCGAAGTAATGCCGAGCAGGTCGTGCGTACAGAGAGCTGTGGGTGGTTGGGCGGTTTTTTGGTAATGAGCATAGCTGTAAATTGCATTACTGCGACTGTCAGAGTCTTTGTGAGTGTGTGTGTCTGTGGGGCCTTATGTAATACATAGAAGACGACACCGCCCCCAAGTTGAGCCAGGCAGGCCCAGGCTGAAACTTTTGCTGCCAGCGAACACAGAACGTCCTTGTTTGAGGTTATTTCTGTGTATACCTTGTACATAGCCGAGCATATAGAGCTGCCTGGCTGGCTTTGAGTGTGTGTGTAGAACTTTTTTGCAAGTTGAAATTCCTGAAATCCCTTTTAGCCTTTCATTCAATCATTGCTGGGCGGGCAGCAGGAACAACGGCAACGGCCCCATTGGATATCAAATGCGAGGGCTTTGGACTGCAGTCAAGTAATTTGAGGAACCCTGCCACAGCCCGTTAGGGCGTGAAATTTATCAACATCAGAGCTTGAACAGAAGCAGCAGCAGCAGCCGTAGCAGCAGCCGCTTCTGGCAAGTTAAAGGACACGGGAATGACAGCCCAGCACAGGGCGCAGATAAAACGTAACGTAAACAAGGAATGAGAGAGCATAATGTATACGCATAGCTGACATCAAGTTCTGCACCGAGCAGACGAATCCGAATGAAATATGAAAGAGGGAACTGCCTCGGTAGATACGAGCGTTCTTTGCAGAGTTTTATATGCTGCGAAATGTTTGAAGCTAAGAAAATGTATAACAAATCAAAGGAAACCTTCTCCAATAGCAATTATTAGGTAGACACGAGCTTTCCCAGCAAAGTTCTATAAGCTGCGAAATGTTTGAAGTTAAAAAAATGTATAAGAAAATCAAAGGAAACCGTTTAGAATAGATAACCTATTCCAATAGCAATTATTAGGTAGATACGAGCTTTCCCTGCAAAGTTCTTTATGCTGCAAAATGTTTGAAAAAAATTTATAACAAATCAAAGCAAATCTATTCCAATAGCAATTAATAGGTAGATACGAGCTTTCCCACCAAAGTTTTATTTGTTGCAAAAGGTTTGAACTTAAAAATATTTATGACAAAAAATCAAAGGAAATCTATTCCAATAGCAATTAATAGGTGGTTGCGTGTCTAGCAAATTTCGATATGCTACAAAATTGTTAAGGCATTAAAAAGTTCAAAAATCGAAGAAAACCTATAATACAAAACATATTTCAATAGAAATTACTAGTACAAAAAGTACTAATATAATGTATTTTAACAAAGTTACAAATGAGAAAAATAAAATGTAAAAGTTCAGTATATTAAAACTGAGCACATCTTTCACATCTTTCTTCTATTTGTCGCATTGGTAAGCGTTACACTCTGAAGTACATTTCTTTTTACCTATTTAAATGTAGACCTACTCAAAATGAGTAGCAGAAACTGACTTCTCCGACTTCTAAAAGTACTTCAGAGCTTACACAACAATTGACTTAATTCTATCCACCTGTTTTATGAAGACATTTATTAAAATAAAAACAATCAAAAGAACAACAAACAAGTTTTTATATATTTTCTACACGAATTAAATGCAGATGTAAAGCAACTCTAGTCTTTAAATAAAAAAATCAGCTTTAAACATAAAGGAATGAATAAATTTATAATTTTGTATGTATGAAAATGAAAATAAAACGTTAAGTTTGGAAAGTAAACATAATATAAATAAATTTGGAACATTTACAAATTTTATAATTTAATAAAAAATATGTCAAAGGATTATATATACCAAAAAGTAATAACTATGCCCATTTAAGTTGATTTTTTTTTGTTTTTCTCTTAATTCAATAAGTAAAGGATTTAAGATCTTGTATATAAGATACAAGAACTCACATTCCAAACAGGGCTTTATCTTGTTCTTTTAATCTTAGAGATATACTAAAATGAATGAGGCTAGTATAAATTGATCTTTACTGATTTTGGGTATATGATGGTAATATTGGAAAAAAGACTTTTATATAGGAGCTCACAATTTCAACCTCATCAGACATAATGCAGACAGAGAGACAAACCTGGGTTAACAAGTCAACATATATACATAGATGATTCAAAAATATGTACTATGATATATCTTCACCGATTCCTATGTATAATGCTGTCATGGTTAAAGGAATGTCGTCGACTATATGGTTACATGATTGAAACAGATATAAATTAATTATAAACATGCCAGTAAAACACAATATGAATTAATTCTGATTCTGGACTTTACACTAAATGATCATTAAATATAAATCACGTCTACTTTGCTGTACTGCCAGACTGTTTTCCCAGGAAAAGTCGAGCTATATATTTAAAAATTAAAGAGAAAAACCGCAATGATAAATGGGAAAAATGAATTTCAAAGGATATCCCTGACGAAAATAAGTTGCATTTAAATGAATTTCCATGAATTCACTTTACATAATGTTATGCGCATTTAAAGCAATTCGGCTGCTGCCGTTGCTGCTGCTTCTGCTGACTGCGACGCTGGCAGCGGCTTTAAAAATTACATAAACCTCTCGATGGGTGGGCCACATCGAGCCCTGGGCGGATAAAGAATGCAGCCGCATAGCCGCTGCTGCTTCTGCTGGCTTAAACTGGCGACCTCAATTAAAGGGCTCTGCGGCTGCAGCCAGGAGATGCGTATGCAGATGGGTTAAGGGCTGTGGCGGGGCGGCGCAATGGGTTGCCTGACAAAGTCAGAGGGCAAAGTTGAATAAAAGTTGTAGCCACGACATCGAGAAAAAAGAAAAAAATGACGCAGCCCTGCCTGGCAAAGCCAAGTGACGCAACCGGAAGCAGATGAGGCGTCGCGTGTGTGTATGTGTGGGTGTGAAGGAGTGGGCGTGGGCACTGGGCGTAGCAGCTGCGCCCGAGCCTGGGCCCGGCTTCAGGCTATTGAATGAAACTTGCGCCAGGCACTGCCGCCGGAGCGAACGGGCGCCAGCGGGCGGACGGGCAGGCGGTTGGACAGGAAACAAATTTTCTGTTGTTGTGACGTTCGCTGCGGCAGCGGGCTCGGCCCGCGGACCAAGGCGCATGCGCGCTCCAAATTGTTGTGTTATATACAAAGAACATGGTGTAAATACATACTGTACCCATATGTATATATATTGTAAATAGCTATATCGTATATAGCATAGGCTGTTTAGCCACCCACAGCCGCAGGGCAGCAGCAAACAACAATAAAAGCAACAACAACAGCAGTAGCAGCAGAGTGCGCCGCAGAGCATAAATTGCAGCAAAAGACAAAAATACACACAAAAATAACACGCAAGAGTCAGAAGTGCTCGATTAGCACATACCCTCGCTCAATTTTGAGCTATCTTAAATAACACACAGATTTTCTTTTATATACATCTATATCACACACGCATGACACTCACAAGTTTCTTCGTTCCAATATAAAATATTTATTCTTAAAATCTTATTTAATTTTCAGGACATAAGGATGTTATTTAAAGGTTTGCATATACCAAAAATCAGAGATGTACATCCAAAATTCCTTTTTATACTCGTTCACAAAGTGAAAATAGTATATTGCTTTGTGCAATGTCCGACTTGCTGTCCGTCCGTCTATTCGTATGCAATGCTTTTCGCTGCTATTTAAGCTAGAGACTTACAATTTGGAATATATATTCGTGTATACTCGCGTCGTATAAACTGTTAATATTTTTTGGCTACACCCACTGTGGGCGTGGCAATTTGATAAAACCGATATATTTTCCTCAGTTTTAAATTACTGCTGATCCTCTCTAAAGATCGCACAACAAATGTTTTGTATACGCCCTCTGAGGCCATTGCAAATTGATAAAATCTGTAAATCTTGGGGGTAACCCGCGAAACAATTTTAAATCTAGTCACTAAATTTGGCAGACACTTTTCTGATGACCTTCTCTAAATATCGGTTATTTAGGACACCCAAAAATTAAAACAGACGATCTTTAAAAAATAATAATAATAATTAAGACCGTCCGGTTTGTACAGACTACATAAAAATTTCCATTCAACATTTAGGTACATTGAATGTATGCTCTTTTAAATTTAGGAAACTATTGAAGGAATCTAGGCTTGTACAGGCAGACAGACAAACACGGTTAAGTCGGGCTCATCAGATCGTA
Source organism: Drosophila robusta (assembly GCA_035043565.1). Lineage (NCBI taxonomy): Eukaryota > Metazoa > Arthropoda > Insecta > Diptera > Drosophilidae > Drosophila > Drosophila robusta. The sequence goes on along the minus strand of JAWNMW010000583.1, from coordinate 9,426,390 downwards.
CTGATCAGGAATATACACGTCTATACTTCATAGGGACTGCAATATACCCACTTTAAAATGCATTTGTAATGGGTGCAGCGTATAACAATTTGTGCAGGCGACTAACCAACAATAACAATAACAACAACAACAGCTAGCTGTCATCCTTCCCCCTCTTCACGCCCATGCAGGCTCTGCTGCTGCTGCCGCGTGGAAAATGAGGTCGTGGAAATGGAAAATGAAAGCAGTTCGAGAGACGTCGACGCAGCAGCAGCAGCAGCAGCAGCTTTGGCAGAGCTGCCGCCGCCATAAAATACCCCTGCGTCCCCTCGTCAACCCATGGTTAGAGAACTTTCGAGCTAATGCCGGCAAAATGAAGTCCACGCAGCACCAGCGACTGTTTGTTGTCTTTTTCGGCATGTGCAAAATCTAATTAAGCCGCTGGAAGCGGCAACAACTAAAACTACAATAACAATAAAAACCTGGCATTGTTCTTGTTGTTGCTGCATTACATTTTGTGTATCATCTGCAGCTTGGGGAGTGGCTTTAAAATACAAATACACAGCCAGATAGAAGCAGAGATTGAGATACAGGCCAACAACATTGGGTACAATGGCAATCATTATTTTCATTGCCTACATTCCAGCGCTCGTGTGCATGAGTGTGTGTGTGTATGTGTAGCTAAATATTAACTGCAGAACAAAAGAACAAAAAAACCCACAATATACGCAAAAGGCCACTCCCATGCAGTAATATATAACTATATACGCTGTATAATGTTCGTATGTATAGATAATACATAGTTAAATATTTGTTAAAGCAGCTGCGCAAATGTTGCCGCTGGGATTTAAATTTAATGGAAAGATTTATGCATTTTTAAGGGATTTTAATGCACTCGATTTTGTAGTGAGCCATGTAATATTTTTTCACTAGGAAGTAAAGCTGAGCACTATTGATGTAGCTGTGTCTAGAGTTGGGCAATTCTTCAATATTTTTTCACATGTACAACTTTTAAGAATATATATATTTAAATAATTTATTTTTGTAGCCTTGTTAGATGCTTGTATTTTTTATTTAAACAAATATTTTAAAATCAAGGATTAAATACAAAATAAATATTCCATTAACTTTTTATATTTATTTTATAATTTTGAATTGAGGAAAAATAAACTTATAAAAATTACGGGTTTATTTTTTATTCGAGGTGAATAACAAATTTTATATTTCTATTTGCCAAAGCTATATGTGTATTTTTTCAAATAAAAAAGTCATCTTGATTTAGTTTCTAGTTTGACTTGTTTTTTATATTCATTGTATTTATGTGGTCGTCTTGTCAAAACTTGATTGTTTTTTAAACATCGAAAATTCATTTTTTTTTTTACGAAAGAAAAACCGATAAGCTATACAAGTATAAGCTATATAACTATAATGCGATTATGTGCCCGACTGATAAAAAGCTTTTATAATATATGCATTGCTCAGAAAGACATTTCTATTAAAAAGAACATTTTAAAGACGGAGGACTTTTATTTTCATTAAGATATTTTTTTACGCAAATGTTTTTCATAGAAGACATTTAAAAAAACAGACTGAAATTAAATAAATTGATTCTCTCACTCAGCTTGTATTTAATACATCACAAAGAACAGAACACTTTACTTGAACTGATTCAGCTACAAATGATATATGTTTTAAAATGTTAAAAGCAAAAATTACATTCCACAACTGCAACGAACTGAAATGACGACCCTGGCCGCGTGGCACGCTCAGTTCTACCACTCAACGTCCCACCAATACCAGGCTAAGCAACTCCCTCCATTCAGCCATTTATGCATCATTCATTAAGCAATTTTATCCAATTATTTCATCAAGTTTCGCTTTGGTTTTTTTCTCCATGTAGTTGAATGCATTTTAAATGTGAATTCGATCGGGAGCATTTTCCACAAAATGTTGGCGCAAGTCTGGCTCTAATTTGGTTTACTACCCGGCGCAAATCAAGTGAAAACGGACAGACGGTCAATGCAATTACGCACAGATACACACACACATACAGATACTCACACACACACAGGTGCATAATCAGCTTTCGCAAAGCGCAAAATGTTGACAATTTAATTAGAATTGATTTTCCGTTCGATATTTTCCAGGGAAATGCACAGTTGATGCAGCTGCTGCTGTATATAGGCTGAGGTTGTTATGTAATCACACACACACACACATACACACAGGCAAGCATGTAGCGTATGCATCATTTAATTGCTCAGCGACAACATTTTACAGTTGCAACCCTGCCCTCCCAACAATTCTCAAATTTAATGAGCAATATCTTTTCTCTATCTCTCCCTCTTTCCCTTTATATATACTATATTCTTTCTCCGCGTACCCTTCGCTACCCTCTCTTGACAACCGCAATGAAGCATTCCACATGAAGATTGATTATGGCCCAAGTTTTAATGCGTTTTGCCATTTATTTCAATGCATCGAGTAAAAAGGATTCGCCTCTGTCATGCCACGCCCACTTGCTGTAATGGCCGCCCTGCAGACACATTTATGTGTGCCCAGAGAAGAAGAAAGAAAGAGAGACCGATAGAGTAAGAAATATGTACAGACAGCGCCATTGCATATTTAGATGATATATGCATGCACTTTATGGACATAGATAAACATAGACGACGCATCGACGTGGTACAGTGAACACTTTGATTAAAATATTTCCATTCGTGTTGGCCCTAGCATATTTAATTAAATGGAATGTGGAATTGTATGGAATGCTTGAGTTGCAAAATAATGAATTGAATTAAGGGTCACATATTTAGTTCATAGATAGCAAATAAATTTTAAAATTATTATTAAAATAGCCAGAGGATGTTCAGTTCGCCTAGACAAGCTTTACTGTGATGTCGAAGTTATTTTTATATATTAGCTGAGTAATTGATATTATATATGCTGCTTGATTATACTTAATATCATCTAAAGACGCAATTTTTGTACCTGTAACATTGCGTGATGATTGGATTGTGTGCTGGTCGGAATATATCAGCAAGTAATCCAATCAACCAGTTTTAAGTCGAACCTGTATCTAATCTTAAACCAATTAACTTCTAAGCTAACTATATGATAACTATGATAATTGTGAGATTTCCTGGGCTTAAATACAAATCAAATCTACGTAGAAGGGCAAGGTTGTAGTACTTAAATTGGGGTAGTACCTAATTTATAGTACTTAAATGAATTTTTAGGGCGAGTTTATGAATCTACATTTGCTTTACGGAATCATAGTAAAACAAATTTGTGGCTCTAGCTCTTATAGTTTCCGAGAGAAAGAAATCCATGCCTTATATGAGATTATTACATATCATAAACAAGTTGTAAACTTGTTCAGGGTATGGTATAGGAAAATCAAAACCATTATTCCCTTTTTACTTATTTTCAATGGGTTCAGGGTTTACAAATATAAATTATATGAAAAAATAGGTTTTATCTAAGGTAAAAAAATGTTGACAAACTTTTCAAACAAAATTCTTTTACACACTTCTTTTTTTCCTCAAGGTACTGACTAATTTCAATTGATTTTCAGACAAAACCATTTGTTTTTAGTATTCCTTTTGTTTTTCTTCGTACAAAAAATGACTAACAGAAGTTTTTCACAAATGATTTATCTTTCGGAGATGACGAGCACTTTGAAAACTCCAGTCTACTTAAGATAATACAGGCAAACTATCCCGGGACTGCTCCCATGTAAAAGCGAACATATATAAATATATATATATAGCACTTGGCAGTACAGGAGAAAACTCACGACTCAAGATTGCATAAATACCAAAGGGATGGAGAGCTACGGGAACGAGCAACCGCAACATTGCGGTAAGCATTTACACAACTCAGCCCAACTGAACTACACACGAAGTACAGGCGGCAACTGTCCAGAGGCAACTTAGCTGCCAAAAACGAAGGAAGAAAAAAGGCAGCACAGAAACATGAAGAAAATTTGGACGTGTTTATTTTGGGGGCACACAACGTAAATTTATGGCCATTACTCAATGCCCCAGCAGTCATAAAAGTTTAAAATGCATTTTTACGACACCAGCAGAAACATGGCAAGTGCCTCCCAGCAGCAACAGCAGCCGCAAGCTAAATGAAAATTGTCCCCAGCAGCAATTTCCCACCCAATTTCCGCCCATTTGCATTTTGGGTGGGAAGCACACACAAATATACTCACAAAATATATATGTGCATGTATATACATATGAGCATATGCATGTACATGGGCGTGGCACTGTCAAACATTTATTTCATGTACATTTTGCATGTAGTTAATTGAATGCGACATATATTTTTTTGTTTGTTTTAATTTGAAATTGGTTAAAACAAATATGTATGCGACTGCGTGGCGTATGCGCAACTTTTGAACCTAAATATAACGCATACGACGCATATGCCCTTTCTAGTACACACACACATACATATGACGACATATATTATAAATGATTATTGCCATTTGTATCTACAAATATCAACTGGCACAGCCAGCTGTCCATTCGCATGTCCATTAGCGGCGCATCATTTAAATCGACATTTTGCGCACCGCAGAAGTTTCAATCTATAAATTCCCACAGTCGTATTTTGGCAAATCCAATATTCAATGCAGTGCCAATACACACAGAGAAAGTCAAAAAGTGCCAAAATAAAAATATAACAAAAAATTACAAAACATTCTTTTTTATTCCATTTTCAATCAATCTAACAGAAAAACAGAAAAAAAAATGTATTTAAAATCTAATAAATGTGTATTGAAGCGAAACTATGAAAACTATTAGTTTTTGCAAAATATTATTTTTGAAACAGATTCTGATAGGATCAAATTTGCTTTAAACTAGCAATTTTAAAGTTTTAATTTTCTTTTATAGTAAACATGAAGGTAAAATTTTTAGTCTTTCTAATAAAATGTGTGTTATAATCAACAAAGTTATTTTTGAAAGTTCTTAAATCGTTTATAATTGCACTTTTTCTTTTCGTAAGCTGAAATCGTAATCGCATTCTTAATTATTATTATTTTGCTTATATTCGATATAGTTAAGGACGATATACAAACTATTTGTGCAGACTTGCTTGCACTTTGTTTTCTTTGACTGTACACTTGACATTTTTAGGTTAATGCAATTTTGTATGCTGCCACATTTGCTGTTGCAACTGTTACTCCCCGGCTTGTGAGCATTTAATTAGGCACAGGCATTACATAACAGCCCATTTTCTACGCCCCACCCCTCTGGCTTTTTCCTTCTACCACCTTGCAAAATGCGAAATGTTTGCGCATATTTCTTAACAAATAATAACAACAACCACACATACCCAGCGAGACCTCAACCCACAGTTGTTGCTGTTACCTCCAGACACAGTCAACGCCCCCGCGTCTGTCTGCCACCAACACAATTGTTGATTTGGTGTTGTTGGCGCCGCAAAAATATTTCTGCACAATTCGCGCTCGCACTTGTCAATTATTCAAAAAAAAAATAAAATTTATTTTTGCACAGTTGCAGTCATTCATTCACTTATTCATTCATGCATTCAGTTAGTTCAAGCTAGTTGGCTGCTTGTTTTCCTTGCCCAGTTTCCTCATATGCAAAAAGTCAATAAGCACTTGTGGTCAGCGTGAAAGAGTGGAGAGTGAAAGGAGGGGGCGGGGTTCGAAGGGGTAAGGGTGTTTACTTAGTCCGCAATTTGCATACGCATTGGCTGACAGTTGCGTTGCGTAAACTCAGCTGCTGGTCTCCACTTTAACAAGCCAACGCCATTAAAGGGGCCAAAGCAATTGACAGGCATGCAGCCGGAGAGGGGCAGAAGCACCTGCCAGCCAGTCAGCCACAACTGCAACTTAAACTACAACTTAAAACTCTGACAGATGTTGTCAATCAGAGTCTTAAGCGGGCGCTAGCTGAAGTCGTGGGCGCGGGTTACAGAGAATTGAACGTAAATTCAATTGGATTTGCTTGAGAGCGACAAAGACGCCCACACAAAACAAATAAGTAAATAAAAGTTAAGCGCAACTCTGAAAACTTGCATCAAGTTTGATCTTCAAGGCAAGCTCTAAACATAAAATAAAAAAATAAAACAGACAAAAACTTGTTAACAGCTTTTTTGTTTACGTTTCCAATTCGATTAAAGCTTGAAATTCGAATGGCTACTGTGGGCCTTTATTGGCCAACTATTGTGTGGAGATTAGTAAGGAAACCATACGATTTGACACTGAACTGAACACATCAGTTATTATGATTATTACTAAAAATATATATATTTTTATTATATAAAAACGCTATAATTTATATATTTTCATTTCTACAATACCAAATTCAAATTGCATTAAAAAATTCAGCTGAAATGCTTAAGAATCTATAGGTACTATTATATAAATGGAGATCCTTTGGTATGTCATTAATGCGCATTTAAATTTACTAATGGGAATTTATGAATTTTTCTTAGAAAAACCATCCTTATTATTTTTGATATTTTAAAAGAAAGAAACATTATCTTAGGACTGATCAGATCGAGTACCCTTGCAAATATAATAGAAAAGTCAGATATATTTTTATATTTAACTACACAAGAGTGTTTCTAGACCATAACTCAATTTTCAACTTGCACTATATATTAACATGATAAAAATTGATGTATATATATTATATTTTCGTATTGTTGATAGGTATTTCCCGAGAAATGCCTAAGGCTTCAGAAATGATATGGTGTTAACTGATACATATGAAGGAAAAATATATTGCATTGAATTCCACAAAAAACTAAACATAGTATAATAGAATAATGTGTTAAATGCATAATCCTATTTCTGATTTTAGGAACTCTTTCAACAATTTTTTTGTACCCGGAACCCATTTAAAATGGGTAAAAAGGGTATAATGGTTTTGTGCAAATGGCATCTTAGACCACATAAATTATATATATTCTTGATCAGAACGACGACCTGACTCGATCTAGCCCTGTCCGTCTGTATGGACGCAGCGTTCTGGGAGTCTACAAAAGCTAGAGGTCCAAACTAAACAAATATAGATTCTGTAATACAATACGCAATACGAGTTTATAATTTTTTGTCGATATTTTGCATCATTTCACTGAATCGATAAAATTGGAATTACTTAATTTTTTCTTAGATTTCTTAGCATATCTCCTAGACTCTAAGAGCTACAGCCACCAAATTTCAATCGACATATGCACATGAAGCATACGCAGCTTAAGAATACTTCGGATTTTGGATACCTCGCCCCACTGGCCCCATATGTGCAAAAAACGCAATTTAAATACTACAGTTTTGGGGTTTCGTTTGTAGATTTGAATGCTCTTATTACGTATTAAAAATATCATTAGTATCATGCTTTTAGTTTAAAAGTTATTCACGAATTTAGTTTCCATCGTGGGGGCCAAGCGCAGCGACCGCGGCGTGAATTTGTCTGTGTGTGAATGAATGCAAGGGGGTTGGAATGTGTGTAAAGACAGGGTTCAGGGCGCTCCCGACTAGAGCCCCTTACTTGTTTTAAATAATTTCGCTTGAAAAAGTAAATTGAGTACGTAATTGGATTACAAATATTTATAGTTTTTCAAGATTTTTAGAATGAAACTTGATTCGCTTTCAATGTGAAATTCACCTCTTACTTGAACTTTAAGCTTTTGATGAGCTATTAAAAACCTAAAGTCTAAGCCATTTATCATCATATTAAATTTTAATATTAAATATTATCTTCCACGTAATGCCTGATCCCACAGTTAATCTACTTAGTAATACAATAAGCCCCTTTTTATTCAACTTTAATACTTTTCTATTACTTGAGTCATAGACTCATTTAATTAGACGTTCCTTCATTTAGCAGCTTGTTTTTTAATTAATCCATACAATCCATCAGCACTTTGGACCCATTTTGTTGTCTTAGTCAAGAGCTGCAGCTGTAGTTAAAAATACATTTGCTGCAACTTGAGGAAAAGCTGTAAACATTCCGACACAAGACTAATGAGCAAAAGAGCTGCAGATGTGACAGGAGCAAAAGGGATGGAAATAGGGGAGTAGTCAAGAGAGAGAGAGAGACTGTGAGACACTGCTGTCTAATTAATGCGGCATTATTAATCATGTGGCCCAAATGAAGGCAATGCAACACGAAATGCTAAATGAACAATAGTTGCAATATGTGGATTATACATATATTTTTATTTAGAGGATGGTTGCAGGCAGCTTTTCCTATCTGCCAGATAATCAATTGTGCCACTGAGGCAGATGTCAACTTGACAAGTGTCTGAGAATTTCATAATCCAAACATACAGCTGTTGCTGCCTCCCCTTAGGATTTTTATCGATTGGATAATGCTGCCGCATGCGCCCACGCTAATCAACTGAGCGTGGCACAAGCGACCCACGGGACATACAATGCGATTCGTTAGCTGCCAATTGACTGGAAAAAGGAGAAAAGCCGCTCTTGTTAAGAATGTGCGACTAGGTGATACCCTGTGGTCAACCCCGCCATATAATTGTTCTTTACCTTGCAGAATCTAAATATCAATATTCAATTGTGTTTTTGTGTATACCAAAAAAGAAACAAATACCTTTTGAAATGAAAATATATTTAAATTTGAGGGAAGATTTTCAAAAGAAAATAAAAACAGACATGTCAAATTTTGGTGTCTTGTAATAATTAGAATATACACAAAAAAAGTTAAGCTGGAAATTGATTTTGATCGATTTTCTGAAATCTGGGAATTGTTATCGAAAAATCAAGTTAAACTTGATCTGCGTATGAAATATTTTTTTAAAATATACGGCACTAATAAAACACACCAATCAACCACATATTTCCCACGGCTACAGGGTATTTAAAGGGAAAAGTGCAAATCCGAGTAAACTCAAATTGGCTTAGAGGCGAGACAAACAGCGGCAGCAGCAAGGGCCGACGGTCGGGCCCGTTTTTGCACTGATTGGCCTAACGAATGCCTCAGGGAATGCACTAATTCAGATTGCTCAGGTGTACACTCACACAGGTGCCCTCACTAATGCCGACCAATGAGGCGTACGAAATTTGCAGCTGCAGGAGCCACAAGCAGCAGCTTAAACCTTTAAGTTCCCAGAAGAAGCTGGTCGAAGCATTCTTTGGTATTCTTCTTGACTGTGATTTCAAATTTCAAAAACTCTTCCAAAATAAACAAAATAATTTTAGAATATGAAATGAAAGTATTGGTTTTTATAAACTATTGTAAATTTAAAACAAACAAAAAATAATTTTTTAAATTAAATTTTTTTGATATGTCAATTTTGTTTCCTTGGACTGTCGTTGGTTTTATTCTAGACCTTTGATCGTAAGTTTAGAGAGTTGCTTTTACTAAAAGTATACCTATATATTTATAAGAACTTTGAAACTATCTGAAGATCCTTCTTTATTCACATTTTGCGATCTATCCTTAACCTGTCCCACCTTATAGATTACAAATACTTAATGGCAAAATATTTATAATTTATTTTTGTTGTTTTTTTGTTCTCAACTTACATCACAAAAGTTCAAATCAAATTTCAATTTTGCCGCAGTTTCGTTTCGTTTTGTTTCTTATGATTGTTGCTTTCTGTTATCTCGTCTTCTCATACAGTTTGTGTTTTAAACTTTTTACTTTTTGTTTTTTGCGATATTTTTTTATTTTTTGCAATCACTTTTAGTTATATATTTGCAATGTTTGCTTAACACTTGCCACGTTTTTTTATGCTTCTTCTTTATCTTTCTTTTGTTAATTAGCTTTTTGTATTGCTGTTGTTTTAAACGATGTAAAACGTTTTTTTCTTCGGCTTTCTCATTTGAATTCTGCTGCTGGGCTGGGCCGCGTCGCTGAGACAGAGATAGAGAGAGAGAGAGATAGACAGAAGCAGAGATAATAACGAAACGACGCTTGAGGAAGCGACAACAACAAGATTATTTGTTGTCTCTCAATGCACGGCCATGGATATTGTTGCTGTTGCAGTTGCAGATGCTGTTGCTGCTGCAATTGTTGCTCGCGAAGCTGTTGCTGTTGCTGCTAGTCTGCAATTTGTTTGCGGCAATTGTGGATGTTGCTGCTGCGACTGTTGTTGTTGCTGCTGTTGTTGTTGCTGCGGCTGCTGTTGCTTTTGTTGTTCTTGCTTGTGGCGGTGCTTGTTGCTGTGCATTTGTTGCTCCATTTTTATATTTTATTATGGTAATTTTATATATTTTTAATTTGTATTTTATGCGCCTAGCACCTGCAAAAGATACACACAAGAGTTGTGAGTGAGACAACAAATGCAGCGTGGTTGTGAGGGGGTTAAGGAGAGGGGGACACCTATTGACCTTTTTGAGTGCCGGGGTCGCAGCACAACAAACAAAAATATAAAAAAAACTTCCGTTAGAAACTATAGCAGCCATAAAATATATAATAAAATAAGAAAAAGAGAAAAAAGCACCAGCGCAACAACCACAAAATCGAAAAGTCTATTGACCCAGACGACAAACGGCTTTTTACGAGATGCCCGGGGCATAGCAATCAAAAGATACCATATGTATATATAGGTATTAGAGAAGAAGAGGCAGAAGCAGCAGCTAAAGCATAAGACATACAGTGTATACCTTGAAAACAGCTCGACTAACTCCTAACTCATTGGCTAATTTATTGACTTATGCTAATTCAGAGCAAACAAAGAGCCGGCACAAAAAAAATTTAAAATAAAACAATGAAGAAAAAAAACAAAATCACAAAAAGTAAATAAAAAAAATTGTTTGCCCAAGTTTTATGACAGGGGCGTCGTCGTCGTCGTCTGCGGCGGCGATCACCGTTGATGTTGACTTTTTAACTTGTATTTGATTTCCTCATTATAACCAGTTTTCGCGTATCGATATAACGATCCAGCTATCGATCGATCTTTTGGTTAAACTGGGTCACAGTTTTTGACACTTAAGCGATTAATGCTTAACTGGCCATCAACATTTGCCGCGCACTGTTCACTTAACTCATAACAGCTGATCGCACAGCAAGTGCAATAAAAGTCAATGAATTGAGCTCAATTGAAAGCAATTGAGCTGGTTAGTGCGAGCGAGATGACGCTGCGTGTTCACGATTGTGTGTGAGAGAGAGCGAGAGAGAGATAGAGAATACACGATGCAATGTTGCGCATACGACGCGTGTGCAACTCACTCACTCATGCTCACACACACACACGGACACACACTGCGCTATAAAAGTGCTTTGCTTTACAGCTGATTTACCCTCTGTCAAGGGTGTATTCCAATTAATAGCAAACCTGCAAGTATTTTCACAATTATTCCTACTTTCATATTTTATGTATGTTCTGATAAACAGTTTATCTTCTATCAAATTATCAAAAAATATTTATTATATAAAATGTGACTCAAAGATCAGCAAACAATTTATTACAATTTATTAATTTACGAATCCATTTTCATGAAATTAATAAAATAAATGTTTATAGATCCCAAGTTCACAAAAATCTCAACTAAAAACGAAGTGAACTTTGTTTAAAATAGTTTGAGATTAAAAACCGAATAACTTTTAGAGCTCAAAAACAAAATTTAAACTTTACAACTCAAATACTTTAAATCTTGTAAAAGTAAATTCCTTTTTACCAACTCTTACCTAACTTTCTCAAATATATCGCAAAGGTTATTTTTAAAATACCTTTTTAATGTTCACACCAGTACAAAAAAAAGGCTTTAAAGTTGAAAACTTTTTGAAAATTTCAAAAATTCAGATGTATAATTCAAGTAACTTAGAGTTTATTTACTACTTGTGGCCAGAAAAATACAAATTATTTAATTTATTTGTAGTCTTTTAGCTGAAACCTAACCTTGAATTTGCAACTATATTTTATGTTTAAACACAAAAAAATCTCTTTGAAATCTGATTCAAGTAACAATTTTTTGTTGTCAAAAATATTTGGGCAACGAAAAATTAAATTTATCATTATTTCAAAATAACAAAGTACTGAAAAACTAAAAATAAGGTAGTTCCTGAGAAAACTAAAATATACAGTACGAATTGCGTTATAAATAAATGCATTGTTTTTAAATCATAGGTAAATAAGTAGTAAAACTTATTAATAAAAACAATTCTATGGCAAAACATTCAGTTTAAATGTCTCAAATTTTGTTTCACGTTATTTTAAAAATTGTCTAAAATACTAGCACGTGTCTAGAGCATTAGAATGTCGTTCATTTGCTATGATCAACAGCTACATGTTATTTTCACATAAAGATAATATGGACCCACTGTCTGTGGGTGCGAGAGTGTGTGCTTATTCATCTTATTTGTGAGTGATATATATGTATAAAAAAATATACAGTATATATTACTAGTGTGTTATATGTACATTTTGGACTTTATTTATTTGATTTGCTCATCGTTTGTCTAATTTGAAAAGTCAGCAGAGAGAAACATTAATAAAAAATAAAATTAAAAAACTTGTCGCAAAGGTCAACTTGATTAGCGTCTGCAGCGTTTTGTGGGACACTGTACATGTGTTGGCTTTGACTAATTTTACGCACTATGCGACTACCTTGGTAACACATATTGACTTACACATTTACAGTTGACAGCTTAGAGGTTTATATATAGATATATATATCATTTGTATGGCTGCCTCAATAATCCAGGACTTGAGGCAGGCATAGAACACTAGGATACGCACCTGCAAGAAAGAGAGAAAAAAACAAAATTAATATAAAATTCCGCTTTCACATTTGGCATTTATAAATGTTTAATGAGCTGCGTTGACATTTACATATACAAAAACACTCGCAATCAACAGTGGCGTGCCCTCTACCTCCCCCTCCCCCACCCAACCCTCCCACACAAACACACACCTGTTCGTAACAGCCCCACCCCAAAAATGGCAACACCTTTTGTCTATTTGCAAAGTGCAAAAGTTCATAATGTCAAAAACGTTGCCAAGAAATGCCAGAAAAAAGAGAAGCAAAAAATATCTGAAACAGGGTAAAATAAAAACACTCGAAACTGAAAAACAGATAAAAATAAATTATATTCGCTTGTTTATTATGTTTTGCAAAAGAAAAACCCAACAAATGGCACTTGAAGTGATAAATGAACAACAGGCAGATACTCTAGAAAAGAGTTTTTAATTTTCAAAAACATCTCGTTAATTTGGGAAATGACTTATATGAATTAGAATAAATATTTTATATTTTATTTCATATCTTATTATTTAATAATATATTAATATTCATATTAATATTAGTATAGTATATATTTATATTATGTTTTTATTCATATTTAAATTTATATTTGTATATTTATATTTAAATTTATATTCGTATATTTATATTTAAATTTATATTCGTATATTTCTATTTGCAAATTTTTTTCCTAATTCCTAATCAACTTATTTATTTTAAAAATTTTAGTCTTGTTATATGGCTTATCAAAGACATTTTTGAATCTTCTGATTTGGTACTAGTTTAGCCGGATGCCATATTAGCTATATATTCTATATATATATATATATATATATATATATATATATCAATAATTTTGCTATATAGAATAATTATGAAAATACTTAAAACAAAATACTGAAAAAACATTTTTGTTAAAATAAAAAATTTAAAGTCTCGACAGAAATTATATGCTCTTTTTTAAAATTTCTATGTATAATGTTTTTAAATATTATTAAAGCTAGTAAATTTTGTGTTCTACAAAATTGGTAAACACTTTGTTTTATAACTTATAACATTGTTTTGATCATTTGTTCCCAATGAACCTTTTCAAAGATCCTCCTGCCTTACAAACCTCACAAGCAAGTTATTATTATGCAGGGTATATGCAGAAGTGTATTCGGACAACAAGAAATTGCAATTTGATAAATGAAAGGTTTAATAAAAGCACTTGGCCAAGGGGAATGGGTTAAGAGAGGTGTTGGCGGCCTAGAGGGTCAGTTTTCAACAAAGAAAATAACAACAAGAAAGAAAACAAAATGGAAAAGAGAAGTCTCTCAGCGTCTCAGACGCAGCTAAGCCGGCAACTTTAATGATGATGACGCAGATTTTACTGTGCCAAAAAATAAAATAAACTAATACATACACGCAACACAATCAAAGAGCTAAGTTTGTGTGTGTGTGTGGGGGTATTGTCTGTGATTATATAAATAAAACTCAGGGGGGAGGGGACGCAGTCAGAGAGCCCGAGTGATATGTTTGCCATGGCCAGACGTTGACTTCCATGACAATCGGCCGGCATTCAATGCAATCTTCCCTCTCCCTTCTTCGCTCTATCTATCTCTGTTCTTCTCTTTCTCTATCTCTGTCAGTTTCTCCACTTTGCTGTTGAGCTGTAATCTTTTTTTATGCGCTTTAATTTGTTTTCTTTGCGATTCCATTTTCTTGTTGTTTGCCAAAAGTTTATTGATCTCTGCTCTCTGCGACACTGCTCGGCCGTGGCAGGGGCAAGTGGGGTAAAGCAGGCGGCAGAGGTAGAACCGTCTGTGTGCCTTCTTTTTTGCTGTTTTTTTTCCCATGCGGCAACAACTTTCGCATTTTCTTTGTTAAAATTTACGACCAATACAAGAAATCATGTCAAATATTCCAAGGGCAATGCCAAAAATATGCCGCAAGAAAAAAATAAATATACAAATAAAAAAGTATTTTACGCAAACCGGAACGGAGCAGCGGCGAGGGGATGGGAGGAGGGGAGGGGAATACCGCCAGTGAAAGATTGCATATGGCAGCAGCAGCAAATCATAAATAGACAATTTAAGCACGGCCCGAAAATTTATGACAGCGTAAACAAAAAAATAAACCAACAGCTGTTCTTGTCCATTAAATGAAAACACACAAAAAATAAATAAATAAAAATAAAATCCAAAAATTGGTTTGAAAAGTGGAAATCTCTTAAAGTGTGAGGCGATAAAATGCTTGTTAGTTCTGAAATAATATGACCCACAAATCAGCGCAGCATCCTTAAAAACAACCGACAACAACAAAAACAAGATTTATGCAAATGAAGTTCGGCTTGAAGGAGAAATCATAAATAAAACAGGCAGTAAAGATATTTTTAAGCAGTGTTCAACTAATAGATACCCTTTGATAGGCAGTGCTCTTAAATTTTCTAATATCTTTAATTTGCTTATTATTCTTTATTAATAACTCCTGTTTTTATTATCTGAACACTATCAAATTTTAAGAATACCTGGTTGGTATGTTAAAATAAACAGGGTACAAAAAGGAATATAAAAAATGGTAACACTGCACAGAACTAGCGAATATGTTACATGTTCCTACAACCCGAGCAGAAAAAAATAACTTTTTAAACTAAGATCAAGTGAAAGCATTTTCAAACTTAATTTAAAGAGAACATTTCTTAATCCAACAACTAATGGCTTATTTCCAGAACTCCCTCTATTCGAAAAATTTCTAAAAATATATATCTCAAATATATTGCTTTTTCCAAGAAAGACATTTAGAAAGTTTTTCGATTATTACCAGTACTAAAGATTTTTCGACAATTTTGTGATTAATTTAAGAATTTTTTCCGTGCAATATAAATGCTTGACTATGAGATCAATAATGATTTACAGATTAAGAATATTGGAAAAATAATACCATTTGAAAATTCAATTATTATCTGGCTCAGATCATTTGCATTTGGAAATAGAACGACATTTTCACAGAGTATACAGAAAAGTGAATGCATTAAAAAATCAGGCATATAAACTAAGTAGTGTCTCTTCTGACGGACGCTGATCAACAATATCTATATAAATATTTTTTTATAGGATTTTGCCTGTGACACAAACATGCCACAACTTGATCATAACATTTTTTTATGATCAATATTTTTAATGGGTATCAAGCAAACGCCGAGCATTTAAATGCACGCGTCGCGGTCAGCCGACGACGCCAGCCGCTGCATTAGTCAGCAAGAAATAAAAAGAGAGCGGCAGCCGCCGGCCGCCCCAAAAAAAGAAACTTGCAAGAGACCAAAGCCAAGTCATTGACACCAAAACAAGCAACAAAAACAAAAAGGGGGAAAAAAGAAGCGACATAAAAACAAAATATACACAAACTTCAAGAGATGCAAATGATTTTGATGTTAATGTGGAAACTTATGCGCCATCTCGCTTGCACTTGAGCGTAATATCAATTTTCGTATAGAAGCAGCGCCGTATATCCAATTAGGTAAAGCGCCACCTGTCGTCCAGTAGCTAAATGTTATTGTTGCTGCAAATGTTCGTGACAAGTTGAAAAAGTTTTATAGTATGCAAAATATAAAACAACAACAGTCCTACATCCACTAAGTTCAACCAAGCCAACTCCCCCGCCCCAGACCCCATTCCAGCCTCCACAACTGTCGTCCCCTCTAAGCCGCATTTGCAAGTTTTGCAGCAACAACAAGAAACAAAAACAATTGAAAACTTGTTAAATTCGCGCACATTTGCTTTTATTGGTATCGTTGAACTTTTTGGCTAGCCAAATGTACCAAGCTCACGCCTACTACCCGATCCCGCCCATTTCTGCTCGACACACTGCAAATTGCAGGCATGCCCCATGCGTTATTATTGTTGTTGTTTTCTTTATATGCAATGGCATTTGCTTGTTGTTGCTGCTTTTGTTGTTGACAAAATTACCGCCTTTAGGTTTTTGGCGTAAAGAAGAAAGCAGCACAACAACACCAATAACAACAGTGAAAAGCAGGCTCTATAATTTGGCACAGCTTAACATTTCTTTGGTATGCTTATTAGGGTATTTTAGAGACCTCTGCAAATGTTAAACTATTTGTAATATAAATTGGTCGCTACAAATTTAAAATATCACAAATTTCAACTTTTTTAAGACAGCTTACATACCAACTTTTGACATAACATTCTATAGTTATCTTAAATTTCAGCATTATAACATTTCGCCTACCACAGATAAATATCTATCCATCTAAAGCATTTTAAGATGTTGAATGGTACTTTTTCAATATAACCTGTGACAATTTCTTTATTTATAATAAAGAATGCAGATAATACTGAAAACTTACTTTCCTCAACTATTTATAATTTAGTTTCTAGTTACATTTAAAATGCAATCAAATTAAATTAAAAATATATTTTTATTAATATTTGAATTCTAGTTAAATTTCTAGTTAAAATCTTTTCCATAAATTAAAAAAGTAAAGCAAAAGTAAATATTACTGCTAAGAATATCTAAGGTTAAACATTTTAAATATTTTAGTTCTAGGTTAGTTTTTAGCATTACAAATTTTACATTCATTTCAAAGAAACCAAAAATAAGAGCTAACAAAAAGTGTATGCTAAATTCGTCTAAGAAAATCGAACAAAAAATAGCGCGAGTTAAATAAATTTTTATTTCTGTTTGTTTGGCTGCTTATGCAATTTGTGTGTGCGGCATGCAGCGCCGTGTCGCGTGCAGCCAGCAACAACAACAACAATAATAATAACAGCAACAACATTCCTCTTGCCTTGTACAACGTGTTTAGGTGAAATTGGGTTTAGTGTTCAATTTAACACCCACGTTCTAGTTTGGGTTTGTTGGCCCCATCAAGCAAAAACGGCTACGGCGAAAAACACAACAACTGAGCGGCGTTCGCAATTGTTGTTGCCGTTTCGTGTTTTGTTGCAACAACTGTTGTCGCAGCTGTAGCAGCAACAACAGCCAGCAGCAGCTACAGCCATTGCTAACCGAATGCAATCATGTTTAATTATGCATTCCACATTGGTTTCGTTCTACGCCATTCTTTACAGCTCGATTCTTTTCTATACACTCTGAGAAATATTTGGTTTAGATTTGTTCTTCAAGTTTGGAGTACCTTTTGTTAGTGAATAATGTAAATTGTGTTCAAAAATATGAAAGAAAAAGTTGCATTTACTAAATACAAGTATCATTTTATTTACACACGTATTAACATAATTAATATACTTTGCATGTTTCTCTTTTTAATTTTATTCATGGAAATTTTTAATTTTGTGTATTTCAAAATTTTATGTTTCTGATCACAAGAAATACACGCTTAAATTTAGTGCAAAATACTTCATAGAAGCAAATGCATAGCGATAAGCATGCTCAATAAAAATACATTTCTTAAATTGAATACCGTATTAGTATTTATGCATTATGAAATTTAAAAAAAATAATTGTATTTGGGCTGAAAATTGAACACTTGATACATACCCAAAATTCTCTATAATATTTTTTAAGTGTACGCTTAACTGTTGTTACTGGCTGTAAAACAACAGCAAACGCAACTGACAACGCCCCCATGAAAACAGCAGCAGCAGCGACAACAATAATATCAATAACAATAACAGCTGACAATGGAAACGTTTTTCATTCTATTTTCTTTATTTCTTTTTTGCTTTCTGTTTTTCATTAATTGATTGATAAACCATTTTTGGACTTAAAGCGCAGGGTACGCAGCTAAATGACAACAACCAATAACAACAACAACAACAACATTGACAATCACCGTTGCCTTCATTTCCGTCTTGCAGCCCACTTTAAAAATATCGTAGAAAAGTCATTGAGGCATTTCGTGCCCACGTCTTCAAAATTAACATAAATATGTTGCACAGATTGGCTTTTATAGATATATAATAGACTTTTCCAGACATGCATAATTAACAAACAGGCAACCAGGTGGGTTGGGTTCGGATCGATTCGTTTTTTCTTGGGGGGACTGGAGATCCGAGACACTCTTTAAAAAGAAAGAAAGAAAAATGGCTGCGTGGGCCCAACCCGACACTTGAGCGGCATATCGAAAGACTCTGGGGTCAGGTCAACGCCTCTTTTATTTGCATATTATTGTTGTCTTTGTCTTTATTAATATTATTGTTGTTGCTGCTGTAGCACTGATTGACTTCAGTTATCTAAAGCCACATACAACACCAAGAAATCATTTATATCAATTTAAAACCATTTGTTTATTTTATAAATTTGACCGTATTTATTAATTTAATAAATTTGTATTTATCGTAAAAATTAAGTGGAAGATATTTTTTGATTAATGTATTTTTTGTTTACTCCCATCATATATAGATCTATTATATAGTGCAGAAATTTATAATTTGATGTATAATCTAAATTTGATATTGAAAAAAATATAGTTTTTAGGCAATAAATTGTAAATTAGTAAAAAAAAAATTTAAAAATTTGAATTTTTAAAAATGATAGACAAGGTAAAGTTTATATATTTAAAATGTATAAAAAGAAAAATACAATTTCTATGGAATAATACATAATTTAATGAAATTATTAATTACAGATTTGATTTCTTGATATACAGAATGAAAATGGGCTTGCAAATGTTTTATGCTACTATTAAGCGTAATGCCAAAATAAGATTTTACTAATTTTTTGACTATATAGAGCTATATCAGATCGATTCAATAATATTATAGCTATTATAGCTACCTATGGAGGTATCACAGCTTCTACATGTATTTCGAATACTTAATTTGTTATCTTTTGCGATCTTTTATATTGTTTGTTGTTCGCTGGTTTTGCTTCTCCGTTGAGCGCACAATTAGTTCAATGCTCATCATTGCCAGCCGTCATAACAATTTGCTGGCAAATATGCGCACACACATCTATTACGGCTATTATTATTATGTTTATGAATTTTTATATTTTCTATTTTGTATTATTTTGTTTCTGCTACTCTTGCCATACTAGTCATGATAATAATTGTTAATGTACAACAAAAAATAATATTTTTTCAGGCGGGTGCAACGCACTCAAATGTCCAAGTGAGTGTGTGTGTGTGTGAGTGTGTGTATGCGTGGCACGCTTGTCTAGCGAGGGATAACGTGAGAGGGAGCCGTCGAGGGAAGTGCTCCTCAATGGGAGAAAGCGACCGCTATAAGATACAAAAACAAAAACAAACTCTCGACTGCAATTAAATAGCTGCCAACTGCAATTTCATTTAGAAAAGGCTGCGACAGCGCCACAACTATTGAACACTATGATCAGGAACTGAGCAGGGAATGGGGTGGTTGTGCCGGGGATAATTGGTGGGGGAAGTGCTGTTGGAACCACTGCGATTACACGAGGTGAATAGGTCACTGTACTGGATTGCTAAGAGCAGATAAAAAGAAACAAAAATGTAATCTGTGGCATTGAAATTGCACACTTAAATTAAGGGGCAAATTGTAAGATTAAATTTAAAATTTAAATTATAAGCATACAAAATCAAAATATATTAAGGCAATAGCTTCAAAAATGTATTAGCATGAATAGAAAAAAATTATATATATTAGCTAGCTTATATATTTAGCTAGCAAACAAAATAACACTTTAATATTGCGCTAGTTTAATTTGATTTGATTTCGTAATTTAATTTAATTAGTTTTAAAATCAATTAGCAAATAGCAATTTATATCAATTCATTACTCTATATATTAAATTATTAACAAATTCAATATTTGAAGAATATTACGAAGTTAATAAGTTAAGTGAAAAAACAAATTAAAATCGTTTTTTTGTAAAGGAACAAAAGTAGGAAATCATAAACAATGCAGCAAATTCTTGGCTAAAATTTGCATTGAAAACAAAAAATGAAACCAATAAAAATTGAAGATTCGTCTTGGCCACTTGAGAGTCGGCAAAAACAGGGGGGAAACCAGAAAGCAAAAATGGCAAATTGTAGTGGGGCAGCACTTGAGCTGGCCAAGATTTATGTGGGAATGGGAATGAAGGAGCCGCCGCCATTGATTGCGCTGGCCACCCTTTTTGGCCAGAAGACACAAGTCAACGACTAACAACAAGCACAAATCAATTGAATAAGTCATAAGTTATTCAGTTGTTGTTGTTGTGCTCTTATTCGCACTGTAACCGGTTCGGCAACGCAGCAATCACTGCAGCAGGTGGCAGGTGGCAAAGCGGCATCCACTGCAACTCCAAATGGCCAAGTGGCCAATGGCCCGAGTCTGCTAAGAAGGGGATTGGAGGGGGCTGCAAGAGTTGATGAGTTGCCAACCGGTTATGTAAATTGGTAGCAGAACACCGTCAACATTGTAGCATATCATGAATTTTAAATACAACCAAGGCAGGGGCAGGGGACATATAGAGGGAGGCTCGCTGTGGCTGCTGCAAATTGTATTATTTCTTCCTTTTTTTGGCTTTTGGCAAGCGGAAATGATGGGGCCGGGCAAGGGCTGGCAACAATCAACAACAATTAAATTTGATTAACGTAAAAGAAATATATGAAAATTAAAGTGTTTTTATATTTTATTTTTGATCTTTCGGTCTGGCCAGAGTTGCCCCCAGAAGGGTCGCTCGAACATAAAACTGACGGTGCATAAATTATGCTGGCTGTGCCGCCCGCTTTAACAGCAGCAGCAGCAGCAACAACAACAGCAACTCTTGCAGCATGCAACGTGCGGCATGCGGCATGCGGCACTTGAGCGACTGCGTCTCGACATGGATGTAAGTAGGTAGACAAAACCTTGGGAACACTCATATAAAACGAAGATTATTGTTCTTGCTTTTCGGGACTCAAGTGGCATGCCAGAGAAAAATCAAGACAACAACGAAAATTTTCAAGGTTAAGAAATGTATCCCGACATTAATAGACGATCTTTGATTCCCCACTAAGAAGCACTTATGTAGGCTTATCTCTTCGGTGCCGTAGTTTTAATACCCTTCTTGCTTATCTATGTCAGACGTATACTATAATTGTTTTATCTTAGCTACTTAGCTAAGATTTTTACAAAACATTTTTAAAAGATTTTACAAAAGTAGTTTGTACAAAAATTTAATTAACTGATCAAACCTATGAAAGCTGTAAGATCTGTTTTAGACAAGTTGAAAGCTTAATTAAAATAGTAAATGTTAAATTTTATCAAAATATATATATATTTTTACAAGTTTTTCAAACAAAAACTTTTTATCCTATCATTTCTATGGGAGTCGTCTTATATAGATGAAGAACATATTTGGAAAGTTTGGTAAAGATATCTTGAGAAACAACATAAGTTTTTATTCAAAAAACCGATTATTATAGTGATGCCTTTTTTAATAAAAATTTTTATTTTATTTTTTTGCAAGGTCTTACGGCCTTTTGAACAATAGCTCACGTTGAAATTATTGCCGCCAGGGTTTTACTTAAATCTAAATAAATTTAAAAACTTTGTTGTTAAGATCATACAAAATATTAATTGCAGACTTAATTTTTTTTATATTAAATGCATTTTTGAACTAATTGTTTTTATAAAAGCTTATAATATATCAATCCAATCCGATCGATTTCGAGACATAAAAGCGGGGCTGTGGCAAAAGTTAGCCACTATGACAACTCTCATTACGATAACTCCAACCGACAATGCTTTTTATTCTTATCGTACATAAACTCGATCAAAGTTGAAGTCTTCTTTAAGGTGTTACGCATTTGATAATATATTTGACATAGCTTCTTGCAAGGGTATACGAAACCTTGGCATGCCGCTTCCTTGAAGCTGTGAGTAAGCAGACCGCTTAATACAAATTTAATGAGGCTCAGCGCGTTGTGAGACCAAAACTCTTGGCAGTACAAGAAAAATAAAAGGCATAAATGTCGCACTAAGCTGCAAACTGGTTTTGGCCAACAGCAACAACAAAAGCGACTCCCAGACGGCACTCTTTTGTTGTTGTTCAAAAGAAGAGAAGAAAAAAGAGTTGGCAGCTCCTACATGCGAGTGCTTGCAGAGACCGGTTTCTGCTTTGATTTTTCTTGTTGTTGCTCAGAAGGCAACTTCTATAACTTGAATAACATTTTCATGCGCACAACAGGTACATTTGTTGTTGTACGCTATATATACTATATAAATATATATACAGCATGATATGCATATACATTATGTATATTTATATGTGTTTGTGGGGGTCGGTCTGCTGTTATATGAGAGTTCCTCTGACTCTTGTGTTGCCTGCGTTGTTTGTCTGTCTGTCTGCCTTGGTCGTTTCTCGGTTCTTCTTTTGTGCGACAACAGCAACAACAATCAGCTCTTTCTACATGTGTTGGTAGAAAGCCAAAAGAATAACTCAGGCAAACAGCATTTGAGAATTTGCTTTGTCATGTGCCTCTGCGCCTGTTTGTTCTCATAAATACACATACACACATTCCTATATCTCCTATATATATACCCTTTTTATGCGCTATATATACATATTCATCTGGCATATACGTCTGTTATGATGCGCATAATGCTTGTTTGTTATGCTGATTTGTACCTTTTATGAACAGAACACACACACACACGAGCGCAGTACACAATGTTTTCAACTCAAAGCTGGCTTTGTATACCCTGTAACTGACCACCCCCAGGCACACAACTTAACCGTGTAAATGTGGGGGTTTACAAAGAGTATGCTAATATGCGCAACAATACTCGAAAGGCATAGACCATGTAGTTCAAATGTCGTATAAATTATTTATAACCAGATTAGAATTTTTTGCTTTAGAATCAAGTTCACAAATTATTAAAAATAAGCTTTAACTAAGACAAAGATACACAATTAATCTCCGACAAGCAAAGCTAAAGACATAATAATGCTCAGACATGTATAGAACTAGGCTTTCTAATTTCTATACCTAATAAAAAATATAGCTAGATAGCTTTGTAGATCAATATATTTATACATATTTCAATGTTACCATAGATGGGTATAAATATTTATAAGTTAGTTTATTAATGTTAATATATCTATTTTTTTAATTTACAGTATAATGTCGACAAATGCATCTACACTTATAGTTTATAATTACCGGAAATGTAGTTTTTATTTCTTAGAGTAAAGTACGTTTTTATTTTATTTAAATGCACCTTGGCATTGAATATATAATTTTGCCAATTACATATGGATATACCTATATACCTCTATATATCTATAGAGGAACTTTATATTTCTAGCTTTAAAAACAGTAAATTTTAATCTTTCTCGAAGATCTCCATAAAAAATTGATTAAAAACCCGAAATAACATATTTGCCCCCAGTTATTCAGTATTCCAAGAAAGAATTCTTGGCAAAATAAGACGAAAGCAATCCCGAATGATTTCATTTAATAAAGTTATATTAAATAAATAACATTCATTATCGCATACGTTTTACCAAGAAATTGTCTTGGGTCAGGGGTCAGAGAAATGTATTTGACTCTGCGATAGGTTCACAAAATGGAACTGAGAGCGCTGCCATTAGCTAATTAGTAGCGATAATTTGATTAATTGCCACGCAAAGAGCTGCGCATTCAGTTCAATTATATGAAATTCAAGCAAAAAGTATCTTCAGTTCTGGAAATAGAAATAGAATTAAGACGGTGCTAGGCACCAGCAGTTACCAGTTCTGTATATCTTCTTTTTAAGACAAAGAGAACCAAAAAGGGAGAGACACAAAATCAAGATAAATAAAGCGCAAAGCGAATGAAAATAGAATGTACGCAAAAACAAAAAAATTAAATAAATACATATAAGAAAACATAGAACTAAGCAGATTAATTGAGGCAACCCCATCAGAGAAGTTGAAATATGAACGCGACCTCGAGAGTTGGGCCGTAGGCGGTGATGCTTTCACTTGGATCGAATCGACGGATCGAAAGCCAGTTAATAACTAGTTAAATAGACGCCAGATGCCACCAGTTACTTTACTTTTTAAGAGCATTGCGGATTATTCGAAAACAGGTCGCAAGCAGCTGTGAATAATTACAAACACTCGACTTTTAAATGATATTTTCTATGATAGCTTTATGATATAGAAGCATAAAGAAAGATTTTCAACAGGGTTTTCCTATGACCATAAACCATAAACAAATTCATTATAATTAAGTTTAGTCAAGATATACACTAAAAATGATTCTATTTTCCAAACTCAACTAACAATCGATTTTTCCAATCATAGCAATTTATATATTATATATATATATAATATATATATATATATATATATATACTACTGACTATATATATATATATATATATATATATATATATATATATATATATATATATATATATTATATATATATATTATATATATATACTTTAACATATATCATGGCTAAAGCAGAAATACAACATAATAAATGTTTGTGAAACGCTAGAAAATCTTGAAAAATCGTTTTAATTGAAAGAAAAGTAAATATTCTTAGAATCAGCAAACACTATATAAAACCCACATGTTTTAATACACATAAAATAGGGGTTTACTCGCCCCTATATTCAACATTTTGCTGCTTGGACAATTGTTGGGCGATTCTAGACCAAATGGGAACAAAGATTCAACGATTGCGCACTTTATAGTCAACATTTTCTAATGAGTCAAGCAATGAGATTAACAATTTCAAAGGCTACAAATTTGTTCCACATTCGTATTATTTTTTTTTTTTTTGATTTTTTATCTCAGCTTGAGAGCCTAACAACCAACTGTCAACTGACTAAATTTCTAGTGTATACATAGTATATATATATATACACTATGGTATCACAATCACAATTTCTCTGATATGCAAACACATATGCCGCAGTGAATCCGCATGCCCCTCTAGACGAGAGAGGGGCGTCTTCTTATCTTATCGCACAAACACATTTGGAAATTAAATATGTGTGTATGTACACATTCACATATAATATATAGGGTATAACCATTTTAACAATCTCTAGACTAAGGCAATGTGTAATCAAATGCCAGAGACTGGGAACGAAGAGAGGCGTGCTGAAATCGCTTGAATTGTATTGGATTTGGAACGTGGTCTGTCGATAAGATAATACAGTGGAATAAAAACACACACGGGACAATCGATTTCAATTTACGGCCGTCGCAATTTATGAACGGAAAACAAACGAAAAAGGTAGAGAAATGTAAAATTCGTAAAATCTGCAAACAACTTAAAAGCGTAAATTTTTAATAAAAAAAAATAAATAATAATAAGGCTGTTATCAGGACAGATGTGCGGCATGGTGCAGTTAGTCATAATCCGTGTACCCTGCCAAACAACTTTTACCTTATCAGACACTGGATGTTTTGTGTTTGATATTTAAGTTCTTTTAATACCTTGTAGCTGTTGAAAATGGTTAAAAAACAAAATATATTTGATTTAAAAAAAGATTTTTTTGATTAAAGTGTAAGATCAGGAGGATCAAGTGTAAAAGAATTAGCTACAATAACTTGTCATTTCGATTTTATTAATTTAATACTTTCAATTCTATTTATTAAATTCTTAAACAAGGTTTGTTTGCTTTTTTACAACTTTTTTTTCTTTCAAAATATCAGTAAATATCGAAATATTTTAAAGATTATAATAGCTGAACATAACAAAATTGGTTGGTATTTTAACCTGTAGCAACCACAGATCAGGACTACTTCACTCTTTTGAGTATCTTCCGCAATCTCCAAAGAAATTAAAGCAAAAAAAGTATTTTTAAAGCTATATTATTTATATTACAAAAAAAATTTTTAAAAAAATCTTTTTTATCATTTTTATTAAGGGAATGGAAGAAGTATTGTTTTATTATATTATTTTTACCCTTACAAGTATCGGATAGGCAATACTGCAAAAATGATTCTAAACATAGCTGAATTTTTTATACTTATTAGGGTATCTTTACGTCGAGCAGTCTTAAATATATATATTTTTCTTTTATCAATTTGGCACACATATGTATATGCATGCGGTACGTGTACGTAAATAAGATTTATGAGCCCAGAATTTGAACGTTGCTGCTGCTGCAACAACACGTAACATGCGGCGCTCGTAATTAAACAACAGCAACAATTACAACAAAATTACAAAAACAGCAACACGCCGAACAGATAACATATGCAAGAGTCTAATAAATAAACTGATAGCCCCGGCCACGTGGAGAGAGAGTACACTACGTACATATGTGGTATCTGGCCACTCAGCCCAGTGAAACACCCTCAATAGATCTGTTTAGGCCATATGCGGAACATTTGGCTGAAATAAACCAAACAAAAGCATTTCCAATTGACGTCAAAGATAATAACAAAAAAGAAGGAAAAAAACTCAATATAGCTAATGAAAATTAACGCATATACGGCAAAATCTCACGCACACACATATATAGATATATAAGACCCCCTATGGGCGCTACGCCCCCCGCACATGCCCCACAAAGAGCCAACGAAATCAATAAAAACAACTCAAAGAGGTACAGACACGAGCTGGAACGGAATGGAACGAAACGAAATTAAATTTAATAAATTGTTTAGAAGGTATCTAGTATTGTGTATACAAAAAAAGCGCACACGATTTGGGTTAATGAGTTTTTGAATTATTGAATCAATTTTTGTATATATACATATATAAAAAAACAAGTACATCAAAGTCAGAATTCACACCAAAAGAAACCTTATCGAGGCGGCGCAAAAAAAGCACTTGAAACAATATCAGTTACCAGGTATATCTAAGCAGCTGATTACCGCGTTCAGACAATAAACAAATAGGTTCATAACTTGCTTAAATTATTAAAAGTAGCCAAAGAAACTAACAATTTTGCTATCACAAAGAATGACAATATGAAAATAAAATATTTTGGAATTTCTAATAGATACAAATTTAAAAAATGTTTCGATTAATCATTTTTTTAAGGTAAATTAAAGTCATTTGACAAACAATCAAAATAAGAGCAAGCAATCGATTATGTCTAACTTATCGATGCTTAACATAATCAAACAATCGATTATAACCAATAATTAAAGCCACAAGAAACGAAGAATATTTAAAAACATATACTTAAAAGAAACGACGATAAATCCATGCTTTTAACAGTTAATATGTTTTTATTTCAAAATAATCGATTGCAATCAATAGACATTTAACATCTAACAATCGATAAATATTCATTATAATTTCAGTCCCTTTTTAGCCACGAATATCAATTATTATTATTATTTATTATTATGTATTTAAGTACTTCGAACTGGTTATTCTATATAAATGTTCTCTGATCACATTTAAATGTCAAATATAATCGAAACAAAAGAAATCATGACGTGCTTCAGCGACCATGACCTATATTAATTATTTCTGATCAATTTTTGTGAAAGACAACACATTAATTGAAAACCTCTAAAAATAATCGGGAATTTCACAAAGGGTTTGTCAGCTATATCGCTGATATTCTCAATTCTTATTCAGCTGATTTTGATCAATTTTTTGCTAGATTTCTATAAGCCGTATTATGATTCAATATAGAGAAATCGCAAATATTTACAAATTTTTATTTTTGACCTTCCAATAGTCCTATATAAATAGATTAGTATCCGCATACACCTAAAATCAATGAAGTCATTAAATTTACCCTCTTGAAAAGTGTATTTCATTTTCATTTATGTTCAGTTCAATGTCTGGTTTTGAGCGTTACAAATAGGCCCACAATAAATGCCTTTTTGGCTACTTGCGAAACATTTTCAAGTTGCAATTTCAAATCTTTTGCTTATTTTTCTGGCGCAAAATGAAACGAATGCAACGGATGTTAGGGGAAACTGTGCGAAAGAAGGCGTCGCGGGTAGGTGCCACAATATATTTTTATTTTCTTTTCTTTTCTCTTTTGGCAACCGCATTATTAAAAATTATTGTAAAATTCGTTTGGCCCATTACAAAAGCCATGAAATATGGCACACATGGCCAGCTTTCAATTTCAGATCATTTTCATTAATTTCAGACAGAAAAATGAAAAAGAAAACGGAAAATTCATGATATATATACTACACTTACACTTATTTACCAGCTCAATATAAAATAGATTTATTTTCTTTAGCCACATTACGAAACATACCTGCAAAAAAAGAGAAAAATAAAAAATGAGTATATATGGGTCATAATTGAAAATATATTTTAAAATATTTTATTATAAAAGTTTGGCATGCAATTTACTCAAAAATGTATATTTCAGTATACTAGATATTTATATTTTTATGTTTGAATTTGAGAATAATATTAAACATTCATATAGTTATATAAGGAAATCGTTGGATCATTTGATCCACCGAAAAATATATCTTTTAAAGATTTAGATTTCTAACATTGAAATTTAACATTATTGAATATTCGTAATATTTATGATTGAGAAAATCAAATAGTAACAAGTGAAAATCAATTGTTTACATATTTCAAAAATATGTTATTTATTTGATCAAGTCTTGAAGTTCTATAAAATTTGTTAAAAAGTATTGAAACAAAAATACGTAATAAATTTAAATCTGTAAAAAAATGGATTCATTATTTTGTGAACAAATAATTTAGTTTAAATTAAAAATCTTTAGTGTTATTTTTGTAATAAAACTCAAAGAAAGATATCTACTTTTAAATTAAAATAAAATCTAACGCTTAACAAATTTTGCTCATCAGTCAGTCATTTTCTTTGACGAATCATTAAATGATCTTGCCTAGAGACTTTGTACTGGTCTTTAAAATAGTATTCACCATCGTGTTGAAATAATCTTAAATAGAATACATTACTAGAATTATTCAGTATTATGGTACTGAGGCTCATTAAGGCAGCGACAACAACAATGAGCCTGGCTTGTTTTGTCATTTACAAAAGGCCCGAACCGAAACGGTTTATCTTCACGCAACATTTGACAACAGCAGAGCCCCCAGGAACACGCCCTTCCCCTACAGCTGTCAGGCAAAATATTTAAAAAAAAACTTGCTCTGAATGGCACCACATTGTCTTCTTTTTTTTGCATATATATATAACAAAACATATATTAAGTACATGTCGTATTTATGTATACAGTAGGCCCACATATATAGAGGGAGAGTTAGGGGCAAGCCTTTCAAGCGTCTCGCTTGCGGTTGAAGATGGCAAAGGCAATGGCAAGCCGCGAGGAGCAAGGTTGCAAAAATATCAAATTTCCGAGCCGGGGCCAACTAAGCGGGCAGGATGAACTAATAATAAAGGAATATATGTACATATACATATAACATGTATATGCAGACAAAAGTATGAGGGGGGCAGCATACAAGACACAGCCGCACACTTATAGGGGTTATATATTATATACATTGCGCATACGCCACGTAGCACACACGGCAAACAATTAAGCGACCTCATTTGCAGAGAACAAACCACATGCAACCACAACAACAACTTGGGAGACATTTAGACGCTTTGAGTGACAGCTGCACTTAAAGAGCAAAAAATAAAAACTTAAGCTAAAAAAACAAACTCGGTAAAACGCAGAAAAAACTTGAGAAAGAACAGTTATCTTCATTTTGACGAAGATTAAATACCCTTGCAGACAAGGGACAGCTGTTCCATATAATATTACGATCTTCCTTACCAGCTTAAGAAAAGAGATCAATTAAAAATAACTGTATTTTTACCCTATCGTTTCCCGGAAAGCATCGCGGAGGTTTACATATAAATGCAAATTCATAATTGTAGAATTTGGCCTAGATATCTTATAATATAACAAGTGTTTTTAAACAAAAACTCAAATTTCCACCGATCGTTCCTTTGAAAGCCTATTAATAAAGTGCTCATATTAAAGAAGTATAACTAACCTCATATTTTGTAAGTAAAATTATTATAAAAGCAAAAACTAATTCATAAATATATAAATATTTCATAATTAAAAACTACATTTTTCATGATCGTGGCTGATTCAAAATTAAAATATGATAATATAAATTTAATAATTTGTGTTCTGTTTAAGTGGCAAGTTAAATTATGGTACTTGAAAACAAAAAAGAGTTTAATACAAACAATACATTTTGAAATTATTCAAACTCGTTTCTTGAAAAAAGAAAATAAGAAAATATGGTTTTCCTATAAAAACACGATTTGCAAAAAAACATTCGTAATTAATCCTTTAATTTAAGACATATTCATAAAACAAATTATTGAAATTAAATTTTTTCAATTTTTAACTGATCTGATATATGTTGTTTTTCAATATACCCCTCAACGCGTTACAAAATAAATGATAAAAACTACAATACACTGAGTTAGGGTATATAAAATTGCAATGAAGATGGAGGCGAACGACGTTGACAGTTCACGAACTCAACGTTCGCTGAGCTCATTCTTGAGATACAGATACAGCAACAAAGATACGCGATACGTTTGGCCAGCTGCAACAACAGCAATGAGAAACTAGTTGCAACTAGTGCAACTGCAACAAACGTTGCAACGCGTCGCGAACTCGTTTGCCGCAGCAGAACTGCCTGGGAAGGCGTTGCCCGAAGCTGCAACAAAGTGCTGCACTCAGTGGGTGCACGAATGTGTGGGTGAGTGCTGCGACTGCGAATGCTGCGACTGCGAATGCTGTGAGAAAGAATGCTACAAAGCGGCCTTTAAGTTGCTGCAGCTGCCACGACTAAAAAGAGGAGAGAAAAAGAAAAAACAGATAAAAGTATCTGATAGATACTTTTGATCGGCAGCCCGCATAAGTGCAAAGCTCATTAAATTGATTGACTGCTGGCTGCCAGTGGCTGCTTTATGATTTCTGATAATGTGATATATATTTATTGTCCAGGAAAACTCAACACAATACCCAAAGCAATTCCACAGAATTCCAATTTAATTTCTTGCCACCTGAAATACGACTGCACAACAATATCATTTTCAAACGAACTTCTGGCCAACAGTTCTTCCGTTGGAAACTTAGCCAGAATTCTATTTTAATAATAACATTTAATATTTTATTATTCTATTCGATTTCAGGCTTAAGTTTCAGTTTGATTTATGGCGTTATTTGCAGTAAATTATCAATTTTATATTTAAAGGCAAATTTGAAGCGAATAAACATGCAAAGTGCATGCAAATGGCAGAGAAACAAACAGCTTTAAAAAAAGGGGAATGATCAGGTCTAGACAGGTGGCAATATCAAATTATATAAACAACAATTATATATGAAAAAAAGAAACAACAAAAAACAAACATAAAAACTCGAAAATAAATAGAATTTTGTTATTATGAATTTATGAGTATGTGTTGATGTTGTTGTTGTTGTTGTTGCTTTAGCTTGGGTCTACGTGTAGACAATTTCCGGGTGTCTAAATCGGTCGTCGCGCCAGTTGAAACGACGCGTCGCAGTCGCAGCTGACATTAAGCCCACCCACAGTTAATAAGATATTTTGCACAGTGCACAAGAAACGATCAAAATTAGAAGCAAAAAAAACGTAACTCAAGTCTGAATCATTTTTACTCACTTGACAGCAATTAGCTCGAGTCAAATAACAAAAATTAAAACGTTTCCCGAAAAAATAAATACAAAAAAAATACAAAAATTCAAATAGTCGAAAGATTTGAACTTAATTTGCATAACTTAACCTACGTATTTATTTTGTTTTGTATTTTGTAAAGACAAACGTATTCCTAGGGCGCACATAAATCAAGGAAAGACAGAGGGGTTGCAAAACCCGTCGAGAATTATGGCGTGAAAAAAAACAACGTTTCATTCATTGAATGCAAATGCAGAGCGAAAAATACATATGCAAATGGTATATAGAGGGATACCCTTACTGCGCACACACAAACATACATGTGCATATATATGTGTATGTATGAGTGTCTAGCTGTGTGTTTTATGCACACAGCTGCTGCCTTTTCAAGAGTTTGGCCACGTTATTCCCATGCCCAACCCCTTCCGTTTCTCCCTCTAATCCACTCCCTGCTTTTTTTGTTTCTTTCTTTTCAGCGCGGATTTCCTATGGCATGTTAAAAATGTTGCGGCAGACAACATAAACAAGAATGTTCTAGTCGAGAGTGCGCGACTGGTAGGTACCCTGTATCCAGCTGTTTGTGCTTACTTTTATGCATTTAGTAAATTTAAAAACGTATATGCACACACATATAAACCTTTGTGTCCATCTTCCCTCTATCAAAACTTAGTAAATGGATTCTGCAAGATAATTTTTGTTTATTCTGTGATTGTTATATAATTGTATTTTACTAATTTATTTATTTTACGTTATTTATTTAATTTTTTATTCAATTTTGAATTTAAAAGGGCAAGGTTTACAAAAAGTAAATTACTTAGGGTTTGGTCTGCTATAAATTCCGAGATTTTTTTAAGGTAAACGTGGGAGTTCATAGTTAGCCTTATACTAAAAAGGTCAATTGTATAAAACTTTATAGTTATAGTTGCATTTATATAGAAAAACGAACTTGACAAAATCAACTTATCTGGGCATTCTGATAAAATAATATATACAGCTGAATCTCGACCATAATATTGACCGGGAACATCATCTTTTCCGAGTAGTTGATCTTATACCTTTATTAACATTTTATCCGTGTAGTTTTGCATGTACACATATCAAAATTCCAGCTACCTTAAGCATTGAAAAAATAATTCTTTTTTTTTAAATATTTGTTATATTCATGGAATAGAATAAGATCTATATGCATATTCGTTTTCGTTAAAAAGTCCTTTTTCAAATATTTATATTGACCTATTTTAATCGACACTTTCGATTATCCCTAATGATCTCGGCCCCAAACAACACGGATAATCTAGATTCAAATGTATATGCTTTATGATGTCGACAATACTGCCACAAAACCATTATACCCTTCTCTGTAATCCACATTCAATGGTTGGTACAGGGTATACAAAGCATATTTGAATGTCGACATTTGTATGCAAGTTAAAGATACAAAGCACACAGCTTTAAGGATGCACACACTCACGCACACACACACATGCATACAGTTAACGCTCAAGGTCCAATGGCAAAAGGCTTCAGTTTTTTTGTCTCCATCATCATCATCATTATCAACATGCCCCATCATCATGATTATTATTGCGATTTTGTGATTCATGCAACGCAGGAAGCGGGCTCCAGTCAAGTGCATTGTTGTGCAGATATTGTATCTTTTGCTGGACATTTTTATTATCATCATTATAAGTGGCCGGGCATTGTTCTGTAGCGCATGAAAGCGAAAGGCGTTCTGCATAAAGCTCTCTGAACTCACGCGCTCTCTGAAATTACGAACTGGACTCTAGACTAGACATCAGCTAAGTGCCAGACAAAGCAGGGATCAAGTGGGGTTTTCACATGGACAATGGGCAGCACAGAGCAAAGTAAATTTGAATGTAAAAATGCTGCGTCAGCAGCAACAGCAGCAGCAACAGTCACCTGATATTTAGAGATGAGCCACAAAAAGCGTCTGCAAATTATGAGAAACCTAGAACAATGTATTTGCACCTGTTTTTAAATGTGGCCAAGCGATTACCTGATTTTGTGTTCTTTTTTTTATTTTAATAAAGAAGAAAATTAACGTATCAATAGTGTTGAAGGCACAATCGTTTTTGTTATTATTAAAAATCTTTTGAGAGCAACAAAATTCATTCATATTTTCTCTTCATTATAATATTTAATATACAAAAACAATTAATAAGTAATATGTAGGTACTCCATTTTAAAATATTGTAATTAAATCTCGATGGTTCGGTTCACGGTTCGAACCAATCCCTCGTCGTTAGATTCGAATTTAAAGCTGGGGTTTCACATTAATTAAGTCAACTTCAAAGTTCGGCTAATGTTCTTTCCAATTTTTAAATAAACAGTTTTCTTTTTAGTTTTAAAAAAGAAATAATGATTTTCTTTTGTTTTTTGTAATTAAAAGATAGAATGCATTCCATATAATGTAAATATTCCAATGTATATTTTTGAGGTGGAAATTCACCGTTGTATTGAAATTATTCCTTGAAAGATTTTTTTTTTTTCAGTTTTGTTTGTGTTTCAATTCGACTGATCTTTTGGTTCGAATGGTTTGGTTTAAGGTTCGTTAAATAATTCGCAAAAAATATAAGTTTTAGCCTGATTTGAAGCAGGAAAATTTATAAGTTTTCACTGATTTATGTACTTTTGGCATTACACATATAAACTGAAGTTTAAATTAAAACTTTGCAAAAGTAAATATTTAGTATCAGGAAATTTTGAGTACTCACTGAATGTTTTTGGGTCTACAGATTTGATATTTGATTTTTAACTTAAGCATCAGTCTGCCAAGATCATAAAAATTTAATTTTGCATAAACAAAGCCATGGCTGAGGCAACGAGCACATCCTGTGCAAAAAACAAAGGGGTAGGTGGTGCTAGAGAGAAGGGTGGCGTCAGGGGGGCTCAGGAACTCTGTCCGCTGGCCCGTAACGATTGCCCAACACAAATGCGGCGGCTCAAGCACGAGTTGCTGCCACATTTGGCATTTAGTGGCGCTTCAGCCTGCCCCAAAGGCTTGCACAATATTCAATATTCGAAAGCGTAACCGTGTGAGTATGTGTTTGAGTGGGTGCCCCCAAAAAAGAAGCAACTTCGAGTGCATTGAACTCGAGTGCATGAAAAGTTGGCAATAGGTAAGAGGGATGCGGGTCGCTCACAGTACGCCCTCAACTAATCAAAACCAATTAGCAATAGGGCGCGAAGAGAGCTCTATGATAGATATATATGTGTACATATAGTACACGTACATAACTATATGTCTATATGGAAAGCCCACACTATAAATGACGTTATGCTATGTTGATGACGAACCAAATGTCCACGTACAAAGTTGCCGCAGGGCACGTGATGTGACTTTGAATTGTGCAGAGAAATTGTCATGGAGAACGGTGAACATTATGTTCGAATGGGTATATAAAAATATATTTCATATTTAATAATAGCAGGGGATTTTTTTGAACTTTGTATAATCATTTTTATTGTTACTGTGAGCAGTGGCATAAACTGTCAACATTAGAAATTGAAATTTTACAAGCGACATTTTCAATTTAAATTTACTTTTTTTCCTCAATTTCTTGTGTTATAAGCAGCTTATAGTATTATACGTTATCCCACATGATATATTTTTTATATTTTAAGTCTTAATTTATTCCGTATTTTATATTTATTAATTTTTTAATTATTTTATGGTACATACACTTGAATGTTTTTTATTTTTTGTGAAAGTTAAACCATATTTAAAATGTTTCATTTTGTATTATAATTTATAGTAGTTCGAATAAAAATAGAATCTTTTGACGTAAAGACACATTTAGATATGTAATATAATAATCAGCTTACCTATATTCAGATTATACTTATTTTTATGCAGATAATTCTTTCTTTTTCTACCAATGAAATTTTTTCAAACAAAATATTTACTTTAAACGAAATAAAACTTGCCTGAAACCAAAAAGTTCGTATTTGTGACCCCACTGTTCGAAATTCCCATCGAGCCAAATCATTAAATATAGTTATTTTCATAAATAATTACACGTTGTGATTTCTATCGAAATTTAACGCAGCGGAAGTTCGTAGGGTGCAAAAAGTTTGGGGGGATATAAAAAAATCTACGTAATTTCACACAATAATTACTTAAATTATTGTCAATTATTGCAATTGCAGTTACGGGGGCGTTACACGAGACATTTGCGTGTTATTGACGATGGAGTTGTATTTATTTCACGTATATGTCAAAAAAAAAGATGGGGCCTATTAAGGTAAGGTACTGATTAGTTTTCCAATCAGGAGGTTCAAAAAATATATATAAAATGTATAAAAAATATATATAAATTTTAAAAAGAAGCACAAAAGCTTGATAATGCTTGTATTCAATTTACATGTTTAGTTTTTATAAAGATCTCAGAAAAACCTTTTTAAAAAACATCCATAAAATAGCTTTTAGCTTTAAAAACGACTATCAAATAGCTCTAAAACATAGATTAAACAAGAAAATTCGAGATTGACAGGGTATTCAAAAGTCGTGCGCAGATTTGTAGCATTTGCATTAGCGTTGATTGTTGCAATTTGGTTGTCATCGCAGTATTTTATAATTGAACAACAAAATATAATAACAATAAAAGTGAGACGTGTGTTTTTACACGCTTTACGTAACACTTTTTATTATATTAATTTTATTTTTATTTTGTTTTTAATTTTTTTGTGTTCTGTTCTGTTTGTGTGCACTTGTCAGCTGTTTTTGGGAGCCTAGCAAAAAAAAACGCTCAGGGGTTTGGAAGCGTATTAAATTAATTTTTAATTATTATTTTTAATTGCAATAATAATTGCAACTGGGAATAAAGCAAATAAATAAATTGAAAAGAGAATATATAAAAACGAGTAAATGCAATGAAACATGCAAATTGGTTGCACGCATCGTCAAATACTGGAAAAGATTAAAAACGGGGAGGCAGAACAAAAGAGCGAGAGCGAAATAATGAGTAAGCACATGTGAAAGTCACATGTGTGTGCTGGGCACTGGTGGGAAATATTCCGAGATAAATGAGTCAAACAACACAATCTGAATACAAGATTACTTGCAAGAACTACACAAATCACTGGATAAAAAAACCCAAAAAAACATTATGTAATTTTATTGTTTTATAAGAATTACACTATACATATATACATGTATCTTAAAATAAGATTCTTTTTCGTTTATTTCTTTTGCTTTTATAATGGTTTTGGTTTCATAAAAACAGTTCTTACATGCTTTCTATATAAAAATATATAACTTCTGTTTATGTTTTTTAAAGTATTTAAAACGATTTATCTCTACAAAATATTTCTCTATATGCTAAAAACAAAATTTAATAAGTTCTGATCTTTTTCATGCTCTATATTGAATTTGAAAAATGAATCTTCAATATAGTGATTCACGCTGTTCTTATAGGATCTCTATTTATCACAAGCTTTTAAAGATGTTTTTGAAGAGCTTATTATTTGCATATATAAAATTATTTTCTATTTTAAAATACTTCAAAAGTAAATATGGCTATCGTGTGGTCAAATAATAGTATTATTTTTTAAATTTTGTCAGTATACAAGTCTAAAATAACCTGTATTTTGTAAAACTTAATTTTTTTTCCAGTTGCCTTAAATTGAAAAATAATTTTTAAACTCTTTCACTATACTTTCAAACATTTTGTAAAATTTATCGAAAGCAAAACTCTCGGTTTTTTTATTCAATCTACCTATATGTACATCGTATAAGCCTGTTTTTTTATTTTCTATATATTTTGCCCCGTGGCTTTTCTCTTTTGCTCTCGAGTTGACTAAGACACCAACTTGACATTTGGCGAATACTTGGCCCCGAAACAAATTCTGCCCGGCTTTGATCTCTCCACTTCAGCGCGCTTTTGTTTCGCATGGGTCAAAAAAAAAATGAAACAAAAAGCAAAAACAAGAAAATAAAAAATAAATAATAAATAATGATGGAAAAAAACGCGTTGGGTCTGTCTAATCTGGCTAAAAGCAGCAGACGCCATTGACGAGATTTACTTGTTCAGCTATTTATTTATTTATTATCGCGAGGAGTCGCCATTAAGCGGCTGCTTCCTGCACATCCGAGAATGGGTGTAGGGGAGGAGAGGGGAGTGGGTTAGGCTACTGCTGCTGCTGCTCATAAAGCAAAAGTCCAATTGATTAAAGTAGCAAACAGTAGCGAAAGAGATAGAAAAAGAGAGAGCGAGAGGCATAAAATTACTGGCCAGGCTGAGCCAGGCGGACTTTGTATTTTGCGAGTGTGTGTGTGTGTATACATATGTGTGTACACGTATGTGTGCATGACTCATTTGCAATTAAGCGACAAAAGGCAGGCAGGCAGGCAGCAGCAGCAGCAAACAGCGAAACTCACGCACGCACACTCACACACATACATATAAAAGCAAACATGAGCAGAATTCAAGTGCCGCAAAAATGCCAGCATAAAAATAAAGTAAACGCTGCGCCAAAAGAAGAAAACCTACAAAAGCAGCAGCAGCAGCAGCAGCAGCGGCGGCAGCGACCACAAAACCAAATCAGCGACAACGCTGAGAGAGAAAGAGAGCGCGCGCGCAAATAAACGTACGCATTTGTTTGTGTGTGTGTGTGTGTGGCTGCAAATTCAAATTGGCTCAGGCGAGCTTCGACGCTAACGTCGACAGCGACTGATGTTTACACAACGTGCGGCGGCGTATTCGCAAGTTGCGCGCAAAACAGCAAAACCAACAACAACAATGGCCGTTGCTTGTATTTTTTGCTTCTTTTGCCGCTGATATTACTGCTTCTTTTTCTTCTTTTCGTAGTCGGACTCTAATTGAAAACAAGCAAAGACGGCCAGCGTGTGTGCGCAAGAAATGAAAAAAAAATCAAGCAGGCGGCGCTGCTGCTGCGGTTAGATGGGAAATTGTGTGGCGACGTTTTTGCAGCGTTGCCAAACTTCAACAGCACATTTGTCGCTGTAGCTTTGCAGCAGCCGCAGCAGCAGCAGAGCAGCTATAGTTGTAGCGTTGACTATATATGAATGTGTGTGTGTGAGTGTGTATATATCTGTCTGGCTGTGCATGGCTGTTATGTGTGTGTGTGTGTATGTGTGTGTGTGCGCTGTATCTTTGAAGCCGTACATTGTGCGTTAATTTACAGGACACAAACTGCTGCTCTTGGCTAATTTATGCCTGTTTCAAAGACCATTTTGTACATGTGTGTGTGTGTTTATGCACCTGATCGATGCTTAATGATAGCCACAAACAACAAACCGGTTCTTCTTGACTAACAAACGTCACAGCGACATAATACACAAGCTGACCAACAACAACAATAACATGGCCAGCAACTGGTTTCATCAGGTAACAGGTAATAACACATCAGCTCTTTGGTATAATAATAATCGATTTGTCGCTGCCCGCTTGCCTGCCTACCTTCTTTAGCTCTTCCATGATAATCTTTTGTCTCTCTGCTGCTTTCTTGGCACCTTTTGTCAACGTGTGTGAAGTGTGGCAACGTTGCGCATAAAATGTCCCCATCGCAGCCGCTGCTCATCCTCTCCCTCTCTCTCTCTCTCTCTCTCACACAGCCGCCGCAGCAAGTCGACTGTGAAATTATTTGGGAATTTTCTAATTTCCCATACACAAAAAAATTGAGTTATCGCATCGCTGCCAGACAACGTCAACGTCGACTGCGACGCGGCGTTGTCACGTTCCCTGCTGACATATGGAATTACGAAACAACTACAACAATGGGCAAAATGTGCAATGTGCAAGGCAAACAGCAACAAAAACAATAACAATGCAAATAATAATCAAATAATTGCACGACTTGCAAAACAAAAAGCTGTACTCAAAATGCAAAAAACTACAACAATGCCGTTATGAGGCGTTCCTGAACGAACTCATAGATACATTCACACAACGTATGAAAAAAAAACACCCACAAAGACAACATTTCAATTTCGCAAAGTCGGAAGTATTTTAGCGCGTTTTGTTGCTTTTCTTATCAGCTGGGCTCAACAACAACAAAAAACAAGCACCTGTGTGGCCACAAATTGAAAAAATAGTGTGCGATGAGTAAGTCCAAAGTTTTTCACCCTTGGGGAGCAATGATGAAGAAAAATTAACGTAAAAACACTAAATGCCATGTGGCATGAGTAACCCATTTGTAACTGTACAAAAAAGAGCAAGAGTGTCGAACTAGAAGACACCCTGTAACCATAACAAAAATTCCAAAAAACATGCCCATTAAATGCATTTTATTACAAAATATGAATTATTTTTAGAGCAAAAACCATTAACAGAAACTCATTCCTCATCAAAATCTGCTTAGTTTTAGCAAAGTTATGCACCCATTAGTATATAAAAACTATTTTCTATACAATTCCAACATGATTTTTTAACCAAGTTCATATATGGAAATACTTGGGATTCTTTCTTTATATATTTCTAGCATTTCTAGACTAAAAGAATTTAGAAAAATCTATAAAATATGGCTCTCCTATTTCTTTATAAAACATAAAACATACATGTATATATAATATATATTTAAAAAACATCGATCTCTCCTTATAACATTTCTAACCACGTTTAGAGCAGAACTAGCTACTACCGGAAAAATGCAATTTTGAATGATTCAGCAAAATAAACCCCTATAAAGTAGAACAAATATAATATTATTTATATTATATTACTATTGAAGATTAATACGAGAAAATATTAATGTAAGCTCCGAAATCTCCGAAAATCTTTTAATATTTTTATATAGTAAGCTGTAAAAGATAGCAAGATAGAATTTTTTCTTTTTAACTTGTCTGGCAGAATTTGTGGCTCAAAATAGTCACAAAGTAGACCATAATAAAAATGGAATTGTATCTGAGTGTGAGCACAATTACAATTTTCTCGCTTCTATTCTATTCTGTTCTGTTCTATGTGATTTGGTTCGCTTCGGTTCTCTATCTAATCTACTTTTTTGGCTTGCCCCACAGAACGCGACGCTGTCAATGCCAAAAAAAACATTGAAAGCAAAAAAAACAAATAGATCGTAAATGTATATATACGTATATATGTGTGTATATGCAACGACAACACAAATGTAGAAAATAAAATGTAACATGACATTGAAACAAGTCAAATGCTCTGAAAATAACAAAATCTGATACCTCATTGCCTGTTATTGTTATTGTTTTTTGCATTTTTGTAACAATTTTCAAGTTTTTTGTCGTGTTAAAAAGCGAAACACGAATTTTTAGTTGATTGAAATTGAAAATAAAAAGCCAAAAGGGGTAGCAGAAAAAGTAATATTTATAGATATATATATAATAATATACAATTATTTAAGATTTCATTTTCTTAATTATTTAAAATTTAAGAAAACAAATAAATATAAAACTGAGATAACAGAAATAAATAAATATTAAAACAAAAAGAAATGTTTAAAAAAAGGCTATGTTTTGCTCATTTGAAAAAATTCTAAAACAGTTGCTCCAAAATAAAAAATAGCGTTAAAAGGCAAAATAACATTAAAACTCGTTAGTTCACTCTCAAATTACCATATGTAAAAATAAATATAAAATAAATAAAAAAATCATAACCTCTCCGATCTGGGAAACTAAATGTCGTATTCCTCTTAACAATATTCAAATTCCATATGTTCAGAAGAAATAGTAATAACAATCTACAAAAACTAAGCGTCATTGCTCTATAAAAAAATTCAAAATACACAAAACTAAACAATAAAAAAGTAGTTTCGTAAAAAGAACGCCTCGAATTGCAAGTTGTATAAACAATAATTGAAGCAGAGATAAAAGAAAACAAGTACGGTATTAGCCTGAAAGATACTCTACACATGAAAAACATAAACAACAAGAAATTAATTAAATTATACAATATTTATCTTTCGGTTTGTGGTTTCACATTTATTTATTTATTTTATAAATGCATAAGGTTATATAAATATTATATATATATTTATAACAAGCTAAACCAGAAATAGAAGCAACCTAATGAACATGCTCGAATATAACATACTCTGTATACTGGCTGAATCCTAAGTAGTGCATTTTGTTCATTGTTGCCCGTTTTTTTAAACTGACAAATCTATTTGTTAACCATTTTTATACATTTACAGGGTATGCAAGGCGAAAGTAACTTAGATCGAGTTGTATAAACAATAATTTGCCAAAAATACAGCTAGATAGCAGAAAGGAAAACAAAATGTTGAGCTCATGCGTCATCGCAGCGCACAGCTGGTTGTTTTTTCTTCTTCTTTTCGTTTGAAATGTATCCCGCAGATACAGATACATTTGGTAGCTACCAAGCTGTTGGTGCGTAATTTATCTATGCACATTTGGCCAGCAACTATTTTCTAGTTGTTGTAGACACTCTCTCGTTGCGGTGCGGCGGTTCATTGTCAATGTCAAAAAGCTGTCGACTGGTTTTTGTTGTTGCCTTTTTTACGTTTTTCAATTTTTGTTGTTGTTTTGTTGAGCTACGCTTTTGACGATTGTCTTGTAATTAACCGACAACTAGCAATTGTTGTTGTTTGCGGTTGTTTTTCTGCTGACATTGATGCGGGTTTAATGCACCGCCAGCCGCGCTCTCTGGGCCGCTTTAATGACTTGGCCAGCAAAACATTTTTTTTATTTCTTTTTTTTTTGGCTACAATGTATGTAGAGCCGGCTAATGAAGCAATTAGGCGGCGACTTTTGCACCCAACACAAAGACAAAAAAATCATCAAAAAACCACCTAAAATAAAGAAGGGAAGTGTGCTGTAGACGGGAGTGAGCAACTGAAAGATACTCTATAAACGCCACGTATAAAAATAAAAACTATTTTTTGGCCGATGGCTGTACTTCTTGCCCTCAATGCCACACTTTGGAAATAGACAGGGGTATAGCATATAGAGTAGAAAATTTGATGTAAATAGCTCTAA
Organism: Drosophila robusta; assembly: GCA_035043565.1. Taxonomy (NCBI): domain Eukaryota; kingdom Metazoa; phylum Arthropoda; class Insecta; order Diptera; family Drosophilidae; genus Drosophila; species Drosophila robusta. The sequence goes on along the minus strand of JAWNMW010000583.1, from coordinate 9,383,286 downwards.
TAATCTCAGAGATATGTTAATATCGAAATCGATCGAAATTTATCGATTTTGAAATGATTTTGATTGGAGTTATCGAAAAAGGTATCAAGCAATAAAAAAACTATCGAGAGACAACCAATTCTCTTTTTCTGTATTTAGGTCTACTGTCAGCATGCTTAAAAAACATAGGCTGAGAATCGATATTTATCGAGAAGAAAATCTACTCGAGATATGCTTAAAAAAGCCCATGTTTTGAATATGATATTTATCGATATTAAAATGGGACGAAATATCGGAAAAAATATTGATATACGAGAATTACAATATTATTCAAATATATATTCAAAATTGCACTTCTCTTTAAGTTTCGACACTTAAAAATTGAAGATGCTTCCTTTCGTTTATTGCACATATATCTTTTTACAACTGCATTATCACCTTTCCTTACCATATTCTATTGGTACAGGGTATAATAAATAAATAAATATATATATCTTTAGCAACAATAACAACGAGCAGCAAACTTGTTTTGGCCAAGAGAACAACACAAATGAAAGGCAGACGGAGGCGTCTAAAGCAGACACACACGCACACACATAGAACGCGATTCTTGTGGGCCCAAAAACAAAAATATTTTGTACGAAATTACGTAATAACGCAAAATAGACGTCGACTGCGACGGCGACGCTAGTGCCACATGTCCGTCTCGTGTCCGACGTTTGGCTCTCTTGGGCCGATTTTTACTGTACACGTCGCCACAGAGTTTGCTAACACACACACGCACACACACACAGGTAGCAAAAGCAGCAGAGAAGATGCGACGACAAGTCAAGGTAAAAAGTTACGCGTTTTTAGGCATGGCCACTTACGTATCCCACATAAATGCATGAGATACTCGTGTGTATCTCAAAGATACAACTGGCTGACAGACAGGCAGCCGAGCTAAGCTGCATCTGCAACTGCTTGAGATACTTTTTGGGACCGCAGACGACGTGCCACAGATCCCTCACGGATAACGCCAACTCGAGCCAGTGGGCGCACCAAGTAGCTCAAAGCCCACGCGGTCACTCGAGATACTTTGCATTTGCTACGGCGGGGAAGGGGGCTTAGGGGGTTTAAGGTTGAATTTCATGTCCACCGTTAGTTAAATTTAGGGCCAACGCAGCTGCAGCTAGCTGCATTATCGCTGCGTTCTGAATGTTGGGCACGCATCTTACTTATTTCCACGAATGGAAAATTCCAGGTATCCGCGGGATACGCACGCACGCACTGGAAATTGAAAGCGTGGCAGCTTCCAGTAGTTTTCACATATTCGAGACGTGAATATGTATATAAGCAGAGCATTTTATATAAAAAATCAGGTTCTTTGTAAATTCTAGAGAAATTTATTTTCTAGAAAATAAATATACACAAAATTAACAAAATTTACACAAATTATTTAATTTGTAACTTTAATTTTGTTTGGAAATTATTATTTTTGTTGATTATTCACATTTTATATACAAGAAAATTTTTTTTTCAGCAATAAGAATATTTAAACAATACATAAACATATTTTTGAATATATAAACATTTTTTAATGGAAACAAAACACTGGCATTTTTAAAATTCAATAAGATTTTAAAAGTATTTTAAAGCAATTCGAATTTACTTTCTTGGTGTTATTAAACAAATATTTAAGAACATTTTATTTACAATATTAGATTAATCAAATGCTTAAGGTACTGTAAACACAATGAGTACTATGAAAAATATAAATATAAATATATTATATGTCTAGTATCCATAATGTGTTATATTTAGCTCCTTTTTTTGCTTTATTTCCGTAATATCGATAAATAGATATTTAAAGACATGATTTTTTTTTAACAAATACAGTTTATAAAAGCTAGACTTGAAATTTTTGACTATAGATCTAAGTATAAGTTATGTGTATAATTTCTATTACGATATCCTGCCACCTTCGGAGCAGATCTTCAAGATTAAAAAAGCTAGAACCACAAAATTCGGTACATATATTCTCGTATAGCATACATATAGTTACTTTTTCTTGGATACCCCCGCCACTCGTTCCATAATTGGAAATCGACTAAATTTCTTTGGCAAATTTATAAACATATATTCCAGAAACATTTTTCGATCTATATGTTTTCTTAGAATTTTTTTTGCTCTTGTCTTATCAGAACTTACCTTTTCAATGTGTCGCGTAGTTTCTGGCTGTTATTGTTGTTGTTATTATTGATGTTGTTGCTGCTGCTACTATCCACGGCTATTTGCTGTTGTTGCTGCTGCGTAGTTTCGGCTAATTTTCCAAAACAAATGTTACGGCTGCTGTCGCGTACCATGTTTCGACAACTCACGATCTATTGAGCATTCCCCGTATGCCGTTGTGGAGGAGGCGCATAATTTTAAATGGGCGCGCTCCTCCCATTGAATGAATATCCCCGTCGAGATTTGACTCTTATGCTTTTTTCTTTTCTTGTTTCGATTTGCGTTGAAATCTTTTATTCTCGTTCACTCGCACATTTTCGAGATGCTTTTATTGCTATTTTATTTTTATTTTTTCTCTTTTTTTTTTGCACTAGATCTCTTGATTTCTTAATTTTTTCAATAGATTTTTTGCATTAATTGATGCAATTTTTTTGCTGCATTTTTGCATTTGCTCTTGCCTCAGCTTCGCACACACCGCACAAGAGGCGAACGATCGATTGAATTATTTTTTTCTTTTCTTTTAGTATGGGCTGTAAATAGACATTGAGGGGGAGAGAGGGAGGTGAGGTTAAAACGTTGAGAACGTTTAAGGATGTATTTGATTAGCATATATTTTATAGATTATGAAATAAAACATTTGCTTTTTATTGCACACACTTGGGGGCGCACTTTTCAACTTTAATTTGAGCACAAATAAACGAATTACGTTTTCTTTATTTTGTTATTTCTTTCTTTACTTTTTTTTTGTAAGTTGGCGACAACAAAGCTTATGCCAATTTATGTTAATTTAGCACTAAAAATACACAAATGTTTTAATTTAATTCAACTAGAGAGCAATTTAAATTTATTGAAATTTCAATGGGGCGGTCAAACAACAAGAATATATAGCTATATGTGCAAGTACATATGTGCACACATTGTATCTATGAGATACGCCAGATCTTTGCGCTCAATTTAAACAACAAAAAAGAAGGCAAGGCGCTGGACAGGGGCTGTACATATCTATATATGTATTACTATCGCGTGTATACCCTATATATAATATATTTTATATGTACACACATATATACATAAGTAATATAGGGTCTGGGGTTCTTTTCTGTTCTGCAGCGCATTTCCTCTGCTAGCAACAACAACATAAGGTGGAAATGCGAGCAGCGACGTCGACAGCACGTTATTATAATCCAGTCAACGTTACAAAAGCAGGCAGCCGGACCGGGGCCGGGTCCAAGAACCACAACGCCATCAATCCACAAACCGGCCAAAAAATAAAAAAAAATATACAGAAAGAAAAAAAGAAATCCAGCCCAGCCAGGCAAGCCGAACCGAGCCAAGCCAAGCGGGGCGCATGTTAAAATTCCAAAAAGCAGCAACATGGAAATACAAGAACAACATTCATGCGCTCTGCCTGGTCGCTGCCTCGTTGCCTTTTGTTGATGGCTTGAAGTTTGGCAACGTTGACGTTGCTGCCGCTACTCTCGCTCACACTGGGCTAACCGAACGACGCGCTCTCTGGCATGCTCCATCCCTGTCTTGTGCACGCTGCGTAGCGTTAGTGTGCAATTTGGCAACGTTGCCTTTATGTGTGTTTGCTTATAATTGACGTTTGCACTGAACTGCTGCGCTGCTCGCTGCTGCTGCCGCTGTCTGACGTGGTTGTTATAGCTACTCACACACATACACACATGCACACATATATACGTCGCAAAGTGGGGTGCCTGTTGTAAGAGCGAGATAGAGCGACAGGTTTTAATGGCCCGTTGTTGCTGCTTCAGCGCGCATACACACACCATTCCAAACACAAGCATACATATGGATGTGTGTATATGTGCGGGTTATGTACTTTTATGTACATAAAGAATTTATAGCTGGTACTTTTTGTGCTGCTTCTGCCGCTGCCGCTGGCGCTGCCTTTGCCTGGGCATGGCATGGAAAAACGAGTATCTTCTGTGAGTTTGTTTTTGCCGTTCGTCATTGTTGTTGTTGTGTATTTATAAATGGTTATGTAGTCATGTATGTCTGTTTATGTGTGTGTGAGTTGAGAGGGGTGCTTTGGGAACTCGCGTTGTTATTTCACGTTTTTTTCAGCCATTTCGTCCCCTCGGCGTTGCCGCTGCCTAAGAGCGACAATGACGATGTCGACGTTGTGATATGGCGATGCATAAAATGTAGTTTTGTAGCTGCCATTGTATTGTATTGTTGTTATTGTCATTTGCTACGTTTTTGGGGCCCTTTTGTACGGTTTTGGGGCGCAGCAGGAAATCACAACTACACGCAAAATGAAGCCCATAAAAATACTTTAGGTGTGTGTGCGTGTATATGTGCTAAACCTACAATCGCATGTGTGTTTGCTTGCTTGTATGTGCGCTGCCTGTACAAAACGCGCAGAAGCTAGCGGGCGTTAAAGTCTCTATCTCACTTACACGCACATAATGCGCTATTGCTCTTGCTTTCGCACACACATAAAGAGAAAGAGAGAGCGAGAGGGGCCTGAGCTGGAGAGCTTAAAGTGGCAGCCATTGCTGTGTCTGTCTCTGCTGGTCTGCTGCTGCCGTCGTCGTTGGGGCTGGCAATCGATCGTGAAAGTTTTTGCTGCAGCCTGGCTGTACTAAAACGTTGCTGCTGCGCATCAGTCGCTTTGTATGCCTGGTGGGGTGCGGTTGAAATCGCTTTATTATTTTTATTTCTGTTGCTTGCTATATTTGCTAATAGCCGTTTGGGCGATTCTTTTTTTCGCCTCTGTCGTCGACGTGTGCAAAACAAAAATCTATACCAAAGAATTTGAAAATATATTGAAAATAAAATGAAACAAAATACAAATTCTGTTCAAATTTGTGCGTCCGTCTCTCAGTCCTTTTTTGCGTTTGTTCGTTTCTTTTTTTTCTCTACATAACTGGCGGCCATTTTGTTTGTGGAAACGTCGCTGGAGACGTATTTGGCTTAAATATTGCAGCAACTGCGACATTTATGGCTAAGAGCTGTGACCATTTATAGACAGCATTTTGCAAAATCCCATTAAAAGAGGGACGGCTTGGCTAGAATTCGAATTCGAGTTCGAATTCATTAATATACAAGCAGCTGCTATCGCTGCTGCTGCTGCTCTAGCAGAAACAGCAGCAGCAGAAACCAAACCAGTTTTGTGCTCGTTCTTCTTCTTCGTTTCTGTAGTCAGCGAACTATGCAGTCATTTTTGTAGCGCTGCTACGTGACCACACACCAATACACACACACACGCACACAGTTGTTTTGTCGTGCGACGACCGCATTTGCAATGTAGTCTTAGAGGGGGGGTAAAACCAGGCGGGGCAGCGGCGAATGCCACCACACGCCGCGCAACAACAATAACGAAAACTTTTGTAGTTTTTGTCGTACAACGTAGTTTCTAGCAGCTCACACACACATACAGGCGCACGCGCACGCATACGAAACGGGTTAAATGAAAAAAGTCTTTTTACTGCATCCGGCAGCTCGCTCGCACTAACACAGCCCATGTTTGGGGCTCTCGCTTGCACACGCGCGCGTTCTCGTTTCGTGCAGCTGAATCGATTTTTCAACGAGCGACAAAAGACGACGATGAGCGACAACGACGACGCGACACGACAATTTCTCTCCCTGCCCAAGCGCCATCTCGCTTGCACATAAGCACGTATGCGCGCTCGCTCTCACTACTGTATTTGCGATGTTCGCAGTACACACACACACATGTACTGGCCAGCGCCATATTACTTTTCGTTGTTGTTTTTGCTGCAAAACTCGTTGAGGGGGAGCTGTCAGCCTGGATTTTTGCTACAAAATATTTTCAACGTCGCTGTCGCTGCTGTAGCCGATGCCGCTGCCGCAGCTCGCCTCGTTATTTTCAGCCCGTTGCACGTCATCCGTTCGCCTTATGTGCTTTGAGTTTCTGATGAAATTCTTTGCTTTCGAGTTAATTGCTGTTGCTGTTGTAGCTGCCGCTGCTGCGACGACGACGGCAGCAGCGCCCCCTCAGCCACAAATTGGAGCTGACGCTGCCTCTGTCTCAATCGCTGTGCCATTTTTCTTTGTGCTGCGCAGCTTTGTAGATCGGCTCAAAAAAAGCCAACGAATCGAGTCCTGGGCGTATAGACACACGCACATATGCATATGTCATGTATTTATATTTATATAGGTATTATTTATATATAACTTTGTTTATTTTAAAATTAGCATAAACTTTGTGCGACCACCTTTATGTTAAGTTTTGACCTTTTTTTTACACACTTCATTATTTTCTGTTTTTTATTTCATCTTTTTTTTTTTTTTTTTTTTGATATTTTCAAAAAACACTTCAACACTATATTATGAACTACCAATTCAATATATATTTTTGGTATTTTTTCACTATTTTTTTTTGTATTTTATTCATTTGTAATCCAGTTGTTTCCTTACCAATTGTGATGAGAGCTGCAAAGAAATAAGACAGCACCATTTTTAGTATTATTTATATAGTATATTAGCATATTAAAAACAAAGTCAAACAAAATTTTTTATTTTTAATAATAGCGTTTACTCGAAAGTTTTCATTACTTTCAAGTTTTTATATACTCACACCATTGAAGCGTTTCCTTCCCGTTTGCGATCGTCGCTTAATTCCAAATCGTTTTGGACTGTATTCGAAATTTCTGCATTTTTTCTTTCCAAAAGCCTCCAAAGCGACGGAATTGCAATGCGAACCCCGTTAAAGTTTGTTACGATCACGAGGGCCGGAGTCAAAAATATTTTTAATTTTCATTTATCGGCATTTTTCATCACTTATATTTTTTGGGCAATTTGCAATTTATTGCAAAAATTTGAGGTGAATTTTGAATCAACAGCAAAATACCCAACACAAATTGATTTTTTTCTCTTGTTGAATATTTTCAAATTTTGTGCAAAAAAACAATAAAAAAAAATTGCTTCTCAATTTGTATTAAATAATTAAATTTTTTTATTAGATTCCGTTTGAAATACTTTTTGGCTTTTCAATTTGCTGCTGCTTTTACGTATTGTTTTTGTTTGTGTTTGATTGTATTTTTATTTGTATTTACATTTGTTGTTGTATTTGCATTCGCATTTGTATATGTGTAATTAATGCGTTTTCCACACAATAAACACAATCGCCCACACACACACTCGCGCATAAACATACGCGCAGACACACACATGCACGCGCGCGTACGCTCCGACACCGCACACACTCACACTTACATATGCATTTACACAATTTGCATAAATAGAAGAGCCAGAGCCGTTTGCATGGAATCGCGACGTTAGACGAAGGGGGGACGACGCAGAGGGGGTGTAATTTTTTTTTGTAATTTATTAAATTTTTTTTATAATTTTTGCGTGTGTTCGGCGTCTTGAATATTATCAATTATACTTGTAATTTATTTCAGTTTAATTACATATTTGCCGCGCGCGCAGCGACAACGTACCGACCACGACAAAAATTCGACTGAAACTGAATGAATTAGTGGGTTGCCAGATTTGAATTGTGAGGGCTGGCATTTTGGAAAGTGTGGCAACGCTGTGCAATTTGAAAGCGACCAGAAATCGTGGCTAGGTTGGCAGCGCCACAACCGTGTCGTACAAGTCAAGAAACGTTTGTGACGTAAGCAGTTATTTAGAACATTTTCATTAATAACAAAATGAACATATGCCAATTGTTATATTGTTTACATATTATTGTATTGGCTTTTTTGCTCAAAAGTTGAGCTTAAAGAAACAGCTGGCAGTTTTTTACTTTAACGTTTTTTTTTAACATTGCAACACGTCAAATTGACATTTGAATTTTGTAATTTATCGCGCCCCACTTAACAGCACTTGTACATATCGTTAACATCACTGATGGGCGCTGCCAACCCAATGCACAGACAATCAAGTGTCGGGTTGGCAGTAAACAAAAAACAATTACGATTATTAAAATTTATGCGGTGGCATTTGTTGCACCGCTAACAAAACAATGAGCAACTTAAAGCAGGATCTCGACGAGTATCTGCTGCTGCAGAGCGACCAGAAGAAGAGCTTCAATGTGAAGCTGCCACAGATAAAGGTGCCCGGCCTGGGGCAGATCTTTGCGCGCACAAGCGAACCGACCGAGGCGAACAGTTGGCTGAAGGACACCCAGGACTCGTGCTGTCCCCAGCTGGTGCGTGCGCAATGCGTATTAAAAATTACCTATCAACATGCTGTTTTTGTTTTTCTCTCTCTTTGACAGTCGCGACTGCAGCGCATTGTGGGCTTTGTCGCCTGCCTGGGCATGGGCTGTCTCTGCATGACGCTCTCGACGCTCTACATTCCGGTGCTGCTGCTGAAGCCCAAGTTTGCGTTGCTCTTCACGCTGGGCAGCCTATTCTTCATACTCAGCTTTTGCTTTCTGGTTGGCTTTCAGGCGTTCGTCCGGCAAATGTTCTCCAAGCCGCGTCTGCTCACGTCCATTTCGTACAGCCTTTGCCTCACCTTGACGCTGTACTTCTCGCTGGTGGCCAAGAGCACGGCGTTTACGGTGCTCTTTGCGGTCGCACAGATCATCACGCTGCTGTTCATGCTGCTGGCCATGGTGCCCGGGGGCGCGACGGGCCTCAAGTTCTTCGGCCAGCTGTTCAAGAGCAGCGTCTCCAGTTCGTCCAGCGCGCTGCCTGTCTAAATGTTGCTTGTGTACCCAAGAAACCCAAAATTCCAACTATACAAACTATTTATTAATTACGTTAATGTTAATGCAGAAAATACAACTTATTTGTGATACAAAAGTGCTCTAATCCTCAATTTCGCCCAGATACAAACTCTTGTCACTGGACGCGGAGAGTATCAAGGGTTCGCGCGGACTGAAATCCACATCGTTGACGCTGCCATTGTGTCCGGGCAGCTTGTACAGTATCCGCCGTGTGTTCACATCCCACACATAAACATGACGATCCGCTGAGCCGGCGCTGATCTTATCGCCGCCCGGCGACCAGGCGCAACGCAACAGATTCTTCTCAAAATTATGCTGATGCCCCTGAAAGACCTTGACGCAACGTTCGCCGGGCGCATACGGCCGGACGTCCCACACGCGCAGCGTATTATCCATGGCATTGGTGAGCACAAAGTCGCCGTCGGGCGACAGCGCCACGCCCGTTATGGTGTCCCCGTGGCCGCGCAGTCGGTGGAGCACCTGCTGCTTGCGCATGTCCCAGATCTTTAGCTCGTTATCGATGCCGCCGCTGATGACCTGATCGCTGGTGTCGCCGAAGCATACAGCCGTCACCTGAAAGGGTGATTCCAGCACGTGGGCCGCCTGCTTTTTGCGCGCATCCCAAATGCGGACGGTGCGATCATCGCTGCCGGAGCACAGCAGCTGCTGCCCACGGCGCGATCCCTGCACGCTGTTCACAAAGTTCGCGTGACCCTTCAGGCGTCGCACCCGCTGCCCGGTCACAATGTCCCAAATGGCCAGCGTCCTGTCCGTGGAGCAGGTGAACATGTGCGAGCCGTCGGGCGTAAAGTGTGCCTCCATCACGGCACCACTGTGGCCGGACACGGCCATTATATTCTCACAGTCCCCGTACACCTGCCAGATATCTGCAAGATTCAACTGGTTAGTCGATGCTTTTGTTTCCACGTCGGGTTCCCCGCTGATGCCAACTTACACAGCTGCCTGTCGTAGCCGGAGGAGAGCAGCATCTCGCCCTCCGGATGGAATTCTGTGGTAAATATTTCGCCCTCATGCCCCTCCAGCTGCATGATGGGTGCTTGTAGATTCGAAGTACGCCGCACGCCCTGCAATTATATTGATGTTATATAGAAAATGCAATGAAAGTGTGCTTCTTCTTTCGCTTACCGATTCCAGCAGCGCCTTGTCACGGTTCGTGTAAGCCACAAGGTCAGTCTTGCTGCGCTTGGACTCCTGCGCCAGCACCATGCTAGTATTTGGTCGTTTTGTGGCCATTTTATTGAGAAATTCTTTATAAACGTAAGCGACTAAATTTTTCGCCGACAAAAACAAAATGCCTGCGCTGCCAACTCGCTGCAGCCACGCGATAGAGCTGGTAAACCATTGATGCTTTTTGTGTTACCATCGATAGTTGGTTCCGTTATCGATAGTCAAGAGCTTTTTCGTTAGTCGAGGCACTAACCCATATAGTCATAGAGTAATAAGAATAGGTTGAAGTTTAAGACTTAAGATCGGTCTGCAAACGCAATTCAAACGCAGTCAAATTTACCATAGAATGCAACAACAAAATTTTTAAAAACAACTTTTTATTTTGATCGTCTGCCTAATCTATCCGAAACATGTTATGAGGTAGATTTGTATCGAATCGTTTTGAATAAGTTCGATTGAACTACTCACTTAACTGAAGGAACGAACTGCGTCAACGACTATGGTTCATCGTTCGTTTTTTTCGTTCAAGTTCCATTTATCGTTCGTTCCGTTTGTTCCAGTCCGACTATCGTTCGTTCTGTTCATAGTGTGCTCAGAGAGTATAGTTAAATGGCGTAAGGTTTGAATTTGAAATCAAAGAGCGCATTATATCCGATAATTAATAACAAAAACAAACTAATCATTTTATTCATATTTTTTAACGACTGTAACAAATAACAATTTTAAAGAACAAGATGCAGTCCTCGGTAGATGAGTTGTCCACGTGCTCAAGCCTTTAGGCAACCGAACAGCAGAAATAGTTAGGTTGATAGTTTATGACGATAATCTATACTTCAATAATAAAAATAATAAAGAACAAAAATGTTTAAAAACACAAATAAAAATATTGAGAATGTGCGATTAAAAGATTCAATCCGATTATTAATCGAGACCGAATTCTTTTCCAATAAATTTTCAAAAGAAAGCGATCCGACGTTTGAAAAATACGGGTAATATTGTGTATATTGCAAAGCACACATAGTCACACAAAGCAATTTAATGCGCCATCTCGAGGCTAAGGATCCAACAATAAGTTTGGAGCGCCAGGCCCCTACAGCGCAGCCATCTTTAGTATTACTATCGTCCGAATCTTGTCAGTATTTGGTCCGACAACGTCAAATCCACCGTCGTCTGCATCATTGACTTCAATTTCACCACCGTCTGATTTATTAGCTTTATCGCATCCTTGACTTTATCTTTAAAAAGTGTTCCCGTCATCATTTTCTGCATACAACTTTTTTAGCGTTCCCAGCTACTTCGGGATCGTTGGTTTTCATAGCATGCCAACTTAAAAATTAATCTTAGAATAGTTGAAGCGATTGAGTTTCGGCAACTTATTGAGTTAATAAGTCGTTGCCCAGGCTATAAGCTACAACCCGAAATTCTATCTTAAATGTTTTGATGTCAACAGTCTACTATCAAATAAAGGAAACAGTACACTGAACCTTGTTGTTCAAAAAGGAATAGCTTTATAAAAGATGTGCAAAGCTGTTCTGAAATATTTGCAGCGCAGCGCCAACTCTAGTGAAAAAATTCAGAGAGAACCAAACTAACAGAGCGGAATTCAGAAGCATTCGCATCACCCCATAACACCGTTATGTCCTTCCAACCGCTGCAAGCATTGGAAGCAAAAAGCACGAAGTCCAATTCGGCTTCGCCCGCAGTAGCATTGTTTTTCGAGTATAAATAGGCCGAACGCGACCGAATAATGCTTCTGCTGGAAAAGTGAAGGCTAAGCTATAGCTCGCTCTGAAATTGTTCGCAATTATTAAAACTTACATATACCTACATATATATTATATATATATATATATATATATATATATATATTCATATTTCTACATATATATATATATTTCAGAGCGAGCTATAGCTTAGCGCTTCACTTTTCCAGCAGAAGCATTATTCGGTCGCGTCGTTATATATATATATATATATATATATATACAAAAATATAAAGGAGGCTATACATGCAACTAATTCCCCGTAAAAATCGGTTCATTAGTTCGCAGTGCATAAGGCAAGGCCACGGTAAGATTTCGATGTTTTTAGATCGGTTCAGAAGATCTAACGTCTTAATTATTTCGACAGCAGCAGCTGCAATCTGCCGCCGGCCGATCGGTGCACTGCGCTCACGCGCTTTTAACCTACATAATAACCATCGGTCGGCGAGCCATCCAATTTCAGTATCATATTGCCCAAGTCTGATACCTGTGTGAAATTTAAGAAGTGCTAGGCTCAGACGGCATAAGGGATTGATACGTGGAGGGAGCAACATAAATACCACCGACCGGGAACTTAATGAAATAGTGCATACGCTCGTATCACCGGAAAGGTTATAGCAGCAGAACCGGCGCGCAACCTTAACAGAAATTGACCGTAACAGCGGCCAACGGCACCCAGTTGGATCGGCCTAACAGCGTTGTTAATCAACAGCTGAACGTTCGCTGAACGCAGCGTAGGCCGACTCGAGTGGAATCGACTTGAGTGGAATCAGCACACGCGCATCTGGCTGAGTGATTTTGTCCAAAGGTTATTGAGTGCTTTAGCACGTTCTTGAATAAGTCTTGTGCGTGCTATAGTTGAGTTGGAATTGCTGCAACCGCAGTTTGGTTACATGATTTAGTTAATAGTTAATACAATTTAGAATGCTAAATAGATAACGTAAAAATATATACTTATTACGTTAGCACGCACAACACGGTATGGCATAATATTGTAATTGATAGTCGCAAAACTCCCGCTTAAATAATTTTATCCATAAACAGACAGAGATACCCACGCATCCGATGCATCCGATGGACCCAGCGAAGGACACCGATGGAGAATTTGTAAGAATTCACAGAAAAGACACAAAGTATGAATTGAGCAGTGAGTAAAACTTGCACATAACAAGTGCGTTATATACGTATTATTTAATCGGGAATTCTGTCGTTATGCTCATACCCTTGTGTAGTATTTCGCATAATGTTTTTGGTGAATGAATTTTAGTAAGCTAATTATCTGCGAGTAGAGTATTTTGGAAGTCCGTCACCGAAACGACATGATGCTAATGTGAATCCAATTGAAGTAAAAGAATGAATAAAGTCTTTGTTAAGGGGTAACGAATAAAATCCTGTTATCAGTTACCAAGTTCGGGAGGGTAAAGAAAAGGAGGCGATCTACACCACAGCCAACCTTATAACCAGCTTATAAACACACTACCGCCAAACCTTGTACGTGGGTACAGCCCAAGCATATTTTGATCCTTTTCGTAGTTTACAGATAGTGCACTTAATCTTATTAAAGTGTCAATGTTGCGTCGTATAGAGGGAAGAGGAAACAACCCACGACATATCCGACGAGCTTAGCTTAGAGCACCGCTAAAAGTGCATGCCCTCCGAATGCTCTATACGCAGTCCCTCAGATTGTGTGAGCATCGGAAGCCGGTAAAAAGGCTTTTCCGTAGGTTGAACACTATACACTCATATATTTGTATATAAGTTATTTGGTTATGTAATCCAGTGGCCGTGGTGTGCCCACGTGGCTCCTGATGGTGTGATCCAAGTCCGGTGGCTTTCCTTAAGGACGTTGATCCAGGTAGGATCCTTAGGTGTGTTATGTTATGATGATTATGGTGGGAGACTTGACTTCGTCCCCTTTGTTGATTACTGTCCTTGTGGTACAGTAATATAGTTCAATAAAGACAAATGACGGCAGTGTGCCGGAGTGCGATTCGAAGTGACTTACGTCTACTTTATTCAAAATCAAACTGAAGCTAAAGACAAAGGCAAAACATAATTCTACTCAGTAAAGACAATGCATCGCGCCATCGGACCATAATCGACATGCCGACTCAGCATTCTAAGCGCCGAAGCACTCCAGCCACGAAGTGTCATACGATCGCTGCTGATTGTTGCTAGTGCAGAGCACTGAACCCACATTTTGGCGTGTCAGCATTATTCATGTAGTGTTACTTAGTTGCTATGGAATTTATGTGTTAACTGCCCCCCCCTCAAGTTTATGACCGTCCCCGGTCATGTTAAAGTTGTCGATCACACTTTGAATTTTTATTGATGCTCGTCTCTTCCTTATTGCCTGGACAAGGATGAGTGAGGCAATGAGACCCACATTTAGTATTGCTCCAACAGCGAACCATAATTTGGGCGATCCAGCATTATCGATGTCTTCCTTCACCTCTTGGATGGAGCGTAAGTTTTCGCTGCTCATTCGGTGTAATAATGGGATACTCAGAGTCGAGTCATGACCGATGACCCTTAGAAGTGGAGACCTTACGATGCCAGGAATTTTATTCATTGCTTTTCGCTCGTTTACAAATTCGGTTCCGTTGACGATAGCTACTCGTTCAAACGTTACTAAGTGGGTTCCTTTTGCGATTACTTCTGGGCTATCATCTGTGCGTATGCGGGCAGTCGCCTCGTTGATGATGATAACGCCATGATCGACGGGCATTATTTCCTTTAGGTGACTGGGTTGAGTGTGACATTGGGCCATGCTTCCCGAGTAGAGTAATGTCGCACAGGACTCACGTCGAGATCGTTCGCAAAAGCTGTTGTGTGCGGTCTGAATGCACTCAGTGACCGCAAAGGTGTCCTTTTCGCATTCGGCCAGTGAGTTCTCGTCGAGACGTAGTATAGTGTGATTGTGAGACACGGGATAGATGGTGATTTTCTTGCATCTGGCTTCGACCCTTGGGAAGGCTACTAGTATGTGAATTATATCATCGGACTGAAGGACCCTAATCTTTGAGGCTTCTATTAAACTAACTATTGGAGTGTCCTGCTTGACAAGTGAATTCAAATCTGCGTGATTTAATATTGTAGGATTTACTATACCAGATTTTGCCAAGGTTATTGTGAGGATTAAATTTTGAATTTCGATGGTTAGCATTCTGTTTCTAGCCAAGAGCGTCTCATACAAGTGTGGAGTGTCGGTTAATTTATTTTGTTGAGCTTTTATTATTTGGTTTATGGTATCAGTTAGTTTGTTTATCTGCTTCTGTGCCTCAGAATTTATGGCTATTTGTCTGGAATTTGATTCGATTAACTGTGCTTCTGTTACCCTGATTTTTAAGAAATCAGAGGCATCTGGGGTACCTGCCACTACCTTTAGGGCTGTGCCTAGGAAGTCTAAACTCCTCGCCATTCTATGGTGTATCTTAAGGACGGACAGCAGTGTTTTTAAGTGGTCGGAATCAACATCAAGCAGTTTGCGCATATGTGATTGTGGGAATAAATCGGACAATTTTTCTGTCTCTTCTATTATGTTGACGAATTCAGAAAGGTTACTAGTGTGCCTTAAGTAGTCACGGTGTTCGAACACCAATACTTCACCGTCTATTACTGGGATGTAGTTGGCATGCGAGAAATCGGTGATCCGACCATTTGCTATTGCAAGGATGGTAAGCGCTACGAAGGTGAACCAGTAATTTGGATTGAGTGGTGAAATTGTGGTGCTTTGTCTTGGAGAACTTATTTCCTAACTAAATATAAGGTAAAACTATTTTAGGTTGTCCTTGTGGACCACCCTCCCCTTAATTAAGACAGATGTTCCTAGGTCTGCTTGTATTTCCTGTCTGGTGCAGAGAGGGGTTAGCTTGTTTCCTAACCTCTGTTGTTTTGAGGAATACTTCCTCTCCTACCTCAAATACGCGGTTTGCCTCAGTAGGCGCAAGAATGTTCGGTCGGCATAGGTGCAATCTAATCTAGCCAGGATGGCGTCGAAATTTAGCACCGTGTTGTAGGAGATAAGCAGGGCTCCAGCAGGCCCTGTGACCTTGTTTCTAAGAATGGCTACTGCTTGGTAGTGTTCGCTACTGCCGTCGAAGGGCTTGAAAAGTTCATACGCATCAACTGCTGCTTGTCTCCAAGCAACATATTGGTCTTGTGCACCAGAGAAGTCTGGTACGGATTTTATTATGTCGAGTTTTATGTCACATTTTACCCCAGGAACAACAGTTATTTTTTTGTAAGAGACGACCGTTGGCGTTTTCACTTGCAACTTTTGTATTTCTTGGGTTATTGAATTTATTTGGGACTGTTGTTGTGACAGTGCCGATCTAACGGTATTGTCAATGAGGGCTTGAATTTGTGAAGGGTCCATTGTGTTGCCTACCTGATCTTCTGGACACCAACCAACTTGTTCTTCGCCTACACTATCGTCACTGTTGTACTCGGTTTTAATTTCCCTATAGGTGTTCCAGCTCATTTGTTAACCTCGACACTTGTATGAAACTTTTCGCATTGGGCATATAATTGTCTTAGTAAAAGTAGCAATTGTTTATTTATAATAAAAACATGCATTAAAGGTATGCAATGGTTTTATTTTTAGTGAGGGTATGCAATGGCTTTTATTTTTATTTTTGGTAAAAGTATGCAATTGTTTTTTCTTGGCAAAATATGTATTTTTTCACAACTTCAATTCTTGTGTGTTTTTTTCTTTTTTCTTTAACTTATTATTTGTTATTTGGGTTCACTTGACAAACTTACATGTTTTTGTATTATTGCCTATGAATTTTGGTGGGTATTGAGACGTTGGGCGCCAGTTATTTGGTTATGTAATCCAGTGGCCGTGGTGTGCCCACGTGGCTCCTGATGGTGTGATCCAAGTCCGGTGGCTTTCCTTAAGGACGTTGATCCAGGTAGGATCCTTAGGTGTGTTATGTTATGATGATTATGGTGGGAGACTTGACTTCGTCCCCTTTGTTGATTACTGTCCTTGTGGTACAGTAATATAGTTCAATAAAGACAAATGACGGCAGTGTGCCGGAGTGCGATTCGAAGTGACTTACGTCTACTTTATTCAAAATCAAACTGAAGCTAAAGACAAAGGCAAAACATAATTCTACTCAGTAAAGACAATGCATCGCGCCATCGGACCATAATCGACATGCCGACTCAGCATTCTAAGCGCCGAAGCACTCCAGCCACGAAGTGTCATACGATCGCTGCTGATTGTTGCTAGTGCAGAGCACTGAACCCACATTTTGGCGTGTCAGCATTATTCATGTAGTGTTACTTAGTTGCTATGGAATTTATGTGTTAACTGCCCCCCCCTCAAGTTTATGACCGTCCCCGGTCATGTTAAAGTTGTCGATCACACTTTGAATTTTTATTGATGCTCGTCTCTTCCTTATTGCCTGGACAAGGATGAGTGAGGCAATGAGACCCACATTTAGTATTGCTCCAACAGCGAACCATAATTTGGGCGATCCAGCATTATCGATGTCTTCCTTCACCTCTTGGATGGAGCGTAAGTTTTCGCTGCTCATTCGGTGTAATAATGGGATACTCAGAGTCGAGTCATGACCGATGACCCTTAGAAGTGGAGACCTTACGATGCCAGGAATTTTATTCATTGCTTTTCGCTCGTTTACAAATTCGGTTCCGTTGACGATAGCTACTCGTTCAAACGTTACTAAGTGGGTTCCTTTTGCGATTACTTCTGGGCTATCATCTGTGCGTATGCGGGCAGTCGCCTCGTTGATGATGATAACGCCATGATCGACGGGCATTATTTCCTTTAGGTGACTGGGTTGAGTGTGACATTGGGCCATGCTTCCCGAGTAGAGTAATGTCGCACAGGACTCACGTCGAGATCGTTCGCAAAAGCTGTTGTGTGCGGTCTGAATGCACTCAGTGACCGCAAAGGTGTCCTTTTCGCATTCGGCCAGTGAGTTCTCGTCGAGACGTAGTATAGTGTGATTGTGAGACACGGGATAGATGGTGATTTTCTTGCATCTGGCTTCGACCCTTGGGAAGGCTACTAGTATGTGAATTATATCATCGGACTGAAGGACCCTAATCTTTGAGGCTTCTATTAAACTAACTATTGGAGTGTCCTGCTTGACAAGTGAATTCAAATCTTCGTGATTTAATATTGTAGGATTTACTATACCAGATTTTGCCAAGGTTATTGTGAGGATTAAATTTTGAATTTCGATGGTTAGCATTCTGTTTCTAGCCAAGAGCGTCTCATACAAGTGTGGAGTGTCGGTTAATTTATTTTGTTGAGCTTTTATTATTTGGTTTATGGTATCAGTTAGTTTGTTTATCTGCTTCTGTGTCTCAGAATTTATGGCTATTTGTCTGGAATTTGATTCGATTAACTGTGCTTCTGTTACCCTGATTTTTAAGAAATCAGAGGCATCTGGGGTACCTGCCACTACCTTTAGGGCTGTGCCTAGGAAGTCTAAACTCCTCGCCATTCTATGGTGTATCTTAAGGACGGACAGCAGTGTTTTTAAGTGGTCGGAATCAACATCAAGCAGTTTGCGCATATGTGATTGTGGGAATAAATCGGACAATTTTTCTGTCTCTTCTATTATGTTGACGAATTCAGAAAGGTTACTAGTGTGCCTTAAGTAGTCACGGTGTTCGAACACCAATACTTCACCGTCTATTACTGGGATGTAGTTGGCATGCGAGAAATCGGTGATCCGACCATTTGCTATTGCAAGGATGATAAGCGCTACGAAGGTGAACCTGTAATTTGGATTGAGTGGTGAAATTGTGGTGCTTTGTCTTGGAGAACTTATTTCCTAACTAAATATAAGGTAAAACTATTTTAGGTTGTCCTTGTGGACCACCCTCCCCTTAATTAAGACAGACGTTCCTAGGTCTGCTTGTATTTCCTGTCTGGTGCAGAGAGGGGTTAGCTTGTTTCCTAACCTCTTGTTGTTTTTGAGGAATACTTCCTCTCCTACCTCAAATACGCGGTTTTGCCTCAGTAGGCGCAAGGATGTTCGGTCGGCATAGGTGCAATCTAATCTAGCCAGGATGGCGTCGAAATTTAGCACCGTGTTGTAGGAGATAAGCAAGGCTCCAGCAGGCCCTGTGACCTTGTTTCTAAGAATGGCTACTGCTTGGTAGTGTTCGCTACTGCCGTCGAAGGGCTTGAAAAGTTCATACGCATCAACTGCTGCTTGTCTCCAAGCAACATATTGGTCTTGTGCACCAGAGAAGTCTGGTACGGATTTTATTATGTCGAGTTTTATGTCACATTTTACCCCAGGAACAACAGTTATTTTTTTGTAAGAGACGACCGTTGGCGTTTTCACTTGCAACTTTTGTATTTCTTGGGTTATTGAATTTATTTGGGACTGTTGTTGTGACAGTGCCGATCTAACGGTATTGTCAATGAGGGCTTGAATTTGTGAAGGGTCCATTGTGTTGCCTACCTGATCTTCTGGACACCAACCAACTTGTTCTTCGCCTACACTATCGTCACTGTTGTACTCGGTTTTAATTTCCCTATAGGTGTTCCAGCTCATTTGTTAACCTCGACACTTGTATGAAACTTTTCGCATTGGGCATATAATTGTCTTAGTAAAAGTAGCAATTGTTTATTTATAATAAAAACATGCATTAAAGGTATGCAATGGTTTTATTTTTAGTGAAAGTATGCAATGGCTTTTATTTTTATTTTTGGTAAAAGTATGCAATTGTTTTTTCTTGGCAAAATATGTATTTTTTCACAACTTCAATTCTTGTGTGTTTTTTTCTTTTTTCTTTAACTTATTATTTGTTATTTGGGTTCACTTGACAAACTTACATGTTTTTGTATTATTGCCTATGAATTTTGGTGGGTATTGAGACGTTGGGCGCCAGTTATTTGGTTATGTAATCCAGTGGCCGTGGTGTACCCACGTGGCTCCTGATGGTGTGATCCAAGTCCGGTGGCTTTCCTTAAGGACGTTGATCCAGGTAGGATCCTTAGGTGTGTTATGTTATGATGATTATGGTGGGAGACTTGACTTCGTCCCCTTTGTTGATTACTGTCCTTGTGGTACAGTAATATAGTTCAATAAAGACAAATGACGGCAGTGTGCCGGAGTGCGATTCGAAGTGACTTACGTCTACTTTATTCAAAATCAAACTGAAGCTAAAGACAAAGGCAAAACATAATTCTACTCAGTAAAGACAATGCATCGCGCCATCGGACCATAATCGACATGCCGACTCAGCATTCTAAGCGCCGAAGCACTCCAGCCACGAAGTGTCATACGATCGCTGCTGATTGTTGCTAGTGCAGAGCACTGAACCCACATTTTGGCGTGTCAGCATTATTCATGTAGTGTTACTTAGTTGCTATGGAATTTATGTGTTAACTGCCCCCCCCTCAAGTTTATGACCGTCCCCGGTCATGTTAAAGTTGTCGATCACACTTTGAATTTTTATTGATGCTCGTCTCTTCCTTATTGCCTGGACAAGGATGAGTGAGGCAATGAGACCCACATTTAGTATTGCTCCAACAGCGAACCATAATTTGGGCGATCCAGCATTATCGATGTCTTCCTTCACCTCTTGGATGGAGCGTAAGTTTTCGCTGCTCATTCGGTGTAATAATGGGATACTCAGAGTCGAGTCATGACCGATGACCCTTAGAAGTGGAGACCTTACGATGCCAGGAATTTTATTCATTGCTTTTCGCTCGTTTACAAATTCGGTTCCGTTGACGATAGCTACTCGTTCAAACGTTACTAAGTGGGTTCCTTTTGCGATTACTTCTGGGCTATCATCTGTGCGTATGCGGGCAGTCGCCTCGTTGATGATGATAACGCCATGATCGACGGGCATTATTTCCTTTAGGTGACTGGGTTGAGTGTGACATTGGGCCATGCTTCCCGAGTAGAGTAATGTCGCACAGGACTCACGTCGAGATCGTTCGCAAAAGCTGTTGTGTGCGGTCTGAATGCACTCAGTGACCGCAAAGGTGTCCTTTTCGCATTCGGCCAGTGAGTTCTCGTCGAGACGTAGTATAGTGTGATTGTGAGACACGGGATAGATGGTGATTTTCTTGCATCTGGCTTCGACCCTTGGGAAGGCTACTAGTATGTGAATTATATCATCGGACTGAAGGACCCTAATCTTTGAGGCTTCTATTAAACTAACTATTGGAGTGTCCTGCTTGACAAGTGAATTCAAATCTGCGTGATTTAATATTGTATATTATTTGGTTTATGGTATCAGTTAGTTTGTTTATCTGCTTCTGTGCCTCAGAATTTATGGCTATTTGTCTGGAATTTGATTCGATTAACTGTGCTTCTGTTACCCTGATTTTTAAGAAATCAGAGGCATCTGGGGTACCTGCCACTACCTTTAGGGCTGTGCCTAGGAAGTCTAAACTCCTCGCCATTCTATGGTGTATCTTAAGGACGGACAGCAGTGTTTTTAAGTGGTCGGAATCAACATCAAGCAGTTTGCGCATATGTGATTGTGGGAATAAATCGGACAATTTTTCTGTCTCTTCTATTATGTTGACGAATTCAGAAAGGTTACTAGTGTGCCTTAAGTAGTCACGGTGTTCGAACACCAATACTTCACCGTCTATTACTGGGATGTAGTTGGCATGCGAGAAATCGGTGATCCGACCATTTGCTATTGCAAGGATGGTAAGCGCTACGAAGGTGAACCAGTAATTTGGATTGAGTGGTGAAATTGTGGTGCTTTGTCTTGGAGAACTTATTTCCTAACTAAATATAAGGTAAAACTATTTTAGGTTGTCCTTGTGGACCACCCTCCCCTTAATTAAGACAGATGTTCCTAGGTCTGCTTGTATTTCCTGTCTGGTGCAGAGAGGGGTTAGCTTGTTTCCTAACCTCTTGTTGTTTTTGAGGAATACTTCCTCTCCTACCTCAAATACGCGGTTTTGCCTCAGTAGGCGCAAGAATGTTCGGTCGGCATAGGTGCAATCTAATCTAGCCAGGATGGCGTCGAAATTTAGCACCGTGTTGTAGGAGATAAGCAAGGCTCCAGCAGGCCCTGTGACCTTGTTTCTAAGAATGGCTACTGCTTGGTAGTGTTCGCTACTGCCGTCGAAGGGCTTGAAAAGTTCATACGCATCAACTGCTGCTTGTCTCCAAGCAACATATTGGTCTTGTGCACCAGAGAAGTCTGGTACGGATTTTATTATGTCGAGTTTTATGTCACATTTTACCCCAGGAACAACAGTTATTTTTTTGTAAGAGACGACCGTTGGCGTTTTCACTTGCAACTTTTGTATTTCTTGGGTTATTGAATTTATTTGGGACTGTTGTTGTGACAGTGCCGATCTAACGGTATTGTCAATGAGGGCTTGAATTTGTGAAGGGTCCATTGTGTTGCCTACCTGATCTTCTGGACACCAACCAACTTGTTCTTCGCCTACACTATCGTCACTGTTGTACTCGGTTTTAATTTCCCTATAGGTGTTCCAGCTCATTTGTTAACCTCGACACTTGTATGAAACTTTTCGCATTGGGCATATAATTGTCTTAGTAAGAGTAGCAATTGTTTATTTATAATGAAAACATGCATTAAAGGTATGCAATGGTTTTATTTTTAGTGAAAGTATGCAATGGCTTTTATTTTTATTTTTGGTAAAAGTATGCAATTGTTTTTTCTTGGCAAAATATGTATTTTTTCACAACTTCAATTCTTGTGTGTTTTTTTCTTTTTTCTTTAACTTATTATTTGTTATTTGGGTTCACTTGACAAACTTACATGTTTTTGTATTATTGCCTATGAATTTTGGTGGGTATTGAGACGTTGGGCGCCAGTTATTTGGTTATGTAATCCAGTGGCCGTGGTGTGCCCACGTGGCTCCTGATGGTGTGATCCAAGTCCGGTGGCTTTCCTTAAGGACGTTGATCCAGGTAGGATCCTTAGGTGTGTTATGTTATGATGATTATGGTGGGAGACTTGACTTCGTCCCCTTTGTTGATTACTGTCCTTGTGGTACAGTAATATAGTTCAATAAAGACAAATGACGGCAGTGTGCCGGAGTGCGATTCGAAGTGACTTACGTCTACTTTATTCAAAATCAAACTGAAGCTAAAGACAAAGGCAAAACATAATTCTACTCAGTAAAGACAATGCATCGCGCCATCGGACCATAATCGGCATGCCGACTCAGCATTCTAAGCGCCGAAGCACTCCAGCCACGAAGTGTCATACGATCGCTGCTGATTGTTGCTAGTGCAGAGCACTGAACCCACATTTTGGCATGTTAGCATTATTCATGTAGTGTTACTTAGTTGCTATGGAATTTATGTGTTAACTTATATGTGTGTCTTGGACGCAAAAGACAATTGTTTTATGACGAGTGTGAGTTGCTAGCTAGCTGAATAATTTGACCAGACTTTTGACCCTTTATTTTGTCATTGCAAAAAATTAGTAACTCATCAATGTCCTAAAATAATTTAGTAGTTAGACAATTAAGAATATTTGAAAATAGGACTTATATAAATTAATTAATTTTGAATAGCTTCATTTTAAATTTTAAATTGAATTAATTAATTTTAAGTTTTTTTATTTGTTTAATTTTCTTGGTTTTCGCTAGCATATAGTAGCTAAGATTACTTTGCATTTTCAGATACGTATACCAGCACACATATATAATATACATGTCCACAATCACAACGAAAAAGTTGCGTGCGTCTTATTTTTTTTATTCTTCTTTTCTAATTTTTTCTTACCTGTCCAACAGCGCGCGCTTTCGCTATGCACTGCCACAGAGTAATAAAAAATATTTTATTGCTCTGTATATGTGTGTATACATTCGTATGCACTTGTGCATGTATTGCGTATGCATGAACACATTTTCGCGCCTAATAATCAACTGACTTGCAGCATTTAACTTTGTGAAGAAAAAGATTTTTTAGAGATTAAAACAATCAATTATTTAATAAGAAATATAAATAATGTCAAGAAAGTGTATTGTTAATGGATGCAGTGGAGGCAGCCGTTTTTTCAGAATACCACTAAATTATTCAAATGAGTGGTACCCCTCAAGCTGAAAATCGACGAAGACGAAAAAAGTTAAAAGAAGGTTCAATACCTACACTTCATTTGGGTATGTAAAATAAATGCCTGTTTTTGTTGTGTAAGTCTTGTGTGTCTTGTGCGAAATTGTAACGGCCATTTGCGGTTCCGCAGACGTCGTTGCAACTATTCGGCATTTGGATTGTCATGCAACTCTGACCTACCTGAAGGTACTTTGTCGATGCTGATGAGTTTTTTTTAAACTGGATGCAGTTTCTGAGCAATTCGAAAATTGCAATAAATATGTGTTGTGTAATAAATATGAGTTTTGGTATTCTTTTTATGTGTGTTTATCTAGCTGTTCAATTTATGTGACGTTTTGTTAATTGTGTTATCAATGTTTGTTTTGTCTTTTCGTGTATCATATGCTTGTATATCAATAGCATATACATAATGCATATTAATTTTAGGTCACGACGAGAAGCCGAAATTGGAATCGTCTCCCATACGTTGCTCAAAAGGCATTATTGTGTACACAATTGTACTTCCTCCTGTCCTCCTTTAAATTGCATTAATTTCCATTCAACTCAGTAGAAAGAGCCGAGTGGATAGCAATTTTTAATATCAAACCGGTCTTAAGATATAATTTTAATTTGTTCATATGTGGGAAACATTTTCATCCGCAAGATATTTTAAATTCAAAATTAAAAAAAAAATTCTCGACCATAGTAAAAATATGAATTTTGAGGGTTGTATTAATTTGTGCAGCAAAATCAACAAGAGTTTCAAATCAAAGTGGCATCCAAAAATGACAGTCTGCACCTGTGCCACTTGATAATATACAGTTGCCACAAAGTAAGGATCATTTAGAAAATGCATTAGTAACTTCTAACATGCGCCTAGAAAATGATTATTTTCAAATTGATACGCATAATGGGGAGTGTGCCCTGACTTATATATTACCGTAATGAAATGTATTGGCGGAAAATGTACTATGACCTCAAGAGTTAATATGACATGCTGCTTGATAAATGTGAGAATATACAAAAACAGAAAAATTTAATTGCAAACACATATAAAAAAAATAACGAGCTGTGGTTTTCAATATGTGAAAATTCAAACGAAGATTCCATTGTAGTACCTGCAGATACAAACGCAGAAAGCAAAGCATTTGCAGAAATTATATTAAAAAATAAACGAAAGCAATACAACCCATTTGAAAAACAATTGCTTTTAAATATAAGTTATAGATCTGCAAAGTGCTATAGATTTTTGAGTTCTAATTTGTTGTTTTCCCTGCCTAGTCCTAGAACTCTTGAATTGGAGCCCAATACGCATAATAGTACCTGGCATTAATGAAGATGTGTGCTTAAATATTTCCAAGCTCGTTCATGATATGATAGATACCGAAAAGAATTGTGTATTAGTTTTTGCTGAAGTGCACGGTCGCTCAGAATTAGAATATAATTTAACAACAAATAGCATTGATGACTTTGTTGACTGGAATATTTTATACAAATAAAAGACCTTGTTCAACCGTGAAAGTACGCATTTTGATACTGGTGCAGCGGAAACGCAATATGCCTAAAAAAATTAATAGAAATTATTAAAGAAAATATAAATGTACTTGGAAAGATTGCCCTAAAAGTAAGAGCGTTTGTAACTGATCAGGCAGCTACAAATCGTGCTCTTTTAAATCACTATCAATATACAATTAACTTAAGTTTTTTGAAACAAATTGCAACATTATTTATCTGATGGATAATTATGTACATTTATTTAAAAGTTTAAGAAATTGTTTACTGTCGAAGGATATTGTTATGCCCAAAGGTATTGTAAATTAATAAAAATTCGAAAATAACTCGAATGATTCCCAAATTGAGTAATTCATCACATAATCACATAAACCCCAAATTCTTCAAAAAAATGAAAGTTAAATATGTTTCGCAAATTTTTTCAAAATCAGTTGCTAATGCAATTGAAGTATGCGTAAAAAACAAACTTTTTTCAAATGCAAATATGCCCAAGGCAATGGCAACTGCAGATTTCATTTTAACTTTCAATAATGCCCTTGATATGTTAAACTGCAGATCATTTAACGAAGGCAGAAAATATCCATAAAGCCGCAAAAATTCGGTAGTCAAAAATGGTTGACAACCAAAATTATTGCCAGAAAGGTTTGCTTGCAACATAGGAAAATATGTCGTGCCTTTGCGAAGATTTGTTACGGGAAAATAATATAGATTTTGTGCGTTTAACAAGGTATTCACAGAGATCTGAATATTACTCTAATACAAGATCAGATCTCTTTCTACTCCAGTCGCTATAACGAAAGACTGATAAATCAACAAAACAGATCTGCACAAGCCCTTATCGGATCTATTCCTATAAATAGACTGAAGAAAAGACACTTCGCTCTTTTACAAAACAACTAAAAATAATTCTTAAGACAACAGCTTAGCCTTAACTTTAAGTAGAGCAGGAGAAAATAAACTAAGAAACAAACATTGTTAAATGCAAATTTTGAAGCATGTACATGTTTAAAACTCATATTATCTGTTAATATAATAAAGATTTTCATAATAAAAAAAATTTAACAAGGTTCAATCTTGGGCTGGGCAATAATACAAATAAATCAGTGCGTGAAATGTTGTATTTAACTGCACGAGGTTATCAATGATAACCAAATCGCATTTAGAAGGTGCCAACTGTGAGGATGATGAAGACCTCCAGTTAAATTGGGTTGTAGATGATCAGCCACTCAACAGCGGAGATGAAAGCTGTAATCAAAACTCTACCGGCAATAGTCAACAAGCACAACTACATGATATTGATACGCTTGGCACTGTCGGAGAAGTGGTATCTCGAAGATAATTTGATGGTTACTTAATAATGAAACACAAACTTCACTGCGAACTTTGCGATGATGCACTTTCCGAGATGGATATGCTCTAAAAGCTGCAGACTGAAGACCTTGTATGTGCCAAAAATTTCATCGAAAACGTACTTCATTTAAAAAACCCGCCCGATATGTTTTTCATATTACAAGCATTCACTACAATGTGTTTGCAGCCTATTCCGAGAAATATGCTCACCATGGAGATATTTGCAAGAGTATAATAAAAACCTGCATTATGGAGACAAATAAAAAAATCCAGATTGGTTCGCTGTTACGCACAAATGTCACAATCGTAGAATTTCAATTTTATAACGGCTTATTGTAATATTTTTATTTATTTATGACTGTTCAAAGAAAAAGTGGCAAAAAGGCAGCCCAAAAATAAAAATCAACTTAAAGAATTTATACTGGATGAATGGCAAAAGATCCCCCTTGAGTATGACCTACAGAAGTTCATCAATTCCATGAAAAAACGGCTCCAGCATGTAGTCAATGCTAAGGGAGGGCATACTAAATATTAAAATTAGTTTAATTCGATATATAATCACTGAATATTTAGAATTTATAGCTGTGTAAATATTTTGTGTAAAGAGTTTCTTGACAGTGTCAAAAATGAGTTATGATTGTTTTTGTAGATTTTTAAGTTGCATATTTATAATTTTCGCTATTTTTTTCACATATTACTTAAGACATCACTGAATTGTTAATATTAAAAAAATTTTATAATTTCCAATAAAAAGCCTTTTTATTCTTATCTAAAGTCAAAAAATAAAATTTATTTTCAGTGTGTAAAGAGATTCTTGACGTACTGTATACTGTTACATACATACATGCAAGGAACCTGTCGCACAAAAAATAAATGGCACCATTTTTTGTTCTACACGACCTATGTTATGGCAATAATCAAATGACCAGAAATTACCATTTCACAGAAATTTAAAATCGGAGGAAAACGGAAAATTTGAGTTTTGACAAAGAGCCGTTGTCTATAAATAAATATTTTGGCTGCGTCAACTGAGGCAATTGTTAAACTTTTTTATTTTTCACAGTTTAGCAGATACAATTTATAACGACTAATTACTGACGACCACTTCTAAGGATTGCACAAACAGTTTTTTGTATATCCCGGACTGGAGCGTGGCAAATCTATAAAATCCATATATCTCGGGTAACTCGAGAAAATAATATCATTATCGTAGTCACCAAATTTATCGAGCAAAAAAATTGAGGCCATGCTCATACCGCCCCCCAAAAATCACAAAAAACGATATTAAAAAAAATATATATATTAAGACCATTTTGAGTTGAGAACGAATTGCGCACTAGGGTTAACCGGACTGCAGCGTTCATACTTATTAAGTTTATATCCAGTACTCCACAAACCCTACATTTCTGCTAGACAGAAATGGCTGGCATGGAGGAGTCTCCAATTGCGCCGAAACCATAGCTCTTTTTATAATGCTTTGAAAAAAAATAAATAGTTTTTACAGATGAGCCCAGAGAACACCAGCATTCAAAGACATGGCAAAAAAAACTTTTTGTGTGCCAGATTCTTCCTTTCAGTAGGAAAGAACTTTCAGCAATGCAGACATTGATCGCAGATGCTTCTCTGTCGACTCTCTAAGACTTTCTGCGTCGCCGACGCCGTTGAAAATCTGAGAGCGTCTTTCTCGCTGCCGGCGTCGCTGTTAAGCCGGCGTTCGTTCTGGCAAAGTTTTGCGCAGCTGCCACTGCTGTGTTTTTATTGCTCGTCCGTTATTTTTATTTTATTTATTTTTTTGGCTTGCGCATGTGCTTGGATCGTATGCATGTGTGTGTGTTTGCTGTCCGCTTTGTTGGTGGTGGCAGTTGCTGTTAGTGATGGATTATCCGTTTATCATCGTATTATTGACAATGCTTACGTTTACTTACGATGACAATTTTAATGGACGAGAAATATAAATAAAGTTAAAGTTGCTGTTGTATGACGGGTAGATTTTAATCCGAATTGTTGAATTGGGAGTTTTGCAGAAGTTTTACAACAGATGTTATCTTTAAGATTTAGGGCGATTTTATAAGAATTGAACATCGATTTTGCAACATACAATGATATATGTTTTAATTATTTATGTAATAATAAAAAATGTCAGTCTGTGTACAATTTTGTACGACTACTTCGGCGTGGTTTGGTTTTCTTCCTGATCAGTGCTGCATCATTCTGTCTGTTATATACATTTGCACAAAACTATTATACGCTGTTTACCCATTTTCAATGCGTTCAGGTTTTTTAAAATGTAGTTCCCGTTGCGGAACAAAGTTCTAAACATCGCGACTATCGTTCATTTGTCGAACCATATTGCTTTGACACCCATGAACATTCAGTGTTGCAAAATGTTAACATTGCTTTGAATTTTGTTCAAGCGTTTCTTACAAGTAAATGAAAGCACAACTTTTATTGCTCAATATCGAATAGAAGCTGTACAATAAGAACTTATAAAATAAACAATAAATGCGTCAACAATTTGAGCACAATAACCGACAGGTCTAAAGACTTTTGCTTGTCAGTGCTGCAAACAGTTCAAATTTACATATTTGAATTTTCAATTGGCGCCAACGGGCGACTTTTGGCTTTTGGCTGACAAAAAGGTAATTGCGTGTTTTAGTTTTTATCCGTGTAAATATAAAATGCAGTTGAGCAGCTAACAGCTGTACGTCAAAATAAACTAAGTACAATGAACACTTTTCAGTTTAAGGCGAACCATATGGCGTGGGCGTTTGTATACGTAATTTAAATGTAGTTGTTGTAAAAAGCCCGCCGTGGCAGCTAGGAAATCTCACGCAACGCGTTCGGCTTGGTGCCGTCCATGTCCAGGCAGCGACAATTGCAGGACGACACAGGACACTCCGAATTTTGCCTGCAAGCAAGAACAAATGATTAGCTCTGGAAATATATCGTATGCCCAATGGGAAACCCACTTGAACCATTGCATAATGTGCTCGGTGTGGCCGCCGTGTCGGCACGTCTGACACCAGGAGAACCACTTGGCAAAGGGCTTCATTTGCCAGCCGGTCGGCTGTTCCGCGGCGCTCGACTCGCCGGCGCTCGTGTTCATCATGGTGCCCATGTGCATCAGACAGAGCGAGCAGCGGGGCAGCGGCTTGCGGCAGCTGGGGCAGGACGAGAGGCGATTTGTGCTGGTGCTCGTGCTGCGCGGACGCGGCTCATCCAGCAGCGCATTCGACACGGACTTGCCGCAGAAATTGCACGAGAGGTAAACGGTGCGCGAGCTGCGCACCGAGGCGCGTATATTCTCGATCTTGATGTCCAGCTCGGCGCGCTTCTCCCACAGGCCCCAGCTGTTCAGGTAGTCCAGATAGCTGGCTATCCAGTA
This sequence comes from Drosophila robusta, assembly GCA_035043565.1. Lineage (NCBI taxonomy): Eukaryota > Metazoa > Arthropoda > Insecta > Diptera > Drosophilidae > Drosophila > Drosophila robusta. The sequence continues at coordinate 9,353,187 of JAWNMW010000583.1, read as the reverse complement.
CTGGATGCGATTGTCCCCGAAATGCTCGTTGCGAAAGAAATTGATGGCCACCAAAGCCACCGTCTGCACATCGAAGCTGGCGTCCATGTACGCCTGCAGTATGTTGATGCCATCCAAGGATTCGCCCGTGAGCAGCAGTCCGTTGAGATCGCCGCATTCAATGGCTCGATGTATGCGCTGCTTAATATAGTCCGCCAGCATCGATTCCGACAGATATTTGCAGGCGAAGGCGACGCGATCCGCCAGCGAGACGCCCTCCTCCTTGAGCACCGCATCGAAATTGTCCGTCTCCATGGTCAGGAATGAGAAAATGGCCCGCAAGTGCGGATCCTGTATTTGCATATTGGCATTGGAGCGCTGATTCCGCCACGTCGAACTGCAGCGATCCGCATTGAAGCTGGACAGCGCAATTGCCGTTATGCGATACATGCTCGGATCGCGCAGCTTGTCCGCCGCCCGGGACAGAATGTTGCAGGCGGACAGCACCTTCAGGTGAAACACGCAGATCATTGCCGCACGGCTGAACTCCTTGTTCGCGTAGAGCTCGTCGATGAAACGGTCCAGCTCGTGCTCGAAGGACCAGCCGCAGAGCTGCAGGGCCAGATCCCGCTGTTCGCTGCTGCAGGTGGAGGAGGGGTTTAGCAAAGGGAGCAATTCAATTTGGCTTGCAGGCCAACTTACCGATACGCAACCAGCTTGTTGGAGTTGTTGATGCCGTCGGGCCACTGCAGCAGCTGCGACTCAATGCGCGAGCTGGCCATTAGCGCCTCCGAGGTGTGACCCAGATTGATGCCCAGCGTGGCCTTCAGACCCGTCAGGCGCTCCTCGCAGTAGACATTGTTGAGGGTGGTCCAGACATTGCGCAGATATGGCGTTAGATGGAGTTCGGCAAAGCGCTTGTTGTCCGGCTTAATGCCGTAGTCCTGCAGCGCACGCTGTCGCGTCTCCTCCACCAGATCCTCGTCGAAGAGTTCGCGTTCCAGGAAGTCAAAGCTGAGGGAGGAGCCCACGTTGTACTCGTTGAGGCTGCTGGCGGCGCTGTTCGTGCTGCCCGTGGGCGAAGCAACGGTGGCGGCCGCATAAAGCGGACGCTGCATGAGCAGCGGCAGCTTACTGCGATTGCTGTACGCCGTATGCAGGCTGGCTGGCAGCCGAAAGTCCAAGATGTTGAGTGCATCCGCGAGGAGCAGGGCGCGCTCAAAGTCACGCGGATGCCAGGACAGCCAGTTGACGGCGGCAAACTTGCCGCTGTGCTGATACTTGGCCGGAAACGGGCTAATCTGACGCTTCACATGGTAGACCTCCCTGCTGGTCTCGTTATCCACGCTGCGTATGTCGTAGAGCGTTATGTAGGGCGAGTCCCGCTGCAGCGAGGACAGCAGCGAGGTGCGCGTCGGACACCAGCCGATCTGTGTGTGATTTCGTGACGATTGGATCTGGCGCAGCGGCCGCTCGATGGCGCGGAGATCCCACAGCACGATCACCGAGTCCACATAGCTGCACAGATAGTTGCCATTGGGCGCCACCGACAAGCCCTGCACCGTCTTCGTCTGTATGGACTGGCAGGTGGCGGTGCTCTCTGCAAGTGGCAAGAATAAAGTGGAGTTAAGCTAGGTCGGATTGCGCTTGTGTCCGATTTAGTTACGTCGCAGATCGAAGAGCTTGATCAGCTTCTGGCTCATGCCGGCAATGAGCATGCGATGATTGTGATCCCAGCAGAGCGAATTGGCCGCCTCGGCCAGGCCAAAGAAATTCGCCGTTTCCTTGGGCACGCCGCGCTCAATGTCCCAGATTGTGATGCACGAATCGGACCGATGTCTGTCATGGCCAATGGCCAGAATGTTTGCGTCCAGCTCGTTCCAGGCGAGGCACGTGCACATGCGCTGCTGCCGCGGCGCTGCAAGGTATCGAAATGAAACAGTTAATTCAATACTTGACACGGAGCAGTTGCCTTACTGTACTCCCAGCTGCTGTCGTAGGTGTCCCGGAAGTTGCAGATGCCGATTTTGCCATCGGCCAGGCCGACGGCGATAATCGGCTGGTCGCTGTGATAGGAGGCGGCCACGCAGCGTGCGTATTGGTAGCGCGTCTCGTTGGCCAAATAGTTGACGGGAATGTAGGGCAGGCGGCTTTTCTGGCCCAATTCGTCCTTGCCGCGCACTTCGTACAGGTTGATCTCCTGGCCCCAGGAGACGAACTTGTCGGGAAAGTTGGGGAACCAACTGATGCCGTGTATGTTGCCGCTCATGTTGAGCCAATTTCTGCGTCGGCTTTGCACAACCTAATTGCGTCTTTTCTTATCAGTCTCGCGAGAAAAAATTTCCAAACATCAAAACAGCTGGTAATGCAAATTGAGATGGGCGATATTTACTAGAGTTGCATCGAACCGTTCTGAAGGTGCTCAATTGAACTACTCAACTGAACAAATGAACTAGAGCCCAGTTGCTCATTTGAGTTCTATTTTCGTTCGTTTTATTCATTTCATTCATTCATTTCATTGTTTTTTTTATTATTCAATTTGGCAAGTGCGCACTGTTCAACAGTTGGTTAACAAAATATAAAAATTAAATAAGTAAAGTAATAAATTTGATATTAAGCACAATGCTTCTTTCTATTGCATCTATTGATAAATATTTGATGCAATATATAGTAAATGTAATAAATTGATACTGGGTTTAAGAAGCGCTATACCAACGTTTACTTCGATTTTGACACGAATAAAAACTCAAAATATGAAGTCAAAACAAAATTGCAAGCTAAAAATTTAATATAAGTAAGATAGATTGCTTATTATATAAAAGGAAAATAATTTTAAATTTTCAACGAGGTGGCACAACCAACTGATGTACGTTCTTGCAACTCGTTTCACCGTCCGGTTTTAAATAAAAACAATCCGAAAAAGTATATGCGTAAACTACGATGGTGTCATTCCACTATAAAGAACCACAAAGATCCTATGTTGCAAAGCAAGTAGCTTTAATTCAATGCTTCTAAGCTACCAGCTGCAGAGGGCGCTGGCGTGTCAATTTCTTGTTTTATAAGTTGCAACATGTGGTCATAGCAGCCAGCTTTAATACAACGCTTCTTAGTACCACTTTTGACGGCAGATGGCGCTGCTGTAAAAATTTAAAAAGTAAGGCGCGAAAATCAAATTTTTTCACCAATTTCTTTTTTTTATAAGTTTTACCATGTGGCCATCGGTTCAACCCATTGCAGAAGACATTATTCATCTCTTGTTCCGCCCAAATGCACACGCAGCTACAGATAAGCGCAAGCGAACGAGCTGTTTTCTGCTTTATAAGGTGCGCATGGGTAACTACTCAAGTGAATCAACGTCATGAATACATAATTGTCATTTAGGGCGCACTCTTCTGTGTTCACATGTATGTTGGGCAACTGTGGCGTGAAATGAGCTGTGCGCTCTTCAGACTTTCCATTGCTAGTTTTCAGTCTTTGTTCTAGCTGCTGTCGCGATTTAGTGCAAAATTTTTTTATTTGAAAATTCGCATATTTATTGTGGGATTTATGTGAGTGCTCGTTCAAAAATAAATAACAAAATGTAATTTCGTGCTGTGTATGCGATATAAACTGTCATAAAAGCATGGCAAGCACGTCAATTCAATTGAAAAATTATAAAACAACAACAAAAGCGGATCCGCGTTGTGCAAATACAAACGCAGATGCGTCATGCGGTGCACAGCTTCCGACGGAAACAAAGCAGCATCAACTATGTCGGCCAATAATGCGGAGGCTCCCGTTTCCAGGTCAGAAAATGCAGCTGGCCCGTGTTCTGATGTCGCATATCCATAATATATATCCCATCACAATCATCGTCGCTTAATTGATTTCGTTTGAAAAATGCCAATGGACACAACGAAAAAAAAAAAAAATGGTGAAATTAAAATTAATAATTATGCCCCGGGGCTCGTCAACTAATTACCATTGAAATATTTTCGGCTAATTTTCAATTGTGCATTTTGTTGGCCGTGTGCAAAGTTCATATCCTTAACAAATAAAAAATGTGAAATCCATAAATCGCATACCCGGTTCCCAGTTGCCTTTTCCAGCTCTACGCATATGATTTATGCTACATTTTGCATTTGTTGCATTTTGTGCCTACTATTGAAATGGACGGATGCTGGCTGCAAATCAGCGTAAATCACATTTGATTAATTTATAGAAATACTCGTGTTTTGCATATAATATGTGCATTGGGATTTTATAAATATTTATTCAAATATTTTGCTCTGCTCAATTCAATCAATTCAATGTGCTTTTTAATAACATTATTATGCCACTACCAGGGCTGCAAGCTGGGCTTGCACTGAGGTTCGAACCTGGAATTCTTTTATTTTTCATACACGTTCTCAAAGTGTTTTCAATTTGAGCATATCGGGTTTGTGCAATGATTCGATTTAATCTATATATATCAATTTTTGTAGATAGATTAACGATAACCTTCTCTAAAGATCGCTCGAAATGAGGGCGTGGCAAATCGATAAAATCGATTTAACTCTGTAAATTGTAAAGCTAGATACATACTATTTTTCACACAGCTTACTGATGAGCTCCCCTAAAGATCACACAAAAAGTTTTTTGTATACGCCCACTGTGGGTGTATCAAAATGATTAATTTCATATATCTTGGGGGAGGGTAACCGGAGAAAATCCACATCTACCACAATTTTAGACATATAGTCACCATGTTTGGCAGACAGTTTTCTGATGACCTCCTCTCAATATCGAGTATTCAAATTCCCGCCCACATTTTACAAATATCTATATTTAAAAAAAAAACAATAATAATTGTTAATTATAATAAGACCCGTTTATGACTGTTTTAAACTGTTATTATACTGTGAGCAAGTATTCCTCACGAGTCGGGTACACCCGACTGCAAAGTTATTAAGTTCTTGTTTACAGTTAACTTAACTTACTTAACTTAACTCCCCCAGAGGCCAAGCTTTTCTATTTCTTCGTCACCTAGCTAATTACTACAAACTACTTGAACGTATTTCTCATGGCGAATTTGTAACCTGGAACGACACGAATTGTCCGTGCCTTGTTAGCGATGTCGCGCGCTATTATTTGTCATCATTTAAATAAAAACAAATATTTGCACCCTTTTTAAATGGGAAATGCAAAAATGTTTTATATAAAAACAGTTCACCTCCCGTGCAACAATCGTTAACGAATCATTTTTAACAATGGCTCAATTCACGCTCAGAAAACATATGATATTCCATCTCATATGTTGCATATTTATGGGCCTCGGGTGGAGGAGTGTCATATATCAATTTTGCACCGTTTAGCGCTATGCGATGCTTATAAAAAGTGAGAATAAAGAATGATAATAATAATAGCGAGGGCCAATGAAATTGCAAAATTAATGCCTCTCATGTAAATATGTGGCATGCATATTTCATGACAAACGCGCTAAAGCTTAAAAAACAGAAACAACAACATCATCAACAACAGCAAAACTGCATATTCGGCTCGATCCAAAAATACCCTGTACACCATAATATATCGATAGAATATAAAATATGCCAGGATTAAATCTGTACATTTTATATTACATTTCATATACTTAACTTACTTAATTATTTATAATTTATAGTAAACTTGTATACTTTTGGTATACCAGAATAGTCTAGTATTCAGAGTCCTAAATCAAATGATCAATATCAAATAGTAATAAGCAACAATATCAAATACAAGGGTGCTTTGCTTGAGAGTACTAGACTAGAATATACTCTGTACCCAGATCGAACATGGCAATTATATTCTAAATAATCTTGATCAAATTTGAAGGCATTAAATAAAGGATCCAAATCTATCTATCTCCCTATATATGTATCTGTTTATCTATATCTGTATCTATATTTATGTGTTCATCTTCATTTATATTTATACCTATACGTTGATATATCCATACAAACCTTCATACCCTTATTTTACCCATCCTCAATGGACACAGGGTATAGAAACTGGTCCCGAGAGCACATTTAACTTAAATGGGTCGTGTCTTATGTCTCGCTTCGCTGTTCGTCATTGTATTTATGCATTATTTATATTTGTTTTTAAATCGCTCGTTTTTCCCTGCGCATGTGTGTGTATGTGTGTTTTTCGTGTAATTTTGTTTTTCTCTAGTATTTATCTTTTATTTCACTTTATCATTTTTGAGCATATTAAAAAATATTTATTTATATTTATGCAGCAGTACGCAGAAAAATTGCACTCAAATGTGAAAAGATAAAAAACATTTTAACGGGGCTCCCGTGCATCTGCAAGGTTTTTTTTTTGTCATTTATGGGCCTCCTTGTCAATGTGTGTGTTTGTGTGTTTTGTTTGTATTTGGTATTCGCATTGTATGCTGCTATATTTATACAGAGAGCATCTCAGAGATCTTTATCAATATGGAATTTATAAAATCTTGCATATTATTAAACCCTGAACCCATTATAAATGGGCAAATTGTGAGCCCATGAAGTATATCTATTCTTGGATATAATCGCATGAATACTCCGATCTCGGCAACTAAAAGAGCTATATTTAATATGGTATAATATAGCGCTGAAATAGTCTATTCCAAGACGTTTCATCAAGATCGGTTAAAAAACACTAAAGTTATTAAAGAAACCGCATTCTCACTTGTTGAAAATAATTTGATTTTTTTCACTACTAGTTGTGAAAATTTGCTTGAAGCTTTTCTACCTATTAATTGAAAATAAACAAACCGATATGTTGCCTTTTGAACAATAATTTTATTTGAACAATAAAATTCAAATATGGCTCAATATAAGTGCTGATAGAAAACTTAATAATTTACGCAATGATGGGGATTTTGGGAAATGACGTCTGCAAGTGTGAACAGATTAATCAAAAAGGTGGCAGCTCAGTTTTTGTTTTTTGGTAAAAACTTTAGAATATGTGTTTCGCCAACTGTTGGTAATACCTCTGGTATAGTATAGCATATATGTTTGGTATATTTTCTAGTTTGTTTTATATTCATTACAATCATATAAAATATAAAAGCTGCATTCCCTGTGTTTAATTTGCATTATCATTTGTTTGCTCTTTGCGCCTGCCTTTCACATTGTTTGCGTATATTTTACCATTTTATTTAATCCATTTAAAAATAATTTTCGCATTGCTTTTAGGTTCAGCGCCAATTTAAAATTTATGTGCCTATGTGGCAGACACAAATGCGACAATGCGACTCGTTTGCTCTTTATTTATAGCACGAGGGCGGTTCAAAAAGTTTGCAATATTTTCAGTTTCATATTTTCAAATGCCTATCTCTTATTTATTACTTGCTTATTTATTTATTTTTTCCTAGTTCCACAAAATTACCACAGTATTATATCCTATTAGGGTTATAATTTAAATTGAATATTTAAATCTTGCTTTCTGCTGTAATTTTCGATTTAGTTTCCAGCATTTGGAATTCCTTAATTTTGACTGTTTTAATTTTCCTTTTAATTATTTTTCTTATTTTGAATTGTCTCAGTTTTCACTTTTTCGGTGATACTTTTGAACTACCCACGTCGTATTTTCGCCTCATCGTTGTTGCTCGGTTGTGCCCTTGTTTGTGTGGCTGTTGTTGTTGTTCTTGTTGCCGATTCTACCCAACGTTGTCGTTGACACTTCCTGTTTTTGTTTTGTCCTTTGCTGCGCTCGAGTCGCGACTGGCGAATCGCGTTTTAAAGTGCAATTTTATGAGCCGTTAACAGCACATTATGTATACGTATCGCTTGCAGTCAGTGAACGCCCTCCACACCCCTCTCTCACACACACACACACACATACACACACACACAGACACACACCTACATTTACACCCGCGCAGTGCACTAGCGGCACCATAGATTAAGTTATTGTTGATTTGCCGATTTGACAATTTATTGAAGCAGAAAATTCGCAATTTTATAAATTTATTGCACAGAATGGGAAGTGGGGCGTGTGGGCGTGTGGGCGTGTCGTTTGCATCTGCTGGCCAGTTGTTGTGTCTGTGTTGTAATACATTTCTTGTTGTTTAAGACACTTGACAGCTGCATATGAGCACGTTATTCAACACTGGACGACAGCCAAATTAATTGGAAAACATATCGATAAATTCCCAAATACAATCTATAGCTATTTTTACGCACACAGCTGACCACGCCCATAACGACCAAGAAAAAACCAAATCTGATAATTTGTGCATTTGGTAATAAACGAAATATTCGTTTTAATTGCTTTTTTCTCACATTATTTGTATAATTTGTGTGCGATAAAATGTGCAGCGACGATAATGGCAATATTGAACTGTTGGAGGTAGGGGGCATGGAGCGGGGATTGAAAGTTATGTTTTGTGGGCATAGCTAGAGATGCGAGTATGAGAAATATATTGTTAATATATGCTTGCTAATTTGTTAATTAAATAAAAACAGTTTTATGATTTTTCAAAATTATATGATGCGAGTATATAAATAATATTGTCATTATGTCTTAACTACTTTTGTTAAGTCGTGACACGACACGATGTTACCCCAATTTGCTGCTCGGCCCACTAATGCCACGCCCTATCCATTACCGCAGCTCTCTTCAACAGCGTATGCCATATGCGAGCTATGCAAATTTGATTTTAATAATTGCAATTTATCTGGTTTAAAAAATTTGTTGCCTTGCGAGCAGCACTCAAAATGTGTAGCATACTTTACAGCGTCTGCATATGCATCCGGGAGTGTGTCCGTGTGTGTGCGTGTGTATTTCAGTAAATTAAATTGCTTTTTAATGGCAAACGAACGATGCGTTTTTGCTGCATTAGTTGGGCTCGATTGATTTGGCATTTAACACGCATCAAAAGTGGGCGACAAACAAATTTAAGCGAAATAATTTCAGCTATTGCAAATTGCTGCCTGTCAACGCCTTTAACGCATCCTTCGTTTCCTTGGTTGATAAGCGGAATGAAGAAGAAGCAGAAGTGCGGCAGGGGCGAGGCATGCCACTTCAGCATGTCCTTACGCCTGTCGTTCACTGTCGCTGATCGCATGTTAAGCTGACGTCCTACATGACAACAGCCCAGCGAGACGGCAAGTCGCAATGCGAAGGACTAAGGACATGCAGCACATCCTTGGTTAACTTGCTCTCCGTATCTGTCTGGGCTGAGTGGCGTGCGTGCGTGTTGCCAATTCCATTCTGCAATTGTATTGACGTTGCATTGGGGACTGTATCTTCTGTTGCCGTTTCCTTTGGCGCCTTTTGCTGAGGCGCCTTTTGCTGAGGCGACAAATTGACAAACGCCTCGAAAAGGATCTGACGAACTTATTAATAATTTGAACTTATGAACTGCGTTGAAATGTCAAATGTCGACGCATAAAATGCATGACTTTAAATTTAAATTCTTTAAATTTGAATAGGAATAATTTAATACGAATTTTATATTGAAGAATTTATTTTCTTCTTGGTGATTTTATTACAACAAATTGTTTGTAATTTTTGTATGCATTTAACTTTTCAATATTTCACTTAAATGTAATATTTACTGTTGACACTCGTTATTCCGACTTTTTCAGTAACATTCTTAATCAAATTATGAGATATAAATTATTATGAATTAACTTATTGCTATTTTGTTCGTGCTTTTTAAATTTAATTTGTCTAAATTTGAATAGGAATAATTTCATACGAATTTTATATTTAAGAATTTCTTTTCTACTTCGTGATTTTATTACAACAAATTGTTTGTAATTTTTGTATGCATTTAACTTTTCAATATTTTACTTAAATGGGATATTTACTGTTGACACTCGTTATGCCGACTTTTTCAGTAACATTCTTAATCAAATTATGAGATATAAATTATTATGAATTAACTGATTGCTATTTTGTTCGTGCTTTTGAGTTATTATCTCTTTTAAAGTTTTTATTTTTGCAACAAAAAATTAAATTGCTGTATCAAATATGTATACTTTATATATAAATTAAGAAATTGTTTTACAAACTGCTTTCCATTGTACATTAATTGAAGCAATATACATTTTTAATTAAATAGTGAAAAATGTTAAAAATAAACGAATGTTTTTCAGCATTTTCTTTTGTTTTTTTCGTGAAATATTTAATTGCTGTTCTCATATCTTAATTAAATCAAACTCTTTTACAATATGCCCGTTAAAACAGCAATCAATTATATTTAAAAAAATATATTCTTTGCCAAATATGCGGCAATTTTTCATATTTTTAATGAAACGCAAAACCTCACGAACAAATAAATGAAAAACAAAACAAAAAAATAAATTAAAAATTAATTTTTGTTATGGTTTTTACATAACAATGTACCAAATATTTGAGGTGCATGTTGAATACGAAAAAATGTTCCATACCAGCATGTTTGATCGACTGCCAGTTATCCTGTAATTAAGCTTAGTACAAAATATAAAACGGTTTCGACCAGAGCTTCTGTATTCATATTCTATTATTATATGAAATTCGTGAAAAATATTAAGAATTACATTTAAAACATTATGTCATAAGTCTTAATCAGAAGACTTGTATATTTAAATTATTCAATACTATATCCTTTTTATGCTTTCCGATGCCTTTATTTAAACATGTTCATGGATATAGGGTGGAATAAAATGTTGGCCATGAGCTGGCAGAATTAAAAAACATGGTATAAAAATATGTTAACCTTTTTTTGCGAATACAACGTTTGCATAACAAGGCCACTGCGGGTAAATACAACTGACACGCCTCCAGCTACGCCCACATAGCTGGTGTATGTGACATGTTTATTGTTAACTTGCTCCACATTTCCGCCACACAGAAAGTGGTGGGGGAGGGGGAGGTGGAGGGGGAAGGGGAGCTCGACCGAGCTGGCGGAATCTCGCTTGTAAATTATAATTCAATTAATGAATGTGCGCTACGGACTAATTTGCGCACCCCAAGGAGCGAAAAGGAGGGCGGAGTCGGGGCGCGGTTTCATCTGTGAGTCGCTGCACGTGTGCGCGTATATATGTACACGTATATAAAAAAAGGCCAAATTTGATGCGATGAAAATCCGCCAAAAATCCACGAGAGCTGCAATAAAGCTCGACAGAAATCTCGTGTGGTTGTTAAATTTTCGTCGAGCATTGCATAAAATCTAGCAGGCGGTATGTAAGCGGGAACTGGGGCCGGGGGCTTGACTTTCATTTTTTATGTTTATTGTCGCTTATCGCCGCTTGCCTGCCTGCCTACCTGGCTGCCTGCAACAGGGGTCCTGTCATTAGAGTCCTGGCGCCAAGATGAAAAAGAGTAAACACAGCGATGAAAAAACGTTAACAACTCTCTTGGGCATGCATCTGTGTGTGTGTGTGTGTGTGTGTGTGTGTGTGTCCGTGTGTGTGGATGGGTGAGTGTGGAGTTGAGGCGTGCTTTTCTGGCTCGTAACAAAACGCGTTACACACAATTTGTGTGTGGCCCCCAACTCTCAGTCGTTGCATGTGTGTGTGCGTGTGTGTGTCTGTAACTACGTGTAACTTTATTAGCAGTCTCCTGGCTATGTGTGTTACCTTGTCAAAGTTATGAAAACGACTGGGGAACGCCTCCTGTCGCCCCCTTCTACCACCTGCCAACTGTCTTGCTCTAGCCGTGTGTGAAATTAGTTTAGACTTCGTGAACAAAAGCAAAAACTGAACTGTACTTTAACTCCTTGGTAAAATATTTAAATAACATCTTTTTCAAGTAAAGTGTGTGTTTTCAATCAACTAATCGGATAATAGAAAACGCCCACAGTTACACATTTTTATTATTTTTTAAAGAATAGAACATATATATGAACTTGCAGGCGAACTATTTTTAAATATCACTGTTTTGGCCTTTGGCTAAGTTAGTTTAGTAATTTATAATACTACCTATACTTATAAGGTTAGTATAAAAATAAAAAATAAAAAAAAAATTATTAGCTGATTTTTAGATAACTGATTCGGTTCATGTTCGGCATATACCAAAAAAATAAATTTTTGGTGCCTTGTTTATACACTGCATAATATACAAAAAATGTAATTAAATGATTTCTAAATTTTAATACACATAATAATAAGTTCCTTGTTTAAAATACTACTCCATACCCTTCTCTCTTTTGTACTATGAAATACACATTGAGTAAATTAATTTGAAAATATTCTACATAATGCTAAAAGAAAATGAATCTTAGATTAGGGATTCCCACAGAATATCAAACATTTTCATTTGACTCTTTAGAATTATTTTTATTTTGGCATGCAAAGTTGCAAAAGGCAATCAATCAAAAGACCTAATATTCATTAGTCGACTGTGCTCGGCTGGCTGGTCAGAGCCACAAGGAATCACAGCATTAAAAGGAATTTCAATTACGCGACCAAGAACTCATTTCAGGACGCCAGGCACGGCGCCTCCTGGGGCGTTCTATGCATAATTCCAGGTGCTAGCTGCTATATTTTCTTTAATATTTTTGCAAATGATGCGACAAGACGATGCTCGATGAAATCTTGGCGGGCGCGTTCCACCTCGCTCGGGTCATTTAAATGCAGATTGCACTGGGCTGTGGAGTGTGGAGTGTGGCGGAGGCAGGCGAAGAGGGGACCGGGGCCCGATGGTGGAGCATTTGCATAATGGCGGCGACACATTGCAACGGAAACGGAAACCCAAAGTTCGCTCACTTGCAGGTGTTCATGAGTCGTGCTTATGACTGCTTGAGCTGACTGTGCGTCCAGCCGTGGTCACCTGCTGCCCATTCCCTGCACCTGTGCCACCTGCTTATTGCCGTAAGTTAACGGAAGCTCGTTGCAATGGGCATGTCATCGTGTGGCGCTTCAGGAGTGAACATGAACTGCGCCCAGCTTCGACCAGCACAAACGTTTTTCATTTTAATTCAACAGCAATAAATAAGCCGACTCTACTGAGCAAATGCAGCGCCAGGTGATAGCGCTGCATTACAATGCTGCCCACACACGGAACTACAAAAGGCACAACAAAGGGCATCGTGGCCAGTGCTGGAATCGACCTATACGCTTATACGGCCAATTGCCAATTTACAGTGCCCAAATGTGCGATTTTGGCTGTCTTAACGGCTTAATCGGCATTAAATATTTCTGGGTACTTTAAGCTAACTTTTTACATAAATTGAAGGATTCAAATAAGAAAATTCTGCATAACGTTTCGAACCCAGTATATTTTTTAAACCATAAGCCGAACCTCAAACCGAATTAGTTGCTTAAAAAATTTAGCGAACTTAAATTCGAGCACGAAGGCAATTAATATTTTTGTTAAAAACTAGTTTGGTTGAATTTAAGTACCTACATTTTTTTATAGTCTTAGCTCAGAGGTAAAATTAAATAGCACTCGCCAAAAGATATTTAAGCTTTAAATTAAAAATAAATAAAGGCAACAGTTTTTATTTGTTTCATATATTTCAGATAAAAAAATATAATTCTTTTTTAAATATCAGAAGCTAATGAACTTTGGTTCGAATCGTAAACCAAAATAGCGAAGATTTTTTTTTAGAAGACATATAAAAACTAAGCTTTTTAATCTAGTTTAGTCTTAATTTTTTCAGGTGCTTGATTTTTATAAATTAAATGAAAAGCTAATCTTTAAAAAATCTAAATTTTTTAAAATAGTTTAACACTTAAAAAGCTCATGTAATTTACGCTGAAAGCTCTGGAATAGTTGCTTTAAAAGCACTTGAAAAAGTGAAGCTCGAGAGCGTGTTAGATATTCGACTCAATTTGAGCGAATTGTACAAAGAATCTATAAGCGAGAAACTTAAAGCTTAAGAAACTTGCCTTTTACTGTGCTGAAAAGTGCGTTTCCATTTCGCTCAGCTTTCAGTTCAAAAAGGGTTTACCAATGGGGCTAAAACTGGCTTTAAGTTTCGCTTGCGGTTCAGATTGCCCATAGGGCATGCATTGCGGCCTGTTGTGATGGTGCTTGTTGTAGTTGTTATTTCAGTTGTTGTTGGTTTCATGTTTATGTTGCCACATCGTAGCCGGGCACGCATGAAGCCGCGACGCTGGCGACGTCGACTCTTCGACTCCGGCTCATATTCGAGGTGCTGGTGAAAGGTGCAGCAGCTGCGGCTGCGGGCGGACGGTGTCAACTGTTGTCAGGGCCGTGCGGATGCGGATGCGGGCGTGGGTGGGGCAGCAGCAGCAGCAGCAGTAGAAGCAGCAGCATCAGTAGCAGTAGCACCAGTAACAGCAGCTGCTGTAGTTGTAGCTGTAGTTGCTGGTGTGGCATAAATTTCGTTGCGGTTGCACGTGAAAATTGCATTTGGCTAGCATTTGGTTGGGGGAACTGAGTGTGTGTGTGTAAGTAGTGTGTGTGTGTTCCGCCCCTTTACGTGCTGTGCAAATTGTGGACTTAAATGTTTATGCGCTGGTTTGAGCCCAATTGCCAACCCACTAGCGTTCGCATTCGCATTCGCATCCGCATCCGCACCCCATTTGGCCGTTTGTTTATTAAGCTTTTTGGCCAAAATAGAAAAAGGTGTTGAATGCCACTCGCTGGCTGCTTTTTATTGCCCCAAACGCAACACACAGACACACACACGCACATATCTCTAAGTGCAGAAGCAGCTGTAAAATAAATATATATTTTTATTTCTTCTCTTTTGCCATTCTTTATTTTGTTGTGTTGCCAGGGCGAGCGTATAAATTAAACGCGTTACAGCTGGCAACCGCAGCGATTTTGCTTTTTTCTATTTTATTTTTTGGTTTTTTTTGGCTCGCATTAAATCGCGTTTGCACCCGCAAAAGCACTTAATGCAGCCCTGCGCAACAACCACCCGCCCTGGTTCAGTGTCGCTTGAAGCGTATACAAAATTTAAATAAGAAACAAATCGAAGTAATGGCATACACAGCACCCCGCGCTCCTTCTCTCTCTAGCATATAGATAGCAAATACCAAATGTTCAATGTACTAAAAGGCAATCAAAAAAAGAAGCAAAAAAGGCAACGGCTAAAGAGAATAAAAAAGTTTAAGGCTATAGAAGACGAGGCCATCGGCATAATGAAAAAAAAAAAACAGAACCTGAAAATCCTACGAAATGAAATTCATTGAAGCGTTGTGCACACCATATTAAAGGGCATTAATGAAATTATGCTGTTGGCATCGAGTGCAGTCAAATCGGCTGGATCTGCCCCAGTCTTCTCTGAAAGATATCATCTGCAGTAGCTACTCAGATCTGTTCTGTCTCAGCACTGTCACTTTAACAATTGTTTGCTTCCATAAGTTTTTTAGAACTACACCGATTATAAAAAATTATTATTCTACATGATTATATAAAATTTAAAATTTAATTTTCGAATATTTTTTATTATAATTAAAAAATAATATAATATTATAAAAAAATAAATAAAAATATCATAATTATTTAAAGTTCACTTGCAAGCTGATTTTGAGCCGAAACTCTTTGAACCCAAAATTCAAATATTTTTCAAATCACAAGCCTAAACTTGATCAGAACAAGTTTTTCAAAAATTTAGCCAAACCTCTTAATTAGAAATAAGCAACAAAAATCGAAGGAAACGTAATATTTTCAAATAAAGAAAAAATTTTAAAATTTTCTTGTTATATTTAAATTAATTTATGGAGCCAAGATTCGAACCAAAACCGGGATGCATCGGTGTGGAAAATCAGGTTAACGAACCGACAATGTGGGCGGATTTTTTTTGGGCTTACAGCTATCCTCAATTGCTTTGACTGTAAAATCTCTTTAAAAAATTAGTTTGTTGTTCAATTTATTTTCGACGTAAAAGTTTTAACAACTAAATAGTATACTTTTAAAATAGTTGCGATATAAATGGTTTATTCCTAAATGATTTCAAAATAGCGAAATACGCAATTATTTGATAAAGGCTAAATCGTTCGAATATATACGCGTAAATTACAGTCGTGGCTGCTGAAAAACTAAGTGCTTATCGATAAATTGCAAACTTAAGCCAAGCATAAAACTGCCGCCGTCGGCCGCATCTGCGGTAATGATATGCCAAAGTAGCCCCGCCCACACAGCCGGCCGCACTACGACACCAGCCAATCGCCGTTCAATGGTGCATAAAGAGTAACAAAGAGCTTAGGGCCAACACTTCAATACAACGAAACGTTCTTAATCACACGATAGATACGTCGATACGCAGATACGTCGAGTACTTTCGAACGGATGGCGAATGAACCCAGGCTGTTAAGCGCTTTACCCAAGCGATTTGAAGTTACTTTCGACATTTCAGTCAGCTGTCAGCGTTGCTCCGGCTCCCGGCGCCAGGCAGCTGGTTTCTGCCTCTGCCTCGGCTCTGGATATAAACGCTTACAATCTGCGAAATAAAGTGCACCAGAAATAGCCAGAAGCAGTCGCTGCGGCGTAAAAAATAATCAAACACAAGCTGCTGAGCGCTTTGCGGCCTGCTCGCCACCACCTCCAGCTCCAGCTCCACCTGCCCGCCGCTTGCTCATCCTCGTCCTGATCCCCGTTCTCATCCTCGTTCACGTGCCGGCTTGGGCTAGTTGCTGCGACTATTCGGCACTTTACTTCTGTTTTTTGCACTTTGCATACAAAGTACCGTTAACTACTAGCATCAGTTTTGGCTCTCACAACAATGGGGAGTAGTGCGCGGGGGGGGGGGTGGACTCCACTGACATTGCGGTTTTTCACAGATTTCTTTCGTTCCGCATTTCGGCAGCTTTTAAATGGTTTCCTTATGGAAATTACATTGAAATGTTACGCCACAAAAGCAGCGAAAACCGCGTGGGGTAAGCAGCGGCAGCTAAAAGGGATTCATTTGGGTTTGGGCAGCTATCCGGCACAGATTTGAGCTCAACAGTTTGCTCGATTGGCCCCAAACACCTGCGCCCTGTCGCAGCTCCGGCGCATCGTTAACATTAAGTAGTCGTAAAGGGCGCCAGGCCTTGCTCTAAATTAAGAGCATTGAAGTCGATGCACCCCACAGCTGAACAATCGGCTCGTATCGAAGGATAGCAAATCAATAGCGTTTACGGCACTTCTTATTGATCAGAAGCAATTTCTTTTAGAGAACTTGATGTGAGCCCTACGATCTAGTTGACACAGTGGAAATCAGTGACAGCTTGGCTTGTGGTGCTATCGACGGATAAGTTTCAAGAATCGATGATGGATGTTAATACCCTGGCAAAGGAAACTTTAACTTTTAACGCAACGTCTCTGACTCTGTAAAGTACATATATACCCAGAATCCATCAGCAAATGGGTGAAATGGCAGGCAGAAGGAGCCATCTCCGAGCCCATAAAGTAAATATGTATATCCTGGTCAATCGATAATTATCGATTATTATTGATAATAAGATAAGATAAGATAATTATAATTATCCGCTTTGAGTCCCTGTTTTTTTAACATTTCTGAAAAAGCCAGAGCCTGATTAAGAATATTTCAGATTTTGATAAAAATCTCATTCCAATCATGCTCTTAGTTTAGAAGTTATTGACGAATTTAGTTCCCATAGTGGGGGCCAAGCGCAGCTGTTCTGCGAAGTGCGCAGCTTGCGGCGTGCGCTTGTGTGACCTTGCTTACGTATGTATGAATGCAAGTGGATTGGAATATAAACACTGGCCTTAGAGTATCCCCACGTCGGGACCTTTGCAGCCTTTGTTTGTCATGACCACATATATATGTATATATAAATTATAAAGATATCTTAAGTTCGTAGAGATTTTTATTTTTTATATTTAAAAATAAAATGTTTTTCAACTATCTCAGTTTGTTCAATTTCATTTTTACGTGCATGATGTGATAGACTTTCGTGTGGCAAATGATCTTGAGATTATTATCACTCTGCAATTAATTGATCGTAGGTATCAGATTCTCCAGGTTAGTTAATGTACTATCTCACTTGTTGCCTCGAGACTTTTGTCCCTCCCATATTATACTTTCAATGGCAGTGAAGAACAAGTTATCAATTATTACAAGAGTCACCATGGCAAGCATTATTATTTTTGCACGTCTATAAACCATTCTTCAATTCCTTGGTTTTGACAAATTTTTGCTTTCGATTTGGGGAGTTACATTTTATTACTGTTTTTTGTATTTATGTAGTTTTTGTGTCATAGAAGATTTGATTAATATCAAAAATGTACATGGTTTTCTAAATATTTATTTAGACAAACGAATAAGTGAAAATAGAAAGGATTCATGAATCCTCTCGAATCAAGTAAGGCAATTTAAGGATTGACACTGAAAATGAATACAAATATTCATCGATAACATATCTGGAATTTTTTGCAAGTTGCCAGCTTCTCTTCTTCCTTCGCTTTTGTCTTTGTCCTAATTTGTTCTGTGGCTTGCCGCGTTTTTTATGTACTTTCTTTTTGGTTGAATCCTGTGGCTGGGCCCAGAGGTCATAATTTCTTGTTAAGCCCACAACGCAAATGGCACTTTTACCTAAATGGACCATAAGGCGTTAAAATGTTGTTATCGCCCCACAACCCCCTTAACTTGCCTTATACCTTACCCCACAGGCACACCCTCAACATTTAAGCCTTACCTTGACTTGGCTTGCGCAATAAAAGGCCAAAGTATATTTCGATTATGCGGCATGAGCTCTTTTTTTTCTTTTGCTCGTCTTGTTTTATTTTATTTTTATTTTTTAAATTTCAGTTTTACAGCTGGCTTTGGTGGCCCTTAACAACAATTGAATGCGTTGCTGGCTTAATTTAATCGAATTTATGAATTTACTGGCTCGTTGCAATAAAAATTTTTCACAACAAAATAAATATAAAATATAATTTTGTGAATGCTGGGGCATAATTTACACAATTTGAACAATTTGCAAAATATTTCAATTGCCTTATGTGACAGTCAGAATATTCGTAATATCATTTCGAGAGGCCCCAATTCAAGGCAGTCTGTGACTTACTAATCGTATGTGCTTTAGCATTCTTAAACTATTATTTAATCTGATTTTAACAAACTCATTTTAAAAATTCAAAAGTCAATCATGTGTCTACGTATAGTGGGCTCCGCCCTATGCTGGTAAGTTGATGGCTTCTTCTTTTGGTTAATAACTAACTAAATAATACACACGCTCATTGCCAGCTGCCTTCAATGGAGCACTAAAATACTCTTGATGTTGGCTTGTTCAATTGTGGGTGTACTCGTCATTGTGGGCCTAGTCGTTTATTTTGTTTGGTTTCACAACAAGGACGCAAAGGACTAGATAGGTTTTAATAAACAGAATCATTCCCTTTTAATTTTCTTTTAATATACAAACAAACATAATTCATTGTCAAAATTGTCAACATGTTGCTGTATATTAAAATTTCAAAATATCCAAATAACACTAGATATTATGCGCTTATTGAATCTGAGGCTCACTTTCACACATCACACATGTCTCCTCCCCAGAGTTGTTATATCTTATGTAAGTTCAATTAAATTAATAATTTGAGTATATGGATAATATTTATCGATTATAATCGATTATATTTATTAGAATATTACCTGTGTTGCGTGTGTGTGAAAGAATAATGAATTAAATAACATTGAAAAAACTATTTTTTTATTTCCTTTGTAATATTAACTGGAGAAAAATACACTCCCATATCTTTTTAACCGGTAACCTGTTTTTAAATAATTGTTTTGGGTAGAATATTCGATCATAAATAAAACACGTAAGTTTGGGGTCTCCAACACATTTAAATGAAATTAAATTATTTTTCCAAAACGTCCAGAAAAATTAGAATGTTGGCTTTTTATTATAATTTTCATTTTGGATGAAGAGATTTTGTCAGTTTGTTTAAGAAATATTGAATCTATTTGAAAACTTTAATTTTTTTAAGTCCAAGTTGGTTTAACTTGGCCACTGTGGAATCGTTTTATATTAAAAAAAATATGTACTTTATTTCAATAGTAATTGATTAGAATTAAATTTATTTAATCTACATACAAAAAAATGATGCCCCCGGCTCTGATGAGTGGCCGAGTCCGAATTCAGTTCAGGCCACAATTCCAGCCTTTGGCACTCATCTCTGTGTCTGGGATTCAGATCAGCTGTAGCTACTATTCTGTGTGCACGGCTGTGCTTTATTGTTTGTTGTTTTTGCTGTTGCTGTTGGTGTTGCTGTTGCTGCTGATGCTGTTTCTGCAGCTGGCAACGAGGCGTATGCGCAATTTATTTGCATATGATGACCGGCATTGCGTAAAAATTAATGAAAGGCAATTAAAAGCATTCGGAAATGTAATAAAATGCGTAATGCGCACAGCAAAAGCCAACAACAATTAAATGTAGTAGTTGTTGTTTGCTTAATGCAAATATAATATTATTCGCAACAAAACTGTCAACTATAAATAAACAATTTTAAATTGGTATGGTAAATAAGTATTTTTTAACATGCAAACGAACAATGGCCACTCGTTCAATTCAATGCAATTTGTTATAAATGTTTGGCAACATGTTTATGCCTATGAAAATTGAATTCAATTGTTCGACTTGTTTTAGTGTTGAGAGCCAAATTGAATTTGTTCTGTCGGCCATTATAGTTGTTGTTGTAGTTGTTGTCGGCTATCAATTGGCATGACAAATTCTGTTTGTCGTTGCAAAATGCCTTGTGCCATACCCTATATAATTGTATAGGGATTATTCGGCATGAGTAATCGTAGTGGTAAACTTATCTCTCTATTTGTATCTAAGAACTGTAAGAACAAGAAATTTGAATACCATTTGGATCATTCCTAACTTAAGAAACTTCATTAAGACAGATTCATAATCCCAAAATTCCTAAATAAGAGATTTAAACACAGAACTTATTCTTAGAAACGTTGTGCTTATTTAATAGATTTATTTATTTATGTTATAGATATATCGTTTATATTGTTAATTATAACATAATTTGATATTTTGAATTTAATACAAAATTACAGAAATTATGTTCACGCTCGTGTTTGTGCATGCACTCTACCTGTATAAAATTTGATATTTAATATAATAAACACAAAATTATAAATAAATAAATATATTCCCCACACAGATAAAGCGACAATTGCAGAGATCGAAAACGAAATTTTGCTTAAACCACAGATCAAAACCAAAATAAAATCGCAATTAAAACCAATTTAGTAGGTAAGTTGTAAAGGAGATTTTTTCCAGAGGGTAACCGATAGCTCAGCTTCTTTACACTCGGTCAACTTTACTTATATTTTTGCTGTTGCAGCAGCTGTTTGTCAAGTCTTTTGGTCATGCCACAAATCGGCAACAAACACTGCGAGCGGGTTGAACGCGGCTGAACACTGTGCAGCGTTTGGAAAGTGGTGCATTATTGCGATTTTACACGCTGCTGCACTCGAAAATGAAACGGACAATAAGCTCCACTTGGCTACAATAAGTTAGTCAGTTTGCAGCTTTTTAAGGCAGACCTACAGTCTGGGTGCGGGGCGATTTGGGGCGTGGCAGCCGCATCGTTGTCGTTGCCATCATTGCCACTGTCCGCCACTAAAAGCTTTTTGATTATGAAAAATGTTCGAAACATATGCTCCAAATGACTGCGGAGCGTGCAAAGAATAAGAAGAAGCAACAACAACGAGCGGAAGAAGAAGCAGCAGCAGCAGCAGAAGCTGAAGCTTGCGCTCGCTACCTCTCTGCTAGTCGTGTGCTTTTTACACTGCACTACAAGAGTGTGTGTATACGATCCCATTTCAAGTACTTACATCTGTATATGTAGATATGTATTGTGTGCGTAAACGTTCTTTTTTATTTTCCCAGCTGCATTTCACTCGCTTTTCACTTGTTGTTGTTTGTTGTTTATTGTGGCTTTCCAGAAATTGTGAGTGTGTGTTTGTATATTTATTTTTTGTTGCTAGTGCATTGTTAATGGTTGCGCCATTTTATTTTGAAATTAATAAAGTGGCGAAAAGTGTAAAACAAAAACAAACTACTTCAAGAGTTTCCAACGCTCGAGTGGCGGTCGCAAAGTTTTATAAATTTTTTTGTTCTTTACGCAAGCGCAAAATGGCTAACAAATTGCAAATAAAGTTGGTCTAAATCTTAGTTGAATGAAGCTGCAGTTGGCAAATTTACTAATAATTTGATTTTACTTTAATTACATTAGCGAAAAAAAGGACTATACGCAAAACTATTTGCCATAACCGTATATTGAATTAAAATTAACAATTTGCAGCTTTCATGTGCTTTGAAAGCTCAAAATATTTATGCTCATTATTGTAAATTTCTTTGCAATTTTGGGGAATTTGTAACAATTTACTGAAAAAACGTTTTTAATTAAAAGTACCCAAAATATCAACTAGCATTAACTTTTCTATAATGTTAGAAAAGTGTTAAGTTAACAGCTGTTGAACACAACTGTGAACAAAATAACAAAATATCATTTTGCCATATTACAAATTTTAATACGTGGAAAATTTTTAGCTTAAATACAGTGCGGGTCAAAGTTGGGTAAAATCTGTTAGTAAAGGGTGAGGGGAGGAGAAGCCGGTTATCTGTAATCTGCTTGCATGGAAATAAATTTGATTTTTTGAAAAATCGGAAAGACGGACAGCAGAACGAATGCAGCACAAAATCAATAAACACCTTTCACTTTGTGAACGAGTATCAAAAAGCTTACAGATTGAAGAACATGAAGTATCAGGAATTTGGCTTGGCAGCTTTATTATCATTCCCCAAGCTCAGCTTAATGTTAAGAGGGCCTTTAAGTGCACCCAACTTGGCAGTTTTTCGTTATGCCGACAGCCGGCAGGCTGCTGACAACTTTGGAACAACTTCAAAATGAGATCAGATGTACTCAAGTTGCTCCACAAGAGACACACAAAATAACAATTAAACATCAGCGAAACTGACAAACTTTGTGGAAGAGCAAACAAACCCAAAATACATAGCAACTGGAGCCTGTGTGGCATGAGTAGTATACTCCTCTATGGATAGAAGTGTGTATGTCGTATATACGTACATATGTCTGTACAAATGAATATGGTATGTACTTGCCTATAAGGCCGCAAAAGACGCGATGTTTGAAAAGTTCGCGCCTTGGCTCGGGTAAAGGTTACGGGCTAGAAAACTTTGTCAGCGAACGTGACATGAAAATCGCAGCGCTGATGAAAAATGCTAAATCGTGACTGGAATATGTGATGCGTTGCAAGCGGCCTTTCTGCCACTTCGCCATCACCTCGAAATAAAAGTTGCAACTTCAGCGACACATGGCCCGAGCCTATGGCTTGCCAATTGAATTTGCCCAGAAATATTAAACATTAGAATCCCGCAAAAGCAGCATCCATCTCCATGTAACTCGAGAGCGCCATGTGCTGCCACCGCTGGCCAGGCCAAATATAGTAACTCCATTTCGAGTGTTGGACGGGCACAGAACTATATTTAGGCCACAACTTCGGAATATGGCTGGCGGCTAATGGCTTCATTTGCTCTATTGCCTCGGCCCCGATCCCGAACCCGTCCCGGTTACTTGATGCCAATGCAACTGTGTGCTCGGAGTGTGTGCACTTGACTTCGCCTGCTGCGATTTTATCGTTTAAAAATATCATAAAAATTATCTCTCTGCTTCTGTGCTCTCTCTCTCCCATGCTCTCCCAACGTCTACGGACTCTGTCTCTTTCTTCTCGTATTTGCATCTCGGTCGCAACGCGTTGGCTTCTATAAATACGGAGCCGCTTTTGCTTGTTGCATTTTTCCGGCATCGATTGTGTGTGTGCGTGTGTGCAGCTACAGTTACGTGATGATTTACCCCACTCTCCCCTCTATGCTAGCTGTAATTAGATGTCGCCATGGGTTGGTCTTTCTTCTGCTTTGACAAAGGCTATTGCACTCGGCCTGCCTGGGGCATTCAATTACCAACGCGTTGACAAATATTTTCTAGTTGCCAGGCACACATTTAAATTTATATCTGTCGAGTTCGAAGGCCCGGCATGTGCACGTGTATCCCGATGAGCATTCAGATCATTTAATTGCTCAATAAGTGCCAACTGCCGTTCGAGCTGATGGAGCTGTCTCGGCACTTGTCAAATAGCTGAAGTACATTGCCGCTTAGCACTCGGCCAGGCCACGAACGCCTGCCAACGTGGGAGGCGGCTCATATATTATCTAATGAAATTGCTCCCTTGGAGGCTGTTAGATAAGAGGGCATACCAAATCACACAAAATGTGACGGAAACTACGAGCGCCACTCTATGCAACTTTTAAGAGCACAGCCTTAGAATAGCACAGAGCTGTAGAGCTACATATACTATGACATATTTAAAATATAATGGCTGCGAACGTACTTCATGAATAGAAATATACGGGGATTTGTAAAACAAACATTTTATTAATTAGATTTTTATAATTAAAAACAAATGTTAAAAATGGATAAAATGAAAAATAATCTTAATTTCTTCTTATATACATTCAGTCCGGGAAAAATTTCGTTGTAAGCGCACATAATATCGGAATAGAATTCAAACCATTTTGTTCTTCAATATTTAGGAACATTTTATTCTTCAACTGATTTTTTGATTTTATAATCGACCGGTAATAATAAAAAAGAAACACAATTTTTAAACTACGTTAAATGTATTACATTCGGTATTCCAGTCACCTTTCGAAAAATCGGTATTACAGAAAAACGTTCCTGAAATATGAACTTGGTTTTTAAGTTGAGAAATTTTACCTTGGCCAGATTCCAACGATGCGTGTACTTTATTTGAAAATTGATTGTGTAATAAAAGTAAAGCTATATCTTTTAAACTTGGCTATTTTTAGTTGAAAATTTTAAAAAGTTCATGAATAAAATATTGTACAATTTATTTGCGTTCGCGAATGTTTTTCCCTCTATATTTAAGATTGAGAGAGTCAAAATTTTGTATGCATGAACCAAAATCTTTTGCAAAGAAAATTATTTAAGTCAACTAGTTGAAATTTTCTAGAGTTTGCTTAGCAAAAAAAAAAATAGAAAATATATAATATAAATATTTCATACGCTAATGAGTTTCTTATTTTAAAAATATTTCATTTATCATCTGTATATTTGTTTATTTTTCGACCATTATGGGGGTTGGCTTGGTTTTTATTTTTCTTAAAGAGCCCAGCAAAAATAATTCAATCTATTTGGTTGGCAAAACACATTTAGTCTCATTTCTCTGCAACTTTTTAACCTTCGAATATTCATCGAGCATAGCAAAAAAGAACCCTCCCTCTAATGCCCCTTCAGTATTGCCCCCTCCCGTGGGCAATGTGTGGAATAAAAATAAATATATTAGTTGCCAACGCAGCCGCACACAACGGGCAATCTATGAGTATGTGAAAAAGCATTTGTATCTAAGTATTTGGATCTCTGTTGTGGTGTGCGTGTGTGTGTATTTTGTGGCTGTGTCTGTGTTAGCTGTCCACATTGCTGATGCTGACTGCTGACGCTGACTGTTGCCGTCGAGAGCATTTTATATTTTAATTCCTATTTATGTATTTGTGCATGTAAGTGCTTAACTAGCAGAGCAGAGCCCTGGCCAGAACCTGAACCAGTACCAGCAGCACCAGCAGAAGCAAAAGCCAAAGCAGAAGCAGAAGCAGAAGCAAAAGCAAAACAGCTGCAGCGCCCGAAGCCACCCACACACTCAAAATGTTGCCTGTATCCACTTGCGTGCGATTTCAAAGCGTTATTTATTTGTGGCACAAGCGACCATATTTCAAATGCACACCGCCCAACCTCCTCTACCCGACGACGCGTCACAGTCGCGCCCAAGTTGAAAAGTCGACAAAAATACATGCAGTGCGACAGAGAGCAAACGAGGGAGAGAGAGAGAGAGAAAGAGTTGAGCGAAAACAATACTCGAAATGTGGAATATTTCGTAAGTGCCACTGCCACCTAGCCAACTGTTGAATACCCTACAATAAATGTGCCTATAATTGGTGCTATCAGATTTGAATATTAAAATTCATAACATTCGTCCAAAAGTTTCCCTAATTTTTGGGTATGCTCTCAAGCCCGGATTTATAATTCATAAGAGTTAACAAATATAAATTTAAAGTTTGGTATATAGAAAAATTTTGTTTTTTTTTATTAAATATCATTTATATATTTTAAATTTAAATTTCACTCATTTATTCTAAGTTTTGTAACCATTGCAACCTAGAGTTCATTTCTAAGATACAATAAATAAAAGAAATGATACTTTCTTTAAATGCAGCTATTATTGGCATACAATTAATTCATAAGACTTTTTTACCCCGTTCGATTCAAAATGTATATAAAACATCGAATGTCCTTTTTTACTCATTATTTTAAAAAAGGTAAATAAGTAATTCAAGTGACAAAGTCATTAAAACAGCTAAACAAAGAGGATCTGTCTAAATAATTATAAGCAACCCAATAAAAATTATATAATAATAATATATATTAAAGACTAATAATAATAATAATTTGTATTTATGAAGATAATTATTGTAATAATAATATTTATTAATTCTTATTATCTAGTAAATATAGTTTTCTTCTTAAAAATATGCTTATATTTAAATGTTTTAGTCAAGGTTATCTATTGATTGATTAAACTATTAAAATAGCTTAAAATACTGGAAAACACTTTTATTGGGAACATCTCAAGTTATGTACGTGCAATAAAATTAGTTTAAATCTAATTTGGCTCAGTAAGGATAGGACAGTTGGAATTCTACTTGGGTTTCTTCTACTTTTTGTAAGGGCTTACAACATGGTCGGATTATAGTTGCTGTTGTTGTTATTGTTGCTGCTTTTTTTCGCGTTACCCCCGAAAAGTTTTCGCACCCGTTGGCTTTTGTTGTTGCTTTTGTTAGTGTTGTTGTGACCGCTGTTTCATTTTTCTTTTTTTTTTTGACAACTTAACGTGTCGCAAAGGTGCACATGGAGTGCATATGTGTGATCCTGAGTGTGTATGTGTGCCTGTGTACTCATATCGGACGCATGCATTGCTGTCGCTTGGTATTTGGCTCTAACCAGCTCTATAACTATCTTACCCTCCCGGCATCAGCCCCACATGCCTCCCCGCGGAGAGCCCGGTTTTTGTACTAAATTTATGCGCTTTCATTTTATGAAAAACTTTTTGCAATAATTTCTCAAAACGTTTTTGTGGTGAATTGAAATGCGAGAAAAACATTTTGCGGATGGCGACTAAAAACTTGAGAAAAACCTTCGCACACACACCCACACACACACGCATACGTTCGCTGACTGTGAGGAAAAACAAATACTTCTGCGGGGCAGGCAGCCATTTTTTTCTTATTTTGTTGTTGTTGTTGTTGTTGTTGCTGTTGTCGCTGCACTCGGCCATGCCCACAAATGACGTTTAGCAGTGCCTGCCAGCGGCAAAGTTTTTCGCGCTTTTCCTAGCTGCTTCGCGTCTTTTGGCTCTGTTGCGCCGTCTTCCTCTTGGCCAAACTTTAATGAAAAGTTTTGTTAAGAACTTTTGCGCTGGAAATTTCAACGCTTGAATGAAGGCGCCGCTGGCGCAGTGGCATGGGGCATGGGCCTGGGGACTGGGGTAGCGTGCCTGACATAAGATTGTTTTTGCCGCGGCGTTTGCCAAAAGTCAGCGAGACTTACTAACCTGGCCATAAACAACAAAAGTAACAACGAGCAGAGAGCGCCAGTAAATGGTATCAATTTTGTTATTGCAGTTGCCGACGCTTTTCCACCTGCAGTTTGAAATTATTTACCTGAATAAACATTCGGTATTTTAATTACACAGCTGTGTTCGTGTGTGTTTTTGTGCGGGTGTGTGTGTGTGTGGGTGGGAGATAGGGCAAATGCTGTGGGGAGGCGATAACTTGGGCATAATTGAATTAACACACAATTTACGGTACATTGCGTAAACT
Source organism: Drosophila robusta (assembly GCA_035043565.1). Lineage (NCBI taxonomy): Eukaryota > Metazoa > Arthropoda > Insecta > Diptera > Drosophilidae > Drosophila > Drosophila robusta. The sequence goes on along the minus strand of JAWNMW010000583.1, from coordinate 9,325,375 downwards.
TTTTGCTGTTCTGAAATGTTAGGGAGGCTGTGTTGATAGCTGACTGGGGCAAGGGGGGTACTGGGGGCTAATGTTGCAATACTTGGCTGCGTTTTGGGTGTGCGTGGGCTCTACCTCACTGGCATATCCATTTTCTCAAAAATACTGCACAAAAGTTTTGCTAAACTCAAAAATCTGGCACGAAATATGATCAAAGTTTCTTTTTGTTTTTTTTTTCTTTTGAAACCCCTTCGTTTTCATGAGTTTGTCACGAAGAAGACGCTTTTGCGTTTGAAAATATCTAATCAAGTTATTTACCCAATACCTTTTGTTGACTCGTAATTCGAAAAGTGAAATGTTTGTAATAAATATGTAGGTCATAAACATCAAGCCTTAGCAACAATTTTAATTAAAATTTAAAAAAAGTTTGCTAAACTCAAAAATCCGGCACGAAATATGAGCAGGTTTTTTTTTTGATTTTCCCTTTGGAAACTCTTTGATTTTATGAGTTTGTTAGGAAGAATTTAAGACGTTTGTTCTAATTAAACTATTTACCCAATACCTTTTGTTGAATCGTAATTTAGAAAGTTAAAATTTTGTAATAAATATTTAGTTCGCAAAGTTCAAGCACCATTTTTTATTTAAATTAAAAAAATAAAGTTTAAACTAAACTTAACGAAGACCCTTAAGACAATTAAATAACCTGTATGTGTGCTGTTTAAATATTCCATCTCTTATCTCGCTTGTGCAATTCGGATATTGCAAGTTTTGAAATTTTATTTACATTATTCAGAATTTGCTGTTCTGTAATTTAAACTAATATACATTTATTAATAACTGCATTATGTATGCACATATGTGTACATTCACTAATTAGTATTGCATTTCAAGTAAACATTCAAATTATGTCAATATCGAACATCTATTGTTATGGAAAATTGTGTTTGAATATAATTTAAACATGTTCATGTAGATATTTCCCTTTATATTGTACTTTAGTTTTGCTGACTTATTTTTAATATCGGCGAATTTTAAACTTCAACTTTGTTGCCTTTAAAATGGGTTTCTTTTGTTTTTAGTTGTTTTGGTCTTTTTTTAAATGGCTCGTAAATACATTGAAAATGCCGCCACTTGAGTTCATTCATATTCAGAGCCATGTGCAATAATACAATACAAGTACAAAAACAAGTACGAATACGAGTATAAGAATGAGTACATACGAGTATGCTGTCTGGTAAATGAATCGGACCGGCTATTGGTACATGTGTAGGCATGTGGCATGTTCTACATGTGTCCGGGTTGCCGGGCTTGACTTCCACGTAATTACGAAACAGCCAGCAGATAAACGTTGCAAGGGGCCAGTGGCAGTGGCAGTGGCAGCGCCTAAAGCGGAGGCTGCGGCAGAGGCCTGAGACAGCAGCGTCATCACATGTGGCACTGGATAAGAGCTATAGGTGGCCCAATAAGGGCTTTGTCCGTGTCCAGATTCCGGCGACGAGTGTGTTACACATGTAAACCGTTACAGACAATTCCAAAGTGTCCGCAATGTGATTAAATGGGCGTGGAATAGCTATGATGTATAAGAGACAATTTGTAAATAAATTAGTCCAGACTATTTAAAATTATAATTTAAAATACATTTTAAATATCTTTTTAAAATATATTTTCAGTAAAGAATTTTGTTTCAAATTTTATTTCTGTAATATTCTAATTTCTAAATTTCTAATGTAATTATTTAACTAATCTAATTATTTAAAGAAATTCTTGCATTTAGAAATTGTATTTTGTTTTTTATAAACTAAAGAAATGTTAATGCAAAATTTGAATACTATTTTTACTATTACTGCACTACACTAACGTCAAATATAATTGGAAAATGTGTAATGAAAGACAAGCTCTTATTTGTATGCTCTTCAATTTAGAATTGCAGTCACTTATACAATTGTGATATTCTATGACAATACGCTTAAAGGTTCACTTTAAGTTTCTATATTTATGCGTCGTCAAGGGGCATAAAATCTAAAATCGTTTGTCACGTTTTGCACATAAAAGGATTTTCAATTTTCCAATGTGACAAGCGCGCAATGCCCGCATTTGCATACTGAAGTGGAAATGGAAGTTAACGGGCAGGGGAAGGTGGTTCGGGGGCAAGCGCGGAGCAAATAAAATCAAATTTTATGTAATGCCATGAGTAAAAACTGCGAGGCAGCATTTTGAGATTTTTCGCTTTTTATTATCAATAAAATAAATTAAATCAAATTCTGCAATTTAATTGCCGTCGTAAAAACAAAGGAAAGTTAAAAAAGAAAAAATACAAATGCTGAGGATTTGTATTCATCTTGTGGCTGTCTGACGCATTATGAGAAAATGCCACAAAATGTGGCACACACAATCCGTGTGACATACAAATGCAAAACATGTAAAGATTTGATATTGAACCAATGCAAGGTTCTCACCTACTCGAATATTATCTTTTTTTTGGTTATATTATTATTGAGAGTATTTGAAATTTACTGCTTCATATGTAAATCCATTTTTTTTATGCAAAAAATTTTGTAGGATAGGATTTAGCATGTTAATATTAAACAATTAAGTTTTGTGCCCATATTAATAATACCGACTGCAGTGGAGTTTTTCTGACAAATAAATAAATTATGTTAAATATAAATTAATTAAATTAAAATTTGTTTGAAATACAATACAATAGGAACAATTTAAAAATATTTTTATTTTTGTTTATTTCATAAAATATAAATATATATATGTATCCACATCAATTAAAGAAATATATTTTTCTGATAGGCTTTACACTTTTGGCAATGATTCTTGTTTCTTATTATTCGAAGCAAGGATTTCTCTTGCCATGTTGATTGCGAGACTTTTGGGAGCATAAAGTATCTTGTATCTGCATATCGCATATTGGTTTAATGTGTGTGGGTGTATATGTATGTACACACATACATGTGTTGTGTACTCCTTAACGAGATTTATTTGTAGACAACAGTTGTTGGCTATGTTTTTACGGCACAACAGCCACAGAGAAATTCATCAACCTAACGACATGGACGAGAATCATCTCTGGGAGCTTTTATTGCCACCCAAAAATACATTTTATACAGGCCAAAGATGAGCAAAAAATCTTGAAAAAAAAGAAATCGTTCAAAACCTAGCAAAAAAAATTAAATTGCATTTGTGTGTTTCGCTCGCATGTAAGCGGAGGCATCTTCTGGCTCTGCCTCTTCTTGCTGGCAGTATCTATCGGATGCATCCATTATGTGTGTGCATCTGCAAGCTTTGCGAATGTGCGCGAGTGAGTGTGCAGTGGTGTGCGTGTGTGTATGCGCATTAGTTAAGCTTTACATTTGCACATTAAAAGGCGAATTGTGTTCGAGCGTTTTGTGCGTTTCTCGCAGCGCCAAACTGCAAATGTTGCTAAGCCCTTAAAAGCATCTCAAGTCAAATGTTTCAAAATATATTTCAAGAGTTTGATGCTAAGCAAAACGTATTAGTGTAATGAGCACATCTTTAAAAACAATTAAAACTAGTTTAAAGCGCTTATCGTGGTTGAACCCGGTTAAAGTATAGATATAAATTTTAGGGTAATGGATATTGGTATTGATGGCACACAGATAGACAAACTTGCTGAGACCTGCAATATGTAATATGAATTTTAAATTATACTTAAACTAAATTTATATTAAATTAATTAAATTATGTGACTATTTAGTAAAATTATTATATATGTAGATGGAGTTGAAATTAACAGGCAGTGCAAATTTCTTTCGGGCTGTCGAGGACTAAATACCCCAAATACCATATATGAAAAGTGCGCTACATATATTTCCTTATTTTGCAGATCACAGCTTGTATTGAATACAACATGCTTAAAATTACACTAAAGATTCTAAATTTAAGTATGTTTTATATGAATGAGTACTATTTAAGTATTTTAAAGTTGCTTAGTTCTAGAATTTTGGAATGGGTATTTTTATTAATTTTACTTAAATACCATTAGAAAGTAGCCTAAGCCCAATGTTTCATTGAAATAACAAAATTAAATGTCAAATGTTTTATGAAAACTTAACGAGGAGCAGCACCAATAATAGGGATAAACCGATCACCATTTGGCGTGTAGCCAAATGTGTGTGTGTGCTGTGTGTGTGTACATAAAAAGTAATTAAGCAATACGAAAGCATTTTGACATTTCCAAAAATATGTCAACCCAAAACGCGAGTGAGTCGAGTGCGTGCGAAAAAAAGAATATAAAAAAAGAAAAGAAATGGCAAACTGATGCTTTCGGCCGGGTTAAGATATGGCAATTGCTGATGCTACATGTTGTTGATGCTGCCAAAAAGCCGAAACACAATCGGCTCGTAATGCTAGATCGTGCGGCTAGACATACTCATACACTATAATTGTAGCTCTATCGATTGTTGTTGTTTGGCTTTCGGATGTTATTTTTATAGCACGACGGCACGACGAGACCGATCTGAACCAGCCAGCAGTTCGACGATCGGCCGATCTTCCGTATACGCCAAAGCGGCTAAGTATAGACAGTGTGTGCCTATGTGTGTGTGTGTGTGTGTGATGCGCCTGCGTAAGAGGATCAGTGGTGTGGATCATTTGAGGCGGAATGTGGAAGCGAAAGCCCAACAACAGAAACATTAACGACGACAACAACGACGGCCACGACGAAGTCTTTGGTATATTTTGGGCGGACGATCTTCGCTATATAAGAAGCTATATATCAATAAATATATACGCTTTATATACATGCGCTTACATGTATAGGCAGCAATACAAGAAGACGAGACAAAGCTATAAATATGTACGAATTAAATATATATTTTTTGTATATATCTATATACATATGTATTTATATACATACATATGAACGAAATGAAAGTTCTCGTCATCGCAGGCGCTGGCTGACGAGTGGGCGATCGGGCGGGGCGTGAGGTGCGGCAAGGGCGAGGCACAATCGCGAGTTCTCGATTCTTTGATTCTTAACTCTCGGATCTTTTTGGGGTAGCGTTCGTTCGTTCGGGCAGCCGGTACAGTTATAGCCGGGCAAAACGGGCAGCGGCAACGCGTTGGGGGCCGCCACAGCCAGCGCCAAGAATTAATTTGAGAATATTTTTTGCATCCTTTAGTGCATTACCGATTCTGTTGTCGAGCTGTGCAGATCGGCACCGGCCTGGCCTCTCCGCTTTGTTTATAATATAAAGACAAAAAAAAAAAATCCCCTGATCAAGTGTTCAAGCGCCGTGCTCTAAACTATCAATAAGAAAACGCTTGGAAATATTATTTTAAATAATTTAAAAACTTCAAATTGAAACTTTACAAATATGTTGAAAACTAAAACTGTTCAACGCGAAAGTGAACGGATTTAATTGTGGAATGTAAGAAAATCCAAGTTAAAAATGCCTTGATAAAATGCCAAAGTTCTCAGTTCAACTAGTTGGTGTGCACTTTCAAACAGACTGTGGCTATTTATGGAGAATGCCGCAAACAGTTATAAATACAACAGAAACAGCACAGAAATCGCCAGAGATTTGCGCATGTGGCTGTGTGTGTGAGTATCTGTGTGTGAGCGCTTGAGCCTGTGGGCTGAGGTATGCGAATGGTGAATAATGCGGCTCACTTGCTCATCGCTATTTTTGTACATAGCGAGAATATATAGAAAATACATATGCATATATAACACTATTTAGTATATTTTTCACATATTCTACATATGCATATATGCCCCGAAGAGTTGAGGTTAACAAATGTTCAACTACTTAGTGAAAATGTTGTTTACTTGAGATGCTAAAATTATACAAAAATTATCGTACTGAAATTGAAAGTATTTTTTTAATTACATATTTCAACAAATATATAAATTTAGTTATATAATGGCCAAGTTTGTACAGTTCTTGCCAAGCTTATTGCGTTTATAAAGGGATTGTTTTGTATTTATTCAAAATTAAACATTTTTACTAAAGTATATTTATAAAATAATAATTTTCTGTAATATTTTGTGAACCTCATAAAAACTCTGAAACATTGGACTATTTAGTACGCTTAAAAGATTTTATCACTTTTTTTAAATATTTTTTTGCTTCTCTTTAAATTTACTCTATGAAAATGGATGTTATTCAACCTTTTTTCAACTTTACCGTTTTACGAATGTAACTCGTTAATTAATTTCAATTAAAATATGTACACTTAATGGCTATAATAGCATTTAAATAATTAGGTACATGGACCAAGCCGCTTTGTAGTTCAATGCGTTTATTATTATTGTTATTGGTACGAAGCTGTCACAACTCTTTTCCCCCTATGTCGCTCTTTCCACCTATCTCTTCACCTGGTTGTTGGTTTGTCCATTCGTTGCGATTACACAAAAATTATAATTTAATAAAAGTGCATAAAATGTACGCGCAGTGCATTAAAATTAAGCCTTAAAATAAGTGAGTGTGTTGAGTTTAGAGTATTCGACTCGGGGATACTCTCTAAAATCGTATTTACTTCTACTTACTATACTATGGTTTACGTCTGAATATACTAGACTTGAATATTTCCTCTATGCTTCAGTCAACGTTTTTATTAAAATACCGATATATTTTTAATGCTAGCTAAATTGTTGTGTATCAAATTTCAAAAATATTTGTATAAGTGCATGTTATTCGTTTTCAAGTAGTTTGCGAGTTGATTAATTTAAATATCTGTACCAGTATTCCAATTGGAAAAGACCAAATAGACAAAAAATTTAAAATTAAAAATTTAAAATTAAAGAATGAATACTTTGCTCTCAAATTATCCCCCTTTGACTGGGGACATAGTGCATATATCCTTCACGCCGATGCGGATGCATTAACCTACCCCAATTAAAGGGTAGACATTGATATAAAAAAACAGTCCACGCAGCAAATTGCTAATTAAAATTCGCGATTGTGAATTCATTTTTTTTGTTCTCGTCGATGATTTTTTCTCCTTTGGCCAACGCTGTTGACACGTTGACAATTTCCATTACAATTCGATTAAGTTTCATTGCATGGGACACGAAATGTTAATTGGGGCAACATTTCAGCAAAATGGTCACTTTAATTATGCGCCCATCGATCTTTCAACACTGTGTGTGGGATACAGATATCTGAATTTAAGCAATCTTTTTTTATTTGGTGAACGGTGCATAAATAACCCGGTTCTCGACGAGTGTTACGCGAGGTCAAAAAGTAATATTTATATAAATATTATAAAAATAATATTTAAATTGTTCAAGAAGCTATTGCCTCTGGCTCGGGTTTCTTTTGCTCTAGGGTTTGATCTATTTCAACCGGCTCGGCCTCTGGCTCCGGATTGGGCTCGCTAGCTTTAGAGGCACTCGAGGCTGCTGCCGGCTCATCTGTCATTGCCGGCGAAGGCTCATCAGTGATCTCAATGTAGTGTGGTGCAATCTGGCATAGACCGTGATGGGCCAACTCCGGGCCCGGGAAGCTGGGCTGGGTGCCGCGGTGCCCTACAGCGTACGCGGCACAGATATTGGCCGCATTAATGTGGCTCTCCCGGCACAGGTTCGGATATGCCGCTATGTGAAAGGCCAAGCTGCCCACAAAGGCATCGCCCGCACCCGAAGTGTCGGCCAGGAAGCGCACAGGTGCTGCCGGGCACTGGGTGCAAAAGTCCGGTTGTTTGCTAGACAAATGGACCGCGCCCAACGCTCCCATGGTAATGATGACACTCTGGACGCCCATCTCAATCAGATCTCGGGCAGCCGCTTTGGCATCCTGCAACGTTGTGACCTCCTGCCGATTGGTTAGGTGTGCCGCCTCCATAGCATTCATGCACAGAATGGTGGGCGCTTTGAGCAGCTCCAGGTTAATTTCCCGCCGACCGGAGAGGCGTTCAGTATGGATATACCCTTAAAGTGTTCCAACGCACACATGACGACCTTCTGGTCCGTTTCCAGCTGACAGATCAGCACCTTGGAGTGCCGGAACAGTTTCTTGGCGCGCGAGACGTCGGGCGTTTTTAGCATCTGGTTTGCGCCGGGCATCACGATAGCTGTGTCCAGGGAATTATCGGCCTTACTGATTTCGGCCAGACCTGTGCAGTGGCCCTCCAGCCTTTCCACAAAGTCCACATTGATGTTCAGCGCCTTCAGATACTCCAGGTACTCCTCGCCCAAGCTGTCGCCACCCAATTTGGTTACCAGGGCGCATTTGCCGCCAAGTTTTGCAACTGCCACACACTGATTGGCGGCCTTGCCCCCATAGCACTGTTCCCTGTGAATGCCAACAGCCGTCGCTCCCGGCTTGGGTAATTCATTCACATACCTGGGTAGTATTGAGGAAATCCATGAATTGACTGCTATTTACAGGGGATACGCTTACATAATGTATTCAATATTTGATGAGCCAAAAACGAGGACGTCCAGATTCATGGTGGCTTTACAGCGCTTGAAGGTCATAAATTTTGATATATAGAATGATTTAAATTTTAGAATGATTGACTTATAAATCATTTTGGCTTTTTCAAACATGTTGTCAGCTAATTTCGGTGGATCAGAAATAAAACAAAAATGTTGGTGCACAAACTTAGTACAGTTAAATTTTAAAATTTGAAAATAGTTTTAGGCTAACATGTGATACAACTTCAAAGATTTCATATAAATTACATTTCATTTAGTACCTAGCTCGTTATGCCAACTGAAGTTCACACTTGTTAAAGTATGAAAACTATAATTAAATTTATTTTTTAAATTAAGAGACTATTTCAGTTGGTTCAGTCAGAATTTAGTTTTGGTTTTTTCAAATATTTTATAATTCTAAATATATACCAAAGTAGCAAGATAAAGATAAAACTAATGGATTGAAATGTTTTTAAAATACAAATTCATTATATTTAATATTTTTAAAATAATATGAATTTAAATTACTTTGAGTAAATGCTATTAAGTATATGATAATGAATGGCATAGTTCCAATACATATTCAGTATTTTAAATTTTTACTGTTCAGAGATATTTTTAAAATTATAATAGAAAATCGAAAGTTACAATTGAACAATAGGCATGATACGGCTTAAATTGTGCACATTTAGTTGCACAATTAATTGTTGCTAAATTGAATTTACTAATTAACTGGCTACACAGCTAGATCGAAATTTGTAACATATGATTAACATTTGAGTTTCGTGCATGTGGATTTGTTGTAAAACTGTGCACCACATGGTCTGGCCGGGCCCGCTTCACTTCAGGCGGGCCCTGGGAAACGCCTGCAATGTCTGCAGATTGCATCCATGTGCCACATCCTGCGGCAGCAGCGACAACAACGCCGACGTTGACGCTAGCGGCGACGCTGCATGGGTATTGCCGTCAAGAGCGTCGCATTTGCTGCCGCTCTTCAAGTAGGTAAAAATTATAACGGGGCACATGTGTGCGTCGCGGCTTGGACTTGACCTGCCAGCGGGTTCGACTGCGACGCTTCATGTGGGTCTCGCATCGAGGGCTGGGCGAGGTTTTAATTTTAGGCACCTATATAAACGTCTGTTTACAATGCGCTCAGGGGACAGTCGCCGCTGCCAGGGCACGCCGTTAACTTCCATCTCGAGTCTGAGTCTAAGTTTTCTGTTCGAATTTGTGTTTTTATTCCTGTGTCCCAATCGAAACTGCATTTATTTGGGAGCTGTGCGGATTTTGTTTTGTGCTGCACATTTCGTTGGCGGAATGTGACAAAAAAACAACGTACAAATATAACAAAAAAATCTAAAGAAAAAAATCGTTTAAGCGCAAAGCCAAGACACCGAGAGAGTGGGGCAGGGCGCTGGCCATGTGGCGCAAAATATGCGCATAAAAAACAAAGTCCAAACAAAAAGGGCGCAATTTTATTGCGGGCGCCGCGACGCGCCCAACACACACACACACACACCTACACACACAGTTACACTCAAAAATCAGCAACAAAAAACAGCTGCAAAAAAGTTTATGAATTTTTTGTGCAGGCGCGTGAAAAATGTAACAAAACCAAAAAAAGACACGAAAAAACAAAAGCAGATACTACGCGAATACGAGTCGTATTCATGCGCTGGGCCAGGACCACGCCCCACAACGCCCAGTCACATATAAACACACTTCAGTGCGCTTAAAAATTGCTTTATTGCAGTTGGACTATAAAAACGCACGGCAAAAGTATTAAAACCCCCATAACCCCCAGCCCCGGCCCGTGAAAAACCAAAATAAAAGTAAAACCACCAAAGCCAACGAGAAACAGGAAAATTTGCAAGCCACAGCCGGAACGCAAAAACCATAAGGATACCAAGGATTTAGTTCTAAAACACGAAAAGAAATAAAATTAAAACAAAAAACAAAACGAAAAAACGAAGGGAATAGTTGGATAAGAATTGCCTCAAAATTGCAGTTAGAGTATTGTGTAAAATGTTTCGCAACTGTTGTTGCAATTACATCCACCATTGTCATTATTTAAGTGAGAATCAGCAGCGAAACAGACTGCGAAAATGCAAATGGATGCGCAACATCACAAGTAAGACATTAAAGTTAAGAGTGTGCCGAAATGGCTTTTAAATTGTTCACTTGGCCTTTGAGAGTTCCATGCTTCCTTGCATTCAATAGTATATAAACAAGCATATGGAATGTAAAGAAGTATGGAGCGAAATCTGGCGAAACACCATAAAAAAATAAAAACATTATCGAAGTGTGTGCCGAAAACGTCCTACTTTAGTAGGCAACTCTAAAAATACCATTAGACAATTAAAATATTAATATTTATGCAGATATGTGGAGAAATCTGCGATAAAAAGCTTCAATGAAGTTTAGCCCTTGAGTAGAATATAACAAAAAAGTTAACAAAAAAGCATGTATAAAACAAGTTATCTGATATGATCATACGAACAATATCATTGTTTAATTCATAATAGAATAATAAGAATCGGTGGCATAGGTTGAATTTTTTTGGGGTGTCTTAAAATAAATATTTTATTTAACATGATAATATTACTAGCATGTCGTTCTTTTTTTCAAAATTCCAAATATATATTTAAATGGGAACTTAACCCCCAAAACTTTCCCTGCCTACGCCACTGACAAAAGAATATATAATAGATATAAAATATAAAATCTCACTATACTAATGCAAATCAAAATATTTTACAGCTATGACAAAATTTTTACGTTCGAAAAAAATTCTGTACATTTTATTTTATATTTAAGATTTACTTTTATTTAATTTTGATATATAAATATGGTGTATTATTTTTCATATTTCTTATATTTTATGTATTCATGTATTGAGTGTCCTTTTAACAAGGCTAGTATAGTGAAAGGATGAAATACTTGAACTATTTTGATGCTCTCATATTTGCCTTTGAATGACTCATGTTAAAAATAGCAAACAAGCGGCAAACATTTTAAAATATCTGAAAATATTTGTATATATGTATGTATGAATGAATGTACCTATATGTAGCTAGAGATGTAGCTGTAGCTTTAGCTGTATTTGCCGCGTATCACATTTCGTTGTATCTATTGAAAATGTTGTTATAAATAAATTCAAGTGGACGAACCATTTGGAACATGGCAACAAATGGTGTTTAGTTAAGTTGCTGCACGTATTATAAATAGTATATATATATGCATATGTGTGTGTGTGTCTGTGTGTTTGTGTTTGTGTGGAGTATATCCAGGGCTTTCGGGTTTTGCGGGCGAGCCAGTTCGAATTGCATTTAAGCACAGGGCAACTAAGCCCCAAACATGTTCAGCAAAGTAGATTTACCCAGCTGAAATTATCATGGGCTATGTGGCACATGTGGCGCCCTCTAACGGCGCTAGCTGGCGTCGGTGGCTATAACTTAATGCAATTAATATGCAAAATCGTGACACACACACGCACACACACACACACATACACGCAGCGAATAAGGAACAGGACGAGCAGAACGACGTGCACAGCATGTGCGGAACGATGCAGTCAGCCAGGTTCAGGTTCAGGATCGTGTGCAGCAACAGTAACGAGCTGGAGTTGCAAGTGGAGCAAGTGGAGAAAGTGGGTGGCATCGCCATCATCGTCGTCGCCGTAGTCGGTGGAGCGCATTAAAAACAGCGCGGCGAACGCAAAGTGCGCCAAATTGATGAGCGTCACGTGCGTTTTGCTCACTTTGTGCCACGCCTGCAGCTGGCGGTGTCATTCACCATGTGTGTGTGTGTGTCCCACAGTGCTGCACCTTTGGCCGATTTGCCCAATTTGGCTCGTTTCTAAATATGTTTAACAATTTTATTTTAGCTCATTTGCAACTCGTTAAAACTTGTCTTAATTGGGTTTAAATGAAATTCATATTTTTTAGTTTAACTGAATTTCTTCAATATATTTGACTTGAAATTTGTTTAAATTTACCAGTTAGTCACAGCATTTGAATAAATCTTCTTATATTAAGAACACAATTTACTAATATCATAATCATTAGTAATCTACCCATCGATCTACCCACTTTGGTTTGTACAAATGAAGGTTATCGTATATCATACGTAGAACAATTTTGCCTTTTAGTTTTCCCATTCCATGAAATGTATAAATATTTATTAAACTGTGCCACAGAAAAATGTTAAGTAAAAAAATGTCTGACCTATTTGGAATTTTCAATACAACCCGAAAAACTCGTGGCTGGCTAAAAATGTAAATATAACATAACGAAAAATGAAAGATAATAACAATGTTATATACAAAGGAATATATAAATTCACAATGTGTTTAATAGTAATAAATTTTCCCATCAGTTTGATATATTTCTTCTTTCACTCTTCTTTGATGAATGGAGCCCAACTGGTTTTAACATTTTTCTAATTATTAATTGTTAATATATTAATTGTTAATTAATTATTAAATTAATTGTTAATATATTTCCTAGTAGAATGAGCTAAATTTTAATTTCGTTATCTGCTTGAATATTATAATGAAATTGAATATTGCTTTGATTCACTTTTTCATATATGTAGGCGTCAAGAAATTTTAAAACAATTTTTGATAAGTATTTCCTATAAATATTTTGTTATTATTTTACATGCAGTTTTACATTTTCCATACCAATATATACCATTTATGTTTAATTTATGTTTTTTATATATATTTAAAGATGTTCTTATAATACTTATAATAATAATAATTGTTACCAGATGAAAATTGAAGACATATTAAAGCTGTTTGATGTTGGATACTGGGTATGTCTTAGTAACTAGAGCATAAGTAGAGCACTACAACTTGTAATTATTTTTCTTTTAGCTTGTTTGCATATAAATATTTAGCTTTTTTCTAGCCAACATTGACTGCGGTCGCCATTGCTCATCTCTGGCGTATTCAGCTGTAAAGTTTTGTTGTTTTTGCTGCTGCTGCTGTTGCAGGGCAAGTCGTAAAAGTAAACAGACCATGTGCTGTACCCACAGTGCCCACAGTACCCATAGTTCTCGTATTACTCGATGTACGACTTGCATGCTATAAAGCGCTTAATTTTTTTACGTGTGCGCAATTTCGACAAGGTGAGAAATATGGCTAGGTATACAGGTGGCTGCGAGGGGTATTCTGTAGTCTATTTTAAGAGTATACTCGCACTAGCTCAACGTGGCCACATGCTGCACAGAGTTGGAGCACTGCTTCAGGTCGTCGACAAATATTTGGTTGCGAATGCAGCTTGAGAACAAATTGACCCGCGTTGGCCACAATGCTGACCGGTCGACAAAGGGAAAGTAGAGCAGCTGCGCCGGCTGCCACGCCCCCATTGTACCACTGTCTGTCTGAACACACACATTCTTGGAGCAGCATTAAATATTTTGATGGCGCCCGCAAAATGGCAAATTAGTTTCAATTAAATAATGTTGTCGCAATTTAGACGCAGCAGATATCCCAAGAGGGGGCGTGAGACTCCGCCGTCATCTCTAGGATCTACACACACACACACACACATACATTGCAAGCACATCCATGCTGAGTTCATGCATAACGCAAATGTTGGGCATGTTAAGCGCCGCAAGGAGCAGCACAACATCCTTGTCATCGTCCCCGTCCTGACCATCCTTGTCAACAGCATCCCAGCATGTCCATGCAATAACGATTGTGGATTCAACATAATGCCCTCATAATTACTGCACACACGCCTCAAAGTGGTGGGCAGGGACGTCGCTGGCCAAGCGAAGCGGCGGCCAATGAGTTGACAGCACATTAGACCCCCTTCCCGAACCCCACTCGGGACCCAGGCCCTACCCCACTCAGCGACATAGTCCATGTCTCAGTCTCGGAGCTGCAATTTGCATTAAATGTGCGCTTTGTATTATTAATTTTGAGTGTTCTCATTCTTCATTAAAGTCTACACGCAACATTTATAAAATTAATATTTGCCAGGCGCTCCAGAAATTGTAAAAGTAATTTTTAAACCTCCCAACTCAAATTGGCATCAAAAAAAAGAGGAGAAAAATTAAAATTTGAAATATGTGCAATGAATAAATTAAAATTGTTGGCTCTTAAAATTCACTTATTGTGAGGAGGCTTCCCTTATAAAGAGCTGCCTCTGCTGTGAAATATGCGCAGAATTTTCAGAACTTTGAGTATTGTTATGAACACGAACAGGAACCACTTGTTGCTCAGACTTGGAAATGTACTGTCCATCTTTATATTAGAGTAACTTCTATGCTGTTCAAAAACATTTGAGTATTGTGGTTTTGCTATTTTTTGGTTACCCCGAAACCATCGAAAATGTAACTGCATATAACTGGCATAAGGACCCTATTATCATCTGCAAATAAGTAGATCGGTAGCATTAAATACCGGAAATTTATGTTTAACAATCATGATACCTATTTTCATTTCCAATTAATATCACATATTTTCTAGCTAATTTAATTCTATTTGCAAGCGTGTTGATTTAAAATTATAAATTTGATATCATTTTTAGCAAAATACAATGCATCTAATTTGATATAAAAAGTGCCACAAAATTAAACTCGAACAATAACTAAAAAAAATTATATGAAGAGAAAAATTAAATTAATGTTTTATTTATTATGTATTTATTTGGTTGATTTGGCTTTGCACTTGGCCGCACTTTGCAAAACGCAAAACAGGTTGGACACTGAACAAAGGACCCCGAAAAGGATAGTGGCAGGACGTGGATATGGATGTGACATGCAACAACTGTAGGAGCTCGACATAAACATAACATGCAAATAAGTTGTAAGCGCATATTATTTATTGTATTATGTACAATATACGAACTTTGTTTATTTACTCACCTTTTCTTTTTTTTTTGTTGACTGTTTGATAAATTTGCATTTTGTTTTGTGGTTTCGCAATTTGCATAAATCAATTGAGAATTGTGTGCAGTTTGGTCAAGTATCATATTTCTAATTATGTGTACAGCACTTTTAGTTTGTTTAATTTATGCAAATTGTTTGTTTGTCCAAGTGCCATTCCCCGCTCAACACTTGTCCCTGATTAATTGTTTGTGGCTGTACAACATTTTTTTTTGCGTTTTTTTGTGTCCTCAAAAGCATGGTTTTAAGTGGAAATTTAATTAAGCTATTTAATAGCCCTAAATATAAGCAATTAATATTAATGTGTTCGTGTAAACGCTAGCGACAGTTTACACGATTTAATTATAGATTAGGGTTGCACTATTTTATTATTTGTGTACCCTGTGGCCATAAAACGGTGCACGAAGAGTATACAAAATATGTGTAAATATATATAAAGGGCAAAAGAAGGCAGTTCTGAGTCTAAAAGTATTGGAGGTCTTTGCTGCATACTAATAGATAGTAGGTTGATTAATATTGTTAATATAATAGTTGTGTATACATTAATAAAATTATCATACATAGCTAAAAGTTATAAGTTATAAATATGGATTTATTTTGGCGACGCACTGCAAAAAACAATTTGGGTTGTTTGCTTAAAAAATTAATTTAGTAATAACTGAAAAATTCTCTCGTAATTGGTCAACCTACAAAATACTAAAGTTACAAATCGGCGAAAATTTTGTATCTCTATCAATCAAATAATCTAAATCACAAAATCTCTAGGCTTAAATCACGTTTAATTCAATAAATTCAACAGTACAATTTAAAATATATTCGACAATGTTTAGCAGGAGCTTTATATACCATATATCACTTACGCTAACATGTATTTTGATCGCAAGAGCTGATTTCGTCTTAATAGTTTTGGATTCTGTTAAAATGTTTGGTACGTTGCTAATTAAAGTTTTCCCAATATATATTATATATTTACACCAAAGGTTATCAGGCACAGCAAAAGACCTTAAACTATACAAAATAAAGCTTACAAAAGTTTAAATATTTAAACACAGGCGGTAGACTAGATAATAGCGTATCAGCGAGAATCGCATTTGTTTTTAATGGGCTTGATTTTCGGTTTATTCGAAAGTAAATTTCCGCTTGCACGCTGGGAGCACTACGCTAATTACGGGTATGAGGTTTAAATTGTATTACAATGTGTACTTGATTTAACTAATTTCTGGGCATGTCCTGTTTATTACCGCAATTAATAGAGCTCTGCGTTATAATGCTAATGCAATTTGCGTCCAATAGGGCGTGGTAGCAACGTGTATTGTGCACTGCACGCAGTAAACTCTTAATTGGAATCATCTTTTAATTGCCATATTAAGCACGCTCTATAAGTACACAAACGCACACGCACACAGAGACAAACAGGTACAATACACGGATACACTACGCAGCGGCGAGCAATTATGCATGAAGACGGTATTTAGTTGAAATTGATTGCACACGATGCAGACAGTCGATTGGGTAAGATACGGAGCACAGGTATATATATATAGTATAGTATAGTATGTATGTATGTATGTACATTTATATATATGACTGAAAGACTTGGCAAGCAAAAGTGCGGCGCATTCAGGTGTTGGGGTGTGGTGTGGTGTGAGTGTGTGTGTGAGTGTGTGTTTATGTGCTGGGCGTGCACTCAATTAGACAGCTTGACAGTTGAACAAATTGTGCAGGGTTAGCGAAATTCAGTTCTGCACTTGACAATATTTTAGTTAATTGATAGACTCAGATGATTTCAAGTCATGTTACTTTTATAACAGCAAGAACGGTTAAAATTAGCAGAATCAGAGTGCACTAGCTGTTGATATTGGTCAAGTATTTCAAATATTTAATTTAAGTCCATTTAGCTATTTAAAATTAGCGATGCTTTTACCGTTATCGAAAGTTTTACATCAGACAAGAACTTAAGTTTAATCCTTATGAAATCATTTTAGTTCTTCAAGTTTCGCTAGCAAAAATAATCCCTTCAACAAAAAATATTGCAACTATATTTTCAATTTAATTACCAGCATTCATTTTATTTTATTATTCAATAGTAATTTTAATTTGTTAATCATAGCAATAAGGACAGCTATCGATTATCGACTTTGGTAATATTTCTGCTTTCTTTTCAGCAAAGCTCAAAACTTGTTGGCACCAGAAGTTCGCTTTGGGTTGGCAAGCCATTTGTGCAAATAAACGGACTGGAAAGTACATATTAATTTAATTGATTTTCTGAGTATACTTGATGCTCCAAGAAAATGTACAAAATGTTGAAATCCATTTGCAGGACATTGCAATTATTAATGCAAAATAGCAAACTGGTTTCCATGTGTGTGTGTGTTTGTGAGGGTGGGGAGTCCGTTTGGGTGTGTGTATTTGTGCAACATGAAATGGCCAAGAGGCAGTCAAGGCCTCGAAATGCGTACGAGAGCTTCATTTATTACTGTATTTATGTGGGGCGTAAATCAAGTGTGCAAATGGATTGGAATTAATAAATGCGTCTGCAACAACAACAGCAACAACAGTTGTGAGTAGTGCGTTATTGTTGTAATTATGGAAATAAATAAAGGAATCAGAAAAATTTGGTTTGGTGCAAATTATGAATAAGCTTGTGCACTGCACTTTGGGGAATTCGAGCACTTTTTATGGCATTAATTATTACTTGTAAGATTAAGGGTATAGTCGACTTGTATATGCTCATGAAATGGGTACAATTGTCTACCAAATTCTGTCAAAGAGGAAGTTTCTTCGCGAAGACTGTCTTTGAAGAAGTTTTTAATTGGATAGGCTTTAATGACGTTCGTTATTTAAAAACTAATCTCTTCAGATTTTGGGTTTTATATATATATAAAACAAAATCAAGTTTCAAACATTTGTAAAATAGCAAAAATTCACTATAAAAACGGTTCGAATTCGCCATAGTGCGCAGGCAAAGCCAACTGCCCTGAGAAGTATGCTACAATAAATCGCATTATAGTGCGACATACAGAAACACACACAGACTAAGCCGCACACAGGGACACACTGGCAGAAATTTGATTTTAAATGCACGTTTTTTGTTGTTGCATATTTTATGTTAATTAAACTTGTTGCAACGACTTGTTGTGCATGTATACGCTGCAGGTGTGTGTGTGTGTTTGACGCAACTTGAAACCAATTACGTTAAAATATATATATATGCTGAAATCATAGATACATACATATATATATATATATACAATAGCTGCTACTTATATACTGACAGTTTGTTACGCTGCTTAATTCCTCTGACTCTCCAATTCTTTAGCGCCACCAGCGTGCCTCACTCACACTCACCCCCTCCGCCCACTTGGGCGGTTGTTACTTCGTTAGTTAGTTTTGACGTGGCGCCGCGCCGCGCCGAGCGGCAGCGCTTCGCTCCAAGCGTGAAATAACTTCCGTAGCAAATTTTATGTTCGTTGCAAATTTTTATTCACAAAATGCACAATGCGCAGTTACCCCAGTATGTGTGTTTGTGTGTGTAAGTACAACTACAATTCACATATGAGCACAAGTACTTGCGCATGTGTGTGTGGTATAGTTTTGCTGACTGCGCTTGCATTTTCGAGCTGCAGCTTTTCTACAGTTTGCTGTCATTCACTTAGCTGCGAATGTGTTTTAATGAGCTTAAAATTTTGTTGCAGGGGCGCAACAAGCTAAGCGGATGATGCGAATCAATTGACGGGAGAGAGAATCTAGAAAAATCAGACGTTCACGATAATATTTACATATCTTAATAGCTTACAGGTAAATATACTTATGTGGCAAAACAAATATAAAACCAGTTCTATGAATAACCAAAAACATATCTGAGATTTGGCTTTCTTATTATTCATGTTTTTATTCGAGTAGACAGCGCTGCTTTTAGAAATGCCTTTGTCCTGATAATAAGAATACAATTTTTTAAAAATAAACTTTATTTGCTCCTCTTTTATATTAAAGTATTTAAGCTTTTATATCTTTCGTCATTGTTTGTATTTTTTATGATAAGAAAATTACTTTAATCTTCGGGAAATAACAAATTGCTAGTTTTTCGATATACTTACTGTGAAATAATTTCCATAAATAGCATAATTAAGCTGTGCAATCACCATTAGCTCTCGTTAAGCTTAGCGATTGGCATTATAAAGCACAAATTTATCCACTCTCCAAAATGAAAATTGACCATGTTTCGCTTTGGTTAAACCGTGAGCAAGGCAAATAAAGCTATTCAAATAAGAAATTAAATTAAGTGCGACAAATAAGAGCCACAAAATGTGGGCTTTGCCGAAATGTGAAGCACCAAAAATAGGCAACATTCAAATTAAGAACGTTGCACGAAGCCCAAATTGTCGCATAAAATTGCTGCTAGTTGTGCATGCACACACACATAAATAATACACACACATGCACTCACACACCTTTGTCTGAGTGAATTGCTGTGCAATGTTGCCGTTGGAGAGGACAACGCAACTAACGCAGTGAAAATGCCCAAAGGCAGGCTGTGAAAATGTATTTACCAAAGTGTTGAAATGTTGCACAACTTAAATTAAAATGACTTTGTCAACTGCTGTTTGGCATATCTTTCAGGTCTTATACGGTGTTCCAAAATCCCCCAACCGTATGCTCCACCCAATGAGTTTTTTATGTGGTCCCATTAAAAAAATGCTACATATTATTTTAATTTAATACATAAAGTACCCTTTAGTATTGATACAGGATTAATAATGATTAAAAACATCCGGAAAAATTTGCAGTTTATCTTTCTCTAGTTACATTTTGCTTTAAATTGTTAAAAAAGCAAATAATAAAAGAATATCGTATACAAACAATTTTAATTTCGTGTTTAGGTAACAGGGTATTTGACGACCTACTACTATTCATGTTTATTTTGGGTTGTTTTTGTATTATTTTGGTAGCTGTTGTCCTTGTCCTCTGCTTCGTCCCGAAGTTTGTAATTATTTTCCTTCTTCGTTTGCCACAAGTGTGAAAATAAGCACAACTTTTTTGTCTGAAGTCATTTTCCGTGTTCCCCTCCGCAATCTCACACTTTCTCGCCTCTGTTTTTCTCTTTTTGTGCAGTCTTACCGTTGAATAATAATTGAGGCAAAAGTTTTTTATAGCTGTGCACGGCGTGCGGTTTAGTCAGGTGCGGGGTACCTGAGCTGGCCATTAAAAATGTATAGAAATTATTTATTTCAAATGTACTTATATTTTCTGTTTTATATTGTGTTTTTTGTTTTGCTTCGACTCAAACCTGTCAAACTGTTATGACAGGTTTGAGTCCACACTGAGTTAGCCAAGACACGCGCACACAAGACGAAGTCACCACCAAAATTTGTAAAATGCCCAATGATCAATTCGTAAAAGCCACCACCAAAACTGGAATGAGATAAGCGCATGCAGAGAGACAGCGAGAGAGTGAGAGAGAGAGAGAGTGGAAATAGTAAATACGTGAACTTGTCCGAGAGCAGAGGGGGTGTTGAAAAGCAAATGCATTATATCGACAACTGGTTCATAGAGAGTGCCGTGACTTTGCCATCATAGCACTTTTACACAGTGTACAGTTTGGACGCGAGTATTTTGATTTTCGTATACATCAGAATTTACTTACATTTTTAACAATGGCCCTGGATAATTATTTCGATAAAGTAAGACGCTGTCATCCCAAAATATTGAGCAATGTGCGTCGGGTTTTATTTAACGCCAATTGCACCTCACCAGAAAATACCATGACTCTCTCTCAGATACGTGGTAAGTTTTACGCTTTCTTGTTGTGCTTCTTTTTGGAAATCTAAGTATCTTAAGGTTATCA
This sequence comes from Drosophila robusta, assembly GCA_035043565.1. Classification (NCBI taxonomy): domain Eukaryota; kingdom Metazoa; phylum Arthropoda; class Insecta; order Diptera; family Drosophilidae; genus Drosophila; species Drosophila robusta. The sequence goes on along the minus strand of JAWNMW010000583.1, from coordinate 9,304,256 downwards.
CTTGTTCTCTCTGCAGCTGATTATAAGCAACTAACTGAAGAAAAATTTCCCAGTATGGGCGACCCTCGGGTTGAAATGTGTTTTCTGCTGTCAACGCCATATATCGCTTGTTTTGCTAATAAGTATGGGACATTCCAATTTTATCTTATTATTCGACCAGAGGAGCCTTGAGCTAGGTTATTTAAATTTATTTAGAGGATGTATTGCAATTTAGTTATATTTAAAAAAAATCAAGTGTGCAAAAATATTTTTAAGCTATTTAAATGTTTAATTTAAAATAAAATTGGTTAAACCCATTGAAAGAGAGTTAAGAGTTTTATTGATTTTCTTGTAACACAATATTATAGCTTTCTTATATATTGTGGCAACAAATAAGAACTCCTAAATTTAATTTAATATTTAGCCAACGTGATTGTTTTTGTTGCCACAGCTGTCAATCGAAGCTGGGCAATGACAATGCCAAAACAAGCCACAATTCAAAAAACCAGAGCCAAACAGCAAATAAATGTGAGGCGACAGGGAGCACATCAAATCAAATGAATATGCGCCCGCAGATTTACATACTGTAAACATATCTACATACTATGGGCAGCCCGAAAACGTGACCATAAAAACACAAAAACCAAACAACAAACAAACTAACTGAACACAGGAGCAAACTGAACGGCACCGAAACAGAAACAGAAACAAGCTAACAAACAAATAAACAAGCAAACTGAATCGAAGACCGACTCGGCCACACTAGAGGGGGTTTCGGTTTGGGGATGGGGGTACGTTGTTTGCAAGGCAAGAGTTAGTTAAGGGGGCGGGGGCAGGGTAGTTTAAACTATACAGTTGGGTCACGCAGCCGCAGTGGCGCCAAAGCAAAACATAATGAAACTGAATGCCGCTGAAGAAAACCCCAAAACAAATTCATTATGGGACTGCACCTCAGGGGGTGATAATTCGATTCAACGAAAACTTTGCTGATTATTTATTGCTCCGATTCGCAGGCTCTCGTTCTCGCTCGCTCTCTTCCGCCCTGCGCCTCTCTGTGTGGCTGTGTGGGGTGGTGCGGCGTGGCTTGGGGTGGTGCGAGTCTGATGCTGAAGCTATCCCCGTGGCGTTTAGCTGTTGGTGTCATAAAATGTTTTGTGGCACAAAACTGGGCACTGGAACTCATTATTTTGTTCATTAACACTTTTTGCTTTCTGTTTCTGTTCTTTTTCGGTTGTTTTTGTTATTTTCGGTATGGTTTTTATACCCTTAGCAAAGGGTATAACAACTTTCTCATGAAATTGGGGTCATTATATCTGTATCGTTCGGCAGAGAGAGCATTTCTGATCCATTAATATATATTCTCTCTATATACAAAACTATTTAGTCTGATTGATTAACTGATTGTTTAATTGACTACTCAATGCACAGCCCAAACCGTAAGAGCTAGAAAGCTGAATTTTTCTGATATTTAAATTTATTTAATAAATTAATTTTGTTTTTTATTCGTTTGTTTTTTTGTCATATCTCGTAGGGACAATATTTTGTGTAGTATAAGAAAAGTTGTTATTTAATTAATATCGGCATAAATAAATTAAAGTTATTTAGGACTTGTTGTTTACGTGTATATAGAAAGATTAGTGTATATATATAAATTGAGTGCATGTTAGCTTTAACTGGATACAGCCTAGTCGCCACTCCTAACTAGAGCATGCTTACTTGTTTCAACGTATATTTGTCGACTAAATAATATTGCTGACTTATATTTTTGATAAAAATTCTTGAGAATTTTACGTTGGTTGAAAAATAATGCAAATTAAAAGTTAATAGGCTAATGAATTGGACAAAAGATAGTTAAATAGTTTAAATAAAATTGGTTTATAAATAGATAAATAAAAAATTGTGGCTAAAAGCATATATAAGATATATACATTTTATTATTATTTTTATTCAAAACATACGCGTTCAATGTAATTATATTTTTACTACTTTTGAAATAATTACTAATAAGCAATTATTCAAATATGAATGTATTCAAGGGTATTTAAACTTCGCTACCCGCTATTAATTGATCGTTTCTTGTATATGTATTTGTGTATTCTTGTTTTTGTTTCGTTGATGTAGGTGCCTTGGTGCCATTTAGTAAATTATGCGACCTTTGGTTTTCATCTTTTTGCTTTTTGTTTTTTTGGCTGGTTGTTTTTTTATAAATTTGATTTATGCGCCCTAATATATATGAGTTTATGACCAAATGTAAAATAATTTTAAGTTTATTTTTATGGCTGCCAGGGATGTGGCTTAGTTTTTGTTTTATGCAAATATTTCTTATCTTTAACATTATGTCTGCCTGTCTGTTTAAGTTTTATTAGCTGTGGCTTTAATTCATTAGTAAAAGTGGGCACAACGTGGCTAACACCCCCGCCAGGAAGTGCCCTCGTATGGGGCTGCTTTTGGCCGTTACAGCGGGTTATGGCACTTTGCCGAGTTATAAAATGTTATCGACGGCGCAGGTTTTTATGTTTCGGGGTCAGATAAATGTGTTTATTGGACATTTTTGGCCAAGTCGTCAGGCGGCTGTTTAATTTTTGTGGTCCGTAATTTTTTTGTGGGCTCTTTGTAGCCGGCAGCGGCAGCAACAACCGAAGATAGAAAACATGTTTACGACACAAACGCAGTTCAGGCAGATTTGTCCAGGGATTAGACCAAAATGTTAAGAGCCGCTCATTAAGAAGCTAAGAGAATGTGTGCGAATTTACGACCAGCGCAACTCTCAGCCAGATAGTGGCAGTAGGACAGGGATAGGAGACAGGAGACAGGGTCAGGAGCCATTAACAAGCTGATGAAGTGGTTGATAGAGAATTTCTAGCTGCGTTGTTAGCTGGAATACGTACGTGTTCTGAGCCCGAGAATATAAGGCATAGCTGAAATTGGCCAAGACTCTAATATGTGCTCAGGATTTATGGTAGTATTTATCTTTGCAAAGAAGATAAGTTTAAGATAAAATAAACGATTTGAAAAAAGAAAAAAGTTTATTCAAAACTGACAGTTCTTACTATAAGATACTAAGGCTAAGACAACGGAAATTTAAATCCGCAACTGATTAATTTAGTTAAAATGTATCAGGCTATTATTTATTTGAATTAATCGTGGTTTTGCAGGCTTAAACAAAATGTCCGGCCTTCGTTTCTCGCTTTTAGGCTCGGTTTGTCACATTCTATTATGAGGATTTTAAGGAAAATTTATAATTATTATTTTAGAAAAACAAACAATTCCTCATTTTTTTTGGTTATTTTCAATCAATCAATCTACTTCATAATTCTGCAACTATTTATTTTAAATAATTTTGGTCGGTGGTTTTTAGTTTAAAGTCTAAAAAGCTAATTTGTTTTAATTTACGTATTCAAATAAGTATACAGGATACAGGGCGATTATGGATTATTCTGCAATGTTATATTTATTGCCTGAAAACCAGTTTGGATTGAGTTTGTTGAGACTAAAAGGGATAGTTCGCATCGCAGAAAATCAAAATACACATGTTATAATTTTAGCTACAAATGTAAAAATATGTGGTTATTCAACTGTGTTAAAGAAAAAAATTTTCTTTTGTAGAAGATTTGCTTTTCAGATGGCTAAAATTGAAACGCTTTAGTAGTCCCTAGGCGAAATGCTTTATCTCCCATAAAACTGAAACTGTCTCATATCTTTTCTAAGGAAAATAACGAAATAATGGCAAACAGATATCCTATATAAGGATTAATTATTTGCGCAACAAGTGTTTGCCGATCCTATTAGTAAAACCTACGTTCTATTATATAGTGGCCAGCCGTTAAAAATTAAAACGTTTAAGCTCCGTGTGGTAGATATGCTGCTTCGATGCTCCTTAAACATGCTTAAAACTAATTTATTTTGAAATCCCTTAACTAAATCAAAGTTAAACATTTTATTGGCTGGCCCAGCGGAGTCACAAAGCAAGTTTCAATTAAATAGCTCGCTGCTCGTAGACGCTCGAACCTGGGTCCTAGGGCTCCGCCAAGTTCTATTTGCAGTCAGCTCCTTGCGGATTTAGAGCCGTCAAACAAAAGAGCGCCCGGCGCACAAGCCATGAATTCATTTTAAAATTGTTGCTGCAAAACAAGAGAGCTGCCATTGTGCAATTAAAATTGTATGGCACTGGGGAGCGGCGTGAGTGGGATTCGACTAGGGAGCAGGATCTAAAGGGGCATCTGTACTAGAGGCGGCTGCCTGCCGATAAGAGAAATTAAAACAAACAGACCTCGCGCTCCCCAACTGTTGTACAATCTGCACAATCTCCAAAGTGACACAGTGCAAAAACAAACACGAGCACAAACACAACGACAGGGGACAGTCGGACAGACCGCCGGAGTTCAATATGTGTCCAAGTGACTGGAATTCTGGCCCTGAGCCTCAGTCTCAGTCTCAGACTCAGACTCAGATTCAGTCGCAGGTCTCAGGCTCCTGGTCCAGCTAGTGGCTCAGCTCTGCCGGCAGAAGCCACAGCTACAGCTGGCCATGTTTACGGCGTATCATGACAGTTGTTCCACTCTCTCTCTATTTTCGTTCATTCTATTATTTTTATTGTATTTTTTCTTTTTGTTGTGTTTTTGTTCCTTTGCTTTAAGTTGTCACAGTTGTTCAAGTTGTCGAGTCCAGTTTAGTTCGGTTCGGTCCCCCAACAGCTGCACTTGTCGTGTTGCCTAAGTCCCCAATGATATCGCATAAGTTTTTCAATTTTGTGCGTTATTAGAAGCGATTAGAGCCAAAGTACGGGCCAGCAAGCAGCAACGAGACTGCAGGCAGCCACTGCCAACCCTCGCCGGAAGGGGACGGAACAAACAGCAGACATAAACACTTCACACCAATTGGCAACTGGCTTAATTTGCTGTGTATATAAAACTTTGTATATATATTACGACGCCAGCTTCATGGTGCTGCCGATCTGGTATCATTCTATATCAAATTTGTATTTTATTTCGACGCCTCGCACATACTTAACTCTGGAGGAACTGAAGATTTTTTTTTTGACAGATTCAAAACTTTTTGAAAGATTCCCATAATAGTGTGTACATTTCTTATCTCTGAGTTTGAAGGCTTTGTTTGTGCCTTATTTAAATTAACAGATTTTTGGATTAAAATCGCCCACTCGGTCTTCCACAGGACAAGCCAAGAACTGCCTTATGATTTTGATAATTAAAAGCCCAGAAGCTAGTCGAAATTGTATATGTGTATATGATATGTATCTATTTATATCTATTTATATATATGTATATATGATTATATATATCTATGTATATATGATTATATGGAATACTTTCTTATATTTGAGAGTTTCAACAAAAACCATCTTTTCTAGCCAAGCTTTAAGCCAAATGCATTTAAATCGAATAACTTTTGAGAAATCTGAAATATTGTATATTTGCAATAAGAATCCATGTTTAAGTTATTCCGATACATTCCATCATCAATTTTACCCTTGCCGATTTTAATATCCGATGTCAGAAAACGAAGTTTATTTTAGATGATAAATTTTTAAAAAATAATAAAATAATAAATGGTTAATTAAACTCCTATAACATTGTCGGATTTGGTTTTGGATTTCTATTCATCAATTCGACATTAAAATAATAATCATACTTAAGAATTATATACCTATTGTCTCTTGCGTACAACTTCATTCAACCTATCAATTATTGTGCATTCATAAGGGTTTATTAGCTGCTTATGAGATTAAACTCAAGTACGTCTGCTTCCATATTTTTCAAAATTAGAAATCACACACGAATTGAAAATGGCCTTAAGCATAGCTTTGCCACCGGCCAAAATTATGGGCAATTAGGCCAACCGCAAGCCAGCAAATAGATGGAGGTAATGTGTCAACACCCAGGCAGCTGCACAGGATTGCGGTTGTGCTTATGTGTGTGCACATGTGTGTCTGTAGCTTTGTGTGTGCGTAATGAGGCTTAATTTGTAAAATTCCATGGCTTTTAATTGGCATTGGGCAAACCACAAAGCAATGCAGCTAACTCAAGTACTCGCCGCTGGACTTCGGGCAAGTGCACAACGTAATTATGTGGTCAAATGGGTCAAGCCTTCAGGCCGAGACAAGTGTGTATGGCTGGTTTTAGCTCAAACTAGAACTTAGCCAAATATTTAAGAATTTAAACGGCCATGCAAGCCGTTGCCTTTGCTTTCGCTGTCGTTGTTGTTGCTATGTTTATGGCATGCAATAAAAATAAGTGGCATTACGCTGCCACCTCGCTGAAGTTGCAGGACCGCAAAATGCATGGCAAAAATTAAGTTGCGACAAAAAGGAAAAATATATGCAAAAATAAAACAGAAAACAAAAAACGCAAAAAAAAACAACAGCAACACAACATGGCCACAAAAGCAGCCCCCAAATGCAACGTGGCGAGTGTCACGACGAAAACTTATTTTTTTATTACGGAACTTTGTCCTCTTTCGAGTGGGCGGAGGCGTCGAGGGAAGGGGAGCGAACGCACATTGCATGCATTTTCGCGCAGTCCATGCATTGCCCGAAAACTTTCGGGCCATTGTTTTCCTGTAAATGGCCCACGCCCAATAGTTTGTGCCCGTCGTATTATCCCCGCTTGGTTCTTGCCACTTGGCTCCTTTTGTGTGGCAGCTGTTCGGCTCAGCACCGGCTCAGCGTGATCAACTTTAAGTTGCAGCTGCAACTTTTTGGCATTGCATCTGAGCGTGTGAGCGGGAACAACTTTTGTTGCCAACTAGCTGACATCAAATGCCGTTGGAGCCCGGGCATTATGTAATGGTGCGTTTTATGCGTGTAATTGGCATTGCAATTTCCGCCAAATGAACCTAATGAACTTTGCAAAGTGTCAAACGGATGTCAAATGCAAAGAATTTATAGGGGTTCATTAGAGTTCCATCAATATGTAAATTGCACTATTAATATTAATATTTAACAAAAATTTGGTTCATTTACAAAATACTATTGTGTTTGGAATATTCATGTAATAGAAAAATAATATTGTCTTAATATTACCAAATATATATAGCTATTATTATGCTTTAATATAATGTAATACTGAATAACGTGTTTAAATGTTTTAAAAAGCTCTAATGCATTAGTTAATTAAACCAAATGCACTAATAAACATGAAATTTAATAAAATTGCTGCAATTAATTCTTTAAAGCAACAACATTTATTTGCTAGCTGCAATTCAATTAGATATACTATTTGCGCACAAAAGTAGGCAGCATTTTTTCCGACTTTTGACTTGCGCATAAAAGTAGGCAACTTTTTGGAAGCTGTCATTTGCAATTCCAACTCGTTAGCCACATTCAATTGTTGCCTTTGAGACATTTAAAGTTGTTGCTTTAATAATCCACACTATCAGCAGCAGCAGCAAGTGCAACAACAACAATGCCACAAAACTGAAAGCTAAAACAAAAACTTTGGCCTAAGTTGCTGTTGGCCCCGGGGCAGCGTTAAGACCACAAGTAACATTTGTAAAATGCACATTTAAAACTCAACAAAACTCGAGGACACACACACAGGACTGGCAGAGGCTTTGTAGCATTGGCAGCCCAAAAGGATAATAAGAAACGCCATTGCCTTGCGTTGACTTCAACAGCAGCAGCAGCAGCAGCAGCGGCAGAACTGTGAAAACTTTTCAATTTATTGTTAAACTTTTGCACTGAGGCGCACAATTATAAAGTGTCATTTAGCACAGGGTGCCCCAAAGGCGTTGCAGTAGCTGGCGATGGGGAAGCAGCAGAAGTAGCAGCAGCAGGAACGCTATCAAGAAATTATGAAGTGCTGGACGGCACAGACCGTCGACACTTGCGGCTGCGGCCACTTCCGGTGCAAGCCAACACTGCAGCATCGTCATCAACAACGTCAACAGCGTCGTCGCCGTTGGACATTTTTGGGCAGCTTCAGCTTGTGCTTCATTTCCAGCAGCTCTCCTTCGCTCTTGAGCTGACACTCAAGTGCAAGCGAGTTTCATGCGGCGCATTCAAGTGTTGTTCCGCTGCCCTGCAAAGTGTCACAAACACAAATAGAGACGGTCTCGCACTTGGCGCTGCGTGATTTACAGCGTGCGACTTTTATTTGAAGTGGGACATTCATTTTACGCTAAAGTGAACCTAAATCAACACCAACACAGTGGCATTACCACACCACACCCCACCTGCTCAGTATTCCGATTTTTTGGCAGCTGTTTTCAACTTTTTTGGGGGCGTCTCTTGCGGCGGCGTCTCTTGATTGAAATGCCTGGTAGGCCAAAACGATGGCGGCAGCTACGACGCCGCCGCCGCCGCCGACGACGACGACGCTGCACTTAAGTTGGCTTAATTAGTTTTCGAAAGTTATGCCAACACCGCAGCCACGCCCACTTAATGGTTTGGGGTCTTCTGCTGCTGCTGCTGCTGCTGTTTCAAGCGATTGCTGATGCACTGCACAGCAAAAAACACAAGAGGGCCTGTTGTCAGGCGACGGGGGACAGGGCCAAGCAGCGCGACTTTGCAGTTGGTAAGGAAGCAGACCAAGTTACGCTTAAGGGATCTGCATCCTTTGCTCCGGCTTCTCTAGCTTCAGCAAGGCGCCAGCTGTTGTTGATATGCGTTTGTAGTTGCCGCATTCAACATATTCGACTATAAGTACTCTGCAACTTAGGTAAATTTTATTTATTTAGAGCTTTTTACTAAATTAAGATATCGTTTATTTTAAATTTATTTATCTTTATTTTATTTTATTTATATTGTATTATTCATGTACAAACTCAAAGCTTGCTTTTATTGTAGTGATTTCAAGCTTTAGCTAAAATATATTTATCGAGCCTTAAGCTCGCATATGCTTTCGAAGTTGTGTTTTATTGCAAAAAAATGATTTAATTTTATTATTTATTTATTACTTTTTATTTATACCTTTTTTATTTCCAATAGAGTACTCAAGCTTCCTTATTGCTCGGCTGCTTTGTAAGTTTCGTTGCGCTCTCTTCTTGTTTTTAAAATTTTTCTTGGCTGCCACATATTTTCGTGCAGTTTGCTCGGCTGGACCAGACTTCTGACTTATTTAGTTTTTTTATTTTCTTTTTTTATTGCAGATTTAATTATGGAAATTTTTGCGGCGCATGGAAATTTGCATAAATATTGAGTGCGCGCATTCATGAAGTTGCCTTCCGGTCTCTGGACTTAACAAGCGGCAGAGGTTTTTTCTATTCTCGTGCGGTCTTTCAGAGTCATCAAACAGAACGTGTGTGAAAATTGTCAAAACCTGCATTGCTAAAAGCCAAAATGGATGAATGCAGCAATCACACACACACTCGCATAGTCATCAAACCGAAACCAAAATGCTTTTATGCCTGCTGGCGAACAAAGAGAGAGAAAGAGAGGGGGAGAGTGCGAGAGCCAGAGTGCTGCAGTGACACACGAGGCCGAGTCCAGTGTCCTGGCTGTTATCCTATCTGTTAGCTTTTGGCTCTTTTACAGCTGAGCGGTTAGACGCAGCCCACAACCGCAGTTCGGTCAGCCGGAGGGGGCAACTGGCGGCCTGCTGAAATTAACTTGACTACTGACACCTTGACAATTTTTTTTTGCAGGCTGGCAGGCAGTGTGACAGGCGGGGTGGGAACGGGCGGGTAGGCGGTGACATTAAATAGGCAACCGCAATTTTATGTAGCACATGACGTTTGGCACTGCGTGTGCTGCATAAGCTGAGCATCGGAGCAGCTTTGGGGCCTTCAGCAGACCTTGTGATGGAGGAAGACGAATGTTGATTTTGGCAGCCAGCACGCTGAATTTTCAATTTTATTTGCAATATTTTGTGCTGCATCAGCGGGCGCAAGTGTCAGCGAGGCGTCGACGTGTCAGCTGCCAAACGTGACTCTGTCCAATGTGGTTAAAAGATTTAATAGAATTTTCCAGCTGCCAGCCAAGTTAAAGCAGGTCCGACTGAACAGGCTGCTACCAATGCAGATATTAAAGCCAAAAACCAAATTACAATATTCGTATAAATTGCGATGTTCTGATAAACAGTTTTGAAAATTATCAAATTTGGTTATGATTTATTATGGAAACACAAAAGTTTATCATTTGAAAAAAACTTTTTTAACTATCGTTCCTATTTGAGCTTCATTATGGTCGGTCTGTCCGATTCCGACATATTAAGTGCATGAGATACAAGTTTGGATGTCGACTTGGCTGTTGATACCTATCAAGAAAAATTTTAATATGAAAGTAAAATATTCTTTGCAAGGCTATATATGTTCATTACAAATTGTATATTGCAATCTCTTTATGAATGTTTACCGAAATTGAGTTAAAACCGTTTTAAGGAACACGCACAAGATGTACTTCTTCTTCTTCTTTCCGCTTCTTTCCTGAAGAATTGAATAAATTCATCAATATCACATGTGCACGGCAAATTATCAATGAGGTCTCAAGAAAAATTATCTGCATATTCAGTTTGCGCTGCCAAACGCCGCCCAAACGCCTGATGCTGCTGCTGCTGCTGCTTCTACTGCTGCTGCTGCTGCATCTGCTTCTACTTGCCGCTTGATGATGCACTCATTCATTCAAAGGCAACGCCAAATGGCTCTGTCAGCAGCGGCTATGAATCAATGTGAATGCGAATGCGTATGCAAAGTTGAAAGGATTTTCGGTGTGAGAATATGGGGCACGGGGGTAGGTGGGGCAGGGGAGGTCTTTGGGTGGGGCCAGCTGTTGACTGGTTGCTCATTCGACTGCTCATTCATTATGCCAATGCCAGGCGCTGGCACTTTTAAAGCATTATGCCATAAGTTAACTTTAGACAGGATGAGTTTAAGCTGCTTTTGGCAGTGGCAAGTTGTGTGTTGCATATTGCATGCTGCCTGTTGCAAGCTGCAGCTTTTGAGCTTTGTTTATTTATATTAAGCTGACAGCTGGTTCTTTCTCACTTGGGTCCCGGCTACACGAGACGTATGCGTAATTTGTTGATTTTGCAGCTGCAACAGCTGCAACTAACTTTGCAACACATACATGCAACACAGCACTCTATATTAAAAGCATATTTGTTGCACACACCTTGCCGAAAATCTAAGGCAAAATTTCTTTGGCGTAGCACGGAGAAATTTTAGTCAAGCTACAGGCAGAAAATTGGCAATTTATTTGTTGGTCCTTGGCAGCATTTTGTAGCACATTTTCTTTTATTGACTGCCACACAAAAGCGAACAATTTTACACATGATGTGGCAGCTGTGGCACCAGCAGCCTCAGCATATTTTATGGCCACGCTCCTGAGTGCTCCACCCTGCTCTGCGCTGCGCTCCTCCGCTCTGCTCTGTTGCAAGATCAAGTTGCATGTCAATGGCAACTAATTAAGAATATCGAATTTCAGTTTCACATTTTTGCCAATTGCTGCCTCAATGTTCTGTGCTCCGTGTTTGTGGCATATCCTGCATAATATTTCAATTTATTTTAATTCAATTGCAATTCAAGTGGTTCTTCAATCAATTTTCCTGCTAAATGCATTCGAAATTACTTCAGTTGCAGTTGAAAGCAAAATCATCAACACAAATAATATAATGCATATAAATTATTTCCACACGTCTCACTATGAAATCACATTTGGACGAGACTTTATTAGAACTGGCCAGAAATTGCATTTGAAATCGATGTGAAACGATTAAGTCCTAAGCTGTGGCGTTTTAATTATAAGAACCACCTTCAAGCATCGGTTAACAAGAGAGTAAAAAAGGCTTTTGAATTTAAATAGAGTATTTGCTGTTTAATTGAGATAAGGGTGGTATATATTTAAGACGCCGCTGTAATCCAATGAATATGTATATGTATGTATGGCAAGTAGATGGTAACCTTGACCGTTATCTTTTATATTTAAATATCAAATAAAAGAAAACTTGATTTAAGTAGGCTATACATAACAGGATTAATCAGATTAATCAAACGTCACAAATAGACTCGTGTGTACTGGTATCAGATTAAATACTAAGAGATATCAGGTAACGAATTTATGAACTATTTTAAGATTGATGTGTTTATTAGTATAATTAATTTTTTAATTTTTTTACACATGTTTACATGTTTTTAAAATAACACGAGTTAAAAAGCTATCATTTTTGTTTTTTTTTACAAAATTCTTATGTTTTAACACGATTTTAAATATTCTATTCTATTCTGATATTTTGTTTGATAGATTATTTATTCTCCCTCCTCACAAGTTCTACATATTAACTTCGCATTATATTTTTCTCATTAATTCATTATATTATTTTCTCATTAATCGATTATATTATATTATATTTTTGTATTATTTTTAATTTCCTGAATTATTCATTTTATATTTTACATATATTTTATATATTAAAGAATTTCGGATATATTATTTTCTATTTTCAAATTCATTAATTATTTTTTATAAAATAATATATTTGATGAATTAAACGAGTAAGAAGGGTTCATTGTGTTATACCTTTAAGTGATTTTTGTAGGTCTGGAACCAATTTAAAATTTTCACAATTAGCCAATATGTTTCTTTAAACGGATTTGGTTCACGAAATTCCTGCAAGCACAGTTTTAAACTCCCCAGTTAAAAAGATTATTACACACTGCTTAGCCCAATATCAAAGTTTTCACTTGTTTACTTTGTAATTATTATTTTTTTATCGGATAAATATATCTCTAATACTCGAACATTTTAATAATAGAACATTCTGCTTTTGTTGCACACCTTTTTTTTAATGGGGTAGCTCGTGAAAACCACAAATTGCCATTCAGTGTGTAAGTTTTTGTAATTTTTCTACAGCGTTAACGGAAATGGGTTGGCCCCATTTAACCCAACCGCATGGTCAAAGAACTTTTCCGCAGCGCAGTTTCCATCGCTGGGGACGCTCCTCCTGGTCGTTGGCGGGTTTCGCCCAGTTGCCGCCGGGCTCTGCAGCTGTCATTATCTGCACGTCCACACGGAAGGGATGGGAAGGGGGTAGGGGGAGGGGTCTGCTGGTCTGAACGTAATGCGCATACATTAGTCATATCAGAAACGAGCAAGTGTGTCCTCGGGGCCCAGGGCGACCAAGCGCGTTTGGTTTAGCATAAAAGAGATACGCACGCGTCGCGACAATAACCGTAAAACGCGCGGCTCTAATTACGTCGAATACAATGCAACAGCGGCTGGCAATGAGCGCGATATTTCCCGATAAGCCTCAATGTGCCAGGTTTTGCCAACAAGGAGCATCCAAATGAAGGCGATGCCTGACAATTATTCAAAGCGACACGCGTTCAACTTTTTGCGCTCGACACTCGTAATTTTTATTAATTTTACGCCAAACTTTTGACTTTTTTTTTTTGGCTCGTTTGGCTTAGCGGCTGGCTTACAAGCGCTTGGCGTTGTCCAAAATTATAATAAAAACTTTGGAGCCGAAAAACAAAAAATAAGAAACGAAAAAGTAAAAAAAAGACATAAAACATAAAATTCTTTTTCTTTGGCATTGCTACTTAAGCGGAAGTTGCTGAACATGGGGGGGGGGGGATGGGGCAGCGCTTGGGCCATTGTGGATTTCCGTTTTAATTAGTCGACTGCGGCAGCGCGCGAGCACCGGAATCTGAATTCAGCAACGGAATCTCTGCCCTGGCCCAGACAATGGGCCCAAAGAGTCCGGGGCGAATGGCAAAAGTTGCCTATTGCCAGCCATAACTGTAAAATGCGCCTTGACACAAAGTTTCTGAAGACTGTATGTGAGGCAAGAAAAGGGGGGGCGGTTGGAAGGGGGATTCCTTATCGCACATGCTGCTCTCATCTGCGTCTTGTGCTGGCGCTGTCTTCGGCTTCATCTGCCTCGTCCTGCGGCTCCCATTGTCTGCGGCCAGGAAGTTCAAGTGATGTGCATAATTTAAATGAAAATGTCAACGCGGCTTTCGGCAGTTCGTTGCAGTTACTTTAACTGTGTGTGCTTTCTTGCTTTTGCTCTTTCTCTGCTTCCACTCTCTCCTTGTTGTTATTATTGTTGCTGCAACTGTGGCAGCCGACGGTGGCTTTCTGGCTGGTGTATGTGTGTGTGTGCCGGAAGTGACAAAAGTTGGCTGCGCCTTGCGTTGCGCTGTCCTCAGCAGCTGCAGCAGGCGGGGGGCGTTTAAGAATTTTGCTAATGTCCTGCGGTTGACTTTAAGTGGATTTAATGAGGCATCTCCTAGATATTTGATTGGATAAAGGAATAATAAGGAAAAAGCCGATAAATGTACTGCTTTTTAAGACACTAAGCGCCAACTCAATTTGTTAACTAGAGCTGGGAATTACAAAATTTCAGCGTACTTGTTATACAAGCCACCATCTTACTGATGATTTTCTCTTAAGATCGCACAACATTTTTTTTGGATACGCTTTCGATAAAATCTATTCCTACCAAAATTTCAAAACTTGAATCGGCAAATTTAGCAGTTAGTTTTCTGATGACCTGCTCTAAATATGTCGCGCCCACAAATTACAAAAAACCATATTTTTCCAAAATAACAATAAAGTGAAAATTAAAAATTAAAATTAAAACAATTTTCAACTGTTGTAAGCTGTTATTAAAGAATCTGTGAAAGATTATTCCATAGCCAGTTGCACCCTATTCAAAGGTTCTAACTTGTTTTTATCAGCACCAGTAATTAGTGATATCTCTGATCAATGAATCACGGCACATGATACATGGTACATGCCTGCTGAAAATACGCATTATTTAATTTCGCATATCACATATTGTTATTTTGAATGCGTGTGCTGGGGTCAGATAACTGCACAAATATCGACGGAAAATACTTGAAATTGCGCTAAATGCTGGCGGTCAATAAAAAACGGTTTTCACAAACCGAACAAAGCTTCAACAGCAACTGGAAAATAGTTAACGCCATTTTTATTTATGACGTAAATACGATCCGGCATATTTCATGACAACTACAAACTGATAGATACAATGCATTTGCGAGTGGCCTCCATTTTTATGCTCCCTTTCTGCTTTTTGTTTCCATTCTGTTTATTCGACGCCTGCCTAGCGGGACCGCAGGGAGCGGGGGAGATTCGGACTTGGGACTTGCGTTTGATGGGCGCCTGTCAATGCCGCCAACAAAAGAAAAACGTTGAAAATGTGTACAGCTTCGATGGCTGAGCAAAAAACGGACCAGATAAATTTATATGCAACCGCACACACACAGCGAAAAACGCACACACACACACCCACACAGGCACAGGCACAGTTACACCTACAAGCATAAGCCCACATAAAGCACTCAGAGAGCTGAACGAGCCTGCATTTAACAATTTATCTGCAGCTGTCAAAATTAAAACCCCACACGGAGACCCAGAGCCGTGGCCAGAGCCCTGCATGGGACAGAGACCGGGAGCAGCGAGCAGCGAACCACGACGAGTCAATAGCCGTGGCAGCCGTAGCTGTGTCCAGGACATGGCCCAGTCGCAAGTCAGCTGCAGGCGGAATGGATTTGGAAAATACAAAAAAAAAAGAAGAAGGGCAGAAGAAGGCTGGAGAGGCACCAAAGGATTGGGTGGAACAATTCAACGGGAGCAGCAAGAAATGTGCAGCAGCAGCCCAAGGGGGGTCACACAATAATGCCGGTCACAGGATAAGCAAGCCCTACCAGCCAGACAGACAGCCCGCCCGATGGGCGCTGCTTGCCGGGGCGGGGGAGGGGCAAATGCGAATGCGAGCCGAGGTTCAAGCGGACAGCAAGACAGTCAATAGCAGCGGCTGGCTATAAAAAACGGAAATGGGGCAATCATAAATTTACACAGATATGCAAGTGCAGGGGCCTATGAGTGTGTGTGTGTGCGTGGGTGTGTGTGGGTGGTTTGTGTTTGTGTTTGCTACCCTTACCCCTGCCAGCCAGCAAGCTACAACAACGAGACACAAACATGGCCAACAGCAAAGAGCTAAAAAAAAGCAACTACAGCAGCCAAAGAGGAAATCTCATGGAATCGCAGGCACTCTGACTTGGGAGTAGAGATAATAGCGTGATTCACTTTCGCCGGATAATAATAATATGATTGCAAATTCCGTTTAGTTCTCCGTTTGTCTATCCGTAGGAATGCAATTTTTATCGCCGATATTGAAGCTAGAGTCGTTGAAACTTGGAATATATTCTCGTGTATAGTGCCGCCAGTTAAAGTGTTAAGATTTTTTAGCTGCGCCATTTGGGGGCGTGGCAAATCGATGAATATTGGGGTCGGGCAAACCTCGAAAATCTGTATCTCCCACAAATTTGACAGACTGTTTTCTGATGACCTCCTCTAAAAATCGAGATGAAAAATATCGGTCACGCCCAGTTCTTCGCCCCACAAATGACGAGAATAATTTTCCGCTTGCGACTGTTTTATAACTGTGAACGATTGCAACGTTCCCACTTTATCTTGCGTTTAATAATCTCGACATCTCAGCTGTTATAATACCCATGAGTACTCTGGAGTGCTTTTCCAGCTATATATAAGCAAAATACTCACGAGCGCATCTCCAGCCTGAATGGCTGGGCGCAAACAATTCAGCTGCCAAATGGCAAAAGTGGGCGCGAGTGTGGGCGAGGGGTGAGGGGGGGCGGGGGCGCAGTCACGGGAACGACTTCGATTTAATGCGAATGCGATGCGTTAGTTTTGGCTGGCCTCCTCGAACATCCTTGTTGGCTATCCAGGGCCACAATTTAATTTCATTTTCTTCTTTTGCTTCACTTTGCTTTGCACGCGCTGCATTCGCTGAGCTGAGATTTGTGGTGCGGTGCAAATAGATTTCTAGCGTAGAACATAAATAATACTCTCGCACACACACACACAGTTATGTTGTGTGTGTGTGTTTGTTGGTTGCCGGTTGATCCTCTGGTCGTCATGCAAAAAAACGAAAATCAAAGTGTTTGCATTTGTTCAAATCGCACACAAAAGCAAACGCAGCCAGTGCGGATGGGCGTCGCACTATTTAGGGGCGTGGCCATGAGCAAGAAGACTGTACTCAGTGCCTCGGCTTTGCATGCAAATTTTCAGCGACCGGGCTAAACGTTTGACACTTGCCCATCTCTCTGCTTGAGATAATGTGCCTTTGTGTGCCCAGTTTTCTATGAGATTTCTATGCGTTGTCCCCCACTTGGACTCTCGTTCCCCGCTAGCACTCTGTCTGTTAGTTTTCCCTTCTTCGTCTTTTTATTCAGTTTGGCTCGTCGCATATTTTGAGTTGGGTTTTTGGCCTCGCATAATGATGCCCAGCACTTGTTTTCTGCACTCTGCCAGTTAGCCTGGCATGCAGTTTGCATATCGCCTGGTCACATTGCCGCCGCACAGGACCTATTTGTGGGCTTGAGTCAGCAATTCAGGCTTTTCGACAACGTTCTGTGGCACAAACATTTTTTGTCCACTTCATTAGTGTCATTTGAGGTGTAATTAGTGGCCCCAGCATTTGCATGACTGTTGACTCTTCATTCCGGGTCACCCTGCTGGCATTTTAACCAAGAATTTTTTCTCTGCTTGAAGACGAGTTCTTAATATGTTAACAACTTTCAAAATTATAAGCAGACATGTTCTGTTTTAAATATGTATACAATACACTTTACTTTTTCAAAAAGACAATAATTATCAGACTATCTGATTATATAGGAACTAGTGTTGTTTGGGATCCTATCTTATCTTATGCTTTTCATCTGCTTTTATATTTTATCATAACAAAGATAAAGTTTTCTGTATTGTCCTTCTGGCTGTTTGTCCCTCTTTTCTTAAAAATGGGATATTATATTCGACACATTGAAGTCAGAAACTAATAAAATTACAACTTGTCAATTTCACTACATTTAAAGTATTTGCTTGTTCTTAATATTTCAGAAACAATAATTTTTTAATGTTATTAAAAAAGTAATTTTCATTCTTGATTTCATGATTGACCATAATGTTGCAAAAATATGTTTACTATTTAAACTATTTACAACAATTTTCGTACTTGAAATAAACAAAAAGCGTACCTAATGAAAGTGTGCCATTTGCTAATTGAAGTAATGTATTTGAGTCTTACATAACAACATTCCTTAATAAACATTTTTTCAAGTTGATAAATTTTTGTGAGCTTATACTTAATTTATTCATTATATTTCTTTGATTGTGGGAGCAAAAAAAAATGATTCGCTCCAAATCAAATTGTACTGGCTCATAAACGCTCGATCTCCACTGCACCATTAAATCCAATCTGCAAATACGGCTTAGGATTGTGAAGCCATGCCAGCAGCAGCAATTTTTAATATAAATCATCCAATCCAATGCACTCAAATAAAATTTCCTTAAAGCAGAATGACAGCATTCCAGAGGATCCAAAGGAATTAAGTGTGCTCTTTAATAACTGAAGTCATACCTGAAGACCCAATTATGTGTGTATTTAAACAGCTCTATATACGTATATACTTTAAGTAAGTGACGAGAAGCATTCGATGGCGGCACATTTGATTAGGACGAGCACTTTAATATCAAAGCAGTCTGGCAGAGAAGAGCTGTCTACTTTAAGTCCACCCAAAGGCATTAGCCGAGCCGTCTGCATAGCCTAACCCTACGTTATTAGCAATGCATCAAGTGTGCATTAATAAATTGAGACAGGCTCCAGAGATTTGATGAAAAATGTTGACTGATTGTCTGGCAAATATCGAGGGCATTGAATTTTTAAAGGTAAACACAAGCTGGCTGAATAACAAACCCAAACTGCGTCAACTTAAACAACAACTCAAATTCCAGCCTCAACTCCAAGTTGGGCTCCAACTGCAAGTCCAGGCGGAGCTCTTGGTAATCCCCAAGTGCTGCTGAACACGAGAATAACACACGTAATGCATATTTAAACATTTGCTGATAGCAAATGACAAAGGTGGGTTCGTGGAGCCGTAACTGGAAGAGGAACAGGAACAGGAGTCAGTACGGTGTGCGGGCCAGGAAAAACAATGTTAGCCGCCAGGCAACTGCGAGAGCAGAGTTTGGGTAAATGTTTGGCCAACTTAAACCTTAATCAATGCAAAAGTTTTTGGCCTAATCGCTCTCAATTATTCAAGTGAAACGTGGCATTTAACAACTACGTGAACCGAGCCACTCACGTCAAAAGTGGCGCAGGATGTGGCTCTAAGTGTGTGTGTGTGTGTGAGAGTGTGTGTGTGTGTGTGCAGCGAGATCCTTAACGAAGCCCAACTTTCGCTCTCAGGTAGGCTGGCAACGTCTGGGCCACTCAAGTCAAGCCTGGCGGCGGCCTGTTAAGTGCCACACTGTTGCCAGGGTTAATAATAATCATATTTTAGCCGAGCGCATTCGACCAGCCCCCGCCACGCCCACACGAAACGACAGGACAAAGTTGCAAACGGAAGCGGAAGCAACTACACAGAGCTACCTGGTACCTGGTCATCGTTCCACAGCGGACCAAAAGCTGTGTCTCTGCTGAAAAGTCTTCCGTGTGCCAGAGAGAGAGAGAGAGAGAGAGAATGCATGAGCTAAAAATATAAAAAGAGATAAAAAAGAGAGACTGCAAACTGTAACTGGAATTACTGAAAACTATTCACACACAAAAATATTGTTCATGCAGCACACACAAAAATTGAAAATTTTCTACTTTTCTGGTTTTTCCAGCTAAAATCGGAGCGGAGCGAAAAACTTTGTCTGGTTAAAACGCCAACACCGAAGCACAGGTAAACTGGCTGCCCGCTTTTAAGGAGTGAAAAGGATTCGCTTGCGATTGGGTTTGGGGCCTGAGTTCTGGGCTGTTGCCTGATGAAAAGTCAGGAAGTAAAGTTTTACGGTTCACATAAAAGCTGAAATGTTCATACAATCAGCATGAATTATAACTCGGATGTGGATTAATAGTTGCCCAAGTGTGTGTGTGTGTGTGTGTGTGTGTGTGCTGTGAGTGTGGGTGCAGGCTTAGTGTGCCTGGCAGTGTGTTGGGCTTGGGTGTAGATTTGACTTCGGCTTACTGATAGCCCATTCGAGCAGGATTTTGTGGCTCTAAAGCCGAGTCGAAAGTTAAGAATTGTTGCTTTCTAAATTGCAGATTTCCTATAATTAAAATTTCTAAAATGCCATATATGTGAGTTTTTAGCGCTGACGAATTTAATTAAATTAACCGATAGATGTGTATAAGAGGCAGAATAGTTAGTTATTAAAATAATAAGTAATATATCCCAAGGATTGCAGTTAATGAGGAAATATTATTTCAAATATTACGAAATATTTTTAAACAATTTCGGTTTAATATTGACACAATATATAACTAGTTCCTGTATTTATTAAACAATTTAGCTTGATTTTGAAAATCATATAGTTAGAGTAAAGGCAACAGACCTAGATCTGTAAACTGAAAGTTGTGGACTTTAATCAGGGCTTAGAATTAAATAAAATTAGCAAAATATATTCTATATTATTTAAAAAAAATTTTTATCCTATATTATTATTTTTTGTGTAAACTCAAAACTACTACTAAACTCAGTTAAGTCTGTGTCAGTTAAGGGGTATACAATTAAATTCTAATCTTTAGCCCTTATAACAATTGGACAGAAAACGATAAGACTTAGAGACGTGACATTTTCCTTATAAGTTATGTTACAAGTTACAAACAATCTGCCTTTCTTTTTTTGCAAAATTAAATTTAAAAAAAAATATAAATAAAATACCGGATAATTTCACCTAATATAAAATCTACATTTAGAAGTGAGAACTAAGTGGGGAATCAAGGCAAATACATGAGTTTACTGTAGTTCACTGAAATGTATTGATGAAAAGCGAAGTTAATCGAAGTAATTTTACATTATGTATATATTTAAACGATTGCATTTTGTTATTAAATAATATTTGGATATCTTTGAAAATCGTATTAAGGTTTGACAGTCAAGTCCAGTCGTTGCAATTAAGCATGCTTCTGAATAATGTGTAAAGTGCCTAGAAATACTCAACAGATACTTTAGCCATCGATTATAGCAACTTTGAATGTGTGCCTGTATGTGTGTTTGTATTCTATATAGCAACTGCCAAGGAGTCGTGAACATAAATTAGAAAATGCTGCGTTGACAGGCCACGAAAAAGAATTCAGCATCAGCAAATATTTGCAGCACGTATTTCGTTTACATATCAGCTTGACAAGTTTTGCATTACGATTAAGATGTACAGCAAGCAAGTTGACAACAACAACAACAACAACAACAACAACAACAACAGGAACAAGAGCAACAACAATAAAACAACGTTATCAACACCTTTGCCAACAAAGTGCGGACTGTGCTGTGGGCGGAGTCAGCAGCCAAGTCCAATTCGAAGCCAGAGCTGGAGTCCAAGTCATGAGAGAGATTTATGTGTTTTGCTTGGCTGCGATTTGGCACTGTGTGTGTGTGTGTGTGTGCGACAATAAAACAAAACAAAACTTGCGATTAGATGGCAGTTATTACAACAGGGAGGGGGATGCGGGCAGGCTTACGGCATTCGTCGCATAAATATCAGGAGCCAGGCACGCTGGCAAACGTGGCAAACATCGAATGCCAAATATTTTGATGTATTTCAATGGTACGGTCACACTCGCACACAAACACACAATGGTCATTATGGCCACAAACGTTGGAATAACAAGCAGACAGTCCTGCGCCGCTCCCAACCGCCCCACCCCGCCCCTCCCCTGTCCACCTGCTTGAAGCTACTTGCCACATTGCAACTTATATTTATGAGTGGCATTCGCGAGTGCTGCTTTCGTCGTCGTTGTTGTTGTTGTCGCTGGCGGTGCGTAGGAATTTCGCCTTTGGCTCGTTAAGATTTACGAGGCACTAGCCCACACACACACACACACATACACACACCCATACATACGAGCACAGGCAGCAGTAGCATCGTGGCACGTCGCTGACTTTAGAAATTAATTGGCCCAACTAAGAAATTCGAGAGTAAACGTTGTGCTCATAAGTCCTGGCATCGTCCTGGCATCGTTCTGGCAGCGTCCACCTCGCTGGGTCCTTGTGGCTTCTTTGGTTTTTTCCTTTCTTCGAACAGACAAAATTAATTTGTTATCCTCGCTTGTTTAACGCAGCTATAAATTATGATGCCAAAACTTTTTGGCCACTCAAAAAGCAAACAACCAACAACAACAACAACAACAACAACAACGAGGGCCGGTTTTCAACGTGGCCAGCACGTTGCCGGGCAATTATTAGCTTTTGTTACGCACACTTTATCACTGGCCACGTCGATATGCATCAGCACCCCCACTCCCACCCCCCACACGCCAGTCCACCCCCTGTCGTCTGAGCCCATTTTATATATGGGCCGCGTAATTGGTGGGCACGTTAATCAACACTGGAGGCTGTAGCTTGGGCTGGCCCAATTAGAGAACCAATGAGTGCAGCGCCTTCGAGTCGGAAGATGGATGCTGATGAGCCTCCGCCTTGGCCTTAGCTCCAGCCCGGCTCTTACGCACGTGTTGGCCCAGAACCTGGCCAATGGATATGCTACATAAATCCTAGAGCTGTTGCCACTATTAGTGTGGCGTTTAGTAAGCCTCGTGCTTGATGCTTTGATTAGGCCCCGAGATGAAAAGCTAACATTAGCTTGGCTAAGTGCTCTGCAATTAAGCTTACCTACGACTCCCGTTGCCGGCAAGTGGCCAAAAACAATTTTTGTGCTGCCAACTTACTAAAAAAATTTTTAAGCGTGTATATGCCTCACTGTGTTTTGTATAATATTTTCATTTAGAGCACAATATAATAGGTTCTTTTAATATAATTGTAATAGAATTGAGAGCACAATTTAAAAGCTTTTTTTATCATATAAAATATATATTTTATGTCTTCTTACTATGAAATTTGGCCAAGGATGAAAGCTTTTCATACCATTGCATAGGTATTGTAGTGATTACTTCGACCAACGGTAAATAAACGCAAGTACACCCTTAGTCATGTTTACAATAGTTCATATATGAATATTGAAGCTAAGCTTTTAATCAAAAATAATTCCTTCCTTTTCTCGAACAATATAGCTTCCAATAAAAGAAAATTCTTGTGTCTTGTTTTTTTTTTAATAAATGTCTAAATGTTATTAACATTAAAACAATTTATTAAATAGCTGTGCATTGGTGCTACCATTATAATTCTCAAAAATTCACGCGTTACTTTAGCAAAATACTCTTTTGAGGACATAGCTCTTGATATATGTAAACTACAAAAATAGCTACAATAAACAAATTTGCAATAAAAAATACCAATTTAAAATTTCCTAAAATTACAAGAATAACTCGTTCTGCAATTTTTTTGAAATTAGGTTCATATAAATTATTTTTAATTTTATAGCAGACAATTTTTAAGATTAAGTACTTATCCTGCCTCTTATTTTGGTCTTATAAGAAAATTTTTCGGTAGACTAATTCTGTATACAGTTGGAAATTTTCTTTTGACTGGATTTAACCTCAGCTTGCGTTTCATTAAAGGACAATATGCTAGCTTTTTTCGGTGTACATAAAACCAGGCACTTTCTAAGTTCATAATTGCCATAATAGTTCATAATCAGTAAAAGAGTTGAAAATTATGCTTGACTACACCATCACCAACTGTTCGACAGTTGGGCGCCTTCTTTGTCAAGGCTCTGTGCGAACTACAACTTATCAAATCGCCAGCCAATTGCAGTTTTAATGGAGTTTCAGTCAATTTTTTGCATGGCTTGACTACATAGAGGCTGTCTCTAGTCTAGGGATTGTATAGCCTGATGCAAAGTTGGAAAATTTGTCGACGATTGCTAGAATAGTTTTCCCGTTAATTGAGTAAATGTCCGTGTTGATAATCTGCATAGAGCATGATGGGGTTTATTCTAGTCTTTGTTATTGTCTGTCGTATTTAAGTGTTTGACATACATCGCAATCGTTAATAAAATATAAAGTTTTTGCTCTTAATAATGGAAAGAAGAGCTACTGTTTCTTATTCTTCTGTGTTTATTTGAAGGGTGATATCTACGTAATTCTTATTATTGTTCGTTCTGAATAACTTTGATAACTTTATATAGGTGGGTATGTAGGAAGTATTCCCTACTTCCCTACTTGATGTTGTGTTATCATGTTGAATACCTTTTATTATACCCATTATCCCGCATTAGTGAGCTTAAAACCCAATTAACTTCAATTGGTGTTTTGCAGCTGTGGATTAGCTGAGTATGGCCAGCAACGTTGCGGGTTCTTCCTTCCGATAGCTCGATTCAGAATCAGATTAAATTTCTTTTGCTGTTTCGATGGCAACGGTTTTTCATTCGCATCTCTTTCACTCCGTCGCACTGTCTCTTTTTTCTTTCGATTCTGTGGGGCATCGTTGTCGCCATGTTAATTAAACGTAGCACACACCGTGTGGTGCGGAATTGCGCCTCGTTTGCGATTGACACAATAAATTGTCAATTACAGTGCAATTACGTATGGAAATCGTCGCAGGTTGTGGCGCAAAAGAATACACACACACAACGAAAAGAAAAAAGAAATCTACATGTGTGTGTGTGTGTGTGCGTATACATTGTACTTGCCGCAGCAGCCGCCGCTTGATTAAATCGATAAAAATCGAGTCGCATTTTAAACGCCGT
Organism: Drosophila robusta; assembly: GCA_035043565.1. Taxonomy (NCBI): domain Eukaryota; kingdom Metazoa; phylum Arthropoda; class Insecta; order Diptera; family Drosophilidae; genus Drosophila; species Drosophila robusta. Next base: position 9,279,709 of record JAWNMW010000583.1, on the reverse strand, counting down.
TACAACGCACACAATAGAAACGTGCAAATTTGCTAGGGGGAATCCCTCGGCCCGTGAGTGCGAGCGAGATGGAAGACCCAACTGCCTGCCAGTCGAACATTTAAAAATGGCCAAAACGTTATCAACGAAAAATTCGGTCAACATTGCGACCGACGGCTGTTCGGGGGCCCGCCTGGGATCTTCACAATAGCCGGTTGGGGAATTGGAGGGTTTGGTTTCTGGGGCTTTTGGGGTTGCAAAGGTTTTTTCGAGCAACCAGTTTTCGAGTGCCTCGCGGCAGACAACTGAGAAAGCAACAACAAATAAGAACACAAAAAAAAATTGAGTACGTACAACAATTTAATGCCCTGCATGAGGACGATTGTCCCGGTTGAAGTCCTTAAACTTAGCTAAAAGAAAGGTCACGGGCCTAAAATATAACACAAAATGACAAAACTGGTAAAGATAAGAAACTCGGCTTTTTAACTAAATTAGGCTTTTTAAGTGAGCGATGGGAGCGATAGACATAAAATATATCTAATTAATGCCTTGGCACGAAGAAAGCCTTTTGATAGCAGTTCTTAAGGCTGTCTGGAAAACCTCTTTAGACACTTTCGATAGTATTAGAAAACCACGTTTTTTATTATCAGCTAAAATATATAAAAAAAATGAATAGTAATACTATTATATGTCAATTCTACTGAATAATATTTGATGTTAAAAATAAAGTACTCGACTATCGATACATTTATCTATATTTTGGCAAGTCAACAGTTTGCCTATAGGGTATTTAATTGGGTTATATTGACACACGAGGGTGCAACAGGACATCTGGCGATGGCCGAAATATCCAACAGAGCGAGTCTCCACAACATGTGTCTCAACTGCAGCGCAAACTGCGTACAGTCTCTGTGTGCGCGTGTGTATTTCCGTTTCCGGTTCGTTAATAGAGTTAGTTACACATACTCCAACTGCAGCTGCTGCCCCCCTCCTCCCCCAAAATGCGCGAGTGGACACAGAGAAAGGCGGGGGCAGGCCGAGGGGAACGGCGAATGCGAGTCCATTGGGCACACGAGCAGTTGGTGGTCACCAGTGGTGGCCTGTCCTTGGTGCTGTTTGCTTTTCTTGCTGTTGTTTTCGGCAACGGGGAGCTGTTGCTGTTGTTATTGTTGTTGTTGTTGTTAGCATTTAACTATTTTTGCAATGGCGTTAATTGGAAATGGCAATTTCATGCGCCCGACTGGCGCAACGTGGCAACACTTCTCCCCATGCGCGGCACTTGCAACAAATTTCGATGTCGCCTCTAATTTTTTTTTTTTGGGACATTTTTATTTTATGGCATTTTTGCTGCTGCACACACACACACATGCACACGGAGCTACACACTTACACACACACGCACGGACTCAATCTGTGGCACATATTGCGTTGCACAGTTCGAATCGGCGGCCGAATGAATATACTCGTATCGGCCATTCTAAACATTTTTAGTTGATTGAAAAATTGTGCAGTTGGCTGGCAATGTGTATTTGTATTTGTGCAACTGCCAATTTGAGTGTTCGTGTCTGTGTGCAGCAGCAGCAGCAGCAGCAGCAGCGAAAAAATTTAAGCCAAGTTTAATTGGGTAGAAAGGGCGCTTGGTATTGAAAAGCGGATTAAAAATGCGCTGACAATGTTGTGATGTCTGCCGCTGTGTGTGTGCGTGTGTGCCAGTTATTAGTGCCGTTACAAAATAGTTCAACGGGTAACTTCAGTCTTTAGCTAAGTCTCTTAAAGCCGGGCAGGTCCGACAGTTGGACCAAAGCTTCAAAGTGAAGTAAATTTACGTTGACTGAACCAATTAAAATTAATCTCTTGATAGAGATTTAGATTGATTGACTGACTAATGGGATTTCGGATTTTTAAAGGTAGTGTGAATCGTCTTGGTTCACCTGATCTGCTTTAAACTATTGTCAAAGAATTGCAGAAAAGTATGAGTTTAAGATTTTTTGGGTGAAATTTAAATTTTTGTTTTATGAGTTTCAAAACTTCCTTACAAAGCTCGACATAAAATAGTTATAAATTTATGTATTAATAAATAAAAAATAAAAAGAATATATTAATTATACTCGTTCACGGTGTGAAAAGAGTATGTATTAACCATCCGGGTGTCCGTCCATCCGTACATTAGAATTAGAATGTAATTTTATCGCCTTTATTGAATTCAGAGACTTGAACATGTATGTTTGCGTCAAATGAAGTAAAAGCATTTTAACAAATTTAAATTGACAAATATTTGACAAGTAATCTGTACTCTGTAGCTCTGGAATCCATAGCTTCCATATTTCAAACACCCATAACTTTTGTCAAAAATACCCGATTTTCAAGTTTGATAGCATGTTGATCATGGTTTATTCTAGAAAATATATGGTTTTTTATATTAAAATTTTTTTTTGTTTTTCACTTATTTTTGAAAAATTGTTTCTTTTTAAATTTAGAATTGCAAATTTATATTTTTAATCGATTGTGGTCTGTCACAATTAGTATAAAAAACAACATTAAAAGGGAGTACAATTTTTGGTCAAAAATCATGCCAAAATTGACAAAAGTTTTGACATGTAAAGCTCTGGGAGCCATACTTCCAATTCTAATAACTTTGTCAAAACATCCAATTTTTATTTTTGATGGCATTTTGGTCATGGTTAATCCGTTAGATTGATTTTATATCAGGTGTATAAAGAATGCTCAGGATATATATTTTTGTCATAAGTATTTTGTTCCTAACTTACCAATTTTGTTCTTAAACATGCAATAGCGATCAATTATGCAATTATGAATAATTTGTATTTAATTTAAGAATATTTAAAGATGAAATGTTTTTGAAAAACTATGGGAATTATCATCTCACTCGTGCTAGAATTTTAATGGGCATCTACTGCGTATACAAACAGGATACGTATTGATTGTGGTAAGGAAAAAATAATATATTATAAATATGTAATATGTTAGGAATTATTTGAACTTTTCGTTGATTGGAACACTTTCAAATGTTTTGTTTTATTTATGCTGAACCTTTCCAACTCATTCCTACATTTCGCCCCGGGGAACAATGCACAGCTCAACTTTCCATACAAAACTAATTGGAAGCCTCCGCATGCCGGTGTTAGATGAGTAAATTAAACTTTAATGTTTGTATGCGAATGCAGAGTAATATAGTATATATATTCATATAGACATATTTATTTTGGTATTATATACGGTTTGTATGTTTATATGGATTTATGTGCATTATCATTAAATTCGCAAGCACAGTGAACACTGCAGATTCCAAACTAATTAAAAAACTACCAGCTGCGAGAGTTGGCAAAAATATTTTCGTATTTTCTAATTGCTGGCAAAAAATTAAATTAGAAACGTAAATTGAATTTGCAAACGAGGCAAAATAACACGACGAAAAATGAGTAATGACTGTGTGTGAGTGTATCTGTGTGCGTGGCCGGGGTGTGTGCGGGTTGCGACTTAATGTAGTTAGCTTTTGTTTCAGCCACATTACAAAAAGCTAAAATATGTGATAGTTTTGCTTTGATAAAAAAACAGAAAAAATGAAATGCAATTTAGAAAATTGAAAACGCGTTTCGTTTGGCCCGTTTTTCCGGAGCTGTTTGCTATTTAACTTTGCAGTCCCACTCATTTGCATGCGATTTGCTATAATTGAATTTGGCGAAAGAGGCAAGAAAAAGTCCTTCTAGTCCTCGTAGTTGTGAGCATCTCAAAAGTTTTGCTGCCGCCACACAAGACAAATGTGTGCGTAAACAGCGAGGGGCACACTGGAAACGGGGCGGGTCCTGCTGGGTGGACTGTCGACTATGTCACTGGCTGATAACGTTTAATGGATTGCATGGAACTCCAGGCGGGATCCAGCAGACAGCTGGGGGTTGGTGGTTTTTGTTTTCTGCGTAGGCCTCGCCATGAAGACATTAAAATATTAATGCGCAGCATAAATCAGCAGCAGCACCAGAGGCGAATGGGATGCAGCAAAAGGTAGCTGAGCCAAACGAATGCGTTCTGCAAAAGAAACTAGCTTAAAAAGCAACAATCCGTGCCATTAACATGTGTTTACAAATTTATGATTCACTGTTTTACACTTTCCAAAGTTTTAATTGAACTTTTCTCTCTTTTAATTTCTCTATTTTTTCGCCAATTTTCTGTGTTCAGCTACAATTGTGTTTGTCTTTCAAGATTTAGATCAGTTGCGTAAAACAAATGCTTGAGAAAACGTTGTTGGGAACACCTCAAACGAAGTTTTGAAGGAATTCTACTAAATTGTATCTGCCTCTCAGTTTGTTTGCTAGCTTTCAAAAAACAAAGCTAGCACTTTTCACTGTCTCTGTCTGTTTGTTTGTCTGTCTATCTGGCTGTCTGGCTGTCTGAGTGTCCTGTCACCCTGAGATATGCAAACTAGTTGATGGGATGCTCACAAATGACGCCCATATATACTACTTAAAGCTATGTGGAAACTACAGACAGTTGCCAAGTCAACAAACAAATTAATTACAGACTGTCTCAATAGTTGCCGCATGTATCTATGAGATACAATTTACGCCTGTCAACAGAGCTTAGCGACGCTTCGCCAAAATTAAATGCAAAACTCATTATGACAAAGTTAACAGCGCGCAGCTGCTGCGCCTCCACCCATCATTCCCCCCCACCGGAACCCCCGCCAGCAGGCTCCCCGTTGTTGCTGCTGTTGTGGTTTTACAAAACATATTAATTAGCATTAAATAATTAAAATATGCCCGTCGCTTAACGTCATTCATTTTAATCAGTTTTAATCCTTCGCTGGTTTTTGCGGTTTCTGTTTAAGTTTGTGAGTCCATGTGTGTGTCGCATATTAAATGTTAGTCATTAAAAAGATATGATACATATGTAATTGCACATAATTAAACGATTGCGCCAACTTTAAAGCTGCCCAGAAAGGCGCGTTGAACATTGCGTATACGTAATTAAAATTCCTAAGGGGTGTAGATTGAAAACAAGCTATTTTTCATTGTACTTCGGTTTTTCCCTCAAATATGCTCTATGCATGCATAGCAAAATAGCCAGAAGCATAACAATAACAGAGAGAAGCGAAAATTATTGCGACGAATTGGACTTATCAGTAGGAATCCCAGCACAATTCAAGCGAAAATTCAGGTTTGTATATACCCTTTTACCGGTTAAGCCATGTCCGACTGTTCACATTTTGATAGACATTCTTAAGAAACGTTGTTGTTTTAAGTTTGATGTCATCTAAAATAAACCTAAATACATTTGCAGTGGTGTGCTCGACTAAATAATTAAATATTTAAAAATACCTTATTGTAACATATTTGAAATGAAATCTCGAAACTATTCACTATTTAAATTTACTGCACTACTTGCCATAGTTTTCTTGAACCTTGGTGCAGGCATCACCTCAATTACTCCAGTCTGGAGCCAATACCTTTAATAAATTAATTTATTTCATTCAACAAAATTGCAGTGTATTTGCGCGTGGAACTTCTAAACTGAGATAATAGTGAGAGTGTATAATGGCAGCTGCACACAAAAGATGTTGTTTTGGTGCCCGAATGAATATTCCCATTCAGATATTTGCAATTTCATCCACGCACAGTTGCAGTCCAAACCCGATTTGTATGGGTCTTGACAAAGGCGTAGGTCAAACAATGGAACAGCATGATAAGCCATATCTCTCGTGTTTTTGTGCACTGACAATGGGCACAAAATTTTAATACAATTCTCCGACTGCGAGTCGGCTTTGCGTAGGCAGCCCATCATTTAAATAGCCAATTGCAAAGTGTTGTTTACCAACCGTGTAAAATATCAATACGTAAATTGGCACTGGAATAAACACAGACCCTCCCCACTCGACACTAACAGACCCAGGCCTGCAAACAACGTCTGTAATTTGCTTAAAAGTAAAAAAATAGTACTTACAGAACTGCCAACTTTTGCCTCTCGAAAAAAATAAACAAAAATTCGTGCCAATTTAAAAGCTACATTTTGGTGGGGCATATTTGTTTTGCTAGTCAAAAATTTCATGTTAAGCAGAAAGAGATAATTAAATACTAGCTTAAAGCAAGAAATGTAATTTTCTTAAACCTTATTAAAGTTAAAAACAACTTTTAATTATTTTTAAAATAGTAACTACATGTTTATCATATACGAAATTCTGTAGTTTTACTTTCATTATTATTTAATATATTTATTTAAATATTACAATCACTTTTAAAGAATTTGACTATATAAATTAACGTCTCAAAAATTATATGGAATATGAATTTTTTCCAGTGCTTCATATTATTTTTAATACTACTTTAAAGTTGAAAAAAAAATTATTCGAAATGTGTATATTCTATATTCTATATATATTCGAAAATATAAGTACATGTTTATTGTCAAATAAAGCAGCTTACATTTTGTGTTGCAGTTTGTTTATAAACTAAATTACAGCTTGATATTCAATAATTATATTTTGGAAAATTTTGTCTCTAATATGGAAAGCTTGCAAAGTACGTTCAAAATTCATTGCAGCCGCTTCCGCTGCCACAAAATGTTTTTGTCACGTTTATTTAGAATTTGTTGCCAACGGCAAAAACAATTTCAATTTTGTCTTTGCCAAGCAAATGAAAATAAAATAACGACGGAGTTCGATGCCGATGCCAAGCAAATCGAAATCAAATCGAAATGTAATCGCGCGCGCAAAGCCAAAGCCGAAAGCAATCGCATTATCGCCACATTGGCGTGAAAGTGCCACGCCCACAGCCGCCCACGCCTCTAGTAGGGGAGCCGTCAGTATGCTGATATTTATAGTCGGCTCATATTTATGGTTACAATATTTGCCTTTAACCGGAAATCGATGAAATTTTTATGCCTTTACCCTGGCGCCCCTTTATTTTATTTATGTTTGTGCGTATTTCTGCATGTGCTGGCAAAAATATTTCACTCCAAATATTTTTGTTCCATGTGTAACACACACTTACATTCACGCCAACACACACACACCCTCGCCCCAAGCATTTGCACTCAGCTTGATTTTCCATTTTGTTGTTTTTTTTTCTTCCATCGAATTTAGGCAATTTAGCGGCTTAACTAAATCGTTTTTGGTACTCATGAATTTATACGTTTTGTTTGTGCAGTGCATGCAAAATTTTCGATTTGGCCATATGAGTATTTAATATGGGTTTGCGATCTTACGTTTTCGCTGGCCAATAAAGCTTAAGCATGCCTTGTTCTGGTCGGCAACTTGAGAATTTGGCTGTCCAATTACGAGAATTTATATTGTTTTGTCATTTTCATGGCGTTTACGGCGCCTCAATTTGCATTTTGATTTATATTTAACCATGGTGAAAATTGGCTACGACACAATTGTAGCTGCTTAGACTATATATGTATATATACATGAAAAATAATAATTTACCTAAGTGACAGCTCTGATGAATTGTTTTTTAATAAGCTTTCAACAGTTTACTCAGATAATATTCTATAAATAATAATAACAATAATTATTTATCCATATATCATTTTTTAACTTTTAAATAATCTGAAATTGTCTAAATTTGACAGGCTTAGCAAAGACATCTTCAATAATTTAGCTGGAATCTCAAAAAATTGTTTTGGGTTTTCTTTCGGTTTTCTTAAAGGAATAATATTCTGTGTATTAACTCTAAATCAAAAGTATCGCGCGATTTAATTGTAATTGTAATGTTCGATTAAAGTTTTGGGCTTAAGTGCTATATATAAGCTGCTCTCTCACTGCTGTAATCGAACGCATCGAATAGACTTCCTTTGCTTTGTTAGAACTGATACCAAAAATGTTGCACGTTCTGTGAAAAGTGGCAACAATGTTGCAGCTTTTGGATTCGTAATTATATGACAATTTCATTGATTACGCGCTCCACTTAACAACGGATGGCAACTAAATCTGTGGCACGTATTACGACTGTATTATAGTTTTTATGCCCGCGAACAATGGGGCTGCATTTCAAGCGTAAATTTTCTACAGCTGCAATTTGGCAGGGCGAGCGAGGGCTGGAGGGGTGCCGGAGGGGCTGCAGTAGCGGGCTAATGCCCGAGTTGCCACAGCCACTACCAATGATGATGAATAATACTTAGGAATAGGTACCCGAACGGACCAAACGTCGCACTGAGCCAGGCCCAGGCACGTGCTCGACTGGAAGGTTGACTTAGGAACTGCAAAGGGGAACGAGGGGAGGTCCAAACTTGGTGGAGCCATTGTGTGGAGCTCAGTTCCGTTGCCGAACTTGCTACAGTTATATTTCATATTTTGGCCGGCTCGCTGGCTCTCGATTCATTGCATTCGCTTTGGCCATTTTTAGCTTCTGCAGTTATCTGAATTGGTTTCTCACTTTTTCATGGCTTTGGCTGCAGTCTTGAGCACAAGAGCGCAAGAATTTTTACCTGCATGGAATATCAAATGATGCGAACCGACAGCAGTGGAAGCGGAGGTCACGTAAGCAGTTTTACTTTGTCACTGGCACACACACACACACACACACACAGCCACGCACACACCACACACTGTACACACACATACACACGCACACACTCAGACAACGGCCGTGGGGTTAGCTCAATCATTTACTGTCATTTACTGCTACCTGCAGTTGGATTAGCTCCATGTATTTGTATTTGTATTATGTCGATATTAAAAACGCTCCCGGCTTATGCACGACTGCGCCCAGGTCTTGTGAGCGGCATGCGAAAACCCCGAGCCCCGAGCACAAAGTAAGAGTCATGCCAATTCGAATTTTTGGCCAGCCAACACGTAACGTGAATGAACAAAAGCCTGAGTAAATAAATTGATTTTTATGCTGGTGCACTTAATTAAAAGACAACAACATCCTGGCTTAATTCACGAGTGGAATTTTCATGGAAGACTAACCAGGCTATATTTCAATCAATTTACAGTTCAAAGCCAAATGTGGTTACACAGAATTGCACTCATTGTCCACCAATTATCAAAACTTGGTAAAGTAAAAGCAATTTTTTTTCAAATAGCAAATGGCAAAAAATCAAAATCAAGACTTAAATTAAACAAATTTATACTCTTGAAATCTAATTTAGTAATAAACCAGAATCAGTTTGTATTTATAAACCCTCCCAATTTTGTTAAACAGTCGATTGTTAATTATTACTCTCCAGATATTTATGTTTATAAATTTAAAATATTTGTAAATTTTAGTTTTTAAATAAGGAACTTAGGTAGGAAAAGCCCAATCAGAGAGAGAGAGAGAGAGAGGGAGGGAGCCCATATCTTTTTGATCAACTGGAAGAAATGTATTGACATATTTGCATATAACGCTTGCAAACACTTGAACCAAATCAACAGACACATGTACACACACCCACACACACACACATGCACATGCACAGCCACCCTTCACATATAAGTACAATACCAGAATTTATTGTAAATCGAGTTAAGGGAACGGTAGGCGTGGCAGCCTTTAGCCTTTAGCATGACAAGACCGAAATTTGAATGCCAACGCGACAACGACTAGCTGGGGGCTGAGTGGGGGAAGGGGTGCGAGGTGCGTGCCCAAAAGACAACGTGCTGATAGCAAAACTTCCGCTTGTGGCACCACAAACAGCTGCCTCCACCGCTGTTTCTTTATGTTTGTTTTTTCTTTTATTTTTTTTGGTTGTTTGAAATGAATTTCTAATACGAGTACCAAAAATTGCACTGAAAAGTGCAGAGGATGGCGGACTGGCGGGGGCTTACAATTGTTTTGGCCAAAAGGCGCTGCCAAATTCTCATGCAGATGCATCGCCAAACGGGACACGCACCAGGCCCAGAGCCAGAGTCAGAGCCAGACCCAGAGCGCGGGCTGGAGCCGGAGTCGGTGTCGAAGTCAACGCCAGTCCCTACACCCCAGAACGGAAGTGGTTCGCGTGCCCAGACCCCGCCCGGACCAGGTCTGCAGCCTCGATTCTTCTCAGCTTCTTGGCTGGCTTCGTAACTTGCCTGTGGCTCACTTCATGCTGGGCATGCAAATGCGAATCTAATACAATGCCAAGCGCAAAAGTGCCAAAAAAAGAACAAAAACAGCAACAACAACAATAACAGCGGCAACAAAAATGCCTCTCACATATATACACGAAAAACAGGAAATTGAATTTTCGACTTTGCCAAGTGCGTGGCAGGAAGAGGAAGAACAGCTGCAGGAACCAAAGGAAAAGGAGCATCACATACACAAGTGTCGGCGGCTGGTTATTTGGTGTTGTTGTGCGTTGTTGTGTGTTGCCTGGCTGCTGGCTGCAACTATTACGAACGCAGGACGAGAAGTCCTGACACTGGCAGCGCCTCATTTTGCATACCAAGCAGCTGGCAAACAGTGCTAACGGAAACGAAATATTTAACAACAATGCAGCCAACGAACAACACCAGCTTATGGGCGCATAATTGAGTGGGCGTGGCACCGGCATGCGAGTATTCGCACCGTAAAGTGCCGATGACACCAACTGAAAGTTGCGCCAAAACCAAAATGTAACTGCCTGGCATTAACAATTAAGTGGGTTTTAAGCTCATATTCAAGTTGACTTTATTTTGACGATGAGCTTTAAGTAAAAATTAAGTAAAGCGTTTACCATTTCATATGGCAAAGTGTAACTGCCTGACGGCAATAGCTTGGGAAATTAAGAATGATTTAAGCTCAGATTTAAGTTGACTTTATTTAAGTTGATTTTATTTTAGTAAAAAGTAAGTCAGATGTTTTTTTATTTATTTCTTAGTGCAAATTGTAGCTGCTTAGAAATTAACAAAGCTTTAAGCAACTATTTAAGTTGAGTTTATTTTGTCGAGAAGCTTTTAGTAAAGATTTACTATTTTTATGCCTTATTTTCATTTGACAATTAAGCAGTTTAATATGCAATAATGCCTTAAGCATGAAACGTTAATGTGCTTTTATAGCCTTTAACTTAGATAGATTAGAATTTAGATTTTTCATACCAACAACTTCATGGGCACTTTGAATCTTCTGCAGAACTATTTGTTCCTTATCTTCTTTGCAACTGCAAGATTAATCAGCCACTCAAGTGGCAATTGAAGCAAATGTCATTCGCTGTTTACTCACATTCCATGTTAAGAGTCGGGACTGTCTGCAGAAGTTTTGGTTGCTAAGTAGTTTTGAGACCGGATTCCATCTGCAGCTTAGCTCAATGAGTTATCATAGAGGAATTACAAGTGTGTTGATTTCAGCAAATGGAACGCACACCCCTCCAGGCACAAGCACACGCACACACACATACACACATACACCCCCTGCAAGCAGACGTAAAAACAAAAGTCACACAAAAGTTACAATTTACGCTTGTAAATTGCTTTAAAAAGTTCCCTCGAGCTGCTGCTATCGGCCCCGGTTACAATTTTGCTAATTAACTCAACGCCCAAGTTAGCCAGAAACTCGCGAAGAGCGCGCCCAGACCGAATCCCCCGTCTCCGAGTCCCGTCAGCCGCTCTGTCGCTGTCGCTAATTTGGCTAATCAAAGTGCTGGCGGGGCTGGGGGTGGTAGTGGAAACGGCATCAAAACAGAAATAACTTCGATTTTATTAAACGGAAAACATGAAAAACAACAGCAAACACCGAGAAATGGGGTTCGGGGCGCGTCGGAAATTTGAAAAGGAATCTTTTGCAGGCAATAATTTGTTGAAAAAGCTGTAATAACAACAACAATAAATGTTGAGCTTTTGTTTCGTTAATGGGGAAGCGTACAAAATGAGCCAGCGAAGGGAAATGAGTTTTCTGGCCTCCATGCAAGTCGACTGATAATTAGGCGCGTTCTTTAAAGCCTTTAGAGCCCCAACACAACCTCACAGAAACGCGCGCACACACACACACACACATTAGCAAGGCTCGTGGTGCTGCCTTTGACAAAAACACACAAAAGTCGATAATGTTGCCACAAATACAACAAGAGCATAAGAATGGCCTGGTATGGGCCGGGTGTTGTGGCAGGGGCAACAACATGGCCTCGAGCAGCGTTCCCTGCGGCACCAACCGCCAAACGAATAACCAAAAATTGGGCTCGACTTTGACTATCGTCGACCGTCCCGAAAAGATCATAAAATGCAAGCCATTGACTTTTTGAAATCGCTTCAAGCTTCATTTCGATTGCGCGGCCCAGCGTGGCAGCCCGCCAGCACCCCCTCCCTACCTCCCTCCATGCCACCCTAGTGTCGGCCACCCTTGCCAGCGACAGCTATCAGCGTATTGTGCCCTTCTCCCGTTTCGGGCCCTTTTGGCCTTTTGACTTTGGCCGTCTGTGTGGACTGTTGGCGCGTTGTTTGGCCATTTAAATTCGTTACGTTTCGATTGCCGTGAATATGCACTGAACTTTATGAAATTTATAGTTTAATATGATAGATAGGAAATTGCTTTGTTTTCCACGCAGCGAAATTGGCAAAAAATATGAATAAAGTGGAGTGAATAAACTGGCCAGAGGGTGACTTTATAGATTTCGACTGGGCCGACAACAGAAGATAAAGCTCGCAATTTACAAGAATGAGTGCAAATAAGAACAAATTTCATATCAATGCGATGCTGGAATACTCTTTCTTGATTTTAAGCAGCGACTTCCGATGCTTATGTGGCAGAGAACATGGCTCAAGAAATTGTATGTGGCTTAAAGCAATTTGAAAAAAGTCTCGGAAATTTAGTTTACTACTCATATTTTAATTATATTACCATATGGAGGAAAGTGTTAAAAAATGGCTAATTGTAAATTATTTTACTGAACTTAAAACTATAATTATATGTATATGGATTTCACCCACATCCTAAAAAGCAATACATTTCTTTTAGGATATATAATTGCACTTTAAAATTATAATTCAATATGTATGGATTTTAGCTATATTCGATTAAGTCAAGCTAGTAATATAATAAGATTGTCCTTAACCTGCCAAGGATTCGTAAAACAAATCGTAAATATTTAGTTCAGTAGAATTGTCATTTAAGTATAAGTGAATAATCACAGGGGAAATGAAATTGTACAAACAAAAAGTGTCCAATGAGCTATCAATTTGCTCAAGTACATAATGTAAGATGCAATAAAAATGCAGCACGAATATTTGAACACAGCTCTTAAGCACAGCTGAATTTTATTACATCAAATTTTTTTGTCTCGTTTATTGGCAATATAATTAAGCGAACAATAAAATCACAAGTAGTGTTGCACTTGCCCAATTTCATTTTGATTGAAGTGCGTTGCAAACTGTCTGGCAAAGCGAATGTGCCCCTTATCTGTATGTGTGTGGTGTACAAATAAAGATGTCTTTGCCACCCGAGCACTTAACCTAAAAACTGTTAAATTATGTTGTGTCGACGGGCAGTGTAGTCAAGAGGCTCTTTGGCCAGATATCCTTTACATCCTTGGACACATGTGAGCTTTCCAGGCAATTGCCTAATTAAATTTTATAACAAATATCGTAAAACGAAATTTCAATAAACATGCGAGCCGGGACATAAAAATAAAGTTGGCCTTCCCCCAGCCAACCCGCCGGAGCCAGAGCCACGGAAGCAACAATGGACGGAGGCAAGCAGCATTTTCCACTTGATATGGCCACAAGATTTGCATCTCGCAGCGAGGCCTCAACGGGCTGGGAAGGCGAAGTTAATAACATGGCCGAAATGTTCCGGCCCGGCCGAAAGGAGAGCATTAAAATCATTCGGTTCATTGAACGACCGCTTGACCAAAATCCGGGAACGAGTCGAGTCGAGCGCTTCGCTTTCAATATTAAAAGTGGAAGTGGAAGAGGAAGCGCATGGAAAACGAGGCTCTGCCTTCACCTGCCACATGAGGCAGCGGTCGTCCTTGTTGATTCAACACTGGCCGCTGCTGCTGGGCCGGACAGTTCGACAAGTGGCTTCAATGTTTGGCCAGGTTGATGTTGCAAGTGCAACAGCACCACCCACACCACCCACAGCACCTCACCACCCAGCCACTCCTCGGCATATATATGTCAATGATGCTGCCACCGAGCCTGAGACTGAGACTGAGCCTGAGCCAGAACCAGGGCCAGAACCCAGCGCTGTTTGTTCTTATCCTTTGGCACTCATATAAAGTTTGTTTGCGGATTTGTGCAGCGCAATATGTCATTGCCTGAACCACTGCAGCGGTGGTGGGGCCCGGGGATACTGGGGAGACGAAGGCAACGGCAACGACCACGCTTAATGGCAATGTACGTTCAAGTAAACACACACACACGCACACTGCACATTTATGCGCAGGCGAAGGTCAACCGAAATGTTCCAAATATAAATATAAATATAACTATTTACAAGGGTTACCTTTCTGGCTTTTCTTCATTGCAAACTTTTGGGGTAATCCTACGCTGCAAATGAATACAAAAATACCATATTTATTCATAACTAAAAAAAGTTAATCACTGTTTTACCAGTCAAATGTAAGCTTTCGAAGTCGATAGAGTTTTAGCGGATTTGGCTTTCCCATATCACCAGACCTTTTCTTAATATCTGCTGCTAAATAATCACGCATGTAGAGTATAATAAATTCAATACATAAATTGAGGTTATTAAATTAAACTAAATGCAAACCCACAATTAAAGTTAAACCATTTTCTCACTCTGCCAAAAGTTGCTAGTATATAGTAACCAGACATCAGAAATTAAATAAACCAAATATATATTAAAAATTAAATATGAAATGAAAGGCAGCTCTTTTGTTTTTGGCACAGAATATGTTGTATTAATTCTGCGGAACTTTGCTTACCGCCCTCTTAAGCCCATATGCAGTTCAGTGTGCAGCGTCGACTAACAAATCCTTTTGGCATTATAAACATTATTAAAATTTCATGTTTCCTGCTAGAAGCCGCAACCCACCGCCCGCTGGCCACACGCCGCACCGTGCACCACGCACCCCCCACCCCCTGCCACGCCCACGCATCCGATTCAGCGCCCACTCAGAACGCAAACGTAACATAACATGAAACAGGACGAAACATGGCACATGCTGAGGGGCAGAGGGGGCACTGTGAACTGTGGCAATTCAGCTTTGGATCCCACGACTCAGCTTCTGGGCGCTCATTTTGACCAGCGGCCCCCCGTCCCCGTCCCGCGCATCCTTAAGGCTGTCTAGCCTTACTTATTTGCAGCATGCTTCATGCTTTATGGTTACTTGGTCAAGGGCCTTTCATGCTTACGCACACACCCACCCACCCACGCACCCAACCACGCACGCACGCACGCACACACACACACGCACACACACACAGTCGCATGTTTGCTTAAGTACAACATGCACACTCACATACACGCTGGGGCACATAAAATGCATGAAATTTTCGCAGTAAATCGTTAAAATGGCTGATATTTAAGTAAATATGCAAAAATGCTGCGCTATAAGCATTGGCATTGGCTCCGTTCCTGCCTTTCTGTTGCTGCCCTGCACTCGTCTGCCATCCCATCAAGACAGCTCCTTCCCGCACTTTACGTGCATTACAATTTAATGTACAAATTTAAGAATTCACATAAAAAAGTGGGGCGCTTTTGTCGGTAAATATTTATAAGCATAAGCAGCTTTGTTGTTCACTTTTATATTTCCCTTTTTGTCGCTTATGAGTTGCGTGCTGGCCCCCTCGCGTCACGTGGCGTATGCGTAATCAGTTTTTCTGCTTTTAAACGTTTAAACTAAAATCTAGGACCATGCTGATTATACGCTTAAGCCATTAACTAAATGAGTGAGCGAAACAACCTTTTGGTATTAATTAAGGCTTAGAAGGTTGGCTTTTAAAATTCGAATTCACAGACGCTTTTAACAGACTTTAACTTAAGCAAAATATAAATATAATGTAAATAGTAGAAATAATTAATTTGAAATCTTTTTCTCATTATCTCAGTTTTGCCTTTCAAACTATTTTGACAATGTTATAATTGTTAATATTAATGTTAATAAGTCAGCAAACAATTTTTTTAGCATTGCAAATTTGTAAAGTATATTTTTTTCTGAACTAATCTTAGCTAAGAAACAAGTGCCAAGTTCGCAAAGTTTAAAATTGAAAAATCAATTGAAATAAACGCCTAATGCATAAGTAAATATGAAATATAATCGAACTCTCAATGTGTGCTGGATGTTTTCTGGAGTAACCCATTATGTAGAAGCATGTTGAATGATGTGATGTTGAATGTGTGTTATACAAGTCGATAAAATGGCATTAGAGTACGCCGGATCTTTGAAATTTTCAAATTGAACTTGCTGCCTGTACTCGCAGGAAGAGCTAACAAAACCTTTTCTCTATACTTTTTTTATCAGCGTAAAAGGTGCTCGGGGGCATTGTTACGGTAAGTTCTTAGGTACAATAGCTTTGCAATTTTCTTGGCAGCTCAAAGTTCAGCTGCGGCACACGAACTCTTTTGCTAACTAGCTTGGAAAATGCCAACCCTAACCTCAAACCCTGAGCACCCGTCGCTCCCAGCCCCCCACCCTCCTCTTCTATTTGGCTGCTCGGCTAACCCAACGCACTTAACACTTGCGTCTGAGTTTAGCGCAACTTTTGCGCACGGCGGAGGCAGAAAACTATTTTATGTTTTTTTTCCTTCCTCTCCTTTTGAGTTTTTTTTTATACCTATGTAGAGTCGTACTACTTGGTGGATTTTACAGAAATCTGCTTCAGTGCGTCACGTAGGCGCTTCAAAGTTTTCCATTTTTTTTCTATTTTTTATTTTTTTCTATTTTTTTTTGTTTTTTTTTTTGCAAAATTTACGATTTAACGTGGAAGTAGAACAAAACAAAAAGCCTTATAGAGAGACAAGCTGCCAAGCAGGGCCGTGTACTACTTAAAAGAATGGCAAACTTGGAACTTTGAAAACACGAGCCCGAAAATCCCGCTAAGTAAGTGAACCAGGTGGAACCACACTGGATCCTGGCCGGGATTCAGCTGCACGTACTTTGGATTTTGTTGCGTCTCCGTCTTTATTGCACTTAAGATTTACTCATCAGCAGGTGTGCCGCCTGCCCCCAATATCCGCCGTGCGCCGGAAGTACGATTGAATTTTAGTCAGTGCCGGAGACCAGCAGCAGCATCAGTACAACCACCAACAGCACCACCACCACCACCACCATCACCATCAACGCAGGGCTTTTGCAATTTTTATGTGCAATTTTTATACTCGTTCACGAAGTGAAAGGAGTATATTGGCTTTGTGCAATGTCCGTCCGTCCGTCTGAAGCTAGAGACTGCAAATTTGTAGTATATAAAGTGTTGAGATTTGTTGGCTATTCCCATTGGGGGCCTTTGATAACTACCTTTAAAAGTCTCACTTTTTTTGGATATGCCTAGTCACCAAATTTGGCAGGTATTTTTCTGATGACCTCCTCTAAATATCCAATCGATAAATATCGGCCCCACAACTTACAAAAAACCGATATTTTTCCAAAATAACAATAATATTCAAGACCGCTCTCGTCTGTTTTAAGTTGTTCTTATACTGTGAACGAGTATAGCGCAGTCGGTTACACCCGACTATAAAGTTCTCACTCGGTTTTTTTGTTTTTTTTTGCATTCTTTGAACATGAGCCGTCGAGTGACGCTAGTCGCATGTCTGCTGTCGCCTGTCGCTCGTTAAGGATGGGCGTTATCCTTGCTTTGATTTAGTGTGCGCCACCTGCTCAACCACGAAGGCAGCCGGCTGCCGTCACCCGCTGTCGCAAATACAATTTAAATTTTTAAGCGGCATCTACTTTGGGGTCCCAAACCAGAACCGCGACCCGGTCCAGGACCAGGTCTATGGAATTCGGGTCACGCAGCAGCAGCTCTGCCATCGACGGGTGGCAGCGTCATCAGCATGTTGTCCTGCGCCGGTGATTTGACTTGAGCGTCTCCTCTCGCCCCCCCCCCCCACATCTTTTCTATATTCAGCGTAGAATGTTGCAATTTCAACCCGTTGATGGATTTGATGCGAGTCGCTTTTTTGTGTCTGCTGCAAAATCAGCACCAAATCAGTGCCAAAAACAGCTGAATGGCGGGGGGCTGTAAGTGGCGTTGGTGTCGTTGGGGGTTGAGGGATGCACAGCGGCAGGCAAACTCAAATTGATGACACCCGCAGCGGCAGCGGCGGCATAATGCCTGTCACTGATACTCACAAATGTGTTGCCCCACCTCGCTGTCCCCGGCCACGTCCTCCGCCCACCAGCACAGCTTACATGTCGCACGCACTCAAATGACGCTAAATTTTGTTGATTAGATGCCCGGCAAATTCGCCATTCGCTTCTGACACCACCGCAGTAGGCAAAGCGGTTAGCCTGGGGGAGGGGATGGGGGTGGGGGTGTTTTAACTGCGGCATATTTGCCTTTGCGTGTACTTGTGCAAGCGTGCCATGGTTTTGTGGTCTGTCTTTTGTGAAGAGGGTCTGCAGCGAAAACTTTAAAGTGCAAAAATGTGTGACTAGCGAGCAGATTATTGCTAATAGGAGGACACTTTGACTAGTCCCTGTCACAACAATCGAAGTTCGATGGTTCCTAAGACTCAGTGATTTCTGTACAATGGATAGTTCATGATTTCAATTTAGTTCCACAATGTCTTCTAATTAATAATTTATATTATTATTATAACTATTATTAGAATACGGTTCAAACCCGGAACTCCATATTTTGAAAATAAAAATCAACTGCCCAAAAAATGTCTAAACCAGACCATTTTTTCTTTTAAATGGGTGTGTTTACACTTCAGAATTGACAAATTTAGAGGCTATATAAATAAAAATTCTCTAGAATATATCATCAGCTCTTAATTAAAAATAAACATTAAAAGAAGAATTCTCAATATTTTCCTATAAATAATAATTATAATATTTTCCTTTGCTACTTAAAATAATGTGACGAAGCAAGGTGCGTCCCAAAAACATGTTTTATTAATGTGGAAAAAAAGATTAATTGATTTTTCGTAAGGTATAGAAGAATCTATAGTTTAAGTAAAAAAAAGTTGAAAGTTTGGGTCTGTAGCTTTTGTCCGTGATCAGAAGGAAAGACAGACGGATATGATCGACTCATGTCGTCGTCCTGTTTAAGAATATATAACCTATGTGTTTATATAAATGCTTAAACCCTGCATTTCTAGAAACTGTACATGGAAGATGCTATAACAAATTTGAAATATGCAATTACAATTATTACAATAATTACAATTTATTTACGACAATATTAATTTTCAAACAGAGCATCTACTAGTCTAGCAGTTTTGGATGGGCATCTATTATCTTTTTAGGTTGTTCGCTGGTCGTCGTTTTATGTGGACGGTAACGATGCGGCCTAATTGACAAATCTGCTCTCAACGAGCCAACGCGAACTAGGTGAAATGCAGCAGCAGCAACAACAACAAGAACAACACACACACACACACCAACCAAACACACCGACAAATATTCGCAGCCCGTGGCAGCAGTAGAAAGTGCGCCAGACTGTATGTCATATAAATTAACACAAGTATTTTACCTATGCCACACACACGCAAGCATGCAACCACCCAACCACCTATGCAAAATGCATGCTAACAACCACTTAGCGCACACACAGAACCACAGCACCGCCCCCATTCCCGCCCGGCTGATGAGGATGATGAGCAACTATTAAAGAAATTACGAGCTGATTTCCAAAAAGCGGGCGAATTTTATTTGCAACAATTTGAGGCAAGCTGAAATGCATGCGGGTGCGTTAAAAGTTGCCAAATGTCGATTTGTGCTGGCTCGGAAAACTTTGCCAACGCGACAGCCTGTGTAAATATCCCAGAGAGCAAAGCGGGGCTGCGGAAAGGATACGAGGATGTGTGAAACTCAAAAAGCTGAATATAGTACGGTAAATAATATGCACCCTCGGGTTGCCAATCAAAGTTGTCCCATAAACTCGAGAACCGAACCGCCAACCAGCAGTTTTAATTCTCGCGCTCATCTTGAACATTCTGAGCAAATAAAATGACTTTGGCAACGCTTTTTTCGACTTAATGATGTGGTCTGTGCGTGAGCTCTGAACCAATCTGGAAGTTCTGCAAATGCCAACAACGAGAAAGGCAACTAATCAGATGATGGAGTGCCGAAAATTAAATACACTTTCGTGTGTTGTGTCGGCTTCCAAACTACAGCAAAGGTCAAAGCTCAATAGGCAGAATAATATTTTTTTATTTATTGCTACATAAAAATAATTTTATTAAATTATTAAATATTAAAATAAGTTAAAAAATAAATTAAAGCTTTAAAGATTAAAGAAAAATATTTAAAATATTTTTAATTCCTGTGGTAAAAATATTGTATGTGATATTGTTTAAGCTGCCAAAATTAGTAAAACGTTAAGTATTATAAAATAATAAATAAAATATTTTAATTCCTATGATATAAAATTTTTTCAAATTTGTTAAAAATGCAAATTAAACAAGCCGAACCATGCTCTAAATCTTTACTAATTGTGGATTTTCTTCAGATTATATTCTAGATAGTTTATGCAAAAGGACTATACATGATTTAAGCATAATACAAATAGAAATTAATTTATATCGGCTTTACATTTTTTAAAATAAAAATTCTGACTGCCACTTTAAATTTTTCAGAGATAAAATATGATAAAATGCTTTTCCCTTTTTTCAAAACGTATACAACCTGTAGCAAATATTAACATATGTACCAAGTTTCAATGTTTTTATAGTTAATTTTCAAAATATGATTTTTCTATTAAATTAACCTGAAAACACCAAGTACCAAATACGTACAGGTTGATTAGACTTTTAAACCTTACACATTTTGTGTCGAAATTAAAGTACCGCATCTGCAAGCGTATAGAATAAATAGAACAACTAGGAAAGCAAGAAGGAGAATAACCTGAGTCAGCATTAATGAATGCAAGCCGCGAGGCGCTGGTTGCAACTTAAATTGCTGCCGCTTCCGGCGGCTTTAAATACCATTTTGTCACGCACACGCTGTGCTGCCACCGTGCCACCGATTTTTGGATGTGGCCGCAACGGCAACGGCAACGGCAAACGGCAGCCAAAGGTGTCTTTAAGAGGGTTGCCGCCAAACATTGTCTTAGTTGGCCAATTGGCTGGGGGCCCGCTCAATATGTCTGGCTAACTGACTCAGCAATTTGATTGCCAACTGCCGCGCGCTTCAGAGAGGAAGTAACTTTTCTTTTTGCCTTCTGCTGTTTGCTTCCGTTCCCCCACATATGCTCTGAGAGAGAGAGAGAGAGAGAGAGAGAGAGAAACACGCACACACACACACATACAGGGGAAAACTTTAACTTTGGCTTCATTTCGCGCACGAACTAGAAGTTAAAGGGGCTGGGGTTGATGGGGGTCATCCTTAACACATTCCAGCGACTGCAAACTACACATAATAAAACACTTGGGCGCTAAGGTTAAATTCCTTTACTCGCCCGGGTGTTTAGGGTGTGTCCCTAAACACCCCTCCACCTGCTGCCCTCCGTAAAATTAAAACTAAAACGTTGCAACATTTTCTCGCCATGTTTTCACTTTGTAGCCCAGTCTCGGTGCCTCCTCATTGGGGGCTTGTCAATTATTGAAGAACCAGGTGGAAAGTACCACATGCCCCTTCCCTTCTCCTCTCCATCCCCCTCCCTCTCCCTGCCGCTGCTGTGTCGTGTCGTCATCGTGGCTGCAAAAGGTGTGCTTTTAATTGTAGTCATCGCTCGTTGGCCCTGGCATCGTCTCGATATTTAGCGCAAAACGCCCGAGATCCTGCGAGCCCGCAACCTGGCGCGGCTACCTGGCACAAATAGTTGTTATTATTGTGCTTGTTGTTGTTGCTATTGTTGCTGCTGTTGCTGTTGCTTGTTTGACTGCTTGTTTTGCAATAATTTAGAAACTTTCGCTGAATGTGTGCTTTTGCTTTTGTGGCGTGCTGTGGCAAGGAGAGTAGTAGAAGGCTAAGAGATTGCATGTCGCGTGTGCAGCTTACAGTTAGCGCCAAAAGTTTATGCTCTACAGCATTATAATCGCCAAAGCCCGGTTCGTTGTCTGCCCAAGTTTATGAGCCGCATCCAACTTTGCGTATACTTGATACAATTTGGGGTATCTGTATATGGAAAAAAATGCCGTTTGAAACGAAACAGAATTATGTTACTATTTTATAAATATTTATTTATATTTAAATTATTAACCTCAAATTTTATTTCTTTTTACATCTCTGAATATATATACCCAATATTGGGGGTATACTTTGCCTTAATTGTGATTTTCTCTTTAACATTTCTCCTAATTTCTCTCGATTTCCCTTTCGAAGTGAACCGGCACACACACTAAGTTCAGCCTTGTTAGGCATCTACTTATTGCGCCCACTGTGCGTTCATCCCACCTTTACACCTTCGTCGTTCTCACTGTCACTCCCCTCCTCTAAGCACTTCATTCAAAGCCTTTGCCTTTGAGATTTGCGTGTTTCGCTTAATGAAGAAGACAAATAATCGCGCAATTAAAGCCTTTTAGCTTTAAGCGCGAGTAAATAATTGCTGTGAGTGCAAAATGAAACACGCACACACACACACACACATACATTCACTCAGCCATGTCTGCACTAACAAATGGTAAATGTATTCAAACAACAAATCTTAATGGCACGCTAGAATGAATAGTAAACGAGCGCTGGGAGCGTGATAAAAGGGGGATTGGGGGTATTGGGGGAGCTAAGGCGAAGAAGGGTAAACGGTAAACGCTTGAGGGTGGCGGGGGCAAGGCAGATAGCAAGAAACTGAGGACTGTTGGCTGGCTGCCTAGCTGCTCCCCACGTTGGGCGCCTAGACAGTGAGAGCTATCTCCCTCGCACTCACACACACACACACACTCACACTGTTGGCTTGACTTGGCTTCCGTGCAAAATTCTTAATTGCACCTGTGTACGGCGTTTTCCGCTGACGCTGCCTGGTCTGGAATATCTGGATAGCGACTCGGCGCCTCAGCTTGATGGGTTAGATTAACTGCCTGACAAGTAAACCCATTCTACACACACAATCACGCACCACACACACACACACTGGTTGACTTTGTTGCTGTTTCCGGGCGACTGTCAGTTGAACGTTGCAATCCAACGTAGCTGGGGCGCGTCTCGACTTGTAATTTTTTCACGGCTTATCCCCCATTCCGGGCCCCAGCTCACCGTCAAGTGCTCTTGACTCACGTGCTCAGCACTCGTAATTATTTTTCTTATTGTTCGAATTAAATGCTCAAGGATTTATGTGATTTTCCTTTTGCGCCCTGCGCTAGTTAAGATTTGTGCCAAAAGATTTACAACAACAAAAAAGAAGAACAGCGAAAAGAAAAGTTATTAATTGATGTTGCATGCAGTGGGGGTGCAAAGGTGTGCCAGCAGCGAGAGCGAAACAGAGATATAGAGGGAGAGAGAGCGAGGTAGAGAAAGAAATCTGACTCTGCGGTTTCTGCATTTTTATTTTTTTTTTCCATTGACACTTGGCATAATTATTGCATTCGGAAATTGAATTCTTCAACGGAAATTGATTTCATAACCAAACTGAAACTGCGACAACAACATGGTCACAAATTTAGTTTGTTAAAGCAATCACTTGAACTGTCAGCGAAAGCCAGAAAACGACTTCTGCTCAAATTCGAGTTTACATATTTCACAGAGTTTTAAAGAAAGCACGAGAGAGAGAGAGAGAGAGAGAGAGAGAGAGAGAGAGAGAGAGAGACACATATAATTTATTTATATTTTTTAAATGCAACGTTAAATTTATCAAATTTTATTTTGAATATTTTTGGGTTTAAATGTCGTTTTTTATGATTTTTACTAATTAAGGATATAGTTATAAGCTTAGGCAGTGCAGCTACCGATGACAATTGGCAATATAATAAATTAATATAAAAACGTGTTATTGCGAAATCAAGTTAAAATCGTTTCTTAAACCATTTCAATTTCGCAAAAATAAAATTGAATTTATGGCGGCCCACTTCCCCAACTAAATTCGATAGTTGATATGGATTTATAGCTTCAGTTAAGCACTTAAAACATTGTCCGCCACGTTCACTTGTTTATCTAGGCGACAGCTGCAGCTGGAGCTGGAGCTGGAGCTGAAGTAAACTTTAAAACTTAAATGGTTGAGAATCCATTTGTTATATGGCACCGTAAGTGCGAGAGCACATAATTTCCAAAGTTGGTTGATGGCCCTTTGTGTGCTCCCGTGTTAAATTCAAATTTATTTGTTGGTACTGAAATTGATAACATAACTTTCTTCAGGTTTCCGCATCGTTAGCTCGTTATGCAGCGGAAAGTTTTATATTTCAACAATTTTACAATTTCCCAATGCTACCATGCTCAAGGCTTCGCCTGGCTCCTCCTCGAAGGCTTCCTATGCAAGCCGCGGCGAAAATTGTGCCGAAAATTGTCATTTGAAAGGAGGCGTTGAGGCGTTGGCTGCTTCTGCTGGTGGTGACGGTGCTGCTGCTGCTACTGATTCTGGCTGTTCCCTGCTCCAGTGCCAAGTCATAAATTACAAAGCGAGTCATTGGAAAAGCAGCCGCCGACGCAGCCAACACCAGAACGTAAAAGCCTCCCGCCATAACCCCCATTGGAGAAGTTTCAGCTACTTTCTGGCTACTGGAAATTGTTAAATTTATGCATGCATTATTTGATTTGTTAGTTGCTGCTGATGTAATTTATTTGCTTGACACTCGACATTAAAGCTCCACAATTGGCGCTGCTTTAAGTGAACATGCCCGGTCCCGTGCTAAGCTTGCACAGCACTTTGCCAAAAAGTCATATAAATGTTTATTAGACTAAGCAAATGGGCGTATTCCCCCTGCCCCAGCCTGAGCAACGCACTCACACTCACACTCACACACACACACTCCAGAGCAGACACACACACACACTTGTACACCCAATTTGAAAATATGACAATGTTGTCTCCTTATATATTCAATGCTTTTAGCCCCCGCAACGTGTGGCCAGATAAAGGAAATGAATTTGATTCGGGGCAGCTGTAAGTGAAGTCTGAAAAGGTGAAACGCCAGCAGTTTTTCCTCTCAAGTGCGTGGGCTTGGATGCTGCAACTATTTATAACAAAGGGCTACGTTGCTAAGATATGGGAGGAAAGTGGCTTCAAGCGGGCGAAAGATTGCGATTTCAGTTGCCAATGAATTTTAAATATCTTGACCATAAATATATCCTGGAACTACTTGCGAAATGAGAATTCAGTGAGAACATGAGAACAGCCACACGGACTTTACATAACTAATAGTTAAGTTAACCTAAAGTAAGTATATTTTTGTTTTTATTAAATATATTTCTTGTCAAGATTTGTTATTAAGTTTAATCTATTTTAATGTAATGTATGAATACTTTTTTAAAAAATTGATAAAAAAAAGTTGTATTATTATTATAATTAATTTATGAATTAAAAATAATTTCAATACAAAATTGTGCGTTAGCTTTGTATAAATTGTGGTATAAATTCACAATGTTCTGGTGAATAACTTTCTAACAGACGTAAATATTTCGATCTATTGGTTAATCTTCTTGAAAGTATCTTAAGATTCGCAAACACAAGCTACCCTTTGAGTAGCATTTTGTACAGAGTGTTCGCGGAGGACATTTTAGTGCTGGCAACATATGACTCGAGTCCACACATTGCGACCTTTTGCTATTTTCGCAGCACCAGCACCACTTCCACGCCCCCTCCCCCACCAAAAGTAACCATTACTCTCTCTTTCGCTATGCTGTTTCCTTCCCATTTCTTGACTGCCACAGTAAAATTTCAATTGAACCAAAGAGGAAAAAATGGCAAATACTAAAGCATTCGCTTTCATTTCGCTGCCACAACTAATTCGCACACCATAACAAAACAAGCGAGTGTGTGTGTGTGTTTGTGTCAGTGTGTGTGTGTGTGGGTGCGTGTGTTTGTTCATAAACATGAAGTAAACAGGATAATAGCAATAAAATATAAGCGCCAGTCGCGCAGGATTCAAAACGGAATGGTAACAGGGTTTGGTTGGGGTAGGAGTTGGAATTGGGGTTGGGGTTGGTGTTGGGGTTGGGGTATTGGTCGCTGTGCTGTTTCGAGGGGTTTGGCTTCGACTCTTCTTGTCACAACATAAGTTTGACTGTTTTGGCCTCGCATTTTTATGGCTCGTTCTGCACAGCGATAGCTGTAATATCAACAACAACAGCAGCAACAACTACACGAACAACAATCGTTTGCATGCTTTCCAATTGTTGTTGCCGCTGTTGTTGATTTCTGTTTATTTGGCCTTTTTGCCATGAATTGCGGCATGGTTGTTGTGCTGTGGCGTTTGATGTGGCCCCCACTATGCGAATGTGACGGGGAATCCGACAGCAACTGTGACGTAATATGCCCAATAAGTATGTCCTGAATTTGGTTCACCCGGCAGCTGACTTGGCTTTTGCTTCGGTTATAAAAATTTATTAAAAACCTATGCCTGCCGGAAGTTTTTATATTGTTATTAAAATGTTCTTCAGTTCTGGACCGTTGCGCCAGCGTTTTATTGAAAGTGGGAAATAGAACAGAAATAAAAGGGTTACTATGAAAATTTAATTATATTGTTGTTGAAAGAAAGCAAAAGAAAAAGTTAATAAAAAGTTTTATGTACATTCAGAAAAATCATTCTTGTTTTATTCCAGCAAATTATCCAGAATAATACTTAAAATGTGTGAATTTTATTTTTAAATGAAACTAAAACTACTTTTATACAGCTGATTTTTATAAGTATATAAAGTAAATACAAACGTTATTATTATCGTAAAGATAAGTTATGATTATCCATTATCTCACGCAGCTTAATGCTTTGCATGTAAGTCAATTATAAATTTTGAAATGAAATATAGCTAATGTCCACAATTCCAGGTAATTCATACTTAATTACAAATAGAGCTAGAGCTACCTTCCGTAGCTTACCGAAGCCTTCCCCACAGGCTGTACAAAACAATAACAAACCTGACAGTTAATGCAAATTATAATTTATGGTCAATTAATTTAACTGGCGCTTACAATTATGCTTTATTTGTTTTATTCGAATTGTTTTTATTTTTGTTTATGTACAATTATAATTTATGGGCAACCGTTTAATTTGCTAACTAAAAGCAGCCACAAAATAATTAATAGCATTTGAAAAAGTCTATAAAGAACAACAATTTCATTCTTTAATTGTCATTGAGAATTTGAGTGAAGTCCAGTGCAAATGAAATTGCCGAATTGATCTGAATAAAAATTGCAGTTTTACCAATTCATGCTCAATTTTTGGGGGCGAAGGCTGGGAAACTGGAATACTGGCAAAAGGAAACTGTAACAAAGGCGCATGAATTATGCGGCGCAGTCAAAACCATAAAAATATAAGAGACTCCAAAAAAAATGGGGGCTTACGTTGGATGGGACCGCAGAGCGAAGGCCTTGCCCAGGCTACTATATGGAGCGCCAATATTTACTTTGGCTACATTTGCAAATGGAGCATTACGAAAATAAACAAATTTTCATAAATGACAAGTACAAAGGGTGCAAGAGCAGCAGCTGAAGGGGAACGCGGAGGAGCAATCGCAGATGGAGCGGGAACATAGCCGCACAAAGGATGTCCTGCTGACAATATGTGTGTACTACTGTCTGTGTGTGTGTGTGTACGTTTGTCTACAAAAAATTTTCAATTTGAACGACGTTTCAGGCAATGGACGAGGCGGGTCTGCAATTGGGGCATGTAAATTGTCGCAGCAGCAACAGCAACGGCAACGGCAACGGCAACAACAACAGCAGCAGCGGCAGCAGCAGCAGCAGCGGCAACAGCATCAGCGACCAGGATGAGGCAGGCAACGGCAATGGCAGTGGGAAATCCTTGATAGTCGATATTATTTTTCTTACGGCGCTCCATTTGTTCCTTGGCTGCAATTTGTCAACTTTGCTTGCCGTCGCCGTCTTTGTTGCCATTGCCGAATCGATTTCCATTTTATTGCCAAATAATGTTTTTTTTTTACCCATAGATTGCGTCATGTTATTTATAGAGCCGGAACGCGAAAAGGGGTGTGCATGCAGTCGCAAAATGTAAGGTATGAATTGCATGTCAAAATGTTTTATTGGCTAACCATTTTTTATGCAATTTGATAATCAGATGCGCAATAAATCGATGCCCAAGGTGTGCTAGCGGCGACCTGCTGCCAACTTATCGCCATCTCGAAGACTTTGACAAATAGCACCTAGCGGAATTTGGGGTCCTTTGTGAAGGCGGCCAAAATCAGCCACCTGGTCAAACTAATTAAGGGCCAAACAATGGGCTCAAATACATAAATCAATCAAGCACAAAACAACTTGACGAGTTTCTTGTCGCAACACCCGTCCAAACCCTCCCCGAATTACAAAGCGCCCCAACAATGATTAATCGTATTGCACGACTTGCAAATGCGTTTTAATACCCTTTCCCCAATTACGCAAACGAAGGCCGGAGTGTTTGCTCGGCCACAGAAGCCAACTTGAAACATATTCATCAGCACTCAATCAAACAGAAAGCGGAAATTGAATGTAAAACCGATTTGTATCTCAAAATTTAAATGAAAATAAAATTTAAAACTGAATCAAAATTTAAATACTTTAATTTGCTGTTTTAAAGACTAGATTAAATCTCAACTTCTGGCTACACTTAAAAAATATCTTGCTGCAAACTTAACTTATTTTTTAACCCACAATTCATTTAATTAAATTAAGTGCTTCGTTAGCTTTTAATACAAATAACTCTTAATATTTGCCTTATTTTATGCGCTAGCTGAATTAAGCTCTGCGCACTCACAGCTTAACTTCCTAGCAATAATTAATTATAGACTATAGCCTTCGGCTTATATAACTTTAAAGTTAAAAGACCACTACAATTTATAAATCATTAAAAGCACATTAAAGCCTTTTCCAATTATGTTGCATAAAGTAAGTGCAAATAAGCTCGCTTAAAGCTCAAAGCTTTTCTTAAAGCGCAATTAAATTTTTTGTCTGCCCTTGCCAGTTGTATTATGCATAATTCAGGTCTGAAATGCTATTTGCAAGTGTTTTTTAGGGTTTACTTCCGAAACTAATTGTTTAATCCTTGAAATAGCTCAAACAAATGAAATATCTAAACGATACCTTGTGTCATGTTCTCTTAATTGGATCGGCGAGGGTAAATAAGCAGTGACCCCTTTCGGCGTTCTCTTCGAAACTCAAATGCCATTTCGTTTTTGGGAGCATTCACGCTAATTAGCCCAGACCCAGATCCAAATTCAGATCCTGACGCAGACGAAGGATGACTACTGCGTTCCGCTCCGCGCTCCGCGCTCCCCTCACCTAACTTCACTTCCAGCGGGACTTTTTCTAAAATAACTTCACGAATTGTAAATAGCTTTAGTGCGCATTATTTCGTGGATTATGCGCACGCCCTGCCACTAGACACGCCCACCCAGCAGCGTTACGCCCCCCGCTTGTTTACTCTTTGCCATGAGAAATGTCTCGACATAAATCTCAGACGGCGAACCACTAACTCCGACGCCCACTCGCCATCTCCGTGCGCTCTTTATCCTGCTGGCCAGCCAGCCACAGGCACCAGTTCGACGGGCTGGCAAAAGTTAATCAACATTTCATTAATTAATTTCTTTAAAAATGTCCTTTATCGTCGTCGTACTCGGTGACGCTCGAGAAAAATGACTTCAGCCAGACGACTTGATAGCCCGTCTTGGCCGCGACTTGGACGCGACTACGGGCCAAGTCGCTCTTTAGCAAATTATGTAAATTGGTTAAAAGCTTTTCCGGTTTTGAATTAGCAGCATCATCAGCAGCATTACGAGATATTATTCTTCACAACTTCTCTGAGCTGTTTTGCTCTTCCCATTTTTGGCCGTCAACCAGGGATCCAGTGGTAAGGACAGCCAGCTGCTAATATTATAAGCTCAACTAGCGATTGCACTTTGTCTTACTATCTGGTCGAATGAATCAAGCTTTTATTTAATCCCTTTTTAAGTTCATGAATAAGCCTTTTCACCTACAGCTTTCAGCCTATGCTATATTTTTAAAGCTTAGAAACTATTGCCAATCATTTAATATGAAAATACAAGAAAAATATAAGAAAATACACTTGTTCACAAAGTGTAAAAGAGTATATAGGGCCTATAATAATAATAATAATAATAATAATAATAATAATAATAATAATAAAAAATAAAAATAATAATAATCTGATTATTATTATTTAACAAAGTTGCCTTTTTTTGCTTCCAGATCGAAATAATATTATTGTTGATTAGCTTGAAGCAAGAAGCCTTTATATATTTGGGGTACTTTAAGAGAAAGAAAAATGAAAATGAAAATTGAAGTAATCGGCCACTGCAGAACTTTTGAGTATTTGTGCCAATTAGGAATGCGGCGTGAAAATGCAGTGGAATTTAATTTAATTTCAATAGAGAATGTGATTAGAGAGAAGGCTGAGAGATAGAAGGACAGAGAGAGAGAAAAGGCCTAGGGACAATGAATGTCTGGACAATATCACGCAGAGACTCGACGACACTCAAAGTGCATTTAATTAAGCACGCAAAACGGCAAATGGCGTTGGCGGAGGGGGGATCAACGAGAAATGAATCAAAACAATTGTAAATACTGAAACACAAAAGCAATTAGTGACATACAAAGCGGAAGTGCAAAAAGTGAAGCTGTTGAAAATAACTCAACAAAACAAAACGAAAAAAATAAATTAAAAAAAAAGAAGAAAAACAGGCAATCACTGCAGAAGTGGGAGGCGAAGTGGAGCCGGGCGTTGTCTATGTGCAATGGGGGCAGTGAATGCGCAAGGCGCCAAAATAAACAAAGCGCAGTGTTTGTGATGCTGCAGCGTGAGGAGTGCGAGCGAGAGCGGGCGAGGGAGCGAAAGAGGCAGGCGGCGGGCTTGTGGGCCAGAATGTTAGAGCCGTGCGGCATCCGCAGCTGAAAAGTGGCCAATGTAAATCTAATTAAAAGCAAAACAAAAGCCACTCTCAGCACGCCACTCAAATTATAATGCATGCACAGTGCGAACGAGGGGCCAGAGGCGTAGGCTGTTGGCGAGTGCAGCAGGCAGTGGTTCCAAAATGAATACAAGTATTTCAGCATATATTAATTGGTTTACTAGCTTATACGTTTATTTCGGCTAACTCGTAGATAGAGCTGCTCCTTGATCCAAACCGTGTTGTGTGGCACATAGGTGTTGGTCTCCGTCTGCAGCACCAAGCAGGCCAGGTCCTGGAGGCTATCGACGAAGTTGAACAGCCCAATAATGTAGTCACAGGGATCCACTTGCATATCTTTGCGCATCAGATCACCCTCAAAGATGCAGCACAGGGAATCCATGCATTCGCCGATGCTCTCGTAGTCAAAAAAAATGCGCGATTTCCAATGTGCGACCGGCTGCATCAACAAAATAATATGGACCATAGCTGGAGAGAATTTAAATCTTTTCCCTTTTTTAACGAGGCTAGAAGTTCTCAAAATTCAAAGTAATAATTATAATTTTCGAGATTTGACAGGAAAATAATATATCACTAAAGTCATTAGTTACTTTTTTTAAATTTTTTATTATTTCGATTAGTGCGAATAGAGAATTAAGCTGGTATAGTTAAAATACCAACTTTAATAATTCCTGTTTTTTTTTTGGTCAGCAAAATTCATCTTTATTAAGCATAATTTCTTGTTTATGATCGTGTTTTTGGACTACTTTTTTCATTCATGTGTCGCAAATTGATTTGCGGACTTGCGCTATTGTCCCACTGTGCGGTGCTTGCAGTCGCTGCGGCACTCCCAATAAAGCAGCGACAAATGCCAACACGGAAATGCATAGAATTCCGTGGCAGAGCCCTCTCCCGCCAGCCCCCTACCATGGATCCTCTGTGCGAGTCCGAAATCGCGTCCGACTGTTCAACTCGAGCGACGCGTCGTTGGCCCGGCCAGGAGTTGGCGCTGGCATTTGGGGCTTTTGGCACGTGAAGCGGCGTTGTCGCAGCGCTTGCCAAAATCGGCATTAAATTTATGCAGTTTTGTTGTACGACAAACGTAGCTAAAATATAACCGACGGGCCGGTTTTCTTAGCCGGTGCCAAGCTTTTTGGGCGGCTGCAGCCGCTGATGATGGCACTGACGATGATGCTGGCAAGTATTTTGGCCGTTGCCATTGGTTCATCCGGCTCAGGTTTCAGCGCGTTTGCCACTTGGCACGGCGCCTTACTGCTCCAAAGCCAAGAAATCAGGCAAAAGAAAACAAACCCGCACCACAACAAACCACTCTTCAACAAAAAGGAAGAAAAAAAACCAACAAAGTTTTGCGCACTTTTGGCTGTGATTTTGCAATTAAATAGATTTTAAATGGGGAAACTCGGGGCAGGGTTCTTGCGTCGTGTTCTTTCCGTAGAGTTCAATGACAAATTCATGTACTTCTGCAATGGGCACGGGCACATTTAGAATGACTATTTATATGCCGCCTTCGACATTATTTGCAGTTCATTTGGCCAGCCCCAAAGATACTTGTGTATATAAAAGTATTTTGTATATGGTCGCTCCGCTTCCTGTCCAATTTATGTGTAAGCACTCGTAGCTGCTGCAGTTATTTTTCTTATGTTGTTAACCTAACCCCAGGGCTGCTTAATACATTTTATAATGGCCTCATTTTTATTTTTTGTTGCCCATTTGTGTATTATAGGTCTTGACAATCCGCAATTTACGGCATCATTTGAGCTCACGAAGTGCACTTAATAGGCTTTATAGTTCCTAAATGGTTTCAGATCTTCAATTGATTGCTTTTCTTAATTTATTTCTTCTTATACTCTGTTTTCAAAGTGAGACAAGTATATTGGTTCGTTGCAATTATTACCTGTTACTTTGTTTTAATGCTGGAAAGATATGAGACCAAAGTCAAGGGGTTCCGGGTGCAGTCCTCTTATTTGTTATAAATATATAAATAATTTTCCTTTAGCTTTATTATTAAGTTTCATATTATTTCGATATCCAAAAAATACTTAATTTCTTATTTGATTTTTTGTGTTGGCAGTTCAATTAATCAACAGGTTTTAAGTACTGGACGTCTTAATTATTTTATTTATTAACGTTATTTAATTTAATTCTTTCAAACCTTAAATAGGTTAAAATAGTATGGATTTCAACTCAAAATCTGTGAACTAGACAGATAATGTGCAACTTAAATTTTCACAAAAGAAAGACATTGCATAAAACTGTTAAACGCGTTTTAATTTCTAAATTAAATAAATAAATGCACAAAATAAAATTGTTTCTATAATAACAACTCTCACTGCTAACTTTTAAGCGTTCAATGTGGAGATGTTTAAAAGTAAGCGTCCACTACAGATTTCGTTATATTTCGAAATATTCTGTTATGTTTAATGAGCCATATTTCTCTTGCATGCTACCCAACACTTATTAGCCAATATCCTTGTTATTCTTTAACCATGAGTTACGATACAAAGCTACAATAAAATTCAAGCTGAATTTGTTGGTAATTCAAGACTCATCCCACGCCAATGGGATTGTATTTGTCATTGACAATTGACTGAGGGGTGTGCGGAAGGGGTAAGGAGATGGATGAAGATGTGTGTGTGTGTGTGTATGTTGGGGCTACGCTATAGATTCGCTGTTTGTCTGTGTCGAGACGCATTTTATTATGCCAGCGGGCACATTGAAACATTCGAGTGAATTTATTAACGCGACACATATATGACACTTGACACATTGTGCAGTTCCGCTGTGTGCTTAACTGCGTATGAGTGGGGGCGTCTGTGTGTGTGAGCGTGTGTGTGTGTGTGCGTAGGTGTTTGCCACTCGCATTAGACGATGCACAGCACGTGTTACAGTTGCTGCTGAACACTTGCTGCTGTCAACGTTGCGCTCATAAATCGCAAATTATACAGGCAGCCACGCCTACGCTGAACCGCCCACAAGCACGCGCGTTTGTCGAGGTTTGGCTTTTGTGTGTGTGCAAGAGCTTTCTTTGCTATCTCCCCCTTCGCCCGCGCCCACTCCCACACACTCTTTTTTCATCCTTCTGCCTGCAGCTGTGCATCAGTGCGTTGGGCAAAATGGAAAATGCATTCGGAAATTTGAACGCTCAACTTCACACATTGTCTGCGTTTTATTGCATTAGTCGTATGTGCGACTTGTTCGTCTCTTGTTGTAGTTGCTGCTGCAATTATGGTTGTTGTTGTATTATTGTTGTTGCGCGGCCATTGATATGACACCGGGCTGCGTCCAGGCCTGGAGCTGCCAATAAGCAACAACAAAACTCTGACATTTCACCAACCAAAATTTACATAGCAGCTAAATAGTTGTGTCAGCTGCAGGCAACTTTAAAAAAATATATTTCAATAATGTCCAGCTATTAAAAGCAAAAAAAACATTTTAGTATTAAAGCATTTAATATTTTTACAAACTAATGAAATTTTTGCATAAATTTTATTTTATTTTAAAGATTATATTATTTTGTAAGTAATTACCGTTTTTCTAAACTTTAATATTGCTCAAAAATAGTGTGCATACATCTATTTCTATAAAGGCTTGTGTGTATTATTCCATTTTATTTTTATTCTATTTTAATTTTTGTATTTTCTTCAAAATACCTTTGAGTTGTATTATTTACCTTACGGACGGAAGCACATGGACTGAAATAAATTTGTCTTAGCAAATATGACGAAGCAATAAGAATAACAATGCAACAAATTAATTTTATTCTTAATTGATATATTCGGAATATTCCTTTATTATTTATGATTAGAAATTTAACCCTTGAAACACATTTGCAGTTGGAATCCTTTGCTCTTAACGAGTTTGCGGCTATTTCAGAAAATGAATATAGTTGCATGAATTTGTGTTTGTCTTTTATATTTCTTCTTTTTTCTATATTTGTACATATTAAAATAGCGTAGCATAAAGCATGACATGACACACATTGCGTATGCGCAATATGGAATTGGCTTTATTGAAAATCGTATGAAAATCAATTTGCCAAAGCGCCGGGTCTTTCCGAGCGCCATAAAAGACAAAGTTGCCCCTCTAACGCAGTGCCCCCGTCCCCACAGCGAGTTCACCCGACTTTAACAAGCACTGCGCACTTGAACTGCGTTGCATCAGCAGCGATTCGCTATCAATTTTAATATCACATAAAACTAAAGGCAGCCCGGGAAGGCAAACGGGCGCGAAAAACAACAGATTCCAGACCTGAGACCCCAACGGCGGGTGCGACGGGGTTCAGCTATTGAAATTTTATCAAGTGCACATAAAACTCAAAAAGCCATGATGATGTCGGCAGTGGCATGGGCAGTGGCAGGGGCAGGGGCAGGGGCAGGGGCAGGGGGTAAAGGGTACGAGGGAGCAGTGGTAACGAGTGGTAGCTGCAACTATTGTAAAACATTGACAATTTCCGTCACATCTCTGGGGCTAGTGCAAAATGGCAAATCAATAAAAACAAATTGAACTCGAATTCAATAATAAAAAAAATATATATATATATATATATATACATATATATATATATATATATAGAAAGAGGAGGGAATCAGCACAACTAAAGCAAAACTTGAACAATGTTTTTAAAAAGATATACTCGCTGTGCATGCTGTACGTGATCCCACGCCGCCTTTGCAATGGATTAGGGCAATTGAAGCTGAAGCGAGGGGTGTGGGGTCAAAGGAGGCAACGATGAAGTCAAGTCGAGTGCGACTTGGGAACTTCAGAGCTGCGGCTGCTCAAGCTAATAAAAGCCAAAATCAATGCCAATAAGCGTCTATGTGTGTGTGTGTGTGTGTGAGAGGGTGGGTGCGCTTGGGTGGGTGTCAAATGCGATAAAATTTGGTCAGCATAAGGTTCAAATACTTTTATAAGGTGCTGTGGAAATGTATTTGTTGATTGCTTGGGTTTGGTTTTTATTTGCAGCTCGTCGTGCTTTCTATTTGCTTTTTATTTTGGCTTCTGCCTTTTTTGTGGTCAACTCGTTCGTAGCCAGGAAATTGCCCAACACATGCACAAAACAAGCCAACAAAAAAGGTCAGCCAGCGAGTAAGCAAAAGAAATGCGAGTCTCCACATGGTTTATGCCCGCATACGCTCTATATGGCTAAATGGGTTAGTTGTTGGTTGTTGGTTCTTCTATTGCTGGCCAGGCAACAGCTTGGCAAAAACTAAACTGCTCCGATCATAAAAAGAAACAAAATATACACCCAAATATAAACAACCACATCAATAAAGCAAAATTTTAATATAAATAACTAAAGTTTAATATTGTTCAAGTTCGAGCGAGCGAACTTGATTGCCATGTGTTTTTGAGTATATATGTGTGTGTGCGTGTGTGTGTGGATGTGGGCTTGCCATGCACGCTTCTGGCTTATAAGTTGCTTGAATTGTTGGCCAGCATATTATTTAAGTAATTATTTGAAATGATTTGTTACATTCCAAAACAAACGAACAATTGCAAATTTACTGTAGCATACTTTGAGGCAGACATTTTGGAATTGAAATAACTGCATGAACTACTCAATTTAAACCTACCCGGCAGTTATTTCTATGCATATTTTTGTAACTATTTTGTTTATATTTATTTTATTGCAGTTCTACTCATTCAAATGATTAAAAGGGTATACTGGTTATGTGCAACAGCTTGTCAGTTAATCCGAACTTATAAGCTATATATTCTTGGTTAGGATCAATAGCTGAGTGAAAAGTCCGTGTATCTGTATTTATTTTGTTGTTGTTGTTTTTCTAAATTGGTTATATCATAGATTATAAAAGATAAAGAGATTCTAATTGTAATTTGCGACAGATTAAAGGTAAGGAATAACATATAGTTGACGTGGGCAAATAATTTAGAAGTACAAAAAGTAAGTTTTTGTATGAAAAACGTTTTTGTTTTCCAGGATATCCAACCAGTCTTGCTAATTATAATATTCGCAGGCCTTTATTCCGAACATATGTGAAAAAATTATAAACATCGACCTTCCTTAAAAATGTAAGATTAAAAATTAAGATTAAATCTCCAAATCGGGACCTGTAGACCAGAACACTCTTACCCGCATTTTATCTGAAGCTTAATTAAGAAGACAACAAGACTTTAAAAAAGTATAATTAACAGATCACCCAGTACTGTACTGACCTATAGCGGTCGCTTTATTTCAGCCACATTTAATTGCCATTCAGTTGGTTTCGGGCGCATTTCATTTGGCTTTCACCTGCAACTTTCTACGGCGGCAACCTCCACTCACAATGGGAACCGGCTAAATGACACACAAAAAATTGTAGCGGGCGATATCTTTTAAGTTTTTGCAGCTGCTTTTTCTTCAACTACTTTTTTCGTTTGGTTGCCTTTCAGACACATAAATAAACTTGTCACACACAGCCAGCAACTAGCATAGATAAAGAGCCAGAAAAGAAACTGGCTTAGCTTTGGCTTTGCAGGGGGAAGAAGACAGCGAGGTTTGTGTATCTAGTAGAACTATGTCTCTCTGTCGGCGGCCCAACCCTGGGTACTGCCTTTCCCGCCCCTCGTCATGCTCATTAAGTGCAGAAAAACGCCTTTTCACTGTCATTGATGTCATTCACGTGCTGGCAAAAAGCGCTCGGTCGCCAGACATGTGCCATACGCACCGAGAGTTAAAGCGAGATGTACAGTGAGTGAAAGAGAGCAAGTGTGTGAGCAAGAGAGAGAGAGAGAGAGAGAGAGAGTGGGTGTGTGGGTGGCTGTGGCTGAGGCAGTCGCGACAGACATTCGAGTTTCTCGCTCATTAACCGCGCGCGTCGCTGACACGCTTGAGTTATTTTCAATTAAATGTCGATGAAAAACTCGCACACACATAGACATGCACGTGTGTACGTATGCGTAAATGTGTGTCAATGTGCATAAATTAAAATTCAGCGGCATTTGCTTTCCGTATTCCCGATGACGGCACTCATAACACGCGCCTATCCAACATTATTAAGCGCAATTGTCTTGCGGCTGAAATATTAAATGGAACACACAAATGAATATACAAATAAAGCATTTAATCCAACCTGACGTGGTATCAATCCAGCAGATAGGCCCACACACACACACACACACACGCCCAGAATGCCCCAGTGCGTGGAACGAATTGTTCTAATACTTAAATTCGCATAAACTCTGTTAATTTCCTCTGACTTGATTGATGATTCCATTGACTTAAGCCTCGAATTTTGTTGGCTGTGTTAAGGATAACTGAATCATTCCCTCACAGAACACATAGGAAACATTATTATCTTAAGTATTTATGAGTGAGTGCTTTTTGGATAGATTACGTTTTTCGAGCATTTAGTTCTTGGCATCTTCGGTGTGGGGCAAACAATTTTAAAACTTTATGAAAACCAGCAAGATCAGATATTTTGCTTCCAAGTAAAGAGAAAAAAAACAAAAAGGCTGTTCATACAAAATCTTTTTTTGTGACCTATCGAGCATGTGAAAACAAATGTTTTAAAACTAAGTGACTAGTTTCCACATACTATTATTAAGGGTATACTTAAGATTAAATATTAGTGATTGAGTACTATGTACGGATTTTCGGCACCCCAACCAGTGCACTATTCAATTGTAATTCACTTCGGTCAAATTAAAGCATTGAATCCTTTGTTTTTAAGTGAAGCTTACCATGTGCTTAAAGGACTTTTCTTGGCCTTCGTTTTTTCGCACAAACCCACTGTAAAACTCTATTTTTAACTGAAGGGAGTTTTCCCCCATTTGTACGCAGTTAGGGCTTTTGCTAACCAGCTGCCAATTTTAAAATTAACTCGTACAAAATCCAAATGCCACGCCCCCAGGGGCTCAGTACTCATGAACAGCGAACGCCTTTTGCATGCGCGTAATTTATTTGTAAATTTCATGTAAATTATGCAACGCTCACAGAGCCCCGTGGGCTTCGCTGGTGTGTGTAAGCCATTTAAATGACCGTCGACGTGTTTTGTTTGCTTTACAGTTTTATATTTTTCACTGTTTGTTGTTGTTGTTGTTGCGCTGATTTCTAGCAGTTGCCGAATAGCAATAACAATAGCTCTTAAACTTCATTTTGGTTGGCATTCTACGAGCGGGGTGTCTTAGATAATTTGTCCAACACACACACACACGCACACACACACAAACATACACCAATTTAACGCTTGAGTTCAGTTTGAGAAAAAATTTGCTGTGCTCCGTTGATTTATGCAAAGCTGCGCAAAGATAACGCGTTGCGGCTCGCCGCTTCCTGCCGCACTCCCCAAAAATATCCTGACTCTGAAGTGCCCGCACCTGAGACCGCCCTCCCTCCCCGCCCCCTTGCTCACCCCCTCACCCACTAGTTGTTTTGACCATGTTGCCGTTGATGATGCTCCTATTTCAGTTCCTGTTCCTGTTTGTTGTGCTTTGTTGGCTTTTGTTTCGCCTTGATTGTTATCACGATGTGTTAACGAAAACTGCGGCAGCTAGTTTCGCGTTCTGTTTGTTTGTTTGTGTTGTGCTGTGCTGTGTTTGCACGTGTGTGTGTCTCCGTGGCAAGTGTGTGTATGACGCTCGAACTGCCTTGTAAGCAAGCAGCACCCTCGTCATAATCACCGTCATCCGCATCAACAACATTGCATTAGGCATGTTGCCACACACTCCTCTTTAACATCGCCCGCACACTCACGCACACACGCACAAATACTCTTGACAAAAGCTGCTTAGGCGTGTGTTGTGAGTGTACTTGGGCCTAAGAGTCTCTGCCAGTTGCAGAAAATTCTTCAGCAAATTAAAGATTTTACACAAAGCACAGGCAGATGTTTAAAAATTTGTGCTTCAAAAAAAAAAACAAAAATATCTAAGAAAGCTGTAATAGTAAAATAATAGGTTAGAACAGTCGAAAATTGTCTTAATTATTTTTGTTGTTTTGGAAAAATATCAATTTTTGTAATTTATGCAGACGGGAGTAAGCGTGTCCGATATTTTTCAGCTTGATAATTGAGGAGGGCCCATGAAAACTGTTTGTCAAATCTCTCTAGCGCACTCGAGATATATAGATTTGATTTTTTATTAATATGTCTTAAAACATTTATTGCATCTAACATGTAAACTGAAGGAGATACATAAATTAAATTAAATTGCAACGCAATCTATCTGCTAAAATTGTATTCATTTAACATTCAAACTTTGGGGAAATATACATATTGCCACGCCTTCCGTGGGTGTAGCCAAAACATCTTAATATTTTATCAGTAAACGCTGCAAATTTCAAATTTTCGGCTTGAATAGCAGCTAAAAAAATGGAGTGAAGTTCGCTCAAACTTTGTTAAAGCTATTAAAGTGGAAAGAGGCAAACACTTGCATTTCATTGAACAGCTTAAATTGGCAACTGAATGAAATGTTTCATATTTGGTAAATTAACTGAAATCGCTGGAGTGCCCTTCGTGCTAAATGTCCGTCGCACTTTGAGAGTGCGAAGTATGCAGCAAATTGGCGCGTGAAGTGCGTTCGCGGCGGCCGCAAAAAGTGAATTGAAGCGCAATTAAAATGGGCAGCGATTGCCACAATTTATGGACATGAACTCGATTGGATGCGGTAATTATCCCGGTCGCAAAATCGCATTCAGGTTCTGGTTGGCTGCCTTAAAGGCGACGCCCAAATAATTAGATACTGCAACAATAAGAGAAGAATAGATAACATAAAATAGGAAAAAGAAAATGCTGAAAACAAGGCAGCAAATTTTGAGCAGGCACATTTGGCGCTCAAGCACACGCACACACGCACAAACGCACACACACACACGCATAGAACACACAATAGACGACAGAGCAAAGCAGTAAAGGAAGCGCTGCTGGCGCTCGTGCACATTCTGTGTAAGTAATTTGCATACCGGATCAATCTTGAAAAATTAATGGCTTCCCAGACAGATAATGGTAGACCACACACGCGGAGGCACGCAGAAGGAAGCCGGGCCAACGAAACGACGACGGTGGCGACGCCACCAGCGGTGGCAGCAGCGAAGCGTGCTGCGTTGTTGCCAGTGCAAATGCTGAAATATTACGTATACGCAATGTTGTTGCGTCGCTCTGTGGCTTTCAGCAATATTACGTAGCAACCGCCAGCGTCGTCGTCGTCAACGTCACAGACGACGGCTACGACAATGTCGAGTGCCATGGCAATGTGTGACTTGCTCTCGGCTTGTGGTTACCACTTTGTGGGCGTGGGCCTTTTCCTCGGCTAGTCGGAAATAAAGCGCCCATGTGTCAGAGCCGGCTCGCACGGCCTGGGGCCGGCAACGTTCCAAGCCATCCTTCCTTTCGGGCACGACACGGCGTAAATCTTAATCCTCACGCGCTTGGCTGCCATCGCCGGCGACTCTAAATAACAGCAACAACAACAGCATTCGGCATATTAATATTTGAAGATGGGACTTTAAGGCTCCAGACTGCACTGGCACTCTTTGCATGCAATTTGGCATGGAGAGTCCTAGAAAAAGCTGTTAGTACTAATTTAATATTACTTTGCGGCTCAACAGTTTTTATTCTAGGCTGGGGCAACTTTCTTTATTCTAATTAACAATAATATTTACACTAAGAGCTGTTCGTGAAAAATGAAAACCAAATAAAATCAATCAACAAAACATGTAAGTGAGCTGTTCTTTTTAGCCTCTCTTCGCATTAAGAGCTGCAGACAAATATTTTGCGATATGCATCCTGTTGTTAGTGAAAAATAGAAACCAAATTAAATATGGAATATGCATTGTTTTGCTTCAGATATGGCACACAAGTTTTTGGGTATATTTCAAATGCAACTGCCGCAACATACCACTTCCAGCTCTGGAGTTGGAGAAAACTTTGGATAGAAACTGCAACAGTCCAACTTTGAGATCTGGTCCCCGCCCAGCGCTCAATTAACATTTCAGCCATAAATTGTGCTATTCCGCCTACCGCACTGCAAAGGAGCTGCCCCGGACCCCATACCGCTGCTGCATTTGCGCAGATAACTCATCAGACTAAGGCAAACAGATTCATCTAAACTCCGCTAGCCACTTTCTTTTCGGGCTGGCAATGGAGCTGATGCTGGCGCACACACAAAACTTTCCACATAAATTCTGCGCAATTTATTCATGGAAAAAGAAGACCAAAAAAAAAAAAAACAGTCGACTGAAGTAAAGGTGCGTCGCCCGGTGACTTGGAATCAGTTCTCGGTTGCTCTTCAAAGTTTTTGCCGGAGCCGACGAAAAAGACGTAGCAGCAGCAGTGACAACGACAACGAACACGACAAGGACAACGGAAAAAGGGGGAAATGGTAAGCGGGACCTCAACTTGTAGCAAGATTGATATAAGACTTTTATATTCAGGCATTTCACAAGCTTATTCCACGAGATAAACAACTACACGGAGCATCCGAGTTAAAAATATGCTAATGTGTTGGGTGCTGCCAACTGATAAGAGAGTCGGGCACGGTGGCTGGACACTGGTCCTGCGGGCAGGCAGTGTCTAAGGCGCTTAGCAGCAAATTAGATGCCAGGCAATTAGTTAAAGTCACGGCTCGTGGCGCTCGAGTCGTAAACGCCGACGAAAGTTTTCAATTTGCTGAAGTAAAAAAGTGACGGCAGGCACTTCACTAACGCACGCTTGTTGGATTTAATTTTATTGTGACATAACCTTTTCGCTGCCAGGATGTGGCAGGATGCCGGCCACCTTCTCCCCTGCGCTCAGCTGTTGCTTCAACCCGACGCGGCAACGTCGTTTCGTCTGCTGCTGCAGTAAAACTTATTTTATAGCGCGCTTATCATTAATTTTATGTGAATGCGGCAACTGTGCGACATTAGCGGTAATTGGCAGCAACCTTCAGCCCACGCAACAGACAGCCAGACACCGACAGCAAAACAACAATGAACCAGCGAACGCAAAAGTCAATTTGTCACTTTGTTGATTGCGCATACGACGCGTTGGCCGCGCGAAAAGCGCACAGCATTTACAAATTACTTTCCGCGCCTGCTTTGTTGCATGCGCATTTTTAATTGCACTGCACGCAAATTGCCCATGCAAATGCAGCACAAACAACGGCAACAAACAACTGCAACTGCAACTGCAACCTCGAGGCGGAAATTCGATTGCACTTCGACCGCGCCTGCTGCTGTTGCTGCTCATTAAGGAATTTCAATAAGCACAATGTCCGCCAATGGCATAGATCAAGTGCTGCTGCAATTGATGCTGCAGCCAGTCCCCCCCCCCCCCCGCCCCCTTCTCCCCCTGCTGACGATGATTGGCGCTTGTTCGTGACGCGCGTTGTGGTTGCGGCCACGTTGACTTCCATTTCCATTTGCATCGTCGTCCAATTTTTGGGGCATTTGGCTGCTTTATAACAAATGCGTTTGCCTGCCGTTGCTAATGACATCACGTGCTGCTCAACAAACACATCACACCCCACCAAAGGGGGGGGGGGCGTGGCGCTGTCCCTGATAGATTTTGACTGTCATCAATGAGCGCAGCATGGCCCATAAACAAAACACATCAACTGTCCCTCCGTCTGTCCTGTGTGTCGCGTGTCCTGTGGCTTGTGCGCCGTGCTCTGGCCCCCTCCTGCTGTCTGTCTGTCTGTCTGGCTGGCAGCGCTGCTCCAATGTTTGTGTAGACCTCGTCACAGGCCAGCGCAAAATCGACGCATCTCTGGGGATTTTTTATTAGACGCACTGCTGTGTGGGCGTGTGTGTGTGTGCGTGTGTGTGTGTGTAACAACCTGTAAGTATTGGCAGATTCATACAGTGACTGCAAATATAAACAATGTTGTTAGCGGACATGTCTATAAACCAAACAACTGCTTTCTTGACATTGACGAGCTCTTCGCTTGCCCATTTGTGTGCTTGAGTTTGTCAACGCCAGCGCTTTTTAATCTTTTTTATCTTTAGAGTCCCACATTATAAATAAGCTACAAATGAAATGATATGTCCAGACTAATACAATCATTCAACGTACAATTTTGTTTCTTGATTACCTTCCATGTTGGTTTTATCGCATCTTTGCTAATATATTATATATCCTTTACAGACAAACACAATTAGATTGACTCGGATATTAGGTTTAGCTATTGAGAAAAATATTATTTTTTATAAACTGTTTTCCGCTACAGGAATAAATGTTCTAAAAAAAGTTCCCAAAAATAGTCGCCGTCTCCGGTCAAAAAAGCATCCGCCAAATGAAGCGCAATTAATTCGAAAAGAAAAAAGAAGGACTCGAAGTAAATAAAATTGGCCTGCTAAAGGTTTGTTGATCGAAAAGTGCACAATCTTGTAATTTAATTAGATATACGCTTTAGATTATGCTTTATACGTTGAATTTGTAAGATTTAATATTTTAATACGAATAG
Organism: Drosophila robusta; assembly: GCA_035043565.1. NCBI lineage: Eukaryota > Metazoa > Arthropoda > Insecta > Diptera > Drosophilidae > Drosophila > Drosophila robusta. The sequence goes on along the minus strand of JAWNMW010000583.1, from coordinate 9,235,393 downwards.
GCGTTTAATTAAGTTGCACATTTTATCCAAGATTCAATTAAACGATATAAAATACATATTTATAAAATATGTAAATATACACTTGCTAATTAAGCATGCACTCAAAGTTGTGAATATTAAATAACGTATCTTAAAGTAAACAGGCAACTTTCAATGCCCGAAAACATATTTCATACAAAGCCAGCTGAAATTTAAGACTCTTTTGTGCACTGTACTTCAAACTCGCCATAAGCTGTTATTAAGAAGGAAAAAAAGAAGAATATATCTAAACAAACTGAGGGCAAGCACAAGCAAACAAGAACCTTTTCAACCTTTCGATGCTCAATAACTCAATTTTGTATAAGCAGCCGAGCGGAGCACAAGCCCAGTCCACAAATCTTGAGTCTGGACATTTTTGGACACTTGAGTTGAGTTTGTGCTGAATGGCAGAAATCAATTTCTTTATCGGCCTGCACTAATATGTCAAATGTATAAGTCCGGGTTACTGGCGCTGCCCGTTGAAAATGTCCTTCTCGCACACAAAGCGAAAGGCAAACAAATAAACAAGGAAGCAAACCAACGAGCTGACTCTTCAGTCATTGCCCAATGTCAAAGTGAGGCAGAAATTGGGCAACTGATTGATTGCAAAAGGCTCTGGCGCACATATCTATACCCACATTCCATACTCACACACCCCACATACACACACTCACACACAGCCTTGCACACACTCATGCACGTTTTAAACAGAAATAAATTTCTTTATTCATTAGCTGCGCTTTGGCACAAATTCATTTTTAATGACTGCCTACCAAACCCGCCCTAAAACGGGGCGTTGCTGACAATTCGCCAGATTTTTCGTTTCACTTTAATGTATTTTTCATGAGTCTGTAAAGTGAAAAACTTCGCTATGCGTGCAAATAACTCATATTCACTGATATTCCCTTTGCCATTTCGCCCAAAGCAAACTTCGTTCATCTTGGCCAATGTTCGCCCTCCTGCTGCTCTCTATATAATTTATAAATTCCTTGGCCAGTCAATGACTTTGGCAATATTTTTTCCAGGCTCGCGTAATTGCCGCGTCCTGCACCAAATTCCTGTCTTGTCCTCAAAAATTGGCCGCCAGCAACCGTCGCGTGCACAGCTCATAAATATTTTTAGGCAGCGCAAATAAAAAAAATAGTACAAAAAATTATATGAACATCAGCGAAAAACTCCAGTGTTTCCTCATCTATAATATACCCTGTAGTTTTCTCATAAAGTTAGAAGAGATATTCTTCAGGGGCTGGGCGTAAATCTGGCTTAGAAGTGAGTAAAACAATGTTAAATTTCTATTACAACTTGTAGTCCTGTATGGATAAGTTGGTTATGTGCAACTAGTTAACGAGGATCCGAGCTCGAATCACAGACTACGAACGAAGGACATTATGAAGCATTATTTTATAATTGAGGATATACAAATCAAATTATAATATAAATTACAACAATGTTTGCAAACACTGTAATAGACTAAAACTTTATACCCTGCCTAGCTACATACAGGGTATGAGAAAATAAAAATCTTTTACAACAGTCATTTCGTGGATTTTTGTGCGCCGCTCTTCAAAAATTGGGCACGGCTCATTTTGTGCACACTCACTGCAAAGCGTTGAGATATTTATGCCTCCAATTCAAGCTACGTGCCCCCTTCCCCATCACCATCCCCCTCGCTCCATGCCACAAATGTGCCCAATGATCGTTAATCATAATCGGCGCATAATATTTTGCAGCACTGAGCGGCATTCGGAACTAATTTAGGTGGAAATGAGTTAATTTCCTCGAATTGTGATTTTCTGCTGATTTCATGGTGCAGCCTAAAAAGTAATTACAGGTCACTTCATACCAAAATGTGGAGTTCCCCGACGATTAGCCGCAAGTTTCCATGGATTTTCAGGATTAATTAATTATGCTTTCTGTGTGTGCAGGTGAATAATTGGCGAACTGGCCGTTGTCAATGTATCGATGTTACCTATGGGAATATAACATTTTTTGGAAATGAACACATGGTCCAACTCTCACGCTGAATTGAGAATGCAACAGGGCTTCACTTGATATATTTCCTCCATCCCTTTTAGCATATAACATCTTTATGGAACATTTGTATATGAGTTGAATATGCATAAAAATATTACCTGGATTTGTACGACCAAATGTTTTCCCTCAACACACATGACTTTATTAACTTTTTTGTAGACCAATCAAAACAGGTTTAAAATTACAATAAATTAGAAACAGAAACTGATAATTTGATCTAGATCAAATTAAAAATGAAGTTTCCTTAAACTGAAACTAAGACAAATTTGAGGAAAATGCAGTTTCCTTGTTCTTGCGGCCAGTCATCGATTAGCCCGTCAGTCTGGAAAAAAGTTGCTCAGCTATTGCATATGAATCGCCAATCTAGCACTGGTTTGGCTTATGCAAGAGATTTCAGAAGAAAGCCCACCTCAATCTGGGATCAGGTGGTCTTCTCAGATAAGAGCGAGCGGAACATTTTCCGGTCAGTTGGGAGGATATCGGCATGGCGGAAACCAAATACTTTCGGAAAACGAAAGCTTGCACCGCCAGTGAAACACGGTGGCTGGGGACTAATGTTGTGGGTTTTATGTTCGCTGCCGGCGAGGGTCTTCATTGATGGCATAATGAACAAGAACACTTAATTGGATATTTTAAAAGAAAATCTGAATAAAACGCCGAAAAACTGAGTCTACCGAATAGTTTCACGTTTCAGCAGGAAAACGACCCGAAGCAGGTTACGACGTCAAAATGTGAATAGCCTTTAAAAGGGCACACGTCTTGCCACACTCTACCAGTGTTCGCCAGACCTCAATCCCACTGAGCATTTGTGGGAAAAGCTCGATAAGAGGGTGAAAAAACGGCCCAGTTCAACAAAATCTCAATTAAAAACGGCTCTGGAGGAGGAATACCACAATATTGGTAAAGAGACAATGCGAAAATTTGTGTCTTTCATGCCAAAACGCTTGGAAGCAGTTAGAAGACGAAAGGGCTTACCAACAAAATACTAAATTCATATGATTTCCAAGTTTTTACAATAATTCAGTTGGGTGTGCCAACCTTATGTGCAGCCAAAAAGTGGCTTTTTGGTTTATGAAATTAAATAAAACAATATATAGTTAATAATGAAAATGTGTTAACTGTATTTTATAGTAAATTATTTGGGCTACATAGGGAGAATAGTTCCAGAAAATCTATGATCACAATAGCGTCGCAATACATCAGCAAATGCATGCTGTGCCAATACTTATATATATATGTATATACACAAATACATTATGTATCCAACGTCAGCTACCGACACTAAACAAATTAACAGAACATCACAAACAGGAACACAAACAAACACAAAAAAAAGTTAAAATTCTCGCGACTATTTAAAGGGCATTTAAAGGTATTAAGGGAAACTTTTGGGCAGACAGAGCCGTTGGTCGCCCCCAATCCCCCGCACTTACTTATTGGGGCACGTGTCAAGCACAAGGTGTCCAAGACAAGAGCTGTCAGAATAAAGTTTTACAATTCACGCGCTTGCCCGTCTGGCCCCCTCGGCCAACAAATACCATAAAAGAAAACGTTTGGCTAATTTGCGCTGTTGGCTTGACATTTTACGGGGAATGACAGCAACAGCAACAACAACAGCAACAAAAGTAACAACAAGGCCGCAACATAAAGCCCGGCCGAGACACATCCCACGCACCTCCGTCTGGAGCCCCGCCCCTCCGCCCAGCATTCGTCAGTCTTGTTTCGGTCAGCAGCTGTCAGTCAGTCACGCGCCCCCAAAAGGTAGGACAACATATTTCTTTTATAATTTTTCACTTTTTTGCTTTCCGGTAGACCCAAAAAAAGTAGAATGATAAAACATAAAATATGCATTTTGTTTGTGTGTTATAAATAGGGCGTAGCTGAGGCCACATCTAATGGCAATGTAATTGCCAATTGTGAACTGAACAAAGCCAAACAGAACAATGCTTAGTGAAGTGAGGGTGAATTCAACGAGGAGGTACCCTGTACACGCTTTAAAAATATAGGGTTTTCACTTCACTATTCTCCTATATATCAAATGGAGTTGATTAAATACAAAAAGAACATTTCCAATAAAGTATCATTCATAATTAATGAAATGCCATCAAATATATTATATAAATGAAAATATCACATATTTGCAATTTTTTAGCTTTTAAGAATATTTATATTGATAATTATAATAGAATATATATACCAGTTTCACGCATTTCAATGGTTACGGGGTATAAAAAGGCGAAAACTTCATATTGGGACATTACTTTGTTGGGCTTACGATTGACATTTGCTGCATTGGCGATATTTCGCTGGGATTTGTAATAAAAAAGTTTCGGCTCTGTCCCGTCCATAAACACCTGAGACCCAGGGAAATTTTCAATTGATTTTCTAGCAGCTGCCCCCTTCAATGCCTGTGACTGCCACTTGGTAAGCAACATTTCGCTGACAGATTGTATGCCATTTTTTACGAAATGCTTGCAACAGTATCAGGAGAAACTTTGAAATGCGAGCCAAAGCAGCTGAAACAAGCAGATGAAAAAAATAAAATAAAAAAGAAGTTAAAACTCAAAAACTTTGCACAACTTGCAAAACTTTTGCTGCCGTGTGACATTACCAGGCGAGTTAATGCCCAGAGTCCTCGGGGCAATGGCGCACTTCAAAGCAGCCGAATCCTTTTGCCTCCAAATATAAATCACAACTCAGCTGCCAAACGTAATCATAAATTACAATAAATGTTAGCACAACAAATTGATGCTGGCCAGAATTTTCCTTAAGACTAATGCGCAGCAAAACATTGATGCCCGAAGGCAACTGAAGGATAGGCAAGGTTGGACTGGGGGGATACGGCGATGAACTCTCGCTATGGGGTGTCGCCACAATTTGTGCTTTGTGTCCTGTAGTGCGATTTGTCCCGCATATTAAGTTCCCTGCTGGTGAGTGGTCGTTCTGAGGTTTGTCATTGAAATGACCAGGAAGCACATGTCCAATGCTAATTCAAACCATTTGCGGCGCTTTTAGGGGTCACTTAGCGTTGCGAGAGTGAAGAACAGACCATTTGGCTTAAAACAATATTTAAGAAAACAAAATATAAAAAGCTATTTGAAAATCGGAATAGAGAACTAAAAATAAGAGAAAGAAAGAGACATGAAGGCAATAAATGTAATACAAAATATTTAAGAAAACATATAACACACAAAGAAAAGATGCCACCGAAGATTGTCTCTCTTTTTCACAATAATATGAGCTTTAAAGAGTTCAAAAGAGCCTTAATATTGAACATATTATACAAGTTTAGGTAACTATTTTTGGATTTTTAATGCATATAAAAAGTTATAAAAAATATATTGTACTATTTATTATATTACTTTTGGGCAAGCCGTTCCAACATATTATAATTTTCCAAATAAAATTCTCAAAATCAATTTCACACTTATGTACTAAACTATTGCACAAATTAAATTTAAATAAGGAATACTTTTGAAAAAAACTAATTTTATTTTTGCTCAAACTTAGACTTAATTCCGAAAACATTTCGAAAGCAATTAAATTGAATGCTTTGAAAATAGAATTCAAACTTAATTGACTTATATAATAGAATACAACACTTTATGTATATATAAAATAGCTACTTTAATCACAAAGTATCTACAGGTAATTCAGGTAACTGTTAACTGTGTATGCGCTTTCTAAACTGTCAACCGTTTATTAGGCAAATTTAAGCAGAACACAAACTAAGACTCAACAATCGAGTGTCGAGGCACTTATTTGATTTAGCATAAAGTGAACAGACTCCGCCCTTATAATTTAGTCGCCCCAAGGCGTGGCTTGCCGCCACAGCCGCCGTCGGAGCCCCTGCTAAGTGCCACTTTGCTTTGTAATTTATGCAGTTGAATGAAAAGCGTTTCTAACAACATTTAATTAAGTTGTGGGGCGGGGCGCCAGGCGTCACAGACCAAATTCAAAGTTAAACTTACGAATTAAAAAAATACAAAATAAAAGAAAGCGGCCGGCCCGAGGTATTTGGCTCTTCATTTAAATGGCGCTCATTTTGGCCAAGTCATTTAAAGCCGCTGCCCCCTGTGCTATGCCCTGCAGACGCACCTAAGAGTCGGCATTTCAAGCACCTGCCATGGCCCCCACCCTGATCCCTCGGGCAATGTGCGTAAGGCCGATGACGTTGGCAGCGGCAAAAAAAATTGGGTCGTCTTCGTTTGCTTTTAATGTGTTTTCCCTGGCACTTTGCTGCTGTTATCAGCGGCAACATTTGGAAATCTGCACGGCGGCCAAAAAGTTCGCTGATAACAACAACAAAAGCCTAGTTGAAAGCAGCGACCCCAACAGCAGCAGAGGCAGCGGCGGCAGCAGCAGCAGCAGCAGCAGCAGGAGCAGAGCCAACAGAGGCAGCAGCATCGCAGTACAGCAGCCAATAGCCAACGCATTGGCTCAGCCGCTCTGTAATCTCTGTCAGCGCGTGTGTGCGTGTGTGTGTGTGTGGGGGATTATGTCGCTGTGTAAGTAGGGCTAGAATATGTGGAGCAAGTTGCGCTTTGTATGGCTCTTTGCAACTTTTGCTACCATTGCCGCAGTCGCTGCCTCAGTCGCTGCCTCTGCTGTTGGCTCTGTCGCTGCCGCTGCCGCTGCTGTTGATGACGAGTACGACGAAATCGTAACGATGTCTGTGTTGGAATTTCGTGGCATCTTTGGTTGTTGTTGTTGTTATTGTTGGAACGCATGCGCTTGGCACAACTGAGAGAATGTACCACTAAGCTGGGTGAGAGCGAACTTGTTCCATTCCACAACGTTTCCATTTGCTACAATGGCACCGATTGCCTTGCTGTTAAAGAACTGTTAAGGTGCTGTTAAGTCTGCGGAAAAGTGGCTGCAAATGTGCAAAAGTGCATTCTTTATAGAGAAGGTAAAACATAAAGGAACCTTTTTAAATTTTCAAAAACTCGATCTAATAAAATGTAAATCAATAGCATAAGATAATTTCAATAGATAATTTCGGAACTAGAAGAAAACCATTTCTTATTCGGCCTTTTTGTTAATGATAAAATTCTGGGCTGCTCCGGTAAAAGAATAGATCAAGTTCTTATTATTAGCACCCAAATACTTTGAGAAGCAAATATATACAACACTTCTATATCTTTTTTAAGCACAATATTAATTGCTTTTTTTTTTAATTTTTATATAAATAACCCAAAGTTTTCCAAGGTACATTTTATTTTTAAAACTGAATTTTTTATCATACCGCAATTATCTTGAACAAAATAAATAAGTTAAGCATATCTCTGTTCCTTGTTACACTCGAAAGTACACAAGATTTTGTGCATATTTCAAAATGAGTTATTAGACCTGGAATGCTGGTTTCGAACAGCTATGAAAGTTAATTGCGCTACACACTGGCCCACATCTGCCTAAACAGGGCCCAACACAAGTCGGTAACTGTCTCAATTCCACGCGTTTCCTTTAATAGACAATCGCCACGTTCCATTCCCAGTCACAGCAGCAGGAGAAGTTCGACCGTGGGCTGCTTTTGCTGCTGCTGCTGCTGGTGGTGCTGCTTTTGCTGCTGCTGCGGCTGCTTTCGCTGCTGCTTGTGCATTGAGCCAACAATTTTACACCCATGCAATACGAAGGCAACAACAACAAGTTCGGCACAAAATGCCGATGCGCTACGCAAATTGCAAGCTTCACTTAAATAGTTCGTGGCCCGATGCCACCACAGTGTCTCACAGTCCGTTGAATCCTTCGTCCTTCGGCTGTCACCCACTGCCCAGGTTGCGCTCTCGTGTCGAGATTTGCTCATCGTGTGACTCGTACTTTTTGCTGCTGCTGCTGCTTTTGCTGCTGCTGCTGCGACGTCGGCTGGCGACTGCGTTATTTGGTCGCCAGCGCCTGCTGATGTTTTTGGTCCTTTCGCAATCGCTCGTTCAGTCGTCGTTGCGTGTTGTAGGTGGTCTGGTCTGCTCTGGACTGGTCTGCGCTGCTACCCAGTTCTTTTGCTGCCACTGCCACACAGATTGTGATGCCTCTGCCGCTGCTGCTGCTGCTGCTGCCGCTGTTGCTGTTGCTGCTGCTGCTGCTGCCACATCTTCCACATTGACGACGGCCAACCCAAACTTCTGTTTCAATTGCCGTACGCGACGGGACGCGTTCAGTCTACGTTACAGTGCGTTACGTTGTGCTACAAACAGACGCGTGAACTTCAGTTTGCAGTTTTGAGTTAACATTAGGTTAAAGTTTGAGCTTCAGTTTGCGGCAACGCGCCAATTGGCCTCGTTAGCCAGGCCAGGACATGAGTTCAGTTGAGTTGAGTTGTCTGCCCGCCCGACTGGCTGTCTGGCAACGTCATCTTAATCATCATCGGCTGCCGGCAGGTGTCAAGTGCCGAGCATGTGTGTCAATTAAAATATCTTAGCTCAGTGAGTTGTGTGCGTGACTGTGTTTAATTTTGCGCCGCACGCACCACACGGCGTATGTGCAACGTGCCCCACGAGCCATCAACGTCACAGACCAAGCATTCAATTCAGCACAAACACTAACTCTCCCAAATATGGCAAATATGGCAATAACCCAATTTAAATACGCATGAACGCTAAACAAATATCGTCAAATTCAGCAAGCCCAAAAATTGCGGTAAGTTTGCAGTTGCCACAAATCGCATTGAAATATTGCTTATTAGCCGTCAGCTCAATAGAAATTTTCCAGCTGCGGTTTACTTTTGTGTCCGTGAATTGCATTTTAATTAATTACGTTTGCACTTTGGTCAAACATTTCCATGCGATTATTTATTACATTTTGTATTTTAAGCCGTGTTAAATTTGTTTAATGATTTGTAAATTTGATTTTGCATTTCGTTTTTTTTGTTATTTGCGGCTGACATTGGGTAAACCGATTGCAGCTGGGTTTTTGCCTAGTAATATTGTTGATAATTATAGTTTGTGGGCTATGTGTGATATTTGATGTGATAATTGAATATGTAAAGAATAGAGGGTGCATTTTCGAATTATGCGAGAGGAAAGAAGAATTAAATTTATTTATATATAAAATACTCCTTTCAGACACATTCAAAATTAATAATCAATGATGAAAGAATATATTTTTTTAAAGAACAGCGAAGATTTGAAGAATTACAAATTTACTATGAATAACATTTTTCATGATCAGTATTCTGTGCTTTTATTTCCTATCTTAACGAAATATATTATATGCAACAACATTTAATTAAATTAAACATATTAATTAAAATTGATTTATAAAATTTTTTTCAGCATGTAGATAACTATTTTACAATAAGACATCAATATGTTAGGCGGAATATAGAAATAAAAATATATTTTCCATTTTAGAATGAAACACATTCAATTCATTAAAACTATGTTCTCTTCTTAATCATTGGACAAGCATCAAGCAACTATTTTTCGCAATAGTCTATGCTTCTGATTTTGCACAAGTTGTGAAGTTGTCAGACTCGAAAATATTTGTTCGGTTGCACTTGAAACAAATCTTATTAGATTGCACATAAATCAGTTTGGAAGTAGGCAATAAAAATGAGCACGCTGAGAAAAGAAGGCTGAGAAAAGGAACCAAATAATAAATTGCAATACATTACGCATACGCCAGGTGTAACAAATGTGCTAAAGTGCTGAAAATACCGAGACTCCCAAAAACTTCAGTTCTCTGTGCTGTGTTGTCTATGCATATAAATTGCCAACCTTATGCTTTTTTCTGCTGCCTGCTGCTTAATCAGTTGGTTCGTGTGGCAACTGCTGCTTCAATTTAATTAGAAAAATCAACGCCATTAAATATTTGCGCAAAGTGGCAGCTTGTAACTGTAACACATTCCTCAGCTGTGGAATGTCCTTGTCATTGCCGCTGTCTGACTGCCTGTCCTTCTGTCATTACATAGAAAATTAGATGACAGTCAGGGCAGCAAAGGCATTGCAGACAGCCGGGCGGACGGGCAAAGTCCTGGCAAACTCGAGCTGAAATGTAAATAAAACAAAAGCTGTGAGACGTTTGCAAAAGCGAAAGCTGATGGTAAAGTACATTCACGCACACTACACTCACATACACACACACACGCCCGCACAAGAATGTATGTAAAATAATAAAAAGCGACATTTACGACATAACATGGCAGCATATTACAGCAGTCAGCAAACGGCTGGCGAGGGAGAGGCGCCTCTAAAACAGCCTGGCAGACGAGCCAGGGCGACTCGACTCCAGTTGAGTTTAGTGTGGCACACACTGCGTATACGCATTACAATGTTTCGCACTGATTCTGTCTGTGTTGCCATGCAAATGTACACAAAGTAATTATATGCACATGTCTGCTCCGTCTGTGTGTGTGTAAGTATCTTGTGTCTGTGTTTGTTCGTGTTTTTGTTGTTGTACTACAACTCAAATAATTGCCGAAGCAGCGACGGCTGCCAGGCAACTCACAGCAACAAAAATGACTTTTTAAAAACAGGCACACAACAACAAAAGCAACAATGCACAACAACAACATTGTATCTTATTAACAAAACAACTTTGTGTGTTCTGTTACACAAGCACACCCACGCACACATAAACACACACACACACACACACACACTCATACATTTCCTCATTGTTTTGTTGTAATTTTGAGATACTTTTCGGCAGCAACAACAATTTAATGGCCAACAAAGTTTCAGTTTTGGGGCATACGCAATGAATTTTCATTTAATTAGGCAGCCCATCATCAGCTGCTGTGAACCTCAGCAAAAGCCCCTCCGGCCCTGCCGCCCCCAACGACCACACAAACCAACTCATCCCTTTGATGGCAAATATCTTGCAAAAAAAAATTCCTACTAAAAATTAAAAAACAAAAAAAGGCAACCATTTCACTTTATTGTTTGCTCTATGATGCTCGCTTTTTTGCATGGGGGTGTGGTGGGGGGATTGTGGGTGAGAGTGTGGCAAGCACTTTCAAATGATTTCATTTTGCGTGAAAAACCGCACACAGGATATGCAAGAGCTGGGTCCCCAACGTGAAGCTGACCAATTTGAAGGCCCTTTTCGGCCCTCTGCTTTCGCCTGCTCCTTCTAAGCAAAAGACAGAGAGATCGTGCACATCCTGCCAGACATGGAAACCAATTAATTTTAAATTGTCTGAGAGTTGAGCAAACCCCAAAACCAACAAGAAACAAAAAAAAATGTCTTTATTGCATGCTCTCCCTCTCCTTATAGCATATATATTTGTTCAGCTCTGTTTGCTGGCCTGGTTAATGAAAGTCCAATTTGTCGAGTGCCGCCGACAAGGTGCTGATAGCAAAGGGTTTTCCATCTATTTTGGGCCCTCTAATAGAAGCTGTCCCCAGGCAAACCACAAAAGGTCACCCGACTGCTTAAGAAAATACGGCCCAGGACACTCGACGAGACAATTTCACTTCACATTTTCGGTAGCAAATTTTCACACATGATTTTTTTATAGGCCAATTTGCACACATTATAAGTTTGGCCAGTTTTCGAAAAGTGGCTAGCCCCAAAGGTAAACTCTGCCAATGAAAACTTGCAACAATTTTCTCTTTGTTTAGGTAACTTCTATGTGGTTTCCATGTGAGTGTAAAAGGCTGTGCTCGGACTGGACGGGGCTTTTGGTTAGAAACTCTTTGAGAGTTCCCAAAATATAATGTTTAACTACAGAAATTTAAAGGAAAGTGTAGCCTATCTACTCAGTTTATTTTCAGTTTCGTATTTTTGCTTTTCTTTAAATCATTTTATTTTTTTTTAATTTTTATCATAATTTCACACCAAATATCTTATAAGATATATATTTTATAAATTTGCAAGCTTGAATTTCTATTTTTTGAGTCCACTAAGACCGTAAGAGCATTTTTAACACTTTTATCAGCTGAATTTAACCAGGACTCTTATCAAACTAATTAAGATACACATGTCTACATATAGTATTAGTCTAAGATACCTTTTGCAAAATCTAATACAAGAAACACATTTAACAAAATATTTAAAAATTTAATAACTTATATTCATTAAGATAAAATAATATTTAAAAAGTCAATGCGTTTTGAATACACCTTTAATAAATATACATAAAAAGCTAACTACCCAAAAATATATTCAAGTACTAGCTTAAATATGTTTCAATTTTAATAGGTACCACCCCGAAAATCTGTAAAGAATATCGTTTGTTTCTTTTTGGCCATATTCAAAGCCTTAAAGAATATTCAAAGTACAAAGTGTAAGCATCTTATAGTCGGGCCAAAAGACTATTTAGTTGCCTGCTAGTTTTTGTGTTGCTCCGGCAAGTTCTATAAATACATTTTCTATTATGCCGAAACAATTTAGAAAACAATTTCTGCGAGTGCAAGAGCGAGTAAAGTCCTTTGGCAAAAGCTGCCAGCTTTGTCGAGTGCCCATCAACTGGCGTATCCAACTGAATGAGGGCAGGGGGCTGGGGCGCGCTGGGAACTAGCAACAACAACAAGACGAACAAAAACAACACGAGTAAACGGCGCCTTGTGTTTGTGCTTTGGCTGGAAATCCTTTTATGTTATCAACGCTTATGAAGCCAGCAATTATTTGCTGCTTTTGGTCGGTCTGCTTGCGTAAATTACAGCTGGCAAAGCCCCAGCGGGCGGTGGGGAGCCGCCCCTCTCAGCCACACTCAGCAAATACAGCTCGTAACGTATGTTAATACCAACGTTTTGCGTTTTCCCACGTTCCGAATGTGTGTGTGTGTGTGTGTGTCCGTGTGTGTGTATGTGAGTGGGAGCTGCGCAAGCTGGCCAAAGCATCCAGTTTCTATTTTGTCTAATGTCTTTATATACATTTGTATGAATGCCATATATTTTGCGGCAGCCAGGCCAAAAGGACTCGACGAAACGACTCCCCCTTGCCCTTCAACGAGTCTTGGTCCCCTGCTTAACCGCAAGGCCATAAAATTAAACTAGTGCATAATTAAACACTCGCAATTAGGCGTAATTTACTTTGTGTGTGTCTGGGGCTTCCTCTCAAGCCCCAGCCTTGTCTCATATTTTCGCAACATTAGTTTTTAATTAAAAAATGTTCATCACATGCGCAAGTCGGTTGGCAGCCGTCTGCCACTTGCCACTTGCCACTTGCCACACGCCGCAATTCGGTTCGAGTCCTTTAATTGTTTTCTGCGTTCAACTTGCCACGCAATGGGCCAAACAACCCTGAGTCCCGGTCCATTTTACAAGCTGATCAGTATCTACTTTGAGCGCCGACCAAGTTTTTATGCCCAAAAGCTCGTAGGACGAAGCCAAAAGGAAATGAAAGCAGGGCCTTAGCAGCGTCTTAAGATAAGATACTTAAGCATAAACAAAAACTAAACAACAGCTGAAATGCATTGTAAACATTGCCAAGTTGTAATAATTAATCCGTAAGATTTACAAAACACAACTTGCGCATAAATTTCAAGTCCGGACAACAGGAGCAGCAGCAGCAGCAGCAGCAGGATTCGTGGCGGCGGTTTCATTACTCAAAGTTGCGCTGGTCGAAGCGCGGGCGGTGCGGAGGATTGAAGTTTGCTTTTTGCTTTGCCCAAAGGGCCATTGTTGTTGCAGGCTGGTAATTTTCTATCTTTTTCCGTGCCGGCGCTGCCAAGTTGCATGCCACAAGAGCAAACAGCGAGACGCGTCTGCAGCGCGATAAGACGCGAAATCCCTGCAGCTGGCTCTGGTAAGGCATAAGAACCGCATCTAATTGTACTTAGCATGCGGCAACTGACTCGCCGACTGACTGACTGACTGACACTCATTCCATTTGCATTTAGCAGCGACTGCAAATTGAAAGAGTTGTGTTTGTTTTTGTTGCGTTTTGGCATTTGCCAAGTCAAATATTTATGCGGCTGGTCAGGACTGCGCCTTCGCCAACGATGCACTGCGGATACTCTGGCTCAAATGCAAAGCAATCGCAAGTAAATTAATTAATCAAAATATTTAAGCTACGCCTAGCGCATCCTTCTGGGATTTGGTCAAAAGTAGAGGAAGGGCCCACTTGAGGTGGCCGAGAAGCACAAATTTTGCCAGCTGGCAATGGAAATGGAGAATTGGAGGCGTAGCCAAATCGGGACTGGTGAGGAAGATTTGGGGCGTGTAAGATTTGCATACTTTCAAGAGAACGCCGCGAATTGTTTTGTATTTGCATTTGCGTTTAATTGACAGCTGACAAGTTGATTATAAACTAATTAGGTAGCTGCTAATTGAATCTAATGAACGCAACGTTGAGTGTCAATGGCAGACAAGCGACCTACTTTCTTATAAACACAGCACCATTTAAAAGATGCAGATTAAGCTCTGATTTTTCCAGTTCAACGAATTCGCACGCTCGAATTGGCGATCTGTCATTTATATAATTATTATATGTGTAAGTTTAGTATATAAATAGAATTTTTGTACTTCGAAAAAGAGATCCAAAAATACTTTAATAATACTTATAATAATAATAATTAAATAGGAAGTTCGAGTTTCAAGTTCAAGGTCTTAGTTAATCGTTTTCACTATAGCAGCATTAACCTGCAAGACGAATTTTACGTCTTAATTAAAATCAAATATACATACGATTTTCTCTGTTTGATTTTTGTGCATTTATTATTTAAATTCAATTCAAGGCCTGGTTTTTTGTATGTGCAAAATCAAGTTCAGAAAGCGCGCCTAGAAGTGAGTTCTTCATTTGAACCGAAAATTTAGTTTGGATAGGCAGCTTCATATACTTTTATATACGTTCATCGTACTCAATTGTTTTTCGTATATATTTTTATTTCAAACGGGGTATTGCTTATTTAGAAGCTTATCCTTTAGATGCAGTTTTATGAACATGCGCATAAAGTATGCTATATAAAATATCAAACCTGCGAATATATTATTTCAAAGAATACATCCGAGATACATTTATTTAGCATCAACATAATATAATTTTAATGTCAACGAAGCGCAAGAGAGTAAAGCTGCATTCAGATAAAGTTCAGCAACAACAAAGCTGATTGCATTTAACATATCAGGTCAAAACTCAACTAATTATAACTAAGTAAAACTGTCAAACCCAGCTCAAGTTACGAGCTGGCAGCTTAGGATCTTAGTTATTAGCAATGGAATTAAATTTCTGAAATGACAGCAAACTTGTGCCGTAAATTGTCACGGCCACAACAAACAGACAGAACAGCAACTAACTAAACAGTTTTGATTAATGGCAACTACTTTGCAAAGATATTAAATTTTAGCTACCTGCACAGCGAGATGCAGAGAGCGATAGAGAGACAGGGACAGGCAGCGAATAAAAGCCGAGCTACGGCAATCATTTGAAAAGCCATTTGTAAATAACATAACCGAAAAGCATTAAAAGCTAATCCCGTTTGAGCCAGCAGCCGGCAGCTGAACACGTTCCATTCCAAGCGATTTGGGCCTGAGAAGGTTCTCGACTTCCTCCCTTGCCTGCTGATGTTGCTGCCTGTGTTGTGGCCTGTGGCATCAACTAAAAATCCATGCCACAAATCCACGTCACTTGCTGCTTAGCCAATATTTTTCCATTTTCGTTCAGCGGGGTTCAGCATTGCATATTTATGTGATTTATTATGGAAAAGACGCCCACTCCGCCCATGACAAAAACGGCCACAACCTCTACCTCTGGGCCAAGTGACCCCTAAACATTTGGCCAACTGTCCCGTTTGGAGTTGTGGCCTAGAGCGACATTTTGTAAAGGTTAAAAACAAAAGCGGACAAAGAGAAATGCGAAAAATTAGGTTCACGTTACGCGACAAACGGCGGAGCCGCTCCCTTTTACTGTTGATTCCTGGTATATGGCCAGGTAATCTGGCCCAGGTTCAAGCGCCCTCGGGTTGGTTGGTGGCGAGTGGGTGGTGTGGGTGCTGTGGGTGTCTTGGGGCCTCTGCTTGATTATTAGCCCCCGGCGCTATTCTGCTGTTCTGCTTATAAATTCGGTTCAGTTGAGTTCAGTTCAATTTGAGTTTTTTAGGGTGTGTTCAATATGCCCGACACGGACGCCCACCAAATCCTCCTTTAAGGCTACTTTTACATTGGCGATGTTCGTGTCTAGCCGGACAACTGTTCGTGTTCGTGTCCAGCAGTTGGTGTTCAGTTTCTGTTTATGCCAATATTTACATTCCCGAGCTTCGGCAGCACCAAAAAAAAGAATATATTTGATTTTAACACGAAAATAAATAAATTTGAAAGAACTGTACGTTGTGGGGGCGGCCAGACGGCGTGGGCGTGGCCACGCGGCGGCTCCTTGTGGCAATCCTGATAAGGACACACTTTAATAGATGGCTCTAATGGCGACTTATTTACGAGCATGTGACCAAACATATTGCTCCCTTTGCCATTGACTTGGCGTTGTGGTTTTTCTTGTTGTTGTTGTTTTTCGATTTGCTGTTGTTGCGCCTGCGAGCAGCTAAATTAATTGAAAAAAGTGTGTCCCACATAAATTTGAGGTGGCTTAAAATGTAGCATACTTTTCTGGGCAAGCTATTGCAGCGCTGCACTGTGGGTAACTTGTATCATTCTCCTGGCAGAAAGCTCATTTTAAATTGCTTACAGTAAACATATATTTTGTGTCTCATTAGGTTTTTTTAAATAAGTTCCAAATGCTTTATACAATGAATAAAAAGCCCCATCTGACCTAATTTTTAATTTTAATTTTTAATTTTAATTTTTAATTTGCTAATTTTATTTTTTATTTTTAAATATTTATTTTTATGTTTTATATATATATTTTTCATTCATTTCACCCAATATTTTAACCACTTTGCAATATATTGTTTTTAATTGCTTTAATTGGTGTTTAAGGCAAATTTTATTCAATTATATATTCGCATATTCATCAAATTACTCCCGAAAAAGGTAGTTTGCATAACGTGTCTCTTTCATATGTGCCTGAAAAACATCGAGAATATGTTTTTATAATAGTAGTTGCTGAATTAAAGGGCCCTTGTGCTTAAATTTAGGAATTCGCTTAATCATAAAGTTATTAATTATTGGCCACAAAAAGTGGTCAAACCGCCCATAGTGCGCTGTTCGATGCCAATTAAAGTTTATATTTTCCTTAAATTTTTCAAGTTATTGGTTTATTAGGGTTTTTTATGTTTTTTATTCTCTTTGGTTTTTAAACGAGATCACGTCATTAAATTCATGGAATTGGCAAACATGCAATTGGACCGCAGCTGTTCGCAACAGTTGCTATATGCAACTGTAAAAAACGGGCCAAAGTAATTCTCGACGGCCATGGAACGTGCTCGGAACACGTTCTGCCATTTATTCCTCCCTCTTGTGCCACCTCCATGCTAGCTCTTCTGCAGTTCGGCATGGAGAATTGCGGGCGTATTTACGTAAAATGCCGGCGGGCTCTGCTGCGCTCTACTATTCCGTTGATGTCTTCATATGTGACTGACTGACAGACTGACTGATGAACGAACTGTTGCCCGCCTGCCTTTCGTCCTGCCGTGGCCGTGCGCCTGTCTTCCTGGCAACGCTTCAGCTGTCAGTCAAGCGCTCAACGCGACACAGCGCAAGATTCATAATTGTCGCAGCTCACTCACAAAAATGCATTGCAATTGCGATGTTGTTGTTGGTTTTGTTGTGGCAACTGGCTCACACTTCACACACACACACCCTATTTAAATGGATATACGGCATGCCCAGTCGCATTCACATTCGTATTTTCCCTTGATAATCCACATTCAACGGCCAGAACTTTAATACATTGTAATTATGTCAACTCGTCAACGTGTGTCTGCCAGGTTTCAGCCAGTCGGCTCTAGTTGCTCTTGTCGTCGTTGTTCTTGTTATCGTTGTTGTTGCAACAGCAGCTTCATCAGCGCTGGGCCAAGCCATGTTACGTATACGCAATTTATGCGATACACAATCTGTGCCAGAGACTCGCCTCACTTAACGGCTTAATATATTGTAACGGCAGCTGGCGTCACATAATAATACGCACACACGCACACACACACACACACGCTATGCACACACATGACTGCGCACAGGGCAGTGAATGAAAAGAATTACCACAAAGCACAAGGCAAAACCAATTCAATTCAATTCCCACACACACACACACACACACATACACACAACGGACTATTTATTTAAGCGTGACACACATGCAGTTATCAGCGTGTGTGTGTGCTAGCATTCTATAATTTAATTATAAACTTTGCACTATTAATTTTCAAACTTTGCCCAAACTATGAGCATCGAGCGCAGCTGCAGCCTCGGCAGTTGCCATGTGCCTTGTCCTGCGAGTAGGTAACGACCGCAACCAGCCCCAACTCCGCTGCATATTGGTGGCAGTTGACAGGGGGATGGGAGTGGGGCTGGCCAGCAGCCTTGTGCTTGTCTAGTTTATGCACGTGCACCATATTGAAAAAGGCAACGCGTTGACTTTTTAGCCATTTGTCAAGAACCAGTTCGCGAGCAACTTTTGTAATTAGATGAAGTGGACACAAGTTATGTATGTGCGCGCGTGTGTGTGTGTGTGTGTGGCACATCTGCGGCTGTTTACGTCGAATCCAGCACATTTTACTCCATCGGCAAACCACAGTCCCAACCATAAGAAAAAACTCGACGAGTAATGAGCTCAAAGGTTTCGGTTTGTGCATTCAAATGAAAGCATTTTGTACGCTTCTATAATTTGTTTAGTTCTGACCCTAAAACTGAGCGGTTTTATAAATAAATCATAATTGGCCAATCGGCCTTAAGTTCTAATGCTTTTCCCGCAGTCTCATTGGTTGATTCGAAATATTTATAGTACCATAAGTAACTTATATCAAATATCGCCAATATAGAAGATCTAGAGAGCTAGACTTTTTCTTAAACAAGTACTGGCATTTTAGGAATCTTGCCAGTTTATTGGAGCTCTCATTGATTTTTATTTCATACTAATTAACTTATATAAAAAATAAATAAAAACTGTATGAAATCATCTTAAGCAAACTTTAGTAATAATCTCGTAAATAGCTTTAGCTTTTTAAAATAAGTTAAGATGCTTTTTCGGAAAACTTTACCAAGGCTTTATTTAATTTATGAAATCTTTTAAAAAATGTTCTGGCAACCGTCTTCGCCGTTTTCCACTTTGCTGTAGAGTTTCTTTAATGTTATTTGCCAGTTCGGTCTTTTTTTATACTTTTAACGAGTGTCTTGCAAATTTATCATGAGACAGCGTTTAGCAACATTATTCATAATTCATGACAAGTGCAGCGCAGCACAAAACGAATGCCAACTTAAAAAGCCAACGGAATGCCCTAAAAAATGCAATGCCAACAGCCACAGCAACAGCAGCAGCAGCAACAGCTACAGCTGGGAAAAGACCAAAAGGCAGCTCAACTAAATGACAAGCGCAGTGAAAAGCTGCCACTGGGAGTGCATTTAGTTCTTATCAACAGCAGCGGCAGCAGTGGCAGCGGCAGGTGCCAGGTGGCCAGACAGCTCAAGAAGTGGAAACAGCATCCATCAGGAGGCAGCAGCAGCAGCAGCGGCAGCAGCAGCAGCAGCAGCTGCTCACCTGAGCGCACAATATTAATGGAGTCTCTCTCCAGGCGCAATACACGTTCTATAATTTTTTTGCCACCTCCTCCGTTTTTGTTATTCTTTCATTACTTATTTTTTCCTTGTCGCCCTTAGCTGACTTTCAGTTTTGGAATATGTAAATATACTTTAAAGCACGACCAAACAGACCTTTTTCGCCTTTTCGGGCTTCGCTTCACTGATTTATGTCGCTGGCAAATTTCATTAAAAGTGCAGCCACTCAGCTTGATGAAGTCGCAGCTCGGATACTCTCGGCGAGATCTCATCGTCTGTTGCCCATAATTCCTGCCAATTGCATTTGCTTGGCGGCGGCTTATCTGCTTCCCTTTTGGCACTCTTTTATCTTCAGTACTTGGCGCTTCCCTGCAACTCTTTGCGACTCTTTGCTTATCGACATCCGCATCGGCGCTTGTAATAAATCAGCTAGACGCTTCGCTCACTTCCTGTCGTCTCATTTTTTTCATTCTGCCGCTGTCTGTTGCACGTTAACCTCCCACATATACACACACGCCCTCTGCCACATCGGTGCGGCATCATCTTGTCAATAGCTTGGCCTGAGCTTAGACTCCTGCGCTATATTTTCCGACACATCATTTTCTATGTTGAGGTGTTGAGTACGAGCACAAAAAGAATTTCCATTATTTCTCCCTGCCACTGATAGAGCTCACTGCCCCGCCTCCAACAGTCTCCCCACCTTCACTCAGCAGCTGTTGCCCACTTCATTGCCTGAGAACGCAGTTTGACGCGTGCAAAATATCATCAACTTAAGTAGATAGTCTACACGCAGCAGCTCAAGAGTTAGCTCAAACGTTTTGATAATACGGCAACTTTTCCTGTAGACTTTCGCCAGACTATCGACTAGACAACTTCAACAACTGATTAGCTCGTAAGCTTCCCTGCCAGGCAGCTCGACAGCTATGTCGCCTGCTCAATTTTCATAGTCAATTACAAAACAAACACTGAGCTTAGATTGCTAGGTTTCCTCAATTAAGTAGCTACTCATATATAGTAGGAGGGACGGAAGAGTTTATATTCATATCTGTCTAATATAGGAGAAAGAAAGTTAGAATGCTGCAGTCGGGTGTAACCGACTCCGCAATACTCGATCACATTCTAATCACAGGTAAATCAAGTACCCTCGCATTATTTGTACACAAACCAAAAATAATAACATAAAATACAATTGTGTAACGAAATTAAACTTAAAAAGGGGCGTTTCCAAAAAATCTTAAAACTTTATCTGGCGCGGGTATATACAATTATATATAAAATCATCTAGCTTTAATAGCCTCGAAATAAAGGCTGGTCAATTAGATGAGGAAGTTGTATTCGTTGAGTTTGACTTGCTCCAAAAATTCAAACAATGTGAATAAATAAATCACTTTATTTCCGACTGAGTATAAGAAAAGTAAATTAATTATGCATACACTTATGTATGTGAGTGTGCATAATGTGCTTATATTGTCCAACACAAAATTCGCATAATTCATTTTGCATCGACACGTCAACTGTTTAAGCAATAATAAAAACAAAAACTTTTATTTTCATAGCAAAACAAAATTTACAACATTTTGCAGAGGTCAGATTTAAATACATAGTACGTAGATGTCGTGCATTGTGCGTTGAAGCAACTAAATTTTCGTTAGTACATAAATTGAATATGAGATTAACAATCTTGTGTGCACATATTTATACATAGATTTACGTACGTGTTTGTGGATATACGGAACATTACCATAATCGCATAATGCATGAGCCGACATCTGAGGAAATTAAATGCATTCAGCTCAATTATGCTTGAAAATCGGAAAATCAGAATGCAAATCAATTAATGGAATTAATGTAAATGACAAAAGTGTCTGTTAATAATGCCTTCTGCACGTATGTACGTGCGTATTTAGGATATGGGAGTGTTCAGCACCGATAAGAAGACGCACACGCTGCTGGAAAACTAATTAAGGCCAGGAAAACTAATTAAGTTGTCTTTCTGCATATTTATGATAACAATTGGCAACACGACAGCCAACCCAAACTGCCAACACGATTCGTGCACAGACCTGACCACAAGCTGTGGCCAGGACTAGCCGCGGGCTCCAGGCAAAGTTTGGCCTGGTTTTCCACTTGAAAATCAATCAGCCACTGAGCTGTGCTCGAAAAACTGTTGCAAGTTTTATAAATGCTGAGCGAGTGCCTCAGCTCATGTTGCATTTTGTATGCCTGTCAACTGGGCCAACAGCCTCCCGCTGCCCCTGGCCCTGCGCCCTGCGCCCTGTGCCTGCCCCTGTGCCAGGCTGTCTGGTGCTGTCTATCTGCTCGTTTACTTAACACTGATTGCCAATGCAAACAGAGCTTTGGCCACGATGAGTCCTGCTCGAAAATCGCTTTAGTGCAGCTCACAGATACAGATACATATACAGTCGCAGATACGCTCGTCTATTTGTACGCTTAAGGTTGCTAAGTAAACCCTGAACTGTGAACTGTGAAATCTGACTGTAGTGTAATCAATGCTCAAGTGAGTCTGCAGAGACTCTGGCTCTGTGTCTACGACAAAAATGTTATGTTTTAGCCCTTCTGGCGATTGGTTTCAAGCCCAAATCTACTGGAGGTTTATCGTTGGAGTTGATTCGAGCCACATTTGCTTTGCTCTGATTGGGCTATATTTAAGCAAATCTCAGCATTGACACTTTGCCAGGGGCAAATGCTGCAAATAGTCTCCATTAGCAAAACATCAAAAGCAGTTGAGATTTCATGGACCCAAATCAGCAGCAAATTTAATTGACATCACGTCGTATGCGTAATGGATTAACATGCAAATTAGGAAATGAATCAATTTTCTGCTTATGCTAATAAAGTCGGCAAGGCTTCTCCAATTTTATTAACCTAACTTTTATCTCAACTAAAAACAAAACATAAATAGATTTTAATTTCAGTTCTTATCCATTAATCATAAATAACTTAAATTAAAATGCCAAATCTTGTAAGAAATTATAAAAAACGTATTATCTTCCAAGTACCTACAAATATAACTACACTGGATTAAAACATAATCATTTCTATTAATTTAATGCAAAATGATGTAAGATCATAAATAAAATTATTTTTCAATTAACTCAAAACAATAAATAAGGTAAATTTTAATTAAAGCTGCAGACAATAAAATGCAATAAAATCAAAGAGTGTAATTCTATGAGAAGCTTTTATTGTGGCACTATTTTGGCTCATTAATTACGGTTATTTATTGGCCAGGTGCAAATAAATTGCAAAGGCATTGAAAAAAAGAATGTATTGTATATAAATATAAGCATGTTTAAATACTTATAAAGGGGTATAAATTACATCTGATTTCATGTGCCATTAGCAGGGGACAATAATAAAAGCAAAGTGCAGCAAAGTGTGGCATAATTTATGGCGTACAACCGACAATTTCCTGCTGGAAAGCGAGCGTTCGACACAAAGCGTGGTCTGAGGCAACATTGTGTGTGTGAGGGCTCACTTATCCCGTAACTGACAAGCGTGAATGCGACTAAAATAGTTCTGAATATGATAGAAGGTGGGATGTCCGAGGTGCTACAAGAACACTATATTTATTGCTGTGTAAGCAAACAACACAATATATATTTATATGAATAAAAATGTTTTAAAAATAAGTTTTTAGTGGTCAAGTGTATTACTTTCTTTATTTGCGTCTTAAAATTAATTGGAAAACTACAGGTGTTGTGCTCTAGATATTTTTAATACTAAATTCAAACTAATTCTTGGCAAACATGGCGATGTAATAAATATCGTTTACATTTTTATAACTTTGTAAAAATTATATTCTCCTTAACCTCATCTAAAAAATGTTTTCAAGGTACTTTAAACTTAAACTACATACAAATATTAAGTAAGCTATTGGTATTTTTATCCAAAAATAAACGCATTTCAATTTAATTAATTAATATGTTTGTTAATATTTTTTTCATTTTTCAAAAATTTCAAACCACATTTTTATAATTTTAAGATTATTAATCAAATTAAAAGATAGTAGTAAATTATGTGAACAAAAAAGTTATTTGCTGCGAGATCTTTACATTTCTGGTATCAGGCTGCCAAATGCCATGTTGTAATCGCATTTCTTCCCATACACTCTTTTTATCTAAATTTCCCCCACCTCATTTTCGCTGTAAATGCAAGCTTTTATCGGCATCTCAGCTCCAACCCTGTGCTCTGGGCGTTGGTTGCCAATCAGTCAGGCAGTCAGGACAAACTGTTTAATACAAATAGCAGTAGTATATGCAAGACTTTAAAAGGGTATCAAATTGCTTAAGTCAAATGTGTCCAGTTCCATTTGCAGAGAGCTCCGTGTAGCTATTTCCATTACAGCGCTCAGCTGCTAGCAGACGGTGTTTGTTATTAAATTGAAACCCTCGGCAAATGGAAAAAAGCAACAGCCAAAGGTAAAAGTAACTTGTCGATCAGCGTGAGCCGGTTCGGGGTCTGCTTCGTTGCTGACTCAAGTCGCAGACTGAGGGTGAAGGGCAAATACATCATTTTGCCAAGGAGTGCCAATTTAATTCTTTGCCTTACAAGGGTTGTTTGCCCGTGAAGAATGGCTCGGTAGGGTGGCCTTAATTTCAAGCTTCAGCAGATTTTGCATTCACTTATCGTGACAACATTATTAATAACTGACACCAAATGCTAATAGAGCAGTTGAGGCACTTGCCATGATTTGCAGCTTGGCAGGCAATTTTCTCAGCTCTCGGCAAATACTTATGCGAATGATAATAGAAAAATATTTAAATGAAAACTTTGAAATAAGCTGAAATTGCATTGCAACTAGATAAGCAATCAGGCAGCCAGCACTCTGGCACTCTGCTGCTGAAGCCTCTGATCAATATCCATCAATAGCAATTCCGTAGCACAAATTGTTTGCCCTTTTCCTGTAGCTATAGCCACAATATCCCGCACCACGCTTCTCGCTTCTTCGCTTCTCCCTTCTCTCTTGCCCGCATTCATGAGACCAATTATTATGCAAATGGCAAACTACTCGTACTTCGACTTCAATCCTAAAATGTAGACATAGCAGCAAGTTTTAAATAGCAGCAGGCAAAGGAGAACGAAAGTCTAAGGTACTTAAACAGCAGATACCCTGTAATAAGGCTTTTGGTGAACGCCTTGCTTCGAGCAGTTGTAAAAGTAAATTCGCGATTTATATCCGAAATATAACCTTACCTTATGTCTATCTCAGAGATTCACGCCCTACCTTCCAAAAGCCCCTTTTCACCATTTTTTTAGCTACAGGGTATAGGAAATGTGCTACTCGAACCACGGTGCTTTGGAACAAACCGCACTAAATCAATATATGGCTGGTCCTGCTGCTGGTCCAAGTCTTCTTCTTCTCCCCTACTGCTGTTCTTTGGAGCCGAAAGCTGCGGCGCCGGCCACAAATCAACATTTGACTTTTGCATAAATTGCAAGTAGCAACAAAATTGCTGGAAAAGAAGAAGAGTAATTTTCTCGCTTTCGTTTGCAGGTGCAACGTGCCACGCCCACTGTTGATTATGCGCCCAACGCTGCTACTGCTGCTGCTGTCTGTGTCGGTTGTTGATGCGTTTTGTGTGTGGGGGCAGCTCCGGCCTGGGCCCTCCTGTCTGTCGCTTTTTCCACCTGCTGGGCAACATTTGTGCGGTTACCTGCACATTTTTGTTGCTGTTTACTCATTTGCTGCGCAGCAACTGCCAGGACTGTCTATGATCCCGGCCAGGCATTGGCAGCGTCTTCGTTGCTGTTTCAATTTGCATTTCATTCGCAGCTATCGCAGGGGTTGCAGCAAAAAAAAAGGCAGCTCTCCTTTAAGATTTAAAGGAATAAACTGGCGATTTGATTAAGCCGCTTTCTGCTGCAGTTTTTTATTGGTAACTGGCAACGGGAATGCGAGCGGTGGCAACACCCGAAACGCGCTGCAATCTGTGGCAGAAAGCCGTTGCAAATCGAGCTGAATCGATGTGCGACAAACAAAAACAGGAAATGGACGTTGTGTGCTTAACTTTGTTTCCGCTTTTGGTCGGCGACTGAAATTCGATGCGTCCTGACGCGTCGCCCGTGTCGCCTTTTTGCCCCAGCAACTAAGACTTTGTGTGTGTATGTGAGTGTGTTTTGTAGCTGCAAATGCAAATTTGTTCAAAGTTTATTGAGTGCACGTGACGGCAAACAAAAGTGCAAAGTTGCCTTTGTCCTTGCATCCTTAGGGACATGGCCAAGCTACGAGCGACGAGTACAAGCGTTTTCTTGTTTTTCACTTTTGTTTTCTTTTTTTCAACTTGCCCATTATTCTCATTGCTTTTTTTCTCGCCCGTTATTTCATAGCCTCCACTTGCCATGTTTAATTTTTTCTAACTGCTTTTTTTGCTGCTCTTAAAGGTTGCGCCTCAGAGTTTTGACTTGCAAATGTGCAGTTTGCATGTCTTAGTTTTTAATAATATTCATGAAAAAATTCGTGTGACTTCTAGAGTGATATTAGCTGAAAGAGGCTCTTCAGCACTATAATTTGATCGAAAGATTAGAAATTGTAATTAAAAACTATAATTTTTGAGGCACTGTTTAGGGCACGAAAATTTTAAAGTCAGAGAAGTACTCAGGTACTTTCAAAGCTTCTTCCTTTCACTCATTTGAAACATGTGTGATATATGTCTGTGTCTGTTTTCCGACAAAATATCATTTTTTCGTCCTCTTCTGTAAATTTTTGATTTAAAGTTGTTAATAGCCATTTATTTTCTAATTTTCTGCCGTGTGAAAACACTTTTACTGCTCGTCATGGAACCAATGCCATATATACTTTTCTGCATATATTTCTTTCTTTAACAAAAACACTTTTTCACTGTAAAATGCTGTAAAAGTTTTAAACAAGTATTTACACATTTCTATGAGTACCCAGGAACAAATTCGTTTTGTCCGAAATGAAACTCTTACATGCAAATACCCAAAAATAAAAGAAACAAAAACAAAAAAAAACAAATTTAATGGTAAAATATTTTGCTTCATTGCAGATATGCCAGAGCAGCAGTGGCCAGGCAAAGTACGAAACCGAAGCGAACACTCAAAATCAATAAAATGGTAAGTACTTGCCAGCAATTTTATCCAGTCTATCTGTTGACCCATCCTGGACGAGGGGCCTTTTATACTTTTGCTCCTTCTTTTTTTGTGTGTGCAAACATTTTATTATAAGTGCAGAACTGTGGATACTTTTGGCAATGCTTATTGCCAATGCTTTTATAAATTTTATGACTCAATGCGTGCCATTGTCGTCGGTCGAACGACGAGGACGATGCTTCGACATTTAACCTACGGACTTTTTTACGAGCAGTCAATAGAAATCAGCTCGAGCTGCAACTGCAACCGCAACTGCAATATTATGCATCCACATCCTTGCAAATCTGGCCAACTATAATTTTAAAGCCACAAAGTCCCGGGGCATGTGCTAGGGCGTGGCTGTAAGCCAAATTGTGCACAACTTGAGCATGAATTTTCAATTGAAAGCCATGTAAACAGCTAAAAATGCCAAAGGAAATATGCGAAAGGAAAATCGAGCGCGCATGTGGAAAATCGCGGCTGCTTTTAAGGCCAGCGCCCAACTAAAAGATTTTCGGCTGTTCTGTTTTTTCAGAATTTTACGTCAATTTAATTAGACATATGCGAGTTTTCTAAGTTAACTGTCAAAAGTTGAGCGGCAAAAGTTTTGCTGTTTTTTTGAATTTGTTGTAATTCAATTGCAGTCAGCCGGCGGATGTGGAAGTTTCAATCTGCGCACCACGGCAAAGAAAACGAAAATAATCTGCAATAAAAATGTTTTCCTTTAATAAAAATTCAATTTCCTCGAAGCGACACATGTTTGGGAGCAGCAGCAGCAGCAGCAGCAGCTGCCAGTCGACAGACGCCGCGCCGGATGCAGTTAGGTAAAAGGCAACGGCTGGGCCCAGACAGGATCCAGCAACAGCTTCCCGCTGCATCCTTCGCTTTTCGGCTGGACGCTGGCGCTGCGAATGTCTTTCAATTTATAATGACGAGCTGGTATTAGTGCTGTCTGTGTGTGTGCTGCTGCTGTCTGTTGCATGCGCAATGCCGCATTAGAAACGTCGACGTTGTGGAGAATGTTACCACGTGCCCCTCCCCCACTGTTCGTGCCGCAGACAAACGGCTGGCAGCACCTAACTGCGGATATGCGTTGCGCGTGGCAGCTTTCGCAGCAAAGATCGATAGTCGCCGCACCGATGATTGCATAGATTATGGACCACGCCCAGCACCCCACCGTGCACTGTGGAAGCATTTAAGAGTGCGCGGTGGATGCATCACTTGAAAACAAGACGCGGCAGCAACGGGCAGAAACTTTATCTAACGTTGCCCAAGGGCAACCTTGGCTACCCTTGGCTGCCATAGAGCCGGAGCCGGAGATGGAGCCGGACTCGATGAGCATCCGGCTACGTCTCCGACCCCGACGCCGCTTAACGGACTTGACAGCGACTAAGCTCTGGTTGAGCAGTGTTTACCTAGGCTATTGCCCGATTGGACTCCCTGGCAGCATCTGATGCTCTTCTCTGTCTTTCTCGATTCTTATTAGTCTGATTAACTGGGCCAAAACAACAGCTAACACCCCAAGCTCATCAATACCAGTAGAAAATCGGCCTAAAAGTGATCGATAAAACATTAGCTTTTTTAATTAATTGAAAATAACTATTTCAATCAAAACACATGAAATTTAAACTTGATTTTGAACGAGCTTTTTAACAAGAGTTAGTTTGTCACTGACAGACGCGTCCTTTTTTAATCGAAAATTTTAGTGCAAATTTGGTAACTAAACTATAAAAAATAAAGAAAAAATCCAAACACTTTATTTGATGCGAATATACCAAATTGTAGATTTCAAGCGTAAAGTTCTTTACATCATGTGTGCAACAAAAATATGCATTAATACGGACAAACCTTGTACAAACCCAATGTACTCTTCTTAGCTTTGTGAATAGAGTATGCAAAGGAAAAACTTATAAAATCAAGTTTATTTTTAATATTTTTAATAATCAGTCTCAGCCGCATTCTCTTTCAAAGAGACCGGACATTGATAAATATTTCCGATACGATGTGACTAAAATACTCAACGTAAGAAAATTTTTTTAGCAATATATTAATGTACTTTTTGAGATTTAGAGATGTCAGCCCTTAACAATTAATTGAAAATGATTTGAAGGATTTGTAAAACAGCCAGTAAGATTTACTTTGTGGATTATAATTAAGATGTATTATTGCAGTAACCTAATCCCACAATTCCAAAACCAAACGAGAAGCGTAAATCTAATATCAGCGTCGAGTTATAAAGAATTATTAAGAACACTCTGTGGCGCTTAAGAAGTTAGCCTCCACCCCCGTTAGCCGAGACAAGACTATCGGAAATGATTGTCTCAGCTTTCGAGATTGGTTTGACGCTTATCTGTCCGGCCCATTGCCCGGCACAGATTAATGGACCGACTGCAGCATCTGTTAGCCATACAGCTTATGCTTAGCCATATGTCTGCTCAGTATCCTCCCCCTGCACGCCTGGTCAAAACAAACAAATAGCGCAATTTTTAGTGCTTTATCGCCGGCCAAGTCGAGTGAGCCAATCAACTTGGCTCTAATACGTTTAGGCTGCTCATAATCACGCTCCAGCAAGCGAGACATCAATACGCGATGCGAGCACCCAGACTGGACATGGGGCGAAAGCTGCCTCCCAGCTTCGCTCTCAGCTCTTCAGCCCTTGCCTCAGCTCGGGGCAGACATGGCGCTTATTGTTCTTATCTCATTATTACATTTCTATTTACTTTACAAGCCACCGCTGGCGGGCTGGGCGCGCGTCTTGGCCATGTCTCTATCTGGTCTTTGTGCATCTTCCGCCGGGATTGGGATTGGGATTGGGATTGGCATTGGTATGGGTGCCATGTCAGCGAGTGCCTTATTTATATGCGCTATTTGTCTTGGTGCCCGCCAACTAATAGCTTGGTCTTATTCTCTCCCACTCCGTGTCTCCTTTCTCTGTTTCAGCGTCTCTGCTTTGCCTGCACTTAACGCGACTCATTGTCCATTGGCTTAGCGGTCTATTACCCCTGCCTTCCGCCCTGCACAAGTTGGCGTCCCTTTTCGCCAGACACTTCCGTGCCTTATCAAACGTAACTTCCGACACACACACACACACACACACACACACACACACACACACACCGAGATTACAGTTTCGTCTTGAGCAGCGGTTTCTGACTACTTCCGGCTATTTAGATTGCCATCCTGATGGTGCAGGTGATTGCCAGCGTCCACTTCCTGCTCACACACACACACACGCACACCACACCTCACCTCAAAGTCGACGCCCTCTGAGAATTCAATTTGCAGAATCATTAACACATTTTGTCAATAAGCTGTTGTCAATACACAAGAGACGGCGGCGCATCATTAAAGATTATTATTCATTTTTATGTAATTATCTGCTTACCCAAGTGCCCGGCGAGGACCATAAAATACGCTCGGTCCTGACAGGCTCTGTGGGCGAAAGGGCCGAGGGGGGCGTGAGGGGCGTGGGGTGGCACGGCCGAAACGTGAAATGTTTTTGGCCCTGTTCCGACGAGGCTTCCGCTCGGCCGCCCATCTACGGCGTGCTGATAACCCGCCTGAGCCAGCTGCCTCAAACTGATGGCTTTAATATGTGTGTCCTCAGCAGCATGCAACACACACGCGCCCCAACATCAAATTACACAAGGCAGCAGCCATTTTGAGGCTGACTAAAGAGAACATGAGTCGTGCAATATTTAAGTACATAATAAATTATTCGGTTCTTCTGAAAGACGTTTTTAAATTCTATTATAAAACCCTCAGGGTCTTTTTAGTCCTTAACAATTTATACTATCTTGATTAAACAGGCAGATGGAGGCATTTTCGACCCCATAAAGACTGCAGCTAGCCAAGTCCGTCATTTAGTCTGTATAAACGTAGCGGTAACTATAATTTTAAATTTAAAATTTTATATATAATTGTATTTTGATAGTATACGAAATACTTATTCGAAGAACATCTATTCTATATAATTCTATAGATAATTCTTCATTTATTTTATATATACTCCTTCCGCCAAAAAATAGAAGAAAAAAACCCGCTTCGGTTTACAATTTGTATGTATTTGTATTAAGGCTCTGACAATTGCATAAAGATCGGACAGTAAACTTAGATGTTATTCAAGATTAATTTTCCATAATTAGGGCTGAGGGAGAAGAAGAAGCATAACAGCCTAGTAATGCAGCTATGTACAGGGTATGTGCTAGTCGGGCAATGTCGACTAGATCACTCGAACTTGTTTTCTTACATGGGAAAAATTGTAAGCGTTTCTAGCATTTTTTAGAAAACTCATCCATTCTGAGATAAATTTTAAATAATTTTTTATAAGCGAAAATTTACTTTTATGCAATCAGTTATAAAATTCATTTTCCAAACTTCACTGAAGCTGTTAACATTTTTATAAAATACACGCAAATTGGACGGAAAACTGTTGACACCAATTTTTTGTTTTGCACCTAATCGACCTCAAACTCATTTAGGCAAATCAATATAAATTTTTCAAAAATGTGTTGATATTTGTAGATGTTATCTTTCAAAATTGCAATTCTATTTATTTCCTCTTCTTTCAGTCGTACCAACTACGATAATTAAAGATTTCCCTTCAGTTAACAGTGTGTGCGAACATATTCTTAAGCTAATCCATAATCTTTTTAAACATATTTTAATCCTAGGAAATCGTAATCGTAAGTGCATGTGCAGATGATCTTAATATAGTACATAAAGTTTGGTCGTGTTGAACAGTGTTATCTATAACTAGCCTGGTAAAAGCATCCTAATGCCCCTATACTAACGGGCCATGAGTTATGGCCGCAACGTGTGGCCCTGGCTGTAGTTACACTTAAGAACAGTGCCCAGAATGAGGCGTGTGTGTGTGTGTGTGTGTTTGTGTGTGTTTGTGTGTGCATGCGAGTAAACGAGTATATTTAATGCAGAGCACACAACGGCAACGCCATCTGGAGCCTGGGCAGCACAGAAAAAAACGAAGGGCGCACCATTTAAGTTTACTGCACAACAGCCCAGAGTGTGCGAGTGTGTGAGTGTGCGAGTGTATGAGTGTGCGAGCGTGTGCGTATGTGTTGTGTGCATGTGTTAGTTTCATAATGTAACCGGATGTGCCAACACAATGCTCGCACATCCGCTAGCCAGACAACAGAACAACAGCTGTCACATACACTACACACAACAACACACACACACACAGACACCCAATAGCGTGAGACAGGGAGAGGGAGAGAAAGAGTCTGTGCCGCTGCGCTTTTGTTTGCGAATCTTCAGCTGCGTTTGGGCTGGAGGAGAAGTTGTCGCCTTTGTCTATGGAGGAGGCTAGCAGAGAAATGACAGCAACGGGCACATTATTAGAAGCAGCAGAGCATATAATAGGGGCATTCGCATAACGAGAGGCGTGAGCCGCCGCACATGAGAGCCAGTGACATAATTATTAACTGCATATAAGTAAATATAAAGGCGACCAAATGGCCAAAGATAACGACGCTCATTGTGTCCGTCGCTCGGCGTGCGGATGTGGAAGCTGAGGGGAACAGGAGAACAGCTTTTGCACATTAAGTAGACATATCACGTGTGCGGCTCATCAATTAAGTTTTAGTTTGTGTTTCAGCTCGAGCTTAACAGCAACTGACAAAACTAAATTGATTAAAAATAATACAAAGAGCACAAGTCGCGCATTTTAATGAGACGGCCGCTGGACGCTAATTATTGGCTGAGGCTAACAAAGCTGTTTCTTAATTTAGCTTCTTAACCAAATGGCAAACATTGTTAACTTTACGCTGCGTTATTTTAATTTATTCTCCGTTCCTACTTAAAAAGAAGTCACAGAGAAAAAAGGGTAGAGTAAAGTTAGAAACATTTGTATATCTGGCTCAAGTAGAGACATAATTCTCTATAAAATTCATACATCTAGGATCAGCACCAACATTCGAATTAATTTTCGGTTACTAAATTTTCCTTAAAAGTCCTCTTCTTCTTTGAAATATGTTGATCCTAGGGTATTTTCCAATCGAGTTATCTCGACTACAGCAGTTTTGCTTACATTGTTTAAATTCCTTTTTCGTATTTTCTGTTGCGGCTACTGTTAATTATAAACTTTTTAAGTGGCTTATTGGGACTTGTGGTTGCCCCACCAGCGCCCCCACGCTTCATCCAGCCCTGCGGCAAGTCATCAAGTGTTGCTCAACTTTCAAGATGTTGCTATTTTTGCTTTGTGCCTGGCTTCTTTTCTGCATTTTGGGGCTTTTTATTTGCAAAGCCAAAACACCCCACTCCCACCCAAAAAGCATTTATTATTTAAAGCACTTGTGGTTGTTGTTGTTGTTGTTCAAGTAGTTTTCGCTTTAAATATGCAAGCAGCGCTTGGCGCATCGCAACGTTTTATGAGCATTGATAATGAAGTGCGCTGCAAAGTAGGCAACAGTTTTTCCATCTTTGTACAGAAAGGGATAAGCACTTTTTTATGCTCTTTAGGCTGGCATAAAGCTTTGATTAATGTTTAGTCAGTGCAAAATTCACTCTTTTTTAATGCATACACACTGACATACACAGCACACAAACACAAACACACACACACACAGGCAGTCCAAGCAGAAAGTTAACGCCTTTGCGCCTTGCCGTCATAAATCAGCATTAAAGGCATAAACACATCTTCCGCCCCCTGCTCCTGCCCCATTTGGCCATTCTTAACAGCCATGCTCATAAATATAAAATTATACATAAATGCGCTACAAAAATCACATCAGACAAGCGGCAACAACTTTTCCACCAGCCCCATCCTGCCCCTCTTCGTCCGTGCCCACAACTTGATACTGACTTTGACTGGTAAACGGAGCTTCGACCTCGCGTTCGTATATGACTGCCATATAGCATAGTTGATGGATCACAATTCGATTTTTAGTAGACATTAAGCTGTGTGCAATCTGTTTAACGCTCGATGCCACGCCCCCTCCTCCCCCCACATGCCTGCCCCGCCCATTCTGTCTTTTTACACGCTACTTTTACGGTAAAACAAATATGCGCATAAAACTTGATGACGACGCAGCAGCAACATTCGCACCTACAACAGCGCCAACAGGGGGAAAGGGGGCAGCTCCGAACAGTTGCTGGTATGTGGGTGCGTCTGTTGATGCCACACGTCTATAAATTTATGATGACACACGGCAGCGCACGAACTTACAACACATGCAACAAGCAGCAGTGCAACAAAAGCGGAGACGCTTGTAATACCCTAACCATTTAATAAAAGCATAAAGTGCATAAATGCCCAAATTGGGTCGCGCTCACTTCTAACATTATTCGGATTAAGTGCAGCTTTATTATTAGGGTAAAACATTTTGGGTATTTATGAAATTTACTAATCCGACTAAGTCTTAATTTAAACGTGATAATTTTAAATAAACATAATACAAATTTCAGCTAACTGCATTTCAAAGCAAATTAAAATATATCAACTATTTATATTAAAAGTTTCCGTTAAATTTGAGAATACTTAAATATTTGTAATGTTGCTGAATACTGAAAAGAGAATAAAAAAGTAAATATGTACTTATTAAACTAAATATATACAAACAAATGAATTTTAATTAAATCTATAGAAATAGAGGATGATGAGACTTTCTTACGTAAATGACGAGTTAATTATTTAATGTGAATAGTTTATTGGTAGGTAGTTAAATATGTATATATATAAATGTGTATTCATTTATTTAATGAGCAGATAGCTTACATGATTATAGTAAAAACAAAACGTGAAACAATGAAAATAATATATATAAGAAAAGTTATCTTTCTCTTTTTCCGACTACCCTAAAGAATACTAGTTTTATTGTATCCATAACTATTAATGTAATAACTTTCTAAGGTAACAAATTACAACAAATCACAATGTGGCAACTAAAGTCAGCATTTTTTTTTTGTAAGAACTCAAATGTCACCAGGTTCCGTTAAACAATATGAATTTTTGTTCTGTTTTGTTGGATTGAAGTTGCGTTGTTATTGGCCATCAATATTTACTTAAAATATTGCTGCGCCAATTGCGTCACAAATATTTTTTGGCACGCAGCTCGATAACACGTGAGTGTGTGTATTCATGTGTGTGTGAGTGTTGTGTGACGCAGCTGGCAGGGCATAAATATTTAATATTCTTTTGCACTGTGCAACGTACATGATGATAAAGTGCGTTGCCAGCGTTGTCTTCATGCGGCAGATTAATCATACAGCTACAAGGGCGGCTGCAAAGGGGAAGGGAAAAGCAGCACATGGACACACACACACCTTGATGCAGCTGCTGTGGCTCTCTCTGTGCCTGTGCCTGAGCCTGAGCCTGAGCCAGCTGCTATCATTTGACATTGTCAGCTGCTAGGTGGATTCTTTTGCTCCTGTGTGTTTTATTCTCACATTATCAGCATAAATTCAAATAAAAAAAGAGACAACAAAAATTTGTTGTGCCCGCAGTGCTAAATAAATGATGTTATAACAGACAGGCGAAGCACGGACAGAGGCGCTGAAAAAGCTGACAGCATGCAGGACACAGGACACAGCCAGAGAGCCAATCATATAGACGAATATATTTTATTTTGTTATTTTTTTGTATTTTTTTGTTGTACCCCAACTTTTGGCAATTTTTCTTAGCAAGTTGACTAAGCCAGGACACGTTTTTGGAGAGCGGCAGCAGCTGTCAGTAGTATATGGTAGCCGGGATGGGCATGATGAAGCTCATCATCCGGAGCAGCGGGCGGGGGGCAGAGGCAGCGGACAACAATGATGAGATAAAAGCAAAGCCAGCGCCAGCGCCAGCAGCAAATTTCGGCAGGCTTAACCAAATGGAGCAACAAAATGGCTACACACTGTGGAGCCTTTGGCTCCTTCTGGCTCTGGATGCGCAGCCAAAAATCCTGAGGCGTGATTGATTAATATTATTCTCGGCTAATCTAACTTAAATGGGCCAGCCAGCAACGACGCACAATGCGCACAGCAGGCAAATATAACTTGCTCAGCAACTTTGACAGCGTGCGTGTGTGTATGAATGTATGAATGTGTGGCTGTGTGCGTGTGTGTGTGTATGTGCGTGAGTGCGACTCGTTGACTACGCTTCATACATAATAAGCACGACAGCGGCGGCGTGTTAAGTGCACAACAACAACAAGAACAATGAACAACAAGCAACACAAATGTTGATCAGTCGCAAAGTTTGCCGCCCCGCAGAACTACCCGCAAGGTGTGCAGTCCGCAAGGGGGCGGCGACAGGCGGAACTGTTAACCTTGTTAGGCTACCTTCGAAGCCTGATGAAACGCCGACACGCATCTAAAAATTTGTTATGCATACAGCGAAGCAGAAACAGAAAGCCAAAAGAAAACCCGGAATTCTTTTATTTCCAATTTATTTTCCTTTTACTTAGCTGGTTGTCAAGTTGTCAGCACAATTTGGCAGTTGGCATATGAAAAGTTAAAGATGTGAAATGTTGTGGCCAATGGTAATCAGTATTCATTGTACTTAAAAAAACCAGAAGACGCCTTGAAACTAAAGTCTATAGAAAATATTTCAACCAAAACCCGCTAAGGCCGGTTGGGAATTTTGATGCGGATTCAGTTCGTTTTCTCTACTTTTTTCTCATTTCAAACTTTAATCGAGTTAAATTGTTCAACATGAAACCTTAACAATATTCTGCCAAAGCCACATTTTATTAACAATTTTTTAAGGTTGCCAGCACAGAAAACAAAATGTTTGTTAATTTTCGACTTTTTAAAACTAAGTTATAAATAATAAAACATTTTAACATATTTTTAATGTAGGTACTTTTGTTAGCAGTTCATTTAAATTATATTGATATTTTCAATTGCTTTTATGCACTTTTATTTAAGCTGAATTTCAACCTCCAAAATAATTTTAGTATTAAATTTAAAGTCTTTTAACGTTTTATATATGTATATATTTATTTAATATATATTTAAAAAAAACGAAAATAATTGACAGTGCAAATTTTAAGTATTCATACATACATAAAACCAAAATTATTAAAATTTTCCATGCAATTAATGGCTGAAAGCATTTTGTCTTCGGCCTGGGGGTCTCACAAAAACCACTGCAGATAGTACAACAACAAAAACAAAACTGATTGCTCACTTTGCGAAGTCATCAATAAATGAAATTCATTATTAATTAATGTGCAAACGACGGCAATAACTATAGGAACAGCAACAACAAAAGCAACTGCCATAAGGCGCGAAACTTTTTGACGCAAATTGAACAACTGTCAGCAACATGTTGTTCCCGGACGGCCACGCCCCGTCAGCCCACTCTGCTGGCAACTGACATTTCGCCCATTTGCTGCGGTCACAATTTTTCACCTGGCCAACAGCAGTTTTGCGAGCTTAATTAAAATAATAAATGATTTTCGCTATACTCCACATTGTTGACAATAATTAATGAAGTTGCCTAAAGGTGCCTCTGGTTAAGTTTGGATTACTCCAGGTCAATGTCAGTCCGTGCCAATTTCGCAGAGCTTGAATTCATTGGCAGGCAGATACCTTAAGATTTATTTTAATTATATTTATGTTTGCGGGGTGAATAAAAATTAAACTTAGAAAAAATACTTTACTCGAGTGGTTTCTGTATACCCTACGCTGCGTTGTAAGATGTAGAACTAAGTATATATATATTTTTATATATTTTTCCAGAAAAACTGATCTTATAGATCGCAAGACAAAAATAAAATAATTTTGAAACAAGAGTCCTACAATAAATTTAATTAAAAACGTATTATAAAAGTTTCTCAGCTCGACTTTAATTGTCAAGCCATAAAAAAAATAAGAAAAAATTGTACTTAAAATAATATTAAATGTAATGTTAACTGTACTTCTGTTGTATGGAATCAGTAAAGAGTATTTCTTGTAAGTCAATTCCAGAGATGTACTTTGTTAATTGATTTTCGCTTCGCAGAAAAAGTATTTTAATTAATTTCTGCCTGCGCATCTCAAACAGACAACACACTATAGGCGCTGCATAGTAACTGTTAATATATGTATGGCTGCATGTCTATCTGCATCTGTGTTTGTGTGAGTTATAATTTCCCTCACACCGTTCATAACTGTTGTTTGTACTCTGATGTTGGCTGCGTTTTCATTAGCGCCGCGTATTCCACACAAAGTTGAAAATCATTGCACAAATAGCTATGTGGGTGATAGGTGGGCGTTCCAAATGGCAACGTGCAACGGTGCAACGGTGGTCGGACGCATGCTTCATTGGCTTTTGCATTATTTGAGCAACCAGGTTGCAACATAAAAAATGCACGAAGAGCCGACGAATGCGCAGCTGCTGCTGTTGCTGCCAGGTCCTTGCCACACAGTTGGCAAAGGGCAACAGGGACACCAAGCCGAGAGGTGCAGCATGCAAAAGGACATGGGGGGGGGGGGTTGACAGGCAAAGAACCTCTTAGTACGTGGCCTGGCATTGTAAAGGGCGTGCCGACACGGACATGCGGGAACATGCCGTAGTATTTATGGTGCTGCGGTTGGCAGGCAACGTGGCCCCTCAGCGGGCGCGTTGGCAGTGGGGAAGTTAGGGGGCCAGCATATGGGTGACCGGGAGTTGCCATACCACGTCCGCCCATAAAACACAATCAAGCGTAAAAATGCAGGGCGGGCACTTAACCTAACGACAACGACGACAACAACAACGACACGTCAACTTTTTCTTGCTCATCGCGTTGTTTAAATATTTTAAAATGTTTGCTTAGCTGTGGGCACTGTTGCTGTTGTTGCTGCGGCTTATTTGCTTATGCAAGTGTTGACGCTGCGTATTAAAATTGCATGATTTTAATTGCAGTTTGCACAACGCGTCGTATGCGCAACATAATTTGCAGCGAC
The DNA here is from genome assembly GCA_035043565.1 of Drosophila robusta. Taxonomy (NCBI): domain Eukaryota; kingdom Metazoa; phylum Arthropoda; class Insecta; order Diptera; family Drosophilidae; genus Drosophila; species Drosophila robusta. The sequence goes on along the minus strand of JAWNMW010000583.1, from coordinate 9,196,808 downwards.
TGCATTTAATGTTGCGCATACGCAACGTGCTCCAATTTGTGCGTGTCGCTGCCACGCCCTAATTAACTTCCTCTACCTCGCTCAGCCTCGGTCCGTCTCTTTCGCTATTTAAATATTATTTTAACCATTAGCCAATCCTCACTTCGTTGTCTGCATTTGTTGTACAACATTGCATTTGTTTATTCATTTGCTTATTGTTGTGGAACTTTGTTGCATTTGTTTTTGGCAATACCGAAAGCAAGATTTATTTTTTAATTTTCTTTATTATATTATTATTATTATTATCAATTTTTCTAAATATTATAAAAATTATTATTGTTATTATTTTCTTATTATTATTTAAGTCATAAAGTATACCTTTGTACATAAAAAAACTGAAATATTTTGGGGCATACTTAAATAATACTGCATCTATGACTTTTGGCGTGCTTCAAATTTATTTCCGAGTCCATTTTCTCATACGCTCTTTATAAATTTCTCTATTTCTCGTTGCCAGACCAGTGGACAAATAAGTTGTTGTTGGTGTTTCGGGACATTAGCGAGACAAATTCGTTGTGTGTATTTTGAAAGCAATTAAATGATATTTATTTTATTTGTGACATGCACTCGCTAAAATACACACACACACACACATATACAAACACACACACTTTAGTGCTAAAATCCCAGAACATTTAATTTAATGAAATAACAAACAAGTTCTGAAAACAATGTCAAAACAGCAAAACGCAGCTAGAAAAGAGAAAACTGCAGGGAAAGAGAGGGAGATATTGTGCGAGAAAAGCAGAATACAAACAACAACGCTAATGGCAACTTTAATGTTATGGCAGCCAAGTGTGTGCGAGTGTGTGGAATTCTCGGGGCCAGGCATAAGGATGCGCATAATGTGCAAAGTTTGCGACGCAAACTAATTTCAAAGTAATTACGTAGCACAAAAGTGTTGATATTAGACTGCTGAGAATAAGCAGCATAGTGGAGATAGAGAGACAGGAAAAAAATAAACAGCGCAAGAGAGAAGGAGTAAGTCTAGAGTGAGCTGCAAAAATAACATGACAAAACGTCATCAGCAGGCACCCAAAAAACTCCGACCAAACCCAAAAAAACTTTGCAGCTGAACGAATGCAATGCCCAAGTTGCTGTTCTGCGCCTGCATGACCCTATTCCCCTTGCCCCGCAGGCAACGTCAGCGCAGCATCATCAACTAAAACAACAACAGCAAAAAATCAAGCTAAAATCCAATAAAAAACTCGTCGCGACCCCACAAAAAAACCAACTTTTTGCTGTCACAGCTTTCGACTTTAATGTGACTTGTGGCTGCGGGAAGGCTGGGCAAAAACTGGAAATTAAAGGCGCTCAAAACTTTTGTAGTTACCCGCTGGCCGTCGTCTAAGTAGCTGCCTTTCCAGGCCGAACACAACACAATTTCTATTTATTTGTGTAATATTTTACAATTTTATAAAGTAAACGAAAACGGGCGAAATATGAAGCTAGCTGTAAGCGTTTAGAGACAACTCCAGGCGCAAACAGGAAGGCAAGCGCACACACACAAACACACACACAATGGCGACAGAGTAGAGTCTGACGGAAACGGAAGCTGGCACAACACAAGGCGCACGCAGAGGCGAGCAAAAACAAAGGAAAAGGCAGCTGCAGCTACATGGCAGAAAAACAAAGCAACAAAACACAAAACAGTCACGCAGGCAAACGCTAAAGTCTCGCAAAAACAACAGCATCACACACACACACACACACACACACAATCACCTATAGATTGCGTACATGTGTTTGCTCTAATGCAGTGTCTATGGCTATAAGGAAAAAAATTCCTTAACGCTGTTGACGTGCAATTTAGTGGAAAAGATATTCAAAGAATAAAGCCCATCATGGGCTATACCCTGTAATTACCTGTGGTTAACATTACCCAAGCAAAAACCAATTTATTTAAATACATATTTTTTCAAGCCCCGTAAATGCATTTCTGTTTTTTCAGTTAATTCTGCTCACAGATAAATAATGCAGCAGAAGCCCGTCGTATATTTTATAAATTTCATTAAGTTCACTGCCTGGGGAAAAGGCAGGGCAAATAAATTTACGCTTCTGCTGGGGCAGTCAGCATTTTTATAGCATACTTTTTGGGGCGCTGCAAAAAATGCAATTAAACAAATAAATTTGCGCACAAACCTATTTGGGAGGCGCAATGGGCGTGGCACAGGCACAGACAAAAAGCGAACAAAACAACAATAAAAAAATGGCGTAATTTACCTCAATTAACACGCCAGTTGCGCCAGTGGCGAGTGTGCGTGTGTGTCTGTGTCTGTGTGTGTATTGGGCGTGTGAGTTTAATTGCAGCCAATGGTCAGCATCGCCATTTGGCAGCAGACAGAACCGTAAACGTTAACCTAACCGTAACCAAAAGCGCAACGGTCGCACAGCTTCCGATTGTTCATTGGCTGCGAGTGGCGTGGTGAGCCGGCATCCGGGATCGGGCTCCTGGCCATGCCGTACATGGCGCAGCTGAGTTTTATCGCCGCTCTTAACGACACTCTCAAGTGTTTCAATGTCCAGACCCGTAGATGCGATGCTGGCCATTAAAATTCAACGGTCCAGGCGATTTAAACGCTTGCCAAGTAATGACCATTGGCAGCCAAAACATATCGACCCAGGTGCTTCCCCGCCCCCTCCACACCCTCACCTGTCTGTCTGGTCATTTAATGCGCATGTAAATGTGAGCACATTCCCCAACTATGCGCCAACATACCTGGTCATTAAAGTTTACTTTATGTGCGCCATTTTACAGCGGACAAACTTCCCATGACACCCCACCTGCCCCACCCTCTAAATAAACAAAAATGGATGAGACAGTCCAGTAACTGGACCCGCTCCGCCTGTTCATACCTAATTGTATGTCTGCCGGTGAGCGCTGCATAAAAATGCTAATTTTATGCTCAGAAATAGACAACACAAGAATCGTGCACTTTAAGTATGCAACTCGACTAACGGATACCTATTACTTTCCTACGGTTTTTGTATTACAAATCAAAAAAATGTTATAGTATATAATAATACATCTACAATGTCAGTCTGCTACTCTATTTAATTCTCTCAATGTAAAACTAATTTAAAAGTCCATCAGCTTTTAAGCCACTAAAGCAGTAAAAACAAATGTCTTGTACCTTACTTAAAGAAAATAAATAAATACAAAATATCAATTTTATTTTTATTTATTTCCTTTTTTAGTTAGTAAGTACCTATAATTTAAATAATATAATTTAATAATAATAATTTAGTTGTTTTAAACAAAATAAATGAGACAAAATTTATTTTTTATTTACAGTAGCGCTAGAATTGAAACAAAACAATATTATACAACACTTTCAATTTATTTTAAATTATAGGTAAATAAAAGAAAATAAGAATTATTCTTAGTAAATAAACAGGTTTCTATATGCACTTTTGGTGTCTGTCCCTGCCCCACATTCTACTGGGTACAGGGTATTACTAGCTCTAACAATTTTTAACATGTAAAAATATTTAGCTGATGGTTTTGGTTACAGAGGCGCATGCAGCAGCTGCTGGCCATAGGCCATAAAACGATTGTTTATAAGCGTGCCCCGAATATTTTAAATATTCGTGCTAATAGTCATACCGAAAATTTAAAAAAAAATTGTTTTTAAAAATAATAAAAACATAAGCCTTAGATACAAAATAATTTATTGAACATAAATTGTAAATTAATTATTATTAATATTGCGTCAAAACAAACAAGGTTATAATAATGTCTCTATTTAGTGTCTCTTTTATCAGCTGGAAATGTAAATTATAATATAATTTAATTTTATGTAATATAAACTGAGATAAGAAACGATATTTATTTTATTTCTCGTTTATTTTCATTCAAAATAAACCTAAATAGAGCTCCGAATTAAGTTGACTCAAAAATTGTTAACTGAAATCCACTTCGACAGGCTCGCATTCAACTAATCCGCAGATTCAGCTGCTTATCTGCCTAACACACGATGATGCCGCCAAAAAACCTTTGAGCAGAATCCAATCGTGCTTGTGGGCCACACCTCCAGGGAAAGAGAGCCCATATTGAGCGCGAAAAGAGAGTTGTGCCATCTCAGGCGTTTAAGCCTAATTTGTAGGCTGTAGGGTGCTGCTTAGACTAGGGCAATTACAGTTAAAGGCGGCGCTCTAGCTCTCGGGCAACCCACCTCCTGCCCATTTTCTCCTTATTTTCCGCTTTCCCTTTTCTCTCAATCTCCATCTCTAATCATCACAGCAGGCTGCAATCGGCTTTTGTGCTGGTGCCGCATCCTGTTGATGGCCTCGTTAGTTGCGACTTAGCGTCTGTCGCTCAGGGACAGCACAACGAGCACAGTACAATCAACGATACTCACACACACGCACGCACACTCACATAGCCGCTTGGTAATAAAAACGAATGTCCTGACGTGCTGCAGGCAAAAAAATAAAAAAAGTGGGCCAACAAAATGCCATCAACCGAAGCCTCTCAAGTTTTAGCTGTCATTTAATGCGCTGCAAACTTGTTCGGAACCAAAACTTTGGTTAAACACAGCCCAAAAACAAACGTAAAAATAAAATAAATAATGAAAACCTTTATGCTGTTCGCTATAAAACGCTTTTAAATTTAATTAGAGCCAAGCCGGAACTTTTGCCCAGGTGATTTGCAGCAACTCGAGTCTTTTGCCTTGCACAGATGTTAACATTGTTGCAAGGCTTCTTGTTGCATGCAACTAGTTGCACAGCTTGCAGTTTAATGGCTGTTACAGTTTAATGGCTATTTTAAAGGCATAAATCACAGGCGGTCATGAAATACGAGCAAAAGATTGCGTTTTACTTGATTACAGCAACCGAAGCAGCAGAAATGTGCCCTATGCACCAGTTGCGATTACTCATCGCCCTGATAATTCCTAGAGGCAACATTAGCTTTCGACTTTAAGATTCTTTGTACATTGTAGCTGGTAAAAGTATTGCGAAGCACGTATCTACTTTTATAACTAAATAAATATTCAACAACCTTCACTCATTTTAAATGTAAAAGTCGGAAGTTTGGTTATTATAATTTAATTAACTATTATTTTGGATGCAGTCCCATATTTGAAACTCCCATTACTTTGTCAAAAATTACCCTATTTTCAAGTTTGATGGCATTTTAATATTATATATAAATTATATAGATTCATTATATATTAAAAATACATTTTTTTTTAATTTTTTCAAAAAAAACATTCACTCCCCTTTACTTATTTTCGAAAATTTTTCTTTCAAAAAAATGGAATTGCGAATTTCTGTTTTTAATTGATTATAGTTGCCACAATTAGTATAAAAAACAACATTGAAATCAAAAATTTTGTCAAAAATCGACAAATGTTATAACGTGAACAGCTTTGAGATTCATAGCTACCATAACTACCCATAAATTTGTAAAAAATTAAGCAATTTTTAAGTTTGATGGCAATTTGTTCACTGTTTTTCTGTTAGATAGATTCTGCATTTAAAATATATGCATTATGGTAAAGACAATTTTTTTGGTAAAAAATCAGGTTTTCTTCTTCTTCACAATCAAGTTATAGCTGCTGTTGTCTTTTTGAACCCATTACAGTACTCAATCTTAATTAGCTTTCATTATTATTTACTTTATATCTACCTTGATCGAGTGCGCTGATGTTTCGATATCCTAGTTCCCACCCCTCCCTTTGGTGATAGTTCTCCCTTGAATGCAATTTCCACATTGTCCCGTAACCTTGGTACATGGGAACAAATGTCCAATGCACATGTTTGCAATAATTACAAAATCAATTACGACATTTTATGGTAATTATCACAAGCAATACACGACAATTAGCAATGTGGCCTATAAAAGGCGCTTCCTCGAGCCCAACAAACAAACAGTCAGCATGAAGCCTTCGGTGCGAATTCACGAGCTCGTCGCGAACATCAACTACTGTGCGAAGGTCCTGGGATTGGAGCTGCTGGTGCCAAAGCTGAGGTTCGTCTTTCGCACCGGGGTCACAATGTTTGCACCCTTGAGCTATATGGTATTTGGTGTCTACTGGGCGATTCGACAGACGCACCAGCATTGGATGGACGGCCTCAAGGCGAGCATCATGTTGGGCGGCCTCATTAACGGGATGAGCGAGCTTATCACGGTCATACAGAATCACCTGCCGATTAAGGACTTAATGATCTACACCATTCAGATCTTCGCAGAGTATGAGAGGCGCGGCGCAGATTATTGTGTTGCTCTCAACGTTGGCCTTGATCGAATGCTTAAGATACGGCACATCATACGCATTGGGTATATCGTCTCGTTTTTCGTGATGCTTGCGGTACCCTGGGTAGTCCTGTTCCACGATGGCACCCGTATCACGATCATGCAGTACGAGATTCCGGGCCTGCCACTAGAGACCAACTACGGCTACACAATGACATATTTGCTGCAATTGATTCCGGCTGTTGTCGGCGGACTGGGCTTCTATACGGGCGATTTGTTGGTTCTGCTCGCATTAGTCCAGATCCTCACTTTTGCGCACATTTTGCAAATAAAGGCAAATGCCCTAAATGACGCACTGCTTCGTAAGGAACAGACGAGATGCAATGCGAATGTGGGTGGATACTCAGATAATGAAGCACAAGGTCTGCTCTTAGATTTAATCAAGTGGCATCAGCTTTTTACCGAGTAAGTCGCATTGCCATTGGTCAATTTATCGACATTTTACCCTGGGTAAAACCTGAACATTGTTGAAAAAGGAAAAGACGCTGTTTAACTCTTTTCCTTTTTTTCAACAATGGAAAACTAAATTAAATATCTTAAAAAAATTCTAAATTACTATATATTTTTTATCTTTTTATATGCTCCACATTTGACTATTATCTTAAATTCAACGGAATTTATTAGCAAGTGTTCCCTACTAAAAACAAACATTTTAAATTTTGAAAAGAATTTAAATTGATACTTATTCCTGCTCAAAATTACTTTAGCGAACCGGTTAAGAATTATTTTAATTCTAGTAAAAAGAAGAGTGACTTCTTGAAAATAGAAAGTTTTACTCTCAAATATCATTTGAAATTTTCTAAAAATCTAAAAATTTTTCCAGCTACTGTCGTCATGTCGAGGACGTCTATCACAATATGATAGCTGCTCAGGTGCTCTCCTCAGCCATCTCGATTTTGGTTTGCTTTTGCGTGAATCTCCTCGGATTCCATTTGATATCCACGATCTACTTATTGATCAGCGCCTATTCCATGCTGGTCTACTGCCTTGTGGGCACCCAAGTTGAATACGCTGTCAGTTCAAAGACTCAACTATATTTTTTAAATGCTAATTTTCTTACTTTCCCTGCTGGCAGTACGACCAGGTGTACGAGAACATTTGCAGCATAAGTTGGCAGGAGCTAAGAGGCGATCAGCGGAAATTGTATGTTCTAATGGTGAAGAAGGCGCAGAACATGCCAATCATAGAAATGATTGGCATCCTGCCACTAAGTATGCGTACAGCCCTGCAGGCAAGTTGCACTTGGTGCAGACTATACCCTAATGCACCCAGAGCTCGACTAATGCAACCTCTTTGCAGATAACCAAACTCATTTACAGCATATCCATGATGATGATGCGCAATCGCAACTAGTCAGAGAGAACTTCACTCGTAGACTCTAAAAATACTTGTGCCTGTTTTAAATCACTTTGAAAATAAATACAACTAGTTGCACCAAGTCACATCTGGGGCGTTCAGCTGCAATTGCTGCTGCAACTGAAAACGAAACTTAATTAAAAAACGAAAGATCTTTCCCATTATGATTTATGTATAAAGCGATCCTTTTAAATCGCAACTCCGAATAAATTTGCAGCAGTCAATAAACCCATGATAATATCTTCAATCCAGTACAGGGTATATGAGCATACACAATAGATTTAAAGACTGAGCTCTCGTTAGACCAATCCTGCAGAGCACTCGGAAGTGTTTAAGTGCACTTGAGTGGATTTTAATGGACTACTAAATCGGAGAGTGTCTTGTCGCTCTAATCAGGGCTTTTGTATGTGTGTGCATGTGTGAAGACCTTCGCCCCTTGGCACCTTCACTCACACACACACACACATATTGTATTGCCATTATCTGTATGGGGCGTTCGTCTTAATGAGCTTTGACTGTGCAACAAAGTTACGTCTCTGCTCCTGTTATTTGTTCTCCCAACCAAATGACATTTACAATTAGAAATATTGTAAAAGGCTTAAACTGCCAAATGAAATTTGCTTACTGACGAGGAATCTTCAATTGCTGCATTTATTCAATTTCCTTCTGAGCCAGGGAAACAGAACATTTTTATATGCTTTAACATCGAGCTTAAGGCCCCGCCAGGCATAGTTAGCTAGATTTCTTCCTTTAAATATATAACTATACTTTAAGCTTACCTTTTTAAAGAGTTTATAGAACTATGTTTTCATCGACAAAATGTTGGCTTAACGTTTTTGGCTTCAGGCTTATGTACTAGTTGGTTTTATCTAACCAGAACATGATGGCAGTATTATCATTTCAAGCGCCATTAGCTAGACCAGAACATGGACACATCTCTGAACTGGTCCAGTAATTACGCAGCAAGTACACACGCCATTTGCTGCATCATGTTTGAAGCACTGATGCGTGGAGCTGGAGGCCCACAAGGCAGCAATAACGAGCTAAGCAGAGAGTTGAAGCTTGTTTCTGGTTCTATTAAGCGATGCTTATTGAGTTCTTATGCAAATAAACATCGACAGCGGCAACAACAACAACAATATGCAAACACAAACAAGAGCAAAGTTTCAATAACAGCAAAGCGCACAAGTTAAACCTCAAGTCGAACGTAGTTGGAGGCAATGGTATATGGCTTGCAAATAGGCCAGGATTTCTTGTTACAAATGCGCCATTCAATACCAACGAGCTGGGGCCACCCAATGGAGCGCCTCGCACTTCTATGGCCTACTTCATTAATATTTATACAAAGCGAGTTTTTCTACTTTCCATTTTCATTCGCCCCTTCCAGCTGCCTTCTCAGCGCGCCTTTGAATTTCTAATATGGCACTAACAAAAAAAAAACGCTTTTAGCCTCACAACTAGTATGGGTTTCTACCCTTGAAGCCCCTCCCCGCTTGTACATAGAAGTAACGGGCAAGAACAGTTGGTGTCTGTGTTGTTTGCTCTGGTTACGCATAGCTGAGTTTGCATTTTCCAAATGAGCATAATCACAGCAAAAACAAGCGCTAGTCAAGCGTTTGCGACGGACAGATACCCTCTACTTAGAAACGAAGTTCGCTAGCTAAAATAAAAATTAATTTTGAAAAACTAAATATGTTTCAAATTTTATTCTTGATATTATTATATTTTATATACTATAGTATATTAAGAATGAAATAAATTATAATACAATTGTAGCTCTTTTGACTTACATTCCTCATGAGAAAACCTGAAAGTGTCTGCCTATAAGATACTCTATGTAATCATTGAACATGAGTAGGGTATAAAATATTTATACTAAAATAGGTAATAAAACTGGCTTTCAATTTACGTATTTAGTATTTGTATTTAAATGGTCTTTTTGATAACTTTAGCATATATTTGCACAAACTGCTTAAGCGCTTAAAAGCTCAACCATTTTATTAAAGGCGTTTGGAATTTTGCAGGTTTTAATAATTGTTTACTTTGAATTTGATATATTTGCAGATTAACAAAGCGGAAAGTGGAAAATGCCAGCTGTCATAAGCAATCTCAAATAATTCATATTATTTTAAGGTAAGTCGACAAAATCAACTTAAAAATTGAAATCCATAAACTTAAGACAAAATATTTCAAGTTGGCTGCTTTCTCATTTGCTTTGTGAATGGGATTATTGCCGCTCCCCTTGCCACTCCGAAATTCGAAATGTAATTAAACGAGCTTCAAAGTAAGTCGACATCTCATAGATGCATCTGTATCTAACAGAGCGTCAATGTATCTGCTCGCTACATCTTCCGTTGGATTTTGCGGCCATGTTTGTCTGCACATGTCGCACAAATAAATAATCTGTCAGCAGTCGAAGCAGAAAATTAATTGCCAAATTCCAAAGTGCCAACTGTTTTTCAATGTGACACGAATTCAATGGTAAGTCTTATATGCTGACGAAATACTCGCATTTCTATTTGTATTATATCGACACGTTTGACAATATATGTTATCCAATTTTATAATTCGGCAATATTTCTTGTTCTGTCTGAGCTGCCAAAATTAAAAAAAAAGTTTAATGGTGAATTTGAGATAAAAAATTTCAGTTAATTTCTTTTCCACATGAATCCACCCACGAACATTTTTCTATAATTGGCAATCTGAGCTACTTGGCGAGTTTCTGATAATCTTATAAATCTTGCTTCATATTTAACGCTTCGATTACTCATTACAATTTAATATAACACTCAGCAAACCAACTCCAAAAACTTCATACTTAAATTAATTGATGCCGGCGTGAAAGATTTTTTTCATTAATTTTTTCATTTATCTTAATTAGTTAGAACGAAACTTTTATACGTTTATTCAAGCTAAACTAAAAATAGTTTTATATTTCTCTCACCTTTAAAAAGGACAAAATTTGCAGCGCAAACCTTTTTCTAACCGAAGGTTCTATCTGCGACTACGACTAATGAACTAACCCAGCACTAGTCGCTCTAACTAACTTTAATGCTGGTGCCGAAAAACTCGCTCCTTCGTGCCCAATCGGGGCTTTCCCAGAGCATCTCATTCCCTTGAACATGGTGAACTAAAAAGCTGCTTTTATGAGTTCAACGTGGCATGTAACTGGCGGTTGTTGCTGTTGGGGCGCCTCCACTTGGCCAGTTTGTTGCTACCCCCCAACCCTAGTCAACAGCTACACTTTGTTGTAATAGTAGAAGTTGGTGGTACTGTTATTGTTGTTGTTGTTGTTGTTATTGCATTTGTCGTACATCTTTGTTTACTTTGTGCTCATGTAACGCCCTGTGCTCTGGCAACTGCCCTCAACAACGTTGTTGTCCTCGGCAAGGAATTTAATTTGCCAGCCGCCATAAAACGGCAGGATGGCAACTTGGTCGACAGGATACACACGCCTCTACAATTTTGTTTGCACCGAAAAATTTGTTTGCACTTTGCTTTAAAAGCGCCATGCGCAATATTTTCACAATTAATTTGTCATTTCGTAGTGCAAATATTTTTCCAACACTCCAACATTACGGATACCTGCTGTTAAGAGCAACGTTCTTCTGGCCACGGCTTAACGTATTTAAGTTTACGTAACGGAAACTTTTTGTGGTTGTGGAAGCGCATGAGACATTGCATATATCTTGATCCTAAAAGCAATGTAAAATATTAACAAAAGTTGAAAGCTTGCATATGCTGCAAAGGATCCACTCTAATCCTTGACTTTTAGCATATTTGCTAAGGCTTGTCCACACACATACACAATGCTCCTTTTACGTGTGTGTGTGTGTGCATAGAGTTGACCGTAAAAAGACAGTCCACAAATGCATTTATTCATGAGAAATTTTTTGTTAAAATTGCAGCTGGCAAAATGAAAAGCGTAACTGAAAAAGATCAAGCGAGTTGGCCAGAGACCAGCCAAATCCAAATGTAACTCGTCTTAATTGTATTACAGACCAGGCAAGCAGAAAGACAAGCTAAAGCCCAGCAATAATTCAAATGAAATAGAGAAAAAATGTATTTTCTTTAATGCTAGCATTCCTGCATTGTATTTCGCCTCAAATTCGGCTTTTCGGCTATTGTTGCAGTTGCACAAATTTGTCTTAAAAAGTAGTTTTTACACTTTGATAAACTTTTTTGAAATTAAAGAAATTAAGAAATATACAAATAATATAAAATAAAGAAGTTTGAAAATTAAAATTACATTTTTAATATAAATAAAACTCTTAGATAACCCTATAAAATAATATTATTTAGCTATAATTAATTTAATATAATTAAAAACTACAACCGAGGTAACCTTGCTATTAGTCAAAATATTAAATCAAATATAAATAAAATGTTAACTATTTTTTAAACAATTACCTGGCATAAACTCAAAATATTAACAACATATTTACAAAAAAGAGAAGAAATGCAAAATAAATATTTATAAACCAAAATAGAAATAAAATAGTGAAAAAATAAAAAATTTCAATTGTTTAATTCTATAGTTTATTGCTGACTAAGTCTTCTTTTAACATAGAAATGCACCCAATGCCCTGCAAAAATAATCCCGAATTAAAAAACGGACTAGTTTTAACAATTTCTATTTTAGTTTTTTGTTATCGTAAAGTTTAAGCAGTTCCACACTTTCTGTTCTTAGGACCCTCTGCGAAATCAAGGGCTAAGTTAAATTCATCAACATTTTCATATTTGAGCAAACAAAGAGGAAAACAAAAGATTTATCATATTTGAAGCTTTGGAACATTTCAGCTGTAAAACATGTAAAGGCAAATACTGTGGACCAGGCCAGGCAGTTGGCATTAGGGAAGCACAAGCTCATGCATATTGTATAATAAATATGTGCTGCATGTTAAACAAAACCAGGGGATAACTGTAAGCCCAGACCAGGTTAGGACTTGAGGTCAGCTGGAGCTGCTGTCAAAGATCTAGCAGTTTTTGGGGGAAAAACGGAGGCAAGACAGGACACGAAAGACACAAAACAAACAGGCTAATAAGCCCTGGCTGAGTGGCAGCCAAACGACAAATGGCAAACGGACTGACAACTGTCTTAGATACACCCCACAAAAGATACAAAAAGTGCTACACTTGCTGGCATATGCCGAAGATACATATTTGCATAGAAAGCTTTTGACTTTCGCATGAGCATAAAAAATAAATGCCAAATAAAATAAATTATATACACGCACACATGTGTGTAAGGCAAATATGGTAACAAGGATAAACATGAGGCCGACAGGACAGGCGGACAAAAGCCTCAGGCAAACACGAGCCCAGCTGAGTCACAGAACCAGCCAAGCAAGTGTTGTCTCCATGGGCATTGATTGCCATGTTCTATCTACAATACGTATACGTAATATATTTTTGAGAGCCCAGTTGCCAGCAAACTTATCCAGCTGACAGCAACTCGAGAAGCGCTGACTAGCACTCCGACTCCGGCTCCGACTCCGGTCCAGGCACTGGCTACGTGACTATGACACGACCAATTAGTGTTGGCTTGCCCAGCGATGTGCTGTGCCTTGTTAGAGCCAGATACACACGCACACTCTTTTGTGTCCCACAGCATTGAATTTAAAGACTTAAACCTTATGCAAATCTTGTCAGCTGCAGCTAACTACAAACTGCCAACTGCCAACTGCAAATGTCTGTAATTCAAAGCAAACACACAGGCACATGGCATAGCAAAGTTGCTGGCGTGGAATTCAACACCTTTTTGCGCTCTCATACGAAGTGTGTAACACTTGCATACAAATTAGAGGAAGGAGTTCGCATTGTTATTGCAAAGAGCAGCCTCTCTTTGTTATTTGATGATTGTTTGGCGTCCTTTTGTCACAGGCGCTCTGAAAAATTCAAAGTAAATAGAAGAATATTTAAGATGGGTTTGTTTATGCAAAGATACCCTAGAAGATACCTTACATGATTTATTGCTGCCCTTTCAATTCTTGAATACAAAAGTAAAAAGTAAAGAAAAGTTTAATCGACATTTAAAAAGTACAGCTAGATATTAGAATTTTAAGCTGAAATCACATCAGTTTTACAATCAGTTTAAGTTTTTGCCATCTGCAGGTGCGTGAAGATTTACAGCTCTTAGCCCAGAAAATGGAGAGACTTTGTATAGCTTAATACAGGATATATAAACTGTAGACTTGTCAAAAAAAGGCGGAGGAAAACAAGTGAAAATCATTGAGTTTAGTTTAGCATCAATCGAGAGCAGAAGGCAACGGCGGCAAAACTTCAAAGTGAATAAAGCGGCAAACGGAAGAAGACGACAAAAAAAGTGCCAAAAAGAAGGCTAAAAGTAAACAACCATTATGCACTCCACATAAACGTTGTGGGCAGGGCGGGGTGCGCGTGGGTGCGGGTGTAAAGTGTGGAGTGTTGTGCCATCGAGATGTTCGGGTAGCTGGGCAGTATGAAAACATTTTACTGCCGAACACACTCAAACACACGCACACCAGAAAAATAAACAATTTCATAAGATATGCACAACAACAACAACAAGCGTTGGAAAATATCTGAATATATATGTATGTAAAGTTATGTACATATACATATATAAGTGAAATGTGGCAAGAAAGCAACGGCAGTGGGTGACGGCGGGAGATGGCCAGGGCAACCACAGGGCAGGCGGTGGCAGCAGCGGTAACAACAACAACAGCAAATAATGCAAAACAAACAGAAAACGTAACAAAGTAAGACAGTGAGAAGGGCAGGGGCTGTGGAGTAGGGCAGGGGCGACGCCAGGCGACGAGACACTTTGCCGCCAACGCAAATAAAGCCCGATAAGTGGAGCGGGACGGAGTGCCGGAAACTGCCGGCGACGGCGTTGGCCACTCAGCAGCGTTTGACACTTGACGCAAGGACAACGTAAGGACAATGGCGACAACGACGACGACAAAGACAAGAGTGAAAACTCGTGACAGAGGCTGTGAAAAGCGCACAAAAATAAAAATACAAAAAAATATATCTATATATACATAAAAAAACACACACACACACATAAATAAATATTTCAATTTTTGCACAAAAATTTCATTTTATATGTAGCGTAGAGATAAAATATTGGAACGGTCACAAAAAAAAATTAAATCCACACGCAGCGCACACACACAGATACACATACACACACGCACGCACACACGCACACTTACAGGGCGTAACAAAGTGCTGATAAAGCGAGGAACTGTCACGCGAAAAACTGCTGCGGGTTGAAACAGTCGTAAATACTCGTACAACGTATGTGGAGCCAGGCCCAGAGACAAAATGTCGCACATAAATTTCAGTATTTTCAGTCTGTCAATGGTAAACGCCTGCGGTTGGAAAGAGAGAGAGAGAGAGAGAGAGTGTTGGAGAGGGAGCAGCAACGGGGTGGGGGCGCCTAGTTGCCAACCAGCATATGTGCAATTAGGTGGCTTCTAATTTTATAGCTGTGACTAAAATGGTCAACAAAATTGCGTTCAAATTGACGCTTTTCTCTCGAGTTACGAGTGACAATTTTCGTTGCATATCCGCAGGCGCAGATAATACCTACATTTAACACGATGGCGTGTCTAGAATAATTAATAATATGAAATTGAGGAAATTTTCATTTAAATTGCCACATTCTTTGCTATTTGTTATTGTTTAATCGCAAAATTATTTTATTATATTAAATATTCTGCTTATTATATTAATTATTATTCAAATTTATCCGACATATATCCATAATGTCGATTTATTATTCGATCCGATCGGCACACTGCAAATAAGTTGGAATTGCATAATTTCAGCAGACTGCTAAGAGCATAAATTTCGAAGAAAAAATGGGTAAACGCTACATAGTAAAAAAAAATCGGGATGTCTGTCAAATGTTGCCATTTCTTTGAAACTGTTCTAGGGTTAATCGACGATTGCAGTTGGAGGGAAATTTAAATTTGATTAGAAAATTGATAGCAAACGTTTTTCATTTCAAGCATATATTCTTCAGCGAAAATGCACTTAATGCTAATGTAATTAATTATGCTAACATTTCTAGTACGTAACAGTGCAGGTTAACGTATTTTCACAAAAAGTGGCTTATTTAACTTTTAGGAAAAGAATTTTTGCCTGTAAAACTGTCAAAATTTACTAAAAATGCATTGGCAACTCGTTCAAATTCTGAATATGTGGAATACCTTAAATGCGGTTAACGATGTTTAACAGGAACAATAAGCTTACTAACACGAACAAGCATATAACATCATGGAGAAACAATCTTGTCTCACAAACAGCTTTTTAATAACATTTCCAAAAATTAGCCAACCGATAAGCCTTTGATAAATTCGTGTTGAATTCCTTTTAGACGCCTAAGACCAAAACAATTTTTGTTAGCTGGGGGCCTGGGGTTAGGTGTGGAGGTCGGAGTAGGCGCTTCATTATAATGTATGCAATAATTGAAGTGCAAACAATGTATGCATAGAAAAATAACATGGCTTTTACCAGATTCTCTCGTTCCCAGCGCACAGTATGCTAATTTGCCAATATGGTAAAGACAAGAGAATTCAGTTGCCATTTTTGAGGGCATGCAAATTAAGAACCGCACCCGCAAATATTCCAAAATTGAGTCGAAACGAACTCTCAAATGAAAAATGCCAGAGGCCAGAAATAGTTCGAGGCACAAAATGAAAACCGAAGCCAATGTTAAAGATGCAGCTACAGCTGCCAAAATAGCTGTTGACTTTTGCCTCCGGGTTGGCAATAACCAATATGGCCAGTTCATTCATAACACACGAAAAGCAGCTGAGAAGAACAATATTAGATATTGGGTATCAAGCAACGAGCGTCGTGTATCGAGTATCTAGATTTTGTAGCAGCATTTATGAAAATGCCAAGTTTGATTATGCAACAAGGATAACAACAATAGCAACAATAACGCTTGCAGCCAAACTATCAAAATGCACGCCAAGAGGGAGCAACAAGAGCAACGGGCAACCGCAACATGGTAAACATGAAACCGAAACTGTAACTAAAACTGCGAGACAGCCGAACATGTAGGGGGCGTGTGAGTGTATGTGTGTGCGTGTGTGTGTATGTGTATTTGTAAATAGTGAGCCAACAAAATTGAAAGCATTGCGAGCGCTGCAAAAATTTGCATGCATATTTACAAACTTTCGGAGGGCAGAGTCAGCAATGGGTGGCTGGGCACAAGCTCACTAAAGCGATGCAAAACTCGCCCCCCTCCACCCCGTATATACCACCCCCTCCCTGGCAACCTAATGCATGCGCCTGTCGTGGCACATTTGCCACATTTGATGTTCGTTTTTGCAACTATTTGCAAATGCAAATTGCAAACATGCAACAGGGACATGTTGCGTAAATGTCAATGCTACAACAAAGCACACACACACAGACATTCGCGTTCATATGCGTGTGTGTGTATGTGTGCGTGTGTGCCTTTGTGGCTACTCAATGCGCGCTTTCTGTCTACGCTTCAATGATAAGCAGGCTGCAGCAGCTGACGAATGCGGAACGGCTTCTGCTCAGCTGATTGACAGGGGAGTTGTTGAGTGGGCGTGGCAGCAACAGCGGCTGCTCAGCGATGCACAAAGGACATAGAAGAAGATTGAGAAACAGACAGCTCGCAGGCGAACGCCGTTGACAGCCTGTGCAACAGCAACCTGCAAATGGCGTAGCTTTGCCTGCTGCTTTTTGTTGCCTTCCCTTAGTTCAGCATGAAAACGAGCCGAGCTAAATGTTAAATTGTCAGCTTATATTAAGCATAATCGATTGCCCAATACTCCTTCACAGTATAATAACACCTTTAAACAGCCGAAAACTGTCTTAATAATTATAGATATTTTGAAAAAAATGGCTGAAATTTGTCGATTTTTAATGGTCATCCAAAGACTGTCTACCAAAATCTTGTGACGCTAGCGCTATAATTGTGCGAGATATGGGTTTTCGCGGTTTTGCCACGCCCACGGTGTGCGATCTATACAGGAAACATTTTATATAACCTTAAAGCGGAGAGGTTCATACAGCTTAAACCGGTTTGCTATGTCTCCAGTGAACGTATCAGAAAACTCCTAACATTTTATCTGATATACTATTTATGTCTATAGCTACATAAGCGAGTATAAAATATATAAAATTAAGTTATGGAAAATGCAAAATCAGAAAAGAGTGTTAACAATAGAGTTGGAATTGTAGCACGTCAACATTTATGTAACTTTGCCAACAAAAATTTAAAACGAAAAAATATTGTATCGAGAATTCGTTTCTCACATGAATTTCAACACCCCTACCAAGTTTATTGGAGTTGAAGACCTAAGAAGAGCACTTAAAATAGATTCTTGATACTTAACATAACAATTTTTACAACACAAATAAAGGCTATCGATTCAAATTGTTGAAATTTATAATATTACAATTTATTCTAATATTGGCATTAGCATTGGGTAAACTTCCAGCTAATAATAAAACTTCAACGCAGAACATTACAAATAAAATGACTCTCATTGTCGGTATTTTCTTCAAGAAGAGCAACGTGGCAGATAAGTTTTTCAAGCTTAAAAGCTTCTAAAACTCGCAATTAGTGCGAAAATGGCACAAAACTTGGGTCATCACTCCAAGTCTCAAATGTAAAAGCCGCAAACAGTTGAGGCCCAATTAAAAACCTTTAGCTTCGTTTTGCGAATCACTTGAAAATATTAATATTACTTAACAACTTTTCTCAATTCCGCTGAAATGTTCCCAATGGTAAGCTCTGCCAAAAAAAAAAAAAAAATCAGAAGAGAATAAAGCAAAATGTTTCAGCATGACGCACGAAAAGCAAATCCAGTGAAAACCGCACACCCACACACACACACACAGAGATAAGGTGCACAAAATCACAACCCAATTTGGCAAGTACCCGGCAAAAGAGCGAGAAGGCACTAGACGAAGAGGAAAGAGAAAGGTAGCATGAGTAAGTGCAAATCAGAGAAACGAAGTACGTTAAATTTTGCTGACTTAACAACATACAAATGATGTAAATGAATGAGTACATGAGCGAATGAATGAACCCACACACTCACGCACATATGAATAAATGTATGAGCTGGAGAGATGAAAATTAAGTTCGGCAACTGATGTTTGCATGTAGAACGCGATGCTGAAAGCAGCTTACTCACGTTTGTGTAATCAGTGTGAAACCATCGCAAGCAAAGCCAGCACCGAAACCCGCCCCAACCAACTAACTTCTACAGATTCCAATATACATAATGACATGAGGCACTCGAACACAACCAGAGTCTGATTCTGTTGCCGCTGCTGCTCGGCTGCTCCTAACCCTCGGCTTTCCGTTTCCCTTGGTTCGAGGATTGTGATGAAAATGTCATGTGACAACGCTGTAAGCAATACGTGTGTGCCGTGCCACGCCCACACGCAAATACCTTTATCGTATGTCAACGTGTCAAAGCCAGAGTCAATTTGACTTGCGGTTTTCGTTGACATTTTTTGCTGCTGCCTGCTGGAATTTATCCCTGAAGGTGTTTGACAACACCGTGACTTGAATAGCGCCCACATTTGTTGCCGCTTTAAGCCAACTGCAATTTCAAGCAGCTACTCTGACTCAGCCAATTGTTTAAAGTCAATCAAATAGGCATTAAAACTACTTAACGAGCAATTAAACGCAATCCGTCGTAAGCCACGGCCCCAGCCAAATGCCAACGCAATTGCATTTATCAAATGCTGCCAATTAGAGTGAGAGCGAAATATTCGGAAAATGCGAAAATGTGCAAGTTTCCTTAACAAAAGACCCAAGTCGGTAAAGTCAGTAAAAATTTATGACAGCAACTAACCTCAAAATGCGGACCATTTCATTTACGACACTGCGCTGCAGAAGTTTTCGCCCGAGTACCCCTTGCTTCCCTATACCAGACCACAACTTCCAAAGAGGCAAACTATGTTTTGGAAAAGTATGCCCCAATCAGCAATTAACTAGATATCCAGCTAAACCTCAAAGGGTATTCAAATTGCGGTATAAAAATTTTGTTTTAGAAGTTTTTGGCTAGGCATCTATAGAAATATTACCGAAAGTGGTTAAACAAAAATTATTTTTTTTTTAATTGAAATTTGTATATGACTACAAAATATGCTGTAAACTCTTTATTTGTATTGCTATACATGAACATTTTCGGTGCCTAATAATAAAATTCACATTTAAAAAATAGTTTCTGAAGAAGTTTTTGACGTTGATCTATGAAAATAGTTCAGAATGTATTTAAGCAAATAAAATATTTTTTTTTAAATTTAAATTTGAAGATGAATGCAAAACATGCAATAAACTCTTTTTTATATAAAATCCTTAAATGTAAACTGATAACATATGAAGGCTTTTATTTTAAAATTATTAACAGTATTTAAGGTTTCTATATGATTTCTAAAGAGATTTATGCCTTCATAAGAAACATACAAGTATAATACCTCAACTTAAGTTAAAAACAAAATCGTATAACAAAATATTTTTGATTCCTAATTTCCCATCCAAAAACTAAAATCATCAAAATTTAAGATGTCATACGAAGGGTTAAAATATTCAACACTATTTATGGTTTCAATATGTTTTCTAGAGAGATTTACTTCTTCATAAGAAACAATCAAGTTTAAAAATTCAACTTAGGTTCAGCAATATTTAAGCATATTCGTCCGCCCTTTGCTAACAGGGTATTTACGAATCGAGCATTTAATTTTCAAACAATTTTTTTAACTTGCATACTTTTTGTGGCCTGCCTGCCTGGCGCCACCGATGTTGGGAGTTGATTGCGCTTTAATGGCGAAGGCGCTGCACAAAGTTTCTTTCTGCACACACACACACACACGCGCGCGGCACACACTCGTGAGACACACACACAGAGACATTTCTAATTATTTAATGGCTGCTCCGCATGCAGTTTTGTTATGTAAATGTGCCGTTTGTGGCAGTGGTGCCAGTGGTGCTGGTTTGGCGGTGGTTCCTGCCAAATATTTACGACTGGGGCGTCTGCATGCACTACATTTTTGAACGCAACTGCAAAACGAAACTTTCCAATCATTATTGCACACACACACATACACAGACACACCCTGGCACACTTGGCTAGGCACGTAATGGCCGCTGCGCCTTTGTGCAGTGATACGTGCGAGCGGCACACAAAAGGCAAAAGAGAAGCGAAACAAAAGGCGATTGAGTTAAAAAAAAAACCGCACACAAAAAAAAAACAATAAAAAACCTGTAAAGTACTTAAAGTGCAGTGCGGCTAAGGGGGCGTTACCCATTAAATTACGAAGAGAGAAAAAGTGCTAAGCAACGATTGCATTTTGCTTTCCAGCTCTTTTTGCATTGTTTTCATGCGGTTGCAAATGCGGGGGCGGGGGCGAGGAGGCGTGGCAGCCCCGCCACAGCTTTATCAGATTGTTCGTACAACGCTTAAATGGAATTTTCTCAGCAGCTCATTGATTTTATAACAATTAAAGTGAACCAAAAAAGGGCGGTCGCTAATTGAAATTCCAGAAATTACCAGAAAAGCAGCTGCTGTTAGTCAGAAAGAAGAAAAAATGGATGCCATTTATGGATGGCAGTGCCTAGGAAATGGTTATCGATGCATCCGGCAACAGTGGTCGCTTCCGTTGGAAGCTGCTGCCCTCTTGAATGGCCAGGGGACTCAACTGAGCTGACTCGTTCGGACATTCACGTAGTGGACAGATTAGCCGCTCCTCTATACACATAACGAAGCGGGGTCCACAAAAAAGACTGCATGAAAATGGCCAAAAGCAAAGTCCGTAATGATGCGGAAGCTAACAAAAGGCCGCTTCGATACAAAAGGCAACGACAGGCGACAGTGGTCACCATGGACGATGGCTAAGGGCAAAGGCAGTCCTGGGGCTGGAGGCAGAAACATTCTAAAATTGCGGTCAATTGAAAAGGCAATCAAGTTAGTGGCACGTCCTCGTCATGGCCAATATCAGCACAATAAAAGCCTTCACACACACACACACACAGACAGTGAGGACCATTTGCTGAAATTCACACCACAGCACCCTACAACCACAGAAGAGCGCACTACAGCGAGACATCAACAGAGCGCAACGAGCCAAAATAATTACAATGGTCAAAAGCATTCGACTTTGAGGGACTTAACGAAATGAAACAGAGCCATATCACGAATCACTAACAAAATGGAACAACAAAAAAAGATCCGAGGCGACCATTCCGGAAATCTCCAACTGTTCTTCTTTGATATATATTGATTTATGTAGCAGACTTCAACAGCCAACTTATAATTTTTGAAGGTGGGGCAGGGACGAATCTTTTTTTCCTGAATATAAGAATCGAGTACGATATTGACTTTTTTAAATGGGTGAAGTACTCTTATTGTCAAAATATATGATTACTTTTATTTTCATTATATCAGAATTAAATATAAAAATCTGAAATATAATAATAATACTAATAATACAAATAATAATACTAATAATAATAGTAATATAAAATAATAATAGTCAGGACTGTAAACGAGTTTTAAACTGAGTTGAAACAAGAAATTCAGCAGAACCTAAAATATATTGTTATACAGAACCTTAAAAATTTAAAATAAATGTATGGAAAATTAAATAAAATACGTAGTCAACCGTTAACAGTAATGTAAATTAATAGCCTCCGCCCTGATGTGGTGCGATATGGTGGGTGGAGAGGGCCACCTCATGCGACCTGAATTTAGCCAGACATCCTGGCGTGCCAGCCAAAAAATAAAACGAGCACCGGAAATGTGCATGGCAAGGCAAAAAAGGAGCGAAAAGCAGAGCAACGCAAAAAAGAAAACTGAAAATCATTTGCGAGAACGAGCATTCAGCTCAACTCCACTCGCCGGGTCGTAAGTGGTAAATGCATTGCCTACTTTGAGGCGCCACAGCGCAGCAGTTTTCAATTTAGTTCAGCTATCGGCTCTTATCGCTCCGCAGAGTGACTGGCAATTTGCGCAGACAAACTGCAGATGCCGCAGCAAACTTGCAACTTTCTGCAAACTTGCTGCAAATCAACGTCAACAACAACAACAACAACAACAGAAACTGGCACCACTTTGGCCTGAGCCACAGGCCTAGACATGGCTCATAGCTTACGTTCTTGTTGCTTTTGCTTCTTGTCTAGTTTTTACACGCCATTTGTTGTTGCCAGCGGTAGCAATAGCAGATTTTCCGTTTAGCTTTCATTTGATGGCGTTTTAAAGCCATTTTAGCACGCGCAGACGAAAATGCCCAAGAACAGTTACGCCGGAAGTTTGGCTCGCGCGGTTACCACGCCAGGATGCGATGAGAAAAAAACAAAAAAACAATAACAAATGGACGGCAGTGGAAAAACCGCAGAGCGTTTTTGGCCATGTCGCTGCTTTTGCTACTGCTTCTTCAACTCTGCGACGGCTGTGGCAATGAGCGTCCTGTGGAGTCCAGGCAAGCACTTCCTTCCTGTGTCAGCTCCTAAAGACCCCCTAACAGCCCCTAACAGGCGTTTCGGTGGCAGCTCTAAACGTTTTTCACACATTCCGCTTGCAGTTTTGGAGCATTTGTCGGTGTCTGTTCATGATTTATGTTGTCTCGCCCGTCCAAAATCTTGTTTAAGTTTAAATGGAACTTGCAACTAAGAAGTCGCATAAAAAATGCAGTTGTCTGTCAGCGCAGTCAATGGTTAAAGTTCTTCTTGTTATGAACTGAAACTGGCTCAAAAAAAACAACCAAGAATATTGCAGTTGGATGTCACCGACAGCGCAATACTCGTTCACAGTATAATAACAACCAAAACATTTTCCTTAGCATTATTTGTATTATTGTATTAGCATTATTTGTATTCATTGCATGATGCAGAATCAATCCGGGAGCCAAAACATGACCAAAATGCCATCAAACTTGAAAATCGGTTCATTTTTAACAAAGTTGTAATACGAGAACTATTTTTTTATATATATTTTTTTTAACTTTAAAATTAATGTATTTGGTTTATTTAAAGATCTGGTATCCTGTTAACAGTAACAGAACTATGGATTTTTTAGCATTACATCTCAAAATTGTTGTCAATTTGGGCATGATTTTTGACTAAAAATTGTATATCCTCAGAATCGCTTTTAATGTTGTTTTTTATGCTAATTGTGACAACCACAATTGATTAAAAATGTAAATTTGCAATTCTAAATTAAAAAAAAATTTTCGGAAATAAGTAAGGGAGAGTGCTTGATTTCTTGCCAAAAAATCTGAAAAGTATTTTCAATAATGCAAATATTTTAAATGCAGAATCAAATTAACGGATAAACTATGGCCAAAATGCCAAAAAACCAAACTTGAAATTCGGTTTAGTTTTCTTTATTAATTGTAACCTGTCAAAAAAATCATACCAGTTTATCACGATTACAAACCCAATATACTCTTTTCAACAAGTATGACGACCGGCCAAGAGGGCGCAACATGCAAAGTTAAAGTTTGTTTTTGCTCTTCTAACTGCTTGTTTGTTTAGCCAACTACTCTTGCCCCTCTTTTGTCTGCCTCTTATCTTCTATGTGTTCTCTGTCTTTAAGTGAACCTAATGGCTCTACATCTGGCATACCCCAGTTGTGTATTATCAAATTGAATGAGTTTATTTACTTGCATGTTTTTCGTTTTGTCCGAAATTGTTTTCTTGGCTTGTCGCCTTGACTCGGTCAATTCAGTTAGCAAAAATTATCGAATGTTTGTTCGCATGTCGAGAGTTTGCATGACGAAAGTGCCCTTAACACACTCACGAAAGCACACACACACACACACACACGTGTCGCCTCGAGTTGATAAAGATAAGTGCAAGATAAGCAAACGTTTTGTTGGATCAACTTTGTATAGTGTTTGCTGGTCCTTTGGCAACCACGGACTGCAATTTTAGCTGCTTTGTGTCAAGTGTGGTTAGAGGATTATTGTTTGAAGTTGCTTTCCCAAAAGGTGGTAAATAGAAAACAAATTTGTGTACTTTTATGCTTGGGTCTCTAATGTGCAGAGTTCTTTTCAAGTGATTTCTACACTTTTCAGCGTTTGAATATATTTTTTTATTTTTCTTTTAAAAGAAATGTATAGAATTTCTTTAAATACTTTGAGTAAAACAGAAGCACTTTCCATAATTTTCCCTAAATATCATTCCTGTATTTGGATATTATTCAAAGACTATAAACCTAACTTTTAAAGACAAAATTTGGGACATACGCCTCGGATTTAAATTTAAATTTTAAATTTTCTCTTGCTTTTGCAGAAAAACAAGCAACATGGCGTATGCGTAACGGAAAAGGAAAAACATATAACACACGATTTGCCGCAGGTGAATTAGTAAATAACAAACTTTTCCTTCGCTCTTTATGTATAAAATCTGCGCACATTTATGAACTTTGCTAATTAATAGCTCTTACACAAGCTTCTCCCTCTCACGCAGTTCCCCAAGGCAGTGGACAGTAAAAACAGCTGGTCAGCAATGCACACAAAAAAAAATAAACAATAAAAAAGAAGGAGAAAAAAAACAAAGAGCGACATTTACAACATGTAAATTGTGTGAGATAAAGGGTAAGACATGTGGTCGCATGTTAAACTTGTTAATGGATTCATTTATGTAAGTTCATTAGCAAGGCACAACAACAATACCCAAGATAGTACAACAACGACAAACGTGTTTAAGCGTGAATGTTGCGAGGTTGTTGTTGCAGCTGCATTGAGTTAACAGTTGACAAGTCTCGAGGCGTTGGCCATCAATCAAATCAACAAATGGCCAACTGACTGCACAAAGTTGTCACTGGGCAGCGAGCTGACAAAGCCACAGCCAAGGGCAAGGAAATGAAACGAAAATTAAAATGCGCACACAGAGAAATAGACAGGCAGACGGGGAGTTGGGCCCGAGGATGGCCAACTTCGGCCAAGTGGAAGACCACTGTTGCCATTGCAGTTCCCACGTGAGCCGAGCCGTCAACGAATCAGGCAACCAATCAAGCGGCGTGTGGCATGCAACTGAAGCGTGCGTGCCCAGCAACTCGCGCCCTTTCATGCATTATAAACGCAGTGTAGCAGCTCGTCGTCGGGTTGTCAGCTCTGGGGCTAGTTTGTAGTCAGCATCGGTGCAGTTGGTTAGGTTTCAGTGGCTGGCACGTTTGCCACATCAACCTGTCGCCGTTCACCTGCTGCCACAATGCCACTCGGCTGCAGGCGACACGTCAATGCTTTCATCATTTAATTAACTGAACAGCTTGACTGGCTACGTACTCCTGCTATGGAAAATATGATGAAAGTCGCATTTCAATATGCGCAGCAACAGTCTCTACTACTGGAGCCAGTATTGGCACCCGTTGCATGCCACTTGATTGATTGCTTGAGCTGGCTGCGGCTAAACGGGAAATTTAACTGTCACTTGACCAGTGCAACATTCCAGCCAAGGTAATTGCGACACTACCAGACGCCTGCCTAAAACCAACTTGTACACTTGTGGATAGCTGAACAGAGGTGTGAATGCTTCGATACATAGCTTGACACAGCTTGTTAAGGAGCTTAAATAAATAATAGCCACAATTTTATTACCAAAGCTGCCAGTGGGAAACTCAAATTTCTCAGGGCAAACGAAGGGGAAGATCTTTGAAATAAAAAGGCATGATAATAAAATAGGGGCTAATTAAAAGTTTTATCAATGTAGCCGCTTAAATTTAGACTTTCGTGGCATGGGATATGCTGTTTTATTTTTTCTAAAATTTTTCACATTTCACTTGTCAACATTGTTAGCTTGTGAAAATCAGGGCTTACTTATCACAATGGCATTGATCCTATTACACAGTTTTCTCAATTAAAATATATTATTTATTAGTTCCCGAGTCAATTACTATTGTTTTCAATATTATTACTAAAGAAATATTAGGTTTTAAATGATGTGATAATATCTTAATAATAAAATAGATGGAAAAATAAAAAAAATCTAATTTGGCAATATAAAACCTCATTAAAAATCAGATAGCAGCTTATATAATATTTTCATTATCATAATATAAATAAAGACTTCAAAATTAAATAAAATTAACCATCTTCGATTTAAAATCTCAAATCTTGTTTACCTAACTCAAATGCAGTATATGAAATCATTAATTTTAAATTCAAATCCAACCAATTATAATCCATCTATGTAATTATGTGAGGCTATTTAAATGTCTTATCTTAAACTTATATTAATAATAAAAACCTATAACTTTATCCTAAAGTTATCTATGCTATACTTCTTCTCAAGTGAGTTTTTGATATATTTAAATTTTACTCAACGTTTATTTCTATACAATACGTAAATAAAACGCCTTTGTCTGCATACCAAATGTCTGTCTTAAAAAAATACGTTTGCATTTCCCCAATGCTAATCCGACTCGAAACACATCTAAAATAGTTTTCTTAAAGCTTTTCGCATAAGCTCTAACAAATCGCATCAATGTCTCTTGTGGCTTTGCTTTTAATTTCCACCAATCCCCACAACAAGAACAACAACAGCAACAACAACTGCAACGAGAATTCGTGGCTATCAAATTAACAGATAAAAACTTGAATGCAAGAACAGAGGGGGCGTGTGGCTGGGTTCTATAATTTATGGCTGTAAATCAGAACAGCAAACAGAATTGTTTACGACTGAGTTAGGGACAGAAAAGAATTTGCAGCTTTCGTAGATTGAAAAGAAATTCAGCGCGATATTTGCGGTGATTTATGTATTATTTTCGACGTTATTTGAGTTTATATTTAAAACATTAGAAAACAAGCACAAAATGGACAGAACAGCAGAGCGGACTAGCAGACTAGCAGACTAGCGCAGCGCAGCAGATAGATAAAAACTAAAACTGCACAATGAAAAAGAGCTGGAGGGGGGAGGCGGGGAAAAAGAAAACAGCGAAATGGAAGGGAAAACGGAGTTGAATGTAGGTAACAAACAACCAGCAAACAGGCAGACAGACGGAGAGATAGTCAGAAACAGAGACTGCGAGCAGAAGGGACAGATAAAGGGCAAAGGGCAGACAGACAAATAAAGCGGAAA
Source organism: Drosophila robusta (assembly GCA_035043565.1). Classification (NCBI taxonomy): domain Eukaryota; kingdom Metazoa; phylum Arthropoda; class Insecta; order Diptera; family Drosophilidae; genus Drosophila; species Drosophila robusta. Next base: position 9,169,083 of record JAWNMW010000583.1, on the reverse strand, counting down.
TGTTAACGGCAACGAATGGCGGCGCTGGTGACTGCAGCTGAGGGCAGCCATTTTGTAGAATGTATGTGCGTATGCGTGTGTGTGTGTGTATGTGTGTGGGCTGGGGCTAGACTTTAGGTAGATTTTTAGCTTGTACACATATTTGTGGGTATTTTGTACATGATTTCCGCTTAAGCACATATGTAAGCTACTCCGCTTCGACGTTGCGTTGAAATTTATGTTACAATTTATATTTTTGGGCAACATTTCGAGGCAGTCGCCAATTTAAATTGACTGCCACTCGGGTTACAAGTGAGTGGGGGGAGGTGCATTGAGTGGAACAGGCGCAACATTTGTTGATATTAATGCCTTGGAGAAGAGCTCGACGACCCGCGTTGAAAAGCGCATTGCCTTGCAACTCGCTGCTTGCAACAGTATACAGTTATACACACACAGGCAAATAAAACGCTTGAAAATTGTCTACACAGAAGCTGCAACAGCAGCAGTTGAAAATAAAAGCAAAGAAGTGTCACTCACAATGGCACTGAAGTGGAGCACTTCCATGCACGCCTTGTTGTAGGGTCCAGCACACAAGCACACAAACACACACGCACACACTCACATTTATATATAGAAATATCAAGTGAATGTGTGTTGTTGTTTACTCAACAATCGGCAACAGGCTGCGGAGCCTCTGCCTAGGGTCGAGTTGACTTTAAGTGACTTTTTAAATTATTTAAGTGAATTTTATCGCTGGGCTCAAAAGGAATTTAAGCATTAAAATAACTAAAATTCCCTTTACTTACTACCGTAGATCTGGCTCACAACGAAACTTAAATTGTATTTAAATAAAAACTTTCAAATTCGCATGAAAGCGCAATGAAAAACGATAAACAGATTTGTTTGAAAGTTTCAAATCAAATTTCTGCATTTCACTAAAATCGTATATAAGATAAATAGAATAAAGTGAAAAGATGAAGAGTTGAAATTAAAATAAGAGCATTAAAATAAATTCTAATTTCAAAATGAAAAGGCAAGCCATTTAAAGTCTTAAATATTTTAAAGAGGAGTGCAACCGCTATTAAAAACATTAAGTTGTATTAAAACCTAAAAAAAAGTAAAAAAAAACTAAAAATAACCCAAAAGTCATGTTGTTTCTTCATTTATATTCTTATTAAACTAATAAAAATTACTTGCTACTGGTTTATCAATTTAGCCCAAAATTGTTTAATCTTATTTTGGTTCCAATTCAAGTAGCTTTCCCAGCTCAAAAAGTCAAGCTAAAAATGTGCGCAATTTGTCAGGGAGTTTCATGAAGACAGAGAATATTTTATTTTATCTTTATTACGTTCTTGTTTTTTTTTTTTGTTTTTTTTACTTTGGATGGATTGTAGTCCTCGCTGCTGCTGTTCTTGCTGGTGGGCAAAATAACAATTAATTCCGGATAAACACATTTCCTAATTAAAAAATTCCTTTTGTAGCATGATGAGCTGAAGCAGCACAAAAACAAAAGAGAGCCAAATGAAATTAAGTGAAAACAACTAAACAAAAAAAATCAACCGACAAGGGAACAGCTTACAAAACTGACAGCCCAGAGGACAACACACACAAAGTGAAAAAGATAAAGAAAAGAAAGAAAAATGCGCAAAAACTTTTGGACGAACGCATAAAGTGCGAAATTTGTTTGGAATGCTGAAAGGTTTGGAGCACAGCACAACGAAGTCAGTTGGTGCATCACATGGCGTATACGTAATGCGATTTCAATGGTTGCCAACGTGTCGCACGCGCTTTCAATGTTTCTCAAAGGCCAAAAATTTAATCATCTTTCGCTCACTAAGCTGATTAGGGTCGCCAGCAGGAGAGGTCTTCTTTTCCTTCCTTTCGCTGACCCTTTTTCACTCTGTCTTCGCCTTGCACACTAATTTCGTCTTTTGGAGTTCTTATATTTTTTTGTTGTCTGCATTTCCTTGAAGCAAGTAATTTATTGTTTGTAGCGTAATTAACCAGCTTCGTGGTCGCCCGTTTGGCTTTCCTTTTGCCCGCTGCTGCCGCCGTCTAATGACGTTAAATACATTTTGCATGCTTTGGCGTCGACTCATTTGTATACCCTAAGTCTCCACAAATGCCTAAATGGTTATCCAACGCTGTGAGACTAACAAGTATCTAAGTACAATCAACTTTTCGAACTGAAAAGCAAATTTATGCTGAACTGACAAACGTTTAGCTATGCAAAATTAGAATTTAAATTAAAAAATTACTAATAAATATTTGAAAGAGTTTCGGTGTTCACTGGTTAAAATAAATATATACAAAAAAATTATAAAGAAAAGAAGTCAATATATTTGTTTTACGATAGATTGGTATATTAGATTCCTCTGCACAGTATCTCCTTTCCAAACACTTTGTATTTTTATTTTTGATATTATCCCAAAACCCTTTAGGGCGGACAGAAAAAATTTAATTTAATTTAGGTGATTTGAGTCTTATCAGCGTGTAAAGTCGTCAACGTAATTAGTTTAATTTCAGCCAAACTGTAGCTGTGTAACCCAACCCCTAATCCGTCTACCCTCTTGCCCTCTTGTCTGCTAGCAACCTGAGCAAGTTGATCTTTTTCGCTTACATCTCACAAATTGTGCGCAGCTTGGCAAACTGGCCACTCTGAGTGGGCCATAGAGGGGAGGCAGCGTTGGTAGCGTGTACTGGCAGCTGGCAGTTGGCAAATGGCAAATGGCAACCGGCAAATGTCAGCTTACCCCCAAACCTTCCGCACTATCCAACTACCCTTTATCCACCGTTTTAGCAAAGTGAAATGACAGGCAAATTAAACTTGAGTAGATGACAGGCAACAGACAATTTATCAGATATACCCGAATTAATACATATATAAATTTAGACTTACATGACAAGGCTAAAAAAATGCTCTTAGCATTCCTTGCAGGTAGAAATTTGCAAAAAAAAAGTGTCAGTATAAAAAAAGTAAGTCAGTATTTTAGTTTCAAATTTATTTATATATAACATTTAACAATAAATATTCTTGGTAATAAATATATGTAATGGTTCCTCTTTCAGTCCATTGTATATTGCTCCTAAAGCTTGTGCCGAAAAAAAACATACCAAAATAATTTATTTTTTATCCGTAGTGCTTAGTAAAATATTTCAAGTAAACTACGCTTCCGATTTAGCCGAAAATAGTGAAACGTTTCTAATACATAAACGTAGTAGTATTTTATGAAAATTCATATTGTTTCTGGTGCTTTATTCGGATCTGATACGAGTTGATTATATTGTGTTTTTTTTCGACAAGTATTTCTTAAAAATTTCTTTTTATCTGCCCTCTCAGTAATGGCCAACAATGCGCCCGCCCGTAAGCCAAGCAATGTGATCAGCAGCCGCATTAGCTACAAGCCCATCAAATTGGAAATGCCGCAGCTGCCGCGCTCCTTTCAGCCGCCGACAATCGTCAGCGTGAATGCCAAAGATGCCAACAAGGACAAGGACAAGGACAAAAAATTGAAAGCGCCCACGCTGAGGGCGAGCAGCAATCCAAAACAGTTCAACAAGCGCCCAGAGGTTGCCGAACAGGTGCGTGCGACGCCATCAGTAGTCCCGACCCCAGCTAAGGCCCCGACCAACGAGCGCACCGTAGTGCTAGCTAGGCACGTGGATCAGGTGCAACAAGTCAAGCAGACACGCAAACCGAAGCTCGATGATACCGTGTCCAAGACAAGGGGTCAGCGCCCAGCGGCCGCGGAGACGGCGACTGCCCCTAGCAAGCACTCAAAGGAGACCAAGTCCCCGGACAAGCCTGAGACTGTAGCCCAACGTCCGATTCGCACCAAAAACCAAAGTCACAATACCAAAATATTTTTCGATAAGTATCTCAAATTTGCGTACGATCTGAGCAAGCCTGATGGTGTGCGCCAGCTGGAGGCGCATTTCTTTCCCGCGGAGGCCCATCAAAGCAAGCAATCGCGAAAAAAGAACGATTCGGGGATTCCACTGAGAAGCAACATTCCCCGGATGACAAATCGTCAGGCACGAACAAGCATATTGATACCGTTGAGCAAATATTGCAGCAATCGAAATGTTTTGAAAATGTTCATGGAAAATAACGCGTTCCACTCGGCCACTTTCAATTTTTATTCAAAATTTTATGGTTTTTAGAAAGTATAATTATTATAATTGCCAACTAGTCCCAGTTTCGAACTCAGCTAAAATATACATATTTAAAGCTCTAATTAAAATTGATAATTTAAACTGCATAGATGAACATATATTGGAAATTTAGAGTCACGCTTTTGGCGCTCGCAGAAAAAAATGCTTATCAAGATTAAAGATTCTTTTGTTAACGAAAATAACTCCTTTTGCCTGATAAACACAACAGATGATCAAGTATATAGCAAAATATATTTGTATATATAAATTTATATGTAATATTATGCTTTAATATACAATACATGCACTTGCACTTTAAGCTACTATTTTAAACCATTAGCCGGGGTATAACAACTTATTTCTAATTACCATTCCGGGGAATATGAGTACTGTGGCCTAAGCTTAATGAGCGTTAATAACAGTGCGCTGCGAGTTGGCTAATTTGGCCCAAAAACAAAGGCAAGCATTTTTGCACACAGTTTAAATGAAATTTATTGTGTAGCTGTGTGGTCAACCCACATGGAAATGTATTATCCTTTATTACACACAAGCACACGGCCACACCCACACTCACACCCACACAGCCAAACCGCAAGCTCATTCAGCAAAAGGCAGACAGCAGCAGACAAAAGCAACGCATTGGGCATTGTAAATCATAATCAAAACAATAGAACAAATGAAGCTAATGTGGTTCGTGCAAACAACAACACCAACAACAATTGCATATATGTCCTCAATTGTAGAGTATAGAGAAGGGAGTGCATACTATGTGCCGTGGGTAGCTGCGAATGTGAGCGGTGTCTGCATGTGGTCGGGCCAAACTTTAAAATTGCAAACAAATTAAAGTTCACAAAATGCTGTAAACACTACATAAAAACTAATTTGGAACTATAGTAAATCACGACACAGCTGCAGGCAATAACTAGCATAAATAATATGTAGAAGCAATGTGGATCTAAAGGTAATAATTTCTAGAATATTTATATTATATTGTAAAATGCATTTAATATCAATTAGTTTTTTATAATAATATATAATTATAATTTAATAATTTTTTAATTCTCATAATTTTCTTGACAACTATATTAGAAGTATATTTAATTTTTTCTATTAAGGAATAATTTTAAAACATAATCAAACAACAACAATATTAACACAACGGAACAAATTTTGAAAGGTTTTTATGTTTTTCATTTTCAATGGTATAGACAATAACAATTCTGGCTGCCTAATATTTTTAAAATCATACTCAATGCTATCCATTCAAAAAATTTACTTTTACTAAACACAAGGCATTGTTCTGGTGACTTATTACGAATAATAAATATATTTAAATATTAAACTTTTTTTATTCAATTAATATTATTATTTAGTAGTGTGACAACAACAATAGCGCGTAATTAGCGCGAATTGATTTATGTGCCCGCCGCTGCTGCTGAAGCTGCTGCGGATGCTACTGCAGCTGCATTAATGAAAGCCAAACAATGTGCAAATTCAATGCAATTCAATTAATATGCAAAACAATAACAATAACAACCAACCGAATTAATATTCTGTGAAAAACATCCACAACGCTGTATGTAGCTGGTTGACATCGGGTCAGATCTATTTTTGCCAGCATTTGGTCCCCTTCAACCAGCTGTAGCAGTGGTTGATGCCATCAAGTGAATTTACCAACAAAACAGAAGTGAAAGAAAGAAAAATAAGGAGTAACAGCAAAATAAAATATAATACACTTTGCTCAAAAAGCAAAGTCAAGATGATAATCAACCGGAATCAAATTTTTGTTAGCTTTAAGAGTCTTAAAAGCAAAGTGATAAAAACTGCACTCAACAAAATAATCACAACCCAATTAAGCTAAGTTTATTTATTTAAAAGTTAAATTCAATAAGTAAAGTGAAAATATACAAAATATATATTAAACTGACAATATTTTCTTGAATTGAAATATGTCAACTATGTATAAGCCATCAAAGGACTTGTTTTTCCTAAGAATAAGATACTTGACAAACATATATTATAATAATATATATGTTATTTATTATATACTCTATTAAGATGTTTATTTACCCTATTTACTTAATAGAAATCTTTGACAATATATATTATGACATAAATTAATAGCAAACATAACAATACCATTTTCACACACTACCTGATATTATATTATAACACAAAATTACTATGTTTAAAGATAAGGCTTCAATATTAAATCTTTCTTTGTAATGCCGATAATAATTTTTAACAATATTTCTATGGAACAAATTTGTTTTAATTGGTTTCAGTATTTAATTTTTGCAAAGGCTAGATTTATATTTTTCACGATAACTTGCGCAGAGAATAAACAATTTTAAAAAGGGTTACAAAGAAAAAGCCTAGAACGGAGATTTTTTAATCACAACTTTGTAAAATATTTGAAAAAAATGTTTGTACAGAAAATAAAGTACCAGAGAAATATAAATTTAAATAAATTTGATACATACTTCAAAAAGGTAAGATTAAATTTGGGTTGTTCCATAGTGTATTCGTTCAGGCAATCGCTAATAAAATTGCTTGCTAAATCATACATAATTCAATCGGAGTAATTTTATTAAATTATTATTTGAAACAACGTAACACAACCAGCTTACAAACATTTTCGACATAATGCCTGCTAATAATAATTTTATCTTACCTTGTTTTCTTAAGAAAATAAATATATGGTCCTTAATTTATAATGTACAAATATATTGATGAATCTACCAATACAATATATAAAATAATAAACAATTAGTTTTGTATTGAATACTATACTATACTACACATAATATAGCCTTAAGAGCTACATTGAATTTAATTGTTCTTTCAGTTTAATTGCAAATTTAGATATAAGTTTATCATGTATCAAATTTACTTAATATAGCTATTTAATTTAAAATAATTTAAACTAAAATAATCGGATTAATTCCAATGAATACGTGTGTATATGTAATGTTGCCTCTATTATTATGAGTATAAATTGAAATTGTATTAAAATAGATGACATTCTAATAATGTTATGAACTCAATGATTGAAAATGACAAGCTAAAATTAGGTAGAGGAGTATTACATAGCCAGTAGATGTAGTAAGCACATGTATACAATTGATAGCTCAAATAACCAGTTTGTAGCAAATAACTGGACATTTGAGCTTTCAATTAGGTTGCAGGGGGGATATATATAACACGAGCCGCATACTACATAACTTGTAAATTTATCACATATCACAGGCAAAATAATTGCACAGAAATCCAAGTAGCTGAAATGTATATAACGACAAGGGAATTTAGTCAAGTGCTTTAAATATTTACTACTTAAGCGTGCATAAGTTTAGTGCAGACATATGAGCGAGCATTATTTGCAAATATTTGCTGGGTTCTATACAAACACATGTGAAGCAGAAGTGTAACAAACATTGTGCATTATTGAGAGGACGATGCGCTTAATGTTGGAGCGCGTAAATATCAAACAAAACGAATTTAATTAATTTTATGCCCTTTGGGTGCTGAAATTGCGATTCCGATTGAGATTGGTATTGAGATTGCAACTGGCTACTCAATTGGTTAACAAACTGTGCATTAATCAACTCAAATTCAATACTGCCATAAAATTTGGACTGAAATCAAGTGATACGTAAATATTGCACAAGTGTGCCCGCAAACAACAATTAGCGCATTGAGCAATAGATATATATACATGGAATAACGAAGCCAAGTTATATTCTTAAATTCGAGTGTGTGTGTAATAAATTGCATAATCCAATTGGAATTGGTTAGTTGATGATGCCATGAATTGAGCGAAAAGTTGACTCAAAGCGGAGCCGAGCAAAGAAGCCAAAAGTTGCCTTTTGGCTAGGCAATAAATTATTCAATTATTCGAATTTGCCCAATAGCCACAAAGTTCAAATTGCAATTGAATTTCAAAATGGGCGGCATTTAATGAACCTGCTGCAAATGTAGCAAAAACACAGAGAATTCAAAGTACATCAACAAAAAATTCAAATAAAATTTCCCTTTTTCTTCTACTATTATTTTTTTTTTTTGTAGGAAACGAAATTCAATTTAATGTAGATTTACATGCAGCCAAAGGCGTTGCAGGCTTCCTGCTTTTTTTTTTGCTTTATTGAATGCGAACGCTTGACAAATCACCGTACAGGACACGCTTGGCACAGGACGCAGGACGCACAGGAACTGCCTGCGGCCGTGTCATGAAATGAAATCGACATGAAACCAACGTGACCAACGTCATTAATTATCGCCAGCAACGTTGTGCACTGCTAATTACGACGCGGCCGTGTCCTGCCAGGACGCAGGCCCGGCCAGTGCGAGTGACAGACCGAAGAGCGGGTGCGGCGCCTGTTGGCGACCGTCGTTCCTCAACATGATGGAGCATATTTTGCATTTGACCGCCGGTTTAAAAGTGCGCGGCTGACCGCAAATATAATATGCAATGCAGGAACAGGCGTCGGCCCAATGGTCATTAGCACGGGTCAGGCTGTAAAAAACGACCAGCTGCTTGAATGTGCTCTTCGACGAATTGAATACACTTCTCAGATAAATCAGCACACATACTGCACATGTGTTTTCAAAGCAATTTTATAAATATCCTAAAAGCCTTTGCGTTTTGCTCATCATTATCTTATTTGACATTCAAAATGAATTACAAATTACATATGCAACAAACCACTTAGCCATGTTATGACTTATTTCAACAAACATATAAAAACACAATCAACCCTTTACTAATTCTTTTCGATAGCTAATTGATAATATAGCTAAGATAGCTAATATTTTAGAAAATCACCAAGTTTGGCAGTTAAAATTATGATGACCAATTCTTAAGATCATACCCTAGTCTAACTTTTCATACGATATCCGATATCCATTGAAAATAGAAGTAAAAAATATAGGATGAATCCATTAATCACGCATATTCCACCAACTATGACGTTTTATATAGAAAGGGTGGAAATAATGGTTATTTAATTAGAAGCAATGGTGACTAGATCTGTCTTTATACATTTTATGTCAACTCGCAACAGCAAAAGTTCCATTGACAAGTTCATAACTTTTTAAGAATTAAATATGTCCATACAGCCAGAGATTCACCGAGAACTGCAAAGAAAGAGTATTCTGGTTGTGCGCAAATGTAACAGACCGACCTTATAAATAACATATATTGTTGGTCAACATCACAACCGTGTCAATCTAGCCAAATCCATCTGTGTGTCTGTTTCTGAAACTGCTCTCAGAGACATAAAAAACTAATTTTTGAACATTACTAAACTTAAAGGATGCGCAGATAAATTATGTAAAATATTTATTTCAAACATTTATTACACACGACTCAACCCGATTGCAGATAAAATCGATAAATATTGATTTTAATATAGGGTTCTTTGAGGTTGATTTAATAGGTTTTCGTACAGAATTCAAGAAGGTTGTTTATATAATTTGTTGAAAGCCCTGCCCATTGCCCAATTTAAGGTATAGCCTTGCGCTTTCATACATATCCGGGAAACTTTAATCACCATCGAATTACAGATACCAGAGTACTTGCTAGTCGGGTACTCCTGATTACAATAAAATTGTTTTTATCCATGAGATGTTTTTAATCTATTTAGAAGTACACGTACTTATGCATCACATTGATGCCTGACAAAGCGAATACACAACTGAATATTTCTGTAACTGTAGAGCAAGGGGGCCACACATACATTTAAGTATTGTTCATGTATTTGCCCGCTATAGTTGTACATATTTGATACATTTGGGAACATTTGTAACCGCTAACTGGTGACTGACTCTGAGTTATGATGCTTACAATCCATTGGATTGCATTGTGTTGGCGGTGTTTGAACACTCGACGTCACTCGTATGTCGGAGAAGTAAACTTGACGAAAAGCTGATGATGAAGATGAAAATGAAGACGCAGGACGCAAGGCGCAAGGCGAAAGGCGCATCTGCGACCCAGATGGTAGATGGAGAGCTGCTGACCGCACATTCATTTCGTCATTTTACAAACAAGTCGGTGTAAAAGATAAGTCGTGCCAAGTACGAACTTAAGCCACTGAAGCGAAAGATACACAACAACAACAGCAGCAAGAACAACAGCAACAACAACTGCGAGGCTCCATTGCGAGCAAGCGACCGCAGAGACAGCAGCACAAAGGACATGCCGGAGCAATTCCTCTGCGGCTAGGGGCCTGGTGTGCTCCTGCTTGGTGGGCCAGTTGCAGGCCAGCTTAAGGGGAGCTGCGGTTATGTCAATATGACGACAATAGGATTTGCTGCGATAAGCTGCAGCGTGGTCCTTGATTCGCTTTTCGAACGCAGCCAAGGCAGTGACAGTGGGCCCCAGCCAAAATGTCCGCGCTCTGACGTCTTCTGAAGTGCTCGCTGATAAATGAAATTCGCAAATAAATGCACTGAAGTGACCCCCTCTTCTGCTCCCACCCGGCACCTCTGTTGCCTATCAACTCAATTCGCGTGCGCAGTTTTTTGTTGATTGTTGACGTCAGCAGTTTATAAATCACAACATATCACATACCTTTTAAGTAATTATTATATATAATTTTGGAAAAAATTGAGGACAGCATGTTCAATTAAAGCAATGTTTACTCTACAGAGTTACTTTTTCCCATAAATAATAGTGCTTTTTAGTCATTTATTTATTACACAATTCACTTTATATATTTGCTTAATCAATCATCATCTTTTCAGTGGTCACTTGTTTGCAGCTAGGATTAATAATTTACTTCAAGGACAGCAAAAAATAACGCAACCGAAAAATTATATTCAAATATATATAAGCTCGATATCTGCGAGAAAATAACATTAACAATGTCATTCCTGAAATAGATGGTGTAGCTACTGCATTAAAAACTTGATTAAATAGAGAATGCCTTGGCTGGAAACAGGTATGTGAAATATATTTCATATTGTAGAAGATCTTTTAATTTTCATCAAAAGGATTTGATACAATTAAATGGCACACAACTTTAAAATTAGTAAAAAAACCTTAAGGGGATGTCATTGGTTTTATTTAGATCCAAGGGTATATTAACTTTGCCGACACATTTTAAGATAGTTTAGAAAGACGGCATGATGAGGAATTCACCAAAAGAAAAAAATTTATATTCAGTTCACTAAGTGTAAAGTTTTTATAATATTTATTTATTGACAATTAAATCAGCATTTCATCTTATCTAATGTTTAAATTACCAATTATATGTATAGGCAGTTTTACATAACATTTTCGTTATATAATCAATAAAGAATCCATTCCCAATAACCTATAAATTTGATTTCCTGGATATGTAAGCTAGCATGTTCGTCGCACAAAATAATCATTACAGTGCTCTACTTTAATTCGTCACATTATGACATAAATATTAATTTAAGCACGGCTTTTACGATTGTGCAGGTTAAGTATTTCGAAATGAACTGAGTCAGGTCGTTTATAGAGCCATTAAAAATATGAATGCATAGTACAGGTGGGCACTCTGTATGTATAATGAGTATGTGTAATTTATGGATGTGCAAATTTTATGTTTTTTAAAAGGTTCAAATGTTTGGATTTCATTCGGCGCCCAGGCAAATAAGTCATGAAAGGACTTTAAAAAGGAAATCTGTGCACAGGCAGCGGCACAGGGAATTGCCGCAGAGCCAAGGTGAGCTGTAACGTTTGGGCTGGTTGCCATAATATGGCCAATATTTCTTTTGCTGACATAACTTTTTATGCGAATGGACTAAAAGGACTAACAGCCGAAAACGTTGATGCTCCTGCTGAGCGCCTGAGACTGAACCTGAGACTGAAGTCTGAGCCTGAGCCCGAGCCCGAACCAGAGCCTGTGACTGTCGTTATTATTGGGCCGGTGGCGGAAACACGCTTCACGTTTTACTGAATTTGAAATTTGAAAATTATTCATGAGCATGTGGAAATTAAATTCAGGTCCACACAAAAGAGATTTATTTGTCTGCCGTCCTCTCAATCTCTATCTGTGCGAAATGAAATGTAAGGGCGCACACACAAAAAAAAGAGATAACAGGAAGAGCAGTCACAGCAGTCAGCAATGCCGAAGACTAAATGCCCTTTATGTTGAATTAAAAGTTGCGCCATTTCACTTTGTTATAAACAGCCACAAAAACTATGTTTTTCCTGTACAATATTTTTTTTTGTTTAATTTTTAAGTTTTTATAAAACGAAATCGTTCTTTCCTACTTAGAAATTAAATAAGGATATCTGTAAAAATAATAAAGACTTTTATATAATAAATTCTTAATTCCCATACTATAGCAGCTTTAGGATTTAGTGTTTTTCAATGATTCTTAAAACAAATATTAGCAGTCATAAACGATATTAACCTATGTTATAATTAACGTTGACTGGGCAACAAGAGATCCATAATAATATTAAATTGATATGCGTCCAAATCGGGACAATCATAAATTAAAGATTTAGATTTACATTTTTGCAACAACCCGAATAATATTTTAATCTAAAATCTAAAGCGCAATTAAAGATAGTGAAACAACAGCCAAACAAATCGATGCATGGCTTATGGTAAAAAAACCCATTTTACTTTATGGTGTTGAAAATGCCTTCTGAAATTCGTTACACATTTTGCGACAAAATTGTAATACTCTCAGTTAGGGCAACGAAAAACCAAATCTCCACCAGGTTCAAATGGAGTGGTGCAAGTGGGGGCAAGCTATTTATCTGAAGCGCCGACAGCGTCGTCTCCATCATCGTCGTGGGATTCGTTGGTTTTCCTCCCGTTTTTTTTTTTGCCAACTTATCGCAAGTTTTCCATTATAAAATTAGGTCAGCTGCAAAAATAACTCAACTCAACTATTTTAGCAGGCGGTTTTCTTTTTTTGGTGCGGCAGCCAGGCCAAATATTTAGTTGAACGACGACGACGACGTCGACGGGCGTTGGCATAAAATGGAAAAAATGCTAATTTGTCAGTTTTAGGGCTGACATTGGTCAGCAGCCCAGCACCCTGTCCCTCTGGCAGTCCCAAGTTTCCGCAACAGAACCAGCTCCTGTACGGAAGATGCTGCCGTTTCGTAGTCATAAAAATTGTTTCCATTACATTATGCTGATTTCGTACATTTATACAGCCGACCGCTTCGCATCTTTTAGTTTTGCCTTCTTTGAGACAACTTAATTTCAATTTTTGCCGTTTCTTTTGTTGTTCCCTGCTGCTGACATGGGTGTCCAGTTGTTTGACCAAAAACCAATTTCTATCTGCGCATATCTCTCAAAAGTTTATTTTGCAACAAGGCAATATTTGTTGAGCTGCAGATAGGAGACGCGACGCGGAGGGGTAGGGCCGTCCCAAATAGACCCACCTGCATATGCAGCAATAGTTGTATTTGTTCTGACCAAATGGATTTTAAGGCCCAGCAATCATATTTTTCGATAATGCTGATATTGTTTTGCTGCACACGGCACACCGACAATTTAGATTTGAGATAGTTGAATAGTCATTTGATTGGAATTTACAAGGAAATTACAATTCGTTTTCACAATCGCAAAAATTAAAATAAATGCAATCTGAATTTTAAATGAATTTTTCATAAAAGAAACGGTTTTAGCATTGTTTAAATAGAGATATTTGAATTTTAAAATCATGTATAGGTTCGTCTATCAGAACTAATCCGACTTATCCGCTCAAGTGATTTGCTTAAAAGTTAACTAAAATAGTTTTTCCGCTCGTAAACAAATATTTACTTAAGAAAAATAAATAAATTGTTGAATGAAAATTTGACTTAAGCCCTTACAAACTCCCATTTTTCAACCGGAAGCATTATTTTCAGAAATGGGCTTAGCATATATTTATTACATTTCCATTAAGAGATTTAAAATTGAGTTTAAAGCCGATTGCATTAAAATTCCGAAATATAAAATAAAGTAAAAGTTAATTTGAAGTCAATCGAACAATAATAAAACTCGTGAAACGTTATTTTTAAAGCTATATGTAAAAGATATATGTAAACTGTAAATTCCATCGCTTGGAAATGGAATTCCCAGTAAAACGGATAAGAATGATTTCCATTGAATGATTTTCTACCACAAAACTCCAAAGAATGTTATTGTCAGTAATGCAGAACCAATTTAGAAACCTCAGAATCGATTTTGATGTGCATGTTTGACATACAGATTAATGCTGATTATAAATACCTAATGGGATCGGACATGTTTTCAAAACCGAACACATTTGGTGAGACGATTACAAAGATATAAGAAGCAAGCCCGATGTGGACTGCTGGGGGACTTAAAATGTTCATTAGGCTGCCCCAAGACTAACCAAGTCACAGCAAACGGGAACAACAAATAACGCCGACAATAACCACTGTCAGCTGACACCCGCGACATGAAGCTGCAACAATTACAATAACAACAAGGACAACGAAAAAAAGTAGAAACTGTCACTTTACGCTGATTGCATCAATTGAAGCTCCACTGTGGCGCACGTCCATTCATCATCCGGTTGCTTCATCAACATGATGACATGACGGCGACGGTTGAGACAACACCCAGCCCCCACCCCCGCCCCGTACACTTCCCCACGGATCCCGCTGTCCACTGGCAGTTGGGGATCTCGTGCTACGCATGGCCAAACTAAACGAACGCGTCCCAAACTAAAAAAAAAAAAGAAAAAAAAAGAAAACAACTTTTCAACTTCATTTTGGTGTGTGGGCGAGAGAGCCTGGCACAAAGAAAATAACGGATTCTTGCGCAAACAGAGAGAACTAAACGAATTTCGAAAATAAAATTACAACTTTGTCCAGGATCCCAAGGATGCTAACGAAATTGTGCGCCGTCCTCGACTGAAGCTGCTGCTGCTGCTGCTGCTGCCGCTGCTGAAGAATTTTCGCTAGTTGTGCACCAAAAATTAGTGCACAAAAATGTCGGCGGCGGGTCGCGCACGGCTTAGCTTGAATTTGGGCAGAGGCGGGGGCAGAGGGGTCTGCGATTAGGGGCTGTCTACGGTAGTTCGTGTGGCCAGCCGGCTGGGCTAATGCCGTTCATTAGGTTTCGATGGAACGTTGCTTGCAAGCTGCCCAACAATTGGCCATTGGCCATTTTCGATTGGCCATTTCCCACAGTTGGGGGTGCGGTTGGTGGTGGGCGGCGGTCGCGTAATCAGCAATGAAAATGAATTTTCTTGTGCCCTGCGCTTGGCTTTTTAGCCGAGCAGCTTAATTGCTTTCATTTGGATCTGACAACAGAGCGCTCTCATCGCCCTGAACACATCTCAATATGACGTTGATTTTTAAGACACCGCATTGGGCCAGGGGAGCAAGGGGGGAATGCACGCGGGGCAAGGCGTAGACTGAGCTGCTGGTTGATGGCTCCGAGAAATTTTCCAGTGCACTTCACTTGGCAAACAATGATGCAAGAAATTGATTTTCAACAAGCTCAAGTTGAATCCGGGAGTACAAACGGGGAAACTTAAGGATTGTGCAGCACTTGAAGGGTAGCTTTTGCTCAGGCCACGCTCTCCCCAGCCCCGCCCCCGCCCACTCCCGCTAGTTGCATGATGAAAATGTCTAAGACAATTGCTTTGGCCAAAGTGCAAGAAATAGATAAAATTAGTGATGCCCTCTCCTGGCACAAAAAGCTGGGGCTGTGCGGGGAAGGGGGCGTGGCGGGTGGCGGCGGGGCCAAGGTAAGCTAAAAGTCGCCGCCTTTTGTCGTCATTTGTTGCAAGTGCACAAGAAATGCTTCAAGCAGCAATTGCTCAGGTAGAACTCAGGTAATGCCAAATGCAAAACCACTTGACTTTTATATTAAATATTTTGCTACATTTGCTTCCTATTAAGTTTAATTGGATTTACGTGCGCAAATTTTATTTGCATTTAATTCAAGTGTGTTCCTACTTATATACATATAAGTACATATATAAAAATACATATTTATATATTTAAGTTTTTTTCCAGTAAAAAAATAATTTCATTAGCATAATGTGCAATTATAACACACACTTTCATGCATATGTATATGTGCACAGAAACGTGTCTTTTTCTTTTACCTGTGCACGTTTGTGCCTTGCGCTGTTCGCGCCTTTTTTGTTAATTAAAAATTATTGTAATTTTTTTAATGCGTAATTATTCACAAGCACTCGGCCATGTCCGCCTTTATTTATTGTAAGTATTTTTGCCAAGCAGCTGCTAAAGCTCACAATGGGAAATAAAAATCAAGTAAGAGTACTATCGACCAGAGTGCTTGACTATGAGATACCCTTTGACCGCGTCTAGTGCAGTCTTCTAAATAAACAATATTTATGTTCTTGACCTGAAGCATAATTTTAATTATATCCTAAGAATATTATATACATTTTAGGACGTGAATATTGGTAACTAAACAAAACATTTAGTTAAATGTTTTATTTTTAATACTTAAAATTATATATTTAAATGTTCTATGAATTTTGTTTCGCTATTCCAAAGTCTGAAACCTCAAACAGTGAATGACATTGCGCTCTTAGGGTGGGTTCGTATAGTTACAGGGTATACCAGAAATAAAATTATTATGCACACCACGAAAGTTGAGTTGTTTGCTTAAGTGCGCAGCTTTGTCATTGTCTGTGTGTGATTGTGTGTGTGTGTGTGTGAAGGTAGGTCTGTGTGCAAATGTCAGTTCAGCTTAATTTCAGTTTTTTTACTGCATATGGTGCTTTGAAGCATCCAATTATATTTGATTACGCAAAAAATCCGATTACTTTCATTATTTTTTACATAAGGTCCTTTAAAGCATCCAATTAAAACTGATTTAGCTCGAATTTAATTGAATCGAAGTTACCATCTTAAGTATTGCAGAACTTGCCAATAACAGTAAGTCATTATATTTGTTGCCCTAAGGCAAATGAAGTTGAATTCGTTTCAAAAATTTCGAAAAGCTTTCAAATAATATTTATATTACAAATTAATAATCATAATGATGCATAATGCGGCAAATCAATTAACAACCTCTTAGAAACTCAACTGAGCTTTAATAAAAGCCGCTTACAACGCCTTTCAAGCCGACAGCTGCTTTTGGATTTTATGTGGCCACAAGGACAATGCCCATCGCCGTTGGTTCCATGAATCATTCGGCAAGCAATGGCATATGGGAGTCCATTATCGGATGCCTTGTCTCTCTTATAGATAGACAAAAACGCAGAGCGAACAAAAGGCAGCTTTGCACAACATATGCCACATACACACACGCACACACATAAGCCAATATCCCACACACACATTCACACACACACACACACACATGCATGCACAATGCAGTCGTGAATAATAGGCTCTCGCTGCATGCATTAACCAAATGAACCGCAACGCCTGCCATAATATTATGAACAAATACTTAAGTACATGCTCGCTCTCTCTCTTCCTCACCCTCTGTCTCTCTTTCTCTCTGCTGTCCCATGTGGCGTATGCGTTATGTGATACACACCGTTGGCGTAAAACAAAGGTGAATGCTGCACTAGAGAATATTAAACTGACAGACACGCAGCAGTGCGACACAACTATCGAAAATTGTTGCCTTCGATAGTCACTTTAATCGATAACTTTAAATATTTGTTATACATTTTTGAATATATTTACTTTATTGCATTTTTTTCTTATGCATTCTTTTTAATACGCATTATTATCAATTGTTCTTTTAATTTATTAGCTCAATTTTAGCTTTTTAATATACTTTATGCAATTCGTGTGTTCACAGGGTATACGCAGGTGCGAAATCTCATGGCGGGTTTGAAACGTGCAGCGTCTCACAAGTCTCACAGCTGCATCAAAATTTAAGTTCTTATGAATTTCAGCAAAATATATAAGGTACCAGTTTACGCTAGGAATCAAATTTCGAAATTTCAATTTAGTCATTCAAAGCTGTATATATGTATGTAAGAGGAATACGTTTCGATACGAAACCTTACAGGTGTATGTACGTTCGGTCTATTCTCACAAATAAATGGAGCGAGAGTTTGCAAATTTGGGCGGTTACCCACATATTAATACATCATTATTCCCGTCGCATGCTTCAATTTGGGAGTGTTCTCAGGCCGATTATATGCCACAACACGATCAATCGCATATTTGCTGGTCAGCCTCCACATAGCAACCGCACTTCTGTGGCATCTTATGTGCAACGAGTATGGCTTAAAGCAGGCAAACAGCCATGTGGGCAACTTTGTCAAAAGAGACATCTAAACTAGAGATAGGCACGTGTTGCCATTTTTATATTCATTCACTAAATGAAAATAGTATATTGAGTTTGGGGTTGTCTGGGGTCTTGGGGTTGTAGAGCCGAAAAAATTCGGCACCCTCCTCTGTCGCCACAAATTAGAAAAATAGACATTATACTAACTTAACTAAATATTAAGTATACTATATTTATTTGATGTTCCTTAAGATTTGCTCTAAATTGTAATGTAACTTTGTAATGCAATGTAATTTATTTTATATTTAAACATCCGAAAGAAGCTTTTCAACACTATTTAAAAAGAGAATTTAAACACGAGCACGTCGTGTTAAGTCGTGCTTGTTCACGACACGACACGACACACGGCCAACTCTATTTTAAGTTCAGCGCCCAAATGCTCGCATTACAAGACAGCAATTAGGCTCGTTGCCGTTGCTCTAATTGGAAAATGAATAGCCCGCTCCTGCTCAGTTTGTACTCGGGCGGGCTAAGGGGTCAAGGGGGGCATGCATAAATCGCATTTGATTCAATTGCAGCTCAAAATTTATTGATTGAATAGTTGCAGCAGCAACCGCAGCAGCAGCAGCAGCAGCTGCAGCTTCGTAAAAGAAACTCGCTCGGTGCGGCCCGTTTCTGTTGCCAACAAAATTGCTCGTTTGCACATGAGCTCAGCTGAAAATTGCAACGCGTAACACGTATTCAGGGGCAGCTTTCAGGGAGCAGGGAGCAGGCGGCAGGAGGAGCTACCAAATGATTGGCTCTGTCAGAGAAACTTATCACGAATCCTTCGCTCGTTCTGTGCATTGGTAGTTTATCAGTGGCGCACCGCATTTTCAATTACGCGCCAAGAAAAATATGCAACAAAG
Source organism: Drosophila robusta (assembly GCA_035043565.1). Lineage (NCBI taxonomy): Eukaryota > Metazoa > Arthropoda > Insecta > Diptera > Drosophilidae > Drosophila > Drosophila robusta. The sequence continues at coordinate 9,149,861 of JAWNMW010000583.1, read as the reverse complement.
TGGGACGGAAATAAAAACTTCATTTGGCCATGAGCCGTTTGAAACCTGAAATTCTTAAACAGGCAGTTTAATTTTGCCATATTAAAGGTTTTTATTTACAACTCATATATAATATATTAATGGCTTGGCAAACAGCTTGAAATTATTTCAAATGGAAGATTGAATAAAGAGCTTGAAGTTGTTAAGCCAAACATAAAAATCTCATTTTTAGGGCCCGTAAATAGCTTTGCAAAAAATATAGCTAAATATATTATTCAGCGTTCTCTTTTGTAAAGTTCAAAGGTGCTTTTCATTTGGCAGCATTAAAACTAACTTAAATGAATGTTTTCAAAAAAATTGACATTAAACTTTTCAGAGTTCATTGTTATATACTGTACAACAAGAAATATTTTTATACTCCTTCAGGATGTGAAAAGAGTATATTGGGTTTGTGGAATTTCGGTCTTTAGGTCTTTAGGTGACGGGGGCGCGGCAAACCGATTTAATCTATGAATCTCCCTCAGTTTTAAAGACAGATAACTGAAGACCTTTTTTAAAGGTAGCACAACAATTTTTTGGATGCGCCCATTGGGGGCTTGGCAATTCGATTAAATCTATATAGCTTGGGGACGGGTAAAGCCATATCTCCCACAATTTATAAACTAAAGTCCCCAAATTTGGCAGACAGTGTTCGGATGACCTCCTCTAAAAATCGACCACGCCCACACCCGACATTACAAATTAGTAAAATTAACACTTTTGCAAAATAACAATTACAATTAAGACATTTTTTTATTATTATTTTTTATTTTAAGTATTTATTTAATGGGTGACAAATAGAGTGTCAACCTAAGTAAAATGTATATAACACAGAGAAATGTATATATACATATACATATAATATAAATAAATATAATAATTGAAAGCTAAAAGCCTAAGAGCATTATAAACAATTCTCATAACATCACCGACACGATGGGAGTATCTTATTTGCCTGTCGGGCTAGCTGTGCCCCTAATCACAGCTAATTCTTGTCAGTGACGTTAAGAGACTCTACAGCTAAAGAGAGGGTTGTTAGTAGTGAGAGTATATTCTAGAATTTAAATCTAATCTAATGAACAAACAATATAAAAAGGAAAGTGAAGGAAACAGTTTTCGTTATTAATAATAATAATTGTAAGAATTAGATAGATAGATAAGAGGATTATTTAACACTGTTATTATTTTGCTAACAAGTATTGCGTATTCACCTATTTATTTGTCCTTAAAGTTTTCAATCGTAAAAAGCTTCCAATACAAAGTTAATCATTTATGGCACATTTGGAAAAGTCCCTGCCAAGATCACCAAACCTGCTTTAACCTCAGCGACTGTCGTATTTGCCAGCTCTTGTTTTAGGAGCACTGCGCGCTATCTATGACAGCAGCCTCCTTACACAAGCTTCTCAAACAAATTGATTAACGAAATGAAGTGAAATGAAAGGACTCGTAAAAGAAAATTTGCCAGCAAATAAAAAACAACAAGAGACCGAGCTGAGCATAGAGATGGGCCATAAAACCAATTGGTCATCCCATGACCCACTGCCAATGGAGTGTAAAATATGCCGAAAGGAGCGCTGTGTCTGTTTTCAGCTCAAGTCAATACGAGAGGACAATGAAATATTTATGCATGGCGTGATGGCTGGGCCGACAAAATAAGACAAAATAAAAATAAAACAAAATCCTTAATCATTTAAATGAAATGCACGCAAAATACAAAGTGGCCTGGAGGACAGCCCCGTTGTGGACACCGCACAGTGTACATCGAGTACACCGAATACAATGAAATCAAGCGAGTGAAAAATTACAATTGTCACAAGACCAAATCACAATTTCATTGCTTGCGAGAATTTTCACGGCGCGTTTGACTTAATGGGAAAATAATTGTATGCAAATTTTCATGAACGCTGCGCTTGACGCACTACAAAACAAGAATCATTTGTCTTTGGCAGCTGTTTTTTATACACCCTGCAGCCATCGAAAATGACAGACGAGCGTATCAATTAGTTGCGCCAGTCGATTTTAAATTGTTATGTGGTCCTTTATTGGGTATAAGCCTTTTGAACTTAAACCCATTTCACTAGCTTATCTGAAATTAAAAAGCATATCTATGGTATTAATGTCAGAAATGAGAAAAATTGTGGTCAAAGATGGAGCTGACAATTATATCATATATTTAATATTGAACTGAAACTCTTTTTTTTTATTTAACATATAATCTTAGTACAGAGTATTTCATAGCTGCGCAGTCTCATTCTTGCCTTCCTGCTTATTCTCTTCGTTCGTCTTTCATTTTAATAATACGTATACGCAGCGTTGGCCAGTTGGCTAGTTGGCCATTGCTCAGCTTAATGACTTAATTTTCAATTCCATTGCACGTCATGATGGAAATGAAAAGAAATGCAAATGCTGTTGGAATTCCCCCACTCCCTATCTCGCCCCACGAAACTCATTAGCCATTAAGGTGCCATTATGCGTTGTACGTTTAATTATGGAAATGCTTGCGCCTCTACTTTGCCTTTTGGCCTGAACTCTTTATAACTTAACCGAGACGAAGACGATGCGAATTTAAATTGTTGATTGGCGCAGATTTGATTAAAGTGAGCAGCAATAAAGTAACAGAAAGCCCAAACAAACGCCTAAGACAATAATAAATAATTAAATTTATCGAATTGCAATCTATTTGCAGAAGAATTATATACATAAGTATTATAATTAAATTTTTTTCAAATTTTGCAAATCAAAACATATAAATAATAATAAATAAATTACCCCTAACTTTTGTTTAAATATTTTTTTAAATAATGTATACATCAAAGTTAAAAAACTTGTATACCCTGTAACCAATAAAAGTGGATAAAAACTCACAGACAAACGGATGGAATGGAGGTATTTAGTAAATTTGATATGTGGATTGCTTACTTACTGAGAATCTTATATAATTATTAAGCTTATACAATTTAAAGGGCATGCGTTAGCTTAACACGCCCGACTCAAACTCGCTGGCTTGATATTTATGCAAAATAGCTACCCAGCATACAACTAAAGTAGCAGTTCCCAAAATTGAATAACCCACACAGTCTAAAATACGATACGTACTCGAACTAGTATATGGCCCCATAGAAGGGGGTTAAATTCTTACCCAGGCAAAAATAAATTTGGTTGTGCGGCTCTGTGTCGGGTCAGGCGCATGTCAATTATGTAAATTCGTTTTTCGCTTTTATGGCTGGCAAATGTTTAGAAATGTTGTTATAAATTCATTACAAAACTAGCCCCCCAAAAATGTTTGTTTAATTTGATTTTCGTAAATTTATGCAGAGCGCTCCAAAACTACAAAATGATAAGTTAAAACTTTCTACCAATGGTATGGAGTGGCGAAAAGCTAATAAAATGCGAACAGTGTAATGTTTGTAGATATCTGTTTGAGATACAATTGATATATGTTTCGATGATTTTGCAAAAACTGACCTGTAAACATGGCTAAAACGGGTATTATAGAAGCTGCAGAAAACATTTGCGATTCCTTGTCGATTTTAGGGACTAAAAAAACTTGAGTAAAATGAATTTGTGTTCTCTTTATCGATTCCAGTACAGGGTATTAACGTTACAATATTATGTATTTAGCTTATTAAAGAATTTCGCTATTAAATTCTTTAAACCATATTTCGATAGCGGCAGTCGAATGAATTTTTCAATTAGCAAACCAAAAATAAAATATTAACAAAATTAACATAAATTACAATCAACCAAAAATTTATCCAAGCCGCAGACACGAAACTAAAAAAAATGCAACATTTTTGGATTATTTTTTTTTGTACATTCATATATTTTGTGTGTATTCCTTTTTTTTTGTTTAGTTTACAGACCGCAGCTACAATCAGGGGGCGTGAAGAGAACTTGGAGCCTAGAGGGCAGGGAGCAGAGCAGCGCTGCTGCCACACAGAGTTATATTTATTATCACAAAACATTTGCGCAAATGTCCTTGTGCATAAGCAACGATGGCGCACAGTGTCGTGCAGTCCTTTGAGAACATTTATCTTATTATCTTTGCATACAGCAACAGCAACAACAACAACAACAATGGCACATAAATAAGACTCAGCGCAGTGAACGACAACAACACTAACAACAAACAACAACAACAATGAGATGATGAGCAACATTAGGCATGGACAAAGAAAGCCACGAGAGCTTCGGAAAGGCTCTACGAAAACCAAAAGTCAAGTCGAGCCAACAGACCGCACAGCAACAACAACAGCGCCAACAACAACAACGACAACAGCGCAGCTCGAAAAACATTTTTGGCAAAAGCCGCCTAGCCTGACAGGCAGGCCACAAAAGTTGCTCATACGCCCCGTGTAAGCTTGCAGTGTTATTGTTGTTGTTGTCATTGCTTGTGTTGCCTTGTTGTGCTGTGTGTTTGATTTGCTTTATTGTTATTTTCACAGCCGCCGCACAAACATATAGAAACACACACAAAACTTTTGGCAGAGCGCAAAATTTTTTAATTGATTAAAGCCGCATTTGCATTGCGGCTTACAAGCAGCTTAACAATATTTTTTAAATTCATTTTTTGTTTTACTATTATTTTATTATTTTTTACTTTGCAAACTATGTAGGCCGGCTGTGCAATATTTGCACTTTGCATTTGCAATTTGATAATTCAAACCGAGCCATATGTCGGTGACGAATATTTGAAGAAATATTTACGCAATTTAAAAATGCCAAAAAGTCATGATAATAAAATGAAACAAGTAAGAACGTTGCAGTCGGTTGTAACCAACTGCGCAATACACATTTCCTGTACAACACCTTAAAAAAGTTGAAAGCGATCCCAATTATTATCGTTATTTTTGAAAAATATGGATTTTTGTAATTTTTGGGGAGCGGAAGTAAGGGTTTCCGAAATTTAAAAGGTGGTAAAAGAGAACTATCTGTCTAAAATTGTGGGAATAAATAAATTTGAACTAGCTGAGACACCCCTAGTGGGCGTAGCCCAAAATCGTAACGCCTTTTCTGACCCTGATATTCACGAGTATATATTCCAAATTTCAAATCTGTAGCTTCAATAGCGTCGAAAAAAATTGCATTCATATGGACAGACGAACGCACAGCAAGGCGGACATTGCACAAACCAACATACTCTTTTCATTTCGTGAACAAGAATAAATATGATATATATTGTTACAGAATATTTTATAAAACAGTAGGAATTAACACACTGAAAAAATATATCAAAATCGACGCCCAAAACCTTAAAATATGTTGAATTGTTAAATGTTCAAATCCATTTCAATCCATTTTTTGACATTTTCATAACCTACTCGAGCCTATACGGATTTACATCTGAGTCATACTAACATGAGAAAATAAATTCGTGGTACCGAATATTAAATACCCTTGTAATATAAAAAATTCATAGCTTGCACACAAAAACTTATCGATCGAACGCTTGCTTTAAGATGTTATATTAAAAATAATTTGGTTAAGATAGTTTTTTGTAAAAATACTCATTTTTCGACATTTATCGACAGCCTGCAATAAAAAATATAAAAAACTGAAAGACGAGAAAGAAATAGAAATGGGAACAACTAAAAAATGTGTAGAAGAAATGCAATATGGTAAGCTTCATAATTTTTATCGATTTATTCTTAAAGAAGCACATTGTTAAAGTTTGATTTAAGTTGTAATCTGTGCATATTGCGCATTTGTTGATATTGTTGCTCTTCCAGTGAACTAGCCGCGCAACAACAGACTCTGGCAAGTTGTTATACACACACACACACATGCACACACAAATACACAAGTGACGCATTATGTATGTTGTTGTTGCGCAATTTTACTAGACAAGTTTTTTTTATATTAGTTGTTGTTTTTTCAGTTGCCAATGTTGTTGTTGTAGTTGTTGTTGATATTTTTGGCATGTTATTTTTGCGTCGATTTTGCTTTTGGCCGTTCGCACAATTTCCGTTGTCAGTCGTGTGTGTTTGTGTTCAGTTCGCTTCGCTTCGCTGGACTTCTAATTTTTGCCGCATGTTCATGAACCAAAAAATTGCAGTTCCCATTGCCATCTCATTGCTATAGTAACACCACCAAATGTCCCGCATTCCCCATGCCTCGTATTGGTTTTGTATACTTGTTCTGACTGCTGACTGCTTGGCATACACGGCGTATGCGTGTTATTAGCGCCTGGCACTGCCAAACAGTCAGTTGTTGTTGCTGTTGTCGGCCATTTGGTAGTCAGAAACATAAACGGTGGGCGCAACCCATTCAAATTTGTCGTACAACTCACATTCGGTTTTACTGTTACTTGGTTTTTACTGTTCGGGGTTTTTTATATACCCTATACCGCTTGTGAATGGTTAACATGGTTATAATGTTTCTGTGCAAATGTACGTAACAGGCAGCAAAAGCCTCTCCCCATAAAGTATATATTTATATTTATATCTATATTTATATTTCTATTATTGTTGCGTACATGTTTATATAAGGAGGTTCGAATACATGTAGCAGCATCTCGCAGTTCTCTTACTTGCTTTCTGATTCAATTTTATTCACGTTCATCAAGGGAAAAGAGTAGATTGGGTTTTTGCAATATCCGCCTTGCTATCCGTTCGTCCGTACGAAAGCATTTTTTTCGCCGATATAGAAGATAGATACTTGAAATTTGGAATATATTTCCGTATATATTTATTAGTTAAACCCACTGCGGGCGTTACATTTGTGAGCAAATTTGAAAGACAGTTTTCAGTTGACCTCCTCTCACTCACTCAACAAATTACTAAATTCTATAATTTTCTAAATTAACGATAATAATTAAGATCCTTTTCGACTGTTCATACTGTAAACGAGTATAGCGCAGTCGGTTACACCCGCAACGTTCTTACCTACTTGCTTTTAGCATTACGTTGACTCGCCACTTTTCTAAGAACTGTAATAAAATAAAACACAATTATAACTACTTCTTATCCAGTTTCATGTATTTACGTAACCCAAGCCCACGAATATATAAAGGAAGCACTATTTAGCCGCATTGTTAGTGTAATTTTATATAAACAGAGGTAAGTTTATGATATTATTTTTGTATAAATAAAGTCTGTTCTATTGCGGGCTTTCGAGATTCGTGGAAGTGAGACTGCGGGCTCTGAAACTAATAGGATTTAAACAACACAAATATAGAGAAATTTATAGTTCCAACTGATTCGAAGTCCTTGAAAGGACATAGGATTACAATATGGATTTTTAAGTGGCATTACAACTGGGTGGCTTGAGCATTAACACGCATCAAAATGCAAAGTAATTAAAAAGCCCAACGACAAAGACAGACAACGAAATTACTGAAATTACAGCAACAGCAACAAACAACAACAATAACAATGATTGTCGGCCGTAATGCAATTTAATGTCCAGCAGAAGCCAATGGCCGTAACCACAGAATGGCCGGGATGAGTTTGAAGTGTTACAGATATTGGTCAAAAGTGCCGCCAACTGGCCAACAAAAGCCACACAGACAAGCGGCCAGGCCGACAATGCGAGATAAACGCCCACAGAAGCAGTTATCAGCCAGGACACAAACAGGACACGGGGACAGAACGACACCGGACAGCAAGCTGAGCTTGGACAGCCGGCGACAAAGTGCGCTCACATAATAATAATGGAAATAATTTAACTTATTGGATTTTAATGGGATTACATATGCGCAACACGGGCCGCTTCGGGTATTAAAACTTGGTCAACTTTGTACGTGTGTGCGAGTGTGTATAATGGCCCTTGGTGAAGTCAAATTCAATGATAATGCTCTGGTCGACCATTTGATGCTGATTGCAATGATTGCATCCTCCATATAAAGGCGCCATTAAGTCCATCAATGTTTGTTTGAATCCCCAGCCTGTGTTCCAAACAAACCGACTTTTGAAACATTGCCTTGAGTGCACTAAAATTATATTGTGCATTATATGATTATTTCAGTTATATTTTAAATTACATTTCGGTTAAGGAAGACACGAATCAAAACAAATATATGCATCTACAGTTACATTTAAACAACATCAATTCTTGAGTGAAATGTTTACCACCTACTTGGGAAATATGCAATATATCTTCTGACATCACATGTAATAAATAAGTTATATAAATGTTATGCTTTGTGAAAAAAATTAAAAAACTACACATCTTGGCCTAATCATATGCCAGTATATATCCGTACAGTTAGAGTTTTAATAAACTCTCCATTACTCACTCTAATTACAGCTATAGACATTTTCTAAAATAGTGTGTGAAAGTTTAAAATATAGAACGAATCTTGCTTTGCAAACATTTTTAGGAAATTGTAAGTGTTAAACAAAACGAAAATTTTGTTCTATTATATTGTTTAATATTCAAATTTATTCTGTATACAAAAATTAGTAGTAAATAAACTAGGCATTTGTACAAAACCATTTGCCTTTGTAATTGGTACAGGGTAAACTTTTTGTTAACACAGTTTACAAACTTCAAGTTACCATTTATCTCTCTTTAGACGAATTGTTTTGTTTGCACATATGTTTTATATAAATATTTAATATATTAAAATGTGTAAGCACGAAAATTAAGTGCGCAAATGAAAAATAACAAGTCTTTAATATCGTTTTTTGTAATTTATGTTGCTTTATTAAGCCTGGACACACGAAAAAAAATTTTAAAACAGAAAATTAAAATAAAACTCGTTTAAGAATTAGGAATTAGGAAAAATCAAGTATCTAGTTAAGCATTAATTTAAGATTATTTATTATGAATGTAGTGAATAAAAACTTCCAGGATATTCTAAAACACACATTTAACTCAACTTTCCGTGAATACCAGAGACATATCCTGCTGCTGCTGCCACAATAACTGCTGTTAAGGGAATGTTGTACATGTTGCTGCCACGTTTTTCAACATTTAAACGCAGCTTGTTGGCTGATCTACTGCTGTGGGTCAACTTTAACCGGTTGGCAGGCAGTGGCGAAAAGTTTGTCACGTCAGCCAGTCATCAGCGCATGGCCACAACTAACCACATGCCACATCATTTCCAGGCGCAAACTGCCGCCAGGCTCGACATGGTCGACTATGTAAATGTTTTTGGCAAGTTAGTCGGCAGTCGGCATGGAATGTGCAGACCTTTGCAGTGTATATGGCAAGAGCTATGCCGGGCAGCTAGCTCATTATCAAACTGTTTTGCGATTTATTTTTAAGTTTTTTTTATTTGTTTTTATTGTGCGGTCGCCACATTTGCTGACCACATTTTAGCTTCATTTACAGTTATTTGCTGCGTATTCTCATCGTGTTTTGCGTTTCGAGTTTCATATGCGTACCTGGGCCCACTTGTTCACTCTGTCCGTCCGACGTCCGGTCAACTACAACTTGGCCCACACGCAAAAACCGCAAATTCAATTTTGGTTTGCAGCCTACAACGTTATTGCAGTGTGTGTTTACAACGCTTCCCTGATGTTGTTGTTGTTGTTGTTGCTGTTGCTGTGTACTTTTAATTCAATTTATGTGAAGTGTTTTACATGTTCTGTTTGCCTTTCACCGCAAACGATCTTTTGTGATATAAATCAGTGGAGGGTGCCGGGCAGCATTTGTTACCACAACGCTAAATATTTTTTCAAATTCTAACAGCTGTCCCTGTGCACTGCTTTGCATGTACTTGAAATGTGAACTGCTTGCGTGTACAAAGCAAAGCAGTTCAATCAAAGATACCAGAAAAATGTGCAAATTATAAGCAGTTGTTTTTCGTTTATTAAATACTTAGGCAAATTAAATTTAATAAGTAACATTACATTACGTTGCAATTAACATTTTTTATACTCGTTCCCGAAGGGAAACTAGTATATTGGCTTTGTGCAATGTCCGTCATGCTGTCCGTCTGAACGTCTATCGCGAAAATCTCCGGATGAACGCAATATTTTTCGGCGCTATTGAAGTTAGAGACTTGAAATTTTGGATATGTACTTGTAGTTATCTGCTTCAGACAAAGTGTTAAGATGATTTTGCCACGCCCACTGGGAATCGCAATTCCATAAAAGCTCAAAATTTCGCACAATTTTAAAGTTAGGTCACCGATTGGTGTGTGATTGCTGGTGACTTCCTCCAAAAATTGCGACCTGATTTACCGGCCATGCCCACTAGAACGCCCCCTAGCGCCCCCGCCTTAAAAAATTGGAAATGACTATATCTTCCACAGTTTTTGAGCTAGTCACCAAATTTTAAAGGTAGATTAGTGGTCACCCCCTTTAAATACGGGTACAAAATTTACCACCCAATCCCACCCCCGCCTACACCCGACCGTACAAATCGCGAAAATCTATATCTCCCACAATTTTAAAGCTAGAGTCACCAAATTTGGCAGATAGTGTTTGGGTGATCTCCGCTTAAGATCGAGCCAAAAACTGTTGGACTCGCCTACCTCCGCCCCAACGAAATTAAAAAATTCTATATTTTTCCAAAATAATAATAACAACATCAACGTACTGTGACGGAGTATACGCAGTCGGTTACGCCCGACTGCAACGTTGTTTCTTATTTTAAACTGTATAAAGTTATTTTCAAAGTCTTAAATTTTATTCCGTTTCACTTTCGAACGTTGGGCTTAATTTTGTGCTTGCGTTTCTCGGTTTTTCCAACGGAATCTGTTTTTTTCAGTTATTTTTTAACCTTTCGTCCTTGTGTTTAGTAGTAGTATTCTGTAACTTGTTGCGTTCACCTTCAGCGTTCTTATCATTGACTCCATCCCAAACATCATCCGCATCTAATTAGAATGCCATTTTTGTAATCACTTTCTCTTGTGGATTTTTTGTTTAAATTCTGTAAGGAACGATAAATTGGACCAACGGCTCTACGTATGGACATAATTTTCTTTAGTTTGAATTTATTAGCTATTTTTATATTCATGAACTTTGCTACTTACTTACCGACGACATCGATGTCTGACTCCTTGGTAGCCATTTTGATGCTAAAAGGACGATTTATAGTAAGATTATAAGTAGAGGTACATAAAGGAGTTATGACCTTGTTGGGGTTCTTCCTGACTTGCTTAATTTCTGATAGATCAGTGGTATCCTTCAACTGTGATATAAAAAATGGAATGTAGCATAAAAATGTAGTCGCAATGCGAAAATTGCGGTACTTGCTGCATCGGCTCTTCCTTGACCGATTTTTCCAGTTCTAGCAGTATATTGTTCTTGCACTGCTTTCTTAACTGCTTGCCAATATTCGACTTATTGTTACCATTTGGTGGTGACTGTACCAACATTTTAATGTGCTTTAGCTTTGGTAAAGGCGATTGTTTCTGGTGTTGTTGTTGGTACTGTTGCTTCGTTGTTAGCTTCGATTTGTTTCTGAATTTTCTTTTTGGTATTTGGTCCTGAGAGAAAAATATAATATAAGAGCACTGTTCCGTAGTGCTCTGGTTGCACATGCGAACCATAGTTTCCAGCCCTTTTACCTGCTGCTCTTGGAAGCGTGGAGAATGCGCAACTTCCACCATTAGTTCTGTTTCCGGTTTCTTGAGTTTGTTCGACTGTGCTGCTACCTCCGTTTTAATTACCATCGGCAGGGTAGAAGTTTTCGTCCCGTTTTCCATCTGTCCAGTCTGAGGCTCATGTTTCTGATTCTGCTCCTGCGTCGAAAACTGCTCCAGCTTATATTGGTCTAGCTAAATAGATAAAAACATAACTTGAACATAAATGTTACGGCGTTTGTTTGTATTTGCTTAACGCTTTGGATCCGTATGTAAGGTTCCGAGTCGGACAGCATGCATTTCCAGAAGTCCTCGTAATATTCCTGCCACTCAGGGGACGTATACCTCTCGATGCCCGTTTGTGTGACAATCTGGCTCCACATGCGAATGATATCGCTTTTACGCAAGATACAATTATTCATATTTGGAGAAAGGAACTCTTTACTTCTAACTGCAACTTGTCTACGCTGTTTTCCGTCGACGTTTACTTTTTTGGCCCAATTCACCACAGGAACAGTGTGACCGCAAAATGGTAATAAATACCGAATTCCGACTTTTCAAATTAACTTTATAAAATACAATTACATTTTTATTATATTTATGATTATTATTAGTATTATCTTTATTACGGTTTTGGAATAACACGCGTAAAAATATTTGTGTCCTATTATTACATGAATACCTTTATTTTTCACGATTTTAAATATTCTACTAATTATTATTATGCATTTTTTTATTACTTCTAAATATAGAGAAGTCATAACACATTTCGTGACAAACCTTTAAAACAAGCTATTAAAAAATATATTTAAAAGAAACACATTTGATTAAACAGTCTTAAAGATCTCTACATGTTTTACGCCCTTTATTCATGCAATTGATTGACTTATCTCTTTTTTTGCATTTTTCGATTAATTTGTCTTGGATAAGACCTTGCAGTGGAATTAGACCGATTTTGATGTTTGGACTGTCGATCATTGGCCTTGTGACTTTCTAAGTCCTCGCAGATAATTACGTTATGCAATGTGGCTTTAAGTTCGTGCGACGTTTTCCCCATCACCGTTGACAGATTGGGCAAATTTCTAAAGAAATCTGAAGTGTCAGCAATCTTATGTTCTAATGCTCTCGGTGCTTTATCATCGTAATTCTGTAACCAATGATCAATCTTTTCATTATTATTTGAAAGTATTTCGGAGCTTCCTTTCATTTCTATGTGGGTTTCGTAACCTTTACGGACCCTATTAGCCAGATGCAAGGCATCGGCAATAAGCTTGTTTTCTAATTCGCAGCCAGAGTCCGGTTCACATGTCCACTTACTGTCATTAACTTCTCGAGTTGTAACTGTCCGTGGATTGTAATCTAAACCACTTAGGGGTTTAAAGAGCATTTCCCGCTGTCGTGGGCCGTCCTGGAACAACATAAATGAATAAGGTATTAATTAAAAAACTGATAAGAGCAGACCGTTTACTTGGTGGGACTGCGATTTTTGCTGGTTATTCATAATCCATCGATTTGACTTCGATGCGTTAACAGGATCATTTGAATATGAACGACATCTATCCTGAAATGGGCGTTCATATGCCTTCGTCTGTTGTTCTTGTACCTTCGGTCAAAAATTTCAAAATTTTAGTAATTGTTTTAAAACAAAGTGAGTTCAAAGGGTACATGATATAAAAATTATTTCTTAATTAAAATACAATTTAGAACATAAATGAACTTGATGTTAAGATAAATGTTAACTATAAAACGTTCTTCAAATATGTATTTATAAACTTCTTTCAAGTTCTTTTTAGCTTGATTTAAGTTCTTGCGTATTAAAAAGTATTTTTAAAAACCAAAACATCAAAAAAATATTCTTATTTTGTGAAAATTTTCAGTGGGTTTAAACCCGACCTCAAAACATATATTAAGAATTTTCGTAATTTTTCTAGTCGAGAAATTGAGAGTTTCACTTGATTCTAAATAAGTACGACTCGGGCTCTCAGCGATCCAATGCTCTCGGGTCGTAAATAAATTAAAGCGAAGTCTTTTAGATGTGATTTTAACAATATTATTTATGCCGATCTGACGATTCTATATTTATATTATTATAGTTATAATATATGTATTGTATACTTAGTGTTAAAACTTAAAGTTAGTATGACCAACCTCCGGCGGCACTTGTAATTGTGAGACATTTGGCTGTCCGAGGATCAGTTATGGTTCTATATCTTTTACTGCGTCAAGCGGCTTAGTGGCCGCCTTTGTTGATGGTGGTTTAGGTTTCAGTCCAGGTAATTTTTCTAGTAGCTGATTTACGGGTTGAGGCTTGAGAATTGCTTGAGAATTCGTTTGTTTGCCCTTCGGTGGCTGTAAATGTTTGCCACTCTTTCGTGTCATTTGCTCTATCTGTATACAAATAAACGAAAAAGTTCCGATAGTTAAATCATTAATCTTCATATAATCTGCGCTTACACTTTGAATCCTGATGTAGGGCTCCGAGGTGGAGAGCATGCATTTCCAGAATTTCTCGTAGTTTTCCTGCCATTCTGCAGAGCTATATTTCTCAATGCCTGTTTGTGTAACAATCTGACTCCACATGCGTAGGATATCCGCTTTTTTCAGTCTTTCGGTCTCCATTTTCAAACACGAATTGTGGTTGTATTTTTTCTTTTTCTTACGCACCCTTCTAGCAACGCCTACTATAATGCATTAATATTTTAATAATTATAAAATGATACTTCAAGCATGGGGCGCCAAAATTTGCCGTATAAACGTATTTATTTAAAAACAAAACCCAACATACCCAAAAAAACACAATATTTTACTAATTTTTAATATTTAATGCGAATTCAATTTCTTAATCTTGTTTTGCCTAGCTACAGATGAAAATTTTCATATAATGCATGTATAACAATCAATATTTTAATGTTTGCACTAGTATAGTTCAAATCCATATATTATTACAAACATTGTTTATTTTTACATTCGTAAGCAGCAATCGCAATATTTGTATATACATATATGTATTTATGCTTTTGTATAAATATTTGATTTTATTTGTAATATGAAAACTATTTATTGAAAATTTGTATACGCGTTGCTTACTTGAGTTGTTTATATATATTTTTCTATGGTTCTTTTGATTTATTTAAGAGTAGAATATTTTGATTAGTTTCTTGTGTATGAGTGGATGTGGGTGTGTATATAGTAATATCTAGCAAACGATGATCAATTTAATTGGAATGCAATAATTTTTAATACAAAATTTGGATAGCTTGGAGGGCTATAGTTATAAAGTCCTCAATACTTGTTAGTTTATAGATTTGGCCAATTGTTCTGCTAGTTAGCACATGGATTACAACAGCAATGTTTACACATTACTAGAATATAGTATTTTGATATGATCATGAATCACAACAATATGTTATCAATATCTATTGAATATACAATGTTTTAGTTGGGCGTAATATCAATGACGAATTACATAGTTACATATGCAGGTAGCAAATACATACATTTTGATTTGCTTGTTTTAAAATAATTAACAGTGTGCTATATATAGTTAAAAAATTGCTGCTTTAAAAGTCCAAGCAATAATAATAAAAACAAAACAATAAAATCCGTTTTATAAAACATTTTGTAAAAGGAAAACATTCTTTGGAACAGTAGCAAACGTTGTTGGCTAGCTTAAAAATAATAAAACCAATACAAATACAGTTTACAGTTTATAGTTTATAGTTTAACTATGTACGTAAGTATATGACGACGAACGGCAACGTGAATAATGTCCGTGTTCAGTACGGCTCAGTCTTCTGCTAAACTCAACGCAGTGATTGATGATAAAAAGCGAAATGACAATTTTCGGGGACGTCTTTGATGGCATTTTGCATTGACTTCCGTGCATACCGGGCCTAGGCATTATTGTTCTCGCCGCAGCATTGTATGCAGTCCATGCAGTTGTGCTACCTGTTGCCTTCATTCTTTCGGCTCATATTCGCTGAGGTCATTTGTATCTACAAGTGAAAGATGGAATTTAGATTAGGATGATTTCAAGATTGCAGTCGGCGCGGAGCTTGAAGTAGTTAGGTGTGCATAAGCAAGGTACATGCGTGCAGTTAGTGACTGACCTTTAGTCCTTGCATTATTGTTTGTAGTATTCTTAAGGCTAACGTGTATCAACTTCACATACGCACAACAACAAATATAAAACGTGTAAAGTGACAGAAAACGTACAAACTACATTTAGAGGTGTACAGATAGATAGTTAAAAATGTGTGTATGTGTGTGGGTGTCGATTGAGTGTTCAAGTGTGTCACTGCGATATGCAGATAAATAACAAAAGCACACCTGCAGGGAGCGTATGGTATCCAGCAATGCCTTCTTCTCTTCCAGCAATATGCTAATATCGTCCTGTGCGGCCTTCAAGTACGAGCGCAGCACATCCGTTTCCTGTTTGGTCTTTTGCCTGTTAATAATTATAATTATAATTATAATTATAATTATAATTAGTTTATTTAAAGAGGCCGCCACACTCACCTATAGTTATCTGTATTTATTTTGGAATCGACAATCTGTTTGCGCAGCTGTTCGTTGTCCAGCTTCATTTGCTGCATGACCAGCTGCATGGAGAGCAGCTCACGGTCGCGTTCGCGTGGCGCCCCAAACAAGGCTCCACCCAATGCCGCATGCTGCTCAGCGCTCATATTTGTATCTGCAAGGAAATCGACAGGTTACAGAAATCTTAGCGAATATGTGAATTAAGTGTAGGCTCACCAATAGGCTGTATTTGGAGCTGGCCGCTCTTGTCGCGCTCCAAATGCATGCGCCCGATGCACAGATTGATGGGTACTGGACCCGGTGAGGTAATATTGACAGGCGGACGATCTTCCAGCAAATTAATGCGCACATTTTCCAAATTGATCTGATAACAAACGAAAACAAATGAGTTTGATTGCAACTATAGCATAGGATTTATAGCTACTCTACCGAGACGGGCATGGGCGGTGAAATAATCTCATCCTCGGCCAGATCAGCTAGACCAATTACTGTGCTCATAGATAAATCCAAGCTGATGTCCTTAACGCGTATATCGGCATGGTGTGTAAACCAGCTGTCAATTAAATATGTTTACAAAAATGTTGCAAAAATTTATATATCTTTAGCTAACCTTTGTATACGTTTGCGATCGATGAGGCCTTCAATTTCCTTGGGCATGTTCAGTGTCTCCTCGAGGCGCAGCCTTATGCAGGGCGGCGCTTCCGGATTGTACGGCGCCAGATTCCAGGCCTTACAGCGTGCTCCAAACTTGGTCTGCAAGTGTGAATCAAGCGCATATAAATCAACATGAACCAAGATCTCAAATAATTCCCTATGATTAGTAGAACGACATGCATTTAAGGAAAACTACAAGCATGCAAAGCAGCAAGCACGCACACACATGCAGATTGCTGTCTGTGTGTGTGTGTGTTTGTGTGAGAGAGAGAGAGAGAGAGAGTGAGTATGTGTGTGTGTGATGTTATGTTCTAAGCAGCGTTAATTTGGAGTTAAGAGCTTGTTATTATGGCTGAGCAGTTGGTTATTCCGTGTTAAGGTGTTTAGTAAAGCGCCAATTGGTAAGCCAAGTGTACCGTTATTGTTAGTGTTGCTGTGTGGTTTTTGTTACAAGTTATAGTCGTAGATTTCCAAGTGAAGTGTTGACGCCTTCAAACCTAAGTGTTCGTTTGACCAAGCCAATTTGCAACAAAAAATTCAACGAGAAATCAATAATAAAATTGGAACTCAAAACTGTGGATACTACAAAAACGGTCTAGGATCTATTAAGTAAACTTTAAGCTATATATGTATATATATTCGATATCGGCACGCCTGACAGACATGGGCGTGGGGGCGCATGAGGAGGCATGCTCAAAAAACATTCGTATGAAATAATAAACAGTTTCAAAAAGCTGCCTACAATTAACTTTTCAGCTATATTTACTGTTTATACGGTGAATAACCGATTCAAACTGGCATTATCATATAACTATGTTAAATTTAACTACTTTAACTAGTGGCCAAAAACGCTTTCAAACTGCAACAGCGCTGGCAAAGTAAGCCAAAAAAAAACGGTTACTACAAGAAACAACTAATAAATTATCCAAAAGTTGTAAATTAAAAAAGTACTTAAAATATTCGTTATGTAAGTATATACAAAAGCAGCAAAAAAACCAATAAGTTAGCTGTTAAATAAGAATTTCAATTTTGTAGTTGAGCTTTTTTATACCTTGTTCGCTTGATGCGCGATCTGTTTTGTTGTTGTTGAAGAGTGTTGGTTGTTGTTGTTGTTGTTGTTTTTTAGAATGTGTCATGTTGTTGTCGTAAATCAATTTACAAAGTGTTCATTGTTGTTGTTGTTGTTGATTATAGAGTAAATGTTGAGCACAATTTTTGTATTTAATTAGCACACATTGAGATCGTTTTTTTATATGAAAACATATTTGGTTTTTTAGAGAAGAGAGAAAATATAATGAGAAAATGATTATGTGAGAAGTTTATCTTACAATCAAATGTATTGCTAAATAATTATTAAAATCATTTGGTTTTTTTAACTTTGTTAGATACTCAGTTGAAATTGATCGGAACATGCAGAAAACGTTATGGAAAGTTTGGCAAAAAAAAAAACATTTAATTTAGTTTAAAGAAAAGTTTTGAGAATTTAAAGAAACACAACGAAATGATTTGTTTATATACAAAATACAAATCAAAAATAAAACAAGTAAACAAACCTAATATAGACAAATAAAAATGTAAATACAAATAAAACATAATCGACTTGAAACGGAGCCCACCTGCAACTCATCCCAGGGTATGGCACCGCACTCATCACAAGAAACGGCAGCCACCTGCAAACGCACCGAGGATTTGGGACCCTCCTGCTGGCGTATGACTTCTACGGTGGTTAATCTACATTTAAAAAAGAAACCCTATTATATCGCTGCATTAATAGCTATATATATAAAATGCAATTGCAACCTAAAGGTGGCCATTGAGACCAGATCACGTCGCCGCCAAGTGCTCGCCTCAGAGGGCTCCGAGGGCGAAGACATGTTTGTCTTGTAGCTGCTGGGCTCCTCGTACACTTCGCTGGCGACCTCAACTGGCGAGGCCTTCATGTTGTTGTCATTGGTGAACGGATTGAGACGGAACATGACATCCATGCAGTCCATGGTCTTGTCATCGCCCATCGCCATGGCATAGTTCTCCGAGTCCGAACTTACGTCGCTCTGTACAGAAAAGGTATCACTGGCATCGTCGTTGGGCGTGCCCGACTTTATGGCCGAGTCAATGGAAGTCATAAAACTAGAGAAGCCCTTCTTCATAGAGAGTAAACCCGAATTAATTTCCTTGGTAATGCTGGGCACAGCATCGCCGCCCGCACTGGAACGCGCTGTGCCCTTGAAGCTCTTCGAGGCAGATGATATTGATTGCGATTGCATGGAGATGCCCGTGTCGGGCCGCGAGCCCTGACTGGGCGTTGAGGAAGCCAATGTGGGAGTGCTCTGAATTTGCACATTGTAGCTATAAATACGAAATTGAATTAGATCGCATGAAGCGGGTGAAGTGGACTATAACTTACCCATGCGTATTGGGATTGGATATGTGTATGCCACTGTCAAATGGCGGATCGTTGGTAACCGGCGATGGCGTCTCTATGCTGCCAAATGTATTGCTCTTTACCTGATCCAGCGGCGGTGGTGTGGGCCAAGTTATATTGCCGCCTGCGAAATTGGTGATGACTTTTAAAACGAATCAAACTGAATTTTAGCTTAGCGTCTATTTTACAATATTTGATAGATAGTCACTAATTATGTGTTGCGTTAGTTTAGTACAAAAACATGCGAGATTATTTAGGAGAGTGTGTTTTTGCTAGCCTAAAAGAACTTGACGTATTTTGAAAACAATTTTCTTTAAATATGAAAACGACTGTTTCATCACAATTTATATTCAGATTGTCAAAGAATTATTACTCTTATAAAAATTAAAAACAAATTTACAAATTAACTTCGTAATTGTTGATAGAGAAAAAAATTTACAAAAGTGATATCGAATGCTTCCGTTAGGCCTTTAAAAACACGCCCATTTAAGGTAGGTTAACAATCAGTGACTTGAAATCCTATGTGTCCAGCCTACATTTTGATTAAAGAAATGTTTCTTAATAGTAAATAAGCAAAAGGTACAGCATGAGAAAGCAAATATACAAACAAAATAGAAACTAAGCAAAAACAGTTCCTAACTAGGTATTTAAGTGGCGGTGGACTAGTTAAGAAACACGAATTAGCGTTAGATATACATGTGAAATTTTGTTAAATATTTTGTTTTTCGTGATATTAATTGTTATAGATCGAATAGCTCACTAGAGAGCCAGTTCTTGGGTTAGTTGCGTTAGCTAGCGCTTAGTTCATAAATTGAAAAACTAAAGAGCTTTGAAGGAGAGACAACAAAAGAAATATAATTCTTACTATTCATGTGTAAATCATCACCCAAACTAGCTGAATCGGGTAAGACACTTTCAGCATCACCACCACTCGATTCCTTACCAGGTGTTGGCGATGGCATCACAAGCGTCACCTCGATCTGTGGCACAACACATCCAAATATTATGGATTTTTGTTGATTTTGCTGTGAGGAACACCAAAAGAACCGGTTAGTTGCCCAACGCCTTCAAGTTGAAACCAACTGTGAACCAACCTTTTGGAGAATGCGCTCCGCATCCAAATTAAGGAACGTGGACATTTCGTTGAACTCTTCGGCTAGACGCAGCAGGAACAACAATTGATAATGATCGATTTGCAGGCTAACCAAATTCGAGATATGCGCTATCGCATGCATGTCGGCGCAACGCTCGATGGGCGTGGCAGCATCCGGTTCCGGTGCCTGCGAGACTCGCACATCCTCATCGCTCAGAAATGGATTGCGCGGCAAGGGCGGCAGCGGCGGCAACGGTGTCAAACCCATGCTCTCCATGTTCAAGGCGGAGCTGTGATGCTTGCCCAGCTCCAGCTGTGCCTGTGCCTGTTGTGCGCCGCCGGCATGCAGCCAGATGGTAATGGGCACTGCGTCCACGAAGGGTATGGATTTATTGGGACCCAGCGAGCGGGCGCCCAGAAAGTCCACCCAAATGGGATCCAATTTGATGCACCAGACATCACGCGGTTCCGACCACATGGCATAGCGCGACAGGTACTGTGTGGAAGCGGAACGCGGCAGCTGCGCCTGCGCGTGCATTGGTGACATGGGCGCCGACATCATGCTGACATCCGAGGCGGCCACGTGGGAGAGAATGCGATCCGTGACAATGCACATGTCACCCTCGACGGAGGGAAAGCCGCTCCCAAAGACCAGCGAGCCCTCTTGAAGCGAGTGCAGCGCTTGGGCCAAATCCGCACGTGAGCTGCCCATCTCACGGATGTTGGTCAGTGCGAAGCGCGAGATTTGTATTTGCATTGTCTTGGGTCGATCCTTTTGATTGGGCGCATCCAGCGCCGCTTCCATGACCACGCGCGGCATAATGGCCTCCACCTTGACATCCATGTACATCAGATTGGGCTCCTGGTCGACGCTCAGCGCAGCGGCCATCTGTGTGCCATTGGAGCCAATGGAGGCATTGGAGGCAATGGAGCCGCGCGTGCTCTGCGGCTGCTGCTGCTGCAACGTGGCCTGGGAGCCGACGCTGGTGCGCAGCAAGCTCTCGTGCAGATTCAAGCCAAACGAATTCAGCCACAATATCGAACTGAGATCGAAGTGCACTTGCAGCGGATTAATATGCACAAACATCTTCGAAGGCGGCACTGCAGCGAATTCAAAACGAAACAAATTAGTATAAAATTTAAATTGATTACGAGGGTTTGGGTAAAGCACTTACGCGGAAAGACGAAATCACCAGGATAATAGAAGTACGTGTACTCGGCGTGCACTATGGGCATCTCGGCGGGAAACGAGTAGCGATCCTTGTCACCTGCAACCAGATGCGTGAATCAGTCAAATTGAGCATTAATTAATTACTCCACACTGACTACAAATGCCGCACACAAAGTATTTCAGCACAGGGTGAAAGCAATAGATCAACTCTTCAAGTCACTTTCCATAGTTTCACAGTTGCTCCTAAATTACAAAACATAAACTCAGAGGACACCGCCGTTCAAATTATATAATTAATTATATTTTTATGAGACTTTTATGCGGCTTTTCCATATATTTTAAGTACGAATTTTTAGACATTTCCAAGTTACGCGAATTTTTGTGCTTCTGTATTTTATAGGGCATTCCCTTTTTAAATATATATTCTATTGTATGATGTGAAACAAATTGAATTTTAACGTTTTGCATATTTAAGCAAGGATGTAATGTTGTCAAGCAAATATTTAATATTCCTATAATTCCTAAGAAAATTAAAGTAAAATAAATATAATGAATTACAAATAAACTAATGTTATACATGAGATTTGTTATTTGAGATTTCGTTTCTTCAAAAAAGTTTATGTCTCCGTTGCTCAATTTTTCGTCCTTATAAGATTTTCAAATTAATTATATAATATAACTCATGTTATTGTCTACGCGAGTTTTGTTTTTGTGCAGTTATCTGTGAAACGTATCTAGCTAAGAAATAGAGAATTGAGTGTATTTAGGAAATGTCTTTACTTTTAAAATGTGCCTATAATTAAAATTACAATTGTACACGAACTAGAAAATATCCTGAATTAGATTCGTAATATTTAATACAAGAAATTGTATACTAATTAAATTTCAAATATTACACTTCTATTTCGGGTTTAGTAAAGTTCTATCATAAATATAAACATGTTTAATAAATAATTAATTATCAAAAAAGTAGTATCAAAATAGTAGTATTAGTTATTATTAGTTATTAAACAAATTTCAAACAAACTTGAAATTTTAAAATAGTTAATTGGATAATTTGTTGTTTTTTTCTTTCAATGCTTCGGTTGAGTTTATCAAGTTAACGATTAAATATAATTTTTTGAGGGTTGATCTGTTTCTTTCGCCCATGCCCAAATGCGTAATGTTTGCAGGATATTCACCTGAGGATTTGCTTTTCCTTTTATGTTGTGCTACAATAACAACAACAGAATAACAGAGTGACAGGCGCAACAAACAACAAAAGCGTTTTACAAATGCGATTAATAAGACGATGATGATGGGATGTCATGATGGCAAATAAATAACATGTGAATTAATTTGAAAGGAGAACAAAAAAAACAACAGTAGCAAAGAAAACAAAGCCGCGAACGAGAGAAAGAGAAATACGCAAAAATTCATTAGTCAAGGAATGCGGTGTTAGCGTATTGGTGGTGTGTGTGTATGTGTGAGTGGGTATATGCGTGTGTGTGTGGGTGTGTTTGCTGTGACAGTATGTTTTGAGCTTTAGTATAAATATTGACACATGGTTAATACACCCATAACTCGCTCTGCGGCCGTCTCTATAAGCGGCATATTTACTTTATTTTATACTTTTATTATTTTTATACTTTTATTTCACTTTATTTATGTTTTATACCAAAGTTCAATTACCCATTTTTTCGTTTTTATTTACTTATTTATGACATTTTATATAAGTATAAACAGTTATCTGTTTTCTTTTGTTAATTTTTGATCAAACGTTTAAATTAATATGTAAATAAAATAATTTAGTTTTATAAATTTTTGAACGTAATGGAATTGTTTGAACTTTCTGAACGAATTAATGCCATAAAGCGATGTATGGGTGTATTATTAATAACAGTATATATTATAATTTTTAACAGTAATGTTAAATAACGTAAACGTTAGAAACAGCGCGCTGCAGCTGTTAAATATTTGTACATAAAAATTGTCTCCACTGTCTTTTACTTTTCCCTGTTTTTTTACAGATTTACTAAAATATTGCGACTATTTCATACCTGAGACAAACTCCTTGGGCATTTGCTTTTTGCCGGACGTGGTCACGCGATATAGCGTAAAGTCCTCGATTCTCAGTATGACGCACGAGCTCATTAGCTTAGCCAGATTCTCCAGTGTGTTGCGCTGCTGGGCACCCTGGGTATACTGACTGCTGGCCGACGCATTGCCCGAGCCCAAGCCGGAGCCGGAGCCGGAGCCGAGTGCAGCTGCTGCTGCTGCAGTTGGCGTACTACTGCCATTGGAGCCCGGACCAACACTGCCGTATTGTGAGCCCAACAGCGAGGCATTCAACATAATGGGCGAGGCAGGAGCGCTGCGTTCGAGCGGCGCATGCATCGCCGGTCGATTGGGCTGACTGAGATTGAGCACAGCCTCGCGAAAGGCATTGAGGGATTCCTTGAGCCACAGTGCGGGCGCCACCGACGCCTCCTTGTACTTGGCCCAATGCGATCGATCCGATTTGGCCAAATGATAGGGATAGTAATCCACCTGAAATGCGGTCACAGACACCTGCAGGGCACCGCCCTTATCCAGCTCCGGATAGCTCGAACGACCATCGCCCTCATCGTCGCACAAATGCAGATCGATGCGCTGACTGAAAAAATGATAGGAAGTCTCGCGCACATCGAAGGCATTAAACATACGCTGCGCCGTCGTCGTGTGCACCGATTCCGAGAGGCGATTCTGCTGCTGCGCCACCTGCGCCTGGTACTCGGGCAGGGTCTAGCAAAGGGATAGAGAGTTAGAGTTCCATGTGTGTTTGTTCTCAGCAAGGCTGCAAGTCGGGTTTGAACCGAACTGCTGTGAACTTGTAAACTAAATGCATGATCTTGATGCAATTTTCAGGGCTTAACAAGAGTATTGAAATCTATGTACAAATCAAAGCCCAAATCCGTGGTATACGAAATGCGATTTTATCATAATTTTGCATATATGGCGCGAATGGTATCCAAAATCCTAAATTTTGAACCAAGTTTGGTGGCTGTAGCTCACAAAGTTTCTGAGATATGCTCAAAAAACCACATAAAAAACCGATAATTATCGATAATAAGAAAACAAGACGAGTTAACGATGATTTTAAATAAACTCTATCTGTATACAAAGTCCAAGTTTAGCTTCCTAGCTGTTGTAGTCTCCGAAATCGATGCGTTCATACAGACAGGCGGACAGACGGACGGACGGACAGACAGGCGGACATGGCTAGATCGACTTAGCTAGTGATGCTGATCAAGAGATATATATTTTTTCTGCCTGTTACAAACATTTACACAAAACCATTATACCCTGATTTACCCATTTTCAATGGATTCAGGGTATAAAAAGAAAGCCGATATTTTCTTTTTGGGGTTGCAGCCCTGGTTCGCAGTACTCCCACTCACCTGCAGCTTACGCGCCGCCTTTGACTTTTGTGTGGCATGTGTGGCCGCCTTGATCAAGCCCGAGAGTGAGTCCACAAAATGCAGAGCCGCCTTCAGCTGCGAGTCCGTCAGCACCCACAGCAGATCGTCGAGTATGAGCACCAGGCGCGAGGCCAACAAAGTGCAATCCGCCAGACGTTTGCGTATGGTTATCCGACAACGCGCATGGTTCGTGAGCAAGCGCAGCGGAGTCAGTGATTTGTCCTGCGTGGAGCTGGCCTCGATGCGCACCGTTTGCCAGGAGAGCTCTTTGAATATCAATATGATGCCCTTTTGGCCATCCTTGAGCCGCGTCAAACGCAAATCGGCATTGGCCCACTTCGGTGTCTTCGACTCGACGCGTATGCGCGACATTTGCACGGAGGCGGTAAAGGCGGCGCTCACAAAGTTCACATTGACCGTGTTCACCACAATGGTAATGCCGTCGACCACCTTGTGTATGAAGCTGTATTTACCCTGAGGCACTTGTGGCAGCGCTGCGGCGGTCGCGCTGCTGCCGCCGCCATCGCGCGTCGTCGGATTGCAGGTCTCGATGGTAATCCGCACCTCGTCGAGCGTCTGTGCGAAACGAAAATCAATAAATAAAGGCCTCTGTACCTTGTGGAACTGTGCACTTACCAGCGTTATGGGCACGCTTTTCAGCTTGGTCCAGCTGATGCGAAAGGAGACATGATTGCACCAGGCTGACGTCAGGCGCAGCCAGTTGGGCAGCTCCAGCAGCTCGGTGAGCACACGCTCGTCCAATTCCAGGTTCGACAGTTCACCCTCGCCTCGAAATGTGCTCAAATTGATTTTATCCGAGGATAGATTCTTCGTATAGCTGCGCAAACAAGTAACAGATAAATTTATACGCTGGTTAAGATTCTGACTAGTTAACTTCAGCCTGGCTGGCCCACACAGCTGTCAACGCTCATTTGTGGCAACAAGTGGCGCCGGTGTCGGCGCCAGCTGCTGACCCGCCAGTTGCCATCAATTGACCCATTTCCCGTTAATGCTCTGCATGCATAATTGAAATCTACATATTGATTGAATTGGCGCTGATTCTCAATTTCTAACATGTCGAAAGATGTTTTTACTTAATTTTAAGCTGATAAACCAGACCGCAACTACAATTATTTTAAAAGCAACAGCTGAACTTTGAAGGTGATAAACAGCTTCCCAATTTCTGCCAAAACGAAACCCGAACCCAACCATTTTGTCTTTAAAATTGGTACATGTAGCTTAGCATTATTTGAGCAAATGACACTGAATGAATCTAGAGGACGAACCATGACCAAAATGCTATCGAACATTAAAATTGGTTTTCAACAAAGTTATGGCAGTTTGAAATATGGGAGCTATGGTTCCGAAAGCTTTACATATCAAAATTTTCATCAATTTGGACATGATTTTTGACAAAAAATTTGTCCTCCTCAGAATCGCTTTTAATATTATTTTTTATACTAATGGTAACAACCACAATCGATCAAAAATATAAACTTGCAATGCTAAGTTTTGGAAAAATATTTTGTTTCATTTTGGAAAAATATTTTTTGAAAAATAAGTAAAAAAAAATTAAAAGAAAATGTATTTTTTGTAATGCATATATTTTAAATGCAGAATCAATCTAGAGGATAAACCATGACCAAAATGCCATCAAACTTGAAAATCGAATCAGTTTTGGCAATGTTATGGGAGTTTAAAATATGGGGAGCTATGGTTCCGAGAGTTTACATGTCTAAATTTTTGTCAATTTGAGCTTGATTTTTGTAAATAATTTTACTCCCTTAGAATCGCTTTTAATATTGTTTTCAAACTAATTGTGACAACTACAATCGATTAAAAATAAAAATTTCCAAATCTAAATTTTGAGAAATAAAATTTTTTTGAATATGTAAATGATTTTTTTACTAAAAATTAAAAAAAAATGATTTTGTATACTGCATACATTTCAAATGTAGAAACAATCTAAAGGTCAAACAGTAGCCAAAATGCCATTAAACATGAAAAATTGATCACTATTGATAACGTTAGGGAGTTCGTAATATGGAAGATGTGGTTCCGAGAGCCTTACATGTCAATTTTAATCAGTCAATAAAAATCTCAACACATTATCTGACGCGGCTGATTACAAGTATATTTTCCTAGTTTTAAGTCTATAACTAAAGCAAACCCAATATATTCTTTTCACTTCGTGAACATGTATAAATATAACAAAAAGTGACACTGAATATTTTCTCTAAATAATAAATATAATATTTTCCGTTGCAAATTAAAAGTAAATTAAATATATAAATAACTCATTTATATGTATTATATTACATCATTAATCTATCCCTTTTTAAACCAACGCTGTTGGGTTTTAATTTCGTTTGGTTTGGCTTGCTTCACCTTCAGGTTTTTTAAAGTCTTTAAATCTGACGCAGCTGATACTTAAAGTCTGAAAGGTAAAATCCCTCCTAAAACTAGTATCCACCTTTCTTATTTGTTACATAAGTATATAATATTTGCAAAATACTGCCTACAATAAAAATTTCGCCTGCTGTGTTGAAAAGTTTATTTAATTGAAACTTTTTGGGACAGAGGCAAAACTTTTTACTTGAAGGGACTGCTTTCCCTTTCATTTTCGTCAGATGCTGTGCCGCGTAAATTTAAGGGAGGTTCAGAGGGAGTGCAGATAAAAGGCAACAAGTTTGCTGTGCATTTACACTTAAGTCTTGTTATAAAGTTTAGTTTGTTTGCAGCTTAATTGCGTGCAAAAAACGCGAGCGGGACGAGGGCCCACAAAAAACTTAAGCACGGGTCTAAGACTAAGCAAACAAACTCTGTGTACACGCACATATGCATTTGTTCATATACGTGCTTGTTTTAGGGACACCCGCATATGGATAAATACGTGAACAGGAGCGAACTGGGAACACAATGCGAAGAACGAGAGACCAGGCTGATAAGAGTTTAATGCAGCTTGAGCCCATATTTGGGACGTTTTAAAATGTTAAAAATGCTAAAGACCGGCATTGAACCGTTTGAAATCGAACCGAAACTCTATATAAAAAAGGTCCACATTAAAGCTAGTATTATACCCTAGCATATGGTACATTGATTTCATCACGAAATGTGTTTCGTCCCCGACAACGCCTATAGGTTCGGTTCGTGAACATCATTTGCCACATCAATGAAATTGAAAGTTCAAAAAGTATAAAAACTTTTGTGACTTGTTTTTTAAGATATTTTGCATTGGCAATTAAGGGTATCATGATGCTTTTGATATCGAACCACTGCACTGTGTAATTCCCATAAAACCATCGGGTGACTAATGAAAAAAATTTGGTATTTAATTTCAGGGCTACAAATAAATGTTAAACCTTAAATAAGTTTCAAAATCAGTCGATGTTTATGATATAATAAGAAGCAGAATTGTGCGCCCTAATCTAAGTTATTTCGCTCCTGTGTTTTATTTATTTATCCAACGAACAGGGCACACACACATATACATATACATATAAATATAATATATACACACAAATACATACATATGTATGGTTTGGTATGGGTTCAAAGGAAAGTAAAACATATTGTAAAGTCCCCAAGAATTGAAACATAAAAGCAATAGCCTGCGGTGCCTTGAAAATTTTAAATTCAAATTGTTTTCATTTCGTCGATAACAAATATAAACACGCAAACGAGAAAGAGAGAGAGAGGGGGAACTGCGTCCATCTACTTGTTACTCATAGGGACGACGCGGGCAACAAATTGGCGTTGTTATGTGGGATAAGCGATAAACGATAAAGACAACAAGCATCCCCTTATGCAGGTGTTGGGAAGCTGCAAATAAACACACACACACACACACACACACACACTGAGATACAGACACAGCAACAGCAGTGGCAACAACAAAAATAAGAATAACAACAGCAGCAACTAAAACAGAGCAAAAGCAGCGCTTGGAAAAATCAATTGAATTTCCCACAGCAGCAACTGACGACGCCTGCAAGGCCACAGTTAGCACAGAGTTATAATCCAATTAGATGCTAACTCATTTACGACGACACTTACATGGACAAATGCTTGAGCAATTGGTTTTTTATCAGAGAGACCATTTTGCGACGTCAGCAGGCGACTGCGGCGGCCGAGATACGATTAAGGATTAACAGCAGCAATGACGACACTTTCAAATAATATCAGCTAACACTCAGCACATCGTTTCGTTATAATATACATATATATATAGAGGCACAAAGGGAGCACTTCAACTTTTCTGCTTGCGTATGGGAATTTAGATTTCTTATTAGAAAACTGGCATTGGTACAGCTGCAACTTGATGCCGTTTTTATGCGTTACGCAGGCACAAGCACTTTCGGCATCGGTTGGTTTAGACTACGCGCGCATTAGTCATAATTTATAGAATTTTTATAATTAGCAACTCTTATCGCGAACCTTTTTGCGTGCAATCGACGCAGAGGTACTGTCGCTTAGAGATGCGCAAAACCAAAGTACCTGCGACTATGCCACTGTGGCGTGAAAATTAACTGCTACTGATTTCTGAAGAGTAGAGTGATACAAATATTGAATAAAATAGAAAAATAAAGGGAATTTTAAGAACTTTCTAACTTTGTTATGCAAAGACAAATATGCATGTGGAATAAATATTTATAATAAATAGCTCCTCTTTGTGGAATAAATATATCGATAGCATCGATTATTTTTTCTTCAGTGTCTATCAATACTGCACAACATTTTCGGTTGCTACACAGCACTAAGAGTTTGCATACATTAGTATTTCACATCAAATAAAAGTTTAAGCTGCTGTTCTAAGTGTCTGCTGCAAGCGTCAAACTTATCACTAACAAGCAAATTATATATATTGTGCATTCAAGTCCATTGGACAGGCTGCAACGCAATGTCGAGTGGCGATGCAGCTTCAACAGACGATCTAGTCGAACGCGTGGTAGAAGTCACAGCCTGCACTGCGGAGGAGGCCAAACATTACCTGGGCGCCTGTGCTAACGATGTGGCCGCGGCCGTCGCATTGTTTTTTGAGCAGGGTGGCAACAGTGCCGGCGTTGACGCCTCGATTGCCAACCCGGCGGTACCTCAGGGCGAGGAGGAGGTGCGCGCACCCATTGCGCCAGTCCGGGAGCAACTGATCCTACCGGAAGATGATAATTTTTTCGCGTCTGGCAGCAGCAATAACAGTCGCTTGTCTCGAGTGTCGCAGCGCGTCAAGGTCTGTCCGCTGCGCGATTTTGCACGCGAGGGCGCCCTAATGGAGGAACAGCTCCAGGCCACGGGCGTTTACTCCGATCCGAGTGCGCAACGCCGACGCCGCGAACGTTCCGCCCAAATGGTTGTGGCCGGGCAGGCTATGGCCCTGCATGGGCGCCCTGGCGCCAGCAGCTCATCCCGCCTTGGTGATCTCTTCCGCCCGCCCACCGATCTGCTCTACTCGGGCTCGTTGGCAGCGGCGCGCGAATTCGCCAGCAAGCGCCAGCGCTGGCTGCTCGTCAATGTCCAAGGCGACAACTTTCAGTCGCAGACCATGAATCGCGACGTCTGGAGCATCAAGGAGCTAAAGCAGCTGGTGCGACGTCAGTTCGTGCTCTGGCAGGTCGACAACGACAGCTCGGAGGGTCGGCGTTTTGTCGCCTTCTATCACTGTGCCAAGCTGCCGTATTTGTGCGTCATCGATCCGCGCACTGGCGAGGAGGTCTGGCGCAGCCCGGAGCCCAATCAACAGAACGTTCTGCCAGATTTGCGGCAGTTTCTACGCGATCATCGCGATTTCTCGCTGGAGGAGGCAAGCACCTCAAAACGCGCAGCCATTCAAATCGACGACGACGATGACGATCAGGAAGAGGCCGGTGCCTCGTGTTCGTCTTCGACCGCTGGCACCACCAAGAAGCGCGCCAAGCTGCTGGAGCTCAGCGAGGAGGAGCAACTGGCGCTGGCCATAAAGAACTCCATGAATGAGAATGGCGGCGTTGCAGCAGCCACAAAACCGAGCAGCAGCTCCAATGCCAACGCAAGCGATTGTGAAAGCCTAGAAGAGTTCGACGAGGAGGAACTGAAGGGTGCCACCATTTCATATGAAGCTCAACTCGGCTCACAGACGGGTGAGCTGACTGCGCTGAAGCTGCGCCTGCTCGACGCCGCTGGCAGCGATGAGGTCGTCCAGCTGCGCTGGCCATCGGACACCAAGCTAAAGACATTGCGTCTGTATATACGGCAAACGCACAAGCACATACCATTGGAGGAGGGCTACAAGCTGATTTGTGCCTTTCCGCGCAAATCGCTCGAAACGGAGCACAATGAAGCCACGCTGAAGGAACTGGGCTTGCATCCCTCCGCAAATGTGCATCTTACGCTGGACGAGTAAATGTTTCAATCGGCGTTTTGCCTCAAATATTTATTTCACGTTATATGTCAACGTCTCCCTTTTTCCTTCTACTTCACATGAATTAACTACATATACTAAATAATTGATAAGAAAACATTGAATAAAATCATGAACAAACACATGGATTACAATTTTTATTCAGGTAACATTATAAATACACAAAATTGAATAACGCGCCTAGTTGAGATATGGCAACACTATGACGCAGTTTAATGTGGCAACGCCCAAACTCATTTTATACCCTTTGCAAGGCATATCAATAGAGAGCAGAGTTACAAAACAAATAACTGAATGAAATAACTTACAATTTTTATAAAACATTTAGCTATGCTCAATATTCAATGGTATTTGTAATCATTTTTTTATTTTACATAATAAAAGAAACATTGATTGCACTGCGTTGGCAGTAGAGTAGCGCACCAAGCGCCCGACCAGACCGAATGCGTGAACACTTCATAACTGTGTCAAATGCTGTTTAATCCCAAGCAGCAAATCGGCCACGTAAAAAGTTGTACAAATGTACGCAAGTAAAGAATTGGTTGCGTGTAAATAAACACAAGCCGAATTATAGTCTATGCTGGCCTGATAATAGAAATGCTCCAACGGCAAGCGACACAACAACTGCTCAAATTGAAATGTGCGGCGTGAGGGGCGTGCAACACCAACAGTAAATACCACAATCCATCAACGTCCAGACACAAACCCGGACACGCACAACATGGACGAGAAACTAAAGTACTCGCTGCTGCGCGGCGAACTGGTGGACACCCAAAGCATTTGGACCAGGCTAGTACTCCACCACTCATTTTGACCCAGTTAAATTGAATGCTTTTTTGTTGGTATTTTAATCCGGCACAGGCACGAGAAACGCGTCTGGTTCATAACGCTCCTGACTGGCACCTGTATGCTGTATTCGACGCGAACGACGATGCCGCTGCTGGTGCCCGCCGTGGCGGCCGCCCAAAAGTGGAGCAAAACCGATTCCGGCACCGTGCTGAGCTCGTTCTTCTGGGGCTACACGCTCACCCAGGTGTTGGGCGGCTATTTCAGCGATCGTTTTGGCGGGCAGCGCGTTATACTGCTAGCCGCACTCGGCTGGTCGGTGATCACGTTCCTCATGCCCACCATCATCTGGTCGGCGGCATCGTTCAAGAGCTATGCGATACCCATCATTGTCACCATACGCATCCTCAACGGAGCGCTGCAGGGCGTGCACTTTCCCAGCATGATAAGCTTGACTAGTCAGGTGAGTGTGTTCCCTAAATATGCACAAATAGAGCTCATCATGGCCTGTTTGCAGAACCTAAGCCAAAATGAGCGCAGCAGCTTCTTTGGCCTACTCACGTCCGGCTCCGCAATGGGCACGCTGCTGACTGGCATCATGGGCTCCTTTGTGCTGGACTACTTTGGCTGGTCGTATGTGTTCCGCGTGATTGGCCTAATGGGCTTTGCCTGGGCGCTGGTGTTGCGCTATTACGCGATGGCCGGCGAGCGCAGTCGCATCATAAACATCTCGACGCCGGCACGACTGTGCGCCAACAAGGCTCCGGCGGACTCGTCGGCGGTTCCCTGGCTGCGCTACTTTAGCCGTCTGCCCTTCTGGGCCTGCGTGCTGACGCACGCCTGCGAGATGAACTGTTTCTTTGTGCTGCTCTCCTGGCTGCCCACGTACTTTCACGACGGCTTTCCCCATGCGAAGGGCTGGGTGGTCAACATGATACCCTGGCTAGCACTGCCGCCGTGCACGTTCTTCGCCAAGTACCTGACCACACAGCTAATTGCCCGGGAATGGTCGACGACGACGGTGCGCAAGCTGATCCAGAGCTGTTGCTTTGCCTCCCAGAATGTCGCGCTGTTCGTGATGAGCCGTACAACGGACTTCCACACGGCGCTGATCTGTATGACCATCATCATTGGCGGCACGGGCTTCCACAACAATGCGGTGACAGTGAATCCTCAGGACTTGGCGCCGCTGCACTCGGGCAGTGTTTTTGGCCTCATGAACACGGTGGGCGCCATTCCCGGCTTCCTCGGCGTTTACCTAGCTGGCCACATACTGGAGCTGACGCAAAGTTGGCCAATGGTGTTCAGCGCTGCGGCTGGCATTAACCTAATCGGCTGGATTATATTCCTGGTCTTTGGCTCGGCTGAGGCTATTGTTTGATGGCGATTACTGAAGCACAACATTCTCATGACGATTTCCAGGCGGAAACAATATTTATTGAAATGTGTACATAGTTTAAGAGGTCATAGGCTTAATTAGGACAAAACAAACTGCTCCTAAAGTGATAAGTTCAAACCCATAAATAATATGACGCATGCCACAAAAGCCAAAGATAAGGTCTTTTTGATGTTTTATGGAGTTTCGGTTCAATATCTTTATGCAGTGCAGTTGTGCGAAATTAATTAAGGTCGAACTGCGTATGATTTTTAAGCCTGCTTTATACATATATTAAATTTTTAAATCCGACTAAAGTTTCCTTAATACTTTATATAGTATTTACTTTCTGCTGTTTTCTTTTGGATGTTTTATGGAGTTAATTTTCAAACTTTAGTATTTACTTTCTGCTGTTTGCTTTTGTATGTTTAATGGAGTTAATTTTCAAACTCTATACAGTGCAGTTATAGGAGGTCCGATTATTTTTTAAAACCCATCTAGCCGTTCTACTATTCTTAATACTTCATCTAGTATTTATTTTCAGCTGTTTTTAAGCTGCGTACTAGCCTCGAGTCCAAAGCAACAGTTGTTTTTGTTGGTCTGGCAACGCTGACGGTTTGCAGGCAAATGCGTTCGCTCCGCTTCTTGTTTGGTGTTTAAATTCGTAACTAAACAAATCACAATGTCGGGCCGGCGCAAGGATATGTGGAAGTTGTTGTACAACATGGTGAATCGCAACCAAAGCAACCTGTCGGCCGTGTACAATGTGGTCGACGACATTCTCTGCCAGGATCCGAGCCTGATCAGCTGCTCGTCCGTGCGCGAGCTGAAAACCCAATTCCAGGACACGTTCCTGCTGTGGCTGCTCAACAAACTGTCCGTGTGTCTCAGTGAGTGTGCGGACGAAGGGTTAGTCGATCGCCGTTTTATTTCTCTACATGTACATTAATCGCATTCAATTAGACAGTGCCTGAAGAACGTGCAGCTGCAGCAGAAACTGCTCGCCTCCTGTTGGTGCAATCATCCCAAGCTGTTCGAGCGCCTTGTAAAGGCCTACATCGAGGCGCTGCAACAGCTGAACGATCAAATGAGCGCCTTCGACTACACGCATCCCAACAAGAACGCGCCGGAGCTGCGCATCCTGCGCTTGCACGTATTCCACGGCGATATCAGCGTGCTGCAGGAGTTCGATGAACAGTGTGCCTTTCAGGTCATCCAACTGCAGCTGGAGCATTCGGATGTCTATGCGAGGCACTTGCTGTTGGTGGTGCAGCAGGCGCATCAGATTGGCCGCGCCACGCACAGCGCCCTGTTCGCCGAGAGCCTGGAGCAGGCGCTGCTGACGCTCAAGGAGTGCAACATGGACACCAAGCTGACCAGTCTGAGCTATTGCCATGTCGTGCTTGAAGCCCAGTCCCTCGCTAGCTGGTCCAGCAACACGAATGTGGCACATTACGCCACCTTGACGCTGCGCGCCGCGGTTCTCATGTGGTGCCTGTCCAGCCGCTGGCTGCAAGCCAAGTGCATGACTCAGGCGCAGCTGGAACAGCTGGCGACACACACACAGGATCTACTGGGCGTACTCCAGCAGCACCAGCTGCCCGATGCCGACAGCCTGGAGCTGTGCTGCCAACTTTTGCACGAGCTGTTGCGCCTGGCCGCGAGTGATTGGCGCGACGAGCTGCTCGAGACCCTGTCCAACTACATGCAGCATCAGCTGCAGGCGGGCGCTGTGCAGTTGCCGGAGAACACAGCGCAGCTGGCGCTGCGCCAGTGGCGTGGTCAGGCCACGCAGCTGTTGCCGCTGCTCGCCGTGCTCGCGGCCAAGCAGCCGGCCTGGCGTGGCCCGATCCTGACCAGACTCGGCCACAGTCTCGTCGAGCTGCTCAGCAAGACGACGCCCTGCCAGCTGCCAGCCTTGCTGGCCGTGCTGCGCGCCCTGAAGCAGCTGGAGCAGCTCCTACTGCTGCAGAAACAGCGGGAACTGGTGGCCGCCAGCGAGGAGGCGTTGAATGCCTCGCTGCTGTCCCAACTGCCGCTGCACTACGAACTCGCGCTGCCGTCCACAGATGCCAGCAGCAACCTGAACCAGCTGTGCTTGGAGCTGCTCGAGTCTTCGCCGTGCGCGTCCAGGCCGGAATTTGTGGAGATCTGCGGTTTGTTGCTGCACGCGAGCTGCGTTCGCAGCCAGCTGAAGCCGCACACACAGCAGCAGCTGCTGGGCGTGCTGCAGCGCACGCTGCACTCACAACAACAACAGCAACAACAACAGCTGGGCCTGCGCGCCCTGGCCACGCTGCGCCTGGAGACGCCCTCCAGCGCGCACACGCAGCTCCAAAGCTTCTTCGCCCAACAGTGCCTGGCGCTGCTCAATGCGGAGGACGCGGAGCTGACGCAGCTCTTCTGCGCACACTTGCCGCAGCTGTACGTGGCAGGCTACATAAAGGCCGCCCAGCTGCAACAGACGCTGCCCAAGCTCAAGTCCACGCCCGATGGTGTCACATTGGCCGCTGTTTTGCGCCTGTTGCTCTGCACGCAGCAGCCGACGGAGCCGGCGCACGTCTTCAAGATCGGCCAGGACACTGTTCTGCATTGTGCCAAGTGTGCACCGCTGCCCGCCGCCTTGCCCGGCACCTATTTGGGCGCCTGCAGGCCGAACGGTGCGACAATCCGGCCTTGGAGCAGCGCGAGCTTAGCCGGCCTGGCCGAGGCCATGCTGCTGAAGCCGAAGTGCGGCTACATGACGCATCACCTGGATTTGATCAGCCTGGAGCCGGCGCTCTGTCTGCGCCTGCTCAAGGTGGCGTCCAAGCGGCAGGCGCTCAACGAGCGCAGCTTCGAGCGTCTGGTGCCCGTGCTGGCAGCCCAATCCCCGGATTTCATGCAGCAGCTGGCCAGCCTCGTGCTCGACTGCATCGTCGCCACCCTGACCAGGCCCCTGGAGGAGCAGAGCGAGGCCGAGCAGCGCCAGCTGCTGCGGCTCGTCGTGTGCTCGGCGCATCCGGGCATCGATGAGCTCTGGCTGTTCCACTGGTTCAAGATGACCTTCTACTTCCTGGTGCACACGCGCTCCCTGGTCGCCCAGGAGGCCGTGCTCGCCGCCTGCCAGATGTGCGCCCGCCACCGCCTGCAGACGCTCACCCTGTGGAACTGGTACAAGCGGGATGCCCTCGGCCTGGTCGTCCAACTGGCGCTGCACGCATATCTGACGGAAGGAGTGCGCTTCACGCGCTCGCTCAGAGCGGTGAGTTCGGGAGCCTATTTATACCTATTGAAAATGTAACAGGCAGAAGAAGGCATCAGGATGAAAGGCTGTGTCGATTTAGCCAAATACGCACATAGCATATATATTGTCTTTCATGTATTCATGTCCGACCGTCTGTCCGTCTCTATAGACTCGGCGATCTCGGAAACTTCAAGAGCTAGTGACCTAAATTTTAGGTCTGTAGATTCTGCTAAGCCATATGCAGAACAATTTTATCATATGTTTTCAATATCTTGTTCCGTTTCATTAACATCGATAAAAATCGATTTTATGACTTGGTTTTCTTGGCATATTTCGATGACTATAAGAGCTAGAGCCACCAAATTTAGTTTACCATCTTCTCGTGGAGCAGACGCAGATCAGGAATATTCCCTTTTCCCACTCGCCCCAAATAGCAAAAAACATATATTTGAATGTTTTTTTTAAATCCTAAAAAATCCACAAAAATCTTAATCTCCGTCTATGTCCTGATCCAATCGAATTCCTGCTTGCTCCACAGCTGACCAAGATGCTGGGCTTCTCATGCGTGCAGGAGTTCACGTGTAAATATCACCGCCTGCTGACCACCCTAATCCTGCCCTACTGTGTCCGGGAACCGCGCTGCAAGGGCGTATTTGTGCTTATTGCCAAGCAGTTGCATAAGCCGGTTGCTGCGCTGTTCTCCATGTCGTTTCTACGGCTCTACACGCACGTCTATCTCAGCGAGGAGCAGGAGCTTGCCAATCGCTGCATCGAGCTGGTCACCAGCTGCACCCAGTCCAGCGTGCAGCAGCTGATGAATGCCGATGTGAAGGTGAGTTCAGTTAGCTTAGTTGATCTTGCCAAACGGGTCTAAATATATCGCTCTCTTCAGCAAACCGTTGCCGAGCTGCTCATCTACTTTAATCGGAATCCGAGCTTTGTGATGCGCTCCTTCCAGAGCCTGCTGCAGCTGAGCATCGGCAGCGATGCGGACCTCTCCACCCAGGCGACCAATGCCCAGTTCTCCACGTTTATCGCCGAACGCATATTGGGCGTTATCACCTACTTTGAGAGCTGCCTGTCGGAGCCCTCGTTCGAGAAGCCGCTCAAGGAGGAGACCCTCTACAGTCTGGGCCAGATTCTGCGCTTTGTTGGCCCCCAGCATGTGACGCAATTCCGCTTTAAGATCATAGCCATGCTGAGTTTCGTACACACGCTCCAGGAGCCGAATCTGCAGCGCATTTGCCTAAAGATTTGGCACATCTTCCTGCACGTGGTCAACATACAGGAACTGGGTCCGTCCCTGGGTCGCATCGTGGCCACGCTCCAGCCGCTGCTCGCGTACAGCGTGGATCAGGTGAATGAGCTCTACGAGTTCGTCATTCTGCGCAACGCCTCCATGCTGGGCAACTATATACAAGGTTAGCTGATGGCAAGCGAGAAGGCCCGACTAGGGCATACCCCGCACCCTGTCTTTCCGAGCAAACTAAATTCGTGACTAACTTCTAAACAAAGAGCGTGATCTTGGTGAAATGGGGCCTAACAAGAACATCGAAATCTGTGTAGAAACCAAAGCGCAAGTCCGTATATAATGGGCGAATGGTATCCAAAATCTCTAGGTGGTATCTAAGAAAAAAACCGAAAAACCGAGTCAAAAAATTGATAATTATCGATTATAAGAAAACGAGGCGTAGTCCAAGTTGAGCTCTTTAGCTTCAGTAGTCGGACGGACGGACAGACAGACGGAAATGGCTTGATCGACTCGGCTATTGATGTTGATCAAGAATATATACTTTATTTATATAACGATTTTTCGATTTCGTATACAATGACAGCCTATGCCGACTTTCATATTTTGTCCCATTGCAGATTTGTACTTTCTGGAACGCCTGGATCACGTGTCGGCGCCGATACGCGACTGCATCCGGCGGCACACGGCCCAGCTGTGCCTGGGCGCTGCTGTGCCGGGCGAGGAGCCGGCCCCGCTGCTGGAGCAGCTGCGCTTTTTGCACAAGCAGATCACCAACGAGTGCCTGCAGGTGCGCGTCTACGGCCTGGAGCACCTGGGCGAGCTGTTCGGCCGGCGGCGGGCGCAGCTGAATCGGATGATGCTGCACGAGCTGCCCATGGAGCCGGTCATGGAGCAGATAGTCAACGTGCTGATGTCCGGCAGCCAGCACGACGATCGCTCGCTGCAGCTGGCCTCGGCCAAGTGCATGGGCGAGCTGGGCGCCATCGATGCCAGCTACTTGCCATCCAATTACAATTTCGCCAGTCCGGAGCAGCTGCCGCTGAGCGTGCTGACGGACGATTTCACGGTGCTGGCCCTGACGGCGCTGTGTCGCGGCTATCAGTTCCAGCAGAAGACCAAGCACGTGGACAGCTTCTCGCTGGCCATCCAGGAGACGCTCGCCGTCTGCGGCATTGCGCCCAAGGAGCAAAAGAAGCTCCAGCTGTGGCAATCGCTGCCGCTGCGCATGCGCGAGATCATGGAGCCGCTGCTCAACTCCTGCTACACGTGCTCGCAGCGCTCCAGCACGCTGACCCAGCAGCCGCTCTTTGGCAGCCACTACACGCAGAACTCGTACGAGCTGTGGGCGTTCCTCTGGGCGTCCCGGCTCGTCGACTACGTGCAGTCGACGGAAACGCGTCATCTGCTGAGCTCCTACAAGCCCTGCATTCGACGCGACTCCAACATGCTGAGCACATTCTATCCGTATATACTGCTGCACGCGCTGCTCGAGTGCAACCAGGAGCAGCGGGCGCACATCGAGGAGGAGTTCCAGGCGGTGCTGCAGGCCAACGATGAGCTGTCCCAGCAGGTGGCCGAGGGTGCCAAGAGCCCGGCCGAGCTGACGCCCGCGTCCAGTCGCAGCGGCGGCTACAAGCTCTTCGAGTCGCGCAAATATGGCGCCGCCACAAAGTCGGCCCACGATGTGCCCCAGGCGGGCTCCAGTGTCGAGGATCAGGCCCGTTTGGCCGGCAAACTGTGCGCCGAGCTGCTGGACTTCCTGCAGCGCTGGCTGCGCGAATGGCAGCGCCTGCACGGCCTGAGCATGGCCGGCAAGCCGCCGCAGACCGTGGACGCCAGCTATGCGGCCATCTACCAGTTCCTGCAGCGCATCGACAAGCTGCGCGTCGCCCGGACGAGCTACAATTGCGGCGAGTATGCGCGCGCGCTGCGCTATCTGGAGGCGCACATCGCCGAGGGCGACAAGGCGGCCCGCCTGCTGGAGCAGTTCACGTTTCTCGTCGAGCTCTACGGGCGGCTGATGGACGCCGACTCCGTGGAGGGTGCCGTGCAGGCGCGCAGCTACGATATGAGCGTGACGCAGGAGATACTCGTCAATCGGCTGGTGGAACGGCAGCAGGACATGATCACGTGCTACGAGCAGCTGCTGTCCAGCACGGAACAGCTGCAGCCGGCGCATATACGCGCCATCATCGATGCCTATCTGCGCATGGACACGCCCAAGACGGCGCTCCTCATCGCCGATGGCCTCTCGCAGCGGCACTCCGACCGCCATACGGACCAGTATTTCAGCGAGTGCAAGGCGGAGCTGCTCTGGCGCCTGGGCAGCTACGACGAGCTCGAGCAGCTGCAGTTCCAGCAGCAGCAGCAGACGCGCTGCAGACCCAACTGGCACGCCCAGTGCGCCCAGGCCTGCCTGGCGCTCCGCCAGCCGGCGACAACGAAATCCCAATTCGAGTCGCTGCTGGACGAGATGCGCTGCTCGGTGCTGGAGCAGCTGCGCAGCTGCTCGGCACTGCAGCAGCACTCGTATGCGCATGCGTACGACGATGTGCTCCGGCTGCACATG
This sequence comes from Drosophila robusta, assembly GCA_035043565.1. NCBI lineage: Eukaryota > Metazoa > Arthropoda > Insecta > Diptera > Drosophilidae > Drosophila > Drosophila robusta. The sequence goes on along the minus strand of JAWNMW010000583.1, from coordinate 9,109,446 downwards.
CTCCACGAGCTGCAGTGCGGCCATCAGCTGCTGGAGCAGCTGGAGCGGCAGCCGCAGCAGGAGCAGGTGGAGGCGGAGGTGGAGCAGCAGCAGGCGCAACTGATGCGCAACTACTTTGCCGACTGGCAGCTGCGGCTGCAGGTGCTCCAGCCGCAGCTGCGCGTCCTCGAGCCCATCTACAGCTTCCGGCGCAATTTGCTGGCGGAGCTCAAGCGCCGCCTGGACAAGCGCGCGCCGCTCCGGGCACAGCTGCAGACGCAGCTGGCGCAGCTCTGGCTGAACAGCGCCCAGATCAACCGCAACGCCGGCCAGCTGCAGCGCGCCCATCTCTATCTGATGAAGGCGGCGGAGTACGGGCCGAGCGGCCTGTTCCTGGAGCGCGCCAAGCTGCTGTGGCAGAAGGGCGATCAGGTGCTGGCCATGAACTATCTGGAGGAGCAGCTGGCCGCCATCCGGCAGCAGTGCGAGGGCAACACCAAGCAGCTAACCGGAGAGCAGCGCCAACTCTACTTCGAGGGCAAGTACCTGCAGGCCACGTACAATGCGGACTCCATGAATCTGTGCGCCGACGCCATACTCAAGTACTTCCAGGAGGCCATTGCGGTGCAGCGGCAATCGGAGCGCACGTACGTCCAGCTGGCGCAGTTTCTCGAGAAGATGCGCGAGGCGCGCGCCGCCGCCCAGACGCGCGAGGACGAGGAGCTCCTGCTGCAGATCATGCTCAACTATGCCAAATCGCTGCGCTATGGCAGCGATCATGTCTACCAGTCCATGCCGCGCCTCATCAGCCTCTGGCTGGACACGGCGGCCAACGCCGCCGCCAACCAGCCGGAGCTGGTGCGCAAGATGAACGATTTGCTGAACAACTGCTGCTCGGCGCTGCCCACGGCCATCTTTTATACGGCGTACTCGCAGATGCTCAGCCGGCTGTGCCATCCCTCGCCGGAGGTGTTCGGCGTGCTGCGCAACGTGATCATCAAGCTGGTCGGGGATTATCCGCAGCAGTCGCTGTGGATGCTGTTGCCCCACTTCAAGTCGGCGGCCGTCAATCGCGTCAAGCGCTGCAAGCTGATACTCACCGATGAGCGGCTCCAGAATGCGACGTTCCAGCGCCTGCTGGTCGACTTCAATTCGCTGACCGAGCGCCTGATTGGCGTCACCAACAAGGAGGTGACCCTGGATCGCAGCTACAAGCTGAGCGATCTGGACAAACGTTTGCCGCTGCTCTGCGGCCAGGCGAACTTCTCGGAGATTCTGCTGCCCTTCGAGAAGTACATGCAGCCCACGTTTAGCATCAGCTCGTCGCAGGATAGCCCGCCGGCGCCCAGTCCGGGCGCCACCAATTGGTTCCCGTATCAGCAAATCTATATAAGCGGATTTCAGGAGAAGCTGCTCGTGCTGCGCTCGGCGGCACGGCCCAAAAAGCTGACCATACGCTGCAGCGATGGCCAGGACTACGATGTGATGGTCAAGCCAAAGGATGATCTGCGCAAGGATGCGCGTCTCATGGAGTTCAACGGCCTGATGAAGCGCTACCTGCACCAGGATGCACGCGCCCGTCAACGCCGCCTCCACATACGCACCTATGCGGTGCTGCCCTTCAACGAGGAATGCGGCCTGCTCGAATGGCTCCCGAACCTCAACTCGTATCGCGGCATTTGCATTGCGCTCTATATGCAGCGCGGCCAGGTGATGAGCGGTCGCCAGCTGCAGCAGCTGGCCGTGCCCCAGACGGAGCCCATGGAGCGCAAACGTGACGTGTTTCTCAAGCAGCTGCTGCCGGCACATCCGCCCGTGTTCCAGGAGTGGCTGCTCCAGCGATTCACCACGCCGCACAGCTGGTACGAGGCACGCAACTCGTATATACGCACCGTGGCCGTCATGTCCATGGTGGGCTACATCCTGGGCCTGGGCGATCGCCATGGCGAGAACATACTCTTCGATGAGCGCAACGGCGATGCGGTCCACGTCGACTTCAACTGTCTGTTCAACCAGGGCGAAGCCTTCGCCTATCCCGAGGTGGTGCCTTTTCGGCTCACCCGCAACATGATCACTGCCATGGGACCCCTGGGCGTCGAGGGCAGCTTTCGCAAGTGCTGTGAGATAACGCTGCGACTGCTAAAACAGGAGACCAAGACGCTCATGTCCATGTTGCGTCCGTTTGTCTTCGATTTGGGCGTCCAGAGTCGGCTGACGGCGCCCAACAAGAACAAGAACGGCGCCGAGGTGACGGATCCCAAAGTCACCAACGATGTGCAGCGGATCGCAGAGCGTCTCCAGGGCCATGTGAGTAGTATTTGCATCCCTATCCCATAGCAGAACTCATCCAACTCCGTTTCCACAGGTCAAGCGACAACAGGCCAGCAGCATTCCACTGTCCACGGAGGGACAGGTTAACTATCTGATCAACGAGGCCACCAAAGTGGATAATCTCGCCTCTATGTACATTGGCTGGGGCGCTTTTCTCTAGTACTTGTTTTTTAAGCCAACTCATTTAACTATGTTTTGTATTCTGTCTAGTTTAGTTACTATAAACAGGTTAAGATTGTTATATTATATTATATATGCATTATCATACAACAAAATATTTTCCAGAATAAGAAAAGGCATTTGTGTGATCCTACTATTCATTATGACTGAGCTTAAAGTACTGACGTCACAATAATCTGAGCTTTTGTATGGAAATAAAGAAAAATTCGCTCTTAAAATAGTATAACGGCTAAAATAAGCTACCTATTTTAATGAAACTTGGTATAGTTCCATATTATTAGTGCAAATAGTACATGTATCAAAATTGTCTTAATCGTTTATCAAATGGCTCCCATTAGAATAATCGGATTAAAACTCAACTTTTTCGTTTTTAAAGAAGTTTTGATCTAATTATACATATTTTACTTTACATTTATAAACAAAGCAAAAACCGATATTGTGACGTCACGCTCTCTTAAATCGCGCTATTTTGTTCCAGCGCCGAATAACGGAACTGTTCTTTGCACAACCTTTAAATGACTTAATTCGCTCCAGTTTTAATTCGCTGTTGTCTGCGAGTAATTCGCTCAGCTTTCGTTTTCTTATGCTCTTGAAATTCGCCTATCAGCGCGCCGCATTTATATTCGGCAACTGAACTCAAACAAATGGAGTCGATCGAGAAATTAGGCGACCAGAATTACAATTCTTGGGTCGTGCAAATGAAAAGCTTGCTAATTAATGCCGATTTGTGGGAAGTCGTGTGCGGTCGCGTAGTAAAAAACGCAAATGATTCTCCAGAGCAAAAGGCTGCGTTTGATGCCAAAGACGAAAAGGCGCTTGCAAACATTATATTGTGCGTAAAGCCTTCGCAAATACACAAAATTATGAATTGTACGACATCGGCGCTAGCATGGGAGACATTAAAGCAAATCCACATGCGGTTGGCATCCGCGCATCGCGTATCTTTGCTAAAACAGTTGGTGCAGTTGAGAATGACGGATTCGGACAGTATTGCCATGCACATAAACAAATTTACAGATGTGACCGAGAAATTGGCTCTGATCGGTGCTAATGATATATCTGAGGAGTTCTTGTCCATTTGGCTGTTGTCCAGTTTAACTGATGACTTTGACAATTTTGTGGCGGCAATAGATTCGGTGCCATCGCTAAATTCGCTAAAAATAAAATTGCTGGACGAAAACGAAAGACGTAAAGCGAACAGAAATGTGAACGAACAACAGAAAAGGTTCGCGGCACGAGTGGACAATCGGGCAGGCAAAGGAAGCTACGGTAAACAAAGCTTACACCAGAAAAAAGCGAAGACGACCGCTTGCTGGTATTGTGGTCGACGCGGGCATATTGCGGCGAATTGTAGAGCAAAAAACTGCTCAAAAGAGGCAGCATTTGAGGTGGCCCTGTAACGAAGGTGTAAAGCGACAATCAGAGTGCGCAATGAGAGCAAACACGTCGTCATACAATATAAGCATGCAGGGGAAATACTTAAAAAATAAAATATGTATACGATTTCGAAATTAAATATATACCAACTGAAGAACGATCGCAGTTTTAACCAATAACCATAGAAAATTTTAACAATTTTATAGTTGTGATAGGTATGCAGGCATGAATATACTTTTAATTAAAATAGAATGCATAAGTTGAGAGTATATGTTTGACAAAAACGCATTGAGTCTATTCTAATTTATAATTATCTTTGCATTCCCATCTAATTATAGCTGTAAGTCATTGTTAGCGGGTATATACGAGCATTTATGTACAATGTATTTCAAACGTCGTTCAATAACGGCGAAAAATAATAGGAAGTGTTCTTAATATGGAAATAGTTAAAATGTATAGTTAGAATGTATTCCTCGATTTTTCCGAACTTTGCGATGTAAATAGAGCGTGAATTGCTGCCGCGTCAGTTTAAAGATCACTTTAAATTGAGTTACTTAACCTTAATAAGCGTGACCCATAAAAAATGTCTTGCGAAAATATATAAATATATGTAAATGGAAGTTTAAGCGAACGTTTCTGTTGCTAAAAAGTTGGATAAACATGAACAAAATAGCCCAAGTATTTGGACTTTCCCCGGCACAAGCCGATCGTTCCCTTTGGCAATTCGAAATGGATAACAACCCTGTTTTGTTTGCCGGGCGAACAGCTGATGGCGCCACTTGCCGCATCATCTGTGGAGTGTGCGGGCTTAACTCGCCGTGATTTGTTGACAAGGGAGAACAGCGCACAAATTGGTTAAATTAGGGACAACAATAGCGCAGCATGTCGAAACCAATTACCTTTGTCACTGGCAATGCCAAGAAGTTGGAAGAACTGGTCGCCATACTGGGGCCCAATTTTCCCCGCACGGTCGTCTCGAAAAAGGTCGATTTGCCGGAACTGCAAGGCGAAATTGAGGAGATTGCGATAAAGAAATGCAAGGAGGCAGCGCGTCAAGTAGACGGACCTGTGCTAGTCGAGGACACCAGCCTGTGCTTCAATGCGCTGGAGGGTCTGCCCGGTCCGTATATCAAGTGGTTTCTGGAGAAACTGCAGCCGGAGGGACTGCATCGACTGCTGAGCGGTTGGGAGGATAAGTCTGCTCGTGCCGTTTGCACCTTCTCTTACTGCGAGAGCAGCGCGGCGGAGCCACTAATCTTTCAGGGAGTTACCGAAGGCGTCATCGTGGAGCCACGTGGACCGCGGGACTTTGGCTGGTTCGTATGGCATTGTAATAAAGAAAACCTCAAAGTAAAATGATCCATTTTTGTTTGCTGACAGGGATCCTGTGTTCCAGCCCAAAGGCTACGAGCAAACCTATGCGGAGCTGCCCAAATCGGAGAAAAACAAAATATCGCATCGTTTCAGGGCGTTGGATCTACTGCAAAAGCACTTCCAAAGCGAGACAAGCTAAACTCCCACAAAAGACTACTCACGTTGTTGACTAATTAAATATTCTAAGAATAAATTTATTTAGTTTCGATATTTGTTCTATCATGTCGAGAATATGTTGAGCCTTAAAGCTACGCCATCAATGCTTAGTCATCCTTCTTGCTCTTGGGTTTCTTGGACTTGGCGGCCACCTTCTTGGCGGCACCTGGCGCCGGCTTGTTCCAGTAGTACAAAAGTTGTGCGACAATCACGCCATTCGCAAAGGTTGAGGCGATGAAGGTAATGATAATCATCTGATCGCCCGTCTCCTGTATGGATGTAAATATGCGTGCCAGAGATCCGGCAAACATCAAGATGACGGTGGCCGCCGACAGCTGGCCCGTGGAGCCGGCCTTGTAGTTGGTCAGCGCCTGGGAGAGCTTGCCCACTAGCAGAATGGGAATGTTGCAGCTCTGTATGGTGAGCAGCACCTTCATGGGCGTCAGTCCCGAATTGAGCACATACAGGAGACCGGCGTAGGCGAGCAGGAAGACAACGGAGAGTGACTTCCGTCCGCCAAAGAACAAAACAAGCGCAGCAATCGCGACCGTTTGCAGGGCGAGGAAAGTGTTGTCGCCCCAGGAGCTGAATGGATAGCCGTTCATAAAGTTGTACGACATGTGGAATGTGATGGCCAGCAGATCCAGCATAACGCCCAATAGGTTAATGCCTTCGCCGGACTTGCTATTGAGAATTTTCAGCACCTGCGGCACCTTCACCAGCACCGAGCCGGCGATAATGCCAATGCCGAGACCTTTGCTCAGCAGCGCCTTGAAGCATGGCACTGCAATTAGAGTGGACTTATCAACAATTTGTTTGAGGCCCAGTGGCGCAACATACCGTCCAGGAAATTGTAGTCTAAGAAGTAGTTATCGTAGCATTTCTGATTCATCAGAAACATAGCACCTTTTTTGATAAGCTCCACCATTTTTGGCAATTTATCACTTTCTATTTACTTCTTAGCGGACGAGTGCGTCTAACAATTGTGCCGGCTCTTATCAAGCAGCCACTTGTCTCTGATCGTGAGCGTAAATGAAATTGAAAGCCAAGTGTTCACCAGTATACGTAATCCCAAAAAAAAGAACAAATGGAATGTGGCTACTTTTGTGGTGTTTTACTATTTCTCTATTTAGTATTTTATTTTAACAGCACTCTAACATATGCAGTAACTTTAACATTTCGCTAACAGCGACCACCAATTACTTGATGGTTTTTGAAGTTAACAGCTGTTAACAGAGAAAACCAGCAGCAGCGTCATTTAGTGGACTTAGAGATGATCGATAGTTAATAAAATGTGACTTTTCACAAGCAACGCGCAAATATTATTATTGCCAGTCGATTCATACAAATACATGATATTGTCGTAAAAATATATGAATTTGGTTATCTGTATATTTTTTGTTTCTTATTTAATTGTATTCATTTTGATCATCTGTACCATATTCAAAAAATTTGATAACTTTTCCGTTATCGATTTCACAAGTATAGCTCGTTACCAAAATAATCGACATTGTGTGGAATTTCTCTTAACTCGTTACACTTCGCAGTTTCCGTACGTTTGAGTTTGAAAGTTGTGAAACGAAGAAAATTCAAGATTTTATTTCATTAAAAATCGCACAGATCAATTGCGAATTTAAACTTGTAAGTAATCAAAGACATTGCAATTAATTAATTCTTATTATTTAATAACATCAGTCAACGATAAGACGAATAAAGTACTTCACTCTTAATCGGTTGATTTTCTTATCGCTGATATATAATTATTACTGATTGATACGGCTTAATGTTATTGTTTCCAGCCAGAACATGGAAATTTATAGCACAGCTCCACCCCGTGACCGCCAAGGGTCACAGGCACTCTTCGTTCTGATTTGCATGCTTGGTAATGTTTCCACTTATCTAAAAGCGTCGAATACGCATCACTTGCACTCCACTGCGCCTGCGCACTGTATCTGTCTCATATGTCATTTCCGATTGCAGCGGCGTCTCATTCTACATAACAATTGCATTGCATTTATTTAAGTGCTTCGCAGTTTCACTTCTATTACAGTTTCATATGGCGGCGTCCCGATAAAACTCATATTCATAAAACGTCACTGGTTCGGCATATACAATAATTCACGCACACACACTCACTTAAACGGTGCATGTATACATGAAAGAGAATTGAACTACATTTGTGTGTAAACAATTGGCTACCCATTCACGTGAGCGCTTTTCCAAAGGTAAGAAACATTAGCCACCCTCTTATGTTTAAACATATCTTTCGCATTGTCACGGCCCACTGCGCGTTTGTTTATTGTAATATGAAATTGATTTAAACAGCACACTTTGTGGGTCAAATCAATGGAGCTGCTTTAGACGACAGCGTATTTTATTACGACTTGGCAGCACGAGGAACCCCACAAGAGCCACCCGTTGATATTGTGCTGCAGAATCTTAAAGACATGGTGGGCATGGACAAGGGCAAAATCATCGCCAAGGCGGCCAACCTGACCGCCATTAGCTGGGCCCATGCCGTTAACAGTCAGCAGCTGCTCGCCGAGGCGCTTAGCGGTGAGCGCAAACAATAACAAAACAAAACGTTGCAGTCGGACGTAACCGACTGCGCAATACTCGTTCGCAGTACGCAGTAGAAATTCTTATTGCTTTGGAAAAATATAGAATTTTTCTATTCCGTAGGGGCGGGGGCATGGTCAACATTTTCCGGCTCGATCTTAAGAGATTACCCGAACACTGTGCCAAATTAGGTGACTATAGCTCTAAAATTGTGGCAGATACAGATTTTCACGATTTGGGGGGCGGGAGTAGGCGTGACCGGAAAATTTATTTAACAGATATTTAAAGGGGTGGCTAGTTCTAAAACTGTGGGGGATATAGGCTTTCGCGATTCGTGGAGGTGGGGTGGCTGGGCGGCGTTTTAGTGGGCGTGGTCAGGATATCAAGGTCGCAATCGTTTGGGGAGGACACCAGCAATCTACATACCAAGTTTGGTGACTCTAACTTTATTAATGTGGTAATTTTCACGTTTTATCGATTTGCGATTTGAGTTGTGTCGATGTGTTATCGATATGCCAGCCTCCCAATAGACGTGGCACAAAAATCTTAACACTTTGTCTGAAGAAGATAACTACAAATATATATCCAAAATTTCAAGTCTCTATCTTGAGTAGCGCCGAAAAAAACGTTCATCCGTACAGACGGACAGACATTGCACAAAACTAATATACTCTTTACTTTGTGAACGAGTATAATGAACTGTCTTCGCAGGTGATATTAATATGATAGAGGCTGACATTGTGCTCGGCCAGCTTAATGGCGAGGGTCCCGAATTGCCGATAATGGCCCATCCGCCCGCAAATATTTCGGATTTGACGCTGGAGGACTTCCTCTATCAAATCAAGGCGCACAACGAAGTGCACGAGGGCTTCGAGAAAGGCGTCAAGCTGGACTTTAAATCCATAGAAGTGTTCGAGGGTGCGCTGGGCATTTTGGATGAGACCGTACCAAAGGTAGCATTGCAATGGTGTTGGTAGCGAATGCTCTACAATGTTTCTCCACAGATGACTTATCCGCTTTGGATAAACGCCGACATTATCAGTGGCCCGGTGGAGCAAAACAACTCAGTGCCCGTAGATCCGGCGCGTTTCTTTGCCGGATGCATGCGCTACAAGCAGGCCGTGCTGTCCATCGGCTGGACGACGCGATGGGGCGCCAATTACCTCGAGGGCGAGTACACTGAGGCGCAGTGCGATGCAATGCTGCAGGTCATCAACGACAACAATGTGACCTCGACCGGCCAGACCATCACATTTCCAGTGCGTGCCGGCATCGCCGCGAATAGTGGCCCACAGCTGCACAATCTGGTGGCTGCTGTGAATGAAACCAACGAGAGCACGCTCACCATTTGGTCCTCCGACAACGATTACGTGGATGTGCCACTGTTGCGCAAAGTCATCTTTAGTTTTGGCTTGGATCGCGTCTATTTGGATGTGCCCGAGGAGCTCTCCTCGCAGCTGGATTTGGGCAATACGGGCAGCGCTGCGGGCACCTTCAACTCACTGGTTAGCTTTAGCTTCGTCAGCCTCTGCTTTTGGGCCTTCTCCAGCTGGCTGCAGAGCGCATAAACGAACTGAGGCGGGTTTTATTTTTTAAATTCATTTTTATTTTCTTAAAGGAATTGTTTTTGAATGTTACCAGTTTTATCACTGGAGAATGCTCTTTGAATTCGCTTCTTAATTTGTATCACTTCATTTGAATTTGGACGCGAATTGGCGCCGCTTTGTTTAAAAGAAAAACTAAAATATCGCTTTACAAAAAAAGGTAATGTTATGCATTAAATTTACACATGTATATATAATATAAAAATACTTTGGACGTGCGCAGTTTTAATTTTAACAAGGGGATTGATAGCTTTGGACCTAGGATAATCACTTATATACATACAGGTTTGTTTACCTATTAAATTAGTTAATGACTTTTGTTTATGTTTCCTTCAACTTTTTGGCACTAATAAATAAATAATCTTATCAATCTCTCTCTATACACTCCTACAGTTGTACATCTGTGTTGGTGAAGTTATGTGAGGAAACATGATGTATGTTTTTGTGGGTGTGTGTGTATGTGTAAAGGAATAGTTAATTTTTAATGCTATATAAATAAGGCAACTCGGCTAAAGGCAACATCCGCTGAACCTTCATGGCGAGACGTGGCGCGGAGCGTGTCTTTGGCTCCTCTATAATATATATATATAACAGATTGAAAATGCAAGATGCAACGATAAATGTATATTAACTAATTATCACATCTGTTGAGCGGCTCTCGATCAGGCGATCTCTAGACGTGTTGCTGCCGTTGCAGTTGTCGTCGCCACCATCTTCAATGCCCGAGCTGCGTCGGTAGTCCAACAAGCGCACACCCACACGTTCGTTATGGCTGGCATTCTGATGGAATAGCTGCGGCCCAGCTGGCGTTCCACCAGCCGCACTGGCGCCGGCTCCAAACGTTGTCAGCGGACGCAGCACTGAGACCTTTGCTTTGGGATCGTCGCTATGGCAGAGACGCGTCAATTGGCGCGTGGGATACCAGCATGTGCAAATCAGACCACCGGCCAGCAGTATGCCGGTGAAGATCTGGCCCAGCATTACGATCAGTGGAACTAGGCCAATATTGGCAGCGATTTCCTCGGTAACACGCACACGCTCCTCGGCCCACATCAGCGGCAGCATAACGCGTGGCACGCGCGCATAGAGACTGAAATTTAGAAATTACGAAATGAGCAAGTGGTAAACTTTCGTCCAAATTGATGATGGACTTACGCAACTCCCGGCACCGGTTCCATTAAATAATTGGCCTGGAAGCCGCCGCCCACATCCATGGGCACGCCAGCGTTTGGCTCCAGCGCCATGAAAAACTCATGCTTCTCCTTCTCCGGCTGTAGGCCGTCTACCGCATCCAGATAGCTGGGATCGGCCAAATAAAAGTGTGGATACGACATAAAGATGGACGTATTGTAGTTGCACCGTCCAACATTGATAACACCAGCTGGCCGGCATTTGCCATCCACGCAGAGGCAACTGGTCTCCGGATACATGGTGCCATTGTCCACGGCGCGTTTGGTGCCGCTGAATTTGTACGCGGTGATGCCATGCACGGTGATCGTTTCCGTGTAGTCCAGCGGCACGGCACGGCACATTTTGGGCATGTAGAGGTAAACGCTGTCGTTGGTGCTCAAATTGGGTGGAAAGAATTCACCCATGGAGCCCGTGACATTGCCGCAGACGCCTTCAAAGGCGCCCGTATGCGTCAAATTGTTCCACGTATAGATTTGGCCCATTTTACGTATATCATCGGCGCCGGTGAACATGTTGATGTCGCCATCAAAGCTGGTGCTGCCATTGCGACCATACTGATAGCCAATGCGATCGTAGGGCACATTATCCGGACTAAGCATTTTGCCCAGAGTGACCAACGAACTAACATACCCATCGAACAGCCATTCCTTGGCGGTGTGCGTCTCACTAATCGTCTGCGTGGAGCTCAACGTGGTTGACAACACAAATTTAATAAATGAGTGCAATTGGTTTAAGCGCCGCGCACCCGCCTAAAATAATCAATATCGTTGATATATCTATTTGTACTTATAGCTTTATTTTGTTCACTTACGTGCGCCACAGTATTGACGGAGGTGACCACATCCTCCAGGGTCCCATTGCTGCCGGCAGCATCGAAGTAGAAATAAGATTTCTTGTGAAATGAAACAGAAGCGTTTTGATTGTGCCACTCGATGTCCACCTTATCTGGGTTCTCCCGAAACCGATAAGGTCCTAGCTGCACAAAATGCGGCTTCTTCGTGGAGTTCTGAATGAAGTCCTCCGGATTTGTCCAGTTGAATAGATAAACATCAAAGTAAAGCGGGAGCGGCGAAACCTTCCAGCCCTCATACGCTGGTGATTTGGGACTTAGTGCCATTTCCTGGAATTGTCAATAACGTGATAAATTAAATATACCGTTTATTAGTCATTTAAGAAACTAACTCATAATACCCGGCGCTGCCCGCCTGTAGAAGGATTTTCGTGTTCTTTTTATTTTATTTTTGAATAATTAATAAACAGTGAGTAGGTAAAATATTCAATAAATCTACGCAGGAATTGAACTGCCGATCTACCCGTCAAGATGTCATATAAATTATGACCTCCGTTTTTCCCCATTTAGAAGTCGAGTTTTTAATCATTTTTAGGGGTAAAGCAACTGCCACAATTGATCGATTGTGATTTGAGGTGTATCGACATGTTATCGATTTGCCAGGCTCCCAGTGGGCGCACCACAAAAATCCAAACAGTTTGTCTGAAGCAGATCACTAAAAGTAGATATCCAAAATTTCAAGTCTCTATCTTCAATAGCTCCGAAAAAAGATGCGTTCATCCGGACAGACAGACGGAAGGACAGCATGACGGACATATACTCTTGTCACTTCGTGAACTAATATAGATATTTATTTTGAACTGAACCTGACTGATATGGTATAAAATGTAATAATTGCTAAAATGGAAAAAATTACTCAATTAAGTATCCCATTTGCTTAATTATTTAAAATATGTAATAGCTATCATTAAATTAATGAATGGATAAACAGTTTATTTTAATTTATGCTTTACCAGAAACATTAAATCAATTAAGAGCATGTTAAATGATTACCGCTTATTACAACAATTTAAAGTCAATTTCAATCGATCATTAGTTTGGGTTAGAGGTCATGATTACCTCTTGGTAATGCTTATGATAGGATATGTTAGCCTTTAAACGTTTCCGAAGATGTAAATAAAATAACCAGGTTTAACATAGACCAATAAGCCAAATTTAAGGAAATGGACATAACGATAAAATATAGGGAATCTGCAAGACGCCCTGGTCTGTAAAAGCCGCCCGACAGTAAGACTCATGGTAATGCAAAGGATCAACCCTATTATACGCTAAGAATATCATTTAAAATATAATTTAAAATCGGACTGTACTGGCAAAGATTTAAGTTAGGGGAATCGAGACTCTGGAATAATTATTTTGATCAATAAACTACATTGTTTGCTATCTATTGTTCAGTCAAATGTCATGTGAGTGTCATGTTATCAGCATTGCCCGGCGGCCCATCAATAATCTATCATTGCATGTAATCATCGTTTGGTTCGATTCTAGGTTCTAGTACACTACTTGAAACAAATCCGAAGCGGCCATTTTGGAATTCAAGTTTCTGGCTATAATCTTGAGGCATTTTGTTGTTGCTCTCTTCGTTTTTTGAGTTCAGGAAATGACTAACTGATAAAACCCGAGCGGGGTGTTCTTTGTGCGACAATGGTACGTGTAAATATGCGATAGTTTAAATGGTTGGGTTTTCTGGTTCACTGATATGGCTTCAACAGGTGTTCGGTCAAGGGCGATGCACCTGTCTGCTTTTATATGCTATAAGCTCGGTGTAATTGCTAAAGCCTTTTACGAACTCAGTTTGCAGGAATGACAAAACGAAAAAAAAAACCGAAACAGAAATGTACAAGCGATCCAGACCCCGTTTCTAATCGCCCAATGCCAGTTTGCTCTATTGATAAATGGCAAACGATAAGATAAAAGTCATTGTTACGGAAAATACTGAAATTGTTTGTTTACTAGTTCGTCAGGGCAACACACGTAAATATTTTAGCTGCTAACATAACTGCAAAATAGATCAGAGATCCGATTAACCTTGCAGCTGTTTCAGTCGTGATTCATGTCACAATGAACGATTATGATATATCAATCGATATGGGCCAAAACTAGCAGCTGCTCGAGGCTTTCCACGAAGCTTAGTCAGTGTTGCGAAAATAGTGTGTATTGTAATGTGACCAGAAAAAGGAAGTCGGAAGTGGCCGACCAGGAGATACCCCGTAACCAGTTGCCGTAACACACATTCCACCATTCTTGCCTTCTTTACCTAGTGGCTGTACTTCTTCTTCCCTTCTTTCAATGTTTAATTTTTTGATCATTACAGTCATTTTATAAGATTTCTTTTCCATTTTTCTATTTTAAGTTAAAATATAACCAAATTGAACATATGCCTAAACTCGATATAATCCATATTGGAAAAAATTATAAACTTGTTTTGACTAAGAAGGTAGAATAGAATTTATGAATATAGTTGAGTCATTCTGATCAAGAACATATATCTTTTAAATGTTGGCACAAATCCATTATACCCTTGCTGTCTCATTTACAATGGGAACCGAGTATAAAAAGGTATCTTATCTTTGGTTTTTTATATATATATATATATATTTTTTTGAACACCTGCACACACTCAATTTTTGGTGTCTTTATGGGAATTGATTCTAATTGATTTGGAATCAGACAACTGGTAACCCCCAACCGCCTTGCCTACTGCCCCCTGCAACAATAACTCGCATAAATTGCATGCTAATGAGCGGGGTTCACACCCAGTTGACCTCTTCTCGTTTTGCCAAATTGGCTGCTGGAAGAACTCGCGACTCCCTTCAAAGACGAACAGCTGATGTAATTATGTAAAGAATGTGCTTGATTAGATATGAAGTTGTTGTTGGACAAATGTTAATAAGAATCGTACAACTCATTTACCTTGCCGCGCATGCGCGTAAATATGTCAATCCAGTTAGTCAGCAGATAAACGCCGGCGACTATGCAGCAAGCGCCCAAGATGACAATCCCCAGCCGCCAGGCACAGAGACGCTCACGTGATGTCATCTCTGGCTGTGTTTGTTGTTGTTGCTGCTGTTTTTGCGCTTGCGATACTCGATGACGATTATTATTGCGAACGTTTCTGCCCTTGCCCGCGTTAGAGGCTTTTGTTGATGTACAGGAAGCTCCCGTTGCTTGTTGTGCGCCTGTTCTCTTGCTCTTGCCGCGCTGCACTGAGCCCAAGCGTTTGTATATTTTCGTCGACGTCGACGTTGACGCTGTCTGATAATGCAGATAAGCGAAAAAAATTAGAGTATTAAAGTTCATGTACAGTCATATACATACATATTTGTATGTATGTATGCGTGTTTAGGAGAGCAACAGCTTATCGCTATAGTTATCGTTATCGAAGGCTCGTCTAGGAATTTTAAGAGAACGAAGGAAGCGACATAAGCGTGCGAAAATTATAGCGGATCAGCGAAAATTTGCTGCGTCATATTTGCAAATAGTATTAGATGAAGCGTAATTCTCGACCCGCAAGTAGTAAAATTTCCTACTAAAATAACAATGCGTGATATACTATTATAGAAAGTTGTAATTTTCGGAAACCGGTTCGATATGCAACGGTAGTGGGAGTCAAAATCAGCTCTTGTTGTTGCTAAACTATGATTTTGAGGAACCAATAATAATGTTTACACATTCCTAGGCATTTACAGACATACGTGCGTTCGTTTGTCATTGATGCACACGTAGCAAGGTTAAATCAACATTGTGAAAAACCCGTTTTCCAATGCTCAGATATTGCTGCATTTCGACGTTAACGCCTCGCACACATTAGCACACTCTAGAGAAACGCCCACAGCCGCCCCTCGTAGTTACTCTGATTATTTAACGCGTTATTTACACAGATTATTTTAACATAGCGCAAATTCACTTGTGGCAACAGCAAAAATAATCACGCGAATTTAACACTTAGTCATGGCGAGGTATTTAAGTTAGTAACGGGTGAAATAGTGAAGAGAGCATATTCAACATTATTAATGGTTAACTGAACAGAAGGCATACAAGACTATTATTATTTTATTACTTGCACAAGAATCCTTGAGCTGTTGTGCGCGTCACTTCCGCAACCTGTTGACATGTTCTATGCGGTTTGGCTATGTTTATATACTTTTTGTTGTTGTTCTTGTTGCTATAATACACCTCTATAAATAGACCAAAGCACGGTGCAATGTGCCAAAATGAACATACACACACATACAATGTATACTAATGTATACTATACTGTATGTCCCGTTCGAGTTCGTTTTGGGAATTTGTTGTTATCGCAAACTTTGCAAAGTCACACACGATGCGTCACAATTTGGTTTGCAAAGCGCAACTCCAACAAAATGGCAGAGAAAAATCAACAATAGCCACAACAACAACGTATTTGTTTATTGTCTCATGAACGATATTAACCAGGAACGTTCGTTCGTTCGTGCTTTTAACGCTCTCGCGCCCGCGCCTTGCGCTCTTGTAACTGAACACACTCTCTCTCACTCTCGCACACAAACACTCACGTGCTCTCAGCGACAACAATTAACTATGTGCGTAGGGACTTTTTGTTTCTTACATTTTAGTTGTTAAGCGTTGTTTAATTTTCTGCTTCTGCGATTTTGTTCACCACTTGTTTCTCACTTGTCACTTTTATTGCTTCTTCTTCAGCTTCATGGCGCCTGCCACTTTTCAATCACATGCTATGTTTTCGAATACTTTTTAATTGCCATCAATTTTAATTAAACAAGTATAAATATTCATGGCGACAATATCACCCAAAACGTTTATTCGAATGCGCTTTGTGATTTTCCTGCATGTGTGCTTGTATTGCGGCGTCTATTTCTTGCGTACTTTTGTCTCACTCGCGCATATTAGTTTTAATCACTAGACGACGCACCGTTAACTTGATCTTGAACTCGTTCAAACAGCCGCGCGTCGTTCGATGTTCGTGTCTGAGCGGCACTACGCCTGTTCTGCGACTGAAACTATTTTTTTCTTCAAAATGCCACCAAGCAGCAATTATATATTTTTCATTAAAAGCAAGCATAGGAGCTGTGTAATTAACAGCTGGTCGACTTAAAAATACCCTACACCAGGATTGTTATTGGTAAACATCAGCGTTCGCTAATAAAACTTATCGATACAACGTGTACTTTTCTTGTTTCAAAAAATACTAAACTACTGTTTTCTTTTACTAGTAAATATGATAACAATATAAAAAATATTAATTTTTATACAATGCTAAGTATTACGTTTTAAAAAGCATATATATTACTACTAACAAATTCATTGCAAGTCTTAAGCATTAAAAAATTTGCAAAATGTTTCCATATTTGTACAAAATGATAATTAAAATAACACGTGTTACCAAATATAAGAATACTCCTATAACCATAATGAGTAGGGTATGCAGCGCAGCAAATGAGCGACCAACACCAACAGAGCGTACGCATTGTTCAAGAGCTCTCGCTCTCGCACATTATCTCTTTCCATCTTTCTCTCGCTCTCTCACTGTGCTCTTGGCCATCCATGACAAAACTGGTTCTTTCTCTTTGAAACGGTTATATTTCTGCAATATGCTCATTGTGAGTTCGAAACGGTAATAATTCAATTTGATTTCATAATTTTAACGGACTTGCACCGCTTCGATTTACCAGCAAACGATTTAACGTTCAAATATCACATAACCACAAACCCATGCATATATAAATATAGAAATATAGTGCAGTGTTGAATTTAAAATGCTTATCAGTAAATGATTAGCAATGTGCTTTTAGATTTTATCGATCGTTTACGGTTCATATTACGTTGGGATAGAAACGACAAATGTTTTTTACTCGCATATCAAATTACATTCGCAGTGCTTTCTGAAAATTAAATGTAGTTTGCACTCGCACTATTAAGCCTTAAACTGGTTAAAAATATGTAGCAAACTTACATATTTATTTCAAGTGTATACTCACAGGTAAGTTTTTAATTACTTTACAATTTCAATTGAAATCACACAGTTGATTGAATTTGCGACCATTGAACTTTGCCTTTTCGACCTTTTCTTTCATAGAATATAAAATTATCAAGTACTTTGATAGTCTGGCACTGCACAAAACAAAAACATATAATTGGATTGCAAGATATCTTGATTCATTTTTTCGCTATTTCCGTTATATTTTTTGCTTCTATCGCATAATGTTTGATTTCGTTTATGGGCTTATGTGTATATTCGAGCCAATAAAACGTTTTTCTCGTTTTAATACTGAAAAGAGTATATTGGGTTTGTGGAATATGTCTTCCACAGTTTTTAAGCTAGATACATCGCACACAAGATCGGCTCCATAGTTTAGAAAAATCGATATTTTGGCAAGATTGATTATGCCGGCAAGTTTATTATTGTACATTTTTCTATAACATTTTGTTCGGTTGTTTATTTAAAATTTTAATAGCGATGGTGTCAGTCCAGTTACCCTTAATTATAGTTTTCGTTTTTATTAGAATTTGCTTGCGGTTTTTAACGATTTCTTATCATTTTGGTTGGATAACGTAAGTTGATCCCTTGGGGATCAAGTGTGTTCGGCGGCGCTGTTTTATAAAAAGCAGTTTGGTTTGCGGTGGATTCTTGGTTCAAACCCCGGGCAGATGCAAAATTTATTTCTTATGTGTAAATAGGGCTCTTGGTTGATTCCACTGTAGTATGTATATGCATTCAATAACCCAAATACAATATAAACATACATAGCTCCCAAATGAGTAATACTTTGTTACATTCGAAACCATTTGAGCAGCGAGGTATCGAAGAACAACTGACCGACCTACTGATGCGCTGACAGATATTGAGTACGTATGCAATTGTACACCCTATGAATATACATAAGACTCTTCCCCACTTATGTTCATATATGTTTAAGCTAACAAGTAGCATAAGTTTATCAATAGAGACCATTCAAAACAGCGTTAAGACGCTACGCCTTATTAAGTAAAAGGACCTGCTTCTAAGTGCACAATACTCCTACAACACTTGCCTTTTTGTTCATAATGTTCAGAAAATTATATGTTCATATCCCTGATAAATTCAATCATGTTCTTCCAGCCCCATAGAACATTTGTTATACATACATATTTATTTATTAGCTTCATTCTTAAACACCGCCAATGGTGAAAACGCTTATTCTTAAGACTACATCTAGTTAAAACCTAGAAATTTACCCTTATCACATTACATTGCACTTTTAGCTTGCCCGCTCCCCATCACCCGACCCCGCCACATACTGCAGCCCCACGAGCAGCGGGGATCCCTCGGCGGCGCAGTTCTTCACCTCGGTGCTCGCCTGCATGCGAGTCTCCAGGTTGGTGATGTCGATCTTGCGCATGAATTGCTTCTGCAGCAGGATCTGTCGCGGATACCAGAGCAGCAGCACTAGGCCCAAGGCGACGGCTACGAAGCCACAGATCTTGCCAGCGAGCGCAGAGATCGGCAGGAGTTTCACGTAGAACAGCAGATCGGACGAAATGCGTACTCTATATTCCACCCAAACGAGAGGAAAGAAGGTGCGACGTGACTTTCGGAAGACTCTGCAATTTGGATAGGTCTTAGAATGCGCCTCGATGTGGGGATTATCAGCATTACTTACGATTCCGGACTGGGCTCCACCAGCAGACTGATCATTAGGCGCGCCTTTATGTCCAGCAGCATGCCAGTGTTGGGCTCCAGTATAACGGTCATCTCGTGGCGTTCCTTGTCGGGCCTCATGCCCTCCACTGCGTCAGCGTAGTAGGGATCGGCATTATAAAAATGTGGCGAGGAGGCAAAAACGGGCACATCGTACCAACAGGAGGAGACGTTCATTAGACCGGAACGCACCTCCCGGCAGCTATCCATACAGTAGCAGCTGTTCTCGGGATTGTCAGTGCCTAGAAATTGTGTGTCAGTTGCATATGGGGAGCGTGAATACTGAAATCCATTATATATATATTAACTAACCCACCATTTGCCATATTTCTCGCGGTGCCCTTGTAGACGTAAGCCTCGATGCCCTCGAAGATCATTGTGCCCGCATAGTCCACCTGCAGCTCACGGCAAATATCGGGCAGGAAGTAGGAGATCGGCTCGCCCTGGCGCAGTGGAGTCGGATGAAATTCACCCGTACTGCCCCGAAGCCTGCAGTTGGGATAACCAGCCGCAAATTTGTCATAACGCCAGCGCGCTATTTGGCCCAATTTGCGAAAGTCCCGCTGGCCAGTGTGGACATTGTGGTGCCCATAGATCTCCGTGCTGCCATTGCGCTGTGGAAAGTAGGCAAGGAAACGGGAAGAAGGCAAGTTAGAGGAAACTGTTAGAGTGCTCCAGTCGGGGGTGCACACAAACACAAAGTGAAAAGAGAAAAAATTTGTGCAAAGTCTGTCCGTATGAATTCAATTTTCTTCGCCGTTTTTGAAGCTAGAACCATGAAATTCGGAATACATACTCATGTATACCCGCCTCAGATAAAGTGTTACGATTTGTTGGCTACGCCCACTGGGGGCGTGGCAATTCGATCAAATCTATTTACCTATTTTAAAGTAGATACTGTCAAATTTTCAGAGTTTTCTGATGACCTCCTCTAAAGATGGGGGCGTGGCAAATCGTTAAAATCCATAAATCTTAGGGGCGGGTAAGCCGCAAAAGTTCATAACGAATAGATATTTTTGCAAAATTACAATAACAATTAAGGCCGTTTTCGTCGTTTGCGCAGTCGGCTGCACCCGACTGCAACGTTCTCTAGCTTCAATAGACAGAAGGACAATGCGCAAACTCAATATACCCCTTTCACATTCTGAACGAGTATACCAAGTAACTACAATTGTGATGCGAATCTTACCGGATAGCCATACCCTATACGCTCGTATGGGAAATGCAATTCGGGTATCATGCTGCTGGGTATCATCTTGCTCATCTTGATTAGCGGAGTATCGAAGCCACTGAATAGCCAGTCGTCGGCCGGTCGCACAAAGGTGGGCTCGTTGCCGTACATGTTCAGCGCCATCAGCATGAGCGTGCGCAGCATGGGGTTCCAGTTCTGCATCTTCTTGATGAGCCCCACGCTCACAGTATTGGGGGAGACAATGAGGTCTGAGAGATTGCCCGCGCTGGCCGCCTTGTCGAAGTAGAAGTGACTCCGGCGCAGGTAGGAGACTGTGGAATTCTCTGGGTGCCAGACGACATTCAGCTTTTGCTGCTTTTCGGTAAAGCAGTAGGGTCCCAGCTCCTCGAAGCGCGGCTTCACATTTGGATTGTTAAACTCTTCCGAATTCGTCCAGTTAAATATGAAGACATTTGCAGTTATGCCCAGGCTGGGCGATTGCCACAGATTGGTCAGCATCGAGTTGGGCTTGAGCACCATGAACTGTGTAATATGAAAGCGCCTTGAGTACTCTGTGGATTCCGGATTGATCCCTGCTCTACTTACCCACTCCAAGGCGCGACGTTGGATGCGCTCGAGGTTGAGAACGTAGATCAGACCCAACGAGGCGAGCAATAGACCCACCAGACTGGTCAAGGCGATACGATTTCTTCCGATCATGTCATACACAACAGGGAGGTTGGCACTGAAATGATTCTAGATTTTAGTATCTAGCAATAATTATAAAATACCATAAGACGTAACGCTCAACTGGTTCTGAAATTCAATACTCAGAAAATGTCTTAGTTGCTAATATTTAACTAATTATTATACTCGTTCACGAAGTGAAAAGAGTATATCGGGTTTGTGCAATCTATTTTATATATATACAATATATACTCGTGTATATCCATGTCAGATAAGGTAAAACCGATTTAATCTATATCTCCCTCGGTTTAGAAAGTTAAATTTTTCGACTGTGTTCAGTTGTAATTATACTGTGAAAAAGTTTTGCGTGGCCGGTTACACCCGACTGTAAGATTTATGTTAGCTATTTTAATAGACTAGAACAAAGTTAAACGTTTCTGCATTTTTCAAGCACCTGTCATTTATAAATTTATTATTTTAACTAATTTACATTTTTAAAATATGCTCATGATAAGTGCTACGCGTGTTCAGATTATAAATATGTATATTTACACTCGTTCGCGCAGTGACAAGAGTATACTGGGTTTCTGCAATGTCCTTCCAGCTGTCCGTCTGCATTGAAGTTAGAGACTTGTAATTTTGAATATCAGAAAATTTCAATATCAGGCGTGGGAATTCGATTTAATACAAATGCCATCGTTTTAAAGCTAATAGCTGTATTTTTATCAGACAGATTCCTGGTGACCTCGTCCTGGGCATAATTATAGTTCTTAAGTTTATTAATAGGTGGTCTGGCACGCCACCTAGCGGCTTAGTTTAAAGTTCATCCAAGACAAACACCTTAATTTGCATTTATTAGAATTTTAAATTGATTCTTATTAGATAATTTTAGTTTAGAAGTGAATGATTAGTTAAGATGTCAATTGTGGGATAGGTCCCAGATTCAAGACCGCGCACAGGCAAAATATTGTTTGTTTATTATACTCTTTTATTATTATTACACATACTGCAAGGTTACATATTTCTGTTATTATTACACTGTGATCGAGTATTGCGCTGCCGGTTTGACCCGACCACAAGGTTCTCACTTGTTTTAAATTAGAATATTTTTAGTTTTGTGCGATGGGGTTGGTCGGGAGGTAATTAAGGTAGGGTCCTGGGTTCGGAAACCGGCCGAGATTCAAATTTTGTTTTTTATTTACACAAGTATAACTAGGGTACAAGTTTCGATATACTTTTTGTATTACAATAAGTACAAGTATTACACTGTGGGTTACACCCGACAGCAGCGTTTTTTTTTTTTGGTCTCATGAAACCATGCCAGCTCAATTATCTTCGGATGTTCAATCAGAAGAGCTTCACATAAGGAATATATGTATGTATTCTATAATTGTTATTCCGAGATTCTCGCATGCACTTTGGGTATATTATTTGATATTATTTGGGTATATATACATTTTTAAAAAGACACATACACTGCTGCATTCCATTGGCTTATTTGTATACTCAAGCCCAACTTTTTAATTATATCCTTCACATGTTCTATGTATTATTTTTGACATAAAACAGCCCTATAAGCTTCGGTGATATAATACAAACGGCCCCATTTAATGGTTTGACTACGATCATAGCATCATCATCATTTTATATATGTCACTGCCCTGCCACTTTTTTATTTGTTCCTAGTTGAACGACCCGCAATCTGTTTTGCTTGCACAAATTTTTTAAATAAATTCTTACATTGCGACTTACCTCGCTAATTTGATTTGGAAACGAATATTAAATGATACGTCAAAGAGAACAAAATGAATCACGTTTTTTTACACACAGCCGCAAGGTATTCCCGATTGTCTTTTATTTTCTGCTTTAGGCTAATCTCAAAGGTCCAACTGGGTTATCGTCGTACAGCTGTGATAACACACAACAAGTTCTGTTCTCACTGATAATGCCACAAATAGCATTGACTCCGGCACTTTGACGATTATTCGTCTTATTTTGTTTGAGTCCTGCAAGACTAGACGATCACCAGATTTTCCGGATCTCGATGAGCGTGGCGTACGAGTGCGATGCGCTTTAAACGCCGACCTGATAACGACTGGCGACTTGAAGGAACATGTTTCTATATTTGTAGTACTTCACAAAAAAAAAAACTAAAACAAGAAACAAATATTAAAAGAAAACTCAGCGTAACAAAGTGATCGCAGGGCGCGCGACATGAATTGATACTGCACCTAAGAAGCTAAATTGATGCACTGAGCAAAAAAGCTGTTGCATACTTTCGGCGGTGTCACCAAGGAAATCAATTGGCATTGTTTTCCGTCTGATAATGCTTGGGCGAAAGCAATTTTTTCCGTTGCACATATATATGTGCATATATGGACGATCGGTCAATGGCTTCGGAATTGGGTTGAGCAAATATTTCGAGCAGTGTATCGGTCGCACAATTTAAATTTTTATGTTTGTGCACTCAGTACTTAGTGTTGTTTTAATGCGCCGCTTGGTTCAACAGCTCCATAATCGCGGCAAGGGTTATCTTTTAACGATTTAGTGGCCCGGAGTAGCCCGGAGACGCGGCATTCCCCGAAATGGGAGCAGCGCATAAATGCCACAACCACCCGCCACCACTCGCACCGGACCCGTGCCGCCTTATCACTTAGACTTAAACTCTAACCTGGCCAGCAAACATATCAGCGACCGGCCAACTCAACTGCACCAACTAAGCATTAAAACATTTCATGTTTTTCCATTTTTCGTGCGTTCGCCTGTCGAAGCGCGCGCACTTTCTTATCAGTTCCAATCACTTGGACCCGATGCCCGATGGCGTTGATGTGATAAAAAACAAGTAGGAACGCTGCAGTCGGACGTAACCGACTGCGTAATGCTCGTTCACAGTACACGAAAGTTATTATTGTTAATTGGGAGATATATAGAATTTTTATATTTCGTAGGGGCGATCCTAAGATCCTAACTATAATATTGTGGGGAATATTTACCTATTATCTATTTGCGTGTATCGACATGTTATCGATTTGCCAGCCTCCCAGTGGGCGTGGTACAAAAATCTCAACACTTTGTCTGAAGAAGATAATATATATCAAAATTTCAAAAATTTCGGACAGACAGACGGACGGACAGACGGACAAGGTGACGGACATTGAACCAAACCAATATACTCTTGTTACTTTGTGAACGAGTATAAAAAAAACACTGGGAGGACAGCTAAAACAACAACCGCAACAACAACTTTCAACTGCTAAATATATATATAAATATTGTGAACCCATTAAAAATGGCTAAACGGCTAGAGACTCAAACTAAACGACTATAGATTCTATAATACAATACGTAAAACGAGTTTATCATTTTTGTCTATATTTTGCACCCTTTCATTAATATGGATAAAATTCGAATGTAATACTTAATTTTTTCTTAGTTTTCTTAGCATATCTTCTAGACTATAAGAGCTAGAAGCACAAAATTTCCTTCGAAAATTGAAGCAAACACAGCTTAAGAATATTTCGTATTTTGTTGCCTCCTCCACAAATTCTACGGACTAGAGCTTTGGTTTGTACGTAGATTTCAATGCTCTTATTACGAAGTAAAAATTTCATTAGGCTCATGCTCTGAGATTAAGTTATTCACGAATTCACGTGGGGTCCAAGCGCAGCGGCTGAGGAATTGTGTGTGTGAGTGTGGCTGAGTGTAGGGGTTTAATTTAGGGGTTGCAATGTGAAGTATATGTGTATGTTCAGGGTATCCCCCAGTCAGGCGCTCCCGACCAGAGCCCCTTACTTGTTTTTTATACATGGTTTATACGATGCTTTATAGCTAAGTGTGTGCTTATATCTCTCTCCGATCTCTAATTGTCAATTATGGCAGCTGTCAGTATTGTTCAGTCTGTACAATGATTAATAATCCAAAATCAGTTCAATAGGTTGATTTTTGTTTTAATCTGGGGAAAATTCAATAACAAGAGATATTCCGCATTTAAATCAGTTTAGTTTTTATAGATTCTGAAACCTAGAAAACGCAATAATTATAAAATGCATTCGATGAAAAAAAGAAACAAAACCTGTTAGAAATTACATTAGGATATAACCGACTACGCAATACTCGTCATGATATATTAACAGCTTAAAACTGTCAGAAAGACTTTTAATTATTATCCTGAAAAATATTGATTTTTGTCATCTGTGGGGGCGGGCGTGGGTGTGGTCAACAATGGAGATCATTCGAACAGTGTCTGCTAAATTTGGTGACTGTAGCTACATTGTGGGATATACAGATTTTCCAGGTTTACCCGTTCAAGAAAATATATATGAAAATTTGGTCGATCTTTAAAGGAGGTCATATGTTATCTGCCCGAAAAATTGTATGCATACATAGCTTTTAAACTGACGGAAATATATCGACTAATTGCCACGCCCCCAGCGGGCGTAGCCGAAAAATCTCTACACGTTAGATAACGCGAGTGTATATTCCAAATTTCAAGTCTCCATCTTCAATAACTGCGAAAAACATTGCGTTTATTCGGAAAGAAAGTCCGTCTTGATTGCGCAAACTCAATATACTCTTTTAACTTCCTGAACGAGAGTAACAAGTTAAATTGCTCTTGTTTGGAGTGCATTCATACAGACAGGCAGGTGGGCTAATTCGACTTGGCTACTGATAGTGATCAAGAATATATATATACTTTATGGGGTCAGAGATAAACTTTGAAACCCTTGTAAATAAAAATGCGTTTGTCATAATTCGTTCAGTCTTAAAATAATTTCTTAATTTGATTATGGTACAGGCTGTAGGGTTAGGCACAGTTGGGGCAGGTAATCCATCATCTTACGAAGCTAAACTTGAGCACACTGGACATGTACTCCATGTTGGGTGCCATCCGTTTGGTATCAATTCTCAGCGATCTTTCGCTTATCAAATAGCGCGGGTTCTGCAAAGCAAACAAATTTGAATAATCGCGTTTAAGTGGCGAACTCTTATTTCGTCGCTTACCTCAACAATGCTGGGATTGATGTCACTCTGTCGGATCCACAATTCCAGCGGCTGTGTGCGCCAGCCTTGCTTGGTCAGGACCGCCAGACAGCGTGCGACGAAAGCGTCGCCAATGCACCGCGATCTGGTCATGTCCAAGACGCGCAGCTGGCGGCAGTTGATCACAAATTGCAGCAGACCCGAAGTGCTCTCCAACTGATAGCCGCACAGGTGCAGCTCGCATAGCTCCGGCAGCTGCGGCGCCAGCTGCGACAGCGTTTGATCGCTGAGGCACTGCAGCTGTCCATCCTGCGCCTGTCCGTGCACCTCCAGTCTGCGCAGCTGGCGAAGATTGCTCAGCTCGCGAAAGAAGCGGCCATAGTCGTGAAGCAGTCCACTAAACCGAAAGCCCTCGATCTGCCGGATGGCTCCGGCGGCGGCATTGCTGGGTCGCGCTATCCGTGCCAGGACATCGAACACAAAGTTCTTCGAGTAGATGGACAGCTTGTGGAGGCGTGGCAGGCGCAGCAGCTGCTGTGTTATGTCCGACTCCATGCACAGATGATAGTCGGCAATCTTGATGTGCTCCAGCGTGGGACACAGCTGCACGTCAACCAAATCACAGCAGTTCACCTCATCGCAGTCCTCCATAATGTCGAATTTGCGCAGTCTCAGCTGCCGGAAGATGTCGCGAAAGTGCTGCGACTCCAGATACTGACAGTCGTCCAGGCACAGCTCGCTGAGCAGCTCCAGCTCGTACAGATACTTGCCGGTCACCTGGCAGCCGCGCAGCTTCAGCTTGCGCAGCGAGGGGAACACGCGCTTCAGCAGCAGGACATCCTCGTCCACAAAGCGCATGCGGCCACGTTTCGGGTGGTGGCCGCCGCCCAGCCACTCCAGGCTGTGCACACCCGGCAGACAGTGTCCACTCAGCATGCGCAGCCTCCTCACGTCCAGCTGGTGACAGCTGAGGCGCTCCAGATGCGGCGCCAGTGCCAACATGAATGTCTGAAAATGTCGCGGAGACGCGCCACGCAGCAGCTCATCCTGCAGCACCACGTCGCGCACGCGCGTCCGCCACAGCGCCTGGACAATGCTGCCCAGGCGACTGTGCAGCTGCGTCATCTCGAACTGCTGGAACACATTCAGCTGGGCGACAATCAAGGCCAGCACATCATCGTTCAGCTGCAGCAGTGAAGTGGGCCTGGACTCTGTGGAGTCAAGCAGCGGTCGGTAATGGAGCTCAAAATCCCCCCCCGTTCTCCGTTCAGCTTACCTGCTTCCCCTGTTGTGGTCATCTATGGGCTGGCTGCGTTTCTCTGTTACTGTTGCTTAGCTGTTGGCGGGCGCAGTGCATTTTAGACACTGCCAAAAAAATGCAGCCTAACCAGCTGTCCAGGGTCCATAATTCCAGACGCTTGGCTACCTAAACGTGCACTCGTTAAGGGTGGTTTTCCAGGCAGCCGAGCCCACCTACCTACCTAGCTACCTACTTAACTTCTTCGTCTGCAATTAGAGATGTGGCCGCGGCGCGCCGATGATTGCGACTATCGAAACTCGCGAGTTTCGAACTTAGCATTTGCACGGTGCAGTGGGAATTAAATGACGTTTTTCAGCCCTGGGAATTAAATTTGCATAGCTGTTAAATTACATACTATGTACCAATTATGTTTCAATAGGGACGCTCGAACTTCTTAATGAGCAGCCCCCTATAGAAACATATTTTTTATTGCCTGCACAATATACGGCATTATTCACACAAAATGGAACACGGCGTTGTGTTCAGGGTATCTCCTTGTCGGTCATTGCCAACTAGAGCACTATTATTTGTTTGGCTATAGCTGCAAAAGATTTTCGAAATTTGATAAAAATTTTTTTAATGTATGCCCAGCAGAAATGTTGAAAAAATTGTTGTAATATGCTTATGCTGCGCGTTGTTGCTGCTTCATATTTGTCTTTTTTTCTTTTCTATGTTTATTTTTTGTTTGGTGCTTACTACGTCATCAATTTGTATGTATTAATTTACATTTAACTTTTACAATATATTCTATGTTGTATGTATAATGTATTGTTATTCAATCAATTTCATTTGTCGGTATAGGCATATATTGTAGGTATATATAGTGTATATATTGTATCGGCATTATAGTACATTATTGTTTCTATTTACTTAGTATTGTTACTGATTTATGCTGCTTTTTCTTTGTTGCTTTAATTGGCTGCCAAGCGTTTTAGGAAACATTTGTCGGTACAGCAGCTTATTGTTAATAATAATAATAATTATATGTAATATAAATGATGTGTGTTATGTCTTAATCGATTTATGCATTATGCAACTTACAAATGAATAATTTAAAATTGTCGTTTCTTAAATATTGCAACATAATTGAAATTTGTTGTTCGTACATACTTAAAAATTGCCTTTCACTTGCTAAAGATACAGTTAATCAGTTAATATATTAGTTAATAATCGTTAAATATATAATATATACTCTATATGCATTTTATATACTGCGCTCTATCATACACATCACCAATCTATTTAAAAAAACACCAAAAACTAACACGGCTAAAACAACTACATAAATACGTTTGCTTGTGTTTGTGTTCTCTTCACATTTATACGAAGTTTGTAGATTTTTTTTCATTTCTCTTAGCTGCATCTTTTTTTATAAAAATACATAAGACTTAAGCGACTCGTTATACAATCCAGGTAAAACTTCGCATAAACGTTTCCTTTTTTTTTTTGTTTAAACAATTTAATTTATGCGCACAACATTTGTTTTTATGTTTCTTTTGTTTTCGTTTTTATTACAATTTTCAATTGTTCCCTGCATTCTTAGTACATATTTTAAAACTTCTTTCGCTGCCAATTAATGTTATTTAAATAAAAACACGAATCGGATTATAATTAATTTGTATGTGTTGTGTATTATTTTTCTTATTTTTCCTTTTTTAAAATGAACAAATCAAAGCAAAACCAACTATTTTGTTGTTTATGTTGTTTTATTTGTGTACAATTTGTTTTTCTTGTTAATTTAAATTATAAAAGTATAATTAAAATATTAAATTAATAAAATGTTGCATTTAAAAGGAAGCATTATGTGTGTGTATAAGTGTGTTTTAAAAATGAATAAATTTGACTCATCTAATATATATATTTTTTTAGTTCTTTTCTTATATTTTTTTTGTAAAATTTAAAGCAGATATGTTGTTGCTTGTGGCGCTTGGGGCTTTGCTTCTTCTATATCTTGTTGCTGTTTTCAACATAAGCACAGTAATTGTTATAATTAATTGTAGAGTTGTGCCTAGTTTTATTATTTATTGATGTTAACTTTAATAGTGTATGGGGAGGTTATAACTCTTTTTTTGTTGTCATATCATAATCGTAATCATAATGATAGCGCGTACGCTGCTTTTACGCACACATTTCGTAGGTGTAACTAAGAACTAATCCACTTTCGCTATCTGTCTCATTTCATCAATCTTAATCCTTCTTAGTAGTTCAACTAACATTAAATATAATAATATATAATTCTTATTTTCTTCATGCATTTCACATCTCTCGTTAGTTCTTGACTTAGCCTACACTTCTTCCACTTCAACTCTCTCTCTCGTTAGTTAACTGCTCTAATTCTCCTTGCCCTATAACAAAGTTATCTTATCAATTTTGTGGTGATAGGCAACAATTTGTCTGACTTAAATGTTAACGGGGCTAAGGTGAAGAGGGCGGTTTGTTATATTAACTGGGCGCTGCTATTAGCATAATATGCATGTATGTCGGGGTGTATAATTATATGTATATGTGTGTATGTATAATTGTTTAAGCTGTTTTCGTTACATACTTTGCCTTACAAAATGCACAAAATAATACAAATCATTTTCGACGATTTTCCAAGGTTTTGTTGCAGTTTTATATACAAAGTATATATAAGTTATATATATATAAATATATATTTATGATAGTTGTATGGTATGAGGATGCCTTGTTAGTATGTATAATTGTCTCTCTCTCATTTCCTATGCATAACGTAATAAAACATAATAAAAGAAATACGGGCGCCCAAAATAAAAAAACTGATTACAACTTCTTGAACCCATTGGACATGAACTACTCTCGTTAACCTGGCCGATAGCACAGCTAACGGCCACGCCCAGCGCCGTTGTTGCGCGTACATTTCATAAATGTAACAGGGACGTGAGAACTATATATTATACAGACGCTAAGCGTCTAAAAAAGATCGGTTAGAGAACAATGAAGGGAAACTATGAGATGTTTTCTTGTATTGCACGTTGCGCAAGTGGGCGCTAAACGGGAGTTGTGGGGATTTTTGAGGGGAGACACATTATCGGGTTCAAGTCGTAACCAGCGCGCGGTTTTTTTTTTAAAAAAACTATATAAATGTATATGTTGTATATGTATAACTAGCTGCTTATGTGGATGTGGGTTGCTGTTGCTGTTATTGTTGGTGTTGGTGTTGTTGCCTACAGTTGCTTCGATTGGCCGCCGGATTTTGTGTGCTTCACCACTGTGTTGTGGCTGTGGTGGCCGCCGTCGTCGGGTAGCCATGCAGCAGGGGCTACTGTTAGTAAACCACCGGATGCTGTTCGACATTTGTGGGCAGATGCTGCAGTTGCATGGCGGCACGCGCCAGCGCGCTCGGATCACTTATCAGTGCGATGGGCACCTGTGGCGGTGGCTGTTGTTGTTGTTGCTGCTGCTGGGGCGGCGCCTGCGGATGCGACTGTTGCTGCTGTTGCTGTTGATGATGCTGCTGCTGCTGCTGTTGCTGTTGCTGCTGATGCTGCTGATGATGATGCGCTGCCTGTTGTATGGACAATTGCAGCAACTGTTGCTGCTGCAGTTGCTGTTGCTGCTGCTGATGTGCAGCAACGGCCGCCTGCTGCTGCTGTTGTTGCTGCTGCTGTGCGGCCACCTGTTGCTGATGCTGTTGATGCGCTGCCACCGCCGCCTGCTGTTGCGCCGCCGCCGCTGCGGCCGCCTGTTGCTGGGCCGCGACCGCCGCCTGCTGTTGTGCAGCAACCGCCGCCGCCACCTGTTGCTGCTTCTGGGACTGCTGTGCGTTGTGCGAGATGAGGCTGCTGGTGACTAGCGGCACCAGGCCGGGCGTCAGCTGGACGGCTCCGGCGCCAGCTGCTGCAGCGCCCGCTGTTATCTGCTGGATGGTGTGCATCGTGGTCGTCGCTGAGTGATGGGGAACTGCAAAGGGGGGAACAGACGGTCAGTTTGGCGATTGAACGGGCGCAGGCAGACACATTTGCGTGTCTTTGTTCGGGTGTTCTGTGTCCGACTCACTTATGATCGGTTTCACTTCCTGCTTGACTTGGGTCAGCACACCAGCCGGTATTTGCGGATGCGGATGCACGGGTGGTGGTGGCATCATTGCATCCGGGTGGTTCATCTTCATGTGGCGCTTCAAATTGCCGCGCTCGACGAAAGCCTTGCTGCACAGTGTGCACGCGTGCGGTTTCTCGCCCGAATGGGAGCGCATGTGCGAGACCAAGTGACCTGCGAAACGGACAATGGAAGCGACATGAAGATATCTTCCGACTAGGAGAGATCGAATTTCGACAACAACAAAATAAACACCAAGGAAACAGCTCTTCCGACTTGAGTTGTCGTCAAGTCGAGCCACTCCGAACCAAAACCAAGGCGAGCGAGCGGGCGGGCGGGCGTTTCTTTTACTTCTTTTTAGTTTTACTTTTATTTCTATCTTTTTTTTAAGGGTAAGGAAAACATGGAGCAACTCAACCAATCGCACAGTGAAGCGAATACTGCACGAGACATTAATTATCAATTGAAGTAGTGAAAAAGAAAAAAATATTTTCTTCACTAAAATATAACTTGAAATTAATATAATTAAATATATTTTACCTTTAGAACTGATCGAACAAACACTCAACAAATAAGTTTGTGCTATCAATTCTCCCCGTAAATAAAATTATTTAAAAACTATGTATTTCGCTTACTAAAATATTTGTTATAAATAAAAACTGTTAAAAAAGTTTTAGTTTAAGTTGCTTTGTTGTTTAAATAGTTTTAAGTTTAAATTAAATTTTATGCATTTATACTTTTAACGTTTAGATTAATTTAAGTTTAAATTAAATTTTATGCATTTATACTTTTAACGTTTAGATTAAGTTCGTTAAGCGTGATAAGTTATTATCAAAATAATATATTCAATAATATATATAAAAAATATATATATTGCTCGAATGCTCAATTTAATAAAATAAATTTGATTAATATTTTGCACAAAAACAGTGAATTAAAAACGTTTTAAAGCTACAAGCTAATTGTTGAATTTTACTAACTAATTTATTTAGCTGTATTTCTGAATTTCTGCCAAATAAAAATGTATTAGAAATACTTTATAAGGCATCGAATAATTTATTTAAGAATGTTAAATTTAATTTAAAAAAATGTTTATCGATTCACACATAAACAGTGCATTAAAAACTTTAAAAATACTAACTTATTTATTTATTTAAGAATGTTAAATTTAATTTAAAAAAAAATGTTTATCGATTCACACATAAACAGTGCATTAAAAACTTTAAAAATACTAACTTATTTAAAACAAAATTTTCTAATTTCACTAATAAATTTTTTTGCTGACTTAACATCTTCCACACCAAATTTTATCAGCATTATTTTAAAAGGCAATTATCGCATCCTGATTATAATTTTTTATTATTTTTCAATATATATCACGATTAAAGAGCTTCGTTTTGGCGCATATAAAATTAAAAACCCCTAAGTAGACTTTTGTCCTGGACTATTTGTTGCACTGTGGATTCGGGGAGGGATTGTTGATTGGTTGGTTGATAGCAGATAAGCGGCTGGACTGGGTAGACTACTATGCTGACGCCACGTCTCGCGTGCTACACTCTGCTGGACACGGGACTCAACACTCACCTTTGCATATGAAATTCTTGGGGCACTTCTCGCAGGCAAACGGACGCTCGCACTCCTGGCCCTTGGTGTGGCTGCGCTGATGGAACAGCAGGTTGCCTTTAAGGGGAAACGATTTGCCGCACGTCTCGCAGGTGAAGGGACGATCGCCGGTGTGGCATCGCGACATGTGATTGATCAGATGTTCTTTGCGCGTGAACGGCTTGTTGCACACGTTGCAACAATGTGGATTGTCGCTCGAGTGCTGGCGCATATGATTATTGAGATGCTCCTTGCGCGTGAACGTCTTCTGGCAGTATTCGCATTTGTGCGGCGAATCCCCAGTGTGGAGGCGAACATGATTCGTCAGATGCTCCTTGCGGGTGAACGTCTTCTTGCAGTAGCTGCAACGGTGCGGCGAATCGCCCGTGTGCTGTCGCACATGATTCGTGAGGTGCTCCTTGCGCGTAAACGTCTTGGTGCAGTATGTGCACTTGTGCGGCGATTCGCCTGTATGTTGCCGTACATGATTAACCATGTGATCTTTGCGCGTGAACGCTTTTGTGCAGTACGTGCACTTGAACGGTGTCTCACCCGTGTGCTGGCGTATATGGTTCACCAGATGCTCCTTGCGCGTGAACGTCTTCATGCAGTAGGAGCAGCGATGCGGCGACTCTCCCGTGTGCTGGCGCACGTGATTTAACAAATGCTCCTTGCGTGTAAACGTCTTGGAGCAGAAGTCGCACCGATGCGGCGTCTCACCTGCTTGCGTGGTAAAAGGTAAGAATCGCACAATAACATTACAGATTAGTAATCATCCACACAACTATCGCAATTAGCAAATGGGTATATGTTCTGTTCTCAGTTCTTGTCGTGAGATCATTTTCATTCGGGATGGGCGTTTTTCCAATACAACAAATTAACATAAAATGAGTTGTAGATATTGTTTCATGATATTGGTTTAATAGTGTTAAAAGTGGGATAAAAATTTCATGAATCAAAACTACCTCATATTATTTTAAAGTTATAGATTTTATATAAAATTAGAACTTAATTAGTCTGTGCTAACTCAAACTAAAAATGAGTTATAGATATTGTTACGCCATGTAAATCACGAAATTAGTTTAATAGCTTATAAATCACAGGAATGTGTTTAAAATTATATCACATTAAATGTTCTTGGATCAAGCTATTTCATGCTATCATTTAATAGATTAGAATTGATATGAATTATGTAGCTTTTATATCTCTGCTCAACTCAATTTGTTTCTCAATGATAATCATGATATAAGTTTAAATATTTATAAATCGCAGCAATTTCATGTATTTAAAATGATATAACATTAAATGACCTTGGGTCAAGACTATTTCATGCTATCATTTAATGTATTAGAATTGAAATGAATTTTGGATCTTTTTCTCTCTGCTAAATTAACATTAGAATTATTCCCCTAAATTCGTATAGCTGTTGGTTTTCCCTATTGGGGCATATTTCTTGTTAAATTTTTAAAGAGAATTTAATCGAACTAGTGATATAAATATCTTAATTATATTAAGTACATTATTAGGCGTTTCATATTTATTACTTGATCATCTAATGACTCATTCACTACAGAATTAATAAATTTGAATTTTAAGCATTAGATGTACATTTACATACGAATCAAATATTAAAAAAATATATTGAGTGCTGCATTTCGGATTGATATGATTGGCAATGACAGTGCGGTTTTAATAAACGACAAAGTTAATCATACGAAATTACAAAATTTGAATAACATTGAACAATAAATTATTCGCGGGGAATAATTCTTAATATCGCATTAATTTTAAATTTTTTAATAATTGTAGTTTTCATTCTTTTATCACACCCATCCCTCAGAGTTCGTTATCGCTGCTTGTGCACCAATCGCGCGTGTGTTAATGGTTGTGTGTGAATGTGTGTGGTTGCATTTTCGGGTCCATTTTGGACCCTGATTGAAATTTGGCGTTTAAATGCGACTTTTCGGACTTGGCTTGGAGAGTGCATGGAGGTGTTGTGATGGTCAGGTTTTTTGCGTTTGGTTGGTTAGTTCTGTTTTGTCTCTTTACCTGTATGCCAGAGTATGTGATTGGTGAAGTGCTCCTTACGGCTAAAGCTCTTGCCGCAGATTTCGCAACGGAACGGCGTCTCGTTGGTGTGGGAGCGCATATGGTTGGCTAGGTGCTCCTTGCGCGTGTATTTCTTGCCGCAGACATCGCACTGGTGCGGTGTTTGACCTGTTTATTGGTGGTACACAGAACAGAGAACAGAAAGTATAGGGTAGGGAGTTTTTTTTCTGGTTAGCGCAAGCATTCTTAAACGTTTCTCGTTATCTTCTCTACACATTTGTTGCAAATTTCAAATTGCCCCACCCCAAATAATAATCCAAATATTACAAAATAATAATATATATAAATAAATCAAGTAAAAATAAATAATTTAAAAAAAAAGAAATTAAGGAATCCCCCGGCACCGCTATGTGTGTGTGAAACTGGCCGTGGCTTGCGTTGGGTTCGAACGAAGCGAACGGAGGCTCGGCTTTGTAGGTGACGCATGGGCGGTGGGCGTGGTTGGTCACGTAAAGCGTGCGTGTGTGTTTGTGTGTATGAGGATGTGGATGTGTGTGTGTGTGCTTGTTCGATTGTGTGCCTGTTACTGTACCAGAGCTGGAAAACAATAGCTAAAACTTTCGTGATTTAATTTACATCTGAAATCCTGAGTGCCCCTAATGGAACTCTATTCCATTAAACACTTTCCAGTTCTAATTTATGTTATGAGCTATGCTAATGCGTGAACGTGAAGTTCGCCTGTTGATTTGAAACCGGGTTCGACGCCAAAAACTAAGCCTAGCTTAAATGCAGGTGTGTTTGTGAGCGTGTGAGCCGAGTTGGAATCTATCCAGCCCCAGCTGTAAAATGTGTGTGTCTGCGAGTGTGTGTGTGTGTGTGTGTGTGTTTGTCGCACAGTTAACGCCGTAGGCACAGGCACAGGACGTTGGCAATCGACAAGCAGCAACAACGAACGCTTCTTTGTTTTGGGCACCCTGTACAGCAGAAAGTGAGAGCGTTGACAAAATGGGAGAGTAAGGAAGTGGAACACAGGCAAACTACACGAAGAGAGTTAGAATCGCAACGAAGACGATCAAAATAACGGGGGAAGCGCAGGTTGGGGAGTGAAGTGATTTTTGGATTGATGAGTGAATGAATGAGCGAGTGACTGTGATTTGTAGGTGTGTGTGTGTGATGTTGGCTTGAGGGGGGAGTGTTATGAGCGGTATGAGCGAGTATAGAGCGAGTGTGGAAAATGTACCGAGCTGAACACCAGTCGAAGTTTTACAAGTTTACAAGTTTATATATAATAACGAGCGATATCGTTCAAAATTATTGTAATGACTGCAATCGTCAGTCGATAGATAAATATTAAAAACTTTTTTGTTTCATCTGCATTATAAATGTTGTAGACTTGCATAAGTTAACCGATTTGAATTGATTTTTACGTTTTAAAATAGCACTCAAAAATATATTTGAAAAATTTTCGAGTGTTTTATCGATAGTATCGATAAGAAATTTGGTGTTATCGATAGTTGTGCAGCTCTTAAGTGTACTTTTCGAAAGCGTCAGGCAAAAGGATCGTATTGTGTGTGTGTTGTGGTGAGGTTGTGAGTACAAATGCAGGGAAAACTGGAAGGCTACATATAAGGAGGCTTATATATAGGAAATACAAGCAATGTAGAGACAGTGGGAAGAAGGAAGCAGACGAGAGGAAGTACGCACGATGAGTTGCGGTTACTTGATTGATTTGATTTGATTGATCAATTGATTGATTTTGATTTGGTTGGTGTGATGTGATGGCTGTTGATATTATCTGTAGCTGATTTTGGCTGGTTTTTGTACTCTACTTTGGAATTTGGTATCGGTTATCGATTATATGTTTTTGGTATTTAATTGATTTAAATTTTGATTGTTTTTGTATTCTTTTTTGCCGTTTTGTTTTTGGTAAGTGGTTGTTTTACTCAGGTCGTGGCGCTCGCCGCTCGCATTGTCCGCCCCCGGTCACCAAATCACACTCACCAGTGTGCCACATGTAGTGGTTAACATAGTGTTCCTTGCGCGTGAAGGACTTCTTACAAATATCGCAACGATGTGGCGTCTCACCCGTGTGTTTGCGCACATGATTGACCATGTGCTCCTTGCGCGTAAACGTCTTGGCGCAGTACTGGCAACGGAACGGCGTTTCGCCCGTATGCGAACGAAAATGATTGTCCAGATGCTCTTTGCGTGCGAAAGTCTTTTGGCAAATGGTGCAGGCGAATGGCTTGTCCGTTGAATGCCGTTTCATATGGCGCTCCAGACTCGTGTTATTGGCAAACACGTTGAAGCACACAATACAGGTGAACATTGGACCGCCAATGTGGATCTTGCCATGACGGGTCAAATCCTGCGATGTGGTAAAGCCCTGACCGCACACCTGACACATAAACGGCTTGCGCTCGCTGTGGTAGCGACGGTGCACAATTAGCTGATAACGAAACTGGAACATCTTGCCACAAATGTCGCAAACATGCGTACCAGTCGCTATGGGCGTGCCATCCGGCGCCAACGCAACGCTCGACTGCCCATCGACGCCATGAATGCCGCCCTCCATTTTCGGCATTAGCAACTCACCCGTCGAAGTTGTCGAATTGTTCCCCCCATTCCCCCCGTTGCTGCCGGAGCTAGTCGTGGTCACTGTGGCGCTGCCCTGCTGGGTTCCAGCATTCGTGCTTGTCGCTGGGGCTTGTTGTTGCAGTGGTTGTTGCTGCTGTTGCTGTTGGGCCGTGGCCGCTGCTGAAGCGGCCACTGCAGCCGCGGCTGCTGCATTGGCCGTAGCCATTACAGCAGCGACGGCTGCGTTATTTGATGACGCCGCCGCTGCTGCTGCAGCTGCGCTAGCCGAATGCGTCGTCTGTGGCGGTAGTGGCGGCGGCGGTGGCAACTGCGGCGGTGGCAGCTGGCTGCCATGCACCGCCGCAACGTGGTTAACCACATCGCCATGGATTTTGCCAAAGACCTCGTGATACGTAAATAACTGTGAAATATCCTCAATGTTCACTTTATACATTTCAATGCCGTGCGGCGGCTTGCCGCCGTCCTCTTTATGATCCGATTTAATATTGGGTAATGGCGGCGGTCCGCCCAAAGTGATGGTGGTGCCACCGCCAGTGGTCACCACCGGTGCTGAAACCACCGAAGGTGCCGAACTGGCAGCGCTCACGTGCTGCATTTAGAGGTAACTGGACGTGAATTTTGTTGCCTCTCTGTCTCGGTTTGTTTGATTCTTGTTCTTGCTATTTTTGTGTTTGATGTTGCTTCTTGAATTGTTGTTATTGTTGTTGCTTTTGTAGCTGTTCTTGATTCAGCCTACATATTGTTGTTGTTGTTGTTGCTGCTGTCGACTGCTTTCGCTGGCCGTCGTGGCTACAAAAAGTCAAGTGGAATTTATTGGCACTGGTTATTGGAATTTGACAACAGCAGCGGTCAAAGGATTAGGAGCGCTTGGCCAAATTACCATGTCTTATTCGTCTTGCTCTGTTCTAGGACACGCCCTTGTACTCTTTTCTTGTAGTTGTTCCTCCGATTGCAGGCCAAATCCTGGTGGGTTCACCTGGAAATAGTTTACATTGTTGAGATCAGTAAGAATAATACTTATATGTAATATATTACTTAATTTAGACTAAATCAATTCTTTTCTTACAAAAAAATGTAGATAGAGGTTCGAAAATTTTCAAAATTTAAGGTACAAAATAAAAATAGGTTTTTATAGTAATATTATAACCTGAACCCATTAAAAATGGGTAAATCAGGGTATAGCGTTTTTGTGAAAATGTATGTAACAGGCAGGAGGCCAAAAGTAACTTGGCTTTTTTAAGTTCGTTCAGATCAAGTTTTATTTCACATTATAGATAGTTCGTCTCGTTTTTCTTAATATCGATAGATATCGGTTTTTTGATTCGGTTTCCTTAGAATGTTTCAGGCAGTATATAAACTGGAGCCACCAAATTTGGTTCAATATGTGCGCGTGAAGTATACGCAGGTTAGGACTATTTCGGATTTTGGATACGTCCGCCCCACATATGAAAAATTTCAATACTCTCCTTAAGCCCTGAAAATTTCATTAAGATCATGCTTCTAGTTGAGAAGTTATTCTCAAATTTAGGTTCTATAGTGGGGCCCAATTGAAGCAGCTGTTCACAGATTGTGGCGTGCGTTTGTATGTATGAGTGCGTGTGATTTTATGTTTGTAGATTGGGATTGAAATGTATGAAGACAGTGTTCAGGGTATCCCTTAGTCGGGCTCTCCCGACTAGAGCGTCCACACTTATTTTTATTTATTTTTGTACTGTGACAATTTTAAATTATTATTGTTATCTATGGGTCTACAGCTCATCTTTTGATCAATAAAAAAAAAATCTTATTAAAAGCTTAAAAGGAAGATGCAAAAGGTCTTAATGTAGCGCAGCATCATTTCCAAAAATTTAAGTTTACAGTGTTAATTACATTGTGTCAGAACCGCCAACAGTGTGACAACATTTTGCTAGCCTAGCGCAACATCAATTCTAGTTTTGTTGTCGCTCTAAAGTGCACAAATATAAAACTGGTGCATTGACAACTTGCGAGCATTAACCCTTCGATGATACGTGCAAGTACAGTTGAGCAGCACACACGCACACACACACGCACGCACAAACATTTACTCCCGAGACTAATTCTCATGTGTAAAGATGCGCAAAAATATGTTGGGCAGTTATTGATTTTGTGATGATAAAATAATATTAATTGCCCATTAGCAAACCAATGCAAAGCAAACAGAGTCTCAAGCGTACCGAAAGGAGTGTTCTTCTGCACACACTATGAAATAAATTTAAGAAAAACTGTAAAAGCAAAACACTCACACACACACATCAACAAATATGTATGCAGACCAGAAAAAGGGGAGTGAAGCTGATGGCGGGTGTGAAGTGGGCTCCGTCGATGCCTCGCCTTAGCAGGATTCAGGATTTAGATATCCAATCAGAATATGCAAGCATTTCATATAAATGTATAGAGCGCTCGTGGAGAGTGTGAGAGGCAGGCTGTGTGTGTGTGTGTGCAAGTGTGAGAGCACACACTCCTCCTAAGGCAGGTGGCTGATGTAAATATCAAAAAGTACAAATCGATTAAAGACAACGCGCTTTGGAGCGTAAGTGGTTGAGTGTGTGTGCAAGAAAAACTAGGGCTGCCTGCGGGGGTTAAATAAGTGCGCGGCACTAAGAGAGAAACGAAGCGCGCGCATAGCGGGTAGCGGAGAGTATATTGTTTGCATAGGTCCTGAGCAGTAGTAAGCGCTTAAGCATCATACTCCCTCTCTCAAAGCAATGCTCTCTTACTCTCTTTGCGTCTTTCGTTTTGATTGTTTTCACTGGCCCATCAAATAATTCAGCTAAGCAGACAACACACAAACACAATACAAATATGTACGAAAAGGAGGCGGCAGGGAGTGGGGTGAGACTTCATGTAACGCCAAAAAGGGCGCCACTTTTTATGTGGTGAGGTAGGAATATATACACACATACCCATACACAAATGTGTAATACATATATATATTGTATATATATATATACATATATATATATACTTTATTGTGTGTAACTCCAATTTAAGCTGCCTGGTCCCGGGAAAATGGGCGGAACGGGCACAAGAAAGTGTTTCTAAGGCTAAGCACAAAAGATATTAGGAAAATCAAAAGAAAACATTTTCTCTATTCAAAAATTTACCATGCACATATGTACATAAATATATTTTAAAAACTATAAACTTAAAACAAATTTTAATTTATGTGACACTAAAATTATAAAAGTTCATTACGTTCACATGTAATAAATAAGCATGATTCATACTCATTACATTATTGCACCAATTGAACTAGCCCCCTCCCGCTCACATTGAACTTACCTTATGCAATATTCTGCTGCTTCTCTTAATTGCCGCCTTTCTGTCTCACCAGGAGCAGAACTTACATATTAAATGTTTTTCACTGTTAACCGGCTCCCGCGCTTTATACAGTTCCAATCAGTATTCCGTTGCGTTCGGGGGCCACCTGCAAAAAGAGAGGCAACGATAACAGCAGCGGTGAGCAACAGTTTGTTTTGTGTTTATGTTTACGCGAAATAATCAAACGGACCGCGCGGTACAGTTGCACCCCTTCCCTTTATTAACGTTTGCCGCCACCAAGCACAGCACAGCACAGCAGAAAGCAGGGGAGGCACCAAAACCAAATCAAGTGAAAATTATTTGCAGTCAATATGCAAAATCACACACACATTCAGCAGATGTGTATATAATAGTATGTGTGCGCCTATCTCTGTGTGCATGTGCTTGTACAGGCACACAGATGAAAGCTGAGTCGAAGTTAATGGCAGAGGGGGCGACAACCAATTGGCTGGGCTAACATGATTGAATGATTCAAATTAGAGCCCGTGTAAATATGTATCCTCATTCTAGTAGCTATATAAATATATGTATGTACTCTACATATGATTATGCATATGTAATTATGTTAATAAATTTTCAAGAAACTTCCAAAAATGCTCACTACTATCTAAAAAGCACTCAATTGCGATACCGTGCTAACAAATCAAATTAATTGTATCTGCTATAAGTACGTATGAATGTATGTACTATATCTATTGCTGTATGTGCGTGCATTGCCCGTCTTCTAGATGTTGAAGTTCTCTGCTTTGTTTCGCTTTTGGCTGCTCTGACAGAAAAAAGTTGTGTTTTCTCCTCTCTGCCTCGCTCGCTGGTTTCTCGGCCTGCGGTCGTCTCTTTGCT
This sequence comes from Drosophila robusta, assembly GCA_035043565.1. NCBI lineage: Eukaryota > Metazoa > Arthropoda > Insecta > Diptera > Drosophilidae > Drosophila > Drosophila robusta. The sequence goes on along the minus strand of JAWNMW010000583.1, from coordinate 9,067,545 downwards.
GTGGCCTGGCCCTTGCCTCTTCTTCCTTGCTTTGTGCACTTTTATGCTTTGCTTTATTTGTTGTTTCGTTGTCCGCTCACACGATTTTCGCTGCCGCTCTCGCTCATTCGTACGCCGTTGCTGCCTCTCTCTCTCACACTTACATTGCCTCTCATTATTCATTGAACGACACGCTCCCCGTTTCCCCATACACACACACACCCCTCTGACGATTTGCACGACGAAGCTACGTACAATTCCAACCGCCTAAAGCGGAAAACCAATAAAAACGAATTGAATCGCAAAGCGTAAGTACAAAATAAAGCGAAAAAGGCTGGCACAGGCAAAACGAGAAAAAATGAAAGCTTAGGCGGGCGCGCGACGAGCGAACCGAAGCGAAGAGCAAGCGAACAGTACAGGCGGCGCATACAAGTTTTGCGTTTTGCCCACATTCTATGCCGAACTCGAGTTATAGTTATAATTATTGCTGCCGTTGCCTCGACTCTCGTCTCTCGGCTTTTTATTTTTAATTTTGTTTGGTTGTCGCTCAATTTTTGCGCCGAGCGGACACCAACGGGAGAGATATTTTCATTACAGCCAATTAGTGTGCATTTCATAATTGTTTAATAAAATACAAAATATATATATGTATATATATAAAATGAAAACTAGAACAGAAAAATCTCTACTAGTATATAAATCTCTATGTATGGACCAATAGAAAAATCATTGCAATTACCCCAATATTCTAATCAGAAATTTTAATTTAATGTAACATATGGCAGGCGAAAAATCTAAAAATGTAATGTCTGAGAAAGATATTCATACATACATATGTCATATACATATGCCAATTGCATTTGCATTTATTAATACGAAAAATTATTTTTTTGTTTTTCGAAAATGCAACCCTGCGCCGCCTTGCAAACAAGAAAATGACACGATGATGACGTTAATGGGAACTCGGCATGTGTGTGTATATTTATTACGTACACATACACGTTCACACAGATACAATACATAAGCACACAGCAGCTCACGTATCTCATACAAACGCACACACATATATCGTTCACACTCTCGCACACACACACTGATGTCGACCGCAAAGTCATTTGATAATATTGTATTAGAATTTAACAAATGTACACTGTTTCTCCAATCAGATTATATTCCACTCACTTGCAAGAGCACTTTTCACTATGTAGCCTCTCGCCCCCGTCAAGTTCTTATGCGCAATTTTTGCATAAACATTCGCTAAAATATGTTCTTATGACGCCATTGTACGTATGTATGTATGAAAAATTACTTGATTGTATTGGTGGCGGTGTGTGTGTGGAAAAAACTTTAGCAGCGCAGCAGCAACAGTAGTAGAAAAATCAAAACGCCGCGCGGGTGAGAGGCGGTGGTGTACGGTGTACAGAGCAAAGCAAACTGAAAATTGAATGAGACGCGGAGGCAGCAGAAGCAGAAGCAGAAGCAGCACCGCGATGTAAAGTTCTTCGTGAGGCGCGTTCGTCTCGTGCTCTGCACGAATACACAGTGAGCACAAACGTTTGACATACTACGTTCATGAGAACGGAACGGAACTTCCAACATGTATTCAACTCAATATTAATATTTTAATCAAATGTAAAATAATTATAAAATGTCAAATTAAAAAAAAATATATATATATATATATAAATGTATACTTAAAACACATTTTTTTCTATTGAGAATTACATATATGTAGGAGTACAGTTGATATAAATATGCTCAGCTCCTTTTGGAATATTATTATTATATTTTTATACCTGCATTTACGTATAGAAACAATTTATTTTAAAATAAATAGTTTTTTTCAATTAAATTTTCTGTTATTTTAATTCTTTTCAAACTGCCCTTGCTGTGTATTCGTGTAGACCTCTTGTTTTGCGTTCGGTGTTCCTGTTTCTCGTGGGAGAGGTAAAAAAGCAAGAGAGAGAGAGCGAGAGAGAGGTACAGAAAGAGTGTGTTGCTTTTATGTGTTAGTGCGTTGGTGTGCGATTGCGTTGTTCTTATTGACTGGCTGCGCGCTGCTTTTCGAAGTTTGTGCCTCGGCATAAAAAGGCGGTAAATATTTCAAGCTTTAATATAGCAAAAATTAAAGTTGAACCATCCGCAACCATCTTACACATACGGCATATTTGATTGCCCAATTCGGATTAAATATATTTACACACATACGCATGCACTTGCACATGCACATTTACTTACAGCGGTCAGACCAGTAATCCAAGTTCTTTTGACTTGCCCACCACTCCTCTTTTTTTCTTGGTTGTGTATGTTGCAGCAGCAGCAGTAACAGCAGGCGTCCCGTACCGCAACGCATACAATTCTTAATGGCGTCGGTGGACGGACACCGAGAACGTCAAAATTGTATACCGCACGCACATTTGTTATCTGGTTTTAAGCCACAATTTACACCTCATTTATGCATATTGTTTAAACAGATTTTATTTACTTTTTTAATGCATTTTTTGTGCACAAGATATGAGGAGCGAGGAGATCACAACTAGGGATGATTATATAGTAGCGGCATATCGATATTAGGATATTTTAGAAATGATGATGCGATATTTTATGATATACAGTGTTGGCGATAGCAACGGTGTCAAATACTAAATATAAAACAGTTGGCTTAAAACTGAACACCTTGTGTATGTTACTAAGTCACAATACTTAAATTACTTTTTAAACAATTTTTCAAACGAATATTGATAGGCTAATTGTTGCTATTTAAAATAAATGGATAATTAGTTAATATCACACGCCAAGCAAATAAATAAATCGATATATCGTAACCTTTATATATCGATAGAACAATAATATCGTATAAATAAAGTGCTGAACAACGTTCCATTGCCGTTCTTTTGAGTGTGTTTCTTTCGTTAAGTAGCAGCAATAAATAAACAAGTAGCACCATCGACGGTTAGGGCAATTTAGAAAATAATTCAATATTTTACTGTTTGTATAAGGGACTGAAATTTTGTATTATGCAATTGGTCTTTAATAGAAAAATCATTACGAGACCATTTCTACAGTCCCAAATATATTTTGGTCAAGACTTTTTTACAATGAAAGAATATGTCAACATAAATTAAGAACATGAAATTTCAAAATAATTTATAATTTTATGTTGAAAATTTATAACTAAAATTTTCTTGATTTTGGTTTTTATCAAAATAAAAAAATATGTGAACATTTTGTAAAATTTTTGAAAAAAATATAATTATAATAATTAAAATATAAAATATAATAAATTTATAGCTTTCATTTTTAAAGTCATAAATAAAGGATAACATATATGTTTCAAATAAGTAAATAGTTTTAAATATATGTTTTTAGTTTTGTGGAATACGACTTTATTGTAATATATAGCAAAAAATTCAAATTAAAATAGCTTTCAACTTTTAATAAAAGTTTCAAATAAGAAAATTTCTCTTTGCTATTTAACAAAAAAAGCATTCAAATATGAAAATTCAATATTTATCAATAAACGGATATTAAAAAGAGAATTAATTTAAAGTGCTATTTTACTTATAGAAATCATTTTAGAGAACTTTTTTTAGTTTAGTTTAGTTTTTAGGCATAATTCTCCATGCTTACTAGATTCACCAAGAAATCATGAGATTTAGTTTGTGGTTTTCTTTATTCGCGTTATCGTAAAATAAATTACAAAATAAAATACATTTGCATATAATTCGTATTCTTATGACTAAATAATTATTTACTCACAAATCTTGGGTTAATATTGCGCTGTGTTATGCTAGTATACACTGAAAGAAATCTATCTTGACGCCGGCCACGCCCCAAGCATAGTTTGCATTGTCAATTAGGAAGCTGTTGGCTATCGCTTTCCATTATTCATTATATATAAATATATATAATATCTAAGACGAAACTACAAAAAAATCACATCATTGAAATTAAGGAGAACGAAAAATGAAATTCGTCACAAATGTACATAGTTTTTGTTTGAATTTCGGTTTTCTTTTCTTTTTCTTTTTTTTTTTGGGCGCAATTAAAATACGTTTTGGATTAGTCACTTTGGAATTCATTGAGAATATTTCGATTTGTTTTCGTTGTGACTAAACCAATTACAAATTACAAATTACAATGTTCAATATTTAAGCTTTTTATACAGTGCATTTTCTATGAGTTCCATTTGTTTGTTATCTTTATTTTTTGTTTTTTAAATATTCTTTTTTGGCAATTGGTTACGCGCTGTTGTAGTTGTTTGCATATATTAAAATCATCCAAAGAATATACAACTATGCAAGCACAAGTATTGTATATCATTGTGTGTATATAAAAAGTGGTCCTTAATTCGAGACTTGTGTGTTCAAAACATTCGTGTTCGGATGTGTGCTGCCTTCATTAGATGCTCTTTAGATTCAGTGTAATTAGCTAAAAGAAACTTTCTCGTCAAAGTTTATAACCGATATTACAATTTATTAAATTATACAAAAGTGTATTTTTTTAGTTTATGAGAAATGTATAAATATAGGTTCGTCGCAATGTAGTTGTAAAGTAAAGAATTTCGGATCGTTACACTTACAGGGGCGATCGTTTCAGTTTTTTTGTGGGAAGGACAGTACGGAACCGCTACGGCTTCTACAGCATAGAATACAGTTGTTTTTGTTGTTTTTCTTCTTCATTTTAATAAGCTAATATAAATCACGATAATATGGCCACGCTACGCCGCGGACCGCCCTGACTGATGTTGTCCATTGAAGACCATTTCTTAATGCCATTCTTAAGCGCCTCGGCTGTCACCTTGTCCTGCATAACACGCGACATGGCCTCCAGCTTCTGGGCGCGCTCCTTTGACAGCGGCTCTGTGGGAAAATTTAGTTCGTTCGCCTCGGCAAGCGTGCGCAAATCAAAATAATATTTGGCATAAACGGACGAGGGCACATTTATGTTGAACTGCAGCAGCTCCAGAAACTGACGCTCCAGCTCGTTCATATCCTCCACCGTAATATCCTTGAGTATCTGGCAGTAGTCCACATTCCACACTGCCTGGTCGTCCCACACCTTGGAGGCAAGCAGTATGGCACCTGCAACAGAGATAAAACGTTATAAACAAAAAACAGACATTTGTATTTTATTTATAAGAAGTTATAGATTGAGATTCGTGGCACTCGGATAAAGTTCGTATAAATAGGGTTTCCTAACTGTTGAAAAGTGATCTTGAATTAAAAGTCGTTTGAAGAACCCGTTAAGTATTAAAATGCCCCAAAACTGAAAACATAGTACAGTCAAATCTTGATAATTTATACTCTAATAAATCAAAAACCTCATTAATTCGTAACAACTGGTACCTTGAACAAACTTCGTTAATTCTTAAAATTTCCATACATTTGGCACACTCGAATATTTTTTTGGAATTCAATGAACATAAAACCTGCCTCTTCATTAATTTTGAAAACCTCTTATAATTCTTAGTGCAAAACGTAAAAAACGTTTTTAATTTAAATACCATTAACCGTATAAAACCTTATCACGTAACGTGTTATTCAGTTTCAATAAAGTTAAACAACAAAATTATTTTTCTTTTTTAACCTCGATAAATCGAAATCCTATAAATCATTATTCATTTTTAAAACCCCTTACAAAGCATCTTTAATTTTTGAGCCCTCTTAAAATTTGTAATGCAAAATGTCAATAAAACGTTTCAGTTTAACTACCGTTAGCCGCATAAAACCTTAAGTGTTATTTAGTTCTAATAAAGCTAAATGGTAATTAACTAAAAGCCCCGTTCGTTTATGTTTTTCTTTCTTTTTAACTAGCTAAACTGAATTCTCGATAATTTCCTTGCCAGGAATTCTGCAGTAATACTTTAATTAAATATAGAAAGATAAACTGATTTCAGACTAATTCAGTATCTGTAGATAAACACAGTTGCCAGTTACTCGAGCAAACGGTCGCTCATCTCTCATCTCATCTCTCTCATCTCCCAACATACCCAACACCATGCGCTTCCAGTTACAGGGGCCCACGTCGAGCTCCGCATAGGTCAGCAAGCGTTCCAGATAGACGAGCGTGATGATCGCACACTCGGCCGTCAGCTGGGCGGCATTGAAGAGGGTGCGCACGAACTTGTAGATCTGTCGGTGCTCCGGGTTTTGCGTGTCATAATTCTCCGGCACATGGTCGTGCGTCAACGGATGCAGTTTCTCATCGAAGATGTCCAAACGTCGATCCGACTGCCGATTCTTGATGTGATAATAAATGGCCAGCGAAACGCATTTGACCGTGTTCTTCAGGTTCGGCTGCGAGACGGTGCTGTCATCCAAATAAATGGTCGAACAGGAGGAGCTCTTCTTGAGGCCACCGCCGCAGCCAGTGCCGCCGCCTCCGCCGGAGCTGTTGGCGCCAGGTGTGTGGGCTCCGCCGCCGCCGGCGCCCATGCTGTTGTTCTGTTGTGCGATTTGATGCTGCGAGCGTTTGCGCGTCATGCCGCCGTTCTCCACTTTGGAGCGCTCCAGAAACATGGTGGCTGCCGTTGGATCCACGGAGGGATCCTCTTCGCCCTCCAGCGCCTCGCGCTCCGAAATGTGCTGCAGATTCTGTTGATTCTCAAAGTTATCGTTGCTGCCGCTGCCGCCGCCGCCGCCGCCCTGCTGATGATGCTGATGCTGATGATAGACGGACATCGCAACGCCGCCGGAGCCATGATGACCATCCAGCTGGTGCTGCGAGGTGTGCGGCAACTGGTGGCGCTCCTCAAACACCGGCGGCATATCCTTCGATTTGCGATCCGACTGCGGACTCGAGTAGGCACAGCACGAGTTCTTGTTGCCCATGGCCGATGATTAGTGCTAACAGTCAAGTAAAATAAATGCAACTGCTTAGCGCCTGACTAGTTTGGTCTTCTTCTTGCCCTCTTTCTCTCTCTCTAGCGAGTGTCTTTTGGTTACGGGATCAAAAGTGGTGCCTGCTGCACTTGCTCTGGGCAGGACTGGGTGCTCACGCTCTCGACGCGCTGCGATTTTTGGCACTTGCTAGTTGACTCCTCGATGCGGTTTCTATAAGCATGGCGCTGGCGTATCGTTCAACAATAACTGCTGCAACTGTGCAACGGTGCTGCCTGCAAGCGCCGAGCAATTCAAAGTAATCTGCAATAATTCATTTGCGTATAGGTAAATATTTTAATTGAGAAATTATAAGTACGTATAGCTCTAATCTGGGAACAAGTAAGCCTCCACCGAGTTCTACTTCGTTACCAATAGTTTCCTTCCACGACATGTTAAAATAAACTATCATCAAATTCAAAGTAATCTGCAATAATTCATTTGCGTATAGGTAAATATTTTAATTGGGAAATTATAAGTATGTATAGCTCTAAACTGGGAATAAGTAAGCCTCCACCGAGCTGTACTTCGTTACCAATAGTTTCCTTCCACGACATGTTAAAATAAACTATCATTAAAGGCTCGAATTCATTTTAAACATGTCAAAAATTTGGCTAAGATATAACATAAAACTATTTACGCTTAAAGGTCCATTAAACGAGCAGGTCGGCCATGCAACTATATATACATATATAAATATGGGATAATAGGGTAGTTTAAGTGTTCAGGGAAAGCCAGGCTAGTCTAAGGATGTGGTGTTTGTCTTAGTCGAAGGTCTGGAGCTTTGCTATTCGCAATTTACCCCCCCCCCCCATCCACTTGAAAATTAAATAAATAACTAAATTCTAAACGAAATATATGATCTGTGCAAAACTTTATGAATTAAAAAAGAGCATTCAAAGCTTTGTACGAACCAAAGCGCAGATCTGTAGTATTTGAAGTGGGGTTTTTGGGGCGAGTGTGGAAAGGTATCCAATAATTTCAATATTTTGGATCTGCATCTGCTTTACGAGAACAAAATCAACCAAATTTGGTGACTATCTCTCATTGCCCCCGAGATATGCTAAGCAAACCAAGTCTTAAAGTCGATGTTCATCGATATTAATGAAAGATATTGAAAAAAATTAAAAACTTCCTCTGTGTATGGTTTAGGAAAATCTATAGTCAAAAAGCTTAGGTCTATAGCTTTTGTAGCTCTCGAGATTACTGGGGTGGGTTATCGATCCTTTAAAATAAACTTGATCCGTCGAGCTGCTTGACGATCCTAAATTCGAAAACATGGATAAATGTTGGCCAAGAATATATGTACTTTATGGGTTCGGAGATGCCTTCTTCTGCCTGTTACATACACTTGCGCAAAGCCAATATACCCCGTTTTCCTCATTTTTGAGTTCAGGTTATAAAGTTTTAGTTCACTTGCAGTTTGCGCCTTCAAATACAAATACAGTTACAGTTTTTATTTATTTAAAATCAACGGGCCGATAAAGATGCTGCTGCCCGGATGCCCCCTTCCGATAAGACTCCGCCGGGCTGTTTATTTACAAAGCGCTGGCGCTTAGATTACTGTGCAAAATTAATTAAGTTCAAGCACGACAGTCGCCATGTGGGTGGGTGTGTGTGGCGTCGTCAAGGTGTGCCAAGGTGGGTTGTGGAGCAACAGCGCGTTGCCTGATTTGGTTAGAGGCAAGTTTTGCAAATAAAACAACAATAAAATGTTCGGCGGGGCGGGGCCCGTGTTATGGTCAGGCGGTTTTTTTTGGGGGGTGGGGGAGGTGGGAGTAGTTTTAGATTGTGAGTGTGTGTCACTGTCACTTGGCCGAAACACTTTGCGCATTAAACACATTAATCATTGCCTTTTTCACAAATAACAAATAGACAGCAGCAACAACAACAACAGCAACAATCTCCAAGTTGCCGCTGCGTGCCTGGCAACGCCATGAGCAAAAACTTCACTCACACACACATGCACGTACGCAGTCGACGGACTGAACGAGTTGCTTCTAAATAAACTGGTCTAACTAATTTGGAAATGCAGCAACATTTTTGAGCTTTATGCCAACAATGTAGCGTAGCTCGACGATAGTTCAAATTCTAGTTTTATAGAAACACTGGCGAAAAAATTTACTTTTTGTTTTGCAGCTACTTACAATAAACTGACAGTCAGCACGCAACGTGTACACAATACCGTTCACATCTTACGTGCACAATTAATCAGCTGTTCTGAGACTAGATGTTATACTCAGATTGGCTGCTATCGCTGTTATTTAACATATATTAATTAGTAACAGACTGTTACTGTAATCGATTTGCGTTGCCTTATATATCGATATCTAAGCTTTTTACCTAAAGCTTGGATCTAGAGTCTTTTCAAAATAAACACACGCACTAGGATTAATAATATCTTTATTAGTATATTAAAAGTCATATGGTGTTATTATAATTTTTTGAAGGTATTTCGTAGTAAGCACACACCTCAATCATTCATTTAAACATTTTAAATTAGCCGATAAATATGCATTTTTAAGTTCAACTTAGGATGAAAATGAAAGCTTGTATATTATTTGTTAAACCTTTTTAAGACGTTTTTGCGAAAAAACTTTTAATTTACTTTAGTCGTAAATGAAACAAAATTATTTACAGTTTAGCGTGCAGTATGTTTGCTTTAGGAGTGTATTTAGTGTTGTGGCTAAAAATAGGTTAGATTTAATAATATATTGCACGACATCCTTGTGCGCATTATTTACACAAAAAACCCACATTCGGTTAGTTAGTTTTCTTTGGTTGGTTAAGTAGTACATATGTTTATGCATTATAGTAGTTTATTCATTAAATGTAATGATTGCTTTCAACTCATATATATTTATACATACATTGTTTTCTTTGCTCTTGCACTCGCCTAATGAAAGCCCAAACGGAAATGATCATTTTAGATGATCTTTCGCTACTGTTCGGTAATTTGAGAAGAAACTATTAATTAAAATTATATTTTGTCAAATATGATTAAGCTCTGAAAAGAATTACAAGTGCCGTTAACCAAGAAATTTAACATCCTGGGCCTAATTTCCTGTTGCGGAAATGCCTGCATATAATATACGTATGTATTTATATATATATATATATTATATAGTTACGAATTGTTATTATTTTTATATGTTATGCATATACGTGTGTTAAATATCGATTGCTGCTACAAAACTACAATTCGCTAGTAACGTTAAGACATATGCTTTGAATGTATTGTACGCTATATGCTGGTAACAGAGTTCATAACAATATTTCATTTGTTTTCTTGTTTTTTTTTGTTGTATTTTTAAATAGGATTTCCATGTGGTTCACTAATTAGCCAAACAACTGAGAGAGACGACTTCAGCCCGAACTGTGCTCCAAATCTTATGCATTTTTACAGCGCTCACCTTTTACTTCTGTACAGAGTTAAACATACAATACAAATAGAAACTGACTATAACCGACGATAACTGACTATAACTGACTATAACTGTGTTGCCTAATCGCTTTGAGCGTTTTTCTTCGATACACATATATATATTTTTTTGTTTAACTTCATATATACATAATATGTATTTGTATTTTGTATTTGTTTATGTTTATTTATGTACGGTATGGGTAGCTATACGAGTATTTGCTGTAGCTAAGTACGAGATTACACATATGTATGCTGGTAAGTCACTAACTGTATGGTTTAATATGGCCTATACGGCATATGGCTAGCACATATGCAATCTAACCACTACAGTAGTTGGTTACGAGTATTTACTACCTTAATAAAGCTATGATCCCAATTTCAGCTGATAATTTGGTACCTTACTGCTAAGCACATTTACCACTGCTCTTTGCCCCGCCCGGAGAGAAAAACGCCCAACGCGCGCACAATTGCTGTCCGCTCTGTCTAGACTCTGGGGAGGGGGAATCCCCATTTTGCTTTTTGTTTCTTTTGGTTTGCTCGTTTGTCACCGTTGTCTGTCGCTGTGTAGTAAAGAGCAATGGTAAATCTTAAAAGAATGGTCCCGCTATCAGACATTTTGAAAAACGTTTAAAACATTTTAGTTTGGATTCTTCATCGAATACGAGAAAAACACACACAAGAACTGAACGAAAAGAATCGTTAAACATATAAACTGTGGTAGTTATTATGTTGTTGTTTTTTTTTTGTTTTTTCTTTTTGTAAACATAAGCCTTGTTCACGTATAAAAATAAATATGCTTATGGTATACAACATCTATGGATGTGTGCCATTTTGAGTAAGCGTTAGGTAGTATTATAGGATTATTATACATTTACTTATCGTTCAAATACACACGATATTGGAATACATCGAGTAGGTAGCCATGTGCATATGTAGAGGGAAATTTAGGTAAATAGTTTTTTGTTCTTTTTTTAGTTAAGAAAGTCTGTTAGAGGTCTTTTAGATATTTACACAAGTATAGCTAGTTAGTTTTTTTTCAGGTAATTTTAGGTAAGGTACTTAACATCTAGACAGCCCTTGGCGTCCTCGTTTATTTTCGTAACTCCAAAATTGAGCAAAGTTTAGTGTTCAATCGAAAAAGTTTAAATAAAAACAAGTTTGGAAAATTATAAAAAAATACGCTTTTAATTAAATATTTTGCATACAGAGAAGTTATAAAAAATAATCGTGCAATAAATTCTGAAATTTGTGGAAAACTTAAGAAAATATACTATATGTTGAGGGTAAGAATTGATTTCGCTCTAAAGTAAATGTTTCAAATCTATAAACTAAGCTAAGTAAATGCTTATCAATTGTTATTGTTGTTGACCAAAAATGAATTAATCTCCTACAATTGCCAACTATTTACAGAATTTGGTTTTATTGTGTGTGTGTGAGTGTGTGTGTGTGTGTGTGCGCGTGTGTTAGCAAAACGTCAACACGCTCCCGATTTGTGCTCTGCGCTAATATTTGCTCATAGTTTACCAGTTTTGATTAGACTTTTATAACAAACTAGGTGCAACAACAAATAATACAATATATTATATAGTACATTCATAAATATTCTTAGATTTGCTTGTGTGATCCTATATATGATTTTTGATTGATCATCTACTAACATGAAAATATTGCGCGTTAGAAGCTGCACATTTAGATGTTTGATTTTTTTTAGTTATTTTTTCTTTTTGTTAATTAAAACATTATTTGTTAGTCAACATACATTTTTTTTATACAGTTTTCGAGTTTCTTTGCGATTATGTGTGCAAAGATGTTTAAAATCTAAGTATCCTTCTTAACTACTGTGCATCGGTTAGGGGACTTCTTATACTACTTATTTAGACGCTTGTCAGGGACAATTAGTTGGCGGCAGCGCCTTCGGCTCCACTTTCCTTCGGTTCGCCGGCTTCCGTTTCCGCAGCAGGCTTCTCATCGGCTTCGGCTTCAGCTGCAGCTTCGGCGGCGGCGACCAGCGCACGTGCCTCGGCATCTGGAAGGGTGTGGAGAGGGTATGAGATTAGTCGAGAGTAATCGTAAGATTTCCGTTTAAAATTCATTCACATTATTCTTAGATACTTGGGGTTTTTATTAAAAATTCTCAGCAGCTTGCAATAATTGAGAATTAACTAATTCGAGTATCCATAAAATATCTGCTGCAATCATAGTTCGTTCATATTTTTAGTAAGGAATTTCGTAATAATTGATATTAGCATATTACATATATTGATACACACTGGTGAAATTGTTGTTTATACTCGGGTTTGAGAAATATCCGTTTTCTTCATTCCGTATGAATACATTTTTTTCGCCGCTATTGAAGCTAGGGTTGAAATTTTGAATATATATACGCGCTTATACCAGCATCAGATAAAGTATTAAGATTTTTTATTTTTTTATTTTGCCCAATAATACTTCTTTTGACCTCCTCTAAAGATTGCGCATAAAATTGCTTAACACCCACTTCCGCACCATAAGAACTTTTACAAATTATTGTATTATTAGAATTTCTGGTTGTTATTACACTGTGAACGACATTTTATATAAATTATGAATGTCGTGATTATACCAACTAATTATTATATATAAGAAAGAATAAGAAGGTTTTATTACAGAAGATAATTCGTATTAGTTATTAGTTTTCTAAACTCTGCTTTGACTTAACTCGGACTTGTCAAAAAAGAAAAGCCACTATATCATTCCAGAAATAATAATTTATTGCTATTAGTTTTGACTAAGTTTATAAACTCTTTTAAAATAAAAAAACTTTGCTCTAAAATAGATTTCTTTGACTTAACTCGGACTTGCCATAAAGAGCTCTGTTTCCAAATCGCATTAAAAACCATTTTGACGACTTACGTATTCTTGAGAATTTAATGAAGGGTGCTAGTTTTAACGGGTCTTACATGGTACTTTTTCTTCGGCGATCTAAGAGCTCTGCGTGACAGGTTTTTGTAAAATTTAAATGCGGTATATTCATATTCGTTGGCCAAAGATCAAAGGCAAAGGACATTGAAATGCAATTAGGCGACAAACTAATTTGACTACGAAAAGCGGCTAAAATCTAATTAGTTAGCGAGCAACTACGAATAGGAGGTTAGCATTTGGTTGGGCGCCTACCTTTGATGGCCTGCTCCTTCCAGATCTTCTTGTTTTCGGTGAGACAGGCCAGCCAGGGTTTGCTAATGGTAAACTTGTTAGCAGTGGAGGTCAGGCTCTTGCGGACCATGGGGCATTGGGTTGATTTTTGGGCTCGTCGTTTTCGGTTTCAGTGGCGGCGGCGCCCTCTTCGGGCAGCGGCGCCGGCTTCGATTTGATAACCGGCGCAATGGGGGTCAGTATGTGCTCGAGCATGTCGGACATGATGGACATGCTGGGCTCCACAATGAAATCGATGAAGCCGATTTGCGATTCGGCGACGAGCGTATTCTTGCGATCGCAGAGCGGACTGAACGGCAGGCCCAGCTCCTTTTCGAGATCGCCCTGGCGAAAGAACTCCTCCAGCAGGAGCATGGTCCAGCGATGATGGACATCCCAATGTTTGGCCGGGTGGGAGATATCACAGCAGTGGAGCACCAGCGACAGCGCCTTCGACTTGTCAATGGTGGGCTCCTGCAGTGTCAGCAGATTGCGCATGATCTTTAGCTGCTGGAAATGGTAGGTCATATCGGTGGCCAGCACCATATCGATGATGAGCGTGCGCAGCTCCTTGTATTCCTCGCGCGACAAATGCGACAGGATGTTGGCGTCGTCATCCTTCATCAGCCGAAAGCTGGCGCTCACATGATGATTCTCCAGCACGGCGCGATCGTTGTAGAGCAGCGCCGTCTCCGAGCCGGACATCACGTGGAAATTGTTGGTGGTGCCCGTGTGCTCGAAGTCGTGGAGCAGCGCCGCCAGCAGCGAGGCGAAGATCTCCAAATCGGTTAGCCAGTTCATCAGGCCCGTGCTGCACAGACAATAGTGCATCGTGTGCATCACATCCACCGCGTGCAGATTGTTGTGATACGGATTGCGGAAGCGGCAGTAGCCCTCCTCCACCCGATGCAGGAACGTCTCCAAGACACCCGGCGCTATCTTGAACTTGTGCATGGCCCCATACCGGTTCAACAGGTCGTAGGCCACGTACTTGATCACCTGGCCACTGGCCGCCTCGGTCAATGCAAACACGTCGAACGTCCACTCGTCCAGGTTCTGTAAAGAACGTATCTCATTAAACATACATCAAATACTCAAAATACTTTCAAAAGAATAGTTTTAAAAGGCAACACGTACGAGGAGAAGGGAAACCGACTTGGGGTACCCTAGCTTTGAATAGCCCCAACATACTTTTATACTCTTTCAACAAGTGAAAAGATTATTTTAGGAAGAGGAATATATTAATTGTATAGCTATAATATATGGCATTTCGATCTTTTCATATAAGATCTTATGTTATAGCTTTGTATAATATTATAGAAGCTATTTATAATGATATCTTTTTAAATATATTATTATGCAATTTGGTACCGCAGTCTCCCTATAGATTGGTTGTATCACAAAGCGGTAATAGGATATTTCCCGTCATTCATAATAAAGGTAAACGTTGTTCCTTCAACAAAAAAAGAATACCAAGCTTATCCTTATTATAAATATTTTAATTATTATTTTAATGTTTGATTTTTGACAACTATTTCAACAATTTTTAATTGATTAAATAATTAATTTTTTTTCCAAAATATCGATAAATCTCTTTTTCGCGGACGTAAGTGAATATACCTGGAGGACGTTCTGTAAAACTCCTCCCACAAGCTTATAAAATTTATAGAAATTGGTTGTATAACACTTTTTGATTTATCATAAACGAAGTAACAATCTAGTGACGAAAACATATTCAAGCCCCAACATTTCTGATATAAAATTATACATGAACAATTCGAAATTATAAATAAAATCAAAAGTTGAAATTCTGCAGTTAACGCAAAAAGCTTCAGTTTCTTTGTGATTGATATCTGCATAAAGGAATTCCTAAAAAGTCCAATGATCTCGTATATTTTAAATCTTTTTCTATTCACTCACAGCTCCATTTCTGTTGAAGCGGATGAACTATCTAATGTTACATCTGATCGGTATATAACACGATCTGATTGGACTATTGTAGCACATTTTTAATTCTTCCTGTATATATTGGTAATCGTTTACTTTGATAGATATTTCGTCACTAGCGTGGAATTTTGATATTTACTCAATTAATCTATTACTCAATGGCAATATGTATAGTTAGAAAATAGTATTATTTAAGGTGAAACTTTGTAAATATATATATGTGGTTGGAGCACGATTTTTAGAGAGCAGGAACAATTAAATTACAGCCTTTGTTAATGAGGGTATTACGATTGGGAATATGCAGAACTCCCGTATTGGCAGGTACCCACCTTTAGCAGCTTGACTACGTCGGGTGGAAACTGCATCAGCGTCGAGCTGGAGACGCGCCTGTAAATGCGGTCCACGAAGATGCCGGCGCGTATGGCGTGGGCGACGGATCGGAAGCGGGGCTTCTCGTCGCTCCTGTTCCGAGTGGTCGCCATTTGGCGCGTGAACGTCGATGCCAGCCATTCGCGCACTTCCGGCGGCACCGCATCCGGCTGCACCTCGGACAGTTCGTCATCCTCGTCGGCCAGGCGCCTACAGGGAATGGTCGGGGTGTGGTTGGGGAAGAGGAAGGTTGGAGAAAAAACGGTTTATTAGTCCAGTTTCGCAATATGATTTCAGTAAATTCTTTTGAATTCGGTTAATTAGTAAAGAAAATTACCAAAAACTTAGACAAAATCAAATGAAAACCAAAAAATGTTTATTTTTATCTACCGCAATTTTGTTATTGTTCTTTTTTTCATTTTTTTTTTTGCTTTGGTGTTAAGCTTAAAGTAAGAAACTGAACTGAAAAGTTAACGACAACAAAGGAAACACAGAAAATGTAAACGAAACGAGTTTTGTGTTAGGAAGGGGAAAACAGTTTTGTTTGGAGGAGTGCTTGGAAAACCGATTGTTCTTATCTTAAATTGGTGCATTTGGGAGAACGGAAATTAGATTTGGTTAAAAACCAGTTCGAACACGTTAACAAATTTGCTAGAATGCAACGAAAAAAGCGCATGCTGGTATATATGTGTGTGTGTGTGTGCGTAGGTGTTGTTGCGTGTGTGTGTGTGTGCGTGAGAAGTTTGTTGTTGGTGTTGACGAATAAACGAATTTACTAATTGCATGCCAAGTTTTTGTTCGGCGCGTGCAACAACAGACGTGCAACGTGCAGCAAGAACTAAAGACGACGCCACTAGCAAGGACTTTAAATTTAACTTCAACTTTCACTTCGACTTTGGGTAAAAAGCAAGTGAGAGCCTGTGCTCGGTAATTGGCGCTGGTAATACACTGAAATTCCAAACTAATTGGTCAATGTAAGAGGGGGTTTTTTTTGGAGCTTGCAGCTTTAATCAGTGCATTTCCATGGCAACATTTTATCCGGCTCTTCGATACTGTGCGCAGTCCATACACGTTTTCCAAGAACCAGCCAGAACACAGGCACAAACACAGAAAGACACACACACACACACACGCACGCAGAAAATGCTGCTCGTTATGGCCCAAAGCTGCAAAGCACTTAAGCAAACGCCTGCGCGGCCCGAAGCGACTTAGGCAAATTAGCCCCGTATTCAATTATGGCTAATGAGACGTAGACAGAGCTTCTTTTCGACTTGGTAACGGCACTGGATCCCGTACTCGATGCTCGCCTTCAGATGATATGAGTGTTGCCATAACAGCCCAGTATTTGATCTAAGGCACTCACATAGCTATATTTCTTGACAATCATAAATTAATCATGTCTAATTAAAGGTGGTTTCAATTTTTATAATATACCCCTTTCACTTATATAAAAGTGTATTAATTGGTTTGTTCTGAACAACTCTTATAAAATTATATATATACTCAATTTAAAGTGTTTTTTAGATAGCTAGGTTATAAATATATGCTTTCAAATTTTTATTAATTTCATTTACGTTTATTTCTTCTCTTCAACTAACTACTTGTATGTAAGTACTAAGAAAATAAAGCTCATTAACTTTTTCTGCCATGGCAAATTAATTAATTAATTAAATTAATTATTATATAATTAATTAATTTACTGAACTTTTTTAGCATTTAGATAATTTTGTATTCGAGTTTTTTGGGATTCATTTATAAATTTTTAATTTTCTAATTCTCAACGTTTCATATAAGTTAGCGTACTTTGAAAACAACAAGAGCGACTGCAAAAAACTTTATTCAAGATGATTGAGCTTTATTTTAAAACTAAGCTGAACTACTTTTAGGATATTATATGTACATATTTCAAAAGGAAAACTTAATAAAAATTAGGTCAGTTTACCAATCGGCTAATCGCAATAAATTATCGTTTACTCTAGAAAAAGGGCCCCAAAAAACTTTTTTAAAGAAATTGTTTATATCGCTTATGATTTTAAAAGGCTGAAATTCTGGATTCGAGCCTGTTTGGTTAAAATTCGTTTTGAAGTCTAGCTACAAAATATACATACATTTCCTTGATCCGTATTAATAGCCTGTTTCTATGCAAACTTGTCTCTCAGTTTTAAAGCTAACATCATGAAAAGTAAATATACGTATTTTTGTAGAAGGTAATACTTGGATCACTATATGAGGTAGCTGTCATATAAATATACATATGTACATACGCTGAAAATGTGTTTTTATATGAAACACTTTTTTATATTTTCCACGTTGTCATATCCGAATTTGGCAAGTGTGAACGTCGCTATGCTCCTAATATATATACACAATAAATTACCATCATCTGTTATAGTATATTAATAAGATAGTATTCTATAGGAACAATTGGTCAAAAATTACTTTGCGTACACAATTAACTATATAAACATATATAGCGGGTATTCAATTGTATGAACCCCGAAGACAACTGTTCTGTCTTGATTGTTTTAAAATATTTCTCAGCAGTACAAGTCTTATACAATCAGAGGGAAGCTACTACAAAGTAAATATCTTATGCGAATATACTAGAAGTTATTTTCCTTTTCCAACTCGCCAACCGTTTTCTATTTAGACATTCTATATAAGTCTCATTTCTCAACATAGTTTATGCTTTTTTTCGCCAAGCGCTGGCAAAGTTACATAACTCCAGCCGCAATATATGAGCATGTTCCGTTCTGGGGCCCTGCCACCCCCTTTACCCCACTGTGGCCCATAATTTGTGTGGCTTTGTGCACTTCCTACAAACGAGTGAAAAGTTCTACGACGGCCATTGCAAACATTCTTCTTTTGAATTGTTTGAATTTCAGTTGTTGCTGGGCTAAGTTTCGTTTTTTGTTTTTTGTTTTTTTTTTTGGTGTCTATTAAATTTTTGAGTTAACTTAGAATTATTTATGTAATACCATTCCGTGTTCATGGCATGCTCCGCTTCAATGGCACACAACATTCTTATAACAGTTTTTGCTTTACTTGTTTTGAAGAGTTACAACTGTTTAACTGTATAACAACTTTATAACACTGTTCGTTTGGGAGGTCTGTGTGTGGTCGCACCTTTTCTTCTTTTCCTGAGTCTCCTGGGCCCGATACTGAATTATGAACTGTATCAGCTCAACGGTGATGACGCTTTGACGGCTATTTTCGCGCCTCAGGCGACTCATCGCGGCGATCACGAGGCTAATGCTGCCGATACTGCTCAACACTGGCGCTGTCGCTGCCGCTGCCGCTGCTATTCCTTTAGGTCTTGTTGCTACTGTTGTTGTTGCTGTTGTAGACATGGAGCGGCGTCGAATAAATTGACTTTGCGTCAATGTCAACTATTTTCTGTTCTATCTAAGCTCGCATTCGCACACTCGAAATTAACCGTAATTTATCACTCGCACAGCAGCGCGTAGAGGAGAGAGAGAGAGAGAGCGTAAGCTGCAATTAGCGGCAAATGCGCTTTTAATGATGACAACAGGCGCCAGGCGACGCGGGCGACAGGGTGACAGGGGCACACAGGGTGACAGGGTGACAGGGAAAACACGTGTGCAAATATTTGTGCTGCGTTTTTTTTTCAATTTCTTTTTGTTCTTTTGGCGTTTTTGTTTTTGGCTTTTGGCGAGGCGAGTCTTAATCCTTTTGGGCCAGCCAGTTGCCGCGTCGCGCGTAGTGGGCTCCTCGCGAGTTAAATTTAAACTAAATGTTGTGCCAGGCCCGCAAAAGTGCTCCAACATTGCGAAACTGGAGCTGCTTGCGTGCCCGCGGCCGCGGTCGCGGCCCAGGCTGTAAGCCAGGAAGCCATCCACGCCGAGAGCCCGTGCGTGCCGCCTTATGTACTCTAGTAATTCGTACTCGGCACACTCGGCCACACGCCAGCAGGGCACACTGTAAAACTGTGTGGGGCATATCAATTATGTCAGCAAACAGCAAAACGGAAAAATAAAAGAACACCAGAAAGATTGCTCTAGCTGCGTGTGGCCGACTAGGCGATACCCCATATACGTATGTGTGTATATACACATTTCCCCATTCACTTATGTAACAAGTAAGAATGCTCGGGTCGTGGGGGCTCGACTAGGCGATACCCTGAACCCTTCATTGCACTGTGCACATATAAAACGGAAATTTAAGTAATTTATGCATTATGTATTTTCTGTATTATGCTCGTCACATCTTAAGTTTAAGAAGTTTCTTAACAAATCTTAATTAAAATTTTTGCACTAGATTATTTAAATAGGATTGTATGTTCAAATGTTTATGTGAACTAAATTTGGTTTCTCCCTAGTTCTCATAAACTACAAAATAAGCTGACAAAATCTGAGGTTTTTGTAGATTTTTATCGATTTTATGCAACCGGGGTGGGTAATCGATCATTTAAAATAAACTCTTAATTAATAAATGGGCTATTGATGCTGATCAAGATTATATATACTTTATGGGGACTGAAATGCCTCCTTCTGCTTGTGACATAAGTTTGCTCAAAATCATTATACCATTTTTACCCATTTATTTGGAATAATACAATCTTTTTGTATATAACAAAATATCTCTTTTACGTATGTTTGTATATATATACATATAACCTATTCAAAGGGATTTGATTTTTTTCATTTTTTTTACCTTTTCCCAATTCATACATTTGTATACTATCAATTTACTTTCCTCTCAACAATATCTTTGCATATATAAAATGTAGCTTACCAATTAACTACTACCAGATGCTAATACTCAATGTTTTAGATTTAACTCTTATCATCTCATAACTTCTTTTACAGCGTCAGAGATGGTTTCTTCAGTCAGTCGCATGCGGTTTCTGTGAATCATACCCCTTTTTACACATTTTCAGTGGGTACAGGGTACAACAACAACAATAATAGAGAAAAAACCAAGCAAATGACACTGTAGCCGACCTTAGGACAGCGCAGGCAACTTCGCAACTATTATGTACAAGCAGCGTCGTATATTTCTTTTACTACTTATTTCCACAAAACAATTACACAAAATGCTAAAAGGCATCGCTAGCAATGGCAACAACAACAACAACAGCAACAGCAATAACAGCATAGCCATAGCTATATCCTGGCTGCCAGGCTCTTTGGCTGGCTGATAAACACGACAACATCACGAGCACAAAGGCTTTCCCCAGCCAGCCAGTGGCCTTTGAAGCCTTGGCGCTTGCTTTATTGTGTTTAATGACTTTGCATGCCAGCGACAGCCGCAAGATGGCGGAGGTCAGCACTCAAGGAAGGCAGGTAGTTATTCGTTATAAAAGTTTCATGCTGATGCCCACTCCAACTGGCCGATGACCATTCGGAAATGCCTTTGGGGAACGTCAGCGCTTTTGTTTATTTCGCCAATTGCATTTCATTTCATTACGTTTACGATTTCGTAACAATCAATTTCGCCGCAAAGTGCGGCGAATTGCGTGCGCGGCGCTTATTAAATGAATTGCAGCCGTTATTGGCACAATTTGCATGATGCGAGCATAAAAGCTCGTGCACAGTTAGAAATCACGCGAGGTGGGCAACAGGTGTCGCATTTGTTGAAAGCTCGTTAATTGGAGCCGCTCGAGTGTGTGATAATATCTCCAACTCGATCAAATATCAAGCATTAAACATTGTTTCAGAGTAGACACTTCTGTAAAGAATATGAAGCATAATTTTCAACAACTTTTGCACTTCAGTTCAAGTGTCAGAAAACTCCTTTGCTCAAGTTAACAAAGCATAAATGTGTTCAAGGAAAATTGAAACTTTGGATGCCAGCAATTTACAGCTTAAAGTCGTTTCGGGCAAATGCCCAGCCAACCATTTTGTGGCCTTGCGTTTTGTGGGCTTGTGCTTGATTTTAAGGCTCATTTGAGGCCAGACTGCCAACGGAGCGGAGCCCAAGACCCCAATGATAATGCCCCCAAAAGTATGCCACTTAATAGTTATGCGTGCAATTTCCTGTGCCCATGCCCGTGCCCGAGGCATTTTGTCGTCATCGCTGTCATCGCCGCCGTACACGGGAAATTGCTGCCAAATTGACAGCATTGTTTTCTGTCAATGATTTTCGTGTGACGGCTTTTGAAAACTCAACATAGTCCCCTCCCCCCACACACTTACGCACTTACATCGTAGACCATTTGGCAGGACATGCGTGTAGCATCACAAAAGCCAGAAACAGGCGCATTGCGTGTGTTGAATCATTAGATTGTAAATCCTGGGAATGCTGTGAGAGCGTTGCTTCAGATATTTCCGTGCTATATATAGTTGAGAATCTGCTGCCTCGGTCATACATTGTGTTCTTCTAAACCTCTTCATTGCGAGGAAAAGAATAAACAAATCGATTTATCATTGCAATACAGAATTGGCTGAGTTCCAATAAATTTCAAAGAATATAATTTACTCAGTTAATGTTAACGAGCCTAAGGTTGTTTAATTTGTTACCACGGTTGTTCAATCTAAAGATTGCTAATTAAATGTAAAGAAAAATAAAAAATAATGTAATGTAAATTCTTAAGAAAACTCGTTTAATTTTATACTCAATAAGTCTTATTTCAAGTTGAAAATGATGTTCAAGCGTAGCCAGGGATTTTTTAAGACAAATTCGAGCTTAATTTAATACTCCATGAGTCTTATTTCAAGTTTAAAATGTTATTCAAGTATTTTTGGTCTTAAAAGAATGTGATTTATACTTGATTTGGTATTGTCCGTTCTTGAAATAAGTTCTTAAAAACGAAACAAACAAAGTTCGATTCAAGATTTCCGCTCATTAAATGAGAATTTTGGGCTTGATTCAAGCTAAATGAGTAAAAAAGTACTTTTGACACCGGTTGGGCACGATTCAAGCTCGGAATTCTTGATTTTTCTGCCTGTTAACAAAGTTTCCATTTCATTTTTACCTAAAGGCAGGTGCTTATGGATATAATAATTGCTTATGTATTATAGCTTTATATTATAGACTGATAGCTTTGTATAGCTTAAATATTAGCCCTCCCCATTTTCAACGATTTGGCGAAGCTGCTTTGGCAACCCTCGCATTCTACGCCCACGGGCAGGCTGATTAAAGTGTGTTCGCCGTTCCGTTGTTTTCTGGCATTGTATTGCCATTGCCAACAAAGGACAGCGGCATTAGGACATCAGCTGGAAGGTCCTTTCAATTTGATGCGTCTATTTCACCGCTGTCCTGGCGGCCTGCCTATTCCCGCCGCCGCTGCTGCTGCTGCTTATGTGGCAAAAATTGCCAGTTAACATCATTTATATTGATTTTCCCTTTGTAATATCTAGCTGGAGGCCAAAAAGATAGGTCTACCTCTGTCGCTGTCTGGAATATTTGTCTGTCGCTTGGAGTTGGGGCCCAGTGGGGTTTCTTTTGGTTGGCCTGTTTTGTTTTCTTATACTCGTTCACGAAGCGAACAGAGTATATTGAATTCGCATGAACTTCATGTTTTTCTAGCTGATATTAAAGCTAGATGCTTGAAAAATTGAATACTTACTCGTAAATACCCATGACAGTTAACGTATTAACATTTTTTAGCTACGCCCTCTGGGGGCGTGGCAAGTCACTAAAATCTAATTATCTGCCTTTGTTTTAAAGCCAGATACATCGAATTTTTTCAGACAGATTACTAAAGACCTTCTCTAAAGGTAGCTACGCCCACTGAGGGTGTGGCAAATCGATTTAGAGCTAGAGTCACCAAATTTGGCAGACGGTGTTCGGATGACTTCTTCTAAAGATCAATCTGAAACTTTCCACAACTAATAAAAAAATTAATGATCGCTTTCACCTATTTAACGAGTATTGCTCGGTCGGTTACGCCCGACTGCAACGTGCTTACTCGTTTTAGCTCATTTTATTCTTTTTGGGTCACTTAGTCGTATTGCCCCGTCCAGCGGACTCGAGCTTTACGCGAAAGATGATTGATGACTGCGCCCGCCGTCCCTGCAAACGCTTCTGCTCCCAATTTGCTAGCTAGTTACGCGTGTATTGGACAGTTTAGCCACATGGAAGGTGCGACCTTCAACTTGTGTTGCTGTCTTCCCAGTTTGACCTAATTTTTTAAATGTTTCGTTGGACTTTACCCTCGTTGGAATTTTTCGCGCTTGAATTGCTTGCAATTCGATCTGCAGGTAGAATGCTGCAATGAATCGTCCATTGGCATAATTAATCAGACTTAATGTAAATTTATGACATTTTTGCAATTACGTTTTGTACCCATTCTCGATGTAAAAAGAGTGTATTGCATTTGTCCGTCTGAACGCTGTTGAATCTGGAGAATTGAAACTGGGAATAAAAAGCGTGGCAGATAAAGTGCTACGCCCACACTGGAGGCGTGGCATACCAATTTAATATATTTAGCTCGCTCAATTTTAAAGCTAGATACACAAAATGTTTGCAGACTGAAAATTGATGATCTACTCTAAACAATGCACCATTTTTTTGGCGTGGGGCGTGGCAAATCGATTTTTTAGATACATCCAATTATTTTTGAAAGATTACTGAAGACCTCCTCTAAATCTTTTGCCACATTTTTTATAATATATATTGAAGGCTAACTAAAGTTAATAGGTAGTGCTGCCGTCCAAGGCACTGTTCGCGACTGTAATTTGTTTTTTTTTAGTACACATAAAGCTAGGCTAGCTAGTTGCCGCTGCTATTACACAGTGAGCGAGTATTGCGCTGTCGGTTACGCCCGACCGCAACGTTCTTACTTGCTTGGCTTCGGTCGCTGCAGCATGTCGGCAGTAATTTGTTGCTAATTGTGATTTATTGGGAATGCGCGTATTTTTCACTCGCTACATTTTTCACGCGCGTGTGCGAGTGCGTTTACCCAAAAACTGAAAAGACATTAAAATGATTTCCACCTTATCGGCATGAATGAAGCCGCAAATGGCATTTAATTTGTGAATTTTGAACAATTGATATCGACGGCAACAAAATGAGGCCTCGCCATCGCATACAATCATACAAAAATACAATGAACTATATCTATGTCAAATTTTACAGAAATTCTTTATTTCCTTTTATTTCTTTTTATCATAATTAAACAATGCGAAAAGCTGCGTCAGCAAATGCGCTGATAAGCAAATTTGAAGCGTGCACAATACCGGGACATTACTGTAGACAGTTGGTGTAGAAATATTATTAATTACAACGTTTTACAGCCTGCAATCATTACAGAAATCCCAATTGAATCTACCGTGAATTGTCATGCATCGAAGGTCTACAAAAAGGCAGGTAACACTAATATTTTGAACGCCAGTGTTGTCTAATGGGATTTGTCGCAGCTTTGGAGACCATCATTTGTGACAATAAAATGCACAACGGACTGACAATTTCTTTTCATGCATACGCGTGTATTGCGAAAATGGGCGCGCTTTTGAAAGCTTAGAGGGGGCTTAAGCTGCCGGCTTCGGATTTGCCGTTAAACGAAGACTTTTGAGCCGGTAGCCGACAAATGACATGCTAAACTAATTTTTGGTGTCATCCGCACATGTTAAGCACGGAATTGAAGTGACAGGCGCCGCCCACAAGTGACTTGTCCTGCGGCGTTAGCTTGATTAATTTTTGGCTGACAAGTGCTTAGCGAAGAGAGCGTGAGAGCGTGCGAGTGGCAGAGTGGGAGAGCGGGAGAGTTGAAAGACACAAATCATTGGCAAACGACTGCTGTGCTGCTCTGTTGCGGGTGCCGGTGCGGGTGCGGGTAATTGTATTTTTGGCGAGTGCAGCAACAAAATGAGAGGCAGCGGGAGTGAGACAGAGTGCGAGCGTGCGTTATGTGGATAGAGGGGGACAAACCGCGGGCGTATGACTCTTTTACTGCTGCTGCTGCTGCTGCTATCGTTGATGCTGATTATGCTATGTCGGGCATAGCTGAGCACATGCGTGGAGCTGCTGTGGCAGACGGTGTCGGCGGAGGACGTTAGGGACTGGGTGGCTGAGTTGCATCTACATGAAAACAACGACAACAGTAAACAATCAACGGCGCAATCAAACGTTACAAATACAAATATATGCTGGGATGAGCTAACCGGACAACGGATGGGAAACTGGCCACCGAATTCCATTCTCGACTTTGCGTGTCACGACACTGCATTGACAACTTAATGCCAATGGCAACCCGAACGCGGCTAATTACTCACAGCCAAGTAGAGCTGGATCCCAAAACAACAACAACAACAACGCCAGCGGTCAACGAACGTTGAACAAAGAAGCTGCAAAACTCAATCAGCAGCCAGCAACAAAGACAAGTAAATAAACATTTGTCTCAGCGCTCTTATTACCCCTGCAGCAATATTTATATGATTGTATATCTTATCTCCTTTTTTATGCACGCCCAAGCTCATTTATATGTTAATCAATGAATTGTACTTATGCACTTTATCCCTGTTGCAAAAAAGTGATTTATAAGCAATATCTTTAGAAATGTTTAGTAGACATAGATGAAATTGAAACTTAACATATATATCCCATAAAACTTTTATACTACACCTAATTCTCTTTTTACCAATGTGAAGTGGGAAAGAGTATAATGGGCATTTTGAAATTGAGGCTTGGAATATACACTTGTGATAACCCGGGTCAGATAAAGGGCTACGATGTTGACATGTCTCATAGCCATAGCTTCCATATTTCAAACTCCCATAACTTTATCAAGACATTCACTTTGTATTAAGTGTACAAATATTGCTAGGGCTTTGATTGTAATTATAGGGTGAACGAGTTTCTCACACTATATTTAATAAATTAAAATGTGCAAGCACGGAAATAAGTTCTCAAGTTGCTTTTAAAGTTCTAGCCAGTATCGTGTAAAAAGAGAATTATGCTGTAGTAGAAACAGTTTAATATATATGTATATACTAGCTTTTCCCCATCCTGCTTTCAACCTGTTCCTTTTGCTGCTGGAGTACGAGGACTCTGTCCGTTGGGAGCTATTATGGCCCAGCTTGGATTGGCTTGTCTGGCGCAACGAGTCCTTGTTGGCAGTTTCAATTTCGTCGCATTTACTTCAGTGCCGCAGCGCATATAAATGACGGTCGATTGCGAGTCGTTTGTTATGCGAGCGTTCTTTAAAGCCTGGATCCAAGGGCTCTTCTGACTGCACACTAATTATGTTTTGGATCTGGGCGTCCCTTCGGATGCCGTTGCTTGCACTTGGTTGCGTTTGCAATTACCTGCCTGATTACCTAACGGGCGTGGGCTGAAATAAATTGCAAGCAGCCAATGCGAGGGTCACGTGTAATTTCGCTCTGCGTTATGTTCGCATTAGCAACGATAATTGGTTAAATGCTATCAACGAAGCTTTCAATAACATATAGTCTAGACTAGTCCAATCTACTTGACAAAAGATTATCAGATTTTGTTATTCTACCTTTAAATAATATTTATGTATTATTATAGGAAAAGTACAAATTTCAAGAACCTAAAAGAACTAACTAAAAACTAGGAACTAGGCACAGAGAAATGCGTGTTGTGCTTCGGTTTTGGCCACGTGAGATTTGGTTGTGGTTTGTATGGGTGTACGGGTGTGTGTGGGAACAGCTGCTTAAAGAGCGCTCGCATATCGCCGATTCCAGCGCCAGACGGTCGCATCGTCGCACACGTAGACCAGCACGCTGGCGTCTCGCGAGAAGGCAATCTGTCGGACGGTGGCGACGCTGCGCACGTTGTGGAGCGTGGTCATGTGCGCGCCCTCCGGATCACTGGGATCCATCTCCCAGACATACACCTTGCCCTGCTGGTTGCCCAGCGCGATGACCTTCTGCCACGGATTGAAACCGAAGCGCACAAACCATATCTCACATTCATCGTACTCAAATTCGGCGATAATCGTGCAGGAGGAATCACTGGGCTTGAGCTGCTCGAAGCTCTGATGCAGTTGGCCGGGCTTCCAGCAGACGATGGCATTCTCGCAGGACTTGGAGAGCACAAAGTTGCCAAACCATTGCACACAGTCCACGTAGTTGCGGTGTATGTCGCGTGTCGAAAAGTCCGGAAAGTGCTTGGTGATCGTGGGAAACGGCAGCGTCGATTTCTCCTGG
Organism: Drosophila robusta; assembly: GCA_035043565.1. Lineage (NCBI taxonomy): Eukaryota > Metazoa > Arthropoda > Insecta > Diptera > Drosophilidae > Drosophila > Drosophila robusta. The sequence goes on along the minus strand of JAWNMW010000583.1, from coordinate 9,039,697 downwards.
CTAAACGTATGGGAGAGCTCGATCTTGTGCTGAAACTCCTGGGTGTTGAGGCACCACAGCTTCAGTGAATGATCCATGCCACTGCTCACGATGCGATCGCCGCGCATATTGAAATCAATCGAGAGCACTTCGTCCCGATGACCCTCGACGCCGCCGAAGATCGCGATGCAGACGTGCGTCTGTATGTTCCACAGGCGTATGGCGTGATCCTTGCTGCCCGAGAGCAGCAGCTGCAGCTTGTGCGGATGGAATTTGAGCTCATTGATCGCCTGGCCGTGGCCAATATAGTTGCCCACCGCCTCGTTCTGCTCGACGTCAATGACGCGTATGACGCCGCGATAGCCGGCGGCGGCGAGCAGCGGCGCCGACGTTTTCAAGTCGTGGGACCAGGCGCACGTGTAGAACACCTCATCCGGCTGGCATGGAATGCAACAATTGTTATTTGGTCAGTTCACGCTCGTCGGCTACTTACGTCCGGATCGGCGTAGCAGTGGAGCAGCGTCAGGCCGCCGTTGCGCGGACAGCCGTAGACGGTGCAGCGATTGCTGCCCGCCGTGGCGAACACTTGCAGCTCATCCTTGCCCAGCAGCGTGTTGAACGACACGCCGAATATGTTCGCGCCGTGGTTCTCCCTCACATGCGTGCTTGAGATAAACGTTGCTTTAAACTGAACAAAACTTCTTTTTCGCCCGCAACTTACTCGTATTTGTAGGCGGCGCCGCTTTTGGGGTTCGATTTGGTGCTGCGGCGGCCGCGTCGTTTGCTGCGCGTGCTGGAGGCCGGCGATTTGCTGCGCGATGTGGTGCTGTTTGTGGTAAAGCTGGCCGTTTCATCCTGCATGTGTCACGCAAAAATTGTTGCTATTAATTCTGCTGCAATTTGCATATTAAACTTACGCCGCACGAATCGTCCGAGTCATCGGCCTCGTTGCCGTTTTTCACTTTATCGCTGCTCATGGCACTTGCACACACGCTCGCTGCACACACAGCGAATCGCTAATAAACAATTTATCTTACGTGCAAACAATTTAAACAACGAAAACAAGTGTTTTTGTTCACTTTTTGGCGGCAAAACACACGCGAGGCGTTGCCACCACGCGATCGGCATGGCACTGTTATGCTGCATAACAGTGCGCTGTAAGCTAACATATGTGATATCGATAGCCGGTCTGAGTATCGATTACGAACATATCAGCTCAATGGGAAATGTAATGTTTAACTTTCATTACCAATCCAATTACTTTATATCAGAATTTGTACATCGAACAACACATGCGCAAGCAATTTATACAGTTAGTTTTGGATTAAGAAAATGATTGAAGATATGAGGAGGACAATCACATGCCATGAGTTTAACTGCAAATAACATTTACAAAATATGCATATACCAAATGTTTGTAGGTATGTAACAGTGTACAAATGCAGCACAGAGAGTCAGGGTAGTACAGAGAGCGTAAAAAGGGGGGAATAAAATGGGTGTACAGAAAGTTTATTTACATAGTAAAAGCGATCATAATAGGGGACAAGACAATATTTACAGCAGTAGAAAGCAAAACGGAGACAAGTTCAAAGTAGTTAAGACAGAAGTTGGATATACAGAGAGAAAGACTGACAGAGACAGAAAGTTTTTCTAGTTGTTTTGTTTGTTTTTTGGAGCTGTGTTGGTTAACGAAATTGAACAACGTAAAAGACAACGTAAACGTTAAATATTGTACAACAACTGAAAATGCATACAAAATTACGCTAATTTATGCAGTATAAACCATTTTTCAAGTACGTTTTATTCGTCGACATTGATCTCGCCCAGATCGGTGTGCGCAGACGTCTTTGTCGCTGAACGGTCGCTTTATTACTGCAACTGCTACTGCCGGAAACACTTTGACCCGCGGCGGCGTCACTCGTCGCATCCGCTGCTGCACCTGCTGCTGCTGCTGCTGCTGGCGCTGCCGGCGCCGGGACAATTGCCGTCGTCGTCGTGGTTGTCGCTGTTGTCGTTGGCTCCTCTTGCGCACTTTCGGCTACGGCCTCGAGGGTTGGAGCTGACGTTGACGCCGGCGGGCCGGTGGGTCCGCTGTGCGTTTGAGGCGCCAGGGAAACGCCTTTTGTGCGGCTCTCGATGCTCGTCTGATTGTCGGCGGCATTTTCTGGCGGCGGCGGCGGCGGCGTCGGCGTTGGCTCCTCAGCGGCCGCCTTGTGCTGGCTGCAGCTGCTGTTCGCGTTGTTGTTGTTGAGGTTCTTGCAGCTGCCGTTGCAGCGCTGCTTGGCGCCCTCACTTTTTCGAGCCGGAATGCAGTCGGTCGGTGGGGGAGGTGGCGGTCAAGTGTTTGTTTGCGCAGCAGTTGGCAGTGAGTTAAAGCGAACCGGTACAGACAACAAATAATGGTTCGGTTCGTTGGTTGGCATATTCGTGTTTGGTTTTTGTTGTTTGTTTTTTTTTCATAAATATAAATATATATTTTTTTATTTTTATGATTGTGTGAATTTCAAAATATGGTTGGCAATAGAAAGAAAAAATAAATAGAACATCAGTAGAAAGTTTTTTTTGTGTTTTTTCTGGAGTTAAAGTCAATTAGAGCGAGTGGATTAGTTGTCAAAAGCTCGCAGACAAACGAACAAAGCTCGGCAACTCGTCGGCAAAAAGTGTTGCATACTTTCGACGAACGTCGAACGAGTGAAAGTTAAAACTTTGTTTGTTCTCAACCCACCCATGTGTGCCACCCGACTTGGCCATGTAAATCGAACAATCGTGTCCTGATGTTGTGAATAATTTATGGCGAATTCAACCAGACGCAAGGTGTCTGTAAATTGGCGCCCGTGGTAAATGTGCACTGCGAGTGACAGGCGTATTGGGAACTCGGGCTTTTAATTGAAAGCGTGGTAAATAATAAAATAAAGTGCAATATGTACAACTGTCTTCTTTTTCCGGCTTGAGACGAACTTAAAAAATAGGCACGCCAAAATCCACCCGAAAAAGTTACAAGTTATTAAGGCAAGCGTACAGTAACGAGTAATGTTTAGCGAGTAACGAGTAAGAAGAAGTAAAGTCAGATGAAGAAGCCGAAGATAGTTGTCATCTGACGAACGTGGGGGACCAACTCTTCAAATATTCTAAGTAGAGACATCGATAATAAATACACCGAGAGTTTACTGTGTTGTATTTATAAAATAGAGATAGAATGGGAAAGTTCTTCAATAATACTGTGCTTTTTTTTTGCAGGGGGGATATCACACGATTCGAAGAAGTAGATAATATATTGCAGTAATTTGACTAGACTTGCTAAATACACGCGTTCTCTGTTTTAAATGACACTTATTTGTATATAGTATGAGATATATGAGACCATGATGAGATGGAGATGATGAAGTTTGCAGCGAGACTGCAGAGCAAGGCAATAATAGTAGAGTATTCAGTTTACTCGACTTTTGAACAGAAAATAGCACTACAACGTATGAGAGATAGAAAGTTAAAGAGTTAGAAAGAGAGTTAGGGAAAAAGTATTAGGTGAGATAGAGGCGGAGATATGAGTAGAGTAGTTTTTGTTGTGGTGGGTTTAAGTAGTTTTTGATTTGTTATGAACGCGCGTTGGGGTTTAGAGGAGAGAGAGAGAAAGAGTTAAAAATCAACAATGTTAACGACAAACCAAATCTGAAATCGCTATAAAGACTTACTCTTCGCTCTCAACGGATGAAGACGCAATCTGCCCCAATTTACTTTTACCTGATGTGGGGCTTCTGTTCAAACAATAGACACACACACAGATATAAAAAGAAAAAATATATATAAAACGTGTGAAAGTTGTAAACAGAAAAACAATAAACAGAAAGGTTCGTTAGCTCGGTATGTGATAGATCGATCATTATGATAAATGTATACAGTAAGGTATGAAGGAGCTTCATGAAACTGGTTTGAAGCTTGCCTTTGTGTGCAATCCGAATAAAATCTCAATAGTTATAGGTTCGAGCTACGCAGCACTATATGGAAAAAACATACTAATATACGCTGAAGCCTGAACCAATATGTGTGTAAATACATGATCCCCGTAAGCGCCAGAAATAAGTATATATATATTTTTTTTCTTGTTTTTGGCCGGTTCGTGGTTAGATTTAGTTAGAAAATGGCGCAAATAGCTTCAAGTCCTGTACACAAACTACACAAGCAATACTTGCACCTACCTTGACTCGTCTATGAATACCGCTTCCAGGACGCGCGCCGCATAGTGCAGATTGCGCTGCATGTCCTCGTAGGCGACGGGCTCATGGTCCATGCGTCGCAGCAGACTGCGTATTCTGGAAAGGAGATCGGGATTAGCTTGGGAATCAAAATTGAAAAAAATCTACTTTAATTTATAGATCGATATTCACTATAGATTACATCATAGACAAGCAGACAAATTACTTTTTTATTTTAAAAACCAGACATTGATTTTTGTGAGCTTTTATTTCAGCTATTGGCAACTAATTAGAAACAACAGTTGTGGCTATCTGTGATCCAAGAAATATATCGATTTTTATCGATTTGCCACGATCTTTGGAGAAGGTCTTTAGAAATCTTTCTAAACATTTTTTATGTATCTAACTACATACTGAAAAAACTGAATACTGAATACTGAAAACTGAAGGAGGTAGATCAAATATAGGATATAAAGTTTGAGTTTGAATGTAGATACAACTATCAATATTCATACAATTTTCTAGGCGGATCGAAATTTCATTATCTGATAATTTTCGTGTTTTCGTAGATATGGATACAAACTCACCTGACAGCTGCCTTGTTAAGCGCATCTGGCGTATCGACAGGTGGCAAAGTGTCCGTTTCCCAAATATCGGCGACCGATAAATTCGAGCCCGATTCTAACGATTGGTGCGACGATTGATCGGCAAGTGGATTGAATAATGAACCGACGGAATTCGGATAGTCGATAGTCTCGCGACTTATTCTGTAATCGTAGGTGACGCGATCCGGCGACATGTGTGCCGCATCCGTAACGAAGTTCGTTTGATTTGGCGACGACGGCTGCATTTTGCCGGCGGAGTTCTGGCCCCTCGATGTGCTATCTATTGTGCGTTTGTCGGCGGACGTGGAGGATGCGTTACCGTTGGTGCCTCTAGCGCATAGGCGCTCTGCGAGCGGCTCGCTTAGCGGTGTCTGGAAGAAGCTGATGCTGCCCGACGACGGCGAGGCAATGGACTGCGATTGTCCGTCGATCTGTGTGAAGTTCTTGCGACTATTCGAGCGCCGTACAATTGTGAGTGAGCCGTGTTCTGCAATAAAGAAAACGGCCGGGAATGGTACACAGTAATTAGTGTGCGTCGGGTTAGACTAGGTTTTATCTAAATATGCTGCCAGCTGGTTGACACCTGGACTAAAACACACTTCGATCCAATAAAGCAGAAAACTGAAATTTGGTTTCCCAAGCCTAAAAGTGAGTGGAACTATATTCTGATCTGAATCGAATCAAAAGCGAAACGGCACTACTTGTCGTAACTACAGCAAGCAACATATGATAAGTAAGTCGTCATATATCTGATATCAAAATATGCGCCGAGTTCAAGTATTTGCTGCTGCTGTGCAGCCGTTTTCTATACCCTACAGCCATTCGAAAGGGGTAAAGATTGTATAATGGTTTTGTGGAAATGTTTGCAACGGGCTGAAGGCAGCTACAGCCGCGTCGATCTAGCCTTGTCCTAATCTATGCACGCGCAGATCAAGTTTTAAATGATTGATAAATCACACTGTTTCCTAAAATCATAACTTGTTGAACACTTTTTGAATTTTATTTATGCTGTTTGTGATTGTGTACTATGTTTATTCAGTTTGGAAGTTATTCAAAACTACATTCACTCGTAGCTAGATTCAGGGTATCTCCTAGTCGGGCACTCCCAACCGGATCTTGATTGTGATTGTGTACTATGTTTATTTAGTTTGGAAGTTATTCAAAACTTCATTCACTCGTAGCTAGATTCAGGGTATCTCCTAGTCGGGCACTCCCAACCAGATCTTGTTTGCTTTGCTTTCCCGTCCGCATTTCAACAGCAAAGCAAGCCAAAATCGCTGGCAATCGAAAATTCCTTTGCGTTAATAAATTATGTTTTGGCAAAATGAAAGTAATATCAGAAATTCATTAATATAACAACATTTTAATCAATGTCAGTTTCTTTTAATAATACTGCAATGTCACTGCTTTCACTAGATTTATTTTGTTCATCATTTTGGGAAATTATTTCTCTGTTGTTATCTCTATTTTGCATTATTCGCATTTCAGTATAATATAATATAATGCAAAATTTTGTAAAAAGAATTCATAGAATATTTATTTAATTTATCAATAATCTAATATTTAAAATCGTGTTAAATAATAGTAGTTAGTAGTTAAAAAAGAGTTTAAAATAAAAATTAGGTGCATTTAAAAACAAACTTTTTGCATGCGAAATTTTAAAAAAGACGTTTCATTTGGCCAATTTCGGCTAGTTGATATAGAAACAAATAGATGGATTTACTAATATATTTAAATCAATTTAGCTGGGCGTTCAGATCAAGGATATATATAATGCGTAGCAGATTTATGTTCTCCTAATCAAATATTTGTTCAAGATATTTGAACTGGGTGAAAGTTATGAGGTCAAATATGTGTGCTTTAAGGAGATGAATATTGAGAGCATTCGATAATATGCATATAAACATTGTCACGATAAGCTAAACTCATTCGCACATGCTTGGAAGTAAATCAATATTTTATAGAATTTAAGCCATGCTATTCTTTGTTCAGTTGAACCCGGAGCGCAGATGTAACTGCTTAACGAGCGACCTTTTGAGCTGGCTCCTCCAGCTGGCTGGTCCTGGCACGTTGCGACACCTCCTGGCAGTCGAAGCGGATGCCGAGTAAATTGCAAAAGATTTATCTATTTGCTAAGCGCCGAGCATTGAGTACAACAGCTACAAGAGTGGGTAAGACAAAGAGAAAATCTCAAGTGCCGGAGCTCCTGAGGCGGCAACTTGGCAACCGACAACGACAACGACAGCAACAACAACAACAACGCCCACCCACTTGGACTGTTAACTGCATTCCATTTATTTTGGCAGTGCAAGCGCCGTTGGCAGTAGGGGGCGGAGGCGGAGCCGGCTGGCCCCGTTTCTCCTCCAGCTGGCAGAGTAGCTGCTTCTGCTCTCATAAAATTCGCTTTTATGCAGCACTTAAATTTATGTTACACTCGAGATTCCTCTGCTTAACGGTATCGTTTGTGGAGCTCTCTCCGCTGCCTGCTTATCGAGTCTCCAGTTGCGAGTCTGGGATCTTAACTTTCGCAGGGGGCTGATGAAATGTTTTATGCTCCTTTTACTGGCCACTCTTCACGGTTTTAATGAGTTCAGCATGCCAAAAATCAAGAGCGCACACGAACACAAAATGTACCCAAAATGTTGCCCACACCCGAACAGGTAAGTGGCAGGTGTCGGTGCCCTCCTGTGCTTAAAGCTAACATTTCCGTTTGAAAATCTGTGCTGGCAGCTGCTCTTCCTAAATTATGCAGCAACTGTTTGCTGCGATTGCAGCTGAAAAACCTTGAAAATGTTGACCCCAGCTGAAGGAATTGTAAAGTCCGTGGTTTACTTACTTGCCACTTGACCATTTATTGTCGCATTGGCACCGCCGCCGCTGCCCAGGTCACAGCTTGTGGGGCTCTGTTCGCCGTTATTTGGCTCAGCTGGTCCGCCAGACGCTGCAGCAGCACCACTGCCACCACCGCCGCTTGTCGCACCGACGTTGGCCTCCTCCCGTTTACTTGGCAGAGTCTCCGGCGTGCTGGCAACTGTAAGAATCCAAATATATGCAAAAATGCCTTTAGAAAATGGAATTATTTATTCGTATATTTCTGTTGTGCTGGGTGTGTGAGTGTACGAATAGCCTTTCAACAGGTCCCAAAATACATATACACACACACACACACACACACATACATGCGTGCCGCAAGGCCTTCGGCTGCCCCTAGCCGGCGCTCTTACATAAATCAGTCCTTTTTTGGGGTGCGAACTTAGCTAAAGTGTATTGTTATACTCCATAGCCAGAAGGTAGAAAAGGGTATACGAGCATATACTGTGAATATTGTATGAGCTTTGTGTTTAGCAGCATAAAGAAAAGTACTGCAAAATGGGACACACGTTGATGATATATTCCCTCAGCTACTCTCAGGGCAACTAGCTAAATTAATTAACCATAAACAACACCCAATTTAGTTTAAGGCTAGGTAATACTTTTATTGCAACATAAAATAGGGTATTGCTTTAAACATTATACATATAAAAGCGCAATAACGTAATATAACTATTTTCGTTAATTGACAAAAATAATAACAGTGACAAATTGTTTGTTTATTATTATTTATTTTGTTATTGTTTAAATGTTTAAAGATGTTATTGTGCATGCCTCCTCTTTGGAATTTACTTATTTCTGTTCTAGATGCCTAATATTAATGCATTGTGCTAATATTAATGCTATTTTCTGTCTTCAATTGATTGTGCCTTAATCAATATACTTCATAATAATTTATCGCCAGAGCTGCAGTAAGTGATTAGATTTGCTATTCAGAAATATTTTCTTATATTGAATGACTCAACGGCTTTCTATTTTCCCTTCTTAGTTATCTTCTTATAAATTTGGCTTGTCACATTTCAATATTTTAAATGAAATTATTTATTTTAATAAAGCAAAATTTATTTGTTGACTTGGATTAACACAATTAACGTAAGAAAAGAAAAAATCTTGCAATTATATATTTTGTTTACTATTGAAATATTAAAGTTTAGCTTAGGTTAAGTTTCGGCTGTCGGTTCAAAATACCAATTAAAATAAATTTAGCTTCAAACTTGTTTGTAAAGAAACCGGTTTGCAGTCTCGGAGTAACCTATATATTTCTGTATAAAATTAGAATCTGACTACTTTACACTATATTCAGCTAGAGTCTCAAATTTGGCCGAGAAAGAATATTTTTCGTGAAAATCTACATTGTACAACGGTATATATTCTCATTCCAAAAAACCACAAAAGTCTCTATTGGCTAAAGACAGAACTTAAAAGTTATTGTCTGAAGTTGTAGTTTTAGAACCAACAACCAATAAATATTACTTATTAGACTGTAAATATAAAATTGCTTAGTCAGTAATATACGACTTAGGCGACTTTAATTTTATAGATAGAATAGATAGAATCAATAGAAAATATATTCTATAAATATAAGAAAAACAATGAATACGATTATTGATATATTATATCTAATTAAGATTTTACATATTCATATCTCCATTACTCTTTAAAAGGGTATATAGGCACCAACATGTAATACTTTTGTTTTAGTTTTTCCTCCCATATGCTGTGGTAGATTTAATCCTTTTGTTTTGCTCGCTTATCCTTTGGCCACAATTTTCGATTGAAATTGCTTTTTACTATTGAAAGCCTTTTATAAGCAGTTAGGCCAATTTCGCTTAAGCCAACAGCTGCTATAATGCTGTATTAAGCATAGAATCGCTTTGAGAATATGTGCATAATGCGCATACGCCATGGTGATCACAGTAGACAGTGAAATTGATTTATATTTGAATATTTGTCACTTAACATACGCAGTTGAAAGGTGTCAAATGTCACGACAATTTGTTGTATATTTTTCTTTGGGTTCTCTGGGTTTTTGCAACTAATTATTGACGTTGAATTGCTTGCCCACGTAGCTTAACGTTTAGCAACTTGTTGAGTTGTTGCGGTTTTGTGCTTGGCTTTTATCTATTCGTATATAAAACAATGCCATTGACTGTGTGAAACTTCAGTCTTGTCTAACCAGTCGCCAAGTTCTAATCATCATGCGTTTCCTCGCTCTTATCACCCTCTGCCTGTTGGCCTTGTTCGCCCTCTCCACATCCGCCGAAGAGGACTTCTGTGCTTGCACCCGGCAATTGGAGCAGGTCTGTGGCACCGACGGCAACACCTACCCAAATCCCTGTGAGCTGGGCTGTGCCGTCAAACGTGCCAGGCGACAGGGTCGCAATCTGGGCCAATCCCGGGCAGGAGCTTGCTAAGATTCTTGGCCAACATTGGCTTGTATAAGTTGAAATGTGACTACAATCGAACCTGAAGTTTAATAAATTTGAAAACAAATACTGCACATTGGACACGTATTTCTTGTTGAATATTTTGAGTTTCGTTTAATCTAATGTGCGCACAACTTATTTTAGTGATAATAAATTGTTAATGTCAGGGCTGGGCCAGTGAATTAATTGAAACAAGTTTAACAAGTCCCATAAGCAAGAAGTTGAAATTACGAAAAGTGGGTAAACAGCATTATGTATATATATATATATTGTTTTTTTTATATAATAGTATATTATGTATAATATATATTATGTAAACGGCACCCGAAACTTTTGTAATCCACCTGTTCGTATAAATGCAATTTTTTCGACGTTATTAAAGCTAAAGACTTGAAATTCAGAATATATACTCGTTTATACCCGCGTCAGATAAAGTGTTAAGATTTTTTGGCTATAAAATTCGTATATTTCGGGTAAACCGGATTTTACTCCGACAATTTTAGAGTTACAGTCACCAAATTTGGCAGGCAGTTTTCTGATGAACTTCACGCCTACTTCCGCCCCCACATATTACAAATTTAATTTTCCAAAATAGCAATAATAATTATTATATATTATATATTATTTATTATAATTAATTATAATTATAAATTTATACCGTTTTTGACTGTTTTAAGCTGTTATTATATTGTGAAAGAGTATTGTGAAGTCGGTTACACTCAACTGAAACATTTTAGTTTCTTAAAATATAAACTAAAATTGTTGCTCTATTGTTTCCCAGTAAACTTTATTGTATTGTTAGCCGATCAATGACCTACTGTCTGCACCAAAAGTAAATATTTCTTCCAAGCTGGTCTTGTTATGATAACTACGAGACTATTTTTGCTATTAAATCATTTATGATTTTTAATATGAACGAAGTTCGGGTTAACGTGTTTGCCAACTGTGACTTCAACTGCGCTCAAGGTCTGAGCTAACTTTATAAATAAAAGTTTTTTTCCTGTATTTTTTAAAAATAAAATACATGTATGCTTCCTATTGTGGTTAAGCTTTCCATATTCTTTTCTGTAGTCTGTTCTTAATTTTTTCCCTCACTTTGCTCAGTGAATTTGAACGTTCCGATATATTGTATTATTTTGATTAAAATTAAATTAATAACAATTATCATTCGTTTTTCCCTTCAATATTACACTGACGAATTTGGATGTTCCTCACCGTCCTTCTTCTGGCCATATAGTTTTCATGATTTCTTGAAACTTGATTTTGCCTGTGACAGCGAAAATTTCACCTGCAACGTTTCCTGTGAGAGGTAAGACGAAGCTGGTTAAAATTGAGCTTAGTTGAACAAATATTAATACTTCCATTGCAATTTAAATACATATTGCCTTACCAAAGGCATTATAAATACTATATATGAGAGTTTATATACCAATAATAATATAATAGAATAGAGTTTATATTGACTTTGGCCTTACCGTATTTACGCAAGTGGCTAGCTGATATATATACGTAGAACCAATTCTAAAAATAATAAATAACTTCTGACAGGGCTGGCGGTGACATAATGAACCATACCAAAAAGTTAGTAAGTCCCTAGTGTATTTGATAAATAATAAAATTCCGTAATATGCCAAAGTAAGCTTTTAATAAAAAATAAATGTTTTTTTTGATACAGGGCAAATGAATTACCGTACATAAAAGTTGACATCTTACACAATAATATTTCAGAATTTTTTAAAGTCAATTCTAATTATGTTTTTTGAAAAGGACCTTTTTACTACAGTAATACTTCCTCATGCAATGAAAAATATTTTGATGACTCATTAGAAAATGATGAAATACTGGTTATATATAATGCTTAACAATTTTAAGCCTCAAAAAGTAAACTCTGGAAAAAGATTTAAAGTAATGTTAAGTTACTTTTAAATTTGCTTGTTTATATGTCGTGATTATAATTTTTTAATTTTATGTTATTTTCTGGTTCCCTTGTAAGTTTATATGATTTTTGTTTCTATTCGGAAAACATGTTTATATAGTTTATTCGAAACAGAACTAGTTCATTGAAGCCAACCCTTTATTGTGAATACCTTGCCATCTGATTTATAGCTGTTTATACATTGGCCAGATAAAGTCAGTCGCTATCAATCGGTACTCCAACTCGGTTTGCTGATAAGCAATAATACTTATTTCACATATATCTATACATATATTTCCCCATTGATGATTCAGCGGCCTCTACACAGTTGAACAAAGTTGATTTTATTTAATATTAATTTTGAATAATTTTTGTTTTTATAATTTTATATATTTATATTAAGGTTTTCGGCTTAACAATTTCCCCATCTCAACATATCCAAACTGCGTCCAGAGCGCTCCACCTCGCGGCGCGCACAATCGAATGTACAGCGATTGGGATACGATATCAGATTGCTGCCACAGACTGGTTCATAATTGCGTGGGCACGGGCAGATCCTTTTGGGAATCGCCAGTGTATCCTCCTCCTGGTCGGCGCTCACAAGTGCGACGAAAAGCAGGCAAAATGCCAACAGCAAACTTAATAGTTTCATTGTACTATTCGGTAGGTTAATCCACTAGCTATTCAGTATTGGAACTGGCAGTGCGCTTTTCTGTTTGAATGGGCCAGTTCTGGTGGCTTGATATTATTTATGGGGCCTTATCTTATCGTCTTTGCTTTAATGTGTGGCTTTTCCAAATAACGATTTCTGTTTGTTTTCTCTCCATATTTTTGTTTAAATATTGGTTTGACAATTACATTTTTGCGCTTAGCGAAATTATTTCCAATATATTCAGGAATTTACTGACACATTTTGTAATTACTTTTTGTTTGTTGCAAATGCGCTTTGATGAGTGCTCAAAAGCTGTTGCTTCAAAGCTTGTGCTAGCCAAGTGACATATCGAAAGCTCTGTTAAATTCTTTTTTTTTTTTTCGTGGAGATGGGCACCTGCCGATATATTGGGACACGAGCCATGACGAAAACGTTGCGAGATTTGCATTCATAATCAAACAAATTTCAGAGCGTTTAAAGTGAGTTTTAACAATTTGTTTAAACCTTGACCGTTATACTTCTTGGAGACGAAAAACTATGTATTTCTTTTAATTTACATACAAAATGAACTAGCAATTACCAAAAATAATTTAATAATGAATTTTTGTGTGTCCTCGGGATTTTTTAAATACGGATTGCAAATAGGGCGTCGTCGAAAAGAGGAAGGATGTTAGTGTACAAAAAAGAGGATAACGTTCTATTGTTAAAAAAAATATATTAATAATAATATATTATATTCAAAAATATCCCTAGGGCATTCAAATATTTCATTCATAATCAAACAAATTTCGGAGATTTTAAGCTGAGTTACAACAAGACTTGCATGTGTTTAAACCTGGACCGTTTAACTTCTTTGATATGAAAAACCATGTATTTATTCTATTTTAATTTACAAAAGGAATTAACTAACAATTAACAAGATTATTTAATTATGAATTATTGTCTGTCCTCAGAATTTGTTCAATGCGCATTCCAAGAAAGGCATAGTCGAAAAGACGAGCGAAACGATAAAAAAGGGGGTTACAAAATATATTTCTTGGACATTCACATATTTGAAAGTGTTTTTTTTTTCGAAAATCAAATTTTTTGAAAGGTTGGTTGATTTTTTTAAATGTCTTAGCAGCTCAAAGTCACTGAAACACTATCAAATTTGGTCGAGGTTGACTTTACTACACTGGGACTTCATAATACTGCATAAATCGAAACACGAAAGTGCGTCCATCTCTAATATTATTTTCTCTCTCGCGTTCGCTCTCTCTTGTTATCAGTTTGTAGTGTGTTTGCATGTGTGTGTGTGTGTGGGAGGGGGAGAAGGTGCGTCGATCGTTCAGAGCCGTTGATAATCGGCAGGTGGCAGAAGTAATTGTATTAAAATAGTAGTCCCGTCAGCTGTATTGTGAATTGCACAGGCACTCACATAAATTTTAATTAATGAAATGCATGTTTTTAGCGTTTATATTCAATTTGGCTGCTTTATGTCAATTTGCGCACTCTATTGCTGTCCAACTAAGTAATTCACTCAATTCGAAGAACTTTTGGGCGTCACTGGGGAAATTAGACTAAGCACACGATAACTTTTTCCACTTAGTCTCGAAATTGTCACCGCCATGCGCGTATCTGGAATTTGGGCCGCCAGCCTGCTGCTGCTGCTGCTGATCTGGGTGCATGGCTGGTTGGGCTTGTCGAAGGTGGAGGCTATCAATTGCCAGCCGTGTAAATTGCTGGAGGCGCGCAAGGCACATGCAAACAAAATGCTAAACAATTTCAATGCGACGACCGAGCCGGAGCATTGAGGCGCAGGTGAGAGGTGTGGCGAGGTGGGAGCCGCAGCTGTTTTTGTTTTTCAAGTGGAAACACAGACAATCACACGCCGCAATAGTCAGCGACTTGTTGACTAATTAGCAAAACTGACGCATACTCAGATAGTACTTGCCCATACCACCCAGGCCCCCCCACCGCCCCTTTTTCATTTCATAAGAAGCGCTTTGCTTTGCTTTCGGCGCTCAGTGCAAATTGAACGCTCGACGCGCATCGTTGCGACACATCTCACAGAATCTCGAAAAATCTTGCAGATACTTTGGAATTTATTAATTTCGGTGACGCCGCGTAATTAGCTCAAGTGAAGATGAAGTCTTTGAGTTTGTTTGCTTTGGTCGTCTTTGTGCTGGCTGCCATTTGGCTGGGCCACAGCGAGGCCAGCTTTTGTCCCTGCAATCTTAAGGAGAAGGGCCTGGTTTGCGCCTCGAACGGAGTTACCTATACAAATCGCTGTGAATTTGAGTGCACGCAGCGGGATTACAGGAAACTGGGTCGCAGACTCAGCATACAAAATATGGGACCCTGCTAAAGGTGTGCTGGGGGCCTGGCTTTCATTGCGAACAAACTTTTACTCACAGCTATATTATATGTTCAACCATAAAAATTAAATTAAACCATGTATCTTACTCAGTTATAATAAATACTTGTCATGCTATTTCTGAGGTACTTCAACATTTTTAAGCACAATATATGAGCTGGTTGGAATGACATTACGGTAATTATATACAACCTCAGTTCTCTCTTTTAAGATCCACAGAAAGCCGAATAAAAGAGACACTACCTATATTGTAAAAATACGGATATATTCCATAACTTTCAAAAAGTGCATAAAACAAAAAGAATCGCATAGAAAACTATTATAATTATATTATATAATATGTTAAAGCGCATAGAAAACTCGAGATCAACTTAGAAAAAATATTTTTAAAGAAACGAGGGGTAAACATTTTTTAATAAATTCAGTCAAACGTATAACATCATTATTTTCAATTGAGTATATTTATTTCACTTTAATTTATTTTGATTAGAATCAGATATTTAGTCACTGGAATAATTAATGTAAATTAATTAAATTGATTTTGACAGCTGTACGTTCTGCTGATTTGACAAGAAAATCAGCTCATTCTGGAAAAATATTTAGAAAACGCCTTTCCCATTTTTGCAAAGTCGAAATGTTGTAAAAAATATCTACAACAGAGCAAATGGAAAAACCGCACAACTGCAAACCGCATAAAAAATACGTATACAAAATAATTGACTGTATAAGCTCAGTAGCTTTCAGATGCATAAGCTACAAATCTGTGGACTTAAAACTACCCGCTCATTTCGTTTCCCATGCATTATTTATTATCGATATGTTTGCGTGGTGGAAACAGTGATGAATGAGCCTGAAGTGGAAACAAGTTTAATTACAATGGTTCTGATTGTCGCTTTGAAAGCGAGATGCGCTGAAGCGTATCTCGTGTTTGGGTATAGTATGCAAATATCATTAAACGCTAATTGAATGTATCAACGGCTACGTCATCAAGCTGTCTGCTCGGCTTCGATTCGTTTGGCAGAGTCCCCGGCTGCGACAGCGCTTAAATATTCGCATCACGCACATCAATCAAATTGTGCATAATTAATCGACACCGCCTGCCTGCAACGGTTTCACAATGCTGCCCATTTCAAGTTTTGGATTCTCTGATGTGATTTATGAACTGTTCCACGCTTTTGTTAATTGAATCTCAATACGTGCGACACAAATGTCAAATTACTGAAATCCCACCGTGCAACATTTTCGACAACAACAACCATAACTGGAGCACATTTATGAGGCACGCAGAGTGGCGGGACTACCGTTTGTTTTATGACAGGAAGCTGTCAGCGACGTTAAATGAAGAGAATTATATTAAAAAGATAATACAATGTCGAGTTGGATGATGATATCAGCTTTTATCTCTGTGCACAATAGCTCAATACTGTTGCAAAGCCTGCCTCGAGGGCGGTTTGTGGTATGGAAACTGGCTGGTATAAAATACTTATATACATAAGCATGTTCGAGCGCCCAAAAATACTTCAGGGTTGGAATACCTGTATTATAGTACAGCTAACTAGTCTATCCTCGGTATATTGAATTTATCAACCATTTGAAAAAATTCTATAAATTTATTTTAGGAAATTCGCATTAAAGATTATACTGAATAATGATTAATAATAAATAGAGATACTAATAGAAACGATGAGCAAATAATTTTTCTGATTGCAGTTGTTTTTAAGTCATACGCAACGTATGCGCATTATTCTCAAAAAGTGACATTAATATTGTTAATAAATAGTAAGTAATCAGTTTCACTTTTTTCAGAAATTTATTTTTCTTTTTCCAAATCAAATTTGTTTTTCATAATATATTTAATGAACTTATATGTGTAGGCATGGAAAAAGAAATAAAGTAAATTCTAAAAAGAGTTTCATTAATAGTATTTAATAAACATTTAGGTTGCTCTTTAAAGTCTGGACCAATCTACTATTTTGCCATTAGGCCAATATCTTTTTTACAAGCATTTTTGGGAAGCATTATGGATCTATCATGTTAAAAGAGCATTAGCTGTATATATACATTTTATATTTCTGATACTATGTAGAGTTGGGGCTGCCTGAAATTCAGTGTATTGGTTTGTATTTTTAACTTGATGTTCAATTAAGCTTTAGATTGTTCGGTACGCCCTAGATATTATTCTTTGATATCACAAGTAATGATTCTATCGTATTGCTGCATACTTTTCGGATTGCATAAAAATGGAATAAAAGCTTAGACATAGATATTCCAAAAACTCATACAACTAAAATGGAATATCAGAAATGTATATATATTTTATTGGCTTTTACAATTTATATTAAAAGCGTTTCAAGCTTCAGTTGCTAATTAAGTTTCATTTATTACTTTTTTCCTCACGGATTACATATAAGCTCCTATAATTATAGCATATTAAATATGGTCCGAGCTCGAACAATTAATAACAAAAACAAAATATATATTGAAGGTTAATGGTGTGTCATAAAAAACTGAAACCTACGCAACGTTACTTAGACACGGCTAAAGCTAACTAATAAACGAGTACTTAATATGGCATTTTTCAGTACATATTATATATTACATTGGCAATCTCTACGACTGACAACAGAGCAGGTTGGCGATTGTTGTTGTAATCGATTTTGATAACAAGTATTTGATAAGCATAAACGTATTCACGACATCAAATGGCAACGCAAATAGCAATCAAAAACTCGAATGGAACTGAACCAATTTGCAGACGCTTAAGGATTGCCGGAACTCAACAAACGCGAGTAAATATATGAATATGTATATGAATATAAGAAGAAGTCAAAATGAACAATGATCTTGGGAACACCGGTGGTTGAATACCCTTGCAAATATAGTATGAAATCGTTGAACTTTACCAAAATATGCCTGATTTGTAACAGTATGCTGCGAATTTCTGGCAAAATAAAATTAACACCAATTATTATTAATTATTAATTAATAAGTTTAGAATGAACCAGAAGCGTCTTCACTCATAAAATGAGTGTATTGTATTTATATTAAAAAAAATATATATATAAAATATATGTGTATATAATTAATAAGATTAGATGAATCCAATAGCGTCACAAACTGAATGTATTGCATTAATATATATATATACATATACATATATATTAATTGATGTTAATTTGTTACTGTCAGCTGTTAATTTAATAATTTTGCTCATTTGCAGTAACATTACATCGACATATCCACTGTAATGCTGCAGTTATTTGCGGCTTATGCGATGGTATATAATGAAATATATTATATAAAAATAAACCCAGCCATATGTTTCGAGAGCGTGCATTAAATATGAAACAGATCTCTGCACGAATTAATCAGAGCCAGTTTTTTTCTCTTTTTTTGGTTGTTGGTGTTGACTGTTTTTTAATATGCCAAACTCGCACCGCTTTGATATTATTAAATATTTACATATTAAAATATGTACTCGTAGGCTGCTATTTATTCATGTGGCTGCGGCTGTGGCGGCTGCCGCTGGGACCGCCCACAAATTGAAAAGTGCCCCGAAAATTCCACGGCGAGGGTCCGACCCGAGCACAAGAATTTTGGCGCTGTTTGGCCGTTTGCGACGCAATTCAATCAGGAGTAAGAAAGGTAAGCCTCGGCCTTGGCATGTCCTGACATCGCCCAACGAACCTTGGCTGACAGTCGGACAGACAGGCGACAGGGCGGATTAGTGGGCTCAAAAGTTGCCCTCGAAGATAGCTTTTTTGGCGCGCTACAATTCAAACTGAAGCAGTACGTTATAAGTTGGCCGATCGAAAAGTATTTGAATATTTGAAAATCAGGGCGCAGACACGTGCAAAACACTTGAGCCCAGACCGCATACCCTTTCCGACCGAGTGTCAAACCCTTTTCATGTCACATCTCCGGTTTTCAATGGAATTTAATAAATTGCTAAGAAGAATCGCGAAAAAGATGCCGGCCCCAGAAAAGTTGGTAACTTGGCAAGAAATATATGAGGATATCCACACATATTTACGCTGAACTTTCGAAACTTTTATACTCGTTCACGGAGTGTAAAGAGTATATTGGGTGTGTGCAGTGTATGAACACAATTTTTTGGCTACGACTGGGGGCGTGACAACTCGATCAAATTTATTTATGTGTCTCAGTTTTGCAGTTAGACGCTTACAATTTTTGCAGACAGATTACTGGTGACCTCGTCTAAAGATCGAGAACGAAATGCTTTGCTACGCTCAAAAAATCTATATATCTTGGGGGGCGGGTAACCCGACGAAATCCATATCTACCACAATTTTAAGGCTTAAGTCAGCTGAAAAATGTTGGCCATGCTCACTCCCGCCCCTAAAAATGATTCTTTTCCAAATTAACATTAATAATAAAGACCGTTTTCGTCTGTTTTAAGGTGGAACGAGTATTGCGCGGTCGGTTACACCCGACTGCAACATTCTTACTTGTTTGCTTGCTTTTCGCTGACTAGCAGTTTATCACAAGCACAGGACGTCTCACGTACTCATGTGCCTGAACATCAGGTACGTAGTATATTACGCCGGGTACCTAGTATATTATGCAAACAACGGCAGCTGAATTACAATGTTGCAACATGTTTAATTAGCTAGCCAGAAGCCATGTACGCAGCTGAGGGGGCGGCGGAGGGGAGTGGCAGCTAGGTAACTGCGTCCTTGCGACACCGTTTTGTTGTAACTTAAAGAGTGGAGGTGGGTTTAATTTTGCCGCACGGTCACGCAGCGGAAATTCGCGGTTGAAGGTGAACAAAATGAAAATGCAACGTGCCAAGTGGCGTAAGATGTGCGGAAGGCTGCAGGCAGGATGTGGCAGGACGACAAACAATCTGATAGCAGTGTTAAAAAAACTTAAGAAGTTATATTAATTTCCATCAATTTTCCAGATGAACTAACTTTAACTGCTATAAAAAGTGGGTGCTGGATTCATGAGTTTCAGAGATTGGATATAGATGTGTATGTGAATAAATTTTACAGTTATTCACAAACAAATATTGGCCTTCAATCAAGTAGAGGTTACTCTAAATTAAAAATTTTAATTAACGGAAGCGTTCTTAAAACCTAATTGTTTCTAGATTGATTGTAATACAAACTAGATTTAATAGGGTTTCGCATTCCATATTGCTTTTGAAAGTAATCAAGTCGATTTAAGCCTAAAAAGATTTAATTTAAATTAAAATTTTTGAACTTGAAAGAACATAGTTAAGTCAAATTTTTTGTTTTGTACTCAATAAGGTTCTGAATATCTTCACTTATGCACGGATTATTTGAATATACATTCTTGTGAAGATTCCATCATTCTCAGCTAGCTTTAGCAGTCGAAAATGGTCTTAATTATTATTTATTGAAAATATTTGTGGATTTTTAGAAGAGGTAATCAGTAATCTGTCTAAAAAAGCTGATATAGCTGGCTTTAAAAGTGAGGTACATATATGTATTCAATCGAATTGCCACGCCCCCATTGGGCGTATAATAAGCTTAATATGTTTTCGATGGTAATTCTAATAATAATTTCTTAGATTGAGAGCTGTAATTTATTCTACTACTTAGGAATGCGAAGTGGATGGGCACAATGTTTGATCTTAATTGAAGTGCAAAATTCTGGCTGCGGACCAGTGGACTGTGAAAAGTCGTCACCACGGCGTGTTTACTCCGGACTAGTTTGCGCCATCACTCGCAGCTCATGTACATCAAACAGATTCGGCTGATACGGAAGCACGAAGAGTTTGGGCACACACATATAGTATTATAGATACTAATACAGATGCCTGTGTACGTGTTTTTGGTAATACGAATTAATTGCAGTGATATTTAATGAAGGCCACAGAAATATTATACAAAATAGCAACTAAAATGTTAAGTAAATGATTAATTAGGGCCAGTCTGTGTTTAGTCTTTGCCTGGCAACCAAAAACTTTCTTTTCAACTTGTTACTTGCTTTTGTCAAACGTGATTATGAGCATTGAGCTGGGTCTTAGCGGAACTTGATTACTTGTTGAGCTGTGTTTGTGTTTCAGCTGATTCGCATTTTCCTCGTTCTCGTTACAACAGAACAAACAGAGCAAAATTACTTAATACTCATCTTAATTCTTGTCCTAGTCCGGGCATAAAACTTTTTGTACTCGTTCACGACGTGAAAAGAGTATATTGGGTTGAACTTTGTTTTTTCTCTATTAGAATTAGGGACTTGAAATTATTTACCCGCTGGGGGCGTGGCAATTAGCTAAAATCAATATATCTCGATACATCAAATTTTGGTGACCTCTTTTAAAGATTGTTAAAAACTTTTTGGGATAAGCCCACTTGGGGCGTGGCAAATAGATAAAATGCATATATCCATTTATCCATATCTCCCACAATTTTAGAGCTAGATGTTCCAAATTTGGCAGACAGTTTTCTGATTACCTCTTCTAACAAAAAATAAAATTAATAATTAAGACACTTTTTAACAGTTTTTAGCTGTTACACCCGACTGATTATTTTGTTAGCCTCCAGCACAATGTCGAATGTGATATATTTTGCACTGTTTGGTCAAATGATCGGCTTCAATGTTCAACAATTCCCATTGAGCTGCATTGTATAAGCCAAATAAAACAGTCATCAGCGACATCTACGTCTACAATGTAATACGTGTTGGCCGTGCGCCGGCCATTCGGACAAATATTTGAATTGATCCAATCTATGGCAAATAATCAAACCGGAATCGAATGCCGGTCAACAAAGCCGGCGACTATAAAAAGCCGTAAAAACCGAAGACAAGCATAGAAAGCAGTCGCAACCTCAACGAGTTAGGATGGGTCTCAAATATAGCTCAGTTGTGGGCCTATTTTGGTGCCTTTCAATTGCGCTGGCGCAAGCCGAGCTGATTAAGCTCAAGCATAAGGAGCAGGATGATAGCAACTGGTGGCGACACGAGGTCTTCTATCAGATCTATC
This sequence comes from Drosophila robusta, assembly GCA_035043565.1. NCBI lineage: Eukaryota > Metazoa > Arthropoda > Insecta > Diptera > Drosophilidae > Drosophila > Drosophila robusta. The sequence continues at coordinate 9,017,730 of JAWNMW010000583.1, read as the reverse complement.
CCAGGTCCTTCCAGGACAGCAACGGCGATGGCATTGGCGATCTTCAGGGCATTACGTCCAGGCTGGAATACTTTGTGGAGACGGGCATCACGGCCATCTGGCTGAGTCCAATTTATAAGTCGCCCATGGTTGACTTCGGCTACGATATATCCGACTACAGGGACATCCAGCCGGAATACGGCACTCTGAAGGACTTCGATGCGCTCATCGCCAGGGCCAATCAGCTGGGCATCAAGGTCATCCTGGACTTTGTGCCCAATCACAGCTCCGACGAGCACGAATGGTTCAAGAAGTCCGCCGCCAGGGAGCCCGGCTACGAGGATTTCTATGTATGGGAGGATGGCATTGAATCGGACAACGGTACTCGCCTGCCGCCGAACAACTGGGTGTCCGTGTTCTCCGGGTCCGCCTGGCAGTGGCACGAGCCTCGCCAGCAGTTCTATCTGCACCAGTTCACCCGGGGACAGCCCGATCTCAACTATCGCAATCCGGCCGTGCTGCAGGCCATGGACGAGGTGTTGTTGTACTGGCTGGAAAGGGGCGTGACCGGCTTCCGCATCGATGCCGTCATCTACATCTTTGAGGACGAGCAACTGCGTGACGAGCCCCTCAGTGGCACCACCAGCGATCCCAATTCCGCAGACTATCTCCGGCATATCTACACCCGCAATCAGCCGGAGTGCTATGGGCTCGTCCAGCACTGGCGGCAGTTGTTGGACAACTATAGCGCCAATAATCCGGGACCTGTGCGCATCATGATGACCGAAGGCTACGCGGATCTAGCCCAACTGATGCCCTACTACGAGGATGAGCGGGGCGTGCAGGGCGCCAACTTTCCGTTCAACTTTGACTTCATTACCGCCTTGAATGCCAACTCCACGGCTCCGGACTTTGTGTACTACATTCAGCGGTGGCTGATCTATATGCCGCCCGGACACTCGGCTAATTGGGTGATGGGCAATCACGACAATCCGCGCGTGGCCTCCAGGTACGGCGTTGGGACAGTGGATGCCATGAATATGCTGATGATGACCCTGCCGGGCATTGGCATTACCTATTACGTAAGTGCAAATGTGTTCGCGATGTGCGGCTGTATTACCAATATTTCCCCTTAAGGGCGAGGAACTGGGCATGCTGGATTACCGCGACATTAGCTGGGAAGCCACGGTGGATCAGCCGGCCTGCGATGCCGGACCCGAAGGCTACAAAGCGATTTCGCGCGATCCCGAACGCACGCCCATGCAGTGGAGCGATGAGAAGAACGCGGGCTTCTCGAAGGCCGATTCCACCTGGCTGCCCGTGAACCCCAACTACGAGGAGCTCAATCTGCGTGCCCAGCAGCAGGCCACCCGGAGTCACTATAAGGTCTATCAATCCCTGCTGAAGCTGCGGCAATCGCGCGTCCTGCAGGAAGGCACATTTACCGCCCAGGCTCTTAATCAACGAGTGTTCGCAGTTAAGCGGTGAGTGTGGGGGGATTCCCCCTTTCGTGTTGGAGCTGCTGCCATTTATACTATCTTTGCATTTGCAGCGAGCTGAGGGGTCAACCCACTGTGCTGACCGTCGTAAATGTGAGCAATCGCACCCAGCAAGTGGATGTCAGCAACTTTATCGATTTGCCCAATCGGCTCACCCTCCTGGTCGTGGGGGTCAACTCACGGCACAGGGTGGGCGAGCGCCTCAAGCCCGCCGAGGTCGTATTGACGCCCTACGAGGGTCTAGTTATACTGCTTAAGGCTCGCAAGTAGCTTAATAAACTCCAAATATTTATTCAACAACGGTTTTGCTCTTTTTGCCAAGTTTGCTTGGGATATCTTGGAAAACTACAAGTATTATTTAAACAAAATCTGATTTTTCCACCGATGGTTCTTTTGCAACGTTTTATGGGAGTGTTTTATAGACTAGTTTGCATAGAACCAGACTGGCAGGCGGGCAGACCGACAGAGTCGAATATAGCTAGATTAACTTGGCTATAGATGCTGTAAAAATCCATATATGTATATACTTTACGATGTTGGAGATGCCCCCTTTGCAAAGGTATACAAAAAACAAGTCGGGTGTAACAGACTGCGCGATTCGCAGGATGGATTTTCGCCCCCAATACATATTGTCGATTTGCCACGCCCCAAAAAGCGTAAAAGTAATGTTTCTAACTGAGGTAGGTTTATTGATTTTATTGAATTGCCACACCTCCAGTGGGCGTAGTTAAAAAATCTTAACACTTTATCTGACGCCGGTAAACACGCGTATATATTCCAAATTGCAAGTTTCTAGCTTCAACAGCATCGAACAAAATTGCGTTCATACGGACAGGAAGACGGACATTGTACAAACCCAATATACTCTTTTAACATCGTGAACGAGTGTAAAAACAGAAATTGTAATCGGCTTTTTGTATAATACGATTGCATCACATTCTGGCGTCAAAACTAATGGAAGTATGAAATGGTTTGAGAAATGTGTTTTTTCGTGGTTGTTATGGGAAAAACTCTTGTTTATATAGTAAATGTATTTCCTAGCCGAAAATGATTTTCTATTATGCAGCAGATAAAATTGCTGTACAAAAGGAATGTTCTGTTATGTGATAATAGCTTTAAAATTGAAATTAACATTTCTTGCAGGCAAAGGTAATTGAGTCTTTAGGAACGTTCAAGAGCTTAGCTTTTAATAAATATACTTTGACACGAGCATTGTACATGCATATAAATTGAAACACTTGTAAATTGTCAACGAGGGACTTAATTTAAATTTCCATTTCATTATATTCCCATTTAAAACGCTTTGAACGTTTTATTTGAATTGAGAGCACTTGTTGTTGGCTTCTGCTGTACGTGTCGTTAGTCGTTGTTGCTGGCGCCGCGCTTTCTCCGAAATATTTCATAACTGTCAACGCAGCTGGCAGCCATAGATAAATTGTCGTTGAGATTAATTAAAAGCCCTTTGAGATTGCATAAATATAAATAAATGCACCGGTTTTGTTTTTGTTTTATGCTTATTGACGCGACCTGCGTGTGGATGCTGTGAGCACTGCTGTGGGCTCTAAGTGGAGCGTAAGCTTGTGCAAATTTTTCGGCAGTGCCGCACCGCTGCTCTCTCAGTTTTCAGTTGATCACGGTGGCTGCGGGAGACGTGACGTGTTTAAAACGAGCTGTTGTGTTCTTGCTGATTGCATTATTGGCAGAGAGCAACTTTTTGGGTAGGTGATGCGCGTCAGGAACGAACAACAGAGACATGCTTGCTATCAACTGTCGTTAGAGAGAGATAGTAGTAGTGTAAGAGCACGCAGAGTACAGTCAAATTAAAAGCTTTATGTTTCTCCCTGAAAAATGCCAAGTACCGCAAAAGGATAGTATGCAGCTTGCAGCAAGAGTGAGCAAAAAAACCAAAAGCTTAATAGTTGCATGTCAAATAATATAAAGTAATTAAGCGACAAATTGGTTAATCACCTGACTGCAATTCGCACTTATCTTTGTTTATTTTTATTTATATGTAATTCGATTCTGTCAGACGCCTTCAATTTCAATTATAAATAATCAGAGCGGCTTCATTAAAAGTTAATGAAGTACTAATTATAATAATTGCAAGGTTGGCAATTTCCAATTTACCTTTTTAAACAGAACTGAAGCCAGTTCGTGGCCCCAGTCGCGGTCAAGGCATCAAATCTCTCGCAACATGTCGGCAGGGTATCAGCTAACCCGAACCACCCAACTGCTCCTACTTTACAGCCTACTGTGGAACCCAAGCATGGCCAGTCTGCTGAGCACGCCAACGGACGACTTCATCGACTGGTGGCAGCACGCCGTCTTCTATCAGATATATCCCAGGTCCTTCAAGGACAGCAATGGGGATGGCATTGGCGATTTGCAGGGCATTACGTCCAAGCTGCCGTATCTGGCCGAGACGGGGATCACGGCAACCTGGCTAAGTCCGATTTTTGCGTCACCCATGGTCGACTTTGGCTACGATATATCGGACTATAAGGCCATACAGCCGGAGTACGGCAGCATGGCCGACTTTGAGCAGTTGGTGCACACGGCCTCCAGTCTGGGCATCAAGATCATCCTGGACTTTGTGCCCAACCACAGCTCGGACCAGCACGAATGGTTCCGCAAGTCCGCTGCCCGGGAGCCGGGCTTTGAGGACTTCTATGTGTGGGCGGGTGGGCAGCCGGATAAGCGTGGTGTCCGCCAGCCCCCAAATAATTGGCAGTCGGTGTTCTACGGCTCCGCCTGGGAGTGGCACGAGCAGCGTGGCCAGTACTATCTGCATCAGTTCACCAAGGAGCAGCCGGATCTCAACTATCGCAATCCGGCCGTGCTGCAGGCCATGGATGAGGTGCTGCTCTTCTGGCTGGACAAAGGCGTGGCCGGATTTCGCATTGATGCAGTGAATCATTTGTTTGAAAACGAAAACCTGGCCGATGAGCCGCTCAGCGGCAGGTCAGCGGATCCGCTGTCCTACGACTACACAAAACACGTCTACACCAAGGATCTGCCCGAGGTGCTGGCCATGGTGCAGCATTGGCGACGGCTGCTGGACAACTACACGGGCAAGCATCCGGAGGGCGTCACACGCATAATGATGACGGAGGCGTACGCCGGACTGCAAGTGCTCATGGACTACTATGAGGATGCTGGCGGCGTGCGCGGCTCGCAGTTGCCCTTCAACTTTCACTTTATCACGGACGTGAACGCCGACTCGGATGCCCGTGACTTTGTCTACAATGTGGAGAAGTGGCTGATCTATATGCCGCGCGGGCACGCTGCCAATTGGGTCATGGGCAACCACGATAATCCGCGGGTCGCCTCCCGCTTCGGCCCCGCCAGCGTCGATGCCATGAACATGCTGCTGCTGACGCTCCCCGGCGTCGCTGTCACCTATAATGTAAGTAGGGGACTAGTTGAAAGGTCAAAGGGTTGCGCCTCCGCTTTAATTATACTCGTTCGCGGAGTGAAAAGTGCATATTGGGTTTGTCCGTTTGTCCGTATGTACGCTAGAGATTTAAAATGTTGAATAATTTTAAATTGCATATAATTCCAATATTAAAGCTAGACCCAGCAAGTTTGTCCGACAGTTTTCTGATGACCTCCACTAAATATAGAGCAGAAACAATTTCGGTCGTACGCCAAACGAGTATGGCGCAGTCGGTTACACCCGACTGCAATGCTCTAACTCATTTTATTTGTTGCAGGGCGAGGAACTGGGCATGCAGGACTATCGTGAAATCAGCTGGGAGGAGACCGTGGATCCGCCAGCGCGTAATGCTGGCAAACTGAAGTATAAAGAGGTCTCCCGGGATCCAGAGCGAACACCCTTTCAGTGGAATAATGCCAGCAATGCGGGTAAGTTGAAATACAACTGAAATTGAACTACTTTCTGTACAGTCGGGAAAACTTATTCGCGTAAAGTTTATAATTTTCTGCTAATAATTGCCTCTCACTCATAGGGTACAAAAAACAAGTCTGCAAATGGATTTCGTATTTATTGTAACTAGTACCCGTTTGATAGTTAGTTTGAGTTGTTAGTTCAGTTTGTTTAGTTTTACAATTATATATAATAGGAATAATTAAATTAGCAACTAACAATCGTAGTTAACAATGATTGATTATTTTTTTGTTCACAAATTTATGCTAAACAAAATCAAATTTAGTGTGTGCGAAATGTAGAAAGGTTGGAATTTAATTAATAATTGAAATTGATGGATTTATTTCCGTATTGTATTTCTGTCGAAAATAGGTTTGGCTTTTATAAAGGCAAAGGACAAAGGCACAAGGGATAAAGCTTACAGGGCAGTAGAGTAGGCAGTGGGACGGCCTAAAACCCCCTTAATCTAAATATATGTTTGGATATTGTTAAAAACAAATCCTGTAATATACTCATATACCCCAAAAAGAAGTCCTGCCTACGCCACTGACAGAATAACTCCAAGTCGGGCCTCACTTCGTATTCCTTAAATATTGTGAGCCTTTCTTTAGTTTCATCAGCTAACAAGTCTCAACACTTGTAGGTTTCTCCACCGCTGGCAAGACCTGGCTACCCGTACACCCGAACTATCTGGAGCTGAACCTCGAGGCCCAGAAGCTGGCCGCCAAAAGCCACTACAAGGTCTACAAGGCGCTGATTGAGCTGCGCAAGTTGCCTGTGCTGCGACGTGGACGGTTCAGCATTGAGCCCTTGTCCCGGGCTGTGTTTGCCTTCAAACGGTAGGTGCCACTTCTCCTCCTCTAATTGACCCATAGCTGTCATATGTCTCTCGACTATTTAGTACGCTTAAGGACTACAACACACTCGTTACCATCATCAATGTGAGCGCCGAGGAGCAGCTGATAAATCTAACGGACTTCATCAATCGACCGCAAAATTTGATTGTGGAGGTGGCGGGCGTGGATTCAGTCTACGAGCCTGGGTGAGTTCACAGCCACTTGCATTTTGTCACATAAAAAAAAACCACATATCCTGCGCTTCCTTTCCCTCCACAGACAAGCCCTTTCCAGCAGCGCCTTGACACTGGCTGCTCACGAAGGTCTCATCTGCAAGCTGCTCGAATCTTAGCCCCAAGATTAACCCATTTTGAGGTTTCCATTAATTGCATTTTGCTTGAAATTGTCCAGAGTTTGTATAAATAAAAAATCACGACATGAAAATTAATGAATTGCAACTGTGCAGCACATGATTTACATTTCACATGGCCATTTGCAGTTCTCCAAATTAGATTCCATTTAAGAGCTGGAGGTCCTTTGACGCACGACATGCGGAATAAAACTGCTGGCCACGGTGTCGCCATCGTCGCTGTGGCAACTTGCCCAAGCGAAACACAATCATTTAGATACCCTACCACAGGGTAAACTACTTTGGTCATGAAAGCATTCACATAATATATATCCATATTTTTCTATGGATTATTGGATTTGTATATTCATTTATATATGGGGTAGTTTACATCCGACTGTTTACAACCACAAATTTGTGCTTTTGAGAAACAAACACTCGGTCAAAGGTTAATTATTTGCTTTTTGTTTTTTTTATAGCACCATAAAGTATAGAATTTTATATTATAAAAGTGATTATGATTATAAAACCATATAATATAAAATTCTATACTGTTTGTTCAGATGTTCGTTGTGATTAGATTGTTATATCGTGCATGTGTCATAGGTTTGTCGATTTTTCAGCTCTTCAGCACACCGAACACATAAGTTTCCTTTCCTTTTACGTAGTTAAATTAATAAATAAATCAATTAACAAATATTCCCTAATAAGTTTTTCTTACTTCGTTCGTAAAATACAAAAATTTTAATTATTTCAGGCGTGTACATTGAAGATTTAAATACATTTTATTATCAAAACATATCGTAAGGGTATATAGGGCGTCGGCACCTACAAGTTGCGTTTTTTTCTTCTGGTTTGTTTGTTTCATAGCTCGAATAATTTTTCATGTGGCCGAGCGCACGTACTCGAAGATTTATGGACCACGGCACAGAGATTTGCGAACTGTCGCAGTGCTCGACGAGGGGGATGGGGTACGGGGGCGGGGGACAAAGGTTCATACTATGCAAAAGTTTTAAAGTTTCAAATGCCACGCATTAAGCACTACAAGTGGGTCGGAAGGGCGTAGAGGGACTGCTCGTCGTCCAATTTGCCATGACCATAAATTTGCTCAAAAGTTGCTCCTCAAAATTATTTCACAATTTTCCATTGAAGCCAATAAGTTTCGCTTAATAACGGCATATCAAACGTTGCATATAATAGAATAATAAATGGTCCTAACGAACATAAAAGGCGGTTACTTTAGTTTCAAAATTTGTGAATGGTTTTCGGTTGCACAAAGCGCCTGTTTGTTCCTATATAGATCTTAAAGTTAATATGTAGGATCTCTATATATGTATCATACGCTTCGCATGTATTTTGAAACCAAATTATTTTTGATTCGTTTTTGGGTATTTTTACATAAAGATTATTTTATTACTTCCAATAGAAACTAATTGAGAATTCAACTTATTTTCATATCGATGCACAATTTGAATAATTCTTGGCAGAAATTAAATAGATCATATAGATAGTTAATACAGATTATAGGCAGTCGCGCGAGTTCCCAACTAGAATATAACATCTGCCCGGTTCGGAGCTGGCGTAACGTGCTTTGAACATCCTTTTATGCACACGTTCACAAAAACAAACATATGCCGCATTTTGCGCACTTTACCCAGCTGCTATTCTTCTTCTTCACTCAGTCCACAGTACGGGAAATGCAGTTCTGAAACGCTCCGGTGCTAAAATCGGTCGTAATCTTAATTTTCAGGCATTAAATTTGGCATTTAAGTGTGCTATTTAAAATACGGTCCATATAATTTTGAGGGAACATGGCGAGCTCTTATAATTTCCGAATGAAAAAAACGATGTCTTAACTTTCATTACAGGGTAAAAAAAATTTTGTTGTTCGGATTAAAGCGTATATAAATGAAGTTTTAGTGAAACGTGACAAGCTTTGATATTTCCCAATTCCACGAAGCCATCAACATAGTAAAAGTAATGTTCATAAATCACAAACTTTGCTACGAAAAAGATTAAAGCATTTTCTATGAATTTTTTACTTGTTCTCTGAAGATTATACATACTTTGAGCCACAGTAAATGGACCATAAAGTGGCATAACAAATAAGCATTATGACTTAAGCTGTGGGAAATGCAAGTACTATTTGACTAAACCACATAATTATCTTAGGAAGTGGCCAGCGAGGGCTTTTTCTGCTTAAACGTAGCTTAATGCGCACATTACGCATACGCCACATTGAACATAGAAAAAGAGTTTCTCTTTATAATTTCTATTTTTATTGCACGCAGAGTGCACACTACTTTTTTTAAGTAATATTTAAAGTTTGCCTTTTTAGCTTTTTGGCCAACAATTGCAGTGACGGTCGCCAAATGCGTTTTGCGCCCTTTGCTGGCCTTGTTTTCAGCGAGCAGCAGTCGGGCATGAGGTCAGTAAATTCTTGACTCAACTCTACTTAACTGTTTAATTGTTAACGCGTAACTAATTTGTAATTATTTTTTTCAGTGCACAGCGTCGTGTCTTGGTTAAGCAGCTTATTAAGTCATTTAATGTGGTGCTGGTGGCTTTGCTAATGTATAATTTGTGGCGTCACAAATGGACTAAAGTGAATTTCAATTAGCCATCATTGATGCATTGATTTATGTGCGCTCACTGATTGATTAATTAATTAATAAAATATACAAGAGCAACAAGAGTGAAGAAAAGAAAGTGAATTCGATGTCATCTACACTTGGTAACCGGCCGAATTGTGGTTGTTGTGCGTCGAATCGACGAATTAAATTTCCGTTCATCGCTGTCAAGTGGTGCTGAAAATTGCCTGACAAGTGGGCGGTAACAAGTTCGCCTGATCGATCGAATTTTTTTGTATATGTCAGCGACAGTTAAAGACAAGCACAATGTTTGCATTTATAATACTATATTAATGATTTCTTATGAATCCATATAAATGTTCAACGCATTTATTTATTGTAATTGTTCTTGTGCTTCCCCTTTCAATGCTTTTTATCTTTTATCGAAAATTCGTCAACTGTTTTTATCAACATTTTCCTCTTCAAGCCTCGTTGCGCCCCCATTTAGATAGGATTGTGTTTTCTTCTGACAGAAATCGTTCTGCCGACTAAAAGTGCAGTATAAACTTAAGTGTCAACAATAATTTTTATTTAATTTGCAAGCGGGAATTTCCCGTAGTGTTGCCCAAGATAACGACTTGAGCAATTGGCAATTCCTCCTCTACTTGGAACTGAGACGGATACAAGGATAAAAGGCAACGGCAGCTGGCAGCTGCTAGTTTAAATTTAACGCTTAGCTGGCTGGCAAGTGGAAAACCATGTTGCCACACTGATTGCCGGAAGTTGGCAGCGACGTTGTTGCCCTTCGGAGACGCCAATTAAATTATAGCCAACTGCTTGCAAATTAACCGGAGTACTTAGCTAATCGCACTTGTTTATCTGATTGATTGATTCAATTGAATATAAAATACCCTTAGGATAAATAATTGAATCTCAAAGGACGTTCGCTACGAATATTTATTTTTAGATTTGAGTTAAAATTAAATTTTGTATGTACATATTATGGCAATACAATGGTTAATTTTTAAATACATTTTTAATATTTTTCTATAGTATATAGAAAACCTGATGCTTCTCAATGCTGTAGTTTGCTTAACTATTCAACTTCTTAAGTACTAACGGGATAGATATTTAGGTTTGGGAAAATAAATGCATGAAACTTGATTTTTTATATAGAGCAGTCAGCAATTATTTTAATTCAATTTCACTAAGAAATACCTTTGTATTTTTAGTGTTAACATTAATTAAAAATATTATAATATATTAAGAGTAACTTGTTTATTATTTTCCCTGTTTGATTTTCAAACTTCTGGCTTATTGGAAATTATAAATTAAATTTCAGAAATTGTTTTTGAATTCCCTGTGACATTGGGTTAATTACAAAGTTTAATGAGCGATATTAAAATTTCAAATCTTTAAAAAAATGTTTAAAGAAAAATGTCAATTTCAGAAAATTATATTTGTACAACTTTTGTTATTTAAAGTCTAGTTATTATCCAAAAAAAATAGGCAATTGAATCCGATTTTTGAGACCCATGTCTATGGGCTGTGCACAATTTCATTTCATCATTGTCTGCTGTCTGGTCTTTGATATTTGCGCAGCAGCCGGGGATTCAGACAAGGACACACACGAACAGCTACATGTTAAATCCTTTGAGCCTAAATGTTGCAAAATGTTGAGTAGCTCTGGGAAAATGGCGAGGACGCGCCGCGTACCTTGATGTTTGAACAGCCGCCAAAGGCAACTGCGGCCGCAGAGGCGGCGGGAAAAAGGGGGGGGCGAACTTAAGGCAGCCAATTGGCAGCCTGCCCTTCATCCCAAATTCTGGCTGCAAACTTTTCCCTTTGTCTGTGTATATGTGTGCGTTGCGTTTGCTGTTTGTGGCGGCGCTCTTTTGGCCATTTAGCCGCTGGCTTCATAAATTTAACAGACAACCGCGAAGCTGGAGTCGCGTTTTAACTGTTTTTAATTAAAAAATTGCAGAACTGATAATCAGCAGAAGACTGTGCGTGTGTTTGCAGCACCCAAAGGGATTTTTAAATTGATTTAAAGTTCTTTATACTTTCGATAAAGGGTCACACGAAGTTGGGCGAAATTGTGGCTGCATGTTTTTTTCTTAATTTCCCAGTTGTAAACTTTCAACTGCCGCGGGTAACGATGGCATCGAGCCAATATCGATTAACGAATTATATTTTCAAGTCACAAACAGAAAGTGGGGATTTACAGCTCTAATCCAACACATTTGGCTACAGGGTATCTTATTAGCTTTGTTTATTTTATGACTTTGCTGTCACTTAAACGCAGTTCTTGGCTTCAATGGTCCGCAGAGAGTAAAAGCCAAATTGATTGGCAATTGAGGCGCTGCTGGCATAAAGGCATATAAAAACTTTCGCAAAAAAGTTGCATACATTATCCCTTTAAGCCTGGCCCATACAAATTCAATAAAGCTGTTCCAACTTTTTTCTTTTGCTGTACAATAAATTTTGCTGTAGGGGGAAATTGTCATGTTGGCCTTAACTCAAAATATGCATTGAAACGTTTGTGCGTTTTCGTCAATGACTGGCATTTATGCAAATTTTCATGGCTTGCTTAGGCCTGGCTAAAACAAATCCAAGCTAAGGTCAATTTGAAGCCCGGCTGTGACGAAAGGCATCGAGTTGGCTAAATGTTTTTATTGTTAACGTGAATTTATGTGCCTTTAAACAGCGTTAGCTGTTGAATTCAGTTAACGGCTATTCTTTCTGGCGCTTTAATAAATTGGCTAATGCCCGCGAAGAATCATTGAACCGCAGCGGAATTGGCCACTTTAACCCGTTTTGTTGTTGTTGCTGCTGTTTGGGGCACATCAATTAATTTGTTGTCAATAAGTTGAACTTGTCGCTGAAACCCGCTGATCAGCCAAGCGGTACTCTGGACGGCCAACCAGACGGTCGTTACTCAATCGCCCCGTCGTCTGCACCCTTTGTCTGCGATTGACAACAACAAGCGGCCGCGACCGGGCCAACAACAAGTGTAATATGTCACTTGAAGGACACACTTCCAAAACAACAACACACACCCCGCCGCACAAGAGCGACACGAGTACTTACACAAAAACAAGCACTCGACTATTTATTGCATTGTTGTTTGTCTGCGCTGTCGCCGCAGGATATGCTACGGATATTTGCAAAATATTGCAGCGCCCATAAATTGTAGCCCCAAAGGACGCGCCACATTGTCACTTGGCTCTGGGCCGATTGGAGGGCGTGGCCGGCGCCTACGTTGGCTTTGTCTCAAATCGGCCCACAATTTGTGGCATCTACGTGACGCAGCAATGGAAGCCAAACCGCAGGCACTCGAACTCGAACTAGAGCCGAGCACAAGTTTGAGCTAAACATGTTTGCCTTATTTAATTATTTATTGTGCGTTTAACTAAATAATTCAGTTAGCTAGTTGGACCATATTCTGGCTTTTTACTGTTGTCTTTACTTTGGCAATCTGGCAGCACGTTAGAGTTGAAATTGGCTATTTGACAGATTGGAATAAAATTCGATTTGTATTGTCGTTCATGAAGTGATGAGAGTATATATTTATCTCTTCATATGAACGTAATTTTTGTCGACACTATTAAAGTTAGAGAAAAGACAAGTTGAATATATACTTGTGTATATCCGCGTCAGGAAAGTGTTAAGTTTTTTTGACTTCGCCCATTGGGGGCGTGGCAATTCGCCCCACAAATTACAAAGACTATATTTTTTAAAATAATAATCATAATTAAAACCGTATTCGTTTTACGGTTAAACCTGACTGCAACTTTCTTACGTGCTTACTTTACTTAATTGAAACTGCAACTATTGCAATTAAAAATGTACATATATGCATTTATCTATGCATGATGCCACTAAGCAACCGACAAGCCACAGTAGGAGACTTTATTTGCTGAAAGATGCTTTAATAAACTTTTCTGACAATTAACTTTTGTGTGTTGTTTAATAGACTGAACTTATTGGTTATTAAAATATATATTGTGCACTCATTTTAAACTGATAAATAGAATCTGATGATTCTGACAAGTTATTTTGCTAGATAGTTGGGGTTTAAGAGCTGGCCCTTTAAAAATCCCACTTCCGGCCCCTAACAACAATTCCCAAGCATACAAGAAAATAAGTTGAGTAGCGCTACACACACACATACCATTTTGATATAATTTGCATACCTTTCATTTACGTCATAAATTTATTTGACCTCAAATTGAATTCGTGCAGCTTATTTGGAAGCCCAAACAGCCTGTGGTCTGTGGCAGTGTATTAGGCCAGACACAGCTGACCAACAGCTGTGTGCATGTACTTAACTGTTGGCCAACAATTTCAGCCGGTATCTAAACTGTTTTCGTTCGGCCCAACATAGTCATGTTAACGATGCTCAAAGGCTGAGTGGAGCAGCCAGCGGGCCAAAGGCATGCAGATATACGGAGAACAAGCAGAGGCTGTCACTCAAAGTGAGATCCGGGCTGGCAGCTGGTAACTACTACCTGTCCGGCAATACATTTTCATTTTGCGTATTTTCTAAAATGTTTACCCAGGCAACGCGTCGTATACGCAATCTGCTGGCGTTCGCCTGTTTCAAAGTTTGTGGAGGGCCACATGCAAGAAGCATAAAAAGTTGCTCATAAATTTTCAGCAGCAGCAATTCGAAATGAATTGTTAGCAGAAAGGATAAGGCCGGGGTGGCCGAGCTCCACAATAGCCCAGTCAGGTTTGGGGAAATTCAATTTCATTTTCAATTTAATGCTGCAATGGGCCGCGTACCTGGCTCGTCGTTTCAATCTGGCTCCTGTGTTTGCCCTCTGAATTGACTTACCTGCAATGAAATGATAGAAAAATAGATAGGTATATATAGTATATATATATATATAGATGTATATGTATATTATTTTATGCGTTTGCATTTGGCAACTGTGAGGAGCGAGTGGCTTAGGAATTAAAAGTCAAGCCCTTGGCAAGAGTTCACTTTGGGGCGAGTTCATTTTACAAAAGAGCAGTCTCAAGGTGACTTCAGACTTCACCCGCTACGTGCTTGAGTTGTTTTATGCGCTCTTACCTATAACGTAGGAGTACCCATCCAGCGTGAGGACGCACTTGCGCGTTGTGGTGCCGGCCAAATTGCTAAGGCCGCCGCCAACCACAACGCTGGATGAGTACCGCGCACTGCTGCCACCGGCTGTGGCACGACCGCTCAGGCCCAGCGCCCGGTGCAGTCCGCCGGGACTGTTCGCCTGCTGCGGCTGCTGCTGCTCGCCGCTGTTGAGGCTCTCGCGACGTGGTGGCGCCGCCAGTCCAACAAACTCCTCAGTCCGCCTGATCGAGCCCAGGCCATCGCTGGAGTGATCGCGTTCCCGAACCGGTTCGTCGCGCGTTCGCAGGCGGCCACAATGTGCGGAGGAGTCACTTGCAGTTGCAGTTGCTGTTGCATCTGCTGTTGCAGTTGCAGTTGCAGCTGCAGCTGCAGCCTCCTCCGAGCTAATGTTCAGCGTTTGTGGCTTATCGCGTCGCGTTGGCGCCGTCTCATCCAAGGTGTCGCCCATTTTCACCTAGTCTTGAGCTATATTTTCCCGCCGCTTTTCACGCGTGACGCGGCGCATTTTCATCACCGACGCGGTCTTAGTCAATTTATGTGGAAAGCTTTGCCTGTCGTCTCCGCCAGTTGAATATTATTATTATTTTTTTTAAATTTTGTTGAAATTTTTGCGCTTTAATTCACTTTTAGCTTTTTATTTGAAGCCACTTTTATAACTACGCAAACGGAAAATTTAATTAAAACCAAACAAGTGAATCGAAATGAATGAAAATGAATGCAATGGTTAACCAGACAGAGCGAAAAAAAGATAGAGGGCTATAGAGAGAGATATAAATTGCACAGCTATCAAGCAAATAAAAAGCATTCGCAGCCAAAACTAGGACTTAAAACTGTGCAACATCAATATTGAAAATTATTTTGAAAGCCATCAAAATGACTTTTATGCAAACAGATAGTTTGGTCCATGTCTTTGTTTGCTTGCGGGTTTGTCCGTCTATACAGCAATGGGTAGTTAATTGGGTAAGGCGACACTTATTTTCACCCATATGAATTAATTTAAATTTTAAAAATCCTTTTTATTCAATTTAGCTTGAAACCTGTTTTGATTTGGAGATAATATCCTGTTCAAATTGATTTCAACTGCAGTTGCATTAATTAAAATTATAAACGTTCCTCTTTTATTTGAATTTAAATTGATAGGTTTTAATGTAATTTGGACTCATTGATTGACGATTGATTAAGAATATATTTCACTACATCAATTATAAGATACATTTAGAAATAACATATGATCAACATTCAAATTTCATTTTGTTTTCCCACATTTTGACAAAGCTTTGCACGGCAACAAAACTCTCTATACTTGTAGCCTTCGATAGCTTATTGCGTTTCTGACTTGCGTATACATTTATATGGCCAATGCTGTATCAAAGCTAGTCAATATCGCTCTAATTGCAGTTTTTGTCCATGCTGCTGCCAATTATTTGAGCACGCATACAGGCCCTCCTTCCCCACTGCACTCTCTGATTTGGTTTTGAATGTGGGGCCATTGTTTGGGCCACTATTCGTTTCTGATTTTATCGCACAAATATTGACAAGCACGTCAAAGCGTGAGTGTGCTTATATGTAAATGTGTGCGTGTCTGCGTTGGTCAGCTTGACATTCAGATATATTTTCATATTTGTCAAAATCCATCAATGACAACGCATTGAAATGGTCTGAAAGTGTAGTCAACTTTTCATTTACATTTTTTTAAATAATTGTAATGTGTTTGCAGAGCTTTTATACAACTTTGGGCCATAAAATATTTCAATAATTCAGTAGATATTTTTATTTTTATGTATATTAAACTTGTGCTTGTGCGGGCCAGTCCATTTTTGCATGTCGCTTGGCTTGACACGTACGCCAAATAAAGCGAGGCGTCACGTTCGTCAAAGGGTAGGGGGAGGGGTTGGTCGGAGTAGGTATCCAGACCAAAGCCTTTTTTTTGGCATGTCAAGCAATTATTCCGCCCGCTTCACCCCACGCAACTATGTCACTAACTTTAAGTCGACCAACTGCCAGCTGCAATACGTGATGTCCTTCGGGGTAAGGTTGAAGCTTTTTGGCGCGACTTTCTTTAAGTTTCGTGAAAATATGTTCCTTTAAAAGCCCCATCGATTTGGGCTTTCAAAATTTATCGTAGCAGCTGTGACTATTTTTGTTTAACGCTGCTGTTAAATATAGTTGCCGTCTTCGTGAGAAAAGTTGTCTAGTTGACCTAGTTATTCGATCCACTGAACAAAAACATTTGGCTCGAATTCCTTTTAGAAATATATTTTGTAAAGTATACAACTTTTATGTAAATTCGTTCACAAAAACTTAATTGGATTATTTTAAACAAGTTTTATAAATCAGTTTTCACTAAAAACTTAGTTGTTTTGACTTTAAATATTTAATTTTCTTTTTTCTTTGCCCACTGCGTTTTATTAGCCTTGCGGCGTGGAAGCTGTGCAAAATTATTTTTAAAATCATTTTCAAGCAGCGAGTCTTAAAGTCTGTTTGAAATGTTGTTCAGTTGACATTAAATTTAGATAAATTTAAGTTGGCTTATAAATATTGCGCATACGTCGCGTTTATCGCTTGCCTAATGATGTATCAATAACACATTTACGACACAATTAAGGGACTGGATGAAATCAATGCGCCAGTCCATTAATGCTGTGCCACAAGTTATTAGCCATGCTTTTGGGCCATAAATTGCTTTATCTAAGGCCAGCATAAAGATGCGACACGGAGTCGCACAAGTCAATGCACGTTGGGGGCTGTGGCAATTGGGTTCAGAGAACCCGTGGCATAAATTTAAAATTTGTATGCACCAACTGTAGCAGCGCATAGTTTTGGCCATTTATCTGGCTGTGTATGGTGGGTCCTTTGTTGTGCTGGATATCGATAAAACTTTTCAACCCGCATAAATATTTAAACGCGCTCGCAGTGTTGTCTCAACGGTTTCGTTGAACCCGACCAACCAGCTAACTCTGACTAACTGATTTCTAGTCGAGTTAATCAGTTAGTTGGCATTAATCTCTTTCCATATTGTTCTGCTTCAGGCTCTGGCCTTTGGAGTTGTTAAACCCTGCCAGTTGAAAGCATCAAGAACAAGTCAATTATTTAATTGAAACCTGTCATTTGCAAGGCTCAAAGCTAGCAGCGTGAGCTGGGATAAGGATATAACCAAGGACGTGCCTGTGTCAGCAGATGAGACCCGAATAATAACAAAGCAACAGCGCCAAGACATAAACAAATAATTAAAAGCGCATTCACAATGTTGCCGCAGTTGCAAAGATGCAGCAGGGAACGGATCAAGCAGGGCGGGGAGAGTTGCAAATGGCAAAGGGACTCCCAAATGAGATGCATTAAATGCGGACAAAACAGCTTAAGTAGAACGATTTTCAAATACTCTTCAGTCAGGAATTGGTTGGATTAACCAGAATTTTTTGCATTTTTTTTATTGAATGCGATTTTAGACTTTTCAGATATTTAAAAATAGGTGTATTTCTGAGTGGACTAGATAGAATTATTTAAATAAACATTCGTAAAAAATAAGTATTTAGAGCCAATTAGAGCACTTGTACTTAAACAGGACAGGTCACAGGTCACACCTATAATATAGAAGAATTTAGGTAAATAATAGGGACCAATGATTTCAGTCACTTCTGGCTTTTTGACTAAACAATATTGGCTAAGAAGTTACCTCAAAAAACAGCGAATACAACAATTCATATAAATGGGCGACTTTCAGAAATGTTCGTTCTCTAAACAGAAAACAAACCAAAGAATTCTTGTATTTATATAATTATGGTAAGTCTCAATAGATGATATTTTATTGTTTTAACTATATTAATGTTTTTTAAATATTAAATATTTATATTATTTTTATATTTGTTAAGGCTATATAGATATTGTGGAGCCCACCATTGAGTGTAAAAGCAGTTTTATATTCAAACTTAAAGTTTGTTGGTTGTTTTTATTTAAGTTATAATTTTTGATAAATTTCCCAGCTCAAGCAGCTACTGGCACTAAGCAAGCTGTGTCTTAAAGTCGTCCTACCCTCTTTGGGGCTATTGTTAATAACCCACCGAGCTGCATTTGCCTACGTTGTCATTTGCACTCGTCCGGCGCTTTCCCTTTACGCCGCGTGCATTTCTTTTATTCTTGTCTGCCTCATTTTAATTGTTGTAATTTTGCTTGGACATTTTCTGGGTGCTGTTGTTGTTGTTGTTGCTGTCCGTTTCAGTGTGGCGCCATCGCGACGCCCGTCGCGCTGGTTGAAACTAAAAGATGCGTTAAAGTGCGATATATGCGAATGGAAGGGAAAATGTGGCGCATGACTCAAAACTGGGACTCGTTAATCAAACAGCTGCCGCCGCGTCGATCGATGTATGCAATAACAAACAATAGCCAGCTGAAATTGCATGTAATTGAAACAAATACACACACACACACACACTCGCACACTCACACAGATACGAGGCCTCTGCTTTTGCGGACAGGAAGTATGCAATAAATTTGCGCGCTTGAGCGAAAACAGGCAACGAAGGACGTCAACGTGACACTTGTGGCAAGAAAGAGAAAAATAAAGAGGTGTGTTGGCTAGAGTTAGACTGAAAGAGATAGAGAGAAATAGCCCTTCGGTTGGCTCATTAGCATTCGGGGCCATCAGAAGCATAAGGACATGTGAAAGGAAGCCAGACAGGCGACAGGGCCCAAAAGCCAACCGGCCAAGTTTGGTTTGTTTTGTTTTTGTTGCTATCAAAGTCGCATTTCAATTGCAAATTGTTTTGCCCACAAGGCCCAGTACGCTGATCAAAGCAAAGCTACATATTTTCTATAAATAAATGGAAATTTTATACGCTTCTTCTGCACTTACAAAACTCAAACGGATTTTTGGCTAGAATTTTTTCATAAACTTATATTGCCTGCTTTTATTAATAAGCTTAAAATATTATTTGGTATAAATAAAAATTGTGGCGTTTATTTATTTTAAAGCGCTTGCCTTTAATTTGAAATCTAATTAAACAGCCTAGTATTTATTTTTAAATATATTGCTTACTATATACTAAAGAGCTTGTTTAATCGTTGAATCTAATATTATAACAGCTAATGCTTGCTTTTGAGTATATTTATTAAATAGCTCATGGCATAACACACGGTAATTAATCGATATCGATTTTCGGATAATAGCCAAGTCAAAATATACTCTGTTAGCTTTTTGTAAGCTCAGATGTGTTTAATTTTTAAATACCACACGAAAACCAATTTAGTGCATATTTTAGAGATTATTATAGCTAAATACACCTAATTTGGTATGTGTGTTCTTATATAGTATAATCAGAGCGCTTTGGCTTATATAAACATGAACGTTGCCTTGAATAAACCCTGAATATATAATAATAAAAAGACCGATGTTGTTTAATAATGCGAAAAATTAATAAAACTAATTTTGTTTTTGTATACTTTAATTATAATATTTATTGGTAAATGCAATCCAAGCTGAATAATCAACCAAATTTGTGCTAATTTCGTATTTATAGTATGCAAACTTAATACGCCGCATACCCGGCTTAAGTCAGTCGCTCTCTCACTCCCTCTCGCTCTGCCTCCGTATTGCCCTCTCGCTCAGCTCCCTTTGGTTTCTGTGGAACACCAGCTGCGGTCGAGTTGCAGTCAGCGCACAAATTCTATTTACATACGGGCAGAAACCGAGAGCCAACAAATGAGAACGTCGCATTATTAATTTGCCGCACCGCACGGTCATAAATAAGACTGTCTCTCATATGTATGGAGATGTGTGTGTACATATAGAAAATTCAAAGGACTTGCCCACTTGCCATATGTTGGGGCTGCGGCTTTCAGTTGCCGCTGCTCGGCTCGTTTTTCTTTTAGCGCCACGCAATTTTCTTTAGCAATTTATTACTATTTTGACTTGTAGATGTGTGCAATACAAATAGCAAAATAGCACAGCCCCATCAGAGCCCCATCTCAATCGTTGTTGTTGCTGTTGTTGTGGGGAGGGGGGACGCGACAATTTGTAAAGCAGGCAATTATCCTTATTAGCTGTTTATTTATAGCCAATGTTTGTGCCATTGACGCATAAGCGTCGAGGATTGGTCGGCAGGATATGCTCGGTGCAACAGTTGCTGCTCGTTGGGGCGTTTAAGCCACGAAATGAGTCTGTCATTGAGTTAATGAGTTGCCTTCTTTATTAAAATGATTTTCATCAGAGTTTCGCCGGTTGCCATAGACTGCTTTAAGTCATCCGAAATTCATGCATAATTAATGATAAGCTCTGTCAAGACGAGGGCTGCGCTGGGGGCTAAGGGGCTAAGGTAGCTACGGCGACGTTGAAAGTCGCACAACATAAAGCACATTGTCAAATCAGCGACATTTTTATTACTTGCCGCCTGGGAGCACACCCACACACACTCCTGCCCCGTGCGCAAGTGAGCGGAAGTGTGTGTGTGTTCTGTGTGTGTGTGTATGTGTATTTACATGCTGATGATGTCGTTATTAAACGCATAAATAAATTGTTCAAAAAAGAGCCTGCACTGCCAACCACTGAGCCGGGTTCGCCTTTGTTAACGTTCTTTTTTATGTACTTTACAAACACGCTGCAAAAGGAAAAACTTGTGTCTCGTGTTTTTTTGCAGGTTGTGTTTGCATTTCATCACCCCGCTGCCTCACACTGTTGACTTTGGGCCACGTTTTATGACTTTATTTCAGCAGCAAACATGTGCAGTAGGCAGGGTTGGGTAGGGGTATGCGGCAATTGACAATTAATTGGTTGGGGGCACTGCTAACGGACTAGACAACACTGTCGCAGAGCGGAAGAGCGCATCAAAATGACGCAGCATATTCATAATTTATGGCATACGCAATGGGTGACACGGAAAGGGATAATGGATAGTTACAGAATGCGGTGCGGAAGGAAGCGGAAGAAAAATGTCGAAGAAGCTCAGCAGAAAAGGACCTACTTGTACTTAAAAGTACTTTGTATCAAGGTTTATTTGCAATATGTTTCTAAGTTGGGATGTTTGTAGGACTTTTGATTTTTATAAAAAATTAAATTTGAATTTTTGGGTTATAGCAGCTGTGATGAATATATATTTATCCCGAGAAATTGTAAAGATTGAAGAGCTTTTAAAAAAGAAGATGCTAATTAATTTAAAAAATACACACAACTTTATCAAACCGTTGTACAAGGATATTTAAGAGCAGTGTAGATGGCGCCAGTGTGCACGAGCAAATGAGTTGGCATTGTGAACTGGCCAGAAGCAACTTAAAAGTAATTTTGTGGCTTCATTTGCATGTGTCTAACCATGTGGTAGTTGTGCGTTGTGTGTGTATAAAATATATAAGGGAATCCAGTTCAGCTGGTGATTAGTAGACAACGTCTATCAACAGTTGCCCTAATGCCCGAGCAACATGCAACACCAGCACTTAAACTGACCTCATTCTGTTTGCACTCGCAGCTGTTGCTACTAACTAACCAAAATCCCACCTAACCTCAGTCCCAAAGCCAACCCAAACCCAAGCCCTGACCCCAGTCCCAGTCCCAGTCCCAGTCCCAGCAATAAACTACCCCCATATTTACTGCAGTGAATTCGTGCAACCAACGGCCCCGCTGGAGCCACTCCTCAACACTTGGCTTGTTTTTGCACAATTGACTGCAAAATGTTTAGTTGCCCCTCTGCGCTGCCTCTTCAAGTGCCCCCTTCACTTTTGTGCCGCACTTTCAGGCTGGCCAAATCAAAGAAACGTTGATGTGGCACGTTCCTTGGTCTGGATAGAACTTTTGCAATGGCTTTGCATAATGTGCAGCGCCTTTACTCAATTGTTTGATAGGTGTTAAATGACACTAGTTATCAGAACATTTTTGAAATTAAGCTGGAAATATATATTTAAGAATCATAAGGAAATTGTGAGAGTGTTGGCATTTTGTGTGGTTTAAAGCTTTTAATCAGATTGATAAATATTTTAAGATTTATTGACTATCTAAAGTACACTCTGAGATTGAAGTTTAAAAAATATTGGGATTAGGTCTCTATTGATTTTACTCTATTAATCTGTAATTTTACTAGAGATTTTTAAACTATGCCCTTAGAAAAACAAAAAGAAACCCCAAAGAACGTTAGGTTTAATTTAACTTTCCTTATAAATTTAACTAAAAACATTCTTCATCCTCAAAGTTAAGGACCTAGTTTTTATTAGAAAATTTCCAAAAATATTGTGTCGTTTTTTAAACTTAGCATTTACTTTACATTAGAAAAGTTCTAGGAATTTGGTGTTTTTCTTAACATAGAAATACCATCCTGAAAGCTAAGTTAAGAGCCTAAAATAATAGAAAGTTAGTTGAGTTTTAAGTTTTATTAAAATAAAAATATTAACATTTTGAAAATTTTAACATAATCTAATTGATTTATCTATAATTTAGCATACATATGCCTCATTACTTTTTTTAGATCAACTTTAATTCAATTGAATTTGATTTAAGTGAAGTGTAATATATCTATCAAAGTTTGCACCGAGAAACTCTTTTCCAAATTCTGGTCTAATACCTGGCTGACAATATCAGCTTGTGCCATTTAATCTCAATATCAAACACTTCATTGCACCAAACCAAAAAGTTTTCGAGAAGCTAAACAACTGCAGTTTGTTCAGTTAACTACTTTGTTGGGTACAAAAGTTTATTGTGTGCTGATTCTTGGGCAAAACTTTTTGCAGATTGGAATTTTGCCAGTTCGGCAGTCAAACGGTGCGTATGCGCAATCTCAAAATGTGCAAAAGTAGCAATGGAGCACTCAATTTGAAATACTTTGAATACGCTGGGAAACATGAGTGGCATTCTCAAATGTGATTATATTTCATGGATGGACAGGCAAAAAAAAGAAAAATGAGAAAATTGCAGCTACTTTGATCAAGTTGCCAGTTAAATTGAGTGGGGGTAGAGAATTGGGTATTTGTTTGTCGTTTTTTTTTATGGAGGGTTGGGTGTAATTGCCTTGCCAAGCGCATTACGTCACATATGTTATGGCATAAAAATCAACAACGTCATGACGCGAGATGAACGCTGACAAACGTGTGACAAATATGCCATCTTCTGACGGGCTCCGCCCACTTGGACTCGCCGCCCACGTTTATTTGTTTCACTGTGACTCAGTTTCTGTATGTGCGTGTGTGCGTGTGTGTGTGTGTGTGCAATATGCTTCATATTTGCTGTGTATTTGTATTTGCCATACACACAAAAATTGTGACTTTTCTGCTGGGTAAATAAACACGATAGGCCAAGTGCGGAAGGCGCCTCCCGCCGCTGCTTCTCCAGCTTCTGACGACTTTGCCGAACCACTCGAGAGCCGACACTCGACACCGCTTGGCCTGTCTGCCTTTAATGAGGCGCAATTTCTCAAATCTACGGCTACATTTGCCCACATCTAATGGCGTGAAATTCAACATGACGTACAAAGGTTGCCCAGAATCAGGCCCAGGCCATTTGCCATTTATCAAGTTTATTAGCGGCTGGAAGCCGAGCAAAATCGTGCATGTCCCTTGTGGCCCTAGGTTGTATTTGAGCACATTACTTGGGTAAAAATACTTTGAACAGAAGTGCAGTTTAACAATCAAGAGAGTCACTTGTGTTTCAATTTCTGGAATTTATATACAAGTACTGCGAAATAGCAAATTAACTATACCTAACACCCTTTTTTAAATTAAATATTTTTTTTTAATTTTTTTAAGTGATAAGTTCATGTATTTTATTATACTTGTACACAGTGGCGTAGGCAGAATATTTTTTGAGGAGGAATTTCAAAATATGTAATAATAAATTAAAATAAATAATTAAATAAAACTTCCAAATATGTATTCATAGTGGGCAGAGGTTAACCCCTGAAAAGGCCCCCTCCATCCTACGCCACTGTTTACACAGATATGTCAGATATCGTATAGCATGTGCAGATTAGGAATATTTCGCATTTTAAATTCTAATATTTTTCCCGTTATCCCAAAAACGTATTTTAAAAAACCACTCAAATGCAAATCAAATAGAAATCCTGATCTGTCGGAACTGTGTACAGGGTATCTCCTGCAGTGGGATTCGCAACAGGAGCACTTTGTTTCTTTACGGATTCAGAGTTTGCGTAAAGGTTTCGCTTATGGCGTTCGCATGCAACCAAGTTGCAAAGTCCAAAACTATGCAACACTGCAGCATTAGCAACACTTTTCGCTGGGTGCTTGTGTTTTATGCGCACATTTCCATTTCACTGCACTCGCCCCTTCCCAATACCCCTCGGCTATAAACGTAGAGCGCCAGTTTTGACGCTTTGGCAGGTTATTCACGAAGCGCGAACTGTGCCCCGCTTGGCGCGGAGCCAAAACTTTGTATCTAAATCCGAAGTAAGTTTCGACAAATCTGGCTTGGTTTTTTCTTCTCTTTCGGGTTCACTTTGCTGCAGTTGGCAGCAGCTACGTCGCATTAATTAAAAGCAAATTAGTGCTGAATTTTTTTAAACCTAACTTAACTTTCAAACTTTCAACTTTGGCTGCAGTATCATTAAAAACTTCTTAGACATGTACTTTTTCAGCTGAAGTCAACAAAATGATTAGCAATTCAAATGCGCGTGCTGGCCGTGTACTGAGCACCTGTGCCGGTTCCCAGGACGACAATACAATGGGATGACAGCTGCCTGGCAACAGAATTTCACTAATTAAAGTGGCATCAAAAACCGCAAATGAAAAAAATGAGAAAGAAAATGCCTGGATGTTCAATGAGCCCTGAACTTGGTCCAAAAATAAACTAAGCATTTTTGAACAAGACGGAATTCAGTTTGACTGAATGGGAGATATGTATATGTAGCTTAAAAGAGCCGAAACATTTTTTGTTTTTAGTTATATAAACATGCCTAACAAAAATAAAACAAATGCGGGGGAGGCATCCAAAGTAAAATATGCACCTTCTAAAAACGAGAGGATAATAAAACAGCTGGGCTTTATTTCTCCATACTTAATTGTTAACGGCATCCTATTCGAGTTTATTATATAGTAGTCCAATTTACTCTTAGAAGTCCAGTTTAGTTAAGGTAATTTGATGAAAAGATTGACCTTTGGTAGCTTTTTGTTTTAGTATTTTTATGTAAGAGATTTGTTTGGAATAAAAGACGAACAAATATATTTTGACCTAGCTTGACGTCCTGATCCAGAATTTATATATATTTAGTGGCTTGAGATGTCTTCTTCACAGCGTCACGAAATTCTCATACACTTTGCAGGGCATCAAAATATAGTAATATGGAAATTGGTAGTAATTTGATATTGGAAAGCAAGTAAATTGTCGCAGTAACAAAGTTGATGTGACAGATATTTCAAACATTATTTCGTATTGGAAGTTAGTCAATTGCCACAGATTATTAAGTATTATAAAGGTATTATAACTGACGAAATATATATATGTGGTTGATGTAAACCTCGCATCGCAGAAGCTATAATGACTAAGAGTTTTAAAAGGAGAGGTGTGGTGGCGACATTTGTAACCGCAAATTTGTGGGACGTACTTTTCGCGGTCAGAAAAATAAAATACTGAAATTGAAAACGTTTTTACCCAAACATTTTGGTTGGCTGACTGGCTGGCAAGACCTTTTCCCGGCGCTGACGCCGCGGCAGGCTCGGTTACACACAGCTGGGGTTAGAGCCTGTCTGCGACTGGCAGGCAACCAGCAAATGTTGCATAGTTCTAGGCGCGCTGAAATGTGAAACCATTTTGTAAGGATGTAGACCAGCAACAACAGCAACAACAAGAACAGCAAACCCGAGGGCAATAACAATAACGAAAGGGCAATGAATGAAAATAACGTTTGAAACGCAAAAAGTTGCAAATTGTCAGCAAAAAGTTGGCAACCAAAACTCGCCTAAGTACAATTGTGTGTGTGTTTTTGGGCATAGAAAAAAGAGCATTTGCAGAAGTTTTTGATTTTTGGCAGGCGTGCCTTTTGTCTATTCGGGTTGGGCTTTATGGCGCCCTTGATTTAAGAGCCCACATCAGCTCGGCAAACATATTGTGATCCGGTGCATCAGTTGGAAGAGAATTTGCCCAACTTGCCATCTAAAATAAATGTGAACAAAGTTTATGCTTCTATTTGAGTTGTAAAGCACTCTCGTGCGCGTTATTTGGGAAAGAGATACTTTAACTTTGCATTGCTGAAGACAAAAGAAATATTTAGCCGTCATCTCATACGTATACGCAACTTGTGCAATTAGTAAACGCATTTTGGTTGTAATACTGCAGAAGCATTCAGGGCAGTTGTTGTTAATAAAGGCAAGCAGTTCCTTAAATGAGAAAAGTACATCATTATATATACACACACAAAATCACGCGTTAAAGGCCGCGGAGTTCAGACTTCCAGACTTCAAATAGGGTATAAAAATGTGAGTAAAAACCAAGAAGCAATTCTATAATTATATTCCTTATATATATTCTTTATCTGTGTACGCGTCTACGAGAAAAACCGACAAAAAATTATACATATATTAATATTAATGTACAAATATTTATGTAGAAAATTAAAAATATAAACTTTCATGAAGATTACTGTTAAAAGTATATATGCTCCCAAAGTTTATATATAAACTAAAAGGTTTAAAATTCTATCATATAATGATATAATATGATTTTACAATTTTATCAGAAAGCCAAATCGCTTACTGATTTCTTAGATTGTGTGTGGGAATAAAATACTTGAAATAATATTTATTACAATTAATCGTAAGATATGTTTACAGACACTAAATGTATGCAATTAGGCACGTGAGGAAAATGGGGCAGGGATACGCCGAATATTTTTAGTTTATTTTCAGTTTAATTGACTCATCTCCCCATCTCCATCCATCCCATCTCCAATATGTCCCACAGTTTTAATTCGCAATCGTTCAGCACAATAAACTGTTTGCTCGTCCAATTAATTTAGCGTGAACAGACTGATCAGCATTCAAATTGCAAATGGATTTAAGAAAGCATTTTATAGTTATGCGAGTCTGGAGTGCGCACATGGGCATTGCCAATAGCATTGGGCGGCACCGATTTAGCAAGGCAAGGCCGAACCAGAAAAATACGCTGTGTGAAAATAACTTTATCAAATTTCGGCGGTGCGAAAACCACCAAAGCCATTTCCAACCGAAACAGAGGACCCATCAGTATTGTCAATTTTCGACTGAATTTCAGTGTGTGTGTGTGTGTGTGTGTGTGTGTGTGCGTGTTGATTTTATTAGGCCGTCGAGGGCCACCCAACAATTGTTTGCTTAAAAGTTTTTACACACACACGCACACACACACAGTGAACTTTAGTCAGATTTTTGCTTTGTTTGTTTTGCTTCTGAGGCCCGAGCACGTTCGTTCACACTACAATAAGGACCCGGCGATAGGGATTGCGAGGGGTTGGTGCTCTGGGGCTCGTCCTTGTTGCTGTCAATGTCCCCACAGATTTTGCACGTTTGCTATTTTGACATTTTTCGTGATTATTGATTAGATAAGCGCCGACGACAAAAAAGAAAGTATTCAACGCAAAAAACAAAAAGCGTTAAGACCTCGTATAATATAAAACAACGAGCAAAAAGTTCTTGACGGCACTTAAGTCACTTAACATGGCGAAATGGAGCAGGGATTTGATTTGGTCCTAGGCAAAGGCAGCGCCTGCCTCCAAACTTAAATAGCGATTCATCATTAAAGAGGCCGAGAAAAAAATACAGTGGCTGTTCAAAGTTTGTCATTCAACTCCCGCCAGTTGGGGATTAAAGCGTGTGCGGGCTGCGTAATATATAATGTATAAATACATATTTTTGGACAGGTGCTTATTAAAGCAAGCATAACTAATGTATTTGGGGTGAGAGATGATTACCTGTAATTTTCGTTTTATTAGCTGTCTTTTGGATATTTATCAGAGATTAGGCTGAATAAAACTGCCATTAAGTGGTTATTCAGTGTATTTGTGACATAAGGCTTAATAAAGGTTCTTGATTTAAAAGAAACCTTTTTATACCCTGCACCTGTTTGCGGTCATATGGGGTGGTTATTGATAATTTGAAATAAACTAAAAAGCGTTTTACAAATGGAAACTTGTTTCTGTTAAATATATTTTTGGTATTATCTGTTAACGCTTTTCTCTCTTATCTTCAACGGATTATGTTGAGCTCTCTTGCTCTCAGATTACCAATTAAATATTTTTGTATATACCATTAGGACTTTATTAAATATCTAAAGAACCATGTTTAACAGGAACACTATAAAATTTGAATTAAAGATTCTTAGCCCATTTAATGTCAATCACAAATGGTTGTCTAAGAACCAGTATACTATATTCCGTCTAATCAATCGCGAAATTGGAGCGAAAGGGTTTTTCAGAGTCACGAAAGTAACTGTATTTTGATACCTGTCCTAGTGACACCTGCCAAAATTCAGAAAGCTTTGTGTCAGTCAATCAAATCGCGCAAAGTGGCGTTTAATTTTTATAGCAGTCACTATTGTATTGCTCATCAGCAACTTTCCAACAACAGCCGACAAAATAAGGAGGGAAAACAATGCGATGTGACAACACAACAAACAAGAACAAAACCCGCAGAATTTACACGTCTGCCAAGCAAAAAACCGGCAAACAAAAAGGAACAAAACAGATATACAATTGTAAATGTGCGCGTTAATTTTTTTTAAAGAATTTCCCAAATTCCCCTTGCCGCAAAAAGTTGGTTCACATAGCCCGTGGCTCTACTGTGGCTGTTTTTTGTGTTTTGGGCTTTTTGTTGCCAAACCTCCTTTTTTTTGTACTTATTTATCTTGCTCTCGTGTAAACTTTTTCTATATTTGCTCTTGCGTCTAAATTTATCTATAAAGACAACAACGTTTTTTTATACGGCGACACTTGGCCTGTTTGTATAGTAAAAAGCTGTTGTGACAGGCTAATTGAATGAATGAATCTGGTCAGCTTCTTTTTTTGCCAAATTTTCCATCATTCGATGTTTTTTTTGTTTTCTTTTTGTTTTTTTTGGCTCGCTTTAGATATTTCAAGGTCCGTCGGTTTCATTAGCACATTTGCGGATCATTCCGCTATATTTAATGACAGTCGATTGTCCAGATTAAATCGTACTTGTAATTAACACCCAAAGGGCATCGTTAACATCATTTAAGACATTTCTCAAGTGCATTGCGAGTGGTCCAGTCCCATATCGGCATTTTTTCGGGTGTCATCAGCAGAAACAGGTTTATATTTTTATTTTTGCTTTTGTGATTTATATTTTTATTTTTTACTCTTGAGAGCTTTGCACTTGACCAAAAGATGATGTAGATATATGTTTGACAAAGTGGAATGTGAAAAGTACGAATGTCAAACCGATCATTTTGTTACTCTAGATAGGCAAAATATGCCTTAAAGTTTTTGTTTTAGTTGTAGCTTAATTAAGGTGCCAAGCGCAAATTTCATACGAATTGGCTGACTTTTGATAAAGGTTTTCAAAGTTAAAAGGTCAGCTATTATTTTTTCATATTTTGATTTATGCTTGAATGCTTTTTTGCATTATTTTTTCATTTAGCAATCAGGGTGACTTTATTCCAATAATGAACACCATTATAAATGTAAATATTAATGTAAGAAAATTTTTTACCTAACAGTTTCTTAATTGGAATTTTTCAGAAGTGTGTATCAGAAGATTTCCTTGTATCGGCTGCTCAAGTTTCCTACGCAGTGGCGAAGGCAGAATTTTTTCTTTGGGGCCTTTCTAATTAAACATTTTTTGTAATATGAATTTATTGCAAGATTGCCGTTTTGTTTATACAAGTTTGCAATATACGTATTTAAATTTTGGGTGTATGTTTAACCCTCCAACCCCCCTGTCTACGCCACTGATTGTTACAAATTCTTGGAATTCATAATTAGCCAGTGTTATTTAATTTTTTTTATTCAACAAAAACAATTTTAAAATTTGCTTTGTGGGCTATTTACTCGCTTTTGCAGCTTTTGCAAGCGTCATGGTAAATTTAAGGAACTTGCTTTAAGAGAAATTAAATAAGAAATCGCCGCAGTAGCCAAAAAAAGCTTAAAGCGCATTTAATTAAAATGCTTGTGCCTGTTTCGGCTTGTCCCTCTGTCTTGCAGTCTGTCGCTTTGTCCCGTTGCTCCTCCGAGAGAGATATATCTTTAAACGAAGTGCGTGTGTTTCTGGAACGGGTTCAGTTTTAGGCCGCCTGCCGTCGCCTACTGATGAGCATTGAAAATTGATGGACCCCACTCTCAATACGCTGTTGTATCTGGTTTTTGTATCTTTTTGGTGCGTGTATCTTGCGGCTGCGGCTGCTGCATAAAATTTAATGAGATGCTTGTCTCGTGTATATTGCAGTTGCAATTTGGGCTCATAATTTTAAATGTAGGTTAAACATTTTTTGGAATTTCTCGAGATGCAGTCGCGAACATAAATAAACACACGAAGGGTAACCAAAATCGGGCAAGTTGCTTTCAACTCAGCGACTTTAGGCCTAGACGAATGCTTGATGCGCTAACGCTGCTTAATTGATCCCCTGGGCTTGCGAATTAGCTGCCAGAGGCAAGCAGCAAAAACTACGTTAATTTGTTGTTGGTGGCATTGAAGCATTTCAGAGATACTCTTTACGGATTGCTACGCATCTTGAGCTGGCTGGCCCGGCTGTTGGCCCGGCATTTAACAATAGTCCAAATTGGAAAAAAGACAACTATTGCAAAAAACTACAGCTACAAACATTCATGTCATAGCCAGGCGACAGACAAATTTTTTGCAAATGCAATCATAGAATTTACAAAAACAAAATAAATGTTTGGACTTGATTTTCAACTTATGAGTGCGTGGCGAAAGGGGAGGGGCAAGGTGTGTGAGTGTGTGTGTGTGGGGCAGCTAGTTGACAATTGCCATGCGGGCAATTAACAATTTTTGTTGTTGCTGTTTTCGTTTTGTATATGTTTTTGCCGACAGCGTCGTTTGGTTTTGGTCTTGTGACGTCGGCAAATGTAAACGCTTAAAACGTGCGCAGCCCCAAAAGAAATAAACATTTTGTATCTTTGTATCTGCTTGCGCGTTTGTTGATATTGCATCCGTTAGGTGTGTGGCTGCATGCAAATGTTGTGAATTTTCGGCTAGCCTCAAATTTTGGATAGAGCCGCCGCCGTCGACGTCAACATCGACTGCGACGCGTGCGTCCGGTGCGCTTTGATCAGCGTTTGAGCAGTTTCTTTTAATGTTTCTTTTAAGTTTTGTTTGCATTTAAAGAATATACACCGAAGAAAAAAAGGCGCGCAACAAACTTTCATGATTTGTATAAACAATTTGCACAGTCAGCGACGGAATGCAGCGACAATGTCAGCATAGCATTTATTTGGTCATTGGCGACGTATAATATATATATATACATATATAAATATATATGAATTCACGCTCCAATAAGCTAACGCACAACTAAGTGGTTTTGACTACCAAGTTTTGCATTATAATTAGAATATCATGAATAATGTTTGATAACTTTTAAGAGTAGTTCAAATAATTTGGGCAAATAGTAGGACAAGCAAATTGTGTATTATTATAATAATTATTTGTAAAATATGAACTCCATTATTATTTAAGAAAATTCGTTATGTGCCAAATTTATATAAAAAATTGTATTCTGCAGTGATTTGCCTAATGTATTAATGCGAAAAAATGCATATCAGATCAAGCTATTGATATTATCGCTGCCATAAGGAAGTTTAAGCTTCTGCCAGTTGCGTGTGTCTCTCTCTTCTTTTTTTAAACGTTTGCTACAAAAAAAATCTTTTTTTCTTTTTGGCAATAGAAACACGTACGTTGCAAATTATGCGATAAAATATATAAGAATGTGCGCCCCTTAATGCGCAGTACATGCGACTGCGAACGCTCCGCACATTTCATTTTTATGCGTTTTTACATTAAATTTGTTGAAGTTTTATGATTTTACTGCGGCTTTGTAAATACATATAAAGATAAATGTAAATCGATGTTAATCATTTGTATACAATTTTGATGGAGCGCCGAGTGTCAAATTGATTTGATGGCCTCGCAGTATTTGTTGATGATTGTGTATGCCGAAAATATAATGACGTCAAATGAGCCAAATCTGGTTGGCAATTGTTATGGGTTGAACAAACAAACGTGCATATGACGGTGCCATTGGGGCGTATGAGCAATGCGTGGCTTAAGTGAGTGCTCAGCCTATTAATTTAATTAGCAATTCTGATAATATCTCACACTTGAATGCGAATTTCAAAACGTTCTTAAATTATTTTTATTCGCCAGACATTTGTCATGCAAAAAAAAAAAGAAACGAAATATAAATCAATGATCACTGGAGTTTAAAATAATTTGTGTTGATATTTCTAAAGTTTCTGAGGTTTTATTGTTGACAAATTGCATGAACTTGCGTGATTGCAGCGCACATAAATTATGAACCAGTGCCGAATGGGCGCGGAGTAATAAAGGAAACCGTACGCAACAATCCAATGATAAACAAAGTTAATCAAAAAAATATAGCAAGGTGTGGGCCTCTCTGATAATGATAGCAGCTCAATTGTTGCTGGCTTTGCATATATTCAAAATAAATAATTTTGGATGAATAACGAAAATTATAGTAAATCATAATTGATATTTAGAAACACTTATGCACCATTATTATTAAGATATTTGTGTTTGTTTTGATTTGATTTCGATTTGCACTTGACACCACCGATGTAGTTAATTTGAAATTGCTGTGCGTTTGCAGCGATCGCGATCCGAAATTGATTGCTGTTTTGTGCGTGAATGTGGCTTAGGCACAAACAACGAAGACAACATCAGCATCAACAGTCGAAGACGCGACGACAACACGATAAGAGCAGCTACGAAGACAGCAAGAACGACAACGAGAACGAGAACGAGAACGACAACCACGACGACGACGGCAACGTCCGCACATGCTGCCTGCTGGGGATAAACTGGAACTGGATTTTTCGGAGTTACGACAACGACGCCAGCTGAAGGCAGCAGGCAGCAGGCAGCGGGCCACTTGTGGCCATATAGAATCACAGAGACGACAGATATCGAGACTCTCGCAATTGCACCACAGACACAGAGCATAAACATCCCAAACACCATAACCCGTCCAAATGCAAAGCTCGCAATCTGCGCGCGGAAAACTTAGAGAGGCAAATATATGTAAAGACAGAGAGAGAGAGAGAGAGGGAAGAGAGAGAGGGCGCATTCCTGCCCGAAAAAAGCTGCGGTTTTGGCCTTATTTTATTTCCCGTTATATTGTGTGTGCTTTTGCCTTAAAAGCTTGCGAACAGCAAATTTAGTAATGTAGTTTATGCCCAAGCTAATAAGATGCAGAGCTTATGTAGCCGAAACTTTCACTACAGTTAAAGATTTGAATTGGTCTAAATAAATATTGAATTTATAAGAAATATTTCTAATATTTACGAATTAATAGTTCACACTAATACACATTAGTTACCCATTTTCTAAGTTACCATTAAGACTGATAAATAAGTTTCATCTGTCCAGGAAGAATATTATTACTTATCTCTTAAGCTTTTGTATCTATTTATCTATAGTATCTATTTGAAATGTTAGCTTTACGCATAGAAAGCTCTGCATAAGGTACCTGACAAAAGTTTCTTTTAGCCATTGCCCGATTTCCCGCTATTGACAGTGCTTTAACTGAATTGTTCTCTTGCGCATATGCCCTCTCTCTCTCTCTCTCTCTCTGGCAGACTTTCGGAGCGTACCACATTTTTGTTGTTTACTTTTTGGCGTCTGAGTTTGGGAACTCCAACAGGTTGCCACCCACTTATTGTGTGGTCGTTGTTGTTGTTGTTGTTGATGTAACTGCTAATACACCGAACAAAACAAATGAAAAGCATTTTCAACAAGACGACCCTTGAAGCGACCATATACATACAAACTTACCCATATAAAGCATATAAATAAGTGCGAACGACAGAACCCGCCAGAATAATGGATAAAAAAAGAAAAACTTTAGCGTGCTTTGGGGCGTCCCGGCAACAATTCTCAACTGCTGTTTCCTTAAGTTATACAAGTGTTTCCCTCTCTCTCCCTCCCGCTTTGTTTATTTGCCTTTGCCATATGTATTTGCAGGTATTTGCCTGTCCCGGCAGATTTAAGCAACGCCAATAATAACCAAGCTAACAGCAGGAGCTGATCTTCGGGCCGTGCGGCTGGTGCTTATTTTAAAGCCCGCTCGCTCGTTGCACGTTACGTGGCAAGGTGTTTGTGCGACTTACCTGCAATGAGAGTAGAGCGAATAAGAACACAAAATCAGTTATATTTATAGACAAGGCATAAGATAACAGTAAGTTAAAAAGGGGCGGCCAAATGTGGGCATGGCTCGGTGAGCTCATTAAATGCGCACAAAAGCTGCGGCGGCTCAAGAGGCAACCCATTAGCATTAATTGAAGCAAAGATGACACAACGATGAGATACAAATGTGGGCTGTGTTCAGAGCTCTGTGCTCTGTGTGCTGTGGGCGTGGCGTGTGCTTGTGTTTGCGGGTGGGTGTGTGAAAAGCTGCTGTAGAAATTTTACAACAATGTAAAATCCGCTTAGGCAACGCCTCAAAGTAAGCTGAACATAAGCCCAAACATTGAATGTTAAACAGAACGAACTGATGCACACCGAATATGGAATACGCTTTGGATCTTAAGGATTAATCAATTTCGGGCTTGTCGATATGTTAGCTATAAGAAGTGTAAACTATAATAATTTTATAATAGCTTAGATAAATACCATAAATTTTTTGAGACATATTCCTGATGCCCTCGACTTATCTCGACTAAAACCTCATAAATCTGTATACATATTTCCCAAAATTTCTCCCACAAATGACAAAAAATGTACATTGCTCATAAATAGCAATAATAATGAAAACAGAGTATTGCGCAGTCGGTTACACCCGACACAAACGTATTTACTTGCTGTATATTCAATCAAAAATTATATACATTTATATTATATATTTAAGATATATCAGAGACTTTAAACATTTTCTGTTTAACGGAAGTATATATGATGTATATAGAAATCAAGAGAATGTGTCGGAAAACTTTTAATTTAAATTTATAAAAAAAGTAGAAATCTTTGTTGTTCTAGGCGTACTAAGAATCATCAATCAATTAATCTACCCTAAATGTATACTATGCAAACTTCTGTTTTCCTCTTATTAAATTCTTTTCTGACTGGTTGGCATAATTAGGTTGCCTTTTGCAGCTGATCGAGTGCTGACAAAATGTCAACTATAAATTAGATTTCGAATCCCACATCTGTAAGTGTGTGTGTGTGTGTGTATGTGTGTGTGTGTGTGAGGCCTTCTGCCTGGCAAGTGAATTCATTTTGTGCACATGACTCTAACTATTACAAATTTTGGTGTTGATGTTATTTACAGCTCTCAAATGTAATATACATATGTATGTGTGGGTAATTAAATTTTCATATTTTGCTGTGCATTTGCGTCGACTGCATTTGGGCGTAGCGTAATGTAATTTGCAGCTAGCTCAGAGTCAAATGTAAATATTACTCATACGCAACGATGAGCGCCATGATTGCGAATGCGAATGCTTATTGCTGATGCCTTGCCAAGGCAATCAAAGAGGGGCTTGTGGGCACTAGCCCGTTCTTGGCTAAAACAATTAGGCACTGATTATCAAATGGGCCTGCAGCAACAATTAGTCAAATGCTAATTGCACAACATTTGCAGCAACGAGAACTAATTGGCCCGAGTTCGTGTGCCCGTGCAACTCACCTGGTCAATGCTGGGGTCACTGTATTAGCCGTTTCGGGTTTCGAGCCCACACTTATTGGCTTTCTGTGCTAGACTGCGATTTGAATGAATTGCGGGAGTTGCAGTCGGCGGCTTGTGCACTGCTTAGGCGACGTTTAACTTCTGTGGCTGCCAGGCTAAGCCGATGGCTGACCAAGCTGGTTTGCCGGCTGGCCCCAAACTGGCCCGCCATGTACCACTCGGCTGCCAGCCATTGGGGGGCTTGGCATTACGTGGCACGCACAGCCGGCTGAGACAAAAGACACGCAAATAAGCCGCCGGCGCCAAAATCTTAAGTTGTCGCTTGCTTTAAATTAGTTGCAGTAATGAATCAAAAATCGGCATCGGAGTCTGCATCTAATTAAGCGAACAGGGGTTCAACTGGCAAATATAACTGGCAGCAGATTTGGCAAATAAAGTTTGTTTTTTTTCTCCCAATTTCACACAAATCAGCGGTAAATGTCAAAACGCATGTTGCACAAATGCGTCAAATGCCAAAGCGGGCGAACAGCAATAAATCATCAGCTGCAAATGCCGCCGCAAGGGCGAAAAAGAGGCAGAGGGGCGACGGCGCTGCGACAGCGGCCAGGCCAACGTCTTATTGCCGATCGATCTGGCCAAAAGCCGAAATCAACGGCTTTGACAGATTTCTGCGCGAACGCGTGAGCCAAAGCAAATAAACATGACATGCGTTAAAGAGCTTTTAACGTTATGCGAATGCACTGCAAGAAATTACAAGAAATTTGATGTGACCGAAAAAATCACTTTTTAAATTAATAAATAAAAAAATGGTACTTGACACCATAATTGCTGCATAAATATAAAATAAATCTAATTTATTTTTGGGAAACATTGCTTCTTTCGCTTACTATTGTAATATAATATATTATATATCTCCCTATTTTTCAGCTCTTCTGTGTGTACATTTCATTTAATTAATAATAAGAAAATTAAACAAGGATGCATGGTCAAAATATTAAAAAAAAAATTGCATAGTTTTGGTTTTTATAAAGTTATAATGTTTTCAAATTATATTTCTTATATAATTTAATATGTTATATTACGTGAATCTCTTGCTGACTATATTCCTTTAGAAAAAATGTAAAAGCTAGCGTAATGCTTAAGATTCATAGGCTTTGTCAACCGATTGTTACAGAATACTTGCTATAGGCAGTATACCCCATCAAACCACTTTGTGCGCTAAGCGTATACAGCAACTAACAAATTTAATAAAAAATTTTGGACAGCGACAAGCAACAAGAGCAACAAACAACAACAAGAGACACTTTGTATTTCAGTTTTTGGCTGCATTAATTATCGCCTTGCCATGAAATATGCGCGCCATGCATGCGCAGATCAGCCGAGCCAATGGGTGGGCAGGCGTGTGTGGGGGGTGGGGGTGGGCTATATTGGGCATATGGCAGTTAGAGAGTATGTGCAGTGATCAGCGAGAACCGTGGGGGGCGCAGGAGGGAAGCAAAATGTTGGAGACTTTGACTGTAACTGACTGCTAACCTGTGCCAATTAAATTAAACTCAGTTAGCAAGGGGCACAAATAACAGCGGTGGTGGCAACGACAACATTCAACGTTTTTTTGCCTAATGAACCAGTGTTGCCATATCGCTGTCTGAACATCGCTAAAAACGCCTGACATTTGCCGATCATTGACAGCTTTCGGTGGTAACCGTTCTGTCAACGACTTGTCAAAGCTTGTCTTAAGCTGGGTGAATGGAAAAAGATTTTGACTTTCGATTATTTCCCTGGTGCGATAAATAGTATAGGTTTCGAAAGCATTTATTGGAACATTATTCGAAGGTAATAGTACGTCTATAGAAGTCCGTAGGTGAGATAGCAGTTAGTGTTATTTGAAATATAAT
The DNA here is from genome assembly GCA_035043565.1 of Drosophila robusta. NCBI lineage: Eukaryota > Metazoa > Arthropoda > Insecta > Diptera > Drosophilidae > Drosophila > Drosophila robusta. The sequence goes on along the minus strand of JAWNMW010000583.1, from coordinate 8,979,816 downwards.
AAGGTTGATAATTTTTAAACTATATCCTATTCTTTTTATAATAATAATAATAATAATAATAATAATAATAATAATAATAATAATAATAATAAAAATATTAATAATAAAAATAATAATAATAATTATAATAGATTATGTTGAATAATTCATTTGGGTACAAATTATGATGGTTTAATAGATGCAGTTGATGTTCGTTTGTCTGTTTATATTCACTTGAGATTAAATATTCATATTTAACAAATATTAATTTCTTCCCTCGAAAAAAATTAACACAAAGAGTAAAATCCATCTATGCATAACCTGGCTGAGATTAAAACTTTTGTAGCAATTATTCCACCCAACAATTTTCATTTGCTTTGTTTATACTAATTTAATTTTAATTTTTTTAAAATGAATTTTAATTTTATTTTAAATGAATTTTATTTTTTTAAATTAAATTACATCTGAAACTTGTTTGATAAGCCTATTTACATGATTTTAATATGCTATAATTTAACACAAGTGAGATCCAACTTAGCCGTAAAGCTTTTGCTGCCTGCAACTAGCGCCACCTATCATGAATGCGTGCCGCTTATAAAGCTTATCTGTCCGAACTTTTTGCAAAGCAGCAGCAACGTGGTGAAAAGCTTCCTACACAAAAAGAGCGAGAGGGTAAGAGTATAAAGAGCGAAAAAAGTAAAGAGAATAAAAATAATCTTCAAGTTAAGAGCAAACTCTTGAACTCCACTCTCTGGTCCATATCAGCCAGACACTTTGACGCATTGATAAGGATAAGACCTTGAAGCCCCCCTCCCCCATTGCAAGCAAAATTATGTTAAGGCCTGGCACATCTGCATGTAAAGCCGTCTTAATTGCAGCTATTAAACGGTATTCAACGCAAAGTTCTTGCTTCAAATTGGAATTATAATATAAATATTAATAAAAATAATTCAATTTTGTCGACCAGAAAATGAAGCCACAAAAATGCCATAAAACGACAAGACCACAAATAATAAACAGGCTTGCGGTTGCTTAAGACGTGCGTGTGTGCACATGTTTGTGTGTGTGTTTGTGAGTAAGTGTATGTGTGTGGCAAAGTGTTGCAAGTGTCGTATCATCAACAAGGCTTCCACTCGCTCCTTTGCGCCCCCTCAAGCCCGCTGCTATACACTGTCATTGTGCAAATATTTGCATATTTAAGTTAGTTTTTGTTGCTGTTGTTGCTTTCTAAAGCAACCGCAAAACTCATAAGCGCATTTTAGTATCCTGTGTTCTGTATGTGGCATACATAAGTATATATACGCTGTCATGCCAGTCATACAAGTGCACACATATCTGTACATATATTTATATATATCTTTAGATTGTCTCTGCTTGCAGGAAGGTCAAGCGCGCGCTTATGAAGTTGACGCCGTCATTCTCGCAGGGCGACAAAACGTTTAATTATGTCAGGTGTTAAGATGCCGGTTATCATGTCAAACAATGTACCACAGTGCGTATGCGTTGCCTGAATTTAAAGCAAATGCCTCCACCCACCTGCACCCTTAGCTCACGTTAAAGTGCGTTTTGTAGTTCTCGCTCCCTCGCCTTTTATCTCCTGCCTGGCACACAACTTAATTAATTAGTAGTGAGAAAGGACTTCTATCGCAACAAGGTCTCAGATTATTGTAGAAACTGCTTCACTTGGGGCCAAGACCCCACTCATGCAGCTGCTGTTGCTATTGCAGCCGACGTTTCTGATACCCTGTATTCCGACAATGATTCCATAATAATAATAAAAGACTCTTATATGAAGTCAATATGTCCATTATTTTGTTACGATTCAAAGTATACAAAGTGAAAAGAAAATAGGTATATAAATTTAATGCTTGCATTTGCTTGCAGACATATAGAAAATATGCGGGATTTTTATTTGTTGTTTACCGCAAGAAAGTTTATTGATGAATTGCGTTACACCGATAATAGGTTATATAATATTGATGTCAACAGTGGGAACAATAACCTAACCCCCATGTAAATGTTTATAAGCATACAAAAACTTAACTTTTGACCCACATTTCCTATGGGGAAGTCTATCTTAATTGTGCATAAAGACATTTATAATTGCCAAGTGTAGTTAGGATATCTTTATAAACAAAAGTTCCTAATACGAAAATATTTTTTAAATATTTTATTATTTTTATTATTATTTATTTTTTTATTAGAACTGAACACAGGGTATTATCAAGTGTGCTCCAATTAAGACCTCTCACATTACTACCCTTATAATGCGCTTAAAATGCGCTCATTCGCTACCATTTTGCCCAGCCCAAGGTCTTAACTTTCAAACTTAACCCCACTTAATTCGCAATGAGCTGCACAAAGGTGCTGCTAATAAAAGTTTTGGATGGTAACCTCTATTGAAACTACTGTCGTGTTGTTAACCCCTCTCTCTAATGATTAGCCTAATTTGATCTGATTACGCACACATGTCAGTTGTCAAATGTTGGCCATAGACCGTGTTTAAGCCTGCATCCCGATGAAAGTAAATATACAAGCTCAAATTAGTTGCATTGTTTCACGTTGAAGCTGACAATGGGAATGACAATGTTATTGCCTTAGCATTTTGTAAGGCTTGAGGTTTTCCTTGTTTGTTGATTTTATATTGTAAGTGCACCTGCTGCAGCTCCTGTGACAGTGACAGTTACAATTACAGTTGAAGCTGGTAGGTAAAAGACACAGTCTTGCCGTGTTTTACCTTTTTTCTACTTTCTGCTAAGCTGCAAACGTTTATTTACTTTGAATCCGGTTCTGTGCATAAGACAAATGTAAATGGAAAAATTTTTGTGGGAAAAGGAATGACAAACTAGGTATGCTATACACTAAATCTAATTTATAACTACGTATTTTTAACTTTGCCTTAGTCTATTTCTCTCATCTTATTTCTTGACAAGAAATACATATACAATTATATTAAATACTTATATGTTTGAGAGTACACATTTAGTAGAAGATAAAATTCAACACTTTCAAAATTATCAAAAATATATAACATTAATATAAAAATCCTTTCAGCTGCGAACAGATGATAACAGGGGAACATGGGAATAAGGATAACAACAAACACATCAACTTCGTGTACAGTTCATTTATAAATAACGGCATAAATTTGATGTATGACTAAGCATAAGTTGGAGCCAGGACGAGTACCTTCTGAAGGCGTCAAGTGACAGCGAATGAAAGATGCGTCCCAACCATTGGAAGGGTTTTGATTGCCTAAATAAGAGGAGCCCTAAACTTTTCAACTCACAATTGTAAATGCCAGCTTAAAGCTGCGCTGTGTTGCTAATAATTAATTACAGTGTAATGGCAGCCCAAGGTCCGTAACAGCTATCTCACGGTTGTTGGTGCTTGCTCACGTTAGACGGAAACGGAAACGAGACGAGACGAGACGAGACAACAAAGTGTTGGTTAGTTTTAAGTGCCTAAATGAGACAATGGCCACGTACCGAGCGAAACAGCTGTTCCAATTTATCGCTTGAGTTGCGGCCGCAAGTTTCTTTTCTTTGGCCTACGGAACGCGAATATCCGAGTGAGTTATGAAGAGACATTACGACTAGATATGACACATAAAAAGTTATGTGGAAAGTTAAGCCAATTCGCTGATTTTATATCCAAAGTGCGCACTTTATTTCTCGATTATAAGAAATAATATGCCCGCAGCACGTATTAGGCAAGTGGTCATGGCCGCCAGTATATTCTCCATTCATTAGATCATCCGACATTAGAATGAATCAAAACATTCAAAAGGAGGTCAGATTTTCCATTAAATAATACATTTGTATTGTGCACAACGACACATTTCGGCCATATAAAGTATAAATAATTTAGTTTAATTATAATTGTACATAGTTAGCTCGTTAGCTCTGCTTTTTTTAATGCAATTGTCTTTTTTAATATATTCGATGGAATGTACAAACATTTATTATAAAACCATAATAGGAACTGATTCTTTGTAACCTAATACCAAGAAAAACAATCATAATTTGACCAAGTGCTTCAATATATCGCAATTCTTTATGTCTGCAAGGAGGTCAGATTTTCAATTAAATAATACATTTGCATTGTACTAAACGACATATATGGGCCATATAAAGTATAAATAATTTAGTCTAATTATAATTGTACATAGTTAACTCGTTAGCTCTGCTTTTTTAATGCAATTGTCTTTTTTAATATATTCGATGGAATGTACATACATTTATTATAAAACCATAATAGGAACTGATTCTTTGTAACCTAATACCAAGAAGAACAATCATAATTTGACCAAGTGCTTAAATATATCGCAAATCTTTATGTCTGCAAGGCATTGATTGTATTTTTTATTAACATACTAAATTATAGATGGGCTTGTATCAAATTTCACCGTAAATATGTCCGTAAATATTTTAATAAACGCATTTTAAGAGGCTTTGCAGTCGTGCCTGTATAATCATACATACAAATAAATACCAAACCACAATTATTGTATTATGATCCGATAGGCTATAAATTTATTTTGCAATGCATTTTTAAAGTGCACAGCTTTGGGCGTTTGTTTGTGCATGTGCGAGAATATTTGTTTTTCTGTATTTATTTAATATTTTATGGATTTAATTTAATTTAGCCTGATTCTTAGATTTTATTTTTTGTGGAGCATGTTGTTCAACACGCACAAAACGCACGTTTACTTCGTGTACTCGTGTAACGAACAAAAAGCAGACTTCCGCTTATTTCTAATGCCATTGTCTCCCAGATACCTACGTACGTATTGTATATAAAATGACTGTCTCTCTCTCGAGAATTTTTCCATGCCTCATGCTAATCCATCTCAAGTGTCAATTCGTGCGTCCGTATCAAGCCAGTCAGCGATTTAATCGAGCGCCCTGTCGCTTTCCTGCTGATTGAGCACTTTTTTGGTAAATATCTCGGCTTGTCTTTATACATATTAAAATTGGGTAGAAAGGGTATAATGGCTTTGCGGTGAAGTATGTAACAAGCAGACGGACGCAACTTCGACAACATAGGGTACTTATTGTCTTGGTCTGCATTTCAAGGAATTTAAAAGCTTTGAACTTTAACTTTGAAACATTTGTTTTTCTGAAATCGCTATATATAGTATTTAAACATATTTCGCAAAGAAAGTTTATCAATTTGATGTCTTTTTGAGAACAGAGTTTTACTTAGATAAGTTACTGACTGAGATATGTTTACTTAGGAGCAGATTATATCGACCAACAATATATATACCTTATAGGTTTCGGCGACGTCTCCTTCTATGCGTTACAAATTTCATGTAGAACTCATAAAACCCTCCGCAAGGGTATTAAATAAAAAACAAAAAATCTCCGAAAAATTCTTATAAATAATGCATGCGTCTTTTGTATATGTAGATTAAGTCTGAGGGAGTCTTTGGGTTAATGTGCTGTCAATGGCTGCTGGGCCGCAAGTTTAAATGGCGTGCAATTGATTTTGCCACGCCCAGTTCAAGCACTTGATGGCAGGAAGGAAGCAAATAAGCGACGGCAGCTTCTATGTAAATGTCGCTGTCAACACGCCGATGTTAAGGCTGAGATGTCAGAGATTGCAGCCTTATTTATACCAAGCACACGCTTACCCTTGTCTATACTTTGCCAATACAAACAGCTGACAAGTGGGAACCGAGTCCTGGGCCAGAGACAAGCTCCACGTCTTCAGCTCCAGTTCTATCCCCAGCACCGACTCTGCCCCAAACATGGACCCATTCAACGTGATTTAGTGCTTGTGGTCAAGTGGGCCATGATTGACTTGGCTGCGGTAAGAGCCAAATGAAACCTACGCATGCAGAGAACTACGGGGAGCTGGAAAAACTTTAATGCGGGATGGGCTTTAAGAAATAATAATCATGATTATTTATTATTACACACTTAGCTGAGTAAGACAATTTTATGAGCACTAAATATTACTTAGCTCTAGAATAAATTTAATAACATCATCATATTCTCGCTTTCCCTTGCACTAAATTTTATTTAGTTGCAGAATAAGTTTAGTAATAACAATTTCTTATAACAGTTACGATTAGAATTAATTTTATGTTTGCTTAAATTGTTGTTAATTTATTAATCATTTGCAGAGTGTGCAAGTCAGTAGCGAACAAAATATCACAAGCATTTTACAACTGTTTTTTATTAAAGCTGAATCTATAACATCTTTCTTAGGTTCATTTATTTATACTCAATATTCTTCTATTCGGTTTTATTTTCCTGCACACCAATAAACAACTACCTCTACAAAAAGGTTGTAGTTGTTGAAAAAACATATCGCAAAATGCTTTAGATTCTAACAGGATTTTCTGCGGTCACACAATGTGTAAAACTGTGAAGTAATCGCATAACTTTATTTTAATTTTTCATTCATATAGCTTCTGAAGCTATATGGTTGGCATTTTGAACATGTGTTTTTGAATATGTGAGCTCGTTTTTGTTGTTATACCATTCATCCACAGAAAATAGTATAAAAGCGGTTTTCTACAAATGCGTGTGCCAGACAAAAGGATGCTTATTGAGGAAGGTAAAAGTTTAACTAAACTGAAAACACGTATTTATAAGCTAATGAGATTATGACACTCTTCAAGAGAGAGCTGTTGTTTAAGTATCATCGATGAGTGCCAAATAGAAAATTGTCGTTAAGATTCGGTTTGTCAGGATTTATGAATCCGGGTTTAAGCTCGAAACTTGGTTTGAGACATTCTTGCCAATTTCAAAATGATAAAATTCTATTCCTTCAAATTAAAGTCAGCCATAAAATACTTTAGGGTCAAATTTGGCTATTCTACTGAAAATATTGCGGGGCATGTATTTTCATATAAATTTCATAGCTACAAATCTAAGGGCATGGACTCAAGTTATTTATGCTTTGGGACTGTTTCTGCTTCAAGAAATTACACAATAATAATAATATGAGATCAAATAAAACAGAAAAAAAATAGGAAATGTCAAAAGCTTATTTCAACCAAATCTCTTTTAGGAAAAATTAAAGCTGCTTTCTAGACAACAGATGTGGTTTGAGGCTTAGAATATAGGCAAATAGATATGACTTCATCGGCAAAAATAAAATTTGTCAGGTACTTCAACTGTGGGTCACACTTGCTCGAGTTTGTGCTAAATTCATTGTGTGAAGTAAGGAGATTAGTGCGTTGATTGTGTGCGTGCCGAATGCGGCCACAGTTATAATTTAGCTACACTTGCCACGCCCATCCCGATTACGAGCCCAACTCCTCCATAATCGCATGTTTGGCTGCACTAAGTGCAATTGCTTTTGCGATTGATTTGGCTTGCTCGATAAGCTTTACCCGCTGCCAACATGCAAACAAGGAGCTGCGAGGAGTTGCGTAATTATTAAATGCCTGAGTTCTGGGCTTGGCCGGGATGTCCACGAACTTACTCATTATGGATTTAAAGGCGTTGTGGCCGTTGAGGCAATCAAAAAACTTTTTGGCGCTGCTCGAAACTTTCTTTGGCTGTCAATTAGGGGTTTGTGGGACATTTTGGTAGTTGGGTGGCATTCAGTCAGCCAGGACTTAAGTTGCTGTCAATGACTTTTATTCCTTAACTGGCAGCTGTCCATTCCCCGAGGGCCAGCAATTTGGCCGAGGGGGCATTGTAGTTGTAGTCATTAATGGAATGTGACTTAAGCGCGGCATTGTCGCCAGCCGTTTGGGAGGGCTCCTTAAATGCAATTGCTGCATGTCCTTGACATAATTTACAATTTCAATAACATTTGCTGGCGCTGCCAGAGCCGCTGGCGCTTGGTATGCTGGCGCAATTTATTCGTGCGTATTATCCTTGCCAACAAGAGCACAACTCCGCACTCAGCTGAGTCGTAAGACGCAATCATCAGCTACAACATCATCATCGTCATTGCTGTTGGGGCGACATGCGCATTTGTCATCATTAAAAACGGTTGGAGACGTTGGGCAAGGAGCAAAAATTAGTCGGCGCGCCGCTGTGAGTCCTGTGACCAGGATATTTATGCGTGTGCAGCTACCAGGCCAAAGGCACTTCAAGTGTCACGCCCCGCCGCCTTTGCCTTTTGTCTCACTGACTGTTGTTGCCACTGCTCATTATGGCTTAAAAAATGTTAAGCACGTCGACGCCTGTTTTTGCATGGAAAGTGGAAGTGGCAGCAGGACCCCACGCCCTGTCCTGCCCTGTCCCACATCGAGGCGTGCCACTTGAAGCAGGTCGCTTGGGTCCAACCTCGCCAAGTGCCCAGCAGCTACCAAAGCCACTTGATAGTCAGCGCTGACATCTCATTATGGTTGTCAGCGCTTTGCCTAAAACCGTCAACAGCGCGTATGTGTAATGTCTGAAGCCCGACTTCCGCCCCCATCCGTCCCCCATCCGCCCCCGCCTGCGACCCTCCCCCGACTGCCTGCGTGCTCATGTGTAAGCAAAATGGCTACAACGTGAATTATTTTTATGCGCCTTAGAGGACCAATTTTCGTGTTGTGTGTGTGTGCGTGAGTGTGTGAATGTGTGTAGTGTGTCCTAGCTGGTGTCAATTTAAATTCATATGCATTTTATTTTGGGTCTAAGTCTATTTTTATTGAATGCGCTAAAGAAAGCAGCCCGACAGTTAGGGGCGTTGAGTTAGATAGAAACAAATAGAATTTCATTAGATATCACAGATATCTATATAAGTATCTGTCACTTGTCACAGCTTTAATGCTATTATAATAAAGTTTGTCACACGGCATATTACTTTTTTACTCGTTCACGAAGTGAGAAGAGTGTATTGGGTTTGTGGAATGTCCCATTGGAGCTAAAGACTTCAAATTTGAAATATATACTCGTGTAAATCCGCGTCATAAAAAGTGATAAGATTTTTGGTAACGGGGCAGTTCGGTAAAATAGATAGATAAATATATGATGACCTCCTTTAAAGATCGCACAACAACTTTTGGATACGCCCACTGGGTGCGTGGTAAATCGTTAAAATCCATATATCTTGGGTGCGGATGAAGCACATACCTCCTACAATTTTAGAGATAGAGTCTCTAAATTTGGCAGACACCTCTTTGGAATATCGGGCCACGCCCCTCCCGCACATGCTAATTACAAAAAACGATATATTTGCAAAATAATAATAATAAGTAGGACTGTTTGCGACTGCTTTAAGCACCCGACTCTAACTCCAGCACCCCCCGGGGCTTTAAGGTGCTGACAAAATGAGCAACAGTCGCCACAAGTTAGATGATCAAACAGCAAGGAGAAAGAGAACAAAGCGAATTCACGGGCGTAATTTGCAGAGCACTTGGTTTGTAGGAAACCGCATGTCCAGGACACTGGCAAACCGCCCACTTTCGATTGCCTGCGCATAATGCGGGAGCAACCACAATGGCAACAACAACAATTGGCAACAATTGTAAGCCAATTGTATGGCTGGCATTGATGCACAAAGGTGTCCTGGCAGCGTCTGTCTGGGCTGCCTTATCCTGGCAACGCCGGCGTGTGGCGTTTCCTTATTCTCAATTTTAAATCCCACTGCATTGCCAATCCCGGACTTCTGCGTCGTCAGCTACAAAAAGGTGAGCGGATGCGAAATCGATGATGCGATTTGTATTCCGACTCACGCTTTCGACTCGACCAGAGAATAAGTCAATATTACCCAAAGCTATTGAAAGGTCATTTGCAGACAGTTTGACATGCTATCTTAAGTGCCCGGAGAAAATATTCTAAATTGAATTCGATGTCAAGTGACGGACACATATTACAGTTTTCTCGGCGATCACGGTAAAACTGGCTTCATATTAATATTAAAATAACAGGAAAACAACAAACCCATTTTGCATTGTACTAATAAGAAAAATCACATGGAACTTACAAATTTGCCTTCTTGTGCTTTTACGTTCCATCTATAATTTAATACACATTTCCCTTTGAAATTGGGTAAAAAGGAAAAATTAGGTTTGTGCAAGTGTTTGTAACAGGCAGCAGAAATCGTCTTCAATGCCATAAAAATTATATATGGTCAACACCCATTGCCAAGCCGTTAGCCCATCTCTCTGCACGAAAGCCTTGATCTCAGAGACTTCAAGAGCTTTTACACAGAGAGAAAAAGTCAAGTATTTCGCGCTTAAAAGTCCACATTTCTGACTTTATTTCTCCCTGCTTTTGAAATTACTGAAGTCAAGTATAATTTCTTAAGTCCGAGTATTTAAGTCAGCTAAATTTGATCTAAGATTTTTTAAATCCTGTTCTAGTTATTTAAAAAAAACTAAAAGAAAGAAAAAAAGGATTTTTTCACTCTGTGTAATATATGAAAAATAGTTCTTGTAAAATCATATCACATTAATTTAATTGATCCTTTAAATTCTTTAATTTAGATTATCGGTAACCCGCTCCGATTTCAGCTTTCAGCTTCTGCATATATTGCAAATTATCATAGCTATTTAAGACAATTATTTGGCTTATGGAATGCTCCCCATGTTACGCCACATTAAAACGCATTTTCAGTTGTATTATCTTACGCCTTAGGACAGATATTTGCATTCATAAATATTTTATTAAAATCCATAGACAAACGAAAAATTCTTTTAGTAATGAATACGCAAAGCATAACTGGTGTGAATGAATAGAAAGGATGCTGGAATGCATGTTACGCCAGCTTCAAACTAAGTACAGAGTATCCCCAAGACCAGCATTCCTGGCGCTATTGGCATGCAATAAAGCAGTTTGACAAGGGACAGGCTGTAAAACTGTTGGACAGCAGCCATGGCGAACTGAATTCCAGAGTTCCACTTTAAAATCTCGGCCAGCTCACTTGACTTTATGAGTCTTTACAACCTTGGGTATTAATGCACTTTAAAGTCGTTGCCAGTGGCAGCTGTAAAGTGAGTGTTAAAGGGCTGCCAGGCACTTGGCGCCCGAGTGGGGACCTAAAAGTTTGAGGGAGGGAGAGCCGAATGTATAAAAAGCTCAAATGTGTTGCGCTTTAAGCTTTATTGAGTTACCGTTGATGCGACCACAGGATGAAAGGTAAACACACTTGGCTGGAGACGCTGGCCCAGTTATTAACTCTAATTAGCAGTGGGAAGCTTCAAAATTAGCCTTTCTACTTGCAACCTCGAGTGTGCCTCCTTTCAACAGCTCGTTCCTCTCAGTCTCCGTCTCCCTCTCTCTCTCTCTCTCTCTCTCTGTTTATTGCTCTCACTTCGTTTACAGCACTCGCTTTGTGCGATACAGTCAACATTAAATATTTACTATGCAACTCAAAAATGTTGACAACTTTTACCTTTCACATATTTCGCATGTAAAATGCAATGCGTGTGTGCGTGTATGAAAAACTTTAAGTTTATTATGATATGATATTATTATATCATAATTGCGGCAATGTTTGCACTCAACTCAAAGTAAATTATTTAATATCTCGCATGCATGACAAATAGAAATTGATTCGGTTAACATTCAGCAAGCAGGTTGGGAACCTGTTTTGATTATTTATGCGCACCCAATTCGAGGCCAATTCATTCAGTCAGAGAGACCAGTGCTGACCAGAAGCAATCATGGCCAAATAAAATCACTGAAGCGTCCTGCGTCGGCATGAGCCTTGGTCAAGTATCCTGCTCAGTCGGCCGCTTAAAAGCAAATAAAATTGTGCAACAAAAATACCAAAAAGGGTTGCCAAGCGAATGTCGAGTAAGTGAGTTGTGTTTGGGCCAAAGGGCTCGGCGGGTTCTTCCCCCGCTGGCGAAGATGAGGGTGCGGATTCTGTGGTCTTTCCGTTGCCCAAATAAGCCCTTGCCAAAGCGACTCCGACATCTCGATAAATGTCAATCGGTTTATGATTTAAGAGTCGATTTTATTAATGCTGCGGCATACTGGAGAACCTAATTTTGTATGTTTGCTTTAAATTAAATTTCAATATCCAATTTTTGAAAAAAGCATTTGCAAACTGTCAAAATGCCTAACGATAACATATTAATCAAATAGTAAAAAAAATTTAATGAATCGCCAATTTTGAGCATCCCAACGAACTGTCAAAAACTAAGTTATTGAGTGTAAATATACAGAATATCGGTATAAAATCATACCATAAAACCAGATGTCTGCAAGGTTATTTATTCTTCGACTGCGCGGAAACATGTCACGTTAGAATTAGCCCAAAAGTTTTCCTCTGAGAATATCATATCATTATGTTAGTTTTCTGTAATTTCGAATAGCGGTTCCCAAGCCAGTAAATACCTGCAAAACTTGTTTTGGAGTCTTAAGTTTTAAATGTAAATATAAAATGCACATTTCCTGCCTCTACAAATATATAAAATTTCAAGAAATTTACCTTTTTCTACCCTCTAAACAATTGCTAATCGAACATGGGACTAAGTGCCCGCATAGCAATTTTTCTATTTGTATACAATTATAATGAAATTAGAAAGTTTGAAATAGTTCGAAAATTCGTGGCAACTTTGTTGTGTGTTCAGCACAAGTTGTAGCGAATGGGAAATAAGATTACGAAACTCATACGGCACCCTGTAGAGCTCCAAATAGATGGCTCAGTTGATGTGAACTAATCTGACAGGCTTGAAAAGTTGCCTAATCGCTTCATTGGTCAGTTCGTGAAAACACACATATCACTAGGGCACCGAAACCCACATATATATATATGGATTTAATTTAAACCCAAAATGAATCTGAAGCAGTTTTCAAACTTATCTTTGGGCTATGGCTATGATTAAAGAGGCGAGGGATAAACAAATAAAAATAGATAAATAAGTAATTGAGTGCAGTCAACAATAAAACTGATTTCCGCTGTTATGGGTTTTTGTTGTGATTATAATCGCAATCTATATAGCAGTAATACAAGAAAACCAATACACATATTGTTGCATACTTATAGGGAATAGCAATGACCCAAAGGATAAGCAGTGCCACAATGTTGCCGCCCAGTGATAACATCTACAAAAAAGTTTATTGGCATGTCTCAACAGGATCTCCGGTTGCACTCTCCTTCTCGCTCTCGCCACCATTCTGTCGTTCTTTTCTTGCGCACATGAAGTTGATGGCCCGCTAAGTGAGCTGCTGAACTGCTGAGCTCCAGTGCCCTCCAAGCTCGTCTCTCGTTGTGGCCATAAACTTTTAAAGTTCGCAATTCAATTTCAATTTGCGCAACAAACGTGGGCAGCGCCCGCATCCGGCAGAGAAGAGCAATGGCAGGGCAATTGCATATCTGTATATGTAATACGTATACACAAATACCGTACAAATAGTAATAATAATAATAGGAGCAACTGTGCCAGCTGCGGGCATTGCCATGCCAAATCAAATTTCAAAACACGTACTTAAAGTGCAAGAACTTCCCGTAGGGGGATGGACTAGTATCAGTTATAGAAATTGCTTGGGTTGGGCAATGCCATCAAAATCGTTGGCCAGCGCATAAATTTGATTTGTGTTGCACATAAAAACCGAAACAGCGCTAAAAAAGAAATAGCTAAAACAAACAAGAAAAATTTGACGTGTTTTTGCCATGACCAAAGGTTGCCTCATTCATCTTAAGGTTTTTATATCTAAGCAAAGCAAGCAATTTCTTTCTTATTAAGTTTGCTGTGCGTGGAAAATACGCGTCGCCGATACACAAATTAATTTAGAACATTTTTATGCAGCTTTTTTTTTGGTACGCGAAAATGATAATAAAAAATTCAACAAAGTTGCAAAATATTGTATTTTTACATTCTATTGCTAAATATATATACTGACTAATTGGTTGGTGTTTTCGTAAAAGCAACATTATGTGACCTTAGTGTGCTAATTAGGATGAGGTTTTGGAATTCACTCAAAAATATATAAATGGTAATTTAAAACTCTTATATCTTAAAGTTTATGAGCTTCAAATATATTGACAATTATGCTCGTTAAAATTTAAAGGAACAGGTAAATTTTCGTACAAATAACTTAACCTTATTTCCAATTTTCATCAGAAAAATTTAAACTTTGTAAAATATTGCTAGTAATAATTAATATCATAATGCTTATGTATATGCAGTATAATTTTATTGGTAAAAATATCCGGAAGTTTTAAGAACATGAAAAATGGTATTAAAAATTATGAAAGCAAGTACGATAAAATATAGATATAGGTTCGAATATATTTTATTTCTTATTTCATATCCATTCCTTAACAATTTCAGAATAATCTAGTTTACAAGTGAAGCCTACTACACACGAAATTTAAAGATGTAAGAAATGTATATATTAATAAAGTAAGCATATTAAAATTATCAGAAAGCGAATGTGAGTGAATGTAAGAAGGCTAAAGGAATTTTTGGCTAGGCTTGGATTTGAGCAGGCTTTGGCTTGGCTTCGACCATAAGAATACTATTGAATGTAATGTTATATGTAAAATCGAGGTGATATTTTAACACCATTTGAAAAGTACTTTATTTGAAAACTTGATCTATCTGTAAATGTGTCATAGATATTTTTTAAGCATTTGATGGGTCGAAACTTTTTCGTGTAACTCTATAGCCTCAAGCAATTGAAAATACAAAGTTTCCACAAGTTGCAACAGAGCTGGAAAACTGTTGCTTGGCTTCCAGTTAAAAGCGAAATGAGGAACGGCCTTAAAAGTGACTACAAATATTTGCAGCACTTTTCCATTATGCGTGAGCTTTCCTCACAGTTTCTTTTTTAAAACTTGCTTCGCGAAAATTCAATAAACACGGCAGTGAAAACTTTGCTGAGTGCTAAACAAGGCTGGGCATTGTGTTGGCCACGCCCCAAACACTGGGATGGGGGACGCACCTTTGCACTGCCAATTGCAAGTAACCGAAAAGTTTCACTTGACGGACTTTCCACTGCTGTTGCCAATGCATTTCAGTATTACTTTTTTCGAAAAAGGAATTGAAGAATTCTTAACTTTAAATTGAAATTCAACATCTTTATTTACGATGGCACTGTCGCGGTCGGGCGAGACAGGACTCCACTTGCCAGGTGCTTAATGAACGGTAACAATTTCGCCACGTCGCATTCGGGCGCACACAAAAGCCATAAAAAGAAAAGTTGCCTATAAAAAATATCACCTGTTGTGTTATTGTTTTTGCCCGCCTTCGCTCCACTTTGCCTTTTATTCGGTTCTCTTTTTGGAACGGTCATTGCGTTAGGCAGCGACAGACGCGACGTAGGCTGTGCCTCAACTTAAATAAAAGTCACCGATGATTGCCATAATAATTTATCCGGGTAGCTGGCGAGCACCCTCTTTGCTAGCAGACAGCTTGAAATGAGAAAGTGTTTGGTAAATTGATAAAATATTGCTGATGCTGACAGCCGATGTAGGGAGTATGAAATATGCAATACGCGTATGATTGATGATGCAAATGCTACGCCTTCAGCGGCCTTCGAATTCAATTAGGTCGAGTACCGACGTCCCATGATGGTGATGAGAAAGCATTCTCTCTACTTAAATGTGTAATCACCTGCTGCAGTGCATAAGCTTCAATTTACTGCCTTTATATGGCTTTTGACTAATGTACGTATAAGCAAGCGATAGTACACTCTTCTTAAAATAAAACGGGAGGCTCCTGAAATAGCTACAAATAATAAATAAAATAAAATTGTGAAAGATATAAATGTTTCGCTGCCATTTAAATGGAAACGGCCGAAACCATTTGGTTTAAAATGCATTTATTCCTCTTTATTAATCAATAGAGATAGTGTTTAAATGTGCAAAAAACTCATCATAGGAAGTTTTAAAGATACAGCTTTAAATCTGAGAGCCGCAGGCAATCAATTAGATAGACAGTCAAACTGACACAGTCCATCAGAAATGTATGCTTACATGATTATTAAATTTATAATATTATTAAAATATAACAATTTGGCTATAAAATGTAATTTTTGTATTATTTATTCGTCAACATTGATAGTGATCAAATATAAAATTTAACAGACTTATCATAGCAAGTTGTAGAGATGTAGCTCTAAAACTGCGTAAAATAGGAAATCGACTAGATATACAGTCCGACAGATACAGCCAATTATATATGCTTCAATAACTATTAAATTTATAAATATATTAAAATTAAAAAGAGTGTATTCAAGATTGTAATTTGTACTTCAAAATGTAGTCCTTTTCCGTCTTATCTTAAATGAGTGCTAAAATAATCGACAAACTTCAACAGCATATGTGTAAGTGAGTGCCCATCGGCCATTGCTTTCTGTTGATTCGATTGTTGAAACGTAAACAATTTTTTGGTTTCCCGCACCCACACACCTCAAAGTACGCAAACAAGAGAGATATTCGCACGCCAATCGAGTTGTTTTTTAAATTAAATTTTTTCCTCGTTGTTGGCCTTTTTATTGATTGCGTAAAATAGACAACAACAAGTTTTTGGAGCTCGCTAGCGATTCATGTGGGCGCTTCTCCTCGTCGCGTTTCAACTGTTTCTGTTGCCGTTCCGTGCGATCTATATCGAGCAGATGCCGGCAATAAAATAAATATGATTCCAGCGAGAGTTGGACGCACTAACAAATATACAATGAGGCTGGCAATTGTAACAGCTTTCACTTTCCACTGTCGGTCGATTCGCTTTCATTAAGGAGGGTCGGGGCTCTGGCACGGTTGGATTTCAATTTCCGTTGATTGAAGTTAGCGCCAAATGACTTGCCAAGCACCTGGACTTGCCAATACGAAATGAAGCGCAGTAAACTACGGAAACGGTGGCAATTAAATTGAATGCAGATACCATTAGGGGCTAAGCGTTTCTACTGAATAGGGTTTTATAAAGTTCTCAAGCTGACTGAATGCTTATCGCTGGCTATAGCTGCTGCCAAAAAAAATGGTTGTGCAAAAGTTTTGATAGGTGTCTTAATTCGATAAGCAGAGTTTCAACCACAATTTATTTAAGTTAGGCTCGTTATGCTGTGACTAATAAACTTTTAATTGAATTGCGAGCGGTAACTAAAACTGTCGAATTTGTTGCCCTCAATCCTTTTACGAAACGGAACATTGTCGCCCATCGCACGCGCTATTTTCGCATTTTAACGACATCCCGTTATGGGAACATTTCAATTTCCTGTGTCCTATGTGAAAAATTGTTGCCAAATTCGAAACAAATTGCAAAAAGTCGGCAGCCCTGCTAAATGACAACAGCCAGGAAGTAAAGGATATCAGAATGCTGCCATGGGGCTGTCTTCTCTGGGGCTGGGCTGAATTTGGTCTGATCTGGTCTGGCCCTTCTTGCAGCTGACTCCTCGACAGCTACCGAGATAAAAACATTTTTACCAAAATATGCCCGCAAACCTCAACAGCATTTCGACAACGACAGCACATCAGAGGCATGATGCCGCTGCTCGCGGGGAGAGTCGATGAAAATCCACTTTTGCCCACAACATCCACAACATAATAATGGATGTGTGTGTGTGTGTGTGTGTGTTGTGAGAGGGTGGTGTGCGGGTGTGTGGTGTGCGCTGTGTCTGGCATTTAGCAGCATAGCAGAAAATCAATGTTAGCAGCTACAACAAGCGCAAACAACGGCAACAGCATTTACATCATGTTGGTGCGGCAGCTTGAATAAGGCGTCACCTCAAGGCTCGTGGAATTCGCTTTAGTTTCTTTTTGGCCGTCTGAGTCGCAATTTAAATTTATAAGCCCTAAAATTGCAAGGTAAAAATTCTGATGCGCATTGTTCGCCGTGCCCGTTTTTATGGCAGCCAGCTACCATAAATTAAATGGTCGCGCAATAAAAGCCAAATCAATTTGAGCGTGAAATCGATTTTCACTCTCTTGCCTTTTGTGCCGACCCAGCCGAGCCCAGTCCTCAATCGATAAATTCGCCCGCAGTTAGCGAGGCTCAACCTCCATTGCAACAGGTTATTGCCATGTGTAACGTTGCCAAACGGCAACTTAGTCTATGCCACACTAAGAGGCACGGCACGGCATTGGCTGCGCAGCAACAAAGCGCCGTTGCAAGCGCCCATTCTGATTAATGGCGGGCCACAGAGCACGAGCGCAAAAACAACAAATTGCACGAATGAAGTGTGTGATTCCCAATCAAGCTGAAAGTGTTCCAGGACCTCGATTAACAAGCCCACTGCGAGTGTTTATACAACACTTGACAAGCGAGAGTTGATTCAGTTTCCTTTAAATGCAATAGTTTTATGTGTTTTACGTTATTTTGTAAATTTATGTAATCCATTTTCCTCTACTTATAAGTAAATAAGAAAATTTATATTTAAGATACTATAATATATAACAAAACAAACTAAATATAAGCTGCGGATATAAGCTTCATTATTTAAGTGTAATGAAAAGAGTATATAGAGTATGTAGAGTTCCTTCGCCCTTTCGTATGAACTCAATTTTCTCGGCGATATTGAAATTAGAGAATTGAAATATGAAATATATACTTGTGATAGTCCGTGTTAGAAAAAGTGTTCAGATTTCTATTGACAGATTAAAATTGTCAAAGATATTGACATGTAAAGCTCGCGGAACCATAGCACCCATTTTGGTCATGGTTTATCCTATAGAATGATTCTGCATTTAAAGAATATTCATTATTGAAAATACATTTTTTTAAAATTTTTTTGTTAAAAAATCTTTTACCCCCCCTTACTCATTTATGTTTGTTTTCAAAATTTAAATTTGCAAATTTATATTTTTAATCGATTGTGATTGTCATAATTAGGATACAAAATAACCGATTCTGAGAGCGTCGATATTTTTGTACAAAATCATGCCAAAATTGACAACAATTTTGACATGTAAAGTTCTGGGATCTATAGCACCCATATATCAAACTCCCATAACTTTGCCAAAATTGAACAGATTTTCAAGTTTGATGACATTTGGATTATAGCTTGTCATCTAGATTGATTCTACATCACGTCTACAAATAATTATAGGGTATATGTTTTTTTTTGTTTTACTGTGAACGAGTATTGCGTTGTCGACGGCTCCGTTCTTATTGGTTACTATAGAAATTTAATTATGCAAATCATATTTTCTTTAATTGGATTGGATGAAAGGGGTGTGAGTTCGAGTTAGGTAAGTACTATGCTTTGTGTAAGCTTACAAGTCTGTTTGTGGATCTGGAAGGGTTTTTAATCATGCCTTTCTACGAAATTGCTGACGTCCCAGTTCTGTTTTGCTGTCATATCTTCGACCGCAGTATGTTTGCAGTGCTCGCTTGTCGTTATTTTTAATTTGCGCATCAATGACAACAGGCGACATCGAGAACAGGCTTGTCCGGCAGAGCTGATTTTGTTTGCCGTCGTTTCGCATCTGGCGTTGACAATGCAATTTCCGCCCAACAAAGTACACACGGAAAGCGAAGGTGAAGCTGAAAATGGCCTGGAAACCATTGTCGAGCTCAAGACACGCCCAGTTGCACTCGATTGTGTTTCCTTCGGCTGTCGTCGGTTGCCTGCTGCTTAGTTCTGTGGCAACTTCCGCCAAATGCACTTGTTGTGCATACAGAAATCAGCAATTAAAGATTAAACGAGCCAGAAGTTGGGCCCCAAAAACTTGACAGTTGAGTCCGCTGGGGCTTATTAATAACGCTGCAGTGGGGCACATGTTGCAGCTGTTGCTGCAACTGGACGGGGTAATGTCTGGATATTGCTTTGTTCCTGCTTTCGGTGCAATTTTAATTGCATTATGGCCCCTGGAAATTGCAGCACTGTTGCGACCAGGCACACAAGTTTTAATTGATGTCACAGCTGATGCACTTTGCGTCCAGCCAGGACGCTGGCCTGACTGCGAAGGCAAGTCCCAGAGTCTCTTGCAACTTGGCAATTTCTCGCTACTTGCTTTGCCGTCCTTTGCTTTGTCTTTTTCGCTAGGCACATCCTTTGGGCCCTGCCGCCGCAGGACAACGACAATGGCAGCCAGCCTTTAATTGCAGCGTGCTTCGATAAACTTTAAATGACATTTTAAATTACATCATTAAAAAGCGTTAAGTGTTGTGTGGCAGCTGAGCAGACCTTAACAAACGCTTTCAAATTAATTTTTTATTGCATACATGCATCATTTATATATAGATATCGCGTATACATATATGATTAACATGCGCTTCCCTGTCATTGTGCCCTTCGTAATAATTGACCGCATTTCGCATTAATGCATATTAATAACGTATTTGGAATTGAGCTGTGGATTCGAATGACAGTATCAAATTGAAGCGATTTATCGCTGATTTTAAATAAACACAAACAAATACACGCACACATATTTTCCACACACCCAAAATAATTCGTTTAAGTCAGCAAAAGCCTCAGACTCCCCTGGGAGTGAAGGGCTCTCGAATTGCGCGCCGTATCAAATCAAACACAATCGAAGTTATCTTTTAGGGCATATCTCTGGCTCAAGGAGTTGCAACTGTTTAGCTGGCTTATGCATAGAGGAGGAGAGTATTCAGTTTTTGTGGTTTTGTTGCTTTTAGCCAGTTCCAAAAGTGTTTTTGGTATTTATGTAACTGCCAACTAACCGCAACGAGCCCACATTAGTGTAAAACTAATAAAATTATCTCTGCATTAATTTAAACCCAACCCGTAATATTGGAAATGAAAAACAAATGAAAATGTCGGGTAATGTGCCGAAAATGCATATTTATTAATTATAAATGCATTTTCGGCTAAAATAATATTTCAGCACAAAGGCAATAATTATCTGATATACAGGTATTTGTTTGCACCTGGCTTATTATATTGTGCTGCCCAATTACAAAATATTTATTGTGAAAATGCTTTTTAATAAGTACACCAAGTATTGCCCAAGATTTAAAGATATGCGGAAAAGTTGAATAAACAGATATTAAATTGTTAAACTAATTGCTGCTTGCCAGTAAGCAGAGCAGTTCTAAAAACTACATAGTAATTACTAATCGGTGGAGGTAATCAACAAGCGCTTTGTAAACAAGAGTTGACCACAACAATCCGCAAGGTCCAATTATTTAATGTGGTTAACATATTGTTCGCAACTCGATCTCGAATTTAACCAAAGCACATCCTCATCCTTCAATATTTGTATTTATTTAATACAGGTAGCCAGATTGCTTCGTTGCATGGGCTACTATCGACCTTTTCTGCCAATACGTCACTGACAGTCAAAGAGCATGTCATTGTCGTCATCGAACAACGTTTTTGGTGCAGTTTGTGCAGACAATAAAACCAATAGAAACACGTTAGGACGTTGAGTGTCGCTGGCACTCGGCCGCACAATACTCTGTTTCGATTGCAATAACAGAAAGTGGACTTAAAATATAAAAATTCCGTTTCTAAGGCTCTGGCTGAATATGTATATATTTTAAATAGGCGTGACTTAATTATTTTGTGCTCGACCTTAGGCGGAGAGAAGCGGTAATCCGTGATCCGTGAAAAAACTAAAACAGTTGACTTGACAACTTCAATTATAAACGTGGAAGTGACAATAAAAATGTACTTTTATCTGATGAGGGGATTATCCGAGAGGTACATATATAAAGTTTGGTGGATCTGGCTCAAATAGCAGCGAAAAAAATTGCAGGTGTAAGGACGAACATTGCACAAAGCCAATATACTTCTTTTCAATTTGTAGACCCTGTATTTATATGACACGAAATAAAAAGAACAGTGCACACCTGCACACCCTGGGCTGGGGCCAATGTCAATCGACGACCTTGCTCACAATGTCAGTCCACACACACACTACACACATGCAGTCCACGCATTGAAAAGAACACAATGAGAAATACGGCACTGACAATCGCCACAAAGAGGGAGAAAAAATACCAATTTGACATGTTGCATCCTTTCAATCAGGCGTCTGTGGACCGCGCAGATGTGTGTGCTCTTTTTTTGGTTTATTTTGCCAACCAGACACTTGTTGACCTTAGTGTTTTACGTTGGCGAATTTCGTCGAATTTGTGTGTGTGTGTGTGTGTGTTCACTTTGCTGTTTGGGGAGTACTCACCGATTGTGTAGGTGGCGCCATCTACAGTGAATGTGGCCGCTTTGCATTTGTTGAAAAAGCGTGAAGCGAAATCCAATGCAGAGTTTTTTAAGCTCGAGGACACGCGACGTATGGGCGAATCCGGACAGGACGTGGCTGCCACTGGCTGCAGCGTGACAGGCGGCACTGCCTGTTCCAGAGTTACCGCACTTGTAGTCACCGTGTTCGCTCCGCTTAACCGCGCAGTTAGCACAGCTGTGGCTATGGGTGGCGCAGCCGCTGCAACTGGAGCGGGATCTGAAGCAGCGCTCGTTGAGGTAACTGGCGTGGCGGCACCGGGCGCCACACGGCGTGGCGCATTCGACATATTGGACGTGTTGCACGCGCGTTTTACTTTTGCTTTATGCTCGCCTGCGCACTCGACAATCATTCCTTGATGATGGCGTGCATTTTGCCCGGCTTCTTGAGTTTGTTACGCACACAAGCACTGAGCATTGAAATTGGCTATTATCACATGGCCCGCAAGTAACCCAACCGAAGCCAATTAACTGCGGGCTTTCCAAATTGACAGCCTGCCGAAATTCAATTTACCTAACACGAAGTGGGTTTTTCAATTTGCCAAATTTTAATTTTGTAATAATATAACATACTTATTTAAAGCCTGCACAAATTTGAAAAAATGGATGACACTTAATTTATCTCAGTTTAATTGGTTTACAACTTATTTCGATTTCAAACATTCAAGGAAAAATCTCATATTAACATATACGATTTTTTGTATTCTATGTCGGACATCGAGTAAATAGAAACAATAATAATAAAAAAGGAAAGTGCGAGTAAGTTTTAGTTTTTTAACTGTAAGAAAATATGTCTCAAAACTTTTTTTGAATATAATGGACATGCCTTGATTAAGTTAGCTATTGATGCTGATATAGAATATAGATATATAATTTTGACCAATTTCATTATACTATTCTTACACATTTTCATTGAGTTCAAAATAAAATACAAAATAACGGCTGCAATTTTGTTAATCCTGCTTGGAAATTGAAAGGCACCCTGTACCTTTATTAACTGCAATTTCAATTTGCTGTATGAAAATTTAAGCATAATTGAAATTACAACAACCTTCAACCTAAGCCCCGAAAATCTTGTGCACATAAAGAGCTCAGTTTGTAGATGATGATGATTGCGCTCAATAAAAACATTATTATCCGGACTACACACACACACACACACAGAGTTTACAGAGCAGGTGATGTTGCTGTGGGACAGGATTTCCTGGGCCAGGGGTGTGGCGAGTGTTTTCAGTCATCTGATGAAATTGCTAGTGCTGTTGCTGGGCCGGGCATATGCCTCACTCTAAATGCGACGAATTAAAGTAAATTGCTTGGAAATAAGCGGCACACTCACACAGAAATATAAGACTCACAGACAGACGTATATACAGGCGTATAGACTAACAACCACAGCTGCATAACACAGACAATGAGTGGCTTTCAGTGGCTGATTGTTCAAGTGTCTATTGTTGTTGTTGCTGTTGTGGTTGCCTATCGCCAACGTATTGTGATAATGGCATTCAAATGTATACATTAAGTTCTGACATAGCCCGGGCACGAGTTTTGGTTGTGCTGTGGCCTCGGTCTGCGTTTTTGTTTGGCTCGTCGCGCTTATCGCGCAACGGAAGGCG
Organism: Drosophila robusta; assembly: GCA_035043565.1. Lineage (NCBI taxonomy): Eukaryota > Metazoa > Arthropoda > Insecta > Diptera > Drosophilidae > Drosophila > Drosophila robusta. The sequence goes on along the minus strand of JAWNMW010000583.1, from coordinate 8,956,223 downwards.
TCAAAAATTGCCACATAAAAATGTTAAAATGCCGCAAATGCGTTGAAAAAAGGCCAAAAGACAGTAAAAATAAATGTGCGTGAGAAATTAGAGCCGTGTACAGCTTCCAGCCTGATAAATGATGTGTTCCATAGCCTTTAGCTGGATTTATGCTGTGCTTTAGATTTATTTTTAAATAAGTTTCAATATACGTTATTTGGAATTTATTAGGACTTAAGTTAAGGTTTCTATTAACTCTTTAAGTCATTACTCAACACAAAATTATATTATATAAATTTTAAAAAAGTTTATAAATTATAATCGTTTAATTAAACTAAAATATACTATGTGACCAAATATTGAAAGCTATTAAGATGTAAATTTGTGCAATAAAATCATTTTTTTGCAAAAATATTATATGTATATATACTTTAAAAAATATTTAATGGTTATTGAATTTTAAATTAAAATGTATAAATTATAAAATCAAAATCATATACGGAGGCTTAAATTGCGTATACGCAATTCGTCTGTGCCCGATATTCCGAAATATTTAAATGAATTTTAAGCTCTCTACTGAATGTTTTTAATTTCATTGAAATGTTTGGAATTAGGCAGCTAACATTGCGTATACAAAATATATGTATATTATACATGTTTCTAAAAAACTGTTGTATACTTTGAGGCGTTACAAAAAAAATAAAATGAATGCAGCACATGGAAAACAGCACAAAACAGTGATAACAAAGGCAAAGAGTGCTCATCCGATGCCAAGCATTCTGCATTCATTTCATTCATTCAGTCATTCACTCACTCGTGCTTTTATTCATTCAATCAACTTTTTTATTTAGTTACAAAAATATTTAGACAGCGTCACGTATCTCGCTCCCTGTCTGTCTGGCCTATCCTGTCCTTATCTGTCTTTGGATGTCGTGCAACTTGTCGCTGCCTTTCATATGAACGCATCTGGGCGTGAGACTGTCAACACCTTGTAACTGTAACTGTACAGCGGGAGCTCTATGCGATTATGTGTATGTGTGTGTGTGTGCGTGTGTATAAGTTCGTTTCGCATGTCGATACGGTAAGGGCGCACGCGAACAAAATGTAGCACGAACCCAACTTGGCTATTATGGATTTTTTGTTGCTTCCCTGTGTTGGGCATTTGCCCGCTAGTATTATTATGTTTATTAAATCATAATAAGTCTTCGTAGCTCAAAGGTGGAGCGCTGTGAATTTCGCAATGCTGCGCTGGCCATTTGCTTTGGTAAAGTAAACCTCGGTTGTGCAATATAATTAATGCCTTTGGATGTTGTACGGTCATGTTTGCAGATAGATTGCAAGGCTCAGTGAGTTGGCTTTAATTTGGTGAATTAATTCCCAAATATTTAGGTCGCAGCTCCAGCACCCAAGGTCACTTCCTGCTACCGTTTGGGGCAGATGAAAGCATTGAATATCCAAAATAAAAACCCAGAGAATGCAGAATATTTTCGGCTCCTCAATGATGCTGACTGCTGGCTTTGATTTACGTTGGAAATAATCAACTCAGCTGGAAATATTTGCCAGGGCGCTGAAACTGTTACAGATACCCGGCCAAAAGTCTGCTTAAACAAAAAACGCTGACTGAAGTTTGAAGAACTGAAAGGGCTGCAGCGGATTGAGCCAATGGACAAGGGTTAAACAAAGGCAAATTGCTGAGCCGTTTAGGCCAGCCAGCCAGCTTGTCTCTCTGTGTGCAGCCAAAAATACATATATAAATATATAAAACGAGGGGGGACCAACAAATATAAACTTTGGGTATATTTTGCGGCTTAAGTGTTGGGAGCAAATAACAACAATAACAACAGTTGGCTGTTCACTTCTTAAAATCCTGCTTGTTGATATTACACACAACAACATTAAACGGCAAACTATCCGTTAACTTTTTAGAGCTGTTAACAAATTCTTAATTATGAAAAGAGTAGAAATAAGGTGTGGTTATTTATTTATTTGAAAGAAGTTAAGCTACAGAACGAAATAAAAATAACGTTAAAGAGCCGCGTCTGAAACTTTGCTGGCCTGTGTAATTTTTGAATTTTTATTTTGCGCTTGCCACCCAAAAGAGATTGCCCAGTTAGATTGACTAAGCAAAAAGGGTCAAGTCAGGCTGTTTGGCAGCGTGGCCGCTTGGCCGCTTGGCTGGTTGGCTGGTTGGACTGCTTGATTTGAAATGCCACGCCCTGGGCGTATAAAAAATGACGACAGCATGCGTTGCGGCCGCCGCCTCAGGGCGGGGAAAGGGGCCCGGGGCATGCTTAACGTACCCGCCATATCATCATTGGGGCAAAGTGTTAATCCGCTTTTGTTTTTGTTTGGTTGCTTGAAACAGAAATTGCCGTTGGGTCCGTGGGTCAGGTGGCTGCTGGGCATTTCCGGGGTGTGTCTGGCAACAGGCCGCGTTGTGTACTGGGTGTGCGTGTGTGCGTAAGGTGTTGGCAGACCTATTTGACTGCTCTTCTCAGATTTATAGCTGCCTTTTTAATATGGTTGTTTTTGCAGCTGCTTTAGATATTTGTTCGGGTTACGTAATTGTAATTTAAATGTGTTTAATGTAATTTTAGTTGTCTGTCTGTCAATTAATCCCTCATTTGGGACGTGCCTCGGTTACCGCTCTGGTTTTGAGTCTGCTATTTACTTTCGCTGTACGTGCGCCTAATTGTCGAGCATCGGTTTCGGCCAGCGATTGGCGTTTAACTCCTAATTTATTAGGGCCAAGATGAAAGCGAGGCAAAAACAAATTGTTGAGCAAATATTTGTGATTAGCATTAATTTCAATTGGTTCACTTTATTGGGCAACAGGTTCGAGTATATTAGAGGTACTAGGCTTAGAGCAACAAGTTGGCTTGGAGTTTGGGCCATGCGCCGTTCCTTGAGTTTATTTGGCCCTAACAACACAAGCAACTAAATCACTTAATTGTTTCACAAACTTTACTTAAAACACTCGCACACTCTGTCTGAATCATACAAGGACACACACACTCACTCACACACACACTCTCACACACACATATACACATACACAATACGAGAACTTCGCGTGGCATAACGAGGCGAGACGAGGATGTTAACAAATGTCCTGGCTTCCTGTTGCCTGCGCTGGCTACCTTCCGGCAAACGTGTTGCCAATCAACTGGCAGCAACAGCAGCAAACAGCAAATCATTTCCTTGGCTCCAAGTCCTGCAAGAGAGTGGAAGCTCGCATTGCATCAATCAAAGCTGACGAAAGCTCGCTGCGAGAGAGGGCCAATAAAGAGCGGGCGCAAGAGAGCACGCATTTCTCATTCGCTGGCAATGAAATAAAAGACCTTGAACACTCTATCCAAAGCGTGTTTATCGGCCACCCAAAAACAAATGCAATAACACGCCCTAATAGAAATAATTTAAAGGGTTAACTAGATACCGATTTGAAGAACCTGAAAAATTTAAATTGCAATATCGGCGGTAACTGAAAAAAAAACATTTTTGTTTATGTTTGCCTTAGCACATTGTCTATAGGCTCTTATCGGCTGTATTCGCTAGAAAATAAGTCGACTATTGATTTACAGATTTACACTTTGAATGTTATCTTCAGCAACAGCTGATTGGGCGGCGCTCTCTTTGAATTAAAAGCTTTTCACCACAAAAGCATGCTTGTGTGCTTAACCAGCTGCCGCTAGCTAACGCCTGATGGCGCTGGAAAAACGTTAATATGTATATATTAACTGCAGTAATGATATTTTATTTTATTCAAGTTCTGTTTAATTTGTAATTACACATACATTACAAAATTCAAACTTTAGTTAATTAATTTAAATTAGACAAATTCTCATTTAAATAACTAAGAGACTCTAATCGGGATGAAGGAGCGTGTATTCAAAGAGCAAAATATTCTGGATCTCAGTTTAGTGTGGGGTCTCAAATATTTATATTCCAAAAAAGTGACCGACATATATAAATTTTTATAACGGGCAGAAAAGACAATTAAATATAAAACATGAAAATGTTAATGAAAATTAAAATACACTTTAAAATTTATTTTATAATATTTTTCAGAAAAACAACTGAAAAAATTAAAATTAATTTAATATGTAGAATACGAAAATAAACCAAAATTTTGTTCGTTTTTTTTATAAGTTATTAATCAATCCGTTACACTTTGGTTAGCTCTCCCAATATTGGTAAAGAGCAAAGCTTCATGGCACATATACTGACATAATTTTGTACTATATTAGTTAAAGCAATGTACCTTCGGAATCCCAGCTACAGGGCTCATCAAGAATATTTATAATATAATATATAGTTGTTAATGTTCTTATCTAAAATACTTTTCATCTAATTCGAGTGAATAGATACAATATAAACAGAAGTAGAACATAAAGTTTGACTCATTCGTTTTGTTTTAAACATTTTTGTTTATTAATACATCTATGCACATATACTTCTTTCCATTAGGTACAATATAAACAAAAGTCGATTCTACGCTTTCTCATCTGTAACTAAAAACGTCAGCTGTTTAAATTGAGCGTTGCACAATTTTTCATGTCCGATTTTTCAATTAGTCTTTCACAGCTCTTTAGCAAAATTGACTTTCGCTGAGGTTTGAATTTCTTAAATGGACCGCAATAAAAGTAATGCATAAATGTTTTTATATGCGCATTTGCTTGTCTGGAATTTCTATTCAGTTGCCCCAAGTACGTGAAAATGGCAAAGCGGGGTTACCACTCGGATTGGGGTCAAATCCTTTACGAGCATTTGGCTCCTATTCACACACACATTCGCACACACGCAGGACGAATTCCTTGTTTTAACCATTTTAGGAAAACACACACAAAAGAACCCCAACAAGTAATAAGAAGTGTGAAGTGGTATGTGTGACAAGGCATAAATAACTAAACACCTGCAGAATCTGTGGTGGCATATGGAACCCAGATTGGGGCAAAGGCACCTCCATCGTCAGCTGCTTTTCTGTCAGGCACGTCGGAGTTGTGGCGTTATAAATTACGCAAGGCTCGTCTGCCAGTGCTTCGAGCATTTGTCAATATATCTTGCCAAAGTGAGGCGTGGCGCTCAGATTTGGCGTGCCATATAAATATATGCGGCCAATAATCCATGGGAACTGCTTATGTTGCCTTTCGAAACTAAGTTCTCTGTTGTTACGGCCAGAAATACACTTTCTTTGTTTTTATTTACTCTCTTAAAATCACGTCAATCACATCTCAATAATTTTCCTAAACAAAAAATATTAAATTAAATCATAACATTACATTTATCTCACTTAAGTGGTGCTCTAATTTGGAAGCTAGCTGATTGCGGTGCATTAATTTCACATTTCCATTTGTCTCGTCTTGCTAGGCGGTAGTTAACATGCCCATATATCTCCCAAGCCCAATACACACACTCACACACACACATGTAAGCCATAAGTTCAAGTCTGTATCTGATATACTCGCGTGCTGTGTTTTCTGCAGACTATCGTGCCATTTGAATAATGCGCGCACATTTAGCATTTTATTATATCATCAGGCATTTTGCTGATGTGCCCCCTCTGCCCCCTTCTCCACTGCGCTTGACTAAAGCGACTTTAACAGCAGCAATAAGAGCATCTTCTGTGCTCTCCTTATGAAATTAAACTGCGATTCGCATTCTGCGCTGCTGGCTTTTATTTGCCTTCACTATGATATTCTCCTTCATTCGTCTCATTTTGCAGTTGCTTGGCTTGGCCACGCCCTTTTGTTCTTTTTTTTTTTGGCTGGTGACACTAAAGAGCTGAGCAAAAGTTGCCTCTAATTACCGCATGAAAAACTTTTTCATTGTTTCGCGCATAAAAAACTTGCAGCGAGCCTTAAATCAAAATGTTAAGTATACGCAGCGCGTGACGTGAATTGACTTTGTATGGGAGAGAGAGGCTTAGCACTTATCGGACAGGTTTATCTGAGATGTGCTCACATTTGTTTGGCAACGTTGGTTGCGGCTGCAAATTAAGCTATTCTTGATGTTGTTATGTTAAATGCGTTGCCTTGGCCTTTTCAAGTATTCGCCGCATGTTCCTAACAATGCATTGAAATTTTGATTGCAACCATTAAAATGCAAGCGCAAGCTTGACGTTCGCCGAGAGGCAACAACAACAATAACAGCAACAACAACAACAACAGAAACGAGATCATAATGAGCATAGCACGCAGTCGTCCTGCAATGCGCAAGGTCAGCCAAGGACGATTTACAAATGTTGCTGCTATTCTTGTTGTTTTAGTTGTTGCCTGGGAACTCGCCATTTTCTCTTATAAATTCGCACAATGGGAGCGCAGGAAAGCATCGCCAACAGCGACAGCAGCAGCAATTAGAGCCAGGAAAAAATTCAACGAAAATTGCTATGCCAGTTTCACAAAAAATTAAGCGATAGCTGTAGTATAAGGCATAGAAACAGATTCCTTTGTCATGTTTGTATACTCGGTATAAAAATTATGAAATGCCAATGCAATTAAGCTGATAAACAATTTAATTTCCACATTTTTACAAGCTCTAATTAAGCAAATAAAACGAGTCTTCAAAATATGTATAGTCTCACGTTGGGCGCCAAATGTTACGAATATAAACATTCTTGCTATTATAGAAACGAATTTTAAAGACTTTTAAATAAAATAATCAATAAGACGAAACTGTTGTCAGGCATAAAATATTATCGAGGCTATGGCTAGTGCTTGAAATTGGACTTTGGCTGCCGGCTATAGCCTCGATTTGAAGTGCCCCTCAGTGCTAAGAGTCTCGACATGAACTGATTTTAAATATGCAAGCCAAATATTGATTTTCAGTAATTGTTGTGCTAATTTAGGCAACAGCAAATTCCCGACTGAATGTGTTTTATATACAATCGTATACTTAAATTATTGGTGGCTTTTATTGTTGCACAGCATTAATATAACATTTTTGGGTCATTTATTGACCGCTCATTATATGGGGGGCCAGTTTATGGTCCAGCAAATGACCCGCACAGATGGCGACTTCCCCCTCGGTCTGACCTAAAGGGGGCCAAGGAGGTGTACGATGCCATGCTGCATTGGTTATTAGTAATAATAAGTTATTACACAATTTGTCGCTGTTGGTTATTTTGCGCACAAATTAACGGAAATTATGCAACGATAATGTTGTGTAACTGTTGGTTGCGCTGCGGTTCTCTTATTGCTGCAGTTGTTCGACAAAAGCAACTTTGCAAATAATTATACAATTTAATTTATTTATTGTAATTTTTCTTATGCATTTGATTCTTCTTTTTGCTTATTTGTAAAATTATATTTTTATTGCCTCACATTTCTATGCAATTAACACAGCATAAAACATCCTATTTATGATTAACTGTGCGTTAAGATTCATTTGGTTTACGTGTAAGTCCAAGCAACAAGAAAATCATATGTGATTCAGCCACGAACATGACATAAAATTCCATAAAACTGTGCAATTTTATATGCGGCATTCTCACACGTATCGGGCAATGGCAAATATATTTTATATTTATAACATAATTCGATATAATACAAGAGCGAGTTACAGCAACATGCCGCAGAGTGGGGCCCAGCACATAATGGACATCGTAAAACCTGAATCAGCTTTTGGGTATACAATTTGTGGCCACATTGCGTATGGGCCAAATATTATAACTGACCACAACCAGCAATAACAATAGAACAACAACAATAAGGGCAAGTTAGGAGCGATAGCAATGAGGCAGGCTGCGAGCCAAATGCCACACACAAAGGCGAACAGCGAAACGCACTTTGCTCAGTGAGGCATTAACATCTGTTGTCTGCGTGCCTCCGCTGCCCCCGCCCCAACAAAATTGTCAATTTACTGTGCGTATCTGCCGTTTGTGTACAGCACCGATTTATGAAGGTACGAATATGTCGGCCGCATGAAGTAGTAGCTGACCAATTCAACACACACACACTCGGTGTCAATAATTGAAATGGATTTAGTGAATGTGCTAAGTCAGTTCCATATCCAGAGCTGCTAACTTGTCTTGTAGCTCTGCCTGTGTCTTAAGACTCAATACCTTTATGCCAATCGTATCTTATTTACATTTACATATTCCACATTTTGCGGTTCCATTAGCAAATGTCCGCTGTCGGTAATATATGAGCGGCAAAACTGGCACTTGCATTAAATAAATGACTGATCGGTTTACTTTGATTTATATTTCCGATACAACTACGATAAAATGGTTTCTGTTGTATCACAAGGCAGTGTTGTCCATCTTACAAATGGATCGTGCAAAATACCTGAGTAGAAGATGAGTTTGGTGAGTTTATTGCAGAATTTGAAATGACTTGATGCAGACCTAAAAAATATTCCTAGCACAATTCAAATTTTACAGCCTCGTATTAGACGTCCCATTTAACTGACGCCTATCGCGATTTTGTCATGTTTAAATATTAAACCTTTTGAGATAATTATAATTTCTAAATATATTTTAAAACTGGCCTTTAACTTCGTTGATATATATATATTTATATTGACATATTTTAATTTTCATTAACAACGATAAGAAATTCGATAAATCATCAAAAAAAAAAAAATTGTCTACTCGGAGTGAATTGCAACTTTTGTTGCATGTAATGAATATAGATATGTCAGATTTGTGAGATATGTTGTTTTTTATAAAAAATATAATACGATAAGCGACACATTTTATAAATTTAAAATTTTAAACATATGCAAAAAATTTCAGAAATATTGATAGAGGCTATTATGCTATGGTCGGCATATGCCCAATTAACTTCGCAATACAAATTAAAGAATAATTTAATTCAATTCAATTGACGCATTTGAAACATACAACGACCTTTTTATTCAAAGCACATACAAACCAATTTTAAAAGAATTGACATTAAATATATTCAACGTCATAATATTTAAGCTTCCATTATAAATGTGAAGCCACGCGTCAAAAGCAGTAAAAAGATTTCAGTCATTAAATTTAGTCAGAGTCTAGAAATAATTTTAGATACCAATTTTAAAGTTGGTCAACTGTTGGGCCATCTAAATTATATATAGCTATAATTTTTGTTTTCTCTTTAATTATTATTTTAAGTCCCTGTCTTCTGACAATCAACTGTCAAAACCCTTGCTCCCCGTAATGGTCTTTCAACTGTCACTGGCATTGAGCCAAATGTAACTCTATTCCCCATCTTCTGCGCCTATTTTAAGACAATCTTCAGCCGTCTCATTTTATGAACTTCTGCTGCTGCCCTTAGTTGATGCTTAGCTTCTAGGGACCTCGGCTCCTTGGCTGCCTCGTGCTCTTTGATGTTGTTGAGCTCGAGCCTTGAGTTTATGTTAAGCGTTCGTCTTTAAATATGCTAATAATTTTTGGCGCTGCTTTATTAAATTTCTACGGCAACCAACCCCTCGCCCAGAATGACATAACTTATTTAGCGTCTCACTAGCAGCGTGCAAATTAACAGAAGCCCCGGCCGGAGCTGGGGGTTGGGGGATTGAGCCGTTTCCAGCAGCAGCATTCCAGCATCCAGCTGACTTTTTATGGCCGTCAGATTCGAAATTGCGGCATGCTGTGAATTTTCGTTGCCTTTTTATGCGCTTAAAGCTCAAAATCGTGTCATTAAATTGACATTCGCAGAAACTTAACGCGATTTCATGAAAAAATTATTATTTAATTGAAGGCGAACAGTAACGAACAGAACAGAGAACGTAAAGTATTTAAGTTGAAAATTATATTTCCTGCTGCTCCCGTTCTGTAAATAAGTTTCGCCGCAGTTTTGACAAATTGAATACAGTTGGGTTTTCTTTAAAAGTTGGTTTCAACATGTTATTCGTTTTTTGAATTTAAGTTTCGCCAAACAATATGGCTAGACTAATTATGAAATGTTTGCTTTGAATTGGCTAAAGATTTGGAAACTTATGCTGACTCAATGTAATTTGGATAATTTATGTAAAGAACTTATTACTTGGGAGTACTTATTATACTTAGGATTGGTCAGCTCTCAATAACATGAACTAAATGCGAGGCTAGGCGAAATTACAGTCAAATTCCACTCAATAAGCAAACAAAAATGTTTCAGTCGGGCTCAATTTTGGCAATACTCTGTTTACAGTGTAAATACAGATTTAAACACTCGAAAACGGTCGTCTTTGTTATTTAAGCACCAAATGTCAACAACAAAGGCATGTTAAAATATGTGTAAATTAACATTCATTTGCATTGATTATAATTTAATAGTTAATTGTGCAATCAGTTCGCATGTTTGCCCAATCTGATTAACCTCAAATCAGTAACTCACCTGGTCATAAATAGCTAATAAATCTTTCGTTTCTGCATATGCAAACACAAACACAACACACACAGTAAAGGCATTGCAAAATTTACTTTTCTGATTTATTATAACCTAAACAGAAATATTTCATTCCTATTATTTATGTAAACACTTATTCACAAATACACTACATTGAATTGTGTACACAATTTGGCAAACAATCTAATTAAATTATTTGCATAACAACTTAAGGGGTATTAAACTCTACTAGAAATTGTGGCAAAAAGCTATTTTATAAATGTTTAAAAGACTTAAATTTCACGAAGCGAAAATTTTAAAATATGAAAATCTCTACTTAACAATAATTTTTATGACCACAACGAAGCATTTAAAATATGTTAAATTTGGGAAACGGTTTGTTTTATCAACTAGTGTATTGTGTTTAATTTTTTGTCAATGAAGCTAATCTTGCTAAACATTTTTTTTCGGTTTTCGCAATTCACACTTTTTATTTTTAACAGTTTGCCATTTCATTTTAATTAAAAAAAAATTATTTTTAAAATACAAGTGTAAAAGTCACATTCATATAAAAATAACTTCAGGCACTACTTTATTAAAATAACCTTATTAAAGTCTGAATAAAAAATATATATTGTTTTAAAAGGAAACGCAAACATATGACAAAATGTTGACTGACATTGACATTGTTGATTGTTGGTACTGGCCCCGAGGAATGGATATATGTAAATAATACATTTTTGGCACGGCCTAAATATGCAAATGTTGTTTTATTTATACTTATATTATTATTATTATGAATTCCGTTTGACCGACATACGCATTGCGTATACGACATGTGTGACAGTATAGTGACTTATTCTCGATTTGCTTACCTTCAACTTCTGGGGCTGCTCGTCAGGGCTTGTGTTCTGTAAAGATATAAGGGTATTAGTCGATATGGGACATTGATTTACATACAGCCAAATCAAAATTCAGTAGCATGACTTGAACATGTATAAATATCAAATTATGTTGAACCTAAAGCTTAATGCAGCCCGAAAACATAAGTCGAGAAACGAGTTGACAAACTGCTTAAGTGATGAGCTGTTTATATTTATGATGACAGATTAAGTTACTTAAGCTCGAACCAAGCTGAACTTTCTTGGCTTGAAGTGCCTTTCGCCTTGCTATTGCTGCCATATTTGACGCATAATTCTCATCTTACGGCTCAATGACCTTATAAACAAGCTTGCCCCGCTTTATGTGATTGTCTCTATTACACTTTCTGGTCATTTATTGTCCTCATAAGCACAGTCACGTGGTGAAACCTCGCTTACAGCGATGGGTGTGCCAGAATATCAGATGCTGAGTCTTTAATTTGCTGCAGACACCTACATTTAATTCCCAAGTTATATTTACGCCCTGGCAGCTTTTATAGACTTGACAAACAGCCTCAAATTGCGAGCGCAATATTTCAACCAGATATCGGCAGAATCCAAGCCGAAGAACAACAACAATGTGGCGGTCAAGTTAAGCTAATGAGCATTTGAAATAAATAGCGCCGCAGACCAAGACCAAACACAGATGTTGAGGTAAGAAAAAAGTTGTTGCTGCTCGACTGGTAATGACACCCATTAACGCTCCTAAAAGTACAGCCCACGCCAGGACTCCAAGGCCACGCCTAGCCCCACTGGCTTACGCACTCTTTGTGCTAATCGGCATTTGCCTTTACACTTGCCGTTCGCAGCGTCTGCATAATTCCAGGCGTCGCTCGCCTCGTAATACCCTAGAGACAGTCGAAATGAATCTACCAACTTAAGCGAAAATATTGGAAAGTTGTAGTCAAAGTGGGCAAAAAGTTGTTAAGGGATAGCTTAAGGTCTCTACCTGTTTATTCATTTTATTTCTTATGAAACCAATCTTATACGATGCACGTAAAAGCATTCCAACAGCGGTTATTTAAGTATATTAATGCATTTATGTATTATGCATACTGCGCTGCAATTTAAATTTTATTCTATACTCCATTTCTTTACAGGGTATTTCGCAGCAAATTCAGTCTAAGACAATTACTTGTTGTATCTAATTCTGAGTGGATTTTATTTTTAGTCAAGCTTTTACCCGGCACAATCCAATTATTATGCAGCAAATTCATTAAAGCCAAGTGCGAGAAGTGTTTGGGCCAAATCAGAGGCAGGAGCAGAGGCTGGAAGACAAGCCCACGGCTTAGCAAAATTAATTATCCATCAGCATTAGAGTGCAGTGTTGGACCAGGTCCAGGACCAGGACCAGGACCAGATCCTAGCGCTGCCCTTTCTGCCATTTTACATATATTTTCACGCCCTACCATGGCGCAGATTTTCATTAACTTTTGCGTCAGTCTGCGGTCATCAATTAAAATTTAAAGTTAAGCGCCTGTTGGTCACCGCACTCTGGAACTGACTGGTTGATCCCGGCTGGCTGGGTCTGGTCAGCGTCAGACACACACATATGGTAGCACATTTTGCAATTCGATTTAATGTGCATTCCCCGGGGACAATGCCAGGCACAGAAAGCGCCACAGAAATGTGCGGCATCTGCGAATTTCGGCATTTAAATGAAGCCATAATGAGCCGCAGCCTGAAGGCGAGCTGCTAAAGAAGGGTGCACACTGACAGGGGCGAGGGCGACACATGGGGCGTGGCTAACTGCATTTTCCATAAACACACGATGAGCAAGCAAATATTTGCCCATCTAAATTACTTGCATAACTTTAACCACGAGGGCACACGTGTCGTGAATTTCTAATGCGGAAGCAATTTTTTCTAAAATGTCAATTTCTGGAGCAGCGAATAGGATGTGCTCTTAAGCCTATATAAAGTGTTGAGCCGCGGATACACAAATAACGAGGCTATAATTTATATAAATGGATACATATTTAAAACAAGTAAGAACTTTGCAGACGGCTGTTGAGGATGTTATCAGTAATTTGTCTCCTAAAATTATCTGTATAAACTATCCATCTATCTATATCTATGCTAACTATCTATCTATATCTATAGCTCATCTGCCAAAAGTTTGATACATGTGTCTTTAAAACTGAGAAAGACAGCAAGACGGACAGTGCACAAACCCGATATACTCTTTTGAACTTTTTGAACGCATGTAATTATGTTAAAAGTTTTTTTTATTATTTTGTTTTTAAGTGTTCTGTGTGTGTTTCCTGTACTTGTTAAAAGTGGGTATAAAAGAGTATATTGATTGAATAAAAGTGTATTTAATAAGTGAAGAAGTGTCACCAAATATTTTCAAGAAGAAAAGTAAAGTGAGTAAAGTTCTCTGATCTCTGCCGTTGGGTTGCGAAGCTGGGAACTGGGCTTCTCCTAGTCGGAGACTACCAACTAGAGCACTCCTACTTACTTACTATAAATAGCAAGTAGTAAACAGATACTTTCTTCCTCAGAGAGTGAATTTTTCATGTCCACCTCGAACATGAGTTAATTATAGTGAGCTAAAAGCTTGATTGATATAAGCAATAATCTAAAAATACGTCAACCATTTTGCACTTAATAAGTTTTTATCGTGCCTGAGCTGAAAGTCAATACAAGCTTTATAATTAAATTATGCACGTGCTGGGCAGATGCCATGTGAGATATCGGTGGGACATTTCCTCAGTAAGTGAATTAAAGACAGGCAACGGAAAGGAGGCGAAGAAGCATCCGCAAGGTGGTGGGACTGCTGCTATTGCATACCTGAGAGCGCCAGGTAATTGAAATTTATGCATAAATTATGCGCATAAATGGACGGGGCGAAGCAATAAACAAAAATAAAAATGCAAAAAGGCCAAAAAGCTGCTTTATAACAAGCAGCAACAAAACACACCAAAAAAAAAAAACAGCAACAACAAGAATATTTTTCAACGCATGAAATTTTGATGAGCAGCAGCAGGCAGCAAACAATTTTTCCGTAACGCCATTTTATTATTAAGCTATTTTGTACGTTTTTGTTGTTGTTGCTTCCTTCACGTGCTGCTTGCCGCACAGCCGCAGCAGCGGCAGCAGCAGCAGCAAGTGCAGCGTCAGCGTGGTCGCATGGGGACTCGCATACATGTTGAACACAATTTGTGGAGCTAGCTGCCCAGTTGACTGCCCCAGAATTGAGCAGCAGGACAGTACAAATGCACAAAATGTAACTGTTTCTGCGGCATGTATCCGTATCCGTTTCAGCATCTGCATCTGTATCTGTATCTGTGTTGACATGAACGTGGACAGTCAATCGCACTCTATTTCAATTTAAGAATTTACTGAAACAATCCAATGGTGAAACTAAACTCACAAATCTTTATTTTCATATGCTCCGGCCAAAGCCGAGAAAATTCAATTTTTAAGCAAAACTTTTGGCTTTAAGCGAATTGAAACCAAGAGTGTCAAGAATAAGCACCAACGACGGATCGACGTCTGAACTAATACAACTAACGCAATATACGAGCAACTGTGTATCTTGCAGATAGCTCGGCCACTAGGCCCTAAACCCTGCCATATGGCGGCTGTCCGGGTGGAGGTGGGCTTGTGTGTCTGTGTGTCGAGCAGCTTAAGGCGCTTACACTGTCACCTGACTGACACACAGATACAACATACACACACACACACTCGGTTGCAGGCAATGTAGCGTACTGGCTGCTGAGTGTGGAATTTCTCGGGTGTCGCCTATTCTGAGTGCTTTTCGACCCAAATACGCTGCCTGCTTTATATATATATTTTTTTTTGTGCACAATTGGGGAGGTTAGCCTTTGTGAAAGTCTGTGCATGTGTTTGTGTTCGTATGTGAGGTACTCTAAGCCGCTGCAAATTTATCGAAAATTGTAGAGCACACATCACGAACATTTCGCTTATTTTATTTGACGAAAATATTTGCCATTTAGCGTCTTTTATAAACAGAATATACGTCAAAACGGTCGAAAAGGATAGGAATAAAGTTTGTATATTACAGTTTACAGAAGCATTAGTATATTAAATAAAGTATTCACAAAATTAGATAAGAAAAGGTATTCTATCGTTTTGTT
This sequence comes from Drosophila robusta, assembly GCA_035043565.1. Lineage (NCBI taxonomy): Eukaryota > Metazoa > Arthropoda > Insecta > Diptera > Drosophilidae > Drosophila > Drosophila robusta. Next base: position 8,940,926 of record JAWNMW010000583.1, on the reverse strand, counting down.
CTAAGCTAGCCCTTTTGTCGACTTAACTTTTCCCATAGAAGTTTAACTTGGTAAACGTTTTAGTTCTAACATTGTTACATTATTAAATCCAAACAAATTACACATTGTTTAAAGGTGACTAGATAAATATATTTTTATCAATATATTGTCATTAAATGAATTACAAAAATTAAAAAAGGGGCACATAGGGTTACATTTATAGCACATAACATGTGAATATATGATATATATGCATTAATTGGTTCACATAAAAACGTCCCAAAAGAAAAAATAAAAATATTGCTAATTATTTATTTATTTATTATTCGTTTATTTTCTTGTAGGCACTGTCTTTTGTCATCTATGCATACCTAACCCTATAGCTGGGGTTTAAGGTGCTTTAAATGTACGCTATAAATCCGTCTTATCCCTTAGAAGTTTATTTCTAAAAGAGTCGAAGCTAGTCAACTGTTTAATACTGTGTATGCATGTCGAGATTGCACTGAACTTTCCGCGCTGGCTGGTTAAGTTACTAAAATTGGAGATGGCCAACGCAATCATCTGACAAACATTGTAGAGCATTTCCAAGATAGCTCTCGGAAAGTGAGCGCTTTTTTATGTGCTCTTGTTTATGGCGCATTTCGCTGAAACAAAGCAGCGTTCCGGAACATTGCACAATAATACGGCACGACAAGAACAACGGCAACAGAAATAACAACAACATGCTGCAAACTCAAAAATAGAGCGCCAAAATAGGCGACAAACTGAAACCGAGCTCAAGCCGCCCTCGCAAGCTCCGCAAATTGATTTTGATAACATGCCGTCCTGGCTGTGCTGCCGCAGAATAAGAGAAAACAAGTGAGAGTGCTCTAAGCGGGAGGACCCGACTAGAAGTCACCCATTATCCATTATATACAAATTTGTGGGATATAAGATATATTAAAAGAAGTGACGAACTCGGACGACATAAGAGTGTGCTCGTCACGGAGATACCCAGCATCCAACTCCTTACATATCCAAAAGTTAAGTGTTCAGATACGCTCAAAAAAATTGATAAAGTAGGGGATAATAATTGCAAAACAATATCATTCTGCTAATGTACATTCCAAATTATAAATCTCAATCTTTTATAGTTTAGTCTAGAGTTTAGATTTATAGATGTTTTCTTCATCCTGTTATAGACATAATCAGAAACTGGCATACCCTATTTACCACATTACCATTGCATTACAGGGTATAATAAAAAAATTTAAAAAGTAAACGACGCACTTTGCTCGTCACTTGTCAGGCAGTAAAAACAAATTACTTAAAGTTCATTGCCTTAAGCGTGTGGGCGTGGCACTTCGCTTGGGTTAAATCGCTGATGCCTGATGATGGCCACTGAACGATGACAAGACGAGAGCTAAATCAACCTTCTTCATTCATTTCATTTGCTGTCATTCTGTCTACAGCTCAGACTGACGTACTTACCGATTGTAATGCTTCTGACAACGTTGCGATAGTTTGTTTCAACTCGAGGAGATCAAAAAGTGTATAACAAAGTAAGTCCCAAAAGCGAAACTTTCTAGGTACTGCATTGAAATATGCTGAAAATGAAAGGAGCGACATCAAGCAGAGTAATAAGAGGGTAAAGCGGATGGCAACGAGAAAAAGTCAATAAGGAAGCAAGTATGTCGCAATCGGGAGTAACCGCCTCCTCAATTCACTGTTTAAAGTGCAAGTGATTTTAAACTGTGGCCTTAGTGTGATGGGAAGAGAGGTAAAAGTGAAAGGATAAACCGCTTTCCCATCCATCAATTTAAAGGCGTGAGGGAGGCTCAGCAAATCTACTGCACTGGGACTATTCGGACCGAAGACATTTTTGATTATATTTAATAAAAATAATTGTGAGCCTGTTTCGTTGGCGTCCCTTTGGGTCAATCCAACATTTTATCTCTGAGGGTCGCAGCTGTTTTTTTTCTATTCCCTTTTTATTGGACCCTAGGGAGCACACACCTAAGCCGATGTGAGTTCACATAAATTATGTCAATCGTTGCCAATTTGTTGGGCATTAATGAGCTCTACTGAATTATAGCCGCATGTCCTTGCGGCGTCAACTTGTCTGCCTGTTACTACATAATTTAAGAACAAAAAAGAAAGAAAGCGAAAACTGTGTCACGGCAATGTTGTCCTCGCCAATTCTCTTTGGCATTTCTTAAATAATATTTTTTTATTTTGCCACCTGAGCTTGTCACCCGTTTAATTATGCACGTATAGGCGGCAGCGCTGGGCAAAAACTTTATTCATAATCTATGCGAGCGGTTTTGCACCCGAGCAAACTTTGTGTGCCACGCCCACTTGGGTGGTTTGGTGAGATACAGCACGCTGGTGCATGTTGGGTATTCTCTTAATATATGCTAAATTTTGGCGCACAACTTTAAATGAAATTTATCTCCCTCCACACACACTCACACACGAGTACTCAGACACTGGGCGTGAGTAAGACTTAGGGACTGAAAGCCAATAAATCAATGACACACACTGCGGCTCTTGGCTAAGCCCACTGGAGAAAAAGTTCAAGGCCATAATCCCACTTGATGCCGCCACAAATACGCCAATCATGTCATACATAATGCATGACTTGAGACAGGGCTGCGGGAGGGGGGCGGGGGAGGGTTGTGGAGAGTAAGCATTAAATGCGGAGTAAATTCTCAGCGCACTGTCCAAAAACAGGTTAACACTCACAAAAGTACAAATATATATATATGTATGTATACAATTTGCTTGACCAATTTTAAAATTTGAGCTTTGAGCCAAACAAAACTATGGCTCAACTCGTGGGAGCAGTCAAAAAGTTTTCCCATTACCCAAAAACTGGCTAAAATTGCGAGCAGACCTTTCGGTGTGCGAGACCATAAGGAAAACATAATTTGAGGTTGCAAATAAAATAATAACAAATTCTAATTGAGTTTTAGTTGAATGACTTTAAATATTTTATATAGAGTTCTTCTATATATTTAATGCCATTTTAGTTGAAGGCTATTTTTATTAGGCTTCTGGTTTCAGTTTGAATGTTTTTGAAGTAACTGTTAAGTTAATTTGTGTCAGATATAATGTAAAGCAACCCCCGTTTAATGACCGAATATATAAACAAAATCATATACACACATAAATGGGTAAAAGTGAACAGGAGTTAGATATGGCCCTTTAAGAGCTAGAAACTTTGGAATGCAGGTTCTCCTAGTTTATAAGGTTGTTTTCTAATTCGTACGCCATTTCCCTAATATTGATTTTTAGAAATGGGCTTTTATACGTTTTATTATTATTATTATTATTTTATGTGTAATATATGGCTTTTAAAAGAACTTGAGCCACCAAATTTGGCGCGTGTGTTCTGAAAATGAACCTGGCGTATGTAACTTCCGATCGGGTTTATTCATTTTTTTCAACACATATTTTAACAATACTTTTTACAATATATATTCACACTTGTAAGTAATCCTAAATATTTTGTTAGGCTCAGAATATAAACAGTGATTTTAATAAAGAATGGGGCTTTTACAGTTGGAAACACTATCCGAAGTGCGTGCATGTTCAACTTCGAATACATATTTATATTTGTGGGCCCAGAGCACTCGTCCTTGTTTGCTCTACAACACTGTTACTTGTATTAAAAGCCAGCATTCATCCTGACAGAAATCGAAACTGTTGATAAATATATGCCATTATTGAAAATTGGAAGTAGTAAATATCCTTCTTCTGCGGCGACGCCGCTCTTTGATTGGTTTCTCCATTTGCCTTTTGTGTTCAAATCAATAAATCTATTGACGGCAATCAGTCAAAGCAAAAACAATTAATAAATTACAATGGCCGCATAAAAGGGATTGAAGATAAGAACGGCAAATGCCGAGATTGTTAAGGAACGGAGGCTTTTGGAATGGGGCAGCCCGAAGGGGTTGTTGTTGCTAACTAACTTTGGGCCGACTTCGTATGTCAGTCATTATAAATAATGCACGCAATCGATTTATTGACTGGCTCGCATTGTTTGTACCAAAATAAAAACACAAACACCAAATGCCAAAGTAAATTACGGAGAAAAAGGACAGCAGGGACCTCCCAAAAAGTATGCGGCAATAAAATGAGTCAACAAACGTCACAGAAAAACTTCCACAGAGCCACGGCTACGGCACAGAACAAGAAATGGCCATTTTATGAAGTGTTTAATGGATGTTAAGTATGTGTGTGTAGGAATCGCTATGGGTGGCCGTGTGTGCGTGAATGTGGTCTTATCTATTGAACAGTTGGACGAGCAACTCAGTTGCCTTCACCGCGCTGAAGTTCTTGAAGTCATGTTCGGGAATTGAATTGATTTTTATACTCGTTCATGAAGTGAAAAAGGAATATTGGGTTTGTACAATGTCCGTCTCGCTCCGTCCGTGCATATGAACGAAATTGAAATTACGAATATATTCTTGTGATAACCCGAATGAAGATTAAGATTTTATAAGATTTATTGACGGATTAAATATTACAAAGATTTTGACATATAATGCTCTAGGAGTTCACAGCTCCCAAATTTCAAACTCCCATAACCTTGTCAAACCTAATCCAATTTTCAAGTTTGATGACATTTTGATCATGGTTTATCCTCTAGATAGATTCTGCATTTTAAGTATGTGCATTTTAGAAAATAAAATTGTTTTGAATTTTTTGGTACTTATTTTCCGAAATTTTATTTTTCCAAATTTTGAATTGCACATTTATAGTTTTAATCGGTTGTGTTTGTCACAATTAGTATAAAAGCAACATTAAAACCCATTCTGAGGGGTCAAATTTTTTGTCAAAAATCAAGCCAAAACAGACAACAATTTTGACATTTAAAGCTCTCGGATCCATAGGTCCCATACTTCAAACTCCCATAACTTTATCAAGGCTAAACCGATTTTGCTCTTTTACGGCTTTTTGGCTATAGTTTTTCCTCTAGATTGATTCTACATCATGTGTAGAAATAATGCTAAAAAACATATATTGTTTGTTATTACAATGGGAACGAGTATTGCGCTGTCGGATACACCTGACTGCTATGTTCTTACTTTCTTTTCATTTTTGTTCGGTCATAATCGCAGGCTCATTGGCATTTGGGAGCGAACAGTAAACTTAACCACATAAACATCGTTCCGTATATATAATATGTAGCCAGATGCATTTGTCATTACCTAAGTTGCCGTCTCGCAGGTAAGGCGTAAATCTGCAACCTTTTTGCCATTTAAGTGCTCTGCAAGAACTAAGGCGAACAAGAAACTAAAGCAATCCCATCAACTAAAAAGCATCTTAACGTGTGTTCGCTTACACACACACACACACACACACTTACACATGTGTGTGTATCTCATTTAAGATGGCAACTTAGGCGGTCGTTGCAAATGGCAGCACTTAAGTCCCCCGGCCAGAACGACAAGCGCATAAAAATGGAAATGAAATGCCAAAGCAGCGCGACAGGCGACCGTTGTGCTGCCACAGCCCGCTGCTGGCCCCCACCTGCCCCCTTTTGGGGCATGCACTGGCAAATGACAAATCGCTGGTGCGATGAGCGCAAAATTATTGTGTCTTGATTGCATTGGAAAGCTCTGATTTGTGTAACTAGACGACACACAGACAATGTCAGAGTCGGCGACAACAGGCAGCGGATACGAATACGGCTACGGTTACGGATACGGTTACGCATACTATCACAGCCAAAATGGCGGCCAGGCAATTAATGGTGACAACACTGACAGCACTATGTGCCCAGAGTGACGACACTCGACCCCCGTTCCAGCACAAAACTTGGGCACACATCGCCAAGACTTTCGACTTTGTTGTTTAGTTTGCAACAACAAAAATAGAACTATTCAGGTAGTTTAGTTAGTCTCGATTGTTGGTAATGCATACCTGTTGTGATCTTAACTTTAGTAATAACGTTAGTAACCTGACATTATAAGTATAAGTTTCACAGGCACTTTGAATATCTTTGTAGGCCTAATAAAAGCCCGATTAATCAATAAAGCGTTTTATCGCTTTGCCCTATATTAGACTTTGCTAGATTTGTCAATCGTTAAGAATATTTATGTTATTCGACATTTGACGTTATTAGCACTATTAAAAGCACCATTTATCATATTTATATTTGCCAAGACTACAATTTCTTATACTCGTTCGTGAAGTGAAAAAAGGGTATATTAAGTTTGTTTCCGTATCATCGAAATATTTTTCGATGCTAGGAATTTGAAATTTAGAATATATACTCTGAGTAGCAAATCGATAAAATCCACTTATCCCCATAATTTTAAAAACAAATTTGGCAGGCAATTTTCTGATTACTTTCTCTAAGTATTCAGGAAATTTGAGCCACGCAGTAGGTTACACCCGACTACAAGGTTCTGAAATGTTTTTTTATTTTATCCAATCCCTAGCAACTTTTAATTAGGCATAAGTTATTATACAACTTTTTTAATGCTCCGAGTCAGATAAGGCGTATATGACAAGAGTACCCTTGGTCTCCTTTGACTTTTAAACTGATCTCACATTTGTCCTTGGTTTTGTTTTCCTTTCTTTTTTTCTTTAATTATTAATACGTTTTTTGACGTATAATATATCTTTTTCTCCTATACAGCTTTTTGGCAGAGTTCATTTCTTTTGTTTTTTGTCATTTTGTCGCAAACTTTTGCTGACTCTTTTGTATTGTATGACAAAAACTCAGGAATTGTATTTCAGCACTCGAATGGGCCCATTTGTACCGGTATATGGATGCTATAAGCATTGTACAAGATTAAGCCTGCCACAGCCATCTTTACACTGCTGTGCACTTTGGGGCACGAACGGCAAGTGGCAAGTGGCAAGTGGCGTATTTAGCGGCAACTTTGATGTGAGTAGCCACCATCCGGGCCGTGGCATGGACATGGCAATATAAATATGAGTATTCACATGCGAGTGTGTGTGTGCTTACTTTCCACTTTTGCGATCTGTTTACCGTGCACAAATGTGCGAAAGACTTAGCGACTCGTCGTCGACGCTAAGCCCACTCTGACCTACTTGATGCAGCCTGTAAATATACACGCGTATGCAGCCTGGCTCCAGAGCAGCACTTGAAACATATTTTTCGCACGAAAATGTTGCAGGCCAGGAGACGTCAGGACGTCAGCGCAGGGCAGGAGGCAGCAGCCTCAACTTGTTAACCTCCTTTTCATGACGCTGCATTACACGGACAATCAACGCCTCTTTAGCTGCTCTCCACATTCAGGCGGCGCCGACGGAAACAACAAAAACGAAATATTTAAGCTGAGCATTCCTCCAGCATCCCCAAACCCGGCCTGTAAGGCAACACCCACATGAATTTTCAATTAAAAGAGTTTTTCCCATTTACACATTTTACATTTGTCGGTGTGAGAGGCTTTTTGTGTTTTGACAGCTTTACTGGCCTAGAAATTAACAACTCGTGAAATATGCCCCAAAAAGTATGCTTTGTTTTTTCCGCCTGAACGTTCTCGACCTTGGCAACCATAAGACGACGCGTTACAACATGCCCCCAGGTTGCAATTTAATCACCTGACAATAAAAATAAACAATTCAAAAGTGCTTCTACTTGCTGTGTGTACGCACATAAATATTTAACATTTTTGGGATTAGTTGCTTGGCTACAAACAGCAGCTGCACTAATTGGTTGTTCATTAGTGAAAGTTGCCAACACAAAAATTTAATATTTAGTTACATTTAATATTTTTGTTCAATAGATTATATGTTGTGGTTTATAACTTGGCAACTACGTGAGGGCCTGTGGCTGTCTGCCCGAAGGCGCAAATAGTTCCCCCTGGCATCCGTCACTTTAATGAGCCGCTCAATATGCATGACACACGGCTTAAATGTGTAATTACGACGCGAATGGCCCAGCGGCAGAGGGCACGTGCTCCTATCAACAGCTATTTTTTTATGACAGCGCGTCGCATCCGTCGTGCGAAAAAGCGAGACTCCTGTTGGCATTTCGTATTTGTGCTGCTTTGAAAGCCTGATAAGCATGGCTTCCAAAATGATTTCTTCTTGAAAACTTGCTCACGGAAAATATTTGAAGAATGTATATATATACATATATATTAATTGAAGATGTTCTTTTGAAGCACTTCTGGTTGATTTTAAAATATAACAAAACTTTTTCATTCATAAAATTAAACTTCAGACTTCAGTCTATTATATATTGTTTCCCAACTAGACAGTTTCTAAATGGACGAATATTTATTATGATTGCTAATTGCTTGCAATTGAGTGAAAATGGAAACTAATATTGATAGCTATACAAATTTGAAATGTCTTTTCGGAGGCACTCGCTTATTTCGATTTAGCTATGCGGGTCTTGCCCTCAGTTCGAAGCGTGTCAAAACTTTTGTACGAATGCCAAAGTCCGTTCTTAAACTATCATAAAATAAACACAATGAAAAATCCAAAACTTTCGCCGTAGCCTGCAAAACCATAATAAATCAAGAGCCAGCAGAACAAATCGGGTGGCGGTAGGGCACAGGCGCCGAAGGAGGCTCAAGGATATGGCATACATGCATAATGGAAGACAAAAAACTGAAGTGAACGATGTGGCTCTTACCCAAAACTTTTTCCCGCTATTGTTCAAGTGCTGGAAAAGTTCAAAGGCCACCAGAGGCTGCGAATGGCACACACAGTTGGCCAAAACTGTAGTCCTGGCAGGCAAAGGAGCAGACATTCTGGTTGTAGAAGTGCAGGTGATTAACACAAATCTGCCAAATGCCACACGACAACCTCCGAGGCAGCTGCCATTAATTATCTCTGGCCCGTGATTGGACCATATTGAAAAATGGTTTAACGCTGCTAATTAATTCTTGATAATTATCTGCGCCTGTTAGAAATTGACCCCTTTTTACTCGGCTGCTGCAGCATTAATTGAAATTGAATAACGAGCCAAGGAAAATTAATTTTCCACATGAAAAGCAACGTGCACAATTTTAATTGGAGCATTACGCAAATATAAAATATAAACAAATATGAAAATGCAAAACTCTCCCTCTCTAAAACGCAATGAAGCAAACGACTAAGCAAAATATTTCACTTTTTGTTCTCTGCACTGCGAATGTTTTCTACTTCCCCAAGCTACAAAAAATCGAACACAATATTTTACAATTTGTAGCGCTTGCAGTTCGAAACGTGTATACGCTTTCCGCTTGTACAAAAATTTAACAATTTAAAAAAATTAATATTAATTTTAAAACCATTGAACGTATAATAGTATGAAGTGGTTCTTTGATTCTACTCCTACACTATAAAATATGAATATTCCTAATCAGCATTAACTGCCAAGTCAATATGTGTCTCTTTGCAAACTTGTCTCTAAATAATATGTAAAGCAGGCGCGGTAATATAGTTTCCATATTAATAATATTGGGTTGAAATTGATTTTGTGTTAGAAAATTATATTTTGTTTCACAAGCTTTCATCACAAAAACTCCCATAAATTACGAGTTTTATTATGCACCTAAAATACAATCAATACAATACAAATCCACCAGCACTCGGAAGAATCTACCTAAAAATTGAATAAATTGGCTTTATTATTGCAATCAAAAACTTAACGAAATTGTACAGTGTTTCAAGCCTGCTTGTAACAGAGTCGTTATAAAAACACAAATTGAATATACAACTATTTAGACTTTCAAATAGAAGTGTCTTTGTTTGTTTTTTCGTATTTCATCAATTTTTAAGTATGCCAAGTGCATTTTTTCTCATACCAAAGACGATGCCGTTGCGAATTGCATGGCTCGGACACTGGACAAAACGGGTCGAAACTACCCTTGACTTGTATTTGCATTATGCATGTATTTGGCTTGGTGCTTCACTGCAAAGCCGTCTACTTGAAACTTAACCAAACCCTTAAACAAAGAAAAATTTCGCATACGCCGCTTGGCACTTACCCAGCTTTTTTTCAAGTGTCCGGTCTCCAAATTGCTTTTTTTACTTCAGCTTTATTTTGAGTTTTTTATTTTAATTTAGTTTTTGGTTTTTGTTGTTGAGCAATAACTGAAACACTTGTTTGTTTTGTAAATTATTGTGACTTATATTGCTTTTGGAATTGATTATAGCCGCTGGAATAGTTAAGGCTTTATGATGAGCTTCAGTTACATCGACAGTGATTGAATTTAAAGAGTTCGTAAAATCAATTTCGTTGCAGTTGCTCGTAAAAACAGCAAAATGTATATTTGCTGACACTCGCGACGTATGCGTAATATTTAATAAGCAGTTCCCTCAAGATAACATGTATCACTCATACGTCACGTTGCCAATTTGTTTTTCTCGTCGACAGATGCCACACACACAAGTGGCTGGGTGGAGCAGAGCACATGCACTTGACATTTAGTGTGACAAGCTGCAGAACCTGCCCCCCTCCCTCCCCCTCTGACCAAAGAAAAAAAAACAAAAACAAAAGCAGCAACTACCATTTGAAATACACAAGCAGGGCTAACAAAAATTTCATAAAAATTCAAAACAGATAGCAATCAGTGACGTAGGATAAATTGGTTGAAGTTCGAAGTGTCAGGCAAGTCCAAATTGTCGCACAGTGGCCTAAACTTGCTAAATCTGTATGTTTAAAATTATTAGTTATTGGAACAATTCATTCAAGTTTCGCCAGGTTGGATACCGTCATGGATCTGATGACTGAACCTGTTTAACAAACTCTGGAAATACTATAAAGAACTGAGAGTAGATTGAATAGTCGAGACTTACACAATTCTGTATTCTGTAATTCGTCTTATTAAATTATTTTTAATTTAATATTACATAAACTTTTAAAAGCTCGAAAATTGTCCTTGATGAAATTTTAAATCTTTATTATATTGACCTTATTTATGGTCATAAGCTATCAATTTTCATAAAAGTATTAATTTGATTAAAATATTGAGAAACGTAAGACATAATGAAATTGTTTATATACAAATTCTGAGTATCTTCTTTGAAAACCCACCCACTGTGCGTGTTTTCGTTGCGTGCCTAAAATGTTATTTTCTTGTCCTTGCTGGCAATTGTCAAGTACGCGTAAGGATGCTTCTTCCTTCCCCTACCCCACATTATATTGGTTATTTCGTGCGAAAAGCGCAGCTGGCCCCACTGGTTACGTTGCTTGGTTGAAGTGCTGCCGCCAATCAATGAAAGTGAAGTGGCCAAAATGCCAAGCACAATGGCGACAATAGCCCGGCTAAACGCGCTTGCCAACTTCCTGTCCAGTCTGTTAACCTAATGACCGGCATTCATGGCTACGTTCATGTCCTGTTAAGCTCTGCTCCGCTGTTCCGTCTGGTAATATACGTGGGTCAGCTGAGTCTCTCCGCTTTCCTTTTATGGCATAGCCAACGCCTTTTATCATTTATCATAACTCGGGAGCTACAAGAAAATGGTTTCAATTGTCAACGTAAGACCGAAATATACATTTTCTAATTTAGTTTACTAGTGTATAACTCGAGAGCCTTGGAGCCGTGGCACGCGCTTCTTTTTATTAGTTTCGTGCCAAAGGTAAAAAAGAACTCGTTCTAAAATGAAAGCATATATTCAGCTCGAAATATTGTCAAGTTATGTCAGCAATGAAAAATTATTGCATAAATTAATTACGAGCACAGCCCACAGAACGTGCAGGCAGGCAGGCAGACTGTAGAGCCTACATCCTTGCCACGACGACAATGACGGCGACAAATAATTGAGCACGTGCCACAGGGAACAGGAGCCGTAGTCGTGTATTCGTAATATGACATGCTACTGCTTGATTTAACTAATACAGCAAACAGTCCGTGAGTGTGTATGTGTGTACAAATATGAGAACATGCAATTAATAACATGTACATAAATAGGAGAGCCTGCCGTTAAGGTTTTTTCTGAAATTGCTGCGACTTGTAATTTAATTTTCAAAGTAGGCAACCTTACGAATAACTCGGAATATGTTACATGATAACATATTCAATGAATCCTCTTGGGCTGGTGTTCAGTTCCCTAAGAGAATTCCAAGAATTTAATTAACATCTTTATAAAAGTTGCCTGTCTGCCAACGTTGCATTTTGCTTGGATTGTGACTTATTGAATTTCCCTTTGTGCGTTACTGAATTTAAATTAATTATTTTTAATGCAAATTTAAACAACAATAGCAGCGGTTAAAGTGATCACCATTTATTCTTCAAAATATGCACCAACTAGTCTCTGCTCTCAATAATTAGCACATATATTAACACTAAAATCAGGTAGGACTGCTCTAGACTGAAGTGGCCGACTATTGGATACCCTGGACCCAACAGCGTGCTGTCGTTACATTCACTTCAAACCCCTTGTATTCATTATATTCACAAAATCACTCAAACACATACTCAAACCCACACGACTGAGTTTGGCTCCCACCATGGAAACTAAATTCTTGAATAACTTTTAAACTAAAAGGACTTAAAAGGAGAATTCAAAGTTATGCACAAACCAATGCGCAAAGCTGTAGTACTTGAATATTTTTTCATATTTGGGGCGAGTGGGGAGGTATATAAAAATTGAATTAAACCAAATGAAATGGTTACTATAGCTCTTATAGAGGCGAGATATGCTAAAAAAAAGAAAGTCTTTAAATCGATTTTTATCGATAGGAAAGATATCTAATGAAGTTATAAATTCTTTCTGCGAATAATATAGGAAAATCTATATTCGAACAGTTTAGGTCTATAGCTTTTGTAGATTCCGAGATCGACGCGTTCATACAGACTTTCAGACAGGCAGGCGGACGGACAGACGGACATGGCTACATTGAAAAAGAATATATATGCTTTATTGGGGGGAGATGCCGAATACATTTATAATATATCCAAACACAAAACCAGTATATTTACAATATATATTTGTATATAGGTATTTTTCTAAGCTTAATATACATAACAAAAATGTTTAGTTCTTTCAGCTTGTGACTTTATTCTTTGCTGATAATAATAATATTAATTATCACTAGTACAAATAGTAGTATTGCAGCATAAGACCCTAAATTCAGATGCGTACATTGCGCATACGCCGCATGTACTGTAATTTCTAATGAATATCAAATCAGGCAACGCCTCATTTGACAACATTTTCGACAGCATTGACAGGCAGTCAGCCAACGAACACGTCAAATTAGCTACATTGATTTGTTGGTATTGGCATATTAAAACACGGTTAAGTAAAAAGAAAACAAATGCAAATTTCGTGATAGGACTACAAAAACATACGGCAGATCATTTATCAGAGCCTACGGCATTTGCCGGCGACAAGTGAAAGACAGCAAGCTCTAGTTTATCAGTTGGGTTATTTTTGAAAATGTTTTCAATACTATCCAAATATTACGTGGTTTTGATTTCGATTTGTTATTGATTCAGGCAAATATTCATTCACTTTTTGTGTGTGCATATATATTTATATACTATTTTTTTTACTTTATTTGATGTGTTGGCCTAACCTTTAGGGCAGAAGTGGCGGGTTTTTTTTAAAAATAGCAGCCGTTGTCAAGGACAAGTTATAGTTATGAAGCCGTACAATCGACAAGCATTGCTGGAGGGCCAACAGCCAACGAACAGAAACAGAAATAAACACAGAAAACAAAAAGTTTCTTTTGGCTTTTCTTTTATGTGTTATTCTCTTGTTGTAATTGTAATTGTTTTTGCCGCTGCTGTTCTCAATTGAAATTTATTTGGCAAAGAAAATTAAAATCAACGCCACTTTCACTTGAGAAGTCATTTGCTTGCTTATTGTTGTTGTTGTTTTTGCTTTGCACTTTCGGTCAAATTTGTGTACGAGATTGAACGAGGACTATTTTCTTGTCTCTCACACACACACACACACACATAAATACACAAGCAACTTGATATTGTTGTTGTGCTAAACACGTTTCAATGTTTTTTTGATGAATTACAAGCGCTATCTGTACCGTTAACTGCGATGGCTTCCATACAACTGAGACTGAAACGGAACTTTTGCCGACGCTGAGGTATATTCGAATTTTGGTTGCACCATGTGCTTCGAACATGTTGCAAGTGATTATTGTGTTGTGTTTTGGTTTGACGTGCCCATGCGGCGTATGCGTAATAGAACACTGCAGTTCCATCTCAGTGCCAGCAGCGAATTCAATTGGCCTATTTGACTGAGACCTTAAATCGCTGACTACATACATAATGTAATGTATGTTGATAAGGTTTGTGGGTTGTGTGTGAAATAATAAAAATTAGTAATAATAATAAGAATTAAATTAAATTATTATTTCATTATATGCTTTCTCTTTTTAATCTCATATTTAATTAAAATATATAATATATTTCATTATTCATGTATTTATTTATTAAATATTTTCTTTGTCTTAGGAAATATTTTAGACTATTTTGACATTTGAGATTCAGCGTACTGCCTTAAACACCCAACTAACCAAAATCAGAAAAGTCAAGTCAAGGGGTTGTTAGACAAATATATTATATAAGATAATATATAACATTTTTTTAGCAGTACATTAAGTTCTTGACTTCTTACACGCCTCCAAATATCTCCAGGATTTATCAGGCCATAATCACCTTCATAAGATGAATGATGGTTTCTTGCTAAAGCACAAAATGCTATTGATGACGGTGTTTGAACCCTTTGTCTGGCCCCAGTCAAGACATTAATTAAAGCAACGGGTTCACAGAAATGCTTAGTTCAATTGAACTTGGCAAGGAGGCGTACGAGCGTAACTGGAACAGGACATAATCCTTGCCAGTCAGCAAGCACTGGCACGCTAAATATGCCAGCTGTAGGGAATTTTGCGGCATTGCTGGCATAGCTGGCATCCTGTAAAATGAGCGATAAGGCGAACGCCAGGCGGCAGCCACCACCGCCCACTTCTGCAGTTTATGAGTGTTGTTGTAGTTAATAAAGCGCAAACGGAAGACCACAGGCACTGTCGCAGCAGCCAGAAACAGCACTAAAGGAGAGCAGAGCCGTCGGTCTCACCACCAGCAGCGAGCACACAATCAATTTCACGTCAATTGGTTCATATTTTATAGGCTGAGCTGAGTGGAGCGATGGAGAGGGGAGAGCAAGGACGAGCGAAGAACTCGTTCCTTGCGGCTTAATGACCGCATTTGTGGACAGGCGTTAAGGTTATAGTTCAAGTAGCGCTTACCGCTGCCCCACAGCGAATACAAGTACCGTTGTCGACTAATATTCAACGCAAATGCCTGGGACCCATAAAATGTTGCGGTTAACCAACAAGTGCGGTAGCTGAGAGCTAAAACTGGCAGTGCCCTTCAAACACACAATTGAAATGTCACCATTTCTTGATCTGCAATAAAACCTAATTACAATGCATTCCGAACTGGAAAAATGTGTCATCAACAGAGTGGAATTGAAATTTGTTGCGTCGCTGCCTAAATGCACTTGCAGCTATTGTTGTTTGATTTTCAGATAAACTGTAACTTAACTGAGGAAACATTATGAAATAATAAAGTTGTTATCATTATGTAAAGTATAGAATATTGTTTTAGAACTCACCAACTTATCTGTCGAGGACTCGAAAGTATATTATATAAGTTGCTTAAGTTTATTCATGCTGCTTTAAAATTGTTTCAACTATGGCGAGATGCTCATTTAAAAAATTAATAAAACTCATCGCGTCTGGAATGTTACGAGCACGGGATCGACTGACACTGGAGCTACACCAGTTCACCTGAGCGTGAAAAATTTCAATTTGAGTAATATAACAAAATTGCATAAAGTCGCAAAAAATCAAAGAAGAAAATTTACAATAATATCTATAATATGCATACAACAATTTATTACGCTTATTGTTAATTTGATTGTCAAATTGGTAAACAAATTTACCATACTTATTCTTTAATAACTACATGTTTCTCACTTTTTGCAATAGATTATTTAAATGCATAAGGATTCAAATTTGATGAGATTGATACTTTATAGGGTGTGTTTTAGTATAAAAAAAAACATAGGCAATAAAGAAACATTTTTAAACTTTTTGTAATAATTTTTAAGCCTAATAAATTTATTGAAAATAGCCAAGTTTACTCGATTTCATTGACATATCAAAAAGCTTTATTTCGAATGCAATATACCCAGCTAAAAGCTGATATACATATATCCAACCGACTACAGCACGAGCAATCTGACATGGCAAAACGTTGTCTGTCAAGCGTTGCGTGTATGCAAAATTGAAACCGGAAACAGCGCCCAAGCTGAGCACAACAAAGCGTGAAGTCCGTTAGATAGGCGGGCGGGCAGGCAGCCGATGAGCGGATACGGGACAAGTCCACAGCAAGTGAAAGCAGGCTGACTGCGTCATTGACGCATTTGATTGATTGCCTTATGACCTATTATAGCAGCAGATACGTATAGTTAGCTACATGATGCCTTTCAAGCAGCCATGGCGTATGCGTAATGTAATACACTATAAATATGCTGAACGTGTGCCCGTCATTCCTTTCCGGCGGGCATCTGACTGTTCGCCCTCTCCGCCGCGTCCAGGCTACAAACCAATTAATTTGCATCCTTTTACACCAAATCCCTTTCAGGTGCAACAAGGCGATGTCTGTTCTGTGTCCTCGTACATTTGCTTCCTTTATTAAAGTAAGTATGTTCCAGGCCAGGTTATAGCAACTATATGCCGTGTTTAAGCCCAATCGGGCTAATTTTTAATTAACTAATTTTTAATTTTATTAAAATGATGCTTAACTTGCATTTCGTCACATAAAAAACTAAAGACACATTGTGTTTGGGTATATAGAAGTTTTCTACATATTAAATGCACATTTATACATATTACAAATTGGACGTGCCTTAATTAGTTTTTTTACCCAATATTCCGACTTAAAAGTTCTAACTCTTTTTAAATTTATTGCAATTCACAATTTTATACAAAATATAAATTTCCTTTTTACTATCTGAATAGTATACATAAATTTCGTGGCGCCAGTGCTCATATTTCTTTTATATTTTGAGATTTTTAGCAAGCTTTCAGCTGCACTTTTATGCATTGTAACGAGTGGCATTTTTATCATTTTGTTTACGCCCTTGGCTTTATTTTTGGGGTCGCCGCTGAAGCTGCTGCTAATGAGTGTCTGCGTCTTAAGTGTGTGTGAAGGCCAAAGGGGCTGCACTTTCGCGATTTGGTGGGGCGGTCCATTAGGCAATTGGCAAATGACAACTTTTGCAAATCGCAATTACATGCTAGCTGCGGTATATGGTTATTTCAGTTTAGTACTTCGAGTAATTGTAATTACTTATACTCGGAAACCGCAACTGCGAGCGTTGAGCGTCGAGCGGCGAGCGGCGAGTCGGGGCAAGGCGCACCGCAGCGCACTACACAAATCGCTCAACACTTGGCAGCACTTAAACGCGGATAACCACATGATAAAATTAGACGATTAGCCACTGGCATGACCACACTCACACACACACACACACCCCTCGCATTTCACCATACATACGCACACACGCACACACACTCGGGTGCAGACCGAGGCTAGACTAAATAAACAGCGCAGCTGGCGAGCCATGAGAATTTCTGTTGTTCGCCCCTTGGCACTTGCCCCCGCTGCCCCCAACGCCCATTCCGCAAGACTTATCGAAACGAAATGGCAAGAAAATATATAAAAGAAATTACGCTGTTTCGTTTTTTCTGTGCGCTTTTCTTGAAAACGTTTGCCCAGTGAGAAATCGTTTGAAATTAGTTGAACAAAACATAACCAAAGGCATAAAGATATAAACCAATAATTACTTGACGCCTTGCGTTTTTTGAAGCATAAACAAACATTTACGGGGAATATTCTGTAAGTAGTTTTTTCTCCAGAGAAAATAATTTTGCTGATTTAAATATGTTTTTTTTTGTAGATTTTATTGATAACATCAAACTTTTAATATTGCAGTCGGGTGTAACCGATAGCGCAATACTGGTTCACAGTGTAATATCAAGCAAAAAATCCGTATTAAGCTGAATATAATAGATTCGTGCAAATTTAAGTAATTGGCAAATAAAGTCAACAACGATAGCCTGGCCGATCTATCCGTGTCCGTATATTGTATATATAAACTAGAATTTTGAAATTTAAGTTCCAATTAATCTAATCTATTTAAATTCCATTCAATGGCATATCTTGGAGATTTTATAAACACTCGGATTACATATATATTTTCGTTGCCCTATTTACTGCCTGATTGCTTTTAATTTAACAAGACCCAACCAGCTTTTAAATCTTTCTTATGCTATCGATCCGACTGCAATTTATGATAAATTCTATGTCAGTGCATTTTATATTGCTTCCCGGCTCGAGATAGTCTAATCGCATTGTTTAGGGTCTCAACCGCAGAAGAGCTAACCCAGCCAAACCCAGCCACACGCCTTTGTGCACTGAACGCAATAAACGTCGCGCATTTTATTAGTATTAAATTCAGAAATTGAAAATTCGTGCGAGTAGTTTATAGAGGGAGTCTTGAATGCGATAGTGGGCGGAGAATGTCGTGTGCAAGAGTGTAGATAAAAAGTCCCATACTAAAGCAACACAGTTCTAATGAAATTTTAGTTGTTTACCTTAGCGCAATGTTTGTGATGTGCAGCATTTGTTGAGAAGCGAAATGAGTTCGATGTGAATGCAATCGGTGATATAAAGAACACAAAACCAGACGCTTGATATTGAACAGATACACAGAAGCAACCAGACAGAATGGTGCAGGGAATTGAGCAAAATTAAATGCTTATAAATTACAATGCAAACAACACGACAAGTTGAAATTGCAAACTTGCTTATCGCACGCACAGCTAGCGGGGAGGGAAAAGCACCAGATGTGAACTGTGGCCCTGAAACCTCACAGATGGGCTCTAACTCCGGCTCCGAACTGGTTCCAGCTGTCATTTGATAAATGTGAAAACTGTCAGTTGTCTGATAAAATGTTGTTCTGTTGCCAAGTTGATGTCGTCGGCCACGCGTAACTTGCACGGTGCCGCAGAGCAACAAGAATTAAATTACATTTTGCACACAGTTTTGATTTTCATTAATTTAGTGTAAATATAACATATACAACAGGCCTTTGTATACAAAAAGTTCCAAATTCCAAATCAAATAACTTTTTGCTGCCCCAACTTTTTTGCCGGAAACCACAAACAAAAAACGACTCGGAAAAACTTTGCACCAAAAGTTTGCGGCCGCTTCTGCTGCTGCCGCTCTTGCTTGAATACAGTTTGTCGTAGGGCCAAAGACACAAAATTGTGGTTTTTTTATGAACATATGTGTACTGTATATGATAAAAAATTACTAAAATATATATGAAAACAACTGATATTCTCTTAATCCTTGCATTAGCTTTTAATTGTTACTTAATTCTTCTTTTTATATTCTTAGCCGATTACAGGGTATGTTTGAGGCATTAAATTCTTTTTTCATCAGCCTTTATAATTTTTTTTACTTTCGTATTAGCTTTTGTCACGGTTTGCGCATTTTGGCATTACGTATACGAAGCGTGAGATGCTTGTTGTGAACTTTGGTCTGACTGTTTTGACTGACGGCCAACAGCAAAACTGCCAAAATCCACGAGAAGTGTTTGAGAAAGGAAAGGAGGGATATTTAGCTGCTGGCAAACTTTGGCTGCACACAGCGAACGCAAAGTAAGCGTAAAATGCGCTGGCTTCGTTTGCTTTTCACTTGCCAGGGTTGTCGCCAGGCAGGAACCAGACTACATCGTCTGAATAATATTTGCATGCAACGTGGCCATAAAACAATGAGACCTTGAAGTGGAAAAAAATATATGTTGAGTCACTTCGGTAACTATCATTAGCAGAGCTGCATGGGCATAATTTAAGACTGAGTTTGTGAATTTAATCTGACTCTAATGCTAATGTCAAAATAATGACAATTGATGCGAAACTTAACGCTTTTATGGTCGATACCTTGACAAGTGGAAATGGATGCCGTCTCAAGTGAATAACATCCATAATGATTAAGTACATGAATTATTCAGTATCCTATACGTTAACTGATGGCGCCTACTTAATGAGTTTTCAATTTGAATTAGCGGGCGTCCCTGGCGCAGAAGAAGAAAAACGCCTGGTACAGTGACCGGTCATTAAGTTAAACTTTAACAATTGCAATGATACTATTTTAAAATATATTTACAAAGAAATATATTTAGATAAAGTATTGGATACGAATTTCAATTTAATTGGTAGCCCACTCAGTTAACTTCAAAGATGCATGTCATGACATCATAAGACTTATTATTTTGTATGGTTGCTTACACATACAACTATTTCACTTAAAATTAATAAGAGGAGGAATTATTTATATTTTTTTATTTGAATAGATTTTCCCAAACAATGAACCTGTAGCATTTCAGGTTTTATGCAGGGTTTAATTAGGGGCCTTGGGGGAATCCCTAAATATGGGTAAACACAAAGTGTAATAGGATCAGAGAAAGAAAAGTTCAATATTTTAATTTGAAATGTAATAAGCATAAACATTTTATTTATTTTTGTTTTTGTAATAAATTTTGTGCCTGTGAACCCTATTCTCAAATTATACGTATTATTTGCATACAAAAGTTTAAATTTACATTAAACTATACACGTAGCAATTTAGCACACATTAAAATTAAATGTACCTTTGTTTAAAAGATATGCGTCCTTCATCTCCTCAACACGATACCCCAAAAATAACTTTGCTCGTTTTCTAGACAATTTGGCAAAATCTATTCGAAACCTAAACTCCTCTAGGCATTTTAATATTCACATGATTATCTCGAAGATTTGACCTCTGGCCAACATTTCGAATGCACTCTATGCCTTCGATTGTGCGGCCTAGCTCAGTGGGTGCTCGGATTTGCATATTCGTTTGGGCCAAATTGGCGCCTAATGGCTGCCATTAGGGGCATTAATGAAAACTGCATTGGCAGCATTTAAATGCCACTTAGCGGCCAGTCTATAAAAGCTGCGACCGGGACAGCCGATTCGGCCAAACGGGTCGCATTATGGCCATCGACAGTACACGCGCCTATCGGCCATTGTGGCGCTGCTTTCGAGTGTTGGCTCCGACGTTCTTTGGCGCCAGGTCACGTACGGTTTATGTGTATGTGGTCTTGGGACACCTGCTGGTCACATTTCTGTTTCCAGTGCATCTGCTGCTGGGGCTGCTGCAGCAGGCCACGTCCGAGGAGCTCTTCAAGAACCTAGCCATAAGCATCACCTGCGTGGCCTGCAGCTTGAAGCACATCCTGCACATTTGGCACCTGCCGCACATGATGGAGATTGAAGCACTGCTGGTTCAGCTGGATGCGTGTGTCCAGAGCGCAGAGGAGCAAAGCTACTACCAGGAGACGGTGCAGCGTCATGTGAAGCGGATTACCCGCTGCATCTACATAAGTTTCGCCATCATCTACGTGCTATTCTTGCCCAGCGTTTTCCTGGCTCTGGTGGCTCACCCTCGCCAGCTACTTTATGTGGCCTGGCTGCCCTTCGACTGGCAGCACAGTGGCCTAAACTACGGCTTCGCATTTGGCTATCAGCTACTCTGCATCCTGGCCGAATGGTTGCAGGGCTTGACAAATGACATTTTCACGCCCCTCACCCTGTGCTACGTGGGCGGGCACATACACCTGTTCGGCATACGTATGTCGCGGCTGGGTTTGCATCAGCTGTCCAACATTCAGACAAATCAGCAATTTCGCAACTGTCTGCAAGACTATAAGCTGCTGATGAGGTAAGCTGCAAAAAAGTTAATATTAAAGTTTAGCATGTTTCACTTGATTCATTAAAGTCAATAACTGATAACCTGATGTTAAGCTAAGATATTAACGGCATCGGGGCCGAACACATTTGCACATTTCTGGCTAAATAGCCTATTTTTTTTATTGCTTATTGCCGGCGGGCGGCTGAAAAAAGGTAAAACTCGGTTTGCAAAGGCATAAACTAAATAATAGTTTAGAAAAAACAATTATTGTAAATTTTTATGTTGCCAGAAACTCTCTCAAACTGTGTTAATAGTACACAAAATCACATTCGACCACGTTGTTAATTTTAGTTAATTAGTTCATTTAGTAAAAAATGAAAAGGTAATTGCCAGCACCAAGGTCGAAGCAGAATGCGCCGCACTTTTAGCCTTCTACCAAACCGACCAAAATACATTTCAATTACTTCAAGATCAAGACGAATATGTACTATAAAAAGCTCTCGCAGTAGCATCTATAAGCGCATCACACTACTCTAATGGGAAGAAATGGCTTTTGCCAACGAGCCAACAACTTTTCGGCTTATACAAACATGAGCGGCGACTTGTGGATAACATTTTTTAGCGCCGGGAAAAACTCTATAGAAATAAGGTAAACGCATTCATTATTAAGCAGCTTTGCAAAATAATATTGTACCCGGAACATGCAAAAGCTGCCAAGCTGTGCAACCTCAAATGGATGGTTTTCACATAAAACGTCATTGAATCTTGTACTACTTTTTCAACAAGTTTAATTTAGCACTCGAATGGAGCTGCACTTCATCGCCAATATTACGACATACACTCGACACTCTTCATTTCTCCAAGTACAGTTATATAAAACATGAACCAATTATTTATCAACGCAACCCTTAATAAACAACCAAAACCACAACTCTTACATTGAGCACTGAAGCCCTTAATACATAGATGTAAAAGGCAGAGGTATCGAGGAGTAAACGCTATCCTGTTAATAAACATTAACTTAAACATACTCTTACTTTGTATTATGAACCACAATAATTAAATAAACACTACTATAATAAACATCTTACATAGATTACATCATTTTTGTAATACATCTGTCTTTCTGTCCGTCTATCAATTTGTAAAAATTCAATATTTTTCGTATTTTGAAACTAGAGATTTCAAAATTGGCAAATTTACCCGCGTCAGCTAGAAACTCAGGGTTTCTAGCTATGTAATTTGACAGCTACAATATGTCTAAAACCAAAATCCCCGCCAATCGAAATTTCCTAAAGTTACCAGTTGATATTTACATATATAGGAATGAAGTATATGTGCACAGATGTTTTAACAAAAAAAGGTTTAATACAAAATTAATGAGACAAACTTTATTTTTTATTTGTAGTACCAATTGAATAGAAACACATATATAATATATTTTAGATTTGGTTTACATTATGAGAATAAAAAATTAGCTAAAAAATATATTCTTAACCTACAGTTTATTTTTACGCCTTAAGACACATTTACGTCGGGCACTTACGTCTTCCAAACTGTTTGTTTCAGAATATACCAGTTGACGAGAGAGACCATCAGCGCCGTCCAGCTTATACAAGTGGTGTTCTGTGGTGCGAATCTGTGCATTGTGGTGTGCTATGTGCTTTTCTTTGTGCGGGACATCATCTCGCTGAGCTACAATATGGTGTTCTTTGGCGTGATCTGTTTACAGCTATTTCCCAGTTGCTACTTTGCCAGTGTTGTGGCCGAGGAGACGCATCGATTGCCCTATGCGATCTTCTCTAGCAATTGGTATGAGCAATCGGCCCAACATCGACGCAATGTGCTCATCTTTATACAGTTGACGTTGATGCTGGAAAGGAGGCCCATGATGGCCGGTGGACTTTTAGAACTTAATTTGAATACGTTCTTTGCCACTGTGAAAATGGCCTATTCGCTGTTCGCGGTGGTCGCACAAGCCAAGATTAATTAAAGTCAAGGGCTTTGCTCACCTGCAGCTGGCCCAATTTGATTTCTGTTATTGATATTCTCAATTGCCTGCCGTTTATTTCGACGTTTCCATTTTCACATTGTTCACTCATTTCTCACACAAAAACTGAGGCAATCAGCGCACAGTACGCTGTAACAAATGAAATTCATTAATTGCCCCGTCCCAATGCGCAAATAAACAGTTGTTGGCTTTGCTTTGCTTTGGTTTGGTTTCGCTTTGTTTTGTTTCATTTTGTTCCGCATCGATTTTAACATTTTATATTTGAACATGAAAGCAATTGAAATGTTTACGTATTAAAATTTTTGATTTTTTATACTCTGTTGCCAAAGTTAAAAGTGTGTATTGAATTTGTGAGATTAATGTTTTAATTTGTTATTTTATGCGGTTAGCAAAGTATTGCGCAGTCAGTTACACCCTGCATTGGCCTTACTTGTTTATATTTAGCTTTAATTTACTTTTCAAGCC
This sequence comes from Drosophila robusta, assembly GCA_035043565.1. Lineage (NCBI taxonomy): Eukaryota > Metazoa > Arthropoda > Insecta > Diptera > Drosophilidae > Drosophila > Drosophila robusta. The sequence continues at coordinate 8,916,755 of JAWNMW010000583.1, read as the reverse complement.
CTTTCCAAGCCAGTTCAAACGAAAATACCTAATCGATTAAAGTTCAGAATGTTCTACGTATTCTATAATTCATTAGTAGCTATTGCACACATGCACATATGTTGACAAAAAGTACAAGTTTAAAATGTTTAAAAATCAAAAATTAAAACAAATGTTGTTAGTTGCGACTTATTAAAATGTGAATTATGCAAATACCGTACAATTGCATCAGCGATTATACTATACTATACTAGTGGAGTAGTCTGTTTACAACCCTAAGTAAATCGGCATGTTCAATGATTAATATTTCACTAATCAATTCGCATATAAAGTCTTAAATATTTTTTGTGTTTTGGGTATAAGAATATAATTTAAGTTTAATCAATAACATTTTCAGAGTATTAATATTCATGTAATCTAACATTACTCTTTGTTATAGTTGGATAAAAATAAACAAAAAACTACACGCTAATGTTAACTTGAAAAAAACTGTAATTGTACAGATAAATGAAAAAAATATATGCGTTCGCAAGTTAATAAGAAAACACCGTGTTACATTTTTTTACCATATCTATGACGTAATTCCCAAGTGCAGTTTAAAAAATAAAACCTTTGGCTTACTGACTTTTGCTTTAATTGTCGTTAAAAAACAAAATAGACTGCAATATGTATAGGGATAAGACCTATGTATTAATTACATTTCTTGTTAAATATTTATTAAATAAAATGGAGAATTTTTTTTTGCAGCTATTCTCTTCAAAAATATCATAAAAATTCCAAATTCCAACTGGCGTTTACTTTACTGATTTATGGAAAGACCTTAACCATTTCATATGTGTTTGTTATCGCTGGCAGCCCAGTACGTGACTGTCTCAAATACCCATTTTTAACTCGGCTTTATTAGTTTTTTCTCAACTCAGCCTATACTCTCTCCATTTTCTGTGAGCTTTGAAGGCCACACCAGAACAAGGAAAGAAAGCTTATAATAAAATCGTTCCAATTTTCAGCACTCAAATAAAATATGTTAGTTCTACCGGACTGTCGACGAGCTGGTAAGCAGCATGCTGCAGAATGTATTTTAATAAAAAAAATAAATTTCAACCATTTGAAATTTCAATTCCAAAGAATATTAGTTGGTTTTAAGCACCATAATAAAAATATATTATGTGCTGATTCTGTGTTAGAAAAAAACAGAGAGATGGAGAGTTGAAGTCAATTGTCCTGGCGTCAATAGGCGAAAATTTGGCACAGCCATTAAGAAAATCACAGAAACTCGCCATCGCAATCAGAAAAGATAATGGCAAATTGGAATTATAGTTCGGACATATTAAAATGCTCGCAGCATTTGCTATCTAAATAGATCACCGAATAGCAAAACCAAACTGCAAAAACACAAAAATTGAAATTGTGACGAGATTTGAATCTCAGCAAAGAACACAGCTCAGCAACTGGCTTTGGTAGCATTATGCGCGAATATTGCGTATACGCTACGTTGGGGCTTGCGAGTGCAAAATATACAGTGGCTACCCCGCCCAACATGAACGCGACCGCGCTCGAGGTGATTTAACTTTTCTGCCTGCCATTCATTCATTTCCTTTTCAATAGCACAAAGCACACAGAAGGCAGAAATATTGTTGGCATACTTTTGCAAGTGCTTCCTGTCGCATGTCCTGGCTGTGTGTGTGTGTGTGTGTGTGTTTGTTTGTGTGTTTATTTTAACTTTTGGCATTTTGTGCGCAAGCCGGGGAGATTTCGCAGCCAAATAGCAAACTAAAACAAAAACGCCAAAACACACAGAATATGAAAAATAAATTGAAACAGTCAACCGGACCAAAACTTGCCTATCCCAACTAGCTGTATCCCTGCTCGACTCCGTCAAAAAGCAACGCAGCCCAACTCAATCAATGCAGCGAGATATTGTGACACCACCAAAACACCAACAACAACAACAACAACACCACCAACCACAGCAGCAGCAGAAAAACAGTTGCCACAGATTGAATTGCTTTCACTTTGGTCAAAATTGTTTGCGGAATTGTAAAACGTTAATGCCCCCAGGGGTCAACAGGGCAAGCAGACAAAATCCTGTCCACTTTCCTAGCAATCTAGTTGCATTTTATACTCTTGTTTGTTTGGCATATTTCACTTTTGTAAACAGTGCTACACAGTGCAATCCTTATGTAAGTCTGTTTGTAGCAATCAATTTAATAATTTATGACCTTAATATCAGTGGGCACATTAAGTGCCAAATTTGATCTGAAATTTGAAAGATACTTAGATGCTTGGCATGATATAACTTACCTATAATTAAAAGCAGTTTAAGCAGTTTAAGCAGAAACCATTTTTTTCCATTTATCAGATCATATTATTTAACTCATTTATATGTTTAATTTATTTTTCTTTATTTAGGTTTAATTCATTTTTATTTTTTTGTTTTATTTGACAATTAGTGCACTTGTATTTTAAAGTGAGAGTGATAATTGGGATTAATTATAAATGGATCCGTTATTAACTGCACGCTAATTAGCGAGAAATATTCATTTGTTCAACGCTTATTAAAACAAATTAAAAAATTGTAATTTCAGTAGAAAAACAGGTAGCTATAACTGATTGGGAAATGAACATTAATGATGTGTGCAGGTAAAGGCCTAATTGACTTTTTGACGACAGGCAAATGATCGAAAAATTGTTAACTAACCATGTAGTGCACTCAACTGGTAATAGCTGCGATTCGAATTCGGAATTCGTCTCAGGGGTTTCATTTCATTAAGTTGCGGCGTGGGCATTCAATTTTCCACAGCAAGAAAAGCGAAACGGGAAACAAAAAACTGAAAGCAAAGACAGACAGTAGAGCATAGCGTCCAACAAAGGCGACACTTCTACAACTACGACTGTTCCTGAACCTGAGGCCCACCCGATGTTTGGTAATGGCGCTAGCGCCTAAAACTATGCACCAGATAGAAAAACAAGCGCGCGGCGCCCGGCATGGGCTTACAAAGCACATTGGGCTGCCTCTTGTATTTCAGTCATGCATGAAATTTTTTACTTTCCAGCCAGTTGGCCACTTGCTTGTTGTTTTCCTCTGTTTTCATTTGCTTTTGCCATGTTTTTACTGGAGCATTCATCTTTTTTCAGGGCATGATGCTGCTGCTTGTATTTTTCTACGCGCTACCAGTACAGATGTTGACATTGTTGTTGTTGTTGTTGTGTAGGTGTATGTGTGTATGTGCGTGTGAATGTGTGTTGTTACAGCTGGTAAAGCTTTCAAGCATTCAGTGTCGCATCTAAATCATTTTGACTTTGGAATGGACGCATTACCAAATTAAAGCATTAAAGGACATTAAATGTGCAATAATAGAAAATGTCATATAAAATATAGTCAGAATATCTCTCACATTACATAATCTTCGCATTCAAAAAAATATATATATATATATAAATAAAAACCCATTTCTTGTATAAGTTCTGTGAAACAATCAACTTGCTGTAAGAATTTTTGAAAATACAGTGGGTTCTTGTTCGGATCAAGTTTAGACAATTTCCAAGCAAAAATCTAGGAAATGTGACAATGGATTTAATTAAATAACAAGCTGAATTTGAATTTAAGTTATGGCCTGGAAAAAAGTAGAAATTTTCATTTGCCGAAATGCAGCTTCATTTTCTTTTTATGTGCAATATTGTTAAGACTAACAATTTTACATATGTTCAATATTTTTGATATTTTAAAAATATGTAAAGTTTTACCACTGAAAAAAATGTGAACAGTTTGCTTATATATTGCAGTTAAATGTGAATTTACAATTGCAAACTCCCCGTATGTCCAAATATCAATTGAACTTAATATAAACACAACAAAAATATCACATTTTGCAATTTGTTTTATTTTGTATCTGTTAATATAAGAATTGCTTCAAAATAGAATAAGTAAAATTAATGTAAAATCTTTTTAACTCGGTCTGACGTAACTACATACTAATAAATATAAAGGCAAATAAGTTGGACCATAACCATAGGTAAGTCCAAAGCCCAATGTCAAAATTCCTATTTCAATATATGCATTAAGGGGCCCAAATTCAACAAAACGATAATAGTTATTTTTAAATTCAGTATATGTAAATACGTTCGAACTTGCTTAACCTACAGAAGGCTGTATCAAAGACACCATTCGACTATGCGAAGGTAAATTCGTTTATTTAAAGATTCGAATTACAATTGTATTTAATCGTTATCTGGGTGCGGTGCTTGTTGATTAAGTCAAGCTGCTGGTTCCCGGCCTCACTTTTAAGTACTCCTGATAGATTATGTCAATGGCGGCCAGCAGCACTTTTGGCAGCACTTTCAGGACCTCTGACGCCGAGTATAATGACAAACAAATTTTATGTATATACTCGTTCACGAAGTCAAACTAGTATATTGGTTTTTTGCAATGTCTGTCCTACTGTCCGGATGAACGCAATATTTTTCGGCGCTATTAAAGATAGATATAGAGATGGCAACGCCATATATAAAGATCCTTCCACGTCCACTAAAAAATGTTGGACACGCCTACCTCAGCCCCAACGAAATTTAAAAATTCTATATTTTTCCAAAATTATAATAACAACTTCTATGTGCTGTGAAGGACGTCCGACTGCAACGTTCTTACTTGTTTCGGCTTTAAAATTCTGGGAGATATATTGGTTTTATTGAATTGTCACGATCCAAAAAAATCTTAACTCTTATGACGAGGGTATGCTTGAGTATATAATCCAAATTTCAAGTGCCAAACTTCAAAAACGTGTATAAAAAATTCCGAAAATACCAGTACTTATGAATGTGGTATATTTATCGGTAGATCGAAATTAAGTCTGCCAAAAAGCAAATGTGTTTGGTATTTGTTTTATATTTGTTGCTCACCCAACAAACTTGTTCAGTTTACTATTTCGATGGTTTTCCACTTCGTTGCAGCTGCATTGAAGAGTGATGCATAAAATTGTTGCTGCAGCTCTTGGCTTCGGGCATATCAAATTTCATTTTGGGTGTCATCATGTTTCTCTGTGTCTGTGGTCAGTCTGGGCGCATTTTGAATTGCTAGATATGACACAATTTTAAATGCGTTTTGCCAGCAAGAAAATGCCCTAACTGCTTTTGGCCTGGCCAATTTCCAATTTCCGTGCGCATTTTGTTTCCATTTTCATAAGCCAGTTGGCCGCGTTTTGTGGGCGAGTGGATGACAACGTCGCAGCCCGGCCGGCTAACTGGCCCAAAAGTGAATGCTGCGTTGCAGCTTTGCAAGTCAGGCAGGCGTAGCACCAACATGGGAAGGTCATTTGTAACTTTAACCTAACAAATTTGAAAGCCTGTGCGCGTATCAAGTGTGGGCTGGTTCTGGCGTCGACCCTTTTGGGCCGGCTTTCGACTGTTCTGCAGCAGCGTATGTATAAAATGGTCAATTGCCGTCAGGTTGGGCATCAGTAGCACAACGTGCCACAGCTAGCGACGAGCAGCAGCTAAACAAATTACAAGCCAGCAGCCAACTAGTCGAATACTTCACGTCACCAGCCATGAAACGGGTAAGTTTGAGCCCTGTCCTGGCCATAAATTTCAGCCCACCCGATTGCCGGCGGTGTCATGTAAAACGCATCTCGCCAAAGGCCATAAATCAGGATAATCAAAAATACAAACGATAGGACTCTCGAACATATTAGAATGATTTGGACGCAAATAGTAGAAAAAGGCTAACTCGGCACATAACGAAGTTTAGATTCGCTTACAAATGTGGAAGTTAAAACGTTGTTGGTGTATAACAATTGTTTGATAAACGTTAAGGCAAGTATATGTTATAAAAAGTCGTCATCTTCATAATAATTTAGTTTACAGAATTAGGGGAAAGTTACAAAATTTAAATTAAATGAATTTACTCCAAAATAAAACTTGAATGACAGATTAAAGATTTGTTCAATCTAGAACTAAAAAGAGTTAGTTAGTTATTCAAATTGATATTAAATGAATTAGCCCCAATACAATACTTGAGTAGCAGATTGTCCACAAAATTATTTAGCAGCGAAAATAGATCAATTAGAATTTCTTACAAAACAGATTATCTGCACTATTATTTATAGCTTTCGTATACGAAAAACTATCTGTTTCTATCTATGTTTTGAAATCAAACAAATGTTAATGTTGCAAATCAGCCTTTAACTTCGCTTCCAAGTTAATATATCCTTGTGCAAGCCCCACAAAAACCAGTTAGGAGAGGAAAACTTTCCAGCAACAGTCTGCCAATAAGAATCGATGAGGGTAGACTCCTTTGCCACTTGACTGTCAGTCAACTGTGGGCTCTGAATTGGCTTCCCGCTTACCTCTTTGCTCTTCACAGATCTGCATATTGCTCTGTGTGTACCTGCTGACCTGCAATGTGGCCAATGCATCCTTCCTGCGACCCATCGAACTTGGCCAGTTGAGCAAGTCGTCCAGTGTCCAGCAACAACAACAACAACAACAGCAGCAGCAGCAGCAGCTGCGCGGCGATCTGAGCAACGATGACGCCAATCTGGACGAAGCCACGACCATTCTGCCCAGCTCCAGTGAGGATTATGACAGTCGTCCGCAGTACACATTCGCCTACGACGTGCGCGACACGCTGACTGGCGACGAGAAGCGGCAGGAGGAGAAGCGCGACGGGGATTTGGTGAAGGGTCAGTACTCGCTGGTCGAGCCCGACGGCACGCGGCGCATCGTGGACTACACGGCGGATGATGCCAGTGGCTTCAATGCCATCGTCTCGAAGCAGCGTCTGGACGAACGTCTCAGCAGCACTCAGGCCGCGTCCGCTTCGTCCTCGTCCTCGTCATCGCGCTACAACAGCATCGAGGAACTGCAGTCACGGCTCACAGCCCAGGCCATAGCCGATGCCCAGGCCATCGCCGATGCCCAGCAGCAGTCGCACCTACAGCTGGAGGCGCAGGCGCGCCGCGAGTCCGAGAATCAGGCCCGCCAGCAGGCACAGCAGCTGATGGAGCAGTTCCAGCAGCAGGTGCAGCAAACGACCCAGCTGCGCCAGCAGCAGGAGCTCCAGCGCCAGCAGCAGGAGCAGCAGCTGCGCGACCTGCAGCGCCTCCAGGAGCAGCGCCTCCAGGAGCAGCGCCTGCAGGAGCAGCGCCTCCAGGAGCAGCGCCTGCAGGAGCAGCGCGAACGCGATCAGGAGCGTCGCCAGCAGCGTGCTCGGGAGCAGGAACGTCGCCAGGGTACGAGCCAGAGCCAAGGTCAGCGCCTGCTCGAGCGCCTCAGCAGCGAGCAGCAGACGCTGCTGCTGCCCAACTCGAACCAGTTGCTGGGGCAGAGCGTGCAGGCCAGCGTTGTCTCGCATCCGCCCACGCTGCTGTCCCGCCTGCCCGCGGGTGCGGCCACCAGCTCGCTGCTGGGCAGGGATCGCGATCTGGAGGCCTGGCGCCAGCTGCCCACCGCGCGCCTGAGCATCGAGCGCAGCGGCCAGCCCCTGATCTTGGCCCAGCCGTCCAGTGCCTCGGTGCAAGCACAGCTCATAAGCTCGCCCCTCCTGCTGGATGCGGCCAATCTGAATGGACTGATCACGACCCGGCTCAATGGGAACGCAGCACGCGCCGGCGCCGCCATCAGCTGGAGCCAGGGGCGTCGCCTGCTGGACAACGAGCTGTGGCAGCTCGAAAGGATTGGGGACACTGAGGAGGAGCAGCGCCGCGAGAGCGAGGAACTGCGCTCGATCAGCTCGGAGCGCAACAACAACAACAGGCGCGCTCAATGGTAAACGCTTTTCCCGTCCCAAGGCAACTTTCAACTGAACTCAACGCTCGATCGACCTCAATAATCATCTGCAATGGACCCTGATTATGTCTAGACCTTAAGCACTTTCTAGCTGTAAGCGAACTCTTGTGTTTAGTCTTATGTGGGATATGGTTATTTTCACTATTTGCTTTTAGAAGAACAAAACTAACCCAATCAAGCTCATGCTCTGTCCCTAACTCTAGCGCTTAAGTTTTTGATTGTGTTTTGTGTAACTTTTGTAGTTAGTTCAGCAGCATTATTAAACTTACAAAAAAAAAAGTAAACTAAATAAAGAAAACCAACGCACAGCGTGTGGATAGTCAGAAAGCGAAGAGAATGGAGACTTTATTCAGTTGTGAGTGCAACAACAGGTGGCTTATGGTGTTGGCCTTATGGCCAACTAGCCAGTTGACCCTAATCTCCTCTCGTGCACTTTGACACTTGGCCAGGGCTACTGCACATGCCCAACTCTCCCCCCCCCCCCCTCTCTCTCTCTGAAGCGCACGTGTGCACGCAAGTTGGCCATAAACATTGGACCAACTTTCCTTAGAGCAGCAACAAATTTTTTAATAATAAACAGGCAGACAGCAAGGGCTCCACGGGGCATACGAACAAGTGGTCGCAAAGTTGATCCTTCTCCAACCCGTAAAGTTTACGCTGCACACTTAAAAAACTTGCACTTTGTGCGGTGCGGAGACGCAGGAAGTTAAGCTGTTAACGGTATCGCTATAAAAACAATGAAAACGCTGTACAGGTAACAGGAGGGCAGCTTCGTGGTTTTTCATAGCACATATACTACGTAGAAGAAATTTAGATAATAATTTGAAAAGTTTTAATTTTTCTTTTTTATAGTCAAAGTGAAAACTTGAGTTGTTTAAAAATCAGTTAGGCAACTTAACAACGAGGGTGCAAAAAAAAAATGTGTTATAGCCCAATATATCTTACATTTACATATTTCACACTTTTTTGCAAAGAATGTACAGAATTTTATTAAAAATAAAGAAAAATATAATATAAGTGTGAGCAAAACAAAGTAGAATTTCTCAAAAAACATGCAAATAATAAGTGACAACGAGGTTATTGAATATAGTACGATAGTTCTATATTTCCATTCAAACTAACTTGTTCGACTGAAACTTATCAAGCAGCCCGTTTTTTATTGCAGATAAACAGTTTCATGTTTCTCGCTTCAGATTGTGGAACTTGCTACATCGTTGGCAGGCCACATAAAAGCAACGCAATATTTAATAAAAAATGCCGCTTAACTATTTGTAAAGTTGCTTTTAAACAGGCGCAAGCTTAAGCCAACGAGCGGGCCATAGTCGGGAGTAGCTCACAGCTCCGATTCAAGCTTAGGTTCACTTTGAGGAAATCCCTTAAAAGGACAGCTCACAGGAAGCTATCAAAAGAGTTTCGCCAGTTAGCTACAAGTGCCAATGTCAACACCGAAAAAAAATAAGAAAATCAGTTAACTTCTTGCAGCTTTTATGAAAATACTAAATTTCAATATGAAGACATTAAATTAGTTTGCTTATGCTATATGCGCTACATTTTCTCGTAATTTATATTATTGATACCTGCTTCCATTTTCCCGAATTCAATATAAATCGAAAGCAACCTCCGGTTGCCAACATGAGCACTCACATTTACGTTTTCCATTTGAATATTTGTTTGCAGTTGAATAGAATACTTGTAGTATTATGAGAGTTTAGTTTTTTCAAGCAGAAATGAGATGAAAATATGACGCTGCAGTACGAGATGCAAAAAAAGAGTTCGGTAGCTGGCAAGTTCGAGTCCCAGCAGTGAAAAGTTTTTTATACTCATTCAGGAAGGAAAAAGAGTATGTTGGGCTTGTGCAATTTCCGTTCGTATGAGCGCAATTATTAAAGGTAGAGACTTGAAACTTAGAACATATACTTGTGATTACCCGCGTCAGATAAAGTGTTAATATTTTTATTGACAGATTAAAATTGACAAAGACTTTTATATTTGAAGCTATCTAAACTTTAGCTCCCGAATTTCAAACTCTCATAACTTTGTACAAACTAAACCGATTTTCAATTTTGATCGCATTTTGAACATGGTTTATTCTCTAGATTGATTCTGCATTTAATATATGTGCATTTTAGAAAATAACATTTTTTTGAATTTTTTTCGAAAGAAAATCATGTTCTCCCTCTTACTTATTTTCGGAAATTTCTTTTTTTTTCAAAATTTAGAATTTCAAATTTATATTATTTATCGATTGTGGTTTGCACAATTAGTATAAAAAACAACATTGAAAACGATTCTGAGGGGGTCAAATATATTAAAAGTTATGCTAAAATTGACAAAGATTTTGACATAAAAAGCTATCGGATCTATACCTTCCATATTTCAAACTCCTATAACTTTCTGAAAAATTAACCCATTTTTACTGTTAACGAGTATTGCACTGTCAGTTACACCCGACTGCAAAGTTGTTAATAGTTTATTTTTTTCTATACGCAGAGCTGCGCTCTGCAGGTGCCGGCTCAACTCTCGCAACAATAGTTTTAATAATTTGTATACTCTATTGTTAAATAGGGCAAATAGCATATAATGGTATTGCGCAAATTTATGTAAATATTGTTCTATACCATACGCAGAACGCAGAAGTTTGTCATTTCTGTATATCTTAATCCATAGTTTTGCTTTGCATATCTGGGAAACTATAAGGGCTAGATTCACCCGACTAGAGCTCTCTTATTATAGAGCAGCTGGTCACATTTATGTTTGTTAATCTTCCACGTGTAAACTTGGTGAGAGGATTTAACCTATTGGAGTCCTCTTGACTAAAGCACTCTTACTAGTTTCAATTTGTTGGACATGAGTGTTAGTTTATCTGTGAGTGCTTGCATATGCATAAGTAAGTCTTAGAACCAACAAAAGAGTTCCGCATTCAAAACACAAATAAGGGCATACTCTTCTTTTTATTTTATTTATGTTAGTTTAGACCATAGATAGATGATTGAAAGATTTGAGATTTGATGAGAGGTATCTTATTTGAAATAGGTTTGTAAATCATAGGTGTCTTTGACAACTAATTTACATAACAAATATGTGTTAAAAAAGTATTCGACTTATATTTTCAAACGACAAGATGTTGAAGCTTATGCTAAGACCTCGTCCAGTACGTTTTCTGAGCCAGACTTTGACGGTGAAATCCAAGAAAACCTCAAAATTGAGCAACAAGCCCTCAAATACGCCTCGTCCGCCAAAGGATCCACCGGATGAGGGCTATACGCCGGAGACTGTTACTCATGAGGGCATTGATGTACCTGATTTCGTAAGGCCAGAAGCCTTTCGGCAGTTCAGTGGACCGAATGAACGCCTTGGTCCTGGAGCGGGCAAGCACCAGGAATACAAGAATTCTCCGTACTTTGGCTACCATCGCTTTAGCTTCGTGGAACTGCAGAATCAATCGCTGGAGCTGCGAAACGAGCGTCAGGTCAGCGGCGGGGTTCAGGTGATAACGGAGATCGACGAACAGGACGCGTACTCTGATAACAGTTTGGATGAAATGAAGAAGCAGGAGGCGGAGTGCGATCGACAGCTCGCTGCCCAGGCGAAAGATATCGAAGATGCCAAGCTTAAGGAATGGTGTGAGTCCATAGATAAGAAGCAGAAGGAGGTGGCCAAGTTGCAGTTGGCCAACCAGTCGGATGAGGAGGCCAAAAAGCAAGCACAACACAGAGACCATGTGAAAAGGAAAATCGATAAGACAGTGACCCAAATTCTGATCGATTGCGAAGCTAAACTTAAGAAGACATTGGTTAAGGCAGAACCAAAGAAACAACAGGATAGGGATAAGTTATTGGCCGAGTGCAAGGATATGGTCATCAGAGCAACAGAACAGGCTGTGCTGCCAGAGAACAGGAAAACGAAGGATGAAATATCCGCAGAAAGGTGCGCAAAACTAAAAGAAAGCATAGACCAATTTATAAAGATTAAGGAAAAAGAATTTCAGAAAAATGTGGAGAAAAGTGAACAGGCAAATCAGAAAGTTGAGGGTAAACAGGACGTGCCATTTGGGCCATTATCCGTAGAAAAGTGCGGAAATCTAAAAGAAAGCATAGATATATTTATAGAACTGAAGAAAAAGGAATCTGAGAAAAATGAGGAGAAATGTGAAAAGGCAGACGAGAAAGTTGCGGCTAAACAGGAAGTGCCAACTAAAGAGCCAAAGGAATCGGAATCCATGATGAAGCATGATGAAAAGAAAGCTGACGAAAAGTCGGAAAATTGTGAAACGGATAAAGATAATAAGAAGTAAAAGAAACCAGAACAATGTATAGCGAAGATAAACACCACAAAACTAGCGAAGACACGCACACGCCGAACAGCCAAACACCGCGCAACAATGGCTCGCAAACTGTGTGCGTGTCTTTGCTGTGCCCGTTTAGCAGGGCCACGAACCCACATTATACAAGCAGCTGCCCCCAAACTGTGCTACGCCAACAATTTTTTTTTTTTGATTTTCTCGTTTCTGCTTTTAAGTCTTGAGTTGCAATTTGAATTGTTAATAAATTCATAGTAGAATTTCGCATTTAATCAACTGATGGGCTTTGCAACGCTTTAACGGAAACCGGCAACGGGGTTGCTGCACAATTTCAGGGACAAGCCAATCGGAACAAAACGAACGGGGCATCCATAGAAGCTGGGTCTGAGGTATGTGCTACGTAAATTATATATGTATAGGACTGGGTATGTATCTATAAGTTCTGCTGAGGTCGTTATCTCATCATACACTTCACTTGCAATGAGTTTGAACGCTGCTGCTGAAGTGATCTCTATGAGAGCGAGATTCATCACGTGATTTTAGCTTGCTAATAGCTTGGAAATCCCCAAACCAGAAAGAGAGAAACTAAGCAACATTAGTTGCGTATTTTGCTTGGAAATACTGTTAAACATAAATTTATTTCAGGCGAAGCAACTGTTGTATTTAAAATTGTAGTAGGCTAAATTTATTGATTTCATAAAAGGGAAATGTCTATATAAACGTATCTGAAGTTGGAAGCTAGTAACAACATTTTCCTATTTGCGTATATATACATGTGCTCAGGGTTCCATTACATACATCAGGGAGGATTGTATTCCACTAATTTAGATCGTGGTTGCTATTATAAATAACAGCAGATATCAAAAATATGACGGAATGTTAACATATAGGACGCTAATTATTTTCATTCAGATCACTTGAAATAAAATGTCAAAATAATAATAATCATTAAGTTGCAAAATTATCTTAAATGTATTCTACAATTATGTGTTTATAAATAAAGAAAATTGTGATAGCCCAGATTATACTCTACATAACAATCGAAAATCGACAATTTATTATGATTTAAAAATTGAAAGCTGTTTATGTGAGAACAGAGGTAACAAAAACAACATCGACTTGATAATGAAAGTTGTAATAAAATATTTGGAATGCTGCAATGTAAAAAGTTGTATCTGAATAAATACACAAACTTTTATTTAAACTAAATTTTCTTTATAATGTAAAGATAAAAATTATAATTTAAATTTTTAACGGAATTTAGCATTTGTTGCTAAAGACATTAATGGTAGAGGAGCTCTGGAATTCAAGGATCAATTGGTTTTAGTATCGGAATATAGGCAAGGAACACATAATTGTTGTGGAAATAGAATTGCGGAACATAGGAACATAGGGACATCTGACATTTCTTCGCAAGGCTATTGCAGCATCGGCTAGCCAAAGATAACAGTTCTTTCTCGTTTTCTTCGAGTCTTTCCTTCCTGATTCAGAGATTCTGCAGCGTAGGCAAAGTGCACTAAGCCGATCATAAGCGCCCAGTTGGCCAATACGACACGCCTTGTTTTGAAGGCATTTAGCTGAAAATTGCAGCTAAAATATTTGCATAGTCCCGGCCACAGTCACAGTCAGAGTCGCGGCCGTGGCCAATGCAGATCTTAGCCAGCTGCATTGATGCGTCTAAAATGTAAACTCTAAATGTTTACCCACAGTCCATAAATGTTGCGCTCTCTCTCTCTCTCTCCTTCGCTCACAGCCTCTCTTTCTCGCGGCATGTAAATGCCTCCAATTTTGGGCCTAACGACAACTTGTCGCTTGTCATGGCCTATACAGGTCTTTGCCATTGTTGTTGTTGTGGTTGTTGTTGCTGTTGCTGTTGCTGTTGCTACGGTTGTGCCTCATCATCATTTGCAAAAGTTGAACTGCTGACGGCAGGTTTCCCAGCGGCAGCTGCCACACTTGGCATCAACCGCAACTGCAACTGCATCAGCATCCGCATGAGCATCACAAACAGTTTAGCTGCGCTTTATTTGTGCAGCTTTTAGATGCGCCTAAGTGTTCTTTGTGCTTTTGTTTGCCGCCCCGTAATCGCAGCTCATAGATCAAAAACGAAGCGTGCCTCTCTGTCTCCTTCATGTCTGCGATAATTTCCATAATCTGGCTAAGAAGTCAATCAGAGTCCGACCCCCTTTGGACTGTGTGAACTGCTGCAGTTCTCATGGCGAATGGCGCCGCATTCCAGTCGGCAAAAACTCCACGCACAGCTGCGTCTCCACCAAAAAAAAAACAAAAAAAACAAAAAAAACAAAAAAAAAGCCACCCACGCCTGTACCTCAACGGTCAAGCCGTGTTTTTTCGCAAATCTAGAGCTACATTTCAATTGCCGCAGTTCCCACAGAGTTGTGCTCGGTTTTGGGACTGGAATACAAATTTTGGTCTGTAGAGAAATGGCTCATTGACCATTGAAATTAGCCAACTCATTTTCGCACTGATTGGGTGTAATTTTCTAGCGCATTGTGACAGCAACAACAGCAACAAGGGCAACAGACGGCATTTGGTTGCCGGCTTGTCGACATTTAATAGCCTCAAACTGGCCAGCAAAATTGGCGGCCATGTTTTTGTCTCTGGTTCAGGCCGTCCCTACCACAAGTTGGTCGGGAAATCGGACAATGCTTGAAGTGCATTAAACAAGAATTTGTTTGCATTCTTCTAAATTTCAGTTGTGTTTTAGTGCTTTTTCCTTCGAGTTTGAGTATCGATAAATATCTAATTTGGTTGACTATAAACTTGTATAATCACTATATAGTTAACATATGCACAAAAATTATGATCCTAACATTTAAAAATATCCTATCCTATGATTTAAAGACGTAACTCTATTGCTTCGTTTTAAGTTGCATGTATATATATAAATGAATATTATAGTGAAATTTTGTTTATTTTTCTTTTTTTTTTTTGTATTTTAAAAAATTCCTGGTCTTAGGAGATACATATAAAAATATAAATAGATTTTAACACTTTTCTATTCGAAATTATTTAACAACACAAATCACAAAAATAAAATAAAAACCGCAAATACAAAAAATAAAAAATAATTAAGAAAAAATTCGTTTAGTTTTAGAAGATATTAGTTGAAATAAAAACAAAAATTTTATTTACTTTAGATTAAGGCCCTGTCTTTTAAATTTTAATTTTACGCTAGATTTTATAATTTAGAGATTTAGAAGATTGCTATTGCAGCTAATAATATAACATGAGGTTAAATAATGATCATGTAATATAAATAATTATTTGGCATGTACTTAAAGGTTTACACTTTTAAGATGTACTTAAAGGTTTACACTTTTAAAAGTTTACATTTGATTTGTTAACGAAAATTTGTTTTTCTTATATATACCAGCCAAAAACATACTAGGAATAAAATTATTTCACATGAGCTGAACGCAATATATTAAGAAAACATTAATTGGAATATAAGGCCCGTTTATGCAGACAATTGATGTGTTGGTGGGTGAACTGCACTCCACTGGCAAACAGGAAACGCGGCACTGCCTGCACTTCCGAGATCAGCGGAGTGGAACGTTGTTGACTCCGGAGCTGCTCTTGCTGTTGGTGGTCAAGTGCAGAGTTCTTGTCAGCAAAGAGCTCGTGCAGGAATTTTCATGCATTCGTGAGGCGTCTGTAAAATTTGCAAGAAAATTTATGCATGAAATCATTGAAGCATTCAGTAGACAAGTCGGCAGAGCCGTAGACACTCGAACCACCCTAGAGCCGGGCCCTGTTGCGGTTACAACAAGGGCAGCCCTGGACAACCGGGCATCGGGGTACTCCCATGATACTCTCTCACACATGCGGGTATTTTAGTAATGTGTTGTAATTTGTTGGTCGCTGGCCAACTTGTTGACGAACTGCGCCTCTTTCAGTTGGCATACTTAGTACAAAAGGAAAAAGTTAATTATCTTTTTTTACTCGCACTCCGCCGGTTTTTTCTCTTTGTTTTTTTTTTAAGAACCCAACAGCTCCATTGGGCTATTATCCATGGTTCAGGCCTAGCTGTGGTACTTTGTGTTCTTTTCTCACTCCAAGCGCTTGCCGCTGTTTTTTCAGATGTTGCTGTTGTTGCTGTTGCTGCTGTTGTTGTTGTTGTTGCCACCGTTCCATCCGCTCGCTTTGCTGGAGGTTCATTGAACTGTTAATTGTAGCAATGCCTCTGTCCAACTGCGGCCAGTGTGAAAGGTGATTTTTCAAGGCTGCCACGTCCGGCGCTCCGAGGTTCCCAAGACCTCGGCTAATGCTGTAATATTCTTTAAGATTTTAGGTTTTTATATTTTATTTATTTATTTCTTTTGAAAGTTTTTCATTTCTTACAATCGATATTTATGAATTAGATTGTCGAGCTCAGGTGCTAATGAGTCCAGCCAACAAAAACAATAATTCTATCCCAACAATTGTTGGCTATCACGACAAAAACAGCGAACCAATTCATTGCAGCTTAGGCCTGTTACCAACTGACAAAAAAAAAACAAACTGGCCTTAGTTTGTTTTATGTCACGCACGATATAATAAAATATAAGCCCGATTACTAGTTTTTTACGGCACAATTAACACAATTTAGAAGTCGAGAATGCTTCAAGTTTCTGCACGTTATATCCCGCACCATAGATGCCACTAAGAGATCACGGGCGTGTTATAAAAACCCCGTGAATTCTTCCAGTGCCATTAACTGTGCCGGGATGCAGAACAGGAGACACTATGACAAAGTAACTTACCTGCCAGAACTTTCGATACTTATAATTACACGATTTCATCCATGTTTTTTGGCAGATAGAGCGGCAAAAAAAAATTAACTTGTTTATGGAGCTAGGACTTGGCATGAACTGACAGTTGCATCTGCTGTGTTAGATAAAAAAGCATCTATCCCACGTTGGAGCTGCTAACCGTTCACCTGTGCCAGCGCTTGATAAGGCCGCGTTGTTTTAATCTATCCCACGATTTAATCAAAAACGCAAATTTTTTTCCATTGGTTCGCGCAGCTCGCGGAAGTTGTTGATTTCCATTGGGGGCAGCAAAGGGGGGCAACATGCGTGGGAAATACAAGTTCCCACCTAGGCATTGCATGTTGTCCGTAAATATCCACATAGCTAAAGCTGGAGTTGAGGCGTCTGGGCCGCTGCGGTTGGCCGCATAATTCGCTGTGAAAATCATTTTGTGGCTTTGCCGCTGCGTGCTGCATAAAATTACAATTCAATTTGGGCTGAAGAGATGAAGAAAATGTATGATGAAATCAAAAAGGAAGCCAAGAGGCCAATTAAAAAGATTACAATGGCAAACTAGGCAAACTAATTAAGAATCGCATTTAAAGTGCCTCAACAGAAGAAATGGCGGAAGAGCGCACAATGCGGCTAAGTGCCTGTGAGCGTCGTTTGAGGCGGCCAAAATTGAGTTACTGCAACCAAATTGTAACATCGAAAATTGCTTTAGCGAAATCGAATTACAAATGACCTGTGGCCTCTGACTTCTTTTCGCTGGGAAAACGTCGCCTCAAATTAGTCACGAAGAAAGCGACGCGACCAGCGATGGCAAATGGTAATCAAGTTTGTTGCCTAAGTCTTTCGTTTCGGGTTATTTGGCTGCGGCCAACTTATGCAAAAAGTCGGAATGCCGAATGCCGAATGCTGCTCCACTTCATGTAATTGCCACTTCTTGTTTGTGCACGCCGCTTATCAGACAACGGTAAATCAGTACGTCAGTCAATCAGTTAGGTAGCCAGCCCCATAGACATGCCGAGCATGCGCCGTGAGGCGACAGCCATCAATCAATAAGCGCCGCAATCCAGGCAAATAAATGAGAAAACAAAAACCGAAACAGTTAAAAATCAACAGCTGCTGTTTGGGCCGGCCTGCAACGTAATCGCGTGTCTCTGTCTCTGTCAACGTGTGTTTGCCCCTCGTCGCGTCCCCTCCGGCGGGCGCGATCTCAACATGATTTTTAACGACAAATTTACGCGCTTAATCTCTGGCCCCGGCAATAATCATCGTCAGCCAAACCGACAACAAAATATGCAAATGTGAGCGGTGTCTGCTTTTACATAGCTGCCCCCTTGCCCCCTTGCCCCTCCTTCCTTCGCCACTCCTTGCCAGCCACATCTTGCGTCTGTTTTTCGCATCCACGCGCATCTCATCGCATCATTAGCGCCAACACTTGATGTTGTATTCCGTCTGTTCGAGCCTCTCTTTAATGTTTAAGTGCGTTTTTCATTAATTGAAATGGTCAATTTGTTGCCAGCCAGAGATAAGAGTCATTTGTAGTCGGCTGCCTCTTATTAATACATACTAAGTTGACCAGTTTCTTCTCTCTCTTTCTCACTCCCTCTCACTCTCTCTCGCTCTCTCCCTCTCTCGATCTGTCCAGTTGTCTAAGCTACCCGGCTGCCCTACATGGCCAGCACTTCACTGCCTGTCGCCGTTCACTGGCGCCAGTTGCTGTTCGAAGTTCTCCAGCTGCCCCAACACGCTCATTCATCACGGCCGGGCAGAGCATCAACGACAGACCCATAAATATTGATAGAAGTGCCTCGGGGAAAACGCCTAGCTATAGCGAATATGGCATACACTGAAATTCTACACTTAATATGGTCTATTCTATACTAAATATTAAATATATATATTTTTTGAATTCGCAATTTATAAATATTGGTAAAGGTCCCTCGGGGAAAACTCCTAGTTAAACGAAAGCGATATACACTAAAATCAATTCTATACTTAATTATGTCTACTAAATATTATATATTTTATTATTATTATTTATTTATTTGTTAGTTTTTAAAATTTAATTAATGTGAATTATATTACACAATTTAAAAATATTGATAGAAGTGCTTCAGGGAAAACATCTAGCTATTAAGAAACTTGATATACACTGAAATCAATTCTACACTTAATTATGTTTCTTCTATACTAACTAAAAATAAACAATTTATTATGAAATTATATATTACACAATTTATGCCCATTAACACCCCATGTAGTAAAACTTTTTAAATTTATATTCAGCTCTAAACAGTAAAGTTTTTTATTTTATCTTTTGGCATCAATTTGAACTTTAAGAAAATAAGTAAAGTTGAAGTTAAGTTTACGACTCAATATATATTTTATATTTCATTGTAAAGTTCAATTACCCACCATAACAAGAAAAGAAGAGAAAAGAATCTAGTCATGGTCTTGAGCATGTCAGAGACGAGAACTGAACGGTAAGCGGCGGAAATTCGTTTTTCAACATGCTGCGTTCGTATTTGGCCAAAGGTAACAGTAAGAACTGTTTATCGTTTATCTAGCGGCCTTTTTAAGCAAATTGCAGTCAAATGCCGCTCGAAATCGGAGCCACTTCTAATTGTCTGCAATGACAATGCAAACAGAGTTAAGAGCGCAGAGAGAAAAACAGAACAGATTGAAGATACGATTGAAGACCCCTTACGCAGCCTTAACGGTAAGCACACGCGCTGCCTGAGTCTGGGCAACGTGCCTCAAATGTATTTGCGAGGCAATCCACAATCCACAAGCAACAGCAACAATAACGAGCCAACTTGAGCTTCAGCTACGACTCGGGACTCTTGGAGCCAATTGGCATTTCAATCACGCATCAATCTGGCACGTTTTTATGATGCAGATCACAGGCAGCAAAACCAGAAACAACAACAACAACAACAACGAAATGTTGAGTATGACGAACTGAATACAGCACGCGGCATTCACATTAAATGCAGCTGCAATGGCTTGCCCCATCCCCATTTCTGATTCCTTGTTGCAGCCTTATGAAAATTAAATTTTTGTCGGTCGGTTATATTTTTCGTTACATTTCGTGGATTGTTATAAATTTCATTGATAATTGCCATATATTGATGGCATGATTATGTGCATGATTGTCTGATTGTTGTTGCACAGTCGTTGATGTTGTTGCTACGTGCGTGGCATATGCACTGTTCAACATTTTTTATTTTCCCATTTTTTTTTCTTTTCATTTTTTTTGCAAATTGTTTTCAACGAAAATTGCTGCACGCGTAACGATATGTTCATGAGTATATTGCGTACATGTCTTATATAGGTCAGCTTTTGAAGATTGTGTTTGCAAATAGTTAAAACTGAAGCCATTTTTTTTTAGAAAAGATCAACAAAAATTGGGAAACTATTCACGTTCACAAGGTAAATTTAATACTTATATTCAGAATATAAGATATTCCTCAAAACAATAGCTAAAAATATTTTTAGTTTTAAGAAAATGTTTTTTTCATTCAACTGTTAAATATTTGATTAATTAAAATTTTTGTTTCGTGAATTTAATACTGATATCCAAACAATATTAATAATAATAATAAATTAAGCAAAAGTTCAAAAATTTCGGTTTTAACTGTGTTGCTCTAATAAACATAGTTGGCTCAAATAAATATATTCTCAAATATTAAAAAACTAAATCCGAATCACCAATAAGTAAAGTAAAATTTATATAGAATTTCAATTCCTTACCCATATGAATCTGTTAAAAGTGTTTAATCCTTTTATTTCGATATTTATCTCTTCAGACCGAAACATTTTGAATTCGTAACGAATGTTTTCGCTAAAATCATTGGTTACATTGCATTGTTGTTCATAACTCTCAATCATAAATAAGTTAACTGAAAGCAACAAATGACAACGCGTCTGTTGTCATTTGGGCCAGATCAGTTAGGCCACGTTGCCTATGCACTGTAGAAAGTCGCTACCCAAAAAGGCCTAATACGAGTACTCAGAGCAAAACGTAATGCTTTTGGCCATGGCTAAGACAAACAAGCGCTCAATATGCAAATGGCTTTCACATGGCAAACAACTAACTCAAAGTTGGCCAACAAGTCTTGGCATTATGCTGCGGATGCTGCCACTGCCGCCGTTGGCCTTTAAGCCCGCTAAGCCCGGCTTGCATGTGTTCTTATCATGCCATGTGCGCATTCGGCGGGCTATCAAAAATAATTGACAACTAAATGCGCATTGAAAATGTGTCGTGTGGCGTGAAAAAGACGCATTTAATGTGCCGCAGTTGTCATTTGACAAAATCGTTTGCCTCTGATAAGATACTCGAAACGAGTCATTGAGTTGGGCCAGCATTTACAATTTTTTGTGAGTGTAGCGTGGGCTGTAGAGCTCCTTATTTTCGTTGTTGTTGCTGTTGTTGCTGTTGCTGTTGCCGTTGTCATGAAAGCGTGCGCCCACACCGAGTGCTTCAAGTTTGTTGGCAGAGTCTTTTGTTTCGCCCCTGGGCCGCCTGCCCTGGCAACAATTGCGACGCATTTCGTTGTGGCCATGATTCATTGGCCAGCGTAAGAGCTAGCTCTGCCGCAGCTACTGAGCGAGTTGAGCGACTGGCACGACCACCGCAATTACATCCGGTAATTTAATGTAATTTTATATTTCATTTCAATCACATGCGATATCTGGCCCGGCTACAACGTCGCTTTCAACTCTAGACTTGTTATCATTTCAGGTGAAAAGAGCACAAACATTCGGACATCGCAATCTCTCATTCCCTCTAGAGCCGAGTTGTCGCCTGTTTTATGTACAATTAAAGTTTTATTACGAGTATTTTGATGAATTTTGATTTTTGTGCGGCCCCTTTTGATATCGCTCCCAACAAAATGATTGATTACTTAATTTCCCTGTCCAAGAACTGTTCAGATACTTTGGAACGTAAAATTTGTCATGTGTGATGAGAGATGTTCCAAAACTCCGCACTCCGAGCATTCCGAAGCGAAGCACAAAGAAGAGGCTTTGTTAGCAGCTTAAGCGTATAGACTCTTTACATTCTGAGGCTGAGCCTGTTCTTTATGATTAATTGCTTAGACTTCCAAACAATAGCTAAAAATGTTTTTTTTTTGTTTTAACAAACTGCTTTTTTTCGACTTTTAAATATTTCATTAATTAGAATTTTTGTCTTGTGAGACCATTAAACTGGCTCGACTAGACCTGCGCTGCCTCGATGCGGCCAACAAAACGGCCCAAAGATTAATAAGCGGCAATTAACGAAACCAAACAAAATATAGAGAGAGAAAAAGCGAATGGAACGCAAACTAATAACAGAAAACTGTTAGAAAGAGGCGTTGCTCAATTGTTTAAAAACGCATTTGTGTTTTTTTCTTTCTGTTTTGCCTTAATTATGCAGCTTGGCTTTGATGGACCACACTTGAACCATTTGATAAATTAGCCTCTCCATGCGGCAAAGGTCAGGCTTACAGGTCGGGGTCAACCAGACTTGTGTGCATGTGCGTTTGCCTCCGTCAAAGAACAGGCATTGCCATTGTTTAGACCAACCATTAATCTGACTGCCAGCCCCGTTTCTCGTTGCAGGTATCAACTTACCCAACAGGAAGCGTGCGCTCGTCTTCCTGCAAATCAAGATCGACTCCCTGATTGACAAGTTCAGGCTGCAGTCAACTACCATCTAGGCGCATGTCTGTAAGAGAACACAGCAATAATATACAACATGAGTACCCATCCAAAGGCATGTTACAGTCAATTGTGCGAGGGGTTCTTTAGGAGTTTCATCGAAAAAACACGATGGCTTAAAGGGATCTTAGATCTGATTGCAAAAATAAAAAATATATAACATTAAAATTTTTAATATAAAAATATATGAAAGAAAAGAAAGTCATGTTTTCTGGATGCAGTTTTAAAGCACAATTTTACTTAAAAAGCAATTAGAAAAATATTGAATAAAAACCTCAATAATATCTCGATTAGTCAAAAGTTCTTTATGGTCAAATGGGGTTTTTCACGTAGCTTTCTATGGCCATTTAAAAGTCTTTTATAGTGCTTTGCCAATTCAAACTTTATGAAGCCACATCAACTAACTAATGCACTGCTCTGCATAATAGACACAGCATTAAAGGCAGGAAGCAAAAAAGAAGTTTAAAGCCGCAATCAGACTTTTGCCTATCAGTGAGCTATGTGGCCAGTCTGGGGCCCAGTCTCAGCTTAAGAGGCACGTTTACGGGCATCAAAGAGCGATCGTAGGGTGGCGGGTTGGCCAATGCCAATGCATTTGACAATTGGCCTGGTTAGCGGCATTCGTTGCTGGGTTGTTTGGCTGCTCGATTTGAACTGCGGAATGCCGTTTGCTGTTTTGCAGCTGCACCAGAGCCGTTTCTCGGAACTGGGCACATGCCACATGCCACAAATAAATGCCACGCATAGCTCAGTTTCAACGAGCTGTCAAATGCCCAACTAGCAGTTAGTAAATGCTGCATTCGCCTAGGTGTCATCACATGTCGCCACAGGCGCCGCTTAGTCATTCAAGCAACGAATATCAGGCGAGAAGCGCAGCGAGAAGTGCACCGAGCGAATGATAAACTGACAGCCTTATGACAGCATTACGCAAATTGCCAACCCAGACGCTAAGCAGACGATGAAGACAACGCGACGCCGAACTGGCCGAGAACCATCGGCCAGCAGGCAACGGCCAGAGTCCGGCCGGTCGGCAATTGGCTTAATAAAATGATATATTAAATGCGATTAAAACGCGGCGCAGGCGACGAAGACAACGACAGCGGCAATAACAACATCAGTATAAGCAGACGTTGCAATAAATATATGGGAACAGCTACTGGAACCCAAACTCGAATCTGCGGACTCTGGAGTTTGGCGTCCTGGCCGACACTCGCCGCGTCCCGCTGATAAAAATGTTCATTAATTTAATGCGCTGGGCATAATTAAATGCGTGTTGGTCCTGGGTGCCCCCGTAATGACATTAAATATGTTTAAACATGCATAAATAAATACGCGCGGAGGCTGCGGCCAGAGCAGGTTTCGATTGCAGCCAGAAGACAACTTATTTAGCCGATGCTGATGCTTTAATCAGGGCGTGTTAAAAAGGCGCTGACCCAGCCGCTTGTTGCACAACTAGTTAAACTAAAGACGCAACATTAACAGCCAGCAACTAGCTCGCGACTGGAAAAGATTTACGGCAATTGGCAGCCGGAGCACCAGAGCAACGGAGCACCGGAGCACCGTCTTCAATTGAGGGCTTTTTTCGGCGACCAGGCGATAAATTGTAAAGTTAATCGCTTGTCAAACTTTTCGCGGGCACATTTATCTCCAGGCACAGGCTCAGCAACAGGCTCAGTAGCCGCCGATTCCAACAGCCAACAACACTTGTAAAATTTGCGGATTTATAGCCGGGCCGTAGAGCTTAGACTAGGCCGCAGCTGTCCATGATGAACTGGCACTAACTATCTTACGGCTAAGGCCATAAAATACGCGTAAAAATCGCCAAGTTTATGTTTTCTTCGGGCTTATCATTTGCTTTCCATTGATAAAACTAATAAAAGTTTTCCTCGAGCTTAAAAAACCAAAGATCTTAAGTTAGTACTCGTCAAGGTTAACCGTATGAAAAACTCATTTCTAAGCATATTTCATTTGAAAGTCAAAAGTCATAACACGCTCGGCTATAGCTCTCTAAAAGTTACATTCTAAAAGCTATTCTTCGACAACAAACAAAATGACCTCAGGCGGACCGAAACTTGAGGCTGAAAAGTAACAGCACAGTTATAGAAGACAGGTATCAGACCTATCTATAAAATGATCGTATGCAAACCACAGACACAGCCGCGAACACTTCGTAAGCTTAAAGCACAGCTTTATCAGGTGAACACAGAGCTTTTTAGAGAGGTGTGCGCTTTTAATATTGCTCATTAGGCCATGTCAGACCTTTGCACTTGAAAGATCACGGAAACAATTGGAACTCGAGGAAAAAACTTCTTTACGGTTCTGTTTACTAATGTTGGATGATGTTATGAAGTTAGGGCAAAATTTAAAAATGTGAAATAAATTATATTTCTCAATCAGGTTAAATAAGTAGGTAGTTTTCTGTTACATTTGAAATTTCAACCAACCTAAGTAATACAAAAGTTAATGTCAGCTCCCTACAACTACAACTAGTTGAGGTCTATGATGAGATCATATGTTCAACGGAACTTACCGTAACTTATCAATAATTTGACCTAGACAGTCCAGTAATTACAGTTGCTTTGTCAGTCCTCGTAGCCGTTGTTCTGCTTGTTGTTTTTGCCAATTGAATGCAGTCGGCAGACAGCTATTGTGCATTTCATGAATTGGAATCGCGTCCCGTTGTTGTTGCAGCCCATTGTTTACCGCACACACACACACACAGACGTATGGAAAATGTCATTCAAGTCGCAGCCAGTTGACAAATTGTCAACTGATATGGGAAATGCTGTGTAGCCTGGTAGCACTTGGCAGACAGTCGGCAACAGCAGCACTCGCAGCAACATGCAACATTCAAAGTGCCTTTGGCCCATGTGTAAACATGTTTAGATTTATGTGTCGGCTGCCCCAGCGTTTAACGCCCCCCTCTACCCTCCCCGACACCAGAAAGTCTCTTTGCATATGCATTAGTAACGGCGGGACTGTGTCTATGTTTGGCTCTTGTTTAGCTGCGGTTTTTTTATTGTCTGTTGTTTCTGTTGTGTGGCGTTGTCTCAAGTTCAGTTCACACGCTTTCACTGATTGTGATACATACGTCAATTCGGATTTTACGATTCAGTTCATTCGCTGGGATAGACCACGCTTTAAAAACCGTACCACATGCATAATCAGCCAAGTTAACAGCACACGCACGCCGTTCGCGACTTGATCTCATTCGAGCTCTCTTTTGGGAGCGTGTGCGCTTCTGCTGAAAACGCTCAGTCTTTGGCGGCGTGCTGCAACAAATTGCTGCTAATGAGGCGCACCATTGTTGCACCGCCCCACCCCGCCCGCCTTACACTCTTAATTAAAGCCATAAATAGAACTCTCAATTACCCAAGTTGGTCGCACTCGGCCGCGCTCCATTCGTCAGCTGCCGCAAAAAGGACTCCGGGGAAATGTCAAATTCCAAGCGTTCTCTCTTCGACAAAGTTGCACTGCAAAGAAAAAGCAAATTATTTTTATTAAAATACTATGTGTGTGTCTAAGCAAGTACTGCAAATTTGTCCAGAAGCGAATTAAATTAAATGAGTTCATAGATTAGGAACACGTTAAGGCGAAGGTTTCGTCATGGGACTAGATTTCTATGAAGGCCAAAGAACTTATGCATTAAACAAGGCGTTGTCTAAGACGAGTATAAACAACAATAAATATACCCCTCATATGATTACTTAATGTAGAATTATAAATCTAAATACATTTACACTAATCACGTAAACTTCCTGTAAATATTTTTAATTCCTTCATATAATTAAATAAATAATATATACACCTATTGCAGTTTATAATATCCGGAATATCCGGGCTCGAATCCCAGGCCTAGTATATGGATGCAGTACTTGTCTTAGCTAAACCCCATAGCAGCCAGTGCTATTTAAATATAGTTAGGTTGATAGTTTATAAATACATATCCTTTACTTTAAATATAAATAATATTAAAAACAAAAATATAGTGACCTCACACACCCTCCGTATCATAAGTCGCTTATACTTTTGACATATGAAAGAGAAATCCTAAAAAAGACTGACAATCCGATGGACCTGACTATATCAACTCGACTATTGATGCTGATGAAGAATACATAAACTAATTAACGTTGGTTAGCCTCTTACATAATTTGCACCTATGCATTTTGCCTTACAAATTTTCAATATGAACAGGGTATAAAAAAAAACAAAAAGAAAACAACTATTTTTATTCAATCAAATTTTGGTCGGTTAGCGACTTATCAGAAGAAGTTAAAAAAAATTTGTGTAGACAAAATTGCCCGCCACCAATGTTATTCCCAAGTATTCAAAAAAAGCCCGCCAAATTGCCAGCACTTTTTTGGCCAACATTAGCGTGGGCTTGTCAACAGCTGGGGGCAACAAGACGAACAACAACAATTGCCAACGAGCAAACGTAAATCACTAAGAGGTGCTATAGCCCCCGCAACCCCCTTGACCGCAGCCACCTCGTTAAATATTGAAAATTATGATTTAACGCAAATTTTGTAATTAATCTTGACAAATAAAGCGGCCCGCGCTGCCATTCTCCCATATAGACCCTCCCATCCTTCACCCTTGCCCGTTGCGTCTCCATCATGTCGAAGGAGTTAGCTTTTAATGCCCTGCCAAGACTTTTATTTATCTTCCTGCACAGTTTTTACATGCATAAATCTTGGCGGCACTTTCAGGCTCGAGTTCTACGCAAGATTTGCGGGGCGAAGGGGGGAAAACTGGAGGGAGAGCTCCGACTGTTTGCTAGTCAGCTTGGCGTGGCATGCCACGGCAGCAGTCGCTGCCGTCTGGCCGACTGCTTGCAACATCATCATCATTATCCTTCATTATTATTTATGAAGTTTCTGTAAAGTTCTCAACCGGTTTTTCGTGAAGCCTTTCAAGTATTTCATAATTGTACTGAGGTATGCACAATTTTGTTGTTTGGATGTTTTTGGCTGCCTTATTTAGTAAATTATTGCGTTTTAAATGATGCATTGCAAACGGAAGAGAGAACGGAAGCAGCCGGCAAAGAGAGCGAGAGTTATATACATACATAGAGAGAAAGAGAGAGAGAGAGGGAGAGAGAGAGAGAGGAACATCGTGAAAGAGCAATCTTTATGTTGACTGCGGCCTCACGGTCTTAATTATATATTGGTAGCTCACGACGCTGATGAACGGTAGCAATTATTTGCCAGGCCAGCAGTCAACACTCATCATTCACACACACTGTTTCACACGCAGGTGATATATAGGCATATTACGTATACGCCACGTACGGCCGCTGCCTTAACTAATTGCCAAGAGAGTCAAAGTCAAAGCCGCACTCGCTGCTGCAGCTAGACCCAGAGCCGGAGCCGGAGCCGGAGCCGCAGTTGGGAGCGAGCGGAGTAACTTGAAACTGTCATTAACTTGGCAGCCTGGCGACGTCTGAGTGCCAATGCAATGCCTGGTCAAACGGGCCAACATCATAATCCCCGCTAGCACCAGCTTACAATGCTACAAAATTGTATCTGCTTTTGTAGCTGTATCCGAGTACCTGTATTCTCAGCTCTTTCAGCTCATGTGTAGTTTTGTGCTGTGTAAGCAAAGCTGATGAAGCTGCTGTTTCTGCTTTCTTTGTTGTTCTATTTTATTTTATTTTTTCATTTTTTTCTGTTCTTGCTCTCGTTCGTTTCTAATCTGATTTAATAATTTTGCTAGTCTTTTTTTGCGTTTCTTGATGACAGATTTTATGGCGACCTGTTCAATATATATACTATATACACAGATATATTTATATATCTATTTTTTTCACTCGTCAGCAAAGCAAATAAGATATAACAAAAAGAAAGAAAAAACGTGACTGTTGTGAAAAAGTCGTGTGTTTAATAATTTGTCTGTGTATGTGCCAAGTAGATGACACTAAAAGACGCGCTCGGCAACAACGGGAACAATTGCTTTGACTACAACAAAAAAGATAAAAAAAAGTGTGTTTCGAAGAACGCATTGTAAAAGCTTCAAATGACAATGAGAACGAGTAGTTCCATTGTTCACATTTGACTAATTTTAAGTACCTTCTGGTTAATAACTATAAAAACAACATCCACACACAGCCCCTGTCTGGGAATAATAATAATAATAATAAGACGCAAGAACAATGACGATATCTGAGTCTGTCCGGACCTTCCTTTCCCATTTTACTTCTCTTATTATAGAGGTTTGAATCTCAACATAGTATATTTATTAGGTTCCATTCATCTAAATAAACTTTTAACTTTTAACTTTTAAGCAAAAGCTTTGTGTTTTAACTTTTATTAACTAAGAACTATTTAAACTTTTAGATTTTGGATCAGTTATTAAAAGTATTGATTTTTATCACTTTTACAAAAATATTATTGGTCTGTTTACTTTATTTTAATCAACAAAGTTAAACTTGGGTTTAAGAAAGCAACATTTACTAGCACAATTTTAATTATGTTCTGTTTCAACTTAATGTAAAGCTGTTCAACGCGTTGTTTGTAAGGTATACAAAGCTGTTTAGCTATTACATCTAGCTGTAGACTGCGCTTTGATTCGGGTTTTTTGATGTTACGGCCCCCTAAATACATATTTTGATAGCAGCCGCCTCAACAACAGATTTTGCTGTCTTCCTGCCTGTGCCCCGGGCGCGTGGGTGGGTGCAGTCTCAGACTCAGCTCAGCCTATTGAAACAAGTAGGAGCGCCTTGGTCAGACGTGATCGAGAAGGAGATACCCTTTACGCAAAATTGATCACATTTCCTCAACTCATACAAATACATTATTATATATGAGTATGCTATACGAGAGCAAATATACTTTTAATCTTGCTGTAAAATTGATCTTAAGTGATCTTAAGTTATTGAAAAAGGTAACCCTGCAAAATTTAATGGTATATATATTAAATATCGACTTAGCTCGCATTTCTGTTTACTTATAAATAGTCGTTATGGGCTCGCCTGTTACACTCAATTGCTACAAATCATTATACCCCATTTTATTAAGCACTTGCAGAGGCTCATAGGGTATAGAAACACATAAATTTGTGTTACGTCGGCTTTTAAGGCTAGGCACAGATTGGACGTCAATGGGACTGCCCACTCGGTGGTTCGGGCCTGCTTCGGTTAATCACAAGTGCTCAAAATATTCGACGCTTAATCAATTAACTAACATAATTTCGTGCAAAAGTAATTAACTGCCCCGCTGCGATAGGCACCGACAAATGTTCGCTGTCAGGAGCGTTTAGTGTCATTCAGTTAGCGGCCAAGCGGCGCCCGCTTGCAGCCAAAGAACTTGTTTTCGCGATCATCCTTTGGCCATGTTGCACGTATTCGGCTTGAATTTGTTGCGCTTAATGGGAGTTGTTGGAGGGGTTGGGGTTTTTGGATTTTGGGGTTCAAGGATCGTCGCCAAACTTCCGCGATGTGAAATCAAAAGTCAATACATAATTCTTTTGACATGCCAATCGCACATTTGTGGCATGCAACAGCAGCAACAACAACGACAACTTTTTGCGCGACTCATTCAGATAAAAATGCGATGCAGACGTTGCAGCAGCTACAATGGAGACCTGGAAGCTGGTGAACGTAGTAGAAACAAAACGACGACAAGCAGCCAACAGGCAACAGTTGCAACCGTTCGAGCTGCACCTTTACAACGTGCAACAACAACAACAACAACGGCAACAGCAGAGAAAAAAACTGACAGTGCCGAGTCGAGAGTCGACTTGGCGAGCAGGAAAAAAGTGAAATCGGCTAGAATTGATCTGGGGAGTCGTTGCCGTTGCCGTTCTGTGTGTGTATGCGGCTCGAAACTGGTTTACACATCTGGAGAGGAAGTACGAGCAGCGGCAAGAAGCAGCATGACCAGGCAGCGGTTCTGCGCCACGACCTCTGCAGTCGCCAGGCAGCGCCTTTCATTCGCTGTCAGCATCAATTGAAACAACCGGCAACCCCCATCCCCCACCCCACCCCATTCCCCGCCCGAGATATATGAGCAGCGTTATGTTGTGACTACTGCCCGCTGTGCACCTGTGACTAAGACAGCGATTGCGGCTGCAACAGTGACGCGGCTGGAGATGGAGACTGCGACTGCGACTTTGACTTTGACTTTGACTTGGCAACTCCAGGCGGACTCAGCCTGCCTGATGAGCAGGCGAAATGTGTTTTTAAATGATGCCATATGTTGTTTGCGTGAATGCAACCAGTAGCCAGCGAGCCCTCTTGCAATTGGTTGGCTATTAGGCGCTGGCCACAATGGCGCTGTCGGCCAACTCGCTCTGTTTTCTGGCCAACGGCGATCATTAACGCCAGGGGTTAGCGGCGCTTTGAACAACATTTTTACAACTTCTGCCGAAAAGCGGCAGCAGCACACAACAACAACAACAACAAACAAGATACAAGACCCAAAAAGGTCAGCTACCGTCAGCATTAAAACAATTTTTTTTAAACAAACAAACATAGCAATAAAAAAATAAATAAATAAAACATAAAACGTGAAACAG
This sequence comes from Drosophila robusta, assembly GCA_035043565.1. Lineage (NCBI taxonomy): Eukaryota > Metazoa > Arthropoda > Insecta > Diptera > Drosophilidae > Drosophila > Drosophila robusta. The sequence goes on along the minus strand of JAWNMW010000583.1, from coordinate 8,885,711 downwards.
AGAGGTTGTGTGGCCTGCCTGCCCTGCGCCGTTCTTAGAAACGCAGCTACATTTTCAGAAGTGCTCGACATGCCAAAAAAATAAAAATAAATAAATAAAGTACAACAATAACAGCCAACAGGCCCACTGTCAAGGCGTCTGGACCCCAACTACACTTGGCCCGATGGCAGTCAACCTAATAAAAGCTAACAGAAACAGTGAATGAAACAAAAACAGGCTGGAACGTTAAAGTCGCGTGTCACCGACTGCTCCATACTCGTTCACAGCGCAACCACAGCTCGAACAGTCAAAACGGGTCGCAATGATTTTTGGTTTTTTTGGAAAAATAATAGATTTCTGTAATTTGTAGGGGCGTTAGTGGTCTTGGCCTAAAGGTTGCTGCTCGATCCTTAGAGGCGGTCATTGGAAAACTGTCTGTGGAAGATCTATAGATTTTATCGATTTGCCACGCCTCCAGTATCCTTTCTTTAGAGAAGGTCATCAGTAATCTGTCTGTAAAAATGTTATTTATTTAACTTTAAAACTGAGGGTGATGAATTGATTTTATCGAAAACAGACGAACGGGCTTTACACAAACCCAATATACTCTTTTCACTTCGTGAACGAGTAGAAAAACTTTGCCAGAGATAGAAGAGTCAAATAACCCAAAGAGTGCTTATGAAATCAGCTTACAATATCTTTGTTTAAGGAAAACTACGTGCAACTGAACCTAGGAAAGCTAATAAATCTTGTAATGAAAAACTTGTGCGCCTATCGAAATATATATAGACATATATGAATATATATTTTGAGCTGTTCCTGTTCCTTTTTTAAATACCGGAAAACTGATAAAAATCATAAACTGAAATCTCTTTCAAGAACTTCGTTAACATTTTCGATGGAAATTAGACAGACATCGCTTTACAATATCCAGTCTACTTATCAGTTGATTATCACTAGCTATTTTGCCATGGGCATCGTTTTCTTTAACTTGAAATTTTATCTAACCATTTTGCAGTTAGATCATTGCGGCAACTATGTAAATATCTCTCGCTTAGTAGTTTTCTTGTAATTCAGCTCATTGTCGGTGCCAAGTTAACATTCTTGAGTAGCGATCGTGCAAAGCGCTCTCACCAATGTTGACGTGTGCAAGTGCCTGATAAATTTAACTATAACTTTAAGTTGAAGCCCAAGTTGAAGCGCAGACTTTGCCGGCGAGGCTGCCGCATGACCCGGTGGCAATTATCACAGCCGCGCGGTGCTGAACTGGTGGCAGATTCACACGACTCGTTGGCTGGCTAAGTGCAGTGAGTTTGACTGCAATTAGACATGCGCAACTGCCACCAACGGAGGCAGCGAATTGCGGCTCTGACTGCAACTGAGGCTGAGCCGAGCACTTAGGCTCATGGGCACATGGGCACATGGGCTCTTAGGAGAGGTCAACAGACCGCAGTGTTAGCTGTGTTTGCCTGATGGATTGTCGGCGGCTTGAGGCCTGAAGACGCTCTCCGTGTCTTGTCTGTCTCTCTGGTGGTGGTGGTGCTGGTGGTGCTGGTGGTGCTGGTGGTGCTGGTGGTGCTGGTGGTGGGCACATCATCTCGGGCTCAAGACACAAATCACGCACTTTTATTTGCCAGAGTCGGAGCTGACAGTGCAGGAGTAGAGCGGATGAGGCGGCCTTTTAAGGTTGCCTGGCATGAGTTTGCAAATTGTTGTTGTTGCTGTTCGAGTTTCCTGCTGCAACTTTATGGCTGTGCAAGCCGCAGCAGCAGCAACTGTGGCGATAGCTCTGGGTCATTTTAGGAGCGCTCGAGTCAAGGCAAATGCAACTTAAAACCTGCAGGAGCTCTCTCTCTCTCTATGTGTGTGTGTGTGTTTGTGTGTGTGTGTGTGCAATGTGCAGGAGGTGTCCCAAACAGCAATGAGTTTTTTCTTTTTTTTCTTTTTGGTTTTTTTGCTCATTCTCGTTGCTGTACTGACTACACAAAACCAGTTACTGGCTTTGCTGACTGCTCCTGTGGCATGCTGTAATTGATATTACAGCTGTGTGAGTGTATACACATAAGTAGGTGTGCGTGTGTGTGTGTGTGTGGAGACTCTGTTGGGCTGCGCTGTGAGCGGAGTTCAAGTTTCAGCACACACGTGTTGCTAATGAGACATAACTCAACATCAACATGAACATCGAAATCCGCACACAGCACATCACAACACACACACACTCGCACACACACACGCAACACTGATAACCTAATAAAGTCATAGCAATTAAGCCCAAACAACATCTGACTATACGACAGCAACAACAACAACAGCGGCAGCAGCAACAAACTCTTCGAGTACAACTTGTTTAGCAAATCCAAAAAGTTGCCTAAAATGATGTCACTTGCCGTCTTAGCTCAGTGCCAAGAACTGCCGATTTGTTGAACTGCTCCAGAGTTGCCTTTTATTATACAATTTTTCCCCCTCTTTTCTCAATTTAAGTATTCTTTTTTTTGTCGCTTTTGTCTGTAATATTTTTTGGACCTGTTGGCCTTTTGTGTGGGCTTCGAAATAATTTTTTGAAAAATCATTTTTTAATCGTTTATTGACTTGTATAAAGCGCCGCTCAATGTTTGCTCGAGTCTCTAGCGCTATTATGCTACAAATTATGGGAAATGATTAAGCACAAAGCCCATGAAGCGAAAGAGAGTTTTTTGCTAAGGTTTTTGGATTGCAAATATTCGTCGTTCCGCTGGCGGCTTATAATTATAAACTATGAGTATAAGGCGCAGCTATGATCACGGCTATTAAGTAGTCACGAGTTATATACAACGTATCCATACAATTTTTGGGTTTCATAAGCTTGTAAAATACTAGATTCACACACACAAATTTTAATATATATAAATATTTACCAAATTTCAGGCATAAAGACATACAGACGTTAAAACACAATGTTGACCGTCGTATCTATTTTGTCCTGTGTATTATTATTGCATTGGAATAAAACAAAATTCACACACACACAAAAAAAAAAACAAAAGGCCAGTATTAAAAAAATTTAAAAAATTGTATATCGAATATTGAGTATAATTTTGAATGCAATTTAATGTAAAGTAAAAAAAAAACGAAGTTTAATAGAATTCTCGTCCTGCTTTAAGATATTTCTAGATCTGTCAGCTTGTTTGTTATAAATGCTCAAAATAAAATATATATAGCTTATTTTGCGTCTTTTACCACTAATATACCTATACCAATCTAACCCCTTAGAATCCATAATATTAATTAAGTTAAGGATGTCTGTAGAAAGGTAATATTTTCAACTCTATGTTAGTTTTTGATTATCTCTCCTAAATAAAGAACTGTCTTTACCAGTTTAGTTATTAGCGATGCATAAAAAAATTTAAAAAAAGCGCGATGTGAATAAGGAAATAGAAACATAATATTGAACTCACCTGCCCTTTAGAGGCCAAGGACACGATCACAGCGTACTTTTTACTATGGCTTTAAGACTGAGAAATAGGTGTCAGCGTCCGGGTCTGATATTCGTGATATATGTGTGTGTGTGTGTGTGTTTGTACGGCTCTCCTCTATTTAAAAGCTTAGACCTTTCAACCGCTGCTCGAATGTGGTGTTACTCCTCTTCGCCATTCGATAGGGTCTCTCCACGCTAATTTGTAGCTTGTCTCGGCTCGAGTCTCTTACTTCGCGTCTCCGTCTCCGTCTCCGTCTCCATTTCATTTCGTAAAAATTTGCAAGTGCTTACTAATAGAACGTTTTGTGTTGTGTTAATGAATTCGAGAGTTTTATTGACACTGCGCCGTTTGTCGTTGACGTTGCGCATTTTCGTTGTCGGTTGCGTTTAGTTGTTTATTTATTTCTTTTTGGTTTTTTATTTTATATATATATATTTTTTTTTGGTTCAGTTTGGTTGGGGTTTTTTCGCTTTAGCGCCACGTTTCTGTGTCTATTTCTATTTTCTATTGTATTATCAGTTTATCTAACACTTTGCTGTGCTATCTCTCACTCTCCCAGCGATAGCGCTCGTTGTTGTTGCTGGAACTGTTGCTGGGGCCCCGAACTGCGCGCGCCGCTCGCTGACGGTGCACTGATCGGATCGTCACAAACGTGGCCAACACGACAAGTAACCGAAAGCGACGTACACAAAATAACACCAGCAGCACCAGCAGCAGCAGCAGCGGCAGTACTCAAGGTAGGACGGAGCAACTGCCTGAGTCACGGGCCAACTCTCTCGCTCTCTCCGTCGCAACTCTGGAAAGGTATTCTTTGGTCACACTGTTTGGGAATTTTGTAGCAGAACGCGACGTCGCTCGCTTGCGTTCCAATTTGCGACTTGTCTGGGTTCGTTCACGACACGGGGTTTTTGTAACCTCGCCGCGGTGCTGGCTTCGCTGCTCTCCAGCGGCCCGGCTATGTTCGTCTCACTTGCGCCTGGCGCGCTCAGTGAAGCGTATTAGCACAGGTGTAATTACCTGTTCGCGGTGTACATCGTGCCGTCTCGCTTACTCGAGCGCTCTCGCGCTGCCTCTCTGTCTCCCTCTCTCTCTCACTCTCACTCTCTCTCTCTGTCTCTCTCGCTATCTTTCTCGCTCTCCAGAGCTAGCTGCCTCTCAGCTTAGCGGCAATGATCATTAGCTCAGGCTCTCCGCTTCTGGCCAAATTGTCGCCATGTGCTGCCCTCTTTTGCGGCAACTTGGGCCAAATATTGCCCAAGAACTGCGCTTTTAGCTTTTCGCCAGAATTTCAAGTTGTGTCTTGTACGTCGCCTCGGCTTGACCCGAACCATGTGAACCTTCTTCTTCACATTACTTCCGCTATAAGCCAGTGCTCCCAGCTGTAATTTAAGTACATCGTCGATCGTTTAGCGCAATCTTCTTAAGAGCTCCCTTATTAGAAACCCCACCGGAACTAGCTCCCTTTACGCACACCGAATACCGAATACCAATTGCAATCGGATGTTTGCGCTTGGTGGCAGCCACGCGTCGGCACCTCGGGCTCTAATTGTTCATAACGATGTTGATGGTCGTCATGATCGGCTATCATCGTTCAGCATCATCCTGGCACTTGGATTGAACCTTTCAATGACCGCTACTTCCGCCCGGGCCGGGTCTCAGCTCGTGCTGGCAGCTGCATTCATGTGGAAACTTTTCGCTACTGTTACTTAGATTGTTGCTGGGTGCTCTATGCTTTGATTTGGTTGGAAAATTATTCGCCGTTTTTCATGGCGGTGCCACGTCTGTTTAACGGAAGCAACCGTTAGACAATCTGTTCCCGGTGACCGGTGACTAAATGCAATTAGTTGCAGCAACAAACTGCAGCTGTTGCCGCTGCAGTTCCAACTGCTGCTGTTGCGGCTTTTTCCATCGCATGGCTTTCCATTTGGCTAAGCATCAACAACCGACGAGGAGCTGTAAATGATCCAGGCTAAATATTTATCCACTTGTACTTGCAGCATTCATCTTGCTCTTAAATATAACACCGCAATTTATATCCAAGACTATCCATTAAAAACTAAGTCACTAACTATATTTATTTATAGCCTCATCACTCACAAAACTTAAATCCGTTTTCCACCTTGGATACTGATTTAAAATGTGATTTCCAAAGCCAATATATTATATTTGGTTAAATATATATAAAACAATTTGAGATCAGCAACTTTTTGATTTTTGAATATTTATTTTTTTCTATGGAAATCATCAAAATAATAGTAATTATATTCGGGTAGATGAGTTTTCTGAGTTATAGTTATGTTGATAGTTTATAGGTATAGTATCTATAATACACTTTCAATAATAAAATTAATAAAAGAATAAAACGCTAATTAAAATTTATGTTTTTAAACCAGCATATTATTTAGATAACTTCAATATATCTCTAAAATGCGCAGACTTTTTAAATCAATTTAGAACAGAATGCATATTATGAAAACTGATTGGTCTTATATTATTACATAAATATAATAATGATAATCATAATAGAATAACACTTCAATTCAAATATATATTTTTAAGCCAGCATATTATACGTAGATAATTTAGATAGTTTTCTAATATGTGCAGACTTTCTAAACGAATTTCTTACATGATACATATTACGAAAACTGCTTGATCTTACATTATTATACTTAAACATATATTTTATTATTATATTACATTTAGCAAAATTATAAATTTAACTCATCTATGGTTTTTTCAACAGTTTATAACTATATAGTTCGTTCGTTAGGTAAAAAGTGCACAAATATGAGTATAACTAGCATTTCTGTCAGTCAACAAGCAATTGCTCATCATGTGTAGATAAATATATATATACAGATACTATATAATGTAATATATAGGTTCTGTACATGGCGTATTCGGAGCTCATGCGTTTTTATATTATTATTATTTTTTTTTTTACATTGTCATCGAACCGTGACGGAGCATTGTTTTTGTGGGTAGTTTGTGATGTACCTGTGCCTAGAACCGGTGCCAGGTCTAACCCCCGTTTAATGATCTAAGTGTAGAACATGCGATAATGTTTTATGGCTCTGCTATTGGCTTTATAGGGGTTCACAGCCGAACGCTATCAGCGCCTGCATAACAGACCCTACAGCACAAAAACAGAAAACGAAAAAAATAAAATTGAAATTGTAAAAACTTAAGCCTGGAAAAAGGCGCACAGTAGCCGATCCATGGGAGTGGGGAGGGGGGCAGCTAAGGGATAATTAATTATGCTGTGGGTGCTGCTGGTGACATTTGGCAGCTTGGCTCGATAAGGAAATGACGCGGCAACAAAACCAGCAATAGAACGTTTTCATATTGTACTTGTTAGATCTATTTCCAGCCGAAGAACAACAACGACGGAAGTTGTGCGCTTAATGCAAAGCATTTTTTGTCATCTCAGCACTCTGTGCTCCAATTTCGTATACAGATACGAGACATATAACTACCTACAGTGGGTATATCATGAGTCAGAGTGGAGCCCCCAGCGACGCGACGATTTCTTTCGACAAAATTGTGCAATTTTTTTGTTGCCCGCTTTTGTTATTGTTCGTTGCATTAGTTGCAATTATTGGCCAAAACAATTGCAAATTGCATTTTGGGAAAGCTGCGAGTATTTCCACGTATTTATTTCGGGTGAAAGTTGCAACATATGGTGCAACAACAACGACAACAACAACGACAGCTGCTGCTGCTCCAATCCTGAACCGACTGTGTTCTCGGCGCGCAATTACACAACTAACGAGCTCTCCACAAAACAGGAAAACAATTTCCAGAACTTCCCGAGCTGGCCACGCTAACGGATGTGCTAGGCCTAAAAACAGGAGGGCCAACGGCTCGGGTCAAAAGCAATTGACCGCCCAGCCAAGGGCCTAAACTTAATGTGAAATTAGCACGGCTGCCGCAATCCCAAAACACAAAAAAACCAAAAAAAAACAAAAAACGAGAACTAAAGCCAAAGAACAAGCGACAGAAAACAGAACCGAAACAAGTTGGCGTTTTGTACTTAAAATAAAAAATACTAGAAACAATAATAATAATAATAATAATCCACATGTATGACCATTTTGACTTTTAAGTGAAGTCATCAAAACAGAATTCTGTGAAACTTTTGCCTGTGCCCGACATAAAACCCAGCGTATAAAACAATATATATATATAAAAAAAGAAAACAGAAAGAGGATTTCTTAATTACTAGGGGCCGCAAAAGCGCTGCGTTTAGGGTCAGTTTCTTGCTGTACTATTGGCCTCATCATAATTACGGGGCAGTTTTTGCTCCATAAGCCGGGGGCCAATGTGATATGTCGCGCTCTATTGCCAGCTCACTGTCTCCGACTGTCCCTCGTTCCTGTTATGAGTCAAACAATTATTTTACGAGCCAACTGAAAATTCTAACCGACAACAACAATAATTCAGTGAGCCCGAAATGGGTTTCAGCCTTTCTTTTTTTTGGGTTTCAGTAAGTTTTATGTCAAATTCTAGTTATGCGACTAACGTTACGGCTGGCTGCCTCAACAGATCTGCGATAGCGAGATACATTTTATTTTTTTTGTTAATGCTGTGCCTGTGTGGCGAATCCATGAGATGTCACCCAAAACATTTCGGGAAAGCGTTCAATTTTATATGCCAAACTGCAATTGTAACAATGATAATTTTGCACCTTTTGCGACAACTCAAACGACTACCTGATGAAGTCTTTTAGGGCTGGCAAAAACTTACATGCCACAGACAGAAAACTCATCGGAGCAGAAAATCAAAAAGTACAAAGGCAAAGCCAGCAACAGGTCCGCATACGATTTAAGCACAGGTCCACTGGTTACCCTGGGCCCTACGAGTATGATAATAATTCAGACGCTTATCTCTCCAACATGCAATAAGTCTGAGGTCGTTGCTTCAGTGCTTCAGCAGCCGCACACATTTACCGCTGCTTGCAAATGGAAAATTATGGAAAATTATGTGCTAAACACGCAGCTTGCAACGGCCGTGGTACAGTTACTGCAAAAGGCTTAGCAAATGCTATTTGCCGCACTAGGCAGCACTTTTTAATGGGCAGTAAATTAAGATAGGGGAACCAAGCAGGGAGAATTACTTAGATCACATTTTGAATACCCTGGATTACAATAATAAATGCCAACTTGCTCAAACTGATAACTTTTAAGTTATAGCAATTTTATTACAATCTTTGCTGATATCAAAATTAAAATTCAAAAATTCCCTGAGCGATACCCATCCAAATTAAATATTTCCGGCGAAAATTTATAATTAAAAAAAAATAAAATAAAACGTTTATTTTGATATTTGCCAAAAAACAAGATTAAAATTCAAAAAAGTTTATAAAGAAATTTAAAATTTTAAGGGGCAAATATACGTAAGAACGTTGCAAAATGCCAACAAATATGAAAATCGCTTCAGTTTTAACAAAGTTATGGGAGCTTAAAATCTGGGACATATAGATCCGAATTTTGGAATAATTTTTGACAACAAATGTTTAATGTTGTATTTATACTAATTTATTAAATTAGTTATTTCAAATTTTAAAAAGTAAATTTTTCGAAAATTAAATTATTTTTGTACCAGAAAGTTAAAAAATAATATTTTATGTTATTTATATTTGTTAAAATAATGCATATATTTTAAATGCAGAATCAAAACAGAGTATCCATAACAAAAATTCTATTAAACATGAAAATCATGCCAATAAATCTTAACACTTTATTTGACGTGAATAACACGAGTAGACATTCCAAATTTCAAGTTATACGGACACGGTTACTATTAGAAGCAAATATTATTTTGGGCTAAGTAGATTCGAAAGCGAATTTCATATCCCCCAGTATGGTACAAACTGTTTTACAAAGTAGCTCAAATAAATCTGAAGTACATTTAATATAACTTTACAAATTCTACACACAGTATTTTTACAACTTCGTTAGTCTCATAGCACTCTGTGTGCTTGGAGCTAGATGGCGCCCCGTCAGGCTTTTTACTTAAGAAGCAATAACAACTCTATTATTGTCCAATAAGCCAGTATCAATAAACGTCATCGATTTTCCAGCTGCGCAGTGCTACGACCAAAGATGACGTGAGATATGAAACGCTCTAAAAACAATAAAAGCTAAAATCAATTTTCCACAAAGTGCCACAAAGAGCCGCACTTGCAACGGCTGCTGGTTGCAGTGATGCGTATACGTGTTGAGGTTGTTGTTGCTACCGATTGTTGCATCGTTGTCTGTTGCAGGCTCACACCTTAAATGGTGGCCTGGCAATTGCTGCTGCAACTGCAACTGCTGCTGCTGCTGCTGCTGACAAGCTCGAGTAACTCAAGAGCCTGTAATTATCTGGGCGCAGAAGCGAGAAATATTTATGAACTGATCGCCGGCCACAATCATTGATGAGGATGCCGCTGCCATGTCCAGTGTGAATGGCAACGGCAGCGATCTTATCGATCAACTATGGCCAATGGGTATTGATATTTTCCAAGGCATAGGCCACGCTATCTGCCCGCAAAAGCCGCGCCGATGGCTGCCTGCGTAGCAGGAAGCACGCTTTGTAGCTGCAAAGGTATCTTATGAAAATTCATAAAAAAGAAAAAAGCCAGCGACGCCACAAATCTGTCGAGGGGTCGCCAGGTAGACGCTACTGCTGCTTGGCCAGGCAACAGGTGTAATAATTGAAACCGCCGCATGGAAAACGCTAATAACGCTCCAACTGCGCGCGCCTGTCAAGCGAATTATGAGCCGGGCACGGCTCGAAGCTGCCTTCTACTGGTTCTCGTTATGTTCTACAGTTGCTGCTTGCGGTTCCGCTCGGGCAGCGCGCAGTGCTTTGGCATTAACTTAAGCAGCAGCTGTAAAATTGCTGGAGCGTCCGACTGGACAGACTGGAGCTGGTGCCTCCTCTAAAATCGCTCATACGCCGCATTGTCGCCGCATCACCCAAAAAGCCCAGCCGGCGTATCCTGTTTGACATGTTTCCCACGCTCCTGCCGCTGACCCAGACCTTCCTTAATTAGCGGCCAGCCAAGCGTTGCCATTTGTCGCACCTGTGCAACACGGTTGCCACAGTTTTGGTGGTTGCTTTCAGTACGACTTACGCATTTCAAATGAAGCAAACGAAATTAACATATCAATCGCCCAAAAGCTGCGCCTCATGCTGATAATTATCTACGGCGAACGAGTGTACTCGTACGAGAACGAGTACCCTATGAGTACCTGCATGCTTTTCGTCTGCCGCTGCTAATTCAATTGAAGAGTCGCAGAGGTCACAGACGTTGCACACATGCTGCAAAATGCAGAATTGTTGCAGGCTGTGCTTGCAACACCAAACAACAAACTCGAGAACAAATATTATGGGCAACAATAATCAGTTTTGCAGAATTAGATTATGCTTAGAAATAAATTGAAAATTGGAATAAAAAGGTATGTTAAAGGCAGAAGGAGGTACCTCCGACCCCATAAAGTGCATATTTCTTGGTTACGATCAACAACCAAGTCGATTATTATGAGAGCTGCAGATACCAAATTTTTTAATCAATGCGTAAATAAAGTAATACGTATATCTAAAAATTATTTAAGATATACTACAATTAAATAATTCTATATTTGTGGAAATTATTTATTTTTTATATTTAAAAAAAGACTGATAAAAAATATTCTGTTTGGGATTGCCTCGAACTCCGGTTAATGAAGAAAACAATGTTGATATGGTCTTTGAGAGATTCATACCAAATAATATGATCCTAACGCATATAGATTTGTGATCAATGTTTTTTTTCTTCACTCGCAACTTAAGCAACTTGTTGCACAGTGTTAGGTACGCGATCGCGCGACGCGTGAGATCAGCGGCGAATCGGGCAGAGCCACCTGTGCGCAGTGCACACCAAATAATGCAAATTATCGGCTAGAATTGCACGAATGGTCAGGTGCATGCAGATGTGTAGATGGAGCTGGAGATACGGCCGACGCTCGGCTCATAATTGAGTTGCAAATACGGCGCTGGTGGACGGTGTCGATGGCTCTCTGGCTGTGGTCTTGAGCTTGATTCCCAGGCTACTGGGAAAACACATTTGCAGCGCCTAATGCCATTTAAAAACAAGAAATTAAAATAAGTACGCCCTTTCACAGATAATCATCATAATTATCTTGCAACAATAAATAAAATACGAGTATATATATCTAAGCAAATTACAACAATTAGGCAAAGTTGCGCGCTCCCAGCGCAGTTGGCCAACACCCAAAAACTAAGTCGGGGAAAGCACACGATTGCTGGCAACTTTATTACACACTCTTGTGTATGTATATATATTTATGTATTTTAAATTTTACATTGTATTTTATACTATCTACAATATAATAAACATAATTTTCACACGCGTTTCATTTTCGGCCGCACACACACAAATTAGGCAGAAAAACACCCAAAGACCCAGAGCCAAAAAAAGCTTAGACTTTAGCTTAATTTGTTGTGCGAGGGCTGTAAATGTGGCTTACGCGGGAGATACTTGCGGTAGTGCATTTTATAATATATCATCAAGTAATTTATTTCATTACTGGAAAGTATTTCTTTGATAATAAATAATATTTTATACACAATTTATTAATAGTCCCATTCAACAATGATAATGCCAATCTAAATGTTGACTTCAATAGAAACAGAATGGGGAACAAAATATACTCATGCCCGAATCGAAAAGGATTTTAAAAATCAGGGGCATATTTAGCCTCTTAATCGTAGAACATTTTCTACAATCAGAATACAATTTTCCACATTCTATTAAGTACGATCCAAAGAAATTATTCCCCTCAATTTTAAGCACATTTATTTAAATTAAATACATTTTATACAAAACAAATAACATTTGTCGGGCGTACCTGACCAGGAGATACCCTAAGCCCAGTCGTTAGATACATTTTAACCCCCGTGCAATAATACATATATACACAAAATAAATCCCTGTTATTTTTATAGACTATGTTGTAGACCTTACCTTAGATTTTTTCGGTTGATTGCGAATATGTAGTATGCAGGCAGTATTACTTAATTTCAGTTCTGTCATTAAATGCAGCCCAATGCCTAAATAAAAATAATAAGTAAGTGAATAAAGTTCCGGGGTATCTCCTAGTCGAGTCCTCGTCTAAAGCAATGTAACTTAGTTGATTTTCTCGCTCTGCTCACTGCACGCATAGCAAATAGCGCAAATCTATATTTTGAACAGTTGTAAATAAATTCTCCAAAAATTACAGGTAGTCTGAAGATCGATCCACGCCTACTTCCGCTTTCATAAATCCCAAAATTAATATTTCCAATTTACAATTTGAATGTCACAGCTTTGACATTACAATAATCAAGACTGTTATTAACTACTTTAAGCTGTTATTACACTGTGAACCAAGTTTTGAGCAGACGGTTTCACCCGAATGCACTTTATTGCTTGTTTATCTGTTTAAATATATATACTAAAATTTATATATATATGTATATATATGGGCCAGTTTTACTAGATACTTCTGAACCGTATTTAACTAAACAAAATTATATTATTTGATATACTAAATACTATATATATTTTATTTATTTTGTTGGGTTTGCATTTTCGCAATCGAAATAATTGTTAAATAATGTATGTACTTTTATTTGGAATTTAAAAAATTATTAACGTAAAATTTGTTTTTTTTAAATATCAGAACAACATGCCAATCATTTTGGTAATACCTAAAATTTCCTTAAAGAGGACAAATTCTATTGTATAAAGTTTTTTATAAACATTTTCTTTGTTTCATACTTGTTCACGATGTGAAAAGAGTATATTAGTTTTGTGCATAATGAACATAATTTTTTAACCGCTTTAAAGCTACAGGTTTAGTCTAGTTTAGAATCGGTACAAGAATTTCCAGGCGGGAATTTCCACCGCCCCACAAATTAGAGAAATTGAAATTTTTCCAAAACTAAAATTGAGGTTGCACTGGGGAGGAGTATTGCGCAGTTGGTTACACCGGACTGCAAATTTCTCACTTGTTTTTAATTTAAACCCTTCCGGACCTGCTGCTTATCAAAATGTGCGAAGCGCCCCTCGCGTATGTGTTTTTGTTGTAGGCATTGTTAAAATGATTGTTGCAGAGCTGTTGGTGTTGTTGTTGCTGGTGCTGTTGCTGTTGCTGTTGCGTGGTGCGGCGACGACGACTAAGCCCATGCCCAATGCCTCAAAAGCGGAAACTCATTGGCAACGCTTCGTTGCGTAAATTTCTCGACGCGACTTTTCGGGCAACAGGTTAAAAAAAACACACACAAGCACACACAAAACACTGCAAAAAAACAAAAAAAAAACTCAAAATCTGACGGCAAAACCGCCAGCAAAATGGCCGGCAACTAAGACAACAACAACAACAAAAATTGTTTTAATATTTAAGTTACGCTTCGGCGAGCTACGACATCGCGATAGGCAGGCTCTGCACAGACTTCTTAAAATATATGAACAACAACGGTAACAACAACATGAGCATTTTAAATTGCCAGAGCGAGACAGCCGGTGCGCGTTAGACAGAGTCAGACGCGTGTGGGGGAAGTAAGGCCGCAAAAGAAAACAAAGGGTAAATCACATACCCCATAGATCTGCGGCAGATTCGAATCTCGTGCCAAGCAACCACAAAGTGGCAGAAGACAACCGACAATAATGCTGACTGTACCTGGTGTCTATATAGCCCGAACACCTGAGCATTTCTTTATGGATCTTGAGCAGAAAACCTAGCACGGCGGAACGTCATTAAAATTGGGTTTAGCTACTAGCCAAGTTAAGATGTAAGGGTTCCCGGTGCTGCCAGGCCACCCCTCCCCAATGACGGCCCAATCATGAGTCCATATCGGTTATAGTTAGTCGGGGCGGCTTACGGACCCGCTGCTGTTCTATTGGTTACGCTTCGCTGTCGGGGCAAAGATGTTGAATTTGTTTTTCGGATAGTGCTGCGGAGGCCTCTATGGTTTTCTACGGCTTTATGGTTTCTGCCTGTTTGAAGCTCAAAGCTTCGTTGCATGTTGAGATTCTCACGTAATTAGCGCCAACAACAATGCCATATAATTAGCCCAGCTGCAAAGCATAATTGCTAAGAATTATGTACACTACAAAAAAATGGAGCATATGGGAAAAAGAAAAGAAAAATTGTTTTGGAATAAAATACGCAGGTGCTCGCTGGGTGCCTGGGCCACCCCAGAGACCAACAACAACAACAACAACAACGGAGATAAACCAGATGTGATTGTCAGTTAACCGTTTAATGGCTTTTTTGAGCGACTGATGCCATTAGAAGATTTCCCATAATTGTCTCCATTCATTCCGCTGTGCACCGAATCTTTGGCTTAATTATCTATATCCTATTTTCTTTCATTTGTACAAGTACGGGATATAAGAAATGTAGACTATAGCTCTTTTAGCCTTGCAGACGATATTTTAATTTTGTCAAGAACCCATCTGAATCAACAGCCGTGTCTATAAAGTGTCTAATAATGATCAAAATCATAATCATTTGAAATGAAAACACTGTAGTATAGTTTAGTAGAAAAATATGTAATATTTACTAACCTTAAGTTTCTTTCTAATTTAAATTTGTTTTAATTTTGTAATTGCAATGTAAATAAAACCAAGGCAAAAAGATGCAGTCGGGCGCAACTGACCGCGGAATGCTCTGTTCACAGTTTTATAAGAACTTTAAGCTAGCGAGTTGTGTTTTTTTTAATTAGTGGGGGTGGTGCCAAATTTAATTTGAGTCAATGTATATAATAAGTTTTCGTTGTTTAGTCGCCCCGAAGTGGGAATAACCAACAAATTTTGGGCATTGCCAAAAAATTAATATAATATATAAGAGTACACCTTACAGGTTTCAAAACTCTACAGAAACACCTGATGGGTCGGCCATTGCAGAAACCAATATACTCTACACATTCTGAATGAGTTTAAAATTTGAGATTGCAAATTTGAACTGATAGCACTCGAGCTGAGAGAAAGCAATCGGAACAAAAATAAACAGAATGCGCCGCGTTCAGATTAACGCTTATCAAATTTCTTTAGCCAGCGACATTTACAATACACGACAAAGCGCTGAACAAGTTCAGTATTGCCTAGACATTCTGAAATATTAGATTGATGTTAATAGAATATGTTGAAATTGTGTTTTGTTTTGATTTTCGGGTTCATCTGCAGCTGCAGCTCTGAGACACCAGAAACTTACCTGCTAAAGACGAAAAGGTACACAAACGAATTTCAATTAAATGCTATTTCAAATCTGAATAGCTTAAAAGTGGATTGAAACATTATATTTTATATAATGCTACATAAATGGTTTATATAAACATTGCTTTTAAATTCAATAATAAGCTCTATTAATATCATTGTTAATATCCCTGCAGCCTGCCCGAAGATTTGCGGTTTATGCCCAGCCTGTCTAATGGCCATTTGGGCTATACGGTCTTTGGCGATGCCATATTTATGAATGGTGTCTACAATGGAGCTGGTGGGAATAGCAGACGGGCTCGCATCCCCAACTGGATTAATATAACTGCAGAGCTATGTGATCCCCTCGGTTGCCTGATTAGCAATGAGCCCAACGATATTAGCTATGAAATGAATCTCCGCGATGGCTACTTTCGACAGCGAAAAAGTTATCCATCCATAGGCATAACGCTGGAACAACGCACCTATCCACATCGGTATTATAATCGAGCGCTGATCTATGAGCTGTTGGCGGTCAGACAGACAACAGTTCCATTGAATGCCGGTAAGCATGACGAAAAAAGCAGTCCTCAGTAGGTGAGTATGAACGTGGCAGTCGGGTGTAACTGACTGCGCAACACTCGTTCACTGTCCTAAAAGTTATTATGACGAAAACATACAAATTTTATAATTTGTAGGGAGTTGACTGACAACTGTCTGCCAAATTTGCTATCTCTAGCTCTAAAATTGTGGGAGATGTGGATCTTCTCAATTCACGCGCCCTGAAAATATATAGAATTTATCTATTACCATGTCCTCAATGGACGTATTCATAAAATTGTGAAATCTTTGGAGGAGTTTGTCAGTAATCTGTCTGAAATTTTCTTAACCATTCATCTTTAAAACTAAGGGAGACATTTCGGTTTTATTGAACTGCCAAGCCCCCAATGAACGGACCTAAAAAATCTTAACATTTTATCTGACGCGGATATACATAAGCAAATATACAACATTTCAGGTCTCTAGCTTCAATAGCGGCAATGAAAATTGCGCTCATACGGACAGGCGGACGGACGGACAGCAAAACGGACATTTTTATTTCATGAACGGATTTAGACAGCATGAATTCTAGAATTTCACCGACTTTCCGTAAAGTATACTTTCTAAAGGATTTAGCAATGTTTGTAGGACAACTCTCGCTGTGTTAGCCTAAATCATAATTTATCGTACTTGTAATTGGCTATATTCTCTTCCTCATCTTTTACCCCCAGCATCACAGTACTTAAAGCTAACCCAGCATCCTGGCAACCTCAGCGATGCCTTTGACTTTGTGGTGCTTCGAAATGGGAGCTCAGCTGCCGGAGATTATCGCTTGTTGCGCGGACGGACCAAAGTGCTCGAGTCGAAGCAATTCCAACCGAATCCGCAGGAGATTTACGTGCTGCTCAGCGAGTCAATGGAACAGCCACGTGAGCTAAATTGGCCCACATGGCAGACGGAGCTACAGCACCGCATCGTCGTTTGCATCGATCGCCAGCAAAGTACGGCCCTCAAGGAACTGCAGGACTTGCTTCAGCTGGAGCCCGCTGCACTGCTGCAGCGCCATGTTCAGGTCTGGAATGAGTTCTGGGACAAACAGTTCTCCATCGAGCTTATTGGCAACGCATTGGAGCTGTCGCGCATTGTGAACGCGGGCATCTTCTATTTGGCCAGCTCGTTGCCAACGCTGAGCAGCAATCAGGCCAACGAGCCCTACTACGGACTAAGTCCCACGGGCTTGGCACGCGGCAATCTGGATGCGGACTATGAGGGTCACAACTTTTGGGATACGGAGATTTGGATGCTGCCCGTGGTCACACAGTTTGGATACGAGTACGGGAAACAACTGATTGACTATCGCTATAGCCATCTGGAGGGCGCCAGATACAATGCCCGTGCGATGGGCGACAAAGGCGCCAGGTGTGGTTTTTCTCTGCAAATGGCAACATAATTTATGAATTTACGAAATGAAAAGGGTATATTGGGTTCGTGCAATGCTTGTCTGTCCGTCGGTCCGCAACTCTCTTTCCCGCTTCTGAAGCTAGACTCATGAAATTTGGAATATATACTCTTTTATACCCGTATCAGATAAACTATTAAGTTATTTTGGCTACCTCCACTGGGGCGTGGCATATCGATAAACTTGATATACATGTCTCCCTCTGTATTAAAGCTAGATTCATAACATCTTTTAAACGGGAAACCCGAGAAATTCCATATCATCAAATTATTTCAAACAGACAACTGTTGATCTGTTTTAAAGATCGCACAAATTTTTTGAATACGCCTACGTGGGGGCGTGCCAAATCGAAAAAATGCATGTATCTTAGGTGCAGATAAACCGCGAAAATCCACATCTCCAACATTTTTAGAGGTAGAATCACCAAATCCAATGAGCTCCTTTAAATGTCGGCTACGCACAAATTAATAATAATAATAATTATTAAAAATAATAATAATTAGTCGGCTACTTGTTATCCTTCTCTTCCCCAAACTCTTTCCTTTGTCAGATTTCCCTGGGAAAGCGCCTACACCGGCACTGAGGTCACGAATCCCTGTTGTCCTGAGATCGCTCAGCAGGAGATACACGTTTCACCGGACATTTCGTTTGCGCTGCAGAAGCTCTTCGCACAGTCCAATGATGAGACCTGGTTATGTGCGCGGGCGTGGCCGATAGCCGCCGACGTGGCCGAGTTCTTGGCTAGTCGCTCCACTTGCGAGAAGGCGTCGCGGACATGCCACCTGCGCCATGTCATGGGTCCCGACGAGGATCATGCCGGCGTAGATGACAATGTGTACACCAATGCAGTGGCCAAAATAGCACTGGACTTTGCAGCATGGACTGGCTGCAGATGTGGCAACAGCAGCACGGAGCTATTCGAAAAGTGGCGCCAGCTTAGAGATCAGCTGGTAATACTACATGACGAGGAACTCGATTATCATCCTCAGCACTTGGGCTATAAACTGAATGAGACCGTGAAGCAGGCGGACACAATCCTGCTTGGATATCCTTTGCAGTTCGACAGCAGGTGAGTAGCCACAAACCGGATTAAGCTCGCAATCCATGATCCAAATCTCTTTAGTTCCACCCATCTGAATGATCTGCACCATTATGCAAACGTAACTCGCGTCACGGGCCCGGCCATGACCTGGTCCATGTTTGCGGCCAACTATCTGGCCAGCCTGGAGGATTGGCGGGCCAACGAGTATTTTCGACGGGGTTACGAGAGCTATGTGCACACCGAGTTCAAGGTGTGGAGTGAGGTGCCCATTGGATACGAGGGCTCCGCCAATTTTCTAACTGGCATTGGTGGCTTCCTGCAGGCCCTCATCTTTGGCTACGGTGGCCTCAACTTTGCCCGCGTCGGGAACACATCCCAGATGCAGCTAAACGCTTCAAATGTACCGCCCCAGGTGGACCGAGTGCTGGTCAAGAACATCCAGTTTGCGCACAGCAAATGCAGCTGGCGCTTTCAATACAACAGTTCCAACGTAAACTGCTCCGGTCCGGCGGATCAGCGCTTTGAACTCATTCAGGGCAAGCAGCGAAAACTCTTGGGCGGCAACTTCACTGGTAAGTATATTATTGCCATTGCTCAAACTGTAAATAATTTAAAACTTTCCACTATTATTTGCAGTAACACTCATCAGAGGCGATCCGCCATTGTTCATTAATGTGCTGAGTTCCAGTCCCAGATCGGAAGGAGCTGCCTGTTAAAATGCCAGCTGAGTTCGATACGAAGATGCCGCTTAATATCTAGCTGCAAATTTGTCAATTTATATAATGATTAAGACTGATCTTTCGCTCAGGCAATAATTGCTTAAATATTTATTATCAGATCTTTTGATATTTTAAAATATATAAATATTGCCCATGAATATAGTAGAATTTCTTTGATTATGTAAACATCCTAATTTTGTAGAATGAAGTTAAGTTATTCAAATATATTCTTGCATTATATATTTGCTTATATATGTAAAATATATATATGTTTACTACACAAGAACCTATATACCAAATTATACACTAGAAAGCTCTAATGGTCTTCGGGCTAAAAATTGATATTTGTCAATTCGAGGAAAACACGGCGAGATATCCATAATTTAAAATCAATTTGATTTGCGTAGGAAATTTTCAGGCGGACATAGCTAGATGAATAACAATATATATACCTTATAAAGTCAGAAAATACAAATTATACATTATGCCCTCCTTTACCCATTTTCCAAAAATCATATAAGAATTGCAACTATCAATAAACAAAGCCAATTTAAAAGTTTTTAATAAAAAAAATGTAACTAAACAAAAGATTCGGAGTTTAAATAATGTTCCTAAACAAAACAAAGGTATTTTATGGCTGTTTTGTTTGTTTTTAAAAGAAAAAGAAAATGTTCTTTTTTAGCTTGAGTTAATTCAAAGTAGTTTTGCAAAGAGGTGCTTAGTTTGGTTCTGAATTGTAAACTTATGTGTATATCAACTACACTTAGCATTTAGGTTGTGATTTGGGAAGTAACTATTGCATTTGGTTGTGTGAAGGTGCGAGGTGTATTCCAATTGTTTATTTAAATTTTGATATTAGGGCACCGCTCACGCCAGCAGTGTTTTTGTTGCTACCACTGAGAATCACATATGGCGTCTTGGTTTCCTTTTGCTTTTGCTGCAGCATCGTTAATGTGCACAGTGGTGTGTCCGTGGAGCTCATTGTTTTCATTAGCTGTTGTAAAGAAAACAGGTTAAATATAAAAACTATTTATGCTATTGTGCAGAAAACTTACGCCATCTTGCTCCATTTTTTTCAAACGCTTCTCAATTTTGTTCTTGCCCGGTCCCTTGCCATGGAACTTGTGCGACAGATACCGGAAAGCTTCTTTGAGGTTCAGGATGCGACCGTTGTCATCAATATAGTCGAGTTTAACATTGGGCTTGAATGTTTCTTTGTCCTTAAAGTCCATAATGGGGCCGGCGTGAAAACGATCGCGACGTCCGATTTTATCGTCCTCGCTAAAAACACAAAAAACCATGAAAAACATATAAGTGTGCTATCCAAAACATAAACACAAGAATAATTAGCCAGCTGCTTTACATAATGGAATCTCTCTAAATTCGGACTAGGGTTGCATCCATAATGTGCAATATTCTTGATCTGTGTATACTATACTTCCATACCAAATTTGCTAATTCTAGCTCTTATAATGTTAGTTGCTAAAATGATAAAAAAAAAAAAGAAACCCACGACTAAACGATATTGTACTTTCCTAATTTCAAGAGGCAGACATGGCTAACACACCTGTTACAAACGCTTGTAAAATTCCTTATTTCCCTAAGCTTGGCACAGGATATAAAAACAATACGTAACATTGCCAATTGACTTACCCAGCAGCTTTATCTTCAATGGAATAGTTTTTAGCTTGCAGATGCGCCATTTTTGTATTGCTTGGCCGATTCTTTTCCTCCTTTTCCAAGTAGCCCTTAGATAACGCCAGGCGCAGCGCATTTGCCACACCAGCGCCCACATCGGGCTCCTCATCCAATATGGCTCTCTCCTCGACGTCATCGCCCAAATTATCTAAATCAGCGGGCTGCATCACTTCGTCGGGATTCACCGAATTCCATGTGCCATGATTTAATGTTGGTTCCTCCTGGTTGGTGTCCATATGCTCATCCAACGCTTCGCTTCTATCAAAGTCCATCATATCATTAGTGTCCTCGTTGCGATTTCCGGCCATGCCATAGGTAGGAATATCTCCCAGCGTGCGACAGAACTCCGCAGTGGCATTTAGCACAATGTTGCCATCGGCGCTGCTAAGCGCCATGCCACCAGCGGCAGTGGCCGCATCCACAGGCTCGGGCTTAATGTCGTGCCTAATGGTTGCCACATCGTCGGGCAAGGACTTCTTTATGATATTTTCTTTCTGCTTAAGCTTGCGTGCTTTGGACAGTACTCGCTCCAAATCATCATTATCATCATCATGTTCTAATTTAATTTGTGACTTTGAGTCCTCCGACATGTGAACATCGTCGTCGGCTTCACGATAGCGTCCATGACGACTACCTAGATTTGAGATGCCCGACGTCTCGGCAATTGGTTGCAAATCCTCCGCTTTTAGCTTCTGGCGCAATTTTTTAACCTTCTTCTTTGGTTTCTTGAAGCTATTAAAAAAAAACAAAAAATTATATAAAGAACACTCAAATAGGTAAATAATGCTTACGTCGCCAGCTCCTCAACACTAAACGTATCCGATGCCAGTTGTATATGCGTATCCTGCAGCGTTTCCAAACGTTTTCCAGCCAATTTCGTTTTAATTTCGAGTAGCTTGCGCCTATGCTCGCGCTCCTCTTCGACGTTTTCGCCAATCACAAAGTTCTTTCGCTTCTGAGGCTGTCCTTCGATATCCTCGTCGTATTTCTCTAATATGGCACGCTCGATTGGATTGCCGAGCTCATCGTACTGCTCCTCATAGACATTGTAACCATAACTGAGCGGGTTCAGCTTCTTGTTAACCACATTCTTTTTGTACCGCTCATCGTCGAGCATGTTGACATTAACCAAAGCGTCGCCATCCTCCTCATTGAGCACATCCTGATCCTTGAGCGTTAGTATAAGAGTGCGACCCTCGTCAAAGTCATCCATGTCATGCTCAACACGCAGACCCTTCAAATTTCGATCGCCATAGGCCATTTGGCGAGCCTTTTGCTTCTTCTCTTCCACAATTTCGGCAACCCCAAACGCCTCATCAAGCTCCTCCAGTTCTTTGGCCTGCATAAGAGTTAATTTAGTTACATTTTCTTCTGTAATACACAGTTTTTCACTTACTTTACGCTGCGCCTCCTCGCGCGCATTAACGACACGCTTGTTGCGGTCCACCCACTTGGACACATTGTCCGTTTCCTCATCCGATTCGCCAAGTGTGCGAATGCAAGCCAAACGCTCTTCGAGAAAACGCTTTTCCTTGCGTTGCTTAAGCTTGTCCCGCAGTTTCTCAGCTTCTTTTTTCTCCTTCATGTTATCTGCCGGCTTGTGCAAGAACTCGCCCCATTCGTCCTTATACGAGCTAGATCCTTATCGGCCCCGGACCTTTTGCTATCCTGCTGACTGCTGCTGCTCGATGGCGCGGCTTTGGTTGGACCCGCATCCACTTCAAGCGGCTTCAGGCCAAGCTTAGCACGCAATTTGTTAGTCTCTGCAATAGAGAGCACATCACCAGCTCCATTTTCTGGTATGGGCGAATGGCTACCCGAGCGCACATGTTCCCGTTCCCGTTCCCGTTCGCGTTCCCTCACCCCACGCTTACGACCAGCGGTATTGTCTGCTTTTGGTGAATGCGCACGTTGCTGATACGCTTGATGGCTGCCTGGCGGCGTCTGTGACCGCGACCGTCCTCGCACGCGTTCACGCTCTCTCACCGCCCGTTTACGTGCTTCGCGTTCACGTTCTGTTTCACGCTCACGTCGACGCTCGCGCTCATAATCCAGATGCTTGGATATTTGCGGTGGCGGCGGCGCCGTTATTTCATTATGATCACGTTCTCCTCTCGCCAGTGGCTCACGCTCCCGTTCCCGAGCAGGTGGCTCCCTTTCCCGAGCAGCTGGCTCCCGTTCCCGAGCAATAGGTTCGCGCTCCCGTGCCAATGGCTCCCTTTCTCGAGTTAACGCCTCTCTGTCTCTGACTAGCAGTTCGGTGGTCTTCACCCTGGGGACTTGTTCAACTGGTACCTCGACGCAGTCGGAACCTGCAAACAAACAAAAAGGATACTGCTTAAAATATTTCATTTAAATTTTACGTTTACTTCAAGATGCAGCTGTGTCTCCTCCACCTGCTTATAACAATAAAATAAGAGCTGTTAACGGCTCTTGGCGCCACTTACTGTCAGAGTCCGACTCCTCCAGGGAGATGACCTCGCTGGGTCGCTCGCGCTCCTTGTGCTTATGGTGCCTGTGGCGGTGTTCCTTGTGTTTCTTGTGCTTGTGGTGTCTGTGTCGCGTCGAGGACGAATCGTCTGTCAGGTCCAGGGTAACCTCCTCCTCCGTCCCGCGATGTTGTTGTCGTTCGCGTGAACGCGAGCGATGACTGTGTTTTTATCCTTTTTGTTTTTTTTACCGGACGACGAACCCATTGTTAACAACTTTTGTGAGACTTTTGACAATCAATTTTATAAACGTTTTCGCTTTTTTGTTATGCTTTGACGCTTTTCCAACACTGTACGATATCTTGACTGCTCGGTGGTGCCACCTGATATTATCTATTAACAGAACAATTAATCGATTGACCGCCACTCTTTATCGAATATGTTTTTTATAAAAATGCTTAGCAACGTCTGGCAACGCTATCAATACATTCAGCGGGCATTTCAAAAATCATTCAATTATGATCAAATAAATAGACTCAGAAAAACATTACTGGTGGAAATATATAAATATGTATTTATGTAAAGTTATCATTATTGAGAATCGGTTTAATTAATGCGATCCCAGCGCCAAACGGTACTGTCGTCGCATACACAAATTAATACGGAGCCGTCCTTGGAAAACGAAGTTTGTCGTATGGTGGATGTGCATTTGGGATGCACCAGCTGGCTGCACCTGGTCAAATTCGGATCATTGGAGTCCAGCTCCCATACGAACGTTGTACCCAGCTGGTTACCAAGAGCCAGCACCTTTTGCCACGCATTAAAGCCAAAGCGCACGAACCAAATCTCACACATTTTATAATCAAAGTGATGCAGGACAGTTGTCGAGTCCTGTGGCTTGACTTCGTGTCGCTGCGCGGACAGCTTGCCCGGCTTCCAGCATACGATCGAGTTCTCACACGACTTTGAAAAAATAAAGTCGCCAAACCACTGCACACAGTCCACATAATTCCGATGAATGTCTCGTGTGGAGAAGTCGGGAAAGTGCTCCTTGATTGTTGGAAACGGTGCGGTGTTTTTGCTCGCATTAAAGGTGGAGCTCAGCTCGATAGCCTCCTTAATGTCGGGCTTATTGAGGTGCCACAACTTGAGCGAATGATCCATGCCGCTGGACATGATGCGATCGCCGCGCAGATCAAAATCAATGGATAGCACCTCATCCCGATGGCCTTCAACACCGCCAAACACAGCAACGCACACATCGGTTTGTATATTCCACAAGCGCAGCGAGTGATCCTTGCTGCCGGAGAGCAGCAGCTGCGGCAGCACCGGATGGAACTTCAACTCATTGATGGCATGTCCATGGCCAATGTAGTTCTTTGCGCACTGGTGCTTGATTATGTTGAAGATGCGTATGACGCCACGGTAGCCAGCTGCGGCTAGCACCGGATCGCCGGAAACTGTGTCATAGGACCAAGCACAAGTGTAAAAGCTCTCGTCAGTCTGCAAAGGGCCACAAGTGAACAAAAACTGAAATGCGAGCCTACACTTACATCCGGATCGGCATAGACCTGCAGCAAACGTATGCCGTCCTCTATGTCGGCTTCAGACTCGTCGACAATGTTCTTGACGCACTCGTAGATGGACACACGATCTTTGCCAACGGTTGCGAACACGGCCTGGCTTCTGTCCAGAAAGGGATTGAACTGGACACCGAAGATCTGGTGACTGTGATCCTCGCGAACATGATGGCTACAAAATATGCAAACAGTTCCATTAAACAAGACGTTCTCTTCGTTGTCAGTGCACTGCGAGACGCACCTGTATCTATATAGGGGCTGCACCATTTTAGGCGCTTTCACACGGCGGCACAATCTACTCAGCTTACGCGTATTGGGCGACCTGCTCTTGCTGCGTGTTGTCGTCGTTGTTGTTGTTGTTGCACTGAAAACGCTGGCCGTATCCGGCGAAAGTGTGTCCTCAAAATCAATACCGGCGTCGACAGGTGCTTCAGGTGTTAGGTCATCTCCATTTTCCGTCTCCTCGTCTTTGCTATTTTCGTTGGAATCATATTTTGTCATAGTGCGACTCTGACTTGTTTCAGGTGTCAGGGCATCTCCATTTACCGTCTCCTCCTCGTTGCTATTTTCGTTAGAACCATATTTTGTCATTGTACAACTCCGAATTGTTTACCTTTTATTAGTGATGTGAAAAAGAATCGAAATATCGTATCGATGCTTCTAGCCGCGCTGCTTTCCGATTTTAGATTTTAATTGCCTTCATGCGGACAGACGCACATTCTATAAACACATTTACTCTTTTCACTTCGTAAATAAATTACACAAGTTTTTTTCTAACATTTCAAATACGCATTAATCGTCGATGCACATTATTTCGTTTACCCACAGAATTTTGTAAGCCGATGAAGAAATCGCTGCCAAGGTTGCCACCTCGTTAAGAAAATACCAAAATCGAAAATTGAGGCAAAAATTGGGCATTGAAAAGTATATTCTTATGCTAAATTTAATTTATCTCATTATTGTAACGATTTACATTCTAGCGAGTCCACCGTTGCTCGATTCGCGTTCAGCAATTCATCGAGATACTTGTCCACTTCCTCATGGGCCTGCAGACTGTGATCTGTGCGCGAGAATATCTCGTTAATAAAGTAGATGCGCAGCAAGTCCGCCTTTGTTTGAAGCAACTGCGCCTGCGCTTGCTGCAGCTTGAGCTCATGGCCCAGATGTGGCCCCATCTTCAACTCCGCGGCCTTCATCATCAGCGCGCACTTGTGACTGTACATTTGTACCAATTTCTCCAAGCTGGCACGCTGTTCCTCCTGCAATTTAATAATTTCCATTTGTCCTGATGATAGTTGCACGGCATCTTCTGTTGCCAATGCCTCGGGCAGTTCACTACGTATCTTGTCGCCCAATTCGGCGATTGGTGCCAGACTCCCGCGCAGATTGGCCGCCAATTTGGTCAGTACGGCTTTGCCATCAGTATAACTGAGCGGAGGACACCTGCAGCAGTCCTGCAAGTCTACAAATACGACAGGATATGAATAAAATGCGTTACGAACATACATCCGCTCTCTCGCTCTCTCTCTCTCTATAAACTTACCGAGCAAGCATTCTTGATCATCGCCCAGACTCATGTAATCGGCTATCGAGACCAATTTAAGAGCGCGTTTAATATCTGGACTCTCCTCGGGTCCCATGTTTAGACGACGAATTGCATTCAATATTAATTTTAACTTTAAAACCTTTTTTAGCTCGACGTCACGTGCCTCTATCAGCTCTTGCGTCTCTGTGCTTAGCATTGTGTTGGATGCATCACCCATCTCCATTGCAAATAAATAAACAAATCC
Organism: Drosophila robusta; assembly: GCA_035043565.1. Taxonomy (NCBI): domain Eukaryota; kingdom Metazoa; phylum Arthropoda; class Insecta; order Diptera; family Drosophilidae; genus Drosophila; species Drosophila robusta. The sequence goes on along the minus strand of JAWNMW010000583.1, from coordinate 8,858,791 downwards.
AATTCCTTTTTTTAAAAGCAGCAGCTGTTGTCTCGGTTACACGGTTGACACAATTGGTAGAAGTGTTCAAAAACGGAAAAATGTGGAGCCGTAGTTGCGGTTGCTATTACAAAATTATCGATGTCGATAACAGTGTAGAAATGATCGTCTCATGCTCAAAGTTATTTCACAAAACAAAGCAATGTTAATATGCGTCAAATTAGCATCCACTTACGCAAAATAGCTGGCAGATATTCACAGCTACTTGCATAAATATTGAAAACTTTTTAAAGACAATCATTCTGCTATTTTTATTATGAAAATCGGTATAAGGAACCTCACAGTTTTCGCGCGTAAACAATCATCTGTTGTGAAATCTGTGTGACCAGCCGTTAGGCAATGCATCGACAAATACGCGAGTGGCTCGATATACACAAATTTATCGATTATTGCGCGAACGTAAATTGAAGCGTTTTTGAATTTTCAATTTTACCTCAAATTTACTAGCAAGTGAAACAAAGAGAATCCGAATTGAAATCTTGACTTAGTCTATCGACGTGATATTGTCCAAACCAAAGACCATATTATTCAGAGTCATTATTTCAAAAGTAAGGATAAAAATCTGAAACTAAAAAAAATATTATTGAACTGTTCTTGGAAATTGCAAGCAGCAAGCAAAGCAAGCAGCTTTGTTCATGTACTATGTTGCCATGGGAACCAAACGTTACAATTTTGGCCCTCGTATCCCAACAGAAATTTTACCACTTGAAATTAAGTTTTTTTTTTGCTGATCGGTACATAACGTGTATTTTTCACATAATACAGAGCGTTTCAATAAAAGTACATATTGTAAAATTTATGCTTCGAGCTTCTTATTGTTAGAATACACATACATACATATTTATTTATTTATTTTATATATATAAACACAATTATTTATTCTCGAACGTCTCGAAAGACAAAATGTAATCTAATCGAATCGTTTTAAAAGAATCGTGCAAAACGAAATGCGAATTTTGCTTCGGCTTTCAGTTACAAAAACTCAAATTTGCATTATACAGATACAAAATACTCAAATACTTAAAGATACTTTCTAAAGGGCGGCGGCGGAGTTGGCGCAACATTTGTAAGTCGACTTGGAATTTGTGGTAATTGCAACAGGGAGGAGGCGAGTTGAAATCTGGGCACTCAAATTTACATTAATACATTTTTCATTTAACAAGTTGTCTATTATTTTCGTTAACAAATTTTATGCCTAGAAATGCGCATTGTGTTACTTGGTAGTTGCTAATGCTCATAATGAATCTGAATTATGCGGCCATTTCGATAACTGTCCCAATAAACGCAGTTGGCGCCAAGGTCTCAACCGCTCAGTTCGATTCGGGTTTAACATTGCGCCTTAATATTGCCGCTGCCAGATCCTGTTTCATGGCCGCCTGATCGCGTTGATCGGCCAGCGATTGTAGCTGCGCAAACCGTTCACAATGTCCTTGGTCTTGCCAAAGTAAATTTGGTTCAGTGTATTGCGTATTTTATTCTCCATTTCCTCTACCATTTTGCCAATGTTTGCGATATGCGGCGAGGATTCGCTCACATTAGCGTCCTGCTCGGTTTGACGGGTTAGTGAACCGCCCAGGTTCATTGTTCCCGAGCCCTGTTTGTTCGTCTGCAGCCACAGCATGGCCGTCGAGGTGAGCTTGTAGTGTGCTGTGCGGCCAGTTGTTTTCTCCTGCACCTCAACGACGTGTATGGAATCCCAGCACCCGCGAATCATTTTACTGCCATCGCCGGCTTTTTGATTAGTATAACAGCGGCGAAACCGTGATCCAGATCCCACAGATAAACGGAGGAAACACCGCCCTCGTAGTACATTTCGCGATACTGATCGAACGCATAGTTTGCCTCGATTTCCAGTTTGCGCAAACGCTCCGAAGGCATTTGGCCATCCTCCAGCGGCGGGTAGTACGTATTGGACCAGGGCGAGCGATAAGAGTCGCCATCGCGATTATAATCGCACAGCAGATAGTCTTTGCCATGCTCCTTATCTTTGGCTATCTTCAGGGGCTGGTCAACGGACGATAACAGATCCTCGCACAAATCGGGCGCCAAATCAATCAAGTCAATCAGATTCTTCTCAATCTGCTGGGGCGGCAGGCGCCTCATCAGATCCAGCGCACAATCCATTTGCATTTCCGACTGTAAATAACAAATGTGTTTCTTTTTTATATGACTACCAAACTGCGGATTAAATGTTTCTCATTCAATTTGAGTCATTTCGCCTATTTTGCTGATAAGCTAACCCGACTCCCCCTCCCCAAACTCTGCGACTCAACCGGCACGCCACGACGACTACCATATATGGGCATCGTTTTGGGGCACAAACACCCTGCCTGCCCCAAAGCATCAATTTACTAATATTTTTGCAGCATGTGCATTCGGTCAAGTCAAAATAAACGTAGCAGGTATTTGACACTAGGGCGGCAACCAAAATAACTTGTTTTTTTTTTGTTGAATTTGTTTTCATATCTTTCGTATTACTCACCATTTTGTTAACTGTGACTGTTTCTCGTTTGTTGGTTGTTGTGTGCTTGTTGCGTGGTTCCCAATTTGTTGGGTGTCTTTTTGTTGTTCTCGAATCGGAATTTAAGGAGAGCTTAAAAGTGTCATTGGTCAGTTATGTACAAAAATAAATCACAAAGGACTGAAATTAATAACAAATTTCCACTTACTCGATTCGTCAGCACGTAACACAATGGCGTCTGACCATTCACAGGTCTCGAGCACAAGCAATCAGCTGTTGTGAAATCTGTGTGACCAAAACGTAGTCGATTAAAATGTATCGAAAATGACGAAGCCGCTCGATTTCCCCACTTATTTCGATATGTGTGCCAATACGATATTTTCAAATTGCTCATACTTGAATTTTAATTTAACTTGCAAATAAAAGAAACATATATTTTTTATTATTATATTTTAGCAACAAGTTTATTGAATTTAGATGTTTTGTTCACATTCTTCGTATGTTCAATATCTGTTTTCCCCATTTCCATGCTGTGTGAGTTTTTGTTACAATGCGGTTTTTTCTGTAATATTCTTTTTGTTTTGTATAGCTTAGATTTTATATTTTACACAAAAGTTTATGCCATAATCGTAAATTTTTAATCCGAATTGTCATTAAAAATATATTTAAGCCGTTTACTTAAATTTCTCGCTTGCACATACTTCAGATATATATAAATCATACGCACGGAGTGAAAATACAGTATAGTTTCATTTCTTTTCCTTGCATTCCTTACTTTTCTTATGCACTCTTTAATTTTTTTTTAATATATTTATAGTATATAGCCAAATACAAACGTGTGTTTCTATGAGTGTGTTTCTCTGTTTCTTGCATAAGTTGCTCAATAATCATAAACTTAGTCAATTCTTTATTTTTTTTAGATTTTATATATTTTTTTAGGTGTATACTTGACCATATAAATATAAAATCTCAGACTTTAATTTTTAACTAAAGTGCACTACATACAGAAAGTGTTTAGTGAAATGTTGAACTAAATTGGATGTTCGCTTTTTTAGTAATCGTGAAATTGTAAAGAGTTATTGCAAAATGAAAATAGTCTGGAAAATAACTTGCATATGACATTTATTATTTACTAATTCTCAAATAATTTTATAAGTAATTATAATTTGTATTTTTTTAATTCTTAGTAAATCTTTTGAAGTTTAATATTTCGGCTAATTAAATATTTATTTAGTTATGCATTACGCATTCATAGACATTTTGCCAATACTCGTCATAGAAAAAGAAATCATGAACTGTTTATATAAGTTTTCCATTTCTCATATATATATATATATATTTTTTTTTGCATTTCGTATTCGTATTTCAATTATGCAACATTTTCTTATCAATGCATCGACAATCAAATGTAATCACAGTTTTATGTTTTCCTTCTTTATATAAACTCATTTTCATTTAGCTATTTATTTCACTATTTTCGCTTGACGCTTTGTATGCGTGTGTGTATGTGTGTGTATTTTTTGTAATGTTTGTGTGTTGCTTGTTGTTGTTGTAGTGGTGTATTGTGGATTGTTATTAACATAAAATTCCATTTAAACAAATTATATATAAAACAAGTATATACTTATGTATATGCTTAGTCGTCATGTGCATCAAAAACTCACCATGCTCTACCCAGCCTAACCCCATGCCTAACTCTCTTTTTCCTTATGAACACTCATCAGATAAACTTTATTATTTCTCGTTTTTCGCTTGCTTCACTTTGTTATTAGATGATTAATACTATTACGTATTTAGAAAATTTTACGAATATTGCACAACTTTTGAAAATGTTGACGTGACTGTCGTTTTCTTTGCTTGATCTTTAAAAATATTTCATTTAACATGTAATACCTGAGTTGTTCATAATCGTTTTGCATGATTATTACATTTTTGCTTCTTGTTTTTGCTTTTTTTTTGTTTGGTTTTGTTTTTTATTTATTGTAATACAGATCGAAAAAATGTTTATATTTTACTTTATATTTTGGTTTTGTATTAAATGCATGTATACTTCGTCGTGAGTCTTGATAATGCCCTGAGTTTGCTCCAAACGGATTTTATTTTTATGTTAAAACTATTTATGTATTTTTTATATATATGCATATGTACACACCATATAAGTATTAAGAGTACATTTGAATAATTTATAACTTCAAGTGGACTTTCTGAATTTTGTCTGTTTCGGTTTTTCTTATAAATCTTTTCAAAATTAAACCCATTCTTCTTTGATTTTTTCACTCTTCATTTTTAATTTTGCACACTTTGCAGTTCAGCGCATTGTCGAAATTTTCATTGATTTTCTTTTTCTGCATGTGTAACTCAAGTTTTGTTGCATTCCATTTTTAAAAATTGAAAACAAAAAAAAAATAATGATAAAAAAACATTATATTTCATTTGTCAACTGAACCGTCTTAAAGTCACACTATTTGCCAAATATTTGACAGTTGTCGCTTAACTTGTATTTTTTTACTTTACGCCGAAAAATTTGTACGCATTTTCATAATATATTTGTTAATTTAAAATTTAACTGCTAAATTTTGTATTACCTGAAATTTTGTACTAGTCATTGTTCCAAAAGTTTTTGTATGCCTTTTTTTGTCTTAAATTTTTATATCTTTTTTGTTTTTTTTTTTGTTATTTTTTACGTGTGACCTACATTTAAATTTAATTACCAAAAAAAAAAATAAAATAAAAGCAACTTTTTAAAAGAATAAGTTTAAACAATAAATCCGCACATATATATTAAATTTAATTTGTACTCGCGTCGATTTTTCGATTTCCATTTAGACAAATTTACAACAACTTGATTTACACATTCATAGAGGGGAGAGACATTTGCGTTTGTCTTCTTTAAGTAGTTGACACCAAACACCGATTTTATAAGGTTTAAACCTAATATTACGCCATATAAATGTATAATGCTGAACTGAACTGTAAAGTCGCTTAGGCCTAAACACATTGTTTTATTTTTTTTTTAACTTTTTTCTCTCTTGTAGTATACGTTTTTCATTTTCTCTTTAATTTTATGTAACATACATATATACAAACTTATTTTGTTGTTGTTGTCCGCGTGCTAAAAGAACTGCAAAATTAAAAATTTGTTAATTTTGTTTTGGAATTTGGTTAACAAAATTTTTGTGATACCAATAAAAGTGCCAATTCTTCAAATTTAATTTTTTTTTTGGTTTTTAACATTTATTTAGTTGCATTAATTTAGCATTTACGTAAATATATATATGTATATATAAATATATATATGTATATATATACATATATATATATATTGTGTGTATACATATATTAATTTTTTTTAATAACATAAATGTTACAAATTAAAAATTGTAAACAAGCCAATTTGCGTGCTGATTAAACAAATTAAAATTGTACAACATAAAACATAAAGTTACAAAATAATATAAAATAGTATTTTTTACATACATTTTACACTTAAAATTAATTTCATTTCGGGTTCTTTATGATATTTCATTTTATAGTTATTTGAAATAACTTAGATAATATTTTGTGTTGCAGAAATTAAAATTAAATACACAGGAGTTAAACCAAAGCAAAATTAAACAAGGTTTGTGTTTGTTACATTTTTGAAGCCGTTGTCCTGTGACTAGGTTGTGGCTGTATATTTTTTCAAGTATAGTTTATTGAAAACAAATGAAAATTTGTGTATTGCCTGAATAAGTACAATTGGCTTGTTGTTGTTTTTGTTTTCGTTTCTGTTTCATTTTGACGATATTCAACTAAATATTAATAGAAAACAAGTGCTAACAAAAATATATAACAAAAATTACTTACATTGCGCGTTTTTATTTATAAAACGAACTTTATTTAAATTTTCATTTGCTTCGTTTGTCAATTAATAGCATATTTTCATATTATATGTTTATATTATTTAAATTTAGCTCTTTGTACCTGTGCACATTACACATATTCAAGTTTTACATTATTTTGTTTTTGTTTTTGAAAACTTCTCTTGCTTAGAAATTAATTTATACAACGAAAATTAAAGAAAATTAAATGAATTAAACAATTTTACAGCATTTGTAATGTTATCAACACAAAATTACATGTGTACATATATTATTAGTATGTTTTTTAAATTTGTATATATCATTTAAATTTATTTATGTACATTAAAAGTTTTTCTGCTTTCGGTATCTTTTTTGCACAACATATTTCGTTTTCGGTGCTTGCCTTTTGTTGTTGTTGTTTTAACTTTTAACGCTCTAAATGCAAAATGGCGACATTTGTGTTTTTGTTGTTGTTAAATTTAGTTTAAATTTATGCATTTCTTCACTTACATTTTTACAAAGAAATTATTTGAGGCCGCTTTTGTCGAAAGTTGGGCCTAAAATTTAATTTTTACTTTACGTTTCGCTCTAAATAAATATTTATGCAAATATCTGGTAATTGTTTTTGTTTTTCGTAATATTTTAGGTTCTGCGAGTGCCTAATGTTTGTTTTTGTGTTAAGTTTTACATAAAAATATGCGTTTTTTTTTTCGATTTACGATTTTTTTTTCAGTTTTTGTGTTTTTTTTTTGTGTGTGTTAATTTTAGCCGAAAGTTTAAGCCTAAAATTGTTGACATGCTTAGTTTTTGCTTTAATCCATGCAACATTTCTTTAAGAAAGATTTTATTATTTTAGTTGCATATTTTTATTTTTACATATTTTGTTTTTATAACCATTGGGTTTCGCATTGAATTGAATTTAATTTAATTTTTGGGCTGTCAACAAAAGTTTTTTGGACAGTTACGCGTAGCTTTAGCAAAAGTATACCGTTATTTAGCATTTGTTTGTGTGTGTATGTCTGTGTGTGTGTGTGCGTGTGTGTGTTAGTGTTGAAATTTAAGTTCTCATAATTTTTATGCCTTAAAATAATTTCTTTGCATTTGTTTTTGTTGTTGTTTACATACATATATAGATAATATAATGTAATGTTTTGTGTTGGTTTTCCGTTATGTTTTTGCCTCATTTAGTTGCTTTGCCGAAAATTATGTATACACATTTTTTTCTTATTTGCCTCTACACATATACATATTACAATTTTAGATATTAGGTATAGTAGTTAGTTATATAGCCAAAGATTGTAGATTTACATTAAATGTTTGAATTATTTTTGTGTGTATTTGTTGAAATTTCGTGTTAAATTTAGCGCATATTTACAAAAACCTATCTAAAAAAAAACATCTGTTTGCCAAAGTTGTTGTTTTAGTTGTTTATTGACAACGAAATTTTGTGTGGTTTTTTTTTTAAGTCTAAAGCCAAAAAACATGATGCAAAAAATTAATTTTTTACTCAAGTGTTTTTGTAAATATTCCGAAATGAAAAGCCAAAAGGTGTGTGTGTGTGTTTGTTTGTGTGTGGGTGTGTTGGTATGTGTATAGACTGTGTGTCACCATTTTACAAACAAAACTAAAAGAAATTCTAAAGTTTTTGTTTGTGTTTTGTGTTTTTTTTTTGTGTTTTACATTAAAAATATTTGCTATATGCGCAGTCTATGGGGCCCATTGAGGTAGTTCAGTTAACTATTGCAGTTCGATATTTTGTTGTTGTTGTTTTAATTGTTGTTGTAGTTAGTTATTGCTATTGTTTTGTATGTGTTGCAAGTGTCTTTTGCATTTTTACGTAAGATTAGTTATAAGTAGGGTGTTAGGATTTACGAATAATTAAAAATTAAACCAAAAATACGTAACTAATAACTAAAGCTGTTTCTTTTTAGCATCTTCAAATTAACTTTTCATGTTTTCATATTGTTTGTTGCTGTTTGCCAAACCATAAAGAAAAACAAAGAGGTAGTTTCGGTTCTGAGGTATATGAGTTCCTGAGTTTTGATTTACATACGTATACATAAGTCTAAACGTAAAACTAAGTGCTAAAAACAAAATCCTAAATATACGACGAAAAGTTACTAGTATTTTCAACATAATGTAACGCAATTATGCGCTCGCTATGCCACACCCACCTGCTATGCCGTAACGCCCACCAACAACAACGTACTTAAAAATAATATGTAATTCAGACTCCAGCGAACGTTGCTGCGGCTAACGTGGTGGCTATAAAATCTAAGCAGGGGGCGTGGTCAGTCAGCTTTGAGCGAGAGGGGGTGATAGGGAAGGTAGAGGGGCTTTTAGGCAATCAAAATATGTGTATAGACATTAATTATTATAAAGTTGTTTGTATTGTTAAGGTAAATTATTGCAGATATTTTTTTTTTTTTTTTGTTATTTTTTGTTTTGCTGTTTGCTGTTCGAGTTACGATTGGGAAAAGCGGGATCGAAGTACTATATAAAAGAACTATATAAAAAAAGAAAACAAAAACTTTGCAGCGCCAAACATGGTTTAAACGCTGCACATCACAGAACGAACTGGGTTTTTGGGTATATTACGTAAGAACTACACAAAGAAATGTAACGGTTTACAATGGCCGCTCTATGCGCTTCTCAAAGTTTGCACCACAGCGCAGTGGGCAGCCATTCGGTGTGTGCGTGTGTGTGTGTGGGTATTGTGTATTAACATTTGATATATATAGTATGTAACTAAATCTTTCATATACTTTAACATTTGGCTATTCCGTTATTTGAATACTATTTGAGTGTTTTCGTCAACTATTGTTGTTTTGTATGTGTGTGTACGTGTGTGTGTGTATGTGTGTGTATCACCCTGTAGTTATATGCAAACAAAAATCTTGCACTATTGGTTCAACTTAAAAAAAAGGAAAAACGTTAAGAAAAACTAAAAGAAAAGTCTACTTGCAAGCAACTTTTGGCGAGCCTAAGTGTTCCTACATATGCGCTTACTGTATATATATATATATATATACATATATATACATACATATATATTTACATATATATTTACATACATATATATATGTATATATATATCCTAATTTTAGGCATTCATTATGCTTACATTTTATAACTGGGCCTTATACTAAGTTGTGTGTGTATGTGTGTGTGTGTGTGTATTTTTATGGTATTTACAGTGCCAGACACGCCCACCTTTTGGTGTAGACGTTTGAGGCTTTTAATTTTTGCTTACAACAAGTATTTCTCAATTATTTTACAGCATTTTGTTTACAAAAATTATTTAGAGCCGAAAAACAGAATTTTGAATTTATGTGAAAATTTATCTTTTTGTTTTTGCAATTCTTTTTTATTGTTGTATTTTGGTTTGGGAAATCAACGAAAAAATTTGTTTGTTGAAAAATGTTTTCCAAAGGTGTGCCAAAAGTTTTTGATTTTGAATTTTTGTTTGTTTTTTTTTTTGCTGTAATGATTGCTGTTTGTTGTTGTTATATGTTGTTTTGCTTTCTTTAAGTTTGTTGAGAACGTTTTTGAGTGGTTTTTTATTTGCATTTAACTTTTAACAAGTCTTTCTCTTATTTTTTTTGCTATAATTATTTTTACTTTATTTCTTTATTTAAATATATAAGCATTTTGTTAATTTTTTTTATTTTGTTTATAAAATTTTACTAATAGTTGTTTAATTTATATATTTTTATAGGCACCCAATTTACCAATGTTTTACTTATTTTGTTGTTTTTAAAGAAATGAAGTTAACAAAAAATGTTTGCAATTGATTTTGGCCAAAATGTTGTGCGTGTGTGAATTTTGAGTATCGAAAATTGAAAGTTAGAAATAAAAACTGCTTCAAAAAGCAAAGAACGCACAGAGAGAGGGAGGAGAGGTAGGCGTGGCAGTCAACTGTTTCTTTTTTGCCTTCTGTATTATAAATTTAATAAAATTATTTACAAAAAACTAGGCAAAAAATTTAACAGCTGATTACACCTTCACTTTAATTATAAAAATTAAATGCTTTTGTATTTTAGTTGTTTGTTTTTTTTTTGTATTTGTTTTATACTATTTATTTATTGCAGGTACTTGTGGTTGCGGTTTTTGTTGCTATTGTTGCTTTGTAGTTTGTTGTAGTATGCAGCTATTATTGTTGTTGCTTTAAATATAATTTAAATTCAGTTATTTTGTCTATTTTATAATTTTTGTTTCTCTTTTTGTTGTGAGGCAACTTGTTTTGTTTGTTGATATTAAAAAGAAAATAAATGTTTATTGAAAACAATAATTGTAAAGTATATTATTAAATACATAAACAATTATATTCAGCTCCGTTTGGCGGTACCAATCAAAAACGTTCAAACTTTTCTTTTTTATAAAGCATAACTGTTTTCTTCATATTCTTGAACTTTCGTTTTGTTTACTTTTAGTTTACTTTCATTAATTAGCACCCTGAAAACGATTTTTCAGCCGGATTGCATTTGTTGTATTCTCTTTCCTTTTGCATTTTAATAATAAATTAAAATATTTAAATTTTCCTTTTTCCCTAACATGTTGTTGGTCTGTTTGTTGTTGTTGTTGTTGTATGTGTGTTGTTGTCAGAAATTAAATTGCTAAACTTGTCAATAAAATTCATCATTTAAACATCAAATACTGTAGTTGTGTATTTGTGTTTGTGTGTATGGTGTAAATGTGTATGTGTGTGTGTGTGTATAGTTAGTTTAGTTTAGATTATTTATAGTAAACATTTTGCCCAGACTCTAAGGCCTGGGACTTTTTTTGTAGGTGGTCTCCGAGGGCAACAACAGTTGCAACAGTAGTCATTATATTCTTCTTCTTCTTCATCTTTGTGCGATCATCTGTTCTTCATGATCAGCTTTATAGCGCGCGCATAAACGTAATTCTTCTCATCAATCATCAATCATCACTCAATCAATTTGCATTAAATTCTTAATATTTTCGAGGGTTTCTTCTTTCATTTTTGTGTGGGGGCTTTTGGCGGGGGTTATTTTGTAACTTCTTCTTCTTTGCTTACTGCTCATTCACATCCACATTGACCTTGGGCGTCGAGGTCAAGGTGGGCGCTTCGTGTGGCATCATTTGGCTGGTGGGCGTGGGCGTTCGCCGGTGCATCTCAGCGGACTCATCTAGAGGCGCCGCGGCATAGAGCCGCCGCTGCTCCTCCTCCTCCTCGCTGTCCGACAGCGGCTCGATCTTGGGCTCGACCACGACCAGCTCGGACTCCGGGTCCGGCGATGGCATCGGGTCGTCGATGTCCATGCCGGTGACCGCGGCCGCCTTGCCGCTAACATCGCTGGCCTCCGCATCGCTGCCATCCGTCGTTCCGGATGTTTCGCCCGTTGTCGTCGCCGTTGTCGTTATTGTTGCGGTTGTATTGGCCGTGGTGTCCATGGCCTCAGCTTCTGCCGCAGCCCGCTGCTGTTGATCCCGCTGCTCCTGCTCGGCGGCCATGGCCGCCTTGATTTGGAACGCCAGATCGTGCTGATCCAGGTGCAGCTGCTCCCGCTGCAGCACCTGCTGCAGCTTCAGCCCCTGCTGCTGCTGCTGCTGTTGCTTCTGCTGCTGCTGCTGAAAACTGGCAGCAACCGCTGCCGCCGCCTCTGTCGCCTCGCCCTCTTCAGTTACGCCCCCTGGTGTATCGCCCGCCACCGCCTCGGCGGTGGCCATCGCATCCCGCCGTTGCATGCACTTCTCCAATGCCATCTTGAGTGATTTACGTTTACGCTGCTTCGCCGCCTCCTTGTGCGCGCTCATGACTACTGCTGCCGCTGCCGTTGCGGCCGCTTCCTATGGTGAATGATTGGCGGCTGCCGCTGCCGCCGCCGCTGCCGCCACATGCGCCGGCGCAATAGTCGCGCCGGCGGCCAGGCCGATCTCCTGCTTGTGCTCCCGGGCAATGTGCCGGCGGACCGTGTTGTTGCGCGTGAACGTCCGCTCGCAGAACGGACAGGGCACCCGGATGCCCTGATGCCGCTGCCGGATGTGAGCGCGCAGGTTCGTCTCGTAGCCGTAGAGACGGTCGCAGTAGAGACACTTCAGCTTCTTGCCATCGGCGGTGTTCACGCTGTTCTTGTTGTTCATCTTGGTGGCGTTCCACACGTTCAGCATGTCGGCGGGCGCGATCGAGGCGGCCAGGTTGCCCGACAGCGATCCATCCGCGTTCTTAAGGTTCTCCAGCAGCGCATTCGGTGTGGTCGACGAGGTGTTCGAGTTGGCCGGCGGCGGTGAAAAGTTCGAGTTCTCGAGCTTCACGCGCAAATCCTCAGCGCCATTCTGCAAGGACCGGGACATAGTAGGGAAGGAACAGAGAGAGAAGAGGTATTAAAACGCTGTCGCGATTTCATTTGGATCTAGTTTGCATACATCTGTGGACTCATCCATCAGTTCGCGTTCGTCGTCGTTGGTCTCGTTGGCGCTGCCGTTGTTCCGCTCCGATTTGACAATGCGGTCCAGGCTGCCAGGCGCATTGCCATTGCCGGCGGTGGTGCTGGGACTGTGGTTCTCATAGCGGCTGCAAGTGGATTCAAATTATCAGATATGGGAAATACAAATCGTAGAATGCTTTGCAAATCATTTCAATGGTTCAGTAAACTTGAGTACAATATGATTTTTAGATCTCTTTAAAATATAATTGAATTCAAATTTAAATACAGTTGGGGTATTATTTTATTAAACATATATCATAGAAAAATTAAGGGATCATTAATTTGGTTTAGTAAAAAAAGATAGATTGGATTTTAATAGTTCCCTTCAAAATACATAAGTTAAGAAATGATCAGACGCCGGAAAATATGCAACAAAATTTTGAGAAGTCAAGTTTAAATAAATATTTTGGGTACAATTTTATTAAACATTTATCATAGAATAATTAAGGTTTAGTAAACAAAAAAAGACATTGGATTTTAATAGTGCCCTTCAACACACATCAAATTGAAAAAAAGGTTATGGACGCCGGAAAATATACAACAATTTTTGAGAATTAGAGTTTAAATAAATTTTGGATATTAGGATAAGGGTCATTTAAATGGTTCAGTAAAAAAACAAATAGTATTATATATAAATATATATTTTCAACATATAATTGAAAAGATGATCAAAGAGTCCAGTAAATATGCAGCAACAAAAATTGGAGAATCCGAATTTAAATAAATTGTGGGTCTTATTTTATTTAACATATATTATAAAATAATTAGGTTATAGTTTAAATGGTTTAGTAAAAATAAAAGACATTGGATTTTAATAATGCTCTTCAACACACATCAAAATGAAAAAAACATTTTTTTGAGAATTACAGTTTAAATAAATTTTGGGTATTAGGACAAGGATCATTTAAATGGTTCAGTAAAAAAATCAAATAGGATTATATATAAATATATATCTTCAACATATAATTGAAAAGATGATTATATAAGCCCAGAAAATATGCAGCAACAAAATTTGGAGAATTCGAATTTAAATAAATTGTGGTTATTATTTTATTAAACATATATCATAGAATATTTAAGGGATCATGAATTAGTAGTTATCTTCAACAAAAAATTGAGAATTCGACTAAATTTATTTTTTAATTGTATTTAGCCATTTGTAAAATACAAATGTAAACTATTTAGCAGAAATTAAATTAAGTTTAAATTGGTTTCAAATTATGAATGTGAATATAAATTCTAAATAGAAAGGCAGAGGCCTCTTTTTCCATTCCTTGAGTTAGAAAATGTCTAGAAATAGAAAATATCTCATTTATGAAATGAAGAATAAAAATTAATTAATGAAGATGTTTGAAATATATACTATGTGTTAATTTGGCACTTTAAATTCGAAATAGCCGCGAAATTGAAAGAAGGAATGAGATGCGTTTACTGTTTTCTATGCTTTAAGAGCTTCTATTGTCTGCCTGTCTTAGGCGAAATCTGATTGTTATATAGAAATATATATTTCTAGAAGAGAAAAAAATTAAATGGCGATTTCAGAAACTTGGTAATATCTAAATATTTTCGAAACAGGATTTTTGAAGACGCCATTGGAAGTACTGTCAATATATGCGTAGGATAAGCTACCAATATTATGATCATATTAAATATCCTCTATCGATTCAGGTCTAGACTCTTTCCCACTTACCTCGACTGCGGTGAGGCACGCTCCGAGTGCATGGTGTCCGCCTCGGTGGGCGCCGTTGAGGAGGCGCTGGACGAGGGCCGATGGTACGGCGGCTTGTTGATGGGGCTGGGGCATTCCGACGAGTTCTTGGAGCCATCGCGCAGCACGCTGCCGCGCAGCTCCTGCTCGGCGTAGGGGCTGCGGAGGGCGCGCTTGCGGAGCGGCTCGTTGAACGACATGGGACGGTGGTACATGGGCGGCACGTAGCCGGACATGGTGCCCAGCGAGGAGGAGCTGCTCGGATGCATCAGTGAGTCGCATTCCTGCTTGAGGCTGCCGGTCGAGCCGCCCAAATGCATGGCGGCGCCAGCGCCGCTGCCCAAGCTGATGGGTCCATTGTTGCCGCCAACGCCATTGCCGCCGGCGCCGGCGCCAGCGCTCAATGGCCCAATGCCCGCCACCGAGCCGCTAATGATGTTGCCGCCGGCGCTGCCGCAGCGATCCAGGGCACCAGCGCTGGCCGCCAGTGCGCTCAGGCCGCTCGCAGCGACGCTGGCCGCGGCTGCCATGCCGCCGCCAGCAGCCGCCATGGCGCCCGCCAGGCTCAGGCCGTTGCCGATGCCCAGGCCGCCGGCAATGGAGCCGCCGCTGCCGGGGCCACCCAGCCGCCGCCGCCGCCGCCGCCGATGATGCCGCCGCTGCTGCCGCTCAAGCTGTTGCGCATGCTGCGCCGCCCGGAGGGCGAGTCCAGCGGTGAGTTGTCGCCGCCCATGTGCTGTTGCTGGGCCTGCTGGGCGGCCAGGCGGCCCGTCTCAGTGGACAGACCCTTGACCTGGGAGTTGGCATCGTTAGCAGTGGCTTCAGCTGGCCGATTTACGCTCGACTCACCTGTAGACTCTCTGCGGACTTGAGAAAACTGTTGAGCGCCTCCTGGGAGACGTGAACCTCACCCTTGTACATGAACTCCAGCAGCGCGGCCATGTTGTCCGGCGTGGTCGCCTCCAATATGATGACGCACTGCCCATTTGTGGGCGTGTTCTCGAACAGATCGGCGAACTTCTTCGAGCAGGCTGCCAAAATGAGTTTGTGTGCTCTAAAAACGGCGCCTGAGAGTGAGAAAAAGGAGAAGAGAGTGTGTTAAGGCAAGGACTAAAGAGAATGCCAGTGAAAATATGGATTTTAATTATTTGGTAAAAAAAAACTATTTCGAATTCCGTAGAGTTTTGTTTATTACTACACTTTTTCAGATTTTAAACCTTCCTAACTTTCGTTGGTTTTAAAAAAAATATTTTTCGAAAATAATTATATTTTTCGAAAATAATTAAAATTGTATTTTCAAAACTGAAGTGCAGAATAAATCTGGAGGATAAGCCATAACCAAAAAACCATCAAACTTAAAAATTGGTTCAAATTGAACTACAAATTGAAAACACAATTTTTTTTAAATTATTTTCGAAAAATATAATTATTTTCGAAAAATATTTTTTAAAAATTTAGAATTTCACATATATATATATATTAAATATATTGTGGTGAACAAGTATTGCGCCGTCGGTTACAACCGACTGCAACGTTCTTTTTTCTATATTTTGAAAGCAGAATTTTTATTAATGATATATTATTGTATATACATATAACTCAATAAACGTAATATAATATAAAATTATTTGTGTATGCCCATAATACCTGATCCGTATTAAAGCTAAAAGAAAATGTAACGTAACTTGAACAAATTTAATACACACAAATAAACAAACGCCGATTCTAAAAAAAACGTTTATAGCGTTCATTTTGGCGCATTGCGAATAAACATGAAATAGTCAAGAAATTAAAGCATACTTTCCGGCGCTATGTTGTGGCTATAAAATGCAGCCAACAGGTGGCGCCGCAAGCGTAAAAGCTTAGAGACCTTGAACTCATAAAAATCATGTCAGGCACATACATATATATATATATAGATATCTTATACACAAAAGCATAAAAGTCGAGCAAGGAAATGATTTCCTTGCTCTTGACTAAACACACACGCAGACACCCACTGTTCGACCGTGTGGGTGTGCGTCGCTCTGAGTTATTATTCAACATCAATGTCTTGGCCGTCGTCTTGGCCTCCGTTTTGCTGCTTAGAGCGTGTGTGGGTGTATGTGACTGTTTGTGTACCTGTGACATACAAACCCAACTGCTGCTGTGGCGTTAGCGTAGTATCCCTTTTGCCTGCCCCCAAACCACACACACACCCCCACCTCCCCCTCTCCCCTCCTCACCCTCCTCCTCCCTCTCCTCCTCCCCCTCGTTCGCCTGTCGACAATATAAGTATATTTTTATGTGTTTTCTTGACTCGTCGCTGGCTGCCTTTTGTTATGTACAGCTATTTTGCCGGCAGGGGCGTGGCCAGGGCTTTTGGAGTGCCGTTTTGGGTCTCGGGTTGCTGTGCAACAATTTTTCACGCTGTTACAAACTGTCTTCAGCTAGGCGACCTGTAGCATGAGCTTCTTGTGGACGATTTTATTGGGCACTTGTTGTGCTTGTGCGGCATGTTACTTAAGCCAAATTGAAAAGAGGAACGCGCACCGGCTTCAGCTCGCAGGCAAACGCGCTTCATGTCGCTCATATAAATAGCCCCAAAGTTTTGACTGTCGTTTGGGCCAGCTGCAGAAATGTAATTACTGGTCGGCAAGTCTTTTAATCTAATCGAAATGCAGCCAGAGGAAATATTTCAGCAAAAATGTGTGTCAATTTTTGCTCGGCATGCGGCTGATAAGCGTCGCCAATCAGCTCTATAAATATGGTTATGAAATCAAAACAAGCTAAAGACAGCAACAAAAGAGCAAGAAAAAATAAGAGAGGGAGAGGGTGTGAAATAAAATCAAAATCTGTTCGAACTGTGCTTTTATTTCGAAATAAAGCAGTAATCTTGTGCATGATCTAATCGAAAGTACGCGATTTGTGTTATGGTGCAATCTTTTCAAAGTTCTAAGATTTATACATATAGAATGCCTTATATGAATGGTATATATCAATTTTTAAAATTCGTAGCATTGATGAAGCCGGATATAAATTTATATTTCTTTTCGATTTTTTACAGTAAAATATTACAAATAAATATTCTAATTTGATAAATTTAATATATTCATGTTTATAATTTATTATTACAAATATTTTTTCCTAATAACATGTAATAACATTTCCTGTCCATTTTAAATTGTGTTTTATTTTAATACCGCAAAAAACATTCTGAAACCTAGAAAAAGTGTATATAAATACACATTTACAAATGATTTTAACTACGGGTTGTATAAAAGAGCAAATTGCAAATTTGAAACATTTTACGAGAGCTATTTTTATTATAGGGTATAAAAAGCAGACAACGCTTGTATAATCAAAATGCATGCGCAGTGTTGAAGTGAACAAAATAATAAACAACAACAATTGTTTTTTGCTGATTATAATTTTAATTTCGGTTTTTTTCGCCCTCTTTCTATATTCTTTTATTTTTTTTTTTTTTGCTGATTTTTTAACACTTGATACAACAGAAATTGGGTCACTCCAGTTGAAAGAAAACGCAAAATATTTTATGCCCAAAACACACGCATACGAATAAACGCTGATAAACAAACAACAAAGCTATACTAATGGCCTGGGCTTGTTTACGTTCTGCCTCGCGTACGGCATAGAAATGTATATACTTATATATATACAAATTATATAAAAATATGATCAACTGTTAAAAAATATGTTTTGATTTGGGGTTTTTCCTGCCGCATTTTTATTTGTGACTGAAACGCATTAGGTGCACTTTAAAATTGATTATTACAATGACAACAGATGAAACTTGTTTTTATTTGTTCAGGAAACAAATAATCTTATCGCCTTTACGATGATTCACATATATGTTTATGCGTTGTTTGAATTTGGGCATAAGTGCAAAATAGAGCGGCGCCATGGTCTAATTTTAATAAGGCCTTAACAGTCAAGGCTATTATATTAATATATATGATTAGCAGTCATAATTGACTTTCAATTTGATAAGTTGGGTAAGTTTTGAGAAGTGAAATAAAATATAATGAGCTTTGAACTGTAAGAATAGAAATCGATTTTACAGTGATAACTGAAATCCTTACGCACCTTTCCCTAAAATAGCGACATGCAATGTAGGGTATAATCGATACGTCATATAAATAATAAATTTAAGAAAAACTTTCCTAATGAAAATGAAAACTTTTTGTTTTAAATTTTCTAAAAGCGTAAGCAGCTTTCTGAATCCATTAGTACTTGTTAATGGGTGTGTTGCCTTTCAGTTAAAATCAACCCCAGAAAAAAACACACTCACCGGCTGCATACAAAAATGCCCAAGGCCAAGCAAATGTTCGTTTCGTAAAAATGCTCATTTCTCAAGTGCTGAAAATGCCCGAAACCAATGCAACCCCAACTACCAATAAAAAAACACAAAAAAAAAACTGCCAAAAAACCAAAACAAAATACACATGAATATTAAAAAACAATCAAAAACATACGGCTATTTGCTTTTGTTCGAAGGGCTGGCAAATATTTAATGCTTCATTTCGAAATGTTCCAAAAAAAGAGAAACAAAAATAAAAAAGGAAATCAAACACAACATGAATATGAATACGAGAATATGTGATATTTTTAAGCGAAAAATATTAAAAACCACAATTAAAAGCAGCAGTCAAAACAAAGAAAAAAAAAGAATCAAAAATCGTAAAAAAAAATATTTTTTTTGAGTTTTTTTTTTAAGGAAGCATTTCGAAATTTTAATCAAAAGTAGTAGCACTTCGATTGATATGGATGACAACGGCAGCTTGGCAAGGGATTTTTCGGGTTTTATTTTTTTGGGCCAGCCAGGATTTGTGGAAGCCCTTGGCCCGGGCTGCTGGCAGCCAGGACGTCTGCTGCGTGTGGCAACAGACTGTGGCACAGCCTCATGGTGGCAGGCAAAGGTATAATCCCACAACCGTAGAAAAATATACACGACTACGTCAACAAACAGACATGTGAAGCGTACAACTGGCGGCTGCTTTTTCAATAACGGTAAATACAGCCTGTCTAAGACGGGCAAACACGGCGTATACTAAATTTTTTTCATCTCCTTTTAATTTAAAGCGCAAACAATTCGCGACTTTAAAGGAAATTGTCGAGCGCAACAATTTGTCTAACAAAACATAAGCCCACATAATATACAAAATATAAATAAGATGCTGGCACAAACAATCTCACACAGCATGTTTAAGCCCAAATCAAAGTGCGTGCATAAAAAAAGGCCGAGAAGGGTCCCAAAAATGAAAATGAGCCGGCAAAAGCCGAAAAAAAATTACTGACCTCACACAATACGCAGCGGTTCTTTTTTTATTTGGCAAATACTAAAGACGCACATTGGCCTATATACAACATATATACTATATATGTATATACCTATATAACTGAGCTAAGTGCCAAAGCACCCACATTTATATTCAGTTAATAAGCCGCCATAAAACTGTAGTAAAATGCTGTAAATGAAATAGTAACAAACACACACACACACGCACTCACACACAGCGCAACAGACAGCGAGACGACCCATAAAGGAGCCGCGTCTTTGGACACCACGTCCTTCGACCACCCCGTAGGAAAAATCAATGTCTGAGCGCTTGGAAAATTTGCCGGTCGCCTTTGCCTTTTATGCCACTTTGGCGGCTTATTAGCCAAACAGATATACAACAACAAAAAAGTAAAAGTGAGGAAAACTGAATTTATGTGGTCTGTCTGTCTCATTGCCTGTTTATCTTTTTGCCTCTCCATCTCTCTGTTTGTCTGTCTTTGCGTGTTTATTACATAAACAACAAGTCGATTTATTGATTGTAAGCCAAGTTAAGTGCGTGCCATTTACGCCTAAAAACAGGTGATGACTTCTTATTACTGTAGGCCAAATATTGAATGCTTACATTTAAATGTAACTTTTTTAAATTTAGTATCTCTCAAGAGAATCTATAAATAAAAGATTTTATTTTTTCACTTCACTTTCACTGTAAAATATAACTAAGATCTGCAACAGGTTTAACACATAAAACTGATAATAAACTGTGCCGAATAAATTTTTAAGACTATGTATATTCAGAACTCATTTATTTGTGTGTGCACAGTTAGTATTTAGGGAAATGTAGAAATAAATAGAAAATCGGTTTGATTTCACAATTGATTTTAAAACACTAAAATTTATGACTTCAAAATTTTTTAATTTAACTTTTAAGAATTTCAAAAAATTATACATTTTTAATATTTTTCAAATAATTGAAATTAAATAATAATTCCAAATAATTCAATGCCTTTTTATTTCAAACTCAAATATGAATTGTTTTCTCACGTATTTATACCAATTTTCATTTAATCATCCTACACAACAGCAGCCAAAATAATTTAAATGAAATAACTTATTTTTCTAAGTTCACTTTGCATTTGATGTCAATACAAAAATATAAATTTATATTTAAAAACCCTAAACTATTGGCAAGCATATTTTAAATTATTTTTGGCACTCTTAAAATAATCAGTAATAATAAACGGAGGTAAATAAGTTTGGACTCACCATCGCAGGATAAAGTGACATCGGCTAACACATCTGATTTGAATAAATTGGAGAACGTAATTGCCAAATTGGACGAGTAGCTGTTCCATTTGAGGCAAAACTGCTGTTGGGGATCCATTTTATTGGTTGGGCTAGTTCTTCCTTTTGCCGGTTTTGTTGTGCTAAACTCGCTCGTTCGAGGGTCGAAGGATCGGGCCAAGGCCAATGGAAGCTGTTGCTGCTGTCCACAATATGCGGATTGTTCGGTTTGTTGTTATTATATCGTTTGAATTGTTTGTCGTTAGTTTTAACTTCGTTTTCAATGTTGCCAAAATGGAATTTCGTCGAATTATTTAGCCGGCTTTGCATAAAAGCAATTTGGCCGCTAAATATTCTTAGCCAAAGGGAATTTTGCAATTGCTTGTTGCGTTTGTAAAGCGTTGACGACGACTTTCGGATGCAATTATTTATTATTTCGATCGAATATTGTTATAATTTTATTTTATTATTACCAATTTGTTGTTTATGTTTATTATTTATTTTTAGTTATGTTTTTGTTTTGGTTTTCCTTTTATTTTTGTATTTAAAGAGAGAGCTGATGTTGAATTTCAGGACGCGCACTCCGAACACGACAAATGCTGCAACGAGAATGACGAGAAAATTGTTTGGATTGTGATTAGTTAAGATGATGCGTTGTTGACATAACTCACAAGAAGACAAATTCAGTGCCTGCTTTGCCCTGCTTTGCTTTGCACTTTCTCAGCCTCAAATCCTGAATGTAAAATGCAACAACAAAACCTAAAGCTCACAGACAAAGCTCGCTCTCCATTCGAACGCGCGCACTCTCTCTTTCGGCTTCGTGTGCTTCTCAGAAAAAGTTTCGCAGCCTCAAATTTCAAAGTAAAGCGAAATCGAACGAAATGCATTTGTGTGGGTAATTCTATATTGGAGGCAACTGCACCATTTCCGTTGACTAACACAGACCAAAAAAAAAAAAGGAAAAAAGCCGGCCAGCAGCCAATTTATTAGAAATTAATCGAGCATTTAGAGTGGAGCAGCACCCAAAAGATATACGATTTAATTCCTGGAATTAGGCACTCAAAAATGCCGCCGTCCCGTTCCCGATGCAACCAAAACTTTTCCTTTTCGATTCTCGTATGCGTCTTCGCTGTGGCCAGCGTCTGCGTCTACGGTTTCCCTCCTTTGCGTGCTTAGCCTTGGACGCTGCCCAATTCCCAATTCCAGGAAACTGCAGGTGACGGACGCTATGAAGTCAAGAGGACTCTGCCGCTGCGGCTGCGCGTTGCATGGGATGCGCTTTTTTCCTCGAATTTGTTTAATCGTTAGAAAAATGCGACCGCGCAACTTCTTTCTTTCTGTTCTTTTTTCTTATTTTTGTTGTTTCTCTGATGCCTGTAGCTCTTTGCCTGCACCCAGGCCCTGCCCCGCCCCGCCCCGGCCCGGCCCGATGGTGCGCTGTTATGTGGAAGCGGCATGGAGAACCTTCGCCTTCAGCCCTCGGGGCATACTGTATAAAAATCAACGGTTTCAGTCACCTCGCTGAACGTTTGGCCCCAAAAAGATATCGGTAAAAAGCTATTAACAAATTCCTGGGAAGTTTGCAGTTGTGCTTTGCTTTTTATTTCAGGTTTGCTCAACTGAAGTAGCAGCAACAGCAGCGGGAATTTTTGATCAAATATTAGCGGATATTTTGTGTGCATGTGTGCGCGTGTTTGGAGTGCTTTGTTTTTAACAGAAATTGACCAGAGATTTGGAGCAGTGAGTAAATTAGACAGCTGTTGGGCGAGGCTTCTGAGAGCTGCTTAAGGATACTACCTACTTTTAAGCATATTAAATATTATTAAAATAATAACAGCAACTGCTCGCATTAACATTATGTTAACAAATTGCTGTTAAAGCATTCTAAAATGTAGAATTCAAAAAAATAAATTTCTAATTAATAATATAATATAAATTTCTATCTATAATGCAAAATAATAACTACAACTGACCAAATTGTGTGCAGAAAAATTTTTATGTAAGAGTCAATCAACGTAACGTTAAAGCTATCCATTTTAAGCTCGCACCTATCAACCAATCATATGCCGTTTACAGCTTTCTTGCCAGCGCTCTCAACAAACATATCTCCAAGTCCTTTGGCTTTGGTTTATGTAAAGCTTTGCATGAGACTGTATTTTTCAACTAGAAAAAAAACAACGAAAAAATTACGCAGCTGCATTTGAAATGCTTTTTTCAATCATTCAATTACACAAACAACAATGCGAAAGGGCCTACTCCTATGTGAAAAAAATAGAGCAAATTCTTTGGGATCAGTTCTCTTGATTCAATTCAGTTCAGTTCAGTTCAGTTGTTGGGCAGCCAAATGACGACACCTGAAGGCAGTTGGGACTTAAAATCTTTTTTTTTATTTTCGAGTCAAAGGCAAAATAGCTCAGGTATCTGCTGAGCTATCTGTTTTGAGGCCATGTGCGAAGCATGCAAGAAAAACAACGCGCAAATCCTTTTCACACACACACACACACACACAGACGAGAAGTGTGTTCCTGGAAGACGCACACACAAAGAAGCCAAGCAGCTTTTTTGTATTATTGTTGTTGTTAGAACAGGAAGGGCCTGGCATTGGCATTGGCTTTGGCATTGCGATTGGGGGTTGTTCCCTCCGCTCTGACAACGCACATTTCTAATACCACAAAAGACACACAAAATTTGAAAACAAAACTTCAAATCAAATTACGCAATAGCTTCCGAGGCACATAACAAACCAAGCTGCATTTGCAATCTCTAAAAATAACAAAAAATAGTCAACTTTGTCGATAAATAAAATTCAAAATTAAATTGCTATATTTTTCTGGTATTTCAACTAATTGACCTTGTGCACTATTTCGATATTGTCACAAAAAAAAATCACGATTCATTTTCAAGAGTTGCAGTTCATAAATTGAAGCGGGTTCTCTTTCCCTCTCCCTCTCTCTGCCGTCGTCTTGCCTCACTGCTTCTCTTTCCGTATTTGTTTTTGTTGCCATATTCGTTTAATTTGATTTGAATGTCAATTCAAACAAATGACGCACTTTATTATGAGCAGCCAGATTTGTTGTTTCTCTGCTTGTTCTACTTTATCTGCAGTTTTACCGATATCTCTGCTCATTCGCACAGCGTCTCATTGATTAAAGGGTCATGCATCATATTCGTGTGGTTTTCTTTTCTTTTATATGTTTTTTTGATCATTCGAGATATCCTTACTTATTCCTAGCCTCTTCAAGTTCGCGCTGATTTACCTTGGGTATATATAATATATTTTTTAAATATATATATATAATAGTTAATTACATGTTGTACAAACCCCCATATTTTTGCATTTATAAGAAAAAAACTGTGATAATATTATGATGATTACAACGATAAGGAACAACACCAGGACTATTACAACAACTGTTAACTGCTGTTGCTCAAAATCGTGCCTTTTGACATCCTCCTCCTCATCAAAAAAGGCCAGCATTTGTTCAAATCAAATTAATTTAGTTTTAGACTTATTTGTTAGTGGAGAAACTTCTGATTCGAGCTTATTGAAATAAACATCAAGGCGCATAAGATCGTTAGCCAGTAAAGAGGAATTTAAATACGTCAAAAAATTTTCAGAAATTTTCCAGACAGCTCTTTTTTAATAAATTAAAATTAATAAATTACAAAAATTAATTTATTAATTTATTCCGCAGCCTGTTTTAATTGAATGATATAAAATAATAATAACTGATAGATAAGCAGCGAAGTTAATCGCTGTGTGAGTGATTTCCCACCATGTTTAACTATATTTATTCTTATTCCATATCTGTTTTAATTCGCAATTTCGGTTTCACTTTTTAAACATCCGATGCTGCTGCTGCCTATGATTCATGTTCGGTGCGAGTATATGCTTTGATGTGAGTAAAATACAAAAGCTTTTTTAGGCCTGGCCTGGCAACACTCCCCCATAAAAAAGAGGGTGTGGCCGTTGTCTTAGCACATAATGTCTAAGAAAGTGCCCCTTCGATTGCTTTGAAGCTCAGCAAGTACATATTACAGTGGCCGTGGGCGGTTAGGGGGCGTGGATGGTTGATATGGGCGTAGGCGTGCATGTTGCGGCACAAGTTTTTGCGATTGTCAGTTGCGTTCGTGTTATGGCACCCAGGGGCACAAACATGGCCCAACAATTGCTGCACTTGACAGGACTGCAGGGAAAGATATGTACTGTAAAGTTATTGTTATTCGGCGACTCACCGGCGAAATTAGATATGATACATATGTCCATAATGCATAATGCTGCATCAGTAGTTGCAGATGCGATATAGAGAGATATGCGTACCGTGCTAAGAATACCGCAAATCGCATAATTCGTCCCAGAATAAATAAAAGGGCAAATACATGAGTTGACAAGCGCTTCGCGATTGCCAATAGCGGTTAGTATCTCTAACTCCCACCCGCGGTGCCACACATCAAAGCCAAGTGTCAACGTTGTGTGGTGTGGGAGCATTGCATAAAGCTGGGGGCGTGGCAGCGTCACCGTCAGCCAACAGCAGACACCAGGGTGCATTTGTTACTGAGTTATGACATGCCTCCAAAATGCCTGTGCGCGGGCCCCCCAAGCACAAAAAGTGCCTATATAACGCCGACCTGCTGACAAATCGATTGATCACCTGGGCAAAAAAAGATTGCCATAAGTGGAAACAATTGAGTCATTGCAGCAATCTGCTGCAAAACATTTGCGTACATTTGGCGTGCATTTAGCAGCTGTTTGTTACCTTTGACAAATAAATAAAATAAAAATAACTGACATGGCGCGTGTCTCCAGAACATGAGACAACTTAACTTGACTGCCGCCTAAATCCCCCCATTGACTCTTAGATGCCGCTTGTGGTTAATAGGTGGTTGTGCAATGTTTTTCAGTCTGAAGGCGGATGGATGGCACTGCAAGTGCATGATAAATAACATAACACAAACAGATGACAGTTACACGTTTACGCAACGCTGCATGCGTCCTAAGAAATAACCTTAAACATTGTGTTTTAATGTACGCGTATCTTTAAGATACGCTTGCCTTGGCGCAATTACGAATCGTAATTGTGATTGTAATTTTAAAAGTCATTGTTTTGGTATTACATAAACAAGAATCTAAGCGTAAACTAATCAAAAAAAAAATGAAAAAAAAAATGAAAAAACCTCAAAAACCTTATAATAGTATGGGAAAGTGGTTCTGCGGTTGATGCACTTACAAAATCAGAATTGAAGCGGGTGGTTCTTCCATTGTGGGAAAGTTTTAGAGCAACCGAAGTCTGGCAGTGCATAGTTACCTGAAAGACAAAGCGAGTGAGGTATATTAGTCAAAGAATTTGGTTTAAATAGTGGGAATAATGGAATTGGGCGTAGTCTTATGTAATATATATGTATTTAAATTTAATTTTAAAAAATTTATATTTAAAATATTTGAACAGAAAAGTTTAAAAGCAATAAATAAGTTTTAGCTGAAGTTCGTGATAGAAAATATAATATAATATAACTTTTTTCATTTAATTAATTGATGAAATCGATAATAACTAATAAAAAAATAATTTTAAATTATTTATGTAATTATGTCTATCAAATTTCAAATAAATAATAGTTAAATTAATTACACACACCTAGTTAACTGCTTGCTTGAAAGGTTTAGATTTTTCTTTTGTGGATAGACAAAACATTTACATTTATTAAGAATCCTCAAAGATAACGCGGAGAAAAAGGTTTAGAAGCTAGAATTTTAAATTCTTATGAATATTAAATTTCAAAATAAATTTTTACATAATTTATGTAAAATTTAATTTGGAAAATTTTTTCAAAATGCAAAGTTGACTAGTTCATTTGAGCAAAATTCAATGCAATAAGTGGAATACTAATAAAGGAGTTAAATTGCCTTTAGCTTTAAAGTGGGCGTTTAATTTCACCTTTTTTGAGCGAGTTAAGTTTACTGCAACTTTTAAGTGTAAGTTCAATTTAACCCTTTGTATGCACACATATATCTTGTATCTAGTTGCAACTTTAATAAGAGGTTCCGTTGCCGCCAACTTCCGCTCAACTGCGCAAGTGGCGAAAACAAAAGAGCAAAAACTGTCAGTTCTGGCGGCGTTTGCTGCACGTGTTGTCGTTTGGCTGTTGGTTGTGTGCATTGCTCAAACCCAATTAAAAATGTCAGAAAAATGGAAATACCTGTAGGTAGTTAGCAGTTAGCGCACGCAGTAAATATTCATCACGCCAAACCAAAACGAAAGCCCTCCCCCACCCACCAACCGGGCGGGCCAATCCCTCAAACTAAAAGCGAACTCGCAGCTGAATCCGAAACTCGAACCCCAACAATCGAACTCGAACCCGAACCCGAACCCAAACCCGAACCCCTTCGTTGCCACGCATTTGCTGCGCGTCACACAGTTTAACTTTTCATTTCGCGGCTGAGCTGGACAGAATGGAGCCGGACGCAGGCTCGTCACATGGAACTGTGGCGCTGGGGGAGCTGTGTGTGGCGTCTGCTGCTTATCAGCAAGAGACGCACACATGTCAGTAGACAGCCGCCATGGAATGCATTGTGGACGAGGAACAATTGCGTTTGTATGTTTTCTCTGCTGTGCCTCGTCAGCAAAATTAAAAAATAGATACGCAAGCGGTGGGCAGCCGGGTGTGGGGCCGCTGGGTGTGGGGCCGCTGGGTGTGGGTGGTGTCCACAACTTCCATGAAAGAAAATTCAACACAATCACACACACACACACACACAGGGCTCACTGAGCTGGCGCTTCCTGCTCGGCCTTTCGTTTACTTTCATTCTGCGAATTCAAATGTCACACAAGGATCGAAAGGTACGCATGGCCAGTTTGGCAGCCCCTCCCCCCGCCCCCGCCCCCGCCCTAGTCCATGTGCGTTGCTTTATTGCAAAAATACACAGCGCCACAAACGAGCCAGGCGCCAGGAGCTGGCCAGGACACAGCACACTACGGCTGCTTGTAGTTGTTGTTTTTTTGAATTTCGTTTTTTATTTTTTTGGGGCGGCCAGCGTCAGAAATCTAATAGAAGTAACAGGCTGGCAGGCAGGCAGGCAGACGAATCCTGGCAAGTTCTTGGTCGTCCTGGCCGCGTATTGAACAAATGCCTAAAAATGTCACTGTGCCCGGCACGATAGCTACTGTGAATTGTGGGCGTGTTGGGGGCGTGGCCTGGGCCCCACACAAACACCAGGAGCAGACGATAATGTTGGGCAACGGGCGTCGGGATACGTTTACACATTTCTTTTTCTTTTTTTTTTTGTGTGTGTTTTGTTTCAATGCGTCTGGCAGCTGGCAAACCACCCAAACCACCCAAACCACTCGGTGGTGGTGGCTCAACTGCGTGTGTGTATTTTTATTGTATATATCATTGATGAATACGCCGATAACAAATCTCAATCAAATGTCAAAAAGGTAACAGGCAGGCGCAAACAGACGTCGATGCTAGACAGCCAGGACAATCAGGACATTTTTGCCCAGCTACATGTGGTAATGTTGCAATTTTCACGCAGTACACGCGTCGTATACGCAATTGTTTTACGAGCAAACGGCCAGGTGAGTGTGTGCACACCTGACCCGACCCTCATTTGGTGCCGGCCCAGCATCTGACAGCTCAAATTGTCTTTTCGATTTGCAGCCTGTCAAAAGTTTAGCCGGCAGCAAAAGCCAGGCTAAAAGCAAAAAGGCCCAAACTGCATTGCTTAGCTGCGCTAATGTTTTATGCAGGCAAAAGTGTCAAAGCAAGTCGGTTGATTAACATGGGTTAATCGAAGCGACATTTCAAAGTTCAATCTTTATATCCTTTATCTTCCTATAAGCGTACGTGCGCTTAACTGATGTAAATCATAGTTAATATAGTACACTCAAAAAAGAAAACAAAATTCGCTAAATATATGAGACGCTTTGATAATAAAATTACTTTAAAATTCTAAAAAATATTCTTTAATTAGGAAATTTATTTCATTTATTTGAAAAGTTATTAGAAAAATTTTAAAATTTTAATTTTTTTTATTTTTTTGAGTAAAATATATTTATTGTTATTTATATTGTTTGCTTTATATAACTTCTTAATATATTGTTTTATAAGGTTATTGTTATAGTTTCTCAAATATGCAAAATGTACTGAATGTCAACCTTTAGGAGTTTAATATTTATATCTTTCTTTTATATATATAATAATATTATATTTATATATAAAGAAATATCAGGCATGAAATTTGCTGCATACTGAACTCAACTTTTACTCTTTTCTGCACTGTTTTCGACATATGTGGGTTAATGGAAATATTAATATGTCGAATACATATTAAACTTGAGTTGGATTTATCCAAATATAATTATAAATTCAACTTAAATTTTATGATCAGCAGGAAAATATAAAAAAATAAGTTAAGAACATATTACGAAATCGTGGCCTCTTATAATAAATATATTCTATTTTTATGTAAGTTATTTGAACTTTGAATTTTATAAGCTATTTTTTAACTTACTTAGCAATATATAATATATTTGATATAAGGGGCCACTTTTTTGTAATATGGACATATTTTCCTAAGCTCAACGAAATATATAAGATACTAAGGTAACACAATTTGATATACAACTAAACACATACTTTATACACGTTATATTCATTGTTTTATTTTAGATAATACTAATTGTGAATGTATTGTGGTAATACGTATTGAACGTCTATAAGTTGTGAACAAATATTTTATATTATTTGAATAAAGCTTTAAAGCTCTTCAACAACCACCGCTAGGGCTTTCAGGCACTCAGACTCGTTGGCATTGCTTTCCATACCCCTTTCAAGTCCCACACAGAGGCTTAACGTACTAATTGACAAGCAAGCAAAAATATTTACGTACTCCAAGTCCAAACATTCTAATCAATGCACTACGACACAGGCGGCTGGACGAGCGCCACAAAGGCCAAAGGCCAAAAAGAGAAATACACTAAGAAAAACAAAAAGTACAAAAAACCAAATCAATGGGCAATGTGCACCATGTACTTAAATAGAGAGAGAGATAAGGAGCGGGAGAGACAAATAGAGGCAGCAGTAGGAAAACGAGGCCTAACGGCAGGCGCACAGGACATGCAGCTGGACAAGAAGCCTTTCAAACAAACAACAATCGCCCGCTGCAGGAACAGGCGAATTCATCAAAGTGACCCTCAACTGTGCCCCCCCCCCCTCCCCCTTCCAGAAGATCTCTCCTCCCGTAAGCCAGCCTGGTCTGTCCAACTGTCAAAATGCGTCGAAGCGAACATCATTGGATTTGTGATTGAACAAAAATTTCCATACATTGACTTTTTCTTTTGTGTGCGCCGGGGACGGGAATACGGGGGGGGGGGGGGGCAGTGTTGGGAGGCTGTGGCTGGCTCCGCGTTTCATTTGCAAAATGCATGCTGGAGTGATAATATTAAGCGCACGGGCCCCCAGTTAAAACCTTCATTAGTACGCGCCAGGAGGCGAGCTTCTGCCAACTGAGCCCCCCCCTCCCTTCCCCTGAGCACGACCCTGCTCCATTTCGGAGAATTTATATTTACGGTATTGTAAGTTATGCAGTCGGCTGATTCGCACAAATCGTCAAAATGTCCAAGGGTTAGACCAGTGGACAGCCCTATTTGTTTCCTTTTTTTTGAGTGGTTTTCGCTGTACGATTAGGCAGTTAGCCAGGACATGTCGCCCCCGACCCACTTCCACCCCCTCGCAGGACAATTCGATTTGGCTACAGCGTTCAATAATTGTGTAAAACGTTTTCAGTTTTACATTTCAATCTTAATTTAGTTTTTGGCATAACGTTTGCCTAGCATTGTGAACCGGCTACAGATACGAATCCACAAACAAACGCAGGGGGTTGGGGTTTTGGCAAAGGGGATGAGGGCGTAGCGTGTGTGTGTGAGTGTGTGTGTATGTGTGAGGGCGCGCTAAAAGGCAAATTGTTATTTTTGTTGTTTGGCATTTTCGGCCAGTTGATTTTTTGGCTAATGAAGTTTGCCATTGAGCTTTATTTAATTTGCTGATGCCACCGATGCACGTGGAATGGAGTCTGATGATAAGGGATTGAATCCTTTGGAACGACATTTTCGATGAACAATGAATGTTTGCTAAGATATGATACATTGCAAAGTGTTGAAAGAATATAGAGTAGGGAAATCAAAGTAAGAGAATGTTAAGTTGAGTTAAGAAAGTTATATATTTTCAATAACTATATATAGATTCACATATATAAATACGCTTTTAGAATTCTATGATAGAGAGATAAATAAATATACAGTGAGCACAATATTTGCATACTAATACATACACAGTTTTTATGCCAACTTTTATAATTTATTAAAATTACAATTTTTACAAATTTTAGCAATTGGTAGTACCTAACATGATGTATTAAAAAATCTGTTTTTCATTTTTATGCTTAAAAAGACGCACAAAAATTTTTCGTACACTTTTTGGTTATTGGCGTTTCCTAATAAAGTTCTTCTTGTTTTTAATTGGCAAGGCACCTTCTACCATACTCAGTGGTATAAAGAACTATTAAACACAGGAAATTTGGCTGCACCCCGAGAAGAGCGGAATTTTGTGTTTGTTCTAAAAAATCCACGGTCAACCTCCACAAACCTTCGCCAAAATGTTGAAGAAGCGACACAAAAAAGTTTGTGCCCATATAATTTGGAACTAATGCATAATGCCGATTTACAGAGTAAAGTTGCATGTTGCAAACCCGATGGCCCATCTAAACTCTGGAGAAAGGTGAATGAAGACATGAATGCGAAAAACATTATTTCCACTATTAAACATGGCGGAGGAAAATGTTTTGGGTGTGTATAGCAGCATCTGGCGTTGGACGTATGGTGTTTATCGAGGAAAAACTGGTTAAGCACATGTATAAGAATATATTGAGTGGGAATTTAATTGCTAGCGTCACAAAACTCGGACTTGATCCAAAGACATTCTATTTTCAACAAGATAATGACCCCAAACACTCATCGTATTTGGTTCAAGAATAGGCTGTTGTATCACAGCAAACAGTTGAAAACTCCACGAACTTGGTCAATAGCCTGCGTCGACGTCAACAAGCTGTCATTGATGCTAACGGCGGCCCTACAAATTATTAAAACCATAAAAATTTTAAAATAAATGTATTTATTTCCTTCATATTCATGGCTGTTCGAATAATTTTTGTGCGGAAAAATGTACCTATTTGTTTTTGTCCGATTTTTGTATATGTATATACGTACTATTAATGTTAATCGTCAGTATTAAATAAACCTTTAGTTTATTCTATTTTTTTATTTATTTTTTTAGAGTGTTCAACTAAATTATTTATAAAGTTATTCAAAAAAAATAGACGAAAAACAAGAGTGTCCGAATAATTTTTGTGCTCACAGTATAACTTTATATAAAGACTAGCGAATGTGACCATTAAATAATGCCTCGCAGTATTATCTGTAAAGCTGTATTCTTCTCCTTCTATTAGATGGAAGTGATGTAAAGGTAAGTAATGGCAGTAGTAGTAGTAGCAAAGGTAAATGTTGTAGTAAAAGGAGTAGAATTAGTAGTGGTAGTAGTCGCATTAGTGGTGGTAGTAATGTTCGTAGATAAGAGTAGTCGTAGTCATAGTGTTATTTGTTGTGGTAGTTGTTGATGCATTAAAAATGCGTTAACATACTGTTAACATAAAACATACAGCTGTTAAGAAGAGTAAAGCTACAGCAATTTAGCAGAGTGTGTTTTATTAGAACTTGAAGGGTTAGACATTATCACGTTGTAGTTAACAATCTGCTGTAAATAAAATTAACATGCTGTTAATACAATTATTAATGCACACAGCAGCAAATGTAGAGTTAACAGTTGGCTCACATTAACATGCTGTCAACAGAGTGCAAAGTTCTTTTAAAATAGGTAAAATGGGAGTCATTTATCATATATTTTTACATATACATATATTAGACCAAAGTTAAATACCCAAGTTCAATATACTTATTTAACTCTAACTTTACAGTTGACATTACATAATGTGCCTTATTTAACTTTATTCGTCTGCCTTGTCCACCACACGCCAAGCCCTTGATTAATATCCCAGCCAACTAATAAGCCTCTGCATTTGCAGATACCCCACCCCACCCCACCCCACCCCAACCTGGTCGCTGGCACCACTCAACCACAAGCTGTTCAAAAGGCCATTACTTTAATCGAATTTTGCGAATTTGAGCAAATGAGCTAACAACAAATGCGGAAGAGGACGTCACTGCAACGCCTCCTGTGCGGGAATTTAATAAACTTCAAACAGGAATATTGGCCAAAAAGGCGAATGCAAAGAGCAGCTGTGTGTGAGGGAGGGTGGGCGGGATGGGGAGGGGGGACAGAGGGGCGGAAAGGAGCTGCAAAATGTCTAACAAACATGCAATTAAGTCGTTAATACTTCATCGATTTAATACACGCGGACAGCAGCAGGTCCTGGGCAAGGATTAAAGCATTAGCGCGTGCGAAGCTAAAGGCAGAGGAGATAGAGAAAGAGGGAGGGAGGGAGAGGAGAGTGAGAGAGCAGCGGAGGCGGAAGTGGAAACTGGCCAAGCAACGATTGCAGACATTTGATTAGTTTATTTTGCAACACTCACATTCAGACTCACATTCAGACTACATTCACACTCACACTCACACTCATTGCGATATGCACTTACGATATAAAAGTTAAACAAGCAAGCGATACGCGGCTCAGGACTCGGGTTTATTTTCAAGTATTGCTTTCTAGCCGGCTCGCTAAAAGCGTTTTTGAGCATTTGATTAAAAACGCAAACAAGTCGAGAGCAAAAGAGAGAGAGAGAGTGTGTGTGTGTTCCAGGCATTATCCGAGCGCATAAAAAATTAACAACAACGAATGTCCAAAGCAAATACAAACACAATTCATCAGCGGCATT
This sequence comes from Drosophila robusta, assembly GCA_035043565.1. Classification (NCBI taxonomy): domain Eukaryota; kingdom Metazoa; phylum Arthropoda; class Insecta; order Diptera; family Drosophilidae; genus Drosophila; species Drosophila robusta. Next base: position 8,824,789 of record JAWNMW010000583.1, on the reverse strand, counting down.
TGTACCTGGTCCACCTGTAATAAAAATCATAACTGGGGGGTGGGGGGGTGCCAATGGCAGACGAGTGCCCAGCACATACGCACATATTGAGCTAACGACCAGCGCATACTGGGGGCTGAGGGGGTGGGGGCAGTTGCCAGTGTGCCCGCATCTGTCTGCGTGCAAAAGGTAAAAACCAATCAAGAGCATCAATAAAAGGCACGTCAATCAGCATTGGGAGGCGGTTCGGGCGGTGGCGCGCAATAGGCTCAGACTGAGCCTCAGCCTTCTTTCGAGCAGCTCCCACCCCGCCCCCAACCGCCACCGCCCCCGCTGTGCAGCCAGAACGACAAAAAAAATTCATATTTCCGTAGATGCGTGCGGGCTTTTGTCTAGCGTCGCCCAGCCCGATGGAACGCGGTTTTTAGTTCAGTCAAGCTGTCATATCGACGCTTTTGCATGCCAAGGATTGCTGCCGGCCTCCATCCGCCCGGCTGTCTGGGGTGTCTGCCTGATGGGCACATATCATGATTTTTCAATAAATTCAACGGCACTTTGCTCATTGAATTTTGAACAGCGCTCTGACGAGCGCTGACGTCCCTTTCTGCGTGTGTGTGTGTGCGATTGGCACAAGTTGGCAGGCCCAAAAGCTTTGCTTGTTGCGCGAGGCGCTTTTTGTTTAAATAAAGTTTGCACTACAAAAAAATTTAGAACTTAATTTGCATCTTGAGAATAATTTTGAAATATGAAACTAATGCTAAGTATATGCGATTTCTCTCTGAAAAAATGTATATATATTTTAGATGTCTCCTACTTCTTTATAAGAAAAACTTTAAGTAATGTTAAACAAAGTTCCATGACTAAAAGCATCAAAATGTAATTAGTTAATAATAAAAAATAATTAGAATTTCGAATTTATGATTTGAAATACATTTCAAAAACGCCTAAAGATAATAAAATATTTAACAAATAAATGCATTACAAAATTAAAATTTTAGTTACATTAGGCATTTTTCTTATTTTAGTCAAAACTAAAAATTTTAAAACGCTAATTAATAATTATTAATAATTATTAGACAAAGCAATTGGCTTTGTTTATAAGAATGCTAGCAGAAAATTTCTTTCAAAAGGCTAAAATTTAATTAAAATAAATTACTCCGCACACAACCCATGCCTTTTTTAATAAACATTCAACTTCAAGCCGAATTTGGCTTTAATTATTATTATTTCCCGCCGCCGCTCCCTACTCAACCCCTCAACACTTAACTGAAACAAAAGAAGGCCGTTAATCAGACGCCGGGTTCAAAAGTAATAACTCAGCGGAACCCAGACGCATATCAAAGACTGGCACTGCAGCCGGCCAGTCACATGTCCTGGTGGCAACTATATCCTTTGCGGCCCCTTCGACCCCCTCCCCCACACCCCAACAAGCCCCCTTTATGTACACTCCTCCAGAGCGCACGCATTGCTGCATTAATGCGTATGGAAAACAATTTTTTTGGGGTTTATGGAAAAAAATGTTATGAATTTGTTGAGGGTTGTAATGCATGTGTGTGTGTGCGTGTGGGTCGCTATTGAAAAGAAGTTGAAGCGAAATATACGCGATTTCGCGATTTCAATGCAGATCCTTTCACTTTCCGGTAAGCCACATTTTGCGTGTCTCAGTTGACGCAAAAATAAAAAAATATGAAATTTAATACAACAACAAGGTATTGGGCAAAAGGGTTCACTCGCGGGCTAAACGCATGGGTGTAGCTAATGCCACACACACACACACACACACACATACAGGAAAGGGTGCAACCGCGAGAGGAAGGGTATACAATATTCCACTCGAACTCTGTGCGTCTGATTGTTTTTTTCTTGCATTTAATCAAAAAAAGAGTTAGAAGAGAAAACCGAAAAATCTGCCAACTCCAATTTTATTAATGAAAAGTCAAGTGATTTGCCAAAAAGTGGGCGTGGCACATACACGCACACGCACAACTCGTTAGGGGTTGTCAAAAAGGAAAAAGGGAGGCGACCTACACAAAAGCTTTAAATATTGCGTGAAATTTATGAATATCGAAAATGAAATTATAAAATGTGTGCGAAAAAGGATAAACTTAAGTTAGGGCAAGAAGCGAGGGCGAGATAGAGAGCGAGAGAGAGAGAAAGGAAAATCATACTAAATATATTCTAAAGCCAAATTTGTCTTAATTTATTTTTGAACGAAGATCTAAGCAAAATATAGTTCTTTATATTTATATATGCTATATCAACTCTATTTATATTTAAAACAAAGCACATTTTTTTAAACTAAATCCGTATTTCATGCATTTTAAGGCTGAAAATTAACGCACTCCAATCACTTTTTCAGAAGTTTCTTTTAATGTAATATTTACAAGCTTCTGTTAGCCAAGAATATACTTACCTGTTTAAAAACTATCTTCAATGTATTTCTATCTTAAGTCAAACTCAGAGACAGAAACTCATTCTAGAAAGTAACGTGTAATAGAAATTTAAAATTTAACTAGCTTCAGCTATGATATAACGTGGCCCTATCCTCATGACTCACTGGGAATCTGTTTAAAATGTGAATATTAAATGTTTTTAAAAGGTGCCTATTATTTTGTGTTCTACTAAATCAATGCTCCAGTTTATGCGCAACGTAATTAAGAACTTAAAAGCTGTCTATGAAGCGTTTTTGAATGGTTATTTTTACTTTTATCTTATGGCTCAATCTCTGACTGGGGCTTAATTTGCTGGTCAGTTGGCTGCCTGGACAAATAACCCAACAATTGCCTGACACATTTCCAATAGTGACCCTTCGCCCACTCCTCTTGTGCTGGCCCCAATCAAGGGCCAGGCTCCACAACTGGCAGCCGTCACGTTTCTGTGCCTCAAATTTTAGATTTTCTTGGATTTCTGCGAGCGTACCCAAAACTTTGTTGGACAACAGTTGCCGCCGCCTGTGTTCAATTGCCCAACAGCAGCAGCAGCAACAAGGACAACAATAAGGACAAACACGAAACATTCCTGGCCTGAGCTGGCAACCTTTTAATAACAACCATTTTTACGGGCGCTGACGTCAGTGCCAATGGCCAGGCCCTAACCGCTGGCTTATGCGCACATACATATATATAATTTGGCAAGTGCGTTTGCTGTTGTTGTTGTTGTGCGTGCCACACACACACACACACACAGTGGCATTAATGACATTTTTTCTGCTTGTAGCATTATTTTAGGCGCTTGTGTAAATATACACCCGCTGCAGTTGCGCCATCTCGCTCGCACTTCTACTTTCTCTTTCTGCGCATTCAGTGCACGTTTCTTGGCCTAGCTGTAAATTATTGTGTATACGCCTCAGTGCGCCAAAAATGCGTGCGGCATGAGTAATTAGCAGCCGCAGCTGAGCACACTCCGTACACACACACACACACACACACACACTCTCTCACACACCTTTGATTATCACAATAAATAATTGCCTAATTGCATTAGCCCCAAAAATTATGCTGCACTTTTGCACTTCAAAGCGCTCCAACTCATTTTCTCTACACTTTCACTCTCCACAAGCGGGTGGGCGGGGGCTGTGTAAATATTTGCCAAAAACTGGGTGACAATTTGCTGCACAAATGCGTGACTGTCTCTGTGTGTGTGTGTGTGTGTGCGTGTGCGTGTGTGCAACCCCCAAAAGACTAGAGTACATATAAGTTTATGCTTTTGGGCTGCCCATTCTGTTTGTGCTGCCCCTGCCGCTCGCCCAGTTCCCGTTAGCCACCCTTAAGCACAAAAGAAAATTGATTTTTCCGCAGTTATGTTCGGGCTGCAGTCTGCGTTTTATGTGCGTTTCGAGGCCTTCGCACACGAAACGCAATTCTCCAAGTTTCCAGTCCCTTTTGCTTGTTCCTGTACATGGGCATAAATTATGTGCGTGCGGCTCCTCTTTGTGTGTGTGTGTGTGTGTGTGCGAGTGTACCCTTAGTTGTGCTTTAGATGGACGCCTGTGCGCCTGTGCATCGTTTGTATTGTTTTGACACTTTTACTTGAGTTGATTTGCAGCAGCAGCAGCCACAGGGATTACTTTGGGTTGGAAAATGGGCTCGGAGCTGACGTGGGCACTGGGCTAGGGACTAATGGCATCTTTAGATTTACCCTGCAGCAGTAAACTTGTGTCGCCAGCAGGAACGAGCTACGAGGATTCAGGCTGCAAGTTTGGTCCTTTCGTTGTAAATAACAACTAATGCTGCGGCAGCCAAACAGTTACGAATATGCTGGACTTAAATTGAAGATAGAAAATTCACGCAAAGTTCGATAATTCCGCTAAGCTTTAATAGTCAATATATTTAGAGCAGAAATCAATAACTTTTTGACTTTAATCGCAAATTCCGGCTAAACAATTTTGTTATTTTGAGAACTAACTTTTTCATAAATCCGAAATATTAAAGTTAAAATAAAATTTAGATAATATATAAATGAGTAAATAAACAATTAAAAAACGTTGTATTAACAATTTGTAATGGCTATTTTAGGTATTACAAATTCTTCCAATGATTATTTTGAACATAATTAAATGAAAAAATTAAAAAATCAAGAATGATTCGTAAAAAATGGCTAAAATTCTATTCTGCGCGAACCTAAATTTAGAGCGTTTTCTTTTTTATCTTAGAGCACATACATATGTACATATATTCATACATAAGTGCTTAAATTGGTAAATTTTGTAAGAAGGCTCAATTTTATTTGTTAAATATATAATTTTTTACTTAAGAAAACTCACAATATTGAGATTTGACTTTATTTGAAACACTTTAAGAGTTAAAGTATATAAATTTGTAAGTTTATGTATTGTATGTATATGTGCATATACGTAATTTTTCAAAACTGATCAGTTTACAAAAAATGTCACATGAATATGAGTAACAAATAGTTACAACATAAATTTAAATTGTCCAAAATAAAGCATGTAGCTTTCCAGCTTTTAAAATATTTCATGACTTTTTAAGTGTCAAAAGCTATCAGAAACCGCAAAAGCTGAACTTGGAAAATTTGGTATATTAAATGTCGTCTACCAAATACATTTACGATATATACGCCCGAATACTTATAGAAACAAAAAACACAATTTCAACAAATGGCCATAAAGTCTTAGTAAACAACCAATTTTTGTTGTACACTTACAAATAGCTTTAACGAACGCTTTAAAAGCAATTTCGATACAAACTCAACCCCCAACAATGAGAAAATGCGAGCCATTTACTTGACAAATGTCAGTTTTGGTAACATGCTTGGATTTGTGTAAGTACAACACCTATTTGGACAGAAGGCAGGCACAAACATCGAAGAAACCGGTTCGTGGAAAAGAAGAGGATGCTCAGCCAGGCGACGGCTTGTGGAAACTGCAATTAGTTGGAACGGCACACGCCTGTCACATCAGCGATTTTGACAGCTTAACAGCTGAGGGGAAATCAACCCTTGCCGAATTGCAACAAAGATGCTGACGACGTTGCTTAATTAACTGAACGCAGCAAAAAAAAAAAGAAAAAGTTGCTGCAAGCGCAGCGCTGTTGCACTTCACCATTTTCGGGGTTGCTTTGATGATGTTGCAGCTGCAACAAAACGAGGATTAGACGCTACCCACCCCTGGACATGGCAAGCGGGGCGCCACTCGACCCTTGGCCCGAAGCCGAGGAGCGGGAGAGGGTTGCAGCAGCGTGTGCAGTGCCACTGGCTTCATTATCAGCGCAGCGCATTTGCAGCACGTGCCCAAAGGGAACAGGACCCGGACACGGACCCGGACCCGTACCCGGACCCGGCCAATGGGTGCAAAAGGGAGCAAAACTGGCTGCACTCGTTGCGTGTGCGTGTCCGAGATTTTTCCTCTTTTTTCCCGGCCGAGTTGGGCGTAATAGAGCCGAAGGTGGTTGCCAGGACGGCGGCGTTTTACACTTGAATTTTCTTCAAAAGGAATTGCATTTTTTTCATATCGTTGTTGTTGTGGTTGCATGTCAAAGTGGCAGGAAGTGCGGTACCAAGGAGCGGGCCTCGTGGTAGGTGGGGGCAATGTGTGTGCATTCAGCTGTTGAGCATCCGTGTGGGCATCGGTGGTTGCTATGGGTGGCTAACATTGTTATTCTTTGGTGTGAGGTTAACAAACTCAAAGTAACATTTTTTTGTTGCTTTGAACAATGAATGTGCCTCGTTGCTGGAGTTGAGAGTTGGGCATATGTTTATGGTAGAATTGCTCTGGCCATGATGCTGCAGAGGTTGAGGGATGTAGGTCTAACAAAATCGATAATGAGCTGAGAATAGACTTACACTAACAATTGCCGATGCGTGTATTTTCCCAATTAGTAAGCAAACAATTAGTTACCTGCAATGAAAGAAAAATAGAATAATTGGTTATTATTAATTGCCAAAATTAAGTATTTTCACTGAGTTTTTTTTTAGTTAAAGCTTTTTATATTTATTTGTTTCTAGAAATTCATAAAATTTCTTAAACGTTTTAATTTATTTAGTATTATTGATAGCTTAATTTTAAAAGTTAGGGCTTGCAAGTGTTTGTATATGCATACAGAGCTGCAAAGACCTTCAGCTATATTAAAGTAAATTGGTTCTAATTTAATTGCTTAGTATATATTGTTGCTTAAAGTATGGTATGTACATCCCCAAACATATTTGCCTAAATATCAAGATATAGTACAGCATTATTATTATATAGTAAACATTTTCAAAGTCATCCAATACGAATGCATCCCACATACGACGTAAGCACATATACACACATGCACACACTGCAGCCGACCAATGGGCATGTAATGCCATTGAAAGCCAAAAGCAACAACAGCTAGTATTTAACGAACAACCTTCGTGCATTGAGTAAATGCAAAAGCAGCAACAAATATGAAAACAAGCCGACGAATTAAAATTCACAGCATTGCACGAACTTGAGACGAAGCAAAAAGCGCATGCGAATTAATTGCAACGACTACAGCAACAACAACAGCAGCAGCAAGACCACAGACAGCCGACGAGCCAGCCGAACAAGCTGAACTAAACGATCGTTGAATGTCGCTCGCGTACGTTTCGCTCTATCTCTCTTCCTCTCTCTCTCACGCTAGCTTGCAAAAAAACTGCACTCACACACGCGCATGCAGTTATGATTGTCGGCGTATCGGCAATGTGCAGTTCCTATTGGACGCATTGAAATGAGCAAAAATGGCGTTTAGCTAATTGGAATGCGAGACGGATAATTCACTTCAGATAAAGTTTTGCGTTAGACACGAACCAGACGGAGCAACAACAAAGCGAATCAATGGAAAAAAAATGTGATTTAAATTGTTAATGAAACATTTCTCGATGGCACACAAAAGAGAAAAGATAAGGAATGTCACATTAGATGATAATTCTCATAAGGTATGAATATTTTATGGACAGTTAAGATATCTGGCGCAAAATACAAATTTTAGCACCTGTTGGCCAGTTAAACTTTGTTACTGACCGAATGACTATCAGTCAATATTTTCGCGATTCTTGCATAACAGAATAAAAGAAAACAGACGTCAGTGCCAACAACAACAAAAAGGTAACAACAAATTAATACAATATTATTACGTATGTGTATGCGTGTTTGCTATCTGTGCACGTATCTGTTTTTATGGCCATTATATATTTATATACATATACCTCTATGTTCTGTTTTGCGAATTGTTTTTTATATGCGCACTCTCGTGATTTCCGCAAATTTAACCTACATTTTGTACTATGGCGCAAGAGAAGAGTAGCGAAAAGCGAAGTGCCGAAAAAAGTGCAGGCACCAATGAGAGCGGGAGCAGCAGAGGGAGACAGAACGAGAGAGGGAGCGGGAGAGAGAGAGAGAGAAACAGCGCGTGGTACATTTTTTCTGCGTCGGTTCCATTTTTTAGATTTGTAGTTCTAATTCCGCTTTGGGGCGAACTTTCTATGCAGGCGTCGGCGTCGGCGTCTGCGTCGGCGTCGTCGTCGATGTCTGCGTATATGTGTGTGTGAGTGCGTGTGTGCGCCATGCGCAGCTGAATTAATACACTTGTGCCGCACTGACACACTCACACACAGTCGAACAAAGCAAGTTTGAGCTGTCCGCGAATATAAGTAAAAAGCAAAACAAACAAGCATGACAAACACATATATATATTTTGCACACATATGAAGCTCTGCATGTGTAGATATCTGCACAACAACACACATACACGCACACACAATCGGCATATCTTGTTTGTTCTAAGCTACCAACACAAGCGCACTGCGAAACAAGGTCAAATGCAGTTATTTGCTCAGTCGGCGATGGAGGCAGCGAATTTGGCACTGGCGAAAAAGAAGCACAGAAAGAACAAAAGCTTGCTTGTTGTTAGATGCCCTGTGAACACTAGAGAAGCGTTGGATAATTAAGATATAATATAAAATTCAAGTGCTACTGTAAATATTGTAACTAAGTTTTATTAACTATAATTAATTATGATATTAATTAGACATATGTAAATCTGTAAACCGTTGCACAATTCATTTCTTACTGTAAATACTGTAGTAATTTTTGATAAGTAAGGATAAAATTAAGCAAAATAAAAATAGTATTAATTTTAATAAACATAATAATACGTTTGTCAAGTTAATTTTAGGCCCTTGTATACAAATTGTAAGACAATCTTTCAGATTTACATTTTTGCTGACTTTAGCTTTAAAAGTTTCTGAGCTTTAACAGAACTTTAGATCTACCTATGTTTACACAATACATACATATATCTATTGTTACCCAGAAAGCATATTTATTATGCATTTTTTTAAATAACTTCAAATGTCTTCTATTGCCCGCGCACAATACCCTAACTCTAATGTTGTTTACAGTGTATAAAAAACTGATGAAAACGGTTTACTGGCAGTTATTGCCGCCCGGCTGCTGCATGTTTGCCTGCCTGTGTGTGTGAGTGTGTATATGTGTTTAGTTACTGTTTGATTTATCTTTTCCGTTGTTGTTGTTGCTGTTGCTGCTGCTGCTCTGCTGCGGCCGCCGCTGTTGTGCAGTATCTGCGGCTGCGCGGCAAGTTTGCGCTGCGTTTACTTTTGCCATTATTATTATCGGCTTTTGCCTTTTTCAAGGATATTCGGCGACGCGATGCGGTTTCTTTTCGCTGGTTCTCTTTGCAATTTGTATGCTGCGCGTGTGAGAACAGCAACAACAACAACAACAACAGCAACAGCAACGAGATCTGCGTGTTAGTTAGTCAAAGGAATTCCAGGAATTGGTCGCGCATGCGAGAGGTGAGAACAGAAACTTCAAGATCTTTCTGTGAGTGGATCTCTGTATATATACACACATATATATGCATGTGTGTGTGTGCTTTGAAGTGTTTGTTTGTTGTGAATGCGAAATTGAATGAATTGAATAAATGCGCGTTTTGCACATTGGCATCAATTAAGCAATTAATGCATGTGAAATATGCAAAATTTGAAGTGGAATTTTGGACTTGCGGATTGACCTTCACATAAGAGTTATAACTATATAGATTTGTATATGCATATTAGAAATGAATGGTGCTTGTCTTTATCTTCAAAGTTAAGGATGTGATCTGTGATATTTAATATGTATCTCAAACGCATATAACAAACAATTTTAAGAACTTGATGTCTGTAAGTGCATTCTGCTACTTTGAAATTTATACAGAGAAAAATAGCTTTTGATTGCTCTTTTGCATTAACTGGGGTTTTAATAACAGATCAAGTAGCATAGTATATAAATAAAACAGCATTTTATGAAAAGTGGTTTTTAACTCTGAAGTATGAGTCTAATATACAAACGTTTAAATAAATCTATAAGATAATTTTTTCTGACAATTTCAGCAAAAAATTATGACTACATATAACACGAATTTATGTATATTAGCATTTAATAATATCGAAAATAGCTCAAATCTGCAGATTCCCATTATACACATTATATATAAACAAAAAATATATGTGTACATATAAAAATAATATAAGGGCAATCTTAGCACAATACTAGTTATGAGCTAATTATACCCTAATTATAGAAATATACCTGCATCTTTGTTCACTTATGCATATGCAATAATACGCTTGACTTCTCCCACTTTTTGTAGATGATGTGTAAATACATTGTTGATTGATTTGCGACAGAAATTTTGTAGAATTCACACAAGTTCACAATTTGTTGCGGCTGTCATCACATTAAATGCACAAATTAAGTAAGTTCCAACTACAAATACGGATCGTTAGCATATATATATATATAGTTACTATATATTTGTATGTTTATGTATGTGGAACCTCTATGTACGCGCACAGAACCCGGACTCGGACTGACGCGCTGACAAATAAAAATTATTTACTTTTTGTTCGGCTAACCAAAAAGGCGCATTTGGTGCGCTCTCTCTGTTGCACAACAGCTAGTTCCCTCTCATTTGCACTTACTCTGTGACTATGCCAGTGTGCGTGTGTGTGTGTGTGCGTGTGTATATTTGTTCAGATCTGCGACTGGTACAGAGCACTACATCAACAGCAATATCAAGCAGCAGCAGCAGCAGCGCATTTTGCTGTTATTCGTCATTGCTGACCTTGGTTGCAGTCTTGACTGTGTGTTTGTTTGGCAAAAATTTCGGCGTTTTTGTTGCTTTTTTTTGCTAAATATATTTTTTTGCAAGTTATTTGTATAATTTTTATGAAATTGATTACTTGCATTTTGGATAAGTAAACAGCTTTGCAGCTGCGCAAAACGGAAACGAGTCGATTGCAGTCAAAGAAACAAGAATTAATCATACGCCGCGTCAGCCGAGCAAATTGAATTAACATACATTATTGTTATAGTAATTATAGTTATGATTATTATAATAGCAATACAAAAAAATCGAATTAATTGCAATTGCACACTTTATTAATTTTTAAACTATTTTTAGCCATCATAACCAAATAAACAACAACAAAATTTTCCATACGACATTGAAAGCCACGCGCAAAAATATTTTTATTTTCTGCTTTTGTTGTTCTTGTTGTTTCGCTAGATATTTTATTTTCAGCACCGACAAAAACTAACAAGAGAGCCACCTAGAGTCAGCTAGGTAGGGCGACGTTTAGACTTTGCAGCACTGCAAATGGCACCAGAGCACAAAAAGTATCTAAGAGATACGCGCACGGGAGGGGGCACATGGCAAGGCAAACACAGACCGAAAGCAGAAATGCCGAAAAAAGCGCAGACACACTGCACACAAGTGTCCCAATTCCACGAATCTTTCATTCTACGCTGCTTCCACAACAATACACAGTCGAACGTCGAGCGCGCAAAACGAAAGATACGACAAAACAAGTAAATAATAACGCTAATACATAATAATAATAACAACAACAACAAAAGCAGCAGCAGCGAAATAATCACAGGCAGCGGCGAGTTTCGACGACGCCAGCGTCATCAACACACAGTTGTAGATACAATGCCGACTGATAGACAGCTGCAGATACATTTTGAGCACAACCAAAAGATACTTTTTGCGATCCGTTTTATTTGCACTTTGCTGCGTTGGCGTCGTGCAATTTCATATATACTATACACAAAATATATACGTTATATTTATTTTTTAATATTTTTTATATCATTTAATTTATGAACTTTTGCATTTCGCACTGGATTGTTGTTTACTTTGCTTTTGTTTATTTTCTTCGTTTTTTTAACTTATTTGCACTGTTATGTCATTTTATATACAACTTTTTTATTATCTGCTTTGGCGCATTTATTTTGCATTTGATCTCGCAGTCATATTATTTTTTTTAGTTTCTCGCTGTCCCATTCTATTTTGCGGAAGCTTTGTCATACCCTGTAGCCTATTAATGTATCATAGCTCAATGTTTTTGGAGAGGAATAAATACTTTGCCCCAATGTGTCATCTACACTAAAACTGGGTCGCTTTTAGATTCTAAGCTTAAAATGTTTACTTTTAATGCTTACACAATTTTTTTCTATTCTTTACTATTTTTAAATCTCGAAAATGTATTTATTTTTATCGGTTTATAGCTTTCGCAATCGAAGGCAGTTCTAGAAACAGCATCTTGCCAAGAAAATGGCTTCTTATTTTTTATTATTTGTAAACAATACTTTCTGGAGTTGCATTTTATTTTTTAATAAATTAAAAATTTCTTTATTTTTGAATTAGCTTTAATGTGTTCTGTTAAATCAGATTCGAACAACATTTTATTTTCAGAAGCTATATTAACAAGATTTTTACTACGTTTATACTGTTTTTACTCCTGGTCCTTGTTCTGTACATTAATTTGCTATATACACATATAAAATATTATAAAAAATGTATATATTACGGTACTTTCCAGTCATACAGCTAAGCTTTGTAATTTTTTTATGTTGGCGATTATCTCTTTAAAATACATTTTGAATGCATTTTAATTTTTGCTCCTTTTTGCGCAGCATGTAGTACTATATATAAAACATTGCAAAAAGTGTATATATTACTTATATGCAGTACTTGCCAGTCAAGTAGTTGAGGTTATATTTTTTCTCTCTGATGTTGGCGATTATCTCATTAAAGTACATTTTGTATGCATTTTATTTGTTACTCCTTTTTGCGCAGTAGGTACTACAAAAATATAGCCGCCATACCCCCCCACAGACAATCATCACAACCCCCACTTGCAGTCTGACAGCCGACTGACATTAAAAAAAAGAAACACATTTTCAAGTTTTTTCTCCGTTTTTGTTTTGCAGTGGAAACAAAATGAATACAAGTTGGCTGGTTGTTGTTGCTGCAGTTTTTGTTGTGTGTCTGGCGCAATTTCAAAGTCACAATTGGGCGACTTTGAGTTGATGACATTCAGCACAAAGCGCAAAGCCGAGCGGGAGCTGAAGAGCGAAAGCGAGAGGGACAGTGGCAACACATACATACAAAATCAAATTAATTGCAAATTGCTGCTGCAAAATGCGGGCTTTTCTGTAGACTTTGTTTCTGTTTTCTGTATTTGTTTTTGTTTTTGTTTTTTTTTTGGTAAATAAATTGCATAGAGAATTGCGCAGTGCATTAAAGTGCTAATTAATAAATGATTACACATGCTTATTTTTTATTTTAGCAGATTTACTAATATTTACTTTTTTAACATTTGTTTTTTAAGTTTACTTCATATTTATGTAAATGTATGTGTATTTAGCGACGCTTTTAAATATATGTAATCAATTGATTCGGATTCGTAAGTATTATTAATAATAAATAAACCACATCATTAACGCGCTCATCAACGTCATCGTCATCAGCCACAACAGATTGCCGTTAAATGTATGGCCAACAACAACAACAACAACAACAGCAGACAAAACGACGTCGACGTCAACATCGTCGCTTCCCCAACGTTGACTTCGATGTCTTCATTTCAAGTTCAAGTTCAAGATAAATTTTATTTTATTTTATTTCAGCTGCCTTTTTTCCTTTTCTTTTTACGCTACTTTTTTACATGCTCGCACAGCACAGAAACGTATGTATCTGTGTTTGTGTGTGTGTGTGTGTGTATCTGTGTCTTGTTGCCGCTTTATATGCATAAATATTTTCATTCATACAGTCGGCCCCTGAGCGCTGAATGAAACGGAGTTTCGGCGCGGCTTTTCTTTTTGGCGCTTGCTCCCAAAACGGTTTTCCACACGATAATGATGTAAGAAAAGAAATTATAGCTGATTTGTATGAGTCACACTTGTGTGCAGAGGTATTTCTTGGGTACGAGTATTTTGGTTAAAGCGAATGAATTCATAAAAAATAACATTTTTATTGTTGCATATGCAGACTCTTTGCTAAGTTCAGTAGAATCTTGTATCTTGTAGCTTAAGGTTTCTTAATAAAAAGTAAGGTTTTGGCTTTAAATTTGACATTTTCAAAAATATTCGCTTACAAATGTTTCAACAGGGCTTGAATAATGTATTGTTTATTTGAATTATGTAATTAAGAGTGAAATATGCCAGCTTCAAGCTTTGTTTAACTTAGAAGAGATTAATGAAACAATTTTATGGCTTTGCTTTAAAAAAATAAAAATGTTATTATTTAAATATGTTTGTAAAAATTTTTTAAAATACTATATTACGTAAAATTGCGAGAATAATTAGCAAAACAAAGCAGAAAGTGAAGTAAAAGTTGTCATACTATCTTAGAAAAAGTATATAAGGTTTGCTCTACTAGGATGTATGTATATATGCCAAGAAAGTGTATATATACCATGTAAATATAGTAGAGTGGACACAATTTCAACGGCTGCCAGCACACAATTCGGTATTATGACAAATGCAATTTGTAGATACGAATCTAACACCTACACACACACACACACACAGTACACACATTTAAAGACCGCGTCGCACTTTCGTTTGGCTGCCAAAATGTCATAACTTTCGCTTTCGTTGAGACGGCGGCGCCAAGTTGGGAATCTCCAGTGTCGACCCTCAGAGGTCCCCGTCGCATTGCCAAGTTGTTGCACGCAATCAGCAGCAGCAGCAGCAGCAACAACAAAGGCACAAATGCGAACAATAATAAATAAAATGCGTGTGTGTGTGTGGACACAAAGCCAAGTAAAAAGTAAAAGTCATGCGACAAGCAAATTTCAGTTTTTTCTTCTTTTTTTTGCAGTAAATTGCATGCGACATTTGCGTTTCGTTCGGTTTCATTTATTTATTTTTTTTTGTGCGCCTTTTGTGTCAGTTGAAGTCGTGACAAACGCGTCTGGAGCAAATTTGAGTGCCGGCTTTATATATACTATATATGCATATATATAGAGCGCACATACATGCATGTGTATCACAGCGGAGTACCTACAAGTTTCAATTTTTTTTTTTTTTTTGTTTGTGGGTGTTTAAGTGTGTGTTGCGTGTTGTTGTGTCTTTCGTGGGTGTCGCTGGATGCGTCACACACTTTTTTTAACTTGGCTGAAAGAAATGCTGGCTTTGTAAGCCTTATTTTCGCTATTGTTCATAACAAATTTCATATCAATTGTTTTTATAAACATTTGACATTTTGTGCACAACTTTTGTGGCTTTTGTGTGGGCAAGTTTTGGACAAAAGAATTGTTGAAAGTCGTTTGTGTAAGTGTTGAATAATTTAGCAAATTGCATTGCAATCTATATGAATTTAATGTAATTTTGGCAAGACTATTTTGAAGTGATTAAGAAATTTCGGAAAATTATTTTGATTTCTTAGCAAATAAATAATTTAACAAGATGCATTGTCATAATAATCTATATTCATTTTAATTTTTTATGTTTATTGAATTTAGTTTTGGCAAGATTAATTTTATATAATTAGAAATTTAAGTAAACTATGTTGATATATATTGCAAATTAAGCCACATATCCTTGATTTCAGCGCATTTCTAAATCAAATAACCGCCCGACTTTGACTATCCTCGTTTCGTATCCTTTTAGCAACTTCTGACAAAGTGAATTCCGCTCGCCAGGGGCCCATGGTAAGCGGTTTTGTGTCGAATCCCTTGAACAAAAACCTTTTAGCCTAAGCCCCTCTATTGATGGCCCCAAAAAACACACATCGATGGAAAACTAAAACCTTTTATCAAAGATAAATAAAATGGCTGCAAACGCAAAAAACAAACAAGTCGGGACCAGAGGACGCTTCGTTAGGGAATTCCGTTTTGGGCGTTGCATGCGACAAATGCAGCTGTAAAGCATTTTGCGGGCAGTGATGAACGGCAGATACCCTGCAGCAAATGCTGAAGTCTATCAAAATGCCTTAAAGTTGTCAAATGTAAGCTGAGAAGAAATTTGACGATCATAGACTATAAGATACCCTATAGTGATAGGGGAAGATGAGGTTAGCAATGCTTGACTAATAGTTACCCTGTAGGAGAACTTAAAATGTATAATAATTTAATTACGAAATCAGTTCAAATAAATCAATTTTAGATACCCTGTAGTGAAAGCTAAAGTGCCTAAAACCCATATAAGACCAATGTAAACATATAAATATATTAGAAAAGTTTAAGTTAGCTTTGCTCGACTAACAGTTACCTTGTAGCAGAACTTAAAGTGTATATTAACTTTATATATGCTTGCTGTAAAACAAATTTAAACTGTAAAACAAATTTCATCAATTATAAAATACCCCAGGCAGTTAAGTGCCGAAGAATTTTGGAGTGTTTAATAAAGTTTTTATTATGCTTTTTTAATAATAGGCTAATTGTTAGAAGATGTTGAGTTCATTTATAAAATAACCTCAAACTATCATAAACTATTTTTTAAAGTTACATTTCAAAAATGTTGAATATGCCATGGAAACTGCCAACTGCAGCAGGGCCTACCTTCTTAACTTTTGCACAGGCTACAGGGTATAAGCTGTGCAAACATATTCGCATGTGTAGCAGCATATGCAGGGCCTGTGCGAACAGAATGCAGAACTCCGGGCAGCAAGAAAAAAAAACAAAAACAAAGAGTGGAAAAGTGGATGGCACAACTGCCACAGCTCTGCTCTGGCTGTGGCTGTGGCTGTGGGTAGCTGCAGTCGAAAGTAAAATAAATTAAAATATTTTTATCTACACTCGTGCACGTAGCATGCAACCCCCAACGCACACAGACACAGCTGTGGCAAAAGTTTTTCCAAGCGTTCGCATTTCCGCCTTGCCCGGCACAGCAAAAGTTTTCACCCCCCAGCCCCTAAAACTCTGCGCCGCTTGCGCTGACTGCAATTTGCAACCCCCACAGAGAACAGCAGCCGTAAAGTATGCTATAGTTCCAAGCGCTGCACTTGGGAAAATGGATATATTATGAAATAATTGCAACTACATGACACAGGGTTGCACTCGCCTAAACCTGTTACAGTCTCGCTCTCTCCCTCTCGCTCTCTCTTTTGTCTAGCGCCGTCTCGCTCTGGCTGCGGATTGTGCTGTCTGCTTTTTGGCGCATTGCACTGGGCGAAAATGCCGCATGCAAAAAGTGAAAGTTTCTGCTGCTCGTTTTTTGGCCCCCCTGTGCGTGTGTATGTGTGTGTGTGCAGGGGAGTGGGGGGATTGTGTGCGCTAGCTGTCTCTGCAGTTTTTTGGGGTTGTGCAGTCAGCTGCTGCCACTGCAGGCCGAGGGTTGTTGTGTTTCATAATGATGACAAGCCAGAACGTTGATGCTGCCTCATCATCATCATCACCACCACCACCACCATCATCATCATCATCATCGTCATCAGCATGATGACGTTGTGCAGGTCCAACCCTGCAGCCACTGCTACATTTTCATTGATTTTTTGCCTTTGCGGGCGGCTAAAAAAACTTTCAGGCAACACAAACTGCATTTTTTCTGTGTGTGTGTGTGTGTTGTGTGTGTGTGCCGCCTGCAGACAATGCGACAGACGTGGCGTGGGCCGGGGCAGGGGGGGACTAGATAGCTGCCTGCATAGAAAATTCATTTAAAATTGTCAGCATGTTGGTTGTGCGCACTGTGTGTGTGTGGGGTGTGTGTGGGTGTGCGTGTGTGTGTATGTTTGTGTGTTGCCGTCTGGCAAGGAAATCACAGACGATAAGGAAATGAGTGAAAATTCATTTGGCCTGGGCCAGGTCTGCCCACACACACATTTATATATATATAGAGATATATAGATATATGGCTGCATATATAGGAATACTACGGCGTACTACGCTCTACTACTATTTACTACTATGAGACAACTGACTTTGGCCCTGGCTTTCTCTTGTCTTTGTCGCTCTGTCAGCTGGCCAGCTTGCCTGGGCCATAATTTGCCTGCATTTCGCTTTTGGCCCCGTTTGTAGGGGGCGTGTGGTGCTGTGCACTTGAGCAATTTATCGCATTTATTGCAGATAGACGACAAGCTGTAGAGCCTCGAGTGGAGGGGTGTTGGCCTTTTCTTTTTTTTTTTTGTTTTTTTTTGTTTTTTGCCTCGTTGCCTTTTACTTTTTTGCTTGACGTATTTTTCATTAGAATTTTGTGTGGCATCCTGCGGCAGTTTTGTCTAGTTAATTTGTGTGATTTGCTGCATTGGCTGGCCGTATCGAGGAGCGGGGGCCATTGCCTCGACTCCTCCGAAGGGGCGTTGCCTAAGCGAGGCAATGAATATCGTGTGGCATATGAATGTGGCATTGGTCAATCGCAATTGCAGTGCTCCCAGCTTTGCTTTTATGTGCAAACAAGAAGTCATGTGTTTCCAGAATTGTATATAGATCTATTTTAATGTATGTGCCTTGATAACTCTGCTCTATATATAATGCAATCTATGTGTCGTCTCAAGCATATACACATAAATGCGTATTAAGTGCTCTCCTCCTGTTCTCCCCTCTTATTCTGTAAGGTGAGTGCCTTTTTCTTCTTGCTATTACAGCCTCCCAGGAGCTTAAAGTATTCAATTTTATTTCAACATTTATATTTGAACTGGTTAATGGCTGTGATGCTTGTATTTTAATTTGTTAAACCTCTTTGTACTGTATCCTTAAAGGTTTCACTTACTGTCACTCTCTCTCTGTCTTTTTCGCAATTCTACTGTGTCTCGTCTTCTTAGTTTTCAACCATCTCTGTCTAATTTTCTTAAACTTCCCAGATTAGAAGACTTCTTCTTGGCGTCCTATTCTTAATCGTTTTACTGGCATCTACTTAAGTTGTTTTTTCAAAACTCTTTTCGTTTCTCAAGAGGCTCCTCTAATTTTTTTTTTTGAAAAGCAACGTTCTTTTCTCACACCGTTTCTCCAACTGCCCAAGATTATCCAGTTCTTCTTTGAGTCGTGTCCTTAAACGCTTCGCATCCCCACAAAAGAAAATGGTTTGCTTTAAATGTTCTTTATTGAATTCCCAGCAAATTGCTTTTGGGTTTGCAATCAAACGTGGATACAAATATTATTCCAACTGCGCGGGACAGCAAAGAGACCTGACACGTGCATTTCCATATCCGCTTGATAACAAATTTCATTTTTTCACACAAAACTGCAATTTCTGTGTGGAGCTGAAGATTAAAGGGGCTGTTGGCCGGGGAGGGGGAGGACTCCCTCAATAAATTGAAAGCAAGCCCCAAGGCAATGGAAAATAAATCCCCCAATGCATTGATGATTTATTTATGCCGCAAAAGCAGTCAGCGGCTGCAGAGAAAACAAAAACAATAACAAAACCGAAGTGAACAAAAATTTTCTGCATTGCACTTTATCGTAAAATTTATTTATCAAAAAGTTTTTTGTTCGCCGACGTTGCCAAAACAAACAGAAAAGCCCGAGAAAAAAACAAGAGCGAGCGGAGGGCAACGCCAAAGTATTAATGGAATATTGCCGAAAATTCTGCAGAAAAGCGCATGCAAACAAAAACACACACTCACACACACACACACACACACACACACCTGGCGCAACAAATTACAAAAGCAAACAAAAAGCGGCGCTTAAAACTCAGACACAAATTTCAGAGGAACTGCTGCAAAAATATGTAAAAGGAACTAACAAAAAGAGAAAAAAATACGAAAAACTACGAAAAAAAAGGGAAAATAAATGTTATTTTATGCTGTTGCTGCAGTTTGCGGATTGTTTGGACGGGAGCTGGACAAAAACTGCAGTACAGGAGGCGGCACTGCAGCACTTTCAAGCCACGCCCCTTTATATAGGAAATGAACTTTTAGGCGACACACGAGCAGCGACAAAAAAAGGAAATAAAAACTAAAAATAAAAGCAGAGGCAAATATCGAAATTATATTAGCCAACCGAGAAGCGGAAATGAAAATGGACACACGAGTAGGAGGCAAAAAAAACATGGAAAATGGAAAAATACAAAATGGAAATGTACAAAATATGCATAGAGAGCGCAGAGGCGAAAAAGCTGAAATGTGCATACGTGAAAAGTGGAAAACTAGTGGAAAATTGTGACCACAACTGCAACGAGCAGTCAACTATAAACTGGATAGTATAGAAAATTGTATACACTAGAAAAACTTATGTTTTCAGAAAATCTTTAATCAAGCATTCAAATTAGTTGTTGGGACCAATTAAATAATACTATATACCTATTACTATTTTTAGGAATTTAAATTTATGTAGGCTCTGAGCTTAAAGGGTTTGATAAGTTTTCCAATCAAATTTAAGTTCAAATATAATATTATCAAAAACACGAAGATTAGTTTTTAAATTGAAATCCATTGTAACATTTAATTTTATTGTTGTTAATAAATATTAAAGTTATAAATCGATCAAAAATTACTAGTGTGCCAATAAAAAGTATTTTTAAAATATATTACATAAAAGCTTAAAATAAATATCCATTCAAATATTTAAAATCATAGTAAACCGTTAATATGTGGAAAGGTAAAAAAGTTAGATAATGCAAATTGCAAGTTCTTTCAGGTGCTTATGCAAAAAAGCTCGTACGTGAAAAGCTGGAGCACACACGGCCTGTTGTTGTTGTGGGTTGGTTGCGTGGCTGCATGACTGGGCGGGGGGTGGGGGCTGCTGAACATGCAATAAAAAGCCAGCTAGGTGGGGCGTGTGCTTTTAGGTGGCACAGCCATGCGGGCGCCGCCGTCTGCAGGCGCCTGCCACTGCCGCTGCCACTGCCACTGCCACTGTGACTGAGGCTGTGGCTGCCACTCGACTCGTGTCTAAATTAAACTTCATCATCATCAACACAACGGAAAACGGAGGCAAGCAAACAAAGCGCAGCACAGCGGGGCGTGGCAGCCTCAATGGGCGTTTGGCAATTTTTTCCTAAAAATTGCATAGACCGTGTGCTGTTGTTGTTGCTTGTCCTTTTTTGTTTCTTGTTTTGTTTTTCTTTTTTCTTTGCCAGCTGCAGAAATTGGCATTTTTTGTAGCAGGACAACAGCAGCGAAAAAGGACAGCAAGGAAATCAGAAATTATTGTAGATTGCAGAGGGCCAGAGAACGGACAATGTCTGACCAGCATGCAACGGGCAGGACTATGGAGCCAGGAGCCGATTCCTGGCATGCAAAAAATTAAAATAAAAAAAAACAGAGAGAGAGAGAGAGCGAAAAAAGCAAGTGAAGTGCATAAATGGATTTTATAACGTCCAATGCTAAAGTAAATTTATGCTTTTTAATGCAATTGCAGGACGAACCAGACCGTAAGTGGGCGGCAATGGGCTGCTTGCCACATGCCTACGGCGGCGGAGGGGCTGCGGTGGCAGCCACGCTTCGTTGGCCCGGGCTAAAAGCATTCGCTGTTCTGGGGGTTAAAGGGCTGCCGGGCGGGTTTGGGAATGGGCGCCACTGCAGTCTGCAGTCGCCGCTGGCGGGCAGACAAAGTGACATTTGTCGTTAATTGCGAAATTTATGGCCAGAAATCGGGCAAGCAGGAAAGTGGTAAATGCCTTTAGGCCACAGCCGGGCGCCACATCAAAATAAAATAATACAACAAAAATTAAACACCCCATAGAAATTTGCGATAAAAAAACAACAACTTACGTGCAGTTAGACGGCCTAATTAGTTGGCACTCAAAGCGACTGCTTACCTGGAAAATAACAGAGCAAGAAGAAAAGGAAATGGCAAAAATTAATTTGGAAAATGGCAAAAATATAGCTATATTTATGTACTTAATAATATAATGTGGCACAAGTGGCTTTAGATAAAATCTTAATAATATTTAGAAATATTTAGATATTATTATCCAATTATAACCAAATATGACATTATGTTAGACATGATACATGTGGAAATCCAGCATTACTCTTAATCATATATTAAGCATTTGTATTTTAAATATTATCATTATCATTAAATATATTTTAAATTTCTTTTAAAACTCTCTCCTACAAATTTAAATAAATAAATTGATCATTATTGTCAATATTTAATAAAAATATGGTATACAGAAAATAAGTATTTGTGTTTCGTTTTAATATTGTTATATATAACATTATTGCAAAATATAATTTAAATCTTTTGTAAAATGTTTTTCAAGATGGGTAGATTAGTCCTTTATATTATTTACGTTAATATTAAATTTATTATAAATATATTTAATTTTTTTGCCGATAACAATAAAATCATTATTATTATTATAAAATAAATATTATTGTATTTATTATTCTTTGACAAAAAATAAATATTTGCGTCTAAATATGTAGGTATAAATATATAGGTGCTTATAGATATATTTGAAGATATATGTATTTATTCTCGATTCGAGCCGAGTCAACGTAGCCACATTTGCCTGATTCTTAAGTAAACTATTTAGTGTCAGCTTTGCATATGAAATTCGAGGCCCGGCCTAAGATTTGAGAGCCCAAGAGCCCAGTGTGGTGTGGCCCAAACGCAACCAGCCAAAACATAAATAGAGTCATAGACTCGGGCGTGCAGTTAGCGCATCTTGTTCCCACCCCCTCCAGTTTTCGGGCCACTTTGCGCTCTGCTGACTCAAAAGTCGTAGCCAAGTTGGCTGCTTCTTACGCTCCGTTGCCTTATTTCGGTTGTAAGTCACACTTTTGGGCGCAGTGCCCCGGAGAGGGGGCAATGGAGGGGGCGGGGCACGCAGTACATGAAGCAATGCATTTCTATTGTTATTGCGGCTCTTTTGGGCCTCTGACGAAATCGGCTGTCGGTCCGCATTTGGGCCGCCTAATTTATGCATTTTCTCAGGCCTGCGGCAGGCGTTCTGCGTGGGTGGCTACCCCAGTTGGCCAGTTCTTTGGCTGCAAGGTGTTTCCATTTACACGGCGATGTTGCACGATTGAGAAATGAGAATTCTGAAATTCAGATGCAGACTTCGTTGACCGCCTGCAGCGATCGCTTTTGCATGGCTGAGTTTCTCAAATTCCAATTTGAATTAATTCAACTGCAGTTCTGATTAGACGCGTTGCGCAGTGTGAATGAGCCCATAAAAAGAAGGCGGCCAACAACAACTGCACTCACGTGCATTTTATGGCCGTGATTTACGGAACCAGTTCAAAAGCAGAAA
Organism: Drosophila robusta; assembly: GCA_035043565.1. Taxonomy (NCBI): domain Eukaryota; kingdom Metazoa; phylum Arthropoda; class Insecta; order Diptera; family Drosophilidae; genus Drosophila; species Drosophila robusta. The sequence continues at coordinate 8,801,910 of JAWNMW010000583.1, read as the reverse complement.
AAAGAGAGTCGGAAAAAATAACACGTCGGCAATCTTGGTAACCATGAAATTGAATTGCTACTTTGAAGTGCACTCAACGTCGAACCGCGTCGCACTCGACGGAGCCAGTGCCGGGGCTGGGGACTGGGGGATGGGGGCTGGGGGCCGGGGCAAGGGTTAACTGCACACATGACTGCGCGGCTGATAGACAGCGGGCCCCAAACAGGGGCAACTGCTGCTGCTGCAGCTGGCCACCTAGTTACCCATTCTAATTACCAAAATGCAGCCACGGCAACGAGGCTTTGAGGTAGCTGCAAGTGCAGCGCTTGCCGTGGGCAGGGGCAGGGGGTCGGAGGGGGAGGGGGTACGGGTACGGGTACGGGTACCCGCCTAGGGGGGTTCACTCTGAAGAGTTCATTAGAGGCGCAGCAAACAAGCAAAGAAAAAACAACTTTTGAAAACTGTAGTCGAAAATCGAGTTTTTCTTTTATTGCGCTGCGTTTTCAGCGGAAAACAAGTGCAAAGGGCACCGCAAATGGAAGTTGGCTAAAATGGTAGGAAGGGAACAAAATCTATGGAACGAAATGAAATGATAGAGTTATATACGTAGTTATAGCGATGTAGACTTTTTTGTTAATGTACTAGAGGGAGATTGTATTATTTTAAAAGCGGTATAAAATAATTTTGTTTATTTTTTAATTTATATTCATTACAGATACAATAAAAAAAATTTTGTTTTTAAATTATACAGTTAATAAATCATAGAAATCATAAAACCATCAAAAAGAAGCAAATAAAAATAAAAAATATATATATTTCTGGAATCTCAAATTGTTGCATACAACTGCCATTTTTTTGTTTTTTTAGTTACATTTAAACCAACTAAAATGTGGCTACTAAAACCTACTGCTCAGATTTTTGAACAGCCAGCCACTAGCCTCAGATTCAAACATAGAACCCTATTCTTAAGTTTGGCCTAAAGGACTGAATTACTAGGACAACTTATATACCAAGGACTGCCATGAAATAAAATAAAAGAAACATAAAATAAAGGTACTTTTAGGCAAGTAATTCAAAGGGATCGGAAAAGTCTGTATGCTGTAGATAGACAGAGTTCTGTTGAATACACGTATGTATGTGGGTTGGAAAATACTTAACGGGTAATTTATCTTTGTTTCGAGTGTTTTCACGGCTGCAATTGCTGAGCTGATTAAATTACGCGTTTCCCATCAAAGAAGAGTATTGGGTGTACGTAAGTATATGCGATAGCACTTAGCTGCTGCTGCACACGCTGAACCAAGCCGGCAATTAAGCGAAGCTACCCCAGCTCTTGCCCTTTCCTGCTTTTGCTCGTGGCCCGCACGGCCGTGCTAACGGTAAATGCTGCATATGTGCGATGGTTGCGTGTTTTTCGGAACCCTTTTTCTGGTTGCTTCTTCTCTCGCTCACTCTCTCGCGTTCCTTCTCTCGGTTATTCTTTGTTTTAACGGAAGCTGTTGCTGTTGTTTTTATGCTTTTTAATTTCCCTAACAATTTCTTTGTGCTTTTTGTGTTTCCACTTCTGTTCGCATAACTGCGACGAGTGCACTCCAAACGTCTTTGCTTCACTTGCCTTCCAAGGGCTATAAGCGAAGGGGGCGAGAGAGAAAAGCCCACAAAATCAAACGAAAAAATTAAAAAACAAAAAAAAGGAAATAAAGAAATATATATGTATATAAAGAATCTCATGTGACACACAATGCCTTCAAGTGCTGACGCCGGCGCTAGAAGATGGGGCCAATTTACAAGCAACGGGAAGAGGTGGAAGCAGAGCAAAAACAAAGAGCTGGAAGAAGTCAATTTGAGGCGAGTATGTGTTTAACATGCGTATATTATACTTGACTTAATTAGATGCTATTAAAAACGAATTGAGAGAAATAACAAAAAGGGTTCCAAACAATTAAATAATCATTTTTCTTCCGTTCGAACAGATTTCCCTGAGAAGGTGCAGCTCGAGACATTTGAAATAAGATGGTTATAAACACCTGAAGAAATATATATATATATATATAAATATACATTATAATTAAGAATAAACGTAGTATTTATACATTTCTGCATTTAGGCGTCCTTATAATCTGGAATAGTTATTTTCCATTTCTTTACTGAGCTATTTTAATATCAAAGCGTAATGTTTTATTTATATATGAATATGTATATTTCGAAGAAATGCATCATAATATACTTATTTTCAGAATTTGCCTTATTAAGAAATATAATATAAACATATAATAATTAACAAGCACACGTATCAGAAATTTTATGATTTATATTAATTGATTATTATATTTCTAAATTGCATATTGTTGAATACAATAAACCTATTCCTTTTCTACTGCTTTGGGATTTCATTAAGCGTTCCCAAACCAATCCGAGATGATTGTGTTATCTCAATTAAATACCCCATCTCACTCCCACATTCGCTTCTACACTTTTGACCTATCCTATAGTTTGCTAATGCAGCAACTACGAGAATTCCGCTGCCGCGATCTGAACAGCCCTCCGCGAGGCGATCTCGACGACTGCAAAAGCTTTCGCACGCTGCGTGCGGAAAGCTCAACAAACAGTGCGTGTGTGGGAGCGCATGTGTGTGAGAGCGCGCGCCAGAGAGGGGCCAGGTTTTGCATTTCTAAGAGAGCGGCATAAGCTATGTAGGCCTACGGAATGCTTATGAGTTAAGTTTATTTCTTTCTTTTCTCTCCCTTTTTTTGGCATTAGCTGGCAAAGCGACGCAGCCATTTTTAGATTTCCTTAGTACTAGTTGTTGTTGTAGGGCGCGCATTTTGTTGTATTTGCAGTTGAGCTTTTTTAGATGGTCGCTGTTGTTGTTGGCGTTTATATGTATTTACTGCGCGTGAATGTCATTTAAAAAGCAGGAAAAGCTTTGCGCTGCAAAACGTTCAACCTATGCTGTTGTGTGTGTGTGCGCGCGTGCATGTGTGTGTGTATGTGTGTGCGTCTACGCACATTTTTAATAATGTTGTGCGAGCTCAAGGTTTTTTTCTATCGCGTCTGTAGTTTTTTTTATTTTTTTGAATTTTTTTCGTTGCTGTGCAGGCGTTGGCGATAGAGCGAAGCGGCCTCTGCTGCCCCCTCTCCACCCCCCACCGACCACCCTAACTTTCGACCAATTTTAATTGTAGGCCGCAATAATTTAGATGCGACTCTGACACAATCTACAAATAACCGAAAAATGCGTACATATTTTTTTGCGCTGCGTTCGCACACACACACATGTAAGAGCTTACAAGTGTGTGCACACACACAGAACTATGTACGTATAAAACTGTATTATGTAGTTTTCTGTATAAAGCCTATAGACTTTTGGCTGGTCTTTATGTATTTTATTTGAAATTTATTTTTTTGCTGCGCCCTTCCCATCAGTTCTAAGTATTCTATATACAATATATGTATACATATGTATTATCAGCGCGTTTTTGAGCGGTAATTGCTTAAAAGAGACAATTTTTTTTGGATTCATTGAACAATAAACAGCAAGCAATTTGTATGGTTTCATTTTGGGTTTGTTGAATTTATCTTACATTTTTAAAGAAATAGTCTTTAGACATAACGCTAATTTTTATTTTAAAAGCAGCACTTTTATTTAATAAATCTGTTATGTATTTTGTATAAATTATTGTAAATTTTTATTTATTTTTGTTTCTATTGCGTTTCTCTGACTCATTTTATTTGCATGTTCCAACTTTTCTCAAACTAACACCCCGACATATTATGTACTAATTTATACGCAGTTTTATTACCATGTTTCATAGTCTATTAAAAAATAAAAACGAGACACGCACCAACTTAGCATTGCACTACTATAACATTAGTTTTATTAATACAGCTAGCAAAAAAAAAGTAGAAGTAAAACTTGCATGTGCTTCTGGCCATAAAAATGCGAAATCAACACATTTATGTGGTGCTAATTAAGCTTATCAAAAACGCAAGACACATTCATTAGAAAAACCAACAAAAAAGCAAGCTTTAAAAGAAGAAAATAAATATTTTTATTTAATATTATTCGACTACAGTGAAAACCCGTCAGTGTCACTCATTGTATTTGTTTTCCTCCATTGTTGTTTGTAGCACTTAAATATGTTGCTGGCCAGCTGAGTTGGCCATATGCCTAGGCCTACGGACGAAAATGATGGTTGCTATCTGCGAGGTGACAGTGTGTGTGTGTGCGATAGACATGCAAGAGAGCATGGAGTTGTTGTAAATATATATATATGTGCATGTGCTGTGTGTACACACTGTTTCGTTGATATAGCGGTGCCTATGTGCAATGCTTTGCCAAACTATTCGTATGTAGCTTTTATTCCCCAGCTGCTAATTGCCAGTTTGCCAGTTGCCTATTGCTCCACTTCGCAAAAGCACACACACAACACAACACACACACACACACAGACAACGCACTCACTCGCACTCGCTTCGCACTACACTTACACGCTCTCACGCACAGGCAAATGGGCTGGCAAAACTTTTGCATGCATTCGTCGAGTAGTGTAGAGTAGCGGAGAGAAGAGTGTAGAGTCTGCATGTGTGTGTGGGTGTGCTTCTGCTGTCTGTGTGTGGGTGCGAGCGCTGGCCACAGTCGTCATCGCAATAGTTTGCACAAATAGAAAACGCATTTCATGGACCCCTTAGGCAGTGTACAGGCTGCCATTTTGAGCGAGTAAGAGAGAGAGAGAGAGAGAGGGAGAGAACGAAAGCGATGTACAGATATGCACTTGTGCTTGCCGTTTCATGCACTCGCACTGCGACACTTCAGCAGCGTGTCAACTTGCAGGGAATTTGAATATTAATTATTCAACATTTGTTTACATTTAGGAATTTAAAATAACAAATCATGAGCCACTTTAAAGAACTGCAGCGTTGCCTGAGCGGCGCATAAAACTTAACACAACACAAGCTCACATTACAACGACAATAATAACAATAAGTCAGATTGCACTAGGCGGTAGTGCGCGACTAGCACATACCCTATTACATACATATACAAAATCACAGCCCCACTTTGGAAGCTAAATTCGTGAATAACCACATTAATCGGATGATCTTTATAAAATTTTCAGGACTTAAAAGACAATGCTAAAAACCCGATATTTAGAAAACTAATTATTAATAAATTTGAACTGCGTATGCTATATACGAACTTAAAAGAGTAAACTTCAATTCTATAGCTATTATAGTTATGGGATTAGACTAGGCTAGCGATTCTGACCGAAATATATTCTTGTGTATTCTATTCTATTTATCGGAGATACCTCCTTCTGCCTTTTAAATACATTTGCACAAAACCGAGCTTTGCATATTATTGAAAGTGCATACCAATTATGACTCAATTGGCAGAGAGGGGAAGAGACAGAGAGTGAGAGAGAGAGAGTGCCTCCCACTCTGGCGCTATGTCAACAGCTAAACAACTGTAATAACAACTGAGCAGCGGCTTAAGCTATTGACGGGGTTTTTTCGTGTTGTTGTCTGGAATCGCTTTTCTTGGTAGCCGCCGCATTAAAATTCAAGCAACTGCAGTCGCAGGTCATAAAATGCCACAATTATTAAAGCAGCAGCCGCATGGGAAGAAGAGCGAAGACAGAACACGAAGCGGGGGGTGGGGTGGGGAAATGCGGGGGGCGGTGGGAGGGGGGAACCAACAAATGCATAGGCGCAGCAACCGCGACGCACTTTGCGCAACTGCCGACGACGACAACAGCAACAACAACAACAAACACAACAACAATGTTGCATTGCGTCAGAGCAAAAGCCGCGCAGTCTGCGACGCACAATGCGTGCGAGCGAGACAGAGCGAGCTAAGGAGCTTTGTGTAATGTTGTGTATTCTAGGAAACGATTGTGCAAGAGCGAAAGAGAAGGCACATTAAGAGGTTGAGAGGCCAAAACTAAAACGCACTTCCGACAAGTGAAAATGCAACAAAACACAAACCAAAAAAAAACGAAGCACACGTAAAACAAAGGTTGAAAATAACCAAATTGTTGTTGCATTTAATTAAATGCGGAAGACCCGCAGTAACAACAACAACAACAACAAAGGGGCAACAGCAACTACATTTAAGCGCACGCACAAAGCAGCAAAGTGCGAAAGAGAGAGCGAGAGCAAGAGAGAGAGAGAGACAGCTAGCAAAGTACACACGACGCACAAAATTTGGAACGCGCTGCGCTTAAAGTAGGTCAAAGTGGCAGCGACGTCAATGCCGCGAGGGGGTTGCGTGTCAGCAGCAACGGCGACTGCGGCGCCGCAGCAGCAGCGGCGCAGCAGCAACGCAGCAGCAGCAACGCATAAGAAAAGTTTAATTTATGCAAAGAAGAAAAAATATTTTTCGTTGCGTCTGCGTGAACAGTGGTGTGCGTGTGTGTGTGTGTGTGTGTGTGTGTGTGTGTGTGTGTGTGCAAGCCACTTTTGCTTTTCTTCAGTTTACGCCTAATTGTTATTAATATGCAACGTTGACGCTCATAAATCATATTCAAAAGTGCGTAGAAAATAAAAAACAAAACTCACATTTCAAGTTTTTTTGTTTGTTGTTGCTGCTTTTGCATAAATTATAATTGTAAGTAAATTATAATTACATAGGTTGTGCGTCTGCAAATGTTTGCAAATGTTTGCGACGCATCGCGACATGTAAAATAGACACAAAAAAACTTTCAAAAATTTTTTCTTTTTTCTGTTTGGTTGTAACTCACTGTGACAATGTTTCCAGTGTTGGGCAGGGGCGCGGGGCGGGTCAGGTGTAAAAGGGCTAAGGTAAACTAAGGCAAGGGCTAGGGAGTGGTAACGGCGTCTAGTGGTATAAGTGAAAATGCGCTGCGTAATTAGCATAAATATTGAATGAAATTGTTTGAGGTTAGGCATTGAATAGTATTTGGAGATATTTTATGATTTTTGTACCAGTGCTGGGTAGTTGGTTAAGAGTTATTGGCTAAAAAACAAAGCAATGCATGACTCTCATATAAAAAACTCTCTTCTATTTAAACTTTATTATAATTGTTGAAGTCTAATTTATGTATTTTGTATAAAAAATGTAAAAACTCACCTTTAAATCCAATTGCAAATTTTCGCGTTAATCCAAAAGAATGCCTTCACTTGTAATCGTACAAAAAGTTTACAAATTTTTGTTTTTTGTTTTTATTAAATTACAATTATAATTTTTCTGCACTGCACTTATGCCAAAAGTTTTTTTTTTTTTACTTAATTTGTGTTCTGATTTTTTACAGTTCAGTTACTATCAAAAATGTTTACCAAATAGTCGCTTATTTAATTTTAAGCAATAGTAATTTGTATAAATTTATACATATATGTATATTTTATTTGTATTTTCATAAATTTTTTCTTTAGTTTTTGCGTTTTTCTATATATAATTTTTTTTTATATATATATTATCGAAACGAAATTTTTATGCAAACTAACACACACGTTCTGCTGCTGCTTCTTGTTGTTGTTACTGTTGTTGTAGTAGTAGTTGTTGTTATGGCTGCTTATTGTTGCTGTTGCGGTTGTTGTTGTGTTGCTGTGTTTAGTATTGCGTTTTGTCCGAACCAATAATTTTGAAGAGTTGTCCAATTTAGTTGTTGGCTTAAATTTTTGCGGTTTTTCCTTGTTTTTATTTAGCTGATTTTTGCTTTGTTGTTGTTTTCGGTTTTATTTAAATGTTACATTTAATCGGATTTATTTCTTGATTTTCTTTATTATATTTGTGTGTTGTTTTGCTTTTTATTTAAATTTTTCAATTAGCCAAATAATTTTTTTTAAATTTAATTTTACTTTTCTTTTGCACGCAGCTTGCCAAAATAGTTTTTGTTTTTTTTTGTTTTTCGAAATTTTAGCCCAAAATTATTTTTGCCAATTTAAATTTTTGCGTTGCCTTTGCATTTACGAAAGGTATATTCAGTTCATTTTTGTTTCAGTTGATTATTTTTTGTTGAATAAAACATATTTATTATAATTAATATTAGTTTTAATTGGTTAAATGTTCAAAAATTGCTGTAGCATTAGCATTTTGTTGAATGCGTCGATTTTGCTGTCGCCTGTTGTGGGTTTTGTTGTCGTGATTAGTTGGGTGAGACATTTTCACAGTAACATTTGGGGCCTGAAAATACAACAAATCAAAAGTTAATTTTATTATTCCTTATTAAATGAGCAATAATTGTTTGTGTATTATAATAAACATCTTATTTTGAGTTGAACAAGAATGCTTTTATTCTTAACCCATCTAAATTAATATAGCTTTTACTTTTTGTTAAAAACTCGTTTATCTCAGGATCTTTTTGATTTAGAGCTGAAAAAATGGGGTATGCGTATTTTTATATGTCATATCCAACACAAGCTAGTTTCATATATTTCATAGGTCCTAAGAAATTTATGAAAAATAATATCATAACATTAAAAAATATAAGGCGCTACTTCTAATGCAACTTCTGTCTTCAATCTTTGTTCCTTCCCTTGCTCTACTTTTGACACGCTTCATTTATTTGCTTTAATTGTTTTCTTCCTATTTTTTTATTCCATTGATTTGTCAACTTTCGTTGGAAATTATTTCATTCATGAGCAAAATAAATTCAAAATATGTGTCTTATCAGTGTATAAAATGTTTCGCGCTTACGGTTTTATTAATTCTGTAATCTCAAACCCCAGATTCTGAGCCATTGCATCCGATTTTTGCCTCTGGCAAGTGTTTCGCTTTTAATCTCGTTTTGAATTTATGTGAAATGCTTTTTAGACAGCACTTAAACATGTGCGTAGCATCAGGAAATTGTCAATTCTTATCGCACCGTTTGGGGAATACGATTAGAAGCTAGTATTTTGTGCAGATGCACTGAAGAACATTTTTCTACGCTTTAGTTTTCCGCTACTTCATTTGATCTGGTTCACAGATTGGAATCGATTGCTTTATTTCTAAATTCCTCTATCACTTTCTATATATGTCTATGCGAAATTCATTTATATACTAATACATTCTGGCTTTTGACTTTGAACTACTTTTGAACTAGGCTAATGGACTGTACCATAGGTTATATTTGATATCTTTTGTTTATATACACTATTAAACTCTATATATACATTTAATTGGCATTTTAATAGATGTATTATACTATATGATAGTGTATTTTAATAAAAAATTAAAATATTCTATATTGTTCTCTATATGTTCTTATAACACGAAATTTTAATTGAATTTTTGTTTTTTCCGAAAGGTCTTATTTTCGATTGCTCGAAGATCTAGTTTACGCTTTTAATTTTTAATTTTTGTTCTTTTTTATTTTTACTTTTCTTTTAATTTTGCTTTTAATAAAGTAAATTATACATTTTTTTTATCGATAGCGAATTTATTTTTAATGTATCATATTGAATCGATTTCAGTAGCGGTTTTTTTTTGGCGAATTCTTTTCTTTCTAATCACATTTTAAGAAGTTATTTATGCGGTTGTTTATATTTTTAGATTATTTTTTGTTATTTAAAAGGAATTTTATCGCAGCATTGATAAAACCGTAATAGGTTGAACAAATGCTACGATTAACAGTTAATATTAATATTTATGTACAAATTTCAAAAGATAATTTTCGAATAGACTTCTTATAATATATACATCATTTCACTATTCAAGAAGTTTGTTTTATTTTAATTTTAGCATACAAGTGTCTTTCCAAACTATTCGATATTCAATATATGTATGTATATTTATGCACGTATAATCGCTTTACAATCCTTATGCACTTTTAATGTTGCACTCACATACAGAAACACATACACAGACACACACACGCACACACATACACTCACAAACACGTGGCACAAAAGGGGTTCGATTTTGGTTTTGAGTTCAGTTTTTGGGTTGTAGAAAATCTTTGCATAGGTTTTGCCGCTGTGGGGCGGAGCGGGTAGGGTTGTTTATTGTTTGCGGCGCATTGCTGTTTGTTATTGTTGTTGTAGTTGTAGTTGTTGTAGTTATTACTGTTGTTGTCCAGGGCATTGTTGTTGCTTGATTAAAAATGCACAAGTTTGCGCTTCACGTTTGCCTTCGCGGCTGCGTTTTCCAGTTTCAGTTGCATACAGCGCAGCCAAAGCAACCCCAATTGCTATGTTAAAATCACAAACACACGCACACACACACAATCACGCACACTCACACGCACTGAGTTACGCACAGTTAGAATTGGGATACAGATGCGAAACGGCATTTGTATGGATTGTCCCGGAACTGAGTTGGTGAACGAGTTAAGAACTTGTAGAGCTGCTGGTCCGGACTATCTTGTCCCTTGGCTAAGAAAGTATCTTAAAGATACAGATGCACTTGGGTAAATACATATTTATTTATTTTGTATTTCCTTTCGCGCCAGAGTTTGGCTTGAAACAAGCAAGAAAACTCTTAAGATCATTTTTATAAGCATTTAGCTTAGTTTCAATAATTTTTTTAAAATATTTATTTTTTTAAGCACTCTTGTATTATTATTTTTTTTATATTTTTATGTAATTTCAAATGTTTAGAAATGCAATATTAAATATTTTTTTAATTTATTTTATTTAATTAAAATTTTTGTTTTAATTCGATTATATATTTTTATTTTATTTTATATTAATTAATTGTCAGTATTTATTCTGGATCTGATAATTTGTTTATTTTATTTAATATTTTTTTAAATCATATTTTTCTGTTTTATTTGTGTTCAGTTATATTGTTTATAATTATTAAGCTGGAATTTTATTCGAATTTTCTTGTTGTATACATTAATTTATCAATGATTTTGCAATTGTATAGATTAATAACAATAAACAATGAATTTACCTTCAATCACTTGTCAAATACACTCATACACACACTGAGAGACACACACACACTCTCGTGCAAACACCGTCAATTTGTTTTTGTTTTACGTGTGTATTTGTATTTGTTTGCCGGCCTTGGACGTGTATTTTTTTGTGTTTTATTTTTTAAACATAAACTAAACTTAAATAATAAATTAAAAAACAGTTTGGTTGAAAACTTTTCTTGTTTGCAACAAAATATTTGTGCGCTTCTTTTTGGCTGCGTTAATTAAGCTTTTCACACAAACGCAATTTTCATCAAATAAATTTGTATTTATTTTTTTTCTGCATTTCCGTTTTGCCGCTGTTTTTCGTAAATATTCAATTTAATAAATATGTTGTTGGTAATTTTGAAAGTGTAATTTTGTTGTATTTGAAATTGTTATTCAGTCAGCTTCTGTTTCAGTTGCTGTTGCCGTTGCCGTTGTGGGGAAATGTTAGACGGGACGAGAAAATGCACACAACGAACGCACAGTTGTTGCTGCGAGCTGCGCACCACCGAAACCTAGCGCCGAATAGACGAGCATGAAATCCAAAATTGCGTTTATGGCCTATCAACCAGGCAGGCGACGGCGGCCGACGCACACAAGCTTACAAAATGCACGCACACACGGCCAGACACACACAGGAACAGAGGCAGAGTGACGGGCAGCGGCCAGAGCCACCACCAGCAGCAGCAGCAGAAGTAGCAGCAGCAGCAGCAGCAGCAGCAAACAGCAAGCAGCAAAGGCAGCAGCAGCGCAACAGCACCAAGAGAGTAAGAGTAAAACGCAGGCGAACGCAGCAAAGCGCAGCGAAAAAAGCACCGAGAGCGCCGGAGAGCCGACACTGCCTTCGTTGGGTTTTTGTACCGAAAACAAGTTTTTCGGCGTGTTGACGATTCTACTGGCGCTTTTGGGGCCCGGCGTCGCAGTCGCTGCGAGAGTGCGCTCATTATGCATTGCCAGTGTGTGTGTGTGTGTGTGTGTGTTTTTGTTTTTGATTTTGTTTCGCTTTGCGTTGCAAATGCAGAATTTGCATTAGTGTGCGAGTTTTGCGAGCGCGCGCTCGTTCTCTTATTGGACTGTGGCGCGCGCTCTCTTTGCTTGTGCTCTCTCGTTCTGGCGCGCTCACACACACGGCCAACCACTTGCGCAGCGGCTGTGCAATGTTTTTTGCGCGTTTAATCCAATTGGAATGCACGCCGTGCAACGCTCAAGTTTGTTTCCATCGAGTTTCAGAAAGGATCGACTTTTAATTGAATTAACTGTACACTAAGCATTAATGGGCCTAATAAGCTTTCGCAGCTGCTTAAATTGACTTGGAGAGCCCGAAGTTATGATGTCATTGCTGCAACTTTGCATGTTTTGTGTGTATGCACTGCCGCCCCTTCTAAGGACCTCTCACTGCCCTTTACTTGGGGGTGAGTTTCGCTCACACCGCTCTCTGTCGCTCTCAGCCGCACTGTGCTCTCCGTGCAGGCAAATTGCATAAGTCGCATGAGCTAATCACACTCTGCTGCGAAGAGTCCTTTCGCGAGGCCTTCATGTGGAAAATGTTCGTGGGTAAATGCAAATGCGTCAAAAATAGAAACTTGCTTTTGCCACAGCAGGGCGCCAGGGGGAGGGGGAGGGAATTAGGAGGGTGGCAACTGAACTCTGATTGCATCGGCTGGCCAGGTGTAGAATTTGCAGCCGAATGAGCTATTTTTAAGGACATACCATGTGAGTTTTGAATGGGAAGCTTATAATAATAATTTAAAAATGATTTTTTGAATATTATAGCAAAGCTCAAATTTCTGTTTAAGGCACAAAAGAAGAGGCTACAGCGGTGAGAATCCTTAGAAAAACCCTTTTTTGTTTGCAACAGAGCATAAAGAATAAGTATTCTTTGTTCAAATTGTAAAACTGAAAATTAACAGCACTTTGTTTTTAGATAAATGATATTCTTCAATTCCCGTTTCTCTCGCAATTCACACAAAGGTCCCGATAGAAATATCAAATTCCACTGCAGCTAATAAACTTGTAATTGTTTCCGATTTAAACAATAAAAAGCTCAGCAAACATAGATGAAAACCATACACGTTTCCTATATTAATTAAATGTTGATTATTAAGAAACAGTAGAAACCGAAAACAGATCCCAAAAAGCGCTCAAAGAGACAACGCTTCATTGTCGCTCTTTCGCTTTGAGCGCAGTAACAGATACTCTTGAGAAAAACTCGTTTCTCCTGCGCTTCTTCCAGTGCCAAAACAAAAGCAAAAGCAAAAAAAACACAAACACGCACACACACACACACACACGAGCTACAACAACAAAAAGAATAACAATACGCATTCATTTTGCAGTGTGAGCAGCAGCAACAACAAAAGTTCAGCGCCTGAGCGGGAGCTTGAGCTTTTTCGGCAAACGACTTCCCCAGCTGGGGCGCGCATGTCGCTCTGAGAGCAAAGCGCGCGCAAAAATAAAGAAAACGACGAAAAAAACTAAATGTAAGCAACAACAACAGCGAAAACGAAACAAAAAATTTAAGGAGGCGCTGCCATTTTATTGCTGCTGCCTGCACACAACAACAATGGAGAACGGCGAGAACGAGAACAAGAAATGAGAGAGAGAGCGCGGCATCGTCATCGTCATCGTCGTCGCAGTCGCAGTCGCAGTCGCAGCAAGTTTACGCAATTCAAACACGTGGAGCAGCGGCAGCGCAGTCAGCGCAACCAAGCGCAGCGTCGAGAGCATTTTCTGGCGCGGTTTCCTCTCTCACTCTACGTCATGCGTGCGCGCGTGTGTGTGTGTTTGTGTGCTTATGTGGCTGCTGCTGCTGCTGCTGGCTATGCTGCCTACGAGAAATCCAATAAGAAAAAGCTTTGTGCGTTGCTGCGCACACACCAATGCAGGCCATTATATGCGTGTATGCACGACGTACGGCCTGTGCGTGTGTGTGTGTGCATGTATTGCGTATTTTGGCATGGCCGCCAACGTTAGCTGCGACGCCGGCGTCATTTGCTTTCAGCGTTTGCACTGCTGCACGCACTTTTCGGCCTGACGTCTGTCCCCCGGCTCCTCGTCCCCCGCTCTCCACACCTTCCCCCTGTTGTATTTTTGCTTAGCTAAAGCATTTTTTGTTGTTGTTGCTGTTGGATCCTATGTACAGTTTTTGGGGCGGTTTGTATGTACGTGTATTATGTATGTATGTATATATGCTCCACATTTTGGCGCCACGCACACACACACACATACACACACACACACTGCCTGCTCGCACCCACTGCCCATTAAGCGAACGCACTTTTGCAGCTTGCGCTTGTTTCTGTATGTATGTGTGTGTGTGTGTGCTAGGCGTGCGTTTGCTTTGGTGTGCGTGCGCTTTTTTGGGTGTGCGTTTTTGTGAAATTTTAGCATTTATTTGTTATGTACTCGCACTTTGACTGCTGCTGCGACTGCTGCTGCGACTTCTGCTGCTGCGTAGGCCCGTTATATACACTATTTGGCAATTATGTAGAGCTATGTGTGTGTGTGTGTGAGAGTGTGGTTGTGACCCTGCGCCGCTCAGACTTTTTATTTTGGTTATGTGTGTATACTGCATTTTTTCGCTTGTCCGCCTTGTTGTTGTGGAGCCCACCCCCAACCAACAACAAGAGCTTTTCAATTGCACAAAAACAAATGATTCGCTTGCTGTTTGTATTTGTGTAATGTATACTCACGCACACACACACATACGCGCATTTATTTATTTTTCATGAACAGCTCACACAACTGAATGCTTCGACGGATTTTTGTTGCGCTTTCAGATAAGATGATATCATTTGTTTTTGTAGCATTTGGCGTACATTAAATTTGTATGTTGGCACATACATATATACACACATGTATATGTACCCATATACTAACGGGCCGTGTCCGCCCAATTTGGCGCTTGCAATGACTGCGTTTTATGCTTTTTTGTCATTTTGATGATTCTTTTTGTTTTTGTTGCCTTTATGTCAATTGGTTTGAACCAGTTAAGCCAACAGACAAACACACACTTGACAATGAAATTGTTTCGTATGCTGTACGAATTACATATGGTATGCAGTATATAGTATATATCTAAATGTCTGCTGTGGAGAGAACTGTGTCTAGGGCAGCAATTGCGCTAATTAGACGAACTAATGGCAGCTAGAGATGTGGCACAAGCCAACGAGGCAGATGATAAGAGAGAGAAACAGAGAGGGTGAGAGAGTGAGAATGAGAGAGAGGGGGCGGGAGGGAGAAAAAAGGGTTAAAAGACGGCGTAGTCTTCCTTTGAGAGAAGACAAGCAACAGAGCCTTGGCGTACTTACATATAATAACAAATAATAAGCATAAATAATTAATTTAAGGATATTTAGACTGCAGCTTTCATTAGACTGAAAAATTGACAAGATAATTCTACGAGACCTTTTTGGAAGATCTTATGATCAGCTCTTATACTCTAATATGCCATGGCAAAGGATTCAGTAATTGTACCAGCTCAAATGGAGCTTTATGCTTTTATTACAGCTATTATAGGCAGGACTTCAATATATGAGTGTCTTCTTTTTTAAGCGTGACACTGAAAGTAAGGAATAAAATAAGGACTATTTAGAATGACGAAGACACAGTGCGTTTGACCAGCAGCTCTATATTTTTTAACTAGGCCACACGATGGTGTCATCAAACAACAATTAATATTGCTACCAATTGCATTACTATACTTTATTAGACGCTCAAACGATTTTGTTCAGTTCAATTAAGATATCTTAAAAATTAAAGAAGATTTTCTTACAATAACTATGTTTTCCAAAGATGTTTTTAAAGCATACAATAAAGTGTCTGATTTATATTTAAATCGAAAATATTATATAATATTATAATTTTTATTTTATATATTAGAATTATAAAATTTATAGAATTCATAAATTAATTATTTTTAATTAACAACTAAACAACGAGGACTCGGTTTCGAATCCCATACTAGATGTCGATGTATGTATGAAATGAATGCCTATTCTGGCTGATAGTTTATAACTATATCCACTTCTAATAGTAATAATATATAAATACAACAACACATAATAAAAAAAATTATAGTTACTATAAAAATTTAATGCTTTATTAAGTAATTAACCTTTAATGTTACATAAATAGGAATAAAATGTTTGATTGTTTTGAATAGTTCCCTAGGTCTATCATTGCAATTAAAGCAAAATGATCGATAAACTGACAGATTTTCTTTAAAATCATTCAAATCATTTTATATGCAGTTATCGAAATTCCGTTAAATTGTTTTAAAGAAAATAATTGAAGAAACGTCGTTCCCGCCACAAGTCCATCACTTAATTTGCACACACAACGTGGCAGCGAGTACTCAAGCGATGTCCAATCAACAAGTTGCCTTTTTTAATGCCGCCAACTCGCTTTAACAATCATTTAGCATTTCGCCGCTCGCTGCGGATTCCTAGAAAAGACGCAACCGCAAGAGCCAAAAAACAAAAATTGTTTTGACTGACATCAAAGCAGCAAAATTGACGTTTTACAAGCGGCAGAAAACACAGCAAAAATAAACAAAAAAAAAACAAAAAAACCAAATGCAAAAAAGCAAAAAACCAGCTCAAATAAGGACAACAATTTAAAGAAAACCGCCGAACCCGCTGGGAAACAACGGGTAGTCGCCGAGCTGTGGGCCGAGCGGGCGGGGGAACGTGGAGGGTGGGGGGTCTTTTACAAACTGTGACGTTGACAGAGTCGAGCTAAAACAAGCTAAAAAAAATAATGTTAGCATAATTTCAAAACAATGACGCAGTCGAAATAATCCTCAAAAAAGGAGCTGAAGTTGCGAAGAAAAGGCCGTGGAGCGGGCTTAGATGTACAGAACAACAACAAAAAAAGGGGTTCAAGGACATTTTGCACATAATTTTTACTACCTTACACGCTCGCCGGGCAGACAAAGGACAGCCCCCAAGCCCAAACCCTGCCCCTACCCGTCCCTGAGCTCATGCTAATGTAATAATTTTCTGAAGATGTGCGCCAGGACTTCACAACGTCCTTGCGCTGATTTCCTTGAGTTGAGAAAAGGAAGTGGAAAATATATATATATGTATATACATATAGACAAGTATTTGTAAGTATATATAGAAAAAGGCTGTTGCTTGAAGAGTTTAACGCTCTATTACGCACAATCAGCGCAAAGGCGCGCGGGGTAGTCAAATAAAAATATAAAAAAAGTAAAACGGAATAAGGCACTTCCAGGACGACGGCATTGATTGCCTTTTCACCTTGGGTAGACGCCTCAGGTCCCCCCAGCTCAACACAAATCGCTTAGACGAATGTTACGAGGCTTTGTTTACCTTTTTTTATTTTTATTTTTTACTTTTTGTTGCTTTTGGCCGGGCAAATCGATTATTGCGTTTTAGGTGAATGAACCCGGCAAAAGTTAAGAACGAATTGTCAAAGGCTCAAGCTATTTGCCTCAAGCCGAAATGCAGTGTGACCAGCTGCAGCAAAGCCAAAACTGTTGTATTTATTTATTTTTGTTGCGCCGCCATTCAAAGCGCAATTTGTGAAGTAGAGCAGAGCGCAGCTCTATTAACGGCCCGGGGACAGCGGGGTCGAGGGGACGAGACACCGAAATTGGGTCACGCACGCATGTGTTCACTGTCGCTGCAGTTGCGGCGCAGTAGTCGCACACAGTTGTGGGATGCGAGATACAAGATACGAGATACATGATACGAGATACGCGATATCAAAACAAACACAGCCACAATTTGCGGCAGACAATGCGACGCACGCTGTTAGGGGCAGCCAATGAGAGGTAGACAGCGATGATGATTACGCATGCAAATTACGAGCGACAAAGATACAGCTACAGTGAATACGGGTCCAAGTGGCACCAAGTCGAAAACCGAGGATTTATAGTAGCTTTATCAATTTCAAAATCAGTTTCGTTCGGATTGCCGAATATTACAAGTTGGGTCTTAACATTTTAAAATCGGATTGACAATAATAATATAGCTTTTTAAATTTAAAGTAAATAAAAAATATTTCTAAAAAGTGTCAAACATGTTTACAATGAAATTTTACAAACCCCTTAAAAAACCAATCCATTGATAAACATCGTTTATATTAATTGTTCAACCTTTTCCGAAAAGGAAATATTTTATTATAATATAGGTTTATATATACATATATATATATATATATATTTTTTTTTTAAAATAATTTTTGTAATTCCAATATATTATACAACTTCTATAAAAGGCTTCAGATTTGGTCAAGCACACTAAAAAACTTAAGAATTATTTAAAGAGTTACTAAACATTATATTTATTATTGCAACTCAAAATGTTAATAATAATGTAAAATAATGTTCTAACGTTATTTAAGTAGTGTAGAGGTAAGCTGGCTGGCATTACGTTAAATGTTAATTCACTGAGTTAAAAAAGTTATATATACTAATACTAAGCTTATAAATAATTTTTATTTTTTTTAAATTGCCTGAATATTTATTTTATAATTCTTATCTCTAAACTTTTATATTAATTTTCCATTAAATCCACAATGTCTATATGCCTTTACAAATGCCAGTTGCCCCACATATCATTTACGTCCAAATCACGTGTCGCTTTTATTGAGTTTTCACTGTGATTTCACAGTTGACATTTACATGTGGCAACAGCTATTCGGGAGATTGTTGGCGTGGTGGTTGCGGTGGGTGGCGCTTTAAATCTAATTGACGCACGTTGATCTCTTGCCACACTCTACTCGCTCTCTCTCTCTTCTCTCTTTCATATTCTCCCGTGCTATGCAATTCTAGTCCAAAATTGTTCAACATTTCGTTTTTTTTTTTTGGTTACAGAAATTAGGTCAATGCATATAATTTAGAGTGCGTCTCGTGTGCCTCTCTCCATGTGTGTGTGTGTGTGTTGGGGTATGTTGCAATGTTGCTGATGGCGCAGTTGCTGCTGCCACTGGCAGTGCTGCTGTTGCTGCTGCTGACGCCGTAATTTCTGTAAATTGTTTTTCTTGTGCCTTTGATCTTCGCTCTTTTATGCCTCATCTGCCCCCCCATCAGCTGTTGTGCCCGCTGTGGCAACACTCAGAATGCAATCCATCAATCGCAGCAGCAGCACATAGTCTGACGTCAACGTCGGCGTTAGCGTTGGCGTTGGCGTCGCTGCCACGGCCTGTGTGCAACCACCGGGCAATTATGTAATCCACGGAACCCGCTGGGTAAATTGCCCAAAAAAACGAAGCTGCTTGTGATGGCCACAGAATCTATGCGAATGGGGGTTGTGGGTGCTGGAGGAGTAGGGGTGTGCTCGGCAGGAGTAGGGGTAGTCTTGTTGCCAAAAGAGATGACAACATCTGGGCAAGGTTGAAAGCTTCAAGAACTTGAAACGAGACTCCCGTGGGTGACTTTAGCAAACTTTAAATATAAATAAATATAAAATAATAATTGCAAAACTAATCGAATAATTTTTTAGATAAATATTGTTGCTATGCAAATGAATTTAATATACTTCTAGATTCTAGAACACAGAACATTTTAATGCAAAGTATTGTATTATTTATACAATTAAATTAAAACGGGTATTCCTGCATAATTTTTTTGAAAGAAAAAATCTTTTTTTTTTTAATATTTTATTAATTAATAATCTGTATAATATATATAGATATCCTGGGAATATGCCAGCCGGTGTTAATTTTCGGTTTATCAGTTTTACTTCAGCAGTTTTAATTTTACAAAATTGAATTCAGGTTTTGACTGAAGTTCCTTCCAAATTACGTTTTAAAATGATGGCAAATATATATTTCCTATCGATTGCATGATACATTTTCTACTTCTAACTCTTAGATTTGTTTGAGTGCATTTTCCCACCATATAACATATATTTATTGCTTGACATAAAGCAGTTTCCCGCTCTCTGAGCCACACATCATTTAATCCCATAAGCCAAATACACATGAGACAGCATTTTTAGCCTTGCACACCCCCTCAGCTGACTGCATATAAGAGGCATAATCACATCATAACATTAAGTACTTTATTCCATTACAAGACCTTCAAAAAGGTTAAGCATAAATTAAATTAAGCAGAAACCAGCAGAAAACTAACCACCAAACCAAACGAATTTTCCAACCACAAATGTCCACGCACTTCGGCGACATCTTCGTCTGCAATTCTGCCATGTTTTATTTATATATATTTTATGCAAAAAGAAACGAAAGGAAAATAAACAGAAAATGTTGAAAAACTTGCACAATTTAATGGCTAGGACAACCCCAAGAAAAGAGGAAGACAGCGAGAAGCTTCTCTTAGGCCTTTTTACTCGGAAATTTTTAATGCTCCTTCTTATACCCTATGATTGTAAGATGCTGAAAATGAGTCTTGATAAAACCGAAAAACTGTTTGTAATAGGCAAAATAATGAAATCTTACAAAAAAAAAATAATAAGGAACTAGATAAGCTAGAATTAGAAAATTTGGTTAATAGACTTTTATATAGTAAAATGTAAATTTTTTAATTTTTTTTAATTTTTAATTTTTTAAATGAGCCAACTGGCTTGTTCTAGATTTTTGTTGTTTTTCTTTCTTTATTATGCATGAATTGTAAATGTGGAGCGAAATTTAGCGTCTTGCAGCAGCGGCAGCAACCGGAAGAATTCAATTGAGCGTGAGAAGCGCGGGGGCGAGGTAAGAGTAACAAAAACAAAAGCAGAACCAAAAGGCAATTGTGAATATTAAAAGAAAATGATGCTGAAGGGGGTTGATCTGGGCCGGTCTCCGTGTAATTATAAACATTTGTTGCTGCTGCCGCTTGCGAACCTTTTTCCCTTTTATTTTGTTTTATTTAATTTTTTGCTCAATGGGCCCTGTTCAAAAGTTTCACAAAAGCAAATCGCAGCCAATTCCAAATTCAATTCCAACTTCAATTCCCACGCGTGCCGCTGCCTCAAAACTAATTGCAAATTAATGACTTTGGTTAAGTTGCCGCAATGAGCAACAGCACCAACAACAACATCAATTAGAACTAAGCAACGATTTTGCGCATCTTTCGAATCTGGGCGAAACAAACTTTGACCAGGTCAAAGCTGTAGCTCGGCCTGCAGGGCCCTTGGCTCGAGTTAATCAATCATTTTCTCCATTACATGATGTGCAAAAAGCAACAACAACAATGACAGCGACAAAAAAACAATTTCCTATCATGTCTGCCAATTTGTAGCTAATTAGTTTTCTTTGAGCAAACGCCGCAGCAGCAACAACGCATCGATCGCCCAAGTGCGAGCGAGATGGCTAACACACAAATTGCAATTCTCGCAAAGCTTTCGCTCACATTTCGCTTATCGCGCCAAACTGCAGCAATGTGCGCGAGCGCGAGCGCGAGCGAGACAGCGCGATAGAATGGACGCCAACTGGTTTCCCATTGGATGCGCGAAAATGGCGATTGGCACCGAGATCAGCAAACGTTGCACTGAGTGCGATAACTGTAAAATGGGTCGAGCGAGATTTTGAGTTCTAAGTGTTAATTTATTACAAATCATAAAAAAATATTATAAATATTATAAATATGTATATTTCAGCAAATTATTATGAATTTTAAAAATAAATTAAGAGGGGAAAGTAAATTAGTGTACAAAATATAAACAATAAAAAATGTTATTAATTTTCTAAGGTTAAGGGCGAAAATTTATTTAATAAAAAGAGCATCAATATTTATAATACCATTTTAAAAAATACATTTGTTATATTTTTTATGCAATCTTATGCATTAAATTATTATAGTTTTATTTTTTAGGCCAAACCAAGTATTTTAGATATTGATCAACTAAATATGAATATGACAACAATATAATGCTTTAAAAATATGTGTTCAGTGAGGCGCGTCCAAGTCGCACTATCAGCTACAACAACAGCCACAATGTACAACATATATAAATATTTACAGAGAATTTTCTAAATGCAAAAACGAGCCCATTGCGCATTGTTCAGATTTATACATACATACATAAGTATGTATATTTTTATTTTTATATACATATATATACATAAAGCTCTAATGGCAAACGAGTTTCAACATATATAGTTACATATTGTTATTGTTTTGTACTCTAGCAATAAGTGTAATGAATTAGTTATGAAGTTTGTAATATAATAAATGTAAAAAAATTGCAAAGGCTGATAACTGTTTTTATGACTGCCTTCTTATCAGTTTCTAGTGTTCGAAGTCGTGTGACTTGGGGTAGGTTGGGTAGCACATCTGTAATTAATTATTGTTATATACGTTATGAATCAAAAATATATGGAATGCAGTAGAAAGAGAAAAGAGAAAGTTTAAGGATAAAAACAGAAATAAATTCAATGCTGCTGTGCAAAGAGAGAAGAAAAGAATGCTGAAGATGGGAGGACCATCAGATATTTGGAATATATGTGTTTATATGCATATATGTGAATACAGCAGGGACCGAATATATCTGTTATAAGATGAAAGAATTACAGCACTGTTTGTAGTTTTTTAGGTAACATTTTCAGTTTAAAATAGGAATTATTTCCTAAGCAATATAATAAATGTAAAGATTTAATATTAAAGTGCAATTTTTAAAATTTATAACAGTTAACTGCTCCAAATAGCTTTTCTAGCTGCTTTATTCAGATTAGTTTGGCGTACAAATAGTTGGAAGGGTAATTAAACTTCGGTGCTCTTCACCGAAAAGCTTTCCGTAGCTTGTTTTGCGTTAATCTTCTAACAATGTGGAGCTGTGCGCTGCGTGGACATGAAATTTATGGGATGTCAAAGGGCCATAATCTGTGCGACGACTGCTAAGACGGCGACTAAGTAGACCGACAGAACAGACGGACGGACAGCGCCACAGTAGAACCTAGCCATGAAGAAGGCCAACGCTGTCAAGGGGGCCGGAAGGGGGAGGGGGGCGACACCAGGCAACGCGTGCAACGTGAGCGACAAAGCTTTGCGCTCACGCACTCAACACAACACTCACACACACACACGCACACACACACACGCATAGGCCTAGGCACACGCATGTGGCGATTACCTCATCGCAGCGAATGTCAGCGCCAAAAGGCAGGCGAACGAAATAACGAAAAAGCGCAGAGCAAAAGCGAAGCGTGGAATGCGTGCGCGCGGGGGGCGCCGACGGAGGGGCAGCCGACGCACTTTATATGCCGGAGGCCAACGCACATATATGTACACACTTGTACATAAGTGTGTGTGTGCGTGTCTATGTTCTAGTGCTGATTAAAAAAGCGTGCGATCTTTTATTAATGCTGCTTTGCTGCTGTTGCTTTTGCTGCTGCTGCTGCTGCTGCTGATGTTGCGGCCGAAGCTTTTGCGCTTGTTGTAACTTTTGCCTGGCGCTGCCCGCTGGCCTATGCTCAAGAACTGGTCCAGCAACATTTTAATTAATGATCTGGCAATGCTTTGGCTTCTTCTATAATTTATACCCTGTGCAAGTAGAATGCATCCAGTGGCTGTGATAAATTAAGCCATGAGCATGCAGTGAAGATCTTAAAAATAAATTCATGTTTTCTGAATAATTGACTGAAATTTTGATTACAAGAAAATTAAAATTTGTCGAAAATGATTCTAACTATTTTATAAAAGATATTTGAACTGTTAAACCAAACGAACTTTATAAATATGCTTAAAAATATATTTAAAATTTATTGCATACAACCTGCAAAATGTATTATGCACATTTTTGCACACTTCCTGTGTACTTTGTATGTCCTTTTAATTATATTTCTTATATAAAATCTGTCCCATTTTCTCTAACACTTTGAGTTAGTTTAAAACCAACGCAACACAGACCGCTGCACTTGAACTTTTTACAGGGTATCAACAAGCCGCAAGCTCGCGACGAGAGCAACTCTTTCTGCTTCAACTTCTTACTCTTCTTCTTCAGTCATTTCTTGCTCAACTGCGCCAAATGCTTCTTTCGAATTCAGCTGAATGTAAAATCTTGTATGGTAGGTCATTTGCTCTCCCTCTCGCTCCCTCTCTCTCCGTCTCTATCTATACCAGGCCTGTTCTCTTCTTGTAACAGCCGGAAATGTGTCTTGTTCATGTTTTTTATTTTTAATTTTTTAAAGACAACCATAAGATTGAGCTACAAAGATATTATAAACATAGAAATTCGGCTTTAAAACTGTTGACTCTTTGGGTTATTAATCAAAATATGAATCAGGGCAGGGTACACAAATCAACGAGGGTGTGTGCTGCACTCAGGACCTTCACGCAACTCGAACAAAAGGCGAACGGAAAACCACACATAATTATTGTAATTTGCATTTTCAGCAGGTTGGTCATAAAGTAAAAGTGTGTAAAAAAACTGTGCGTAGAAACTGAAACGATAATAAATCAAACCACGAGAAAAGCCTAAGCGCTGGATTACACGACTTGGTAATACTCTAAAAAGGAAGTGGAATAGAAATAAAAGTGGAAATAACAATAAAATAAATTTAAAAAATTTTGGCAAGTGAAATTTATTTAAAAAATAAATAGTTATCATAAAAAAAGTTAATATATTTGAAAGTAAGAATTTATTGTGTCATCAAAAAGTTAAAATTTCGTATTTCTTATTAAAAAATTTGTAAGGATAGTTTTTTAGAACTGTTTCAGTTTTTTCCGCACATGTTTTACTCTTCGAGTAAACATTTCTATAAACTAATTATTATTAATTTACTTAAAGAATATTAATTCTATTCAAGAAATATGTCACCAACTGCCCATTTTAGTCAACATGCCCCAAACGCATTTCACAGGTAAGTCATAAAAAAATCATAAGAATAACGAACACATATATCAAAAAATTCGGCTAAAGGTTTTATTTTCCACTATGCACGACGTTGCGCCTAAGCGGCACAAACAGGCGTATGCTTAATAATATTATGTATACGCAATGGGTTACGCTAGGGTCAAGCAGTGCAAACATGTGTGTGCGTGTTCGAGAGTGTGTGTTTGCTAATGACCATAAAATGTACAGAATGCGTATATTTAGAAATCATGGAGCTCACATACGCACCGTGAGCCCAGCCCACAAATTTCTGTTTTGGCTTTTAATTTTATTATTTTCTCATAAATTTCCTTTTTGGCATAGTTGTGGCTGTTAGTTGTAGTGTGTGTGTGTGTGTGTCCTTTCCTCTGTCCTTTATTGCATTTTAATGGAAATTTCTTGTTACCACTCGCATGCATAGACGAACTTTTCATCCTTTGCGCTGCCGTTCGACCACCTTCTGTGCCGCTAATATGACAATAACTCCGGCAAAACAATTAAGTAATTTCGTAATTTCGACATTTATGTAATTATATTTTATTTTGAATATTATTAGGTTTTGTTTTTGTTGTGCTTCTTTTCGGGGGCTTGGTTCAATTTGTTAAACTGAACGTAACTCGGCTCATTATTTGCCGCAATGGATTTTTATTGCAAAATTGCGTTTTCATTTCTAATTCCTGTTTTTTGTTCGGGGGTTTTCTTGCCTTGCGCCCTGTCGCTTTTCCAGACCTTTGAAAATGACCTCAATTGCCTTTTGTTGCCGGCCTGGGGCGGGGGTGTTTTTTTTATTTCGCTGCTTTTTTTTTGGTGTGGGGTTGAAATGATTCATGTTGTTGTTTGCTGCAGGCCTGTCCCAAAAATATGCAAATTTTGCAATATGATATATGTTTATGTGTATTTGTAATAATAATATCGTGTAATGTGTTTAATGAGAGACACGGCGAAGGGGCAAGTGCAGGGCAGTTATCATTTTATATCCTCCATTGGCTGGGTTGGGCAAGGGTAAAGAAGCTCTCATTTTCTGGTTTAATGTGATTGACTAGGTAATTTCATCTAAAGCATTTTGAAGTGATTGTTAACATAAGAAAATAAATAAATCATTTTGAAATACTTAAATAAATAAATAAAATATAAACTTCGAAAACCTTTTTAATAAAAGGGCATTAAATTCTGGAAACAAATTAAGCTCATGTCCTGATTTAATGTTGTCAGCTTCTTAATGTTTTACATTTCAGTAAATATCTCATATTTGTAAAATTTAATTCCAAATGTTAAGTTTGCCTTGCGCAGCTTTTCATCAATTTCATAATTTATAAATTGTGAATTTTTATGCATATTATTTGGGCTGATAGCAATTTATGATTATCGCGATTTCTGAGAACAACGACAACAACACCAACAAAACGGAACTGAAATCTAGCGAAAAAATATGATAATAAAAACTAGAAATTTATATGACAGGCAGCAAAGGACAGAAAAGAAAAAAAAAACATTAGAAAAGGAATTCATTCAAGCGTGGCACTAAAATCATTCAAATTAGTTCAAGAAAAATGCCAAAAACAAAGGCAGCGCGTCAAAGCAGAGAAGAGCCAAGCAATCCAATCACCACAACAACAATGAGCTGATAATGTTGCAAGTGAAAGTGAAAGCAAGAAGCAAGAAAAACTGCTGCCACAGCAGAGCCCATGGAAAGGAAGCAGGATTCCTGGCGCCTCAAGACGGCTCCATAAAAATGCTGCTCGAAAATAGGCGAAAAAAGTTAATTGAAAAGTGCCGAAGTCGAAATACGCTTGTGGCTATATTTCGTTTGATATAGTAAACTGATGCCTGGTGAAGTCTAGAATATATAAATTAACATACTACTCCATCCTCTGGCTTTAATATGATATTTTGATAGGATATTTAATTTCTATTGAAAGTTGTATGTGCTGATTTAGTTATATGATAAATATTAGTTTCTGATCTTGTATATAAAATAAAAGTTTTACAAACAATGTTTTTATCGTAAAAAATTACATATTCTTTGATCGTTCGTATTAAAGTTAAATTATGTAGTATACTGCGATAAGGTATAAAATAGTATTATATAACCTAAACTCGCTTTAACAATATGTTTGAAGCTCTTATTTATTAGGATCAAATGTTATAATTTATTTAAAATAAATAACTAATTATTTAGATATGTATTTTTTCAACTTAGAAATAATAATTAAAATATATGATATATATATCATATACTAAGGCAACTAGAGTCACCCTTAAGCTATATTCATGAATCCTGATTTAGATAATAGCAAGTTTAAATTATGTTTATCATATATCAATCATATATATATATATATATATAAGGGTGACTCTAGTTGCCTTAGTACAGTCTGGCGGCAGTGATGCACACAACACATGAAGTAACAAACTTATAATGCCCAGAGTAAAAGGGTATCATAAGCTACACACAGCCCAATGTGGACATGCCTATCCCTAAAATACTTATGTATGTATACTACACTCATATAGTTTTGTTTTTAATCTTTTGGCCTTGTTTTGCGGGCAGCCAGACACAGTTATTGCATTCTGGCGACGTGGCTCAATGAAATGGAGCTGGAACTGGAGCCAGTTCATCTGCCATTTAATGCTTCACTTGTGTACAACATATATATATATATATACTCATTTGTTATATGGTGCAGTATGTCTTTCGCATCTGTCTGTTTTGCCCTTTGCTGCTGTTTGTGACATTTGTAAAATATTTCTTAACATTTTCTGTTCTGTTTCTGGTTTTCGCTGGGGCTTTCCTTCTTTTTTTTTATTTTTGCGCTGCCTGACGCCACTTGGCCATTAAATTGATAAGGAAAATGTTTCGGGGCCGTCTAGAAAACTGCATGAATGGCCCCAGAGATGATGCCAGGCGCATGATAGAGACGTTGAGCCGGGGATTGGCGGGGGCTCCGTTGTGTAGGAAAGTGAAAGTTGTTAGCAGGGTCCTTCGACTGTGGAAGGATAAGCAAATGTGGCTCAACTGAGCGCAATTTTATATAGAATGTAAGTCAAGTTTCTATAGACCTCATGAGAATATTTATTTATTTATTTTATTTTATTTATTCGAAAACATAAATATTATTAACTGGCGTGCAAACTTTTATGGACTCGAAGAAGTGCTGCATTTTTAAATTAAGAACTGCGAAATTTTATTTTTAATTTTCAAAATCCCCTAACTTTGCCAAAAATCAAAGTTTTTCATAATGCTTACCATTTTCATTACGACTTGACCTATATATTGATTCTGCATTTAAATTTAATTCGTAATTTTTCGATATTTTTCCAAAAAATATCCTTTATTCCATTACTTAACTTTTTTACTTATTTTAAAAAACATTTTTTTTACATTAAGATTCGCGAAATTTTATTTTGAATTAATTGTGGGTACCATAATAAGTATAAAACGCAAGTTTAAAATTGATTATGAGCGGGTTGAATTTTCTGTAAAAAATCATACCAAAATTGACAAAGTTTCCAGAATCCATACTTCCTACATTTCTAAGTCCCATAACTTTCTTAAAACTAAATTGATTTTTATGATATTTACAATTTTCATAACAGTTTGACCTTTAGATCAATTCTACATTTAAATTTTATTCGTTTTTTCAAAAGTTTTTCTTTGGTTTTCTGTGAAACTGTTTTCTGTCTTTGCTCTTTCTCTTTCTCTCTTTCTTGTATTTCCTTATAAAATGGTGTTTTTTTATTCATTTGCTATAACTCTCTGTTCTTTTCTTATTTCCTTTTCTTTTTATTGAAGAAAATACTTTTACTGATTGAGTTATTAAGGAAAACTTCAACTGTCTTCTCTATATTCTTTCATGAACCAAATGGAAAAAGATAAAATATACGAAGAACATCTTTAAGGAAATCCTCTTTATTAGAAAACCGATTTCCGAAATGAACTCTCGGAGCTACCCAGGGGAGTTCCTTTCGGGTTTCCCATCGATGAGAAAGCTGCTGGGAAAAGTAAATAGTCTTGGCCCATTCGAGCATATAAGGGCGCAAAGTTTTGTGCCCAGGCATAAAAATCAAAGGCAACTACACATATTTTTATTGACTATAGATGATATTTGTTGTTGCGCCAAGTTGTTGTCTCCGGTTGGTTGTTGATTGTTGTTGTCGCCTGTTATTGGCATTATTAACGCAGCAATTTGTTTGCGTGGGCATTGCCCAACAATAACAACCAAATAAAAGAGGAGCTTGGGATGTTTGTGGGGGTGGAGGTGGGGGTTAAAGAGGAACGGGATTTTTTTAAAAGTCGGAGCAAGTACTTAACGTATTGCCATCTAGTGACCCAGTTCAGTTCAGTTCGGTTCGGATTCGCTGTTTGAGGCAAAAGGACCTTCAAGTCACTTGGCCCCGATTTATGTTATTTGTGCTCCTCTTTCCGTGCCTTTTGGATTCGCTTTTGTTTTTGGCTTTTCGCCTTCTACTTTCGGTCAGCAAAGTGTGTGCCACATGGTAATGTCTCTGTATTGGCCGTGTGTCCTGCTCCTTGTTGTTGTCCTCGCTTTTTTGAACTGTCATTAGAACTTTTTGTATTTGACAGCGTCGTTTTATTGGCTGTCCAATGGCTTTGGCTCTGCGCTCGTGTCCTTTTTATATTTTGACATTTATTGCCAAGTTGTTTTTTGAAGTGTCGACCCCATCTTCAGCTCGGCGAGTTGTTTGTTTCCTCGTTTTTAGTGAGATTATTTTTCTTTTTAGCCGGCAAAAGTTGCCTTGAATAGGGGTCGCAGTCAATTCAATTGGATACTTCATATTTATCAAGCAATCAGAGAATTGTTTTCCAAAGAATTCGCTTTTGAAATCTATTCGAGTATTTTTGTGCTAGTTATAGAGTTGGTTAGACGTTTTTTCGAATCTTTCTTAAAGCACATTCAAACCCGGTTTTTAAATTCGTTTTAACCCCGGTTTGTACCCCTTAAACCTATTTTAAACCAGCTTAAACTTGTTGTAAACCAGTTTATACTTGTTTTAAACCTGTTTAAAGCCAAAATCTTATTAAAAATATGTTTCTTAACCAATTTGCAATTATTTGCAAGCCACTTTTAATCCGATTTCTTTTATAAACTCTACTTCATGTTCTTTGATTATCAAATATTTTCTTAGTGTTAAGTATTAAGAAATAAAAGGATTAATCTTCGCACCTCTCAAGTCTGTTGCCTAAATACATTTTCAAATTTAATTATATTTTTTCAGTTTGCGTCAAGGCAAGGCAAACGTAATAATTATTATCTAAAAAAACCTGCGCACACTTCTATGTAATTAACTCAATATGTGCCTATCAGCACCAACAGCTAAGCAACATGTCTGATAAACGAGTGGACAAGGTGTAAAACGGAAAAAATTACATTTCGCACGTGAGCTGTAAGCAAAAAAAAAAAATTGAAATATGTTCAAAATTTGTTAGGTGACAAAAGTGTGCTAACAAAAAAGATAACAAAAAAAATAGATAAAAAAATCTAATTATGCATAAGTTTGAACGTTTTATGCATAATTAATTTAACAACTCAATAAAATGCTAAACGAAAGAGTTTAAAATAATTTTAAAGCATCATATTAATGCAAAGAGCGAGAGAGAAAACACAGGGAAGAGCAAATCAACGCAGCCGAGAAGAGTGCAGTTAAGCTCGAAGGCAAACGCTCTCGAATTGTTCGTCAAGACTTAACGAAGGCAAAAGTGACGCGCGCACAAAGAGTGCAATTGTCCAACAAGCTGTGGAAAGGGGAAATTTGGGTAATTTAAATTAGTAGCACTAAACTGTAGATAAGAGTGCAAGAAATATGGGAAATTTGAAACGGAAATTGTCCAATATCGGAAGAGCGGAACAATGCAGCAAATACTTAAGAGTGCAATTGACTTTGTGGCTGGGGCAATTAAACAAAGACTCTTTGTTCGACCAAAAAGTGAACGAAAGCAAAAGTGACACGCGCCCCGGCAAAATACCAAAAGTTCGTTAAGTTTTGGCTGTTGGGTTCTCAGCTCGAATAAGTTCCAACTAAACGTTAAATTTGAAAATTGCCAAATGGTTGAACCCAAAAATACAAGTATATATAAATCTGTTTAATTGGCAGCGGCCAATTGAAACGCGGAAGTTGCCAAAGATTTATGATATCTTATTTTGTCAAAAAAAAAAATAATAATAATACATTTTCTCAGGCCCTGTTTAGCCCCAGCTCAGTTTGCAGCGTCATTCCTTGGGGCCTGAGCCGATGTTTGGCCACATACATAATTACCGGTTATTGTACGCTTCGTAAATGCGCCGCTGAGGCTGCGACCTTACGCACAAAATGCGTACGAGATACACGCACAATGGCCCATAGATACACAGATAGACAAACCACAAATATAAGACAACACATAAAGACAGCAGCACAGTTGGCAACACGCTGCGCATGCTGATCTCACGACAAAATTTCTGGTTTTTCGACTGCTATTTTGAGCCGCATACAAAGCTGCCTAGAAAAGTCGGTTTCCTCTCTCTCTGTAGGCCCTGTTTCAAGCACGGCTCGGTCAAACAAAATACAACAACAGCACACACTGTACGCAGAATTTTATGCGTTTGCAAAGTTTTCGTTTTCGTTGTCGTTGTTGCTGTTGTTGTTGTTGGCTTCGCTGTTGCTGCCCCTTCGTCATTCGTTGCTGTCTTTTATGCTTCAGCTTCGCGGTCCTCGTCTGCTCTTGGCTTGGAGAGCTTTTGGTTTGCTGAAGTGCCCTACAGATGTTAAAACTATGAGAGATTGGCTAACTAATTGCAAAGCATAAATACATGTAAATAAAATTGAAGTTCTTGCATAGAAAACTTATTCTTGGGGTAAAAAGTCTTTTAATTACTCTTGTAATAATTACAGATTTCGCAATTACACCACTAAGCGTTATATAAATAAATAAAAATTACATTTAATTATATGCATCAAACTCTAAGATAAGAAGATTGAGATTGAGCCCTTCCAAGCAATTTCCAGATAAGATAATATTTGAGTATATGTAACATTCGTTCATCATGCCTTATAGAAAATAGGCAAAATACAAAATACTTGAAAGAAAACCCACTGCCACCGAAACATGATTAATGCGCATTGTTTCGCTATTGTCATGCAAATGCGAAGCGACGCACTTGTTCCGCCTCTCTACGCAATTCTCAACGTATCGAGCTGTTTGAAGCGCATGCGAACAACCCACGCAGCCTAAACAAAAGCTCAACGCATAACTCAAGTGTCATGCGCTTGCGACTAGGCACGCATATATCTCCCACCCTCTCTCGCACACGCACTCGGCCTGTCTGTGAGTCTCTAGCTGTGTGCGTGTGTGCGTCTGCTCATATGCGTAACGCATTTGTTTCGTGGGGCACTTCGCTCGTTGCGCCTCGCTCTAACGCATTTATTCAACAACAGCAAGGCACTAAAAAATTTATGAAAAAAAAATTAACGAATCTTTAAATAAAAAAAAGAAAAAAAAACGCCGAACTCAACTGAACGCGACTCTATTCAAGGTTATGTTCAGGGCTACACGCATCGCATCGACAACGAATTTCTGTTTCGGTTTTTATTTTTTTCGTTAGTGCGTTTGTCACTTTGTTGTTGCTGCTGTAGTTCAGGCATATTTTCAGTTTGAGTGTGTGTTTGTATTTGTAGTTTTTTTTTTCGCAGCTGCTAATCAAAATGCCTAATGCTCTTTGGGCCTGTCGCCCGCTGTAATTTATAAATGCCTAACAAGCAGTTTTTTTTCTATTTTTTTTTTAATTTCGAAAAATTTAGTTTTTGTTGTAGTTTAGCGTCTGGCGATACGCATTATTTACGCAACTGATTTGTATTTGCAGTGCAAATTGTATACGTTTCCGAAACACAGAAGAGCCACATAGATACATTTTAATTTCTACGTAGTTGTGTGCGATTGGGATTTGGGAGTTGTCCGAAAAATATAGTACAAGTGCTGGGGCATGTAATTAAAATTATTATTTCACTTGTACCAACTGTAATTACAAATATCTCAAGGGTAAATAAATGTTAAACTTCAAATTGCAATTCGAATTTGGCGGTTTTATTAGAAATTGTATACTAATTTTAAAATAAGAACACAATTCGAAGGATAAACCTGAAAATAAGTATATACATATATTTTTTGAATTTATCGTTATTAATAATCTTATCTTAAACGTTTATGGCCAACTAGTTTCTGGCTTGTTTTTGTTTGAATGACCTGAAGATGAATATTGTGTGATTCCCCGTTTGGCGTACGATCTAGCTAAATGCTTTAGAAATACATAAAGTTCAGTTTCCTATGAAGTTGTTACATAAAGATTATATAAGCATATTAAAAATTGTTTTTACAGTAGTATAATTTTCATCTTTAAGAATTGTGTAACAAAATATTCTTACAATTCTTTATAAAAAATTACATTAAAATAATTAAAAGTATTGAAAAAAAATTCAAATATTAAAAAATATTTTGAAACTATTTATTTGATTTTAATTTTTAACTATAAAATCTTAAATTTATGGAGTACATTATTATTTACCATATTTTCAAATTTCCTTGGAAATTTTCATAATACAAAACGTAAAGGAAATTGACTGATTCATATAAAAAACATAAATCAACAGCTTCCATAAGTATTTAAATCATATTGAACAACTTGTAAGCTCTTCTCTGGAAACAGAATAATAAAACACATTTTATTACCCCTGAAAGCCAAAAGATCAGCTGTCATTGCACACGCGTTCACAATAAATGCATAATTTATGATTATAATTTAACCGTGAAGGCTTTACAGAACTTGTTTCAAACCGATTCTTAACACTGTTCTCGAGATCTAAACAAAATTTGTAAATTTAAGTGACGTTACATTTGCTTAAAGCAAACAATTCAAATTGTTGTTTTATTTTTTTGTCGATAGTCGCCTTTGTTGTTGGGCGCTGCTGACCTTGGGCACTTTATAAAGCCCAAGTATCGCTAGAGCAGTTCGTTAAGGGCCCCCAGCAAGCGCACTCACACTCACACAAACACATACACACACATACACACACACACACAGTAGCCAAGGCGAGCGCTGCGTTGCCCTTCTGGAAAACTGAAACCCAAAGTAAAGCTAAAAGTTTCGGACTGCGCTATCAATGCGTATATCAATTAAATGCTGCTGCCGCTGTTGTTGTTGTTGTCGTCGAGGCCCTTCAATCATAAAGTTTACATTTCTAGAGCTTTTGGTGCGTTCATTTCCGCACTGAAATATGATTAGAAGCAGCATACGTAATAAAATTTTGATTACACAACTATGTGCTGGCATATAGAATTATATACATATACAAATCAGAACTGCAGGCCCGGAGGAAGCATTGAACTGATCCAAGGTCTATAAAAAATATATATAAAATATATACAATTAAATTGGTTCCTTTAGTTGTTTACATGGGACTTGCGACAACTGACAAAAATGTCTGTGAGTTGCGTGCAACTAACAAAAATAAAGGCGAAGGCAGAAGCAATATTTTTACAGAACATACGATACTCTTGCGAAAGTCTTAATGGATTTTAGATGTATGGTATAGTATTCTGAACTTAAAGTTTGAGAAAAACAACGAAGTATTTAAGTAAAAAGAGACTTTATCGTCAAAAATGTATGTGCCATTAAGTTTCTATGTTATTTTAATAAAAGTTACACAAATCTGATTTTCATTACTTTTTTTAAAAGATATTAGCATTATTATAAAGAATTAAATTTGTATATAAAATTTGTTTGCTGTTTTTTACTGTGGCTTTTTGTATAGTAAACCAATTAAATCTATTCTGCTACAGTACATACACAGTAAAGATCAGCTACTGCACCAAATTTGATCAATATATGTATATATATATATATATTATTAGCTATATGTAGCAATATTAATCAAATTTGGTGCAGTAGCTGATTGTTACTGTGTACAGTATATTTATATTTATATATATATTTATATATATATATATATTACCACAATATTTTTGGTGCATAAAACATATTTCTTTTGTAAACCATAATACTCTCCGTTAGGGTATACAAAATTGAATACACAAATTTGTCACACCCCTCGCTGCGCTATTCAAATATTCAAATTGAGCTGTAAATTGTAACTTGTAAAGTCGGCGGCTGTTCTCAAGGTCAATATTCGATTTTTGTGGCCAACTTGACCTCTGGCAGTTAACTGGTTGTTGCCTGCATTGGAGCATACCGCTAAGGCCCATGAAAAACAGTTTTAATACGATCTATAAATATGCACGTGAATTTGAAATGAAGGCGTAGACTTGACTTTATGCGATCAACTTTACTTTTTGTGCATTTTATTGATGAAGCGACACAGGAAGTCAAGTTTTTGTTTTGTCTGATCTAAAATTCATGTTTTTGATGGAAATTAATAATAAACATTTACCTACGTGCCTGCGTGCATGTGTCTCTTATGGTAACATTGAAAGACAAGAACTCATAATTATGTGCAGCTCAAATTTTAATTAAGTCACATTTAAAATCATACCATATGATATATTGAAGTATGTAGATTTGATAAAACATAGAAACCATTTATTAATACAAAGCAAAGACTGTTTTACCTCAATTGAAATATTTTTATGAAATAAATTATGCATTTTAATGCAAAATATCTGCACAGTATCGGAAATATATGAGACGTTACTTAAATTCTTTCGTCGAATTCTTATTTTTCAGTAAATAAAATATAGAAGGTTCTGAAATCTTCACGTGTGCAATTAATCATAGAAAACCCTACTACTGAGAAAAATATTTAAAATTTGTTGATTGTACAAATAGAGGTTCCAGAAGTTAGCATTAATTGAAATTTGTGTCAATCTAATGTGATTTCAACCTGAATAATTATCATGTATGATAAACATTTTTAAAGCATTTCTGGTTATTTAACAGTTTTCTTATATTTTGGTTAGCAGTTCCTAACGCTTGTTAATATGCTGGTAGATCTGTGGAGTTGGGGAACATTTTAGCCTAGTCATAAACTTATCAGTCAAAGCACTCACACACACACACACATCTTATATATTCAACATACATAAATCAGAACGTTACAAGCTTTTAAAGCAAGTGAATAGAATATCGCGTATACGCCACGTGTCATTGGGTGGCAACCGCAGCTCGGCAAGTTATATGCATAGGGAGGTGTGTCTATAAAATATGTGTATATCATGTAAAAAGTGTGCATATATTTACGAGATTATTTCATAAAATTTAATTACACATTCACACTTGCTACTTTTTGGGGCATTTCAAAGGTGTGACACACACGCGACTTTCGACTCTTTTCATTTCATCTCTTTGAGCTGTTTCGGCTACTTCAGTTTTATTCATTTGCTTGTTGTTTCTTTGGAGCTTTGCGTGGGATGCCCTTTCTTTGGGCTTTGCTTTCGGCTCTTTTATATTCGGGCATACAATTTAATTACTGTTCACTAATTACCATGCGAGTGTCTCGTTGAGTTATTTGGTTTTGATATTAAGTTGACAGTTATGACGAAATGCCGTGTGCAACGAGTGCCGTCACCTGGCGTTGCGAATACTCAACTATGAGATTATAATGTAAACTTGTAACACAGTTAATCAGAGCGGAAAATCGCAACTGTGAGAAATATTGAAATTTGTATAGATTTGTAAGAATTTGTGCAAATATGAACTCTTATCGATCCTCGCCGTACTTTAACAGAAAACAGTTATATATTAATAATATTCTAGCCTAATAAAATACATATAGAAAATATTTAGAAATATATTCAGCTTAAAAAATTCTTTTTTGATTCTAATGCAATATTAATAAAAATTTTAATATTTCTAATCCAATATAATCAATATAAAATTTCTCGATAAGACACTTTCCAAGTTCAAGAACGAAATCAGTTTTTAAAACATTTAATTTTATATGTGTACGTATTTAATTTTCTGATTCTGATTTTTGTCTTATTTTCTTTGGAAAATAGCTCCCAGATAAAAAAGAAAAACACCTTTTAAATAAATCACATAAATTTCGAAATCTTCTAAGGCCAAATAGATATCTAGACCACCCACAAGAAAGTGTCACCCAATATTTACTCATAGGTGTTTGACTAGAAACACCAAAGTGCGTGAGTATTGCGTGTGTGTGTGTGTGTGTGTGTAAATGCTTTAAATGCAAAATTAGCAAGCGACAGGGCATTAATCAAAGCTGAACTCACCGCAGCGTTTGACAGCTGTCATTCGAGACACGCAGCGCAATTTTCTTCAAATTGTTGTTGCTGTTGCCGTTGTTGTTGTCGTAGTCGTTGTCTCATGCAGCTTACGCACTTTCCGCTGAAATAGAAACCATAAACATTTCGAAAAATCACAAAATAGCAACATCAGGCGCAATCGCAGCGCAGAGGTGTTTTGTCATTAGCAGACGGAAATACTTATAGATAGAACAAAAACAGAAAAAAGACATAAACAACCAAATAATATAATAGTCTTAACGAGGCATAGGCTTAAAAAAGCATAAAGCCAAATTAAAAATAAATATTCATCATACGCACTTGCAACAGTACTAAAAAACTGCCCAAAATCAAATCAAATACGAAGTATTTGATACTCTAGCATATGTATATAGAGAAGAGTTGGGTAGGTATAAGAGCTGAAAAAAGTATATATAATATGTATCTGACATATAAATTATGGGTAAAGAGTAAGGGTACTTAATTAAGTGATCTTCGATGGTTTGTAATAAAATAAAATAAAATGAAATAAAATAAAATAAAAAGGATTGTACAAAGTTTAAGTTTAAGCATTGAAGAACACTAAAGTAAGCATAAAGAGATACAAAAGACAACATAAATAGTTTGAATTAAGGAAAAAAGGAACCTTGTTTGTAGCAAACGACACTGAGAACCATTACAACTCCGTTTTGGTGAGTGAGCTTATAATAGAGATTAATTATACGCACTTGCAACTTTAAAATCTGTCGAAAACACAAACACACACGCACACACATATGTCTGATTCTGCGAGCGCCCCGCTGCGTTCCATAATGGAATAAAAAGCTACAAG
The DNA here is from genome assembly GCA_035043565.1 of Drosophila robusta. Classification (NCBI taxonomy): domain Eukaryota; kingdom Metazoa; phylum Arthropoda; class Insecta; order Diptera; family Drosophilidae; genus Drosophila; species Drosophila robusta. The sequence goes on along the minus strand of JAWNMW010000583.1, from coordinate 8,764,221 downwards.
AACAACACACGCACTGAAATATGGTTGGAGCGGTGGCCGCTCGGGTCGGCATCGCATAGAATCATAGGAGCAACATTCAAGGTTAGAGGGTTACTGACTTTAAAAATGCGATAGAGCCAATTCTTTTTCCCCTAATTTCGTATGCTTTTTTTCTTACATTTTCGAGAGAGCCGCAATAGCAGCAACAACAACAAGCACAATAAATAATTTGAGAGAATTTTTCGCAGTTTGATTTCCAAGTCGCGTGAGGAGCAAAGAGCAGCAACAAAAGCTAATAAAATGTCATAGAAGCAGAGCCGCAATAAAAGAGCAAAAGAAAGAAAAGAGAAAAAAAAATGCGAACTATAAAAAAAAGGCACAAATAATAATGACAGGTAGTTTTCTATGTTGTTCTGCTATTATCTGTGAGAGTGTGTGTGTGCTTTTGATTAGTGTGTGTGTGTGTGGGATGTTGCAGGTAGAACGCAGAGCAGCTACAACAATGGCAGAGCTGCGCATTGCTATCGTTGTTGTTCTTGTTGTTGTCATTGTTCTCATTGCTTGCTTTACACGCACTTTCGTAAACAACTTAGTCAGTTATTGTCGTTGTTGTTGTTGCTGCTGCTCTTTTGTGTAGTGCAAATGCTGAGAACTGTTCAAAAATGGGCAAATGTATTGAGTTCCAGCAACAGCATTCACTCTGTTGGGCCAGTTGGCCACTGAGTGTGTGTGTATGTGTTTGTGTGCATGACATTAGATGGATTTTAGCAGCAACACATCATGTGATAAATGCGTGCTCTATGAGCTAAGCCGCAGCTTCAAAATTAAAGTTCTCAGATTTAAAGTTCACAGGCAGTAGGTATTTAAAATTGATTACTTAAGAAAGAGATTTGCCACACAAGTCGGATTTGATATATATAATATGCGATATAGAAATAATTTTTTTAAACAAAATTTGTTATTAACAATGCAACTGCATTATGCGCCTTAAATAACCCCTAAATGTATAATTCTAAAGCAATAACTTACGCAACATTAGGAAGATTAAATAAAAATTTTTCTTGAAAATTAAAATTAAAAAAACCTTTTTTTTCATTTATTTCATGCCTCATTAAATGTGAAAACAAAAAAATTCGCGTATATATAACACATACGACAAGTTAGCCAAATACGTGACCAAATCTTTGTTAATTTATGAAATTGAGTTACAATTAATGAAATACCCGAGCACGGATCACAACGACAATAGCTCAACTCCTAGCTATCGAGCATAAAAAGTGTTTATATTGTACTTACAGTAGAGCCATTTGCCATATATTTGCCATATTTAAGCATATTTGTGCAAGTGCGTCACATGACAAATAAAAAACCATAAAATTACGCATACGCCGCTTGAGTTGCACGCGCAAAGTTTCTATCGCAACGATTAGCGTTGAGTATATTACTAAACAGTATTTTTCTTTGCGAGGTTATTGCACTTTCAAAAGCCAACAATAGCAACAACAACGGAGAATAGAAAAAAAATGGCAGTCAACAACGCAGCGACGCAGCGGCGCAGCAGCGACACAATTAAACGAGCCGCGCAAATGTGCTGCGCGTGTGTGTATTGGTGCAAATATGTACGAACAAAATTTCCGATGATCAGCATAAATGCGCAAGGCACACGAACACGCGCACCAACACATGCCCAAATACATTGCGAAAGCAGCAAGCGACAACAACAAAAATCAGCAGTCAGCAGCAGCAGCAGCAACGCTGCGCTTCGGTCGCAGCGAGCAGCCGAACGAGCGAACGAATGAACGTCGAGCATTTTGACGAAGCAGCCATCGGCTATGCTTCGTTAAATCGTTCAACTTGTTGTTGTTCTTCTTTTTTTTTGGCTGTGCGTTAAATTTGTTTTTCTAAATTTGATGATGCAATACACGCATTTTGCCCAGCGACGCCAACGCTACTGTCGCCGCAGCAGCAGCAGCAGCAGCAGCGGCAATAGCAACAACGACAGTTGCCTTTAACGTCTTCGCACACACGGCTCAACTCTTTTTTGGGGCGTCGCTTGCTTTTTTGCTTCTCTACTCGCCTGTTCTTTGCTTCTTCACACGCACTCTGCACTTTGCTTTCTGCGACTTTTTGTTCCTAATTCGAATACGCAGCAGCGGCGACAACAACAACAACAACAGCGGCATATATGGGCTGAGCTGAGCAGCGGGGTGTGAGGGGTTGTCAGACATAGCATGAATAATAGGCAAACGGCAGAGAACACAACAATAGCCACAACAGCAATAAGAGCGAGAGCCACGCACTGAAAATGGCGATTCATCAAAGTCCACTTAACAAGTTTTTTGCATTTGAAAGACAACAACAAATTGGCCGGGCCAGCGAAAGAACAAGATTAAGAAATAGCCGTAGACGACGAAAACTTAATAGAGTGAAGAACCGGCAAACTAAATGAAGTTAGAATACATTATATACATATATTGCATATTAATGATTTATGTATATACACGTATATACATCGATATTTATTTATGCGTGGCTTGTTACTAATTTATATTCGCTGATCTGCCAGAGGAGATAATAAGCTAATTCATACCTTTGCATACTTCTAGGCTCCTCCGGCTTCGAGATATTTATTCTATAATCCCAATTATAATTATAAAAAACTATCTTTTCCTTATTTTTATATGCCTCTAATTAATCGGATATATTGGTGTGCATATGTATTTTTATTAGAAACACACATTTATGCCTAAATTATGGTCCCGATTAATTAGATGCTGTTTTGATGCTGGCATAGAAAAGCAATTGCCAGTTTGGCTAATTGTTATCTCAATGTAAATTTATGAGCATTTTTATTTAAGTAGGTAAAAGTTTTCCATGACCTTGACAAAGGCTTTCGGGTGTATATTTTTGGCTTTCCATTTTTTTTTCATGTAGCTTAAGTAAAGTTCTCTTATTTTATATATTTATTTGCGGCCTTTTGTTATGATTAGCCATTCGCGCCGTACGCACAAAAATTCTAATTTTACTTTTCGCACGCACACTCACATAAACACATGGTCACACACAGACACACATACACGCACACACACTTTTAGCTGTGTCTAGCAAATATTTTTGACTGCTGAACGTGTATTTCTAATTTTTGTTTTTGTGATTTTAGCTACTTTTTTCAAAGAATTTTTTATGATTTTTTGTGGCACGTTCCTGCCAAAGAAAATAAAAGCAAAAACATTATAAATAAAAAAGGTAACGAAAGTTGCTTTTAGCATTGTTTGCCAAGCGAAAGAAAGAGCTGAAATACATAATAATAATATCAACAACAACAACAGCTGAGCACTATCACTTTTATCAGTTTCGAAGGGGGGAGGGGGCTTGCCATTTGACACAGTTTGCAAACATTTGATTTGATTTAATTTGGATTTTTTTCAAAAATATTATGCTTACGTGCTGTAGTTTATTTTTTTTTGCTTTTTAGTTTGTTTTTGTCAGCTTTTGAGCTCCCACACAAGACAGCCCGCAAAAGATTATTTATAGCTGTTGTTGTGATTTTTGTGCTGTTGCTATTTGCCATTTGCTTTTGTTGTAGCAGTCATTGCACTCGCCAGCGCTCAAATCAGCAACAACAACACTGAGCTTGAGTTATTGTAGGTTTTTTTTTTTTGATAATACTCGAAACAAAATTTCGCAAGCAAAAAAAAATTACCGCATAAAAAAGTTCATTGACTTCATTAGAAATGTTTTTATACACATATATTTTTTTCTATTTATTTGCCAGAACTTGACGCTGCTCTTGCTGCTGCTGTTGCTGCTGCTGTCATGCCATGTTGCTGGCGTGCACCAATCAGCAACGACGCCGTCGCTGGCGTTGGCGTTCGCGTTGGACGCTGGCATTCTCTATGCTTAGCGTTTTGAGTTTCTCACATTCTCTCGCACCCTCACGCAAATTCTCGCATTCGCATGTGTGCCGATTTCTTTGGCACGATCTGCAGAGGCGTCGCCTCTTGCAGGCGCTGTCGAGTGTTGTTCAATTAATGCGGCTCATTATGCAGATGGATACATTCGCCTATTAGCAAAACATAAATTTCAATTTATGTGCCGCCTACTAAAACAATAACACCAATTACAATAATAACAACAACCGGCAGCAATAACAAACAAATAGCTGCAAAAAGTTTGAAGCTGCTGACTTCACGCACATTTTATGCAAATCAGTTGCGCATTAAATTGAATACCAAATTGTTGAGAGAAGTGAAAAGAATGCGCGTAGAATACAATAAATCAAAAGAGTCGACTATTAGAATACCCTACCCGCCGGTTCGCTCAGAGATTCAACATGTACCGCAGATAACAGCAAGTTGTATGCTGTAAAAGGAAGGAAATGATCATTATACAATTTTTTTATATTTCTGTTTATCTCTTTTTGAGTATTGGATATTAACAAGATTTCTAATCAAAGATCATTAAAATTAAGTATCATTAAGTTCTCTCTAAAAGCTTAATTTGGACTAGCATTCCTTAATACTAAAGGAGTTCATTCCTCTGGTACTCCTACCACATCCAGTTTGTTGCTATAAAAATTGTACTTTTACTATTGTACTTTTAATTTAAGAAATATATTAAAGAAATATAACAAACTGCATTAAATTGTAACTCAATTGTAAAATGCATAATCCTTTAAGGTGGATTTCAGGATTATGATTGAAAATTACATTTTGATTCAAAGCGTTTGCTGCTTGCTACAGCACTTAAATTTGTTACAAATTATAACTTAAGCCTCCTATGAGGGATTCTTCTTAAAGAGATTCTAATCAAATTTAACTAAAAGTCAATATTACTCCAATAACTAATAGACCATTCCTTTGAAAATTTCTATCCGTATACAAATGTTGTATAATTTTCTTATGCATAATTTAATAGCTAAAAATTGAGAGTTGGCCAACAGGCCGGGCATAAATTGATGCCTATGTCGGCACGCATGACAGAGCCGAAGACATTGCTAACCTTGAAAAGTTGTGGATGCGATCATTCCACTCTCTGCATACAAAACACATCGACAGCTCACAGATATCCAGATAGCTTTACATAGGCTCGATTTATGCGTTTGTGTGTGCGCATAGTTTGAATAAATTGATGTTGCGTTCTATGCGCACCAAGCAATTAATTAACCAACAGTTTCTTTTTCTCAGTTTTTTTCTTTGTTTTTTTTTTTCTTTTTTGTTGGCTTTGTAAATTGATTGGCAGGCCATTGGATACTCTGCGACTTGCTGGCCAAGAAGTCGCTTACAATGCGGGCGCCGAGCGCGTGGGCCTTGGAGCACTCGAGGCACGACTCGACTGGTACTTCAAGTGCCGGCTGCTCTACTACGGTAGGAAAACAATATAATATTTTGGCATATAATAGAACACATTAATGAAGTGCACAAATGTTGGCCGAGGCACAGAAAGGAATATCATGAACATTATGAAATTAACCGCAAGAGATAGGTGGCAAGTGGAACGGGAGAATTCGAAAAATGGAATTTGAAACATAGTTAGGAAAGTGGAATGGCACAGTTAAAGTTTGCGCAGTGCAAACAGTTGAATAAAGAACAGCAAATGGGGCCACAGTGAAGCGGGGAACATGGAACATATGCAAACGGAACAGTTGAATGTGGAACAGATCTTATAAATCTGGAGTTAATGTGTAAACATATGAAAGCGGAACACATTTACCAGAATATAATATAAGAAATTTAAAGGTGGATCATAAATATGTAACGCTTAAGAAAATAAAACAGGGAAATGTGAAACAGAAAAATTTGATGTATACAAAAGTGGAACAGTGGAAGCCAAAAAGTACAGCGAATGGAACAATAGAATTGAATAGAAAATATGATAAAAAATGGTTATAGAAAATTGGATATAAAATATGAATTTACATTGGAATACTGAATTACAAAGGAAATAAATGAATTGGATATGCAGAGAACCATAAAACAGTATAGTGTGAATTGAAACAGTTGAGAATATAAGCTTTAAAGCACAGGCTACTCTTCCATTAGCCTACCTAGGGCCTTAAGTGAATGATTTGTAAATTACAGACAAACAAACGCTGCAGAAAAAAATAGAAAAAAACGAACTTGGCTTTAAGTGACCAAACGGTGGGGCAGTGCAAACCATTAACGACCAGTCGATGTCCGTGGGCAGGGTTGAGCCAAGAAGCGAGGCAGAGCCAAAAGGCAACTGCGAAGAAGCAGCAGAGGAACAACAGAGACCACAAAAATGACTTTCCAACCAAGAACAACAGCAGCAACAGCAACCACAAGAACCAAGCCAAACTTTGCCATGGACTCAAATTGTTGTCTAGCTATTCGAGCTACGTTCTGTTCGATGTGGTGCTGTTTCTTCTTTCTCGTCTTTTATTTTATTTCGTATATCATTTTGCTGTGTTTTTTTTTGTTTTTGCTTTTTTGCGTGGCAGCCAACGATGGCGACTTGCAAGCGCTGACTTTACTTCACTCTTTACTATGAAAAAAATCAGAAGCAAAACCCGTCCCGACCGGGCAAGCAAATGCGTGTGCGATTTGCCATTGTTGTTGTTGCCGTTCTCGTTGAGGCAGCAAAACAGCAACAGCAGCGCCAATCACACGCTTCCCGGCACACACAAGTGCTGGCGCTGTTCCCTGTTCTTTTCCACACTCTTTTATTATTTGTATACCCTGCACCAATGGGAATGTGTGTGTAGGAGCAGCAATCGGATAAACGATAAATATTTTGAGAAAATTACAGCCGTGGTGATAACTTTATTATTATTATTTAAAATACAGGAATGTAGTTATAAACTATCAACCCTAACTATTTTTACAGAATACAACAGCCTGGGATTCGAACCTAATTCTGTTTTAATTAACTAAAGTCTATTGGAACAACAAGGTAAGAAATATATCTATTCATTTAAGTACACTACAATTTCGATGTTATACAAAAAATGTAATAATAAATTTAATTAATAATTTAATAAAAATAGTCAATTAATTATATTAATTTACTAACTAAAATTAATTTATATATATTTTATACACTCTAATTCATATTAGATAGATATAGATTCAGGGTATCTCCTAGGCAAGTTCTCTAGCTTTACCTCTGCTACTCGCTTTGCGCTGCCAGCGTCGCTGCTTTCGTTGCCGACGTCGCCGTCGACGCTGACGTCTTCGCTATACTTTGCCTATTCTTGCTAGTTTCACCTTGAAAAGTTCATTCACGCCAAAGCCAAAAAAAAAGCCGAAACGCAGCGCTAAAGTCCACAAAAAAAAGCAGTAAAAAACTTGCACAAAAATAACATAATTTATTTTTCTGCTGCCTGCACGCAAAAACAGACGCAAGAGGTAGAGAAAGAGAGGGAGAGGAGGAAGAGGAGAGAGCTAGAGCTAGCGTTGGGCGATTCTTTGGACAACCTAACTGCCGACCAGTCCGTGGGTCACTACGAATCGTTTATAATGCAAATATATACGCACTTTTTGAAGGCCCGACTATTTATGGCCGGTTTTTATTTCTTTTAGCCGGCCACGTGTGCACTAGTCCAAAAGGGCGCTTTCTAGTTCTGAGAATTGCTGCAGGCTCTGCATAAACTTGATCAAAGTCGAGTGTGGGTTTTGAGCCCAGTTGCAGATTAATCGAAGCAAAGGCAATTAGCTTGTCGTAACATGTCTTATATGGCCATTGTGGCACCTGGACTATGTGCCAACATGTTATCTTATCAGACGATTATGTGCAATGCAGATATGATATGCAATACTAAAGCCTTCACTATCATATCGCTCTACTTACAACGATAACATATTGGGCCTTAAGTAACGTTAACGACACAAAACTATACTGACCAAAAATTTAAAATACGCAAAAAATACTTTGATTTACAATTCGGATAATAATTTATAATGAAAGAAAATCTTTATTTAAAAGTATGCAATTATTAAAAAGTTACAAGTCTTGCTTTTTCTTGATTAGCACTCTTTCTAAACTACATAACTATCTAAATGTGACGTGTGTGCTTCCTATAATTAAATACTGCCACAATCGGAAGCCAACATGACTCATTCAAAGAAAAAAGAAAAAAAACAACACGGTTGGGTTCCACGCAAGGCAACCCCAACCAAAATAGTTCTGATTACGCAGTTTGACGCCAATCACAATAAAATTCGCACACCCCCAACGCAGAAGCACAACAAAATAAACTATCAAAATTGGCAAAATGCGAAATCAAAAATGAACAACAAGTTTACTCTTCTTTTTGCTTTTTTTTTTTGCACATATCAAAACAAATGGCGAAAATTCGGTGAAGTTCAAGGTATGTGCCATTAAATCAAACACAAAAAGCAAACAGAACAAAAAGGGGGCAAAAAAAAACAGCAAACTAAAGCATGAGCATGGGGAAAACTAGCATTAACTATAGCTGATTGTGGCCGAAGTGAGGAGCGAAGGGCAGGAACTGAGACCGGGAACCCAACGAGCCAAACATACGCTGCGAGTGCTTGCGATCAGAATAGCAACAAAACGAAACAACGAATAGCGCTGAAAGCAAAATACAAAAAAAAAAAAATACTAGACGTATACTTTATCTATAAAACACATAGAGACATTTGTTCAAGCATGTGTGTGTGCGTGTAAAATGCGTGTGCCCAAAAAGCTTACAAATATACTTTTTATATTTTTGTCTCTCTTCTCTACCTTTTCGATTCTATGCGTTTGCCAAAACAGCTTTTGACAACGCCAACGTACCGCTCAGATCTTATCTTATCTGACGGATCGTGCCTTCTCTGAACTAGCTAACAACAACAGCAACAACATCAACGCACTTTTTAATGAGTCTCGATTAGTTTTATTGGGTTTTGGGTTTCATCTAGTGACGAACAGTTCTGCGGCTTTCTATGTCCATGTGTCTGGCGTTTTGGGGGTTCGTATAATCTATGTTTATTATGTTCGTCTGCCTGTCGCATGTGGGAATATGCCTCTAGACATGTGTGTGCCCAGCGGCTGTCATCTGCGATTTATTTTTATCTCATATTTTTTGCTTTTCGACATTTATTAACAGATAATTGGTGTAGGTTGAGAGGAGTGCAAAGTGGAGAATAAAATAAATTGGTTGTTAGTAGCTGACAATCAAATATAAATTATCATGATAAAATACTTTAAAGGTATACTAACAGTGAATGTGGATTTCAAAAATTTAGCCCAAGCAAATATGTTTGATAGTAAGTTTTAGATTACAAGAAAAGTATTGTTAATGTAAGAAATGTTTACATGAAAATAATAAAAAAAGAAAGTTGTTAATGAATCAATTTTAATTATGTTAACCATTAATTCTGATTTTAAACAAAATTGAAAATCTATTTTTTCTTTGTTTATTTAAAAAAAATGTATTATCTATTTAAAATCGCGTAAGTTTATTTTTAGTCAATTGCGGGTACTAAAATTAGTATACAACGCACTTTTTTTTAATGACCAAAATGTTCAATCAAAAGCATTTTTGCAGCTGTTATTTTTTATAAAATATGTGACAAGATATACCTAGTAGCTCTTAAAAGTTCCATTCAAACAATATATAGAACATATCTGTATCTTTTAGCGGTTTTTAGCTTTGATGAAAAGTTCCTCGGCTGTTGATACGACAAAGGTTCAGAAAGATATCTTTCAAAGGCATCTTAAAGTAAACCCAGAAACCAGATGATTATTTTAATCGTAGCAAATTGTCAATCAATAAATGTTTCCTTTATATATTGCTAGTTGTTTTTTGCAATCTTTATGATGCTTCGCCACTAGCGCGACCTGCCGTCCATTGATCTAGTTCCCTAACACATTTCATGCCTTTTACAAATTCGCCCAAGAGTATGCAACGTTTCTTGGGACCAATTCAAGAGAGCATAGAACAAATCTGTTTGGGCAGCGCCCTTGGCCCACTGATCCACTTAATATGTAACGTAATACAACTTTTAATCTACAGAGATTGGAAAAAAGGAAGCGTACAAGAGATGCTGCAAGTAATTATCCGCAACCCTTTTATATGCCAGAGATGCAAATTATGTAAATAAAATGAAGCTAGGCAGCATTTTCGTTTATTCTTTTTGTATGTAAAACAGACCTTTTGCATTATTTTCACATACTTTGATTGCCAAAAAGTCGCTGTTGTTGTTGTTGTTGGGCGCTGCGGGTCAACGGTAAATCAGAGTGAGTAAAAATAGTCCGGTGAAAAGTGGCAATACCCTGTAATTATGTATATATTATGTATGTAGTAATCTGCTAAACAACAATAATAAAATTTAAGAAAGATAGGTAAACTAAAACTGAATTTACAATTAATTAACTAATTAGTCCACAGATTTAAAGTCTTTCTAGTTCTTGTAGCTTCTGAATTTCATGTCAAATGCTAATAAAGTTGTGACCTAAAAGGAAAATATGTACTTTTTATAGATGACAAATATTTTCTGCCTTTCGTACTTTATCATACCCTTTTTAAACATTTTTCTGGCTACAGGGTATAAAAAAAGGTGCTCGGAAAATTTGTTTTGACCCCGTATTTGCTTATCTCACACGCATCTGGAATGACTTAAATATCTCATTTAACGCCAGGACGAGTACGTTGAGCTGAGTTTATTTTGGACTTGTGTCCTGTAGCTGGTTTGCTGCACTTGCCGACCTCACACACACATACACACAGAGCTGCTTATGTACAGCTAAATACGCGCACAATAAATTTCAACATGTTTATCCCTTTTTTCCACTCGCACACACGTAACAAACTTCCTGTATGCCGAGCCCTGGCCAAGTGCTTCTTATGTCCTGCGTCCTTTGTCCTGTCCCAAATATACTTTCGCTTGGATTTGAGTGTATATGGGTGTGTGTGTGTGCTGCGTGTGCCCGCAGTGCGCAAAGTGTGTCAAAAAGTTTCTGGCTATTACTTTCACTACTTAGAGTTAGAGCCAAAGCCTGGCGGGAAGAGGTGAGTGGGAGGGGCGGAAGGGGGAGTTACAGCCGCAACTGCGAATGTGTCTTTGGCCTTGTGGGGGTTGTTGTTCGTGTTATTGCTGTTGTGCGTGTGTGTGTGTAATGCGACAAATTAACAATGTACTTAATTAATATGTCAAATTGGATTACAATTTGCTAAAAATTTGTCATAAATGTTGGTCACCGTGCTTCCACTCCGCCGAGCGACTACTGTAACAGTTTTCAGGCAGCTGGGCCATAAAACACTCGGGACTGACCCATTGCCTTTAATACTCTGTTAAAGAGAAAGTACGCTTATATGGACAGTAAACAAACTAAAGCTAAAATGTAGCCACATTCGCTTATAATACCCAAATGGCTTAAGCACAGAGCTTGATATAGTGAGGGTGAATGAGTTAGGTAAGCTGTTGAGAGCTCTGAAAGGAATCTGCTCCCAATCTATTGCCAGTTCTTGCCCAGTTGACGATCTAGTCGGAGATTTTCCTATTTAAAAAATCAAAGTATCTAATTGAGCTGATAATAATCTCAAGTCTTTGGATAAGAATTACCGTTAAGCTAGACCTTGAGCTTTTAGTTATTAAACTGATTAACTATGCAAAAATAAATTAAATTAAAAAAATAAGTTATAAAATAAGTTAAATAATAAATAAATAAATTAATTAATTAAATTAATTAAATTCGCACAACCGCTTTTAGCTCAGAATAAGTTTGACTTTGAGGTCAATTCTGCACTTAAATTAAAAAAAAAATTTAGTCAAAATTTATCTACAATTTTGAATTTAATATATACCTAGGTATATACGTATGGTAGTCAACATGGTAGTCAACATTTGTACTAAAAATTTTACCTGAATTATATTTATATTTACGGTTTGGTCTCTGCATTGATCATCAATCAATCATCAATATTTTTAAAATATCACAGCATTGAACTAAACTAGCTGTCAAATCGGTAGGCCAAACATTTTACCAACTACAGCCAGTTTTATTTTCCGGTTATTAAATATTTATGTTCGGCGCGCATGGAATTCATCTATTTGCAAGTCGGGAGACAGCTGCTACAGCTACTCATCAACAAGTAAAGCCACTAAAAACTTATCAACTGCGCATATATAAATTTTAATTAGACTTCACGCACACACACACACACACACATACTAATGCATATACATCACAGTCAAGGCGGCATAGAAACCAACATTTTGTAGCGGGGATTCATTTTGGCCTTAATTAATTTTTGGCCAAGTGACATTCCCCACAGCACCACACACACACACACACACACACACACAGATATAAGTATATACTTATATATGTATCTCAAAATTTTGTTGAGCATTCACAGTGAAAATTGAGCTCGAGACGCGTCTCTTTTGATAAATTGATTTTCACCGAGCGAAAGTTTTTGGGCCAAAACGACAAGTGCAAAAGCGCAGCGCGAAAGTATCTCACGGATACACAAACTGTTGAGAATCTGAGCCTGCCGGCAGCTGTAACTTCTGAATGCCAGCGAGGAGAGGGTTGCTTGGATGCGGTGGGCGGGTGGGGGGTAGGTAGGCTGCCTGCTGTGTTGTCAAAGTAACGAGTGCGCTGTCAAGACTGTCAGCCACACCCACTCGCCCAGACTGAACGCCCAACCTTGGCGCCCCCCCCCAACAACTGCCAAAGTAAGCAAACTAAAAAGACAAAAGCAACGCCTAAAAGTGTGCTACACATAAGGCACAAAAGTATATAACGGCCCGGCCGAAGCTGCCGCTGCTGCGTCTTCATCTTTGCGGGTTGCCCCGGCGACGCGTGGGGCATGGCAACACGGCCATGAGCTTCAGCTTCAGCTCCAGCCAAGTGCAACAACAACAGCAGCAGCAGCAACATCAACAGCAACAGCAGCAGCCGCAGCAGCAGCAACATTGACAAAAGGTTTCTTTTTTTTTGGTTTGGGGTTGCGCTACGCCCTCGTAACGCCTACCAACCGCCTTTCCCTTTCTGCCCGCCCATCGGCCGGCCCCCCCTGCTGCCTTCTGCCTTCACACCGCCGGCTCTGGCCATGTACACAAAACTTGGGCCGCATTTTGTTGGAAAATTCGAATGTCAGTTGTAATAGCTTCGGCATATAAATCAATAAAATGATTGTACGCACCTTTGCGCTTTCCCATTCCACGGCTGCCAACACCCCCCACCCCCATTTCCCAAATGCTGCTGCTGCTGCCTTTTTTTGTGTCGTTTTCTTGCAGCTTCTGGTTCTGGCCATGGGCACTTGTAGCGACGGCTGGCGGCCTTTACTACAGTTGGTTGTTATTATTGTTATTGTTGTTGTTGCTGCAACGTTGTTGCCGAAATACACAAAAAGGGGTGGTAAAACGAGGGTCAACTCAAAAGATTGCCGGCATTTTATGAGCAGTTAATTTGTTTGAAATTATTAAGTAGACTTAACAAGTAATATGACATTGGACTTAAGTGACTGTATATCAGATCTATACTTAGAAGTTAAGAGTTAGGTAAAAAAAAAACACATAATAGTAGTATTATAAAATGTTTGCACTTAATTTCCTTCATAAATACAAGTTAAATCTTAAAAGTCTTTAAAAAGTATTTAACTGGTATAAACAAATTTAAAATTTTAAAATATATTTTTAATACGACAGATTTACAAATATATATATATAAATATCTGTTACTGTTTTGAGCAATTATACGAATAAAAATTTATACATATTTAACATATTTTACATATGTCTAATAGCTAACATCTGTTTATATATTTGATTCTGAGTTTAAGAAAAAATTTAAGTAAATAATAAAATTATATATAAAACTTTTGGTTGCATTTAAAAGTTGAGTCCAAACTCGGGGCACTTGTTTGTTTAATTTGTAATTTTATCAATTTTGTTTATGTTTACTGACCTACTAAGAAATAGAGAGTAGTAAAAAACGGTACAAGTAGGATTAGCATATAATCCCTGGTTGCATATTGCTTAACTATAACAATAATAATATAATTATATAATAATTCTTTAATGTAATAGTCATAATAATAATAACGACAATAAAAATAATAATTATTGATGGATTAGCATATAATTCCTGGTTTCATATTGCTTAACTATAATAATAATAATATAATTATATAATAATTGCTTGAAGTAATAGTCATAATCATAATAATGATAATAAAAATAATAATTATTGATGGATTAGCATATAATCCCTGGTTGCATATTGCTTAACTATAATAACAATAATATAATTATAAAATAATTGTTTAATGTAATAGTCATAATAATAATAATGATAATAAAAATAATAATTATATATATATGTACATTTTTTTTGATAATCTCACAACTGTTCGATGCACCCCATCATCAGCCCATCAGTGGCAGCAACACCCACATGGCCGTTCACTGCCCGCCGTCCCCCACTGAAAATGTATTTGCTACCAGCTTCAGGTGCGGCTGCTTGTTGCTGCCACTGCTCTTCTTCTATATGTTGTTGTTGTTGTTGTTGCTGCTGCTGCCGTTTGCCATTCAACATTCAAGTTGGGGCCATTTTGCTGACTGTTGATGATGATAATGGGCCTGGGGTTTGCCTGAGGGAGCTGCCATGGTTGGTAGAAAGTAGATGCCTGGCTGGCATACACACGCTGCCCCCACCCCGTGCTCTACACCCCCACCCCCACGCCCACCCCTCCGCCCACTCTTTCTTGTTCGCGTTGCCATTGCGTACGACGTATAAATTTTTACGCATTTTTGATTTATGTGCAAAAAGCAAGCGGCGCAAATAAATTGGCGACGCCTTCGTGTATATTGAAAATGCATTTCAGAAACAAACACAAATTCAAGAGGCAGATTTAGCAGCTGCACAGCACTGGCAATAACGTTAATGATTATGGCAACTCTGGCAAGCGATAAACAAGCTGCAGAGGGGGTGTAAATGGGGGAGGGGGGCGCACACCTGCCGGGACACATATGTGTGTGCAAGAAAACTCGAGATCCGCAACAGCCAGCTACAGGCCATTAAAAGTTTTACAATGCAGACACACGCACTTTTGGCAGGAGCTGCCGCCACGCCTCCTGCTAAAGTTGCTACTTTCTTTTTTGGCGTTGTTTTTTTTTTTGTTGCCTGCTGCGTCGCACAATTTTTAGGCTCACTTTAGTGAGGCAGCTATTTTTTTTTGCTTTCTTCTATGCCTGGCCAACAGTGCGCATACTTGATGCTGGCATTTACCCACCGAAAACAACAGTTCCGTGCCATGATGGAAGACCACAACACATGCGAACCAAATTTACTCCAGCTCCCAACTTGTTTTTTCCCTCGCATTTTCCTTGCCTTCCGCTCGCTACGTCCCTTTTTTCCGGCGCACAATTTACAACAAGTAGGGCAAGTCAAGAAGCACTTGAAATATATTTCCCTATCCTGTTTTTCTCTTTTCCTAAATTTTTCCTTCTTTTTTTCGTCGTCTTTGTTGGGCATAGCAATTTATGTTGCTTAGACATTGAGTTTAAAGT
Organism: Drosophila robusta; assembly: GCA_035043565.1. Lineage (NCBI taxonomy): Eukaryota > Metazoa > Arthropoda > Insecta > Diptera > Drosophilidae > Drosophila > Drosophila robusta. The sequence goes on along the minus strand of JAWNMW010000583.1, from coordinate 8,748,754 downwards.
GCCATAGATGCTAAGCATAAGCTGCTTTGTCATAGAACAGGTTTTTTATGCGACAAGATATGAGCACCTAAATACCTTGATAATTGTCTATTTCCGTTGAATTTTGCCATTGGAGTGGCAACCATTTGGCAGGAGAGGCGAATGCTTTATTCATAGCCATCGAAGTTGTTGTATATCAATCATGAGTGCTGTCATTTACTTCCTGAGATACGTTTAACACAGGCAAAATGTTCTGGTGCATCAAAGAGAATCATATCAATCAGTTATTAATAGTATTTCTGACACGGTCTTCCTACGTATAGGAAATGCTTTTGTGGCAAAAACTTCTTTAATCATTCTGGAGAACTTTTATCAATCAAATACTTGGCTATAATTGTAGAGTAAATTCTTTATGTAAATGCAAGCAAATATAATTAAGCTACAGTTCTTTTTATGCACCTTAAAGCTCTCTGGGCTTATAGACAAGTGACGCATGTGAGTTGGGAGCCAAACACTCAAGGTTATTAGGGTGCGTTCTCCCCAGTTGGTCATATCGCCGTGGCTCGCATTCAACGGCTGTGGGGCAACACCTCATTAAAGTTACATACGATGCCTTTCCATCGTGCTAACAAGCCGCCCACAGCCTGCATAAAGCTGCACGCTTCCCACTCCAATACACGCACACGTAATCTACACACACATACACACACACACACACCCAATGCCCAGACACCCACATGACATTGCCCTGGGAGCCGAGCACACGGACGTTGCTGTGACAGCAAAGATAACGCGACAGCAGCAGCGGCAGCAAAAGCGGCATCAACTCCAATTCCAGTGGCAACATGGTGCGAGAAATGTCAATGCATGTGGCAAGCAAATGACCAGCAGGAGTCACACACACACACCACCCACACACACAACCATTCTCAGCATGGTGTGATCTATGCCTATCTGATGTATTTTAATGGTGCTCGCATATATTTTTCATTATTGCTGCTGCTAGAGAGAGAAAAGAAACCACGCAGAAAAAAGCAATAGCTAGTCAAACAAGTGTATGTTGCAGGAAAATTAAATCATCGAATTTTTGATACCCTACAATTAAATAAAATTGTAAAATTAATATATGTGAAGATATTACTAAGAAATTTATTAAAAGAACGAAATGTAAATAATTTATTAGTATCATTGAAGTCAGTTCAGAGTCATATCTGACAAAGTTGTTGCGAAAATAGTCTAAAATTTGGTATGTGAGTAATGTAGAAGTCATACAAAGTAAAGTTAAATTGTGAATCGGTTCAATTGTGGTTCGCATAAAGTAAAAATATAAGCAAACAATTATTTTCGGAATTAATCAAAAATGTATGAACGAAACCTGTTTTTAAAAAAATATTAATGGGGTTGAGTTCAGGTTGAGTTGTTTTTTATTCAAACTAGTTAGAAATTTAAAAATAATGTAGCTTGCGGTATTGAACCGGTTCGGCTGAAACTCGTTTTGCAACACGTAAAAATAATTCCAGTAACCCTCAATCATATCTAACTTTTCTGTTTGCCAAACTTTCCTCCAATTTAATAAGCCCTATTCTATGTGGAATTCACTAAAAGAGTTGCCCCACTAACTCATCTCCAACGTCGCGTTACGTATACGCAACGCATGCCAGACTCGCGCACAGTCTGTGCCGGTCAAATTTATTTGGTATACACCAGAGGACGCAAATTTCGTGGCTGCATCCTGCCGCAGGCACTGGCCAACCCACGAGTGCTGGGGTGGCCCGTCCGCACGCACGTTACGAACTCGGCCCCAATACCCCTTATCGCTGGGGTCGTGCTGCGACATTTGGGGGATTCGTGCGCAATATTTTTTACGGCCCAACGTTGAGATTGCAATTTAAAAATCGATAAATTGCAATTAATTTAATGGTCACAACGACATCCAGCAACAAAGTTGCCAAATAAATCATGAGCCACTGCAGTCGAACGATGCGGTCGATTGCGTTCATAAATAAAGCGCGAAAAGATTCTTAAAAGTTCGTAAATACTTACACATTTCTGAATTTGTATGGCATAAAGGAAAGGATTATCGCTGTTCCAGATTCCATTCGAAAACCAAAAAGAAAACTTTAAATTTCCCTGGTTTATTAAAGTACTTAACGATGTCATGGCACACGACAAAGCACTTTCAATCTAAAGCAGCTTTCAGCAATCGTGGCTAAAATTGTTGTTGCTAAAAAATGTTGTGAAATTTTTATTTATTAAGGCCTAACGGGCACTTAATTAGCCACAGCAACTCTAACGCTACATCAGCCTAATGGATGACAGCAAATGCTAAGGATTAAGGTTGCCAAGGAGATTCTCAAAAGTCAAAAATACAAATTAGAGGCGGGATAAGAGCGGAAGGCATTACACAAAGTAGGCAGAGGACAACGAACACACAATGAAACAAACGTGAATTAATAAAACTAATAAGAGCCACTAAATTATATACAACAAAAAATTGTGCGTTGGTCTCAAGATTAATAAAATTTGAAATAAAAGCTTAGAGTAGGAATTCGGGAATTGTACAAATTATGTACTTAAAAAATAATTTAGCTAATTGTTTTTTGTGCATAATCGATCGTTAAAATGAAAGCAAAATTTGATAATCTGTTGCTATACCACGTATCTGGTTCGTAGTCTCTGGAGCATGACAAGCTATATAAATATAAAATCCAAATGTATGTAGATTGTATTTGTTTCTGGCGATATTTTGATAAGGATAACAATCGATAAATAAATAAAATTTAATTCTGAACTAAAAATGTTGTATTTTGTTCTATAATATTTTGATAAAATACTAAAGATGTTGCCAAAATGCACTTGCGAATAAATCACATCCCAGTGGGGCTAGAAAGAAATTTTAAATTGAGAAGAGCGCTGTGAAAGCACATCGAAAGTGAAATTTTAATTAAACTGCCAGAGCCATTTGTAGCCATGGCAAATGCGAACTGGAGCATATTTTAAATGCAGCAATGAAAAACAATTTGCCAGCCCAAAATACGTCTCGCTGGTCTTGGCCCTGGCCCTGTCCGTGTCCTTGGTCGTTGGCAACTGGCAACTGGCATTTGCATAATTTCCACCCCGGAATGGGGTGAAAGCGGCGGCTCAGATTCGAGCAGCGCTGGGATTGCTGATTAGGTGCCTGCCATCGGCTGCGTGCGCGGCCTGCGTTCCCCGGCCCTCGTCCTGCCCACTTTGTCCTCGTTGCCGCCGCTGTGGTCCAGCAGCGCAGCATTTAATTACCAGCCAACCACGGCGGCAGCTTCAGCACAACGATGAAACAAAACAGAAAGAAAAAAATTTGGTAAAGAAAAAACAGGTTAGGCAGTCACAAGACGCGGCCAGGACGTGCCAGGACATTGCGCTGTGCTGTGCTGTGCTGTGCTTGCCGGCTTGCCAACAGCTAAAACAAAACCTAATTTTCTCAAATTTCCAAACGGCCAACGACAACGTTTACGCCAACAACAACAGCAACGGGGTTCGCAAAATATGGCGCAGTTTAAGTGCGCTTTAGCTGCGGCACGGGCCAGGAGAAAGGCGGGCCGGCAGTCATACACTGCGCAAAATGCCGGCGGTTGTTATTAATGAGAAATAGGAACCATGATATGTGGGCTAATAATTCAGAAATGGGTTAATCGACTGCGTATTTAGCAGGTACAGTTCTGATTTTAATTCTTTAGACATGTTTTCTTGAAATAAATCATAAGAATATTATAAAAAATGCATCATTGCTAATCAGAGAATTGACATTCGGGTGGGAATCCCAAGATAGTGTATGAATTTTATATATGTGTTTACTTATAAAAATAAATGTTTGGTTTTTCAAAATTAAATTAAAAGCTTTCGGCTACATACTATTAATAAAATATTCAAAAATAAATTGTGGAGTTCAAAGATGAGTAAACATTTTGTCTTTGTAATTCATATTTTTAAGCTATGAATAAAGACGAATAAAAATGTTATCTTGCTTAAAAATGTTTTATGTAACAGATTAGTTTAATTTAAATCATAATTTTCTTTCAGTGTACTTTTCATTGATATACAAAATATATAACATTTCGGCACAGCTGTGTGCAATAATAAATAGACAAAATACATCTTTGTGTATGTTTATTAAATGTAAAATATTGCACTTAGTTCTGGTTTTTTAACGATTTACAAAATATTTATCACAGTGTAGATCTCTTAGTGATGCTGCAGGAATATTTTCATATACAATGCTGTTTTCGTAGCTCAAACAGGTCTCTGCAATGCGACTCACACACACACACACCCACACACTAACACGTTCACGCACACAAGAACACCAACAAAATATAGAAAAAGCAAAGCAGCAAACAATGATTTTCATGGTACGTAAAATTAATTAGGGCACTGAGACAAAAATCCTCAAATTTCAATGAGCTGCGCAGCGCAGCCGACGTCGACACACACACACACACAGACATATAACTAGTGGCTGAGGGGGGTGGTGGGCGGTGTGTGGTTGGTGGGTGAGGCTGGTGGTGGCATGCACTGAAAACAAGGCACAACTAAAAATACCAGAGCGCGAGGGGTTGGAGTTGGGGCAAGTCACATAGATGCCGGGCAACATAATTACTCTGCAGCTGTGCGTGTGCGTGCGTGTGTGTGTGTGCGTGTGTCTGTGTGTGCGGCTTCTGCGTAGGCTGCGCCTTTCAATGCAACACATTTTTGGATGCCAGCGCTGGCAGCGCAGTCGACGTCGCTGCTGCGCGTGTTTCCTGTCGCTTTATGTACCAAAAAGCTTTTACATAGTAAAAGACAGTGTGTGTGTGTGTGTGTGTGTGCTGCTGTGTGTGTTATCAGCATGACAGCTATTACAACAACAACAAAAACAAGCACTGCGACGGCAGCTCAAAGGCACAAATTTTTCATATATTTTTTTCGTCTAGCTAATACATAATTACAAATACATTTAATCCAGAAAGTTTTTTAATTGTTTTTGTTGTCGTTGGCACAAGGACAAAAGCTGAAAAGCCTGGAAAACGAAATGGAAAATGCGAAACGGTTGCGCTCAAATGAGTTGGGAAAAGAGAAAGGTGGGGGGCGCTTGCAGACTGACATTTTGCCTTGATTGACATTTTCGAGATTGTGAAACCGTAGTGAAAGTAAAAGGGAAAGCAGGAGAAAGCGTACGGGGGGTGGCATTTACGGCTTCTGATGGGCAGGTGCTGTCAGTGAGCAAATTCTTGAATGGATAAAAGTAAAGAATGGATAAGACTGCGCTGCATGCAAAGTAATGAATGCGCTGTGGGATTTACGGCGCAGGCGGACGAGAGTTGAGGCAGATAAATATAAAAATTATTAGATATGAAGCCCACGCGGCGCTGCTATGTAGATGAGCTGCCTTAGTAACCCAATCAAGCAACCGTAGAGCGTACGGCTTCAAGAATTCCCCGGCAAGGGTGCTATGTTAAAGTTTATTTAAACATGCAGCAAAAATAAAAAACTTATTCAAAATAAAATAGTAATTATAATGATAATAATAACAGTAATAGAGCTCGGAACCGTAGCGCCCATATTTTAACTCCCATAACTCTGTCAAAACAGAGCCAATTTTCATGGTTGATGGCATTTTGGTTATGGTTTGTCCTCTTTAATGAAATAAAAATTGAAAATATTTGCATTACAATTGCAAATTTATGTTTCGATTATTTATATAATCGATTGTTGTGGTCACAATGAGCATAAAAAACAAATTTAAAACGGATTCAGAGCGGATCAAATCTTTTGTCAAAAATCATGGTAAAATTTAGAACAATTTTGGCATGTAAACCTCTCTGATCCATAGTTCTCATATTTCAAACTCCCATAACATTGTCAAAACTGAACCAATTTTCATGTTTGATGAAATTTTGGGCATAGTTTGAACTCGGTATTTATATATTTAATTTTGATACAATTTGTTGGTGAAAAAATCATGTTCTCCCCGCATACTTATTTTCGAAAATTTTGTTTTTTTTTTCAAAAGAGTTTCAAATTTATATTTTTAATCGATTGTGGTGATCACAATGAGAATAAAAACAACATTATCGATTCTAGGGCGGTCAAATTTTTGTAATAATTTAAATTTTTGTAAAAAATCGTGTAAAAATTTAAAAAAAATTTGACAGCATAGCTCTCAATTCCATAACTGCCATAATTCAAACCTTTCTAATTTGTCAAAACTGAACCAATTTTCATAGTTGATGACATTTTGGTTATGGTTTGGTAGATTCATTTTGTATATTGTATTAGCGGTAGATGTTTTGGTTGTTATTACACTGTGAACGGCTACACCCGACTGCAAAGTTCTTTCTGGTTTAAAGTTGGATGAGGACTGCATTCTATCGATTTCAAAGCAGTTTTAGATAGTTCTATCAAACTTAAGGAGAACAATTTCCAAAATATTTATAGGCCCCTTGAAGTGGTTAAGAGACTTGTGCCGTATAAATAAATATATATCTTTAAGGTTTGGGTTGGGTAGCTATTGAGCTACAACTAATAGATGATAGTGATTGTTGTTTCATTGCCGTATTGAGAAACGCCTACATTGAGGTTGTGCTTGTCTCTTTCAAGCACATTAGCGCCGAAATTAATTTCGCTTCCTGCCTTACTATCTAAAGTATATACTCGAAGGCTTTAAGTTGGCAATTAACTGTGAAGGAAACAAATTCTAACCGCCTGAAGACCGCATACGACATTTGGCACGCACTTTATTACGAATCGAAAAGAATGGGCAGACCACAAAAGCGAGAACTTTTCCTAGGAAAATGCCACCAAATTTGTCTCTGCCTGTGCGTTAACTTTAAACTAACACACACACACCAACACACACACAACTCATTGCTATGCACCGCACATGGAGGCAGACACCGGAGACCCGCTGCGACCCACATAAGTAAGCAAAGAAATAGCCAAAAAGGAAGCGGCGAAAGGCAATGAAAATTTTCCTTGTGCACTGCAAAAACTACGCAATTTAGAAAAGCGGGCAACAACAACAAGGCCTTAGCAGCTATATAGTATATACCCAAGCTATATACACACGCACCAACCCCAGCAACAACAACAGCAATCAACGTCACTCACAATGCCGCTCCTAAGACCCGCTCCGACCCCGACTTCGCCCCCACCCTGCACCACACCATCCCTACGCTCGCTGCACACGCACAAAAAGCGCCAAAAAAAAAAAGAAGAACGAAATTACAAACGCAGCGGTCGGTCGTTTGGGTGGATGGGTGGTTTGGGTGGCTTCTGACGCTGAAGCCAAAGTGGTTACTGGGTGGTTTTTGGGCGCAATAAAGGACTGCAGCAGCAGCAGAGGCCAGCCCCCACGTTCCCTCCCCCTCCCCCCCCCCCCCCACCTGCCCACATAGGCGCACACGCACATCTGCCATGTACTGGGGAGGCAGCTGCAGCCACCCAACACCCGCCGGCCCCGCCCGCCAAACCCATGTCAAAGTCAAGCCACCACCAAAAAAAAAAAAAACAGAAAGTAAAAACAGAAAAGCCAAGAGCAGACGAAGTAGAAGTAAATGAAAATGTACGCCCTGCATTTTTTGTATTTTCTTTTTGTTGCCGCTCGTTTCGAGGCCCGAGCCGTCGCCCATTTCAGTTTTCTTGAACGTCCTTGATCCTTGCAACGCACAGCAACAACAATAAAAGGGCGCCTGCTGGTCGTCTTCCCAAAACACAAAAACACACACCAACACACACAGGCGCACACAGAGAGCATTGCGGGCGCATGTAAAAAGCATAGCATACTTTTTGGGGCCGCTACGTCGCCTGGCTGACGCCTTATCAGTTGTAAAAACAAAACCGGAAGCTCACGCACACAGACAGGAAGTCGCAGTGCGTGCGCCAGAGTGAGCTAGCAATAGAGTGGGCCGAGCGAGCGCACGAGCGCCCAGTGTGAGAGAGAGCGAGAGCGCGCACGACGTCGTCGAACTTTCAGGGTTTTTGTGTGAAAAGCGAAAGTGAAAAGCTGTGAAGGCAAAGGACAAGGCAAAGAAAGTGAAAGTTGGCCACCACGCAAACGCAGAGAGTGCCGAAGAGAGCGAGTGCGCTTTGCCAGCGAAGAGCGGGTGAGAGCGAGGGGGCAGCGCGAGAGAGCGCGAGAGCGAAGGAGTCTCTCAATGTTTTGCTGCAGTCGCGTCTCAAGAAAATGCTTGAATGCTTCGATTTTAATGGCCGCAATGTCCTTGGCCAAGCAACGTGCCGAAGGATATTTGGTAAACGCACGACGCCAACAGCGACGCCGGCTGCCGGCAGCGACGACGACGGCGACGGCAGCGGCGACTGCGACGGCGACAGCGACGCGTGAGCTTCGTTTGGCGGCTTGCATTTACTTTCACTTTCGGCTGGCCGCGAACTTGGCAAACAACCCCAGGACTCAGACCCCAGCGCACACACACACACACGCACACCCCTGCCCCCTTTGCATGCTTGCATATAATGTACTTTTTTTGGTAGGCAAACAAAACTTTTACCCCAAGAGCTTTCTGCATTTTTTTCTTTTGGCGCAAGTTTATTTTTGACAGTGTTTTATGCCCTGCGGCCAGGACACTGCAGCAGCGGCAGCAGCAGCAGCAGCAGCAGCAGCAGGGGCAGGGGGCCGTGTGGGGGTGTGGCGCCCAAAATGACAAAATAATGTAATTTGGCATTAGATTTATGCGTGCTGCGCCTCCTTTGGCGCGTGTCCTGCGAGTGCGAGCGTAAAACGCAACAAGGAGCCCGAGAAAACGCAGCGTCGACGTTTCCTTTTTGCCTATCGCACGTTCCCAACTGCTTCTTCTTTCTCGACGCCTTCCTCGTCCACCTCCTCTGCGTGGCTCGCCCGCTGTGCGCCTTATGCTTGTTGTTTTTCCTCTTATTTGCCACGCTTTGTGTCCTGTTTTTATTTCATATTTTGCTTCCTTGCGCCTTTGTTGTTGTTGTTTTAAGCCGCTTGTGCGAATTTAGGGCAGGTTTCATTGACGTTTTTTCCGCTTCTGCTTTTTCTTGTTATTTTTTTTTTGTTTTTTTTTTTGTTTTCTCAGCTTCTAGCAAAGTTTTTTTTTTGGCTGTTACAAAGAAAAACTTTCAAGTTTCTAGCTCGAAAGTTGCCGCAAATTGAAAAATGTCAACAAAGTTTAAAGTGCGAGTTCGAGCGGAAGCGGGGGCAAAGTGCGGACATTTTTCTCTTTTTGGGAGTGAGTTTTCTTTCAATAAAAAAAACAGACCAACAGAGATTGGATAAAATAGGTTAGTTAAAAACGCTTGTGCTTAACTAGAAAAATAAAGTTTTATTGGAAAACCCTTAACATTCAAAACAATGCCCAAAAATTCCACTGATCAGACAAACTTTCGCAAGATACAACGAAAGAAGAATAATTAAACAAAGCAATCAATTTTTGTAAACGTTCATTTTGTAATACTTGCAGGAAATGTTTTATGTATCGGAGACGAGACGTCTCCGATCCTACAAAGTGTTTAACCCTCAAAAAGCAAACAGTTGTTTATATAAAAAACTAAATTTTAACTGATCGTTCTTTGGGGACTTTGAATATATAATGGTCCGGCGGGGATTGCGTTTTAGGAGTTAACCCACGCGCTCCCCCCCCCCCCTTCCTTACCAGATTCCAAATTCCTATTTTTAACAACCGAAATGTCCTTACAGTAGTTTATAAAATATGAGAAGAATATAAGAATTTATTAACTTCTTTTTTCTATAAAAAAAATCTTTTTTTTGAATGCCCCAAAAAAATAACCTGCCTACGCCATAGTCTATAGCTTATAGCTCCAATTGCAACAACTGCTCAAAACTTTATATTTTCTTAAATAAGGTAACCAAACTAGATAATTGTAGAATCTTATCAATATCGGGCTACTATAGCCTATTAAGCTAATAGCTTCAATAGGAACAATCAGTCGAAAAATTTGTTTTTGTATAAAAAAGAGCGTCACAATACTTGTAATATAAAATATATAATATTAATAATAAATATTAATAATAAATAATTAATAAAAAAAAACTCAAACAATTTCATAATGCAGACTTATATGGGAACAATCGACCAATTATCAAAATCAATGAAGGCATGAAATTAATTATATGTCCAGTTCAAGGCTGGTATTAAACAATATCTATGATCGGAGTAGAATAGAGAGACCTCGTTATCAGTTTTATATAGTATATCATAGCCCAAACCAAGTTAAGCCAAATATGATAAGAACACAGATTGCTAATATAATACTAATATTTGACTGCAGTTCCCAGTGGATGAGTTCTTTACACTGAGCAAAGAGAGTCTATTTCAAATTATTTTAAATAATGTTGAAAAAAAACAGGCAATCAAAGCAATCGTATGCTCAAATAGTCAAACATCAGTGAGCATTATTGCTGGACAGATTCAAACAAACGTGGAAAATTCAAGTGTTCACACCTGACTCTGTAAAATTATATATTGGACTTGTATAATATAAACAATATAGTCTCGCAAGGAGCAGCAACAGCAATGAATTCGGACAACATCAAGTTGATTGTGCTCATAGCTGGCGGTCTCCTGATAACGGTAATCGCTGTGGTCGCCGCGCAGTCGGTTGTCTACTACACGGGCACCGATGGCGTCGTGACGCTGACAGCGGACAACTTTGAGAGCGAGGTGCTGCAGGACGATGCCATTTGGATCGTCCAGTTCTATGCGATCTGGTGCAGCAACTGCAACGCCCTGCGCACGGAATACAAGAAGCTGGCCCTGGCCCTCCGGGGCGTCATCAAGGTGGGCGCCGTCGACGCCGAGCGGCAAGCGGCGCTGAGATCCACCTACAACATACGCGGCTATCCGATGATCAAGGTGTTTGGCAGCGACAAGACGCGGCCCACCGACTACTTTGGGCCACGATCGGCCCAGGGGATGGGGTATGCGGCCGTCGCCGAGATCATGAAGAAGCTGCAAGCGGCGTCGCACGACGAGCCGGAGGACAATGAGGCAGCTACCAGCATTAGTTTCGACAGCGAGATCACGGAGCTGCGGCCGGAGATCTTCGACAACGTGCTCCTCAATGCCGCTGACCATTGGCTGGTGCTGTTCTATGCGCCCGGCTGTCCCTATTGCCGGCGGCTCGGCGCCGACTGGTCCAAGGTGGCCAAGGAGCTGGCGGGCACGTTCAAGCTGGCCGCTCTCGATGCCATCACGTACATGAACAAGGCGCTCGAGTACGAGGTACACGACTTTCCGGCCATCAAGTACTTCCCGGCCAACGCCAAGCTGCCCGGCGATACGCTCGAATACGCCGGCGGCTCGAGTACGGCAGATATCGTGAGCTGGGCCAACAGCCAGCGAACCCAGCTGCTGCCCAACCTCGACGTCGTCCAGCTGACGGACGAGGCCCGTCTCTACAGCGCCTGCGAGGACAAGGCCTGGTGCCTGATCGCCGTGCTGCCCTCGCTGGTCAACTGCAATGCCAAGTGTCGGCGCAAGTTGCTCGGCGTTCTGCGCGAGGCGGGCGGCAAGTTCGCGGAGCAGCGCTGGGGCTGGATCTGGACCGCGGCCGGGCAGCAGCCGGCGCTGGAGCAGGGCCTGCGGATTTGGGATTATCCCGCGCTGGCCGTGGTCAACTGCCGGGAATCGAAACACGCCGCTTTTCAGGGCTCTTTCTCTGCGGCTGGGCTGCACGAATTCCTGACCGACATTGCCAAGGGGCGTGGCAAGTTTGTCCACATCAATTGCGCCCGGCGACCACCCATCCTACCCGTCACAGAGTGGGACGGCCAGGACGCCGAGCCGGCCAACGAGCCAACCTGCGAGCGGATCATCACGGACGAGCTCTAAGGCTTCCCTCTCTAGAATTCCCCCAAACGTAAGACAATTGATCAGCAGACTCAAACATATTTTTAATTTACGTATTTTCGCCAATTTGCCAAGTGCACCCAAATTGTAAAGTAGAACAAATAGTAAATTTATAGACTGCAAAAATGAATAACTAAAATGTATAAAATATTTAGTAGGCCTTTTTAGAAAATCTCTTTTGATTTTTTGTTTAAGAAAATCATTTGTTTTAAGAAAAATATATTATGTCTTCAAATAAATTTTCAAAATGATTAAATTGGATTAAAAACAAAAAAGTATTCCAAATTTCTCCATTACAATTTTTTTAGTTTACCTTTTTTTGAGCTCTACAAAACAAATCTCTTATTAATGGATTTTTATGACAATGGTAAAGTATGAATTTAAGCAAACGCCTTAACAAATAAATTTGTGAAAAATACTAAAGAACACATCCGTGAAGGAATCAGACTAAAAGTTCTGTTTCTTAAACAACTGCTTTTGGACTGTGAGTTTAAGGCCGGGCAGAGATTTTATATATGTGCACATATAATCAAATATATACTTTAAATTAAAAAAGATTACATAAGAAACAGCTTCACTTAGCTGACTTAATTATTTCTTTTATATGAAATAATTATTTCGTTTACTTTTTCTTGGTATGCTCAAAAAAGATTTATGATCTTCCTGCGGGCACATTTGAGACTTGTTTATAAAATATGAAAGCATAATTTGCGGGGCTGTTGCTTTAAAGCGTCGCCTACGCATCGTTGGGGGAGGGGGGGGCGGAGGTTACTTTGAAGCCAGAAAACAAACAGACCATTGCCCGTTGCCGTTGCCCATTGACCAATTGTCATGGTCACCTAATCCTGGCCGAAAAAATGGCTCAGCCAAAGGGCCGACGTGCAGACAAGTCCTTAGCCGGGCAACAAAGCGCCTGGCTAAGCATGTGCCAACAACAAGCCAACGAATAAAAGAACAAATACATATAAGTATATATATATGTATGTATATATGAAATATATAGACCCAAGCCGAATCGTGGCCCATGGCATAATAACTTTAAATGCAAACCGAGAAGAGCACAAAATGACTGCCAGCTGTGCTACATTTGGCGGCGGCTCCAGGGACCAGAGCCAACTTAAAGGCTGCACATGCCACAAGCTATGCCCCCCTCCCCCTCCCCCTCTTACCATCCGCTCTTCTCCCTTGCCCGCAAGTCTTGGCGATGCACAGAGCGAGCTGCTTATTCATTTAATTTTCAGAGAAGCCGCCCAAGGAGTAAATGGGTTTTGCATGGCAAGGTAGTCCAGGACGATGCGGGGGCGGGGGCGTGGCAGGCAAGGGGTGCTGTGTTGTGCATGGGCGGCAGTCGGCCCGACGCGACTGTCTGTCAGTCCGTTAGGAGGCCGTCACTCAGCTCAGCTCGGCTCAGCTGAAACTTTTGGCTGCCACGCACAATTTTCCACTTTCAACTTTCCGCAAAGGGGGCGATGGGGGGGGGGGGTTCGCTTGTAGTTGTTGCTGCAGGGCGGTGGTTGCTGGAGCGGGTGGGTGTGCGTATTGAGCTTTATGCTTGGCTGATGTTGCGATAAGCGGCCGGAGCAGGCAATGTTGCTGTCGTCGTTGTTGTCGTCGTCGTCGTCATTGTTGTTGTTGTTGTTGCCGCAGCCGCAGCCGCAACGCTGCACACGCCACACACACACACACACACACGCACACACAAGCAACCAAACATACAAAGTGGAGCTGGGACAGCCCTTGGCGCTTGGGCTAAAGAAGTGGGAGTTGAAAAATAGGCAGCAAAAGCAGTTGCTGCTGTTTGTTGTTGTTGTTGCTGCTGCTGCTGCTGTTGTAGTTGGCGCCATTGCCCAATGTAAAAGTTGCTGAAAAGTGTAACGCAGTTAGCGCCAGCAGGCGGGGCGGCTGAGTAAAAAGGGAGCTGCTTTCTGGCCCTGGCTCTGGTTCTGGTTCTCGGCTGCTGCTGCGTCGCCTACGCGGCATAGTTTTAACTGTGCTCCTGCAATACACTGTCCAAAGGGGGCGCAGTCGACTATTTGACAGCGTTTGTTGACGTTCAAAGTTTTTATGGATTTTTAAAGATTTCGTTTATCACTTACTTTTCACTATATATTATAAATAGGCCTCTTTTGTAAAGCTCTTCTTCTGATTTCACACATATTCATATTCACATGTTTCATTTTACTTTTCATATGTTGCGTTTCATATGACTTCATATTTTTATTAATTTGTTCGAATTTATTTGTTGCATTCTATTTAATTTCGTTTCCATATATTCACATACTTATGCTACATTTCATATGTTTCATTGTATATATTGAATATAAAAGTTTTCACGTTTCTCGAAATTTGCTATTCACGTTCATTATTCATGCAAATCACGTATATAAATACCATACTAAACAATTGCAAATATTTCATAAATTAAAATGGATACGTTCCATTAATTTATTTAATTTCGTGTGTTCAATTCCATACGTTCCAATCCTTTTGGTCAATTTCATATACATTTCATATGTTCCACTTCCACATATTCGCAAATTTTTATGTGTTTTATACGTATATAATTTTCCATTGCCTATGTTCCATAAAATAAAAGGAATATTTTATTTAATTGTATGTGTTCAATTCCAAACGTTCCAATTCATTTGCTCAATTTTATATGAATTGAATGAATTGAGTATATTCGCTTCTATATGTGTTATTTTATTTAATCTATTCTGTTTTTTCCATTGCACATGATTCATCTTTATCTCTTTTTATGCTTCATTCCATTCGCTTAACTTGAATGCAGCAAAAAATGATTCACCAATCTTTTCGCTTTTTGCTCAAGTATTTCAACAGGTATCCCAATTGATCTTAGGCTAAGATTTGCACCCCATGCATAGCTATTCGTATATAAAAGGTGCACTTGTATTTTCCGCTATCTCATTGGCAAGAGTATTTGGGCTTCGTTGCAGCTGTAAAGATAGCCGTCTGCATTTGTTGTTTTGCTCGAAAACTCACGCACTTTTTGTGCGCCTCTATGTGAATGATATAGAGTGGATGTGTCTGTGTGTGCGGTTGTGTGTGTGTATGTGTAAGTGTCGTGGTAAGTACATAGAGGCGCCGTTATGTGCGCAGATTGCCTTGCTGCCAAGCTGAAAATGGGCGCTGGGCGGAATTTCGCCTTTCACTTTCGCAACGCCACCTAGCGACGAGCGCCGGGCGGTTGAAGGGGGTAGGTGGTTAGGGGAGTTGGCGGCGAGGGAGGCAAAAACTTTCGACATCAAAAAGAACTACTTTCGATAATCACAGGCCTGGCGCCAAAGGAATTACTTTTGCCGGCTGCGCGTTGCCGTTTTTTTACAGCTTTATTTTTTTTTTTGTAGGGTTTTTATTCCAGTTTTGGATTTGGTTTAAAGTTTTGTTGCTGTTCGTTGCCTACTTTTATGCGCATAAAAATGCGTATTTTTTATTTTTTTGCCGAGTTTCGCATTTTTATGCATTTTTTTATTGGCATTTTATGCGTTTATTGTTTATTGTTTTGTGGTTGAACACGATGAGGTCAGCGCAGAGCACAACAAACGATTTGCATATATTTTTTTGGCATCATTTTGAACAACGCTTATTAATTAAGTTAAATGGAAATTTCAACCCCACCCCCAATTCATGAACAATTATTGAAGTTTTTCGCAGAGAACTACAAAGCGCAGAATTCCACTCAATGACATCATGCGGCTCAGTCGGAAGAGGAGAATGCAATCGGAAAAACTGTGCTGTGGTGGTGGTGGGTTTTTCGGTGGTGCACAACCGGTTTTCCAATGAAAACCCTTTCTTTTGGCGAAAGCTAAATTGTTGCAGTATCTAATTTAGGAGGGAAAACTTTTCATTAAAGGGGTTGGCTTACCTTGAGGCGCAGCCACTCAGCGGGTGGGGGGATGTTGAGGATTATTAGCTGGGAAATAGGCATGCAGTTTCATAGCGGTGGCACTGTTGAAGAATACGAATGAAAAAGGGGTTAGCTTTTACGTTTGCATTGTTCTTAGGTGTTAATCCATACAAGTATAGAATAATGGTAAGTGAAAATCGGTATAGAATCACTTAGCCCATAACAAACGTTACCGAATTGTTAAGAAAATGGCAAGCAATATACATATGGTAAAAATGTATTTACTAAAGTAGATAAAAACAAATATTCATTTTCGTAAAATGTGAGTTTACTAGAAATCAAACATTTCTGTTAGGTACTTTCAAGCATTAATCAACATGTTTATTGTGTAAAGACAAATAGCGAATTGAAAAATAAATTCTATACAAATTTTAACTTAAACTTTTCTGTTAGTAATTTGAATAGCGCGGGCAGTTAACCTTGCGTGAGTCAAAATGCGCACGCAGCCAACTTTAAGTGAGTGAACACCTGCGTGCAGCCAACATCGCTTCGTTACGTTTCAACTGGTCAACGTAACGCAATTTGCGTTACGTAGTGAATTTTGCGTTAACGTTATTTTGAGCGATGCCAAAACGGCAATAATTTGAATGCACAGTATTTTTTCGACTGGTAAGAAATATTATACATTTGTCATACAAACAATATAATATATTCAATTGATTCGAATAAATATTATAATTTTTGTATGAGCAAACGTTAAATTGTGAAGGTATATTTTAAAAAAAAATTAAAATGGTTGTTTATGCATTCTAAAGCAAATTTTTTGGTAATTTCGTGTTTGCAGCTCGCGGTCACTCTGGTTTTCACAGCAACAGCAAAGCAGACGGACGACGTAGGTCTCGTCAGACGAGATTTTCGATACAATAACAAATAGAAATAGCAGTAAAACTCAATCCATAAGATGATGAAAGCCGCGTCCTGTGCCTATGTGCGCGCCAGCGCACAGGCGCTGTCCAACAGCCTGCGGGCGAGCGGAGTCGCCGTTGGTAAGCAGCAAAAAAAGTGACAAACCCCAGTTGCAGTTACATAATGTAGCCCAGCGCCAAAGATTTGGGTGCGGAGCAACGCTAATATCTAAAGAAATGCGATTTTCACAATGTTTGCCTTGAGCAAACGGACAAAGTTACGAATTTCCTTACGTAATTTCAACATAACCTCGTTGGCAAACAGCTGATTGACGAAGGAGTGTGTGAGGCGAAAGCGCGCATAAAACCGCTAATGTTTACAAGAAAATGCCATTTTAATCGATTTCTTTTGGTTTTGCAGCCACGCGCCAGGCACACACTGACCTCCAGGTGCCCGACTTCTCGCCCTATCGTCGCGATTCGGTCAAGGAGGCGCGTCGCCGCAGCGAGACCGCCGAGGAGCGCAAGGCTTTCTCCTATATGCTGGTGGGTGCCGGCGCCGTTGGCGGCGTTTATGCGGCTAAGGGTCTGGTCAACACCTTCCTCAGCTCGATGAGCGCCTCGGCCGATGTGCTGGCCATGGCCAAGATTGAAATTAAATTGGGCGACATACCCGAGGGCAAGTCGGTGACGTTCAAGTGGCGCGGCAAGCCGTTGTTCATTCGCCATCGCACTCCGGCCGAGATTGAGACGGAGCGGGCTGTGCCCACAGCGCAGCTGCGCGATCCCGAGACGGACGATGTGCGTATACCAACTATTAATATGTAGTCCTTATATATCTGCTATATCCCATATATCCCTTTGCAGCAACGCGTCATCAAGCCCGAATGGCTTGTCGTCATCGGCGTCTGCACGCACTTGGGATGTGTGCCAATTGCGAATGCCGGCGATTATGGCGGCTACTATTGCCCCTGCCACGGCTCCCACTACGACTCTTCCGGGCGCATCCGCAAGGGACCGGCGCCACTGAACCTGGAAGTTCCCACCCATGAGTTCCCCGACGAGGGCACACTTATCGTTGGTTAAGCCGTGACATGTTTGTTTACGTTTAAGCAAAGCCCCCGCGACAGCAAATAGTGAGAATGGATTGATGTAAATTAATAAAAACAACCAAACAAACAAAAATGCGGCGAGCGATAAAGTTTGTTTCAGTACGCTATAAAACTAACCTGGACATGTTACAAAGCAAGTGTTATTTCTTAGATCAGCTCAGATCAGTGTTTAAAACATATCAAAACAATACAAAAAGCACAATTTGCAGCGCGTTCAACCGTGTTAAACTTTCACGGAGTTGCCACCTGACTAACTTTAGTCCATTCTAGGAATTTATCGGTGAGCCTTCGTTTAAGCGTTGCCAGCTTGTGTGCTTCCTTCTTATGCCTTGTTCTCTTAAGTCTCTTTCGCAGTTTATAAGAGATAGAAATTATTATAGAGAAAGTGGTTAAATTTGACATTTAACAATTCAGGGATTATGGACTTCCTTATTAGTTCAGCTTTCCATTTAGCTTTCAAATGAATTTCGCTCAAAGGAGTTAATAATATAACAATTAATTTATTGGAATTATTACGTTTTGTACAGTTGTCAGTATTCAAAAATCGAATACTTTTGGTAATAGCTAAGGCAAGAGTTTGTGTAAGAAATTACAAACATGCCAATTTTTGCACATAATAGCGCCGACTTGATCACTTAAACTTGTAGACCTTGAGAAAATCCCTATGTATTGCGGACAGTTCGTCGGCAATATTTTTCATCACTCTCAGCTTTTCTTTCTGTACGGCCAAGTTGGCCTCCTCTATCTCCAAGATTCGATTATTTGGCTGTGCCGGTGCATAAGTATCCGCCGAGTAAGCCGAGTCGCTTCGGGGGGAAGCGGCTATTTCAGGGGTCCTTGGTGGTTCAGGTTCAGCGGGCGCTGTGGTCGGTGGATTATCATCGAAGTTCGAATCGGCCGAATCACTGCTATCGGAGTCCTCCATCGGCGAAAAGTCTGCAATTTATATGATAGCTTAATGCTTTGATTGTTATTGTTTATGACTTTTCTCAAGTATACCAAAACTATCATTAATGCACAGGCTCAAGTTGACTAGCTTTGATTCCTTCAATATTTCTTGCACCAGGCTAAAATGTTCCCATTTTGATGTCTCGCCAGTGTTGCGAAATTTGGTCATTTCTATTCTGCAAGGAGAGCGTTCACAATTATAGAGTATTATTTTGTAATACTCGTTCACGAAGTGAGCAGAGTATATTGGATTTGCGTGTCGGAGAAGTGTTCCGATTTTTTGTATAGGCTTACTGGGGGCATGGCAAATTGGCAAAAGTCTATAACTTCCACAGTTTTTAAGCAATATCTGCCCCAGTTTTAAAGTTACTTACCAAGTTTGGCAGGTATACTACTGACATCCTCTAAAAATCGAGATTTCCGATATTTTCCCAAAATTACAGTTTGAAGGCTTCGGCCTGATAATCGTTTAGACAATTTTCGATTGCTTTAAGCTGTTGTTGCACTGTGAACGAGTGTTGCGCAGTCGGTTACACCCGACTGCCACGTTTTCATTTGTTACGCACCTGTATTTTTTGGTCATGTTGTCCATTTTGGCCTTGATTTCAATGTGGTTCGGGCCGTATTTGTGCATTTTCTCAGCCATTTCCCTGTGAATATGCGTGTTTACGCGCGTACCGCGCAAACCTTCGATGTTTTCGAGCCACAGCTTCAGGAATAGCTTCGTGGGCGCCGGATCCCACACGAAGCGCGTGCTGCCGGGGCGTATTCCTGTTACATATTTCAAATATTTAATCGTTGATTAATCTGCCCACTTGTTTTGCTTATATACAAACTTTTTCTGTTTTCCATTCGCCGCATGTTGTGCTGATATTATTACCTGCGATGCGATAGGCAAAAACGATAACATGCGTTTTGTTTTGGAAGTGGCTTGCGTCGTGAATAGTCTGGCAACGCTCGCTGCCGTATATATTTTTCACTTTTTCATGCTAATCATTCAATAACAATAACAAAAAAGTATTTATTATATAGTCAATGTGAAAAAATGAATATCCCGAATGATTTTATTTGTTAAATTAATGGTATTATTCAAATGATTACCAAAATATTGCACAAAAATTATTTTAAACTCGTATTGGTAGATAAATTACGAAGCAATGTTATATCGATTCTCTCTAAATTCCGTTTGAAAGTCTTTAAAGAGTTGATATTCTAATCAAAATAAGCAAACGCAATTGTTTTGCATTCATCGCGATGAGTCTTGTGCCATCTCAAGGAGGCACACAAGTGATTGCATCGAGGTGGCAACTCTATCAGGCCAGCTGGCAGTATTTACTTGCATATTGTTGCTCGTTTGCTTTTGTTTGTTGATACGCTGAATTAGGCAGAAAAGAATGGCCGAGGAAATAGATGATAATGATTTCTATCGTGAGAACTTCAGCGCCGACTCCGACTGGGAGGTGTTCAATGCGCAGCTTGGCGAGTTGCTGCAGAAATGGGAAGTGGCCGTGGACGTTGGCGTCCCACTGCAGCCGGAGGAGCTCTTCCGTTGCAAGTGGCACGTGGAGTCGGAGACGCTGGACATGCTGCGCAACGGCATTGCCGTCGACTACTACGAGGCGCAGCTAACACCAGCGGCGACCGAGGTCAGCAGCAGCTGCCTGCAGCGCACCAATTGTCATCACGATTTGATGTGCAATGGGAATACCTTTGGGCCGCCTATTCGCAACAGCAGCGAGCTGCACACGCTGGCGCGGATCTACGGGCTGCGTCGCTTTGTGCTGCTGCATCCGGTGAATGCGGCCAGCAATTATATGAAGTCCACGTCGGAGTTCAACTTCTTTCTGAGCGCCGCGGCTGTGGTCGCCGCCGAGGTGGGCAGCGTGGTGCCCATCTTTGTGCAGCTGTACGATCCCAAGTGGAACTTTTACACGGGCGTCGCCATGGCGCCCGCTTTGCGCACCAATTTCCGCATCATTGGACTGGAGCAGGCGCCGCCGGAGTGCCGCTATTTGATGGATTTATTGACGCTGTTCCACGACAAGCTGCCCGCTGCGTACAGCCAGGATGCCAGGATCGCGGTGCGCACCACGTACTCGCTGGATGCGGTGCGCATTCGCATGCCCTTGTATGTGCCCTTCAATCGTGGTCTTGGCTCGGAGGACATTGTCATCGAAGGCGATGTGGAGCGTCTGGATACGCAGCAATTCTACGCGCTGCCCCATGGCTATGCGCCGGAGTCGTGCACGGAGAGCTATCTAGTCTACACCTGGCCGGAGCTATCGGAGAATGTGGTCTTTGACAGTGAACAGCGCACGGATTTTGTGCCCTCAAAGGCGCCGCTGGGCAAGATTTATTTATCCGTGGAGGCCTTTTCCTACCTAAGCGACTGCTTGCGCGATTACCAGGCGGTGGCCAAGATCACGCGCTCCCTCGAATCGTATGTGGGTCGCAACTTCTCTGGCATCAGCAGCGGCGCCGAGCGCACAAATCCGCTGGACAAACTCACCGAACACAAGCTGAGCGCGCGCAAGGAGCGCAACTACGAGCTGCCCTCGCAGTCGGGCCTCACCAAGCGTCTGCCGGGACCCATGACCGAGAGCGAGCTCACCGAGCTGTTGGCCTACTTGTTTCCCGATATGCATCCCGAAATGGCATTGTATCCCTATGCCAAGCCTATGCCAAAGGTAATTTAATCACGAAATATGAACTGTGTTGGAATATAATACTATTGATCAGTGTGATCCGTCCGTCTGTCTGTCTGTTTACGATTTCTCAGTTTGTTAAAAACATACGAATGAAATCTTGATCATACAAAAATGTATTATTTCGACCAAAAGTTGATCCTGCCTTTTGGCAGATTTAAACCTGAGGAACCGGGCCCTGCCCTATTCGAGGTTCTTAACGGAAACAGAAAAATGGGTTTATGGTCAAGATAGCTGTAACTTGGCTTTAACTAAGTCATTTATGGATAGACGTTTGACGCCCAATTAATGTATCTTTATAATTTCGATGCAAATTTGACTTCTTTAAATTTTCCTGAATTTTTAAAAACTAAATATTGCGAAAAATGCAGCACAACAAGATTTTTGCGCTATAAGTTTAAAGAATTTATTTAAAAAACTATCACCTTTTTTCCAACAACTTTCAGCAAAGGTTGAAGAACTTAGTTGAAATACTATCTATTAGGGGATTTTTATTCTTGTTTATATTTCATTTCAAAAACAGATTAGTTGAGTGACCTATCAAGCCATAAAAACAATTTCTTTTTAAAAAACGTATGCAACAAATGAGAATACAAATTTGGTAATTTTCTGTATTAATAATTCTTCTCTCTTAGATCTTTATTTCCTCAGCTATGCAACCTGTTCACCAAGTTTCTAATTTATATAGTTTTCTTATTGCAGTTCGATCGCATGACGATTAAAAGCGCCGTTCCTGATTCCTTGGTCTGTCGCCTCAGCTGTCTGTTGGCCACTTGCCACGCCCACCTGGGCAGCTTGGAGGGCATGGCGCAGCTGTGGGCGGCATTTACGCGTCAGTTGCGCTTGATGTGGGATAATTCTCTGACTGTGCCCGGGTGAGTAGCCCAACCATTAAGAACTCTTAAGATTTTAACAAAAATATGCTTTATTTGGAACTTGATGCGCACAAACGAAAAACGTGTTTCAAATACAACAAACAAAATTGTCTCTAATGAACTTTTGCTAATACTTAGGTTTTTTTTATTTATATTTTGTGTTTATGTTGAAGCCGCAAAGTTAACATTTTTGTGAATATATTAACAATTAAACGCACATTTATGGCTAGAGAGTAACTTCATTCCGTTCTATAATCTAAAATCGGGTGGTGTTCTGGTTAACGATCTATCGTTTTTGTTTTCGTTTGTGGTTGGTTTTAAGAGATGAGCCATTTTCAATATCACTTTTCGTGTGGGGTTGTGGGTTTTCAAAATAGAAAGAAGAATATTAAAAACCAAAAAGTTCCATTTTAAAGATAAATAGAACTAAAAATTGAAATCTGTCTTAAACTGATGTGAATGTGTGTTATTGGAACAATATGTTTGGCAGTATTTGTGTTAAGTATAGAGTTCCATTAAGTTTAGCTCATCTCGGTTCTCTAAAGTGCTGCTAAACTAAAAACTAAGCACGTGCTTCTTCTTCTTCTCATTATCGTAACTCTTTAAACGATTTTCTCGCTGGTGCTAAGGCAGTTTATTAATTTAATTCATTGTAATCATGTTGATAATACTAAATTTGATTTCAAATTTCTTACATATAACTATAATCGATACATCGATACATGCTGCTTATCGAGTTATCGATAACTTCTTAACTATTTTGCTTACTTTACAAGTGAAACATTTGCATTTGCTCTAGTTTATAATTAATGCCTAAAATTGTTGGGTGTTTCCTTTTTCTCCTTTCGTCTTTTTCAAAATTTATTGCCTACATTTGATTTACATTCATCATATGGTTAATATTTATAATTTTATTGTTGTTGTTCTAAATAATTGCTCCCGTTTTCCATCTAAATTGTGTTTACTTGTCTAATGCTCAAAGCGTCGTCTTAAGTGGTTCTTAAATAGAATTCTAATAGATAGTTGCCTTACTTCACTAAGTATTTAGTGCCAGACATGGACGTTGTGGGCTTGGCATTCTGTTAACCAAAACCCTGCCCATGGGCACTAAATATTGTTAACTGTCAACTGTGTTCGCTCGAATTTGCGCTCGGGCAAATCCCCTCATTAAAATAGTTTGAAACTCAACTTGAAAACTTAGTGCTATCAATTATGTACATAGATTTACAGTAAGCTTGGAATGGGATAAAAGAAATAAAAATTATTGTATTTTTTTTAATAAATTAACGAATGGAAAAAATAAGTTGCGATACTTTTAAAAATTAAAAACACGTAAAAACGAATTGAAAGGAATCAAAAGGAACAAAAAATAAAACTATTAAATCAACTCAAAAACATTTAAGCTCTTTTATTATATTTTATTTTATTAAAATCTCACTATGAAATTATAATTAAACATCAAAATTAAACAATTATTTGTTATAAGTATAAACTTAGCACACAA
Organism: Drosophila robusta; assembly: GCA_035043565.1. Taxonomy (NCBI): domain Eukaryota; kingdom Metazoa; phylum Arthropoda; class Insecta; order Diptera; family Drosophilidae; genus Drosophila; species Drosophila robusta. Next base: position 8,724,991 of record JAWNMW010000583.1, on the reverse strand, counting down.
ACGTTTCGACTGAAGCTTTTATACAAAAAGTAAATTCTTGACCGCTAAATAAAACTGCAACTAAAAAATTGCATAATTATAATTTTAAACAGTAATTTGAGCAAATTCAGTTTCCCATAATTTACTCGTAAAATTCAAGGCAGTAGAACGCTCCTTTTGTAGAGCTTTTAGAATGTTTTCTTATTCATTTTTTGGGTTTTTTATGACGGTGCGACAAGCATAGTAAATAAAATATATTTAATAATTGTTTACTGCTCTTGAGCGCTGATGCAAGGTTATTCAGACATTTTTTAATTGCTTACAGTGGAAAATAATATAAAAAGTTATTTTATTTAATAGTTATGATTTTGTAATTGTGCCTAAAACATTTTTAAATTTTCTTAAAGTTTTTAAATCTCAGTGTTCATTAATGTTTTTAAATCTCAGGAGGTATGTTTATAAATTAAAATAATTATTTGAGGCACAATTTTTGCTTGAAATATAAAATAATTTGAATTGGAACTTTACTTTATAATAAATATTTCAGCTGGGCATATTAATAGTTCAAATAAATATATATTATACAGTCAATAAACGTCATTTATTTATTTTAGTTTTCTATGCTTGTCAAACCGTAGTTTCTAATTGTTTGCAAGAGTTTTGTTTTGTTTTTTTTTGTTCTATGCTATATTAAATAAAGTTGTTTTATAGTTTAGTTGTTTAATAGCTATTAAGTGTCTGTGTGTATATATATTAGTACCATTATAATATATTGACTTACGTTTTAGTTCTTTGATTGCTTAACATTTGCTGTTATACCAAAAACTACGCGTCCAACGACAAAGAACTAAGGAAAGCGCTGTTACAGATACAGATACAATTGCAGTTACAGTTACGGATACATTTATGTACACAAACAAAAGATAATGTGTGTGATTAACATATGTATTCATTGCACTTTTAAACAGCATACAAAAATAGTTAAGCTAGATTATTTAAACTGAATTATTTGTTTTTTTGTTGTTGCGTTCTCTTTTAAATTGTATGCACATTGTTTAGGACACAAAAACAACAGCAACTGCAACAGCAACAGCAACAACAACATTATTAGCAGCGACGACTACAACAACAACTGTGTATTGCACTCAAAGCGTGTCCATGTTTATGTCCCGGTCCGTGTCAATGTCAGCCAATTTCAAGTTCAGTTCAGACAAGGTCTCAACTGCTGCTGCTGCTGTTGCTGCTGCTGCTGCAGTTGTTGCTGTCTCATGCTCATATTTAGCTGGCTGCACTTGCTCGATGCTTGACACTGAGGTACTGGGCGCCAAGGATGCTTCTGTTTGGGTGTCAACGCGACTGCTGTCAGTTGTTGCTGTTGCTTCTGCTGTTGCAGCTGTCTGTTGCTGCTGCTGCTGCTGCTGCTGCTGCGCTGCTGCTCGCTTAGCCTACAATTACAAGTACAGTTACAGTTATCACTAAATGTATGCGCATTAGTTGCATCTATTAAATAATTGTTTCGTCTATATAAAATATTATTAGTCGTTGCATTCGTCGTTGTTGCCGCCGCATTTAACTGTAAACGAAAGGCATTGCTGCGGCTGCCCAGACGTGTTGCTGGCGTGCTGCCGCTGCAGCTGCTGTTGTTGTTGCTGTTGCATGTGGGATGATAAATGATTTCCTGACGCTCATACTCGTTAAAATAGTTCTCAACAACAATGCCGCCGTTGGTTGCCGCTGCCGCTGCTGCTGCTGCTGCTGACGACGACGCTGGCAACAGCGATTGCTGCTGATTGCTGTTGTTGTTGGCGCTGCTCGCGTGGCTGTTGCTGCTATTATGGAAATTGGCTGCACGGGGCACCACGTCGGGCGGCGAGGTGCAGCGCTGTGTCTGCGGTGTATTGTAGTATTGTAAACGTTGTTGTTGTTGTTGCTGTTGTTGTAGTTGCTGTTGCTGATATGGCTGCTCCAATTGCTGTTGTTGCTGCTGCTGCTGCGGATTGTTTCTATGTCGTTGCTGTTGCTGTTGTTGCTGCTGTTGTGCTGCAGCCCCCTGCTGCCGACGCCGACCAGCTCCATCGCCCGCTGCAATGGCCGGCGTCAGATATTGTCAGAAAATGCCATCCAAATTTAATACAACATTGAAATATCAGGATAACATAAGCCGCCCTCATAATGGCACCAAACCGTTGCGCGTTGTCGGATTGCGCGCCATATATATATCCATATCGTGATCGGTCCAATTGTCCGATGTGTCGCAATAATTGTTTAACGTGTGGGTCGAGCCCGCTGTCGAATATCTATCGATACACAGAGGGATAGACAGAGAGGGGAATAAAGATCGATTACAATGCACAGCAGTTTACCCATTGTGTGTGTGTGTGTGTGTGGAAAGTTGTGCGGTTAATGACTTGTGCAAAATGGTTAAAGTCGAAACGAAATTAAATATAATGGACGCAACAAATTTACAACATTGAGCAAAGCAAACAACAGCAAAATGCGAAAAAAATTGAATTAAATTAACAGTTAGTTATGTTCGATTATTAAAATGTTACCATGGGAAAGGGGGAGGTGTCTAATTAAATAAACGAATATTTAAGCTGTGGGTTTGTTGAAAGCATTTAGTATGGGCTATAGATTTCATTTTTAATAAATCTAATTGAAAATTTACTTTTGAAATAATTTATTATTTTTGGAATACGCTCGCTATAGTTATCTATAGGTATTCCGCTAACAAACAAAAAAAATTAATATAATGATAGGTAACTAAACCGTTATATTAATCCATATTATAAAAATGATTTAAAGTAATTTTACTATCAATTAAATTATTTATTGTGAGCCTTGAATAATAAAGGGAATATCCCTAATATTTTTATCATTGCCTTTTACAAGAAATACCCTTGACACAATAATCGATAGGCATACATGTCTGCGTGTTAAATATCAATCTTTTCTATACCTCTGTACGGATTCTCCTGATATTTCTCATATAATTTGAACTTATTTTGTTGTAAATATTTAAACTGCCTTATGTTTGGCTGAGATTCCTTAAAAATGTTTGATTGATCGTATTGAATTTCTTTATAGTCTTTTTAAGTTTTGAGTTTCATGTCTTGAGATCTATGTAAATCACATATTTGGCATATTTATATTTTGCTTTCCCCTAAAATAGTTAAAAGTTAAATTATTGGGGCTTTTTTTCATGCATTTATAAATATGTTTCTTTATGGCTACCCAGCTGAGATTAAAATCAAAACCATTTTAATCTCTCTCATTATACAAAAGTCAACCGAAATTAATAAAACTTAAATGTTAATCTGATGATATGCTCTTACAAAGTAAAACAGCAAAGCTTAAATCCCCCTTCTTATGTCGTATTTTAGAGAGCGTGGTGCGGGCGAATAGACGCAAATTGTTAATAAAAAGCATTTAATGGCAAACATAAAAGAAGACAATAAAAACTTGTTCGTTTTCAGAAATCAGAAACTTTCAACACAAAAATTGAAAGTGTGACGTTCGTAATTAGCGACATGTGTTGACAGTCACTATCGTGTGTGTGTGTGTGTGTGTGAGTGTGTGTTAATTGGGTGTGTGATTGCTCTCTTCTTTTTGGTTGTTACCGAGTACCGGGGTTAGCATCTTGGAGCGAGTGCTTGTCTGCGTTCTACTTACCGACTTCCCGGTCGATGGTTATGTATGTGCGTTGTGTTCAGTTGATCGCGTGATCTGGAGCGCGGACGCGAGCGTCTTGCATTGCTGGATGCAATGCTCGCTGGCCCGCCGGGGCCAACCAGTCCGCTCATGCCCATCAAGCTGCCGGCGCCGCCCATGCCGCCCATGCCACCAGCGCCGACGTTGATGCCGCCGCTGCCGCCGCCACCGCCGCCGCCGCCGCCGTGTATGGAGCCGGCGTAGGAGGCGCGCGACATGCGCTCGGAGGCAGCGGCCAGCGATTGGCGGGACTGACGCAGCTCCGGGCGCGAGTTGACCAGGTTTGTGGGGAACGCGCTGCCCAAATAGCCGCGATGCGAATTATTCGAGAAACTGTGCTGCGACTGCCCATCGGCTATGGATCTGCTGTGGGCGGGAGTGGGAGGGGGTGTTCGAGTGGGTTGTGCGCCGCGGGGTAGTTTCGTTGTTGTGTGTGGCAGTCGCAGATGTGTGTGCGTGTGTGTGTGTGTTCGTGTGCGTTGTGGCATGGGCAAATAACAAACATAATGAAACATGAAATTATAATTAAACAAACACAAATAAAATATGGCAAAAATCAAGCAAACATTTGGGCAACAATTTCAATGAGTAATGCAGCTAAATGTTGTGCCACGCCGACTTGACCGCTACGGTACTCACCTCGATTTGGCCACCTTGCCGGGCATGCCGGAGAAATGACTGCGCATGTCGTCGGGCTGTTCGACTGGATAGATGCGTGGTCGCGGTATCGAGCGTCCACTGTATGCGGATACTTGGTCCCATTCCTAGATGAAAAGAATTACTTTTTTTTCAAAATGTCTTAACCTTTATATTCCAAAATGCCTGATAGCTTCCAAAGTTATGCCTATTAATATTTTTTTTATTATATATGTTATATTTTATATATATATATTTTATTCAAAGTTAACGTTGACTATAAATTTCCAGTTTGTAGGCCGTCGCACTTTGCGCTATTACTGAACTATATTTTATCCCCTTTATTTTTTTATAAATATTTGAATTTGTTCTGCAGTTTTCATAACAAATAATAAATTTAAATTCAATCAATTTTGTGTATTTCAATTCTATGAAGCTTTGCAAGTATTTCTTAACTTGTTAAATATTATTATATTATTATTTAACAATCACTTTTAAAAGGTCTTTTATGAAATTCTATACTGCAATAAAAGTGTTTCTTTGAAAACTATGAAATGCTCCAGCAACAGCTTCATAAATTTAAATCTATTTTAAAGTCAATTGCTAGCTAAATAAATATTTATTTTTGTGCCAACTAACTTTTGACAATTGGAAATATAGGCAAAAAAATATATATACAAATTAAGCTGAAATATATTTTTCATTTTTTTACCTGCTACGTTTTTTTGTTGGCCCGTAAATAAAATACAAAAAAAAAATGGCTGGCTTCAATTGCGGCCATTTCCGAGTCACAGGCCAATTTAACAACAACCTGAGGCCAATATTCGGTGCCCCCACTTCGGTCCATATTTTTTATGGCCAATTGGCAACTAAACTCACCTTGTGATTGTTAAACGCCGATAGCGTAGCAATGGAGCCAAGTGGTCCTGGCGAACCGGTTGGACCGCAACAATTAACGGGCAGGCCTCCAATTGGCAGCGGACTCTTTTGCTGGTTATTTTGCAGCTTACGCGAGCGCCTGCCAAAATCGAGGGGGAGAAAGGAGAGATAGGTTAGAGAAAGGCCGAGTTGATAATGACGATGTTGAAGTGCTGATAGCATACGACATTTATAGATGCCCGCCGAGGTTGACACACTTGAAAGCAACCCGAGCCACCAACATTTTCTCACCTGCTCGCCGCAATGAACACAATCACGGCCACAATAATGGTGCCGCAAATGGCCGCGCTGGCCGCAATGGTTATCTTATCCATGTTGGAGGTCTGCGAGGACACGGTGCGCACCTCGCGGCACTGCTGGTACGGCACCGTTTCGGGCGTCACGTGCAGCTCCTCCAGCGATATGACGCAGACGATGATGCACTCCTGGGCGGGCACGTTCTTGATCTTGAACTCGCGCTCGCTGGCCTCCAGCGGCGGTCCCTGCTTGAAGGCCTTCTCGCCGAACAGGCGATAGACCACACGGAAGCCCAGTATGTTGGCCGTCTCCGAGTCCCACTGTATGATCACGGAGCTGTCCTGGCGGAACGCATGCTTCACCTGCACCTCGTTGGCGTCGTCGATGCGTGTGCCGCGCTGCGGCGGATAGCCCAGCACCAGCGGCGGTCGCTGCGGCTTATGCTGGCTGCCACTGCCGCTGCCATTGGCATTGCCCGCCTGACGCCAGCCGGGCGCCTGCTTGCCCCCGCCCGTGTGCAATGTGGAGGAGCCGCTGCTGCTGCTGCTGGTCGACGAAATGGCCGTGGCCTGGACGCTGCCGGTGCCATTGACGCCCACTGTGGGCGCTGCGGCCGCCACCCTGGTGGCCTTGGTTGTTGCCGCTACTGTGGGCGGACGCGTCTGGTAAAGAAAGAAAGACACAGCAATGTCGTTGAGGTCGTATACGCCAGGCACTTTAAATATCGGTCATAAATTCTGAATTTTACTGCTTCCCTCGTATATATATATTGCTTCCAGCTTCGGGTTCAACACAAACTGTTTAGCATTCTAGCATTCCTTAATAGTATACAAAATATTGGGAGAGAGGCCCAGCGATATTTGCCTCACAGTTAGAGCCATTCTGCTTTAATAAACTATCTGTATCCTAAAGACTTAATGGACTATCTATATCCATACTGTAGTGAGGAAATGCTTCTTAATAAATCTCTTGGTTGACCTTGATTTTTTATTTCTTGTGCTGTTTAATAAAAAATAAGTGTTGGCCATACCAAATGAGTTTTCACTAATTGTTTACTTTAGAAATTATTTAAATCCGTTTAACGTTTAAATTGAATTTAATTACGTTTAAAAATAAAAATTAAATTAAAATTTAAACCGTGCTTAAAAACTAACCGTTTCATGGTCGGTTCATAAAACTCGTTGCACAGTATTCTGATTGTTCACAATTATATTGGTTCATAGAATCCGGTTCAAAATAGCTTTAAAACTCAAATAAACTAGGTGTACAATTCAGGGATTAAGGTCGCAAAACCTATTCAGTATGGGTCCCTATTACCTATTTCTGGGTCCTTTGGCAACCGGTTCAAGAACCAGTCCAATTCGGCTTCATACTCACCGTGCTGGCTGCTGTGCTGGAGCTGGAACTAGTTGTTGGCGCCACCGTCGTTGTTGTTGTCGTTGACAACGTCGTTGTTGTTGTTGTTGTGGGCGTTGTAGTGCTAACGCTGCTGGCAACTGGCGCCGAGGCCGCTGTCCCAGTGCCCGTGTCCGTGGCCGAGCCCGTGTCAAACTCAACCGAGTCCGGGGACGAGGGATACGTTGGCCTCAGGTTATCGGCCAGGCCAACAGGTCCACGCAGCGCGGCATCCGCAATTTCGGGACAGTTGAGCTCCTCCGGCTGTATGGAGTAGAAGCCGCGGTCCCGGAAACGCGGCGGGGTGCCACAGAACTGCGGATTGCGTTCGCGCGAGGTGACCTTAAAAGAAAGAGAAGGAGAGATGTATGTCAACTGCAAGCTCATGCAGCGCATATGCCCCAAGACTGACCTGCAAGTCGCCGTTGCGTATCCATTCGGCCACCCAGCGCAGCTTGCAGTCGCAGTGGAGAAAGCGCCCGCCCAGGGAGAGTCCGCGCAGCGTGGCATTCAAATGGGCAAACGCGCCCTCCGGCACCGTGCTGAGTGGATTGCCGTCGAGGGCCAGCAGGGTGATGCTCGGATTACCGCGAAACGCCGCCTCCGGCAGTGTGGTGAGCAAATTGAATCCGATGTCGAGCACACGCAGCTCCTTCAGCGAATGCACCGCCCCGATGGGAAACTCCGCCAGCAAATTGTTAAGCAAACTCAGCGAGCTGAGCGTTTTTCGCACGCCCGCGAAGGCCGTCTCCGCAATGCTCTGGATGAGATTGCGCTCCATGTTGAGCGCGGTGAGCGCGTCCAGGCCATCGAAGACTCTGATGCCACCGGCACCAGGCAGCTCCTTGATGCCGTTCTGCGAGAGATCCAGAAAGGCCAGACTCTTGAGGCCGCGTATGCCTTCCGGGACGCGACGCTGCCGCGTGCCCTTCAGATTGAGATTCTTCAGGCTCTGCTCGAGACCACGAAATGCGCCCGGCGCCAAGGTCACATTGTTGTCGTTCAGCTTCAGCGTGGAGAGCTTGTTCAGACCCACGAAGGCATCGTCGGGTATGTTGGCCAGCTGGTTGCGCGAGAGATCGAGCAGATTGAGCTTGGCCAGCACTTGGAGCGCCTCGACGGGCACCTCGCTCAGCAGATTATCCTGCAGATTGAGATTCTTTAGCACCGCCTCCTGACCCCTGAACGCACCGTTCGCAATCCTTTTGATGCCGCAGCTGGAGAGCTGCACGTTGTGCAGACTCAAATTGCTGAAGATCTCATCTGGCAGCTCCTCAATTGTCGCATTGTTCACGTAAAGCAAATCGACGGGCTTCAGTCTCGCATATTTGTTCATCGCGTCCAGTAGCTGCGAGAACTCCACCTGAAATCGGGACCCAAATTTAGGGATTATAGAACTGCGATCGGGATCTTAAACCTCATTGAAAACAAGCGTAAATTAAAGTTTTTACTTTTAAAGTAAAACAAACATTTTGTTTATTCTACGTAATATTTTTATGGGTACAATCAAAGTTCAAAAACTTATTTCCTATGCTAATCGGTTTGCTTTTGACAGAATTTTAAGAGCTTGCAAAAGCTTTTACCATAAATTTGGCAATTTTAATATGTTTTTTGTTAGTAAATTCTGGCATGCATTTTTCAAATATAAATTAAATTTGTAAATAGCTGTGAAAAAACTGTAAATACTAATATATTATAATATAAGCAGCAATCAATAGAAACTAAAAAAAATTTTTGGAAATATGAAAAAGTTTTAAAATGTTTGTAGTAAAATTAAACTTTGAATTTAATTTGAAATCTGAAGAATTAAATTGATGCAAATATATTTTGGGTTTGCATTGTATCTCTTATATCGTTACTTCTAACTGAAATCAGTATTGAATACACATCTTGATTATTTTACAAAAAATGTTTCAAAAACATATTGGCAAGCTATTTATTGTAAAGTTAAATTTTTATTTCTATACACAATCTATAAAATATATTGATGGCAAAATATTTGATTAAATTTAAATTAAAACAATTGCTCACCTGATCACATTGTACGCTCAGCTCGCGTCCGAGATTATAGGCACATATGCAGCTGGTCTGCAGATCGGGCACGTCTCGCTGCCAGGGACATTGGGCGCTGGTGCGGCTGCTGCCTGCCAGAAGCAGAAGCAGCGACGGCAGCCAAAGCTGTCGATTTGTGGGCGTGGCCGCTGTTTGAGTGCTGCTGCGTCTCATCTTGGCGCCGGCATAGAGCTGCAAGGAGCAGAAAGAAAAGTAGATGAGTTAAGCAGGAAGCAGTCAAAGCCTTAAGCGACATAATTAATATATATATGGGTAAAGTGTAAGCCAGTTGCCAGACAGTGGCCATATTTGCCTAAGCAGGACAATTTTGGGTACAGGAGACAGCTAGCTTTATCAATCAGTTGTCCAGTTACTTTCAATTTCATTTTTATGCTCGTTAAACAACAAATTGTGCGTGAAACGTGTGTCACCTAAATGCCCTCTTCCCACTCTCCGCTCATCATTCTCTTGTTGATCCTTTGGCAGTTTAGTTTGATTAATTTGCCTGTCTGCCCGGTCGGGCCTGTCAAGCTGCCAGCTCTTCTGCCCATAAAAAGAAGCATAAAAATGCACAAAAATAATAAAATAAAAAAAGTAAAAAAGGAGGGCACAATAATCCCGCATCCTTTTTAACAGCAACAAAATCGTTCTCTTTGCCGGCGGCCATTTAATTTAATTTGCCAACGCGACAGGCGCGTCATAAAAAAAAAAAGTGAAAACCCACCACCCACAGCCGGAACAAAAGCCAAGCGACAGTCTGCCCAATTGGCTGCCCCTTTGGTCCAGTCAAAGCTGTTGACCTTTTTGCATAATCATGAATTATGGCCAGACTCAATTTTGGGCCTCACAACTTTTACGTTTCTGAGGTGTCTCTATCTTCTGGCTTGAGTGATTTCCATTGTTTTCTTAGGTGCCGCACACGAAGACGGGTTGAATGCACTTTAACTGAATGTTACGCATACGCCGTGTTGTGCGAAACGAAAGTTCATGGCTTGACTGGCACAATGACAAATGACAAATTGTAAATTTCATCTTACTAACAATATAATCGCAACCACTTAAAAATAGGCGACAAACGGGGTTAATGCTCCAAATTTGAGCATTTCAACATTAATTGGTCTGAAATTTTATATTTACTTAAATATAATAATGAACCCTAATTATTATTTTTATTTCAGTTTATAACATTTTAATATATTTTTTTCTAATGAAATGAATGTTTTAAAATTGAGATAAAATGTTTAACAGTTCAGTTTTTTTATTTTGTTTAGCTATATAAAAGTAATATATTTGTCTTATATTTTCAATTTAATAAAAATCCGCAGCATCGGGTAAACCACTTTCAATTTTGCTGCATTACTTTAAGGCAAAAGTAAAAGTTAAATTGCAACTGTTCGCCTCCTCGTCCCCTCCACAAATTGCCCTCTCCTCCAAATCAAAGAAATTAATCGCTTCATTGATTTGTTTAACGTCCACAAGACCACAAGCAAACATAATAATAATAAATAAATTAAGCTGCACGCTTGGCTCCCTCGTAATAATAATCAACATTTTGTCTTTTGATTGATAGTTTTACAGCAGATGTTTTCTTTTTCTATTTTTCCTTGCCCTACGGCTCAAAACGTCGCTTCGCTTGACTTAATTTTTCATGCGATTCGCGTTGGTTTTGTTTTTACCTCTTCTCCTTCGTTTGTTTCTTTGCTTTATCATTTGCGGGCTTCCTTATGTTTCGTTCAATTCAAGTCTAAATTGCATTACGTGGCTAACAAATATTTTGCGCTCGAGTGTGCATTCCTCTTGACACGCCCTCTCGCCCGCATTCCCACTCGCTGCATACACTCCATCCAGTGCTCATTTCTCACTCAACTGTCCGGCCGCAAAATTTAATTAAAAAATTCTTGCACCCATTTTTTCCGCAGAGTTTTCCTGCGTTGCCGCCGCTCGTATTAATTGCATCACAAAAATTTTAAATGCGCGAAAGTGCGAAAATTGCAAGATACAAAAATAGTGAATGAAAAACGAATCAAGTACAGTTGTGCAAAGTTTCCACCAAAAAACAAAAAAAACAAATTTTTCCTCTCAACCCAATTGAAGGTGTAAATGTTTTTTATTTTTGGCTGCCGCATAATTATTCACTTTTGTCTTTTTTCGGCCAAATTTGCATTTTCAGACAATGGCCCAGCGAGTCAGAGCCCAATCTACAATTTTTTTATTTTTTTTTCTCTTTTTTCGTTTTTCCCATCTATTTTGGGACAGCTTACAAACAATTTTCCCTTAGGGTCTGAGCCTTACTTAAAACGAGATTTAATTGAAGTTTGTGCTTTTTTTCAACAATGGGCGAGAAGTTGTTGCTGCTGGCACACTTTTTGGATTGCCAACATTGTGGGCGTGGCTGGGCGACCGCATGATAATTCTGTTAAGCATTTAAGTGGATTAGAATTTGCAGGTGTTAAGTCTTTTTTCCTTCCATTTTTGGGTGCTAAAGACGAAAAGTTGTCAATTGAAAAGTTTGCTTATATGAGTCGGTGTGTATGTGTGTGGGTGTGTGTGTGTGTGTGAAAGTGTTAGCTGAATTTCGTGTTTGCTGAACTAATCTTTCAGGTCATCGCTCGCATTAAAATTGTAAAAGTAAATGAAAATGAAATTTTTGTTTGGGTCTGATGTTATCAGAAGCCATTCAAGTATTTTTAAGTTGGTTTTGGGTGGTGAATCGGATGGAAATTAATTAAAAAGGTTGACAAATTTTAAGACTAAGTGTGCTTTAAATTTGAGCTAGCATCGGTTGCCATCTTGTCCACAAATTGACTTATCGCATTTTTTTAAAGCTGGTAATCGAAAACTAATTGAAGATTTATTTTAATAAAAATACTAGAATTTCTAGCTTCAATCAGTTTTAAGTGCATTTCATTTCAAATGTGGCTTTAACTCACATGTAATTTAATATATACTACTTGTCGGAATTTCTAATCAGAGTTGAATAATATTAAGAAAAGAAACAATCATTTTATATGACGTTTATATTTTTAAACTGTTAACTTTAGATTAGATGTTGTCAGTTTGTCTATAAATATATTTACTGTTTTAGGTAAAAACTTCGTTTCAGTTTCTTATAGAATTGACTCTCAAGGTTTTGTTGTAAGTGATTCGTAATTTATAATTAGCTACTTATCAATCACTCCAGTAATATATAGGTAATTAATTGTTCTATAAATAATAAATAACAATCAGCGGGTCATATCAGCAATTGCGCTTATAAACATTTCACACATTTGCAATAATTTGTTGTGACGCTTTTGATTTCTTTAATAAACACAGGTAGCCCAATACCTGATAATTTATATGGGTTTATTGTGTTTGAATTGTCGAACCACGATAAGATAATCGTGAAGTGCTACGAATTTTGGCAGACTCGTTTAATATAGCAAATACTTAATTAGTTCAATAAATATATGGAATTCTAAAAGTACTTCCTTTGGATAAATTCAAATTTTAGCAAAATTCAAGTGAATAATAGGTAAAGAAGAAGGGTAAACCAAGAAGTATAGGCTGAGTTTTACTAGCAATACGAAAAGTAACTAAATGAATTCTCATCGATGGTAATATATATTATCGATAGTTTTACAATTGTGTGATCGATATCACTGTGTGGTATTTTTCAATATAAAGCATTGAATTATCGATATATCGATAATTGAAAACATTGATGTTTTCTTGCTTAAACTAATTGAGAATTCTAAGAAATGGCTTAGAAGCTTGTCAATTAGTGAGATGTCTTAATAGGTAAACTTTTATTTACTTAAACAATAGAAATCAATAAAAAGCCCTTGAAAATAAGAATCTATTTCATGAAATCGCGATCTCGTACAACTAGCAAATATCATACTTCAATATCTGGCCCACACAGACGGCATTGGCCTCGTCGAAGAAGTAGTTGCCGCAGCTCTTCTCGTCGATGGTGCGGCCATTGCCGCAGCGCAGATAGTGGCGACAGCCCTTGGTGGAGCTCAGGACGAAGGGTATGGTGCGGCCCTGGCAGCGATCCTCCGAGCAGGTCACCTTGTTGGGCTCGATGCACTGCTGCGAGCTCTTGTCGAAGAAGTAATCATCGTTGCACTTGCCCCAGCGCGGATTCTCGTCGGGCGTGCCGTCCGCCTGCTCGGCGCAGAAGAAATAACCCTGACAGGTGGCGCCATCCGGTACGCGGACATTCTTCTTGGGACTCTTCACCGTGCCGCACACGTTGCTGGGCAGCGGATGGGCGGCGCAGTCGACCAGCGTCTTGGCCACGCAATCACCTGACCGGGCATGATAGTAGCCCGATTTGCAGGTCTTATCCTCCAGCTTGCCCTTGGTGCACACGTGATAACGATCGCAGCCCTGCACGTTGTCAAAGTTGACGCCGTTCTTGATGATGCTGCAATAGTCGAACGCGCTCGTCTTGCAATCGGACGCCTGCGTCCAGATGCACTCCTGTATGGTCTCGTTGAAGTGCGTGCTGTCCGGGCAGGTGCCATAGATGGGCGTCTCCTCGTCGTAGCAGTAATAGTAGCCGAAGCATGACTTCGGATCGGCCACGAATGCGCTCACTGCATTCACGCAGGAGACGTCGCAATTGTCGGACTCCTCCAGCGTCTTGACGCACTTCAGCGTGTCCTTGTCGAAGAAGGGCGTGGTGCCCTTGCAGGTGCTGTAGACGCTCTTTCCATCGACGCAGGTGATCGAACGACTGCACGATTCCGGATCGCGTATAATCGTATTATCCGAGAACAGGGCGCAAATGTCTTCGATGCGCTGGCTCTGGCCCAAGCCACACAGGGCCAGGATCAGGAGCGCCAAAACGCAGCTGCTAGCTGCAAATACTTAAAGTTCTCAATCCAGCCGTAGCAACAAGTGTGGCACCCACCTTTCATTCTGATATCTGTTCGGTCTGCCAACTGGGCTCAAACTAATCAAAAAACTTTTCCACAGGCAGCTGTGCATTGCTTTTATAAGAAAGCATCTATATAGAGGAATAAGCTTGATAAGCCAATTGAAATCTGAATTCATTATTGAAGAACTTGCCAAAGGAAATAGCCAGAGATTAGATTACTAATATCGTACACGCCAAGCATATACATACTTATATATATTAGTCCATTATATACTGCTCAATTGCGCAGATGTTTTGATTTTGTAGAATTATCTGTCACATAGGTAAATCAATCTGTGTAAAGCCCAAGCTTAACAAAAACTTGGTCACCTGAATCCATATTGTAGCATATACTTATGTATAAACCCATATATGATGAGCATAAACAACGTCAGGTCCCTTATCTATCAGATAAGCGGTAATAATATAACACTTTCCATTTCACAGCTGGCGCTTGCTTATAAATTTGTTCACTAAGCTTTATAAAGCGCAAAAATTGCAAATAAAGAGATTAATATATATACAACCAATTTGCAGGCATATAGAAATGATTAGCAAAATCAAAATAAATTTTAATCAACTTTAAAAATTCAGATAATTGCTTGCAAATTGTTTTTCAGCAAATTCTTATTTTATTCTTCCTATACAAAATGTTATTGAGTTTCTTATACAAAGTAGTTTAAGATTTATTGTATCTTATTTCTCAGATATATATGTAAATTAAATAAACCTTTTTTCAAGCATCTTCCCGAGTTCTATAAACTTAGCCTAACTAAAATCAGATTTCAGCTATTTTTAGTTAACATTCCCATAAATTCAGCCACGCTTTATCATTTTAATTGAAGGCCTCTTAAATATCCTCCTTCCAACCTCCCAAAAAGAAAATAAATATTTAGTATTTGCCACACTTTTGTCACAGTCTCTTAACTCTCATAGGCCTCTTTAAGGCCCCGGCAATTTCCGCATGTTGTGTGTTTATCCGACGCAACATCTCAGCTGTGGAAATAAATAGAACTATAAAGTGACTTGGCCAAAATAAAATGGACCAGAACAAATTGTTGTGCTTGGCCACAAACTAAAATGTTACGTTAGCTCATATATTTTGGCCAGTTTATGGCTGGGCGTTGTGTTGATGAGCTCTCCACCTACCCACCTTTCCGGCGCCCCCACCAACAATTAATGATGTGCCGGGCACTTGAGCTTAAACTGGCCAACAGACAGCAGCTGAAAGTGGCCGGCTCTATTGTGGTCAGCAGTTGGCTGGCCAAAATGCTTGTCAATTGGTTTTAGCCGCTTTAAAAAGCTTTTAAGCAGCTGCTGCCGCCTGCAGCTGTCCATACGAAACTCATAAGCAAACTTTATGCAAATGCAAATGCAGAACGAAGCTAGTTTGGGAGTGGGGGGAAAGTAGGGCCAACTTGCTGGACACATCCGCCGCTGGCCAAATAAGTCAGTTCCTCCCTGTCTTAAAGCAGCGCTGTGCATGCAACACATAACTGTTCACATTGCCACAACTTGAGGTTCAATAAACTCTTACCCCATGACTCACGAGACCAGCACCTTTTCGTGCCCCCGCTTCCCCCTGGCCGGCACCAACAGCCGCTCAGCTCATTTGCTATGCACAGCCCGAAAGCCACGCACCACACACAAAAGCGCGGGGAACGGCGTGAATACCAAATGGGCCAGAAGCGGGCAGGCGATGACAAAGACTCGCTCTGTGTGCCTTTAGACGGTGTGTGTCACGGATTGAAGACATAGTTGGGCTTAAATGCATATATCATATTGAGGTTGCCATTGTCACTCCCATAGACACCGACAGCTGACGCTGATATCGCCGACAGACGTTATTCGCCGCTTTGTTCATGGCCCGAAGTCGGACTCAGAACTTTAAATTTGCGGCTTTGTTATGGGCTTGCAAAAAGGCTGTTTAGATTTGTTTTCGTGTGAAATCACATCTGATCGCATAAATTATAAGTTGCGAGTGCAAATGCAATATAAAAGAAAGTTTCGATTAAAGTTATGAATTAAATTATAAATTGATCTTAATAAGTAGTATAGTTTTTTGTCGATGTATATTGAAAATAAAATATAAAAGAAATTTTAAATTATACATTGATCTTAATGAGTAGGACAGTCCGTATCGATATATGTTTAAAATAAAACATAAAAGTAAGCTTGAATTATAAATTATGAATTAAATTATAAATTGATCTTAATAAGTAGCTGTAGCGATACATATTAAATGTAAAATATCAATGCAATTTCATTTAATTCTAATGTTAATGTAATTCTAATTTTCATTTATTTCTAATTTAATATTTAATAAATTTTCCCTCAGATTTCGACTTATGGAGTTGGAGTTCAGTTTGATACTCTTGCATAATTTTCTACAGACAGAAACAGATCATTTTTATTTTCGTTGTACAAACCTGTTACTTTTATTTTATTTATTTTTTATTTTGCAGCTCATTTTATTTAAATTATTTTGATAAAGAATTTTAGCTTATTTTTGGGAATAGTTTAGCTTAATTATAATAACATACTTTAAAAAACCTCAAGGATGTCTGCTAGTTATTGCTTAAATTTAATTTTGATTTATTTTTTGACCCAAAACTTTTTTCCCAGAGTTTCGCCGGGTTTTCCGGACACACGCACCTGTCTGCTGCACCAGAAGCTGCAGATGCTCAACGTGTGCGTGGAGCGACGCGTGCAGCGCGAGGCGAGTGGCAAGCGAAAGCAACAACAACCACAACAGAAACCGGTGGAGCAGCTGACTAGCGATGAGGATGAGGAGGACGATGGCGAGTTCTTTGACTGCGATGAGCCAACCTCCGCTGGCGGCTCACCAACCAAAGCGGTGCTGAGCCTCAAGCCCGAGGGTCGCCTAAAGCGTTTGGGCCAAGAGCGATTGCTGGACGAGCCCGAACAGTTTCTGTACATACCAGAGACCCAGGAGCCGGTGCCCAAGACCGAAGATCAACTACTCGATGATGCTGAGGTGATGCTAAAACTGGGACCCGGCTCGG
Organism: Drosophila robusta; assembly: GCA_035043565.1. Classification (NCBI taxonomy): domain Eukaryota; kingdom Metazoa; phylum Arthropoda; class Insecta; order Diptera; family Drosophilidae; genus Drosophila; species Drosophila robusta. Next base: position 8,708,107 of record JAWNMW010000583.1, on the reverse strand, counting down.
GCTTGAGCACACAAATGATGTGCACATCGCTGCTGTCCGATATGGAGGCATTCAAGGCGGCCAATCCACGTGGTAAAATGGAGGATTTCATACGCTGGTACAGTCCCAAAGACTGGGAAGAGGTGCAGAATGGTAAGGCAATAATTCGCAGATACCACATACGAGATTATTCGATGCTGTTCCTTAGATAGCGGAGAGACAACGCAACAGCTGAGCGTGCGCATGACCACCGAGGGCAACACCTGGCAGAAGGTGTGGCAGCAGGCACAGCCCGTGCCCGTGGCCAGGCAGCGACGCCTCTTCGACGACACCAATGAGGCGCTCAAGGTGCTGCACTACCTGGAAACGCGAAGCATGAGCGAGATCTACGGCCTGACCATGATACCCGCGCTGCACGCGGCCATACTGAAGTTGGTTGTAAGTAATTGGAGCTCTCAGTCTGATACGATATAACTTTGAAAGTATGCAAATCCTACCAAAAAGATTGGGTACCCCTATAAAGTTATATTATACAACATAAGTGTAATAATAGTTAATTTTACGAGTTAAAAGATTATGTCATTTAGAGTTTTGGTAATCAGAATTTTGATCGTCCGACGATATAACTTTGAACGTATACAAATTCGATCAGAAAGATATGCTCTTTGATTTTTACGAGTTATAAAATTATATGTTTTTGAATTTTAGTAATCAGAATTTGGATCGTAAGTAATTAATTATTTTTTTAAATTACTTATTGCTGATGATAAACAGAGCTAGTTTGGCTTCGAAAGTTGATCAGTTCCTCAGATAGTTATTCATACAACATAGCTTCTGTAATATTTAACTTATCTCCTCTATTTTCACAGGACATTTACAGCAATGCCCAGGTGGGAGACGTGTTTGCCGCCCACATTGACCAGCTCTTAGCTGATTTGTGTCGTCTCTCGCGCAGCCACTCCAATGAGCTGCCCAGTGCGAGAGGTTTTCTCGAGGATCTGGCGGAACTGGAGCGTCGTTTCTATCAGTTCAAGTGCTTCGAACGACTCGCGGGCTATCCGAAACGTAGCTCCCTGGCGGAGATCAAGCGGCAGTTTGAGGAAATACTCAAAAACGAGAACAGCTGCACAATTGTGGATAAGAAGCGCGGCGCCGCGGGCGATGTGCCCTGTACTGGTGGCAGTTTGTATGACATACTGAGTCCCAAATTGGAGCAGGATATATCCAGTCGTTTGATTAGCAAGGATTATGTTATACGGCTCGACGGAGATACGAAATCCACCGAAAAGGGTCTCTATATGGGGCCGCAGTTTATGCGAGCGATTGTTACGGGCGACAAACTGAGACTCTGCGGCGCTTTCACGGAGAGCACGGCCTTTGTTTAAAATTAAACCATTTTCTATAATAATCCCTTATCCAAATGATAGAGATATCCAAAGTGGAGCTGACTAAAAGAACTGAATTATAAACTGGCAACTGATTGAGAAGAGCATGGATTCTCTATCATAAATATTAAATACATACATATTCGTTTATTCTTAGCTTTTAACTAATGTTATATGATATGAATCTATCTGTATTGCTTTTATTATTGGTGCTTTGTAATCTTTAGAATTAAACTTTAAACATAATCGCAATAAAACGATTTCAATATGATATGCTCTTTGGCTTGTTGAAACTGCAACTGTATCCTACTATCAATATCAATTATAACAAGACAACATGCACACTTGTGTCTACTTCACAGCACACAACCACATCTAATCACATAATCACTCGTACAGCCCCTTCCTCCCCATCCTTGCTAGCCAGTCAACACTCGACTGTAGCACTTTAAGCCATTTGCAGGCAACCAAAAACTTCACTCCAATGACAGCCAACAAGGCATCTACTTGAATGAATGAATTCAACTGCGCAACTTTAGACATGAAAATTGCCTACATACCGGGCGGTAAAACACAAGACTACGCTAGAGGGGACTCCTTTAAATACCAGCCCAAGACGAGACTAACTAACGTTTTGTGGGCCATGTTTAACTGAAATTATTTTAAGCGTTCTCGTTGCCATAGCTAAGGCAACATTTTTGCCTCATGGCCAACACATAAAACATTTCTTCTCTTACCAGAACCCATTTTCTTTATATTTTTGTATTTTTATTTTCGCCTTTTGCTAGTACTCGTAAATGTTCCGCCACTAAATTACCTACGGGCTATAATTGTTTTGTGTACATGCCGAGAGTCGGAGTCGGTGTCGGTGTTGGCGTCGGAGTCGGAGTCGGGTGTGGAGGCTTCAACAGCATTTCGTGCAGCTCTGCAACAATGTTCCCCCGACTCCACTTGGCCCCATCCGAAATATGCAAAAGTGTAAAAATAGTATTTCGCTTAAGCATTTTGTATTTATAGCAGTTGCAAGATACTCATAATAATCCCTTAAATACATTACACTGTGCGCAATTTCAAAGTGATTCCAAACATTTTTATTTATTACTTTGGTTTGTTTCTTTTTGTGTTGAACAATTTGTAAAACAACAATTTTATAAACTTCAGCTGAACTTAATAAATGAGCTATCGATTAATCTTGCAAGAGTGAGGAACGCTGAAGTGTGCCAAAAAGTTTCTTTAACTTAGTGAAGAAATAGCTAAAGTTTAGCCCTACATTTAGAGCTTTTTAAAATTGAAATAATTTAATGTTAAGACTTCAAGATTTAATAAAGAAAAGCTTAAAGCTCAACAACTTGTAAAGCTTTAAGGATGCATTTTAATAGCAAATTGCAATAAGCTATTTAAAACTTACGGGACAATTTGATAGACTTTGTTAAAATCCATTAAGCGTACAGCTTTTTTTTAAAAACTACAATTTAATCAACTATTGCATTCGACTCTAATCACAACCAACAGCTTTAAGCTAGTTTTAATTGTTAAGCTAAACCACTTCAATTGCTGCTATTAAAAGCTTTTCACACCAATACCAGCATATGAGAGTTCTCTCTGTCAGTAAATATATATTCTTTTCATAAATGCAAATCCACTTAGTAAATCAAAAATAAATTGCGCACCCAAACTAAAAATATGATATGACATGCAGTATATATATTATTCAGTATATAGCGATGTGCGATGTGCGATGTGGTATATTTCAATAATATGGTAAAAAATTAATTAAATTCTCACAATCAATTTGGCATGAAATGGTCGCTGAATGGAGAAGTTCATTTCCAATTGATTTGCTGCTGGTTTTGTGGTACCTATACTCACAGACTGAGGTGTGTGTGTGTGTGGGTGTGGGTGTGTTGTGTGGGTGGGTGTGGTGTGTGGTATGCGGCTAGTGTTACAATTTTGCTGATGCAGTTGAATTTTAATGAAAGCGTTATTTTTTTTGCAGACAAAATTGAATTATAGCAGACATACAGGCAGAGAATGAAAGGGAAAAGGGAGAGAGAGAGAGAGCACTAGAGTGAGATGCAGGACTTGTTGAGATTTTCAATTTCTATTGAACTGTGGCTATTGCTGTGGTTGCAATTTGAAAAGTAGCTGTGAATAAAAATGAATAGAAATTTTCTCCAAGTCTTAAAGAACTTATTCTTTTTTTTCCTTCAATGGCATTGAGTTGGCGGATTTCCGCTTTTATGCACATGAATTATTCTGCAATAGTGGGAAAGTAATCATAACGAATTTATTCAGTGCTCTTTCAAAGATCTAATTGCATGAAATTGAGAGTTCGGCGGCTTTTAGACCAAGTAATAAAAAATAATTCTAGTACTTTATTTTTTAGGTCTCTCAACAATGGCGCATAAAAAATAAATGTGGGAAACGCGCTGCAAACATCGCTGCACAAATTTGCATAGTCATCGTGTAAAAAAAACACAAAAAAAAATTGGAGGAGATGAAGAAAAACTCGGCTCAAGTGAACTGAACTGAGATTATAAGTTTCACAACTCAATAATTAAAAGTAAGCCCAACAAAAGAGCTGTTAAAAAACGAAAAGCAACTTAAGTTAAGATTAAAACGTGTCAAAGAGCGACAACAACAAATTACGCACATTTTTATGGGGCTCAGCGTTGAGGTTAGGTGCGTCAAATTGAGTGTTGTAAGGTTTACATTTTTTATATACATATATATGTAAAATTTTGGAGGTGTAACACGCTGTCTGATTAGCCATGTCAGCGGCAGCAGCGTTAAAACCAATCTTAAGCCGCTTATTATAAATTTGCTGTATGCATAAATAAACACGCGACGCTGATGTGTGTGTGTGTGTGTGTGTGTGTGTGTAATTTACGAGTTTTTGGGGTGTGCCAAGCAGAAGAAATACTCAAATATACTCAACAGTACTCAAAAATACTCAACAAGGTTGAACAACTTGTCTCGTAGTTAACACTCGAGCCAAGCGAAGTGATTGCAAATACTTGTAATTGAAGATGCCAATTGTTTGCCAGCAATTAACGCTGCCATCTCCTATAGCTGTGTGTGTCTGTGTGTGCGTGTGATTACGTATACTTAATATTGTGTGGGTTATTGCTACGCCCGCATCTTTATCATTTTATTTGAATAATCTCTTAAGGTTTTGCCGTTTAAAATTTAAATTCAACTTGTGACAACATCCGCTTAGGCAACCAACCTGCTTTAGCCTCATATTTGGCATTTATCTATGGCTAATTAATGTGTTTGCTGACTCATTTTTAGAGATAGTTAATTTTTAAGAAATATATCAATATTTATTGAAAGTTTTTAACAGAAGGCCAGTAGTTAATTGGCAGCTATTAATAAAGAATCACTTAGCTTAAAGCTTTCCGGTGCTTTCTGCTTTAGCTTTTTAATATATATGTTAAATTGAACTAAAAAGATCATCATGTACTTGCAAAACTCCACAAGAGAGGGAGTCGCATATATAAGTTAAATGATCGTGCTTTCATCCTAATACGAGCTTTTATGTTTGACTTGCAATTTATACAAGCGAAAGCTTTAATGTGCTTTGAAAACTGCAGTTTTTAAGCATATCTTAAACTTCAGTTTACTATTTAAAAAGGTTTTAAGTTATAATCTTATATATACATTTTTTTTGATTTACACTCTACTTCCCACAATTCCTTTTTGAAACGCATATCAATTTTAAGTCGCAAGCGACTGACAAAATTGGATTATTGATATCAGCAGTGTAAGCTGTGTGTTTTGGCCGGTATTTTTAAGCAAACAAGCTGAGGAAAACATTGCTGGGCAAATATTCCGCCTGGTACGCTTAAATTCTTATAAACGGCTTTAAAAACTTTTTAATACCCCGTGCAAAGGGCAAAAACAAAAACAACGCTGGCAAAACTTTAAGTCGTTGCATGGTTTTTCCTTTTTTTGTTTTTTTGTTTTTTTTTGGGTTTTTGCAGATCAACGTGATGCGCGATGCTTGGTTGTCTCGGGGCAGACAGTGAGGCGTGCGAGATGCGATGTGGAGCGGGGAGCTGTGTGAGATGGGAGACGTAAAGCGAGGCATTTATTAACATTGCTTGCTGGGGCGTGGCAGCTGCTGCCAAAAGGTGTTAAGTGGCAGCCACGACGAGCAAATGATGATGAGGCTGACTCACTCACACGAACTTAAGCCCCGAATATGAGCGCTGAGAAATCTGCGTAAATTTCCCGCACAGTCCCATAAATTACAACAAACAAACGAAAAACAACAAAACTTGAATAATATATATGTAAAAATATTCTAGTTGGTTGCGTGATACACTGGGCTGATACTCTGTAATCTTCTTTTGAAAATAATGAAATGTTAAGAAACTATAGTTTAACTAAGAATACTAACAAACCATTTTTTATATATTCAACTTTTCAATTATATTTATTGTATAAGCTTTAAGGATGGGCAAGCTTAGAAGTCTAATACCAAAAATTATAATAAGCAGCCTCCTTCTGTTTCTTACATTTTCGCACTATGCTGTCCTTCTTAAAATATTATTTAAGCAACAGGGTATTCAAATGCCAGAGAGCTGCAAAAAATAAATGGAAAGAAAATATTTATGAAATTGTCTGCGTGCTACCGATTCTCCAAGGAGGCCAGGCCAACGCATTTTTTTAATGGCTAATTAAATTGGCAAGCGAAAAGCGCAAAACGTGCGATACGAGCTTAAAGTTGAAATCTCCAATTGAAAAACTTGCGATGGCCAACGAAATTGGAAATTCAATTGGAAAACAACTGCTAACACAAACGCAACGAAACACACACGCAGAGGCACATAGATACAAATACACACATAGATACACACACACAAATGGACACAAGCGAACACTTGCCTCACAAACATTTGCGCAAAGTTGCGGACAGCGGGCGTTGACTGTGGTCAGAAATTCAAAGTACGGTATCTACTAATAGAGATGGGTGTTACGATGGTTTCGGGAATGAATCACGCAGAAAGTAGAAATTACGTTATTTGAATGGTGAATATGAATGGTGAATATATGTTAGGGTGAAAGCTGGCAATTCATTACATGAATTGAAAAATTTCAAAACTCACTAAAAAAACAAAAAAAAATAAAATAAAACAAGTTTATATTTGTAATTATAAGAAATATTACAGTAGCAATATTCAAGTCCAATTGCCTGTTTTTAAATTGCCTTAAAAATTAAAACAATATTTTGATATATGCACCAATGCACTGTTTTATTTATTTATATAAAATTAGCTTAGAATTCAAATTTGAAAGCGAATTTTCTACAGGACAAGCTTTGGCTGACAGGACCTTGAGGTCACAAAGTGAAAGCACTATTCTAATTTTATTTAATTATATTTAAGATAAAATTCGTTTTATTTACAGTAATTAATTTTATAGTGGTAAATGGAAGTAAATATTTGTTATTGCCGGGTTCGCACCGATATGAATCACCATTCCATGTTTGAGGGTCTGCCACTCAGACCCAAAATTAAATTAGGCTGCGCAGCTATTCGCTCGAGTATCATTTAGCATTAAGAAATTTCATCATTTTCTGATTTTCATTTATTGATAGTAAGATGGTAAGCTCATATGTCTGTAATATATAATATATATAGCCTGGTTTATATCATGATCTTATCATTTTATACTAAATATCGTACATGGTTCTTTTTGTAACCAATCGCGTGCTCATCACTAGCTAAAAATGCATTTGTAGAAGCTCAAGAAAATTACGTCAGTGGTTTGGCGCAAGTACACACACACACACACACACACACACATAGCACACTCACACACACACACACAGGCAAACACGTCCTCGTAGATAAGTGACTGCTTGGGTGCTTAAGAGATAGACCAACACATGCCTGGCTGGGCAAACAGTGCGTGCTGTTGTGTGTGTGTGCGTGTGTGTGTGCGTGTGTGCCAAATATGGCAAAGCAACAGCAACAGCAACACAGACAAAGTTGGCAATGTTGCCATAGTAAGCCCCCTGCTTGCCCCTTAGCCGCTTGCCAATGACGCAGGCGATTGAATCTGTTCCCAAAACCGTTCAAAAAGAGTTAGGACGTCGCGACGCGCTGTGTGAAAGAGGGAATTGGGTCAAATGCCGCATTTTTGGCCTGCAGCTGCGACGCCGACAGCGCTGCCTCTAACGGTTAATGTTATTGCGCTTTGCCATTTATCGCCGGCCATTGTTCTTGCCGAGATTTGCTGCCAGCCGAGCCGAGCTGAGCCGAGACGTGGCAAGTGGCAACGCGCTGGCTGCCTCGGAGCCAAAGTCAAATAGGCGCACACACAAAAGTCAAACGGCAGCCGCTTAAATTTACTTTACGACTCATTGTAAACGGCATAATGATGGAGTCGAATGCTGAAGCTGGTCGGCTGGAGAGGAGCGCGCTGCCAGGCGGGCAGGAGAAGCAAGAGGAAACAGCCGAAGAAGCTGCCAAGTTTGGGCTTGTGCAATCGACCATGTGAGTGTGTAAGCTGCGTGTGTGTATGCTCTGTGTGTGTGTGGGTGTGTGTGTATTGCTGCTCAAATTGTGTTAGCAAATTGTGTGCATTATGATTAGCTATTTTGAGAAATTGTTTACGAATTTATATTACATGTTTATTGTTTATTTTTGATTGTTGAATATTTTATGCTGATAGAAAAATTGTTTACATTACAAACTGGCACAAGTGCTTTATATTGATTAACTTATATAATGACTTGTGCAGGGCAGCTGTCAGCTTTTTAATATCAAAGAACTAGAATTTACAATAACATAAGCTTAAAATGCAGCTGAAATTGACAGCTTTATAATTGAGTCGAAGTAGCTGTGAAATTGTGGTTTCTTACTAACTGTTAGATTACGCAATGCCTTATAAAAGATTTACAGTTATCTGCGTTTTAAAAGGCAGGTCATACATTTGAGGCCAGATATAGAAATTAGTCAAATATTAAAAAAGCGCCCAAAAAAGTAATTGTATTGTTCTTAAAACTTCTGTATTCTTAGTCCCCGGAATTTGTTTATAAACATCTACACATTTTAATGAAACAATGGTTACGCTTAAACAAGCTGTCTGTAATAATTACGCAAAATTCTTCAATCAAAAATTAAATAGCGTTTTCTGAAAAGTATTTTTGTTTGTCAAAATTCCCTAAAAGTTCCACAACAGTGGAGTGAGAATATTCCGTTTGTCCCAGCTTGATTAAATTATAAAATTACGCGTTTTTTGGTTGTTAAAAAAATTGGTTCTGGTGCTAAACGAATTTATTGCGTTTATGTTTCATTTACAAACATATAAATTTTCACCCTTGGGCTATTAAAGTTTAATTAATTCGTACAAGAAATTTTTGGCGGGACACGCAGAGATTTACTGGGCCAAGTCTTTAATTATGATTACTTTCGTTTAATAAACGTCATTATTATTAAAATTAATTTGATGGCGCAAAGTTGCTGCCACATTGTTGTTGCTGTTTGTTGTTGTTGCTGTTGCTTTTGCTGTGGCTGTGGCTTCAACAGCATTTTGTGACGGCCATTTGCCAGCGGCGATTCAACGAGCTGGTGTTGCAAGCTGATTGGAGCCCAGTTTGTCAGACGCCTTTTCTTTTTATTTTTTCGTGGCTGTGGCTGTTGTGAACGTTGCTGCAATTAATGATGTTGCAGCTAGCTGTAGCATGCCCCACAATGCCGCAGGCAGCGGGCCAAGACAATGTCACAGACTTTCGTTATTTTTCGTCTGTTATGGCACCTTCATATTCTTGGTCTTGTGGCACACTAATCGAATTGAGACATTTTGCAAATTTAATGTTTTAATTAGTGTGGGCGCCTAAGCCAAGGGCCAAATTGGCTTAACGGCCAACTTGGGCGGCCATTTGCAAAATGAAGTTGCCGGAGAATTTATGAGACACACACACAGTCAACATTTAAGCTTAACGGCCGAACTAAGACCCGGGTGCACCAACGAGTGCTATCTGCAACTCGTCTACGTGTGCTGGGAAATTTCGTTACCTTGGCTGGGTTACATTACTCCCCGTGGAGCGTGGCTGGCATGTGAACGAGCATAGAATATGTTGCAGCATGCACACACATACACACACACACACACACACACATCGTTCAACCCAATCCCATTTGTCACGCCTGCAACGATTCGGCGCTCGACCCCTTCGGTATGTCAGTCTCCATTGACCCGGCAACAAGCGACCTGGGTGTTTGGGATTGGGGTTTTGGGGCAGCTCAAATTTGGCCTTGTAAAATCTAATATAAATGCAAACGCAAATGTCAAAAATTGTAAAATTAAAAATCACATCTGCCGGGCTGGCCCCAGCCACTCGCACACTGACGACGACTGGCAACTATTTGTGTGCACACACGTCGCATACGCAACATTTTCAGTAACTGTCACATTACGTATACGCAATCAGTCGTCGTCGTCTGGATGTGCCACATATTGACGACGGAAATTTACACAGCGTTCGCTGCCAACAGAAATTTACACAGCGCACGTTGCTAAAATTAACAGCACAAACATGAAGTAATAATCACAGCAGATACCCTGTTATTACTTAGAGTTAGTTACAATATTTAAGAAACTTGAATATAATTCGCAGGCAGTTACCCTTTGAATGGGTATGAAGAAGCTAAATATAATAACAAAATCTTAAATTAATTTATTAAGGAGGACATGCGTAGAATCTAATAAATTTATTTCTCTGATTTAACTGCGGCTAAATGAGATTTTATATTTACATTTTTTATGTATTCGTAAGAATACTGAAGTAGGTGAAAAAGAATTTATATAAGGAAGTTTGAAATTTTAAATAATTTTCTTGAGCACATTACTGCAATAAGGAAAGAGACACAATGAAATGTAAACATGGAAAATTCATTTCTATATATACTTACATTTATATATATAACTCATAAACATATCGCTGCCTCCACGTAATATCCTTTTTAGCACGTTTTGTAAGAGGTATCGCATGGAAATACTTCAAATGTTTTCAGCGAGAGTTGTTTAAAGGATTTTTGCACAATAAATGTCGGCAATGTTGATTGAACAGCTCGCTCGTTTGCATATCATATGGGCCAAGTACATATGTACTTAGGTGGACGTGTTGGCTCATCACACAAACAACACAACTTTTTCAAATGTTGGCAACTATTTTCGAAATTACAAAAAAAGAGAGAAAACACGTGTGCGACAAACTAAAGTTTCATCAATATGAAATGTTGCACATGAAAGAAAATGGTTTGGTTCTTTTTTCTTTCCGTACATACATCACATGTATACATATTGGATTTGCGACATATTTTACTATGGCAGTTCATGCATGAATTGGCTGTCAGTAAATGATGAACTTGGAATTGGGGCTTCAGATTGGGATTGATATTCAGATTGGTATTTGGGTTGACATGGTCACAGTGCGGGCCAGAGGGGAGAGATTATCAAGAATTTTTAAGTTTAATTTCCTCGACGCAAAAATTGCTCACAACTTTGCATTAAAATTGCATTGCGTAAAAGTTTTCATTTATATGCCATGTTGCATTCGACTTTTAATTTACACACACGCACAACAAACACATTGATGTCTGTGTGTGTCTCTGTCTCCGTCTCTGTCTCTCTTTCGCTGTCTCTGTTTGCAAAATGAATTTCATTTTAATTTATGCGCAGACATCAGCAGACACGGGCAGCAAAACTAAGGCACAGGTCGCCGTGGGGGGTTAGGACCCCTACAACATATTCACACACAGACTCATTGACACACACTCACGCACACACACGCACTCTCACACACGTAACTGCTTCAAAACGGAAACGGAAATATGCGCAATTTTTCAACAAGACAATGTCTGACAGTCTGGGAAAGGGGGACTAAAAAAGGTTAAAAAAAAAATAAAAACAACAAAAAAATGAAAAATGATAAACCGAAAAGTTTTGCTGCCATTTTCTCAACTTTCTGCAGTTGCACAAAATTATTTAAGTTTCGGCGATTGTTTGAGTTTTCAGTTTGCTTTGTTTCAAGTGCATTTTAATTTTCTTTTTAAATTTGAAATATGAATACTTTTTATCTTTTTACAAAATTTCGATATAATTGTAGAAGTGCGTGCCAAATGGAGAGATAAAGCGGTTAACACAAGCCAACAAACTTTCCCGGAATTAGGTCAATTAAAAACTTGTATTGTGGCCGTGTTGAATAACTCTAGACTCTTTGTAAGCTGTCTGCAAAGTAGTTGGTGAACTTATTATATAATGTCGTACTTGCGTTTAAAGAGTTTCAACAAATTTACCACAGATTAGAATTAGTAAAAACAGATTTAAGTAACGTTTAAACGCGCTTAAAGCGACGTTAATACCGTTTTAAAATTACCATTCTCATTTCACAATATTTAAATACAATAAATTCAATATATTAGACCACAGGTATTGCAAAAAAATTGTGACTTTAACAAAAACGACATTGCACATAAATTTGTTACTCGCTTTTGCTGCCAGTTGCAGATTCACGAGCATCTGGTCGTATTTTATATTTATTTTTCTTTGCACACTTTTAAAAAGAATTCTGCTTTATGGCAAATGGATGAATTTAATCGTCGTGTTATTAAAATGGTTTTGCAACCCAAAGAGAGCAATCAATACGTAGCATTAATTTAAAGCACTTCTGTCATGTGCATTTTCGATTAACAATAAAAAATTGTTTATCGCTTGGTGCCACAAACACGCGGCCAACGCATTTAAATGAGCCGCAAACAACAATAATTGTAAATACATATCTGCATTTGAATAGCGCATAAATACGTCTGTATATTTATTAATATTTATTTGTTTACTATGAATAAATTGTGTACACATTGGCAAATGACGGAAAAGTCAGCGAAAAATACTGCAGAGCAGCTATAAATATTAAACTATTTGTAGTCGATTTTTCAGTATTAATGTCTGAGCTGTTATTTCGAAAGCGCTTTAAATCGCAAATTAATATAAGATGTTAATTTGTTTAAACAGCGCATAAGGAGAAGTGATAGAGCTTGGAGAGACAATCAGGGCTTCAGAATTAAATTAATCAGATTCGAGCTCAATATAATTTCAGTGAATCAACTTAACATATTAATATTGAAAAGCACTAGTTGCAGAGTTCTTTTTCAAGAAATACAAAACATTTTTTTCAATCATAAAAATTCTTCAAGAAGTTAGCACACTGCAAAATAAGTTCAGTTTTTTCACTGTTATGGAATTTGAAATATGGAAGCTATGGATCCGAGCGCTTTACATGTCTACAGTTTTTCAAAATTAATATGTATGTCTTTGAAACTGAGGAAGATATGATAAATTATTACTATAATAATTTCGAAAATTCCACGGCTGGGCACAAAAGCCTTAAGAATCTTCTTCTCTTATTTAAACCCCTCTAACCTTCAATAAATTTTTTTTCTAAATTGCATTTCCTACCATTTTTTTTATTGAAAGTTGAAAAGAGCTTTGCAATCAATCCGTAAATTAAGCATAACAAAAATGCATTATGTCTGTTAATTATTTATTGTGTTAAACTTTCTAATGAAGTAATCGAAATTGTTATGCAAACAATTGAAAAGCGCCATTAAATCAGTTCATGCTAGTAACACAACAATTGCTAAAATCAACTATAAAATTAATTAAAGGTAACAATCAGCGCTAAGCTGGACCCCAAACACGGCAGGGGGAAATGTATGGAAACAGGTCAGTGCATAAATTGCAAGAAAATGGCAAAGCCGGAAGACAAACGACAAAAAAAGTGGAAAACGAAATGTAAAGAGAGACAAAGACAGCGGCGACAACTTCATGAATTGTGCAACGAGCGTCTTTAGCAAGAAGGCAAAAAGTATGGAAGGAAAGCCGCATACTGAATACCCTTGCAAAATAAACGAATTCTTATATGTGAACACTTTATATTTATTTATGGAGGTTAAAGGGAAAATTAATTCTACGACGCAGTTCAATCGAAAGTTTGCAAAGATTTCTCAAATACAAAGAGGATCTAGTTCTAGTATCTGGATCTAGTATCGTTATCTATTCAGTTTATTGTGGTTATAGCGAATAGATTTTATATAAAATTTATTTACTTATTTTATTTCGTTACATATCCCATTACCAAAATAAAACACTCCCAAAGAGAGAAAAAACCCAACACAGAATTAAGACAATAAATTAAAATGCAAATTTAAACGAAAATGAGTGTAAACAGTAAACACTTGTGACGCAGTGCTAGATGCAATCAAGTTGGTCTAAGGTATGTCTGTGGAGCTGCTAACTGGCAACTCAAGGCTGCGCTGCAGCAGCTGCGGCGACAATGAGACTACGCCATGCTAGCTGCAAAGAGCAGGGACGGACTGGTCCATTGAGTAAAGGGGCCCAAGGGCTTCACAGCCACCGGGAGAAGCACAAACGCATAAAGGAGACTTACAAAAATTTCCAAATTTTATGCTTCCCTTTAATAAATGTATAAATGAAAATGCAAAAGAAATATAAAATAAAATTGTTTTTATTTTACAAAGTTGGGCCCAAATCATTGCAAATCCGCACCTGCTTTAGCGTCTGCAGACTGATGAGGCGGAAGTGTCATGGAAAGCGAAAAAAAATCAGCTACAGCCTCGGCAATAGCGACTCGGCGACGACCAACTGACCCAAAAAAATACCCAAGAATTTGATACGAATCTTTAGGTAGATTGCCAGGCGATACTTCCGAAGTGCCCCATTGTTCCGCTGGCTCTGAAGGTCAGGTATTGTGTGTGTGGCAAGTGTTGAGCCCGTGCCAAAACGAAGTTGCTCCAGTTACCACGTTTCACTTACCCATTAGCCCTGGCTCAATAAGCCCAATTGATGTGTCCAATCATTTAAATGCAATGAAGTTGAAAGTTTTGGCTTACCTAAAAGCAACAAAAAACGAGAAGCAAAGTCAAATATTAAATAGTGGTAAAAGTATATTTAAATTTATTTGCCAAAAATTTTAGTTTTGTGCAAAATTTATATTTATTGCTCATATGTGTGTGTGGTATGGAGGTTATGTGTGAGTGTTTGTGTGTGTGTGTGTGTGTGTGTGTGCCACACCATTTGGTTGCAGTTGCAGCTTTGTTTTGTGGCTCTGGTTCTGCTGCTGGCGGCTCTGGTTATCCAACTAGGGAGCACCCGCAGAACGATAAAAAAGTTTTTTTTTTGACAGTTTCTCGTTGTTGCAGCTAAAAATAATAATAGAAAAAGAAGCAAATTGCAAATGTCTGTGACCGCCAAACCGAGCAGAGAAAATACAATAAAAGCGACTGTGTTAGTTAGAGTGCAAATGAAAAAATTCATGTAAATGGAATAGAAACAAAAAGAGCAACAACAACTACAACAACAACAACACGTAGAAGAAGAGGAACGAGTGCAATTGCCAGTGGCTATGGTCGAAACGACTCTCAAATGGCTTTTGTTGTGTTTAATGAGTATTTGCATACTGCAGACAAAGAGCTGACAAAAGTCAAACCGAAGCCATTGAGAACTGAAATTGGATCGAATATAAACGATTTATTCGCACTAGCCTGGGGTGGATGGGACGAAAATTCATTGAAATTGAACTGAATATGAAAGTATGCAATATAATATTTAACAAGTAATGCAGATGGGACATGCAAACTGAAAGTCTACCACAAATGTTTTTTAAAATTTGGCTCCAATTTGTCTCGATTTAAAAGCCGATTTGGCTGCCAAACTGTCAAAGTATAATTATTTAAATGTAAGAAATTCTTTTTTTTAAACATTTTTAGCCAACCGTCTTTCAGATTTTAATATGTGCTGTAAAATAACTTTTAATGCTGAACAAAATGTTGTATGCTTTAAACGCTTTAAACGTCAACATTTTTTCATTAAATTCATATAATTTTTGTGTTTTTCTATCATTTCACATAACAAATATGAGTTGCAAAGTTTAGACAGCACGATAAATAAACAAAATATTTTCAATGGTTGCGATTTGCAGATTGAAGTGCCAAAAACAAGCTTCAACCTCACCCATCAAATGAACTAATGAATAAAAATTCAAATATATGGCAAAAAAAAAAATTTATACATAGAATGCAATCAATACAGCGTCCCAGTGAGGGTAGCTAACAGAAGCTTAAATAAACAAACAAACACACACACACACACACTTGCGCCCTGCCACAGCTTAGTTGGGGCAAAAATGTTTCCGTTTGAAATGTTAACCAAATGTTGTACGAGGCGATGAATTCAATTTAAAAGATTTCTCATCAAATTCAAACACGTCGACGCAGGACTTGCAAAATGAATTATTGCTCTTGGGCGTTACTTTGGACCCAAATCTGTTGCTGGGACCTGGCCCACAACCAAAACACACACGAGTTGCAATCCAAAATGAAAATGAAAATGAAAATGAGAATGAAAATGAATCATATCCAATGTGCTTTTGGAACATGCGCCAAAAACTTGACGGCTCTTAAATAAATACCAAAATGAAGCAGTCAAAAGGCACAATAAAAACAACAACAAAAGCAACTACAACAACAATTGGGCATTATCTTGATGGCATTTGCCACCCGCACTTTTTGGCCAAAAAGGAGACCCTCAACAAATGATACGCAACTCGGAGCCAATCCTCAATTCCCGGCAGGCAGTCGGCCAGGCCAACGCCAGTCAGCCTTGAACTGCACAGTTTGACAGCTGAGCAACAAATAAATCTATATACACAAATATATATATATATGCAGATATATATACGTACATTCCCATGCAGGTTGAATATATTTAAACAAACAAATTGTATAGTTTTCTGTTTCTTTTTACAATGAGGTATATTTTCATTCAGAGAGCGTTTGTGGCTGTTAAAAAATACGTAAAATGAGTCGGCTTTAAATAGAAAAACTCGGCATATATGTATAAGTTCTCAAATAAATTTGTATAATATGCGAACAAAAATTTAAACTGAGTAAATTTAATACCTAAAATATAGTTAGATTCGGCCTGCACTTAGTATTAAATGACAGCTACATTTTTTACAGAGAATCAAACAGTCGTATAACTTTAGATGTTGCATTTCTGACTTAACAGTTTTTCTTGCATTTTTTGCCTCTTCCAACGAATTAACATTAAATCTGAATTTTTTTTAACAACACTATACACATAGAAATATATATATACAAATATTTGCGTAGGTTTGTATATATACATATATATTTATATGTATATAAACAAACAGCAACAAAAACTGTTGTTATTATTGTGCTCTGACTTTGGGCAACAATTTGCATAAACCGCAAAATCCGCTTGTTTGTATTAGCATTCGGTTTGGCCGTCCAATAAATTTTGTAACTCCCCGAAAGTCGTTTAAATTTTAAGAGAGAGAAAAAACTTGTATTTTTACAAGCAACAAAAATTTAATACATACATATTTAAATTGTTGTTTGTTGTTGCTGTAAAACCAGCTGTTGGCGGTAAGGCGAGTGTGGTCATACTCATATCTTTTGGGTGTATTCATCTTTATTAGGCATTCATTCATGCGTTCAGCTCAAGTCGATAAACGGTTCGAGCGGAGAGACAAAAGTTTTGCAAAGCCCTGCAAAATGATGAAACAGGACAGCCGCAAGGCAGCACCCAACCCCCACCCCATGGACCACCTTCGTCCTCAGGGATTAGTTCCAGCCCGAGACATGAAAGCAACCCAACTAATAAGTTATCAATCAAATATTTTGGCATATGTTTGGACCTGCATGCAATCAATTTGTGTGATAAAGTCAAACGATGGACAGGCTAGGGGCGGGGGTTGGGAGTGGAGGTTGTTGAGGGGGCGTGTGTTCTTTTGCTGTTTAGCATTGTTTGTTTGACAGTTGTAAAGTGATTTGCTACGTGGTTGTTGGTCAATTTATTGCTGGACAAGGCGAGGGGACCTTGTTTTTCCATATTTCAAATTGTGAAAAATATGATTTGTATGCATTAGGATATTTTGTGTCAGTGCATGGAAATGTTAAGATCATTTGTATCGATACTTGTTTGGAAAAAGATTAATAGTTGTACAGAGATGAAAAGGTTGTCCAGTGCATTCAATTTGCGCTAGAGGTTAATGAGCTTGAGATGTGTGGAAATGTGGAGCATATATTGTACATATAGAGCTTTTCAATCTATGTGGCATAGGTCAAGCTGATCATGTTGAAGATGATTGAGAAGATGAAGATATGTCACATATATTATGGCTACCTTTTACTACTTTGTTCTACTTTTTTCGTTACCCTTTACTACCTTCTTCATCTACTATCTTTTTTACTGACTTTCACTAACTTTTATTTGAGTGACCTCTAGTTCTATAATTCCTACTTTACTTACTTCTTGTATACTTTTTATATCCGTCTATGATATTCTTTAAACTTCACACTTTTACCTAAATAAATATATGCCATTAGCTTCTTCTTGCTATATCCGTCTATGATATTATTTAAACTTCACACTTTTACCTAAATAAATATATGCCAATATCTCTCTCATATTCGCATGTCTTCACTGTTTATTTAACGTTCTTATAAAATTTATAATTTTATATTGAATACTTGGCAGAACAACTTTATTTAACTTGGCCCTGATTTATTCTCTTAGTATTATCCAATTAGGCACAAAACTAATGGTCAGTTTTTACAAATAAAAACCAGTTTATTGCCAGAATATGCAAAAATTCCATAGTTTATGATTATAACTCATAAGCGACTTGCTAAACAAACCGGCTGCTCATAATTAAAAACATGAAGAACTTACGAATGCCCCACGAAACTAAAGAAAGAACAGAAAAACTGTATTGCCAATGTATTTGTCAAGTCAAGCATCATAATAATATTGACAACAACAGCGGCAACTTCTGTGTTTACCAATATCAAAACGACATTTCGTCTGCGATTTCCTGTTTATTGAACAACAACTGCACAAAAAGTTTTCTTTGGCAAAAACGAAAGGAAGCCGAAAAAAAAAACTGAAACGGAACTCATAGAACTCAAATGAGAGAAGCAGATAAAACTGACAAAGTTTCTGATAATGGCTTATAGAGTATTGTGGGCTCAGTAATATCTCTGAAATATGCTAATTTCAAATCCATAAAAAAGCAGCAACAAAAATAACAACGGCAACAGCTAAAAAATCAACATGCACAATGAAGCGTAAAATGTATAAAAAATGTTAAAAGATTAAAAATAAATGTTGACCAAAATGTCAGATGGCCAAAATACCAAAAAACACTCTTGATGATGATCATGATAATAATGATAATGATGTTGATGACTTAGCTGATGAGCTGGCTCGAGCTGGTAGCCAGACGAATTCAGATGATGTGGGCAGTTAAATATTTCGCATCGAGGAAGTGCCGCATGAGCTTTGTAATTTAAAATTCCATTTGAATAGATGAAACACTTGCCAAGGTCAAGCAAGCCGCATCAATACCAACTAATCAATAAAAGAAAAAAAGCAGCAACAACAAATTGGCGCTGTCTAACAAATTTATTTTTCTCCACAATTTTTACGGCTTTGGAGTTTGTTTTTTTGGTATTTTGTTTTTTTTTTTTATTTTCAAGTGACTCTCGTTGAAGTGCGGCTTGTGGCACAAAAGTGGCAGCCGATCGAGTTGCGTAACGAGAAGTCGTTGCGTTGTTGGTTTGCCGGTTAGCTGGGTCAAGTGTGACCAAGTGAGTTGTAAATACGAGTTCATGGAATATGGAGCTTATGATAGATAGATTGACGTAGTTTGCTTTCGACTCGAGGCTCCCCAAGCAAATAAAGTTAAGTGAATTGCCTCGTACTCAAGTGTTGGTTAATGTAAAATGTGTGTTCGGTGGTGGCTTCTTGCCGGGTGGATGGGCGTTGCGGGCTGGCTAAGAACTTGTTTAGCTCGATTTAAAGATTGATTGCAGCTAAGGAGATGACAAATTACAGCTAAAGTTTCAAGTAGTCGTATTTTAGTTAAGGATTATGGTTTGCCCCACTACGCTATCAAAAAAGGGCTTGCTCCGGTTTTTAGTAGGAGTTAACTGCTTAAAATACATTTCAAGCTCTTTGAAAATGTATGTAAACAGTAGAGTAGCATATGTGAGTAGCTCTCAAGAAAACTTTCTATTTTAAATAGCCCAAATTTAGTTCTTATAAACTGGTATATCTCCGGGATGCAGCTAATTAAACTAAATTATATATGTAAAGAATTAATGAAGCAATTTGGCACACAACTAAAATTCGAAACAATTAAATTATAAAGACATAGTTCTTAAATTAGTCTGTTCAAAATTAAAGCTATTTAAGTCCACAATTTAACTTCTCTAGGTAACCTAAACCCTCAGTGAACTTGTGACCTGCTTGGCAGCAGAACTACAGGCAAAACTTAATATCAACACTTACACGCATAATAAATTAAAATGCCTCGCACAGCTTCATATTCACAATATGCCAACGCAATATTAATCAACGAATACTACCTGCTCGCCCACCTGGATGTGCCCAACATTGTTTAATGAACACAAGAAAAGACTCTTTGTCATTTGGGCGTTGGGGTTTGCTTTTGCTAGGCAAAAGAAATTAACTCATTTGCTTTATATAGCAGACGATATAATATAATTTATATGCGTGCACTCGCCACTTGCCATTGACATTGAAAGTCGTGCCAGATGTTAATTAAAGTTCATCAAAAATTTACCTGAACCTCTGCAAAATACTCGGCGCTATAATGAAGACATCACTGGCAAGCAAAAATGTTGTCGGCAACAATAAAAGTGAAGGCATTAAAGCTAGTTGGATGAATTGCTGGATTGTTGGATTGCTGTACGGTTGGACAGTCAACACTTTGCTTTGGTTTCGCTACGTGCTGAAGATGAAAGCGATTTTCACTGACTGACAACGAAGCATCCAATGAGAAAACCGAAACCGAACTCAACGCAACTCAACTCGTCTGAACTGAACTCAACTAGTGTGAGCTATGGACACATTATGAAAAACGCTTTTCATATTTATTGTGGGCTCGTTTATGTTTTGCTTTGCTTTTTACCTTCTTTTTTTATTTATTTACTTTTGCCTTTTTTGCTTTTGCTACATTTTATTTGTTATGGCCGTAATGAGGGGCAATTTATGATAATTTCAGGTAAGGTCGACACATAAATCTAAGTTAAGAGTGAAATTTAAGGCCAGTGCCTTGCAACAGTTCAAAAAGTCAAAAAGATGCCAGCAATGAGATAAATGAATCCCATAAGGGTACGCAATTTGGGCATGCACAACTAGGAGTTATCCTGTAGATGGACTTTAGGTTTCTCCTAAGCGCTTAAAGGCCTTTTTATATTCAAAAGAAAACATTTTGCCACAGTTGTGAAAATTTGATTTTAATATAAAAATCACAGGCGACACTTTGTCCCATATACAAGTTAAAAGCCTACCTCTTGGCATGTTGTGTGCCACTTCTTAGCTTTATAGGGTATAACAACTAGAAATACATGTGTACACACATGAATATACGAACAATTTATAAACAAATTTCAGTGTTGTCAATTTATATCGAAACTAATAAATTTGACAGCGCGTAACCAGCAACACAGAAACAGGACAAAGGTTCACTGGGGGGCGTGGCGTGGCTATAAAAAATTGACTTGTCAACTTTAGAGCACGTTTTTGTTGTAGTTGTTATTGTTGTGGCGGTTGTTGTTGTTGTCGTTGTTGTCGTTGTTGCTGGTCGAGTTTGTTTGCTGAAACAAGTGAAAGTGTCAACGCCATGAAAAATGATGAATGGGCCGCAGAATGTGCCCACGACTCGGTGCCAGGCAAAAAAACAATACATATATATGTATGTATATTGAGACTGGCAGGCTGGTCAATGCGGCGTATGCGTAATTTATGTGTTCTAAATGTGTGTCTGTCTCCCTGTGTTTACGTTGTGACTGCAAGCGAAAAGTTTGCCATCAGAGCGGCCAATCATTAACAGCTGACATCGATAGCACTGAAATCTAGACATGAATGAAGCGCCGAACAATGGACTGCCAGGAAGTTCATTCGTTGCGTAATGGGCCTATTTAAAAGGTAGATGGCAAATTGTGCGGCAAGCTATTAAGCTATTTGGCGTTTATAACGATAATATTCAGTGTAAATACATGAATAATTACTCAACGGAGAAAATCCACAACAGAATTATGTCAAAAGTGTAAATTAAAATAAATATTGAAAAAGGCTTTAAAAGTTACAAAAAAAGGCTTAAGTACAGCTTCGTCAAATACATAGAAAACCGTAACCAAAATGCCATTAACCATAAAAATCTGTGCTATTTTGGCAAAGTAATGGCAGTTTGAAATTTGGGAGCTATGAATTTGAGAGCTGTACTGTCAACATTTTTGTCAATATGGGCATGATTTTTAACAACAAATTCGAGCCCCTCAGAAACTTATTGTTGTTTTTTGTACTAATTGTGACAACCGCAATGGACTAAAAATATAAATTAAAAAATAAAATTTTTCCAAAAATAAGTAATAAGTATTTACAATTAATCTAGTGGTTAAACGATGACCAAAATGTCATCAAACTTTAAAATCGGTTAAATTTTGATAGTTTTGGGAGTTTGAAATAAGAGAGAGAGAAGATACGAGAACTTTACATGTCAAAATGTTTGGCAATTTAAATCTGTCAATAAAAATAGTTACACATTATCCGCAGTAGATTATACGGATAATATATTCCTAGTTTTAATTCTTCAGCTACAATTGGCGGCAAAAATATTTCGTTTATACGGACAGACGGACATTCCACAAGTATAATTCAATTTATATCGTATTCCAAAGTCCTATTTCTTAACTAATAAAACAAAGAGAAATTCAAAACAAATGTGAATGACAAAAGCCTGCAATAAATTCCTAAATTCTTGTTTAGCCCCTTCCTGTTCAACATTTCAAAACCTTTGTTGCAAATCAGTCCTAAATTCATGTGTAATGTGCTTTATAGAAATCGTTGATTCACCAGATTAAGCCGACATTTAAAGGGTGCTGCCAAAAGCTCTCAGGACTCGGATTGTTTAGCTGTAACCAAACAATACCAGCTATTATACCACGCCCAAGTAGAGCACTTACTCCAAAAACAACTCTGGCAGACTGAATTCTAAAAAAAGAAATAAATGCAGACAGAGGCACGCTGGGAAGGTGGGACGGGAGGCAGGTGTGTGCTAATGTGGCTGCTTATCTGGCAGTCGGCGCGTCTACGACTTCATAGATAACTGCCAGGACTCATGGCGAACGCGTGCGCTGCATAATGAAATTGCTGCGGGTGAGTGAGGAGTGAGGATAGAGGCGGAGGGAAAGAGCAGGCAGCATTTGAATAGCAGCCTCTTCAGTAGCTGCAAACTGTTATGAACGCGTTAAGGCGTATTATTTAGTGCCACGAATAAAGCTGACTAAAGTGAGAGGCAACCAGCTCGAGAAGCGCCAGAAGGGTGGCGGGTAGAGGTGCCGAGCGAGCAGTCTCTTTGGTTTTGTTAGTCGGCTAGTCGCTAATTTCATTGGCATGTGCCGTCCATGCGTAGTTGCCAGAGTGCTAATTTTGTTGCCAAGTGTGTGAATGTGGCCGAAAAGGGTTTCAGTTCGTTCCAAAAGCCGAGAAAGTTTAGTTTGCCAAAGACAAAGAGAATGGAGCGAATACGGAGAAGGTGCTAAAGCGTGTGCGAGTGTGAGTGCATCGAACTCAGCATTTATGTTGTGCACACACAACAGGTAAATACAAAGAAAAGCCACTTTAAGAAAGTCAAAAGGTGTTGACCATGTTCACATGGACTTTTCGATGTGACAATCGCTCAGCAAAAAAACTTTTAGTTCAAACAGAATTGAAAGGAAAATGGCTCAATAGAAAGGACTCAGTGTTTATAATATTAAATATATTTTAGTATAATAATATTTTTAAGCTTTTTAACATTTATTCTATAAATGAATCCTTGGACTTATATCCTAGCTGAAGTAAAGGTATAGAAAATCTATTGTAATAAAATTTCGTATACTCGTTCTTGGGTATAAAATGCCCAAAGATATTTTCCTTAATTATTAAAGATCTCTTTTTTTTGGGCTTATATTTAAATATATATTAAATATATATTTGCAAAAACAAAGCGGCTAAAAATCTTGCCTACGCCACTGATGCAAGCTATTATATAAAGTAAAGTTACGTCTTTATATGGCACATCCATATTTAGGGAAAAAGATTATTGGTCTTAATTAATTTTTACCAATTCATATACAACATTAAACGAATACATTAAGGCTCAATAAACTGAGTAACTTTAAGAGCTAGAGCTCTGAAATTTGATATGTACCCTCTTACATAACATATGCTCTTAAATATTTTAACAAATTAGACACATCAAATACACTCATATTTTATAAAAAATTATATATAAAATAATACAATATAAAAAATAATATAGGTTGCTTATACTTCCCATACCAAGCCGAGAGTTTGAAATTAGCAATTACTCTAAATTGATTGCACTTCAGTTTTCTGCAGATTAACTTGGAGCCAAGCACTTGGAAGGAGCTGCCTATTTCAGGTTCGAGTTCTTCTTGAGTCATTACAGAATATGATACAATATTTGTCAGCTGCAGTTGTCAGGGAAGAATATTCAATACAAGTCACTGAGGGACTATGGCAACCCATTCAAAATCCATTCAACTGAAGCGAACAACCAACAGCAACAGTAAATCTCCAACACGCACCCAAAAAAATAAAAAAAAAACGCACACACGCTACAACAATAAAAGTTTCTCATGAGTTCACACAAAACTGAAAAACAAGAAAAAAAAAATTGAAACAAAACAAATATGAGAAAAATGCTGTGCGTGTGCCGGGCCTAACCAGGCCTAAGTAACAGGCCCAGTGCGCTGAAGTCTATGACCTGGCTACCTATAGCACTATATAGCAGCACACCCACTACACTTCCCACCACCACGCCCTCTCCCGCCCCTGGCTTCACTCAGGCCGTTGGCAATCAAAAGCGGCGGCGTTTTTCTTTTGGGCTGCGACTGCTGCTGCGGCTCTTAGCCTAAGCGCGGTACAATGAACTTTGTACAGCATTGGGGGCATTTTATGCTTTACCAAAGGGACTGAGCAGGCCGGGGGTTGTAGTTGGAGGTCGGCTTGTGTAATGCAACGCAAGCAGAAAGCATCAACATCAGATTCAGCTTCAGCTTCAGCTTCAGCATCAGAGAGCAGGTTGCATGCTGCGTCGACTGCGGCTGTTTGCATTTAAATTTTTCACATTCAATTCATTTGAGGCCTGCCAACAAAAAAGCAAACAACGTTACAAAGACGAGGTAGCTGAAGGAGTACAGAAGAGCAGGGGTCAAGGGGGCGCACACTGTACCCAACAATTGCCAGAGCAGACGGTTGCTTAGTTGCAGCGCTGCCCCTTTGGGTCGCCTCTTAGCTTGCCTAAACGCTGCGCAAAATGAAGCTAATACTTATGTTGCAACTAGGGCTGTGCCACGCCTCCAGCAAACAAGTGTGCCCCCTTCCCCCTGCCCACATTCAACTGCAAATGACTGGCGGGCTTTATTCTTTCAAGTAAAAGTTGCCGTTGCTTATTTCTTATTCTCTCTTCCCGGCCGCCTACTTTTGCCATTGTGTGGGCGTGGCAGGCACCTGTATTATGCATGTTGTGCCCATTTTATTCATTTCACTTGCTCTTTTCTGCCCTGCCTGCGCTCTCCTTGCGCTCATTTTGCCGCGCAAAAAGTTTATCATCATCATCAGCATGTGAGAAATATTTCATAAAAATAAATCAAAGTGGGCAAAACCAAAAAGTCGGGACTTTGTGTTCCCTAAAGTGAAACTCAGCCAGCAAAAGTTTTCGCCACAGACTGTAAAACTTTAATGTATACCTTCTAGTTTGTCATTATAGTTTAGACAACAAGAAAATATGCCTTAGGATATTTATATTGAGCTACGGTCTCGTAAAATAAAGAGTATTACAAATTTATAAAAGAAAAGATATTTACATACGAATAAAATATTTTTGCAAAACTAGAAAACTATCTTAGGAAAATTAATTGGAATTATTTGTACATTTTTCAAATGCTGCTTTTACTGCAAAAAATCAACTCAAAATTCATTTAAGCGTTACATTTGAACTGCAGATGACTTAAATGCCAAATTCTTTAAAAGCACAAAACATTATTAGTAAGATGTTTCTGCTGATAATCGCTTAAGATTTGACCCTTTATTGGGCATCGTAAAAAGCAAGAGCGATTTTCACAACAATAAAACGAATCAATGGATGGTGTGAAAATTGCGTTGCCAACTTGGCCAATAGTTTGATTACGCATCAAAATTGAAACGATTCACTTTGAGGTTAACAGTCGTGTGTGCTGAGGTGTGTGTGTGTGTGCTGAGTTGTGTGTGTGTGTGTGCTGAGTTGTGTGTGTGGGTGTGTTTTTCTTGTACTTCTATTGCTGTTGCGTGTAACTGTGCGTTAGCGTGTGTGTGTGCGTGTGTGCAGGCAAAAGTACCGTACATTTGGCTAACAAGCCAACTACGTGCAGCTGACGTTCAAATGGGCACAACTCCAACAACAAGAACAACAGCAACTGCCACGAGAGCAACAAGAACCCGCTCGGCAACCGCAGCTCGACTGTTGCTCTTGACGAGGACACGAACGAACCGGCGACCAGATCCCAGCACAAGTGTATGAAGCGTCGGGGTCTGCTTGTCGGGGCTTTTGTGTGCATGAGGCCACAACGGTAAATCATCAGATACACACACACACAGACACTCAGAGCACACACACACACCTGCGCGCACACACCTGCATTCGCACACTTTGATGACGACAAAAGTCGCCCGCCGAATGTGCACCCGAGCTCCCCTCCCCCATCCCCCATGCCTGACCCTGCACCTGTCCCGCTCTGCAACATTTCGGTCTCGTTTTGCCAACACCATTCAATTTTTATTTATGCTCGTAAAAAGTATTGAGAGCTTCAATATCTTCAAAACGAAGCACACATACTCTTTAATTTTTCGAAAGGAACGAAAAAATGGTTTATTTTTTTCAACGTTCAAAACTTTTGTTTTTTATTTTTTAAAAATATCTCCAGTTTATATTTTTTAAAAAATGCAAAATCTTATTTGCCAGGCAAAACACTTAACACCGAATTTTTTCAAAGCAAGATAGAAAAGCGATACAAAAGCGATACTTGACATAAGATATATACAACATACATATATATGTATATAAGATATATGCATTTTTTTATTTATCTGTACAAAACTGATGTTTTGCCTTTTTTATATATATATATATATATTTTGTATATATCATTCTAGTCATTTACATCATTTAAAATTAAGTGCTACGTATTTACTTTTTTTATTACTTTTTAATTGACATATAAAAAATAGCAACATTCAAAATATTTAAAGATTATAGCTGCTTAAATCCTAGATATAAAGAATCGTCATAAAATAATATATTATACTCAAATAATGATTATAATTATTCAAAAGAGTTTGGAAACTCGAAAAACTCCCTCGAAAAACTTCTTATAATCTTTTGGCTAGTGCAAATCGATTACTTTTTCATTTTTGAAGGCCTAAGAACAGTGCTGGAATGATCATTCCCTTAAATTTACACTTAAACTTAAACTTAAGTAGTCTCAGCTTTATAGATCTTAAGTTGCGGCATTTTAAAGCTCCTCGGCTGTAAAGTTGAACGATGCGCTTTTATAAGCTGTTAGGATATATGTTTTTTTTTCATAGCCGCCTTTTAGTCGTCAAGACTTTCAAACTTCATGACCACAGCATAATACCCTGCCCACAGCCCGCTCTCTGCCCCCTCTCTGTCTCGCACTCTGGGCCATAAAGAGGAGAAAAAGAAAAATATGTGATACAAAATACAGTTCATGTGCTGCGCGTCGATTGAATGTCTTTGTATTTGGGTCAGCAATGCAGTCGCAGCCTGTCCACTCGCCTGCTGGCTGCTGCCCCGGTCCCGGTTCCACTTCCAGTTGCAGCAGCAGCACCAGCAGTACCAGCAGCAGCAGCAGCATCAGCAGCTATATTGCATTTGGGCCACATTGAAGGCTATGTGGCGCATGGCTGCAGCCTGGCTAAGAGGAAACTTGTTTTTAATCGTTGTCAATGGCCAAAACGTTAAGTGTCCCGTTCGTTGTCGCTGTTGTGGACGACGCTGCACTTTGCCAAACAGGCGACGAGCTGCAGTAGCTGCAACTGCAGGAAGGGGCGGGGTTATGGGGCATGGCATTAGGGGGCATGTATTTGCGGGCCAATTTGCTGGCTGCTGACTGCATTTGAAACTTGTTTCAAGTGCTCGAAGCACTGTCATCGTTCGGTTGCACTTCAAACAGGTTGCACTGTTAGTTGCACTGATTTAGTTGCCGCTGATTGTTGTAAATCGGCGAAGACTCCCCTGCCACCGGCCGGCCGGCAGACGCGTCTCCCCTTCTAGGGGCGCTCACATTTCACAAATAAATTATTGGCAAGTGGGGCACAGTTATAAAGTTAGTCGCATATGAAACGATATTGTGCCATTTAGCCAGATATCAATATTGACGCACACGCACACACACACGCACACACACACATAACATTCATATATGTGTATTTCCCAATGATTGCCCACAATTTGGTCGTGCGCAACGATTTGAATTTTTCTTTCTTTCTTTATATTTTCTTTTTTTGGTATTTAATACGCATGACTTCAACTTGGCTGTGTTGTTTATTTATGTTGTAACTGTTTTCTGACTCGTCGACATATTCATAGACCCGTTTTTGGCGTGGTTGTTTTTCCAACGAGTTAGCAAGAGATTTGCGTGGGGATCAGACTGTGTAATTCATATGAGCACAGAACAGCATGAAGAAGCACGAGTTGTCATCAGAATGTTGAGTTAATGCGGTTTATTGCAGTCTTTATTTATGAGTTTATGTGTCTGTGTGGGATGTACTTGGCATGCTCAATAGAACGTGAAAACAAACTCATAGAGTCGGAGTGAGAACAATAATACTAAGGACAAAATTAAACTCTTGTTAAAGAATTAGACATATGAGAGGTTCTACTTGTTATAGCCACAATATCAACCGGTTTGGCTTTATAACAGCATTCAAAATGAAACAAAACTTTTAAATTTTTTTTAATGAAGGCTCCACAAAACTAGATCACAAGAAAATATATATAAACCAAATATAAATAAAGAAAGCATTTAATCGAAAGAATGCTTAATAAAGATATGATTAACAGGATATGATATCGATCGAGATCGCAACTTTTAATAAAAGATTATAAAAAAATAAAAAATATTCAAGTTCCCCGCACATATACAAGAACAGTCTGAAAATTAGAGCAAAAGTCTATAATTCCAAGTATATTTAATTGTAACCAAAACATAGATTTTTAATTCTTTGTAATTGATGTCACTTATCTCTAAATATTCTCTGAGTGCATTTGCAGGCAAGATCTACGCACAAAGAGAAAATACATCTATAAAATTGTATGATAATTAAAATAATTTGACTAACATAAATTTACAATCTCCACACTCAGCGAACGCAGTTGAAATCAAACCCCTTCTCATAAATAAACAACACAAATCGCATTTCCAGTCATTATCCCAATCCGAACATGCTATCGGACACCAACAATCCGAACGGCATAAATAAAACCATGTGCGTAACTGTGCTGGACAGTGTATTTGGAGATTGGTATTTCTCGTGCAACTGTACAACTCAATTGGAAATTGGAAGCCGACTCGAAAAACGACTTCAAATGGCCAGATAAACATTGGCAATTGACTGCATTGGCCAATGGAGCGAATGGAATGAGCTGAGCAAAAGGCGATTCAGTTACCACATCAGCAACATCGTCATCATTATCATCAGCATCATCGTCATCATTAGCATTAACAAGCGTATGAAGAAGACCGTATAGTGTCAGTCAAAAAATAAAGCAGGCGCGCAAACAAAAAACGAGTCAATCGAGTTGAGACGCATACCAAACAGTCCGAAAGAAAAGCGAGGAAAAATGCGTAACAGCAGCAACAACAACAACACCAACAACAGCAAGAGCGACTAAAACGAAATGCCCGAAAATCAAAAAGCGTGGCAACAATTTGAAGCTATTAACGGTTAATCTGGGCCCAGCCTCCAGTCCCCAGTGCCCAACCCGCATATCCCCCCCACATCCATTCCCGAGCACCGTTTATGAGCCCTCATATGTGTGTCAACTAAGTATTAGTTATGCGTTTTGTATTTGTGGCTCTTACTGGCCATGTCTCTGTATCTATAGCTGTTAATGTATCCGTATCTGTATATGTATCCATCTGTATCTGTTTGTGTGACAGGCTGTAAGCTGACCTTCAGGCATCCATTTGGCTGGCAATTAGTCGCATTTATGTGCGTTTCATGTTGTGCCCTGTTCTTGTACTTTGCAGTTAAATGTTGCATGCGACATTTGCCACACATGACACGCGCCACATGTGGCTTTCATTTGCCAATCGCACCAATTGGCCGATAGAGCCGATTTCCCACACACACACCCGCCACCCCCCAAAAACTGGATGCCATTGGCTCTGCTCATTATGGCTAATTAATGGAATTCGCACTACATTTCTCACAAATTTATGGCGCTTAGGGCGCCCCAGCCACGCCCACTGTCGGCCCCCTTATGGCAATGCCCACGGCTCTGCTGTTGCCGTTAATTGCTTATTTATTTTGTTTTATGTGTGTTTCGGCAAATATGTATTTTATTTTTCTGTTCTCCCATTTTAATTTGGCTTTTTGGTTTTTACGTTTCCAAACTTTTTTCTAGGTCTTAGCCGGCAGTTAAGAGGGTCATTGGCTAAAAATTAATGGCTCATTTTAATGGGTCATTCGAGAGCACTTTGTGAAAAGTGATCAACACAGACACAGGCACAACAAACACAAACACACACGCACAACAAACATGCAGAAGCCTTAAATGTAATTAGCCCTACGAAAATTGTGCGAGTGGGTCAAAGAGCATGAGAAATCTTTTTGTTTACCTTGGCGAGCATTCAAAGCGCTTACAGAAGTAACTGACATACCTGAAAGTATAGAAAAATAACGAATGTAAGTAATAATTTCTGATTTATTTTATAAACTGAAAAAATTAATATTATGAACCTGTTAATAAATTCGTAGTTTTTAAATTAAGTTTAATCAGGCTAACATAAAGTAAATATTTGCATACAATTTCATGGCCTTATGGTAATAATAAAATGCAAGTAAATTTTAAAAATAACTTAAAGAGCAAATAAAAGGTAATTAACCAAATAAATCTTAGCAAAACTTAAGGCTTGAGCGACAAAGGGATTTTCTCGCTTTAAATATTTTAAAACAATTTGAGTCCATTAATATTAAAAATCCTTTAATGATTAATGGTCAACTGTATTTTAGAATTAAAATTTCGAGTGAAAATAAAAGCTTTATTAAATACAATAAAACCCATTGAGAGCCTAACTTTTATGAATAGCTTTAAAAAGGCTCTAAATTCAAACAAAATATGTTGACTGAAGGAATTTAGGCTTGCTTAAATCTTGAAGCTTTTATATCCTTAAAAACACATGAAGCGTGCAACGATAATTTCAAAATATTGATTGAATGCAATAAAGGCAACGAAAAGCTTATCAGAAGTTCGGCCATGAGTTTCATCTTTAACTAGCTGCTATTATTATTATAGATTACAAAAATCCTGAAGCGTCAATTTCAGCTAGTTTAGTTGGCATTAAAAGTTTTCCTGACATTTTTATTTTCATGCTTGTGCTGGCTAATAGCTCATAAATTTCAAAGCGCAGAAGAGCCTGAAGATAAAACATGAATTGTTATATATATTTTTATGAAAATATTTTACTCTCTAGGCAAAGGACCAATATCCATTGCTCTCTCACATCTTGACGCTGCAAATTAAAGGACAAAAAAAAAAACAAACAAAAAAAGAAAACAAAAATCAAGACAGAAAAATGCATAAATTTTATTGCAATATGCATATTAAATTCAATAAATTTTGCATAGCGAGAAACAGTAAGCGGAGATGGATAGGCAGACAGGCAGACAGACAGGCTATGTGTATATAAATATATGGAGGAGTATATTTATATAGCTCAAGGATGGATGCGCGGTTGCTGCCAGTCTACAGGTCGAATTGATAGACACATAAAATATGTTCGTTGTGAGAGAAAAATGGATGGCGGCAAGGTAAGATGGCTGGTGTTATGAGTGTATGACTAAAAGATACCCTAAACTTTTTAATAAAAAAATTATATATTTTTTGAAAAACTCCTTTGATTATAATAAAAATTAAAATAATTATATTCCGACTGTGATACAAATTTTAAAAATAGTTATAGTTATATCAAATTAGTATTCAATATAATTATATTATTCTTTATAATTGTGTTTAAAAAATTAGAAGAATTAGAACCTTTAGTTGTCTTGAAAGCATTTTCTCAACTGTTGTATATTTATATGGCTTATATTCAAATTAGCTTTTCCAGGGATACCCCTTAAACCACTGGATAATTACAGAGTAGAGAATCGAAGCAACTGCTGCCAAAAATTGTGAAAAGCTTCTTATGCTCTTTCTCGTCAGCGCCACGCGACAAAGTTTATTTAGCCCTTGACTTGGAATTTGAATTCGATGTCGTCCTCGCTAAAGTGCAGGAGTAAAAGCATTCAGAGGTGAGTGGAGAAAAGGAACGCTGCATAAATCGAATCAGCTGACAAGGAATGAGAGTTAAATTCCCTTCGTCGCCCACCTACCTAAGAAGCCCCATTCCGCTTGGGGTACTTGAAATTGGCAACGGGATGAGTATACGAAGTGGTCCGCACCAGAAATAGCTCAAGATTTATATTTAGCTCGGCAGAAGGCATCATTTTATTGACTGCTAACCAATGATTATCAATGCCACGGAATAATGATGGTCTTCGATAGGCATTACGGGGTGGGCAGAAAAAAAGAACCGAACCCCTGTGGAGCTGTGTCTATCAGTCTGTACGATTGCTGTCCAACTTGTGGCCTGTAGTCAAAGCAACATTTAATTAAATATTTGTTGCAGATGGTTGAAAGAAGCTGCGAGTGTGTTGGGCGGAGTAGGCCCCTCCCGTCCCCTTCCCCCCTACACCCCAGCGCCGCATATCCTTTAACCAAGTTAGCTGCAAAGGCATCTCGTGTGTTCGTTCTGCGTTCTGTGATTGCTTTTCGCTCGTGCACAAAAATAGTTTGAACTCGAAAATTGCGAAAATTCAAAATAACAAATTGCATCGATGTTGCCGCTGTTTGTTGTTGTTGTTGCAGCAACTATTGTTGTTTTTGTTATTGCTTTTTAGTCACTGCGGTCGTCAACTTTGCCGCTTGCAACTTTGCCGATTGGCAGGCGGCAACCGCGATTGCAGCTACAATTGTTGTTGCTGTTGTTGTTGTTGTTGTTGTTATTGGTGTTGTGTGCTGCTGTCTATAAAACTGTGACTGGTGCTGCCCCTAAAAAAGCCAACCCATTGCGCCAGGGGCGTCGTTAGCGCAAATTGGTAACGGGGCGTTGGTAGCACGAGCTGCAAAACAAGTGACTTGCACTTTAAAAATTTACTTTAAACGTGGCCGAAAGAAATAGTTGCTGACTTTGGGCTCAAAAGGGAGTGGAGCGCAGGCTATCCTTGGTTGTGATCATAATTATACTATCGAAATGAATATTAAAACACTGCTATAATTTATTTATTTACCTTTTTGTGAACATATTTTATAAATAGAAAAACGTTAGATATCAACTATAGGAAGAATTGTTCATAAGACAGCGAGACCTTGCGAAACAATATATTCAAATTTCCAATTGCATACTTAATACCTGAAAATCAATATTTTGATAAAAAAAATGTTTAAGAAAATTAATATCTATTCTATTTATTTCTATTTGTTAATGAAAATGAAAAACTGAAATTAATTCACATTTTCAGACATTGTAGTGTAAATAACCAAAAATGAAAGAAACTTAATTAATTAACTAATTAATTGTAGTGCTTGATGGGAGCTTACTCTTACGAGAACTTTGAACTTGTCGATTACACTTTGTGACACATTCATAAACGATGGAGATGCGAAAAAGTTGGTGTATTTTATGCTCCTAAAATATTATATATGTTAGATATATTTTATAATTTATTTTATATATTCTGATGTAAATAAAAGTATAATTTATTTAAAGCTATTAATATTCTAGAAAACGTTTGCTGAGTTTCAAGTTCTACTCATTCTCAAAGCTTTGCAACACTCCACCTGAATTTTTTAATTAAATTCACATAACAAGGGGTCCAGCTTTTGCTGCAAGTAGTTTTTCACAGCTGCAGATCATAAATCAACGTATTACGTATTTGATGCCATTACACATTTTACTTCTTTCGCTGTCAGCTTGAAGCCGGAGCTTAACATTTTACTGACCCCCGAGAAACCAGCAGCAGCAGCCGTTCGCACGCCACTGGTTAGAGCCAGAGGAGGCGGAGGAGGGATGGAGGGCGGAGTTTAAGGACAGGCTTAGTGTCCTTCTGGCTGTAGTGCTGTGCTTTGTGCTGGCATCGACCGCGAATGCAATTAAATAGAATATATCGCCTGCCTGCCAGACCAGGGCAGGGCAGAACAGACCAGACCAGACCAGACCAGAGGCCAAACCAAAACTCAGGGATGAGCCGGTGTATTCAACTCGGAGCTGGCTCGTGGATTCGCCTCAGACTGCAGCAGGCATCAGCCAAAACTCAAAACTCACTCGCTTGGCAATAATTCAGCGCTGTTCACTTGCCGCTGTTTGTTGCTGTTGTTGTTGTTGTTGCTTTCAGTTGCTATTAGTTGTTGTTGGTTGTTTTGGGAATTGTTTGACCAAAATGCAATGCATTTGCCGCTGTCCATTGCAGTTGGCCGCTTGTTAAGTAATTTTGTTAATAGGCCCCGGTCGCGGCTGGGCTTCAATAAATCTTTGTGGCTGCCACAATTCGTTGCACATTTCATGCTCTCTTTGCTGCGATTGCTGCACAGCCGACAACTATAGGCTATTAAAATGGAAACTAGTTCACGACGCCAGCTCTCAAGAAGCTCAATGAAGTTTTTCGTCTTTTATTTTTTTGCCGACTAGCAGGCATTTTCCTTTTCTTTTTTTTTTTGCGTTTTTCTCTGTTGTTACTGCCACCCACCTAAGCAGTGGCAGCGCAAATTGTTGCACGCACCTGAGAAGCCAACGCCTGACAGCCTACACTGCTTCTTCAAATATCTCTGTGGACTTTCACCAATTTGTGGCCGCTTCAATTACAACAATAGCAATACCAAGAAAAGTAAACAAAAACAAACATTATTGTTATCACAATTATTATTATTATTTGAATTATTTCTCCAACGAATTTTCAATTTGAAGCGCCAACACATGTTGTTAATTGTCTTCTTGTCAAGATTCTGACATGTGGTATGCTACATAGTTGTAAAGTCTTTATTCTCTGATCTAACAGATTTATAAATACTTTTATTGCCCGTAAAGAAATGGCATTGAAGAGATAGCCTCATAATCGACTCAACTACCTGACCTGATCTAAAAGTTGTGTGATCGCAGAAGAAAATCTTTCAAAGAAACCAATTTGAAAACTTAAGGAACTAACGAACATGAAAGTGGAACTCAATTTGAGCCCTTTTGGGGTTATAATAAAGACATTGACCAATATAATATCTAGTTGGAGCCAGCATAATTTAACTTATTAAATGAATTACTGTATTGCAATTGAATTCGAAGAATAAAAAGCTTTAAATTTGAGGATTTTAAGGCTACGTTAAATTTATAAATTCTTTGTCCAAATTTTTTTATACATTATAAATTAATTTAAACTATTCTTTAATGTTGCATTTAAGTTGAATATATTTTTAAATTTTTTTAGTTGATTATTTATTTTTTAATCTCCAATATATAGAATAGAAATATAAAATATATAATATAGTAGACATATTTCTTAGATTTTCAAAAATTCCACAAATTCCATCCAATTTTAAAGAGTATTTGCACTTCGTTTTTATGCCGGAAAATGTTAACCATTCATCTTGCTCAAGATTTCCCCCATTTTTTAGCCAAACTAATTTTAAGCTGCAAGAGAATTTGCTCATTGCGTTGATTACAGCGATTATAGCTGCAATGCTTACCCCCTGCTAACTTGGTCTTTGCTGCCTGCACCCCTACCCCCTTCACACTTTAGCCCCTGTTTGTCTAAGCACTTTTCGCGCTGTGCTGTAATTTACACCTGTTGCGCTTTTGGCCGCTGGCGCAAAGTCAACACATGAAAAATGCACAAAAGTTTACACAAAATTTAGCAACTCCGACAAAAACAGCAATAACAACAACAACACGTGTGAGTCTGTGTGTAGTCTTTGTTAAATGGAATTTAATTATAAAATAATTATGCGCTCATTTGTTGCTTTTGTTTTAATTGTTTGGCTCCTTGCCTAATTTGCTTCATTAGAAACATTTTTTGTTTTGCTTTGTTTTAACGCTCGGTATTTGGGTCAGGCACTTTTGCTGCTCGCTGGCTTTCTGCAGCCAGTACAATCCGTCAGTTTGTCAGTTCGCATGCCATCAATTAGCCACATCAGTCAAGCAGCTGCTCCTGCCGCATACCTTAGATACCCTGTACGATTGTTTTTACAGCAGGAAGTCAGAGGCGGAAGTTTCATAACTTCATTCCAAAAAGTTTGTGACCCAAAATATATATTTCTTTTGTCTTCATATATTCTAATAATTCCAATGTTTAATTGTAATAACAAATATAAAGTATGAAGTCTTGATATTTGTTACTACTATACTACAATATGCATAATAATTTTATTATTATAAAAAATTTAAATAAAAATTGAAAATTTAACTATTATTTAATTATAACAAAAATTAATATTCCTTGAGCAATCTTAAAGTTAAAATTTATAACAGTTTCATTCTCTGAATTATACTGATTGCAGGGTATTTTCATTTCTATCTACTTTTTCTTGTCAAATTTAGAATGTTCCCATTGGAGTTTATATGCTAGACAAAACATTTTCAACTAATTTAAATTGACGCTGATCAGTTTCATATTTCGTTTTTTCGTGTTTATTCGGTTTTGGTTTTTTAGCTTTTCAGTTGGTATTTGTGCTTCATTTAAAATGAAAATTAGAATTTCGTGCCGCAAGGTGAACCAGTGCTAGAAAATAAATTAGAAAACTGGAATTCAAACGGATAATTGCAAGCATTTTACACAGATTACACATACGCAATGTTGCACAAGCAATAAATGTAACGAATAGCGCGAGTAATTTAATATGTATTTATTCGTTTTGTCAGTTTTGAATTATACGGCTTTTAATTGGCAATCGTGATTTTTTAATGTTGTGCTCGATTTACGGACTTGCATTTGGCCATTGACAATTGGCTAATGGTATTTGCAGGCATACGAAATTCGCAGTTTAAAAAATGGCTTTAATTGATGCTTATTACGTTCGTTGGTAGCAGGCTTTTAATAATAATAATTAACCAAATGTTTTCCTATAATTAAGGTTTCTTTATTTTTGTGATCATTTTGCTATGATTTATTTTTATATAATTTTGGGATCGTCCAAGTTGAAGCTTCAAATTTGTATTAAATATTTTCGATGTCTGTGGTATATATATTATATTATATTTTTTAACAAGTAAAAAGTTGCAGTCGGACGTATTTGATTACATAATACTTGTTCACAATACACAAAATTTATTGTTGTTATTTCGGAAAATATTTTTCGGATCAATCTTAAGGGGAGATCACCCAAATATTGTCCGCCAAATTTGGTAACTCTAGCTATAAAATTGTGAATTATACAAATGTTACTGTTTTGAGCTTTCAGGTATATCGGTTTCAGCGATTATTACTATTATTAAATACCTCAATACTGATTAAAGACTTAAAAGAGTATAAACTTGTAAAATATTTGCAAGGGCCGTACTGGGAAGAATATTATTACGACTTTTTATTTTCAATCACCTAAATTAAAATATATTTATTCTTCAATTTTTTATTTACATATATAATTATTTTATTTATTTCAACAATCAACATTGTAAATATAGTAAATTGTATTGTAAATTCAATTTTCGCATTTTACTGTCAGATTTAACTTTGCCTTTAATTAACGTCCAGGTTTATTTATTAAGCTTTTACATAGCGAAACCAATGAAATATTTTCGCCGACTTTAATTAACTAATTGGCAGAAAAATGAAATTATTTGCAATTGCCAATTGGATTCAAGTGTTGCAAGCTAATTGCGTGCGGTGCCACAGAGAAAGCAACAACAACGAATACAAACAGGGGGAGAAAAAAGGCCAATTCACTGATTGATGTTAATAATCAATGCGCATATATGCGATAATACATATATCAATATGTGAACACTGGACAAGGACTTCATTGGGAGTGCTGTCCAGTGCTTGCAGCATAACTCAATTACAGGCCCCAAAACAAATGGGCATAAGCGAAACGTGAGGGGCATGCCACAAGAGCTGAGGCCGAAGAGCAACCGAGGAGCATTTAGGCACCGTTTAAGAACGGGCCGACCCAAGACCCGGCCGAGCCCTTGGAAATCTAATCCGTGTTATGTAATAAAAGATTCACTGATTCACCAGCCAGCTGAAATATTCAGCAGTCGGCAGGGCAACCACGTTTTGTGGTGCATCCTTTGCTCGTTACGCTCCTCGCTCGCACAATGAAAATGCGAATGAAATATGAGTTGGACACAAAGCCGTTGGCCCGGCGAATTGTGAGCGAAAAATGTTTTGGCATACGACAAATGAAATGGTCCACAAATGGTGGAAGAACCAAAAGAAATGACAATGAACATGAAAATGGGATCAGAATAATATGAATATACGTATTATTTCCACAGTAACTAAGCGATATTTAGGTAATTTAATTGTTAGGTAGCGCCTACTTTGTGCTGACATCAAATATAAAATCTAATTATAGTCATGTTTTCACTTTTCACAACAGGCTGGATTGCAAAATAAATATTCTTCAATTATAATTTAGGCAAATATGAGTGAATATTTCTCTTGAGAGAGGGTAAGAGCAGGAGAGCAGTAGTATATATGTTTGATAAAAGTAAAGTAGAGATAGCTGGGAAGCGATATATAAACTATGTGTAGTTTCTTGTGTTTAGTTGAACTTACTATAATCCGTTTTAATACATTTTCTCGGCTACGGTTCTACATATCTAGGCTGTGTAGGTGCCTAGATACGTAGAACTTCAATTCAAATAGTTTCCTGCTAAATTCGTGCTTGGAAAATCGTTAGAAATCACATTATTTTCTATTAAATTAATTCCTGTTAAACATAAACATAAATTACCTCAAAAAACAAAACAACCTTGTATAGATAATAAATTCATTTCCGAAATGTTTTCACCCTGTTTGGCTTTCAGCAAGCGTTGATTAGATTTTCCGAATATTATTTACCAGAAGGCGAGTGAGAGAAATTCTCTTGCATTTCTAATGTGCCTAATTGAAATTGCAAGTAGCCGAAGGCGGCAAATGTTGGTCCCGTTCTCCAATTAACACACACTTTAATTATTAATTGCAGCACTTAATTTATAGGCACCACACAGAGTGAAAAAGCCAAGCAACCCCACCACTCTATCCCCCTTTAACTCCTCAATATGGACTTAGTGTTGGCATGGAGCAAATTGCAATTTGTTTCAAGTGTCCTGCTGGCATTGCCAGGACCAAGTTTCCTTTCAGCTTTGTGTCTGACTCAACCCACTATCCCACTCTTCCTGTTTCTTTCTCGCCTTCTCGTTGCTGCTACCTGAAGATGCGTAAAACTATCTGCTGTGATTTCAGTTGGCCCAAAAAAGTTGGTAATTTGTCTTTCGGCTTTCGTTTTGAAAATATGAATTGAATTGAAACTTTGGCAAATGATTTCATTGCATTTGTATAATTTACTCGATGCTATGATTTTGTTGCTATTTGTTGGGTTTTTCCTTTCATTAGAGTTGGTAAAAAATATAATTAAGTGTATGCAGCAAACATAACGGCAAGAACCGTAGCATTTTCTCCAGCTGAAGTTTTCACTTTAGAATTCATTCCGTTTTATTTATTGGGTTGCCAAGCCGAAACGATGGGCGATTACCAAAGCGAAATGAATTAAAATAATGCAAATGAGCCACAAAATAAACTATGAGAGAAGCGCACAAAACGTTTGTCCGGAAAAAACTGAGACAAACTGTGTGGAAACTCTGTGGCAAGAGGAAGCGAATGCCAACGAGAACAAAAGAATAAAATGTTGTCCGCTTTGAATACCCTCTACAGCTCAAAATGGGTGTAATGGTTTTGTGCAAATTATGCATATTCCTGGTGAGCAGTAGCAAACAAGTCCACAAGACATTACTAGAGATTTAAGTTGCATATTTAAATATTATACATGATATATTATTTATAGACTAAACGATCGTTAGCTGCTTCCATCAATTGCCTTAAATCGATTAAAATCGATATATGACATGGGATTTTGAAAATATATCGGATGGATTAAAAGAGCTAAAGTATGTTTATATAGGTGAACATTGGCGAAGGCAGTATTTTGTGGGGAGAGGGGGATTTCAAATTTAAATTTTTATTTAAAGAAAAAGAAAATAAATTTTTTTACAATAATACAATAAACAATTCGGTTGTTAACATGAGGATACTGGAAGATTGGTTTTATAAATTTCCTATATATATATGTTGAGATAGGCCGTTGAATTAAGTGAAATATAACTGAAGTTATCACGGGAGTGGTTACAGGGTATGTCCCAGTCGAGTACTTTCGATTAGATCATCCCTGTTTTTTCTTCTCATTGCATCGTTTTAACCGATGATGACCAACGGGCTGGCCAGAAGCTGCAAGCTGTTGATATTGCGCGAATAGGTATGGGAGCAGCCAGGGGGAGGGATGGGGAGACGGGAGGTGTGTCATGTATAACACCGAGGCAATAGCAGCAGCTGGTTGGGGAGCGTGACTTTTGAGTGCTAAAGAATTGGCAACAATGAGCAGAGTGACAGCCAGAGAGAGAGGAATAGTCAAAGGGAGAACACTTTAATGAGATGAATGAGCTGCAGGGGCTGCAAACTACGCCACGCCCCCTGCTCGCCCCTCTGTGCATAAATCAGTGCACAATCGAGGTGTCGGCAACTCACTAAGATGCAAGATAAACGAGCAGCTTTTCAGCTTTGCTTTCAACACAGAAAAGTGTCTAATAAATTTGAGACCTGCAATTGCTGTTATTTTATAATGGAAATAATAATAATAAAAGTAATATATTTCGTTAACCCTCGCTCGTTATCAACACGAAATGCAAACAGTTGTCATCCAGCTGGCTTTATACATACATATAAATTCCACAGCATGTTGTTGCGACGCGTTCCTGCCGCATTTCCGCCCGTAGGTTGCATAAAAAAAGAAGTTGAATACATACATATTTGTGTTTGTGTGCAGCGGCAGCACAGGACACGTGCCAACTGTCTAATGCTGGCCATTTCCTGTTGGCCGAAACCCCAGAAACCAAACTCGCAGCGAGTTAACAGAAACAGGCAACATGAAGCATTCTAAAATGCATAAAGAGCAGCAACTTGTGCGTCACCAGCAGCAGCAGCAGCAAAAAGGGGGTAGTAGCGGAGAAGGGGGCTTGGGGGCAGACACAGCATAAGAATGATAGGAACAGTGCTCGGAATAACCATGGCCTATGCTTGTGGCGTTTTTCTTGTAGAACGTGCAAAGGAAACGGGGCCACAGCAGCAAAAATATCAACACCAACAACAGTTCACATAGACGGGAAAATTATGAGCTAGAACATACCCTTTAATAATTTGTAGCCGTTAGCTATATACTTAACTCTAATATGAAATACTATTGAACTGAAAGATACTCTTTATCGCAAAGAGGGATGAACTCATAGGAATATTTGAATTTAAAAGTATTTACCTCAAGCTCCTCGAAATAAAAGCTTATAATATAATATAGAAGAATAATAGAAGAATAATATTTAGCATTGCCCTTTAGGTTATTTAAAGCAAACACTATAGAGTATTCGGTTTTGCATTGCCAATTGATAGTTTTTTTCCATTTTTCTGACGGGTTTATTTCGTACTCTTTAGACGAAACGCTATCGCATAGGTATCTTCCAGGCGATTTTCTTTTTTATAGCCGGCCGAATAAGTTTTCTATTTTTCAATTAATATATTTTCTTTTTGCCCCATTCTTTGCTTTAATTTATTTTTGTCTATATTTTTTTACAATTGTTTTTATCTTTATAGATATTAGATAGATACATACAGATATTGTTTTGTTACGTAACTTTTGTATTTATGGCCAGATTCTGGTAAAGTTTTTCAGATGAATTGATATAATTAATGAATTTCCTTAAACAATTGAATTAGAATTTCGGACTGCATTCAAATGTTCTGACTCGATTTACGTTCTGCCCGTTAAACACACCTCAAATCCATTTTCTGTTTGGTTAGAGGGTATACAAATATGTTAATCAAGTGGCATAGCCAGTGCCCGGGCCAGCGTGATAAACGTGATAAACGCTCGGCTGGATGAATGACCTTTACGGCTGGCAGTGCTTGACTCGCTTGCCCCCTCTCGCTCACACTCCCCCCGCCCCCCTATCGCTCACTCTCTCTTTCGGTCTGTGCTCGGGTTGTTTTGTGTCGAGTTTAACCAAAATTGGTTGCAGTTGCAGCTGCAGCTACGAAATGCACGAGTAAATATTAAAAGTGCGTCCGTTTTGGTGCTTCTCTAATAGGCTCAACTTGACTCTCGGCTCTCGAGTCCCGGCTGTGGCTGCAACGGATACATCTGAAATCTGGTCGGCTGATAATGTTGCATCTTTGGTGTTTGTTGGCTGCATTTATTGCTGCTGTTTGCCTTCTACCTCATCTTCTGCTTCTTTGTTGTTTGGCTGGCATTTGCTTCGTTTTTGTTTTTTTTGTTTTTGAGTTCATTGCCGCTGCACACAGAGCTCTGAGCTCATTTCGAGCTGGGCTGGGCTTGGGTCCGGCCTCGTCTGGTCTCGTCTGGCACTTGCACTGCTTTTTCCTAGACTCGTTCGCTTTGCATTTGCAACTGCAACTGGCAGCAGCGTCATCATTGCGTTCATCTTCATCATGTGCCTCACTCGACTACCCTTCTTGGCTTGGCGTGTTCATTAGTTTGTCTGTTTGAGTGAACGCTTGACACAGTCGGTGATCATAATTCAATTACGAGCGGCAACCAATTCCGCAGTGGGAACATTTTTTTTGTGTTCTTCGTTTTTCTTTTTCAGTTCCTTTGTAACCTATTTTACTCATTATATTTTCGAAACGATTGGCCCGAGAGGAAGTGGAAGGCATTACGAAAATTGTGGCTTTATAGCACTTGAATTTGTTGCCCACAAATTAGTTGGGTTAGTGGCTGGCAGGCAGGAAATACCTATTCAGAGGTGCATTTAATACGACGGTGGTGGGTAACAAGAAAATTGGCTTGATAGTTGTGGGAAACCGAATATTACGGAACCAAGTGTTTAGGAACACTTAATATTGGGTGCGGAAGAGTAATTACAATATGTTCAAATTATGTTAAATTTGTTTAAACAATTTATATCTTTGATGGGCTGTAAGTAGAATAAGCCACAAAAACGATTTATTATTTTTTAAAAAATGTATTAATTTTAGTTTTTGGTTAGAATTAAATATACTTTGATTTATATATATCATATTATAATTATATTTATTAAATAATTCGCTTTTTGCTCATAAAAAATATAGTTAAAATGCATACAAATAATAAACTTAACATAGTTTATCTATCTCTTATAATCATAGTCATTTAAAATATAGATTATAATAGATTTTTAAACTATGATAAAGTTTGGTTTTATATATATAATTTTTTTTATTTGTCTCTAAACACTTTGCCATGTATCTGTATTTGCATCTACACGACAAAAGGCTTTTCTAC
This sequence comes from Drosophila robusta, assembly GCA_035043565.1. Lineage (NCBI taxonomy): Eukaryota > Metazoa > Arthropoda > Insecta > Diptera > Drosophilidae > Drosophila > Drosophila robusta. The sequence goes on along the minus strand of JAWNMW010000583.1, from coordinate 8,664,694 downwards.
CAAAAAAAAAATTAAAAATAATATTCTAACACTCTGCTAACGCTTGCAGTTTCTAAGCCTCGCACACACACACTTACACACACACACACAGCAAATCACAGACAAGATTTGCACGCTTTCTTCTCGACTTAGGCACAGAGACTTTTGTCTTTCAAAACATAATTCTACGACTGCGGCACCTTAGCACATTTTTCACATATTTTTCGAGTTCACGATCAACGCAACCACATGATGATGATGATGCTGTTGTTGATCATGATGAAGACAAAGAGACTGAAACTTGAAAGAAGAGATGAAGTGGAGAGAAGAGGCAAAACGGCCGTAAAATTGTGTCGGACCCAACGACTTGGCCAAAACTCAATTGCCGCTAATGATGCCAAAGATGCTGCGAGTGTAGGGCACACAGCAAAGGGGGGGCTAGGGGAAAGGGGCTATGGGTAGAGGAGCCTGAACCCAAACACATTTTGACTTTCATTTCTTTATACAGTTAGACACTTTTATTGTGTTTTACATTACTTGTTTGTGTTGTGTTGTGTTGTGCTTTGCCTTTGCCTTTGACTGTCTGTTTATTTGTATTTTTCTTCTGTTTATTTGAACTTTTCTTCAATTTCTATTTTTACCAACGATAAGAACTTCCACTATATGTGCAATGTGCGATATTTGACTACGACTTAACTCAACTTCAACTCCGACTCCATTCGAGTTTACCCTTTGTGCTCTTTGTTTTTCTTTTTACGCATTTCCGACATCTCGGATTCATTTTATTTTTATATTTATTTATTATTTGCTGCTTCACTTGTAAAGTTTCTTTGGATTAAAGAAATAGTTTTTTTCTTCTTTTGCATTTGTTTTTTTGCTTCTTCTTTGCATTCTTCTGACAAAGACGCATAAAACTTGGCTTAAATTAGACAAGTCGTGACTGTAAAAGTTAAAATCACAATCAAGCAATTCAGAAATTCTCAAAAGATTCCGTTTTTTCCTTAGAAGCAGAACCATTTTGCTAGATTATGAAATTTATATAATTGTGAAATTATTAAGACCAATTTTCAAAGTTTCCTCATCATTCAACGTTATTATTGGCAGATTAAGAAATAAGACAAAAAATAGAAATTTATTTCTTAAAATCAGCTGTTATAAAATTTAAAATAATAGAAATATATAGTCCTGCTTTATAAATAAGTGATATAAAACACGATTTAAGCATTTTTAAAAATTTTTAAAATGTGTACAGATTTATAAAAGTTTTTATATCTAGATAGTAGAAGTGTCTACTTATTAACTAGGAATGAATCTAAGCGATTATAAACGATTATAATAATAATTGTTATTTAAGCTTAAACGTTCTTGTTTGTGATTTTTACATTATTTACCAGCGTATGAAAAAGCTTTGAAATTTATTTTATTTTTTTAGTGTAAGCCTGTATTTTTCTTATTTTTTTATTGTTGGTTGCCAAGTTTATGGCTTTATGATTTGTAAGGACTGTAAAAATTATTTATTTAATAATGGAACATACTTTTTGATGTCAGAAAAACTAGCAAACTTAAGAATAACATTAAGTAAGGCGATTGTCATTAATCCCAAAAAGAAAAATGTGTTGAATACAATTTTTTGTCGCTTTGTTGAGCGGCTAAACAATAACACTGAGCCCCTGTTTCCTCACACACACACACACACACACGCACACAATGGAGGAAAACCACTTTGGTTTTTGGGCTATGGCAGCGATTTTGGTTAACGCTTATTGTTGTAGTCCCCACAGCACCCGCTCCGCCCCCGCCCCGCCCCTGGCAAATGAAAAACCTCTCCGCGCTTATCGAAACGTACGAAATTCAGTTGGCAGCTCTCGCAGACACTTGTGCATATTAATTGCTTATTGAGCAGGCGCGAGGGGGTGATAAGGGGGAGGGGGTTAGGGGGTGTCGTCTGCTTTTAACAAAGAGAATGAAAAACCTCCGCGTTTTCTTTTCTTTTCATTTCGTGTTTTTTTTTCATTTTTTTTATTTTTTTGTTTTGTTCAGTTTCTGTGTGGATTCTTCAGCGGTGCCTTTTATTATTCTTTTATCAGTTTTCAATCACTCAATCGCACAGGCGCTGCCAACCCCAGTCGGCAGCGGCACCCCCGCCTCCCCCTTGATTCGTTCATTCATTCATTTATTCACTTCATTCATACACTGCTCACCTGTGTGTGGTTGTTGTTGCTGTTGTTGTTGTGCTTGTTGTTTTTGTCACTGCCTTGTCGAAACAAGCGTTTTCCTGCCTTCGGGTTCAAAAGGGTTCTCGGTTTGGGCCTCAGTTTTTGTGTTTTTATTTTTTGCTGTTTGGTTCACAGGGTCCGGTGCCTTTTGTTGCTGTTGTTGTTGTTGTCGTTGTTGTTGCAGCCACTTGTGCGCTTTTATTGCGCTTGGCCCTTTTCTGGTTGACAAAACGCCAGCGCTTGAAATTCTTTTTATTCGCTTCCCTTTTTTTTTTAATTTTGTACCAGCATTTTTCGTGTTTTGGCTTTTTAATAATTTTTTTATGTTTTTATTTGGCGCGCGCGCTTTTTAAATTTTTACGTGGTTTGTGATTTCGGGCTTTGTAATTTTTACGTTTGCTGTGGTTGTTGCTGTTGATATCTTCTCGTTAGCAATTGTTGGGCCCTGCAGGTGTGCGGCTTTGCTGTTGTTGCTGTTGCCAATGACAACCTGTTTGATAAAACAATTTAGCATATTTGCCAAAGCAAGACACAATTGCCTCTATATAGTCTATAGGCAAACTATTGGCTAATTGGATTATAAAATAGGGCTAATTCTTTCGGGGCAAATAACATGTTGTACATTTTTTTAATATTAAAAATGTTAATAAAAGTTTTAAAATTGTGCTTTTCAGAGTTTTCAAAAATATGGCTTTTACCTTCTTTTATAATTTATACAACAAGGAAAACATTCAAAGAATACATTACTTTTTTGTCTGAAGAAATAAGAATAATATATTTATTCAAGAGTATTTTTTTATTTTTAAATTGACTGTAATCAAATTTTTAAAGTAATATGGATATTGTTGATCAATATTAAAATATTTAAATTTGTCAAGCAACCCATACCTTTTAAAGATTCTTTAAAAACTTGTCCAACATTTTCCAATATTTATGAAGCACAAATCCAATTAAAAGATTCTTTGTTTAGCCTGATTCTGGACATAACTTTAACGAAAACTTCATTAATCAAATCAATCGCTATTATTATTTTATTTTTTGTTTATATATTTCTTGGTGATCATTTTGTATGCTTTTATTGAAAAACTTCAGCTTGTCTTAACCAACAATAAATTCCGAGAAGAAGAAGCAGCAGCAGCGTCAACAATCAGCAATCGAATTAATTAACGGTTTTTCGGTTTCGGTACAAGAAGTCGGTCAATTTATGTCTGCGGAGCCAAGTTTTGCTTTAAATTTAATTAAGCATTTTTGAAGAGCCAGACTAGAGACTGAGAGACTAGAGACCCCCGGCTGATAATAACGATGATAATGAAGAAGAATGAGATGGGGAAGAAGTAGAAGCAGCGACGGTGTTGGCAACAACAACCTGGTGTCTGGAGCCGCCGAGTGGCTTTCTAAACACTCCGAGCCAAAAGCCACACGCTTCGTTGGCCAGCGGGCGCAGAGCTGAAGAAGCCGCTGAACAAGAAGAAGCACAAGAAGCAGCAGTAGCTGTCCAGCTCTCGAGAATAACAAGAAACAAGAACAACAATCGCGAGAGGGAGGGAGAGAGACACACAGTAGATGAAAACTAGCAAACCGCTAACGGTAAACAACAACAAAATGCTTCTATCGATAGCTGGCGTCGGAGGGAGCTGCAGCTGCGCGGGGGTGTCGGGGCAGCGCTGCAGCCGAGCGACGTCACGCGGCGCGCGCTTAAAATTCTTGCATGCCAGCCAATTACCAAAGCTGTTTGCCATCGAGTATCGAGTATTGGTATCGAGTTCAGATCAGAACTGTTAGAACAGCGCCAAAAAAAATACAGAAGAATCAAATAAGGAAAGGAAACTGGTTTTTAGCATTTGAACAGGATTTGTGTAAGTGTTTTTGTTTCATTCTTCAAAAATATATGACAAGTACAATGAAATGTAAATAAAAACAAAGCACACGCACAGAGTATATAACGCTTAACACTCACACACATGCACACGAACACACTGAGAAGTGACGAGAGGTTAACACACCGTTAGAAACCGTTGCGAGTTGCCGCTGCGTTGCGTCGCGCTCAAGCCTTGGCAGGTGACTGAGACAAGCGCCAGCAGGCCTCAAGCCAAGAACTGAAATAACAAAACGGAAATACGAGCTGCGCTGCAGCGAACAGCAGCCGCAGCGGCCTTAACATTACCAGAAACAGAGCCGAAGTTGTAATGTTATGGGCGACACGAAGTTGGAGCAGCGACGCCTGCAGCGCAGCTGACAGCAACAGCTGAACGACAGAGCGTCAAGCGCACTGTAAACGTTGACGTCGCTGTTAACTAACATTGCGTTGATTTTGGCACGCAAAATATTTCAAAATAATGTTTTTATGCATTTATTTTTGGACTTAATCGCCAAAACAAAGCGGTTTTTGCATGTTTGGGCAAATAGTTTTCGGCACTAATTAACATGCAACTATAGCTAACGGCATTGAATTGGGCAGCCAATTGCAATTAATTTGAGGAAATGCTGAGGGTTTCAAAGCATTTCAAAAGGTGTTTGACTTGTTAAACAGTTCATTATAATGTGTGGTATATTATGCAAAAATTACAAATATTAGGAAATAGTCTTGGGCTATTTTTAAATTTAGTAAAAGTAGTGCGAAAGTAGTTTAGAGATGAGTTGACTTAAGTTATGCAGGCCACAAGAGACAAAAGTCAAGGCGTTAAAGATTGGGGACAAATTGTGTGAAAATATTAGTGTTTAAGAAAAAGTGTGATACGTTTCGACTCTGAAATTAAAATATATAGTATATAAATTCTTTTTAATTTTTTATTGTATTTGATTATTTTACAAGGCAATAAATATAATATTAGTTGTTAAAATATTTACGGCAGGCATTTAAAAATGAATATAAAATAAAGAGAAACTTATTAAAAGTAAATAAATATTTCCATTGCCTTTTTCAATGTAATTTCAAAACACCGTCAACTAAATAAATTAGGAATTAATATATGTTGAAAAGAACCTTACAAGATAATATATAATTTATATTTTATTTTCTTAATTCATTCCCTTTGCCGATTGCAGTGAAATTTCTAAACGTCGACAGCTGCGAAAGCCAAAAACCACGGCATTAAAGCTGCCAGCGGGCTGTTACCAACAGGCTGTTAAGTTGAGCGTAACATGCGGCTGTGCTTCGCTGTAATTCCTCTCAACACAAACCGCAAACTGCAGTTAACAGCTCCTGGATGGAACGCTAAGTAGCTCAATTGCATGCGAAAAGGGTGAGCAAGGGAGGCAGTTACAAAATTTAACCTAAACTAATTATGTAGCCGGAATATGTGGTCGTTGTAAATAGTTGGGTTTCAAGTCAAGGGGGCGAGCCCCAAAAAATACCTGAGATGCTTCAGCTGACTTGCGAAAATTGTTTGTTGCAAAGATTTTTCGACTGAAGTTCGAGTTATGCGCACAATTTTTCATATGCCTGCCGCCTGCCCCCCAAGTTGGGGCCAAAGTTTTCAAATATGCCATACACACACACACACACACGCGCACACTCAGGTGGGTAAGATATCTGCGCATTCAATGCTCACCTGCTGGAAATTTGGGAACACTTAAAAGTGAGTTGTTGAGTTGTTAGTGGGTTTCGCCGCCGCCGGCTGCAATTGTGTGTCTGTCTTGGGGATGGTCCTGGCCATATTAGCATCGATAAAAGTCGAAGACGTTAACAACAAAGGGATATCCTGGCAGGTGGCAGCAGTGCCAGGAAGCAGCGCAGATAAAGACGTAGTTCAAAATGACGTCAACGTTTCCATCATCTCGGTTGCCATCGCACGTGTCCTGCCTGACTGACTCCTGACTCCTGCCCCCCGTTTCCGCATTCCTCGCCGGAAGGCTGGCAGTCATATGTATGCCGGCGCTTGGCACGCTTCGCTAGATTACGAAAATATTGTCGGAAAATTAACGCATTAAATTTGTATATCGCATGTGGAGCTGCGACTGGCAGAGTTTGTATCTGGTATCTTGATATATACTTTTCAGACGTGCCCCACTGCTGCGCAAAAATTAAGCTGTTTTTATATATTTTTTTTTTATAAATTGTTTGCTCAAAGTTTCTAATGAGTCCCATTTTTGGGGGTCCTATGAATATGATGGGTAATTGCCGCTTAAATTGGCGTTCTTACGTTCTCTTTTTCCTTTCATTTTCCGCACATTGAGAGCTGCAAATGTGATGTCAATTAATTAGATGGTTTTTATAAATTTTGTTAGGTTGCTTTGGCTCATTACGGGAAATCGTTCATAAATGTATGTTTGTCTGTGCACATCTAATAACCAAATATCTATTGCTAATTACTAAATGGGCGTTAATTGGCATGCACTCGACTGCTTATAATTGCAATATAAAATTATAATTAGTTTAATGTATTTTGGGCATTAGTTCGTAAATAAAAATAAATACTGTCGCAAATTTGGAGTATTGTGAATTTGAAATGCAAACCTAAAACTGCGTTTAGTATGAAAAAAAGATAAAGCTACTAACAACTAAATTAACTTAAGGCCACATATATATCAAATTCTAATTTAAATATTTATATTATTTTCCAATACATAATCTGTGACAAAAACCTTTAAAATTTGTTCAAATTTGGACAAATGTGTAAAAATAATATACTCTTAACATACATTACAAAAATTATAATCTTTTTATTTTCTTCTAATCCTAAACCGAAATAAAATAAAATAAACTTATTTAAATTTAAATACAAAGCCTCTTATCAACTTTTATTAATCTAAAATAGTTTTGCAAAGGCCAACGAGAAAAAAGTTGCAAATTAATTAACGATTTATTTGATAGGCCACTTTGTGGATTGCAATTGCAGACACCACTTGACGGCAGCCATTGTATAATTCATTTCTAATTTGTTTTGTAGCTGCATTTCATTTTGTTTTAATTGATATAAAAAAATAAATGCTGTCGGATCAATTATGTATACGCCACGAGGCACATGGCGTTTGCATTAAATTTTTAAATACACGCGGCAAATGACATATGTGTTTGTGCAGCGGACACATACATGCTCTTTACTTATTTGTCATTATTTATGCCAATTTCATAATCAATTTGTTGAAAAAGAAAAAACGGCATGTAAATTATGAATGAGGTTTCGCTTTCATTTAATTGACAGCCTAAAGAAATCACATTAATTGCAACAATTATATCAATTTTTACCCAGCGTTTTAACGGTAACATTGAAAGCAATTAGGTTCATTGTATTGAGGAATCGATAAATAAATCAAATTTAACATTTTCCTGTGCAACATTTAAGTGAAATACAATTTACGCCTGAACTCAAATAGAATAAATAACTTGCGATTTTTAATAATGTTTACAATGCACAAACACTAATTATCTAAAATATTATCAATTTAATTGCTTACCGATATTTAGCCAAGTGCCAAATGCAAAACTATTTCATTTAAGAAATGAATTGTATGGTCAAATATTTGTTCGAGTTTCTGAATTTGTTTACCAATTAATTGATTATTTATTTATTTTGCTGTTGTTATTTCATACATTTTCCATTATCCTTAAACCTGCACCTGAGAATATTTGTGAATTATTGAATTGTTGACCAGAATCAAATTATCTGTATTCTGCAATTCACTTTACATGCATTGAATTTATTTGTAATTGTATTTCAAACAAATTTGAATTTTGTTGTTTAATTTTTATCCCTCTCTAATTAAACCTATTTAACATCGTTAGGAACACATTTGTATAGCTCTTTTACCGTTTATCTATAGATGTTTGTGTTTGCATGTGAATATATAGTAAAGTATAGAACATAAATATATTTAATTCATTATCAAGATGTTGCACAAATAGTGGTTGAGGGCAAAAAGATACGTACGATAAGCATATTAATAATTGGAATTCAATGAAAAGGCTATAATACAAATAATCCGCTGACATAATATAATATTTGATTGCTATTCATGTGAATTATAATAAATAATTAAATAACAAGCTACTTGTTTTGTGGCTTTTAATTGATTTCTTGCGAATTGTTTATGTATTTGAGTTTTTTCTGACACATATAATATTTTCTTTTTATATATAATTATAATTTGTATACATGTTTTTACGGAGTAAGCTTTGGACTTTCATAAACCTTGCACAAACCTACCGTATCAATTTTTTTCAGCATAAAAAACTCACCCACTTTATCCCCCGCTTAATCAAAAACCAATTTAACATATATATTTCTTACATATATATTTTGTATGTTATTAAATTGAAACTGTTCAGTGAGCTGTGTGTGGAGTGCACGCTGCGTATGCTTAATATTAATATGATTTTGCGCTTATGCTGAAATTAAGGGCTTTCACGATTGCCAACAGCTGAGCTGCTCAGGCAACGGCCTCATAATCAACAAAAACAAGAGCAACAATAGCTGCCACAAAACGTGGCAACAGCGCAGCATTTGACGTCACAGCGACGCCGCCAGTGACGCCGACCTCAACGCCGACGCGACCGACGCCGACGTCAGCGTTGACGTCGCTGAGCTGCTTTGGCAATTAGAAGCCGGCATATGTCTATCACTGCGTCGGCCAGCAAATTGACAAATGATGCATGTAAATGCCAATGGCCAACGATATGTGATGCATGAGCTGCAGCAGCAGCAGCAGTAGCAGATGCTGATGCTGATGCTGCAGTTACCGTTTCGGCTGCATTGACGTTGATACGTTTAATGAAGTGATGTTGATGTATGTGCATAGCCCCCACGCCCCTTCTGCGTTGTTGGCCACACAAAAGGCGCAATCTGAAGCTGAGGTCAGGCAGCTGCTGAATCATTTAACGTTTGACTTAAGCCGCTTTCATGACCTACAACAATGCAAATGCTGCCGCCCGCAGGCGCCTGTCAAATCGGGGGGACGCAGCCAAAGCCTCGCCAATCCTTTGCTAATGCCAATAAGCCAAAGCTATGTGCTGGCTGCGCAACTGGGGAATAACTACAACAACTGCCACCTTCCCCGCCCGCTGTCAGCAAGCACACACACACACACACACACTCACACACACCCGCACATCGAGCTAACGAAATTGACCGCAACATTATTCGTATGAATGTTGCATGCAAAACCATAGAAATGGGCCCCTTACCTGCAGACGGCGCGGAGGCATGGCGGGAGGGATGGGGGAAGGAGGTGGCGGGCGGCTTGGGCATCGGGCGGTAGCTTAATGCATGGTCTATGTGCGTGCCATGACGCTTGACAGAGTTAACATTTTAATTGCCATGAAATATTCAGTGGTGCGGTGCGGTAACTGAACATGAAAATAGTTTTTGCATGTCCCCAAAACATATATAAATATGCTCCTGGCTGGGCACACTGTGCGTGCGACGTGGGTGGCTTGAGAAGTTCCGGTAGGTAATACGAAAGAAATAAGAAAGGGTAAGCTGCTGACGTAACAAACTTCTGTAACGAACTAAATAAAATATATGTTTAATAAAAAATACAAATTATATTAAGTAGATTTAAATGCCAGTTGTAAAAATGTGCGACCTCATGTCGAACTTTATCATGATGTTTAGAAAATAAATGTTTTTAAAACTGGCAACGATATTCATGAGAAACACTTAACATATAATTTTTATATTAATTCCAACTGAATATTGAGCTGTTTCTCAAATGTTCTTTAAGTATATTGAATTATTTAAAAATAGTTATAAGAAATATAAGTAGTATAAAAATATAAAAACGGGTCAGCCATAGTGCAAACTAAGCTAATTTACTATCAATAAATAAAAATAAAATTAACAATAATGGAATACTAAGCAAAATGCAAGTATTTATTTAGCTGAATAAGACTTAAACTAATTTGAAATTTTCTCAAATGATGACGGCTTAGTACCATCAACTTTTGTGCCCGCCCTCGGCTCGGCTTTTATTATTTTGTGTAACCGGCCATTTACTATTAACTTAGGGACAATAGTCTATAAACATGGACCGAGCAGCACTTGCACTTCGAGTGGAATGGGAAGCTCTTTAAAGTGTTTGGCAACTGTTTAAAAGTTAAGGCACGCCCACAGATCCTAGATACTCCCCTCCTCGGGCTCAGTCCGCGTCGCTACGTACCCCCACCCCCAACCGCAGCCCACCTTGGGGTGCCCGTGAATTTCTTGGCGTCCCTTTTATGTTTATGGCTGCGTCTGCTTTGTTTGTCAGGCGATTAAGCTGTAATTATGCGTTGCTACGTGTCCGTTTCCAAACTTCGAGTCCAAGTCCTGGAACACTGAGACATTTTTTTTGTCGGTTTCCCCAAGGATCCAATGGTGATTATGGTTAGCAGCGCCTAATGAGTTGACATTAATATGTGGGCGTGGCGTGCCGCATGAAAATGAACTTTAAGGCTTTGGGCCAAATATAGGTTCATTTTTGGGCTGAGCCGGACACATGTTACAATTGTAATTAAAGAAGCTAGGATTTTTTGCCAGCTACCCTTTATGAAAAGCAATGCTGGTATTCAAGGTAAGGGTAAGGCAACGAAAGATTTGCAAAGAAAAAAACGAAAGATCCGGCAAAGCTGAGGGCAAATTGACATCATGAAGTCATAGATTTAGCAACATTGACAGAAGCTTGACATAGCTGAAGTAGAACAAAAAAAGGACGGAAAAGGAAACGAGAGTCCTGTAAAGCATAAAAGGATATTAAAATCTTGGCGTAATCAAAAGATGGGGCGATAAATGCAGAAACGTCTGCGATAATTAAAGTGAAAGAGTTGTGTTCTGTTTTTAACATTAATAGACTGAAAGATACTTTGTACCTTTAAGCTTAAGATTTTTTAATCTGTATATCTAGCTTTTATGATCTCCTAAATATGAATAAAATATCGCTATTATACGATTTCAGCGCTTGTCCACAAAATCGTAAAGCTTCTATGGTGCTTTAATGTACGAATTAAATGCAATTAAGCACATTAAAAGCTCGGCTAATCGATTTATTAAAGTTTTTAAGTTCATTAAAGCACTGTATGTGAATATAATTTAATTTACCTAAAGCTCTAAGCGTAACTTTCTTTTTCCCACTTAAAATTATTGTTTGTTGTATTTTATGTGACTCTTAATAAATGCTTGAATTAAGCTTAAATGTATTAACTTAATGGCTCATACAAACCCCACTTTATCCTTATCAACTATCACCCTTAACAAAATTCCAGTGAAGCATTACGTAATTTACTACTCCTCCTCCTTCATCTATTGTCTAAACATAACTCGACTGGCATATTTCAAGACTTGCTATAAATTGCCAATGGCAACTGCAATTAAAGTGTTCCACCTTCCAAATGGCTCAAAGTCTAACTAGAGCCAGCATGGGTGCCAATAAGCCCAGGAGTCATGAAAATGGGACTAGAATTGGAAGTAGAAGTGGCAAAGTGTCTGCGTTTATGGCTTCGACTTAGAACAATGCCCCAAGTGCAGGTCCGAAGATGTACGGCCAACAGAGAGGGTCTAAACAATAGCCAAATATGTTGCCAGCTTATCAATGTATTCCATACAAAAAGAATTTACAAAGCTTTAGGTGCGAGTGCTCGTCTAGGAAGTACCCTGTAGGCGGAGCATAAATAAAAAAATAATAAATAAATAAAAATAAACTAATAAATGTAAACAGTTATTTATGATTTCATAGGCCTAATGCAATTAAATGAATGCTTCTTTACTAAGTTTTATTTATAAATAAAATAAAATATTCGATTGGGCAAGAAATGTATTATATAGTATAGATATAATTTTTTGTTTTAAATTATTTCAAGTTAAAAGTAAATTTAAATTACTTTTCAAGAATATATTTAGTCCACACGATAATAGCAGAAAATAATGTAACAATACTTATTACTTATACTGTGTGTGCTATGTGTATACAGGGTATCACAAACATATGTAAAATTCTATGTGTGTGTGTGTGGCCACAAGGATCCCTTTGTCAATGCTCCAGCTGTGCGCCACTTTTTGCCACAAAAAAGGGCAACAAAACTGCAAAAATATAAAAAATAAAATAAAGAATATTTGGGTCCATTGTTCTTGCCATAGAATAGACAGATATGCAGATGGGTATGGATATATGCTTATGGTATGTACATTCATGTCAATTCGGGTTAATACCGAGCCCTAGCTGCCTTTTGTCCTGGAATTAGTTGTGGTGCGCGTATCTTTAGCTAAAAATTGTAACTCATCATCATAAATATCTATAATTGTCAGATGTTACACAACCAGACAATGAAAGTCACATAGCCCAACACACACACACACACACACACAGACACACACATATGCTTTTTGTATTTTGCGTAGCCTTTTCAGTCGAGTCATTACAATTTCAGTTCGTCATGACAGCCGGAGGAAAGCTGGCATGCCCGGAAAATCGATTATGCAAAATGAAAGAAAATCAAACCTAATGCACACAGACTCGCCCGGCGTTTGGCCCTCCAACCTAATCTGAGAGATTGGGCCAAAGTTTGACAGCTCCAATAATTGCCAGTCTCACGTTCTCAGTGTCAATCTCTTCATTCTCCCCATCGATAAATTTTTCGACAATTTTAGCTAATCAAATGTGTGGAAAGATGGAAAAAATGCAAGCAAAGCCAATTAAAGGATTTCCAAAACCATTACAAACTGTGTGAGTGGCTGCGTGTGTGTTTGTGTGTGTGGGTGTGCGTGTGGGTGTGTGTGTGGGTGTGCGTGTGAATATGTGTTAATGCCTGCCTGTGGGAATTGTGGGCCATGGCCTTTGTAAGCTGGAGAATATGGTGTTGAACAGAGATAAACCGCAAAAATGTTGTAAGCCAAAACAAGAACTAGCTGGAGTAAACAAAATAAGAATTAAGCTCAGCAATTGATGCTCTATAAAAACATTTTAGAATTTAAATAAAGCTTAGGCCTATTTCAAAACAAATATGGTATTTTATTGTGTTAAAGCTTAGCCATAAGAATACCTCTGTGTGAGCGAGAAAATGTGGAAAATTTAATTTGAATCAAGCCTTGAGTTAAATGAATACTTAAATCTTATTTAAAGCGTTTGCAATATTTCAAAATTTATTTAAAAGCTGTTTTTAGAGCAAAGCTTGGGTCTGATTACATTTATGTGTGCAAAGCTTAATCTTAATTCAATTTTAAAATTATTAATTATATGTTTAAAGCTTAATCAGAAAACTGTGAATTACGTCATGGCTATATATAATATAAAAAAAATATTTACAATATATTTATTATCAATTAAGTACTTTACAAATAATATTTTTTGTTCTTACATAAAACTCTTGTGAAAATTATTTACCAAGTCAGCCGATAAAATTAAAAAATGCTGTTGATCACCATTCAAGTAATTTCAACGATAGCCAGAATTATGCACTTTAAAGACCAGGCCCAACATAAAGCCATATTTTTCTCAATATTATTAATACATTTTTTTACAAAATAAAACGACAGAAAAATATTGTAATGCATTAGGATGCAAAATAAAATATAATTATATTAAGATTCGTCCCATGGTCTTACAAAATACGCAGAATGTAGAGGAACTCCAATATTTTATAGGAAAAAATACGTTATTATATTTTAAAAATTCAAAAATATTAATTTTGAATTTTAAATTACAAATAATATAACATGAAAATGAATTGTCATTTAAAGCTGCCAGCACTGATGGCTTAGTAGTTTAACAAGAACATAAATATTCCACAAAAACCAACTCAATATGCGACTTCCATGCACGTACCAGGGAGATAAACTCCATTTGAAGCACAAAAAGTGTGGCACATTTTGTGGTTCGTTTTAGACGCAGTCAGTCAGGAAAGTAGAGTGCAAGTTTTATAGCAGATGAGCGACAACGAGAACATGCAACAACAATGTTCACTGCTGGTAGAATGTTTGATAGGAGGGTCGGGGTATTTTCACCACTTCACTCCACTGTTTGTTGACCATATGAATGACCAAGTGTCCGGCAGGAGTTCTTCAGGACTACTTCCATGCTTGACTAAATGACTGGCTCGCAGTGGCTTTGGATTTGAATTCATGTGTGTGCGTGTGTGTGTGTGTGCGGCGAGAGATAGCTGGACTTTTGTTGCAACAAATGTTGGCTGCTTTTCAAGTTGTCAATTGATTTGCTTCGGTGGCTTCCATTTTGATTTGTTCTGCTGGTCAATGGTTAAGTGGGAAACTTCCATTTCCCATTTTCATCACTCCAAGTTTCAAAGCGCACGCACAAACACACACACACACACACACACACACACACATTTCAATGTGTGTACTTTTTGGACGTGTTTTCACATAGTTAAACATTTTTGATTGATAGGCGGAGCGAAGGGGCGTGGCCATAGTTCCAACGATGCGTGAAGGCTGTTGATAACCTTTAATTGGCCTGTTTGTATTACCGATGACTGAGCTTTGTTAACAGTCACGCGTTGGGCGTTGTCCTGGCACCCCGCCCACCCCCTTGCTGTGAAAACAACAACAATCGTAGTGACAACAATAACATAAACAACGCCCAAGCAACTTAGTGACACTCGGACATGTGACATGCCGCTATAACTTCTATTTGAATAGAATTCACTGGAAATAACTCCCAAAATAGATCCCAAAAATAGTTGTCAATTAAGGCAAAAGCTTTGGCACCACATTGACACCACTGTCCGAAAATTTAATGAATGATGTGGTCCCGACGACCCAAGCTCAAGAATTTGCATTTGATGATAGAAAGTGTCAGCTTTCGAAGGACTTGTGTGCTAATAAAATGTTTTGGGTTTCGAGATTTATTTGTCAATGTAAAGCTTAGAAAGCACTTTTCTAAATGAAAATGGTTTTTGTTTTAAACTGAAATTTCTTAACTTAATTAAATACTAGCAAAGTTGAGTCGATTTATATTTATGTTGCCTTCAATTTTATTTGTCTTAAAAGTATAACCATTATTAACATTACATTTTCATATATTTATTTGCATGTTTCCTAATATTTTGGCTATATCAGACTGTAAAATTTTATATTTCTTGCGTTTCCTATTCTTTTCTGTGAATAATTATAATTTTTTATATACATAAAAAGTTTACTTTTACTAAATTCTATATTCTACGTTTCTTATTTATTAAATATTTATTTAAACAATACTTTCTATCGCTCGTATATATAGGGAAACACAAAAGAGCTTAAATCTTTGGCTCTCTTTTTCTTTTTACTTTTTGCTTATCCTTCGTTGAGCCCTTAACTTAATTTCCAGCTCATATAACCACAGCTTCCTCAGAATTTCTTCGCCTTCATATTTAACTCTGAGGCGCTTTTTGTTAATTTTTAAGCTTCTTTCATTTTCAGCTCAGCAATTATTCATTTATTCCTCGTTGCCCTCTCCCGCCACCGGCCAGACACTTATTATGTTAAGTCCTTAACTGCGGTCGCTTTAACAACTTTACTCCGCTCGCTCCGCGGCGCTTTTCCCGGTTTTTCCGACACACGCATGGGTGTCGGCTGGGGCATCGGTTACAGCATTTGCCATATTTTGGGTTTTCCCCATCGAATGGCCACTTCTGTGGTGCGTTGCATTATCACGTACCATTTTTTATGTGCTATTAAGTGCAATATAAGCTTATGGCGCCTTAAAGTGTGCTATAAACTCCCACACACGCACATGTTGTGCGGCCACTTTTGGCTGCTGCTGCGTCCACCGCATAAACAGACTAACGGTCCACACAACAAAGCAGTTTTTAATACAGAAATATAACCAAAAAGTGGCCGACACGAAGTGCCAGTGCTTAAAACAACGTGTCCTCCTTGATAACGGTACCGGAGTCCTGCATCCAGGCGAAAGCAACTGCAGCAGATGTATTCAAATTCAAGGAATATACCCTACAATTATATTGATAAAGTAAAGGTATTATGTTGGTATAAGTGATATGCTTAGAATATTTATTTATTAAGTTTCTTTATAATATCTCTGTCATAAGCTTATAATAATTATGTAATTTGATAAACAAGTAATATCCAATTATTGGTGTACCCGTAGGGTATCAATGAATATAAATATGTACGAAATTGATGATAATATGATTGAAAAGGCAATAGACAGTTCAGTTTTATTAACTGCCAGTTTTAGTAAAAAAATTTACTGATAATTCCATTGTATGTTTTGCCGGACTGGCTGAATCTCTCCCCCATCGGGTCAACGATTTCCGTCTCTGTCTCTTTCCTCTTATCTGTCCATCTAATTCTAACAATTATTATTATTAATAACTAAAATTGTTCCTTCACTTTCCTTATTATTTTGTTTATATTTTTGGAATTAGATTTAAATTTTAGAATATACTCTTACTACTATCAACCTTCTCTTTAGCAGTAGAGTCTCTTAACGTCACTGACAAAAATTAGATGTGATTAGGGGCATATTTAGCCGGACTGGCAAATAAAATACCCCCATCGTGTCGGTGATGTTATGAGTATTGTTTATAATTCTCTTAGGCTTTTAGCTTTTAATTGTTTATATTTATTTTCATTGTATTTCTTTGTTTTTATACATTTTACTTAGGTTGGCACTCGATCTGTCAAGCTATTAAATAAAATAAAAAATAAAAATGTTTGAGTGTGATTATACATGTATACCGTTTTAGTTTGATTATAGGCTATCCCCTATATAGTGCAATTGCAATAAGGTAATTTCTTCAATATTTTACCAGAACGGGGTACACCTTAGTCTGTCAGCTTTTTTCATGCTCCCGCACTTCTTTTTTATTAGCAAACTTGCATACTAAATTTCAATTTGATGCAACAACAATAAAGAAATTTACATTTTACTGCATGCGTTTGCACAGCCTCCCCCCGCACCCTGAGCCCGCTCGCCCAGGCCCCCACTTTATTCCCCACAGCAATTGCCGCCCCTTCCAAACATTTGCTCTTTTCTATGGGGGAATTTGTGCTACATTTGGCAAATATTTTCATCGTTACACCCTGAAAGCATTTGCCAGTGACATGGCCATTGTGGAAATTGTTCTAACCGAAAGCGGAAACAGAAGCTTTTGCTTTCGGCCATTGTTTAGAGAACCGTCGAGTAAATCTGTTTGCAAATTTGGTAGGCCTTGGCTTTGGCACTGGCTTTGGCTGGTGGCCTTTTTGAAGCCGGCGACATTTTTGATTTGTTGCCATTTGCTGTAGTTTATTTGCTTTTAATTTGATGGCCAGACATGGACTTGGATTTGCATCGTTTGATTTCCATTTGCATAATAAATTAAAATGCACACACAACGAGTTTAACTTATTTTTAGTCAGCATATTTTGTTGAACTGCATCAAATGTCGAATAACAATTGAAAATAAATGCAAATATGCATTTAAAATGTTAGCACACACACACACACACACACACGCAGCGTGTCAATGCATGCAACACACAAATGCAATTAATATAAATATTGATGCGTGAAAATCCAGTAAATTGTAGATTTATAATTAATTATACATAAAGAGGCTTGAGTGTATATCAAAATAAATACACCTGGGATAAAAAACAGAAGAGAGTAGAGTAAATAAACAATTGTAGCCAAAATGTATACGAATAGAAAATAAGTCTAATGAATAATTGGATATGTTAAAAGCAATAAACATAAATTTATAAACTATAAAGAACAGTTCTCTTTAAATATCCTTGCAGTTATATGGAAGATGTGTGCATTATTTATATTATATTTACTTTTATTTATATTTGACTGATTATTCCTATTAGAGATTATTTTATATATACAATGTTGGTTATTTTTTTTATTTATTATTATTATTATTATCATACAAACACTCAAGACTGAAAATAATGCATACCAAAAATATCACATTTAGTCTACTCTCAAATATTTAATTAGTTTGTTATATTTAAAATATTACTTGCGATATTTATACTTTTTTCATTTTTATAAGGAACAAACTTTGGACACTACTCAGCTTTTATTTTAGGAAACTTCGAAACTTTGTTTAGAAACTCCGTTTTTCAGTTTATTATGTATAACAACAGAGCTGATCCTTGGGCTAAATTTAACAGTTAATAGGTTAGAACATATGCGGCTAACTGTACACAAAAACACCTTTCAATTCATTGGCAAGTTTATGGGACAGTCTGTAGCAAAAGTTCGTGGCCTGCGAAATTTACGCACTTCTAGAAATAAGTAAAAAATATGTGTGTGCTGCAACGAATCAAATAAACTGAGTAAACTAACGATAGCTAGAAAACAAAGATAGAGGAAAGGAACATGCAACATATGGGAGAGAGAGAGAGAGAGTGCGTGTTCGCTTTACTTAATACATAAGTATAACTTGGCATTAGACGGGCGCGAGCAACTGAACTTGAGAAGTCAAAAACTCCGAAAGAGGACTTACGACTTAAGCAGAGCCAACAACGGGAGCTGCAGCTATAGCAGGAGCTGCAGCAGAAGTTCGAGCTGGAGCTGGAGCAGGAGCAGGAGCCGGAACAGTAGCTGAAGCCATGCCAGGACGATGCCAACTTGTTTTCGAGCGCAAACTTTGCTGCTGCTATTCCCTGTTGCTCCTGTTGTTTTCATACCCTGTAACCATTGTATATAGGTAGAACAGGTTATAATGGTTCTGTACAAATGAATGTAACAGATGGAAGCAACTCCATATTTGAGACGGATGACGAGCATAAACGATTTCAAGGAATTTAAGAGCCTTAAAATGGTATTTGATAACTTCACCAATTTTTTAAAATAATCTTTAAATAGGTTTTTGAGCATATCTCTTAGATAATAGGAAAGGATGGAGCTAGATCCCATAAATTTATTTATGGTCTCCATTAGTATGCAATCTTAATAAATATTTCCTTCACTTTCCCCTTCATAGAAGAAATATGCGTATTTAAGGTTTAAGGACTATATGAAAATTTTAAGTCCATCTTAAAGGTTAGAAAAAGACAGTTGGTTTTTTGCACAAATTTTCCTTATGTCTAGTTTGTTATAACTTACGATTAGGTAAGCATATAATATACAAATTCTAAAGGTAACTAACAGAGCTAATGAAAAGTATTAATATATTAGCTCAAAATAAAAGATTAGTTACAGAGTATATCCCCGTCGAGCAATCTTAGCTAGAGCACTCGCACTTGTTCTTATTGTAGCTTTGATAAACTTTAACTAGCGTCAACAGACGCACACACACACGCACACACAGGCACACATGCTGGGGAAAATGTAACGGCATGTGGAAAAGTTGCTCGTTGCTCGGCTTGTTGCCAGTTGTTTGTCTATTTACTTGGCAGCCGTTAGGTTTCATTTCCGTTTCATTTCATTTCTATTCGTTTCGTTTTATTACTTTGGTCAGTTTTTATTTAGTTTTCACTTTTCTTTTGCTGTTCACCGTTGCTGCAATAAAGTTTCCTTTCAGCTGCCGCTCGTTCGGCTGCCCCCGCTGCTGCACTACAGTTAATTGAATGTTTAACCTTTCGATGCAACCCCCGCTGCCCCCCGGCACCCCTGCTCAATGTTGGCTGCTGACTGCTTAAAAAGAATCCAACTCATTGAGACACGGCGTCGACATCGCTTTTGGCTTCTTCTAATTGCCGTTGACTTCTTCTTTGGGCCTCATTACTTAAGCACGCGCGCCTCTTGCACCAAAGACGCCCACGAATAAGGTCATCGCTGAGCACCACGGGCCCAAGCCTGAATCTGAGTGTGACCATGAGTACCATGATTTGTTCGTATGAGTGTGTCTGGTTTTGTTTTCTTTGGCAGTCACTGCAGAGGCGGCATCGTTGAGCGCCAACAGTTTTGCGTTTGGCTTTGGCCGTAATTTGACTGTAACTGCCAGCCTCTGAGTGGGGGCGTGGCTACGTCCACATGCGACTATGATATTTTCGTGCACTCTTTTAAATCAAAGTTTTATTTATATCTGAAGGTGGGAAAAACAAAAAAAAATAAAAATATTTCGAACTCGATGCTGCCAGTAAAGTTTAGGAATGCCTGTAAAAAACGAAAGAAGAGAGCACTAATTAAATAAGGAAGAAGAAATATTTCAAGATTAATTATTTTTATGTATTAAGGAGATGCCAGTAAAACATTTACGTTTCAGTGCAAAATGCTTTCATAAAAAGAAAAAAAAGGAATTTTAACTGCGAAGAGATTATTGTGTAACCATTTAAATGTTTACGAATATTTGAAAACGGATTATGTAAAATTGTTAAAAAGCAAGTAAAATACTATTGTGTCTAAATTTATAAGATTCTTGATAAAACGTTTACAAAAGCAATTTTACTGTTTTTTTCTTGTGTATGTATTTCCATTTAATGAAAATCTGAGTGATTTTATTTTAATTAATTTCCATGAATTCAGGGACGGCAACTCTTTAGAATAGCTTCGTTTTGCACCTGCAAATCCTGTCTGCCCAACATGTATTGTGCTGGAAACGAGGTTTCCTAAACAACCCAAATACAATCGTCTATTTAAAGCTATTCGAACCCATTTCCATTTAAAGCTCGGCCAAAGTCAACCTCATCAATGAACAATTCTTTGTATTTTGGGCACGACGTCCACGCCTCGAGCTGGCAATTTATTGTGGAATATATTTCTTCAAATGCTTTTGACATTGTCTGCACCTTTTTATACCCTTGCAGAGGGTTTTATAATTTTGTAATGAAATGTGTAATGACGTAATATTTTAGGTGTAGGTGATTAGGTGTATATGTGCATAAGTATATGTATACATATATGTTCTTGGTCAGCAACGACAGCTGTCTTTGTTTTTGTTTGCCGGATGGGACTTCTTATCTCTTACCACTTAAAAGTTTTTGTTTTTCTTATGGACAACGATATTCTAAAGTAAGCAAAGAACCAACGAATTTTTATGTTGAAGAATTAAGTGTTTTTATGAAGAAAAATTAATATGTATCTGCAAGAGTATTGAGGGTTCGGCATTGCATAGATAATTGCTGTTTTTTGTTTCTGTTGTTGTTGTACTTTGTGTAATTGAACACCTTCGTGTTGAGCGCCAACTCAAATTGACAAATTTAACTGAGATGCTCAGCTCAAGTGGGCGTTTGTTTAGCTGGGGTGTGGAAAATACTCGAGATGGAGTTAGACAGAGATAGGGAGAGAGAAAGAGAGAGAGAACACTAATTATACAATTGCTTGGCAGACGGCTACTCCCCTCAATCATCGTGTGAATTAATTAATGCAACAGCCTTGGAAATTCTGCATACTAAAGAGCTTGGCACAAGGTGCGTTCATTAACTGCGCAGGCGGCCCCTCCCTCTTCCTATTGGGCCCCAAGCATATTTTGGGGCGGCATGCTGTGATGCCGGCAAGTGTTGGAGTTTATAATAATATTCCAGAGCTGAGCCAGCTTTGTGATTTGTCATATCAAATACGCAAATACCCTAAGGGGCTCAGCTACTGGCTCAAAACTTTAAATGCTGCGCACTAATTGCCTTGACCTTTGACATGGCAAACTTTCGGCATAACTTTAATGCAACGCAAACTGTTTGCACTCAGTTGCCAATATGACGAAAACAAAAAAACTTTGGCAATTATACAAATAGCATGCATATAAAATACAAAATGTCAAGAGCAAATACTGGCAAATATATACAAATATTTGCACACAAATTTGCACGACCCGAAAATGGGCGTTTATCAGTTTTCCCAGTTGATTAATACAGCTAATATTTTCGTTATTTTGTAATAATATTTGTATATTGACAATTTAGCAAAAAAGCAATATAAAATTCATCACAAAAATAAAAAGTGTGTATTTATAATAATTATAATTTAGATAATATTATGCTTTCCACTTAAAAATTATTAGAGCTTGGAGCTTTCTCAAGACCTTTCTTTCACTTACTTTTGAGTGTCCTTTAAGAGTAAATGTTTACACATGGCTTGCTCAGAATTTTTTATGCTACCTATTTACAATTTCTTGCTATTTCTGAATATATTAAAAGTTACATAAAGCTGCATGGAGTACATAACATTCCGGGCAGTTTATTTCGCTTTGCTTCTGGTTGTTCATATTTAGTATACAGCTCGAATGCTTTGGGCATCAACCGCAGAGCTGGCGATTACGTCTCTGTCATAACAACAACAGTGACTAACAATACTGGCGACTGGCCACACTTGTTGCCCCATTGCCCCAACCGAGTGGCGCTCAACGCTCGTGGGGCAACGACATCAGCGCAACTGACTAGACAGAGATAGAGCCAGAGTGAGAGAGAGAGAGGGGGAGAGGGAGACAAAGCAGGTTGGCACAATGTTGCCAAGCGCTTAAATGTGCGATTATGTTGTTCACGTGAGCTAGACGCCCCCCCCCCCCCCCCTTCACCTTCCCTCCACCATGCCCACAATTTTCAATGTGTTTCTGTTTGTTTTTATGTACCTTGCTTTTTTTGGTCAGCGCCACCCAACGATTTTCCCATATTAAATCATAAAAAACAGACGATACACAGGCTTTTAGGCTCCATTGTTGTTGTTGGGTTTGTCTCGCACTTCTTGGAGAAGGAAACCAAATACAAACAAAGCACATTTTAAAGTAGTTTTTGCTGGCCAAGATCTGGTGTATGATATTTGTTTCTTTTTTTCATTGCTTCTTTTTTTGGATAAGTTGCAGGTTTTATGCCTTGCTGCAAATTGCGCTGATGTTGCAAGCCATGTGGATAATTTTTTTTACGGTTCTTTTATGACTGTCAGCTGTGTGATAAGTTGTTGTTGTTGTTGTTTTTGTTGCAATATAAACAACAACAATGCGTACGGGCTTTGGTGTCTGTGGGGAGTCTGCAAAATGTTCATTTATTTATGTTGCAATTTCAGTTAAGTTATGGATTTCGAAACCCTCCGAAGTTATCACATGCCAGAGTCTAAAAGTGTCGTAATATTTTTACCTTGATTAGTTTTCAGATTGGTGACTTTGCACAATTCACTATAAACATGAAAAATTATCAAGTTTACAATTTGTTAAGAAATCAATCTAACTGGGCTAAGATCAAAATGTAATTTTTATCACGTTACCGAATTTAAAAAACAAAAACTTTATTTCCAAATGAGATTTTGTACACTTGCTTATGGAAATCAGTTGAGTTTTGACCTGGTTATAAAAGTTTGTATTACATAAAAATAAAAATTTTTCATAAATTTTAACGAGGGCAATAAAACCAAAACCTTTTACGATTAGATCAAGTGATAGTTTTAAGCATTAATGCTCAGATAAATTGATGTTGTTCTGCGTAGCAAACCAATAAATAATGATAATATACTTGGAAGATAAAAATACAGAAAAAATAATAAAAATAAAATTAGGTCAAAGTTGGCAAGAAAAATTCAAGGGATTTTTCATGAATTATTAATCTGGTAGATAAACTAAAGCACGAAAGATAATCGGATTTATATAAATTTGAGCTTTATTGAGCACGTAATCAACTAAGATAATAAACAACAACGCTTGGCAAGCAGTTAAAGGACGACAAAAGGTCCGAATTGTTGGCCCCGTTCTTGGCACGAATTATGCCCGAAAAACTAATCGAAGCCGGCGGCTTTTGGGGCGCATCAGCTGAAACTTGCCGCAATTGGGACGTTTTGGTAACGCCCACGTGAAACGGAAATGGGGCAAATCGCGACGTATGCGATGGCGGAGCCGGCAGCAGCCAAAAGTCTCATCAATCAAAATCTTAGTGTGATAATTTTGTAGCATGCCACGAGAAATCACAAACATTTCTTTCGACTAAACTGCGCGCCATGCCACATGCCACATGCCGCACACCGCACGCCACTAACCCACATTTCAGTTTACACTTGGCCGGCGATGACGATGACGACGACGACGATGACGAAGCCGACAAAGGGGGAGGGGCCAGGGATAGGGATTGAGATTGCGATTGGGGTGCGGGGTGCCGCGGGGAACGCTGTCATGCTTTGCTTTTGGCCAACTTTGTTGTGTCTAAATGAATTTGTTGCTGGCCAAAACGATGACGTTGCCCATGATGAGCCACAGCGTTGATAATGACGTAACGGACAGACTGTTTGCCCGCACGGACATGCGGGGGTGGGTGGGTGGGGGAAAGCTCTGTGGCTTATCCTTTGCGAGACGCCTCGCGTAATTTTCAAAGGGCCTTGGGCGACCCACTGACAAATCGAAACTTCCGCATGTTGCCTGCGACCGGGCCCTAATTTGAAAGTTAAGCGTTATAAACACGTACATTTAACACTGTCCCCGTTCCCATTCCGCCCTTGTCTGTGTAGGCCCCAAAAGATTTCTGGCCGAACCGAAAGCTAATGTTGCGCGATTTCGAAACACAAATTGCTGTCATTAAAATCATTTGAATGCGCATAAAAGCCACGTTAAAAAGAAGCAAACCCCGGTCAGGAGTCCAGCAACAGCAACAGCAACGAAATGAAATGAAATGAAATAAAATGTTCGTCCATTCAATTAGATTGAGTCCGAGCTGATTCCAAGAAGTATTTTTCGCTCTGCCTACTTTGCGTTACTGTCATTCAGCAATAGATTACTGTTTGCCCAGATGACAATAAAATATGGTCGAGTACGCATGCTAAATACTGAAGAATATACGTTTTGACTTGGGCTGAGAGCTTTGTTATAATATGGAATTATTTATATACAGAATAAGAAGCATTTTTTTACACTCTGTTCACAAAGAAAAATATATACAGGGGTATTTACATATATAAGCTTTAGAAGTTATACAAGTTTATAAATTAGTTTGAAATTTATGTCATTTGCTTTAACCTTATATAAAGTAATTTATTCTAGCATATTTCCTTAAACATAATGTAAATGAATACAATTAAAGTTAACTGCAAAAGCTAATTACAATATTTAATCTTGATTATTTTAACCTCATGTTAGGTATTATCTCATTTCTAATTAAAACTGTAATCCTATAAACAAGGTTCGGAGCGAGATTTTAGGAATGATATAAAATTCTATTTGATGCAATCCTCGCACGTCTGCACACGGGATTGCGAACGGTAATCCTAATGCTGAGTATAAAATTGGAAAATGCCATCCGCAAACTTGACATCGAGTTTGTGTTTGACAAGAAAACTGATTTGTCATCGCCGTAATGAGCTTGAGGCTTTGCTCACCTCTCTATGAGAAAGCAAAAGTAAAGCATAAAATGCAATAAGCAATGCCATTAAGTAAAAGTGTAAGAGAAAGCACACACGCCGAGGAAACAAAGGGGGGCAAACAGAAGAAAGATGATAAGATACGCCGGAGAGCAGACGCAGAGCAGTGCAGTTTTCTCATTACGAAGCAAAGCCACACATGAAGTTCTGACGGTGAGTTGGCAACTAAAATATCTACGTGTAATGTGCTTGCTGTAATCTGAAATGTAACTGGGGGTCTGGCTGAGATATGAGCGAGTGTTATGATAACTTCGGGGGGCAAGCGAACGAAATGGTATCAAAATGCTTTTAAGTGTCAGCTTTCCGAGTGCCCGTGTGTGTGTGCGTGTGTGATTGTGTGTGAAGTTTATTTTGGAGTGCTACTTTAATGTGGAAATATAACAGATTGTTTCCAGTACATCATTGGGTAGTAACACTCTAGAAGAGCAGTAATTTAAAATGGGATTATTCCCTGAGAATTGTGTATGAAAGCGAACTTAAGGGGTTTCGAGCTTTCATTCCATCTTTCATTCTACTTTTTGCATTTTAAGCTCATCAATGCGCTTTAAGAGTTTTCAAAGCTGCAGCATTTAAAAACTATTAAAAGTTTTTTGCTAAATTTAAATCAAACATAAATCTTTCGAAAGCTTCTTTAAACTTGCAAAGCTGTAACATTTACTCGAGTTATCCAATAGAAATAAACCTCGAATAAGCTTTCAAAGCTGAATCACTTGCCCGGCTTGAGCAGGATTCTTTTTTCCAGAGTTTAATCAAATGTGTAATTGATAATTTCAGCTAGTGTCATTACTATTTTCATATTGTAAAACTTTAAAAACCTAAACGTTTACGTAATAATATTCCTAAAGCAAATAACAAAACGTGTTTAAATGTGTTTACATATGTTTCTCCATTTATTTAAATTGATTTAAATTCGTTTGTTTTTGGTTCACTTTTTTTCAAATATTTATTTATTGGAATTCTGTATTGAAAATGGAAATTGTGATGCTATTAAAATGGATTTGAGTGTTGCCTCAGGTGATTTGACTGGCTTCTTGTCTATCTCGTTGCTCGTTGACAGTGCGCAAATTGAAGTGTGTTCGTGTCAGATATAAACAAACAAACAAACACACACACACACACCCCCAAAAGTCCACACATGCAAGCCCATCCCCGCCACAAGGTCAACAGTTCGCAGTGCATTGAAGTGTGTTGTGTATGTTTTGTGGGTAACTAACTAACTGCGGCAACGTTCAGTTGCTGTTTGGCTCTAATAAATTCAGCTCATGATTCACAGCCAGAGGAAGCGTTGCACACATGAGTGCAACACTGCCGCAATTACAAGGGCCCCCACGTTTGAGCGTATCTCATGCGCTCCCATAATGATAAAGTCAAGTACAGAATTAATTTAAGAGTGCAGCTCGTGCGGCACACACATTAAAATTAAATATAAAATTAGCTCAGTCCCTGACCGAACCATGAGTTCCACTTCAAATTGTTTACTTTTTTGATACTGCAAATCTTGGCCTCTTTTATTTGGGCCAATTCAAGTAGAACTCTTCTTGTTTATGCGCAGCATCCAGAAATGCAGCATTGAAACAAGTTTTCAATTGGGTCAAATGTATGAGTTGCAGCTACCTCATCACATCCGGTTCTCTTGGCCATGGCCGTGGTGTTCTCCACTCTGGCCGTCTACGTTTCAACTGTCAACTCCAACTGTTACGCGTTTAACATAGGCTGGCCCATTCACTGTCGTCTAACGATGTCACAAATTGGATTATGGTGGGCAATAGTCCAGACCAGGGATGAGGCATCAAATAGGTTTTAAAATTCATGAATTAATAATTAAATAATAATTACTATAATAATCATAATAAATTAATTTGGCAGAAAATTAAAAAAAATTTTGATATAGAACTTCCTAAAAATTTTCTTTAGAATGGATTTACAAAATTATTATTTGTATTATTTGTTGTAATTTTTCCATGCATATTATTATTACTTGTTATTTTTATTATTTTAATAAGGTTTTAAAAATTTATTTAGTAATGGGATTTAAGAAATAAATGAAAGAATCAAAATCAACCAATGGGAATTAAAAAACTATATATTTATTTTTAGGCAAACGTACTCAAACTTGCTCATCGAAACCTGATTTCATTTGCAGCCTCTCCAGCCCTGGTTAGGCATAGAGAGCAGCAACTGTCCGTAGGCCAGTCTTGTTTAGTTAGCTGCATATTTTGGGCTGGCAACTGTCATCGGCATCTGTTACTGTAAACTGCTGCACATGCGACATGCGGCACGTTGGGCACGTCGCTCATACGCCATGTTGCCCGGGCCGACCACCGGTTGTTGTTTGTGTTGGCGACAACGTGTTGCATGCAAATGAATTTCATGTTCATCTCCTCCTGTTGTTCTTGTTATTGCTGTCGCTCTCGTTGTCGTTGTTATTTGGTCGTCGTGATTTATAACACAGGCGTTTCAATTGCTCGGAATTCCTCGGAAATCTACAATGTTCATGAATGCAATTGAAAGCAGGCTCTAATTAATCTCATATAGATTCATAGAATTCATGGAATATTTGAATTTTTACTTTTTGGATGAGTGTTTATAGATTTGATTGAATATCTGTTTACATTATACTACAAATATCCTTAAAAGATTTGATTGTTGCAAAAAACTTTTACAAACTACAAACAAAACACTTGAAATTTAATTTAATTATAAGTTCAACATTTTTATATTGTTGTGCGATCCAATTAATTTTCAAATTGCAGCTTGCTGTGTTAAGTACAGTTGAACTGCATATTAATATGAAATATCTCCATAAAATGCGGAATTGTAATATTTAAAATTTTTAAAAAGTATTATTTTGCGTTATTTAAAAGCCAACTGAGTGCAAGCAAAACATTTGCATATCCATATATACGCACAAAATGAGTGCACACCGGTCCAATTGCACTTTAAATTTAATTAAAAATTTAAATGAGCAAAACTGAGAATCCGCAACAAGCACACACACGGCTTGCACATACACATTATGGCGAAGCGATTCAAAAATTTTTAAATAAAGAGCATAAAAAACATGCAGCATGCTCTTTATGGCTGTGTACACAACCCCGCCACTCAAGAGTTTCTATACGACCATCAAAATGCGCTACCGAGCGCGCACAGCGTCAATTACACGGGGCTCAGTCATAAAAATAAAGAGCAAATAAATACACTTAAAACGGAAAAAGAGTCGGTTAGTTGGCGGCGCCCTCAGCAGCTTCTGGGCCACAATATTGGTCAGCATGCACAGCACCGTGGAACTAATACACAGATATGTGAGAGAACTATAATTTATGGAAATAAAATATACTTTACGAATGCCCTACAAATGCAAAAATATGTGATATATGTATATATATACATATGTATATATATTTAAAACAGCATTTAAATGTTTAAACAAGTACATTTGTAAGATCATGAAATTTGTATAGATATATAAAGAAGCATTCTAGCTAAGCCGGGAACAAACTAGTGAAAAAAAAGGCTGAAGAATGAAAAGATTTTGATGGATAATATTATATACTCAACATTTTGCATAAACTTTGATTCTAAAAATGAAAATGAAACAATAATTTAAAGAATTTTTAAAAAACAAACAGTCCAACCAATTAAGAAAAATGTTTTGGGTTGGGAAAAGCATGAAAAAAATAATTCAAAGATTGGGCTACGATTATAATAAGAATATTTCAAAACACACTGAAAATTTTGTTTCAATATTTTTTCAATACGAGAGTATTTATGAGATTATTTATGTGTTTGGCTTTTGGTGCCACTGTGAGCTTGGCTGCTTTTTGCCGCTTGGCAGTTTGTCGCTGGCATTAATCAAGCCATTTAAATGGACATTGCTCGCAATGAGAACGGTGCGTGTGTAGCTGGAAGTATGGAGTGCGGAGTAATTACAATTACACCTGTCCGCTTGGAGGGCGCGTGCCATGGCACTAAATTATAATTAAGCGGCAGTCAAAAGTTGACTTTTATTAAATTTTATTTATAATGCTTTAAATGCCATTAAGAAGCTGGCGCAGCCGAAGACTGTCGCCAGCTGCCAAGGCTAATTGTGTCATGAAAGTGGCCCAAACATAAATGTCATCATCACCATTATCATCAACATAATCATAATCATTATCATTAGACGGCCTAGAAACCGGAAAAGCTGGCAATATCCTATAATGTGATGCCTGGGGTTTTTGCTCAGTTTGAGCGCAATTTATTTTTACTTCTTTTTTTTTGGGTTTTTTCTTTATTATTTTTTTACAAATTCTTGTCTTTGATTTGTTGGCAATTTATTTTGTCATCGTCGTTTTGATTAGATTTCGTCAAAATCAAACCCCAGCAATGAGCAGGACAGCTTCAACAGACGGAGTGACTGACGTTTATCACGACATGAATGACATGGACATGGTTCCACCCACGACCCCCCCCCCCACCCTCCCTCTGCCCACTTACAGTCGTCGCTGCACTCCGCCCTCGTTGTTGACCGCGTGCACGATTTGTCAGCGATGCGCAGACACCATTAAATCGTGTCAGACCCAAAAAATGATACTGACTTTTTATGTAGACTACGTGAAAATGTACGAGAGTAACCAAAGTATACATTTATAAAGGAATGTTTATTTTGCTTTCTGTACGTCGTTATCGTTACAGGGTTAAGGAATTCGCATTCCAATTTGCGTCAGTCCATAAATAATCAATCAGTACACTCCAGGGAGCCAACTCAGCGAGTAAAAAGTACATCAGCAAAAAAATCCTGTGATATTTGATTCAATGGAAATCTGTTTATAGCACATGTTACCACAGATATTCGAAGCATTCACGGGCATACTAAATAGCATTCATTTCAGTTCTGTTTTGCTATGCCTATTTCATTATTCAAAAACAAAAAATGTATAAAAAATAAAATAAAACATTCCCTAGATTCCCAGAATTCCC
Source organism: Drosophila robusta (assembly GCA_035043565.1). Classification (NCBI taxonomy): domain Eukaryota; kingdom Metazoa; phylum Arthropoda; class Insecta; order Diptera; family Drosophilidae; genus Drosophila; species Drosophila robusta. The sequence continues at coordinate 8,634,413 of JAWNMW010000583.1, read as the reverse complement.
TAACGCGAATTTTGTATGTAATTTGGACTTTTTTTGGCATGCAGTGACAAAGTATCGCATTCAATGACAAACTGTTTTGCATTTTCCTATTTTATTTTTCCCTTTAATTCATTTATATATTTGCAAAGCTTAAAAGCCAACAAGGAAAAACTAAAACTAAAATTAAAGCGTGATATTTTGCATTTAATTGTACCGACTCGAAGAACAGAAACTAAATGAATAATTATGCATTTACAGCTCTTTAAGCTAGCCAGTGTGGAAAAGTGAAACAGTTATGAAAATGGGAAACAGTTGCAAGATACTCCAAAAATATATTTTTGTCGTTTGTAAGTGGAGAGAATTTCTACAATTGCTAAAATACATAGAAACAATTTATTAAAAATTGGATAACAAAAATAAAATAAAACGTAATAATAACTAAATATAAATACAATTGAGCAGAGACTAACGAGGAGGTAAATAAAACACCCAAAAGAAACATAAACATTGATGTAATTGTAGCTAAAAGCACAAGCTAAATAAACAAAGAAAATAGCAGAAAGAGATAGTAATAGTTAAGTATTGCAGCTTAGCAAAAAAATAACCATGAATGACAAATGGAAGGCTGCACAAAAAGGCTTAAAATTCAATGGAAGTAGAAATGAATTTTGGCAAATGTTAAAGTGGATTATAACATAAGGAAAGCTTTAAATAAATCCCAACAAGAATATATATGGAAAGCTATTCTAATAACCTAAAAGAAGCACTATGGCAACATATATAATTTTATTTTATAAATAAAATAACACATGTAGAAAAAATTAAACAGCCCGCAGGCATCAAGAGATTTTCAACTGACTTCACCTGATTTGCTGCCAAGACCTCAGGAAACATACACACAATACACACACACACGCACACACACACACACACGTTAACTGAGAAGAAGCTAAATGTTTCGGAAATGGCAACAGCAGCAGATGCCGGATGCATTTTGTGTGACATTCTTACACAAACACTAGCACACAAATGTACATATAATACATACGCACTGTGGTGCAGAGCAGCTGGCAACTGAAATGCGCTCATCTCATCAACGGTTGCAGCTCCGCAATTTGGCTGCCATGGGGGCAGTAGGGGCATGCAGTTGTGGCAGGGAGCCACAGTTCAGTGCACTTCGTATTGCCTCCGGCTGAGCGTATTTTGGACACAACTGCAACAAGCAGCAGCAACACTAACGATGTCGAATGATTTTCTTCCGATTTTCATTGCGAAATGGTGTTGCACTTTAATTTGATTTCAATTTTCGCAACGCTCTTCTCCTCTCTCTCTCTCTGCTCCCATTCGCTTGCTGTATGCTATTTGCCATTTTCTATTGTTATTTTGGATTTTTGGCTTCATCTTGTTTGACTTGATTGCATTGCGTGTGAAATTTGATGTGCGATTTGTTTGATTTTCAGATAGTGCCACACAAGAGACCAACTAAGTTAATCGTAAATTATTTCATTTCCGATTTGGTTCTTAAGGGCTTATTGAAGTGTTCAATAAACCTTCTTAAATAATTTAACCTGTCAAATAAGTTTTTTCTTACTAGTAAATACAATACAATAAATATATATGTTATATATACGCAGCGGTGTCTGCACTTGAACAACTTCTTGCAGCTCGTGCTGTGAACGTCTTTGGAAACATATTTCTAAAAGCTCGTTGCAAGAAATAAAACTGTCAAAATGCAAAACACAAATAAATAAAAGCCAGCATACATTTTGCAGCCAGTTGTCAACAGAAAAAACCCTACAGGAAGAAAATTATGAATGCCCAAAATAAAAAAAGAATATATGTTATATGTATACGTACATGTGTGTTCATAGTATATATAAAATGTCTGCCCAGGTCTTGCTGCATGAGTGTGCAAATTCCTTTCGGCTTTTGTCTAGCTCGCATCGCATTTTATAATGTGCATATTTTATAACATGCTTATGCGTTTCCTAAAACCCCGAAAATGGCACAACTACCCAACGTATTTTTTAGCTACTTCTCTGTGGCTCTTTTTGTTTCTTACCCATTCGACGCCATGAAAAATCTGCAAATAATGCAACAAGTCTGGCAGTCAGACAGTTTTTCCTATTTTTTATTCCCAGAACCCATTGAAAATGGTTAAAAAGGGTTTACTGGTTTTGTACAAATGTATGTAACAGGCAGAATAGAAGGCATATCTGACCTCTTAACGAACATTCTTGATCAGGACGACGAGCTGAGTCGATTTAGCCCTGCCTTGTATGGAAAGACATGGTTCAGGGATTTCCTAGTCCAGCGCTCCCGACTAGAACCGCCTCACTTTCTCGCTCTTGTCCACTCACGCTCTCCCGCTCTCTCTCTCTCTCTTTCACTCTCTCTCGCTCTCCATTCCTCCCTTTCCTTTTTCTTTCTGGAAGACCGAAATTTTTCTCTCATAAGGTTTTGTGTCTAAGCCTATAGAATATATACTGGTCAAATGCAAAATCGCCCCTCTATGCGATTTTCAAGAATTCAGGTAAGGCTTACATGTTTCGGCATTTTTTTTAGTTAATTGAATTTTTTTTTCATTCATTTTTATTGAACTTTTCGAGTCGCTCTCTCTCACACACTCTCTCTCTCTCTCACTCACTCTCTCGCACTCACTGTCTCTCACTATCTCTCACTCTCTCTCACTCTCTCTCGCTTTCTTTCTCTCCCTCTCTCTCTGTCTCTCTCTCTCTTTTTCCCTCTCTCTCTCTCTGTCTCTCTCACTCACTCTCTCGCACTCACTGTCTCTCTCGCTTTCTTTCTCTCTCTCTCTCTGTGTTTTTCTCTCTCTGTCTCTCTTTCTCTCTCTCTCTTTTCCCTCCATCTCTCTCTGTCTCTCTCACTCTCTCGCACTCACTGTCTCTCACTCTCTCTCTCACTCTCCTTCTCTGTCTCCCTCTCTGTCTCCCTCTTTCTCACTCTCTCTCACTCTCTCTCTCTCGCTTTCTCTCTCTCTCTCTCTCTGTCCTTCTCTCTCTCTGTCTCTCTTTCTCTCTCTCTGTCTCCCTTTCTCTCTCTCTGTCTCTCTTTCTCTCTCTGTCTCTCTTTCTCTCTATCTCTCTCTCTCTCTCACTCACTCTCTCGCACTCACTGTCTCTCACTTTCTCTCTCTCTCTCACTCTCCCTCTCTCTCTCTCGCTTTCTTTCTCTCGCTCTCTCCCTCTCTCTTTTCTCTCTCTATCTACCCCTCCCTCATTCTCCTTCTGTCGCTCTCTCTCCTCTCTGCAAATCTGCAAATTTTCATTTATATGTATTTGTTTCTAAGCCTATACAAGATTTACTCATTAAATGCAAAGACGCCTTTCCATTCGATTTTCGATTTTATTAGTAGTTCAGTAAATATTTTCTATATTTTTTGTGCGTTCGCTTTAATTGAAATGTTCTTAGTTTAGAACTTGTTCACTAATTTTTTTAATAGTGATTTTTGTAGAAATTAAATTGATATAAAACGAAAAACCTGTTTTTTTTTCGGCTGTAATATTACATTTTTTAAAGAATTTGTATAGATTCACACTGTATTATTTAAATGATTGAAATTAAAAATAAGCTTTTCTTGTGCATTAATACTATATTTTTCTTAAGAACTTTTATTAGTTCATAACTGTATTGATTAAAAAATCTTCATTTTAGAGCACTTACATAATAAAAGCATATTTATATTTTTAGAACTTATAAAATTTAATTTCATTTAAAGCAATTTCCTTAGCCTGGTTTCCCTTTTATAAAATAACTTTGCTAATTTTATAAAATTGTACACCATTATTCGTTACATATTTTTAATATATGTATATTTAAGTAATCCTTAAGTTGCCTCCACTCTCACGAGATGCACGCTGCCAGCCCGAAGCCCCTGCACTTTACATTTTGTTGCAGTCGCCTGTCTGCCTGTCTGAAGTTTCTGACTTGTCACTGACAAAGAAAACTCAACACGATGGTTTTTGGCCAAAGGAACTTTTCGACACTTTTTCCCCCATTGCAAGTGTTGGCACGCCAGAAAGGAGATCATAAAAAATAAATAAAAATAAGAATAATAAAAATACAAACAAACAACAAACGAAACGAAACCAAAACTCCTACAACTGTCATAGAAAATTTTCATATTTTATTGTCTGTTCGCATGACAAATTTTGACTAGTTTTTTTTTTCTTTTTGTCCCGAGTCCGAGCTACTTGCGGACAAAACGAATGCACAGTAAAAAGATTTTATTAACTAATCTGTCATTTGGCTTGAAGATGGAAATCCTGGCGCCAGACACGACCTTGCCCCTTTGCCGCACGCAAAGTGCAATTTCCGGCGGAAATGTGACACCACCGACGGATTTTGTAATCTAATTTTAATGATTTTGCTTTCGCTGCATTTCGCCCCTTCCCTTGCCCACTTCTCCACTGTCGTGCTCCAATTTCCAAGACAGGACTGCGCTGGCGTCGAGGCCAAGTGCCTGGGTTGCCTTATGCGCCCCAGATTCGATTTGCTCAGCTCAACATCAGCGCTGGCAAATTTAGCAGCTAACCCAATTTGACGTTGATTTTCCTCAAGCAGCTCCTTTGGCTCCTCCTGTTTGTGTTTGTCCTTAAGAAACTGCAAGCGCCCAAAATATTCAATTAACAAATTTTTTCGCCTGTCTTCTTCTGCATGTGACAAAACGCCATTTGGAAACTTTTGCTGTTCTCTTTTTTACAACACAGACGCTAATGACGTCAGTGGCCTGGTTTTCCTTCAGGCCACCCCCTTTTCACAGGCTCTCTTTCAGCCCAGTCTCGCAAGGCAAATTAGCTGCTAAAGTTTTCGGGGTGAGAGTGTTAGGTGGGCGTGGCACAGCTTAACGCTGGACTGAGACTTCAAGTTGACATCTGTTTTGAAAGTTAAAAATTAAAGGAGCAGTCCATAAGAATGGGGCAAGAGGGCGCATCCAAACCTGACGTCAAAGACGAACTGAAAGCTGATTAATGAATAAAGGCTGTGGAAAAGGCGGAGTTCAAGTCGTGCATACGAGTTTTTGTTTTCCTGTCCACACTCGTGTGTGTGTGTGAGTGGTGACTGTGTGTGTTTTTGTGTGTCACTAATTAAGGCAATTAGAAAAATAAATAAGGTTCGCAGAAGTTCAAAAATGATGTGGAAGTTTAGGAATTTAGAGATAAAGGATTACAAAAATGTTTAAGTTTAGCTTTAGCTTGTGAAATTTTTTATGTAATTTAGTGGCCTAAATTTCTGAATAACATTATTTCAATTTATACTTAAAAACCTCGTTTATATTCAAAACTATTTTCTAGCTTCAAATTAATAACAAAAATATTTGCATCAAAAATAGCAAAAATCATTTCAAATCACAACGCAAATGTTTTGCGCATATCCCGAGGTAATTGGTAATAAAATTTCACTAATTTCAGCTCATTGCCTTTCAGACTAAACAGTGTTATTCATAAAATTGCCATAGAATTCAGCGTTGCATGCAAAATACTCATCAAATTTCAACTGATGGCATAAAATGTTTCATCAGCATCTGTTATAAATATTCACAAAAAAAGCAACTATGACCGCTTGCTAATTATCAATAATTTGTTGAGCAATTTCTGGCCAAATTTCGAAATGCGTTAAATTTCACAACACCGCATGTCAAAACTCTGGTAAAAACAGGAAAATGCACATAGACTCAATTAGACGAATATTGAATACCCTTACAGACATACAAACCATATTAATTCTCAAACTTCGAGTTATAGATATTAGTAAATAATATTTAACTCAAATATATATTTTTGACTGATTGTCACAAATGCATTTTTTTCTTTTTAAACCGATTTTTACTCCACCCAAAAAAAAACATTTTTTAATAATATTAAACAATTTGTACAAATATATAAAATTTATACTCTATTTGTGTTTTGATTTAAGACATTTCTGCAAGATATCTTAGGGATAATTAAACTCGTTATGTGCATTTGGGACCCAAATTAAATATACCCTCTGCAAGAGTATATATGAGTCATGCGAATATGCATGCATTTCTTCGGCATAGTTAGGAGAGATAGCGGCAGCGTTGGGTGGCAACCCTGGCCGTGCTGTTGCATTTGGCACTAATGAGTTTTACCATATTCGTTGCTGTTTGTTTTTTGGTCGAATTGTTTGCCGTGGTTTTTGGCTGTTGCTGCCGTTTCCCAAGAGGGATCAGCTGCTGAGGACTTGGAAAGCGGAGCTGCCAGCACAACCAATTTTAGCTGCGAGAAATTTGTCTAATTACAAAATATTGCGCGGTTGATGCGAACAGGCTGCCAAATGCAGCAATTGATGTTGATTAGCGCGTCAGAACGCACATCGTCATAGGGTCTCTTGGTCCGGATAACGGATTGTCAGGGGGTTGCCCGGTTGGCAAGCGGGAAAACTGGGATGCAGCCCCACAATCAACAGTTGCAATTTCAACCACAATTGTGCGGAGTTTTATCGTGGCTTTGGTTTAGTCATTTCATTTATCTGGCATCTGATTTGATTTTAGTTGCTGCGAAGCAGAAACAAAAGTTAATATCAGTTTATCCAGTTAACATACTCTTCTCTGTTTTATTTTCATACTCGTTCACGATGTGAAAAGCGTATATTGGGTTTATGCAATGTCCGTCTTTCTGTCCATATGTTTTTTATGTACTCCTGTATACCCGCATCAGATAAAGTTACTATTGACAGATTAAAATTGGGAAACATTTTGCAAGTAAGGCTCTCGGATCCATAGCTCCCTTATTTCAATACTCTCATAACTTTTTCAAAACTCTAGATTGATTTATTTCAAACATATTCATTATTAAAAATACATTTTTTTCAATTTTTTTGATAAAATATCAGATACACCCCGCTTACTCATTTTCGAAAATTATTTTTTCAAAATTTAGAAATCCAAATTTATATTTTTAATCAATTGTGGTGGTCACAATTAGTATAAAAACAACATTAAAACCGAGTCTGAGGGGTCAAATTTTTTGTCAAAATCTTGGCAAAAATTGACTAAAATTTAATATATAAAGCTCTCGGATCCATAGCTCCCATATTTCAAACGCCGATAACTTTGTTAAAATTCAACTGATTTTTATGTTTTGTGGCTTTTTGACCTAAGTTTGTCCTCTAGATTGATTCTCCATTTAAAATATATGCATTATTTAATGTAAAATGTTGTAGTAAAAAGTCGTGTACATGACATGTATATGCAACGTCCTCGCTTGTTAGAATATAAAAGCATAATTTGCAGCTCTCATATATTATTATAAATAATAATAATTATTATAAATAATAAATATATTTGTCCTAGTCTGCAGTTTTGTCCTTTATCAGGATTTCGATAAATGCATAGCATTCATAACATTTGCTTTGAAATTTATTGATTAATCAATTACAAGAATATTATTTAAAATATGTTTGCCAAAAATAAACACAACGTGAATTCAACTTAATCAATATACGCTCTTTAAGCTCTTTTAAAACGTTATACTAAACAAGTCGAAATTCCAATGTTATGCGTAGTTATGCGAATCCGTTGAGTCGGTTACAGTTTGGATTTGATTTAAATAAACTGCAATTGCTATTTGCTGCTTTGTAGCGCTATTCAGTCGATCAATTTTGAAAAGTACTCAGGCCAATTGAATTTCCGAGGCAACATATACAATGGCAATCTTTGTCAGTGTGTGTGTGTGTGCTGCGATTGTAGCTGGGCAACATTTCATCTATTTACAAAGTCTATCTGTGTTTCACAATCAGTGCCTTACCTGCCATTGGCATTGGCATTGGCATTCTTACTGCTCTTGCCCGCTTTTCGTGCTTTCCCCCGCCTTCCACATGGCAGCACAGCGAATGCAACAAAACGATTTTTCTAATAAAGAAATCGAATCGAAGGACGCGCTCGTTTGCGCCAGATAGCTAGAATGAGAGGACAAACTGGGCGCAGAGCCAGTTCAATTGGAAAATGTTCAAAGGATATGAGGTGTCAACTGATGAAGATGTAGCCGGCACTCCGATGCTGTACCCAGACACCTGGCCAGCCACTTGGACAGCCAACTGGCAGCGCCATCATGCTCTTTTCACCAAATGCAGCTGCAACAGCAACTGAATGCCCTAAGAAGCTAGCAAAAGAAAGGCAGCAATCAAGAGTTGTTTCACATTTTGTTTGGTTATCTTAACAGGCAAAAGCACTTCCAGATCTTTTGAATAGTCAAAGGGAGTCTAATTAAAATTGCACCATTTATTTGTTGATGAGCGCAGTACGCAAAGAGAGCTCGCTAATAAATTAGAAATTGAATAGTAGCACACCATTTAAAGAAATCCAAAAATACATATCTTACCTTAAGCTAGGCAATGGTCCTAATTCGAATTCCAAGGTAACGTATACATCAAAGATGGTCCCCGATGTAAGGTGGGAAAAGTGCTGAACAAAAAGAATAATAAATTCGAAAATAAAATGAATACAAATATTTCTTTTGTTTTGCGTTTTAATTTGCATACATTGGAAGAAGTAAACAATTTATATATATTCAACATATAGAGTTGATTGGAAATACAGCTGTCAGAACAGGGAAATATATCGAAAATTTTGTTTCCGAATAAATTCCAAATAAATTTATGTTGCATACTTTTAGTATTGTCTGAACTAAATTATTTAAATGGAATTTTAAAGAAATAATTTAAGATCGACGGATAATAAATATATTTTTTAAAATATAAAACATATATTTACATTTATTTATGAGCCTAGGCAATCAAGATTGGCCTGTCTGCTTATTAGCTTAAATTAAAGACACTCTAATTTCAAATGGCTTTTACTTTACTGCCATTTCCGACAACAAACTGCCGATTATTTAAAGTTCCATCAGGAAATTCGCATCCAATGACAACGATGCCAATCGATGACCTTTCAACAAAGCAATAACCTCACAGTAACGTATTAATCATACGCACTGTCGAACAACTTAAAAGGTCTTCTTACGAATTCACAACACATTTTCTCACTGTGTAATGGCGGCACTTCCGCCAACGGAAACTCGCAAAGCTGGAAAAGCTGGCCACCAACCCACAAAAGCACGTGCGAATCGAAAATATTAAGTGCCGCAGTTAGGCCAAGTACTTAGTGCGAACAAAATGCTCGAAGCTTGGCGCAATAGAGAAGGGGAGAAGGAGCAGCTGGAGCTGGCGCAGGAGGAGGAGCAGCAGCCGGATCCATGGAAGCGTCAGGCCACACAATGTGCAAACAATGAGCCAAACGAAGAGAATGAACCCGCTAAATATGGCCAAATAAGTTGGGAGCGATGGCCCGGGAGGGCAATGTGGAGGCGTGTTTAGGCGTGTAACAAAGGCGCATTCAAAACAATGTCCTGTTGTCGATGTCGGAGACTTCAGTTTTCGGTTCCACTTGGAATTGGGGGACTGCCGCTCGCGCCTGGAGCGATGCGAGGCGCGTTTGTCGGAACTGTCACATTAAAATGGATGATTTATTTGTGCTCTTAATTTATTGCGCCACAGCCGGCGGACGGTCGCGGTTAGGAGTCTGGAACCGGAGACGCCGACAGTGGCAGAGACGGAGCTGTGGCCTGCGTCAGGATATTGAGTACGCGTAATGCATGAACGAGTAAACCAAGTGGCAAGTGGGCTGGAGGAGGGGGTGGAGCAGTAGGGGGCGGGAGTCCAATGAACTCCACACAACGGGGCTAATATAATGAATTTTACACGCCGCCATCGCACTTGGCACTTAATAATCGCATTAGGGCGCTAAGCAGCTCGCTGACACATGCGCTGGAGGGGTGCGGAGGGAAGCCGGAGATGCGGGTATCACGGATAGGGGGTGCAGGGGGAGGCGAGGGGAGGGAGCGGAGCACGCTTTATCAGTTGGCGCTAATGTTTTATTGTTTGCTTATTGCTACAAATGATGGCCACCCCCCGCGATTTTGCTTAATGTGCATTACAAGTGTGTCGGATAAGTTCTGGCAGGCACTGTGCGCGCTGCGAGCGTATATTCTCGTCGTAACTGTAAGCGTGATAACTGCAGGTGTATAATTAACGCGCTTGGTTCATTCAGAGGCGCACATTAAATACCCAAAGATACAAAAGAGACAGCATTGTGTGCAAAACCCGCTTACAAAGGCGTGCCAAATTCATGGGTTGGGGGAGCGCAAATATGCGCTCACATTGGAGCGCAAATGGCGCTGCTCCCAACAAATGGCGTTCATTTCAGCATGCTTTGTTTCTATGAATGTCTTTTTTAATTAAGTAGAGTGCGTTTGCAAACTCATAACAATGTAAGATTAATAACAATAAAGCGGATTTTTTTATATATTTATTTCTTTATTATTGTGAATTTTGTATACATAACAAATATTTAAGAATTTGTTTTAGCCTGAGATTTTTGGAGATAATTACGTTTGAATTAATTTTTGTATCAATTAAAACATCTATTTTACATACGTATTTAGAACTTAGTAAAACTAGACCGATTGGTAATGTTTTGGGCATTTGATAAATTCTGCATTTCAATTAAAAAACGACATTTTCGGTCCAATTGATATTACAAAGTTTTTTGAATATATATCTTCTAATAATTCAATATAACTTTGCCAAAACTTAAATGATTTATGTTTAAGTTTCTAGTTAAATGCTGCTGTATAATAAAACAAACAAAATTTTTGAACCAAGTTGATGTTAAATTTTCACTCAAAACAATACAATTAAAATAAAAAAATAAATGAATTAAATTAAATAATATAAAATGTCATTTCCTTGCCGTCTTTAAATCCGATTTTAATTGAAATAAATCAGAGCGCACCTAAATCACTTTTAACAACTAGATGAGAAGCCATAGTTCAGTTAATTTTACGACTTTTAATTTGCGCTCAGTGCACTTCCTATAGCTATATAGCTATATGTAGCCTTGTCATAAACATGCCGTAATGCGCGAGTGATATAAATTGCCATTAAGTTATTATATTATGCGAGGGCAAGTCTATTGTGTCATTTGAATTGCGTTAATAAATCAGTGAAAAATTATTTGCTGCAATAATGTTTGGCTTGAATTCTCGAGTAGCTGCACAGCGGCCACGCCCACTTAGCAAACCCAGCTGCCGCCCATTCATTCGACAGTTGCACAGAACTGTGTAATGAACATTTATGAGGCAATTTCCTTGGCAACACACACGCGCGCACACACACGAACACACACACTCATACACACACAAGGGACACGCAGAGACAGATGACAAACCGTCGGCGACGGAGACATCGTCCTGACTCGACTCGCCTCGGCTCCGGCTCCGGCTCCTGCTCCTGCATTCCCCCCACCTCGTTGTCTTTTGCTTTTCTGGAACATGGCGCAGAACTTTTTCTGCTCCACTTATGCCCAAACTAATTAAGTGCAGGAAAAAGTTACCATTTCCTTCCCGTTTACAACTGCCGGTCCCTGCGCCTGAAGCCGGAGCTTCAGCTGTAGCCGGAGCCGAATGCAACGCTGTCCTGTCGCCGTCCCAGGAGTCGCCCGCTTCCCGTCCTTTTCTTTGGCTCTGGTGTAAGACAAGTTGTAGCATTTTTGACACTGCGCGGGGAGCTGGCATAGAGGGGTACATGCTTAGCCACTCTCTCCCTGGGCTGGGCTGGGTGCTCCGCATTAGGGGCCAGAACGCATTCTGTTTGCAACTGTCGCTGTTCTCCAAATATTTAACAGTCGCTCCACTTGGCGCTGATAGCCCATTCGGGCGTCATAATAACGAAGATAAATGTTGCACAAGTTTGCTCACAACACACACTCCTGGGCAGGAAGCTGGAGGAGGAGGTGGGGCAATGCAGGGAACCGGCCAAACATCGCTGCGATTTCCAGATGCATTGTGTTGCATACTTTTCGGAGAAAACCTTTAGTAATAGCAGAGAAAGAGAGAGGGAGAGTGAGAGGGACTTCCGTGCTCTCCATACACTGTGGCATGTTCCTAACTATGCGTCGAAACAAAAGTTTGAGGGATTTTTCTGTTCTGAAGTTTATAGTTTGTTGTGTAGGGCATAGGGGCCAGACGGAATGATTTGTTTCGACCCTACGTGGGTATTTATTTATTTATTGCCTTGTTTATTATATGTTTAAGTTTGGCAACAAACAAAACTCATCTTCATTTATTTTTAAATTAAATTCTATTCCCTTTATGGCTATTTTTTATTAGTTCTTCATATTCGCTTTGTGATTAATTCAAGCGGTAATTGTCATTGTCACTTTTTGAAGTCGAAAGTTTTTCTCGCAGCGCATTTGCCAATCGAAGACGCCGCAAAGATTGCAGCACAGAAAATTCTTTCAGCTAATTTGTAGTCGTAAAATGTTGGCTTGCCAAATCAGAGGATGAGCGGAGGGGCGGGGAAAAAGGGGGCAATGTGGACACCCGAACTAATGCGCTGGAACAGCCATTGGAGCGTTTGTGCTTCATTTTAGTTGCAAGTTTAATGAGAACTCGACGCGACAGTTTACACTGATGCTCGTTAGTTTTTTGGCTAAAACTTTGGCCTGGGGTCTGTGGACTTCGCCCCGCTCGCCAACCCGCTGGGCACGCACTAGGACAATGCAATTCACAAATTTTCCACCAGTTGCCAGCTGTTGGCTTACATCAAAACTGCAGCGTGTCCGCGTCATGTCCTTGTCCAATATCCTGACTGCGAACAGACTGAGAGCCGTCTGTTTTGCTTGATTTATGTCTGTGTATTTGGCAAATGTTGCAGCAGCGCGAGCTTTTTGTCCCCTCTTCCTGCTGCTCTTTAATTAAAAAAAAGCTCAAATAGATGGCTGCATAGAGAGCGTGTAATTTTTCTAGATTGCAGCACTTGAATTATTTGATTGCCAACATGCGATAAATTATGGTAACAACAAACTGTTTGAAGTTGATAACACACAGTTTAGTCGTGTAAGCCCTTAACCTCTATTTATAAAATTAAGCGATGCAGGAAGCTCTGAAAGCACATGAAAGCTGTTTGTAAGTTACAATTTATTGTGTAATTTAAATAAAGCGGATATTTAATAAGAAAAAAGGAAAATCAATGCATTAAAATTAGCCTTGGATTAATCTGTAAGAACTTTAATATTTTAGTTTGTTGTTGAATCTGTTTTTCAAGCATAAAAAAGGTTTCTAATTATGAAAGTTAAACGGCACCATAAAGCTAGAGTGCTTTAAACTTAAGCTTATCTATGCGTAAAAACAACAGGATCTAATTTAAGTTAATAGTTAAATCGCACATTTGGCTATTTTCACAAATAATAAATATTAATTCATTGCTTTCTCCGCCACACGAAAAAATCTAACAAGTTGAATTGTTCATTTAGCAAACTTTCTAAGAATCATCTAAATTTAGCTTTCGACTACTTGATATAAAAATATTGCTTTGTTAGGGTATACAAAAGATTATCAAAGCGTGTTGCTTTTAATGGCTGCTCATATAAATAAACCGTCGCTCAAGTTGACAGCGCAGTTTGTGCAACGTTTCTTCTTCTATTTCTATTCTAAGGACTTCGCTGAGTCCACACACAAAACACACACACATTCATACATAAAGTAGCTCTATAAAAATAACTCAAAGATGCTTTCAATAAGAGGGGCAAAGTGCACAGTCTGAGATACATAACGTGGAACACACATGTGTGTGTTTGTGAAACGGCGCTCAGGAAGCAGCAATGGAGGGAAAATCCTTGCAAAGTTCAAGCAGCCGCAGCCTTTTCGGCTCCTGCTGCTCGAAGGCGTAGCTTAAGAAAATAGTTCATACGCCGCGTGTGCCGCGTATTTCAAATACCACAAATAGCTTAGTGAGTGAACCGGCTTTCAGGCCAAACAAAAGTTGTCCAAAGCGACTGCCATGCTAACATTACAGATCTTGCGATGCCATATTTTTCGCTCTTCAGCTTTTCTTGGCGCTTTCAATGTTGACATTATTAGTTTACAAAGTAAAACCCAAAGGCTTTTATAATTTGGCTTAGTGTCCAGAGTTGTGCCAATCGTTTTTAGGCGCATTTCGAAGAGAACATAAATTTCTTTAAATTATAGAAGGACAATATGTAATAATAAGAATACTAAGAAAATTCTTCTAACAATATAAGCATATTAAATTCCAGTTAAAGACACTATCGGACATCAAAGTTATCTCATACCCTATCGCTTCATATTTGTATAACTTTAATAATAAATTAATTAGTTACCAAAGAAGAAATAAGTTGTTCAAACTAAAGAAAAACTAATTGAAAAACTTAAATGAATTCCCCTTCTAATGCTGAAAAAGTACTGGCCCAACTTATTTTGTTCTCATGAATTCCCAAACTAAATAATTCAGGCCAAGAAACTATTCCGGCCACTTTTGATGCATAATTAAAATAAGAAAAGAAATTATTTAAAAAAAGAAATTCTGATAAAGTCTGGAGTATAAAAGCGGTTTGTGCGCCACAAGGAGGCAATCATTGGCTTAGTTCAAGTGCCGCTGGGCAACATGCTCTTCAAGGTGTTCCCGCGACTGCGAGTGTCACCCCTAACGGAGGTGGTGCAGTCCCGGGATGCGCTTACCTATTTGGATAAGGGAATGCAGGGTGTTGGCTGGATACCACCCAAGCATAAATACTGGCGCTGGGTCTATCTTTTGTGGACGGTGTTCACCACTCTGCTGGCAATCATTTTGCTGGATGTCTCGCTGCTGGTCAGCTATCTCAAGTACTTTAGCAGCTTCTCGGCGGGTCAGTTTCTCACCTCGCTGCAGGTGGCCTTCAATTGCTTTGGCTCGAGCATCAAGGCCAGCTACACGTTTGCGGGCGTCGGGCGTTTCAACCAGGCCAAGAAGCTGCTGGATCGCATGGACGAGCGCTGCAGCAGCGACGAGGAGCGCGCCCAGGTGCACCGAACTGTGGCACGTTGCAATCAGTGCTATATGGCATACCAATTCATGTATCTACTGTATTCGACCTCCACGTGTCTGGCTAGCGGCTTCAGCGGCCGCCTGCCCTTTAATCTCTACAATCCCCTGATTGACTGGACGGCGAGCAAGCCGCATTTTTGGCTGGCCACCTTAATGGAATATCTGTGGATGTCGACCGCTGTGCTGCAGGATCTGATGGCGGATGTGTATCCCATTTTATACTTTCTAATACTCAGAACTCACATAGCCTTGCTCAAGCAGCGACTGCGACGACTACGCACAGATCCCCGAATGTCCGAAGAGGATAACTATGTGGAGCTAATCAAGTGTATTGCCGATCATCGTTTGATACTCGAGTAAGTTCAGAGTTCATCTTCTGTGAGCGTATATCAATGGTTTTCCCGCAGTTACTGCAACACACTGCGACCCGTTATTGCAGCCACAATTTTCGTACAGTTTCTGCTCTGCGGCATCGTCATGGGCCTGTCGATGATCAATATAATGTTCTTCTCCAACTTTTGGACGGGCCTGAGCACGTTCGTCTTTCTGTGCGACCTCGTGCTGCAAACATTTCCCTTTTGCTACATTTGCAACATGGTCACGGATGACTGCGAGGAGCTCGCCAACTGTCTCTTTCACTCCAATTGGCTGGGTGCCGATCGTCGCTATAAGTCCACGTTGCGTTACTTTCTGCACAATGTGCAAACCCCAATTGTTTTGACAGCCGGCGGCGTGTTTATTATTAGCATGGCCACAAATATCACTGTGAGTGAGAGTATTAACTTATTTGATGTATCTTTTAATTTGTTTGTGTTTTCAAAGGTCGCTAAGTTGGCTTTTTCCGTCGTCACATTTGTCAAACAATTGAATATTGCCGAAAAGTTCCAGGATTGACCAGTTACAATCGAAAGATCTTCAGGTATTATGACAAAAATGTATGTGCAAATATAACCTTATAAAATATATTATTCAAACTAGTTGGAAAATAAAACTTTGAATATTTATTAGTCAATCATTAAAAAGCCATAACCCATAATTATACCACAAACGGACTACCCTTTATAAAATAATTTAAAATTTCTAAACATACTTAACAAAAAATATTAAATTTTTCGCAATTTGAAAATGTTCTACCTATTTAAAATATTTTTTGTAGCATAAAATAAAGCTTTCTGACCTTAAGTAGACATAAGTTAATAATGTAAACATATAGCTGCCAAATTCTCTAAAGACTTGGCTGGTTTATTAACCAGCCATTTATTTTATTTACCTTAAATTATCTTGATTATATTTCATCAATTAATATTCATTTAGTTTCTTGTAATATGTGACAATTCTCAAAAAGTCGCAATTTTTAGAGCCCCTAAATCGCACTCAACCCAATTGTTCGACAATAGTGTTGCAAAACGGTTAAGTGTCCTTCTCTTTCCAGTGTATCTCTATTTTTTGCTCCCTTCCGCTTCGTATAGTTGACCACCTCAAGCGTTACAAGCTGCACTACAGAACGAACATGCCGCCTCGCGCTGCCACTTAATAAAGTGCAAACAAGCAAGTGATTATTTCACAGCTATTGTTCAACACTCTCCACACACACACACACACACAGAGACTGAAAAAGGCTGGGATTGAACCAGGATATGGCCAGCGGAGGCGTAACGAAGGATTTGCGTAATAAACGAAGAATTGGCCCACAGCATCCAAAAGAAATAAAATAAAATAAACGCATATCGAATCTAAAATACCCTTATGCAACACTTGAATAAAACGCGTTACATGTGACCTAACATATTTACAGCACCCACTGTAACTGTATAAAAACAGCGATGACCGCCGCGAAAAATTGTACAGCGTGAATTTTCATTGTTGAACTGAGAGAGCGAAACAAAAAGCAGGCAAAGAAAACAAGCTACAGTTACACAATGAACACAAAAACCGGACCGGGCAGACGGACCATGTAACGGCATAGAGAAAAAGCCGCGAGGGGTGGCAACTCTGGCGATTTGCAGTGCCAAAAGGCGAAGACAACCGGCAACTGGTAACTGGTCCGCGTGCCAAGTGTGCTGAAATTTACGAGCTGCTTTATGGCCGCACACGGACAGGAAAAGTGGACACGCACACCCGCACACCCGCCCACACACACACGTGCACACACACACATAGCTGGCATTTTGCTTTTTATCCTTTCAGAGCAAAAGTTCTTCCTTTTTTTTTTGTTTTTATTTTGGACTCTTGATTACAGGCGGCTGTAAAATTTTATTGGTATTATCACTGGGACTCTGCACGATTATTGATATTGATTAATTGTAAAAAAAAATTTATATTCCAAGAAATAAACGTGTTTGCATGCAGGAATTCTCTCGTCTATGTGTGTGCCTTGAATATGCACGTGAATGCGATTTGTTTTTATTCACTTTGAGTGTAGATTGTCATAAATTGAATTGCAAATATTTTCTACAATAAATTTGAGAATTGTTTGGAATTATTGCACACTTCACATTTGATGTAATCGTAAACAGATTTTCAAAACCAATTTAATTTTAAAATCGATATCAACAACATTCTTTGGATAAAAAATCGGCTGAAGTGGATAAATTTGAATGCCAGTTTTAAATATATTTACGTGTGATATCAATCATATAACTCATTTATCAGTTTTATTATTATTACTTACTGCTTACTATTCAGCTTAAACCCGCAAAATTCGTATTCTAATATCAAAAATTATACTAAATTATTACGAATATGAGCGTTAGAATTGTTCTATCTTTTGTGTAACCAATATTTTCAGATTTTTTATAATATCTAAAACATATTTTGATAGTATTTAGTTGTTTACCACATCAGCTGCCAACTATTGTGGGTTCGCCACCACATCGTGAACACTATCTATTGTACAGTGGCAGCCGAAATTATGCAGCCATAATAATAATTATAATAAATACAAATAGGATTATATGAAATTTAAACATATTTGACATTTATTTCGTTTTGTTGTTGCCACCAAATTAGGACACTCACCGCAGGATATGAAACATGAAACCCGAAAATTAATATCGTTAGTGTTTTATGTGCTTAAATTTGTTGACATTTGTGAACAAATATTTTACAATAGACAATTTGTGCGCATTTATCCAACTTCTAATGAGCTTATTTTGGCAAACGACATTTGCATTTTCCAGTTTACAATTCCCAATTGAAATATTTTGCCTAATTGAATTATGTAAGTATCGTTTATTTGGCTGTGATCCACATATATACATGCAAATATGGTTTAGCTAATTGAAGAGCTGATAAAAACAATGAAATAATGAAGAGTGAGTATTCTAGCTTATTAAAAGCGATAACAAGTGATAGAGATATAGGGTAATATTATGTCAAATTTCCAGTTAGTTGTGAATTAGTAGATAGTTATCCTTACTTGATATTTTAGTTTTAACTGAACCCTTTTGTGTACAGATAATCCATTTTATTTAAAGTTTTCATGTGCTCTCAAAAAATCTATAAAATGTTTATATAAATGTTGGTGTTTATATAAGTGTTTGTGTTAAGCTTAGCTAATAATTATTTATCATAATATTTATATTCTTTGAACGCTTTAATTTATTGCTATTGTGGTTAGGTTAAGTTATTTGTTAGCTTGTACTTGTGTACTAATGTTCATATTAAAAGTTGCTTGAATGAGCTTTTAAATAATTTATAAAAGACGCTCTAATGCAAAATCTCGCACTTGCAAAGCGCAATGCGCAAATCTTTGACTTGTGGGAATATTAATAAAAAGCACAGGCATAAATTCTAAATTCTATTTAATTTGTGTGCATTGTTTAAATTCATTACCCTAATTGAAATTCAATGGAGTGGTAGCAATATTGCGTAATATGCTATGGTTATATTTAAAATTTCGTTGCTTATAACACAGAGACTGCAAAATGCGAAATTTATCTCGACTATCAATCAACATAGGGACACTAATTGCAATTTGTGGTAGCGCTTGGCAACAACGACGCTACACTGTGCTACACAACGTTTGTTTGCTTTTGTTGGCACGCGTTTAGCTCGATGCAGGCTGATGGATTTGCTTATGCGATTTCGGCGCTTACCCAAAAACCACATCTACTCACAGTTCCAGACAATTTTACACATGCCGCACAGCAGTCAATTTCCAGCTAACTCAATTGATGTCGGTCGCGACTAAAGGTGTGTGTGTGTGACTGTGTGTGTGTATAAGTGGGTGCGCACTGTTCGGCGAAATTCTCATTGAATATGCTGCACAGGTAGCACAGGTAGCCGTAGGCCAGGCAGAAACTGTTTGAAATATATATTCAAATGTTGTTACGCGCTTAAAAGAGCTGCCTGCGAGTTGGCCATTAAATAAACAGCTTTTGGCCGAAAAGGCTTAGTTATTACAACTCAAATTACTATTATTCCGTATCCTGTTCTTTTGGCTTGCGTAATATCCAATGTATGCAAATAGGCCAATACGCTTTTGATCTCCGTGCAACGTTTTGCAGCTTGCCAGCTCAGCCACCGAGGCATTTTGGCCACCTCGAGCTACGATTTTGGCTTAATACTCGCACAGTTGCCTGGTGCTGGGTTTTAGCCAACTCAGGCAACTGCCGGTCGTCTGCTGTTGTTCAAGGGAAAACATTTGAAGTCCTTACCAGCAGCAACAGCAACAAATACTCAATGATGCTGTGGCATTTCACAACTTAAAGCAACTTACAATGTTTTGACAAGCTTGCTGGAGCTACTGACGATAACAACTTTATTTGAATGCAAAACAAGTGTAAGGAGCTTATATTCAGCTTAATATATTAATGCAGCTCGAAGAAAATATAAAAGGCAAACAATATTTTTGCTATAATAATAATAATAATAATAATAATAATAACAGTAATAATACAAGTAATATTAAGGTTAACAGAAATAATAATTTAATAAAAAAATTATATGAAGCATAGAAAATATTAATAGTTCCTCGAATTTTGATCAATACAGAAGCTTTTTTTAGCTATATTTGGTATTTCGCCTGTAACTCTTGTAATTTTAAAGATTTTTTAGTATGTTATACAAATGTGGGAGATACAATTAAAGCGTAATATATACTATATACAAAACTCACGAGTCGAATTGCCGACTTCTGCCTCTTAAATACATTTTCACAAATAATTATTACATTTTTGAGAATAATCCAATAAAATCAAATATTTTTTTATTAAATGATTTTACCAATCATTGGGAATATCACTTTTATTAAGTGTGATGTGAAAAAATGGTTTTACTGAATGCAACCGGTTGTTTCGAATTTCACTACTACAAAACAGATTTTAAAAAATGCAGCAACGAAAAATTGTATAGATATACAGATAAATTAAAATAAATAAATTAAAAATAGCAAAAGTATACATTTAATCCCAAAAGGTAAAAAAAATAAATCTTTGTGAAAATAATTATGTATAAATTCATATTTCAATTAATCAATAGCTGTAAAAGAAACTCGGGTTCATTTATTGTTTGGCATTTATTGAATTTATTTAAAATCTCACGTGTTCGTACTTGTGCATCCTTGCTGCGGAATGCCGTCTGGTGTGGCCGGCGGAAAGTCAATATTATTACGGTCAATGAGAAACAAAAGAAGCGTTGGCGGTGTCAGCCACAAAAATGCGGAGATAAAAAATGCTTTCAATTAATTAAACACCCGAAAACGACACAATAATAAAAATGCAATGCCCCGTAAAAAGAATGACCAACACAAGCGACCAGCCACCCAGTTAAAATTATCATCGAACCCAGTGACATGGCAGCCCAATTGAACCCACTGCAACAATAACAACAACAACAGCAGCGAAAAAAGGGCAGCAGTCGGTGGCAACAGCCTGTCTGCCCCCTGTGGCATGTGCGGCATGCAGCTCATTAATAAAACAGATAATGTGTTTGGCAATAATTCCGGGTTGAATGCCACAAAAGCTGCTGTGATTAACTGCTTCTCCTAGCTGCATGTTAAATTGTACCTAATAAAAAATCAATAAAATTCTTGATAACCAAAACAAAGGATTTAAGCAAAATTTAAAAATTCGATATATTTAAAGAGCTTAATTCGCAAACGGGGAAAAATGTACATATACAATTTAAATTCCCTAAGAACCAAATAAATTTACTTTAACGATAACAGTAAAAATAGTTTACATAATTTAACAAATGCTTAAACTAAACAAACACAAATTAATCGAAATCTTAAAAAAACTGAATTAATATACAAAGAATAAAAAAAAGTTGCCTATATATATTTGTAATGCCCTTAAGCCAAATTTCTTGCATTTATATGTTGTCTATTTGCATTTCAATCGAAATGCAATTCAATTATTCCGACTGAGAATCATATATTTCGATTCAAAAAAGAGCCATAAAAAACCCAATGGATAAACAGCTGGCCCAATGCTAATTTGTATAGCCAAGTGAATTAAATGCAGTCCTTTGAGCTGAAATTGCGCTGCGGTGTCCTTTGACTAAATGCAATGCATTTTAATTGCAATGCGGCTGCAAAGGACATAAAAGAAACCCGTTTGAATTGGTACTAAAATGCCGAAAGAAACGGTAGCTGCAAAAAACACTAAATAAATATATATAAACATGTATATTCCATATAAATTTCAGTTTAACATAGAGCTGGAATTTTGTAGGTTACAAGCTCATTAAATTTTAAGCATTACATTTGGGTGGGATGCGAAAACGGTTTAAGGCTGTTCGCAAAATAAAAACACAAATGAATGCAGCAGACGTGAGCTGGAATCGTCTCGAATATAATAGAATTTTTGACCAGATACAGTCCTGAGACTCGAGCTAATCGCGTGCCCGCGAAAAATGGCACTTGCAGCTGCCCGGGTTGCAGTTTGGCAGCAGGTAGCATGTAGCTAAGGGCCAGCTGCACAAACTTCCCCCGAAAAGAAATGGGCGGAACAGTTGAAAATTTCCAGAAACCATCCGAACTGTGCCGAGCTGTAAGCAGGTAAACGGAGGCAGGCTATAAAAATCACAGATCCTACGCATGCCCGATCATTCTTCGACGAACTCACAAGTCACGCACAACAGAGAGCAACTATAAGTGAAGTTTCCCAGTAGATACCACAGTGAGTTCGAGAAAAGTTCGTCAGGACTATGGCAGAGCAACTGTTTCCGGGTCTGAAGCGACCGCTGCCCCAGCTCCCATCCCTGCCTTATACACTGTACGCCTATCGCGAGGAGCTGCGACGTCGCGACGCGCCGTTCATGAAAATGTCCTCGATCAAGCTCCATCTAACCGATAACCTGATACTGCAGACCATCAAGAATATACGACACTTGGATACCATTGAGATAATGAATCTCAATCGCGAGATCGTCTTCAAGCGCAAGCTGGCCAGGCAGATGCACAAGGTGCGTAAGCTGGAGCAACTGGGACTCAATGTGGATCCTCGCCAGCTAAACTCTTTGAATTGGCACTGAAATATTACAAGGAGCAGCTGAAAAAAATCAAAAAAAAACATACTCCAAGCATGTCCATCACTTAGTTAATAAGCCCGCAAGTTTCTAAAACTCAGTTTTATGCTGAATTAATATCAAATATATAATTGCATACAAAAAAACAAAAAAAAATACATAGAAAACCATTTTTTCCTAAAATAATAATAAAAAGTTTCCCTCCAAAAACCGAAAATCTTTGATTCCTTTTTTTTGTGCCAGAAAGAAGCCATATCTTAGGCTTGTAAATTTAAAAATATATATAATTAATATCAAAAATATAATTGCATACAAAAAACAAAAAAAAAATACATAAAAAACCATTTTTTCCTAAAATAATAATAAAAAGTTTCCCTCACAAACCGAAAATCTTTTGTTTTTTTTTATTTTGTGTGCCAGAAAGAAGCCATATCTTAGGCTTGTAAATTTAAGAATATATACAGACTTACATATTATTATTTTTTTTAGTAATCATATTTTTACACATTTAAAACCTTTACTTTATATCTAGTTAAATATTTGACTTGTTCCGGTACGTATGTATACATACAATATTTTTCTACAATATTTTTGATTGCCAGCTGTAAATTATATTATATATATATTATATTATTTTTTCTTAGTTCTTAAAACTAAAATTGTTCTTTTCCACAACTTTTTGTTGGAATTTCTGTGCAAGGAAGTGAGGTTAAAAAACTTACGTTAAAATATTTGCATGTATTTGGATTATTTTTTTGGTTTTACAGTGCTTCCGTTTTTCATTCCTTAACCGATTATAATATCTAAACCTGGTATATAACCTAAATCTAAACTAAAATTCTTATGTTGTCGACTATGCCAGTACTTCAACAGAGAGACATGAGGTGCAGTTTTGGTTAATTGTTAATTACACTTTCAGGTACGCAGGCAAACTACAAAATGTCAAACCATATCTGTCCTTGACAGTGTAACTATGTCCGAATACGCACACAGGGGTATGGGGCAGGGGGCAGGGGCAGGGGCAAGGGGCAAGGAGGCAATGAAAGGCTTTTGACGCGTCAAAGGGGATGTGTGTATTGCAGATACAGTTACATTTTTGGCAGTAGGCTTTCAGTCTACAGAGCGCGTAGCTTAATTAGTGACGCTTGATTTTCCCAAAAAACAAGCACCAGAAGCTGATGGAGACATATCTGGGTCAACCTGTTAAATTTTAAAATTGAACTGCAGCAGAGAGAGAGAGAGAGAAAGCAGAAGAGATACGGACGTAAAGAGCAGGTAAGAGAAAAATGGGAAAATTTGTTAAGGCGGGACAGATTAACCGAATCCGTCTTTTCCTGTATTAATTGGCTTGGAAGGTGAACATATTTCTGCAAAGATGAAAATTATTATTACAAAAACAAAATCTGCGGATGATATTATATATATTTGAATTATAGAACAAAACAATATTACTTACTAAGTACAACGAAACAAAAAAAAAAAAACAAATGTGTATTAAAAAAAACCTGAAAACAAATCTATAAAAAGTTAGTTCAGAAAAAGTTGAAGTTCTTTTTTAATAAACGTTTTTCTATATTGCATCCAATTGAGTTATTTTTTTCTTTTCCAACATACAATACCAAGAAGAAAATACTCCTTCAACTAGTTGGTAAGTTATTCTTTTTACAAATTTATTTTTCTAATCAGCTGTTTATATATATTTATATATAAAATATAGTTTTATTCATCCAAAAGTTTTTTAAAAACATTGTGAGGACTGTGATGAGCCCTCATGTACAGTTTTTGAGTTTTAAGAGACTTTGCAGATGCTTGTTTTTGCATTTGAGTGCGCCTCTTGATGATTAAACAAAGTTTTTCTGCACATTACATGCAGAGCCACACACACACACACACACACCACAAACAACAAAAACACACCATTGTTGTATGTTGCGGCCATAAAAACTTTGTCAGCAAAACGACAACCACAACAACAACAACAACGCACATGAAAAATGCAAGGCAAAGCGTAAATTGTAGTCGCAGCTGCAAGTTTTTTTTTTTGGCATTTCGCATATAAGTAAATAAAGTTAAGGCAAGGGGCAGGAGGGGAGGGGCAGTGGCAAGGCGTGCGGGCTGTGGGTGTGCCAGTGCGTGTTTTAGTAATTTAGTGCGGCATTTGAAATGTCGTTTTTCGCGCTGCAGCTAAGAGGAAGCAGTCGGCAAGGAAGAGGAAGATGGGCAGGAGATGCAGGAAGAGAATAAGCAACGGTATGTTAACATGCAAAACTACGCGATGTTCAGTTTGCTTCGGTTCTGTTCTATTCTGCTCTGCTCAGCTCTGTTGTGCGGTGTGGCAACTACTGCAACCGCATTTTATGTGGCATGCCACAACGCGTTTCTTATTTGAAAACCATGCACAACGCAGCTAAATTCATGCAGTTGGCACACTTTTCGCATCCTGGTCATATGCGCGAAGTGTGCTCAGTAGCTAACATTTTTAAGAAGACCCTTTTTCAGGCAGGAACTAGTTCTGCAACGGTTTGAATTTGAGTTGGAGTTTGAGTCATACAATAACATCAAGGAAATTTTGTATTAAAACTTTGAGTATTTTATCGTTGTTTATAGAAATTGTTATAACTGCTGGTGAACAATTTAACTAGTTGAAAGAGATATTAGATACAATATAGAAAAACTTTTTCTAAACTAGCTTTGATTATATACATTTTCAGTTTTCTTTTTCTTAAGCCAAATAAATATTATTTAATTAAAATATGTAAAAATATGTAAGTTTCTATATTTTACTTCGTACCTTATAGCCTTTCGTTAACAAAATAAATTTAATTTTTGACAACTTAATAACTATTTTTAATATATAGCCGGGTTGCCATCTAAATCTTACTTTAAACTTAGTCAAAATCAAATTTTTCACTTAACTTAATTTATTGCGATTCAAATACTTCGTGCTTCGCTTACGAACTAAAGTTTCATTTTCGAAACACTTTTTCAGCTCCTTTGTGAAATCTTTACTGAAGGAAACTATCAGCCAAAGCTGCGCTGACTGACTGACTGATAGATTGCCAGTGAGATTGAGGAACTGTCGAGTGCCAGAATTTAGTGAAATAAAACAAAAATACTTGGTATTGGGCGAAGAAATTCAGAGTTCGTTGGCGCGTATTTTGATATTCTTGAGTTGAATATTTCTTTGGGAATTGCATTTCAAGTGGCCAAACAAAGCAACAAATATGCGAAGCGAAGCGCACAAGAATGCATGTAATAGCAAATACAAAATGGAAAATTACGCAAAAAGCAAAAAAAATATTAATGCACAAAAAGTGCCCTGCAAAAACTTGAAAGCGCAAAACTTGTGTCCAGGGCTTAGCCAGAAAAAGAAGTCCCCAAAAAAGTTGCTAGCGCTGCTGTTGGCTTTGCTGACCCAACAACGGACCAAGTTGGAACTCAAAAACTGTCTCAATGACAGAAATTTATATGAGCGAAGCGTCTGAGAGACGCTCGTCCAGTCCACACACATCGCATGTGAATATTGCGTATACGCACAGTAATGAAGCATGGGGAATATACCCAAGTTTCGATTTTGGCAAAACAAAATAACAATAATTCGGCGGTATCTTGACTATTTTTGGAGCTTCGTATTTATTGGTGGCAACTTACTAGCACTGTGTTTTATTTTCAACACGTAAAATGGGACTTGGGCAAAATGTTTTACCATTTTAAAAATAATGCCATGAAGTTTCTCTTTAAGGCAAAAATAAGTACTCAATTTTCCAATTGTAAACGAGTTGATTCACAACGTTTAAAAATGTTTGCTTTAAGTACAAAAGGTCCCAAAAACAATAACAAATAGTTGCCACATTTCTGCTTACATAGATATTCAAAAGATCCAGGTATTTGGCCTATACAATTTCCCATTTCACATCACCAAATTCTTGCAATTGTCCGCACCCAGCTGATCCGAAATGGTCTATACGAGTCTGAGGCCCCAGCCACCCATTCCTGCCCACTGCCCATTGCCAGCTCACGTTTCTTGGGCAACTGCCAGCCCAAACCGCTGGCCGTTGATGCTTAGTCCCAAGTCGCAAAATATTTGGAACCACACAAAAGCACGCAAAGAAGCAACAAGCTCCCAACTCCCAAGCACAAAGTGAACAAAATTCCTGGCGAGCCAGGACCAACTACAGCCCGTACCGAAAACCACAGGCAGCAGCCGGAGGAGGCCTCAGCGGGAAGAGACCGAAGGAGCAGAGCTGCCGCAATGAAGTGTAACGAAACTAGTCGTGACGCAATTTTTGATGCAAATTGCAAAAGTCATGGCATTTGAGTGTTTCGGCTATTGCCTGATATCGATAGCATCCTTGGCTAGATAAAAACGGAAAAAATTAGGGAAGGAAGGTGCTCGCAAATGGCCAAAAACTGTTTCGGCTGGCTATGTAATATGCACGCCTAGGCTAATAACATTATCGGACCATAAAAGTGTTGCCAAAAAAAAAAAAAATATAGAAAAAAATTATATATTATTAAATTTTACAAATGGCTCGGCTCCCAGGCACGCAAAACCGTTTTCCTCTTTCAATAAACTGCAAAACGAGGCGGCAACGGAAGAGCCCTCCACTAACCGCAGATAAATGAGACACTCGGGAGCTGCTGGGGACAACAACAGCAACAGCAGTAGCAACAACAGGGAGCTGAAAGTGGGAGGGGGAACTGGCAACAGGATATGTGCGACAGTGTTGGCCAAAATGCACATAAAAAACCGATACAATCCCAATTGAATCAATTGAATTGAATGACTAAGCAAGACCCTCGTCTGGGCCCCATAATGGTTAGGGTTTGAGCTGCGGCGTGGGCGGCGGGGAGCCTGCTAAGTCCCTGCCACAAAGACACTAAAACACCCAGCGAAAGGATTCCTGCGAGACGAACTGGGAAATAAAAATAAATTGATGTTTTCAAGTGTCAGCCAGTTGAATGTGAACATCGTTGATGGCTGAGGGGCAAAGGCAGAGAGGTTAGGGAAGGGCGGGCACGTCGGTTTAGAAACCGCGGACACATGTTCTAGGAACAGTCGCATATAGTTTGATTTTGTGCTTCTTTTTCATCGGCTGTTTCCACTCAGCAATTTGCTCAATGATGCATTGCGGTAGGTTCTTATTTATGATTTCTCCGATAAGTTAATGCAATGGCTGCCATAGAGATAAAAATATTAGAGAGTAGTTAGACGAGTTCTGGTTATGGCGAAAATTTGAGAATAAAGAAAGTGTGAGAAAGAAGTAAAATAGTTATTTTTGTAAAACATTTTATTCCTTATTTCATAGGCTTGATCCAATAAAATCCACTATTTATATTAAATATTAAATTACATATTTTTTTGTTTTTGAATTATTTAATTTTATCTCTAATTAAACATGCGTTGTTATAATTTTTAGTAATGCATTAGCATTAAATATGTTTATTAAAAAATTATTTCCTGAAATTTAATTAGTTAAGTTTGTAAAAAGTAATTGGATATTTAATTTTAAAAATTGTTTTATTGATTTGGTTGGGTTTTAAAATGTCCCTGACAGCTATTAACAATCAGTGTATGAAATATATATTTCCTTTACTTGAAGTAATCTCTAACATTCGTTAACTACTCGGCTTAACCTCGTCACCAGTTTTGTTTCAACGACTTTATTTAGGTTGGGGCGATTCACAAAAAAGAAAAACTTTCCGACAGATATTTGCAAAAAGCGACAGAATAAGAGAAAGGGAGAAAAAATTACGAGCGAAACTTTTGCAATTGAAAACAAAGTGAAAGAGCCGAGCGAAACACTGCGAGTGTGCAGCGAGCTGTAAACAGTTCTCGGTTTCAGTTTCAGTAACTCCCTGACTTGCACTAACTGTTTCAGTTGCCCCCATTGGGGGTATGGAGAAGGGGTTGGGGCGCTACAATCCACGAAAGTTACGCGTGTGTGTTTTGGCAAAAGTAAATGAAACAAATTCGCTCCAATAAAAGCCGCACACACGAGAAGCTTGTCAGAATCGCATTAGCTATTGATTCCTACACCTAGATACAGCTTCGAGTGAGTGTTTGAATGTGTCTGAATATTCATACGGCATATCTGCTGCTGTGACATCATCAGCGACTGGGCCGACGTCATCATTGGGAGTAATGTAAATTACAAGCATTGCAAATGCGTAACACGAAAAAACACTCAAGTGCGTTTGATAATGTCGACAGGATGTGCGTGAATTTGTCAGTTTGTGTGTGCTGGGACTGTCTGCCGGAAGCGGATGTTATCAGATTTTCGTTTTGATTATCATGCGGGCACCACCGTCATCGCCACCCACTCCTCCCACCAACGCTATGCACTGACATATGAAATTCAATATTTATATTGTATACACATGTGCACACACATATAAATGTGTGCATATGACTAACTGAAAGCTCTATAATTTAAACAGTACACTTCGCTGTCTCTTTAATTAATTGGTCACATTGTGCCAACTGAACTTGGCTTTCTAGTCGTTTTTGCTGATTTTTGTAGTTCGAACAGATTTTTGTTTTAAAAATGTAGAATCCCAAATTTATATTTAATTTTTGTTTTGTTACATTTTTACATTTTACATGTTTACATTTAATAAAAAATAAAATATATAACTATTATAATATCTTAAAAATTTAAAAGCCCAGCTGTTATCTTTAATTGATTGTTGGCATCATATTATCTTTAATATATTTATATAAAACGTCACAAAAAATCACATTTTTGGTCGAAAGTCGCGCCAAAATGAAAAACACTTTAGACTTGTAATGTTCTCAAATACCTTTCCCAGATTCTAAACTTCAACACTCTCAGCAAAAGTGAGTCGATTTTCATGTCTTGCATTTTGATAATGTTTTGTTGTCGAAATAGATTCTGCATACCCCTGTTACCCCTGGCGTAGCCTTTTCTGATCAGAGAATAGGTAGAATTAAATTAAATTAAAATCTATGTACTGATATAAAAACCAGCTTGGTTGAACTTTTCAAATTAAACCTAATTTTATATGTATTCTTTTCAAATGGATATCATACGACTGTATCTATGCGTAAGCAACTTTATAATGGGTATGGAGCATGTTGAAACTTTAAAAGTGCAGCATGCAACACGAGTGCACTGGCTCAAATTATGCACACAACAAGTTAGCACAACTTTATATTACAACAGCTCAGAGCCATTCATTCATTCAGCTGCTATGAATAGAACACTCCGGTCCGGGCTGACCCGGTCCGATGCGGACTGAGTAATGGCAGATGGAACAGATGAACCCGGGGGTCGACAGGCTGCTCCTCTCCAGCGCTGCTTTTATGCTTGCCCACATACAAACAACAACAAAATGGCTAAAACTAATGAACTCCGCTCTGGCCAGCTTCTCTCTGGCCGCCAACCAATGACAAAATGGCAAAGGGAAAAAAAATCAAAATGAAACGAGGCAAAATGCGGCCTCCATTTGCTTTTTGTGTGCTATGAGCGACTCTGTCATAAATATTCTATGTAAATATGGAAAATATGAAATTAAATTTAATATCCATGACCACAGGACATCGTGTTCGCAATGCATGTCCACACGACTGCCGACAGCGCCAACCAGTATGATACCAGGACATTATTCTGTAAGCACAATACAAAGATATTTCAATAAGCAATTTTGAGTAGCCGCATCTACTATAGCGCACAAAGGTTCTAGATATGGAGTGCTCTTTGCCCGATTTTCAGAGAATTTTAATCAGTCCCCCGGGGCATCGATTAATGTTGCTGATTGTGCACAGATTTTAAATTGACACAATTTTAGGAAATACTTTAAACATCTTCTTTTTCTTCTTTTACACTAATTAATATTTTCAAGTTTAGTATTACAAAATCTTAAAGCACTGTAATATTTTGTGTACGGAAATCGGATTATGTAAAAGCCAGACCGCAAAAAATGCAGATAAAATATTGATAATTGAACCGCGTGAGACGAACTTATCAGCCAGCAATAGATAAGAGCTAACGAGTTTAAGGCCTGCTCACGACTTGTTCCAAGAAGAACAATCCATTTATCTAATGCAAATTCACTCTATATTTTAAGGTTAAGGTTAAGGTTTTAACGTTAAATGTTACTCTATAATCAGATAAGATTAAGATAAATTTTTTTAAATTCCCTATTAAATGTAAAAGTTGTTAAGTGAGACAGTTCCATGGAATTTATTCTTTTACAAAAAATACATTTATTTGAGTAATATAATTACCGAAAACTCTTTTTTTCTTATAGTAAAACTTTGCTGTTTATTTTAAAATCAATGGTAGATAATTCTGCCAACTTCACTGAACTGAATTGCAGCCTCGTTAATATTTTAGTTTAATTTAAGAAAAAATTGTCGTCGTTAACAGATTTTTATTTCTAAACAAGTATTTGGCGGGGCACTCGAGATTTGCCTGCTTAGTGGATGGCACTTGGGCAGCTCCTGGGCTGTTATTTCATTGGATTGCCCTTCATGCTTCGGTTATTTTGCGTCGCCCCAACCCTCGCTTGGCATTCAGCAAAACAAAAACCGCTTCAGGTTCATTCATGCTCATTATCCTGTAGATTATTCGGTGCTTTACAGTGCTCAGTGCGATAATAACGATGATGCTGCCAAGGACACTGTTGAGACAGCGATGCGAACTGGTTTCTGGTTTTTGGCTTCTGATTCGAGTTCGGGGAACGGGCAAGGTGCGGCCAGCTTAATGTAGTTTGGCCTCGTCCTTGTTGCTGTTGTCGCCGCTTGTTGATGATGATGCACTTGATATTTGCCGTATGAATGCAGCGAGCAAACGGGAGATCTTTCTTTCGCTCTTCTTGCCATTTAAAGGACATTAGGACTTGCCCCCAGTCCATACTTGTGTTGTATATACTTATATACATATATATATATATGTACGACTCGGACTGTGGCCCATTCAAGTGTTCCGGGCTTTTGTTGTCCCCGGCTCGGCTACTACTGCACATTGTCCGTGTCCTCTTGCGGGACGAGTCCTTGCGTTTCAGCTTTTCCAGCTTTTGTGGATTATTTCGCATTTACTGTGTGCTTGAGCTTCGAAACCATCCACCCCTCCTCTCCTCCCCACCTCCCACCATCCCCACAGCGCCTGACAGCTTCAGTTAATTTTTGGCCATTTAAATGTTAAATATTTTGAGGATTTATGCAGTTCGCGTCCCTACATTTGCCATCCTGGCCAAGCCGCACCTTTCACCGCGTAAATCCGGCCCGGACGGCGCGCGCGCGTGTGTGTGTGTGTGTGCGTGTTTGTGTCTCGCCCTGCCACGCCCACCGCTAAGCCGTGTCCGCCCAGCCACCCAGGCGGGCAGCAGTTGCCGCCCTTGTCCCAGCTAATGGAGCTGCTGCCTGTCGCGCTCCGACGCCGCTGCGACGTCAAGCTGTTGTCATCATCGCCGCTAATCCCTCGTTTGAGTGGCAAATGCCGCACCAAGGCCCGGCCACCATCGGCTACCGTCCGGACAATCGGGCGGACGTCGCGTCGCTGATGTCCGGCTTAGGTAATGGCAATTTAATAAGCTTCTAAGCGTTGGCCCCGCCAGCTCTTTACACTTAGTGCTATGCGGTCCCGCTGCCAACCAAAATCGCCAATGGCTGCAATCCCAAATACCTATAGATAACCCCGTGCTCGACAGGCAAATGCCTCGGGTTTCAGCTCATATTCTATGAGCGCCCAATATCGGTATCACATAGTCACAAATTTGGGCTGGGATCTGACTTTAAAATATATATTAAATTAAATGATGTATGCAATTTTTTAAAATTTTTACATTAATTCTTATATTTCATTCACGAAGTGCAAAGAGTATTTGAAGAGTATGAAAAGAGTACATTGGGCTTGAGCACTGTCTGGCATGCTGACATGAAAAGCTTTGTCAAAATATAGCCGATTTTTATAGTTGATAGATTTTGGGTTATGGTTTATGCTCTAGATTGACTCTGCTTTTAAAGTGTATTCATTTTTTCAAATAAATTTTGTTTTGCACTTTTCGAAAAAAAGCAAGTACTCCCCTAACTTATTTTCGAAACTTTTTTGTTAAACATTTAGAATTGCACATTCATATTTGTAATCGATTGTGAGTGTATAAAAAACAATATTAAAACCCAAACTGATGGTGTTAATTTTTTTTGTCAAAAATCGTGCTAAAATAGACAAAAATTTTGACATGTAAAGTTCTCGGCTCCTGAACCGATTTTCATTGTTGATGGCTTTTTGGTTACGATTTATCCTCTAGATTGATTCGAGTTTGATCGTATTTTGGTCATGGCCTATTTTCTAAATTGGTTCTGCATTTTAAGTATATTCATTTTTGAAAATAACTTTTTTTTGAATTTTTTGGTTAAAAAATCATGTGCTCCCTTACTTATATTTAAAAAAAATGTTTCTTTCAAAATTAAAAATTGGGAATATATATTTTTAATCGATTGCGGTGGTTACAATTAATATAAAAAACAACTTTAAAACCAATTCTGAGGGTGTCAAATTGTTTGTCAAAAATCAAACAAAATTGACAACGATTTTGAGATGTAAAGCTGTCGGATCCATAGCTCCCATATTACAAACGCCGATAACTTTGTGAAAACTGAGTCGATTTTAAAGTTTGCTAGCATTTTGTTTATAGGTTATCGATTTTGAATCATGTGCACAAATAATGCTAGGGCGCATGTTTTGATTGTTGTTACACTATGAGTTTTGCACTGTCGGTAATGTCCATACTTGTTTATATATAATTTTTTTCACGAACAGAAACTTGATAACAATTAGATTCTATGAAAAATTTGTACACTTAGGCGTTACACAACGGACAATGCGCCGGCATTGAGCTCTATGCAAGTACGACCATAAAGGATGACGAGACGAAAAGGACAACTCACAAAGTCGACAAGCGTAAAATTGACAAACGTTTTTGGCCAAAATGCAGGCGAGAGCAGACAACATGCCAAAAGGGTTAACAAAGGCGCCAACAACAGCAACAGCAACAGCGGCAACAACAACAACAGGAACAACAATGCAAACTCTCAGAGCTGCACGCTGCTTGAGCCTGTTGACAATTGTTAGTGAGACATTGACTGAGTGTCAGGCAGAAGCTGGAGGGGGCGAACAGAGTGTGGGGGGGAGGGGCAGCAGCACGAAGGCGATGCAGCAGCCACCTCGCTCGGACGGACGTTTTAATGACATTCAAATGGTTAAGTCGAGTGCCCGGCTGGCCAGGACACTAAGAGACAGAGACAGAGCCAGAGAGAGGGGCCAGAGTTGGGGAGCTGTGAGCGTTGCCAGAGTGCATTCTTGTTGACTTACTGACACTTTGACACTGCCACTGGGCCATAATGTACGAGTGCCTGTTGCTACTTGCTGCAGCCGCAAACTGCAAATTAGTGCCACAAAAGCTGCTCCTGGGCTAAACGGGTTGTTTGGGGCTCGGGCAGATCTGGCTCTGCTCATTATTCAGCTCATTTGCATGCATCTCATTCGGCGCCAGCCAAACAGACACATTTGTCCAGTTCTTATTTTTGTTGGGCACAGCTTATGGGGCTTATCTGCATTACACTCTGCATGCAAACCATTAAAAGAGCGTGACTTCAGGGACGCCGACATTTGCATGCCCTTGCGGCTACTTAATAAAATTCACCAAATACGCCTGGGGTGAAACAAACTCTCAACAAAGTTGTTCAAAGTGCCAACTCAACAAAAGATTGCTTTAATAAAAGTCAACAGCAGCAACTCGCATTAACATACTGTTAACCGTAGAGCGTGCGCTTGATTCTGTTCAATTTAACATAGAATGTTTAAAAATCTCTTCTATTAACATACTGTTTGTGAGTTAACATAATATAGAGAACAAAATGAAAATGTTAATGTGACTTTTAACGTGGTCAAAATAATATAATAAACTTGATTTTATATATAAAGCTGCAGGTTCAAGAGACAGAGAAACTATTCGACTATTGATACTGACCAAGAATTTTATCATGTCAGAGATACAACCTTTGGCAAAAGTAGTAATAATTTTAAATCCACTTTTATTGGATACAGGGTATTCTGTGATATAATTACTTATCAGCAGACAATAGTTGTAGCTGCGTTGCAAGTCCAGTGTGAAAATTATATTACCCCGTTCATAATATGGCCAAGACAATTTCGTTTAACAAGATTTGGCAAACGGCTGTCAGGTTGGACAATCACATTCAGCACTCTTTGTGCTTCTGCCATGTAATCGCATTTGTCGACCCGGCCTAACCAAGTTTGAGGCTGAATGCAATTTGACTAAAATCTCATGGCCAGCAATTCTGGTCTAAATAGATTTTGTGCGGCCGCCTCTGTCTCTTAGCCCAAACAAAAACAAACAACAACAAAAAATATACATATATTTTTGAAGGCAAACAAACAATGCAGGACTGAAAATAAAGTGCCTGTTGCTGGCTAGATTTGGATTTCGAACGGAATACGCTCAGTCCAGACAGTTTGGTCAAGGTCCCAGCTTATGCTTTTTGCTCTGCATGCTGGTAATTAAATTGTCAAGTTGGCATTTCGACTTTGCAACCTGCAACAAGGAGCCTGCAACCTGCCAGTCACGCATTGTTGACTCTAGATTGAATTAAGCACAACTTTTTATCCATGTTTGACAATTTGTCATTTATGCATTCAACATTTGCACAGAAGCTTATGCAATTCTTTTTAATATTTATGAGAACAATAACGTTATCTTTGCCGAGCTAACAGAATTTATTCGAAACTGTTTACGTTTAAAATCCAAGATGACAGTTAAAATGTAATTGTGCTAGCAGATGATTGCTGCCCGATTTCGTTTAAACAAAAACAAATATATTCTAAAATTTAGGAAATTTATTTATAAATAGCTACTTTACAATTATTATTTGATAGTATTATAAATAAAACGGTTTCAAGGTAAATTCAAATTTTTTAAACATTTACACAGACTTCGAACTCTCCTTCTCGCCAAGAGTAGAATTATTTGTTAATTTATATCATATAATATTTCCTTATTTTAATGCAGAGAAGATTTCCAATATTTATTCCAAGATTTATTTAGTGTAAAGTTAATTTTATGCCAGCAATAATGTTGTAAATGGTAATTAAAAGCTGAGCATAAATTGCCGAGGAAAGCAAATCGCAATGATTTACAGATATTTAATCCAGTTGAATTGCCTTATCTCCGAATTGAAGCTCAGTCGCTGCACATTCAATTGTGCACTAAACATTTGAAGGACATGCTCTAATGATCCATTTTACCCGGCTCGGCTAAGCCTCAACGCGCCGAGGTTCTTGGTCTGCGTGTGGTCCTGAGGCTGGCTCTGGGTCTGGGCCTACGCAGCTGAACTTAATTGCATTTAAATTGCCACTCGTGTTATGTTAACAAATAATTAGTTGCCCATTGGGCATGAAAACAGTTCGGGGCGTAACTCGAAGGACGCGCCAGACGTCCGACAATTCAACGCAAGACAAGGACAATGCACACGCCCAGACTTGTTCCTGATATAGAGAACCGCATTTGCCTCATTTACATAAGCTGTGGCCCAGCGGACGGCACGAAAACTGAGAATTGATATTTGCCGGCAACGTGGGGGCAAAGGTAAGTGGTAAATGCGAAATGGAAAATGGTAAGTGGGTGAACGGTTCGCCTGCCACATGAGGCACGAGTTGGTCGAATGTGCAATTAGGCTGCAACGAATGAAAAATTCACAAGAATTCAATAAAGTGCCGCATTATGCGATTCCCATCAAAGATCAAGTTTTGCAATTTGCACAAATTAATTATTAGCAACTACAACAACAACTCAACGGCAAAGCGGAAACCGGCCACAAAATGTGCGAAAATCTCCTAAGATTAAACAGCAACGAAACTTCGATGAATACCTGCCTGACGATGCTGTGATTTGGTTAAAGGGGGACCTAAGGGGGCAAATCATCAATATCCTCTCGAGTGCAAGCATATCATCAATGGAAATGGGCCAGGCACGCGATGTTGCAAGTAAAATATAAATGACAAATAAATATAAAGCAATTAAAATAACCGATTGTAAAAGAAAGATGTTTCTAGTTTATGTGAACATATGATTTCAATATCAAATATGTTTCAATTCACCCTAAATAATATAAAGTTGCTGTTGACTAAAAAATCATTTTATAAATAATTCTGTAAAATTAAATGCACCTACCACAGTGCAGCGATGGTTCAATCAAGCGTCCACGGTGGCACCCATCAGCATCCAGCTAAAACACTAAACGAAACCGTCTCGAAGACCAAGAGGCATTCAGCGAAGCATGCGAAAATTTGGCTAATACGAAATGCACGCTAAGAAATTCCGAGCGCATAGCTTAAAGCAAGATGGAGCAGGGATTGGCAGCGGCGGGGCCGAGCAGAGCACGGAGTTCCTGTCAAGGCAAAAGCAAACTTAACGCAATCAAGCTTAATGCAGCGCGACGGCTGGACGA
Organism: Drosophila robusta; assembly: GCA_035043565.1. Taxonomy (NCBI): domain Eukaryota; kingdom Metazoa; phylum Arthropoda; class Insecta; order Diptera; family Drosophilidae; genus Drosophila; species Drosophila robusta. The sequence goes on along the minus strand of JAWNMW010000583.1, from coordinate 8,597,542 downwards.
GACGACGAGACGCCTAGACGAGACGGGCGGCCTACGAGCGGGAGAGGGGGCGGGTGGCGGGGGGCGTGATTGGGGCCCGGAACAAAGTGAATCCTTTGGGCTTACCTGTGGTGCATTTTTAAGCAATTTACATAATAATTATCGAGCAGGCGCAAGTTGAACAGCGAAACGAGCAGACGCCCATCCCAGGGGATTCTGCTCGCTTGAAATATTGAAAAACTTGCCAACTTGATGGCAACTATATAATTAGTTTTCGCCAGATTGTAGCTGCGAAATTGAACAACAAGTTCCACTTGGAAAACCGATCAGATAATCGAAAAAACAGTTTAATGGCGCTGAAATTGGAGGAAAGCTTATTTAAAAGCTAACTGAATTGATGTCTTTTCTAAAGACATTTTATAAAAATCGTTCACCCACAATTTAAATGCAGTAAGCCAAGTTGAGCCAATGCTAAAATCCCAATGCTTGAGATAAAAATGAGCCAAAAATGTATTCACAATAATAATCTTTGACTAATTTGGAATATTAATTATTCCACAGGTTTAATCATGTTCTTGACGCATATATCAAGTATTTTTTGTAAAGCTTCATCCAATTTGTTTTTTTGTATTATTATTTTATGTTAAATTTTAACTAGCAGTATGTAATTTGAAGTACTTTTATTGTTATTGAAAATTAAAGAAAATGTATCTAGTTGATCATTGTGGGAAACCAAGTAAACTAACGCACATAAAACGATGTTTTATGGTATGTCATAAAAATGTCGAAACTAAAGTCAATAAACAGCAGCAATTTTTGAAAAGTGTGCGGCAAAAACGCAATGCCAAAAACTTGAGCGGATTTTTCAAAAAAGAAAGAGAATAAGTATATTTGTCAAGCACATTGTGCTCGGGTAGTGGGCTGGAGAGTGTACACTGTGCGCTTGTTTAACTTAAATTGCTTTGCTTGTGCTGCAATGGCGAAACAAAGGCCAGCAACTGCAACAACTTTGCTCAATGCGCTTCCGTTTCCGTTTAACCCCCCTTACAACCATTCCAAAGTCCCGACAGGAGCCAAACTTTGGCATTGTTGTCTTTGGCGTTGCCTGTGGCAAACACTTTCGTTGCACCAGTTTCTTTTTCAGTTAACGCAGATACACCCAACCCCAATCACGCCCCCCGCCCTCACGAATACTCCTCCTCACTCTTGGCCGACTCGTTCAACCGCCAAACACTTCCGTTGGCTTCCGACGCGTCGCGACGCTGCGCAAAGTTTAAGTATGAAACACAGTTTTTCCAAAATGTATTTTAAGCTTCAGTGTTGGATTTACCCCAAAGGAATTGCATACGTTTTTGATTGAGCAATTAGGAAATGCACAAGAAAGGGGTGGGCGAGGGGTGTGCAGCCACGTTTGGCATTTGAAATTTGAAATTTAATTTGAAGTGTCAGACGCAAAGTGTACACTTTTCATAATTTGACTGCTGTGCGGAAAGGGAATTGGACGCCGTTTTGGCTGTGGGTTTTCAGTTCGGGTTTGGCTCTGGTTTCGCTCTGGGCCACAGTGGGCATGGCCTGACCGAGGAATGGACAACAGCACAAACCACAGTCATGATTAGTGGTCAAATGACTTTTGTGCGTTGCCATCGCCTATGGCCGCATTTGAAATTGTTTCCCCCTCCCACTCGCCCTCCCCCTGCAGTTGCTGTCCAAAATTTGTGTGTGTTCCGATATTTAATGTGCTGGCATTCGGGCTGGGCTGGGCTGGGCTGGGCTGCACTGGACGACCTCCTAGTTTGGTGCGCCTGCTATTGACAGAGAGTTCATCAATTTGAATTTCATAATTGTTATGCAGTTAAGAGGTTTTACGCTTAATATGGTGGAAATGAAGTGTTATATTCAGAACTCGTTGCAAATTTTACATAAAGTTGGTTTATGGAGTGTTATTTAAACTGTGCAGTTAGCGTTTCTCTCTTAAACTATTGGCAAACGTTTAGCTGAAATTAAAAATGTATATTTATCTATTTAAATTAAATATAAAGTACAAAGTTCAACGAATCTCATTCCTCTAAATTAACTCTTTGCCTTCAACGTATTTAACGCTTTAAAAAACGCATTTGCCTTAAAGAAAAAAGTGACTTTTCGTTAACCGCTGATAATTCAATCGAAAAAGAGGTTGCCCAGATAAAAGAGAAACAGCAATTGGCATTAAAAGGGGAGCGTTTAATTACAAGTGGCAATCGACATTTACAGAGCTTCTCGACTGAACCTTGCCATTAAAAAAGGGGGAAACAAATATAAAAACAATGCAAAAGGAATGCAAACATGTGCAATTTTCACTCTTAACTGTTAATTGTGTATGTGTGTGTGTGCGTGCGTGTGTGGCTGTACGTGTGGTCAAGTGGGTGTTGAATGAAGTCCAGCTAAAAGCAAATTCGCGAACGTGGAGACCACAACAGATTTTCACATTAAATTAGATTTAATTTCACAATAGCAAAAATGTTTTTCTACCCACATAGAAAAGGAAAAACCAACAACAACGTAACGAATCAGAACATAAGAAATGCATATAGAAAATGGAGTCACGTTCGCCTTCAATAAAATACTCTCTGGGGAAAAAACGAGAGACGCGCAGGAGAACTTAACATTTGAATTCGCGCGCTTAGCTTGGCTCTGGCAGCTAGGCAACACTGGACGCGTCGGTTTACAGCACTAAACTATCGGTACGACTATCGCATGCGCAGAACGGAACGATAACATCAACGGAAATTCAAAATTGGTAAGTTGTTTTTAAAATTTTTGCTTTCTTTTATTATAAAAATGTAAGCAAAAAATAATTAATATACATTGGAAAATAATCTTTTAACTCTCGAGCCTTGTTTTTTCGTGCAATGAAACTTTATTTGCAAGTAATTGGTGGCATTGCTAAGTAAACTTTGACCTCACCAAGCCTTCAATGAAGCAAACAATAAAAAATCATACATTTACCTAAATTGAATCACTTCTTGGCTATATAAAGCGATTATAAAACCCGCCTTCCGCTTGATACGACACGCGAACTGCATATAAACATATTGTAATTAGAACTGTCAAAGTTCATGGCGAAGGTTAAAGTGCATGCAATTAATAATTAAGTTTTAATTGTCGCCAGAAAAGAAAACTCACACCAAGTAGCTAAATGTGCACACACGAGATGGTAAGAGAAAAACCATTAGGTGTGGCCAGAAAATTATAAGCGTTTAAGAATTGTGGATTCTCTACGTTTGAATAAAAATGCCATTTATGGTGGAAAAAAATATGTATAAAAGGAACTGATGTCAGCTTGGCAAATGGTTTTAATTTATTTCATTTATAATTTAATAATATTTACCATAATTTTCTTACAATGAGGGTTTGAGATGTATTCATAATACTTTATATAGAATTATAAGAAATTAATTTAAAATTAAAACATGAATAAGAATTCATGTTAATTCCATATTAATAGTTTGTCTAAACCAATACGTCCCACCTTCAATTGTATGCCAGCTCGTTTTTAATTACAGCCATCGGAGTAACGGCACCAACAAATGCGCAACACTAACCAACACTAACGGCAGGACATAAGGAATACTGCAATGTCCAGCTGACATGCAACCCTTTGGCAAAAAGCGGCCGCTGTTCAGGTGAAAAATGCACTTTGAATTTACATTTGCAATGCAAAACAAAGACCCAACATTGGTTTCCACATACGCCCTAAACGCCACAAATAAAAACTAATGATTTTCGCATTATACCAACTCCGAAAAGTCGCCGCACGCAAGCGAACGCAGTCGGAGGCGAACTCTTGTTTGGCTTTTCGATTGCATGCAAAGCACTTGAAATGACATAGCTGGCAGTTAATTGCATGGACTAACCTTAAGGCGAAACGGATTTAAGCAGATCGTTGTGCAAGGGTGCCAAGTTCACAAATTGATATGCTTCATAGGGTATTTGTCAGTCGATAACGGGCTTTGCATGTGCAATTGCTTGACCAGCCTTTTTGCGCCAATTTGTTTTCCTTGTTGTCGCGCGCGAATATGATGTGCTGTTATTGTATCTACCAAGCACCTGGTGAATATAACAATTATTAACAATCGATTATACTGTTTTCAAAATATAGAAGGCCACTTTAGTAGGCAGTTTAAGTCTATAAGCTGTATATATATTAGTCAATATATTACTTATTAAATAAATAATTTTACAGCAAACAGAAAATAATTAAAATGACAAACGTACACATAGGCTATACATTTTTAATTAATGCAGTCTATTAATAAACAAAATAAACAATTAATTGCAGTCTATAAATAAACAAAATAAACAATTCATTTTTATTTAAGTCAATGGGTAAATTATGTTGCCTTGCGTGCATTTTGCGTGAGCAGCATACTAGCCATAAAAAGCAAACATATGCGTTGCGCATGTTGCCACCTCGATAAACCGGCAAGAAGAGGAAAACATGTGCATACACTTCGTAAACAATGAGATGAAATTTGTTTAAGTGGCAACACTGGGAGCCAATGTGCTGTTTACTGCACAAAAATGCAAGACATAACAATATAAGCTTATTTGAAGCTATCAAAAACATTAATTTAAATCGCCGTATCAGCCACAGGCATAAACAGCATGTAATTTGGCCGCGCTGTGGCGAAAACAGCAACGACAAAAGCGAAAAGGGCCGCGCAAAAAGCCAGCGAAACAATATAAAAGTTATTTGGCCGGCAGCAGGAGCCTCAGTTTTACATGAGCAGCGCAGGGCAGAGCAACGCGCGAGGACGAGCAGCAGCTGCAGTTGGCAAACGGAGTCGAAGTCAGCGACGCGGCGGACATTGTTGGCGTGACTGCGGCGCATTAAATCAACGTGTGAAACACAAGCCGGAAGTGCAACGCCACCGCCTCCACCTACTCGTTCTCCTCCTCCGTCCACGTCCCTGACCCTGTCTGGCCCACGGCGGGCGGCTGCCCAAGCGCAACCGGTGGTCGCAATGGATGGTAGCGGTGTCTATGCCTGGGTAAGTGCCGGCGACATCGCCAGCTTTGACAACGCCATCGCCAGCGTCGCGTCATTTGCAATGCAAATTAATGAGTGATTTCCTTTGGCTGCGCACAGGGCGCCAACTCTCACGGCCAGCTCGGCCTTGGCTACGAGTCGGAGCTGTGCATGTCACCGCAGCGCCTGTCCAAATACTCGTTTGCCCCGCACCTGGTGCGCTGCATTCGCGGCGGCGGAGGTCACGTCCTGATCTTGGACAACAACGGACGTGTCCATGCGTGCGGCTGGAACAATCGCGGCCAGCTGGGCCTCAACTCATCGGAGGAGGGCCACAACGAGTTTACCATGGTGCCCACCGAATACTTTGAGGTGAGTAGCCAATAGTTAACCAACTTGATACTCTTGCTAAAAACATTCGTGCAGGAAGTGCCCGTGGAGCTCATCAGCTGCGGCTGGGACATTTCGGGCGCCATTACGGTGACCAAGCGCTTGTTCGTCTGGGGCTCCAATGCCTTTCAGCAACTGGGCATCTGCCAGCGCGGCTTTACAGCGGTCCTCCGACCAATGCCCGTGCATCTGCCTCGCGACGAGGCGGCGCAAGCCATTAGCTTTGGCCTGCGCTTCTGCGCCGTGCTCACGCAGGATTACAAGATCTATGTGTTTGGGCGCTTGCGCATAATGGACCCGGCGCCCATTGAGCTGGACATTACGTCAACCTCGCTGCATCGCTGCAACGTCATGAAAATACAAGCGCACAATCCCAGCGAGCTGCGCATCGTCTCTCTGGTCACCGGACAGAATCATATGCTGCTGAAGTGCGTGAATTTGGAAGCGGGCGGCAGGCGACACATTGTGGCACTGGGCGACAACAAGTTTTGCCAGGCGAATGTCTTCCAGTTCGAGGAGGATGTGCGTCAGCTTGCCGTCGGCTGGACGCACAACGCAGTCCTGCTGAAAACCAACAACATTCTGCTCTGGGGTCGCAATTGTTACGGCCAGCTTGGCACGGGCGCTTTCAGTGCGCAACAGGCGACGCCAACGCCGCTGCAGCTGCAACTGGAAGAAGGGCAGACGCCGGCGCGTCTCCACATGGGCGCCGAGCACGGACTGCTGCGCACCACAGCTGGCAAGGTCTACACCTGGGGCTGGAACGAGCATGGCAACTGCGGCAATAATACCACGGAGAACTTGTAAGTAAAGGGGGGAAGGCTATAAAGAAAAGTTACAAGTTGTAGTTAAAGGGGGTTTAGGTAATACTCTTAGTCCAGAGTAGTTATTATAAATTATTCTTAGGGATAAATCAGTATTTGACTGTTAAAGTGAATATGTAAAGTGCCTATAATTTAGATCGATAGCTGACAACATAGAATAGTATATAATCGATATTTAACAGTATCTATAATTATAACTGTATGTATTAAAAAGAAATACACTTTAAACCATGACACTATTGAAAATAGGTAAAAAGGGTGTAATGGTTTTGTGCAGATGTGTGTAGCAGGGAGACGGCCCCATTATATTCCTGATCATGTCCGTCTGTCCATTCGTCCGTCTGTATGAATGCAGCGATCTCGGAAACTACAAGGCTTAGAGACCTAAATTTCGACTACGGATTCTCCTAAACCATGTGCAGAACAAGTTTATTAGTTTCTTTAAAGATACCTCGCCCCGTTTCTTTAATATCGATAAAAATCGATTTTAGGACTTGGTTTTCTTAGCATATCTGGGAGACTTTAGAACGAGACTCACCAAATTTAATTTATTATGTTCTTGTAAAGCAGACGTAGATCAGAAATATTCCGGATGGAAATGAAACCATGTTTGTTTATTATTAAGACTATTTTTTATGCCTACCTTTCAGGTGTGTTCCAACCTTGTTGAAGCTGCCGGGTTTTGCGAGATTGGCCGGAGCTGGCGCCGGATTTTGTTATGCCATTGTGGAAGCAGTTGAAGAGGAAACTGCTGATCCATAAGAGCTCTAAAAACGTACATTTTACGCCGTGCTTGGCTCTATTTTTCGTGTGGTTTTTCGGTTGTTGTTATAATTGTGTAATAAAGTGCATATTGTTAATTATTAACAAGATTTCATAATTATTGTAGATGCAGCGCAGCAAGCAGAAATCGAGATAAGGCACAGATCAGTCATAAAATTTGTAACCTTGCCTAAACTTCCTGGTATAAATATGTCTCTCTCGTTTATTGACATTAGATATTAATTAGCTGTTGTGAATGAATCAGGCTAACCACTGAAACTTACCAAAGCAAATTATTTTATATTATACTCTGTTCTTGGTGGGCAGAAAGGGCATATTTGGTTTTTGCAATGTCCGCCTACAAATCAGAAAGTGTTTCTTTGACAGTTTTATAGCGAAAGAAATTAAATGTAATGAAACTACAGAGGAAAATATCTTATGAACTGTAAGTTTGTCTTAGCTGAACGCCAGTTGAGATAAATAACTAACTTATATAAAAAAAATTAGGTTTTTATTTATCTATTTGTTCCACTTTGCCAGTTTCTATCTATAGCGATCAGCCTCTTCCCCTTTAAAAATGCAAGCAGACAACTTGAAGGTGTCATTCCCCTATGAAAAATGCTTTCTCTCGGCTTGCAGGCGCCAGTGCTGCCCATCTATCGCACAGAAGCACAAATATATTTCTCTCTTTCGTCGAACCTAGTCACACTACGTAAATGTCACGTTGAGAATATTGCAATATATTTATCGAGAAAGAAATAATTGAGGGAACGAAACGTATTATTTAATTTGCCCGATTTGATATTGGGTAAAGTCTCAATTATTTATCCGAATTGGATATCATAAACATTGGCCATTGCCATAAACAAAGCCAAGCGCTCGGAAGCCGCAAATTCAGCTTCAGTTGGGAACGCAGCTTGTGGCAGGGCGCATCTGGCGGCAGGGGCAGGCACAGCTGTGATACGCAAAGCGAGTATTGAGGCCAAATAAACGCATGGATTCGCACGGTGCCAAAAGAGCCGCAGAACGTGAGTTGCCGTTGTCTATAGAAAATACCCTCTCTCTCCCGACTCTATCTCTCCCTCTCGCCCCGCGCAGCCAACGCCTATGAGCAGCTGGCCAAGAAGATCTGGCGGCCCACGGTCAGCGACGCCCAGCTGGGCATGCCCGTGCACATCGACGATCTGGCCTCGACGTCGCCCGACTCGGAGCCCCTAATCGAGCCGAGTGCGGCGGCCACCTCGGGCTTTTGAACGAGGTGCTCAGCGCTCTCTATGGCGACACCAGCGGGCATCCGGAGCACGGCAGCTTCAGTTACCACAAGGCCGCCGAGCACTACGCGCTGTCCGGCGATGAGTTCCTGCTGCCACCGGCCGCCGGGCAGAAGGCGCAGGCGCCGCCCGGCTTCGAGCGGGGCGCCAAAGCGCTCTACGAGCGCAAGCAGGCAGCGGCCGCAGGACACGGCGCTGCGCGTCCAGGCGGCGTGAGTACAAGTGCTCCCTCTCTGCCCCAGCTTGATGAGCTCGTCTTGGTCTTTTCCAGAGCTCGACTTACGGCCAGAACCTGGCCTCCTGCTGGGGCCGCAGCATCAGACGAAGCACGCGGGCGGCGACACGGGGAGCGTGCCGGGGACAGCACGCAGCGGCGGCGGCGGCAGCGGCGGCAGCGGCAGCGGCGGCAGCGGCGGCGGCGCCGGCACAACCGCCATCAATGAACTGTCGCAGCTGTATCTGCAGCTGCTGCAGCAGCAGCTGCCCCAGCAGCAGGCGCAGCAGCAGCAGCATCTGGTCGCCGGCGCCTCGAACAACATGTCCATGCCCATCTACGGCATGGCCTCCGGCAATGCCAACGACATCACGCAGGTCTACGCCCAGCTGCTGGCGGCCAATTTGCGTCAGAATGCGACGCAGCATCATCAGCACCAGCAGCTGCAGCAGCAACAGCAGCAGCAGCAACAACAGCAGCAGCAGCAACAGCAGCAACAGCAGCAGCAACAACAGCAGCAGCAGCAGCAACAGTCGTCTAATGCGGCAGCTGCTGCAATACTCTACGAGGCGATGCTGCAGCAACGCGCTTTGCAGCACCATCAGCTGCAGCAACATCAGCTGCAGCAGCAACAGGCGCAACTGCAGCAGCAGCAGACTCAGCAACTGCCACGCACTCCGCGAGGCATCTACGGCGGCAACTATGCCTCAACTGGTGGCAACAAGCCAACCGCGCCGGACAACAAGTAATTTTCTCAAATATTTACAATCCAATATTTCCATTTATTGCATGCAGCTTTTGCCACCTATCGAATGCAGAGCTCTATTCGATTATTCGTGTTCAGCAATTTTCAATTTTTTATTGAGATTGGAAAATTTTGTTTTGGCAATTGCAATTATTCAAATTTATTTTGTTAAATGACATCTGTTTTCGAATGTTTATACGGTACTCTGATTAATTGTTTATTCATAAAAGGCTCAAAATCCGGCTGAGTTCAAAAGGTTCCAATTATTTAGATGCTTTCGTATTTTTGGAATAATATTTACAAATGATAATCACTCAATTCAAAGCAAAATAAGTATTCAAATTCAAATTCAAATTTTAAAAAATTATTGGGATGGCTTAGGCAGGATTTTGTTTTTCAATAAATATATTTCCTAAAATAAAATAAAATGTTCGAACAGTTTGGTTGTTAATATGAGGATATTGGAAGATTGCTGTTTTTTACAAACTGCCAAAAAACAACCCCTGTCGACGCCACTGTATTTTACATATTTCTTCATAAATAGTTTATTAGATTTATGCGCCCTCTGAAATCTTCTCACAAAATTTGTGATTTGCTTTGGAATAATTTAAAAAGTAAAATAATAAAAAAATTATTTTAAATAATCCCTTAACTAAATAAAAGCAGCGCCTAAATTTCTTTATTTTGAAAATTTACTATACAAACGCAGGAAAATCGAATATATAGTTATTTTAAAATTTTCTGTATGCAATTTATATTTTTTTTCGTTTTTTCAAGTTTTGTTTTTTTTCGCTTCATATTCAATGATCAAATCTGTCTAATAAAATCAGGCGCAGCTTAGGCCACAGGTGCGAAGCCCACGCGATTCTGGCCGAGATCGAACTGTGTGTAGAACTGGCCAATGAAGACATCGCCGAGAATCCAGAAGTCGGTGTTGATGTACGTGAAGCTGGACATGCAGAAGGTGTTGTTGTTCTCAACGAAGGTGCTGATGTAGGCGGACGCGGGCAGGTCGAAGACGGTGCCGCCAATGTTGAAGCTGAGCACGGGCAGGGAGGCCACCGTGGAGCAGTCCACATAGTAGTCACCGTCCATCTGGTAGCCGCCAATGAGCTGGTTCAGCTGGTCGTAGGCGTTGCCGGGACAGGCCAGCAGAGAGGTGCCCGTGTCGGCAATGGCCTGGCAGTCGTAGCAGACCACATTGCCGCCCATCACGGCGCTGTTGACCGCGAACTGCCAGTAGCCCTGCTGGCTGACCGGCACATAGGTCAGATTGCCGCTGAACAGCTGCTCATCGATGCCGCCGAGCACCAGCTGCCCGCCCTGCTGGGCGCTGCCGGCGCGCGCCAGGTAGAACCCGAAGGTGGGCTCCTCGATCAGGCCCTGCTCGTAGAGGCTGTAGAACGGCGGCGCCACCCCATCGACGGCGATGTTCGCATAGCCCATGCCCAGAATGCCGTCGAAGGGCACTCCGGTGAAGCTGCCGTTCGGCTGGGCGACGGCCTCGCCGAACGTCTGGTTAACGATGCTCAGGCCGTTGATGGCCACCGTGTCCGTGGACAGGAAGCCGGTCAGGCTGCCCGTGCCGTACTGTATGGCGAAGCTCTGGCCGTTGGCCACGTACGTGCTGGAGGCGCTCGAGTTGTACTGATTGTGGTTCTGGCAGGCGACGTCGCTGGCCAGGCACTGCACCGAGGGCACCCACAGGTTCGCGGAGCCCGTGTCGAACACCACGCTGAAGGTCTGGGCGGGCGTGCCGATGCCAATTACGCCGTAGTAGTCCATGTTCTGGTTGTTGGCCAGCGGCTCGTTCGTGTAGTCGTCGGCGCTCTCCTCGCTGTTCGAGTAGTCCCCATAGCTGGGCGCCACATAGTCCGGCACGTAGAGCTCCTGCCGCGAACGGTACTTCTGGTGCAGCCAGCGGACCGCGGACTTCCGCTGCTGGCGGCTCCTCTTCTGCTCGTGCTTCTGCAAGGCGACGCGGTGCAGCTCGGCGCTGACCAGGGCCGCGATGGCCAGCAGCAGTAGCAGCTGCTTGAACATGTCTCGACTCTTTGCTGACTCTCCGGCCTCGACTGGGCCACTCTGGCGGGCCCTGCGACCGGACTCGGCCTTATATACTGGGCTGTGGTAAGCCCAAAGCTGTGCAGGATTGATCGCTGCGCGATGTTCACTTTAAAGTTATCGCTAATTGTGCCATAATTGATAAACAAACTGATTGATAGCCGGCTTGGGCTTCTGTTTACGTACAGTGAGAGAAATGGAAATTGCTTGAAGAATTTTTGCGGAGTTTTTATGCTGGCTAGCGGAGAGAAACGAGTTCATTGGGATTGTGGCAGCGGCGTAGGCAGGACTTTTTGGGGGGCTTGTAATATGAGGATTTTGTAGGATTGCAGCTTTATTGTTAGAAACTTCCAGATATAAATTGATGAGAGTGGCAGAAGCTTCACACCAGAAACCCCCTTGCCTACGCCACTGTTTTGAGCACTGCCCACATCAGCTGCGCTGGCAATGCAATAAAATCTATTTACATTCCTCAGTTTTAAAGCTATATGCATAAAATATTTGGCGACAGATTACTGAAGACCTGCTCTAAAAAGCTCACAATAATTTTTGAAATCTACCTTGGGAACTGAGAAAATCCACATCTGCCACAAATCAAGCGGTTTAGTAGGCCACGGCCTGGCGATCAAGCCGGGCCAGCACAGCACAATGTGCGCAGCATTCATTAAAACACAAAACCCCGACACAAACAAACATACACGTAAACAAAAAAAAAAAATAAAAAATAAAAAAATAGAAAAAAATAAATAATAAGACGAAATAAGTGAACGGCTTTAAAATGGCGTTCCACTGGATAGCGACCATGGAGAAGCCGTTTCTGAAGCACTCGATGTCCGACTGGCACGACCGGGTGGCTCGTCTGCGGAACGTGGCCAATGCTCGACGAGCCGATGCCCTGGACTTGCGCAATTCGTCGCGGCTGCTGCGCAACGAGTCGCGCATCGAGGGCAGGTGGGCGAACAACGTGTCGAACGAGGCGCTCGAGGATCGGTAGGTCGGGCGAGTCCTTAAAGAACGGCAGGCGTCTAACGAACTGTCGACCGCAGCATTGTCGAGGTGAGCCGCTGGCGTGACATCATTGCCAAGACGTTCGAGCGCTTCGAGAACGAGATGCGCGCCCTGCAGGAGGAGCGCAAGGCGGCCGAGGAGGAGCTGGAGCGCCAGGCGGGCCCCATCGGCGTCATCCGCGAAGTGCTCCAGGTGCGCGACGAGCGCGTCCAGTCCGAGCTGGTCGACGACCAGCCGACGACCCAGATCCGGAACGAGCTCTGCGTACTGGAGAGCAACCAGCGTCTGCTGTCGAACCTCATCCAGAAGACCTGGGACAAGCTGTCGCACCTGGAGGTCGTGCGCTTCAAGGTGGATCGCGAGATCAAGAACAAGATCGAGACCACCGATCTGGACGCTGCTCTGCGGGCGCTCGATCGCACGTCCACTCAAATATCCTTCAAGCGGGAGCCCCTGCGCAATCCCAAGGAGTGAGTAGAGCCTGTTTTCCGACCCAGACACAAATCAGGTGAAAAGTGATTATAAATTATGACACTAACTGATATTATTATTATTATTCTATAAATTATTATTATTATTATTATAAATTATGACACTAACTGATAACTGATATTATTATTCTAGAGAGACAAAGAGCTATCTTCACTTTTATTAAAAAACATTGCCTGCAGGTGCTGCTCATACGAAATCTGGCTGAACCACACGAAGAACATGAAGGTGCTGGCGGAGAACGAGGAGGCCGACGCGGCAGCTCTGCGGGAGACGCTGTACGTGTGCCGGCTGAAGAGCCGCAGCTTGCTGGAGGCGCAGGAGGAGCGGACGGACTACTATTTGCGCAACCGCATCTTCCAGACGCAGCGGGCCTTCAACGAGCTCAGCTGGCAGCAGACCCGGATGCACGACGAGCTGAAGGAGAGCGCGTGCGAGATCCAGTCGCTGGAGGACGAGTTGCGGGACATGTCCAATGACCTGCGACTGGTCGAGACCCGCTTGGAGAGCCGTGCGCTGCGCTGCAAGACGGAACTGTGCCTGGACACGGTGCACGAGCAGCTGTGCACGGAGGCCCAGAAGTTGTACGAGATTCGTCGCTGTCTGGGGAACAAGCTGGACGAGGCGCGGGCCAACTTCAACCTGGTCTCGAGCCACGCCAAGAATGTTAGCCAGGATATCGACAAGAAGCAGCACGCGCTGCTAACCGACAAACGGGCGCTGGAGGTGCGCGATCGCTTCCGCGAAATCGTCGCCGGACCCAAGATCCACAATCCGTGTCCTCAGACCGATCGCAACATTAATCTCACGGGCACCGAGCACTTGATTGTGAACACCTAAAGCTGCCACTAACGTACTGTGTTCAGTTTATAAGTTTTCTATATGGCTCTGAATAAAGTGTCAATCGAACAGCGAAAATTCTGGCGTTTACAAGAAACGACTCTAGTCGGGTGTAACCGACTGTGCAATACACAAAATCGCATCTAGCAACTCACATTGCACAATCCCAATGACTTATCTTTTAGAAGGTATCGAGCAAGTGCCACTTTTCGATTTTACTTTGCGACGCAATAGTTTTTAATAATATGTATTTTAAATTATATCCATTTCTCGCAGTGTAGACATGCATTGCTGTCGTGCTATAAATAATTTAAGTCACTGTCGCTGTCGCCGTTGTCCAAAATTACACGTACTAAGCCCAGGTATTTATCAATGAAATTAATTGAGCGAATTCCAGCCCATTATTTCTCTTTGTCATCGAAAAAAAGAAAGCTTTTCATTATCGCCGAGCGCTAAGAACCGAAAATGTTTACAAATCATTGCGGATTATTGCTATCTGAGTTAAGTGTAAACAGAAATAGTTGCAGTTGAGGGGTAAATAAACTTTAAGCTGGTAAATCTTGTGTAAATAGATCTTAACTTGAGAAGTACATTTAACGTATTTAATAACGTATATAGAAATTTGAAAGAATTGAATTGAACTACAAGAAAAAAATAATAAATAAAATATTTACATTTTGTAATTTCACAACAGCCACAAGTAAAGTTCAGACTGTTTATAAATTTGTTTCTAATCGCTTTTGAAATATTGAAATTGGGTAGCTAGGCCCGTTGGTTCCAGCTACAGCTTGGGCGCGATGCCCACGCGCTTGTACTCCATGTCGAACTCCATGTAGAAGGGTCCCATGAAGACGTCGCCCAGGACCCACATATTGGCGTAGTCGGTGCCATTGTCGTCGGTCAGCTCGCTGCTGCCGTCGTCCAGGCTGGTGAAGCCCGAGACGCACACGTCCTTGTATCGGACCACATAGTCGGCGGGGGCCAGCACGAAGTCGCGGCGCCCGATGTTGAATGTGATGCTCGGCAAAGTCGGCACCCTCGAGCAGGGCAGCGTGTAGACGCCATCCCGCTTGCTGGCCTCGGTCAGGCCGAGCTGCGCATTGATGGTCTGGAGTGCGGCACGGGGCGCCACAATTAGGGAGGTGCCCACGTCGACAATGGCCTCGCACCGGCTGCAGAGCCGACTGCTGCCGCCCAGCACGATGCTGGCCACGGTGAACTGCCAGTAGCCGACCTTTGAGAGGGGCACATAGGTCATGCAGCCGCTGTACAGGGTCGGATCGCTGGGCCCCAGCAGCAGCTTGCCGCCATTGGAGTCGATGACGCCGGTGTTGTTGCGATTCAGGTAGAAGGAGAACGTCGGCTGCACCACGAGATTCTGTGCGATGAGATTGTACATGGGCGGCGTGACGTTGTCGATGGAGATCTCCCTGAAGCCCAGCCCGAAGATGCCGTCGAAGTTGGAGCGACTGAAGACGCTCGCGGGCAGCGAGGTGATCTCGGCAAAGGTCTGCCCCTTGATGCTCAATCCGGCCAGCTCGACGGTGTCCGTCGAGAGGAAGCCCTTCAAGATGGTGGGCTGATTGTTGCGCGTGGCGTACTGGATCTGAAAGGCGCTGCCGTTGGCCACGTGGCTGCTGGACAGGCTGGAGTCGTAGCGCTGCAGGTGCAGGCAGTTGTCCGCCGGACACTGCACCGAGGGCACCCACAGGTTCGCGGAGGCCGTGTCGAACAGTATCTTGAAGGTCTGGCTGCTGCCGATCTTGATGCTGCCGTAATACTCCGTGTTGTACGCATTGCCCAGGGGCAGCCGCGTCGAGTTGCCACTCCCACTCTCACTCCCACTCCCACTGCGCGCGGCCATCACTCGCCGCTTACTAACGGTTCTGATCTTGAGCTTGGCCCGCAGCGCCGTCCGCTCGAATTGCAGATACTGGAAGGACTCGTCGTGATGCGAGCTCCGCTTCAGCTGCACCTGCAGCGCCTTGTGCCGCGGCCGGCCGTCGGCGCAGCCGCCGCGCAGCAGCAGCAGCAGCAGCGCCAGCCCCAGCACCAAATTCGGCATCCAATTGCAATGCATCTTCTCTTCGCTGTGGTCCGCAATGCCCGCCACCTCACGTATTTATAACAGTCAAAGTGCCAACTATTTCAACTGCAGCTGTTTATCTTACGGGTTCAGCTAGTCTCTCGCCATTCCAGAGGATTAACGACCAGCCGAGGAACGTGCCGCGTAGCCAGTCTAAATGCGGCACATGCATATTTATTACAATTGTTGTTATGGAATTCCAAAGATGTTTTCATGGTCTGCACTCTTAATTATTTGATTTTTGGTATAAAATTCTTTTAATAGTAAATATTATTATATGGGTAATTTCAGTTTTTCCATAAAAATGTTTAAATTCTTTTTTTAGTTTACTAATTTTTGAATATCAGAGATTTAATCATTTTGCAATACAAATATTTGTATATCAACAAATATATGGCAACAATTAAGGTTGATTATAGGTATATATTTTATATATTTATAGGCCAATTGCAATTTAAGTTATCTCTTATTCAAACCAGAGATGACCGGAAACGCCGATCATCCTTTCCTAATCTATCTATAAACCTAAACGCTATTGTCGCAGTCGATAGATGACTGCCGCCCTCTTGTGGTCAGTGGAAGCAGCGATGAAATCTTACTCCCGCCATCTAGCGGTCATATGACCAAATTATTTCGTACAAGCTGCACTTTCATTACATGTCAGCGGAGACAACAACCAATCCATGCAACGCAGCTTGCATATATGAAGCTTTTATACTTTTGTTCAATATTTCTAAATAATATATATTTTTGCTGCATTATTTTTTATTTATTATTGATTTCTTCTTTTTAATACAAATTAAATTTATCAGTATTTTATACAATGTTTTAATTGATTTTGTATTAATGTATATTAAATGATATATATATTACATGAATGTAAATAAATGTATTTTAATATATAAAAATATAAAGTATATAATAAAATAAAAATAAAATAGTAATAAATAAAGTATATAATACAATGTTAACCACTTTTTTATTACATGATTAATTCAAGTTGAATAATTTCTTTAGTTTAAATTAATGTATCTTTAAAATAGTGCAAATAGAAAAAGTTAAAACTTATAAAGTATATCAATAATGTAAATTTATAATGAAATCCATTTTAAAGTATAAATTCAATTACATAACAGTAGGTACGTTGAATGCATAATTTTATAATTTGTTTAGGCTTGAACTTAATGCTCTCTTAATGCTCTTAATGTCAGTTCTCCAAGGGCTTACAAAGATTCTTAATGGAAATACGCTATTCAAAGATTGAGTAAAAAGTATTAAAGTATTTTATTTGCGAATTTCGGAATTAAAAATAAGAATATTCATATTAGAAATCACTTTCTTAGGCAAAGAATTTTCGGTGTTGACTATAATTTGACAAATTGAATTTCGCTAAGTGTATTTCGGTTATATCGCTGCGCAGAAAATGTAAATCTGCCTGATCTATTGCCACGAAACATAAACTGCAAGTAACAGACAAGTTCTTTATTTGAAGATTCAAAAGTAAGACTCCTTTGACTCTTAAGTTAAAAAGGACGAAGCTTAGCCAAGCAGTTGGCCAATACTTTTGGCCAATAAGTAGCGAAATGAAAGTGATTGCAAAAGTTTTGCCCAGGCAGCTGCCTCATTGACGCTTAAAATATGCCAAGTTTTATTTGCTAATTGCAGCCAAATGTAGCTGAAGACGAGGGGCTGGGGGCGCTGCAGTGTAAACAGCCGCAAGGACAAAACTTCCAATACCAGAGCTGGCCAAGAGCCACAAGAGCCAGAGACAGAGATGGAGCCGCAAGAGATAAATAGAGAGGGGCAAAGGGGAGCGCCCTGGAGCTGTGACAACGTTTACAGAAATCACACAAAAAACCGCCGCCGGTGGGCAAAAGTTTTCCACAGAAAACTCGAAGGCAACGTTTTTCCGCAAATTTCTTTAGCAAGTTTTTGCTTATTTCTGTTGTGTGTGTGTGTCTGTGTGTGTGTGTGTGTAGTGGAGAGCTTGAGGGGGCAACGTTGTAATTGAATTTGCGTCAAGTTCTATTAAGTGGCGTAAACTTTTGGCCTGCGGAATTGAACTTGGCGCCCAGCCGCATGTGCATTTTTCATATGTTTATCGCAGTGTTCAATATATATGCCCCTTCCCCTGCCTCCTGCCTCCTGCCTGCTGCCTCCTGCCCCATCTCCCCATTGCTCCACCCCCATCTGGCGGGCACTTTGTTTGTTGTTGAGCCGCTTTTTCTGACAAGTCTGCGCAATGAAAGTGACTGCGACGGGTCTGAAGGAAAAACATGCATATGTGCGGAGTCGGGAGCTGGTTTTGTCTGAGTTAGGAACTGTTCTTATCGCCCAATTGGCTGTCATTTGCCAGCGACATGTGCGGTTATCAATGAAGCATTAAATTGTTTTGCCATTTTAGAGTTTGAGTTGATGTAACAATTCCTTTTTATGTGCCTGCACCTAACTGACAATCCCTGTTCATGTCTTCGCCGAAAATAATCAAGTGCGAACATTGCGGTCGGGTGTAACCGACTGCGCAATATTTGTTCACCGTATAATAACAGCTTAAAAAGAACGAATACGGTCTCAGCTTTTATTTTGATTTTGGAAAAATATCGTTTGCTGTAATTTTAAATATTTGAAATTTTTATGCTCGATATTTAGAGGAGGTCATCAAAAAACTGCCTGCCAAATTTGCTAACTCTAGCTCTAAAATTGAGGGAAATATGGATTTTCGCTGCTTACCCGTCCCCAAGATCCATATATAAGCTTTATCAAAATGTGTAGTGCTATTTTTAGAGGAGATCATCCGTAATTTGTTTTAAATTTAAAAAAATGTATCTATCTTTAAAACTCAAAAGTCTTATTGCATGTATACGAACAGATCGAGGAACAGCAAGACGAAATGTGCACAAACCCAATATGCTCGTTTCACTCCTCGAACGAGTATAAAAATAAGAAAATATATCTCTCAATCTCCCTGGCATTAGCCACAAGTCTTGGAAAAATCACTTCATTTGTGTTTAGCCGTGCGGACCAGACAATCCACTCATTTCCATTCATTCATTCATTCGCTCATTCATTTCAACCGAAACCGGGCACAACGAAAGACTCGCCAAATTCTGGTCTGGTCTCGAGCTCATTTCGTATGCAGGACCATTAGAAACTGGACCCTTATATAGCCAATTTATGCATTGTACTTCATATTATGCAAAACCAAAAAAATCAGGGTATAAAAAAGGGAAAAGAAGGAAAAGTCAAGTGTAAACGCATTAAATTGTTAATGCTGTGCATTTGTTATCAGTTTTTCAGTTTTCAGCTATTTACTATCTGTTACCCGGCGAGACTAGGTCACGGGGCTCAACCATAAACCGTTAACATGCGTCGTCTAAACGTGGCAAAAACGAAGCCGAGAAGAAGCAGCAGCAGAGCCCAAAGCGGGCCACAGCTGCTGTGCGAGTGCGACGTGTGACATCAAATATTAAGATTGAAAACGGCAGCTGGTGACATGTTTTCAGTTGTATTTGGGATCTGTTTTCGGCTTTTATTCAACGCTTTGCACCCTCTGAGCCATAAAATGGTTCAGACGTGCGCCCAATGTCAGATATTGTGGAGCAAATATTTATATTTACGAGTGAGTCCAAAATATATGTCCTATTTTATAAGGCTAAGGCAAAAGTAGAACAAAGTAAATTGACGAGATGATACAGAGAACGAAAGAATATTGAAGTTAGAAAATATTAAGGAAGTATTAAGAAAGCACAGTCCAAGTAGCAAAAGTAACGAAAAACAAAAAGAAACCAACGATATAAAAGTGACGAGTGAGAAAGGAGAAAAGAATAAAGGAATAACGAATATGACGAGCAACGAGTAACAAGGAAAATAATAGGCCAAAGTGCAAAATAACACCTGAAGAAGAAAAGGTAAAACAGTAGAAAAGGACATAGCCGGACAAAAGTAACGAGTAAAAAACTGAGTCGGCGAGACAAGGCTTAAGGGTGAAACTAAATAAATAAATTCCTTTTAGAAAAATAATTAGAATCATAAAGATATAAAGACTTATGCATAAGACCTACACTGAGAACAAAACAAAAGAATCGAGTACACAATAATTATGAACCACCTGTGCCACCGAATCTTCCCAGTAGAGAGTCTGAAATTGAAGTGAAAGGTAAGAGTTATAGTAAACACAGCAAAAGTAACGAGTAAACAGAGTAAATTAAATTGCATTTGGATAAATGACAATAGAAATTGGACAGAAAATGTGCGATCCGAGAGTAATTGAAATGTGAAGACGCAACAAAATAATCATATTTCATTTACTTATAAATTTATTTTATTAATTGGTCAATTAAAAGGCTTTGCTGTTGCATTCTGTTTGCTTAATATGTGAGACATTTGTGAGATATTTGGAAAATCGTTTCTTATGAGCCGGCATCAGCTTTCAAAATTCTCTTCGCAGTTGACTAGTCGGGCAACTAAAACAACAATAATTGCCAACAATAACCTAGGCCAATTAATTTGTATTTATGGAGAGGACTGCTAAACACATTTTGTTTACACTACGCCATGCTTAGTTCTTGGACCCATAAACAACAACGACAACAATGGATACTTGAGAGGCAAGCTGAAAGACTTTTGTGCCTAAAAGCAAATAAACATAAAATACACTTGTTGTGCGCGTGTGTGTGTGTGTGTGTGCATGCTTGTGTGTTTAGTGTGTGTGAACACTTCATTAAATTTTGTGAAATGCAACAGCTGCTGGCTTAATAACAGGACAAGCCGCAAAAACAACAATGGAAACAATTTCAACTATTTCTGCACACGAATTGAAAATTTTGCAAGTGCGCAGAAAATTGTCGTATTTAATATTGCTTTTATTTTTTTATTGCAAAAGTTGTGGAAAATATTTATAAGCTCGGGCTGAAAACGTTGGCTCAGGCGGACCGATAGGGATTTTGGCCATGTTTGTGGCCCAGTGATGGGATCAGCAGTCGGCAGGACAATTGACAGGATAAACAAGAAGTGCCCAGCTCCAGTTAGATGTTGTATATGCTGACAACTATTTCGGTTTGGTTTGCTTCACCGATATCCATTCAAATTGTCAGCCTGGCTACAAGTCCCCTGCCCGCAAACACACACACACGCACACGTGACAGCTATTTGCTTTTATGGCAGCTGTAAGTGTGGTGTGTGTGTGTGTGTGTGTGAGTGTCGAGGACATGCATACGTCAGTTGGTTGTACAGTTTATCCAGTATATAAACTTCAACAACATACGTGAACACACTGGAATGCCCCTCTACAACTATTTCCGCTTACTGCAAACAAATCCAGCTAGCTAAACATCACAAGCAACAGCAACAGCAACAACAACAACGGCAGCAGCAACAACAATTGCTGGAACAATGACCGAGTCTATGGCGCGTATACGCAATATTGGCACTGGCATATTATTGAGTTGGCAACCATCGAATCCATTGAAACGTTTTGAGAATCGAGCACAGAACAGTAAATGTCCTTAACCCCGTCTCATTAAATATGTTGACATGTTGATAAATCGATGTAATAGTCCTCTCTGACTCGATTAGATAGACTTTTGGTGCCCTGACAGTTCAATGCGGGGTCAGCTAAGCTAAGATATTTTTCTTTGTTTTTTGCGGGTAAGAGAAATTGCGTGTGGAATGGTTGGAGTGCATTATCTGTTGCTTAATTTATTTATTTTATTTATTTATTTATTTAATAGATTGTCAGATCGAGTGTCAACCTAAGTAAAATGTATAAAAACAATGAAATGTAATGTAAATAAATATAAACAATTATAAACTAAAAGCTTAACACCGACACGATGGGAGTATTTTATTTGCCAGTCATAGCTAATTGTTGTCAGTGACGTTAAGAGCTCTACTGCTAAAGAGAAGGTTGTTAGTAGTAAGAGTATATTCTACAATTTAAATCTAATTCCAATAAATAAACAATATAATAAGGAAAGTGAAGGTAACAGTGTTAGTTATTAATAATAATAATAATTGTTAGAATTAGATGGATAGATAAGAGGAAAGAGACAGAGACGGAAATCGTTGACCCGATGGGGGAGAGATTTAGCCCGTCCAGCACGACTTGGAACGGTTAAAATATGTTAATATATAAATATAAGTTTATTATTTATGCACAGATATGTGTTGCAAACATAGTTAATAGCTATTGAACTATCATGACATCAAATATTTTAAAGATTGCTAACTGTTAGACAAGATACAAATCAAATAAACTAAAATATAAACTAAATAAAAAATATAATTTAATAGTGAATTACTTAAAACCAACTCAAGTAAAACATAAAAAAATCGACATTACTTTGGTTTTATATAAAAGAGAGAGAGAGAGAGAGAGAGAGAGAGAGAGAAGTTTGGCAGTTGAAGATGTTAATAGGTTTTAAGCGTCTTTAAGCTCGTTAATCCCAGCAGTTGGAGCCGTCGTCTATTGGCTTCGTTTTCTGGCCCATTCTCTCTGGGGAGACGGTGTCATATTTGATTTTGCATTTTCGTGTTGTGCTTCGATTTCGATGTCTGTTTGCCCGCCTGCCCGTCTGTCTGTCTGCCTGTCTGTCGTTTGCACCCTCATCAGAATTGTGACAGGGCAAAAACTTTGCGCTTAAAAATAAATCAAAACTTTTCATTCGTGCATTATTTCCCCAGATAAATGTGCTGATAATTTGTATGTGTTTTTGCATATGTCAACTTTTGTCAATGGGCCAAGAGTTTCGGCAAAAGTTTCCTTTGCCGCGCAGACTGTTTGCCAAGTTTTTGCATCGTTTTGTCTACGTTTCTTGGCTTCGGCTGAATGGCTTGAGATTTGGCTAAGATAACCAGAGAGCAAATAGGGGACAGTTCGAGGCGGTGCGGGTGTCTGTCTGCTTATCTAAAAATATTACACAAACATAAATAATAAATATTAATCTTTTCTATATTTTTTTAACATAATTTAATTTAAACTGTGATTATGCGAAAAATGCTTTTTAACCATATACAAGATTTTCGGTTCATGTTAAAATATTTTATCTGGCGTCTTGTTTTAAGGTTATTTTTGCTATGCTTTTCCTTGAGTTCAAGCTTGAACTAAAACTACAGAAATGATTTACAGTTTCGTCAATTTGCCTTCGCCTTCTCACTTTTGGCACCTCAGAGCAACACAAAGCTTAACAAAAATCAATCAAAGTCCTTAGCCTTGTGTAAGTGGCGTAACAATTGATAAAGTATACGACACATTGGCAGGCTTTGAGGCAGCACATAACAAACTTTTCTTATCCAAAGTTGTCAAATTTGAACCCTTCAAAAGCATCATTTTGGTGTAAACAATTCAATTGCATAAATGTGCAAAACTTTTCGTAAAGTTGACACAAAAAAAAAAACAATCTTGGCAGGAAAGAGAAATAAGAAGGGAAAACAAACCGACAACATTTACACACTTTATTTCATAGCCGGGTAATGTTCAAGAAATAATTTTACAATTCTATTCAATCAAAGTGTCGACTCGATTCCGTTTAACAAAAGCTGCCAAAAACCCAAATGACGAAAAGAAATGCAAAGTTTAGCAACAGCCAACCCCACCCCTAACTCACAACCCTCCCTTCAATTGCTGTTGAATGTTTTGTCACCTATGTCTGCCTAAAACGTATACAAAAACTTCGGAAGTTATTTAAAACATTTCCGTTCGCATTTCGGCTTTCGTTTGCAAAGAAAAATGCGTTTTTCATGCTAATGTCAAACCCTAATAGATTCAACGCCCATTCCTCACTCCCCCTTCCAGGCAAACCTCAACCTAATACCCGTGCTTTATGTCCTGCCCCCAACATGTGTTCTGAGATTTTGGGGCATTTAATTGAAGTGCGGCACATTCGAATTTTGTGGGCGTTCTCGATGCTGAGTTATTTCACTCTTGAGGATTTCAATTGGAGCACTGATAACTTTTTTCGACTTGGCTTCAATTGCGTAGGCGTGGCTAGCTGATAGGGATCTTAAGTTGCATTGTGCTTTAGTTGGCATCCAAAAAGCAGGTAATATGTCAAAGTGCTGGCTTAAAGAGATTCCTTCCAGCGATAATTTTAGAGACATTTAATGTATTAAACAAATTCTTTATCTAAATTTGTTTCTTTTTTAAGGCATATTTTGAGAGAAATATGGAAAATGTAAATTATTATTATATAAATATATATAATTCTTCTGTGAGTGTGTATGTCACTGAACTTCTCTTAAACGACTGACCCGATTTTTGTGTGTGTTCAAGGGGATCTGAGAATGGTTTAGATTCACAATTTTGTCCGCTGGACAATGTTTTTTTAATTAATTTTTAATTTATTAGTAGTTGTTGATTTTGGAATGTTTTACATTGGATCCGACAGACGGCGCTACCATCGCAGTGTCAAATTTTAAATAATATTCGAATTTTAATTTTAGTCTGTCCCGACAGTTAGCGCTGCGATCAAATTAAAAAAATGTTTTGTTATCATTGTGTTATTGTAGACCATGTGCTGGATCAGATCAAATATTAAATTAAAAGGTACTGAGTGTTTTGAGAAGAGTTTTGAAGTGTGCCTAAAAAACTATACATTTTGCGAATTTAGTGCAGAATCGAAGTGAGTATATTTCTTATAATTTTTTTTATCAAATTTACACGTGCGTTAGTTAATAACTAACCTAACCTACAAATTTATTTGTGTACTATCGGCGTCATTAATTTATGACTGTTTCGAGATTTAAGGGAAAATAAAATAGTATGCAAATAAAATTTAAATAATTGAATATAAATGAATAAAAAAATATATGAATAAAGTAAAAATTCATAAAATGAAATATTCGATATTTTGAAATCTGTGTCGATAAAAAATCCATCCAAATAAAACTCAGTGTTAATAAAGAGGCAAATATAAAACGTGAATAAATAAAAATCCATAAAATTAAAGTATAATTTCATAAACAATACATGGAAATTCTATATAGGTTATCTACATAATTATACTTTTATTTAATTGTTGTATTTTATTGTCTTCTATCTATTTACTTTTTATATTTGCCTCTTTATTTACACGAATTTTTGTTTGGACAGATTTTTTCATCGATACAGATTTTGACATTGAATATTTTATTTTGTGCTTCTTGCTTATAAATTCATATATTTTTGTAAATTTTTTTTATCCATCTACATTTTATTATACCGATTTTATTCAGATGGATTTTTATTTTTCATTAAATCTCAAAAAATTAAAAGTCAAAAATTAATGACGCAGATAGTAGCTTATTAATTTCCTAATGAATTTTTTCAATTGGTTTTATTAAAAATTATTCCTTATTAGAAATATTGAATAGAAAAAACATAAAATTACGCGTTTTTGATCTAAAATTTGTTACAATAAATCTTTTCAGTTTATTACTTAAAATTTCATCTTTAATAAATCACTCATTTTCGTTATGTATTATTTTACAGTATTTTCCTTATAAGAAAAATGCGACGTCTTCGTGGAAGAGCAAAAACATTGGTCGGCGTACTCGGAATTAAAACAAGTTGAAGATTTCATTACACATACTCACACGCTATCGATTAGTCTAATTGTAATAAATTTACATGTAATGACGTTAGATATTGTCATAACATTTGAATAATAATTTTCATCAAAATGGTCCCAGAATGTTTTAGCTTATTAAAAAAAGTTTGAAATTTTCAAATTAAAGACGTGTAGACAGGACAACGTCTGTCGGGTCCCTTGTTATATATATTATTCAATTGAGAGCATAGTGTAGATTAAAGGAGAAGGAGTAATAAAATAGTAAAATAGTATAGAATATCACTGTACGGCTATGATATTATATAAAAATTTACCATCGTACTTGTATGTCAATAGTATATTATATAATAGCATTAATAGTTTGGTCTGGTAAAGTTTAGTATAATAAAGAGTATAGACAGCTATACAATATGATTTAAAATATGGTATATGAATGAAAGGCTTCAATATAATAGTAGTATTGTAAATAATTATTAAGCACAGCATAGTATGTATATAATCACACAAGTATATTTATATTTTGCCATGTTTTATAATTCTATACTAATACTAGTATGATATGCACACATTTCCTTTGCTACTTTTCCACTCCAGCTCTCTCATTCCGATTAAATCATATTACAAGTTAGAACAAAGGTCTGCGGCAACAGACGGTATATGTAGTTTTTGCAGCAGCTGCGATATTTCCGCATTAAAGGGGCTGCTAAATAAATTGAAGCACAATTTAATTTCCCATTTGTTAATGACAACCTGGCAAAAAGTGGCAGCAACAACTGAATTCCACGCACACAGGCTTCCACTAAATGCAAACAAATGAGCAGAAACGGCGTCTCACATTTTGCTAGCAATTTGTAGGCTTACGCAGAGTGGGGGCGGGGGGAGTTGAGGGACTCTGCAGTTGGGGCAGTGTCATTTGAAGTGTTGCAGCTTCGTTCGTCGTGTCGCCTCGCTGACAGCGAAAATAAAAATTGTTGAGCAGCCCAGACACAGACACAGATACACATACGCAGACTCAGAATAAGGCAGAGACGGGCACGAAGAGGCAGGCGGACAATAAACACATGTTTCACTTTGTAATGCACGCGGCCATAAAGTTAGCGCAGACCCGACGTCTGCCCGCCGCCTCGACAGCCCCTTAAAATGGTGCAAAAAAAAAAAAAATAAGAGCGAAATAAGTAAAAATAAAGGAAAAGTAAAATATAATGTGAGGGCAGCCGAAAAGTATCTGCGTTTTGTTCTTTTATTTGTTTGTTGTGTCTGTGCGAATGCCCTTTACGGCTGAGCGTTTTAGGTTTCGCACGCAGTTTGCCCAAACGGGGATTACTTTTGACAATGGGACACATGAGTACATACGTACAATGGGTGCCAGTTTATAAATTTTCTTTGAAATTGGCAACAGTTTTTGTGGATTAAGCAAAACAAATCCATATTGAATATATTTTCAGTGAGCATATTTGCGAGGGGTAGCATTTTTTGGCCTTAGATATAAGGGCTCCATATTGATTCTGCGTCCATATTTTAATTTTAATTTTAAAAATGTACATTTATAAATGTATACATTAAAAGCTAATCATATTTGGAATGTAGTATTTTTTATCCTTCCATATCTTGCAAATCGATAAATATCGACTAAGCCTGGTGCTTTCTCAGCGTATTTGTGATATTTATACAGGCAGAGCCACCAAATACGAGTTT
Organism: Drosophila robusta; assembly: GCA_035043565.1. NCBI lineage: Eukaryota > Metazoa > Arthropoda > Insecta > Diptera > Drosophilidae > Drosophila > Drosophila robusta. Next base: position 8,570,622 of record JAWNMW010000583.1, on the reverse strand, counting down.
CTTTCGCACACAGATCAATTATATTTTACTTCATGAAATTTACACATATTTGGATACCATTTTAGTCCTCAAACATTTCATTCAATAGCAAATAGGATAACCGCAGTTTCTGCCCATAACTGCATTTTAATTTTCCTCACTTATTTGCTTTATGATTTTTTTTCGCGTAAATGAAGGGCAAACAGAAAATGGTTGAACTGAAGAAAAATTTTCTTTCTGCGTGCCAAGCAAACGTAGTGGGAATATGGTCTGCTTGGAACATTTGTCTCCGCGACTCCTGCTGTATCTGTGGGCCATAAACTGAGCTGGCTAATTATGGCCACTAATGAGCTTGAAATGGCACTTACACAAACCGAAACAAAAACACACACAAGTCCGGGCCCATTGCACAGAGAGCTCGTTCAGCTTGTATTACTTCGTATTTAGACATTTGCTGGCATCGTAAAAGGGGCAACAAAAGGCGACGAACCAATAGCCAAATGCAATGCATTTAGCATTCGGGCTCTCTATACTCGCATTTGGCTGTAATTTACGAGCAGTGCCAACTGCACAGCCAAAGCGTGGCCAACTATGTGCTGCATTATGGGCGGCGTCAGCTATTTAAATTAAACCAGTCCGAAATATAACAAAACTATAGCACGCAATTACAAATTGTCTGCGCAATGTCAACGAAATTAGCACATTTTATGGGCCGTCATAAAGGGACGAGAAATTTTAAGTTTTTCACATGCGCAAAAATATTACCCTGTAGAAATTCTATCTTTTTTTTGGCCCTTGTTTAACAACAACTACCGAGACAATTGAAGTATGTTCATAAAAAGGCGATAAGTAACTACTGTATTATATGTATATTTATAACCTGTCAAATGCAAGTATCCTCTAGAAGTAGTTTTAAAATATTAGCAAACAGTAATTAAGGATATTCTTTTACGGTTTTCTGATAAATAACCATATTGCCTGGGAGATACATTTACGAAAGTAACGAATTTACATTTACGATAACGAACATTTGTATCCTGAATACACATATGATAAAAGCGTGATGACTTGTTCTGCAACTAAATACAGGGTATTATTCATGCAGTTTCAACTAGTGCTTTCCAGATTTTAGTTTCTTATTCTGGCGCAAGTCCCCACACTGAAGTTGCAGTTGCAGTTTTAGCCTCTTGAAGTTTCATTGAGATGTCTGCCTACCTTTCTGTCACCCTCGCTCTCGTTGTGCCCGTGTCTGTGGGGGCAACTTCAGACCGCTGTACACGATTGTTGCGGGTTATTAAAACATTTTCGGTAAATATTACGAATACGAGAGATCGCACGGCCAGACTCCGACTCAGACTCAGACTCTGGCCAGCCGCCAGTTACCAGTTACCAGTTGCCAGTTGGCTGTTATTGTAAATTTTAATTATTTTCTACAAATGATGATTAAATTGGCCTCAGGCAGCACAGATATTAAATCAATACATGCAATACCCCCGCTCCCTTTGCCGGTCGGCCAGTCGGGCAGTCTGCGTGTGTGTTGGTTTCTGTCGGTGAGCGCGTTTAAATGGCCATAAACTCCGATTGGGCGACAGTTTACCGGTTTGCAGTTCATTATGCACAAATTGACTTTTTGTCGACGACCCAGCGCTATGAACAGTTTTAATAAACAAAATACCGGCTATTTATGGCCGATATTGGCCAATAAGCGGCCAACAAAAAACAGCAGCCAACGAGCGGCAAAAAGTCAACTTGAAAACAAACATAAAGAAAATTAAAATCGATAAACTATTCATAGGCACCGACCAAATGCTCTTCCTTGAATTTTGAGGGAACAAAAACACTTCTTATAGTTTTTGTTGTGGCAGTTATACTAAAAAATTATATAAATAAGTATGTGTAAAATGAATAAATATATTTTTAAGTAAAAATACATATTAAATTCCCATTATAATATTGTTTCCATGGAAATTCAATTTCGTAAAATTTTTAATATTCGTCCTTAATATATTTTCTAAGCTGTTCGCTTTTTTTAAAATTTGTGTGTGTCAAACCATTTTACAAAGCCTGTATACCCTTCTTATGCAACTTTAAGTCAAACTCCGCAAAAAATTCAATTAAATGCGTATCTCTAGCCTTGAGCTCTACATATCGGAGAGCTTACAATATTAACAAGCCATCAAAGCCATGGAAACTCAGCATGAGGAACAACAAAAACAAAAATAACAACAATAAAAACAACTGCATAGTTCGGATCATGCAAATTCCCAATGTGCATTACTAAATCAAGAGCCAATAGATAGCAGTACCAGTGTGTGTGTGTGTATTAATTGAAAAACTCTTACATTTGATGGACTTTTCAAATATTTCAATGGTTGTCCTTTGGTAGGAATGTCAAAAACACAAGCCACACACACACACACACACACACATCGCACTCTCACTCACAACATACATTTGAGGTACGCACAGCGAGTGAATGACCATTGTGGCCAGGTTACAAACACTCGAATGGGTAAATGGCTCAAATTGATTGAATTTTGCACTTCGGTATTCATGAGGCGAACAAATTTGAATGCTGCAAAATTTATGAACCATGACAGCCAAACGAATTATTCTTCTGTCCAAAATGTTCAAAAAATGAGTCAAACAATCAAAATTAATGGCTTACGAAAAATGGTCGCTTTTAAAAGCATCAACTCTCTATAGAAAGTGTGTGGAGCGCGTTTTTGTTGCTCCTTAAAGGCTTTATACACTCACAAAGAGTTATTAACTTTTATTACAAGACTTGCGATGCATTGCATTAATAACTTGAAAACATATTTATAATTAGGAAAACATTTAGGTAAACCATTTTAATTTAATGACTATATAGATTGTATATGCTGCTTAGGAGCTCATGACTTTCAAGGGTATTCAAAATTCAGCAATTCACAAATTCGTGACTCTCTCGTATTTGTTTTCAATTGGATTCATTAAGAAAAGTTCACCCAGACTGCGCAGCCGGATTCTGTAAGGAAAAGTAATCGAAAGAGTTGGAAAATTACACTTAATGGATTTTAATTATGCATTGGCAAAAGTCTCGCAGCAAAGAAGAGCATACAAAAAATAAAGGAGTATCGTCCTTAGCTTCGGCTTTGAATATTTGATTGAGCCCAATGAGTTCGCCAAGTGAAAGTTGTTGCATACTTGCGGGCGTTATGTCTCGTTTCGATTTTGGTTCCTGCTTCCAAGTTAAACGAAGCATAGAACATCGGGCTACAGCGCGCTGGGGGCGGGGCTACTGTTCGTCCTTGTCCAATTCAATTTGCCCGCATTTCAATTTCCTTTCATTTTACGCTCTCTTACGCATCAATGTCTTGCGGCACGTCCTGCCATCGAATCGAATCATCAAAGCCTAACCGCAGTGGCTCACATATGCGCCGAATTTGCCTATTAGTATGCTAGCTAAAATGTACGCAGCGCCATTGCAATTTCTTGGCTTACTTTGTTTTATTTTTTCACTTCACTGGAATATTTTCTTTTCTCGAAGTTCATTGCACGCTGCTTGGCAAATGAGGCATCGCCCCCGGAACTACTTATAGATATGATAAATTATTGTTGATTGCTGAGAGAATGCCAAGTCATTGGAGACAAATATGCTTTTGGATTTATGCATCTGATTTTTATAGCTAGCCGAAAATAAAGTGCCGCCAATTCGGATAGTTTATATCTGTAGTAAATGCTCATAAATCTTGTGCATATTTAATTTGTATGTTTATTGTGGTAAGAAGTTGCAGATCTCAGAATAGAATAAAATTATTATTTAAAGATGCAATAACTAAAAAAACCGTTAAAACGTATGCTTATAGTTTTTATGCACTAGTATTAATTTATGATAATAATATGATATATATATCAATTTCTTAATTTCGAATTTTAATAACTTTGCCGAAATTAAATGGATTTTCATAAGATATATCGGTTTGTTTATGGTATCCAACCAGGGTATCTTCTAGATGAGCAGAGCACTCTTACTTAATTTAATACTAGTGTTTTAAAAGCATATTAAGTCTTCCTGCACAGTTAAGCTTTGAAAGCACATTAAAGCTTTAAAACAATTAATTGCATTATGTACATATCATGTGAGCTTTAAACTGAATTTTTTTGATTCACACCTTTGAATTTTTATACAATACTTTGAACTCGAAAACAGCTCATTAAAGCTTTCTATAAAGCTTAAATCATTTATTAAACACAATGAAAGCTTGCATCGTATTGAAAAATTTAAAGTTTAAGTCACAATGATTACCTTAAATATTTGTTGAATATCAGTTATTATTGGGACGAGAGACTTGAGGATAAAATGATGCAATTTTGCTTGCACCAATACCTAAATACTATTCTTCTCTATTCCATCCATGTTTGACTCTGCTTCAACTACAATTTAGCAAACAAATTGCAGTTAATTTGCTGTTCAAAATCCCAGTAATTAGTCAAGTAATTAGTCCGGATTTTCAAAAGTAGAAAGCAAAACCAGATAAAATAAATTACTTGGGTAGCTGCGTTCGAAATTCTTAGAGTATAAAAAGCAGCATTAAGTCTAGTTCCATATTTCAAAGCGAATTTATAGTCGATTCGAATGGGAAGCGCATAACAAATGCCTGTGGAAATGTTCGGCAACATGTGTTGCCACATTTATGTGCCATTATCGCATGCCCCGAGCCGCTGCTCCCATGAATTGATGTGAGGAGCTGTCGGAAATCTTGCTGGCAATGTCTGGCACATAATACCGTTACTTTCTGCACCTTTGTCATGCACATAATGCTAAAATATTATACCGATATTATGCAAATTTTTATTGTTTTTCATGCGGGTGCCCGGCATGGCGCCCCGCCGTTCCCCGTACGCGGCTAAAGGGATTTGGTGCGTGATGAAATTAGGATAATTTAATAGATTATGCTTGGCGTTGATTTTTCACATGTAGCATAGACAGGCCCTGGCACAATCGCAAGCCCCGGCTGAGGGCCGATTCAGGTACACATCATGCATTATACATAATACGTAATACATACTCGTAATACCTGTTATGTGCCGTCTATGCGTATTGATTGCATTTACTCCAACTCGTACCTTCTGCCAGTCATTGTTGTCTGGCATCCAAAAGCCGACTGCCACCCACTTTGGGGATTTGGGATCTCTTTAGCGAACGGCTCGCGCATAACGTGCCACCCCCTGTGGGGATTTTCTTTCTTTGGCTCTACCTTCATTTTCGGGCCTTTACCAGGCACATCACGTAGCTTCAAGACGCATTTCGTCACCCAAGCAACGGCTCGCAATTGCCCTTTTGTGGCAGGCTCTCAGATTTTAAACATTTTCTTAAATTTCCAAATTTATAATTTTATAATTTTTTTAAACTTGAATATTTTCCTATTTTAAAGTAGAATAGAATAAAATTTAAATTCTCAGAAGAAGATTGTTGATTTTTCATAGGCTTTAAGCCAGCAACCGCATCATTAGATTGTCATTGCTTAATTTTAACTGATAGAGGAAAAGACGGATATGGCGGTTGATAGGGAATATATATCTCATAGATACGGATATGATACATGTCCGTTTAACTTATTTCAGTTAATACAGGGAATACATACATATTCATACATTTAATCGAATAATTTTATCATCTTTCCACTCCATAACCTGAACTTAAGAATCTACAGTATTTTATCTATGTTAGTTCTTTTTAGCCATAAAATACGTTCAGCTGTTTAAGCTCCTCCCCTCCTTTCACTCTACCTGCTGCTAGCACGGACTACAGTTTTTCCAGTTGCACATTTTCAACTAATTTACTGGCCTTTAATTACTGCTGGCTTTTCGCAGAGCGTTAAGCTAAATGCAGTTTACAATGTGCGGCACAACTTGCCTCCGGGTCCAGCGAGCATGAAATTGGCATTGAATGCATACATAGTATATATAGGCATTATAGTACGTCGCGCAACCAAAGAGATTATATTAATTAATTTAATATTGATTGCCACATTTGCCGCCATTTGCCATCGCTCAAGCGCGCCTGAGAGGATTGACTGTTGGCCAGGCGACGATCCTTAATCAGGGATGCAACTTCTAGTGTAACTGCAGGAAGTTTTTATCTTCAATAATATTTTATTTGCAAGATGTTCGTAATTGGTAAATACACTTTTAAATATATATAAATGTCTGTATTTTATTCCTCGTTTATTTGGGACGAATCAACATGCGCACAGCCGTAAAATATTGTCTTTGATCACTTTTATACCACGATATTGTATTTTGTTGTTCTTTGCCGTACCTTCCGTTTAAATTACTATAGTTAGATGAAGAAGTGAATTATAATTAAAAGATATTTAACCAATGTTAGAGATATTAGAAAATATTACTAACCTTGCCTTACAATCATGTGCATACCACCAGCCACCGCCACCCCAGAATGTCGCACAATTGTAGTTTGGTTTACGATTATTTTGATCGTAAGTTGAAAATTTCATCAACTTATTCTTCGACATTGAATCGAATGCATTTCCGTCGTATCTTCCGAGGGACTCTAAAGTGAACTTGCTCTGCTCATCTCCGACTTTAAAATCGTCATAACGAGCAAAATACTTTCTATTATGATTATCAATTAGCTGAATATATAACTGGTACTGTCGAGCACTTGTGATACGATGCAGTTTTTCTAGTCCAAGGAAAAATTCGGAATGAAAGTCTCCAAATCCATTTTTGTATTCATTCCAGGTGCGATTAAAGTCAACTGTGCCATCAAGGCGCTGCTGAATTATCATCCAGCCGGGGCCGAGAATATTTTTATCACAATGTACGTGAAAAGGACTTTCACCTGGAATGTTTATCAATACAACTCCATCCAAAGGCAGACAACTATCCGGCAGGTTCTTTGTCTTGTCATTAACCTGAGCGTTATGCAACTGAATGGAAGCATCTTTTTTATTTAGCTCTGAAGTCAACGATGATATTTGCAGTTGTAATCGGTTGATATCGTCCGATTTTTGCCGCCAAGTTTCCAATTCGGCATCTTTTGACCGTATATTATCTAAGTACTCCCTACTTTTCGTAGCGCAGTTGCGTGCTTCGGATTCTAAGCGTGAAATGCTGCTATCTTTCATTTTTAAAGTCTCTAAAAAGTTTTGCAGTGTTTTTGAATCAGTTTGAAAAAGAAATTATTTAATATTTTTTGGAAAATTAAAATTATTTACCTACTTTGATTTCTGCGCACCTCAATAATGGTTTTGTTTAGTCGATCTTCATTTATCTCGAACTTTTTCTTAGTTTTTTACATTCCTCAAGAGATATCGACTGAGTGGCTTGGCATTGATCTGAAATACAGATAAATAGAGAGAAAATCAGAGATATAGATAGATAGTGAGAGAGATAGTGAGAGGGAGAAAGCCTCTGCACTGTTATATGAAATAAATGGAATGTTATATCTTACATTTGGCCTTGATTTAGCATTATTTTAATTTTTAAATTATCTGTAATTTTCTTACCAAATTTTGTAATTTTGTAATTACAAGATGAGATATTTGATTGCAGTTCTTTAAGCTGTAATTCGTATTCCTTAATCCTTGAGTCGAAAACCGTAGCTTTAGATTGAAGCTTTTGAATTTCGTTATCCTTATCACTAACTTGTCGAATGTATTCCGAAATTTGCTTTATCTTCATATCTTGGTCAGATTTTAAGCTAGAAATCTCTAAAGTTTGCTTAGCAATTGTAGAATTATATGAAGTGATTTTTACTTTCAGGTCTTTAACCTGTAAATCGTATTCCTTAATCCTTGAGTCGAAAACCGTAGCTTTAGATTGAAGCTTTTGAATTTCGTTATCCTTATCACTAACTTGTCGAATGTATTCCGAAATTTGCTTTATCTTCATATCTTGGTCAGATTTTAAGCTAGAAATCTCTAAAGTTTGCTTAGCAATTGTAGAATTATATGAAGTGATTTTTACTTTCAGGTCTTTAAGCTGTAAATCGTTTTCCTTAAGCCTTAAGTCGGAAACCGTAGCTTTAGATTGAAGCTTTTGAATTTCGTTATCCTTATCACTAACTTGTCGAATGTATTCCGAAATTTGCTTTATCTTCATATCTTGGTCAGATTTTAAGTTAAGAATCTCTAAAGTTTGCTTAGCAATTGTAGAATTATATGAAGTGATTTTTACTTTCAGGTCTTTAAGCTGTAAATCGTTTTCCTTTAGCTTTGAGTCGGCAACCGTAACAGTAGATTGTAATTCTTGAATTTTTTTATCATTTTCATTTAGTTGTTGCTCATATTTGTGTTTATTTAGTTTATTTTCTGCTTCATTTTTTTCATTACTTATTGTCTGAATTAATTTTTTCATTTCAATTTCCACTTGCGTTGAGGGGCCATTTTGTAATTCTCGGATTGTAGAATATATTTTTTTATTGTGTCACCTGTGTCTGTTTGGTTTTTCAATTGAGCCCGACATTCGGTCAATTGAGTCTGCAAGTCCGAACAAAGGTTATTCAAAGCTGTTTTCGCTGTATTCAAATCCAGTTGCTCCGCCTCCTGCTCCATTTGCCATTCCAACTTTTTAAGCTTATCCTCATTCAGGCCGATGGTTTTATCATACATAGCCAATTCCTCTTTTAGCTCCTCCAACGTTTTTTTGGTATTCTCTTCGGATTGAGAACTTTCTGCGCACCTTGTCCAAATTATGAACTGAATAACGAACACTATAAAATGCTTTTTCATTTTAATTCCTTCATACGAATTTATTTAGTTTTATTAAGCGTCGTCCACGTCCGACTTTTGATTGCGACACATTAAACTGAACTGATTTTGATAAGTTGCTCTGAAATGCTAAGAATCAAATTTGCCTAGTGAGCTTGAGCCGGTCTCTTGCGTTCTCGCGCTATGTACGTACATAGTATACACAAATTTTCGGCAGAATTTTATTATCAGCATGCACATAGTGGGAACTTACTCTTACACGAAGTGAAAAAGGGGTATATTGGTTTTGAGCAATGTCCAATGTCCGTCCGTCTGTCCGGATAAACGCAACGTTTTTCGGCGCTATTAAGAGAGACTCAAAATTTTGGATATATACTTGTGGTTATCTGTTTCAGACAGTCTTAAGATTTTTGTGCCATGTCCACTGGGAGGCTCGCAAATCGATAACATGTCGCGAATCGATAAAAAGAATATTTCCCACAATATTAGAGTTACCAAGTTTGGTATGTATATTGCAAGTGATTTCCCCCAAAAATTGCGACCCTGATTTTCCGGCCACGCCCACTGGAACACACCCCGACGGCCCCGCCCGCACGCATCGCGCCAACCTATAACTCCTAAAGTTTTAGAAGTAGAGTCACCAAATTATAAAGGTAGATTAGTGGTCACCCCCTGTAAATAAAGAAGGGTACACAAGAACAAAGAACTATATTCAGAATATATCTTGGCTTACCAAAGGCATTTGACCCCATTCTCCCTTTCGTGCACTTGCATACTAGCCACTAATTAATCCATTCTCCGAATAGAAATGCAATCATTAAAGCGATTTCCTTTTGATTCGAATGCAGCAGATGCCGGTGCAAATTAAAATACCCATTAATAATTGCGCTAATTGAAATATCTGTTTTTTTCATTTTGTTTGTTTTTTCTGCCGTCTGACGTTTGCATTTGATGTATTTGAACTTTCGAGTGTCTCTTGTCTGCCCGATGCTGATTATGCTTGCTTTTGCTTCCGCTGAAAAGATGCGGCTATACTCAAGTGGACAGACCAGCCCTGGACTAAATGTCTAAATAAACGCTCGGCAAATTGTGCGTTTTATGCTGGAAATGAGGCAGCACCGACGCGACGTTTGATGTCTAATGATTTGCATCGCTCGGATATGAATGGATGCTCCAAGAGCGAGTAGTAGCTTATCTACATGACCAGGGGAAACTAGTTTCTGCATTGGGAATGCGGCGCTTGGCTGGCTGGCAGCACGTAAAAGAACAGCAAATGTGCTCCTCGCGGTAATGTTAACATGCATGATAAAATTAAGAGAACTATCTTATTGTTAGACTGATCGACTGATTAAAGTTGACAATCACGCTAAAAAAGAGACTGTGTCTAATAGGGAATACCTCCTAAATGAACCATCCAAAGGATGCGGAATAGCATATTTAATCAACTAGATAAAGTGAACAGGGATGCAATTTAACTGTGAGCAAGTGCAGCCAATTTGTTTCGCTTTTAAAGCCAATGGCAGCGTGTGTTTACTCAGCTGTGATTTAATTTCACTTCATATATAGCTCAGTACCCTCTCTCTCTCCACGCACTTTAGATTAATTCTCCGACATTTGGCCTGATGTCTATGAGGAACTCGGGCGATGATAATGTGCTCTGACTTGTGCCGGGGCAAAGTAAAAGTTTGCCATCAAAATAATTCTAAGCCCTGGTAAAAGTTTGATGACTAGACAGTTTTTGGGCCTGGCTCGTCAATATGCTAATAATGTAAACGCACACCCGGAAATTGTTTAGCTATAAACTTTGTTTGCGGTTTTCGAATGCCAAAGCAATGCGTATTTTGGGGGGGTGGGGCTGTGGTTTGTCGTCGTATGTGCGACGCTTATGAAGTGGGTGACGAGCGTGTTCGTACGTCGTTTATAAGCAAAAACATTGACTCACTTATATATATATAGTTTTTGGCGTTTCTTATCAGCGTCCGAGTAACTGCTTGTTAAAGCGAAATTTCAAATAAAAATTTTAAGAATTGTATATGACTTTATCAAGAAGTTGGCAATTTTTTATAAATTAACAAATATAAAATATATTGTATATTCCTAAATAACTTCTGTGTTTATTTCTAGATATAATGTATAATTGAAATGATTGCTTTATCAGAGAAGTAACACTAAAAATGCAGTTGCACTTATAAAATTGTTGAACCTGGCCCGATATGCAGACTATCTATTAAAATAGATATTGACAATAAATTGAACTTAAAAATACAGTAAACAATATTAACAAATTCTTGATGTTCTTATGAAAAATATAAAAAAGCATTTATAAAAATAAAACAAATTTAACTATAAAATAATATTCGAAAAAAATTCGTGTTCAAAAATGCACGTAAAAGAGAATTAGTTTTATTTTGTTATCGTTGTCGAAACTTTAAGGTGCCAACTAATTTGAAATTGAACTCTGAATTGGCGAATCGTGTTCAGCCGTTCTTTAGCCACTAGCTGCACTGTCCAAAGCAAACAGACAAGTCCACCTGGACTGATTCAAGCTTGCACCACCCACTTGGTGCTCACATGCTCCGGGGCCATTTATCTTGATTTGTACAAACCTAACGACGTTTAAATGCTTGTTGCGAACGTTTTGCACCATTTGCAGCATTCGCTGGAGCTGGATACACTGGACTCGATTCGTGGCATCACGTTGCCGGCTCGTCAGCGCTGCCTTGTGCTGGGTCATGTTTATGCTTGAATAATGTTGACAAAATCGCTGAAGCGACGAAGCGGTCAGCCCAGGGTGCAAAGGGGGTAGAGTGAGATGCAGAGAGTGCGAGTGGAAGGGAGGAGCTAGAACAGATACAAGCCAGTTACACGCCGTGGACATGCGACCCGGCTAAACACTTTCAGGCAGCTCTCGACCAGCTTCTGCGCCCCGACCGCTCGACGCGCAGACAAATTGTCGCTGCCTTCGCTGCTTGGGTGTGAAAATGTTGGCAAAGTGGCAATGACAATGCCCGGTTAGCTACAGCCTGCCACCCCCTTTGCCTCCCCTGGCTGCCTGGCTGCCTGCCTGCCTGCCTGCCGGCCTGCCTGGCTGTTGCAGCTTTGTATCTTGTATCTTTTTTCGTTTTAGCAAAACCGGCAACTGGCGCTGCTAACTCAACGCTGTTATGACAAGTGGCTGCAACGCCGTTGCGCCGTTTCCGAGCCATAAAGCAAATTGATGATGAAAAAGTTGCCGCCGCCGCCGCCGCAGCCAAAGCTTCGTGTTCGTGTCATGGCCTGTTAAATGTTGGCAATAAAAGTGAAAACTCTTGTCATATGGCGGTGCCGTTAGTTCGCCACTTAGTGGATGGAAGGAGCTTTAGATGCAGCCATAAAGAGCTCACCTCTTAAAGTTGCCTGCCCAGTCTAAACGCCCCAACATCTTTGATTGTATTTAGCGCACCTGCGTCGCACTCATAAACATAACGAGTGCTTCGATTTATGAAACAGGAGGAAGCAGAGGCGAGCCAGCGATTTTTATTGTATCCATAAATCAGGCCATAAAATCATATGAAGAAAATGCAAATTCATGTTATGTGGGATACCATAAATCTACAAATGTTCGTTCAGAAAAAATTGGAAATATTAAAAATAATTTGTCGTCGTTATGGACAGAAATATGCTTGAGCAATAGACTTAGCAAAGAATGAACATTACGTCTTCTAGATGTTGACAAAATAAAATGTAAGAGTCTTATTTTCTATTTACAATTTTCGCATTTCATTACATTTTCTCAACCAAATTCTCCCAAAAATAAGTAAATAATTATACTGGTTTAGTTTTGCATATATAGAATGACCTTCAATTGCATGATACTCGATTATGATTGTTTTTTCCCCTTTCAACATTCTACCACCAACCTGCTAATTTCTTATACGGAAAAGTGTTAAATAAGGAATATAAATTTCAGTTTCATGTTCTCCCTTTGCGTCGAATTAAGTTGAGAATATGCACAGCGCAAATGCAATTCACTTGTCAACGGTTTTCGCAACAATTCTCAATTCACTTAAAAAAAAACTCTTTGAGAAACATTTCACCGTTTAATGATAAATTGCCACTATGCTGCGTCGGGGATAAACCAAAAGTTGCTCCGCTATATAATCAAAATCAACCGCAGGAGCCACGCGTCGTTGATTGAAAAAAGTTGTAAATTTTGTGACGTACAACAGGGTAAAAACAACAACAGTAACAACGAGAGTGGCGTTGACAGCGAAGGGTGCGTTGAGCAATTGATAAATTTAATGGCGTTACGCATGTCAAACTCGCAAAATCCTTAAGAGTGTCAAATTGGCGCCCCCATTCGTCGTCGCACCTCATCCTAAGCAAATAGAAACCACAACGAAAAAAGCAAGAAAAATGAGCAAAACGAAAAAAAAGAGGAAGAGAAAAGCCAGCAAAAGCATCGAAGCCAACTGCAGCAACAACCGAACAAATGAAAAGAAGGTAATGAGAACAACAAAAAAGCGTCCCGAACTAATGGAGAGATATGCAAAGTGTGGCAAGTGCCAGGTGACGTAAATAAATTGTGAGAAATACTTAAGACCTGTATGATAGATGTATATTTACACGGCCAACAATAACAGCCAACAACAACAACAACAACAGTCGGCTACCCACAAAGTAATCCAAAAGTTACCAAAAAAATCTTAGGCTCAGTTTGTAAAAGTTTTTGCGGCAATCATTAATTTTGTCAACGAATGGAATTGTTGACAAGTACAAAAATAAATTAATAGATTGGATTGCATTTGTAGCGAGGGATTTTATTTATACCAAAGTATTTTGGCCAGGCATTAATCTGGAATCTTTTTAAAGAAGGCTATTTAACTTAGTGAATTTACACTGAGGTTTTCCATACTTCTAATCATTTCAAAAATAGATTTTACATTTGGAATGTTGTTTTAATAAAATGAGAATATCGTATTAAAAAAATAAACAAATGTAAAGTTTCAAAATATTGTCAGTAAAACTTGAACGGATGTTGGAGGCGGAAAAATAGAGCTTGAGTTTAGTTTAGTTTAGTTTAGTTTAGTGCTAGAAAACTGAGTGTCAAAAGTTTGCGAATGTCACAAAAAACCTAATTTACAAACTATTTTAATTGGTACTACGGAAGTTATGAGAGAGTTAGAAAGAGAGAGAAAAAGAGTGTAAAAAGTTGAGTAGATGAGCGAGCATTATTCATATTTAACATATTCACGTTTATATATAGATTGGCATTATTAAAAAGGAAATAGCAGCGAAATCTTAACAGACATTAAAGACCTTTCAAATAGGTTGCGGCAATTTATCAATGCATTAATCCTTTCGAGTTACATAACCTTAACAAATCCCAGTCTCTAGTTTCTTCTGTTTAACTTTGAGTGTTTGATAAGCACAAAACTCGACTCCGAAGCACTCTAGTTGCTATTTGGCTCAAACTGTTCAACGTTTGCCCGTCCAATTAGAGCCAGAATGGCGTAACGTGTAAATCCTGTCGTTGACTTGCAGCGAAATGCATTTAAAATATGTGCAGCGACCCACCTGGAGGGGCGCTAGAGGGTATGAAGAGCGGGGGCGGCAACATCTTCACTTGTCGCCGGGCAAATGGCAGAGCACGAAGGGGCGTCAGGGGGGAGGAAGTCGCCTCACTAAATGCATCACGTATTGGGTTTTGACATAAACGCTTGTCCTCGTTAGCGCCGCATCGTGTTGGCCATGGCCAAAAGGTGGGATTGGGACTTGGATTTGGCTTTGTTTCTGCTGCTGCAGCTGCAGCTGCCCGCCCGCGGCGCCAGTCGAAAACTTTTACAGCCACGTGGAGGCGGGCGCGAGCCGGCAACTTTGAGAGTTTCGTAGGCTGCCGGCAGCATTGATAAATTGCCGTCGCGTTGCCGGCCCTAACCTGACGGCCCAGCTCAGATTTTATGCAAAAATCGCGCGTTTTAAAAGCAGAAATTGACAAAAATAAAGAACGAGGAGAGAGAAAAAAACAGCAGAGTGAAACTCAGATGCAGATGCAGTTGCAGCTGCAGCGCCAGATCCCTTGGGGTGTTCACTGACGGCGTCGCTGCTGGCGCTGAAATAATGCGGCCAATAAATGTCAACCCCTCAATCCTCCCCCTCCCTCCAACCCTCCGCACTCCATACGAATTCCCGCAGGTTGCTCCTTTCATGTCTTTCATTGGCACTGCAAATTGTGTATTTAAATGGCAGTTAAAGTGGGAACACGTTCCATTCCCGTTTGAAGTTGTCGATGATGAGTGATCACATGCAGCGACCCCGGTGCTCAGTCCCCTGCCCCTGCCACCACCTTGCAGCCAGCAGCAAGTGGATGCCACTCCCACGTCGCCTACAATTGCTGCATGGATGGATTTATAAATATTTCATGGGCAGCGGAAGTCACTCCAAGTCCGAGTGTTTACAATGAATCATATTTTTATGAGCAGCCTCCGTCCGAACAGCCGGCGTATGCAGTTCTTAAAGCTGCCCGGCTGAGACAAAGGCATATTTGTGGTGCTCGTATAAACAATTCATGTCTTGAAGTGCAGTCTGCCTGCTTCTGCATACCCTGTAGCCATCAGACAGCCAAGAGAGTGTTTCGTTTAGCTGTGTCAACACCCTCATTCACAATCTGGCTAGACTTTTTTATACTCAAACCAGATGGATAAGTTTTGACATAAAGTATCTTATATGTCATACGCAGTTCAAATTTGTTGCATCAACCTACAGACCTTTTACAGGATATCCTTGCGGTGAGCACTCCCCGACTGACGCGTTCTTAGTTGTTCTTCATTTAGTTTTGAACATATTCATATTCATTTGCATTCCGTGCAACCAACTCAAGTGACAATTGCGAGTGTCATTGGCGTCGCTCGAGTCTCTCTTTTTTGAGCATTTGCATATTGGCACTTGGCGGAACACTCATGTTTCTTTAAAATGGCAAATCAAATGTTGCCAATTTATGACAGTCTACATCAGCAATTTGCATATCTCAGATGTTGAGCACAGCTTTTATAATTTAGCTGTCACAATTTGGTAAATAAATCAATTTTGATTTTCAATACACTTCATGTCATTCAGCATGACAACAAAAATTAAGTCATTACGTACTTTATAATATTGCTAAGAGTTTTGGTTAAAGCTGAGCCATTCACATGATTTACAAGTGAAAGTATCCACTTCTTCAAGCCTTACTTATTTTGAAAGAAAATTTTTAAATTAAAATTTCATCGATTTTAGTGGTCACAATGGGCATACAAAACCACATTAAAATCGATTGTGAGGGGGTAAAATGATTTGTCAAAAATCAAATATCAAAGTTTACAAAAATGTTGACATGGAAAGTCTCGGATCGATAGCTCCCATATTTAAAACTCCCATAACTTTGTTAAAATACGACCAATATTTATGATTGATAACATTTCGATAATAGTTTGTCATGTAAATTGAATCTGCATTTAAAATATATTCATTATTAAAATAAACTTTTTACAAAAAAAAATCTTGTACTCATGTACCCTTTTACTTATTTTGTATTTTTCAAAAAAAATGTGCAAAATGTTCAAACTACCATAACTTTGCCAAAACTGAACCAATTTTCAAGTTTGGCATTTTGGTGCATTTAAAAGATGTGCATTATAAAAAATAAAATGTTGTGGAATATTTTGGGGAAAAAATCTAATTTTTACAAATTTTTGCAACATTTTTTTCAAAAATTAGAATTGCAAATTTCTATTTTTAATTAAAGGGAAAACTATGTGTACTAAATAACGTCTTTATAAACATAAGTCCAGAAAAAAATTTCTCTTTTGCTACAAATGATGTTAAAACTTTTCAAAAAAATAGTTGGATTTAAAAATTGAATTTTGAAATTCTGCAATAAGCATTCTTCAAAATAATTGATAATTATATTAATTTATATAAATGTCTCAATTAATACAATATGTCACAATTTCAAATCTCAAATTTACATGAACTTTTCTACTGAATTTATTTTTGGTTAACTTTTTAAATGTAGTTAAACATTTGTTTAGTTTTCGGTTCTATATTTTAGGAATAATTCAATTTGTTACAACTATTTTGTTTATTTCTTTTTCTCCTTTCTTTTTTGTTGATTGTACCCTTAAACACTTTCGAGCTCATTAAGAGCAGCAACAGCTGAGACAAACAGCAAACACCGTCTGTGTGTTCATTTGCAATTAGCTAATTTACATAGTTTGTTCCTTTTTTTAACAGTATTTAAAACATTTTAAACAGAGGTAAAACATAAAAAAATTGGTAGCTAAAATTAGTCAGTTTTAAAACTATATATTATATGCTATATAAATTTATTGTGAACATGTCAAATATTCCTATCATATTGCATAAGCTTTAGTTTTGACAAAAAGCTAAACAAGTAGCATTTATTAGCAAATAAATTTTCAGAGCTATGCCTTATAAATTGTATGGCTGGCATTGTTGCCAAATATCGTTTATCACATTTATCATGTGCACACGGCGGCGTCCATTGTTCTTTTTCCACGGAATACCGAGTGGGGTGGGGACGCAGAAAAAAAGTATTTACGATAGCGCAATTTGCATAATGTGCAAATCATAATACGAACTTCCTGTGGCTCAGCCCTGTGTGGGTGTGTGTGTGTGTGTGTGAGGCATAAATATTGCAACATTTGTAACAGACATCGCCCCAGCCAGAGATAAGTTATCAGCGACTGAAGTGCACACACGGGGCACACTTGGATTCGATGTGGCATGCGAATGCTGAATGTGGAAAGTTGAGTGTTGAATGTTGAATGTGGTTGGCAAAAGTTTATGCCCACGCTCGGAGACACGCGGCTCTCAAGAGGAGGTATTCGGCTTTTGCTCAGTTTGCAAAATATAATAGCAGCAGCTTTAAATTGTCGTCGTTTTGGGGGATACCAATTGTTACACTATATACCCTGTAAAGTCGGATGTGTGCATTTTTCAGTCTAACAAAAATATTCTCTTTATGGTCTAGCTGATTGAGCTAGGAATATTTGTTTGCTGATTTAAGTGTATGCGAAATATGAAAATTCTACATTTTTCGAAAATAACAATAATACCTACTGCGTACTGTGACAGAGTATTTCGCAGTCGGTTAGGTCCGATTGCAACGTTCTTACTTGTTTCGCTTGTGTTCTACAGCGATTGTTAAATTTCAATTTCACAACTTTGGAGCATGTAACAAGTGCAGCCAGTTGTTGCATTGTTGAAGGTAGTTACATGTGTCCAACGTCTGCAAAATGTGGCAATGACAAATTTCGTAAATGAAAAAACCTAACGAGCCAGTGAGTACAACTGGCACTCACAACGAAGTTTGAATACATTCACGTTGGTTGGTGTTAAGCAAAAATAAATTGACTACGTAAGCTCCTTAAAAATAAAACATATATATATATATGGATGGGTCTTATGATTTATAACTATTCAATTTTAAGTGAGCTTAAAAATGTATGCGTATAATTAAGTTGGATGTCAGCAGCTACTATTATAAAAAATAAATTTAATGAAATGCAATTATTGTCGAGAAAATTAATATAATTAATTTGTACAAGCTCGTTGGCCAACTCGTCATACCCCAATATTCGAGTGTGTTTCAATGCAAATGAGAACATCGTCTACGCTCTGGCCATGTCATATGGCCACATGTGTCAGCGGAGCTATGCAAAATCATTTGTCTAAAGCTTTAAGTGAAATCTCTGAGCGCTTTGAGCTCTGCTCTGGCGACGACTACAACACCACATCAATTCAATACCAATAACTCAAAAACAAGAACCGAACAATCCGACAATCCAACAATCATGTGGCTGCATTTCAGCTAACAACATTTCTTATTCGTTTCCACTTTTTTTTTCTGTTTATTTTCTCACGTTGCTTTTTGCCTTTTGCAATTTCATTTCCCAGAATTCCATTTACACTCCAGCGCTTTGTTCCAACCTGACCAGGCTATGGCCCTCTCCTGTCCCGCTCTCGCTCCGAGCCCCTATCCCCATGGCCCCACCCGAAGGGGCTGCAATGTCACGACGACGTTTGCCCCGAATTGGCAGTGATAAATGTAGCGCCAAGGCAGCTTAAGCTATAGCTTCAGGTTCAGCTACAGCTTCATGTATGAAGCTGCAAATCCGAAAAGTGTTTGCTATTTATGCGCAGGTATACAAAAAAACAGAAACTTCAATTCATATTTTGCCCGAATTTGAGATACTCTATGTAATGCTGAGTTGAATAGCAATTAGTCGGATAGATCGTTCAGATTAACAGACAGAGAGCTCTTGTATATTAATTTGTTATTATTTTACGTAACTAAATATTAGAATTGAGAGCAGCATTAAGTGCTTAATTGTGGACGAGGATATTTTTATTTTAAGTCAATTTATTAATATTAAATTGTATTGTCTAAAATGGGAGCTGTTTGCAAAGTGTTAATCGTAAGTGACAAAGTAGGGCCAGGAATTATTTAGCAGAAATTTACATTCGAGTGCCAGCGAATATCACAACTACAAATTAAAAGTATCTTCGACCAATAAACAGGGTTCTGTGAGAGGCATCCAGAATTAAACGAACAAGATTTATGAACTGTTTAGACTGCTTAATAAATATTACAATTTGATCTGGATTAATATGTAAACATTTAATAAGAATCGTAGAGTTTTAACAGAGTTAACGATAAGTTAAGTACAAGCTAATACTGGGTACATCGAAGGGTATTTGTAAATAGAAAAAAGCAAAGCGAACTAGTACTAAACCACTCGCTTGACAAACTACTCGCCATCCTGGTCTGCTGCCGGCTGCGGCGTGAATGTGTTTTATGTATGAAATGTCAGAGCGAATGCCACAGACTGAATGTTGACGCCTGATGCATGGATGGATGTGGCCTGGCCTGGTTATGGTGTGGGGCAAGTTCAAGGCAACCCTCTCGTGTCTCGCATGTTTCTTGCTGCTAAAAGTCAGAGAACTTAACACACTCGCAGACTATGAATATGAGCTTGAATATGAATAGACGAGTGTGCATGTGCCCTGCGGGCATTTAAAATGCTATTGAAATTTCAGCTACAGCGTTGCTAATTTGTATTTTAAAATATGCGCAATTATAACAACAACAACAACAACAACAACAACGAGTGGCAAAACAACAATGCGCTCAGTGGTGTGTAGTCTCCATGTTTAATAGGCCGAAAAGGGTGCAGCCCGGATGAGGGCGATGTCATAACAGCGGGACAGTGAGACTGAGGGCCGAATGCCAACCCCAAACCCTCCCTTAAGTGCATGCGTTCCATTTGTAGAACGCGTGCCAGCCCCCCATCCTACCCTGCCCTGCCCTACCCTACCCTACCCTACCTTCCTGCCCTGCGCCGGCGTGGACTTTGCATTTATGAAAAATCATTAAAATTATTACATTTGGCTTGCTGACACCTCTCGCGCAACAATTCGTGACATTTGTGCGGGGATTAGCCCAACAACTGTCACACATTTTTTGGACTCGAATTACCCTGATTAGCATGGACAGTGTTTCGGGTCTGTCGTCTTGAAAAACGCAACTGTTACCCGTTATAAACATTTCACTTTGGGATTATGCGCAATTTTTCTGGCTTAAGACCAGCTCGAAACCAACTAAAGACACCTGCCCAGCTGCTATTAATGGTGAAAAATCTTGAACATTATGCAAATATTTGCGCCCACTAATGACACGAGGTCCGCTAACAATCTGCTTCCCATGTTGATCAAGATGAAAACGAAGGTAATTTTCTCATGGGCTTGATTAAAAAAATATGTGTATATGTGTATATTGCATATATATTATAATTACAAGATGTTTGTGCTGCTTCGGCAGATAAAGGCCTAGGCCAAGGACGGCCTCTGAAGCCTTTGAAATGAAGTCCATGCATAATTTAAAAGTATTTAATGACTGCAGCAGTCACATATACTGTTTTTTTGAATATCTTAAAAGTAAATATCCCTTATATATTTTTAAACATAAACTCATTGGGCAAAAAAGCTAAAAAGAAATTGAAAAAAGAAATTCCTTTTAGAATTTGTAGCATAAGCATATATATATATATATATATATATATATATATATATATATATATATATATATATATATATATATATATATATATATATATTATTTATTTGTCTTCAATAACATTTTATTTGCAAGATATTGATAATTGGTAAATACACTTTTAAATATATATAAATTTCTGTATTTTATTACTCGTTTATTTGGGACGAATCATCATGCGCACAGCAGTAAAAGATTGTCTTTGCCACGATATTGCATTTAGTTGTCCTTTGCCGTACCTTCCGTTTAAATTACTATAGTTAGATGAAGAAGTGAATTATAATTAAAAGAGATTTAACCAATGTTAGAAATATTAGAAAATATTACTAACCTTGCCTTACAATCATGTAGTGCATACCACCAGCCACCGCCACCCCAGAATGTCGCACAATTGTAGTTTGGTTTACGATTATTTTGATCGTAAGTTGAAAATTTCATCAACTTATTCTTCGACATTGAATTGCCAGCATTTCCGGTGTATCTTCCGAGGGACTCTAAAGTGTACTTGCTCTGCTCATCTCCGACTTTAAAATCGTCATAACGAGCAAAATACTTTCTATTATAATTATCGATTAGCTGAATATATAACTGGTAATGTCGAGCACTTGTGATACGATGCAGTTTTTCTAGTCCAAGGAAAAATTCTGAATGAAAGTCTCCAAATCCATTTTTGTATTCATTCCAGCTACGATTAAAGTCAACTGTGCCATCAAGGCGCTGCTGAATTATCATCCAGCCGGGGCCGAGAATATTTTTATCACAATGTACGTGAAAAGGACTTTCACCTGGAATGTTTATCAATACAACTCCATCCAAAGGCAGACAACTATCCGGCAGGTTCTTTGTCTTGTCATTAACCTGAGCGTTATGCAACTCAATGGAAGCATCTTTTTTATTTAGCTCTGAAGTCAACGATGATATTTGTTGTTGTAATCGGTTGATATCGTCCGATTTTTGGCGCCAAGTTTCCAATTCGGCATCTTTTGACCGTATATTATCTAAGTACTCCGTACTTTTCGTAGTGCAGTTGCGTAGTTTGGATTCCAAGCGTGAGATGCTGTTGTTCAAATTCAAATCTGGCTGTTTTTTTGAATCGGACTGGTTGGCTGCAGCTAAGAAAGGAAAAGATAGAGAAACAACGAGAGTTAAAGGGCAATGGAACCGATGAAAACTTATTGTGATAGATTGTAATTATAGAATTTCTTTATGCTTATCGTTAACTTGTTGCTTATATTCGGAAAAGAGTTTACTTGTTTCAATTTCTTCCTTTGTGGAGTGATCCCGCATCTCAGAAATTAATTTTTCTATTTCGATTTGGTTTTTCGATTGAGCCCGGCACTCGGTCAATTGAGTCTGCAAGTCCGAACAAAGGTTATTCAAAGCTGTTTTCGCTGTATTCAAATCCAGTTGCTCCGCCTCCTGCTCCATTTCCCATTCCAATTTTCTAAGCTTATCCTCATTCAGACCGATGGTTTTATCATACATAGCCAATTCCTCTTTTAGCTCCTCCAACGTTTTTTTGGTATTCGTGTCGGATTGTGAGCTTTCTACGCATCTTGTCAAAATGATGAGGTGAACAACGAACACTGCAAAATACTTTAGCATTATAATTTCTTTATACGGATTTTATTTAGTTATATTGCGCGCCTGTCAGATTCGTGTCTCATTGGAGACCCTTTAAAACCGAACTGAATTCGCAAAGCTGCAGTGAATTAAGTTGAATGCAAATTGTGCAGTGAACTCTTATCATACTGCATTGTACAGTACTTACCGCTTACATGGAGTATTTATTTATAGGAAATACAAGCGATTATCGCATTTACGAAAATGTTATTTGTATGCAAAAAAAGTATTATCGCTATATACTGTATATAGTGCTAGTGCTTGTTACACAACATTACACAATTTATCAGCAAAATATTAACAACAAGGGACGAATACAACTTATAGTTCACTTAGGAGCAATCGGTCGAAAAGTTAGTTTTTTGTAATAAAATAAACTTATTTTTCATCCAATATATGCCAACGAAATTTTAGTTATATAGAACGATTCAGCAAGGGTATTTAATCTTCGGCACATCTTAATTGTTCGTTATAGTTTGTGCCCTTAGTTTCTTAATATTTCATTTACATATAGCGTGGGTAAACAGCTTTCCAGATAATTCAAATGTGTGCCTCATTGAAAAAACAAAACGATAAGCACCCGGTTTCTCCCTAGGGAAGCAACGCAAGTCCGTTGATTTTGGCCAATTATGTTGGCAACTAGACAAATCAAAGGCACGCTGACAAAAGCCCAAAGGACGGGAGGGAATACTTAAGAGCCGCTCGGCGCCAGCTTCTTGCCTTGATGTGGCATTGTTTATTGAAATGCGGCCCGTTCCATCGGCCGCTGAATGAAATTGCGCGGAAGCACTTGCAGGCAGTTTTTTCATTGGCTTCAACCCTTTTGAACAAATATTTTTTGTGATTAGCTCGGGGCGTGCCCAGCTAAATACAAGTATTACTCGCATACCCACTCGGGCCCGATCCGAGCCATTCAAGCGGCAATAATTTGCTCTGCATTGTTTAAATTTTACAAATTTATTGCGTTATGCATTCATTACGCGAATGCCAAAAGCCGATCCATTCGCAAAAATTACTTTTGCCCTCTTGAATGTGCGTGTCTGGCGAGCATTAAAACAGCCAAACGGTTCCCCAATTGCGGCGGCTCCAGCGCCACTGGCTGCCCCATCAAGATCTCGTTTCGCTTTCGTTAGCCGATTGCCCGGCGAAAACTCTTTCAGTGGGCCGATCTGCGGTCCTGCATGTCTGTGTGCGTTTGACTGTGAGTAAAGTTTAATGATCGTCGGACTCATGATTTTTTCAGAACAGATAAACACGACCACCAAAATTGTCAGTGCGATGTGCAGAAAACGCTGTTGCGTATACCCTGTCATATTTAAAGTGCTGGGGGGAGTGCTAGCTTAAAGTCGAATTCCGCTGCGGTGTTCGTTTTGAAAGTAGTTTCGCTTATCTATGCATTTTGCGCCATCTTGAATTTAAAATCAAATCTTGCAAAATAATAAAGTATTTATTTTCTAGAAAGTAGTCATATTTTTAAGCTAGAAATTTATTACCCATTTTTTAATCAAATTTAGATGTTTGCATATATTTCAAGGATTTTTTCGACCCTCAGATATAAAAGATTTTTATTTTTCTTTAATTGTCTCTAAGCCTAGAAAATTACAGTATTTTTAAATAAAATTAGATAAAGGTAATTACATTTTTACATATAGGGTATCTGTTAGTGAAATCGTTGCTTCTGTAAGATGCTCATTATATAGTTGCTTTGCTGGCCTTTGGAATTGGACTTTGCTCCTCCCAGCTGATGCCAGAAATGTCATTTATTTGTGTACTTGTAGTTGATTAATTACTTCCAGAGACTCTTGTGTGAACTCTCCGTGAAAATCAATCAATCATCTATGCCACGAATAGATCAAAGCGCAGCACTTCAATGAAACTGAAATCGGAATCGGAGTCGTAATCGAAATTGAAACTGGAAGAAAAGTTCCAATTGATGTGGTGCAAACAAATCTTGACTCACAGCCGGCGACGATCCGTGACCTTTGGCCGGCTGTTGTAGCAGGTCCAGGACATTTTGCAGCTTGAACTGGAAACACAATGGAGGGCGGAGAAGCAAGCGCGGGGCGGGGCATTACGTGACAGGGCACTGGGCGACTAAGTGACAGCGTGAATAAATTTGTCATTAGTAAATGTCAAAGATAAAAGGGAGCACCGAGCTGCAGCTGCTGGTGAAGCAACTGGCAGTTGTCAGTGCAAGTTGCCCAGTGCCAAGGAATGCACTTGCCAGTGCCTCTGGTGCCCGATCCCCAGCGATCCCATCCATATGTTGCTTATTTGCAACGAGACAATTTGCATGTGCCGCCAGTTGCGGATTGCAATCATTTGTTGTGCTAATTATGAAACTTAATGTGGCATTGAGGGCGCATATTGCTGCTCCGAGTGCGCCTCCGTCACCATCTTCGCCTCCGTCTCCGTCTCCATCTTTCGATCCGTGGACGCGGCCGCCAAATGCTGCGTGCAAAACAATTAACCATGAAATTGAAAATGCCGCCGACGACGACGACGACGACGACGGCGCTGCCAGCGATTTAAAGTCGCCTTCTATGCAAAGCAGGCAGCTGAGCCAGGTCGCGCATATCCCTCTCAGCCTCTTCCTTATGCACGTCCTGCGCCCATTCGTTCCACTTCTGTGGCCAGGCAGGCGCAAGGAAGTGCCAGAGCGTGCGCGTGCCCCCAAGTGTGGCAGTGCCCCTTAGGGGCAGGCGACACCGAAAATCGCTCTATTACCCGAGCCCGAAGCGGAGGCGGCTGCAGCCGACGTCGACGTCGACGTCGACGTCGACGCTGGCGTCGAGTTCAAACGTTACGCTCTTGCGCCCCTCACAAAAACCCCATGACATGGCATTAGCCATGCCACTTGGCGGTACTTTAACTTCGTGACCACAATATCGTCCAGGGTTGCCGTCATCATTTAAAAAACATTAATGGGATTTTAATTTCTGACCATATATTCCAAAAGTTACACATAAGCTATTAGAAGAATTTAAAAATTGCAAACTTATTTTATTCATTTTGGCAAGTAATTGGCAAAGTTTTTAACAGTTTTCATGTTTGCACAGTCTGCAAAGCTAATGGACTGTTGATAGCGTTATTAATAATAGCTTATCAAATCTATATACATTCGTATATATATATATGAATATTTTCATTTATAACTATAAAAGTATAGTACAGAATAAGTTATAAAATGTATTCTTTTAATATTTAAATTAGATAGATATCAAGACAAACACTTAATTTACTTGTAAGAAATAAAAGTATTTCTATATATAATCTATATATATGTAGATAAGCAAAAAGTAAAAAGTAAAATTTAAAATTTGAATCAACTTTAGGTACATATGTATATATATTATTATTTTCTTTTATAATTGTAAAAGTAAAATGTATTATTTTAATATCTAGATTTTATTATTTTATTATTTTTAGGGTCTTCTTGCCTTTTTCTGAATATTTTCATTTATAACTATAAAAGTATAGTACAGAATAAGTTATAAAATGTATTCTTTTAATATTTAGAGTAGATAGATATCAAGACAAACACTTAATTTGCTTGTAAGAAATAAAAGTATTTCTATATATAATCTATATATATGTAGATAAGCAAAAAGTAAAATTTAAAATTTGAATCAACTTTAGGTACATATGTATATATATTATTATTTTCTTTTATAATTGTAAAAGTAAAATGTATTATTTTAATATCTAGATTTTATAGATATGTAGACATGAATTTTATTTACTTTTAAGATATAAAAGAATTACTATAATAAAACATCAAAAATATTAATAAGTGAAAAAAAATTTAGATTTATTTAAACAGATTTAGTGAATTGGAAATTTGCTAAGCACAATCAAAATTGTAATTAACACGACTTCAAACGAAATGTAATGCAAAATAATACGAAATGTTATACATTTATAATTGTAGTGCTCATAATCGCAGTTCGATTGTTGTTGCTGTTGTTGTTGTGCCTGTTGCTGTTGTTGCCGGCAAAAGAGCGATTAAGTTGTGGCTTTGACTTTGGGACTATTCAAGGCCGCAGACAGCTGGCAGACAACTGATATGTGCACATGAGTGTGCAAGCGAATATGAATGTGAATGCCAAAGCGAACGCCATATCCATTCAGATACCGATTCGGCGCCACAAAGGATGCAGCTCTATGGCAGCCAGACAAGAGGCCCAACAACAACAGCGCGCTGGGAAACTGGTGAAAACTGATGAGGGCGAGAGATGACGAAATGAGCTGGCATATGAATCGCTCTTGTGTCTGCCAACACTGTGCGACAAGCAATCGAAATCAAGCGACAAATGGAGTTAAATTATAAATTAAAATTGAATACAGTCTTAGTAGCTAATAAATATGGGCAAGAAAAATCGAGGAACTCGCCAATGTGCGTCCGTTGATGTTGACTTTTGTAGCGCAGTGTTTTCTGGGTGCATGAATTTTTGCGTTGAATTCAATTATAAAACACATTAAAGACAAAGGCGGGCGACTGTCTGGAAATCTGTGCATGTCCTTTGTGCATTAAATTTGCTGAAAATTGGTTAGTCGTGTCCTCGGCTAGATAAACTTGTCCCTGCCTCGCCCCAAACCCTATGCAAATACTTCAGGGATAAGCCTTGCAGGTGCGGGCGGAGGCACTTGGGTATTTTCGTCTGGCGCTCGGCACTTTGTGAAAGTGATTTCATCTTTGGGTTCTGACGCAGCTCTCCCTCTCTCGCTCTCTCTCTCTCTCTCTGTGGGATTTGGGGAATACATTTGGCATTAACTCTTCAACGCGGCTAAACACATTCAAACTTGGCACTGTCCAACAAGTCGCAGGCCCGACGGGAAGTCGTGTCCTTTCGGCCAAACATTGGCCGCAGCACATTCCACGAATTTCGAGTGTTTCGAGTACGTGTTCCGCTTAGGAATTCGTTGACATATTGGCCACAGACGGGCGAGCATATTAATATGGGCTTGGAGAAATGTTGAGGAAATGTTAATCAAGCGGTCAGTGTGGAATACGGAACACCACTCAACCACTCAGCCACACAACCACACGACCGCTTAGCCACTCGACTTTTAGTTGCCGCCCAGTCGTCGAGGCGTGGGAGATTTTTCTTTTTGTTTTTGTTCTTGCCATTGTTTTTTCGGAGTTGGAGTCGCACGTCGCACGTATTCAGACTATTAATGTCATTCGCAGTTGTTCCTTCGTCTTCTTCTTCTCCTACTTGCTGTTCTCCTTGTTGCCTTTAAGCCGGCTAAAACGGAAGTTTTGTAGTCAAGTTTTGTCGGCGCGGCACGTCAGGTAGACAGGTAAAATGTGGTAATGACGGAAATGAATAGCCTGCGGCAGACTTGAGTGTTGGGTGAATGTTTTCGAATACTAATCGGCTTCATTAACAAAATGAACAAATTTAATTGTGCCCTGCAAAGCAGACACTCCGATAACACATAAGTAGAGCACATTTGCACAGAATTTCAAATCAACAAATGTTTAAAAATCAAATCCAAATAAAATCAGGCGAACAAGCTGATATTGAAATACTATCAATTCGAAATTCGCTCTGATTTCAATTTATATTTATGAATTTGAATTTGAAATATCATTAGGGTTTTAGTTATTTTGAATGTAAAGAATTTTAGTTGATTTTTAATGTAAGGAATTCTATATGTTTTCGAATCAAAACATTTTTTTTAAAATAAATTATAGGTAATTTAAAAAAGCTTATCAAAAAGGCTCTTTTCACAAATTCGAATTTTCAGAGGAGTTCAAGAGCATTTAATTTGCTCATTGAAAGTTTTTATTTATTAATTTGTTTTTTCTTTTTCATAAGATTTCTTTTTTGATCATGTTGATTAAATGTTTGAAATAAATTTTATATTCAACATCCGCATTCATGAAGCAATTTCCGTTCTATTAACGCAAATTGAGTTCAGGCCACGCCCCATTTGGCGAAAGAGAGTGAAAGTGATGGGCTGTGAATCAAGTGGATGTCATTCGGAAACAGAGCTGGGTCTGGAGGCTGTTAAACCCTTTTAACGTCAATTAATCACAAATTAAACTGTCGCCCCCAATATACACAGCACACACACACAAACACAGAGACACACTCGTGTGCGGATTGTCAACGGCATCATCATAAAAACAAGCCGGGCTATTAAGGCTAAATAGGTAATAAATTTGTCGTTGTCTGGCGCAAGGATATGTGCCACATGACAGGTTTCTGCATGCAGCACGGCCGTCTAGACCGGGCAGCAAACAGAGTAGGGGTGGGGGAGGGGCCGGGGGTGGCAAGCTCACCCGCATGCCGAGCGCCAATCAAGTGGCAAATATGAAATGAAATAAACAATTAGCGATAAGGTCCCCAGCTATGACCCAATTTCTGCGGAAATGGAACAGATTGCCGCATACTCCCAAGACGCCGCTCAGAAATCAGCCCCCCGCTGGCAGAAACCCAATGCAGGGCCAAAATCAACGTAGTGCAATAGGAAAGCAAAAAAAATAATGTAACTTGAAACTTGGGAATGCTGATTGAAATCGTTTTGGCGTGAAATCAATCATCGCACAACGATGTCTACAAATACAAATGCACACACACTTTTGTGTGTAGTTGTGTGTGCCACATGCCCCAGGATGCAGCAACTTTCATTAAGAGCCCTTAATGCGATTTGCAGCGCTGACGTTGATGCTGATGTCGATCCCGTTGCTGATGCTGATGCTGATGCTAATGTGGCGTCAACTTTTTTCCAACTCGCCGCTGTCTAAATAAGACAAATGCCTTTACTCAGACTGAAAGCTGGAGACTAACAAATGAGCACTCTCCCTGCTCTCTCCCTTTTCTCCCTCATACATCACTGTATCTCATGTGAAACACGTTTCTACATATCTCAAATGTGAACCGATATTTGATATTCTCCTACCACATTTTCAAATTCGACATAACGAACGAAAGTTCAATCGCATTTTGCATTTTCATGTTGCATGTTGTCTTTTTTCTCATTGCCGTTTCTCCCTTTTGTTGTTGTTGTTTGCTGTTGCCATTTTCAAAATCGAATCAAATTAACGGTTCAGCCTTTTCGCTGTAGTCGTAAAGCAACAGCAGGCAATAGAAATATTGTAAACACAGCTCGGAATCGCTGTGTACGCAAATGTTACCCTACAAATTGTACGCACTTTAACCCTCGAGTGAGCGACTGTTGTCAATAACACCCCATGCTCACTGAGTGTAAATAAATGTATTTTGTTCTGTTTCTGAAAACGAATTTACTTAGAAATAGAATCTGAAGTCGAATCGAATGCCTTTTTGAATAGCATCGTAGAATATATTTATTTTTTAATACAAGAATTATATCTTTATTTTAATAATAATAATTAATTAAAAGAATTTAATGAGAGCATGACTTTTAAAATGTAATGTGTTTTGAAAAGCTATGGTATAAAATAACACAATGTCGTATGTTTATTTTATATCCCTTATATAAATAAAATAAAATAAAATAATTTAAAATAAAATGTGAGCATTTGATCTTTAATTTTAAAAACACTTTAAGTGAAAAATAAATTTAAAATTGTCTTACAGGCATATTTAATATAATTGTGTATTATTTATATATTTTAGATATTCCTAAAAACCCAGTTCAACTTTAATTAACAGCCAGCCTGACTAAGGGTTAAATTGCAATTGCAGAACCAAATGCCTCACAAGTTTCAAGTGATTGTAATCAACCGACGCACTGAAGGGGCGGCTCAGCCAGGCAGCGGGGGTCGTCAGCCACGCCCCCCATCAGCCCTTTCCGGTGCGTTTTTGACTTCGCCTCCGTATGCGGTGCGTGTGTGTGTGTGTGTTAGTGGGGTAAAAGTTGCGCTGCCTCGCTGCGGAATGGGGGTAGCCTGGCAGAGCGATTTGCCGACTGCCCGTCCGCATCCTTTCAAGCGGTTAATTGTGAAAACCTTTTCAGCATCGGCGGCTTTCTTATTGTTTCTGACATCAAGTAGTTGGCCAAGTATTCATTTCCGCTGCTTCCGTTTTTCGGAATGCGACTTGAGGAGCTGCCAATTCATAGTTAGCGCTAAGCTACGCCAATCAAATGCATTAACCAAGTAGCAGGCGGACGGAGGGACGGCGGGACGGAGCGGGCTATTGAGGGAACAGACGTTGCGAACGGTGGCAGCCGCCGCGTAGCGGACATGTACCGCAAATCTTTGATGGATTATGATTTATTGGTCCGTTGATGGCTGGTAACGCATAATTAAAAGCAAGGGCGCTGAGCTTGTGTGTGTGTGTGTGCTGTGTGTGATTAATCAATTATCTAGACACTGCCGCGACTAAAACCAATACGTTGAGTGTGTGAGTGTGTGTGTGGGCAGCAACAATTAAACAAAAGACACGCGCGTTCATGTAAATCACTTTCAAAGGTTGCCTGATCTGCCCCCCCCCTCCCCCCACTCCCTCCACCTCACCAACTACCGCTCTGATTGATGGCCTGCCGTGGCTGTCTTTTGTCTTTTGTCTGGGCCTGGCTCTGGCTCGAGACTTGCAACAATGCAACTGGAAAATGATAACAAAACCGAAATCAGACGCCCACACAAACTCAAACCAGAGCTCAATTTTCATTAGTTAATTAGCAACGAGTAAGCAAAATTGGCAGACGAGCGAACATTCAAATGTAATTACTGAGACGTAAGCATGTTGCAAACGAGTCGCAATCAACTTGGGCAAATTTTAGGAGTTTATAATATTACCATAAAGATAAAAGTTGTTGAGTTTCTCGTTATAAAATTTAACAAATATTAAAAGCGCAATAAAGGGGTTTAATTAATTCAATTCGAATAATACGTTAAAATTAAGTTTAATGAACCTTAACTGAAGTTTATATGCCTATTTATAAATATTATAATATTATCTTTTATATATAGATATTATCTCTCTCTTCATTTCTTATTTTTATTTGGATTTAAATCAGCTTCATCTAATTGGCTAAAATCTTGCCTGATTGGTTTCTGTGCCATCCAAGGTTTCTCCCAGTTAATTGGCATCAAATAACCAAAAATCGCAAAATAAGCATCAAAGTTGCAGCACCAGGGCTTCCCACCCCCACTGCCCCTCGCAATTAAGCTTCCACCCCGGCGACAATTCTGATCTCCGATTGCTTGTTGTTAATCTTTTCGTTAAATACGGGCAAGAGCGAAACACGCAAGATTTTTGTAAGCCGCTTAACCGAGTCCCCCTCCAAAGCGTTAGCTTTCCGGTGCCAAAAGGGAAGTCAGTTTTTAGTTTTCTGGCAATTGTATTGCCACAGCTGCATTTGCTGAAATATTTTAATTATTATTCTCAGACGCAATTCGATGCTCTCCGGAGAGCAGAGACATAAGTAATGCCCACGTCTTGTGGTATCTGCAATGTCATTGTCATGGGCGATTACCGCAGCACGGACTGCATGACAGTTGAACGGATTACAACCGGACTCGGTTGCCCAGTGGCCAGTTCCCAAACTCAAACTCAATCCGCGGCACATGTTTGTGTTTAGAGGGGTCTTAAGCAGATCTCATGCAAACTACTTTGTATGTCATCAATCATCGTGTACACGTAAATTGCGTTCCAATGTGCGTTTCATCATTATGTGTTTAGTTAAAGGCGGAAGTGTTTAGAGTTCAGTGTATTCGGGGGCTAAATGCGTAATGTAGATTGATGCAGAAACAATCTTAAGCCGCAAGATTATAACTAAAAGCTTTGTGTAACTTTATGCCAATTTGCACAATGATGTGGCTTGAGAGTGTGTAAATATCTGAAGCTGAATCGTGGCGCCCGAGGGGGGACTTAGCCAGATTCAAGAAGAAGGGTTTGAGAATTTGGATGAAAGACAAAGCACTGATTTGATTATCTAATTCCCATTAACTGAAGTTGACATAGAGTACAAAAACTGTGGAGAAAACACAAATTGAACTAGGCGCCCGAGGAGGGATTTATTGGAAGTGGAAAAGTTATTAAAGGAAATAAAAATAAAACATTGCAGTTAACAAATTACCTAGAGGCTGTAGTAAAAAATAAAAATGTAAAATTTTCTATAGAACTAATACAGTAATCATAGCTGAATATAAGCTGAATTCAATATTATAATAATAACGGAGAGTTTATTTGATTTTGCTGGCTGATTTTTGATATTTAATTTATTTAATTTTAGAAAATTAATGAAATTCATTAAATATAGTAATAGCATTAAATGAAAATACTTAAGTAACACTCTTTTTAACCCATTACACAAAAACATTGACACCTTAAAGGTGACCGTCGGACTTCTTTATTTTTTGCTCCGTTTTCACTCCTCGTCCTTTACGAAAAATTGTGGAAAATAGAAACCGCATCACGTTTGACTGCGGCTTTTTTGTTGCATGTTGCATACTTTGAAGCGTCGTTTATTTGAGCTTGTTGCTTGCCTCGACTGAGTTTTTGTCATGATTTTGCTAATTTGACAGACATTTGAAGAGTGCTAGAGGTGCAGCACTGTGCAGCAAGAAGGAACAAAAAGTCTTGCTCGAAATGGGATTATATTCGGGTTCTTAAATGCATAAACAAAATAAAGTACTCTTCCTATCTTTCCTGGGCTATTTAAATAACTAATATTCATATATCGATATTCCAGGGGTAATTAACCTTTCTTGTGCTACCAGAGCCAAGTCACACATCTCCCTGTCCTGTTTGCCAAATCTAGAGGCCAACATCTTCGTACCTGTAATAAGACAGTATACCAAGAAAATACACACACACGCGAGTGCAGCAAGTTGTTGTTGTTGCTGTTTTTCCTTAGGTCCTTTGGTCTTTATCGTGCAGCGAATATCAAATAAATGCGGGATTATGTGAATATTTCGCTTAATGAGAATTTTCGGACCACACTGCTGCATTTTTGTTTTTTTCTTACTTCTTTTTCGGGAAGATGCCGAAAAACAACGGAGAACTGACCGGACGAAGGACGCCGGCAGGGCGCCGTATATGTGTGTGTGGAGCTGTAAAATATGTTGCCTCCGCGTTCTCACATTGACCTGGCCCTGAGCCAAAGCCGGGGCCAGAGGGCTCTCGGCCTGTGCATTAAGAGATGCCTATCGGTGACACCTGAAAGAGAAGAAGGTGAAATGCGATCCGATACGATGCGATCCATGGCACTCATCGCCGGCGCACTTTGCTAAAAAAATTATTACTATACCGCCGGGCCCCCGGTAGCCGGCACAGGCCGGGGCACACAAATATATATTACTTCATCTCGGCTGGGTTTGAGTATTGGGTTTCGGCGCAGTTTTGTTAGCCGTTGATTTTTACCTGTGTTTTTTTTTTTGTCTTTTTTGTCGCTTCGACATTTATCTTTTCTTTTATTGGGCTTAGGTTTTGTCTGTCTCTGGTTGTGGTGTGGTTGTGTTTTGGTGTCTGTTTCTGTGTCGGTATCTCAATCGCTCAATCGCTCTATCTGGCTTATTTTGTTAACTTCCTTTTTCCGTTTCGCCGTGGCGTCTTTTGTTGTACAGCTTTTTACGCTCTATATAGATTGTTTTGTCTAGATATCATGCCATTTATTTATGCTAACGTAATTTATGCCCGTCGACATTCAAATAAATTGAAATGAAATATATGCATGTGCCCGTGCCTACTATACGATATGTGGCCTCATTCTCATTTTCATTTCCCATTTCCATTTCAAAATAGCCGTGAAAGTTCTGCACCTTATCGCTATCATATGTCAGAGTGTCTCAAGTATGGGAGACCTTTAATATAAGTCCGCTAATTGACGGCGCTCGACAAGTTATAACCTGGACTTGTTTCACAAACGGGATCCCTAATTGGGATTCTCGAGTAGTTGATGTTTTACAAATGTCTCTGGTAAATAGTTAAATAATTGACTTATTTTTCACCTTAATTAGAATTAATTTTTGCAATAATGTTAAGCTTACATTAAATATATTCCAGAATAATTAAAGGGGTCATGTTCGAGTTTATTTAATTAATTGCATCAGATATATATGTATACACGAACTCAAGTTCAAATAAGTTGTAGCTATAAGTAAGCCATAAGTGCACTAATTAGTCATGCCTGCTTCAGTGCGTTTTATAGATTTATTTCCACTCTAAATTCAGAAAATTCCTAACTGAAAATTCCGAACACATTGTTCCCTTAGCAATTAAATTAGAAATCGCCCAAACTAAAGTGAGAATTACTCAGCGCAATTATGCAGCTCATTGCCCTTGAGTTATATGGCGGTTATTGGAGCATATGCACATGGTGTTCGGCTCTAGACCCGGAGACACATAGGTAACACGCCGGAGACCCTTGCAATATGCAGACACATGTGCCCCGAGCACGCACTCGCATGCTTGAGCTGAGTTCTCGCGCTGAACTATTTATAAATGTCAATTTATTAGACGACTTTCTGGGTTTGTTTCACACACACGCGCACACACATGTGTGCGTGGTATGTTGTGGGTCTGTCACTCTGTCGGACTCTTTCTCTGCGCATGCGCAGCCGAGCGACCCGCTCTCATTTCGGGCCTGCCAAACCCATATATATATATATATGTGAGCTGTCCCGTCAGGTAGCCTAGAAATGAGGTGTGCATTAAATGCATGTGCCCAGATGTGGGCCACACGGTGCCTTTTCATATACCCTGGACCACAAAAGTGGCCAAGAAGAGTATCTCAGGCATTATCTAAACTGGAGCGTGTCATAAAATTGTAGACATGGATGTTAAAGGAAATCAACAAATTAATACTTGATCAAGATGTCTTTTTTTTAGCCTAGAACTTTCTAGTACTTTCTAGTTATTGTAGGGTATTGAAATTGAATAGACAGGGTAACCTCCTGTTGAGCACTCCGCTCTATTACACTCTTGCTCGTTTTTAATGGAATATGTCATCGAGACATGGGACACGAGTCCGTGGCCGCAATCCGATCCATTGACTGACTATAGAAAGACAGCAACACATACACCTTCAAGCACACATTCAGATCCGCATCCACATCTAAATCCACAGACATTAGCTTTGTCCACATGACTCGGCACACTCTGCCAAAAAGTGCTGCATCATGCTTCGATGTAAATTCATCGAATTGAAGTTCACACACCGCAAAAGGGAGCCCATGATGCCGATGATGACGATGATGATGATGATGATGATGTTGCTGCTACGCTCCGCGTATGTGTTTTAATTAGAATATCGTGAGTTGTTTGGCTTTGGCAATATAACAAACAATACGAGTATATATACCGATGTACTCGTACCCATATGAATATCTGCCGTGGGTGGCATTGCGATGAGTTGGCATTAAACATTCGAGTTCTGGAGAGCCCCATAATTATTATTATCAGCAGTTGCCGTTGTCCTCTTAATGAAGTAATCAAAAAAGAACTTGTGCATGAACTTCTCCAAAGCACGCTTGAGGTTAGAACCCTCTGAAATACTCATCCGATTGGTATTTAAACTGCTAACAACTTGTTAGAGCCAGTTAAGATTTGTTGACCTGGCCACAGGTAGAAAGAGGAAAGAGCCAAATGCGTGGGTGAAAACAATTACAACTTGGAGGTTCAATTCAAAATATGCAAATTTAATAATTACTTTGAGAGTTAAACAAAAAAGCTAGTTAGTATTTGATAACTTTATTTTACAAATAATTTCACACAATTTGTTATCAACATCAAAAAGATAATTTTACAAAATTCTTTTATATTTAATTCCGTTCAAGTAGTTTGCTTTAAAAATATTGGTAAATTTCACTTTTAAGCCGAGTCCGATTTTAGGTTTCTGATATAATATTGATATGATTTTAATAAAAATTTATGTTCCCTTTTTCCAAAATAATTATTACACAGATAATCTCCAATACTATTAAAAGAAATTTTGAGTAGTTCCCAATTGCTTTCAAGTACGCCTCTCCTTGCCTAACATACTACATAATTTATTTATATTATTCCGTGTCTACTAACCATATGCTTTTTTACTGCTTATACTCCAAAGATCTATTATTGTAGGGTATTGGAGGTGCGTAGTTTATCTTGTGAAGCTATGACGAACTTCTAATAAATCCCATTGACATGTGTAATGAGAATTCTCTTCTATTACAAAAGCTGTTATCTATTACTCTCTGAACTGTAAACCTTTTCTAAACACTCGCATTGAAGACATTGAAGACTCTTCAGACGAATCAGCTGTTGCGGCTACGCATGTTGCTGGCAAACACAAACCTGTTGCCAGCCCGAAATGTTGCTAAACATTGGCCACACGTGGCGGGTGAAACGCGTGGAATTGAAACGCACAGCCGCAAATGAAACGAGTTGAACGGAAACAAGTTCCACAAGCCGAAGGCGTCGACTTCGTGTGTCGGGCAGTTCGTGAAACGAACTTCATTTGCAGCTGGACAGGGCTCGAGAGTGGGACATTGCACATGACCGTGGGCCGAGCTTGAGTGCCGCCGAGTGGAGCGGGCTGTGGTGCAGTGTAGCGTAGTGCAGTGCGGTGTAATGACTCCTCAGGTAGGGCGAGCAGTTGACTTCATTAGAGGCGAGGGCTGGACACTTGAACGAGGTGACAAACAGCGCGCACCGTCGAGTGCAAAGCGCCTAATGACACACAGAGGCAGCGACGGCGACGGCAGCGCCGACAGCGACTGCGACAGCGGATCTGGTCAGAAGTGGCAACTGGGCTCCATGTGGCATGTGCGTGCGTGATAATGATGATAGGAGCTGCGCCTGCCTAGCTGTTGACACCGGCAGCACATCCTTTAAGCCCTGCCCCAGACTGTGGCACAGCTGGATGACTGCGTTGACTGAAGCTAGCCAAAGGCATCTGTGTGGCGGGGGTGGGGCAAGGGGCAAGCGGCAAGCGACAAGGGGGTTTTTCGCTGGTATACAAACCCAGCCAGCTTTGTGTGGCGTGTCAAAAGTTTCTGCTCACGTGCCTCACATGCAACACGCTGACTGAAATTGGAACTGAGAACTGAGTCTCGGCCCGGGCTCGTTTTGGGCTTGGGTTTCGGCCATTGCGTGTCGCCTTATCGCTGAGGGGCTTAAGCTAAGAGGCGTTAAAAATGCTAAATGCTCATTTGGTGCAATTTATTGGCAGAAATGCCAAAGACACGCTGTTTATTTATAGCTGCCACACGTGGTGATTGCTTCATTCAGCCGAATCTCAGTCCCAAAACGAAATTAAATTCCCAGTTGACTTTAAATTCTTGAAAACCCACGTGTTAAATACCTGAGTTGCAGCGAAAGAAAGAATGGGAGGAGCCAAAAGTAACTCAAGCTGGCAACGGGGCCAACGAGTTCTTATGCAAATGCAACAGAAACATTAAAATGGCATAAATATGCAGCATGAAAAATGTGCAACGGTTGCAGTTGCACAGTCTTGAGTCTATGTTGCCACAGGCTCTGTTGCAACCTGCCCACGTTACACTCCCAGTTACGGATTGCATCCTTTGGGCAACATTTACTGCAGGTTTGAAGTCAAATAGGCGCAGCAAGGAATTTATTGAATTTACTTTCTATATTTCTATTAAACGTTAGCTTTCAATATTGTTTCAATTTTATTAAAGCAAGTTTTAATCTAAATCAAAAAATGTTTCTACTTTAAACAAAATTTCAACAATTTCATTTTTTGGGAAAAATAGTTGTTATATATCTATCTACAAAATGGTTTATAATATTACTTAGCAAAATCGAATATATTAAATATAAATTAATCATTTAATACATATATAAAATCTAAATTTTAATAAAAACTTAAACTTATCCAATAGTTTCGCTTAGATAAATAATTGAAATAGAATTTTGTAAGTCGTAGTTACGTATAAAAATTATAAAATTGCTTTATTATTGAAATGTTCTTATACATTTTCTGCTCCCTTATTTTCGTTACCAACATTATTTTACATATTAATTCTCAATGTAATTTCAGTTAATTTTACTACGTTTGGCAACACTGTTTTTTCTTTACTAAGCTACATTTTGTCACATTTTAATTGAACAACACTGGCAATCATAATATATACATGTATTTCCATTAAGTTGTCGGCCATCAGTGTAGCTTAGTGATATTTTTATTAATTTCATTATTTTTGTTTACGATAAATATCGATTTTTTCCTGTGTGTCATTTGACAACACTGCTTAAAATTTAGTTGCAATTTAAATTGAATTATGGATTTATGGGCAGTTTGGCTTTGGGGATGCTTGCCTTTAGAATTTTGATTGAAAAAAAGAATTTGCGACATTTTTTAAAGTATTTCATTCAAAGAAGTGACAAAATATGCCGCCAGACAGCATCAGCATCAGCAACAGCAACAGCATCAGCAGCAGCAGCAGCAACAGCACCAGCATCAGCAGCAGCGGGCAAAAAACTTGTCTCCAGCTAGGGACAATTATTTCAAAAATTCAATCATAATTGGCAACAGACAGTGAAGAATGCCGCCGAGCTGCCCTTGAAGTTGCCTCCGAAAGCTGCAGCCGACTGGAGCAGGTATATGGCGAGTAGGAGTAGGGGGAGGGGGGGGGCTTCACTAACAAATGCGTCACTCTGTAGCCGCTATCGGGGGTAATTAATAAGCGAATGGCATTGCCATTTTTTCCTCTCCGGCTAATCGTTGCAACAAATTTGTGGCATGTGTGCCGTGGTGTGCAGCACACGTTGCATAGATACGAGCAGTCGATAACAAATTGCAAATGAACGTTAATCGATTAAGTTGTTTGCCGTCTTGGCGAATGCCACAGCAAAGAAAATATGAAATGAGCATGCAAATATGAGGGAAAAGTCAGCAACGACGGGAGTGTGGAGTGATGGGAGGGAGGAACCGGGGGAAAAGTAGCTGCACGTGCCAGTTAGACAAGACATTTGCTTTGTTCTATGGAGTGAAAGTTGCGCTGTGGCATGCCACTTGCCCAAGCTCTAGCCGGAGCCAGAGCCAGAGCCAGAGCCCGAGCTCTCAACGTTTAGCGAACAATGCGCGTTCCTTTTGGCCAAGCTGAAAAATGTTTATTTAAATGCGAATCCGAAATGCGTTGGCCATGCCACACGACGCGGCTAGGCTTACCTGCAGCTAACTAGCCAGCATGTTGGCATGCCGCACAGGCCGTGTGGCAGGCTCAGGGGCAGGCGGCAGCCACTGATTGCCCAGGCCATTAAGTGCACCAACTGTTGAGCATGCGCAGCAGCAGCCCCATTTGGGCCCGGCAGCAGGGGCGGCTCTGTGGGGCAAGGGGTGTTTAGAAGGGGGTTGGTCTTGCTGCCACTCCGTGTGTAAGCGCAGCATAATGAGCCGCGCAGTTACATTTATTTTAAATCTGATATACATATTTCTCGTCGTTTTTTCTGCGCTTTGTTGTTATTTGGCCTTTGTTTTTGGGCAGGCTGCAACAGCGGCAACAAAAGCAACAACAACAACAACTCAATGGCCATTGTTGCTCGCCGTCGTCGTCGTCATTGCTGTTGTTGTTGTTGCCGTTGCGCCGCCGCTGGCGACTTGCAACTTGCAGGAGACGCTGGCAATTCTTTGGCCTCTTGCTAGAGCTGCCTTTTGATAGAGTGGCAGCGTATCGAGGAGTATATCAGCTAGGCTGTTAACTATGTACGCTGAGAAATTTGAATTTAAGACATGATATATGCAAACAAATTATGTTGCATTAACTTAATGCTCGGGTAGGTTAGAGATGGGCTTTAAAGCTTCTTGCCGCAGCTCGATTTTCTTTAAACATAGGTTGAAACTTAATGTTTGAGTTGCAAGATCTATATCGTATAACCTTGAGCGTTTAACGGGTTCCTATAAATCTCATGTGCTCATTACAAGTCAATGTATTCAGGAACTTTTCATGACTACTTTTTTGGCAATTTTTCCATGATTTTTGATTGAAAAGTCGCACCCTCAAAAACACTTTAAAGTTGGTTTTTTGTACTCATTTTTGAAATCCGTTATCAGTTAAAAAAAAGCAGATTTTTATAATTATAAAAAAAGTCCATTATTATAAATTTATAAAAAGAATGATTACCCAAGATAAGTAAAGCATGTATCAGTCAAAGATAAGGAAAGCATTTTGCTGGCATTTTGTTCATGGTTTATCTTCTAGATTGATTCTACATTTAAAATATATGCATTATTGAAATTCATTTTGTTGGATTTTTTGGGAAAAAAGCTAAAGTAAATGGTAAACATCATAAAAATTTTTCGGTTTTGACAGAGTTAAGTTTATAGTAATTTCAGCAACGGCAATCGATTTAAAATAAAATGGAGTGATAGTAAAGGAGTACATGATTTCCTAACAAAAATAAAATCACAAAAATGTAGTTTCCAAAACGAATTAAATTTAAATGGAGATTGAGTTTAGAGGTAAAAATAATATGAATAAAGTAAAATGGTCAAACCATGATTCAAAGAGTTACAAATGAAACACTATTTAAAGTCTGATTAGTTTCATGACATTTTGATCGAAATTTTATATAGTTTCCAATTAAAATAATTTAAGGTTTTTAAAGAATCGAATTAAATCCCTTTTTTAAAGCTAAAACTAGCTCGCTCGCAATATATTTTCTACAAACGAATTCAACTGCCCTCAACAATCTTGCCAAACTTGTTTGGAAAGAGCATTTCTAGGTCGGTATCATGGCCAAGCTGATTGTTCGATCTCGTTTCGGTTAAATGTACTTAGTTGTGTTGCGGCCTTTCTGGCTACGCATGGCTGGCTAAACGCAAATGTATGCAAAGAGCCATTGAATTTGCACAGAGCCGAGAATTGAGCAGGCAGGGCAGCAAGAAGAAGAGCGATGAGGTGGGCGAGGGAGGAGAGGAGAGGAGAGGGGAGGGGGGGATTGGTAGCGCTGGTACCTAAAGAATGGTTGCAGATTCTCGAGTCTAGATTTTGTTTATTTTGCGATGCGCGGAACAATGCACATGAATAATGTGTGAATCGCGCACCGAAAACCTGTGCAGATCTTGTGAATTGTGCGCAGTTTGGCATTAATCAAAGCGCTGTCGCCGCCGACGCTGCCGTCGCTGTCGCTGCACAGTAATGGCCAAAAAGCAAAGAGTTGGAAGTTGAGAGCTAAGAGGCATCTAAATGCAAAGGTAAATAGTATGGCAATGGCATTTCACACTTTTACAGGCGAGCGGACAGCCTGTTGGCTTTAACAATTTTTGTTTTGGGAAAGCGTAAACTTTGTTTTCGAAATCACAATTTGAAGCCAACTCTAACTGGCGTTCGTTGTCGGATTTTCGTATTTGCCTGCAAGCAGTCGAACTCCCAGTTGGAGTCTCCGACTGTGTGCGCAGCTCCAAGGTGGTCGCTGGGCTTGGATTTCGGGGCGGGCAAACAAAACCGAAAATCAAAATCAAAATCAAAAGCGTTGCCAAAGCCAGAGCCAAAGCCAAAGCCAGCGCCTTCGGTCCGGCATTCAATGAGCCCAACGAAATGCATTTGACGTGCGACTGTTTCGGCGTCCGTGTCCAGCTTTTTGTTTGCTTCTCCAACTCAAAGTCAAAGTCAGAGTCGGAGTCAGAGTCGGTGTCGGAGTCGGAGACGGAGTCGGAGTCTGCGTCTATCAGAGACCTATCCGAGCTAACAACTGCCTGCAGTTCTAATATGTATCGATTTCACTCAACCAGCTGCCAACTGCCAACTGTGCAACGGGCAACTTGTTGCAGTTGCATCCATTCCGTTTACCGTTCGCCTTCATTATCATTTCCCGTGGACTGTGGCAACAACTGCATTTTAATGGTCAAATATTACTCGTATTGCTATTCGGGCTTTATGCCTGGCCAAAATCCGGGCCGGTGTTAACATTGCCCCCAAAACTCGTGACCGTTGCGGCGAGAGAAAAAATATATACAGGAAAAACAAAAAACAAAAAAAAAAGCAACAACATGCACATTAAATCAGCTGCCGTTAAAATCATCATAAAGAAATGCATAATAAATACGAATACCAGCACACACACACACGACCAGATCTAGCTATATAGTACATACACTATATGCACATACATATGTATGTGCCATTCAATTATTGTCTTTCTCTGCGCTGCCTGCCGTGCAATTGGCCACAGTTCCACCTCCGAGAGCCAAGTGTAACACCATTTTTGCTGGCTTTAGTGATTTTGATAGAAGAATACATCAAGCTAATATCTAACAAAAAAGCCTATAGAAGAGCTCTCTGGTCCATGTGAATTTAAATGATAAAACAAAGTTCTATAACTAACTTAAAGACTTAGCTAAGCAAATTAAGTTGAAAAGAAAATAAAAAAGTTTTAGAATCTTACTGAAAAACTATGTGAAATATATGTTATATTTTGTTATCGTAGCTTTCCCTAATAGACTCCAAATTTCCACATGTGATTAAAGTTAAGCAAATGAATTCCAAACATAATTTCATTTCATAAATATTGTGTTTTTGATCGGCAGCCCAATTAACAATAGATGTTTTTCTCTTGCCTTTTTAAGTTCTACAATACCTTAAAAAAATGTTTTTGATTGAAATAAATTTCATATATTTTTTTTTTCAATTCGAATATATGAAGAGCCACAAAATATATTCGTTTTAAATTTATTTGTTATTTAACTAGTAATATTTTGAAAGTGTTTTAAAAAATATATTTATTTATTTAAATAGCTTTTTATACAAATTGGGAATCTAATTTATGGAAAAATTGTATAAGTAAAACATATCCAAGTTTCAGGCCTATATATTAGAAATTTCTGATATTGATATTGAATTGATATTGAAGAATCTATTTGAGAATCGAACTCTTTCTAGATGACTCAATATGCCGACCGATTTCATATGTAGCGCTGGCAGCGGTTGCCACTATTTGCTGCCGCTGCCGCTGCTTTGGCTGCTGGTGCAGCAACAGTCAAAAGAGTTTTGTGGCACAGAGCAACTGAAGAATGCAACA
Source organism: Drosophila robusta (assembly GCA_035043565.1). NCBI lineage: Eukaryota > Metazoa > Arthropoda > Insecta > Diptera > Drosophilidae > Drosophila > Drosophila robusta. The sequence goes on along the minus strand of JAWNMW010000583.1, from coordinate 8,527,306 downwards.
AGAAGCATTGATTTCAAATAAATTTCGCTGCCGGCCAAATTGTATGCCGGTTGCCAGTTGCACCGTCGAAAAGCGAACCCAGAGCCCAAATCCAAACCCAAACCCAAGCCCAGACCCAGACCCCGACGCGGTCGCGAACGCGGCTTCGTGCCACATGCAGCTGTGGGTGTGTGTCTTGGGCGCGCACAGCGACAGACGGCGAGGGGCTAGGCGGGGAGGGGCGGGGGGACGATGGACACACACGCCCCGATGCAGGCGCTCCGATAGCGATACGGATGCATGTAAATGCAATCGTATCTTACGGCTCTGCACTTTCTAGCCACAAGTTCAAGTTGCGAGCGCGTTGCATTGTTTGTTCTTCATTGTTTTTTGGGGGGCTGCCCCACAGAATGCCGTTGTTGTTGCTCCTGTTATTGTTGCTGTTGTTGTTGCAGCGGTGCGGCGCTTTCTGCTCCTGTTATTCTACTAAGTTGATAACCATGTTCAAATAAATCACCTTCTGCGTGGCTGCAAGCGAAAGGCAAACGGAGCAGCCGCAGCAGCCGTTCCATGTACCAGCCAGCTACTACCAACAACAACAACAACAGCCATCGGGTGGTGCGGGAGCGGGAGCGGGAGCGTGTTGTTGTTGTGGCAACTGCGGCAACCGGTGCGGTGTTGTCGTTGCATTTGGCTTTTATCTTTTGTTTGCAATATTCAGATGCATCTCGCAGATAATTTTTGGTTGCTACGCTAACCGAAAACGCGAAGTGCCCCCGACCGTTGTCTATGCCGATTATTTTAGCATAATAAAAATATATCAGACTCCATAGCTGGGGGCATCTCCTACGCTGAGTACCCGGCCAAGCTGCATATAATGGCATAAATGTGCCTTCGCTTTGATGCCATATCGATTTCAGGCTGAAATTGCCGCATCCGCCCTTGCCCCATGCCGCACATTTGCCTTTTGCCCGTGCAGCTGCCGACAATGCCCAAACTGGAGCTCAAGCTGAAGCTGGAGCTGGAGCTGGAGCTGGAGCTGGGGTCGGGCTGGTCTGGACTTTTGGCCGCCGGCTGTTGGTCTCATTAGCCGCCAAACCGTACGAGGGCTGCGAGTTGGAGTCAAGTTTTTGCTACGTGACAAAGGCACAACACTTGACAATGTCTCGCACACACACACACACCCGCCCACATACAAACACGTGCGCTGGGAGACAACAAATTAGCGAAGCACTCGTACTTGACCTTTTCTTGGGCGCTGATTAAGTTGTGCCGGCTCCAAGTCTTGCTTCATTCATTAGGATTCGCAGAATATCCTTTTTTGGGCTTATGTGCCACCGACACCAGCTGAAGATGTCAATTAAGACCCGGATTAATCTGAAAGTAAACGGACATTATTTGATCTCATCTTGCATTTCTTTGATAAATTGTAGAACGAATAAACCTAGTAATTATATTCCTATTAAAAATTAAATCAGCTGAAAATTTTACTTTAATACTGGCAAACAGCTTTAAAAGCTCATTTCAGCTTTTACTTTATTTGAAGCAGCTTTTATAACATTACCTTACACAATAAAAAGCTTTTGTTTAAAGTTGTAAGAGCTTTAAGAAGGAAAATAACTGTGGCATAGGTAAAGAAAAACTAATAACATTTTGGGTGTATTCAATTTTACATCATATTGTTAAAATTCAAATTCATATATTTAGCAAAGTTTTAAATGCACTTTAAACCCAAAATATGTGAGCGATATTAATTGCGTTTGCTGGATGCAATTAAGCTCACTTAAAGCTCAAAAGCTTGACAAACCGTCTATAATCTAACACTATCTGCCCGGGGTCTCCAACTAGTTGCGCTCTATGCGATAATTCCTACATTTAATTATCACTTTCAGCTCACGTCATTGTTCCCTGCTTGTTTGACATTAACTAATTGCCAAGACGCGGCGAACAGCAGCCATTGTCAGGGCGACAGATGACAACTTGACAAATGTGAGGCAAAGCCCGCCCCGGCAAACTAACCGTCTAACCCTCCACCCCTCACAATGAACCAAAAAAGGCTTTGGCTTGGAGTTGCCAATGTGCGAATGTGTGCCACACTCACCCACCCACACACCCACACACACACCCGCACACACACACACACACAGATTCAAAGAAAGAACTCAACTCTAATGACATTTCAAAGCAACTACAATAACATTTGATGCTATTTATAAATTTACAATCCGCTTAACGTTAGCTTATCGCTTAAGACCTGGTACCACTGTCAACCCCATTGTTATTGGCTGCCGCCAAGGCAATGGAGAGGCAACTTTTGTGCCATTTGATTTTGCAGGCTCAGCTGCGGCCAAAAATCGCCCAAAAGAAAGTTTGGCTTTCTAATAAAACTTTTTGCTGGGGACAATTGTTTTGAGAATCTCAGCGATACAGTTGTCATGTGAGAAACACCAGATGGGATTGTCTCCAGATTAAAGTTAGACTAACAGAGCACAGTAAAGCAAAGTAGAGCTAAAAAATGAAGGGCGCGTTGGAGCATATCCGAATAAAGCTGATTCCAAGTCCCAGCTGTGACAGAAAGAGTAGGTCGTTATTTTGAAATGCGTTCCTTCTAATAACGAATGGTTGTCTTACTTTTTTCAAAGAGTTGATAACGAAAACTGGCTTGTGAGCTGGTTCAAAGCGGGTTTGTGAACAGGTTCGCAACTGAATTTAGTTTAAAACTTGTTTTAGCAAAGCAATAAATTGGTTTCGAGAGGTTAGGTTTCAATTTTAGATATTAAAATACGATTTTGAAGTATTGAAAATCAAAATGGCATAATTTAATTCAATTAGAGTTAAAATAAACCTAGTGACGAACTGGAACTAAATAAAAATTGCAATTGTATCCTATTAGATATGCCTAAACTTTAAACATAGCCACAACTGAAAGTCTGTAAATTTGGCTAACTGCGAGTGGCCGAAAACGGCCTCGTTTTTGGCCGATATCTAACTAACTGGGCTTGGGATATTTAATTTTCATGCCATAATTTCATTACGGAAACAATGGCAGCCCCCAGCCCCAACTTCCTCACCCCCACACAAAACTCGTCTCTTTAGCGGTTGTTGGAAATTCAATCAGAGCAGCGATAGAATTCGCATGCTTGGCCCTGGGTCCATGCAGGATGTGCGGCGGGCTTATCAACGGTATACGCATTTCAAAGCAAACACTTTGGGCAGATTTATGCACACACACACAGACACACACACACCACACAGATAGAGACACAAAGTTTATCTTTCGCTTTGTGTGCGCAATTTTCAAGGACAATTCAGCTATGCAACATGTTGAAAGGCTGTCAGGAGGGGGAGAGAGAGGGAGAGAGAGCGCGGGTACAGAGCTCCGTGTTCTGGCCACATGCATATTTATTAATTTGTGTATCTGTATCTGTATTTGTATTTGCACTCGTATGCGACTGCGTATTTACACGCTGCTAACATATTCATAGACAATTGGCAAATGTAATTAAATACGTTTACAAAAGCTTTTGCCAACTCGAGTGGTTCGCATTTTGGGGCCTGTGTGCTCGGGGGTTTCGTTTTGTTGTTGTTGTAGTTGCCTGGCTGTTAACACACGCTATCAATGTTAAATACGAGTCTTGTTAAATCTCCCAAAAGCTAATTAAGGCTGCAACATGTGGCAATCGCATTCATTCAGTTTGTGACAATCGTGATTTATGTTAACAGATATTCTATTCATGCCATATATTCAAATCAATTTACAAAAGGGCGTCTTTCAAATTATTACTGAATATACGATTAACATCTTTTGTTATCATATGTGAATAAACAATTCTTTCTGCTGTAAAATAAATATATTATATAATTCACCTTTCGCAAAATAGTTTTGCACACTTAATTGTTTAATACCTGACATTAAATTCCTCCTGCTCCAACTAGTGGAAATATGTTGATGATTATTCCACGCCCAATCGGGGTTTACATCATTCTCAATTCTAGCTTGTTTAAGGCAGCTCATGGCACACGACCTGAAAAATGTTTAAGGCAAAACTATTAAATGCAAATTATGTCAGTTTCATTATTGTCCACGCCTGGACGACAACTTTGGCCGATGCCTTCGATGCATACAAATTACAATTGGCCCACGAGATGTAATAATGTTGGCCCGAAGCTGGTTGGCTGGTTGGTATTTTTCTTACGCTTTCGGCTAATTAAATTGAATTCAATTGAAATTTAGAACGTTGCGCATGGCACGTGATTCAGAAATGAAGCTCAGCGACTTCTTTGGCCCTTTTGTTGGCTCTTTGGCTTTGCTTTAGGTCTTGGTTTTGGTTATGGGGCTTGGGGTTGGAGTTCGGGTTTGGGTTTTGTTTTGGTTGTGGCCCTTTTTCGGGTTTAATACGAAACGTAATTAAACGCGAGGCAACGGTAAATGCGTAATAATGAAAACTTTATGGCTTTTCGATAAACGTTTCAGATAGTACGCCGGAGTGTATATATATACATAGAGAATAACGGCTACGTGAATGCAATAGGAAATTGAATACAGAGTCGTGAGTTTAAAGTTTAAAGACAATTATCAGCTCTGCATTGAGCTTCCATTCACTAAAAGACGGCCATGTAATAATGCCCAGAGATCATATCGGGGAACTATGTCAATGGGAAGAATTCCATTTGGTTGGCCTTTGAAGTTGGTCTACTCAATAATTCCAGTTAGTTGCATTGTTAGTTGACTTTTTCGATTGTTTACGATTGCAGTCGAAATTCACACTCAAAGGCTGAACATATTTTTCGCTTTTTATTTCGCTAGAACAACAAATGGAACGCCGCAAATACTAAAACCAAAACAAAATCGAAAAACTGAAAACCAAACTCAACCGGAAGCGAATGTAAATAAAGCGCTGGGCAATGTTTGTTTCTGTCAAAAAAAAAGAAGTAAAAAAAGAAGAAAAAGCGAACACTTTGATCTGTGAATTCCCCCTCGGTGTTCCCCCCACCAGCTGCAACAGCTGCCCAACGCATCAGTCAAAGGCATTGAATGAAATCTCTTTCACTCCTAGTCTCACTCTGCGTAAAGGGTTTAAAGTTACTTTTAGAACATATTTTGGTACAATTTGAGGAATTGTTTACACACACACACACACACACACATATTCCAGGGCACACTTGCGGGGGGTAGTTCGGTTGGCTCGGATAATTAGCGGATGCGCCACGTTTCTTGGTTTGCATTTCAAAGTGAAACTCAAACTAAATGAAAACCGAAATGAAACTGAAAACGAGAACGGGAACGAGAACGAGAACCGAAAAAGTGCTGAAGGGAACGTAGTGCACGGCGAGGCTTGTTCTAAATTGATTTATTTATTTGATGTTTTTATTTGTTTGCTTTTGGCTAATTTAATGGCGCTAGCCCCAGCCAGCCCCCCTCGGCGGCCCCCACTCAATCAGCACTCACCGTTAGACAGGATTTGGATGTGGGTCTTGGTTTGATGCCGTGTCCAAATGTTGTGCTCTAACAAATGTTGCTGCGCCGCTGTTGAGAGATGCGTTTGTGCCACATAAGCTGATAGCCGAAGATGCGGCATCTGAGGCCAAACAAGTTAAGACGCCCACCAACGCCCGTGCCAGGCACTTGCCCCTGCAACGTGCACCTCAGTTTATCTTGCCTCTGGCAAATCCCCGGCTTCCTACATGGCCATGACAAGCAACTAATGCCTTGCTATCAGCCAAGACTTGGGCAAGAGGAAAATATGGGAAAAGCGTAGGCATGCTGAATAGAGAGTGAGAGACTGACGTATACCCTTTACATTGCATATACCTGGTGGGCTAAATCGTGCATCCAGTTCGAAAGAAAAATAATTCTTTTAAAAAAATATTTTAGTTAGGTAACTCCTGAATTTACTTTCCGATAGACTGTAGTAAAGTCGTATGTAAGATACGGATACTCTATAAATTTTTTGCATCTTAAATAGATTTGTAAAAAGAAAATAAAATATATAAAATAAATTAAAGGAAATATAATGATCATAAGGGCTCGAAGTATTCTGCCTTATGTTACCCTATTTGCGCATTCATTGGCTTACAGGGTATTCAAAGTGCATCATCATCCTCATCAACTCATGCCTCATGCCGCTGAGTGGGGCAGAACGGGGGGCATAGCGGATAGCTGTTCACATTGCAGTTGCTGCGCATTTGATTTGAACGTTTAATTGAGTTTATTGATGCATATTTGAAGTCAACTTCGATGCGGCATCATCGATTGGTAGCCAAACGGGCGATGCTCGGTGCCAGGGCTTGGGCCAGCACTCGAAAGTGCAAAAATGCAATTAATTAAGCACATTTATTTGCACACTCAATGGGCCGTGCGGGAATCGAACGCGTGCCGATACTCGAGTATCTCATGGATGCAATTGCGGTGGCTCAGCTGTTGAATGGCCTGCCTGGCGTAGGTTAAGCACTCAGTTGCGGATAAATCTGTTGATACTTCGGAAATGGTCCATCAAGCAAGGATCATAAATTGTAATAGAAACTAAAGAAAAGCCCATTACTGGAATTGAATATTGAATATTGAATCTTTGGTATTTTGTAAAAACCGGATATACAAGCAGAGCTCTTAAAAAATACAATTAAATTAACTACATTTTTATGTATAAGAAGTAAGTGGCTATATAATTTGCTCATGAAGTTAACGGCACTTGAACATTATTTTTACTTAAAACTTAAGCCAAAACCTTGAACTTAAGAGGTGTCTTCTTCCTTAAATTTTAAGAAGATTAATTGGAATCTTCGCATCACCAATAATAGCTGCAAATACTTAATATGTAATTATAGCGCAGCCAATTCAAGTAGATTAGTGAATGACCCCGTGCAATCACTCCCATGACCCCGCTGCTGATGACCACAGCTGACCAGTTGCGGTCGAGCCTAAAAACTGTTGAAAAATCACCGCACTCCCACGCACACACACACACACACACATGCACACACGCACACATACTGAGTTCATTTAACGCAGCGCGCCTAATTAACGCGCAATCGAGTTAATTCCTCTTCTAACCGAAGCGGTTAATTAAGAGTGCAGACGGAGTCAGAGTCGAAGTCGGCGAGAAGACTGCAGGAGGAGACTACAGGAGAAGAGGGGAGGGGGCGGGGTGCGAGCATTGGCATCGGCGAATTATGCGCTAATGTGCGAGCAATTGGATGACTTTTCAACTAATTCGCATGATCCGACTGAAATACTTCATTGGCATTCGATAATCGGAGGAGGCTCCGATGCTGCTGCCGGAGCTGGCGCTGGCGCTGGCGCTGGAGCTGATGCGGCTCTGGTCAATGGTAATTCAATTAAGCGACGCCGGCGGCTGGTCCATTGTTTAGTTTGTTGAACCCGTCGCAACGTTTCGGTTTTGGCCGCTGCGCTTATCTCTGGACATTTGTGAGAGGCGGCGGCTATAAACTTGCAGTCGCCCGAATGACTGATCCGCTTTAATGCTAATGCCCAAAGAGCGAGTGAGAGAGAGAGAGAGAGAGAGGGAGGGAGAGCTTAACCCGCATCGAGATGTGCAAATGCAGCGCCCGCAGTTTCACGGCGCCATAAACCAGGTGACTTTAGTAGCTCATCGGCTTACGGCAGGTGTGCGTGCTCACAATTGGTCAGCTGCACACACACTCATTGGCAGTGGCTTGACGAGGGCTGCTTAAAAAGTTGCTACCTATACTGTTAATCAAAAGTGTGCCAATTATTTTAATGTATTTCAGGTATAATGAAATGTATGAACAAATATTTTTTTAAAATCTCTTGACACTTTGGATTTTTCGTTTATAATAATAGTTTTTTAAAGGGTGATTTTTGAATGTGATTAAAATTATACCGTTGAAATATTTAAATTGATGTATCTCCTTCTTATAAATATTGTACTATTCATGAAAAAAAACTTTACGGTTAAAATATGTTTTTTTATAACGAAAAGTAAATAAAACAAGGTAATTTTCCACTTTCTTTGACAGAAGTAAACAAACAGTTAATTTAATAAACTTTTTTTGATGTTTTAACACTAGTAAGTCAGTTGCAAAGTATTAAATATATTACATTATATTTATTAAATTATATTTTTTACATATGCAATACAATTCATAAATATATAAACGAAAAATGAATAAAAAAATCTCATTTGCCACATTCTCTGACAGAAACAAACAAATATAATTACCTTTTTTTTGGTTCTTTTAAAATTCAGTTAGTTGCAGAGTTTTAAATATATTGCATAATAGTTATTAAATTATATTTGTACTTATATATGAAATAAATTTTTTAGCCAGGAAATTCTCCCGATTCATCGAGCCGCCCTCGCTGCGCATTCACCAAAGTGGCTTAACGTCAGCGTCTTTCGTTGCGGCCTGCTTATCAATGGGGCTCATAAAAACGACTAATATGCCCAAGTGCTTTTGCATGGGAATTAGTATTCAAGCTCGCAGCTCGAAACTCAAAACTGAAAACTCATCGCAGCAAAGTGTGAAAACTATAATAGATATCAATAAAGTTGTCGGTTCTCTCAAGGTGTTGCGAATTTAATTGCAGTCCCCGACTGCGGCATAAAGTAGCAAATCTTATGATTTCAATTAACGGACAAAGTGATGCGTGGGTCAGCGCCAACATCCGCACCACTTACAGCAGCTGCTGGTGAACTGGCATCCTCCTGGCGTATACGGCGTTAAATTACGTTTTTATTTCGTTTGCCGTCAACCGGAAATTGCGACATACGCACGGAAGTCAAGTCAATAAATGGCCGGCGTTCCACAAGGGCCACCCGATCCACAGCTACCCCTAGCGGCCCCACCCCGCTCCACGGCCAGTCAACGCAGCGTGCGAGTTACAGAAACTAGTTAAACAAATTGCAAGAAAATACAAAAAAAAAAATAGCGAAAGAAACTCAATAACATTTATGAAACTTGAACTGTCCGAAAACCCGCCCCGCATCTCTTAGCCGACTTAACCAGTGTCCAAAAAAATCCAACAAATTCAACAAGAAATTGCAAAAAAATTGTTTTTCAATTAAAAAGTTTTTTCCTGCTGCTGCGTGCAGACAAATTTGCCATTCAATTTGCCCACAGGACAGTTGAGTTTGTGTGTGTGTGTGCGAGTGTGTGTGTGTATGACAGACAGAAAGAGTTTGAAAGGGGGAGTGGTTAAAGGCTGTCTCAGGTGCTCAACATGTGTAAGGTTATTGCTGCTCTATGATATATGCTTTTACATTTACAGCAACAATTTGTTAAATGGTTGCCTTAAACTTTATACCTTTGTGAATTCGAGATTGTTTCAAAGAATATTCATTTTATTTATTATCATATTTATTTTATTTTCAATACATTTAGGCAAACAATTTGAAATCATATGTGCATGTTATTTTCTTTGTTTCTTTTCTTGCATTTTTTTCTAAATACAAATAGTCCTCTTTAAGGGTAAAAGTTTACAAACGAGACAAAGGAAATCAAATTCATATTATATTTATTTATTTTATTTTAGGAAGTTAAATATATTGTATTGTATTGCTTTATTAACCCTTCAAAGTACAGTGTTTTATTAAAGCTATTGGCTATGATACTATAATTTTCCTGAGTTTTAGCGTTAGCTTTTCAACTGTAACATTTAATTTTAGTTTTTGTTAAATTTAAATGAATGTAGGTCAGAAAGGCGTTATTTTCCCTTAATTTACATTTATTTTATATAAATTTGATTACATCAATTATTTTTGTTATTATTAAAACATGTAGGCATTTTGGATTCTTATATTCTTACATAAAAAAAATGGTTCTTTAAAAAGTTTCAGTTCCCTCCAAGTAAATATGTATATTTTACCGATTAGCTCAACATTCTCTTCAATCTTATGTAATTGATGGCCACACACACACCGATTTCAAGGTGTTAAATACCCTGTCTTTTATCTGATTGCATTCCCATATTTGCTGAGGCGCCTTTACAATAGCCGCAGAGACCTTTGATAAGCTGTCTGAAGTTTGTTTAGCATTTAGCGCAGGGTTTACTTAACTCCATGTTTTGTACTTTGGCCAGCATTGGATGCCATAAATTATGCGCAGTGTGAGCATATTTTATGGCACAGGCACAGGGCTCCGGGCAACACCTGCGGCTCCTCAACTTCCTGGCGACGTCATTAGGCAGTCAAGGAGCATAGCCCAAAAAAACAAAATAGAAGGCATTTTCGGCCTGTACAGTTTGTTTGCCGATAATGTCGCCCGCATTCCATTTTGTTTTCGATTTTGGTAATGCCGCGCACGTAAAATGACGACCTCAAACCCGAAGTTGAACCCGATGCCGAACCCTTGCCATGTGCGCACCCACCCAACCCACTCGATAAGCCGCTTTTGTGGCCGTTGCTAATCTTAACACAACATTTAACTTGCTTTCTTGGCCGGCTATCTGGGAGTCGCGCACAGCTATCCACCACCCACCACCCACCACCCACCACCCAGCACCCAGCGCCCAGCGTGGAGTGCAGCCTCCGCTTGGACACGTGTGCAACATTAGATTCGTCTCATTGCAGGCGTCGCGTCGTCTTGCTTCTTGGCCAGCACGCGCCGCCGTCCAACTGTTGGCCAAGATGCAATTGACTTGAACTAATCCAAATATTATCGCAGCCGTGCAATGACAACAACAACGACAACGACAACAATTTGATGTCGTGCGCCAACATCATTAAAAAATTGTATGCTTTTGATTAATAACCAGAACACAGCACGCACTGCCCCTCCCCCCAACCCAAGCCCCCGCCCACCTTCTGCACACCTCAGCACTTTGGGCCGGCGCTCGCCTTTTGATCAGTTGTTGGTAAATATTTGCCACAGATAGGAAATTAACACTGTCATCTGAAAAACCACCACAAAATGAGAAACAAGGCATCCATCAGCCAGTGAGACGACAATTTGTAATTGCAGCACTGTGCAATCAGGAAAAGGTTTCCAGCACTACGAATGGGTCGAAAGTATTTTCAGAGTTTGCTCGCAAATTGCGTGGGCAGATGACAATTTGTTTGCTAATCCCAAAGAGGTTGGAGGGGCATTGGGAATTGTGTACCCTTAGATATGCAAAGTAAAGAAAGCGGGTCGGAGGTGCAACAAAATGTTAATGCTAATGGACAGCTGCGAATGGATGCACAAAGCTACGCAAATAGATTGTGTTCCTTCTTATCGGGTTTTCCAAATTAAACAAACATCTATTCTGAGCTAAAACAATTATCATGTGATTAAGCTATGAAAATGATATTTTTTTTGTAGGTTTACACAAATTTATTTGTGTATTTAAATTTTTTTACATAATTAAATTTTTCAATAAATTACATTTTACAGTAAATAAAACATTAAAACAAATAAAGTCATAGACTTTTCATTATATGTCCTATTAAGGCCCAAATTGATATTGTGAAATCGAGTTCTAGATCGTGCAGATATACAGATCCAGCTGATTAATAGCAGCGTTAACTTTTGCATTTGTTTAACGCCTCATTGCGCATTCCTTTCCAATTATAATTTCACGGCATGACCAGAGTTTAGGAACTGTAATATAACAAAACTTGTGGGTGGAGGCGCTGTCTGTGGCATCTTTGGCTCATTAGGCATAATTTATGAATGGGCCGTCAATAAAATACGCGTAGATATTGTCCATAGAGGCGTTCTCAAGATGACGACAACTTTCTAAAATTTTCAAAATCGTAGCTACTTAGGCATGCGCACAATTTATAATGCAATAAATCAGATGCAAATGGCTTTTACACAAACGAACTCGTCGCGAGCCAATTATTTTAATCGCTTTTGTCAGCGCAGCAACAATAAAAGAATGCGCCGCAGCGCGGGGCCCGGGAGGGGTACCACTCGGATTAAGCAATTCGATGTAAAGTGCTGGATGTGCTCTTTCCAGCCAAGAGCTTTCAACACCCAGTCAAAATGCTTTGACAAGCTCCACACTGAAGGAATGCACCATTAATGGCACATTCTCGCTCTCTCCCTCCCTCCCTCTCTCTCTCGTTCGCACTCTATCTAATGTGACTATAAAAATACCAAAAATTACTTTCACTTTATGCCCATCCCCACTCCCGTCCCCTCTTCCCATCAGCTCAAAATCAACTCGAGTAGCGCGTCACATTCGCTCCGGTGTCGAATGGAGTGGGGGTGGAGGGGCCTCATCTGGCGGAGGCGCCGCTCGTAACGTCAAGCTAGCGATACAAACAACTTATAAAATGCATCTATTTTACGATTTTAGTATCGCTATCGATGCCGAACAGGTGACCATAGAAAGGCGTCGCTTAATCATCAAGTGTTAGTAGGTTAAAGACAAATGACCAGCCGGATCGAATCTGTTGAGCAGAAGGTTACAAAAGGTTACAAATTATTTCAAAGCTGGCGAGATAAATAATTAAGAAATGCATTTAAATTGAACAGATGATAATGTGGAATCTTTGACAAGCCCAAGAAGCTCTGGCGCCAAGCATAACTGTTGATTGGATTCCAGAGGAATTCATACTGAAAATTTGATGACTGCAGATCTATATATATAATATTGATATGCGAAGATCAAGTTTAGGAATAAGCGATATACAGGATATACACTTCTTTTAGCACGCAGAAACCAACCAAATAAATCGGCACTGTGTTAATTAGATCCAGGAAAAGTAGCATAGTTATATAGTTATCTTTGGGGTGTCAAAGTTTGGAGACATATAGAAGATGCGGGCTATATTTCATTACTTAACTGTGCTACCAATAAAAACTATTTTTAACAGAATATTTATAAAAAAGCCTGTATTGGTTGCAATTTGAGCCCCATTTTGGTAAAGATTAAAATGAATATGAATATGAATATCTCTGCCTGCAACTGAAACTGTTCAAAGTTTGAGAACGATAGTCTTAAAACTGAGAGACTAGTTCGCATAAAAACAGACAGACGGACATGGCTATGTGATATTGATAAAGAATATGCGCTCTTTATAATGTCAAATACGTTTTTTACTATGAGTTTCGCATTTCGTGACAAAATTATAATATCCTGTGCAAGTCTATAAAAAAGTTTAATTAAAGTAACAATATTTAACAAGGTTTTTTGCTGGTTATTCACAACACAGATACCATTCAAAAATATGGAACAAACATTTTTTATAGCTGAGTTGTTTTTGCTCACCGAAATCCAGCAAATAAATCGAGAATGTGTTAAATTTACAATATTTAACAAGGTTTTTTGCTGAGTATTCACATCATAGATACCATTTTAAAATATACATCTATTTAATGTAAACAAAAAGCAGTTGCACATATATGTATATAAGGCCTGTGCTGTTGATGCAGATATATACAAGTATTTATGAGTATATATATATTTTATTCATTATATTTGCTTTGACAAAGGCCTTAAATTCGTCCCTTAATTGCAAGTAATTAGCTTAAGTGAATATTGGCTTTAGAGTATTTTACCTTCAGCTTCGTTGTAGTTCAACTTCCTACCTTTTGATCCCCTTCCCTTTTGCTGTGCCACTCCTTAATATCAACCTTATCTAGTTAATTTCTTATCACATTCGAATGCAACAGCATCGTTAGATCACTCGGCACTTTTGTGCGAGGCAGACAGACAAATTGTCGTTGTTAGAGTTCTGGCTAAAGCAGCAGAAGCACAGGGAGAGGGGGCAGAGGGGCCAGAGGGGGATATAGCATAACTGAACCCTTTTGGCTAACTGCGTGTTGGCCGCGCTGAGGGTCGCTGTGGCCACAACAATAATTCAAATGAGCGCCGCATTATTCAAAATCATGTGACAGTTGGCGGCGTTAACGAATCGAGTCAGTCACTCAGTTTTCGTGGAGCCCCTACCACAACTGGACCCTACTCCCCGCTCTTCGCCGTGAGGTGTCTGGTAAACTTGGTTTTGATTCATGGTGGGCACTCATTGTAGTTGTTGTTGTTGGCGCTGCTGCCTAATCGCCTTGGCGACACTTATGCTCGTAGGCGCGCTATCCACATCATCAAGAGGCGACTCCGAGTTGCCAGACCGTAACTAAAATGAGATGCCAAACAAAATGCAATTACGTGCGCTGTCCGGGTCCGCGCTTTCAGGTGAAACGGGTTAGGGACGCTTTAGGGACTGGGCAGCAAATAAAATTCCTTATCGCGCAGATAGTCGGTCGAGCAGGCAAAGAGCAAGAGAAAAAGCGAGAGGTAGGGAGGTGGGGAGGAAGGGGGGCAGATAAGTGCCGGCAACAAAAGGCGCTGCAGCAATTAATCTTCGCTTCTGAGTTGCCTTCCAGGTGAATTGTGTGGCATGCGCCCCCGGGGCACACACATGTTTATACCTGTGTGTGTCTGTGTGTGTGTGTTCATCTCAACTTCTCTGTATAGGCTGCTTGGACTGCATTCAACTTTAACTTATTGAATTATAAATTATTGTGGGCACCCATCTTGGCAAGACCTTTTGGCAAACGTGGCCAACAAACTTTTGGCCATTGACAGCTATTTTTGGCTGGCCCCAACCCAAACTCGCATGACCCCAGTAATTTGCCTTATGATTTTTGCCCGCCTGCCTGCACGTTGTCGCTACGTGTGAAAAAACCCAGTCAGGCGTAAGTGCGTCCGGGTTTTTGGGGTATCTGGGCATCTGGGTTTTAGTTAGGTGGCAAAGCGTATGCCAGGCATTTTACCTTTTGTGCATACATTTCGGCCATATTGTGCAGTGAAGCATGAGAGATGGCCACACGTCTAATCACCTGGAAGTAATCACTATCTATGCGATTTATTGATTTCGTCTGACATTGAAACCCAAAAAGTTGATGGCTCAATTTGCCATTCGCCACGCCGAATTCAATGCCAACTGCAGCGTCTGCAGATACTTAACCCCAAAAAAGTAACCCCCAGTACATCGGAAAGAAACACAGAAAATTGATTTAATGTATACTGATTTTGCAGTTTTCGGAATGCGTGACAAACTTACGATTCGAACTGCAACTTGACCCACATTTCGAATTTTTCAAGTTTCAGTTTTGTGGCTGCCTCTTAATGCTTTCTTGTTTTCCCCTCCCACCCAACTTAAATCTTAAGTGCACTTTGAGGCATTTTATTTATTGCACGACTTTTTCTTTCTTTCTTTCGGAAAGTGTTTCATAACTCAGATAGCAAGTCCCAGGCCTCGAGCCATGGACCACACGTCGCCATTGTCAAGTGTCGCCCGTTTTAGATATGATGGTACCATCGTATCAACCATCCGCTGAGGGCAGTGGGCAGGCGGCTGCGGCAGCGGCAGCGACTGCGGCGTGTGTGGCTTTTATTGTCTCGACATAAAAAACGAAAAAACAATCCAAAAAACCCAAAAAAAAGAACAAAATGAAATTTACTATTTGTTACATTTTGAGCGCATCATTTGGTGTTTTTTTTCTTTTTATCTATCGGGGTCTTTGGCTCTAATTGCATAGAAATGCGCTCACATTTATTCGCCGGGCCCTGTTCGGTTTTTATAGCTGTCTGAGGGTCGCTCACAGCCGAAAAGTCTGGGAGTCTTGCGCTCTGCAGCCGCTCCGATTCGAGATGAGCTTGTTGTCTGGTTGTATTTGTATTTTTGGTGTTTTGTTCGAGATAACGGCGGAACTGACAGCTGACCTTTTGCCAACTATGCTCCTCGATCTGAACTTGACCCCATTTTTTCGTCAAGCAGATGATAAACAGTAAGTGATAATCAACTCAAATACGCAAAGCAAAAGTATCGATTTATTTGGTATTCCACAACAAATCTATAGACTTTATTTTCTTTAATAAATCATAAAAGCAGTATAATTTTTATTTATTTACATGTGTTTTTTTTTAAATATAATTGATTGCAAACAATTTGATATTAAATTTTTAAACAGAATTATTAGATTAGTTTGAAAGAAATTGGCAATTTGAAATAACTAAACAACTGATACTTCGGGTTAGGCGTTGTTTGTTTAAGCTCATCTCTTAGGATACTTGCATAACTTTTACATTCATTAAACATATTATTAAGATTTTCATAATCAACTTGGTAATTGTTTAGCTCTACACTTTTGATATATAATTGATTTTTGAGTTCGCGTTCTGAATTGTAAACTTGAGTAAAATCTATAGACTTTAATTGGTTTTCCATATCTAAATTCAAGTCACGTAATTTCGCTTCATGCAATTGTATATCATCTTCCAGAAGATTTATTTGCGTTTTTAATGCCTCAAACTTGGAGTCATCAGAGGCCACATAATTGTTATAGAACAACAGCAAAATCACGAAAACTAAGCCGAATCTTGGCATTTTTCTAGTATTTATTGGACCGATATAAGCACAAAACAACTAAAATGAACTGAGCCGTCGGAATTTTGATGCTGAATTAAATAAAACTGCCAAAAGCCACTCACGTCTAATTTGCAAATCTAGTAGAGCAGCCTTTAGCTTCTGAGCACAATTGGCGCTTCGTAATTCCTGCAGCTCTCTGAACACTGATAAGACACCGCAATAAATAATATTATATATACATAAAACACAGATGTGCATGCATGCATGTTTATAAACTTAGTGTCTGTAGGTTATCTTTAACTGCGGACGTATCATCATTTCCACAGATTTGAAGCTCACGGGCCAGGGCTCCCAAGTGCTAATTAATGCATTTAGATTACTGGATGGAAACAAGAATTATATATTTATTTATATGGCTATATTATGTAAGACATTTTTAGAATTACGCACCTCCTCCACCTTCATGATCAATTCCAATCCACCAGCCTGCGTTGGAATTGGTTTCAGCACCGACATAGTAGCCATGGGAATCGTAGCCTGGAACCATCGTAGCCTGGAACCATCATTTTTATTGTTAATCTTGAAGTAACTGTAGAGAGCATATCGAGTTTCCTTTCGCAGATTGTCAAATCGTATATAGAGTTCGCGCGGTTTCTGATTTGTCAGTTGGTGCAGTTTTTTCAGGCCAATGAAGAAATTGTTGGTGATGTCACCAAATTCCTGCTCGTAATCATCCCACAATTTTTAAAAACTAAAGCTTACGGTAGTTCCGTCTCCGCCGCAGCTCACTTCGAAGCCTGTGTTGATTAGGTATATATTACCTGTTAATTTCTGATCGGGTAGACATAGCGTTGGCTCTATCTGCAAAAGTTCTTCTCTATAAAGACTAGAGATCTGTTGTATCTCATCGAATTGTTTTAACCGATTTCGCAAACTCTTCTATATAGTTTCATATATTAATTTCACTGTTCAATCCCATGATTTCATTTTCCAAAAGATTTGACTCTCTTTCGTACTTCTGAATGCTCTCTTCTTACTCTTGAGCTTGCAACTTAAGCTTTGAGATACTCATTGAACTATCCTCTACAGTTGAGACCTCGGTACACAGACATGGCCATGCCATCAATATAATCACAAACACTCTTGAGAATTGCATTTTATTATAAGTACACATTTATTATATATATTTTGTATATTTAATATCTAGTCAACTAATTTATTTCGATTTTATTATTCGCATTTAACTTTTTCATAACCGAAAACAAACTGTCTGAAATTTATAAGTGCTGGCATACTTATTTCAGAAATCCCATATATATTTTTCAGTTTTTGCATTGTTGTTTTTATAGAAATGCTGATAAGAACTGCTGCCTGTTTAATTGACATTGCTATCGTTACCATCACGACTTTAAAATGCTCTAGAACTCACATTTACTGAATAATTGTAATAATTTTAGTTGAGATATGAGTATTAAACAGTCGTTTATATATTTAAAATTTAAAAAAAAATAAAAATGAAACTTCTTCTTCGTCTGCACTGATTTTATAATAATCTTAGATAGGGTATATTAATATTTTATGAAATGTTGGCTGCAGGTTTGATTTTGATTTTTGCAAGGTTGTAAAATATGTATGACACCTAAGCATACCCTATACCAATTGCCCAAAATTAGCAGAAATTATTAATTAAAAATTAGAATCCAGAAATTAAATGTATGTTGCGTATACCCAGTATATTTTAAATGTTTTAGAATGTATAATGCTGTATTAATAAATACAATCAGCTCAACAAGGTATCTGCGACTACCATACTATCCTATACGTCCAATAGAAATTATATAAACCTGTACAATTAAAAATACACTTAAGTATGGCCGTGTGACAGAATAGATTCTTGACACACGCCAAAAGCTGTCAAATATAACTAAAAAAAGACTAAAATAGAGTATAGAATATATAATAAAATACAACAGATATTTATTTTGCTAATTTAACAAATTGTCAGACTTTATAAATGACTTAGGACGTATCATGATGAGAACGGATTTAGGTGAAAATTCATTGTCCGGCCATTCGAACCAGAAGATAGCAGACTGCGGCTCATCATAGTCCATGTTCCCATTTAGATATTGGCCATTTAAATTACTGAAAGTAGAAATATCAAATGATAAATTATACAGAATGCGTTAACAATATAAATAGGCCCACCTTAAGCCACATCTGGAGTACCACCAGCCGCCGCCTAGTTGCTCGGCGCAGTTCCCCTCATGGGAATCGTTATCCCGATCAAATGTGCTAAACTTCGCATTCTTGTTGAGCCTCATTGAATCCCCGGCAGTGCCAGAGTATGTGCCCAGGGATTTCAGCGCATAATCCTCCTCGGCGCCGCCTACTTCGAATCTGTCATAGCGTGCATAGCGTGTCCTATTACTGAAGTCTTCGAGCTGAATGTAGAGTTCGTGGGCCTCGGACGAACTGATCCGATGCAGTTTCTCCAAGCCCATGAAAAACTCGCCATCCAGGCTGCCAAAGCCAGTTCGGTAATCGCTCCAATTGCGATAGAAATTGACGCTGCCATCGATGCGACGTTGAACCACTGTCCAGCCGGGACCAGCAATGCGTCCATTGCACAGTGCCTCAAAAGGTTCAGCGCCGGGCGGCTTTAGCACGTGCACCTCCGTCGAGTTGCCAAAAGTCAGACAATTCTTGGCCTGGCAGCAGCTCGAGTATGTAGAAAGTCTGGCTTCCAGTTTCTGTATATTTATCGCATCGACGTGTGTTCTGTTTTTGAGTTCTAGTATTTCGGCTTCTTTCCGGTGAATGAGGCTTGTCTGTGCGCCTATTCGTTGATCCTTCTGCTTGAGCTCTTCCCGCAAATCTGCCAACTGTTTGTGCAACTCCCTCAATAGTTCAGCATCAGAGTGTGCCTGGCCTTTCAGTGTCACAATTTCTTGATCTTTTTTGCTGCTGATTTGCTCGGAGGCCTGGAGATTTTCTTGTAAGTCGGTTGCTTTAGTTCTTAACATGCTGCACTGTTTTTCCAGCTCTCCATATTCCATAATTTTCTGCCTAAGGTCGACTTGAACTTGAACTAGTTCATTATTGAAACCAACTGGTCTCATTAGATTCTCATGTAGTTTAGTCAATTTTATATCCAAAATTTCCGGCACATAAATTAATTTTGTTTTTAGCTCGTCTAACTCATTCAAGCATTCCAATTTCAGATCCAAATTGTTTTGCTCTATTCTCTCAATTAGTTTCGACACCGAGGTCAGCTCTTGTATTTGAGCCGCCTGCTTCTGAATTGTACTCCGCAGTTTATTCACGAGTGGATCGATTGGTGGTCGAGGGCGTTTAAAATTACAGTAAAATGGAAATGCAAAGGTCAGTTCAGTTGTGAGGAACAAGGTGTATATTATAAATAAGCCGGCTATATTTTTCATATTGAGGCTCCGGCAATATCAACCACTTTATAAAGCACATAATATAAAACTGAATGTCATATAAATATTTTTTACGCAAATCGGATTTTTATTGCCTTAAGTTGCACTGCACAACATGACACTGGTTTTATTTTTTTTAACAAGATAACAATAACAGAGTTTCAAATTTTTTAATAAATTATTTTGTACTTGAAATATGTAGTATACATCAAATTTAATTTGCAAAATACCCATGTATTAGTAAGAGTACAACTTTGTAGTCAAGTGTAATTTTATAATTGTTGATAACAATTACAAACTCTGAATTGCTTACAAACAATGGCACGATGCAGAGAAATTGTTAAAAATATTTACTATATCTGAAACATTTAAAAAAAATCCTATAATTGCATATGCACTTTTTATAATATGAACTTGTTCTAAATTCAATTTTAATGCTTGATCTTTTACAATTGATGAGCAACAATTTTATTTAATGTTTCGGAAATATAAAACAAATATAAAGTTTATTCTTGACCGCCGTTGGGTAGTATTTAAAACAATTGCTGTTAATCTTTTTGAGCTGCGGGCTTCATTTTAATCTTCAAAAAATTATATAAAATAAAATATAAAATATAATAAAATTGCGACTTTATCGCATCCATTCCAAAGATTGTTTCACAGTGCCTTTTGTTTATTATATTTATGTGTGGCCATTTTTTTAATGGGCCACTTCACTTGAAATTTGATGCTACATCTAGCCTCTTAAGTCTCCTGTGACAAGCATTCGTTTTTTTTTTTTTTTTTTTTGGCTGTTTAGTATTTGAAGAGGCTGCCTTATCGCGCCAGAGCGCGTCAAGCTGATGATAACATTCACGAGTTTACGAAATCAATTTGAAATTATTTTTATTTCACTTTTTACGATGGTTTTGTTATTTGCCGCCTGAGCCAAGAGGAACCTCGACATTTTCCAACCCCACCGAGCCGTTGCGTTCCCACAAGTTCCGCGTGTAATTTGCACAATGAGCTGAGTGTCTTTGAGATTAGCCGGCAGAGAGGCGAGGGGGTCAGGGGAGGGTTGGGTGAAAGGTCTGCACAATTGATTGATATTCGAGCTGGCCGCATCGGCTGCTGTTTACCAAAGTGATAACGTGGCTCAGATTATGTTGTGATCCGATCACACAATGTCTGTGCATCATTTTTCACATCACGTGCCACACGCGGCCTTCGTGTGCGAACGCCGGCAAATTGCGACATTTTGCAACATGCGTCGCGTCCTCTTAAATTTCAACAATTGTCGCATCGAGTGGCCCTAAACCCCGCCGCGCTCTGCTCACCCCCACCCCCTTCACACATTTCGCTAACTTTGCAGAGCGGGAGGGAGATTGCAGCCGAGCCGTTACCCCTGCCCCTGCCCAGTGCCCCCGTTTGGCGGCGCTTCAAAGCAGCTGCGGCATTTGGCAGGCATTCGGCCAGCCACCGAACGTTGCCAGAAATATGCCCAAATCCTACGTCTTGTCTGCGGCTGCCACTCATATTTCTACAACCAGACCAGACCATTCCATATTATATTTCTTGGAGTTTTTTTTTTTTTTTTGGCAGCTCCTTTGCGCTTTCAATGCGGCAATAAACGGAATTAAAATTCCAAATTAGCTCGCTGCAGTTGCAAATAGTCAAAGGAGAGCCAAGTACAAAAAAAAAAAAAACGCTATTGGATTATGAACTTATGCTGTGAACTTTTAAATAAAAATTCATGTGTGAAAGATGTGCTTGGAAAAATAAATTTAAGGACGGCAAAATATATATTGTAGTTTCTTTTACATCATTTAATAATTTACGAAATTTATAAAAGTCGTTTAAAAAATATAAAAACTTGGCCTTTAACTAAACAAAAAAATTAGGATAAAGAAACATATTTTTGTGTGTATGCATATGTACTTGTATCTAATAATAATTGTACCGCTAAGAATTCCACAGATTTAAGGTAATTTTATACTCTTTAAGAAGAAATCGCGTTCTATGTGAATTCAAATTCATAGCAGTTCATTAAATTATGAGAATATTCCTTGAATTTTATATTATTATATCATATTCAGTATATTATAAATAGACATTTTATTCAATTTAAGTGATGGCAATAATGTGGACAAAGTGACAAAGGCAACAGGTTTGTAGAGTGCAAATGCCTGAACAAAAAGAGTTATCTTAGTTACTGTTGGCCTACATCAGCCTTCAGTTTCAATTCAGCTACCAGGTTAAATAAGCCGCATCGCACCACCGATGGCACAACCCTCACCCACTCGGCCCTTGGCCCGGCAATCAGTGAGTATTGAATGCGTTTTTCCGCTGCCGGATTTATGCGTCATTATTTTGTGTGATCCCCTGGACCGCGGCGCTGACCCATGTGAAATAGGGGCAGCCGGCACGCAATCGAAATAGGTTTTTGGGTTTGCGGCATTGCTGGGATGCGTTCGAGTGCGAAAAACAAAAACAACAGCAGAAACTTCACAATTGCTAATGGAAAACTGCGAAAAACTAAAAGTCCGCGCACAGGGTATTAAGTAGCGGGGTGGAGTGCAACGTACTGAGTACTAGGGAATGGAATGGTCACATTAGCCGGCTGTTCGTCATGGTGGTGACCAGCTGCTCCTACTCTAACTGCACCACTTCCCCTACCCAAAGCAAATAAAATTTGCAAACAATTGAAACTGAATTTGTACAACGAATTTGACTTTAGAGTGTCTTTATTGTGTGTATGTGAGTGTGTGTGTGGATGCTGCAAATGAAGAGATTTGACAACTTGATTGCTGAGCTACATAGTTGCCGCGGGGCCACGCCCACACACAGTGCCTCAAAACAGTACAAATCACTCAACAAGTCGACGGCTGCGCCGCATAAATGTCTCACAGCAGAACTGCACTTTAATTGCCCAACAAAAATGAGAGGCGCTACGGCAACTGACAGTCGATGCCGGCGGAAGAATAGCAAAAACAAAAAAACAAAAAGATATAAGTTTGCTCGACCAGCGAATACTCTAGTTTCGTGTGTAGCCCAGTTACGTGTGTAACTAAAGAGATAAGTTGATGCTAACTAAGCTTGAAATTTGGTATTGAATACCATTTTCATATATGTGTATATACTCATATTTATAGATACAGGGTATGCAAACAACGACCACGGTCCGCGCGATTAGCTCGTTAAACTGCGGCATGAAGTCAAAGGTTTTTGGGTTTTTAAAAATTATGAAGTAACTATTTAAAGAGAAAACCTGGAACTTGGGACATGGAACAAGTCATAGAGCGCCCTCCTGCCGATGCGGCCCACATGAGTTCCGGGAATGGGAAATGGGAATCGGAATGGCAATGGGTATGGGGGAATGAGCCGCGTGCCGCGTATACACGTGTGCCATAAATTTTATGGCATGTTGCATGTAGCCGTTGCATGTTGCTTGAGTCCGGCCTTTCCGGGTACGTTCTTTGAACACGTTGTCCAGTCAAAGGTCGCTGCATCATAAAGCCGCTGACATTAACGATATGCGTCCGGAGTTGGTCGCCAAAGCGTTGCCAAGAGTCCAAAATATGCCGAGATACTTATTTATTTGTATATTTGGATTATTTGTCGCCAGCGTTTTGTGTCGCCCACACAAACTTGCAATTACGTTGTTTATTCTCAATGACAAGAGCCAAATGGGAAATGCATACAAATACTCGCATGCACTGGCACAAAAACCGAGTCAGCAACCAAGTCTGGCAGCCAACACCAACAGCAGCAACATCCTCATCAGCAACAGCATCCTCATCATCGTCATTATCGCCATCATTATTATTGTCCTTTGTTAGGGCATGCAAACATGCAGACATGGATGAAAAATGGTAGGAATCAAACGGCAAATAATGCAGACGACGACAATGCCAACAATAACATAAGTGGAAAGTAAATAATAACTAAAGAGCACCGGGGAATATCGACGAATCGATGCCCTAACTAAGGAAGAGATCGTGTGCTCATTGGGTAAATATTTATAAATTATCCGTTAATTATTGAATCAAATTACAAGATACAAATAATTTGAATTGTATAACAGAAATCGTTTATTATTCTCATTTATTTATTGTAAAATCGATTTAATATAAATTGCTTACATAAAAGTGCGCTTCCAGTTGAACGTTCGCGAATAAGACACAAAAGGGAATAAGAAAGTCTTACGCTCTCGAGAGAGCAAGCGCATGCATGCAAAGAGAGAGGGGATAAAGAATCAATAACAAGCCATGTAAAGCAATTCGAAATGCAATTATAAAGACGATCTTCTATTTAGTCTCACACAGGATATTATGAAATTTGAATACTCTGCATTAGAAGTTATCACAATGACGCCAACGTTGACTTGTCTTGTGCCAGTTTCTTGTTGGTTTTTTGCATATTTTAGCACAAAATGAAGAAATAATTTGAAATCATGAGCACACACTCATAGACACACACATGCATAGTTCCAGTTCCAGTTGCTTTGCTCAGTCGTGGTGTCAACACAATGGCACCAAATTATTTAATACTTCAAGTGTCTGTATTTCTATCTGCATTTGTATCTGTATCTGTGTGTGTGTGTATGTTTATCTGTGTGCAAGTCGCCGCTTTGGCTGCTGTCCGCTTTTTGTGTTTTCGCCCTGCAATTGCAAAAATTGTAAAATGTCTCTGGCTCCCTAAACAGAAGAGGGCGTGGGGGGGGGGAAGGGGTCCAGGGCACAAAGTTGGTAACAGGCCCAGAGACATGTCATATTCGTAAGTCGCACACAGCATGAATGTTGTCCCAGTCGCAGTCTCAATCCCGGTTCCATTCCTCAGCTCTTTGAGTGCAATCTGCAATTGCTTTTAGTTTGAATTTCATATTTAATGAAGCTGCATTTCCATTGTTGTGGTCCAAAAAATTTGACATCAAATTGATTGTGTGTGACTGGATCTTTGCCTATGCTACAAATGAAGAAATACACTTTTACTAACATGCCGAAATTTAGATGCTCTAACGAAATAGAACAAACTGAACAGGAACAATATTTTATAGATTAGTTAATAGTTAACATAGTAAGTAACTTTAAGTGTTACCATTTGCTTTAATGCTCGCTTTAATACGCTTTAAAGCTGATTTGAGCTTTACATTATTGCATAAGATATTAACATAAAATATAATCAAAGCTGTATTTTTATATTTCAACATGTTTCAGCTTAATGGAAGAGTTGAATGGAACTTGCAGCTAGCTTTGCAGTTTTTTTGTTAGAAAATATTCGGAATATTTAGTATGACTTTCAAGAAATATAATTGACTTTTTAAACTTGCATAGAATATATTGTAAGTGTCAAAAGCGCATGATGCCCGTCTGCAAAGTGCATTTAAATGAGTGCAAAGCCCAAATTATACAATGCTTTTCCGCATTTGCATTGAAAGTCTTGCCCGGAGCCTACAAGTTGATGCGAGAGTTGTTTGGACAACAAATTCCGAGTTTAAATGCTGCAATTCGGGGTAAAGTTGCCGATGAACTGAAGCTGCAACAAAAATCAAATTTGAAGCAATGCTAACTGCCGGAATACGCTTGAGATGGCATCCCCTGCGTGTCAGACCCAAGCCCCGCCCCAACCCAACTGGCCGCCCCTTTGGCACTTTACAGGCCATTGCAAGTCAGCACATTCCTGGATCATTAACTCAACGTGCAATGGCTGCACAATTCGCCTTTAACAAGCAATTAAATCGAAACAAAAAACTTGCACAGCACTCAACCCCCCAGGGCAGAGAGCGAGGGGTGGGAAGGGGTGGGGGGAACACGGCGAACAATGCAGTTTGGGTAAAACGCCGTGACATTGATTTATTTAACAATTACAACAAACGTAAATTTTATAATTATTGCGCATGTAAACACGAATTGTTGTTGTTCAGCCAGGAGAGATGCAGCTCACCGGTAATCGCACAAAAAAGAGAGAGAGAGAGGCAGGGAGAGAGAGAGAGCGTTAGTTAATGCCAGCGAAATGTCAAAGTGAAGTGACAGCTGCAACAAAAGCGAATGAGCCTCGAATCTGGACAGAGACACAAGAACCCCTGGCGCCGTCTTTGCTTGAAATAATTACTTTTTGAGAGCAGAGCCACCCTGCCCACCCCCCGGCTAACAACCCCTTGGCACTGTCGCCGCTCCCCCACCCCGCTTGGGCACGCCCGCGCGCATATGTCGCCGTTGCGATTTTAATTTTGAAATTTATGCTAACAGCAGTTTGAGAAACTGTAAAGCAACAGAGCAGCAAATAAAAACAAGTTACAATGCATTAGCAGGAAGTGCTCGACTAAGACATACTCTGTAACCTAACACATATATTTATTGTTCTAGCTCTTCGGATCTCTGTCATCCACACAGAAAAAGAGATTTTACTTATTAGTGCTTAATTTTCTACAATTTATTACTACAATAGAAACATTATATTCAATTTCATATATAATGTAATTCACGAAATTGTTTCATTTTTTAAACACCTTTTAATTAGACTACAGTAGACTATATTTGTCTTATTAGCTTGTTTTAATATACTTTAAAGTTTAAAACTTAAAGATACCCATTTTTAGACCATTGTGTGCGCAGAGGGTATAAAAAACGCAGTCAGCAGGTTGCCAAGGGGTTGCAGCTTCGGTGGGTGGTTTGTTGACAGCGGGTGGCTTGGGGGGCGGGGGGTAGTTGGCAAAGCAAATGAGGCAGCCGTATGACATTATTTGTGCAGCACTTTTTGCGTTTTACCCCCTTTGTGCCGAGTGGCTTCATCAATGGACAGCCTCAAACGGCATCGGCAGCGTTCATCCTGTTCATCAGCCTCATCAACGCAAAGTAAATATTTGCATACTGTGTGCAGCTGTGTGTCTGTGTGTGTGTCAGTCTCTCTGAGTGTGTGTGTGTGCGTAATTTGTGGGTGGCAATGGGCGACAGTAGCACTTGGCGTGTTTACTTTACAAATGCAATAACAGCAACCAACGGTCGCAGCAGCAACAGGAGAGCAACAGCAGGCGGCAGGAGAGGGAGGGAGGGAGTGCGCAGATGGGAGGGATAAGTCCGCATTCCCCGCTAAGCAAAACAACATTTGGCTACCCACACGCACACAAAACAAAGACCACATGAAATATAATAAAAATTAATTGAAAACCTATTCGAGACGCATTGAATTCAGTTAACAATACAATCAATAATTACTGCCAAGACCCCCATATCCAAACAATCTGGGTGCGCACTCATCAAAACTTGAAACTCATCGCACAGAACATGAAGATATGAAAGGCTAATCCTTGGAGCACCTTTTTGTGCAGCCAAACTAAGCGTAAACAACGATGAGAGGTGCTCGACGATGAATCATCAGCAGAAGTTACCTGCAAGTGCAGCCTGATTGAAGTTTCTATACACTACACAAAAATAAAGAAACCAGAACTATGAATTCAAAAATTCTATTAAAATAAATTTGAAAATATTAAATATAAATATGTAAATATAAATATATACAAATATATATAAATATAATTTATACGTTTAATTTCAATACATACTCAATTTTCTTAGACTAATCAAAAAAAAAAAACAAATATCTTTAGATTAATTACTTTTAGAATCTCCATCAGTCTGTTGACAAAACAATAATCAAAAAGATATTCCATCTATGTTTCGAGCAGCACGAAACCCATCAGCAAACCGCATTAGTAATTCGATATACTCCGCGGCAAGTGTATTCATTTCAGAAGAGTTGTTAACAGCTTCAGCCGCTTCCTGTGCACGCCGTGTCTTTTGTCCGGGACTGCGATTGAGAGTGTGCCCCGATGTGCTCCGAGCTATCTCTCTCATTGGGTTCCCATTTATCAAATGCAGTTGCCAGCTGTCGCTCGCTCCGGAGTCGGAGATCTGAGTGTCTTGCGCTGTCTCCAAGTGTATCGAGCCACGCCCACTGGGCAGATATATCGAGAGCGAAATGTGTCCTGTAACCGAAACTGGAATCGCACTTGAGATTCGTCACATGTCATTTGGGCTTATGTAAATAGCCGACGAGGGGCGTCCAAGTGAAATTGATAGTTTGTGAATGCCATCGACACGCTGTCGCTAATTAAAATAGATGATCGATGGACCAGGGGCAGGCGTTGGGAGTGGGGGTAGCTATAAAAAATAAAAGCGAAAAACGCAACCCTTGAGAACCGGAAATGGCCAAGGGCAAGAACGAGGCCAAGGCTGGGGGGTGAAAGGAGAGCGACTCGTGTCGCCCTTAAGCCAGCTTAGCCACACCTCTCCAAGCTGAGCTCGGGAGAGAGAGGAGAGAGGGAGAGAGAGAAGGGAGAGAGTTGCCATGCAGATTCATGAACTGCCGCGAACCACGCAAATCTCTTGTGACAACATAAATAGAAACATGATTTAAGATCGGTGCGGGATCAGCGGCACATTTACAGCTGGGATTACAGCCCGGAACGCTGAGCGGCACAGCACGAGATGAATGTGCCCGGAATGGGATGATGCCCTGAGCTCAGTTGAGAGTCGCGCGCCGGGTGGTTTATAGTTTTCTCGTTCTGCCTTTTTTTATGCCTGCTCATCGAGGGGTTAGAAAATGTTGATTAGCCTTCTGCGCAACGGAAATGGGCTGGCTGTGCGTACAGAAGTCCCGTTTTGTAGTTGGTTCTTTTTTTTTGGTTTTTTGTTCTCTGATGTGCTGGTCCCATAAATTATATCTAAACTTGGCTCGGCCTTTGTTGCAGCCATGTAATTTGGTTTTGGCACGGCGGCTGTCAAGGTGCAGGCTGCGGGGAGGGCTGCCTAATCAAAAAATAACAAACTGCGCAGGATAATTGCCGCGAGAGTTGTGTAAATTGTGTTTGGCCAAACAATGGAAACATTCTCTATGCAACATTTTCTCTGCCTTTCGTCACATATCTTGTTATACTCAGCCAAAATTATAAATGTAATCTGTGTAAAGTTTTGTGACTTTCAAATGTGGCCTTTCAATATGTGGCATGAATTTGGAGCGTGGCTCATAAACTCGGGAGCACAAACAGCTGCAGTCGCAGTTGATGATCTCCCCCTCCCCCCCTGGAGCAGATAAAGGGGTGGGCGTTACAAATATGAATAATGTAAATACGGCAGGGAGCAGGACTATAAAATTAGCACGAAGTGCGCCTTAAACTAATTGCATTAATATGTCAACATGCCGAGCTGTCTGCGAGTGAGTGTGCCAGTGAGTGTGTGAGTGGCGACTGAGTGCACGGCGCACTACTTAAGATTACACAACAGCCAACAGCAATTTCGAAAAGTACTTAAAGTTTATTTATTTTGCGTCTGCTCGACACGCAAACATAAAAACCAACAACAGCAACAACAACAACAAATAATAATTGATGAAACTATGAGTGGAGGAAGGAAAAAAAGGGAAGGCAGCTGAAGAAGCCGCAAATTAATTCAGTTGCCACCCACTTGGCACCGTTGTCGAGTAAAAATATTTTCTTTTAGATTTCAAATGTGAAATTTGTATTTGTCTATGGTAAAATAGCTTCAAGTGCACCGCCACACCCCCGCGCCCCCCCACTTGCCCCCACGAATGTTTTCGCTTTCTGTTTGGGTTACGACTTGCATTAGGTTATTTTATGATTTATGCGACTGAGATCGGCCCAAAATCAACACATTAGCGGAGCGCACGAGGCCTTTGAAGTGCCTTCAGTTGGCCCAAAGGAAAAATGATGTGATAATTTGGCAAAACATTAAAACAACAATTAAAAATGCATTTGGGTGTCAATTGCAAATGCGTGTTCATTGACCAGACTTCAAATGTGTTTCCTTTCGAATACCCTGTATCAATTAGGAGCATTGAAATGGGAAGGGTACTAGACACAAAAAATAATATAAATATAACCACAATGATATACTTATAAATATACCTAATAGTAATAATAATAAATAGCTGACAAAATAATTCGTTGCCTACAGGATATCTTCCAGTCATATACTCTCGACTCAAACACTTCAGCTTTTTTTGTTTCTGTTTTCAGTTGTGTCGCTGGCACATAAAACAACATGAGCATGAAAAATTAAATTTATGCGTTTTGTTGAAAGGGTTAATGGGGCGTATGCGCTACGCGTTTCGTTATGCTGCATTTGGCGTTGTACAATCGATCATATTCTTTTTTTATGGTTTTTGGGTGGTTTTTTAGTGCAAGTTTCGCTATGTTAAATTGAAAATTCTTTTTTATTGCGATTTTATAGAAGAAACGATAAAACGTTTCTTGCAAGCGCCTAAATATATATATAAATATTTAAATGTATGTTTTGTGTTCTAAAGAATTATTGCTGAACTGTGGACATAAAGCAACTCAAACATGATGTCAAGTGTAGCTTCCTTATTTATGCACGACTGATCAGTTTTGTATCTTCATAAATCTGTGAAGTTTACGAAATTTCGTCTGCGAATCGAAATGAAAATAAACGATCTTTTGCGGCCGCCCACAGTAATCATGGGGAAACTGGGCGCTGTCTGTACAAAATTGAATAAAACAAATTGTGGCCCATTGAAATAACAACAAATTGTACAGAGCGCATAATACATATATACATTATATATTTCAAGTTGGGGCAATGTGATTCCCAATTTTGCTAATTAAAGTTAATATTGACAAATGATGGCATTGGACAATGTCAAGAAGCAGCGACGACCATGTCGCGGGTTCCCGTTACGTTACTCTCCAAAGTGTTGACAGATCCGTGGATGCCGCATGTGTCGATGTTGCCGCCTCCGCTGACGCTGACGCCGTCGCCGTGGCCGCTGCTGATGCTGATGCGACTGTAAATGATGCATGTTTAATTGCCGGCGCATTAATTAAATTTTGGTAGAGCGTGGTGTTTCTTTAACTGCGCATGTGTGTGTGTGTGTGTGTGTGTGTTTCGTGTGTGCTTTGCTCTCATTTGCATGGGCACAGTGTAGCCCACACAGGCATTGTTTTTGTTTGTGTCGCTTTTACAGATATGCCCAATAAGTCTGTCAATGCTGAGGCGATCAATTGAGTTGACATCAAGCCGCATTTTCTTAAGAATCTTTTGTGGCCGCATGGAAAAGTCTGGGGGAAATACACAAGCACAAAAGCTCTAAAACTATTTAAGAAAATACGATGCCAGATGTTAAGCTTTGTAGAGTATATTAAACCAAAGTTCTTAAAGATATAGTAGAAATTGGTATACACACAAACTAAAAGAAGTTATAATTAAGCATTATAAAAGCTTAAATATAAATAAACAGAAATAAAAAAATATTATAATAGCTCTTTTATGTGCTATTGACAGGATTGATAAAAGATAAGAAATTATAGCAAATGTTTATAAGTTTAGCCTTCAAATCCAAAGCACATCTATCCTCATCCATCGTCTATGCAATTGATTCCAAAATTATACATTGGCTATAAAATGGTTTCAAATTAACAGCTCTTCATCTAAGCAAACCACATCCCGAAATCCAAATACATTTCAATTAACCGGTTTGCAAAACAAAAACAGTTCTCTGTTCCCAAAATTGGCCAGCTCGGAATGTGTTTTTTGAGTTGTGGCGCGAAATGCAGTTTACTTGTTGGACATGGAAAGCTTTGTGGCCACAGCGAAGGCAAATCAGACAGCAGCAACAACAGCAGCAACAACAGCAACAATATGCTAAAGCCCGAAATGAATTGGTAATTTATTATGCGCCGTCATGGCGTGGGCTAATTAATGGCCAACGGATCGGATCTGGCCATGTCAGCGCTTATCGGACGCGTCCGTTCATCGACAGCATTTGCCAAATTAATGCAAATCATGCGACCAGCAGAAGATGCTTCTGGCCACTGCTGCTGCCAGTGGCTGCGACAGCGATGATGACAAAGATGATGATGATGATGTTAATGATGATGCGACTCGGCGTATCAATACGCGCCTAATGAGTCAAGTGGCCAAAGGATTTTGTGGGTGCGTTTGTCTGGACGTCAGGCTAATCCAGGCCAGATAAATTGTATAAATCGTATACCAAAATGAATCACAGGCCAAACACGCAGACAGACGCCACAGCAGCAACCCCAACTACAACAACAACAACAACAACCACTGAAAACAACAATAACATTGTTAATGTCGTCTTAGGCCCAAGACAAGGCGATAAGACGTACAAGCGGCTCGAGAGATGAGTTCACATTTCTGGCTATTGCCACATGCTCTGCGGGCTCTAACAATTATTCATGCATTCAGTCATTCATTCAATCAGACACTCATTCGATTCGAGGCGTGGCACACTCAAGGTGTTGCTATTGTTGCGGCTGTGCCTGCGGCTTCTGATGCGCATTATTTGTTTAATTAATCATGCGACAATCGCGCCGCTAACCGCGTCAGATACAAATGTATCTATGAGCGTGCAGCGCCAGTCGCGGCTTTTGACTTCAGCTTTAAAGATAGATTTTCGAGTAGCGAATGAGTTGGCTTTTAATCAGGTTAGTTGCTGGTGAATAGGAAATTGCAAAAGCTGAAGCCTCAACAGAAATCTTAGCATAGAATTAGTCTGTCTCCGTATTTGCATCTGTATCTGCATGTGTGCCTGTATCTACATATGTGTCTTTATTTGTATCTGTATATCTTTCTTTGTATCTGCATATGCATCTGAACTGCACCATTATCTACCTGTATCTGTATTTGAATCTGTTTATTTATCAGTGTCTGTATCTGTATCCGTTTCCGTAACTGTATCCGTATATGTATATGTATCTGCCTCTGTATATCTATCTGTGTATACATGACGCTTTTTTGTATCTGTATCTGCAACCCTACTCGCATCTGTAAGTGCATCTCACGAGTGCCTTTTAAGCAATAAGGCTCATTGCACTGACCGCTAAGTTGATTGTCTTCCACTTTCAGATACTTTGTGTGCGCACATAAATCAATAAGACAAAATAACTGTAAATTACAAAAGGATGTTCGGACAATAAATGTAACTCTTAAAGCGAGTTTGCTACAGCCATCAATTGAGTACACCGGGCGACACCAAGACCGTTGATAAGATACTTGCAGCAGAGATGCAGCCCAAGAGCGCTAGCGAGATGAAAAGATACTTTTAGTCTATGTACAGCGCCAGACACACAGAGGGCGACTGTCACGCTCAGGTAGCGAAGTTCTAAAGGCTGGGGCTCATTCATAAAACCGCTTGCACTGCGCCCGAGAGTAAAGCGTGCAATAACGGGGCGCACGTATCTGTATCTGCCTGCCCCCTGTGAAAGTGTGAAACGTGTCCGAGGAATGCCAATGAATTTCTTTTCGCTGGCTGGCGAAATGGCCTGACACTTGACGTTGCCAAACATGAGACAATCTCTGTGAGAGAGGGGGAGGGGGGGGGGGGCACCTGGCGCAGCAGGAGGAGGAGTCACAGGCGGCGGAGTTGAGTTACGCGCATGCAACGACCATAAATAAATGCGAAATGCATTAAACGACGAGGCAGCAACAACAACAATCTGTTGTGCTGGGCCCAGCGCACGTCGACGTAATTAATTAAAGCATTAAGTGCTAATTTTACGACAACTCGATTTGTGCGTCAGCCTCGGCCCAGGCCCTTGTCGACCCGTGCCCCAGTCCCTGCCCCAGCCCCAAACGCTATTTGCATGCCGCCATCGGAATTTGGCAGCCAAGTAGGAAGCGAAACATCTCGGCGGCTGTCAGCGGCGACAGGCGACAGTCAGAGCCAAAAACTGAAACAAGTTGCCTCCCGCCCCTCCCCCCAATAGCCCCAATACGTATATGCAAGCACACACACACACTCACTCACGTTGCCCGATCTGCGATGCTCGACAACAACAACAACATTTGTTCAACTTTTCAACTGTCGCCAAGATTTCCATCTGACTTGCTGTTTGCCTTCTTCGTCTTCTTCTTCAGCCAGTTCTACATGTTGACTGTTGTTGCTGTCGCATCCTCCCTGGCAGATCGTCGCAGTTTGCACTTCATATTTTCAGCGGCCTTTGTTTGCTTTGATGTTATTTTTGGTAAAACAGAGAGCGAGGGGCGTGCCGCATGTGGAATGCTCGTTTGTTGTTGCTCTCACACCAAGAAGTTGCCCAGCAATTAATCATATGCATCGCTTTCTTCGCCTGTCCAGGCACTTTCGGGTCTTCTTCATCTCGCATATTGACGGCAAATCGGATGGGCATGGGAATGAAATGACAACTATTGAGAAAATACAAACAAACAATTCTTTCTTGACATTTTTTTGAATTTCACAATCTTATGTCTAATATTTAAAATTGATGAACTATAAAAATTTTAAGTATTCTATATACTTTTCTCAATTAAACTAAAGCGATACAAATATTTTTATAAATATTTATTGGTATTGTGAACAAGCGCAAAACTACAAACTCTATTCAAAAAGAACAATCAGATTTTTTTTAACACGCTGTGCTTGAAATAACTTTAAATTAATTATAATATATTATACATATAGTGAATAAATAATATTATTTTATTAAATATGAATTCTTAATTTTCTTTATATCCATTACACATATTACATATTACATATTACATACATTACATATTACACACAAAACTACAAACTGTATACAAAAGGAACAATCAGATTTTTCTTTAACACGCTGTGCTTGAAATAACTTTAAATTAATTATAATATATTTTACATAAAGTGAATAAATAATATTATTTTATTAAATATGATATATTAATTTTCTTTATATCCATTAAACATATTTTATTAATTGTTGCAAAGTTTTCTTTATCTATAATGTAATCCCCATTAAATTACAAAAAAAGATTCTTGAAAAACTACCTTTTAAGACTTTTTTTACATTTCAAGTGTCAATTTAGCAGCCAGCACACTCTTGACTATAAAAATCGTTGCGTATTTCTAGTTGCTTTGACATTTTTCTTAGCTACAACAACAACAATACAAACAAAGGCAGCAACAACCTCATGAAGTGCTTCTACATGCAGCAATGGCCCATTGGGCTAAGCCCACACGAACGGCTAACCAAAAGAAATGAACACAAATTTATCAGCTTCATTGTTAGTTTTATGCCTTATAGACGCCTATTAAAGGATTATAAATTATGGGCTATCTTTTTTAAGGGCTCTTAACTGGCAGTTTATTTCATGCGATTGTGCAGCGGATTTGCGGCTGAATTTAAAATTCTGTTTATGGGTATCGAGCAAAAAGCATGGGATTAGTTACAGGTCTATAAGGCTCACTTAAAATATCTCCAGTTTTAATAAATATTTAAGGGAATTCGGGGCAGCTGTGGGTTAAATTAAAATTCAACTTTATTTGCTGCTGATCGATGGCCATAAAATGGGATTTTCCTTATGCATTTTATTTTTTGCGAATTCGAGCAATTTATGTGATTTCAGAAGCAAGGGGAAAAATTCGCTTGCTCAGGTAAAGAGCCATTAAAATGTAACACAATAGTTGCGAAAATGTCTATAATTACAGAAAATGGCCAGAGCGCAGGGCCATGGCCGAGGGACGGATCAGGGGAGGTTGTTGTAAATGGCACATCTTGAATGCATTGACTGCATTTCCGATTTACCGATTGTGCAGCTATGCGCAGGATGTGCAGGACACGAGTGTTGGTAAATAATTGGTTATGGGCATGCCAATCCCACAGGCCGGACCAACACTGTGGGTAGCAGGCGGCGGAGGCCAATGGGATGGGGGTTAAATCAAATACATAGAATATGCCACTCGACTTTTCCCACCGATTTGTCTGTCAGTCGCTTTGATTTCTCCGTTTTTATGCACGCATTTCGGTTTTGACGTCTGTCAGATACAGATACATTTTATATCATTTTATGCGTGCGTGTGTGTGTGTGTATCTTTTATTTAATTACTGCTGTAAATTCGTTCAGCAATATCATAAATTACAAAGCGACACACATAACAAATTCTTTGATGGGCGTCGCTTATTCAAGAAGTGGCCAAGAAAATATCTTTTATTTCCAAATATTAGAGCGCACAATTTGGAAAAGGGATTTTAAAAGCTATAAACAGCTTACGTAAATTATGGGGAAATTAAAAAAAAAAAGAATTTACCAAGTTTATTAAATTTAATTTTAATTTGAAACGAACTTCAATTTTAATTTAAATAAATCCCAAATATTGGTATAAAATATATATATTTATTTCCGAAAGTGGTTTTATCATAATTACATTTTATCTCATCATTTATTAGTGTGAGGCCAAATAACAAAGATACAACACTTAATAAATAAACTTTTAAGAATAAATATTTCAGCATCCTTTATTTCATCTCTTAAATTCCCAAAGAGCCCACACAACTGACTACTTCCTTATAGAGAACATGCAAAATTGTCAAATTTCATATACCTTCATTAATATTCATTAATAATGCCCAAAGTGAACTTTGAATTTCGAATATGTTCTTAAGTGATCGTCAGCCGTATTCCTCGGGGACAACCGCAGAGTGGATTAAGTAACGAACTCAGATCTTAGCTGCGCAACATCAACAGCAACAGCAACAACAACAGCAGCTGCGTGGGGCAAGTGGCAGCAAAGTAGCTGCTGTGGAAGAGCCTCCACTTAAGCTGCTGTGTTTGTGCAACACCCCCAACAACAGCAACAACAACAACTGTGGAATGTTAATGCGCCGGCCAAAAGCTACAAACGTCGCCGAGTCATTAAGCGCTGAGGTTGGGGCAGCTGCGGCGCGGGGCCGGGGTTGGGGCCACACTCGTGTCGCTCTGTCACAGTGGAAGGTGATTCAGCGGGGAGCGACGCTGGCAGAAGGTGCGCATCAATTTTGAAACATTTTCTTTTATTTTTTGAAACATTTTGCCGCCAAATCGATGACACGCCCCCGCGCATGAGGTGTCGCTCCCCCCGCCCCACAGCCCGAGATTTCAGCTGTGGCCACACAATTATCCATCGCAGCATCCGTCAACACGAGAGCAGATCCTCTACAGAACGCGATGTGGAAGAGTGCTAAGTAATGAGTTAATCTGCGCAGCCTTCGCATGATTAAGTGCTCCAAGCAGCGCTGATTTGTCTGCGCGGGGGGGGGGGGGGGAGGAGAAGCAGGCTATGTTGATGTAGCCCGTAAATAGAAACATTTTGCCTAGTCTGGCCGACTGATGGATTATGATTGAGGCTGCCTGAAAATTAAAGCACATTTGTTTTTGCCTTCACAGAAGCTACCCTGTAAGTATTCGAGTCGATTTGACGGTCAAAAGATTGTCAGAGATTGTATGAGGTGTAAACAACAATTATGGTATTTTTTCATACATCTAGTATTCAACTTAACTTTACTTATGTATATTTACCTTACGATCCTACAATTCAACAATTATATATTGCTGCATACTTCAAATGTCAGGTATACAACAAATATTTATATATATTTATTTTGCATATATATATATATCATATATATATATATATCGGTAATAATTATGATACATAGGGTATCTTCTAGTCCAGACCCTCTCGCCTAGCCCATTCCAGCGTGTTTTCTTAAGGATTTATCGCACAAATTAAGTTAATGTGGCAAAGATTAAAGAGTGCGCTGTGATCATTAAAGAACTGGAATTGTCAGTGCTGCAAGTTGAACTTATCTACAGCGCAGTTAGCTACCAGTGTTGCTCAGCGAGCGAGGTGGTGCGGTGGAGTGGGCTAAAGTGGGTTAAATCAAAAGCCTCTTTTGACGTCGCAACATTTTAGCTTATCAATATGATAAATTACGATACAGATATCGCAGAGCTCGAACTACTCGTCCCCATATCTATGTAGGTGAAAGTGAAAACGGTGGCCACTGGCTCTGATTGACATAATTGGGCTTAACATATAAGCCCGCAAGACACAGACAAAAAAAAAACATACATATCGCATTCGCTTATAGTTTATGATCGTACAGACAATGATCAATTACAATGAGCAATCTGAATCATAAATATTGTCAGTTTGACATTACGAACAGCAAAAAACATAAGTCGGGTGTCACCGACAGCGCAATACTCGTAACAATGTTATAACTACCAAAACATGTACCCCAGCATTATTGACATTAAATAAAAATAATAAAACAACTTTTTTGGAAAATAAGTAAAGGGAAAGTAGTTGATTTTTTTATCAAAAAATTCAACAAATTTTATTTTTAATCTTTAAAATATATTAAATGCAGAGCAGAAACGATGAATAAAACAAGATCGAATGTAAAAATCAGTTCAGTTTTGAACAAGTTATGGGAGTGTGAAATGTAGAAGCTATGGATTCGTGAAACAATATTTTTGCCATTGTTTTGGACAAAAATTTGACCCCCTCCCCAAGATCGGTTTAAAAGTTCTATTTTATGCTAATTATGACCACGACAATCAATTAAAAATATAAATTTGCAATTCTAAATTTTGAAAAAATATTTTTTTTAAATAATTTAGTGTGTACGTGATTTTTTACGCATATACTTTAAATACAGATTTAATATATGGAGAACAAATTATCGGTTTTTCAAAGTTATGGGAATTTATAGCATTTTGAGGGAGATATATAGATTTTCGCAGGTTGCCACGCCTGCTATGGGTGCAGCCAACAAATCTTAACACTTTGTCTGACATATATATTTCAAATTGTAAGTTTTCAGACATTGCACAAACCCAATATACTCTCTTCACTTCGCCAACGAGTGGAGAAGACAAAACAGAAACTCAAACAGCGATACATATATTTTTTGCTTTATTTCGACCCAAACCCCAATTAAAACTGTGATTATGATGAAGCGCACAAAATACAAAAACAACACAGAGAGAAAAGAAAAAGAAGCAACAGGAAGAAGCAGGAGAAGTGAAGTCAGTCTATAATGCATACTGGTACTTGTATATTTTGAGGAAGGTGAACACACAACAAGCCATAAATTATAATTATCGACGAGATTAACTCTTTGCCGTAGCACTTAACGCCGATGACACATGCGCCGTACGTCCAGTAACCCCCAACCCCAAAGCCCCATCGTAGTGCCCACCGACGTTAAGAGTTCCCGTTTCTTGCCTGTTGTTGTTGAATGAAAGCAAACCGCAGATAAGCAGCTAAGAAGACACTAAATCGCTTGCGATAGCAGCAACAGCAACAAAAAACAGAGGAGAATATTATTTAGACGGTAAATTATCAATTCCAAGATACCCTGCAACTTAATAGATTCGCTTTAGAATGGAATAGAGTAAAAGAATAAGTGTATATTAAAGTATCAAGTATGAGAAAAAAATTAAAAGACTTGGCATGCAGATATAATTATGGGAAGAAATTTTAAAAATTAGAAAAAAAATAATAAAACATTTAAAATTTTTTTAATAAATGAAAACTTTTTCTTTTACTGCTTTAGAATTTCTATAACATTGAAAAAAACTAAAACATTTAGTTTAGTACTCTGAATGTCTCATCTTCAAATATTCAACTTTTAACCACAACCGCAAAAAACTATGACCAACTGGCTATACCCTGTAAAATATAAAATTCCTGATAATTTTATACGGCATGAAAACATGACACATGCCTGGCTCAAAATGGAAAAAGTTTAACAAAAAACGAGTAAATAATCCATTCAAAATGTTGCAGGGCCTGGAAAAAAGCTGCCTCATATATTCCTTGTTTTTGTTGTGATTTTGTTGCTGTTGCTGTTCTTGTATTTGTTCTTTGTCGTTTTTGGCGATAACTTAAGGGAGACAATGCGCCAAGACGTAGAGACAACGCGTTGTCGGCGTTTTCATTGATATCTCTCGCAGTGGCAAACAAACGCAAGAAGCTCAAGAATTTATGACCCCCTGTGGCTTTATCGACGCCTCTGCCAAGGCAACCCTCGGACCGCGATTGACAAAGCGCATGAAAGACGCAGCAACAACAATAACAACTTTGTCACAGCTCTACAAAAAAAACGAGGATGTTCCGTGTGGCTCGACTCGAGTGTGTTTGAATTTGGCAGTGGACTCGTTACCATTTCCATTCCCACACCCAATTGAGTGTGGCCTGTACCCGGTACTCACTGTACTCACTGTACCCACTTCATTCAGCACACACATTTCATTCATTGCTGTGATTTGAGACGCCTGCAGTCGCTCGTCTTTGGTAGTTTTCAATTTTTTATTGTCGTCGAGGGTCGCCGACGCTCTTGACCCGAACGAACGAGCAAGCAGATAGCGTCCTCTTCCCGCTGCCCCTCTCGTGCCCTGGCCCATCGCCTGGCTTATCAGGCAGCCAAAACAAATGCATGATTTGTGCCAAGTTT
Organism: Drosophila robusta; assembly: GCA_035043565.1. NCBI lineage: Eukaryota > Metazoa > Arthropoda > Insecta > Diptera > Drosophilidae > Drosophila > Drosophila robusta. The sequence goes on along the minus strand of JAWNMW010000583.1, from coordinate 8,487,347 downwards.
CTTGCGTTGCGCTGCGACGCGATTTATGGCCGCGGATCCCAACTTAATGCTTAATTATTGCAAATTGCATATCGGAGTCGACGGGGCTCAATAAAAATTAACACGAATTTTGGTTGCCAGCGAATTCTGCTTAATATTTTAATTAGTGCAGCGGCCATAAAACTCTCGACTTGCGTAAAAATAAACCCAGAGATGCGGCGACTTAACGACCTGCCAGTAGCAGGTCCCTCAGCCTCAAAGTGTGCACACACTTAAGTACGCGTATGGGCCCTGAAAATAAAATGTTTAAATGCGCGTAAAAAATCGTCTTAAAAAACGCACATTAACTTCCAGCATAAAAACAATCATGTGGGCTAAGAGTTAAGCCTTTCCCTACTCTAGGAACTGGCCCAACATATTTCCTACCGTCTCTTTTCCTAAAACACGAGCTGAAAGCGGGTCTTAAGCGTGCGATTAATCTTAAAGTAGTTACAAAACGAAAAAAAACATTGAAGTTATCTAAAAGCTTGGGATAAATACCACAAATCACACTTTGTGTACATCTAAAAAACTTTGATATTAAAAAGTTTATCAAAAATGGTCTTTAAAGCGCATCAAAACTTAAAACGAACTATTTTGCATATGGTACATGGAATAGAATTTTTTACTACTAATTAATTGGGTTAAAAGGAAGAAGGCTATTGCAACAGTCTAGCCAAAAGGTGTGGTATAAGGGAAAAAATATCAAATAAGCTTTCATTGAATGTTAAGCTAAAGATTTTACTTTTTTAATATGTAAATCTTAAAGCTCTCTCCAAGAGTTTAATAAAATCTGCTTTATTTAAATTACTGAAAATTGTTACAAATAAAGGCCAAACTGATTTAAAACATATAAAAGCTCAAAGCAAGTTTTCTTGACTTTGCTGAATGCAATTAAGCATAGGTAAAGCCTAAAACTCAGCATACAAAACCTATATTTAGAGCTGATTGCTAATTGAAGCCAGTGTCATTTAATATTTTTATTTTTCCCCGACACTTTTGCCTTTCAATTCAGTGTCTTCCGCATCGTCAGACTCAAGTCTGTTGTCTTAGAAGCGTTTATGGCGCATGCCCTGCTTCTTGGAAGGCCCTAACAGCCTGATAGACTAACTGTCTGTCTGCGGATCTGTCTGTCTAACTATGGGTCTGGCAGACTGGTAGCCTCAGCCGGAGCCCATCATCATCATCGTCATCATCATCATTATTGCCAACATCATCGCTTCCTGTCTGCCAATGCTCGGCTCGATCGATCGGGATCGGGATCGGAATTGGCGTTTTCCAAAGTCCCATAATGCCGCGTCTGCGTTTCAAATTTATAAATTCTCAAATTATCAGTTTATGGCTGCTTTTAGTTTTATGAACCGATCACGTACAGACCATCAACCGATGCCGATCTTTCGCTGCGTGCGAATCTTTTTGCCAGCTCATATTCTTGTTTTCCTCTGTTTCTTGCTTCGCTCCCTCTCCTTTTATTTTTTATTTTTTTCATTTGTTTCGCTTCGGCTAGCTGGCTTCGTTTTCAGCGCATTTTTATCGACTGCACAACTAATTAAAAAACGCTTCAGTCTCGCATTCGTATTCATATAACATGCCCGGACCGAGAGCCCGACCCAGACCAAGACCCAGACCCATATCCACGGCCTCTATTCCCTACTCCATTTGCCTTTCGAGATCAAGACCGTGTTTGGGCTGAGCTGCCCGAAGGGCCCTCGTGAGTAGCTGCGTGGCGCTTTTAGTTTGAAATTTAACAAATTATTTAATGATAGATGGTTGTTAAATTGTTGGCTACGCTTATATAACGCGGCCATCATTAGCTCTGGGGGTATTAAGTGATTATAGGACTTGTCCGATCACTCTGACTGGTCACTCAGAATTAAATGCACTTAAATGAGTCTTAGCTGCGTGTTCCCTATGTGTGGCCATTTCCTAGCTGGCTTCTGGCTCAAACAGATGGTACCTAGAGTTTTCTACTAGTAAAGACAATGTTATTAAAATAATTTAATATCATAATTTTACGACACAATAATTAAACCCACGGTCCCATGACTAAACCGCAATTTCCTTCACCAAAAACAATAAAAAAAATTGTAAGTCCCTATACATATGAAATTCAATATTAAACTGGCCATAAAAATAAATCCAATTTTATTAATGTGCAGCAAATAAAAGCAATGAAATCAAAAGTCAATTAAATTGCAAGCTTAGCCGACTAAAATCGCTGCAAAAAGTATTTATAAATTAAGCACAAAGGATCATCATATCAATAAGGCAAAAACCACGCATTAGTTTTTACAATACTCGCATTATGTTGCATAATTAAACATTAATATTTATATTGGATCATTGAATATAGGCCACAAATGTGACTGCTATAATGAGAGAGACAAATAAGAATGCGACTAGAAAATGCCCTGTATCTTTAACGAATCTTTATAAATAAAATATAACTTTTGTTAATTTTTTAATTGAATTTAAGATTAAGGTAATATCAAGTCAAAATATACAGCTTTGGATACCATTTCGGATACCCTTTTGAGCCATGTTGTTCGTTAATGGGTAAAACAAAACTTATTTAAAATAGGCCCATAAATTACTCTCGTATTTGCAGCGTTTGTAACAATTTCATGGGCCTTAAATTGAATACTGTTGATAACTATTTATCAATATTTGTGTTTTATGGCATTTAATTAATATTTTCAGTAGTCGACGACCACCGACGGCGCGTTTGATAACGGCGCATTCAAATTCATTCATTTATGCAATGGGTGTGTGCGTGTGTGGGTGTTTAAATACAGCTCATACATGAGCCTCAAAATGTTTCGAAATCAAGATAATCATAGAGTGGATTCATTAAAACGAAATATGACCAACAATACGCCAACAACAACAGAAACAAAAGGCCGCCAGTTTTATGGAGCTGGTCGCACAGCTGCTGGCGGTCCACACTCGCCAGCCACGCCTCCCCCGCCCCCGCCTGCCCCTCGCGTTGTGGCAAATAGTTTCGTAGATTTCTATCGACGCTCTATGAGTTGTTTTTTGGTAGCACCAAATAAACAGCAGGCGGCATTTGTGCAGCCCATATATCCATATATGTATCTAGATGTGTATGATGCTCATGTATTTGTTTATTTCGGTATAATTAATTACATATTTCAATTGTGTGACACTTGGATTACGAAATTTTAATTTTCTCATATGTGTATATATGTTTTTTTACTGTTTGTTTAAACATTTTTTATGCTTGTTTGTTGTCTGCTTGTTTTTTATTTTTTTTTTTTGAGAACAACTGCGCAGCGGGTTTAATTATGCCTCGTATTGGATTTCAATACACACAACTCAATTTTTTATACTTTTTATAATTATAGGGCACTCCATTGTTTGTTAAATATTTTATTCCACGCACAACATAGCAACGAGTGTGAGTCATTTACTGGATTACTCAGAACAAGGCGAATTCATTATTGCAAAAAACTTAGTTTTCATAAAACAAATTTTATCAAAATTTCTTCGGCTTGTTATTATTTTCGTATTTTATTGTGTATGTAGGGGATTCTGGATTTATATTTAGTTATATTTTATGTATAATAATATATATTTTCTTACTATTCCGATATCAATATTTTTATCTTTAAGTATGTAAATGTTCATTTTAAATTTTAATAATTATGTATCTTTGATCTATCTATTTATCTATCACACACAAACACACATACACATTTTCGAATACATTGAAAATATTTATCAGAAGTATATTATGCCTGCTTTTATTACAAAGTCAAAGTTAATAAATTATTTGAATAATAGTTCTTTAAATAAAAATACAAAAATAAATTATTAAGGCATTTTATACAATACGTAAAAAGGGTTTTCTTTATTTTAATTTATTTGCATAGCTACTTCTGAAAATATCTTTGAGTTATGTTCCTTTTGTCAATTGTACAAGTACTAGCCCGTGTTTTACTCAATCAAAACACGATTTGTTTTGTCATATTTCAATGGTGTAAATAATTTAGGCATAATTCATTATCAAGCACACACACCACAAATTTTAATTATAGCCATCAGTCATGTTGGCCAACTAGAAGGGGTTGCCACAGACAAGAAGACGTGGTGGCAGCAAGCACTCCTGCACATAAATTTCACACTCAACTCATTTCCTGCTCATTATCATATCCCTGTGTACATTATACAATCTCTGTAGTTAGATGAGCATGCGCTCTACGCACAGCCAGACAAATGCAGACACATCTTCGCGTGCGCTGGGATTCACGCATGGAGCAAGGCAGAGGCGGAGGCAGAGGCCGAGGCCGGGGCACGCAAACCCAAACCCAAATCCAGTCCCAAGTTCCTGCTGCCTGCTGCCTGCTTGGGCTGTCCAACAAGCCCACTCAATTTGGGTTTGGCTTCGCTTTTGGGCTCTGCGAGTGGGCGGCCAGCAGCGAGATGTCTTCGAGTCGCCTCGTCTCGCCCAGCGATTTGTGGCCGGGCCTCCAGGTTCAGGCTGAGGTTCGGGCTTGCGGGCGGCGTCCCCAGGAGATCTCCGCAGGCAATCAGGCTGTCACAGCCGCTAATTTCAATTATCTTGAGTGTATGCGTACGAGTAATTTGTTGACTTTTGCAACCCGCAGCCAAAATGTGCGCAAATTTAACCAACTTCCCCCCTCCCCTCATATGAGCAGGCATCTTAAACTAAATGCGGAAACACTTCGGCGTGGGGAGGAAGGGAGGGAGAGGAGGGACGGGGGACCCTTGAGCCAGTTTTTTGTGTATCTTTTTATCGGTGGCGGCAACTCTTTTGGAGATTCTTCGAGTCCGATTAAAAAATTGGAGAAGGGTTGCGGCTTTTATTTACTTTGGCTCGAATACAGATACTCTTTCTAAATGACAATTTTTATTACATTAAATTTTTAAAATACAAAAAAAAATCGAATAAAGCTTTAGATTGTATTTTTTACAATGATCTCGCTAATATATATTTTCTTTTATAGCCAAGAATATGTAGATTTATGTTGTATAAAGTATTTATAAAAACAAATTGTTTGCTTTAAATAATAAAATAATAATTTTATTCGGAATCTAAGTATTCTTAAATTGAATTGCCTGCCAAACCGCATGACTTAGCGGTCATACCCTGCGAAGCTTTTGCCATGACCTCCCGCGGCTGCCATTAACGCCTTTTCAGTGTTTTTGATTGGCAAATTAGCGAAGCTCATAAATTAATTGCGACAGTCAAAGTCATGTTAAATGCAGATGCACTCATGCAAACACTCATAAATAAATGCGAGCACATGAAATACGAAATGTTTAAATGGAGCACAGAGTGAACTTTGACTGACAATCAAAATGTCATTTCATTTCGTGAGTTAAGTGAGCTAAGCAAATCCGCAATTGAGACGCAACTTACATGTCATTAACATGGGCTTAGGCCCAGCAAAGAGCAAAGAGACATGACAGACACAGCAGCAGAGAGAGAGGGAGAGGAAGAGAGAGAAACACAGATAGACAGACAGTCAAACAACGCTGACAAGTGCCGTCCAAGACAAACATTGAAATGGCCCGGAGCGACAATCGGGCCTTAAGCCATGACAATATTTTGCCAAAAGTCGTAACACGTGCGGCGTTGCCAAACTTCAGGATGAAGCGTGGCAACAGCTCTACAATTTTCAGTTGCAGCGTGGGTGTTAATCGGGCCTTAAGCCATGACAATATTTTGTCAAAAGTAACTGTTAATTTGAAAAGTGACTCACAGCGAACAGTTGTGCGACGTTGCCAAACTTCAGTGCTGAACACAGTTTAAGTGCAATTTGCAGTGCCTCTTATTGAGCACCCCTATAGCTACTTGCAATGTTGTCAAACTTCAGTTAAAGTGGCAACAGCGCATCAAATGAAGTGTGGCAACTGCGCAACAATGTCAATAATTAGACTAACTGTTTGTTTCATTTTGACAACTTAACTAAAAAGCTAAGTCGCGCAACGTTGTCTCATTTCAGTGCCCGCTGAAGTGCGGCAACGGTGCGTTAAACAAAAATTCGTGTTACCAGAGTCGCCGTAAATTGGCCAATTATCGGCATTTGAAATATGGTTTACCTGCAGTTCAAGCGCCTTCACGCAGTTCACTCTACCTGCTTTCGGGGCACGGCCGGCTACGTGCATTGTACGCACTGTGACCTTTTCGGGAAGACAATGCACATTGTTGGGCAGCAGAATACGCCGACATGGTACCAACACCTGCCCCGACTACCCTGACAGCCCCGAGCAGGCTGCCTTTTAGACTGGACTTGAATGCACGCACAATTTTCTATAAAAGATACACACCTTCATTTTACACTTGGTAAATGTATCTGTATCTGAGTCGCATTAATGAACAAAGTTCACACTCCACAAGAAACTACCTGAGTGAGAGAGCGAGAGAGATGGAGAGAAGGGGGTGGGGGAAGAACTTATTGATTATTTAACAAACGTTGGGAAATTAGGCAGCGATTTATAAAAAAAGCCTCGTTCTGGGTTATGCACTTTGATAAATTAATACAATATCTTTGTCCATTCAATTGATTTTCGAAATTCATTAGCGGCTTCTAACGGCCGCCGAGGCGTCGTCTTCTCCAATACGATATGGATATGACCCGAAATGGTTCTATATCTACGTGATTCCTCTTCCTCTTTCGGATTTCGGCCTGTTGTGAAATGGGCCCAAAGTTTGTCTGGCGTTTATTGCAGTTGGGAAATGGATGAGCTAACAGCTGGAGAGCGAGTGCGGCACTCGTTCAGATTAGATAGCAAATGGTCAACGCTTGACGGCCAGCATTAAGAAATGTTAAATGGACGGGGGGCCTCGGATTTGATTTGAATAGAACAGTCGGAGAACAAAAATAAGGCAACATGTTGCCAACGAGCGAACAACAACCTGAAAATCCAACAAAAGAGTGAAAAAATACACATTTCTTGATGTCAGAAGTCTAAAGTAGGCACAATCAACGCCTTAATGAGTTAAGATATCGCAGCCAAAAAGCCACTCAGCCCAGAAAATGAATTGAAAATTATATAAAATAAAGTTTATAATACAAAAAGAAGGTGTTAGTTAAGAAGGGGATACTTATAAATACAAAGGGTTTTGATAGAAAACGAGTCAGATAATTTTAAATATTTCACTAGAGGACAAGTGTGAAAATCAAAGTAAAATAAAATGTATAATAAAAATAAAGACTCAGCTAAAAAGGTTGTTTATCTAAAGTTCTCAAAATAATAAAATAAATAAGTGAAATAAAAGTTTTTATAAGCGACCTTAAAAAAATATCTTTGAATTTCCCACTTAAAAAACAAAAGGCTATTTTAAAAATACAAAATTCAAATAATATAAAAAGCGTACTTAATAATACTAACGATTTCAAAATTAAATTATTTTTCAGCATTTTAAAATTTAATAATGGCGAACCTTAATATGAGAAACCAAGAAAACAATTACTTCAACAATACTTTCTAAATTTAAATGTGACATTATCTATGAGAAGCTTCGCTTGGCTATTCACAAATTAATTAGCTGGCTAGTTATTAAAAATTACTAGAGCATGTTCATTATGTTTACCGTTTGTTATTTTTTTGAATTTTATGATAGCTATAAAAAGACGATACAAACGACAGAAGCAGTCATAAATAAATAAAATGCGCTATATATAGGCATTCCAGGCCATAAAAAAAAACGAAACATAAAATCAACACCAAAATAGATTTATTGTAATATTATTTAAAATAAATTACAAACTCACTAAGTAGCTAATGTTGATATTGAACTCTGTTAGCAACATTATTTTGCGCGAGTTAGCAGTCAAATGTTGCTCAACATTTCCAGTGCAAGGTGAAACGAGCGGCAAATGGAACAAAACAAACGTAGCACGACAATTGTAAACAAAGGCAATGTGAACGCAAGCAGTTAGCATCCACAGCATGCAACAAGTTTTACATCGCCTTGCCGAGGATGCCTTAACAGTGCCATTTCGAGCAGCGCCGCACTGCACGCGTGTGGACCGTGTGGACTGTGCGCTGCCAGCTTAACATGGGCAAAGGCCTAACATGTTGCTGAGCGCATTCAATTTGCTGCTGGTACTCGGTCGCTTCGGTTGTGCGAGCGGTTCGTGCGTTACGTTCGATTGAATTCGGGGAATTCGCATGTTACACAGAAATTTTCGGTCGGTCGGGCGCGAGTTTCGTGCGTAACGGGCCAACGTCATTGGCTGCACGCGGATTCCGGCTTCCGGTTGAAGCGCCATGGCATAGGATTCACAATTACGAATTAAAAGAGTGCCAACAAAAATCAAGTGAAATAAAAGTGAGTGGAAATCTAAAAAGTGACGCGTTGCCAAGTTTACTAAAAGTAAAAAAAAATAATAAAATCAGATTTTGGCCAATTAAAGAACGAGCGAGATAAACTTGACAAAATGCATTTATGTGAAATGCGTGCCACGCCGCATTTAGCTAACGAATCTGAAATTAAAATTAAAAAGAAAATTGAAAACAACAACGACATCAGCGAGATCAAACGAGAGAACAGAAACAGAAACAATCAAAATGTCGCCCCAGCGTCGCCGCTGCTAAAATTAGAGAGGCCAAAGATGCGTCAGCCACCTCCATGTTCAGTTGGTGCGTTGCCAGTGCTGCAACTGCTGCTGCTGCCTCTTCTTCTAGCTGGATTAAATGGATTAACACAAGTTGCCGCGCTCAAGGGTAAGTGTCAGCTGCATTATGCATATATGCCACATATCGCGCATATTGCCACATTCAACAGCGTTTTGAAGGGCAACCCTGGCCACCGTTTCCGGCTGACTCTAATGGCCGCCCAAATCCTTTGTGGAAATGCAGCTCCGCGCGCTCCTCCCTCCTTCTCTCCCTCTCACTCTCTCTCAGTATTTATTAGCGTCATTTGTTTCCATTCTCGTTGCCGCATTTGGTGTCTCGTTTTGGCTATTTTTGGCCATAGCCAGTTGCAGCAGCGGCAACGACGGGAAATTAAGGCACCGCGGTTTTATTTATGCGGCGCGTTTGCTAATGGATTTTAATGCCGTTTTATAGACACGACATCAGACATAATTCAAATTTACTTTTTTTCGATGCCTTCGCTGTCGTCTCTTCAGACCTCTGGCTATTACGAGATTAGTTTAAACAGCAGACCATATAGATCATATCGAATCCTATACAAATCCCAGCATAGCTCAAATTACAAACAAGTCGCGGCTTAACGGACCCCAATATATATGTATAAGGATTCTATCGATTAGAAAAGCCTCCAACGAGCGTATCCGAATAATGTTTTTGTGCGATCTTTAGAGGAACTTATCTAGTTTTAAAACTGCAGCAGATATATTGATTTTATTGAACAGCAAAAAAATCTTAACATTTCATCTGCCGCGAGTATACAGAGTATATATTTCAAGTTTCACAGCTCTAGTTTCAATAACGGCGAAAAAATTGCATTGGGCATTGTCGAAATCAGTGGCGTAGGCAAGGGTTTATTTTTAGGGATTAAGCCTCCTCCGCTAGTCTTAATATATATTAAGAAGCTTGTAAAAGCAAAGTTACAATCGTGCGATTATTTATATTATTTGAAACCCCTCAAAAAAAAAAAATGCTGCCTACGCCACTGCCACAATGTACTCTCTCACTTCGTGAATGAGTATAAAAACGCAGCAAACAGTCTGGCAAAATAGTGTAGACACAATAAAAAGGGTGCAGGGTGCAGGATACAGTTGTCGGAGGGTTGCTCATCGTAGATGACTAAACACTATTCCATAACGCAGATCTTGTCCATGTCATCTGTGCGATATCATGCCTTCCCAGAAACAGATATTTAAAAGAGGCGATAACACTTTCCATAACATCGTGCGTTTCTTTACGGAAAACATTTGTTTATTAAGCTGTCTGTCTGTTTGTGCCACATATTTCCCCGGAAAGCAATTAAATTGTCCCACAATCAGCGCACAAAATAATCATAAAACTGATTGCGTTGCCTTAGATTCCGTTTTCTTGGTCAATCACATCAAAAGCCAAACAAATACCGGCGCGTACTTAATAATAGAAAAAAGAAACCGAATCGAAAAAAATAACAAAATACAAAATGGAAACAGTTTTGAGGTCTTTGTGTGGTTTTTGCGGTTAGTTTTTGACTTTTAGAAATTTCAAAATGCACACATACATATGTGCGTATATGGTCATATACAGTCGATTATTATCGGGCTATGCCATAATTTGTTGCGGTTGGTTACAAGACAAAATGCAACTTCAAATGTGCTTGGTAACAGCCAGAAATTCAGCTAGACAAATAAGGTAATACTCGTGGATAAATAAAGCTAAAAGACTATTTCTGCATCAGGTTTTTAAATAAGATTTCGTAGGAACAAATTTGTTTTGATTTGATAAAGATTTTTAGTGTCGAGGAAATTGTTCGCATTGATTTTATGCTCATGAGTTTATTGTGTTTAGTTTATAAATTAATATTTCATAGAAATATTCATGTAAATTTTATTGCATTAGATCTCATGATTTCATTAAGATCTTTGTTTAAGATTTTTGAATGTAAAATGCAAATGAAGCCTGAACAGAACAGGAATGTAGCCTAAAAGAAATAAAAGAAATTAAAATTTAAAAGCAAAAATACTATAAAGTATATAATTTCAAATTTGATTACATTAAAAATTACAACTCGTGTGAAATATAACTGATTAAACAAACAAAATAAGGGTTAAAGAAAAGTTCAGAATAATTCAATTTATGGATTAATATACGTGTCTGAATATTGGTTATGCGATAAACATATATTATTGATATAACATATTGACGGGCTAGTCATAATTCGCCGGAAAAGAATATATGTGTCTGGGTAACTTATCTATTTGAATTTTTCAAAATATACTAATAGGAATTTTTCAACGAATAATCCCCGCTTGAAGCTAACTTTGATAAGCATTTACTGAAACGTTTCTTTATTTGCTGCGCTGCTGCCCAAATTTTAAATTTCTGCCTGCAAGCTCTTATCAGGCTTATCTTTGGCTCTAAAGCTTGCACCGTTAAATTGGCGCAACTGCAGGGCGTTAAATGAGATAAAGCCAACGCACATTTGGTCACCCTTAACCCGATCAGAGTCGTGTATAAATCGCGCCGTAGGCATTAGCTCAACAAAAAAACTGAAATGTGTAATCTAATGCTTATTAAACGCTTTTTAATGCAACAAGCGGCAACTGCACGCAACGGGCGGGGGCAAGGGCCAGGGGCAATGCCGATTTCGTATGCCGAATGCCAGATATACATACGTATATATATATATTTAACCATTGTGCGCCACGTGAAAACATTTAACACGCAACAACAACAAGAACGGCAAGAGCTGGCAAAGCTGAGGCTGCCACTGATGAGCTGTGTGGCCATGTGGCAAGTGTTGCACGCGACGCCGCCGCCGTCGCACGTTGATAATAAATTGTATAAAATTGTCTCGCACGGCACACGGCAGCCACTTGGCGAGCAGGGACGAGGGGGGGCGAGGGGGTGCGAAGGGGGCTGGTGCGTCCAATAGGGTGGTGGGTCAATCGCTGGCTGCTTGTGCAACACTTTCAGCCAAAGGAATCAGAGCGGGTCATAAAAATTATCTGCTGCTAAACGCCCTCAACATGCTGTGAGGGTTGACAGAGAGAGAGAGGGAGAGCGGCGACAACTCTGGCAAAATGCTTGTAATGTTACTCTGGGGAGCGTTTTTCCAGCTAGTCTGCACTTTTCACAAGAATCTCAACGCTACAAAGCAGCTAGCTAAAAGTAGAGGGAAGACCAAAAGTAGGAGGGGGCAGGGGGGAACTGCCAACTGGCGTGCAGTTTGTCTCGAGGGAATTTCATGAGCAATTTTTTGTATTTCTCCTTCTTTTTTATTGCCTAGTTTAGATTTTTGTTGGAGAGCGAGTAAAAAAAGTGTTACAATTGCTGCGGCTCAATTTTTCGAACGTTGCCCGTTGGCTCTTTTGTAATTTGCCAAGTGGAGACTGCTCAGCTTGTTGACGGCTGCAGTTGGAGTCTATAGCGGGCGGTTCTGTAGGGTGGGGGAGGGGGCCTGTTGGGTCCCGTGGGCAACTCATGTGCATTATGCGAAATTGGGCTAAGTAGCTGTTCGCTTCGGGTTTTTGGATTTTTTGGGTCGCACTCTGGATGAGAGAGAGGGGGACATGTAAATGAAGTCAAGTGCTGCTGCAACATGTTATTTCAACAATCACATGATTGGCCAGCCGAATGGCAGTTGCCTGGGAAAAGCGGGCTATGCAGCTTGTTACAGCCAGACCAGAAGGTATTGCAATTTTACGAAAATTCCATTCAAAAAGGCAACTTCGAGGCCCAAAAGTATATTCAATTGCACCTATGAGTATTCGAACTGGGTTTTAACTAAAGTTGTTCTACTAAAACTTGGTAACTGTGCTTTAAGATAAAGTAGTTAGCTTATAAGTAAAGAATTTCCCAGATCCGAGTACTAGTTCATCATATATCCGTTTCCATTATTTTCTACAGTCTATGTAAAATGGGTTCTTATACAAATTTATTTTTTTATTGTATCAACATTTGAATTAAAAAATTTCCTGGTGATTTTCTTATCATATATCTTTTTAATCGATCCAAGAAGTTTCTATCTATTCTAATTTTAGTATCTAAATCACAAAATTAGCGATTCTCAGCAGTTTTACCAAAATATTTGCCAATATCTATCAGATCTTATCTTTTTTTAAGCTACGTCACATTTAGTGTCACTTTTAAATCACCATTAATAGTTTTTATAAAATATCAGTTATACGCTAAATAGTGCATTTTTGCTAGTCTATTTTAAGCCTCGTTATGCGTGCGATAATTGATATTTCTTCTATCTTTTAATTAAGCGCTTGCATTTTTTGTGCCTCTGCGCAGCTGAGTTATTTGATCTGCCAGGGGTATTTTCCAGCTAAATAATAATTAATTATGAAAAACCAACTAGCGAACGGGCAGAGTCTCAATTTTAACCCACCGCTCGCTCCCCCCGCCCCCTGCCGCTCCCACTCGCTGTCCGGTCCCAGCTTAGACAAGCGCCAAGTTTTGCCTACGCAAATACGCAAGAGTTTTGCTTCCTGGACATGGACGTGATTCTGAACATGGACTTGCGAATCTTGCAAGCTGCCCAGTGTTTGCGTGTGCTTGTGTGTGTGTGTGTGTGTGCATGCAACGAGTCGCCTTTTGTTGTTGCTTTACATAGCCGTGGGTTTATTTTTTCATGTCTCTTTACTCTGCTATTTTTGCTGGAGCTGCGCGATATTAAAATCAAGAAAAAAATTAAGCCTGGCAGCCGCGTTAAATGCAAACTCGCAGCCGTTATTTTTGCTTTTTTTTCTGCAGCTTTTTGGGTTGCCCAAATGTTGCGGCTGGTATTGTTGTTGGTGCCGCTTGCCACATTTTTGCATGCAACGAACGCTCGGGAAATGGGTTTTCATATTTTTTTTGAAGAGAAGGCGTTGCTCGTACTTCAAAAAGCTCGAAGCGTTTTGCGCGCTGCTTGGAAAAGTTGAAAGGTGATGTGGCAGCCAGATTTCAGCCGGAGCTATAATCAAAGAGGCAACACCAAGGTACCCAGGCACAAAATCGAAAGATTAGTTTCAAATTTTGGATAGATACAGAAAGAAAGCATGTATTTGGACTGGTATGAATGCGGCTTACACTTGTTAACTGTTTGTGTGTGTGAACTTGTATGTCATTTGGCTCGCTTTGTTTGGGGTTATTTCTTGATGGCCTAAACGCCCGCCTTGAGCGTGTTGTGCACGCGCAGCTTCAGCTCCTTGCAGACCTCCTTGGGCACCAGGGCGCGTGCTAGGGGCATTATCTGCTCGGCCAACTGCTCACAGGACACATTTTGCACGCCCCGCTTGTCCAGCACTCTGCGGATTATGGTCCGAATGTTGCCGCACCAGCCGCAGTCGAGCAGGCGCTGCTGCAGCAGCTCCTTCAAGGCGCCCACATCGTCCTCTCGCAGTTGGAGCTGCCTTCCGTGCTGGGGCTTGCCGCTCCTCTTCCTATTGTTCGCCATAATTGTAGAACAAAAAATTATTTTCAACTTACTTGTTCAACGCGCAACGAACGAATGAATTCGGAGTTCCATGTTCACAGCTCCTTAAAATGTTTTTCATTTGCAAAGCCTACTCTCTTTTTGTTCATTTTTAGTTTTTTTTCCTAATTTTATTGTTTCTTTTTTAAATATTTTTTTTATAAATTCTGAATAGCTTAATCACACATAGTTACATACTTAACTTATGCATTTAAAAACTCCGAGAATACATTTAAAACCTATTTTTGCATTTACTATTATTTTCGAGTTGTTTCTAGATGGAATAACTATTTTACGTTTATATATTTGGATTATATCAAGTCATACAACATAAATGCACTTACTTTTTTCTAAGATTCTTCCAAAAGATTCCTCTATAATTTAAATCTTGTCTTTTTAAATCTTTTTCTCAGACATTGTCGAATAAACATTTTCAATCCAAAATATTCCTCTGTATTTTAAATAAATTAATCAAATAAATTCAGTTACATAATTTACATCAAGTCTATTTAAATCTTTTTCTAAGACTTTGTCAAATATATATTTTAATCCAATAGATTTCTCTTTTTTAAGACTCTATCCCATAATAATTTCAATCCAGAATATTCCTCTGTATTTTAAATCAAGTCAATTTATATCTTTTTATAAGACTGTCATATATATTTTAATTAAATAAATTGCTCTGTAATTTGAACCAAGTCTATTTAAATCTTTTTCTAAGTCTTTATCAAATGTATATTTTATTCCCCTTCAAGACTTCATCTCATAATATTTTCAATCCAAAATATTCCTCTGTATTTTAAATCAAGTCAATTTGTATCTTTTTATAAGACTTTGTCATATATATATTTTAATCCAACAAATTGCTCACTAATTTAAAGCAAGTATATTTAAATATTTTTCTAAGACCTTATCACATAATATTTTCAATCCCTAAGATTCTTCCATAATTTATGTGTCCAATTTTTTCCAGCCTAAATGCGACATAAATTCGCATTGATTAAAGCTAATTTAACTGATACCACAAAATATAATCAAGCTGGCAGGTTGATTTGCGGCTCTTGAGTAGGTTTGTCGTTTCCCATTTGACAAGGACCCGACTCCGGCTCCGGGCAGACCGTGAAGCGTAGCTGCAACCAAACGTTGCACTGAGATTTGCATATTTGCACTTGATGAAGTTGAAGTTTGGATTTTGCAGTTTACAGTTTGCAGTTTGTAGTTTGCAGTTTGCAGTTTGGGAGTTGGCAGTTGCCGCCAGCGTTCGCCAGTTGCAAGTTTGCCAGTTGCAAGTTGCAAGTTGAGATTTGGATTTGCGCTGCCTACGCGCAGCGGCGGCAGCTGAAAAAAATTATAAAAAATTTGCAAAGAATTGCCTTGAGTCATCGTTTGTGTCCACGTTGAACGTGCAACGTGCCACCGCGTCGCCAACGTTGGCGTTGAAGCACGTCGCCAACAACAAGACGCAAAAAACAAAGTTTTATAATTTGCTAACAAGCCGATCGACGGCGCCGCCGCCGCCATCGCAGTCTGCAATTATGACAAGTTGACAAACGGCTTAATCCTAATCTCTTTTTCCCAGACTCACAGAGGGGCATAAACTGTGCGATTTTGTGGCCAAAATGAGCAGAGATGCCACAAGATGCGCCGCGGCTGGCATTTAAATCAATAAAAACGCTGCGACGTTTATCGCATTTGTGATATCTAATACCAATGACGGGGACCTGTGTCGTTTAGGCCGCCCAAAACCTCGAGGCCCCCCTCGCCCTCTTGGCCAGGCTGGCATCTTCCGCCTCGTCGAGTGCGACACATGCAAATTGGCCATGTTGCTAAACAAGTTTGCCGCTTGGCTCTGGGCGCTGCTTTCTTGTAGTCACCTGCGTAAGCGACAACGACAACGACAACCATCAACGGGCAACAGGCAACGGGCAACAGGCAACGGGCAGCTTTGCAACGTGCAGCAGCAACATGCAAAATTGGATTGCGCTGCGTGCAAATAAGGCTAAAACGGCAACAACTACAACAAGTACCCTGCCAACAACAACAACAGCTATAAACAGACGCTGGCTGCCACGCAGACAATCAGCCATAAATCTAAATGACTGTCAACCCGTGCAACAACAACAACAACAACAGCAGTCACTCTTGCAACATGTTGCCCACAGTCTTCGGACTTCGACTCATTTGCCGCCGCCTGATAAGACGCTGAAATATGTTAAGAACTTGAATTCGATATTGATATTGCGTTGCCATCGCATTTACCATAAACATTAAAAACTTTACTTATTGCATACGAAATTTCGCCGTTGTTGTTGCTGCTGCCAACCAAGGGTAGCTCTATAAGAAATACTTAACTATGCCCGACTGAACTCAGATTCCATTCAAAAGGAGGCAAATACAATTTCCAAGAATTTCAAAATTGGGCTATTAAATTTGAATTGAATTGCATTAGTTCAAGAAAGTAATAGTCCTCTTTTCACGATATTACACTTGAATAATGAAAAAATAAAATTAAACTAAAAAAATATTTAGAGAAGACACTTTGAAGGGATACAACATACATAACTTTGATATATATATTTGATATAATCCCACCGATATTTTCCTCACTTATATATATTTCAGTTGCATTCCCGTAACATATATTCCCGTAAAACCATATTATATAGATTTTATTCCGTGTAGTTAAGAAAGTTGCCAAATTCATTCAAATATATTCACAGAAAAAGTTGATCTAACGAACTAGTTTTATGGCTCTCACGGGCTTCGCTTAGAGAAACTATTAAAACAACCCACGCAGTATATATACTGAAGAAAATCTGGTAGCTTTCAATTCGACTAGTTTTGTCATCAAATTCATTAGTTTTAGTTGCTTCGATTGGCTCCTAAAGTCTCGTCATATAGCACTTTTTAGCCAACGCAGAGTGCGAAGCGGGTTTTCGACTTAATTTATTGCACTTTTGCTGTGGCAAATGGAGAGAGAAATGCGATAGGCCAATCACTTCAGAGTGCTGCGACACTTTGTGTTGTGCAAGGGGGCGGGGCACGGGGCAGGGGCCAGCTCTCGAAGAGGCATGCATTTAAGATAAGGCGTCACTTGTCGCCGTCGCTTTGGCATTTCTTATTTTCTTTTTTATTCGTCTCTTGTTTTAGCATTATTTACATTTTAAGAGCCATAGCAGTTTGACTGACAGCAGACGTTCTTCTTCTTGTTTTGTCTTTAGAGTTGATTTTTATATTTATTTTATTTTCCTTCTTTTTTTTACTTTTTGTAGCTAGGCTCAAATTACAACGCCCGACATTTGTTTATAGTGTTGCGTTGTGGCATTGTTTGCATACGTTTTTCTTTAACGTTTCTTGTAGAATAAACATTGCAATCGAAATCAGAACTGGAACTGGAACTAGAACTGGGTTAGCCGGGTGTGGCACAAGTAAATATTGGATCAGTGACGCACCTTGTGGGAAATTATTTCGTTGGCCCATGCAAATGTCGGCATGTCTGACAGATGATATTCTAGGAAATCTTTTTCAATTTTCAGCCAACGAAAAAAGAAAATAAAATGAAGAGTAAAAAGTCAAGTCATGCAGCGGCCTGAAGGGAATGCAGATCATGTGGGCCCGATCAACGTGTACTAATTGATTCAGCATGATTTTGTATAAATTGTCAGATCGATTATTCGATTATTCGTTTATGCGCTGCCCAATTAGGCATTCAGCTGCAAAGTCGCAAAGTTGTTACGTGCTGCGACTGCATAATTATGTGCTGATCGTTGTTTAACGATCTCCGGGTGAGGGCTTTGCTTCATAAATTTAAAAAAATTAATTACAACCGCAGCTGCAATTTGTGCGGCTAATTAATCATGCGAGCGCAGCGCACAAGAATTTGCATGACGCGACTCGAGGCCAGGACGCGACACGAGACAGGACAGCTGAGTGATCCTCAGTCGGACAGACAGACAGACAACATTGATGCTCGCGAGCTGCACAGATTGATGTGTTGCCATCGCGTGTTTAGCTAAAGTCTCCTGCCCAATCTTCCGCTCGCATCTGGCTCTCACTCTTCAGTTTTCACTCCTCGCAGTCAGTCCGGCAACCCAGCACGATCATTAATAAACCGCTGTGAGCTGTCAATAAACATCAGCGTTCGGCGTCTCGACGTGGAGATTGCTGAAAAGAACTGAAGACTGTTGTTGCTCTCGCATTGATTCACACAGCTTGGCTGCGCGGATCAGTTGTTGCTGATCGCCGATCAGTGATCGCAGATCCCTGACGAACTGACATTGTTTGGCACTCGCTGTGATTTGGCTCAATGGTGACAATTGGCTGGCATTGATGGCTCAATTCAAATGCGGCCAAAAGCCAGGCACAACGGCAACTGTTGCAGATGCTGCTGCTGCGTCTGTCGTTGCGGGAGTATTGTAAATATCAGCGTATCATAAACATTCCCAGGCCTGCAAAGTAAACAAAAAATGCGGAGTTCAAATCGTAATTGCGCGAAAACAGCAGCAATTGCTGCCTGTGTGTAGCGACAGCAACATGTCGCTTTATAAACAATATTCGATAATGCATAAATACGAGGCAGGAGGAAAAACGCGAACAAGTCTGCGGCAAGGTAAAGCCTTTGCTCCTCTTCGCGACTGCCTGCAACATGAAATAATGATGATGAAAATGTTGCACATGCTGACGACGACGACGACGCCGACGACGGCAACGACAACATAAACGATGTTGAGTGGCGCAGGGAGGGGCCGGAGCCGGGCGGACGGGGCATGCACCAGGCAACGAGGCAAGCGTCCAGGCGGCTGACAATGATGAGGCATGATGACAGACCAACAAATCGAAGGGCAACGCGCTGAATGCGCCCATATCCCAAGATTCCCGAGCGCAGAGAAGGGGCGCTGCGAAAGGGGGCACGCCTGCAGCCAAAGTTGCCACTGTTGTTGCGGGTTCGGTGGTGGCAATCGTCATCGTTACCGCAACAGTGGAATGTATTGTAAAACATTCAGACAAAAGCGCAGCTAAGGGTAAACTGAGCCATGATGCGACCACTTTGCTCATTTATCCCTCGAGGGGGTTTATGCGCGTGAGACACTCACGATTTTCATATGCTACATCAAGTACCAAGAAAACCACTAAAAAGAACGTAAAGTTAAAGAAAACAAAATCGAAGTGTAAACAACAAATTAACAATAGATAATTACATTTTTATATTTTTAAAGGGTAAATATATTTAATAAATAAAAGCACTGTGGCAACATTATCAAAGACCGCAGATACATATATGTTGAAAAATTTGACAACTATATTTGTATTTTACATTCTGGACATTTAATAAAAGCTAGAATGTAAAAATGCCAGATATATAAAAAGAGAAAGAAAGAATTTCAAGTGTGGATTGGAAAAGACGTCTAAACGAACTAACTGAAAAATAATAAAATGTATTTAAAAACACTCATTAACATTAACAATAAAGAAGTTAAATTTAATGTAAAGTTATTTTAAAAAAATCATTTAACATGCTTTTACAATATTGCAAGGATGTGGCAACGCCAAATATCTCTTGAAATTTTAAATGACCTAAAAAACTCCAAAAAGAAGTTATCTGACTTCTTAGCTATTAAGAAGACTGATTTGCCTAACAGCTTTTGTTACATTCATAACTTGGACGAAATTAATTTAGCAAAACTTTCATTGGTTATTTAAGGCAACTCGCATAAAACTATTAAAAGCCATTTGTAAGTCATCTGGCAGCATTTCATGATTCACTTCGCTTGCTTCCTTTTGCACACACACGCATAAACATAAACAGCAACAATTCTCTGACCCTGCGAATCACTTTCCATGTGTCTGTCTGCCACAGCAACCCCCTTCCCCACAGCAAGAAAGAGCAACAACAACAAAAAAAAAACTGTGTCTGCCGTCGGGCAGAAATTAATTTTTCATAATTTTTTTGCGCCCTTTTTTTGGTCGTTATTGCCGGGTTGGTTGTTGTTGCTGTCGTCGTTGTTGTTGCTGTTGTTGCTGCTGCTGTTGTTATCGCAACTTGTTTCCCTCGGCTTGTACTCGCCTCCCCTCTGGGCATGACACTGCTCTATGCTGGCAACAATGTTTGCCGTACGCCGAATCCTGTTGCCCATTTATTGTCAACGCCATTTGCCTCATCGCCTGGGTCAAGGTTGAGTCACAGGCGTGGGGAGGGGAGGGGAGGGGGCAGCTGGGCCCCATTCATGGTCTTTATTAAAGTTGATTGTCAAATGCGCGGCCCTTAAGTGATTTTTATGGCGCTTTAATTGGATCTAGGAATGGTCTGCCAACTGCGTCAGCGGCTAAGGCTTTTGAAGCTGCCACGCGGAGGCGCAACTTGGCCAAGATGCAAGCGGCTAGCAGCCAGAGGCCAAAGGCATGCGGCTTAATTACTCGCGGTAGCAAAAAATGATCAGGGCGGGAGGAATGTGTGAGGATAGGGAAAGGGGTTCTCTCGATGTTGCTGTCCTGGGGCGTGTCCCGAGGTGCGAGTGTGTGGATAATTCATGGCCAAGTTGAAGTTGCAAACTGTTGACAGAATGACGTGACAACATGCAATGTAAATCGTGTGACACGACGGCGACTCAGCCAAAGGGGTTAATGTATAAATTAAATAAAGCCACGGTTCGGGTTCCAACTCATATCTCTATTAGGAGAGGCAGCGGCGGCAGCAGCAGCAGCAACAGATACAGATACAGATACAACTTGGCGATAAATGTGAGTGCGGCCCGACAATGCCGCATAAATTGCCGGCGCAGCGGGAAAGGCGACAGTTGACAGGGTGCGGGACAACAGGGTGCACGGGGTCAGCATCCCGCTGCATACGCAGTATTGGAAACAATGAACCAAAATGAAAAAAAGACAAGCAAAGATAAAGACAACAATGCGTAGGGGTCAGCAGGAAGCAGATCCACAGAAGAAGAAGTTGCATTAACTTGGCTTAGCAAAATTTTCACGCTTACCTGCATCCACACAATAACTCAGGGGCAGATCGAGGGTAGAGGGACTCAGAGCTGCGGCTTATACGCAGCGTCCAAAAGCAATAAGCAACAATTTCGTAGAACGAAAACAAAAAAAAATACCAAAAAATACACACACACACTCGCAATTGGAGAGAAAACAAAGCCAAAGTTGCCAAAGTTGTATAATTTCGCATTGGCAGGCATAATCCCACACAGAGTCAGGTAAAACCCACACACACACACACACACGCAGCAATCTATACGAGTTTACGGCGACTATACGCAGTTGCAATAACGGCCAGCGCAGTCGAACAGAAAGTCAGGAAAAAAGAATATTATACGTATTTATGATTATATTTGCGATACCCTGTAATCAAAAAGAATCACAGACAGGCTAGGACAATGTGCTACAAATGTTGCAAGAAAATTCAATTTTGTTTTAAGCATATATATTAATATTTGACTCGTATATTTTCTCCTATCTACATATCTTCATAATGTGAATTCTTGACTGCCTAAGTAAAATTAATACATCTTATATATTGTATTTACCTCTTCTATCTCAATAAATCTTTATATAAAATTAGAAAAAATCTGTTAGACATATTTAAGTATTCTATTGTCCTTTTGTCGCTTTTTTCTAACTAAAAAACAGCAAGACTAATCGATCTCGGAAACTATAAAATTTAAGTATAAAATATTTCAATTAGAATATTTTGTATTTTAGTTTTTATGCGTTTACATCCATAAATGCTGTTCAAATTCGAAGTACACTTCTTCAAGTCGGTTATATGAGCTCGCAAAAAAATAAACAAAATACACAGAAATTTAAAATATTTTTATGTTTTCTCCATTTCTTCAATTTGAAAATGCTGCAGGGTAACAATTCGTCGAGCACACACTATAAAAAAATATTTATTTGTATTTTTTCTGTTTTTTTTCTTGGTTTCGGGAGAATGGCCAAAAAACAGCTGCTTTTGATGTTGGCCAGTGCTACAAATTAAATTTTTGTTCATATATAAAACACCAAAAACTTTGCTAATAAAATTTAACAATTTTCATGCTGCTAAATTTTTATGATTATCTGTTTTAACAGCAGCATCTGAAGCGAGTAGAGAGGGAGAGGGAGAGAGAGATATACAGACACAGTTAGAGCAATTTCCATTTCCATTTAATGCGCAAAGTTTTCCTTTGCCTTGGCTCAAATGCTGCCTAATTGAAGCAACAATGCAAAGGCGGCAAAATTATTTCAATGGCCTCCAACTCTGTAAAACTCCAAAATGGCCGTCAATGCTCTCCCGAGTTGCCTGCAGTTTCCCTTTGGCCAGACAAAGACAAGGTCAAAGGCAATTTGTGCCGCCAAATAGAGTAGAAATTTTCATTTTCGGTTCGGGTTTGAGTTTTGTTGAGTGCGGTCTCTTAAGATTCGAATGCGTAGGTAGTGAAGAAGAAGAAGCAGAAGAAGAAGAAGCCCGGCCGATTAGCTGCAGCTCGCTAAACGAATGCCCAAACAATGGTCAAATACATATAAAAGTGTGTGTGTGTGTGTGTTTATAGAAACCAAAGAAACCTAAGAAACAAGAAACGCATTCTCAAGTTGAATGCAACACATGGCATGGTCACACTCTAGACACAAGACCCTAGACTCGAGACTGTGGCGGCAACGAGTCATAAATTTTACCAAAAATAATAAAAACCAAATAGTCGAAAAAGTACACACAATAGAAACATGCAACAACAATAACAGACAGAGAGAGAGAGAGAGAGAGAGACAGAAAAATACGAAAAATAAAAGAAAAGGTTCAACAACAATGGCATTTGGTATGTTTCGTTTCGAGAGTTTAGGTAGACAATTTGTGCTGGTAGATGGCAACAGTTTTTCGTTTTTCGTTTTTCCTCTTGTTGTCCAGATACAAAGTAGTCGATAAAGCTGCTATAGCAGTAAATGCAAGAATATATATCCTGAATTGCAGGCGCAGGTGCTTACTTTTTCAAGAAGAAGCAGCAGCAGTTGGTGAAAGGTCGCGATTAGAAACTGGAACAGATGAAAGCAAGTAGATTAAGGATCAGTTTTTAACAGGAAGTTATTTTGAATTGAATGTGACTGGAGTTTTCTTCTCTTTTTTAATGACATTGTATGCACATTTTGTTATAAAAGGAAAAAATATTAGGGGGAGAAAGGATATATAACTCAGAAATTTGTCATGCGAACAAAAATTCAATTACAAGAATTTCAGTGTTTAAATTTATTATGCTAACAAAAATAATTATATTTTAGAGAAAACTTTTTAATTGAATAATTAAATAGACAGTATAACTTAAATTTAAAATGGGACTTCTATTTTCTGATAATTTATCCAAGCGAAAGATTTCTCTTTAATAGCACCATAATGAAAAAACATTTAGAAATTAGCGCGATTTCATGCTTAATCGTTGGTTTAAGGTAAAGTTAATGCGCACCAAAATTCCCAGCGATTCAGCAGCAGCTTCTCAGATACTCATTATAATAAACGCACGAATGATGCACTCGCTAAACGGCAGTTAGATGTGAAAGACCGCTCTAAATCTTAAGTGTGGCTAATCTTGAAGGCTGAGACGCAACTTAATTTAGCTGATAATAGCTGCAAATACCTGTGGGCCGACTCGTACGCTTTGCTCCACATAACATCGTTTGTAGAGATTTGCAGCTGAAAATCTCTTTCCTCATGCCAACAACACAAGGCCACTTAGTCCGACGTCAAATATCAGTCTTTAGTTAAATTACGGGCTTTAAAAAAAATGACTCAAAGTCTGTTTTGAAAACGGTCTAAGCAATTTTGAGTCGCCACTTAGCTACGAATTTGGCGCCCACACACAGCAACAACAAAACAGATACAAAGATACAGATACAAGAGCCGAAAATGGCAGTTAATTGGAAGTAAATCGAGTTAAACTTTCTTTTCAAGCCGGCAACACAGGGATTACACGCATGACGCTGCGGCATTTGCAAACAACATGCCAAAAAATAAAAGAGAAAAAAGGCCAACAAAATGAAAATAAGAAACAAAACTCTAGAAGATTTGCGCGTATCTTTGGCTGTGTATCTCATAGTTTGCATAGCTAATTAGCCGAGCAGCGGTGGAAGTTGCTGCCGCTAGTTGCCGTTGCTGTTGTTGCTGTTGCTGTAGCTGATGTCGGTGTCTGATCATTGATCAAGCTGGGGCTAACGAACAAAATGTATCTCCTGGAACGTTCTCACATTAGTCACGCGTTTAACATATTTCGTTTCGTACTGCGCGCTTTTAAATTTAATATTGTATCTTGTAGATACAACCAAGATCCGCAACTCTGTTGCTGCCACGGCTGCCGGCTGCCGGCTGCTAACGTATGCAAATAATTTTACGTGTTGCGTAGCGAGCCAACCGATCTGCATATGCTAAACAAAAAGACCAGGAGAGTGTCCCCTTCCCCCCATTCCCCCTCTCTTCCTCTTTCTCTGTCCCTCTGGTATCTGATTTGCGACAGTCGAGCGTTTCGCGCTATCTGCTGAATATGGTAAAGAAGCTTGAAGCCTGAGCAAAATGCTGGCGAATTAGGAACGCGGAATGCGATCGATACGTGCGGTCATCTCCTGCAGCTAAGTAGCAACAGCAGCAGCAGCAACAACAGCAACATGTTGCACATGCCGCAATGTTGAGTGGCGCGTCTGGTCAGCGATTCGTTTCCCATATAGCTAATGCCACCAGACCTAGACTCGAGACGCTGGCCTGCCGCAAAATCGTGCGCCTTGGCCATGGGGCAGCTGCGGCAGTTGCCTCAAATGGTTGCCAGTGGACATTGCTGGCAATTAAGGGGCCCCAAAGAGGGGCGAGGGGGAGACCGACTCCTAAAATGTTCTGTGCTGCGCGCAATTCTTAACGGTAATTATGTTGTTCGTTTTGGCAGCAAAGCATTTTGCGCAGCCCTAACAACCCGTCCGAGGCCTCGCTCGGCTGCGACAGCAACATTGGACGCTGTTGCTCGCAATGTTTGCTGCTTGTGTTAAATTGGATTAATTTGACAGTAAAATGCAAATGAGCCAAATGCCAAATGCGAAATGCGAAATTCAACTTAAGGACGGACCCAGCGCGGCCATGTTGCTGGCAACAAATTATGTTGCTGCTGCCAGTTGCCGCCATTTGTTGCGTACGTCCAATCCCTCCTTCCCCCTCCTCCCCTCGCTCACTTGTCGTGAACGCCTCGCACATTGCACTCTGCATGTTGCTGCTAAATAATCAACATGTTTGGGGCAGGCACCGGCGCAGGCACATGTTGCCGCCGTGCAGCAATGCAGCCAAGTGCAGCAATAATTTTTAAATTGAATTTTTTGCTGTGCGCCAAGAAGGAAAATATAAAGGAAAAAAGCAAATACGAGCAGGCAAGTCAAGTTTTGCTGCTGCTGCTGCTGCTGTTGTCGCTGTTGCCAATGCCCTGCAGCAACATGCATCAAAAGCCGGCGCCCGTTTTTCATATTTCTCTGCTCACATGTTTTTTTGCGCGCTCTTTTTTTGCGTTTTTAATTCGTTTTCCCTCAACTCATCTGCGTCCAAAGATAGCTTAATCGATTTGCCGGCAACACCAACAACAACAACAACGACTTGCAACTGGCAGCAACAAATAACATGCCAATGATAAATTGTGGGCAATGTGTTTATTAATTATTGTGAAATAAATAGAAATGCAAGCAGCAACAAAGACAACAACAACATTTGCTGCTGCATAGCTCAAAGGTGGTCTTGAGCTGCAATTGCTGCCTTCACGGCAACAACATGCAACATGGCTGGCAACATTTTAGCCGTGTATTGACTCAAATTGTATGCATGTGACTGACAACAACAACAACAACGTTCTGTTGCTCATTTTGGTCATTTACAAATAGAAATTGCATTGATTTTGCTGTTGTTGCTGCTGCTGCTTCTTTGGCTCTGTTGATCTGCCTGAGTGCCTGACTTGCGCTTTGATGATATATCGCCGCCAAGACGCTCAACTGCTGCCACCCCCTCCTCCGCCCTCCCTGCCTTTCCAGCCATATTTGATGTGCAGTTACATGTTACATGACGTTCTCGTAGTTGTCATTGGCCAAACGAGCCACAATGTTGTGTTTAGCGTTTTCTTCTTTCTATTTAGTTTGCTTCACTCTTCTGCCTCTTCTTTTTTTTCCTTTGCATTTATTAGCATTTTGCCCTTTACTCGGTGCGCCATGGTTGTTGTTGTTTCTTCCTCTTTTTTTGTCCCCAGTTGTCCGCTGTTGTTGCTTGTCAGTTGCCGCTGTTGCTGTTGCTGTTGCTGCTGCTGTGTGTGGCAACATTTTCAATTCAATTATATTTCATGTTCATGTT
Source organism: Drosophila robusta (assembly GCA_035043565.1). Taxonomy (NCBI): domain Eukaryota; kingdom Metazoa; phylum Arthropoda; class Insecta; order Diptera; family Drosophilidae; genus Drosophila; species Drosophila robusta. Next base: position 8,460,903 of record JAWNMW010000583.1, on the reverse strand, counting down.
GCATCGATTTACATTATAATTTGTGTCTGTAACGGAAGTCATTTGTGGCGCTAGTCAGTGGACTTTGTCTGGCTCTCAGGATCTGGTTTTATTACGGGCTACACTTAAATCCAAAAAGTACTTTAGCCTGGTTTTTTGTCGTCTGGGAAGTAAGTTTGCTTTGCTAATTTGCGACTTTTTTCTGGTCATTTCAAATAGTTTGAGGTTGTAAAATTTCATAAAACCTTTTGAAATATCTCTCCAGTGAAAATAGATTGAATAGTTGGTTAAATTTTTAGTGAGCTTTTTCATATAATAATCCAGTATTTAATTTATTATTTTATATATATATATTAAGTTAAGCTCTCACGCACCAAAATAGCATGAAGTCCATATGAAAGCTTTAAGCACACTTAACTGTGTTCAATTTATGCATTAAAGCACGCTTAAATCATTCAAACTCGAGCTTCTCGAGGGAGAATATTGTAAGTTTCGAAAGCTTTATTTAATACTAAGCTCTCTTTCGGCGTGCAAAGCTGCTTAGATTAATTTTATATTATATTTATATTATATATTCATATATACGTTTGTATATATTCTCATCTAGCGGACTATTTAGTTCTGCTTTCTAGCAGTGTAATTATTTTGAACTTTCCCAAACACTCAGTTTCTCTTTCATTGCCCGAATTCTGATTATTTGATTCGGGCTCCGCGCCCACATCTCAATCAAGTCAAGTCTTTTCCCACTCCCAGCCCCTCAATTTATAAGTACTGCTCTGCCAATGAACTTAATAGTTGGTGTAACAAATCGCCTCATCATTTTTTGATTAGTCAGGCTACCAAATAGGCAGCCACAGCTGGGTGTACGAACACATATTAATATCTTCTCGTGGCCCGTCAAGTGTCGCTTTCATTAAGCGCATCGAATTCCGCCCCCCCCCCCCCCCCCCCCCTCGACTCACAATCACTTAAAAGCAATGACAGCTGCGAGGAAAATCTTAAACAAAAATATTGCTGTTTTAAAAAAAAAAAAATGCTGAAAAAGATTTCAACAAGTCAAATAAATATTTTTGGAAAGCGACTTTTCTTGACACCTTTGACATTGGCACATGGCGCAGTCAGTTAGCCAAGCAGTCAATCACACTCAATCCATCAGAGCATCAATCAATCAATCAATTAGGCCGCGCTCTCTCCCTCTCTCTTGCTGCCCCAAGGCGCACAACGAAATTAACTTAAAGTGCATTTTTAGTCGAAGCCGTTAAAGTAAACGCCCCGCGCCACCCCCGGCAGCTGCCATTTTCCCTTTTCCCATTTTCCCCATTTAATGTTTATAATAATAAGCAGAGTAAACAGTTTTCCACGACTAATGAGCTGCTGCTGCTGCTGCTGCAGCCTCCTCCACATGCTGCCCAGACATGATCTAATGTTATGACAGCTCATCAAGTGTCAGCGCAGAACGGCGTCCGACCCGCAACTCCGACTCCAGCCTGAACCCGAACCCGAACCGGAACCCACACCAAGTGCTCCGTGAAGCGAGCGTCTCTTTCACTAATGACATTTACTCTCAACGTTTATTAAATGCTGTGTGAGCTGCTTAAATCAGTTTGCCGGACACGGCTGGAGGGCAGGGATTCAAGATTCTGGGCAGACTCCTCGCTCCTGGCTATCCGCTTACATATGCTGCAGCATGTGCACGGGCTACACTGTGCAAAAAGACTTGATGATATTGTTCCTCAATGTGCTAGAATAGATTTTGAAAGTCCATATTTGGCATATGAACTCTTGATTTGTATACGACACAATATTAAAAAATTATAAAGTGCTAAAAGATATAAATCTTAACGAAAATGAAACGATATTTACGCCAACTATCTCTCTCTCTCCTCCCTCTATTTATCCCTTTCTTTTGCACTGCTGTTCTCTATATTTTAATTTTTTTAAAACTACATCTTTCTTTCTCTCCCTCTTATCCTCTCTCAGTTTCATATCTCAGCCGAGATATAATTCTATTTTCTCTCTCTGTGTATAACCTTTTACTTAATACATTTGCTATATCATACGTCATAATACACACTTATGTGTTTCTCGCTCTTCGCTCTTTTAATTTCGTTTTTTCTGGCTCATAATCCCCTCTCTGTCTGTCTCTCTTTATTCTCTACCCCCCATAATAGCTGCAATTTGTTGTATCATCATCAGGCTCAATAATAACTTGGCTAAGCATTTTTGATTTCTTTTTGCTACGCTTTTGAGGCGCTTTTGCTTTGGCTGGTTTCTCTTTCATTTGACGGCGATTTCATGGCTCTTGATTAAGTTTATTTCTTTTCCTTAAGCCCTGTACCGAAAAGCCTCTTAACTTTATCGGTTTTGTTGTTCGCTGTGGTTCAATGTACGGCTCCATAATTATGCGCTTTTGGCAATTAAACGACAGCCTCGGAGACAGCTCTCCCCCCAGAGACGGCTCCAAATATGGATAGTGTCATAATTCTTGTCAGTTTGCAAGCCCCCAAGCGACCAAAGAAAAAAAACTGCATAAACATTTGCTGATTGAAATCAACTTTGCCATGAAATCAATCATCGAAGCAGACGGCAACACAGAGAGCCCTTTTTCGGGCCCAGGTCTGCAACTGGCTCTGGCTCCGGCTTCGGCTCCGGTTGTGGGCTCTGTGTCCTGGGCTCTGTGTGCGCTGTGCCGTGTGCTTATCCAATGCTAAAATCTTGCCCTGGCGGCATTGTCGTTGAGCAGTGTTGAGTTTCGCGCTTGAAGTGGCCCGAACCAGCCCCCTTTGAAACGGACGGCGATGACGGCGATTACGATTGTTGCCTGCAGGACATGCAACATGTGACATTGAAACCAAAACTTGAACTTCTCTCATGACTCACAAAAACCCAGCGCAACTTTCGACTCGAGGCCTAACCCCTGAATGGTCTCTGGTATTTATGATATGCCCAGTTCCCTGCCATACATTTTTATTTTCAGCTCATTTATTCATATTTACATTTAACTTGTGTTCTCGCGACTCTCCTAACGAAGTCAGCGTAAATCGATATTCAATAAACGACATCTGTGTGCATTTTTTTCCTCTCCACGTTCTGCTTCTGCTTCTGCTTCTTCTTGTTGTGCGCTACGATAATGATCTCTTTGTTTGGGCCAGAGCAGCTGGGCTGGCAGGGCCGGGGCCCAGGGTTAGAGCGCTCTCGATGCATATCTGTCAGGGCTGTCAAAACGAACGACAAGGCATAAATCGAAAATCCAGAAACGTAAAACTCACATCATTTATGCTGCACATGCGACAGTTCCCGTCGATAAAAAGCTACCGTTTCCTAGATTTCTACATACGAATCTCCCCTCAGTCCTCTCATTTACTATGCACTACTCGTAGGCCACAATATGATTTAAGCATACATTTAATTTCAATTCTCTTTTCTCTGTCTACTTGCAGGTAAGCAAAAGTTCCCAAAAAATCATAAATAGAAGAAATACTACACATACGAAATAGATCACGTCGTACGATCTTTTTCTATGTGGAGGCAAGTACAATAAATGTGGAGCATTTGGAAACTGTGTCGCGCCCATAAATCAGCCGACCGTCTGACACATTCACAATTTCCAGACCCCCTGCCCTAAACATCTATCAAAAATAATTAATAGAAAAGTTGTCGAAATGTCAATGGGAATGACAAATCTAATTAATTTTAGCTTTTAGCTTTTTTGTACAGCAAAAAGCAAACAACAACAAAATAGATTTGACAAATTATGAATAGTATATAGAGTTGAAAAATATAATTTCATATTGTCTTCTATGGCAGACAGGTTCCGCAGCTTATCGCTGTGTGAACTACGAAATTTGTTTTAAATCGGCTTACGAAATAAACAAATTAAAATCTAAATATAATACAATTAAGAGATTAGGCAAATGATTAATTGGATTTCTTTCTTACATGTTTTTTCTTTGATGTTATTTTTTTGTAGCTGTCATATGTGTTTATATAGAAATGTTAGGGTAGGACAGGCTTATCATTTTGATGTCTGACAGTTTTAATTTAATGTCAGCTCTTATCTGCTGGGGGTCGTCAATATGAGCAGCTTGTTGAGCATTTCATTCAAATATAAAGAAAAGTTTTGTTTCGCTTTTATAAAATTTAATAAGATTAATTAATGCAAAAAATTAAGATCTCGTTTTTGTACATTAATTTCTTTAACTTTACGTTCGTAAACATTATTAAATAAAAAAAAAACAAGTGATATAATTTATTTAAATTTTTTGAGAATTGTATAGAAGAGCACTTTAACCCACAACTTATTTTTTTTCTTGATAGAGCATTTCCAAATCTCATAGTTTCTGCTTATCTCGACAATTGTCTGAATAATTATTCATCTTACCAACTTTTGACAAATTGAACACGTATTGTAATGCAGATTTAACGTAACTCGAAACCGGCTAAGCCGACTTCTTGGCTAAAGCCACAGCCTCAAAACTGGGGTTACATAATTTAAGGGCTATTTGCATATGCCACGAGATAAAGCACTTTATAAGTTTATGGCCATCAGCAAGAGCTGGGGTAGATAAACGTATAAGTTAGTTCTTAAAGCCCCCCTTCAGTCTGTCCCCACCATTTGGTTCAATGCCAGTGCAATTTTTCAATATGCCAAAAAGCTGTGCGGCCAACAAAAAGGGAAAAGGCCGCAATGCAAAGATAACGCACACAGATAGAAAACAAAGATATAAACTATGGAGTTGATAAAGCAAGAAAAAATGGAATGGTAAATTGCGGCAGGGTGGGGGTAGAGAGGTTATAAATATGGCATATGACATTGATCGCTGTCCCATGTGTGTGTGCGTCCTTTATTTTCCTAAAGTTTTTTTTGTTGTTGTCTTTTTCTTCATACGCAGCGCTCGCGCATATTTATGGATAAAAGGGCCACTGCTGGGGCTTTCAGGTTTTTGCTGGCAGCTTTAAAAGGATTTCAATGTTTTTTTCCCAGCATTTATGAAATTATTGATAAGCGCGAGGAACCTTTTTGCGGCAGCTGCCTGCTGCACGAAGAGCCATTGATTCATTCATTCATAATAATAAAAGGCAATGCATATTTTTAAACTTGATGCACAGTGCTTTACACCTAAAGGGGGAACGGGTGGGGGGGATACACACACGCTGCTGTCGAATTTAATTAACAGTTGAAAAAGTCGCCGAGGAAAACCCAAAGCAAAGACCAAAACAACCAAACAAAAATTGCTAAAGGAAAATCCCAGACAAATGTAGACAAAGCAAACCAAAACCGCATTAAGCAAAAGTGTTTGACTAGGAGATGCGCTATAGACAGTAATATACAAAGTTATGTTCCTAAAAAGGATATTCAGAAGTGAAATAATGTTATGATTAAAAAACATAACAATAAAAATAAATAATATAAGAAATATACATTTTTTGGGGTCAACGCAGGAAGTTGTTTTATAAACAGAAAATATTGTATTTAATAAGACTACCCTGTTCTATGACTTTCATGAGTGCAGGGTATGAAGACAGTTTTGAGTGGAAGGCTGGGTCCCTGTGGTCGGGGGTCGAAACCAATGGCGGCGCCAAATTAACAATATGCGTACAATGTGCGAAAAAACAAGCCAAATGGAAACAGAGCATAGAGTGGGAGAGAACGAGAGATAGGGAGAGAGAGAGAGCTAGCTTAAGAACCCAAGCACATGACGTTGTCTGAAAAGCTGTCTGAGCATTTTCAGTATTTCCAGCATTTTCAGCACCTTGGGGCGTTTTGGCTCATTAGCGCGGCGAAGGCAGCTACTCAGACGTTATTTTTGTTTTTGTTTTTTTTTGGTTTTTGGGGCGCCGGCGTTGCCAGACTCGTGGCGTGCTCTGGCATAAATTTGACATTGAAAATGTTGAATGGTCTTGCGGGGCTCTACAAGTATATTACAAACCCTTGAGAGCAATCCCCTTTGGTGCCCCGCGGGCTGCCTGCGGTTTAGCCTGTGCTGGTTTTGTCTAATCAAATGTGTGAGCCTGAGGGCTATCAGAGGGTCGCTGTGATGTATATTTATCCTTATGTCCTTATGTTGTTTTGGGTTTTATATTAATATCAGCTCGAACATTTGAATAATTTATTTGATTTTTTGATTTCTTGCATTTTGTTGCAATCATAAAAACAATAAAAGTGCGACGGGGTGAGGGGTGTTTTTGTTTTTGCCATTTGCTCACATGTATCTCGGCGTCTGCCCTATTGGAAATGAAATCCTCACATTATGGCCATAATCCCCGTTGGTTTATTGCGGTTTTTATGGCTCTGGCCGCGCTGCCTGGGCAAATATTTTGGCTCTGGCTGCCTGTCTGTCTCCCGTTTTGTCCTCGACTCCTTGTGCATATTACATAAATGTGATAATGATTTATGCGCCGGCTCCGACACCGGCTCCGGCACCGACTCCGACTCCTGGCTCCGGTTCAGGCTTCTGTCTTGGCCCACATCCGCCGTTGCGTCGTGTCGTTAGGTAAATACCAGCATTTAAATAATTGGCAGCCAGGCGGCTTCCGCTCTAGGGCCCCTCCCCCTCCATCGGTCCCTCTCCCGGGGCGCCTAAGCAAACAAGCGAGGCGCGCAAATACAAAGACAAACACTCTACAACAGGAACAGGAAGAACAATGCGCACTTTACACCATTTTTCTTACACTTTGCATTGCAATGTGGGCAACAACAACAATAATAACAGCAGCCAGAAAAAACAACAACAATCACACACACACTTGAAAAAGTTTTATTGCACCCTCAGATTTGTAGGAGCAACTTTTGAAGTGGGGAGTAATTTGTTTCGCCGTCGTGAACAAATGAATAAAAGAATATGAGGAAGGGTAATATCTCAAAACAATTGAATATAGTATGTTTGTGCTGCAGGTAAAGAACTATTTTATTGTTAAAAGCATTGTTCGAAAGGGATGCTGCGATAGAATTTAATATTGTCCTTATGAAATCTATAAAGTTTAACATAACCTCATAGGTGGGCAACGGTAATCTTCTAAATGTAATTTCTAAATGTTGGCAAATGTTGCCAATTTTCTTAAAAATTTCTTATGTTAAATTTTAAGAGCTTTTGTTTGACTCAAGGCAACAAAAGCGGTTTTAAAAATTATAAGCGCCTTCACGTATTTAGTTGCTCAACAACAAAAAATAGGGAAAACACACACACACACACACTTTCTCTGGCATATTTACTTACATAAAGCTTAAGTGCAAAAGTTGTGTAAAAGGCTTACAAAATTCTGGAAGCTCCCGCCTTGCCAATTCTGAGGCAACCCTTTACGCTACCCAGCTCCTTTAAATTCTCTCTCTTTCTCTCTCGCTGTCTCGTTCTGGCGCCCTTAAGCTTTAATGGCTAGTTCTCATAACGTTCGCGAAAGTTGCATGCACATTAAAAATTAAACATTCAGCATAAATAAATAAATGGTAGCAGAAGTAGAAATAGCAACAGCAATAACAACAATTCTGCATGCCAGCTCCTGGTGGCAAATCAAAAACTTAGCCGCTGTTGTTGTAGTCACTTTGCGTTGCACTAAAAGCTTATAAATTATTGTTGAGTTGCCATGTTGAGCCATTGCAAAAACAACAACAACAACAACTACTACTCGATTGGCACTGAAGCAAGCCGTTGTCAAGCTTTGTTAATTTTTTAGCAGCGACGCCGACGTCGACAGAAGCTGCGATGTCAACGATACGGTTACTAGATTCGTAAAAGCTTTAGATTTGATGCCTTTGAAAAGCTGTCACAATCTGACTTTTGCTTTTGTGCCCAATTCTCTTCATGACAACGACAAACTTTGACTTACATTTCGCCACAGGCCAAAAACCAGAGTAAATTATGTGAAATTTAAACAAGAAAATCGTATTTTCATTTCAGTTCATATGGATGAGTGCATGAAAGAGACACATAGAGAGAGGGGGATAGACATAGACAGACATATCATAATCAGTGGTTTTCCGGCACAACAAGTACAACAATTGCTTCTAACAGCTGTTTGTCTGGACATTTTCCACCTGCAGCAGGCCTCCATTTGGTGTTTGTTTGATAACAAGCTGTCTTGTGGGTGCGATAACAAGCTGAGCGCACACAGCAAGAGAGAGAGAGAGAGGGAACTCACTTATATACATATTTGCATATGCTTTTGTGCACCTGCTGGGTCCACCTCTGGTTTCTACCCCTCCCCAGTTGCTGCATTGTCACTGCCTCGATTCATGTTGCCGTCGACGTTGTTTGTGGAAAGCTGTGATTTTGCTGTTATTGTTGTTGTTGTTGTTTACATGCTAATAATGATCATATTGGCGCAACTGCTTGAGAACGCAACTCTTGGCAGTTGACAGTGGCCAAACTCAAATAACAGCGACAAATTAGCAGCAGAAGGAGAACAGAGGGAAGGGTGCAAACAACAGCTGCTTTTGCTGCTGCTTACAAAGGCAGACATTTTTATGCTTATGCCAGACAAATAACAACAACTGCGGCAACAGCAACTGCAAACAACAACAAAACGCGCAAAAGCACATAAACTAAGATAACACGCACCAACACAGCAGCAGCAAAAACAGCAGCCGTAGATTTCTTAACAGCGGCAACAACAAATGCACTTCCTGTTATTATTGCTGCTGCTGTTGTTGTTGTTGTTGGAGCGCTGCCGCAACTGCACTGCATTATACACTAGCACATGCCTGAGACTCTCCAGCATGTGCGTGTTTGTGTGTGTGTGTGTTTGCTTAGGTGTACGTTCGCTTGCATGATTTCAACGCCGGCAGCACTCTGCTGTTTATTTACACAAACTTCTTTTACATTATTTCATATGCATAAATTGCCAACGCACGCAGCCACCCACACACACACATGCACAAATACACCCACATCAACAGCAACAAGCAAAGTGCGTGCGCCAAATGAGCGTAATTAAGTGCAGAGTCTTGCTCTCCGCTCACTCACTCTCATTTATTCACTCTCCTGCTGCTGCTGTGCAGTTTAATAGCAAAGAAGCTTTGCCGTCGACGGAGCTGCTGCTGTGTCTGTCGAAAAATGTTTGCGGCTTCTCTGAGCTGCAATTTCCCTTCCATTGATAGTTGAACAAAGCAAAAAGTGTAAAGGTATTAAAAACGTTTAGTCAGAGTATTTATAGGGAATACACCACAAAAAATAACTAAACAATTTTACAAAGAGAGCATGCATTGAAAACTTTGAAAGATCGCTAATAGTTACTTGCCTCAAATATAAGGTATTCAGAAGTCAACCTGACTCATACTCTTTTATTCCCTTACATGTTCATATACAAAAGCAACAAAAATCTATCAGCTTTCTGACTTTGTGCAGATATTGTTGTAGTAAATTTTACATATTTTTAGTTACCTGAGGTTGTTTTTGTAAAATTGCTGGTTAGGAAACTTATCGAAGTTCTCGCAACACACCTTACCATTGCCTTCAATTCCTTCTCTTTCGTTCATTCTTTCTCCGTGTGTTAAAAATGCAAAAAATTTGCTTTAGTATTTGCATATGTTTTTCTGTTGATTTTGCTGCAACATGTTTTTGCTTAATTAAATATTTCTTGAGCTGCCCAAAGAATTTTCATTGAGTTTTTCTTCGTGTGCTGTGGTTTGTTTGTGCCATTTTAATAATCAACGCTGCCGCATTGCCGAGCTTTATTATCTTCACAGAGAACTATTCAACTAGCATTTATTTTACATTCACCTCGTCTGCTCAAGCATTTCATCATTTAAATTAGCACACTGTCGCCATGACAACAGAAGCAGCAGCAGCAGCAGCAGCAATAACAACAAAGGGACACGCAATGCACAAAGAGAGTGAGTGAGCGGAGAGAGCAAGAGCAGACAATAGCCAAAGCTCTGCATAACACAAGCGCAAATCACAAAAGGCTGCTGCCCAGCTTGGTGGCAAAGCACAAAAGCAATTGACAAATTCACCAAGGTGCGCTCACAATTCCTCTGAACTCTCACGCATTTGATAAATGGCGTTGCGAAGCTCAAAGCGAAATCACTGAATAGTGATTTCGTATGATAATAACAATGTCACGACGTGATTTGAATTGCATGCGCAATACAGTTCCCGTGCTCCTGTTTGACTGATTCCTGTATAAGCTATTTTGGGAAAAAACCATATTTTTCCTTGTTTCGCAATTTTACATTCCCATTCGACTTTTAAAATCCAACACTGCATATATACGCTCCTATTTAAATTACTCTTTTCAAAGCTGCTCGTTTTAAAGCTTTTTCCCGGCTCTAACTAATATCTCTTCAATCACAGTTTGAATCATCGTCATTCGTTCTCTGTCGCTCGGCTCTCATTACTATCCGCTTTCAATAAATCTGCAGAACTTAATTTCCGGCTGAATGATGTTACTATCCGCCAGAGCCCCCTCCCGAGCCCTACCGAAAGAGCGTTCTGCATCTTCAAACTTCCATTTTCCATTTTCATTCTCCTGCACACACACATATTTTTCACCTTTAAGCGCTTTTTGTAATTACATTTCAGCTGTTCTCCATTTCGCTGGCCATTGCTGTTGTTGCTGTTGTTTCCACTGCTGCTGCCGCTTTTAATAAAGTTTATCTAGCGTTGTCCTTTGTTTCATCCTTATCGACATGCTGTAAATTTATGTTTAGTCTGCTTGTCCTGCCGTCCAGTTCTGTCCGCGCCGTGGACGAGCAAATATTTTCTTGAAGTTAATTGAATTTGAGGCGAGGACCAAATTCCAGTGAATTACATCGCTCCTTAACATAATTTCAACTTAGATTTAGCTCCTTGGGGGGGCTTAACTGCATTTCTTTTTCCACCAAAAACTCTAATGGCGCATTAATTGCTCAACGTTAAGTGACAAACCTTGTTTAGGACAGCGAAGATGTATTGTCAGTCCCTGGAGAGGGCACTTAAGAGGCCGCACATATGTTCGATCTTAAGTCTGAAATATTAGAAGACGCTCTTGGTGGTAAAAAGAAGAAGAACCTCTAATTGTCTCTTAGGGTTGAAATCGGTATTTTTCATTTTGTAAATTTGCAACTCTGTTTTATCTTTTGCCAGGTGAAAATCCACACATCATCGAGCATCCCATGGATACGACGGTGCCCAAAAATGATCCATTCACGTTCAACTGCAAGGCCGAGGGCGAGTCCAACGCCGACGATTCAGTGGTTCAAGGATGGACGCGAGCTGAAGACGGATGCGGGCTCTCATCGCATAATGCTGCCCGCGGGTGGTTTATTCTTTTTGAAGGTGAGTGAAGAGACCCAACTCTATCATTACGCCGAGTTACAGCTGCCTGCTGCACATCAGGCGAAGTCCATGCGAACTCATCGCAACTCCCCGCCGCGGTTTCTTCTCCTCGCCTTTTCTCTTCTCGCCCACCTGAGAAACGCAACATTTGTGCATAAATTTTTACTCATATTATTTTATGTGCTTCCGATTGGTTGCATTTGGATCGGAAAGGAAAACAAAATGCAGACAGCGCATAACAATAACAACAGGAGCTGCCCGGGGTGGGGGATAGAAATCCCCTTTTGTTTAGCTTGGGCCTGAAACACTTGCGAAATATGTCTAGTCAAGTGAGGCTCTCTCTCAGAATTAGAGATGGGCGATTAAGACAAGAAATGAAAAGAAAATACATGAACAAAAATTATTAGAAGTATAAACAAAATAAATATGTTTATCATGAATGAAATGAAAAATATTCAATTTTTGAATAAACTTTAAGAATTTCGTGCCATAAAATACTATTAAATAACACGAAAAACATAGTCTTTGCTTGGTATATCTAAATAATGATTTTTGATAACGAAGTCAAAAATATTCTACATTTAAGTTAAAAGTAACCTTAGAATAGTGCAAATATTATCTTTAAACTGTTAAGCCTGACTAAAAAACCAAGCACAGCAATAACTGATGCTGAATAAATGATAGTTTAAGAAAAGTAAGTTTTATCTTTGATTAGAAGCTAAGAATTCCTTAGATTTCAAATAGCCTACAGCGCAGATTCTGAATTTTGAAGAGTTCAACGAATATCGGATAATATTCGTGCCTAAAAATACGATTTGCTTGAAAAAAGAATGTGTTAATCTGGAAAAAACAGCAAAATTTAAGATCGACTATTTCAATCGCGGGGTATTCAAAGTACAAAAGAAACTCGAAATATCCTTACTTTTCTAGGAATTTCCAGTTCTAGCATTTGCTGTATTTCCTTTTTGTTCCATTAAATATCGTCCCGTTCCCATCTCTACTGGCTCCCACCCCCACTTGCCCTTCGTGCGTGCACATTTCACAATTTTAGCTAACGAGACACATTGCAGGGGGAAAAGGGGTGGGGTCAGCAGCCACACCCTTCCCACTCAGCCCTAGATTGCAATTTCTATTCTTTTTTTTTGGCTGCTGCTTTGTTTATATTAAATTTTTGCCACCCCCCGCGCAGTTGATTTTCATTAAATGCAACAAAATGTATTTTAGAAAAACTTTATTGTTGTTTTTTCTTTCCATTTTCTTTTGCTGGAATTTAACGAATTATTTCGGGCTGAGCGAGTTTTCGATTGAAATGTTTTTAAATTGCTAAAATCATGATGGCGAATGGGTTACAATATTTTGGACGCCAGTGTCGAGCCGGACGCATTTGAAACACTTGAGTGGGTTGAGGGGGCGGGGGTGGTCACCGGGGGTGCTTATATCATTAAAAACCGCCTGGCACCAATTGCAACAACATACTACACTCGCATATTTACAGTTACTTGGGCATATCTCGAGCCGAGCAGCCCCGGCAATTTTGGATGAGTTCCTGTCAGCCCCCGCCCCAACCCCCATCCAGCTGTTTATTTTTATTGTTTTCAATGGCATTCGGCCGGGGCGATGCCAGGCATTTTTGGAGTCGTGCCCCAATCCTAAGTGACTTGTCGGCAAGCCTACAGTTTGTTGCCAATTAAAACTGAAGAGGCCAAGTGATTAAGGCACAACGGACCCTCCGACCTCAACCGGACCTGGGGTTGTTGCAAGCGTGTTTCTTCATTCTTTTTTTTTTTAATTAAATTAAATTGCGTATACGCAGAGTGGACTGGTCAGAGCGCTCCGGGACAGCCAGACAGACAGCGGGTAAAGTCGGGGTCACTTTCGGTTTTATTTGATTTTGGTCGAGCGACTTTCGCTCTGTTTTGATCTTTGTGCCGGCGACACGTGTCGCACTTAAGCTCATAACTACTCGTACTTAATGCCCAACCGCTCACACATATCTTCGCCATATCTCCAATAATGTCTCTAATCCCTAATCTGCGTTTCTCTTGCAGGTCATACACTCGCGCCGGGAAAGCGATGCGGGCACCTATTGGTGCCAGGCCAAGAATGAGTTCGGCGTGGCGCGTTCCAGGAACGCAACGTTGCAAGTCGCATGTAAGTATAGTATCCATAAAACCCTTGGAATTTAGTTTAAAAATAAATTTGTCAAAATTCGGGTATTTCAAGAATTTTTTATATATTTTTGATGGCAATAATATTCTTAGCTTTGGGATAATCTTTCTAAAATTGTATCTAATTAATGTTTGCGTACTTTCATTTATATTGACTGATTGTTTTTAATATGCGAAAGTTTTTATTATTATGCTCCGTTAAATCCACAGTTATAGAAATATCGCTGTGAAACTTTTGCAAATATAATTTTTTTGCTCTGTGGTACATATTCCCTGCATTTCAGCCAAATCCTATGAGAGTTAAGGGTTGTTATTCCAATAAGGTGAGGTTTTTTATATGCAAAAGTGGGGACTTAGCTGCTTAAAACTTCCTATAGCGCCTTCGCTATTTTTCAAGGGTCAACTTTTGTTAACTTTAAGGACCACAATAGGCACATGCCCGAAAAAATGGCCACAACGACGTTGATCGATTGACGTTGCACATTTTCAGCTAATGAACTTTTGTGGCTAGCATTTCAGAAAGTTGGCCAACCCCATGCCATGGTCGAAAAAACAATTGCATCGCATGTCCGGCTGCAGTTCCTGTTCCTGACTGACGGGCACGTCATGCACTCGCATTGCTTTCTAATTAATAAATTAAAGCGTTTCACAGAAATGTTTTGTAATTGATATCCACAGCGGCGACTGCAGATGGAGCGATAAGGATTATGAAGGGGTGTCCTCGTACTTTTGGGGCTGCTGCGTGCGTTGCCAAGGGCTGTTCCCAGCCAGTTTAATTAATACGCCAGTTAAGGATTCAATTTCTGCAGTACTTGTGCCCATTTAAAGGGCCATCAACTTTTGGCATTTGTTTGTCTGCACCTGCTCGCATCTGATTATCTTGTACATTGTACGCTCTGAAATGATATGCCGGATTGGGCTCTAAAGCTTATTTGCCGAGCAGCTTTGTTGCCTTTGGCGTGCACCGAAGCACACTACGCGTATATTGAAGTGCATTTTACATTTTGCATTTTACAAATTGTAGTCCCATCTGCGTACCCTGTATTCCTCAACAAGCGGTGAGGTTAAATAGAAAGAAGATCTAGAGTTAAAATAAAATGGAGAATTGAATAGGATATATTTTGGTCTACGTGTTTCAAAACACCAGCCTCAAGCACTTTACGACTCAGAAATTAAAAATATAGTTTGTTTTTTGATAATATAAACACCTTTTTGATTCTGACATATGCATAAAAACATATTTAGAAAAATTGGCCTTTAAGCCAAGAAGCTAATTATTACCTCAGTCATTATTTTTGTTTGACTAAATTATAAATATTTTTGATAATCCAACAATTGCTTAATAAAATATATATTGATGCATGTTGGTTTTTATTTTAATTGTATTCCAATAAACATAAATTTGCAATATAATTATTTTAAAATGAATACGAAAGTTTCTGTTAACAGGGTATTTGGTAGTCGAGCACACACGAGCACACACTTTTCAATTTTCAATTTCTGTTTGTAAACTGCGAAAGAAAAAATAGAAAAGAAAATACGCATTGCAAATGCCAAAGCTTATTAATATTGCAGCAGCAGCAGCTCAAAGCCTGGACAGCGCATCATTATCAAGGTTTTATTGGCATATTGAGTGGTAGCAGGGGCTACCTGGGCTGGACTGTGCTGCTGAGTGGGCGGGCCTGGGGTCCTTTCAAATGGCAGACGCATTAAATATGAAGAATACTCGAAGCAGCGCAGGGATAAAGCAAGTGCTGCCGGATGTTGTCCGACGGGCGCCCACCTGAGCGTGTCCTGGCCCCGACAGTTATTAATATTGAATCAATCAAAGCTTAACCCGTTGCCCCGCCCCGCTGTTTATTTCAGTTCTGCGCGATGAGTTTCGCCTCGAACCGCAAAACACTCGCGTCGCCCAGGGCGAAGTGGCGCTGATGGAATGCGGCGCACCACGCGGCTCGCCGGACCCGCAAATCTCCTGGCGCAAAAATGGACAAACGCTGAATCTGAGTGGCGCTGGCGGCGCTGGCGGCGCCAACAAGCGCATCCGCATCGTCGACGGCGGTAATCTGGCCATACAGGACGCCCGTCAGTCGGACGACGGCCGCTACCAGTGCGTGGTCAAGAACGTGGTCGGCACGCGCGAGTCCGCCACCGCCTTTCTCAAGGTGCACGGTAAGTGTGCGCACCAGGGCCGCAACAGCTGCGAGCCGCGCTTAACGCCCGCCCCTCTCGCTCTTTTCACTTGCAGTGCGTCCCTTTCTCATACGCGGACCGCAGAACCAAACGGCCGTCGTCGGCAGCTCCGTGGTCTTCCAGTGCCGCATCGGCGGCGATCCTCTGCCGGATGTCCTGTGGCGACGCACCGCCTCCGGCGGCAACATGCCCCTGCGTAAGTACCTACACATTGATATCTATGCACATAGGTGGTCGGTCAATTAGGCGGAAGTGCCGCGGCGGCCATTTTGTTGGCTGCATTTCAAATGAAATTTAAGCTTTTTGTTTACCATATTTGCAATGGCCCCAATTGGGGCAGAATGGGGCATGTGAGTGTAAACGTCACCGAAAAAAGTTTGTTTTGTGCGGTTACTTTGGCCTTTGGCCTGTGGCTTTTCATGTTTGCACTGACAGTATTTGCAGGTGTGCACTGAGAGAAATGCCGACCAGGTAACTGAAGCGAAAAGCGAGCTGATAAGGGACAGTTTACTTGTTTGCTGAAGGAGCCAAAAGCTTACCCAGGTCGTAAATTAAGGTTTTCCTCATACATTTCCTGCGAAATGGAAGAAAGGAAGAATATTCAAGTGATTCAAATTTTAAGCAGTATATTTAATGTATATAATAAGCTGACAGGGAAAAGAGAAATGATCGAGAACTTACTCAAGTTTTAAATTCATGTTTTCCCCTATACATTTTTTAGCAAATGAAAGAGTTTTAAATTATAAATAATTATATCAAAAATTCTAAAAACAAACTTTTTGAAAATGTTTTTATTTATGTTTTCATTTAAATTTTTAATTTGAATTAAAAATATCATAATTAAAACCTGTCAAATTCAGTTTAATTGATCTTGAAATTTATTTGAGTAGATTTAAATTTTAATTTTTTATTCACTTATTCATTTGAATATTCGCACACTTTTGAATACTTTATTTAAAACTAGAATGATTATTTAATTTTTAGTTTAGCTTAAAAGCAATAAATAAGCGTAATTGATTTGGTTTGGATTTGGCATTCCTCTTCACGTTAATAATTTAATGTGATTTAAATTAAAAATGCCTCTTAGGGATACGGAGTTCTTCCTTGCGTACCAAACAGCGCTCTCGCTGGCTTTTCTCGCAGTGTAACAAACACCTTCAGTGACCGCCCGTTAGTAGTTGCTGTAGTTAGTTGTTGTTGTTGTTGTTAGTGTGATTGTGGTTGTGGGTGGTGGCCACGCACCCGCCCGCACTGTGTAAACACAACTGTAACTTTTAATTCCGTTAATTGCCAATCTCTGTTGGCAGCAATCAACAATTCTGCTTGCACAACACTCGACTGTTGCAACGTTGTCCTTCAGACAGGACGCACCCCGTCGTCTCCAAAGAGTGCAGCTAACCGAAGCCGAAGGGAGCTAGACAAACCCCCGGCGTGGGGGGGGGACATGTGAGCTAGTTACGCTTCTTTAAAACTCGCCTCGCTGCCGAAAGCCGTAAAAGAAAATACGGCAAAAACACATTCCGGCAGCTGATGGGACTCGAAGGTGGCTCAGCTCTTCGAGGGCGGCTAAACTTTTGTTAAGCAAACAATTGGCATAGTGGCCACTGAAGAGGCAACAACAGCAGCAGCAACAACAACAACAGCATTTAAAACCTATTTCGCAGTCAGGAAACCAACCGAAAAGAAAGCAAAGCTCTTCTCTTTTTATAGTCGCCCACGAACTGAAAAGAGTATATTGGGTTTGTGCAATATCTGATGATCAGGAATCGCACATTGTATTTTTGCATACGCCCACTGGGGGCGTGACAAATCGATAAAATCAATATATCCTGTCATATATATCTTGAGCTAATCAAAGCCAACCGAATTCGGCTGGCAGTTTTCTGATAACTTCTAAATATCTAAGATTAATATAGTCGATATTTAATGAAATAAAAAAATAATGATTAAGATCGTTTTCGACTGATTTGAGCCCTTGCAAAGGGTAGAAGACTTCCTCCAGTCTAGCAAATACTATATATATATTCTTTCTCTCTCTTTGTAATTGATATAAAATATGCTTTTCTGAATACAACTTTTAGCTATATTCGCACATCTTTTAAATGCCTGGAAGGGTATTTCGAGTTCGGCACCAGCCCCACAAACATTCCCTCTTTGTATTACTCTGCTTGTTGTTGTCTTCTATCTTTTATTGTTAGACACAACCACAAAAGCCGGCTGTGTGCGCCCCGCCCCCTCCAGCCAGCGCCCACTTCTGGCCAGCTCTTCTTGGCTTACTTTGCTGTGGTTGCTTGAACTGCGCCCTGCCAGCGCCCCGTCTTGGCCATTTTTACGCTACTTGAACTACTAACGAAGTAGAAGAAGACGGCGCAGTTAGTTGCTCCGTTTTTGGCTTGAACTCACTCTGACCCCCGCTCTCTCCCCTCTCTCTCCCTCGCTCTTGCAGGTCGTGTGCACATACTTGAGGACCGCAGTCTGAAGCTGGACGACGTCACGCTCGAGGACATGGGCGAGTACAGCTGCGAGGCGGACAATGCGGTCGGCTCAATTACGGCCACGGGCACGCTCACCGTGCACGGTAAGTTAATTGCAGTCCGGTCAGCCCCAGCACTCCTAATCCCCCCCCCTCTCTCTCTCTCTCTCAGCGCCGCCCAAGTTCGTCACGCGGCCCAAGAACCAGCTCGTGGAGATCGGCGATGAGGTGCTATTCGAGTGCCAGGCCAGCGGCCATCCGCGCCCGACGCTCTACTGGTCCGTCGAGGGCAACAGCTCGCTGCTGCTGCCCGGCTACCGCGACGGTCGCCTGGAGGTCAGCCTGACGCCCGAGGGTCGTTCGGTGCTGTCGATAGCGCGCTTCGCTCGCGAGGACTCCGGCAAGGTGGTCGTCTGCAATGCGCTCAATGCCGTCGGCAGCGTCAGCAGCCGGACGGTGGTCAACGTGGACACCCAGTTCGAGCTGCCGCCGCCGATCATCGAGCAGGGCCCCGTCAACCAGACGCTGCCGGTCAAGTCGATCGTGGTGCTGCCCTGCCGCACGCTGGGCACGCCGGCGCCGCAGATCTCGTGGTATCTGGACGGCATACCCATCGATGTGCAGGACCACGAGCGGCGCAATCTGTCCGAGGCGGGCGCGCTGACCGTCTCCGATTTGCAGCGCAACGAGGACGAGGGTCTGTACACGTGCGTCGCCAGCAATCGCAATGGCAAGTCCTCGTGGAGCGGCTACCTTCGCCTGGACACGCCCACCAATCCCAACATCAAGTTCTATCGCGCCCCGGAGCTGTCCACCTATCCGGGTCCGCCCGGCAAGCCGCAGCTGGTGGAGAAGGGCGACGACTCGGTCACCCTGAGCTGGACCCGGAGCAACAAGGTGGGCGCCTCCAGCCTGGTCGGCTACGTCGTGGAGATGTTCGGCAAGAACGAGACCGACGGCTGGGTGGCCGTCGGCACGCGCATCCAGAACACGACCTTCACCCAGGCGGGCCTGGTGCCGGGCGTCAACTACTTCTTCCTGATCCGCGCCGAGAACTCGCACGGCCTCTCGCTGCCCAGTCCCATGTCCGAGCCCATCGCGGTGGGCACGGTAAGTAGCTTTTGACGGGACGTAAATGAATCCGATTCCTAATCGTTGTCCGCCCGCAGCGCTATTTCAACAGCGGCCTGGATCTGAGCGAGGCACGCGCCAGCCTCTTGTCCGGCGACGTTGTGGAGCTGATCAATGCCAGTGTCGTGGACTCCACCAGCATGAAGCTCACTTGGCAGGTGCGTAAACAACCCAACATTCCGCTCCTCCCCAGCTAACCTCGCTTACTCGCTTACTCATGCAGATCATCAACGGCAAATACGTCGAGGGCTTCTACATCTACGCGCGCCAGTTGCCAAATCCAATAACAAACATGGTAACGGCCAATGCCAATCCTTTGCTGGCCTCCACATCCGCCTCGGCGTCCGCCTCCGCCTCCGCCCTGATTTCGACGAAACCAAATATTGCCGCCGCCGGCAAACGTGATGCAATGGATGCCCAGCAGCAGCAGCAGCTAACCCAGACCCAAATCCAATCCGCGTACAGCAACAAATATCGCATACTGACGATACTCAACGGCGGCGGGGCCTCGTCCTGCACGCTGACAGGACTGCTGCAGTATACGCTCTATGAATTTTTCATTGTGCCGTTTTACAAGTCCGTCGAGGGCAAGCCTTCGAATTCGCGCCTGGCGCGC
The DNA here is from genome assembly GCA_035043565.1 of Drosophila robusta. Taxonomy (NCBI): domain Eukaryota; kingdom Metazoa; phylum Arthropoda; class Insecta; order Diptera; family Drosophilidae; genus Drosophila; species Drosophila robusta. Next base: position 8,441,091 of record JAWNMW010000583.1, on the reverse strand, counting down.
ACCCTGGAAGATGGTGAGTTCAGCCCCCGCTCCTCGTGGGGCATCCTTTAGCTTTGATCTATTATTTATGCGTGGCGCCAAACAGGCAAATATGCAGTTGTCTACGCACGGGTCTAATGAACCGGCAAAATCGCAGCGAAATTCAGTAAACCCTATAAACAGCCAGTGGCGTAGACCGGCAGGGGCCCCTTCTAAAAACAATATCCTCAAGTTAAACAAAATATTTATTTCGAAAAAACCCCCCGAAAAATTCTGCCTACGCCACTGTGAATACCTATACAACTAAGCAACCCCCGCGACGTGCGTCAGCAACCCTCAGAGGAGGGGTTGCTGCTCGCCATGTGACAAATGCAGCAGGGGCGGGGGGCGGGGCTGTTCGCATTGCAACAATAACCGAGTACAATAAAAGGATATGAGCCTTACATAAGGCCAGGCCTTAGCCAGGACCTCAGCTGGCATCAGCTGCTATGCGGGTCCCATAATCGCACATTATTTTGAGGGTCGCACACAAAAAACTGCCAGAGAAGGGGACGGGGAGGGTGCTGGAACTTCGGATATGGCAAATAAAAAGTATGTCAATCATTGAACACTGCAAAAAGCGAATCGTGCGTGTGCAAAGCCCCTGGAATGCGCAGTAGGCGCATGAAAAGGCAACGAAAAGGATATCAGGCAGCAGGATAACGCGACAAGCACGTAGACTTCGGCTCCAGCTCACGTGGCTGACTAGCTGTGTGTGTGTGTGTGTGTGTGTGTGTGTGTGTGCGTTGAGTGTGTGGAATACTTGATGTGGCGATTTACATGTGTCGCGTGTGGCAGGCAGGTGAAAGGATTCGCTCAGTGACTCGACATGTGCTCGAGGAATGCGTCCTGCTGCTGAAGCTATGCTTGTAATTATTTGTGCAGGGCTTGAAAGGACTGCGGGAATCTGCAAAGCTTTTCAATTTATCATAAAGAAAGGAAAAGTCCTTATGTGAAATTAAAACAAGTAAGAACGGGCGTAACCGACTGCGTAATACTCGTGCACAGTACAACAGCTTAAAACAGGCAATAAATATTTTTTTGCTGGCTAAATATAAATTTTTTTGTGCGATATTTCGAGGAAGTCTGTAAAAATGTTAAGTGTAAAACTAAGGCAGATATATAGATTAAATCTGTTTGCCACTCCCTAGTGGACGTATCCAAAAAATCTTAACACTTTATCTGGCGCGGGAATAAACGAGTATATATTCCAAATTGCAAGTCTCTGGCTTCAAAAGAGGCGAACAAATTTGCATTCATGCGAACAAACGAAAATTTAATGGGCGAATGTAAAAAATAGCGAACTGAAATTTTATAGAGGGAAGGGAAAATAAGTCAATCGGACTAGATCATAAGATAACTCCTACTTTGCAGGAAACCTCCCTTCCGCAGCTCTGCATATTCCTGTGGGAGATATCTGCTCTGCGAGCTTCTCAAAACTCCCACAACTACTTTTAATGCTTTGGCTCTCAGTGGTTTTTTTGCACTTCTTCGCACAAGTTTTCATTGCCTGGCTTAAGAGATGCCCCACATATTAGCCAAGTTCGACATATCTGAGCGAAAACTTGGCGAATTACCGACTTTGGCTGATATCGCTTGACTGAGACACATATCCTGCAGCTGCACTTTCCCCAGCTGCGCCAGATAAGACTGTCCGAATTCTCCAGTCAGCATTTCTCGGGCACCCCTCGCCCTGTCTCGCCCCGGCTATTTATCTCGCAGTGAGCAGAAATGCAAAGACGCCAACTCAACGCTCGAAACTTTGCAGACAGGTTTATCACCTCATTTTATCACCGAAAAACTTCAAAAGAGCGCAGCAAAAAGTGCACAGTTCTCAATGAGGCGACTTTTTAGAAAATAATTAAATACAAAAAAGCAAAGCGACGAGTGGGAGAGAGAGGGGAGATACAGAGCTAAAAACAGAAAAAGTCCAAAGAATGCCAGGGCGGGCAGGCAAACGTCAAGCGACGCAGGCCGCAAAGGCAAACGAATGAATGAAGGTGTATGAATGAGACAGAGACAGAGAGAGAGAGAGGGCAGACAGTGCCGCAAATAAGTCAACAAACGCGGCGGCAGCTGTTGCAATATAAAATGCACAAACGTTGCGCCTTGCCACGTGGCGGCAGCTTCAGCGGGGTCCGTTGCATCCGTGGGATCGGTGCGTCTGCGTCTGCTCTCCAAATCAGAACTCATTTCGTATGCGTCACATTTTCGCTGACGCAAACGGCAGCAGAACTCAAAGAAATTGCCAACGCAATTGTGTAAAGATAAACAACAATTATTGCTGCAGCCCTCGCCCTCGTCTAAGCCCTGCCTGGCAAACTTGCGACAGGGCGGGGCAAGATAGGAGGGGGCAAGCGAAAATCCACACAGGATGCATTTGGCGTGAATTCCTCAGCAAAAGAGGCACTGAGCAAATATAAGGGATATTGCTGCAAAAATAATTGTACAGTAAAAATGATCTTGGGAGACTAGCACATGCTCTATAATAGTTATAAATACCAATTACCCAAAAAGAAAGGCAACCTTCGAAATATATTATTTTTAAAAATTCCTAATCCTTGATTAATTTTCATTAAAAGTTAACTAGGCAACAAAAATAATTTAATTCTGAAAGAAATCATAAATTTCCCCTCAAATATACAAATAGCTATCTGCAAAGATCCTACTACTTAACCCATCTCATCAGAAGGGTTCAAGTTGAAGTTAAAGTTAGAAAATCTACTCCTCCAATAACCTTAACAGATCATCTACTCAGAGCTCAGTTGATACAGCTGTACTGCGGTATAAATGTGGATAAACATCGGATGGAAAGCGTCGTTTCAATTGCAATTTTCCAATTGGTTTGTCAAATGTGACGTGCAACACATTTTTTGTACAATTGCCTCGAGGTCGTATATGCCACACAATGGCAGCTACGTGTTAAGCGCGTCATCAGCCGCGGCAATCAACAAAAAAAAGGAAGAAAATAAAAGAGTGGCAAGAAAGAAGCAGAACAGAAAGAGAAAGCCCCCATAGACAAAAAGCCCGACAAGCACTTTAGCATGTCGCAGCGCAACAACAGCAGGCAAAGAAACAAAGCCAAAAGCAAAATAAAAGGAGGAATCGCAGCAACACGCTCCCAAGTACACCTATGCTAACCCTATATATAGTACATATATATATATATATACCTAGACAGGCACCTATTTAGAGTTGATGTTGTTGTTGTCGTTGTTTTGTTTTCGCATTCGCACGTGTGTTTATTTAAAGAAATTGCTTCAACCGTTGCAGACACAGAGATCTGCTGGCTTAGGCAGCGGTAGGGGGCGACTGCTGGTAGGGGCGGCTGCTGGTAGGGGTAGCTAGCGACAGCAGGAAATAAATAAACAAATGAAGATGAGCTTTTGAAGTGCGGCAACGTGAGGTGGCATGATGAATGCAGCCACTTGATATGTGCACCCGCTCCTCAAAATAGCCTCTTCCCGTCCATCACAATGGGCGGCGCTACCCGGAACTATGCCGGAAACCAAACTACACTCACTAAATGGCAATTAATTAGGGCAGCCGCCACCAGACGCGGCTCATTAGAGCCGCTGCCAGCTGCTGGCACAAAGCAATCAAAAACGCATTTCAAGCCGAACCCAAAGTAACACCGGGAAATCCATCCTAACTCATCTGTCGCATCTCTTTTCTGCCTCCTTTTTTCAGTGCCCAACGAGGCGCCATTTGGCATGGAGGCCATACTGCTCAATGCCTCGGCGGTGTTCTTGAAGTGGAAGGCGCCCGAGCTGAAGGAACAGCATGGTACGTAACCCCAAGCCCTATTCTCGCTGAGGCCCTAACCCTTAACTGCAACCCCCCGCAGGTCTCTTGCTCTACTATCACGTAATTGTGCGTGGCATCGATACGGCTCACAACTTCTCGCGTATTCTGACAAATGTGACAATTGATGCGGCCTCGCCCACACTCGTCTTGGCCAATCTTACCGAGGGCGTCATGTACACTGTGGGCGTGGCGGCGGGCAATAATGCTGGCATTGGACCCTACTGTGTGCCAGCCACACTGCGTCTGGATCCCATCACCAAGCGGCTGGATCCGTTTATCAATCAGCGGTAAGTAGAAAATCATGTGAAACAAAATTGAATGAAACAAAACCTAGAAGATAGCTAAAGCCGTAATATAAATGAGAAACAAAGTTGGATTTGCAAAATGTTTCTTGTGCAAATGAGTTTGCAGCCCAGAAATGTTAGTTTTCAAACAGTTGCACTGTAGACAATGGATAAAAATAAGCTATTTATAATAATATTTTTATGCTTGTAAGCACTTTTTTAGACATTAAATGTCTTAATTAATATAAAATGTATAGTATAAAAAATATTTTTAAGCTTGTAAACACATTTTTAGGCATTAAATATAAATATATAATATTTGATATACTTTTTAAATATATTTATATATAATGTTTTATGAATTTTATAGAATAATGTTTACTTTAAAAAGATAATAGGTTAATATAAAATATTTAAAAAAAATAATTAATCCCAAAAAGTGTTTGCAAGCTTAAACAACAACAATAATTATATTAGCCTATTTTTAATTGTAATCATATTCAGCTCACTAAAACTGTGCGTAGTTTAAGAAGCAGAATTTTAATAAACTCCTCATTTTGTGCTCTCTTCCGCAGCTATCCCATCAATCAGGATCATGTGAACGATGTGCTGACACAGCCCTGGTTCATAATACTCCTGGGCGCCATACTGGCCATCATGATGTTGTCCTTCGGCGCCATGGTCTTTGTGAAGCGCAAGCACATGATGATGAAGCAGTCCGCTTTGAATACCATGCGAGGTGAGTACCCAAAGGCTCCCTTCTATCCCCCGGGCATATCCGAGCTGCATCCGCTGCGTTCCGCTAGTGGCGCTTCCTTCCTAGCTAGACTTTTTGCACCCGCACACATACACAGATTTGCATATATAAATAACGCTAATTTTGCATTGTTCGCGGCACACACACACACACACAGCCGCACAACAAAATAGGTGCGAATAAATATTTCAGCAGGCAGCACAGCGCAAATTTTCGTCCGGGGCACATAATAGAAATTAACATTTTGCACGTGACGGTTCCACGCTTGGTGCCCTGCCCCCTGCCCCCCTGCCGCAGTCAGCTGCAATTATGCATTTAGTTTTGTGTGCATTATTAACCAACAAGTTGTGTGTGTGTGGTGTGTGTCCCTGGCATGTTCTACACCCACAGTTGGGGGCGGACCTTGTGGTCTAATTGAAATTAGCTGCATTACGAGCAACCATAAGGGGTGCGGGTTTTCAAGAGGGGCGATAGGGGAATACTTTGGGTAGCCTGTTAACTGCCGAATGTGGCACTCGTAGTTAGGCTTTGGGGTTAGTTGGCTGCACGGTAAACGCTGCTCTTGGCTTGCGGCATTACGCAATAAACATGCCACTAGGAGGTTTAATTTGTATAATGGTAGGGGCATGCAACAGGGAAAACTAGATGTAACAGGATTAAGTAAGCGATATTGAAAAGCGCATTATTTCAACTAGTTGAGAGTTTTGACAATTTGAACTTATTGCTACTTTAAAAAATTTAACAGAAGATATTACAGCATAATCTGTTAAATAAGTATATAGACTACTATACTACTATACTTCTTTCAATTCCCTTTTTTATTTTATATACTATATGCCACATCATACTCGATACTTCTAAATAGTGCTAACTTCTTTGAAATTCCCTTTAATCACAAGCAAATTTAATTACTTTTATGCTACTAAAATGTTCCAAATTTATCTAAAAACAGGAATTTATCTCAATTTTTTATTTATTTTTATGAGTACTGCTTTTAATTGCTGCATCTTCCCTTCTTTCAACCTTCTCAGTTGAAATTTAAATTAAAATACCTATATAGTGCAACTACTTTTTATACCTCTATTAATCTACCATCTACTTTTATTTCGCCGCTATTTTTCACTGTTCTTTCATTAAGCACTTTATACAGTTCAAATGCCAGTTAAACATAATTTAAAACGCTTCAAGAATTAAGCTGTGTGCAAACTTTTAGTGAATTCGCAGCGAAAGCGTATTAAAAAACAAGCCCGTTAAGCTCTTGCGGATTGTTTTCAATTTCAATAGTTAACAATATAGTTGTAATGGCCGTAAGTGTAGACAACAACATTGCTTTTCAACTTGGGCAGTGTTCAACAAGCCGCAGCCAACCGACATTTTAAAACAAGCGCCAAAAAGGCGAAATAGAGGTGAAAAAATTCGCATTGCATATTCATGGGCGCCAGTTGCCATAAACTAAGCAGCAAAAAGCGCAAAGCTGTTCATGCAGCTCACCTGAACAGCCATAGACAATAAAACAGAGTCCGCCCGTCCGCCCCCGGCGTCCCCCTCAACAGCAAGCGCCATGAAATACTCGCTTGATGCGCAGTTATAACCCGGGGACAGTTTAATTGGTGCATTTTTTATGCAATATTTTTTTGTCTGCGGGCTGCCCGAAAGTATGCAACACATTTTTATACGCGAACGACGGGCGCCAACTGGAAAATTGACAATAATTTATTTGATTTTTCTCTGTGTGTGTGTGTGGCGTGTGTGAGTGTGCTGCGACAATAGGGAAAATTGCGCATACGCCCCTTGACCCGTGCAGCCATAATATTATTTTAATGCGCTGAATTTATAGTCCTGCAGCGCGTGACATTGAAATCTCATAAGCTAGCCCAAAACACTTTCGCTGCAATTTCGCACATATTTTTGCTGCTATAAGCGCTTCAAATTGAGATCAGAAGCTTATTCAGAATAATTATTTAATACTTAAAGAGAGTCAAAAGAAGAGGTGAAATCACTGCGTAATTGTTTTTGGGAACACAGCAGCAGTTTCATTTTTTTTTTTGTTAATTTCCGGGCGAAATTTATTTGGCTCACAATTTGTTGCAAAACATTTAATTGCTCTGCCCCACAACCTGTGCCCCTCTCACTCACACTCTGCTGTCCTTCTCTCTCCCTCCGCTCACCTGCAGGCAATCACACGAGCGACGTGCTCAAAATGCCGAGTCTATCGGCGCGCAATGGCAACGGCTACTGGCTGGATGCCTCCACCGGTGGCATGGTGTGGCGGCCCTCGCCCAGCGGCGACACCCTCGACATGCAGAAGGATCACATTGCCGACTATGCGCCCGTTTGTGGTGCAAGTGGTGCCAGCGCCGGCGGCGCCACCGGCAGCGGCGGCAACGGCAACGGCGGCAGCGGCATCGACGATATTCATGGACACGCCAGCGAACGCAATCATCAGCGGTAAGTTTTTCCACAGTTTTTCCAAAAACAAAAAAATATACCGAATATACCAACACAAAAAAAAATTAAACTGGGGACCCACTCAAAGCGACGACAATAAAAATTCACCAAACTGTGAAATTGCATTTTTCTGGCGCGTCGCAAACTTTTTTTTTTTTTTTTGAGCCTTTTTACGGGGTTTTTTCACGTTTTGCGTCGGCGCCGGGCAAAATCAAGTTAGAAATGGAGATGTTGCCGCGCTATTTATGTTGATTTTTGCAGCAGCAAGTGGACAGTTCCCGGCGGACAGCTCCCAGTGGACAGTTCACTGTGGCAGCATAGTTCTCAGCTCCCCGTTGGCACAAATGTAATTATCGGGGTGTCGAGTAGTTAAGCTACCTTGTCCAGCTTTAAAGGGACAGCTTTAATGCTGTCCCCGCTGCTGAGTGTAACAATATTCTCCGCAACTATTTGTTTCTGGGAGGGCTTTAATAATTCTATTACTGAATATGTAACTTTTTGCTCTAGGCATTTCCGAATGCATTAAGTTACAAAATGAAAAAAAATTACTTTGGATAAAAAATAATTTAAGTATGCAAACTAGAACAGTGAGTTTATGTTTTTAAAACTTCATGCAGGTTCTCTTCTTCTGTATCAGAATCGACTTTATAACATATCATATATGTATCTGTAATACAACTATTATTCGAAAATTGTGCGAAAACTTTTCTTTCTTTTTATACTTATATAATGTAATATTTTCCCTGCTGATTTACGAGATTTGTAAAAGATATTTCATAATTATAATTAAATACAGGTCAGCTAGGGTATTGCTAATTCGGATCCCACAATACAGGAATGCAGCTTTAATGTGTGCAAACATTTTCGAGTCCTGCCTGAAATATGTTTTCCATGTTTTATTTTTTTTGTAACATTTCGCATAATTTATTTATGCTTCGCCTGTGGAATGGTTAATCAAAGCTGGTAACTAGCAATTGCAGGCGGGCCTAATTTATTTGTCTGGCAATCAGAAGGCATAAAATAATTGTTTGCGTTATGTAGATTTGTTTAATTTTGGGCAAAATGTTTGCGCAGTTTCGCTGAAATGGCCAAAATCGTAATTGTTATTTATTTGTGGCCAATTTTGTGTTGGCCACAAAATGCCAACAATTACGCATAGCAGAGGTTACACATTTAATGCAATTAAATAATTGATAAGCGCACGACACAACAAAAAACCATGCATAATACTTTAAAATCATTTTATAAATGCTTTAAGAATTTTAGAATGACAAATGTTCAAGTACTTGATAATAATTTGCATCAATTTGGCCGGCAACAAAAATCACAGCTGTCTGCCAATTGGCAATTAAATGCCAATCAAGCGTGAAAAGCTGAAGTGTAGCCCAGAAAAACTCTACAACAACAACAAGTTGCGTGTACCAACAGAAAAAAAAGTAAATGAAAATAATTTAAATAAATTTCCATTTATCCATTTTTTATGTGCAATTTTCCGAACGACTACTGTGTGTATAAATTTCCGCCCGACATAATTAAAATTATTTTCGCACACTTAATTAGTCATTAAAAACACAAATTGAAAATGTGCGCAATTCAACGCAAATATTAATAATAATTGCAACAAAATTGTGCGCGCGAGCGAAATGTGCAAAAGCAATAACAATAACAATAACAATATAAAAGTAATCACACAATAATGAGTGTCATATGTGCGAAAATGAAAATGAAAGAGAAAAAATTGTTTATCGTGGGTTGGGGTCACTCTTAATGTCATTTTAACAGTCAGTTAAATATTTTTATTTTGGTAATGATAGTTTAATACGCTTTTCTATCATAGAGTTTGAAAGGGGCTAATCTTCGAAAAGTATCTCAGAAGATTGATAGCTTAAGAACTTATTTGATGTAAAGGAACAATATAGAAATAAATATAAAAGCGCAAAAACTCTTTGGCAAATAAAGTGGAAAAATAAATAATAAAATAGTAATGTAGCATAATTTTATAAAAATATTAACTTGACATCATGCACATAGATCGCATTCGTTTACTAAGGTAGTTGCGAACTCGCCAGCTAAATGTTCAAAGAGAATTTTCAATTAATAATCAATCATAATTGGTTGTATGTTACTTTTATGAAAATGTCCCCCCACTTTATTAAATGTTGCTTTTTTTAGCTCGACAAATTTAAACCAAACATCACGTTAACAACTGTCCCATTTGAACTACTTACAGCCATTCAGCTATTTATTTTTACATAGTTTCCACTGTGGCTTACCTTCGACCCCTTCCGTTATCCGACCCCTTTCAGTGCTACAAAGAATTCATTCGGTGCAGACATTTCCCTTCGCCAAATGAAAACTCATTAAGGGCATTAAAAGCGTATTTTGAAATGCACGCATCGGAGTTTTTCCACGTCGACTGCGCCATGGCGACTCCATCAATACGCCGTATTCACACATACATACATACATACATATACATACATATTTTAGTCAGCTTTTGGCTGCTTTCGTTTTTCCCCTGGTTTGCTATTTAATCCGCTTTCAGTATTTAAATACGAAAATAATGTAAAAAATTTGTGTTTGGGTGCACATTTTCAGAGCTCCTTTTAATACCCTATAACTATATGAAAAGTCAGAGTGGGTTTGAAATTTTATAAGCATGTGAGATATTCTCTCAACGGTTGAGTGCAACTAATTACTAATAATTTGTTTATGCATTTAGCTCTCTAATTAATAATACAAACTCTTTGATCTAGACCTATAAATTCCCTACAATAAGAAAATATGTGTAAGGTGACTTTAAGCCCAAACACAGAGTATGCCACAGTCGAGCAAGTGTACTAAATCATTTATTTCTCCCACTCCCCGCTGAAAATTTATCTGAGTGCGTGAGTCGCGTTCAAAGTCGAGCCAGATCCCGTGCCAAGTTGGAGCCGGGGTGATAAGTGTTATCGCTGCTTAGAGCCGGGTCCATTTGCACAACATTAGTTGGGTTAACTCGCGGGGGCGGGCCGACGTGTGGGCGGGCGGTCAGGTGTGAATATGTAAAATGTTAAATCCGAAATAAATTCCATTTTTACACATGAGCACGCGCCGCTGCATGGGATCTGCTCATGGAACTGGTTCCGGGCGCAGGCGAAATGCAAATTTCCGCTCCGACTGCCGACCGCACGCCATAAATTGCCAAGCCCAAAATGCTGCAAACCGACAAATTTATAACCGAAAAAATATTTTGCCATGCCCTGGACATTGGGCGCGTGGGAAAATTGTAATAAACAAGAGACGGCAATAAATTTATTTCTTTTTGTTTATGTTTTTATCTGTTCATTTGCAGCTACGTGGGCGAATACTCGAATATACCCACCGACTATGCGGAGGTATCCAGCTTTGGCAAAGCGCCCAGCGAGTACGGACGTCACGGCAACGCCTCCCCGCGCCCTACGCCACCTCGGCCATCCTCAATCCCGGCCAGCACCAACAGCAGCAGCAGCAGCAGCCGCGTTATCAGCAGCGTCCAGGCCCGGCTGCGTTGCCCGGCTCGTACGGCATGCAGCGACCCATGCATCCGCATTACCAGCAGCAGCAGCAACAGCAGCAGCAGCAGCAACTCCAGCAGCAACAGCCGCACTCCAGCGCCAACATTTATCAGCAGATGTCCACCACCGGCGAGATCTATCCGAGCAATACGGCCGGCGGCCGCTCCGTTTACTCGGATCAGTATTACTATCCCAAGGACAAGCACGTGCACATGCACATCACCGAGAACAAGCTGAGCAACTGCCACACCTACGAGGCGGCGCCCAACGGCCACCAGCAGCAGGTGGCGCCCACTGGCGGCAGTGGCGCGCAGTTCGCGAGCGTGCGCCGCCAGCAGCTGCCGCACGGCTGCAGCATCGGCCGGGACAGCGCACGCTTCAAGGTGCTCAACGCGAGCCCGGCTCTGGGGCTGGAGCAGCAGACGCTGGCCAAGAGCCAGCAGCAGAATCTACTGGACCTGGACGGCTCCTCCTTTTGCTACAACGGACTGGCGGACTCCGGCTGCGGCGGCTCGCCCTCGCCCATGGCCATGCTGATGTCGCACGAGGACGACCAGGCGCTCTATCACACCGCCGACGGCGACCTGGACGACATGGAGCGCTTGTATGTCAAGGTCGATGACCAGCCGCCGCCGTCGCAGCAGCAGCAGCAACAGCTGCTGCCCCTGGTGCCCCATCCGCAGCAGCACCAGCAGCCGCTCGAGACGCAGTCCTGGCGCGGCCAGAGCACACGCGCCAGCCGCAAGCCGCACGCCGAGGAGCCCCTGGCCAAGGAGGCCGCCGAGCTGATCTACGCGCCCGGCAGCGTCGCCAGCGAGCGCAGCCTGCTGAGCAACTCCGGCAGCGGCAGCAGCAACCAGCAGCCCTGCCACAATGTCTGACCCCTGGCCGCAACGGCCGGCCAGCCGCCGGGCCAGCTGGCGGCCCAGGCCCAGGCGCAGGCCCAGGACCAGCTGTACGCGAGGGAGGTGCGCGAGCTGCTCGCGTGGTGCGAGCGCTTCAACAACGGCGGCGCCGCGAACTTCGAGTAGGCGAATAAGTTGGGCATTCGTGAGACTCCACTGGATCTGGACAGTGCTGCAAAGTTGAGTTCACGCGCGTCAGTTAGCAGTTAAATGCCGCCTAATTGTTGAATGAAGATTGTCGCGAAAGAGAGCTTTAATGTGCTTTATTATTTCTCTAATATTGGGGTCAGTTTAATAATGTTTCAAGAACCCGAACAGTAGCTTAAACGAGCATGGTAGTTGAAGAAAAAGAAAAGGCTTTGGAATTTAAGTCTGGAACATTTTCATATTCGTTCACGAAGGGAAAAGAGTATATTGGTGTGTCCGTCCGTCCGGATGAACGAGACTTGGATATAGCCTTGTTATCTGCTTCATACAAAGTGCTAAGATTTTTGTGCCAGGTCCACTAGGAGGTTGGCAAATCGATAACATGTCGATACACCTCAAATCGCAGTTCGATAAAAGCTCAAAATTTCCCACAATATTAAAGTTGGAGTTACCAAATTTTGTATATAGATTGCTGGTGACCTCCCCTAAAGATTATTACCTTGATATCCCGACTACGCCCACTTTCGCCCATAAATCGTAATTTTAAAGCTAATCACCAAATCTTAAGATCGAGCTGAAAAATATTGGCCACGCCTACTCCCCGCACCTACGAAAGCTAAAAGTTCTATATTTTTCCAAAATAATAACAATAACTTCTGTGTACTGTGAATGAGTATTACGCAGTCGGTTACATCCGACTGCAATGTTCTTACTTGTTTTCCTGTGAGCTTTTATGTACTTTCAAAGCTTTTACTTTTCATTAAAGAAAAAACAAACTTTGGGATTTCTTTAAGTGTTTTCAATGCTATTAACGCCATAAAAATACATCTTGTATTTAATTGCTCCAAGGCTACTTTTTTAACATAAAGCTTTAATTATCAATTAAGCTCACTCAAAGCTTGTATCTTTCAATCTATAAACGTAGCTGTTTTTTTATTTTCAAGATTAATCGAATGCTTAAGTGATAATTTAAGAATATTCTGATGCTAAAAAATAATCTGAATACTCTAAACCAGTGCGCTGACGCGTGTGAACTCAATTAAGGTGCCCTATATCGATGGTATATGTCTTTTTAGATTGTTATAACCTAGTTTCACCGATGCTTTTGAATGCCCAACCCAAGTGCATTTGTCACGAATGCTGTGACTAAGACTGAGAGCATTTGTGAGTTTAGCTGTTTATTAAAGAAAAATCAAGAAAATTACTCGTAAAGGTTTCGTTCTTCAACTACTCATTAGAAAGCTGACTTGGTAAACTGTGCCAATCCGAGCTGCGATTGGCTCTATGCTAGTGATAGACTAACTACCCACACACTCTATTCGTCTCTCCTTCTCTCTCTCACACACACATATTGCTTTACTGCGCAGTTTAGGCTTAGTTTAGCTGTAGTTGATTGTAAATGTTAATGAAACGTATGATAAGTTCCTCCAAGTATGCGGGCGGCTAAAGCCAGCGCTTAAAGTTATACTAAATGGTTAGTTAGACTGTTAAATAACATCTTAATTCATAATTAAATTAATAAATTATGTAAAACTAGCTCGTAAGTGTAAATAATGTATTAAGCTAGAGCTAAACGAAATTTCAATTGAATGTTTTCGAATATGCAATTAGAACTATGAATAACAAGTGAATCGAATTGTGCATATAGTAATTTAAAAACATATATTGATAGCAGAGCCCTTTATTTAGTTGTTATACAAAAACACATATAATACACACATATATATATATAGGAACTACTTATGTAATTAGTGCGTAATTACCACCAGGCATATATCGCAAAACTCCTTCAATTTACTGACTAAAACACACAATTGGTGAACCCCATTTTACTTACTTAACATTTACTGTAACTGCCGCACTAATGAACTGTACTTTGGCACAAGGCAGACAATTAGATATGCATTTGCATTATGCGACTGCCCCATACCATTTATATAAATATATATATATCAGACATATAAACATATAATATACAGCATAAAATATTAAGTGCATATATATATCATAAAATATTCGTGTGTTGTTTATCCATTAGAAAATACTGAAATATTGAAATTAAGTGTATGTCTATGTATAATTATTGATATTGAATACGCGTATTTACAATGTAGCAATTAAAATGCAAATAAAAAATGCCATAATTATGAAATTCAAAACAATATATTGATGCGAATATCTCTTTTAGTATTGGTTATAATGAAGAGTGGAATACGAGAACTCAACTGGTAAAAACTATGGTTTAATCTGCAATGCTTGCTTTATAACCAATTAAGTTAAGGGTAATTTACGAATTCCGCATATTTACAAATACTTGCAACTACAACCAGCAAGCAAGTAATAATTAATTAACATTTGCAGCTTCATATATCAAGTTATATTCTTTTGTATTGGTGCGCTAAAAAAACAATTTTTACACTTTAATTTAAATCAATTCTTAGAGGCCGTACCAAATTAAAAGGAATTGCGGAGAATAAGTGCGCACAAAAGTATGCAACATTAATTAGAATTTGTAAACAGCATCCTACAAACAATTGCTCAAGTGCAGTGCTAATTGAAAAGTCACTGCGCCCTCTGCACATGCTGCCCGCAGTGCTCGCTTTGCGTTTAATTTCAACAAAGCAACGCGCTTTTAATTAGCTGCAAAAACCCAAATTATGCATAGACCCAGCGTCACTGTGTGTGTGTGTGTGTATGTGTAACCGTGCCCATTTTAACTACAAAATAATTACGTGCTAGGCAATTAATTGCCAAGGGGTTAGAGTTCCATAAAAAGCCAGAGAGAGACTCACGTGCGGCATGTGGCAACATCCGGCAGCCATTTGTTACAAATCGACAGCCACTTCCGGTGCGCGTATGCGGGCCCGGGTATAGGACTAGGGGCAGGGGCAGACGCAGGGGCGGGGTCAGGGTCTGGGGCAAGTGCGAGCATAACAACATTTGTTATGAGCGGCTTGTAACATGCCGGAAAAATAAAAAGGGAAATGCATTACAAAATGTGCTTAATGCAAATTTAATCACCGGCTGATGGGCTGAAGCGGGCAGAGCTTACAGTTGCATATGTTGCTGTCTGTTGGAATAAAGGAATATGCTGTTCACATGATTTACACTGAATTATAGCATAAGAAGGTATTATGAATGACCCAGAACTCCATAAAACAATTAGCAAAAATAATCCCATTTTCCTATAATCCTTTTTGCACATGCAACATCAATATTCGTAGTTCTATTTTTTAGATTTATTTCAAATAATTCCAGACGTATAAAAGGGTTATAAAATAAGCTTTAAACATTAAAATAGTTAAATGAGACATATATGGAAAAACTGAAAAATAACGTTTTGTAAGAGACTTGCAAATATTAGCTTGGATATTCTTTTCCTTTTTGGCATGATCGTTGACAACAAAGTGCAACAAAGCTAGCTCCCGTGCCAACCAATACTCATATATTCCTTTTATGCTCTCATAATGCGCTGTAGTAAAAAATATTCGCAATTTATGCCGCATTTTCAGCTGGGAAATTTCATTTTATGCCAGAGCACTTGCTGGCAATCAATTATGTAGAAAACGTTGTCAGTTCATAAAAGTTGCTGTCATTAATATGTAAACAATCGCAGCAATTGTTTTGAAAGTGCCTTCCAGGCCCAGAGACAACATCGTTTATGTCTGCTGCCTGCTTACAATGTGGCCCTGTGCTTCCTGGTTGGTCCTGGTTGGTTCTGGCTGCTGGCGAGCATAAAAACAACACATAATCATTTTATTAGCAGCTAGCCGGAACGGCAGAGGCAGTGAAGCGGCGGCAAAGGATTCCGGCGGATTGTTCATCCTGTTGCTATTCGAAATGACGGAGCAACTGTGTGGAGTACGTGTTGGCCATGTTGCCACTTGTTGTTGTTGCCACAACGCTACTTGAGTTAACATGTTGCACAGAGATCCCATCATGTGTCAAGTGTTAATGTGTGCGAGTGTGCTAGTGTGTGTGTGTGTGCGTGTGTTACTCGGCCAGCACGTGGAAGTTTTCTCGTTAGCGAAACTAATTATCCGTTGTCGCTGTCAGCAAAATACCGTTAAACGGTAGGTGACACTCACACGCAGCCCTTAATGTCTGCGCGTGTGTGTGTGTGTGTGCGTGTGTGTGTTGCACTCGTATCCGAGTGTGGAGTGCGTGGCTGTCGAGACTCACGCTGACCGCCATTTACTGCCATAAGCGCTCCAAGCAGCGGGGTAAATGACCAACTGTCTAAATAGATATCAAATCATGGACAGACGTGAAGCACAGATACGATTCACTCGCAGAAATCCTTATGCATGGCGTAGATAAATGCGGAGAAACCCAGCTAAACTTGTATTGAATAGAACAATATTTATAAACAAAATATATAGAACAATATTTATCGATAAAGCTAGCTAAATTATAGCGAATTTTTAATAACATTATTTTTTTTATTTCCCCATACGCCCATTATTAAAATCAATTTCGGCTTTCTAAATAGTATGAATAATATTTAGGAAAAGAAAAAATTATAGTAATAATATATAATAATAATAATTTGTCTTTAATATATAGAAGTAAGGAAAGAGAAGGAGGGAAGGTGGGACCGTTTTTGACCGTCCGTCAAGCTATGGTCTAAAGCCGAGCATAAATATATCTCAACAGATTTCATACTAGAAGAGACAGAAAGTTGTAAGAGCCCATTAAAATCTGTACCAATAACATTGAAGAAATTTATTTCTTATCTCCCGCAGTTAAAAAGATCATGCCAAAAAAACCAACTTGTCCACGCTGCGCAAATTGAAAAACGACGTTATCTACAGTTTCGAATTATCCGATTGAAAGTCACTGGAAACGAAATCAAAGAAACGAAACGAAACGATTCTAAAACATTTTTTAGTCTAAGATAAGGCTCTTTAGGCTAAAAAAATATTGAGCTTTCCATTAGGAATCAATAAATTCTAGAATTTATGTAGAGAGCTCAGCACATCGAAATGCAATCAACGTAAATGTCATTTGATGGCTGAGCTTGTTAAGGCGGGAAACACGGCTAAAAAGCCATTGAACAACCTGTGCGCAGGTGGAGCAAATGGAAAAGCAAATGGCAGCAAATGGGGAAACTGTTTAAGTAAATTAACAATTCATTGCATGAAAAGTTTTGAAATTTTGTTTGCGCACATAGGTAACAGAACCCACTACGCTGGACCCCCCATTGACAAGGCAGTTTTATTGTTGGGCTGAATACAAGAAAGAAACGAGAAGAAAAAAACGAGCACTGAAAAGCGAGGCAAACAAACAAACAAACAAAAACACAAACGGAAGCTGGCAAACAAGCGGAAGGCTCTGGCACTCAACTAATGGCAGCATAATGCGTTTATTGTGGAATCACAAACACACAGCAGCAGCAGCGGCAGCAACAGACAGTCGCCGGGAAAACCCCACCGCGTGAGGGCCAGAAAACTCCCCAAACAAGCGAAGGGCGGCGCGCGATAACCGAGCGCAAATGTCAACGCAAAAGTCAATCAGCGCGGGGGGGTTGAGGGGGTGGGGGCAGACACGGGCGGAGTGAAACTTAATAGAACCGTGTGACACCCCGCCGGCGCCCTCGAAAAACACGCACGCACTTTTCAATGGGCAGCAGACAGGCGGCAGACAGCACAGCATTCAAAATCAATTCAATTGAAATACGTTTTTTTTTTGCGGCTCTGGGAATTGGGGAAATTTCATCTCACCCCAACACGTCCATTCCACGCTCGATGACAATGCCGCTTTTTGTTTGCTGCTTGAAAACTTCAATTGAAAACTGCCGAAAAACTGTTCATTTTCATTTTCATTTTGAGTGGCGGAAATGAATGATTTCCGCCTGCAGCCGCAGTCGCTAATGAGACGTAATGTGACGTCCATGACTGGTGCTTACGTAGAGCCGCATAGACCAGAGTTCTATATAAGTAGCTCTGGCTTCTGCATGCTTCTGCATGCTTCTGCTGCCTCATGTTTCCCGTGTCCCGGCCCTCCTCTCGAAATTAATTGCCACTGGCCGTAATGTCGTTTGTCAAAAGTTGTTGCATACTTAACGGCGCGATGACAGCCCGAATGAGTGGCTGCCATTTTGTGGCAGATACTTATAGCTCATTAAACAGGCGCGCGGCTAATCAAAAGTGCAAGTCATGCCACGCCCAACAAACTCCCAGTCGGCTGACAGACAACATTTTTGAAACAGCTAAACGTTTAATAAATCACATAATGAAGCGTAGCAGTTAAAAAGATTTCAAATACTCCAAGTTTGAAAATTACGAAAACAAAAATAAAAGTTAATATATTCAACTCGAAAAAAATCAAAAATCAAAGCCAAAAAACAAAACCAGACGTTCATCAGAATATATAATTGAATACACTACAATGCTTATTATATGTCGGATCATATTATATATTTAAGTTTAACGCAATAAAATGATTTTTTGTGAAAAAATAAAACAAAACGGATAAAATGTTAAAGCAAACAAAAACATATATACGTATATAAAATTAAAGTAGTTTATTAAATAAGCACTAAGGGTGAGATAAGAAAATAATATAAATAAATATCGATAAAATGTATTTGTATTACTGCTTATTTATTCGTACTATTGCAGACACATAATAATAAATATAATTAACTTTTTATTTTAATTTATTTGTTCTTATATATTTTCCTCAAAAATAAATAGATTTTGTTATATATGTAGTTGATTAGTTATCCTTAAACATGAGTATTACCATTAAATCTTATTTATCTCAGCTTTGTTGACAGTCTGTTCTCAATCTTTTGCTTGACCAGTGTCCAAATCTTTTCGACCAGAGTTCAATTAATTACCTTCAAGAAATGCTTAGCCAGATTTGCAATTCTTTGGACAAGCGGCACATTTGTCACACGCTCGCTTTCATCAGTTCCATCATCTTCATTCAGCTTCAGCCATTCAGCTGGCAGGGTAGCTACCCTTAAGCTGAGTTGCCAAGTTTTGTTTAGTGCTGAGCTTTTCAATATTAATTGCATTGCTTGGGATTGGAGCAAAGGACATCTTTGGGGGTCAGCGCAAACACAAAAGGCTTTGACCCATGTCCCGTTGCCTGAACTTTTGGCTTTTGATGAATGGACAAGAATTCGACATGGCATGAATGAGCATTTTAAATAAATTAGTTGTATTACAGTTGCATTTGATTTTCTTTTTAACATGAGACAAAATAAATTACGTTGTCAAATTGATTGGGTCCTAGATAGAGAGCTTTGATTAGCTCGCCTTAAGAAGCGCTGATAAATCAAAGCAAAAAACCCACACAATTTCAAAGATGTTTGCGAAAAAAATTAAATATACATGAAAACGAAGCAAATTTCATAAATGAAATTCACTCAAAGTTTAATTAGAACGCAGACAGACCAGACAAAAGAGTGAAACGATTTATGCCTCGGGGTTATAAATTAAGATAATAAACCACCAAATTGTTATAAGTTAATTAAGCTAAATGAAAAGCTTTTAAGCATCAAGCGCCGAGGTACCAAGCCTTCCAAGACCCCAAAGGATGAGAGCTGAGACCATCAAGGTGAAGTTGGGCGAGAAAAAATGCCATAGTTATAACCGATGCCAGGCGAGCAGGTTGAAGGATGGAGTATGAAGTATGAGAAATGACAACCAAAGCAACCACTGGAAGGAGGACTGCAGGACTGGAGTCTGAGTCTGCAGCAGTTAGCTCGACCTGAAGACAAATGTCTGGCAATTTGGCTAAATGGCAAAACTCGGATAAGTAAAACAGTAAAACATGCACAGGAGCATAATAAAGACAATAATAATTATTGTCATGCATGTGCACTCAGGAAAAACCTTGCCTAACTTGACCGGAGAAAACAAATTTATAAATAAATATATATACTTGTATAGATACCGGTGCGACAAAATTAAATACATTTGAAACGATCATTTTTAAATGACAAAGTTGATAATTTTATTTAATATTGACTTTTAATTTTTTTAAATTGTATTTTGTTTTTTTCTCGTTTTTATTTAAAAATTAACAATTATATTGACATTTAAGGTTCTCAGATCCTGAACTCCAGAACTGAACTGAACATGTTTAATGGCATTTTAATGGTTAATGCTGGTCCTATAAATTGAATCTGTATTTAAAGAAAATGCGTTATAGAAAATAAAATCTTGTTGAATTTTTTGGTAAAAATATCTTACACATTTTTTGACAAATTACAAATAATGCAAGGCTGCTTGCTTTGGTTGTTTTTACATTTTGAATGAGTAACGATTGTAACGTTCTTTCTTTCTCTATCATGAAGTCGTAAGCATTTTTTTCAAGTGTATGAGCCAAAGTTTTCGTGTGTCTTCATAAAGGGAACTTTCCACAACCGAAATGCCTGTCAGACAACGTGCGTTAATTATGGCCATCTGCTAGACGACGCCAGACGCTCCTCAAACAGCATTAAGGAAATTGCCTTGAATCGCATACCTATACACACAGACACACACCCAGAGAAACACAAATTCTAGTTTGTCTTTATTGTTGTTGATATCGTTGTTTAGCTGTCATTGTTTGGCCATCAACTGTCTGAACCGCTTAAAGGCTTTGCGCATATTTAAACTGAGCCGCTTAATGTAGGTAACTAGCTGCTTGGGCTTCCGACTGGGTCTATTACAGAACTTGTTATTGACAATATGATGTGCTGATTGGCATATTGAGCAATTACTGGTAAACTAGCAAGGCTCTCATAGTTGGCAACAAGGTAGCTGACTGAAAGATAACAACTATAAGAGCATAAGGGGCTTAGAATCTTGTAAACATTTCGATAAAGCTTTAATACAGAAAAAATCATCTATAAAAAGTTGCACAGCGAAATCAGTTTATTGCTAGACAACACAAAAATGTATGTTCGAAAAGCTTTTGAAAGTTAATTCATACTTATAATAATATGTGCATATGACTTTTTTTTAACTTCTAAATGCGCTACCAAAAATTTGTAGTTGTAATTTAACATGCTTCATGTAAACTCTTTACAGAAAGCTTTAAGCGAAGCTTCCACACAGACAGAAAACACGCACACAAGACACGTATCAAAATCTAAGGCCCACCTTCGACGCTTTTGAAAGCTCACTAACACTGTGACAACAACGGTTGCATGGCAGCCTTTGCTTATCATTTCAATTAGCATGCTGATGCAGCATTTGCTCGAATCGAGCAGGCAGCTCGCTTAAAATATGAAAAGCCCCGCAAGGCATGCCAGCAATTAAACCAATGTACATGACCAAATCACATGCCAAAACATGTTTGCCAGCAGTTGGCACACGCACACAGAGATGCGTAAGCAAACACTCGGAGCGTATTTGCTTAGATCCGTTTCTGTATGTGGATTGAAGTACACGTTCGACGTGGTTTAAAACCACACAATATTTGCGCATGACAGTTTATATTTAGTTTTCGAACTACGCTGATTAAACATTTGATGTGGCAACCCTGGCGCCGTGCTTCAGGCCAGCTACTTGGTATTGACGAGGGGCCCTTTGGTTCACTTCGTCTAAATGATTTCTTTTTCGATAATATGACTGTGAATTCCTTGACGCTTTTGATTTGCACTTTGCTGCAGGCCACAATGTGTTGGCCATTGTTGTGCGTGGCAGACAGAACGCTACCCAGTTTTGTTTGCTGATGGTAAGGGTGCATTGGGGCGTGGCTTGGGGAGGGGGTCTTCTGCAAATTCGATGTAAGCGTGTTGTTGTACGTAAACTTTGGTAAATACACAAAATTAATTTGATTACAAGGCAGTTGAGCGCCTCTGGTCTTGATTTCTTGTTCATCTATTTATACCCTGTAATCATAAAATAGTTAGCCGAGTGTATCATTCGGTTTTGTAACTATAAAGTACTGGAGGTTAAGCCTCAGCTCGTCTTACGCATATTTTTAAACTTAATTTTCATATTTAATTCTATTTTTTGGGTGATTAAATTTAAATCATTTTTGAATAGTTTTTCTGATCGATAAATATGAAAAAGATATAACAAATTTATTCCTTAAACAAAATTTAGAGATTGCAAGAAACTCGTAAATTTATATTAGAATTAGTAAAACAAAAATCTCGAACAATCGTTTTAAATTAATGCGCTTGTAAATCTGGAAGTTTTTAAATTTTTGATCCTATATTTGCCATCAACGTGTTGAGCCATACTTGATTTTTATTTGGGATTCTTGTCAACTTCGCACTTTTTAAGCAAGTCAATGAATATTAAATTTTACCTCATCTTGTCTTTCTGATTTGCCTAGACATAAAAATGTTGTACTTTAGTCCTAGCTGAGAGTATCACTCTGTCGAGCACTCTCGCTGTGAACACCCTCACTTGTTGAGGGTTGTCTTTTATAACGTGTCAAAATTTCGCTAAAATATTTGACTGCTCATCGAGGTGTTCGCTAAGTGTAGCCGCAGGTCAGAGCCAACTCATCTTTAAGAGCAACTCATCTTCTATGAGCAACTTAGAAGAAACTGGAGTGTTTCGAGCAGCTGTTCGAGTGCCCTTCAACATTTAATGAGTTGTGTCTGACGGGCTGCTCCCCCAAAGCTGATATATATGTGGACGGCATCCGCTTAGTTCAGTTATTGTCAACTGCAATTTGTGTGCTTAACGCTGCCTGAAATAACATTTCGGTGGCGTCTGCTGCTCATGTGGTTATTCGAGCTTACTGTAATGGAATTTTTAAGCGAATGTCACAAATGCAGGGTACAGCACAACAGCTGCTCAAATATGCAAAGACTTCACCCGCACGCACCTCAGCAGCTTATTACGTATACGACCTGCTGGGTTTTTCATTCACGCGCCCCAAAGTATGCAACAGAAAAATGTGCGGAGGTCTTATTTTGTAGACAATAGCGATTTTGTGTTTATTTGAGCTTATATGCACATCATCTATCATCACGTTAACACAACAACACACACCCTGCCACACACTAATAGACACAAGAACACACACACACACATTTCGGAGTTACTTTCAGCTTGAGCTGCATCAATTTTCATAGTTCCATTATTATGATTGTTATTAACTTAAATAGAAAATACTTGACTGTTTCATAAATCTTAACGCTCAGCACGCCCGCTGCGCTGCTCTCAGACTCTCTGAGGGACTGCTCCTGGGGACGGGCAGTATTTTCCAAATGGGGTCGGGGTCACGTTGCGTCATGTAGATTTATGTTTTGCGAGTGCTGGTACGGGCTCTGTAATTTTCAATGATGACTGCTGTTTTGATTTATTTTTACCAACGAAAGCCATGAGGAGTTTTTTATTTGATTTTCTGCTGCCTAAAGAACAGCAAGAGCATTATTTAATGTGGATACTTTAACTCGGCATTATGTGGGTTATCGAGGAAACATTTAATTATTACCAATTAAAAAATGTAATAATAATAAAATATAACAAATCTTTTATAAATCCTTACGTCAGAAAAGGAGCTGAGCATACAAATCGAGTCAGATTTGGATGAGTTATATAACTTCGATTTGAGTTCGAAAACTTATAGGCATAATCTGAGACTCTTGTCAAATTTTCTTACAAAATAAAAGGAGCTGAGTATACAAATCGAGTCAGATTTGGACGAGTTATATAGATTTGAGTTTAAAAACTTATAGATATAATCTGAGATTCTTGTCAAATTTTCTAACAAAATTTCTTTTAAACCCACAAATTCCAAAATTACAAATTTTTTAAATTGAATAAAATATCCAATAAGTATGGAGGAAATATTTTACATTTTTTTGAAGAATATTTGCAAAATTATGTTCATTTAAAACTTAAATAAAACCAAAACTGATTTAGCTTTGATATAGTAATGAACTTAAATTTAATGTAAACAATTAAAGGATTAGGAAATCGGCTTAATATTGATTTGAGTGAAAATACTAGGAATTTCAAGCTACTTACGAAATCGATTAACATATTAAATTATGTAATTTGGCAAACCGCTAAATTGAATTTACGCATGACGGCTTTTCAAATGCAAATCCTTTTTGCGTTTCACCTACGAAATTAGGTACGTAATCAGACAATCGCTTCGGAACGGGCGGAACGGAAGGAAGCTTGGGGGCACTATGCAACAACAAAGACGATGGGAGCTACACAAAAGGCGCAAACTTTTAATAAATCCGCAAATTACTTAATAAGCAACTGCTTTTCGCGGTGACGACAAATGCGATAAGGCACAAGGACAAAAGACGCGACCATAAACAAAGCGCCCTAAACTATGCAACGTTTTGCAGTAGGGGGAGGGGGGTTAAAGTGGGCGAGTGCAACTGAAGGAACGGGTAACTGGAACTGGGCTGTTTAGCATTAAAAATTGCGGCAGATGGCGGTTAAACTGAGCAACAAGCGAGCGCGAGCGAGAGTGAGAGCGGGAGAACGAGAGAGGCAAAGAGAACACATATCACGTTGTCGTTGCTGGTAAAATGGACGCATAAGCGATTTTTATTTCGCTTTTGTAAGTTAATTTGCGCACTATTGTCCTGACCCTGGGGTTGTAAAGCTGCTGCTGCGCGACATTGATGTAGTTGTTGTTCTCTTTGTGGTTGTCGTTGTTGTTGTTGTTGTTGCGGATGTTGTCGCATTTCATGTCTAGTACTGAAACGTAGCGCTTTTGTGCTGCGTCGCCTTTTGCACTTTTTAATGTAATTCAATTTCAATGAAATTTAATCGTCCGTACATGCGACCTTCCCCCGCCAGCCCTCTCGTCTACTTAGCCTGTTGCCCGCTCCTGGCTGGCATTTTAACATTATTTGCGTCATTTGTGGTGGTTAATTTCAGTGCGCGCTTTTACTATTCAATTATGTTGCCGCCCCCGCGGACGATCGCATTTTTATGCACTCTTCTTTATGGAGGACAATGTCCAGTGTCCTTTGTCCTGTTACGGGCGGCGCTAATGCCGCGCCTGTGTTGTCACATTATGTGTAGTAGTGTACTCATTGTCCTGGCCATTATCCTTGTTGCTGTGCGCTTTCATTGTTATGAAAAATTAAATAGGCATAAATCATGCTAATGGCGCATTCAAAAATTTATTATGCTTTAAACCATGCACTGGCATCAATTTATTTATGTATTTGCAATTATGTGCGTGGCCCCGAACACGGGGTGGATTCTATTGACAGGCACTGTGCCTTGCGTCCTCTATACGATTGAGTCACAGCATAATCAAAAAGAGTCAAAGAGGCTGCGGGCGGTAGTTGCTGAATTCAATTCGATTTCAATTAGTTGATTGAAACGTAAACTAACACATTTTTTTTTAGTTTTTGTTGTTCTATTTTCTCAATAGTAATATATGGCGTTAATGGAAGTACTTAATTAAGCCTTGTAAATGCTAATTAATCAGTCACTGTTTTTATGAATGTATGACATCAGATTCTTAAATGTTACAGCAAACGAATATCATTAAAAGTGCATTAAAGCTTTGCACTAAAAGAAATAATAATTACTAAAGCTTGCTGCAGATCCATTAGTGCTTAAGGCTAGACTAAGTTAATGTCCAGCACGTAGTTTGAAGCTTTGAAAGCTCGTTGAAACTTTAAGCAAGATTATTTGTTTTTAACAACGCTTAAGTCAGAAAAATTAGCTTGTTAAATGATTAAGTGAAACTTTGAGCTTAGTTTGCGACATTACATTAAAAAAACTAAAATAAAAATAATAATTAGTAAAGTCAGATCCATTAGTGCTTAAAGTTAGACTAAGTTAATGCCCAGCACGTAGTTTGAAGCTTTGAAAGCTCATTGAAACTTTAAGCAAGATTTTAAGTTTTTGAACACCGCTTAAGTCAGCAAAATTAGCTTGTTAACATCACATTAAAAAAACTAAAATAAAAATAATAATTAGTAAAGCTTGCTGAAGATCCATTAGTGCTTAAATATAAGACTAACTTAATGCATTAAGTGCTGGGCACAGCATGTAGTTTGAAGCTTTAAAAGCTCATTAAAGCTTCAAGCAAGATTATTAGTGATGAACAACGCTTAAGTCTAGAAGCACAGCAAAATTAGCTTGTTAAATGATTAAGTGAAAATTTGAGCCTAATTTATTATGTCATATTAAGAGCTGTGGAAAGTATTTAAAAGTTTCCGAACATGCGGAAATCTTCAACGTTCCATCAGCTAAAGCACAGAAAGTAACACAAATTAAATCCAAGCAACACAAAGGTGATTTAAAGCCAAGGCCAACAACTGAGGACTCGCAAACAATGCCTGAGCGTGAATAATTTGGCGCGTACAGCTGGGAGGTATACCGCGTGGCGTAGTATTTAAGCCAGGACAACGACGACCCACATAATGCAAATTGCTTTTATAATTTGCACAGCACTGACAACAACAACAACAACAGCAACAACGGCGACGTCGCCATTCATCAGCCTTACGTAGGACACGAAACGGCGCGGATTTTCGGGTTTTTAGACAAATTTCGAGGGATTAGCAGCAGCAGCGCTTGGCTTGCACTTTTGCTGCTGTTGCATGCAGCTTTGCAAATGTTGCCGCAATCTCGGCACTCAGTTTAGCGCTTTGCGCTTCATTCCATTTATTATGTCTGTATTTATCTCGTTTTGGTTATTTTCATTGCCAAAATATTTCAAGTGGGTTCAGAAACTCGGCAGCGCATTTTATTTGCTTTTAGGATTTCCTTCTGCCAGCCAGAAACACAACGTTCATTGCAAATTTTTCATACACGCACCACACACCTACGCGCCGCGGCAACAGCTACAGATACAGCTACTGTTTCAGCGGCAGATACAGATACATTTGCCGTTGCAGTCGGAGCTGCACATACAGGAAGCAACCGTTGGCATTGAATGCGCCCAGCGGAGTCTGTCAGAAGTTTTGGCCGGATTTGCAGAACTGATGCTGTGAAGAGTATTGTGAAGAATATCTCAGCTATGAAGTTGACTTAACTATTGGAAAAATAACAGAAAACGTTTGAATAGTACGTTTGAACTTGTATTATATTTTAGAAGAAACAAGAAGTACTTTATCAAATTCAAAAAATTCTTGGAAGGCATTGAAATTTAAAAGTTTCTTCAAATTGACAAGGGGTATTATAAATAGAAATTATAAAGGAAAATGCATACCTTAAAGGTATTAAATGTATTTAGAAATAGAAAATTCGTCGAAAATGTAATTCGAGAAATATATAAAATATTGTAAATATATTACTGTATATATTTTAAATATATAACTAGTACTAAGTATAATTAAAGAAAATAATTTTGTATTAAGATATTATTGTAAATAATAGTGTAAGCTTTAATAGCAATTCAAGCTAAAATACCTATGTTAATTAATTCTGATTTTGCCTGTATATTATTTATAGAGCATTGCCTGGTCGTACATTTGGACAAACAATCAATCTTAGTCGCCTTCCGTGTGCTCTTGTTTTCGTGTAGTTTTTGGCCTTTGCCCACCTATCGCTGCGTTGTTGTTTACATGTTCATTCGCGGCATTTTTCACTTGAAATTGGAAAGTCGTCGGCGACGTTTTGGGGGCCATACAAAGAGTTAAGTCCCCACATGAAGCATGGGACGGGCTCCCATGTATCTGTAGCTGTGCTGGGTTGCTTTGTCGGGAGGGGGGAGGGGGCGGAGAGGAGGTTAACGGGCAGCAGCTTATTGTTTGGCCACCATTGTAGCATTAAATGAAGTTTTTGGCTTTAGTCTGGGTGCTTTAGTCCTTCGTCCGCTTTGCGGTTGGGCGTGCATTAAGCTTGTTACAGCTTTAATTTGGAAGCATCCTTGGGAAATCGCATCAACGCAGCTGGAGATCGTTAAATAATTCATGTCAGGCCCAAAAAAAAAACAAAAAAAAAATTAAATCGTACAAGAAAAGACGCAATGAAAGCCAAATTAAGCAGTTGAAACCGTTTAGCCGTTTAGGGCGCAAAGGCTGCTGCGCCGGGACGCAGCTGGGCGCCAGGACGCAGCTGATTTACGGTGCAATAATTTTCATCTCATTTTCATTACATTTGGGCTTAGCTCGTTGCCATGTTGCCACTTGCAAGGATGTGCCCCTGCAGCAAGCAGCATCCTCTTGCCATTCGCGTGGCAAGGTGAGAGGCTCTGCGCCCTGTGCGTCCCCTTTAACTCGAATGCTATTTATCATTTGCCAAGTGCTTATACATAAGTTCAAATGCTGATATGGGTTCGCAACGGCGCTGCCAATAGGCCGGCCCCTTTGCCCTCTCGGCAACAGTCTGCACAGTTTTCATAACACATTTTACGTTCTTTTTACCATTTCCTCTACTTTCAAGTGGACTCAAAGTTGTGAACAAGTCGCAAAAAGCATCAACAAGGCACTCAACAGCAACACCAACAACAGGAACAAGCAAAGGCAATGGCTGTGATACTTCACTCAGCCAACAGATTTACATCAATTATTGCCAGGTGGGCAACAGGTGGCAGACAGCGCACAAAAAAAGAAGGGTCTATGTCAACTACTACAAATACCTTTGCTGTCAATGGAAAAAGGCCTTCATCCATAGCATGTAGTTATTTTAGCCTAATCATTATAATTTGTACCTGTCGAGTCCTTGTAACCATGACGCCCCATGCAAACTTAAAGACAGTATAATAAACTCTTTTTATATATTTAATATGTTTGTATAAGTTGGTCAAAACTTAAAACTTCCTAATTGCAGAAAGGTTGTTCCTTTCTTCCAAAATAAATAAAGCATTTGTATATTGTTCAAAATTGTATGCGATTTACTTATTGAAATATATAATATCCACAATATTTACATTACAACGAAAAAATAAGTCAACAAGCTTTAAATTTACCAAACGAAAGCTTAATTTATAAAATACAAACCAAAAATAAAATGAAATAGAATAAAATTGGTAAAGCATTGAGTTATTGAGATAATGTTTACAAATTGTATTTACTATCATAATAATTATTACAGGACTGCTTACTACTTTTCTATCAAGAAACTTTCGAAATATTTAATTTAGTTACATATTTAGTTCGTTTCCACATTTATTAAAAAAAGGGAAAATTATATATGTATAATTAAAGTTATATCGTGCGTTTCGCAACAATAACGGGTTTTTCCTTTTTTTCTCATTTGAAAAAAAAGAAACTTGCAAATATATTTCTAGTTTTACTGGCACTTTCAGAGTCTGGCCACACTTTCTCAGTGAACCAATCGAACTTTTATAGTATTGATTGCACTTGGATTGTTCGAATGTCTCTAGAAAGATGTCAAATCCCTAGTCGCTTACCGATTTATCGATTACTGGAAACAACAATCAGCACTTTGCACAGTCATTGCGAAAGCTGTCATCTTGGCTGACGTTCTTCAACTGCTTCGATCGAGTTGAGTTTACAAAGTACAAAATTTCTGTGAGCTCAAGTTACAAATAGGAAAAAATATAGCACTCGAGTTCGAATTTCGTCATGTTTCTCGATGCCTACGGAGCGCCCAAGGATGTGACGTCCGAAAATCTGCACGAATATCCCTATGATCTGGTGAGCTTTAGCTAAATGTGCCCAGCTGTCAATTTCATGTGGCCATTTTTGACAGCATGGCGTTATGCTGCTGACATCGGCCGATTTCGAGGTCTTTATACCGCCCCGCTGGCACGGCACCATCTACAGCACCGAGGAATTGCTGGATAGCTATCGCAAGCGCTTCAAGGTGAGCCCTCAACCAATCGTAGTACCCATTTGTTTTGTAATCTTACCCTTTAGCCCGATTCCACGCTGCTGACCTTTCACGCTCTCGAACCCTACGAGCCGGAGCTCATTTGCTGCGAACGTTGTGTGGTGGAGATAACGGTGCTGCCGGCGGGCCAAACGCTGCTCAGCGGCTCCGAGATAGTCGTGTTCCTGGTCAAGATATACGAGGTGAACACGCTGATCACCAAGGAGCTGGGCACCGAGCTCAACTTCTTTCCGAGCAACCATCACTACCACGTGCGCATCATGAACGAGGGCATCGACATACTCTACGTGGACGACAAAGTCGTCTGCGGCCATGCGGCCAGCGGCATCAACTATCAGCATCAGTGCATCCAGAATCTGCTGAAGAAACTGCAGCCCCTGGGTGTTAAGAGCCTCTCGGGCAAGCCGCTGCCGGAGCAGCTCAACAGCCTCTGCCGCAAAGTGGATCATTCCGCTGCCAAAAAATAAGGCTACCTACTCAAAAAAAGACAAAATAAATAAAATGGATTCGCCATCAATGGATGTCTGTGCACCAATCTGATGGCGACGCATTAGACCCAGCTGACTGGGCGACCTATCCAGGCGCCCTTCACATATTTTAGGCTGTTCCCATAGTTGATTTCGGTCCGCAATCGCTTTCGATTGGACCTGCCTGTTTATTACCTACCAAATTTGTTGGCCTTCGTCTCCTCTATTATTCATTATATGGTCTCCGAGTGCTCACAATCAATTTCTCTAGAATTTTCTTTGGCACTTATGTTTTGTGCTTTTCCCACTACATCATTTGTGTTTCGAATTTTCGATATAAATGAAAATTCAACGCTTTCTTTTCGGATTTATGTTGTACTCGTAACCAATTTCACTCTAAATTCAGCCTATTTTAAGTACATTTGAATTTCTCTTAACGATTTTAGTTCACACATTTCCATTTTAAGATATTTTTTGCACACTTTCGACTGTTCAGATATATAAGTGCCATTCTAAAATAATGCCTCAATTAAATCAACAAGTTTGCTTGACGGGCTGAAACAAAAGCTTTTCTGAAATACCATGGACAATTCATGGCCTTTCACACAAGTGTCCGTTATGCAAAGTTTTCCCGGCCCTTTAAAGTTCCCCTCAGATTAGTATTCATAACAAAATGTCATATATAATACATATTTTGCTGTGCTATTGCAAATCCCTTGGGCTGCCCGCTGCGTGACATCTTCGGTCTCATTTTGTTTTTTGGCTTGGAGACGCCCTTCCCAACTGTTTGCCCCCTTTTGCACCGCATAAAAATAATCTTCTTTTGGTCTTTTCAATGCGGCCTTTGGCTATTTTATGGCTTTGCAATCGTTCTGTAACTGTGCCTGGAATATCTAATGGATGCGTGCAACTAATTGAGTTGATTCCCAGCTGCTGGCAAAGGATTTCCTTTTGCCGTTCGCTATTGTGGATTCATGTTTGCATTTTGGCAAACCTTTTTACATAATTCCATTGCTGGCTTAGTCTTTAATGGCATGCTCAGAAGGAATCGCAGGGACAGGCGAAAACAACATAACAAGCGGCTAAAAGTCATTTTGAAATGAATGGAAATAAATAGAAGGGATTTAAGTGTGGGGTTTAAGGTTGCTTAATAATATGAGGAAAATGTAATATGCTGGTGTTAGTTGCAAGTATTCAAAAATACTTTCAATCTATCGACCTGGTCGTGAAAAGCATTTGATATCGATAGCTTTCCATCAATAAATCTATTGTGGGATTTCGGTTTCAGCTAAAATCACATTGACATTCCTATTTATTGGTAAGTAAAAACTTTGAGTTACCACTCCGTCCGCCGCCTTGGGTAAATGAGCTGTTTGCCCACGCCCGAACAGAAGACCAGAACAAACATTACAAGCTCCGCCGGACAAGTACCGAGCGCAGTTTTGGCCGGGCAGCTCATAAATTCGTACGGCACATACTCGCATGACAACTTAAGTGCGGTCAATGTTTGGGGTGCCTTCCATTAGGAAAACAATTACGGACAACGACCACTGACAGCCACAAAAGCAGTGCGTGGATGTTGCCAGGACCAAACACCGAGATACTCCCCAGTTCACCCTGAGATAGTCTCGTCCTCGTCGTCCGAAGATAACATTCAGCGAGCTGGCGGCCCTGGCCATAAATTACGAATATGTCGTCGCTGGCCGCCACTCGGTTGTGTCTATTAGCAGCCTTAGAATGTCCGAGTTTGACAATGCTTAGGCTCAGTTTGGGGCTGGCCTTGGACCTAAACCCGTTGCTCCTGCTCACATCCTTCCGAAAGCGGCTCGTTTATCAAGTGCAGCCAAGCGCGCCAGCTGCCGGCCCACCCACTGGGCGCGGCCTAAACGGACTTTAAAGCAACGATTGAGGTTTCTGATTGCCGATAAGGCCACTATATCCAGACGCCGAGGCAATGAAACCAGTCTGATAACAATTAGATAGGCAAAAAATGCATTCGCTAATATTCTTTTATGTGTCGCCTTTAAGATATATGCTTATTATATTCAAATCCTTGCAGAGAGCATATGTGTAAGGAGGCAGCTTCTCCATTAGGTATATAGTATATTCCCGATTTGTTTATGCGTAGACTTGTCCGTCAGACTTGCAACTGTCGCTATGAAATGTTAGATAGATGCGTCTTTTTGTTGCTGGCAATTCATATGTCGTAAGTTGTATAGAAGTATCGTATAGAAAGAATCGAAAAATTAGTTTTTATATGAACAATTTTTTATTGTTAAGATATGTTAACCAAACTTGTCAATAGACAGTTTCAGTAAGCTCCCAACATATATCTAACATATTTTTAATATCCAACCCACTTAGGAACAATCGTTCGAAAATTTACTTTTTTATAAGCAATTTTATTGTTTTTAACGCTTACCAAACTTAGAAGATATAAGCGTGCTTTTGCTTCTAATATATAAGTAAAATATTACCAAGATCAAACTAAAACATAATATGGGCATAGAATAGAATGTTACATTTTTAATTATTTTACATTTATATATTTTTAAATTAGAAGTAGTATATGCAGTATCAACTATATTGTTAATGCACTTATTGCTTCTTGCTTTGTTTCAAATATTTCTTCAGACGAACATATGTTATAGTTAACGAATCTGAGTTCCATTGAATAATATGAAAACTGGTAGCTAATAGGCGTACTTTTCACTGAATTGGAGTATCACCAGTAATTGCCTTAAACATTTTAAATCGGTTCGACTGGTCGGCCTTTGGGCACGGCTGTCATTCCTTTGTCAGGCAGTTGCTCCACACGAGATTAGCCAGTGCCTGGACGAGGGCAACAAATAAATTCGAATGCTCAAACATAAATTATACAAAGTGCCGGGGCAAACTCCGGAGAAGGAGTTCCAGTTTTGCGCGCACGTAACGCGCTCGGCCGGCGGCGGGCGTCACATGTGTGTCTAAGTGATTTTCAATAAGTTGGCAGCAGTGTGTTTATGGGGGCCGGGGGCGGGTCAAAGTTTTTGGGGCACGATTTTTCACAGCTACAGATGTCTATATTCGTGCGGCAGGCAACACGCAGAAAGTGGCATAATTTATGGCCCACCGCCCGTGGACGGGGGAGGGGGAGGGAGGGGGGACATGTGTGCGATTCTAGCGAATTTTCGCAAGCGTCAATAATGACGAGCGATTTCTCATAGCCAATGCCACTCGTGGCACTCGCACTGTGGCGCTCTCATTTCGGCAAAGCACCAGCCATTTGCAGCAGCTGCGACCTTTGATATCCACAGCCAAATTCCCACACAGTCGGTGGCACTGGCTGAGGCGGTGGCAGTGGCACATTGGCGGCGCCACGTTCCTGTCCTGTCACGAGGCACGTAAAAACAAACTTGATTTTCGGCCATCAAAAACGCCATCAGTCTTCCCGATGTCTGACAAATGTTTTCTTTGACTTTCCCCGCTGTGTTTCTGCCTCACCCACTTTCTTGATCAAATGGGAGACGTGCTCGCTGCATTTTCATTTCTTGTCATCTTTCTGTGAAATTATTTTTTAATCACACTTCAGCTGTCACAGTTGCTGCAGTCAGATTCACTCAGTTGCTTTTTAAGTGGAAATCAATACAATGCATTGCGTTCTTTATACGTGTCTCTACTGATATTAATATAAATATATAATATACAAATATATTTAGACATATATACTTTTATTTGTGTGGAAAATATTTGTAGATTTATGTCTTTGTTTTTCCTATCCCTACTATTTTATTCCTTATAACATTTACAGCACTGCAAAATCCCATTTGTATATTGATGATTTGCCCTAAACATATTTCTTCATTATACAATCATTTTTTATATTTTATTTTTTATAACCACTCTTGCTAGCATTAAAAAACAGCTAAATTGTCACTATTTATATCTACAGAAATATGCTATCTGTTCGTTTTGTATATTCAGACACTAAGTTGTTAATTTATTCATGGACAGTATTAAAGTCGACAAAAACTCTTAGCCTAATTTTAGTATCACTTTACAGCTGGTAACGCTGACAATGTATGCGAGTAGTTTCTAACATGCACACACACACATAAACAAATCGAAAGACAACTAAACGACACACTAAAGAAAATGTTGTTTGGCAGTGGGTAAAAGTTTTCTCATTTGAGAAATTTGCAGCTGGCACTAGGCGAGCTCTGCCATTAATGCAATCGAAGGGCATTTTGGCCAAGGTCCTTAGCTTGACGGGGTTCGGTTATGGCCGCCCGACGCTTATGGTAAATGCCGCAAAATGGCCAGCAAATCAGCGCAAACTAAAAATTGCAATTGTGACAATGGTGACAATCTGCAGGCGACAGGCGAACACAGGAGGCGACAGAAACAGGCGGCAGCTAGACAAACTGACGGCAACCAAGGACCCCGTCCCGTCCCTCCCCACCTCCACCCCCACTCCAATCATCCCATTGGCAATCCTCATCCTCGACGACGTCTTCATCTCCAGCTTGAGCTCCGACAACGTCAAGCAAACGGCGACACTTACAATCAGTATGAAATTTACGCGATTTTCATTGCGGCAAATGGTTCGTTTTTGGTATTAACATTTCTTGGCAGCGCGACGCGGGGACAGCTGATGCAGGAAATGTTGGCCGCGGGAATGGGAGTAGCTTCGCAGGGAAGCTGTGCCAATTCTCATATTTATATGCCCTTCGCGGAGAGACTTCAGCGATTTGGCATCAGGCTTGAGAGGAAACAGAAAATAATTGTAGAGGAATAAAATATCTCAAATTATATGAGATTAGAATGGAAATCTGATTAAGCTTTAGAGAAGACTTAAGTTTCTAGATTTTTAGAATACAATAAGTTAAAGCTATTGAAATTTGCATTTGAAAATGCATCAAGTGGCAAGTGAAACACCCTGTAAGACAGTGTTGTAAAGTTGTATTGTATTAAAATAAGTCCACTTAATCAAAAGCTTAGGGTAGATCACAAGTTTTGAAATGGAAAATGCATGAAAGCTAATACAGGTGCTTTAAAAGCACACTCTAAAGCACAACGCTAAAAGCACATTAAAGCTTTACAGCTAGCCTTGCATTAGTAAGAAGCCTACCTGCATTTTGGTAAGAGTATTCGCACTTCGTCCCACTGTTTCAACTTCTCGTTTCTTGTTATTTTTGCGCTGAGTTTTTCTTCTTAGCACACCATAACCAACAACAGCAAACAGCTCGCGACTGCCACGGGCCAAAAGTGGCATCAGCTGCACTTGCCGGGGATATATCCTGAGCCGCTCCCGCCTCCTTCTATCTGGCTGTGCACGCACGCCGACTGACTTGGCGCTCGTTGGCATAATGCAATAAGCGTAGCCAACGATAGCGACGACGTCTTCGTTCCCGGTCTTAGTCCTGCTCTAACTTTGAGCCGTACAACAAACAGCGGGTAGCTGGATGGGGTTGGGGAGGGGCGCGTGGGGCATGGGGCGGTTGTTCCGTGGCAAGCGCATGTGTGGCAGACAGGTTATGCGCTATAAAAAATTTAAGAAATTGCCGCCGGTGGCAGCCAAACGACAATACTTTCGAGCGTTGCACAAATCAAAATACTTTGGCGTTCCACTTCAGGCTTTGTTGTCTGCTACATGTTGCTGCTCCCGCGCTCGCGGGTGAAAGTTCGCTGAACAACTGATGCCCAAACAACTGGCAACAACAAGGTGCTAAATAAATTATGTATTAAGTATTTGCAGCATCAATTACATTGCGAATTTCTTTATCGGGCAGAGATGTTAAATAATCATAAATCATTTCGGAAATAAGCCGACAAAATATGCTGCTTTAAAACTTGCTAAAATTTTTAATCTTTTGAGAACATGAATGGCAAATCAAGTTTAAATAACGCAGGCATTTTTTTACTTCAACATGAAGTCGATTCGTTTGCAACTGATTTTGGTTAGGCACAGCGATATCTATTGAGATACTTATCTTTGGCTCATTTATGACTGACCAAATAAAACAGTTGATTCCTGCAGCAACTGCAAACAACTTTAACGTGATTCAAGCATCAGCAGCCTTGACAGTCTATGCAAATCCTGCTAAAGTCCTTGCCACAAGGCATGCAAAAAGCGCATTATAGTCACAAGTAGTTTAGCGAGCAGTGTGTGTGTGTGTGTGTTAGTGTATGTGTGCGCAAATCCACATTGCGTCATGTTGTGTCATTCCCAGGCTCAGCACTTTCCGCAGCTAAGCTCAAAGGAATTGGGTTAAAGGTCACCAGGCAGTAAGTGTCTACCTCCGCCAGTTCCAATGCTGTTGAGTAGTTGGTGTATTGACCAAATCCTCCTGTTGAATCCTTTACCCGAATCAACTGTTGATTGCACGGCAGCTGCCAGAACAAGCAACAATAACAATAATAAATTTTAATTTAATTTGTTAGCAACGTTTCAAAAGGCTTTGAGGCCAGTCAATTAAACGGCCACACTGCGCACGCATATCCTGTGACCAGGATACTGATTTTTTAATCAACAACAAGAGAGAGGGATAGCGATAGCCGTATAAATCAAATTACATGGGACAAAATGCCCATAAAGCGCATAACCGCAAAATACACTTAAAACGGAGGCAAAATGATTGAATTGTGTGCGAGTGCCCCTGCGTTTGTGTGTGTGTATACGTGTGTATTAAATTCAGGTGTAAATGTGTGTCTCTGTGTGTGTTTGCATACGTCAAAGCTGCAGCGCCATTGCTGCCCAGTTGGTCGGCTTATGACGTCGGTTTCGCAGTCGTGTCGGTTGCCTTTGATAAAATTATTCCCTACCCCCAACCGGTCCCGTTGTCCGCCCCCCTCGCAGTGCACCTGTTTCAAAACTCAAACATCCGTTGTGTGTACATATTTTAAATTTAATTACTACACGCTGCAACAACAGCGCCAAATCCAAGCAACCAGCCGACCATCCATCCAGGCAGATCAAGCAACCCACTTATCCATTCCCACTCCAATTTACCCCACACCCACCCATTCCATAGATCCATTCATTTGTCGCAATGGCCCAGCGCTGGAGCGCCATAAATTTCCATTCGAAAATAGTTGGCAGGCCATTCAGATCTCTGCTGTCCACACACAACTGTATGCATTTTAATGTGCGAGGGCTATTCGAATACCTTATTTTAATCTATTATATTTCCAACTGATTTTAAAAATTTATGTACTCTAATTTACTTTTATTACCATATTCAAAAAGTCAGTTAACAACATTTTATTTCAAGGAAACATTGAGTATTTTAAATTATACCTAAGCCATAGTTATTTTTAAAATTTTTGTAAATTGTTTAAAAAGTGTCTTTTCACACTATATATTTTAAAAAGTTATATATACGTAAATAATATATATTTTTAATATAATTACAATCTTAATTTGCTTCTTTTTATATTTCTTTATTTTATTTTAGTAATTTACTAGACAACTATGGATCTGTCCACCATTTGAAAAAACTCATTTTACAAACTTTTTAGGAAACCCATCTGAATAAATATATTTATAGGCCAGTCGCCTGGGGCATATGTGAATGCCTTCCAGAGTTTTTCGCCCTTTACCATGGACGCATTTTTATACATTTAACTCAATTTGTGGCTTACATTTAATTAATTTAATAATACGAAATGTAATTTTTTGAAATGACCGCAGTGCAACAATTTGCTCTGTGTGAGTTTGTGCAGGTGTGTCACAGATTTCGTTATATAATGGCCAAGACGACCAGCCAAGCTGCTCTGCGAGTATTTCACATACGCCTGCAGTTTCAGCTGCGTCGCAAAGTGCCGCATAGGTGGCGCCAGTGTGGACGCGCTTGTGCGCTGCCAACAGATGGCGCCACAAACACAGTCCACACGCTAGCAAAAGCTTCGTGTATTGTGGATGTCAATTGATAAGAATGTGCTGTTCATATTATCATTTAAAAAGAGATGTGGGGATGGAAAATTGTCAACGTATTATTTAGCAACAAAAATCAGTAAAAGGGTTTGTTAATCAGGAACACACTGTACAGAACATATTAAAAAATTAATTGAGTAAATTATTTATTTTATATTATTATTGTTTATTGTAATTTATAAGTTTTTATTTATGAACCTAAAAAATGAAATGCTTATAAAATCCCTTTTTAAATTTGTATAATGCTGCAGGAATAATTCAGATGTCAAGTTAGGAATACATCTTTTGAGCAACAGTGAACTTTACTAAACATTTTTGGGTTCAATAACCCATCACATAAATGAGTTCCTTGTTTAGTCACATTTAATTAAAAAAAGCAATTTGATTTACGATCTTTGCAATGCAATTTACTCATTAAAGTAAGAACTTATTCTCCTGTTTATGTAAATAAAAAGTTGAAGATTTCATTGGCTCGAAAACTGTCACTTGAGCTGAATACGCGACAGACCTAAAGAGATTTTGCCAAGCCAAATATAATTTATATGTATATGTGTATTTAATATATATGGTTCTAGAGTTGCATTGTTGTTCTTGATACTGTTATTGTAGTTGTTGCTCTTGATATTGATTCAATTAATCATGCTGCTGATAAGCCGGGTAAAAGCGTCGCGTGCAGCGAGTGTAACGAGAACATTGACGGATCCATTTGTAACGCCCCCACGCTCCCCTTCGCCACTACCTACTCAACCCCCTCGTCGCAGCTTTAAGCCCTTCCGTTCAGATCGTCATCGTTTCACTTTCCGTTTATTTACATTTCAACAACAAAGCAGCGCCGGCGCAGTGGAAAAAAAGCTTTGTAAAACCGAGCAAAAAGAATAACAATAAAAAAAGGCAACAACAATCCACAAAAGCTTTAACAGATGAATCTATAAATGATGCACTACAGCCGCTCACATTTCAGTGCCCAACAAGCGAGCTACCGAAGAATACATTCGACCGGAACAGTCCTTCGATTTACGTACTATAAGGTACATAACACACAATCAGCGCAATCCGTAAAAATGCGTCAACCTAACAGGTAAGTTCACAGAAACGGCACCTCCATCCGCTAGAATATGATAATAAATGTAGTTTGCTTGACTCTTGACATGTTTTTGTTGCAGTGCCTCAATTTGGGTGCTCGCCTTTGTGGCCGTAAGTGGAGTCTTGGTTGCAGCTCAAGTGCCCTTTCCCGGCCAGTGTCCAGAGGTTAAGATAGTGGAAACTTTTGACTTGGATGCGGTAAGTGCCACACAATTGTTCAAACACTTAAGCACAAGTTACGCACTTGAAACTGCCCTCTAATCAATCAAATGTAACGCGATTAAAAGGTTATTTTAATTAAGTGTGCAAAAGGCAATCAGGAAGCCGGCAAATTAGTTTTCGGTAAATGCTTATCTTGAGTTACATTTCAAAGAATCTCATTAGTTTGGACACTTTGATCAACAAGTCGTGAATCACTTGTTTTCAACTTGGTTATCTTTGCAAAACATTTTGATTAATTTTATTTTTATCGATCTTAATCAAATTACATCTTGGAAAAGGAGTAGTAATTTTATGAATTTTATGAATTTTAGCGAAACCTCATGTCAAAGATAAGAAAATAGTTAAAGTATTGGTTTTTCAAAAATTCAATTAGGGGTTTTGGTTAGAGGAAAGCTAAAAAATAGGGATAGATTAAAAAGGCATTTTAAATTTTTATAGCTTAAAACTATAACCTCCAGAAGTTCAAATTTTTTTTCTTTTTTAATTTATTATATATTGTTATGCAAGGTCTCGATGCCTTGTGAACCATATGTTACATTAAAAATGAAAATAAATAATAAAATAAATGTTTGAAATTCTAATAGAAAAATAACTATTTTTTATTCCACATTTTAAAATATACAGATGTGTAATATAATATAACCTATGTCAACTACCAAAACTACTTGACATCGTACGCAGGAAAGTTTACCAAAGCTGTTATCAATAATATAGTAACACAGGTAACAAGATAACAAGCGATTTCAGATTGATAAATAGGCATTTTATCTATTATAATTTTGTATTATGCCGTGCAGGTGTTGCGCATACTTTGCCACTTTTGCCATATTATAGCTCGAGCATAACAAATATTCGCAGGTGTTGTATTTTTTTTGTCAGGAATGACTCATGACATAACACTTGCTACGATTTGTGAACTTGACGCATGTTGACAAAGGTTGTTAATATTTCCATTACT
Source organism: Drosophila robusta (assembly GCA_035043565.1). Lineage (NCBI taxonomy): Eukaryota > Metazoa > Arthropoda > Insecta > Diptera > Drosophilidae > Drosophila > Drosophila robusta. The sequence goes on along the minus strand of JAWNMW010000583.1, from coordinate 8,400,848 downwards.
TTTTCTTTTAGTACATGGGCATCTGGTATGAGTATTCGAAGTATCCGTTTGCCTTTGAAATCGGCAAGAAATGTATTTACGCGCACTACGCGATTGCCGATAACAGCACCGTGGCTGTCGTGAATGCGGCCATCAACAGATTGTGAGTAGATCGGTTTTTATTGTCAAAGACAGTTTTAGAACTCTCTCGTCCACCCACAGCACCGGCACACCATCGAATGTTACGGGCACGGCCAAGGTCATTGCGCCTGGTCAGCTGGCCGTGACCTTCTCCAAGAATCGTAAGTAACGCAACGTATCTGTATCTGTATCTGTAATTGCAATTTTAACTGTATCTGTGCTTTGCAGAGCAAGCTAATAAGCCCAACTATCTGGTGTTGGGCACCGACTACGAATCGTATGCGGTTGTCTACAGCTGCTCTAGCCTCACCCAACTGGCCCACTTGAGTGAGTATGCGGAAGCCCGAGGCTTGGGCACGTCCCGCCTTGGCCTTGGCTAATTTGGCATGCAAACGACAAATCAGTTATTGCATTTGGCATAATTAATGCAACTTCCATAATTAATTGCATTACGGCCATCCGGGGACACATCGTCCAACACGTTAATAACATTCGTGCGATTTGCCATTGCAGAAATCGTCTGGATACTGACCCGCCAGCGTGAGCCCTCGGCGCAGACAATCGAGACGGCCTACAAGGTGCTGGATGACAATCAGATAACCCGTTCGGTGCTTATCAACACCGCACAGAAGAACTGTCCCCAATTGGAGGGCAATGGCACAGAGTCGGCCTTGAACGTGGAGGGCGAAGATCTTGTCGGCAATGCCTTGCCGCAGGCCATTGAGGGGGCCTGAGAATGGCTAAGACGCTTCTACGAGCGTCTCTTCGATATATTTATGAACTTCTTAAATGACTAAATGTAACAGTTGTCATCAGCTTGCTGAACAGTTTGTATTTCCCCGATCTATACTCAGAGACAGCTACATAAAATGTAATACGATCTTAACTAAAGAAAATTATATCTTAATTGTTAAACTAGCACAGAGTTTACGAATGTTCATAAAATATTGTATATACGTTCTCATATAATAAATAATATGCTATTAATACGAGCGGTTTGAGACAAATTATATGCTAAATAGTTTTTTCTAAAACAAAAATATATAAAAAAAATTTTGAAAACCTGATCAAAACCATTTATAAACAGATTGACCAATTTATTTTTTATATAGAAATGAAAGCTTTAAACTCGTATAATGCAATATTATTGATTTTAATATGTTTTATTTTTAATGTGCAGCGCTGTAGTTTCTGATTCTCTTTTAAATATTATACATCAAATATTTCACCATGTTTTCATTATAAGCCTATTAAGTTTCCAACATTGTTGTAATATTTATGATTAGTATAAAATTCATCAAATTTCTGCATTTTCAGTAAAATTTTTCAATTAGATAACTTTATATTGTTTAATTATTTTCATTCTTATTATTATTATTTATTCTTTATTTATATTGTCATTAATATTAAGTTTATTATACTTTAAGCCTGGGTATAAGGTAATTAAAAACTACGAGGAATTTAATTTTGTATTTGGAATCCATTTTCAGATCTGGAATCGAAACAAATTTCATTTTTAGCAGTTGTATGGCTTGATTTCGCCAATCTGTTCGCACTGATCTACTGATCTACGAGTAACTAAAAATACTTACGATGGTATTATGTAAACACCTCTCGATGATAATATTCACAAGTGTATTTATACTTATGTTTGCTGATCGAACTTTGGCATTTGCGATCTTTAAGGGATCCTGTCCGGAAACCATGACAGCCATTAGTGACTTTGATATGAAAAAATACCTGGGCAAGTCGTACACTTACTCATGTTTCCGTTGAACAGATGTAGAAATGTGGAGTTAATTAAAAAACTCGATGGCAGATATTTTGCTAAAACGGACGAAAATTGACAGCGGCAAAAGCACGGGCCAAAGCCTTTGGCATCGCGATTGACAAACTGGAAATAGTTCTACATGATGCCTGTCCGCTTGATGCATAATAATGTCTACAATTAATCAAATTTCAAAATGAATTAAATGTTGAAAATGGGTAAAAATGTTTGTATCAGGCAGAAGGAGGCATCTCCGACCCCATATACATCAATAGCCAAATCGATTTTGTCTTGTCCGCCCGTCTCAGAACTATAGCCATCACATTTAATATGTTCTTAGAAATCATACGCATATTAGCTTAGTTTAGGAATTATTCAATAATTAATTTCAATAGTGGCGGTAAACGCTGCCGGCGTGCGTTTGCATGCGTGTGTTTGTGTATGTTTGATTTTGGGTATGAGTGTAAGAATACAGGGGATTGAAATGTATGTAACGACAGTTCAGAGCTGGGTTTAGGGTACCTCTTAGGCGAGCACTCCCGATTACAGCACTCTTAATTTTTGGGGATATTTTAAACCAGGGTATAACGTGATTAAAACTACGAGCAAATTTAATTTTGTATTTCGAATCAATTTTCAAGCTGGTATCGAAACTAATTGCATTTTTAGCAGTTGTATGGCTTGTTTTCACCAACCTGTTTGTAGTTGAGACCTTGCAACATGTTCAACCCACTGATCTACGTGTGAGTACAATTATTTAAGAAGGTATTTTGCAAACACCTCTCAAAGATATTATTCTCAGCAGAACAGGTATATTGATGCTAATGTTTGGTGCTCGAACTTTGGCATTTGTGGCCTTTAGGGGATCCTGTTCGCAAACCGTGACAGCCATTAGTGACTTTGAAATGGAAAAATTCCTGGGCGTGTGGTATACTTACTCGATGTTTCCGTCACTTAAAGAGGCTTTGCCCAGATGTAGAAAAGTGGAGTTAATTAAGGAGGCCCCTGGCAAATATGCTGTTAAAAAGACGGAAATTAACAGCGGGTAAGTTGGCTATAAAAATATTAAAGTTGCGATTGAATGACAAGTTTTGCTGACCTGGCACAAAGTACGGATACGGTAAAAGTGTCCAACGCGGATATTATCTCCGTCGATAAAGCGGGTGGTAAATACCTAGAGGCCGGCAGTAAATGTGAGTACAAATTATAGAATTCAAAAGTATAAATGGACTACGTCTTAATACCATACTCTACTTAGCCTTTCCGGGTGGCGTGGAGATGTATGTGGTAGATACGGACTATAAAGAATTTGCCATACTGTTCGTGTGCTTGGAAGCCCATCGAATTGTGAATTTTCGTAGGAGATTTGGATTTACTTAATTTTGATTAGCTTACTAACAGTACTTGATTTCAGAGTGGGCTGTGATACAGACACGCGAACGATTACCAAAAGCAGTTACTATATCCAAGGCTCAAGCACGAGCCCATGCCTTTGGCATTGAGGTTGATAGAATGAAAATCGTTCCACAGGATGCCTGTCCCATCGATGTATAATACATATGCAATACATGCATATGAATGAATTTAAATTCAAAATGAATTAAATCGATGCTGATTTCTTTTTGTTTGTTAAATATATAAAAATAGACAAACAAACAAATCAAATGCCTGTTTCTATAAATAATAAGTAAATTATGACTTCAATTGTTGTTATTTTTAATTATATTTGATATGCTTTATATTAAATATCGTCGGGTTTTTAACAATACGTTAAACGAATCTGAAGCGAATTTACCCAAACATCGGAGCAGCTTCTCTTCAAGAATATACTTGTAAGTAGCTTAGCTAAAATTTAAACATGCTTAAAAATTGATCACACTGGAATAAGTTTAGCAATCAATTAAACTAAGCTAAAATTTCTAAGGAACTATAACAAAAAATAATTTTTTTACATTAATTATACGTAGCCAATATGAGATTGTTTACTTTGTATATGCATAATTATATTCATTTTATTCTCTTTTTAGCCTAAAAAATATGTGATTATTTCATATTGAAATGAATTAAAAGGTATTCAAATTTGTAGATTAATTATGTGAATCATAATATACATTCTGATGTTTCAGAACAATTATTTACTTGTAACTTTAAATTTAAAATAAGAAAATACAATCACTCTAATATATATATATATATATATATATATATATCATATATACAATATATATATATATACAATAGGTTTTTATCAAATTAATCTTTGGCACTGACCAGCCTTAATAAAAACCTATTGTTCTTTATATATAAAATTATGACTATGATGGATGAATAATTAAGATTTTCTAATGTAGAATTTTGTGTGCACATTTTTATGAACCTAAAGAAATCCCAAACTGGTTTGTAGAATTGATGCGTATCTTGAGCAATAATATACAAAAGTGATAAAAGATTAGATCTTTAGTTAAAACATAATATTTTTTAATGTTTTTGTGACACGGTTCTTAGGAAGTTGTATATTGCAATGTCAACTTCAAGACCTTAAATATATATGTATAGTTTTGTATATATATATTTTTTAATTGCAGCTGCATAGACTACGCTGTGTTTTGGTCAAGTAAAACTGTAGAACGCAAAAACAGAGGCAAACCTGAACTCAAACTAAATGTAAATAATATAAATATATATATATATTTTTTACCAAGTTAGTACCTGCAGCTGTTGCCTCTAAGCTGCTTATTTGTTTGGGGTGGGGTTCGTTTTTTATTATTTTAGCATGTGCGGTAAATAAAACAAATGTTGAACAACATAAACAAACATAAATCACAAACCGCAACAGCCATGACCGGAATAGATAACTCCCGCTCCCACTTCAATTCGCTGTCTCTTTTTCAGTCTGGCTTGTGCTCTATCGAAAAGGACAATTGCGAAATTAAACAGCGAAAAGGCAAGAGAATCGTCCCTGCCTTGAGCAGCATAACAAAAACCCAAGCGCCCAATGGGGAAATTTTATGGTACAGCGATTTTAGAATTTGTACTATATGCATCCATCTATTTTGTTTTTGTTCCCTTTTTTGAGCTTGTAGTCGCCTTACCGCGACTGCACGGGTTTCCCAGAACGAGTCGCCGACTCTCGTAGTCAGACCCGGACAGAGATGGAGATAGCCTGTTGGGGGAGAGACAGAGAGAGAGAGTCTGCTTGGAGGGACCAACTACTCGCTATGCATACAAAATTTATTTTGTAAACAAAGTAAATGCCATTACAAACAAATTGGACTTTGTGCTATGCTTTTTGTACTTTGTTGTGGGCTCTTGCATTTTTGACTGAACTGGAGCTGGAGTTGGAGCTCGCTTGGCACCGTTGGGAAATCGCTCAACTGCGCCCCGGGGCGCCCATGAGCCGACGATGCTGTGCGTGATGCCCCGACACGGATGTGTGACTGCCCGTCTGACATTCGAGACCCCGATGAGCGATAGATAGTGTGCGGTCAGACAATATTTATTGAGTGCAAAAAACACTCAGCATGCAATGTGCGAGTTGCCTTGGGCCACAGCCGAATGTGGGTTACTTCTTATAATGAGATGAAATAAACGCCATGGACAGTTCTACTATATCTATGCAGAAATATTATAGTGCCGTTTAAGTATTGTTTTAGCGATGTGAAGAGAATAGCTAGAAACTTGGAAGATACTTGATGTCGACAGAAGCTGACACTTTAGTCAGCGATTTCTTTTTCTAATAAAATTATACTTCATAATTATTATAGTCGCATATAATAATGTGTTGATAATGTGTTCTATTTAAATTGTAAAAAACTTACAGATTCACCAAAACTCGTATTTAAGCATGGCAAAAGAGAATTAAATTTTCTGATGCCAACATCTTAACTGCTTGAGATGAACAAAGGGTATTGGCAGGCTGCAAAAAGCTTTTGAGTCGGTTTCAGTGTTGGTAAGCTATATACCAAAAATATCTTTATCAATTATAATCAATTATAATTATAATTTATTTAACAACCTTAAAGAATTGTTCATTTTATTGGAACTTCCCGATTGTTCATTCACTAAAAGAATAAGCTTACCGTAATTCTTTTTATGTAATCCATAAAAATACAACCTTTTGTCCGCCGAGTGTCCTTTCACCTCTTGCCGCTTCCAGCTGCTCTCGAGCAACTGCAGCAGCTCTGGGAATGCTGTTTGCAGTTTTATTACCTTTTATTGGCAGACTCTGCTGGATGTTCAGGATGCTGCAGTCAAAACCATTGACCGTTAAGCATTAATGTCCTGTGGCAGCCAAATCGAACTGGGAACTTTTACGTGTTTGCATATTTTATGGGGCTAGTCGAACTTTAATTGGAACAATACCAATAAATGCCAAATGCAGAGCGAGCCAAAAGTTTGATGTGCATTGACCGGGATTTGGCTGCGGCGGCAACGGCCAAATCCCAATGCGTCGTGGCCCTCTGCACGGCAAAATCAACTCAAGGGACACACACACACACACACACACAGACATACAAACGGCCGCAACAACCACAAGGATAACAACGGCTTTTAGCCGTTTTCCCGCTGCTGCCGCTGCAAGTTGCGGTTGCGGCCAGCGGCTCGCCGTAGACAACGAATCCAGTTAACAATTCAATGAACGCAATTACAAGCGACCTGGTTGGGTTTCCTGCCCAGGCGGACAGTGTGCGGCCAGGGTGTGGGACTGTGTCTGCTGCCACACGTTGCACGTTGCCAGGACAGCGATTAGAGACGCGCTCAAATTAAACGTTTACAACATATTGTTGCTGGCCAGTCGGCCGTTCGCGGTGGCCCCGTCTGGTGGCTCCAATTCCGTTGTGGCCAAAAAACGTGGCCATAAATGCTTGGCCCAAATGGCTGGCTGCATAATTTATGCGCACAATTCGTCGCTGCATTCAAATGCTCAACGTCTGCTGCCCATTTTGTTGCCTTGTTTTTGTGGCAACAGCTGACGCAGTGCTTCCGATTAATTAAAGCCATTTTATTGACTGGCAGTCGTCGCGTCGCGCCGCTTTTGCCACTGCGGTTTCACTCGCCACTTAACGCATCCGTTACCAAAAAACGTTTCAAATTATTTTGGGGTTAGCACGTTGGCACAGTAAAAGAATCCATGCTGGAATACCCTGCAATTGAACTGAATAAAAGATGGACATCAATTTGTTATGCGTATATATATTGAATATGTTATTATTAATCTGCTTTAACAGCTGAGCTTAATCTTGGTCAGCATGTCTTGAGAGGTTTTTATGAAGACTCTAAGCTGGTTCTAATTCGAACCGATTTGAATTCAGCAATTCAAACGAACCGAAATATTTGCCCAAAATGTTTTCTAACAAATTAGTTTAATTTAATTTAAACAAAACCGAAAATGTTAAATCTTAAAATATTACCTTGCTAAAATTAAAACAAGCAGACAAGGAAAAGACCGTAAAATACGTTCTTATAAGAAAAAATATATTTTCCATTTTAATTTAAAAGAAATTTGTGGAACCTGTCTGTTGATATTGAACAGCAGGTTTAGTAACGGAACCTTGAGGCGAATGTAAATATAAATGTAAAAATAAAAGCATAGCTTTTTTATATATTTATTTATATATAATCTAACGAATGTTCGCTTAACGATTTCGGCTCCATTGGGTAGCTCACATGCAGCGCCGGGAAATGGCAAGCCAACCGCGTTGCTGCCACATGGCAGTTGCCCCGTTTCGCTTGACTCCAAAAACGGCTGTCAACGTGCAGCACGTGCTGTCTATGACGAAGTTTGGCGCTGCCACAGCGTCTTGTGGCACGCTTGCCAACTGCTTAATCAATTACGCAACTTTGTAACAACATGCGACAGGCTGAAACTGGCAGCCGAACTCGGCTCAAGACTCCCTCGCATCCGAACGTGGCATGCATTAGGCTATGGCCATGGCTCAGGCTCAGGCTCAGGCCAAGGCATAAAAAGCCAGCTATCCCGAGGCGCCACTAAATTGACAGCTGCAGCAAACACCTTCCACTTGCAGCTGTGCCCTCGAAGTACGCCCCCGTCCGGGCTGCGTGGCAAGTTGCAAGTTGGCAAAGTATTTTAAATTGCACGTTGCAGAAGTCGAAAATAGTTTAATTAAAATGCATGTGAAGCATTTTCTTTTCAACATTTTCCTCGGCTTGCATAATGAAATTAATGTGATCTTTCAACAGCAACCAGCCCCGGGGCAAAGTTCAAGTGGAGTTGGGCTAATTGCTGGCTAATTAATAAAGTAATTATTTCGGCTATATTTTAGAATTTGATATGACGCAAATGGGACTTAAATATAAAAGTAAAAAAGCAAACAGCAAGTCTAGTTCGTAATATTAAAAAATATATTTATGCCTAATGAATTTAAATAAAGTGTGGAATACTAATATATGCCTATATTTTGTGCTTTCAATATTCAAATTAGATTTCTGATTGTCTTTTAAAACATGACAATACTCTGTTGAATGCACAAGCAAAGTGACTTGAAAAGCAAACAAATAGATTGAGTTACTCTTCCTGAAAAATTATAGCACTAAGAGATCATGGAAATAAAGTACGAAGAATACTGAAAAGCAATCAAATGGCTTTTGCAAATGTCCATTTAAATATGAATGACAATTTTCGGGCTCTTTCGATAAACTTACAAATTCTAAACTCAGTCTCCTACTTCATCTGAGTTAGGTTACAAATTTATTTTTTTAAAATTTAGTAAGGAAATTCTGGAAAATGTTTTAGGCCAAGGCAGAGCGTAAGTTGCAGAAGAAGGTAAAGATGTCGACAACTCAATCGCAATGCTTCCGCAAGGTGACGCATTGCATCTTTGACAATGATGGAACTGTAATGGGTAAGGTATCTGTGGTTCTAGAGCACTCCTTCTAAATATACGTATCCGGCCTGTATCTTCAAGATACTGAAAACCTGTACATGATAGCGGTGCAAAATGTACTCACACCGTACGGAAAGGTCTACACCTACGAGATGAAAATGCGCTGCATGGGATTGATAGCCAGCGATTCCAGCGAGCTGATGGTCAAGGAGTTCAATTTGCCCCTTACGGCGGATGAGTATCTGGCCAAGTTCGATGCCGAGGTGTGTCGCCTGCTGTCCAATGTGAAGCTGATGCCCGGCGTGGAGAACTTGCTGTTGCATCTGTTCGATTATCGGGTGCCCATGGCAATTGCCACATCCGCTGGCCGCAAAGCGTTCAACCACAAGGCTCAATCGCATTGCGATCTGCTGCCTGTTTTTCGTACGATTGTCTGTGGCGATGATCCGGAGCTGAAGGCCGGCAAGCCGGCTCCGGATATCTTCCTGCTGGCGGCCTCGCGTTTCAAGCCAAAGCCACCTCCCGAATGCTGTTTGGTATTCGAGGACTCGGTAGCTGGCTTGGCCGGGGGCATTGCGGCGGGCATGCAGGTGGTTTTCATACCAGATCCACGTGTTCCTCTCGAAAAGACCAAGGGTGCCACATTGGTATTGCGGTCCATGGAAGAGTTCCAGCCAGAGCTCTTTGGCCTGCCGCCGTTTGACAATATACCAAAATTTACGTTTGGCTAGGCCCCAAAATTCAAAAATGTAATTTTTCAGTAATTATTAGTCGTGTATTATTTGGTTTATATTTTGTTACAGAAAATCAACATCTAAATTCGAATCTTTAAATTATTAAATAGAGAACGTCGACTTGTTGTGTCGGCGACCATGATTATTTAATGTGCACTTTCGTTTTATAATTTTTTATACTTTTATTCTTTTACTCAGCTGCCCTTGAGTGCTTCCTGTGGCGTTCGTTCATTAGGCAAAACGGAAGTGGGAGGCAAAGCGCAAAAAATAATGATTCAAAAATAAAAAGCCAAGTCGCTGTCGCAGTCGCAGTCTAAAGAGTTAAAAGGTTTATTCACTTCACTTTTATGCGAACCGGCTAGCGGTTATGAGACATAGAGGGAGATTGAGATTGAGCTGAGGCTGTGGCTGTGGCTCCAGCTGGAGACTGGAGACTGGGTGGCGGCTGTCGGCAGTCTGGTCGGAACATTAAGTAATTATAAGTTGGGATAGAGTTGTTGTTGTCGGCAAAAGTTGCCAGTTGCAAGTTGGGCTATGGCAGCTGCTTGCTGCACGCCACACGAGCAGCCTCTTTGCGCCCGAGCAGCCACACACGGCGTATGCGCAATATGCTGAATAATTAAATTGTCAACAATTGACTTTTGGCAGACAAACGGACGGACAGAACGACAGACAGAAAGTCGTTGAAATACCGTATTTTCTTAAGCAATTAAATCTGATTTATTGTTTGGCTTATCCTGTTTATAACGAATCGTCAGCCAAAAGGTAAAGTTGGGAAATTGAAAATTGTTATCAAGTGTCAAGCTTGTGCTTAACATACTCTAATATGGGGTGTTATCGTTATGTAGGCACTTGTGCATCGCAATAAATTATAAATATATGTTCCTGATCGAAATTAATATGATAATATGGCATTCTCTTTATGACTAAATAAAACTAGCTTGGGTGTAAATAATGTGTATATAATGTGTATGTTGAAACCGACCATCTGGTCTGCTTAACTATATCATATATCAACACACATGCTTTCTTATAGTCATACCTTCATTAAACTATATACATATTTCTACAGTTTAAAAAATCAATCACTAACAACTGTAACATATAGCTATAATTAAATACTTTTTCGTTATCGCAAATCTCGCAATGACAGATAAGTCTTAAATTATTTTAACAATTAAGGTCGGAAATATAACAAATGAAAGCCGTCAAATGAAATTACAAATAATCTCTAAATTTTAATTATTATATAAAGTATATTGTTGCGGTACTTCAATTTAGTTATTCTCTTCTTAAATTTGCTTTAATAAAACGAGTTGTTGCTTTATTCCATTTCATCAGAGCTTGCAATTCCCTTCTTGGGGTCCCTCTCTCAATAACACTTGATCTCTATCGAACTATCTTAATTATAATATCGAGTAACAATTGGTTAATGACAATTACAGTAGTATCGGTACAGAAATGGTCCAACAATATACATATATATTCTTGATCACAGCATCACTAGCCGAGTCGATTTAGCCCTGTCCGTCTGTCCGGCCTGAACTTGGACTTATTAAGTTCGTGTATCATATCTATACCATACACAGATCGTTTATTTCAAATCATCGATAATTCATCTCATGTTTTTGTTATCGATAATTGTCGGTTTTTTGACTCGGTTTTTTGAAGATATCTTACAAACCATAAGAGCTAGAGCAAAATGTTCGCGCGAAGGATACGCAGGTGAAGATTTTGAATCCCCCGCATTCGCCCTATATATGCAAAAAGGTATATAAAACGCAATTCAAATACTACGGACTTGGGCTTTGTACATAGATTTCAATGCTCTTGTTAAGCCTTGAACATTTTATTAAGATCATACTCTTAGTTTAGAAGTTATACACGGATTCCATCTCCATTGTGGGGGCCAAGCGCAGCAGCCTGCGTTTACATGTGTGTGTATGTGTGTATGTGTTATTCTGTATATGTGTGTATGAAAGCAAGAGGACTGATATATATGAAAACATAGGGTTCAGGGTTATCCCCCAGTTGGTCGTTCCCGAGCCTTCTCACTTGTTTTTTTTTTAATTTTATTAAAACTGATTTAACTTAATTTTGTATCCAAATTACGCTTAATCATTAAAAAAGTAATAAAAATATCACCTTACGCTGCAAATACATAATATATTTCAGTTTCAGTAATATTAATGTGTACTCGAAATTAGAAATTTATTGGCAAAACCTGTGGGTAAAACAATGTTCAAAACTGAATAAAATCTAAGCAGGTTCCGGGGGTGGCTCCTCAATGTTGCTGGCACGTGGCTCCTCGTCATCTTGTCCACTGGTAACGATCTCCTCCTCCGTCTTCTCCTCAGCGTTGTTCTTCTCATCTTCTTCGCTGCCAGCAGGTGTCGGCTCTGGGGATGGTTCAGGTAGTGGCTCCAGATACGGCATGCCGAACTCCTCGGGATCGAAATCGAGCAGCGATTCGAGCCGCTGCGTGGCCAGCTCGGACCAGCAGCAGGGCAGTTCGGGATCGGGCAGCATAATCACCTTCAAGTGCGCATCCCTGGCCGCCTGCACGCCCTTGACGGTGCCATCGAAGGCCAGACAGCACTCGACACAGGGCGGATCCGAGAACAGGGACATGGCGATCAAATAACAATCCGGTTCGGGCTTGGGACGATTATATTCATCTGCGCACAGCACATAGTGGAATTTCTTGAAGAACTCTTCGCGGCCTTGAATTTTCTTGCAGAACAGTGACCTATCGCTGGACGAGATCAGCGCCAGGCCAATGCAATTCTCGTGCAGATGCGTGACCAGGCGCTCCACGCCATCCATCAGCGGCGGATTGCCGATCAGCTCGCAGGTGTGCTCGTTCAGCTGCACCAGGAAGTTCTCCCAGGGCAGAGGCAGCTGGCACTTGCGGCAGATCAGCTCGGCCATCTCATGCGTCTCCATGGGACCGCAGCGCATCAGGACATCTTCGGGCAGCGTTTTGTCATAGCTGGCCAGGAGCTCGCGGCAGGCGCGCAGGTAAATATGACGCATGTCTGCAACGTAAGCGGGTTACAGTTAATTCGAGTTAAGTGCATTTACGGCCCAGTCTAACCAAACACTGCGCTCTCCAAATCGAAAATGCAATAGGCGGTGCATGGCTCACAGCAGGCGGGGGGACAGCAGAGGCAGGGATTACAGCAGGGTGGACAACAGCGCAGGCAGCTCGGCGGCGTCGCGCTTATTTGCGGCTTTCTATCGCACATGAGGAGGACCCAAAAAAACTGTAAAAATTTGTAAAATTTTTCTGATACAACCAAAATTTAATAGAAGAGGCGGAAGCTGTCAAGGCAAACTAGTTTTGGAAATTCTGTTGTCATATTTTAGTTTAGCATACATTTTTGTAATATTATTAAAACATCAACGTATATATCAGATAAATACATATTCCGCACGTTTAAGTATTTAACTGCATTTATTAACTGCATGTTTTTTGGTTTCTTCAATCTTAATTTGATATTCAAAGCTAACTCAATAATTTACTTTATGTATGCAATTAAATATTTTATAAAATTCAAGAAGAATCACTAATTCGATTTATTTTTTATTATTATTTTTTATATTATTTATATGTACTTATATTTATATCTAATTTATTATTTTTATCAATCTGGATTTGTAAAAAGTGGCATATTTAATTTTTTAAATATGTTTCGATACTATAACTATAACTTTATATTTATATTTTTTATCTGTATCTATACCGCTGTTTGCCATGCTAATTAATGATGTTTTGTATATAGCATAAAATTTCCGGAATAATGCAAATTTTGTCTCTTAAAACAAATATTTTTTCCCAATTTCTACATAGAATACGCGCAAATTCGGAACTATCACTTTTAACTTTATGCTCAACAACAATTAATCAAATAAACTTTTTTTTAAATTTCTTCAATCATTTGCCAGATTTAGTTTGCAATGTACTCTCAAAAATTAAGCTGTTTGTCAAAGCGGCTCAAATTGATGCCTGCTAAATTCACATATGTAATACGATTACTTGGAGTGGGTCGAAATGAATGTAAATGTGAATATGAATGCGAATGCGAATATGGATGTGAGTGGTTGTGGTAGCGACAACGGCGAGATTAACATGTGTCGACGACGACGCTGAAAAGCTTTCATAGTCCTTTGCCGCATTCCACTAAATTAATGTTTAAATGCACGGACCCGGCGGGGACAACAGGCCAAGGGGCAGGGGGCGCGACAGGGCGTCAGCTGGGCGGTCAGCATCCGTATAGGCAGCAATATCCTTGTTTTATTTGTGTGTGTGTGTGTGCCCTGTTATAAAGCATTAATCAAGCATACCTGCTGGGCAGAGGGAGCGGGACGGCGAGAGCGGCAAGAGAGTTCAGCCGGGGGGCTGGCTGCGGCTTTGCCCTTTGCTTGTTTGCGGTGGCGACAACGACACGCACACACACAAGGACACTAAATTGGCGCTCATTATGATGGGCCCACACACACACACATGCACGGTATATATGTGTGTGTGCACCCCTGCAATTTTCCGGCTAAATGGCATACATTAATTAACGGGACTTGGCCCTCGGTAGCAGCATTCATTTGGCCAACAGCTCACGAAAAGATTAATGGTGCGCTATTAATGTGTAATGACAAATGTTAGTGCAGCTTCTCCCTCTCGCTCTCTCTCTCGCCTATTTCTGGGCTCTCTCCGGCTTTCTCGCCGGCTATCAGCTCTGATTTTGTTGATCCCACCTGAACGCATTTCCATTTGGCCATAATGATTGAAATAAATATTTAATTAAAGTGCGCACAAGTGTAGCAAAAGCAACAACAGCTGCAGCAGGCTCTAAATTTTCATAAAAAATGCAAAGGCACGTTCCGGCAGCAAGAACAGAACAACAACAGTGACAATGATATGCAATAAAGTGCGGGCAGAAAAATGTGTCACAGTCCAAAAAAGAAAAAAAAAATAAACAGGAAAACTATGAAAAATATTGAAATACGAATATCGAATATTCTTGACAACAAATTTAAATTTTATTTTCATTTACACGATTTTTATATTTGAACGAAAATCTTGGCTTGATTACATTAATAATGAACAGGTTTTGTAAACATAATAAATTACAATAATATAAGTACGCTAACATTTTGTTGTTTAAACAAAAAATTAAAAATAATGGTTGTATAAAAATCAATAAATAAATTTTGCATATTTAATGTTGAAAAAGAAAAACAGCTCTATAAAAATGATTTAGATTTATTTTCTTCAATATTATCCTCATCTTTCAGCCTGAAGTTAAATGACGATAGGTTCCGAGCAAAAGTTGTCCGGCTCTGAAATGCATTAAATTTTGGGGCAAGCAGAAATATCTGGCATAGTTCTCACTCCTTAGCAAACAACCTGTTATTGTCACAACTACCCCTTGTTAGAGTAAACAAAGGCACAAAGCGGCAACAACAACAGCTGAAACAACGTCAACCGTCAAAGTGACAACAACAGACATTAGGAGACGCACATGAGCCGCCCACGAGATGGAGATAAGGTGGCAAGCGCGTGTGCGACAGAGACAGCTAGCACGAGTACAGGCTGTTGTGGCAAACAAGTAAATAAATGACAAACTAAAGCCAAATTAAGTAAATAAAATTGTTGACGCTGTCAGGCGCATAAAGTGACGCTGACATGGCTGACGCAGAGACATCAGCCACCCAGTTGCCGCCTGACAGCTCACATGTGCACATGTGTCCCTCTGTCCAGAACAGACTCTTGGCCCAGAGCTCCCATGCCAACTGCACCCCGCCGATGTCAGCTCAAGTGACACAGTCTACAATGACAGCAAATAGTTGACTGCAGTCACACGACCGAAGATCGCAACGCCCCGATATTGTGGAATATACAATAATCTGATCCCTAAGCGGATCGATAGAAATTCCATTATTTAGTAAACTTGCTGGACGATGAGGTAAACTTCAAATAACAATCCATTTGAAATCTCTTGGCTCAAATGGTATTTTTGGCTTATTTCTGATCTGAAATTTAACTACCTTATCAATATTATTAAACATTTTTAATAATCTTTTAAAGTATTTCACCTCAATGTCCTTAAATACTATACCTCTGTATTAATATTTCTCTGTTCATATTTTTGGCAAATTGCCCATTTTTCGATATTTTAATATTGCTTACACTTCCATTTTCATTCATTGTCATATTTCTCAAATACAATTTGTATGATTCTAGCATCTTTAATACCGCTGTATTTACACCTACACTTTTTATTTGTAATTTAAATTATTGTTATTCATTTTTATTTACACTAATCTCTATATTACACTTCTCTCTATTATTATCACTCATTATCTTTAACCAAAGTTTTTTAATTGCGCCCCTCTACTTTATTACAGCTCTGCAAACATACCTGGCAGTAAGTTTTAATATTCTTTTCTCTTAAATGAAAAAGAGCGATAACCTTTGGATTCCAGCCTAGACAATCAAAAGCAGCACATAAAAGACAGCCTCTATATTACGAGTGTTTGCACAATGGGCAGACAAATGCTGACATGTGTCAAAACGAAAGGCGCACAATTTATCAAAAGAAACAATAAAACAGACCAAAAAGTAACAAAAACATTGCAAAATCACACAGTTAAATGACTGCCTGAAACATAAATACCCTGTCATGAGATATTCTAGATAGAATAGCTAAATTATTTTTAATAGGTACTTTGAAACAGTACTTCATAGACAAAAAATTGCTCTAGATTATATGTGCATTTGCATCTTGATCTGTTCTTCTGCCTTGCCCAAAACTCAGTTAATATCCCCTTTAAGAATAATGTCCTGTGCACAGCATACAGTCAAAAACTAACAAGAGAACTGTGGACAATTGTTTAAAACGAGCTTCGGAAAGCAAAGCTGACAGACTAGAACCAAAACCGAAAACCGAATCCACGTCCAAGACAAGAAGACACCGACAATGGTCAGCGACAAGAGAGAGCCACAACTGTGAGAAAGATACATATTTCCAAATTCACACAAGACCATCAGAGACAAACAGACAGTGGAGGATGCCAAATGAAAAATTGACGCCCACTCGGCCCCCCAGTGCGGGTTCGCCGCTAGCTGATGGGCATGCGGTTCGTGGGGGCAACGTTTGGCTCCATTCATCACGCCGAAAGCGATGCCAGTTTCCGGCTCAGTTGAGAAAACTCTAAAAGGAGCCCCGGACGGCCTGTCGGGGCTTGGACTGTCATGCGATTATTATTGTTTATGTGTGCGATAATCTAGTGAATTGCTTCATGAAAATGGCATTCTCTATTTTTGTGGAATATATTTGAAAATTCATAATCAATTATTTAAAGCATAATTAAGGAAATTGCCTGGGTTCTACAAGCAGCTGAATATATGTTCAAAAAGATTTAAGTTAAATTCTTAGATAATATACTTATAAGTATGGCATAATAGAATGGTATTTAAGTAAGCCAGTGAAAATTCTGATTTAATAATTAATAAATGAAATCGCACAACTGCAATTTTTAAAATTATCTCGGATGAAGAAAACCACATGTGAAACATTGGTTCAAAAAATTAATAAAATCAGCAGCATTTCTATTTTTTTTTGCTGCCTTGTTTTGACATAAGCAAAAATATAAAGATGTCCACGGAACAGAAAACACCAATTTATTTTAAGTAAATTTTTACTAACTATTTTAATAAGTTCATAGCATTTAAACGTTTTAATTTATTTTCATATGTACTTGATATTTAAAATTTAATAACCTACTTAAAAATGTATGTTGCCAAAAA
Source organism: Drosophila robusta (assembly GCA_035043565.1). Lineage (NCBI taxonomy): Eukaryota > Metazoa > Arthropoda > Insecta > Diptera > Drosophilidae > Drosophila > Drosophila robusta. The sequence continues at coordinate 8,383,571 of JAWNMW010000583.1, read as the reverse complement.
TACGATTTATCTCCACCAGAAGAGTGTATTATCTTCGGTCCAACTTGGCAATGCATTTTTCATCTTTTTTTATTTTTATGTTAAATTGCGCAACAAATGAGAATTTTCTTGTTTAGATTATTATTTTTTTATACATTTTTTTCGACCATTTTATTTGTGTGGCTTCTGTTTTTGCTGTTGCTGTATTCGCTGGTTTTTGCCCTCAGCCTGTGTCTTGTTTATGTTTCATTAAGTTTTTTTTTGTCATTGTCAGACTCGACTGTTGCTGCAGCTGCATCTGTGGATACTCATACTCACTCTGCGTCCACCCACTGATAAAACTAGTCGCAGTGTTGACTTTGGCCCTGTGCCACCAGCCGCTCCCCTCGGCGTGCAGCTGACCGGCTTCGCTTTGTTAGTTTTTACAGTTACAAATTAACAACAAAAATATAATAATAATAATAATAATAATAATAGCAGCAAGAGGCAAAAACTGCACACATGTGCGAATATGCGTATGTGTGTGTGCGTGTGTGTGCGTGTGCGGTTGGTTGGTTGACTTTGGCTTTCTAGCTTTTTGCCTGGCCAAATGCAACAAAGTAAAATGCAATTACGCTCGTATCTATGGCACTTGCAATTGTTCTCGTTTTTTGCACTCTGTGTGTGTGTGTGTGTGTGAGTGAGTGTTTATTCAAGTCATGTTGTGTAATTTTATATTGAGGTCAGTGCTGCTGACTGTAATTTATAAAAGTTGGCATTCTGTTTGACCCGCACACAGCTCAAAAAGACCAAAAAGTTTCGGTTGCTCCTTTTGTGTGGGTCATGGAAAATTTCTCGAATTGCATGTGATTTCCCATATGGAAATTGGCCGTCAGATACATCACTTTACAGCAGGTTTTGTTGGGGTATATTTACTGTAGTCTTTTTCTCTATTCATTTAAATTAAGAACTTTCCTAGTAACTATCATAATATTTATTTTTTATTTAATACTCCCTCTCAAAATAGCGCCCTAATTTTGATTACATTTAAAATAAAAGTGGACAAGAATGTTGGAAAGCTAAAATTTTTTTATTTTTTATTATTTTAAATAATTATTTGACTTCATACAACGTTGAAATAGTTTTTTATTTGTAGAATATCCTCCTTTTCTCATTTTCAATAAATTGAAAATTAAGCTAATATCTAATCTAATTAAAGTATTAAACTCAGAATAATATAAAAGTGAATGTTAATGTTGCGATATAAATATAAAAAAACCTTGCAAAGGCGAGAAGAAAATGTGCATCTTCATTTATAAGTGTAATATGGCTTCGATTGCATATAACAAAGTTAAGGTTAAAATGTTGTTTAAATAAATAAAGAAGAGAACGTATTTTTTTCGATTTCAAATATGGCGTCAGAGTATTGCAGATAAAAGTAAAGACTACATTTTCATATGCTTAACAACATAAAGTAATATAAAGCAATAAAAGTTTAGTCTGTTTTCATCAACATAAGAAAAGAATAATTAAATTTCTGAACTCTCATGTATTCAAAAACTTTGAAATATTGAACAAACGAGACTTTTGCCACTCGCTACTCGTCGAACGGAACTGTGACGAGTGCGCAGACTCAACAAATGTCGCTCATTCAGCTGAACAGGAGAAAACTCCAAACGGAGCTGGCCGAACAGCTGCTGGCCAAGTCACCTCAGACTGGGTGGACCGACGAGGCGTTTACTTGGTTGGGGTCAGAAGCGTAACAGCATTCGATGGGCTCATGGGTCCGACCAAGTGGGCTGCAGAGGGGCACTAAACAAATGACGATTTCACCTGCCTTGTAGCTCGAGTGTAGCTTTGGCTTCTTCTTATTCTTTTAATGTTAGCACATAAAAAATTACCATAAATTGACAACGTAAAAATATTAATAAAGCACGGTTGAGAGCATAAACCTGATTGCGAGTCCTGTGCGTGCGTGGCACTTAAATTTTTATTGGCGCAAAGGATTTTGTTAAGCATGGAAAGCGTTTCGACTGTATTTAAGCGCCGTATGAAATATGCATGAGGCGATGTCTGTGCCAGGACGGAGCTGGACAGCAATTCAATTGAATTCATCGTATGCATCACATATCGAATGCAGCTGTCCAGCGGCAACAATGCCAATGACAAGGCCAAAAGTCGTTCAACTGTGAAAGCGGCTCAAAGGACATTCCCCACAATTTGCATCTGTTTGGCCGACGGCAAACATTTTCATGCGAGTATTTAAAAAATACATATATTTCCACGGCATAGCAACTTTATTAATAGTATTGTGATTGGCTCTCCTCTTGAAACAACTCTCGCTCCTGTGGCCAGTACGTGCGCTGGCATAATTACGCGCCTGGCGACATCCTTTGGGCCGGCAGTGCAAAGGTCCTGCTGTCCGAAAATTGCCAATCGCCGAGATAATAAAGGCACATAAATGCGAACCGCGTGCACGTCCAGTAGCAACAATATTTTAATTAACTTAATTAAGCCATTTTTATTTGCCACGGTCAGGTGTTAACACACACACACGCACACAACAATATCAGCAGGCGTGCATTGTTTACCTTATGATGCAGCTCGATAGACAAAGATTAACTCAAAGGACTTGATACATGTGTGGTCCCAGCAGAGAGCATGCTCAAATCGCGTACACTCGATTCGCGGATACTCTGCTGCAAGCTCGAAAACCGATCGATAAACCGTTTCATATAAGTCATAGTTTTGCAACCACACGAACACCATTTTGCATTCACATCCAAGAAAACCTTTTGTAATTCAAGGCAAAACTATATTTTTTCGAATTTACATTAAAAACCAGAATTAATTTTCGCAAAGAATAATAAATAAAAATAATAAAATAAAAATTCGATTCACTTCTACTGTTAAAGATCGCAAAAAAACATATTTTGCCCGATTTACATATTTATTTATTTATATTTATTTGGATTTAAGATATAAATTTCTTATCTAATGTCAATTTTCAACCCCTTTAATTTCTTTTTATGCAAAGTGAATAAAATGATCTGCCTTTCATTTGCTCTGATTTGTATATAATTATCTGTTTCATTCAAAAAGAAATAATCGTAAGCTATTTGTCGACCCACAATACAATGACACCGATTCAGCTCCATATCACTGCAAAACTCTCTCATAATTTTGTAGACTAACTCCGCCTTATTTTTCAAATACTTAAATTTCTTGACTATCCTCAACGCAGATCTTCTCATATCTTTTGTCATATTGGTGTATTCAATTATTACTGATCCGTTGTAAACTGGCTTGGGTTTATTTTCATTTAAAATTCGAAATATTTCAGTTTCTTGTTCCAATAATAGAGCTTCGTTTTTTTAATATTCTCCTCGAGGGCCACTATCTGTTCAGCTAGCCTATGAGGATCCTTCAGCAGGTCGTGCAGATTGTTTTCACTCAGCTCAAGCTCTCCAGAGCTGTTCAGTTGTTTACTCTCCTGAATGGGAGGCAACTTTGCCAATGTCACACTTCCAAAGATCAGCAAAATATAAATTTTGAACATTTCCTTAAAATAATTTATTCTTTTTAAATTCTCTAAAGCTAAAGCTGAAGAGCTGACGGGTAAAATGAAACTAAATCCAGCTGTGCACTCTGCTGCTAAGAAACATTAATCGGCCGTATCAGCAGCACTTCCTATAAAAATACATACAAAATTGTATTTTCTTGAGGTTGAAGTTTAAATACTCTTAAGTAGCTTATCGCTACACTAAAACTAAAATTTCTCAACATTCTCTCTAGCAACAAATTTGAAGCTAAGAATATTATGTTCATTATCGTGATAGATTAAAATGATAAGGGAAATTATCAAAAAAATTATTAATTAAAAAAACTAATCCGAATTAGATATATGGTTTAAAGAGATTTAGCTAAAATGTGTCTATAATATGAATACAATCAATATTCTAGAAATGTTATAATAAAACGCCTTATGCCATTTGTTACACACATCAAATTATTATTATATTTCCCTCTCCAGTGACATAACTGCTTTATCAGCTCTGCTGTAGCTTTTTCTGGTATATTTATATATGCGTACATATATTTGCATTACTCATAAATAGCTAGTGTGGGTGAGTATTAAAATAGAATTAGTTTATCTTGTATATTCAACATTATTTTCAAGGCTAAATGCAAAAGTTCAAGAACATTTTAATGAAACATTGAATATTTTGTACAATGCATGAATAAAATGAATATGCTTTGAAACGCCCTTTAGTTTATTAATAATCTGCCTGAAGTCTGAATCTGATCTGATATTTACGACCAATATGAAAACAATCTGTTGCTTAACTGATGTAATTGATTTAATTAATATCGAAATTTGTGTGGACAGGTAACTAGTAATGTAATTTGAAAGAAATCGATAATATTTATCGGTTACTCGGGAGTTTTGGTTTGTTGCAGTGTCTTGTTATAACGATCTTCATTTTTGTTAGTGTTCCAAGATAGAAATTATCAACAATGTGCCATTTCAAATCAGAGTTTTCGGTGTGTGTGTGTGCGTGAATTTGCCGATATGGAAGTGGGTGCGTGGGTTGGGGGGTGGAGGGGAGTGCTACAACAACAAAATAGTCAAACTGTAACTGCTACTTGGAAGTAGAATGTGTGAGAGAGTGTAAAGTTGGAGGCTATCTGTTATGGATCTTGTTAACCGCTCTTGAAGAGCAATATGGCCACCTGCCCCAAATAGAAGTAGATAAAGTGGCGCGTCTCGTGTGTCACATAGGAGCCGAAGTTGCGGCCAACAATGCAATGCCAGGTGGGATTGTATTTCTTGTCGAACTCCTTTTTGATATAGGCCGCAATGTCCTTCTCGATGTTGTACTTCTCCAGGGCCTGGGTAGCACAGTCCACAGCATCCTGCTGCATCTCCTCGCTCATATCCGCATTTTTGATGACTGCTTTGCGATCTGACATCTTGTCGCCTTTGTTTGCTACTTATCACCAGTTCTGTGGGGTATTGTTCGATTTAATGGCATATTGTTTGCTGGATGTGGCCTCCCGCACTTACATTGTGGTCGTTTCGACTATCAGAATATCCAACGAACGCCGATATCGGATAATTTTGTCACAAAATTTCTATTTTTAAAAATAACAAGGCATTAGTTTAAATTTGACTTATAAATCAATTGCCTATTGATTTAGCAGCTCTCAAAACAGATCCAAGTGTACTCGAGACTTACGTACAAAATTAATGTCTCTAATTTAATTTGCTTTAAATTTTTTCTGAATGCGATTTTGCTTGCAATGACAAGCGTTCTGAACGTTGCCCCAGTGTTGCAAAGCGGTTAAACGAACAGTGCTAACACTGATTAAGTTTGCATATCGTCAGCATTAGGTAATCGAACTGTCGATGTCTTCATGACTACAATATCAACTCAAATCAATTGATTTGAACAAACAATTTTTATTAAAATTTCTATAACTAATAGTTTATAAGCACAGAATGGTATGAAATTTAGTTTTTATGAGGAACTATTTGGGGAACAACTAAATGTAAATGTAAGAAACACATGCTGCATCCAGAACGTGATTCAGAATCCTATATCGTGATTTCCATCAACAATAAGAACATCCTTAACGGGAATTACATGTGGGGCGCTAACCGCTCTTGAAGAGCAATATGGCCACCTGCCCCAAATAGAAGTAGATGAAGTGGCGCGTCTCGTGTGTCACATAGGAGCCGAAGTTGCGTCCGACTATGCAATGCCAGGTGGGATTGTATTTCTTGTCGAACTCCTTTTTGATATAGGCCGCAATGTCCTTCTCAATGTTGTACTTCTCGAGAGCCTGTGTGGCACAGTCCACAGCATCCTGCTGCATCTCCTCGCTCATATCCGCATTTTTAATAACTGCCTTGCGATCCGACATCCTTGAGCTGTCCTTTTGTTATCTATCTGTGAATTACTTCAGAGTCAAATGCGGCTATTTCTTGGCGTGCTTCCCAAAAACTTACTCTTAAAGTAGTGCAAATCAGGTTCCACGAACAATCTCTAGAAAATTTGGACGTCACAAGGTTTGGTTTCTATAAACTTTTGAAATCTGTGATGTTTAATTTGACTGCCAAAGCAGACTACGTTTTCAAACAATTCTCAAACAATTCGCAAGCACTTGTCGCTGCGTTTTGCCTGGCGACCGAAAACATGGCACATGCCGATAACTTGCTATCGATAATTTGCCATCCATAATTCGAGTAAACCTAAAATACGAGATATTTCTTTTTAGAGAAGAGAAGAAGAAGCTTGCCCTCTGACATCAATTACATTTAAGGATCCAGAAATTAGCACGCTCTGGAAGTAGCATGACAAATTGCACGCCGGAATTTGCACTTACGGCGAAATTTCATTAATTTCACGTTATATTGCAAATGCAAATGCGAAAGGCCAAAATGAAAAACTTGTTAAATTCGATTAGACATGCAATGGCGGCGCACGTAAAGGAAATTGAATTTTAATAATAGCATTTGTGCAGCTCTAATCAAGTAATGCAACTAATTTACGGTCTGTTTTATTTTTTTCCTTGCTCTGCTTCAACCGGACATGGCCACGGATATGGACACGAACCAACGAGCGACCTGCTCTGCGCCCAATTCAACGACAACATTGCGAACAAATTTTACCTGTTTTTTAATGAAACGCTAATTTACGGCACACACGCAACTTCCTGCATATTGTCTGGGTAATGGTCATGGTAAATGGTCATTGTAGACCACAATGTGAAAAAAATAATAAATAATACTCTACTCGGTGATAAGTAAACACGAATATATGAGTGCGCATAAAGCCTGATTTGCTGAAATTCATTTACTGCTATCTACGTAAGGTAACATGTACTTAGTTTAATATTATGTGATGTAATGAAAATAATGTATTTTGGCTCTAGTTAAATTAAGTTACGTCTATACTTTCAGATTTAATTTTCTTGAATTTCTTTTAGCCGTATTTTGTATTTTATTCATTTTATAGAGTTGTCTGTCTATCGCCATCGCTTAAAATTGGATATATAGTAAGATTTGAAAAGAAACGGAATTAATTTTTCCACTATAAATCTCTTATTTTTTTGCGAAGCTACTGCGACAGCAATTTATATTTAAAGTTATGCACTTTGTTGTAGTTGTTTTCACGCCCATGGCCCACTTGGCCAGAAAAAGTGCAGGAATGCCAAAAAGCCAAATGCATATTGAACATACTCAGGATGGTGCCAAGTAATGCAGAGAATGCAGAAATGTTTTTTTGGCACACAAAAAGTTGAGCTGGGAACAAAAGTTTTTAATCTGCCGCATTGGAAACTTTAAGCGAAATGGTCGAGTGGGGAAACTAAGTCAAACTTTTCAAATTGATATATCAAACATTCGATTCGTATGCCTTGTCCTATACCCATTCTCTGTATGTGTGTGTGTGTGTGTGTGTTGACTGTCTCATCTTGCGCAAACATTTTGACTGTCACATGCCAATTGCGTGTTGAAATGCATGCAGGAATTTAAGCTGAAAACTTTTGCCACCGACTGTGACAAATGCAAATGTCAAAGTTTTGGCCATACTCAACACTCACAAACTCTACACACACAAATAGATCTACATATGTGTATATATAAAGTGCATTTTAGTTTGCACGCCTAAAAGGTTGAAAAAATACGACTTTTTTTTGCTGGTGGTTCGCAAATGTTGCTATTGAGGAGCAGGGGTTGACCTTTTGGCACTCCACTAAACAATGCACTTTATAAAATTCCTCACCGTACTCTTGACTACGACCTAACTTCAAATCCAAAACGTGACTTTGTTCATTTTTGCAAACACTTATAGCAATTTTTTGTAAACTTAATTTATTGTTGTTCTGTTTGTGTCAGCTTCAAGTGCTGCTTATATAAAAATTAATGGCAACTTTTATTGCAATTGACTTTTAGTCGACTATTGAAACGAATTATGACTGTCTTTAAAGTTCTTTATTTCAAATTTATTTAAAGTTGTTTATTGAAAATGAAAAAAGTCAGCATTTGGAACTCATTTAGTTTGATATCTATTGTTTGATATCTTTTGTAATCCTTGCAATTTAAGGCAAAAGCAAAAAGCCGTAAATTACTTGTTAAATTCAACAAAATTCCCAGGAATAAGCAGAAACAACTTTTTTGATTTATATGTAGCAAACAATACCCGGCGAAAAGTATAAATTAAAACTATAACTAGCTTAGGGTTGCCAACCAGATAGTGAAAAGTTATAGCCACAGCTGAATTCGTTGTGTCAGCAGCAACAAGCACAACACAAGAAACATTTCGCAACGAAATTCAAATAATTTGATGAAAATTTTTAATTAACCAAACGCTTGTATGAATATTCACTGGTACTTTTACATTTGTTTTGGGCGTTGCCCACCGCAAAAACGCAAATACAGCAGGCAAAATTAATTTGCCCAGTGCAAATATGCAAAATTCTGTGTGCGGTGTCATAAATTTCACCAGTGCGAAGGCAGCCAGCTCACAAAAACCCAACCATGCCAGGCAAATAACGAACATTTTGCGCTGACGTTTACGTTTGTGTGTGAGGGCAAAGTCAAGCAGAGTGCAAATACACACATACGCATACCCGGGCACACACACACACACACACACTCACACAATTGCAGTGCAAGTCATCAAGCAGTCGGAGCCTCAGCTCCAGTTACCAACATTGTCTCAGTCTTCACTCCCTTTTGCACAATGAGGCGGCTGCTGTTGCTGCTGTGCGGTGTTTCCAAGAAATTTCACCTGCCATGACAACCCTAGACAAATACCCCCACACACACACACGCACACTTAGTGTATATGAAGATATTTAGTGGTATTATGGCCGGCTAGCTTACGAGTAGTTGACGTCTATGACTGCCAAATACCCGTACTGCCACTTGCTGTCGTCAGTGCCACTGCCACTGCCACATCCAGTGCCACATCCAGCAGCAGAAGCAGAGTTGCAGTCGCAGGGAGTTGGTTACCCAGCGGGTGTTGCCGCTGTCATAAACAATCTTATTTTGGCAGCCAAATAACCCAGTGAACACATTTGTTGACTACTGCAAACTATTGCAAATATTAAATGCAAAACGACTTAAAGTAATTTATCTTATATTCAATTTATCTTACTAAAAACCATGTAATGACTATTGCCATATTTGTTCGCCATTTTTACAATATATTAATATCTTGATTTTTTTAAGATTTATTAAAAATTTTTTAGACATTTTGGTTTTTATAAATTCTGAGATTTTATACATTTTTGAAAAACTGAATTATATATTATTATTATTTTTAACAATAATCCCCAGTAAAATGTGTTCAATAATACACAGAATAATGATAAATTTCTGTTAAAATTTTTTATTCAATTTTTGCCATACTTATTCTTTTGAGAAATGTTATGTTACTTTATAAAATAATTTAGTTTATTTATTAAGCGACACATTCCATGCAAATACACTCAAAGTAAACAATAAAAAAGGAATGTTAATTTTCGTTTATATACATTAGTATATATTTCTTGAGTCATTTGAGTCAACGAAAATGGTTGCTGGGTAATCCACAGCTTCTGGGAAGTTGCATCTGTGTGCGAATATATCTCAGTTTGTGTTCATGTAGGTCTTTGCTCATTATGCATAAATTGTCGCTGCGAAAATTTGCAGCGCTAAATTCTGGCAAAGTTAATGGCATTATAATGCCAAAGCGCCGCTGTCTGACTGCCACAAAGTGAGAGAGAGAGAGGAGAGGGAGATTGAGAGACAGAGCTGTTGCAGTATTAGCCGGCGGCTTTCGGTTGTCCGTTACGTTGGCAGCTTCGTGAAACGCTGCCTAGTGCCGTGTGGCAAGCTGAAGCCATGAATTGTTACCAAAAACGTTGTCGATTATTTGCAGCCCGAGGCAGCGGGCGGGGAGGTGGAGGGGGAGACGCTGTCGAGGCCGTTGCAAATGACCCTCGTTTGTTAAGGTCTAAACAACAGGTCAGCTAACAGCTCTGACATTGGACTACATGGGTCACAAATGTCAGCACACACACGCGCTCACACACAGACAGACAGGCACAAGCACACACACACACACACATTCACAGAGCTGAAACTTGTTAACGTGTAGCCAACTTTATCGCGAGCCGCTCGCTTGCGCTTCAGCGCCACAAAGCATGGCTTTTATGCAACAACCACAGCAACGACAACAACAAGAACATCGGCAACAATAGAACAAGCACAACAACAATCGCTGCTTGGCTATCGCTGCCGCTGCTGTTGCTATTGCTGCTGCTGCGTTGTTCACTTCCTGCGCACGCCGCACGCGGACCCCACCGCAAACTTGCGGCAGCGCCCTGTTCTCACTTCCGGTTTCCGGCTCGCCTGCTACCAGTTGGTTACTGTTAACTTGTTTTGATTTTTTAATAGCTCGTATGATGGCAGCAGCAACGGCAACAACAAAAACAAGCGCAACAACGGCGACAACATAAATGCCTTCCATCATTTCTTGGCCCTAAGCGATGTGAGTCGCTCAAAAAAATAAAATATTAATTTACATGTAGTAGAAAGGCATTGCATTTCAATTACATGCAATTTAGCAAGTTTTAATGCTCACTAGAAAGTACATAGAAATGTTTAATTAAATAAATGACTAGGCACAACAGTTATTGTTAATAAATTCCATTAAACTGTTACCTGCAGTTTTTGGACTATATAACTCTCTGTAAAAACATAAACATCCTCTAATTCATTATTGGCTTTTTAACTATAATACAAAAAACCTAATCATAATTTATTGTGCCACCACTTTTACTTTTATTAAAATAAACCTTTTCATTACGCTATTGTATGCTACAAAGCTAGGGCCAATTAACAGTCCATTCTTCTCTCTAATCAAAGCTTCTGGCTAGTTAATAATGCCAAACTGTAAATGAATTAACAGAAAAGGGCGCACAATGCTCGTTGTTTGTTAAGTTGTGAAGAAATCAAGTTATGAGCTAGTTATGAGCATGAAAGGTTCTCGTTTGAAACACGAGTTGCGTGACTTGCGGAAAACAATGGAGCCAGGAGCCAGAAACCAGGAACAATCGAAAGGTGTTGCCTAGACCAAAGGACACACCACAGTGGGTAGCTCCTGTTGAGCTTTTGTCATGCAAATAGCTCAACAAGCGAGGCGGACCCCAAAGACAAACCTACGATATAAAATTAAAAACAAACAGCAGGCAGGCAGACAAGTTTACAGTGCTTACCTTCGTATACAGCCCCCTCTATCACACCGATAGCCACATCCATGTTTCACATGCAACTTGTATAAGAAAATGGGGAAATAAAAACCCAAAGAGCTGCCAACAGCAGCAACTGGCAACTGGTTGACGTTAAAAGGAAGCACAAGTCAAGTCAGAAAACTTTTGTTCTTCTGCTTCTTATTGTGCTTGTGCTTCTTCTTGTTCGGCCATTGTTGTTGTAATTGCTGTAACAATTGCTGTAGACTCCGGCTGCAGTCCGAGACCGAACCGGAGGCCTGCACAGTCGTCAATTTTAATTACGTATGCAATTTATTTATTACCTTACCGGAAATATTGTGCAATTGTGTGTTGCCTACGCCTTAACGATAAACAGCGCCAGCACAGGAGACAGGAAAGGGGGGAAGGCTTGATTTAACATGCGGTTATCAAGCTATTTTTCATTTCACAATTGACTCTTGTCATATGGCCCAAGCCCTGCACCACGAGCACTTCCTACATGGTCTTGTCCCTCAAAGGCAGAAAACTGATTTACAATATTCTGAAATACATGTTTGGTTAAACGAACAAAGTGATAGATTTTTCATTTAATTATTTATCGATTAGCTGACAAATACTTTTGACTCTTGATTAAAAACTATTTTTATTACAGTTATCAATTTTGCTGTGTAAGGCCTGCTTTAATGGCTAGTTACGCATAGTCGAATTTAAAGATTTGGCTCTTGATTATTTTTTCAATTGAGTGTTCAAGAACATAATTTATTTGTTCTCTTTTGTGAGCTTTTTTTAATTGCTTACTTTTAAGATTTTGCTAAACATAAACATTGTATTATTTGCTTATTTTTCAAAACTTATTTTTAGACCTTAAGCGCATTAAAAAAATATTTCTTTTTCAATAAGGATTCTGCGAGCTCAGAATGTAGCTAAATGAAAATTCGGCAAAAGCCTCAAAGCCATATACTATATTTTTGTTTTTCATCTTGTTAGTATTATTTACCAGCACCTTTATTGTACCATTTGTAAAGTGATTTATTTCGAGAACAACGACAACAACGACAACAACGGCAACAACAACAAAAGTTGAATGGCCATTTAGGAGCGAGCGCACGCGTATGTTTTTGTTGCCTACTTTTGAGCGCTTACGCTTTTGACGCAGCACGAACAAAATTTAAATTTTTAATGCTATTTCGCGTAATTTGGCAGTTCGTTAGGCTTGTTAAGAGGCACACACAGTCGACGACTCATAAATATGAAAAACAGCCAAAGAAAAATAAAAAAATAAACGAAATGCGGCATTTGCGGTGTGCCTATGCTTTGTGAGTGTGTGTGCGTGGCTTTTGGCGCTCGTTATGAGTCACATGACACATCGTTATGTTTTGTTAATGGACTCTCGCACAGGCTCATAAATGTGCCAGTAACATGAACGGGAACAATGACAATGGCAAAGCCGCGAAAGCATATCAAATTATATTTAATTATTTAAATCATGTTAATTTGCATGCATTTAAAAGATGCCGAAGATCTTGTCCACACACGCGGCGTATGCGTAATTTTATTTTCTATGCTCTCATGCAGCTTTAAAGTGCCTCTAAGTGAAACGCAAATACACACGCATATAAACACGCACAGACCGACAGAGCAAAGATATAGCTTGTCTGCACTTTTGCTGCTGCTTCTGCCACCCGCCCGAAAATGTCGAAAATGTAACTTTAAACTGGCAAACAACAACAAGAGCAACAGCAACAACATCAAACACTTTGCTGGCAGCGCCAACTGCATGCGTGTGTTTACTTTGCGTTAATGAAGTTGTGCGCCAACTGGCCCGACGGCCATGTGACGGCGTGTGCGTCAGGGAAGCGGAGTAGACGGCGATGGAGGGACAGAGGTGGGGAACTGGAGGGGGACGGGGACGAAGGTGGTCGCTTCCCTTCGCCCAGGCAGACGGCTTAGCATCAGTGTGGGCCCAGGTAAAGCCAACGCCACTGCACATAAGCGCAAATGAAATTCGAAGTAGCAGTGAACATGGAGGTGGACTCCGAAGTGTAGGTGGCAATGGAGTTGGATGTGCCAGCACGGGCAGACATCAATGTCAGTGAGTCTTCTATGCAATTAGTACTTTTGTTGATTAAGTCGCTAATGTCTCTGTGTTTGTGTGCGCGCGTGTGTGTGTCTTTGTGTGTGTGTGTGGGGAGAATTTGTAAAGCGTATTATTTTTTTTGGGGTGTTCTTTTGACTTTGTGATATTCTGTGTGACAAAATTATAAATATAAATGGGGAGCAAAGTAGGGAGCAGGCGACAAGGTAAGCGGAAAAGAAGCTTAATTTATAATTTAAAATTTGATATAAATAAATCGTTAGCATGTCTTAAGAAAATGAAACGAAAATTAAGAACAATTAAGAACGTTTTAGTCGGGTGTAACCGACAGCGCAATACACAGCGTACTTTGTAGTTTTCGTAAATTTATAAAGTTTCCTAAAAACTCTTTTGACTAGTACTTTCCCTTACATTCTAACACATTATTATAAAAGGGCTGCACACCCAAAAAAATGATGTCGTTGGTTCGGTTCACGGTGCCTTCTCTGGGTTCGGTTCATTAACCTGGTTTTTCACATTTATGTACCCAGGTTCCAGTTCGAACCTGGGTTTGGCACGTTTACTTTATCTTTTATAATATGTTCACTAACAAAACTCCAAATTGATTAAAATTTTTTTGGCTAGTACTTTCTCTTACATTCTAAGAGACCAAACTCGGATTGTAAATTTGTGGCCACGGTGGTCTTACAAGAATACGTTAAGCGACGGCCTATATATGTATAGATAAAAAATTAGAAAGTAATTTTTTTCTCTAATTTATAGTTCGGGTGCAGGTTCGGTAGTCCTTTTTCAAACGGGTTCGGTTCAGAATTCGGTTCAACATTTAAAAATAATGGATGTTCCGGCATTGAACCGAACCGAACCAAACCATGGCCAAATTGCTATCAAACTTGAAAATCGGTTCAGTTTTGCGAAAGATAAGGTGATAAGGTAAGGGTGAAGGACCAACCATGGCCAGAATTTTTGACAAAGTTATGGGAATTTGAAATATGGAAGCTATGGATCGGCGATCTAGCTTTAAAACTGAGGGAGATAAATAGATTTTATCGAATTGCCGCGGTTCCAGAGGGAGTATATAGAAAATCTGGTGCATCTGACGCGGGACACACAAGTGAATATTTCAAGTCTCAAGTTTCACAAACCCAATAACTATTTACATTTTGTGCACAAATATAAACATAATTCACTTTTAAATAATTTTGCCAACTGCTAAGACAAAGCTAAGCCTTCGACTAACTGTTTGATACTTATTTTTAGATTTAATATGCAAAGGTATATAAAAATCTAGTACGATTCTTAAAAGCATTTCTCAACCCCAAATGCCAACAATAAATTTAAGTATATTGAAAAGGAAAACCGAAGACGAGGCCTCATTTCTTCTCATGCATACGAAATGCGCTCTCGTCATTTATGCGCCACTTGAAATATGTCAATCCTTTGTCATTTTATTATTTGCTGTTGTTGTTCTTGTCGTTGTTGTTGTTGTGGGCTGCAGTTGACAAGCAAAGCAAAGGAAAATGGCTGGCAGTAACCGTGCATAACAATTTGACAACCCCGTTCGCCCCGCACAAAATTCAAGCAGTTACTTTTTATTGACAACTTTGGAAATTGTTTTTACCGCAACAAAACACACACACATGCACACAGAAACGCCACGCCCAGCTGCTGTAGCTGGCTTGGTCTTTGTGGCAATACTTCGAGTGGTCGCCGCGTTTCCAATCATTTCCGCAGCCTAAAGTCGATAAGGTAACATTTTTGACAACAAGTTCGTGATTTTCATGCAAAAATATGGCAAAACAAAATGGCAACCCGAGCCCCTCACACCCACAAAGCCGCTAGTCTGCAGAGGTGGGTGGCAACTCTGTGCCTTATCGATTTTAAAATTACATGGGGCGCAAGTGTAAGAAAAGGAAACACAAAATTAGCAGCAAGCGCCTCCGAGCGACTCGCCCTTTGCATAGCGAAAAAATGTAGCATACTTTTTCGGGCAATTTGAGAGAAGCTGCCAAAGTCGCCGGCATATTTGCATGGAGCAGCCAAAGCTAATGTTTGTAATGCTATGCCAAGAGCAAACATTAACCAGATAGCTGGCAAAAGTGTGCACAGTGGGTGTGTGTGGGGATATGGATGTGGGGTGGGTGTGGCATTGAGGGTTAGCAGCTGGTTGGCTGCCTGCCTGGCTGCTTGACTGCCTGGCAGGCCAAACGTTTTTAAAGGCTTGCATTGACTTTTTGGATTTGTGCGTCCGCAGCAACCAGCCCAAAATACACCACCCACCATGTAATAAGCTGAAAGGGTGTGGGCGGGGATGGCACTGCAAAAATATCGTTACAGCCCCAAAAGTCAAATATGCTGCCAAAGTTATTGATGGGCACACGCAGCAAGACAAATTTACTTAAATCTTTTTAATGTTTGCTCATTTTTTATACTTTTCGTTATTTTTCAGTTTTTCTTTGATTTTTTTTTCGTTTGTTATTTTTTCAATATTTATAAATATGTTTGCCGTATGCCAACTTTCACTTTTTGCCGCAGCCTTCTATTTTTCAGTTATGCGTCTGATTAGCCACATAGATCATTTTGACAGGGGCATATTTTAAGGCCTGTGCATGACATGGGAGTAGAGAAAATTAATAGAAAATTGCGAAAAAGTTTTTGTGAGCTGTTGGCGGATTTGAAATAGGAAACCCGAACCTCGTTTTAGGGTACACTAATAATGTTACTGAACAGATGGTTAGGAGGGAGAATGTGACTTGAAGTGTGTTTGGAAATTAATATTCAGTTCGTTGCAAATATAAACAGCTATATTAAAACAAAACTATGTAAAAGCTAGTAAAAAGTATGAATTATTTTACAATAAACTATACTATGGGGCTCGTCTCTCAGATTTAGTTGTGTATCTGTCAGTGTTGAGATAATAAATTGCTTATAAAATTATAAAATGTTTACTAGATTCGTAACAGAATCTATATATGTTATTCACTGAAGGAATATATTATAAGAGCAATGAATAAATCTGAATTGTAGTTTAGCTAAACTTTGCTCTAAGTGCACAAGAAAGTTAGCTTCACCTATATTGAAAAGCCTTTAGCCCCTCTAGGTTTTTCAATTTAAAATGTAAATAGCGGCAATTAGCTTGAAAACATGGCTGGTTGCGGTCTGAAAATTGTATGCCGACACTCGCACACACACACACACATACAGACGCACATTTTTGCCTGCCACTTTTTCCCGGCTGTCACCTGGCATCAATGCCCCAATGGAGGCAACGCCGCCATCGCCGCTGGCGTTTGGCCACTGCCGCCGAACAATGCAGCCAACCGAGCAGAAGCAGCGCCAACAGGAAGCAGCTGGAGCAGGTGGGGCCGCACTAGGCAGCCGTGTGTTGAGCCACCATTGTGCCTTTTGAGCGGCGCATTGTTGGCCATTTTTTTTCGTAATTTTTTTTTCTGCTGTGCAGCCAGTTGCATTGTTGGCGGCATGCAGCGTCGACGATCCCGTTGCCGACTTGTTGCCGTGACGTTGCCACTTGGCGTCCATTTGCCACTTGCCTTGTAATGAGTTTGCCATTTTATTTTATTTATTTGCCCAGCGCTTTGTTTCGAATGTGCAACGCATAGCCCGATAAAAGCGCATTTAAAATTAAAATTAAATAATGATTTAAGTGCGCCGCGAGGCATTGTCTGTTGCCGGATCCAAAAAAGAGGAGTTAGAGCTGACAGCAGATGCGGCCATTGTCAGGGGAGCTCATGTATTTAAGATGGGGCAGAGATGTGTACATTTTAATGAAATAAAAGAGAAAAAGCTGTATAAATTATTACACTAATTAAAAGAAATATATAAAGCGAGGCATTTTACAAAGACCTTTAAGCCTGATAAAAGGTATTGTTGAGGCATTATTAGAAGAAGACTTGGAAAAGATTTTATAAAACTATACAGCTGCCATTTTCTAAGCTTTAAAACTGTTGATTAAGTGAGATTCGGATTTGGTCCAGTTGAACGGAACTATTTGTTGACTAAAATATAGAAAACTCCATTGCACAAGCCTTGCTGACATATGCAGAGGGAGTGAAAGAGACAGTTCGCGAGTTGGACAGTTGAAGAGATGTTGTTATTGTTATTGTTGTTGCTGTTGTTGTTGTTGTTGGTGGCAAAAGGCAGAAATCAAATTACAATTTCAATATGCGATGCGTACAAATGTCTGTTGGTGGCAGTTTGGCTTTCAATGTGAACATGAAGTTTGAAGTTGATGTTTAGAGCTTGTGTGTGTGTGTGTGTGTGTGCGACTAACTGGCGGGTACATTTTGATTTGAGCCCACAAAATGGATTTCTTGCTGCTGCAGCACGCCGGCTGTGTGTGAATGTGTGTGCGTACGGCTGTCACTTAATGGAATTTATCACATTTTAACTGTGTGACAGAAACGACAACGTCAGCAGTGGCAGCACTGGTAGCACTGGCAGCACTGGCTGTGTGGCCCTTGGTTGGAGCATCCTCGTCCAGCTGCTGTCGCTTCCTGTGCTGTCCTGTCCTGTCCTGTCATTTGCTTGGTTTGTCAGGCATGCATTTGAAATGTTATTCAATATGCAAGTGCAAGTTTCGCATATTGAACGCTTCCAAGTGTCACAGTCATTGATTCGAACAATAAATAATGCAGGGGCCAACAAGTGTGCCAGATCTTTACTTATTCAAATGCAGCCCCCACTCACTGCCCACTTTGTCAATTAAAAGCCTACTCATCAGCCGGCTATTAAGCAAATGTAAATGCAGCCCAACTATCAAGAACTGCCTGCGGGGAGTTCAAACTTTGTGCCAACTTAACGGCTGCGACGATTATTAAATTAAAACGTGCAAAAAACTTCGCTAAAGATGAAAGTTTTTCGTTTCTTCTTTTTGAGCGATCTTCTGTTTTTTCTTTTCATATTTTTTTCACTGTGACGCATAATTTATTATGCGAGGCAAAAATCTGCTGCAGCAAATTTGTCACATGGGATAAATAATAAGAAGAAACTTGCTCAACTTTTACACAGCATGAGCCACAGGCCACTGGGAGCTACAACTACAACAACAAAGGCAACAGCTCTGCTGCTGGGGGATTTGTGACTGAGCTTGAGCTGCAGATTACTCATACGCCATGTGCGGTGCTGTGAGAAAGCATTCAAAATGTATGAAAAGTGTGACCAGGCCAGCGCGAAATTAGTAGTAAGCACCTAAAGTAGGGCGATGCTTGGCTTTGTTGAAAAAGCGCGAGAGAAGCAAGCCAAACAGTGTTGTGTAACCAGATTTTGAGAGGACATGAGTCTTCAAATATTTTATCTGCATCTGCTTATAAAACGATTTTTGACAGTTAATAATTAATTTTCTTATTTGAATTTGTTTTATTATTTATTTCAGTCTGATAGTATTTAATTTTGTAATTAAAATTAACTCGTTTTTATTATTGTTTAATAAGTACAGAATTCATTAAAAATAAAAAATTAACAAATCAAATTAAAAATAAGTCTATTGACTCCCGATAATAAAACGAGCTTATAAAAGTAAGTTTAATAAAGCCTCACCCACATATTCGACCTATATAAATTGGGCTCAGCCTTTAGTTCTAAGATACGAGAAGACTTCCTCCACGCCTACACTTTGACTTAGTTATTGTGTTTACATTGCGTTTTAATGGACTAGCAGCTTGTGAGCTGCACATGAGCTGCCTTTGGCCTTATCGCTGAGCCGACGGAGGCCACTAAATATGTCAAAATAAAGGCAAATTTATACACAAACTGATAAACAAAATAAGGGGGGAAAAAAGAACAAGAAAAAACAAAATACTTATAAAAAAGAAAATACATTTTGGGCTGGCGGCAATTCTGCAGCAATTGCTATCTTGACATTGTCATCTCTAGAGCTGGGAAATTGCCATTGCCATTGAAATTGGCCCCGCAGCCTGCAGCTCCGACTACAAGTCCTGAGTCCTGACTCTTGAGTCGGTCTGTTGTTGTTGTTGGTTTTGGCACGCCTATCAGTGGAATTGAATCAAATTACCTTGTAATCTTAACCTTAAGGTTATTTGGCGTTTGCCACAAAACGCTTTGTGCCCTGCGTTTAGTTACTATTCGAGTGGGTACCCAGTTTCCATTCGCATTTCCCAGCCCGAACACCTCCCAACACCCCCATCCTGCGAGTTGACTTGGCAACATTTGACTCTCGCATTACACAGACCCAGTTGCACCTTTAACACTTGTTTGGCGGGTGGAAAGGGCGGATTCTTGGAGGAAATATAAATGGAAATCTAGCATTACGTCTTATCTTGATTGCAAAGTTTAAGTGACTTTTCTGCAAGTGCAAAGCGATAGCTCGCTTTGCTGCATAGTGCCCCTTGTTGTTGTTGCTGTTGTTGAGCACTTTGAAAATGTAGCAAGTCAATCAATGTTGTTGATGGAGGCGAAGAGAGACAAAGAGAGAGATAGTGGGGGAGTTTGCGGCAGCTCTAGGTAAGTAAAAGTTAGTTAAATTTCGATTAGGCGACTTTAGCTTAAGCTCTTAACCAGAAGTTTTCAACTGACAAGCTGAAAACGGAGACTTTACGAGCTATTAATAAGATGCCTCGAAGTGTTTTAAGGCACGCTCAGTGAAGCTGATGTATTTTGTTTATCATTGAATATCCGTCTAATTTTTAATTAAGCTGCATAATCTACAATTACATTTTAACAAATAAACCACATTTAGGGCCTCGCTCGGAGATTCTCACAATTCGCAACTAAGAAAAATTGAACTGAAATAAAATACAGATACAGGTTTGAACTAACTAAGTTTATTAAATAACTCTTGTATAATTGATTAATATTTGACAGCTATGTATCTATACATATGCAATAGGAACCCATCACCAAAACGTGTACACTCTTTCATCGGCTTCTTCACTCACTCACATCGTACAACACTTTCATCAATTCGGGCACATATTCATCCCACTTGGACTCAAATACATTGCCTGCAAATGGGGCGTTCATTTCGTATTTCTGCGTAAATTTCTCCACATCGAAATTGCTGTGATCCTCGGCATTCTTCAGCTCCAATTTCTTTTCGTCAAAGTCCAGTTTATCCGACTGCTTATAGACGAGTGCCACATAGCGCAATAGGCCGCTATCCTTGGGTGGCAAAGGACCATAGTATTCGGATAGAGCCTGGCCCTTGGCCACATCCATGCCGGGCACATTGACGACCAGCCAGTGGAGCCAGGAGCGATATATGGGATACTCGCGACTGGGCGCATCGGGACTGATCATAATGATCGTATAGTACGATTCCGCATCGGCATTCCATTCGAGCTTCGGCTGAAACTTAAGCTCCTTGGGGGTGTAGGTTTTGCCCTCCTCAATCTCAATGCCACTCTCAAATCGCATCTGAAATTTAGAGAGTTTAGTTAGCTTCTGTGTGGGTTTGTGCGACATACCTTCAGCAGCTCTTCGGGCGGTTCCTTGAGCACATCTGGTATCACATCCAACTCCTTCATAATGCGTCGCACATTCACCTCGTCCTCTTGGGCCCGAGTCAGGCACAACACGCACAACAACAAAATGAGCGGTGAATTCATTGCAACGCTTTCGACTTCTGGCTAAAACGCCGGGCTTTTATAGCCACGAATCGATATACCTTAGAACTAATCGACAACTCAAATTGTCAACGCAAATATAATTAAGAAAATTGCGCGAGCAATTTGCAATAATTTGTGAAACTCGTGCAAATATTTGCAAAAATATATTTTAATGGGACACTGCCAACAATTTGAGCAGCTTTTGTTGTTAAACAAATGAACTGAAATAAGAGCTATGACATGATATAGATGTAATAGGTATAAATTGTTTTTCTGTGTTTATCCAACAGTTTCGATTACCAGAGCACACAATATGGAACACAATTTTAAGTAATTATGCCATAGTTAACATCAATCATCTATTGAAATTCAGTTGCGACATTTTTCTAGATTTCCACACATGCAATTTAATGTTTTCCAATTGGAATCGTTATTGGTATTTCATGTTCTTTATAAACATTCTACTTATTTTAAATTATGATCAAAGCGGAAGTAACTACAGTTAGCCCTAGATCACGCTTAGATCAATTAATTATAAATTATATAATTATAAACTTTTAATATTTAGATTAAAGAGTTCTTAATTTTAAAAAATATTGTTTTGGATAAGTTACCTTAAATTTTAAGCAAAAATAAATTTGTTATAATTATATGAAAGCACTAAATAAATTATTATAGAGTTAAGAAAATGATTATACATTTTTTAAACAATGTTTAAGCACTTAAAAAGTTTATTACTTGGACAATTCATAAATTCGCTCTGCATTTGTCTGGCAATTAAAAAAAGCCGCGTGTGGTACATAATTTGTGAAACTATATGAGTTTTTTCTTTTAATACCACAGCTGAAGGCAAAAACAAATTAGCAGTGAAAACGCTCACAAGTCAAAAGAAGAAGAGTTGTTGCGCTCGAGTTGGCAGCCCCGAGCGGGCGGCGAGCTCCAAGCACCGAGCTGTGGCAACATGTGCGTCTAATGTGCGCACATTAGCAACCCAAATGCAGTCGAGATGACTGAAGAATCGCTCTGGGCGCAGGGGGACCGGGGATGAGCTGGGACTGAGCCTGGGCACAGGAGCCTGGAGCTAGTCGAGCTATGCGAAGCCGGCGCCACTCAAGCAAACGAACGCACTTAATTTATGCAATTTGGTTAACAACGTTAAAATTGTAGACGAGCAGACGGGCGCAGGGAGTCGGGCGGGCGGACATAAATCAAAATGGAAACAATAACGCAACACTGGAGCAGCAGCAGGAACTGTAGTCGGCAGTCGAAAGGAGTAATAAGGATAATGAAGCTGTAACAGCAGCAGCAGCAGCCGCTGTGGCATGCGTCCTTCGACTTGATGCTGGGCACTTGCCATGTAAACGATGATGAGCACGATAATGATGGCATTTGAATGGGCACACACACACATGCTCACATATTTGTGTGTGAGTATGTGGCAGGACATTGATGTTGCCTTTGCCATTTTCTCAATATTTGCGCAAATATTGGCTTACTATTTGGCCGTATTATACATTAATTTGCTTATTAATTATTTTAACGTTTCGATCTCGGGGCAGCCTGTAGGTTAATTTGTGCGTGCGACACGTGTGCACAGGTTTTATGCCGTTATTAATATGCCGGCAATTAGCTGGCCTAAATGAGCTGACAACTCATTTGGCTCACCTTTCGCCGCAACTTGCGTGTTTTGCGACATAATTAGCGACGGTAGAAAATAAAAAGTCTGGATACATCGGACGCTAAAGCCGAGGTTTGCCTGAATTAAAATAAAATAAACACTGAACAAACGTTTCTTATTTTATTTGTCTGCTAATTATCCGATCATTATTCCCTCTCAAGTACAGCCATCTATGCCAAGTACCACAAGTCACCAGCTACTTGAGTCACCAATTTTCCCACCCTGCTTTCGTTTTATATGCATTTCGTGGGTACCTTTTGGGTGCCCAAGTTGCCCCAGCTTCTGGCTGCATTATCTAGTTACTTTTATAAGTTTTGCCAAGATTACGAGCGAGCTGAATGCGTCTGGGGCTGGGGCGAAATTCTATTCAGGAAACTTTTGCATTGTTGTTGCAGCTGCTGATGCTGCTCCTCTTGTTGCACTAATTTGCATGACCTTTGGCCCCGCACAGAGCCAACCAGAGCTAACCAGGTAACCAACTAACCAACCAGCTAACCAGGGAACGAACCAACGAACCAGTTAGATAGCCCAACAGAGCCACAACATTTGAATGGCATTTCATTTGCGACGCTTTTCAACGTTAATGCCATGGAAAATGCATAAATTGCGGCACTCAAGTGGAGAACTTGCTGAAAAACAATGACAATTCTTGGTGCGTTTAAGTGAGACAGAGAGAGGGAAAGAGAGAGAGGGAGAGCGATGTTAGCCCGGCTAATTAGCAATTGCCAAGCTAAGCTGCAGCTTATCAGTGCACGAGCTGCACTCAAATGCTCTGCTTTAAGTATTTTCAGCTCGGGGGGAAACTCAATCGGTAATTTTATAGAGATTTTCTCACAGGAAACGTTTTGTGTTCGAAGATAAAGTCGAAGTTGTAGCTGAAATAGCTTAAAGTTTAGTTTTTTTTAAAGAGTATTATATAAGAAAACAGTCATGTCCCAATTTTAATAAAAATAAATTCATATTTCATATTTTCATAAAGCCCATGGTTATGTAGAAAAAATTCTAACTTTATTTTCGAATACTTTAAGCTTATTTTTTAAATTTTTCGTTGATGAACACCGACTCTGATGGTAATATTCTGCAAAAGTGGCAGGGATTTGAAAATAAGGAAATTTGATAATCTTAAACTGAACCTGTATTATCTCAAAAAACAAAAATGTAACAAATAAAAATCTGAAACCTTAAATTTGTAAACGAAGGATCATAAAAGCGACAAAAATGATTTATTTGAATAGTTCTTTTAATAAACTTTTTCTTGCCACGTTGCCTAAAGGCAATCAATAAAATATATTCTACCATAACTAAGTGTAAAATGAATTATAAGTCATTTAATTAAGGACTCAATTTGCATTTTAGATTTGAGTTTCGGGCTTGGCAAAGGAAAATTAAATACAAATTTCGATGCGAGCCTTTTAAAAGGTTTTGTGCAGCGCTGACTGAAATTACAGGCCTCGCCCCATCCCGCCCAACCCACAAACAGTCAGTCTACTCCACACACACACACACACACATACATTGGCACACATTCGGTAAATGCCATTTGGCAATTTCAGCTTGGCTGTGTATCCTTTGGCGCACAGGACTAAAGCGCTTGATATATCCATTTCGTTTGGAGGATTCTTCGCGTGCCTGTTAAGAGCTGCAACAACAAAGCAATTGTTAGTGTTGCTGTTGTTGTGTATTACATGCGTGTGAACTGGCAACACAGCGAAGCACACCACACACACACCAACACACACACACACAGGCACACGCACAGCATCCAAAAAGTGGGGAATTGTTCATTTTGTGCTGAACTTTTGGTTTTGCTGTTTGTGCGCTTTGTGTTTATTTATTTAAGTGTTATTTCGTTTTATTTTGCAAAATTGAGTTATAAACAAGTTTTGAAAATTGTTTAAATGGAAAAAACAGATTGAATATCCTACAGTCAAAACGCCCCCTCGGATCCCTCCAACAACAACAGCAACAACAACAACATCAGCAGCAGCAGCAGCGAGTGGCAGCCACTTGAGCACATGTCAAGTGGAAAATCGTTTTGTTGCTTTTACCTCCATGCCCCTCCCCCGCCCCCCGGGTCGCCTCTTCATATTGTGAATGTGCGGGCGCTATGAATATGTTTTTGATAAAGTTTATTTATATATGCAAATCGCATAATGCTCGCATGCAAAAGGGTTTTCGCATTCGCTTTTCCTTTTGCTCGCACTTTTGCTTTTACTTAACTTTACTTGCGTGTAAGTTGAATTGGTTTGCCAGCCCTCGCTCCATCGGATCGCCTGATATATGCATTTATATAGCAGCTCGCATATTTGGGTAATTTCCGTTTGAAATTTCCTTTTAAAGCATTGCCCCTGTCCCATTTTATTTTTTTGGCGATATGAAAATATATATTTCCTTGCAACTTATCCAAGTTTTCCAGCTGACTGCCATTTTCTTTATTGTCAATGGCGCGGCGACGGCAACATTTGCCGATTTATTTATTTTGATTAAGTGCTTCAATTGTTGTTGCCGCTCCCGGCTGCCTAACGGGAAGCAATTGCGGCAATGTGACGCTTCGCTTAATGTGCTGATAACATTCGAACGTCGCGACGTATCGAACGCAGTCAAGAAAAATCAAGCCAAGGGAAATTCAAAAACTTTTACAACATTTCCATGAAATACATACACATATCGATTTAATTTACAATTGACTGTCTTATATAATTTAATAATTACTGAAAGGTATCCAATGTAGATTCTATTATTTAGCTTCTATTCTATTCTATTCTTAGCTTATTAGCTTAATATGTTAAGTTTATTGACATTACTTTGTGCAGAGCTAAGTTCTCAGCTGGATTAATTATTTTTATATTTTCTTTTAAAATGAAAAAAATGGATATAAATTTAAAGAGAGGATCTAAAACTGATATTTTATTATTAGCTTCACTATATATAAAAATATATCAGCAGGTGGCAGGTGCCAATAAGAAAATAATTCCAATTTAATTTGGAAAATAAAAGAATAAACTTATTGATGCGATTGACAAGGTAAATTCCATTTTCAAAACAATTCAAATTAATATGGGCTTTCATTTGCGAGCGATCTCTAATCTGTTTATCGCTTTTTGTATTTCAACCCATATCCATATTTTATACATTTTATTCGATCCAAATGGCATTTTGTAATTTGAACAGCACTCGTGGGCTTATCGGAGGCTCCTCATAATGAAGGCGCTTCAATGGGCCGCTGGGCAACAGTTATGTCTTTATTAACGAGCCGCAACCAAAAGTTGGGCATTTTTGAGGCAGGCGGGGGTAATACTATAAAAATATTAATGTTGGCTAATAAAAGGGCGCAAATACTTATGTGGGGCAGGCAAGAAAGCGATTAACCCAAAAGATACAAAAGGGCGGCCGCTAAAGTTTTTGGCAGCTTAACAACTTACCAAAGCAAGAAAATATATATATATAAATATATATGTATATAAATATATATATTTTTTTAACGATAACAAATCGCTTACGGTTAACAGGCGGCATTAATTCTCATTGCGGCGTAATTTTCACAGCGGCATTTATTGGCTAATTAAAATGGAGCTGGGGACTTGCCAGAGTTTCCAAAGACAAGCCCCCAGGAAATGCGTGTAGAACACGAAACGAGGGGCAGGAGTGGAAGGGGTGTCGCGGAGCTATCAGACACAAAAATAATGACCGCAATTAATAATTTTGACAATTTACACAACATTGCGCAAAAGATAAGTGCAAACAGACCGTCTCCTCCCTTCAGCCGGCGGCAAGGCAATTCTTTTTGATTTCTTGACAAGCCCGGGAGAACCCTTGGCCCTAACGACTCCTTAAAATTGCTCATTTGGCTAATAAGTTCGTCAAGTGGCCAGGTCTTTAATTTTTTAATTGTATATTTATTGCTTTGTTTAATTTTCGTATTCAACTTATTTGTGGCCACTCCCCGGGAAAGAAACCCTTCAAATTAGTCGGTTCTGTTGCTGACAACTTTCAAGTGCGGCCCCTTTCGCTTTTTCCCCTTCTACATTCAGTTTTTTCTGCGCCGTGATTCGCTTAACTTGCGTTCAAAATGAATCAATTATTTTAATTCGCGTTGACATCTCGCGTCATTTGCAGCCCAACAATTTGTGTTTTTTGTTTTCTTTTTTAGTTCCACTGCGCAAACTGCTCTTTTGCTCTTGACATGGGTATATCAGGGGGTGGGAGGGGGTTGGTGGTTGGGGGTGCGGTTGGGTGTGTTGCAGCAACAAGCCGCAAGTGAAAGAAAGTCATGCATAAAACGTCAATAACAGACACGAGTTTGCGAATGCGAACCAAGACAAATCCAAGCGAAGTTTGGAAGCAATCACCATTTAGAAATTGCAACCAAAATTATAGTCATATAAATATATTAAACTTGACAAGTGTTAAATTTGTTTGATTACGGCTTAAAATCTTGTAAATATTTATGGATGTATTATACATTTAAATAAAATAAACCACGTCAAAAAAACGCACTTGCAAACATTTCCATTTCCCATTTCTTATTTAAATGCCAAATGAATTTGAATTCACCATGACAATTGAGCACATTTAAGTATATTTTTAGAGAGTGACCAAAAAAATGTTTGACTCAGGGCATCTGCTAATCAAGTTGTCTATTTTAAAGTTACCTGTCGAAAATGCACTAATGCAACAACTACAAGAATAAGTCCAGCCAAATATTCCACAATAAGCCCTTCAAAAGCAGAACTCAACCCACTATGACGAATTTTCATGAGCCTTAAGTATTGCAGAATCTGACTTGAATGGAAAATGTTCCATTATCATTAATTACCATTTGAAGTAGTGAATAGTTCGAAAACTTTAATACAATTTCCCTTTTGCCCATAATTACACACACACAATACAGCGAAGCAAAACAGAAGTTCCGTTCGACAGCTTGAACAGACCTGGCTCTGGGCACCCTACCCCTACCCCTACCCCCTCCTTTCCACCCCTCCAGGATACTTGAGCAAAGGACAGCAGGGAAAACTTATGACAGAAATTCAATAGCGCATGCAATTGAAGAAATTATTGTGCAATTTCAATAACTTTCAATTGGGTTTTCAATTTTCTGCATACACTTTTTGTGCCGAACTTTATCGTATCTTATCTTTTATTGGGAGGGCACGGCCTGGCCAAGAACCGAATGGGGCATAAAAAATGAAAACTTTCTTAACTTTTGTCTGTCTTTAGACGATTTCCGGCCATTGAGGAGCTCATTGCCTAAGAAATGCTGAGTGCAATCATAATTTGAAGAGTGGAAAAATACAGTGGAACATCTCTGCAATGAATTGAAATACGACTACATTGTTTCACATTGTTGCATAATTGCAAATTAACATTTATATATAATGGGTTAACTGCAGTCAGAAATTGTAATTAGGAAAGAATTACTTTTTAGTTCGTTATAGCATAGCTGGATAGTACCTGAATTTAGATATTCTGCTGATTTGTGTTGTTGCTGACCAAGCGGTTTCTGGCCATAACTTTAGCCCGGCCGGCCACTCGGTTTATGCCATAATCACAAAATATGACGCCATTTGCTCGCAATTTTAAGAGCTTAACTATGTAAATCTTTTAATATGGCCAATGGATGAGCACAGCGAGCATATAAAAATTGCATAAAAAACGAGGAGCATAAACCAGAATGCAAACAGCGCCACGGCGGCTGAAGCCAAAAGGCAAACAATGCAATCCCGCCAAGAACTCTGCTGGCACAGCTCCCAACAGGCAGACGCTCCTCTCCCTACCCAGCCCCCCTTGGGTTGCAGTCGGGTCCCAGCGGAAGACATAGAACGAAAATATGCCTCGAAGGCGCGACGCGCGCACGGCAAAGCTTGGCAAAGTTTTTCGCATAAACATGAAAAACATGAAAAACAGCAAACAACTTGCAAAACTCACGAAACCCAGAGTTGAGGTTGATGCAGGAAAAGGTGAGGGGGAGGGAGGGGCAAACCTTGGCCGGGTTATGCATAAAGCAGCCAGAGGCACAGCACATGATATATGCATCTATGTAAATACATATATATGCATCATATCATATGCGCCAGTTACGTGGGGTACACTACAGTCTATATATAGATATATGGCTGCATAGTTGGATAGTTTTGTGCGGCTGTCTGTGCCCGCTAGGTAAATTTTGTGTGCAACTTTTGCAATTGAAACAATATTTGTGCCTCGCAATGCCCCCCGCACATAGGTCAGCCAAATGGAACTACGAAATCAAGGGTTGTACTTCAACTCGTGCCGAGGACTGCAGTGCGTAGTTCTTGGGGCACGTGCCTCTGTTTTTTACCAAACCATTAATCAAACAATTAGAGCTGGTTTGCGTCAAGCAACTACAGTCCGTCCGACCGTCCGTCCGCCCGCAACCCCCGCAAACGTATTTGCATAAATTATGGCTTCATAATAACCGCTATTTGTAATTTTGGTCACTGCTGGGCGTTCCGGTTACGCCCACTTCTGACACCCCCTCCAAGCAGAATTTAAGCATGTATTTCAAGTAAGCAGTTGGCTAACCGAACATTATAAAGCGATTCATTTTGGTTCATTTAAAGCTTGTAGTTTGCCAAATTACCTAAACTCTTTCTTTAAATCTGGTTTGATTTTAAAATCCATACATACTTTAAAAATCTTAATTTTGCGCCGTGATATCTGTAAAACACTACAACTTTGATGTAGTTAAAAGTAATAATAATTGTCAAGATAATAAATTAGATATTTCAGACAACATTTTAAAAATATAATATAAGAAATTAAATTTAATGGATAGGGCGTTTTAATAAACTAAACTATTCAACATATATATAAATTTATTTTAAATGTCAATCATTAATTAGGATTCGTTTGAGTCACATAAAATTTAACAAACCTGAGATGTAACAAGTAAAAGCGGTTTAGTCTAGGGGACTACTCGGAGATACCCTCCTTATACCCTATCAAGATTTTGTCGTGGCTGAAACTTTAAAATAGTCAGCAAGTTTAGTTAACAGTTGATTACCCAATAAAAGTACTTATTTATTATTCCCCAAAGTTGTATAGAAAACGAATCTGGTGTGATTTTAAAGAATTAATAAAATATGACAAGCTTAACTCTTTTTTATAAACTAAAATAGTGGATTACTCCAAAAAAAAACCAGTAATTATTATTATTAAGTAGTATAGGAGACATATATTCGTATGTGTAAATATAAAAAATAAATTGTGACAAAAACACTTACCTTTTTTTTAAAAAGAAACAGGCTTCGGGCTATTTTATACAAGGCTAGTCACAAATACAGCATCGCCCGCCCATGCACTAGCCTGGCCTGGGGATTCGAACCCAATTCTTCACACCGTTCTGACGGCCCAAATTCCACGTCCATGCATTTAGACAACTCATCTGCCGAAAACTGCTTAATTATCCCATTTAAATGCATCGAGTTCGAGCTCCGTTTCGTATATTGGACTAAATTCGCTGTATAAGCTAGTACAAGGGTTTGAAACTTGACTAGATCAAATCTAAGCAAGCTGAACAAAGCACTTGGGAATTATTAGAGTTGGTTAGGCGATTAGTATTGAATATTGCACAAATCTGGCAACTCTGGCAACTGAGAGCTGCATTCGCTAATTGAAGAGCAGGAAAGCGAGTCGATTTAAATGAAAGCCCACCAAATAGCAATTATCGAGTGTAACTGCAGCATACGCATAACAATATCAATTAAAATGTACGACAACTGCAAATTGAAGATATTTTCTTTTTTGTTTGCCCAGCTGGCAGAATGCCCGGGCGAGCACATAATACCCAGAAATGGAGTCAAGGGAGCGACAAGCGACACCTACTCCGGACAGCTCCGGCTGCACACAATCTCCAATGTGCATAGCTGCCTTAAAAGCATAAATAATGGGCTGTGGGCGCTCCTAGACGCTGTCTGCGGCGGGCAAGGAAGGGGGCAGCTTAGGAGGTAAATGAATGACAAACGCCAGCAGCGAACGTCAATGCCAATGACGTCAACGCCATCATTGTCAGAGGGGAGCGTGTTGAGTGCGGCAGCAGCAGCAGGAGCTACCTGCTCGGAGGCAGTAGCAGAATTATTGCTAGCTGTCTACATGACCAGGAGAGCAGACCGGCCAGGAGCAGCGACGGACAGGCAATTGCTGGAAGACAGGCAAATGGGTTTCGCCCTGACACGCTGAACTCTCGGCGCAAAATGAGAAAAATGCTGTGACACACACCGGAAACTGGAACAGGACACACACACACACACACAATCACAAAGGAGGGGGGCTGCATCAAAAGCAATGGCTTAAGTGCCTGAGCATTGTGAGGCAGCGGCTGACGGGCGCAGAATGCGCCTGGTTGTAAAGGGGGAGGGGGGTGGGAGGGGGGCCTGGGACCCGGGGTGGCGCGGCCAGACCCGCATTTTGCAGCCAGCATTCCCAGTTGGTCCTTGACACACCATTGTTCTTTTCACTTTTTACGAGTGTGCTGCAAATGAAACGCGGCCCCCAAGAGCCCCCCAGCTGGCCACCCTGCCGCGCCCCGCAAGCGCCCCCTGCTTGCCACAGCTTCCCCCGCGCCTGTTGAAGGTGTTCGACGGCGGCGAGTTGATTATGGCGACCAATGCCGACTTAAGTGGGCATGTTGCTGTTGTTGTTGCTGTCGTTGTTGTTTTTGGTGCTGCCAGCCGCGCTGATGAAGCACCTTTTGTTGTAATGAGTTTCGAGTGCGATTTTTTGGAATGCGACCCCAAACTCGAACCCTTCTGGCCCATACAATTTTTTACGATTGTAAGCGGCTTATGTCGGCGTCTGTTCGGAACTCGTCTGGTCGGGCCGAGTCTCGTCTCTCTCGTTTCGACTGATTTAGTTGCCATGGCTTGGCGCATTTTGGAAATGATTTTCGTTGCACACGTGATTTTAAAGCGATCTCGTTGTAAAAGCTATAAAGTAGTTAATAATTTTTATGCTGATGTGCATGTTTGACACATGAACAATATGTTCGTATTGGTAAAATTGCCTAAATTTTAATGCTAGATACTTAGCTTTTTGTCATATAGATTCCTGGTGACCTCCTCTAAAGATCGCTTAGACAATTTTTTGCAAATCGATAAAATCCATATATGTTTCTTGGGGGCGGATAAACCGCCAAAATCCATATCTCTGACACCCGACTGCAACGTTCCTACTTGCTTCACTTTCCAATTTCTCTTCTATTTTTAGGTCTCTTCGAATTTATTCCAGCCCCTATTAAAGCTCTGACTATCAAATTGCCAAATTGCTTAGCTGATTTACGCCCACTGGCCAACTCTAAGTTGGGGCCGCTTATTGCATTTCAGTTTCCCGTGCCCGAGCTCATCAATAAGAGTAGCAGCAGCTGGGCGATGAGCTCTTTCTCCATTAACTCCCCCGAGCCCCCTTGACATTCGATATTGATGATGCATACGGCAAACAACAGGAGTGGCAACAACAACAACAACAACAACAACACGAACGGGACAGAGACACTGACAATTGCATTGACATTTCGACAGAGCATCGAACGAACACAGCAGCAACATGTCGCGAGTCTGTCCAAGCGGTTGGGTTAAGGCACACTCCCAGCTAGAGATGGTCGCGTGTCGTGTCACGAGCAGGAAACAGACCGAATAACTAACTAAACAAATGTACGGCAATACACCCATAAAGTTAAGAGAATTTAAAAATCATATCAACAGCAAAAACAATTTTCATATGATGACAACTAGACTTTAATGTTAAATATATAAAAAATTCTTATAAATCGATAACGTATTAGTTCAACACTTGTTTAAACAATTCAGCACAAACTTAGAGCTAATGAGAATTAACACAAGGCGATTCTAAACAGGACTTAAAACAATATCAAAGTTAAACCTGCAACGAAAACAGGTATCGATAATTATAATCACATTAGATTAAAATAAAATGCGAATCGTGCTGTGGCTAAGTACAATTCAACACGTTCCTGCTAATGATCGTGCGTGTTTGAAATTTGTCGGTCGTGTTCTGTTTAAAGTTCTCCGACTCGCGGCACCCCAAACAGCAGCAACCCCGCTTGCTTTTACTCCGCACCCTCGTGATTTAGATCACGACACGACCAACAGACCGAAACACGAGTAGTGTGCTGTGCATGTTGTGTGTGTGTGTGAGTGTGTGTTTGTGTGTGTCTGCGCCGCATATCGACTGCAATTCCTTTTGATTTTGTCATTGGGATTTGTTGTCAGCTACGATTTTTGGCATTGTGTGCAGTTTATTTGCTCAGTCAATCCGCTCGGCCATCAGCTTGCTCGGCTGACAGTTCGACCAGTTGTCAGTTTATTTAGTTATCATTGCGAAAATGTTTGCCTTTAGTTGGGCTGCCTTTCCGTATTTCTTATTGCGCTTTCGGCCCGTCTGTCCGCCATTTTGATTTAATTGAAACGAACTTTCTCTTTGCCAAATTTAACAATTTCACAATTTTCCACTGCATTTTCAATTTGTGCGTATCGCCTGCAGTGCGCCACAGTGCACACGCCCACATTTCCACACGCCCACAATCGGCACTTTTGCATTTCCACACGCCGTGTTGTAATTGGCGCCGGGCAACAATTTTGCATTCGACGCTCGCCATCGGATTGTGCAAATTTCACTTTGCATTGCCAGGCCGAACACAGTTGCGCCCTCTTTACCCCCTCCCTCCTGCTACTGCCTAAGCCTGGCCACGCCCCAACACATTGATTTGAATTCGGTTATCAGTTCATTTGAGTTTCTATTCGACGATTTTCAGCAGTTTTAAAATAATTTGTTATGTTAAGCTTTGAAAATGGGTCCTAATTTAGGACCTGAGTGCAGGTTTTGTGTTCCTATTTATAGCATTACTGTTCATTGTTAATGTTTTTCGAAATAAATAAATGAATAATGGGAAAAAGTGTTTTTATACATGTTATTTTTAAATCTCAGCAGAAGTATTTTATCTACTAATCTATTTATAAATTAAATATAGCAATAATAAATATATGTAATATATAATAAAATTAATGAAAGTTTATTATTTAAATATGTCACATTAAAGCTATTCTTTTTTTTCATTTTAGTTTTTTAACTGTCCATGCAAGGGGGTGTGTGTAGGTGGTAGGTGATAATCCAAAACTTCCGAATTCCAGTAATCCAGTCCAGTCAAATCTATCCAGAACCATTTAGCAACGAGAGACGGTAAGAGAAGATTAGACATAGAGAAGAAGTAGATGATGACGATGATGTTGTTTTTCTTCTTCTAGCCACAGCCAGCCATTATTCATTGCCCTTCTTTTCTTCTCCGTTTATGATGATGTTATGTTCGTTTTGTTGTTTTGTTTGTTTGTGTTTTATTTATGTAGTCGAGATGTTTTGCTTGTACTTGTGTTGTTTCTTGTTTGGTTGCGGTTTTCACAAGTTGTAGAGTTGTAGAGAGTTCCTTATATATAATTTCATTATATATATTTAACGTTATAAGTGTATGTGTTTCTGCTTAAAACTTAACTACTCATATTGTATATTTACATATAGAATTCTGCCCGTTAAACATTGATAAATACATAACAGCACAGCACAACATTTATATGTAAAATTGTCAAAGTTCCAAATATTTTATATATATTATACAATCTATATTTATAATACCATCTACATACTAATACTTTGTATTATTATTTTATTATACAAATTATATTAAAGGACAAACACAATAGATATACACCCATGCCCGAAGCGGGACTCGAACCCGCGACTGTTTGTGGTAAGAGAAAGCGAGAGTTGACGTGACATACATATACTTTGATTTAGATATACGCATTTGACGAGCACGAACTCAACGCTCAGGACCAAACCAGCCGGCGGATGCAAGGGGCCCGTGCGGGCTTCATAATATGCCTAGGACCTCAGCGGGGTTCGTGTACTTGCTGAACACTTGAGATGTTTGGTACTAAAGAATTTTATGTTGTCAATAAATTGATACGTTACATCAAATAAATCTATATTAATATATTTAAAATAATGTTGGGTATCTTAAAATGCACAGCCAACCATTTAGTTTTTAGTTTAGTTTAGTTTCAAAGACGGTATTAGCTTGTCGATCAATCTGTACAAATAAACAACAAATTTCCGTGCGAAATGTAGCTTTAAATCTCAACTTGAGCACGTTTCTCGCCTGGACACGTTGGACAAATAGTCGATAGCTGCAGCGGATGAATGGCCCATCCAGAGTCCACCCGACGCCCCATTTGGGGTCGATTGTCAGCTTATCATTAGATGAGCAGCTGCTGTTGCATCTTTAATTGGAATTAAATGGGATTTTTATGAATAATTGAAGCAGGCAAGTGGCAACTTCCCGACGCCCGCCCTCACTTGCCTATCAATTTCAATTATATAATAATCATTTCCGTCTGGCAGCGAACCCGCCCCGCCCCGCCCCCACAGCCCCACGTCGCGCCCGCCTGTCAATCATAAAGTGCCTTCGACTCCGCAAGACGGGCGACCTTTGCAGCTGACTTGGGCGCTGGCTCAGGCTGCTTGCCGAGTCGTTGCAAGTTCACGCCAATTAAGGCTAATCAAATTATTTATAATGCTTAACCTAATTTCTGGCCTAGTCAACGACGCCATCGTCGCCGCTGCACCCCCTCTCCCTCCCCCTCCCCCTCCCCGCCGCGCAAGCATAACTCAATAAAAACTGCGCTCCAATTTGCTGCCACCCAATATGGCTGCAATAAAGAAGAAGCACATGGGGGGCTGGGGGAGGGGCTGCGCGCAACACTTTCGCCTGTGCGAACTTTTGCAATAACCACTTAAAATTCACTCAGCTGTGAATTATGCGCACGTCGAAGTGTTGTTCTTGTTGAAAGAGTAGAGCAAAAATCCCCACGATGGGGGCTAAGGTGGCACCACGGAATGTGGCACGGACGCATGTGGCGTGGCTGCTGGCCCGGTTATTGGGTGTCGATTTTAATTTGCGCACCCTGCCACGGAATTTCGCCTTCAGAAGTGCTAGAGTGCGTTTTTCGGAGCTGAATATGCAATTGTGTTAATTGAACGGCCTCGAAACTTTAAAGAGAGACTTTATGAATATTTCGAAACGATATGAAGACTGCAGTTGAGTTGGTTTAAAATATAACTAAGTGGAAGTATCTTTAAACTAAGTATTTAAAAAAAAGAAATTCCGCTGGCCTGCAATATAAATATGTGCACATATCATAATTGTCAAGAATTTCGATTCGATTCGATTATTCTTTCACCAAATCTTAATGTCAAGCAACCTTTTACGAACAATGAGTAGATGAGTTCTTTATCTTTATTCGAGGAAAGGAACATCCAGTATTTGTTATATATATAGTTCTAAAGATGTTGAATTTATTAGAACCAAAATATATATTTTTTTTGCTGCCTAATTTGTAACAAAATGTAAACTTTTTAAAATTAGGATAAACGAAATTTTAAGTCTACATATCGTTAAACATGATACATGATTGTATTATCTTTACTCAAAAATTGAAGGCTCTTAGATTTGATACTGTTTTGCGCCAGCTTAAAAGGTAATTAATAAATTATTTATGAAGTAATTAATATTTTCTGTTTTTTGGGAGTGTATTTGTGAATCAGCCAAATTTATGGCATATTAGCTGTTGCATAGTTAATATCAATTTTGTTACAATCATGATAATATAAATTATTCCGAGCCAGTTCAGAAACTTTATATGTTTATGTTCCCAATTCATACAAGTATTGATTTAAAAAATGGAAATGAATACTGATTTTTTTGGGCTTTAATGCACACACTTTAAATTTGGAAAAATCTAAAATTTCACTTGACATAGCTTTATAAATTTTTGTGGGACACAGCAAGGCAACTTAATTTGTTAAATCAACTGTAATTTATCTTTCTCACTCGCTAAGCCTGGCAAAGTCATTCATTATTGTAATTTATTTGCAGCTGAAAATGCCAAATATTTATTTAATTTTGAGCATTCTTCAATTTATTTGTTTGCACAATCGAACGCAAACAGAGCCCCAACCACTCCCCACTCCCCCCCCCCCCACAGCTGACTGACATTTGGCAATGCATATCGATTGCGATTAGTAAGAAAATTTTCAATTTTCTAGCAGAGCTGCCAGAGCATTCAAAAAAAGAAAACAAAAAGAAAATCACAACCAAACAAACTGTTGGAAAGGCGACAGCCTCCGGCAATGTTGACACCCGACGGCAGCCTCCGCCTCAGCTCCCCGGCCTGGCCAAGCTCTAGACGCTGGCTGCGGGGTCGCCTGCCTGGTCTAACCGCTGTGAAAATATGGCTCAGTGTTATCGATGTCCGTAACAATGGCAACGTCGAACGTCCTGGCTGCTGGCTGCTGGCTGCTTTCTGCCAGCTACTCACTGGGTTCCATGCTGGCGGCCGGCGGTTCTCCCCCCGCCGGTTTCAGCCGCCTTGGCAGCTCGCATCCGGAACGCGGTTTCTATTTGAAAACCATTTTGTTTGCTTTATGGATTTGCAGAGCTTAAAGTGGCTTCGTCGCTTCGTTTGCTTCATTTTGCTATTGTTGAAAATTTGAAGGCGTGAATGCGCCCAGGCCAAAGCCAGAGCCGAAGCCACGGCCAAGTCGTTGCCATTGCCTCAGTCAAGTGTTTGGTCTGGGCCTTGTTTTTGTTTTATTTTCCCATGTTGACTATTGGCTTAGAGTTATGGCCAATGGCAACTGTTTACACGCGCGCGCCGCGACGCAACGCTGCTCTTGTTCCGCCTTTCCTCCTCCTCCGAGACGTGCTTCCTTTAATTGGGGGTCACAGGCGCTAATTTTGAGCCAAGTGCCAAAGTTTGTTGTGGGATTAGCTTGGCGGGCCCTGATTAAGTGGCAACTGCGAATAGTGGCAGATTTTTGGAAATAAGATGCTTAAAAGTCTGTCTAAAATTATATATCAACAGGTTATTCTCTTGCTTTTAATCCGATGCACAAATAAGGAGAAACTTGGCGCTTCTCTAAAAGTGTTTACAATGAATTCCGTAAGAATATCATAAAAATAAGTGTATAAACAAGCAATTAATAGTACTCTCCTGTGAAGTATGGTCCACGAGGAGTCATATATAAAATACTTAAACAAATTAAAAAATATATCTACAAAGTTGCGCATAATATATTTTTTACGCTCGCGTCCTACAGTTGAACCGCAAAACACAAGCCAAAGAAAAACATAAAAAAATAAAAGGCTCTTTAAAAACTGAAATTAAACCCCCCGACAAAAAAACCTTTGGCTGCATCTCGTACTTTTGCTTTAAGCAAAAATGAAAAATTAAATATATTCCATTTGAAGCGGTCATGATTTATGATCCCTTCCCTGGATCTACGCTTGCTTTATAAGACCTAATAGCATGCTAAAATATTTTTTTGGTATTACTAGCTTTTAAAGTCTATGTTCAGTATTTATTGTAGACCGGTGAATTGAATAAATTTGCATTAAATTAAATTGTATTTGATAGATATTCAATTTACATGTGCAATAAAATAAATATTTTTAAGCATTTGATATGTTGCTATATTAAATCCATTAAATATTTTCATAGTTAAGATTAATAAAAATCATTGCGACTTTAAAAATTTGCTAACCAATTAAAAAGTTTCTTAGACGACCGAACAGCATACATTTGGAACAATTCCTTGAATGTGTATATGTATAAGTATATATAATATATATTTATTTTTTCTTCTTCGGCTTTTCTGTTTATTTCTGTTTGTTTCTTGTCGGCTTTTGCATTTGATTTATTTGCGTTTGTTCATTTCCGTTTTCGGCCGCTGATTATCTCATTTCAGCTGAGCTCATCTCAAACTTAACTCAGTTGAGTTCAGCTCAGTTCAGGCGTGCGTGTATCTTTGTATCTGTATCTGCTGGCTGTTTGTATCTGTAGCTGCAGCTCGTTGTAAATTCGTTCTGGCAGCTTTAATGTTTGCCAAAGCGGAAATGAAAACTTTTGCACGTAGTCACCAAAAGTGGCCAAGTGCACGTTCTGCTTGCTGTTCTTGTTTCTGTTGCTGTTGCTGTTGTTCTTGCTGCGATGAAGCATGAGAAGTTTTGGTTTAATTTTGGTATTTTCACGTATTTGCACCCACACATTGCCCACACACAAGCCCAACACTTGCGTTTTCCAGCTAGGCTCCCGCCCCCAACCCCCACGCAGCGAGTTTTGGATTTTCGTTTCGGTTTCGGGGGATTCTGTTGTGGATGCGCCCAGCTGGGCTTAGCTGAGTTGGCACGCACGTCTGCTCATTAAATACGCATACGCATGGCCAGAAGGAGACGGAGCGGGAGAGAGCGAGACAGACTGTTGAAGGAAGTCACATACTCTCATCCAGGGCCACAGACAGTTGCCATACACTTATAAATGTTGTGCTAGATAATGAATCTCATGCATCCCCTCCTTGTAGCTCCCCTGTCCCCACCCGACCCCCCTGACTGCCGCTGAGTTCGGTCTGTTGAGTTGTTGTCTGTCTGTTTTATTTGCTTTTATTGTCTTCAACTTTATTCATATCCTGTTAAAATGTATAACTTTGGGCTTTTCGGGTTATAAATTAAATGCAAGTACAACCAATTCAAGGCGAGAGTCCTTCAGGAGGATGACGATGGGCTGGATGAGAGGGGTGGGGAGTTAATATGTTGTCAACTCGACGATTGTGTTGATAAACTGCAATATGCAGCATAATTAATGAGCATGTCGTACAATGCCAATATTTTACATTGGCAGACAACCAAAGACACACACACACTTTCACACACACACACACGTGCACTCACAAGTGAGATGGAATTATGTGTGTAATTGGACTTAATGAGCAATTTATGTAATGTGTTTCAAAATGTGTTTTAAAGACATTTTTGATTGGTTCGTCGGAGATGTTCTGAAAGTTTCTTAATTGCTTAAACAAGAAAAACCAGTTGTCTTTGGTTTGACGAACACTGGGAAACATATATTTGACAGAGAAATATATAATTTTCTGTTATTATTTCAGTCATTTCAATTTTCATGTATATTTCATAGCATAATGAACTGAATATGAGTTAAATTGCCGATACTGTTCTCAGTTCAAACAAAGTAATTGCCATTATATTCGGTTTATGAACTTTTTGGTTTGTTTTGGTTTAAACCTTGCTTCATCACTTTTTACCCAATATATATTTAGTTGCAATATATATATGTATTTATAAAATGTTTTTAAAAGTTTTATTTAAAAATATTTATTTCCGTTTACTGGTTCAGTTCACAATCAAATAACTTCTAAATTTGTGGACTTCAATGCAATTTAAAATTTTTTTTTTATTTATTTGCACTCGAAAAAACTTTTAAAAGTTGAATTCAATAATTTTTAAAAATATCTCTCAGCTTAAATCTATGATCCTGGCGCCTTTAACTACAAAAAGAATTTAACTTTCTAAGAACTTAGCTAATTTATGAGAGTCCATTAAAATGCTTAGTTGTAGAAGGGTACAAGCGAATCGGTTTGCGACGATTAATGAACTATTCTTGAGCTATTCGCGACTTGCGAAGTCATCAATAATGGACAATCGCTGGACTCAAAATGAAATTGCCATAAAAAGCGCCAGAGGTGGGAAGCGAAAAACTTCTAAAGAACCACCAACAGAAAACGCAATGAAAAGTCAAAAAACATTGACTTTTGAACTTTTTCATTAGCGCAAGGAGACGAACCAAAATCGTGGCATAAAAACAATGTAACGCCAGGACAAGGAACCACTTGAGAAAGTCGAAGCAGCCAAGTGGAAGCCGCTGGAAATCAATACACGTGTGAGGGTCGGGTGGACGGGACGGGACGATAAAATCAAGTTCATTTACGAGCTAAAGAGGCGAACATTTCACAGGTGAGGCGGACGCTGCCTAGACAAAACCAGACAAAAACCCGCCAAAGCAGACAGTTGCTGCCTTATAGCCTTATAGTTGGAACTGCTGGCTGGTCTCTGCTGGCATTAAAGTTAATAGAAAAAGTTGCTGTTGGCCAAGATTCAATCATGCGATATAAATAAGCACACACACACACACATACACAGCCTGGAAAAGCAGTTGGCGGCCAGGTAAATAAAACAATGAACGACCAAAGGAACCGAAAAAACGATAAGAAGTCACAAAAAGTTTCGTCTCTCTCCTTTTGACTTTATTTTTGTGTTCTTGTTATCTTTGTTGTTGGCCTCAAGTTGAAAAATTACACAATGCGGGACAGTTGGTCAGTTAAGTTTGTCTTGAGGTTTCCCAGCTTGATATTTGCTGGTGTTGATTGAAGTTTGCATGTTGCCAAAACTTTTCGCAATGAGTCTTAAAGTTGCCCCGACAAATTTGCCAAAGTTGCCAATGTTGCTACCTGTGTCTCAGCTCCAGGTCCGCATGGGAGGCTAACAAAGCTCCAGAGAGTCCTGAGCATGTAAATGGGATTAAAAATTAAAAGTTCAATTCCATGATTTAGAGAAAACTACTTTGAAATGCACACACGCAGATAACTGAAATTACACTGAAATATATACTTTGATATTTTTAATGCTCATTTGTTATGAAAGTAGTTCTTAAACATAGCTATAAAGTAAAACATAGTATATTTTTCAATAAACTGTTTTTTTTTTGTATTCTTTCATTTAAAATGAACGAATGAATGTATGTAGTAAATAATTTAAATGTTTTAAAAATATTCTGAAATAAAAACTAGTTTTCATTCGGGTTTTTAAGAATTCTTAAATATAAAAATATTTATTTATATTATTTATTTAATGACACAGTTAATATAAATATTTCATACATTAAAATGTCTATTTAAATATACAAACTAAAGTTCCGAATATAGATCATTGAGTTTTAATTATTTCTGATATCCCAATAATTCCAGTCTTATGCTTATAATAAGT
Source organism: Drosophila robusta (assembly GCA_035043565.1). Classification (NCBI taxonomy): domain Eukaryota; kingdom Metazoa; phylum Arthropoda; class Insecta; order Diptera; family Drosophilidae; genus Drosophila; species Drosophila robusta. The sequence goes on along the minus strand of JAWNMW010000583.1, from coordinate 8,342,073 downwards.
TTATAGTCTACAACTTCCTGTTCCCACAGAAACCAACACAAGTTTTAGTGACTTTGATCTCGGCAGCTGTTTATGCATGTACACTGCTCCATGTTGCCCCTGCTGCCCATCCGCACATTCCCCGCCTGCCTCCCCCTCCCCCTCCCTTCCACCCACTCCTTGGGAAACATGCGCCCGCATATTGAAATCCATTTAATTCAATTACACATCGCCACAACTTAAAGCGCATTTCAATACAAGAGCTGATTGGGGTGTGCGTCTTGGCGGGAGCATGGGGGGCGGAGGTCAGCTCAGCAGCTGGTGACTGACCGACCCCCGCCTCAAACCCCGCCTTAATCCCCTTTCCGGCAAGCGAACGCAGTTTCACTTACGATTATTGCCTACTTCGACTGGGCCAGGGGCCGGGCGCCCCGTCCAATGGCGCTTGTAGGACACGGCTAAGCGCCACATGCAACATGTATTTACCGTTCTTTTCTCTGTCTGGCCCCAGCCCCCCAACTCCCCCCACCTCGCTCGTGTATACGTACTTTACATGCTCGAATTGTCATTGAAGCGTTTAGCCATTTTATTAGATTGTGCTGTCGTCTTGAAGCAGACGACCCAACCGAATCGCCCCAGTTTGCGATGGGGTGGCCCTCGACTCTTCCCCTTTGGCAGCCTCCCCGCGTCCAGGCCGAGATTTATGCGCATATGCTAAGCACACTGTTTGCATTGGGGTAGTGGGATCGATTGGGTGGGGACGGGGGAGGCACCGGCAGGTTTGTTCTCACTTTGGGGTTGGCTCTTCGTTCGCTTTCTTGCAAGACATTCGAAGGGTTGGCCTTTCGGTTGCTGCTCCCGTGCTGTTGTCCTGTTTTCCCAACTTTTCGCTTGCCTTCGCATTTTTCCGACGCGTTTTTGCTTGTTTTCTAAATTAAAATTGATTTGATTTTTGCTCTCTTGCTTTTGTTGTGCTCGTCTATGGCCGGTGTTTGGCCTTTGGTCCTTGAATTGCACATATGCGTAGAGTCCTTGCAACTTGGCATCCTTGGCATTTTGTTAATAAATGTGCATCACAATTTTAATTTGATAATAAAAGCGCTTTTGAGTGCTTCCATTTAACAAAGGAATCCAGTTCCGAAGTCGAAATAAATTACGCTTTATATAAACAAAATTTGTTTGCTTTAATAAAAGAATCTTTAAAAATAATGTTAATACAACAAATATAAATGGAGCAAATATTTAATTTTAAAAAAATATTATTAAAATCGATATAGAGACCCTCGGCTCTGAGTGAATATAATAAAATATAATGTTGAACGCGTTAAGTAAATTATACAATCGATAAATAAAGCGTGCAAATCGGGAACTAATGAAATTAAAAAAGCATTACTAATGGAAAATCAGACTTTTCTCTATAAGGTAGTCAATAAGGGAGCTGCCATCGGAGTTCTAACCAAATGGCCAAGTGCTCCTGTATGCTGTCAGCAATTGTGCTTCTGGCACTGCTGGAAATCGGATCGGGATTTGGACGTAAGGGAGTCATGTCCATAGTTTCGGAAGTCTTGCGGCAGAAAAATAAGGACAATGTTGTCGTAGCGCCCGACTTGATAATAAACGCGTTGTTGCAGTTGTATTTGTGGGCAAACGGCGATACGGCTAAGGAAATTCATAACTTTCTGCAGTTAGGTCGTATAACAAAGGAGGATCTGGAGGGAATTCCGTATGATAATAATATAAGATCGGACATTCGGTTCTTTGTGTCCAAGGACATAAACATAGTGTCAAATCCCATAAGATTGACAACCTTGTACGAGAATTCAATTGAAAAAGTTGACTTTAGTGACCCCCACGCAGCTGTCTCCAAAATAAACAATTGGATAGCAAGAAAAACTCAGAACAAAATAACTGAAATTGTGGACAGAGTTTATACACATACGAAAATACTGAGCGTCGGTGCGACTTATTTCCGAAGGCCGTGGTCATTTAAGTTCGATGAAAAGAAAACGAAAAGGCGGATCTTTCATTCGTACAACAAGAATGGAGGCAATGACACAGTTCCCATTGAGATGATGATCAAAACTGGCAAATTTCGGACGAAATATCTAAAGGCATTGGATGCGGATGTTCTGGAACTACCATATCCCGCCGAGGTGGTTTCAATGCTTATTATTCTGCCGAGAACAGTTGACGGCATTGATGAGCTTGTCGAGAAAATGGCCAATTTGTATATTGGAGAACTTAATCTAAATGGTGTTCAAAAGAAGAAAGTTAATATCGCCTTGCCAAAGTTTAAACTTGAATTCAAAATTGGCTTTAAAAGTGTACTACAGAAACTGGGCATAAGGCATTTATTTAAAAATGCCGACTTAAGTTATCTAACCGATTCTCAGGGAAGGGTTCAAATGGAAGAGATTCTGCAGACCACCTTTATTGAACTGAGTGAAAAGGGCACAATAGCTGCAGCAGCCGAAAGTTTGTATCGCAGAAAAATAAACTATTGTGCACTACATATCGATAATAATACATTTTGTTTCAGGAAGTGGTAAAGGAGGAAAATCCAATCAATTTCAAGTATACCATCCTTTTGTATTCCTGATCATGCACGACAGAAACATTTATTTCGCGGGACGTGTAAACAGCCTGACCTAAATTTAAATACTGAAATATTAAACCCTTTTTTAATATTAAGCAAGTTGGATTGTTTTATTGAGAGTCGATACCTTTCGAGTAAACCTTTTGAGTTACCTAAAAGTGGATAAAAATGGTATACTGGTTTAGTGCAAATGTTGTCAAGAGTAATCGACTATATAAAATATTAGTCCCAGGCAAAGAGAAATACTTATTTTAAGTGTAGAAGCCAAATTTGATTCGCTTCGAGATGGTTACGTTACAGATTATACAAGCCGAGCAACGTTCAAATAATTCCAGTGATAATTGCATACCTAATTCAATAATTGACTTTCGCGTATGAGGGAACGGCTCCAGCTCCCACCTCAGTTCTAACGGAATGCTCAAGATCCATAATACATTTCCCCTGATTGTGCTCGTGGCACTGAGTGCACCCGAATCGGTCGTTGGAAAACAGATAATACCCTCCATCATTGCGGAGGTACTGCGGGAGTATACGGACGACAATGTACTCGTTTCACCCCACTTAGTGTTAGATTGTCTAATTCAGTTGTTTCTTGGTTCAATGGGAGGGACTGAGGGCGAAATTAATAAAGTGCTGGGAGCCGGTGACAAAGCCACTTTTCGAATGTTTCTGGAGACAATTTATCCGAAAATTGAACCGCCTAAGGATGTTGAACTATTTATGGCTAATCGTCTTTTCGTCGCTGATCATATAAACATATTGCCCAACTATCAGAAACAACTGAGCCTTATTTACAACTCTAGTGTCGCCAGCGTTAACTTTGCTGATACCAATAAAACATTAACCGCAATCAATAGCTGGCTAGCAGAAAGAACTGAAAACAAAATAGCTAAAATCGTTAATAAAATCGACCCCATATCGAAAATAGTGTTTATCAGTGCTATTTATTTCACTGGATTGTGGAAATTCGATTTCCAGATCGTAAATACGACGACGGCGCCCTTTTTACAACTCAAGCTAATGGAGAAGAGCGTACTGTCCATGTTGAGATGATCAGCCAGACAGCCTTATTTCGAGTGAAATACGTAAAGGAATTGGATGCTAACGTAATAAAAATACACTATTCCAAATTAAGTGACGTGTTTATGATTATTATTCTGCCGATAACGACGAACGGTATTCGACAAGTCGTCGATATGTTGGATACGTTGACAACAGATCGATTCGATCCGCAGATGGAGAAACAAAGACTTTATCGACTGATTCTGCCAAAATTTAAATTGGCTTCTAAAATAGAGCTGAAAGGCATCTTACAAAAAGTGGGCATTAAGTATTTGTTTAAAGACGCCAACTTAAAGGCTATGACTGATTTTGAAGAAGAATTGGAACTCAGCCAAATTCATCAGAAGGTGGTCTTCGAGCTCAAAGAAAACGGCACATCACCCGCGAAATCCCACGGTTTGTATATGATTTCCATTTTGAAATAGCCCACAATACAATTTTAAATATTCTAGACGAAGACAATAATATACCTGAGTTTAAAGTAGACCATCCATTTGTTTTTCTAGTCAGAGACAAACAAAAAGTTTATCTTGCTGGCCGCGTAAGCAATTTGTAATAAATTAATATTTTAATAACTAACTTGAAACTTTTTTAAAGCAATTTCAATAAACGATGTAGGTATTAAGAAAATGCCAAAAAACTTATGGCATTTATGTCAAATCTGGTTTGCCAAATATTATTTAGGGAGAGTCTGGCTCTCCCCGCACACACCTTTTTTCATTTACTGCAAATTCCCCAACCAATGGAATTTCCAAATATTTTTTCAATGAAATATACCCCCACCCCACGTATTCCCGCTATCTCTATTGCCGTCTCAGTCGGCGTCGGTGTGTGCATTACTTACGCACAAATCTCGCTGGGATTTGAGCACAAAATTAATACAAAATCGAAAAACATTTACCGAGGCTTATCGCAGCGACGACAGGCGAACGCTGCGTATGCGCAATGTCAAACGGCAGTGCTCAAAGTAGCTTATTTAAATTATCAACACGTTTGCGCCTGACGTGCGAGGCTTGGATCAGGGCGAGGGAGAGGGAGAGGGAGAGGGAGAGGGAGAGGGAGCCCTGGCCATATGTTTGGTCCATTAAGATAAGCGTCAATCGAACGCAAGCAAAACAAAGCCACACAAATTGTAAATCCGGCAAATGTGTAAAATTTTTGTTGTAGGCACGTTTTAAAATTACCATCAATAATGTAGACTGTCGAGCCGAGCCAGGCCCAGTACCATCCCCACTCGAAGGGGTGGTTCGGTGTCACTGACACTCGCGCTGTCCTTTGACTTTGACTAAGCCAGCACTGCTCTCATTGCCAGTTTGATGGCTTGATAGAAATCTGGCTGGCAGCTACCCAGTTGCCAACAGCCCCCAAATAAACCAACTGGGCCCGGAGCGTGCCTGCTCTATCGGGGGGTGGCTGACTGTCTAAATTTTCTTGACATTTTATTGTCTTGGACTCGTTTCGTATTTATTGAAAATCGTTTTAGAGCATTTAAAAGGGCATGCAAACTTTGTCAGATAACTTGTTATCGTAAACTTGACATTTTCTGGCTACTTCCAATTGTTGAGTTAGTTATAAACAGCAATCGAAAATAATTAAAGAAAATCTCTATATATTAGATGTGCTATTATTTTTAATTTTAAATATTCTGGTCTATTGCAAAACTATTTTTATTTGATCGAAATACTTTTCTTTAGATATGATATCCACGTATCTCTATCAATAATTTGAAGTCAGCTCTTGATAAGTAAACTGCGACCTTAAATATATTTATGTTTGTACATTTATAAATCTTCAACAGTTATACTTTTACTGTAAGGACATGCATTTGCAAGGACATTTCAAATTCGCTGCCCGTTTTTAGTACGTTGTTTCGGCTTTAACACTTGTCGCATACTTTTTGCTGTCCCAAAGCGGCTTTCGGAGCATTTTGTGCTTTAATCCGCGCAACTGTAGTCAAAGCATAGTTCCCCGTTCGCCCCCTGACCAACCCGTACCCCGGGCCAATGCTCACTAGAAAATTCACTGAGTGTCTAGTTTTATTCAGGCTGCGCAGGTAAATGGAGTGGCCGGCGCATTCCAAAGCTGGCAATTCAATAAAAATGCCGGCGTTGCGGGCTTTCCCATTCGCGTTGGCAAATTTGTTGTTGGTGGCCATCGACGCGGCTGCCGACTTTTGCATTAATCACTTTTGCAAGCTTTCCGGCAGGGCCAACAACGACAACAGCAACAAGAAAACACTGCCTGAAAAATAGGACAAAACGGAAATCGAGAAAAATTGGGAAAGCAAAGCCCTACGCAAAGGCATAACAAATGGTGAGAGTGCAAAACCCCGACGAGACCCTTTAATCCTCTGTGCAAATGAGCGGGGGCAGAGTTGAAAATTTATGGGCTCCACATCAGTCGTTTTTTTCATTTTTTTTTTTATCAATTTTTTATTCTGGGAATTGGTTGATTTTTGAAGGAATGGTGTGCGCATGTTAAATATGGATGCGAAATTCCGCATGGCAAATGTCAAACTTTGGATAGATAGAGCTCAGGGGTTAATCAATGAAAGTGATCAGTTTTCAGTATATTGCAGGAATCCAGAAATTTATGAAAACAATTAAAAAGGAAACACAAAATATGCTAGATAAGCTTCATATATTAATTTCTAAAATAATCATATATTCTGATAGTATTTATAAAGGAAATATTTTAATTCAGTTGGAAATAATTACAACTTTAAATAGCGCTTTTATATCATATGTAAATCCAGGTTGCCCAAATCAAGCACAATTTAAATCAAAAAAGTTATGAATATATAAGAGTTGGACAAGAAAAGAAAGAAGAAAATAAAACTCAATATAAGATATATAAATTCATTTTCATGTCACAAATCTGCTCTTCTCTCAGAACTCAGCTAAAAATCAACTAAAAAGTTTTGCAGCAAAATTGAAGGTTGTTCAATTATTGAATTTTTAACTTTAAACAGTGCCTGCTGGCCCAACCGCTCAAGGGGAAATTCATTGAATACAAAGTGAATATTCAGTTTCATTCGCTTTCAGTTGCTTCGCCTCGAGCGTTGTTAAATTACAAAATTAAAGTTAAATTTGTTGTAAAATGCGTAAAAGTTGGCGCGGGGCGATTAGTGAAATATGTCGGGAGGGAACTTTTGTTTGCTAATGTTGATAATGGATAAGTTTTGTCTTTTGATTTAAAATTTTATGATTTATAAGTGAGCGCAAACTTTTAGCAAACGCTGTTTCTCCCATTCTACACTTTCGGACGGTGTTAATAGAGTTTTCCAATTGTGCTTAAATATTTAATGCGCTTCAATTTTCACCATTTTGCGGCATGGAAATATGATGCAACAAGGTTTTCATTGGATTTGCAATGCTTTTATGAGACATTCAAGACAAGGCACACATATTTTGTGGACGAGCAAGCAAGAACTAAACTCGAATTCGAACCAAAAGCCAAACAAATAAACCGAATGCAATTGTAATATTATTTCAATTCTTTTTGCATATGTGGAAAACAAGCCGCAAACCGAGTTATGCTGATATAAATAGAATTTTGCATACCTATATGTGAGTGTGTGGAGTCTGTACTGTGTGTGTGTGTGTGTGTGTGTGTGTGCACTCACTCTGATAGACTCACATGCATATGCTTATTTATGAACTGTTTCCTGGACCGCAATAAAACAGACATTTCCCATGGCGCTCGGCTCCATTTTTGGTAGCTCATTGTGCCAAATGGCTTCCAGAGAGAGCGAGAAGAGACAATGTATGACCGCAGTAGGTTACTGCCACATTGCCACAGTGCCACACTGGCAGTGCCACAGCCGCTGCCGCTGCCACTGCCGCTGCCACTGCCGCTGCCACTGCCACTGCAGCTTATTGCCGCATCCTTCGGTGCATCCTTATGCGACTCATGCGGTTTGCATTTGAATGCCATTTGGGGCTTAGATAAAACTCCAGGCTTAAAGAAGCTACAGAAACGAATGCATCGCTGCGAATTATACGATTGTTATAGACGCAAATAGGGTTGGCTTTTGGCCATCATCAGGCAAATGGAATGCAGCAAAAATGGAATATCATTTAAATGCTCATTTCATTCTTGATGTGGCTGGCAAATGGCTATCGGAATTATTAGAGCTAATTTATGGCATTAATTTGCATTATAACGTTCTCTTACAAGGAAAAGCCCGGCAACTACAATACCCAATTTCCCAGAGAAATGTTCGTTGGGAATTTGGCATTTAGCTTGAAATATAGTTAGGAGACTTCGATTTTTTGCAAATAAATATTTAAATATTTTATGTTGAATAAGTCATGTTTAATCTTGAAATATTTTTATTTATTGATCAAAGTATTAAACAAAGACTTTTTTGGATAATTTGCCATAAATGACAAAAATTGTTGATTTATAAAAATCCAATTGTCTGTGACTTTCAGAACGTTTTGAAAACTTAAGCAATTTTCATGGGAAATATCTTATTGGTTTGTTATTTTATTATTTAAGCTTTTTTAATGTACTCATTGATTTGATTTTAAACAATTTTGCCTTTAGAGTGAAAAGACAAAATAAATTTAGAATCAACTAATTATATTTTATTCTATTGTAGGTTCCTAAACAAAAAGTAAATGTAAATGTTTGCTAATAAATTTACAAAAATTGTTTTCTGACTATTAACTCAAACGCAGCCGATGTTTCTTCGATTTATTGAGTTCCCATCTAAAGTGTATTAAATTTTGGGCAAAAGAAACCTTTGTCATGCCAAATGCTCACTTCGTAGAAATACTCAGCAACACTTCCATCAACCTTCAATTTCTTTCTCGTGTTTATAAATAAAATTTTATATTTTTATGCAAATGCTTTGGAGAAAGAGAGAGGAAAGTGAGAGGGAGAGGGACAGATAAGGCGTAGCATACTCGATTACCTTTATGCATTTACATGGAAAATGAAATTAATTCATAAATAACAAGCCCTAAGATACATTTCCACAGCATTTAATGTGCTGAGCCGTGCAGAACTCGAGAACAGGCAAACATATGAGCATTATGTAAATTAGATGAATGCCAAAATCAACTCTCGAGGCTTTTCAATGTAATTTCGCCTTGCCACAAGAACTGCAGAAGACGAAGAAGAAAATCAAATGGCGCAAAATGAGCGGGAGTTCAGATGTGGAGGTGGATGCGGAGTCGAGACATGGCCACAATTTGGCGTTAGGCAAAAAGGATTCGCACATTCACATGGTCCTGTTTACAGTTACAGTCGCAGTCGGGTCGAGAAAGCGAAAAACCCGCAAATGAAATGAAACGAAATGTTTGCATAAACGATTTAATCGAATTCCAATGCAAATTCAGTTAAATTTCATTTCCGGCCCAGGACTTTGCTGGAGATGCGACGACGACGACGACGACAACGCCAAGGACGAGGACGAGGACGAGGACGACGACAAAGACGAGGCATGAGGCAGGAACCACAGACTCGGGTCGGCAGATTCCCGCCGCTTCCCGGTTACGGAAATTAGCATAACACTCGCGGTAATACAATAAAAAGAAAAGGATACATTTAGAGCTACAGTTACAGCAGTCGCTTCAGCTACAGCTAAAGATACAAATACAAAAACAGATACTTAGCTGGGGTGCCGAAGGCAGGCGAGTGTAAAGTTCATTTTCAAATGGCTGATGTACGAAATTGAAATAGGAAACACTTTTTTCCTTCGAGGAAACTCATTGACGCTGACTTAGGCACGGTTTTCTGTTTTGTTTTTGGGCGTATTATAATTTGAAGAGGATATTTTAAAAGGAATGCAATTCGGCTGGCATCTTTCACATTCAAAAGCAATATATATTTTTATTGTTCAACACGAGTAGAAATAGCTGTTTAATAATACCTTTAACAATACTTAAAAATAGTGTCGTTTTGTTGTTATTTAAGGAATTCTCGCTGGATCTGAAGGGAAACCAGAATATTTTTAGTATTTGTTTATGTAGTGTATCGTCAAGTTAAACTTAACAACTCGTTAGAGTATGCAAATTTCGAGCACCCGAAAGTCCATTCAATATTCCTCGCAGTTAATTTCTACCCCTTTGGGTATTATGCAGTATTTATATTTATGCGCAATGTTTTTTGCTTCTCCTTTTGCCCTTTTGCCTAATAGAGCGAGCGACTCAATTAATGAGCCAAGTTTTTTGGGTCCTTCGCCCTGTTTGCTCGCGCTCCTTTATAGATTGGTCAAGCTTTGCTGTCTTACAGAAAGTTTAATGAAATCTTGACACGAACCGCGCGAACTGGATGTGAGATTTTCTTACCAATTGTCGCGTCATGAATTTTATTTCGCTCTCTGCTTGTAGTTGTAAAAATAATAAAAAAGAATTTAAGAAAAACACACAAAAGAAGAGCGAAGAAAACGTATTTCAAGTTTTTGTGCCGCTTTACAAGTTGTTGGCCATAAGCCAAGCAAGTCGCTTTATAAGGCCCCGGCCATAGTGTGGAAAACTTCGCAGGCGAAATCCGTAATCCAAAGGCAAAACTTTATGTTGACCCCCTCCTCCCTCCGCTTTCCCCGCCCAACCACAGCTGCATATTCAAAGCACTTTCCAACACTGGCACAGCACAATGTGTCGCCCATCTGCCGCTAACGCTTGCTGCGGGCTGTCTGGACGGACTGTCCCCGGGCGCGCATTTCCGTTACATGCCAAACACTTTTGGCCTTTGTCCCGAGACCGCAAAAGTCAGCGCCTGGCGCATACAAATTAATCACTTGGTCAAAAGGTTGGAGTGTCAGCAGCGCCAAAAGGCAAAGTTAATGGTTTCGGTTTCGGGTTCGAATCGCTACGCTTACCTCTCTCTCACACTGCCTCTCTCTCTCTCTCTCTCGCTCACCTCTTTCTCTGCACCACCTCTTTGCCAGCTTGGTCATATTTTGTCCATGCCGCTCACGTACGCGACGTTTTTATGATATACCAATTTTGACATAATCCACGTGGATTACGAACACGAGCAACGGGAGTCACACTCGCAGTTGCTCAAATTGGCCAAAATAGAAAGCTGCTCCATGGGAAATATAAGAGAGGGGATGAGGCCCCAACATGTTTGATTTGGGACTCCTAATATGATAGACGAACTGTTTGAGGGTTCAATTTGCCGGGCATCCCGAGTGACTTGTCCACAATTTATTTATGTCATCAATCACATATGGTTTGAATTTTTGATCACAAATATAGATATCTAAGGATGAACTTTAAGTATCAATGCAAATATTAACGATTGAAATACATTAAAAATGTATTTAAAAATGTTAAACCATTTGCTTCGACTTTATTGAATAAAATATAAACTCATCGATTGATGAGATTCGTATCTCAAGCTGTGGTAGCGATGTTTTAAGATCTCAGTTAAGGTCCAATTTAGTCGAGTCCCTAGTTTCTTTTTTAATAATCACTATAATTAAAGAAATCATAATATAAGTATTTAATTCCATTCAATTGCAAATAATTTATCTATATAAAATTAACAGCATACAGTCCTTATCATACATCTTTACATCTTAAATATTTTAATGAAAAATCAGAGAGCAAATATTAAAACTGAGTCAAAAAACCTAATTCAAAATATAATCCTTTGTATTCCTTTATAAAATCGCAATGGGCAGAAAAAATAGAACAAAAAACTATTCTAATTATTTATAAAACATCCAAATTCTGCATTAATTTCTTCTTAGCAACAAATCAATGTTCGAAGGCAATGCCAAGAAAATATCTTAGATAATTTTAAATCTTTACAACTCTCATAATATTCAGAAATTTTAAAAATCGATTTCTTCAATAGTCTTCCTTAGCATCCTGCGTATTGTACCACTGGGAGTAACTGTATGCATACCCTGTAAAGTATTTTTCGCTGTCCATTTCGGCGAGATTTGCGCGTAAATTGCATCGATTTATTTATAAGCAGGCCATAAGACTGTCGTTACTGTATCTGCATGGCCAATGGGGGGCGGTTCCTGCGGTTCAATCTCTGTGTATTTACCTCGTAGTTCTAGTTCAATAAACTTTTATGCTAAAACCTTGCCATTCATTATGGCCGGGGCCCTGGCAGGCGGAGGAACAACAAACCAGGCATAAATATGCCCAGGCATGCTTCCCGGATAACTAAGTACAACAGTTGGGAGGACGCAGGTGGTGGGGAGGCGGGTTGGGGCTGGGCGGGCTACTACTGGGCACACATTGAAACCGAGATTGTCAACATGGCGTAAGCGAAAGTGATACCGGGGATTTTCCACATGACGACGGCTACGACGACGGCATCATCATTGTCGTTGATGATGATGATGATGACGGGGCCTTAGACGGGAGCGTTGCCGATGCCGATGCCGATGCTGAAATATGCATTATAGTTATGGTAATGGCCCGCCCAACTACCCAAGCCACGCAGATATAGCCAAAGCCTCAGCTACAGCTGCAGCTCCGATCCCAGTCCGGGCGACGACGACGACGACGACGACGCCGACAGCAATGTTGATGTCAAAATGATGACAGGCATATTTACGCTCGTTTCGGTCTCAATGCTCTGCGACATGAGGTATATTAACTAATTGTCCGAAATGGAAATTCGAAAGTGAAAATATATTATAAATATAGATTGATATGTCTTGACTGAATAATAAGAACAAAGTAATTTAAATTAAATTAGTTTAATGAGTTAAACTTTTAAAAAAATTTTATATATAGATATTGATTAATATTTAGTTGCAGTTAGAGTAGCCTGATGGTATAAGTGAACTAAGAGTACTCATTCGCAAGATTCATTGCTTGGAAAAAATAAGCTTAAAGAAAGATGATAAAAATATATAGCATGTCTTAAGAAATAAAAAAAGATTTCACAAGTTACTGGAGAAACAGCTGAAGATTAAAATTACGAATATATCAATGAATAGTTTAAGGTAAGTATATTCTTCAGTTTAAATTAATAAAACAAAAAAGTTTTTAATCCCCATGCGTTTTATTACCAATTTATCTATCCACCTTTATAACAGATTTTTATCTAAATTATTTTTTATTTATATTTATATTTCTATATATTAATTTATATATTATTCCTATATATTCTTTTTAATTTTTAAAATACTCTTTTCAAATGTAAAGTTAACCCAAACTTAGAAGTTAGGGTATTCGAAGGCCACACAGCCAAATTGAAGCGTGTCTTGCATTATGTGTTTTTTTTCTGGATTTGCGCGTCGTCTTTGGTTTTATGGCTTTTCTTTTCATTTTCCATGCCGCTTCGCGCAAATTTTCAGTGGCTTGCCTGATGGGCCTTCGGTGTGTTGGTGGTGCGGTGGGTGGTGGGTGGTGGGGCCTGTCGACAGGCCGTGCAAGGTTAAAGTGACAAGTGCGACGGCAATGGCGCCTTGCATAATGCCAAGGTAGCAGCTTAGCATGTGACAGCGTGGGGCAGGGGGCAGGGGGCAGCGAGGGTGGTTCGATGGCTTTCATGGGCAACATATTTGCGTCGCGACACAACAAAATTACGTGCAGCCAGTCCACGGTAAGGGCAACGAGGGGGTGGCTGGTGGTAAGTATCTGCGGGTTGTAGCATAAAAACTTTTGCAGTCTGTGCCCCAAAGTAACGTTGCCAGTGTTTGTTGTTGTTGTTGTTAGTCAATGCTGTTGTTGCTGTTGGTTGTTCGCAGTTTGAATGCGGCTTTTGCTTTTGTTTTTATGCCACACTAAAAACATTGAAATGCGATACTATTGTTGCAACAACTGCCGTTGTTGTTGTCGCTTGTTGTTGTTAGTTTGTCGTTGTCGTTGTCGTTGTTGTTTGCGGCACATTACCAACACCTCTGGTTGTTTGTTCCCGTTGTCGTTGCCGTTGTTGCTGCTGTTGTTGCGTGTCTCGCACAATATGTGGCCATGTTTGCCGGCTGCCAGCATGAAATCTATGGATTTACCAGCACTTAAACTTTGTCATATGCCACACACACACACAAACACACTCACAGCCATGACGATGATGATGATGTCGGCATTGGTTGCATTGGATGAGACATAACGCATAGACGACAACTGTCCAACGGTGCATTAACCTTTGCCATTTTGTTGGCATTTCATTCTTCTCAGTGCAATTGCCAGCCAAAGTTGTGAATGATGGGGGATGGAGGATTGGCGAGGATGAGTGGGGTGCAGGGAGCACTTTAGTTATGTCCTGTGATTGCATAATCTACAGTCGGCTATTGGATATGCGGGACAGTTTCAGTTACTGACTAGTTTTCAAATTAGCGAACTAAAACGATTTAATTTAATTTTAGCACAATTTAATTGTCGATTTTATTTTTATATAAGCTTTCTCGCGTTGCTTCGTAACTATTAACTAAATACCATCTAAATATTTAACTACATTTTTTATCTTTTCCAAACAAAATTTCTTTTATGCTTTTTCAGTTTGCTTTATTCTTTTTGAACTTTAAAAATGTACAATTTCAGTGCTTTGCTTTATATTAATAAATATTTTATTTCACATATTTATTTTCCTGGCATTTCCATTTAAATGCTTTTATATGAACACACAAACTATCATTAATTTTCAACGTTTTGTAGTTTATTATTATTTTTTTCTCTCGCATAATTAAAAAATTAATAGAATTAATTAAACGTCAGCTTAAGCGGCATATCATACAGCATTAATAAATTAACAACAAACAAACAAAAAAAAACAAAAACAAATAAAAGGGGGAAAAGTATAAAAAATAAACCGAATAAGAGCCACAACAATGATTTAAAAAAAAATAACTGCACAAAGCTATAAACAACCGACTAATTAAACATGCAACAAGAGGCAAATCCCGCAAACAGAAAAACTACAAACTTTGAATACTCTGAAAAACATTGATTTTAATGCTTTACATTTAAAATATTTTTTAAAGTTAAGAAAAGTTATAGATGTCAGAAAAAAAGATATGATATATACACTATATTTAAAACTTACAATACACTTTCCTTTCTACACATAAGACTCAGGGTAGCTAGGGTATTTAACTATTCCAGTTTTTCAGCTGACATTTTCATGGCTTTTTTTTCAACACTTTGGCAAATTAAATTGTCAATTATTGACCAACAAACCAGCAGCAACAACAACTGTGTTAGCGAAAGTCAGCGTAATAAAGTATTTCTGCACACGCTCTCCCAGCGCCAGACCGCCCCACCCCCCCCTCCTCGACCAACCCCCTCCCACAAACTGTAGCGCTAAATTTGCAAAACCACAGGCGAGGCTGAGACTCACGGGCCTGGTGGTTGTTTGTGGCAACAGCAGAAAAAAGAAGTGCAACCACAGTTTAACCAACACCCCGACGCATTTGTCATTCTCTTGGCCGCGGCAGAGGCAAGTCCTGCAGCGTATCCTGCGCCGTTGCAGCGCCCGTTTGCCAATATTCAAATAGCAAAAAGTCAGACATATTCTCATTAACATAAAACATAAATATTTACTTTTGGCTTTTGCGCACAAACACACACTCTACCAACACACACACACACATACACACACACTCGAGTTTTCTATTTGATTTTGGTCAGCAGCTACTCATGTGTATCCTGCGCACATTGCCCCGCCCCGCGCCCCCACAAACATTTGATATTTCCTTTGCATTTTTACGCCATTACCGCTACGTGTTGTCTGCCGCGAGTGCTGGGGCGGGGAGGGCGTGGCATGTGTGTATGGCTGTGTGCTTGCAGCATTTCCATAAATGCAAATCAGTTTGTTTATTCGCAGCGCGCTTCTTCGCTCATATTTCTTGCAAATAGTTCAAGTTATCAGGCAAAAAACCATCCGACGAATATTTGTTGCATATTTTGTGGCTGCATTTTCGCCTCGGGGCGCGCGCGTGGGCGTGGCAAACGGGTACAACATGCAAGTAAATTGCCTTCGAAGAAATGCTCAAGCTGCATATTTCATGAAACCAAGTTGGGTATCAACTATTCGCAAGGCTACTTAACGATTGCCAGCCACGCTAGTGACGCAAAATTTAAGGCATCTCAATTTGTATGTGGAGTCCATGGATTTTAAAAACCCTTCACTTATAAGTCTGGAGATTTTACAAAAAAACATAATATTTAAAAAATTTGTTTTATTTTGAGATAATCTTTATTTCGTGTATGATTTAGAGACAATTAATTGATCTGTAACACTAATCTAATTTTAAGTACTTTGTTCTTTGTGTTGCATCTATTTTCGATTTTAGCTTATACATATATATGCTTTTATCACAATCTATGCTTAACAGAAAATACCTAATTGACTTACAGGTGTTACAACTAATTCTTTAATTATAATCTGATACAGTTTGTGGCGATTATTCACTAAATTCTCAATGCCAACACACGCGCTAGTGACGCACTTTTCGTGTTTATATCGAATAACCTGCATAACTACCAATTATTTCAATTGAAGGTTAAACACGTTGTTGTTCATTTAATAGATTGCTAGTCAGTTTTAACTCTGGAAAGCGCTTATTATCTACTACAATCGCTAGGACACTTGGGGCCTTGGGGTTATAATTGCCGTGTGCCGTCAACAGTTCCCAGCAGAGTTGTGAACGTATACTTATCACTCGCACTGTGCACTGCTACGCCCCGAGTATTTACATCCGATTCACTTTTCAACCGGGGCACTCGCTCGGCTATAGAATTACTCGGACTATATCATTATAATCAATGTCTTTATAGCCAGGCGAATTCCTAGCCCCACAATAACCAGAATGGCAAGCAGGGGAGCAGGTGGAGACCATCATTAAATCAAGAAGCAAACAAAATATTACAGACCCAACTCAAAAACGCCCCCTGCAGTGAGCACAGGGTGTCTACAGGGTGTCTACTGGCCAATGACCAGAGCGGCGTTCCAGACTCTCCCCAAACGACAACAACAAGGACAACAAGGACTAAGTGCAACAACGCCCAAGTCATTAGAATGCCGTTTTTCGGAAAATTGTATGCAGAAAACTTGGGGAAAAAGCAAAAACCGAAACCGAAACAGAAACAGAAACCAAAAGCAAAACGAATTTCATTAAATTAGACGTAACGGAAACAAAGTCGTTAAAACTTGGCCCCCAACCAAAAAGGGACTTAACCAGCCGGTGCCAGGACGACTGCGACTCCGACTGCAACTGCAAAGGACACTAACGATTCCACCAAAGGAGCATTTACGGGATATGCGTAGAGCAAATGCCATTGGCCACTTGACGCTGGTCAGGGACAATCCGGGCAAACGCTGTAGGGCAACGTCATTTTAATAAAACCTCCCAAAGGCGAAAATCCCCACATGAAAACACACACTCACACACACGCACACAGTACAGACAGACAGTTAAACAATTTTCATGGAGTACCTTTTTCCATATGTATTAGAAGAGACGAATTTAGAAGCCAAAAAGCTCCCCTCGCAAACGCATTGTCTGCTAATAGAGACTTGACTGAAGTGTGTGCTCCTCTCCCTTTCTACACACATATTCACACACACACATGCACAATTTCACTCTCTCACTCTGACTCGGTCGTTTCATGCAATGGCAAATTGCCATTTTTAGTTGGTGCCATTCGATGTAACCAAAACTGGCGACCATTGCCAGGCTACAAATTAGTATAATAAAACGTTTCATAAAATGCGCCACACACACACACACTTATGCTCGGAGCAGACGGGGAGAGTGAAGCTCGCCGCATACTACAGTTGAGCTGGGGTTTTGTCGCACTGTCAACATTTCAGCTCGAGCTTTAGTTGCCGTTTAAGCTTCGCTTTCTGTGCGTTTAATAGTTGTGCTTGAATTTCGCTTTAGTCTGCGTTACGGTGTTTGCGTATTCATTACATAACGAGCGTGAGCAAGTTCAAGTGCTGAACTACAACCCCACCCTCCTTCCCCTCGCCCATTCGCGTGTTATTTATACGGCACCCAAAATGCCAGTTGAAATTATATTATCCCCGCAGCGGCAGTCAGCAGGCGTCAATGTGCTCAACTTCTTTGAAATTGTCGCCATATTTTGCAATTAGGAGGACGACGCGGCCTGACACATTCAAGAAATTACAACGCCTAGAGGCGAGACGCCAACGACAAGACGACAACTACAAAAGCGACAAAGCGACCAAAGCAGCGACACAGCGACGCAAACGCCACGCTCAAAATGTATTTTATGGCCTGTTTAAGTGTCTCAGGAAGCAGCGCCGGCCGGCAACAGCGGCAGCAGCAGCAGCGGCGACAACGACAGCAATTGTCCGCGTTTCTGCCTTACACTAATACTTTGACTCTCCCTCTCTCATACTTACTAGACTCTCCCACACCAAAGCCGCCATGTTTTGTGTGAGAGAGAGAATGCAGGGCATTGTCTGTCTGTGGCCAGCGCTGTAAATAGGCTGTTAAGTTTTATGTCTGCTTAAATTACAGTAACTAAACGAAATGCGAATATTTTCGGAAAAGAGCAGACTAAGTTTAATTTAATTTGTATTAATAGTATAAAAAAAATTTTTTTTTCATATAATTATTTGATTTTTAACTTTCTGTACTGCCAAAGGTAAGTGCAACAACAACAGTAAGCCATTTGATCTTTTAAATAATCCATGTTAATTTGTACTGCTTTATGCGTCTATATTTAAGCTCATTTAAACAAGAGAGATGCTCTCAAAGCTCGTTTATTTTAATGCATTTCACTAATTATTCACGAACAGACCAAAGGCAAAAGCCACTGAGGCAAGTCAGAAGGCTCCCACAGTGCAAATTAAACTTTTTGACTAACTCGACAAGAAAGTTTAGTCGGTCCATTTAAAGCCCAACTTTCGGAGCATTTAATTAGTGTGTGTGTGTGTGTGTGTAAGCGAGAGCGAAACAGGTGTAGAAGAAAGGGTATGCACACGTGTCTGTCTGTATCGCTCATCAACCTTTGGGCTTTGAGATTTGGTCAATTTCAATTTGTTTGGAAAAGCCGTCATCGAAAAAAGTAGAAACAAAAGAAAAGCATCAAAAATAATGCCCAAATTAAAATGTTTGGGCACGCATAAAAATTGTTTTACTTGATTTTTATGTGTTCTATTCTATTTTCTTTGTTTGCTGGAATTCCTATGAACATTTTTGGCATTTGGATTATTGTTTCGGCCATTTGGGGAGTTTCAATTAAATTGTTTTTAGAACGCCGCCATTTTTATTGTATCCATTTAGCTAAAGCGATTTTCATTCTTTTCTCGCTGCTGCTAGGATTAAAGAGTAGTAGTTGTAAAAAGAGAAGAACTTTCCCATGGAAAGCAAACGCAACAGCTGCAAAACTGTCTAATGGGAACTCTTCATATAAAGTTAAAGAAAATTTTATTAAAAAGGTTAAAAATTAAACAAAAAATGTATAACTTATTTTTCGTTTCCTTTTCATGCAAAAGATAAGTTATCTTTTTTTTTGTTTAAGTAAATTCTATCTTATCATAAAATTATCCCTTTGAAATTTCTCCTTTCATGTAGTTTTTGGTTCTTCTTTTCGTCGTATCCTTAAACGTTTAATTGAAGAGTTCTCACAAGATTCCTTCTCACTAAAACATAATACGATTTTCTTTATTTTTCTTGTTGTCTAGTCTAAAAGGCAGTTTCTCAGTAGTTTCTATCATAATTGGACTATGAAATATCGTAAGATAAGACTAGTTACTTATGACACTATTAGTTTTGGATACATTTTGCCTCATTTCGTGACTTTATTTGTTGTTGAGTCAGCTTTAATCAATTTGTTGTGCGGACTAAAGCCTGCCGCAACGAATTATAATGACATATATACATATATATATACATATGTATGTCTCTCGTACTTGTACACTCTGTACGATAGCTAATCTCATCAAATTGCGTTGCACAATTTTGTTGTTATCAACAGGCATCGCTGGGCACAGGCCACAGCCAGGATGTCCAGGACACAGCAGAACTGGCCACTTTTATGGTCACTCAAATGCGCATAAAACTTTCGATGTGTGTTCTACATTTATACACAAATATATATATATATATATACATGTGTGCTTGGTCTCAGCTCATATTTACGAGTCGTTCTCTTTTGCCTGCTGCTTGTCCTTGCCTTGACGATGCCAAGCTGCTGATTAAACTTTATGGCAACTTGCTGAATCAGTGCTTTCCTACCCATTCCCGGCTTCCTTTCCGTAACTCATGCTCTGTCACATGCCACACACGACTGCCCAAATACAATAAAATCAAAAATTCCATTTTTATGCAACAAATTCGCCAACTAATTTATGTGTGACTCGGCGAATGTGCGGGAATATCCCTAATCAGAGCACTCATTAAGGGTTAGCCAGCCTGTGTTTTGTTTTGGGTTTTTTTTTATTAAATTATTTACAAAGTGCATTTAAATTTTATTTGCCACATATGTGTGTGGCCAGTGCTGCCAAATGTGAAATTGTCCCATGTTCCATTGTCCTGCGTGTCCTGTCGCATTCGGGAGGCAACAGCTGGGGCTAAACAAATTGAGAATTGATTCTTTATAGACCATTAGTTTTGATTATACAATAGTGTTTGGCTGGGCGCAGTTAAGAAGCCGGGGATGGAGCTGGGGGCTACGTCTACGACTTACCAAGGTTCGCCGAGGGTTCGGGCTCAGGTCCTGGCCAGACGTTGTCGACCAGGACATTCAATTGAACGCTTCAACGCCTATCGACAATTTTGTGCCAAAAATTATGACCGCTGCCGGCATTGCTATTATATCCACGATATATGCTCGCTCCAAAAGCTCTCCAATTCCCACCCCCCACCCCTTGCTTCCTAGTATGCGCTGTGTCCATGTACATGATAAATTTGGGTTTATTTATCGGCCTGGTCACTGGCTAGCAGACAGAGAGCTACGGCTATTTGTAGCTGGGCTTGAGTAGGAAGAGGGGTGTGCGTGTGTGTGTGTGTGCCTGTTGTAGCTAATGGCGTGGGCTGTTCAGTTACATTAGGCAGTAGCCGGGCATTGGGCGCTGTTGCAGCTGCTGCTGCTGCCAGTTGGCAACAGCTTAAAGTTCTGCCTATGCATGGAAAATAAACTGAAATGTGCAGAATTCACTTGAAAATACAAATAGCGTCAAACTGGATCAAGCAACAATATTTACTAGACTCGAAATTGCACTCTATATAGCTACAAAGTAATTAAAAATGGAAATTGCAGCTCCAACTTTGAGCACTTGAAAAGTGCAAACTTAAATACAGTTCATGAAAAATTAATAATACAAAAACTTTTAAGAACAACCAAAATACATAAAACTATTTAATTGTTCAAATTAAAAAGGTCTCTCAAAAATTAATTAGCGCCTGAAATAACTCGATTAAAACAGATATATAGAAAATTAACTTTTAAAATGGTTTCTAAATAAATAATGAATTTAACGCTTTAAAAATGCCTTCAATACCTTCAATAATTGTCTCTATGATAAAATAGCGTCCTTAAAATGTTCTGTACTAACTTAATAATGATTACTTCATAGAAATTTAATTTAATTTCATGACTGCTCAGTCTTTAATCAGTGTATAATTAATATGAACCATGAACTAAAACTACATGAAAAAATTTATTTCTAGATAAATTTAAACTGCAGCATGCTTCCATTAGGAAAACTGTACAATAAACCAATTTTCAATTCCGATTATTTTATTGCGCTTTACTAACACATGCGAGCAGAATATGAACATATATAGCTGTATATTGCAAATATTAAGCAAAAATAGTTGCTATATTATTGCGCTTCATTTGGTCGAATTGATTTTCATTTGTTTGCGCAATTTAAATGCACATTCAAATAGCATCCGTTGGCTGGACGCAAGGACTTTGGTAGAGGCAAAAATAAACAACAACAAAAAAAAGGAAGAAAAAAATGAACAACAGACATAAATTGTCAATAACAATTTGTAAAATTGTTTTTACAACCAAAAGCAAAAACAAGAACACAAAAAATGTATTGGCATAAACGAAGAGAAAGGGCATTCATTTGATTATCCTGAATTTCCAATTACCATGTTAACAGTTGCAACAGCAAGAGGGACGAGGGGCAGCGGCCAATGGTCGTAGTACTATAAACAATATCTCATTTCAGTTTAATGATGCCGGCAGCACAAAGTGGGGGAATCGTACAAAGCGCATAATTAATTTGCCTGGCTATAAAATGCAAGGATCAGCAGGGGGTAGTGGGAGGGGTCTTCGTGTTTCTAGTTGGCTGACATAGCTCGGTTTTGGTTTACCTGTTTGGTCAGCAGTGCAGCGCCGGAATTCAAATGACAAAATCCATGGAATTGTCCAGCAGAATGTAGGCGCAGCTGTGGCGCCTCCAAACGGTGGCAGCTACAAGGGGAAAAATCCAAATTGCAATGAAATGAAATGCGTATGTATGTATTATTTTTTTAGTTAGTATTAACTTTGTTAGTAGTTATTTAGTATTTATTTGCAGCGTTACTTTTCACGTACTTTTTCCGCATAATTTATCAATTTAATTTTCATTGATTGCTTACACCTGGGTGTTTTTTTAATGCCTTTTTGACAGCGTATTATATATTTTTTGAAATATATCTTTTTTTCAGCTGCTTTCTATTTTCAGTTTAGCTACAGCAACTAAAACTAGTTCGTCAGTTAATTACAATTAAATGCTTTAATTACACAATTTTAATGCAGATATATATCAATTTTTTCGGTTTGGGGATTATTTATTATTTATGATATTTTACATTTAACAGCCTTATTATTAGCATTTATGTCGCTTATCTGGGGATTATTACACATTGCACCGTTAGCTAATGAATCTTTTATTATTGTTTAAGTGCTGCTGGATTTTAAGTACAGTTCTAAATTTTGGTTTTTTTAGGTGAGTTTTTTATTTAATGTTTCGTTAGGGTTTGCTATTCTCTTTGTCTCTCTTTTTTTTTGGCTCAAACATTTCGGATTTCGTACTAAAAATTACAATTATTTTTACTTAGTTTAACTACGTCGGTGCTATATGGTATGTGAGTGGAATATCTTTCATTTTTTTGTCTATATTTTTCTTGCTTAGTTTTTTAGTAGAAATGCCATATTCCATATGCTTTATAAGGTTGAAATCTATTTACAAGCCAATATGTATATATCATATAAGTTCTTTTTTTTTACACTCGCACACACCTTTCGTTGTTGTTGGTTTTTTGGGGTGGGGTGGGGTTTTAAGTGTTGAACTTGCATTACGGGTGAGTGTCTAGTCTAGATTTTTAGCACGCATTACGAGGGCATCAGTTTCTCTAGGGTTTAGTGGGTGTAATTGTGGAGATTTAGCTGTCAGTTGCTTAGGGTCCGCTATATAGGAACACAACTCTACGAATTAATTATAATTAATGGCTACATTTATCGATTCCGCAGGGCGTCGAAAACAGATTCTGTTTCTGTTTGTGTTTAAGTAAATGAAGACCAACATAAGCATCAAATTTCTGTTAACGTCACACTTACATAAACAGAGCGTGTTGAAAGCCAAAACTCTATGCCTGTTGCGGATGGTATAAATATAAGTTAACATGAGCTGTACAGACTGACATGTTAAAGTTACACTGTTAACTTTATCTAGTGTAAAACCTTAACATATAACTGTTAACGTTACAGTCACCCTTTTAATGTGACGACAACTAAAGACAGTTAACGACACGTTAACATTATTTTAATCCTCGGTCAAAATTCTGCAGAACCATATCCAACTCATTGTGCGATATATATTATATTAGCCATGCTGCTCTATAAGAACTTACCTACTTACAACATAGTTTTTTATGTTTTTCAACGTTCTCAACTCCACGAGAAAATTGTTAATGCAAATTGAGCTGCGAAATTCGAGTGCCCAAGACTTCATTCCTAGCTTTTATTTTGTCACTTTTTAACTATTTGACAGATCTACCACTATCTCCTTCTCTTGTTCACTAACCCCCTTTCAAGTATGGAACCCTTAGCCCAACGTCCCTTAGGCAGTTGCCTAGCCGTACCCAACACTCAATGCAGTTCACATCTTTCATTTAGCACTTATGTCTACTGAGCAAAAACACAACTCTATGCAAGGGGGGGACCCCTACATACATATATATCAAGCAGGCAACCTAAACGTTGGCGCTGGCCCCGAAGCTACTCAGGAATTTGCTATCGGCCGCTAGGCTGCTCGAACTATGGGCAGGATTAACGCTACCGGCTACCAAGAGGGGAAGCTTGTTGTCACCTGAGCCGGCATGGAATTGTTGTTGTTGCTGCTGCTGCTGCTGCTTGAAGGTCTGATACGCATCGGAGCTGACGGCGGACCAGGTGCCATCCTTGGCCTTCACGTACAGGTGCTGTTTGCTGGGCTGCTTGCTGCCAAAGTGATAGTCGCCCGCCGCAATGGACGCACTGGAAGCCCAATCGTTGAGCAGTTGATTCGTCGAGTTGCACAGCGCCGTGAAATCCGCATCGACATTATCAGCGCCCGCCGGCGGTCCGCCGGTCAGAAAATCCAAATTGCCGTTGGCGGAGGCGTTGTTCTGGTGGCGCGAGCCGGCGCACGATTTGCCCAAAATGTTGTTCTCGCTCTTGAAGAGCGTCTTCGGCTGGCGCTGGCGACGCAGGGTGCCGGCGCCGCCGCCGCTGGCCATTTGGGCGGCCAGCGTGGTGTTCGCATAGGCGCCCAGGCCCTGTTTCAGGGCATTGCTGGCCAGGAGCAGCTGCTGCTGCTGATTGAACGGGTTCGTGCGCTCCGTCTTGGCGCAGCCGGCTTCGTTCTTGTTGCTCAGATTCTGGATGTGCTCCATTTTGTTCTCGGTGATGTTGATCTTTTTCAGCTTGGCCGGCGAGCCGCTCAAAATGGCCGTTGAGGCCGTCGATATAGTCATTGGATTCGGCTCCAGGCAGCCATAATGGGCACTCGCTGGCGCCGAGTACATGCCCGTCGACTGATAATCGCTGTTGCAGCCATTGTTGTTGTTGCCGGCTGCAATCGCAGCTCCTGTTCCTGCCGACGGCGGCGTCGGCTTTGTGCCATATCGATTCTGGTAGAGCTTCACGTTGGCGACCACATTTGTTGTGGCATAGGCGCCGCAGCTATCGTATAATGATGATGAGCCCAACTGTCCGCCGGAAATTTGTGCAGCATTGTTGTGGGGGCTTTTGAATGTTGAACATGCCACTTCCGCATAGTCCGGCATATTCAGCGGCGAGAGTCTGCAAATAGAAATGGGAGCGAGCGGGACTCCGGTTAGATTATTAACTCATGGGTTAAAGGAGCGTATGTCTGTGCATTACTCATAAATCAATCGTAGGAAATTGCTTTTGTTCGGCCATTTCGTATTGGTGCGGGCTTCGAGCCACAGCCGGAAATTTGTTTGCTGCAGCTCATTAAAAATTTGGTGTGGCATTTGGAACGGGTTTTATATCCCCATTCGAAATTGCGGCACTCTGCCAATACATTTGCCCATTAGCTGGGCGTGTCATGCATTTAAACTTTCTAATTAGTGGGCGAAAAAACAGCAACCGAAAAAATACTCAAATCGCTGGCCAAACTTTTTCGTGCATCCATCCATCCCCCCACCACCCCCTCTGTTTTATTGCGAAAATTTGTATGCAAAAACTTTTTTATTGCAGAAATTGTTCGTGCACTAATTAGCTAATGAGATAATGCTTATCTATCGCACTTTCCCAATGAATTTTTTGCTCTCCGACAAAAATTACTGAAATGGAATTTTTCCTTTGAATTGCGCTGGTCTCGGGGCTGTGGGAAGTGTGTGAACATACTACGGATGTTTTGTACGTCGGCAACTAACTGCATAAATGCATATAGAAAAGTTAGGAGCTTCGTTAAGCATAAATTACAGTGCCCGCTACGTGTATATGTATGTGGACAGCGCATAATTAAGGAAAAACTGCTAAATGTATAGGGAGGAAATGTGAAAGTATTTACGATGAACTGCATACATTTTAAAGAGGAAAAAGCATACAAAAAAATTAATATTGTTATGGAAAGTCACAGTATTAGACGAAAAAGATATCCTTAATGTAATACTGTGAATTTTCCGCTGCTTAAACTGTTTTACTTTTTATATCTCCATTATGATTGAATGTCAAGAGTTTTTAAAAATCATACTAAAATTATAAGGCTTATAACCCTTAGTGTTTTAAATACCATGAGCAACTTTTCAATGGTTGTTGCTCGATTGAATTCCATATCAAAAATAAACATATAGCTTACAAATAAAATACAGTTTAAATTGGTTTTAAACAGCACAATTTTCTGTAATAATTAAAAAATAGCAAACTAGCAGAAAACCCTGCAAAGTGCTAAATAAAAGCCAAGTTTACCTTTTATTAAACTTAAACTCGAAGGCATATGTAAACACCTATAAGCTACAGCTCTGCCTAAATACGGACGAAATTATGCAACGGAATTTGAAATTTTCCAGCAATTAAACGTGACTGCGACGGGGGAATTCAAGTGCCTATGAGGACATGGCACAGGAATGGAGCCACCCCCTCCCACTTCCTTTACTTACGGCCGCCGCCGCATTTGCATATGCTCAAGGCTTGAGGCTTGGACCTGGAAATGTGACTGGGATCTAAGCGAGGGGCGAGGCGGACAGTTCCCCCGGGGCTATCAATTTTTAATTGTTAATTTAGCGGTGAAAATTACGTTCTCATACTAATAAACCAAATGCGTGGGGCGAGGTGAAAGGGGGATGGTTATAATATCTAATACAAGATGTTGAAGCTTGCGCCATAATGTTGAAAATCAGACAACCCGAAAAGAAATTAAATATTTTAATTGGAAATTCAAATGACGGCGTCGCACGCGTGCCAAGTGCCACGGGGTGGGGGTGTAACACGAGGTTTGTGTGTGTGTGTGTGTTTTTTACGACTTTACAACGTTGTTAAAATGCACAACAACAAAAAAGAACAACGCAACAAGCAGCACAGAAAGTTGCCAAAAAGTACACAACGGAAAAATTGAAACGGAAATAATGAAAATCGCGTAACGGAAGTGGCAACAGCATTAGGAGAATGTATAAAGGGAGGCGTAGCAATAGGAAGTGCTCGAATTGTAGTGGTGTGAGGGCGTGGCAGGGTGGGGGCAGCGAAGAGAGGGGGTGTGGACGAGGGGTAGATATCTGCCACAGTTGCTGTCGCTGGGATATTGTAAAAAAGTCAAAACAAATAAATGCGTAAAATGCCGCAAATAAATACGCACAACTTGTGGGCCATGAAAGGGGGCGGGCCTGTGCAGCGGTGTGTGGCGGAGGTAGTAAAAAAGAAAGAGAAAAAGAAAACAAAAAAAAGAAACAGAGCAGAACAACAATATGTCGCCAGCAGTTGCGTCTTTTTATTGCGCCTTGTTTGCTTTTCAGTTATTGTTGCCACAACGGTACATTAAGCTTTAAGGAAAACTTTGGCAGCAGCAAAAAAAAACAAAAAAAAATAACAAAAAATTACAGAAGTATAAAAAACATGAAAAACAAAAACGCGGCAGAACATTTTTAAGTAAGAAGTAAAAACAAAGCAACACGCGACGGGCGATAGGTAGTTGTTACAATAACTTGGACAAAGTTACTTTAAAGAAAGATATGGATTAAGAAAATGAAAAGAGAAACCAAATGAAAAAGGAAAAAATGTTTAAGAACAAACGAAACATTGGTTTAGCGAAGGAACAGCTAAAGTTCACAAAGATAATACCCCAAGATTTAATGTATGTTTGACTAGATGAGTATTAAAGCCAAATTTTAAAATTGTAAAAAGACTGAAATTAATTTTAGAATCTAGTAATAGATAACAAATAGATTTTTATATATTTCTTGATATGAAACACTTGTCCTCCTATATAAAAAACTGATAATGGAAATTAGAACTTTTGAAAACTATGATTGACCAGAAAAAAGCAATGTCAAAAGTGTTTGCTTTTGAAAAAGTATTTCAGTATTTTGTAAAAATATTTCATATATTTATAGGTCACCAAATTCTGCGTAATCTGTATACAGTTTACAAACTTTACCTAATTTTTGTCAACTAACTATATTCATATAACTTATTTTATATCTTTTTTCCAAATAAAAACCAAGTTTTCATTTTTACTTTACTGGTACCTAAAAATAAGTTTTGTAGGCCACTTTGTTATAAAGTTTATCTGCCACTTACTCGGGATTTACTGATTACAAATAAACTATTTCAATCTCTGATTTCCGTACTTGCAATAAATTCCACCTTTATATGAGTTACAGAAAAAACAAAAAAATTGTTGTATTAAGCACCACGCAAACCAATGCAAACAGACAAATATTTAAAAATACGCAACGGGAAATATGGAATGCGTATATGGAAATGAATTAAGGGGGCAACATAAATGGCCGCACTTTGGTCGACAGGGGGTGGATGGTGGGTGTGTGTGTGTGTGGGTGTGTGGGGGGCAGTAAAACTCCGGTAAAGCCGGCAGAGCCTGAAACCCCCACGATAAACGGAGGGCAGCGGCTGCTGGCAGTGCCAGGCACCAGGCACTGGCAATCGCCATGGCCCAAAGTAAAAC
This sequence comes from Drosophila robusta, assembly GCA_035043565.1. Classification (NCBI taxonomy): domain Eukaryota; kingdom Metazoa; phylum Arthropoda; class Insecta; order Diptera; family Drosophilidae; genus Drosophila; species Drosophila robusta. The sequence goes on along the minus strand of JAWNMW010000583.1, from coordinate 8,313,914 downwards.
CCGTTCAAGTGTAACAATTTAATGGCGCTTGTTGTTGTTATTTTTGTTTGTGGGGTTGCTTGGTGGCTGCTTTTGGTAGCTTATTGAAGTGGATGCGGCTGCAGCTACGCAATTTTTATGAGCGAATCGTAAATAGTGCGCTACTTTCTTTTGCTGCAAACAACCCAGGCCCCAAAACGCCCCCAACCCCGACTCGGTTGTGGAACATTTGGTTTTTGGGCAGCTCTCGCAATTTTTCGTAATTAAACAGGCAGCGAAGCGCAGACAGGATATTAAGGCAACTTCCGGTGCGCACGACTGATAAGCAACCCCTTTCGACAAGTTCAAATCATGCTCACCTCTCATAATCAGGCAGCGGCTGTTGTGTGTTTGATTGTCCCTGCTGGCCCTGAGCCCGTTGTCCTTGTTGCTGTTGCTGTTGGGCCGTGGCCTGGGCATAGCCCGGAAGTTGCTCCTTTGTCGTACAGGAGCCAGTGGCCTGTCGCCAAACGCCGCCACTCGGATCGATCCACAGGCCATTGGAGCCGCCAATGCCAGAGTTGCCACCATTGTTGGCGCCACCGCCACCATTCATTGGCAACGTTGGAAACTTTCGCACGGTGCCGATTGCGTGATTGCCTGAAATAAAGCACGGATATCGAATAAATACACATGCTAGCTATCAGATAGTTGATGCCGTTTGTAGGGGCCTCGAGTCGTCAGCCTCGTTAGTGGCGCCCAATTACAAAGCGGCTAAAACGCAGCTCCGTTTGGCCGTTACATAAAAAGGGCAACGTGCAAATAATAAAAGACGGAAATAACATTTTATATTCAATTGGCAAGCAGTTGCCCCCTCACCCACTCCACCCCTCAGCCTCAGGCCCTTTTATTTTTAGAGTTTTACTAGACAATTGATGTGATTTTCACGTGCGCATTTGCCGTTTCTCCTACCCCCTCCCCTCCCTTTACTCCATTTCATGTTTATCTTTTTATCGCTGGTTTAACCTTCGACTCTGCCTTTAGTCTGCGAAGATTATTACCCTAGGTACTAGGATCGCAGTCGCTAATGTCATGAGTGCGTGCTGCTCAGTTTTTGTGGCTTACAAAACGGCAGCCTAATTGAGACCAGCCATAAACGTGCGGTCATAAATCATAGATTATATGGGCTCTACTTGGCCCTGCCTTCGCTCAGCGGGAATTATTTTATCAAAACATACGAGTTTTGCCTTTTTTGCGTGTGTCGGAGCAGGCAAATGGAGTTGTTAGTGCTGAGATTTGTTTTGGAGCTTTGATCTCCGAGTCCATTTATAAAAGCAAATTATAAAAAATATTCTTTTCTATTAGATTTTGTGTATTCATATCCAAATCTAACCGAACGTGTTCAATAACATAGAATCTACCATAGCTGCAAAATTAAAAAAAAGAAATATCCCGTTTATTTGGTTCACAATTTGACCCAGAGTCTAGCTTTGTTTCTATTCAATGAACTCTCCTTTGCCTTGTTTTGTCGCATTTGTTTTGGCAACAAGGTTTGGTTGATGCTTTGAAAAATATTGGAATTCCGGCTTCGAACCGGTTTAGTTCAAAACCGGTTTGTAATCTCAATAACACATTATCTTTTCAGTAGTCTTTGATTTGGATTGTGAACTAAAATGAGTCAAATTTAAGTTGTAAATAAATTAACTATTAAAATCATATAAATATATATATATATACAAAATATAAATACGTCAAAAACATACAATAAAATCAATAAATATTAATTACCAAAAAAAAAACAGATATGGAGGCTTAACAATACATATTGTATAGATATTAAAGAAAAGTAATTAAATATTAATTACTAAAAAAAATACAGTAATAATAAGCTTATCTATATATATTATAATACATTAATGACTGTAATTGTGCGACTGAGCGAGTGCAAATGGGTAAAGGATTTAAATGGCTTATAAGTAAATCTCCATTGAATCTAGTTGTCTCTAAGCTGTGACATTTTCAGTGCTCAATAGAGCAAACGCCTCATAAATTTCTAATGCCCAGCAATTACCGCCCGCCTGTAAATCTCAGCCCAGATACAGAGAAATACCTCACCCCAGAAATCTATTCAAACTAAGCTGCTGCCACCAAAACTTAATCCACAAAAAAAGTTAAATAAACAAAAGAGAGAAAAATATTTAAATTGCCGACTTGTCGGGTGCGAATGGGAAGACAGGGTATAGGGGGAAGGTGGTGGATGGGAGGGGGTCCGATAACTCACCATGTAAACTGCCCAGCGATGTCTGCTTGATAAATTGATAGCGCTTGAATAGAACCAATGCGCCCAATAGAAACACAATTATGGCAATGATGGAGCCCAGCAGGACGATAAACCAGGTCTGCGTTAAAAAGTCATCGGCAATATCACGACTGATGGGATAGCTGCGCACAATGGGTATAGAAAGAGAATAGGCAAAGAAAGCGGAATGAGCATTGATACTGGCAGGAAGTACGTGCCTTGGCGAGGCTTAGTTTAATGGTCACATAGTCATCGCACCGTCCGTCCGTCCGTCCGGTCTGTCCACGTTTCCCATTTTCGTCCGCCCATTGTCGTTTGCTGTTAATGGATTGATGTGAATGTGGCTAAGCGCAGCTCCAGCTTCAGTCCTTTGTCCCAACGGCAGCAGTCAAATGAGCTCCCCGTACGCTGACAATGACACACAATAAACCGTCCGGACAATCCCCCACCCACTCACCGCGTGTAGCCGGTGTCCAGTGATTGGGTGCGCGCATCGATGCGCAGCACGGCCGGTTTGCTGAAGGGACCGACGCCCACGCGGGTGGCCGCCGCCACGGCAATATAGTAGGTGACGCCCGTTGTGAGGTTGGCCAGCAGCAGCGTCGGGGTCGCCGCATCAATGGTCATATTTTTAAATATACGCGTCGTATTGTGTACATCGAGGCCCTTGACGAGCACATTGTAGCTGGTGAGGATGCCTGAGAGCGCGCGGGGGAGAGAGCGAGTAAAAGAGACAAATGAAATTAAATGTTTACGGGGACACAAAGAAAATAGTTACTTATCCGGTCAACCGAATGCTTAAATGCCCTTGCCAAACCATTGCCGGCGGAAGATTATACGGTAAAAAGTGCAAGAATTGCAAAATTGATGACAAGCTTAAGTTGGGCTATATGTTATTTATTTTGTTATGTGCTTCAAGAGCTAGCTGAATTAACTGGCTATCAATTGTCACGAAACAATTCGAGCCAAGAAATTTCTGCAAACAAATATTTATTTAAATGGATTTTGTCGTTTAGAATTATGTCCCATATGACCCAAGTAAATTTTATTTTATCCATTTAAATTTTCAAAAAAGTATTATTGCTATGCAGTTGGTGTTTTTATACTCAATAAACATTTTGTACTCATAGTTAAGTAGCTACTCATAAACATTAAAAAGAACTAAGTAATATAAATCCAAAAGCATTATTTGAATTGATTATTATTTTCCTTAATATACTTAATCAGTTGATGTTTTAATAATACATATGATAAAAATATACGCATATGAAAACAATTATTTATTTTAAAACTCCCCAAAAAATCTATATTTGAAGTGAAGAAATTATTAATTTTGAAATATCATATATTATAATAAATATTTTTTATTTATTGTAATTTATATTTTATTAAAATCATCGTTCTGTTCTAAACAGTAATTGTCTCAGCTACCCGCGTAGGCAATACGTCCTTTCGTAATCTGTTACCAACTTAATTCGCTGGTTGGCATACCCACCGCTGGGTGCCTATTTAGGGCTCCACTGAGGGATTTGCTTAGTACGTACCATTGCGCGTGCGATTCGGCTGCGGGGGAAGCCATTTGAGGAAGACGGAGGTGCGATTGAATTGGATGGCCTCCATGCCAAATGGCGGCGCCTCGGGCACTGTTGGCAAACAAGGAAAGAGAGAAAAAAACCAGAACAAATGAGTGGGGATTAGAGGCGTGGGGTATTTTGGGGGGAATGCCAGGATCGGCTGATTAGCAGTTGGCCGGAGAAAGCTTTTGGGAGTCCTTACCATCTTCCAGGGTGCGCGCATGTCGGGAATTGGAGGGTTTGCCTACGATGCTCTTGTAAAATGGCACAAGAAAAAACTCATACGTAGAGGCCTTGGCCAGACCGGGCACCGTGCAGGAGCTCAGTCCCTGGCCCTTGTTCAGCAGCGTGAGCATCTTGTATTCCGCCGAGCGCAGCTCGCGCGCATACAAATAGTAGCCCTCGATGTACTGGCCACTGTCGATGTCCCAGGCGAGTCGCACGGACGTCGAGTCGCTGGCATTCGCCTCGAGCAGCTCGACGATGTCGTTCGACTGCAGCAGCGTCTCCACATCGCTGAGCAGCAGCTGCGAGCTGGCCGAGCCGGAGGAGGCGTCGCTGCCATCGCGCACGCCCACCAGCTTCCCGGCCGCAATGGGCTCCGAGATGGGCGACGGCGGCGAAAAGCCGAGCGCGTTCTCGGCGCGCACAATAAACATGTAAGCGGCGCCCGCCTCCAAACTGTCCACGGTGACAATGGGCTCGCTCAGCCTGCTGGCGATGGGTATCCACGTCTTGCTCTTGTTCGTGCAGTACATCTCCACGCTGTAGCCGAGGAACGGCGAGGCGCCCAGCTTGTCGCTGGTGGGCCACACAATCGTCATGGCCGAGACGGTGGCATTCAGCACCGTGGGCTGCCCGGGCGCCGTCGGGCATTTGCTTTGCTCGGGCGCGCGATAGAACTTGATGTTCGGATTGGTGGGCAGCTCGATGCGCAGGAAGCCGCTCCACGTCGACTTGCCGGCCCGCGAGCTGGCCACACACGTGTACAGGCCCTGATCCTGCTGCCGATCCAAATCGGATATAATTAAGTCCCCGGCGGCGGTGATGTTCAGCTTAGCGCTGGGATGCACGGGTATCCCATCGCGATACCACGAGATGGTCGGATTGGGCAGTCCGATGGCCTTGCACTGGAGCGTGGCCAGCGATTTGATGGGCAGCGTTTGGTTCACCGGCCCGGCAATGATGATCGGCGGCGGTCGATCCTCCTGCGAGTCGAGGGTGAGCTGCACCCGGGACGTTATGCTGGCCACCTCGTTCATGGCATTGCACACAATCACCAGATCCTTGTCCGTGCGCTGAAAGCGCGTCAACGTCAATATGGAGTGGCCCTCCTCCGTGTTCAGGCTGTGGAAGCGATCCAGCGGCGGTGCGCCCGGAAAGATCAGCGTGCTGTTGTTCCGGATCGTCCAGAATATGGTGGGTTTGGGATTGCCTGTGGCGCGGCACTCGAACGATGTGTCCGCGCCCAGTTCAACGGATTTGCTGGCGGGACGCTGCACGAATTTCGGGGGCGCTACAGTGTGCGAGTGTGTGGGGTTCGTATAGGGTTTAAACTAATTAGCTAAGTGTGCGAGACTAGCGCTAAATGTGCTGCAATGACACGAGCTTTCGGCGATGGCTTTAATGAGAACTTTATAAAATAAATGTTTTCGATAAAGAAAACTTTAATCTTTTCTGTGCTTTAATGGCTTTCAGCTTAGAAAAGGCTATATTATTAATATTGTTGAAAGCTACCATGTGCATTCAAAGCTTCAGCTTTTGATGTGCTTTCACTTGAATTTGAGTCTTGTATACATTCAATGTAAAGTAGCTTTTCAGCAGCTTAAATGTGCTTTACTATATATCAGACCATCTATCAACTTAAAAGCTGGCATAAGATTTAAAGTCTTCAGCTTAAAGTATTAATATACTTTAATTCATTTTAAATTTGTTTAAATTGTATTAAAGTCTTCTCTCTGCCCAGATTAAGCTCACGTTAAAGCTGTCACTTGAAGCCAATATCATTGAGCGCCCATTAAAAACTAGTTAGGGCCTTCACTCACCAAAAACGGTTAGCGTGCCCATCGCACTGATGGCGCCCACCACGTTGTCCGCCTCGCAGCTGTACTCGCCCTCGTCGGCAATGGTGACGCGCTCCAGGCGCAGGCTGCGATCCTCCAGCACGCTCACCCGGTCTGCTCATGTGGGGAAAACAATGTTAAGGATTATATATCAATCGCCTCCGATTGTTGACTCACCCAGCGGCATGTTGCCGCCCGAGGCGGTGCGCAGCCAGAGCACGTCCGGCATGGGATCGCCGCCGACGCGGCAGGGAAACGTGACGGAGGCGCCCTCGAGCACCGTTTGATCGTGTGGTCCGCGTATGATGTACGGCTTAACTGCAATAAACATAATGGACACGCTTAGCGGCATTTATCGAGGTGCAGAGCCACCCAACCCTAGTCGTATTCCAGCAAATTGAACATGACACATTGATTTGAGGTGAGGCTTGACGTAGGTTAGGGGTTAGAGCAGGGCAGGGCAGGCAGGGGAGGGGGTGCGGGGTTTGCTCCACTCACCGTGTACTTTGAGCGTGGCCAGGGCTGATTCGCGCACACCGACCGGATTCTTGGCAATGCACTGGTATTGACCCTCGTCACTCTGACGTGCATCCTGTATGGCCAAATTGCCGCCGTCAACGATGCGTATACGCTTCGTGCCCTCCAAATCCAATTTCTGGCCGCCCTTCTTCCACGTGACCGTCGGTTCCGGTATGCCGCGCGGCGCCGCACACTCCAGCAGCGCGGTGTCACCCTGGGCGATGCGTGTGTTCTGCGGCTCCAGGCGAAACTCATCGCGCAGCACTGAAAATGGAGCGGGAACAAGAGAGATGAGCTTTGGGCGAGAGCTTTAGTTGGCGTACGTGTCGGGGGCGTATATGTGTGCGTGTGCGTATGTGTGTGATGGCCTCTGTCCATTTGATTCCTCCCGCTGTTGTTGGTGGTGGTTATAAATTATCTTGGTTTTGCATGATAAATGCCTGTCCCTGTCCTGCCTTAACCTGCGGCTCTTTGTGTGCATGTGTGAGTGTGTGTGTGTGTGTATGCGGGTGTTTGCGGCCTGACAGCAAAGATAAATTGTTGGTAAATGGCATAAATGTGATTTTTATACGCCATACCCACGCACACACATGCACAAATCTTTTTACTCTCATACAGCTGTTTTTTACTTAATTTAATTCCCGTTGATATACTCTACATCTGGTGTCTTTTGGCACTTAGCTTAATCACGTATAAAGTAAATATATCTAATAAATACTGCAATTGAACGCTTTCGATATCAATCATTCCTAACAATCGATAACGCTAGCAAAGCTGTCGTCTGTAACGAGTATTTTTAACTGCGAAGTAACGAATACTTCTTAAGAAACAAGCAGAAAGCAAGACGTTTAAATGCTCCATTTTTGTTAATTACGGATAACTTAAAGATCGTCTACTTTTTATAAATTATAAAACATATCCCCACCACTTAATTACTTGAATCTATTAAACAGAAAAATAAGTAATTAATATACATTTATTTTTTGAGTCGTGGCACGAGTTTCGCCCAATATCTCAAAATGCTCACGAATTCTGTTTAATAGTGTTATGCTTAACAGTGTTCTATTATACTCGAAACAATTTTCGAGTATCCTTAGAGAGAACTTTTCAAAATTATATTTGTGCACACTGAATCATACAATTGACCATTTTATTTTAAAGATTTTGTCATGGTTAATGTGGTTATTTAACTCACATACATACATTTTTATTTAAGCATTTACAAAAGAGAACTTCGCCCAAATTCTTTTTATGCACAATGACTCATAAATAAATACGTGTTATATTCTTTTAAAATTTGCAACAATTTCCCCCATAATCTCCCGATTTGCACGACTCCGTATAGTCATCCAGAGCAGTCCAGCTTTATGATCTAGCGTAGACGCCTAGCTTCACGTTCGGACTCCAGCAGCGTCAAAATGTCGCCCTCCCGAACTGGTCCCTTCACGTTGCGTATGATTTGGCGATTTTGCTCGCCCAGAAATTCCACCTTGACCTGGGTGCACTGCCCCTGGGAGCCGGTGCGGCCGAGCACCTTCACAACACGAGCCCACACAATTGGTTTATCCATGATAGTTTATCAAAATTCCAGAGAATAGGCTTGGTTGACAGTCGCCAGCAGAAAGAACCGAACAGGAAATGGATCAACTTGTAAAGAATCGAGTACAAAAACCAATTTGACAGTTGCAACTATTTTTGGGGACTAGTCAATGTGCAGTATTGCATTGAATTCTATCGATTGTTATCGAATTTAATTGCTTTTCGAATGTTGTATTATGTTCAATTATATTGACTAAATATTCGCCTTAATAAGTTCAAAGTTAATTTCAAAACTATAAATTATAATCATCAGTACTCATATATATATTTTTTTAAAATAGCTACGTCCTCAGGGATAATTTGATAATTTAAAGACACTAAAATACGATATGTAAGTTTTTGCATGACAAACATTAAAGTTTTGATAACTTTATTACACTTTATGTAAATTGAGAAAAAAATATTGAAATTAAATAGCATGCAGTCGCACATATAAATTTACATTTTTGAATAAATTTTTAATGCGTTTTTTATTTGCTGGTTGATTACATTTTCTTCGCATTTGCGTAAGCTCTTTAAAAATAGTGAGCAGATATTTCAGTTAATCGAAATGGAATAATGCTCACATTTATATTTATTCATGCGCTATTTTGTTGCCCCGGAATTTGCACTTAAAACTTTCATACCGCAATGCATTTCTAAAGCTTTTCTTAACCCTGGCCCATAGTAAATCACGCTATTATCAACGTTTTGCTTTTGCCAACCACAGATTTAAGGCACTTACTCAGTTGTCTGCATTTATTTTGCATGGCATTCGCTGCTTTTTCCATCTTCTATCTTTTATACTCTGTCCTCCATCTCTTGCAGCTCCTTTTTGTGTGGTCAAATTGCAAACCTGTAATTTGCACACCTTTCCCCCAGCTAGCCTGGCAACTCTGGCTGACTCTGACGTTCCTGCTAGACCGATTTGCTCAGTTATAAATTTGCTAGGCGAATATTTGTCCCCCACACACACACACACAAACACAAACACACACATAGTCCCCCAAAGCGTGGGAGTAGTATAATAAATCAAGTAACTTTCAAGCACTTGAAAAGCAGAATAAAGTACATATATATACGTATAAAAATATATATACATACATATATATATATAATACAGATATATAATTTTTTTGCTGCCCTGAAAAGAGAGCTCTGTGCATTCAACTTGGTCGCATTCAAAGTACACGAAATATATAACGGATAAATCCAAAAGCGGTAGCTGCTTTTACTTAAATTAAATTTTACTTTTGTACTTTATTTCAATATTCGTTTTACTTTTTATTTTAATCTGTTAAGTGAATAAGCGTATTTATTTTTGGCTTTAGTTTAAGCATGTTTGTCGAAAAAACTGCTCATGCCAGACTTTTATTAAATTTAAAGTGATGTCTATAAATCAACATAAATCAAAATATTTCAACGCATGGCGAAAGTGAACACGAAAGCGAATTTCGCCCCAATATCCCCACACAGACAAAACTTTTAATGCGCTCAAAATAGCAACAACTGTGGAGCTGGTAGCCGAAACTGGCAGCCAAGCCCGGACCCGGACACAGAAGGGCGGGCAGAAGGGACGGGGAATGGAACTGGAACTGGGGCCGGGCTGAGCACAGCAGGAAACACGCCAACCATCAATAAATTAATCAAAGTCATAATCAGTGTCAGGTTCAGTGGCACTGGCGAAAGTTGTAGGCCATTCGGTTCGGACCAGTTTCGGTACAGGGTCGTGACTCAGTCAAGCGGAAAACGCGCGCTGAAAAGGTGCAAAATGCCAGCTGCTGATAATGAGTTAATAAATGACCGTTAAGGCAATATTTATAAGGCATGCCCAGAGGTATATGTGTGGAAGATTTATGATAAAGCAGAGCTCAATTAAACTTATTTCGATTTTGTGTATATTGTATATAGAGCTATTTACGGAGCACATATGCTTAAGCGAATATCAATTAAAGTGCATTCATATTTGTTTTAATTATGGTTAATGTTTAAGATTACTGCAGTCGTAAACATATTATTAAAATATATGGAGGTATTCTCAAAAAACTATAGTTAGTTATTTGAAGATGTTAAGACAGAATAAATATGAATTCAACTTGAATATGGGATGTAATAATATGTTTGAAGAACAATTAATCACATATTATATACAAACTTCATTAAGAATTCTAGGGAACTTTAGGTGCACAACAAATAAAATTATATTTATATACTTTTAGCATTATTAAGTTTCCCCGTCAAAGTTTTGTTTAGGTAAGCCAAGCTTGTACCATATTGTTGGTTTTTTTCGGCTGCCCTACCTCTTTTCTAGTGCGCACACATTGCGTATGCGTAATGTGATGGCGTTCGACAGAAATTGCGCTGACAACATCAAAAAAGAAAATAGGCAACTTATGTTTATTATTGACAAAGCCACCGACAAAACAGCAAGTGAACCGCTTTTTCTGCTTCCTCTTCTTCGCTTTTATTGCCTAACTCAATCAATGTGAACGCCTTTTGCCATTGCCCTTTCTCCCTCTTTACCTCGCCCAGTGCACCTCTTAGCCAAGTTTCCAGCTTGAGAGTCGCAATAACGACGTTTTAACCAAGCAAACAAATTTGACGTGCTTTTCGTGATTTACATGCAAATATTGAAAAATATTCCCCAAGGATACCGCAAAAAGCAAACCAAACTGGCTAAAGCTAAACACGAGCAGTACCAGAAAAATAAAAAAAAAATAAATACAAAAAAAAAATAAAGAGAAGGAAGGCAAAAAATGAACTCGCAACGTCAGGAAGTAATATCGATTTTCATGTGGGCGACGGTAAGGAATGAAAGGGCATAGCAAATAAAAGAAATATTAGCCAACAAAAGACAAAGTGGTGGTCTGCGGTGGCAATGGGGCAATTGGGAGTTCAAATGGGGCCACAAATGCCCCGTTTCTTGGCCTACAAATGCGCTACGGTCGCTCGTCTTGGCCAAAACAGAAGTTGAAAAATGATCTTGAAAAGGGTTTTTTTTTAATAAAAATAATGGCAAGATAATTTGAAAATATCGTACTTATTTGTTGTCAATTTTAAAATAAATTTTCAATGTGAAATTCTTGGAAAACAAAAACACATTTAAATAATCAATTTTAAATATTAATTATGTTGGTCAATGTTGGTCTTTAAAAAATAAATAAACCAAGCTTTTTATTTTTTAAAAGTTTACAAATAAATGTCAATATTTTATATTTGTGTTTGCGATTTTGATTCGTCCAATTAAATTTAAATTTATATGAGAAGTAACCGAATATAAATTTGCTATGTGAATTGGACCTCTAAGCATAATTTTTGAAGTTTTGTGTAATTTATGAATAATTTGATCTTAGCCACAGTTCCAAAAAAAAATTTCATTATTTTTCTGCACGAGTTAAGTGCTTCATTTCCAAATTTTCTTCGACAGTAAAAGTTCTTGTCAAACAGACCTGCCCCAACCAAAATCTAGCTGCACCCTATTCATCTGCAGCCATATATCAAAACACACACACTGATGAAAAACTGAAAGAAAAACCAACCAGCTTCGCTCAGTCAGCCACCAACTAACCAGCTGAAAAGGCTTTAAAAGTCCAAAAATGGTAAAAAGCAAAAATAGAAAATATAAAGAAAGCAAAAAGCACCGCAAGAAAAAAAAGGAAACTAAAACGGGTTAATAGAAGCAGAGGCAGAGACCTCTGACAAGACAAGTGGGTGCGTTCATGCGGAAAACTTGTAAACGCAGCTCAGCTAGTTAGTTAAGTGGGCGGCGTTCCAGCCCCACAAGCCCTCACGCTTAGCAGACAAAAAAAAAAAACAAAAAGACAGAGCTGTCCTGAATATATCGAAGCCCAAAAGCAACAACAACTGTGGCAAAAATCAACATCAATTTAGAATATTAAAAACTCAAGCGCGTGCATGGGCAAACGCGGTGGCCCGCAGCAGCAGGATATCGTGTGTGTGTGTCCATGAGGAGCAGACAACGTGGAGGAGGCGGTTAGAAGACTTACCCGCCACTTGCAGCGTGGCATTGCGACTCCGCGCCACGCCCAGTTCGTTCTTGGCCTCGCACCAGTAAATGCCGGCATCTGTTTCGCGACGAGAATTGACAACCTGCAACAACAACAGAAAAAAGAGAGAAGTTAAAGTTGAAAAGTTTTAAGTAAAAGCTTGGGCTGAGGGCCAAATGTGAGCAAATTTTAATTGAAATGGGTAAAAGATTGTTTTTTCTGTTATATACCCTTGACGAACGGCTCTTTTACTTTGTAAACACACATACACACATACATATACATATGTATATATTATATGAACTATTGAACGATGCTCAACCCAATAGTTCCCAAGAATTTTTAAGTAGTGTCTATAAGATAATTACACATTTCTTTTACGTTTAAAATAGTCTTCCGTAAATATATTCATTTTCTTTATTTCAAAAGGGTTTTATATTTATAACCCGGTTCAAAGTCGTTACTCTTCAATTACTTAAATTATGATTCTGGAATAAAGTTACATATATGAATAAATTTACATATTATGTATAAACAGCTTATAATTTATGGGTAAAATATTTGAACTTTTATGTAAAAAGAGCTTGTAGATAAAATATGATGCGCTATGTCTTTTACACATATTAGTTGAGCAGCCCCATTCGTTTCAACCACTAAAGGGTATATTAGAGTTGTGTCATCTTTTAGATTGCTTTGCTTTCATTCTTATTGTCATTTTACAAATGGGCTGCAAAAAGTGCTTTCGCAACTCCGAGACGTTGATTTGCAGTCTCTATCGCATGTACTGCTCTCCTCTCCATCTCTTTCGCTCCTTCTTAACCCCCATTTACGTTGTTGCCTTGTCTTTTTGGCCATAATAAACAGTCAGCAATCTGTTGTCTGTTGCGCGTCTGCTGCCTTCAAGTGCTCAAATCATAAAATGTCTCTCGAGCAACTTTATAGTTACTTCATATCCCTTCTGCTTGCTGCCAGTACACTACCCACGCCCCCTCCCCCCGCCCCCTTCCTCTGGCTCTTCTTACCGGTCCCTTCGTCTTGTGTTGTTTCGCTGACTGTTTTTGTCTTTTCAGTTTGTTTATTTGTTTTTGGCGCACAAAAGAAATTCCCCAACATGCGCTTAAAATTAAATGTCAAAATGTGTGTTGAGTCTTGTGTGAGTGTGTGTGTGTGTGTGTTATAACTGTGTGTGTTTGTCATATTTATCTCAGCAGCAGCAGCATCGGCAGCAACAAAGTTCGCACAATTTACACAACTTCTGCGCCTCATCCAAGTGAAATTAAGTGTTGCGCTAAGTGAAGATGACAAAAGGGTTCTTCAGCTCTATTATTCTTTCATTTAATCTTTCGCATGTGTGTGTGTGTGTGTGTGTGTGTGTGTGTCTGGAGTGTGTGTCGTGCCGCGGGTGTGCTTTATAAAACAAATAAGCGAATGCGCTTCAGGCGTCTCAATTGTCATGCTGGCAACTCAAAGGCAAAGCGCTTACTTCAGGCAAAACTTCTGGCAATGGGTTTATAAATATATATACCTAACACATATGTGTGTATGTACATGTATATTTACATAATGCTTTGTACGTGTGTTTTCATCTATATATCTTATTATGCTCATCATAAGTTTGCCTTAACCCACAAATATGTGTATGCAATATATGTTTGACGACTATTCAGCCAAAAGGATTAATGACTTATGTCTTACATAGTTTACGAAATAAATATGTATGTAGTTTCCTACAGCTTCTAAAATATTAAAGGTGTAAAATTTAAACGAAATTATAACACAGAATAACTTGAAAAGAGATAAATATTTATTGATGTTTTAATATAATTTCTAATGGATGTATTTTATGGCTTTTTTCACTTCACTCAAACGTTAAGGCACTACATTTTGCATTGTTATCATTATCATTGTTATCATCACTTATTCTCATTCAATTTGTTACACTATACTCACTACCTCTTTTTCCTTAATATCACAGTTTTTATAATGTTGTTCCCATAACAAATAAATTTCATAACTATGATAAAATTAAACCAATTTTCGAGTTTGATAGCATTTTGATCATCGTTTATCCTCTAGATTGATTCTGCATTTAAAGTATATTCAAAGTATATATTTTGAAAAGTATATTATTAAAGTGTATTATTTTGAAAATACATATTATTTGAATTTTTTGGTAAAAAATCATGACAGTAAAGCTCTCGGATCCATAGCTCCCATATTTCGAACTTCCATAGTTTTCCAAAATTGAACCGATTTTCGAGTTTGATGGCAGTTTGCTCATCGCTTATCCTCTATATTGATTCTGCATTTAAAGTATATTCATTTTTGAAAATTTAATTTTGTTTAACTTTTTAGTAAAAAATCATGTACTCCTACTTATTTTCAAGAATTGAGAATTGCAAATTTTTATTTTTATCGGTTGTAGTTATGCTGCCTTATTATTATTATTATTATCATAACGCGTAGCAGATGCTTTAACATAAATACACGCCCCGAGGGCGTGGAACTGCCAACTGCTGTTGGAAAGCAAAAAGCTAAGCTCATTAGCTGCCTTGCGCAGCAGTTGCTATTGAAACTTTTTTAAATAACATGGAAAAGCAGGAGACGCATCCTCTGCCATCCTTTCTAATAAAGAATAGAATCCAAATCCGTTGCAATGGCAACGCAGACAAATAAAAATGTGAGCAAATAAAAATATAATATGCGAGCAGACTAAGCCAGACAATGTAATCTATATGTTGCTGACTCTTTTTTTATTTTCTGCTTCGCTTTCTGGGAAAAATTAAATTTTTTTGGTCGGGACTAAAACGAGGAAACAGGATAAGGAAAAGAAACTGCGCCGAAAGTCACATAAATTTATTTATGTCTTTAATGACTTGAGCCACGCGAATTGCTGTGAATTGGCTGCGCTTTGTTGTTGTTGTTGTTGTTGCTGCTGTTATTGTTGTTGTTGTTCTTTTTGTGTTTTGGTGCGTGCTGCCAGCAAACATTGAAACTGATTTGACACCAACAACAATAACAACACAGCAGCAGCAGCTCTGCCGTGTGCTACGTGCGTCTTGAAATCGGCTGAGAGGGTGGCAGGAAGGGCACGAGTCGAGGGGCAGGGTCGCAGCACTGCGGCTATAAAATATATTGACTGTGTGTGTATTAGTATGGGTGTGTGTGTGTGCTGCTGTGTGTAGTCGCGCGTTGAAAACACGCTTCCGTTTTAATTTAAAATACCCATAAATTTACAACATTTCATTTGGGAGCCATTTCGTTTTCATGTTGTTACATTTTGTAATTGTGTGTGCGAGAGCAAAAGAGATAGGGAATGAGCGGGAGCAAAACAGAGAAGGAGAGAGAGAAAAGACTGGGAGATAAACAAAGAGAAAGTGCGTGGGGACGAGTGTTTAATTTTGTTTAAATTTAAAGTCTGTAAAATGTGGCGTGTAAATGCTTTTAATTGAGCCTGAAATCGAGCCAGTCAGCAAAATTGGTTAAATGTCAGCTACTAACAACCAGTCATAAGGGGCAGGAAAAGTGTCAGTTGGGGCACAGTGGAAAGCAACAGGTAAATTGGAATACGTAAAGAAAAATGCAGTGGATATATATGCGGGAATAGATTAAAAAAATGAGCTGAAAGAGAAAACTTGTAGTTCCGATAACAACATTATTAGCCAGGTTATTACAAATTAAAAAAGTAATTAATTTAAGCGATATAATTAAGGCTAATGCTTAATTGAACAACATTTTTAGACATTTAATCATCAGACTCATCACTAAATTTTTTATTTATCCAAGTTGTTCAAGATGTTAAGTTATGCCTACAGTGAATACACCACGCTCGCGAACCCCAAGGGAAGTGTGCGGTTTAGTTTACTTTTAATTTAATTATTCTAATATATTAATTAAAATTCAAATATAAAGAGCAAGCGAGAATAAAAATAATGGAATAATTACTTATTTATTTATATAAATTGACCTTTAATTCTGAAAGCTAACTGTTGATAATATAATAATTATTAGCTTACATCGTTCATATTTTCCACAATCGAACTAACATTTTGACATGCTTGCAACTGTCTTTACACACACACTTACAAGATTTTTTGTAATCTGTTTTTTTGTTAACATCTTAAAGGAAACTTCTGTAATTTATGCACAAACAAATCAAGCAAGTGCCACCCGCAGCCCTGCCACGCGAATCAAATGATCTTGCCCCCAACCCCAGCTCCAACCCCTACTTGACTTCTTTGCCACCTGTTAAGTCGTTCATTAAACGGCACTCAAAGCGCCTTTCTCGCATACAGTTAATAAGCGTCCGCACACACAGAATGCGGCGCGCTCATAAAAAAAATTTTATATGTAAATAAAGCATACGCAGAGTTGGCCCGCTTGCGACGGAAGTCCGTAAGTATGAAATTCCTTATTTTTATGAAGCTGCGAATGTGTCAAGCGTTTGTAAACTCATTAAAATGTACTCCACGCGCCGGCAGTTGAAAGTTATGCGTTGCGCTTGTGGCAAACAGCAAGTGGCAAGTGGCAGCTGCAGTAATGTGGCATTAACTTGGCAACGGGCACAACGCTTAACCTGCCGCAAGTGCTTTGCCAGTTTTTAATTAAGCACATGAAATACAGCCACAACATAATAAAAAAAAATTGCAATCAAAATCGCTTAGTTAAGTCCTTGATTTACGCGAATCGTTGATTGCATTTTAAAGCTTGCCACAAAACTACTGCCAAATGTGGCAGGCATTTAAATAAACATTTAGACGCTCAGCAAAGGCAACGAACGCATTACATGCGAACACTTGAGCGAGCCAGACAGATGTGCAAATACCGAATGCCGAATACCCAAAACAGGCAACTAACAGTCAAGGACGAGCAGAGGAGCGGGGGCGTGGCACAAGCATTCAGTCGATGCTTTTGCTGCCTCTTCAGCTGCTGCTGCTGCTGCTGCCGCTGCTGCTGTTGATGATGTGCGGCAGCCAAAACCAAAGTGACGCACACAAACAGACGCGCATAGTTGCTACAAATCATGTGCACTCCCTCCGCCCCTCAAGGCCCCGCCGCAGCTCGCTTCAACATTTGTCTGACTGGTCCTTGCGTCCTTTTTTTCGCGCAGTTACGTAAATTATTGTCTGTCTCCTGTTGCTCCTCCACTGTCACTTTTCACTACACTTCAGCTTTTATTTTTTCTGGCGCGCGCTTTTCCTCAGCCCACACACACACTCACACACACACAAATACACCCACTTTTGTGCCTTCTTGTATTTTATTGCACATTCCCCATTCGCTTGTCTTTCATTGTTACTTAAAGACGGAACCCCAGAAAACTTAGCGCCGCATTAAAGTTTCCACATTTTTGTTTTGCTTTTCTGTCTCCCTCTTCTTTGCTCTCTCTTTCCCACGGGTTGAGCGCAATTTGATAGTGTTGCATAGTTTTGGGCTATCATTTTCGGGGCTAGCGCTAGGGCGCCCCTCGTTATTATAATGCCTGGGCGAAGTAGGAGCTTCACTCGCATTATAAGTAAGATGAATTGTCCCTAACTTAAGAGAGACAGAGAATGATTGAAAGAGAGTGAGAGAGAGAGAGAAGGGCTTCGAGGGGTGCACAGCGAAAAGCTGGCGGAATTAGAATGTAAATTATGCAAGTGACATAGAAAAATGGCAAAAGACTCTGAAAAAGAATAATAAACGAAATAAAATGCTTGGCTTAAATTTTAAATAAAGCTGGCAACAAATTTATGTGGCTTAGTTTATGGAGGTTTCTTTTGTGCAGTCATAGTTCTGCGGAAAAGTCGAGGATTAACTGGAATGAAATAAATGAAAATTGTTTGCGAATTTGGCGAGGGTCAGTTGTCTGAGATAAAACAAAAAATAGGGGATTAAAAGTTAAAAAAAGGAAAATATGAAATAATCACAAAAGAACCACGATAAAATTAAATATAAAAATTAATTTAAATTTGTAATGCAATACATAAAAATGAAAATAAATAAATCAAATAGATTTGAGAGGGAATCGTGCACAAAAAAGTTAACAAATAAAAACGAAATTACAAATAAAAAATGTAAAAAAAATATATGTATAATATGGGTGTGTATATTATTATATATATATATTTATTAATAACGAATTAAAAGCTTCCAAATTTAAATGCTCTAAAAGTTTGTCTGACATTAAATTCGTTTACCTGGGTTTAGAAAATTTTAATAATCAACATGCTTTTTGCACCAATGGGGCCGACAAAAATACCAAACATGTCGCACATACCGTTGAGGCCAGGACAAATTTATCGTGGCCAAAAGCAGGCGAACGGGCTAAAATTAATGACCATGAACCAGGATACGACAGTTGACAGGGTGCATGGCACAGGCGAGCATTGAGGTGCTTTGGAATTATTTCATTTAAACCTCGTTAGACAAAAAAAAATACAAAAATAAGGATAAATAAAAGCAGCATTTAGAAAACGGAAGAGCGTGTCTGAAGTCTGGTCGCTGGAATCCTGCATCCTGAATCCTTTTTTGCACTTAAGTGATAAACAAATACACGAGCATCAGGCAAATACAAACACAAATGCGAATGCGAATGCGAATGCGAAAACATGGGCAGAGGACTAGCAAACACGCAGTCAGATCGAGTGTGAAAAGTGGCAGGCTACAGTAAGCAGCTGATGCGGGAGCTGGGATTTGGCGCTGATGCCGTGCACCATCCAAATGTCCTGGCCGCACCGGCAGCAGCCTTCAACTGCATCATCAGCATAATCAACGCGCGCGCCGTTGGCTTTTTGCGTCGTAAATTGCTGAGTGCTCAGTCCAAGTGATGCCACAGCTATAGCTGCTTCTGCTGCTACTGCTACTTGCTACTTGCGACTTGCTACTTGTTCCTGCCACAGCACACACACAAACACACACACTCACACACAATTGGAGCTCATCAGACTGCTGACTTTTGCTGCGCTGCCTGCCAACTTCCGTTTGTCTTTATTTGTCTGGCTGCTTCTGCTTTTGGCCTCGACTGCTCCTACTGCCCCCAGCCCCTTTCCCCCCTTCAGCACTCGCTCTCAACGTCCCTCTTAATGTTTGTTTACCTTACGTTAATGAAGTTGTTGGCCGCCCCAGCGAAATGCTTGCAAAAATATTTTTGCAGCGTGCAAAAGATATACTATATACATAAAAAATGGGTAAAAAAAAGCAATTAGTTTGTTCATCACTCAACAGATGGCCTGGCAAAATGAATATTTTTAAACAGCGCCCAAACCCCCCGTTTTCGTTGCCTCTTATTATGAATGAAAGCGTGGAGACAGCAGCAGCAAAATAATAATTATGCATGAAGCAAAATAATATAAAAAAAGAAAAATAAGCGAAATAATAATAAGTAAGCGAACCAGTGAAAATAATGTAAATATGCCACAGGCTCATTTCTTTAGCCTGGCAAAAGGATACAATCTGTTTCACGATGAGCTTTGCTCGAATATTATTGTTGTTAGAAGTGCGAATAGAAAGCACTGGGAAAGGTGCGTCTATAGAACTGCTAACAATTCATAATGACAGAGTTTTTTATTTCCCCTCTTTAACCATATTTTTCTATACTCAACATATTTTTGAAACATCTTTGTATTTAATTTATTTAAAGAATATATGATAAAAAGATGATAAATATATTTACAAAATAAATGATTCCAGAAAATACAATGTGTTTTCATAATATAGCTTTTACTTTATATTTTAAAGAAAAGCCTTTTTACTAGACTAAAATGAGAAAAGTATTTAACAAAAATACAACTCAAAATTTTCAAGCTCAAAATTCAAATCTCATAAATACCTAACATACTGGTCAAGACAGATATTTATTCTTAATCTTCTTAAATAATATGGTTTATATTTAAAATATTTCTAGTGCCCTCGCAAAAGAGTATTTGAGGTGCGACATTCAAGACTTACCTTAAGGAAAAACAATCCGCCCGCTGGTAGGGTTATGCGATGCGAACCCGGCAGTATCTTTAGCGGTACACCGTCCTTGTACCACTGGATGGTGGGCGTGGGAGAGCCCTCTGCCTTGCAATTAAGCGTCGCTGGCTCGTGTCGTGGCACCGTCGTATCTATGGGATGTTCCACTATTCGCGGCGGATGTGAACCTGCAAGAGATGCAGAAAGAGCAATGAAGAGGTTAAAGCGCATTTTATACAAATTGCACTGGGATGGGTTGTCAAGCGGTGGGGTCTTCTTGGGGTTAAAGTAATGCAGGGGGGTTTCCGTTTACCGCTGTGTCAGTCGCCAGTCGTCAGGCGTCCTCGTCAGCGGTTTGGCAAATGTTAAAAGAGCTCCCTGGCAAATGAAAACAATGTTAATGCGCATTGCCGTTGACGTTGCAAATGAAGTTGCAGTTGCAATTCAACTGTCGCATTGCGACGGAGTGAGGGCTGGTGGGGGGGGGCAGAGTATTTTTTATATCAGTAGTCGCCCGTGGGGGGCGTTCAAAGGTTCAGTTTGGAATTAATTTGTGTGAATTTGCATATGCGGCAAAGGACCGCAGCGCAGCTTAGCAGCTAAGTAGTTTTTTGTTTTTGCATATTACGAAACGGCTAAATTAACTGAGAGTGAGAGAAGGGGAATGCCCCTAATACCTTGCGCACAGGTTGTCGCTGAGATAACCGAGATAAGCAAGGGATTAGCATAGTTTTGGTTTCATTTACGTGCAGTCTGCAATTCTGTGTCAAAGCAAATAAATAAGTTTACCCATGTTTGATTTACAAGTGGGTGGGATTATTACCATAGAAACTGAAACGTATAAAAGAAGAACATTTTGCATATCGGTCACCTGAAATTCATTGTGTTCACAATTCGGTCTCTCAAATTCAAATTGCAAAAGAAGCAAAAATGACTTTCTGCACGAATTTCGGTCGTACCTTGGGCAAGTTTTTAGGTAGAACACTTAATAAGGAAGAATTTCTTTTTGTTTTCAATTTTCGAGTATTAATTGACAGAAAATCAATTTTATGATAGAATTTGAAGCTTATATTGATACACTCAGGCAATTAAAACCTTACTTTTAAGATTTTAAATTTCACCAAATATTACCAATTTCTTTTTAAAATAAAAGTCTCTAATTAATACAGATGACAATTACCAAGAAAATCTACTATGTTATGGAAATGGAAAAATCCAGGTTTAATACTTTAAGTAAGCCGATAAGTGCTTCAGTTGATTTCAACTCGTTTTCTTTATCCTGTGCAAGTATTCAACACTTTTGGCTTGCCACAAAGCTGATTTTATATTTGTGTCGCACATAAATCCTATGTTTAGCCATAAGCAATCTGTCAGTGGCAAATACATAAATTTCAATTTTCATGTCATATATAAACAATTTGCTGTCACACATACCAACACACACGCACACTTACACACACCCACGCGCCAACAACAGCAAAAACTCACGCAACTTGGGCGACAACGCAATAACTTCATTTATATCGCAGCATAAATCTATAAACATATTCTTCTGTACATGTGAATGTAGTTGTATCTATATATATATATATATTTGCAGCTGTAAGCTCGCAAGCCGTTTGAAAATTGATATGTCAGAAAATGTTGGAATATTGAAACGTTATTAAATAAGGAAAAACGCAGCTGTTGTTGCTGCTGCTGATTGCATTGCCAGCAACATGACAACAACAGCAGCAATAACAGTTACAATAATAGCAGCAGCAACAACAAATTCACAGCTCGAGGCAAAAGTTGCATGTCATGCAGCAGACGCTGCACAAAGTCGAGCTGTAAATCGAATTGAAATTGGGGGAAAAGGCGAATCCGAACCCGAATCCGAATCCAAATGGAGCTGAGGGAACGACGGGACGTGTTGCATGTTGCCGGTTTGCCGGCTTGCCGGAGGGTCTCGCACTCGCCGGGCTACCAGGACAAGACGCATGTCAATGTTATTTCAGCAATGAAAAAATAAAAACACTGAAGTGCCAACTGGTTGTGGGAGGGCGGGACCGAAGGGTAGTTATGGCTGGGTCAAAAATCAACACGCAAACAAAACAGAAAAAAACATCCAACAAATGAAACTGAAGTTCAGCCAAAATGTGTTCAATGTGCACATTTTGAGGGTTAAATATCGCATATGGGTGGCTTTTTTGGGGAGGAGGGTGGTTGAGGCGTGGGCTACAGACCAAAAGTTGCTGGACCGTGGACTTTTTTTTTATTGTTTATTTTTGTTGTTTTTTGTGTTTACATATCTTTGCTGGCCAGGCGAGGACCAAGAAGCGAACTGGCTTCTGGTTGCGGTTGTGGTTGATGCCCTGCGGTAATATTCAACACCTAAAAAAGGTTGTTTTTATAAATGACAAACTAGCGGAAGGTGGGAGGATGGAGGCCAGTAAGGTTAGCTTCGAGCTTTTGTTGTACCCAGTATGTGAGAGGGGAAACGGGTGTGTCAGGCGCTGAGTCAACTAATGGCATCTAAATATCCATTAAAGAAGTAATTTGTGTATTTTATTTAAGTGCAATAGAAATTGAGACTCTGGTAAAATTAATTATAAAATATTAATAAAATAATTTGAATTAAAAAAGATAAGAAAAAACGGCCTACTTTGTGTAATTATAATTCTTTTAAATAGAAATAATATTTATAATAATATTACAAAATGCTGCTAATATTATTGTGGTATTTTATTCTGGCATGGAGCTTTAACTTTTAGTGTACTATACTTTCAAGCTGACTATGCCACATTCTCATATTTATTGCCACTTTCAGGGCAGCTATCTCTTTATACGCAAATTAGCTTTTACTTAGCGTTTACTAAAATTATTTTGGGCCACCCACCAGATAAATTTGCTAAGCAACAGCTGTTGTTGCAGCCCATAAATAATGGCACAGAATTTAATTATCGCGCTGGACGTGCAACTACTCGTAACACAGTTTCGGCCGAGCGGCAGCAGCAACAGCCCAAAAGTATGCTACTAAAACAATTAGCAGCGCCCTAATTAAAACAACAATCTAAAGAGCCAGCAACAACAGCAACAACAACAAAAACGAGAGTTCCTCCAGGGTCTTTGATTGATGATGTAAGAGACGGAACGCCTTAAAGTATGCAGCACATGAGGCAAGTGCGGCGAACGCGCTGAAGTTGCCCAGCTTTTGGCTTTGTTTCCCTTCCTGGCGTGTTTCTTTTTTTGGCCGCCAGGCAGCAAACAATGCAGGCAACAAAAGCAAGCATGCAAATGTGTGTTATTACACTTACACACATGTGCAACGTGCTGAAACAAAAAGAAAATGTTTAAGGAAATTGCTGCAAATATTTTGCTTGTTAAGTGAAACCCAGTTTGGAAAACCGTTTTTACCAGAGAGACCAAAACTGCACTCGGAAATTCTCTGCTGGCATTTCCCCGTGCCATGGTCGAGCACGACGGCACTCATAGAACGTCTTCGTTTCAGTCAACGTCTACGTCTTCGTCCTTCATCCTTCATGCTTCATCCTTCGTGGCCGCTTCTTTGGGTTATTTCTGTAGTCCTTTTGGCGCTTGGCAGTTTTGCATTTTGCATAAGCGCTTGAAAATGCCTTTGTCGTTTTAGCAATTTATGCAAATTTCGTGCATTTTCCCCATGTTGTTACATTCTTTGTTTGCCTGGCCAACACACACACACACACACACATAAACATCAAACAACAACCTCCATAAAAACACTATATATACGCATGCATATATGTATGTCCTTTTACAATATATAGGGTAAGGACTGCCATGCAATTAAAACTAAATTAGTAGGCCTCTGGGCTATGGGCAGGGCGAGTTTCTGAATGCAGTTTTCAGTTTGCTAATTGAATTATTTAGTTGCAACTCGTTTCATTAAATGCACACGCAAACTTTTACCCAACAACAGCAACAACAACGACATTTACATCTACAACAACAGCTGCAACAACTTTCACAAACTGCCAAAACAAACGCCATGAAAAATTTAAGACAGCCAAAGACTTATTAGACATAGACTTAGTTCAGTTCGGGTTCGTATTTGAATTTGATATATATACATTATATATTTGTTATAATACCATTTTAATTGGTAAATGAAGTTGTGAGTTTAACATAAGCAAAGTTAAAAAATAAATATATAAATAAATATAATAGTATTTTATATATATAATAATAAAATGAATTGGAAGCGCATTTATTAAAATTATTTAGTATTTTATTAGTTTCGAATTTTTAACTGCCCAAACAGTATACTTAAAATTGTTTGTGTTATATGTATATATATATATGCATTTATTATAATATATAAAATTTTAGAAAGTTAATTTTTCCGAATTTGTTTTAATTTTTTTTTACTTCTTAACAATGCGATATATCTTATATCTTATTGAGTAGCATGCCATTTCTATTCTATTCCAAATTTACTTTCAACCACCGAAAGTTAGAAAATGTCATTGTCGCCTCACTGAAAACAACTTTATTTCGAGAGAAATGTTGGATATTTTTCTTTTGAATAGGCAACTGGCCGAGAACAACACCCAAATGA
Source organism: Drosophila robusta (assembly GCA_035043565.1). Taxonomy (NCBI): domain Eukaryota; kingdom Metazoa; phylum Arthropoda; class Insecta; order Diptera; family Drosophilidae; genus Drosophila; species Drosophila robusta. The sequence goes on along the minus strand of JAWNMW010000583.1, from coordinate 8,289,405 downwards.
GTCAAATTAAAGTTTGTAAATGCTTCGTGTGCAGCAAATTGTTTCCGGGGATGTTGTGAAAAGTTTTTGTTTAGTTATGAATCATAACGACGCACAAGCAACAAGAACAGTAGCAACAACACCCAACAATCAACAGCAACAACAATGTGGCTATAAATTTTGCCGTTTAGACCAAATTCTTTTTTTTGTTTTTCTTTTTTCACGCTCTAGCTGCCAAGTGGCAAGGATTTCAGGGGGATTTTTGACAATGACTCACAAGTTTTTCAAATGAATTGCTTTACGTTTTTGGCTAGTCGCTTTGGGGTGTGTTTTTCTGACACTCTTTCTAATTGTATAGGCAAAACGCCAGCCCTTCAACAAACTGAATTTGAATTGTAAACATGTCAAGAGTCAGGATTTTTGTGGTTAAGTTGCGAAATGCAATAAATGCAAAGAGTAAGCGACCGATGCATTGGCATCAACTCAATGTCACTTGCAAATGTTTTTTCTCTTTTTTTACAACAACTGGAAAACATTTTGCCGAGGAAAACTGTCTGCCGGCGACATGGCCTTTTCGGGCGCCTCCTCGTTGCCTGCATGTAAAGTGCAAATATTATAAATAATTCAAAACACACGAGAGAGTGCACAAGCACACACACACAAATGCATTGACACACTTCAAAGTGTACACACACACACACACACTTTGGCACCACCCACGTTGTATTCCTGTCTAAACTTTGGCCCACTCTCGGCGCTGTGGCTCCAACTAAATGCATTACAATGCCAAATGCAATCTACCGCACCGCCCGCCCGACTGTGCAAATACTTTTAGACATTCGCAGCATCTGCGGGGCTGTTCTCGCTCGTATATCCAGAGCCAGTCAGTCAGTTGGGTAACATGTGCAGATACTTTGCCACTGCTGCTCCACATTCTCGTCGGCCACCTGCAACCGCAGCCCAGCTTGCCACGCAAGCAGCAAAAAAATAAAACATCTGTCGAATATGTGGCGCTATATGTAGATGCAGATACAACTAAGTATATACAATTGCGCTCAGCTCTGGCCAAAAGTTGCAGCCTTGACGCTAGCTTAGCGCGCCAGCCAGAGAAACAGCGACACCCTCGCCCACACCCTACTCAAATGCAAACTTTTCACATTGAATTTTCCGGCACAGCGCACCGAACGACAAAATCCACATGAAAGTATCTAGAGATGTAAGGCTGTGTATGTGTGTGTGTGTGTGTGTCACTGGGTATCTCTGCGCGCACCTTTGTGGCTGTCCGTTAGCCAGTCTGTGTCGCTTTTGTGTCATCTGCAGGGTAGCGTGAATTTGTTTTAAGCTCGGATATTTCAGCTGAGAAGACTCTAAGCAGAGCTGAAATAATTATTTTCAGTCCATCTCCAAGTTCATCATTCAACTTCTTTTGAAATTCAATTGAAAACCAAATATATACAACTTAAGCCAGAATGTTGTCTGTAGAACTCAGTTCCAGGGTCAATTTTGAGAGTTCAATTTTGAAGTCGAGACTCTACATATCTTTACAGTCCGATATACATATAAAGCAGACCAGCTTTTATAGACAATAAATGTTTACAGACTCCACACACTAGCCCTAACAGACAAGTATCTACTGCCGAGCTTCAACATTTAAATCTTTGCAATCGCATCTTCACAGCAAAATCTCCAGGCAGCCATAGTTTAGTTTTTAAAGTCGGAATATATCTGACTGAGTTAAGTCAATATAATTAATTGCGCAGGCAGAGTTTTAAAGTTTTAGTTCTTATCCTATCAGTGCACCCTTAACAGTCGTGTCTCAACAGAGTCTTCAAAAATTCAAAATTCAGCTAATATTCTTTTATCGTCCCCATATAATATGAGTGTGTTTTTTAAATAATTTCCAGACTTTAAATTAAATGAATTTTTTCATTTTTCTAATCTATTAAATAAAATTTCACCGAAAGAGTATTTAGTTGCCAACTCAACGGCAGTTTGTTTTGCATTGCATATATTTTGTGCCACTTTTCGAGTTATTTGGCAGCAAAAGTTGTGAAGCGTAAAATGTTACGGCTGGGCAGGGGAAAGTTGTTGCCAGTTGCTGGCATACGATATTTTTATTTGCACATCGGGACATTTGAAATTCCAGTTGTGCGATGGCTCATTAAGCAGCAAATACGCGCGGCAGCAGCAACAGCCGCACCACCCGCACCACCAGCACCACCTGCACCACCCAGCTCCGATCACAAAATGCTGTTCGTGTCAAGCTGCTGTGTCAAATGCTAATTAAAATCAAGCGGCATTCGCTTGTATAAACAGATATCCTGCCTGGGGCAAGGGACAGGTGAACTAAAATCACAGGACATCGCCAGCGAGCGCCAGCGCCAACGCCATCATCATCATTATCCTTGTCATCGTCAACAGCAATCAAGATAAAAGATAAGTTAAATGCCGAGTGGGCAGCGTGGCTAAAGGCAGCTTGTAACTGGAAGAGGAACAGGAGCTGCTCTTGCTGCAGCTTCCCCTGCTGCTCCCACGACTTGTTTGTTTTGTAATAAAGTCCTGGCCGAGCCGCCAGTTCGCTCGCCGCGCTCTGCGGCTCGCATCAAAGCAAACTTTGAGCTGCCTTCGGTTTTTCGGCTAGTGATTTGGACGCTTGATTGCTTTCACTCATCCTGCGAGTCCTGCTGCCACCCATTCTGGGTCCCGGTACGTGCTGAGCACCAAAGGACACGTTGCCGCATAGCTATCCCTATGTATATATGTGTGTGTGTGTGTTGGGTGTGTTGGGTGTGCATGTTAATTTCCATCTGCCTGATTGCGGGGGTGTCTCTTGTCTATCTGACGGTCTGTCTGTCCGTCTGTCTGTCTGGCTGCCCGTCCGTCCTTCAAGTGCCCCATAACAACACGTTCGGCTCATAATTTGGAGTGAAAATTTTCAATTAAACTTAATTGCATTAAAAGCGAAGGGTTCAATCTGTCGTTATAGCCATTCTGTTCATTCTAGCCCTTATGTTGTTGTCGTGTTGGGTTTACTTTTTAACTTGTGCCGCGTTCGCTCCCTGTTCCCTCTATTCATTAGAGCCAACGTTGTTGTTGCCTTTTATGTCCTCTGAACTTTTTATGCTGCAATAGGTTTCGCTTTTGTGGGCGTAAATGGGCGTGAACGGTCTGGCTTAGGGCGGGAGTGCCTGTTTACTGCACTCGTTAAACATAGTCAATTTAGTTTTTATTTATTTGTTGTGCACTCAAAAGTCAATTTAGTTTTGTTTATACTCAAATTTCAAACAAATTTGAATTAATATTTTGAGTTCTCAATTCAATTTCAATTTCAATTTTAGCATATTTTTGGGTTTTTATGGGTAAATAAAAACTAAATGGTGTTGTGCCCCGTTAAATTATTGCTTTTAGTTGCCAGTTTTCTGACGAAAATATAAAATTTAATGTTAATTTTAAGTAAATTCGTAAACCTCATTTTAAACCAATATCTTAAGCAAATATCTATTATAATAAAGCTTTAAATAAAGCAAGATATTATACCTAAATGAAGTAACCTTTAAAATTCTATTGACAAAATTCATATTATCAATCCGAACTGTCTGAAAGTTTATTTTTATTTTATTTATTTATATTTTCTTCTTTGTATATTTTTGTATTGGGAATTCTGGCAGCTTAAGTTCCTTTAATGACTATTGTCTTTTGCAATCCAAATTGCAACGAAAACTTTAGTGATAAGCTGATTAATTTCTAAAAGTCCATAATGGAACACTTATCCCATGCCGGCCAAGTTGAGTTATGGCAGTCAGAAACAGAAAGAGTGCCGAAGCGAAGCTCTTATTTGGTCAGCTTTGCAGTAAGCACTTTAGGCCCTCTCCAGCTGCTCTCAACACCTCCAGTTTGGGACCACTTTGGTGCCTTCCACTCGATGTAAGCGTCAAACAAACTCGGCTTTTTGTTTTGTCTGCTCTTTGTGGGCGCCTGTTCATGTGTGTGTGCAAATTGCAACGCATAAATCTTTGTGACAAACACCCAACACACACACAACACACACTCCACAAATACAATAGAAGTGATGCGACAGCCATTTTTCAAAAACAAAACAGTCTGCAAAAAAAGGCAAAAAAAACCAAAACAAAACGAAATATCAAAAAAAAAAGCCCTTGGTAAAGCAGAATGAAACATGCTAAATTCTGCAGAAAGAAGTTGGAAAAAAAGGAGCTAAAAACGAAGGAAGCAGGGAGAACGCATGATTGTCTTAATGGCTTCGACATGTTTGCAAAACGACTGTCAAAAGCAGTCGTGTCAGGATCTGTTGGGTCTCGAGCAGGCGTCAAGCATCTCGCATGAAATCACAGTTGGACAGAGACGAATACCGAAAGAGATGGAAATGAAGTATTGTTTCCCCTCTATCCCGGCATTCTCGCTGTCTTTTCGATTTCTCGCATTGCTCTCCATGGCATGCGGCCGCATTGAATGCGACTGCCACACACTTGAGCTTGTCATATGCCTCCAGCTGCTGCTGCTGCCGCCGCTGCTCCGAAGCATGCAACGCGTTCCGGCTCCACAAATCGCATGGCATGAAAGAAAGAAAGTCACTCAGTCATGCAGCCGCACCACTTGATACACTGCCCATTTTTGTTCGTTGCGTGGCCAAAAAACAAAAGTTCCATTTGCTCAAACACACACTTAAACATGCGCGTGCCTCAGGTGAAAGGAGGGGGTTGGTTTCTAATCAGGGCCCGCCTTGCAAATTGAATTTCTCACCTGAGTGCATCGCCCATGTCGGCATGTGTAATTATCGTTATCGATATCGCGTATACGCACAGTTGGCTTGTCTGTAACTGGGCTTAAACTGTTTTTTGTTGTGTTTTTTTTAGGGTTGAGCGGGAACGCACATTTAACCCTCGTTAAGCAGAATCGAAATTAACGCTTTATGTATTTAGTTCACATGGTAAAAGGACACTTTTAAGGCATCTCTGCTCCGCGCCGTCGCTTGCCGCCTGATTTCGCCTATGAAGTTATTAAAAGTAAATTAGGGTTGTTGTAACCAGCAAAACGAAACCAGAAACCAGTTTTGAGCTGTCTGCGTGGGTGGGTGGTTGTCAACGACTACTGCCCGCACCCCCTCCCCCACCCCAACGCCACCCCCACACCCCGTTCAGCGCCCACTTCTGTAAGGGTTGCGTGCCTTTAACGCGTTTTGCTGTCTTTGTTGTTGTATTCATATTTGTTGTTGCTTAGTCTGTGCTGGGCAGTTGTTGTTGTTTTGTTGCTAACTTAATTGTCAACATGGGAATTTTTAAGCTAAACAACAACTTGCATAGTTTAGCTGATATACGATGTGTGTAGTCGTGTGTCTCTGTGTGTGTCGTGTGCATTTGTGTGTGTTGGGTGTTATGTCTGGGATTTACGACGCAAAGTTTCAATTATTTTCAGATTTGTTTAATTACGCATGCATGGCGTCTGCCTACACTTAACTACAAATTGATTTTTAAGTGTGCGGCTCGAGCATTGTCAATCATGTCTTAATTAAGAACGCGTCTGATGTATCTCAAGATACTTGAAGTATCTCAAGTGATTCGATGTTGCAAGAATGTTTGATACTCTTTTCTAACAGTGATTGTCGCGACTAAGCAACTCACCTTGTCAACACACCTGGCATAAACTTATTACTTAAAAAATGTTATTAAATATTTATCTCTTAAATTATTTTAAATACTTTTAATGAAGGTTTCTTATGTATTTATTTATTTGTATGTATTATGTGAAAAAAAGCTTAAGCCAATCGTCATTTTCGATTAAAAGTGATGTTATTTTAAATTTAGTTTAATTAGTTTAAGTTTTAGTTTAATATTGAAAAAATTTATCGTTGATACTGATATATCATCCTTCAAAATATAAATAAATAACATATCATTTAAAAGAAATGAAATACTGGAAGGCTATTAATTATTATTTTTGGTACTTACAATATATATGTTTGTTGTTCAATACATTTTCTTTATATGTAACACTCATTTTCATAAAATATGCTATTTATTGAAGAGAGAAAATATCTGATAGAATTTTATTATTTCATTATTTTTGTTAAAAAACAAAAACTTCTATATTAACTTCAGTAGAATTTGAACTTTATTTAGAAAAAACCAAATAGGTTTTGAAAGTATAATGGCATAGAGGTATTTGTATTTTATATTAACAGGAATAATATTACCTAATAATGGCAACTTGAGCTACTAATTAATTTTTATTAGACTTTCAATTAAAATGACATATCAAAATATCACCTTTCCGTGAGGTTTAGGGTTCAATAAAAAGTCGACTCTGTTCCTAGTTCACATAAAGGCTTTGAGAGTATATTGACTGCACTCAACTACTATTCAAATCAGTTGCCGCAGATGAGTTAACAAACGACTGCGGGCGCGGAGGCGCCAGGGCGTCGAATCCCTCGATGGGCGTGGCATGCACACCTTTGAAGTGCAAGAGCCGCGAGCAAAGTTGAAAAGTGCGCTTGTTAACATTCCTTAATTGCTGTTGTTGTTGTTGTTGGCGTTGTTGTTCCTGTGCCTTGGGGTACAGCGAGGAGTGCACAGAGCCAGGCACGACAAGGATGTCGACAAGGACGACAATGACGAGTGCAATTATACAAAAACTACTTAGGCGCGCATCCTGCCTGGCAGGCAAGAAGACGCAGACTCGACTCGACAGGACTCGACTCGACATGGCACGACAGGACTCACGGCGAGTCCTTGCCTCAGCTGCTGCTGCTGCTGCTGGTGCTACTGCTCCAGACAAACAGGCAGCGCAACAAAATTGAAAGAAAATTCACTTTCGTGTTGTAAATTTGTAAACATCCTTGAAAAAATAGCTAAAGGCAGACTTGAGAGTTGAATTGTTGCTTGCGATGACAAGCGAAGTTGTGGGCGAAAGGGCGAGAAGGGGGCGTGGCCGTGCAGCTGCTGATGACAGCCGCAATGCAATTTGCAGTGCATCTTTTATAATGCCCAGGAATAGGCAAAACTGAAGCACTTTGCCAATTACCCATTGGTAACCAGGCGCAGGCAGCGCAGGTCCTTACTGTGCGGGGGAGGGAGGGGATTTGAGGAAACCTATCAGCAGCATTGGTGACCAACAATATTTGTCATTAAGTCAATAAGCGCATTGTGCTTAAATGTACATAAAATAAAGCCAAAGTCAAAAGCAAAGCCAAAGGCAAAGCCTTGGCCAAAATGCCATTAAATTTGCAGACAGGTCCTTTATGCGTGCTCATGTGTTTTGGACGACGACAAAGCCGATTTATGCCCAATTGGATTTGCTGCTAAGAGCCACAATTCATGTTTTTATGACCGGATGCCTATTACGGGGATTCCCAACGTTGCGAATTGCCGACGCTTTTTTTAATAAATATAAAATGTCCAAGCACACAAAAGCGAAACGAAACGAGAAAAGAAAAGAAAAGGTGAGTTCACACACACACAGACACTATGCGTAGCACTGATGGTCCGGCGTGTCCTTTCGCCAGAGTTGCCACCGGTTTAGCCTGTGGTCCATTCATAAGGACCGTCGTCGTCGTCGTCGTCGTCTTGGGCTGCTTTTCATTTGATTTGCTTGTTAAAAAGCTCAAGTTTTATGGCCTTTTCTTTTCTTTTCTTTTCATTTCTTTTTGTTGTTTCCCGCTTTTCTTTGCGTTCTGGTCGAAATGTCCAACAAGTTCAGGCCTATCGATTTGCAGCCAAAGATTGTCCGGCCCGGGAGCGAGGGGTCGGCATGGTCTTGACAATCTGCTGGCCTGACATTTCGGACGCGTTCATCATCGCCTGCTGACAGTGATAAATTATGCACGCCGCTCGGGGCAACAGCTGAGCACAGCTAAACTGGCCTTTAACTAGGACCACTTTTCGTATCCCTTTCGTCCTGTGGCAGCAACAAATGGCTGGCCCAAAAAAAAGGCTGTTGCGCGCTTCTCGGCCTTGCCGAGATTTTCTCGGTGTGCGGCTCAAAAGGCAATGAGTTGGCAAAAATTATGACTCGTTGGCGTAAGGTCATAAAAATACGTATATATAATATACTCGTACACTATACATATATAAACGTCTTTAAGCAAAGGGTTAACAAAACGGTTCTGCGTCCTAGCATTTAAAATTTAAGTGCTCGCCTTGTTTGTTGCCGCTTTGTTTGTGACTGGGCAAGTGGAATAAGTGGAAAATAAGGCGCAGCTATTTCAGGCTATTAAAGCCGTTTGCGACACCACGAAAATTGTGACAGTATTTAAGATGCTTTAACTACAGTGTTTGTATAAATAGAAGTTTTTATTATTTTACTTTTATTTCTTTTATTTATTCAATAAGTATAGATGTAAATCCCTAAATTATTATATTTTCCTAAAGAAAAATGTACTTATATATAAATATATAAAATCAAATTAGGTTTTTAAATAATGTTGAACATACACTCTTTCCTACAACTATACTGAGGTAATTGCCAGCTGGCATATTTTTAACACACATTTTCCTTAGTATTTTGTAGTAAACATGATTGTAAACCACAATATAAATTGAAATCAATTTACTGTTCAAAAAATTTACTTTCTGTAATTTTAATTTTAACCTACAGTTTTTCCACAGCTGAAAGATACTTAACAAAATATATGACAGCACTGAAGGGTAAAAATATGTTATTGCGAATCGAAATATTTAACACACGAGGGCTTACATTTACATCAACATTTGCAGACATTTATCTGAGCAAACACATAAAAAACATTTTTTAAATTGTAGTTAACCTGCTAAAAATAATATTTGAAAACTTTCGGGTTTCTTCGCTATTAAATAAACAGTACTTGCAAGTCCTGAGTCAGCTGAAACTCTTGCCAACAATTGCAACTACTTTCGTGTTCTTATTGCTGATTGCAATTTGTGCTTCCACTCAGCTGCTTAAATAAGAGTCGCCGCAATCCTGCAATGGAAGGTCCTTTAGGTTCGCTGCCGATTCCGCTTTTTTCAGATATTTCGCTCATAGAATCATAACCTACATTTAACGTTTGTTTTTATTTTGCACTCAGCTGCTTGTAAAAGCTGCTTACGCTAAAGCCCTGCAATTTTCGTCCTGAATTGACAACTTTGACATAATTGACTGCAAGCGAAAGCAGCGAAAGAAGGAAAAGCAGAGAAGAGAGTTAAGAGACTGGCGACGATGGCAAAGGCAACTAAAATGTTGTAAAATAAAAATATTACAACTCATAAAGACCGCAAGTCCTTGGCCAGGTCCTTGAAGAGCCTGCAAAATGTCTACAAAGTTCATATAAAAATTAAAAACCGCACTTTGCCCTAATGAGCCCGTTGAACGAGTCAAAGGCGACGTTGATGATGCCCGTCAACTCAATCCCGACTATTTTCACAACAATTTTATAATATTTTTTAGCGATTTTTTTGTTGCCCCCGGCTCTCTCTGGCTGCGTGCTCTTTGCCGTTGGCCCTCATCTTCATTAGCACATTAAAATGTCAATGACACTTTGCGTGGGAGCGTTGACGGGTGCCCGGCTCAAGGGTCGAAAGGGTAAACATTTAAAAAATGCGCGAGAAATGCGAACAAGTGCCAAGCGAATCAACAGAACCGGCAACGGCCCCGGCCCCGACCCCGGCCCCGGCTCCGGCTTCAGACGATGACAGCAACGGCGGAGACTTTCCGCCAGACATCAGCGACGGCCGTGCGGCATTCTTAACACGGACACTCGGCGGACTCGGACACCCTAGCCGTCGGTCACTCAATGCTTTATGATTGCGCTGGCGCCAGGGTTGCCACAAAATGCACAGCAAAAACAACAAAAAATTATGCGAAAACTTGTCATGAAAAATATGCTCAACACTTGTTTACGTCAGAGTTTGTTGTTTCTACCATTTTCACAACACTTAAGTGGGTATATTAAATATGATATGCAGCGTAAATAAGAATGGAGGAAAACTCCGGGAATACAAAATTATATATTTTTTATTTGAGCTAATAAAATATAATAAAAAAGTTATTGAAGTTATTTTTTTTTTGAGTGAATCAGTGGGAAAGTGAGTGAGCTTAACGAAGGACAATGGTCAGAATGAAAGTTTAAATTATATTTGACTCGATAAATACAAGGGAGATAGTATTTCGCTGGTCAAATACTTTAATCGTTTCTTTATCTTCGAAAGCGAGAACTAAATGCTGAGAATAAATGTACGTAAAAATACAAACTATTTTACATATTATCTTATTCTTATATTCTTCTTCAAAAATAGGTTTAAACCTTTTGCTCAAATAAATAAAGTTAAATTGAGAGGTGCTCCAATCTTAATTCTCGCAATATTTAGAAAACTTTACTTTGCCAGTGCTCTAAAAAACTAAGCTCTAAAGAGTATTAACAATTCGACTTGATCAGCTGCTAGATCGGCTTTGTTTTTATTTCGTTTGCTTTTACGCCCATTCTTTGGGGGCACTTTAAACTTTTGATGGCCAAGCTGCGCCTTGGCAGCTGCTTCGGAAAATTTACTAGAGCAATTCATTAGGCGCAATTGTTGAATGTTGTTGTTGTCGCTGTTGTTTTTGTTGTGTCTGCCCGCAGAGCCAGTTGTTGTTTTTGGCCTAGTTTTGCGCACAATGGCATGAAATATGTTTTCATGTGGCAAACGCTCACACACAAAGGCTCAGCGGGTAATCATGTCAAGCTGCGCCAGGATTAGCGCTACAGGAACTCGAATTGCCGTTGATAGGCATTGTCCTGTTTGTTATTGCTGTTATAGCCGTAGCTGGGGCATGAGTAAAAACGAGAAATCACTTAATTAACCTAATCAAAATATTGCCATTATTTCGGGCGCTGCAAGGCATCAGCATAATTGTGTTCAGAGTCCTGCATATCCTTTGCAGCATGTTTCATTGTTTGCTTGCACACAAAAATACACAACCACATACATAACGTATACGTTAGACAAATAAATAAATGTGTATATTCCTAATGATTTGTTTGTTCAGTAACATGTGTACATCTATCTGTCTTTCTGTGCGTATTTGTATTATTTGTATTATGACAGGCAGAAATTAATTTCAGAAATGTTGCACAAATTAATTAAAATTTGCGCATTTCTCTAATTTGAAATCGCCGTCAAGGATACGGCATGGAATTGATAGTTGGCTTTTAATAAAGTTTCAATTCGGATTAAAGTAATTGACGCTTCAATGAAACTTAATTAAAAGAAATACAGTACGACTGTATTAATGAATGCAGTGAACCGATTTAATTTTAATTGAGTGCTGTTTGAATATCAATTGACTCATAAGTCGTATTTTATGAGATTTCTTTGGCAATAAATACAGCTTAATTTTCTTGGCTTTTAACATGCAAATCTACAAAATAATGTAATAAATAGGATTTATTATTTAATTGCAATATTTTACTTCAATAAACGAGAAGGAAAAAATATTTTTAAATTACATAATTGTGGCCCATTTAAACCCGACGGCTTTCTTCAGTTGACCTTTGTTTTTCCGGTAAGGATTTTCGAAAAATTCACTTAATGACAGTTTTTGATTAAAGCAAAAGTTTCAGAGCTGCGTGAAATGGGAAAATATGTGTCGGTGTTGTAGTTTATAAATATTTTTAATTAAATTCAACTGATCATTGTTTTAAACAAACAACATTTAATTTGTATATTCAAATAAACAATAAAAACGACGCGGTTTTAGCTTACTTCGCTGATAGATGATACCGAAGAAAAAATACTACGTATAGCATTATAAACAAGCCGGTTATTGTTTTTCAACCTAAAATAAATTCGTAGCTAGGAATTTGTTAATTTAATTTTAATTTTAATTGTTCCGTATTTATTAATCTAATAAGCTTATAACTTTTTCAATTCACTGGACTATTTTTGCAAACTCATTTCACGCTCGAATACCTTTTTGATATACATTTTTTGCATTTTGTCTCAATTAACTAAAAGACAAAAGGATAACTGGTACAAATACTTTTGGGGCTTATTACCAAAATAACAAGCCCAAAAAGATAACAAATAAATGCAAGAAAAGAGCAGAAGGCGCGGGCCTAAGCCCATTTTAGGACAAGTCTTTAAGGCCCATATAAAATTATTTTAACCCTTTTTTAAAGTAATTTAACGCAACGTAGCACACACACATACACAGACAACCCATATATTGGGTGGAAGGGTAAAGATAGCTGTCTGTGGCACATTGATATCGCCGGTTGCGGGGCGGGGAAGGCAACATTTCATGCCACTTATCAAAGGCAACAATTTAGGTTAAATACTCATTAATATTCCGGTCTGCGAAAGTTTTTGCCAAATAAATTTATGCCCGACGCTTTGGCCGCCAGGCACAAGACGAAACAACAACAAAAATATATATGCACGAAAAGAGAGCATACACACACATAGAAATTAATTTTGCCAGAGCCAGTAGGGCGTAAGTGTGTGTGTGTGTAGCCTACTTTTTCGGGGCGCCCCTTAAGTTCAACAACTAACTGGAACTGGAACTGGAACCGAGTTCGGCATGCAATGAAAATGATAATTGGCCCAATGGCTGCTGCCAAATGAATAATTTATAAATTAAGCAAAAGAAAATGCGAACGCACCAAAACTTTTCCACAAAAAAGGAGAGCAATAATATAAAAGCAAATATAAAAATAAGAGTAATGTGGCATACAACTTGGCGGCACACAGAAAAGTTGCCCCTAAAGACCAAAACACAACAAAAAAAAAAACAAAAAGTATTTAATTTGTTTTATTTGATGTTGCATCCGTGCGAGTTGCTGCCACTAAAATGCCAATAAATTTACCAATGCTGGCCGAAACAACAATTTATTGCACGCTTCTGAGCGGATGCCTATATGCATGTGTGTGTGGTGCTTTTTCACTGGGATTTATTTATTTACTGCTCCATGGCGGATTTTTCGTGGCGCTGATAAAAATTTTGACATGCCAAACGATTCGAGGAGGAAGCTGCCCAACAAAATGACAGGATATTATTCAATTGAATTCGTTTACATGCATGAAACTACAAAATAATGAAAAGAACAAGCTGAAGTGTGTACCTTGGAGTGAGCGACTAGCAGATACGCTGTACACGGCTCAAAATGGAATAGCATTTAATACTCAATTTAAGTACAAATTATGATGTGTCTAGCTGCTAAAGTTTTTAATACAACGGAACTAGTTGGCAACAAGATTCATAAACATGGTTAACTGTTAATACGATCAAAATTAATATTAAAATTTGTTATTTTTTTGTAATATTAAAATATAAGAATATATACATCTGCATACCCTGTAGCCCTGACATGTGATGTGATTGCAACAAATGTGCGGTAAAACGCTTTTGTTTTATGTCGCTCCGTTTCCGTTTTATTCAGTTCGGTTCACTTCATTTGGGAGGGTCATATTCACATGCGCCTCTCATTGCTTCCGGGTAGACTACATGAGTTTTATATGTATTCATTTTGGGGCTTATTAAATGCGCATATTTTATGCAACAGCAAAACTGGAAAAACAGATACGAGAGCAACAAGAAACTCATTCATAATTTGGTTTGCCCTCGGGCTCTATCTCCGACCCTGACTCCAGTTCTGGCTGGTTGCCTGCTTCTTGGCCGCATTTCGGTTATATTTTTCCTTTTGCCTAATTTGTTTGAGTTGTTAGGCAGCGAGTGGGTTGTCAGGAGGGGGAGGGGGCAGCGCCCGAAAACTGAGTGCGGAAATTGCTTTGTGGTTGGCAAAAGTTTTCCGTATGAAAACCAAGCAAATAAGTTTATTTGAGCACAAGTAAATGAATGTTAAACGAAACTTAACTATGAGATATTTTCTCTAAGCAAGAGGCAGTTAATCAATACATTAGCTCATAACATGGGCGAAAGTTAAATACTTTCCCAGTTTCTTTGGCAAAATAATATATAAGTGGCTATTAGCTGTATATGTGCTTAAGGTGGTTTGGTTATTATATTACGAAATCACGTAGACAACTATTTTTCATAAAATCGTTTTACCATATTTAATAAACAAACAAAGTTTAAAGCCTATTAACAATAAAAAATAATTCTCACATTTTCAATAGCCGATAACATTTATTAAAGTGTGTGATAGAAATTAAATAAAAATAGAATACTTAAGTACAAAACAAATTGAAAACTGCAGAATAAACTTTTTGTGTCCTCTAAAAAAAATTACGAAAAAAATTGTTGGCAATACTTGAGCATACATTCGACTGTTGGTACTTGGCAACACCTTGCGCCTTTCACCTGTGAAACCAACATCAATAATAATGCAAAAATCCTTTGCATTTGCATTCAAAAGTTTTTTATGGTTTGTGTGGCAGCTGCAAAACTTTTGCCACAAATACGACGAGTGCAACACACACACACACACGCACACACTTTGGGGCCAGTCGCTCTGTTACCTCAGCTAAATGCGCCTCATTACTGTGCCACACACACACATTTGAGTGCATATAATAAATACTCATATAACGTCGAGCTCTGAGGCATTTTCTATGGCATATTTGCAATTGCAGCAGCGGCACTTGAACAAATGCGAGAAACTACACTTCAGCAGTAGCAGCTGCTGCACAAACAGAATGCCCAAGCAAACACACACTCGCCGCACACACACACACACACACACACGTACACTCGCAGGGAGAAGGACTCAAAACATGGTCTTACCTTGTGCATACGTCCACTTCAGCAGGAAAACGATGAATACGAAACGTAAATCCATTTTACAATTTTTTACAGTATTTCGACTTGAGATAAAATGGCTAAAAAAGCGTTGCAAAAGCATTTATTTGCTTGCCCCACACTCACACACAGAGGCACAAAAGGATCGCCAAGGATGTGCAGCTGCTGTGAGGTTTTATTTTATATTATTTTTCTTCTTTTTTTTTGTAAGTTTTCGTATTCAATTTTATTGCAAGTTTCTGCTGCAGTTTTGGCTTGGGCCCCGGTCTTTACAAGGTGCCCAGACACACACACTCAACACACACACGCATTGCGCTCGCCAAGCGCCAGAAAGCAGGCACTTTGCTTAAATGCTTCCGCTTCCGTTTGCTTTTGCGTTTCCGTTTGCCACCAAAATCTTGCGGCGCATCGGCGTCGCTGCGGTTGCCGCCACCTGGTGGCCACTTAAGTTTCGCATTTTGGCAACTCGCCTCGCCAAATTATTAATAATTAATCAAAACACGCGCTCCTGCCCAACAACACGTCCACGAACCGTTAGGCAAAGTTTCGCCAAAAATGTTTGTTTATGTTTTTGTTCTTTTTTTTTTGGATGCTTTTTTTGGCCAGCTGCCGCTGCGACTGTGGCAAGTGGCAATGTGACAGTGATTAAACGCGTGGCTCGCTTCAAACCGTTAACCGTTGGCGGCAGTAACCAAAACTCAACTGAACGCCAACGAACCAACAGTTTACAGTTATGCTGCCTACCCCCAGCAACATATCCCCCCTCGACAAAGTGGTGAGTTTTCCAATCGGGCCCGCAACTTCGTTCCGGACGCTTCGTGCGCTACGAAAATTCGGAGTGCGAGCGAAATTCCTGCGGCCAGCAAACAAATCAGCTGTTTGGATCCCAAACATCCGCTTCCGAACTCCCCAATACTATAGTTAAAGTAATGCAAAAATAAAATATATTTTTATTTTATTTTGTTCACATTTCACATTTTACGAAAAATCCAAACATTAATTTTTTGATTAGCATTTTATGTTTTTTTTACTTTTATCAAGTCTCCTCTTCAGTTTAGCTTTTCTTTGAGTAGTACTTACTAGCATATAGATTACCTGCTTTATTACTGCTAACTGCCACGTTTTGTTTTGTTTATTATCAGCCTGGCAGCATAAACAACATTTGTTGCTGAATTCTGCCGGCGTTAAAGTAAATGTTGAGTCTGCGCATTGGCCCAAAGAGTTCCCCATTTTTTCGGAGTACTTCAAATTCCGGTGCTCCCGTTGCTTACACGCTGCTAAGAGTCCTTTGCTCTGAGAGAATGTTGAGAGTTTTGTGGAAAGTAACGAGAGGAATTTTTCAAATATGTGTGTGAAAAGCCGTTAGATGCCAATGCAGCTTAGTTGCGTAAAATCGAAATAACTGAACTTGTTGCGATTGGTATTTGGAAGGGAATTATTTGAGTTTTCAAATAGCTAAACTCACAGGATCAAACTGATTTTGGAAAGTTTTTGGATTATTCAATAGAATGCTGAGGTTAGAATACAATTTTATATCTATATAATTATTAATTAATAATTATGAAAAATAAAAAATTTATAATCCAGTATATACTGATACTAATAATAATAATATAAATAATAATGATAATAATAAAAATAGATAATACAAGATTTTGGAAAGTTATTAGATTATTCATTAAAAAGCTGAGCTTAGAATACAATTTTATATCTATACCACATTAAAATAATTATGAAAAATAAAAAATTTATAATCCAGTATATACTGATACTAATAATAATAATATAAATAATAATGATAATAATAAAAATTAATTATAAAAATATTTTGGAAAGTTATTGGATTATTCATTAGAATGTTGTTGTCTTAACATACTACGTTGTAAAAGTTGGGATGCATTAAAATAATATTGAAATCAAATGCTCGCACGAATATTTGAATGAATTTTCAATCCATAATGTATAATAATAAGAAAACATATTATAGTAATAACAATAATATAAATAACAATAATAATAATGATAATAACAACAATAATGTTAAGAGCAGCAACGAAATAATAATGATACCTTCTCACTGCATTGTGTAATCCTCCTCTATAAATTAAACATTTATTCACGTCGCACTCCATGCTCGCTTGAATGGCTCATTTATCACAGAGCCCACATGATTGGCCCAGTTAATTGGAAACTAATGTCATTTCCATTATGTCATGCACAAGCACCGCCGTCAAAATTAGCCCCACTCGCTCGTGGTTGCGATTTAAATCCTCTTACCACCCCCAAGCTAATCAGAATTCTGTTGCCCTGCTCCACGCCCCCTGCCCTTTGCACAGCCATCAGCCTGCAGCTACATAAACAACAATTAAAACGTTACAAATTACACGTACAAACATCCTTCAAAGAGCTCCATGAACAATGCACATTGCTCAGGTTTTTCTTTTCTTTCATTTTGCGTTTTTCCTGCTCGTCTTTTTTCTTCAATTATTTCCGATTATTGCAGGTAGAAACTTCAAATCCACATTAATTGCTATTTTACCAAGCTGGCAGCAATGCAGCACCTCATCATCTGCCCCACGCCCCCAACCCACCCTATTCAATGGCTTTAAAAATAACAACCTGAGGTCAGAAACTGATTTTCCATTCTTTTCTTGCGTTTTTCTTTTTTTCCGTGCAGCTTTTGCTTTCCTTTAACTGGGGCTTGGGGTGCAAAAGCGAAAAGATAAAGAAAAATTACTGCGAACGACCCAGTGAAGTAAGTTCTAGACAAGATTGCGGGTGGGGCGCAGGGGGAGGACTTGGTCGGATGATAAACTGCAATCGAAGGACGTTGACTGAATGATAAATTACACTTGACAATGGCCAGTGGCAACGTGTGCCTGGAGTCCTGTGTGCCGTGTGTATGCCGTGTCCTCTGTGCAGGACGCAACAACATGGCCAGTGCCTCGGTCGTGGCGTGTGCTTCGTCCTGTCATAAGTTTACTTTTAATACAAAAGTTTTTCGCACTGTTGAAAAGTGATCACAATGATAATTACACAAGCGTAACAGTGGGCGCGGGCAGTAACCACCACCAAGATTTATGCGATGGCATGTGGCCAGATAAGCAGGAGCAGGACATCACTCCACTGGACTTTTTGCCTCAGCAACTCAAGTGTGGGACTCGTTGAGTGTCGAGTGTGTTTTTGTCAGCTAAGCAGAGGGGGAGTGGGCAGGGGGGCGGGGCTGAGGTCGGGGTAATTATGATGGCTGCTGCTGGCTTCTGTGGCAGACTCAAGCGTCGAGCCTTAGCCCAGTTTTCACTCATTAAGGATATCCGTGCAGGAAAACAATGCCAAACTCGAAACTTGGCTGCGAGACACAAAAGCCGTTACAATATTACCGCAGCCAAACACAAGAGGGCAACGCACACCCGCCCCGCATCCAGCACACACACACACACACACACAGCCGCAATTTGCAACGCCTCCATTTCATGGAGCCTGGCTTTTAATGCATTTAGTGGCTGCGGTTTTTGCGCTCACTGTGTTTGCTCTTTGGCGCGCCAGAACAACAAAGCAGCAGCAGCAACAACAACACACACTCACAAACATAAACAAAAACAATACACATTTATTTTTGCAACCACACCTCGCGCTCTCCCCACCCACAGAATCTGTGGGCACAGCCGGCGGCACAGAACTTGAGCACGGCACGGAAGTTCTGGATTCGCAGTTCGCCCAACGGCCCCAAACTTGCTCTGCGGGCTATCAAAAGTTACCAAGGGACTGGGACAAGGGCCCCAAGAAGCCGGAGCTCTGGGAGCTGCAGACTCCCAGCATTCCATTCAGCGGGCTTGGCAAAGAGTGTTAATTCATTTTTGCTTTGCTTTTCTATTTTATTTATTTTTATTTTTGGTTTTTTTTTTGTGCTATAATTTTATTTTATTCATTTGGGGGTTTTCTGAATTAAAAGTTGGCATTCAAATTAAGTAGAACCGGGCTTAACAAATTATACGAAACTTGTAAGTTTCTTCATAAACAAAATTACAACTACTCGAAACACGGGGTACTTACAAAATTTATAATAAATAGCAACAAGTTTTGACGAGATTCGCGCGATTTTCATTAAAGTTATAAGAAGAGATGCTGCGAATTAAGCCAACGACAATGTCAAATCTGGGCGCGATAAGGAATTATCATACAAAAGTCATATATCTTTTGAGTGCAGCTTGCACTTTTAACAAATCGAATTTAATTAAACAAAATATTTTTTTATTATTGTTAATAGATAAGATATAATATATAGATATAATAGATATGCAGCTTGCAGCTTTAACAAATTGAATGTCATTGAATAAAATATTTTTATTACTATTTTTATTGCTAGCCAACTTGTTGGTCTTCTAATAGATATGCAAAGATATGCAATCAGATATTGTAAAATTTATAAGACTGGAAAAGCATTACAGAAAACAAAAAAATATATATTTTCGATATAAACAAAACAATGTATTTTAGATTTAGTGAAAAGACAGGTAGATTCAAAAAGCGAATTCAAACAGCAATATGTGGGGTAACTTTAAATACCAGTGAAAGCACTCAATGGATTTGCAGTAAATTTTATTGCCAATGATTGATGTTAATGGATCGGTTTTATTTTTATCTTTTTCTTTTATTAATTTTCAAAAACTCTAAAGAGGTTCGTCTGATACCATTCCAGAAGTTGTTGGGATTATTTAGAAAAGTGTTTGTGGTTTGATAAGCAAACAATGAAAATGCACTGAATTTTTGTTTAGTTGGGAAAACTCCTCAAAAGCACTCATAATTCAAATGCAAATACTTTCAACACGTACAGCTTCAAGTCAATGGCAGAAACAAGAGAATCAAGTTCCCCAGTGGGAGGGAAAAACTGTTGAACTTTAAGTGTGATTGATTGCAACTGAACGTAATTGAATAGCCGCAACTTGAAGAATGCGCAGAAAGCGAAAGTTTTCACTTTCAGGGTGAAAAACAACTTTCCCGACCAGACAGTTAGCAGACAACAGAGCTGTCATTGTGCTGGTGAATAGCTGGAAAAGCGGAAAAGCATAAATAGCAGCGGTGCGAATGCAAATGTGAATTCAATCTGGCATTAAAAATGCAACGATGTGAGATCATAAAAGCCAGGCTGAGACAATGCTGCAAATCATAAAAACCCAAATTGCCAGACATAAAGAAAGAAAGATACAAGCCGAAAGATACAATCGTATCTTAGGGGTTGCTGCGAGCCACTTTAGCTACTCAGCCACTTAACTGCAACAAATCGTCAAATAAGTGGAAAATATTGCAGGCCACAAATTGCTACATTTCTGCCATCTTATCTGGCGAGCTGCAGCACGGGGTGTGCTGGGGGGAGGGATGGAGACGGGGGTGACTGGAAACCAATTCCGATGACCTCTTTAAATATTAATACGACGTCTTCTGATTGCACTGGGAATTGTGATTGACTTTTTAGACCTCGAAATCAGCGTACAACGTGCGACCCTGCAGCACAGACACACACACACCCCTGAACTACCTACCCCCTGGCAACACACGCTAAATACGGGCAGAGGGTGGGCGGAGTCTGCCATACCTTAGACCTTAGACCTGGAGTAGAAACAATTCAACTAGTAGCTCGTCCCCAAGAGATTGTCACTTGCCTAGCAAAAACAACACCAAAAAAAAAACAAAAACTTTGCACTTGAAAATGTCTTTGGCAAAAGTTTTGAAAGCTGCCGCAAAGTTTTCTTTCCTGTCCCCTGCCTTTGCCTCTGTTCTCTTCTATTGTTTGGCTTAAAACAAATAAATGCTTTATATTATTGTTATGTTTTATTTATGTGACAGTTCGATGTGCCAGCATCCAATTAAAGCTGCACACGTATTTTCCAGGCCACAACCAGCAACCGAAGCTGAACCTCCATTCTCGTTTGTTTCGTCAATTAAACCAATTAATTGTGGCACAAAAAAATGAAAAATGAAAACGGGTATTAAAAACATAATAATTAAATAAAACACGATCGAGCAATTAAATGCAAATTTATTGAAATCAATGCAAAATTAGTTGCAAATAAACTGCAAAATTATCGCTAGCGTGCATCAATAAGTTAGCGGTTGGTAAAGACTAAAAGATACCCTTTGAATATAGAAGGATAATAAGAGACAACAAACATAGCTCGTATTGGATAGGCATCAAAATGTTTAGGCATGTTGAAAGAAATTTATTGATAAGCTCTCTGCATAAAAAATTACTATTATGGGTATTAAAAAATTAAAAAAATTTTATTCTGACTGTGTATTCCTTTAACTATTCTCTTTAATCCCAGGATATATAGTGGCCAGCAGATTATATATATATATGTACTCGTATACTTACACCACATATACGTCATCCGTTTTATATTTTTGAAAAAATTTAGATCTGTTTACACGGAAGCTGCGTGTTTAATATTCTATCGACTAGAACATTTATTTAAATGTACGTATTTAAAATGTTGATGTTTCAAGCAAGAGTTAATCTATTTTATATAAATACAAAGGGACTGTATACATTTAAAAATCTATATTTTTATTATATATTTTGTTTTTAAGTGTATCGTATACTATCACTTTTAATTGCTATTTATACAAATATTTATGCAAGACCTTGTTTGCACAAGCCAAAAAAAATGTTTTGTTTGTTTAGTTTGGAAATTTTTGCATTTTCTTTCCAGGGGTTGCTAAACGAACATCAACTCGAATAACGACTCGAATAGCTCTACGCGTAGGACTCACAGGACTGTCTGCCATTTGTGGATGGTACTTCAATTTGGGTTTTCTGGCGTCTCGGCTCCGCACTCCCTTAATTCACATATCCAGAGAGTTTTATGCCCACTTAATAGTTTTGTTTGTGCCTGGGGCCAGGCAAATGACTAACCAAATTGGGAAGATGCTGCTCTGCCAAGTGCTCGGTAATTTATGGGGCACAGCGTCAAAAGGCAGACGGCTGGCTACTTGACAGCCACACACAAATAACCCCTGACAGGCACAACCAAACACACACACACACACACACACTCACTCACTGAGTGTGTGACTTTCGGTATGTGTTTAGGTTTAAATTATATTAAACTGCCAACGTGGCATGTGTCCCATTTCAAAGAATGCTCTACTCCCGCTAGTTAAATGAGCAAATGTGTTGGTCGAATCCAAGTTCTGGTTGCGGTTATCTGTCGAAATTGTTTTCATAATGGCACCTCATAGACTACGTGGGTATAGAAACAAACCTCCCGCTCCCCCCGCAAACAAAATGCACATTTATCATGAACTTACCCCCACCGCTCTCGCCCCCAATTCAGGCATTTACATTTAGTGCATTGCGAATGTCAAAAGTTGGAGCTCAGAAAAGTTTCAACACTTTTCACCAAATATTAGCCCCCGCACGGGGGCCAGCTGCAGACCCCAATGACCCAGCGGGTAGTCTAATTTAAATTGGTTTGTTTTGTCTGTGGGCATTGCGCTTTTTTCCAGGTCCCCAACAATTACGACGGCTGACACACCCCCGCCTAGTTTCTATACCCTTGCGCACGGTATTTTCAGTTCGTCACCAAATTTGTAATATATGAAAAATATAATTTTCGATTTAATTAATTTCTATCGGTTAGTAAAGTCATGTTGATGATACTTGGTACATTAAATATATATGGCATATAAATACGTTCTTTAACAAATTAAAACTAAAATTAAACTAAACATTATATTTAAATATTATAAACAGAAAAGATAATTGCGAAAATATTTCAGAAAAAAAAGTCTTTTTAATTATTATTTCTGTTAGGATATTCCAAATTCGGTTTACCGAACATAAATTTATAACTCTTGTTTTGCAATGGGTTTCGTCTCGCAAAAGTTTTTACTGCTCGGGGGAGTTGCCGGTCACACCGGGGCCAACTCAAATCGGGTGGGGGTTGGGGAGCCGGTAAATGCTAACGTTTACTACCTACTCGTATATGCGATTCGTACATTTCATTTTTTTGACTACGTCGAGTGAAATTAAAATGCTTGTTTTCACTTTATGCAAATTTTCTTTAAAATAAAATGAAAAGCAAGGGGCAAACAAAAAACGTGGAGTCGGGCTACACAGGATTCACAGGATTCACAGGATTCGCTGGATGCGTTGAGTGCCCAAATATATAAAAAAGCAGTCGGGCAAATAAAAATGGCGCGTATTTACGTTTGGGAATATGTAAATAAGAGTCCGCTGTATTTATTTCCTTCAGCTTGTGCCGCTGCGTCTTTTTCTGTCCACCGCACGCCTCTCCCCCCGGCCCGGGTTTTTTTCTGGTACTCCCGGGGCTTACAAGCTATTAAAATGTCGCTGCAAGTACTTAACTGCTTGATGTTGTCAATTTAAATTAAAACCGCTGCCGCAAAAGTTGCAGCCAGTCATTCCGACAGCCCGACAAGACATAAGCTCCTCTCTATACTCCCCAAAACCCCCACCATAAGCATATGAACTGGGCTGACAGGAACTCAGGAAGATGCCGTCAAAGGCGTGGGGCAAATGGATATTTCATTAGCGAACGTGTGGATTAACAACAAAAAACTTTTGTTTATGTCTGCATTTTGCAGTTCATATGCTAATGGAGTTGGCCGGATGAGCGCATTGGGAAATTAAAAGTTGTTAGCTTTAAGTTTCTAATGTCTGGTCGTTAAAAAAACAACTGACTTAATGAGAAAAACATAAAAAGTAAAGGGTATCATGAGAAAATAAAAAAAAATTTGTCGCACAATTTTTAAGTAAGCACAAGAAAATAAATTAAGTATGTAATCGTTAGACAGAAAGGTTTTTGGTTTTTTAGTACCTTTTAATGCAAGTCGACCCGAACTCTATTATAAACTCTTCTTCTTGATTTAGTACTTATTTTATTATATATTTATTATTACTGTTATTTTAACTTAGATCTTAATCGTCCAGCATTAAGTTATTTTGTTTAAATAGGAAAAATTATAATCTAAGCCAATGTAATTGTTAGCTTTTAGAAAATCTGCTTATTTTCAAATAGTTTAATTTATATTAACTTAATTCACAGCTTGCACCCAATGCTTAACACGTTATCTTGGGTCATAAAATGCTTACCTCAAAACCTAATACAACTACATTTTTATGCTCGACTCTAGAAAGGAAAATGCGCCCCCAACCTTTGTGAGTTTACAAAAGCAAAGCCCACAACTTGAAGCTGTCAACAACTGCGCATTGTTCGTGTCTCTGGTCCCGTCTCTTTCTGTTCTTCATTTTTATGTGGGCGTGTGTGTGGCGTAATAAGCGAGGCGGCTCAAAGCATTTTAGTGTGCACACACACTCACACACACACGTGGCCGACACACACGTAAGCGCATAAAAGCACAGCGCGCACGTGCTTTGATTTCCTAAATAATTGCAATGACGATGGTAACGAGCCGCGGGCCACGTGGAGATGAAAACAAGCCGCGGGCGTTGGCAGTCGGGCACATGATAATATTAATAATAGTGGTAATAATCATACGCACTGTGTGACGGCACAAAAAATCGCGCTTAATATGATTAATGCTCTGCCGACTTGCAAAATATTTACACGTAACGACAACAAGGATTCTTTGGCAGACTTTATGTGCTTAGCCAGCAATTGCAAAGGCATTTTTGAACGCATTCCAAAGTTCACTTTCAACCAACTTTCGCACACGTCTTTAAGCTGACTGCAATTAAAAAATATGGTTTTAATTTCTGATGCAAGACATAAATATTATTTAGGGAACATTATATTTGAGTTTCTTTATTTCTGTTCATAAATTTTCTTTGAAAAACTTTGCGAATTTATGGCTGAAATTTATCTGCGAGTGGTAACATTGTATATCAAGCTACCGCAAAGTTTTTGCAGGCAACGGAATTCAATGAACCACGAAATTTGCCTGACAATTAAACAGCTTGAGACGCCAAAAAAAGCGCATAAAAAACGATTCTTACATGATAGTAAAGCAAAAGTTTATGCGCCAATTGTAAAGTTATGGCAATGGCGCCCAAACTTATGCAACGGATTCCATTTTCCGTATTTTTCTTTTTTTTTTTTTTTGGTGAATTGCATAACAGAAGCAATCGAAAGTTTGAAAATCAGTTGCTGGGCTAAAGGCGCAACTAACGGTAACTCATAGGTAGCAAACAGAGAAAAAAGAGCTGCATTGTATATTTATGCCTTTTGGCAGCCGATGGATGCAGCAAAAAAAAAGACCAACCAAAACGAGCTAACTGAATGGCAACAAAATGCAGTAGCGCAGAAATTAAAGAATAATATTTTCTTAGGGCCACAGTCGGAATGCAGGCAAGCAGGCAAGACCAAAAAAAGCCAAAACAAAAAGCAAAACAAGAAATTGATCGGTGGGAAAGCTGAAGATTCAATGCCCTTACTTATAAAGATAACAAAAATAGAAATGAAATTGCAGACAGTTATAATTAAAGGTTTATATAGATATCCCGAATTAAATAAACGACAGCTAAAAAATTCAAAATAAATAGAAGAAGAGGAATACAGAGAAATAAGTAGAAATTGAAGATGATGGCAGAAAGCAATAGTGGATAGAACAGATCTAGCAAAAAAGCTAGAAAACAAATATCTATTGTGAGAACATAAAAATTATTATTATATATACATATAGATTGAAAAATAACAAAATTTAGATGAAAAAAGAAATGAAATAGGTATAAAAGCAGCGCTAAATATTGAGCAATGAGTGTTTTATAGCTCAAATTTCCGCAACAAAGCTCAAGAGCTGAGGGTCCAATGAACGGAAATCTTGTCTCAGCTATTTATCAGCTCGTAAATACTCTTTGGGGTTACACGCTTCATGGCAAAATTGTAATACTCTCAGTTAGGGCATGGATAAGTCCATATAGAAGTAGAAAAACAGAAACAGAGCTGCGAGTTGAAGCAGAAGTCTTTAAAAACGCATAAATTGTGGGCCCCCAACTCGCACAGGTTGACATTGCACATAGGGTTGTTTGATGTTTGTCGTGGCACAACATCCTTCCCCCTCCCCCAGCCCCTGGCAGCTACCTTGGCGGAAAGCGGGGTGGAATGTGGCTGTGCTCATCTTTAAGTGTTATTCTTAGGCAACTAACCCTTGTTCGTAATACGATATGTTTACTTAAGCTAACGTTCAGGTAGAAATTTGGCTGTCAGTCTCGATTTTGACAGACAGCTGACAGAGTTTTCGTTTTAAGGCTGCGTAAATAAGCCATAAATGGGATGCTCTCTCGTACATTTAAATAAATGCGTATAAATAACCGCTGCAACGAGGTCATAAATCTGCAGGCCCAACTAAATGACGACAATGCAGCAAGCGGCACAAACAACAATTGCATCATCAAGTCGTGACATTTGACAAATGAGCACCGCCCCCCCCCCCCCCTCGTGGCGCACATTTGGCAAAGTAAAATATTGCACTGCCAGCAGAAACACACACACAAACACACACACGCCTGCACACGCATGCAAATTGAAGGTACATCAAATGGGTGTAACAAAAGCAAAAGCCAACAGTCAGCACTGAACTCCCCCATCCCCCCCTTCGTCAGCCCTTGCCCTCTGTCAGACGCTCAGCAATTGCAGAGTCTGCCTGCGAATCAGCAAAGTCAGCATTGGGCAACCCGCAGGCGCCGCCTTTTCTTCTCCTTTTTTATGGCAAATTGTCAGCGCTGTCGTAATTTTTAAGTTAAAAAATTGTTAAAAATTTTCGTAGCATTCATTACGCCCCGCCCCAGATCCGTGGGACACGCCACTCCACTCTAACCCACACAG
Organism: Drosophila robusta; assembly: GCA_035043565.1. Lineage (NCBI taxonomy): Eukaryota > Metazoa > Arthropoda > Insecta > Diptera > Drosophilidae > Drosophila > Drosophila robusta. The sequence continues at coordinate 8,262,913 of JAWNMW010000583.1, read as the reverse complement.
GCGAAACTGCGACTGCCACTCACGCGGAGTCGCAGTCAGACTCGGTGTCGGTGAGGCCGCCGTCTGCGTGTTGCACAATAATTTATTGCCGCACAATTGCAGCTGCCACACATTCCAATGCACTTCGTGACACCCCCCACGGCCCCAGCAGCACAGCAGCCATATAAACAGGATTTGCCGGCAACTTTTGAGAAGGGACTGGCAGCGGTGCTCGGTGGTGCTCGGCGGTGCTCGGTGGTGCAGGGCATGGTCCTCAGTGCTCCCGCTGCGCTTGTAAAAATCGCATACAACGTTGATTTTTGGCAGCTCGAAATGCAACTCGAGAGCTTTTTAAAGTTTGTTTTATGGCAGATTTCGTAGTTCCCGGTTAAAATATTAAGCATAAAGGACTTTATAATTCTATTGTTGTGTTCTTCGTTGTTTATGAAAAGAAACCTTTAGTTAGGGATTAATTTACGCATTCTATAAAATTCTTTATTTAAACTGAAACCCAAAAATAGAATAAACAATTGTTTTCCTAATTACCTCTGCATCAAAATTGTATTTTGTTTATTTAGCTGTTGGAATAAATAGTTAATTAACCCTTGAGGTTGATTTTAATCTTCATTAAAATAAACTTCTAAAGTTTGGATTTCCGGATAAATTATTAAGCATACGAGACTTTTTAATTGTATTGTTGTGCTCTTCATTTTATATGAAAAGAAATTTTTAGATAAGCATTAATTTATACATTCTATGAAATGCTTAATTTCACTGATCTAGAGAAATATTTTAACACAAATAATTGGATTATTTAAATTCAAACAATTGTTCTCTTTATTACCTTAATATTAAAATTAAATTATCTTTATTTTCCTGTTAGAATAAAACCCAATTTAAAATAATGTTCATGTTAAATTTTATGTGCCCAAGTTTATAAATATTTCAGACTCATAACTCATAACCCTTTGGGTTGAATTTAAACTTTATTAAAATAAATTTAAAAGTTATTTGCTTTTTTCACTTACTTTTCAATCGATAATATATTAAGCTCAAATAAATAATCTACTTAAACTGAAAACATATAATAAATTATACAATGAAGTAAGCGTAAAGAGGGTTACAATTTTTGCGGATCGTGATGCCTGAAGTTGGTTTTTGCGAAATGTGTCAATTACAGAAAATGTCAAACACAATCAACGGCATAAATAAGTCATTGCATATTTGATGGCGACAAGGCGCTTGGCCCAAACGAAACTGGCCAATCAATAAGCTTGGCCCTCAGGCCAATTGCGTGCAGTTAATTAGTGTCTGCGACAATTGGCTCAAAAGGTGTTGCTCACAAATACGCATCAACTATTTATTAAACTGTCCGCAGCGGCGGACAATTCGGACAATTCGAAGGGTCAAAACTGTTAACATTTGAACTGGCCAAGAGAGAGCTGGCAAAATTATGATGGCTGAGACACTGTGCTGCGTGCTCACCGTGCGTGCCGCGCTGCAATCAATACTAATTATAGTAATCAATTTTAATTAGAGCTCGAGCAGGCGAGAACCAGTTCTAGAACCAGGTTCCGGCCCACCACCCGCTGCCACTGCAAACAGCTCAATGAGGGCTGCAATTGACGTTGTCAAAGCGTAGCCAAGTGCAGTCCAACAACAAAGACATAATCCAGCAGCACCGACTTCACATTAGAAAAGAGACCTGTCCCGCGCACACACACACGCACACACACACGCACGCACACACCAGCCGACAGCCTTTAGATTGAGGGCATACAAAGAGGATTTTTGCTTATGTCAAAACTCGAACAATGGCCAAGTGGCTTTACCCAAAATTGAGCCTGACAGCGGCCTGACGGCAGGAACTCCCACCGCCCCGGCCTCCCTGCCCTGACTGGCCTATCCCTTGGATATGCATGTCCCAACAACAAAAAAAAGGAGAAGCCCGATGGACTGCCCGGCACATAGCATCCAAATTCCATTATTTGGATTAGACCAATTGTTGCTGGACTCCATTGTTGGGCTCGCCTGCATCACGTTGAGCAGATTATTTCATTCATTCAAAATTTGTTCATAAATATGAGAGCAGTGCTTGTCAGTTTTGTTCATCACAAAATTGATAATAATCGAAATTCGTATAGAGTTAATTACGTTTCGGATTAGATTTAGATATTTGATTGCAATGCAGTCCTAGGGGGATTTTAAATTTAATATTGACTAATTGAATCTGGCAGAATTGCAAATCCGGCTTGAACCTGGCATGGGTCAAAAGTAGCTATCAATCTTTTGCTGTTATTCAATAATAGCACAATCTAACTCTATATCTCGTGTATTCTGAATTTTCCAAGCGTGTAATTAGCTTAAAAATAAATTGGTCCAATTGGAATGCAATAAATAATGCCAAATAGATTTTTGGCATGTGACACAATTTTGTTCAAAATATTTCAAATGAGCTAAGGTATTAAATTTTAAAAAATAAAACTTAAATAATCTGATTAAAAAATCTTAATAATTTTTAAATATATACTTGTGCTAAAAATAACAAAGATAACAGTCTTGTATTCACCCATGAATGTGAAAGAAGAATTTATTTATTAGAAATTCAAGTGAATAGAAATGCAAAAGAAGATTCTCAAACATCATGCATACAATTTAATGTATTGAGGTAAATGACCAACAAAATTTCAACTTAGAACAAAGCAATTTCATAAAGTACACAAGTTCATGTAAAATCAACAACAGGGCCAAAAGCAGCTGCTGCAACTATTAACATCAAATGACTAGCCTAATTTATGTGCCCTGCTGCACAGACACCCACACAGACACACACACACACAGACAGACACACGCTGTGTGTAAATTCGAGTACTCTTACTAGCATTTCATATGGGTAAACACATCTATTCGGAGACTAAAACACGCCGCAATGCCGTAACTTCTGCTCCAGAATTGATGAAATGACAGTTAAGCATAGACTGGGCAGGGGGTATGGAGAGGGGGGGGGGGCGCTAGTAGCATCAAATAGGCAAAAACTGACTACAACCAGGGCAGGGCCAGGACCAGGCCTATGAAATTGCTTTACACAATCGAAACGCACGAAATGACAATATAAATCGAGGGGCGGAACTAATTTGGCAAAAGACTCGAAATAGGCCGAGCCTGAACCACAAAACGACGTAACAACAATGAGGCCGAGTTGGAGGATGAGGCGAAGCCAGAGCCCCTGCAGGCCCGGGGATGATGGCCAGGATGGCAAATACAGTTGCTGCTGGCAAGCAACCAACCTATTACCGGCTACTGAATTGGCTGAAATTAACGCAATGTTCGAAAAGTTTTTGCGGAAATTGCGTAACCACACATTAATGAAGAAAAATTGCGTACAAGGGGGATCCCCTCAGTCCATTGAAAAACCGAAACTAACAAAAAGAAAAAAACCTTTCGGCCCGGCAAATTGCAATGGAAATTGGGCGACACTTTAGCCATAAAACGGGTACGTGATTTATGCCAATTGCAGCACCGCCCAGGTAAACAGCTTCATAATGAACCGAATGAGCAGGGGGGCATTAGACTAGGGCTGGGGGCAAACGTGATTATCCACGTGCTGGCACAGTAGTTTTATAGGCTTCATGGCAGGTTTAGCCAACAGCTGGCCTTGATTACGCCCCATCATTGTCTCTGATCATTTATTATGGCCCATTTCCGCATCTCGAAGTTCGCCAAGTTTTTGCAATTTTGCGTTGCGCATTCGTAAAATTTTATTACCATCATTAAAAGTGCTCAACCAGTTGTACAACTTCTTCTTTTACTTAGTTACGTATTTATGGCCAGCCTGGCCAACTACTTACTTATAATTATAATTATCATTTGTCATCCGGACTCTAATTAATTGTAAAGTTTCTGTTTAAAGCCCTGCAAACGGCCCATTAATATTGTCACAGATGTCGCAGCTTCGAACTCAACTCTGGCAATGATTAATACATCAAAGTTTCCTAATTTAAATGCTTTCCCAAGAATGCAAACAGATTTACGCGAAACGCTATTGATGTCTTTTTATAGAGGCTGAGCCAAAGACAAAATAAATAGGTAAATAATATAAATATATAAGTATGTTGCACGCTGTTAAATGTTGGAATATGTTATTAAAATGGATCCTCAAAGTTCTTATACAATATCATTTATTTTATCTCAAAATCTCCAAAAACTCAGCTGCCAAAAATAATTAGACAACGTCTAATATAAGCTATTATTATACATGGCTAATGAACAAAATAACATTTAATTTTAAATTCAGAAAATCGTAAAAAATTCCACACAAGTAATCATAATTTTTTTAATTCAAAAATATATAGTTGCAAAACTAATGATTTTAAATTTAAAAGTGTGTTTGATTGTTTAATAGATACATGCATTAGCTTTGAGGAACCGTAAAGCTTTTTAAAATTCTCGAGTTATGAATAAATAAGCTCAACTCTGGAAAAAAGCTAAAAATTAAATCCAATTTTAAAAATGTAAATAAAAAAAGTCTCATCAGCAGATATAGCACGTTTAGCAGATATCTAATTACGAACAGAAATTATTTGCCAGCTGCAGGAAATTGAGGAAAATGCCTATATTTGCGCTTTACTTGCTCTTTAAATAAACTCGTGTTTCCTTATGCCCACTCTTACATAAATTTCTATTATGTCCTAATCTCCACTTATAACGGCAATTCAATGCAGTATTCTTCTCGGTCCCGCAGTGATTGTGCGCCGTGCCGAGCGCGGAATTAACGCCTACGGCCACGCCCTCCAGGCATAGTCATGGCCTGGGCTGGCATGTCGGCCAGTTTCAATTTATGAAATTAGTTTTAATAATATTAATATCAGCACATGAAAGAGCAGTTACAATGAGTCTGGCTCTAGGTAAGCCGGCTTTGGTCTTAGCTTTTTGGCCATAGTTCAGCGCGTGCAAGGAATTTGCACAAAAGACGCCATTGGCAACGAGCTCCCACTGACAGTCCCCCATCCCGCTCCTCGAGCAACTTTCACTGGAAGCTTATGCTCATTGTTTGCGCCGGGTTGCCAGTGCCAACGTGCCCCGGCTCCGGATGCGGGCTTCGGATCTGCCCACAAGTTTTAAAACTTTGCTTTTGTTGAAATTTTGCGCGCGGATGGCCGGAAATTTGCTTATCGGCGCATTTCAGCGACTGAAACCAAAGTCAATAGAGAGATTAGTGCCAGGCTGTGTGAGCTGTGCTAATTGAGCGTCGGGTCATGGCAACCAGCAGCTTATATCAATACCAACGGCTTTATTTAATATGCAACACGGCCCCCACGCCACCCCCACGCCGAGCTTAGAGCAAACCGAGGCCCAGGCCACCGCCACGTCGGCTGTCCTTGTTGCCGCCGCCGCCGCCGCCGCCGCCGCCCAGGCCCAGCGTCTGCCCGACGCCGCCCAGGCCCAGTGTCTTGCCCACGCCGCCCACCGTCTGCTCCAGGCCGCCGCCCAGCTGGCCGAGCACGCTGCCCAGCGCCGCACAGCTCGTGGAGGTCAGCGGCGACAGGGCGGCGCCCAGCACGGACAGCTCACAGAAACGAAAATCACTGCCCGCCGCCAGCTGGGTGTCCACCTTGATGAAGGCGTGCCGCCGCCGCCCGTTATGCTCTGGAAGAGCGTCGAGCCCGCGGCGCCGTCGGGCTTCTTGCCCTGCTGCCTGGCGAACTGCAGCAGCATATCGATGAGATTCCTGCGCACCTTGAGGTCATCCTCGCTGGTGAGACGCGTCTCCAGCAGCGGATTGCCGAAGATGTCGTTCGCATCGAACATGTAGCCCAGCTCGTCGCCGTGGGCCACCGTCTCGGGCTTGGCCTGTGCCTGCTCCGCGACGATGGGCAGACCCTTCAGGAAGTTGACGCCCTTCGACTTGGTGCCATTGTACTCGAAGCTGTACATGTAGGCGGGCGCCAGTTTGGACCACACCTGTGTGGTCAGCACCGCGGGCAGATTGAACAGCACATCTGTGGTGGACTCGACCACCTTGGCCAGCACCTGGTCGAGGTTGAGCGTCTGCGGCACCTTCCACACATCCTGCAGCGTCGGCGTCAGCACGCTGCTCAATCCCGGCAGCACCGGCTTGGCAATGCCCCCGGTCAGCTTATCGATGCGCAGAAAGCCCGTCAACTGCTGCACTGCATCCTGGAGCGAGCCGAGGAACTGCTCCGCCGAGCCAAAGACCTTGTCCAGCGTGTCCACCGTCACCGAGTTGGCCGTCTCGTGCTTCGTCACGCCCGTCAGCAGCGGTATGCCCGTGTAGTTGCCGCTGCGCAGCTGCTGCTCCGGCTCGCCAATCAGCAAGCTGGGCAGCGAGCGGTAATCGTCCTCCGCCTCGGCGTGCGGCTGGAAGCCGGTGTTGCCCGTCAGACCCTGGACCAGGGCGCGCCCAGCCAAGCGCTCCGTCTGCACCTTGTCGTCGTTCTGAATGATTTCCATGGCGGATTTCTGGGCGAAAACCAAGAGAAAAATCAAAAATTACAAATGTGATTATTCGATTATTTGTCTTCGACTATATTTGACTAAACCGGAAAGTCAAGGAAAATTGCCATGATTGTCGAATAGCCTCGATAAGCAATTTCACCTTACACTTAGCCTATTGAATTAACTCAATTTTATATAAATCATATATGGGTTTATGTTTAATATAGAATAGACAAGTAATAACGTTACAGTCGGGTATAACAAACTGCGCAATACTCGTTACCAGTATAAACAAGTGAAATTATTCTTATTTTAAAAGGAAATAGATTTTTTATTTTTATTTTATTTAAAGATCCGTTTGATCTTTAAAGGAGGTCTTCCAAAAATTGTGGAAACTATATTTTTCGCGGCTTACCTGCCCCCATGATATATAGAATTGATCGATTTGCCACGCCTCCAAAAAATGAAGACGGACATTGCACAAACCTAATATAACCTTTTCAATTCGTAAACGAGTATAATAAATAATTAATTATTAACAGAATAAAAACCCAGCATAATAGAAGAAAACCCTGAAATAAATTATTAGCGATTATAATTGCTCACATTATCCTATCTGAAAAATATTCATAATATAAAATTTATATTCTGTTATATTTTTCTTAAGCTTATTAAAAAACTTCTACATAAATCACAAATTGATTTTACCCCAAATGTCGTAAAATAAATAAAATATTAACAACTTTACCCTCGCGAAAGCAAAAATTTCAAAAATTTAAGTAAACTTCGATTTTTGGAGATACTATTAACCCCTTGCCCCTTCGGTACTCACCCCTCGCATGCAGTGGACGATTTCCAGCTCGTTGCCCGTGGGACAGCCATTGATCTTGGCCACCTCCTGGACACTCTGCACCGGCTCCTTGTCCATGGCATACTGGGAGAGGGCCGTGCCCGACATGGCCACCACGCCGTGGACGTCGCCGGCGCTGCGCGCGTTCCGCGACATGGACAGGTACATGGCGCTGGCGGCGCCCGAGCCGTGTCCGATCGCCTGCACCTGCTTGGGATTGCCGCCAAAGTGTTCAATGTAGTCGGTCACCCAGCGCAGGGCGGCGGCCAGGTCGAACATGGCCAGATTGCCGTCGAACTCCTTGGTGCCGTCGCCCAGGATGCCCAGCGAGCCGAGTCGATACTGCGGCGCCACCACAATCGCGCCCTGCTGAGCCATGGGCGTGGCATCGTACTGCGCGGCAGAGCCGTAACGAAAGCCGCCCGGATGTATCCAGACAAACACCGGCAGTCCCGTCGTCTCATCCGGCATCTGCGGCGTGTACACGTTCACCAGCAGGCAATTCTCATCGCCGACAATGCGCTGCCGCTGCTGCGGATGCGGCTGAATGCAGGGCGGGCCGTGCCGCGTGGCGTTTATGTCGCCGCCGAGGCGCTTGTAGACGGGTCGCGAGTACCGCAGCTCGCCCACCGGCGGCTCCGCGTAGTGCATGCCCAGAAAGCTATAGATGCCCGTCTGCGGATTGCGGAAGCCCTCGATGCGCGCGTCGCGATTGAAGAGACGCGCAAACACCACCGGATCATCAACGGGCGGCGCCTTCGACTGCTTGCCGCCCACAATGCGCTTCACGCGACGCTGCGACGTCGCCGACTGCGACTCCGACGCCGACTCCGATTCCGACTCCAAGGTCAGCGCAGCGGCGACCAAGTGCAGTCCCAGCAGCAGCGACCAAAAGTTCCGCATCGCTTGCGTTCGCATTGCGTTTCGCTCGATTGTCAACTTGGAACTGGGCAAACAAATCAGTTGGCTGCCGACTCTCCGACTCAGCCACTCTGGACAAGGCCGGCAACTTGCCCGGCTTGGCGATAAAAATAAAAAAAAAACCCGCAACTAACAACAACAATAAACACGCAGCGTTGATAAAATGGAATATCTGTTTGTTTTTTTGCGCTGTTCACGATCAGCCAGTAGCTCCATAAGACTATATTTATTCACATACATAGATTATAGAGAGCTTTCATTTAACAGTCTAATCACGTTCCACAGAAATACAAAAGTACTAAACGCAGGCGACGACTTCTTATGTAATATTTCATTGGGTCGCAACGACTTTTAAATGCGCTCATAACTATAAATATAGACCAATCAACTTTTATATTTTTTAAATGATATATCTGTAAAAATTGTTAAGGGAAGTTCTTCCCGTTATTTCTAATTAAACTAGTTCGGCTAATAATTTAAAACTTGTAGCACTTAGCTAATTGAAACATTAATGAAGCTAATTCTTCTCAGCTACAATATACTCTTTAACGCATTTTAGGTAAATAAGTAAAATAACAACAATTAAACTGGAATTAAAATAAAATTTGTTTAAGTGAATTATGTCTTTTTGACCTTATTTTGATTATAACAAATTTGAGCTTAAAAAACTAAGATAATCAAATTTTAAGCATGAATTGAAATAAAATTTGTTTTAATGAATTATCTTTTTTGATCTTATTTTGCAAATTTAAACAATTCAAATCGTCATTTCAAAGCTAGTTTCTTAATTTAGAATTGTCATTCGCATGACATAGTCCTCTTAAAATTCAATAAGCCTATGCATTCTTCGATAGTTGCATCAGTTTGTTGCAGTACAGTATCGTCTTTCTCATCTGTCGTTTCAGCTGATTTAATGTATGTGCAATGATAATCGCTTAAATATTTTATTATTTTATAACTGACGTCTCTTTTCGCAGCTACACAAAGTTCCCCCTTCCCAGGCTCCCTCAGCGAAAACTGGTCTGTTGGGTTTTTTCACAGGCCCTGTATTCCTCATTTTATTGTTGTTCGGTGAACAAAGCTGCGAAAAATAAAATTAATATAGGCATGAGCGAAATAATAATGCGATTTTAAAGCCGCAACAGAAACTCCAACCCCGTCGCATAGTCTTGTTTTACGGCTTTGCTGCATTATCTGGCCAAATGAGTTATATGCTCAACATATTTACGACTAAACACACTGCCACAGAGGCACGCATGGGTTGCTGGGGTAGGGGGAGGGTGGCAGGCGGAAACGGAAGCTGGCAAATATCATGAAACGAGTGCATGTTGTGATTTTAAGTTTCTTGACCCCGCCGCCCGTTGCCGCCCCTTGCTAAAGATGAAAGAGCAGCCCGGGATTAGGCCAGTCAGACCCTGACTCTGCCACATGAATCTCAATGCTGTTGCCACAACAACTGCGACCACGTACGTCGACTGATTTGTCTCTCTGCAAGTGGCGACTCCCAGCTCCGACTTCGTCCCGCTCGCCCTCTTCAGCTCCGTTTCTAGCTCTCATGTGCGACAGACACACAATCGCAAAATGACATTTAAAGTTACGACAATATAATTAAGTAGACTTCTGGGAGTTGCCACTGCCAGTGCAGGAAGTGGCAGCCAAGGAATAATTATATATATATATGCTCGCATGTGTGTGGCAGCAACAAGAGGCATGCAACACTTTTGTGGCACACACTCAAAGCGTGCCACGTCGTAGCAGCTCTCGGACAGTCACGCCTACACATTTAACGAGCTTTATCTTTTTCTATGCCCTCTAACGTGGCAACTGCGTAAAGAGGGTAACATGCAGTTGAGCAATGTATAGAAGGCAAAAAACCTAACCTATATAATTTATATCTTCTTAATTATCCATGTGGAGTGAGCACTAAATCTATATATCTATATTTATATTTTATTTGAAATTAAAGCGTAGTACACTTATATTATGTTTAAAGTTATTCTAGAAAATGTTGACTCTTAAGCAAAGCGAATATATATACAGGGTGTTCACTAGTCTACACATTTTAACTTATTCCCACTTGCCTTTGTTCTCTGTTTTTGCAGCACAGACAGTCTTTAAAAAGTTATTAATCTTCAGCTATCGAGTAAATATTTTGCTTTTAATTGAGTTTTAAATGAAGCCACTGAAAATTTGCATAAGAGCTGGCTTTAATTTTGCTGTTATCCTTTGGTTATCCTTAGACCTGCGTGCTGGCTAAACATGCACGTCGCACACACTCCATAAAGGTACGCACACACACACACATCAATCATGCAGCTTGTGAAAGCAGCTGCTAAAAGTCATAATTACATGCAAGATTGAATTTTAATTTGATTTCGTGCAAAAAAATAAACGGAAAAATCGATATGTATATAAAGAGAGATGAAAAGGTGAAGAAAATTGTAATTTAACTAGCGATATCACTATTGTTAGTATCAAAGGTAATTATTGTTCTATTTAAAAAATATTGTTATTGAAATTATATATTGCTTGTCTCGCTTTAATACGTATGAAAATCGATCATAATTCATTATGTATTAGGTCTTTAAATAATGCTGTTTGACTAAGAATTACTAAGAACATATATCTTAATACAAAGCATTCGTAGTTGATCGAGTTTCGTGATTTTCTTACACCCTCTTAAGATCCCAGGCGCGTTCTTATTAATTGCTTTGCCTGTTCCGTTTCATCTTTCAGCCGAACTTTTGCCTAATTTTTCTTCATTTTTCTGTTTTATTTTCCTTTTGCGCCGCACGCAACACGCTAAGGATTTTTCCAACGGCTGAGGCTGCTCCCCGGCCAGTTGCTCTCCCTTGTCCAACTCCTGCGGATGGTGGCGTGAGCTGAGGCCATGACTGGGACCCGGCTTCCAGCTGCTGCTGATGCGTTTCTAATGTGCAAAATATTAATTATAAAATAATAATTGAATTGTGCTTGGCCGTCTGGCGGTGCGGCTGAAAGGTGAATATCATACACAATCCTGACGGTTATTGTTTAGATATCCTTTACACGCCAAGAGTTCATTAGCAGTTCGAGGGAATAACAAATTGTGCACATCTGTTGGATTTCAGAGATTGAAATTAGCTGCTGCGTAAATTACCATTTAATGGGATTAGCAAACGAGTCTGATAACAGATTAAAAATAGTTAATGGGAACTGCAGGTGCACACTAATTAGCAGGTGAAAGGTTTTAGTGGGGCTGAATATCTTAACGAATTTTATTATTTTCATTTTACGATTATTTTCCGTATATTTCCTCTTTAACTATTTCAGCTTCTATTTCCCCAAGATTTCTAGAGTTGAGGTCACATTTTCGGGTTGATTTAAGAACTTTTAAGCCGCTTAACCACAACAACTTAAATACGATAATTCCCATAGTTTATCTTATCCATTGAATTCAAAACTAAGCTCATTCATTGCTCTCAACGCATATTAAATTTTAATGTGTTTTTATAAGAGGCCAGAAAGTTTGGTCAGTAACCGCAATAATTTTTTGTGGCCTGGAATGCTGGCCAACATTTATTTAAGTTTGCTGAAAACTAAGAAAACTGCCCGCAATGGGCATAAACGAGAAGAAAACTGCGGTTACAATGCCTGTCAATGACAAGGACCTGCAGGACATGCAACTTTTCAGTTCTTAAACCGCAAGAAATATGAGTGTGTAGAGACAGCTCGGCAATGTAATACCCTGTAAACAGCTCGTATGTAACGTAATATATGTATCTGCTGAAAATGACACAAAAATTGAATATTGCCTGACTTTTGTTTTTCCCAATTATATAATTTAAATACTTTAATATATGCATACATTTCAAATATCATGCATTTTTCTTTTTGGATTTTATTTTATATATTCTCTCATGCAAAAACAGCGTTGAATAAATAATGAAATACTATTCAAAAATAACCAGACTCTTTTCGCTGTTTTACGCCGTTACAGGGTATAAAAAGAAACAATGCAAATTGAAATGAATGCCATGTGGCAAAAGTTTTGTGGCAACAACAATAATAAGCACAAGTGCAACAATGGGCAACATAAATGACAAAAGCAATAACATAATCCTTTTGCTAGCCCCGCCCCCCACAAAAAACTTTTGCGGTTCAATTTGAAAAGGAAGCACGCACACAATTACACACACACACACACACACATGGCATGTAAAATTTTAATTAAACTAATGAAATTGTATGGCTAAGGACATAACTTGCCAAAAAAAAAAAAAACCAAAAAGGATACGGATATGTTCCGGCTCTCCATTTGGGTAGCAACATTTTATTTTCTTTGGGTTCAACTGAACATTAAAAATTAACTGGCAGAATAATCGAAACTGTTAAAACGTTAATTTAACACTTAAACAAGCTAAACCGCAGGACAGCCTCAACAGTGTCCTGTTCAACTGAAAATGTGTCCGTGTGTATTCCAATTGGCAGCTTCTGTGTGTCGCATTTAATGCAAGAGAGGAATTCCATTAAACGACAACCACAGGCAGCAAGCCACCAATTCAACCCGAACCCGCCCAGCCACGCGAAGGAAACGCATTTGTGGTGCCAAATAAACACGCACACGCACACACACACCCACACCCACACCAACACACACACATGCACACAGCCCAAACACTCCACAACTGACTGCAGTGATCCACCCGAAAGGCCGAACCCCCGCCCTGGCCCCAACCCTCGCGCTTGTTCCCGCAGCATATTGCAGATGTTTAAACATAAAGCTGGGCAGGATGCTGGGGTTTGGGGCACCAAAGAATCACAACGACTTGCCTGACACGCCCCGCACCCACAAACACCCACACACACGCACACACACACACACACACACAGGCACACATACGTAATGTACATTACAGTGTGCGCACATAAATTGCAATCGGAATATCAAATTGGCAGCAGGACGAAACAGGACGAAGCAGGACCACAGCCCTCTCGTTTGTCCTGGGCGTTTGTCGTTCGTGATTTTATCAATTCAATAAAAACCAAATAAAATCAGTACAAATGCAAATACCATTAATGTATTGGGTTTAACTTTGTTTTTGTTTCCCTCTCGATTGTTTTTCTCCGCTTTTTTTTTGCGAGTTTCCCACTTTTCTTCTTTTTTTTGCGACAAATGTGCGTATGAGGGAAATTTTATGCATTTCATTTTCCCTTTTCCTTTTGGTATTTATGTTTTTCATATTTTCTTTTACATTATTTACGCTATTGTGCGATTTTATAGTTGACTGGGGCACATGGGAACAGTGCACGTTATAAGGGTGCCGAAATACTTTAAAGAGTTTTATAGCTGCAAAAATATATGTGGGTAAAGTTATTGCAGCCGAACAAAACTTAATAAATCATGTTGTAATTTTATTGGAATTTTTTAAGCTTTAAAAATATTCCAAGAATTTTTGTATTGAATGGCAGATTTTCTATTATTACCTGATCAGTTTAAGCGATTCTGTGAAATTTGTATTTGTATTGTAAGTTAATATGCTATGGAAGTATAATTTAAAAAAAGTAACAATAGAACAACATTCCATGGGAAAAAAACTTGGAGAAAAAGGTAAGTATAAGTGACTTGTTTAGAAACTGAGAAAAATAATATATTAATTCAACTAATAATAATAATAATTTTAAATAGCTCTACATGACTTATAAAAAACTTGCTTCTTATCGGGAAATTTATTTAAATTTGATGCCAAAAATCTATTTCTATTTATTTAGCCTCTTTTTCCTTACTATGCAAATCATTTAGCTTATTTGATGTCATCATTTTAACGTTTACCCTCTCAGCATTTAACTCTATACAAATCTTTCTTTAAGGGACAATCATTAAGGACACTGACCCATCAATTTGATGCGCCTGCTGATGAGCCCAAAACGTAATTCCCCTACACCCACCCGTATAAGGCAGCCTAATTAACTCATTAGACAATGTCACAGTGTCCCAGATGGGTCAGAAAAAAGCCCGAAAAGAAAAGCAGGCTGAGAATGTTAAATGTGCAACATTTACACACTCATTTGTTGACAAACAAATTACACGAAGGATTTGCTGCAAATTACGCGCCATTTTTCAACACTTTTCTTTCAAATCCGGCCAAACAAAAAACACCAACCAAAAAAAAAAAAAAAAGAAGACCCCAAAAAATACCGTTAGCTACCCAATTGGGTTCAATGTGTACATATGTCCCCATGAAATTTAATTTAATCAAAGGGCAAGCAGGCCAACGGGCTGTGACAGGACGAGCAGCAGCAGGAACTGAGGCGGCAGGCAGCACAAATCAATCTCCAGGCCGATGTGAAAAGGGATGTGGAGCGAATGGGGGAGGGGGGAGGCGTGGCCAAATGAAATTGCTTTAAGCAGCGCAGCACAACGCACTTTGTGTCCCAGTGTCCCTTGTCCCCCGTCCCTTGTTCTCCCTTAGCCGTTGTCCTTATCCAGTGTCCTTCTGGCCCATTGCTGATTGTCTGACCGTAACTTGTTTGCTCGCCTTTAATTTCATTTGCGCGCCGCCGCTGCCGCTGCCAATATCCTTGCTGGTCTTTAAGGCTGCAAAAAGGAGATGCCAACTGGAGTTTGATTTCGCTTGCATCGTCCTTTTGTGCGCTCCCCTCTGCATCTTCCCGATTCTTTTTTCTTTTTTGTGCTTTAATTTACATGCTTGAATTGTCCTTGTAGCATTTAGCAATTCCGATTGTCCTGCCGCTGGGCAAGCCCTTTTTGGGAGCTCGTGATTTATGCGTATACGGTCAGAGCCCCAATGACATTGGCTTTAGCTAAACTGTGGATTAATCCGCCTTAAAAAGCAGCCAGTGAAGATTCTCTGTAATGCTGCAAACAAACAAAAGAATTGTCGACAAATGGATTATATTTTTAATAAATAAACATCGCAGAAAGCACATGAAAGTTTATTGTGAGATTATTAAGAACAAAAAGCACTGAAGTGGGATTAAATATAAAAAAGCTGTGGCCAACAGCAAGAAACATTTCCTAACGAACTTAAATGCAAGACAAGAAAAGCTCTGAAAACAGCTTGACTTGCAGTGCCAACAAGTGAATAAAATAGCAAGCTAAGCACATTAAAGCTCTCTCAGAACTGTTAATTTAATTTAATTAAATACACTCTAATGCTTCAAGCTATTAAACTGGCAGCAGATACCAACGACAATTAGGACTAAACCTGTTAGTTTGACTTGGAGTGTCAAGAAGAGTGCGGAAGCACATAAAAGCTCTCTCAGAAGCATTAACTCAATTTAATTTTAAAAAATACTAGAAGGTTTCAGTCAAGCTATCAAATCGATTGACAAGAAATATCTTCACTAGCTCTAACAACTATATTTATTTAAAAATTCGTTGTCAAAACTTAAGTATTTAACAGTAAATAATCCAACGTTGTCGTCAGCTAGTGTCATCGCAGCAAAAGCCTATAATCGAACTTTGACCCTGACAAAGGCTCGCAAACCATGTCATTTTTCTCAGGGCATTCAAACGCTTCGCTGCTTGACTTGGCCGAAAAATGGAACTTTAATTTGCCACGGCTGATTGAATTAGGCGCGCATGATAAAGACGAAGGACGGATATACATATGTGCATAGATATGTGGCAACGTTTCGCTTTAAGGGCCCTCGAACACACACATTAGCGATATCTGTGGGGCGACAACGACCCTTCAGACGGCCATAATAAATGGCGTCGCGACAGTTTCCTTTTAACAAAACTTTGTGTATCCGGTATTAAGAACCATCGTCTGGCTTGTAGCTAACGACAAGCACCACAAAACACCTGCGTCCACTCTCAGCAATAGAAGCGACGAGGGGGACGTGGCAGCTGGTGGGGCAGGGCGTCGAGACGCGGCAACTGCACGCCACATAAATTCCAATGGTTTCGGCGGCATCGCCCACTTTCGGCGTGGCTTACAAGTTGGCAAATTTGTGAAAATTACTTTTTGTTTATTGTGCTGAAAGCCACGCTAAGCTTAATGTTAAGGCCAAGGTGCCTCGTAGCATCCATCCCACGCCCCCATCTTGCCCCCCAAACCTGCCCAGCAATAACATTGAGTTGTTTCTCGTTGCGGTCTGCAGCCTGACAATTTATATACCCTGTTTTCAATAATGTGCACGTCGCTGTACATACCCTGCAAATATTTGTGTGTTTCCTAATGATGTTATTGCCTTTCTGTTTTACATTGGTAAAAAAGGAGTTCAAAATACACTGAAATTTACTGTGAGAAAATGTAGAGAAAATTAAATTACTGTAACTAGAGTAATATTTTTTTAAAGACAATTTTTGAGGAAGTATTCAAATTTTTTAAAAATAATATAAACTCTCCTTTACATACCATAAATGTATGAATATAGCTAAAGGTACAGAGTATCGCAAAGCCGAATATTTACAACAAGAGATGGCCTTTTTTTTAGCGGTGTTGTTTTAATAATTTGCTTCACCTACATGCCTCGTAAATCTACACTAAAGTGTGTGTGACTGTGTGTGTGTGGGTGTGTGGGTGTGTGGTCGTTGTCGTTGTCGCTCTCGTTGTCCTTTGCCAAAAACATGCCCCACGCAACAGCAAGCAGCGTACAAACAATTGTTGTTTTCACACCATAATCATAAAAGGTACAAGCATAATTATTATTTTATGTCCTGGCACTTATTGTAAAGCAGCAAATTGCCTGCCTCGGACCAACATGAGCATAAATATGCCCGAGCAGACAGCCGGGGAAAGCCGGAAATGCGCTCTTTATATGAACTGAGATAGCAGCAACAACAAAAAAAGCAAAACATAAATATAAATAAATAAAAAAGAAAACCAACACAAAGGAAAAACTGACCACGAGAAATGTAATTTTAGCGTTGTCGCAAGAATAGTGAATATTTACGATGTTGAGCAAACGAAAAAAATAATATTGCAAGAATAACAGTGTTTGTAACTTTATTGCGTAGGAACTTCTTCGTAAATAACAGAGATTTGAGTTGAAAATACAAGAACTCCAACTACTGGAAACTAACTATTTGTGCGTTTTGTATTTGAATGAATTTAAAAAATATATAACGCCTTTAAACTTACAAATGCAAATACAGCAAAAATAATTGTAATCTTAAGCCCTTTAAGCAGCTGAATACATTTTTGATAGCATCACTTTAAACTTCTCTTTTTTTTTGAGGCTGAAAGGCAAACAAATAAAAAAAAGGTTGCCAACAAATGTTGGCGCTTAGAGAATCAGTCAATTGTGCAGGTAAATGGACTGCAAGCGACGTTTCGAGACCCCCCAGCAAAAAAAGGAGAAAAACACAACGCAAATGTCCAGGGTTGAAGTCGAAAATGTTTCACAAACAATTGCACAAACGACAGGACCAAAAGGACCCATTCAATTTCAGAAAGGGTTACCCGAGCGCGCGGTCAGACTTAATCACTTTTTCGACAGGCTTTCGATTCTCAATCCTTTTAAATGCCCCCCATCTGAATTTATTAGCTGCACGTGATAGTTGCTAAAGAGCCCAAAAGGTGCAGCAAATAAAAAATTAAATGCAAAGAAAAAAAACATTATCCACGCCCCAAGGCATTTTTAATGCTAATTTATAGCGTGCGCACTCACATGTGGCAGGCTTCTGGGGCACCCTCGACTTATTTATGAGCTGCAGAAATATATATTTATTTGCTTTTTTTACATTTTCCACTTCCTTTTTGTTTTTTTTTGGATTTGCAAATCTCTGTGGGATTTACATGAAAAGTTCGCATGGGCCCGGCAAGCGTCAGCGGAAAAACCATTTTAATTAGTGAAAATTCCCACAGCACGTATACGTAATATTTTGCTAAGCGGAATCCTTTTCATAAACAATTCAATATAACTGCGGGGTATGCGAACTTTTTTGGAGGCTAAGTAACAACGCAAACATTTAATTATTTACGCGGATATGCACAAGCACTGTACCAAAATTTTCATTCTTGCTCAAAGCCCCGGAAATGGATTTACTTTGATAAATATTTTAACTACATGGAAAATAATATTATATCAATCATTGCATCTATTTAATAAAACGGAACAAGTACTCATAAAATTCTAAAAAAAATAATCTTCAGTTTCCTTATTTTTTATACATATATTTCAAAGAAGTTTTGCGAACTGTTTTAATGAGTTTAATTATTTAAAATTAATTAGAATCGAAATAGAAATTTAAGTATGAAGCTTAAAAAAATTAAGTATATTTGTTTAAAGGTTGATATTTTTTATATCTTTAGAATTTTCTTTTATTGAAACTCGTTTCGATTTGTTTTTAAATCTTGCGTATTATAAAGAAGTTCGTTCTTATTTCACTCGATAATTTCATATTATAATCTTAATCTGAGAGTTCTTTGACAAACAGATTATAAAACATGAAAAATAAGAAATTCTACAAACAAGACTTTATAGACCTAATTTGATATATTGTTAAATAACAATACCTTCAATTTAAAGGATAGTTTTAAATTAAAACTCAAATTTGGTTAACTGGCTAATATAATCGGACGCACATCCTTTCTAAGAACATTGAAGCTTCGACTTTGGTGTTTCACATCTTCAGATCTCTTTCGTAAAAAGCACGAAAATACACAAAGCTAAAAGCTAGCTAAAATTATGACAAAACTTTTCAGCAGCTTAACAATAAAAAGCAACTGGCGCTAGATAGAACTTGCGCACACTGCCACGCCCACCAAAAGCACGCACACACACACACACACATAGATAACCGCACATTAGTAGTTAGTGCAAGCAGGCGGCTTCAAACTTTTGAATAAATACAATATCTGGGGGAATGGCGTTAAGGTATGTTCGGGGCTGAGGGGCCTCCCCGGGCGCCACTTTAGACAATGAACCGTGTAATGCTAAATATCGCGCTGGCAACCGCAACCAGCCGTTGCCTGCTTGGATGGTTAGTTGGGGGGTGGGGCAGGATGTTATTGTAGTGTGGGCGTGGCCATGTAGCATAATTTCGTGCGCGGTTTGGCAACAATTGCTTTCATTAGAATTTTTTGATGCTGATGCTGGTGCTGCTGCTGCTGCTGCTGCTGCTGGTAGTAGATGATGATGCGCCACCTTGGAGAAACCCCTTGATGTTGCTGTTGTTATTTCGTGTCCTGCGGCCGCAGATACATTATCCGAAATTTGCATAAAATAAATAAATTAAATATGCCAGACATGCGGTGCGCCGTTGGTCGGCTGTTAGCCTGGTCGCCCCAAAGTTTTCATTTTATTATCACACGAGCGTGGGACTCAGCCAGCCATAAAGAGCGAGAGCGAGGCCACCAATAGTTCCCAAGCAGCAGCATTTTCAAGTTGGCCAGCAGCAGGCGATCTGTTGGCTTGTGGCAGGCAACATTTGGTGGTGGCAGCAGCAGCAGCAGCGGCACAGGATGCGCTACGTTGCGTTTGCTTGTCATGCTCCGTTGCCTGATTTTTGTGCTGTCGCGTCCTTCGTCCTGCGCTTCATGCACGACTTGCTGCTGCTGCTGCTGCTGCTGCTGCCACTTTTTAGGGGCACATGGCTGCCCGCTACGAAATTGGTTCGTTTGGCTGCGCCGTGGGGCACTCCACTGGACGCCGGAGCACTTAAATTTTCTGCATGGCCCCACTTTCTATCATTGTCGTTGTTGTTGCCTGTTTTTGGTTGGTGTTGCCACCGCCTGTTGTAGTTCAATTTGTGCGATGCGGCTTAATGAAATTTAGTTGTTAGTTGCTGCACGTTTATGTTGCATACATAGATTGCTGATAGATGTGTGGGGCAATTTGCCCGGGCACAACGGTGCGTATACGCTCTATAAACGCCATTGATGTGGCTAGCTCTGTTGTGCCAATAGAGTTAAGCCATATGGAAGAGGCGTTACAGTAGCTGTGCGGACAAACAACACTGGACCAACGGGGCGTATGTGTAATATTCGGGCGCACATTTTGAAATTTCTCTAATAAAGAGCTGGATAAATTGTGACGTGGCGGTGTGGCGAGGTTTTGTGGATTTTATGATGAATTTATGATGGTACGATCGTATAATTTACTGAGTTTTTACAATGGACGCTGAGTAAGAAGAGGATTTATATAAATTTTAATACGCATAACTAATTAAGGTAGATGAAAATTAGATTTTATAAAAAACAAAACATATATTCAAAATGAAAATCAAATAATAAAAATTAAAATAATAATATAAATATAAAGACATCTTTTACAGTGAGTTAAGAGAAGAAAGCATTTATTAAAATTATACTATGTTTAAAAATAAAATGTCTTTAATTAACGCAACTCATAATCTACTTGAAAGCAATAATTTATTTAGAAGCAAACCAATGTTTTTTTCTTGTTTTGTGTCTCCCTAAATATTACAGGGGTAAATTGGCTTCTATATTTCGTAATATATGCCCTGGCATTTCATTTATTCCATTTATGTCAACACCTTGACAATCTCCAACTGTCGCAGTCAAATTTCCACTTACCTTGTTGGCTTTTTGGTGCCCTTAAAAATTTCATTACGTCTGTCATAATTCAACGTCAACAACGACAACAGCTCCAACACCCCCCCCCCCACATTTTCCCCCACTGTGAAGCTTCACTCTGTAAAATTGCGAGACATGCTAGCTGAGGGTTTATCGGGAGCGAAACATCTGCCTTTTCTAAAATATTAAATAAAGCAATCAAATAAATCTTCCAACATGCCTCATTTATTGCAGATTACCATGCCACGGCGACTCTTGTGGATGCCGCTGCATGTGGCAGGGCGCCACAAAATGCAGCCCTCCCCAACAACAACAAAGAGGACTCTGTGCTGTACGCACGTACGGGCTGGGGCACTATCATTACCACGCCCCCTGGGCAGCTGCTACCCCGCAGCCCGGCTCGGCACTTGTAATCAGCGGGCGGTGGAGGGGAGGGGAGGGGGGGTTTGGGGCGTCTGGATACGGTAAGTGAACCTTCAATTATATAAAATGAGCACTGAGAGCGCAGATTATCTCATTAAAGGCACGCACGCCTAAAAGCGGGCAACATCATTTTTTAAAATTCCGCTCACACGCACAGTGCGCGGGATCATGGGACGGCGTGGGGGGTGGGGCTGGCTTGGGTAGTTCGACAGACAAACTAAAATCGAAAGCGCCGCGACTTTTTGGCCATTTTGTGTCTGGGAAAAGCGAAAGCGTCTCGCGACGTTGCGCGACACATTCACCATTTTCTTTGCTCGCATTTTCATTTGCCCGCAGCAACACACACACTCTCACACACACACACCCCAGCCAGGGTCTTTAGCCCAGTCCAACACTTTCCTTCGCTCACACTTTCGCTTTGGTCGTCTTTTGCTTCTGGTCTATAAATTTATATATGGCCAAGGAATGCGTGTTTAATGGCCAACAATGTGCGTATGGCTGAGCCAGAACTTTAAGCACGTGCTCGCTGTTAGTGTGTATATGTGTGTGTGGGTGTGTGTGGCAATTGTTCGCCCAGGCATAGCACCATTTATTATGCTTCAAATTTTTCGGCTGCTGGAATTTTACGCCGCTGTGCAAATGCCATTTTAGAAGATGTTTTATGTGTGTGTTGACATTTTTATTGCGGCAACATGTGTCGAAATTCGTTGCCCCCTCTAAGCCCTACAACCCCCTTACCCAGCAGATCATATGAGCAGCAGTCGACTATCCCCGTCCGTCCTGTCTGTCTGTTGGTCTGTTAGTGTTTGTCGTAGTTGTTGTTTGGATTGTGGAATGTGCGACGCGGTTTACATTCTACTTAACAGGCGGACGTAGCCAGCAAGAGTTAAATTCGTGTGCTGCGTGGGGCGGAGGGGAGGGGGAGGGGCAGGGGGTTTGTGGGGGATTTTTACCAGGATTAACAGCATGACATTTAAAGCAGCGAGCGTGCAGCTTGCTTAACTTGAGGTTGAGTTAACAGCTGAATTAATGGTTAAACTGTTCTCAGTTCTTGGGTAAAGTAAATGGAAGTTTGTATTAGGTAAAAAATTACTTTTATGTATGTGAAATATTTGGGTCGTATTTCTAGCTCAGTTACATCAGCCTTATATCTATCTGTTTGTACATATGTTACAGTATTTTTTTTTTTTACTGGATGTGAGTATTATATCATATGCCTTACATAGGAATGATCGACTAAAAATTGGGTTCTTGCTGAAAAAACTCAGTAACCTATAAAGTTACTTTTCAGCATGAGCTCAATTATAAAACTATAGTCTTTTTGGGAACGCCTCTAGAGCTGTCTGCTCTATAATATTAATAATAATTATAATGCTCATATTAAAAATGTGCTGCCTAAAATTACCAATTAAGCAGATATTAGTTGCCCAACATAAATTAATATCAAAATAAAGTAATAATCAGATGGAAGTCGGCTTAGCTAGCTAGTTTTAATTATTTTATATAATTATTAAATAACTGTGCTTAATTAAACCTTTTTTAAGTTTAGCATTTCATACAACAATTGCAACTATAATATTAAAAACATAAATTTATCATCATCAAAATAGTTTACTTATGTTTTATAATACTATTCATGAAGTTGAAATCCACTTTACATGAAGTCGTACCCTTTTTTAAAGCACTTTGAAACAATCTCCTTGACAATAAAATATTCATGTCATGTGTGTTTATTTAAATATAATTTTTTTATCGATATTTCTTTTATTACACTGAAAACAACAGAAATAAGGATCAAACTTGTAATCGCATCGCAAAACACCTAAATAAAAGGCACAAATCATATATAATAATAAATATTTTATAATTAATCCCAAGAAAATATATATGCACATCGTAAAACCAATAAATACATGACATTTGTAAATGCCTTTATACTTCTACAAAATATCACACAAATAAACAAAGCAAAAGATCCACTCGCAACGCCCAAATGCATCAATTTTGATTAGCTGACCATCAACAAACAGCTAAGAGAAATAGCTGAGCATTCGGCCAAGTATAGGTATTCAGATTCCAGATGCCAGACCCCCCGGGGCACAATTACAATTAAACGGGGAGCTCAACGCGACAGTTGCCGGCATCGTTTATCACACCGAAAATCCAGTGGACAAAACCGAAGAAACGCAATGGAGAAGCTTCATTACGAGCGATTAGATTTGATTGTGGGACCGAAGAAAATGGTGTATGTATTTATACCGAAATGTTGGGGACCAAATCGAGTGCCATAATTCACGCCACGGGCTTTCACTGTGTGGCACAAGGAGTGCCACGAAATTAAGGAAACAAAGCACAACTACACGAAAGCGTAATAAAATCATAATCGTCGGATCAACACAGTCATCAGCGGTGTCACAACAGCTCCTAGAAGGAACTGCAGCTATAGCCGATGATGCCACAACGCTGGCGAAACTCAACGGTAATTACGGTAATAATTCAAAAGAGATTTGGTCGCACCACCCAAAAAGAAACAAGGAACAAAAAAATAACAGAGCACAACCTGTACAGGAGACAATGAAAGCGACGTTGCAATGCGGCCCCAGACTCAAAGTGGCAATTGCCAGGAACGACAACGACGAGACTAGAAAGCAGCCAGCGTGACTCCTAACCAGACCAGAGCCCCGCCCACCCACGCACATGGCAGAGCTGATGTGCAGCTTCCGGTTCCGAGTGACGCACAGGTGCAGGCAAAGCCAAGGAGAGCGCGGGGGCGAGAGCCATAAAAACTTCAGGCAGCGTGATGATGAAAAATGCGACAATGAAAATAATGCCCGGCACACGCACACCCACCCACACACACACACACACACACTCATTCACACAGCTGCAAGCAGACGTCCAGATCTAAGGAAGCCCCAAGCACTTAAAGACAGGCAAAGGTTTCGCACTGGGTGTGAAAAGTTTAAGTGGCTACACAAAATCCATGGATTTACTTTTATGCAGCCAGCCAGAGAGTCACCAGCTCCTGGCTGCTTGGTCCTTGGTCCTTCCATTGGCAGTGCAATCGGAGGCGTTGAAACTTTTGACTCCCTTTATGACTTTTGGCGCGTCAAGTCGTTGAAAGTGTCAATATTGCGTTCGGGCATCACGTGCCCGCACCTGGTAACCAACCCCAGCCCCAACCCCACACCCCACTCCCCAAATCGTATCCAGCTGTCAGCTGTTGGCGCTCCGGCTGTCCGGGATTAGCGACGCGTACGTTTTTCGGGCCACTTTAGCTACTTATGTACCGTTGTGCACTCTAAAACGCAATACGAAACTTTTTCCGGACGGGGGCACGGGCACGGGCACGGCAACTGCAGTCATGGGGGTCGCCCGCTTGGCTCGCATGCGAAAATGGATACGTTCAAGGGGATGTGGGGACATCAGCAGGCATCAAGGGGGTTGTAGCGTTGTTCTAGACAAAAGAGGGCAAAAAAGGAAAAGAAAAACAGGAAACAGAAAAAAACACGCTGGCGCAAATGATACCAATAAACAAATCCCATTATACACGGCGTATCAGCTTTTCGGTGATACTACGTGATATGACTAGCAACACATCCAAATAAAAATAAAAAGGCAGCAAAAAAAGCCAACAGAGAGTGGCAAAATGCTGCTGCAATACGCTTTGGATAGTTTGGCCTTTTTTGCAAGGCCAACAGCGGCAATGCAATTTGAGAGAAGCCCAAAATCATATTCTACTATTTCCCGGCTCTTAATGGAACGTTAATCCCAGACAAGTTAGGCGCATCTGATGAATGTCGATGGGAAATGTCTTGAAAAATTTCGGATATTTGTTTATAAATTTAGCATTTGTTTAGCTTTCAATATATATTGTAAAAAATTCTGAATTGTATTCAAATTTATTTTCTCTCTCTCCCTGTCTCTCTCTATGTCTCTTAATCCCCATTTATCTACTCTCTATATATCTATTTATCATATGGAATCCATACAACAATTTGAATATAACGTTTAGCATTTTCTCTTAAGATGTTATTTTATCCTCATTTTGTCTTTGTCTCGCTATAGATTTCTTCTTCTGTGTCTTTCTCTATCTCTTACTCGTTCTCTATCAATAAATCTCGCTCGCTTTCTCTCTAGCTCTCGCACACTTTTTCCACTCTATCACTCTGTTTCTCACTCTCTCTAGCTTTTACCTTTTCGCTTTTAATCTTTCTGTTTCTCTCTCTCTCTCTTTTTCTCTCTCCCCTCTCTCTCTCTTTCTCTGTCTCTTTTTTTATCTGTAAATCTGTCTCTCTCTCTTTTCTCTCTCCCCCTCTCTCTCCCTCTCTTTCTCTGTCTCTTTTTTATCTGTAAATCTGTCTCTCTCTCTTTCTCTTCTCTCTCTTACATTCTCTATATATCTCTCTCTACCACACTCTCTCTATCTTTCTCTCTTTCTTTCACTCTCCTCCCTCTCTCTCTCTCTATCTTTAGCTTCTACTTTCTGTCTATATATAAATTTCTCAGTCTCTCTCTTCTCTCTCCTTCTATTTATCTCGTTCGCTCACCAATCCCTTTGTCCTGTGTTAAAATCGATGATTAAAATTTAACTGCTGCTTATCCTCAAGTTAAATAAACGTGATAAATAAAATAGCAGTGTTGGCAGCTCGGCAAAGCATGCATAAATTACACCACTAATTATTTTCAATTACTATTTTTTCCTTTAAGAACTTTTAAGAACTTTACGGAAAAGTTGCAGCAACTCACAATGCACTCACAATTTTGTGCAGTGCATTAGCGGCTTTTCCGAAGCGTGTGCAAGCTACTTTGCGCAACCGATTTTCAAGTCCATTTCGAGCCTGCTCCAAGCTAATAGAATCAGCTTTACACTTAAGCCACTTTGTGTACATAAATCGGATGGCGAAAGCACTGTGGGAAAGTAAAAAACGAAGCCGGGCATTAGCCAAAGCAAAGTTGCTTTTTAATGAACTATGCATTAAAAATATGTGCACAAACTAAGAGCATTCATTAAAAAAGTTTTTGCTTTAAATAAAGACTAAAGAGCATGATGCCGAGTCAAAGACGTGCAGTTAGCCGACCGGCTTGCCGGGGAACTGGTACGGCGGGGCCTGTTGGCCGTACGGCAGCCAGTTACAGCCGTCGCCGTCGCCACTAAATCCCAAGTAAAAGCTGCAAAACTTTGCGACTTTGGGCCATTCATCTTACAACTAATTTCTGAGTGGACGCACGCACACTCCACGGGCCGCCTCCTGTCTCTCTCAAGTGGCCCACGCCGAAGTAAACTGGAACGGACCGGACCGGACCGGACTGTACCGCAGCACACCGTACCGTACCTTATCGTGGCCACGTTTAAGTGCTTAAATATTTTTCTTTGTCTTAGCCAGGCCAGGAAAACACTCAAGTTAGTGGCCATTTCCGTTAACGCTTGCCCAAATATTATTTAAGCTAAATAGAACTTTGCGTTCAGTTATGCCCTTTAATGAGATTTCGGTAACCAAAAACCCCCTCCCCGCCACACACACACACACTCACACACAGACTCAGGTATCTGGTCTCTGGTCAACTGCATCTGCTGGCGACTTTACAACTTCTTCAGCTTCTTGTGTCCAAAGTTTGGGCTGATTAAGCGTTCTGCCAACTCTTGGCCCGATAACACACACACAGAGCCAAGCGGGATCTTGAAAAGGTTTCCCCACATACACACACACACACACAAACGAATGCTGTGTGAGTGAAAAACTTGTAAATCAGCAAAGCCCGTTATCTAATTGCTTTGAAAAAGTTTCCGGTCTGCCATTGAAACTCAATGCAAAAGTCACTTTCGGGTTGTGGCCTCAACTTTTGCATTCCAAATTTGACAGAGACTCGATCCAAGACACAATATATGAGACAGACTCCGACACACATTGCACTTAAGCTGATAAACATCGGATAACTGTGGAATATGTGCAAAAACAGAAGCAACATAATGCAATTTGCAATCTCATAACGTTTTTATAGCTCAAATGAATTTAATACATACTGCATTTTTAGTGTTTTTTAGTTTTTTAATTTTATATAAATTATTATTTTTAATCGATGTTTTACGCATTTAAAACTGAATTAAAACTGTTAATTTCTAACTTGATTTTAATTGATTATTAAAATTAGTACCAAGAATGACCTATTTTTTCCAAAAATAGTATTTTTCATCAACTTTTGACATTAATAAAATCATACATAATATTAAACTACATTAATTTATTAATCGATCTGTCAAAATGTCGGCAAAATTAAAAATCACTTAAAAAAGAATTCCTGTTCAAAAATATACTTTTTAATATTAATGAGAAAAATTAAAAATATTGACCAGTAATGTCGTCAATGACCTTTTAATATACAAACTCCATATATTCGATCCTTAAGCATCATTTGAACTTGATTTATTTTTTTGATAAGAATTTTTGGAATTTAAATTTAACACATTTGCGTAAACACACCTTTGGCTTTTTTTAAATTTTGGTTTATTTATTTTTTGAAGCAATCAAATGAAATTTATGTTCACAGATTTTGTTTGAGCTTTTGGCCTCAGGGTTTGTAATGCCAAAAATTTGGCAAGTTGCCAAGACAAGGCAAAAACCAAAAGGTAAAAGCTAAGACGAGAAGTAGCTAAGAACTTGTAAAGTAAAATGCAAAACCAGCCAAATTGTAATTTCAATTAAAATATTTACAAACGCCTTGGCAGCAGCAGCAGCAGCAACAAGATATGGAACAGCGTCAAAGGGCGCGACCCAAAGGCCAAGGCTTAGGTGTACGGGGAAGAGGCGAGCAGGGGCTTAAGCACGGATGAGAATGCTTTTCATAAAAATTTCAGCAAGTTTATAACAAAGCGCAACGGGGTTGCATGATAACAACAATAACTCTGAAGTGTACGTATGAAAAAGAAAAAAAAACACTGTGTGTGCAAGTCTGTTTGTGTGTGGGTGTGTGTGTAGAAGCTGAGAGCGAGCCCCATGCGGCTTTTATTGATTAAACTTGAAGTTGCACGCACTGCGAGCGGTCGTTTGTTCTGCCAAGAAGTTTCTTAATTTTCTTGTAATTTCCTTTACGCAGCTGGAATTTCTATCTGCGAATTTATGAGCAGCGCGAAACTATTTTTATTAGATTAAAAAAGATTTTATATATATATATATATACATATATATATAGATATATATATTTTCTATATATATATATTTAGTAACACGCTTGAGAGCCAACAACAATGCGCGCAAATCTTTTTCTGTAATTTTCTCTAACAATTTTAATCGCATTTGCGAGCAACTGAGCAAAATATTAACAACAATGTTGCCAGCAGCCGCTGTCCTTCGTCTTCCACTTCCTTCTCTTGGTTGGCAGCCAATGGAACGCAGGAATCTGGGTATCCCTGGGTCCTCGCAATGACGCAGCGCTGCTCATTACTGAATTATTCGTGCGTAAGAATGTTGTTGCGGGCGGCATTTTCAATTTTCCAAGACAATGTTAATTTATTATGAATTTAGCAATTCGTGTGCAAATAAATACAGCATAGAATATACACAAATATATACAGATATACAGATTTCAATATCTTTACATACACATTTTGTAGAAAAAACAGTGAAAATGTCAATTGAACTTTTGCATTGCATTTTTAGGGGTCGGGACGAAAATATTTGTACGGAAAATTAATGATTTATGTATTTTATAGCCTGTAATTGTAATTTTATAATAGAGTATATTGCGCTCATAGAATGTAACTTAAGTATTATTAAATGTTAGCAAAAACCAAAAAATAAATGAATTTAAAATATATCAATACGAGACACAAAGGAAGTTAAAATAATTCATGAAAATATTTACTTTTAAGTGAAGCTTTCATGTGCTTTCTAGCTTTTTTCTGTTGCGTATTTTATAAATTATTTTTCTTACAATTAATTGTAGCTAGAATTTTCCTTTTTGAATTTATCGTTGAGGAAATAATGTGCAATAATAGTGTACTTTAGGCTACGGTTATTCTTTTGCTAAAATAAATTATTTCTTAGTGGTTTACTATCAAAATATAACAAAAAAAACTCAGAATATACATTTTTGGTTGATATTAAACTCTAAATGTTGCTTTAATGTGCTTTCAAAGCTTATGCAAAGCGTTTGCGCTATAAAATAAATCTTAATTTTTGCAACATTTTAGAAACAATAATGTTTGAAAATATATTTAATAAAATGAATATAACCAATAAAAGTATGATTCCATATTTCAGAATTAGGTTTTTATATAATCTTTGAACTTTTCGTTCAACTTCCAAGTGCTTTTAATGCTATTTGTGTATTATAGTTATTTATTTTACAACCACACCAAAACAACTTGACTTTTAGGTAGTTTGCTTACAACTTAATTGGCTATCAAGAGCATCACAACATGACATAGGGCATCTCGAAAGTCAAGCATATTTAACCAAAGAATTCCAATTTGCTATTTAGCTGTGCTTTTCCAGCTGACGGTGGAAGAACAGGGGGCCGGTCTGCCACTCGTGCTGAATTTTTATTGCTTGATTTAATTATTAATGCGACCTGCAGATGTCACGAACACAGAGCTCACGGAGAGTCCCCGCTCTACGTCCTTACTTAGCTATTCTTAACCCTATCGTGCGGCACATTTTGATGCGTAAAAACAAAAATTTCCGCTGGCTGCCCGGTAAAGGTTCATTGGAGCAGCAACGGATTGCATTTTTTATTATTTATTTCGGCCAAGTTTTGTAGGCAAAATTACTTCTAGGCAAAATGTAGATAGCATGTCGAAATGCCTTGCCAAAACAAGCCAAAAAAAAATTCATAATGAAATATTTATGGCCATAAAGCAATGCGGCTTGAGTTTTCCATCATCATCGAAAAAGGGTCGCTCAAAGCTTGGGGACGGGGCTCAGCTCTGGCAGGGTATGGGACCTGTGCTATAAACGGAAGTCAACGCAGCTGTCTGGAAAAGATTACGATAAGAGACATGTTTTTTTTCTCTTGCCTTTGTCCTTTCACTGCGTCTGCTGCAAAGAAAGGTGCAGAAGTAGTTGCTGGAAGTTAGTTTTGTGAATGTTTTTATAGACACTTAAATGGCTGTGGAATAAAACATGAGTTCGTACATAAAGAACATGGAACTGCAATGATTTTCTTGAATGTTTTTTGTTGACCCGAAATATATGAATTTTTACTTAGCATAAGAATAATTTAAAGACCTTTGTATTCAACATGTTTACGTAAAAATTTTAAATCTTTTTAGGATATTTTTAAATTATTTTTAAATAACACTGAGTGATATGCCCTTTGGCTAAGACAAACAACACACCCATCACACACTAGCCTGAGAACCCGGCTTCTTGCCAAATTAAAAAATATAGTAATAATTAAAATTAAGTCAATTTTTTGAAAGTAACTTGCTCTTTACACGAGTTTCTTTGAAGTCTTTCAAGTCAACCTGAAGGCAAAGCAAAAGCCACACTTTGAAATATGCTCCAAAACCACTCCACATTTTCCCAAAGTAATAAATAGATTTCGGCTCACATCTTAGAGGCGTTTCCAACGGTTCGCCTTAAGCGCGCCCATAAAGTGCCGAGGCCCAAAACAGTTTACATAACTCATTAAAATGGATCATGGGGAGGGGGAGAACGTGGCAACGCCGCCAGTAAATACAATAAATATGCAACTAAATCAGGCTTAAATGTGCTTAACAATTTTGAACAATAACATGAAACCACAAGTGCAAAAATGCCAGAAAGGCACTCCAGACGCCTTTAACGATCCCGTGCCTACACACTCCAGACATGCCCAAGAGTCCGGAGACCGGTGGTCCTGGCCGGGCTGGGGTGCTTTTGGGGCCATATGTCAGGGTCGAGAAATATAACGTACACAAAAAGTGCTCATTACGACGGACGTTGGCAAAAAAGGTTTCGTGGAAATAAATTTGCACCTTAACGCCTTTAAATGCGCAACGCACACACAACCACACACACACGCACACAAAGGTGTAGAACATGGTGTTGCCAATTACCCGGAAGTATGCGAAAAGCTTATGCGATAAATTCAACAAAGTGCCAAAAAGGTATGCATCGAGTGTAGCAGCGACAGCTCCTCGTGCCCGGTCCTGGCCTCCTCCTATCCGAAAGGAATAAAATGAAAATAAACCGTGCGACCCGCAAAAGTCTAAGGATTTTCAAGGTGCGCAGACAAAAACCGAACAATTTTCCAACATTCAACTGAATGCTGGTCGTCTGGGCTGCTGCTCCTGCTGCTCCTGCTGTTCTGTGGCTTCCAAGTCGGTCTGGCATCTTTGCTGGCTCCGACTACGTGGCCAACACCTGCGTCCAGCAGCCGCCATTGAAATGGAAAGGGCAAACACAACAACACGTGCCCCAGCTAGGGGTGTGTGTGTATGTGTGTGCTTGTGCACCTTCACGGCTGCCATATTGAAGGTTAAGTTCTGAGCAGGAGCTTTAATATTAAAAAAAATATGTGATGCGAACTGTTTCAGCTGCTGTTGTGCTCTCCACCTCAATCATAAAGGCTATAGTTTAAGGCCGCAAGAAGCCCAAAAAAAAGTTCTTCGATTGCATCTTAAGGGGATTTCATTAAAATTTACAATCTGCGGAGGCCTCTCACCACGTCTCTCTCTCTCTCTCTCTCTCTCTCTCTCTCCCTCTCTGTGTGTGTTGCTATAAGGTAGTTGGCATTATGGAACGCCCATAAAATATTACTCATGGCATACTTGTGTATGGCCACTTTGCCGCTTTCGCCGGCTGTTTTGGATGAACCAAAGCGTGAAATATGATTGTCATGAGCTACAAGTGAAATTGAAGGGCATATTAGTTGTAGAAATTAAGTGAAAAGCCTTTCATGTTGTGTGCTACAGGTAAGACTAAAGACAGTATTTCTTAGCTGTTTCACAAGATATTAATCGTAGAATAGATTCGGGTTGGGAAGGATAACTTGTTAAACTGTTAAGTAACCAAAAATATTTATATTCCCATGTGAATTTCTTTTGATTTTTGGAATTAAAACAACTGCCACTTAGTTCAAAAATGTACAGCATTAATAAATAAATAAAAATATAAAAATCATTTATCATTATAATAATTTATAATAATTGTAAAATTTTAACATCCAATAAATATTATATTTAAATAATATAATGTTAAATATTTGTATTTTTAACATATCTCTTTTTATTCGATATTTTAAAGACATTTTTGTTGCTGCTCATATTTTTCAATGCTATTCATAATTTTCTTAAATATATAAAATATTTCTCGGAATTCTTAAGTTATCTTATCCTCATTGCATTTAATATTTCACACCAGGTCCTTTCTTTAATATCTGCCACGTATTCGTGCCCGTTCATCTTTTGTTTACAATTTGCACTCTCCACTATCATATTTTATGCCATGTGCTTCAACACCTCTTAAACTGATAATACCAACCCCCGGATAGAGCACCTGAGCAGTGCTCTAAGCCAACCGCACGCTTCGCTTTATTACCTGAACATCATTTCACGCTAAGGTAAGCGCACATTTTGTACACAGGCCGCGACCAGATTCTCATACAGTGTGCTTGGGGTGCTTGCACCAGCCCCCAATCCCACCGCCCCGCCCCCTTGCCCAGCCCCTGCCTACCCCCTTGGCGACACTCCACGTCGCGTCTTGAGTAGGTAAACAAGTGTAGCATCCGAAAAATGGGCAATCAACTTGAACTGGTAGAGCGACCCACCTGCCCGCCCCAACAGTGCGGCAGGCCCCCGCGCTTTTTCCCCATCCGGAATCCACAGTTTTCGCCGGATTTTGTCCTGTCTTGTTACTTTTTAATACTTTTTATGATTATAACAATGTGTAAGGCGCTGTGCAAATACAAAATAACTTGTTTTCATTTGGCACACAACAACAACAACAACAACAGCAATAAGAAGAAGAGCAACAAAGTTGGAAGAATAATGAAAATCCCACTTGAAGTCTGTTTGGGTTTATCCCTTTTTGCCACTTGTGCAGCGGTTTATAGCGCTTTACCTTCCCTTTTAATGTTTGGCTTAGTTTACACTAAACAAGCGCCAGCAACCCCCATAAGTGGGGGAGCACATAATTTATAATCGTAATATTGCGCATACGCCGCGTATTAAGGCGAACGCGCGTGTAAACAGCTCTGGCGGCTTATTATGTATTTTGATAGTCTTTTCGTGTCGTTTGTTGGATTTGTGCTTTCTGCTTTTAATTGTTAACATTTCATTTAAGCCGCACGCACACAAGCACACACCCTGGCACACACACACACATACTCACACATGCAGAGAACGCTTTGTGCCACAGCGCCGAATATTCATTTATCAAAACGTTGCCCGCATTTTGGCGCTTTGTGCCCGGCTGGCGCCATCAGTAGCAGCATGTCAGGAACTTAGCTCGACTCCAATCTAAATCGTTATGTGCAGCTACCGCTACAAAGCCGCGCCCCCTCTCTGCGCTCCCTCCGCCCTCGGGCTAAAGCAAGCCATGACGTTTGCGTATGTCAAAGTTATCTAAATGAAAAATTGACTTTCATACACTCGCCATATATATATATATGTGTGTATGTGTGTGTGTATGTGCGTGTGCAGCTGGGAATCAGCGAACGCCGAGTTGAGTTCAGTTTCCGTTGCGTAGGATTTCGCATTCACGCATTTCCTATTTTAGATGATATTTCATACTTTTCTGCTGACAGCGGCAACAAACCAACCGCTGATGATGATGCGCGTTTATTATTGTTGCTTTATGGCTTTTGCATACTTATATGCATAGTCTGACTGCCAGACTAACCAACTACCCTGCCATCCCCTGCCACTTGTCTCCCCATGTGTGCCTTTGGGATTATCAACTCATTGTGCATTTGCTTATGCTGTGGGTAGAGTCCCGCCCTTCTCCCGGCTCCGCTCATTTGCCGTCTGTTTGTCTGTCTGCCTGCCTTTTATCCATTCATCCGTTTACCCATTTGGCAGTTTGTCACTCCGTGTCATTCTGTGTACACAGTTCAAAGCTTTAAACTGTTTGCTTTTAACTTAATTGCAGTTATTGGCTTAATAAGATTCATTAACCGTGTTCCTTTAAGTTCATTATTAAATCTTTGTAAATATTGCGGACACTTTTATCGCTAAAACCATACATTTAAATAAATTTTAATTATTATTTTGTGTTTTAATAATTTAATATTAATATTAGGAGTTAAAAATTAAAAAAGTTAAATGTTCTATCATTATTTACAACATTATAAACCAATATAATCAATAAAGATATTACTGTGCAAATTTTTTTTCAATCAATAATTTTTAAATATTAATGCAGATAGTTTGAACTGTATATTCGATCGTAATTTCATTAAAATAAATCATCAAATAAATTGTTGATATCATTAAATCACTTGCTCTTCAGCAACATGGGTAACATATGCCAATGACATTCAAATAAATTGCCTTTATTTTGTAGATAAATAGATAAATTTAAAAACATATATTAAATATTAAAAATAAAAAAATAAAATATATCTTTTTAAAATTGCCAACGTAGTCAAATATTTAAACCAAATAACTCTGCACAAATAATGATACATGTACTTGTTATTATTATCGTAAAATCGTTTTAAGCGGCCCTTTAAAATATAACGGCGCCTACGTGTCTGCTGTGCCAGCTAGTTGTCTCGCTCTAACGCAAGCCACGCATGAGATTTAAAAATTCAGCCTAAAATTATGCTGCAAAATTTGTTGCAGCATCAATCAAATTGCTGATACGCAGCGTAACAAAGGGCCCAAAAAAGGCAAAACAATTGGCCTGCAAAGGGCCATAAAAGCCATGACATGGGGCGCCAATGAATTGTTTTTTGTTCGAAGAACAACAAAAAAATTGCCAAATAAAATAAATTGAAAAACATTTAGCCGTAGCAGCCATCAATAAGCGCTGACAAAGACGCTACTGCCAACAGCTGAGGCAAGAAAGAAAGAAACTGAAAAACAAAGTATAAAAAACATTTCACCCGCAAAGTTCATGACATTACGGGGAACTAATGTTGATATTGGCTCGACCCGACCCCAAAGCCAAGGGCCAAAACTCCAACACAAACAGACATAAAATATAAAACAAAAAAAAACAAAAAATATAGGAATCATTTTAACCAACTGCATTTCTGGCAACAGTTTCAATTCGTGTCATATGCTGTCTTGGCAGCTGCTGCGCTTTTGTTTTTGCCTTTTTTATGCCACTTTAAATTAGAGCACATTTCTATGATTGCCTTTTGCGCCGGGCCATAAACTGCGACAGGCGCCACTCAGTTCAATAGTTTTGTTTGTTGTCTACTCGGCAGAATGCCAGTCGAACACTCGAACACTCGAACAACAGGCAACAGACAACGGCCAACACCAGCGACAGCTGCGATTTCTAAGGCAAACACGCCTTCGAGCCTTCTGTCCTGTCTGTCCTGCGAGGATATTGTGCCTACTTTGGCTGTTTGGCCTATTTTGCTAGGCAACAAATGTCAGTCATTCACATGTGACTGGGTTAAACTTTCAGCTAAGACCAAGCCACACAAGTGTCTTTTATGTGCCTAACCCTTTCGATGAAATATGAAAGTGATTAAAGCCAATTTGAGTGCCCTAGGCAGCAACTTTTGCTATTACTCCAGCTAGATTTTTGGACAGGCTTAAGGGAGAGCTGAAAAATGTGTTTATTCAGCTGATTAAGTGCGGTGTTTCGCCATATACCCTGTAACCATGTTATAAGCTTGTGCAAGTGTGTTGGGCAGAAGGAAGCGTCTTTGAGCATAAATCAAATTTTATGTCTACATAGGGAAAATCATGACAACCAATTAAAACCATTTTCCTTTATTTCTTCGTGTTTATTATTTTTACATATATTTTATTTATCGATATTTGAATTGAAATTGAAATTGCATTTCGAACCTAAAAAGATTCGATTATAAAACTTGACCAGGTTCTATTATAAATAAGTTTCTTTAATTCAATTACAGACATATGTAAGTGAATTAAGGAACTTTTAATAAGAGTTAGCTGGTCACATCCGTATGAGAGAAGTCTCATATAAAGTTGTTTAAGCTCTCGCACAACTAGTCTCAACTAATGAAAATTACTTTTTCAAATGGTTTTACATCAGTTTTTAAGCCATGACCCAATTTTGAATAGCAAAAACAAAACTTTATTTATTCGCTTTGCCAAAATGAATTCAGATCAAAGTGCTCAGATGTCTGACCCTTCCATCCCGCTCAATCACGGGGCTAAGCCATTTCATTTATTGAACACTCATCCCGCTCATCTGGCAGACAAGCGAAGTTACAGAAACACACAAAATGCATTCGCATAAGCAACAGTTATACGTCCCCATCCCTGCTACCCCATACCCTAATGCCCCGTAACCCATTTGCCTTGTTGGTTCGATAAGCTCGTCATGGAGCTGGCTGACAACACGGCGCCAATAGCAACAACAGTGGAGCTGCAACAACAATGTAGGAAGCATATTTGCACGGGGCAGTGCATTGGCAAATGCCCAACGGTAAGGAAGCAATCTCTAACTTAATACGGAAAACTTGTAAACGGTAAAGCGAAGCGAAATGGAAAAACTGAAAGCCAAACAGCAGACAGAGCCGTGCACCAGCAATACGAGAAGCAATCCCAATCCCAATCCCTTCAAGCGGCCGATGAATACGCTGCAAAAGCAATGGTATCGTGTGCTCCTTGCCAGGCGTGTGGGCTTCGGGCAGCGGCCGCCGCAGGATGAGAAGGAGCCAACCTAGTGAGTAACGCCGACAGACGCCGAGACGCCGCCAGGCGCCTGCCTCTCTGCCAGATCGAATCAAATTGTGTGAAAATTGCAATTTCCTGTTGATTTAATACATTTCACAATTTCACCAACACACCATTACGCCTGCTCCTGCTCCTGCTCCCACTCCTGCTCCCACTTGGCTTGGGGGCGCAGCGCTGACATATGCCATAGACGCTATATGGCCGCATTCCGGCGCTACAACGAGCGCTTCCGCTGGGAAATGGCAATGCACGAGCAGATGCAGCGCTGCGCCATCGACGCAATGCGCGTTCACAGGTGAGAAATTAAAAATTCGATTAGCCTTTTGCCAGCGCCAAATTGTACACAGCTCTGAAGTCAAGTTTGACAGGAAGTTCAATTGCCTTACGTGCCCAACAAGCTCTTGTCGGTGCACCAAAAACATTATGCGCCAGAGGGCCAAGGCCTTAAGTTGACAAACCTCTCCACCAAGGCTGCAAGCCGGGTTTGAACCGAACCGGTTCGGTTTTAAAATTCTTAACTGTACCCTAAACCGAACCAGTTTATTTTTACATTTTTAACCGAACCAGTTTGAAAAATGTCAGCCAAACCTGAACCCGAAGGCGAATTTTTTAAAAAATGGCTTGGTCTATAATATTTTTTTAATTGACGCCAATTTCCAATACTAATTTCATTTCTTCGAATTTTGCGCTTAAAAAATAGTCGCCAAAAAAGAGTTTTGTTTAA
The DNA here is from genome assembly GCA_035043565.1 of Drosophila robusta. Lineage (NCBI taxonomy): Eukaryota > Metazoa > Arthropoda > Insecta > Diptera > Drosophilidae > Drosophila > Drosophila robusta. Next base: position 8,225,258 of record JAWNMW010000583.1, on the reverse strand, counting down.
TTTTGAAATTGGTTTGTGAACAAAAAATCATTAAAGATAAAATAAGGGCACTGAACCCAAGCTCGAACCAAAACGTGGGTTCATAAACCGAACCCAGGTTGACACATGGTGACAAACCGGGGTCCGAACCAACGGGGTCGAATATTTAACAGTCACATAAACTTACTCTTACAATTTGACGGACGATTCATTTTTAATAAAAAAAAAACATGTTAATCTGGCTGTTAACTTTTGACAGCAACTTACCTTTCAAACCCATTTCTGTGTAGAACATTCTCCATCACAACGCTCTGGCTGCCATTGCACTCGAAGCGGGAAATCAACTCAACGCTGGAAAGTCTGGAAAAGGTTTTGACAGTCAAGGAAAGACGACGCCTCGAGGAGATACTCAAACGCGGCGAATCGCTGCGCGCGCGTCGCCTTTAGTATATCTAATGACTACGCTCCGCGTCCTGATTGCATGAGTGAAGCTGGCAACAACAAAAATAAAACACTTTCAAGTGCAGCACTTACTGCGACTATCTTCAGCCCCCAAAAGCCACCCGCAACCCCCACTGGAGTTGAATTTCACTTTGCAGTTTGGAAATTGCTTTTCCTGTTGATGCTTTGTCGTAAATATTTAATACAAATAAAAGTGCGACTTTCACTTCATTTAAAGCACAAACCGTGTTGTGTATTCACAATTATCTTCCCAGGGGCGCAGCTGCATTTTCGAATATGCAGCCGTTATGCGAAGTGGCTGTTAGCTTAAGGACCCTAGACACGATGCTGAGTAGTGTTGTCCCAATTGACAGCTAATCTTAGCAAGCTAAATAAAATATAAGCTAGCTAGGACGCTTGCTTGAGACTAATTTCACTTAGAACCTAGGTACATGTACCGGTTCACACAGAGGTTCGTGGGCTCTTCTCGGTAACATTTTGTAACGATTGTTATCGATTTCAATCGGCAAACTTCTAGCTAGAGATCCAACCATGATCCAAATGCTAGACATTATGGAAATCGGTTCAGTTTTGACAAACTTATGACACTTTAAAGTTATGACACTAAATTTAAATCAATTTTTGTCAAGATTTTTGACAGAAAAATCGACCCCCTTAGAATCACTTTTGGTACCCGAAATTGATTAAAAAATAAAATTCGCAATTTAAAATTAAAAAAAAAATTATTTTTCAAAATAAGTTAGGAGGGAGAAAGGTTATTTTGGGAAAAATATATAAAAAACCTATTTTCAAATACAAATTGAATTTAAATGCAGAAGCGATCTAGAGGTTAAACCATGATTAAAATGCTCAACATCATGTAAATCGGTTAAATTTTAACTGTTATGAGACTTTTTGTCAATTTTGGAATCATTTTTTACAGAAAAATTGAACTCCGTCTTATGCAAATCTTGTTTACGACTTAGCCTTGTCCTTATCAAGTCTATCAAGTTGATATATGCCTGTTGAACAGAGTTACGACATGTTGCAAATGGATATGAAAAAAGTTGACCTGCTTGTCCAAAGGCCCCCAATGATAAATCCCAAACCAAAAGGCACCAATTTAATGGCAAAATGTGAAAAATGTGCACAAATTAGGAACTGTCATAGCTGGCATATCTGCACATTATTAACTGCCCCGCCCACCAACTGCACCCAAAAAAAAAATAAAAACCATAACTGAAGCTAAACCCAGGCACAGCAAGGAGAGGTCCGCCTAGATATACGACCGTGTCTATACATCATGGCGCACACACGGCTGGCGTAGAGTTGAGAGGGCGGTGCCGGGTTACGGGAGATGTGGGGGCAGGCAAGTGAAAAACATCTTTTCATAATGCGCTCAGCTCTGACAGCGGCTGAGAAAGTAGTTTCCATTTCCGCAGCGCAGGCGGACATGCAAACAACATAAATGCGCACGGGGAAAGGCAAGAAGCAGGAACAACAACAACAACGAAAAAATTGGATTATATTAATTTGAATTAATAACATATTTTCCGGCAGACTTTCCCTCTGGAATGTTGTTAGCTATGCCAAGCGGCTGGGGTTTTGGGAAAAACACTCGCAATTTTCTTATTATAATTTGCTTGTCTATGCGCAGTGAGGCGCGCTCTGATTTATAATATTCGTGGGTTGAAGGACTTCCACCTACTACCCTCTTCATTTGTCTGCATAGCAGGCTCCTCTTGCTGTTGCTGTTGTTGTTGTTGCTGTAACTTCGAGGTATTTGCCTCCTCATTAATGTGCTCTTAATATAAAGTTAATTTGCATTGGAATTTTACGCAGAACCTGGCAACTGTTTACAGTTTTCGGTTTTCAAGCTATGCACAGTAGTTCCTCATTGTGGCGAACGTGTCATAAATTAGAATTTTGTAGAAAACAAAAAAAGTATAGTGGAACCTTGCGCAGATTTCATATGCATTGTAAGAAAAGTGTCCTAAATTCAAATTTGTAAAATACAAAAAAAGGTACAGTGGAACCTTGGTATATTTTCATATTCATTGTAACGATATTTATTTTTAAACAAGGTACAGTGGAACCTTGCAAGGTTCTCACATCTAATTTTACTTTACATTGAATTAGTTTTAAGAAGACTTAACCAATGCATTTATTTATGGTTTACATTCATTAAACCAAACCTTAGTTGGGCACTTTTTCTTTTTATTTCAATTAAAAAAAAACAATTCAGTTTATTTTACCTAAATATTTTTGTTAAATTTCAAATATTAAGCTTTTATTTTAAAACCCTCCACTTCATTTAATAAAATTTTTCAAAAGCAATACAAGTTCATTATAATTAATGACTACTGTTTATAAATTTTAAAGTTTCTGGGTTTTCGTGCAAATTTTAAGTGCTTAAAGTGCATTGATTTAACCTATACCAAGTGGCAAGAAAAATGCGCAGCATCAATTTCGACCATCGACCACATGCTAACCCTTGTTGGAGTGCAGCCCACCCTCTCGCTGCCCCTCCCCCGCCCCCTCTGCCAAGGGCGGCTTCACCCCTTTTTGGTCAGTTAACAGTGCAACGCAGCGGCAATTTATTGACTGTATTGAGACGGGCTACGTGCCGCACATAAACCGCACTTATCTGGCTGACTGACTAACTGACTGAATGCCTCACTGGCTGCCTCCAGCTTGGCTGGGCTGTGCCCTTGTCCTGGCCAACCAAACGCTCCACTTCCTGCCATTGAAAGGCGATAGCAGCCAAGTCGAAGAAAAATTGCATGCGGTTTCGAGAGCAGCAGCTAAATTAATGTGTCTGTCCGTGTGCGGTGCACAGCGAAATGTGCCCCCGCCCCTTCCCCACCCCGATACCCTGCTACATGCTGCAGCTGGCATGCCCCCAGCTCCCTGCCCTGACCACCAATCCACCCACTTGAGCTTCAACTCTTAAGCAAATACTCGTAAACGTGCCCGTGGCATGCATATCAAAATGATGTATGCGTGTTAGATATGTTATAAATTTTATTCTACTCTTTAGCCTTCTGCTTTCGCTTCTGCTTCGACTTATCTTCCTCTCCCGCTGCTCTTGCCCCCAGGCCCCACACACACACAGCTGCAATCAGTTATTAAACGCTTGGCTGATTGACTCGCGTTGCCATTGAATTCTGATTCGGAATGGACACTCGCAAATCCCAACTACTATGGTATACTACTAATGGTATACTAATCATAGTCTAAAGTTAAGATCTTGTGAAACCTTAGCTAAGTTATGAGATGCCCTAGTTATCTAAGAATTTATCCGATGATCAAACTATTGCTCAGTCCAAAGTAGAACAAGACAAGTTAGAAATTTGCAGTCGCGTGTAACCGACTGCGCAATACCTCTATGTTTACAGCTCAAAACAGTCTAAATTATTATTGTTATTTTGGATAACTATCAATTTTTGTAATTTATGAAGAACGTAAAATTTTAATAATATTATATTTTATTTTTTAAGTATTCAATTTTAAACTACATCTCTCTGTCTCCCTCACTCTTTGGCACTAAAGTATTTTAAAGATATTATGCATTGATCACATTCTTAAGCTCCTTAGGTAGCATATTATATACATATTATACATATTATATATTACATATTACATATTGCTCTTACACAACAATAAACTTAAATAATATAGAAATTCTATCAAAATTGCTCGTTAGCATTTTCTATCAAAAATAGTTTTTTGCCACATACTATATAAATCAAATTCAAAGTGTAAAAATGATAAAGAATGCATTGCTTATGGAGACGCTGCAGGCGGTGGAGCAGCTGGAGGTGGCCTTTGAAGAGACGCTCCAAACAATAGACAATTTAAATAATCGCTATCGGACTATATCCATGCAGAAGAGAACAATCGAAAAAAATCAGCAGCTGTACGAGTCGGAAATACAGGCGGCCATCACAGGGCCCTCACATACGACCAAGATCTTGAGCAGTCCCCACAAGCGCAAAAAGTGCTCAAAAACACGAACTCGCAAGTCTGGAGAACAAGCAAGGCGACCCATTATCGTCGTGCAAACCAGTTGCTCCAACGAATCGCGCCAAGAGACCTCAGACATTGGGATTGATTTCATTAAGTCGCTCATTCGGCAAGCGGAATCTGAACAACTTGAGACAGACTCAAGAGCGACCAGCAATGGGAGTGGCAAGTCAGAAGATTCAGATCAAACAGATCCTAAGCTGTGCTCCTGCAGCGCCCATTGCTGTCCCTCTTGCCATTGTCAAACGTATTATTGTTAATGGACTTCCTATTTATTAGAGCGGTATTATCACAAATAAATGAAATGTTTGCCCAAAAAATGTATCTTTAGGATTGAACATGATAAGGGAGCTATGGCTTATTTAAAAATAATTTTGTTGCAAATTTGTTGACCTTCAAAATAAATATATCCAACAGTTTCTTAATTAGTAAAGTGCGGTAAATGTAATAATTTTCGGTTAATCGGAAATACAAAAAAGATTAATATATATACATAAATATAACTCTCTTTTTAATGAGCTATCCCATATTGATATATATGATATGTACTTCAAGGATAGTACATCATATTTTATCACAATATTTTTTTTAACTTACCACAATTTATTTAATTTATTATATTAATGTCTATTGTAAATTCTTCGACAAATTCCAATAACTGGCAATCGCATCGATTACAAACACAACAATCTACCCCTGCTCCTTGTCATAGCCGTCCACCGGGCCCCTCTGATTGGAACAAAGGGAACAGGGAAAAGCGAAAACCATTTCGTTATTTACGAGACGCATTTTGTATGGCAACTTAAACGCTAATGGCATAAACATCCGAAACGTGAGCAAAATGTTTAAATTCGCGCCACAAACGAATTGGACAGGACAGGATAGGACGAGGACACGGCAAACAAAGCCAAAGCCGGCAGTTGGTTAAGGTGCAGGATCAGAGCCAGCCGCCATGGCTGTAATGTAGCCAAAAGCCCGTTTGCCGCAGCCGCACAGCAAATCAAATCTCAAATCATGCACGTTTCAAGTCCAAACCAGAAACGAAACCAATCGCAAAAGAGAAGCAAAAGAAGGAACTGATTTCTGTGGGATGCCAACTGTGAAATGCCCTTTTATTTCAGTTGTACAATATATAAATAAAATATAAATTTTATGAATTATTTCCATCCTTAGTTTTCGCCGAATATTTTTAAGAAGGTTAAATGAATATATTCTTAAGATTTTGTACACATATTTTTTAAATAAAAGCATCCAAAATAAATATTAAATTCACAAAAAATTAAAAACAAATGTCAGTATTTAAAAACATTAAAAAGAAAATTATTACCAAACAAAATTGCTTTTTTCGCGCCACCTATAATCAGTTTTATTTTATGGGATTATTGAGGCTATAGTTTTCCTATACGTATGTCAAATTTACATTAACTATATTGACTTGAGATTGTAAACTTGTTTTAAACAACCAGGATGATAAGATAATAATTTAATCAAAAATGAATTTATTAATTACATATTTATTTATTATTTTCGATAACCTTATATTTAAATTTGCGATTTGTGTTTTGTCAATAAACAAATTGATTAATGGATTAAAAGTACATTACAGGATTGGTTAAAGTTCCAGTTCCAAACAATATATTCTTTTCATACATATAACATTATAGCAATCAGATCTGGCTACTCCCTTCTGTATTAAAATGTTTTATGCATATCAATTTAAGAGAGTTTGCAAAGACTCTTCTCAACAAAAAACAATTTCGAGTCTAAGGCTACTTCAATGTACAACACATTGTATAGCTAAGCGACAGTACCCCTTGCGAGGGTATCAAGCACAGAGATTGTAAAGAGGCACAGGGTGACCCACCAGCACATGGAGACACAGGGAGCGCACTGCAACTGACTTTGCCACAGACGGACGGCAAATTGTTTGAAAATTCAATTCACACATTTGCCAGTTGTCGTTGATTTTGCCGTGATTTCGACAGCGCTTGCTGCTCCGGCTCATCATGACCCCCGTCCGACCCTTCTGCGCCAACCCCTGACCTCTGTCTGCAGCCTACAAACATTTTGAAGTCTCCAGTTTTTAAAGTAAGTGGAAAATCGCAACGAATTGTTACAATGTAGCCAGGCTGAAACTGAGATTCCGAGAGTCTCAGGTTAGACACAGGAACCAGGAGCACAGACACAGACACAGACACATGCCACTGTGGCAGAGGCAGACGACAAGGCGAACGGGGCACGTGCCCCGTGCATTTCGACAACTTTTTGGCTGTATCGGTATCGGTTGCAGGCAACGCGACGCTTGTGGCATGTGTTTTGAAATCTGAGGCAGCTTTTGGGGCGTCTATTTTGTATGCAAAGAGCTGTTCAAAAATTTAATTTATTTAGGCCTTGTTGTTGTTGTCCAGTTTATTGTCTGCAAATGAAATGCGTCTGTGCCCCGGCCTTGGCTTGCTTTTTAAACGAATTACCATTTGTCGGCTTTGATGTTGCTCGGTTTCTTCTGCATTTGCTGCCCGCTTTTCCGAGGTTTTTCTTCTAGGTTTTTTTGTTTTTTTTTTTTTTGGTTTGTTTCTGCTTTGACGCAAACTTTGCAGACCATAAAGTTTTGACTTCATGCAGTTTTAATGACTTAACGAGCGCTACGTTGGCCAAGTTCCTTTGACAACTGGCGGCGGGCAACTCACCACAGCCAACAGCCAACTGCTGGCAGCGGCAGCTAATTAGGCAAACGCGTTCCGATTACCACACAATTTGCACTTTTCCTTTCAGGCCAAGCAAACTTTGCACTCTTTGCCGTTGCTCAGACAGAGAACAAATGACTTTAGTGTGAATAACATTCGTTAATTGTTTTAAAACTAACTAAGACTAGCGAAATATTGCTCCATATGTCAAATGAAATTGTCTTTTTAGTTGACAAGAGCATTAAATTTAACATTTCTTAACAAACTAGCAAAAAGTTAGAGTTGTGTCAAATGTTTTGTTTAATTCATAATAATGCCATCAACAACATAACAACCAAAAGGTCTAATAACTGAATATTATTCTACACATAAAGCAGGAAATATATTTAATAAAATATGTATATTTATTAAAATAAAATAATTGTATTCCTTCTCTGCGATATACGAACCATATATTTGGTTATTTTGTAATTTATTTTTTAGATATTAGATCTCAAACCAGTTTTTCATAAAAAAATCTTGTCTATGAAAGCTAACAGGAGAAATAAATAGTTATCCGGCAGCCAATAATGAATTGTATAGCGGTGCTGCAGTAACAAATAGAAATATTTTATAGAATGTTTCAACAAGATAAACTGGGAAAATATTCTAATTTGCAATATAAACAGTTCTCCCCCGATTTTGAATAGTAACCATTTAGTATATAGTCAATATACATAATGAAAATTTTTCGAATTAAACGTATTTATATTTTCTTTTTCATACTAAAAATAAGCATGATTGAAAAAAGGCTATACCGTAAATTAAAAAAAAAACAAATAATTGTATAGTATTTTCGATTTAAAAATTTTAAAAAAATAAAAAGTAATTTTAACTTTAACATTACCTGTGCTTAAATGATCATTTATACGCTTTTCACAGATGATCGATGTTTCATATATAACCAAAGAATTTAGCGCATTTATTTTCACATGTTTGTTGTTTGTTTTTATTATATGTAGCTTTAATTTAGACAAATAAATTAAGAATTATACGATGTAATAACTATGGTCAATATATGTATTATTGCAACTTGATGGATGGTGGGGGTTGTTTTTTATTTTTATCGGGTGGGGTATCTGTTTTAATGAGCAACATTAGACAACACAAATTCCTGTAAAATAAATTTAAACACAAATCAAATGCGCGTCGAATTAAATTGAATCAAATAATTTGAATGGATGACAGATTCAATACTCATTTGTATGCTCGTGAATATTGGTAAAACAAAAAACCAAATAGCTTTTGATTGCGTAGTATTTTTAGTATGACTAACTATAGCTGAATTATTGTTGTTTTTGACTGGGGGGAGAGGGGTGAGTGAGTCGTTGTCGTGGTTAAGGCGGCATCTAATATCTTCATAACATGTCTCGGAGCACTTCCTTCTGCGCGGCAGTCAATTTCTCGGGAAATTGTATATCGAATGCCACCAATAGATCGCCCTTGCGCGTGGTATCCTTCGGGAAGGGCAGACCGTAGCCCTGGATGCGTTTCACAGTGTTCGGTTTGATGATCTCCTGCATGGTGCTGATGCGCAGTTTATCGCCGGACATTGTAGGAACTTGAAAGACAACGCCGCATAGCGCCTAAAAGCAAACAAAACAGAAAACAAAGCGTATCAATAAATAAATAAATAAAATGCTTTCAACTATTGCTTGGCTTATCAATCAAATACAATGTTAGAGCTCCCCGCCTTATTACAAAAACAACTCAATTTCCTGTAAATTGTTATTATACCCCAGCAACAACAACAACAACAAAAAAGAATAGAGTAAGAGCAATAGGGAATGCTGGACAAACAAACGCACATGGGGTTTAACTGGGGGAATCTATCAATCTTTTTTGGTAATCCTGTTTATGTTCTTAGTTGCCACTTGCCACATCAATGCTGCCTGCCCCCGTAGTAGCAACATGTCGTTGAAACATGAATCGAAAGAAGGAAAAAAATGCTCCCTAGTTCGCTTTATCGTCTTCTTATTGTGTTTGCTTTGTGTCTTGCATAAATCCTTTTTATGCTTTTTATGTGCCTAATTCGTGTTTAAACATGTTGTTGACATGTTTCTCTATTTCCTCTTTCAACCGAATATCTTACAGCCCGTATTCCTTGTTTGTTCACTTTGGGCCCGGCAAAACTTGCAAACGATTTCAGTTGGCCCAGCTGACATTCGATTTGTTTAATTGGCCAGCTAAAAGATAACCATCAATCATGATTTGGCTATATTGAGGAGCAAGTAGAGATATTAATGTGTCCTACTTAATTAGTGAGCAAAGAAGCCGAACAGAGAAAAACTTTGTGGCCTCGCCGTGCGCACACATGATTAGCAAAGTTAAAGAGCATTCGGAAAGTTTCTCGTAATATTAAAACATATTTTTATCCGACGCAACTTTTGCAATAACTTTAAATGCTGTTAGCTAATTGAAAGTATTAAGGAACTTTCTCTACCGCTAATCACTTGCACTTTTCATTATCATTAAAGCTTTAAGCAGAATTCATTGTTTTGTCTGACTGCATTAAAGTGCACTTAAAGCTGAAAGATTTTTAAACTCTATCTCATGTTTTGTCGTGCTCAAAAAGCTTTAAATTGTTTTAAAGCTCTTAACTTACTTTTATGTATAAAGCGAAAAAAAAACTTATATTTCAAAAGAAAATAATGAAAATAAAAAAATTAAGTTAATTTATAATATTTTTATTGCCCAATTTATAAATTTGAGCGTATGAACATAATACCTAATTATATAGATAGAGTTGTAAATTTGCTTTAACTATAAAATTACTTTTAACTAAATTTCTTAAAAATTATTTTTTTGCCACATGTAATAAATTAAATTCCGAAACTTGTCAAATGTGTACATATGTGTTTTGATACCCAGTTACCCGCATCGGACAGAACATAAAGCCATGTGAACAGTGCGAATCGCCGCCTCACCCAATAAAGAACATAAATAAATTGCGACAAAAGCAAAGTGCACACCTTATGAATATTTAAAAATATATATGTATGTATGTACTATTCGCCGAGTGGTGAATTTAAAGCGATGACAACATAAACTGATGACGACGGCACCAACAACAACAACAACAAAGGCTACAACAACAACAATAGCACCACAAAATGCCGATGATGACGACGACAAAGCCGCCAGCATTGATATTTTTTAATGGAAATGTTAAAAATGTTGTCGTAAAGCAACGCAAAAAAGAAAAGAAACAAAATAAAAGCAAAGTAAATAAAAATCAACAACTACAAAAATCTGTAACATAAAAACGCTTAAATACTTTGCTACCTTTTACGGAAGCTGAGCCATAAAAACCAGAAAAAAGACAACACAAGGAATACAAATGCGAATCGCGATTCGGTTACAAGCAACAACTGGATCAGCTGGAGGGTAAAGGGAATACATATAATGGATAAGGGCACAAATCTGATGCCAAAAATGGCAACTGATTCAATAACAATAAATAAAACAAAACGAAACCTTACAGAATTTTAATAATGAACATAGCTAGTTATAATAACAAGTACAATAAATTTAAAAAAAATGAAGTCCCAGCTCTGGCGCCAAATTTATTTTGAAAATCAAAAAAATTGCTGAGGGCAAGATGTTTAAAAACTGTGTAATATGAAAAGTGAAACATGAATTATCGCACTTCACTGGATATATAAGTAGATATTAAGAGTAGTTTATGTAAATGTCCCTGCTGGGGTGCCATATATGTATATATTTATTTATTAAAAAAGTTGGTTAGGAACAACAGCTGTTATAGCTTGAAATGGATTAGCATTATGGATTAGACTAAATATCCAAATTTTTCCAATACCACAATTAATAATAGTAGTCAAAGAATACTTATAAAAAACGTGCCTGCTCGGACGCCAAGACTTTTTAAATATGCCTAACTAAATATGATTAAAATATTAAGTCAAACGTATTTTTTACCGGTTTAGTATAGTTAGTCTCGTTAAAGGAAACAGCAAACATAAACTAGACCAGTTTTTCCTGGTGCTAGACTATTACACTCCCAAAAAAAAACTGAAAAAGTGTTTGAAAAAACAAATCAACGACATTCAATAGCATGCCATAAAGCATTTTGTTGTTTTACTTCATTTTTTTTTCTGGGCTGACAATGTGAAGGACGATGAGGACTGTCATCAAAATGCAAACGAAGCCGCCGAATGCTTTTTGTATTGAGCTAACAATTCTATGCAGTCGAAAAGTTCTCCAACCAAAAATGACAATGGCAATGGGCAGACAACATTTCGAACAACAACAACAACAAAATTTGTGACGTCTGGCCATCAGTTACACGACCAACCCATAGACATTGAGCACATAACCAACGTTCAATTGTTGTTTGGCATTCATCAATTTTAGGGTAGCTGCTGCATTCGCGAATTTCTGACGCAGACACTCGAAGCGTCAACATTTTTTTTTTTAATTTTTTATTTTTTAACCATTGAGTGTTGAATTTGCATTCCATCTAAAATTTACCAATGTATACATACATGTACATTTATATAAAGTATTTCTATTATTTCTATTAGTTATGTAGTAGGTCAGTGCCATGAGTGCATCAATATTTTAATGCTCCCGTTCTGGCTGTGATTCAGCCAAATATTAAATGCCATCAAAAATTATTTGTTGCTTGTTATTTTATTTTATATATGTACATATACATATATATTTAATTGTAGATATATGTTTTATCGTAAACGATGATGTAATTTATGAGCGATATTAAATTTAATGCACAACAACAACAACAAGAACAAATTCAAAACGTTTGCGGCCAATTATGTGCAGTACTTATATGGCGATTTAATTGCTTTGTAAAACGAGAAATTCAAATTGAAGCGAAAAGCGCCGTAAAACAGTTTTCAATATATATGTATATCTTTTTTTCTTTCAATAAACTAAAAAGACTCTAAAATAATTCTACAAAATAAAATCAACGTATGACTATAAAAGAGCTTTTACAAAGTACCATACCGGTTTAAAATACGGTTACGTTTATTTTTCATTCTCATATTTTATGTAGTATTTTATAATATCAAAACTAAGCTCCTCATTCTGATCAAAATTATATATTTACACTATGGTGTCGAAAATGTTGGAAAGTGTTTAGAAATGCAAGGAAAATTATAGTATAAATTAGTTAAATATTCTTACATTTTAAATTCTTTAAGCGATTACATATTTCTCTGATATAAATCTTATCATATAAACAAGCTCTTTTTTGATTACATTCAAACTTTTGAATTCATAAAATGGGACTGAAAAACTAGTTATAATATATATAATTAAATAGTCATTTGGGGCTATAACCAAATTCCGAAACGCATCATAATTATCACGAGCCGCAAAAAACCGTGTCAAATATTTCTAAATAGAAACAGTAACATGACACTTTTAGCTAAACTGAGACCTAACCAAAAAGGTAATCATAATTTATAACTATATATAACGTTTATCTATGGAAAATGAAAATGAAAATGCGCCCAAATTGGGCAAACTGAGACCCCAAAAATATTTACTAAATTTGTCGCACTAACAAGCAATAAAATGTTAAAAATGTCAAAAACTTAGAGAGCAACTATTTAATCTAGTTAATGCAATTAACAATTTTAACATGACTGCGGACTGGCCAGCATGTTATTTAATTTTTATTTGGCTTTTTTTTTGTGGTCATTAAAAATGAATTTTTTGGTTCGTTTGCCATATGGGAAGTTTTGCGCGAAGTTTGCGCCTCGGCTTTTAACACAGTTGGCTGTGAAAAATTTAACACCTCAGCGTCATGAACTGCCTACCAAGTCGCATAGAGTGTGCGTACGTGTTGGCCCGACCAACTGCTGTGCCCGCCTAATTGAAACTTGACCATGTTGACCAAATTCGCCGGCCCGCACTCAGATTTCAGCTTTCAGCTTTTAGCTCTCAGCTGTTGGCTCCGACAACGCTGTCTGGTCTGGGCGCGTATATGGTAAATTTGCCATAACCATAACGCTGATTTCATTATAATTTAATTTAGGCGCTGCCCGGCTTTAATTGGGCGCCATACTGTGAGAACCCAGCCCAGACGGAGTCTTACATATCTTACATTTAACAATATTGCCAGACCTAAACGGTTGACAGTAACCATAAGTGCGAGTTAAGGGTCGTAAGATATCGATATAACTGTGACAAGCACAATATGTGGTCAATTTTATGGTAATAAGCGATCAATATTAAAACATTTAACAGCTGGTTCAGATTAAGCCCGAGTGCTGATAATATTTATAAAGCCGTTTGCTTATCTTCCTGTCAAAGTGAATGCTAATTATGACGCCTAATTGCATATAAATTTATCGTGCGCTTATTGATGGAATTTTTCACAAATACAAATAGTCTAGGAAAGAGTTCAACTACCATCATATATGGTATTAAATATAAATATTACTGTGTTCCTTAAAGCACTCACCTGCTTGAGCGTGAGCCTCGCCGTATAGCGCAAATCGCTGCCCTCGCGCTTGAACATGGCATGTGGCTTGTCCCGAATGATGAACACAATATCCGCTGGTATTTTGCCCGGCGCCTGGTCGCCCTCTTTTTGGAAGGTTACTTTGGTGCCCGATTTCCATCCGGGCTTAATAGATATTTGCAGGACTTTGTCCTCCTTCTTGGAGCTGCCATCGGGCTGGACTACACGACGTGAGATTTTCATTTTCTTAACACAGCCATGGTAGATTTCCTCCAGAGTGACATAGAGATCATGCTCGACGGGTGGATCCTGTTTCTGTTCCTTTTTGAAGGGCGTGTGCACATTGAAGGAGTGTGATCTAAAAGAGGGCCTACGAGAGATTAGCAATTATGGAACCTTTATGGAATTAAATGAGAGAACTAACCTGAAGGCGCTGCCTAGCCCATGCCTGGAGCCCAGACCACCAAATGGCGATGCAAAGAAATCGGGTTCGGTATCCAAATCAAAGACATTCTTATCAAACAGATTGTCGCCCATGTCAAAGAACGAGGCAAAGGGATTGCTGTTGCCGAAGAACTGTGTGAATGTGGCCCGAGGATCGCCATGGAACTGATATGTAAATGTATTTTTGCCACTGCCACCGCCATTCCGTGCGCCTGTTAATAATAAAGATCATAAATAAAAGTTCGTTGAGGGATATTTTATAAGTGCTTCACTAACCGCCACTCTTCAGTCCGTCCTCGCCATATTTATCGTACACCTCCCGCTTGCTCTTATCCGAGAGGACCTCGTATGCCTCGGCGACCTCTTTAAATTTCTCCTCGGCATTTGCGGCTTTATTTTTGTCCGGATGATAACGTAGCGCCAGTTTTCTGTAGGCCTTTTTGATCTCATCGTCGGTGGCAGTTTTTGTTAGGCCTAAAGTCTTATAGTAATCTTTGCCCATTTTGTATATATGTGTTTGTGTGTATGTGGGAGGTTTTGAGTTGCTTTATATAGAAATTATATGAAGTTCCCAAAAAAGGCGACGTCTTTAATTCTATGCGCTCTTCTCTAAGATCTATTGTTAAAAATGTTTGCAAATTATTTAAAATTAAAGTATGAAGAAAAAATTAAACTTACAAGTGTATATATCATTTGTCTAGAGTCCATATATATATTGATGCATATATATTTGTAGTTCCAGGCGTTACTTAGTTGCTATGATACTGCTCCAAATTTCCTGATTTCTATAATGGCACATACATTTTGTTGTTTGTTTTTCGTGTTTTCCTTCTGCAATCACATAGAAATGTTTCGGGTGAGTTTTGTCGACCAGCTTATAAAAATCGCCCATCAGTATTATGATAGCCGCCACGTCACAAGCCTTGGCCATATTCAATGCTAACCCACCCACGCGTTTGTTTAAATTTAGCACTCGAGAGCGAACCGAAAAAAAAATAATTAAGTAAAACACATACACTCTTTCACAGCTTGAAGATTGGGGCAAAAATGTATTGAGCAAGTCGTACGACGAGTACAGAGATCTATATTTATGAACACATTTAAATTAAATATTTGCGTATGCACAATACAAATAGAATTAATATTATTTATTTTGCGCTAAGACATTTAACAAATAAACAGCAAAGCTTTGGCAAAACACAAGCGCCGGGAAACTCTTTCCAAATACACAAGTCAATGTACATATATATTTATATGTATATATATATATATATATGTATATATATGTATATGTTTGAATGAAAATTTTGAGTGCCAGCCAATTTGCATTGACCTTAGCCAAAGCACTAAAATACCAATTGAGTTCAAATAGGCACAAGACTTAGAATTGACGCTGACATTTATGAATGTCTCCATTAAATACTGACAACAACAGATCACTGTGAATAGCCACTAGAATATTTTGAATAGCAATTTGTAGCATACACATATATATGTATAAATTGATGGGCAAGTGTTGAATATCATTTGAATTGTTCCTGGTTTGCGCCGAACCACAATATGATTTATCTAAAAAGTCGCATTTTTTCTACTTGCGGTTAGGCACAGTCAATCAAATAAAAGATAAATAAGACATTGTATAGTGAAAAGTTAATCAAGCTTGCAATTGAGAAGAATACTAAGTTAACCACAACAATAGAGCCGCACTTTTCTTAATATCAAATTAAGGAAATTATTAAATAATTGAACACAATTTGCTGCTAAACAGAAATTAATTTTTGTATACTAAAAAGTGCCAAGAATTGTAGAAGTTGTAGACACATAAAAAATATAAATTGTTAACACTGTTAATTAAGTTTTAATTGATAAACATAAATAGAAATATAAAAGTTAAATCATATTAAATCAGAGCTTGTTGTAAGTAAACGCATTTCAAACATATATATAATGAGAGTCACAAAATAGAGCGAGATTATGTTAGATCAGAAAGTTTTAAGATTGTAAGGTCAAAAGACAATATATGAAAATATTAAACTGAAATCCACTTAATGATGAAAACCAATGTTAAATAAGTTAAAAATATCCCTTTGCTAGATAAGATTAAATTATCGCAGCGTATAAATAAATAAAATACACAGTTGGCAATAAAAAATATTTTTCTTTTGCAACATTATCAATGTGTAAAGCACTTTACAGACTGCTATCTTATTAGTTATAAAAGATCTAAACAATTTCTCAAATTTAAAAACATTTTAAGCTCTTCTTATGTGTATCAGTTACACATCCAGATATGTTATATTTCCAATTGCCCTCACTCAAGTTCAAGTTGAAATTAATGCGATTCACAAGTCCAATTCATTAACATTCAACATGTCAACGCCTGACAATCCAGTCTCAATGCAATTGCTAGCCTTGAGTTTAACTGATTTCATCTTGGAATACATATATATTTTTTATATATTTTTTTGTTAACTTGTTGCTTTGACAACAACAATAATTTGAACAGCCAATGTCTCTGCTGCCAATTTGCTGCCTTGAATCGAAATCTAAATCCAAATCCGAATCGCGTATAGTCTCATGGGGGAATGCGCTGTCAATAATGCGCGCAATTTGCCGATTGATGCGATCAGCGCCATTCCAGACATTAGACGACTGCAATATACACTCATACGATATGCATATAATTGCTATGCCCCGATATCTATCTATTTATCGATCATTGAATCGTGCCAAATGTGTGCCACATTGGCCATTCGGTTCGGGGTATGAGGGCGTGGACGTGGGCGTCAGGGGTATGGAGAGTATTAGCAAGGCCACCACGTCGTGACCATAAATATAATTTTTCCACACATTTTGGCTCTGGCGAATTTCGGATGTTTTTTTTTTTTGTGGGTGACGAGCATATAAAAACTTTGCGTGCGGCCAAAAATAATTCTTGAAAATTATTACGCAAGGTGGAAAAAACATTTTTTTTTTCTATGTTGCCTTCTTCTTCCATAACGATTTCAATATGTGTATGCAAAAGTTTTGATTTTCCTTTTGACAATTTAATTGAAAAATTTTACGCGCACGTTTCGTTTGGTGTTTGTTATTGAATTATTAACAACATTCGCATTGTTCGTGCAAAATAATGAGTGTTGTATGGATATAAATTTATGCTGATACGAATATTATATGAGTATTATTCCATTCTCCCCGAACATTGACAATTACAACATGTTTCTGTGTGGGTGGGCGGGACTTCCGCATAAATTATTGAAGCACACACACACACACCCCACACACACTCGCTATACAACAAATCCAATTCGTTGCTTATTGATTACAATATAACATTTGTTTAACAATTTATGACAATTGCACATGCATATTTGTAAGTACATAAATATATACAATATAAATTTATATATGCGTAAAAAGAGTTACTGAAATACTTTTAATGTATTTGGTACCCTGTATAAGAAAAATACTAAAAGAAAAACTATTACTTTTAACAAAAATTGTAAATTCATCTATGTTAGGAAATCCATTTTTAAAAAAACATTAAATAATAATTATAACATTTAAATAAAAAAATAAATAAATAAATATCCGTTTCTATTATTTTGTTCATCACTGTATACATTTGGTACATGTGTTTAACATATTTGTAACCATAAAATAATTCTAAAATACAAAAGATATTTATTTATTTAAATTAGAGCAAAGCATATGCAATCTGACCTCCATACAGGGTAACGATTAGTCATCCAGTCACCATCCTTTTATGTTATAGTGTAATATTCTTGACATTTTTGCATATGTAATTTCAATTTCTATTTATTCAGTTACACACACACACACAACTTGCATATTCACAACAATTACACTCTAGATGCATATCTGTGTGCGCTAAAATTAATAAATTGTCGTAGGTTATGAGGCCAGCGCAAAAATTATGGCGCCCCATGCGCTCTAATTGAATTGAACTTGATTTATAATGCCGTGCTTCTCTTTTATCCACTTTTTATGATCGCATACGCCTCTTAGCTCATAAATTTGCAATACGAATACGAATCTCAAATCTATATCCGACGGCATTTTGGGCAAAATAAATTTGAAAAAGTAAAACATCTATATGTATCTGAAAATATTGCTGTTTGATTTATGAGCAAGCTTAAAGTTATAATTTATGGATGGAGAGCCGCCAGGCATAAAAATAAAATATATTAGAAATAATATGTGTGTAAACACAGTTTCAAAATCAACTAAAACATAAAAGCCTCAAAAATATAAAGACTTTCAAAAATTCAGAAAGATACATGAAAGAAAAGACCCTAAAATTGCATTTGCTTCAAAAAAACATGCAAAAGCTATGCATTTGCAAAAAAAAGAAAACACAAAAAGTAAAACTTTTAACATTTAAAGGGCAGCAACTATTATACTACAGTATAGAATTAAAAAAATAATCGAGAAAATTACAGAACTATTGTTAAAAAAATGTCCCTGTTATAAATTCCAAGAATAAATGCATCCAGTACAAAACTACTTCTCATTATTCATTATTTTTAATATCTTCTGTTGGCAACCCTCAGTAGAAACTCAATGATTATTTTTTAAAACCTAATACCTTTCTCTTCTTCAATATATTATTAGTGATATTTTTAATATCTTCTTCAAGAATATACTGCTTTTCAGTCACAATCAACACTAGCATCTTAAAACCCCACTTCACAATTTCGGTTTTCAAGGTTAGTGAACCGTTTTTTTTTCCTCTCTGTCTTGACCAAGTCGATTCGCATTGAGTTGGGCACAAAGCGCCTTCATTCACTCTCGCTCTCCGCTTCAAAGTCAACAAGAGTGCCATTCATTGACAACCACATTTTGTTTGTTGTTATTGTTGCTGTTGTGTTTTTTGTTGTTGTTTTTTTTGCTATATTTTCTGGTTTTAAAATTGGGCAAAGTGTCAAACAGCGTGAAGTTTATTCACCCACGTTTTGCAAATTTATTTGTATAAAACAACAGCCAATAAAAATCAACCATTACATTTAGGCAAACTGACTCGAATGGCCAAAAACTAATATTTTCATAACATATTCATAAAACAAATAAAAATATCCCAATATTTGATTACAGAATACTGTGCTGTAGGTGTTTCTAAGCCACTAATCCGTTACGAAAATAGACGAAATGACTAAGCGTAAATGATTTTTTTTTGGCGGCAGGTAAACTCTCCATGGCAGAGACTCCCACATACGAAATATTTTTGGAGAAAACATGTGCGAAACGTATTTTATTGGATGAATCACATTTTGGAACGGCACTTGAGTCCAGGGGGCGGTCAATGACGTTCATTTTGAGTGGAACATATTCGGGAAATATCTTTAAAACCAGTCAAAATTACGTTTGAAAAATTAAATAAAATACCAAAACTCTATAGTAAGAATTCAATTTCCGTTTGTTTTGGCATTTTATTCAGAACGTAAACCGTGTATTTATGCAATTTGCATAGAATAACTATTAAAGAGCCGAACACAACAAACATGTTGAAGATTTTTAGATTTTCAAAATTGGTGGCCAAATTTGCATACGACTGTGAAAACTTGTTTTTTCTGTTATTATTTCAGTTGGAATGATGTGTGTGCAAATTTGTATGTATTTTAAATACAAAATAAAATATATTTAAATTGTAAATAAGTTACAATACACATTTAACAACACTTCCTTGACAAGCTAAGTAAAAACAAGTAAGAACGTTGCTGTCGGACATAGCCGACAGCGTAATACTCGTTCACAGTACACAGTACTTACTCATTTTGGAAAAATTTCATTTTTCAAAATTTAGAATCCGGAATTTCTTGCTATCGGATTTATAGCTCCCACATTTCAAACGCCCATAACTTTGTTAAAACTTAACCGATTTTCTCGTCTGATGGCATTTTGTTCATGGTTAATCTTCAAGATTCTGCATTTAAAATATATGCATTATGGCAAAAAAATTTTTTGGAATTTTTTGAGAAAAAAGTATGAAAAAAAGTATGAAAAAAGTAACCCTTACTCATTTTGAAAAAAAATGTTCAAAATGTAGAATGCGGAATTTTTATTTTTAGTCGATTGTGGTTGTCACAATTAGTATAAAAATCAACATTAAAACCGATTCTGAGGGGGTCAAATTTTCTGTCAAAAATTATACAAAAATTGTAACATGAAAAGCTCTCGGATCCACGCTCCCATATTTCAAACGCCAATAACTTTGTCACAACTGAACCGATTTTCATTTTTTATGGCATTTTTGTCATGGCTTGTCCTCTTGTCCGACAGCAAGATGGATATTGCACAAACCCAATATACTCTTTTCACTTTGTGAACGAGTATAAAAATTACCATGAATTAATTATGTTTTATTCTGAACGCTTGACAACAGTAAAAATTGTAATTAATCAATTACAATAACAGCAGCGAGAACTAAAGCGCTCAAGTGTATTTTCCTTATGTTTGCCTTCGCTTCCAACGGCAGCATTGCGATTACTTTGCTTAATTGCCAGCCACAACAGTTCTTCGTGTTTATCTGCTCTCCCTCACTCTCTGCTTGTTTATGACGAGCGCCGTTTTGCGGCTCATTTGAATCAAGTGTGGCAAATTTTAAGACAACAACAACAACTCCGACCAGCGCATACGTCTGCGCCACCCACTCAGCAGCTGTTCAAAGAGTTGAGTGCGCGCGCTCTCTTCCTCAAAAGCAAACTAGAGAACGTGTGTATATGTGTGTATGGAGGAGAGCGTGAGCGTGAGCGTGGCTATTGGTGTGTGTCATAATTTAAAAATACAAATAAAAGCTGCAGAATTCTGTTTAAGCGATAGACAACTCTGCTAACGGTAAAGATTGACAGTCGGCATGGAAGTGTGTTAGTGTTAGTGATTACGATTATGATTAGCGCTCTCTTGTTGGTAATTTGCCATTTGTATTTACTGTCACCCCCTCCACACACACACATGCAAACAACAAGGCAACTCTCTTGTTTTTTTTTATTTCTTTTTACTTTGGAGGCCAACAATCTTTATTTGATTTGATTTCGGCTGTTCAATCATAATCGCTGCTTACTTTTTAATTTATTATTGTTGTATAGTATAAAGAGTGACCAACAAAAAAAGTAAATTATGCCGTTACGTTTTTATTAAGATTTTTTGAGAGCTAAAGGCTTAAACTAGTTTTTTTCTTATAAGAATCAGTGCAATTAAAAAACTTGCCTTTTATTATAACTTTTAATTTTCTAACACGATAATAATTGGATAAATTAACCTGCTGTTCCAAGCGTTTTTACACCCTGTATTGGAAGCCACACGAAAAAAACATCGTATACACAAATCTGTTCGCACACACAAAGTGTGTGTATGTATTTATTTACCAAGTGTATATTCCAAAGAATCGCTAAGAGAAATTCAAAAATAATCAAGCGAGTAAACGCGGCAACACAGAAACAAAAAAAAACACAAAAATAACTAAAAATGCTAAAAATAAAACTTATTTAAAGAAATGAAACCATGAAATGATCAAAAACACAGGCAAAAGCAAAACGATGGCTAGCAAAATATAAATAATAAGAAAAGAACAGAAAATACATATTCCGAACCAAGAGTGAAAATGTTCCCATGAAAAGGAAAATTCTACCTTGGACTTTGCCTAATTATCAGACGATCTCTGCGGTCGATGGGCTGTGAATGGGAGAACATAGAATCCAGATGAATTGGTATGGGCATGCCCGTTACCATTACGTCGATAGTCCAATAAGAGTTTAGTCCATTAAGAATTTATGCAGGCGCTGCTGTGACGATTTAAGCTCTCAACGAAGCAAAGTGCAAAGAACAACAAATGCGACAAAATCTCGCAAAAATTTTCAAGCCATAAAAAGCACTTTACAATGCACAGTGTTTTCTATATGTGTGTATGAATAAACACATATACATATGTGTGCACATTTGTATTTTTGTTATTTTGCTTTGACCACATTTGGCAACAGGCAGAACGCAGCACGTTAAGCCGCAGCACACACACACACAATCACTCACACGCACACAAATAAACTCCAGCAGCAGCAGCAGCTACAACAAATAACACCAACTCACTCGCACTCACGCACTTTAAAATGTTGTTGTGCTTGATTATGGCTATAAATTAACATCAATAATCAATATCTTACAATTGGTAGTGATTTTAAATTTTGATTCTGCTTTTATTTATTAATAGCGTGTTTGTTGCTCGAGTGTAATGTATTTAACTGCCAATGGCCAAGAAAATGCATAGAAAATGGGCGCCTGCAAAAGACCGTTAGAGCGCAACAACAACAACGACAGCGACCAACCGCGCGATCACCGACGACGACGACGCTTTGAGACACACTGAATGGCCGTTTACTCGACTGCTGTCAAATGCTCGCCTGCTGATCTTCGACTCTGACGCATACGCGAGCGCGAATGAGAGTCAGAGAGCAAAAGAGCAATGCCCAAAATGCGCACGTTTTTACATTTTTTGTTTTTCTTGTGGGGGGCTGCACAGAAAAGTACATACCAATAACGTGTGACACACACATACATACAAATGTGCACAGATTTGTATGTATGTACGGCCTGAAAGAAAAGCGAAAATAGAGTACAAATTGATCTTCCTTCGTGCGGCATTGCGATGTCTCGCATGCGTCATGTGTGGGAAGCTTTTTCCCATAGGTAAGAGAAGAGCTTTCAACGCCAGACAGTGCACCGTGTGCTTTTAAGTTTCAGAGCGCACTGGAAAGTGATTTTTGTATACCCTAACACACATACATATTAAAGGCATACAGAATTAATACTCGCTGCTTTGGTTACATTCTTATAAGGAAAAAGTGAGGGGCTGTAATCGGAGTTGCCCGCTCAGCCGGTGCGCTTGGTCCCCACTATGGAATTACTTTTAAACTAAAAGCATGATCTTAATGAAATTGAAACTTGGACAAACCAAAGCGCAAGTCTGTAGTATTTGAATTGCGCGAGCTGGTGGGGGTATCCAAAATCCGAAATATTCTTAACCTGCCTATGCTTCACGAGAACATATTGAACCCAATTAGATGGGTCTAGCTCTATAGTCTGTGCCTATGTTAAAAAAAACGGAGAAAAATGAACGCTTGGAATCGATTTTTATCGATATTAATGAAACGGTGCAAAATATCATCAAAAAATGGTAAACTCATACTGCGTATGGTAATAGAGAATCTATAGTCGAAAAGTTTATTTCTCTAGCGTTTGTAGTTTCCGAGTTCATACAGACGGACAGGGCTAGCTTGACTCGGCTCGTCTTCCTGATCAAGAATACGTATACTTTATGGGGTCTGAGATGCTTTCTTCTGCCTGTTACATACATTTGCACAAAACCTTTATATCCTTTTCAGCCATTTTCAATGGGTTCAGGGTATAAATTTATTAAAAATTTGTTGTAAATATATTTACATACATATGTATGCATATAAGTCAGTTTGGTATAAGTCTGTAACTGTTATTAGGCCTAACTTCTGCTTGCTTTTGGCTGCTCCTCGATCGCATCTGGCGGCAGTTCTATGTGCACCGCCGCCAAGGCCTCACGTATCCAGCTGGGTATCGGATCCTGGCCAAAATGGCGTGCCATGAAATCTCGCACAAATTCTGGAAACTGGTCGCGCTGAATCGCCTCGCGCATGGAGCGCATCAGACGCAGCTGGTAGGCCACATTGTGGACGCTGAGCAGCGAGCAGGAGACGCTCTCATTGGTGGCAATGTGATGCAGGTAGGAGCGTGTGTAGCGCTTGCAGGTGACGCACTCGCACGCCGCGTCGATGGGCGCCATGTCGTGCTTGTATTTCTGCTGCTTCAGGTTCATCTGGCCGCTGTCCACAAGGGCGCAGCCAAAGCGCGCCGTGCGCGTGGGGAACACACAGTCGAACATATCGATGCCCAGGGCCACGCAGACGACCAAGTCGGCGGCGAAGCCCACGCCCATCAGATAGCGGGGCTTATCGCGCGGCAAGTGATCCGTGCTCACGTGCACC
This sequence comes from Drosophila robusta, assembly GCA_035043565.1. Taxonomy (NCBI): domain Eukaryota; kingdom Metazoa; phylum Arthropoda; class Insecta; order Diptera; family Drosophilidae; genus Drosophila; species Drosophila robusta. The sequence goes on along the minus strand of JAWNMW010000583.1, from coordinate 8,201,163 downwards.
ATGCGCCAAAAATCGTGTTTGCTCTCGCCGCCACTCAGGCCGCCAACGGCAAAGCCGCGCACCTCGCGCTCCATCAGGGCGGAGACGCAGCGCTCGCGCAGTTTTACCTCCAGGCCGCCCTGGACAATCGGAAAGAGGGATTGATCGTCGTTGCGCGCGTGCGCCTCGATGCAACGATCCACCCAGCGTATTGTGCGCTCCATAGCCTCCTCGACGCGCGGTCCCGTCGTCGTCGTCTTCACCACATCGTCCAGCTGCATCATGATGTCCGCACCAATCGCATTCTGTATCCGCATCGAGTGCTCCGGCGTCAGCATGCACTCACTGTTGTCGAACGGCGACCGAAAGTTGACGCCGCGCTCATCGATCTCGGCCAGCTGTAGCAGCGACACCATCTGAAAGCCGCCCGAATCGGTCAGTATCGCTCGAGGCCAGCCCATGAAGCTGTGCAGTCCGCCGGCGCGCTGCAGCGTCTCGATGCCGGGCCGCAGTCCCAGATGGTAGGTGTTGCCCAGCAGGATTTGGCAGTCCAGCTCAATCAGCTGATCCGGCAGCACGCCCTTCAGGGTGCCCTGTGTGCCCACAGGCATAAAAACGGGCGTACGCACTTCGCTGTGCCTAAGCGCAATTAATAAAGAATGTTTAATAAGTTTTGGAAAACCAAACTCACCTGGAGATATATACCTAAGCGTCATGAGGCCGGCGCGTGCCTTGGACACGGAGCACTCGGCCACAACCTTATAGGTTAGCGGCGGAATCTTGCTGGAGCTCATTGGGCACACGTTTAACTATATATAAATACAATTTTTATTAATAATACTTAAAACACGTGGAATACCAAACGTAAACAAAAAGCTGGCCCGGGCAAGTGTGACCGCATTGTGCAAGCATCAAAATCTGCGCATGCAAAAAATACCAGCTGCTCAAAATTGAGAGAGCTGCAGATTATGCAAAGAAATCCAAGATCTCAGTATTGTGTCGTCACAATCGTAATTTCTATTTGTATTTGTATGAAAATAAATTATATTAATAATGATTACAGTGGGGTTTCAATCTCAATTGTACCAGCAGATAAATGTTCATTGTAAGCATACTAAATCGATTTTTTCCGAATAAATTATGTTTCACAAAAAAGTTAGAATTCCATTTATATATATTTATTATATACATTCATTAAACTAAGCGTATTTAGCTAATGCGATTGGGATGACATTATATAAAGTTGTGTGAAATTGAGGTAAACAATTTGTATGCAAAATTCAAATACAATCATCAAATCAAACGTAATTATATCAACGCTCCAGAAACGGTAAACAGCCAAATGACCCTCAGGCATTCTCATAGCGTGACTTCATCATTTTCTTAATGTAGGTCTTGTAATCATCACCAGGTGCAAGAGTGCTGCTCTTGTTGCCCAGACCCACATTATTCGAGCGCGCCTCGGCCTGGTTGCAAGGAACACGATAAATAATATAAAAATAGGTACATTTTAAGTAGAGCGTATGCATACCTCGATGATCTGCGTGCGTCCCTGGTTCTTGCGCCCCAGGCCCTGACCCTCCGACCAGCCCATCTTCTGCAGCAACCGGTTGCCCACATTATTCGAGCTTATGGGCATCGCGGGTGCGGCGGAGCCGCCATCCTTTTGTCGTGTCTGCAAGTTTTTGATCTCATGCTCGAAACGCTCGCGGCTGCGATTCGGCGGCGGCGGATCACCCTCGCCGTACTTCAGTCGGCGCTCCTTGGCGCGATCGCGATAGCTATTGGGTTAAGAACACATTTTTTATATACAAAATATAATTTCGAAATCATTTTTTAATTAATTCTATGATCTTTATGAAATTTTCAGGACTTAAAGATATCATCCAAATGTATGTATAAACCAAACCGCAAGGCTGTAGTACTTTAATAGTGTTATTTTAAGTTTTGGGGCGACTGGGCGGAAGAATTAAAAAGAGAAATATTCTTAATATGCGTATGCTCTACGAGAACGTACAAAACTAAATTTGGTGACTCCAGCTCTAAAATTCGCTAAGATATGCTCAAAAAGCCGGGTAATAAACCTCGACAATAAGAAAACGGAGTGGGTTATCGACAATATGAAATAATATGTACCTGCGTATATACTATACGCACGAATTTGTTAAGACAAAACTTTATCGCTTATGGTCTCTGAGATCGCACCGAGTATGCAGACGGACATGGCTTCTTAACGTGGTCGGAGATGCCTCCTTCTGCCTTTTATATATATTTTCATATTTTTCAAGGGTCCAAGGTATAAATAGAATGTGATTTTGAAACTTACGATAAGCCCGCGCCGGCTGCATCTTCGCTATTGGCGCCGCCGGCACCGCCGCTGCTCATGTTGAGCTTGGCCAGGTTCTCCTTGTGCAAGTTGGACATTTTTAAATGCTTCTGCAGTATGTCATGTGATTGAAAGGCACGTTTACACAGCAGGCAGGTTAACTTCTGGAAGTCCACATAGTCCATTTCATCTACGGGTCCACCGCCGCCACCGACACCCTGTACGCCCGCACCGCCGTCCTCCTCGGAATCGGACCCACCGCCATAGGCATTAACCAATTTATTCATTGGTGCAGCGGCTGGTGGAGGCACATAGTCGCTTAGCTTGCCACGCTCCTTCTTTTCGAGTATGGAGAAGCCCACATCCGCATAGGCGCCACCCGCACCACGTGATGTGCTCGGCCCGTCTCCGAGATCACCGCGACCGGGCAGTATAGGCTGTGGTGTGGCCACCACGGTATAGTCTTTTTTCTGATTCAGTTGTTTGGCCCATTTTTCCATGTCCTTAACGATTTTCTTGGCCACCTTGACCTTGTCATGCTTGTTGTTGTCCTTTTCCTTGACCTTCTCCTTTTTGGGCTCCCCATCATCCTTCTCAGCGTGCAGTTCCTGCGCCAGCGATTCGCGCAGCGCCGCGTGCGTTGACGCTGGCGTTGCCAATATATACGTGCTACGGCGCTGATCCCAGTACAAATAGGCGCCCGTCTCATTGTTGTAATAGTACTGGGAATGAGCATCGTAATACAAGCCCGTGCTGGGATCATAGTAGTAGCCAGAGGTTTCATCGTACTGATAGCGGGTGACATCGGGTGTGGCTACAAAGTTTATACATAATTAGTATTATATTACTGGTATATATATTTATATCAGGGCTGCAAACCCAAAAGAGAAATGTCGTTGGTTCGGTTCACGGTTCGGTTCATCAACCTGGTTTTTCACGTTTATGAACGTGAGTTTATCTTTTATAATTTGTTTACAAACAGAACTCGAAATTGATTAAAACTTGTTTGCCTAGTACTTTTTTTAAATAAAAAATTCGAACCGGTTCGGTTCAAACCGGGTTTGCAGCCTTGATTTATATATGTATGCAAAAGAATTTGCCCGCTTACGATAGGTTTTGCCATCGTTACCCCTGGGCGCAACCACATTGTGCGCCGCAAACGTTGCCTTTACCGCAGCGGCCGCATGCGCGGCAGCCGTTGCCGCCGCTGTGGCCGTTGTCTCAATGCTGCTCATCTTCTTCTGCTTGCGCTGTATGGCCGAGAGTGCCACCGCGGCGCCGGAGTTGGCCTCTGTCACCTGCGGCTCACCGACGCCAATCAGCTGGCCGCCGCCCTTCTTGATCTCAGCCACATAGTAATCAGTGTAATACTGAACGTAATGGGCCTGCTCGGCCGGCGTGGATGCATAAAGCGAGGCGCTGTACTCGGCCAGGCGCGGCACATCGGCCAAAGTGTATGCGCCGCCACCATCCGAGGGCGGCACAGCGGCCAAAGCGCTGCCGGCCGCGGTGCCTCCTTGCGAGTCCTTCGGCTGTACTTGACGATTCTCCGAGTCCATGCAATAACTAATGCAGACTGTGGACAAAAACAATGCGAGTTAATCTCTACAATAATTGTGTCGTTTGGCAATCATCTCACCATCACGATCATCGATCCGTAGCGGTGGATCCAGTGCGGTTAGCGCGTTGTGCACATCCATTGAATCGACGAGCGTCTCAAAGTTGAGATAACAAATGCCACGCGACGTTTGGGTTAAACTGTCGCGACTGATGAGCACCTTGTTAATGGTTTTTGCTAACTTGGGCAGCACCTTCTGTAGGGCAGTTAGGACGCTCTCCTCATTGGTCAGTGCGTCCAGGTTGCGCAGCATGATCTCTGCATTGAATTAGGGGGAAGTGGTTGGGGGAAAGCGTTTCAATTAAAATTGTTTTCCAAAACACCGCAACGAATCAATTTTTGGCAATAATGTTGGTTTTTGGTTTGTATACTTTTTGTAAGAATTGCGCTAACTTCGTCGATGCCCTCGCCGCCGCCAGAGAAGATGCTTTCGCTTTCCGCGCGCGATGCCGTGCACATGAAACAGGAGAAACGGCGCTTAAAATTGTAGACGCCACACTGTAAGAAGAGATTATGCATTAATCGGTATAATTAATATGGTAATTACTTTAAAGTTTTTATTTTAAATATTTTCGTGTATTTCAATATTAAAAGCCGCAGCTCGACAGTTTTAACGTGCTTTTAAAACTTTTTTCGTACTTATGGTGTAAAAATGTTTTTTTGTTTTAGCTTGGGACAAATTGTGTATGCGACAATTAATCAATGAAGAATTTTTAATGATTAAAGCTAATTTTAATTAGCTTAATGTTACAAAGTCAAAAGATTGCTTTATATGCAAATCATATAAAGTCAATTAAAGATAAAATTTAGAACATTTTAGTATATTTTCCAATGCTCACCTTAACGCAATGCCAGTCGGTGATGCGTTTGTGGCTGTATTGTAGGGAAACGCGTTGATCGCCCAGCTTCAGAGTGCCCTGGATAACAGAGGAAGAGAACAAAAAAATGGCATCGATTAGTGATTGATCTTTGGGCTAGCATAAGTTGCACAGTGTACACAGTCACCAGGTTGCTTCTGTGTTTTAATCGCGCTGTTGTTGTTGTTGCTGTTTGTTGGCGTTGTAGTTGCTGTTGTTGTTGTCTTTTCTCCACAGTAAACGCAATAAATTGAAATGTTTACATTAAGTTCAGTTGCCGCCAGGAACTCTCAATTATATATAATAATAATAAAAAAGCAAACGGCAGAACAAACCGAAATGGTACGTTCTGCAAAAGAAGATTCTGTGCTGGGAGAAATTGATGCATAATATAATGCCATAATATAACAATACGAAGCGATACGATACGATACAATAGCTTTGGACATTTGTTGCTGTTGTTGGCTGTGTTGATTTGCGAAAATGTTGGAAACTGAACTTAAGGCACATATTTCCCCATTATTTATGTCGAGTTTTTTATTTATTTTTAATTGCTTAGTTGGTTTCTTGTTGTGATACCTGGGTTATATCCATCCAACGTGTTGCTTCCTCAACGGTATTAAACTCGACAAATGCGAAACCGCGTGATGCACCTAAATTTTAGATAGAAGCAGATACAAAATGGTTTTTGTCAAAAAATGCAGTTTGTTCAATATTTTTGTAACATTTTTGGGTATTTTTGTTTATTTTTTTTATTTTGTTTTGTTGTCGTTTTTTGGAAGGCCAAGTATGTAAATTCAATTTGGTTGCTGGCGCGAACTTTGCCGGACTACTGCCAAGTTAACGCAAAAAAATACTTACGGCTGGTTTATACACTTATCTGTCTTACTACGCATAGAGTAAAGCTAACTTATAAGATGTGCTTCGATATTGTAACCCACCTGTTGGTCTTTTGCGTATAAGCCGTATTGAAGATGGCTCCATGTTTACTTGTATCAGCGCGCCCATTATCTGTGGAGGCAGAAGTGTTATCTATTAGAGTTTAAAAAAATGTATAAATATATATAAAATATATAAAAGAATTGCAATCCTTTTTATTCGAGTTTAACGACAGATTATATAAAATGCACTTGCAAATATATAGATGTTTCTATAGTTAACTTTGTTTTCACGCAAAATCTTAATGTATCACCAATAAGCTGGGAACATAATAACAGTCTCAATTGCCAAGTTTGGTCAAGACACATTGAAAAATAAAATGTTTCTGATTGTATGTATGACAGTTATATGCTATAGTTGCCCAATCTGGACGACTCTGACATAAGTACTGCCTGCCACAAATATACAAATCTATGCAAAATCTCATGACAATTGCATTAAAACTGAAAACTAGTATGCATGAAAATAGATGGACAGACGGACATGGCTATATCAACTCGGCTATTGATACTGTCCATGAATATATATATATATATATATATATATATATATGTATGAGTGTATATAATCTAATAATAGTGAAGCCTGTTATTGCTGGTTTCGTTAAAGATATCTTATTGGAAACAATAAGACTGCTATATGAGAAAGTCGTCAAATTTTGATATTTCTGCAAAATTGATTAAATGAATTCTAGAAGAACTAGTCTCTGTTTCACATAAGTTAAGTAAAAATGGATTTGGTTGTATGTCAAATACATTGTGCTTATGTATAAACAGCAGCTTCTCTGCTTTGTTCAGCTACTCACGTCCGCCTCGGTGATGTGCTTTTTCAGACCAAATATTATAATTTGGTTAAGTGCCTCGTTGCTGGTTCTGATGTGATTGCGTCGAAATTGGCTATCGTCGCTCTCGTCGCTATCGTAGCTATCCTCTTCGGAGGGATATCGTCTGTCGCGATCGCGATTGTTGCCAGACCCTGCATTGCTGCCATTGTTGTTGCCATTGTTATGCGAGCGATAGTCGCGGCTAAATAAACGCAGCCATTAATCATTTATAATAATAAATAGCAATAATAGTTACCTGCGCTCCACGCTGCGCTCATAGTCCGAGTTGCGCTCACGTGGCTCTCGATCGTAGTTTTTCCAGCGCTGGTCACGATCACGATCACGCTCACGATCCCGGTCGCGATCCCGATCTCGGTCGCGATCGCGCTCACTATCGTAGTTGTCGTCACGACGGCTGTGATAATTATTGCTGCGCGAATTGTTATAATTGCCGTAGCTGCTGCCCCGATCCTCATTGTAATCCTCGTTGATTAGGTCGCGATACAGATCCTTGTCGGCGCTGCCAGTGTTCCGATAATGCTGCGACGAACGGTCGCGGCTGCGCGAACGTGTGTTGCGACGCCTATAGCCCCCGGACTGGTCCCGGTTACGATCGCTGCAACAATTCCACATGCATTTGAATTAGCCTATTTATATATGCATGCACATGTATGTGGTTGTGTGCGTGCACTTACCGGGAACGCGAACGGGAGCGACTGTAGCGCCTGTATTGGCTGCCGCCGCTATTGTTGCCCCCGCCGCCGCCGCCACCCCCAGCACTGCCTCCAGAAAAGCTCCGTCCGTACCGCGAATTGGAGTCCATGTTGCGCCTACCTGAGGCCAAATTCGTATCAAATCCAAAAGGTTTTGTGCACAGCTAGCAACAATTGCCACGCAACTCACTCATTTAGCAAACCTTAAAAATTACGTGCGCAATTTGAAAGCCTTTCTCGATTTACATTTACAAATAGGCACACGCACAAAAAATGATGGAAAAAATGTTGGCCTACTTTTGCCATTCACATGAAACGCCTGCTAGTTGTTATCGATTAGTTGTGGAGTAAAAAGTGTTGTACATTGTAGTTCAATTTACAGAATAAATTCATTTGTTCACTTATGCAATAAAAACGTTTATCGTGCTAAATATACATCACACTACAATTACCAAATTTTGCATTTTTAATTTTGTTGCTGTTAACCGTTAGGTTTACTACGTTTGGACATGGAATCAAAACGAAACAAAAATTAATCGAAACAAAATTTTGCTATATCTGCGACTCAAACGTATTAAACTATAAGGATCCATACGGTAGTAGTCATAATAAATAGAAATAAAAAGTAAATAATTAAATATAAACAAAGAAAAAAGATTTGTTTTTAATTACCCTTATTAAAATTCAATTATATATATTAAAATATTACATATTATTATTATATTATTATTCATATTTATTCAATTAAATTAAAATATTACATATTATTATTATATTATTATTAATATTTATTCAATTATTCTTCGAAATTGAATTACATTTGAGCAGTGCTGCAAAACGCCATTTGGTCACCTATATATCGTGGAGCAACGCTGCTATTCGATTTAATGAGATTCTAGTGCAGGCGTGCTGGGGAAAAACCAACTTAATATAATTTTCATCAAATTAAAACGAGATATCCCCCGAAAGTGAGGACACGCACAGGAGCGAATTTATAAGCACCGCGTTTTTTTAAACAGTGTCCACAATGAAGAAAGTGCTATTAACGAAATCGCAGCAAATACGTGTAACTCCAACAGATATGATAAAGAAACCCCAAAACGTTGTCCCAACCCCAACCATAATCAATTCATCGAGCGTACGTTTAATGCCAGTGCAGACCAATGTAATTACAAATACGTACATGCAGCGCAAGTCCTTTCAGTCCATCTACGAGGACATATTCAAGCTGCTTATGCGTCTGCCGGACAAAGCTTTGCAGCAGCGCGTAATCGACGCTATCAACGGGCGCAATGATAAGTTGGCTATCGCGAACCCTAATCAGTGTAAACAATGCTCTATAAACGATGAAAAAACCCCAAAAGTGAATGCGTCAACGCAAACCGAGACACTAGAGACGAAAGAGACTAGAAGCAGATCACCTGCAAGTGAAATTGTACAACAAATTCAGCCCTTGAAATCCGTTAAAAAAGAAGAATCAGCAGCTGTCGTAAACGGCAGCACGGCAACTGAAACGCCAGCAGATCCAGCTGTAAAAGTACCACGAAAACGGGGAAGAAAGCGGAATACATGTGTGCCACAGGTGGTCAAACGATCCGCGGCCCAAATGGCGCTGCAGGAGCGCGAGGAGAAGCAGCTGACGCCTTTGCCACCGTCCAAGAAAAAGAAACTGGAAACAAGCGTAAGAAACAGAACTGTATGAGAAATAAACATACATATATATACTATAAATACAATTCTTTCTTTAATGTCATTTATTTATTTATAATGTGTTTTCTAGGAATTCAATGCCATACCGCATAGCAGCGAAAGTCCCAAGATCCGTCGAGATTCAACCATGTCAAGTTTGTCAAGTATTGGCGATATTCATGGTATTGACATGTGGATAGATAATTACATTAACGATGATAATCAACGTACCATTTGTATGACAATGGCCCATGAGTTTCTTCGTGCTGACGTTATGTCCGATGATGGTTTGCTGTACGTATACCTCTATATTTAACAAGCTCTGCCCGCATAATACTAAAATGATGCAAATTCGTCAAGAAATTAATTAATACATTTGGATATACCTTGTACCCAATAAATACGGGGCAACAAGCAGAAGGAAACATGATATGTAAAGGCTCTATCAGATTAGGTTCGCAAGTGTAAACTTAGAATTTAGTGATTTTTGTCAAGCTCCCAAAGCACCCCAAATATTATATTTATATTAATATTTTAATACCTCCAAAAATGACACGTAAGTGTGCTTTAGACGGGACTGCCCGCCTTGGGGATACTCTACACCCACGTTTAGAAAAATATCAACAAATTTAAATATTTTTAGCTTTCGTATATGATAAGTGCACACAAGCTCTTATAGTTTCTGAGATATACGCAAAAGCCCGGGTCAAAAACCGATAATTATCGATTTATGAAAAACACGTCGGGCATCGCTTAGTCACCCCCTTCACATATTTATACGGTTTATTCAGACACAAACACAATTTGTTGAAATATGCATTTGCTTGCAAATTATTTACATTATATTATATAATTATTGGCGTTGTTTCTTTGTTCTCTACCAGGCCTATACACGATGCAATTTTGCTTGGCGACATTCAGCGCCTGCAGCGCCAGACAATTGTGTGGTCCAAGCTGAAGATGAACGTGGATTTCAATGAATTACTCAGCGCCGATGGCGAGGATTGTCTGCAATTGGCGTTGACTAACGATTGCGATCCGGAAATTGTTAAAATCGTACTCAAAGCCGGCGTCTTGCCCAATCACATCTACGAGGACTCCAATACGGCGCTTCACATAGCAATTATCAACAATGTGCAATTGGATTCACTGCGGCAGCTGATGCTACAGATAGACCTCAACCTGCTGCTGCAAACTAACGATGATGGCTACACGGCGCTCCACATTGCCGTGCGACATAATCGATATAAGATGGCCGAGATCATATGCGACACCATCGATCAGCGGCAGTTGGGTGTGCCCGTCTATGGGCGAGCGGCTAACGAGGAGGAGGAGGAGAGAAACACAGAAAACAGTGGCAAAAATTCCGACGTCAGGGATGAGAAGAGATTTGCCAAATTCTATGAACGCGCTTGCGACAGGCTGGAGTTCAACAAGGAGAAGCTGCTGAGGCGCCAGCTAAAGCATGAGATTCTGAATGCTACAGAAGCGCGTGCGGGCAATGCGAGTCTGTTTTACGCTGTCGAAGGCGAGCTCGAACATTTCTGTTACTTTCTATTAGCACATTTAGCCAATCCGGATGAGGAGAACCTCAGCGCGCATAGTCCGAAATCGTTTCATTATGAATTTGCCCGGGTCTTGCGCATAAATTTAAAAATATCTCGCATCATGGACAAGGTGATTGGCATTTTAAATGGCACAACAAGATGAAAATAGATTTACTTGTTAAACATAAGATAATTATTATATAATTTTAAAACATGGTTTTTCTTTAGCCCCAACTTAATTCCCAATTTGTTTGCTTGATCTTGTGCGGGTCCAGGGGTTGCAGGGAGGGCGGCAAATGGGGTTTTGCTTGCGAGGTGCTCCGTTTCTTTTTCGAGCGCTTTCGTTTTAGTTGACTAGCTGGAAACAATTTGTGAATGAGTAATTTAAACTAATTTTATACGGAATTTTATGAGGCACCGATTTTCTCAAGCTGCTTCATTTGCTTATCGCTGTAGTGCCGAAAATTGCAAAAGAGCTGAAATCGACAATAGCCAGCAAAGTAACGTTTACAGGGCCTTTTCATGCGCTCCACTGCCAATATTTTGTGCGGATCTAAATAAACAAATAGAAAAATATTATATATATTGCTTTGCATTCGTTTATATGGTAAATATCTACCTTCAAAGCGACGCATATACGTTGCCTTCGCCGCGGTGTGCGAAATACCCGCATTGTGTAATTTGCGCACATTTAAATTATTTTTCATAAAGCAACAGCAGTAATCACAGTAATAGCTTTTGCCACCCATTTTTTAAAAATTAACAAAATGCATTTAATTCTCTTGGGTTTGTTTACAAGCAACAGAATTTGTGTGCGGCGCTGCCAACCTATTGCAAAGCGTAGCATTAGCCGTACTTTCCAACACTGTGAGACAAGCCTAATGAAAAACAACAGCAAAAATGCTGCAAAAAAGTTATTTATATTAATTTGTTAATAATACTCCTTAAGTACACGGTGAATGTCCAGTGCAATTATGTTTCTGCCCGAAACAGCTGTGTTCTGCATAACGTTGATAATATATGGCGCCATACTACTGCTACTAATTTACTATGTGAGTGGTATGTGCGAAAAAGAATTAGAGAAATAATTAAAAATTGTATTTATTGAAAATGATAACAGGTACTAACGTTGGCCGATTTGGAGTGTGACTATTTGAACGCCCAGGAATGTTGTCGTCGCCTCAACTTCTGGGTCATACCCAAATGTGGATCACATGCGCTGCTCTGCGTTCTGCTGCTCATCTCCGGGTAGCTAATAGCGAATATTTTTTTGCCATTTTCCAAACCGAACTGAAAACTATTTTCGTTTCCAGCCACTGGGTGATGTTTCTGCTCAATTTGCCGATGGTGATGTGGCTGTTCTATGAGCTACACCGACAGCGTCGCGATAGCTTGGGTGTCTACGATCCCGTCGATATACACAGTCGCGGCCTGTTGAAGGTGCATTTAAGGAACTGCATGATATATCTGGGCTACTACTTTGTTATGTTCTTCGTGGGCCTGTATTGGTTAGTGTGTGCTATATATTCATATTTGTGTTTTATATATATATATATATTTATTTTGCAGCTTAATTTCAGCGCTGATCAAGGGAGATCCGATCAAGCGGCACGAGGATGATGAAATTGTCACGGGTTTCTAAACTATGTGGGGCTTCCAAACAGAAAGAATGAAAGAAGAGAAACAAAACGCGCACATGCATTTTACATTGAAATCCTAGTCGCACAATGCATTAGTTATTAATTATAATGATGCTTGTTAGTTGACTTTTCTGTCGGTTTCCAAATCCATTTAAAGCGCACAACTTTCGGCCAATGACGCACATGGGAACCAACTTTCAAGACTTGAACCAACAGGTGTCATTTGCTTTAAATTCATTGTCATTTAACTATTTATTTCATATCTAGCATCTTCAGCCATTTAAGCGTATTCGAATAATATATATACATCACAAATGAAATATATGTACAGAAATGGTTTCAATTCCCATTTCACTGTAGGAAATCAACGACCTCTTCCAGTTCGCGTTGTCGCGCCTGTTTCTGTGCCCAGCGCGCCTCCGCTGTCTTCACATTGACCACCCAACGATCATGTGCCAGCTTTATGCCACACACGCCCGTCTCCAGTTTCTTCTGACTGTTGCTACTTGTGGCTGCTGTCGCTGCTGCAGTCGCTCCCCTGCCCATGTACGTTTGGGCATCGGAGCGCGGATGACGCCGCTTCGCTGGGCACAGTTTGCCGCCCTTGGGAAATGGGGGTTCGGCAAGGTAGTGCTTAAGACAGCCCTGATGAAAGAGATGGCCGCAATAGACGCGCTCGACAAACGCATCCGCATGCTCGTCCAGCACCACAGCCTCTGGCTCTGCCTGCAGCACCGGTTTATCACAAATCGGACACAACTCCCGATGAAAATCACGTGTGGCCTCCAGGCAAAACTTAAGCGTACGATAGAGACTGCGCACAGGACGAAAATTGGCCAACTGATCCTTGTTGAGACGTAGCGGCGGCTCGACACATTGGCGCGCGATCTCCCGCGACTGACCGTTCAGATAGCGCACCAGTACCGTGGGCAAGTTGGACTCTTGGCCACGCAGCTCCACGCTCTGGTCGGGATAGCTGTCGGGCACGGCGGCTGTGACGCGATAGACGTAACGGCCGCCACGGGCAATCAATTGCACGCAACTTGTGCGCTGGCGCAGCTTCAGCTGGCTGTCAGAATCCTGCGCATGCTCCTGGCTCTTAAGGTCCAGGCGCAGCTGCTTGATCTCGTCCAGACACACGCACAGCGGATTGTCCAGAAGATATTGCTGGGCAAAGCGCAAAACTAGCAGCGCCTGGGCATTGCCCAGATGCTCGCGTGCATAGTCGTCCATCAGGCGAGTCAGCTCTGCGTGCAGCTTCTCGGAATAGGCCCGACTCTTGAGCTCTACCAAGATGGCCGAGCTCTGTGGGTAATCGACGGGAAAACGTAAACAAACGGTCATTGTGCGATTGGGTCTGTTTGGCAGCAGGTCGACACGCAGTAGCGTCGAACTGCAGCTGACTATTTTGCTGTTGTCTATTTGTTGCTCACAATTTGCGCGTATGTCGGATAGTTCGCGCTCGATGAAATCCATGGTCTATGAATTGTAAAAAATATGTACAATTTCCAATAAGAAGTAAATTTAAAAAAAAGCTACAAGCCAGGGCTGCTGCGTCAATACCAAGAAGTATCGATAACCGCCGCAGCTAAGTCATCAATAGCGATGAGAGAGTCGCAGGCGGTCACTGATACTTTATACATTTATATTTAAAGGAATTACACAGCACAAGTTTTGTTAATTATTGAACTAATGGGTAAAATACTGCCAGTATATTCGTGGGTTGTAGTGTTTTTTCTTATTAATCTAAATTTTTGACGTTTATGAGCGATTCGATTCAGTATGCTATTGTGACTCAGGCTAAGCCACCGGATAACTGAACTGATTTACCTTTTTCATCCATGACCCACATACATAAAGGTCTTTTATGAAATCTGCATATATGTATATGCATATGTTAATAGTGCACAATGGCATGGTCATGTTAATAAAAATAATTAAATGTAATAGAATTTTCAACGTATATGTGTGACCTTTGTTAACCGGCATTTTCGATTATCCGTAATCAATTGTAGTTTCTTTGCCTTTTGAAATCATTGTGAACTCAACGACTCAATCCTTTCGGTGACAAGTAACAGTTACAGATATTTAGCTCATCTCCATAAAGCAGCCACGTTGTGGTAAACGCCGACAATACGAAACGGAACGCTGACGAAATCCGCAGTGCAAATTGATTAAAGCGAAAAAGTGTTAGAAAAATGGTTTTGGACTTAGATCTGTTTCGCGGCGACAAGGGCGGCAATCCCGAAGCTGTACGCGAGAACCAAAAGAAGCGCTTTAAAGATGTGGCCCTGGTCGAGACAGTGATCGAAAAAGACACCGAATGGCGTCAGCGACGTCATCGTGCCGACAACCTGAACAAGGTGAAGAACGTCTGCAGCAAAGTGATTGGCGAGAAGATGAAGAAGAAGGAGCCCGTCGGTGCCGAGGGCGAGGAGGTGCCGGCCGTCGTGCGCACCGATCTGACGCAAGTCACGGCCGAAACGCTGCAGGCGCTGACGGTGAATCAGATCAAGCAGCTGCGTTTGCTCATCGACGATGCGATGACCGAGAACCAGAAATCGTTGGAGCTGGCGGAACAGACGCGCAACACGGCGCTGCGTGAGGTGGGCAACCATCTGCACGAGTCGGTGCCCGTGTCCAACGATGAGGACGAGAATCGTGTCGAGCGCACGTTTGGCGACTGCACGAAGCGTGGCAAATACTCCCATGTGGATCTCATTGTCATGATCGATGGCATGAATGCCGAGAAGGGCGCCGTCGTGTCCGGTGGACGTGGCTACTTTCTAACGGGCGCAGCTGTGTTCCTGGAGCAGGCGCTCATACAGCATGCGCTGCATCTGCTCTACGCACGCGACTATGTGCCGCTGTACACGCCCTTCTTTATGCGCAAGGAGGTCATGCAGGAGGTGGCCCAATTGTCGCAGTTCGACGAGGAGCTCTACAAGGTTGTGGGCAAGGGCAGCGAACGTGCCGAGGAGAGCGGCACCGATGAGAAATACCTGATTGCCACCTCGGAGCAGCCGATTGCGGCGTATCATCGCGATGAGTGGCTGCCGGAGGCATCTCTGCCCATCAAGTATGCCGGCTTGTCCACCTGCTTCCGCCAGGAGGTTGGCTCCCATGGACGCGACACTCGCGGCATCTTCCGCGTGCATCAGTTCGAGAAGGTCGAACAGTTTGTTCTGACCTCGCCGCACGACAACAAATCATGGGAGATGATGGACGAAATGATCGGCAATGCCGAGCAGTTCTGTCAATCGCTGGGCATCCCGTATCGTGTGGTCAACATCGTTTCGGGTGCACTCAATCATGCCGCCTCCAAGAAGCTCGACTTGGAGGCCTGGTTTGGCGGCAGCGGCGCCTACAGAGAGCTGGTCTCCTGCTCCAACTGCCTTGACTACCAGGCGCGTCGCCTGCTCGTGCGCTACGGCCAAACGAAAAAGATGAACGCCGCCGTCGACTACGTGCACATGTTGAATGCCACAATGTGCGCTGCCACACGCGTCATTTGCGCCATCCTCGAAACGCATCAAACGGAGACGGGCGTCAAGGTGCCGGAGCCGCTCAAGAAATACATGCCGAGCAAGTATCAGGACGAGATTCCGTTTGTCAAGCCGGCGCCAATTGACCTGGAGCAGGCCGCCGCTGACAAGCAGAAGGCCAAGAAAGAGAAGCCCAAGAAGGATCCGGCTGCTGCCTAAATCATCTATTAGCCACCCACTCGCTCCACGCGTCACTCAGCACTAAACTAAGCTTTCAAGTCCAAAATTGTGTTATTACTTATGTATATTTATGGCATTTTTTGCAAACGTTTTATAATTAAATCGATACAAGTTGCGCTTCAAACTGCAAAATACTCTTCGATTTGTTCAGCTTCTAAAAATGACAATATATCATTTATAACATTTTTGGTGCTTTTTAAAATATGTAAAAGTTTATTTTTAAAGAAAGTATTTTAAACAAAAATATTACAACTTGGTTTATGGGCAGGTAGAAAATATCGTTAATTTTCTTTTTATTGGGCTAAGGCATAGGTTACACAGTAATACAGTAAAACAAATAAAAACCTTGCAGTTGGGTGTAACCGACTACTCAATACTTGTTCAGTGAAAAACGGTCTAATTTATTATTTTGAAAAATATGTATTTGTGTAAATTGTAGGTCAAATTGTAAAGGTCATCAGAAAAGTGCTCGCCAAATTTTGTGACTAGCTATAAAATTGTGAGAGATATGGATTTTTGCGGTTTATTCACCCCCAATATACATAGATTTGATTAATTTGCCCCAGTGGACGTTTCGAAAAAAAAATGTTTTTTCTGTTTTTGACTGAAAGTTTTGATGTGTTTAGCTTTAAAATTGAGTGATATATAGAATATCTCTAGCTTCAATATTGGCGACCAAAATTGCAGAAATCCAATATACTAATTTCTTTTCACTTTGCGAACTCGTCTAAAAATGGAAGAAAACTTTTCACTATGAACCAAGAATATTTTTTGTATGTACTAGTTTTCCCGATTAGGCCGAATTTCAGATAGAACGCTTTAATCTAATCGGGGTATTGGTGGAAATATATTTATTTAGAAGGCTGAATGAATTTTTTCTTTATCAATAGCCAACGGAGCCCGTATTACCAAATATTCGGAGTTCTCATAGCCAACTTATCTATAAAGAACTGCTTTGTTTGGTGGCATTATTTATTTGAGAGAGGAGAACCCCCATAAAATCTGATCAGTAGGCTTATCATAGGAAGTGAGATAGTGTTGCCTGGTCAAAACAACTTTTAATTAATTTGTGTACAGAAGTTAGGAAAATTGTTTATCTTCAAAGAAGATATTTGTCCTTCGTCGATTTACAGGGTATTGGGAGCATAGCAACGGCTCTAGAGCCGTTAGCCAGCCACAACACCGTACTATTTAAACTTTCGACTAGGGTCCAGCTGTAGTTTAGTTGCCTGGACAACGTTTGCAGCTTGTTTACAAGCAATCTTCGATTGAGTTTCAGGCAGGAAAAGGGATTTCTAGAATTTGTCGCCAGAATTAATTAAAATAGACGTCATGTCGCATCTGAAACGTCGCGAAAAATCGCAGAAGCCGACGCGTTGGGATCGCATACGCAAGCGGCAGCTGAACGCCAATCCGCTGGGCCTCAAAACGGATGCAGTGCGTCGCTTCATTGAGGTGGACTACATCGGCCGGCGGCAGTCGCGGCTGCTCATCGAGGGCGAGCCGCCCAAGCAACTGAATCCGAGCGTCATAATGGACATGCGGCATGAGATGGTAAGTACGTGGGAGTACCCTTAATCCTGGCTAGATAATATTTCTGGTGTGCCTCGGCCAGTTTTCGAAAATACCGCGACAGCTGCCGCTGGCGACAGTAGCGCATGGCAGCAACCTGGACGCGACCAGGGCGCACAATCTGGAGGTGGAGCAGCGCTTTGTGAACAATCAACTGCAGAAGTTTCGTCAGCAGTTGGCCCGGCAGCATCCGCGCCTGCTGGACTGGAGGATACGTGTGCGCCCGACCAAGCCCGACTTCAAGCTCAACCACGGGCCGCTGATGCAGAGCCTGGCGCAGGCGTCGCAGCACATCGATAGCTTCTACAGCACGCCCGTGGATGCACTCGGTCAGGCGGCGGAGCTGTGCTCCATGCACAAGCAGGTGGCGACGACAACGCTGCTGCGGCAGCTGGAGGCCAAGCCGGAGCCGGAGGCGGAGGCGGACATAGAGCACACTTGGCTGGAGCGGGTCGAGCTGAAGGTGGAGGCGGTGGAGTTGCGCGAGGAGCTGGACACGCTCGAGTATCGCAAGTTTGCCAAGCAGGTGCAGCTGGACGAGAGCCGGGCACAGCTGCTGCAGCGCTGCCGCACGCCCAGTCCGCTGCTGACCACCGAGGAGATGTTCCGGCCGATGCGCGCCGCCGCCGAGCGCCAAATGCTGCACTTGCGCACGATGCGCCACGAGGAGGAGCTGCAGCAGCAGCAACAGCAGCTGGAACAGCCGCCGGAGCAGATGCCGCCGCAGCTGCAACGCGAGGCCTCCAGCTGCTCCAATACCAGCGATGGCATCGACTCCGTCATATCGGACCTGGCCGAGGAGGCGTTGCTCGAGCTCCAACTGGAGGCAGCCGAGCAGCAGAAGGAGCAGCTGGACGCAGTGCTCCCGCTGCCAGTGGAACCGCCCGTCAAGCTCGTGCATTTCCAGCTGCCCGTGCCCGCAGAGCTGCGCCCGCAGACGCCTCCAAGCGTGGACGAGTCGCTGGAGCCGCTGCGCATACGCCGCATCGAGATACCCAAGGTTGTGGTGGTGCCCAAGCCACAGGCGGAGCCGGAAACGCAGCGCGCCAGCTCGGACGATGAGAATGCCGAGCCCGTGCCGCACGAGAAGCAACGGATTATCGAGCAACTGTTCCAGGCGCGCGGCAGCACGGACCTGAATCTCATGCGCAAGTACTTCCTCAAGTGGATACACTACACGACCATGGAGAAGATCGAACGGGAGCCGGGCAAAACACACCTCAATCGCGTCACGAAAATCAACGCCTTCCTGGACAAGCTCCGGCAGGCGAAGCGCCGCCAGCGGGAGGCCAAAAGGCCGACGACGCCAAACGATGCCAGCAAAATAGCCCAGAAGTCGCTCGAGCAGCGCGAGGAAGCCGTCAAGATGGCCAAACAGTTTAAGAACAAGTAAGAATATTTATTATCCAAAATGGGGCTTATAAATTATCAACATAAATATTTATACCCTGAGCACCCATTGTAAATGCAGGGTATATTGGTTTTATGCAAATGTATGTAAGAGGCGGCAGGAGTATGTATATATATATATTCTTGGTCAGCATCACTTTTGGGTTTGAGCTATCTTGAGTTCGTATGGCAATTCGATAAAATAGATATATCCCCCTCGGTTTTAAAGCTAGATAGATCACACAAAAAATGTTGGGATATTGAGGGCGTGGCAAATCGATAAATCTACATATATCTTAAGGTCGGGTAAGCCGCGAAACTCCATATTCGAGATATTGATTAACAACGTTTTTCCTTTCTTTTAAGATAACATATATATCCAATATACCTGGAAGATATATTATCTTAAAAGAAAACAAAAGCATTGTATTAAATATTAAACTTTCGACTGCTCGTTTCTATAGCAACTTTATAATATAGTAGTCCGATCCAGCCGACTCTAGAGCACATATTTACTGATTTCTTTGGGATGACGAAGTTTAAATACCCTCGCAGACATTTATAAGCTATGTACTATATGTTTACAAAAACTCAATTTTAGATCGATTACTATAAAAGGCTATTTTTTTTAGTTATTTATATATATACATATATTACAAAACAGACATGTTGGGACCTTAGTAGCATTCTCAATCGCCAAGTTTGGGCAGAATAGTTTCAGAAAAAAGTTGTTCATACATAACTTCCTTTTTTAACCGATTAATACTATGGGCGCTATATGTATATACTGGTCCGATTCTGATAAGATTCGGCAAGTTTGCTCAGTATATCTTGGAAAACAAAAAGTTTCTTAAAAAGAAAAGAATGATTAAAAATTCAATAGATTATCGCAATAAATTTAAACCAAGGTTCGAATCTGGGAACTGGGTTCACGAAGCGAAACTTAAGGGGAGGCAGCAGTTCGAACTGTGAACCAAGGCCCCCTTAATCTGGGTTTCAGCCAAGTTCTTACTACTTTAATCAATATGCTCTTCAGGCTGAAGGTGCAGCAGGACATCATAGATCTGCAGCGCATCAAGCTGGAGCGCCAGGAGCGACTCATAATGCAGCTGAAGCTGCACAAGCTCAGCGACGAGGCCAAGGAGGCGCGCGAGGATCTCAAGCAGGAGCTGAAGACCGTGATACGTTGCGGCGATCCCAAGGCGAAGGCCAAGGCCAAGTGCCTGCAGATAATCGGCAGTCTGCGCGATGCCGAGGACGAGGAGTTCGACCGGCTGCAGGGCAAGGCGCTGCTGCAGCCGCGCTTCCTGCAGCACATGCAGGAGCGCGCCCTGGAGCGCAGTGTGCGCCATGAGCAGGCGCGTCAGCGACGTGCCCAGGCGGATGCCGAGCGTGAGGCAGCCAAGCTGGCGCTGGAGGAGGCCAAGGTAAGCCGGTCGATAGCCAGGTCAATAAACATTGATTTGGGTTGTGTTACAGCGCCAGGAGGACGAGGAGGCCAAGCGTTTGCGCATTGAGGTGCTGAAGGAGCGGCGCCGCCAGGAGAAAATGGCCAAGGTGCTGAAGGAGCGCGAACGCCAGCGCTCCATTGAGAATCACCGCAAGGCGCTGGAGTTCTGTCGCCGCCTGCTGTTGCGTCGCATCGGCATGGAGGGCTTCAAGCGTTTGCTGCAGCGCAAGCGCGACAATCTGGTCAGGTGCGAGGAGTTCTGTCGGCGCCTCTACAAGCGCAACTGCTTCCAGGCCTGGCGCAGCTACACGGCGTTCCGGCAGCGCGAGAAGCGCGTCCGTGCCGAGATGTGCTACCAGAAGGCGCTCAAACGACGCGCCCTCAACGCCTGGCTGCTCTACGTGCAGGAGGAGCGCAACAAGATGCTGGTGGCCATCGACTGGCATGCCCTGCACACCCTGGAGCATTGGTTCGGCCGGTGGCTGAACCACACCACCCACTGTCGCTTGATTGAGGACACCAAAATGCGACAGGCCGTCTCGCATCATGAGTGGTAAGTGGCCCTAAATGAAGCTCCAGCCTGGTTAAGTAACACATGTAATCTGTTCAGGCACCTGAAGTGGAAGGTCTTGGACTGCTGGCAACGGCTGCCGCAGATCTTACGCTTGGAAAAGGAGACGGAGGAGCGTCGCCAGCGTTGGCGCATGAAAATCTGGGAGCTGCTGCCCGACTACAAGCCAAGGGAGGACAGTTTGTGGTAGTTGCAATATCCATCTACTGTAAATGTGTTATTGTGTTTTGAGGTAGTGAAAAAACACCAACTAAAATGCTAAAAATAACGGTCTATTTATGCGACTAACTTTAAGCAGAGCTATATTAATCAATACAATATAATTTCCGGCAATAAATATATGGTAAATAATCGTCTAAAAATGTAAACCGGCATTTTGCTTTTTTTTAACAATTTTTTTTACACTTGAATATAAAATTGGCCAAGTTCTCCCGTTAAAAAATATTGAAATTTTGAATACAAAAATATATATCATTTAAATTTAAATAAAACATTTTTTTATGTCTTGCATGAAAAAAAGTGCGTTCAGAAATTTTTGGCAAATTATTTTGAAAAAATACAATAAAATTTCCGACAATAAAGAAATAGAAAATAATTGTATTTTCAATTCTGAATTTGGATTGCGAACTAGTTCATTCAATTTTTAAATATAAAAATGTATATAGTTAAAATTTAAATAATATATATTCGTTTTTAAATTCTTGTATGAAAAAGTATCTTGAAATTTTTGGCAACGCAGCGATATATTTTCCCTTTAAATATCATATGATATTCATTATTGATAATTCAAGTTGAAGTGCTTATAAAGTTAGCACTGATCCAAAAATAATACATACATTTTAATAATAGAAAAAATTACAAAATAAACATGAATTTTCATTCAACTTAAATAATCACAATTACTATAGGTATTAAATATGAATAACTGATACTGACAGCTTTGCTCTACACTTTCAACATTTATGCGAAGCTCTTGAATCTATAAATATACATATTCAATAAATAAAATTGTATTAGAAATTGTTAAGTACTCGTATATATTGAAACATTCAATTCAATAATCTTACGCCTAAACATATTTGGATTAATTGTTTAATCACGACTAATGGCTTCGTATAAACGTAGTAAGCAGGTTTGTTTATAGGCATTACTACAAGCCAAAATTGTGGTAGTGAACAAATAAAAATTAAATAATTTGCATATTCTAATCAGCGGAAAAGAGAAATATTTGCCTTAATACATAAATATATAGTTAGATTAGGTTTCTGCTCAGACAGGAAAAGCTAGAACATTTAAATATCTTAGCTTCAATGCAATACTATAGTATTTGGGCTTTTTAGCTGATGCGCTTCGGTTTCATCATCACTTTAGGATTGCACGCCAATTGCTCCAAACGCGATTGCGATTGGAATTGGGCACCGAGACGCGTTTATATTCGTGCAGGGTGGTGCCGCGCCACCACAAATACAATTGTCGCACCAGGACAAATGCGATGTAGCTAGAGATGAGCATCGCATAGGCGGCCACAACAAACGATATGCCCAATCTGGAAAGTAAACATTGTAAAGTCAACACTGTTTGTCCAGCATAGTCGGTTTGATCTGGCACTCACTCGAAGTCCTCGAAGACCTCGCTGCAGTCGTCGGGCAGCAGCAGGGGAATGCCCAGCAGGCGCACCACCAAGAATGGATGACAAACGGCTGTCAATGTCAAATTGGCGCCCAGCAGCAGTGCACACTCGGACAGCGCCAGCGTCAGCAGATACCAGCGATAATTGTGCTCGCCAATGCAACAGTTGAGCCAGTAGCTGTGATGGGAGCGTCGCTTAACGCAGCTGCCGCAGACGGCGCAGTGATAGGCGCGCCGGGGCGTCACCTTGCGACAACTTTCGCAAATATTGGGTTGGGCATGCTGCATGAGGCCAGCATGCTCGGAGCTGTTTACCGTCTCGTCATCATCATCATCATCTTCAATGCCCAGCACAGTGTCTTCCATGAGTGCGGCAGCTTCGTGCGCCTGCTGTTCGGCCTGTTCCTCGCCGCTGGACGCTTCGGTGATGCCGGGCAGCTCATCCTTGGGCGTAGTGCCGTATTGTGCAGTTACCAAATTGAGCGGTGCCAGCTTCTTGGTGCGATAGAGCGCAAAGATCGCACCAAACGATAATAAAAGCAATATATAGTTCTCCTCCGGCAGCAGCTCCAGCAGCGGCACCTCGCACTCAAATATCAATGCCATGTAGATAATCGAGAAGATGACCCAGCTCAAAAAGAAGCTGGTCTTCGTTCCCGTGCGCTCTGCCAACTGCAGGCCCCAACTGGTAAAGCCAATCAGCGTTAGCATCAGCACAATTGCCGTCTTCGCATTGAGTGCCGCCAACCCCATCATGAGAGGCACAATCAGCGCTGGAGCCAGTGCAGCGGGCGATATACGTTTGGCGCCCCCACGCCATGGCAGGCGCAGGCGATCCTGGAATGCGATCAACATGCCGTCTTTATTGCGCTGCTCAATGCGTTTACACTGGATCAGGCTGCAAAAAAATGTGGATTGATTAAATTACTGCGATATAAAGATCATCCAATTTAAAGATCAGACAGAATAATGTCGACGGAGCTCTTCTTTGAATACAGTCACGGCTAGCCGCAATTTTGCCACTTTTCTGTTTGTTAGTACCTACCGTGTGCATGCCAAGTCAAATTCTTCGCAATTACAACAACATCCTAATATGTGAAATGGGCGCTTATCATGTCCAATGTATTCGCAGCAGCAGAGTGTTCGCGTTTCCGGCTCGCGCTGTTCGGCTTCCGAGGCTGCATCGAAAAAATCCACGGTCGTCGTTGACATTGAGTCGCATCGATTTACAGCGGAGAGGGGGCGGCCGGGCGGTCCAAGAATCAATTGGTTTTTCGCGCAGCGTGTGGAAAAGTAATTTGATGAAATAATAATTTAAGACCAAAGGCAAGCCAAACTGTGGGTTCTGAATTTATTTATTAAGCGTTTTATTTTAAAATATAAATATGTATTAGCGGTGTAAAAGATACTCACACAATCGCGTCGTGTTGCGACAAAAACAAAACCCCAACGCTCGGCCCACCCCCAGTACAGGGCGTTTCAAGTTACCCATAAGAAATATATCGGCATGCGCGATAGTTTTTTTTATTGCAACTTAAGCTCAATTATGCCGCGCTTGAGATTTTCATCAGCGTGCCACAAATTTGTACTTAGAAAAACTTTTTCAGTTTTTACTAACTCAACAAACTGCTCCAGTCCACCACCCACACCAAAATAATGTGCTTTGGCAGCTACTAAAACAATCCCATCTGATTTTAAACGTTTTCTAAACGTATCCAACAATTTTTGTTGATTTTCTATGTTGTAAATGGTTTCCGATGTTAGTATTATATCGTATTTCTCAAGATCCTCTGTGAGTTGTGCAAAATGTGACCAGTCGCCAGCGTAGAAATTACTTTCTGTTGGTAAAAGATCCATTTCCTCATCATTGGTTAACTCGTCTTTTAAATTCAACAGTAAATTTGGCATTGTTATTTTCTCCAAAACGTCCTTGTTCTAAAACATTTTCTTGTATTACAATATCAGTACATAATTAATATATACTTACATAATCCTGAAAATCAACTTTGGCACCACATTTCAAGGCATATATTCCCAAAAGGCCAGAGCCGCAGCCCAAGTCCAAGACCCGCTTGTCGTTCCAATAGGTTATTTCAAAGTTTTTTGATAGATATATCAGTAAATCATCGGTGCATTCCCAAATTTTCGCTCCGCCTGTAAGCGTAAATTGTTTATATCGTAAATGCGTATATAAACGTAGCAGTAAAAACCTTCATATACGCCTGCTATTAAGTCGGAGTGGTTTTCTTCGGATATTTTAATATCCTGGCTGCCTTTGTCGCAATGAGTTTTAATGTCCTCGAGTAGAAAGCCTGCTATTAGATGTCGCATTTCGATGTTGCCAACAGTTAGTTCTTTTGCATTAAGTTCATACAGATCTAAATTATCTAAAATTGTTTTGGTTGGTTTTATTTGCTCGGCTTGATACCAGTCTATTTTATTTTCGTTTGCTGTATCTAAATGGGTCGTTTGCTCAAGTTTGGACTTTTTAAACGGACTCTCCGCGTTATCCGATGAATCCGTTTCGTTCACATCAAAATTGAACTTGAACATATTTTTAAAATCCTTGTGCACCCTGTTTGTTTTAACTCGCTTTTGTGTATTGCCGGCACTTAAGTGTACCTGCGAACAAAAATAAACCAAATGTGACTTAAAATATTATCACCTAATATTGTATTAGTTAGATTCGTTTATTTCACGATATTTACATGAAAATCAGATGTTTACAAATAGAGGCGCACAGCGAGTAGAACCACGCTACAAATACTAACTTATCGATAACAATACATCAGTGGTGTGAGTTGTACAGAGCGAATCAATCGATAACGTTAATTGGGCATCACCAAAATTTGCTTTTCGCTGAATTTTTTGTTTATTTTATTTTTTAAAATAAAATAAAAATGGCTGACCAAATTCAACCAGATGTAAGTACATTGTTAACTGCTAAGACCATTAAAAAACACACTTATCATTAAAAATAGGGCGGACAACCGGCACCATTGATGTCCATTCGATTCGATCAGCAACAAACGCACGACAATGCAGCTGCCAATGGAAGCGGAGCCGGCGGCGACGTTGATGACGCCCAAGAAGACGTTGAAGCTAAGAAAGCAGCTGAGCTAGTGCTGCCCAAGGCGTTAGAGGATGTGCTCGCACTTAAGGATCAGCGTGCGGCCGAATTTGACACGGAGGGTGGCCTCGGTGGAGACGGGACATCGCAAGACGGCGACTATGCCGATGTTGGCGAAGATAGCGATGACGAGGCCGATAGCCAATTAAACGGCGTCAGCAAAGATAAATCAGGCAAACAGAGTAAAGCGGACAAAAACAAAAAGAAGAAACGCCGCAAGAAGCAAAACAAGAAAATACGGCAAAAGCTGGAGTTCGAACGGCAACAGCAGCTTGCTCGTCAGTCCGAGCCAAGGGACCCGGAGCCCGAAGACGAACCAAAAGCGGCGGGCAGCGAGGACGAGCAGCCATTGGAAAAGGAAAAGGACACACAAAGAGAGACGCGCAGCAAGAAGCAAAAGAGAAAGGAACGTGCCGCCGAAGATAGAGATAAGACCAAAGAACACAAGCAGTTAGAAAACGACGATGAAGATGTGACCATTGAGTAGGTGGCACCATACAATTACTCTTACATTTCTAATATTTCCAAATGCCCGACAGATACGTGCCCGAGAAGATAACCATTGCAGATCTGGCGCCCATGTATCGTCAATTCTATCGTGTCTTTGAGATCTTCAAACTGGAAAATAAGCCGAAGCTCGTTGAAAAGGACAAAGCAGCTCTGGATGCCGAAGCTTTGGCCAAAGCAAAGAAATCCTCCAACAAAATCGACGACGACGACGATGATGGCGATGACGACGATGATAACAAGGACGACAAGGAGAAGCTATCCAAGCGCAAGCTAAAGAAACTCACTCGTCTCAGCGTGGCGGAGCTCAAGCAGTTGGTCTCTCGACCGGATGTTGTTGAAATGCACGATGTGACGGCACGGGATCCCAAATTGCTTGTCCAGCTGAAAGCCTATCGCAACACGGTCCAAGTGCCCCGTCACTGGTGCTTCAAGCGTAAATATCTGCAGGGCAAACGTGGCATTGAGAAGCCGCCCTTTGATCTGCCAGCGTTCATCAAGAAAACGGGCATCATGGAGATGCGCGAATCGCTGCAGGAGCGCGAAGATGCCAAGTCGCTGAAGGCCAAGATGCGCGAACGTGTGCGCCCCAAAATGGGTAAAATTGACATTGACTATCAGAAATTGCACGACGCCTTCTTTAAGTGGCAAACAAAACCACGCATGACCATCCATGGTGATCTCTACTACGAGGGCAAGGAGTTTGAGACGCGTCTCAAAGAGAAAAAGCCGGGCGATCTGTCTGAGGAGTTGCGCATTGCCCTCGGCATGCCGGTGGGGCCCAACTCACATAAGATACCGCCACCATGGCTAATTGCCCAACAGCGTTACGGACCGCCGCCTTCGTATCCGAATCTAAAAATACCCGGCCTAAATGCACCCATACCGGAAGGAACCTCATTTGGCTATCATGCTGGCGGCTGGGGTAAGCCACCAGTGGATGAGAACGGCAAGCCACTGTATGGCGACGTATTCGGCATGAATACCCTGGACTTGGATGTGAGCAGCCAGAGTACAAAAAAATTAAGAACAGATTATATTCTTTATATATGTTCATTTACAGAACGGCATCGATGAGGCGGACATTGAACGTAATCAATGGGGTGAACTGGAATCCGAATCGGAGGAATCTTCAGAAGAGGAGGAGGAGGATGGTGAGGATCTGGGCAACCAGCAGGATGAAACCGGTTTGGTGACACCAGTTGAGGGTCTGGTTACGCCCTCGGGTCTGACCAGTGTTCCAGCGGGCATGGAAACACCCGAGAATATTGAGCTACGCAAAAAGAAAATAGAAGCCGAAATGGAGGAGTAAGATATGAGTGAATCCTATTTGCAAATAAGATAAATTTAACATATTTCAATTCTCTCTTGACAGCAATGAAACGCCCGTACTGTACCAGGTGCTGCCCGAGAAGCGCACAGACCGCATAGGCGCTTCCATGATGGGGTCTACACATGTGTACGACATTGGCGGCGGCACTGGCGCCAGTAAACAGCCGCCTGTGCGCTCCACAACAGATCGTGAGGGCATTGTCGAACTGGCTTTGGATCCCAGTGAGTTGGATTTGGACAATGATGCGATGGCACAACGTTATGAGCAGCAAATGCGCGAGCAACAGAATCACTTGCAAAAGGAGGATCTATCGGATATGTTGGCGGAGCATGTGGCGCGTCAGAAATCAAAACGCAAGCGACAACAAACCGACCCAGCAAAGACCACAAAGAAGTACAAGGAGTTCAAGTTTTAGTGCAACAATAATCAATGTTTTTTCGGCAAGTGCGTTTGCCGTTTTTATCTTGATCATTTATAGGCAAAAAGATACAAGATTGTCATTAAAAAAGATACTAGTAAAAATTCTTAAATATTTTTATTGAACAATGCGCATGGAAATATGCGCAATTTTACATTTACCTAACGCGGGATATACTTTATAAAGATTTCATTTGTGCTGATCCAATAGTGAGTTAAAGGTGGGAGCATTACAAAGGCTGAATATTCAAATTTTTACTATATTTTATTTAATTTATATTAATAATTGAAGATATTGTATTGAATTGAATATTCCACGCATATCGTACACCTTCAATATGAAGAAAATATGTAAAATCAAGTTATATTCCTTGATTGATTTTTGGATAGCATTTTATTAGCATTATTTTAGGGGCAAAAATTATAGCTTGTCGAAAGTGAGCCATTACCAAAGAAATAGTGAAACGTGATCAACACAAAATATGTGCGATTTTTGTCTGCATCTGCAAATACGCAAAAATCGACGAAAAGCACTTGAGTTTCCTAATACAATTTATTTTAAATTTACTTTAAATGAATAATTGTGTTGTAATATCTTCTTAAGTTTTTCTTTTTTACAAGTCTCTGAACTGATAAGCGTCAAAGTTAGAACCAATTTATCAGTTTACATTTTCACGTAATAATTAGATCGATTTTCGTGATTGTTAACCAGCTAATTGTTTAAGAGAAAATGTTATTAAAAACAAGTAATTAAGTTTTACGTTATGGTTGTTCTTTGTAGGGAAAATTGAAGAGAACAGTTTAAAAATATTTCCTTGTTTCTGTTCAGACAGCAAACATCATTAGAGGAAATAGTTATTTATTTTAAAAGAAATTTGATTTTAAGCAACTCTACTTGTCGGATATAGCTTTACATTCTGATAATTGTTACCTTTCTGTAGGTCATTCAAGTTATGTTGTTGGTAAAACCGTTTTAGTAAATGAATAACTCTGTTGATTTTGTGGTCACAAAAAGTGCAAATAATATTATTTTGTTGTTGTTTTATAATATTATAATTTCTTTACAATCAAACTTGTCGCTGTCGAAAAAAACTTACATTTGTTGCCTTGTTGTTCTGTGGGTTTTTGTTGTTGTGCAAGTGCCAGACCAAATGAGATGCGCAATAATTAAAACACGTTAAAAAGCTTGCCCAAAGTCAGCAGGCAGACGACGACTGGATATGGATTAACGTAAATTTTGTATACACAACAGTGCGGCGCACTGCATATTTAATATAGCTGACTAATGATAACTGCTGTTCTTGTTAATTTAGCTTTCGATCTTGCGATCGCAGCTGGTCATTCGTCCAGTTGTTCATTGAGCTGTGCCAGCAGCGCTGCACGTTTGGATTCCAGTTCGCCATCGCTAAGCGTTAACTCCTCATTTCTCGATGCCGCCGAATCGGATTGAGCGGCAGGACTGAGCGGCGTTGTGGAGCGATTGTTTCGATGTCGTTTGGCGTCTTTGTCCTTTTTGGTGCGCTTCTCTTTTTCTTCTTTTTGGCCGGTGAATGCGAATTGGAGTCGTTCTGCTGCAATGCGGCAGCCGTAATCGGCGTTTGATTACCAATTTCGGATTCGCAAGAGGACTGCAAATCAACCAACAGAAAAATAGTTGAATTAAATTAAAAGCTGTAAAGGTTTTGAAGGACTTACACCTCTCGATTTGTTTTTGCGCTTTTTCTTCTTTTTTAACAGCTTTTCACTCTCAATGCTGCCAATTGAACTGAGCGAATTCTGTGTAAGATAAAATTATAAATTAGATAAGCTAACAAAGGAACAGTATTGTTGTTTGGCAACAACTTACTGAACGCGATTTTGAGCGTCGTTTTTTCGATTTCTCTAGTTCAACCAGCTCGTTTTCAATATCTGATCTTGAGGTGGAGCGCACACGTTTTTTATGTTTTTTATTCTTTTTCGATTTCCGTGATCGCGAATGATGATGACTGCAGGCATCTTCGCTCTCCTTGATAAAGTCCTCCCAGACCTTTTCAACGCCAATTTCCTTTTCGTACAGCTCAAAAGCCTCCAGATGCTCGACCAGCTTTCTGGCGCTCTCATAGGGTTCGCCCACAGACACATTTGCCTCCAGCCATTCATTTTTGATTTCGTTTTCCAATTTGCGCAGGCGTCGCACCTCCTCCTTCATGCGTTCCTTTTCAATGGCCTCAGCCTGGGAAAATTAAACGTTTTTGTTGTTGTTAATAAATAGATCAGCATCAATTGAACCTTAGTTTACCTTCTCCAGCAGCGAATTGTAGGTGAGCTTTACATTGCCCGCATCTAAACTGGCGGAGCGTTTGTCTTCGCACACAACTGTGGCAAAGTCCTCAAAGGATGTCTTGGCCTGGACTACAAACTGTTTTTCTTTGAGTATTTCCCGTATGATCTTCTTTTCGTCGTGGAAACGCGCCTTCAAATTCTCCACATAAAACTTGAAGAGATCCAGCGGCGTTGAGCCACTCTGACCCAGCATGGCAGAGAAACGTATATCCGCCGATACAATGGGATATAGTTCCACCCATAACGACATTGAGGTAAGTTTGCCCTCCTCGTGCAGCGAATCGAGTAACGCAAGGAAGCCATCACGATTCTTGCGTTGCTGTCGTTTCAAACGCTTCTTTTCCCGTTCCCTGTCCTCCTCCTCCTCTTTTTCTAGCGTGCGTATGTGCTCCTCAAACACGATTAAAGCATCCTCCTTATCCATGCCGAGCAGCGTGACATCGTTCTTGAACGCCACATTGTCCAGAAGCATCACTTGCGCCTCGGACCACGTGCTGGCGTATGTAATGGAAGTCATTGATTCCAGCAGCTCGCCGAGTACTTTCATATTCCGTTTTTTAAGCAGACGTCCCTCCTCCTTTTCGCGCTTGGCCAAATTGAAAATGCAATCCTCGTAAATGTCGCGCCGATCCTGTTCTGGTACCGTTGTCCACGTCCGATTGCTCGCGAAAACCTCTTCGCAGCGAAAATATTTCATTTGTGAGTTCATCTTATCGCTTGACATAAGAAACTGTTCCAAATCCTCCTTTGCCTTTTTGGCACGCAGTCGCGACTCCTCGCGCTCATCCTTCAGCTTTTGCGTTTTGTATGCGTTGAATGTTTGTTTCCGTTCGTTTAGCGTTTTGAAAGCAATGTAACGCGGATCCTTCGACACGATCTTGACGCATTGATCCCAGTTCGCATTTGAGGGCACGTTGCGATCGCGCAGCAGCTCCTTGAATGCCTCAATGGCCTCGCGCTTGTCTTTAAATACGAGGCTGTTGTTGTCACCGCCTGATTTATCTTCCTTTTTTGCTAAGAAAAACATAAAAAAATCTTTAGAAGCCTTCGGTTAATCAAGGTTTTTGGGGTACTCACAATTCTGTTGCGGCACCTCGATGGACGCGAGTGTCGCCGCCATTGCCTGATCCATTGCTGAGGAGCTGTTCTCATTGCTGCTTGGCGTCAGGGGCGAGTGTATCTCGGGCGTGGGTATGCGTGGCGCCGCGGGCAATGAAGCTGGCAGTATATTGGCCAAGGACACGTGCGGCACCATGCCCGCCAAGCTGGAGGATGTCATCGCAGCAACGGCTTTGGCCGCAGCGGCTGCTCTGCAGGAACACGCGGAGGTTTGGTGTTTTTCAGCAAAAGTATGTTAAAAATATATATATATTTAGCCGTATAGCCAGCAGATACTTACTCCTCCGCTTTGGCTTTTGCCTTCATGTCCAGATACTCTGGCGGGGGCTCCCAACATGTCTCCTTCGTGGTCACGTTGTGATAATACACTTTGTTGGCGTCCGAGCGATACTCCTTCCAGGGGCACTGATTGTGCAGCAGCTCGGCGGGCGTCATCAGCGCCTCCGGCTTCTCCCATGAACTCTGCTTCGTATTTTGATTATAGTAATATGGTCGTCCGTCCGGCGCCTTGTGCTCGGTCCATTCCGTGTTTGTGGCAAGGGCACCGAACGCGGCCGCCAATTCAGGCGGCGGTGGTCCACCAAAGCCAGGCGGCGGCAGATTGAATGGCGGCACTGGCACCATTCCCGGCGCGTGCGTGAATCCCATGCCGCCCATCGCGGCGGCTGGCGGCATCGGCATCGGCATCGCATTGCCATTGCCAGCGCTAGGAGGAACATTCATTTCACTATTTTGCTATATGATTTAATGAATTTAACGTTTGGTACGAGTACCGGTCGTATTGTTGCGGCAGCCAATTTGATGCTTTTCACAATTGCAAAATTTCAACAATTCTTTTTTTTTTACACCTCTTTCGTTTTGCCATTCACAATGTTGCTGCGTGGTGCTACCAAGTTGACGAAGAACATGAGAGATGAGAGCATTTTTGGTATTTGTTGGTGCATTTTTCAATTACGAATGCTTTCACTCATCGTACAACATATCGATAAGCGAAGCCGCAAAGTTCTTGTGTGCGATTTTCTTATCGTGTCTAAATTTGAATAAATTATCGTTATATTTTTGAATTAATTAAAAGGCATTGCCGATAAAATGTATATTATATATTTTATGTATTGATGAAAAATTATATGATTATAATAAGAATTGCTGTATCACATGTATGCATATGTAAATTTTGCAAATATACCAAATTATCTGTTATACAATGGACAATGCTTTCTGGCTTTAACATACTTCGTAATGCTAATATAACGACTTTATCCAATAAATACTAACGAACCGGATGTAAAGATAACATTCAGTTACCTAAAAATAACGCTTGACGTGTTACCGTAGCTTGAGTTATTTTCCAGTGTATAAGATAAGCCCCAGGTAAGTATATATATACTTACATTTTTACATTTACATTTTTTCGATTTGAAAGAAAAATCACTTCCAATATGGTATCCACAGCGCTAACACGCAAAACAACGACCTCAGGTTAATAGATAAGGAATATGTGAAATATATGAGCACGGAATTTCTTGTTATAAATAAGCGATGTTTTCAACGAACGTTGCTCATTTCTAACTTAACCGCGATCTGTTTCACTAAGCTGTTTAAATAAGCTAACTAAAATTGTTTGTAGATAAAAAATTTCTCCTTTCCCTGCACTAAAAATGAGAGACGTAATATAAAGACGCCTGCCGATCTTTGTAACACAAACGTAGCTGAGTAAACTCGAAGACCTCGATAGGAAAATTTAACAAAACTTGTTATTGTACAATGCTGAGCTAGTTATTTGTACATCCACACACAGTTTGGATCATCATGTTCCTACGTATGGCACAGTCGATTCCCCATGGACGACGTCTGCTCTTTGCAGTTGTGGTCCTTGGTCTGATAGTTTTTGCTTGTATATCCACAACACAGGACATAAGAGACAATCTATATCGGTATTACATCAATTATGACTTTACAAGCCCCGAAGATGTGCTACGGTCAAGCGCCAAGCCTCCGCCAGGACGCTCCATATTCTTCCATGAGACCACATGCAGTCATCCGGATTCGCAACTCCACATGATGAATTTGACGACTAGACAAGCCTGTGCCATCGAATCAGCCGCCTTTAACAACCCAAATTTCCAAGTATTTGCACTATTTGCCTGTCCCACTTACCGTCCACTCTCCGGCAGACAAAAGGCCCTCATGGAGGCCGTTGAGAGCTACAAAAATGTGCAGTTGCGTCATTTGAATGTAAGAACTTATGCGGCAGGCACTCCAATCGAGCAGTGGGTAATGAAGGGCGAACTCTTTCAGTCGAGGTAAGAAATTTTGAATTGTCTTTTGCTCACATATTTTTTACGTGGCTTCCACTCAGCTATCCGATGCAACACACATCCGACTTGCTCCGCCTAATTAGTCTGTATCGCTTTGGCGGCATCTACCTGGACCTGGACGTGGTGATCATGCGAAGCTTGGAGAATTTGCCGCTTAATTATATTGGTGCCTTTGACAATGTCACTTTAGGCAATGGTGTCATTGGTCTAGAGCCCACCGGCAAGGGCCACGAACTTGCTGAACTATTTTTGCAGGACTACCAGCGTCATTATAATGGCAAAGTGTATGTGCAAAATGGACCCAGTCTCGCGACGCGTGTGGTGACAAATTTTTGCGGCAAAGACCTCGTTTCAATTATGCAAGGAGGTCGGAAAAGTTGCCATGGACTGAAAGTATTTAATTCAACTGCTTTCTATTCGATTCCCTGGCCCGAATGGACGCATTATACGGAACCCAAGTACCTCAAGGAGACCTTTGAAAGGACAAAGGATTCGTATTTAATTCATCTATGGAACAAAGCTTCCTACAACGGCATCATCAAGGTTGGCTCTGAAACAGCTCTTGGAAAGTTTGCCGAAAAGTATTGTCCAAAAACCTATGCGGCAGCTGGTGAATTTTTCTAAATGCTCAGATATCGATAATAATAATATTCTTAGTATATATTAAGATTTGCAGTGAGAACTGGTTTAATTAAAAATTACATATTGAATGGAATTCTGTCAACTGTTTATCTAGTAGAGTTAATCAAACAGATCTTAATTGCTTTGCACTAATCCGCATTCAACATTTTCCAAAAGATTTTGATAAACAACCGATTATAGCATCGCATAAATGTCATGCCATATTTTTTAATTGCCTGCAAGTGTATCTTATCTTCGACAACCCAAAAAAGAGTGTTTGTTCTACTGGTTTCTGAAGGCCCAAGTCTTGAAATCATATATCTACGCAATGTCTGTTAGCTTTTATCGCACGTCAGCACTCTACACAAAATTCAATTATTAGAAAACAGTCTATAAATTTGAAGCAGCTGTGTAAACTTAATCGTGACGATCGAAATATTGAAAGAAAACTCCGGTGGAAAAGTGAATAATAAGTTAGTTAGTTGTATAACCACCTGCGGACCGGGTCGTCATGCTATCTCCACTGAAGAAGGATTTCCTTATGAAAGGACGACATTTGATGCTGCCAACTCTGGCTGTTAGTGTAATTGTCCTGGTTGTTATATCCATAATACAGGACCTAACGACCGCTTTGTACCGAAGTTATAATGTCGGTGACCCGTTACCTGGCTACAACGAGGAATTGGGCTTAAACATAAAAATCATCGATGACATTCTAGTTTCGAACTCAAAACCTCCGCCAGGACGCACGATATTCTTCCATGAGACCACTTGCAGTCATCCGGATTTGGGAATACAAATAATGAGTTTGACGACTAGACAAGCCTGTGCCATCGAATCGGCGGCGTTCAATAACCCAAATTTCCAAATATTTGTACTATTTGCCTGTCCCACTTACCGTCCCCTCACCGGCAGACAAAAGGTCCTCATCGAGGCCGTTGAGAGCTACAAAAATGTGCAGTTTCGTCATATGAATGTGAGGACTTATGCCGCAGGCTCTCCTATCGAGGGGTGGGTGATGAGGGGCGATCTGTTTCAGTCGAGGTAAGGAAGCTTAATTTACCTTGACCTTACCTTAGCTGACGTGGCTTCTACTCAGCTTTCCGATGCAACACACATCCGACTTGCTCCGCCTAATTAGTCTGTATCGCTTTGGCGGCATCTACCTGGACCTGGACGTGGTCGTCTTGCGAAGCTTGGAGAATTTGCCGCTTAACTATATAGGTGCCCCTGACAATGTCAGTTTGGGCAATAGTGTCATTGGTCTAGAGCCCACCGGCAAGGGCCATGAGCTGGCTGAACTATTTCTGCAGGACTACCAGCGTCATTATAATGGCAAGGTGTATGTACAAAATGGACCCGCTCTTGCGACGCGTGTGATCGCAAATTTCTGCGGCAAAGACTTCGTTAAAGTTATGCAAGAAGGTCGGAAAAGTTGCCACGGACTGCAGGTATTTAATTCGACTGCTTTCTATCCGATTAACTGGCCCCAGTGGAGGCGTTATACGGATCCCAAGTATCTCGAGGAAACCATTGAAAGGACAAAGGATTCGTATTTAATACATTTATGGAACAAAGCTTCCTATAACGGTCTCATTAAGGTTGGCTCTGAAACAGCCCTTGGAAAATTTGCCGAAAAGTATTGTCCAAAATCCTATGCGGCAGCTGGAGAATATTTCTAAGCGCTGCGATATTGATAACAATAATATACTCAGTAAATATTAAAATTTGAAGTAAGAACTGGTTTAATTAAGAAATATTCTATGCTGTAAAAAGACACAGATATTACATAATGAATGGAATTCTGTCAACTGTTTATCTAATAGAGTTAATCAAACAGATCTGAATTGCTTTACGCTTATCTCTATTCTATATTTTGCAAAATATTTTGATAAACATCCGATTAAAGCATCGTATATTTGCCATGCCTTATTTTTTAAATTGCCTGCAAGTGTATCTTATCTTCGACAACCCAAAAAAAAGTGTTTGTTCTTCTAGTTTTTTAAGGGGCAAGTCTTTTATCGTCTGTCAGAAACATTATACTTGTACTTTTGACGCTTGTTAATGTTAACAATATGTATACATTACGTCAATTAATACAAAACAGTCTATAAATTTGAAGCGGCTGAGTAAACTCAGAAAAAAATTCGGGGCAAACGTGAATATTTAATAATAATATTTGCCTGTCCCACATACCGTTCTTTACCCGGCAAAGACCCTCGTCGAGGCCGTTGAGAACTGCGAAAATGTCTAGTTTCGTCATTTGAGTGCAATGACTTAGGACTCGTATCTCATGCATTTGTGGAACAAGGCTTCCCATGGAAAATACGCGGAAATGCACCGTCCTAAAGCCTTTGCGGCAGCCGGAGAATAATTCTAAATGTCTCGGCTTGGGTTGCGATATACTCAAATAATGCGTCTGTAAACAAACTCGTCAACGTTCTTTATTTAAATAAGCAAACAAGTGTCTTTTGTGCCACACGGTGTCTGAGCTATCATACCAATACCTACAAAGTAACTATATGTATGAGACTGATATATGTATTTATTATATTTACATTGCAAACTGTTTATTGAGTAAACTTAGCTAGGCAAATTTCAATTATTACTGAGGTTTATTTGAATATAGGTGTGTGTAAGTTTCATATATTCTCACAGAAATCTGATCTTTGAGAAACGTACTTTGAAGGATCTTTAATTGAAAACGTCATGTAAGCAGTTTTTGGATATATTTATACTTACCGTCTACAAATAAAAAACAACAGTTTAAATTGAGCCAGCTGAATAAGCTGCGATGATCGTGACATTGAATTTTTTTATATCCCTTGCGCATTTATTGTTTAGTTAGTCGCGTCTTCAACTTCGGTCAGGATCGTCATGTTTTTACGTCTGAAAACTCTGATGTCGCCTTATCTGATCTATGGGCGACGTCTGATATTAGCTGCCGTGGTAGTTGTTGTAATCATTTTCATCATAATAGCCGTAAAGCAGGACCCAAAAACGCAAAAATACAATGTTCTAAAGCAGTTGGGAATGAAAGATAAGAGTAACTTGACCTCTCAAGTGAGCAGGGTTCCTAAGAGCAATACGAATGTTTCACAGTGCGCGGGACCCAAGAATGGAAAGCCATTAGAGTCAACAGATAAAGTGCATTTAGGCTCAAAACCTGCGCACGAGCACAAGAACATTAATGGGGATCCGTTGAAAATAGGTATCGGGAATTTAACTTTAAATAAGCAGAAAACGGACGGACTCAATAATTTGACTGGGAAGCCCTTGAAGACAAATCATCAGAATTTAACCTTAAATATGGAGAAAGCCTCGGCAACTCTTAATAATGTTACATTAGCCACCTCGAAGCCCTTGTGCATGATAAATGTGGAGCCGTTGAAGACGGAACATCTGAATTTAACTTCAAACAAGGAGAAAGTGCCCAAACCGACAATAATAAGAACTCAAAATTTTACCTTAACTCAGAAAAATGCGTCCACAATTGAGAAAGTTAAACTGTTGAGTAAAAAATATCTGACTGGACGTGCCGTGAAAGTGAAGTCCTTAAAAGCAGTTCCTCGAAATTTAGTCTTAACCAAGCAGGAATCACGCGCACTTAATAATACTAATGGGAAGCCCTTGAAGGTAGATCGCCTAAATACAACCTCAAATATGAAGAATGTGTCCAGTTCAAAGCTAATGATAAAGGAAGGGTCAATAAAGAACATAACTTTAAATAAGGAGAAAGCGCCCAAACCAAGAAAGACAAAAGCCCAAATCATTTCCTTAAAGAAGGTAAATGTTTCTACAACAATTGAGGATGCTCCACAGTTCGTTAAAAAATCTTCGTCAGGACGCGAGGTGAAGTCCTTAAAAGCAGATCGCCGAAATTTCGTCTTAACTAAGGAGAACTCACCCGGACTAAATAACACGAATACGAAGCCGTGGACGACAAAACTCCAAAATTTAGTTTCAAATATAAAGAATGCATCTACAAATCTTGGGAATGCAATATTGTCCCGCTCAAAGCTGTTGAGGACAGATCGCCTAAATTCAACTTCAAATATGGGGAATGTATCCAAGCCAATAAAGACAAAAGCCGAAAACATTACCTTGGTTAAGGAAATCGCCCCCTCAAAAGGCGAGCATATAATATTGTCCAGTAAAAAATCTCCGTCTAAAACACATCTCCAAAACATAACCTTAAACAAAACGGAAGCGCCCGGGCTCAATAGTACTAATGCGAAAACTTTAAAGACAAAGACAGTGGCCGAAAACTTTACCTTAAATAAAAAAATGCTTCTACAACAAATAAAGATGCTCCATTGCCCAATAAAATAACTTCGTCAGGACACGACATGAAGGAGTCGCTTAAAATAGATCCCAGACATTTGGCCTTGGAAAAAGAGAGATCACCCAGATTCAATATAACTGCGAAGTCCTTAAAGCCAAACCACCAGAATACAACTTCAAATAAGAAGACAGCGTCAAAGCCTAATCGCAATATAAACTTGGAGTCGATAAAGGCAAACTTCCTAAATTCGACCTCAAATAATGCGAAAGTGCCAAAGCCGAAAACTATTAATGCGGAGCTATCAAAGACATCTAAAGGTGCTCCATTGTCCAATAAAATAGCTCCGTCAGGACACGACATGAAGGAGTCGTTAAAAATAGATCCCAGACCTTTGGTCTTGGAAAAAGCGAGATCACCCGGATCATCAATATAACTGCGAAGTCCTTAAAGCCAAACCACCAGAATACAACTTCAAATAAGAAGACAGCGTCAAAGCCTAATCGCAATATAAACTTGGAGTCGATAAAGGCAAACTTCCTAAATTCGACCTCAAATAATGCGAAAGTGCCAAAGCCGAAAACTATTAATGCGGAGCTATCAAAGACATCTAAAGGTGCTCCATTGTCCAATAAAATAGCTCCGTCAGGACACGACATGAAGGAGTCGTTAAAAATAGATCCCAGACCTTTGGTCTTGGAAAAAGCGAGATCACCCGGATTCAATATAACTGCGAAGTCCTTAAAGCCAAACCACCAGAATACAACTTCAAATAAGAAGACAGCGTCAAAGCCTAATCGCAATATAAACTTGGAGTCGATAAAGGCAAACTTCCTAAATTCGACATCAAATAATGAGAAAGCGCCTAAGCCGAAAACTATTAATGCGGAGCTATCAAAGACAACCGCAAATAGGGCAAAATCGCGTACAAATATGGAGGATATTCTGGTGTCTAGCTTAAAACCTCCAGCAGGACGTACGATATTTTTCCTGGACTCCAAATGCCGTCGTTTAGCTTCGCCGTACAATATGGGAAATATGAAAGCCCATCAGGCCTGTGCCATCGAATCTGCCGCCTTGCATAATCCAAATTTTCAAGTCTTTGCTCTGTTCGCCTGCCCGACCCGCCGGAACGAATCTGTGCCCATCATCGATGCACTCATGAGTTACAAGAATGTCCAGTTTCGTGAGTTGAGTTTGGAGAGCTATGCAAAGGGTACGCCAATTGCGAATTGGCTCAGGAAACGACATCTGCTCGGATCAAGGTTTGAAATGACTTTCCAAAATAATTCAACTGATTTAGCTAACCTATAGTCCTCTTAGATATCTGATGTATCACCTGGCCGACCTGGTTCGTTTAATTAGCCTGTATCGCTTTGGCGGCATCTACCTGGACATGGACGTGATGGTGTTGCGCAACCTGGAGAATGAGCCACTGAACTATGCGGGTGCCGAGACAAAAACAAGCATTGGCAATGCCGTCTTGAGTTTGGAGCCCCATGGTCTTGGTCATCAGCTTGCAACGTTATTGATG
Source organism: Drosophila robusta (assembly GCA_035043565.1). Taxonomy (NCBI): domain Eukaryota; kingdom Metazoa; phylum Arthropoda; class Insecta; order Diptera; family Drosophilidae; genus Drosophila; species Drosophila robusta. The sequence goes on along the minus strand of JAWNMW010000583.1, from coordinate 8,161,113 downwards.
CGTGACTTCAAGAAGAATTTCGGCAAAAAAGCGTGGGTTCATCACGCATCCATGGGCTTAGCCCGCGTTCTAACCAAGGTGTGTGGCACAAGAAATGTTACCCTCATGATGAACGATCCCCAACGTTGTCACGGCTTCAGAGTGTTCAATGTGAGCGCATTTTACGAGGTACCCTGGGAGCAGGCACATCTTTTCTTTGAGCCACAGCATGCGCGGGAAATGTTGCAGCGGACTAAGGACTCGCTGCTGGTGCATGTGTGGAATCACATGTTCACGGAATGGCCCCTAAAGATTGACTCGAAGGCTGCCTATTTGCAGTTGGCAGCCAAACATTGCCCTAGAGTCTTTGCGGCCGCGGGAAAGCTGTTCCATTAAGCTATTCCATTTCAAGAATTTATTTACTATTTTTTGTTAGCTTTTAAACAGAACTTTTTTGTAAAGTTGTATGTATAGCTGGACTGGTTCTGCATCCAAAATAAATGAATTTTTAAAAATAAAATTTTTTTAATTTTTATTAAAATGAAACATGTACCCCTCTCTTATTTATTTTCGAATTTTTTTTGCAAAATGTACAAATTCATGTCTGTATTTTTATTCGATTGCTGGTAACAATATTAATATAAAAAGTCACAAAAATTTACATTCTGCGGTTAATTTTTCGGTCAAAATCCATGTCAAAGTTGACAAAAATGTTGACTTGTAAAGCTCTCAAATACATGGAATACCCTTTAGACTTTAAAATCCCATAACTTTGTCAAAAGTCAACAGATTTGTATGCTTGATATCAAGCTAACCATGGTTTGTCCTCGGGATTGACTCTGCATCAAAAGTTAATACATTTTATAAAATTAATATTGTTGACCAAAAAAAAATATATATATATAAAATATATATATTTATATATATATATATATATATATAAAGGGTATTTCATGTATTTGAGAGCTTTACAAGTCAACATATATATTTATAAGATTTAATTTATAAGATTAAATAATTACATGTAGTGGCTCTGTCTTGGTTTATATATATATATATATATATATATATATATATATATATATATATATATATATATATATATGTTGACTTGTAAAGCTCTCAAATACATGAAATACCCTTATATATATATATATATATATATATATATATATATATATATATATATATATATATATATATATATATATATATATAAATATATATATTTTATATATATATATATTTTTTTTTGGTCAACAATATTAATTTTATAAAATGTATTAACTTTTGATGCAGAGTCAATCCTGAGGACAAACCATGGTTAGCTTGATATCAAGCATACAAATCTGTTGACTTTTGACAAAGTTATGGGATTTTAAAGTCTAAAGGGTATTCCATGTATTTGAGAGCTTTACAAGTCAACATATATATATATATATATATATATATATATATATATAAAACCAAGACAGAGCCACCTTACTTAATAATGTAATTATTTAATCTTATAAATTAAATCTTATAAATATATATGTTGACTTGTATATATATATAATATATATATATATATATATATATAAAACCAAGACAGAGCCACCTTACTTAATAATGTAATTATTTAATCTTTTACGCAATATATAAATACTTTCCACGGTCGGAAATCTATTCCATGTATTATATTTCTAACATTTATATATTTAAATCAGTAGGAAATAATAATCGTATATTCAGTTTTTCAACAGATATCAGGTGCTCTTGCTATTTGTAAAAGATATTAATCTATATCGAGACTGTGTTAACTGAATCCAGAGTAAAATCAGTTACTGGTGGCGATGCAATCAGTTGTTCGTTAACTATACCCAATCTGAATCACCTTAAACGTTTAAGTTTTACTAACATATTTATCGATATCGATAATTGTTCACAAGGTGCAATACGGAGTAAATACATTATGAAACACAAACTGGGAAGAATTTACGATAAACATTTTCACAATATATAGATATCTAGTTTAATATACCCAAAAGTGTAAACTGAGAAAAGTAAACAATATTCATTGCAGCAATAATATATTCATGCCTTTATAGGGATGGAAAAAGACCTTATTGAGTATAAAAGTTCATTTTGAGTATAACAGCATGTTTACAGACTAGTAAAACTGTAAAAAATGATATAATAAAACATTAAATACGCTTTTAAAAAAAATAGCATTTAATAAAATCAATTATCACAAACTATGTAAACTTGAAATAAGTTTAGCAGTACATCAAGTATTTTTATCATTTTATTATAATAACAGGAGAGTAACAGGGACACAAATCGAATAACATAAATATGTTAAGTTAACATCCACAGTACATTGTTAATCCTCTTTGCACAAGTACCAATAGCTGCGTCGGAGATATTGAGGATTTAATCTGCTTTAAAAATGCTATAAACAACGGTAAGTGATATTAAAATTTGCACTTTTTTGGTGATTGTATTGGTGGCGGTTAATCTGTTGAAATTATGACTTGAAACAATGTACAAATAAATATTTATATATATCTCAACATATGTGTGCTGTGGCTGTGTGTGCGTTAGAGTTACTGCAAAAACGGTTGATTTTGCTACAAAGGGTGAAAAACAAAACGAAGTACATCAGTATGTGTGTGCATAAGGAAGACTCCAACTCCAGCTGCTTTAGTTTCTATTATGAAATAGTGATGGGTCGATATACAACAAGCACATTTAAAGACACACAAAAAAAATAAAAAAACATTTAATTACATGTAGAAAATGTCCCATTCACACGGTAGAAATGTAAAAACGCATTTTGTGCAAATTATGACCCTAGCTTAATTTTGTGAATGGTATTTTGCTATTTCCCTTGGCGTCACTACCACGTCTAGTTTCACCTTGGTGTGCGTGTCAATACAAACACAGAGACACATTTCTTATTTGTTCACTCTGCTTATTAGCGGCTTTTTGGACGTCATTTATGTACATTAAACAGACCAGACGAGACGGAAAGAGGCATCACTTTAAATCTTACTGTGCATGTGCAAGTGTGTGTGTGTTTGTATTCGCCATGTATATGTAGTATATTTCTTTAAAAGGTTGTTTTACATACATGATTGCATTAACATACATACATATGTATGCCATGTATATGTGTGTATCTGCATTCGTATCTATATTCTTGATTCGTGATTATGTAACTTTCTAGTCTAGTCGAAAGTCGAGAAGCTATGTACAAATTTAACCCCTCAAGATGTATACAAATTTATGTATGTACATTTGTTTTGATGAATGACGCTTGAATGTGATATGTACATATGTAAGTAACAAATAGAGATGTATACCGTAGTTCAATTAAAAGATTTAGTTCCGTTATCTATTTCTATTGATCGGACGAATCGTTCATTTAGTTCACCGTACGTGTTATTCTCATTGTCATCGCGTCTAATGGCAGTATATTTTTATTTATGCATAAATAAATAATAATAAATATAATTCTGCAATTCAGTATATGGAACGATATTGGTAATCAATGTTGGTTCGGACGTTGTTCGTTCATTCAATTAATGAGTAGTTCAATCGAACTTATTCTGAACGTTTCGATACACCTCTAATTAGTATATCGCCAACCCTTGTTGTTTTAGGTGGAAGTTTTATTGCCAACCGATAAGCCACCGTCCCCATTCGTTCTAACCAATTTCATTGGCCTTAAACTTCAACTGAAAATCTGGTTCTATTACTTTTACGTGCATACAGATATGTACATATCATACGTACATATGAATATATATTGTCTGTTTATGTTTTGCTTGTGCTAATTTAATTATCTTTGTTGTTGCTTGGTTTTTTCGCGTGCCTTGCGCATTTTGTGTCGTTTTAGCTGATTTTGTTTCTATACGCTAGTCAAAAATGGGTAAGAAAATTATAATAAAGTTCTGCATACATAAATAAGAGGCACAAGTATGCACATACGACATCATAAGGTATACATATATAAATATTTTTATTCATCAAATCTAAATCGATTACATATCGAAGTCCGTCTGACTTTGTGTGCTAACTGTTTCTTACGTTTGTAAATATATTTTGTTGAAATGTTGCATAGGTTCGTCTCTCTGCAGCGTATGTCGAAGTCATTCAGGTGAGACCACTATAACATACAGTTGCTATAGGAATTATCGTTCTAAAGATGCGTTTTCGTTTTGAAGAGTTTTTATGCTTCTAACGTTTTCTCAAAAATATCATGTATCTACTATAGTAAATATCTTTCAAAAATACAATTTTTACATAAAAAAAACTTTTTAGGTATTTTTTTATTTTTATCAAATTCAATAAGTTTCATTATGCTTATGACCAAAGCTCTAAACGGTCCGCACCGAACTTTTCGGGTTAATTTCAGTAGAACGGATAAATTTAACCCCAAAAATCTATATAGCCTGACCTAATTGGCTGCACAAACAAAAATTCGAAAACATTCTCCCTCCTGCTCAAAAATAAACAAAGAATAAAAGTATTTCCTATAATTATATGACAATATAATTAATATGGCAAACTAAAGTTCGAACCAAAACTTGTGTTTATTGATGTGGAAAATCAGGAACACAAACCGAAAATACAGGCGAACTAAATTGCTCCTTTTTTTTTGGGCTAGCAGCCATGCTTATAACATATTGACCAAAAGCTATTAATATCCCATTCCTAGTAAAGTTTTACTGTATATTAATTGTTTCTTGTTGTGAAAACTTTTTTTTTTACATATATGCATTTAATCAATTCCAATAGCTTTATTGATAAAGACCATGCTTGTGTAATTGCATGTTCTTATACTATACTTTTACAAAATCTATTTTAAATTGATAAGAAAAAAGATTAAAAATATTGTAACTATTTTTTTGTCTCACTTTTAATTTAAGCGAAGACCTTTGCTCATGGGTTCTATATTTTACTTACTTTCACAGGTGTACTATGCGATCGCACAATGAGACACATATAATGCCATATAAGTTTTTGAGATTGTATACCGAAAAATGGAAACAATACCCAAGATCTCCTTGATATTGGCTGTGTTGTTCGTTTACAATGCAGTCGCCGCCATTGCGGCAAACCAAACCGGCTGCATCACTGCATACAGTCCAAGAAACGCCACGTTGCAGACGCAGGGAAGAGCCATAAAGGGTCCGGAAGCAGTAACGACTCGGACGTGGCAAGAGCACGAATTCACGCTCCTCGGCTACAAATTCCATTTGCCGTTTGTGGGTCATGCTGTCGACTCGGATGTGGATGATGGTGATGGTCTCGATGATGGCTGGTTACTGGACAGTAGCGTCCAACTGTACAGCAAACAGGAGGAACTGGATCACGAAAGCTATGGTCAGGGTGATCCCACAAGCAATATATTAAAGCTGCACTGTCAGAACACGAGCGTCGCCCAAATTAATGCGCAACTGCTGCTTCATAGCCAAATGAACTATGAGCAGCTAACCCTGATGCATGTGCCGGGTGATTCCGAGGAATCATTGCAGTTAGAACACGAGAGTATACGGCAATTTAAGTGGACGCATAGCTCGCTGCATGACGAGACATTGCAGCAGCTATTTGAGCTACACGTACAGCGTTTGGAAACGTCTGTAGAAACGCTGGATTTGAGTGAGAATCGCCTGAGCTGCATCCACTGGGCGCAACCACAGGCCGTGCGCCGCCTTAAAGTACTTAGGCTGAGTGGCAATCGCTTGGCCAGCTGCAACCTGGCCGAGCTGCAGCATATGAATCATCTGTTGGAGCTGCACTTAGATCGCAACGAGATGCGCGCATTGCCCGCGCACTTTGTGCGTCAACTAAGCGAGCTCCGACTGCTGAATCTCAGCGATAATGAACTGTCCGAGCTGCCACGGAACATCTTCGAGGGTGCACTGCAGCTGGAGCTGCTGCATTTGGCCGGCAACCGTTTGAGCGTGCTGCCCTTCCAGCTATTCCAGACGGCACGCGAACTTCGCCTGCTCGATCTCAGCAATAACCGATTGCTCTCGTTTCCGGACAACTTCTTTACGCTAAACAGTCAGCTGCGCCAGCTCCAGCTGCAGAGCAACCAGCTGCAGTCCATTGGCAAGCATAGCTTGTATAATCTGCGCCAGCTCCGCAAGCTGGATCTCTCACAGAATGAGCTGGGCACCATCGATCGCAAGGCGTTTGAATCGCTCGAGCGTCTGGTTGCGCTAAATATTTCTGGCAATAAGCTAACGGTGCTGTCGTCCAAAATATTCCAGCCACTGGGCGCACTGCAGCAGCTGGATCTGAGCCGGAATCAATTCAAGCAGCTGCCAGATGGCCTCTTTCAGACGCAACGCAAATTGGTACTTCTGCGCATCGATGAGACGCCGCTGGTGGAGCTGCCCAATTGGATATCCCGCAACGAAGATCATGTGGATGGACAAATACTACAGCGCCTGCGCTACCTCTCCATGCAGCAGAATACGCAGCTCAACCAGCTGCCGGACACGCTGTTTGCCAATGTGCGCAACTTACGCGAGCTGCTGCTGGCCGACAATAGTCTGTCCAAGCTGCCGCCACAGATCGGCAGCTTGGCGCGTCTGCAGCGGCTCAGCGTGCGCGGCAATCGCCTGGGCTCGCTGCCCGAGAGCCTCAAGGAGCTGAATCAGTTGCACTATTTGAATATCCTGGGCAATGAGTATCAGTGCGATTGCAGCATGTATTGGCTGTCCGATTGGCTGACAAACGGAACAACCTCGCTGCGCCGGACAACAATCACTGAAAGTCGAACACTTGACTCGTATGAACATATTGACAATCAAATTGATGCCCTCAAGTGTCAATATGGTTATCCCGGGGACATGTTGCGCGTGCTGACCAATCTCAATTGCAGCGTGCCCGTTGTGGTGCAATCCTCGGAGCCCAAGATGTACAGGCTACACGCGACCGCCAAGCTCGAGTGCATGGTCTACGGTAGCCCCACACCCGACATTATTTGGGTATGTCCACTGCACACACATCCAAACAGCTTGTCTCTATCTTAACATTGTTTTGCAGGTGACGCCGCGCAACAAGATTCTGCGCCATCATGCCGATCCCGACAAACGACCGATTATCATCAACAGCGATAACGAGCATCAGCCCAGTAAATTTGAACTGTTCGCCCTGACGGATGAGGGCAACGCCCAGGCGCTGCACATCAACATCAGTCGCCAGAAGAGCATTGTGGGCCAGCGTGTGGTGCTGGTCGAGAATGGCTCCCTGCTGGTCCACAATATATCCCGCGGTGACAGCGGCCTCTACACCTGCTACGCCTTCAACGTGATGGGCAATGCATCGGCGGGCATTAGGTAAGATTATCGGTGAAGGGGAAGGAAATCAATGGAAATTGCAATATTGTATTTCTATCGCAAAAGAATGGTTCTAAGGTTTAAACAATCATATAGTGACACACATGACGTAACCCAGCTAGAAGTCTATTGCGTCTGCGCCCGACTTATTTGATTATGATTCGAAATAATGATACTTTCAATTAATAACTAAGTGATTGTAATATTTTCCATCCATGCAGTAGACTGGAATTCGCAACCGCAATCTCGTTGTTCAGTTGCCGGAAAAGCGGCCACTAATCAAACGAAAACTGCAAGTTACAAAAACAAAAACTCATTTAAATTTTTTGATCATTGCTAAAACAGCGTTTATACAGATTTTGATCATGGCGGACATTTTTTCCATATTTTTTTAACACGTAAAAACATAAAATGCAACAAGCTAACAAGTGATTATTTCATTACACAGGCTGTATATCGACCCAATTGTCTTTTACCGTGTCAAAATCGAGAGTCTCCTGGCGGGCACACTGCTTGCCACGGCATTTTTGCTGCTCACACTCCTGGTCCAGGGCATCCGCAGTTGCCTGACCAGATTTGGTGTCTGCGATCGTTTGTCCTGTTGCGCAAATCGCAATAAAAAGTCACCAAGATCGCGACAGATTTACGCGATGTTGGACAGCATCGAGAGCTACAAGAGCCAGCAGCTGGAACGTTTGCGTGAGAATTATGCACAGCAGGTGCATCGCATACGGGAGAATTGTGCACAGCAGGTCGAATGGATACAGAGCAGCTATACCACGCAGGCCAAGCATATTAAGGAGTTCCGTGATATGGGCTCCAATCATCTGACCGCACTGAAAGATCAGTATTACGATCAGGTGAAGAAGGTGCGCGATTATTCCACCGGCCAACTGAGCTGGGTGCGCGAGAATTATGTCTTCCAGCGCAATAAAATACGTAAATTCAGTGCACATCAGGTGTTGCGATTACGAGAAGGCTACAAGTATCAGCAGCAATCGTTAAACAAAGTTCTGGAGAACCTGCCCAGTTTCTATTTTGAAAACTGTCGTGGTCGTTGTGAGGAGGACATTGTCGAAGGTAAGCACAGTGTATTTATTTTAACAACTGAAATCAATTCATCATTTTCTTTTGCAGACATAGACTGTTACTTGAAGAGCCAAATGGAGAAGGAGTTGCACATACAGAAGATAAAATCGCGTTTGATGGTCGCCAATAACTCGGCCAGCAAGGCTTCTGTCTACTATACGCCGCCAGAGGATGAACTATTGCATTGCTCCCAGCTACATCTGCAAACATCGCCGATACACATTAACTATATTGACGAGAATCTGGATCATCAGAAGCTTGAGTTGTACGATTTCAAAATAGATCCGCAAATGCTGTTCTTTAGCAGATCGCAAGTATATGTGAACCCAGAGGGTGCGAGCAGCAGTCAAGCAGCTGCCATGGCAGCTTTAGGTGCCTGCAGCATCGAGGATAACAATCAGAGTGCGCAGCTCTTGGAGGAGAGTGTCGGTCATATGGAGATGAATGAACTGAAGGATGCGTGTGATGTGAAAAATTCCAAATCGTGTCCTGCTATTTATAAGGTATCCAAGCAGCGAGATGGTAGCACGCTGCACGAGCTACTAACCACAGATGGAGCACCACAACAGATGGTGCACCTCAATCCAGTCGATGAGTCGACGTTAACCACATTGCAGCTACCCAAGGAGCAGCTCAACATTGTTCTGAACGACTCCAGCGAATCCTTGCAACTGCAAAACCATCATCCGGTGAAGACAGAACAAGGGAAGGATTGCAATGCGGGAGCCACCAGTGACTCCAAGAGCGTCCTTGTTAACGGCTGTCAATCATCCTATCAGCTGGCCAACACATAGTCTTTAAAAACAAATACTTAGAGATTTTATTATTTTTTAACAATGTAATTAAAGCAACACTACAAAAAAAAAACAAATGACGCTAAAAATACGTTAAATTGAAGTTAATGTTTAAAATGTGTAATATGAATATGCATCAAACAATAATTACATATAGAGTTAATTAGCGAAACTAAATGAATTCAAATGCTGAATATCAAAAGGAGTAATTAACAAAAAACAAACACATGGAGTCATACGAATTAAATAGTAGTTAAAATTAAAAACTTGCAATGTGCTCGTATTGAAGGTATCATTAATAATGTCAATAATACTTGAAAAGCCCCCATTTGTGATTTCATCTATAACATATGAAACTATTTATATATAGAGAGAGCGCATCAAATCTACATAGAGTCTGGCGTATTTTAAACAGCAAAACAAAACAAATTTTATTCAAATTCTAAAAAGGCAAATAAAGCAAAAAATATTATATACAAATATATTAGTCTATTATTAAGAACATTTTATCTATGGCTTAGACAATTTAATATTCCACAGCTTATATTTAATATATTGCTTTTATTCTTTTTATCGATGATTAAAGAAAAAAGCGCTGCTTTAAACTCTTTATTTTAATTTAAAATTGTTTATGGTTTTGCACCACGTTTAAATTCAGTATATGTTCATTTTAAAGATAATCTATCAATTCTCAGTAATACTCGATAATACTTCATGACGCTGTTGTTCAAGCAAAACAAACAAATGTCTTAGGGTTCTAGGCACTCGGGCTGTTTGAGCACTTCAATGGCACAGGGACTGGCATCGATGTTGCACGGATCCGTTTCGGTCTCACTGCCATGGTCTTCACTGAGATCAAAGTCACACTCGCACGGGAAGCACTCCATTTCGCCCTCCTCGCCGCCCTCGTCTTCGCCTTCCTCGCCCTCGCCATAGAAGCTGAACTTCTCCTTGCTGAGAACGCTTGGCTCTGTGGTCATCGAACACACAGACAGCTCTGAGTCCGAGATGGGCAATGGTACCGGTTCTTGCGGCAGCAGAGAGAAATCGTAGACGGCGATCTCCTGAGCAAACCACAACGTTGGTTTCAGCTCTTCAATATCATCCTCCTCTTCATTTTCTTGTGGGAACGCATCCTCGCCCATTTGGTCAGACGATCGGCTCCCTTTGAAATTATAGTCGCCTGGCAAAAAGTAGCCAAGCAGCATATAGCGATTGTCAAAGCTGAACACGGCGGGTCCAGTGGGATATAGTGTATCCCAGATACCGTGCAATATGGTGCACTTGTCATCGTTGCCAATGTACAGCTCAAAGGGTCCCATGCGCACATTGCTGTTCCATGTCGACTTAAGGCGCACTGTCATGCAGCAGTTGTCCTTCTCAGTTCTAAAACTGTAGATGCCCACACCGTGACGCTGGCCCTTGTACCAATCGCCCGAGTACGTATCTCCAGTTGCGTAGTTGTAGCGTCCCTTACCGTGCTTCAGATGCTTGCGCCAGTTGCCCTCGTACACGGAGCCGTCGGGATAGATGAAGATCCCGCGACCAGAGCGAACACCGCAGCGATACTGACCATAGTAACGAGCGCCATTCTTGAAAACATATAGACCAATGCCGTGGCGCCGGCCCTTACGGTAATTGCCATCGTACTGATCGCCATTGGGTAAAATAGCCCAGCCGCGTCCATGGCGCTGCCCAAGCGCATTGCGGCCGCCTATGTATTTCTATTGGTGGAATGTGCAGATGGTGAATGGAGCAGGAAATGTGGATAACAAACAGTGTTCACCTACGCCAATATTTGGGCCCTCATCCTCCTCATCGGGATACGAGAGATCCGACTCCTCGGACACGTCTGAAACGCTCATAATATAATGTGATTTTTATTTACTTTGCGTCGTATGAAATAAATTTATGGTACTTAAATTACATTTGGGAACTATGTGTTGTATGTTCACATAAACTAGTTGATATTTGAAAAACAAACGCTTACTAAAATTTACAGAAACATGATGGTATATCCATTAAAGCTATGCTTCGACTGCGTAAAAGTAGTTGGCCAGCGGGTAACGGATGAAGAGGGCTAACAGGGTGCACACCACCTGGAAGCCCATCAGCATTTGGGTGGCAACGCGCTCGTGCACCGGCCCAAAGACAACCAGCACAAAGTTAATCAGCGTCAAATTGTTGGTGATGACGCGTCCATCGGTGTGCTCCTGCCAGCTGACCAGACGCAGGCCGCGCAGCACTGTGACCATCAGGCGGCCCAGGCCGCTCAGTTCGTTCAGGCGAAACTCCGTCGTGCTGATGTGCAGCAAATCCGTTTTTGCATCGTATTTGGGCAAACGGTGCCGCGGACAGGGCACAAAGTGAAACAGCTGCGGCGTCGAGTACAGAAAGTTGAGTATTTGTGGCAAAAAGAAGAGCAATAGGGTTTTGCTAAAGTGCCCCAAAATGCCAACAACGGCAAAGGACATGCCGGCAAAGTAGCAATAGGTATCGCCGACAAACACCTGAGATGGATATCTGCAAGCAAACGTAACGTAAATTTTCAATTTAACTATATTTAAATAAATATTATAATAATCAAGTAAGGCAACACTGGTCGCTCAAATGTTTGACAACACAATTCAGATGTAGTTAAAAGAAAAGGTTGTGCTAGGCGCAAAAGGGAGAATGACAGATAGCGTACATATGTGACAAGTATGCGTATGACGTTAGACTTGAATATATAATCTTAAAGCAAAATGCATACCGCTTTAATATATACATATTCATAAAGGTTAAAGTGAATTTTAAAATAAAAATTTTATTCAATTAAAAATCCAAACCAAAATTTAATTTAAAATACTTATATTTTTTTGAATCTGTTATTAATATGATTTCAACTGTCAACTGTGAACTCTAATTTAAACAGCTGAGAGAAAGGACAAGGTACAGCTGTGCGGGCGGGCAGCGATGAGACAAAAGTGGGTGTGTTATAGAGTTGTACATTATAGTTCAATTTAAGGAATTAGTTCTCCTTAAATTAAATATAAATAAATAATTTAATGAATGCAATACAAATTACGGTCGTCCTTAAAATATATCATATACCAACTAAAAATATTTTTATTTTACATTTATTTATCGTCACCCAAACTTCTAGTTGAAAAAAATTAAAAAGTGCATAAATTGATAAATTAACTAAGTTATAAATGTTAAACGTATTGAAGAAGAATGTTACGCAAATGATAATAAAAGTCAAGCGAACGGTGAACTGTTATCGGACGCGTAGTTCGTTCAGTCAGTTAAATGAGTAGTTCAATTGAACTGACTCAGAACAACTCAGAACAATTTGGCACAACTCTATTATATTAGCTGGGAAAAAAGCAAGAATACGTGAAACTGAAGCAGGGCGAAAAATAAAAGAAAAATGAACTGTGTGTAGTTGCAATAAAACACAGAATGGCCAGAAGCACAGGTCTGAGCCAGACATTTACAACCGGCAGCGGTGGTGGCGGCCGTCTGGCGAATACCAAGAAGCTCGTTTTGTGGTCTGTGGTGCTGGTGCAGGCGTGCTTCATTGGTTGCATTTGGCTGCTGCAGAATAATCATCGCAGCCAGCTGCAGCTGCAGCCGAACAACCACAATCGAGCGGAACTGGACCTGGGTCATGTGCACTTCGTGCGACAGGCAAGAAACACAAAGCTCAAGAAGAGCCAGGACCAAAACCGGGCGCTGCATTGTCCGCACAGCGAGAACATTAATCGGTATCAGGAGGATTTCTTTCAAATGAAAACGGATCAGCTGAATCGCTCTGGCGACTATGCCCTGCCGGCATACGTGGACCTGGAGCTGGCGCCGGCGCTCTGGTGCTATGGCGAGGGCACGCTAAACGAATCGCGGCCGGAACGCAACAATGTGGACTATCTGATGGCGCAGCCGCAGTGTCCGTGTGCCAGCGGCTGGCACGGGCGCGACTGTGGACAGCCGGAAATTATATGGCGCGCACTGATGACGCACGGTCGCGCCAGCCGACGCGGCGGCAGCGAGGCGCCCCTGAAGCTGCACGAGGCGAGCAGCAGCTCATTGAAGCGCTTGTACTATATGCTTAATCTGGGCACCTGGGAGCACATCAATATGGAGCTGCTGGAACTGCAGCTGCGCACACTCATCAAGGTTGTGGACTTTGTTCTAATCTATTACCATCTGGGAGACAGGAAGGACAGCCGGCTGACACGGCGCACGCTCGAACGCAAGCTGGACGCCATGCTGTTACCCGGTTACCTGCTGTATCAGTGCGAGGGTACGGGCAGCCATGGCAACTGCAGCAGCGCTGCTGCCTACAGTTATTTGCGTCACCAGCTGTGGACGCTGTGCGCCATGCAAATGCAGCCCACGGATTTGGTTTTGTCTGGCAATGGCGAAACGATTTTTGCGCCGGCGGCCTTAAAGTATCTGAAATATTTTGCAACGGATGTGCTGCCCTTGCGCTTTCGGCTGAAGCACAATGTGTACGGCTTTTACTGGCAACATCCGCAGCGCACACGGCTGGATGGGGTTATCAGTTCCCTAGCCCATATGCATGGCGCCCAAATGGATGCGCGGCGACTGCAGGGTCAAGCGAGCTACACGCTGGGCGATCTCAATCACTACGGCGGCTGGAGCTGTGAGCTCTGCATGCCGCCGGAGCAGATTGTGAACACGCTGACAGCCGTAACGAGTGGGAGCCACACCGAACCGAACGTACGAATGCCCAACGAGACGCGCAGTTCACGCATTGATGCCACGTACTTGCAACAACTGATGGCCACCGGCATGCAACTGGATGGCCGCACAATGTTGCTGCGTTTGTGGCAACAGAGCGAAAAATATTATGCGCCGGAGACGGCGCTGCAATATAGCAGTCAATTTGCTGAATTGCTTGTCAATTTGTATGATACGAATTCGCTGGACGATGTCCAGGAGGATGAAGACTAAGACTATCTATCTAATACTATTCGGCTAGTTATACTCATATATATAAATATTAATGTGCCTGCTTTCCCAATCATCAGAACCCAACTCACATGTTTACTTTACGCTAAACATATCGTCTTTAATCGTTAAGCTATATAGCTATATCACTCTCTGATTTGTTCATTAAATGAATTCAAAATTTAGTATCTCAGCAGGCAGACAGCGCCGACAGACCCGCCATCTGTGATAAGAAACTAAACTAGAAATGAATTTCAAAGGATTCTCAAATTTCATGGAATTTGCTGTTGTGAATTAAATTAAAACGTACGTAATTTAAGTATGCCAGTTCATAATATGAACCATTTCGATTGATCGAATATATATATTATTATTATTAAATGTTAATTGCAAACTAATTTCAGTATTTATTAAATAAATAAAAAATAAATTTTGATCCGACTCGAAATCTTATCAAAACATATTTGGAGTACAAAAAAATTTTTAGAAATCGTATATAAGTTTAGCGGCGATTTAAACAGTTTGGATGCACTTTTAAACTTGATCAAGCACAAAATCGAGATTTAATATTATTGTACGTATATTTCAAACTCACCTATTAAATTTCCACAAAGCCAAAGATGTGGCAAAGAATGGTATCATAAAATACAGTGAGAACTGATGTGACTCCACCTGGTGGCCCAGACCCAATTCCATTATGTTGAACAGCAATACTGACGCGGCAATAATGAGGGACTGGCCCACCTCTAGGCCATTGATGCCCGCGAGTATGTTGATTGCATTGGTACAGAATACTGCCAGACAGCCCATAAATATGTAATAGAGTATGCCTGACAAATATATAACTGTGATTAGATCGAAAACAACAGGCTTTAAGTATATATTACCAATATCAACGCTGTTGCCAAAGAGACCACGTGCAAAGTTGGGCATCATGACCGTGGTGGAATTGTAGTTGACATAGTATACCATCAGCAGGGGCAATGTCGCTATGGTGGGCAGCAGGAGCTTATGGCGCCAACGTAAATCCAGCACATCGTCGGCGAAGCCAAGGAATATCATGCAACATATCGATAACAAGGCAGCTATAAGTTCCACAAACTGTCTCAAAAGATAATGGAATAATTAGAGCACCGCCCACATTAATGAGTCATCATAGATCACCTTGTCATGCGGAAATGTGATCGGCTTACCGCCGGTAACTGCATCCGTCGCGGCATCCTCATCAAATGCAAACGGTATGGGTATAAAGAGGAACATTGAGATCAGGAAAACACAGCCAATAATGACGCCATAGGATTCGGGGCTGCAAGAAATAAAATTTTAAAAGATAAACATGGAGAGTAATATGTCTGGACTTACACCTGTGGCTTGTCCTTTTGCATAGATCCCTGCCACTCAAATTTGCCTTGATGAACATCTCGCGGAGGCGGGGTATCATGCGTACGGCCATGAGGTACGCCCCCACGGATATGGCACCGTTTATTGCAATTGCCGTCGTGGACATTTCGAAGGCCGACGTTCTACTAATTAGATTATAGTTGCTGGCAAATCAATTGCACAGGCTACAAGTCCGAATTGCTGAGTTACCGTGTGGGCTGAGAATGTACGCAAAGGCGATATTTTATCACACAATCATAATGCCACTACTGAAGCCTGCGGTTGGCGCAAATAGTACACGCAATTTCACGCCTACAGATAATAACAAATACAGCTGATCGGGTCGTACACCAAGCATCTATCGCTCAATTTGAATGCTATCGATTGTAAATGTAAGGTATCGAGTAAAATTTCGATGGTTATCATCGAACATTTCGATAAGAAAATCTATCAAATAAGTTTGTTACCAGTATTTATTTGCTTTGATAATACACGATTTTACTATTTTATTTAATATCATTGTTTTGCAGCATTCGGTAGCACATAGTTTACCAGTTCAACTCCCGTTTTACACATGTAAATAAACATTTCGATAAACATAACAAAATACACTATATAAGAGAAAGAATACTATAAAAATTTTTAAGTTTGGTCCAGAGTTGTTTGGCGCTATCGCTCCCGGAAAAATGGAAAAACTTTTTGCAATTCCGCCTTGGACTTGCATGACTCCACTTTAGGCAGAGCCTCCACGATGTTCAACATATAGATTTGCAGCTGCTGTCGCCGCTCCTCGACAAAGACGAGATTCATGTTCCCAAAATGCTTTTTAGGCGGAAACTCAATCGAGTTAATGATATTGGGATGCGTGCGCATCAAGGATTTGTGCAGTTTGTTAAATTCGCTATAGCGCCGGTAGAGCGTCCAGTGCTCCAGCCGCTGACGCATGGTGATGTGCATCTCGTAAACGTAGTGGGAGCCCGAGCGGGGTGTTTTAACGAGCTTCACCTGTGGAATGGTAATCAGAAAGTTGGAACAAAACGATGAAGTGGGATCGATGCCCGTCTCATTGAACTGCTTGGTGAGACGTCGAATAAGCTGTCGATTATGCAGATTCAGTTCGGCCACGCGTGTCTCCAGCAAAGCGCATCGTTCGTTCAACTTGGTTACCTGCTCCTCCAGGTGCATTGTCTGCGGGCTGCTGCCGCCACAGCCATTTGCCGAGGACGATGATTTGCTCCACTGCGAGGACGTATCACTGCGATCCTCAAATTGTTCGTGATCGCCAGTATTTGCCGCTGCTTCAGTGGCGTGCTGCTCGTCTCGGTCTTCATCTTGGCTAGAGGGATAAACATCGGGCAGCGGTGTCTTAAGAAATTCTAGTTCCGGTTCTATGGGATCACAGGGCGTGGCGTAAACGTGTACGTCGGATATCGAGTGACGCAACTCCTGATCAACCGCATCATTCGAAGTGATCTGCTGCACCTCTAGCATTTCGCGCGGACTCAGTGCGCCCAGCAGATCTTCCGTTGAGTTGGCACCCACAATCGGCCGCATCACAGCTGTCGCTGTGCGTCCGGGCTTGCGTACAGCCACTGGCACTGGATGCGGTGCATAAATAATGGGCTCCTCCTTCACTATGCTAACAGCACTTTGCACCGCCGGTCGTCGCGATGCATTGAGTTCGGGATTTTCAACGTTGAGTGCGAAGAGCACATCTTTGAGGCTGTCCACCAATTCGGGCAGTTTCTTGGCCGCCTCCCCGTTGAGCAGCAGCGACCAGGGCGTGTAGAAGCGCTGCAGCTGCGCCTCATCGCTTAGCCAGGTGAGCACATGACTGTGTAGGCGTTTCTCGTTGAGCATGGCGCGTATGAAGGCGCGGCCTCGTCCATGTTTCGTCCAAATTTGCTTGAGTTCCTCATAACGCTGCCGTTCGTGTGGCGTCAAATGTGTTTCACAGAAATCCCAGAAAGTGGTCTCATTGTTGCTACTTCCGCTTCCACTGCCACCTGTTACGATTTCGTGCATATTTTGAAATATGCTGGCGGCCGTGAACGTTACATTCACCGTTTGTCGCAGTCCATAGCCGAGCGTTTCTTCCAGTGCTTCGCATAGCTCCTGAACAACGTCATCCTTTTCCGTCGCCAGTTCCCGTTTTCCACTATAAATTTCGTTTGTTTGTTGCGCAGTTTGTTGTAGTCGTCGAAAAATGTCCTCTCTGCGTTGGCCGAAAGTGCTGCCGCCTAATGTGGCGCGTATTTGTTCTGGCAAGGCACTTTCGGGCATTTTCTTCAATTTACATATGATTATATATTTCGCTTGTTATTGTTTGGCTATTTATTTATTTGCGTTTTCATTGTTTTCTTCTTTACAAGTGCTGGTCAATGTTGTTTTTAAAAAATATCGATAGTTTTATTAATTTGTCAATTATCAAGTCCTTTTTTTCAACAGCTTTCAACACTTCTAATTAAAATAACTACACCATTAACAAACATTTGCAGTCACGGAGGTTTTGTAATTGGTGCAATATTTGTTATTTTATTTTATTGATTTACTTATCAAAAACAAATTCTTTTTATTGATTTCAATTTATCGATGTATCTATGCATCAACTCTTCCAATTTGTGCCATTTTCCAGTACTGGTGTTCCACGCGATTCACACATACACCGACAATAACACATCGGTAAACATCGGTAAAGTTGCGTTTGCGCATCACCAATCATCGCAAAACTAGCATTAAATTTGCGCGTAAAAGAATGCCAAAAACTGTCTAAATACGGCTAAATTAACAATCGCGTTGAAAATACACAGCTACAAATGTGACCACAACAATTCACACAAACAACTGCGTCTTATTTATGCTTAAAACGTAAGTTTTCTGCTGCATGAGCTACATTTGTGAGTTTTCTTTTGTGTGTTCGTTCGTACGTCGTCTGGTCGCACGGTGCGCTTCATTGACTTTTCGAGCGAGTGTGGAGCACAAACTAAACCAAAACTATATACAAACTATTTCCACAATTGCATACAAGTGATTTTTGGTAGTACTTAAAAGCATTCAGAAATCGTTGAGCATTTTTGGCAGCAGCCAAAGAAAACCCAAACAGAAGCGCAACTGAAACAGAAAAAAGAATCTGAAACTGAAGCAGAAACAGAAACAGAAACAGGCGCCGATGACGGTCCATATGGCCAGCAAGTGCAGGAGTCTGTTTATACGTGTCTGTGTGTGAGTGTGTGTGTGTGTGTCATGACTTGTGTGTAATTTCCATTTGCAGCCAAAGTCGCCGCTTCACAAATGCCACAGCTAAAAAGACGCTTTAATTTGTATAAACAATAATCAACTGACACACTAAAGCAGCAACAACAAAATCTATACACAATGAATCCGACCGAGCTGCGCATGATGTGGATGAGCAGTCAATACAATGAGCGAATTTCACTGGAGGATGCCGCAACTCTGCTCGGACAGTCAACTGTTGGTCTATCCGTCATGGAGGACATGACACATCAGCCCACTTTGGTAAGTCTACAGCCCTTGCTTCAATTTTTGTGCTATGCACCCATTGAAAGTGGTTAGAAAGGGTATATTGGTTTTGTGCAAATGTATGTAATAAGAAGAAGAATGTAACTCCCACACCATAAAGTATATATATTTTTGGTTAACCTTAGCCTCAGAAGCCGAGTCAATCTAGCCCTGTCCGTCCGTCCTTCGAAATCGGAGACTTAAAAATGTCGAATATAGGCACGCGCAGATCAAGTTTATTCCATATGATCGATAACCCACCTTTTCCTAAAATCTGCAAAAATCTATACAAACCTCAGATTCTTAAGCATATTTTTATAGATTATTTATTATAGACACCAATTAAGCTTAATTTGTACGCATGAATGCAATATACCACTTAATATTATATTGTCAAAAACTTCAATAAGTTTGTTTGGGAAACACAAAAGTTATTAAAGAAAACGTTCAATTTGACAAATTTGTCAGGTCAATTATCAGCATGTGCATGTGCATATAGGGCATATCTTAGTCGAGTACCCTCCACTAGTGAAACCCTATGTTATTATTGTTATTATTGTTTGATTCCATCGCCCTTTCCTTACCTTTCGTCTGATTAAAGCCCAAATTCTGTAGGTTAATATGTACTTAGGCATTGAAATTATATATTAATCTCATACAAATGTGTAAAGGCTGTTTTTTCTATTTTTTTGTGTTTTAATGAATCTTGGTATTACCCGGCTTTGTATGGTTCAAGAGCTTTG
Source organism: Drosophila robusta (assembly GCA_035043565.1). NCBI lineage: Eukaryota > Metazoa > Arthropoda > Insecta > Diptera > Drosophilidae > Drosophila > Drosophila robusta. The sequence continues at coordinate 8,141,313 of JAWNMW010000583.1, read as the reverse complement.
TTAAATTTATTGACATATTTGCCACCTGGCTGTAGGCTAAATATTAGCATTAACAACAAAATTAAATTAATATTGAAACAATACAATTTTTACTGATTTTGGCAAGTACCAACTCTACGGCTAGAAACGAATTGGAATTTTGGGAAACACAGAAAGTCCAGATAGTAGCTCATATAATTAAACTTAAATATACAGTTTGAATAATAAATGTTTTTAAAAAACACTCGGCCCGGGGGTGAGTTGAGTTATTTATAAGCTTAGTAATTGTTAAAAAATACCCTCTGCATCATATGTTTCTGCTTTAGTTAAAAATTGGAATTCGTTTACTTATTTCTTCTACTTTCTTTTCTATGATTTATGTATTGGTTACGTTGTGTCCGTATCCGTATCCATCCAACTGTCAACTGTATCCAACTACCAAAAAAAACAACAACATCAACTGAACTCAATACAAATTGCACACCAACAATTGACACACATCAACAACACCTCCTCCTATATAAACGACAAAAGGATATGAGTCCAATGATGAGCATTGTTGGGGGGATTTTACGGGACAGGCTGCCGCGGCCGCAGCAGCATTGGGCGTACAGCCCGGAACGCTAATCGCCACAAACACAAACAATCTGTACGGCTTTACGCATATGGGCGGACTGCAGCAACAGCTGCTGCAGCAAACAGCCGCAGCGGCTGTCTTCCAAAACTATGCCGAAGTTATGGACGGCGATGATGGCACAAACGCGGGCGTTGCACTGATGGGCGTCGGTGGCGCGACTGTTGATGATGAGCAGCAGGCCTATGTTCAATTGGATGATGGCTACGACGATGGTGGAGCCAGTGGCGGCATGTCGGACCTGGAGCCCAAGCAGGAGATCATCAACATTGATGATTTTGTCATGATGAACGAGGATAATAATTCGTATGATGGCACCGATTTTATGACCTCATCGGACAAGGACATATCGCAGTCGTCCTCCTCGTGCATGACCAGCATGCCCAATCATGATCTGCTCGTGCCGCTGGGCGACGGCCTGTTGCAGCACAAACTGTTGGGCACCACGCATGCCATGATTAATGCCTCGGCGTGCACATCTCTCTCCGGCATGGCTGCAACTGGCAGTGGCACCGGCTTTGCCAACATACTAATTGCTGGCGAGGATGCAGCTGGCGCAGCCGCTGTCGCCGCCAACGTTAAGGCAATGCGTCCGTTCATTGCTGGCGGCAGCTGTAAGGCTGGCAACAGCGGCTCCGGTGCCAGCTCCTCGATGCGTGCGCAGCGCAAGACCCGCAAAATTGAGCCAGTGAATCGGCCGGGACTTGTGCTAAAAACACCGATTGCCTACAAGGGTAACATTGATCCCTCGGTAATACCGATACAGAAAGATGGCATGGGTATGTTTTCACTTACCTTCACTTTTACTTCATTTTCTTTATATTTATCATTTTCGCGCTAAACTTGTTTATTTTTGTTAAAGTTATTTTTGGTAAATTTGCACTTGGGCTTGGGTTTGGGTTTGTAAAGCAAGGCAGTAAATCCCGTGCACGAGCTATAATCCAATATAGTACATTGAGTAATTGAATTTATATTTAAGCTTAGCATACGCTGGTCGCTTGTAAATATTAAACTTTTCACTCGGAGATATTTCAGTATATCAAATATACTGAATATAAAAAATTATATTTTTTGAGTGTCATTTTTTCTATTCTATATTACAAAACAATAAATACTGTAGATCAAAAATATACTTGCAAGTATTTTTAAGAGATTTACGACACTTTACATTTTACTTTTTGAGAGTTCATAAAAAAGCTCGAATATTCCTATATGAACTATATGAAATAGTTCTGCGATGTTAATAAGGTGTAGTTTATATATTTAGGAACAAAGTTAAAGCAAAAGTTAATTCTTGGTGCGTTTGTTTAGTATATCTTTACAGAGCAAAAAAGATTTTCCCACAAATACTCTTGTTTTCACCAGTTATTCCTAAAGCAGTTATAAAATATTATTCTCGATGCCAAGGAAACTTCAAAACCAAGTGACGTTTACTGTCAAATTAATGTCAGCTGGAAATTGCATACAAATTTGATTAAAAATAAGAATTTCTGAACGTCTCTCTTTTCTTAAAGTTGTAATTTGCCAGCGACCAATTATTTGAATTATCTAATTGTAATTGGGAGTTCTTTGGTGTCCATCTCGACCTGTTGACTCTTAAACTAATCCACATCGCATAATTCTCTGCTTCGCAGCTGTCTGTGAGCGCTGTGGAGCCATCGGTGTGAAGCACACGTTCTACACAAAGTCGCGACGCTTTTGCAGCATGGCCTGTGCCCGGGGCGAGCTCTATTCGCTGGTGGTCAATAGCAAAATGGATGCTAGTAGTTCGCCAGCGGCCGGACTGGAGATGCCGGAGACGTCGGCCGGCACTTTGGACACGGATCTGTCATCGCCAGCGGACGTACAGGATCAACAGCAACAGCTACAGCAGCAGTCGGACATTGAGCTGACGCTGCAAGCGGCACATATCAAAAATGCCAACTATCGTTTTCGTATCACGGATCAGTCGAAGATAACGCAACTGAACGGATTTGGGGAGCCCATGTCGTTGGGCGGCGATGCAGCCGCCAATAACGTGCAGATGGCCACGGACGAGACGATTGCAGCCCTAAATGGCGGTGCTGTTGGCGATGCGGCGGCGCCGCCGGCCGAGGCCAGTGGCAGTGAGTTGAACGCTGGCGTTGGCAATTCATTTGTGAATGTGGCGCCAACGCCGAAGGCGGTGCGCCTGTTTCGTGATGTATTTCCGCAGGATGAGCTGCCGCAAATACCCAAATACGAACGTCTTCCGGCGCCGTGCCCACAGATGGAGAAGATCCTCAGCATACGGCGGCGCATGTACGATCCGACGCACTCATACGAGTGGCTGTCACGTCTGGGCAAGGCTAATTTTTATGCGGCGCCCGTTACCTGCTTTCCACACGCACCCGGCTTTGAGGTGTGGGATAATCTGGGCGTGGGCATGAAGGTGGAGGTGGAGAACACCGATTGCGATAACATTGAGATCATCCAGCCGGGCCAGACGCCCACATCGTTTTGGGTGGCCACCATACTGGAGATCAAGGGCTACAAGGCATTGATGAGCTATGAGGGCTTCGATATGGACTCGCACGACTTTTGGGTGAATCTCTGCAATGCCGAAGTCCATTCGGTTGGCTGGTGCGCAACGCGCGGCAAGCCATTGATACCGCCCCGCACCATAGAGCACAAGTACAAGGATTGGAAGGATTTTCTCGTTGGACGCCTGTCCGGCGCACGCACATTGCCCTCCAATTTCTACAATAAGATCAACGATAGTCTGCAGTCGCGTTTCCGACTCGGATTGAATCTCGAGTGCGTTGACAAGGATCGCATATCGCAGGTGCGCCTGGCCACAGTCACCAAGATTGTGGGCAAACGTCTGTTTTTGCGATACTTCGACTCGGACGATGGCTTCTGGTGTCACGAGGATTCGCCGATTATACATCCCGTTGGCTGGGCAACCACTGTGGGACACAACTTGGCCGCGCCACAAGACTATCTGGAGCGCATGTTAGGTAAACAAATACAACTAATTGCAATTCCTGTACCCTGTAATTGCATTGAAACTTTACAAATTTTCCAGCGGGTCGTGAAGCCATGATTGAGGTGCACGAGGATGATGCTACCATTGAGCTGTTCAAGATGAACTTCACCTTCGATGAATACTTTTTGGATGGGAAAACGAACGGCTTTATGGAGGGCATGAAGATAGAGGCTGTCGATCCGCTTAACCTCTCCTCAATTTGCCCCGCCACGGTGATGGCCGTTCTCAAATTTGGCTACATGATGATACGCATCGATTCATATCAACCGGATGCCTCAGGGTCAGATTGGTGAGCCTGTTCACGTGTTGCAAGTGAAAAAAAGCGGAAAAGTAACTAAACTGGTTTTGTGCTTGCAGGTTCTGCTACCACGAGAAGTCGCCGTGCATCTTTCCGGCGGGCTTTTGTGACTCCAATAACATAGCTGTGACGCCACCCAATGGCTACGATGCGCGCACCTTTACCTGGGAGGGTTACCTGCGCGACACTGGCGCCCTTGCGGCTGGCCAGCATCTCTTTCATCGCATTGTGCCCGATCACGGCTTCGAGGCGGGCATGAGTCTCGAATGCGCTGATCTGATGGATCCGCGTCTGGTGTGCGTGGCCACAGTGGCCCGCGTCGTGGGCCGCCTGCTCAAGGTGCACTTTGATGGCTGGACGGACGAGTATGATCAATGGCTCGACTGTGAGTCGGCGGACATATATCCCGTTGGCTGGTGTGTGCTCGTTGGCCATAAACTGGAGGGTCCACCGCGCGTCTCCCATCAGCACGTGCCCAAGCCGGCACCAAAGCCCAAGGTGCAAAGAAAGCGCAAGACTAAAAAGAGCACCAACGGCGCCGCCAGCAACAAACAGTTGCAGCCTGACAATAACGCGCAGACAGGTGAGTTTCGGCATAACAAATGAATCTTGCCTTAGCTCACAGTGCTTTCTATACAGCAGTCAAGCCGCGCACGATTGCGTTGAAGACCACGCCGCATTTGCCGAAGCTGAGCATTAAGCTGGAACTGAAGCCGGAGCATCACAATGCTGCCTTCTATGAGAACAATCAGGTGGAGGAGGATGAAGACGATGATGGTGTTGCTGAGGATGATGCTGATGGTGATTGCAGCACTAGCCACATGTCCGAACAGTCCACAACGAACTCGGATCAATTTGGAGCTGTTGCAGGTGTCGCAGCCAGCACGGTAACGCCGCCAGCCGGCGGCAATGGCAGCAAAACAATGGTAAAGAAATCTTCCACTACTAAATCTCCTGCGCCACCAATTATGGGTCGCAAAGCCACTAGTTACATTGCGGTGAGTACTTGGAGATAATAGTGCGTATAGCTTTTAGAAACAAACGCCCGCCCGCCCGCTCGCTACTCCACCATATATATATAGATGTATTAACAATCGATCATCAAAATCAGCAAGACTTGAATGCAATTTGTATATAACTTATGTTTACGCACTGTTATTTTGGTACTTGCATAGCTTCATTACCAGTACACCCAGCTCTAAGCCCAGCCACGCCCCCAAAACTAGCCACAAATTGAACAAAAGCAATAAAATTTCTTTTTTTTCACCTCCGCTACCCTATAGAATTCTGCGGTTACGAACAGCAAGTACATTCCACGTTTGGCCGATGTCGATTCGAGTGATGCGCATCTGGAGCTGATGCCGGACACTTGGAACGTCTATGATGTGTCACAATTTCTGCGCGTTAACGACTGCACCGCTCACTGCGACACATTTAGCCGTAATAAGGTGGACGGCAAGCGTTTGCTGCAGCTGACCAAGGACGATATAATGCCGCTGCTGGGCATGAAAGTGGGACCTGCGCTCAAAATCTCCGACCTCATTGCCCAACTCAAGTGCAAAATCAATCCCAGCAAGTCCAGATCACACAAGGCTAACAAGTCGCAATTCTTATAGTGCGGCATCAAACACGACATCATGTCAATGCCGCAACCGGAACTGGAACCCAAACAAAGTTTAACAAAGCCAACTGTAGTTGTATTTGATTTTTTTTTGTAACGAATGTTATCACCGATAGAAGACGCACGCATCTACACGTGCTCATTATGCTATATATATATACTATATGTATATTATATCCTAATATATATATATACAATATATATATAAATTAAAGTATTTTGTTAGCACTTGAAATCGAAACACATACGTTGCCTATAATGGATTTGAATATCCATATACAGATTGTATAACTAACTCAAGTCTTACAGCGCGTTATCTTATATCTATTCTATATATACACATATATATATAAATATAAATATACATACGTATCGCCGTAGTAGTCTTTAGTGTACGCTCATGTTATCAGTCAGAGTTTCTATATAGCAAAGTGAATTGGGATAATTCATTTTAATCACACAAACGCATATTTTTATAATAGTAGAAACAAATCGAAATCATCAGAAGCATCATATAAATATAAATATATATAAACATATGTACATAAACACATATATATATATGCTTATGGGTACATAATTATATTGTATACACGTACCGATTAGGCTTGCTAAGGTGTATCAGAGGACTTGTCGTTCGTTCTATTATTGCACTAACCAAGCAATTACACACTTAATACTTCCCAGAGAATCAGGCAGCATCTCGTGAGCAACTGCATCCAGTTAAGAGCAGACCTAATTGCTCCTAGTCCGTAAGCAAACAGGCCCAACAAAAAATGCGCAGCGCTCGTGAAGGGTTTTTTTTAAATGTAAAAACCAGCATATTGCATGAGATAAGAAGTATGTAACATTAATAAGTACTTCTGAAGAAGGCAACCTACAATTAGAAAACTATGTAACTAGATATGCTTAAGATATCAGCTATTGTCTAAAACACGTAATTAATAAAAACGAATTCAAAATCGCAAAATGAAACTGTTCAGGATTTCAGTACATTTTATTTTGAATTACTTTTTGCTATTGTAAGTGTATTGAAAATCATTTCGTTAAAGCGCCCACAGAGAAGTTGAGAGTACGAGATTTTAACAAGTAGAATATTCACTTTATTGGATTAATTTTGGTATTTATACACATAATATTATAATTTTTAGTGCAGCATAAATCAATATATATGTAAGCAAGGTGTATTATGTTATTATAATTAACAGTATAGGATACATTTATAAACATCCAAATAGCGCTACCATATATGACATATATTATATATTTTTATGTCTGTCACGCCTCTGTAATGTGGTCAAGTGCTCTTTATTGAATGTTTTTCTTAAGCTTTAGTAATTTTATTATCAGTGGACTTATTTAACTCATTTCATGGTATGAGTAGTTATTCAATTATTCGCGTAGACGCCTATTTTAATGGATACAGTTACTTTATGTGGTTATTACATCAACAAAGACTGTTATTTTTTCAGCATAGCTTCTTACGGAGCTTGTCTACCAGTAAATTCTTCATTTTCCTCCTTTTGAGTGATATGAACTCTTCTGAACATGTTCAGTTCCTATGCTTAGGGTTTTATTAGAGCTTCCTTTAAATCATTATACCTTGGTCTGGTTAGTACTTTCTTAAAATGTACATCTTCATCGATTTTCCCTGTACATATGGGTTTTAATTGGGTTTTAAAGGACCCTCCCAAGAGCTTCTACACTTGAACAAATTGTGGGTTCATGGACCTTTACATGCTTAGGAAATAAATTCAACTCGGAAAGCTTTTGGGCTAAGTTAAGACTTCTTGATCGTTATCAATGCATTCTGGCCCATTTAAGTCCGAATTTAACCCAGGTATCAGATTGCTTTGTAGCTGCTCAACAACTTTCAATAAATTGGTTTATTATTTTTAGGTTTTTTGATTTTAATACATTTAATATTTGTATATTACATCTAGTGCTTAATGTATAAATTACACATACGTTTGGTGGCTATGTAGATATATTTGATAATTATGCTAAATTTTTGATTAAACACTTTAGCTCGCACTTGACGGCAAGTTAATATGTAACTAGTGTGTGTTTGTGGGCGTGTGTGTGTGTGTGTGTGTATTAGGTGTGTGTGGGCGAATACGTATGCGAATATGTTTGTATATAAAGCTGCCATAACCAAAAGTTAAAAGTAAGGAAACAGAATATTTACTCAGAATAAATGGAAAATATTACATATACAAAGACGCCTATATATACAGGGTGTTTTGTCCAGATCTTATATGCTAAACAAAATGGTGCATCTTACTAAATATATAATATATATGTATAATTTTTATTAGCTTACGTCTAGTTCGCATATTGAGGCAAAAAGCGCTAACGACATGCAGAAACAATTTGCGTGCATTTTTTGTTTTTATTTTATTTTCCTTCCAGTTTTCAGTGGATCAACTAAAAGGCCTCAACAACAACTTAACATGATAAAAATACTAACATTTTGCACTAACATATGCAGTTGAATAAATATATGAACTAAATTTTGCGAAAAATATCAAGAGGAAGGGGAAGGAGGCGGGACAGACTACTACACTACAAATTTTGGGCGCGTTTAAAGTTAACAATTAGAAGAAAAAAGCCTCAATTACTGTTTGTGTTGAGCTTCTCCAGACATTACATAGTGCATAGGCTCTCGAGTCCAATTGAATTGACTTAAAAGACGTATTGGAAATAAATAATAAGCTTAACTCTAGCCGGCATTACATTTAAACATTTACACAGTGGTTAATGCAGCTGTTGCTGTTGTGTTAGCTGCTGCTGCTGCTGCTGTTGCTGTTGCAGTTGCTCCAATGCTGGGACGCCGCTTCTTAATCGGCGGCGTTTCAGATTCAATAGCTGGGTGGGTTAACGACAATCGTTCAGCGGCTCGTTCGGCTGCTGCACTTCGTCGTTTGTTGCTGGGACTACATTCAGCAGATGGTGCAGCTGGAACATCCAGGGCGACGCCGCCGGTTATTTCTGTGACAATGTGCGCCTCGAGTGCGGGTGGCAGCAGCGGTGACAGCGGCACCGCATTCAAATCGCATGCCTCCTCATCGCTGGCCACAACAGTGCCAAAGAGATCGCCGTCACGCATGCTCGCCACATCGTCATCATCCTCGTCGTCGTCGTCGCTAAAGTCACTGTTCCAGAACACCTGAGCGCCGGGGAACACATACGAGCAGTTGTTGTTGTGGCAATAGAAAGTGCCGGGTCGCAGCCGTTCGGCTGTCGTCTGGCGTCGCGGCTGTGGTGGTGTGGGCGTCAAACTGGGCGCCGCTGTCTTTGTTTCGATGACAACATTTGGCGCCAGGCTGGCATCCAAATTGCTGACATAGCCGCGATTTGTGGCGGCATCCATATTGTTAGCGAACTCGCCCTGCTCAATGCCGCTGTCCTTAGAGGAATCAATCGAGAGATGGCGATAACTGGACGCAGTGCTGGTCGCAGCCGGAGCCGCCAGACGATCGCAGCTTAACGCAGCGGTCTCGTTTAACTCAACGAGTATATCGCTCTTAATGCGTTCGATGGCTGCGCGATCGGCTGCATTACTGCTGCTGCTGCTGCTGACGCTGCTGTTGATTTGCTGTGGTTGCTGCTGGTGGCTGCGCTTGCTGTGCACCGCCGTAAAGGTGGATGACTCGAAGCCGCTGTCGGAGCAAGTGCCGGCCGAGGAGCCGAGCAAATAGTCAGCGGAGCCATTGGATTTCAGCGATTGTGTGTCTGTGTCCAGCTGCGATTGCTGCTCACTCTCGGAGCTGCGGTGCCGATGATGGTGATGATGATGATGGTGATAATAGTGCTCGGTTGGCGGCAACAGTTCCTTGGTTTCATACAGCACTTGATCGTCACAACATAGCTGCTTCCAATCATTGTCATCGTAGCTGGAACCAGCGCCCGACAAACGCTGACAGATCTGATTGATGATCACATCCGAATCGCCCAAGAGCTCAACATCGAATTTGAGATGGTGCAGCTGCTCGCGATTGATCAGGATCTGCGGCACCGAGCCGGGTATGCTGCTAGGAATGTGTGCGACGGGACGTACCTTCAGCGAGGAGCCGATCACAATCAGCAAATCGCATTTGTCCTTGTCCGTGGCCATAACCGTATGGTACTCATCCGGTAAGCCTGCAATCGAGAAAGGTTAGGAATTATAAATGGTTTAAATGGAAGAAACCGCAGGCTTCTCAGGGGCTCCGTTTTATGGCTAACGGTTTTTTTTTACAAGAATTTCTCATTTTCACTTTTTTTTTGCTCTGAACCCATTGGAAATTTGTAAAGTATATGACTTCTTGGTTAGAGACTTGTGTTTTGAAGTTCTTATTGGCCTTAGAGTATCCTCTAGTCGGGCATCCCCGACTATAAGAAATAATATAATATAAGTATAATAGCTATAATAACTGAATTGGCAACACTTGCGGCAATTGGAAACAAATAAACAAGCCTCAATGTGTTGAAAAACGTCCAATTATGTTTTTCAATGTTTCGTTAAACTTGCAACAGTTCTGTTTGGCGTTGCCACAATTCCAATTTTTTTTAGCAGCCAATCAGGTTGGCAGCATGTAATCGGAGCCATAAATTCAAACTCTTTCCACATTTTCCTAACATATTTGATGGAGATTTAATGAAGTACTTACCCTCGCCAAAGAAGACAATGTCCGGCTTCATGATGCCATTCTCGACGAGCTGCTTCAGCTGGTCCTCAGTAACGGCAACAGAGGCATCAACGCTGTGCTCCACATTCGGCTGGCATTGAGGGCAGACGGGTATGCGCTGTGCAAAGATGTCGGCGCGCAGTGCGTCCGCATTGCATTTGTACTTGCATTTGGTGCACGAGGCCGTCGAAAAGGAACCGTGGCATTCGATGACCCGCTGGATGCCCGCCACACGCTCCAACGTGTCGATGTTCTGCGTGTAGTTGCGCAACAGTTTGCCCTTCGCCTCGAGCATTTTGATGAAGCGATGGCATGGCGATGGCATAAATTCACCGGGATAAATCTCACGGGCGAACTTGTAAAACGGACGCGGATCGCGTTTAAAATAGTTGATGTCAAACATCGCCTGCGGATCGGGCAAATCGGGAAAATCATGTGCCAGCCGTGCATAGATGCCGTTTGTAGAGCGAAAATCCGGTATGCCGCAGGAGACGGAAACACCAGCGCCTGTCAGCACAATAATCCGCTCCGATTTGTGAACCAGCTCGATGACATCGTCAAAGGTGTTCACGTTGCTCAGCTTGGTGCGACGTTTCGGCTCGTTGAGCAGATGTGCCAAATAATGCCAAAGTACCGAGTCATCTGTGTCCGGTGACAGACCGGTGGTGAAGTGCGGCATTATGCTAGCAATCACCTGGCGCGGCACGCGACCAGTGTAAAATTCGCGTTGCAGCCAACGCAGCTTCCAATCGTTGCGATCCATCGAGGAACAATCCGAACTGGACGAGTCATCTTCGTCATCGTCGCTGTTGGCCCAGCTAAAAAAATTGTAAATAAATATTGTTATGAATTTAATACCAATAAAATAAAATACCAATAAATTAAAAAAAAAATTTTTACATTTTTATTTTACTTAAACTGAAAATAATACAGAAACTAACTTTTTGGTCAATGTATACAAATAAACGTTTTTTGCCATTTATATATGTAAATATATATTTTAAATAAATAAATAGTTGGATTTTAGTTAAATTTCTTTTTGCTTTAGTTTGTTATTTTTATTATATTTATGATTTAGAAATCTGGTCCCATTCAGCCTTTATTTCCAAATGCAATTACATTTTATTGGTCATTTTTTTGGTCTTATTGTACTTTAACTAAAAATTACAGGAACTGACTGTGCTCAATATCTACAAATAAAAAGTGCTTGCTTTTGAATAATAAATATAAATATTATGATTTTGTTTAATTTTGTTAAGTTTGAGTTTGTTGTGTTATATTTATAATTGTAAATTCTGGTCCCATTTGGCCTGTTTTTATACCTTGATTTGTAATCTTCATTTTCATCCTCATCTCCTTCATCATCATCATCCGCCTCGGAGCAGGACTTTTCAAGACTCTTGTTATTCTGCTCTTTTTGCGCCATTTCATTTGTTAGATTTTTGGCATTTTGATTGGCGCCAAGATATGGTTCTCCCATTTGAGGCAATGTTTTTGTTTTGATTTCACTATTTGCTTTTGGCTGAGTTTCGCTTGTTGCTGGCCCTGTTGCCGCTGCTGATGTTGTTGCTGCTGCTGTTGCCGTAGCTGCTGACTTCACGTTTGTTGTTCGAATTTCAGCGCCAAAATCAAAATTTGCCTGCGAATGCTGAAAATTATTTAGCTCTTCGCGGCCGTCTTGCATTTGCATGTCGTGGACAGCCCCAATCTCTTTAGAGTTAATGTGGCCCAGTCGTATATCTATATCCTCATAGTTTTCCATCATTTTTCCAGGCGCTGCACAAAGTTTCCGATTGTTTTTGCTTTGTCTGCTTCTTCTCACACGCACGAACACCACCGAGCGAACGAGTAGTTACGACGTCTTCTTTTTGCTTTCTCGCTTTCCGTTTTCTTTGCTCTTTCGTTGGTACACACACAAAATTTTTACGTCTCTACTTTGCATCCATTTTGCTTGCGTAAAAATGATATTTAGCCAATAAATAATGCACTTTTTTAATTTTAGCACTTTTATTTTCGTTAATTACGCTTTTATACAAATTTTAATTTTTTTAAAAATTATTTTCAATTAATTATTTTCGTAAAAATTGTACGTAATTTCTGGAAAATTTTCCGATGATGTGACGTACAGACCGCCCAGTGTGCCCAAAGCAAACGTTGGAATAAATAATTAAATTTCACCACGCCCAACGTGTTATCTTCAGAGTCAAGTCAACGGTGACTCATGCTGGTATTTTTACTCAACCAACACACGGCCACACAACAATTGTATGGTATTATCGTAAAATATAAGTTTTAAGCTCACCAGAAGCAAGCAAAAATGTTTTTGCTTGCAATTAAAATAATTTGTTTACTGTAAAACGAAAAAGCGTATGATTTAAGTGTTTTCTGTAGTATTCCAATTAGGCAGACCACGTTTTATGTGTATACCCAATTCGGCGTTTTACAACACTTGTTTTTGGTTGCTGCTACAATCACCCCTTAACGATGCATTTATTCCATTCTGTTGCATACTTTGGGTCTCGAGTTATTTCAAGAAATATATAAAAATGATAATTTAAAGTGTTTAGTTATAAATCAGCAACAAATTACAGAAGTTTCTCTAGGAGTTTTGGGTAAGCTTGAGAGTATAGTATATCTAGTGGAAACTCGCACAGCTGTTCACACAGCTGTTTTGGAATAGGACGAATCCAAAAACTAATAAGAAAAATATCAACAAACGAACAACATAGCAACATGAACTAAAACTTATTGTGTCACAATCGAAAAATATTAAATATAAATTCATGCAACTACCATGTGTGTGCATTTTCGTTAAATTTTAAGGGCTAGCGCGCAATCGCAATGGACAACCTAAATTTGTATAAGGTACTTGGCGTGACTAAAGAAGCGACAGCGGACGAAATTAAAAAGGTGCGCATTTAATTTATTTGTTTAGAAGTGCACTGACATTGCGTTTTGTTTCTTTAGAATTATCGCAAATTGGCCAAAGAATTTCATCCGGACAAAAATCCCGATTCGGGTGAAAAGTTTAAGGAAATTTCATTTGCATATGAAGTACTTTCCGATCCGGAAAAGCGTCGCATCTACGATCGCTACGGGTTGAAAGGTCTGCAGGATGGCGCCGAAGGATCAACCGATGTTTCGGATTTTTTGCGCAATGGTTCCCATTTGGCGGCACGCCCAGTGAACGCAGCCGACGCGATGGCAGAATTATGGTTAGACTGGAGTTGACTCTTGAGGATATGTACGTGGGCGGCAAACAGAAATCGGTGCAATACAAGCGCCAGAAGCTATGCGAGAAGTGCAATGGAGACGGCGGTCCTCCACAGGCGCGCGAGGCCTGCGAGACCTGCGGCGGTGTGGGCCGTGCTGCCACCTTTTCGTTCATGGGTGTCAGTGCTTTCGATGCGGTAAGTAGAAGCAACAGTTTAAATTGAAAAGTCCGCCAAGCTAATGTAGCAATGTGTGCCAGGATTGTCCCGTATGCGATGGTCGAGGTTTCACCATCAAGGAATCGATGCGCTGCAAGCCCTGCACCGGCACTGGTTTCGTGGAGCAGCAAATGAAGCGCACCGTGGAGATTGAACGCGGCGCGCCGCACATGCTGAAGCTGCCCTTCGCCAATGAGGGCCATCAATTGCGCAGCGGCGAAATCGGAGATCTGTATGTGATTTTAATACAGGCCGAGCATACGCTCTTCCAGCGTCGCCATTCGAATCTCTACATGCACGACTTGGAGTTAAATCTGACAGAGGCCCTGTGTGGGTACACGCACTGTTTCAAGCACCTGGACGGACGCAATGTTTGCATTCGCACCCAACCGGGCGAGGTGCTGCGACACAACCACATCAAAATGATGCGCGGCGCTGGCATGCCGGTGTTCAATAAGCCTACAGATCATGGTGATCTCTATGTACAGTTTCGGGTTAACTTTCCGCCCAACGATTTCGCCACCCCAGCTCAGTTGGCCACGCTGGAGGGTCTGCTGCCGCCGCGCGAACGCGTCCTTGTGCCAGCCGGAGCTGAGGAGGTGCAAATGATTGACTATAAGCCGCACGGACGTCGCCATGATACCGACGATGATGATGAATTTAATGGCCAGTCGCCACATTTTGGTGGCGTCCAATGCCAGACGGCTTAGTTACGGGCGTGGGCCTACCCGTGGCTGTTACAGGCGCGTTATCTCGCCATCGATCTATGGGAACTGCTGTCAACGCTTGGCGTAGATGAGTTGTGCTTTCTAGTACCGCTAGTCGTTTTACTATGCATAGTAATTTTTTCATACAGGAATGTTTGCTGTGATCGGCGCGTGATCAAAATTTTGGCTAAATTTTAGGCTAGTGGATCTCAAACTATTAATTGATTTAGCTTAGCTAAACAAAAAGTGTCATGCATGTTATTTAAGCCCTACCAAATTCTGTTTTAATAATATTAACTCTTACTATTATAACCTTGCATATTATCTAATCTATCAGCAACAATATTTATCAGTTGATACAACGGATCGCATATAATATTTATAGAGTAAATATGAAACAATATAATAACACATATATGGCATACATATTTTCTTTGTTAAAATCCCAGATATAAGTGTTAGAAATTCGATACGTCCTAATTTATTTTAAAATCAGTGTGTTTCAATTGTGCAATTGAGAGAAGCTTCTTCAACTCCATAAAACATTATACATTCCCGATTCTAATGACGTACTAAACTGTCCTATTCTATATAAACTTATCTAAGAGTTTAACAGGCTCTCTCAATAAACTCAAGTTAGAAAAAATCTAACAAAAATGTATTTAAGTATACGAAAAACTTTTTAATTGTGCTCAACTATATTTGTAGTGTCTAAACTATAGCAAAATGCATAACTGGTAAATATATAATTAGAATCACGACTGCAAACCACAAAATTGAAAATTGTCGGAGTTTTAGTTCACGGTTCACATTTAGGATCGGATTTTCCTTGTTTCGTCACATTTTTTCCAAATTTAAAAGAAAAATATTTAATTTTATTTATTAAGTCATAATGCCGCCATGGCAATTCACATTATTGGGGTTAACATTATCCAAAGTACTAAAATTCAGTTCAGATATGGTTCGAACCGGTTATTCAATGATTTTTATTGGTTCGTGTTTTTCTATTTAAATATTTTGAGTTCCGGGCTTAACTGTGTTCCTGAAAATTCTATATTCAAATATTTTAAAACTGTTTATTAAAGCACGAGTGCATATACTATATATACATATATATAAATAATATAATCCCAGAGCAATTCAGTGTAAATGGTTTAAAACTATCTTGATTAAACCTTTTAATGATGAATCGATGACATTTAAGGATGTGTGAATTCTCTTTCAATGCAAGTTTTGTTGGCGCATTTCTTGGAGAGCGTGCTGATAGCGATCCTTCAAATTGGCCAGGTCCTGGAGCTGCTTATTGGCTTTGCCGTGCGAATAAGCCTGGTTTTCATCATGTGGTTGCTTCTTGCTGGCTTTTTGCTTTGGAGCCAGGGCATACAAATCGCGCTGCCCAAGCGACTGCTCCGTGTACGGCTTGCAGGACACGCGCAAATCGAGAGCGGCCAGGGAGGCCTCCATGTTCGGTTCCAGGGCAACCTGAGGCTCAGCCGGCTCCTCCTCGAGCTGGGGTACGGCCGGCAGCTGTGGCTCCGCAGAGCTGGGCTGCATCTCGCCGCAGCGCATCGTCTTGGCGTCGGCCGCCTGCTCGGCACTGACCTTCATCAGGGTCAGGTACTGATTGTACTTGGCATAGTTGCGTCTGCCCGTCTCGTCGTTCATCAGCACCTGCGCCTGGATGTGCGACTTGTCGCGCATGGCCTTCAGCCGAATGTGCTTGGTGATGTCCCAGCGCCAGTTGGAGCGGTACGAGCACAGCGAGCACTCGAACGGCTTCCGGTTCAGGTGACCCACGATGTGCACATGGAAGCGGGATGCGGTGGCGGCCCAAAATGTGCAGTGCGGACACTTGAAGACCTTCTTCAGGGCATCCGAATCCTCCGGCTGCAGCTGCTCAGTCACCTACAAATTTGGTAAAATACAAGTTAGAACGTTGCAATCGGGTGTTACCGATTGCGCAATACTCGTTCACAGCTTAAATCAGTTGAAAACGTTATTTTCGAAAATAATACATTTTTGTAATTAGTGGTGATTAGGTCTAAAATTATGGACGATAGAGCTCTAAAACAAACTAAGATATAAATGGGTACGAAAAAAATTGAAAACAATTTATAAAAAAATATTTTAAATGCAGAATTAATCTAGAGGGCAAACAGTAACCAAAATGTCAATTATGAAAAACGGTTCAGTTTTTACAAAGTTATGAGGGCTTGTAATATGGAAGCTATCGATTTGAGAGCTTTACATGTCAAAATTTGTCAATTTTTGCATTATTTTTGACCAAAAATCGGTTAATGTTTTTAATACTAAAAATATAAATTTTGAATCCTAAATATAAAAAAAAATTAATGAAAATAAGGGAAGGGGTCATGATATTTAGAAAATTTAATTTCAAAAATGTATATATTTTAAATGCAGATTTAAGCTATAACACAAACTATGAACAACACTTGAAAATCGATGCAGTTTTGACAAAGTTTGAACTACGGGAGCTATGGATCCGAGTGCTTTAATGTTTTTTATACTAATTGTGACATCCACAATCGATTAAAAAAATTCGGATTCTAAATTTTAAAAAAATGACTACATGCTTTTTTCCCCAAAAAATTAAAAAAATTAATTTTCAATAATGCATATATTTTAAATGCAGAATCAATTTAGAAGATAAACCATGAACAAAATGCCATCAGACGTGAATCGATGCAGTTTTGACAAAGATATGGGAGTTTGAACTATGGCAGATATATAGAAAAAAATATATGGATTAAATCACGCCCCCAGCGTAGTCAACAAACTTTTGATCCTCAGTAATCCTGATTGAATGCTTGAACAATTTTATCGCTAGCATTGAAACTGATTCGATTGATTTGTCACCAAAAAATCTTTACAGAACGATTCTATGTATCTAGCTTTAAAACTGAGGAAGATTATATCGAATTGCCACGCCCCCAGCGGCAATAGAAACTCCATTCAGACGGACAGACCCAAAACCCAGTCTGCACGTGAACAAGTATGCAACGGGAAATGTTACGGTCGCACAAACGAATATACCCACTTCACACCACATGCGCAGAGTATGGACACGTACCTCGCCATAGCCGGGCGCCGTTTCCACACCGCAGTAGCTGAGATCGTTGCCGGGGCCGCGGTAATCCTCGTCGGCGGCCAGCTCCATGTCGCAGGCCAGCTGGGTGGTGTTGCGCAGCGCGGGCTCGCACTGCTGCAGGTGGCTGATCAGCTCCATGGCGTTGGGCACGCGCTGCTGGCAATGCGAGCAGCTGATCGGCGGCAGCTCGGTTAGCGGCGAGGCCGGATCGGGACTGGAACTGGGCCTAGGCTCGGCCTCCAGGGGTTCGGCCTGCTCAACGGATGTCATGGCTGCTGTTGCCGCTGCCTGCAGTTGCTGCTGCTGCTGTTGCTGATGCTGCAGTTGGTGCTGATGCTGCTCCTCGGTTGCTGTGCGTCGGGCCACGTGATGGTTGAGCTCGTGGATGGTCAGCGATTGTTTGATGTTGGTGCTGAAGTCGCAGACGCCGCACTTGAAGTAGCCGTTGGCGCCGTGGTTCTTGGTGTGCCTGTCCAGATTCCACTTGTACGGCGAGTGAAAATCACAGGAGCCGCACTTGATCAGCGGCATCGAATGGTACTTGACGTGCTTCTTGAAGCGCGCACGGATCGGCGTGCTGTAGGAGCACTTGTGGCACTGATACTGGCTGACCGTGGACGTGCCGGCCGAGGACAGATCGAGAGCCTCCGGCGTCGTGCAGTCGTCGATCGGCGGCAGCTCGTCCGAATCGGAGCTGCTGTTCTCCGGCTCACGTTCCGGCTCCTCCGGCTGCGCGACCAGCGGAACCGCGGGCGGCAGCATGCACATCTGAAACTCAAAGGCCATGGAGAATATGTTGCCGCTGCGCGAGACCACCTGCTGCAGCTGCTGGAGCTGCTGCTGGCGATTGTACGCCTCCACGTTGCTGAGCAGCTGCTGCTCCTGCAGCTGCAGCTCGCTCTTCAGCTGCTTCAGCGTCGGCGCGCCCACCGGCGGCTGTGTGGCGGCGAGCACACCCGGCGCCGCCTCGATGCTCTCCTCCAGGCGGCGCTTGCGCGCCTCGCGGTTGCAGTGGCGCCGGCCGGCGATGCCGTTGCTGTCGTCGTCGGAGCAGCCGTGCACCATCTTCATGTGGCGCACCAGCTTCTGGAAGTGCCGGGAGGCGTACAGGCAGAGCTTGCACTCGTTGATCACGATCTTCTCGCCGTGCACGTCGCGCAGATGCGACAGATGGCTGCGCGGATTCTGTGTGAAGAACGCGCACGCGTTGCAGCTGTAGTTGCGCCGTATTTTGCACTGGGGCAGCTCGTCCTCGGTGCGCGGCTCCAGCGCCAGATGCGGCGACAGCGGCTCCCGGCTGTTCCCCAACTCCGGTTCGCCGGGCTGCGGCGCCGCCTGGGCCATGCCCAGCGGCAGGATCAGCGGCAGCGGCGGCACCGTCCGGTTGTTCAGCATCTGGAGCTGGCGCTCGAGCAGCTCGGCGCCCACCAGCGGATGCGTGGCCACCGCACTGGCACGCCCAGCGGAGGCGGCGACTGCCGGCGCACCGCCCGACTCAACGACGGTCTGATAGACCGTCGCACCACTTACCAAGCTGCGCACCACCAGACGGCCGCCGGAACGCTCCACCATGGACGGCAATTCCATATCGAAAGGCTCGTTTGGCAGCCTCAAAGAATTCCGCTGGATTTGTACTTTTTGCTCACGAAATTTCCACAATTTTTTTTTCCAAATTTGTTTTATTTTTTCTTTGCCTCTTGGCTTCACTTTTTTCCCATTGGCTAAAGTTGGGCGATGTTCACACTTCGATAGCTCACGTTGAACTGAGACCACTTTCGGACCGTCCAGCCGATGGTCGATTTTTTTACTACGCAAAGGCTACTGGGTCTCGATTTTCAAAGCGGTTCCTCAAAGTCCCATGCGTGCTGTGGGAAAGTCTGTCAAATTCGTCGATTTAACCAACACCAAAAAAAAAAAAAAATTGCTGTGGAAAGTCCAGAACCGATGCTGAAATTAACAGGGCTATAAAATTAAAGAAGCCAATGGTAAGTTAGCTAAAAAGGGGCAGCAGGCGCCACAACAGAGGTAGGGGCAGGGCTGGGGAGTGGGCGAGGGCGGGGCACAAAATCAGGAAATTCACTCGAAAATGACAGCAAAAGATAGGCCACAAAGCCTATGGAAAAAACTAGTAGTTAAATAGTAAGTAAGAAAGAAGGAATTAGTAAGTGGAAAATGGACCTTACAAAGGCATCAAATGCAGTTTCTTAAAGAAAAAGTATTGAAAAATTAGTTTATTATAAATTAGTTCTATTACTTCGTTTTATTACAAAGGATGGAAATTTTAAAGAAATATGCAGGATTTAAAAATTTAATACATAAATATGGACCTATAATTTGTTTTTATTACTAATAATGGGAAATGCAGTATTTAAAAATTTAAATTTGGTATAAAGGTACCTTGACAAAAGTTGCATTTTAAAGAAAAGGATTGAAAAATTGAGCCTATAAAAGTAACTAAAATTAAGACTTGGTTTTATTACAAAGGATGCAAGTATTGAAAAATTAAGACAATGAAGGGAACCAGCTCTATAGCTTGGTTTCATGATAAAGGATCACAAATGCATTACCTTAAGAAAGTATTATTAAATTAGGTCTATAAATTGGGTTTATTATAAAGGTAATACGATTGCAAGTGCAGTATTTTAAAGCACAACTATTATAAGTGTGAGCCCATAAATTGGGTTTGTTATAAAGGAAAATGATCCTGTAATTTGGCTTAAATATGCAGAACTTTAAAAACTATATAACTTGGTTTTATTACAAAGGAATTGTAGAATTTTGAAGAACAAGTATTGAAAAATTGAGCCTATAAGGGAAACTAGCCCTATAACTGGGCTTTATTAGAAACGATGACAAATATTGAAAATTTTCACCTATACAAGAAACTAACATTGAAAATTGGTTTTATTACAACAGAATAAATATGTAGAATTAAAAAAACAAGCATTAAAAGAAAACGAGTTATATAAATGGATTTCATTATAAGGGATTGCAGATGCAGCATTTGAAAAAACAACTATTGGAAACAGAAACCTATAAACACTATAACTTGGTTTTATTGCAAAGTATTACAATTGCAGCATTTTAAAGGATAAGTATCGGAAAATTGTACCTGTAACCTGTGTGACTAACGTTATAACTTGGTTTTAGGATCACAAAGTGAGGACGAATTTGAGGGATTTCAGAAACAGCTGAGATTGCGAACTCACCTAACGTTCAGTATTTAACAAGCTTAAAACTAAAGAGCCTCGCGTGGCTTTACCATTGAAACTTAGAAATCTAGTGTTGGACTTGACCGGGGTCTAGCCTATTGCTCTGTCCATTAGTCATCCGATTCGGAGAGCTGCAGCGGCAACAGATGCATCCACAAGTCCGGGTCAACGTTCAGTTCGTGTTGGCTGAAGTTGAACAGCGGCGGCAACGGCATCCCGTTGGGCATGTGGATGTTCAGTGCGGCCATGGTGCGGAGTTCATCGTAGCTGGCGTGCGCGCAGGCCCGCAGGGGCGCGATGCGTGCGTCCGCCTGGTAGACGAGGCAGCTGTCCAGCAGCTCGGCCAGATCCTGCGGCACCCAGGCGCCGATTAGCGTTAGCCAGCTGGCGCGCGGCGTTCGAGCGGCGGCGTCAGCCAGGCCGCTGGCCGCCAGCACATGTGGCGCCAGGTCCAGGCCGGCGCCGCCCAGCAGCTCAATCATGTGCAGCAGCTGGGCCTGCTCCCGTTTGGCGCTCGCAAAGATCGGTGTGCCCAGCAGCAGCTCGGCCAGCACACAGCCGGCGCTCCAAATGTCGACGGCGGTGCCGTAACTCTCGCAATTGGCAAACAGCTCGGGCGCCCGATAATGGCGCGAACAGATGTACGTAACGCTGGACCTATTCGCGGCCATGAACTTGGCGCTGCCAAAGTCGCCCAGCTTGACACACAAGCTGTGCGCATCGAGGAGCGTATTCTGCGGCTTAACGTCCCGATGGCAAATGCTGTGCGAGTGCAGATAGGCGAGGCCGCGAAACAGCTGATAGGAGATGATGCGCACATAGATCGGGAGCAACGGGATCCGGCGCTGCTGCAGCAGATAGTCGGCCAGGGTCATGGGCATATACTCCATGGCCAGCAGCATGCAGTTCTGCTGCGGACAGCCCACCTGGGCGTAACAGTGCATAATTAGACGGACGATATTGCAGTGTCCCTCGATGTAGTTCATGATCCTCGCCTCGTGCTCCAGCATATACGGATTGAATTTCACCTGCTTGAGTGCGACAGGACTCTCCGATTTATTCAGACGTGCCTTGTACACACGACCGAAGGTGCCCCGGCCAATTAGCTCATTGATCCGGATCTCCGTGCGCACCGGCTCCCTACAGCGCGTATAGGCCATGACCATCAAGATGGTGCCGTGGGGTATTATGGTATCGGGCGCAGATATCAAGCTCGGCTCCAACGTTTCCGCATCGTACGGAACTTTAACGGGTAACTCGTTCTGAGCTAAACGCAATTTAAAGGATTGGGTTGACATGAAAACGCACTTAAAGGGTTCATAGTCATAGCAACATTCTTATTGTTTTTTATTTCTTACTCACCCATTTGCTGCAGTTAACTTCTATTTGTTGTAAATATATAGTCAAGACTAAGCTGACAGCTAAAAAAAGCCAAGCTGCGCAGGCGTTAACTATTAAATTAACACGATTAACCTAAAAAATGTAAATTAGTAAATATGTCAAGTGCAAGACACGCGGCCAGCGGCTGTCCTTGTCTCGCCCCTTTTTGGCCATTGTCCATCGGTGGTCTCTTTCGCACGCGATTGACGGCAGCGCAAATTGTAAACACCATGTGCTGCTAATTGTTTATATTATATTTATTACTTTAAGGACACGTGTTTGATGGGTATTAAAGCACAGTTATGTTAAATTACCTCATGTCGTAAAATGCATAAAGGCAAGCTTGGCGCGCTGCGCATGCTTAAGGGAAACGCTGCTTTTTGGCGTTGCCACCTGTCGAACATGCTGCTGGAATCCACCACGGCGCGTGGCGTCGGCAAGTGGTGAATATAGTTTTTAAACCAAGAGTGTTGAGTTTGCAATAATATGAGATCTGCAAACAAAACAACCAAATTTAATAATAAATATAGGCGTTTACTTAATAAATAATAATTATTTTTACAATAGTAATAGTACAATTTTATATTTGTTATTAGTGCACAACTGAGAAAGTGCACCAATATCAAATTAAGGAAAATAAAATGCATTGTTTTTACTTCATATTGTTGACTCAAAAAAATTAGCTTGAATTAACCTTGAGGCTTCAGTATGATAAGTCGCTCAACGAATGTTTGCATGGTTGTGTTGCCCTTTTCATTTCCGGTTGCTTTACAAAAACTTTCGCCACCAAAGTTTATGGGCAAATACAGAGCAGAGGCACACACTACGGCGGAAATGTCGCCAGGCATCCTTCTCTCTGGTTCAGAGTTGAAATTCATGTAATTCCATTAACGCAGACAACTTCCGTTGGACGAGAAAATGACAGGCTCGTCTAATGGGCGGCGCGTGTGCGATGGCATGGATGACGATGTGGATGTGGCTGGCCATTGTGGCATATACGTATATATATATACGTACACATAGTGTGCGGTTTACTGCACGGCTTTGCGTCAGTTTCTGTGCCGAAAATACCCATGTTATCTAGTGCCCTTTATTTGGCATCCGTTCCGTACCCGGCATTAAAATTAAATTCCTAGATTCAAATGTCTGCTTTTATGATGATATAAATCGCGGTCGGTGCAACAGGTTCCACACACAAAATGGCTTAAAGTTCGACGCAAGAAGCTCGAACGGAAATGACTGCCAGACCAACAGTGGCAAGTAGCACAGCTATGGACAGATATTCAGGATATCCGTAGAGACTGAATATTTTACGTCTGCGTTTACGGCTCACTCGATTTACTCTTCCGGTCCCTTTTTTTGCGTCCTTTGTGCCTGTTGCACTGCAACTTGAAAGGAACTAACTAAAAACTAGATGTGGAGCAGATTTATGCGGTAAATAAAAAGAAATGCGACCTTGAACACATCCTGAGTGGAGTCAGAAGTACGGTTAAATTTCAATTGCGATTGTGATTAAAGCTGAAAGTTACCCTAACTAAAGTCAAAATGGAAATTAGTTTTATCAAAAGCTGGTTTGCTTTAAATGCAAAGTTGGACTGTTTCTAACACAATTGGATGGGAATCGTTTGGTAAATCATAGAGAAAAGTTTTACGACCACTAAACTTAATTTAAATGCGATTTTTTATCTTGATTAAATTTGAAATTCAGCTTAATATAAAATATACAATCTTGTTACAGTCCGAAATTTAAATTTCCGAATTTTTTATTTCTTTAAGGAAATGTTAAGTTTAATTTTGATTAATAAATATATATATATTATTATTAAAATATATTTTTACTATAAACAAAATTTTGTTTTATGTACACATGTAAGCCCCGTTGGTGATGTTATTAGAAATGTTTGAGATTCTTTTAGGCTTTTAGCTTTCATTATTTATACTTTACTTTCGTTGATGCTCGCTTTGTTGATTGATCAAATAAATAAATGTAAATATGTACATATATACAGGGCTTCAAGCCTCCAAAAATGTACGTTGATTCGTTTCGACATTAGGTTCTATTCGTGAACCTGGATCTGAAACAGGTTTTTTTAAATTTTATTTTTAAAATTTTTATTTCTTAAGAGTTTGAAAATGTTCTTGCTAAGTTATATTTAAGCCTCGTTTTTGTATTTAAAATGTTCCGTTACACTGACTACAAACTAACCTATTTTAAGATAAATTATGGTTCGGTTCGGATTCAGGTTCGACAAATTTGATAAAGTTAGGATCTAATATAAAAATTAAAAAATGGAGTTCCAGGATTTTAGCCGGCTTGCAGCCTTAATATATATTATATTTATATTTTTTTTGGGAATTTTACCTTCCAGCTTACAATTGGAAATATTTGAAGCTAAATTATTAGATAAGTACCCCTATGTATTCATAGTCGAGCAGTCTCACTGCGTTCGCATTCTTAGGCGCTTCAAAGTGGAAATCGTGCCAAGTTCTCGGTGCTAAGCACTTGACGTCTCAAAGTCAATGGCAATGGCGTAATTCGTGGGAAAATCTTTCGATTGCATTCAATTGCAACAAAAAAAAAAACAAAAAGAAAAAAAAACACAACAAGCTGTTTGACTTACCCACTGCTGTACTTACTAAGTATAATTAACAATATTGAATGCAGCAGCGCTGACAAACAACTCCCGGCCCTCGTTCCGCCCCGCCCTCGACGGCGCCGCCCTCGCCAAAGATTTGTGCAAATTGAAAAATGTTTTAAGACGACGCCGCCATCGTCACACCTTTCTGATGCTGATGCTGATGCTGTTTTACTGGTGTGTGATGCACACTGTTGCGGTTGCGGCTGCGATCTTGACCTTGAACTTGGTATTAGATGCGAGCTCTCTCAAAACCGGTTGCGTGCCCGAGCCCGAGGCTTTTGTACTGTAAATTAATGGGCAAAAGCGCAAGACAACGGTGACAAGCACCAGGCAAATCGCAATACCAACTTGCTTGAATTAAGAGCAGCGCAATGTGCAATAACAATGGGCCGGCGCTGTCAGTTTTCTACATTTCCATTTCAAATGAACAAAGGTTGCATAATTCAAATTAAATCACATTTCTATGCCAACCTGATGCCGATAAAAGCCAGCGGGAGAAAACCCAAAAATATTAACATTATCAGCAACAACAACAACAGCAACAACAATAACAGCGACCACGCTTCACTTGTTCTATGGTTACATTTTCTAAT
Organism: Drosophila robusta; assembly: GCA_035043565.1. Classification (NCBI taxonomy): domain Eukaryota; kingdom Metazoa; phylum Arthropoda; class Insecta; order Diptera; family Drosophilidae; genus Drosophila; species Drosophila robusta. The sequence continues at coordinate 8,116,033 of JAWNMW010000583.1, read as the reverse complement.
TGCAGGCATTTACAAACAGTAGCCAAGCCGACCCGAACCCCCGCCCCGGTGCCAACCGCAGCACAAACAAAACCCACCCGCACACACACACACAATCCGTCAGTCCGACAGTCTGACAGTCCGGGCTACCAACATGTTGCGCCGCAGCCGCAGTCGCAGCCGCAGCTAATCCGGCGGGCCGCTAAGTACGCTGTAAGAGCAGGCGGTGCAGGCCCTTATTTTGTTTTTATTGGGTGGGTGGACATGGGGCTGCCGCCCGGCCGAGTCGTTTAATTTAAAAGGCTGCGTGAGAGAAAAAAACTGAAAGTAAAACAAACAAACTCTGCCTAATATGGCATAATATGTTGAGCTTTAAACCAATGTGTTTGCTTTACGATATTTTGGCAAGCAAATACATGTTTGTATTAAAGCCAAACATGGTCTTTAGCATAATTAATGCGTATTTTTTTTGTTTTTAAATTAAACTAAGTAAAATATACCAATTATAGTAAAATAGTAATTTTTTCTTTATGCAAACAATTTAAATTTAACTTATATTGCCTATGGCAGATAGATTATATAATAATCCCTTGTTTATAAATTTGGGGGTTTGTTGAAGTATCGTAAAAAAATTCAAGAGTTGCATTTTAGCCGATTACGCCCAAGGCAGCAATATATCTAGCTGATACTTTTGAGGTTTTAAAAATAAATATTGGAATATTGCCGCTTTTTTTTACAAACTTCCAAATATATATTTAGGTAGGCGATTGACCTCCATAATCGTTCTCCCCATGCCTACGACATTGCGTTGACCTAATATCTCTTGGAGATTTCGTGATATCTGCAAGTGGTACATAAATTTTTTAAGTCCGAAATTAAAAATTATATGAATTAAATATTTAAAACTTCTGTTAAAGCTAAATTCTTCATGTTCTCAATTAGATTACATCCACAATATATATTTAAATTTATATTAAACAGAACGCTGCTTATTTCTTATCAGTTCCAATCAAACACAGTTACACTGACTACTTGGTTTTGTTATCTGTGTGTGCATCAAAGTGTGCCACGCCCCCTTTGTGGTGTTGGTGGCAAGCGCACGTACAACAAATTTGACCGCCAAAAACGTAGCGTGCAAATTGAAGCCTGCCAAAGTTGCGTTCGCGCCGCGGGCGGCTCTTAAGTAAACGGCGCCAAATGCCTGCCTTAAGAGTGTGAAATAAATTTCCAGAGTGCTCGACCGGGCTATACCCTGTAAGCAGTCAGTCGCTTTGACAAACTGTTGATTTAAATTTTTACATACAATAAATATATTACTTGGATACTATTATGTGCACTTTTCAGCAAAGAAAATTTAATAAAAGAGTTGATATATAAATGTAAATTTGAAGAGAAGAAAATTAAGTTGTCAACTAGGTGACTATGTGAGTCGAATATCAATACCTATTTAAATATATATTTGAATTTAATTTTATTCACTTAGTGCTAAGTACCTTTCACTGAATACGCCAAATAAATGCTATCGACATGTGCTAAAAATTATTATAATTATTATATTAATTATTATTATTATAATATTATAAAACCAAATTGCTAAAGCTTACTTTTGCTTAAATCTTTGGAATTCATTTTACAAGATTCAATAAAATGTGTCAAATTTGTTAAATAAATTAATATGAATGCAATGGCACAACAAGTAGGTAAGAGTCACATGAAGATGCGTTCTCCTGTCAGTTAAATGATACCCTTTTTATGGGTTTCAGCAATTACAGGGCATCATCACAATCAAACCGGTTAGGTGGTTAACCGAACAGCTGCAACGTGGCTGCAACAAAACTAGTCGCTGTCTTTGCCAGACTTGGCTACAATGTGTTATGTTGCATGTAGCGAACAACAACAGTTGCTGCCGTCGCTGCTGCTTTTCAAGAACCAGGTCAAGGCTGCCGCAGACGGCCATGCGTAGATCATCATTGCATTTTCAATTTGCAACCGCTCAAATATGTGGCAAACATGTTCGAGGAGTTTCCACAACAACTGTTATGAATCATATTTTTTAGCAAATTTTCTCTCGTAAATCATTTGAAAAGCTAAGAGCGTTAAAAGCGTTAAATTATTTAAGTCAGGTTGAGAAATAATGAGGCAAGCCTTATTTGTCATAATTGCATATATGTATTGTATAAGTACAGACCGTGCCCGGTAATTAGCCTATCTGTAAATGGCATCAGAATTTTCAACATTTTTGGTAATATTCATGCAACGATGGGCTGTTCGTATGACACCGACCTGCGCTATATGCCTGGCTAAGCAGAGTTGAATAAACGGCCAAGCTAATAACCAGAGGATCTCGGGCATAAAAAAAACAAAAAAGCTTTTTATTCTCATTTTCAAGCAGCTCTAGAGAACACGGCAGCCAGCTCATCATAAAGTGTAGTAGCCGCGTACTTCCTGCTCCAATTTAATGACATTTAAACATGCATTTTAAATTAAGTGCCCCGGACACTTAGACTTTAATGTCACAGCCGGGCCAATAAGCGCAGTGTTGAGTGCATTAGTCAAGTGATTAATCATACGCAGCGTTGAACGCAACGCAAAGCAAAGCAGATGAAAATTTAAAACATTTAAGTCCTTAGTTATTTACTTTACGGTGGGGCTTCGGCTTAGCTATCGTTTACTGACCCAACACTTTCCAGGTTAAGCTTAATTAGAATTTATTTACATTTTACGGTAATTCATAATTTAATGTAAGATAATTATTTAAGATTAAATAATTTATTTGACTTACCTGTAAGTTACTTTTTTAACAGTTTTCCTACAAAATGGCTAAGTAAAACAGCATAAAGTAACAAACCATTTATACAAACCTTACAAAAGAAGGCCCTGAGAAAATGAACGGGAGCTGACTGGTCCTGCATAAGGACCTCAACATCCCTACCATAACAGAGCTAATCGGACGACACAGCTCAAGATATGTGGACTGGCCTGCTACACACCCAAACCAACTTGCAACAAGCTTAGCCACAAATAAAAACAGGCGAAGACTTAAAAGATTGCACCCCTTAAATACCTGATACGACTTAAACCTTTGAAAATAAAATAGTCATAGTCATATTCATAGTTACATAGTAATAGTTATAGAGGCAGTTCGCCAACCAATTGGTAAGTTTATTATGTTATAGAATTTTAAGACAATAAGCTGCAATAAAGTATGTAAATAAGTAACAAAAATAAAAAATAAAATAAAAAAACCGTTTATCACAAAACGACATTTTACAGGATATGGTTTCTATGCGCACAAGGAAATGAGATAATATTGAATTCCTCCATATTAATGGAATCTATATAAACCACCAGAAAAATCGAGCTCGCTACAGATGCAGTTTAATTATCATTTTATTAAGTCCAGCCGAACAGAAATCAGAAATAAAAAAATATAAAGCATTTAGTGAAATTAACATTTAAAATACGTTTTTATTTCGGAATATGTACAGCGTGTTCTGAAACCACAAAAAATGGAGTATCTTTTATTTACTGCGGTTATGCTTGCTGAATTCAATTTAAATAATTTCATGAGTTCGACTTAAAATTTATGCATGGCCTTTTCATGAATTCATGAATTTGATTTTCACGCGAAAATTGACTATGCGTTGGTCCAAGAGTCTTACTGCAACATTTCTGGCCATATCAGATTTTAAACAGTTGTTAAAGATTCATGATTTATTATTTAAATACACTTATGCAATAAAAAAGCCTATCATAATAAATACTTTTACATTTTCAATTGTATTAAGAATTTTTTAACGGCTACAGTGAACACCAATCATAACAAGCATTGGAATATATTTATATATTTGATATGTAAATAATAAAGAAAAAACTTAGTTTTGGCATATATTTCTAATTTTTTACTAACCGCCTTATAAGAATAACTTAATAATAACTATTTTAAGTATTATCTTTTATTTGAAGCAATTGGGTAAACACCTTTAAGTCTCTAAATGAACGCCCTTCCTTGGCTGGGCTTCCTGTACTTAAACTAATTTGTTTGCCTATTTGCCCATAAGGAATTACCTCCAACTTGTGCGACAAACAACGCTCTAGTATTTGGCAGACTCGAGAGAGGGAGAGAGGGGGAGCTTCGACAGCTGCCACACTTGGGGGCACTTATAGCACCTCGGCCGGGTGCTTGCCGATGCTTAGCAGCCATTTATACTGTTGCGTTCTGTGAAGTGATGCTCGCTTGAAGCGCATTGAACTTTTGCCTAATAAGCGCTATTGACATTTTGAGCAGACAGATTTAGCCAACCAGCAGGGTTGCCAGCCTGTGTGCGTCGGGTGCGTCAATGGGGCACAAGCTACCGCAGGCTTAGGCAGCCATTGTTGCGTGTGGCATGGATATGTGAACGCTGCCAGAATTCTCTGTGTCTCACATTTTGCAAGTGTGCATTACCTGCCTGCCGGCTCCACTTTACAGTGGAGCATAAAACTGTCCGACTCAGCCAAAAAATCAATAGCTTTGAAAACTCTTAAAACGAGCTTTAACATTCGCCAGATTTGTGCTGTAGGTGGCATTAAAATTTCATAAGCTGTTTACGACTGTAAAACTGCTATAAAGTTTGTTTTATGTAGCCAAGATAAAAGTTTAACACTTGACGGCTGCCTGCACCGTGGCGGCTTTTGCTACGTGAAAGGTAGGCTCCTACCTGGATTGCCCCACTGCATTAGACACGGCACATTGTGCTTACTAATGAGCCCGTAGACATCCTCCTCCATGTGGGGAGGAGTCTCCTTAGCCAAACTTTGCACAAGTTCTGTGGGCAACATATTTACTTTGTCTAACAATGCTCTAAAGCGAATTGTTACAGTTGATCATTGTGCTTCTTAACTAACAGATATATTTTAAGATATAAAAGTATTAAAGTTTAAGGTTTTAGCTCTATCGGAACATTTTTAAAACATTTGCTATTTTGATGTTGAGCACAAAGAATTTCAAGAATTAAAAATGGCATATTTTTTGGTATAAATTTAAATTCGAATTGTACTGTATTCTTAGTGACATTTATCAGACATAATTTTTTGAATTTCAGGTTATGTTAAAAATACGCATGGAATTATTAAGGAATTGGTCTGGCAACGCCGTCTTAATCTACCACACTTAGAATTTCACCATACAAGTGTCTTGAGCAAAGACGAGACGAATTTTAACAATGCAGCTGAGTGGAAAAGTCGTTAAATAAAAAAATGAAACAATTAATTTTTTATTACATTTCAAATTTATATTGATAAACCAACACGATTTTCGAATAAAATTTTATTCATTTACTCAGTTGCCGATAAGTAGATGCCAAACATTAAATGAGATTAAAAGTGCCCCCTTTTCTTATATTTCGTTAGAGTATATTATGTTAAGCAGTATCTTCTTGCTTATTAAGAAACATTAAATGAGATTAAAAGTGCCCCCTTTTCTTATATTTCGTTAGAGTATATTATGTTTAGCAGTATCTTCTTGCTTATTAAGTGTGGTTAGAGTAATATACGTTTACGCAATACGCAATATTTGAAATTCCACAGGGACGTACCGCTTAAAAGGTAAAATATAAAAATTTTAAATTTATTGTTTTAGTTGGTATTATATATGCATTAATTCTGTTCAAATTATCTAAAATGGTAGCTATTTCTTTGTGGTTTATGCAACACATGCGTTTTACGTAAGTGAATTAAAAGTCTTTTCTCTTATTCCTCATTCAAATTTCGTTGTCACTATTCGATGTTACAAAACTTTGCAATTAAATGAGACTTTGGTTGTCAAAGCCAGCGTCATGTCAAGCGAAATCCATTAAAATCGTCTTAAGGTACACTCAATATACATACAGATACGTATATACAAATGTGCGTATGTGTCCCTTGCCGACCATGTCCCAAGCATAGTTAAAGATTTCACATTAAGATAATTCCAAGGAAATAACCAAAAAGCCACATCGGCTGCTTTGGCCCAATAGCCCAAAAGCCGGCGCCGAAAACATCAATTGACAGTTTCGTTTCGTGTTACTCGAAAAAGTTTAAAAGAAGGAAAAAATAAAAATATAAAGATTTGGTGAGTAAAACAACGGCAATTTGTTGGGGTTTTATTTGCGCGTTAGGCCGCATTGAAGGTCTGCAAAATAAATAAAAATAATACTTTGTTTTTTGGTTTTTTTTTTGTTTTTGTGGCCAGGTAGAAATTAACGTGGTGACCATCGGGTTTGACCATTCTTCGGAGCACACCCTGCCCAACATATTTTGAAACATTTTTAAGGCTGGGCTCCGCACGTTCCGGTTGGCTTTATGGGATCGTCTCGCCGTCCAAGAGAAAACGCATCGGCTGAGTTTAAGGGCTCATTAACTAAATGCAGCAGCCAAATTTGTATGTGATATATGTACAAGCTTATTGCCAATATCAGTCATGAAGATCAACAGCAATCTTCAAGTGCTAAACGTTTTTGAGGTCACTAATTGTCTTTGGGTAATAACTGCGGATGCGGACGCGTTTTTCTTTCTTTTCGGGGTGTGGCTGGGCGTCTGCAGTATGCAGGAATTCTCATCCACATTGTTGTCGACAGATTGCTTTACCGTAAGCCACTTTTACTTTTCGTTACCGCAGACTTCAGACAGTTTTATAGGCTCCCAGTGGAAGCTGATTGCAGCCCTGATTGACAGCTGCGACGGCTACTTGAAGCGCAGTCGGTAAATCACAGCGGACCCGTTCTCAATCCCCTCTCGACCCGCCCATGCTTTATGATCTCCGCCTCGGCACAGCCCATAAATATATTTGGAGAACGCGTGCTCACCCTGCGGCGGCTTTTGTCGGCGCTGGAGCTGAAGAGTATCCGAAAGCTTATATTATATATATATTTATGTTGATTGGGTCAGAACCCAAATAACACACAACTATTACTAAATTATTATATACCATTATAAAATTTAGTAACTTGAACCAGTAATTTTTTTTGTATATTTGTTATCTATACTATTTTTTATATTCGTAATTGAGATTTGTAGATTTTATCCTTATTTTAATTTAATAAAATTTAAATATGACTTGTGGGTTAATATTTTTAACGCATTTCCAGTGTTACGGGTTATTAAGTAGAGGTATTTACTTAAAAATCCTTTGTAAAATCATAGGGTGTCTTTCAGCCAAGCTTTGCAGTCAATCTGTAGATTTATAGCTGAATGCAATGCCTTACGATAAACTGTCTATCAAACATATACGAGTTTTTTTTCATTTAGTGATCTATTGGTTGCTTGGCCTGCCATATGTCTTGCAGATATGCATCGTGCAGTGGCCATATTTCGGTTACATTATTTTGGTGTATGTAGACATATTGGAATTTAAAAAGCACACCACAAACAGAAAATTGGCCATTAAATGTATTCCCAGAAAATTGCACGATAAACCAATATTAGACAACATTTTCAGACTGTGTATACAAAATTGGGAAATGTTTAAGGAAATGCATAAGAATGCCATATTCGGAAGTATTAAGTTATATACTCAAATATCATTTAACGATACAAAAGTACAAAATATACATTTAAAGATACAGAAGTACAAGAAAAATATTTTCGTAAGAATCTTCATCAATTTACCAATAAATTTATGATCCAAGTTAAATTATAGAAATGAGTTAAGTTCTTTACTGAAATATTATTTAAAGATACAGAAAAGTATCTTCGTAAAATTTAACACTAAATAAATGATCCAAATTAAATTAAAGAAATACACGTAAAATATTCAATATTCTTATGGATTTCAATTCTTTCAATTAAAGTTACTTCAGTAAAAAGCCAACGTTCCGTCAACTGCCTTCATAAAAACCTCACTTTTTGTGCCATAGGCAACAATTTCGTTTTTTCGTCTGCTTCCTTCAGGCTCGCCATAAATTGAAAAGGGAATCTACCATATGTCGTACACACACAAATTCACACATTCAGTTGGCATCAGATTGCCAGCATATCAGGGCACATATCGCGATTCAACTGTCCAGATAGTTGAGCGAAATGTCAACAATGTCGCTATTAAGCGCCAGGGTTAGGCCAATACCAAAACCGTGGGGGTTCCGCTGACACGTTCGTTGTGGAACAATGGAAACTTCCGCTCTCCTAAAAATAAAAAAACCATGCGTCACAACGAAAAAACAAAGATATAAATTGTAAACTAAAAAACGAAAGAAATAACGATACGCTCCATTTTTTGCAAAATTGAAAATGGGTTATGTTATGACAATATGCAAAATTTTTGACACTCGCATTGAGTGCTACAAAGTTAATAAACAAGGACAAACAAGTGTGAAAACTCGAGTTGAGAGTGTCTGACCAGGACACGCTTTATGCAAAATAAAATAAAATCCATTTTTATTTGAATTTTAAAGACTATTAATAAATAGATTAAACAACTTCTTTGTAAACTAGCAAGAGTTATGTTAGTAAAAAAAAAGAAAAAACGACACTCATGCATTTTGGGCAAAAGTCATAAAGCTTTATATTATGACAGTATGCAAAAATTTGGACACTTTAATTGGGTGCTATATAGTTAATAAACAACAGGAGAGTGCCTGACTAGAAGATTCTTTATGCCAATAAAATCGAATCCATTTTCATTTGAATTTTACTGACTATTAATGAATAGATTTTAAAACTTTTTTAAGAACTAACCAAGAGACAAACAGGCAGACATATACCCAGTTAACCTGAATCTAACACCAATTTACTTTATATATTTTAGTGCTCTTGCTTTAAATAGCTGAGATTTTACGAGTTCTAACCACATTAAGTGTTGGGCACCCTCTAAACAGAATACATCAACTATCATAAAGTACAAAAAAAAAGAGAAGAAAAAGAAAAACAAACTCTTGTTGCCCACATGCCATATCTGTATACAGAGTTGGCAATAAACAGCAGACAAATTAACATTTCAGTCACACAATGACCTTCACCTAGAAGCCATCAAAACGAACCGGTGGCCCAGCCCCAAACGTAACTCTGTATGGATATCTAATAGCGACCAGGCAACAGACAACCATACGCCGCAGACTAGAGCCAAAAGTAGATGGGTAGCCAAATAGCCAAACAGACGAGCTGATAGCCAAGCAGAAACCCAAACAGCCAGCCCAACAGCATTTGCTCAGTCGTTCGCGTAATTTTGCTTTTTTGTGAGCTACTTGATTAGCACGCTCTTAGCCATGTTTAAACGTGGGCTGTTTAACCAAACGGCGGGCACTACAAAAACGGCACATCAGCCAAACAACAACAACAACAAAATCACGTCAATAGCAGCAAATGGCCCAAAAGAACCCAACCACGCTAAAGACGCTTGGACGCAAAATACCAACAACAACAAAAAAAATCCAACAACAAAAAAACTGGCTTGTACGTGCCACTGATTAGTAAAACAAACAAATTAAATTGGTTATGCTACGAGTACGAATACGAGTACAGGCTAGCTTTGGCTAAAGAGCTGGCCCAAAGAGTTGGCTCTAAGAGCAGTACATTCGAATTTAAAAGAGAGCGACAATAGACCTTTGTTTCAGAGCAACTTTTGAAATGCAAGCTGGCTCTTGGAACAATAAAATAGCTAAGTAATATAAATTATATACTCGTTTAAATGTTTGCAATAATCATAAAAAATAATTGGTTTTGATTCTTTAATATTTCATTTCATAGGAATAATAAATTCATTTGAATTGGGAATTTCTTACAGTTGGTAATTACCCATTAGAAATTGAAGCATTCTGAGTGATAATCTTGCTATTATTCAAGTCTTTATTAAATTTTGTACTCATTAAAAATGGTTTGGCATAATGGAATTGTGCATATATGTGTGCCTGTCAGAGAGATAAGGGCGAGAACACAAGACACATCTCTGATCTGCAGAGTATATACGTTTTTTATCATCATAAACTGATTGTATGCAAAGAGATCTTAATATGTACTTGATATATTAAGTGTAAGTTCCTTTGTGACGGGTGTAAATTTCGTTGTAAATTAGCTAAAGGTTTCTAAATAATTATATAATTATTACCTATGTGATTTTCTTGAATAGATATCAATATTCAGTACCGATTTTTAAAACAGATTTTAAAAGCACTATTCAACAAATTTGGCTTGAAGGTGCTTGTATTACTTTTATATACTTTTTAAAAGCTATTACCTCAAAATTTAAAAACAAACATTTCTTTAATTTAGCCATATTTTTCCCGAAAATAATTTAAATTTTTATAATTTTAATAAAATGCTAGTTATTATTAAAAATGTGTGAAATTTGTATTATATTAATCGACTATTTACTAGGTTTGCGATGGCTGTAACAAGGTGTTATTATTTATACGATGAGTTTGGTTTTGTGCGCTGTCTTTGCATTCTTTGGCTTATTGCAAGGTTGCGCTGGGAGAAGTTGTTGGCCAATCAATATGCAGGCCGCAGCACTGGCTGCCTTTTTTTTTGCGAGGCGTCATTATAAGCCACAGCAGCATTGGCCTGGGCTGTGATTGCGGCTGTGACTGTGGCTTGGGCATCGGATACGGTAACATGGGCTTCGCCCATTACTGGACACCAGTTGGGTAACTGCTGCGGCTGTTGCATTGTTCTCTGCGTCGTTCTTAACGAGCACGGCATGCAAAACAAGGCGCAAGACGCCATTTGGCCAACAGAAACGCAGAATCGTTTTATGAACGCTGCGCTTTGTGCATGATAATTAAGTCAGCTTCTGACTCTGACTCTGACACTGAGACGGTGACGGCGACGGTGACGGCGACTGCGACCGAGACTGAGACTAAAACTGGGACTGGGCTGGGTGAGACTGTTGACTGTTGTCGACTTGTTGACTGATTGTGCGCACGCGCTCATAATCAAAGATTCCTCAGTGGGATGCCGAAGCGGTTGCCACTTGGCATCGCCATTGGGGTGAGCTGGCATTTATGATGGATGGCGCATATTGGGTGATTCGCCTTGACGTTGATGCGCCATCAAAGAAAATTATTGCGTGCGCACAATTAAAACTAAAATAAAGTTGTTAAAAAGAGAACACAATATCTTGAATCGCATTTGCATATTGTATTTTGTTTTTTTTCGAGAAAATTCTTTAACATTTGCGTAGCTTTCAGTTAAATTTGGCACCGTTAAAAACAAACATTGTCCAGCAAATTCCCACTAATGAACTTGCAATGTAGCTTTTAATTCAGTTTAATAAAATTTATAATCAAAGATGTTTGTTTTATTAAGCCCTAAATAGTAAAAATAAATCCTGATTGACAACCAAAATATTTAAAAATAAGTGAGGGGCTCCAGTCGGGAGTGTCTAACCTGGGGATACCCTGTACCCTGGCTTTACATACCTTAAAACTCGTTTGAATTCTTCTATACTTAAACAAAATTACACATACACACACAAACGCACGCCGTAAAATGTATGTTTTTGTCAGCCGTTGCGCTTGGCCCCCATAATGGAAAGTAAATTTTTGAATAACTTTTAAAGTAAAGTAATGCAAAAAAATATAGAAAGAAAAGACGCTGTATTTACTTACAACTAAAAATAATTAGGAAATCTTACCTGAGCTCTTGAAAATCGCATAGAAGGGCGTTTTTGCATTTGACCAGTAAATAGGCTCCTAAATAAAAACTTATAAAAGAAGATTTCAAGAAAGAGTGAGAGATTGAAAAAAGAGGAAGATAAAGAAAAAGAAAGACAGAGATAGAGAGAGATAGAGTAAGATGGGAAGAGAATGGAAAATTAATGCACTTTATAAACATTTAACTAAAAGAAATGCCAAAACATGAAAGCCTTACCTGAACGTTTGAAAATCGCATAGACGGGCGTTTTGCTTTTCACCAGTAAATCTTCTATAGGCTCAGAAACAAAAAGTTATAAGAGAACATTTACAGACAGAGAGAGAGAGAGAGTGAAAGAGATAGGAGAGAGAGAGTGAGGCAAAAGAGAGAGAGGGAGAGAGAAAGGTATACATATATGTTATATTCATATGCGTTTTAGTTTAGTTCATAATTTAGATGATACATTTCTTTTATTACACTGATTTCTTAAGTTTCAGCTTAAAGTTAGCTTAATATACTAGTATATATAAATAAATCTTTAAGGCTTAAAAATCGAAAGTTGCTTGGTCAACGATCTGTGCAACAGTGAAGTTAATTTCTGTGGCATCTCACCTCGGGGTAAGTAGACAAAGGATGCTAAACAGACGACCTGCAAATGGGATACATACTTGGAGCCATGTCGCCAGCCTCCATCAAGGGGGCTGGGGGATTCGTGGGGGCGAAAGCATAAGCATAATGAGCCGCCGCCTGGCATCGTGAGGGCTACGGCTCTGCCAGGGAATGCCTGGTGCTGTATCTAATGGCTCACGTTGTGGCAAGGGTGGTGCTGGTGGTGCTGCTGGTGGCTGTCGATGCTGCAGCCGGCGGAGGTTTTTGCTGATGCGGTGCTTTCGAAAGCCATAAAAGGGCATTAGCCTCGTGAGCACATCGCTGCAGCTGTGTCGGCAGCGTTTGGAAAATTGAATAACCAGGCAGTGTGGAGGAAAGTGAAGCCAACTGGGGGGAGATTGTGCGGCGTTGTAGCCAAGTGATTTAGGGGTTGCCTGCCAACAGTAGCTGCGGTTTTAGCACAGTTTAATTTTAATGGCCTGTCAATGAGAGTGGCTCAAATACATTGCTGCTACAAAGTATGCGCACAAATCGAGTCCTATTATTGAAGTGCAGATAGAGATTAATTTTAAATGCAATGGTCTACAATGATTTTAATTGTTAACAACATTACTATTTCTTCGATACTAAAATAAGTTTTATTTTATTTTAGTTCTTAATTTTCTGTTTTTACTATACTTAACATGTACATAATTAAGGAATCTTAAAACAAATATATTATTTTAACCAAATTTTCAGAGCTTGACATAAAAAATTAATTAATACGTTTTTTTCACCGATTTTGAAATGTCCCAAGGTCGAAAAATTGTTGAATAATATTCTATTTACTGAAACAACGTGATGAAGAGAACCGGATTCGAGCTTTTCTGTCGTGAAGAAGATGTTTTTTTTAATCAGTTTGCAATAAAATAAAAAATCAGTAATAAAAAAAATTGTTGTCCACTTACTTTAAGCATCAGTGTTGTAATCATATACGACAACGTATCGTATTCGACTGCTGAGTCAGCCCGCCATAGCTTACACATAGATACGAATTACAATGCCCCATGTTATTTAGTAATCCAGCAATTAAAATTGTAATGAAATGTAACACTGAGCTTTATTTTATTGTGGACAACCGTTACAACTATAAAACTTAAGCTAGGTCTGGGCTCTGCTGCAGTAACAAAACGTATAAAAGTGCCAAACATTCGGAGTCTGTTGAAACTGCCTGCCTGCACTGTCAGGGTCGGGGGCCATCATTTGCAGATGGTCACCCTAAAAGTTACGTATTCGCAATCTGCTAAAAATAAAATGGCACAGATATTACAGTAGGTGATATAAGTCTAAAATGTTAACTTTTTATAGCGGATAAGAAAATAGACTTAAAAAGTTAAGAATACAATTTCTGATTCTAAATTTAAAAAAATTTACACGCCAAATAAAGAGTAAGAGATTAAAACTATTTTTCTTTCATATACGAATTTAAATACAGAATGATCTAGATGTCAAACCATGATCAAAATGCTAAACATCATGAAAATCGGTTCAGTTTTGACAAAGTTATAAGACCTTCAAATAAAAGATATAGGTTTTTATGTAAACATACATTTTATTGCAAATTATGTATATATTATTCTACTGCCGAGTACGGCGTAATTGTGTGCTTTGCGTTATACAAGTATTTATTAAAGCTCCTGTTGTTTTGACTTGGCAAGTCAACTTAGCTGTGAATGTATAATCTATGTATTAGATTAGAAAAACCTATACTCAACAGATCGATTAGACGTCCAATCAAAATTGATATAGCTGGAAATTCCCTAGCCACAAGTGATTGTGACGAGAGCGGTTTGAAAAGTCAGTTTCAAGTGTTGAATAAATGTCGAATACTTCGTCTGGAATGGATGAATTATGATTACTTTTAAAACCACCCTTGCGGTGATTGAATCGGCTAGAGGTATAAAAGCCTGAGCTGCAGATTGTATTTAATTCAGTCGTAAGCAATTGAAAGTCAAAGAAAACATAATGCTAAACAAGCATAGCTTTTGTCTTCTGGTGTTATGTGGTTTCATTTGCGCCATGGTGGAGGCCAGGAGCGTTTATCAGATAATAGAAGGGGATCTATCCGAAGAGCGACCTAGGATTACTGGTAACTGGAATAATGATGGGTCGGACTCTCGAACTCGAACTGGAAACTGGAACAATGATGGGTCGGACTTTCGAAACATAGGCAAAGAGTTGGACGAAATAAGACGCATTCACGGTAGTGTATCTAATGACGGATCAGATACAACTCGCGATGGCAACTGGCATAATGGTGGCTCCGACTTTCTGCATGATAATAAAGATAGCGATGAAATCACGTCCATTGGGGGTACAATATCTAACGATGGGTCAGATGAGGCTCATAACGCTGGGCATGGGCATGTACAAATACTGCAAATTTGAAATTCTATTCCTATTAAGACTCTATTATAAATGAGATGTGAAATAATAAAATAACGAAACATTTGTGCTTGTATAAACGTTAAGAAGCGGAAATGAATTTCTTAATGCTGTGACCTTGTAGCATATTTATATGTATATATGTGGCCCGAACATAACATAACCAATATGTGTAGCCAATATGTTTGTTGGATGTTAAAAAAAAACAGAAAAAAAAACTGGTGATATCAACAAGTCGAAGCAATTAACACGCTACAGAACTTTGTTTGACCATGCTCCGGCGACATAAATCGCATAAATATGCTAATTTATGTTGTTGCCGCCCATGCGATTGGAAGATTCTCTGCTCAGGTTTCGTTTCGGATAATTTTGCTCATTTGATATTCGGTTAATTAGCATAGCTTTATGATTGCCAGTTCTATAGTAAGGAACGGCAATTCATAAAAAATGTTTAGCTTTGATAAAAGTGAAAGTATTAAGCGGTTATATAATTAAATATCTTGGTAGCCGAACTGCAAATAGATTAAGTTAGCTTTGTTAGTTAGATTAATGGGCGCTACCTCCGATCATTGTTGTATAATATATATATAAATATTAACAATCGCAATGGTAATGCTGGAAAACTGAAACCGGTTTGCTCTTTAAATCAATGAATATTGCAATAAAATAAATATAAAGTTAATTTATTTTATTATTTGCCAATAAATGTTCAATGAAAAGTGAATAATTACTTTAAGGACAGTTGCTTAATTTCTAAGCATCACTTTTATCGTTAAGTGACTTTATTTATCGATCAGTGGCATATTTTATCGTAATGCTTTATTCTTATGGCTTAAGCTAACAACTTAATAAATACAAAATTCTACCCATAATAATTTAACATATCATATTTATTGGTCGTTATCGCACTTGAGCTACACTTATAATTGAATCGATAATTATCGATAAGCTATCGACTAGATGTAGGTGTTAATTGTGACACACAAGTTCATTTAGCCAGCTCATTAATACATATATGCGTTTCTTCTAGTTTACGTAATCCCTTACATAATTTACTATTATTTATCGATGTGCTATCGATCACAATGCACTATTCAATCTTAATCGATGTAATAATACACATATTTCTGTGAGGCTGGCCAAAGGATACATCTGGCATTTAAAAGCCAATTAAGAGTCTTTTCCATTAAATTTATTTCAATTGTGTGGCAACATTGCCGCCAACCGATTTTATAGCATTTATTTTAATACTATTAAAATTGTGGCGGGTCGCGTTCTCCGTATTTAATACAACGCTTGTGTAAGTTTTAAATATTGTTATTTGCTTTATTTTATCGTAGTTAAAAAATCCAATTTGTAATAAATTAAAGGGTTGCGATTTAAGTTGAAAAAATCTGAAATTATTAAATTGCAAAAATAAAAAATATATGTTTGGAAATGTGTGTGATAAAACTTTGATACCCTCTATAGGTTGATGGTGTTTATGCGTATAAGCTGACAATTAAATTTATATAGTCGCTAAAAGTTGCACTTGCTGCTGTCTGTGATTACGTATACGCCTCGAATGATGCACGGCAACAGCAGTAAAGAATACTCAGAGACACGCACAAAAGCGGGCCAGCGCGATAAGCAGCAAAATGAGAGCTCATAAAAGGGGCGGCATAGACAAAAATATGAGCAGCAGCAACAGCTAGTCCAATAAAAATAAACTAGAAGATAGACAACAGCGAAATCTCGAAGTCGACAAAAAAGCACAAGAGTCCAAGATAAGTCGGAGGCCGTGCACAAGCCACGGCGGATGGCCGGCAGACAATCAAAAACAAAAACAAAACACAAACAAGCGAATTTCAAGCGAAAGTTAAAGCTGCCTTGTCAGAATCAAAAGCGGATTTAACGGCAAAATAACACTAAGAGCAATGAAAGCGTTGTCAACTGATTAAATTTATTTATTATCACTGCCTAATGGGTGCTCTCAGATGCTGTTGCAAGAACTTGCGGCACAAAAGCTTCTTGTCTCTTGTTTCTTTACCTGGCTTTTATCCGCGGGCCATTGATGGCTAGCTAATTGAATTTGGCCTGATGCTAATCAGAATTGCCACTTGATAACTTGTTTTGAGCGCAAATCGAATTACAAAGTTCCTCCACTGGAACGGACTTTGGTTGGCTGCTCGATTAACCGCGTATTAATTTTTCCTTTATAATATACAGCTCTTAAGTTGAGTTTGAAGAAAATTCTGGTTCTGGGCCCGATCACCGAAAGGGCTATAACCTAGGTGGCCAATTAAAAATGTACTTAGTATATTAACTCGTTTTGCTTGCCGGCCAATTGCATTAGCCAGATATACGCTGTCCACAATCAATTACCATATATTGGGTTTCCGAATTCGAAATGTGCGCAACAAAACAAAGGCTGCATTTACCTGTTTGTCTTCTTTTGCATTACGTTTACTGGCTGGCCATTAACAAGCGAATGTGCTGAGCGTTGTTTGTTATTGTTGCTGCTGTGTTTAACAAATGCAAAAATAATTATAATTAATGCAGAGTTTCTGGCCTTGAACTTGCATAACCTGCACGCGGCTAAAACAAACGTAATTGCTCAGATGTCGACGATGGTGGCGTCGTTGCTTTTTGGTCTGACCAAAAAATATAAAAAAAAAACATATCATCATTGCGGCTGAAGTCCAAAAACTGCACACACACATTCCATTTGAAAATGAATATTCAACACAGTTAACGTCTTTAAATATCTTTTGGGCAGCACTTTTTATGCATTCGCACAGAAATAATATTCAATTGCCATCATCAAGCGCAATTTAGCATTTATAATCCCACACGCAGTGGGATCACAGCTCCAAGTTCAGCGAAGAATACTTGGCAAGTTCAAGGTAATCCAGGTGTCACCCAGACCTTCAAAGAGACACTCACTTATTGCTAAACTTAAACAAAGAGAAATAAAATGAATAAATAAGAAAAACTCCCATAGCTGAAAATTGAATGAATTTTCCCAAAATGTACATCTCCGAATTGGCAGACGTGTAGGGGTCTGAGGCAAAACGATCAGTCAGTTACTGAAGTACATGCACATTTTGTTTAGGTTTTGGTTTTGAGTTTTGAATACGTTTCTAATTTAAGAGCATTATATATATACACTTTCTTTGGATTGTGAATCAGAGCTAGTGTATCGCGTCATTATTGTACCTGTCCCATCAGCTGTATCGACCTATGCCATATAATTAGCAATTTCGGGCCATTCTAATTTATTAGCCACTTCACTTGGCTGCATTCGTGTGATTCACACAATTCCCGTGGGGTTCAAGGCGTGGTCGATGCCAACAATTTGACAGCTCCTTCTCACGCGTGACTCGTCATCGCTGCCACAATCTGATCTCACTTTAATTGCTTCTAATGAATGTCAACGCTAATTGCCACTTGAGAGGCGGCTTAATCGTTGGGTAGATGCAAGTCAGCTGTAAAAAAGAGCCACAAAAAGCAACAAACAACAAAAAAAATGATGAATACAAATTGCAAAAAAAAAGAAAAAACTGTCAGCCAACAAACAAATAGTCAAATGAAGGCCAAATGTTATGGAGGCGTTCATTTGCTAGCCCTAAGTCTATCTGAGAGTTCAAAGAGTTTGATAGAACAAGGTGGGAATCGGTTGGACTCAATTAAGTTCGAGAATTTTTTTTTTGGGATACCTAAATTGTAATATGATATTCTAAGTTAAGTACTCACAAATGATTTCTTACAAAAGAAATGTAAAAATTTAAAAAGCTAACTTTTTTTTATACTACTGTTGTAAGTGAGAAGTGTAAAAAGGATATTTAAATGAATTTTTTTAAAGAAGTTACTATAATAATTGCATATAGTATATACATATAAATATTGATCCAACTAGGCGAATTCCTGTATTGATTTTACTGCTTTCAGAAAAATATGACCTTAGTCAAGTTTTGTAAAATCTGTTTGGAAACTGGCAAAGTTGACTTAGAACGGTTAATATACGGATAGGTAGGTTACTGACTCAGCTTGTCAACCTGATTAAAAATATATATCTTATGAGATATGAAAAAAATAAAGATGTATAAAAGGGCAATCGGTTAATTTTTTTCTATGCAGTTAAATATACCGAAAAACTGGGTGATTAAATCTATGCATATTTATGATAAATTAGATGTTTTATATAAATATAAATAACAATAAAAAACAAATAAAAATATAAATATAAGAAAGCGTTCTTTGCGATTCAATCTTTACTTATTTTCTTGATCTTGGCTGCTGCAGCTTTGGCTGGTTTTACGATTTTTAGTTGAAATGCTTTGTCATTATACAATTGCCTGCGACTGCGACAGGTTCAGAGCGCAATTCTTTTTTTTCTTCTTTTTTTTTTTGGTGTACCAAGTAATTGTCGTTGATGTCGTTGAGGTAGATGATGTCATGTCAAAGCCCCTGGGTGAGCCTCAACCTGAGACTCCGTCGGATCCGCCGTTGTTGTCGTTGATAGATTTGTTCTGTCGCGGATTGGCTTGGATTGAATTGGATGCTGTTGCTGTTTTGTCTGCTGCGCATATTGACCAATTTTAGCCAAACTCAATTAGTCTTCACTCATGTTTAACAATCATGTTGTGTGTGTGTGTGTGATTTCAAATGAAATCAGAAGGAGCTGGCTTATTGTTTTCTGATATCATTGGGGTCAAGGTCAAAAAACAGCTAAAGCCACGAGTTCTGAGCACCCAACTGAGTACCAATATAAAAAAAAAACGCATTTCGTTAAAACGCTGCGTAATACAAAGAAAGCCGTGCACATAAATTCATATAAAGATTTGTGCATATACGTTAATGATTCTGGCTGATTTTGGGCTCGCACTCACCTTCCATCTCGGACTTGATCTGTGACTTTAATTAGCACTCGAATTTAACATTTTACCGCCGTTGTGTCATTTGTTTTCGCCCGTGTTACCTGCGGCGACTCCAAAACTCCCAGACGCGAAATCTTTTTTGGATATTCTAAATGCGTGTATATATGCATATATATTCCAGTTTACATACGCCGCTGATTAACCGGCTAATTCTTTTTTAAACAAACTGAGTAAGCCCAACACTGTGCAACCGAATTCCCCAATGAGCACAAATCGCCAGAAATCTTCGTACACATGCTAAAAAAAAGTTCTTGTGCTGGCGCGACCTTGAAATTTCATTTCAACTTTTGTGTGCGTTCTGCGGCTTTGTGCGCTTCATGTTATCGCCTTCTTCCGTCCGCCGCGCCCACCACCACGGGTCTGTCTGCGGCTCTTCGGATTCTTTATTTATTAATTCGTAATGCGATTCACCATTTAAATATCATAAAATGCTGTCCGAGACGAAACTTCGAAGTGCTCGCACGGATCTGTATTTATTTAAAAAATATTTTCCGACTGACTTTTATTCTTGGGTGGCATTAGGGAATTGTATATTTTCAGGATATTTGCTTAAACTAAACTGAAACTTTTGAAACTGATATTCCACTTGTAATGATACATTTTTAATTTTAGAAAAATTAAAAAGAATTTTTTGGAAGATATTTGACTTTTTTATGAAATAATCAGTACTCGGCAAATGACTTTTCTTACTGTTTAGGCATTTAGGCAACTGAATAACGACGCATTGGTTCAAATCGTAAACCAAACCGCATTAAAAAAAAAATTCGAAATAATTTGTATTGGGCTTACAGACATTGTCTTAGCTGAAGGGCGTAGTAGTTGGATTTAAAAATATTTAGGCTTTATACTTATATATCTATACTTTAAATAATTTAAATAATTTTAAATATATGTGTAAAATGCAACGAAGTCTTAATACATTACTATTTAACGTAAATTAATATTTAGAATTATAAAAATGCAATCAATCCGGTTTACAAACTGGCTTGGGTTCGAACCGTGAACCGAACCGCAATTTTTTAAAAAATTTTTATTGGTTTTACATCGATTGTTTATAACTACTAGTATTGCAATTTGTGAATTGGGGCCACTGCTATCGGTAAATGCAACCAGCTGCAGTCATAACAACAGCATTTGCTTTGATTTAGCTGTTGCGCAAGTGAGCACACACACAGATGCACAAGCACACATACTCACACACACACTTAAACCATTAGCCTCTTTGACTCCTATTCGCTTCGTATTTTGGCGTGGCCTGCATTCAC
Source organism: Drosophila robusta (assembly GCA_035043565.1). NCBI lineage: Eukaryota > Metazoa > Arthropoda > Insecta > Diptera > Drosophilidae > Drosophila > Drosophila robusta. The sequence continues at coordinate 8,095,254 of JAWNMW010000583.1, read as the reverse complement.
TGCCCGCCCCACGGCGCAAACTGCATCTGCAGAGCTCATTCGAAATGGAAAACAGAACCAGAACAGAATACATGAAAGAGAACCAAATGGACAGAGCCCGCTTCTCATCGTGCGCTTCACAATTCACAAATGCACATATGCAGATACGTCGAACAGATAGACACACAGATACAAATGCATCTAAATTGCAAGAATCCATAACTGACGGACGCAAAGGGAGACGCCGGGCGCGCCAATGGGGCCTGGTCTGCCCCAGTTGCTTCTTGCACCAATTACTTAATTTAGCAAGAAAACTGCAAAGATCACAGAAGACAGCATAGAACTGTGCGAGGCGGGTACGTGCAACGACTGCCCGCTAAATGGATCTGCAAATGTTGCGTAAGAATCTTGGCGAGGCGAAGAAAATAGCCGCGCAAAAGATGCCTGAGAAAAATATAAGAATTGGGTCACTTGCTCAACAACAACGAAAGGCCTGAAATCGTACTAAAATTTCGGATTCTGTTTGCCACTGGATTTTCTGTGCCACCTACAAATTCAAGTTTTATGGGTTTTTGTGTTTTCTTACACACGTGTGAAATTGCTTATTCTTATTTTAAGTCTTCACGTCGCAGCCTTATTTACACTGCCCAGCTAAATTTGAGCAACTGAAAGGTGCAGAACAGTTTCTGAAAATTATTAAACATCGTTTTGTATTCTGTTTTTTAAGAATTGCATTTTTATCCTAAGCTATTTATATGTTAAACATAAATATTTTCATCAATTTCCTCAAGGTTTTTAGTTTTTTTAAGTGCAGCCCGATATTTAGTCTGACTTATTTTGGTCTTTTAAAAGAAAGGAAACATTAATTTTTAACAAACCTTAAACGGAACTTTAATATTTAACAATTTCATGACCATCGTTTATGTTTCAGATTTTGAAATATATTTATTATCACCTAAATTAGAAAAAATCATTATTTGTAAATTTTTATTAGCAAAAGCTTTCTGTAATACTTATATGCACAACACATAATGATTAAATTTTGTTTACTTACACACCTATATTTAATTGTATAATTAAATAAATATAAAACATACAAAATTAAAAATTGTTGTAAGCTAGTGTTGTCAGTCAATTGACGCGTGCTTCCCGCTCTCTCCCTCTTTGTGTTCTTCTCTCGTTCTCTCTTGCAGATCGTGGGCGCTGCACAGATGTGCTGACTGCACTTGGCTGTTAAATAATTCTCTGAGTCAGGCCCAAAGAGCAGACTGAGGTGACTCTTTGGCGACTTCTCCAAATTCTACCAAGTGGCTTTTATTATGATGATGTATTTTGTGGTGGGTTCGTTGTCAAAGGTGAGCGTTTTATGCATGAGTAATAATACACACGAATATGGTTATGAATGCTTTTTTTCGCTCCCTCTGTAGCTTTTATGCAAATGATCACCTTGAACTTGGCAAATGAACCTGACGGAAATGAGCAAAGTTCTTTAACAAATAGTACTACCTGAAAAGTCCAACAAATTGAGCTTCCAAATTATATAATACGCTAAAGAACTATGTAGGAGATTAAACTAGATTTATTTAAGATTTATTCAACCATTATTTATATATGTCAGTTTATTGTTCATTATGTAATTGTTTATTGTCGCTCGGCTCAGTTGTACAGTGCCGCGAATTGCAATCGCACACCGACCAATTGTGCGAGCAATGCGCAAATATTGACAAATAAAGATCTCGAGTGGCCGGAATGGGACGTGGAGGCCCTTCGCTGGGCAGCGACTATTGAAGTTACGCCGTGACGCAAGCGAAGCTGAGCCCAGTGCAAAAAATGAAAAATGCAATAATTGCATATTGACCCATTTTACACACACACACACACACACGCACGCAGGGGCGTGCAGGGGGCGAGGCTTGGGCGCATTTTCTGTCGATATTTACCGATTGAGTTACGCATGCGTGCGCGTTGCCTTCGTTTAATTAGGCGGCGACACCTGCGCGCAGTCGGAGGTGGAGATGGAGACGGACTCGGAGTCGGTGTCGGAGTCCAAGTTGAAGTTGAGGTCGCCATCAATCAGCGAACGAGTCGTCAAGTGAGGCGTGAAAATGGCGAAGAGAACAACAACAACAAAAATATGAAGAAAAAATAAAAACGAAACTGCAGGCAAAGATTGCCGCACAAGTGAATGAGCAGGGGTGGAGGGAGGGCGGGAGGGGGCACGCACTTCATTGAGGCGTGGCACCCTGTTTAAGCTCATTTGACAATGGAGTGCCTCTGATGACGACGCTGCTCTGGGCGCGTTTATTATTTGCCTGGCCCACTTTGCGTACAGCGGCGATAATTGACGCCACGGTGGCTGCAACTGCAGCAGCAGCAGCAGCAGCGATTCGAACAACAACGATGACGACGGCCCACAATTTGGGGCTGCACTTTATTAAAGTGCCCTAGCCGCTGCCGCCGCCGTTGCGCCCCAAACAACAACACTGGCATCGCGACGCTGTCGAGAGTGTTTTTCACTGTCGGGCAAAAGCATTTGGCTAAATTGCATTTTTGTGTGGCAGCTGTTGTGCAATACGATTTAAGCACAAGCATGCACTTACGCACATCGAGGCAGCTTTGGGCCAAATGAACTGTGCCATTGGTTGGCCCAAAAGCTGGCTCGCGGATCAGGCCACTGCAAAGTAAGTCCCTAACTGCAATTTGTAAGGGATGATAGCTGAAAATAACAGTAGACTGATTCGGTTGGGGCAGCAAAATCAACTGCATAGGAATTTTGTTGGCATGAAAATAATGCACTACCGAATTTATTTTTATTTCAAAAGCGAACAAACAGACGAAGCCAGGTTTAAGCCCTCTCTCGACTGGAACATATTTTTTTGTTTAAAATCTTTTGGCACATGCAAATGAAAATTGAATTAAAAAATAATTTAACATAGTCGTCTGTTTTCGATTTGTATAATTAAATTGGTTACAGGTCATCTCTTAGTCGACCACTCCTAAATAAAATATTAATTAACACATTCTAATTTGTTATAGTTGACTTTTTTATTGTATATCCTTCCACAACTTTAGCTACATCATATTTTTAAAAACACGAAAATTAATAAACAAATAGTTTAAATAAGCGCCAAGTGCTATGTTTTCTTATTAGTTTAGTTTTATAGGTCATCTCTTAGTCGGCCACTCTTAATTAGTACGTTCCGATTTGTTATGGTTGACTTCTCGCTGTGGCAATGACTAAATGGGAATTTCCTGGACATTGTTTGAACTGTTGGCCAAACAAAGCTATGACCCCTCCCCTGCCGCAAGAACGTCAGCACTCATGAATGTTTTTTCAATTTTTAGCTGCAATTAGCAAATGCCAGTTTCTTTTGAACAAAAAACTTATTTCTGCTTAAAATACATTCAATTAAAAATAATAAGCTACCTTTAAATAAACTTATATATTTTCTTAACTTTTATTGAATATTATATTATTTATATTATTATTTAATACTGTGATACAATACAGAGCAATGGCGTAAGCAGGGGGCATGGGGGTTAGACTTCTTATCTAAATAATATATTTCTAAATACAAAAAGCGAATTTTGCAATATCTACATATTAAGAAAATATTTATTTTGAATATCATTCAGATAGTTAGTATCAACTTTATTTCTGTTATTTACATTATTCATTCATTTTCAAACGGGAGAGTTAACTGATTTAGCTACTTTTCACCTTTTATATGATATTCTCATTTCTTGAAGTTCAATAAATTTCTTGATTCACATACATATTTAAATATTTTTTTAAATGTGAGTCATGCTTAAAGTGTGAGTTGTAACCAATTCTAAGCTGTAAGGCACGATTTACAAAAGAAATGCGAACACAGATAAAATTATGACTTCTGCTCATGTTTCGGCGATAAGCCATGATTACGTCATCAACGACTGACTCAAGAAGTGGAAAAAATATATACAACAAACTAAAAAAAAACAACAAATAATCAATATAACCTGCAGTTCATAGTGGCCTTTGAGTCGACGTGTCAACACTGGAACGTGAAATGGACAACGAACTGAAACTCCACAACCTAAGCTAATTTTTATCAAAAAAAAATTACTAAATGAAAAAGTCAAAAAACTCACGTACTCAAAGACGAGACTTTTATTTGACAATTTGAAGAGACTTCAATTGAATTAAGTGCGGTAATATGAAAATGCATTTTCGCTAGCGGTAAACGGTAAACGGTCAAGACACGTTCTCGACCGCCTGGCCCATTTGGACCGTTTGTATCTCGGCCAATATCATATATCAGCTGTTGGCTAATCTGTATCGATTTGGACAGCAGATAAACAACAGTCTGCGAATTCAATTGGCGAACAAAAGGCATTCCAAGCGATAGAATGGCTTTTGGAGGGTTGTCTCTTAACGCTCGAAACGGCTGATAAGCAGCCGAGCAAAACCAATTTGCCAGCAATCAATGGCCGAGGGGATGACAATGAGGAAAGAGACAATGCGACAAGCGACAACTGAATTGGCAGAGCCCCTCCCACCGCTCGCCCGCCACCCACCACTTATTGACTTCCTGCATGGACATCTATTTGTGATTACGCTTAAGAGCAGCTCATAAAGATATAATAAATAAATTTAATCAATTGGCAACGCCTTCGTTTATGTCTGTCCAAAAATCCGCTTCGCATTCCATCGAGCCCATTGAATTCAAATTCGGTTTTGGGCCTCTCTCCGTCTGCCATCTGCCATCTGCTTAACCTCAGTCTGCGTCTCCGGCTCCGTCTCCGTCTCCTTCTCCGTTCCGGAATTATCTTGGATTCTTGTGCCGCTGCGTTGACTTTAAGATTTTGTCGCTGTCTATCTTCTGTTTTTATTAAGCTGGCGATTGTTGCCTCTGCTGCTGGGCACCAGTTCATATTTTCACTGTTCGGCGTTCATTTCATTCAATTTCGAAACTTTTTATGAGCTTTGCTGCCATTTGGTTGCTTATCTCGCGGGTCGCTTGCGTTTGTCTCCCATTCAGCGCCAGAGTTGCCAATGTTTGAGACGCAAATAAAACGTCAAAGGAAGCTGGAAAAAAGCATAAAACGTCTACATTTTACTGAAATATAAAGTGAACAAGAGCTTTTGAGATTTTCATATTTTAAATATTTAATTTCTTTCGGTGTTTTGCGACAACTTATTATTTAAGAAAAAATATATATGTGTGTATTTATATATAACTTCGATATCCCAGTGTTTAGTCCTTAAGGTGTTTATGGAGCATTTTGTATAAAAAAATAATAATATATGCTGTAATGTTTGATAGTATATTTTTATATATATACGCGTCTTACCTGATAGTTCTATACATAACATATTCTGTGATATAGCTAATCTAATGATAGTAAAAACAATCTGAGATTTTAAATACTTCATATTATTATCATTATCGTTATTATATACTTTAGTATAAAATTCAAAAAGCACCTTAAAGCATAAAGTAAGTTAAGTTTGGTGCTAGCAGTTTACAAATTTTTCCTCTGCTCGATTTGACGGGAAACAAGCTGAGGCTGCCAGCACTGTTCGCTTTAGAAGACTTTAGAAAACAAACCGATTGTTGCTGCTGAAAAGAAAGCAATTCCTCGTGTGTGTGTGTGTATGTAGGTCTGAGGTGTATTCATGGCAATACGCGACAACACATATTTTCAATTATTTACACACTCCCTCACACTCTCTTACACATATGTACGCACTGTTGCCATTTATCGGGCCAACTTTGACGCTGTTAATGTTTTCGCATGATTTGCGTTTCTTTCAAATTGTCTCGATGGCAGTTGCTTTTATAGCTTTTATTTGCGGGCTAATTAAAATTTATGATATGGAGTGCATTTAAATGTAATTTAAACTTGTTCCTTTGGCTTCTGTGTTCTCTACTTTTTTATTTGCCGTAATTTTATTCATCATTCCATTGACCCAATTCGTACAGAATGTTTTTCGTCATTTAAGTCTAACTGCCAATAGCTGCAAATTACTTTTACTTTTATTTTGTTATTCTAGAACGTGTATTTTAAACATGCACACACAACTTATGCTAATTGGGCAAAGCTGAATTTTAAGTTAATGCGACATAAAATAAAAAGCAAAAAAAAAAAAAGTCTCGCCGCAAAGCCCAAAACGTTTCTCGAGAGATAAATTAACATATTTATGCGATTTATGCGAGCGCCTCTTCATTTTAATATCAAATCAGAGAATCCGATGGTTTTCCTGCAGTGTGCAAAGTGCTAATTTCTGCTTCACCTGTCGTTTCCAAAGTGGTTTCAAAGTGGCTTCCCAAGTGTTCGTTTGTTTCAAGGACTGTTTGTAAATGAAATTTGTAGAATTCGCTTCCGCTTTGGGCATTTATTGTAATTTTATTGCTAACCTGTAGCTGGGTATAAAAACCAGTTATTAACTTGGACAGATATCCATAATTCTTGGTATTTATAAATTACATTTAACATTCCATGACTTGCCGTTCATGATGATGATGATTTGAGTCGTTCTGCTTCTGGGGAAAACTGCTGTCTATCGCCACCTAACTCTCTTATTGCGGGTACTTTGGGTTTATTTACATGCAATGCCAATTGGCTTGGCATCGGTATTTTACTGTCTAAAACGTTGTTGCTTAACATTAATACACTTTGAGGCGGTTAATATTAAATTAAATATAAATGTTGTGTTTTGTGTAAATTTATTGTGTTGAGTCCTGCTTATTAGTTTTATTATTATAAATATATTTATTATCATGCCTTTTATTATTTTGGTTTTTTGGTTATTTTCAAAATAGCATGTACATTTTTATTTGCAGATAGTTTAATTTTGATACAAAACCATTTTTTTTAGGTTCATGTATGTTAAGTATAAATTTGTATTAAATAGCATTAACGTAAAAACCGTTTATGTTTCGGCTGAGCTATGCGAGTGTAAAGTTTATACAGATTCGGGATTCGGCAGCTTTACAAGTCAACATTTTTGGCATGCCAATATATTTGGCACCTGTTCCACTCAGATTGCACAAAGAACCTCTAGGGTACTTTTAAAGAAAACAACCACTGGAGGGAATTGCCAACCCGTTAAGAAATTAAACAATAAATCATATATGTTAATAATGTCATAACTCATGCTCAAGCGGAAAACTGTCTACTGCAATGCGTTCAATGAACGTTCTCAACTGTGTGTGTGGAAGAGCATAAAAAAACAAATAAAATATAAAGAATATTTATATATATTGCACAGAACAATACGCAAATTAATCACCACCCACATGGACACATGGACGATGGGGCGCTTTTGGTTGTCGCCGGCCTCCATTCCGTTTTCTCCACAAAAATGCGACAGTTAAAGCATTTGCATTAAGTATTGCTAGGCACATAAAATTTATTGCGTATACGCAGTGTTGCAGCAGCAGCAGCAGCAGCGGCGGCAGCAGCAGCTGGTGGTGGTGTAGGAAGCCGAACGAATGGCTGGTCAAAGCTGCCACTGGCGCACATGATTTTTAATATTTATTTGCCCGGCCCCAATGATGACGTTGTGGCGGCCACTTTGCCTAGTCCCCGACAGCTGCCGGGTGTCGTTTTCAGTTTTCATGGTGCTGGCACAATGACAAATTACAAGTTGAAAGTTGAGTGAACTTTGCCGCAACACTGTCCACTTTTGGCAATGTTTTCCCCCATTTCCCCCCCTCTCTCTAGCATGCGCTTGCTGCTGATGTCTTCTGTTTGCTGTCACCTCTTGTTTACGATTTGAGCTGCTGTCCAATCTCTCGCGCTGGCTATGAAATTGATGAGGCTTTTGTTGTTTGGCAAATGAGGCGCAGATAAGCGTCAACTTGGACGCCCTCTTCTTGGTTATATTTATTTTATTCTTGCGACTGCTCTGCTATTTTGCTTATCAACACGAAACTCTGCTGTTGCGCCTTTTTCTTGAGCGCCAACAAATACTTTGGGGTTTTTTGTTTATTGTTTCTTTTTTTCCGAATATTCCGCTTGCCACTTGAACTCGACGAACTCTCACTTACTTGTGATTTTGTGCGTGACACATTTGTGAGCATTATAGCTCATTCATTTCCTCATCTAGGGCGCATTGAATTTGTTTTTTAACTGACTTTGGTGGAAGTCCAGGCAGAAAATACATTTCTAAACAAAATCTTTGCAAACTTAATTTAAGTTAAATTTTTCAATCATTTTACGTTACAACAGGTTTTGCTTTGGCTTATCGCCCAATTGCAGAAATTGATATTTGATTTAATGTAATGAAATGCCCCAAGCTGCCGGAAATAAATTAATCAATACGTATTACATTTCGGTTAGCAAAAGGGTAATAAAATGTGATGGGTATAAAAACTGTTCTCAAAGTCAAACCCTTAGGGAATTGTGCGGGTTAATTTATGGTTATTTTTAGGTGCAGAAAATAGGAAAAAAGCATAACAAATATTAAATAATTAAGTTTAATGAAAATAATTTAAAATTTTTTAGAGCATAGGACTAGACTGCCTCGACGAAAAGTGCATGTGGATTGTAAATGCTTCGAATACAATGCGAATGAGTATATGTGTACTCGCAGCTACGAATTGCATACACTCATCGCTCTAATGCCACTTTTGCTGACTTTACCTCAATCAAAGCAAATCCTCCATGAGTGGCAGTGGTATTTGCTGCATTTCAATTGCATTTTCCTCTTTCCTCTAGGCTCATTAGACTTTCATATGCTTGGATTTTGCCCAGGTACGTCTGGATTTCCCTTAAACGGAATATATGCTGAATCCCCTGTGCTCCACTTTTGCTGCTTTACTTTCGTTTTTGTGTTTCCTGTGAGTGTGTGCATGTGTGTGTATGTGTGTGTGTGCGTGCGTGACTCTTGTTCAAATCTGCAGCATTTCCTGTTTGGGCGCTCTCAGTTAAATCTTTTATGGTTTCTGCTAATCTGCAGTTTTCTAGCAAAAGCTGCCGCATCATTCATTTCAAAATTAAATGTGGCAAAAATTCTAGTTTCGTTATTTCTAAAAAGCTTCAAGCGCGAGGAACGACAACGATTATTGAAATGGCAAAAGGAAGACCTTGATCTTTAGATTATCACATCAATAAATGGTAATTTGTTGTTGTTCTCTCTCAGCTCGCATCGCCGTTGTCTTCTATGGGCCTGTTGTTGGTTTTGTGTGTGTGCTTTTTTTTGTTTTATTTGTCTTGCGTTTGTCTTTGGCGTGAAAGAAACGAAAACGAAATTGAAATTCTACCTCAACGAACAGCATCCACAACAACGAACGGAAACTGGTGGAACCAGTCGAGCAGCCGTCCAAGCCGAACCAAAAGAACTTCTTCTTAAGAGTTGCCATGCGCAAATAAAAGATATTTTCATGTTTACCTCAGTATTTGCGACTCGCATTTGAATTGCAGCTCCACGAAAAAAAGCAAACAAAAAATAAATATATATATAATAATACATCGTTTCCCCGTCGCCAGCCAAAACATTGATGGAAATTGCTGTCCGTATTACTAGTACGAGTGTTATACAAATGCCGCTTACGTGATTACATGAAAACCATAAAAAGCGATTTGAACTTGAAATTGCTAAAAGCGTCATGCAATTGAAACGAACAAAAAAAAACAACATTAGCTAACACACAAACAAAAAATTACTGAGCTTTTTATACCCTGTACAGTCATTATGAAAACGTGCAAGTGTCTGCAAAAGTGTGGAAAGTGGGTATATAGACGGCGCATTTGATATTGTTCTATCTATTATCTATTTTGCCCGGCCAATTTGGTTTTTAAGACTGTCTTAAAATTATTTTATTTTTTACACCAAATTACAAAATCGAATGCTGCAATATTTCAAAATAAGCGCTATTATATTATATATACAAAATATTTCTTTTCAGCTCAGTTGAAAAAATTAATACGTTAAAATTTATAATGGAAATATTTTCGAAAATTTACCGAATAAAAAATTCTTTTCAAAAGTTTTTTAAACATATTTCTATGTTCAGGAAAGATATTTTACGAGCTCTTTAGCACCTTATATTCATTCAACCTGATTGAGAAATATTTTGTTTATAATTAAATAGATTACAAATCCAATAATGCAAATAAAAACTCTGTATGCAAATGTTGAGCGTGGTGAACTTGCAACAGGGTACCCCTTAGTCGAATATTTTGGTCTACAACATTTTGGCTTAAAAGTAAATCGTTTGAAATAAAACGTACTAACCATAAAATTGTTACAATGGCGAGCCAGGCGCATTAGCAGCAACAACAACGACGATAATATGAAACAAACAGATCAAATTGAATAGCAGCAAGCCTAAAGCGAAGAGCAACAACAAGAACAACAATAACAACAACTACAAAAGCCAATACGGGTCTAAAATGTTCACCAATTGCGAGTGCAGCAACAAAACACAGCTGTTGTTCTCGGACTTGTGGTTAAATTTTGGATTTACCACCGATTTTGTATAGAATAAACTGCACAATAAATTTAACAGCAATTGTTTATGGATGCTATGTTGATATATTGTGTTTTGTTCATGTATTTAAAGTATAGATCTCAAATTTGCTGAGTTTGGTTAGAGCATTTGAAAAGACAAACGAGTAAAAGTGATATAGTAGAGAGTGTCCGACTAGGATATACCCATTGCTGAATAACTGCGGTAATTGTTAAGGATTACAAATATGAAATCCACTGAAGAAGTGGAAAGATATTCTAAAAGTTTAACATATTTGATATGTGTTTAATATACGAATATGTAGTGCAATTTTTTGGCCATCTTGTAAGCTTTCGGTCAATTCAAGAATATGTTATGTTATATGCGAATGGATTTTGCATTTATATATGCGTATGGAATAAGGTCAAAGATCTTTTTTTAAGTTAATTCGTCTATATGCATATGTATGAAAATTCTGTTTAAAGTTGTTAACAAGCTCAATCGCTCGAATTGAACATCTTGTATAATGCGATTATAGTAGCTTAACTGATTTTACGACAGTTGTCTTCAATTCTGCTTTCGTTCGTAACTTAACTTAATACCTCCAATTAGCATTACACTTGGCCACAATTGAAACAGAATTGCTTCAGAAGTGCTGTTCATGTTATTGTTGGAAAGTCTGAGCTCTCCAAGCGGAATCCGTTTGACAATGACAATTATTACTGCACTGCGACTGTTATCCCTTCGAGTGCAGACACACCCACTCAATGAGGGATAATTGTGCGTTACGCATACGCCTGCGTGAGTTTGATTTTATTGCCGAGTCCCGAGGCTAAAGCCAATTTGTGCGGCCAAGCAATTTGGGCTAAGGAAGCCCGACAAACGCACACACAGAAAGCAAAAAAAAGAACAAAAAAAACGAACAAAAACAAAACTAAAGATAATTTTGGGCTCGTGGAAACTTTTCGGGAGGATGCTAACCATATACCCACATCCAAATTGAATGGGAGGCTGGTGGGCGGGATGCTCGCAGCAGAGCCGCTGGCATGATTCATTAATGCGCCCTTGTCATGGCCAGGAAGCTGTCGGGCCCGAATCCTCGCAATACCATATGTGCACGAGAAACACATGAAATCGTTGTGAACATGGGCTGAAATTGTCGGCGTAATTGATTTCGGTGGTCAACAATGCTAATTGAGTTAGCCCAGCCATTATACGATTTCCTTATTTTAATCAGGGATTCATCGATAACATTTGTATGGCAAATGATATTACAATAATTAGACATTTATGCAATTAATTTGTACTTGTATCGTGGTCTTCAACGGCGGCGCCGGCGTCCCAATTCGCCACGCAGATTAAAGGGCGCTTGAAAATTAACAGGCCGCAATTCCGTCTCGAATTTAAGCTGATACCATTCAAAGCAAAAAGCCTCCGTTTTCAGCCAGTTCAGTGTTTCAATTGGAAAATTAACACCGCGCAGAAAATCCAATGCCTCGATTATAGTTGACGGCATGGGGGTGCGCGTGTGGGTTAGCAGGCGAAGCTTCACTGTGGAAAAGTTGCAGTGCAATAAGATGAACAATTAGTTCAATTTTTCATTCAAAAATTATGAATTCAACGGTGCTCTAGCCAATAGTGGCCGACTAGAAGCTGGCGTTGAAAATTACATTTTATTTTGTATACACCAAAAAAAATAAGGATTATATATATTTTTTTATTTGTCTATGATATAAATATCTTTGAGGTACTTTAAAAATAAGAAGAATACTTGTTTGACAGAAGTCTCGTTTGAGAATACATACGCTGCATAAGCTGAATAATACTTCATTTAGCCAATAGGCTAAAATACTCTCAATGGTTTACAGAAGCTACAGGGTAAAACAAATACTGAGTTGACATATTGTATTACTTACTTTTAAACATGCCTTCAGAAGGTTCGTAATCACATGAATAAGTAATAACCAATCCTTTATAGTTAGTATAGAGTATATTGGTTTCGAAGTAGGCTGTGCCATTTGGAGCCATTAGTGGAATATAGTTGAAGTGCACTTGAATCTCGAATACTCACGACTATCCTTCACATTGTAGGCGGCGCATCGTCGCTGATACTTTTTAAAGGGCAACGGCGTTGTTGCATAAGCGTACCAATGGCCCAATAGCTATATACAATCATTAAGCATATTAAAATAACTGGTAAAATTGTAAGAGTCTGTAAAAACGAACCTGAGTTTTTTGCACATTCTTCATTATTGGCATTGGCGGACATTCTTTCACAAAAACTTTCCTCTTTATAGAACTCCCATACCTCGCCGGAGGCTTGGCAACAGACATCGCAAGCAACATCGAGAGAAGCAACAAGCTGTGTGCAAGGGAATTTAAGATAAGTGTATAGGGATATTCGTATATATATTCGATGTCAAACTTACGTTCCCAAGTGATTCATCTTGGCTCCGCGGCTACACTAAACTACGTTCAGCTGAAGGTAGGGAAAGCTAATTTAAGTGTATTCCGTAAAAGTTTCTAATAAATTAGTTTCGGCTGTGAAGTGTGTGACATTGTTAGAGATTATGTGTTTCAATTTTATTTTATGTACTTACAATACCTACGATAAATATTTTGTTGTTGTAGAAATTCAAAACAATTGATTAAATATAAGAAATGTGTTTCGAAATTTGTTAGAATTAATTGGTAACTTTTGACATCATCTGCTGACCTTACAGATATATTTATATATATATATATTGTTTTGAAAAATAAGTAATTAGACTGCAATTTTATCGTATTTGTATGCAGTCTCTGACAGAGCTCTCTAAATTTTTTAAAAATTTCAGCTGCTGCCAGCTTTCCCTTTTATTCATCGGGGCTTAGTCATATTCCTATTCTGGCCAGCAATTTATAAACAGTTTGGCAGCACGGAATCTTTCAGATGATCCGTTTACACAGTAACTTTAGTCTTGCAATTAACACTGGTGCAATTAGGATTAATTGGACACGGTCATGGTTAGAACTTCGCATTTGAAACAAAACTAAATTTACTTGTCAATTACTTCGCAAAATGTATCCAAGGCTGACATTAATGCCAGCTATGCATTTATTTGTTTTGGAAATAGAAACTGGTGAATAATGCTTGAGTTAAATGAAACGCAATTTAATGTAAATCTTAAGTAAATACTCTAATTTCTAATTTCTAACCAACAGCTCGTATGAGTCATCAATTATCACACATACGCGCTGTTGGTTAAATTTATGTTTAAAGCTTCTTAAGGGGTAAACTTATGGGTGTAGCACTCCTTATGTGCATGTCTTTTATAAATTTTGAACTAATTATTTTTCCATCATTTCGTAAATTTCTTTTTTCTATTGTTACCATTTTATCGACGCTTTTTTAGCCAATTTCGCACAACAATTATGCACGTAACCTTTGTACGTTCCGGCGCACCCTCCCACATTTCCAAATCGCAGCCGCCCCGACGTCTGATGATTTATTCAATTTGAGCTATGAAGCGTAAACTTTTTGTTTGCTTGCTGGCAACACGGGCTGGCATTTCTCGTTGTTGTTGTTGCTGTTGTTGCTGATGTTGCTGTAGCTGTTCTATGGCAGCGGAAGTGTGCTGTGTGAACCTATCGCAACGAGTCGTGCCCCTTGTTGCCCTCTGGCCCTATCCTTTTCAGTTTAAATGATTTAATGCCTCACGCCGCTGACGTTGACAGTTTGCTGCAAATCTTTGAGCGTGCCACCAAGTATATATATATATAAAATTGGGTTTTTTTTGTCTCCAGTAGATTCAGGCAGTTTATCAGAGGCGCCAATAGTTGTCAAAAAATTAAAACAATTTATTTGCTAAGCATAAATAAATGCAAATTAAATACAACATTTATTGTGCATCAAATAAAAAAGGAATCAACATTTTTATCACTAAGTGAAATAAGTTAAGTCTGTATATGTTATACAGGAACATACATTCAAAATGAAGGTGTAAACTCTTAGTTCTTAGATACTCCGATCTTAATGTTATCATATTTGTCTACTTCTACTTATTTTAAACCTTTCTACAACTTTCACTGATATTCGAGCAAAAATGATTTTGATGATTGTATATCATTTAATAGCTTCATAAACTCGTAGTTAAAAATAGATCGACCATTAATTAACACATCTTGACTTGACCAATAGTTGGAGCACCAATAGCCATCATTTATGATCTGTTTACAATCATGCTCACCCATATTTCAGTTCGCTTTAACGTCATTTTATTGGCAAAGTTCTATGACAAGTTATATTGTCTGCTGCATTGTCTGACATTCTGATAATTAAGTATTTTTGTTATTGCAAACAAATTATAATTACTGTTGTTGATTTTTCTTTTTGATGCTGCTTACTGACTTTGCCAGATAAAAAGACAAAAATTATTGCACTTTTCAGCTTCATTTGGTGGCGACTGTTTTTCCTCAGCACTTTTACGACTGTTTTGCAAAGTTTTTCAACGATATTAAATGCTAATTGCTTTTTTCGCTTCTTTCGACGCGGGGTAAAAGGAAGAGTATTAAGTATGCATTAATAGGCCAAAGGTGTTGGACGATATCAAACAAATGCTAATGTTGCCAACTACAAAGAGCTATTGAACTTGACTTCATAAATACTGATATCCTGTACTCACAATTTGGATTGGAAATGGTATATTTAGTTAATTGGCAGGATTCATGTCTGCGCACTTGCTATTAGTTTTTTCTTGGATATTTTTCAGATAGTGTAATATTTGATTAATGGTATCTTCAAGTCAAGCACTTTTGAATAGTGCCTTCTTAACTCTTGGTTTGGCGCACTTAGCACGTTTTTCTAGAAGGCCAAACGTGCCGAAACAGTGTGAAAATCTTGATTCTGCCAAAAATAAAAAGTAAAAGTAATTGCAAGAAAGGAAATGGGAAAAATAAATATCGAAAGTTGCAAAAATGTAAGATGTGATGACGTGAGAAATAATAAGGAATTGAAGCAAACAAAAACACAGAGATATAATGTTTATGTTAATATTTATATTATTAAAATTTATTTTCAAACATAATTTTCTTTAAAAATGTTACATTCTTTAGGTGAAATAATTAAGAAGATAAACAATTTTCGAAGCAGCCTTGACAAATTAATATAATTTTTAGGAAAACGATTTCAGCTAATTTATCCGTTGCCAATGTCTAGATAAACACATGAAAAAGTTGATGAGGTAAAGTAATCAATCAATGATGAAAGTTCCGCTCTTGGGATACTCTTTTCGTCAAGGTTGTCAGCTACTTGGCTACTTAGTGTTGCAGCAGCAGTAGTTTTTAGAACTTGGCGGAAAGCGACTGTGGAACATTTGGACAAATTGCAGCGACAAAGTACGCGGCAATGTGTTGTTGGCCATATAAATTTCATTTACGGCAGTTAAATTAATTACTGTCAACACATGCGAGGCGGCAGTCGCAAAAACTAAAGCAGGCCAAGCTAAAGTCCAACAGTGAAGAAGAAGACATCGAGAAGGCGCGAATTGGGGCCAGGGCGAGGCGCGGTGGGGCGGGGCGGGCGAGGGCGAGGCTGGGGAGTAGACAGCGTCGACCGTCGAGAGTCGAGCGTGTTGCGAGCATAAACACAAAGTCATAAAGTTTTTACATAAAAGCATTTAATTTTATTGCATTTTTGGGCAGCAGCCAGTGGCGCAGGTCGTCCGCCAGCCAGACGACGGCCACGGCGCGGCACGGCACAGCACGGCCCGGATCTGGGGCTGGGCATGGTCTACTGGCCGGAATGGGGGCCAACTTAATTTGGCGCAAATCAAGCAAAACTGCAACAGCAGCCGACGAGGTCGAAACTAGCTCGTTGCAGCCCGGTAGCGAGAACAAACCAAACAAAAAAAAAACACTTTTGACAATGCTGCTCCCAGTTCTGAGCAGCTGACTCACTCACCGACTCGCCGACTCCCTAACCGACCGACCGAGGGCGGACGGACGGACGGACTGAATGTGTGAGTGACGTTCTCAGCTGACGTCAGCATCCCAACAAAAACACACAAAGCGTCGACATGCATCCCAGCCACAGCAGAAATCTCTTCAGCATTTTGTTTAGACGTCTTTTCAAATACGCATACATGTGCCTGAAACGAAAAGCCAGCGGTTGCGAAATATGCCGCACAAAGTTTAATTTGTGTTCCTTGTTTTTTCTATGCATTTTGGCAAGCTAAGCGCTGCATGCAAATTAGAATTATGCGAAATTCAGCACATACAGTGCGTATACGTAATGTGCATTCACATCAACAAGTGAAACAGTTTGCGGCACAAAGCGGCAAAAACATTTTTGGCTAAATAATTTATGTTTAATGTAGCTCTCAAATGCCACACGAACATTTATAATGACGACGGCTGTGAAAGCACAGCACACATACAAAGACAGTGCAGGCGTTTTTATTGAAAAGTTAGGCGATATCAGTTAACGGCAGTTAACTGTGTTGTAAGTCGTCTAATTCTCTGGCAGTGTTCGATAGTTTAAATATTGTGGTTGCCTAATAAATACCTAATTATAAAGAAAAAATCTGTTAGCTAGTTAGAATGAGGTTGAAATGTAAATAAAAAATCTAAATATATATATAAATATAAATAGCATAATATAAACACATTTTAATTGGTAAATTTATATTTATTATATACGTCAAATATTTGTCACATTTATTTAAATTTTTTAAGAAATAAGAATTACATTTTATTTATAAATTAAATTATATAAATATCATATGCATTTTCTTTACAAATGTTTTTTCTTTTTAATCATATGGTATAGTTAACGAATTTTTTGGAATTTCTAAGTCAAATTCTTAAAGAATTCAAATCCTTTAGATTTCGTTATAAGCGCGTACAAATAGAGATGTTTTTGTGGTGACCCGCCAACATAAGGGGTAAACCCAGCCAGAGCTGACCATCTGTCGCATCCTAAAAATCGCGTTCTTATGGTTAGCTCCACGTACGGGATCCAGCAATAAAAACACTTTCGTATGGCAAAAGCAACTGCCGGGGGCAGCAAGCACTAGCATATGCTGTGGGTCGCCGCAGTCAGGCACATGCAGCCCACTTTGGCCCGCTCGGTGCCGTTGATGCTGCTGTTTCAAGAAAATATACCAATTTTACTTTACTCGGAAGATCTTCGCGACGATAGACGACAGGCGACGGGCGTGGCAGTCGGACGGGGGGGATTATGTAGGTAGGACATGGCCCATGGCATATGTCTGGCATGCTCATTAGGGGACACAGCGTGGCGTGGCTAATGTGGCAACAAGAAATGGGAAGCGGGGGGCGGAGGCCAGCATAAGCTGGCGCTGCCCCCTGGGCCAGATGATTTTCATTTGACTTTGCAGGCGCTTTTTCTTTCCCGGCCTTGTCAACATATTTGTTTCAGGGGCACACTTTCAACTTTTTATTCACGTTTTTTCGTCGCTTTTATTGTTCTGTTTTCACTGCGGTGGCCAAAGCCCGATGTTGTTGTTGCCCTTCTTTCGGGTAATTCAATTTTCTGACACAATTTTCATTTGTGCAAGTTTCGAATGACTGAAATATATTTTTACATAGCACCGAGCGGCAGCTTCAGGCTGCAATGGATGCCTGGCCGAGTCCTAGCATCATTTCATGCACAATTTGTTTGACTTTTATTTTTATTTTGCCGCATTGTTAAATTTTCCTTGGCATTGGCCACGTTTTTACAACCGAAAAAGGCCAACGAACATTTAATGTAACTGCCAGATGAGTCAATTTGCCGCCCTTAGCATAGACCAAGGGTAGCTTAGGGTTGTGCGTGCCATGCAGTATTTGTAAATGGCAAAGGAACCGCTTAGCTTCCAGCTAGCTTGGCTTAACAGAGTGCGTGTCGAGAACAAAGAAAAGAGAGCGCATAAAAGACCACGGCTCTCTTTAATTTTACGCTCTTCGGTGTGCTTAAGCGCGGGCTGCTGTGCTCATTGACTGCTGTTAAGACTTAACAGCTGTTAGGGCTTTGTGCTGTTAACAGTGCTGCTGGACGTTCAGCTCGGACTTGGCCAGGCCGATTAGCGCTCAATTCGCGGCCAAATTGCGTAGAAAATTTTAATTTTCCCTAGAGTCACATTTGCCGCACAAGCTGTCGTGGCACTTTTTCGCACGTGGAAATTGCGCGTAAATTGGCCGTCTAACTGGCTACGCATAAAGCACAAAATGCAACTTTCGGCCTAGCCTGTGTTGACTTGGTCGAAATGGCCGTCAAGGACAATGTCGCATCAATCATTTAAATTATGGTCGCAATAAACTGCATGGCTTGCTGACAGATCATGATGACGGCATTATTGGCCATGAAGCCAGACAGCTGCCCTATATACATACTTTATAAATCTTGTGCTCATTTTATTATTATTTGGAAGCACAAATCAGTGCATATTGTTTATAATTAAGACAGCACTGAAATCGCAGTGACAAGAACTTTGAAAGACTTTTTGAATATGAAACTGTAATAAATGGTTTGTTGCTTGCTTGGCATTTTCCACATTTCGACTTCTTTTGTTCTTTGATTGTAAAATTCATTTATTTTACTTGTAATTTTGTATTCGTATCCAAACAATGGCAACAAGCTTCAGAAAACAAAGCATGTATTTATCACAACTCTAAGCCATATCTCATGGATTTGATAACAACTAGAAAGCCTGAATATATATTGTAGCTTACGTATATTTCAAATAGAACTTTTGGCCAAAATTAAATTCGGTTTTGATTTTATTTACATTTTGCTAAAGCTATTTTGATTTTTAGTGATTAAACAAGGCTTTCAATGACAGCTTTGTTTGCAAATAGAAAGAAATAAATTGATTGAAACAGTTTTCCAGCTATATTTATCTTTGTGGGTAGATATTGGAATTTTTATCTTTATTTTTACTGCATAATAGAGGGAGACAGAGACAGAGAGAAAGAGAGAGAGAACTGGCCCATTTATATTTCACTTCTAAACTTACTTTTTATATCCACACTTATCTGCAGACATATATCCATATGTCTTTCAGATCTCTACCCCGCCTTTGCTATCCTCACTCTGGCCTGGCCATGTAAACAAATGGCCATTGCATCTTTTTTGGCAACCATTCAAAATGCACATTGCTAAATGGCAAACAATTATTTGATATTTGATGTCCGTCCAACTTTTCCAGTTGTGGCTAGCATCTGCAATACGCTGCGTATACGTTACGGCTGTGCCAAAGGCGGCGCTGCAGCAAAAACAAAAACCACAAATGTTCTATATAGTTCAATATTAGACATGTCTTAACAAATAACGATATATATATCCTTTGCCCAATTGTATGGCTTGCAATTTTTACCGTTGTTTTATTGTGCTGTCGTTGTCGTTGTTGTTGTTGTTGTTGTTGTTGTTGTTGTTGTACCTGCTTGTTGACCATCATCGAAAAGTGATTTAGTGTTTCTGTGTGGTTGGCCCCGACGACAAAACAGTTGAATGTTTGATTTATTGTGGTCAGCATGTTCAATTGAGAATTTGTCGATAAGGAAAGAGCACAATAAATAAATAGAGACCAAAGCAAAAAGTATCGAAACAAAATCCTTACAAAAAATAAAATGATTTTACACTGTTCACAATTTAAGCTTGGATTGGGTAAATAGAGTAAAGATTCCAAGTTTCATTTATTTTTTATTTTAGTTTCCAAGATTCAATTCACAAAAAGTGGAACAAAATTTAAAATCAATTTTATAGAGATTTGTATATTTGTTATGCTGATATTTAAATTTTTAATTTTTGTTTCAAGAATCGCATTTCTTAAAGGCTTTCACGTAATAAGCTTACAGCATTTTGTTATTATTGCTAGACAAAAAATAAAAATATGAATTTAGCTAGTATGTTAGTTTTAAATGCCCTCTGATGCTCATATCCATTTTAAATTTAAAGACTATATGTATTTATATGTATGTTATAAATTTAGGCCAAAAAACTTTTCAAGAGCTGATTAACGTATCCCAATTGTTTTGGATCATCCAACTTTAACCAGGATAACAAATAAATCGTTCTATATGTAACAATAGATAGTTCAAGTATCTTTTCAAGGGATTTATTTAGCGGCAACATGTAAAAAGTGTTACAAGTTCCTTTGGCTGGTATTAAAGGCTCTGCATTTGTAGGTGTGTGTGAGTGTGTATTTGAGTGTGTGATTGTGTTAATGACAAGTGTTTTCGTGCTCTTTTCGTATGTGCCGCGTAATGACAAGGATGTCGATGAGTATAATGACAACATCAATGCTGCTGTTGATGATGGCTGACTGTAAGAACGGGGAACATAAGAAGGTGGGGTCTCCGAAGGACGCAGGCCACAGCCTGGCTGGCTGGCTGGCTGGCTGGCTGCCTCTCCTGCCAGCATGAATGAAGCACTTGGATAGCTTGTCACTGGCGCCAGCTTAAAGTGCTTGTTAGGCGCTTTTCTTGTTGCTGCTGCCACTTTCTATTTTGCCGTTCGTTTGCACCATTGAAGATGCTGTCAATGCGAAATTGAGCTGCCACCATAAACACGTTGTCAAATGACACGCGTGAGTGCTCACGCACGTACGCACATTAGAATTTCATCTCCGCCCCGTGCCACCTGTATTGTTGCAAGTTATGTGTTAATATATTGGCATGCCCAACTATTGTTGCTGGTCGCTTTACAGTTTCCATTCTATGTTCTATTGAAATGCAACGCTTCACTGAAATTTACCACAGCTGCATTATATATAATACGTATTTATTACAGCTATGTGGTTAATAAAATCTACATGCAGAGTGCACCATAATTTTGGAATGAAATGTGTAACATATTGTCCACATAATTTAAAGTATGCTATAAAGCTTGTTAAACCAAACAATAAATTTTGAACTTAATAACGAATATAAGGGTTTGAAAAGTATGAATAAGCACGCAGAGCTTTTAGAGAACTAATGCGTCTGCTAAAGTTGTTGCCTCTCAATTTCAGTAATATGGTCAGGATCATGTCACCATTTGCTATAAAGTACAACTATTATATATTAAATCAGCCTTATCTTTTTGAAGATACAATAAATAAGTAAGATATATTAAAGTCTTGTTACCATTTGATTGATACAAAGTATCTGGTAGTCGCATAATCTCCCAAAGACCACTGCAAAGTGTTTGTTTGTGTACCTTAGCCGATATTTTGTTGTGGCCTACCCTCCTTGGGACTAGGCTATACCCCCGAATGCCATTTATACTTTTTTCACGCACATCACGTTGCGAAGCTAAGACGCCTTGAGCCCCTTAGGTGATTTTCTCGATTTTTTCCTAAGGCGACGACTGTTGGGACCTAAACTAATTTTATCAAAAATTGTGCGCAAAATGTATGAAATATGTATTTGCGGATTTGCGTTGCCAGAAATTTAAGAATTTTTGTTTTGCGCAACTTTAAACAATGGCGTATCCTGTTCAATTTTGTTGTTTACATGTTTGCTCGAGGGTCAAGGAGTTTTGCACCCAAAAATAGAGCGTGGTGGATTTTAGATTTCATGTAAAATAACAAATTTTACTATGGAAAAAATAACTAACTTAAACTCTATCATAATTATTGCAGTACATTTTTTTCAATTTTATTTTTAATATTTTTTATAAAGTCACTATTATTTGCTAAGGAAAACATCACTAGCTTGTAATTTTTGCTTTAAAAAATTAATAGCATGACCATATTTAACATTTTTTTATATATATATATAATTGCTTTATTTACATTATGATATGCTGCAACTGTTATCTAGCAGCTCTTATCAGAGTGAGAAGTTCAGGGCTTTAAATAACTTAGTTTGGTTGAACTATGTACAAGTAGTAAAAATATATATGGCAATTAATGTTATTTTTAGTAGACTAGTTAAAGTCTTAAACACAGCTAGACGGCATAAATCCCTTTAAACAAATTGTTGAACAATCGCATGATCCATTTGAAAAGTGATTTTTCATCTCGAGTTCAGGAGATAATTTCCAAGCCAAAATGTTAATAGGAAGCACTTAAGTAACGCACAAGTGAAGCTCAAGTAGCGCGAAATTCATTTGAAATGCAAATGAGAAAATTTCCTAATTGAAAACTTTGGCGCGTTGGGTGGCCCAGCATCTCTCCGTGGAACTTGGTTAGCTGTATTCCCGACTTGCTGCGTTGGCGTTGGCGCTGCTGGAGCTTAAAGTGTTAACTCGCAGCTGCCAATTCAGACATAAATACAACTTTGAAGCGTCGGACTAGAGTAAAAGATGCGCTTTTAATTAGGATCTCAACTGGGAACTGGCAACTGGCAACGGGGAATGAGGAAGCAACAGTAGGCTTTGCAAATTAAAGTTAAATCCACAATGACAAACACTAAATAGACGAACGTGCGGAAACCCTAATTGAAATCTGTCTGCGCCTTTAAATAGTTGCGAACTGGATGCGGGGGCAGGCTGGAAACTCAAGCCGTCTTAAGTGGAGGTTAGAAGTCGGCTATCGGGCTGTGGTGTCGCACAAGCCGAGTTGTTAGAACAGGGTCAAGGTTGCCAGCGTCATCGCCAACGACATTGTCACCAAATCCGATTGTCGCCTTGCCACAAATGTTGCGCAGCGGGTTTTGTTTTGTTAGTTAGTTAGAAAGACATTGTTGCACAGATAAATACCGAGAAATATTTACAAGTGAATAAATAAATATTTCTAAAGTAAAATGAACTAAGTGAAGCTAAATTTGGTACTCAATGTCTATAATAATTTTTGGTAATATAGGAAAATGTGTTCATTATTCTATTTGAAGAAATTTAATAATTTCAATAAAACAAATGAAAAAGTTTTGTGACGAAACTTAAACTAGATCCAACTGCAAAGCTGCAAACAAACTCTAATAATACATAATAATTAATTTTTGGCATAATTTTTGACAAAAATTTGACCCCCTCAGATTCTTTTTAATGCTGTTTTGTATACTAATTGTCGCAATTACCACAATCGATTAAAAATATAAATTGGCAAATTCTAAATTCCGAAAGCAATTTATTCCCATTTTGTGTAATTTTCTTTTGCTAAAAAATTAATATAAATGTTTATTTCCGATAATGCATTTACTATTTTAAATGCAGGGCCAAAAAACCACCACACATGAAAATCATTTAGGCAAAACTGGTTCAATTTTATTAATTGTTATTTTTTTAAAGTTTTAAATAATCATTCCTTCTAAGCTATGCGATTTTTATCAATATTTGTTAAGTTTTCTATGTTAACTACCCACAACATCGTCAATTCTGGCCCAATTTATATATCGTAATTCACTTCAATGCGGGGAATACGAGAGCTGGAAAATGACATAATGCACCTGGTTAGTACAGCCGGGTGGCATTTTGAAGCTGACAGCAGCATCGTCCCGTTTTGTTTCCATGGTGAACTGGCAATGGGGCGCTGCATTCAGCAGTTCAACAGTTCAGTTTGCGCTGCTTAATGAATCTTTAGTTGGAAGCATCAAGTGAAACTGCATTTTCTTGCAATGTCGCAGTGCACATTAGTTTTTCTTAATCTGACGTAAGGCCAACCAGCGGCGGCAGTAGCGAGAGCAACAATGCGACAACGTTGCGTATGAGTAACGTAATTGATGCTGGTAATTACCAGCAGGCAGCGATGTCGATGTTAACGTCTCGGCAATCGCGCAAATCTTGAAGGCAGCAGCACTTCGAGGTGTTGACAGGCTGAAGTTCAAGTTTTGCCTTCCATAAATTATAAGGCCTCATTGCTTGCGAACCCAAAAAACTGCGGCGTATGTGTATGTAAGTAATATAAATTTGATTTTTTTTTATCAACATTCTCTTGTCCGTATCTCGAGTTGTTTATTGTTGGGCTTGTGCATTTGCTTGTCTCGGATTAATCTCTTAATTTTGTGACCCGTGTTGTTGCACTTGTTTTATTCATTTTTTTGTTTGCTTAGTAAGTACTCATGGCGCACTGTTGGGTTCAAAGGTTTAACAGCAGCGCACCGGCGTCCGTCTCAGACGCCGACTTTTAAGGGCCATGAGTGCTGTTCCCTGTTTTGGTTGCAGCACTTTCAAAGTTTTTATGGGGACTTACATTAAGCTTAACGCTTCTGTCAGGTGTCAGCTGAGATCAAAGGTTTTATACGAAAGGGTCATAATTATTAAAGCAGTTATTACTTTAATGATTGCCCAGAAAGATTATCGAGAATTCTCACTGATCCATCAAAATCGATAAAAATCAATATATGAGTGCAAGTAAAAACTCGAATATGACATTTATAGAGATTTCCAAAACTCCTAATTTTCTTTTTACACGATACTTACATTCCCAAAAAATTCGTGTAAAAGACAATATAAAAAAATAGTAGACTGGTTGCATACCCAAAAAATTGCAACTTTAAAGTACAGTAAACAATATTAACAAGTTTTTGCTAGAGTTCAATTGAAAATTTATTTTCGTGCTAAGCATTTCAGCTCATTAAACTCTTACAAAAATAAAAAGTATAAACAAAGAAGTTTATCCATCATTTTATTTTATTAATCTTCTGGCAATAAACTATACAATTGCATAAGACTCCAGTATACTGCTATCGCTTGAATTATTTTATTCATCATTTTGGAAAATTATTTCTCTATTATTATTTGAATTCTCCATTCTTGCTGATTCACTTTAACGGATAATGCGAAGTTGAAATGCATTATTTGTGACGGGTGCGAATAAAAGCAATTCCTAAACCATAAAAAAATATATAAAAAGAATTAATGAAAAAAATATTAATATTAATAAAAGTTGTGTTAAATCAAATCAATAAAATATTAACTTTTTAAAGTGTATTATTAAAAATTTCGTTTTAAAAGGGAATTAGGTGTAATGTGTATAGATTATTGTATAGCTCCCCACTTTCTACACAATATGCATTATTTAATAATTTTTTTGCTATGTGTATGGCAAATGTATGTTCTTGATAAGGTTAAGTGGTTTTTATTGTGTGAAATATGATTTAAAACTTTTGCGATTGAGTTGATCACTTGCTACGGCAACAAAACATATTTTATATTTAATACTTGAGAATGGACAAATTACACATTAGTTGTTATACTCACCTAGCACTGAATATCATTATCATTAGCAGCATCTGTGCATTGGCTGTAAACAGACAATAATAAAAAAATAATAATAAAAAAGAGGGAGCAAAAAAAGTGCTCAACATTCAAGCAGTCGCTTCATACGTGCGGTTGTCGTTGACTTTGACCTTGCAGTGTTTTTTCCACGCCTGCCAACAGATTCACGATGACATTGATGAAAAACCACAAAAGCTGCTGCTGGAACGCGTGTGCTTCCTGCATCTGGCCACGTCCAGAGCCTCTAATGGGTGCTGAGCATGCGACCTGCGTTCAGAAATGGATGGAAACAGCCTTTAAAAAAATTATAAAAAATTATATGCGCAGGCATGGTAACTTAATCATACGCACCGTGGTACCGCGGTGCCATAATTTATTGGGTCACATGGAATTGCATTTCCTTATGGTCGTCTCACATAATGCGCGCGCTGAGTGCGCTATTTCCACTAATCTCGTTGTTAGAGCACCAGCGGCAACAACAACAACAACAACAAGTGCAAAAACAACAAATAAATATAACAACAAATACAAATACAACAAACAAGAACATCAACTAAGCAGCGCATGGCGCAAAAACAATTTCAAGGCCATTGACACAGTTCAAGCGAGAAGAGGCGAGCAGAGCGGGCCGGAGCGGGGCTGACAACGGGGTACGGGCATGAAGGGCATTCGAGTGCATATTGGAGGAGCTTGGCTGCTGCGATAAACCATGCAGCTGCCAGCCGTTGCCCGTCCCAATGCCCCTCTCTCTCTCTCTCTCTTTTTTTTGCCAGCCTCGTTCTTACTTAGTTTCTAACAAGTATACGAAGTGCAAATGTTTAGGTTTGCTATGGCTACAGTCAATATACAAATACACACACACACATACTATATAATGGCGCATATACATACTGTCGCAATCTAAGCAGACGCAGTAAACTATAAATAATTTTCTAGAACTTCAAATGCATATGCGAGAAGGCAGTAAATATCCTTAATTTAATTTGTTAATTCACCTTTTAAGGTAATATTTCTTCATCAAGTCAAAGATTTAAATTGGGGTTTTTTGTACCTTGACTAATGCTTCAAGCGAACATACAGCAAGTTTTCAATAAATAATTTATAAATTAATCAATTGTTGTGGTCGCTTTTGGCGTCGATGCAAAGTTGATTGAACTTGTAAAACACGGAGCTCATTTAAAAGTGAATATACACAACATATCGAAAGCAGCAACAGGGGAGGCAGAAACCAGACCAGATCGTACCACAGAACTGTGTAGAAGCCAACGACATATAAACAATTTATCAGAAATAAATTGGTTAACAGGTAAAATAAACAAATTAAGCACAGAGTTCGATAAATGCTTAATACACATGTATATATAAGGGCTTTGTTTTTTCCAATATTGTTGGCATCGAAAGAGGCACGATTGAAGAGTGAGGTGAGGTTACTAAGCTATAAATGCATAAACAAATTAAAAATGTTAATAACTAAAAGAAAAAGGTAATGCAAAAGTGAATTTTAATATATGTCGATATGGGAAATTCAGATAACTGATCAGCAAATTACCTTATTTTTAGTAAATAATTATAGTTTTTTATTTATACAGCAATGTATTATCTAACACTGTAGAAATGGTTTTTCTAAAATTATTTTATGCCTATATAGAATACATTTTTCAGTAAAAATGCTTATAATTTTCTAAATTTAATATTTCATAAATCATACAAACTACAAACTTTAATATTAGTTTTATCAAGCCAAGCATCACATTTTTTATTTGATAAGCTTCTGTAAATAATTTGATCATAGTTCATAAACAATTTATTTGGCTGTCTATTTATTTAAGATGATGGTTTGACAAATCTGCAAAAACCGGAGCACTCCGAAAACATAAACTTTTTCACGTTTAGGGCAATAAAATAAAATTGCATTTTTATTATGCATATACTGCTGAAATCGTCGAGGAGGGGCATTTATAATACCAGTTGTTCTTCTTTTGTTTTCTTGATGTTGTTGTTGCTGCTGTTTTATTATTGCTGCTGCTGTTGTTGTTGTTGTTGTTGCTGTGCTTTATCAAAGCCATTCTTTAAATTTTCGACAATCTTTATTAACACGCCAAAAATTCGCTTGAAAATCGTGGAGCTCAAATTGATGCTCAGCTTCAGATTCAGATTCAGAGTTTCAGCTTCAGTTACAGGTAAGCTGCTGACTTTGGCATCATTTGCGTCATGCAGTTGTTGTCGCATCCCCTCCAGGTGCCTCGCCGGCCACCATTTCATTTGCAATTTATTGAAACGAAGTTGACCTTGAATTTGGCTAAAGTCTTTTAACTTTATTTCGCTTTCGGCTCTTGCGACTGCTGTCTTTTTTTGTATTTTTTTTTTTTAAATGCGTCGCCGCCGTCTGCTGATGATTCTTGCTCTTACTGTTGATTACTTTAACGATGATGTCCATAAAATGTATTTCAAGCTCGCAACTTTTTCGGCAAGCTTGTGCGCATTGTTGCCCCGTTCGTGGGCAGCAGGTTTCGAATAATCAAGAAAAAAAAAACAGCTACCATAACCAAAACAAGAAACCAGTGGGACAAATTAATTTGTACGTTAGTGCAACAAGTGTCAGCGATGTACTTGGCCTATCCATTGACCACTTTCCAACTGCACAGCGCACATATCAACATTTATTTTGTATTTTATGCTAGTCGCCCAGTTTGTTGCCGCTCCGTTTGCACTCATGTCAATCATTAATTAATCAGCTGCTGCCCACACAAAACGATGACGTTTTCAAATTGTGTTTTTTAATATTATTTTAAAATTTTTTTTCTGCTGCTTTTCTATTCTCTACGCTACGTTTTCGCTTATTTTGTTATTTCCGTGCAGTGAACTTGCTGCTATTTGATTATCATACGTACATTAGTATGTTTGTAGATTCGAAAATATTATATACTCTCATATAGGTGCATATAATATGTATTATTTATTCACTCGTGTGCTTCCATTTGTACGTATTTATATTTGCAGAAGTAGTTGTATGTAGGTTCGTCTATTTGTGAGGTTTGTTCAAAATGTTTGCTCATTTATTTGCGCATAGCTTTATTTATCTATTTAGGAGGTCATTGTCATGGAATCTGTTTATTTTCGTTCCACTCGTCTATACGTTTTTTGTTGTTGCTGTTTCATTTTGGCCGTTTAGAACACTTTTAATAATATATTTATACATTTTGTAGGCTGGTCAAAAGTTTTCACTTCACAAATGTGTGTCACAAATTTGTTTCATTCTGAATCAGTATACAGTACATTTGTGTATGGAGGTATTCACATTTTAAGCTTCTTATGTGAGCTCCGACTGCAACATATATTTTTAAGATGTTGATGAATTCTATTCAAGATTCATATTTTTAAATGTATTTCAAAGTTTCAACTGACTGGCTTTGTCGTTCCTTCATTAAAAACTAACATCTTATCAGCGAAGATCTCCCTTGGAATATTTTTTGAATATAAATATACGCTTTATAAAGCAACTTTTTCTATTTTTTTGAATTTCAAAACGCAAACAGCTCAATTTCAGTTTAAAAGTAATATTCAGAAAAAATTTAAAACCAATTATTGCTTGGGTTTGTAAGAATTTTATTTTTAAATAGTGTGTTGCTTTAATATAAATTGGACTATTATATAATATAACTTTCAAAAAGCAAGTTTTTGTATACAATCTTTGCTCTTGTTTGAATCAAATTTATATTGAATATAACCACAAAAGTACTATATATAGCTTATATAGTTTTTTATCTTATCGTGAATTTGTATATATAATAGGCTTGCTTTTGTTCGGGAGAAAGTGTACATCCCTCTTTTTTATTCCTATTCTTTTACCTCTAGGGTGCACTCAACTTATGCAGTCTGTCACAAAGAAACATATACGGAAATCGAATAATCGTGACAGAAAAACATTTTCTAAGTGACAAAAGGGGAAATTGCGAAAACGTGACAAGGCGTGTGAACTGCGTTTTTCATCAATGTCAAACTTTGAACTGATTTTTGAGGCGACACTTTGTTGTATTTTTTATTATCGTCTGTCCGACGCTACGGTTGTAATTCAGCATTATCATTATTGCCCATAATTCTCCTGCTCATTGATATATCCAAGATACATTGTTGCGTCAGTTAATAAACAATGAGCACAAGTGTCTGACACATATCAGCTATATATAAGCATTATGCTGACTGTTCTCCCGCAGATCCCTTGAGCAGCGTCCGTGTCGTTGTCAACAGCGTCCTCATCAACATCAACATTAAGTCGCCAATGATTAATTTTCGCATTGTTCTGTGAAAGCCGCATCTGTTGCGCCAATGACCGCACAGACGGCCAGAACGGGCCATCTGGAGAACTGGCCAAGCAACCACCCACCCAAAATAATGCAATAAGCCTCAATTAACTGCAAATTTATGGCCGGCTACGCCATCAGTTGTCTCCAATTTATAGTATAGACTATATCTGTTGATATATAATTATAGCTGCATGGCAGACATATTTTATAAAATGCATGTATGCAAGTCTTCAGGGTAGTTGTAATGTACTAAATTTAAAGGGTATTGGGTGTGGGGTATTAAAATATATATATTTCCAATAATAATTTTTTAATTTTTATATTAGTATTTGTAATTACTTTGCTTAGTTTTAACTATATTAAAATGCAAGTCAAATACAAATATACCTTAAGGGCATTTGAATTGCATTTGATAACACATTTCAATGCATAAATAATTCTTGTGCATCGTTTTAGCTGGAAAAACTCGTTAATGTCTTTTTTCTATAGTATATTCTTTTGTTGTGGCCGTCCGTAACTTAAGGCAATTTAATGTACAATTATTATACTTAAACTGGCGCTGGCATGGCGATGCCAGATACAACAGTTTTTATTTTCTACGAAAAAGGCATTATTTTTTATGCACAGACTTAAGACGGAGAGGGTTGAGAAACAATTTATGGCAAGCCAACCGTTTCCACTACTTGACTACGGTTATCATTATCAGAAGTAGTAGTAGCAGCAGCAATAGCAACAAACATAACACAACAATAATAACAACATAGAAGAAGTCAAGTTCATCTATTCGCATTTGGGTGCCCTTTTTCCCATTGATTTACATAAGTATTTGTGTACATTTCAACGCACACAGAGCTGGGGATAAGGCTCATGTTAAGAAAACGTCAACGAGAGCAGCTTCTGGGCAAAATGTTTGCTTTTGGCCAGCAAATATTCGGGCCATGAGTCAGCAGAAGAGCAGCAGCACACATAGGTTCGGCCAGACCATAAAGTATCCTCAAATTCAATATTGATGAGTTTGTGTGCAGCCGAGTTGAGAAGTGGATGCGAGTGTTGAGTGTGCACTTGACTAGACCGCTCGTATTGCATTAAGCCCAGTGCCTTGCCCTGTTCGAAAGACACTCAAACCGGTTCTCAGCTGGCCATACACAGACCTTTATTTGTGTGCGATTGCGATCGCATCTAATATCAAGTTCAAGGTCGCTGTAAACTTGTATAGCTTGCATCGTTTGCTAACTTGTTAAAAAAATTAAATAAATTTCAAAGAGCTCGCGTTCGCCCTCTCCCTTCTCCTCGTCTATCCCGATGTGTCTGTGTGCTGTAATTATTTTTTATAAAACGTATCTGTCAGTTTGGTTTGATGAGTTGGCTTGCCAACCATTAGGTTCTCACGAATGCACCCACATACACACACACACACATGCACACATCGACTGGTGTTCATTAAGTATACGCCCTGTCTTAGAAGGAACTGCGAAAATCTGTAAGTAGGTGACTAATGCTGCAAATCGTTTGCTGGTAATTGGAAGCTGCATATTCTATGTCGACGTGGTGCCAGGCCGTTCCAAATGACTCAGTTGTACTTCCAGCGAAGTCGCGAGTCAAAGCAAAAAGAAAAGAAATTAACACCGTACATGGTGGTTGGATTCTCGAATTACTCATACGTACCGTGAAGCCAAAGTCGCTCGAGTTTTGTTCTAGGGAACATTTCATCAGCTGCACAACTTTAACCAAATCACAATCACATGCATAGCACACACACAATTTTACTTTATTATAACAGTCAAAGGTTCTGTGCCAAACCAACCATGAATAAATAACCAAATATAGTATATACACTCACAGAAAAACTACGAACCCAATTCAAATATGATCTTGTTATTCAAATTTTAAGTAACTTTATTTCATGAATATTTCTGAATTATTTAGAATATAAAATTCTTAATAAAAAATATTGATAAAATCCGACATTGATTCTTCTGTTAGAAAATTTCCATCTTCTATGAACTTGGACTTCTGTATGAATTCATTTGTGTTCTTTGAGTGCATATGTACAATAAATTGTGCAACAGTATTCATCTGGCTTCCACACACGTTCAACAAATGCAACTTCACAAGTGTATCCACACACGTCTGCTTTGGATAGGTATCCTCTACCCCGCCCGATATCTCCCGGCAACTTTCGGTCAGCTTTTTGCTGTTCTACTTCATTTTAAACTAATTTGTATGCACTATGCACAAAATAAAAATTTTCCATTTAAATGTTGTCAATAAATGTAATTAAAAGTAAATTCACATGGATGAAATTGTAGCTAGCCGCAACTGCCTTAAGTTAAATGTACTTCAATATTCACTATTCAAAGCAAATTTGAAATCAAGTTAAAGTTTCGGAATTTAATTTAAACAGTAGACTAAACAATTTCATTTATTAAGAAGTGTTGAAGTGAAGTTTCTTGATGTTGTTTAAGATACATATTTGTTTGTAAAATATGTTTTGTAGGCAAAGTGCATCAGATAAGATTTAATTTAATTAATTTATATTTTGGCAAAGCTAAGATATACAAAGTGATGATACTAGTTTAACTAAAATGTTGATATATTAAGATTCTAATATTTTTTCAAGTTTATGTATTTGTCTTAGTTTAGGACTTACATTTTGAAATGTAAATTTATTTTTAATTTATTTGGTTTTTGATAAAACTATGCAAATCTCAAACTTGGGAATCACAATTATTTAATTTTGGTTTAATTTTTGTTTTGTATTGTAATTTTTTGTCTTAAAGGTTCCTAAAGTATAAAGTATGTATAAAGTAGAATTTTTGTGCAGCTATTTTGTGAATAGGTATTTGATTTTAAAATATATTGTAAGCATAAATAAATTTAGATAAATATAAAATATATTTTAGTTGCAGTTGACTTTTCTACTGAATTTATATAATTTCGTTTTAAAACGGGAAAGCCAAAAGAGTTGCTTTGAAAGCTACCCTAAAATACTGCAGAAAGTTGCAGTTAATATAAAAATAAACACACACACATATACATACATAAACATATGCATACTTCGTTCCACAAACGCGGAAAAAGTGGAAAGCCACAAACGAGCGCTGACTAAAAGCCAATTGCATTATTGCAGCGCGCATTTCCCTTTGTATGCTTGTGTGTGTGTGTGTGAGTGAGTGTGTGGGTTTGTGAATTTTAAATGCGCTTTGTTAAACTTTGTTCGCAAACATTGCAACAACAAGCTGAACTTTTCAGGCCAGAGGGTTGAACATGAGTTACTCTTTATAGAGTACCCAGATATACATATATACATTAAACGATTAATAATTCTGCACATATTTTTATATTTCAGATTTGATATTAAAATTTAAAAATATATCTAGCATTTTATTTCGTACTAGAGTCGAGTTAAAATTAATCCGTTTTGCTTTTACAATTTCTTCAATTAGGTATTAATTATTATTGCTTTTGATTTACAAAAATCGAAAAAGTAACTTTCGATAAAACTTAAATTACTTATTAGCAGATTTCGCATACCTGAAATATATGTGAATATAATTAATTTCTTCAACGAAAGTCTAACTTGAATCTTGTATTTAGTTAAAAAAAAGATTATTTAGAGATTAAAAATCTTCTTTACAACGAAAAATGTTCCGAAATTAAGAAGTTTTATTCTTGGCCGCAATAAAAAAGTGATTTAAAAATAAAAATAAGTTTTTAAAATATTAATTTCGTTGTGAGGTGAAGAAATTGCGACTTTGGCCTTTCTAAAATAATATTCTTGATTTTCTATTAAATGTTTTCGTCTAAGTAAAGCTATAACTGATCGTTATGATACCCCTTTAGGCTGCCGCCATGTAATAGTTATTGTTGGACATTTTTGTTTGCTTTTGGCTTTGGTTGCTGTTTTCAGTTCGCTTACAATGCGAATATTTTCACCAGGCACACAGTCACACACACACACACACATAAGTACACAGTGGCTTGCTAGTATGGGTGACCATGAAATATTCACACAACGAACGCTTCCACTCAGCCGATTCCGGTCTCTTTGTGGACCTGGCTGCGACGCAGATTGACGCTTCATTACAGAGCAGCGCGTTATGCAATCCGGGCCCAGAGCAGCGCAGCGCTGACAAAGGCTAGCTGCTGCTTCACTCTGTGTGCCTGTGTGTGCGAGAGAGAGAGATATTTTGACGATGAGGCGTGCTAACATGTGCCCGCGGCCTGGCTCAGTGTCCGACTCTGTGCACAGCCACTGATGGCTGCTTTTCATCATGCAGCGAGTGCATGTGAGATCATCAGCCAGCAAACAAAATTCTACGTTCTGTATTCGCCCCATGGAACGGCCGACAATTGTGCTCGCCGCTGTTGTTGTTGCTGTTGCTGTTGTTGCTGCTGCGCTGCCCGTTGGCTGCGAAGCGTAAATTGCAATTATTTCACATGACATGACTTTGGCAGCAGCGACAGCGCCGTCAGGTGCTGAAGTTTCTAGACCCAACCCCTGCCCCCTGCCCCTGCCCCCCTCACACTACCATCTGCCACAAATGTGCAAAAAAGTTGGACCTTGAGGTTGGCGCAACTAATGCGCGACAATTGTTGAAGCTGTTAGCAACAACCTGCCCACAAACCAAATCAAATCGCATTCACAAACACCGAAAACTCTGCAGCTCTTGGCGCCACAGACTTCTCATGTTGAGGCGAGCATTAAAGATTTGCATAAATAAATATGTTTGATTGCCGCTAAGAACTGTTGGCTTTTGCACTTGTTCGCCAAAACGCAAGATTCAGAAATATAACATAAAAACAAACAGAAAATAACGCCTGCGTGGTGCTAAGAAATATTTTCCAGCTTGTCACAGAACCGGGCAAGCCAGATCCACACCAAAATCAAAGAAGAACGCACAACAAGTGACGACAACTCTGGCGACGCGGTCATGGTTGCCCTTGATCGTGTTTATTTCGGCAGTCGAACGATTCAAAATAAATAAATAATACATAGCGAAATCAGCAAAAGAATTTCTTGTTTTTTTTTTCTTTTTTGGTTTTACGGCATTGTGTGTTCCGTAGATGGGCGGACCGACGGCGCAGTCACATGGCGCGGCATAATATGGAGTGGAGTACGGCGCGATTGTATCATGTCCAAGTCCGAATCAAAGACCGAATAATTGGGAGTCCAAAATAACAAAGTGTGGAAAACCGGCACAAGTCTGTTTAAGCTGTTAAAGACCTTAAGAAAAATAAAACGAATTCCTTTAATACTATTTCTGCAAGCTACGACTTTGAGTAATAGTGATTATGAATATTAAAGATCAAATTAATAAATACTTTCGAGCTACAAACAGCAAACATCATATAAAGACCCTCGTGCAGCACAAACTATTCACGTTTTATATATATATTATTATATATTAATTTGATATATTATATACATTTTTAAATTCTTTTTTTGCAAAGAATTTACTGTTAAAATTTTAAAACATCTACTTAGGGAATTTTAATTAATAGCCATTCATTAGCTTCAATAATAAATTAATGGATCAATATTTAATTAAACAATTCAGGCGTAAGTGTCATAATTGTGAATTTATTGTGTAATTATAAATTTAAAATAAATAATTTGAGTAAACCTGTTTGTAAATATATTTACAAAAGGGTAAATATGAAAATATTTTTCTTCGCCATGTTGCATTTAATTTAACAATCAAATAAAATATTAAATCATCATCAACGGCTTTTTATGTACTGTGTTATAAAATTGTAAAGCATTTAATGTGACATTCTGAACTTATTTATTCTTATTTATAATGTTACTATAAAGAATACCGTAAAGCTAAAACGCTTTCTCCAACAGATTTTTATTTTAATGTCTTCCCTTATATTTTCGCTTAAGTTATTCTTTATATTATCGGTTAGTTGATATGTCAACTTGATTTTGCCAATAACATTTTGTTCTTACCAATCCTACGCACAGATGCTTGCACTTGGCTATCGATCCATTAATTCATTTGTACGGTTTTATTTATTGCATTTAATTTAATATACCCAAACCAATTTTATGGCTACATATTTTAACATTTTACGGCTCCAGCGGCAAAAGAGACGAAAAAGAGAAAAAACAAAAAACAAAAACTAAAGAAGCGGAATGGACAACAAAAAAAATTGGTTTCATTTTCATTTCATTTTGCCAGTTGGTTGACAGCTGGCCAGGCTGTTAAGTTCTCGTGTTTATCGAGTAGTGCTGTGCCTGTGTGTGTGTGTGTGTGTGTGCATGTTAGTCTGTATATCGCATTTCGTTTACCAGTTTTGGGTTTTTCAAGTACAAACCACAAGACGAATTTGGTCATTTAAAATTGCGGCGTTGTCTTGGTCTGCCCGCTGATGGATGGTTGAATGGACGGGTACTTGGACGCTTGCTCGGATGGTTTGTTGGATAGATGTTTGGTCTGCTGCCTGCCTGCCTGCCTGCCTGCCTGCTGTTTACAATTGTCGTCATTGTCAACGTGTTTTGCTTCTCTTGAGCGGGGCGTTACCAGCCCAGCAGAGAAGCTGAACAAAAAGACTACAAAAACAACGACAAGCACAGCTTTGTCTTCGACAGCCGCTGCAAATGACCCATTTAACGGGCCAGTGCGCAAGTAGCCGCCTTGGCTCTTGGCTAGCTGCTTAGCTACTTGGCTTAAGCCGATTGGGA
This sequence comes from Drosophila robusta, assembly GCA_035043565.1. Taxonomy (NCBI): domain Eukaryota; kingdom Metazoa; phylum Arthropoda; class Insecta; order Diptera; family Drosophilidae; genus Drosophila; species Drosophila robusta. The sequence continues at coordinate 8,058,723 of JAWNMW010000583.1, read as the reverse complement.
ACGTGGGAGATTTGCTGGCTCAAGTACACGGCAGGCGTGCTTGGACTTGAAAAGCTGCTCGATTGATTAGAACTTGGCTAATCTCTCAATTCGGTCTCGCTAGCCTTTATAATTACATGAATCTGTGCCGGCCATTTATATGCAAATTTTCAAATGAAGTGTGAACTGCATCGGTATATACATTTATCTCTCAGCATGTGTGTGTGTGTATCTACGGCAATTAAGTGTACCCATTAAGTACGTTTCAAAGTGAGCCGACACAACTGCAATTAAATATCGTAAACGGTAGGGAAATTTCTGCCTGGCGCTACCATTTGGGCCAAGAGTTGACGAGATCACTTCTTGCATTCAATTTTCCACTTGGCTAACTGCAAATTTATGAGCCTGACCGTTGCAGCGACTTTATGAATGCTTATTATATATCTGTTGCGAAGCCAAATGATCAATTTGCATTTGTTGTCGTTTAGCTTCTGGCGGCCATTTTGTATAATTTATGTCAATCATTTGTTGTTGCTGCGCTACTCGCATTGAATCCACTCATTTGAATAAAAGCTGGCCATTTGTTACGTGGCTTGCTTGGATGCTCGCATTTTGTCGGGGTTATAATATTTCATGTGCAAGGATTAAACAATAAATCTGTACATTGTGCATTGGAGAAAGTCTTATATCTTTGATATATTCGATAGGAGCTGTGGTTGATTCTTATAGGCTGCTTCGAAAGTTAAGATTTGTTAATATATAATATCTTTTTCATACTCATACAAAGTATATTGGCAATGCCGTCTGTCCGTTTATTTCGTCAGTCAGTCCGTGCGTCCGTCCGTATAAAACAATTTTTATTCGTCTCTATAGCAGCCAGAGACTAAATTTCTAATATATACTAAAGTATACCCACTATAGTGTTAAGATTTTCTGGCGACGTTGCAAATCAATAAAATGCATATACATATCTTGAGGGCGAGAATCCAGACAAAATCCATATTTTATAGCTAAGGTAAACAAATTTGGCAGACAGTTTTTTGATTACCTCCTCTAAATATCGTTCTTACTGTTTTTTTACGTACTTTTATAAATAAAAGTTTCTATAAAGAATAAATAGTAAATGGTCTTTTGCAAGAACAATAACAAACGGCAATTTAAAGAGAAGAGCAAGAACAAGGTATTCTCTTTTGTGTGGATTGGCAGCGATTCGTGAGAGGTCCATACTAACAGTTCTAACAGCTCGTAAATCATGTGTTAAGCATAGAGACCACAGCATAAGCTGTGGCCCGGATAACTGACGCAAGCAATGGACCAAGCTCTCAAGTATCATTAGCATCCGAAATGATCAACATGAGCGTTAACATCGACAACAGCCATCAATTATGCAAACGGCTAAGTGTGAAAATGTTTCCAACCTCTCGGCACATCACGGTTAAACACTTTGTGTTTTGTATCTGTATCTGTATCTATTAACTGGTATTTGACTGACTGACTGACTGATATCTTTTAGTATTTGTAGCAGCTGTCTAAAGCAAATAAAATTTGCACGATTTTCTGTAATTTAAGCGCGCGCGCGGTCTGCCCGAGCTATCTATCAACAGTGTATCTGTATCTTTTGTATCTGTATCTGTATCCGCTGGCATTGAAAATGCGCCGGGCCATGTCATGGAGCTATGGTGACTCAATATGCCTACTATTTGTGCATTGTGTTGTTGTGTTTGCATTGGTAATTTGTGTATGCACTTGAAATCAACTTGCACTGCAATTACTCGCATTGCAGCGCAGTTTTTCGATGGCTCACAGATGTAAATGCCAACAAAATGGAAACTGCTTTGGCCAAGCTGAACTTGAAATGCCAGTGGACTACACAAAAACAAAAACAAAAAAAAAAAAAAAATGAACAACAGAAAAACGACAACAACAAACAATCAAAGCTACAACCTGCTAATTTGTATGTCAACTGTGCGTTTGACGCGCCCCCCTCTCGAACCGCCCACCAGGCGACCCGCCCCTGCGCATGTAACCGAAAGTTTGTCGAGTTTGGTTTTCGAATTTTTCGCGTACATACAAAAAAGGTGACATGCAATTGCCAGCAACTGTCATGCGGTTGCCAATTGAAGCCCCAGCTAACCAGCCTTGTGGTAATCGTTGTTGTTGCGGCTGCTCTTTAAACACCAAATGAATTTCCCATGCGCCAGTTTCGGGTTTCAAATAAACATTGCGCATACGCCGCATTGTCCGCTGGCGATTTTTATTATTAGAAACGTTTGTGCCGCTTTTTGAAGCCTGCAGCAGCACTTTGATCGCCAGCATAAATTCGCAGTTTTATTGCCTTAAGACGTGGCCGCTTGAGCTGCTGGAAACGAAAGGCAAGCTGAAAAGCTGACCAAACCGCAACGTCTGTTTCCTGGTTGACCTTGTGCGGTTATTAAAATTTCCATCCGAAGATTGTGCAGGCGAATGAAGTCGCGTCCAGTTTGAAGCCAATTCCTTGGCACTTGTTGACCTTCGACGGCCGCTTCTTAATCATGCATATGAACTGAAAGACAGACACACAGAGCGAGCGAAGCAGGCGGCATAAAATTAAACACTTGAATCATGGCAACCATGGCGACAATAATGAACAATGATGAACTCGATTAAAGAAGCCGGGACCTATGCCAAACCAGTTGACGCCAAGGCTCAGACCAAACCAGAGCAATTCAGATACATTATGTGGATCTTACTTTTGCTTTTGCTGTAAACGTAGACCCTGCCCCAAGATTGCTGCGTGTCGCTGGTGTTGCCAAAAGTCGCTCAACATCTTTGCTGCTGCTGCTGCTGCTGCTGCTGCGGTTGCTGCTGCTGCAACATTGGCCGGCGACATTCTCGTTTTGCCACTTTGGGATTAAGCTTGAAATATGTATTCATAATAAAGAAAGTTGTTTTTTGCAACAACGCAGTTTGCATACACTAGCATATGCGCTTAACAATTTTAAGGGATTAAAATTTAAATTTATATATTTATTTTCAAGAATTTGTGCATTACAAATTGAATTATAATTTTGGGTTTTAGCATTGATTAAAAGTTGGCAATCAGAAATTAGTCGTGATTGTCTCCCATTCCTAAATGTTTAAAAGTATTAAAGAAATGAGGAATGCATACATAATGTGCATAATAAATATATATATGAGGAATATAAAAACATATGGAAAACCCTTTGAGAGTTTAAGATTTTATATAAATTAAATTAAATAAAATATATATACATTAAAAAATGAAATAACAAAAATAAAATTTGAATATAAATAAAGTAAATGTATAGCACAGTGTACGAATAAATTATCTCACTAATTATATACCCACATTGCGGAGTTTAAGACCGTTTGCTTTCAAATTTGAATTTTAGGCCAGCTTTATATAAATTAAGTTTAATTAAATTGAATATGAATTTATACAAATACTACAAAATATACACATATTAATATAAATAAAGTATATGTAAATATATATGCCAGTTAAAAGTAGTGCATATCACCTTACTTAACATAATGCACACTTTCTATACAAGTTCAATATACTCTACAAAAGAGTATATTAATTAACCAACACATCGCTGACACATGCAGTCAGGCCAAAGAGTTCCACACGGGACTTTGTCAACAAGCTTTTGCATATTCTGGCCTCAGCATAAACAGCTTGTCCAAGGTCAAAACTCCAGGCCAGGCCCGGACTGCAGCCAGTTCCCTCTGATTCCATCTGTTGGCATTATATTTCATTGAGTTTCCGTCGATTGTCGTTTGCCGCATCCACTCAATAGTCAATACAATAACTTTCTTAGTCGCCATATGACACAAATGTCCCCTATCGAGGGCTTATCTTATTCCGCTTAAGTCTAATGACAATTCCGAGAAAATCAGTCGGAAGAAGAAATTCTTATCCTGGGCGGGCGTCAGTTTCACTTGTTTTGTTGCTAATGCCAACTCCTAGTATTTCATATTTTATTTATTAACATATTTTTCTTTCGCTTTTTCCTTCTTGCTGTCAACACAGCAACTGTTGTGGCTTCTCCTTTCAAAAAGATATTTCGATAAGTGCCTTCGCATTTTGCAACCATTCAGCTGTAAGAACACAGCTGCCTTCCTTCCCCACTAATAAATTTGGCTAAAGATAAAGTGGACGTTATGTGAGCTGTAGTAATTTGTGCAATAAATTGGTAATTATAATATTAGAGCGCTGCTATAATCAAATTAATTCAATATTAATTTCAATAAAATCAATTGGGGTAAACGAAATGGCTTTTGAATATAGGAAACACTTATATATAGGTATATATATAGCTAAGGTAAAGAAGTATATGTGCATAAATTTTTTAACAAAAAAAGCTTTTATACAAAATGAATAGCAAACTTTATTTTTTATTTATATTACTAATGAATAGACACAAAAAGTATAATTCGACATTTTTAATTAGTTTTAACCTATGAAAATATAAAATATTTAAATAATAAAAAAATAAGGTTTCAAAGGTAGTTTAACGGCTAAGTTGATAACTTGTAAATAAATCTTATACTTAATATTAATATAATATAATAATTGGATATATGCTTACAGACTTTGAGTTTGAGTTTGGGACGTTAATAAAATTACTTTTAAAAAATATTACGGAAAGTCATATTAGAATTTTGATAAAATGGTTTTTTGCTTTGTCTTACAGAAATATACAAATTATAAGTAATACTTTTAAAGACTTTTTGAAATTCAAATGGCTTAGAACTTTTAAGTATTATGCCTTGAATCGAAACCTTCCGATTTACAAGCTGTATTGTTAAATAAGATTATTATGCCCCAATGATGCAACAGGTGAGAAATGCAAAATCCCAAGCAGCATCCACTTGACTATATTATTTCACTTACGCTAAGCTGGGCCCCGCGAAATCTCCTCTTTTATTTTAATTTCAGCTTAAACAATGGCTACAAAAATTCCCCCATCATTTGGCGAAAACAATTTCAAAACTGCGACTCAACTCATCATCAGCATCAACGAACTGCATTGTTGCGAACTTTGCTAAATAACCGAATTTCGCATAACTCAAATCTGAAATCCACTTAGAAGTCCATAAGGGCAAGGGGGTGAAAAAAGTGAGGCTTAGTCCGCACAGCAGTGTGCGCATCGATTGAAGGGTGGGCGTATGGGGGGGGCATGGTCGGGGACTGGCGACGATGGCGGAGACCACTAAAAAAGTCACATGATTTAGCTGCGGTCAAATGGGCAAAACTGCGACGACGGGGGCAGCAAAAGTTTCCGCACGGCAAGAACAACAGCAACAGGCAATGGCAACAGCAACAAAAAGTTATTGCAAAACAGAAACGAAACAGAAACTGAAATAAATGCTCGTACATTAGAAGCTGTTGTACATTTATAGACGACGAGCGGGCGACTATGGAAAATAAATCTTTACTGCGCCATAAGACGACGTCGACGACGACGCGACGCGACGCGTCGCTGTAATGGAGAAGCAACCGTCGCTGCCGTCGCAGTCGCTGCGTTAGCCTCGGCTTATCTCGCCTGCTCTCCGCTCTCCGCTCTCTCACTCTCTGTCTGTCTCTCTCTCTCACACACACTCTCTGCACGGCCATGTGTGTGCGTGTGTGTTCGTGAGCGTGTTCCGTTGAGCTTCTAATGAAGATGATGATAATGAAATGTGCTTGTTGCTGCTTTCTGCTGCTTTCTGCTGCCCCTGCCCCAAGTCCAGCCCCAAATACACGAGCTACCCACAAGCCGTTGCCTACGAACGGAGTCGGCCAGCCACACGCCGCCCAGTTTCGCGGTCCGCGTAGCCCGCCCGATTTGCAAATTGTTCAGTTGCACTTTTGCAGAGCAAGGCGTCGGCAATCACCGCGACTGGTGATACCCTAGTTATTTTGGTTAAGCCTAAATTTAGATTGTTACTGATTATTAATTCTTTATGAGTGTTTAACAGATTAACTTTAATGTCTATCATTTCATTTTGATATTTTTATATTATATTAATATTATATTTATATTATGTGTTTATATTAATATTATTAATGTTATTATTATAATTACTATTATTATTTTATTATTATTATTATTATTATTATTATTATCATCATTATCATCATTATTATTCTTATTACTATTATTATTATTATTATTATTAAAAATGTTACTATGACTACTCTGAGTTTGGACTTAAACCAATGAATATTTAGATCGCCTAGGCAACTCATATTGTACAAATCCGCACATGTATAATTTATTCCTAAGCGCATGCAACATGTTAAAATAAAATGTAGGCAAGTATTGGGTTTGAAATAACATAGAATGCTAGAATGTTTACCCTGATACAAATTCTGTCACGACTAGCAATGAAAAAGTTACTTAATAATGCATTCGTAAACGTAAATTCGGATTTGAAACTAAAAAAAAAGTATTTTAAAAACCTTATCTACAGCAGACTCTAACACTCTTATTGCAATTTCAATAAATAATTTATAAAAAAGTATTTTTCTGATGCCATGATCTTTAAAAACTAAAAATAAATTTTTCTTATGAACACAATAATCTTACTTAATGATGTTTAAAATGAATGTGAAATAAATAATGAACCCTTCGTTAGCGACTAAAAGCGAAACAGATAATGTTTCTAATGGGAAAGCGCGCATATTTCTAATCAGAACACAGAGAGAGAAAAAAGAAAAAAATGATTTTTGTAGTCAGAATGGCTTTGAGCAATTTTTATGCTTGTGATCTTATTTGAATTTAATAAAAAGATTATTAATGGGAAATTATCATAAAATTGTTCGCAATAAAAATTGTTAAGGGCGTGCTTTTATAAATTTCCTTCTTGGCGCTGCTCGGTGCTTACATTAAAATGTTGCTCATATTTTTGTATATTTCTTAATTTTTTTACAACTCGTTGTTGTTATTGTTATAATTATTGTTGTTAGACGAGCGCTCATCGCTGGCGATTTGTTTCGTTTAGCTCGTTGCGATTCCAAGTTTGCGTGTTGTTGTTCCAGGGTGATTTTGCATTCGCGATTCTCGCTGTTGTTGTTGTTTTTCCAACCCAGCAGCGTTTCAAGGTCTTTGTATTATTTGCTTTTGCCAAGTTTTGCACTCGCCTGCTGCTGCTGTTGTTGTTGTTGTTGTTGTTGTTGTACTCATTCGTTTTCTGCATCATCTCTCACAGCAATGAGAAGTTTTTTGTGAAAATTTCTTTCGCCCATCGCCGTTTGCTGCAGTTTTTGCTCTTTTCCACTTGACTGACAATTTGATTGGCAGTTTGCATTTGTATCTGTATTTGTTGCTGTTGTTCTATTGCCATTCCTATTGCTGTTGCTGCTTTTACAGCCCCGCAATTATATTTAATTTTATTATTGAAGATTGCAGCGAGATTTTCGCCTCAAGGTCAGGCGTGTAAATCTTTACCAGACAGCACTGAGAACAGTCCGGGCCTCGATCACGTAAGCAAAACTTTTTCATACCCGTCGGCATTGTTGTTGTTGTTCTTGTTGTTGTTGTTGTTTTTTCCAGCTAGCAGTTTCTCAGTGAAAATTGTCGGCGATCATTTGCCATCGGCGTCGACGTCGCCGTCGCCGTCGCCGTCCCAACGTTCTCCGTGTTTTCGATGCTTCATTGTCGAGGCTTTTAATGGGCCTAACAGTTGTTGTTGTTGTCAAAATTGTTGTTGCTATTGTTGCTACCGCTTCCAGTTGAAACAATTTCAAGTGCATTTCGAATTTTTGCTGATATTGGCATTTGGCTGTTGCAGCTGTGTTAAGATTTTTATAGCATTTCCTATTTGAAATGTTTGTGTCATTAAGGCAACGGACCAGTTGTTGTTGTTGTTGTTATTGCATGAATTGCCATGGTAAAGGACATACATATGTATGTAATTGCCACCCGGAAAAATGGGCGCATAAAAATGTTGCTCAATCTCCAGGGGAATACAAAAAATGCGCATACGCCATGTTGTTTACCCGAGAAGACAAATATTCTTTATAACAAGTTTCTTACGCATAGACAATATAATTATGAATGATATTTGATCGAGGCTCAACGTTTAGTTTTAAGCAAAGATGAAAGATTGTATATAAATATTTTGACTGTTTAAATATTAAATACATATATTTATTTTTATTTATTTATTATTTTGACAATAGACAAATCGATAAATGCTTAAATGTAACTAACTACATTGGTTATGTTCCAGTTAACTCAAACTATATATTTAACTAAGTTCATGTTAGTTTTTTAAAATATATAAAATATGTAATTACATTATTTTTTCGGCTACAAATATAAAGGTATCAACTTTGCGTACTTCATCAAATACATATATTAAGGCAGAACTTAATTATAGAAACTTGTACACATATAATTCTAAATATATATTAGAAATGAACAATAAAATGTTTCTTCTTTTGCGTAGCTTATGCAATGCTTGTGACCTTGCCACAAGCTAGCTACTATGTGTATTATATAGAATATAAGTACTGATTATATTGCTGCGGCAATCTTTAGAGTCAGCACAGAACACGCCATGCTCTTAACTATCCGTAATTGTTATATTTTTCGAGCAAATTACGCTGAGATGCGTGTCGCGCCGGGTTGTTGTGGGTTACAGCAATCTGCAGTGTTGCTCTCCGACTGGCTGGCAATATCACAGACACACACGCACACATGTGCAAACACGACACACACACACACGCGCGTCTAAATGTGTACAGATACATTTGTCAAGGTTACGCATACGCCACGTATGCAATGCGAGCGCAATGTCTAAACAAATAGTCGACGCGCAAGGCAACGCAATGCAAACAGAGACGGACATGGACACTTGTGCTATGGCCCCTTAGCTAGATGCAATACACAAACATACCACATGATACATGTAATATATAAATACATATATATATATTTATATATATGTATATAGGCATGTGCACGGCATAGAATACAAATTGAGAGTTGGAGAGCGAGCGCGGGAGAGCGGAAGCAGCTGCGTTTAAGCAATGCCACACAAGTGTCATAAGTCTCCTAAGCTCCGGCCACGTTGATGATCGACAGCTCGTTTATTAAATTGTCACTCAGCCCGCGCTTCTCTCTCTCTCTCTCTCTCTCTCTCTCTCTCAGCTCGCCAGCCAGCTCCAGGCCTTACTCTGTCGCTAACGGCGCACTAATTGGCACAAGCGTAAAAACATTTTCAAAAGTACTTATAAACGCCATGGACAGCGTAGGCCCTGCCAGGCCAGACCAGCTCCATCGCAGAGTGCCGCATCCTTATGCCAACCTCTTCTTTATGTCCCTCGTTGGTGGCCACACGGTCTCTCACAAATACCCCTATTATGGCCTTAAATAATGTGGGCAACAGCAACAATGTCTTGTGAATTGTAATGCTTACCAGCAGCAAAAGCGAAATCGTCAGTTTTCGTTAAATTGCTTCGTTTTGCCATAGGACCAATGGTCCAATACAAAATGGCTATTTGTTGTAAATAAATTAAATACAATTTTTGTTTAACATCCATGTTGATCATTTTGTATACCATATTACCATAAAGTCCCAAACTGTATTCGGATTAATTCTGCTTTTTAAATAAAAACAGAATATCTTTGATTGAAATTCAGGTTAAGTTTTTCTCCCCTTTAAACCAAGAATATCTAAATATTCCATATTGGTTTGAGTCCAAATTTTTCACAGCCATAATAAAATAGCCATGACAAACAAATTTTTAAGCGGACAGTCATTTCGTTCAAGGTTTGACTTCTACATTAATTCTGCATATAAATTAAAAATTAATATTTTAATATAATTAATAATTCGTGTGCAATATATAATCTTATTCCAAGAATATCATAGTTGGATATATATATTTTATGATAGTTTATATAGTTCCATAAAAGTCCGATTTGCCTACTGTTATTACTTTGCCTAAACTCAAACGATTTTTATGCGAATGCAAACAACCCTGATTGGTGAATAAATAAAAATAAAAAGTAGTATAAAATAAATTTTTTATATATTTATATTATAAAAATAAGTTTTTTATTTTAGAGAAAATCTGTAAAACAAATTTAAATCGCCTTTTGGAACCCGCTGGATATACTTATGTGCATATATGTGAAAAGCTTTTAATGTAGAGTATTTCCGCTTTGACTAAGTTTCTTTATTCTCACACTTTGGAAACTTTGTGGCCAAGTTGCGCTATTTGATGATTTGTGGGAGTTGTGGCAAGTTTTTTACTGCCCGAGCTTGCGCAAAAAGTCTGCAACCTACTTGGAAAATATATTAAAAAGTTATGGCTGAGTTTTGGCCGAGCTCTCCAGCTTGAAGCAGCTGCTTGTGTCTAACTATAAAAGCAAAGGTCTGGCAAGGTGAAAAATTTGTATTATCCTTTTGCAGTCAACGTTTTTTAATTGCAGATGCTGCTGTTCTTTTTTGCAATGACAAAGGGGAATTTTAATTAACCCGCTGACCAAAGCGAGAATTTGTTAACAATCAAAGCGCAGCGCGTGTGTGCAATCAATCAGAGCTGTGAACTAGACAGGGGAGCGGGACAGAGGGGCCTGGGTGGTGGTCAGCTAATGGTACCAGCTGGCAATTGGCTGAGTCCCAGTCGGTTCGTTACTGCACAAGAATTTTAAATTGTTATGCAAATTTCACCTGCGTCTGCAGCTCTTACCGTTGTCCAGTGGGTTGGCAGCTGCCCGGAAGAGCAGGAGAGCTAGGGGCTAGGGGGTGTGGTGGCAATCAGTCGGCTGCACACGTTGGCGAGAACAAAAGCGCCAGCAAACGCCATAATTCAAGTGGCCGCAGCGATTTCATGCCTGATTTCAATTATCAATACGCGCCATCGACATTGGATGAAGAGACGTCCAGCAGTCGAACAATGGGCACAAATCATTTCATATGCCGAGCGTGTGGTCTCTGATCCGATCCCCCACCCCACACTCACAATCTCATCTGGCTCTGACTGATTGGACGGTGGCAGCAGAAGCCCGCTGAAGTCGAAAATTCGGTTTAAACAGTCAGAAATGCAATATTTTATTTTAGAGCAGACTTCGCTCCTTTTTGGCGGCGTTGTTGTCAATGTTATTGATTCTTTTCATTTCTTTTTTCTCCTTTTTTTGTTGTTGCTGCAATCCGTTTGTTTTGTCAACTGTCAGCGCTGATGAATTTAATAATTTAAAGCACCAAAAAGCGCAAAAGGGAGCTAAAGCAGCCGCAGACAAGCAAACGTCATCATCATCGTCATCGTCATCATCACATCGATGTTGAACATGACACAAAAGCTGCAGTTTGCCGATGGGCTTTGAATAAAAAATGCGAGTACTTATGTATCGCTAACGATTTGCAAACGATTTGATTGATCCAAAACGGTCGGCGCTGCGGCGCAGAGTGCGGCACGGGGGCGTTAGGGCGTGGCACGGAGCTGCAGATGCATTGAATTTAAAGCGATTTCAGCGATTTCAATCAAATGGTTCGCTCAACATTTTGTGGCACCCGCAACAGATTTGACAAGCGACAATTGTTTTCGATATGTCATCCAAACATATTTTATTAACTTACAAAGCAAATATTGATATACGAATGAGTTATTAATTATAGCTGTATCGCTCATAAGTTACAAAGTGCTCCGCTTCTTGGCTTATTTGTTAAGAGATATCAATATATCATATTTGAAACGAGTCATTTGAATGCTAACCAAAGAGAATTCCAATGATTCGAACTGAGTTACAAGTTGATTGAAACCGATTGCGGTGAGCTTTTGTGAATACGACATTTCAATGAGATAATAAAATGGTCGACATTTTAAATGTAAATAAAGTATTTAACAGTTTTTTATTTATAGCAAACTTTATTGATTTTTTTGTTTTGTTTATTATTTTAATTGCATTAATTATTTAATCATCAAATGATTTCAATGAAATAACATGATGATTTACATTTTAATTTTTTTTTAGGAAACGGTTTGAATTGATTTTGTTTTGATTTTATTGAAAAACAATTTTTGTGTGAGTTTAACATTTTAAAGGTAAATAAGGTAATTACAGTTTCTTTAATTTTAAGAAAACTTTCTGAAATTATTTTTGTTTTGCTTTAATTACTACAGTTTTTTGTGAGAGCTTAACATTAAAATATATAATAGCATAACGTTTTAAATGTAAATAAATAATTTGCCAGTTTTTAATTTTTTCCAATTATTTTTGTCTTATTTTAATTATTAAACTTTTTTCTAGAGCAACAAAACTTGTCAAATTCTATAAATCGTCAAATTTGAACAGCTGTGTTATATACATACATATATAAAATTACATATACAATATTGACATTTGTAATTCACCGGCAGCTACAAAAACAAGCAAAATCCAACTTCTATGTGACGTATGTAAAAAAAGCGTTTTAGATTCTTGGCGATCAAACAGCGATTAGTAAACCGATAGCTACCCCCTAAGGTTAACAGAGAGTCTGAACAGAAAAGAAAAACCCGAAAACAATAATCAGTAATGCAAAGCACATAGCCGGGAACTACACACACTCGATTTCATTGCCACTTCCTGGAACTAGCTACCACCATTGGTGGGTAACCAGCGGCGGCGACTCGTCACCGGTTCTTGGCCAGCTAAGCCATAACAAGAAACGTTTCACAGAACTGGCAACTATTGCAAAGGCCAGCACACTGGAACCTGCCGTCAATAAATAAATAACAGGAAAAAGAGAGCCAACAAATAGCTAGACAGAGACGAAAGAACGGAGGGGAAAAATGTAAATTATTGAACGTATTAATTCAAAGTTCAAGTCACACGTTTTAAACAATCTATGCGTAAACAATCATACGCAATAACAACAACAACAACAACAACAATGTAAACAAATTGCCAAAAACGTTGAGGGGAAAAGAAACCGGAGAATTCAACGTCAACTTTTGATTTCGTTTCAGCGACAGCGTTGCCGATTTTGATTTCGAGCATGACAACAACAACAACAACAGCAGCAACAACAAAAACATTCACTTTCTATACGACTATGTTGGACCTGTGATACGCTTCAGGCGGCCTGCGGGCCGACAATTGTGGCTATTTTAATAGCTTCAGGGCAGCGCTAATTGCGTAGGCGCTGCCCGGAATGCCCAAGTAGACAGGGGATAGAAACAGAGACGGGGCATTACAGCCAGCCCCTCCCTCCTCCCCCTGACCAGATCTGGTCGGTTGTAGGTGAAGGTCGCAGCGAGTTTTTTGCTGTCTGCTTCTGAAATGATATTTTAGCGTTGGGTCTCTTTCAGAATTGAAGGCATCTGAAAGCCAGCGAAAATACGAAATATTTAATGGTGTTTGGATTCCCAAAATACGCAGAACTTTTTTTCTGTCTACTGTCAGTCTTAGATTTGCGGAACATAATAAATTAAAATATTTGATTAAGACGATATAGTGAACGCTCGCAACTTAGAACTTCCAGACATTGCAAGCATTGTTCAGAAACTAGAATACAGATTTGTATTTTTTATAAACTTGAATTAAGTTTTTTTTCGTTTTCTTTTTTCATTTTGCATTAATTTTCTTTTGTTATTTAACAATAAAAAAGTTATGCAAAATTGACCTTCAGAAATAAGTGGAACTTAAATATTTAATATATGTATATAAGTTTTTGTTTTCTGTAAATATGAATTGATTGATAGAATTTTGAAAAGTCTTTGCTTTTTAGAATCAAGTCTAATTAGTATTCTAAGTTATATTTTAAATGTGAAGACTTTCTAAAAATAGTACATTTAAATAATTTAACAATAATTTGTTCTTCAAGAATTAAAAAATTCGAATGTTCATAATTATTTTGCTTTTAGAATTATCTTTGGAATTGAAATAATTATTTTATTACGATGCTAGAAAATTGGCTAAAGTTAAAGGCAGACTATCTATATTTAAGGCTGTTTATTTCTTGTGCTATAGTCTTGCTTTACGAGGTACTTACACACACACACATACATACATAGTATATATGTATGGTGCGTGTCTTTTGTCGTGAAGATTCAGCAGCTAATTCAGCAGCTTCGCAGACAAAATAAAAGCCGAAAGAAAACACAAACTGCAAATTGTATAGTATTAAAACGTTGTTGCCATACCTAAGTGCTTTTAATGTTTATTAATTATGCAATTAAATGTTGCTGGTCATTTAATTGTTTCATATAAAAAAAGCTTTGAGCTGCTGCCGCATTTTGTTGCTGCTGCTGCGGCTGTTGCTGTTGCTGTTGCTGCTGTCTTTCAAATGACGCTCTAATGCGCATTTAATTTGACACTTTTGGCCTGACTTTTGACTCTGTAGGGTCTGAAGAGTGCCTCGTGTCTAATGGCCGACCGCGTTTTAAGTCGCCTGCCGCTCTTAGCCAGCAAATTATGTCGGCTAATTATTTAGTTAACATCATCAACGACCACAAAACGACAAATACCAAACGCCAAACAATTGTGCGCAATTTTTCTATTCATTGAGTGGAAATTGTTTTTGTTGAACGCTTTTTCAGCTGTCTCTATGGGTGTGTGTGTGTGTTTTTTTTTCTCTAGGTGCTAGCCACATATATAATTTTCAAGACCCTGAAGCGTGCGCGGTCCCAAGGTCAAAGTATTTAGCATTAGTTAGATGGCTCTCCGGCTGCTCTGTGTGCATTTGAAAAGCACGAAGCGGCACGGAAGACGTCACCAGCAATAGAAACAGTAACAGCAGCAGCAGCAGCAGACACCAACATCAGCAGCAGCAGCAGCAGCATTAGCAACAGCAGAAGAAGCTTTGGCTCTGGCTTTATATTTGTTGCTGAGTCTTTGTTCTGTATGTTCTGGTTCTGGAGCTCGCTTGGTTTCGTTTTTTTTTTCTTCTTTTTTTTGGGCTGAGCCCAGGCAAAACGAATTCCAAAGTTGCTGCTAAGCTGTCGTACCTCAAGGCCATATAAATTATGATAATCATAAGAATTACTTGTCGCTGTCGCACACAATTTTGCGCTGTGCACCACCCGCTAAACACCCCCGCACACACACACACACACACTCACACAAACGCTTACTTTGTTACGTAACAAATATGGTAAGCCTTATAAAATAGTATGTGAGAATTTTCAATAAAACACATTACCATCGTTCGGTCATGAGCTGCAAATATTTTACGTTGCCTTTACGTGCCCCACTTGAAATTTACGTTTACGACTACTGCCTTCGATTTAATTTCGCCTTTGCCGTTTTTGCATCGTTTTTTTTTAACGTTATTTATTCTGTGACGGGGCTTCTTTCTTTGGCTTTAAAATTGATGAATGTGCCGCGTTCAAGGGGCTGGGGGTGGCAGCTTCCAATGAAATATGTATGTTCGGCCAACATTTTGAGGCAAGCTTCCAAAATGCATTTTGATGAGCATTAAGCTTTCAAATTGCGTTTACGATAAGCTCTTGATACAACATACCATATTTATGGACTGTAAAGCTGGCCACTCACAATGCGAGATTCGAACATATATAGTATGGTATATATATGTATGCGTGGAACGTTATACGCTTGGATGCTTGTGGTCGTATGAATACAAGCAAAAAGTTTGTACTATATTTTTTTAAAATCGACTTTAATGTACATTAAATAGAGAATAGGTGCGGAAATATTAAAAGCTTTTAAGCTCGTGTAACAACTAATTTTTGTAACATTGTTCTTAAATTTTAAATTCATGGTCACAGAGTTTAGCAGGCATAATTTAATCATGCCCTCCTAAACGGCAGATATCAAAATATCCAAAAGTCACCAACTTAATCAACCCTATAGAATGAATTGTATCTTTCACTTTTAGCTGTTCTTACATTGTGAAACGAGATTTTGACTTAAATATTTAAACTTGTTTTATGGATTTTTTTGATTTGCGAAATAAAAGGAAGTTCCATATTTCGTTTTGAGCAGCTAAAACCGATTTGTTGCCATCACTTTGCATAAAATGAATTATAAGTCATGTTGGCACTATGCAGCAGCTCTTATCATAACCGACACGCCCACTCAACAAAAACTGTTTCATGCATGGACTTGGATATTCATGAATCACTTCCCGTTCCCATAAAAACAACAAATAAACGCACACACAAACATAAATGCTCTTCAATTTTGCATTCTGCTAAATGCTATCTAAATGGTGCATTTATATATTTTTCAACTAGCAGCGAAATTCTTTGTTTTCTATAAAAAGCCTTGCTCGTGTTTTTTTTTTAATTTCTTGCTGCATGCCGTATGCATTATTTATGCGCTTTTTAATACAGATACAAACACAACACACACACACACCCATACGTACTTTTGTCTTCTTCATTAACAATGTTCTTGGCCGCAGTCTGGTCTGTGGCTTTGTTTGCACATTGACACAGGTGAAACTAATTAGGCCACAAAACCCAGCTCATTTCTGTTTTATTTGTTAACCAACAAAGCAAAAAACAACAGTGGTAGCGTAAAGCAACAGCGGCAACAACAATATAACAATTAAAAGAAGAACAGGCTGGGTGAACTCATTTTTGCAAACAAGAGAGACCTAGGCGCAAATTAAAAAGGTTGCCAAAAAAACCAGTAAAAATTACAACTGAGAATCAGCTGCGCTTCTGCTTCTTTTTATTTAAACAATATGTTTTTTTTTGTTTAACTCAAGTCGTTGAACTTTCTACACACCATGCATATGTACATTAAATATATATATATGGTAGGCGCGTAACATTTGAGAAATTCGCCAAAAAAAATTGACCCAAATTTCTTAGGGCGGGTTAACTGAGCGTATGCGTAATAACATTTTAGTTTCGCTAGTTTTCGCTTTCAAGCGCGCAAATCAGCCTCAACAACAACAACAACAACAACAAAGGCAGCAGCTGATGGGAGTCCGTGAATCAACTCAACGTTGCGACGTCCGGAAAACGTGCCTATGCAAAATGAGTTTCATTTGCAAAGGCGCGCGTGAAAAATTCATTAAAAAACGGCCGCCGTTCGGCAACTACCCCCTTTTTCTCTTGATTTAATTTCATCTTTTTAGAGGGAAAAACTCATCATCGCTGGCGGTTTTTCGCTTTCGAAAAATGAAAAATCGGAGAGAAAAAATATCTCTGAATGTGGCTTATTAAAATTGAGCGAAATTTAATAAGCGCCGTTTTATGCACACAAACGAGCAGCTAGATATTTCTTTTTATTTTTTTGTTTTTCGCTCAGTGTACGGCTACTTGGCCATTTTAAGTTTAGCCACAAAATGGCCGGCACTTTTGTTGCGAATTATGAAACTCAAATGGGGTCTTATACAAGAGGCCGCCTCCGCCTCGCCTCACGCATCCCGTCTGCAGACACTTGCGAGCGTCGCGAAAAACGCAACAAAAGTCACGTTTCGGGTTGCTGCAGCAGCGAGCTGCTTGCCACATGTGTGTGCGGGTGTGCGTGTGTGTGCGAGTGTAGCCAAATGTTGGCCATAAAGATGTGTGTATTCAACTAAAATGGCATTTGTAAATATGAAAACTGTTTTGTTTTGCGTGTTTTTACAAAATGGCAAATTAAAGAGCATAATTAAGTTGTATATTAGTCAAGATAATGAGCAGCTGCTGAAGTGTTAATAAGATTAAATACGTGAACAAGGAACTCAAAGTCAACTGCATCGCTCGAAGGTTTACTGAAAAGAGATTCAACTGTTAACTGTTCCAGAGATAGCTCGAGAGACTCTAGCATTTATATATTAGTTGTATATTATTATAAACTACAATTAAGAAATATCAAGTTTGTAAGTGATAACAAATTAATATTAGATAGCTGGATAGGTGAATCAATTTAAAAAGGGGTATTTTCTTGCCTATACGCAGTGTCAATCTGTATAGTGATAGCTGTATCTTATAACTCTTCATTTTATCTTAAGGAAAATGTCAGCACAACAAAAATGCTCACTTTTTATACCCTGCAAAGAGTATAAAAACTTTATTGCAAAATTAATTATATCTGAGCACGTAAATTCTATATTATTCGCCTATTTCTTTTTGATTGTATACCAACTAGTAACTTTTTTGACATATATTTTAATTTTTTAGTTGCAGATACCATTTTGTCACAGTTTTCGGCTAAAGTCGTTTATAAATTTTTCCAAAAATTGTTGACCATATTGACATAAATGTAATATTTTGCAAACTGGTTTGTGAAAAATTAAATTTTTGTTAGATAAAATAATATAATTTTCCAAAGCTGCCAAACATAGCAAAAGTTTTATTATGCTTTGAATATAAGATTAAAATCTTATCGCCAATGGATAGCTGTTGACTGGCTAAATAAAAAATATATATATCTGCTTTCCGTTTGCAAGAGTATTCAAACTTCGGCTCGTTTTAACCAACTTCTTTTTCTGCTTCTGGTTGCTTATTTTGACAGCCACAAATGGTAAAATATTAATTTCAAGCTACGCCACCTTTTGTCTACATAAACCGTAACAAAATTTACATTTCAATTATGCTTACCAAAATATACAACTTGGAGCTTAGGACAAACAAACGCCTATCCCAGCACTTGACTGGGGTGTAGTGTGTGTGTGTGTGAATCATATAGGTGACGCAGCCAGCCTGCTGGATAATGGCAGGGAGTTGCAAAAACCTACAGAGACCTAAACGGCAGAAGTGTCTAGCCTAAACATCTCGGGAGCCAGCTGAGCCCAGCTGGCGTGGGCTGAAACGGCATAAAACGCTCTGGCCTGGGCGGGCGTGGTAAAAGATACAGAGAGACGACAGTCTGGCTGTTTTAGCATTTTCATAACCTTGTCAGCTTGATATGCGCATAAATTTAAAGCAGTGCACATTGTTTATTTAAATGCCACCCGCTGCCAGCTGGCAAATCCAATGCCCAAAATGCCGGGTCTCAGCTGTCCTCGGAGCAAAGTTCTGCTCGTCCTTGTTGTTTCCGCTGTTATGGTGTCGCTTCCGTTTTGTCTTGCCACTCGAACCGAACTGGTTTGGTCGGTTTATAGCCTTGAAGTAGTACAGATAGTACATTTATCATCAACTTGGCAATAAATTCATGTAGGCAATGGTACTTATGCGAGTGCAAATACTTCAAACCCCGTAGAAATAATCCTAGACATGGTTGCACATATGGCAACTAGCCAGTTGTTTGGTCCATCTTGGCAAATAAATATGAATTCCTTTGGCAAATAAATATTTTAAAGGCCATTAAAATAAATGCCTGCCGCATTGTACTAATACGCATAATATTAGAGCGGAATTTATACGACTTATTAAGAGATTTTCACGCTCAAGTGAAAATGTTGACAACTGAATAATGTGGAAAAGGGTTTAAGTCTTGGGTCTTTAACATATACAAATAATAATAATAATTTAATGCTTCGCATAATATAACCAGCCACTATACTATAGATTTTTTAGATTCAATGAATATAAAAAAAAATGTGATAAAAACACTGCTACTCAAATCTGTCTATACGAAAGACAAACAACTTCTTTCGTAAGAGCTACTTAGAGACTTTAGTATAATGTATTTACCTCATGTAAGTATTAAATTAATTGGCCATGCCTTAATGACCATAATCTTGGGCATTACCTAAATATGTGTCAACAATCGAGTGGCGGCGGGTCTTTAACTCTGAAAAGCTGTCTCAATTATTTCAGCTGCAAGTTTGCCTAGTTTAGCATTCCTTGCCTTAGTGTTCTGGTTGAGTTTTGACCTCAGGAGAGCTCGCAGCATAAATTACAAAGAACTGAAAGTGAATGCCATCTACGACAGCAGCAGCAACGACTCTAAATTTATGCTAAGCAAATGCAAGCGGCCCAGAAGTTGCCGCCAAGGCGTCGCAAACGGCAATAGATACTCGCACACATTTTCCAAGAACTCACCGACCGACAGACCGACACTGAAGATAAAAGATACAACAACAAAAACAAAAATAACAAGTAACAGTCGGCTAGAGTTCAAGAGTATTCGATCAGGTGTTACCCTGTAACCAACTCCGAAATATGCATTAGATATGAGATACAAAGACTGTTTTTCATCCAACTACAAAAATTATTTCATAAATAACATATATAACCTATATGTATATATATATATTGTTTTTTTTTGCAATGGAGACTATATATTTTTCAATTTGTGGGAATTGGTGTGAATTATTCAAAGAATTATGTGTGTTTGATTTATGTATGATATAAAAGTAATTTTATGTTTATTTTGGAATCAGTTTATTAATTTTAAACGCTACAAAGAAAAAGTGGGACGGAAAATTATTTTTATTTTATTTTTAGATAGATCAAAATGTAGACAATCGAAAAAAAGTCAAGCTTCTTCTGGGATTGATAGTTGACAATCTGTACACACTTGGGTAGATAGATCAAGATATATACAGATAAAGCATATATTAACTTGCTTTTACATTTACAAATATACCTCTTACGCCCGCTGGGGTACAGGGTATCCAACTGAAATTGAAAGCAAAAGTCAAAAGTGTAAAGGCATGCCTTTCATAGCTTCCCGTATAAGTTTGTTACGTGCCCCTGTGTATCTCTCAGATACAAGTATTCGCGAGATCCGTCCGGCTGTCCGTTCGTCCGGGCCGCAGCACGCGCCCAATGATTTTATCAATGTCAACTGCAGCGCCGCAGTCGTCATCGCCTTGGTCCATAATACGCGTAATTGCCGCAGGCGGCCACGCAAATTAAGAGACTGCGACTGGGCGTTAACAGCACGTAAAGTCGCGCGAAGGCGCATCCAATAGATACACAGCTACAGCTACGGGGCTACTTGCGATTTCACCCGGTGCTGTCCTCAAAAACGTACGCAGGATGCGCCGGCGTCTGTTGATGACAATGATAATGACTGATAATATAATGCGATGATGAACATCATGATGGTGTAAAGAAGCGTGACACTTGAGCAAATATTTAACTGTATCTCCAGATTGAGCGTCTCGCGGATGCGTGCAATCCGTTATGTCGTATAGCAAAGGCCTCTGGGCCAAAGAATTTGCGCAACTTTCTACGGCGACGGCCACGCGATTTTCACTTTTCATTTATGAGTTATTGTTGTCGCAGGCAAGTAGCCTAAGCTGTGTGTTTATTTATGTGTGCGTGTGTGTGTGTGTGTGTGTGTGTGTGTGTGACATCATCATCATGGGGTCCGGTAGCTGACTTCTGGACTCTGCGGCAAGTCAAGTCAAGTGTCAGAAAAGTGAAAACTGCGTGTTTATTGTGGCTGCCGCCGTCGCGTCGTCGCGTCGTCGTCGCTGTTGCCGCTTTTGTTTATTTTTCTTTTTTGGCGATCCAATTTCAAGTGGCCTGGCTGTTTATTTATTATTGTGGCCCGCCGCTGCTGCAACTGCAGCTGTTGGCATAACAAAAACCCCAACCAATTGTTAACAACTGGGCGCGTCTCGAGCCGAAACATCAACAGTTACGGCAACGGCAACAGAAAGTTAGCCAAGTTGTTGCAGACGGGCTTCGAAATGAAGTCATTTTATGCACTGGGGCACACTTTTTAAGTGCTGCCACTGGCTTTCCATTAACCGCCACAAATCCACGGCAAGAACATCAACTGATTGACCTTCATTTAGACCCAGCCATATAATACCTAACTACATCATTATAATAATTAATTGCATGACGTCACATAACATTAAGCGACCTGGACTGGAATAGTACATATACATATATGTATTCTAATTTAAGCTGTAATTTAATTTGAAGTTGATTTTTTTTTCTATCATGATGCTGCACGTTTGTTAGTTAACAGTTGCCGTAAACATTGCAATTAGATTAAAACAAAAAACATTTTAAACGAGATAACATTTCACTTCGTCGAAAAGATTACGCTAGAAGATTACCCGGCTATTTGATTTTCAGTTAATGCACAGCTCAAACTTTTTTAAAGGGTAAAAAGAGCAAGCTGCATAGAAAATTGCTGAAAAAAATTTAAAACCTTAGTTTCAGACAAATTTTAAAAAAACTATGCAAATATTTATAGCACACGTTTCGCCGCTGTCGCATAATTCAGGTGCAAAAACAAGAGCCAAAAATTGTTTGGGTAAAAGTTAAAAGCAGAAAGCTTATTTTAAAAGTTACATCGAAAAAATCCATGAAATATGTTTAACTAATTAGCTATGCTGCACAAAAAAATTGAGCTAATAAAAGCTAGAGCTTTTATCTAGAGAAGAATTATGGATTTGGGTACTTAGTAAATAGATTAGTTGATATGGAAATTAAAGTTATTTAGCCCAATTCGCTTTGTTTGTGTGTGTTCTTTGGTCAACGCCCAAGGAAAATATAACAAAATAATTAACTTAATCGAAAACACAAGTGAATAAATATAAAACCGCAAAACTGATTCAAAGAAATTAAAATGGCAAGTCCCAGTGCGGATTTGGGTGGCATGAAATGCCCTCTTTCGCATTCCTTTCGAGCGTTGAGCATCACAAAATGTCTCAATTTTGCGCTTGGCAAAGCACCAGATCCAGCGTCAAATAATAAACACATAAAAGTAAATAAAAATACTAATAAAAATGGAAAAAAGAAGGAACCCCAAAAATTGGCAATAGCAAATAAAAAGGAATTTTTTTTTGCCAGAACAGCAATAAAGTCGAAAAGCAGTTTATCAAATTTCCACGCACATCGGACGCTGGCCAGGGGAAGAGCCCCTCGAAAACCCAAAAAACAGCTAGTACAACAACAACAACAACAACAACGAACGTAAGATTTGTTGGGACGTGTGTCGCCGCCGCCTGGACAAACAAAGCTGTACCTCGGGTCTAAGGAGACGGACATGCTGCCGCAAGCCGTGCCACTGCCACGGCTTTTCCCGGAGCGGGAGGCAGGGATGTAATGGGCCGCATTGACAATAGCGTAATGAAAAAGCGTTAAGTGTCTTAATTTTTCTTGTGGCTCGAGGCGTTTTTTTTGTCTCCCTCCCGTTGACGTCTTCTTTTTGTTGGTCGTCTTTTTGTACTTAGTGAAAATAAAACGCATGACAGGCAATTTTCACAAAGTTTTCTTTAAGAACTGTTAACGAGGGGGCGAGGTGAGCGGCGGGCGGGTTATGTTGTGACCAGGCGGTCAGTCAGTCAGCCAGCCGGGCCAATAAAGCCAAGTCCAATGAGGCGCACAAATGAGCAAAGTGGGCGACCCAGTCAACGCTTTGTGGTCTGTTGAATGGCCGACCAATCCGCTTCGGTCCAATGATGTTGACATTTGTGTCAGCCAAAAGTTATTTGCCACTCGAATTTCTGTGGCGGCGGCGACCATTTGTGTGGTGACTGCTAAAATATGCCTCATGTGAGATATCTCTAATACATTCCGTCTGTGTGGAATTTGTGCAATGCGATGTGTACAAGCTCAAAAGGCGGCCGGTGGGGATGCTCTTTAGGCCAGCTTAAGCTGGAAATGGAGTCGTTGTTAAGGTGCCACTTTTTAAAAGCTTAACGTTCGACGTGTGCAGTTGAATTAAAGACATTCGTTATCTATTTAAAATCACCTTTAAATCGCATTAAATTGTGTATTGACTTACTTTTTCTTAGATACTACTTAAATTTACCCGCATACTATGCTGGGTGTGAATTCCACACGTTGACAAGATCATTTAGTTATTTAACTTTGTACTAAGTTACACAACAGAAAAATCATACATCCGTGGACTACCGTTTTACCCAATTTGATTAAACATGTTTTATAGAATTTAAACATTGATTTTCAAACAAAACCGTTTTTCTGAATTCTTTAATTTTTAAATAAAGTTGTATATTAATTGCAAATTCAATCTAGAGGACAAATCGTGAACAAAATGCCATCAAACATGAAAATCGGTGAAGTTTTGAGAAAATTATGGGAGTTTGCAATATGGGAACTATGGATCCGAGAGCTTTATATGTCAAAATATTTGTCAATTTTTGCATGATTTTTGACAAAAAATGTGACCCCCTCAGAATCGGTTTTAAAGTTGTTTTTTATAATATTTGTGGCAACCACAATCGATAAAAAATAAAAATTCCGGATTCCAAATTTTAAAAAAGTAAGTAAAAAATTAGTAAGTATTTTGCAAGAAAATGAAAAAAAAATTATATCAAAAAATGTATATATTTTAAATGCAGAATCAATTTAGAGAACAAATCATGACCAAAATCCCTTCAAACATAAAAATCGAATCTGTTTTGACATAGTTATGGAAATTTGAAATATGAGAGAGAGAGACCAAAATAATTGAATTAGCTTGGGCAAAGGGTATAATTAATATTTGACTGATAAATTAAAAGTTAGATATGATTCTGGGCCCCAAAATGATTGTTCAAAGGATTTCCACAAGTAAAACCAAATACTGCAATTAACGCATTTCATATGCAAAATGGTTCATAAACAAGTTTGCGCCTCGGCCCGCTCCCAATTTCGCTCCCCATACGCACTTAACATTACATAACAGAAGCTGGTGCTGCTGCATCTTCAGCTGCTGCTGCTGCTACTGCATCTAATTATGCGAATTCATTTAAGCGCTTAGTTTTTTTGCACACAAATTAGGTCAGATTTAACATATTCATTAGAAGACGACAGTCAAGGGGCGCAGGGAACAGGGGCGGGCGAATATATGTGAATATGATGCCAAGGGGCAGCAGCATTTTTGCAGTGCAAGTCAAGGAAGCTGCAAGTGCGGCGGCAGCAGCAACAGCAGCTGAACTCTGGCAGCAACTTGTGAAGCGCTTTTAATGGTGATTACAAGTGCCGCACACATGTGCAAGCACACACACACACGCACACTCACACACACACACACAATGGCAAAAAATTATTAGAAAATTGCACGGCCTCGTTTCGACTGCTTCGCAGTTGCCCTCGCCACGATAAGCATTGAAAAAAAACGAGTAAAAGTGCTCTATTGTAGAGTGCACGTCCGGGAGATACCCTGCAGCCAGCCTCGAGCTGCTGTAACAGATGTTCGTAGGAAGAGGTATGCAAAAAGTGAAATATGCTGGATACTAATAGACTCAGCTAATATTTAAATTTACGACAAATCGGTAATTTTAAGAATTTTAATGATGAATATTAATATTAAAGCTAGCCTCTGCTAACGCTTAAATATTTAAAAATAAATATATTTCAGAGTTTATTTCAATCGACATTTAAGTGTTTTATTGAAACGGGCGAGTTATAAAAAAATATATATATATTATATTAATATTAAACAATAACATATAATATTAAAACTTATGTTGAATTGGTTATCTCTGGTATTTGGAAAGACTGTTACTGCTGATGCTGATTAAGAATATGTAAATGTCAAATCTGTCGACTGCTGCCTGTCACATACAATTGCACAACTGCAACATACCCTGCGCCCAGCAGTGCCGACGGCTGCAGAGTATTGTAACCGAGGCAAGGCAAATGGATGGCCCGGCACGGCTCGGCTCCGTCCGAGCGGGGCGAGTGCGCGGAAAGTGGTGCCGGGGCAACGGCAATCGCTGGGCGGACAGCAAAGCGCAGCAGGCGAAGCAATTTGAAAGAATTTCAAACTCTGATAACGGCAAGCGAAGGCGTCAAATGTCTCAATAGACAAACTGACACTCGAGCACGCAAGCGACGACAAAAATATGTCTGTACATATGTAAAAATATGTATGCTCAGTACTTATGTAGTACATTCAATGAAGCATGGAGCGAGCAGTCCATCGAGTTGTTGTTGCTGCTGCTGCTTTTCTATGATGAGCTCTTCAATTACACAAGCACGCAAGCGTCGGCGCTGCCATCGTTTAATGGAATTAGTACAATGACAATTGGCCAAAGCCCGAAGACGGCGGCGACAACGAAGACCGGCCCAGCAATAGAAATAAATTGAATAAATGCGCTGCACAGCAGCAGCCAACAGCAGCTAGCAGCAGCCAGCAGCCAGCAGCAGCAAAGATGAAAAAGATGAATACGAAGAAGATGATGTGAAAAACGAGGTCGCCGCCGGCGCTGATAATTTTGGACAGATAGCGTGGAACACGCAGCTGAGACAACTGGAGATCATCAGCAGCCATCAGCAGGAACAGAGAGCGGCCCAGTGCCAGTCCCATATTCAGTTAACAGTAACAACAAAGCCCCGTGTCGATGACAATTAGCGATTGGGCACCGCTCCGGTTGACCCAAGCGTTCGAATTGGGGGACACACTTCGACTATTGACGACGACATGCCGTTGGTAGCGCTGGCGAAATATGTAGAGCATGCAGCGTTGCCATAAATTAAATTTAACACCAGATCGGCCGGCGACGATAGCGCTGCGAGCGCGGCGGCATCGAGCTTCCTCGCCATGGCGACACATTTCTAATGGCAAGTGAAGCTCGCTCAGCACACAAAAACAACAATCAACAATGCGAAACTATACGCTTCACTGCATCCATCTAGCCGTGGTATGGGCGGCCATGCCTACCCGCCAATCTATCTATCTAGCTATCCTCTTGCTTACCTACCCAATTCCCAATCCCCAATAATCCAAAGCTGGCAGCTTTAATTAAATGTTGCTCGGGGCCAGAGATGAGAACATTGAAAGCTCATTCCGCAATCTCAACTGCAGACAATGATTCATTTGTACATTCGCAAGGTGAAATAATGCAATCTAATGCAACGGTTAATATAGAAAAGTGTTTTTGTGTGTAACGAATGGGTATATAGCAATCATAGGAACAGAGGATAATACACATGAGCCGATGTCGGCACAAGAGTTTTGCTTTCAGCTTCAGTTTTTCACCCATTTCCAACACTCCACTAATTTTGGAGCTATAAAGTTGAAGACAAATTAGAAAACCCCGACAAATATCGAGATCAAATTAAAAAAAATTAAAAAAAAACACTCCCAGATTTGTATATACAACGATATGATTGAGGTCTTTTAACTTATTTATTTTTTGTTTAACTTTCTTTTAAAACATTAAACTAAAATAACTTACTGCATTTCTAATCTAAAATTTGTATTAGTTCGTACAGCTCAATAAATTAATTTATTTCTAAAGAAAAAAACCTTAAGGTCTATGCCATTATTATACACTCTTCATATTTTCAAGTTCTTATCCAACTTTTGAAAATATTGTTAAAACACTTTAGATTCGTCTATCAAATACAGATACTGCGCCCAGTGGAAAACATTGTCCGAGACAAAGACAGTATTCTGTCGGGGAAGTAGTTAGGCGTTCTGTCACTCAGTCATTCTGGCGGGCAATCATTCAGTCAGTCAGCCACCGATTGGCGTTGTCATTCGTCCAAGGAAAGTCCATCAAAAGTGCCCCCCAATCAACGTATCGTTTTGCGCTAAACTCGTTAAAAATAACAAATAATTGAAGCGAAAAGCAAGAACAATAAAAACCGAGACTCAAATGCACTTACGAAGCTTTTAATAATCAATAAAAAAAATAAAAGTGTAGAACCTCTAAGTTGCAGCTGTTAATGCCACACGCCTCGGTTCCGAATAAAATGAGCACTGAAGATTGTATCTATATCTTATCTAATATCTTTGGTAACGTCGCTTCGCCTTGACCTATGCCATCTATTCGCACATGGTGATAAAGACCTCTGGCGCCAGCATAGAGTATTTCAGTGTTTGCCTAGTCGTATATATATAAATCCCTGCGGCGGACTCCGTCATAGATAGCATCGTAATGTATCGCTTTGCGCTTTGAATGACGCGTATCATTGGCAATTAAATTAAACATATACACAGCCATTTATACAAACAAACACACAGAAGCACTCGCACACACACACACACGTCGAGATACATTTTACAATGTCAAGCGCTGGGCACTACATAAGTATCTACAACTACTATGCGTATCTTCAAGTGTGCGCTCGCCTGTGTGTATCTGCATCTGTGTGAAATTTGAGTGTGTGGCAGTTGTCGAGTGATTTTTCGCCAGTGACATTTTAATTGCTGTTATGTTTTATTGATATTCAAAAACTACAATTGCTAATTGTTTTATTGTTAATTTTCAAATGATATTTATTTACTTGCCTTCTGAGTGGCAGCTTAATAACCAATTTTTAAATACTATCACACAATTAGCGCGATTATGGGCACTTCATTAGTGGCAACGTGAATGCGATGCCACACAGCGAGATACAAATATGTATATAAAAATCTTTGACTTTTGTTCG
This sequence comes from Drosophila robusta, assembly GCA_035043565.1. Taxonomy (NCBI): domain Eukaryota; kingdom Metazoa; phylum Arthropoda; class Insecta; order Diptera; family Drosophilidae; genus Drosophila; species Drosophila robusta. The sequence continues at coordinate 8,030,615 of JAWNMW010000583.1, read as the reverse complement.
ATTATTATTATAATAAATCTCTATAAAGAAAAACAAAAGCGATAAACAGCTGACAAAGAAAATACCTTTTTGTGATTTTAATGGAACGCATATAAACAAACATTTTATTACGGCAATAAAAACTTTGGCTCTAAAATTGTTGTTCATTAAATGTGCGTGTGTTGTTTATTTGACTTGCTGTTGTTTCTAGAGTTTCCATTAAAACAAAACAAATTTAATTATTGAAACTAAAACTAAAATTTAATTATTGAAACTACTAAAACTAAAAGTGATGCTGCCGCGTGCAACAAAATTGTAGAGTAAACGCTTGAAAATTGAAACAAAAAAGCCAAAAATATTTTAAGAATTTGCAAATCAGTTTAAACAAAATATTAACATTCATTATTATTTTAAATTGAGCATAAAAATAACCTTTGAAATCTCTATTTATTTAAAATTAACATAAAATATAAATATTCTTAAATATATTAATTGAATTCTGTGGTAAACTTTTTAATTATTGGAATTTTAAGTTTGCTAGCAGTCGCTATATTTTGAATCAAAATGAACTAATTATAATTATATTTATTAGTTTTTTATGATTTAGCTTGGCATAGGCAATTCAGACCAGCATTTAATATCTGCAATAAATTTCTTAAAGTTTTATCTTTCATTCCTTTGTAATTGACTGCTTTCGTTTATGAGCTAGTTAAACATTTTAAATAACAAAAATCTCAATTACGCCGTTTCACTGAATTAAAATTGAGTCGCAGCTGCTGGTGGTAAACACTTGAACTGTCAACGCCAACTACCAACTGACGGACTGACGAGCTGACAAACTGACGGACTGCCATCAGTTGCGACTATTTTTCTTGGGGCGCTCCACTTCGGACAGTTGCCGTCGTTGTTGTTGTCGCTGCCGGAACGTGCACAACAACTAAAAAAAGAATAAGAAAAATAAAATGGACGTCATCAGCTCAATGGTTATGGCATTTCCGCACCTGACGTCCCTAATGGCCGCCAGCAACAGCAGCAGCAGCAGCAGAGACCAGCAGCAGCAGCAGCGACAGCAACAACAAAATGGCCCGTCCAACTGTCGGTCGGTCTGTTCGGTTCTTCTTCGTCTGAAGTGCGTGCTTGAGTTTGGTTTTTTTTCTTGCCTTTGCTTTGGCATTCTCATACTGCTGCTTCTTCTTTGCGTCGCCTTACTCGTCTTCTTCTTTGGCTTCTTTGACTGCCGATTTGCTTTGGTCTCTTGCATTTTGCGTTACGTTCTTTCATTTGTGCTTGTGCAATATACACGCACACTTGCACACACACTCTCACACGGACGCATGCTCAGCCACACACAAATATATACAAACGTAATTTCTATGACACTTGTCCATGCCGCCACTTGTCTTCCACTTTATGTGGTCGACGCTGCCGCCGCTGCCACGCCGCAAGCGCCGCCCTCATTGACTGGTAACTAACCAAACACCTCAGCCACCCCTTGCACCACGCCCCCTCGACGCACGAACACCCCGAAAAAAGACAAACAGTATGGAGAGTTTTTTTTAACAGCACACCGAACCTTCTACACTCTTGCGGTATTATTTGTGTATTTTAACATCAATGTCTGTTTTCATTAATTTTGTTCACTAGTTTTTCATTAAGTAATGTTGGGAGGGTTTTTGAAAAACTCCACATACAAACATAAGCAAGTTTTTTTTTGTTATTAATCGAACAGGAATTGCAATTATTTTTAATTAGATCGCTCTGAGTCGAAGAGGAAAGTTAGGTTTATTTTAAAGTGTGATTTATTTTATCAAAAAATAATATATAAAGGAATAATAATAGGTGCTGGTATTCCGAAAGGTTCCTCTTCACATACATTTTTATTTTGAAAGCGACATGTGTCCGTTACAAATCGTATGACCATACGGCGTCATTTGTGAATTAAAAGAGTATTCAATATACAGAGACAGACACTTCAATTGATTATTGTTCGCCGTTGGTTTTTGTTGCTGCTGCTGGGCTGCTTTTGTGCAAATGATTTACATTTTGTGCTTCACATAGTTGTTCTTGCTGTGCCGCTCGCCTCCCTCTTCACATTCTTCTTCAGCGACTGCTGCTTCTTCTTCTTCTTCTTGTAGTTCTTGCTCTGCCTCTTTAGCTTCGGGGCTGGCTTTGGTTCTCGCCAAACCTGAGCGCAGCTTGTCTTTTGTTGTCATTTGCACTTTTGATTTCATTTGAAGTTTTGGTGCCGCCGTTCGTTTTCGCTTTTGCTTTTTGGCGTTGCTTTGTTATTGTTGTTGTTGATGTTGTTGTTGTTGTGGCTCATTTGTTGTTTTCTTCACTTTTGTTTGACTTGTCGCTGCCGTGCATTCTGCGCGCTACTCGTTTTGTTCTGTCCAAAAAAAGAAAGATAAAAGAAGAGGGGCGATGGGAAGGTATGTAGCATCAGTTATTGCTAATCATCTGGGTTGGGGGCGGGGGTTCTGTGCGCTTGGCCTTTTGTGTGCGGGGCAAATACAATTCCCAGCCCACACAAAGACGTTGTTATTGCTGCTGACGAAGATGATGATGATGATCATCCAGCCATAATTGTTGACGGCTCTCTGGCCGCTCTCTCCCCCCGCGTTTTTTTCTCTCTCTCTCCCTCTCTTCTATGACTATTCAAAGCACGTCAAAACCGCACACAGATTAATTACGGCTGGAGCTTCTGGACGGACTGGGATCTGCCGTGGAGGTCGCCATCCAAGTCGCCATGAAGTGCATTTCATTTATTTTATAAATTATCGCCACGAATTGTTCATGTGAAACGGCAGCGACTTTGTGAGCTTTTCCAGTGGGGGCAGTCCAGGCCTAGACCTGACAATAACAACTGCATGAGACAATATGGCTCTTCGCACCGCAGCAAAAAATGAGGGGGGGCTGAGCTCCCCAAACCCTGCCGCAACGGCTAGTCAGCACCAAGCCGCCCACATTTAAGTCCGCCATCTTTTTGCTTCCGCCGTTTGCCTCGTGCATCTTAATTACTTTTGTTTTTCTCCCTCCGACTGTCTCCCCCTCTCTCTATCCCTCTCTCGCGCTCTCTCGGTGTGTGCGACTGCTGAAAATTTCCACAGCCCAACGAAATTCAATGAAAAATACTTATTCAAATAACAGCAGCAGCAACTACTGAGGCAGCAAAGAAGGCTGTAAACGAGCTAACACAAGCAGCAGATACAACAACAACAACAACAACAACAACAACAGCAATCCCACAGATACATTTGTGTTGGTTTTTGTCGAACGCTTCGCTGGCTGCTTTGCACTTGAGATTCTTATCGTTGCTGGCCCAAGTTGATTTTGATCTTTACAATGCATTATGCAAACAGAGAGTGCGATAGACGAAACAGAGAATAGCACTGAGAATGCGAATGAGACAGGGCGAGGGCGCGAAAGAGAGCGCACATCCACAATATGGCAATGTGCTCTTTCTCTTTTGCGAATATATGTAGTTGCGATAGCATTTAACTTTCATAGTCTGGCAATTTGTTGTGTGCGCTGTTTGACGATTGTTTTTCAAGAAGCGTTCTGTTTGAGTTGGAGAAAAGCCCAACACACACACGCACACACACACACACAGAAAAGCATTGAGATTTGGCCACATAAATCGTACGCCAGAAGAAGTCCAACTTGGGAGTCTGAAGTGCACAGTGCTTAAGTCTCATTAGAGATACTTTAGTGTCAAGTCTGTTCGACTCCAGAGTCCGAGTCCGAGTCCGAGCCTGACCTCGCTTTGACTTGGGTTTATAAAAGACGCAGATTAGTAATGCCCTCAAGGGTCCACATCTAAATGTGTTCGTATGTATGTGTGTGCGAGTGTGTGTGTAGCAGCACAAAAGTGTCAGCTTTGAGATTTAAGAAAGCAGCTCAGCTCGGCAAAGAGCAGCAAGAAAAACCAGCGTTAAATTAGTGGCAATTGTGCGCGACATGAAGTAGCCCAGCAGCCACTACAGAGAGTGCTTCTACACACACACACACACAGACGCACACACGCACACTGTCACACTCGTTACTATTTACTATACATGTGTATCTGCTGTAAGTACGAGTAAGCGGGCAGGAATTGTGTAAGTGTAACGTCAAGTGGCCGCCATTGTAAATGGCCAACGATTTGTGTGGCCAAAAGGAAGTTGCAACACATTCAGAGGTGAACATGTGGCAGACATTTGTGCTGAGCGTAGCACAGGCACTCAGGCGACATTAGGCAGCTCACTAACTAGCTGCCACAATACACTCGGAACACGATTGCCGGCACTTTCGGATCAATAGCAACAAAGCACGTTTAAATGTCGCAAGCGAAAGTCTCTTTCCCTGTTCATTTTGCCATGAATTGGCAGGGCACATTTATCAATGAATAGAGCATGTATTCCTATCAGTTTGTTTGTTTCTATATCCAGGTACATATATATATATATATATACATATATGTATATATTAACCCGTCGAAACGAGGACACGCGTTCTTTTTTACAAATTTTTCCAAGTTTTTATTGTTTGTCAATTTTAAGTTAAAGGAATCATAAAAGAATATGTATTTCTTTAAATTTACATTAAAAATTAACTAAACAACAAAAATAATTTAATTCTGAATAATTGAGTTCTGCGCTAAGAATTTTTACAACGTGGTTGCCAAGTTAAATGCCGTCGAAAAGACCAGGGATGTTGTCAATGTACAAAAAAAGAAAATGATAGGTTCCAGAGTTAAACACACTCAGCAAATGAGAATTTCCAACAGTCTGGCAAACATAATTTATTTGGGATTTGGGCATCATACGAAAAATAATATCTGCGCTGTGTTTTTTTTATTTTATTTTCCATGGTTTCATATTACTTTATCAAATAACTGCCTTAAGAATATTGATCAACCGTCGGTCAATAAAGTGTCACAAAATCAAAAGCTTTTATTGGTCTTAGGCAACTGTCTGCACCGATAATAAATACTTGGCCACTTTTTGCTCTCCTTTTTTTTAAATATATATTCGGTCTATTTGGTTTCCGATTTTCTGTTACTGTCTGGCAGCAGCTTTTATCAGGGTGGTAATCTCATTCAAATTGAATAATCTGCCTACCAATTATTCATGTGTGCATATACTCTTACATCGAGTGTATTAACTGGTATGCTGACCCTGCTCCACGCTGTGTGGGCTGCGTGTTCTCTTATCAGCAGTTCAGGTGCTCGTGATAGACAAGGTGCGGCTAAGTGCGAAGCAAGGCCTCTTTTGGACCACGGACGCGGCTCGTGTGCAAACGAAATTTATGGCTAATCGCAGTCAGCCCTTTTCTTTTAGACCAGAGGCCCGTGCAAGAGTGCCAAATGGTTGCTATCTACAAAATTTGCTGTTTTCTTGGCTTTTGTGGCTTGATAAGTCGTTAGGCTGGTCCCGTTTCGTTTGCTTGGTACATCAGCTCTTATCGCATAACAGCCTCACAGATACACAATGCAAATATTGTATCAAAAATTGTAGCGCCTTGGCTAAGAACGAGCAGCGAGCAGCGTTTTCATGAATCTGTCTAAAAATGTTGTGTGTGTGTGTGTGTGTGTGTGTGTGCGCGTGTGTAGGTTAAAGAATTCTTTTTTGCATGCTCGTTCAGTTCGCATACAGCACTCGTCTGCTGACCCAAAAAGCCAAAGCAGACAAATTAAACAAACGCTGGGCCGACATGAAACGAGTCAGCAAGCCAGCCAGCGCCTTGAAGTGCTCCAATCCGTTGCCCCCCTGGCCCCAGCATACGCCTCGTCCTCAACTTCTATTTCTGTGGCCAGCCACTGTCGTCATCATCGTCATCATCATCATCATCATCTTCTTCGCTCTTTTCTGCATGAATTTCTGTAAATCTTGAGCAGCAAACAGCAGCCAGTTGCCAGTTGCCAGTTGCGTCTGATTGGCCATTTGCTGCCCGCCTGTTGCCTATTGCTTGTAATTTGTGCCGCAGCAGCAAACGCCGGGGCAGACTTTTTTTTTTGATGGCAGAAAGCAGGCCAACTAATAAAGCTGATGCACTCTCGCAATGAATACACAATTGCATCGCGATGACAAGCACAGGCAGACACGTGATATCAGAAGTTCCACATAGGCCAGGCGATGCAAGATAATTGAAATGTCTTTTTTTATTAATTTCATAGTCGATTTTATTTGTTGGAAAGTTTAGCCTAGTTGTGCCCATAAAATCATAAGCAAAATCTTAGCTGATAATATTACAAATATTATTTATATTTATTTTCATTTGTGAAATTTTTTTTAAATATAAATTTTGATGAAATAATAAATTTTAGTTTTCGCGTTTTCAATTGATAATTTCTTAAAGAGTTTTGTTTAATACAGCTTAAAACAGCTGAAATTATATCAAACCTAGCAAGATAAAAATTCATCATGTATTTAAAAATATGTTGGTGGATCTAAGTATTTGGTGAGGTCATTTTTTATAATATAAAATATGGAATTCCTAGAAATTCATATACCATAAAATAGTCTATATGAGAAAACAAAATAAAAAGAATGAGATTTGTTTGAATTAAGAGAAAAATACTTAGCCCAAAGCAGATTATAATAATATTATTAATTAATATTAATGGTAGAGAATAGACAAAATAACGACTTTCTATTTTTGTAAAATGAAATTAAATAGGGGATTCGACCAAAGTCGGGAAGCTAAAACCCTTTTTGCATATTATAGTGCGCAGATTAAGTGGGTGGCTGTGGTAAGAAGAGGAAGAGAGCAAACGGTAACAGCAAACGAAATCAGCTCTGCCTTAATAGACGTGGTTAAGTGCACACTGACGGAAAAAGTTGAAAGTTCCAATTAAAAGCTCCTTTGAGCCCGGAAGCGATACCTTAATGTTCTTTTTTTTCGTAACAAAATGTCCTGATAAAATGCTGCTCACATGCACAAGCAATTTTACATTTAAAGGCTTTTATAAAACGAGAAAAAAAACGTTAATTTAATTAAATACGTTTTAAAGCGCAGGCTGTACTTGCAACCCGCGAGAAGCCATAAACGAAACAACAACATGTTGCACGGGCAACAGCCTTAACCACGTCGTCACTTTCAGGCCTGCCACCCGCAAATAAAAGCATTAAATGCTTTGTTAGTGGCTTCATTCCCCATGCCACGCCTTCACACCAAACAGCAACGTGCAACGGGCTGGCCGTTCATTCATTCACTCATTAAGCGGCAGCTGACGCCGCATGAGGTCCACTGCGAGCGGGGGGGTGGGGTGGGCGGCTCGGCGGCTCAGAATGAAGTGGCAGCTGCCTGGACACTTTGTGGCAGCAACATAATTTTTATTACATTGGTTGTGGCTTTTATTATTTTTGGGCTAGTGGCCAAAAATTAATTTCATATTTATGCTACATGCAGCAATTCACATAAAATTGGAACTCAGAATTTAGTTTTATATTCTAGCTGCAATGCAGGGGTAGGTGACGGAGAGGGGGGGGGGCTTAGGGGGTTTAGGGCGGCAGGAATCGAATTAACATGCACTGTTGTGCGTTCGCAAAAGGTCTCGCTGTGTACTTCACCTTGTGACTTCAACCGACTAACTATATGGCATAGATATATCATTAATGTTGCGGAACAAATGAACTTTGCCGCGTATAAAAATCGACAAAGCCTCCGCTGATCTTGCCCCCTTTTGCCTACCCCGAAGCGAGCTCCAAACCTTGGGCAAGTTGGCACTTCTTCAAAGCGTCAAAGCGTCTGTCAAATTAACCTTGAAATGCGAATAACATTTTATCGAAGACTCGCGACGCATTTTAATTGAATTTAATTAACTTTTTACTACGCCCGATACTTTGAATATGGGAAAGCGTTGACGACGCCGTCGCCGAAGTTGACAATGAAGCCAGCGACGCATGCGCGCAGACTAATTGCTGGACGACGACGCCGACGCCGACGTCGACGTCGACGTCGCCTTCAACGGCGCAGAGAAGCCAACAACAACTGAAAATCTCATAATGGGCAACCGGACAACAAGTGGTGGGCGGTGCCGGGCGGCGACTAAGTATTAATTGTCGGACTTGGAACTTGGAACAATGGATTTGCAGTGGATGTGCGGCAAAGTCGTGTCCAATTAAGTAAGTACTTTGATGGCCACAAGCGGAGAGAATTAAGAATATTTAAATGCCAAAAGATTATTATTAAAAGAACGACAATTGGCAAAAGCTGCATTTAAAAAATATTAAAAAACTATTTATAATTCATTGCCTTTGAAATATGTATGTTGAAAAATATATGATATAAAAATGCCCTAGACAAACTTCGGGATACCCTGTAGTCAGCGCTAAAAATTATGTCCGTTATATATTTGAAGATAAATATATACAAATATGTATTTAAGAAAATATATAAAAATATTCTAAACATTTACCTTGCCCCTTCCCAATATTTATATAAATATCTTTAAAAATATATGCGCACAAATATCGATATTTGTTTTTGCTTTTCAGTATTATCGATCAAAGAAATAATGTTGATCTCAGAGAGTTTAAGAGCTGGAAACACCAAATTTGATAAATGAGTTCCTGTAAATCAGAAGCACACTAAATGTGATTTACAGGAACTCATATATCAAATTTGGTGTTTCTAGCTCTTAAAATATTTGAGATCAACACATTTCTACAGGTGAACAGGCAACTCATTTTGTCGCCCTGATCAACACTTTATATATATATATATATCTTAAGCTACATTTAATGGGATCGGGTTATAAAAATATGTACATCCATACTTCTTGTTTCTTCTTATTTGCCATATATGCAAACAATTTATACTCAGGAATTATAAATGGTGCTTTAATTAGCACAGGGTTTTTTTCAAATTACCTACATAATTACTAATTAAGATTTCTAAAGATTAAAATTAGGCGACTCTAACTATATTTTATGCAATATGTTTTTCGTATCTTAACCCCGCAGCCAAACCAAGATCTTCCTTTCACTTTCATTGTCACACAATTATGTCCAGAAATAGATTGTAAATAAAAAATATAAAATAAAATAAACATGCTAACCCGTTTTATTAAAGAAGCTATGCAGTGGAAAAGTTGGGAACATCGCTTTCATATCTGTTTTGTATTTTCAAAGAATCTTACATAAGATACTTTCAGAGAATTTCCACAATTTCCCAATAGCAGCAGTTTGTCATGTCATTGTGTGCTTTGATTGGCAACGATTTTCTTAATAACTTCCTTAATCACTCTAAAATCGTTGGTACAATTAGCCTAATATTGCTATCAATAGCAGACCCCGCAGACCCCTCGAACTGACAATCAGTTTGATTTATGGTGCACCCGAAACTGCACCCGAGTCAATATTTTTGTCCACTGCAGAGTGCTTATTCAATTATTGAAATTGTGTGCTCGAGAGCAGACAGCGACGATACCTCTGCAATGCACGCCCAGACGAGGTGCGGGGGCGGTGCGGGGGGCGGTGCATGCACACACAGAGAGTTGACCTTTGTGTCCGATGCAAACAGCTCCGAATCCGATAGCGGGGCGACGAACGGCAGCCATATGAAAGACAAACCAAATCCAAATGAATTAAGTTATGGCTATTGACATTTAATGCACACATTGGCCCGGGCTTAGAATCACATTTGGAATTGGAATCTGAATCGGAATCGAAGTGGAGCGCTGCCGCCGACAGATGAGAGTCGTCATCGCTGCGAAAGCCCAGCCAAAGGGCAGCAGGAGTGCAAAATCGTTAAATATGAGCAAAACCGACACCTTGCATTCTGTGTATATGCACATGTGTGTGTGTGTGAGTGCTCCTATCTGTAGGTAATTGTATTCGTTTACGTATTTGTTTACCTCTGCCAGCCGTTGTTCCCCCCTTGGTCTTCTACTCCAGACAGCTGCTGCTGAAATCCAAGTCTCCGACAGCACTTTTCATGCATTTCAAACCAGGCATGTGTTTGGATATGTACATATGTATAAATGTTTGGACTGAATACAGCTCGTCTGACATAAGAAACCCCAGCTCGAGACTTGTTGTTCTTTAAACAAGCTCAGACTTTTATGGGAATTCGATGGTGCGGGAGTTCTTTACAATTTTGGGAACTAACATTGGTATAGAAAATAAATACATAAATATTTTTTGTACAAAAATTAAAACTTGAATAAAAATTATAGCCAGACAACGGCGGAAATATTCGATTATTTTACGGTTACAGATAAATAATTATTTTTAATTCCTTTTAACATTTGCATATATAATATAATATAGTACAATTGTAATCTTCCGCCGTGCCGTCACAGGTTTAAGTTAACTTTAAAAAATTAAAATAATTAAATTAAAGTGCTTAACTTTAGAAGAGTATGACTACATTAAATATTTATAATATTTGTAAGCTCAAAGTATTTTGTTTATTTTTTTAACGTTTGTTTTGCAGGCAAAAAAAACTTAAAACCGTGTACAATTTCCATTATATTATTTTAATATGTCGCTTCATCAATCTTTATTATTTTTAAAATCCAAATATTTACTTAGTTAGATCAATAAGCTAAAAATGTTACCAATGTCAAAAATGCGCTTTAAAATAAATGTTAGCCCAATGTTGAAGCTGTGGCTGCCACACAGAAACTCCCAAGCGACGTCGACAAGGAAATTGTGTAAATGTGCACCACATGGTTTTAGATGCTGCTGCATGTAACGGTAACTAACTGAAGCTGGTAATGTTTAAGCGGGCGCCAATCTTTGGGGAGCTGCAGCTCATGTCCTAAGCCAGACAAAGGATCGAATGGAAAGGCGAGGCCACAGGGACTGCAGGGACGCAGCTTAGCAATAAAAACGAGACCATCACCGAAAATGGAATACCGCAGGTGACTGACGCATGCCACACACACACACACACACCCACACGCACACACACATAGATACAAATACACATAGTTTTTTTGCAGCCATAATTTACATATTTTTTGCCTGTCGACCTGAAAAGTAGCCTGAAAAAAATGTGGAAGATAAAAATGAACAACAAAAAGCAAACAGAACTTTTTGTGCTTTTTATTTTTATTTTTTTCTTTCGTGTTTTGTTTTTTGGGATGCACCTTTTTTTTGGGGAGGGGTTTGTTGAAATTGAAAACGGCGTTGATTATAATGTCAATACTCGTAAAAAAAAGTTCGCGACACACACACACACACGCACACACAAAATATGTGCCTTATAGAGCTGGGACTCGCTGCTCTTGGGTGCGGTCAAAATTGGGCTTATTTTTTTTGTTTTGCTTTCTTGCTGGCATTTAGCTTTTTATTTTGTTTTTTTTTTTGGGTTCTCTTGTTGAGATACAGATACAAATGCAAAGCAAATGTATGTTTCATGTTATTCATTGGCACTTTCATGGACATTACTAATGTTTTTGCTGCTATGCTTGTTGTTGTACTGTGCCCTAACAAAAGGTATAATGATTTGGACAACGCTGATAAAGAAAACACAAATAAACATAAGATTTCGGATCTTCGGCTTTATTTAAATATCTGTGTATCTTATGAATGACAAATAATTCTGGGAAATTCGAAAGTTTTAATAAAAGGAAGAACATTTTAGAATATTTTATGATTTAAAATCTAATGATTTGCTTGTCAGTTAACTTATTCTGACATTTTATATGAATTAAATTACTGAAATAGTTAATATTTTTCTGGCAAGCAAAATACGCAAAATATAATAATAATAAAAAAACCAATTTAAAATTTTAATAAATTTACTTCAGTCCTACAACAATTTTCAAATACTAGCAAGAGTATCTAATCTTCGTCAGTTTGAATACCCGCTATTAACTACTACCTGTTGGTTGCTGTTTTCGTTGTTGTTGTTATTATTGTCGTTGTCCTGCGGCTGTCTGGCTGTTTACCTGCTCTTGTGTGCTCTGGCAAGAACCAAAGTCAAAAACTTAATGCGCTTTGGCATGCTTTTAGGCAATAATTCATGGATTAACGCCATTTGGCTTAAGCTGATTCCTTGGCCGCTTTTAGCGCATTTGATTTTTGGAGGAACCTCACCTTTTGGTGCCAAGCATCTTCTTTTTTTTTGGCATTCCTCGGACGTGACTAATCAACTGAGGCTCCCTCGACCCGCTCTAATGATCTCTTGGTCGCGATTTGTATGGCGATTTGTTGACCACAACAAATTGCATTCTGAGGCGCCCATAAATAACTTTTGTGGCTGGTTTGCAGGCGTCTCCGGTTGTCCTTGTACCTGACATTGTCCCGGCAGCACGTGCTAAGTGCCAAGCAATGTGCAGTTGCTCAAGGCCCATTAATCAATATGACAAGCGACGCGGCTTGAAAGAGACAGCGAGATGGAGAAAGCGATAGGCATAGAGACATTTGATTTATGCATTAGAACTTTCATTTCAGACTTTACAACTTCAGCGCAGCGCCGGATCCCCATTTGTGCGCTCCAACAATTCATAACTTGGTGGGAAAACTTACAGCCAGATTACGCGTGATACCCAATCAGCTCAGCCTAAGCCCAACCCCTTCCCCAGCCCAGCCCCCTTGTCGCTGACCCAATAGCGAAACATTATACGCTCGCTTTGTTTTTGCCGCAGCATGCAAATTCAGTGGAGACAGAGGCGGGGAGTGGGAGAGGGGGTGGCAGCTGGTTTTTTGTGGGTGACTGACGGCACCCAAGTGGCGTTGGCAACATCGTCGTTGGCTTCCGCAGCGCGAATTTCCGGCCATTGTTTCTCGATGCTCCCGATGCTCGTCCTTACAGTCGCCATTTTCCATTTAGCTAAAAGTTTATTCGCATTCAGCACATTTAATAAGCGCTTATTGTACTTAAGGCTGCATTGTTGCCTGTCAGGGGCTTCGGATTTGTTGTTGCTGCAGTTGCTGCCGCTGCAGCTGCTGCTGCTGTTTTCTGACTTTAATGAGCAGATTCGCTTGCGGCCATTTTGTTTGGCTAACTGCCGTCACAGTTGTAATAAAGTTGTGCTACTTATTATAAAAGCCAGCTATTAGCAATGACAATTCCGGCTAATTAAATGAGACACTAAAATCGATGTGGCTACTCAAACTGATCAAAGCCTAGATGACCACCATATGGTATAAAATGGTTACAGCATTACAACAGAGCTGTTAACAGCATGTCTAACAGACGACCGCAACGGGCAGCCAAATAAGCAGAATACAGAATACACATACATATATGTATGTACATGGAACTTGGGTTGGCTTAGCCTCTGCCGCTGCCGCTGCCGCCGCTGCTTCACTTGGCTCGTGCGCTCCGCACTGTTAGCAGTTAGTTAGTCACTGCTTAAGTAATCATGGCGCTCTTCGCCCGCGCACGAAGCTGTATCGTCGCTCACGAATCGTATTACATGTCGTTTGACTTCGGCTTCGGCTGCTGCTGCTGCTGCTGCTGGTCGGCTGGTTCGGCTGGCCAGTGCTTCAGTTCTTCAGTAGCCAACAGCGCAGCACGCGGATGCTACGCTTCGTTTTTTTTCTTCTGGCCTGCGTTTACAAAAGCACAAGCAGCGCTCTCTTTGCTTTGGCTCTTTAACTTTGAATTATACTCTCTGTCGCTCTCGACTCACACAAGCACAGTGACGACTGTTGCTGTTGTCGTTGCTGTTGCTGCTGCTGCTGCTGTTGTGTGTTCTTGAGTTGGTGGTTGGTTGTGTGGTGGTCTCGGTCTCGGTCTCTGTTTCGGTTTCGGTTTCGTTTGTCTGCCTGCTGCTGGTTTGATTTTTGTGCGCTCCGCAGCGTCGTCGTCGTCGTCATCGCCGTCGTCGCCGTCGCCGTCATTGTTGCTCTGCAGCTGCGTTCGTGCGCTTTTTGAAAATAGTTACAAGATGTTCATCGAAGTGAGTAGAACGCCGGAGCGGTGAATTGGACAAACACAAAAGTCAGCCGCCGTTGAAGATATCGCATGTGTTGAACTGTAACTAAAAACTGAAATACAATTTCAGACTTAAACAAACAACAAAAGTGTGAACGCTGATAAAACGAAACCGCAAAGCACATAAAGCACATGCTTGCTTAAACAGAACCGAAAACAAGTTCCAAAATAATACGATCCAATTTTTGTGGCGCGAGTTTTTCAAGAATTATCAACATCATCAGCACCAGCATCAACATCAGCTTTAAAGTCCATGTTCAAGTAAAGTGCAAGCCATGCGGAGCTGCTGTTGTTATTTTTAAATCGCTGACCGCAGAAAATTTAACGCTATAAATAAAGCGGACCAAAAAAGCAAACACAAAACACAACAAAATAAAAATAATATCGTAACGCGTCGAGTTTTTCCTTTGGCGCTCTATAAAAATACCCACAAATGCAAAGGGTAAAAACTCGAAAGTGACAAACACCAACAACTGCAACAACAACAACAACCACGACAACAACAAATCGGAAAATAAAAAAGTGCGTGCAGCGGCATTTTCCACATGTGAGTGAAAAATTTTAGTTTCATTGCCCGACGCTAAAAATAACACAGCAAACATTTTTGCTCGAATTTTTACACACTCTCAAAAAAATATAATTTTTTAAAAATTTTACAAAATAAAATATTGAAAAAAGTTCAATTGCCCAAATGTGCCAAAGTGAAGTGCGAAATGCAAATTTGAATAAAATAAATCATTGAAATAAAAAGTCAAAATTTTACACACAATCGCACACTAACAGCATCGAATACTAAACATAAACATAAGCAAAACAATTGGAATTCGAAATTATTTGCCATATTTGAATTGAAAATTTCTGCTGCATTTTGCGGCACTGTCTAAAAGAACAACATTATTTTTGCCAGCTTTGTGTTTTTTCTTTCGTGAGTTGAGTTTTTCGCGCAACCTTTCGGCTTTCGTTTACTTTCGAAGGCATCTCTTGGATACACACAAGACACACACACATAAGCACGTCTCCTAATATATATAAATATTTGTGTATTTATATATATATATATATATATGGCTGACTGTTTTCTGCATTAGTTTCACATTAAACTGCATCAGTGCTAACTTCTTGGATTCTTTTCGCAGACAGAAAAAAACTTTTTTGTGTCTGTGTTTTTATGTGGAATATTTTGGATACGTTTGCAGCAGAAGTGAAAGGTTAAAACCCTTTGCTTAAACTTCTAAAAAGGTTCGTAATTTATAGCTTGAGTGGCGTGAAATTTGTCATTTTATTTTTTGTTTTATTAACAAATTCTTAATGTCAAAAATTGTGAAATTATGTATACGTCATTACGCATACGCAGAGTTGCCAAGTTTGCAAATGGCAGAATGTCAAATTATTTAGCTATCAGTAATTTCAAAAGTACCCAAGAGCTTAATAAATATGCTTGTTTGTTTGGAAACTAAGCCCCTTTAAAGTATTTTAAATGCTAATACCCTTAAAACCCTGATTTTTCCAAATGTTGAGCAATACACATTGTCTTTACAAATTCATGCATTGCATTGATGGTTAATATTTGTATTTTTAAAATAAAAAAATTGCAATGCATACAATAAATAATAATAAATTTTTGACTTGAAATAATAGAAGAGTTAAGTCGATACACTATAAAATTTGTTCAAAAATATTTCATAAACTCGCAAACAAAAGCTGCAAAGAGACTTCAATTAAAACACCAATTAAGCAATCGATCGATTGGATAACAAATAATACAAATATTAAGAATAATATTGCATTACACGGCAGCTTAAATAAAAATATATTTGTATATATTTTATCATGTTATAGTATAATTTATTTGTTTTTTGTTAGCTTATTACTTCACAGAATAAACTTTAGACTTCATAAATTTGAGAAAACTTGGGATTATAAAAAAGCTAAATTAAATACACATCAAATTCTGAAAAATTTGACGATTAATAAATTAGTTTTTAACTCCTCGTAATTTAGTTTGGTATTATTAAGAATTTCTGTGTAATTATAGGAGCACAGAGACAGAATAACTTATTAGAAATTGCACTTCCAGTGAAAATGAAACTACAACAGCTTGTGGAGAGGGGCTGAGGGGTGCACAGGTGCACAGAAGTAACTAAGAAAGCATAGGTATGTTTGTGTGTGTATATATATAAAATGCTGCTTAGCAAAATGCTTTGGCATATCTCATAACAAGCCCAAGGATCATTGTAATCATCATCATGAAGACTTTTGTCTTGCTTGCAGCACAAAGAAAACATGCGAAATAATGAAAAGAACTGTGCAAAAAAGCAAAAAAAAAAACAATAACAAAAATACATTTTATAAAAAGAACTTTTCTCATTATCAACGTGCAAGTGTTTTAAACTTTGTTGCCTTGAGGATGTAGGGGAATGGGATTTGGGCTAGGATGGAGGGGTTAGAGCTCTCGCCTGTCACTGGGCAGTCAGTCAGGGCCATGGATATGGCCAGCTGGTCACTCATCGCTGGCTGTTCTTCAGACTTCAGTCAAGCGTCAAAAACGTGGGCCATAAAAAGCGCTGACAATTTTTACATCTGTCATAAATTTGCGACACTCGTTAATCTATTTTCTGCATTTTATTTGTTTATTTCAAATTCTTGAGCGACAAAAATTTTTAAAGACAACAACAACAATAACTCAAGTGGGCGCCTGATTGATGTGACAATTCCTTAATTAATTTCGGAAGCGAAATGCGCTCGAAACGCATTTAATTAGCGGCTCAGCAGCTGCAGAGATCTCTTTATGGTAATACATCAAAGTAAATTATGGAAAACGCCGAAGTTTATTCACATTCGACTTTTGCGGCTTTGTGGCTCGAACTCTAGTTCAGGCGTGTTATCGTTGGGGGCATTCCCCCCCCCCCTTCCCTCCCTTCCATTATTGCTAGCTTAAGTTATTTTCCCACGCCGGCATAGTTATCACATTAAACTAAGCTCCTTTTTTGGCAATTATCTTGATAGCAAAAACTAGCCACAAATTTACTGATAAGCATGTAAACAATACTCACAAGTGTGTGGGTGTGTATGAGTGTGTGTGATCGAGTTCACTGACTGGGCTTTATCACTGTACTGAATGTCGAAACATTTGGCTCAACATTCTTCATTCTGCGCTCTTCGCTGAGCTGCTCTTGCTGCTTTTCCTCCACGGTGATAAGAACGAGACGAAGACGTCTGAAAAATTACGTTTTTCGTGCCGTAACGAAGTTTGCAATCTTTATTATGGCAGATACCATGAAGAATGTGAGGCCTCTTGTTTGTTTCTCCTTTTTTGTCTGGCCGAATCGGGTTAAATAAATATGAAACTGAATTCAGTTGCAACTGCTTGTCAGGCCTGATCAGTAAACAGCATTAAAATATACCTAAATTTATGTAGTAGCTTCTTTAACTGTAACTCTAATGGGGTACAGATAAAACAGTGAAGAAATTCGCGACCACCCGGCTCGAAAATACACTGTAATCCACAAGGAACTGTCGTAGCACAGACATACTTTTAAATCTTAACTATATATGAAAAAGGGGGAACGAATCTGATGAAAAGTTGATAAGCATATGATATACAAGAACCTTAATTCCTCTTATAAACTGTGAAACCCATTTAGCTAACGATTTTGTACAAAATTGGGAGCTATCAACTCTGAATAAAGCTTGATTTAGGTGGAAATCGATATTTATCGATAGTCTGAAATTAACTTAATCTGCGCTTACTTTTCCAACATACTAAGTTGGGTTTTCCTGATTCCTACAACTTCATGTCTGTATAAAATACGTGAATTCCTTTAACTAAGACTGACCATAAAGTTGAGTACTCAGTTATTGCAGAAAATAGGTACACACAATAAATGAAATATTATATAGTCAACGTCTGCAACTTGGTTAACACTTGCAACGTATATATAAGCAACTGTGCACATATTTTCAATGAAACATTAATATGTTTTACCAGCCCTTCGATCACTCAAAAGGGGAAGACCGAAAGAGAGAAAGGAGGAGTAAGAGCAGGAGAGTATATTTGGCTTGTTAACATAACGAAATATTTTTATCTCAAATATGCAGAAAATATTGCATCTTTTGGCTGGTGCTGATGCCGCTGCTGCCACTGCTGCCACTGCTGCTGCCACTTGTGCCGCCCACCCAATTAGCTTTTGGCTGCTCTTTTTGTAGACTGCAGTAAATAAGCAAACAAAAATTGTGCGCCATATTTTGCAGCCAACGCACATAAATAAGCTTTAGTCCAAAGCCAACTTGGCCGAGGTTGCGGAGATGGATACAATGTGCGGTTGTTGTTGTTGTTGTTGTTCTGCCTTTTGCTGTTGTTGGGAGGCAGCCACCAAAAGTAGCTGGCAAATGGCCAAAAAGGCATGGCCAAATGTGCCGCCTGTTGTTGCTGCTGCCGCTGCTGCGGCCGCTGCTGTTGCCATCTTTGAATTTGTTTTCATTCTTGGCTACTGTTGAGGCCAATTTAGCTGGCGCTGTACTTGAAGATG
The DNA here is from genome assembly GCA_035043565.1 of Drosophila robusta. NCBI lineage: Eukaryota > Metazoa > Arthropoda > Insecta > Diptera > Drosophilidae > Drosophila > Drosophila robusta. The sequence goes on along the minus strand of JAWNMW010000583.1, from coordinate 8,012,229 downwards.
CCATCCTCGAGCATCAGCAGCAGCAGCAGCGGCAGCGGCGCACTAATAAATAATTTTAATTGTATTCATTTGCAGTTGCCTGTGCTCCACTTTATTTCTCAAAAAGGCGGTCAAGAATATGGCTAAGATAGCAGCGTAACAACAATTTACAAATTCCCATTGTTTCGACTAGCACACATATTTTTTCGAAAATTGAAAAACGTGTTCAACGACCAATTGGCTGCCATTCCTCGACTTTGTGCCCAAACTGTGAACCGTCCCGCTTATCGGACTCTGACGTGGCTCAAGCCCTCAAATTGCCAGTTGCCAGTTTCTGTTTTCTGTCGGTTTTGCAATTATGTTCGTGTTTACAGTGCCCTGGCTTGGGCAAACTTTGGCACTGATAAGCGCCAGTGAGAACCCGACGGGCGACTCAGTGCCACTGTCTGTCGCTTTGTCTGCCAGCGTTTGAGTCATCGAACACGTCTTGGAGGGCGCCTTATGCTGTCATACAGATATGAACGGTGTCGCTGACCAATTGCGAGCATATTGCGCATACGCTCCGTTAAACGTCGTCTTCATTTCTGCTTTCTGGCGTCTTGGTCACGTCTTTCGCATGCACTTTGTGCCTGTCTGCATTTGCCCCATTTGCTGCTGCACTCAACCGACGGCTGACGGCGGCGCTGACGGCGACGCTGACGGCGACGCTGACGGCGACGCTGACGGCGACGCTGACGGCGACGCTGACGGCGACGGCGACGCACACTGCATTGGGACGTGCAAATCGGGAACAAAAGCGAAACTATTTATTTAACAGCTATTGCAACTCTCTGATTTCAATTGTGTAGTTTACTTTACGAACTTTTGTTCGGCTTTAAATGTGTTGTCGCGAAATTCTAGAATTGAAATTTGATTTCAAAATTATGCTAAATTTGAGTCAAAAGTCAAAAATCTAAATAGTATTAAACTGCTTATTGAAACAGTAAGAACAATAAAATAACTATATAGGCATACAAATTATTTAATTATATGGATTTATAAAAATGTTAAATTTATGTTATTAATGCAGAAAAGCTTGTAAATGAGAAGTATGCAACTAAAATAATAAATACCAAATTTTACAATAAATTAAAAAACTTAAAAATCACATATATTTTGTAATATAATAACAATAAATTTAAAACTTAAAAATTAATGTTATAAAAACTTACATGCATAAATATATGTAACAATAATAATAAAAACAATATAAGTTTGTACACTTCATTATTTGTACATGTTTTTAAGCCCTTTAAGAAAGATCAAGTGCATTTTTTATTGTATTTTAAGTACTAAAATTAACATTTTATTTTGGCATATTGGCATTAACTAGCAGGTAGAAAGGAATGTGCACGTGGCTACTTTGGCATCGAAGACGCTCTTGGTTGCTCTGAATCTGGAATGAAGACAGTTTTAAAGTACAATTTGAAGGTTTTAATGCTTGAGAATGCCAAAGCAAAGAAAAAACATTAAGAAAATACGTTTTGAACCAGAGTTCGTTGTGTGCACTAGCGACTTGAATATTGTAGGCGCTTTTCTTCTGCCCTTGCAATTTGCAGCCCCTCAAGCAGAAGGGGGCGGGGGGCAGCGGCGGGGACAGTAGCGACATCGTCGTCGTCATTTATTGCTGCTGTTGTTGTTGCAGTGAGCTCAATGCGCTCGATATCTGCTGCCAATACATACACACACACACACCAACACACAGCACCAGATGGACACACCCACACACACACAGGCAATATAGGTGCGTTGTATTTATGCGCCTCAATTCTGGGCCAAGGTAGTTTTTATCTTTCTACTCTTTTCGCTGTGTTGTTGTTATTGTTGTTTTTGTTGCTGTTGTCTGGCAGCTTTTGCTGGGCTTGTTTGCTTGCTTGTTGTTCTTGTAATTGCAATCCTTGAAAATTTGTTTTCACACACATACACGCACGCAATTACAAACACAAATAAAGCACTCGGAACAGTTTTGACCGCCATTTGTGCTGTCACGTCTTCATCCGCCTGCACAGCAGAGTAAGACCCCTCGGTCCGCACCTCTTCCTGCATTTCATCCGCCCCCTCCGCCCTTCCCCTTCCGCCCTTTCATCATGCGTCGCAATCGCACTCACAGCTTGCTCACTTTATTTATTTAATTTTCGTTTTCGTTTTTATTTGTTATTTTTTGCTTTTATCTGCACGTTTCTTCTCTATTAGTCACATTTTTTTCGGCGCTTTCTGTTTACACAAACACATGCACAGCCAAGAGAAAATGGGATGTGTATACGAATTTGATGTATAAAGTATAAGTAATGTGAACACATATAGCGAATATAATCTTTTGTGGCCGCAGTAATGCCTACTTATAACTTGTGCACTTAATGATATCATAGAAAACCGCTGGAATCTACGGTTACAAGAGCTAAAAGAGGAAATTGACATATGCATTCTTGGAACATTCGTATTAAAAAATCTACATAAAATACTGAGGAAAAACCCATGAATACGTAATTTTTAAAAGTGTAGTGAAAAGTAATTAAAAACGAATAAATCTAGCTTTTTACTTTTTATTTTAATTTCAAACATTTAATATCAATATTATTTAAAATTAAAATCCATATATCTATAAATTAAAAACCATAAGAATTAATGTTGTAGAAGACAAATTTTTATTTTTCTTTATATATAATTTATAACATATAATTTATTTTTTTCATAACTTAGCCCATCATTATGGGTTTTATTTTCCATAACTAAATATTTAAAATAATTTTAATATTTAGCTACCTCCCATTTAAAAAAAGTGTGATATTTTGAAGTCAATGTTTTCTTTATGTTTTCAAAAATTAAAACAAATTCGAAAAAGCCTTAATTCACAATTTTCTATTTTTTTATGATTTCTTTGTCTTTTACGGGCTATTTAAAAACGTATTTTGCATGTTTTTACCACCCTAAATAATGCACAAGATATACAACAATTAAATATGTAATAAAAAAATAGCAATTGTATTATCTAAGAATCCTTAATCATTATCAACCATTTAACCTTTACTACTACTAGCTGTAAACTAATCAATTGCGTGTAATGAAAAACTAATTGTCAAAGGAAATGAAAATCCAAGCTTTGCTCCTATTTTAACTACCGAATAAATATTGTACGATTGTACATTTCTTTTATACCATTTGATGCAAGACAATTAGATGTCTTTGAAGATGGAAAGATATTTCAAATATTTATATTGAATTCGATTTCTAATTCAACATTTGCAATTGAAATTTGCCCATTTAAATTTTTTATGTTGCTGCTCTGGTTTTATTTGAAGACGCCTGCTGCGAATTTCCATTACAACAATTGCCACTTGCAACAATTGGTTGCCAAGTCAAATGAATACAATTGCCATGAACCGCCGCACCCCCAGCCCCCCGCAAAGCCAACTGCCATTTGTTCTGCCTGCCCCCATTCCCCCCGCCCCCTTCCTTTTCTCCCCTTCACACAATGCCAGCCGACTGTCAATGCCATTGATTTGAGTGTGCGACTTATGTTTGCCAGCTGAACGCCTTTCGATTCAGCCCCCTCTCCAGCCTGATTTTGTTGCTTTTGCTGCACATCCTAGTCGTAGTCCTCTTAGTCCTTTGGGTCTGCTGCTTCGCCTTCTCCCACGCTCAGTCCTTTTTAGCCTGTGAAATCAATGGCTTTGCCTCGTCTGGCGTCCCTCTTCTGCTTTGCCACAATACTATGCCTTTGTCTCTGCCACTGGTGCCTTGCCACAGACGTCAGTCACACATGCACACACACACACACACTCACAAGCACAGACACACACAGACAATCTGCCTGCATCCAAACTAAAAGTGCAAAGTAGCGCAAGAAAAATTTACACTGCGCAAACTTTGTTGCCAGCTTGTTTTACTTAAATTTGTATTTGCAACGTACGTGGAGTCCTCCCTCCCGCCCCACCCCCTACTCCCCCTAGCCACAATCCCCGCCACTTTGCCAATTTTATAAGCCAAACTCACTCGTCCAATGCCTGTTAAACTTCTAGTTATTTCTCGGTTTCCTTTGTTAGCCTTTTTGCTTTTGGCCTTAGCAAGTCTACCAAGGGCTTTTTAACAGCTATTTCTTTCACGCCTTCTTCCTATTTTCTCCCACATTTCGTTGTATACGTCATGCATCCGAAGCTATTCCAATCCTTGGCTTATGCAAGGGCGAATGGAAATGAATCCTATGCCCATATAGGCATTATCTAAAGCTGTCCAACTATACTACACTTTATCTATCTCTCTCTCTCCCATGTCTCTTTCTCCATCTATCTGTCTTCTTATATAACTCATATCTCAGTCCTGCTTTGTCTGTTTGTAGATCTGGGTCCCTCGGGGCCTTGTTTAGATTTATTGCTTTTCCGTTCTATTCTCGGGGCTCTTTTTACTTGATAATTGATGAATGTTGTGAGTGCTGCATGCGCAGGCACATATACTCACACACACACAAGCACACACACACACACATTTGTATGCACATTTTGGACTCTACTTTTTACTGCTGTATTCAAGTTTTGCCTGTGGCTTTTGTTTATTTGCATGACAAATGCTCAGGATCAGACAAAAATAAACAATGGCATGTCAATCACTGATTCAATTAAGTCAAGTGCAACTCACCCACACACACACACACACACACGCACACTTAAATATCAGCTCAAAGCGTATTGCCTCAGTTTCAATTGCGCCCAATCTTAAACCTGTCATCAGCGCACAGGTGAAAAGCGCCCTAGGATGCGGTAAAGCCATAAAAAATCTGGCTTGAAAACGTGCCAAAATGCCAGCTAAGTAGGCTAATGGAAATCAAATCCTGTCACAAGTGAACGCCAACAAAAACCACAACCAATTAAAAATTTTGAACTGAACAGTGACGACCAAGAGATATCTCTTCAAATTAATTGTTTAATATTAAAAAAATTTAATTAAGTAAAAAAAAGTTTTTAGGTAATTGACTATTTTAAAAGATTTTTTACCAAGTTAAGCTGCATTGAAAAATATTGATCGAACAAATACAAGCTATAGAAAGAAGCGAAAATGATAGGGTAGCTTTTGGAAATTAAAAAAAAAACTGAAATAAAATATAAAAAATAAAATTCATTATACTCATATTTGCCACTGCCAAGTGTTTGAATATTTAATTTTTTAGTTTCTCATCTATTTTCCATTTGTTGCATAGATATTAGCTCTATAAAAAGGGTTTTGTAGCGCATTGAATTAAAATCTAGAGAGGTTAATAAAACAATTTTTTGCCCATTTTCGACACTTGTGATTAAAATTTAAACTACGTTTTTAGTGTTGCCTAACGTCATAAAAGGGTAATGGGCTATAATTTATTGTTGATGGTACTTTTATTTATGCTTAAACTATTTTTAATTCTTGCATAAAACGAATTTTTTTAAATTTGTTAGCTGAATTCGCACTGGCTCAAAACACCCGTTTGAATACTTGGTCAACAGGGTATCTGAGCAACAGCAGCAATTGTGCGACATTTTAATGAACCCGACAAGCAAAAATCCTCAAGCGGCGGCTGCCAAACAGCTCTCAAAGTCACAGGCAGCTGTTTATTGTTTAGGCGGGTGTGTGTGAGTGTGCGTGTGTGTGTGTGTGTGTGTGCTGGAATGTGTTGTTGCGTGAATGATTGCCGGCGCCTGTTGATGACAAGTGTTGCGTGTTTTGAATATAGGACTATGGAACTTATGCCTACTTACACACACTTACACACACACTCACGTCGCCAGACAAGGCCCTCCTCGGAGCACGCCCTTTTAATGACAAGGCATATGAACTTCTCAAGTTGTGGCTTGATTATAATGTGCTACGCGTAATGCTTTAGCCGATTATTTGTCACTGGAAGAGTCTCGACAACGAGTGCCACTCGACAAAGCAACAGCTAAAAATCATCAGAGTGTGCCCCCGGGGGTGGGCGTGGCAGCAACAATTTGCAGCCAAAAACTTGTAGGTGCAACTTTTAATTCTCTTAAACTACAGTGCAACCTGCCGAAGTGTTACCTGCAGTTTATTATGTTTATTGAAGTTGTTGCATTTCTTTGCTGGCATTTTAATTGCGCTAAAAGTTTGCCTTCGTTTTGCGAAAACTTTTCCTTGGCGCTTTTCAATAGTTCTTACATTTACCAAAAAAAAAAAAAAATAAGAAATTGTTATTGCTCTACTCAATGAACTGACATTTCAAATGCCCCACATTCATTCAATGTTGTGTTTCCCGTGTTAAGCCCTCCCCATTTGTTGCATATCCACAAGTATCCACATTTGATCAGCTCTCTGCTATCTCTTCAGGCGTTGCCATCAATCATCTGACAAACTGCCACGCCCCCGGCCCCAATCAAAGCAGTAAATGTGTCGAACAACAAATATGCAAAAAGGCAGCCCAATCTAAGGTTATGGCCGCCATATGCTCACTGTACGCCTAAAAGGCTGCAGCAATTTCGTTGATTAGTCCGGTGTCTGCGGGAATTTGCTTTCGGTACGTCTTTTACGTGGCCCCTTTTCTGCTTCTCTCACTCCTCTGTGTTTCTGCTGGCTATAGCCAGACATAAAAACTAAACGCCCAACACCCACACACACACACACACACGCACACATAATTGATACAGCCCACATACATACATGCACACGCCACAATAACGGCGAACGATGTTTACGGAGTTTTTCTCGCTTCCCCCTTATTTTCTTGTGTACACTGAGAAAATGGAAAAACTTTTTGGCATGCTCTTGGAATACTTGGAAATATGCATAATAGAAAACTATTAATTAATTACTATTTGCATAAAGTTAATCAAAGTTTAGCCGAGTAAGGCTTTCAGGCGTTCAATAGCAAATATTTGCTGCTTTAATTAAATATGAAAACAGCCAACCAAATTTAAAATATTTGTATGCAAATATTTATTGCCAATCTATTTGTGACTATTTCTCATATTTATTTATTTGAATATTAATAATAAATTATATTCAAATTTGATGTTTACTGCCAACAAGCAATATAATGAATAATTTGACTGATGAATGAAATGAACGAATGAACACTAATGCCACCTGGATTTGTTTATCAATCGGTCAATCAATTGTATTTAATATACAACTTTCAAGTGCATTTTATTTAATAAATAAATAATAAATAAAATATAATAAATGAAGTAATAATGCTCAGATCGGAAGTCGTTAAATAAGGATAATTGAAATTGAAATTATAAAAATTAAAGACATATTTTAATGTAAATATGTTTACTAGAGTTTTTGAACTCTGCTCGAAATTTTAACTGCCTTTAGGCATTATTATGTTATACATATATATCCTTAGTTAATTCTGTTCAATATCTAAATCAAATATTTAAAGTTAATTTAATTTAATATATTTATATGTATTTATATATTTTGGGCCTGTTTTCTTTGTGTGTGGCTCTTGGTTTTTATTTTTGCTAAACAGGCTTTAAGGCAGGCACATACACACACACACACACGCACACACATGCGGCTGGCAGCATCGCAGCCTTCAGCTCTTGGCCACCTTTCGGCACAGGTGCTCGCTGATATATGATTAGGGGCAAAGTCGTTTCAGGCCCGGGTCGCCTGATATATGTGGCCACGTGGCGGCAACGATGGCGACCGAATGCCAGGTCGTGCTGGCATGTTCCCGCCAAGATACCATCAGACCACATTCTCACGCTGCCTTGTTGCTGTTGTTGTTGTTGTTGTTTTGGCAGGCGCGCATTTGAGTTTCTAATCAAGGTTGTTTTATGCTTGCCAAGCGCGCTCTTAATGCCCAAATTACATTTTTAGTTATCGTTGTTGGCTGTGGTTGTCGTTTGGCTGCTTGTTGTTTGTGGGCGCTGTGCGGGCGGCCATTTGGCATGCTGTGTGCGCTTTTTGGCCAATCTGAGCGGCTTTTTGGCAAACGCGTCGTATGCGTGATAAATTCAAGTCGGGTCCGCTTTAGCCCCACTTGATACGATATCAGACACATACTATTTTTTAGGGAATGGGCGTATTGTTCTACTGTATGCCCTCTGCTAATTAGACCACAGCACGGGGAGTTCTGCATCCTGCGGCGGCCAACATAAAAGCAAATAACAACAATGCCAATTGTTTGCCAAGACAGAACCATTATCGTTAGCCGTGGCGGGAGCAGGGGCCGGGACAAAGGACAGCCACTTGAGGCCGCATTTGTTGCCTTGACTTGTTGGCTAAAACTACATACGGCTCTAGAGCCAATTCCCAGCTAGCCGGCCGCTGCCGACGGGGGGTGGCTGCATATGCAGGCAGATGGCTTTTTATGGTCTCTGGCCGAAAACCATCATCATCATCATTATTGTGATGCCGGTTGTTGTTGTTGTTGTTCAGTTGGTTTACTTTTTGCAGCGTATTGTTGTGTCTCATGCAAATTGCTTGGCCTGGCAAATGCTTTTCGCAGACACTGTAGCTTCAAATTAAACGAACGCGTTGAAAAGTATGCTACACTAAGACTAAGCTCATGTGTGTGACTAAGTGTGTGTGTGTATGTGTGTGTGTGTGTGTGTGTGAGTGTGATAGACAAGTCAATGATGCTATTCATTCATCAATCAATACCACGACTGAATTCGGGTCAAAAGAGTTTGTCAGCCGGGCGAGGTTGCGAATAGGCTGCAATGCCTGCTCTATGATATTATATATATATATATATATGAGTGTATGTGTGTCGCCTATGGAGCACTTAATGCGGCAATAAGCGAGGATTCGAATACATGACAACATGCATATCTGGGCCATTGGCATTAAGTGCTTGTCAATTTGCATTGATTTGACACTCTTTGCGATTATCCAAATGATGCATTCGAACTGATGAATACATAAGCTGCTGGACTCTCAGATACCCTTTTCGGTCAGCTTTCATGAACACGTCTTGAGCATACCTGACGCTCTTAGTGACATGTCTTCGTTTGTGACTTGCTATGATGGAAAGGATCTAAAATTTTACAACTATAAAAAATTATCTTTTGTGCTATAACTCATTTCACATAACATAACATACCTAACAAGCTAGGCAGGCTGTAATGCATGACGTCTCGCAAGACAGGTCGTCAAGGAAGTCATGCCTAGAAGCGCCTTAGCCAAGGCAAGCTAATTTTTATCTAGTCTAAAGGCATATCTCGCAAGAAACTTTAAACTCTTCCTCAAGCTTCATAAAGCCAACTTCAACTATAATAAATAATATAATTAATTTGTAATTAAATTAATCAGTTTGTGTACTCAAGGTCTTATTTCGCTTACTATCTTTGCAGCTGACATGTTCAAGGCCAGCGAACGCGCCACTTTATGTTTCGGTAAGTTTCGATAAATCGTGAATATAAATGAATCAACCCAAACTCATTAAAAGTGAATGTGCCCCGACAATTTAAACTTTGCGGCAGCCAAAAGGCGCGACAACGCAAAGGCTCGTAAATGTTTTCGGCTGTGCCACACAAGGCAGATACGAACTCTTAAATAGCTAATCAAAAATACATATAGACACCCCACAGGACTCACTTACAAGGGTGGTCCGTGGTTAGGCGGGGTTGGGCAAACACAAACAACATTACCAAGCGAGGCAGATGAAGGAAATTCATATGTACATATATAAGAGCTCTAAAGATTTTCCAGTCAAAGCAAATATAATTTTGGGCGGGCTTTTGTAAATGTGTGCGAGTGTGTGTGTGCGTGTGTGTGTGTGTTTGTGTATAAATTTGATAAAGTTAACTAGACACGGAAACCGAGAGAGGCAAAAGCTTAAATTAATCATACGCCATGTCATGCGAAATATAAATTTATTTTCGGTCCACATGGAATATTCATTAAATTTCAAGCCTTTTCAAGGGCTTTAAGTGTTGATTGTTGCTTCGGCTGCTGTTGTTGTTGCTGCTGTTACTGCTGCTGTTGTTGATCTTGTTAAGAGCAGACACAACGCGCCTAAACTGTCATTAGTTGAAATCACATGTCATTGACAGTGCAAATTGACCCCAAACTTAAGCGGGGTCTTACAGTTGTGTGAATGTATGTGTAGGTATGCATATGAAAAGCGTACACTCGGAGAAAAAAATCAAGAAGTTGTCAGCATGAAGGCCAAGGCTTAAGTTTAACCTGAGAAGGAACATTTTTTAACGAACTGTTTTTGGAACCAAAATTTTATTTTGATGTTTCAATTTTATAGAAAACTTTTCAGGCTTGGTTTAAGTACGTTAAAATATATATATATATATAATATGCAGTTTATGTGTTTCTTATTAAAAGGCCAATTTTGATATTTAATCAAAAAATATGCAATATCAAAAAGAAATTTAAATTTTATGATCAAAAACTTCTAGACCAATCTTCTTGGAATTAAGTTATTTTACTGTAATCTGTATAATGGGATAATGAGTATGTTGTGTGAAATTATAAGTTAAGGCAGCATTTTTCTCCGAGTGTGCGTTATATATATATCCGTATTCATATATATGTCAAGCTCTTTGTTCCAAGTGTGAACTATTGTTGTTCTTGTTGTTTGTTTGCTGGGCGCTTAAATGTTTGCCTACGTGTCAGCCTGCTGTCAGAGCCAGTTGCCTGTTGTCTACACGCCTCCGCTTGCCATTGCCCCTCGCCCACCCCCTTGCCGCCATCCAGCTCCCCACGCTCATCTGCCCACATATGTCGGCGCCTGTTTTATGACAGTTCATTGATATTCATTTGGCCATGTGTGTAGTTCTATGTGGGTGTGTGTGTGTGTGTTTGTTCATGTGTGCTGTGCATGTGCGTGTGTTTAACCCTTTTGTGCCCCACTTGACTGCCGCTCAAATTGCCTTCAATGCGGTTGCTTGACAACAAAAGTGAGCCGCCCAGGAAATTCAATTAAAAACGCAAATGACGCTGTGCACTCGCCATATTTGTGTGTGCGTGTGTGTGTGTGTGTGTGCGGGCGTGTCCACAAATCGGCTTACGTGTCCTGTCCAGGAATTGTTGGCAAATCTCCTCGAGCAGCCGCCCATCAGCAGCTGCCAAAGTCAATCTCAACAAAAGTGTGATTTCCTGCGCCGTCCGCGCGCCTTTTTCCCATTTGATTGCATACTTTGCTGCGCTTTGCGGCGCTTCCTTTGCCACAGCATCCACATGCCCCACAGATTCGCTTTAGATTCATGTCCGGCATCTACTCTACTGCCGTTATTTGCTCTGCTTCTGCATGAATATGAATGGCCGGCATTTCTTATGGCACTTTTTATGCGCACTTCTTCTTGATTGCATTCTTTTTTGCGCCAGCTGTTTGACTTTTTAAAGTCGTTCACGAAGTGAAGAGGGTATATTGGGTTTTTCCTATGTCCGTCTGTTTAGCTAGTGGCCTGAAATTCGGAATATGTATATACTCGTTTATACGGACGTCAGATACAGAGTTAAGATTTTTTGCATACGCCCATGGGGGCGTGACAGTTCATTAGAATCAATATATATCCCTCAATTTTAAAGTCAGACACATTCAATCTATTCAGTCAGATTACTAATGACTTTATCTAAAGTGCGCATAAACATTTTTTTAATACACCCGCTGCGGGCGTGGCAAATCGAAGGAATACATTTATTCTGAATATGGAATCGCGGGCAAGCCGCGAAAATCCATATCTCCCACAATTTTAGTTTGGCAGACAATTTTCGCATTGTGTACTCTAAATATTATATTTACGAATTTCAGCCACGCCCACTGCCACCTCCACAATTTACAATATTTTTTCCAAATAATTAAGTTAGATCTTACTATCTTAAACTGTTTTTATAGCGTGAACGAGTATTGCGCAGTCGTCTACAGCCGACTGTAACGTTCGTACTTTTTTATACTTTTTGTGGCAGTTACACTCAAAACTCCGGCGAACTAACGGATGTTTTATATCCGCTTGCGGCCTCTGCCGGCGCCGGCTTTGCTCGTTTCAACTCGTTTCGTTTGCTTTCGGCTTTAAAGTTCAAGTGCCTGGCAAAGTTCTGGGAATCAAAGCGCACAGAATCTCATCAATTTTTCAATGCACACCTGAGAGTGCTACAGCCAAACAACAACAACAACAACAACAACAAGAACAGCAAGAAGAACAACAACCAGCGGCAGCAGCAACAAAATTAGCCAACTTTCTGGCCAACTTCCAAGCGAGGCGTAAATTTCATCCTGCCTCCAAATACATTGATATACATCTCTCCGTCTCCCTCGATGCCCCTTTCCATTTGTGCGCCAAACTGACAGCAAGACACTTAATCCGCACGTTTACACCTCAACGCACACACACAAAGTAGGCAAAAAGGGGCGTAGAGGGAGGGGGCGTGCCTGTGGCTAAAGTCGCAATAAATTCGTGTATCTACTTAATAATTAACTGGCAAAAGTTTTTGGCAGCACAACAAAAGAGCCCATTGGCAGCCATATAACAATATGGACCGAGACAGCAAAAGGCGGCCACCGGCTTGTGTTTATGTGTAATGGGGAGTTCAAGGAGTACGATAGACATATTTCGGTAGTCGGCGGAGGTCGAGTTATCGCCAAGACAAACAAGATAATAAAAATTCGATTCAGATTTTTGAACAACATCAACCTGTTTTTTACACCATTTGCATTTATGTATTGTAGTGATTTAAGCAAATACTTAGTTCGAAGATCCTTATTTACGTTACAGAAGTTTTTGCCTATTTTATTAGGAGTTAGTTGAGGTAAAAACATAAACATAAAAACATAACATAGGCTTACAATTATTTTCGTTTAATAAATCAAAAGTTAAAACATGCAACTTCAAAACACAAACATTTTTATTAGTATAACACAAATATTTCAAGTTCGAACTTATGTTCCCAGCCTATTGCGAAAATTCCTAAAAAAAAGTTTTTCTGCACCTTTGATAGGAATTTTTCTGTAAGATTCAGCTCGAGAAAAGTTGGCTAGAGTTATGAATATTTAATTAAAGGTAGTAAGAAATTTGGTTTTCCTCTTGTTCTTTTTGCAGCTTGATCTATGCAGTTTATAATTTCAATATGATGCGTGGCTATTGGTGCTACGCAAACTAAAATCGATAACAAAATAGCATTTAATTTGAACTTTACTGTTGTTGGGTTCTGTGGCAATGCCTCGAGTAGCGTGACATATCACAAGCCCGGCTGGAGACTTTGCTCCATGCTGCTCAAGGCCTTCATGACAGTTGCAAAAGTTTCTAGATGGTTGCGGTTTACGAGAAGTAACCCAATATGGGCAGGGGGAGCAGGGGGAGGGGGAGGAAGGAGACAAATAGTGCGACGATTACAAGCAAAAATGCGGCGTTGCTTTAATTGCACTTGAACTCGCCTTAAGTTGGACACCCAGCGAACCCGTGGCGAACCCGTGGCGAACCCGAGGAGGACCCGATGAGAACCCTCGTCGACCCTTAGCAGTTCAGGTTAATTTGCTCGGCGCTGGCGCACCGTTGCTCCACTTGCTCATTAATTACGGCTAAGTCGTCGGTCCCTAATGATTTACCTGCAGATGTAGTTGTTGCTGTTGTTGTGACCAGTTTTTGTGCTGTTATTCCCGTTGTTGCAACTTTTGCGCTCTTATTATTTCTTGATTTCGTTCGGTTCGGTGGCTTCTCTTTTGCATTCGCTGGCTTGTTATCCTTGCTGGGCGCCGCTATCCTCCGTTCTCTGCTTATAAATGCTTTGTAATCAAATACGTGGCAGCGACTTTAGCCTATTCGCTGCTTTTCTTTTTCTTAACTATTCTTTTATTTTCAGTTCTGCTTGTTTTTCGCTTGATTATTTTGAGCGCACGCTATTTGGCCGTTGAATTTCCTTTTTGTTTTTCATTGCGCATTTAATTAAGCAAATAGCAGCAGCAGCTGAGCTTAGCATTTTCTCCCTTCTCTTTCTCTTTCTTATTTTATTTTATTTCATTTTTTTTTTTTGGGTTTTTTATGCTATTGCTTGCCCTTTGATGGTTATGCTTTGGGCTTTCGCACTTGTTGCCACATTTTGTTGCCCATTTTGTGGCATATTTTTGTAGCGACTTTTGCTGTCGCTTTGGAAAAGTTATTTTGAAGCCTTAAAAATTATCTGTAAAAAACGTACTGCGATTTTCCGACCCGAAATTGTAATCTATGTTGGCTACTGTTGCATATCTTTGAAAATACGTTTAGGCAAAAACAATTATATTAAGAGATAAGTGATTTTCAGTCATTTTCCACGTCTTGGAGTAAAGTTTGCCTGAACTCCTTGCAAGTGCTTCCCAACGTTTGTTTCTGCAATCAATTGAATTCTTAAGCAGCTTACTTTTCTTATTTTGCCCATGAGAGCTTTCACTTTGATTGCTTGACAATTTCCATGTGTTTCTTCCACTAAAACGGAACTCAAAGTTTACAGCCATCTTCAATTGGCCTCCAAGTTGGCGCCCCCGCCCCCTTCTGCAGCTGGCTTTCTTTGGCGCTACCTTCGGCAACTTGTCGCCTGTCGCTTTCCACTGCACTCACTGCCAATTTGCAACTAAATTGCAAAGCTGTCAGTCGTGCAACAACTGCAGCAAATAAACTGACTCACGTTGCCAGCAACAATTTAATACGAAATATGCCACTGCGCGACGTGACAACTGGGAATCGAGAATTGGAGAATCGGAGAATCGGAGGGCTCCACGAGCCGAAGAGCGTTTCCTTGTGCTGGCATTTCAACTTAACCAAATGCCACGCCCGGCTGCATCAGCAGCCAACCGCAGGCCCCCTTGCCACCCCCCCCCCCCCTTTTTTGCGGCAGGAGTTGGCAACCTTTGCCAGCGCCCGCAATGTAATTGAATTTTAATAAAATTGTAAAGCAATTAATTTGCGAGTGGCGCTTGAAAAGTTGCTCGTTTGAGAGTTTGCACTCATTTGCAACAATTAATAATGCATTAAGGCAGCGGGAGAGGGAGAGAGAGAGAGGGAGGGAGGGAGAGCGCCAGCGCGAGCGGCGACTTGAGCTAAAATGTCAAGATTGCAAGTGCAGCAGCAAAAGCAACCGAGACGGCAACAAGGTCGCCATGCACACGGCCAAAGACAACTTAATTAACCTCGACCTTCTCCAGGCGGCCAATACGGGCTGACGTCAGCCCCAGTCGCCGTCGCCGTCGTCGGTGTCGCTGTCGCTGCCCCAGACCCCCGTTTTGCCAAACAAGCCACGTTCAATGCCGCTGTGTTTGCTTCTGTCTCTCCAGGCCAGACCAGGCCTGACCGGGCCCGTCCAGTTGGCCATCGCCGCTGCCACATTAAGACATCAATAATAAAATAGTTAATAATGCGTGTGCGTGCAATGTAAATATGAGCATAAAAAATGACGACGCGCTGCGCTAATTGCCAATTCACTAAAGCGACCAACTCGCATTGCCAGTGCGAGTGCAAGTGGGATGGCAGTTTTCCAGTATAAATGAAATAATCGCAAATTTTGCGCATGCGCAGCGTCGACAGCGACGGCGACAGCGACGCTCGCTCGATCGGCCGCTCTCCCGCTTGGGCACTCTCTTTTTTTTCGTGTGCGATGCCGGCAGCCAAGCAGCAAATGTAAACCCGTTTGGCAGCCTCTCTCTCTCTCTCGCTCTCTCTCCGTGTTGCACAAGTGACAACTGGCGGCTGCGGCGGCGGCGGCTGCTGTTGCCATTGCAGTTTCAAGAACCAGGTCAAGGTTGCTGCTACAGCGCCGTCGTCACCGATCACAGCCAGCGGCAAAGTCAGCGGCGACGCCAACGCCAACGTCGACGTCTACGTCGCTTTCGCCTTGTTCGCTTTACATTGAAAGTCAAGTTCGTGCACATGTTTGATTGGCATTGGACATGATGCAGATTGAGGCTTTTGGGGTGGACGCTGGACAGCTGGTGTTTGGTCATCAAACATGTTTGATATGCTGGCAAACGTGCAACGTGTTGGCACATGATAAATAACAGCATTTACATTCTGAATTTGTATAAATGATTTAAGTAAAAGAGAAATATTAAAATGCAGTTCCAAAATGTATACTCATTATACTCATTAAATTAAAACTTGCTATAGTTTTTTTTATTATTTTTTTAACAAATTTCCTTAAAGCAAACTGTAATTAGGTTTATAAACTTTTTTTTTAAATTTGCAAATACCGTATTTCGCAAAATAAATACTTGCTTTACCCTCTTGGTAGCTTTTATTATTATTTTTTTTATTTTTCCACGCAAATTTAATTACCGCCTCTTCTTTGACTCTTGTGTTATGCAGCACTTTAATTAAAAACTTTACAAAATCCAAAAAAATGCACACATTTAACAGTTTGGAATAGTCCTTAAGCAAGAGCAGCTGCTGATGTACTTTAAATTATGAGGGAGCCGCACGCATTTCACCCTTCAAATGCACTTTATATTACGGAACCATGAACTTTACTTTACGCTCGTCCTTCCTACCTTTTGAAAGAAAGTAAGGCCTATGAAAATGTGCAAGTGGTTGCAACTACTATTAATATGAATTATTTTTAGACATAAAGAATAAAGTGCGCCCCCACATATATACACATATATACACATATTGCTATGTATCTGCTCTGTACGCACATCCAATTCCATTCACTTATGAAAATTAATAGCATTTGTGTTATAGTTTGTGGCGAACTGTAGATGAGAGAAGTGGAAAGAAGAGTTGGGTTGCATGGGCAGGGAACTGAGGATTCTCAACCATTAATCAAGCGTTGTGCATGGCCAACAAAATGAAATTAAAAGTCCAACTTGACTGCAACTGATGGCCAACAGGCTATGGCGCCGCTTTGAGCACTTGACTTCACAGCATCATTATAAATAAATAATGATATTTATTTTATTTTATTATAGTTTGCAATTAATTTGCATGTGCAGCACAAAAAGCACCGAGAATTGTTGTACTGTAAATGGACGAAATTCAAAATAATGTGCATGCAATTGGATTTTTAATGTTTTTTTTCTATAATATGCGCTTGATGGCAAAAAACTGATAAAAAAATATCATAAAATTGCAATTTATTATCGTGTATGTGCAAAAGTTGCAACATGTGTGAAATTACGTTAATTTAAAACAATGCCAAAAGATGGTGAGCAAAGAGTTAAAAACACAAATACCCTCTAAGTTTTTTTTTTAATTATTAGGGAATTAAAATATAAAAATAATCCAAAAAAAGTGTAAATTATGTAGAGATTAACGTAAATAAATCTCATATATATTTATATTTAAATCTATACTCTCAACTTCTTTGTTAAATTATTTGTTATTACATAACTGCTTTAAAAATTACTTATGTATGTATATATACTTTTTCATATCTCTAATATTATGTAAATGCTCTTTTGAAGTAGATTTTGTACAAGGCAGTTAAGAATTCACAATTCATATAGCTAAGCGCAACGTTAATCAACGAAACAAAGCGGCTGTCACTCAAACCGTTTTTCAAAGTCAGAAGAACACGGCACGGCATACTCTACACGCTATACTCTATACGCACATCGAATTGGTTAATAGAATATAACAATAATCGCGCACTATCCACACATGTGTTGATTTAGATGCACATAGTGAGATTTGCGGCGACGACCCTGAAAAAGCATTCAATGTAAGAGCCAGCTAAGATCAAGTAGAGGAGTGAGAAAGAGACAAGGAGAGGGTGCCTGAGAGAGACAGAATTGAGCTGCAACAACTTGACAGCCTCGATGCGCACTCATCGACACTTGTTGTTGTCTTCAACTGGCGCTGGTTCTGATGCTGCTGCTGTTGTTGCTGCTGCTGCTGCTGTTGCTGCTGTTGATGCTGTGGCTAGCACATTAACAGCCAAGTGCAACCACATTTCCAAACAATGCCAAGCAACAGCGACTCGAATGACTCAAGAGGAGAGAATAGCACGCAGCTCTGATAAGGCAACAGTTGTGCAAGAATAAATTATGACTAAGTCGAGACGCGGCCAACCACAAAGTGGCTTCTAAGTGGTTCACTTGTTCGCTCGCTGAGAAATCAATTGTCACAAGGCTAGCAATGGACAGCAAAAGCTGCCTCATTTGCCAGAGCACGCAACCAAAACCAACAAAAACCGAAACGTTGTGCGGCTGATCTTGAACCAATTGCAATTGCTAAATGTTGCCAGGGTCACAGCCAGGCCGATTGAGGCAAAGATACATGAAATGCATTTATATATAGCTCATATAGTTTATATAGTTATTTGGTTAGGTTTTCGATCCATATGCCATGACATTGATCAATTCGAAATGCGTATGCGTAATGCACTTGAACTTGCAGTTGCAATTGCAGTTGCAGTTGCAGTTGCTGTCGATGTTGCTGTTGGCAACGCTGCGTATGCGCAATTTGCGCGCACACTTTGCCTTATTTGCACATTGCGCATACGCAACGTTGTGCTGACCTTAAAAGCGCACGCCAACAATGCGCCTAATTAGACAGAGACCGACCAGTTTGTCAAGTACAGTCAGCTCCGCAGTTTACTGTTTGATTATCAATTAGTTAACTGGACAGTGGGCAAAAAAAAACGCAGCGAATGATGCGCGTTCGCAGTCGCCACCCCACCCCGCCCCCTGCCCCTTTCTTCGCGCTGTGCTATTGCGACAAATCAAGCCAATGTCAAACAAATACACTCACACACATTTATGTCATTCGACATTGTGACTTTTGCATCTGTTGAGCAACGAGCAAAACAAATTCTTGTTCTCTCTTTTTTGTTTCTCTGCGTGCATTTTATCGCTCTAAAGCGCTCAGCTTGCAGCGCCAAGTTGCGTGATGAGCGATCGCATTTATATATACTATATAGTCACGTTACACTTGCACTATATATAGCCGCCTTATGGCCATCGCTTACTCATATACAATTCTGCACAGCGCGTATTTTTTATATGAAAACACAAAATTAGCCATTATCTAAGTTAATTGCTTGCTGGACTTTTGAAGATTTTGACAAATATAATTTGTAATGATCACAGTGCCAATTTTGTATGGGTTTCTGTGTTCATTTTATTTTGATATGCACTTTTTATTCCAGTTCGTGCTATAATTTTCCCACAATATATTTACGACATCAAAATTGCCATCTGTGAACCCAAAAAGGAAATATACATATTTTTATTATTAGTAAATTAAGTTAGGCCTGAAATAAAGCCCAGCATAATTCAGTAATAGAAACGAAATATTAATATAAAAAAATTAACGGCAACTATTTTTTAAAAATTTAAATTACATATTTACATATTTTATTTAAAGCAGGACAAAAAACGCTGTGAAGCGATTTAAACTACTTTTTTATATTGCTGCCAAGGCATCTCTACGTCAATTGCAAAGTTTTTGTTTGAAAAACTTTTTATTTTGGTCAAAAGTTTTAAGCCAAACTCAATAATTGGGTCACTGAGCTGCTAACATATAACCAAATACCTTAAACTTTCAACCTTTTTGAAGGCGACGTTATTGATACTGTTCTTAAGCATCTAGTTGAACAACAAGCTTCTTTAGTTATATTAAAATTGGACTTTTAAGCGAAATATGAGTGGAAGTTATAAGAAATACTTATTTCAGCAATTGCCAACTATTGTGTGACTTCTTATAGAAATATGTGGCAAATAGCTTGCAGCAGACCACAACTGTCGGAGACACAGAAGGTGGCACGTGCTTCTGTAAATTAATTTTCGCATGCCACATATGATTTGGAAATGTTGCCAGTAATTTGTGGCCGGGAAGATTTGCATACAGATGTCTGCAATTGTGCACTCAGGCAGCATTTTTCAGCGTAAATCGTAAATTGAAGCCGGACCCGTGGGCTATGGCCAAAAATGGTTGAATATTTGGTTTATTGCGTAGCTGAAATAATTGCAATTTACGACCACGTTGAAGTCGCCAGCAATCGACGCGTGGCATCAGCACTCGTAAATAACAATAACAGCAGCAGCAACAACAACAACAACAAAAACACCTGACTGGTGGAATATTTAATAAACAAAACTTGCGCTAATCATTAAATTATGATTAATGTGCCGACAATTTTGGCAGCCAGCCGAAGGCCCAGCACCAAAAAAAAAAAGAAAAGTGCGCCACCAGCGAACGTGACCCGACAAACGGCGGCTGGCTGTCGTCGCAGGCAGACAGCAGCTGGGGACGCAGGAGCCAGCGTGGGGAGTCCTTGGAAGACAGGCCCATTCAGAGTTTAGTTTCGGGCATTTCTGCTATGCGCTATAAACAAGGCGAATGATGAATCTTGAACAAGAAAATGGCAGGGAATTGAAAAAAAAATTACGATGCTGCATTGGAAAAAGTCAAACAAAAATGTGGGGTCTAACCGACTGCACAATACTCGTTCACAGTATAATAACAGCTTAAAAAGTAAAAGACGATCTGAATTATTACATTTGCTTATTGAGTGCCCCCAAAGATATCTGGATTTTATTGATATGCCACGCCCCCACTGAGCGTATACAAAAAACTTGTTATGCAATCTTTGGAGAAGATCATCAACAATCTATCTGAAAACGTTGTTTTGTATCTAGCTTTAAAACTGAGGAAGATATATATAAAAAACCAATATACTCTTTTCAGTTCGTACGAACGAGTATAAAAAGAAGAAAATTGGGGCATTGGAGGAAAAACAACGAAAGGAAAACAGAAAAAACATATATATTAAATTTTTAATGTAGCTTCCGATTTCAATCGTGACACACAAGTTCTTGCATATGTGAGTGCGATAAAATCTAAGGATTTGTTGTCCCGCAGCTGTGAGGACACAGCTTGCAAATCGCAGTTGAAGAGTCGCAGTCACAGTGACATAGCTTCCTAGTCACAGTTTACGCATCAATGTTTTAAGCTCGCATGTTTAAAGTCGCAATTTCAAACTCACAGTTTTTAAACATTGTAAAAGGACAGTTTAAGTTAAGAGTGTAATTTTAAAAAGGGTTTTAGTACCCTGAAGATTAAGTTTGGCAGTCAGCTTATATAAGCAACACAGTTTTAAAGGCACAAAAAAGAAGGTTATTTTTATTGAGTAAGAGCTTCCTGGAATTTTAGCCAAGAATACTTTTCTAGCGCTGTTAAGCTATTTTTACACTGTGAACAAAGTCAATTACAAAGTGTTGACAGTGGATACAAAAAATAAAAAATAAAAATAAAAATCTGTGGGTTGTTTGATAGATAAAATTTATTTTTACTATATATATATAATTGGTATGCTATTTCAGCTATTTCTATCTTATGCTAAACAAATAGCTGTGGGATGACTCTTAGCTATATTTATATTTTGACCTATTTTTAGTTACGGAGCCAAGTTGAATGTCGTTGCTGTTAGTCAAAGTCAGCTTATTAAATATTAAAGCACTTTATGAGTAGGGAGCGCTAAGTCCTGTGGCTGTTGACGCACGCGGCAAACTCAATTCAAAAGCCTGTCACACATCCTGTCAGCTCAGCAATGCCGCGACGCTCCATCCTCAAGGTGCTTCTGCGGCTGTTGCGGCCACTGCCGCTGCTGCTGCTGCTGCCGTTGCTGCTGCTGCTGCTGCTGCTAGCACCTGCAGCTGAATTAAATTTCTGTGCTGCTAGCTCCTGTCGTCCTGCGCTATGGTTTATTCCATTTGCGGCGCGCAGAAAGCCAAGGCAAAGTTCGTAAGTAAGTTGCAAGCAGCAAAAATAGGGGCAGAGAACGAGATAGAACGGGGGCACTGAAAGAAAGCAAGCGGAGAAAATCAACTACTAAAGGTATTATTGTTGCTGCCTGCACCTGCAGGTGGTTTACTTTACTTTGTCACGGATATGTTTTCCTTAGACTTTCCATGTCAGCAGCCGCACATGACATGGGTGCGAGTGTGTGTGTGTGTGTGTGTGTGTCTGTGTGAAACATGCCGGAAGTTAAATAGGAAATTTTATATGCTTTTATAACTGTGAACGTGTTTACAAGGCCAACGCCGCCCACTTGCAACGCTCGACACAGCCAAAGCCGAAACCAATGTTTATATACCTCCAGTTGTTGCTGTGCTCGTGTGTGTGTGTGTGTGAATTAGTGTGTGTGTTGGGGTTACCTAGCAGCACCTTGTTCATTCGTTTGCCTGATGAAGTGTCGTTCATGGCTTTGCGGCTTTGCCTGCGATATTCTGATGTAAGTTGATTACCCGCTGCAGGAGCGCCTGCATATTAATCAAATTTATTACCAACTTACTCACAGCCTAAGCAAATGACAAAACTCGTATGGTATAGATACAAATATTTCTACAACAAATTCTTGGTTTTCTTCAAACCACATCTAATATTAATGAACTACTAATGAAACCTTACTTGCATTGAATCTGAGCAAGCCTCAATTTACAAGCTACAGTTTGGGAATTATTTTATTTTCATAAATATGGTTTACATTATTATTATTTTAAATTACAAAATTATGACATATTCTTAATAAATATACTGCACTTATTACTTAAATGCGACACAGAAAATGAATTGAATTCATTGCTAAGCAACTAAGCAACATTTTCATATTGTAATGCCTATAATTTAATATCAGCGCTACTCCATATAAGCTATATGTTCTGTGTACTACGTTTTTTTTAACCTTATCGTTTGACGCACAAACGCCAACTTTTTTGCTCGGCTCTTAATATCAAAAGTTCTACTTTATTGACAAAACATGAAAAATTCAAATTATATGCTTGCAGAAAAAAACTATATATATATATATATATATGTGTATATTCAAGAGTTTATTACATTTTATTATATCATACTTTTTCTCATGTAGAGAAAAAAGGATATTCAGGATTCACGAGTTTATTCATTTTATTTTGCGTTGAATGTTAACGAAAATTTTTATGAAAAATTAAAAATTTTCAATGAAAATGTCAAGTGCAAATGCAACTTTCGTGTTTATTAACTATATATGACTTTTACAGTTTGTGAAAATAATATTTTTTTAGCATACTTTTAGGGCATTTCGCTCTATAGCAGTTAAGGGCTGCAATTAAAATTAAGATAAATATACAACATTAAACTAGAATAACCCTTGCATTAACAAATCAATAAAGTATGCCATGTGAAATATATATGTATTTGAAACAATGTACGCCATTCCAATGGCATTTCTATGTGCTATTAACGTTGCCTTAAGCCTCTTATAATCCTGCACACCCATTTAAACGAGCAATCGAGCAATTGCCACTTGGCTGCGTATCCAAGAGGTATATGTATGTATTCAGTGTCGGCTGTGGCAATCATAAACGGTGCAACTGCAACAGTTTTAGGCTGCATTTGTGTAGCTTCATTAGTTTGCAATCAATTACATCCTCATGGCGAACGGGATCTGCTACACTCGCACACACACACACACACACACACACACATATGACTGAAAGCATTGCCCGGCTCCTGTTGCTATTGCTGCCTGTGAGTGGCCCAGCTCGTTGAACGTGCCACAAGCCGTACATGTCGCACTCGAGCAACTTCACTGTGGCCAAATCGAGCGGCTTCATTTACCGGTCAAG
Source organism: Drosophila robusta (assembly GCA_035043565.1). Taxonomy (NCBI): domain Eukaryota; kingdom Metazoa; phylum Arthropoda; class Insecta; order Diptera; family Drosophilidae; genus Drosophila; species Drosophila robusta. Next base: position 7,988,750 of record JAWNMW010000583.1, on the reverse strand, counting down.
GGCGGAGAGGGGGAGCGGGGCGTGGTTGGGGCGGTTGCGGCAACTGCAGCAGTTGCCCAAACGAAGCAACAAGCAAACAAACAAGTTGAGCTTTGGCTGTAGTTTGGACATGCACACCACACCAAAAACACCCAGGCACACATACACACACAGCCGAACACGCACACATACAAACATTGCTCGAGTGTAGCATACTTTTCAGCGCCATCAACTGGGCAAGTGTTTGATTAGAAAACTTTTTGGCCCGGGTTGCGGCAAAAGTTACAGCTAAGATTTGGCTTAAAACTTAGCTTGTTTCAATGGCTTGTGTATTTGTACAAGCGACGTGTCCTGCGGCCGCTCACGTGTGCTCAGCCTAATTGCTATTAAAATCTGGCTAAAGCAAACTGAAATACTTGCCACACTTTGGCACCCATTTAAGGCAGACCGTCTGCATTTTTCGATTTTTGTTTATTTGCGTATGAAGTAAATATATCGTAGAGCTAAGCACTCACACACACACATAGACACACGCACAGTATCAGCTTTCTGCTCGTATGCGTATGTGTGTTCTGTGGCATTTTTCAAAAACTCTTCTTTTGACAGTCGGAAAATGTCAAGCATTTATATGGGTGTATTTTTGCCTGTGCGTTGCCTGCTGGCCCGAGCCATGGCCCGAGCCGTGGTCCATGTCCTGTTGTCCTTGCCCGCACGTTTAGCTGTGCTCCCAGACTAAAACGTATAAAAATGCATGACCGCAACACATTTTTCAGCCGGCCATTCAGCAAACCCTTCAGTCCCCATCGCTTATACACACGCTCTTACATATACAAGTGAATACACACACACTTGCGTATTTCACGGCTTCGCATCTAAAGTGTTAAAATGTTGATTGTCCTTTTTTCGCCTCAACGTGTTGGGGTGTGTGTATGTGTGTGTGTGTGTGTGTGTGTGTGGGCTAAGCATTTGTGCTTTGCGACGCCTCAGTCTCGGATATACGGGTATCTGTGACGCCCTGACTACCTCTTTAACACGCCAGCCCCAGCCCTAGCCCCAGCCCCAGCCTCCCTATTCCCGTCCCTACGTTTGGTCTCGTGCGTGTCGCAAATAAATTTTTAAGTAGCATTTGTGTTGATTGCGTTGAAAGAGGACACGACTTCAACTTTATGCCCGTTTGCTTGCCACATTCCTCAGCCTCTCGGCGTTGCGGTTTTTTCGAGTTCTTTTTTTTTTGTTTTTTGGGTTGTTCTTAAGGGTTCTTGAATTTAACATTTATCAAGTGGATTTCTTTTTGCTGCTTGGTTAACAAATTAAGTACGGATAACGACTGTGGAATTTACAAAAAAAAAATGAATCGGAGAAGAGCAGAAGGCATTATTGATAATAAATAAAAGTAGGCAAAAACGATTTGCGTTCAAATGGAATATAAGAAAATTGATATTGAATTAAATATAAGCTATGGAATGGGCTAACTTAGAGGTCAGCCCGTAAATGTATGCAATAATTATTGCAGTTTTTAAATATTTAATATTATTATGTGAAACAAATTTACAAATAAATCGAAGCTCAAACTAATAACAATTTTCATAACCTTTAATATATCTATATAGACTTCTAATCAGTTTTTAGAAGTGCCTTCTGCATCAAAATTTGCGTTCAGCTAACAGTGCTATTTAAGCATCAGTAGTTAGTTAACAGTGCTCTTTAACAGCAGCAGCCAACAGAACGTCTGGCCGCTCTTTTAAGAGAGCGCCTGCAGTGTTAACATAACAGGCGTCATCTGCAATTTAACAACAGCCGCAGCTGCTGCTGCTGCTGCTGCTGCCAAAGAGGACCAACTAACAGCAACGGTAAACAAACAACAGAATCAACGTGGTGGCCACTTCTTCTGCGCTGCGGCGCTCAGTTGTTGTTGGACCGCAAGAGCGCTTCGTTGTGTGACGGCAGAAAGCATTCGGCGAAATTTATCCGAAAAACAGAACGGAAAGAGCAAGAGAGCGCGCGTACAAGAGAACGTGTTGTACAGTGTAACGTCGGCTAGAGCAGGCAAGCGTTAGCATTACATTTATTTTATTTGTTTTTTTTGTGTGTGTTGCTTAAAACAAAGCAAATCTTTTGGATGTTAAAAGCGGCGACAGTCAGCGTGTGTGTGTGTGTGTGAGAGTGAATGTGTGAGTGAACTGCCGCAGGCTTTGTTGACTGCCATATGCACTTTGTGCGTGTGTGTGTGTGTGTGTGAGTGCAGACAATGCGAGAGCAATGCATCGCTGGCTCTGCCCACGGGCTGCCCGTTAATTTGCATGCGGGCGCAGAATTCTTTTGCTGTTGTTGTTGGCTGCATCTTGTGGCCGCCAGCAACAACAATTGCTGATGCTGTCACCGGACATGTGCAGCTATTTTTGTTGTTGTTGTTGTTGTTGTTGTTGTTGATAGTGTGCGCTGTGTTGTTAGTGGTCGCTTGTTGGTTTCTTTTTATTATGATTTCACCGTAAGCCAAAACGTTTTTTAACAGCTTTTGGACTGTCGAACTAACCAGACAACATGCAGCGTATGCTGACGAGTTCCCTAGCGTGTGTGTGGTAATTAAGTGTGTGTGTGTGTGTGTGTGTGTGTGTGTGCATGTCTTTTTTTTAGCTCCAACATGGCGTATGAGTAATGGCCACGATGGCGACGACATTGGCGGCTCATCATGGATGTGTGTGTGCGGGCAGGGCAGCCAGGAAGCAGAGGCAGGCCAGGGTGCGAATTGTTATTCATGGACAGCACAGCAGGTGGATGCTGTGGCAGCTAGTGGCCAAACATATGCCAGCATATGTTAATGCTGCCACCGCCCAGCGGGTGCAGGACAAACGGGAGCCGTACTTCTTGTAATAGACGCTTTCTTTTTTTTTTCTAACTGCACTCTGTGGCAAGGTCTAAAAGCTGGCAGTTCATGGAAATGGCCATTGCCTTGGCCACTTTCCCATTAAAGTTTAATCAGAAACGGAAGTTGCGCGCACATCTTCCGGCCAACTTTTTAGATATTTTCAGAGCAGGCAAATAAGCAGCAACAACAACTAAAGAAGCTCTTTAGCACAGACGTGATGCTGCTAACTTTAGGGTGGGGGTGGGGGGTTCAAGCCAAATGCCAAAGTGTTTCAGCTCGGCGCAAAAATTTCAATTTCTAGACATGCTTCGCATGGAAATTGGGGAGCCAGGAATATTCAAAAACCCCAAAAATCAAAGCAGCCCAAGGCATTCAAGAAATTGTAAAAAATACAGTTTGCGTCTATTGTCGAAACGGGAAATACAGTTGTCATTTAGCTTACAGAAAAAAAAAATCGAAATAAAAAGAAAAGAAGGAAACAACAGCACTTCAAATTTACGTGTGCGTGTGTTGGTGAGTCTCTCGATGTCTACGTGACAAATCTTTATTTAATTTCAAAAATGCGAAATAAACTTTGACATTTGTTGCGAATTATGTGAGGGCAATTTCAGAGCGCACTTCCGCCCATTCACATAAATTTATAAACTGTGCGAAAAGCGCAAAGCTAAAGTTTTCCGTGTGTCGAAAGTTGAAAGGGAGAAAAAGGGCAGCTAAAACTTAATGGAATTGAATTGTTTTACGGCTACGGAAAAGTTTCGACTACCAAGCGATTTAGTTTTGTAAATCTTTGACTAATATATGCCATATTATGTTCATAAAACTAAATAAAGGACACCACTTAATATGAAATGTTTGTTTGTTTGGCGTGGCCAATATTTAAATATGTTGCACAAAATTTAAATAAAGTATTGTATAAGACATTTAAATCCTCGCATAGGAGACTTTCATTTTGTCAACAACAGTATAGCATACTATATCATATAGCTGTTTAGTTTCAAATTCAGTCTATTTATAAAAAAGGATTTGCTATTTTGGGCATCAGGTTCAAACTTACCAATAGGCTCCTTATATTTAAACAAAAACTTTTTTACGATTAACAATATACATAAGATTAAATATATATATATAGATAGATTAAATATATATATTCAAAAAACCTATACTTTATTGCATATCTTTAAAGATGCCTTGTCCAAACTATGAATGTTATATAGAAAAACTCGCATAAATATCTCATATTTATGTTGACCTTCCATCAAATTTAAATCAACTAGTTTTAATATTGTTTAATAAAATATTAGCCTATAATATAGGCTTTTACCCTTTGGCAGCGGCACTTGAAATAGCCTCTTACTGGCAACTTGGCCAGCTTGTTTTATTAAAGCTGGCTGCTATTTAAAGGCACAAAAGTAAAAAAAGAGAAAATAAAAGAAATTGGTGTTGAATAAACATTTTTTGACCCGTTGAGGCAGCATTCAACACCTCAACCCCCGCCCCTATCGACGGCTCTCAACAGTGCGAACATTTCGCCGAGGGTCGTCAACTGAGTCGAAAAGAGTTCTCGTATTTACTTGGGTATTTATTTCAATGCTTTTTTCGCTTTTGTCCGCTGGAACTGCAGTTGCCATTGCAGTTAATTTGTAGCCAACACATTTTTAATTTGGCGCCCAGCGGGCAGGAAGCGCCACGCCAGAAATTGGCCTGTGACCAAAGGGGGCCAGCGCTTTTGGCAAACGCTTTGGCCCCAAACGGAAATCGCACAGGACACGTAGCCGCTGTTTGTCAGCTATTTGTAAAGCTATTTTTTCTGCGCCAAAATGTGTTTGTGTTCACACACACTAAATTGTCAACAAAAATTTGCATAAATTTCTTATTTATATCGCAAACACTTGAGCGCAGATAAAGCAACATTTTGGTTGCTGTTGTTGCGGACGAGATTTGCCAAAAATTGAATTTTAATTAAATGCAAAAGTCACGAAGAAAATGGCAGTTACGCCCATCAATCAACAAGGCGTCCTGTCCGCCGTACCCGAACCGTTTTCTCACTCATTAAAAGCCAGGCAACAGTCAACATGGGACAAAAAAAAGGGATAAACGGGATGCAAAAATATAAAACACAACAAGAACAAAAAAAATTCAGAAGTAACACGAAACGGGACAGGACACCCAGGACGACGTGCTAAGCCCACGGCAAGATTAATTAAGTCCGCACAGGCAAAAACATCTCCAGCAACAGCAACAACAAACAGCTTAGTGCGCCTTAGTCAAGTTTGTCTGACTACGTGATACCCTGTGAACAGCTGTACTTACATATATTCGCATATTTGAGTAGAAAAGGCGTAATCTTAATTAAATAAAATATGTTATGGCATATTTCTATTTCTTATACTTTTCAAGATTGTGGCAAATATTTTGACAGGCAAACATAAACATTCAGATTACAAATATATCTAAACAGCTAAAATTAAATATTATTTTTTTTAAATAATATCACGCAAAAACTATAGCTAGACATTTTTATTCCATTTAGACAGTCAACATTATATATTTATTCTATGAAATAGCACATTTTTAAAAATTCTCTATAGAAACACCTTCACTTCTGCCTGTTACACACACGAGCGCAGCTGCATTATACCCTTTTTGGGCACATTTAAAACGAGTACAGAGTATAGCAAACAAACAAAGGCAACTCGAGTCACTGTGGCAGCGGATGTTGCGACGACGCGACGCATCGTGAAGCGTCGTCGCGGCAAGTGCGTGTTAATGTTGCCTTCTCTCATTTTTCGTAGCGTACTTTTAGGCGTCGCGTGAAAAATTAAAATTTCAAAGCGCCACAAAAACTGCGGCTACTGCAGCGTGTATATATATATATATGTGTGTGCGTGTGTGTGCGACAAGTATTTGCTCTAGCAAGAAATACAAAAGCAGCAACAAGCAAGCGTAAACAAAGGCAAATAAGCAGGAAACGTCGTCGTTGCCTACTCGTAATAAGCATATTTTAAATGAGCCTAACGCGCGGCGTCAACAACACTAAGGAATATGACCCCCGCCCCCACAACACACACACACACACACTCACACATCGTTAAGTTGCGATAAACAGTGACTGTGATCACGACTTACCTTTATTTTCCTCTTTAAGCAGGCATTTAAAAAATACAATTTCTTTTATAAAAAAGGAAAATTTGAAGCCGTTTATGTACTTTAAATAATTAAACTTTTACATTATTAAGAATCCATTATAAAATATTGTTTATTTAACGTTTTCTTTTAATTATGCAATTTGTTGTACAGATTTATGCAGTTAATTCGAAAAAGATTCTGCAACAATTTAATTTTAATATTGAGATAATTTATTTGTCACATATTAAATAATATATTTTTATTGAGTTAAACATATTTGTTTTATAAAATTATTATTATTAAAAATATGTTTTTAATCCTTAATTTAATTAAATTCTGACCAGGTGAAATATGTGTTTAACGTGAATTTTCGTGGCATCCCTAGCACAAACACTTGTTATGCCCGCGTGTGCAAATGAGTTCCTTTTGACGCTGATAAGCCTGGGCATGAGCATATTTATCCTGCTTGCTAATTGAGTCTTTGTTCGCCCACATTCGCTGTTCGTAGATTCAATTTGTGTCGCATCCGCAATAAAAATCACTTAAAAAGACAAAATTATAGCAACGGATAAAAGGAATATAAATAAATGCGATGCCTTGAGGATTATGTGCACTTGACATGCGATTGGTTTGAATGTCAGCACATTTTTTGCCCAGTTGTTCACTCATGCGAAATGGCCTACGTTGACCTACAGTGAACACAGCCCACTGTGAAACCACAACCCCAAAACGTGTTTCAAACCCGTTTTTTCTTCTCTCTTTTTTTGTTGTGCATGTAGGCAACGGCATTTCGAACTCCAATTAGCCCCTAAATGGATTTGTGTAACACATTTGGGACAGCCACACAGCACAACTACAATACATTCGCCCTAGAGATTTGTGGCATGCCCCATCCCCGCCTTGCCCGTTCCAGTGGCTCACAAATTTACATTGCCTGCACAATTTATTGTGCCAACAAAATTCCATTCGAGCTCCGGTTTTGGCCCATTGTCGCGTTGTCGCAGGCCTCGGACAGCGACATTAAAAACGACACATACATTTCATTTTAATATCCCTTTTCGCAGAGGCGCCACACGACGACAGCAGCCCAGCCGAACGAATCCCATTCCCCGGCTCAAATGCTACTCCAGTGCGTCTCCGAGAGATGATCATTCGGGCGGGTCGCAAAGGCTGTGGTTGTTGCTGTCGCCGTTCCTTGTGTTATTCCGATTCGCCGGAACATTAAGCGCTGAAATATTTATGAGCTGAGCACACATACAAGTGTAAAGCAAATCTGTGTGTGTGTAGACGCGTGTCCTTAATGAGTGTTTGCATTGTGCCAAAATCTGCATTTAAGGCGACTTTAAGTCTTAATGGGACTTTCAAATGCGCGCGCAGACGGCCCTTCAACTCAATTTCCTCAGATTTCCTGTTGCATACTTTTTGGCGCGCACCTAAAATAAACAAGCCTCATTAAAGCCTTTCTTTAATTCAAAAATTAAAATTTTCAAAAATAATATTTTTTAAATTTGTCTTGCATTAAGTTTTAAGCTTTTAACATTTTATTTTAAATATAATAATATAACCAAATCTGGCCACAATTCCATCCCATGTTATATGTTTCATTAAGAACATTCTGTTGAAATGGATTAATGTAAGGAATTCTGAAATTTAAAAACCTTTTAGGAATAGTATTTTGAAATATATTAACCACACTTTTGAATCCATTTGGAACTTTTTTATTTTTCATTTATTTTAGTTTAAGGTTATATTTTTATTAAAAATAATTCTTTAGTATTTTATAGACTTAATCAAAAGATATATTGCCTTTTATTGAAATAGGGATTTTATTTTAAATGCTTGAAAATGAAACTATTTGTAAAGTGTTTAAGCCAAAAAAACATCTGAGTTTTTGTCCACAGCTACCTGGCTTTCAAGTGAACAAGAGTTAAATTAAAATGAATTAAATTAAATAAGCAGAAATTATTAATAATTTGTTTATTATCTAGAGTCGAAGAAGAATTATTTAATTTCTTTTATTTGCGCCCAATTTATTTACGCCCACACTTTGAACTGTTGCTCATTTCGCTCCCTATCTCTTCTCTTGCAGTTAAACAATAGTTACTTGAGCAGACCAATCCCACGCACACAGGCACACACACACACACACACACACACAGAGAGAGTAGTAGGATGGATCTGCCCTCGATGGTGCAGCGCTCCGGCGACACGCTAATCGTGCGCAGCGTCGTGAGCGGCAACCAGCTGTACATGGAGCAGGGCGGCAGCGGGAATGCGCACGGCAGCAACACATCGCCGCCGCTGGACACTGGGGCGTCGACGTCGCCGCCGGTGGCCTCTGCGCTGGAGCAGCAGCTGGAGCGATATCGATTCCAGCAGCTGCTGCAGCAGCGGCACCAACAGGCGACAGATGTGGTCAACAGCGTGCAGCAGCAGCAGCAGCAGCAACAACAGCAGCAGCAACAACAGCAGCAACAACAGCAGCAGCAGCAACAGCAGCAGCAACAACAGCACGCCGTGCTCGCCCTGGACGCCAAGGAGGAGGGCCTGCCGCAGTGCAAGATCAAGCGCAACTACAGCTGCAACCATTGCGCCTACTTCACGCAGAATCCGCGCTACCATTTGACGCACCTGCGCGACGTGCACGGCGAGAAGATTGTGATAAACAAGTGCAAGCTGTGCCTGTACGCCTCCCGCCACTTCCAGAAGCTGGTGCGCCACATGAAGATGGTGCACGGCTGCACCGACGGCATACCGAGCGGCCATGGGCAGGCGCGCGGCAAGCGCGGCATGAGCCGCGAGGCGCGCAAGCGCCGCCTGGAGGAGAGCGTCGGCGTGATGGGCGGCCATACGCTGGCCATGGCCGTGCCGGACATGCCCACGCTGGAGCAGGTGAAGCGCGAGCTGCAGCTGCAGGAGCAGAAGCTGCAGCGCGACATCGAGGCGTTCAAGCAGCGACAGCGCGAGGAGCAGCAGCAGCTGGAGCTGGTGTCCAGCTACGGCCGCCAGCTGCAGGCATCGCTGCGCGCCGGCTTGGACGTCCATGAGCCGTACGAGCGCCAGTCGTCGCCGGCGGAGCCGCCAACGCCGTCGCCCAGCGGCTCGGCCGGTTCGCCGCCGCCGGCGGCGCTCTCCTCCGGCGGCGAGGAGCCCCAGAATCGGCTGCTCAAGTGCAGCGCCTGCGAGTTCACCACGCTCTATCGCACCCAGCTGCGCTCGCACGAGCTGGCCGAGCACGGCAAGACGAAGTTCTTCCGGTGCGACAAGTGCAGCTACGTGACGCACATCAAGGCGCGCTTCAGCAAGCACGTGAAGTACCATTCGATGCCGATGATCAAGTGCGTCACGTGCGATTTTCGCACGCCCTACAAGTGGAACCTGGACAGGCACATGAAGAACCATGGCGGCGCCGGCGCCTTCAAGTGCGCCGCCTGCGATTTCACCGCCGATATCAAGCAATCGCTGACCGTGCACGAGATGAACCACCATGTGCCGCCCGTGGGCAATGCGGGCTCCATTTGGCCGCGACGCCAGAACAAGGTCGGCGCCAGCGAAATGTGCGATGATTTCCTCAGCGATTCGGCCGACCTCGAGGATCAGTATAACAACAACAATCTGGATGACGATCTGGAGGATGGGGACGGCGGCGCCCTCAGCGGCGAGGAGCACTACGGCAAGCGCGGCAAGTACGAGGACGACGAGGAGCCCACGGATCTGTCCCAGAAGGGCGGCTGCTCCTCGGACACGTCCAGCGTGGGCACAGCCACGCCGCGCACCCTTCGACCGGTGCCCAATCTGATACCCATCACAAAGAGTCCCAAGGAGTGAGTAGAAACTGTTAATCATAGGCCTAATTGGGGTGACCATAGTTGCTTGATTGACTGATTGAAAGCTTCTTTGTTTCACATGACTTTTTAATTTTGATGTGAGTACGAAGTTCGAATTTTAGCAAATCCACGTAGAGAGGTGCAATATAAGTGGATTTGTAAATATCTTTCTGCTCGTAACTGTTTGTGCCGACTGATTGACTGACTGATTGAAAGCTTATTTTTTTAACATTACTTTTCAATTTGCATGTTATAAGACGGAATTTTTGGCAATTCCACGTATAGGGGTGGAACAAAGGTGATTATATAAATACCGCTAATATAAATATTTATTTGCTTGTAACTGACTGAATGATTGATTGAAAGCTAATGTTTGACACGTCACTTTTGTTGCAAGTACAATGTGGGGACTTTTAGCAATTTCACCTAAAGAGGTGAAACATGGGTGAAAATATAATTAACTAATTTACCTTTTCAAGCGAAAATATGTGGAAAATTTGCAGAAAAATGATCGGCAACTTAACAATGGGTTTAATTTAATGTAGTTTTCGAAGAATGCAAATTTGTCAAATTTGTCAAATGAAGTATTTAACCCCCGAATTTCGATTTGCAGCGTGTTAAACCTGTCCAAGGATACGAACGCCTCGCGAAGTGCCCTCACGGAAATAGCCTCGATGTTCTTCAACGAGAAGCAAATCTCGGAGATGCTGGACAAGTCGGACGTGCCGCAGCTGTCGCCGGCGACGACCATCGCCTCGGTGGTCTCGTCGCGCAGTCTGCTGGCCAAGAAGGGCGGCTCCTTCTTCGACAAGCTGAAGACGGGCGCCCAGCACGACAATCTCGTCTGCCAGTGCGGTCACGTGGCCAAGTACCTATCCGAATCGATAATACACGGCAAGAGCTGTCAGTCCTCGGCCGTTGTCCACGACGAGGACGATGCGGCGCTGCACGAGGACGATGCCGACGATCGCTTGGAGATCGACGAGGACGACGACGATCGCCAGTCGCATTCGGCGCTCAACCTGAGCGTCTCCGGTTCGACGCGCTGCCAGCACTGTCGCCATCGCTGCAAGTCCTCCACGGATCTGCTCCACCATCTGACCCAGTGCGCGGAGGCCATACGCTGTGCGAACGAGATGTACGACTCGAACTCGGGCGAGAGCGGCGATCGCCGCTCCGATCCCCATGCGCTGCAACAGCAGGCGGCCGTGCAGCAGCAGCGGGTGTGCATTTGGAACAAGGCGGCCAAGGAGATTGCCGCCGCCGTCGTGCAGCAGGACAAGGTCGGCCTGTTGGCCAAGTCGCCGAGCAGCCAGGGCGCCAGTAACGAGGAGAACAGCTACTACGGCGTCGAGACGGCACCCGGCTACGGCGAGGTAAGTGCGTCATCCACACACCACACCACCCACCCACCCCCACAGTCCCCACACAAGGCAGCCCGCGCACGACAAATGCGTCAAAATGAAATTTGACTCTCTCATGCACTGCAGGTAACCAAAAAGATGACGCCCGAGGAGGAGGCCGCCAACTCGTCCCTGAAAAAGGTCTACAAGTGTCCGCATTGCAGTTTTTGGGCCTCGACCGCATCCCGTTTCCATGTCCACATCGTCGGCCATCTGAACAAGAAGCCGTTCGAGTGCTCGCTCTGCTCGTACCGCTCCAACTGGCGCTGGGACATCACCAAGCACATTCGCCTGAAGACCATCAGGGATCCCTCGCACAAGACCGCCAAGGTGCTGATGAACGATGAGACCGGGCGTCGCAACTACACCAAGTACAACAAGTACATAACGCTGATGAAGGTCACCGAGGAGGACGGCGATCCCAAGCTGATGAAGTCCGGCGAAATGACGCCCAATCAGGTGGCCTCGCTGGCCTTCCTGAAGGACTACCAGAAGGTGGGCGTGGGCGTCGGCACCGGACACGATATCACCCTGGAGCCCGTGTCGCCCAACAAATCGAATGCCCTCGATGATGCCCAGCTGGCGGATAATCTGATTCGTTTGCCGCTGCTGGCGACCATGATGAACGCGGCCATGGCCAAGCAGCAGCACCAGCAGCTGGAGCAGCAGCAGCAGCAGCACAGGAACAGCAACAACATCACTCGACGATGATAACACCCTCGGTGACCATATCGCCCGTGAAGCGTTCACATCAGCCGCTGCCCGGCAAGCCCAGCGATGATCTCATCACGGAAGTGCATCAGGAGGGCAGCGAGAAGAAGACCTTCTACAGGTGTCGCAAGTGCAACTTCAGGTAAGTCCTTCCAGAGCAGATCACATTTTCGATCCAACTCGAACATGAGCACAAGGCGAACATTCAGTTCCAACCATACCATCGAACAGCCTACATGTACGCTCGTTTTTGTTCAACAGCAAACAATGATCGAACATGTTATTCGCAATCATATTGATGATCGAACACTCGCTTCAGACACCAATTACGCTCGAGCTGCTCGTGCACTTGCACAAAATTCGCATTTCATTTATCGGCTGTGGATGAAAAAGTGTGCCCCAAAAGTTCTATTGGCAATTATGCACTACGGGGTACACTTTAGTTTCTTTTTACCTTTGTTTTAATTACATTGATAATTTATTTAGTCGAAAAATTTCGAAATTTTGTTTCGCTTTTGCCAAATATTTTAAAAATACTAAATATTAAAGCGAAAAATGTAAAGCGATGGAAATACTTGATTTTGTTTATTTTGATAATTCTGTTCCGCTTAATTCATTTTAGTTTTAAATAAAACAAATATATATGTACATACTTGCGCATACAGTCATACATGACTTGACTTGACTCGAGAGCCTGACTCGAGCTTTTTTGCTTCAATTAATTCCAATCATACTCTGTTTCGGGTCGACAGTTTCGTTCGGTGCAAACATCCATAGAACATCACACCCGAAACTAGCAACCAGTTACTGGTTCGTTCGATTGCGAACATAAAGTCGTGTCTCTTGCGTGTTCGATCACAACATGTTCGTTGCGAGTGCGCAGCTCGATCGAACGCTGACTCGATGTGATCGCATTTCGAAGCAACTGCGATCGAGCAAGTTCGAACTGATGTAATGATGACTAATCGCATTCTTTATTCGTGTCATTTGTGCAGGCATCACAACCGCGACGCAGTGCTGGCCCACGTCAAGATCCACTACCAGGAGTCCAGCTATCCGAAGTCGTCGTCGTCGGTAAGCAGCACCACGCCGCTGCAGGTCTCCGTCAGCTCCAACCAGCAGCTCTATATGAACAAAGTATTCGCCGCCATGTGCCTGTCGCAGCCGTCGCCCAACGCGGCCAACAGCGCGGCCGGCAGCGGCCAGCCACAACATTCCCTCATCTCGGCGGGCCTGCTGCAGCGTGCCATCCAGGAGGCCCAGCACTCGCCCACACCCAACGCCAGCGCGCTGAGCGGCCTGGCAATGGCGCTGGCCAGCGGCAAGTGTCCGCCGGGTGGTGGGGGTGCGACGGGCGCGACGAAAGCCAATGCCGCCTCCATTTTAGAGCACGGTGAGCAGAAAGCGAGTCAAAACGAGGCAAGTGCCGACAGTCTGACGTCGCCCACAATCACCAGCACGGCGAGATCGTTGCAAGATCTGCTAACATCACCACGTACCCGACACGGTCTTCACTATGGTGCCGGTGTTTCGCCAACATCAACAGCAACAGGCACGGCAACAGCCGGCGCTGGCTGTGCGCCAACTAATCCTAACGCTAACAGTAACGCAATTGTGGTTTTGGGTACCGGCAACAACACCGGATATAGGCTGGACACGGCTGGTCACACGAAATCATCGAACGCCAGCGCCAGCGCCGCCGCCGACTACGTCGCATCATCCAATACACCCACCAACACCACCACCACCACCAACACATCGCCTCTGCCAGTAACTACCACTCCTACTCCTATATCTTCTACTTTTCCAACTGGTGCTAGATCCTTGGTTCATTCACTGGGCACTGGCAATATTAACATTAGCAGTAGCAGTAACAGTAACAGTAACAGTAACAGCAACAGTAACAGTAACAGCACATCCACTGACCCACATACCCATAACCAACTCATCCCCGGTGATGGCTATTATGCAACGGCAACGGGCCTAGCCCACGCCCTACACACTACTAATCTCAAATCAGCGCCAGCCTCGTCCATGTCGTCGTCGTCGTCGTCGTCGCTACTCTCAGCATCGGCATCGGCATCGTCCTCATCAGCATCGCCGGCGTCTGTTGCGTCCTCGCCGCACTCGTCGCCGCCATCCTCGTCGTCATATTTGCCACAGAGCATGCCCGGCCAGGCGACACGCTTCCATAGCCATAGTCCAGGTAGTCCCAGTCTATTAACGATGAACGACGCCGATCGGCGCGATCCGTCGCCGTATCGTTGTGGCCACTGCCATCAGGTGTCGAATTGGAAGCATGTGATCCAGGTATTTGTTTAAATGCATTTTACAGATTTGTGTTTTGTCCCATTCAAAACGAAACGAGTCCCTATATAAAAAATCAAAAAAAAACCCAAAAAAAACAACCGCTATTCGCAAACAACCCAAGCAGAGATCCGTCCGCAACCGTTAGACAAACATGTGTGCAGCTTTCCAACACTGGACATTATGTTAGTGCCTTAAAAAGAAAACGATCAAAATGTTTTTGTGATATTTCCTTAAAGAAAAAAAATGTGGACGCCGAACCAATATTTTTTGCAAGCCTACTAAAGGACTTTTCCTTTAAAAGCTTCTGCTTAAACTAAAAAAAAAAATAGAAAAAAAAACGTTTGAATCGAGCAAAGTAATCGAGCTTAAGTTGGAAGTACTTTTTTCAATTTGCAATTATTTTGTGATTTCCGTAACGTTGAAACTGTCCGTTGCCCACGGCGGAATATTGAAGGACCCGCCAGAGTCCCTCTATTGACATCAGCACATAAACGCCCCTCCACCTGCTCAGCAAATCATCTCTGTCTATAGTGTATAGTAATGCTGGTAAATATGCAATTCAACATTTTTGTAATTTGTTTCCTTAAAACCAAGCCCTAAATGCTAAATGTTACATGTGTGGTGTCTGGTCTTGCTTCTACCTCTCTTTTTTTTCGTATTTTTTGTATGTCTTTATACGATTTACCCTTACGTTTACGTTTATTTATAAGAACTCATTGGTGACAGTTTTGCTTGCTCTCGAAACTAATGTAATACATTTACCAATTCAATTCAAACCATTTTCCTAAAAATAAATATAAAAAAAAAAACAAAATCATGCCACAAGCTAACCAAATCCCCCAAAATGCAGGGGCTCTTGAAGATCATTCGGTGCGCGTGTTTCGTTTGGGTTTCCCCATCCACACACACATACATATTTTACACACATAAGTACATATATTATATACACACATATATTTGGGTATTGAGTAGTTTTAGCAACGTTTTCTTATTAAAGCAAATTGCAAGTTGCTGTCGGGTGTAACCGACTGCCCAATACTCGTTCACTGACATTTTAAAACAGTCGAAGACAATATTAAGTATTATTATTTTGGCAAAATATAGATTTTTGTATTGTGTAGGGGAAATAGTCGAGGTGGTCATAATTTTTCTTTTAGAGATCTTTAGAGGAGATCATCAGAAAACTGCCTGCCAAATTTAACTCTAGCTCTAAAATTGTGGCAGTTATGAATTTTCACGCTTGATCATAAGATATGTAGATTTTACCAATTTGCCACGCCCCCAGGAGGCGCATTTCAACAAATTGTTTGTACGATCTGTGGAGATCATTTGTAAAAATATAGCACAAAGTTTAGATTTTATCGGTTTGCCACGCCTCTGGAGAGCGTATCCAAAAAAGAAAGTCTGTCTGCAACAATATGAGGCGTGCAGCTTAAAAGCTGAAGGAGAACTGCCACGCCTTCAAATAAATAAAAATCCAATTTCGCTTCGTGAACGAGTAATAAAAATCAAACTTGGCCTAAAGTGAAGGCGGAAACAGCTGTTGCTCAAACTACTAAATATCCTCACACACACACACATCTACACATATGCCGCCAGAATGTTGCATAAACAGAGGCTAATTTGTGCACGCTGCGCTTCTTCTTCTCGTCCACAGCGGCACTGTCGCTTAAAGCATTCCGGGGATATTCGGATCGAGACCCTTGAGCGCAACAGCAGCAGCAGCAGCGCTGGCCCCAACGCGCCGCCCATTTACCGTCCACAGGGCGTTGGCGCCAGCAACGAGTCCCAAGTCCACACAGCCAGCAACAACAACTACACTAAGCCCAGCCAGAACAACAACAGCAACAACAGCAACAACAACAACGGCGGCAGCAGCTCCCTGCTGAACAAGCAGCTGGAGCAGCTGCTGCACTCGCCGCTCTCCGGCAGCGCGGCGGCCGTGGTGAACGGCGCCAATACGCCGCAGGATCTGCAGGCGGCGGCCGCGTTCTTTGCCGCCGCCTACAAGGCGGCCAGCGCCGTGGCCAGCGGCAGCGCCGAGGAGCTGCTGCAGCTGCAGCAGAACGACCAGATCGAGATCACGCGCCTGCCCGCGGCCAGCGCGGCCCAGCAGGAGCATCCCGCCACCAGCGGCGGCGGCAACAACAACACGAAGAGCAAGCAGCAGAAGTGCCCCGTCTGCCCGTACATCTCGGAGAGCAAGTCGCAGATGAACTACCACGTCTCGCTGCACAAGCCCACCCAGTACGAGTGCCGGCTGTGCACCTTCGTCTGCGCCAAGAAGCAGCACCTGAGCAGCCACATGCGCAGCGTCCACCAGCAGCAGCTGGGCGCCGCCGCGACAGCAGCGGGCGTCGGTGTCGGCCTGGACTTCAGCGTGGCGCTGCAGCTGGCCGCCGCCAAGCAGGCGCAGCAGCTGCCGGCGATCGATCTGAGCCAGCTGCAGCTGGAGGAGAGCTGCGGCGTCGAGCTGCAGACGCAGCAGCTGCCGCCGGAATACCAGTACAAGCTGATCAGCTACTGTCCGCGCTGTCCGGCGCGGTTCGCGCAGAAGCACAGCGACGAGCGCAGCGGCAAGCTGGAGCTGGAACGGCACCTGGCCGCGCACGCGCCCAACAGCGAGCTGGAGGCGGCGGCGGAGGAGCCGGAGGCGGAGGAGCTGCACGTGTGCGCCTACTGCGAGTATCGGGCGGGGGCGGAGACGCTGCTGCAGCTGCACCGGGCCGTGCACATGTCGCACTACCAGGAGAAGTGCCAGCAGCTGTACCGCAACTGCAAGGAGGATGTGGCCTATCCGGCGCCCAAGCTGCTGCAGATCAGCGGGCCCGAGACCATCTGGGTGGTGGACAACGAGCTGGGCGCCCAGCTGCTGCGCCAGAGCGCGATCAGTGCGTCCGGCAGCTACGACGGCCACAATTCGCTGCTGAAGAAGCAGCTGGAGTCGGGCGGAGGCGCGCCCCCTCTCCGTGAGCTGAGCCCGGTCCAGGTCAAGGAGGAGGTGCCAGCCAAGGAGCCCGAGGAGGAGGAGGAGGAGCGGCACAGCAGCTCGACGCCCTCGACGAGCGCCTCGGTGGCCACCAGCGATCTGGCAGCGGATGCCAGCAGCGAGGCCGGCTCCCTGGACATGCCGCAGTCGACGCCGCAGCCGCAGCGCTGCCAGCACTGTCCGTACGAGACGCTGCAGCACGAGCACCTGGAGCAGCACCGGCAGCAGCACGCCTGCGTCCAACAGCCGCCGGCCGGAGCGCAACAGTGCGCCCACTGTGACTACAATGCGGCCGGGGAGTCGGAGCTGGAGGAGCACACGGCCGTGCACTTCAATGCCAGCGAGAAGCTGAAGGCCGTCGACTTTTACACGTCCTACGACAAGCTGGAGATCAGCGTCGAACAGGAGCCCGAGGCGCCCGAGCTGGACGCCAAGGAGCACGCCGAGCACAACAACAACCAGGACAATGTGCTCAACGCCAATGTGCAGCAGCATCAGCCAGAAACGGAGCAGCCCGGCCTGGAGCCCGCCAAGAAGCCGCTCGCCACCAAGCTGATACTCTACAAAAACGACGGCGCCCTCAGCGTCAAGCCCTCCGCCATGGAGGAGGACGGCTCGACGGCGCAGCGGGGCGAGAACATCAGCGATCGCTTGCGGCGGCGCAGCTTGCGCGGCAATGCGGCCGCCACGCCCACCGCGCCCCCAGCACAAGCAGCAGCAGCAGCGACGCCGGCTGCGGAGGCGTCCGACAAAATGATACTGGTCAATGCCAAGACGGGCAAAGTCATTTTCCGCAAGTAGGCGTGGCCGAGTCACGCCCTTCTTCTACTATTGTATTTTGCATAGGATTTTAATTATTATTTTGTATTTTTGGGGTTGTTAATGTTTTGTTGTTTTTAATTGGGTATCTAGTTGTCGAGTTTCGTTTTAAGCACCAATTATTATTTAATTGTTACTAACACACACACACACACATAGACACCGTTGGAACATGTTCCTGCACTTTGAATCCTAACTTTAAGTTGAACCTTAACATGAAAAAATTAATTCATTACCAGTGGGGTAATTGTCAGCTATAATTATTTTTTGTTACGTTTAAACCCTTTGCGCGGTGCAAAATATCATTTACCTTTATTTATAAAAACTAATGAATCAAAACTTACAATTAAAATACAAATCGTATGATCAAAAGCATAAACTTTAGACATAAGGCAAGATCCAAAAGCGTTTCAAAGAAATCAACCTTCTGCATGACAAAATCAAAAAAAAAAAAACAAGGAAAAAAACCAATTCAAAATTTCGTCTTGCTGCAAAAAATTTGTTTTTGAATGGGAACTGTGATTATTAAATATTGTAAATTAAAATTTAATAAAAACTAAATTTAAATATAAAGAAAAAATTACAAGTAAACGCGTATATCATTTAATGAATATGGTACTATATACATAGTATATACACACATTTACAACAGCTGCTAGAAGAAGCAAAATTTAAAAAAAAAAAAAAACAAAATGAGAAATCAAATATTAGAATATATAAATACTGTGTAATAATTTGCAATATTTGCAATATGATTTTGTACAACTGCAGCACACCGTTAAATAAGTACTTTAGTTATTAATTTGTAGTTTAAATTAAAGTTTAATGTGGTTTTTGTTTAATTGCACATCATTGTTTTTCTAGTACAGTGTAAAAACAAAAACAAAAGTAAAAGAAACGTTATCATAAACTCTAAGGAAATGAAATGAACACATGTGGAATAGCGGGGCCATATTTAAATAGTTTAAATCGAACATTTAAACAAACAAACAAAACCGAGAATAAAACAAAAATCAAGCAAAAACAAATACAGAAGAGTAAAGAATTGTATACAGAAACTAACTTGAATATAGACGCAACCGCCTTTGATATACATATACATGCATGTATCTATATATATATATATACTATATATATACATATATTTATAGTATTTAACAATGAAATACGTTTAATAAGTCTAGTGTAAATAACTTAGTTTTGTTTACTACGCACATACATACACACAGCCAACACAAAACACACATTTATGGCATACATTTAAACAAAGAAAATGTACAAAACAACAATTGTTAATAAAAAAATTAAATAATAAAAAAACACAAGTTGCATTTACAATTGTTTTGAGTCTATCCCTTGGCTTTTTCATATCTAAAGAAATTCACAAGAAATTGTTTTAAAATTAAACTGAAGCGACCGACACAAAAATTGTAAGTAATATACAAAAAAGATTAAACAAAGCGTTTATGCTTTTATTTAGTTAATCAGAACTAGTGTTAAAAAATGTGATTTTAGTCGAAAATTAGGCGTCGTTAGAATAATATCAGTAACTTAAAAATAATTGAGCGCATTCTCATATAGCATATTCAATTAAATAAAATTTAAATTTTTAATTATAAAAATAAACATTTTTTCTACTATTCTTAGATCAAAACATTAAAATTGAATTTACAATTCTACACATATTTGTTATTTCCCTGAAAAAAATAAATAAAAATTAGTAAGTTATGCATAGATCTCTTTTTTTACTATATATACTATATATGATATAGTTAAAGATTATCAAGCTGACATTTATGAAATGACAATGGCTACTTTAACCTCAGGTTAGAATCCTTAAAAAACTATAACTCGTATAAAAAATATAATTCTTATTTTAATTCGCAGTACCAGAAAATCTTTGAAATAAAACCGGGCAAACAGCAGGCCTTGAGATTGTCTCAGTTGGCCATGGATAAAATTTTCAAATTTTCCGCACACCTTAAGACCACAAATAACACAAATATTCATTCCGAATTTGGACTTCGTAGTGTGCACAACAAAAAACTTTGCTGCCAAAATTAAGAATCTTTTGGAACTCCGTCTAATACTAGTTTAATATCAAGTTAAGTGAATTGTTAACGAAGAAAAAGAATATTTTAAAGCAATAGTTTTTGTTTACATCCAACAGAACTGGTTTAGACACGAGTCCGGCGCAAGTGTAACACTCGGGGAGCCAAATAGGAAGCATATACCAAACTGAACTATATTTCTTTGGCCAACTTGCCTATTTCCGTAAGATCTCGACATGTGCTGGCATCCAGGAGGCTGTTGCGGCATTCCGGCGGGCATCCAGTGCACCAACTTTTGTTTCAATTACTGGACGGGGTGCGCGTCCAGCCCCTGCTGCCGTACCAGTTGCTCGCCCGCTTGTCCGCCGTATCGCGGCTGCTGCGGTGGTCCGCGCTGCGGCTCCTGCTAGGAAGGCAACCGAGCTTAGAAGGAAATGAGGTCGGCCATGCCATGGATATCAGCAACCAACCAACCAGTCAAATTCTCCCTCCCTAACAGTAACAAATAATAAAATTGTATGTGTATAAATTGGTTTCTCTATAATGACGGACATGAGATCATTTAAGATAATGCAGTTTTTATCTTTATGGTTCTTATATTATCTGTATGCGAATTCGCCTCGTTTTTAGCACCTAAAATATCAACACTATATGCTATAAGTTATATTTCGTATTTATATATTTGAGATAAAATATGGCTTATATAGGGGGAATCGCTCGAAAAAGTGCTTGTGGATTTCGGAAAAGTAAAATGCTGACATTAGACTGCTCTTGCTCAGTGTTAAAAAGAATTTAAGCTGTGTCATTTTCTGATCTTATCATAACGCTCAACTGGCCTTTGGGTTTAGTCGGTCGTCGCAGTTGCTCTGCAACGGACGTCATCTGAATTATACGCTGCGAAGTAAAAGAAGGTAAAATGATTATTTGCAAAGCAGTACGAAAAGTAACTTCATTTGATTTTTCAGATTATGTCGCCAAAAGTTCGCACGCCTATTGAGCAATTACGACAATAATGGGGATTTTTGTGTATATGCCGACACATTAGCAAAATAATTAGTCTTCATGCTGTGAAAGTTGTTGGCCAATGGCATGCTGTGTGACTTTAGATCGCGATGAAGTCCTTGGGTTCAATAGTCTTCAAATTGACAACACTCATTGATTTTGTAGGGTACAAATTAACGAATGTTGCCAATTTGCAGATAAGATACCAAAGGTTGACTCATCCCGATCTGAAGTCCCACAACACGCAATTTACCAACCACTTTCAAAGCCTGAAAATTGCTTATTTTCGCACTATGACATTTGGCTAAAAAGCTTGGCACAAAATGCTTTTAACGCTAAAGGCGAGATACAAACAAACTTCCCGTTCTTTTGTTTAATCATCTAATATATAATGTACATATATCAACTATTGTATACATTTTTAAATGTAGAGAGCTGAAAGAAGTTATCTAAATAACCAAGGCTAAGGTTTTACTTGTTTGTTTTAAATATATAAAACAGGTCTTCTCCAAGTCAGCTGCCAGCACACCAATTACACCTAAAAGTCTTAACAGTAAAACAAAGTAAATATTTATGTGATACATATATATTTACTATGTTAAGCAATTTATTTTCAAATAACTTGCGATATGTTTTGAGCGAGTTGGCAGCGCCGCCTGTTTTCTAAATGTAAACAATCGATATATCTATCGGAATGGCAATGCCAGATTTGCTCCTCAACTGATTTGTTTGCAGTAAAAATTTGTTAGGACGCGTTACACCTGCCGCACATGGATACGAAGTCCAACGATGACTCCGGTGGCAGCGACTCTCTGGACAAATCGATGCAAAGGAAGTGCGTAATGGTCGAGACCAGCGGCGGCACGCCGGAGCCCGCAGCGGAGGCAGACAGCTGCAGCAGGGATTCCGCTGCACATCGAGAGTCGCCACCAGGTGAACCAATAACTGACGCTGAGAGTTCGATGGCGATTAAAAGCAATAACAACAACATAACGGCAGCGAGCGCTGCATTCGAAACAAAAGTTAAACTCATTTCCCAAAACCTTAAAGAGACAACGCTGGCGGAGACGGAGGCGACAGCGTCGAACACATCGAGTGACGTCGCTGGTGCCGAAACGGAGGACGACAGCTGCGACCAGCGTTTGAAAAAGGTGCGATTCCATCCAGATGTTAAAGCAAACGATGGCGGTAACCGTGTGAAAAAGAAAAGACGGTCAGCGCGCAATTCCGGCGCAAACAAGGCAAATCTAAGCTGTGATGGCATGGACATGGATGACTACGATGAGGATGCGGATGCGTGCGATGACGACGACGACGAAGAGGAAGATGAGGAGGAACAGGAGGTAGAGGAAGAGTTTAATTTGGCCAAGACAATTGCCGAAGCGGAGGACTACTTAAAGCAGCATCCGCTGACGTTTGTACGGCGCGTGGAACAAAATGGCGAAAAGCTGCACGACGGCCTGCTGAACAGCGAGGATGTACCGCAGCTAGCGGAGCATCACGTGAAGCCAGAGAAACACAACGAAGACGATTTTTATAAAAAATGCAAGCCCGAGAATGGCATCGAGCGCGTATTGGGCAAGGAAACAAAGGCGGGCAAGGCAAGTATACTGCAATCCAAATCGAAGCAAAGAGAATCTAAATTTTGCCTACAATTTTTAGGTGGAATTTCTGTTGCGTTATGAGAACCATGGTGGCCTCTTTTGGGAGTCTGAGGACTACATTCGACGCATGTGTCCAACGCTCCTAAAAGCTTATGAAAAAAACCGTGAGCGGCGGCAGCAACGTCTGGTGAGTGTAAATTGATATATATTTTATATTTTTATCAATCAACTGAGAAATAAATATCAACTATTTTAGATGCATCACGTTGCTAAGCGCCAGAGCCTGCGTCAGCGATATACGGATTTTTAGTAACATTAATGAGTATATGTAGCTTTAGGTCTTGAATTAGGTTCCGCAAGTAACTGTAACAACTTTTGTAATATGGAGTAAATGATTTTCTTTTGTTGAACGAAACTGCCAAACGTAGCTCGTCGTGGTGATTTTGGAAGTATCGATAGCATCTCGCTGCACTATCGATTGCCTATCAAAGTCAGGTTACACACAAAGAGGTTGCTGGACACCTTGTCTGACCATTTCTGCTATGGTTTTTCATTGATTTGTGGACATGTTGAAGCCCAAATTCACTATCAATATTTCTTAAATTTTTAGGAAATATTAAATATATAAACTATGTTTCTTGTAAGTTTTCAACATATTTTAGATTTTAAAAAAATTGCCATTCGCCTGAGGTATGTATATTGTCATATCAATAGCACAAGCAGCTGATACATCAACGAAGGTAAGCGGTGGTTTTCAAATATCATTAGAAATCGTAATCATCTCACATTATTTAATATTTAAAGATGAGAAAAACACGAAAAGAATCGCTTAAATGGGGCCCTATTACTAGGCCGTTTAATTTGACATTTGGCAGGAAAATATTGTTTTGCTAAGATCAGCTATTTTATTTAATGCAAGCTAAGCAAAACGTAAAGAATGTAAATGTATGATGTGTGTGCATAATGGAATCTTACTATTAATTCATTATTCTCGCCTCTTTGCCATTCAGCTGTCAACGCAATGCCAGTCACCTTATGAATATCGATAATTTCTGCAAGTCATCAATAACCACATCTATCGATATAACATCAACAATCCTAGTTCTAGTTTGACGGACGCAGTGTCTAAAAATTAAAAGTAGAATTAATTGAAAGCTGTGTGCAAACGTGTGCCAAATATAAGCACATGCGCATCTCATCACGGTGCGATTCCGTGCGATAAATAGGTTAAAAATCTGTTGAAATCTTTAAACCTGTCAAGTGTTCTGCCAGAACAAAAGAGAAATTTTTGTGCGTGTCACCGTCCGTCATCCTCCCACCCCCTTGAAGGTCTTCGTTGCGATCAGCAACGACACTAAAAAACGGTAAACGTTGCCCAACAAGGCCCAACTGCAAATGCAATAGACTTTGCCCGCATTTCACGTTTTTCATGAATTTCTCATTGTGACGGCAGGTGAAAGTGCCATATCAGGTAAGCAACGCACAAAGCGCAGGCTAGTGCGTATTTTCACCCTATATCTGGCGAAAATATGTGTATATCTACACTGCGTTTGTTTTTGTTGTTCCACTTGCCCAGGAAATGCGCAGAAAGCATTTGTTTAAAAAAAACATGGCCCCAGAATTGAAAACAACACAAATATGTGTAGGGTGCTCTGAAATTTATCAATAATTGCTTACTAAATTGACAACTTAAGAAACAACCCCACATGAAATTTAAAAAAATTAAAGTTTGTTGTTTATTTGGGTAAAAGGGAAGTAATGGATTTGTGCAAAAGCATGAAAGAGGCATCTCCGACCCCGACCCCATAAATTATATATATTTATTGTTAGCATCAGTAGACGATTCGATCTAGCCAAGTCTGTCTGTCCGCTAGAGACTTCAGGTTTTCGAATATAAGCTCAAATGATCGATAACGTTTTCCTAAAATCGATACAAATCCATATCTTATCAACCTCATATTTGTTAAGCCTATGTCGTAGGTATGAGAGTCATTTGGTTGGCAGGAACATTTCAGTTACATCAACATTGATTAAAAACACCGAAGTTATTAAAGAAAACGTGGTAAAATTTTACAAATTCGACAAGCCAATAGTCGCAAGTAACTTTTGTATGCATGTCCACATGTACATTTGCGGTTTATGTGTGCACATAATGAAGGGTTTACGGTATCTCCCAGTCGAGTCCCCTTTTATTACTTGTGTATGCATAATCAAGACAATGTTATCCACTGTTATCAGCAACGACCGTGAAAAATGATTTTTGTTTTTGTTAAAACAAATATCTATATCCAGTTTGCTGCTTTTTGAATAACTTATGCACATCTATTAGGATTTTAAAATTTTGTATATTTAATTTAATGTAATGTCATGAATCTTGTCAGAATTCCTTATATGAAAGTCCAAATTACTTGAGTTTTATTTTTGAGCAAAAAATTTGTCAGTTCAAAATCCTTATATTAGATTTAAATTTTTATTGCTCAATAATAATCAATATGGCCTGAGTTTTTTTTTATATATATATGTATATTAAAATTAATCATTATCTTGTATGTAATGGAATAAAAATTAAGAAGTTATTATTAGCGTGAAATTTGTAGAATTTAACGTATAACAATTTCGGTGCCTGGCTATAAGCATTATTTTGGCATATATATGTACATATACCCGCGTATTTTAAAATTTGTTGTCAACAAACCAACTGTCGGAAACGTTCAGATGTTCAGCTGTTCAGCATTTGTAAAGATATCATTGCGCAACTTTGTATGGGTTTTAAGAAACCGACACCCTGAGGCACTCAAGGGAGAACCGCAAAATCTATAAATATAGACAATATCGATGTGTTATCGATAAGCGCTTGTCACTTGTTTTCATATCGTTCACCCTGCTGCACTCTGGCTGCAATAGCAAACAACGTTTGACAATCAGATAACGTCTACATTGCTCGGGACACTCTAAAAATAGTCGCTACCCGTTCGCTCGCCGTAGTTGTGGCGTTTGTCATAGGTCAGAAATCGACTAGTGCGTAGTTAATCTTAAGATCACAAAGAACAAGCCAGCAGCTGGCAGCCGTCTGCAGTCGGATGCTGCGCAGCCAACGAATCATTGTCTTCTGGTGAACTTGACTGTGACCGCTGGACTTTTGTTTTTGTTTGTTAAATGCGCGTGGCAATTCCGTCAATCACCAGTCACTCTTTCTCTCTCTCTCTGCTTTCCCACACTTACGCTCTCTTTCTCTTCCTCTCTCGCGCTTTATTGTTTGGTTCGTTAACCCGGAGCGCAGAACTACGCAACAAACAAACATACGCCAACCCAATTGCTCAACTCAATAAGCGACATGCCGGAAGAGGAGCCACCACAAAAGCCCATGGATGAACAGCAAGAACAGGAGCAGGAGCGAGAACAAGAGCAGCGGCCACAACAGCAATCACAATCACAGCTGCCCACCACCAGCGATGCGAGTGCTGAGGAGCAGCCGCCGCCGCAAACCACGTCTACAGAGCTTACCGCCGAAGAGGCAAGCATATTTAGAAACCTCTTATAAACCCCACCGAACGGCTGACAACTCTTATTTCTCATTCTGCAGATGCGCGCCCGCCGGCTGCGCACTTTGGCGGCGAGAAGCCACGCTCTTAATGCCACTGCCAAGCCGTTGGCAGCGGAGATACCGCCACGCATCCAAGCAAACACGCCAAGCGAGTCGCGACTGGTGCGCGAGGTGTCGGCCAGTACGAGCAGCATGGAGACGAGCTCGTTGGGCGACAAACCGCCCATAACATGGTCAACCGATCTGGGCAGCAAGTCGGACACGGATGTGGAAATGAAATCGGTGGCATCGACGCCCGTACAGGATGTCGAAATGACGTCCGTACATAATCACAGCATGCCCAGGGCAATGCTGGTCATCTCCGAGTCTAAGTCGCAGCCCGTGTCCAACACGGAAACGTTGCGGCTTAAAAATGTGGACGAACGCAACGAGCAGATGCTATCCCGGCTGCTCAATGCCACATGGAATGAATATGGCTGTGGCTCGATTATTTGCGCCCAGACCGCCAGCTTTCTGGAGCAGTATCCGGAGTTGCGTTTCAGTTTTGAGTCCATCATATCGAGTGTCCTGCTGGAGACGGCATACAAGTTCTACAACGATGAGGTGGACAGCGACAGCTTCAAGTGGACGTCACTGGCCGCCGGGCTGAGCGATGCCAATGGCGACGACAAGGAATTCTCCTCAGCCAAGAAGATCAAAAGTGACGACAGTGAGGTACAGGAAATTCTAGCGAACGCCGTCGCGTCCAGTGGCGCCGCTGAGGAGGATCAGGGCACCAGCGCCAGTGCCAGCGCCACGCCCAGCCAGAGCGAGATAACGGCCAGCGATGCGTGCGTTACTTGCGTGGTGCCCCCACCCCTCAATATCGTGACCACCTCCAAGCACAATGCTATGCTCCATTTGCTGCGCTGCTATCAAAACTATCAAGCCGAGCGCGAAAGACTCAAAGCCCATTCAGAGCCCCCCCAGGCCGTTGACCAGGTGCTCTCCATGGCCTTCGAGAACATCATGCGGGTCGTGGTGCTGGTGCTAACGGATCGCATACAGCAGAACCTCAACTATCAGCTGGACCAGTCGACGCTGCTTGAGCTCATCTATATGGATCGTGTCAGCGAATCGTTTCTCACCGATCTGGTGGCCGAGACGTTTCAGCAGCGCGAGATCTTTGACAACATATTCGGCCAGTTGCTGCGCGGCCTGTTTAGTGGCATGCAACGCAACATCTGCAGCTCCAAGATCAATACACAGCAAATCGAATGGCTGTCCAAGCTGGTGGTCATCAAAGTGGGCAATATGCGGCCCGTTGCCGATCTGGTCGCTCGCCAGCCCAACTTTATACCGCCCATATGTACAAAGATACCGGGACGCGAGATTGTCAAGTGCAGTTTCCTGGGGCCCTTTCTCTCCGTCTCTCTATTCGCCGAGGAGAACGTCAAGTTTGCCGAGTTCAGCACCAAAAACAAGCTCGAAGATGCAGCCACCTCGCGCCTACGTTGGGTGAGTATTTACTAATAATAAAATATATTGCCAAGGTTCCAGTTTTACAGCAGTTTCACGAAATAACTCTGTAAACGAAAAACTTGGTTATTGAATTTTATTGTTTATATAAAAATACACCTCTCTTTTTACACGTGGTGAAAAAGAAAGTTGGCTAAAAAAGAGTAGATTGGTTACAAACCTAGTAATTCAACTTAAAAGTACAATAAACAATAATAAAACTCTTGATAGGGCTTATTTGAGAATTTATTATCCATGCGCTTACATATTTTAATTCATTTAATATATTTTAACAAATAAATTATAATTCGGAAAAAAGAAAATGCACCAATTCATTAATATCAATGGTAAAACTTTTATAAACGAAATAAAAATTGTATTTAATGTTACTTTCTGATAATTTCACTGTTATCATAAAAATTAATTTGTGGATAATTTTTTAAACTTATAATGCATTGTATATAACAATATATAACTCTAAAACCAATTTCCTTGCTGAATTGTTCCACGACTTCTTCGACCATGAGTTCTTTTATGAAAGTTGTTATTTATTGCATATTTAAGCTTTATTGCATATTCTAAGCTAATCTGCTCTTTTTTTATCCTCAGGAGCTGCACTCGATGCGCAGTTACATGCACACGGTTTTCCATTCGTTGTGCGTTAATGGCAGCAGCCGTCCCAAGACGCTGGATTACATAGCACAGATCCTGCGGCACAACGATCGTCGTGTGCAGTTCGCCAGCGATGAGAAACTGCTCGCTCGCGATGGCTTCGTTATAAATTTGATGAGTGTGCTGCAGCAGCTGTCCGTCAAGATCAAATTGGATCGCATCGAGCCCAATTTTCACTACTACAGCAACTCGCTAGTCAACATTGAGCAGGACACGAAGATCCGTTACAGCGAGGAGGAGTACAAGAGCTTTTTGGCTCGTGACTTTTCAACGCCAGTGCAGAATGTTAATTTCCAGACGCAGTGCTGGTTCCTCACGCTGCAGGCTCATCATCTGGGCTATCTGCCGGCCATCCAGCGCTATCGGCAGAAGGTGCGCGCTATCAAGGAACTGCAGAAGCTAATCGACGAGCTGGATCGCACCAAGCCGCATTGGGTGAACTCGCGCTACGCCCATCGCAACAATCAGTTCAAAGAGCGATGGGAGAAGCAGTTGCGCAAACTGAACCGGTACGAATAACAAATTTATATATATGGATTGATATATATTTATATGAAACTGTTTGGCCCGACTAATTGACTAACTAACCTGTTGCTAAGCCCAAATCAGAAGAGACTTTTTAAATTGTTGCTTACACGAGTAAAAGTTTGTTAAATAACTATTTTATCATCAGTTCAATCTCATGCTGGTATTTAAAAATCAATGTAACGTTTAATTTGAAACGCGTTTTACCAATTTTAGCAAACCTAAGTTGAAACTTGAATTGGCGAAAGATTATTTTTTGTTCGATCAGCAGCAAACTTCAAAATATCAGCCAATATCAGCTAGAGTCGACATATGAACCATTAGCTACCGATTGCAGTTCAATTTTGCATTTTAATTAATTCAAATATAATTTTCAACTAAATCAATTTTTAGCTGGGAAGTCAACTCCATGATTTAACCCTGAAGTAGTACAACAGAAAATGGCGAAAATATAAAATAATTATTTATTTCTTAATATACCGTTGCAAGACTTCGGGCCACCTAAGCGTTCAGGTTTTTTCCATTATATTTAGCCGGTTTTTTAGCCTGTAATTTTCTATTTCATTTGCTATATTCAAGATTGTTAAATTTACATCGGTGCCAGTTATAATAATCATGATCTCCACTCTTTGACAGCTCCAAGACCTGCAGTGAGATAACGCTCCTCGACCCCGCGCTGCTGCAGCGCTGCACAGAGTTCTATTCGACAGTGTGCGAGTTTATGCTCTACCAATTCGAGGGGCGTGCCATCGAGGGTCCGTTCATCTCGAAGCTGCAGGTGCAGCAACTAAAACCGACTGACGCATTTTCTGCACTGCCCGAGTGGTATATCGATGACATTGCCGAGTTCATATTGTTTGCCATGCAGCACGCCAATGTGGACATAAGACAGGGCATTGATCATTCGATCATCACATGGCTGTTGACCTGCGTATGCGCCTCGCATCTCATCAAGAATCCCTATGTAACTGCCAAACTGGTTGAGGTCATGTTTGTGTTCTCCCTGAAGCCAGCCAATTCGGTGAATACAGCGGTGAGTGCTGGTCCAATGGATCCCAACGGAAAACAAACTTGTATTGATTGTGATTTCTTGTTCCTGGGCAGATGTGGAACCATGAGTTGGCGCAGAATGCGCTGGTCAGCGCGCTTATGCGAT
The DNA here is from genome assembly GCA_035043565.1 of Drosophila robusta. Lineage (NCBI taxonomy): Eukaryota > Metazoa > Arthropoda > Insecta > Diptera > Drosophilidae > Drosophila > Drosophila robusta. Next base: position 7,958,669 of record JAWNMW010000583.1, on the reverse strand, counting down.
TTTATGTGGATGTGGAGACCACAGGCCAAAGCACTGAGTTTTACGATAAGTTTACTATAAGGTGAGTTGGAGCAGTCTCTTCAAGAATTTCAATTTAATTTCGAATTGTTTGAACTTTGCACAGATACCACATTAGCCATCTGTTCAAATCCATGTGGGAGAATCCCATTCACCGCCAGGCTGTCATCTGTGAGTCGCGGCAGGGCAACCAGTTCGTCAAGTTCGTCAATATGCTGATGAACGATACGACATTTTTGCTGGACGAATGTCTCGAGAATCTGAAGCGCATACATCTAACGCAACAGTTAATGTCCGATGTTCAAAACTGGAGCGTCATGAGTGCCGAGCAGCAGCAGAGTCGCCTCACCCAGCTGGCCACGGACGAGAGGCAATGCCGTTCATATTTAACGCTAGCCCGCGAGACTGTTGATCTATTTCATTATCTGACTGTAAGCTGTTGGAGCTATCTTAGCTATATGTAATCGATATTAATTGAAGCCCATTGTATTGCAGAGCGACATCAAGGAGCCGTTCATGCGGCCCGAGCTGGTCGATCGACTCAGCTCGATGCTGAACTTTAATCTAAAACAATTGGCTGGGCCCAAGTGCAACGATCTGAAAGTGAAGAACCCAACCAAATATGGCTGGGAGCCGCGCAGCTTGTTGGCCCAAATCTTTGATATATATCTCCACTTGGACTGTGATAGATTCGCGCAGGCACTGGCCGCCGATGAGCGCTCGTTCGATGTGCACATTTGCAACGAGGCGGCGTCGCGGATTAAGCGCCTAACGCTACGTTCCGGCGTGGAGGTGGAGCGTTTCAAAGCGCTCACACAGCGGGCTCATGAGATTTACGGTAAGTGCACAGGTTGCCTAATCCTATACTGAATATTTAAATTGTTTTAATTTTCTCGTGCAGTTTCGAATCAACAGGCTGAGGATGAGTGCGCCGATGCGCCGGATGAGTTCAAGGATCCGTTAATGGACACCTTGATGTCGGATCCAGTTGTGCTGCCCTCGGGCACCGTGATGGATCGTGCAATTATCACGCGTCATCTGCTCAACAGCTGCACGGATCCGTTCAACCGGCAGCATCTCACCGAGGACATGCTGGTGCCCAACATTGAGCTGAAGCAGCGCATCGACGCTTGGCGCAAGGAGCAGCGTGGCAAGCGCAACAATAGCTAAGGGCCGCCAGATCCTAAACCATAATCTACAAACTTACGTAGTTTAATGTGCAGTTTTAGTGTCTACATATATCTTTATACAAATACATATATATATATATTATAATTATTGTATGTATATGCGATTGAACATTAACTAGGATTTAGTTCATATATTTTTTCTTTTTGGTGTCCGCTTGGAGTAGTCGCAGCCGCAGTTCCAAAAGCTTCTCGAGTCCATCACGCCGAAAACCATATATGATTCCTTTGTTTTCACTGCTTCTCAGAACTTATGTTTATGTTGAAAGAATGCAATAATTTAATTATTAAAGTACATTATTGTATATTGCTTAATTGATTGTTTTTTGTATAATTTCATTTAAAAAAAAAGAAAAAATCTGTATAAATTTCACGTTCACAAATACTTCAGTTATAATAAATATATATTTTGTAATTTCAATTTGAGTTCGGGGATTCACGGAGCGAGCTACGACTACTCCAGATGTTGGATTAGGCGCCACAGCCGGGCTCGTGGGCTTAACAAAATTTGGAATTTAATTGCAACTTGGAATTTACAATAAAGTTTTAATGAAGCGTATTTCTAATATAAATTATACATATACATAGATGTGTGTGTGTGTGTGTGTGTGTGTGTGTGTTGTGTTGTGTGTAATTGTAACTGTAACTGCATATATAGTTTGTTGTTGTTTTCTCGCTCAGTCTCAGAGATGGTTGCATGGCCTGGAGATGGGTCGGCTGGACACTACCAGAAGGGACACCAGCCAATGTAGCACTGACAGAGGTTCTCGTTGTTGGTCGCCTGCTGGATGAGCAGCTCCACCTGCTGCTGTTCGGTCATCTCGGGCAACAGGAAGTCGGTGCCGGTCAGCTTGCGATTGACCCGCTGTATGACCATGCTGGCCTTGGTGTTGGTCACATCCGCAACGTTCGTATAGCCGGCATTCAGCTGCTGGGCCTCGTACGCCTTGGATTTGGTCACCGGATTGGCCTGCAGCAGCGATTCCTGTTCGATGGAGTTGCTTGGACTGCCGCCGCTGGCACCCGCCGCCGCCGTCGTCGCCGCTGTCGTCTCATTGGCCTTCTTGTCCACGTCGAGCAGACGCCAGTTGAGCAGCGGATCGTAGACGAACGCCTCCAGCACGGCCATCAGCGAGTCCTTGTTGCGGCGCAGCACGAGCATCACGCTTTCGCAGGTGCGTCGATAGGTGCCCTCGATGCCCGTGACCTCCATGGCCTTGATGAGCATGCGCGTCAGCCGGAAGGGTATCTTCTCCGGGAACTTCTCACGTGTCATCGCCACCTCGAAACAATCGCCAAAATCGATGTGCAATATTTTGCCGCTCATGCGATCCAGCATCAGATTGGAGGGATGGCGATCGCCCAGGCCGAGTATATAGCCGACCATGGACATGACCGCCAGCGAGCGTGTGTAATTGTTGCGCCGCTCGAACCACAGCTCCGACGAGGGCGACTTCAGCCAGAGCAGCTTGGCGAGATCATCGCCCTGGGTCTGGCCGAGGGCATATTCGAAGACCTCGACCTTTTGCATCAGGGTTAGGTGATCGTAGTCGGGCGCATAGTTCAGCATGGTGCGGTGCTCCTGGTTGAGCGGCACCTTCTTCTTGTCGCGATAGTCCCGGATCAGCGTGTGCAGCGTATCACAGTGCGGCACCCAGCCAATCAGGCCGGAGTTCGTGCTCAGCGGAATGACGGCGTAGCGCTGGATGGCCAAGTTGCGCCGGAACGTGTCCGGATCGTCGAGCAACAGTGTGTTGACCAGCGAGAAGAGCTGCATTACGCGCTCATCCTGCCGCAGATCCTCGTGACCCTTCAGCAGATACATGTAGTCCTTGCCGTTGGAGCCGCGTATGCAAAGTTTGCGCGGCCGCTGCTTGGACGTGATCACCTGCAGGTTCGTCTTGATGTGACTGATGCGGATCAGCTCCTGGCCGGGATTGTACGAGCCCGGCACGGCCAGCTCCAGATTCTTGCAGGTCATCAGCTTGGGCGACACGTACGGCAGCTCCAGGGACGTCAGCTGCGGCAGCTGTCGCGATATCTTCTGGAACACATGATAGTAAATGTCCCAGGCGCGATCCAAGTCGATGAGCACCGCGGACGTCTTGTAGCGCTGCGTCCACTCGTACGCCTCGGTCAGCTCCCGGCCGTACGCCTGCGAGAACGATGTCTCCTTGAGCGTCTGCGGCCCTCGGTCGAGCATCGCGTGCAACGGCTCCAGAATCTCAAACATGCCCTTCACGTTGCGATCGCCGAAGTACAGACGCGACGCCTCCTCGAGTCCCTCGTGCCACTGCTCGTGCCACAGGATCGCCACGCGGATCAGCTCCTCGCTGCACATGACCGCCTGCTCGACCAGCGTCGGCGAGTGTTTCCGCATCGAGTCGAGTATCTTGAAGGCGGCGTTCTTGCGCGCCATCGACGCCGACTTGGAGGCCACCGTCAGCGGATAGACGAGCGCCTGCGGATGATTCTTGCCAATGTCCATCAGCAGTTGATGGATCAGCTGGCCGACCAGCTTCCGATGCGTATCGATGCGTGCGATCAGCTGGGGTATCACCTGGAGCCAGGTGTTGATCTCGATCAGCTTCATGCCCGAGAGCAGCGCCTCGTAGACCTCCGAATGGTGGCCGTAGTCAAACCAGAGCGTCAGCAGCCGGAGCGTATCCTGCAGCGAATTGCCCCGGATCAGGCTGATCGAACGGAAGAAACCCTGCACCGCTGGCACCGCATACTGCTGGATGATGAGGCTCTCGCTGTCCAGGCCCTGGCCCAGGGGCTGGCCCAATCCCTGTTGGCGCTGATTCTCCAGGGCCTGTTTGCGCGACTGCACCACCTTGAAGTTCATGTAGGCCCACAGATGCCAGGCCTTGTACCAGTTGGGATCGTAGCTGGTGGCCTTCTCGAAGCACTCGAGGGCGCCCTGAACGGCCTCCGAGTTGGGCCGGCTCTCGTGCAGCTTGTTCTGCCAGGTGGCCAGCCGCAGATAGCAGCGCGCCATCAGGCGCTGATCCTGCTGCTTCAGTGCGTCCGGCGGATGGCAGCTCAGCTGGGCGCTGTACGTGGTGACAAAGTCGCGCAGCTGCTTGTACGCCAGCTGCGGCTGTGAGGAGGCAGCCAGGTATTTGGTATACGCGTAGGTCACCTGCGGCTGATTGTACGGCAGCGGCACGTCCGGCGTCAGAGCCGGATCCGTGCCCAGCAGCATCACCAGCGTCTTGTGCGACAAGTAGAGGGAGCCGCTCTTCCGGCACAGACTGGCGTACTTCAGCCAGGTGTGTATGTCCTCGTGCGGCTGCACCACCAGCGAGTGCACCTGGATGATGCGACGCCAATCCTCGACCAGACGCTGTCCGCCCTGCAGACGCTTCCACCACATCTCCTTGAGCGGCTCACGGCGGTCCGGTATCAGCTTGTACTGGATGACCTCCTCCAGTTCGGCGAGCATCTGGACACAGACCATGGCGCCGTAGGCACGCTCGTACGACTCTCCGGCCATGGAGGTCAGCTCGGTGTCCAGCAGATCGCGCGTCTCGTCAATTAGACGCTGAGCGGTCTCGTAATCGCCGTGATGAACGGCGAGCACGGCACGATAGAAGCTGCCGTCCTGGGTGTCCACGGGTATGCAGCGAACGTACTCCTGCATGCCCGCCCAGTCCTGCAGGCCCCAGGCGGCGACCGCGGCCAGCGGACTGGCCCGCGACTTGGCCTCGACGCTGAAGGTGGGCCACTCCTCCTTGCAGCGATTGCTCAGCTGGGACCAGTCGCCGAGCGCCTCCAGGCAGCGCATGTGGCCCAGACGCGCCTCCAGATCGGAGGGATCGGCGTTCAGATTGAGCTGATAGTGATGGAGCGCCTGATCCCAGTTGTGCAGCTTCTCGTACCAGCGTCCGTGGACGCTGCCCTCGTTCGCCGAGTTGCGGTAGGTGGTGAGCAGGCCCTCGGCGGCCTCGCGCTGCTGCAGCTTGTTGTTGATGTGGATGAGGGACTCGAAGACGTGCGCCTCCTGGCGCGGCACGAACTCCTCCTCCTTGTAGCGCAGCGCCTTGGCGTACGCGCGACAGGCCATCGCATGGGTGCCCAGCAGCTGGGTCTCGATGGGTATCGGATCGCGATCGCAGTGCTCCATGAACTCGGCCAGATTGAGTATGGTCTGGGTGATCTCGGGCATGTCCGTGATCTGGAGCGCCTGGATCAGTGACTGGGTCAGCTCGCTGCGATGATCCTGCGAGAGTTCCGTCCAGCACGAGATGAATGCGGCATTGAAGAGATCGCGCAGCAGCGTATCGTAATCCTGGGCGAGCACACAGCAGGCGCGCAACGCGTGCGACGGCGACTCCTTGAGCAGGCCAATCGACAGGCGCTTCAGCCACTCGACCCAGTCGTCCTTGGAGACGCGCCGTGTCACCTGCCAGGCGGTGCGCAGAGCATTCGTCGACACCTTCAGGTTCTTGCTGCTGCTATTGCTGTCCAGCACGAAGGGTTCGTTGTATTTGGGCTTCGTCTGGCGCTGATCGAAGCTGCCGCCAATGCCGAAGCCGATGCCGCACGCGTCCGCCAGGGTGCTGTTGGACTGGATGCGGGTGAGGAGCTTCTCGTATTCGGCGTCGACGATGCGATGCTTGTTGATGGTGCGCTGCACCATGGGCACAAACACGAGATACTTCTTGCCCAGCTGCTTGACCAGCGAACGGAGCGTGGTCATTGCCTGGTCGCGCAGTTCCGGCTCCGATTCGAGCACACGCACCAGCGGATGAATGATGCGCGAACTGTAGTCCGTGAAATCCAGCTGGCAGGCCAAATTGTTGATCGTCTCCAGCGCGACCAGGGACACCTGCTGGGGCACATACGGCGAATCGAAGAACTTGACAATCGGCGGCACAATCAGCGGCAAATAGTAGCCCAGCGTGCTGCCAAATTTCTGGAGCGCCTGCAGCAGTCGCCGTGTGACCATGCGATCCTTGGAGGTATCGTGCTGCAGGACGCGCAAAATTTGTGGTATCAGCTGGGCGAGATAGTCCCGGAACTCGCAGCCGAGTGCAACGGCAATCTGTTCGATGAGATTGATCAGCGTGGAGTGAAGCGGCGTATTGATCGTCCAGAACTCTTTGATCAGCTTGAAGATGTCGTCCATGTAGCTGATGATGTGCAGCTTGACGAAGGCAACCAGGATGGCCAGTTGCTGGAAGAGAAACTCGCGCAGATTGTTGTCCGCCGTGCGCACATTGTCCAGCAGATTGGGCAGCACCTGGGCCAGATACGGCACACACTTGATGCCCAGCGTATGGAAGATGAAGGTGACCGCCTGGACGACACTCGTGTGCCGTGTGCTTAGCGTGGGATCGCGCAGGATGCGCATCAGGGCCGCTATGGCCACCGCCGGGTAGTACTCATCGAGGGCATTGCCCATGTTCACCAGCAGCTCGGCCGTGCTGATGTCCTGGCTCTCGTCGGCCTTGCCGTCCGAGTAGGCAATCAGCACATTATCCTTCTGGCTATCGATCAGGCCCTTGTTCATCTTGTGCTTGTACGGATCCATGGCGCCCAGCAGGCCCAGCACCCGTATCGTTTCACGGCGTATCGAGCGCCGCTGTTCGGTCTTCAGGAAATTGATCAGTATGTCGATCAGCACTGGATACTTGTGATAGGGGCTGACCACGCGACCCGTGGCGCTAATCAGCTGGCCCAGCGTCCACAGCGCCACGCCCCGTTTGTCTGGACTGCCCGCATCGCCGAGCATCTCGAGCAGTATGGAGAGCAGCTCGTCGGCCCACTGTTCCATCTCGTTGGAGCCGCCGTTGACCTCGGCCAGGTCGCCAATGGTGCGCAGCACATTGAGCACCACGCCCGGATTCGATTCCGGCTCGTGCAGCTTCGGCACCAGGGCCGTAAGGATCGGATTCATGTAGTAGGAAATGAGACGCGGCGTACTAATGACTAGATGATCCAGCATACGGGCGCTCTGCTCCTTGTTGCGACTCATGCCCGAGTACTTCAAGTCCGTGAGCAGCTCGATCATGGTGGTGCGCAGCTTGGGCATCACATAGGCGGGATTCATGGAGGACAGCCGGCCAATGGTGACCATGGCCAGTTCGCGTATCTCAAAGATCTCATCGTGCAGCGTTATGAAGAGCGCATTGAGCGACTCCGGCTGGGCCAGCTTTGCATCGAAGGTCTCGTCCAGGGAGCGCAGTATGCAGATCCGCACATTGTAGTCCATGTCGGTGATGGCCGCCGTCAGCAGGCGCTCGATCACATGGGAAACTGTGTCACTCAGCGTCTTGGAGTTCTCCATGTTGTCTCCGGGTTTCACGGACAGCTTGAGCAGACGCGTGCACGTCTGCACCGCCTCCAGCCGGATCTCTTGCTGCTCGTGCACAATAAAAAAATCCGCACAACTGCAACAATTTTGGGTTAGTCAAAGTGAAAGCTTGCAAGGATTGACACTGCGGCGCTTACCGGTGCACAAAGTCCAGCATGTTCTGCTCCACGAAGTTGAAGGTGCCCAGGGTACGCAGCGCCAGGACAATTGTCGCATTATCGGCGCTCTGCAGCACCAGCGAGGCATCGATGGGCATTGTGGCATAGGGCATGGTCGCTGATAGCGTGTTCGGCTTGTTCATCAGCACCTGGAACAGTATGCTGATCAGGCCCTCCGCAATGGCTTTCTTCAGATCCGGCACATTCTCGGCCAGCTCGCGCAGGCAAACGGTCAGCGCCGGCGACAGGCCCGTGTGGAACATCTGATCGAGTATATCCTTCACATCCTTTTCAATTTCCGATTTGACCGCATGCGCCAGGAGCGTGATGCAGGCAAAGACCGCCGCATCGACGGGCGGCTTGCGTTTGCTGGCCAAATCTTTGGCGGGCAGCGCCTGCTTGATGCTGCCCATAATGGTGCTCAAATGCGTCTTGATATCGCTCTCAACGGCGACGGCCAGATAGCCAATGGTGATGTATGCCACATTGCGATCCTTCTCCTTGCCCCGCAATATCGACATCAAATGGGCCACGCACGTGTTCAGATATTCCTTCACGAATACCTCGCGATTGAAGGCGGCCAAGCGCGGCAGGATCTGCAGCAGCGCCTGCTGCACGTAAGGCGACTTGGACGAACGCTGATCCAGCACATTGCCGCAGATCGTTTTAAAGTTGTGGTTAAGTATCTCGTGGGCGTAGGCGGACTCCAGCACATTGTGCTGCAATTGGAGAGATAAATATTATTAAAACTGGAATCAAGTGGGATTTAATATGTAACATGTTAATATTATAGATTCAGTTTCCTTTTCTAGCAATTTTCTTAAAATAAAAATTGACTCTGGATGCCAATATGCAAACAAATTTCATAAAAAATATCAAAAATCACTGTAAAAAGTAATAGTAAATAGTAAAGTAATATACATTTTAAACTTAATTTTGACTATTTGCAAACAAAATAATTAGAAATAGATTAAATCAATATTTTGCACTGAAAATTTCATTTCTGGACAATATTAATTTTTGTGGACAATATTAATTTATGTGAGCGGCCAGGACCGCTTAATTTATAAAATCAATATCAAAATATTTTTTGAACCTAAGATTAAGCTGTATTTGTAAATTTAGTTTAATATTTTACAACTTGTTCAGTAAAATGTATTCTTGCTTACAAAAACTCAGCACAAAATGTTTATGTATATATAAAGATAAGTCCGATTTTCTGGATATTTCCGAAATGATTGCGAAAATTTCAATATTTTTGCCAATTTTCTAAACATTTCTGTAGAACATTTGTAAGTATTTATTTGATTTAGTAAGCACAAAAATTAAATGCTTATAATTAAAGCTAAATACGTTTTTCTAGTCTGTTGGAAGAATAATAAAATATATGTAAATTGTGTTGAACATTTGTAAATACCCGCTACCCATTTAATTAAATTAATAAGCACTAAAAGTTAAGTGCTTGAAAATAAAAATAGGTGCCCTTTTCTGGGCTGATTGAATAATAACAAAATTTGCGTAAATTCTATCATTAATTTAAGAAAACATTACAACACTTGCAAACAAAATACTAAACTACAAAATATTTATTTAACCAAGTTGAGATTGTAGCAATACCCAAATTTTGGGCTGAATGAAATGGAAATAGAAAATAAAGTCGCCGCAAACGAAAAGTTTCTGTCTTGCAAAATTGATAGGGTATAGAATCGATTCTTACGCTTGATAGCTTGTTGCCAATGCCACTGTGGTGCTCGCCGTCCATCTGCAACTGCGTACTGCCGCGCTTGTCGACAAAAGGCACCTTGAGGCGTGGCACTATGGTGGTCAGTTGATGGCCAGCTGTTGAGCCGCTGTTGGCGTCCAGGAACTTGTTGTGCGGCGACTTTGGAAAGAACTTCTTTAGCGTTATGTATTTGCGTTCCCAGTGCGCGTTGGCGCAGCGGAAGAGCTCGTTGAACACAATGAGTCCGCCGTGTATGCGATCATCGCGTGTCATGCCCTTCTGCTCCTTGCCACCCGGCACATCGCTACTGAAGCTGTTGATCGCCTCGTCGTAGCAGATCTTATACCATTGCGGCTCACTCGACTGCTTTGCGTTCTCCCGCTGAGCGGTAACGATGAGCGCGGCGCGGAGGGCTTCGCCCGCGGATTCGCGTATCGCTGACTTCGGATCGAAGATCGCATTGAAGATGTGTTCGAAAAACGTCAGAATTTGCTGATAAAAGTACGTGGGCAGCGCAATGGCCAGTTCACGTAGTATGAAGACGGCCGCATGACGGCGATACTACACGGAAAAAGTGTATTGAAAAAGACAATTATTATATATATAACCGATTTGAGCGCTACGCACCTCTTGTCGATCGCCGCTGAGCATCTCGAAGGCCTTTTTAATGTCAAAATCAAAGGACTCGGCGCCCTTGGAGCCGGGCATATTGGCCAGCTTGACCAGGGAACGCGCCGCAATTTCCATGATGGTCACATCATTGATCAACAGAAGATCACGCAAACGATTGAGATAGGGGGAGATGCCCTTGCGCGTTATCAGCGCATCGCCGCTTATCAGGCATTCTGCGGTAAAAAAAATGGATTAAGCAAAATATACAGCCGGGACAAAGGTGACATACTCATGGCCAGGGCACCGCCTTTTTTTTCGTTGATGTCCGTCGCATTGACCATGTTGAAGATGTGATGATCAAATTCGTCAAAGAACTGCACCAGCTCCTCCTGCGACATCTCGCGCAGGTCCGTCTTCACGTACAGGAAGAGATCCTGCGCCGCCTTGTTCTGCACATTGCGATTGCGCGACTTCAGTCCGTTGACGAACTGCTGCACAATCGTGGGTGTCGACATCTTGATGTCCAATTGTTTCTTGGGTTGTGGTCAAGGGGGGGCGGAGCGCCCCAAGCGCCTGCACTGCGTAGCAGGTGCACCCACGTCCAGTCGCGACTTTGAGGTTATAATTCGCTGGCCCGGAGTCTGGGTCTGTGTCTGTCTCTATATTCCACAGCTTGCGTTGTGCACGCTCACATGTTTGTGTTGTGCATATTTGGATGCAACTACACTTGTTTTGGATATATATAGATATCTCGTTTTTGAAATTTCTTGACCCCCCGTTTTTGCTGTACGTTTGTTTTGCAGCCGAGAAGGTAGTAGAGATGTGCGTGAGCACTTAACTAGCTTCCGAATATGAGATTCGGGAAGTTATCGATAGTTGGACGCTTGGTGCGCTGTAATGATAATCAGTGCTTTAGGGGCACATACACGTTGCGAATATAACTGGCTTGGCAATGAATCACTATAAAGTATGAATAACGGGTAAGACTTTCGTTAATACTTACCTTTATTAAAGTGAATATAGATCAAATTTGTACATCATTAGATTTTAATTGAACATAGAACAATAATTGTCTCTAAGAATAAATTTTTTTAATTTATAGTTTTATTTTAAAACTATAGATATATACAATAAATATAATATATTAAGTGATTGGTATCTTGTAGAATTATATTATTGCAATTTATATGTATTATTTTATTTTTACAAAAAAATTTGTAAACATATAACTAAATTCGCAAAGGAAAATAATATAAATAATTATTATTACTAAACATAATTTCATTTTTAATTAATACTTAATTACTTTTGCATAAAAACTATTGGATTAATGCAATTTTTTTTTAAATACTTAACATTTATTCAATATTTTCCAGTTTTTATAGCATTCTGTGTTAGTGATGAGACTAACTATCGTGTTTCGATTGTTGGCAATGTGCGAAAATCGATAGAGATTTTCTTAATATATTGGAAAATTTGAGGCGCTGCCAATCTAGATTAAAATAGAAACTCAGTCTGCTGAGAATTTTCATAAGAGCTAAAACAAATGTGAGTAAAAGCGATTTCCCAACTAGCAGAATTATTAAAGCAAGTTGAAAAAAAGAAGTAATGAAAAGTCGCAAGTGCCTAGAATTATGCAAAGGTGCTGAACGCATTGCTTACGCAGTTAAATTTTGAAGTTTCTTCATGTCAACTGTGGGTGGCAAGCGTGAAATTCGTGTGGGAAAAATCGATCGTTGGCCGCTGCTGCTGCGAGGGGGTTTGAAGCTTTCACTGGGGGCTGCTGTTCACAGCAGCGCCACCTAGTTTTTTTTTTTGCCTTTTCTTTTTCAAGCGTGCAAAATGTGTGTGTGTTTGTTTATAGTGGAAAACGTTTTTACCGTTGTTTTCTTTTGTTTTTGCTGTTTAATGTTTAGCGAACGAATTTCGACGTTGCCGTTGTTGTTGTTGCTGAACCGAACTCACCTCAAACATGTCTAACCTGAGGAAATTCAAGGACGAGGACCGCGAATCCGAATACGGTCGCGTGTACGCTGTCTCCGGTCCGGGTAAGACGTCACCTTTGTCCTTCACCTGCTGACCTTTTGTAATTCCCGTACTCTCCCCTCAGTCGTCACGGCGGAGTGCATGTCCGGCTCAGCTATGTACGAGCTGGTGCGCGTGGGCTACTACGAGCTGGTGGGCGAGATTATTCGTCTGGAAGGCGACATGGCCACCATTCAGGTGTACGAGGAAACCTCCGGCGTCACGGTCGGTGATCCCGTGCTGCGCACTGGCAAGCCCCTGTCCGTGGAGCTGGGTCCGGGCATCATGGGCAGCATTTTCGACGGCATCCAGCGCCCGCTGCGGGACATTGGCATCATGACCAGCTCCATATATATACCTAAGGGCGTGAACACGCCCGCTCTTTCGCGCTCCGTGATGTGGGAGTTCAATCCATTGAATGTGCGCGTCGGCTCCCACATCACGGGCGGTGATCTGTACGGCGTGGTGCACGAGAACACATTGGTCAAGCAGCGTATGCTTGTGGCGCCGCGCGCCAAGGGCACAGTGCGCTACATTGCGCCCGCGGGCAACTACAATCTGGAGGACATTGTGCTGGAGACGGAGTTCGATGGCGAGATCACAAAGCATACGATGCTGCAGGTGTGGCCGGTGCGCCAGCCGCGACCCTGTACCGAAAAGCTGCCAGCCAATCATCCACTCTTCACAGGACAGCGTGTGCTCGACTCCCTGTTCCCCTGCGTCCAAGGCGGCACCACGGCCATTCCCGGTGCCTTCGGTTGCGGCAAGACTGTGATCTCTCAGGTATGTTGATAACCGAATAAATTTGGTTTCTCTGATCACATTTGCTCTACTGCACAGGCCCTGTCCAAGTACTCCAACTCCGATGTTATCATCTACGTCGGCTGCGGCGAGCGTGGCAACGAGATGTCCGAGGTGTTGCGTGATTTCCCGGAACTCACTTGTGAAGTCGACGGCGTAACGGAGTCGATAATGAAGCGTACTGCCCTGGTGGCCAACACCTCCAACATGCCCGTGGCTGCTCGTGAGGCTTCCATCTACACTGGCATCACGTTGTCCGAGTACTTCCGCGATATGGGCTACAATGTGGCCATGATGGCGGACTCCACCTCCCGTTGGGCTGAGGCTCTGCGTGAGATTTCTGGTCGTCTGGCGGAGATGCCTGCCGATTCCGGCTATCCGGCGTATTTGGGCGCACGTTTAGCGACCTTCTACGAACGCGCTGGACGCGTCAAGTGCTTGGGCAATCCCGAGCGCGAGGGCTCCGTGTCCATTGTGGGCGCTGTCTCTCCACCCGGTGGTGACTTCTCCGATCCCGTGACCTCCGCCACTCTGGGCATCGTGCAGGTGTTCTGGGGTCTGGACAAGAAGCTGGCGCAGCGCAAGCATTTCCCCTCCATCAACTGGCTCATCTCCTATTCCAAGTATATGCGCGCTCTGGACGAGTACTACGACAAGAACTTCCCCGAGTTTGTGCCGCTGCGTACGAAGGTCAAGGAGATCCTGCAGGAGGAGGAGGATCTGTCCGAAATCGTGCAGCTAGTGGGCAAGGCGTCGCTGGCGGAGACCGACAAGGTCACCCTGGAGGTGGCCAAGCTGCTCAAGGACGACTTCTTGCAACAGAACTCCTACTCGCCGTACGATCGTGTGTGCCCGTTTTATAAAACGGTGGGCATGCTGAGGAATATTCTGGCTTTCTATGAGACGGCGCGTCATGCCGTTGAGTCCACCGCCCAGTCGGACAATAAAATTACATGGAACACCATACGGGAGTCGATGGGCTCGATTATGTATCAGTTGTCTTCAATGAAATTCAAGGTAGGTTTTTTTGACCAGAAGTGTTATATAGTCTAGTTCACGCTCTTTGGTTTCTCTATCTCTCCAGGATCCCCTGAAAGATGGCGAGCAAAAGATTAAGGCAGACTACGATCAGCTGTACGAGGATCTACAGCAGGCGTTCCGAAATTTGGAGGACTAAGCGCCTTGGCCCCAAGTCTGTACTTGAACAGAAAGAAAGAAAACAATACCAAAAATGAGAAAAAAATAACAAAAACTAAAATACCAAACGAAATAAGCAACCAATGTTAGGTTATTATTCGAATTCCCCCATCAAGCTAGTCATATATACACATAATGCGTACTAAGATATTTGAAATCAATTTAATTTTTAAGTTAAACAGTTTATAACGGTTGCGGTAGGACTTGACTATCACTTGATGAACACAAAAGAAACAATGAACCATGAACACGAAGACGACGAAGATGACAGAGTTAGGAAAGACGAACAATAATTAGCCGATAGCGCAAAACAAAAAATATAAAAGGATGTTGTCCACTTGAACCAGCCATATAAAACATACATGCATATACATATATTTATATATTATCTATGTTGATATATGTATACCTAAATAATTATAATTCACTGCTATTTATTGTTAGTAAAATTAAAAAAAAAGAAATTCGTAAAATTATCTAACTGTGTTCTCTACGTAACTGTAACTATAAACTACTAACAATTTATTTAATGTTTTTTGCCATTGCGTGTTACAAGTTAAATACATTACAAACCTATAATATCTATATTATACAACATTATAATATCTATATTACAAACGCAATAATTACGTAGCCCCAATTTGAGGAAAACTTGTGAGTGTTACAAATGGAGCTATGAAAATAAAAATGTATTATGAATGTTAACATTATCAAAAATTCTTTTAATTACAATTCAGTGGTATTTACTGGCGTTATTTACCAATTTTTAATCAATTCAACAAAATCCTCATTACAGCAATATTTCATTTTTAAATTGCGCGCCTTTCGCTTACACTTATTCGGCTTGCGCGCTTTACAGCACTGTTAGCCAGACCGCCGGCTTACTTAACATACGATTTAACATGTTCGTGTTAACTGTGAATGCCAATCAGCCGTTCTCAGTGACGTGTTGCACTGAATTTCTAAATTAACTATTAAAATATTGTTTAAAGTGCTTTCGCAATGTCACAATTTGGCGGACCCAACGATTTCTACGCCTCCGGGCAGCCAGCAGACGCCAGCTACAACTTTGATATGCCAGAGTTTGGTCAGGAACTGTGAGTTGCTTTTGACACGCGCCCACTTTTAATTTATTTAATATTTGCGATTCTTTTGTGCTTCCCCAGCAATTTCCAGAGCTTTGACAACACACAACCTTCGGTGCCGCCAAACTACGATGCCGCCTACAGCAATGCGCCCAACCAGGGTCTTGGCGGCTTCTACGATCCAACCGCTTACACAGACAACAGTTTTTCTGCAGAGAAATCCTTTAAACAGTCGGGTGCGGGGGTGGCGCTGCTGGCGCCACAGGCAATGAGTTCGAGGATGAGCCGCCGCTGCTGGAAGGTGAGCTTGGTTTACCGTTGCACACATTATATGCAATTATGAAACTTATTTTCCTTTTTATTTTCTAAGAACTGGGCATCAATCCAAATCATATATTCCAGAAGGTAAGACTACATTTGTTTTTTAAAGTTTAAAATATTATTTTTGGCTTACTTGTGTGGTCTCCTTGAACCAAATTTAAGTCGACATTTTGAAAGCTTTTTCAATTGCGTATTTTATGCATCTTGCCCTTGCTGCAATGCCTCAGAGGCAGCTCTCAAGATTGCCTCGCTTTGTTTGCGTGCGCAATTACTCCATCTGCTGCATTATTCTTCTTTGGCTTTTACGAATTTCGCTTTTGTTTTCAGTTTTTCTAATTTGTGCAGTTGAGGGCGGGTGGAGTGGGTAAAAGGGCGAACCGAGTGTCCACTTTAGGCCGAGCTTTTCTACCGCGGCCAACTTTGCGTTGGTTGGCGCTCAGTTTTAATTGAAATTTAAATGTTTTTGCATTTTGCTTTTGTATTTATTTATTGCACGCTGCTTTCGTCCGACGCCGCTTAGCTCGTTTGCATTGTTGTTGCGCTGCACTTGTTGTTTTGTCGTTAATGAAGACATATTTTTTCATTGCTCTGCTGTTGCGTTGTTTTTTTTTAAATAAATAAAACAACTTTTGTGTTTTTAATTAAAGTTTTTCTTTCGTTTTGCTCTATGTAACTTCTCGCACATTTTTGCCTTTTGTGAAAATTTGCGTTCATTTTGTTTTTTGTCGTTTTTTTCTGCGGAATTTATTACGTTTGTGTTAATTGAAAAATGAAAATGTTAATGAGTCTGTTGCCATCATAAAAATTAAGTGAAACACTAATTAAATTGTACGGAACACAGAATTCTACAGCAAAAGCAGGTACAAAAACAAAATGCAAATTCGTTTACAATGACAGCTTTAAATAAAACTAAATAAAACTGATACGTTATTTTTTGTATCTTTATTTATGAGTAAACCCGATTTATATGGAAATAAAAACAATAATATATGTCAGAATGTAACATAAATATACCAGGATTAAAATAAATTTATTTTATTTAAGCAGAAGCACAGTTTGTATCTGAAAAGTAGAGAAACTGCATGTCCATTTCCTTCAGAGAAAAAAAGCTTCTTCGAAACATATTACATTGAAACTCTTTATATATACTTTTCATTCCATAGTATTCTCGTAAAATGGTTATAATCATGGCTTCAAATCTAAAAAAAGAGGTGGTTCGGTTTGCGGTTCGAATCAATTCCTCGCCTTTAGGTTCGGTTAGTGAACCTGGTATTTCTCGTCAATGAGCCTGAATTTTATTCGAGCTTTGGTTCGTCACATTCTATCAAATTTATCGCCTTTTATTTTGTTTAATTTTTTTAATTAAGGGGGAATAATAAAGGGTAATTTTTTTAATACAGATATTCAAAAGTTTTCCGATAATGAAATTTTAATTTGTTTAAAGGTATAAGATACTGAAAATACTTTTGATATTCCTAAAACCACGAAAAAATTAGTTATTTTTATTTTTTAATTAATTCTTAATTCGATTGTTAAACTACTTCTGTAGCTTTTATTTTTTTAATTATAAATTTTTCTGGTGTAATCGACTAGTATTTTTACAATATCCAATCTAATTCAAATCAAAATGCCGCATTCATGTTACCCTCTCCAATTGTATTAAAAGGATTTAGACAATGCCTATTGTGAAAGGGATTTCATGTTCGCTAAGGTCAACTGAGCTGCTTGTGTCGCATGTGTTGCCCGTAAACGGTGATTGTTTTGTTTGGCTATTGTTTCATTTATTACTGGGCTGGTGGTCTAAATTCTCGTGCGTCAAACATGTTGACAGCCTCGTTCGCTGCTCCGCTGACTGGTCGGCAATATCATTTATCATCAATTTCCATTTTTCAAATTTCACTGCGAGTGCACACACACAAAAACCCAAGCAGGAGCAGCAGCAACAACTGTTCGAAAGCGGAACTCTGGCTTCGTTTTGTGTCCGTTGTGTGCGAACAAATGAATTGTGTCGTGTTCTGCCGCAGCAGGTTGTGAATGATGATGGGTTGTCCTGGTCGCTGTTGAAATCCTTCACTTGCTGTAATTTTAATAACATTGCTTTAAATTACACTCTCCCCTCTCGCTTTGTTTCCCGTTTCAGACGCTGGCCGTGCTCAATCCCCTACGCGGCACAGAGCAACAAATACTCCAGGACACGGACATGGCCGGACCACTAGTATTCTGTCTTACACTTGGAGGCATCCTGCTACTGGTGGGTTGACCGCGAAACGACTTTAATTACATGATTTCAATTCGAGTTTTCATACTCGTTATCGAAGTGAAAACGGTCTATCGAGTTTAAGCAATGTTCGTCCGTGTTTCCTCATTAACGTAATTTATTTCGCAGATATTAAAAATAGAGTTTTTAAACTTAATAGTATATACTCGTGTATACCCGCATTAGATAAATTGCTTTTTATTATTATGTAAGGCTCTTTGATCCATAGCTCCCATATTTCAAACACCCATAACTATGTCAAAACTGAATCGAGTTACGTGTTTGATGACATTTTGGACAAGATTTATTCCTCAGATTGATTCTGCATTTAAAATATATGCATTATTGAAAATACAATTTTTTTCAATTTTTTGTTAAAAAAAACCATCATGGTAAAAAAAAAGCAAATACTCATTTTCGAAAATTTTTTTTCAATATCTAGAATTGCAAATTTAAATTTATTATTGATTGTGGCTGTCATAATTAGTATAAAAAGCAACATTAAAACTGGTTCTAAGGGAGCTCTTGGGTCCATAGCTCCCATATTTCAAACGCCCATAACTTTGTCAAAACTGAACTAATTTTCACGTCTGATGTCATTTTGTTCATGGTTTATCTTCTAGATTGATTCCGCATTTAAAATATATGCATTTTTGAAAATACATTTTTTTGAAATTTTTTGGGAAAAAACATGTACCCACCTTACTCATTTAGGGAAAATTTTTTTTTTCAAAATTTAGAATCCGGAATTTCTATTTTTAATCGATTGTGGTGGTCACAATTAGTATAAAAAACAACACTAAAGCTAATTCTGAGGAGGTCACATTTTTTGTCAAAAATCATGCAAAAATTGACAAAAATTTGGACACGTGAAGCTCTGGGATCCATAAGTCCCGTGTACTCCCATAACTTTGTCATAATTGAACCGATTTTAATTTGATGGCATTTTGGTCATGATTTATACCTTAAAATTATTCTGCATTTAAAATATATGCATCATTGAAAATAACATTTTTTGGAATTTGCGTTCAAAAGCGGTCTAGATTAAAATTTGTATTTTTTATGTGTACAAATAATGCTAGGGTACACGTTTACATTGTAAAGGAGTATTGCGCTGTCGGGTAAAACCGACTGCAACGTTCTTACTTATTTTTTCCCTTCAACATTCACAGAGCGGCAAGGTTACCTTCTCCTACATCTATGGCATTGGCGTAATGGGCTGCATCTTCTTCTACTGCCTGCTCTCGCTGATGGTCACACGGGCGCAAGTGACCTTTGGAGCCGTTGCCTCCGTGCTGGGCTATTGTCTGCTGCCCATGGTCGTTCTGTCGGGCATCAACATTTTAATCACCATTCAGTAAGTAATTGTTGACCCAACTTGCTGGCTTTTTACGAACCCCTCCCTCCATTTGGTCCTTCTCGATTTGTATTTATGTTTTTAATTGAAAAGTTGCCAATGCATTGTGAGCTGGGCCGTAATCAGAAACTTTGGTTAAGTCAGCCCAGCTGCGACTGCAGCACGTTCAACTACTTAGCCTTGTTTGATGATTGGACTTGGAATATTTCTAGTTTGATTGCGATAACTTTTACAGTTGTTTACCAATTGAAACTAAGGGCTGTGGATATAGAAATTTATATTTAGGATTAGACAACGCGACCAAGACATGGGCTTACTGATAAGTTAGAATGAAATGATGTAACCAAGAAAAACAAGCTTTTTGGGCATAGCTCGTTATATAAATAAATATATATAAATTTATTGTTGTATGTAGTTTTGTTTTTGCTTGCATACTTTTATTCAAAGACAATTTTTTATATTTTGATAAATTATCAAAAACTAAGATTTTTGATAAGATTGTGATTTTAATTTTAAGAATATTTTCCAAAATGTTTATAGAACTTAAGACTATATTTCTATAAAAACCACATAATTTTCAATACAATTACCCAGCTTTATACATATAATTTTAAATAAAGTATTTCGATGAGGCTTCAACATACTTTTCCGATGATCATTAAGTGCACATACTTTTTTTGTATTCTTCTGTTCTCTCTTCTTGTTTATATATCATATGGCTTCTTTTTAAAAGCCAGTTAACATTTAAATTTTATTACCTGAAATAATTTTACACATATGATATTTTTGAAGCTTTGGCATTCCAAAGAGAGTTTATTCGTTTTTAATTAAAAGAAGCCTGCAACACTAAGAATCGTATTCGTCTGTTTCATTAGCCGACATTTATTTATTATCTATATATACTTTCTCATGTAGAACATGGGTTCCTTTTTAATTTTGTTGCATTCTGACGGCGTCGCAAAAAAAAGAAATAGGCAACTTAATTTGCGCTTTTAGTGCACTAGAGGCCACAAATTCGAAGCCAAAAAAAGGCAAGTGCCCAGCTATGCGCCGTTTAATTTTCGCGCCACTCTGTAAGTGGAGGAGGCCACAGAAAAAGAAGAAGAGAAGAGTGATGAGGTGTGTGAGCGAGAGACATAGTGTACGGGTGATGGTGCCGTATACGGATATTCACAGTCGGCCACGTATTTTCCTTTTCAAACATGTGTTCAGCACTTGGTGTATATATGTGCAGTCGCTAGTTTGCCCTTTTTTTTTTGGTTTTTCTGTCGAGAGCATCACGCAAATGTTGCGTGCGTCGTGGCAAAAGCCCGTATGCCTCGACGCCCGTCTGGTCCCAGCACCCAACCCCCGAACCCAGCCAGAACTCTGGCACGTCATAATTTCAACTGGCGCTAGTACGAAAAACAACTATTGCCCGAGCTTACTCGACACCAGCAGCATTTTGTCTACCAACTCCCAGCAGCCCCACACACCCAAACCACCCTCGTGTATTTTTTTCCTCAGCTGAAGCTGCCCAATTGCCATTTGGTTGCCCGTTTGCTTGCATTTTTTATTTGTTGGCTTAAAACGCCTGCATTTTGTGCGTGTTTGGTTGGCTGTGTGTGTGGGTGGCTGTGTGTGGGTGTGTGGCTGTTGATGTTCATATACTCGGACTCGTAACCGGAGAAGCCCCGCCGTGCCTGTGCCGACCCTTTGGGCTCCCAGCAAGTTTACAGTAAATATTTTTGCGATTTTTTTTAGACAGACTTTTTAATTGAGTTTGTTTGGTGATGCAAAAGTGCACAAAAATTACACAGACAACAGTTGGCAGTGTGTGTGAAGTGGGAGCGCGCAACGGGACCCTGTTGGGGTGGGGGCGGCACGGGGGTTTTTCACAGCATTGGTTTGATTGGTTTTAGTCGCAAGGCCTTTCGGTACTCGGTCCGTTTAAGCTAAGCCAGAAATCACTTGGCACAATCAACAACAACGAGAATTTTGAGAGTTTAGGGTACTACCAATGAAGACCACAGCATAAAAAGCGGAATTTAAACAGAGCCGTATATGGTTTGGGTTAGGTACGTAAGGTTATTTGTAGTTTGGCTTAGTTGAAAGCGAATTGCGACAGTTTTGGGACCAGGTGACCTCAGGGTGACCACAAAAGAAAAAAAATCGGAAGGCAATCCATTAAATGGAACAGCCGGGCATCGAGATTGGGTCATACACATTGTGAATTGCGCTGATTGATATTACGAACCTTTGGAAAATATTACAATTATTTATAGATTTCATAACTAAAACTTAAACTACTGCTCTTAGTTTTATATATTATACTATAAATTCTTTTGTGATATTGTAGTAGAATTAGATTTTAGATTTTTGTTGAATTGAAATGTCTTAGTTCTTGAGGCTTGTTCAATTCAATCTTCTCTACTTTGAATGATTGTGCACCAGATTTATACTCTTTATCGCCAAATTTAGGCAGATAAAATAGTCACTTATGAATGTGGACTTGAGGAACAGATATTCCTATGGGTATATTGGTATCTATTTGAGAAAGTATAGCGTTTATTAACAAGTGTTTTATGGTTCGCATTTTGAAGTTTTCTATTACCTTCATATTGGATCTATGCCTTAAGCTCTTGGGCGTAACTCAAATATGAGAGTATTGCAATTTCCATTCTCTTTTCCACCCATTGATGCTTTGTGGTTGGTCTGTGTTTGCACATCCTTTACACAGAGCCTGCTGCCTCTTTGTTTGCCCTGCTTATTCATTCACAAAATACACACACTCACACCCACACTAATATATACACGTAGCCACATCGAGTCTGAAATTTTTTATGGCATACACTCACTCACCCGTATACTCTTTCTCCGCTGCTCATGCATATGCATTGTTTATTGATTTTACCGCCGATGTTTCTCTTTGCTTTGCTCTTGCATTCTCCCCATATCTCCACAGAGCTCACTCTTTCTAAATCTCTTTGCGTTTTGCAGGGGCACACTCGGCCTAATTGTGAGCGGAATCTCCATACTCTGGTGCGCCATATCGGCCTCGAAACTATTCGCCACGGCGTTCTCCATGGACCATCAACAGCTGCTGATTGCCTATCCGTGTGCGGTGCTCTATGGAGGATTTGCGTTGATTACCATTTACTAGGCCGCCTGGAGGCAACCACGTTGCTGTGTCCTGTTGTCTGTGTGTGAGTGTGTCTCTGTATCTGTGACTGCGTTTGTATCGGTGTATTGCAATATTGTGGCATGGTTTTAATTGTCCTGCACACAGGCACACGCACACACACTTGCACGTACACACATAGCTATAGACATGATAATATTTTAAGAAAATAAGCGTCGATTGCAGATTTGTTTTTCACATACCTCTTTTTTTACCGCGGCCGTGTAATAAATTTGATTGCAAAAAAAAAATATTAACAATATTGCAATGGTTTTATTGTTTTTATTGCGGGTCTATCATATCGGTTGGCAATCTTTTATACATATTAAAGTTTTAATTTGCTGACATCCATGCTGAAAAGAGCATAAGGGACTTTGAATGGCAATGAACGTTCAAAAAATGCGCATAAAAACATGTGATGGATCAACATTTAATATGTAGTTATTTAAAAATGTATTTGTAAGTTATAGTTGCACTTTGTCAATTTGTGCGATACAATTTATATTCGATACTTTGAATAAAGTTAAGTATGCAGATTATTTTTATGATTTTACAGAGTAAAAAAATAACTACAACTTTAATTTTTATGATTTTTTAACAATTTTAAATTATTTATTTGAATCATTAGTAAAATGTTTAATAAAATATAATTTCTTTTTTTGGTTTATGTCAATCTTTCTCTTATTATTAAATTAAATTTAAATTCTTACTAATTTTGACAGATTTTTTAAATTCTTGAATTGATAACTCTCTATGGATAATTAACACATTTCTTAGTTAAAGCCCTAATTTGTGATACATTCATCTTTTATAATATTATCTTTGCATAGGAAAAATTTTATGGGCAACAATAAAAGGAGTTAAGTTCATAATGCTTAAATCAACATAGAGCATTTTTGATTGTTTCTGAGTTTTGCGATTATGGCCAGATGTGAATGCGCTTAAATAATGCAAAGTGTTAATTCAATTTGTTAATGGCCGAAGTGAATAACAAGCGAGTAAAAAAGTTGCGTTGACGCGAGTGCTTGACTGGTAAATACCCTACAAATTAATGCAAAGTTGTACCTATGAATATAGGAATTATGTAACGTAATGACCTTAAAGAACATATATACTAAATCTGTTAATTATAGAAAATATAATTCAAGTTGATTAAGATATAGATTTTAGAGTCACTTTGGCTCGCTATGATCTTTCAATTTTCATGGCTCAATTAATGTATTTCTATATACCCTTTTACTTTATTATTTATAGCCACAGGGTATATTAAAAAGGGTCCGGGTTTGCTACTCGCCGACGTGCCTGTTTACCATATGCAAATAAATCTGCCTTATTCGCTATCCCGGATTCATGTCCTTGTCCTTGACGCTGCTGTTGTTGCTGCTCTTACTACTGTTGCTGCTGTTGTTGTTGCTGTTGTCGTCACGTTTTCATATTACATAATTAGCGGCATTTGGGTTGCCTTCGCATTTCTCGCTGGTCGTTGCGAGCTCCTTATTCCTGTCGCCTTGGTCGTCTGCATGAATAAATTGCAAAATGCGTAGCATACTTTTGTGCTTTGCGCTTTTTGATTTCCGTTCGTTGCCCAACAGGCCGACAGCCCAACGCCCCCGCCTATGCAAATTGTTGTAATTACTACAATTCGGTTGAGCATTTTTATGGTCGGTTGGCAAAAAAAAAATGTGGAAAAAAAATACATGCGGAAATATTTGTGCGCTAATTGCGTGGCGCGCTCGAATTTTTGAAAGCGAAGCCGCCGCCAAGGACATGGCCAGAATGGGCGAGTGTGCTTAAGCGGCGCTCATCAAAGGCGCTGCTCGCCATTAGCGCCATTAATAAACACTCGTTAGCATCCGCTGCAGCGGCGCCCAAAACTCACCTCTCGAATGTGTTGCTGATAATTAGAATTAGCGCGCAATTAGCAGCAGAAGGGGGTTGGGTGGAGGGGGTCTAGTTGCTATTTGGGTGGGCGGCTCGCTTTGCTTTAAGCTTATTAGCTGCGCTCAATTTTGAATTAATAAGCAGCTTGGACTTGGCGCAAATCCTTCGCTAAAAAATGAAACGCCACAATGGCGCGCATTGCGTTCATTTTTAAGCGTTAAGCCAACAATAGCAACACCTGCGGACAAAAGCAGCTTAACAAATGCGCAGCTAGCAACGAGGCGAATGAAGGGAAAAAGCACCGGCAGCAGCTTCAGCAGCAGCAACATCAACAGCAGCAGCAGCACCATAAAGCAAAGCATCAGCGGATTGGGCGTGGCCACAACAAGAGTTATTACATTTTAGCTCTTCCAGCAGCTTCGCTCGCTGCCTGCTAGCTGCATTTTAATAAATATGCAATATAAGTAAAAAATAAAAAAATAAAATAAAACGCTCGCCAACTCAAGCACATTCAGCGACAAAGCCTCGACGAAGTGCGCGGTAAGAGTGGATGCACTCAGAGAAATTGCCAAGTACTAAATTCTAGTAATCTAGTCTTGTTTCTTCAAGATTTATTCTTTTTGAATATTTCTAAATTGATTATTATTTATTATACTTCAAAACAAGTAAGAACTTTGCGTCGGGTCTAGCCGAATACTCAATACTCTTTCAGAGTATAATCACAGTTTATAACTGTCGAAAATTATCTAATTATGATTCTTATATTTTACAAATATCGATTGCGATATTGCAACATATACTCCGTTCGTATATTCTATTCTAATAATAATATATTTAATTAAGCATTGGAAAATGGCTGTTATGAAGCAAATACTTGAAATAAGAATTTTAGGAATTTTTAAAATTGTTATTGATCGGTTAGGAAAAGCAGGACTTTTTCGCTGAGTGTGGATAAGGACCTGGCAAGTGAAGCAGCTGCTTCTAAGTTGCAACCGATGCCAAAAGTGAAGGCGTTAATTAC
Source organism: Drosophila robusta (assembly GCA_035043565.1). Classification (NCBI taxonomy): domain Eukaryota; kingdom Metazoa; phylum Arthropoda; class Insecta; order Diptera; family Drosophilidae; genus Drosophila; species Drosophila robusta. The sequence continues at coordinate 7,933,544 of JAWNMW010000583.1, read as the reverse complement.
GTTGCCTCAACGCAGCCTGGGTAAAAAGAACGCAATAGAAAACGTGTTGGCAACGTCATTATGGATAAATGACATGCGGAGGGGCGGGGGAGGGGCTGGTCGAAGGGACTGGCGGTGCTTTCATCTTCGCAGGCAACCAGAGGCGCATCGTGCAGTCGCCACATTTTTAATTAGCGCGCTTAAAAGCGCATTGAGTAGACAAACGGAACAACTATAAGGGCTGTCAGGATGTTGTGCGTAGGTGTGTGCGTGAGCGTGTAAGGTGTATTTTAACTACAAAATAACAACCACAACAGCTACAAGACTTAAGTACAGAGCCGATTGCAATTAAGCTGCACATATTGAAAAGCAATATAAGAGCCTTAAAAAATGTATATATTCATACATTGACAGCGCTTTTATTATAAGCCTTTAATCCAAATTATGAATTTATATTTGTTTCAAAGTATTAATATTACACATTTTGTCTTACATATTTCCAATGTCATTATAGACTTTATCAATCTGAAAACAAAAGGTCTTTGCTCAAAGGATAATAATTGCTTTTATTTCAATATATTTTTTAAGCTTTCTGGCATGTTCTGGATACTCTTCAATACTTTAATGCAGTTAATTATTATATAGTCATTCACGAAGTGAAAGGAGTATACTGGGTTTACCAGCATCAGATAAGGTGTCAAATTCTTTTACTTGTAGATTTAAATAAAATTTAGATTTGTTTGCAAAGTTTAGTTTTAAAGTTGGTTACATCAAGTTTTGCAGGTAGATTACTGCTGATCTATTTTAATGAGCAGGCAAACACTTCCGCCCGCAAAAATTACAAAAAATATATATATTATTGATTATTTGTTATGTGTACAAATAATGCTAGGGTACATGTTGCGACTTCAACGTTTTAGACAGCCAGCAAAACGGACCCAATATACTCTTTTCACTTCGTGAATGAGTATAAAAATCTGTGAAACATTTTTCGAAAATAGCCAGAGAGAGTAATATATCATTATGAGTACAGGTATTAACATGTGCGGAATTTAAGCTGTGCTAATACCTCATTCTCTTACTGCCTGTGGTATTTTCACAGCTTTTTGTAAAACTTCTGATACATATGTTTTTTTTGCCTACAGGGTATACGAACTCGTGAGAACACGTCTGCGTTCTCTCGCACAGCTCAAAATGCGGTTGCTGTGCGGAAGCAAGTGGCATGTGGGTGCCAGAAGGGGGGAGGAGGGGGCAGCTGTCTGCTGGCTGCGTAATCCCCGCGGCGTTGACTTTTGAAAGGCCAAACCAAATTGCTGGCAAGCCTCAGCTACCTCATCAGCCTCAGGTACGTGCATGCACCTCCGCAGCTGACCACAGAGCGGCGCTGATATGAGCGTTTATCGCTCGCTAAAAGCCGAATGCAACATTTATGGCAATGCTTCAAAATGGGGTTTATAAGGTGGCTTGATGGGCGGGGAGCTCAGCGCGTTGATTGCTGCGGACAACGCTTGTTGCATACTTCCGGGCGCCAGCGCCAAGCCACAGCTATGAACGGTTTTTAGGGCAGATAGAAGCCGTAGCTGTGGGCCGCTGCACACTTACGCATATGGCCCGGTTGGAATTGGCTGGAACGACTCTTAACCTGACCAATTAGCTGCAGCTCAGAGACAGACGCAGCGGGAACTCAAGTTGGCCAAGAGGCAGAGCGAAAACAAAGCACTTGAATTAATGGCCAGTAGAATGTGCTAAGCATGTTTATTGTTTTTCACTTTTCATGCACTTCAATGAGCTTCAGTTTTGAGTTCGGCGTGTGCGCCGTGCTGATAGCCAAGTGCAGGAGGAGAGAGGAGAGAGAGAGGGAGAGTGAGAGGCAGACAGAGAGAGTTGGAGCCCAAGTCGAATATCAACTGAACTGTAGATAATCCCCTGACAACAGCAGTTAACGGGCAACGATTACTTGGCAACAAGTCAATTACGACTCGAGTCGAGTCTTGTGCCTGGTTGCAGCGATAAGCGTCTAGCACTAACACAACTCGGCCTGCTAACACAATAAATTCTTTGGCCCCGTCGCTGCAGATCCCCTTAATGCGCCAACTAATTGGGCGAGGGCCGTGCTGATGCGAATGCGGGTTCCGGATACCAGGCCAGACCCCCTCCCCTCCCCACCCCTGACCACGGCCCAAAGGCGACCTGCGCTGCCCTTATCGCCAGCTGGCAATCGCTTGTAATCTGCCGCTCACTCACGAGCTAGTTTCCCGCTTTTCAATTTGAACAGAGCAACGGGAATTACAACTTTGGCGTTCTCTTTGCAACAGACGGTTCGGAATAACTCCATCAGCTATGTGGAACTAAGCAACTAGGCAACTAGGCTAATCGGCTTAGGGTCTTTTATATACAAGCTTTCAAAAACAAATTGAATATGCATATAATGCATTTAATTGCACTTTGTTTTCTATGTATATGCATAATGTACAGTTGTTCTTACCTGGCTCAACAGTTTTTCTCAAAACTGTCACTCGCTGTTTTCCATTCATTTTACGCCTGTTGGTTGTTGATAAAGGAAAAAAATGGCAAAGCAGCTATGGATTATTTTTTTATAAACAGCTTTAAATATTTAATGAAATGAAACTTTGCATCTAATGGTAAGAAATTTTAAGAAAAAATTGTTGAAAAAGTGATTTCTTGTAAAGATTTGTAAAAATCACATATTTTCCACAGTTATGGGTGATAATTTAATGCATTCTTGGAACTTTTGTTGAAAGCACTCATAAGGAGATTAAAAACAGGGTCACTCTGCCATTTTTCACTCATTTTCCACGGGGATGTGTGATACTTTTACTGCATTTTTCGAACTTTGTGGGAAGAAGTTCGAATGAAGAACAAAAATTGTTCTGACAACACCCATTTTCCTTCCTTGTAGCTAAAACTTTCATTACATTTTTTTCAAGGTACTTTGAAGCCGCTCAAATATGCAAAACAGGAGAGAGATTAACAAAACTTTCCCACCCATATTCCACGCTTGACGGCGGATTTATATAGTTGTAATTAAATATAATACAAACCCATTTAAATATATTTATTTTTTTTTAAGGTAGCCATAATTTTTTAGGGTATTACAAATTCGGCTCGACGTATGCAATTTGAAACTTTTGTTGAAATTACATTTTTGCGATTTTTACAACAGTTTTATTGCCTGTCGAATGGCAAATGGCGATTGTCTGTGGTCTGGATCTGAATTCTGGTCAAGATTTGGCTGGCTTTGCGATTTCAGTTATGCGGTCGCCAGAATTCAATTAAAAGACAACATAACATTTCTCTTGTTAGATGAAAACTTGGCACACTTGGCCATCGAGTTGGAGTGGCTGGCAGGAGCTCGGACTCGATGCTGAACCGAGTGAGATAAGGATATGGGTGAGTTTACCCAAAAACTTTGAAGCACGTGCTGCAAATTTGGCTGGCAAATGCTCAGCTACGAATCATTCAGGCGGCAACAACAAACAGACAGAAAAACAATGCGGCAAATAGAAAGAGTGCAAAGTGGGCTGGCTAGGGGGCCCGATAGTGATGGGTGGGGGTAATGGGGGGCGGGGGGTTTACAGCTCATACGCTTGGCTGCATTTGCATATTTTGTTGCGAATTGTTGCTCGACTGGCTGCTAATAGGAAAATGCGACACAGACAACGAGCAGACGAGACAGATAGAGGCAGACAAAGAAAGAGAGAGAGAGAGAAAGATAGGAGGGGTTGGAAAGAGTGTGTGCGTGTGTGTTGGCATGAGTTGTTTTTGCATGTCTAATACGCTTTGAACTCGCTGGCGCTACAAGGAAATATGTATGCCAGATGCTTAATCAGCCGAACACACACAAACACACACAAACACACAAACACACACACACACACCACTACCAAACAAAGCAAACGAGTGAACGAGCGATGCATAAATATTTCAATAGCATACTTTTCGGCTACGTGCACAGAGTAGATCCCCCCTCATTTCCCCGGCATTTTTCTGAGCAGCGAACACTCTACTGCATTTTATTTAACGTAAATAATTGAAACAATTTTGCGGACACTCGTTGCAAGCGCTAGGAATGCTTTGGCCCTGATATTGCACTTGGACTTGGAATGCAAAATCAGTCGATTGGGCCCATAATACAACGTTTGAGTGTACAAAACTAACTTGGGCCAGTTAACATGCTGCCATCGTGACAGTCAAAGCCATATATCTATTAATTGGTTCTTATATACAGCGATAGTATGGGTTTTCATACTTGATATTCTAAAGGGAGAATTTTGTAAGTTTTTCGTAAATAGGCATTCAAAGTATTCTGCTGCTTTTGGGGAATATGGTAACCCAAACTGAGTTACGACTCAAAAAAGTTTGGACAAATTACACGAATGTCGGAACTTCAAATTGTGCATTAAATAGTTTGCAGTCAGCTGGACCAGGCAACTTTATTTTATGGCTGCCATAGAAACTATCTGACGAAAATTTACTTTTTATACAAATTCAGATATCAACTTGTCAGCAAAATCTCCCTTCCAAATAATCAATTCTTGCATGGAAAACATTTTTGTTTTTTTAAGGCAGTCCAACCAGCCATGGCAAGCTAAGTTTAAATTTTTCTTTAATAAATTTTAGGTAATTATATTTTTTTGGCAAGATTAATAGTGTAAGCAAAAATGTATAAACAGTCTAGAGAGGAGAATTATAATTGTAATTAGTTAACATTATTAAATATTAATATTATATTATATATTATATTATCTTAATATTATATTATATTCTAATATTAAACTAATATTCACATTTTTGTCATATGGCAATCCAAGAGTACAATTTGGAGTACAATTTTATAAGAGACAAAAGTTAAAAAAATCGATATAAATTTGCATATTGCTTTTGTTTATTTTGGCTTAGGACATTAATGAATTATATTTGAATTGTGGCTTTAAAGCTGTATCCATTCAATTAGCATCGAGTTACAGCTAAATTTGGTTAGGGATAAGCTTAGAATTTCGACTGAATATTAAATACAGACTTACAGACGTCCTACACAAACTAATTAGGTTTGATTATTACGCAGTTGAAATTCTATGCTTATCATAAGTTTCTCTCGTGCGCTGCTGCTTTCAGTTTTCGCTACCAAATCGTAAACAATTAAAATGCTTGACGCGTGGGCGTGTCTTAAAGTGGAATTCTTAAGTCCTTAAAAATAGCTGGCTTAGATTGAAATTTGTTTTCTATTTGCATATGTCTAAGGACGCTGATGTATGTAGGTATACGCACATGTATAAATGTATGTTGATGTGCGTTGTCGAAACAACTTTGGGTTGACGCAAAGTATTTCAAACTCATTTAGCCGCGTGGGTTCCCTTTGTTGTTGTTGTTGCTGTTGATTGGTGTTGCTAATATTGTTGTTGCTGCTGCTGCTGCTGCCGGTTGGCGTGGCTTTTGCTGTAATTTCGTTGTCATTAAGTTGGCATTATAACAAAATGCCTTTTCAATCACTTTTGACTAAATGCACTGCCTGCTAGCGCCCCCCACCCCCACCTCGTAGCCCCCGCATCCCGCCCGGCAGCGCCACTGGCATCCGCGTCTGCTTGCCGCGCTTCAGCAAGTTTCGGCAATTTTTCGACAGGGATAAGTAAACACAACAATGGCAGGACTGGGAACAAGAGTCGAGCACAGAAGAAGCAAAACCACAAAGCTAAAAAATAAAATAAAAACCATAATAGACAGTTTTCTCTGGCTTGTGGAAAATTAAATACACTTGCCGACATACAGCAGATGTGCGATATTTTTTTTTTAGACTCAGCCAAGCAATGAAAAACAATCTTAATATCCAGCCGAATGTGCCTTATAATATAGAAGCTGGCTGTGGGACTTTGCATATATACTAGAAGCATAGCAAAGCTTCGAAGATAGAAAATATATAATACATTGGATAACAATTTAAAAGTACGATGGTAAGAGCTTTTTAAAGAGAGTTCAAATAACTTTGATAAACCAATATAAATATAAAATTAATAGAAATTAATTCCAACAACTGCCATCATATAAAATATAATATAGAAATAGAATAGAATAGAATAGAGTTTGGCAAGAAAATCGTGGGTAACAAAAAGTTAGTTAATGCTAAATATATGATAGACTGGACCAATCCGGCCGATTTCTTTTCCAACAAGACATCTACCAAACGTAACAAATTGTATGACAAACATAATAATACCCCTCGCGTAGCGTATGTAAAGAGAAACATGGGCCTGGAGTGTGCCTTTGTCCTGGGCAAGCGAGAATGGAACGCAGTAAATTTCAAGCGTTTCGTCAATGTCACTGCGGCTGGCGTAGACCAAGGATCGAGTGTAGACCACGTGGACTGGGCCGTATTGCCGTCTGCCCACGCATATCCTTTTGTATTTAAAATGTTTGCCTTGCCTGATGAACAGAGCGAAACTTTTCTTTACGCTTTATTTTCAGTTCGTTTTTGTTGTTGTTCTTTATTTATATTTTTTTTTTTTCATTCTCAACAATTTCATTATCTGCGTGGCAAGGACTCCGGCAGGCAGGACTCGGTGAATAAGGCAGCCGCTCTGAGCGATAGGCCAGTTGTCTGTGGCAGGCGACACGCTGCTCGAGTGGCAGTTGGCAAATTTTTATGGTTAAACTTTTGCATGGCATATATGGGGGCGTGGCAAGTTGCGCCAGTGCAGTGATAATGCGGCTTCAATACGAGAGCAGAGTGGGTGGAGTTGTGAGTACATGAAATAGGATACACGCGCTGCAACAACAAAACCAAAGACAACAGTCGAAAAACAGCTTGGGGCGCATTTGCATAGGCTTAATTTAAATTCCCTTAATCAGAAGCATATCAAACAACAACAACAACAACACGTAGCGGTGGCTAAAAAAGGACAATGAGCGACAGGACCCTTTTGGCATGCAGAACTAAGCAGAGCAAAACAGGAAAAAAACAAAACAAAAAAAGCAAAGCAAAAAAAGGTTCGCTTAACTTCGCCAAATAACTGCAGGCGTTGTAAATCTGCGCAAAAGGACATATCGTCATCAAGCATAACAAAAGCGGCGGCAACAATAACAGCAAACAACAACAACAGCAACAACAATAACATGCGAAGGCACACACAGGCCAAGGATCTCGCAGCGCCTGCTCAAAAATAACAAAATCAAAAGGATTTTGCGTATAAGTTGCAAATTAAGTTGCCGTCACCGTTGTCACCACCACAGTTGCCCAAGACGCCAAGACGTCCTTGCCATCTGCTTATGATATCCTCTTTGGCCTGCTGGCAACAAAAACAACAGCAAAAACAACAACCATAACAACAGCAACAACATTGACGCTGTAACAAGAGCGCAACATATCCTTATGTACATACCTCCTGTGCACCAGTCCATTTAGACAAGCCCCCATCAAGGACTTCTTCAGTTCAGCGTAAATTATGAATTTGACAGCGCCAATTTGCACATACGTATTACCATATTTTCCATAAAAATTATGAAACTGCGAAGCGAGAAAAATAGATAAATTTATGTAAGTGAAGCATGTTATTAATGAAAGATAGTAGACCATCGAAAAAACAACGCTATTAACCAGGTCTACAACATTATTTGTATGTACATATATGTTTTAAATGTGATTTTCATTTTGTTGTTGGCAAACAAAAAATATTTTTACTTATTTGCATATGTTGTACATGCTCTAAAGTTCAATTAAAATAAAATCTACGTAACATTTTTGCTTATTTAAATACAGCACAATAATAGAATATTTTTTTTTTGCAAATTTTATTGTATTATAAAAATATTGTTTGTGTTGCAACAAGAACAAATGCGATATAAATTGCAATTGCATGTTCAAAAAATGAACATAAAAAACATGTGCAACTTTAGTTGAGGATAACTTACAGATTAATAAAAAGACCAATGAGGTAACTTAAAATAACAATTGTCTCAAATCTCATCAATAAAATATTTCTATACCTTACTTGACGCCATGAAATTCGCATAGAAAGGTGAAATTTAATTATGTGCTTTTATTTTAGATTTTTCTCGGTAATAAAAGCCAAAAAAAAAAAACGTATGCTTCTGAATTAAGGCAGTTTACTTTCTTAATTTGTTGTTTTCATTTCCTAAGAAATCTTTGTTATATAAAATGCGTTTTTACCCATGATGAACGCTTTACTTGGATATATGTACGCTTGATTGTATTATACCCCTTAAACAGATTTGAAGCACACAAAACTATTACTCTTTAAACATAAACAAAGCCACAAAGGCAAAATATAAACAAAATCAACTTCGTTCGGAAACTAAAACCTTTTGCCCCGAACATTCAACGTTGTATCGTTGGTTAAGAGGCTTTACTGTTATGCCTTTCTTCGATTTGTAAGTGTATGTGCTTTATATACCCTGTACACATGCCATAGCTAGAAGAGCAGCTACAGCTGGGCGGCAGCAACTATTTTGACTTGCAATTAAACTAGAGGGTATCAGCTAGACTAAGGCATTATTATTTGTTTTAGATTTTCTTTTAGATATTCTGCTGACTTTGTTGATTTCCCTCACTTGCTTTGCCATTCGCTTTTAAAGCCGCTTACCCCCGTTCGATAGAGATGTGCATGTTTGTTGCGTAATGGCCTTGAGGGGGGTAGGGGGAGCTCACTGGGGCTGCCGAGGTTTAGGTTTATCTAATATCAGCGGTCGTTAGCCTGCGCCCGAAAAAATCCTTTAATTGAGTGCACACTTATGCCAAGCAGCGTCCAACACACACACAGACACACACACACACGCATAGTCGGCTGCAAGTGGTTGGATGGGGGCGCCTCTGGAGGGCTCGTCTGCTGCCTGCCACGCTCTCGCCTGCTCTTGACTGGGCTGCTCGCTGCCTTTTTATGCGCTTTTAGCGCCATTATCCTTTTACGATTATCGCCGCTAAAGCGAATTGACTGTTTGACGTTCAATTGAAATTTTGCATTAAAGCTCAATGGCTTAACCCCTTCAAATTATGCAATAACGCTCTGGCAGCTAAACTCCGGACCGCCTAACTAGAGATGAGCTCATTATGGCTTTTTTACGAACACTAACAGCTATTCAAATTAAGGACAACAAGTCAAAACATCTACTATTTTTTGTACTTCATTTTGGTTATTTTCTGGTTAAATATTTTATCTATATATTATATATATTCTACATTCTTTCTTTATTCTTTATTTTATTATGGTTTTCTAAAGTCTGATCTATAAAATCGTTGTGCATATATTTCGTCTTTTATTTAATATAGAAAATATACGCTTAGCGGTTTATAAAAATATTATTTTTGTTATTATAATTGTATGTCTTTTTGTTTTTTTTAATTTAGCAAGTTGTATATTCCTTCGTACAGTCAATTTATTTAAAGTGTATTTATATTTATAAACTAGCAACCTAATTATTTTTTTATACAACGACAAAAACTACATTTATACTATATTAGCTTGGGATTTGAACCTGGATCCGAGTTGTACAGTTGGCTAAATTGTTAAGCACTTGGACAACTCATCTACCGAGGAGTGCATTAACATAATATATACTTTTAATTTTTTTCAGCCTATTTTTAATTAAATGTTTTTTTTTTCAATTTCTGCTCAACATAGACATTTTATTTTAATACGAACCCGTCGTGTTAAGTTCAATTTAATTATTAAATGAATTGTATATAGTTGTTAGACATCTATTAAATTTGTTCAACTTTAATTTAAACATCACTTTTAATTAATTACATTTCTAAGTCGTATTGATTTAATAACACGAACACATCGTTCCGGGTCGTGCGTGTTCGTGTCGTAAACCAAACACGACAAGCGACCAACTCTAGTCGTGCCCTCCGACCTACGATACACGGAGCGGCAACTGAAACTCAAAATGGCAGCTGTGATGGGGCAGGGGAAGGGGATGCCACTGACAGTGGCAAGGAACGGCGGCCAATTAGTGCGCATTGCTCATACGCCACGTTTGTCATGGCAGCTGAGCGGCGTAGCCCACACATGTCTCCTTCTCGCTCGCCCTCTCTCTTCCCTCTCTCTCTCGCCTCTCAGAGCTTGCCTAGCGGAAGCGGAAGTTGTAAGGGGATTTTCAATTTGCAATTGAACTGATTTTTGGCTTGCTTCGTTTTCGTTTTCGTTTTTTTTTTGTGCTCATTTTATGGCTGACTTGGTTGCTTGGCTGCGGTGCCGAGCGCCGAATGCGGAAATGTAATCATCGCAATGCCTTCAGCCCACCGCCCGCTCGCCCCTCCCCCATCCTCCTCCCGCCCGTGCCATGACCCTGGCGCGCAGAGATTATCGGCAGAGTCAGACGTACAAGCATACAGCTGCATATAGCTGCTACATATGTATGTATGCACACCTACATACACATAAACATATATATACTTACATTTAATTTCCACTAATTGAATCGAAATCGATCTCTGCATTTTTGTGCGCTAGAGGGCTTACGTCGGCTTCGTGGGGAAGGGGGGAAAGGGGTCGCAGTCGGTACGTTAGTGCAGTGCAAGCGGGGCGGGGAAGGCGTGGCGGCAGCTGCCAACGCTTGCTCTTTGAGCGCATTAATAAACTTTTCGTATAAATCAACGAATTTTGTCGACATTTGGATGCCGTTGCTCAAATTATCGAAAACTCCCAGCAAAAACGAACACGGAGGGGAAGAAGGAAAAAGGATTAACTGAGCCTTTTATGCAAGTGGAAAATAAACAACAAAAAAAGACCGAAAAGTAAAACCAGGATGCAAACGCCAAAGTGCGGTTTAAGCTAAAATTAGCCAAAACGGAGTTCTGCGAAATCCAAATTAGGTTGGGAAGCAGGTGCGAAGGAAAATTAGTTGGGGCGTGAAAATCGTTCCGGAGCTGCACTTATTAAAAGCTATATTTTTGCGTTGGTTTCAGTTTTCCTGATAACCAATTATAATAATAAAACAAGTGGGGATGTTGCAGTCGGGTGTAGCAAACTGCGCAATACTCGTTCACCGTATAATAACACAGTCATATTTTTTTTGTGAATTTCGTGAACGAGAATAAAAAGATATATATAAACTCTTAAAATGTTATAGAAAGACATGAGAAGAGATTTAAGAGATAGCCAAGAAATTCAAAAAATTATAATATATAATGCCATACAAATATTAAAAGTCAGTTAAAATTCATTAAAACAATTTTTTTTCTAAAATCGTGAAAATTAAATGTATGCACCCAAGACGAAAAGTAAAATATGATTAGGCATAAAAATTTTCACTTTGCTTTTTTTTTCATTTGTAAAATTTATTTGTAAACTTTCTAAATTGTTATCTGAAGAACAAAACTTGGTGCTACATAATATTATCGATATAGGCAAATTTTTATAAATATATTTTGGATTCATATTTATTTATTGTTTTTGTCAGAAATCGGATTTGATTAAATATCATAAGCTTCATTAAATAAAACGTTTATACCACAGAAGAATTCAAGTAGAAAGTCCATTAAATTTAAACGACTTTATTCGATTTCCGATTGATTAGACATAGGACGACACATTTTCTTCCAAATCGTTAAAAGCCTTGATTAGATTATCATAGATCTTCTGCAGCTGCTCCTCAACATATGGCCGGCCATCAGCTGGATTCAGGAACTTCATGGTGCCCAACTCGTACAGAACGTCCGTGCACCGCTCGCGGATCAGGCCCCAGGTGACGTGGGCGTCCTGGTGAGCGGTCTTGACCACGGCCTGGACGGCGCACTTGTAGAAGGTGAGCATGTTTCTCAGCATGCCCACGGTCTTGTAGAAGGGACAGTAGCAGTCGTAGGCGCTGTACGAGTTCTGCTGCAGGAAGTCATCCTTCAGGATTCGGGCCGCCTCCAGCGTGATCTTGTCCGTCTCGTTCAGTGACGTTTTGCCCACCAGCTGCACAATTTCGGCCAGATCCTCCTCCTCCTGCAAGATTTGCTTGCTCAGCGCGCGCAGCTCCACGAACTCGGGATTCTCCTTCTCATAGTAGGCATCCAGCGATCGAATATACTTGGAGTAGGACTGCAGCCAGTTGACCGAGGGAAAGTGCTTGCGCTGCGCCAGCTTCTTGTCCAGACCCCAGAACACCTGCACGATGCTCAACGTGGCGGAGGTAACGGGATCGGAGAAGTCGCCACCGGGTGGCGAGACAGCGCCCACAATGGACACGGATCCCTCGCGCTCGGGACTGCCCAGACAACTCACGTGACCGGCGCGTTCATAGAAAGAGGCCAAGCGGGCGCCCAAGTACGCCGGATAGCCCGCATCGGCGGGCATCTCAGCCAGACGACCCGAGATCTCTCGCAGCGCCTCGGCCCAACGCGAGGTGGAGTCCGCCATCATGGCCACATTGTAGCCCATATCCCGGAAGTATTCGGATATCGTGATGCCAGTGTAGATGGAGGCCTCACGAGCAGCCACGGGCATGTTGGAGGTGTTGGCCACCAGCGCAGTGCGCTTCATTATCGACTCCTGGACACCGTTGACTTCCACCATGAGCTCGGGAAAATCGCGCAGCACCTCGGACATCTCGTTACCACGCTCGCCGCAGCCGACGTAGATGATGACATCGGAGTTGGAGTACTTGGACAGGGCCTGTGGAGCAGAGCAGGTGTGAGCAGAGAATCCATCGGTTCACCCAGATATGGACTTACCTGTGAGATCACAGTCTTGCCGCAACCGAAGGCGCCGGGAATGGCCGTGGTGCCGCCTTGGACGCAGGGGAAGAAGGCGTCGAGGACGCGTTGACCGGTCAGCAGCGGATTGACGCCGGGCAGCTTTTCGACGACGGGACGACAGAGTCGCACCGGCCACACCTGGAGCATTGAGTGCTTGGTTATTTTGTCCTCGAACTCGGTTTCTATCATCACATCCTCCACATTGTATGAGCCGGCCGGTGCGATCCACCGGATCCGGCCCTTGCTGCGCGGCGACAACATCAGGCGGTGCTCCACCATGCTGTTCTCCTGCACAGTGCCGTAGATGTCGCCGCCGGCGATGAGATCGTCGACGCGCAAACGACGCGATGGGACAAAATTGTATTTAGCCGTGCGCGACAGGCTGTTGACGTCGACGCCCTTGGGCACATAGATGGAGCCGGTGACCTCGTTGATGGAGCGCAACGGCCGCTGGATGCCATCGAAAATGGCGCCCATAATGCCCGGCCCCAGCTCCACGGAGAGCGGCTTGCCCGTCATGTAGACGGGATCGCCGACGCTGACGCCCGATGTCTCCTCGTACACCTGGATGGTGGCCATGTCGCCCTCCAGGCGAATTATCTCGCCGACAAGCCGAAAGTAGCCCACGCGCACCAGCTCGTACATGGCGGAGCCGGACATTTTCTCAGCATTGACCACCGGCCCGGAGACACCGAAGACGCGCCCAATTTGTAAAGTTTCTAACTCCGATCGCCGGGTACTGATATAGTTACGGTTATTGGAAGAGCTTTCCAAATTCGTATCACTAATGGATTCAGGCGATTGGGCCTTGGGCTCTACGACGATCGAAAAGTGCTTTTCCGAGCGCCTTCCGGTAACCGGCACTGGCACGGTGGTTTCAGTTTCACTTATGAATGAGGTGTTCGTGGCTTCCTCGGCGGTTCTGGGCAACAGGGACCTGGGGCACTTACATTTTTTTTCCATTTTGAGGGCGGTGGGGCAGGGTGTGGGTCAAACAATCAATTTGATTTCAAAATACTTAACTTTAGATAATTTTGTACTATTTCTTATGTGTGAGGAGCGTACACAAAATGTGACATAAAACGGAATATTTAAAGATTTAACTTTGAAATATTTATAGCCAGAGCTACCCATTTGTTGACTCAATATAAATACTCAGTTATTAATAAAGTTCTGCTCAAATATTGAGATCGTAATGTGGTAAATGATACCAAGATATCGTATAAAAGGCAAAAGTTTGTCAATGAAATTGACAATATTTTTTCAATTGTTTAGTTTAATCCAGATATCTTCGAGATCAAACAAATTAACAAACATATAAACTCCATTTTGAACCAATTGATCGCATGGCAGCTATACGATATAATAATCCAATGAAGAACAAGATAAACACAGGAGAATAAAAAAATAATTAAAATTACAAAAAGCACTTATGGAAATAATATTTTATTTTCAATGAGGTTGCATTTTTTTAGCCTTGGCCAGACGGTGAAAATTTTAAGTTCAAATCATTTCGAAAGATAAAATGGTTTAGTTTATGGGATAGAAACGGACTGGTTCGGTTAAAGCCCGGTTCGAATATATATTTAGTTACAGATTTTGTGCCAAACCTAAAGTAACCTCAAAAAATGATAAACATTTTAAGTTGTTCAGAAATAGACTCAAAAATTTCATCATTTTATGTTTTTTTCTTTACCAACATTAAAGGACCTTTAAACTGTTAATCAGATAGGCATGGCCAAATGTCACAGCGACAAAAACGTCGAATCGCATATGATTAGATAGAGTGGGAGATACGTCTGCTTTCAATTACATTAAATGTATTTGTTGTTTGCACTTTATTCGTACATTTAATATTTCATACTTTAAATATTTACATAAGTTTAACAAACAAACAAAGAGAAAACATGACTTTTTCACAAATAAACAAAAGAATTTCCATTCATTAAACAATAATACTATGCATGCATTTGTATCTGCGTGTTTCGTGTGTGTGTATGCGTCTGTGTGTGTGTGTATGTACTTATTTTTTTATCTGCGTGTGCGTGTGTGTTCTTGTATGCGTTGGTAATGGAAGTACATAAAAGGACGTTTGTTAGTAGCTGTTGTTGTTGTTGTTGCTGTTGGAGGTGGGCCGTCAGGCGGGTAAAGAAGTAACAACCGCAGGCCGCAGGAATGTATTCATCTCTCTGGCTATATAGAACAGGAATGTTAACAATAGTTGTTGGACGCTTGGAATCTTTTGCAGTTGCACGGAATTGTTTTGACGGTATTTCGGTACTGACTGTACGCAATTTTTTAAGAGTTAACTACATAACAATATAAGATTAGGTTGTAAAAGTACGGACAACGCGCTCTAATCCTCCAGATTCCTGAAGGCTTGCTGCAAATCTTCATGCAGCTGCTCGAAGTCAGCCTTGATCTTGGCCTCACCATCCTTCACGGGATCCTAAAAGGCGCAGAAAATTCCAAAATTTAGCATTGAATACTCACTATCGAGTGTCTACTGTACGCACCTTGAATTTCATCGACGACAACTGGTACATAATGTTGCCCATAGCCTCGCGAATGACGTTCCAGGTGATCTTGTTCTCGGACTGGGCCGTCGACTCGACGGAGTGACGGGCCATGTCGTAGAAATCGATGATGTTCTTCAACATGCCGACGGTCTTGTAGAAGGGGCAGAAGCGATCGTACGACGAGTACGAGTTCTGCTGCAAGAAATCGTCCTTGAGCAACTTGGCCACTTCCAGGGTGATCTTGTCGGTCTCGGCCAGCGACGCCTTGCCGACCAGCTGCACGATTTCGGACAGATCCTCCTCCTCCTGCAGGATCTCCTTGACCTTCGTACGCAGCGGCACAAACTCGGGGAAGTTCTTGTCATAGAAATCATCCAGGGCACGCATATACTTGGAGTACGAGATGAGCCAGTTGATGGAGGGGAAATGCTTGCGCTGGGCCAGCTTCTTGTCCAGACCCCAGAACACCTGCACGATGCCCAGAGTGGCGGAGGTCACGGGATCGGAGAAGTCACCACCGGGTGGCGAGACAGCACCCACAATGGACACGGAACCCTCACGCTCCGGGTTACCCAAGCACTTAACGCGTCCGGCACGCTCGTAGAAGGAGGCGAGACGCGCACCCAGGTAGGCGGGGTAGCCAGAATCGGCAGGCATCTCAGCCAGACGACCCGAAATCTCACGCAGAGCCTCAGCCCAACGGGAGGTGGAATCGGCCATCATGGACACGTTGTAACCCATATCACGGAAGTATTCGGACAGCGTGATGCCAGTGTAGATGGAGGCCTCACGAGCAGCCACGGGCATGTTGGAGGTGTTGGCCACCAGGGCGGTACGCTTCATGATGGACTCGGTGACGCCGTCGATTTCCACAGACAGCTCGGGGAAATCACGCAACACTTCGGACATCTCGTTACCACGCTCGCCGCAGCCGACGTAGATGATGACATCGGAGTTGGAGTACTTGGACAGGGCCTGTGGAGCAGAGCAAGTGTGAGCAGAGAATCCATCGGTTCACCGAGCTATGGACTTACCTGTGAGATCACAGTCTTGCCGCAACCGAAGGCGCCGGGAATGGCCGTGGTGCCGCCTTGGACGCAGGGGAACAGGGAGTCGAGCACACGCTGGCCGGTCAACAGGGGATGATTGGCGGGCAGCTTCTCGGTGACGGGACGGGCCTGACGCACGGGCCACACTTGCAACATGGTGTGCTTGGTGATCTCGCCATCGAACTCGGTCTCCAGCACGACGTCATCGACTTTGTAGTTGCCGGAGGGGGCAATATAGCGGACGGTACCCTTGGCGCGTGGGTTCACGATCATCTTGTGCTTGACCAGTGTGTTCTCGTGCACCAGACCGTACAGATCACCGCCGGTGATGTGGGAGCCGACCTTAACGTTCAGTGGGTTAAACTCCCAGCTGGCCACGCGGGACAGGCAAGGTACGTTAACGCCCTTGGGTATGTAGATGGATTCGGTCAGCTCGTTAATGTCCTTCAATGGACGCTGGATACCGTCAAAGATGCTGCCCATAATGCCGGGACCCAGCTCCACGGACAGGGCTTGCCAGTGCGCAGCACGGGATCGCCAACAGTGACGCCGGAGGTTTCCTCGTACACCTGAATGGTGGCCATGTCGCCTTCCAGACGAATAATCTCGCCCACCAGCTCGTAGTAGCCCACGCGCACCAGCTCGTACATAGCTGAGCCGGACATGCACTCCGCCGTGACGACTAAATAAGTGGTTTTTAATTATTACAGTGATTTTGAACGTTTTTCCTTCTTCAGTTCTTACCAGGTCCTGAGACGGCGAAGACGCGTCCGTATTTGGACTCACGCTCCTCGTCATCAAAACGTTTCAAGTTGGACATTTTGGTTTATTTTGACTCTACAACTGCAAGAGATAAAAGGTGGGCGAATGGTTAACAAAGCGCAAGCGTTTTTTATTTGTTTTTTATTTAAAAATGGGTCAAAAGGGTTTAATGTCTGTCTGTATAGCTAGAGACTAAAACCTATCTTTTTATAGCTGGCCCCATTTCACTATTAAAGATAGATCGATATTTTAAACCATGATTTTCTTAGCATATCTCAGAGACTTAGAAGTATAGCCACCAAATTTGCCTTAAAATATTCTCGTCTCAAGAATAATATATTAAGAATATTCTCGTATCACGCAGATCAAAAATATGCAATTCAGGTACTACAGTCGTGTGATTTGGTTTGTACATAAATTCCGTAAAATTTCATAAATATCTTACGATTTATTTGAAAGTTATACAAGAATTTGCGAGTGTATGTATGTGAATTTGTGTGTACGTGTCAATGCAAGGGGGCTGAAATGTGTGTAACTACAGGGTATCTCCTAGTCAGGCACTCACGACTAGCGCACCCATACTTGTATTTTACACTAGATATTAAAAGGTGTGATGAAAAATTTTCTTATCGCTGTCAGCTGACTTGAAGAGCGCACGTTAGACGTAGCGCCAATAACATAACACTTTCATTGGCTTCAAAAACCACTCACGTAGTTTTATCGTTATCGTATTTCGGATTTTAGGCAAACGTATTCAAGACTTTTTGAATGTAACTCCCCCACAGAAATATGCTCATTGAATAAAATGGATAAAAATTCGTACGCAGAGCTTTTATTTCACGTGATCAAGCTTTGCACAAGTTCGAAAAAACAACTTCCACGATGTTGATAACTTTTAACTTTCGAAGAGAGTCTAACTACCGACTACACGCGAATTAACATTGAACTGAACACCAATATTACAGCCGCTGTATTTTTTCTTTTCTTAGCTACGATTATGATTTACGAAAAAAAAACTAGTATGCGGGCTCTTCCAGTTGTGTTATCTACCAGCGAGAGTTAAGAGTTCCAGAGAGAGAGAGAGAGAGAGAGCGTGAGCACGAGAGCGCACTGTGCAGCTCAAAAGACGCTCTCACCCGCTCTCGAATTCGAGTTCGAATTTTTGACAATTGGCTTTTGACGTTGATCACAAGACTACTGTCATGCTGTCAGCTGACAACTGGAAAAATGCAGACTGAGCCACAAGAGCGCTACAGTCGAGCCACCATATTGAATTTTTGCCGTCTGCCTTTTGTATTTGGGAGTTGTCCCCCACAAAGCGAGACAATACTGCAATTCTTCTCCAATTAGAATCCGCTCACTTAGATCACAAGACCACAGGGTAACGGAAGGTCAGCTGACTAAACAACTATTTTTTCTTCACACTAGTATATTGTGTTTTTGCTGGTGCAGAACCATTTTTCATGCGCACTTTATGTATTGCTTTGTTTTTAGTGCAATTGTTTTGCGTGTTCTGATTAGGTGCATGGGCTTGCATTTATTATCTAATATGCGTGCAAATTGCATGCATGGTATTGAGCTTTTTATCACTTTTTGCCGCTTCCAATAATTAGTTGCGATTAATATCTTTGCGAGGCTAAAATCATTGGTTTTATTTAAAGCAAAAAAATTACTTTTTCGGTGTTAAATATTTTTTTTTTACTATTTTGCTTTGTGCTTACTTTTCTGTCTTGGCGTTCCACTTACGAACGTTGCTGCTTTACTCCAACAGAATTAAAACCGACTGAGCAGCTGCGCAAGCAAAGTTGTCGCTCGAAGTTCGAAAAGTTCCAATATGTCGTTTGGAAGTCCAAACGATCACAACGATGAAGCACACGCGCTTGTGCTTTCGTGCAGAGCTTTATCGCTGGCAGCTTTGCATACGAGTTGTGAGCTGCTGCTATCGATGTGAAACAGCTTTCGCAATCGAACCGCAGCGCTGGTTTAATAAAAATAGAGTTGCCAGATAATGCCGTTGCTGTTCTGTATGCGGGGAAAGTGAGACAGATGATGATCGACACATGTTGCTTGTCGTTAAATTATAGTTACTTTGAACACAATAAAATTGACAAAAAGAATTTTAGGTGAGTAATAAAGAAATATAGATTTCTACCTCCATGAATTGTTAAAAATATATAAATAATAAAATACAAAATAAATTAATATATAAAAATATATACAAAACTATGTAAGAAATTGTTATACAAATTTTTAGATGGGTGGAATGTAACTAATGTAACGTATATTTTTTATTATTATTTTTATCCAATGTGTGGAGTTTTATTTTTCCTCAATTTTGTTAAATTTATCACAGTGTAATTATTAATTTAAGTTTTAAGTTCAAGCTATAATCATTATTATTGAGCAAAAACTGAATCTCAAAAATAATTAATACTTTAATTTATTTAAATTTTTGCTCAAAAATAAAACTGAACATGGAATTATGCATTTCTTATAGGATACTGAGGCAAGTTTAATACATATCTTTAGTAAGTAAACTACGACGAATCTATAAAATCCATTTTCAATTAAGATTACTTACAAAAATTGAAAAACGATACATTTTTAATTTTTATTTAAAATTTTTTTTTAATTTTGTAAGCTGCCTTTTTCCCTTAGTATGAGTTTAAACTTTTGAAAATTTTTTAAAATTTTGAACCGTTCTTTCTGGGTACAGGGTATCTTATATTCGAGCACCACACACTAGACAATTCTTACTGGTTTTCTTTGGCATTTTTGTAGCTTTTTGTAACTGCGGCTACCGCGAAAGCAAAAACTTTGATTAAAATTCGCATTGTAAAAGATATGTATGCAACTATACATTGTTGTTATTGTTTTTGTTATATGTTCCGTTTTGTTATAGTTTTTGTTTGTGTGCAACCAATCAGCAGCAGAGGCAGCAGTGGGAAAAAAACAGCATTCTAATTGGAAGCTGAGCGAGCCGGGGCCAAGAGATTGATTTTTGCTAAAAATTGCTGATTGCAGTCAGCAAACGCAGGCGTGGCAAAGGGCAGCCAGGGGGCGGGGTGGGCGGTGTGTAGGTGGTGCAAGTACAGCAGTAAACCATTGCTTACAAAGTAGTCAACAGTCGCTTCTTAGATGGTGAGATTGCGGGTTCGGAAGCGACTCTTGCATAACTTATAAATCGATGACGTTGGCATGCAGCTAAATATATGTATATATATACATTTGCATATATATGCATATATAGCTGGCTGCTCAGTCGGGACATTTGCATAATAAGGCAAGCTGAAAAGTTGGCTGCACTTGGCTGCCGAGATCCCAATGCTGGCCCTGAGTGCGCTGCGCCAATGAGCACCAAGTACTTGTCCACAGCGTCCTCCATCTCAGTGAGCTCCTCAGTGTCTTCTGGCTGGATGAGTGTCGGATTCTGTGTCAAAACGGCGCAGAGAATTTCTAGAGTGGCAACTGTAGAGAAAAGTTTTGAGTGCTGCAACTGACAGATAGATAAACAGACAGCCGAGATATATGGCTGACATATCAGGTATCTATGCTAGTCTTTACTGTAGTTCCATGTTAAATGAGCCATTTTTTCGTTTTTGGTTTTTATATTTTAAATAAAGATTGTAAGCAGAATTGATATAAATGTGAACATACATCGCTTTTGTTTGCCTTAATTGGCAATTATGTCATCCAATTTCAACAACATAAATTATATAGTGAGGTAAAATAATTTGTAAAGTGGAATATATATAATAACAAAAAATTGCTTTTTTATTTTTCATTAAATTTGAGGGATCAAGATTCAATTTTTGTAACCATTCCAGAGGTTATTATAATCAATTGTCTATTGAGTTTCCGAATAAATGCATTTTGTTCTTTATTATTTATGCAGAGATATATTAATACATTAATTACATTATAAAAAGAATTAATTAAAAAATAAAATAAAAAATCTTTCTCGAGCCCAGGTCCTGGCCTACCTATTAGTTATCAGCCTCAGAAGTATTATAAGCAATCGGCAAAAAATATTTTTTATGCACTCATAAGCCAGAATTGATGTTGGAAAAATATCGATGTTTGTTAGTTTTCATGGTTTTGTGCGAGCTTTAGAGGAGGTGATCAGTAATCTCTTTGCAAAAGGTGTGAGGGAGAGATTTGCCACGCCCCTCGACAGACAAACCTATATACTCCTTTCACATCGTGAGTGTAAAACATCGGAATACAGGTTTTTCGCAAATATTTCGAGATTCCTTCAGTGGTCAGAACGTTAAGGATGTTGTATATGCGATGCATATGCTAGCTGGACAAAAAAGACAACTACACTTGCCGGAATTACGGGTGTAATATCTTGTGCTTACCATATCTGAATACATTAAGTCATAACTTTGCTTGGTCACTCGTTCATTCAGTTTACGCTGCTGCCCTTCGCGAGCCACCGCCAATAAATTCATTTGGATAGATGTTTGTACATACGTAGATGGGGGGCAGATAGGGGCCTTGGGGGTATGTACCCTGTCTGGGCTAATCTTGTTGCGCATTGCCATAATTTTCAATTTACATGCGGCCAGCGAGGCGCCGAGGAGCAGCAGCATTGTCTCCGTGTCTCCTACCCCATCCTGGGGCGTTATATTGGTCACAATAAATTAACTGCAATGGGCGAGCGTTGCTCTGTGTGTGTGTGCGAGTGTTGTCCATTGGCATCCATTCGCTTGATTATAGCACACTATGCTACACTTGGACCCCCTCCCAGCCCACCATGCCACGCATTGCAGTTGCATTAGCTTGCCATTGTATGTCCATTGGGGGAAGCTATTGCTGCTGCTGCTATTGCAGGTCGTCTGCCTAAGTGCAATATTTACATTTGCGCCATCATTTGCCATTGTCCTGCATCCTGCGCCTGTGTCCTGCGTCCTGTGTCTCGCTGCCATTGCCGCTGCCTAATCATTGACACATTCATTGATTCATCCAATCGCGTGTGGCATATTTACGAGCCCGGCTAATTGCTTAGCATACACTCAGAGAAAACTTCATGCATTTTCTCTTCAAACCTCCTAATCCCTAAATTCCATAAATTGACAAAAATTTTGACATGTAAAGCTCTTGGATCCATAGCTCCCATATTTCAAACGCCCATAACTTTTAATCGATTGTGGTTACCACAATTAAAATAAAAAACAACATTAAAACCGATTCTGAGGGAGTCAAATTTTTTGTCAAAAATCATGAAAAAATTGACAAAAATTTTGAAATGTAAAGCTTTCGGATCCATAGCACCCATATTTCAAACGCCTATAACTTTGTCAAAACTGAACTGATTTTCCCGTCTGATGGCATTTTGTCCATGGTTTATCTTCTAGATTGATTAAAAATACATTTTTTTAAATATTGCTTATTGCAAACTTTGTCAAAACTGAATCGATTTTCATGTTTGATGACATTTTGGCCATGATCTGTCCTCTAGGTCAATTCTGCACTTAAAATAATTAACAAAATCATGTGCAGCGCTTTCGCTTACGCCCAACTGTGACTTTCTTGAGAATATTCAAGAACGAAATATATATCAACTTTTTAAGCACTAAGTCGTATCAGTTCCATTATTCGTTAAATTTGAACTTAAGCCGACAGTTTTCGCCAAGTGTAGTCGTTCGCCTAGCAATTTTCCAATCTGTTTTATAATTTTTCGCATTCAATTTGAAATTTTTCAGCATTAATTATGCTAGTTAATAGCAAAAATAAGCACAACATTAAAAATTCTACTTTTATGCACTCAGGAGCAGGTTTGCAATGTGTTCGGTAATTTGCAAAAATGCCCAAACAATCATAAACACATACACACACACACACACACACACGCACACACACATTCACAGTAAAATACAAAAGCATGTGCAGGCTTAAGCTTGGCAAAATGCACTCAAGCCACCGCAAACAACAAACAGCAGCAGCTACAGTAGCAGCAGCAACAAACAACAGCATCAGCATCAGCATGAGCCAAAGCTGCAGCAACTTCTGGCCCCGAAAACAATAAACTTTTTCATGCACACACACAGGATTAAACTAATTTGCAAGAACATTGAAAATCCTTTAAACTGCTGCAGCGGTGACAAGCCACAGCAGGATGAAGGTGGGGGGCAGGTAGAGGTGGGCCGCTGGGGCAATAGAGAAAGGTAATGAAGAAACCCCAATGGACTAGCAGGCATGAAAAACACATTTGCTGTGTGAACATTTTTTTTTATTTTTAGTTGAGTCGGAACCAGCACAAAACCAGTTGGCAATCCCAACGACAAAATTCAATTTGGAACACGATTTTATTTAAAATTGCATTAAAAATAATAATTTAATGCAAAAATGGTATGTGTGTAAATTGCTTGATGTAGAATCTGTCTGGAGACTATAGCATACCATATAAAAACCAACAAAATAAATTAATCTTATTTTATAATTCTAGTATATTTTATGCATTGTTAAATTTAACTTAACTCTACAGTTTTAAAGATTCGAATTTGAGAATTTCTTTGAAATATGTTTTTGAATGAGTAGCCAATTTGTTTTTATAGAGAAAGAATGCATTTGATACGAACTATCATTTATATGATTTTATTCTCTTAAACTAATTCTTTTCATTATTTTATTTATTAACTAGCCATATTATCATATTTATATTTTTTATTTTTACTTTTAATTAATATTAATATATCCATACTCATAACATTTATATATGTATATATAGATATGTTCAACCCGAAAGGATGGCATTAAAATAGTATTGTATTACGAATTTATAAAATTTTAATTAAATAAATCGTTAACTTGTTGTTAATTAACAAGTTAAGAAATTAAAAATAGTATCATTTAATATTTTATTATCGGTTCCACTAATTTCATAACTGGTTCCAGTTGACTACAACTGGTTCCGAATTGCTGTGCAGCACAAGCACGGATTCGCACACCAAATTGCAGCCGGGGGGTGAACAGCAGCAACAGTCAAATTGCATGACATGGGTGTATGTGTGCGTGTGTGTGTGTGTGTGCTGCTGTATTGCGCATTTCAACTTAACTGAATTATTAGCCGAGTTATGTGAATTATGATCTCTTAGTGCTGATACCAGGCCACTCACTGCCGCCACCATGGCCAGGAAGGAGTCTGCTGCTGCTGCTGTTGCCACTGCTGCTGCTGCTGCCACTGCTGTTGCTGCTGCTGCTGCTGCTGCTGCACTTAGCCAGCACCTTCGCCTCTGTTTTGCTGCACCGTGTGCGTCCTGCCCCCGAGCACTTTCGTTAATGCATTTGCCCACTGGCCATGTGGGATTGTTGTTTGTTGTTGCTGTTGTTGCTGTTGTTGCTGTTGTTACTGTTGTTGTTGTGGTTATTGTGGTTGTTGTTGGCGAGGCAATTCCAAAACAATAACAAAAACAACAGCAGCAACAAGCACAGCCCGAGAACTTGTGAGGGGCTTGAACTGTTGACTGCTCACCTGGGCTAGCTACAAACTTGCAACACACACACACACACACACACACACACACACACACATAGAGCTCTTGCCAGTCGCATATTAAACAAAAACACTTTTCAATGCCTGGCTGCAGGTTGCGAGAGTTGAATCTGAAGCTGCTAGTGATGGCTGATGTTTGGTCGGGCAGCTTTTGTTATATTCATGTCGTTGTTATTGCTTTTGTTTGGGCATTGCAGCAGCCGCCGCAAATCCCGGCAGATTGCAACGTTGCTCAGCCGGCAATAATACAAAAGGAGAAGCTTTTAGGCTGCAAGGACCTCGTCGCCTTGATCCCGTGATTGAGAAACTGTCTCTGTCCCCGTCTCTGTCTCTGTCTCTGTCTCTGTTCGTGTCGCATGGACAAGGATGATTTATGACACAGCTCGAAGGATTAGCATATGAAACCAAACAAAGATGTTTGTCCTTTCAGCTGCCCGGCGTCCTGCTGTTCGTCCAGCCAGGCGGGCATGGGTAAAATCGAACCGGAAATGGCTTAAGCAAACTTACACACACACACACACTCACCGGAGTGTGCAAATCTGTGTGAGTGTGCGTTAAGCGATTTACGGACCTGCCCAAGGACGATGCGGAGCGAGCAACAAAAGGATGCCGCAGACGAGGCGAGCGAACGAGCTGCAGCATGCGTAATTAACCTTTGACACGGCCCAGCCTCAGAGTATATCGGTGTGCGTACACCCTCCACTCCCCTTCCCACCCCCTCGCCCCGCTCCGCCCCGCCCCGACTAGCACACATTCATATTTCATTTGTCTGTCCAGCCCCTTCAGCAATTAGGACAATGCAGGTGGCGACGTCGACTGTGACTGCGACTGCGACTGCGACGCCAACCGTCGACCGACGTCAGCGGCAGTCGCCGCCAATTGAGCTTTGAACTTTTGCATACGGCGGAGCTTGAATTTTGCCAGCCGAAGGAGAGAGGGGCGTTAATGGGTTAATAAAGCATTGCCAAGACGCAAATTGGAAGGCTTATCATATTCTAACCGTCTAATTATATTATCTTAGCTTTATTAGTGGGCTATTTTTAGCTTTAACACGATATGTACGTATATCCGAGCACATCCAACATATATATATATTCTTAACTTGGAAAACTATATCATTTTGGTTTTGTTACGTAGCGGAGATCATAATGTTTTATAGCGTATCCTGAAAATGACTTTATTTTTTTGTATTTTTTTTGTAAATTAGGTATTTTTTTTAATAATTTTTTTTAATTGCTTTAATATTGCTCTGGTATTTGGCCCTAATATTGGTATGTATTTAGGTAACAACTTTTTGGATTTGAGAATTTTCTTTGCCTTTTTAGGCCCTTGCAGAGGGTATTGATATGTTGTCCCAGAGTGGGCAATACACAGCATAATTTTTGGATTTTAGGATGACGAGCTGAGTCGAGCCCATATTTGGTCGTAAAATTAATTTTAATATAACAATTTTTTTATCAAATGTATATTGACCAAACTTATCAATTGTGTATTATCAACAAGGAGGCAAAATTTCAGCAACATCAAACTACTATTTAATAAAGCGTTTAAAAAATGAAGAAAACTCGGTAACATTGAGATTTGAGGTGAAGACACAGTTACCCCTAAAATAACTGACTTTTCTTGTTGAAAACGTTAATTAAATCTATATCTAAGTTGTCCTGCTATATTGGCAATTAATTAGCTTAGTACAATAAGTGAAGGCAGTTTTAAACGTGGCTCCAGTGTGCAGTGTGCAAAGTCAATCTCTTGGCCAGTGGGTAATATGCTGAAATGCTATTGCAATGGGCACGTAACAAAAGTCGCTTGTTTCTGGCCAAACAAAAAGCGGCAAGAGCGGCAGCACGAGCAAGCGTGGAAAACCGCAAGAAGTTTGGCATTTGTTGGAAGGGTTTTTTGTTGAGCTTGGAAACAACGTTATGCACTTAGGCAGCGAGCGGCGTCGGGTGCCCCAAAGAAAATGTTGCCAAATCAGCCGCAGAGCCGCAATAGCTGGCCGCCAGTGAGGCGTGGCCGCAGGCAGGGCGGGCACATAAAAAGCGACGAGCGCTGGAAAGCAGTTCACCAGACGACGACAACGAGGCGTGGCAGCAACAGTAACAGCAACAGCAACAGCAATAGAAGTGGCAGCAGGAGCAGGAGCAGGAGCAGCGCAAGGGCTTTAAGGATAACGACTAGGCGAGATGGCGGCCAGGCCAAGCAGGATACCCTGGCAACTGGCGTGCCTGGCAACGCTAGCGGCAACGGCAACGGCGATGGCGTTGGCGGCAACCCTGCCATACACGCAGGACAATGCCATGGTAATAGGCGAGCCGTTGGCCGGCACGGACTTGGCCGATTTCCACGCCCACTTGGATGACCTGCAGACGGCCGAATCGAAGAAGCACGAGACGGAGGAGCACGGCGAGGAGGCCGAACAGGAGTCGGGCGAGAAAAAGAGCAGCGAGCACTACAAGAAGCACGGCGAGGAGAGCAAAAAGAGCCACAAGCATGGCGAGCACCACGAGAAGGGCGAGAAGGGCCACCACGACAAGGAGGGCAAGAAGGGTGAGCACGGCGAGGAGGAGGGTCACGAGAAGAAGCACAAGCACTCCGAGAGCCATCACAAGAAGAAGAAGAAGGGCGAGAAGGGCGAGAAGGGCAGCGAGTTCGAGGATCACGGCTCCTACAAGAAGGGCCACTCCATCAAGGGCAAGCACAACGTGCACAAGCTCAACGAGGACAAAAAGGAGAAGAAGTACTATGACGAGGATCACGTCGAGGGCGGCGAGGAGAAGCACGGCGGCTTCGAGGAGGGCAAGAAGCACAAAAAGGGCAGCAGCTATAAAAAGGGCGAGCACAAAAAGGGCGGCCACGAGGAGCACTACGGCAAAAAGGGCCACAGCAAAAAGGGCCACAAGAAAAAGGGCCACAAGGGGCACAAGAAAAAGCACGAGGAGGCCAAAAAGTGGGGTCACAAGAAGGAGCACGGTAAAAAGGGCGGCGAGGAGCACAAAAAGAAGTGGCACAAATCGCAAAAGAAGAGCAGCGAGCACGATCACGGACACCACTAAGGAGGAGGAGACAAAGGTGGAAAATCTTTACGAAAAAATATTCAGGCAATTTTTATTTTTTTTTATTTGATTTCCTCGCAATAAAAACAAACAAACACACCCAGTAAACGCAGCTGAAATTGAATTTAAACAATGGAATTTTTGGTTGCTTTTAGTAAAATTGTAATTTATCTGCTTTAAATCAGTTCAATTTTCATGTCGACGCTGAGGTAGGTTCGAACCCTTTCTAGCATTAAATTGCTTCAAACACAGTGCTTAAGTCAGAATCTATATTTATCTTCATATGTTCACACCAGATTCTTATATCGTTAATTTAGTTTATGACCTGGGACAATCTTTTATACTCGTTCACAAAGTGAAAAGAGTATATTGGGTTTGTGCAATGTCATAGTTTATTTATAAAGTGTCAGGTAAAGTGTTAAGATTTGTTTGTTACGCTCTCTGGGGGCGTGGAAATCCGATAAATTCAATATATCTCCCTCAGTTTGAAAGCTAAATAGCTGCGAAAATGTATACCCCCATAGTTCTTCAACTACTGTTGAATTCTAGTTAATTCAAATACCAATTTCTATATTTGTAAATTTTTCCAATTTAACGAAAATAATTAAGACTCGTGTTGTCTGTTTTAAGTTGTTATTATACTCTGAACGAGTATTGCGCAATCGGTTACACCCGACTGCCACGTTCTTACTTGCTTAACTTATTATTTTGCCAGATGCATGATTTCGCTCTCTCACCATCTCTTTCGCTCCCTTCTCTTCGCTCAGCAAATTGATGAATTTTTGCCAAGTCTCTTATAGTTATTACATAAATCCCGAACAGAAATCGCTGAAGTAGCCAATGAAGAGTCCCATCAGTTTTCCCACCAGTTTCCCACCAGTTTCCCGCCAGTTTCCCGCCAGTTTCCCACGTCGTTTGCATTGCGGTCAACGTTGGAGCAGCCATTTGATTATGAGAGCGATGGGAGAAATCCGGATGTCGGGCCAACGGACCCGGCATAGTCATCAACGTGGCAGATCAATAAGGTATTAGGCTAATTGCTGGCATCTGAAAAGATGTCCCCAGCACGAACTGAAGTGGAGGTATATTTGAAGTGGACGAGGGCCGGTTCAGAGATCTGGGCAGCCTGTCAATGCCAAGCCAAGTTTAATCAACGTTGGCCAATTCTTTTTTCGTCTGCGTTTTGTTTTTTCTCGTTTCGTTCATCTGACGATGCTGCAGCCAAATTAATTCAGCAAATTCAATAAAAACAAGCATCAAAACATGGCAAACAACTCGACAGGATGAAGCGAACTTCATGCTCCGGCCATGCAATCAAAGAGCGCACAAATAAATCACCAAGCTAAAAACTAAACCCAAAGTGTGGAAGGGGCTGCAGCTGGGGGCGGGGCCGCGGCCGGGTCGGGGTTGGGGCCGGCGCAGGGGTTGGGGTCGCGCTTACGAATAGCGGCTTGATGGTTTGGGGGCGTTGCTGCACGGCCAAAATGTCAATGCAAATTTAATGGCTGACAATTTATATGCATGCCAAGTGACTTTTGGCCAACTACTGAACTTTTCGTGTTTGCTTTTGTATGTGTGTGTGTGTGTTAGTGTTTTTATACCCTGTATCAACTGGGTTTGGGTAGAAAAGGATATATTGCAGCTGTGCAATAGTAGGCAACAGGCCATATTTGACGCTATATAGTATACCCACAACTCACTTTACGGCCTAAACTCGTTTCAAAAATTCAAATTATTTCAAAACCGATTCAAAAAAGAATAATGGAAAATAGACTTCAGTTTATACTTATTTTAAAAAAAAAGTTAAAATTAGAAAAATTTTCGAATTTTAATAGAAAATAGGCCGTTTATTGAACTTTGGTATAAAATAAGCAGAGGCCGCTAAGCAAAGTTGTCATTTATGAAGACGGCCGTTAACCGAGCTATCAAAGGAAAAGTTGACCCCATTGTTTTTCTGTCCATTTCTGTGACTATAAGTCTTTAGGGACTATAAGTGGGATATTTTTTGTCAATCGAATTTCTTGAAATCGATAAATACAACTTCTATATAGGTAGATTCTATTAGCAGAATGTATTTATATATTTATTTTTCCATACTCTTCCCCACTCTCCCTAGAATTTAATAATTTTGGAATATATTTTATATTAATCAGACAAAAAGGCATCAAGGAGTGAATTAGTCAGAGTGTAAAGATAAGGTAAGAAGAAATAAGAAGTCTCATAGTAGTAGTAGTAGTAGTAGTAGTAGTAGAAGTAGTAGTAGTAGTAGAAGTATCATATGTAAATAAATATGTACAAATGAATTTTTGCGCAAGGCAACTTGAGCCGGAAACAGGGTATCCTCACAATTGAAGCACTCGCATTGGCTGCATATGCAAAGGTGGCAGCTTATGGCCCCGGCTGTGGCTGTGGCGATGGGAGGGCGGGGCGGGACTGAGGCACGGCAAAAGTTCCAAGGTGCCAAGTGGCTGTCAAACTTTTGCCGGGGCGCACTGAAAATCGAATCGAGTCGAATGGAATGGAATGGAATAGTCCTGGCCGTCGAATTGTCCTTGTGTTGTCGCCATTGCCGTGACACATAAATTAAGGCAACGCATTGCCGTGCTGTTGCCGAACCCGCCGCCGTGTGCATGTTAACATTAACGGGTTATTTACGCCGTGCTCGACATTTAAAATGCATTTCCTGCACCACTCGCCGCCGCCGTCGCCGTCGCCGCCGCCGCCGCCGGGTCCGGACTCGGCACTTCGGGGTTAGCTTGGTTAGCCCCACGACCGAAAGGTAAATTGCTTTAAAGCGTGTATTTATAACGGCCCGCGAGAGCTTTATGGACGCCCGGCAATACCGAGGGGGCGCATAAATACAAAAACCGCTGACGACAGGCATCAAAAAAAAAATCAAGTAAGATATACAAAACAAATGTGTTCAACTTGCTCGGAAAAAAAATTGTTGCCTTCAGGTGTTGAAAAGTTGTGTTGGAAATCGTTGGCACGCGATCATCGATCAGTATCGACACAGGTATATTTCATTCATTGTTGGCCATAGTTACAGATTTCCTGGCTGAGACATGTCAATCAGGTACTCGAAGTTTTCTTATGTCGGACGACATAGGAAAGCTGAGAGTGGATTGGTAAAAACTTGTCAGAAAGTTGCGGAATTTATTATCTGTTTGATGGGGTCATTAAAACAGTAAAAAATCGGGGAAATTATTATATTAAGTATTTCTTAGCGTTAAAAAATTCTAATTTGAAAAATGTTTTTATATAGAATATATATACTAAAACTCTATGCATTTATAGGAACGTTTAAAATTTTCCTAATTTTGAATTTTATTTCTTTAAAAAAAAAAACATCATTCATTTTCATTTCAGGAATATTTAAAGTCCAACAGTTTCTGAAATTTTTGATTTTTTAATTTTGGTTTGCACCTAAATTCAGAAATACGTTTTTCTCCAAGTGGAGAATTTCGCTCTATTCGAAAGAAGATTAGAAGTGTAATTAATTTTCAATTCAATGTTATATTTTAAATATTAGCTTGTACTTGAAATTAGTACTTTGTTTTACTCTAAGTGTAGAAAGAAGAAAGTGAATTGCATTTATAAGGTTACAACTAAGCAACGAAGAGATTACAATTGCCTTTTAGGCATTTGGTATTTGGTGGTATCTGGCACTTGTTGGCTATTACTGCCTAAAAGCAGCTTATGTGCCTTATGGAAGCGACTTCAATTAAGGCCTAAATAGTGTCGACTGTTTGCATTGTGCGGTGTGTCGGTGAATCATCCAATCAGATGATTGAGATTCATTTAAAATTTGATATTAAATAATATTGCAATGCTAGCTACTGTTGTTTTTCCTTCTGTCCAAGCAATGTTAATAAATAAAAGGGCAATCAGTCAGTTCACCTCACTTAACAAATGAGCAAAAGGCTGTTTTAAATGCTAGCACATAAATATTTCATAGAAATGTTGTTAAATTTGTTAGCTGTAAGCAAGAGCAAACTGTTAAGCTGCTTTAAAGTGGAACTGAATGTGTTTTCCCCCACGCAGCATTCAAAGTTGACTGTTTAGTGCAGTCCGGAATGGCTGCTCATTGCCCGCTTTGACAGCTGGAAGACATTTAATGCTGAATGGAACTTAAGTTGGGTGCTGTCATTACAGTTAAGTGTTATATTTACCTGTGCTCGCTGTCGCCTTCCCATTCAGCTTGAGTCGTTCCATAAAGCTGGCCAACAGCAGAATCTTCAACGTTGCGCTGGTTCTTAAGACCCAACTGCGACCCAGTTCTTATTGCCTCGTTTATTTATGGCTACGTTTGACAAGCTTTAAAATGTACGCGCCAAAATCCGCTAAACTTTGATCGTAGTTGCGATGTGTTCGCCGGCAGCGGCAGTGGCGGCCCCAAATCCCCCACGCAGCGGTGCCGGAGACAAAGAATAAGCTGAAGATGATGCTGCATCTGCAGCGGAGTACGTGCATCTGGCAAAATCAAATGGCTGCGCACCTGGTCGGTTGTGCACACACACTCTCTCTGGGTGCTGTGCGGCAAATGCAGCGTGACAGTCGTGGCTTTTTCACTCAGCACAACATGCGGCTAAAATGCTGGGCGCATGTGGCGTGCAACGCGGGGGCGTGGCGCCTCGTAACGCTGCTCGCAACGTTTCAGAATTCAATAAAAATCTTTTGTTTTCCACAGCGCGAGAGCGCATTGAAAACTTTGAGCTCAGGTATTCTGGCTGACGGGGCGTATGACTTACTGCCAGTGCTGCCCTTATCGACGATGCCCCCCTCTCGCTCTCAATCTCTCCCTCTCTCTCTCTCTCTCTCTGCCAACTACTTGTGGTAAATTTACACGTACGCTGCTCTTTTTAGCAACATTTTCTTTTGGCTTTTTCCGCTTTTCATCCATCTCATATGTGGCGGGCGCCGGGGCGTGGCATGTGTCTATAAAATTTTAAATGATTTGCTGTATGTGCGGCTTTTCATTAAGCTGGCATTCGCAAGAGTCCTGAGATTTCAAGCAGCTTTATTACAGCCAGCAGCCACTGAAAATATGCAGCAGAAATTGTTGAGGCAACCGTAAACAGCAGATTTTGCAAATAAAGCTAATTAATTCACAAGCCGTTAAAGTCGTATCGACGCGGCTTATAAGAGCTGTGAACTCCGATTACGCAGCAACGTATTGTGTATACACTGAGCGAAATATGCCTATCTAAAGCCAGGCACGGCATTCATTTTATTTTGTTAATATGAAAAAGTAATCATCCTCCTTGTTTACATAATCGAATTTTTGATGTTGCATTATTAACGAAACAGCAATTTGTATACTTAATATTAACATAAAACGTTCTTCGAAACGAAGACGAATTTTGGATTCAATTATTTATTGATTGATAGATGAGATGGCTTATAAATCTACTGTTTAAGAATTTTGTTTCTTAAGTTAAAAAATTTTCACCAGTGCCGGATTTTGTCAAATATTATTGCAAATATATCAGGTAAAATATAAGAAAAATATTTAGATGGCGGATCAGACAGATTGTAAAAGCATTGGCATTGGCAGGGGGACGGGGTTTTGGAGGTTAAACACACCCCTACGTAAATATATATTTGTTATTGTGTGCAAAATCCTGCCTACATAAAAACAAAATCCAAAAAAAAACATTGAGAACATTGATAATGCAGCTTAGATTTGCACAAAGTGGATTGTTTATACTTGACTGTTCTTTATTCGAATGATTTTTTTACACAACGAATAGGGTATTGCGTAGTCGTTTGGACTCGGCTCCAATATTGTCAACTCTTTTCATTGCAAACACTGCAAGTAAGTGCTATTTGTTGAGCAGATTCGAAAGAAAAATCCCAAGTTTGTGGGCTTGTTGCGAGCACTAGATATTTAGCTTGATTGAATGCAGCAACTCGAGGAATTTACCGAGCTTAACTACACTATCTGCAATTGGCCCAGATGCATTCACAAGCGACGCTAAATTATGCGAACGTAGTTGTTACACACACTTAGACACACACTCACACACACACACACACACACACACATATTTCCTAGCACATTGTATTTGCACATTGGTTTTTGTCCACCTTTCTGCTTTATGTGTATTGATTTGAAATGAATCTCCGTGTAAGCTGTCCAGGCGCAGCTTTCTGGCTCCACCTAAGCTCCCCCGCACTTCATGTTCTCAGCTTTTTACCTTGTTCTACTACAAATTGCAATGTTTGTTTTTTTTTGCGTTCGTTTTCCATTGCTTTTTGTCGTTTTTTTTTTCATTTCTATTTCTTTGTTTGGGGGCTTAGCATATAACTTACTGTCATATTTTCATCTAGCTGGTCTCTGTTTCGGCCAGGGCGCAGAATTTCGCTGGCTGCATCCCAAACCACCACAGTTCACCCCACCTCCTGCACATCCTGGATTTAACTACACGCTCCACGCTTCAGCTTTTGTTATTATTGTGCATGCTTCTATTCAATGTGTTCTTTTTTTCCTGCTTTCTTTCTGTTTTTCGTATTACTCGTAAAAGTTTTTTGTTCTTGCTCGCCGAATGTTGGGTTCTTTGGGTACTTTTGCTTCTGGATTTTGTTAACTTTGTTATTTTTGCTTTACAGCTCTGTGTTTGCTCCGTTGTTGTCGGGTATTGTTGGCTCTGTCGCTGTCGCTGTCGCTGTCGCTGCCGCTGTCGCTGCCTCTGCCGCTGCTGCCTCGATGCTATTCAATTTTCAATAAAATATGTAAATTTATACCGCATTTCGTTCTGCTGGCTGCTCTGCTTTGACTGCCTCTGTGGCTGCCTTTTATCTCGCAGCCGTTTCTCATCGACAACATTTGATAGCTACAAGTTATGGCCATGGAGCTGCTCCTCTGCCCTCTCCCTCCACGCCCCACCACTTCAGCTCTGGCACTAAGCAGCAAAGTATGTTATTAATTTCTAATTTGTTTATGGTTATTTGTGCACAAATCAAAGGGCAAAGATTGAAACTTTGACTACACCGACTCTTCTCAAGTGCACAACAAAAATGATGGCCAGAAGAAGTTTGTGCTAGCTTTGGTTCAATTTTCCAAGTTGACAACTTGACCGAAATTCAAAAGAAAGTTTTCTATTTCAACCTAGTTTTGGGTATACCTTTCGAAAGGTTCTGTGTCAGTTTTGCATTTGTAAACAAAGCTTAAAAAGTGGAAAACAGACAATAGGCATACAAATGTGTGATACCAATTAACGCTCGAGTCTTTAAGGTCCAGATAACAGGGTTTCCCTTGTTTTCCGCAAAAAGATAAATATAATTAATAAACGAATTAACTATAACTGATTTATTAATTTTGTTTCATATATCGAGCACTTTTTGTTCTAAAATAAGTAATTAAGGGAATCAAACTGTGTTTTAGAGATGAATGTTTATTTGTTTTATAGAAAATAAAGAAATTATATTTCATATATATTCATTTGTTGTTTTGATAAAGTCGAATCTTATGTATACATTTAATTAGAAACAATGTTTGCATACGAACAATATGCTTTCAACTGTACTCATTATTAAAATTATAATCAATAATCTAATTATATTTTTTCATTTTTATAAATTGTTTGGATATTTTAGGAAATTGTATTTAGGTTCGTATGTCAAAATATGAATTTCCTTTTGCGCTTCCCAGCTTTATTCGCGGCAGTGAAGTGGCAATCAAAATAATCAATCATTAAACTTCAGTAGTCATGAGCACGCGCCAAACAATCAAATCAAATCAAATCAAATCCAATGAAAATGGGAATGTCATGCCAGTTTATCCGTCCGTCTGTTCGTCCGACCGTCTGACCGTTCGCTTCATGTTTTGTCAGTCAGTTAGTTGTTGTTGGTCCGCTTTTGTTGGCTATGGTACTCGTATTTGACTTTTGCATTTTGCAAACAACGCACTCACCATTCTCACTCATTCATTCATTGTCATTCGCTCAGTGTGTATTTATTCATGCATTTGTTTGCTTTCTGACGCATGTTTCCGAAAAATTATGTGCAAACAAAGTTGAATTAAAAAAAGTAAAGAAATAAAACAAAATAAAAATGTCAAATAAGCGCAAAGTCAAACAAAAGCAACGGGGAACAAAAAAATAAAAAATAAATAAAAAAACAAAAAAGCAATTTAATTGCGCGACCAACAACAAAGGGACTTCTTTTTGTTTCTGACTGGTAGTATTGTTGCTGCTGTTGTTGTTGTCAATGTTAATTTTGGTGCCACAAGGCACAAGTTCATAAATAAGTATGCATATAATTTTTCTTTTATTCTGCGCTTTGTATCTGCTGCTAGACCAAAATGCCGGGCATGGCATGCAAAAGGCAGCGGCGTCGGCAGCCCGAACAACAAAACTCTCAAGTTGCTTTCTACTTACTAAAACAAAAGTTAATTAAAATGCCTCATCGTAATGCGAGGCCAACGAAACAACACACAACAGACAAAAGTTGCAGGCAGTAAATTAGATTAGCAACAACAACAAGAACAGTAACAACGTTGACAAACAATAACAAACGCAACAAGCAATTAAAAATGTAAAATTTTCTCTGCCCCCCAAAAATATTTTGTGCGGCATTTTATTAGCTGCCATGTTAAATTAAGCATTGCATACTTTTAGGCGCCGCATGCCTTTAAAGAGCCCTCAAAGCAGTGCAAACGGATCACGCCGTACAAAGGGCCTCAAATTTCCAATCATATTGTGCAAGCAAAACATCTCAATTAATTTAACACATAAAATTAACAAGCAACAGTTTCAAGTATTCACATTTTAAAATTTATGATTTTTATAATATTTTATTGAATCTGTTTCTAAGAATTATGATTTTTGATTCTACATTTTTTTGAATGTCTTCGGGAAAATATCATATAAATTGCATTTTATTTAGAAACTAACATTTTTATTTTTCAATAGTATAAATCAAAACAGAAGTATAAATCACAGCGTAAAAAAACATTCAAATTCATTAACATTAATCAGATCATTTCTACATTTTAAATATTATACTAACATATACCTAAATATGATTATTTCTGGGTGTAATAGCGTGCACTTCAAATATTTGAATAACATTTAAAGGATAATAAGCGATCAGGGTACAATAATTAGTATACACTTATTATAATGTATTATGTTGAGCAGAGAAGAATTTATTTTCATCCTCTTTTTCTTCTTCTGAATTTATCTGTCTATCAGTGAGAGCGTATCGATCTTAAGAAACTACAAAAAATAAAGAAAAAAATAGATGTTAATATTTGCATTATGACTACATTATTAATTCTCACTGCCACCCCACATTTCGGGTGATGAAAGCTGTTATTCATATTTAGAAATAAATAAGAACTCAAGTGGCGAGCTGGATGCAGGGCATTCTCCAGTCGGGCACTCTCGTTTAGCTACTTGTTTTTTTGTTTTACATGATAACTTCAAATGGAGAACTCTCGAATTAAGAGCTTTTAATTGTTCAATTAATAGCTAGCAGGAACTTAATTGAAATCATATTTGCAAATGCTCATTTCAATGACTGACAAAACGGAAATTGAAATGCTTTTAACTTCAAATTGTCAACTCAATTAAAACGTTTAGAAATAACGAAAGACAGCTTTTATTTGACCTTTGAACTTAATTGACTTTCAATATGTATTTATTCGAAATAAACCAAAAGTAGTTCATGTTGGTAGAACTAAAAGAATTTTTCGCGTAATAATTACATAGTCTTTGGAATATATAAGCTTGTTTGGAATTTGTTAATTGAAGGCTGCGACAACTGTAAATCGATTTTTTTTAGCAGTTGCTTTATCAACTTTTAACTAACCATAATTTATGATACTCGGCCAGTTTGGTAGAACTTTTGTGGTTTGCCCAAGCACTTTTGGGACGCAGTTGCTGCAGATACCATTTGTTGTTGTTGCTGTTGATGTTGATGTTGGTGTTGTGGCAGCGTGTCCATGTCTTAAGCTATTTTTAAATGTGCTTGAGAAAACTTTTGGCGGCGTGGCACTTTGACAAATTTTTGGCCAGCATCATTTGCCTGTTAACCGAAAACTGTAAACTGTAAACTGTAAAGTGTAAAACTGACTGTCGCAGTTGCCTGTCCAGTGCCAGTTGACGAAGCCCGTAATGATAGCCGAAAGTTGCAAGTGGCAATGAGTTTTTAATGAAGCTGCTTTTGGATACAAGCCGACGTGCAAACAACACTTTTCGATGGCCGGGCTTTAAGTCAACACGCCGCTTTAAACTAGACTCGTTTTGGTCATATTTTCAACACGGTTGCAAAATAAATAACACGACAAACTTTTCAATAAATAAAATTAAAAACTTTTTCTCTTTTTTTTTTTTTTTTTTTGCGCAACGGTCAAAAGTTGGTCGCCAGGCGGCGCCAGCATCGAGTTGTGCACACAAACAAAATCTGGACGAAGTGCTAGGAGAGATGGGAGCCAGGCGGACAGACAGACGGGTAGATAGATAGATAGTTGAGCGAACGGGACGGGCGGGACGCAAACAAACGCCAATTGACCGTAAAAATGTATATATAGAGCAGTTAAGTCCGTTCGCTTTCTGGCCCGCTGCAGGTGAAGCAAACTGAGGCGCTTGAGGTTTGAAAACAATCACCTTGACAGGCCAGTTGGTCAGTTTCTTGCCAATTTTTTTTTTCGGGGCCAGTACAAGGAATTTCATTTACCATTCGGCTAAAAGTTTTCTGCCCTGGCTGGGCCAATCAGTTGGCCTGCGCGGCGGATGGCGGCTAAATCAACCGAAAGTTGGTGCGAAGAAAAACAAAATCAGATTCCTAAGTGGAGAACGGGGAGCGGGGGGGCGGGGCGCGGGGCGCGGATGCTGTGTGAAGTGCGCAAAATGAATTGGTCAAGTGGAAAAATTGGCAGTGCGTGAGGGGTTGTGGGGATGAGGGCGGGGCGGCGTGTCGAAAGTATTGAAATACATTTAATGAAAAAGTTAGGCGAGGTCGCGGGCGGGCAACAGAAAGGCGCTCGGCGTCGAAACGTGGACGAAGCAATTGAGCAAACACAGAAAAGTTGATGTGATTTCGCTGTAAGCAACAGCAAAAATAAAAACAACATAAAGTGAGCACTGCTAAACACTGATTGCGTTTTAATGCCAGTTATGGATGAATAGATGAGGACAAAGAGAGCAAGCGGGAATGGTTCAGACGGGAGTGCCCAACTAGCAGTTACCACGCACCCAGCTCACTGATGTAATTTATATAAACTGAATAAAACATTTTTTAATACATTTTTTAAAGTATGTAGAATGAGGTTAAGTTATCTAAAATATAAAATGCTCTTAATCTGGATTCATACCCCCCAAACTTTGTATTTCTAGCTCTTATCATGTTACAAAATTTTTATTTATTGAAAGAGCGGAAATTGATGATGCTGTTGATAATTTGCAATCAAATTAATCTTCATTTGCAATGTGTGGAGGGTAATGAATATTTTAGTACGTATCTGTGTATGCGAAAGTTTAATATCACGAGCGGGTAAGTCTTTTGTATAGAAAACAAGTATAATTGTAGCTTAAAACAGTCGAAAACAGTCTTGATTCTAGTATGTAATTTGATAGAGCGGATGACAGAATTTTATTTAGAGGAGCTCATCAAAAATAGGCCTGCCACATTTGGATCCAGCTCTAAAATTGTGGAAGATATCGACGAAGTAAAAAAAGA
The DNA here is from genome assembly GCA_035043565.1 of Drosophila robusta. Lineage (NCBI taxonomy): Eukaryota > Metazoa > Arthropoda > Insecta > Diptera > Drosophilidae > Drosophila > Drosophila robusta. The sequence continues at coordinate 7,894,284 of JAWNMW010000583.1, read as the reverse complement.
TATCTAAAATTAAGCGAAAATTGACAAACATTTGGCCACGTAATCCATAGCTCTCATATTTCGAGCTTCCAAAACTTTCTCAAGTATAAAAATATCATTGGGTCGGTTTACTGTTCGCACCAATGCTTTACCTTAAGGTTCGGTTTTGTGAACTTTTTTCTGCTCTTTGGTGGAGAATCATTACTTAGCAGCTTGTAAGTTGTCGCGTCCCTTGGCCCGCGCTGACCTTCGGGGGAGTTTGGTTAAGCTTTGCTGTGTTGATAACAAATGGGGCAGCTTCTTGCGCTAGTGCCATACAGATATTCTCATTTTTAACTGCTTGGCATTTGCAAACTGCAGCGTCATTTAAACTTTTCTCATTTGCTGGCAGCGCGGCGGCATCGGGCAAAACTTTTGCCCCAGATTGGCAGCGGTCGGCGCTGGCTGTTGGCCATGCAGGGGACGGCGAAGATGAAGGGGCAGATATAAGACGCTGGCCAGCCGGCCGGAGCACATGGCTACATGGGCACATGGGCACATGATGCAGCTCATCATTGTTTGGCCAAACATTTTTAATATGCGACTAATTTGCCGGCAACAGTCGACGCAATGCGGCAAGGATGATGACGCAGGCGCCGGTGAAGTTCCAGTTTGAGTTTAGTCCCGTGACAACGGCTATTGTTTAAATTCAATTCCCGCCTTTGTCGTCTCAACTACTTTGAAAAGTTTCAGCATTGCTCCTATTGCTTTGGCTGCTGTTTGACTTTCAGTCTCGAATGATTTACCTTACAAGATAAACAGACGCAGCAGCAGCAGCATCAGCATCAGCAGCAGCAGCAGCAGCAGCAGCAGCAGAAAGAAGGCTTTGGGTTTTGTCTGAGCGGTCCAAGTTTGACTTTTGTCTTTAGTATGCGGCGTTCCTGTGTCTGAGCTTACGGATAATGCGCTTGAAATTGTTGCCTCAGCTCACTCCCTCTCTCTGTCTCTCTAGTTCTCCCCCTCTCTCTCGCTCTCTCACACTCCCTTTCGATGCATCGGGCTTGGCAATGCAATTTAAACTCTTTGATAACTCCGAAAAGTGCATTTGGCTGACGACGCGCCGCTGTTTCCCCCTCCTTTCCCCCTCTCCGACAATGTCTGCGTTATCAGTGGCAAGTGAAAGACAAAAGGGGCGGACCGAAGACACATGAAAATACAATAGCCAAAGTTTGATATGAAACTGCAGCGCAGCCCGCGTCGCGTATTGCAAAAGTTTTCAATTGTAATTTTTTTTTTGTTGTTTTTTTTATCTTTCAGCGATTTTTTCGCTCTGCCTTTGCATTTTATTCTTGCTGGGACTTTTGCTCTTTTCTGATTGCGCTGAGGTCTGAACGCCGTTGATAAATTGCCAAGCATTTGCATCCAGCAACAAAAACACAAGAGAATTGAGCTTGGAACCAAAGATTAGAGCTAAATATCGATATGAAGTGCAACTACATTTTAACATTTTACATAACATTTTATTTATTTCTAATTCTAGCATTATAAGTTCTAATAAGATGCTCGATGCCAGCAAGGCATCCCATACGAAGGTTAGATTAAACATATTTTTATTTATATTTCATGTAAATTGAGTTTCAACATTTTCATTATGATAAACAAGTATATCATCAATAGATAACAATGTAAATAAAATTTATCGTTAAAAGAAATTAATATTTAAAACATTTGTCTAGTTCCTCTTCTGATTTATATAAAATGATTTATTTTTAGCTACTCTATCTTGTCTAAACATTCGTGTATTTTATCATTTTTCTATTGACTGACAATCAACCTACTCTAAATTTCTTTTAAAATCACGTTTTATATTAATGTTGACATGCGCAATCGATTAAAAATAAAAGCTCGCCATTCTAAATTAAAAAAAAAGTTGCAAAATAAGTAAGAGGGTGTGAAGTATACTTTTGAAAAAATAAAACCAGTATTTTTTTCAAATGTGAATTCATTTTAAATGCAGAATCAAAAAGGTTTTTCTAGCTACAAAGAAACTTGAGATTTTATATTTATAATTTGGAGTTATTTATATATTGTTCAACTGAACATAAAATGTGTGATTTCGTCACTAGATTTTTACCTCGTGTGGAGTTTTTTTATTTGATTTACACAAGTACCTCGGTAAGTAGCAGCTGCTCAGTGTTAAGCATGAGCTATGTTTTATTTAGTTTTATACTTATCATCCCCTCCCTATGCTATGTCAAATATCAACCACATTGCTGTCAACACAGGCCATATCTCTTTGTCGCCTGTCCTCAATTTCTCCTCAAACTTTTGTTGACTCATTCCGGGTTAGATTCTGTTTACTTAAAGGCAGAAAGCAAGCGAAATCGTCGCTGTTTTAAAATATGTCACGTGCTCCAATGTCCGTCGCCAAGTTGTGCCAATAAGTGAAGGGACACATGTTACAGTCTCTGTCCCGCTTCGTTCCCGCAGCAGTCATCCAGGGTCACCATCCTTCGTCACCACCCAAAACTTGTCACTTTTTACGCGCAGCTGCAGTTTATTTTAAGATTGGCCGCGCACTTTGTCGCCTTGTTTTGGCTTCATTGACGCTTGGCTTACTTTCCGCTCCCGTCGTGTTGTTGTAGGTGTCCCCCCGCTTCTGCTCAAACACTCCGCTGTGTCCTTTGGCTGGCCAGAAAGTTTTGTGCCAGTTTACCTCGCCGCCCTGCATCCTGCTCTTAACACTTGTCGCTACTTTTTAGCTATTTTGATTTTTAAGAAACAAAAACTGAAAACTTTTGTTGCTGATTTCTTTTGCAATTTTGCGCGCCGGAGAGAAAGAGAGAGAGAGAGAGAGAGTGAGAGAGCGAGAGAGCGGCACAAGGACAGCTCGGAACCAGAAAGCCCAGACCAGGACCACGACCAGGAGGTGGCACTTTTCCATCATGTGCGAAATAAGTTTCACACTTAACGACATAACAAGTTTTGGCGAGCAGCGGCGACGACGACGGCAACATCCTTGTCCAGGGTTGTCAACGCACTCGCCGCCGCGTTGATTTCTTAAGTCATTTCATCAAGTGGTCTCAGCCAGGACTAACAAGTGCAGGCGATTAAAGTATTTTCTAAATGTTTGGCAAAATACAAATGCAATTGATTAGAATATTTATCAGCGATTCCGTTAAAGTTGTATTTTTAACTCCATATCCATTCCTGAAGGTACAGATTGAACCTTCGGGAAAGTGCTAAGATTTTTGGGTACGGAAGGCGGGTAAACCGCGAAAATCCACATTTCCCAAATTTTAGAACTAGAGTCACCAGCGGCCACTCACGTCCCCACTAATTACTAACATCTATATATTTCGAAAATAACAATAGTAATAAAGGCAGTTTTCGACTCTTTCAAGCTGTTCTTATACTGTGAACGAGAGTAATCGCAGTCGGTTAAACCCGACTGCAACTTCTTTTCGCACTGTTTCGGCTCAAATCGGTTTGGTAATCTTGAAAAGCTACCAAGGTGGAGTGAAAAGAACTAGTTCAATTTGAAGACCCTTTGCCCATTTGCAGCCCTGGCTCTCCTGAAGGTCATAGCCCAAAGTATTATGGTCACATTGTGGGCGCGTTTAAGTCTAATGAATATGGCGGATATTTTGTGCGTCGCCTGCATATTACGGGGCGGGTGGTCGGTCTGAGGGGCGGGCTGGGGGGTGCTCGGGGGCCCTGTCGGTTCGGTCATCAACGAGTACAATATGTAATTTAATTTCATGCATTGCCTGGCTAATGCGCTTTCGCGCTTAAAAGTATGCTATAAGTAAGGAAAGTGCGCAAATGTGCTTAACAAAAAATAAAAGTTTGGCTGACATTGGGCGTGGTTGGGGCCGGGTGGCACGGGGTGGTTGTGGTGTGAAAGGGGAGGGGCGCCTCGTTGCTAGTGTCGCAAGGCAGCGGCCTGGAAACAATGCGCGACATTCAGGCGACATTGTTGCCAAAGCTTTTTACAACTCACATGAGTCCCCTCATGGTTGCCCTGCCCCGCCCCGCCCCGCTCCGCCCACCACGAATACGAATACTCTCTCATTGTCATTTGTTTGCGCCGCAGCAGTTGTAGCATATTATCTAAATGTGTTGCATGCGTGCTAGTGTGTGTGTGTGTGTGTGTATGTTTGTGTGCTTGCTCCAGCTTTCTATGATTTGTTGTTGTAATGTGCTTTAATGTGAAAAGTTTTTAATGCTTAAGCAGCGACCCCCTCCCGCCTATCAGCTTAAACGAAAGAGCGACTCATGAAAAGCGAAACAAAATAGTGGTTGGGGCAGATGAAGACGGCACTCATATAGCCACTCACACACACACTCGCACTCACACACACACACGCACACGCACACTCATTTTCTTTGCACAGTTCTCTTCTTGCTGCGTTAGTTGGCAACTTTTATTTGTGGTTTTTTTATGTAAATGCGCCCAAGTGATAAGGCAACTTTTCGGCTACTGCAGCGCGCTTTGTGGCGGGCAGAGGCAGGGGGCGGGGGATAGCTGACAGTTGGCACGGGGTAAAGGGGAGCGACTGTTGCTGTCATGTATCTGAGAGCAGCAACATGAACATGTTGCCAAATGCCATTCTTGTTGCCGTTGTTGTCGTTTGTTGCCGTTGCCGTTGCCGTTGCTATTGTTGTTGTTGTTGTTGCTTGGAAATTAAATTTCAGTGACTTTGTTGTTTATTTGCATCATGGGACTTGGCAATGAGCTGGCTGGGAAAGGGTATTTGTGACATTCGAATTGGCTTGGCAAGGGCTTGGTCAAGGCAGGTGAAAACCTATTATGTTGGTTAAATGGAGACAATTACCCTAGGAGCACGTAATTAGCTAAACGAAAAAGGAAAACATGTATTATCTAGAACATGCCTCATAATGCAGTCATGATGTATAGTTAGAAAATTCATTTTTAAATAGATTACTCATAAGTGTTTACGATAAAAAGAACAATAAACTTCTATAAATGCATAGAAATATAAATATCATAAAGCTGCTTGAAAGGTTTCAGGTTAAGAACCAATTTTTAAGTGAAAAACCCAAAAACCGCAGATTAAATTAATAGAAAATAAATGAAGAAATTTGTGCAAACACTGAATAAAAGTTTATTCCCAAGTTTTTTCTATGATTAATAGAGACTGTAGTTATATACCATTCATTCGTCCTTTAAATGGGTCTGGCTTATATTACCTTCGATTTATTAATAGCTCGAATACTTTTCAAATTATTTTAAAAGTAAAACTTGGACATTTATATAATGAGCTCAAAATCTAAAGTGACAGCAAAATTAATTAAAATTTAAAATGTTAAAATTAATATGAAAGAAATTTAGATATAATAAAAAGAAAATTAACGGTTAGTGTAAAGGCTGTTTTTATTTACCCGATAAATGTCGACAATGTTGATATTTATAAGCTTTGCTCGCCATTCTTAAAATAAAAATAATCAGTTTTCATTTTAATATTATAACTTTAACTTTTTAGATTTATTTGAGGTAAATAAATATAAAACAAACGAGTGATAACGTTGCAGTCGGGTGTAAACGGCTGCGCAATACTTGTTCACAGTATTTACCTTTAAGCTTTAAACTGGAATTTTGTAAAAAATTGATTTTTATAATTTGTTGAGGCGAAGTGGGCGTGGTCGAACATTTGTGACTCTAGCTGTGAAACTGTGGAATATATAGCTTTTCGTTGCTAAATCGTCCTCAAGTGGGCGTAGCTAAAAAGTCTTTTTATGACGCGAATACAAATATATATATATACCTATGTATTATGGGGTGGTACAAAACCAATATACTCTTTTCACTCTGTGAACCAGGATACAAGTAGGTGAACTTTAAAAAGTTTGTCTTTAGCTGGTACTTAATAAAATAAATATAATTTATAGGGCATTAAAATTTCGCTGTAAACTGTCTGAGCTCGCCGCCTCCTGCTCGTTGCCAGAGTGCTTCATATGTCTGTGTATGTGTAAATTAGAGAAAATTTACGTTTATTATTATTTTTAGTGGCAGTCGCTCGTCATAGTCTCTGCCCCGCCGCCGCGCCCACTCCGGCACCCACTCGACTGTCGTCCATTGTGTCGAGGGCTCATCCCAACTCATCTGCCCGGGCATCTGTGTTATATTTATGTATGTTTCCCAGCCAGCGTCGGCACTTGAATCTCTCAGCACTCGTCGCCTTTTGTGTATGCCGCTCATGTGTAGACAGAGATAACATGGCAACGATGCGTGGTGGGACTCCCACTATGGCATTGAACCCCCAGGGGGTGGGGGGTGAGGCGGCAGAGACAGCTTTGAATATGAAATGCGAGTGCAACTTAGGACTCTGCATGATAATTATGGGCGCTGCAGGCGATAATTGCCCACTAAACGCGCCATAATCTCATGTGTGTGCGAGTGTGTGCGTGGGTGCGAGTGTGCGTGTGTGTGTGTGAGTACGACAAAAAGCCGCAAAACCTAAAGCGTAACCGAAGCGCAAAACCGCAGTCGAAAAGTTTGGTCGGGCCTACGAAAAAGCTGGTAAAAACTCTTGATGCGGCTACTCCCAGGTCAGAAATTATTCATGTTGGGTTCTGCCAGGCACTTGAAAGAAACTTTTGCTCCATGTTTAATTGCCAAGCGCCACATCAACAAGAACAAGAACAATAACTCAGCAGCAGCAGTAGCAGCAAGGAGCAATAACCATATAAAAGATATTAAAAAATTTGTGGGCCGTTCGGGCAACAGTTGAGTAAAGCTCCCCATAAGGCCCCCACTCCTCCACAACTTATACGAGGGCTGCGCTCGTTGGAAGCAAACTTTACTTACTTTTATTTTTATTTAATCCTTAAGTTGGCTGTTTTTTCTGTTGTTGTTGTTGTTTCCTTATTGCTGTCAATGTTGGCGGCGGCAGCTTTGTCATTTTAAAGGCCACATTATTGGCTTCCGCAGATAAGTCCGGACCGTAAACTATTTTTCTTACATTTACGTGACGAGTGGCCAACTGAAGGACGAGTGCCACCGCTCGGCTGCACGGCGCACAAATGCGAAAAATATTATGCCTTATCCTTTTTAATAGTCAATCGTTTTGCCATTTTCCTTGTGCAGCCGCAGCTATCCAGGAAAAAATACAAAAAACAAAAAAAAAAACAAGAAACAGCAAAAAATGAAAAGGGAATTAATTTTATTTTAATGCCCGTTGCGTTTGTTGGGGATTTGCGAAGGGTTGCGAGATTGCCAATCCGCTCGACATTCGGGCTTGGGCCTGGGCCTTATCAGCGATGCAGCATCCTCCGCCGGCAGGTGGGTAGGTGGGCAGGGGCCTGGGACGCCGTAGGTGTTGTCAGGTGTGTCGCCTGCGCATCTATCTTTTACCTTTTGCGTTATTTATTGCAGTTTAAGTGAGTTGTCAGCCAGTGGCCAGCAACTAAGGACAGGGGGGGTGGCACGGGGAACAGAGCAAAAGCAGCGAACACTTGACATGCGGGCAGGCTTACTGTACACACCGCACACCTACTACACCTATGGCAGATAATGTGTTTTTAATTGAAAGTTAAGGCTGCTGAAACTGCTGTGACATAGAAAAAGTTACCTTCGCTCAGGTGGATATTATTTTTAGCACCTTTCCAAGGCAACTAGACTGAGCTTTGCCTAATGCTTTTATACAATTTTGGTGCACTTTCGTTAAGAAGTGAATTAATATTTACATAACTTAGAAAATATAATAACAGCTTTTTAAACATTAAAGACTCCAATCTAAATTTAATTTTTATAATATTTGTCGGTCAACAATATAAATTTTTGGTTTAAAAGCACAGTAAACAGAACTTCTGTATGTATGTAAGCGCAACCCAATAAATCTGACTTACTGTTTCAAGATATCTTAACTTAATCGACCTGATTTCTTTTAGGAAAAAACCCATTTGTGCTGAAGTTTAGAAACATTTTTCAAATCTGCTAACTATTGAAACTATTGAAAGAAAACCCTATTTTTCCTTGTTTTATTTCAAAAGCTATCTTAATCCAACTTAACAAATATAAAGATTCAAAGCGAAGCATCTGAGGGAAAATTCATCAACTGCAACTGCAGCAACTTCTATGGCTGCCATAGATATGAATACGTATGAATATGAATATTTTTTTATAACAAAACTTACCTAACTTCAACTTAATTCAACGGACTAATTTTTATTGAATAAATAATTTCTAAAATGGAACAACATGATTTCCTATTATAGCTCGTATCTATGTTAATGATCTGTGTTAATTAAAAACAAAACATTTAATTAATCACAATTTTTGTGTCAAGTCGATGAGCACGGCCTATTACTCACCTGAACACGCCCCCATGACCCCAAACAGAGGCAGGCGCTCACACACATTTTTGTTAATCATAAACCGGCTAAATTAAAATGCTTAAAAGTCTAAAGAGTTTTGGCCCGCTGCCTTTTTCGTCTACCTGTTGTCTGTCTTTACATCTGTCTATTCGTTGTGTTCTGCCTTGCCCTAAGTTGGAGGCTGGCTGCCGCTTCCGGTTTAGCTGCTCCTGGCACTTGTTCTGGTTCTGGTTGCGTCGGCCTTTGTGGCAGGTACTTGGCTGGTAGCCTTGGCCAACACTTTTCACGTTGCGCGAAATTTATCATGATTCCATTACATAATTAAATCCGTTTTAATAGAAACTTTGCACGTCTTTGTTGCTGTTTTTCTTCTTCTTGTTGTCGTTGTTGTTGTTGTCGCTGCTGCTGCTTCTGCTGCTTTTGAGATGTATTTGGTAAAGTTTCGCCCGGCGAAATTGAAAAACAAAACAGCAAAGGCAGCAAAGTTCTTGGCTGCCTGCGTCGACGTTGACGTTGACGGCGGCGTCGGCGTCGGCGTCGCTGTAGCTGCGCAAATGAAATTAAGAAAGTAACCGAAGAAGAGAGCTCGCCAAAGTTGCTTGCCCTGCCCCTCAACCCCCAATCCCCGGCCCCCAACCCCATCCGCTCCGAGTGCTCGCTGAAATGCTTTGCTTTATCTGCTGCTGCCATCTCTTCTCTGTATCCATGTGTACTCCATCTTCTCATCTCGCCATCTAGCCGCTCTTTGTCGGGCGCTGCCGCTGCTTTTTGTCTTGATAAATTACCCCGTCCTTGGCAGAGACGTTGGCGACTGGGGCGACACAGTAAAGTGATATTTTTATTTGGAAGTGCCGGCCTCCCTTGCCCCCCTCCCGCTCTGGTTACCCTGTTACCCCAACGCAGACATTTTTAAATCTTGCCAAATTGTTAACGATGCCAAAGTTGCCGCTGAAACGGTAGGCGGCTGGAGCGAGGAGGGGGTGCGGAGGGGGCGTGGCGCACAGCTACTCGGTCGACGGCAAAGTTTAGTAAATGAAAATTATTTTCAGTTGGAAAATTATTTAAAGTAGTTCATTAAGTGGCAGCATTTTTAGACAAGTTTAACTATTTGTAAACTATTTTGTTTCCGTTTTTTGTGACTAACGTTGCATTCTTCACTAAATATATGAGCCTGGACAATTCGGATGGGTAACAGTACCCTTAGCCAGAATGAGCAATTAGAAGATACACTCTACCATCAGGTAATTATCAACATGTTCGCGTATGTTCACTTAAGATATGTATATAGATATTTTGCGTAATTGCCACAGATATCCTTATCTATTTATGCTAATACACTGTCTTAGAGCCTCCTTCTGTAAAATCAAAAAGTCTCTTTAACATTTTTTTAAGCTATATATTATAACAAAATTTCTACTTTAAAAGCGTTTTTTTATAATGCCAAATATTTAATCTAAGAAACTTTATAATTATTTTGTCATAAATCCTTTTTTTTCTCTAATTCAAGAATTGTCTTCTTATTTATGCAACATTTATATTAAAACATGAGAAACATGTAATTTTTATGCTAGTGCCCATTGTTCACTTCATTGTTGTTTAGTTGTAATAGTCCCAATTATTTTGAGCTTAAAAAATAGCCCTTGTACTGCATATTTATGTGTACTTATGCATATGCTGGCTTATTTGCTGTGCCTTCAACCTCTTTTTATTTCCGGTCCCAATGCAGCTACTTCTTTCTTAACGCATGCATAAAAAGCACAAATAAACATACATATACATACATATACATACGTATATAAACATATACATATACATATATAACTACTCGCATGTGGCTGAAATTTTCGTTTGGTTGGCCAACGTTGGTTTTAGCTATTATCCTTACTGGTTGGCTTTCATTGTATCTATTTCTGGTCTCTTAGCAGCCCCCAACTCAGCCCGCTGGAAAGAGTTTTGCCAGCTCAGCTGCTTTCGCACATTGCATAATTTTGGCCGCTTAATAACATTTTAATTGTTGTTCTGGGCTTTGACCGTTGAGAGCGATGAGGTTGCAGATGGCAATGGAAATGGGGCTGGGATTGGGGATCGGGATTGGGCATGAGAGCGACGAGCGCTTACCAAAAAATTTCGTGGAGCGCTGCCCCCGCATTATTATTATCATAATGAGCGTGCGGTCGGGTTGGCTGGGCATGCTGCAATCGCAGGGGTTTGGGGGAGAGGGGGGGGGGGGGGGTGTTCACTGGTGCCACAATTCTGTGTGTGCTGAAAGGAATGTTGCATAATGTGGCTGTGCCGGCAGCCCGCAAAGCATTCCAAATTATGCATGCTGCGGTATTTTTTCCACCATTGTTTTCTGTTCCTTGTTGTTTTTTTGCTTTTAGTTTTTTTGTTGTTTGTTTTATTGTTTTTTTTTTTTTGGTTTCATCGCCAAATAAATTTAAGTTGGCTGGGCAAGTCTATTTAGATTTCAAATAGCACCACGCCTCGCTGACTTTATTACCGTAAGCGAGTTTAAAGCGGTTCCGAAGCTGCTTAAACACGAAGTGTTCATGTTCAGTCCTGCTGCTCCTCGGCTTATCAACTCGCTATTAAATCTCTCGGCGCTCGAATAAAAAAAAGAAACTTTGCCCATGTCTACCCGCCACGCCTCGCTGATAAGCAAAAATTTTCAGCGCAAATTTATTTGATGTGTTTTATTGTGCTGCTAAATTTCGCGTAGCGCACAAAATGCCACAAACTGAAAGCAGGCAAAAGCACAGAAAAAATAAAAATAAATAAATAAAAAAAAGCAGTGGCCTAAACCAACGCCCACGCAGACATTGTCGTGCTCTTCAGCTCGCTTAGCTCTATCAGCCCGGCCGTTTATCATTTGCAGAGCTTTTGGCTCCCATTTTTCAGCTCTTCGCTGTTTTCGTAATTTTCCATGTTCACCTGCCCGACGACTGTCACCAAAGTTCATTAATGGGACCTCCTCCCAAACTGCAAGTGGAAAAGATGAAAAGAACGCAGCTTTAAGATTCTGCGCGAGTAATGTCTCAGTTTATAAACAGATTGTGTCCATTTGAGGTAATGCGATTATTTTATACCTCATTTCCATGCCCAAGAAATTGGCAGTTATATTAACAGCAGGCAGGGAATATTTTTTAGGAAATAAAGATGGCATATACCAGGGCAGTACCTCTTTAATTTTTAGGGAATGAGAAAGGTATAAAAACTAAAATATTCTCTTTATGTTTTATGTATGTGATATTTGTGACTTAACATGCTATAAAGGGCAGAGAGGAGTGGGAATATCAATCACTTAAAAAAAAACTGAATTCTTCTCCTTTTAAATAAAATATACATAAAAATACAAATAATTCCAATAAATTCCCAACACTTCGAACAGCCACAGCTTTTTACTTGCGAATGTGATTTTACAACCATAATTACATTCCTCGTCTTTCAGAAAGCTATCGGTAAATCAAATATGAAACTTATACCATAAAATATATATTAAAAACTGTACAACAAACAGCTAGAGAGATACAGCCCAAACCAATATATTTTGTTTGCCTTTGTGAGCAGAGTATACAAATGAATATTTGGCAGACAACCTTAATATTTGAATATTTTGCTTTGTAAAGTTTTATGTCAACTACAATCTATTTATCTCAGGAATATTACATTCCTTGAATTACAATCTCCCTGTTGCTGCTGTCATTTAAAAAATAACAGAGCCTGTCAACCCAAGTGCCGACTGATTAAAATATACGAACAGCATGCACTTTTGCCAGCATTTATGCACAGCTGGGGCTGGCTGCTGAAGTGTAGTTGTATTAATGTTTTTATTTGGCTTGATTTAGGGATGCAAAGTTTCGCATTTTAATTTCAATTCCTGAAATACATTCCCTCTAAGTGATTATCAGCTTCGTTGTGGTTATTTTTTCGACAACAACCTAGTTGAAATTCAGTTGTGAGCATTGCTCTGACAGCTCTTAATTTCTTCTTCTCGCGCTCTCTCTCTCTCTCTCTCTGTCTCTCTCTCACTCTCTGTTCGTCAAAGCTCTTTGCTGAGTGACATGCATTTTGGCCTGAAAATATAATTAATGATTTGCTACGCCTACCAATTAAAAGTGTCAAAAGCAGCAGCAGCGGCAACAACCAGAAGCCAAAAACCCAAAACCCAGAAATCAGAGGCCAGAGTCCCGGACTGAGGACAGGATACGGGACCTGCCTCTCAAATGCTTTTCACCCATAAAGCCCATTTTCCGACAGATTTTGCCTCTTACCTTTGACGCTGGCGCAGGTTAATTGAATTAATCTTGGCAGCGTTTAAATTTCAACAGTCGAGAGTCAAAAGATGAGAGGGAAATTGTGCGGGCAGCGGGGCGGCGGGAGCGGGGGGCGTGGCGCGTGAAGCTGGCAGAGTGCTGCCATATTTGAAGCGAACCCTTTTTACACGTGCAATTAAAAGCCATTTTTATGAGCAATTTGCAAAATATGATGACAACGATGACAGACACGCTGAATGATGATGACGATGATCATCGTCATAATGTACATACATATACATATTTTAAGAGTTGACGATGATGAACAGCGCATTTCACAATTGTTCTTTTTATTGTCGCACTCACAATTGAAACATTAAATAAATATATATATATATGTATATGTATATGTATATATGTATATGCATAGCGACCGTTAGACAAACAGCCAGACAATCAGCGGAGCTCCAGACCGACCGCGGAATATAACGAAATACTTTCAGCGCGGATGGACGCGTACCTGGGTGCGAAATTCCTTTGACATGTAAAACGCAGCCCGGAATGAATAAGAAAAAACGAGGTGGGGGCAAAAATTTACAAAAAAATTTGCAAACATACTCAACACGTTGGCTGAAAAAATGCGAAAACAAATTGAAAGTTCAAATGCGAATTAAAATACGAAACTTATTTGCACGGAAAACAGGTGCGAAAATTAAATAAAAATCATGTTGCGCTATCTGTACTATTTTCTTTGGAAAGGAGCGACAAAGCGAAAGCCCAACACTGCGTGATGGTGTCCTTTGTTGTTGTTGTTGTTGCTGTTTGCTTGGGTTTTGTTGTTACACTGCTAATTGAATATTTACACATGTGTCCATCCTACGTGTTGGCAGCGATGAGCGAACTCTCAGCTCTGAGCATGCTCTCAGCTCATGTAGCGCAGTGTTAAGTGCACTGACTGCTGCCAGTTGGTACATGGCATTCCAATTTCCATCAGCGTTAGAGGGCAGCGTTCAGCTGCGTGTGCACACAAAGAGATTTCCGATCAAAAAAGTATTATATTTTTATTAAATTAAATTAATTACACACGTAACTGATTTTTGAATATAATCAAAATACACGATGGGTTGTCTAACTAGCCCCAATAGACTAATATATAATTTCTTCTATTAGTCTTAAATGAAAATTCCTTTGTGTCGTTAGGTATATTTTAAAATATTGAATGTATTTAAAATCCTCAAGTATATTCAACCTCCGGCACTCCGCAGATAACAGTTCTTGCGCATAAAGCTTATTATCCATTCTGCCTTGATGTTAAGAGACATATACATCGTTGTATTTTAAAAATAATGGATATGCATGTTGGTAAAAAGAAATCGAAATCGAATTTCATTGAATGTCCTACAGCAGCAAAAAAGAAAAAACTCACAAAAAAAAGAAGAAGAACTAACAACATTGAGGGCCCAAGCCGAGCAAAACTAACTAATCCTTTTTTGCGCATTTCGCTCTTTTTTGTCCAATGCCAATTCATGCGGCCAAAACGAAAATGTCATCATCAGCAGCTTGCCCAGAAGCCAGAAGCTGTTCAACGTTTTCTCTGCCTTCCCATCCGATCCATTGCAGCTCCTCGAATCTCGGCACACACACACACACACACACACTCACACAGGCATACACACAGTCGAATAGTGCCACTCAACGTAACTTTTTATGTGCAACATAGCAGAATGATTGTGTTCCGTTCCAGAAATTTCAGCACAACAAGCACGACAACAATAACAACAGAACGAGAACTATAACAACAACAACAACAGCGGAGGCAACAATAACAACAACATCGCAAGCCATTTCGCATAAAATTTCACACACCATTTTAGCCAAGTGCCACATTACCTGCACACAAGACGGGACTCAACTCGAGTCGACTCAAAGCGGTTTGGTTCAAGACCTCCAGCCCTTAGTGAACCCACCCCACCCCGGCCTCCCACAAGCTTGCGGAAAACCATGCAAGCGACCAAAGTAAAGAAAATAAAATGCTGGGAAAATGTTGAAAAACACGAAGCCGAACATAAAAATACCTTTTGACACATGCAAGCAGGGGCGGCAGACGAAGGGCGTGGTCAAGGCAAAAAAAGAGGAACATTTTAGAAGAGTGTTAGAAAGAGAGAGAGAGAGAGAGAGATAGAGTAGTGGCAGCTTAAAATCAGCGTCAAAGGCAGCAACAACATCGAAGGCTGAAATGGCGCTGGCCAAAACGAGCCAGCAAAAACACAACAACAGAAAAAATCTTGAAAATTGCATTTTAAGAAGTTCGTGTGGCTATAACGGAAAATCTATAAACATGCACACACACATGTGAACACACAATTGGTTGAAAATGCTGAGGAATGGACACATGGAACTGAAGCTGGACTGGGCCACAATGGTCCACAGCCAGCAGAGCATGTTGGCTCAATCCAATACAATTTTAACGATAATGCGAGCCAACCAAAATTGATACGGCCATCAGAACGGGCTATAATACAAGCACAGACATGGCCAAATGTCATTCCTCTACTTGTCTGACTTTTGGAATGCAAACGAAAATATCACGCACACACTGGCAACTGTTGCTGATGATGAAGTTTCCGAAATGAAACATAGTTTACTTTAGATTCATTAATGGACTTCGGGTCGAAACAAATTGAAAACAAATCGATAGGTAGGGAATATATTCATGTGCCCAATTCATTCAGGATGGCTTCATTTATCATAGCCAGAGAAAGCAACAGAAAGTGCACCCGACGAGGAGATACCCTGAACACGAGTACCTACTGCGAGATGTAGTCACATATATTTGAATCCCCTTGCACAAAGACATACATAGAGTGTTAATAAATGGCATAGCTTCATATCTAAAAGAATCTAAAGAATCTTATGACATTTTCACACCTAACAAGAGCATTTAAATCTAGCCAAAAATTGCAATATTCCTGACCTACGTCTGCCTTACGAGAACATAATAAACTAAAATTAGTGTCTTTAGCTTTAAAAATCTCCGAGACACGCTAAGAAATGGGGCAAGATATCGAATTGCATAATATTTATTCAAAAAATTGAGGACTATAGCTTTTATAGATGAGAGACGTACGCACAGACGGATAAGCCTGCCAGTTACAAATATTTGCACAAAACCAGTATACCCTTTTTACCCATTTTTCATGGGTTTAGCGCATAATGGTATAGATGTAATGTTTATTAATGTGGCTTCAAAGTTTCATCTGATTGGTCAATTTTTGGCTACAGAACAAAAGAAATCGTACAAAATATGCATTCTGAACATTTCACTTTTTGAATACCATTGCAAGCTGTCAGTGTGCTTGAGCTGTCTTTGATTTTATGGTATTTTTTGAAAATTGATCCAGTTGTTGTGCGGATAAACCAACAACTCTGGCAGCCAGCAACTGGTGAGTCCAGGTGCAAGAACAACAGCCAGCTCGCACTTATCCACCTGCACAGCTGCAAATAGACTGTGACACATTGTTGCCATAACGATTTGCACGGCGAGTCCGAGGCGCCACCCGAATGGGAGACAGCGGCAACAACAAATTATGACAACAAATTGCAAACAAACAAGCAACAAACAAGTGAATCACCTTTAATGCTTCCTTTTGCCGGGCAAAGAAAAACGCAAGACAGCAAGAAAACGCAGCGTAAGCGAGTGCTAAGACATTGCCGTAAGGCGGCACAACGGAAGGCGTGGCTGGTGTACGTAGTCCTGTCATAACTTCAGTGGCTGCCTCGACAGGCATTGACAAAACCGCTCGGGCGGCAGACAGCTGAGGGACAGGACTTGCGGTGGGTCTTAGGCCAGGCGGGTGGAAGGGGCCTTGAAGGACTAAAGACCGAGACATGCATGTCAAAGGACAGCAACAGAGTGTCAGTCTTTGTGTGTGTGCGCGTGTGTGTGTGTGTGTGTGTTTCTGTGTTGCTTAACACTTAAAAGCGGAAGTAAGCGACGTGTTGGAGAATCAGCCCAAGGAGGCGGTGGCAACAGAAGTTTGTTTTCCTGCGGCGCATGACTGGCATTTGTGTCTGCCGCTGCTGCTGCTGCAGTGACAGCAAGAGCCAAGACACCGGCAACACCAACACCAGCCACAACAACAGCAACAACAGCAGCAGGTAGACAGGTGCGCAGCACTAACCGACACAAAAATATCACTTTAAAGTTTTGTGCTCTGGCTGTCGCTCTGTTAGTTTTTGACATGAAATTGCATTACATTTCGCACAGTCAACGGCAAAAGACTGCTGCAGCAGTAGAAACAACAACAGCAACAACAACAACAACTATTACAGCAGAGACGTCAACGTCGCTGCCTGAGGCACTTGGCCTCTGCATTTGGAGAATTGTCTTATTTTGGCAACTGTCGCGTGGTTTTTGTCCCCGCCCAAGATGAAGTGTACAAATTAGTTGGCCTTGTCACAAACAGCAGCAACAACAGAAGCAACAACAATATCAACAACAGCAACAGCAGCATTTGAAGGGCCAAGCACAACTCGACGGCATCTTAACTTGGCCCGGACCTTTAAGCCACTTTTCATCGATCCGCCAGCAATTACGTGCAACGCTCTGCGGAAACAATTTATCAGGCTGGCCAACATGACTAAACTAAGTATCTGCCCAACTGCAAAAACCCCAACAATTCCCTCCCCCTCCCCCACTGCGAAATGTATGCCCAAAGTGCATGCCAAGCAAATTTTGTTTAACTGCAGCAACAAACAAGCCGAAACAAGTTTATGCAACAATTGAACAAACGTTGAATGCACTTTCAAACTTTCTATACTAGAAAAATCTTAAAAGTAAGAAATTAATTGGGCTTGCCAAGCTTAAAATGTACTTAAAATTCAGTTCAGTTGGGGAAACTTGTTTATTTCGCGGTATATTTATAATTATTATTATATTATTGACTATTCAGTTATCTTTGAATTCAAATTTCAATAAATGAAATATCTAATATATTAATGTATATTTCATAGTATGCATATTTATGTAGAAACTTGAAAAATATATTATATGTGATGAGAAAAAAGTGTTTTTAGCCGTTATTCAATATTAATTTTTTATAACTTCCTTTAATTTTATAATTTTTTAATATCAGTTCATTGTTTTTCTTTAGGGTAAGAAGTTCTGTCGCTTACATGTGGGTGTTACCAATTTGATGGTAAGTTAGCAAAACAGTTTTCACTTTTTTAGAATTTATTTTAATTATTTATTAATTCATTTTAATTTTCATTAATTGATTAAACAGATTTTTTATTTTAATAATTTTTGATAGCTTAAAATTAAAATCAAAAAGTTAACTGTTGTGTAGGCAAGCTATGGCTGCTAGGTAAATTGACTTAAAAAGCGTTATAATTGTTAACATAAGATTAAATGTACCTACATACTGATAAACATATTGATAGTACAGACTATGGCACTCAAAGCTCTAAACTTCGCACTAATAATTATGTAATATATGCCCAAGTTTTGGTATCCACGTTGCTAATGCGATCAAAATTGATTACCAGTCTGTTCTAACTACAACAAACGGCTGATGTACCCCAAAGCTAGCAAGTGATTTAAAATAAACAAAAAGAGCCTTGAACTAAGGAACACAAGCCGACGTTCGCCCGGTGCAATGAACTCTGTCTTCCTCCGCAGAGACCGCCCACATACAAACTAAGCGAAACTGGCCCCCCGAAATAGTGTAGGGGCAGCTGCTTCGACTTGGCGCTCAGGTTGCAAAGGGGGTTGGGGGGGACGTCTGTGCGCTTCTGACTGTTTAGTGGCCTGTTTGGCTTGTCGCTGGCTCGTTTGCTGCCAAATCGTCACATCATTACTTATACGCTACAAAATATAGTGTTTTGCCGTTTTGGCCAACTGGCCGAAAACAGACTATGGCCAAATTGAAAACGGCTCCGAAAATGCACTTAGCAGATCAGAGTTGGGGCTACTCGCTAACCAGGAATACCGCCGGCCTGACAGCCGCAAAATTTATAGAGTGCTCGCCGAAGAAGCTAACGGGCAATTTACTCGGCCCGTTAGCTGGATTGTCCCTGGGGGAGGGGGAGGGGGATTTGGAGTAACTGAATAGCTCGAAAACTGAAGTGAACTGGCCGCCGACTGACTGTCAGGGCCTGTCTAATCGCTGGGCTAAATTAACACGTATACGCCATGTGGCGGGCAAGATTTTAGTCCGTTGAGCAATTGCTGTTCCAGTTGAAGTTGGAGTTGCCGTTGCAGCTTTGGTGCTATTGTTGCTGCATACTTTGTGGCGCCTTTTGCACTTGTAATGCGCACGTTTTATGGCCACAATTTCACAGTTAGCCTGGCAGCAAGCAGTCAGCCAGCCAACTAAGGTGCCAATATTGTTGTTAACTGCTGATAGTTGGCTCCGATTGCTGATGTTGCTATTGCTGCTGGTGTTGCTACGGGTGTTGCTGCTGCTGTTGCTGCTGCTTGTGCTCTTCCTGTTGCAGTTGCTTGGCAATGCAATGCGGCAAATGCGATTGCCATTTGCTTTGCAGCTCGTTTCAGCTCATCCCCCTCGGCCCGTTCGCTGCTCGTTGCTCGTTTTTATTGCAGTTCGGTTTGTTCGTTGTGCCACTTCAGCAAACGGCAAACGCCAAACGGCAAACGGCAAGCGAAATGCCAAATACGAAATACATTATTTTTAGTTTCTAATCGACGCGCGTTCATCGCATAAAAATAATGCAATAAACGATAATCCTCTCCGGCAGCTGCATGTTTGGCTTTTGTCCGCCTGTTGATAATGGCTTCTTTATGTTATGTGTGTGTGTTTGTGTGTGGAGTGCTTTAATAGCAGCTGTTTGACAAGTGGAACACAATTTAAGGACTTCAGTGAAATATTGTATGGAATATATTTTAGCTTATAAGAATAAATTCAATTATAAACGAAAGAATTGAAGCCTCGATACTAGAATATATTGGTGCTAGGATAAGCTAAGGATGCATCCACATCGACTAAATTGTCAAATTCTATAAATATTGCTATTCTTGAAATGTCTGGACTATGAACACTCTCATCTTAAACATTAGCTATCCTTATTATACACAGTTCACAAAGTAAAAATGAGTCACTTTTTAATATTCATCTTCCTGCTTATCCTTCTTTCTTTCCTTCTCATTTAATCAATGATTTCAACTTTTGGAATAACAAACAGGCATCGCAACTGCTATAAATTTTAGCTAAAAAATTTCACTTAATTCTTAGTTTTTAGCTTATATTTAAAATTTAAAAAATAATCATTAAATTTAAGCTTTTATTTTCTAATTTATTTAAACATTTTATTAAATATTTAACCATGCATTGATCAACCGGTTGATGTAATGAAGTGTAATGTAATGATGAATATGTTGATGTATTTCAAATTAATTTTATAGTCCATGAACTGCAATCAACATACTCCTTGTTTCTATAGCAAACTTCCTTATAAATTATTATTTGCGGTCCCTAATAAACAATATTTTTTGCATCTTCAGATAAAAAGCTAAAGTTCATTAGGAAGTGTGTTTTATATGAAAGTCTCTTTCTCTTATACATTGAAAGCTGTTTCAACATATATTTACTTAGTAATCTGCTTTTAGCTTAGGTTTTTCCCCTGATATAGGCGTCTTCTAATATAACAAGAAAATAAAGTCTACTGTTGCCTGCAACAAAAAACAAACAGGCTATTGATATGGTTATATTATATAATTATATTAATTAAAAAGATGACACTTTAATATAAAAAGAATAACTATAAAACACTTTGCCAGGGTATACAAACCATCAACATCTTTATGTGGGATAGTAATATTTTGTCGAATATCGTCTAGCAGCTTTAATAAGCTAACTATATTGTATGCATTTCATTTGCACCCACTTCAACTTTGTAGCCAAAACAGTTTCAATATGTCGAGCACCCACACTGCCATTGGCGTCTGGCTTGGAGCTTCTTTCATTCCGCCCTCAGAGCACTTACTCACTTCATTAACAGGCCCCATGGCGGAGAAATTTTCGGATAAAGCATTTGCAGCAACTGCGATAGAAAAGCGGAGAGACAGGTTCAGTGTGAGAGCCAAACGAAAGCCAAACCCACGACAACTTTGGTCAAAGATTCACTTGACCCTGGATGATGCTGGAAACCGCACGTAGCTTGTATCTAGTATTTGTATTGGTATTGGTATTGCTGGTGGTGGGGGCGGGGGCGGGGACGGAGGGCTGCACCTAGTTCTGTTTCTGGTTCTGGTCTCGTCTCAGCTGCTCCCGCCACGAGCTGTTGCTCGGCGCTGCCATTTGCTGTGTTGTGTTTTGCGGTTTTATTGGTTTGCATTTGCACATTCCATTTGCAAAATGATTGGAATTTATGCTTACAGATTAGATTCCCCCATCCAGCCCCAGCCCCAGCCACAGCCACAGCCCCTCCGTGTGTCCAGTGGCAACTTTTGCCCACTTTCACTGGCAGTTGGCCTGCTCTCCGGCCCTGCGGTTATTGCTCTCTATCCGCCAATGTCCAGCCCGTTGCCACGGTGCCGGATTCCTGTTCCTGCTTGCTCCTGTGTTATTGTTGCAACTCCCCTGGCCATTTTGCTTTGTCCGGTGTGTTGGCATGTCGCTCTTTGCCCGGCATTAGGTGCGGCGTTGCCTGCCACCAAAATGCTGCATTTTTGATTCGACATTCGGTCAGTTTCTGCGTGCCGGGCAACCGCTTTAAGCTGCCAGCTTTTTGGCATATGCTCAACCGAATCAGAATCGGAATCAGCATCAGAATCGGTATTGGCCACAACCTTACCGTTATAGCGATTGCATGAGTTGAAAGCCTCCGTGTTGCCATGTCAAAGTCGCGTCACCAATGCGAGTTGCCGCCCCAGCTGCACAAATTAAATAATGGCAGCCAGCGAGCAAAAAACACGGCTATGAACTTTATTTCACTTAAAGCCAAAAGCAATGCCAACACCAGCGCCAACACCAACTAGGCCACAGCGAAACTGTAGCCATTGCATTGTAGCTGTTGCCATACATATAAACACACCTACACGAACAATCACACACGCCACCAACACACACCCACACACACACACACCCACACACAATTTTGTGCCTGGCTGCAAATCAACAATTTGATGGTTCATGCGGCACATATATTCATGGAAATACGAAGGTATTTATTAAATAGGAATTTATTTATTTATTAAGAACATTCTTTGGAATCGAATTCCTTATTTTATATTTTTTGTATTTATTTTGTTTTTCCTAACTTAATTTTATATTGAATATCTGTTGCATAACTTGTTATTTAAACAATAATGATCAAATCAAAACAATAAAATCAAACAAACCAACTGTTTTTATATGTAGCGTTAACTAAAAATACATTTTTTGTAACTTTTAAATAAAAGTTGAAAAATATTAATTATTCTTTGACCAATATAATAAATATCAAAAAATGATTCTCTAAGTGAAATTATTCCGTTAAAAATAGTAAAATAGTGGCAACATTTCGAGATATTCAGAGAAACAAGTTATTAATTAATAAAATATATATGTAAATATAGAGGACCAATTTAATGCTCATATATATAATAAAAATAAACGCTAGTTAATATATTTGAAAGTGTTTCAAGTACATTATAAGATATCCACCAGTTTTGCGAACAACATAAACAGAATTACGCATGAACCAGGCGGGAGAAAGAGAGAAAGAGAGAGAGAGAGCGCGAATGAGAGCTGGGTAATAGCTGGGTTTCTCGCATAAGGTTACATATTTTTTAAGCCAATTTTACAGGCCACTGCCTAACAAGGACATTAATTGGTAGCTGGTGCAGCTCCAGCTCCTGCCGCTCACCAGAGCCTGGCAACAGCTCTGCCTGCCACGCCCCCGGTACGCCCAGCTCTGCACGTTTCACCGGCCAGTCGCCCATTTCACGCGACACGGCCAAAAGAGTAGTTAACTGTGTGTGCGAGTGTGTGTGTATGAGTATTTTTTTTTTTTTGCCAACTGGCTCCTTTTTCATGGTTTTTATTCACTTCAATATTTACTTAACCCTTTTTTGTGCGCCGTCGCTGTGAGTTTTAGTAGCAAAGTTGCCGTTGCCAAAGGCAGCAGCAACAATTTTAGTGTTGTTTTTGCTTTTATGATTAAACATGCCTTTCGCTTTTGTTTAAGCTCGGCCAACCTGGCTTAAATATTGTATGACTGTGCGAGCGGGCGAGGGAGAGAGGGGGGGGGGGGCGAGTGGGGGCACTTTGTACCTGCGGCCTGTTAATTAGTTGGGGCTGCTGACTTTTGACGCTCGCTCGACATATTTCGTTTTAGGGTTCAAGTGTTTCGTTCTGTGGCCCAGACGTTGGACGAAGTCCGAGCCGGAGTCAGAGTTGAGTTCTACGACTGCTGCTGGCATGTAAAAGTGCGATTATAGTCGCATAATTATCACGCTGACATGCCCACACACACACACACACGCACGCACACAAGCACACACATGGGTTAGAGAAAATGCCAAAATGTAATTACCCAGTAAACAAACCGCAATTTCTCGGTACACACACACACAGGCTGGAAGTGAAAGTGGACACGCAACAAGCTAAACTGGGAACGTAGCCAAATGCCATCACCTGGCCAACTGGCTCTGCTCGCTGGCGCCACCTGGCGCTGGGCTTTGTCATTGAAAGGTTTGCGTGTTTGACGTGCGGCTCGGTTAAAGTTGGGTCCTTGTCGGCCGGGTCGGGCCGTTTCAAAGGCGATATCGTTAATGTTGCCGTTGATTGTGGCCAACACTGGCCTGGCTTTTAGTTTTGGTTTCAGGCTGTAAACTTCGTAATTTATTTGGCAATTGGCAGCCGTTTGGCGCCTCGCCCGGCGACCCTTTCGACATCCTCCAAATGCAATTTGAGCGCGCCTGCTAAGCGTTTATTGGGATTTTAAACATCAACATGGCTAACAACATAATTCCAGCACAAACACAACAAACAATAGCAACAACAGCAGCTGCTGACCATCAGTGACAACAACAGCAGCAGCAGGAGCAGCAGCAGCAGCAGCAGTAGACAACTAGCAGCTGCCGCAAAGTACGCACGGAGCATGCAAATCCGGCCGTAATAATTATGTGATGCGGCTTGCCGTGCACATAGCACGGCCTCATAATTAATGCCAGCACCACATCATTAACTACCTCAGGCTAGGCTGGAGTGTGCATTACTATCACCAAAAGGTGATTATCGCATATGAGGCAAGTTCTGCAAAATATTTGTGATGTTGCAAGAAGGTAGAGATAGATAGGCTAGATCTGCTAGCTAAATTAAAAAGTTAATTTTTAACTAACATCAATCAAATCGATAGAAAAAAATTTTAAATTCGCCTTTTTCACACATTTGTAGAATTTTTTAAATTACAAAACTTTCTTACAGGCTGAAAAGTTGGTGTGATTATAATTGATTATGGATATGAATTTTAACATATAACGACTATTAGGTTTTATACCATGTTTTAGACTATATTTGTATATGTTATACTCATTAAAAAAAATACTAAAAATATAATAAATAAGTTGTTTTTCTATAATTTTAGGTAAATAAATACGGTTTTTATCAAAAAGTGTTTTTATTATAATTATTTTTGTAGTACAATAGTTAGTATGTTTTTGTAATTGGCAGAACAAACATGTAATGGGCATATATAATGCATATCATAATAAAATAAAAATCATAATTTAGTTAGAAATCAATATTTTCAATTTAAAAATTATAATTATAGCTAATTCATTTCTCAGCCTTTAAACGTCAATTTTATAGAGGGAACTGGCCTTGGTAGACATTTAGTTTTTGTTTGGATTATTTTATTTTATAGTAAATGCTTTTCAATTAAATCGAATCCTTACACTATTTTAATCCAACTTATATATTTAATCTAATTATATTGTTACTAATTAATTTTTTGGTCCATAAAAATATGCAGTATTCATAGGGTATTTTTAGCGCCTGCTTTGCCAAGTGACTGTTTCACAGTCAGTTGCTTGTTTTGCGACATGTTCGCGCCTGTCGCGTTGCATCGCATGCAGTTATTTTGGCCGGTTCGTTGGTTTTATTGGGTGCATCAGTTGACGGCTCCCCCACCCCTTGTCACACCAATCGCCTGCCTGCCGGTCACGGCTGCTATTTATGTAGTTGCCGTCATCGTCAGCGTCACCCTCAGTGCGTCGCGAGTCCATAACCGGACCCAGAATCCGCCCGAAGCGATGTCATTACCAGGCACATTGGTGGGCCCATTGCCCGGCCTGCGCCCGGCTCTGGCAACGAACTTGGCTCCATTCCGATTGTTAACTATTTTGCGGTGCATGGCCGTTGTCGTTTATGATGTGCTGCTGCAAGGGGCAGCTGCTGCTGCTGTTGTTGTTGTTGTTGCTGTTGTTGTTGTTGACAGGCTGACGGGGCGTATTGCGTGCGCTATCATTAAGTGTCGAAAATTTCATCAAACACTTCAAAGCGGGACCACGTGCTGTTGCTGCCATTTCTGTCCCCGCCACGCCCCGCTTCAGTTTATGATTCTATTATTTTCACAGCAAATAAAAGAGAAACTGCGTATCATGGCCAAGTGCTAAATGGGCGCCAGGGAAAATTGCAAAATTCTCTTTCTTGTTTTTGTTGCTGCTTTTTTTTTATTTGGCTTGTTTTTTGCTTTTTTTTGCGCCAGAGCAGCCAAATTTAAACGTGCAAGGTGTAGGGTCGCGGGCGGCTGGGGCGTGGCAGCTGAGCACGTAAAAAGCGTTGAACCGGAACGTTGTGGGCAACAGCTGCATGGAAGTGTGGGTGTACGTGGATGTGTGTGTGTGTGTGTGAGTGTGTGTGTGTGTGTTTGCGTGTGTGTTGATGTGTTGGTGGTGTGCGTAAGGCCAAGGAAAACGAATTTTCAAGCGCACGGAAACTTTGCGCCATGAATCAAAGTTTAGTGTAGCATACTTTTTAGGTGCGATTTATATATTTCAAAATAAAATAAATGAAGGGCGTTCTCGTTTGGTGCTTCTGCTGCTGCTGCTGCTGCTGCCAGCAAGCCCAAAAGACAAAGCAGCTATGCGGTGATTGGGATTGGGGGACTTGGAGCGGGCCTGGGCGAAATTGCTACATTAAGGGCTGCTGCTGGAGGCTGGGTGTTTGATTTAACTTTGGGTCTTTGGTGCAAATTCAAATTCTCTGTTTTATTTCAGCGCGCAGGAAATGCAAAAATTTACACTTGGTTAGCTGATTGATGAATGCATAAATGAAGCGTACACATGCGTTTTAAACAGGCGAAATGGAGCGGGGGAGGGTGCTCCCCCTTGGATGGGTGACTGCAAGTTGAGCAATTTGGAGCACCAGCAGCAGGTAGCAAATTCGCATGTGAGTTGGCCAACAAACTTCAATTCGATTTCGCCGCTTGCGTCACAATCCATTGGGTTTCTTATTGTTATGCACGAAATATGCAAATGTGATTTTTAACTTGAAAACGTCGCTTACGTTTGGCTTCAGGTTTTTTTTTTTTTTTTTTGGCTTGCCGCTTTAGCCGATTTAGCAAATTAACGTTATTTATTTGACAATGATTTGGGTCTTAATGCTTCGTATGAGTAATGCGAGAGCTTTGCCCCCACTGGGCGGGGCGGGCTTAATTAGGTTGTGGAGGCGGGAGACGGGCGAAGTCGTCATGCCAGATATGATTTGTAAACACAATTTGGTTAGCGAGCCATGAACATAAAGTCAAATTTATTGCGACTGAGATTTCCAGCTGAATATGCGCTAGAAAAATGGCCACCGACGACATTGAAATGCGGCATAATCTGCGCGGGTTATGTCCCGTTGTGCTCCTCGGTGGACTGAGTGTCCTGCCAGACAACGAATTATGCCAAAAATGAGGCGAAATTACTTTTAATATGCGAGCGAACCAAGCAGGGCCAGAAAGCCAACCCAGGCCTGGACTGACATTCAGAGATAAATGCGATGCATGGCGAGCTGGCAAGGAGTTGGCAGACAGAGCAATGGCTTCCATGCCATGCCAACGCCCGGTTAGAGACTCCGAGATACATGTGTAGCTGCTGTGTAGTTCGTTAGGCGGCAGACGACAACATAATTTCGTAATTAATTTGCCAAAACACGAATGTAATTTAATAAAATTGCGCATACGCCGCGTTCGCTCCGGCTAGCTGTGTCTCTCATCCGCTCATTGTGGCACAGCATCTTCATTTCCTGGGAAAACATTTAAGTAATTTATGCAGGGCCTTAGACAATTTGCGGCGTTGCCAAGCCGCACGCCCCACTGCTGCTGCTGCTGCTGCTGCTGCTGCAGCTGCTGCTGCTGTACTCCTTTTCTGCTCGCTTTCCTTGCTGTCCTTGCGCTGCCCGAGTGTGTAGGCAAACGTAAGCGACGATTATTTATGGCCTATTTTTGAGCATGCCACTAATTATGCTGGCATTTGAGCCAGCGTTCCTGGCAACGCTTCCAATTACTTGACGGAAATAAATCAGAGGCGCCAAACGGCGTGGGCCACAAATCCATTGCAAAATCAACCAAAGCCAGTTCCATGAAACGGAGCTGCCGCCGCATCGATTACGCCCAAGGCCTGAATATTCAACTATTTTTAAACGTCCGAGTAGGAAATTATTAAGCCCGGATTTTAAACGTGATTCAACTTACAGCTGCTTTGAATACAAATTACGTTCAACTGTTCAATTATCTTTAAGTTTCAATGAGACTTGAAGTTTACAGTTGAATGAAAGTATTATATATATACATATTTTGTTATACATATATACATTAAAATTAACCATTAATTTCAAGTTTAGAGGTCTACTTGAACGGAGGAAAGAGCTGGAAAGATTTGAATAAAGTGATTATGTAAAAATGAGTGTAACGTGTGTTTTAATTTTTAATCTAATATTAATTGACGTACTTCAAAGTACTATCACGTTCCTAGACTTTTTTATGCGGTCCCTAATCAGTATAATAAAATCAATTAAAACAATATTTTTGAATTGCGATCCGAAAACTATTTTTACAGCTACTCGTGAAATTTTGTGTCGTATAAATACAGGCTTGACTGTATCTAAATAAAATTCATCGGTATCAAAAATATAGGCAAAAATCTATTTTAAAATACTTTTATTTGCCACAAGGGCAAGTTTATTATTATTTATTGATATTATTTATTATTTAATTTTATATTTCGTTCAATACTCCTGATAACAAGGATTATTTCTACTTCCAGAAATCCAAGCTGCCCCACACACTTTCCACTGCTGCGTAAACTTTCTCTAAGCCTCGATAGCTGCCACGCCTTGTTGGCGTTACGCTGCCCGCTGGCGGTTAAATCAATTGCCGCAATTTGATAATATTTCAGCGGGGAATTATTACGACTAGGCCGCAATCCCAACGGGCCGACACCCACATCCCCACCCCCATGGCACCCCACACTGGCCACCCGGCGCGGTTGCCGTTTTGTTGACATTTCCGTTGCCGCTTCCGCTAAAAGTTTGTTTTTCCTGGCTATTCTCCGTCATTCCTCAATCTCCGCATCTATTGCCACTTCACGGCCCATATGGCGCTCCTCGTTGTGTCCTTGGCAGCCACGTAAAAAGGATTTGGGGCAACGCATTTCGCATGCCTAAATGCCAAAAGACGTCGCATAAACATGGCCAGCCACGCCCCCCGCAGCGCCCAATAACGTCTTTGAATTACATTCCAGCAACAAAGCTGAAAAAAATATAATATAAGAAAACCGCGCAGGACAGCAAAAAATATATAAATTTTTTTTTGTGCTTGCCGCTTTGCCGGTTTCTCTCTGCGGTTTTCTTTTTCGCTTCGGGTTGTGTGCGCATTTGGCGGTTTTTATGAAAAATTACCATGTTTTCTTCGCACTCATTCGCAGCGGACCCTGTGCCCGCCCGCTCCCCACCCCCTCACTTAACATGGCATTTCTTCTTCTTGTGCTTTTTTTTGCTGCCTGGCAATTTCGGCGTTTGACTTTTTTACGTCAGGCACTTGAGACGAGTTGGGGGCGGGCTGGAGGATTGGGGTGTCTGCGTCGGGCGGCATGAATGGGAGTCAACCAGTGCGCCACACACTGCCTCTAATGATGCCACTTATGTCGTGACGAAATTATTTATATATACATTTTTACGAATACCCTACACTAAGGCAGAGTCAAATTTCGTACTTCGTTTGTTCCAGGAAAATGAGTAAATGCTAAATAAACTGGAAATTTTGATAAATTATGCGTTAAAAAAATTAAAATAAATTGCAATAATTATCGATGAAATAACAGAAAGTATTTATTGAATACAAATATATAATATTACATAGTATTTTACTAGTTAGTATTCTGGTGTTGCCTAGCCTAAATAAATCGTACAGAATTCATCCTAATTATCGCCTTTTACGAACACATTCCCTTTTCCAGTATTTATTTGTTATTTTTTTAATTTTAGCCCAATTAATTAATTTTGATTAAATTTTTCAAAATAGACAATCACATCTTTACTAAATTTTAATACATATTTATAAAAATTATAATTAAACCTATCGGTTAGATCAATTCCAAGTATTATTAACAGTTTTCCATTCAGTTTCCATCTTTCTGGGTGATTTAAAAGTCAATACCAACAGGTTCAAAAATGGAAATTAAATCAAGTGTAAAGTGTAAAGAGTATTGTAAGGTCGCATTCTGTTTAATAACAAAATTCTTGTACGTTTTTCTAGCCTTCTTTTTGTTGTTTGTTTATTTATTTTTTTTGTGAGCCTAGCCGCTTGGTTACCAATCCACGCCCTCTCTTTGCGCACTTCTATTTGGGTATTTTCATTTTCATCTTTTTATTTTCGTTTTTTCTTTGTTGCGTGCAAAAATTTGGAACTGCTAATTGGCAGCACATAATTTACGTGCTTATGCCAATTTTCATTTCCTTTTTTCAATTTGGCAGCTATTTTTGGGTTGTTCCTTGTGGGACGGACTTTAATATAGTCGAGAGGGACAACTTGAAGCTGCCATGTGTGAAGCAGCAAATGCAATTACGTATACGGACTGCAGCAGCACTCGATGGCCAGCAGGCACTCGCAGATTTGATTAACTGCTTCCGTGCATCATCGAGTTGGGTTTTTAGCCAGAGGTGCTCGGGTCACAGCTACAACCTGGGTTCGGTGCGAGGGTTTTCGACCAAAGGGTGAACTACAGCAACTACTCAATAAAACTCATTAGTGGCGTTTTGTCCACGGCGCACCCTGACTGGCCCCGGGGCCTGGCTCTGGCTGCTGATGCCGATGCTGCTGCTGATGGTGCTGCTCTCCCATAGCCAGCCTGGCAATTATCACCGGCATGGTCCCCATTGACTTTGGCAATTGATTGCAGCCGTTGTCGTCGCGCGCGTCGCCGCCGGGTCGAGGGCTGCCAGCGACAGCATCAAAAGTGCCGATAAAAATTTATAGCAAACTGATTTGAAAGTCAATTATCCTGTGCCACCAAGGAGCCGTAGCCGGAGCCGCAGTCGGAGCCGGAGCTGGAGCTGGGCTAGTCAACTATTCGGCGCAGACGACGCTCAACGGCGTGCAAATGGCTTTTCCATGCAAACTACGCTAGCCTGCTGCTCCCCCTCCCCCTGCCCCTCTCCCACTCAACCCCTTCACAGCACACCTTGTTGCCTACCTTTTTTATGTTTTAGGTATTTACGTTTAGTTTTTGCCTCCAGTTTCTCCTCTTCCCGGGCCAAGTTGCGGGAGATGCCGCCACGCAAAAACTGTAACCAGTTTCTGCTGGAACAGCTCAGCGCCCACCCTCTTCAGCTCTCCACCTGGCGCTAATGAAGACAGTTCTTCATTTGCCGATCGTTGGTTGCAGTCATTAAAGTTGCTTTCGCCCATTTCTGGCGTTGAGTGCGTCTTCCTCGTGCTCGCATCGTTGCCCGCTGCCAGTCTGGCTGTTTATGTAGTTTTTTGAGTCTGGCCATGTCGAGTGTTGTCTAGTATCCCCCGGGGGATGTGTCTACGCTAATGCTGCGGGGCAGGAGTCCCCTCTCGTGCCTCTGCATTTGTGTGCAGTTAATGAGTTTAATGGCGGACATCAAATTTGAATTGCTAATGCAGCCGCTCATGAAAACGGAAATGGAAATACGAATGGAAAAGCAATAGACACACGGTTAGGGTATGGGCGGCCCAAGTACTTATGACTTTTGTCATGTTGTCTGCGCAAAGGTTTTCTATTTTTTTAATTTAAAGAGGAAATTAGCAGCACGTGAAAATGCTTCTCACTAATTGCTGCTACTGCAGCTGGGGAATAATTTAAAGATATTGTTCGCATGGTGTTTTGTTTAATATAATTTCAATAAAAACAGGAGGTAGTAATTATCTATGGGATGCCAAGGTTTCAATTCCCTTGTGTTCATTTTGTATGCAAATATTTACCCAATTTATTATAGATTTTTATTCAGCCTGCTATGCTTATATGTAAAAATTAGAATGGAGTTTGAAATATTTCAATTTTATAAGAATAACTTAATAGAATGCTAATAAACGAAGGCAATTTGAATTTTTTTGTTCCAAAAAGAGCTACTTAGAAGTGCGATAAGCAAGTGTTTTATATAAATAAAGATTGCATACACTCTGTATATTAGTAAATATGCTGCTGGGACATATTAATTATGACTGAAATAATTTTAAAATGTTTTGAAATTAAAATGGACTAAGATGACAAAATTATAAATAAAAGCTAAACAGTTCAAGGCCTCCACATTTGTATTTACTAAATACATATGAATATTATATATAGACTAGAGACATACCCCAGTTTTATGCAGCCAATTGAAAAACCTGATTAGTTTGAACTAGTTGAATCCAGATATTTACATACTTATTTAGGCTTTGCTAATAGCTGGGATTGTGCTGACCCGAAACTATAAACCCAGCAATTGCCTTCAACCTTGATGAGACCTGATTTTATCTAAAGCGCGAACTGCCCATTTGGCTGCATGGACTCCCTGATAGCTTTGTGGCCATTGTTCTGCCATTCCCATGCCCTTATGTGACCACACACATGTCGTTCTTGCCGTTGTGTGGCTAATGGCCGACAGTGGCCAAGTATTGCAGGTAATTTCTGCGATACGCATCTCACAATTGCCGTCAAATGGATCTGTGGGGTGGGGTGGGCAGTTCTGTGTCCACTGCTGTGCGGGCAAATAATTTAAATTAAATTTGAAGTAATGTTATTGTTAGCATTACTGTTAATGTTATTGTTATTGTTATCATTTTTTTTTTCTCTCTTCTGTTTTGTGTGCAAACAACAACAAGGCCAAAGAACTTTGGTTTATTGTTTTTCCATTTGCTGTCATTGGCCGTGGCAATCTTTGGGTCCTTTGCTGCCTATTCGCCTGTCGCCAGGCACCCAAGGGCAGCTATCTTGTCCTTGAGCTCCACATTCTCTTTTTCGCGCACTTTCACTCCCGCTCACCCTCCCCCGCTGCCTTCTCTTGATGGTAATTTATGCGCTTGATTTATGATCTGTTGCATAGTTTTAGGCGCATTCATCAAGCGTATTTTAAACGTTCGCGGCAAATGCTGCCATTGTTGTTGCAGTCTTCGGGGTATCATAAAATTAAATTAAACACACAAATTATTTTCATTTTAATTTTCATTAAATTTTTATGGGCCTCGCATTGTTGTTATTGTTGCTGCCGTTGTTTTTATCTCTGTGGGCTTGTTGTTTTTTTGTCGTGTCGCCGCAATTACGACAAACAAATAAAAAGCAACCAGAGCAACAACAACAACAACAACAACAGCGGGGACAACAGCAACAGTAACAGCAATAATAATGTCACAGGTAAAATGGCTGCGCGACAACAAAATTTATGGGTCCATTGCTTGGGCCTCGCGCAGAAAAAAGCAACAACAGAAAATTTACAAACAAAAAAAATAAATATATAACCTGCGCAAATATTTAACGATTTGTGTAATTTTCTTGTTGCTACAAATAGCCGACATATGTTTTAAATACGCCAACAGCACATAACAATAACAATTTAATGGGCTTAAACGAGTTAATCCACCAACCCGTTCCCTCTCATTTCGCCCAGCTGCAAAGCCAAATGATGTGGTCCCAAATCTCGAGCTGCATTCCAAGCTGCAATTCGATGTTTTATATTTATATGCAATTGTTTCTGGTTAATTAAGCCACTATCATGCGCACGGCCCATGCCCATGTCCATGTCCATTTGCCAACGAACATGTGTTGGCCATAATCGGCTCACCCATGGCTGCGCCCGGCTCTCACAGGCTCGTAGGCTTTGAATTGGTTCCGTGTGCGCCATGGCTGCCATGTTAAGTATTATTGCATTTTGTTTATGTTGCTGCTGTTGCTGCTGCTGCCACTTGTCATTGTGGTTGTTGTTGCACTTAACTGCCTGGCTAATTGAGCGCCCAGTAGCAATTGCCTCAAACACATCCCTTCCACACGTCGGGTTCTCTCCTCATATACAGTGAGGACTCTCTGCAGCGAACACCCATGGTTCCGGCTATTATATGGCGAGATGAGTGCGTGTAGTATATGATGAAATATAATATCAGTTAACAAAGCTTGTTCATATTTTCATTCCAAATTGTGCATTGTGTAATTTTACTTCTCCAAATTGTTAAATATTTCCATGTATATTAATATTAATACTTGTTTGCGAAGGGAAAAGATTACATTGGGTTTGTCTCGCTGTCTGTCCATTCGTCCGACTTGAAATATCGATAATATCTATATATGTCCCTCAGTTTTGCAGTTAGAAAATATAACATTTTTCAGACGGATTACTTAAGACCTCCTTTTAAAGATGGCACCAAATTTTTGTATACGCCCACTGGGGGCAAATTTATCAAATCTATATAATTTTAAAGCTAAAGTCACCAAATTGGTAGGCAATTTCTAATAACCTTCCTTAAATGACTTCCACCCACAACAACTACAAAAGTGGATATTTTTCCACAACAATATTAATAATTTAGACTGATTTTGACTGGCTTTAAGCTGTTAATGTACTGTACAAATATAAATGATTAAAAATAAAAAATTAATATCCTGCTGGCATTTAATTTTGAGTCCATTAAGGATATACCTACTAGAAAAAGTACCAGTAGAGGTGTTCGTTAGTGGCGCCTCCACTCCTTCTATCACCTTGTGTGAAATTTGCTCGCTAGCAACGTTATTTGCCAAAGACAATTAAGACTTAATTTTTGTAATTTTTTTGCGCACAGCTAGTATAGAGCTGAAAGAGGGAATATATATACATACATATATATATCTTACTTATATATATACATATATATATTGCCCAAAGTTTCTCTTGCAGCGCCAAATTGCAAATGCCTTTTCATAAAGACTGCTGCCAAACAAAAACGCTAAAAATATGCAAGTGGCAACAAAAACTAAGACACATATAAACCGGCATGTGTATATAGACAGACCTACTGTATATATGTAGAGCCTGGTGTGGGCTTGCATGTGCCTGCATGTGGATGTTCTTGTGTGTGTGTGTGTGTGTGTGCGAGCCATGAAGTGGCAGAAAATTTGCACTGGCACTTAAGTTATACAACATTCAAAGATGTTCTTTGTCCGCGACAGACAACGGCCATAAATTTTGCGACCTACTGCCAACTACTATAGAAATGCCATAGGCTTTGTGGGGAGTGTGGGGGGGGGAGGGAGGAAGGAGGGGCGGGGGCTCACATGCGCTGCTTCACTTACTTGGCGGACGGCAACGTCTTCAGCAATATTTTTGGCACATGCTCAACTAATAATTTGCCGTGTGCCAGCAGAGGAGTACCAGGGAGGGGGCGGGGTCGGGCTGCATTGGCAGTAGCAGGAACAGACCCGAGCAATTCAGCCATAACAAGCGCATTTTTATGCTCCCTTTGGCCATGTGAAATGGGTGAAATGAGCGTATTAACTTGCTATAAATCTGTGACTGCTGCACGAGGAGCGTGGGCTGCTATCTCAGGAAATATAAAGTGAATATTAAGCAAGCAATTGAGATGGAGATTAAACAATTACATAATATCAGGTCAGGTCATCGATTTATGTGTACATAAGCCAGTTTGCGAGCGAATATGTGAGGGTTTCTACGAGAAATACAAATCTGGGGCTGAGAATTGGCACAAACTATTACAAGGAAAGAGAGAGGGAGATACTATTGATGGATAGATAGAGAGAGATAGAGTGAAAGGAAGAAAGAGAGACAGGGTAATAGAATTTTGGAGGGAGTGGAAAAGAGAGAGGGAAAGAGTGAGAGTGAGACAAAAAGTAATAGATAGAAAAAGAAGAGAGAGCTTACGAGAGGGAGAGAGATAGTGAAAGCGGAGAAATTAAAGAGGAAGATAGAGAAGGAGATGAGAGCGGAACAAAGTATTGTCGTTCGAGTGAAAGAGAGTGTGAGAGAGAGACAGAGAGGGAGACAGTTAGAAAGAAAGAAAGAGAGAGATAGAGAAAAAGAGGGTAAGAGAAAAAGAGAAAAATACAGCGAACGTGAGAAAGTGATAAAGAAAGGAAAAAACAAGAGTTTTATAGATCTCTTATATAAAGACATATAAATATACAGAGTATACAAACAAAGTGGGGTGTATTTTAGTCTAAAACTTTTGTTTCTGTTTATTATTCTGCTATTAATTTAAAAGTCATTGCTGCAGTTTTATCTGCAGCACGAATTATTCGACAAAATTAATTCACAAGTGAATGAATTGGATTTGTGTTAATACATAATAAAGGCGTCTGTCTGGCAATTTCGTTGTTTTATCACATGCTAAGCCTCTTCTAAGCCAATTCACATATTTAAGTCGAATTCATTTGAGTCTGTGCATTGAACTCATTAAATGATGTTGTCAGTTTAGCAAGCGTAAACAGTAATAGAATGTCGCATTTCGGCTGTACTTTAATTCCATGTGTCCTTTCATCCCTTCCACTCGCACAATTCTATCCTTTCGCACACACACTTAAATCAAATGAGAGCTACACACAAAGACATGTTCGGATACAGTTGCCACATGCAGTTAGTTGGGCTTATGTGGCACGTTCGTTTATAGTTTTTGTTGGCCTTGGCGCTTTTCGTGTTGCGTGGCATCTCCTTGGCATCGCAGCAGCAGCAACAACAATTGCAACAGAAATTGGTTGGCGGCGACAGCTGCTGCCTTCAATGGGCATTTGGCTGACAGGCCGCAAAACATTTCACTTGCAAATGTAAAACGGCGGTACAACAATGCCGCCAGTTGCCAAGATCCACCTTCTGTTGCAGTTGTTTTTGCTGCTGTTGCTGTTGTTTGTGTTCAGTTGCGAATCAAATTCAATGAGAACGGCGGCAAAAAAAAAGCATGTGGCAAAGGAAAATAAAGGCGACGCCGCCGAAAAAAAAACGCAATGGCCGCCAAGATTTATGGGCAGTTTTGCACGTTCTTCATGTGTGAAAATCATTTGGCGGCAGGCGAAAATGGGCAACGGGGGATGCGGGGCAACGGGGCAGGGAATAGGGCCAGCTGCCTAAGGCAGCCACAGCGTCGAGTTTATTTGAAAATAATACTGCATTATTTATAGCTGAGGCGGCTCGACTCGACTCCGGCACCAACAAAAGGAATCTGTGTGCTGTTGCTGAAGCTGCGGCATGGACGGACGAAGATGCAGCCCGGCCAAGACCTGGTGGTCCCGGACGGCATTCTGTGTGTCTGTGTGTGTGTGTGTGTGTGTGTGTGTGTGCGGTGGCAGCGGGTGGATATTCAATTTTTGTTTCGTGCATTTTCACATTTTCACAGTTTGCGGTGCGGCAGCCGCACGAAAACAATCAACTGCAACAAACTGAGCCCGACCCGGAGACAGAGTGCGCAACCGAGGCCCCCACACGAGACGTAGGATGCAATAAATGCTGGCGCCCATATACCGCACCACCGATGGCAATGTTTGCTTTGCCATTGCCCTCCGATTGTTGCATGCAAATGCAGCATGTGGCGCACTTGACGCCAGCAACATTGTGGCAACAAGTCAGCGAGCGCAACGGAGTTTTATAGGGATCGGTATTGCCCTGTGTGGCACACTGAAAACAAATTTAGGTGCGTTTCAAAAGTTTAATGCAACTTTTGTTTATAATTCTTAATAATGAATTTTAATTATTGTTATAGCCATTTTTGTGATTATTATTATTATTATAATTATGTATTTGTTTTTATTATAATCTTCGAAATTGCAGTGCACTCAATTTACATTGCAATTGAATACGAAAGCATCTAATGAGCAAATTGTACAGTTAAATCGAAACAGAAAAACAAAGCACACGCGGCGTATGAGTAACAACTGAAGAGGCAAAGGCCAACAGCTGACGCTCCGGCTTAGGCCACATAACGGGCCGGGCTTATTAATGCGTGCCTCGAAAGCGGCAACAACAATAACAACAATAGCAACATGCAGACAAAGGACACAAACAGCCGGCACTGTATCTGGCCCGGAGTTATGTTCGTAGCCAGGCCGATTCCATTTCCGTCTATTGTTTTATTCGCATGCGTATGTGTGAGTGGGGGCCAGGGCTTAACAGAACAGCAGGTGTTTATGTTTGTGCTTTTAATTAAAAGCAATTTACAATTTTCTTTCATTTGCCCCGTGCCTCGTGCAATCACAGCAACGGCCCGAGTCTGAGTCTGAGTCTGAGCCCGGGGTCCGCACATGTTGCCAAGAAGGAGCTGCTCGAGGCCTGCTGCTGCATGCGTGGCCAGCCAAAGTGGTCTATCGCCTTGTCTGCCTGGGTGCGTATCTGATGAATGTGCTGCAATTAGTGGCCTCAGATTGCGCATTTAGCATGCGAGCTTCTCGGGGCTCTATAACTATTCCAGGCTATTGGCCAAGGTGGGGCGATGAGCAACCATTTACATTAATGACTGCCGATAAAATCGATGGTGCAAGAAAGCGTAGGGCTCCTGGGAGGCTCTCTATCAATAAGAAACCTGAGCCAGGCTGCGGTAATGGCAGCTCAATAAATGGCGTCGATAATGCGACGTGTGCTCAGATACAACAATTAAATATACCCAAAAGAAAGTGGTAAGATTGTAGGCGATGCCAATAAAAAAGGCTTTAAAATGCTGCTTAGTCATAATTTAAATGAACTGAAATTTAATAATGTTTTACTCTGCAAAAAAATTTACTGAAACGATATCAAGTAAAATCATACACTATAAGGTTTTTCTCAGTTCACAGATGTGTGTACATTTTTGGAATTTTCCATTAGAGATATTCCTAGAGATATTAAAAAAAATCCTTTTTCTCTGAGCTGTTCATTGTCCAAAAAGAAACTGAAACTCTTAGAAATGAGCAGAGAATTTCAAACCTGATGGAATCCAACACGTAGGCAATTATTGGCTGTCAATGAGGCTTTTGCTCAGCTGCCAATGATTAGATGAGAGATTTTCATTCATTCTGCATCGGGTTTTCACTCCAAAGTCTGCAATTTTTAGTCAGACATAAACGACAGCTTCTATTTAGCCCACCTGGCAACTCTGCCCCCCACACCTCCTTTTGTTTTACGTCCTCTCTCACCACTTGGCACAGCCCAATACCTTGGCAAATCTCTAGCTGTGATTTTATGTGCTGTTTTCGGTTTCGGTATCCGCAAATTTATTTGCCTGCAGTGCAGAGCGTAGCAAAAACTTTTTCTGTGGCCAGCCATTGGCATCGGGCTAGGTGTGCCAATCTGGCAGCCTGGAGTCGCAGCTCCCCCCGATCCCGACAGCTGTCCTTGTGGCACCCCTTGGCTCGTTTGGCGCGTTCGTTTGCCTTTGCCACACACACACACAGACACACACGCACACTCGCAGCATTTATGCGACGTGCAACAAATTTTAATGCGTTTCTCGCCAAAATGTTAAAAAATGTGCGGCACAAGTTGGAATGCCAGCAACAACAACAAAGCTGACTGTCATTTGCAATGCTGGAGTGTGTATGTGTGTGTGTGTGTGTGTGCGTGCTTGAGTTCTGCTTGCTCTGCGCCCGGACTCTGGCGCTGCTCATGATGTCCTGGCATTGGCAACTGTTGCCCGCAACTCGCCGCCAACAAAAACGTCACGTAGTTGGTAAATCGCACATTTTACGTGTGTTCGTGTGTGTGTGTGAGTGTGCGTGTGTGCTTTCAATATGTGGCAGTGTCAAAATATTACGCGCAGCCTCTCCGACTTCGATCTGTGGCACAAATGTTGATGAGACATGTCAACGGCGTTGCACATTAGCAGCCAATTGCCAATTGGCGGCTGCTAAGCGCTCGCATTTTATATTTTATTTACATTTCGTTTTTGGCTTTTTCCACGCTGTCGGTCAGCAATTGGCTTAGCGGCTCCCACTGCCTCTTGATTGCAGTCTCGATTCGTTGCGCAAGACGCGCGCAGTTAGTTTATGTAATATGAATAAGCTGCCAACATGCATAAAACAAAAACAAACAGTGCGCTGCAGCAGCCCGGAGACACATACATACGTACGTGGATTCCAGCAGTTACCAGTGCAAACCAACAAAAACACACACACACACAGGCACACACAGGCACACACACTGAGGTCTGACTGCTCCCCGACTGCAATTGCATAACAAACAGTTGGCTGTTGTAACGACAAATATGCGACGCATGCAAATGACTGACTTACGGTCGGAAAGAGACGGCAACTGTTGCCAGAGCAAGACGAAGACAGAAAAAGAGTGCTGCAGCGCACTACTTCCACTGCACACTGGTCTTGAACAAAAAGGAGAGACATTTCTACTTACGGCCTGGAATTTGTATATCAAAAGCTAACAAGGAGTCGGCTGTAACCGACTGTGCAATACTCTTTCACAGCTTAAAGAATTCATAATTACTATTATTATTATTACTTATATATTCAAACAAATTTGTGATCTTTAGAGGATCAGTAAACTCTCCAAAAAAAATGCTGCATCTGTCATTAAAACTGAGGGAAATAAATAGAATTTGTCGAATACCCACGCCCTCAATGAACGTAGCCCAAAAATCTTAACACTATCAGATGCGGATATGGACGAGTATATACTCCAAATTTCTCTAGCTTCAATAGCGGCGAACAAAATTGCAACCATGCGGACAGACAGACGGACATTGCACAAACAAATATATACTCTTTTTACTAAAAGAAATAAAAGAAATGAAATTTACTCTCATCGTATACAAACGGTTAGCCTTTAAGCAGAATTCTTTAACTAATAAAACTTTTTCAAGATCAAAATTCATAAAGACGCAATTATTTCTAAATTAATTAAGAAAGTGCCTAATCATAGTTACATAAGTTAAGTCTTAAGTCAAACTCAAAAAAAGTAAAAAATGTTGACAGTTCTATATATATTTATTCTTATATTAATTTTAAGTTACAACGGCGTATATAATATATTAATGATTGTCAATGAGTGTTGTTAATTAAATTGCAGTTAATAAACAGGAAAATCAATTTAAAAAAGTTACACTTTTGTTGTTGCTTGAACCACTGTGCAGTGGCTGCAGGTTTCGGCAGCACCGCCAACGTCGTCGCCACATTTCGATAAAATGCAAATCCGGGATTACTTTGTCGTTTTGCTTCGAGAGCTGTCGCAGTCGCAGCACCAGTTGCCAGTGCCAGTGCCCCACTCCCCCCACTGGCCCCCAACTGCCTTGGCGCTGCTCATGCACGGCAGCGCATTCGTATGCAATTCGTTTTGCCACAATTGATCCTTTTCATGTCGCTAGGATATAAGTACATATGCGAAATTGCATATCTTTGTCGCTGCCTGCCCGTTGCCGGCGCTGCTCCTTTAGTCAGTCCGCGCCCTAAGTCCCACGGGGGGCCCGGACGGGACGTGGATCGCGTGCATTGTGGAGCAGAACAGCAACAAGGACGTCGCACAGTTGGTTTTGTAGGTTGGTGGCTTCGTTTGCATTGTTTGGCCCAAATATTAAAATGCTTGACTTACAAATTTAATGGTGCAATAATGGTGCGCACGCCGCATATCCGCCGCGACGCCGTGCCCCCAGCGGGCCACGCCCCTACGTACGCCCAGGGGCACGTATGCGCCGCGCCATGGCGACTGGGAAAAACATGAACACGAAACGATTGGGAACGCTGTTGATTTTGAAATTTAATAAAGTGCTCGCCCAGCCGACCTTCAAACTGTGGAGCTGGCAGTTCACATCTCAGGCTCTCATTTGCTTTATGGCTCAATAATTTAACATATTTTTCATAAAAGCGCTCAACGCACGACTCATTTATAAATCGAATGTCCTGCTGTGCTCAGCCAGACCTTAACCGGCTGGCCCCTGTCGTTGCCAACGCCCCAATTGGAGCTGCCATTGCCCTCGGCCATAAATTTGCCAAATGCTTAGGCGCTCTGTGTGCGTGTGTGTCTGTGTGCGTGTGCATGTGTGTGTTTGTGTTTGTGATTGTGTGTGTGTGTCGCCTGGCAAAAAGCGAGGCGATTATTGTCATTAGTCTGCCATTATGTGCCGGCCATCAACTTCAGATGCTGTCAATGAGAACGACATCGACATCGACAACGAGGACGAGAACGAGCACGAGGATGGGCCTGCACACACTGTTGGCTGAATAGATCGTTCCCCGGATTGTATGGACATTGATTGTGCCCGAGCTGGAGCCACATTATTGTTAGATTTGGGGCCGCACACAATGCACTAAGAGCATCAACACAGCCCTCAATGGCAAGTGGCTAAGTGGAGCAGTGGGAAACCCATCGACCCTCCCCGCCAGCGAGCTGCATCATCTGCAACCGAGCCACCGTAATTGTAAGTAGGCTCAAATCAGGCCAAAGCGAGCGACACGCACCACAAAGGCGACAAATCCCCGATTCCTCGAATTCCTCCTGTCCCGTCAGTTCTCGTGGGTCGGATTGTAAAGTTCCGCTTAGTTCTAGGAAATTGCTCGATTTGAAGCGGAGTCCTAAGTCAATCAATAATACATGTGTTTAAGATAGGTACCATCATTTTAATTAAAGTGTATTAATCATACATTTTGGGTATTCATCGGAATTCTGTGTTTTTGGCAGTTAGTTTAAGGTTTCGTTTCCATTCGAACTCTATTTATAATTAATAATAATCCAATTTGCGAGCTTAAGGTTCTGACAGCCAGTAAACTTTTGATTGCAAACTCAATTTTAGTTAGAATTATCAAATAAATATATTGCAAAATTACAAATAAACGTTTTCTGGGACAACAGCATAAGAATATATAAAAAAATATAATATAAATTATGTTTCTGCAACAAGTGTATAGAATTATATATATACATATATATTTTAGGGAGTTCGTGAAAGGCTTTTTTCAATTTTTATAAAGACTCCTTGAAGTATGGTATTCATGTAGGTTTGTGAGTTTACACCTATACATATAGAAAAAACATTTACTTTTATTTAATTGCGTAACGAATTGCATTATTCTCCCAACATTATGAACGCCTGATAATGCTGACAGTCGATTTAAATAAAATTGTCGTATTTAAATAAAACACCAATTATAATACATCGTTATTCTATAAGTCATTTAGGACTATAAAAATCGATCAAGTTTCCAAATTTCTGTTTCCAAATGCGGCCACTTTCCCACTCTACACACCTTTTAATTTGTTTGTTTGGTACTTAATTGAAATCGAATATGCGTTGGAATTTCTGTTAATAATGGATCGATTATTTATATTGCAATGCGATTTATGATTAAACAAAAACCCAATTGACAAGCAGCCGATGTCGGTGCCACTGCGAGCCAGCAGTAGTAATGAGAAATATGATTAATGTGCGACACACGCATACACACACACACACACAGGCATGTGTGTAGTATATGGTATGTGGAGTTAACCGCCACTAAATTCTGGTTAAGTGCTGTGCTAACTGACATCGCTTAATGCCAGCTGCAAATAATTGCGCTTTAATTCGGCTCATTGCCATTTTTACAATCAATTATGCCAGGCGAGGATTCTGGCGTCTGGTCTTAGACATCGGGGCTTGACAAACATTTATATGAATTAGCATATGTCAATATTTGTTAAATTGAATTAACGCCATGACTGTGTGTGTGTGTACTCTGACTGTATATTGTAACTGAAACGACACATGGAATATCTGCCTTGGGTTGGGCGTCCGTCTGCAGCTCCACCCCATTTGTTATCATTAATTAAACGACAAGGCATTGAAATTTATTACACGCGTAGTTGGCTATGGGGCCCCGCCTGTTTCGTACACACCTACCCATTCACACA
The DNA here is from genome assembly GCA_035043565.1 of Drosophila robusta. Classification (NCBI taxonomy): domain Eukaryota; kingdom Metazoa; phylum Arthropoda; class Insecta; order Diptera; family Drosophilidae; genus Drosophila; species Drosophila robusta. The sequence goes on along the minus strand of JAWNMW010000583.1, from coordinate 7,851,464 downwards.
CACACACACGCACACGCACAGCTGTGTGTGTAGACAATGCGTGGCAGAAGTTGTGCCTGAAAACTTTGAGACATAAATTGAGGCAATTGTTAAAACTAAAACCCGCAACGAATGAAAATTTGCGTCCTTTGCCTCTTGGCGAGTGCACGAGTTGAGAATTTGTTGTAGAAAAACTATGTGAGTGCATGTGTGCGTGTGTGCGTGTGTGTGTGTGCTGGTGTGCGTACTCATGCGTGATTCCCACAATCAAAAACTTAACTGTCTTACCATAATTGCGTGCACTTGTCTGTGAGTATGTTGGTGTATTTAATGAAATTTTATTCGAGCATTTCAACTATGCCAGCCACTTGTTTCTGCTGCTGCTTCTTCTTCTTCTGGCCTTCTGCTCTGCTATGGCTACAATCCCAGCCAGCCGCTACTTTCATTTGCTGCGGTTACGCCCACCGCCCACCGCCCACCCGCAGGAGCAACTTTTCTGTACACATTTTCATACGTGGCATCTGAATCCGACCTGCGGCGTGTGTCTGCCTGCCTGGTCTTCACAGGTCTAGGTGTGCGTGTGTGCGAGTGTGCGTGTGTGTGCCTGGGTCTAGGTTAGGCAGGGTAAGGGTTACGCTTACGTTTACGGTTATGCGGCGCGTTCGGGCGCAACTTTTGCAGCTCAATTAATAAAGCAAGTCGAGAGGAAGCTGCTAATTGTGTGTGCCGGGCCAACTTCAGAAAAACTTGCCAGGCCAAAATCTCGGCGCTGTCAACAGGCGACAACTCTACAGATTTGTTGTATTTGCCGTTTGAGGGCGTGACTAGGACCTGCGGCTGGAGTAGTTTGTGGGCGGTTGGGGGCTTAGCTGTTTATTTTGCGTGGCCGTCGATTGCGGGTCACGTTGTCTCCATTTTCGGTACAGTTTATCGCGTTTACTGTGAAATAATGAAATTGTCTGCTGATTTATTTGTTGACAGCGCAGATGTTGCTTTTATTTTCAATTTTGATGCCACACGCCCTTCTGGACACGGCTCTGGGCGCCCACTCGTCCAGCTGCCCACAACAATGCGATAACAACAAATCAATTCAACGCAAGCTGCCTCAACTAATAAAAAGCCAGGCACTGCCCAAAATAGTAGCCATCTAGTTCATGTATTTGTATTTGTGTCTCTGTGTGTGTGTGTGTGCAGCTCGTGCCGCACAAAAACAGAGCGCTCTGCAAAAATATTGCCATTGAAAACAAATAAAGCTGTTGACGATTTCATAAAAACATTTCGCAGCAGCGTCTGGCCAGCGAGCTAAAGGCGGGATGGGGGCGGGGCAGCAGTCGGTCAGAAAAGTTTTTCAAGCATTTTATAGTCCGCATTGCCGGGCATTTGATTAGATTTGAGATGTGTATATATAAATATATATGTATACAGAACTGGTGGGGTGTACATATTGTTTACTGCAATAAATGCGCTAATAAACTGCCACCTGCCTTTGCAGCGGACGCTTTGTTGTCGCTCAATTTAATTATGTTGGGTAAATCAATTTGATGAACTGCTTTCGCTTTATTCACCCGTTCATTTTACTGCTCAGGTATGCAAAAAATTTGCAGTCACCTGAAGAACAATGCCCTTACGGAATGACGGGGATACATTTTCAATGACTGCTGCTGAAAAAGCGCGGGAATAATTATTATTAAATATTTTACTTAATTGTAAAATTCAATTAAATCTAGTTGGGAATTCAACACAATAGAGATTGGAAGCAATTAATATTTGTTTGAAACATTTTTTTATTATGTCAGGACTTTCAACTAGTTTTTTACTTTACAGTAAGTTTCTCTTGTCAATTGAAAATTTAATTGTTTGATATTGTTCACAAGTCGTTAATTTTTAGAAAATACTGAACGCATTTGTTCTTAAAGTTAACTTGGTTAATGTCCTTGCAATACCGTTATGGAATGACGAGGAGAAATTTGCTAGGGCTGCTGCTGAAAAAAATAAATACTTTTTAAATATTTTTATTGTGATATGAAATTAAATCTCGTTGGGACTTCAATATAATGTATGTTGGAGCAATTAATATTTATTTGAAAAATGTTTATAATATCAAGGGTAATTTTACAATTTTCGTAGTTTACACTAAGTTTTTCATTTTTAATGACATGTACATATATTCTTGCCATTGTATTAATATTTATTATTTAAATTTGAAAAGCTTTTAACACATGCATTTTTTTTTATTTTAATTGTTGTCTCAGCTTTAATTTACTACATCGGAAAAAGCCTTAAATGGAATCATTCTTCAATAACAGAAAATATTGCTTTTGAAACTTTCGCAAACCGAAAATAAATAAAAACATGTACTTACTGATACTATATACAGACATATTTACGTATGTATAATAACATATCTTCAAGTGCGTATGTTGTATTTAAGAGGCGGTAGCGTTGCGAGTAAATGTTATTAAAACCTGAAGATTTCTTCACGTAGATAATTTCGTATACAAATTTACAATTAAATGGGTATTAAATCGCACAGAAAATGCAATAAGAGGAGCGCACAGATACAAGCACAGACAAACACAAACAAACACAAACACACACACACTCACAGTGGGAGAAAGGCAGCGGCAGACGATGCTATGGCATATTCATGGAAGTGTACATGCATGTATATGTGGCTCTATATGTGTGTGTTTGTAGTAAGTATGTGCGGCTGGGGCAAAAGATTAAACGCATGCTTTGCTGTGCATAATTGTTGCATAATGAAGTGAAGGATATGAAGGATATGCTGCCATGCACACACGCCTCACTGGATATTTATATGCTTTTTGAGTCTGACCAGGGGACCAGGCCGAGGGCGGCAGCGGCGGCGGCGGCGGCAGCATCAGCATCAGCATCTGGCTCATGGTCCGATACTGCGACAGAGCTGCGGCTGGGGGCAGGGGAGTACACAAAAATCCCCAGCGACGTTAATTAAATTGCATTGCATATGCAAGTTGGTTGCATTTTAATTGAATCGGATTTAAGAATAATGCCCAAAGTCAGCAGCAGCAGCAGCAGCAGCAGGATGATGCTGAGCTCCTGGCCGTTGCTGTTGTTGTCGCTCATGTGGCGGCGTGTTTGTCCCTGGGGCAGCGAGCAGCTCCGGTTATACTCAACTTACTCAGCTTTGAACTCACGCATAATGCAGCCGAGCAGCCGTCGAGCAGCGGACCAGTCCGCCCGGTATTAAGTTCATGGGCAAAGTTATTCGGTTCGAGTCCTGAGCGGAGACAGTGGGCCAAGGATGCTGCTGCTGCTGCCGATGCTGGTATGGCAAAAGTTAAGTCCAGCAAAGTTTTTGGCTTGCTTCATCATTGCGCCGCTGAGAGTTTACCGCTGGGAGCTTTGGCTAGCTGCTCGAAAAACCAATAATAATTTCCGGATTCTTGTTTTTTTTTTTTTCATTTTTTTGGGCGAGCAGCTGCAAATGCAACTGGGGAATAGCCGAAGATTTAGTTAAGCCAAGCAGCGCAGCAGAGGGCCGAGGCTGATATCGAGACAAACAAATTGAATTGGCCACGCTGCTTTGAGCCCGCTCAAGCCGGCCACTTGGCTGCTGGCTTGTTGACTATTGGATTTGGCCCAGCACTTGGCTAATGTGGTTATGTAAGCAGCCGCCAGGCATTGGTCGCCGCTCGCAGGGACTTGATTGTAAATGTAAATACTGTTGAGGCCAAAGGATTTGGCGCGAGCCCTTGATAGCTCCTGTTGATGCTTTAATGCAATTCAATGCTCACATTTAAAGCATTCAACCACATTATTTATTTACCGCTGATGCAGTTTTTAATTTTATTATCGCAGCACACATATTTGCACAGGACACGCGACTGGAGTATTAACTGTGGGTGGGCTTTAAATCGCAGTCAATTGACTGCCCCGCGGCCTATGCAAAATTTGCATTTTCAACTTGTAAACAAATCGAAAAGCAATTAAATTATTTAAATAAAAACAACGGGCAGGTAACCAGTCGCACAATCAACGTGAGGCTCAACATAATGAGAAATCTGAATTAATAATTGCGCATACGCCGCGTTGCCACAGCCCATGCCCAATGCAAACTAGAGATGGACGTGCGCCGTGACTAACACAATTAAAATCGCAAAGTTCGTGAAAAAAGCAACAATTATCATATTACTAGCAAGCGGCATTAAAGCTATTAACGGCAGCTCTATTAACTATTAATGGAATCAATTTAAACATATATATTTTTGAAAGCATTAATGTTAAATAGCAACAATACAGGTATTAACATATGAAACATGCATACAATTAAGATACAAAAGTCAATAGTGTTTTTTAGGGTCAATATGCTAGCTTTGATTGGGCTTTGTCAAGATCTTAAGATCTAACTAACTATATGACAAAATAAATTAATAAACAAATATTTGCTTCAACTGTTTAAATATTGAACAAAATCAAGCAACTGTGATATCTGCTATTTATAAAAAAAAACAAAAATAAGTAAAAAATGTTTTTTAATGGTTTAATGAATAAATATTTATTATTCAGTACGTCAAAGAGGTTCACTAAGAGATATCTCGTACTATGGTCTAATATACCTTTACTCTTTGCAAATGTTGACTTTCGAGCTTTGGATTCATTTCAATTATTTCAATGTGCTTAATTATAGAGGCAAATGTTTTAAAAAATAGTTAATTTTAATTACATACATTTCTAAAACTTTTGTTATCAATTTACCTATTTTAAAATGATATTCAATATAAAAGTGAACATTAAACTCACGTTAGTGAATACATTTCCGTGTGCGTAATTAGCGCATAATTAGTCCATATCTAATGTGAGTGCATCAGGCGACCTGAAGGGGAGAAAGAGAGGAGAGGGGGATGGGGGCACGGGGACTGCCCGCTGGTAGTTGTATTATATATGCTAATGTGGGCAGCTATCGTGTGTGTGCGTGGTCCACTCCTCAATTATCCATCGCCTTGAGCTGCCGTCCATATCACTCATACGCCCAGTTGGGCAATCAGTATCGTTGTATTGGTCAGTAAACAGCGCACGCACACATACATACACACACGCACGCACACAGCGACACATACATAATCCTTATCAATTGTATTACTTCCGGTCAATACTAAACACTGACATATCCTATTAATTTCATAAGCAATTGAGTGCAAAACTGTAAAGCGAAGAATAGAGCACGCAGTACGCAGGACATGGGACACAGGACACAGGACACGCTAGCGGCAGCTGAGCTCCGTTGGCTGCTTGCTGCTGGCTGCTGTGTACGTGACTCTTTTAGATACGTTTGAGCGCACTCGCAGGACATTGGCTGCCATCTGCCCAAGGACGCCAGCTGAAAAGGAAAGCTAAACACTGGACTAAAATACTTGCAAACCCAATCCAGCAAAATCGAAAATGGCACATTGTTCACGTGCCTGGCAATTTAAACCCCCCACCCCTGCGCTCTTCTGATTGTACATTTCGCGAGATTACTGCAAACTCTCATTATTACAAACGGAAGCCCGGAAATGAAGTGGCTCACAGGATGGCAAGGATTCTGGTGCCGTGCTGCGCTGTCTGGTTGCCTGCAACTTCGCTGGCAGCCGCTCTCATATCAATAACTAAGCAAATTGTTTGGCCAACGCGCGTACAGACACATACTTTAAATTCCGCTGCTCGGTTCGCCCCGCTGCTGCTAATGTTGTTTTAGGAGAACTTTTTTAATCTGCCTTGGCGCCGCTGCTGCTGCTGCTGCTGCTGCTGTTGCTGCTGCCGCTGACAGAACCAATTAAGCGCAACCAAATACACCCAGAAACAAGGTTGAAATTCCAACAATTTCGTTGCGCATCGCTTGGCCAAGTATTTCTTTTTGCCCTCCATTCGCAATGGCCGCCATGGCGCTCCCGGTTACCCAGTTTTCGGGTTGCTGCTCAGCTGTCCGCAATCAGCGATGCCCCCTGCAATGTGTGTGCGAGTGTGTGTGTGTGTGTTGGTGGAGGTGTGTGTTTGTGCTGGTCAGGCCATGTTGTAAAACGTCAAAAGCGTTAAACGTAATTGAGCTGCGCGCTCAAATACAAATAAATAAATACCGTCGTCGACGTGTCCATTGTTGTTGTTTTAGTTGCTGCTGCTGCCACATTGTCTGCTTGCTTGCTGGCCGCGTGGAAAGTTGAAATGTTATTTGAAATGTTGCAGGAGCAGCAGCAACTACATCTGTGTAACACACAACAATAACATAGCAGACGCGGCAGCTGGTCAAAAATTGGTATTTAATTTTCAACCCAACTTGCAGTCCACAGGGAAACGAACCAGCCAACGCAACGCAACACAACGGCAACATTTGCCATTCGCTAGCTCCGCTGCTGGCCACCAATTTGCCGCATTCCACGAAACATATTTTTTTCTTTTGTGCGCGCTGGCCAAGGCCAATAATAAACGAGCTGTGCGGAGTGGCGGACTCTCATCACCGTAGTCAAGGCGAGGCGTTGGCCAATTTTCACTGTTCACATTACAATTGCCGTTGTCTGTGTGGATTTAACGTGCATCGCATTTAATTTGCCCATTTTCGGTTTTTTGCTCTGCCTCGTTTTTTTTTTGGCATTTGAGTATTTATCCCGATCCCTGGTCTAATCATTTATGCAAATAACTCATGCATTTTCGATTAGACAGCACTTAATCAGGCTGCTAACCGGGCTAAGAGCATGTGCTGCATAGCCTTCAAATGGCAATGCAATTTTCTAGCTTCAACTCAATTTTGTGGCTGGCAATAACAATAAAGCAAGCCACAGCAGCAGCAGCAGCAGCAGCTAAAGCAACAACAACAACTGCGTCTGCTGGGCGTATTTAAGTGGAAAATAATGCATAAATTACGCCCCAAGGCACTTGAACGTCTGTAGTCTCTTCGAGTTTAGCATAACTTATCGCATATCCTATTTAGATGACAACACATTTAAACACACACGCACGCACACATGAAGATGCTTATTTAATTAAATATAAATCGCTGAGCTGCTTCACATAAATTCAAACACAACTCCACGAAAGGAAAACACTTAAGAATTCACAAGTCAAATTTTAAATACACTTAAGCGGCAAATGAATTTGAAACAATCATAATTGTGAGGTAATTAATAATTTAAAGTATATAAATACACACGTTGATTGAAGTGTTTCAATAATTAATACGTGCAAAATAAAGAATTTGCATACATGGAAATATTTTCAGACTTTAAATCTATTATAATCATTAATTAATTTTTAATTTAATTTGACAGACAAATAATTATTATTATTATTAATTTATGATGTTTCTAAATTTAGAATTTTATTTGTCTTTATAAATTACCTAAATCCTGCATAGGCTTATTATCAATTTTTTTAAACAAACCCCTCATTTGCTTTTATTTCTTATCAATCGTTTATATTATAAAACATTTTTTAATAAATTGAAAATTTTGATGCTCATGTTGGTGGTGGAAATGTTTTTAATTAAACAAAAAATGGCTTGGCTTAACGCATTATTTTCACAATTCCAATCTCTAATTAGTGAAGCCTAAAATCGATATTAAATTAGTTAAAGCAGAGTATGACAGCAGCATATTGGTAGCCAAAGTTAATATACCCTGCCCGAAGAGTAAACAAAGGAAGCTCGCGCTGCCCTTTGTTGCGAGGCATTCGAATTCATTTCGATGCAAATAAATAAAAGAGACGCCAAGCCACACACACACACACATACACACACACGCAAACACACATGTACACAGTACAGCAATTAATCATTGCGTTAAGGCAGCTGAAAATCAGATTGCTTACTTGCATTGCGTTCACGGGGCGTATGCGCAATGTCAAATAAATAACAATTTAAAGGCTGCTGAGTAGCACTTAATGAGCCCCAGTTGAGTTTCAGCTGCAACAGCACCTGTAGCCGTATTGAAGGCGAGTTAGGAGCTAATCCTTTGTTAAATTTCTGGCTTCTTTTTATATTTCGATATATATGTAGTAAATGTATATAAATTCATTATTTATGCTGCATAATCAATCAATATGCTGCTTGATTTTATTATTTCTTTATTTTCATTTGCTCACCATGATTGCTGACGTCTCGTTCGCATTTTGGTCCCTTGAAGGGCGCGTTGTCGTCGTCGCAGTCCTTTGGTCCTTTCGCCCCGCCCCTGCCGCGTGCTTGGCCTTCACTTCTCGCGCTCTGTAATTCGCGTTAGTCGCTCCAGCAATTTATATCAATACAGATCCAATCGCGCGTCCTTCGTACCCCCCACACTATTCCGAGTGTATAAGAGTGCAGGGAGGCGGGGTGTATACATTTGTGTGTGCGTGTGTGTGTGTGCCTGCTGATTTGATTTTTCTTCTTTTGTCTTTGATTGAGCTTGTTATGTGCACCCCCAGCCCCAACTTACCATCCCCATTGTATTTGTCTATCTAACTGCAGCGATGCCGTCGCCGTCGCCATCAGTCATGGTCGCGCCACGCCCTGCGCCGCCGCCCATCATCTTCATTGAAGTCGCTCAAATGATTTTCTATATATATATATATATATTTATATACGTATATATGTATTTTTGTATATTTTTGGCATTGGGATTTTTGCCTCTGATTCGATGCGTACTTGACGCGGCGCTATATTTAAATGTCGCACGTTTCCTGCCCCAGGTGGCGCTTTAAAGACCTTCAAATCGCAGCAAATCGAACTCCACTCGCTTTGACTGTCAATATTTGTTATTGATTTTGTCATAATAACATTCCCAATGCGTCGATAAATTTGAAATAACGCATTTACCTTCCGGCCAGTAGCAAAACTTGACGCCCGGGGGTTGCATCTGGGCCGGCTGGCATTATTGTCTGATAAATCTCGTCAAAAAGCTGACTGCCTGTGGGCGTGACGCGGTTAGAGGCCGCAAGTCAACAATAGCAAGTAAGTGCACATTAGTGATATAATTATAACAGCCATTCCAATGGCAGTTGTCGAAAACGGGCGGAGATCCAACACTGTGTGTGTGTGTGTGTGTGCTGTGTGTGCAGAAGATGTGTGCGTGACAAGTCAGCTTTCAACAGGACTGGCAACTGTTTGCTCTCCACAGCAACTAGAAAATAGTAGCTCTGAATGGTTGGCCTAAATGCTCCCAAAGGATCTCTGTATATAGTGATAAAAAATCACAGTTGTACAAACCATCTTAAAAGCTAACATGTTAGTTGCAGTCTCTCTCTTCTGCGGTAATTCTCTTTCAACTCGAATTTAAAATAACAAGAGTTGATATTTCACTTTTTCTACACGAATTGAGTTGATTAAAGACTATTTTAATTCGTCTTATGCATTTCTTATGTTCCATGAATTTCTTTTATTCTGAACTGTTACAAATTCTACATTTTAACTTCACATTGTATACTCAATTATTAACAATAGGAAATATAGATAATAACAGACATAATTTTACAAAATGAAGAATATAATTGCAGTATTAAGCAAACCTGAAAAATAATAACATTTTATGTTTATATTAGTTTTACTTGTTTTATAGTAATGCATTTCGTTTTTTATTTACTTTTTAAAACATAAAAAGAATTATAAATAAATTCACAAGATAATTCAAACAAGATTTTTTTAATATTTTTTGATGTACTTTTTATTTTTATTTTTTATCCCGGAACCACTCTACTTTTTCTTTTTATAGATGAGTAACCTATCTATCGTGAAAAATCGAATTTTGTTTTCAGTGTATTAACAAATGAAATCTTCTTGATTTTAGGCGTGATAACTGTCGGAAAATAAAATGATGTTAGCAATCAAGTGATCAAGAGGTCGTCAATTGTCTATCAATTCTTTAAACCTGTGATATTGAATTCATTTAATTTTGTTAATTAAAATGAGTGGAACTTTTCAACTGTTCCTGCAGGAACGTATAACTGACGCTGATTCCGAAAAATGTGACTCGCAAAGTGCGACTCCGAAGTAATGCCAAAAACTGTGACTGTAAAATGGTGACATTTAAGTTGTGACGGTTAAGCTGTGATTCCGAGATTCCACGACATGCGCCTGGGTTAGTTAAGTGTGTGTTCCGGGATCTGTGTGCGATGTGCGTGTGCTGATGCGATGTGATGCGTTGTGATGCGTTCCGACGGAACCATGTCGTGGTAACTTTTAATCGGCTCTGCGTCGCACAGTTCCACACCAGAGACGCAGACAGGAGCAGAGGCAGCGGCAGAGGCAGAGGCAGATCCAGAGCGCCAGCCGGCGACAGAGTGTTAGGGGCATTCCGCGAAATCCGCTCCGAGTCTTCGTTTGCTTGTCATCAGACTACGTCAAACTGAACTTAACATTTGCATACGCTCATCAGTCAGGCGTCGCTTTGAGCGCTCTGTGCCTGCACTGCACACAGCCTGAGCTCCTCCCCCACGCCCCTTGTTGCCCGCTGCGCACATTCGTCTTGTAAACATGAAGTTAAGAGCCATTAATTTACCCACCCAACGCCTGCTGCTCGCATCCAGCCGCACATTTGCCCCCCTCTGCATTTGCATTGCGTTAAAATCACTTTGGTTGTCGTATTAGTGATTCGCACGTGAGGCAGCCGAATGCCTCCTGCCTCCTGCCTCCATGCGCCTTTCCCTCCCCACCATGCCCACTTTTACCAGCACGTTCGTTGCAAATTTTTTAGCTGCCTCAACGTTTACGAAAAGTTTGCGTTCCCTTTGATTTCTGCCTTTTACGCAGCTCGCAGTCGAAAAATGCTTAAGTGAATTTCAACGTGTGCGGCTTACGCATCACTCACCCCACCGCCTCCCCGGCCACGCCCCCACAGCGACCACCTTTCGAATAAGCGTGATTTACGCAATGCTGCGCAACTTTTAATTTCATTTACTTTGATGCGATTATTTCTCGCTTACCCAATAATTGCTATACGTGGCGTATACGCAATATCTCGGTCTACGCACTATAATATCGATGCTTATTAGCAGGCAGTCCCTTAAGGATCCAGTTGTTTACCAAACTAAAGGACACACCTGGGCGATTGCTTCACTGTCGTCTGTCGTCTGTCACTTTATGCTGGTGGGTTTTGTCGTCTCAAGAGGCAGCCCAATGTTGATCCCTATTAGTAACACAAACAAGTTGCCCGGCTAGCCGGCCCAATCCTTGGCGCAATCCAAGGATATGTGCAGATGTTATCTGCCTAGCCTGTAAGTCCTGTGGCTCAGCCGGGACGCACACACACACACACACACAGAAGTTGGTCAAAGAGGGGGCGGAATGCAACCAGTGCGAGGCAGCGTCCTTCCAATTGTCCATTCGGCTTAACCGCAAATCCTTTTTAACATATAAAAAGTAACGTTTTGCGGCCTGCCCTCCCAGCTCCATCTGCCATGGCATGTGTATCTGTCAGTATACATGCATATATATATATATATGTGTGTGTGTGATTGTGTGTGTTTGTGCGAGTGTGTGTATTCCCATTGTTGTTGTCAACACCATTTTATAGTTGCCATTGCGTAGGACGACGACGACGACGCTGGCCACATTGCCTTGGCTTAACTGCAGTGTCCTGTGTGTCCTGGCTGTGCGTTGCGTTCAATTGAATTTGCGATATGTGAATATTTAAGCACTGTGCAGGGACAGCAGCCCCATCCCCATCCCCAGACCCAGCCCCAGTCCCTTTCCCGACGCCTGCTTTTCATTCGTACTGTGGCCGCTTGTAGTTTGTTGTATCCACATAACTATCATTGCTTTTGTGTCCCGGCCGCATTTGGGGGCAAGGTGTGGCGGCGGCAACGTGTGCGATTGAATTTTTATTGCATGATAAAAGTCGAGCAGGTGAGCTAAGCAGCGACACGGGGCGGCGTCGTCTGAGGCGGGGCCAGCTGCAAACATTGTAAGCATTGCAAAATATTTACCTCGAAGATTTGTGCTAACCACTGGAAAGTTTATTGATTCCTCGCCTCGCTTTACATATGGCCCAGCGCCGGACGCCTAAACTGACAGCATTTGCAAAATGACACACGTAACGAGACGGAGCGACAAACAGTCACGATTGAGACAGAGATGGCGACAGCGATAGAGACAGAGACAGGACAACAGACGAGATTTACTGTGCTTGTGCGGAGAACACGCAATCCACATACACTGACAAAGCAAAGAAAAATTGTAAGAATTTTTAATCTGTCAGTTTTGGGAGTGGAATCCTTCACTAAGGATACAACATTTCACATATTTTAAGACACATATTTACTACATTTTAGTATAAGCTTCAAGGGGGCTCAAAAAATAGGCTAGTGTATTTTTTTATTTTATTATTTTTTTATAATCTTGAATTTTGACAATAAACAAATCAATTGAAGCTTAAAAGTACATTACAGGATTTGGTTGCGTTCCAGTTAAGTCAAACAATTATAGGCTAGTGTATGCAGAAAGCTTTTTCTCCTCGCCAAATGCTTTAGTAGTCAGTGGCATTAATAATAATACTAATTATAATAAATAGCAATAGCAAGTTTCCCAAGCTGATAATTCCATATTGACTAGCAAATTGCCTATTGATTATTAGGAACTTCCATTCGACATTTGTTGTGGGCTTATTTAGAAACAAGCTCGGAAAAAATGCTATTTAGTAAACATATTTAATATTCAACGTAGAAGCAAATAAGAAACTAAGTGAACTTATCAAAATCTAATTCGGAACCGCAGTCAACAGAAAATTGTACTTTGAATACAAGGAAGTAAGTGCGCAAGAAACACAAAATGTAAAGTTTCTCAGAAAAATCATAATAATAAATGTACTTCTTAATTAAACTGAACCTAAATTATTAATTAAAAGTTTTATTTGCGCGCGTGCGACCTTTGTCAAGAGTCTTAAATATTGTTTCTCCAAAGCACGTGCCAAAGCTTAAAGATGGCATACAATATTCCTGTCTTTGACTTTTTGAAACCATATTGGACCAAGATTTGACTACTTGAAAGCATTGCAATTTAAATTCAGACGCATTCAAGATGGGATTCTGCATCGATTTGTAATGGTTATCGATTTCCAATACTTTTACATTACAATCGTAATTTATTAAGTAATGTACATTTGGTTACACCTAAAGTTTACACACAATATTTGCCGTTGACGCAAAATGCGAAATGTGTTGATTACTGTTTCAATAAATTGTGTTTATTTATTTTTGATAAATTGAGAATGTCAATATTTAATTCCACACCAACTAGCATATAGTATAACTTATCAAACTATTTGCTCAGACAGCATATCGGATTTGTTATTTATTGTGGCTCGTTTTCTGCTTTCTTTTTTGACAACTGTCAAATCGTCGGAGACGACAGCGCAGCCAAGTCAATTTCGGGGAAAACTTTTTAGAAAATTGAACAGAATTTACAGCGCATCGGCTAAAATTAAGGAATGAGATGCGGTGAAAGAAAGGGACGAAGGGCGACCGCCCGCATGACCAAAAAGGACATTTGCCGAGATCCTTTGCGCTGCGCCTGTTTATGTTTACGTTTATGTTTGTGCGTGTACGCTGTCGTGCGTGCGTGTGTGTGTGTGTGTGTGTGTGTGTTTTACTGTCTGTGATTTGATGTTTACGGAAAGCAAAGGATGCGGCATTGCTAGTCGCAGGACGGGGACATCGAGAAGCTGGCTTCCCGAGTGCAGCAGCAGGAAGCGGCAGGAGGATGAAGGACGACGCGTCAAAGCAGCAGCAGCAGCAGCAGCAGCAGCAAGTGATTTCAATAAATTTGATGGCTTTCCATTTGCAACCCAAACTCAATCGTCTATTCGCAGTAAAAAATTTCGAATTACGCTGAGAGGGACGAGCAAAAGATGCGAGCACCAGAATCCTGCCTTGCTCAAATGACTAATACAAGCAAAGTTATTGACATGGCAGTGGGTTTAGCTTTGGCCTCAACGAGGGTAACACTGCGCTCCTTTAGTTCCCGCAGACACACACGCACACACACACGCACACACACACACATACGCGCATAGGAAGTATGTCCCAATTCGGGCTGCGTATAACTTCAAAATGACTGCTTTATGTAAATCCCACGGATAACGTTTTGCAAATTGAATTTTTAGCATTCTATTTTATTTATTTTTCACTTCTTTTTCAGTGGTGCTGCTGCTGTCACCAGCCCCCCCAATGCCACTAATATATCCCAGCGTAGCTCTCGGCCCCGTCCTATCAGTCGACGGCATCCGCATTCGCATTTACTTCTATCGCTTGCCGCTCCCGCTCTCTATTTAACAGCCAGCTCATAGATACTTTGCCTCCTTGACTGTAGTTGCATGACAGTTAAGCCCGGCCGGATAAGCGATGGCAGCGACGGCGGCTACGGCTGTGGCAGCAGTCCCGACATCAACGACAGGCCCGATAGCGCAGCGCGAACTGAAAGCCAACTGTCAGACATTGATATTAGCATTTAGGCATAGATATGTTGGGTTATATCGGCACCCCACCCCAACCCAATGCCAACAAACGCCGATGAGCGGGCAACATATGACCCTTGTAAAGCGTAGCATGGTTGAGGAAACTTAATTGAGTAGCCCCATCTCTTCCCTTCAAAAAATATAGTTTTACATATATGCATTTCATGGAACTCAATATACTAAATTAAACTTTACCCCAACTTAAGCCATTTCCAATAGAGAATTCCTAGAAACTCTTGACTGTTGCTGTCATTTTTTAAAACTGTTTGCCAGCTATTCTTGTTGGCTCGAACAGGCAATTTAAATTATTAAACATTTCATTTCTGTTATAGAATGTTTCACTTAAAATACTTTAAAAATGTTTGAGTTTGCAATCCCTGTTTAACAGCTCTCTAGCTACTCTGTCTTTCGCCGATTAATGCCTGTGCATAAATTCGATTAATTAATTTATTTCTACGGCTTTCCATTCAATTACTCAATTGCATGCTTCCGGTTATTGTCTTTGCTATTTAACAATGAGAAGTAATTAATATTATTATAGTATCTCTTCCGTCACGCGAAATATTTATTCTCATTTAAAATTCTTTCGTTTCGTAGTTCGACGACAAAAAAAAATCAAGTAAAAGTGCTTAAAGTGAGGAAGGCACACCTCTCAATACCCTGTAGACAGATTAAACACATTAAACAGTGTCACTTTGGACTCAGTATTAATTTATCTATGTGCTTTATTGAGTCGAAAATCCCTTCGACTCTCATTAACATACACCTTTACAATATTGTTATACCCGTCTTACACGCTTTAAATGTGTACAGGGTGTAGTTAGAGCAAAATTTATAGATACCCACATCAACTGAAATAAGTGCAGGAATGTTTTTTCTACTGATTTAAAAATTATCTCAATAAATGCCATAGTTAATTATATGAAAATATAATTGATATCAATTAAAGATTCTGCAAACTAATTATGATTTAAATACACAATTTATTAGCTCAAATTACAAATGTATATATTTATATATGTGAGGAATGCTTGTGGGATTTTTGAAGAAAAAATGGTTTGCTTTTAATGTTAATAATTTGTTCACTAAATGTAAGTTGACATTATGTATATATAATATTGTTGTTTGTTGTTTCGTTTAACTTTAAGCTGAACTTTTACTTGACATGGTTTTCTTAACGGAATGGGTATCTTTAATATTAAAGCCAGCCATATTCAGTTAATACTCTCATAATTACGTTGTTTGCTAGCAAGTCTACTGTTACGTGGCTAATTAAATATTTTATTTCTACCTATCAATTAGGAGTCACTCATGCAGTTGTTGTTGTTGCCCAGTGTTATCATTATTTGTGTTGTTCTTATTGCGGGTCATTTGATTTCGTTCTGGTTTTGTTACTCATTATTATTACTATTTTCGCTGTTGTGGTTGTTGTTGCTGCTGTTGTTTTATTGCTGCTATCTCATTTGGCATTCGACTAATGAGTTTTGTGATTTCTCATTTATTCATTGAATTTTTTAATTAGTCTCGCATTGCTTTTTATGTGCAACAAATTGATGTAGTTGTTATTGTTGTTGCTGTTATTGTTGCCGCTGTCGGGATAAATGTTGTAATTGAAAATTAAATGAGGCAATCAACTTTCTGACCTGTCATGTAGCGAATATTTTAGCTATGGAACGCGCACAACACTGCAACCGGAGCTGCCCCCACTGCACTCCCCTCCCCCGCCCGACACCTCTGTGGCCAGCACATCAAAATTACAATGTTGTGGCAGCCGCTGCCAGTGCTTCCATCGGCCGCCCCCGAAAGGTAATTATGGGCCTGGGCCTGAGCCTGGCCGAGTGGTCGATTGGTCGACTGGTTGACTGGTCTGGCTATGTCCTGGCAATGGTGTCCTGGCCCGCTTGATGCCTTCATTTTGCATGTTGCTGCGCTCAGCTTTTTTGATTGTAATTGTTGTCGATTGTCATTACTGTTGCCGCCTGCTCGCTTTGCCGCCTGATTGTTGTGGTGGATTTTTGTTGCCTGATTTTCGCATTGCCTTCGCACGGGGGGCGTCGAGGGCCGCCTGTCGGGCCCCGTCGCCGCCATTGTTGGGCGCCTGTTTTGTTGCGGCCTTGTTTCGCGGTTTGTTTGTTGGCTGCATCGCATTCCCGCGGCTGTCAACACAATTGTTGAGCCTGGCCCCAACCACGGCTCAGCCGGCACAGCCGACCGCAGCTGTGTGTCCAGCGTCAAAAATTGCTGCCAGATTTTCCAAAATTAACGCGAATCGAGTTGTAAACTTTAGTTCCGGCTCAGATTCGTTTATATATATGACCAATTGACTCCATGCTAATTTCAGCGGACACACAGCAACGCACGCCCTACACGTCCGTAATGCATGCTAATGTGCATCTGTATGGGCAATATCGGTTGCCCTGGCTCGGGGGCCTGTCAATTTGCTCTTGAAGTTGCCAATACATGAAAACACACGAGCATTTCCTTCTCTTGGGTTTTCATGAAACTATTAAAATAGGGGAACATTGTTTATATTATATATTTATATATTTAATTATGAGTGAATATTTTATTTAATTGTCTTGCGGACTGTAGCACAAAATGCTTAATTTCCTAGACAAAATTCTGATTTCAAATAAAATATTTAGTACTGTTTGAAGTGTCGAAGAATAACGAATTGTGCAAAAGCAACTAGTAATACATACAGAAAATATTTTTTAAAAAAAGGTGAAAATGGTAATATGGATTCGGGAACCTAACATGTCTAAATTTTTGTCAATTTTAGGATGATTTTGGACAGAAAAGTCGATCCCCTCAGAATCACTTTTAAAGTTTAGTTTTATACCAATTTTGGTACCCGCAATCGATTAAAAATAAAATTCCGAGATTCTGAAATTTAAAAATCCAAATTTTGTCAAAATAAGAAAGAGGAGAGTAAAGGACTTTTTGGGAAAAAATACATAAAAATGTTTTTCAAACCATGATGAAAATAGTAAACATCATAAAAATCGCTTGTTTTGATAAAGTAATGGGAGATTAAAATCTAGTAAACATGGATTCAGGAACTTTATAAGTATGTCTACATTTTTGTCAATTTTGGGTTAAATTTAAACAAAGCTCTTAAGCACCAAAATAGAAGGGTTGTCTATATGTATTTAAAATTAAGCAAACACTTTAGTTTCAATATAATTCAAGCATTAGGATTTTGGAATGTATATAAATTTAAAATTTGCTGTAGCTAATAGCTAGTTCCTTAGATGTTTACCGCTGCCAACGTATTTTTAACAGATTTGCGCAATAGATTTGTAGGCGTGTTTCATTTAAGGGCAACCGCCACCCTCCCCCGAATCGCACCCAAAAAAGGCCTGGCTATCAGCAGCAAAGTTCTCACTTGGTTTTTCAGGCGGGCGAAAAGATTTTGAGAATTTTGAGCACGTTTGCGACGTTCAAAAGAGATTAAAAGCGTATAATTGTCGCCTTAGCACTGAGGACAAGGCTGCAAGGACCAGGGAAGAGGAAGCATTGTGAAGTTGTGCGAAGTTTGTCGGGCGCTGTGGGCGTTGTTTTTGGCCATGGCCTTCTTTTGCTGGCTGTCGGGCATGATTTAGGCAAAGAGCTTCGCAGCTTGCCAGAAGAGGCCTTCACTTGGCCCGGAGCGAGCAAATTTAATTTCCGTGACAGAAATAAGTTTTGCGCTCAAATGCACAGCAGCCGCCAGCCCGCAGTTGCCACGCCCAGCCGCCCCCACCCCCACCCCTCCACTCCGCCCATGCCTTTCAAAGCGTGCGTGGCCACTTTCTTTATATTATTTTTTTTATATTTTTTGTGCGGCGACTGCGTGTGAGGACAGGGAACAAGTTGCAGCTTGACTTTTATTAAAAGCTCATTAAGCCAGCGCCAAAGTTTCCCGCTTATCAGAAAGATGGCTGCGGATTCAGCTTCGGCTCCAATCTGTGCAGCGTTGGCGCCGTCAATCCTTGGGCGCAGATACTTACATAAATCCATGCCATTACAATTTCTGGTGGCCAGGTCAAGACAGGTCAGTCAGCGTGGCAGTCCGTCCGTCAGTCCGTCATCATTACGTGTGGCACTGTGGTGACATCATCATTATGGCACTGGGCGAACTTTCGTTGAGGGCTCACCTTGACGCCCTGACGTGACGTGCCCCACCGACGGCAGCCCGAAAAGTAGCAGCCAATTTTTCAAAAAACGCTTTCAGTCCGGCGCAAAAGTAAGAAAAATTGTGCGGTCCAAGCAAAAAAATATTTCACTTGCTGCGTGTGTCCGTGTCGCAAGGATGCGGCCGTGTCCTGCCAGCCCGACGCTAGCTGCCTTTGTTAGTTACCTTTGGAGTCTCTGCTAAATCAAAATGGCAGCGCGCCTTCGTCCTTTCGGCGTCGCTGCCGCTCAAGTGATTTACTTGCCGACTGACGACTCCTTTAGCCGACCTGCTTGGCATTCAGGTCCAGGTCCGCCGCCTGGACGTGCCCCACACTCCGCACTCCGCCCGGCACTTTAACTTCTGGCCCACTTTGTGAGCACCTCAAATTGCTTTAGCTACAGCTTCAGCTTTGCTCGTGCGTAAAAATTTGCAACGCAGCGCCACATCACATGTGGCCCCAACCGGCTCCCAGTGGCCAACTGGCCGAGTGGGCGCACGCCGCAAATTAACTCGCCAAAAAGAAAGGAAAAAAAATAAAACAGAAAATCATAATAAAGACATGGTCAGCAGAAAACTGGGCCGCTGTTAGCCGGGACCTTCGGGGGCTCGCATTATCATTATGGCCGAGTTATTTGTAACCTTTTTTGAATTCCATTTAAAGTTCGCAAACCCAAACATCAATCTTCGGCAGCCGGAGAGCCCGGCTCGGGGGCGTGTGTCGGTGGGCGTGGCCAAAGTGTGTAGGAAGTGTCAGGCAGTTTGAGAACAAGATTGTGACTCATTAAATTACATTGCAAATGTCATTGTAAAGTAAGTAAAATGAGGCTGGGGGCGGCCGTAGATGACTGCCAGGACTCGCAGGATGTCAGACAGGCCCTGCTGCCGCTGCGTATAAGCAACATTCATTTATTTATATATTACTTTGACTGTCAGCCGCCCTCCCTCCCTCTCTCTCTCGCTCTCTCCTTCTCACTCGCTCGCTCTGCTGCTCTCTGGCAGCAATTTAAAATGATAATTTACACAAATGCGTTTAAATAAATAAAACGCACCGAAAGCGACCAAAAGGGGGCTGGTATGGGGGGCGGGGGGCGTGTCGAGCGGCTTGTGACGCACATTTTGTCAGCGGCAAACTTCCGGCGGCACCTACCTACCACCTACCCCCAGCTACCCCCAGCTACCACACCCGCCCAACCCTGGCCAAAAGTTGCCTCTGTTAGGTGTCGGCTACAATTGTCCTTAAATCACACGTAATGAAGTTGTCGCTGTGCGGCGCTCACTGTTGCTGCCGCTCCTTGCCTCCGGTCGCTGCCAGACTGTCTCTCTGCCTCTCGTTTCTTATTGTTTTTGCATTTTATCGCAGCGCATTTATTTTTGCATTTCAATGCTGCTGCTGGTAAAGGCAATAAGCGTGCCCATTACAAAACCAGCCAAGGAACCCGGCCAGGCGGCGGGGCGGCAGACTTGGCGTACATTGTTGTCCAGCCCCGGCAAGGTGGGCACGCCCCCGCCCCCAGCTGGCCAGTGCAGCGTAAACGCTTCTTAGAAATAGAAACTGGAACTGAAACAAGTGCTTAGGACTTGAATATATTGGCAATTAACATTGGGTATTCAACACAATTTAATCAAAGTAATGTTAACGTTAAAAATCAAATAAAATATATTTTAACAGACTATGTGTGGTTGTTTATCTTTTTCTATTTAAATTATTTTTTGTTCAGCTCAAAAGCGACTTTACTCAACTCTTTGTAAATAAAATAAAATAAAAAGCAAACAGTTGAATGAAAAATCAACAACACTTTTCATCTATTTACCAGCTTCTAGATGTGCTCTTTTACTATTAAAAAAAATCTACTTTAACATATATATATATATATAAATATCTAGCGGCCGTAAATTGAAATGCCTTAAAACAAATAACACATTTCCTTACATTTGTGTGAATAAAAAATTAGATTGGTACCAAGCCGCAAATAAATGCATATACGAGTCGTATATTTTGAATTTATTTCAATATTTAGTTATAACAAACAAAATTCAATTCAATATACAAGATGCATAACAATGTTATTGAGAATTTTACTTAATAAACTTTTGCAATGTTGACTAAAATGCTGGCAATTTTTTCCTACAGTCAAGATGTCTTAATATATTAATTCTTTTCTGGCAATTGCATTTCTGACATTAATACAAATTGCATTTTGGTAATTTAAAAAATTGGGTATTCAAGGTTATAATAAGAAAGAACGCCCGCTAATCCTTGTTAAAGTGTGTATATTTATTTATTTTACTTTATTTTATTTTCAATTAAATTTCAAATTATCAACACATTGGTTAATATTTTGCAATTCCAATTATTTGCCAATTTATTCGTTGTCAATTTATTTATTTTTATTTTTTTCACGTGAAGTCGTTTTGTGGCAGTTTCCAGTTAAATGTTTACCATTAATCACACACTCACCTGGGCGATGCAGCAGAGGATTTGGCTGCTCGCCACACATCAAGGCAACCGCCATTAGGCGTGAGGCGAACAAATGTCCAACTGCGTCTGCTCAGTTTGCCGTATCCGTCTCCGTTGCCATCTCTCGTGTGCGTGTGTGTGTGTGTGGCGCCACACCCGCCAGCAGCACAGCGGCAGCAGCACCACAAGCGACACACTTCCAGCCACATGTCCGCGCCAGCGTTTGCCCACCCCCACCACCACCACCCCCACCACCACCAGCTCCACTCTCCAGCTGTTGAAAATTACATGTTTACAGCGCGCAAAGCCAAATGTAAACGTAAACACACATTAACTTTGGTCGCATACAATATTTTTCACTCAAGGTTGCAGGTGGGTGGTGTGAGTGTGTGCTTGTGTGGGTGGTGTCGTGCCGTGTCCAAGTGGAGCCCACCGCCAGGCCCGACTCTGACTCAGACGCTGACGCTGACGCTGACTCTGACGCTGACTCTGACTTGGCGCATTTGGCAACGAGCAGCGAAGTGCGAGCCAAAGTTGCTTGCATATCTTTGAGGCGAGGCAAATTGGGCTGCCTTTTTGGCTCACGGAGAACACGTGTTTTTCCGGGGGAAGCTAAACAATGAGACAACTACCGTTAGTTTGGCTGCATTCGCTGCCACTGCAATATTTTCGTTCGCCACAATTTTCCATTTATATTCCCTTATTTATTTTTATTTTTTCTTGTCTTTTTTGCTGCGGCTAGATAACTAGCGAAGAAAGAGCCCGGCAGAAGCCAGCAGCATCTTGGCAAAATATGAAACACGCTGCTTCCTGCGCTGTTGCTGCTGCTGCTGCTGCTGCTGCTACACGAGTTGCTGCGGGTTATTGCAGCAAAATGTCAACTGGGGCCATAAATTGCGTCAGTCTGGCAAATTTTTACAGTGCGCCGCGTCGTCGTTCATTGTTGACATATTTGAACAACTATCCGAAGGTGAGAGGTAAACTTTGATTTCGCTTCCAAAGCACCAGCTAAGAAGAACAACAACAAATTTGAGCGCACTAGTTGGCAGTGTCGTGGACTTGGAGTTGCCCTGTAATAAACGACTTTAAAAAGTTATTTTTTTTAATTTTAAAATTCTTCGCTTGTTGATGGTTACTAAGAATATACTTATGCATTTTAACGTATAGGGTATGCCTTTATCTGGCTGCCTGTTTATGCATGCACACCTTCTAAGCTACCTGGGTACAGGGTATAAAAAACAAAATTAAAATTAAATTCTTAATTTTGAATTTTTTAATTTCATTTTAATATTTTCCTCATATTTTAATAGTTTCCTCTGCCAGCCAGCTTTTATATGCGTGCACACCTTCTAAGCCAGCTGGGTACCGGATATGAATACCAAATTAATATAAAATTCACAATTTAAATTTTTTAAATTTTAAAATCTTTCTATTTATTCGTTATTAAGCCAAGGAAGTTACCTCTAGCTGTCTGCATCTATCTGCGTACACACCTTCTAAACCAGTATTAAATTTGATTAAATTTGAATTTTTTTAATTTCTTTTAAAATTCTTTAAATTTTAAAATCCTTTAAGCCCAGTACCTACTCGTTGGTTAATGGTTACTAAGAATATATTTATGCAATTATGCACAGAAGATGCCTCTATCTAACCATCTCTATATGCCTGCACACCTTCCCAGCCAGCTGGGTGCAGGGTATAAAAAAACAACACGTGCAGCTGGTTTAAGTGCCCTGGCTGGTAGTTTATCCAGCACTTCCAGCTCACATCTCATGCTCTGCCTCGCTTGGCTTCGCTTCGATTGCTTTCTCTACGCCTGTCGCATATTTTAAATCCCCAGTTGAGTGGCAATCAAACAACTGCCCGCCCAGCCCTTTGCAGCTGCCACCCACCCTTGGATTGGCCGTGGATCTGTCGCCCCAGCAAAACAATTCGCCACCCAACGGACGGGCGGGTGTTCGGACGGACGGACAGCTGACTGGCTTAATTAAACAAGCGCAGCGGCACCTTAACGACCAGCCGGGCGCTGGGACAGGCTGGCGGCAAGGCAGCCGGGCCTTACACTGGACAACTTTTAAAAATGATAATAATTTCGCTTTCAGCGCTCGCGGAGGTATCGGATTTGGCATGGGTTTCGTCCTGTTCCTGTTACTGCCGCCGCTGACACTTGCTCTGCGGCTGCTTTGCGCTGCCAGCGCCGAGCTTAGCCCATTGTGCGGCCACGCAATGGACGCCGCTAACAACGTCTCCATTTTGTTATGGCTATAATTATATTTGACTGGCGCTGCCGTAAACGTTGCCACTGCCTCGTCCGGCTTTGTTCTCGAGGCTAATCCAGGTGGCCACTGTCGTCGTCGTCGGAGGGCCCGGCCCGGACTGGCCTGGCCTGGCCTGGCCTTTGTCACTGTTTTATTTAATTTCTATTTTCATTTCAATTGGCAATGTCAGGGGAAAAGGCCATAGTCATGGCAATGGCAATGGTAATGGCAATGGCAACGTCCTTTGAAGCCAGCCTACAATTGTTTTATAAGTCGCACAAGAATCGTCACTTCTGCTCAAGTGCCTAATTATTGGCCTCTCATTGCCGTTGTTGTTGGCTCCTTGTTGTTGCATGGTCTCATTGCATGCCCAACTGCCCATTCAAGTGTTGGGACTATGGAAATTTCTGCAAAGGCCTCAACATTTTGCTGTTGCAAGTCTGCCAATGTGGCAGCAACGCGCACTCAACACGTTCATCCCCTAGGCAACGGCCATGGGATACGCCTCGCCTAATTAAATTATATCGAGATGTTATCTCCAAATGCAAAGGCAGATGCGTGTGTACATATATGAAAGCTGCAGAAGCAATTGATGCATCTACGAAATTTGGAAACCGATATGAATTATATATATTGGAATAAATATATAATGAAGTATATACAAAGCTAACTCGTGTGTAACATTTGCTTAATATCTATTTTTATTGTGTAATGGATTCAAGGTAAAAAATGAATAATGAAATGAAAATGTATGCCCCATAGACAAAGCCTTGATTCTTGCCTTAAGCAGTTATTAGTTTGTAATTTGTATGTAATATAAATTTTACAACAATCCAAAAATAAACACATATTTTATTTATATAGGAAAACTAATCACTTCGTTGCTGAATATATAAATAAAATAAAAAACCCGTAATTGAAATTCGGCATTAATTAGTGTTGGAACTTTTTAAATAGCACACTTTAGCACCTCGCAATTTTCTGTTCACTCCAACATATCAAAATTGTCTCTTTATACAATCGGCTCCATTTCAGTTTTTGCATGCGTAAATTAAAATCCTAGCACAGGAGTTGGCACGAATATTTCGTTAAAAATGCCAAAATTAAATATAGATACACTCACAATCGCACAAATGTACTCAGGGCCAGACAGACCGGGCCAGGAGCCTGCGCTGAGCCTGAACGCATCCTCATCACGCTGCTTTTTGCACACTACAAACGAATTTAATTTATTCGTGCAGCTTCCTTCTTTTTGTGTTTTTTTTTTGTGTGCCGAATTTACGAGTCCTGCCTGGGAACAGGTCGCTGTGGCCGAGCCCGAATCTGAGCAGCGCTTGTGGCCAGACATCATCTGGCAGCCGGCTGGGCGCGGCCCAGTGATGACTGTGTCCTTGCAGGATGCAACAGCGAACGCTTTTCTGTTGCGTGTTGCCGGTCCCATGTAAGCGTCATAGCCACACCAATTTATTTATTCCTGGATTTCAGTTTTTAGTTTGCCGTACGTTTTTCCAGCATTTTCCGCACAGCAAAAGCAATGAGAGTGAGTCACGAGAGAGATGGGAGCCATTAAATACCCTGTACATGCAGCACATGACAATTATACCCGACATTGGAATACTTTCAATTGCTCAAGTAACACATCAAATGTATATCAAATAACACTGCAAACATAACCAATTGCATATTATGTAAATTATGATGTCTGTTATATACTCTTTATAGATTAAACTAAGTATTACAAAAAATACATTATATTTACCCAAATGCAGGTTCTTTCGATTATTACTAATTAATTATAAAATTGCTTTCAAATGTAAAAACAAAATAAATTTATAAAAATATCTTCTTTTGCTAATTTGAATATGCACAATAGAGTTTAAAAATAATTGCTAATATATATGTACTATTTTAACTATTTTAACAAATAATTTTTGCCCGCTTCACCTTGAACACCCCATTTGCATATTCATTATACGGTATAAAAATCACTTGATGCGTTGAAATGGCGTTGCCAGACCGTCGAGAGTCGAAACGGTCGCTGAGCGCGTTAAAATTTCGTTATTATGTTGACAGCATTTTTGCTATTTTTACTTGAAAGCTTAACCAAGCGCGCACACACACACACACGCAGATACATATACGCACACAGAGCCACGCACACATGACGTCCCTTGGTGTTATTTTGGTGTTTCCCCGAGCTTGTTTTTGGTTGGCTGGCCCTGGCCCCGGTCTCAGCCGTCGACGCTTGTCGGTGATATATGTAAAATATTTTGCAGACTGCGAGGCAACTGCAGCCACCGACTGCAGGCAACGGAGCTATTTTGTGGCAATAAGCATGAAATTTAAATGAGTACCGGCCCCTGGCCCTTAGACCACTTATTCCAGCTGCCAGAGCCTGTCTGCCACCCCCCTCCCAAAAGCCACATAGATGTTTTATAACCATCAGAGAAGGCTGCTCTTGCGAATGCCTTTTTGGATTGAGAACGCACCGCTCGCAATTAGTGAGCTCAAGGCTCCGACACAGGGATAGAAAGCTGTGAATCCAATTGATATGGTATGTGAGGCATAATACCGCATATATCTGAGAAAATTGTTTGCAGGTCAATCAAAAAATTGTTCAACTGTGGCTAGCGCACAAACAAACCAGAAACAATCTGTACAAAAACAAAAAAGGGTAATTAAATTTGATAGCGAAACTAAGCCGGCTATGAAATGTGGTGGAAACGGTTGCTGTAGTTGCCATACAAATCCATTTTTAATACATCTCAGCCAAATACTTACAGCATTTTCCAGGTCAACAAGCAAAGCACTGCCAAAAATATTATATTGAAGCAAAAATTGACCTTACCGTTGAAGTGAAATTCTGATATAGCGAATGTGCACTGTTTGCATATTGATTTTATTTGAAATCGAACCCAGCAATCATTAAATTCACCTTTATAATAAAATAGTCAAATATAATAATTCGAAATTAATCGCATTTTTGCAATAAATGCAATCAGGCCAAAAGCGAAAAGTTTGATATTAATATATTTATTTCTGCGGAATTATTTACATTTTTATCAGTTCTAGTTGAAATCAAATGTAAATTTTTTAATTTAATGTAATTTAGACACGTCAAGCAAGTTTGCAAACTATTTTCGAATTTCCATTTAAATCTCATTTGACTTTAGTTCATTTAAAATACATTGTCATTACGTTTTTGTTATTTTTCCATAATTAATGTGTCTATTCTCCGAGGTGAACATTACCACAAATCGAATCCGTATTCCGCCTAGTCCGGATGTTGGCCTGCTTTCAAATGCAACAAGCCTAACTACTAAAACTACAACAAATGCGTATTTGGACATATTAAATAATGTATTTCCCTTCAAAAAAAGAAAAAATAAAACAAAAATAGTACGAAACAGAGAAAGAAAAATATACAACAAGCCAATATAGAAACACAAATTCTGACCCAATCTGTAGAGGCAATTTATATTATTTATTTCGAATGAACGTTTTCTAGCCTAAGATGAAATGAGGATAAAAGTGGGAAAGAGTCAGTTGGGAGAAGTGCAAATCTAAACAAGAGCAACATTTGTGCAGTTAGTTTATTTATTTACAACATTTAAAGCAAACGTTAGTAAACAGTTTATGCACACAGTTTCGGAAGCGGGATCAGCAGCAGAATCCGGAGCAGCCCGAAAAGCAACAACACAACCTGCGAATCCTGCCAGTTGTGTGGGTAATCCGGGGTGCACAGCAAATGCGCTTAGGGTTGTTCCTCGGGTGCCCTGCATAGTGCAGGGTGCAGGATACGAAATGTAACGCAACGTGGCGGGGGAATGTGCTCACACAAATTTCTGGCATTATGTTGCATACTTTTTGGGGTAATTTATGATTTTGACGTACATTTGTGTGGGCACCACAGTTGAGAATGAGCATCACAATGAAAACAGGAATGAGGGTGAAATAGAGCGTAAGAGATTCCTCTGCCAGGGACGGGAAGCAGGCGGGCGAGCAGCAGCTGCCGGTAAAACAAAAAACCCGAAAAAAGCAAAACAAATGATGTTAAGTGACGCGCAGCTTTTGTGGAAATGAAAGCCAAGCGTTCGATTCTCAAGATGCATGATAAGATAAATAGAACAAAAGTCCTGGAGATACACTCGTATATATATATATATGTGTGTGTGTGTATTGTGGCTAGGGGAATGTGGTTTGTATTCTCACGCTGAGATATGAAGCGGGCACGTGCAGTCAATCAAGGGGGCTGCCAGGAATGTGTGCTCGTGTACACAACACATATATATTTAGTAGTCAGTAAAAGTTCCACCAAGGGTGAATAACACGGTGCTGATTTTGAACTTCTCGAGTGACCTACTAAATAGCAAGTCTAGCATAACTGTATACTTACAATTTTTAACTGCACACTCCCCTTGTTAGTCACTCCAACCACAATTACACCTAATTGGGGTTAACATGTAAAAAAGGGGCTCCGACATATATAGTACTAATTACTAAGGTAACTAGTAAGGAAACTTATACACAAAATGCAGTTTATATTGAAAGATATATTTCCTAAGAACTATTTTTATTAAATTTTTTATTTCAATAAGTTTATACAAATTGAAAATATTATTAGTATTGTTCATTAGCACGATAAAAAAATTAGCCTCATTCATTTCATAATAGTTTTAAAAATAATATAAGCTACCTGCTGTAAACTAAATTCTGTTGCAGACTAACGCTTGGCTTTCCTGTTCAGATTAAGGTGTCTGCCAGAACTTTGGCCCCGCCCCGTTTGGCGCCCTTTCAATTGTGGGTAAGCCTAGACGCATTGAACTCTTAAGCCATGTCAAAGTAACTTGCAACGGGCAATTCTTTGGCCACTGGGAAAATCCTTATGGTTTCGATTTCAATCAGTGCACACACGGCCTTCGAATGGCTTCCAACGGCTTTGATGAACTTGGCGATTTTAAAGTTGTCTATTGCATTATTTATCGCCGTCGTGTAATTCGAGAGGGCGAACGAGGAACGTGAGCTGGAGACATGGCGTCGTTGCTGGGATCAGAGAGCAGAGCAATTAATGTGACTTCTTTGGCTTCTCTCTGGCGAGGAGGAGGCTTCATTTAAAAATCTCATCAAGTCCAAATGCCACTAACTTTGTTCCTCGTTGTCTGTTTGTGCACTCTCCGTGTGCATATTTATGACGACTGGAAAATCAAAAATGCAAATAAATTTCAATTTCCTAACTCTGAGTTGACACGAGGCGGCAACATGACAGTCACAATTACAGTCGCAAACATGCCACACAGCAGCACAGCAGAAGACAGCGCCACAAATCAAGGCGAGGGAGGGAGAGAGCGAGAGAGAGTGTGTAAGAAATGTTGGGCGGGACTTGTGCTCCAATCTCATATGCATATTTATGAAAAGTGCATTGGCATCTTGTCAAGCCTGGCTGCCTTCTGGGAGCCGGTCTGTGAGTATTATTATTAAATAATCATTCTGTTGCAATAAATTTCAATTTGTTTTTGTGTCAAGTGAGTGGCAGCTTAATTTGCAAACGAGTTGAGGCATCTACGATTTAGGAATATGTGGAATGCCTAAGCCGCTTGCCATTTATTTGCACATACATAAGTTGATCACAGCGCTGGCCCTCTCTTAAATATTCACACAGCAAAGTGAATTAGCTTTATTTTCAGCAACACTACGAGAAGAAAACTACTTCGCAAACCCAATGAAATTGTAATTAAGTTTGCATGCCAAATGACTCGGGTGGTTGCCAAGCTAAAAAAAAAAAGGAATACAAAATAAAAAAATCGGAAATTTGTTTAAATATTGACGCAAATTTACAAGCTCAACAGCATTTTTTATATATTTTCTTCTTCTTTTTTTTGCGGCGCCCAAGCCTGGGGGAATCGAAGGTCACACGCAAGGGCGGTGGTTGGGGCGCGTGGGGGGACTTTTAAATTGGCTAAGCGTAGCAAAACGAAACTCCCACTCTACTCGTGCATGGATATCGAGCTGCAACTTAAATTTAAAACCAATTGGCCCGCTGTGTATTGGCCAGGCCCTGTGCATACTACCATCGAGCACAGACCGGCTGAGGTATTTGCATCACATGCCGAACAGGTATGCAACGGCCGATATTCGTTCGACTGGACTCTGATTGAAATGTTCAAAATACTGCTGCTTGCCACATGTGCCGCAGTCGTAGAGAGAGGCAGGCAGGCAGACATTTCTGTATTTTGCCGGAGCTAGTCATCTAGTCTGGGCAACACCTGTCAGTCTGGAGGCCGTCACAAAGACAACAGCAGAACATGTAAGAGGAGTCGGACATTCGACTTTCTGCTGACAATCGCATAAGCTGTGGGTTGCCCAGACCCAATGATAGACAGAGCTACTTTTTGGAATATGAATCAGGGCATATCAGACAAGAGATTTGAAATTTGATTCATGGCGCAGGAACATGAAAGGGTACCAAGTTGACATGTAAAGTTTATTTAATGCAAATTAAAAACAAAACAAAGAAAGCTGCTAAATATCTTCAAAGTTTTCGCAGTGACAAAGGACTTTGCTGCACACGACACTCCAACAGACCTGTCTTGCAAGTCGTCTTGCATGACACGTCAGCAATATTGTCCTCGAGTGCTCTCTTATAGACTTTAGACCTTAATGTTCTTTAATAAAGGAATTTTATAAATAAATTAAATACTTAATTAATTTCCCTGGAAGATATTAAAGTGGAATATAGCGACGACTGAGTATACTAATTGTACAGTGAGCGTATTGCGAATTTCACTGCGTGGACTCGTATGAAGAGTTTATGCGCTTTAATTAAATTAAAAGTTGACTTTGGCAAATTAATGCTTTATATAAGTGGCACATTTATTTAAAGTCTTTTGGGGCACACAAATCCAGTGTTGTCGTTTGGGTGACACAAATACGCTCATGTCATCGGCTCCATTGATCGCATTAGGCAAAGTAAACACAATTATTTTTTAAGCACACAGTCACACACATGTGTGTGTACGTTCATGTTTTGTGTGTCTGCGGAGTGGCCACAAAGTATGCAAGATGAAAATTTTCTTAACGCTCTTATCACATACACGCACAAGCGGCATTATGTTTGTTTTTATGTGGAATTTTTTACATTTCTTTTTTTTGTTAACGAGATCCAAAACGAAAGAAAAATATAAACCAGCCGAGGGAAAATGAAAAACGAAGCTCTTCAAAAGTGGATGTGGAAAGCGGCTGTTGCTGTGAAAATTATGCAAATGATTGGCCAAATTATGTCCAAAAATATTCGGTGCCAGCTGACCTATGACCCCCGTGGCATATCATCCCAGAATATCGTCAGCAACATCATTATCATCATAAAAACGCTCTTCACCTCCATATTCAATCACATCTACAGTATCTTAAGTTTCCATGGTAAAAAATCCTGTCAATTGAAATGTTTGTAACACAAACAGCGAATAAATAAAAAAGGAAAATATTTTCTGGTTGAAATTTTACAAAAAATTATATTTTGCTTTTCAGCTTTGTTTTTCATGGTCTACGACATTACCGTAAATTTGATAGCCAGGAGTGAGGATGAGCGCATAGACGTGGCCAGATGGCGTCCATTGAGGGCGTGGCATACCCAGAAGGCAGCATGACAAGGTCGGTAAAGCCTTCACGAAGTATATTTAATTATGCTTGTTCACGAAGAGCAAAGTGTGCCCCAACTTGTGCCCGATAAAGCTGGAAGATATTTCTTGACAGATTAAGATCGATAGCTCCCATATTTCAAACCCATAACTTTGCTTAAGCAAACTAAACTCAACAGGCAGAAAAGATTTTCATTCAATTATTTATTTAACTTATTTATATTTTAACTTGGCATAGGCAAAATACCCCAACACCATATTCAATATAAAGAATTATAAAATACGATATAAGTGAAACATCATTTAATAAACAACATTTGGTTGATTTATTTCCACATTTATTTCACTTCAAATTTATCAAATTTATACTTTTCCAATTATTTATTTCTTAATCATTTGATTCCAATTTATGCTGATTCAAAAATCTCGTGAAAATATCTGTGAAAATGTTTTATAATTATAGAATATTTAATGTTAGGTTTAATTACAAAAAGCACGCTGACAAATAAGTATTTGTGAATTTACTCTGGACTTGCATTTACATTTGTAGTTGTCGCGTGTAATTGTCCACAGTAATTATCAACTAAAACCCTCTAATTGAAACATGTTGACAGCGCACAAAGAAATAGCAGGAGATGCAACGAGTTCAGACCACGGATAACAGTTGCATGTCCGTAATTCCATATTAATCTACAAATTATATTAAAACTGGAAATAAGCGTGTGCGAGTTGAAGGGAAAAGCGCGACATGTTTTGCATATTTCATTTGTTTCATTTCATTTATATTTATTTATTGTGCTATTTTTTGTCGTTGCGTATTTCAATTTGTTTAATGCGCTGCGCAACTTTTGTTGCAAATTAATTTGGCACGAAAGTTGACTTTGGGAAATGTGGTAGAGACTGCGCCAGTGGCAGCGGCAGATATGCAACAAGCCGCAGTTGCAAGCGCAGTCGCAGTCACCGTCGCCGTCGCCGTCGCCGTCGCCGTCGCGGTCGCAGTCGACGCTGCACACGCACGTGTTAAACTCTCGTACCTCTGTCGTAATAACCGCAACTTAGTTAACTAAACAAGCTGACAGGCGTGAAGGCGACCGGGGGGCGCAATTGTTGTTGCCCCCAGCCCGCCCCCATCCAACTGTTCGCTCTTTTGGCAAATGTGCACTGAAGGAAATTGCAAACAAAATTGCAACTTCCTGTCAGCGACAAAAACTTTTGCTGTGGCGCCAATGTTGCCACTTCCGTTTAGAGCACACAGATATACGAATGTGCATGTGTGTGTGTGTGTGTGTGTGTGCTAAGTGCTGTCGGTTATTCATATGCAAACGCCATGGCAGCAGCCACAGCCAGGCAGCCAGCGCCATGTTTGGCAATCAAAATATTTCACTAAATTGCTGAGCCAAAGTGAACAAAAGCCAAGCAGCAGCAACAGCAGCAGCAGCAACAATTTGACTGCAACGGCCGCACCACAGGAAGAATAAAATATTAAATAAATTTTTGCAAAATTTTACAAACGTGACCAGAGAGAATACCCGAAAATAGAAAGAGCCTCGGCTGCAAATCCAAGTTGTAGTCCCGCAGTCCCGCAGCATATGTAAAGCGTTTATCGGGGTTGTATAGGCCCCAGGGTCGAGGACACGGCAAGCGGCCTGGCCGGGTGGCGCACGGTGCTCCTCTCCTGGAGAAAGTGTAAAATTAAATAAGAAATACAAATGCAAACTGACCGCAGGCAGGGCGAGTCTATCTCCGGTTCTCCTCCCCCGACAGTTTACGACTTTCTTATTTTTTTCTCTTTTTTTCATTCGCACTACGCAAGTTGTGTCGTGTGGGGGACGCCGCCTCAAAGTATGCCATGCTGCCGGACTTGGCCGATAAGACCAAGCCATCTTCCCCGGGTGGGAGGGGGGCCGGGGAGCCGGCTTGCGGGTGGGCGGGCACTTCAAAGTTGGCGAGTGGCTCGAAATAAACTGGCACCGAAAATTAAAAATAATTACATAAAAAATAAAACAGTTACAGTTACAGTTACAGTTGGACTTTTGTGTTTGCCGTTTGCTGTCGTTGTATTTGCTTTCCCTGTTGTTCTTTTCTAGCTTGGCTTGGCTTACAGTCGACTCAACTACGGGAATATGAAGCGTAATTTCAGCTTTTTTTATTTTTGTTTCGGAAGTTGCCTCTTATTAAGTATTTAAGACGTGGAACATCAAAATTGCTTTTCGAATAAATATATAGGCATACATTTATAAGTCAACAAAAAGTTTATTGTTGTTTAATTATTTAAGAATGCTCTTAATCTGTTATTATTCGCGGAAGATAATTTCAGATTATTTCTAGAGCATATAACTCAACTCAAATCTAAAATTTCTATGTTAAGCATATATTTTGTATGTTATTTTGTCTTTCTTTTTATAACATGAATAGGAATTAACAAAATAATCAACAAAAATTTCAAAAATAACAAATAATTCGGCCAGGGATCGAATGTCATTCTAATATACGGATCATTATAGGAATTATAATATTAAATATTTATTTGAAAATTTATAACTATTGAAAGAATCTCTAGTATTATTAGCAAATTATAAATAAGTTCAGATATATGCAGAAAGATCAAAGTCTAATAGACTTTATTGTACCATGTTAATCATATTTAACAGTTTCACACGTGCGCATTGACAGAATAAAAAGAAAAACAAATAAAAATCGCCCGATTATTAAAACATTCAAATTGAAAAGTCGACACAGACGATGCCTCCGTCCATGCGGAAAACCACGCATTAAATTTGTGATTAAATATTTAAGAATGCGTGCGAGAAGCCGCGCGCGAACGAAACACCTTAAAAATAAAATGTGAATGCCAGTCAAGGATGTTGGGCAACCAAGGTGAGGACTAAGCTACCAAAAGGCTTCACATGAGAACCAGCCCACCGTGTGTGCGTGTGTATGTGAGTGTGTGCGTGTGTGCGAGTATTAACGGCCAAATTATGATGAAGCGCACTTGACAAGCGCCATGGTCTGTGGCTGTTTAATGGTAAATACCCTAAACACCCTGTGCCAGTGCCAGTGCCTGTCGCCGTCGTTTCAGTTCGTCTCGTTTCTGTGTATACAGCTGAGAGAGCGCAAGAGAGTTAGAGCGCGAGAGTGAGCACAAGTGAAAGAGAGAGCGCATGCAGGAGCACACTTTGACGCTCACGCGCTGAATAAGCGCGCGCTCTCAGCGCATGTTGCCAGGCCGAAACGGTTCGCAACATGTTGCGCGCTGCCAGCACATTTAAAGGAAGTACATCTGAATGCATAAATCTGTAGCTGCCGCCGCTAGCTGCGGCTCCTTTGGGGGCTTTGGGCCTCGATTCCTTTGGCGCTGGGTGGATGCTGCTGCTGGCTTCATTATTTTGCGCTGAAAAACAAATCTTTGATTAATTGTGCAGCCGCTGACATGACAAACCATTTACAATGGCCACGTGCTCTTTAAATATTTATGCCAATACGCCTAGAAAGTATCTCTATATGTGTACAGCTAAAGTCGGGCATAAATCATTCACTAACACAGCCAACCAGGCGAACAATTACAGCAACAACAACAACAACAACTTGATACAATTGACAAGGCAAATTTGTGCCGCTTCTGTCCGCACGAGGGCGCCACTTTCGTTTTTCAGCTTGCGTTTATTGTGCGGCCTTCCGCTCCCGCTGCCCCATCTCCAGCTCGGCGAGTCCATGTCCATAATGTGGCATGGCAACACACATTAAATTTGATTTGGTCACGTTCCCAAGCTTTGTTCCACTTATGGCTCATTTTGATGTGGCCGTCATCGTCGTCCCTCGCTCTGCGTCCCCCGTCCCTCGTCCGACGCTGTGGCCCGAAACAATAAAGCGGCCAAGGACCAGCGTTAGCCGCTGCGATCCTTCTGCCCGGTCACAATGCAATCACAGCAGCCCACTCTGGACAGGAGCAGGAGCTCCTAATAGACGCATTGCTGTCATAAAATAATCGACGCGCAGGACGAATGCGGCGTCGGCTCCTGCTGGCAGGTAATGCGGCCATAAAAGTCCAACAATTGCCGAGTAGTTTTGAGTGCCACATTTTGTGGCCAGGATGTGTTGCCGTGCTGCAGTGAAGCGACTGCCCGAAGCCATCAACCATGAGGCCAGGCAGCTGGCCAGCTGCAAAACCAGTTAAGGGACCAACTGCCTCTGCCGCATTCCTGCATGCCAAATGCGAGCTGCGAGCTGCGGGGCTGCATCGATCGCCAGATCTCTCGAGTGTTGCCACAGATGATGCCGCTGCCCCAAGTCGTTGCCCCACTGACAGTTGCCGCCGCAGACAAAAGAATTTTTAAGCAGTTCCAGTTTATCGCCCGATTGAGACAATCGCAATCGCAGCTGCCGCCAATGCCACAGTTGACTTAATGGCAGCCTAAACTTTGACAATCTTGCGGCCTTGCGTCAGGAGTCTGCTGCCGCTGTCAGCGGCCTTTGATGCGTCCTTAATGATGCTCGCTGCCAGCGTCGCCTGTCAAAGGGCCAACAAAGGGACTCTGACTGCGTTAAAACTGTACTCAGGACTTGTTCGATTTTTCTTTTGGTGCATTTGGATTATATGTGCTACAGCGAAAATACTTTGTAAAACTTTAATTTGGGTAACTTTCTTGGGCCATATTCCAATATATATACTACAGTGAGCATTCTGTAATTAAAACATATAGAAATTTAAAATTATATTATATATAGTAAGCTTAACGAAATTGGTCCAAGAAATTATTATTACCATTATTAATTTATTATCAGCTTTTTTATATACATTGGCAACTTTCGGAAAACTTGGAGGGTCTATCTAGTATATAAAAATTAAATCAGCAATATCACAATTTTAAGCCATAAGCTTTCAAAATTTAAGAAAATATTGACAAAGAAATCCAAATTCCTTGGAGATAAATTTTCCACAAGGCCAATACACTCTTTTTCCTACTAATTAACCTTTAGTCATTTTGCAATTTGCAAAACAGATTGCCAAAAAGCCCATGGGCTTTATATTTTCTTTGGTAACAGAGTATTATAAATAAAGTTTCTTTATCTGGATGTGTGATTACTTTTTAAATTACATTATTTAATTACTTTCCGGATGTGTTATGATTACTTTTTAAATTACCTTAATTGCTTTTGGCTATTACAAATGTTTATCCCTTTTGGAATGTATATTCAAAAGACCTATTTCTCCCAAATAAAGGGAGAAACCAGGTGATTTAAAATATATAATTAGTTCACCATATTTTCATTTTATTATCAACCTTGGAGGTATTTAAAATTTAACTGATATACTCGAGTTCAAACAAAGTAGAGTAAGTAATTAAAATTTATCGTTGAATAAGAGTTAAGCAAGTATTTATGCTCAGCGCACTTAATTTATTATTTTTTCATAAAAAATATAAATTTCTGTGATATTGCGAATAACATTTGATGCCGTTATGAATACATGCAACTGAAATAAACTAATCTAGTTACTGAAGAGCTTTGCAAACGTCAATATCAATTATAAAACGCTTGGGCAGTGATTCCTCAAAAAGAGGGAAAAGACGGGGAAAAAAACTAGCAAATATGAATTATACAGATAGTGGATTTTCATGTGAAAAGTGCGCATTCAGTTTTTGGGCAGCTGCTGACAACTGGCAGATGGACAGCCACCAAAATCCGGCACTTCATTTGTTTAAACAGCA
Organism: Drosophila robusta; assembly: GCA_035043565.1. NCBI lineage: Eukaryota > Metazoa > Arthropoda > Insecta > Diptera > Drosophilidae > Drosophila > Drosophila robusta. Next base: position 7,814,839 of record JAWNMW010000583.1, on the reverse strand, counting down.
GCTGATACCCTTTCCCCGCCGCTCCGGGCTTGGCTCGCTTCGCACTTTCCCTCTCACTTTTTAGCGATTTTGCCCGGCGCTCTCTGCTCGTGTGTGTAAATAAATAAAAATTTCAAATTCAAATTTTCGCAGATTGGCGTAGTCCCCAGGCGAGTGTCCCGGACGAGCAGCAGGAGCGGGGATCTAGCTGAATGAGCTATTCCTCTAGTTAGTCGCTCGTCAAACATAGACACGGCCATGGACATGGACACGGACATGGCCAGGACACACACACACACGCACACACACAGGCAGCCACATTATACCCTACCCAGTCGGGCAGACGCTCAACTATGCAAACTATGCAACTGGGCAGCGCTTTGCCCGGCAGCTGGACACCGCTCTGCGCTCCTCTTGGGGCTGTTTCTGTTTGATTTCATTTCATCATTTGACGTCTGACAATTTGCCGGCCGGTTGGGCTGTTCCAGCCAATAGCGATGCCATTTGCGGGCAGAAGGGGGAAGGGGGGAGGGGGGGGGCTAACTCCCCATTGCATTGCCGTGTGAAAATCCAGCGCTATGATTTTTGTAATTTGATTTGCAGATTTTGCCCGGCACTCGACAGAGTAGGTAGGGGGTTAAAGGGGGACGCAAAATATGGCGACACGTATCGACACATCAAATAAATTGCTCGCCGGCTCTTTTCGAATTCCCAATGATGAGCTCGCAACTCGGATTCTGGCAGCTGGCGGCTGACAGTCGCTCGGTCCTGGCTCCGGTCTAGCCCGGCTGGGGCCTGGGACTTGGTTGCGTTAGTTGAGTGCTTTTGGGCTTTCCACAGCTGTCCCCCAGCTGTCTCCCTCTCCCCACCCCCACCCTTCCCTCGCTGCCGCCCTTCAGTTTTATGATGATGTTGCTGGTTTTTGTATTTGATCAATTTGTATTCTTCAGTTACATAGTTTATTTTGTTTTCATGCATTTCAATTTGCAGAAGAGATTCGTTCTTGTTCAGCTCCCCCTCCAGGGGGATGTGTCTGTCTGTGTGTGTGTGTGTGTAACGACTTGTCATGTGTCAATTGCAATGTTCCTTATGTGCTGAAGAATTAAAATTCAATTCTGTTTTCATGCTCACAAAACGGAAATTGCAAAAAAGAAATCAAAAGTCATCTTTAAAGCGCGACAATTGAGGATGCGATGATCATGATGATCATTGCGAATTATGAATATCTTTCTAAGAAAAATCAGTTTTCTTAAAGTGGCTAACTTGAAGGTACCCTTTAATATAGAATTTATTCAAGCAATCCTTATCTGCTTATTTGTGCTGTGCTTATTTTCCTTGTTGAACATTTTCTGTGTTACAGTCTGATTGAGATTTAATTTGTAATAGCAGTAATATTTTTGGAAAAAGATCTGAGAGGGACAAATTCAAATTTAAATGCAGAATCAATCTGGAGATGAAGAGAATCGTAAACATCATGAAAACCGGTTCAGTTTTGAAAAAGTAATGGAATTTTAAAATCTAACATGTATGCATTTCTATAATTTTATTAATTTTATTTCATCACAAAAAAGTTATTTTTAGATACAAAGAAATAACCAAAAGTCGCAAAATAAATACATGAAATCTGAGTATAAATTTTTCAATTTTTGAAGTTATTTAAGTCGAACATTCCTACAGAAGTTATAAGGAAAAGGAGTTATAAGAGAGAAATCAAGTATTTTATGGGGCTGAAAATGTATGCTTATGTAATATTTAATTGCGTAACGTGTTTTTACCCATTTTGAGTCAATAAGAGGGTATTCAAATTAAGTCCATATATGGCTTAGCAAGGTCATAGGAAAGAAGAATAATTAGGCTATTTAATCAACGCTTACCAACTTATACACGAAATGATCCATTATAGCCTTGATTACAGTGAGAGCTCGGATAATTCGAATGCATATGGAAAATACACAAAGAAAAGTCAACTGAAATGTCGTACAAACGTTGCCTCCCCCAATAAAAAATCAGGCTGAAACTCTTCAATTAAAGCCGCACAATAATTGCCATTGGAGACGGGTGGTCAAACTCTGCCATCTGCCCTGCACCTGTTCATTAACTGTTGGCCGGCTCATCGATGACGTCGCCATTTACCGCTGGCTGTGACGTCATCCAGCGCAACTTACGCTAATTAAAATTCCCTTTTAATTGGCATTGACTGTTGTTTGTCTTCGATTCGATTGCGACGGCAGCCGTACATTTTAATGCTTTTTGCACAAAATGCAAAAGAGAGTATATTCGTTTTTTCATTAATATAAGCCCACATTCGATAAAGTATTAAAATCCCATCATGGGCGTGGTGAATCCAGAAAAATTATGTCCCCCACAGATTTTGAAAATTTGGCAAATAGGATAATAATATCAAAATCTAGACCTACTTAAGTTATGAGATTGCAATTTAAATTTAAAAAAAAGGTGAACAGAGCATTGCGCAGCTGGTTGCCGCCGACTTCTTACTGTTATTTTATTTTTATTTTTATTTTTAATTTTTATGTGAAGCTATCGCAGAATGTTTGTTAAATAAAAATGCGGATGAGGCGACGCCAGCATGACAGGACAGTTGGTCAGTTGGATGCTTGGACAAAGGGACAGTTGGCGGTGGCGCCATAGAAAGAAATACGGACCGGAATGTCAACGTGGCCATTGAATGAGCCACCGAAATCAATTTAAATGGCATCATTCAACGCCCTTAACCACAAGCCCACACACACACACACAAGCACACACACACACACACACACACGCATCGGAGAGACAATGACACCAACGCATTGACGGTTTATTAACTGACCGTCCGAGCACGAAATATTCGTGACAGCCCACCCACGTTTCAGGCCTCGATATCGCCCATTACATCGGCACATTAATTAGTTGGCATTGAGTTGCAGTTGTTGAAGGCGGCCTGACAACGACAACAACAGCAACAACAACAGCAACAACAACAGCAACAACAACAGCAACAGCCACAACAACAGCAACAACAACAACAACGACGACAACGAATCCCTTATTCCCCAAGGAGCTCCAGCACTCGACGACAACTGCAACTCAAACCAAAGGACCACACAGCTCAGAGCAGCCTGCAACAGGGGAGAACACCTTCGTCAACTACATCCCCAGGAAACTAGCCAGTTTAAAGTACTTGTTTTTCCTCGCCTCATTTCTTCGGCATCGGAATTTATGTTAATGATGCTCATTTACTTTAGCACGAATTAAACAGCCTAATTTGCTGTCCATTTCTTCTTTAATTTTTTTTAAATCAAACCTACCCAATTTGAATTACATCAAATATTTATTACTGTACTCAGCGAAAACACAAGGAATTTTATACTTACATCAAATGCAGACGTTGGCTAAGCTCGCACGTGGTGGAAATTTCTTAGCCTGAGAAGAAAATTCTTTGCTACAAATTTTTTTTATTATTCTAAAATTACTAAATATAAAACTTAAATATAGTTAAATTTAAAAAAACTTTTACTTTAATTAAAAACATTTAATGCTTATTTAATGAAGAAAAATTCTTGTCAAGAGTATTTGTACTTGTTCAAAAGATTTAGTTATCATTTGTGCAATATCAAAGTGGATATTAATATCAAGAATATTTCATGATTAAATTAATTTATTATGTAGGAATAAAACAATACGAATTTTATTCTATTTATATTGAAAATTATACATTTAAATTGTAAGTTTTGTTTATATTGCATTTATTGTGAGATCAAATGTCAGCTTTAAAATGAGTAACAAGAACTTTAGTACCATTATACTATCATAATATTATAGTAATATAATCAAATATTATTCTTTGAAGCAAATTAAAGAAAAGCTGATTCATTGTTGGAAGAGTAATGTAAACAACCAGAAATGATTCGCAAACGCGATGTCATTCTTGTTTAAGTAAAGTGTAAATCAAAGTATAATTAAATACCTGGATTACAAATATTTATTCATCAGTGAATTAAGTGAATTATAAATGTAGTTAAATAAATAATAAAGGGAATACTTAGAATCCCTTGAAAGTTTTATCAGATATACCTTTCGAAATGTTTTTTACCTTTTTCCTTTATTTACTAAGGCCAGGCTAGCTGGGGTCAAGATCAGGTAGATGAGGTGGGTTATGTCCTATACACAATTAAAGCGCTCTACTACGCAAATAAATATCCAAATATCCACCAGGGTCTTGGGGCTTGAACCGAACATTTGGTGTCTGGTGTTCTTGGTTCGCTGAACTTTGCCGTGTGAAAAACAAATCGCATTTAATTTAGTGGAAATCAAAACGAGTCTCTATTTATGTGCCGATGAAATTTCAACTCAAGCGCAGTGCAATAAAAAATAACGACAATAAGGACACAGGCTGCGCGGTGGGGTGGGGAAGGGGGAAGCCCGCCCCGCGCGGACGCACCTGTTGTCTAGCAGGTGGCGTCGTCTGCTGTGATCGACAGCGAGAGACTTTGCAGCAAAGCCGCAAACAATGCCAGAGCAAGACGTAAACACCGTCCTTACCCCAAGTGGGTGGGGGTTGGGTGTGGGCTGTGGGGTGTGGGGCGGCGACCGTGAAAAGTGAAATGCGCGACGAGGCACAAAAAACAAACAGGTGCTAATCGAAATATAATGTTTCAGCAGCGGTCGCACATAAAAAATGATACGCCAATAAAATTTAATAATTTAAAAATGAAACAACAACAACAACAACAACAGCACAAAGGAGAATGAGGAAGCGCTCAGTAAAGCCGGAAAAACATAATAAAAAATTCATGAGCTTTACGAGAATTGCGAACGAGCAAGAAGAAGCTGAAACAAAAAAGTGCAAATAATGAATGACGAACGGCCGAGGTGTGTGTGTGTCTGTGTGTGTGTGTGAGTGAGTGTGCGGGGCGACGACAGCGAAATGACATAAAAATGAATCGTTTTGCCTACTTAAAGGCGCATAAAAACCAATTTCCGCCCTTAAAGCCGTAAAGTACGCACTGATATTGCCAACTGCGAAGCAGGTAACTAAAGTCTTAGCCCGCTTATTGATTTGCTTGCCTAGCTCACCAGCTGGCTGCCCGTCCACCGGGCTGGCATACAAAGCACTTAAGCAAACAACAAATATTTAGTGTCGCAATGATAATTACAATGCCAACACAGTGGGGCGAGGAGCGCGCGGGGAGCGGGGTCGATGGTGGTACAGGTGACACCATATCACACACATATGTGTGTATATCCTTGATATATGCCATTGTATTTACACATTTTGTGTTTACCTTTGCATGACCAGTCCGTCACTTTGACAATCATAATGAGGCAACCAGCAAAGACCACCAGCAACAGCAGCAGCAACAACAACTGCCCCACACACCAAAATGGCTGACAGCAGCAAAGCTGACTGCAGAATGCCACAACAATCACACGAGCTAGAGATGGCCGCCTCGGGCAGTTGCAACCAAATAAACGTCACTTCAAAACCGAACATTATAATTTCTTAGGCATCATCAAATCAAATAAATCCGAGTTAAATAGCCATAAGCTGCATAAAGCCAGCTTTAATCCGCTGTGGCCTTAATCAACACTTGCCTTTGATAGTCAAGTGCAAACTGAGCAGGCGCCTCGTTTATTTTACGATATTTTCTGACCAAATTATATACTTTTTATTAAAATCAAATTATTTGTATTTGTCTTACAATTAGGTTGGCTGAGTGAATTTGAGCCATGGCATGAAATACACATGTTTATATATACATTTATAGTGTAAATTGAGTTTATTTAAAATAATCTTAAAATGTTTTATTTTGGTAACCGATTTTAATGCACTTTTAATAATATCATTTATTTTTACAAGCATTAAAACTTATGAAAAATACATTATTTCCTTTTTTTACCAATTTTTTGACTTTTGAAAAGAATAAAATTTTAGTAATAGTGCCAAATTGAAGTTCTTTTTTTCTATTCTTTTTTAATAAGAAATTACATCATATTAAGATAATTATTATTGCCATTTTTATGTTTATTGTAAGTTTCATTATGCTTGTGGTTATACTTATTAACACTGATATTAAAATGTGGCACTGTCTTCTATTGCCGTTGGCTAAGAAACTGGCTAAGCCAGGAATTCGAACCTGGATGCTTATTGTTCAGTAGCATGTGAACTGTATCTTGGAATATACATTTGATATTGAAAAAAAGAAATATTTTTTTTAAAAAGTACATTAAATAGTCGGAATATGTTTCATCATATAGTAACATACTATTATTATTATTATCATATATGATAATTAGTATTGTGATATTTAAATATTTTTGTAAATATTTATCACTCACACGTAAGGCGAGCTCTGCTCACGCGCCCATCCCGAGCGGCTAAAGAGGTCGTCAGTCGAGGTCCAGTTGAGGCCGCCGCGTGTATGCTTAGGTCTGTTGTCCGTTATAACGATGATGGCTTACATGTTGTCTCACAGTGTGGCCTTTGTTGTTGCTGCTGTAGTATTGTTGTTTACCTTGCCAGAAAGCGCAGGCAGGCAAGCAAATCTATGTTCCTTGTTGACTTTTGCTTTTATTTAATTTTGTGGCGAGGCGGACCGACTATAAATACACAAATGCCATGTTTCCGTCGTCCTGTCTGTCTAAATAAGTGCGTGTGTCACTGTAGCCCTGCTGTAAGGTGTGTGCCCGTGTGTGTGTGTGTGTGTGTGGGGGCGCAGCAAATAAACTTTAATTGTTGCAACCACAGTGTGTCCTGGCACACGTGTTCTTGTCTCTGTGCGAGACTCTGTGAATTGTTGCCGTTGTTGTAATGCTTAACTTAATGCGCTGTTATCCTTTAACTGCTGGGGCGACCAACATGCGCACACACACGCACACGTACACACACACACACACACTGACAACTGCAGTGCTGTCACACTAATACATATTCATGTTAATGTCAGCGCATAAATCTTGCAAAGTCTTCTAACACCTGTCAGCCATTTTACAAGGTGTTTCCACTTAATACATCGACATACACACACACACATAAGACTAGGGCGGGACAGGTAGACAGCATTAGACAGAAGGGGAATATGATGCTTTGTGTATGTGTGTGTGTGTGTGTGTGTGTGTGTGTGTCTTTGCCTTTGTACGCCATGTGTCAATGTGTCTGTCATGTGTCCGGCTCTGCGTGTGATATTGACAGCACGGGTCTCCATCCGCAGCGGGCCGAGTGGAGCCGTAATCGCTGAGTGAACGCCAATTGCTCAGCATTGTGCCAAATTTGCCACCGCCAAACGGGGGCAGCAAAAAACCCAACAAGAACCGCATCCGAGCAGCAGCAGCAGCAGCAGCGGCGGCAGCAGATGCTGATGGAATAACTGTCGCCTAACTGGACTCAAAATTATGGTAGGTAAATGTAAAGACGGTCCGCCATCAAAGCAACGAGCGCAGCAACAGGATCAGGCAGCAGGATGACAACGACGTTGACATTGATTGAACGTTGTCCACAACAAACAGCGCACAGCACACAGCACACAGGACACAAGACACAGGACATAGGACACACAATGACCGATGACCAATGGCGGGGACAGCGTGTGTGTGTGTGTGCCTGTGTGTGAGCGAGTGTGTGGCGTAGGGGAAACGGCATACAGGTTGTTAGTCACACGGCGTTGATTGTTATACCCTGGCTACAAAGGGGTATTACGAATGGGCGACAGTGTCGATAATGCCCAAGCATAATTAGCTCAACAGTCGGTAATACTACGTCTCATAGAATATCCATTATTATCGCTATCATTATGCAAAATTTGGTGACTCAATTTAGCCACTCATTACTCAAATTACGGATTGCACGCAATTTATATATACTCATTATGATATTATATCGAAAATGAACGGTTCTTCTATCAAAATATAAACTATCTATATTTTTGTGTGTGGATATCGAGCGAATCTATTTAATGTGCAATTGTGATTAGTTGAACAACAGGAGAATAATTTGTTGTGTATAATGAAATGTTATATGATAACAACTTCTTTTAATTTGTATTACATATTAATAATTATATATATATTATTGAATTATATATATATTATTCTATATTACTCTTTAATTCTACCTTTGAATATTGTTTTGAACACTTTTATTATACATATGTATATTATACTAACTAAACTACTTTAAATTGTTAGTAATACCATAATTATTAATTTAATTATTACTTTAATAATTATTGTTACATTAATGCAATTTTTTTAAATTATTTTTAATTGCATACTTACTCTTTTTTCTTAAAGCTTCTTTCGATTTTCATTATAAAATTGAACTTTTTGCTTATATGCATAATTTTTCTAAATATAAATTTATGTCCTGCAATTTTTATTATTTTTAAAATGAATAGTTAACTTATTTTTTTATCCTTCCTATCCTCGCTACAGTTGGCTATCAATTAGAAAAGTTTTTCTTTTTTGCCTGAGTAAATATAGTCTTACTTAACTTAGTCTACTTATCAACATTCAACTAATACTTATATGATAAATAAATACTGTTAATTACAACATTTTATGTGTGTATAATAAAACATGGCATGATATCGAAATTATTTTATAGTTATCGTTATGAAAATTGTAAATTATGTGTTGATTTTCGTGTGTAATCTAAGAATTCCGCTACATATATCTCAACGTTCTAGCCCGACTATTTATTTGACCGAGAGTGTAGCAGGACTTCGGCTCCTTGAAAGGCTAACCACAAAATCCATTTCCTGTTCCGTTAAGTTGCCGTTGCTTTTGTTGTGTAGTTTGAGTTGCGGTGGCGCTTTGGGTGTTTGGTTTATTTTAATTGCCTGGACTCTTTAATTGCTGAAATATTTAAATTAGTTTGCTGAGAGCTGTCGTCGACGATTTGAGTGAGCAGGTGATTCAGCCTCTATGTGTGTGTGTCTGTGTGTGTGTGTGGGAGTGTGTGAGTGTTTGTGAGAGCTTAACTTTGCGACTTACTGTATATGTATAATACTTATATATTTATGTGTGTGTGTGTGTGTGTGTGTGGCCTGACCGTTGCCAGCCATTAAATTACATTGAACCGCACCCGAAAACAGGATACTTTGTAGCAAACAACAACAACCAGTGGCAAAGGACGCACGGCGAGCGAGCGAGCAGGTTTACGTATTTAAGACGAAATAAATTGGATTAGAAACCGCAAAAATCCAATTGTCTATTGTGGTGCGGGCTGAAGATGCCGCACGTACCTCCGCCCTTTACACGACCCTCCCCCGCCCCCTTTTTTTAGAAGCTTTAGATGTTTGTAACCTGGCCGAATCCAAATCCGAATGCGAATGTAGGTCTTAAAATATTTAGCAAGAAATGCTGTGACTTTTTGTCTGTTTGTTTGTCGTCGATGTCGCCGTGGCTGTCTCTCTCTCTCTCTTTCTCTCTTTCTCCACCTGTCTCTGTCGTCGTCGGCTACTGTCGCTTTGTGTGTTTGTATGCAAATCAAAGACTAATTGGATTTTTAAGCTCAAACTGTCAATGCCGCTACATGCTGCTCCGTGCTCTGAGCTCCGTGCTGGACGCTTTGGTCTGGGGCTCAGATTGAAACCCACTTGGCCCGTCGTCTGGCTGTCTTTTTGTCTGTTTTTCTGTTTGTCTGGCTGTTTGTGTTTGTGCACCTGACTAAATGGCAAAAACCGTTGACAAAGGCAAACGCAACGTCGCCGTTCGTTGTCGTATATTTGGATTTATGTTTTCGGTAAGCGATTTAAGCTGCACGGCAAACAACACTCCATGCACCCACGGTGCGTACATTGAACTGGCAGCCAACCCGGCCAAAATGAGCGGGGCGATGTTGTTGGCCAGTAAATGCAAATGGCACACTAATTTGATTCTATTTAAATCTCGTTGCGGACATCAGGCGACTTGGCTTAAACGCCCACTGATGGCTGTTTTGTTTTGTGGGCCAGCTGCTTGATGCCTTCAACCATTTTCAGCTCTGGCCCGGCACGCTGTAACACGCTGTGTGGCACGCTGTGTGGCACGCTGTGGCTGCTGCGGTTCGGAGCCCGCATGACGCGCACTCATCACGTAACAGTTTCGTGTGTGCGTTGTCTCGTTCAAATGAGTGCCTTGAGTATCTTTTCTATTTGCGTGCACGCAGCTGCCAGCCAAACAGTCTGCAGCCTACAAACATGTCCTTGCTAGCCAACAGCAGCAGCAGCAGCAGCAGCAACAGCAAAAGCGACAGATAACAAACACTCGACTAGTGAGCCTCAAAACAGGCCCACACACAGCTAGCCACATCTTCCATCTCTCTCTGTCTTTCTCTTTCGCCCGCTCTCTATCTGTGGCAGCATGTGTTTGACTAGTTGTTGTAGTGGCCATAATCGAGTCGGGTTTGGTGCGTATGCCACGAGGCAAGCAGCTGCGAAGTATCTGTCGTGTTAGCTGCAACTTTGAAGTGTCCTTGCGACATTCTCTTTCAATTGCAACACATGTGATCGATTAAGAGAATAACTGCGATAAATTCATAGTGCAGACAGTAAGTTGAACACTTAAATACATTTTGAAAATTAAGCTAGTTTGGTGTTAAATATTACTGCTAAAATAAGATCCAAAATTATGCTGAACTATTTTAAAACTATTTAACTTATTTGAAATTATAAAAGTATGTTCAGAAAAAATTCATTCACTTATAATAAATCCTATTTTATATTCTTTATAAACTTCGTTATAATTTAAAATATTTAAATTCATTGAGTTCAATTTTTTTAAATATTTCCATATACACAAAACGACATATAATTCATATTTAAATTATTCTACAAGAAATGCTTTGTATTTATTTGTAAGGGTATAGATGTTGCGATGCACGATGTGCTTTTGCATCCAAAACTGGATGTCGCAATTCCAAAATCGTCGAGTGTGACAGTGACACACTTGTCGGGCCGAGAGGGGGCGGGGCAAGGTGGAGGGGGGCGACGCCTTGCATGGCTATTTTCGGCTGGGCACAAGTCAAAGCCGCACAAGGACATGTGTCGCACTTGTGTGTGCGTGGGGGCTGGGAGCTGCCTATTTTATGGTGCTGAGCACGGTTTCGAGTATTGGCTGGGCGCACGGAACCCGTTATATAATACAATAGACACCTTTCGTAGCCAAGACTTTGGCGCTGCTTTACGACCTCGCGTTCATCATACGCCGCGTGGGCCGAAAAGTAACGCACACCATGTATATGTGTATATAGATCCTGATTGCATATTTGGGGGCCAACGCCTGAAGTCTATTAATTACACATGTTGCGTCAAAGTGAAATCGTTTTCCATTTATTTTTATGAGCTTTGCTGCACAGTTCGGCAAGGTCCAATAAGTGTAAGAAAATATCCCTCACATTTGTTAGCCCCCGGCAGTTTTCTACAACGATTTTTCAAGTAAGTTATGGCCATGCAGAGACTATAAAAATAGCCGGCCAAAAGGATTTGGACTTGGCCTTGCCACGAGCCCAGTCGATGCCTTTTAAAATAGAATGCAAGCAAACGAAAAAAAGGAGAAAAATATGAACATGCGAGTACAGGCGTCAGTTGGGTCTAAATATAAATGCTTATATATATACTATGTGAGGGCGCCACATGTCCTGGCTAACGGACTGGCCGGGCAATTCATCGCATTAGGCCTCCACTTGAACTTGAGGCGAGAACAAGTGGCACAACTGCCGCCAAAAGTCACATAATCGCCGATACGTTGAGACTTGTGTTTTCTTCTTCTTCTTTTTTCTTTTTTTTTGGTTGTTGTTTTTTGTTGTTGTTCCGTCAGACTTTTGATCACGTGCCATGCGCCAGTTGTTGCCAATGGCAGATGCATTAGCACAGGAAGGGGCACCGAAACGGGACCTATAAGTTAAGAGAGCGCTGGCTCGCTAATTGCGAGTGAATTTCATTCATATTGCTGGCTCAGCGCCTCGTCTCAAATTGAAATTCCATGAAATGGACTCGACGACATGAAGCACTAACCAAGCGCTTAAAGCCACAAAATTAACTTTGGCAACGCAACCGGGCAGATTCTTAACGCTTGAATGCCCCGCACCGCAACAGCAGCAGCAACAACAAAAGCAGCAGCAACAGCAACAACAACAACAGGAATACCGTCTTCGATTTTGACAGGAAATTAAATTCGATGTATCGCTCCGGACAGCTCGTTCAAGTCACTTTGGCTTCGCTTTTGTTTTATGTACCTCTGCTCAATTCTGGGCCTCGCCTGGCAGGCTTACAATTGGAAATTCATGCGGCTTCAGTTTTTATATCTTTAGCTGCTCTCTGCCGCTGCCGCTGCCGCTGCCGCCGCTGGTCTCATCTTCGCTTTTGCCTTTGCTTTCTGCTAGCCAGTAAATAAACCGGAGATGACTTTGCGGTTTTTATTGTGCGCCCTGCGAAATAGAAGCTACCCAGACAGAGACTGCGACTGCGACCGAGACTGCGACTGACATCGAACTGAAAAGTGAGTTTGGTATTGGGTTTGGATTGCCTGGTTGCTTGCTTGGCTGGTTATTATAATTACTGCTCCCTGGGATACACTTAAATGCTTGCAGCGTCATGAATACCAGACAGGATGTGCATTGGCATTGCCCACAGGAAGCTGAGGCTGCGACTCTAAATTGCCAAACATTTCTGTCTCAAGTGACCTTCGCTTGACTTCCACCAGCAGCGGCAACAGCGGCAACAGCAGCAACAGCAGCAACAGCATCAAATGCAAGCAAACCATCGACTGACAGCAAGTTCAACTTCAGTTTTAACTTCAACTTAAACGAAATAAATTGATTTACATCCGACCATGGCCCACATGAGCGCTGCAGCCCACGTAGCCGGGCCAACAAGAAAAAGAATTGCCAATGAACTGAGATGGGCGACTTTAGCTCGCTCCGGCAGCGACAATAAGTCATTGTCAAGGTGCTGAAACGACGACGACTGCGACAGGCAACAACAGGCTGGGCTTGTATGGAGCTTTGCATGTGGGCAGAGCCGGCCGAAGACAACGAGAGTGACAGCGAAGGGAAGTCCACAGATCCGAGCAGGTTGCCAACCAGTGCCAGAGTCTGGCAATGAAGTTAATTAAATAAAAATAAAGCGACAGCAAACTGAATTGCCAGGGCACGGGCAACCGGCGAGAATGCAGCCGCACCAGGAACAACAGGCGCGCCCCGAATGTAGTGACAACGGGCCAAAGGAGCGAGGAATGCCTTGAAACGCCCACGTCGCATAGGCAGCTAGCTAAGTTGGAGTTGGATGCATTTCTTGCCATTGCCAAGTAGATCACACAGTCGCTACAGTACCAGAGAGTGCCACTCCTGCAGACGCCCACAGTGCCTTGGCTGGGAGTCAAGACGACGACGACGCTGATGATGATGATGATGATGGTGATGATGATGCTGTGCGAATGGAAAGGCTGCACAACAATAGCAAATGACAAGCAACGGCCACTGATGCAGCAGACAAGAAAAGCTCACGAGTTCAGGTTCATCCCAAAAGGTAAGCCTAATCCCGTATAATTTGAACAATGGCACACACGAATGTAATTACTTATGCACCTACTACCAGATATAGTACTTACAGGGAGTACTTTATGGTTTACCCAACGACAACCAGGTAGCGTAATTAAAACCTAAGTATACGCTTGGCAAATTTAAAATGAAGCAGATATTTTGCCACATTTATATGTGCCATATCTGAACGACAGATTATTAAAAATGTTTTTAATAACTTCCCCACAAAAATGCCATTGAAGCAAAAAAAAAGAAAAACAGACATACCTGCAAGGTATACAAGTTTATTAAAATCGTTCACAAAGTGAAAAGTGTATATTGGGTTTCTGCAATATTCGCCAGCTGTCCGTCTGTCCGTCTGACCGTTTGATGCCCATCTTCATCCCATTTCAGTTTTGTTGTCCGTCTGCATTTGTCAACTGCGTAAGTTCTGTTCGTTCAACTCTACTCAATAAGTTAATGCACATCGACAACTGGCCTAAAGAAACCCACAGACAACAACAATGACCTCTCTCTCTCTTTTTCTGTCTCTGTTCCTGCCTTTAGCTCTTTGCCGCAAGCAACAATAGCAAAATCAGCACACCTGTACTTTTGGCACCACAGGTAACTCGGGACTAATCACCTTTGCGATAATATTAACACATTAAGTTCGCAACTGGAAATTCAATAGACTAGGCAACATGCAATGCCAAGTGTGACCAGAACAGGATAATGGCATTTGCTTGCGTGTTGCATTCGAGTATTTTATTCTAATTTGCAGTCAACTTAGAGATATTACAACAGGCTTGTGTTTCTAATACCCTGTGCCTATGAAATGGCCAAAACGGGACAATTACGACTGTGCAAATGTTTGAAATAGGAAAAATTACACAATGTCAACTTCATTTAATATTATTAATATACAATATAATTTTTTTTTAATATTAATTGATTTTTTTTTCTTTTGATAACTTCAACTTTTTTTTAAATAGTAAAAACGAGAGATATTCTTTCTGGTATGAGATTTTAATGACGATAATTTACACAGATAAAAAGTTTTTATTTTTTAGGAACAAAAAGGTGTTGAACTCCCGAATTTATGTTTTGAATATTTTATAGAAATTGAACAAGAAACGTAACAAATATTTTTAAATCATTTCATTGTGCGGGACTGTGGGCAAAATAAAATCTATAGTACAGATATTTACTTTTGGGTAGAGGGTATGACCTAGTCAGACATTCTCGTGTAGGGCATTCTAAATTACTTTTCTTCGGTCTCTATTCCGGCTCGCGTATGCTAATGATGATGTTGCATGATTGAAGCGATACAATTGAGGGCGCTAATTGGCCCGCTTAACTGAAGTTGTTTTTATTATAGGGGGATTTCTCACTTTCTTTTAAGCCAACATCGGTAGCCTTCAGCTTTAGATGTTGCCAATGCCACAGAGATGATAGAACCGAATGATTGGCTATCGTTGGCTTTGTTTGGCATTTGCTGCCAGCGCTGACACCGCCAAGTAGCTATTAATGTCAATTCAATCGTGTGTCCAATCAACAAAAAATCCGCTTAAAAAAGATGACAACGTTATGCTCGATGCCACAAAATATGCTTCAAATACCGTTGACAACCATTGAAAAAGGTTTCAAAAGCAAACTTTTGACAACGGTGACAATGCCACGGACTCCATCTCCATCTCCAACGCCACCCGGAGACCCGGATCCCCACAGCAGCAATAAGGCAATGGCAACCCTAATCAGTGCCACGGCGCACTTGTGTTCGACATAGACGTCAATTAAGTGCCGACGTACCCCTTGAAATCCACCGAAATTACCAACAAAAACCGACAACAACAACAACAATATAAAAAAAGAGCCAAAAGCGTGACGAAAATTTGCATCAATAAATGACAAAACCATACGCAGATGCCAATGTAATAAGTGCCAAGCGAGTATGCTCCATCAAGCCGGCGATGTCGGTTCCGGGGAACCTTTTGCATTTGCATGTCAGCCCCAGATGTTGACAATTAAAGCTGGCAATGGGTTCACTTCGATATCGGCACACTCAGGGGGCCCTCCGCCATTGAAACAACATTTTGACAAAGTGGCTGCTTAATTTTTCAATTGCACGAGCTTCGTTGTTCCGCAGCTGGCAGCACTCTGCCAAAAGCCGAAGGACCCCGTTCGACGCCACATGTGAGTGTCTGCTCGGAGATGGAGTTGTGGCAAGGTGCAGGCCGCGTCAAGTGGCAACTGCTACCGCAAAACGCTGTCAAAATGGCTCTGTGTGTGTGCGTGTGTGTGTGTGTGTGTGTGAGCTAAAGTGCCCACTTGACTTTCACACGCTCTCCAAAAACTGCACACTCGATCTGGTGTCACAAACAGCAGCTACACAAAACTGAAATAATATGTGTGTATATGTATTAGTATAGATATATACTATACACTATATTGAAAGCAATCATGCGCATTCGGCTTGACAACACTCTATAAATTATAAGGATGAAAACCGAAAATGCAACTTTCATTGAATCAGTAAATAGTTGAACTTTAACGGGAACGATGATCAACAAAGTTCTTTAAATTTATTATTTTATTATTGCTATTCGTTGTTTTAATTTAAATAGATATTTTAATTTTAATAAATACATTTTAATTTTAATATAGCTCAAATAGATAATTACTATTATAATTTTTAAATAATAATTATTATTATAATTATTATTACTATATTTTTAGTCTTTTTTAATTAATGCTCGCAACTGGCCTTTTTGTTCTCAACTTGCTATATGAATTCAAAATTAAACACAAATATTTCGAGTAAATTATTAGTTAATTATACCCATAAGCCAACTGATTCACGCAAAGTAGTAAAGTTTTCCGCTAACAAAAAAATATCTCGTTCGGCTTTTTAAATGTACTTCGGCAACCTTTTTATAACTTAGCAACTTCTATGCTGCCCTCAATTTGGCAACTTTTCGGTCATAACCATTTTGTTAGGGTATCCATATAACCATTTGAAGAGCGTTTTCGAGAATAAACAGAAAAAACCAATTGAAAAGCACACAAATTGTAGTCAATGGCAGTAACAACTTTATAGCCGGGTCTGGACTTGGGATTCAGGCCCTTATCCGTGTCCAACTGTGCTCGGCGCCCATCTCGAAGCTCATTATGTTAATCTGCGTGGAGAGCGCTCGAGCTCTGAGTTCGACAATCGCCGCACGCTGATCAAATTAAGCGCATTTTAAAGTGACTTGTATATGGGCAAAAGTTTTTCGATTAGAGTTTAAGTGTCCATTTCGTTCACGAGGTGTCGACGAGTTGCCAGTTCCGACGCGACGGGCCAAAAACTTGTAAAAAAGTTGATTTTTGCATTTGGCCGCACAATTAACTTGAACGCCGGTCCGAACCAAAGCCGAAAACCGAACTTAACCGAACCGAGCCAAAAGCAAACAGCTGTCCGCTTTCCCAAAAACAGTTGCTGCCAACTGTGAGCTGGGAACTCTGGTAACCCAACAGAGTCCTCACCATCAGCGCTTGTCTTTTGGCCGTGATGCGAAATGCTTTATGCAGCCAGGATATGGGGCAGGGTTTCATACTATTTTTGGAAGCAAGCTGCTGTCGTTGCTCATAGTTTTGCTTATCTTTGCATAACTTTTGCATAATAAACCAGCCAGGAACGGGCACCGCCGGGAACAGCCAAGGGCACACAAATGCCGATTGGGGAATGGGAAATGGTTATGGGGGAGATGGGTACATGGGGCATGGGGCATGGGGCGTGGAGAGTGGGCATTGCGGCGTTGGCAACGGCTCCACAAAATGCGTTCTTTGTCAGTACTGTGTACGCGTATTTGGGATGGGCTGGTCTTCTTGTTGTTGCCATTGTTTATGTATGCGCACATATGCACATACTCACACCCCATCCAGAGCAGCTTCTGGAGCTGGGGGCACCGGAGGAACACTCCATGAGAGACCGGGTTACATTCATATGCGTCGCCGAATCAACAACACAAAAATTCCGCAAGTGAATGCACGAAAATCCAAACAAAACACAAGCCACACCACCAACAATAAAAAACAAAACTCAAAAGAACCTTTAAGTCGCAAAAGCACAAACCTATAGATTTTGAATACCCTATACCCAATATATATATGTAAACGGTGTTAACTTGCAAATATATGGTAGAAAAGAATTTATGCGACTAAATAAATAATATTTACAAGCTTAAACTCGACGTTGCTCGTGCCCGTAAATTTCATCAGTTTTCCATGAAATTCCACTCGTGAAGGGAAATTCTACAAAATACAAATTTAATAAATCTCTTTATTTGGAGCCGATTGCTTGAAAATTTATACCTGTTTCGATCTGCCGAAATAAAAGACATACGCTTGTTGAATGTTCTTAAGACCTAATTACAGGGCATCCGCTAGTCGGGAGCTTCAGTTGAGAAATATTTGCACTTGTTTTCAGTTTTTTGTTTAGCTATGTTGTTGGTCTGGTCGAGGGATTTGCCTGCATGGGTTTTTCGGGTTTTGGGGCTTGGCTTTAATTTGGCATCCCCAGGCGCCTTTGTGCCCCTCCCCATCGCCCCCTCCATCGCCCCAACTATCTCGCTCATCTCAGCGAGCTGCAGTTTGCGGTCGCTGCTTATGTAAATTATTTCGCATGGCGCTGATGGAACACTGCAGCATTGGCAAGGAGGAGAGCCTGACACCACTGTGGAGTGGCAATGGCTGCAGTCAACAGCAGACTGATGATTTAATGCGAACCGCAGACTTTTGCCGAGCTAAGCATTTAATTGTTTCGAAGCGCGCATTATTTGAAGCCAGCTTAACAACAGACAATTTTGGTCGAGCCATTTGGGAGATTTAACGGAACTTGACATATATCGTTGAACTCGCTCGTCACTAATCCGATTTTTAATACCGCGCAGCACGTGAAGAATTTGCAAAAATACTAAAAATAAATTTGGCACCCTAATTTTATTTATCTGTTTTTATTAGTCTTAAAAAGCATTTCGATTCTACTTCATTTGTTTTAAAGCAAATCTTATAATATACAATTGGCTTTAGTAAAGTTCGCGATCTTAAAATAATTTATCCAAAACTATTAGAGAAGTCTTTTATTCTGGTATGATATGTAAATATTTATTATTGATATAATCTATTGTAATAATCCATTTAAAAATTGTGGTTAAATTACTTTTACAGACTTTGATATAGTGTTTATAGAGACCTACTCGACAGACAAATATGTTTTTAACACATTTCATATATATATATTTTAACATATATAATAGAAATAAATAATAAATAATAGTAAATAAATAACGAAAATAATAAATAGTAAGTCCTACATTATTTTTTAATTACTTATAAACATGCAATTTAATTAAATAATTTAAAATATTTATTTTCTATACAAGTAACGCTTAAATTCACAGGACAACCTAAAGCAAGCCTCAAAATTAGTCTATGAAAATATAATTCATCAAATCAAACACCAAATCGCAAAGATTTATCATGAATTCTTTGTTCACATTTACATTTATATTTTGATTCTAACCTATTGCACTGATTTTCTAGAACCCTTTTTATGTTAAAGCAACGCTAATAGGTTCATTCAGGTCGTTAAGAGCCGCTCACACACGCACACACACACACACAGTTACTTTTGCTGATCGTAAGGATGGTCAAAGTAACATCAAACAAACTATTCATCATCACTTTTGACGCGCGAAGCTTACGGCAAACATCACACACTCTATGTGTGTGTGTGTGTGTGTGTGTGTGTGTGTGTGTGTGTGTGTTACGGATGAGTTAGTATGTGTGTGTGTTTTAGCTGATGTGCTTTTAAGTGGGTGTGAGTTTTTGGGCTTGCATCCTGGCAAGGGCACACGAACAGCAGCAGGAACAGCTAGAGAGCAGAAGCAACACTAATGGAAAATTGGCATGAAAGACGAGCTGCTATGGAAATTTAATCACATTCACATCTCACACAATACATCATCATCATTGTGTCTGTGTTCGCTCGTGTGTGTGTGTGTGTGTGTGTGTGTGCGAACAGCACTTAAGACTTCTTCACGCATATTCCTATATGTGCACGCTTTGGATATGTGTGCGTTGTATTTCCGCAAGTTTGTTAACTGCATTAGTGTGCGCTGTGTTTGATTATGCCTTCGGGGTGCCCCCCCCCCCCACGCACACACACACACGCACATTACTACGCATACATATTTGTGTGTGTGCAGAAATCTATGTACTAACATATGTTTATGCGTATATATAGTGCATATGTCTGGGATACACACGTAAATAAATGGGGATAAAGTTTTTAGAATTTGATTGCTTGATTGTGTGTGTCAACACACACACAGCACAGACTAAACGTCCCCGCCCAACCCCACTTAACGCATATATATATATATAGATATAAATATATAGGCACACATTTATGCTTAAAGATTTGGGTTACATAAGCATAGATTTTAAAGTTTGCCCTGTCATTGTCCGCAATTTGAGTGACTTTTCGGGCCAGATTGGATGGTCATTGGCGGACCCTTTACATATTTACGCCCAACCACTAAAAAGCGCCCGGAAACTTTATTTATTTGCTTTGACATAAATTGAGGCACATTGCTGTTGCCTTTGTTTGAATACACCCCAGCCCGTTCATTTGCGTTAGGGGTTCGCATCATAATTATGTTGTATCATTTACAGCAATCAGAGCGACTTTTATGTAAGCCAAGTCGAAAGACAACGATTTGGCCGACGGTGCGAAACAGAGCGCAAAGCAAGAAGAAAGCTGCAGCAGCGGCAGCAGCTGACGGCGAGTTCGAAGTCGACTTCGACATCGGCATCGGAATGGGTTTTGGAATGGGGGAATAGCGCTTGTGTAGCCAGGTACTAGGCGTAATCACAGTCATTGACGGCGTCCCGCTTCCATGCACTGTGACAAAAATTTTACGCTAAATTTGCCATGCATTGCAAGACACGGAGACTGGGACCATGACAATTTATCAACGGTGCAGGGAGCTCGTTATGGTTGACCTGTGGACTCTTTAATTCCAGCAGACGCGCCTTGAATTAAACATGTTAGATAACAACGGAAAACTAACATAAAAAAACACTCACACACACACACACACACAAACACAAAAAGAAAATGCAGCAAACGAAGCTAAAGCTAAAGCTGAATTAAAACCGCCGTTGGCCTTCAAAAAGTACGGGCACAAGAACTGCGGCAAGAACGTCTGCAACTTTTGCCCGGGCTAAACGACTATGTAAAGCGACAACAACAACAATAACAATGACAACGGCAACAAGCAGCAACAAGAGCAATCACAAGAACAACAAGCGGCAAGCGTAAAAACGTCGCCTTTATTCTAATGCCAGCTCATGCCCTGACTCAGCCGGAAAAAAGCACAAAAAAAAAAAAAATTAACCAAACCAACAACAAAAACTATTTTGAGCACAGCAATGCTTCAATTTCCAAATTGTTGTTACCCTACACCGAACGTATTTCTCTAAATTTAAGCTAACTGTGCTTAGCGAGATGGAAATTAGAGACATGAATTATTAACGTAATCCCTAAATTAATAAATCTCTATGTAATAAGTTTAGGTATCTCGAAGTTAAGAAGAGATGGGTTCAAATGATAAATTCTAATAATAAGATTTATTCTAATTTGAAGATCCAAAAGCTAAATTTCTCTAAGCAAAATATAATACTACTAAATTTATTTATAAGATTTGCTTTTATAATTGTAAATTTAAAAGTGTTAAAAGACAGAAATTAATAAAAATAAAGTTAATAATGAGAAAAATGCTGAATTTATTCATATATCAAGTAAATATATCTTATATATCACTATTTCAAATATAGCCATGATTTTTTCACAGCAAAATGACACATATAAATATTCAATAATTTAATAAGTTTGCAATGATTTTATTTGAATTTTTATTCGTCTTATGTTTTTTAATAATATTATTATTTGTTTTTCGCATATTCTATTCCAACAATATATTTAATTTAAATGCCTTTGCTTTGTGTTACAAATCAAATGAAAGTTCTGATGGACTTTCAGGTCGGACTATAAACATGCTCAGAAAAACCGCTAAAAACAGTCATTTAGGGTCCCTTGTCGGCTACAGCTCCTGTATCCTGCTTTCTACGGCCACCTACCACCCGGAGTGCCACAAAGTACGCAACACAGACAACAACAACAACGGCAACAACAACAGCAGCGAAAGTCTAGCCCAGTCTGGTAGTAGTCCTAGGCGACAGCTCGAACCCGAACACCCGAACCCCCG
This sequence comes from Drosophila robusta, assembly GCA_035043565.1. Classification (NCBI taxonomy): domain Eukaryota; kingdom Metazoa; phylum Arthropoda; class Insecta; order Diptera; family Drosophilidae; genus Drosophila; species Drosophila robusta. The sequence continues at coordinate 7,793,050 of JAWNMW010000583.1, read as the reverse complement.
AAGACCCCGCGACCCCTCGCCAGTGCGACTTTTGCAATTTTTAGAGCAACTAATTCTTTCTGAAGTATCTCATTGTTGCACTGCAAAGCCGCAATTTTGTGTGGCGTGTGGATATCCACCCTGTTGCAAGCTCCCCTCCTGCAGCTCCCACTTGGCAGCCTATGTCCACTTGGCTGCTGTTGTTTTCGTTATGTGTGTGTGTGTGTGTGTGTGTGTGTGGGCGCCGGAGGAAGTCAAAAGTATCGCGGCAGCTTAAGCACAGAGTGGAGCCTGGTCAGACACTCAACTGGGTGCGGGCGAGGCATGTTGTGCTGGTGTGGCGGATGTGGCCGCTGCCCAGCGGAGTTTATTTCCCAGTTGATTGTCACAGCTGCCGGCCAAGAGCTCAGCAGTTGTTGCCACTGTTTTTGTGCGCTCGAAAACAAATGGGTATAATACGTTTGCGATTTTGTTGCACGTTGCACAACGGGCAACAACTTGCGGCGCCTAATGAATAAGGTGTCTATTCCAAAAAAGAAGGCCAGTAAGAAGTTGTAACCGGGTGTTACCGAAAACGCAATACTCGTGCACAGTGTAATAAAAACCAAAACAGAGAATCAACAGCAGAATCAATGTAGAGTGCAAATCAAGACAAAAATGCCATCAAACGTAAAAATTGCTTTAGTTTTGACAAAGTTATTCAAATATGGGATCTACGAATCCGAGAGTTTCACTTGTCAAAATTTAAGTCAATTTTACTATGATTTTTGACAAAATATTACAACCCTTCAGAATCTATTTTAATGTTGATTCTTATACTAATTGTGTCAACCACAATAAAAAAAATATAAATTTGCAATTCTAAATTTTGAAAAAAGTAATGTAATATAAAATAGAAATGTATTTTCAAATATTATATTTAATTATAATTTAATTTAAACGCAAAATTAATGTGAATCGATGAAAATCGGTTCAGTTTTGACAAAGTTGTGGGACTTTAAAATCTGGCATGTATGATTTTTGACCAACCTAACCCAATATACTCTTTTCAATTCATGAACGAGTATATAAAACAACTGAAAGAAGAAGCCAGTTCAGATAATTTATACTTTATCATGTAACTAAAGTCGGGTACTGTTGTTAAATTGTAAAATTATTCGAAAACCCACTTCAGGCCAGAAAACAGTGAGACTGTGACTGAAATGCCTCAAGGAGTGGGTGAAAGGGACCAGCTTGCCTCGGTTCAATGGGAAACAGTTTTGAAGCAGAAGATTATTAAGTTTTTGCTACAAGTATTTGGTCTTTGCAGACACTGCAATAGATTCATGACGTACATAAATAGACTAGCATATGAGCTAATATTTAATTTTCACTTCAATGAGAATGAAGAGCGCAGACATAGTTTCAACGTGACATGACTCCAAGATGTATATTGATTGCTTTCAAATCTCACTTTAGCTGTGTTTTGTGCGTCATCTGAGTGCAAGCAAATGAAAATATGCACCTGTTTTCAAGATATGAGTGTTCATTGCAAATCAAAGTTATTTTTAATTTTTAGTGATAGCGACAGCTGTGACTGTGACTTTTAAATGTGACTCAGTGAGATGTTTAACGCTGTAATTGATCAGCTCTTGGCTGTAGTCAAGCATATTTAACTAGACTTTCCACATAATGTTAATGTACTATAGAAACAATCGATCAAAGAACAGTTTTTTGTGCTAAAACAATATTAAATTTAAATGTATATGCAGAGGTATTTAATGTTCGGCATACCAAAGATAAGTTTTCTTTTTTCTTTCTTCACCAGCAAGAAAGGTCTCAGACAAGATCGTCTAAAAAGGTCATTAATCGTTTCTCAAAAGAATTGGTTTTTCCCCAATGGATTTCCGCATTTGAAGTTCTTTCAACTCGGCTCTTCGGTGGAGCGTTCTGCTTGACTGGCTGTTGAGAGGTAGCGCGAAGAGTATTTGTAATACAAATCCAAAAACAGCAGACGGAAACGGGCAATTGGAGCGTAAAACTACATAATTACTTATAATTTGAAAGACAGAGGTCGGTTAGACGCCCAACTGGGTTACACTTATGAATGCCTATTGTTGACAACAGCAACAACAACAGCAACAACAATAAAAAGAACGACAACGCATCTAATGAGTGAGGCGCAGTTTAATTAAAACTTCTCGCAATTGTTTCTAATGGGAGTCGTTAAAGCGTTAAACTGCGGCGTGTAAATCACAGGGGCACCGCCTCATAGGTGAGGCCGAGATACATAAACAGGCATAAGATAGATACTTAAGTATATGTATCTGTATCTGTAGCTATGTGGCCACTTCCGTTTGCCAAACACGTAGCCATAAAGGCTGCCGCACACACACACACACACACACGCACACTCAGAAACACGTGGCCAACTTATGTGTTTAGCAGTTAGCAGATGGGGGCCGGAGTAGCTGTAACCGGCGGAGTGACGTGGAGCGGGAGTTAGAACGTTATCAGGCTCTGGCCGAAAAAGATTTAGCAGTCCGACACGTGAAAACGTGGCAAGCTTATGGCCAACTTACGGCTGTTGTTTTTGCGTTTTGTTTTTGTGCGCTTTTCCTGTAGCTACTTTGCCGCCTATTGCCTCTTAATGCTAATGAAAAATATTTCCAACTGTGCGCGGATTAGGAGGCTGCGTTTATTACCAGACAAGTGTCGAAGTCAAAGCCTTGCACCCCCAAACAATAAGTGGCATAAAAGTGAAGCCGACGCTTTTATTATGTCGATGGCGTGAGGGGCGACGTTTAATATTTAGTTGAAGATTTAACGCCCTCAGCCAGAGCAGCAACTATGATAAGCCTCATCGCTGCCTGAATTACATAATGAGCTCGCAGCTGTGGCCTGGGCTCGACGTCGGCATTGGGGCTTGGGGTCTTGGGTCTGGCGGCTCTTGAGAAATTATGGCCAGCGTTTGAGGAGCACGTCGGGGGCCTCGACTGCCGCTGTACATTTTAATTAACAGCAACCGAAGCGGCGAGCGGAGCTGAAAGCGGAGTCGGTGTCGAAGTCGGAGGCCCAACACACATGCACATATTTCAATAAATTCTATAAATAAACGAAGCAAAAAAAATTATGTTTGAATGCGTTTACAAATGAAATTCTTATGCAATGCCAGGTCACCCCAGCTTCCCTCCCAGCGGAGCAGAGCAAAACTCCCCGGGGGGCATCCAAAACTGGAAGCAAAGCACTTGCCAAGCCAAAGAGATTTATTTTTGGCAATTGAAATTTAAATGAAACTACGTGCGCCAGTAAACATCAAATGTTCAAATGTTCAAATGGGCAAAAGGTAAAGGCCAGAACTGAAAACGAAAACGAGAATGAGAACGAGAACGAGAGCCCAGCCGGCTGCCCGGGCGGGGCTTACGACTATGCCCGGAGGAGTCACACAACTCATTCATGCAGAAATCCATTGACATTTAATAGCCCCGGCCGCACAAAATACTTTGGGCGCTGCTTCGGCATGCCCGGCAGCAAATGCAGGGCTTGACGAGCTTTTCAGGTGTTGCGACGGGACCCTATTCCCAATGTCCTGCACTTGCTGCAGGTTCCGCCTGCCCGGCTCAGGTCTGTGGCCAGCCAAAGTCTAGTTAAACCTGAATTTTGGTATCTGTATCTTTTGGTCGAGTGTGTGTCGTGTTTTCTGTTTTTTGTTTTCTTTTTTCATATTTATTTTTATTCTCCCTTTTTTGGTTGGTTCCTTCGCAGTTGCAGTTCGCACAGGATGTGCCCGACACAGGTGTGCATGTCCATGTCGTCGTCGCTTCCCAACTGGACAGGCAACATTGGAAGTTACTTAAACGAAGCGAGGCCTGAAAGACAGCTACGCATAAATCATAGAAAATAAAATGCCCAGGTGAAGCCCGCAGGAATTCAGCTTCCGCTCGAAATAAATCAATTAAAGATCGAAAACTCCATGTTCGTTTTATACTTTATATTCCTATACATTTGCAATTAAACAGCCAGATGAAAGGTGTTTTTGCAGTCCAAAAAGTTCACTCCACTCAAGTTGTTTATTGACTTTAATTATCGTTAATTAGTTATGGTTGATAGCCCAGTCAATTAATATTTACCAATACCTAACTCTTAAGCCACACTTTATTCAAGTTTTAAAAAGTATTAGTCAAAAGGTTCAATGTCCGTATAATAATTACACAAAAATCTTCATTGGTTAACTTGCATATAATGTGCATTTTTTTACTTCTTTAAGCATACGATTTTGCTTAATTTAAAATTTAAAATTAAAATTACGTAAGGTAAATTTCTATTTAATTTTTTAGTCAAATGCAAAAGATGACATTGAAAAAATTAATCTTATTTGATATTGATTATCATATATTAACATATATTATCATATCATAAATCCCTATCTATATATATTTTCGTTTACATGTCAATACCAATATGTATTTCTATATCTTAATCTATAACTGCATCTTAACCTATATCAATTTCAATTTGTATTCTACTATCGATGCCAATTAATTTGCGCACTGCATTTAAGCGGGCTTGGCCGTGCTGCCTTTAACCTATTGACCCATTAACTTGTTCTTGAACTATCCACATGCACGGGTTAATTTTGCAGGCGCCGCCGCTGGTTGCGGTCGCATCGTCTCCTCTGTCTCCTCCGTCGCCGTCGCTGACGCTGTCGCCGCATGCAATAAACTGATTAGACAAACAATTAATTTTGCCAAGTTGCGAATGGCGCCCACGGCCCGAAAACTGGAAACCACTTAAACTCGATTTGATTGAAAAGCTTAAAAGCGGCGCGCACGTCTCCAGCCCCCAGTTCCCCACTCCTCTGCAGCGCGGCATGGCCGACAATTTGACATAAATCTAAACAAAACAAGTCAAGTCGGGGGGAGTGGAAATTGGGGTGTGGCGTTTTGCGCCTTCGTAGTCGGAGCACGCCTGTTGACCCATGTTGTTGTTGTTGCTGTTGTTGTTGTTGTTGTCGCTGCTGTCGCTGTTGCTGTTGTTTTGGGTCGGGAGACGGCCGCAGGACGACTTCATTAATCAAGGCCGCAAACAAGCGCGGCGCAGAGACCAGGCCGGGCTCAGGACCGACCCGGGACAACGATGACAACGCAGCCGAAATGCATTGCGGCCAGTAATGGAAATTGGGATGCGGGGCGCAATCGCAGCTCGCACGCACACATAAACATAAATAATTAGCATGATTCTTTAAAGGCCAATTACCTAATTTGGACGCTTTGAATAATTGCCCCGAGCTGGAGGCCAAAGCCCGGGGCAACGGCAGCCACGTTGGCAACGGCAGCGGCCAAATCAGTTTAAATGCAAACAGAGCGAGAACGACGGAACGACAGGCAGACACAGTCGGCAGCTAGGAGACCCGCAGCACACGACCAGACAACCAGACTAAAACAATAGCAACAACAACAACAACAACGACAACACCAACGACGACTGCACTAAGCGGCTTATTGCCCAAATGAAGATAAAGCGCTTTCTGCTTCCACTGCTGCTGCTGCTGCTGAAGCTGATGCTGCTGCTGATGCTGTCGCTGCCGCTGCTGACGGTGTTCCAACTTAGCTGCGGCTGCTGCTGCAACGCCTGAGAGACATTTAAATCTCAACAGTTAGAAAATAATTAGAGCGTTTAGTGCCCTAAAGCTTAAGCCCGGACTCCGAGTCAAAGATGCGCTGAAATGTCTTTTCAATTGTGGCCCAGTGCCGCCTTCGCCAACGAAGACATCAATAACAAGAAAAAAGACAGAATTGGCTTTAAATTACTGACACCAATTCTTGTACACCCTTGCGGCCAAACAACTAAAACAAATACTTTGAAATATATTTTCAATCAGTTTAACCAAAATTTCTGTTTTCCTCGCTTTTTAATTAGATTAAGAATACATTGAAAATTTTAGACACAACAAAAAATTATGTAAAAAATACACATATACATTTTCTTATAATTAAAAATTATATAAAAATCAACTTAAATTCAATCTCGTGCATTTTTTTACATACAGATATATGTAGATATACACATTTTACATTTAGCTGCAATACAATTCGTATGCTATTTAAATAAATGTTTTAAAGTAAACTTTCAATAAATTTCAATTACCTTTATTAAATTAAGATTAAGGTCATTAAAATAAAAAATAAGTGAGAAATGTATAAATATATTTTTTTAATATTTAAATATTAACTAAACTTTAAATAAAAATAAAAATTTTAATTTATAAATTAAATTGAATCTATCATTTTATGTATTTTCCATCAGTGTTCTATAATCACAATACAAAATATTACGACCCAAATCTATTTCAATCAGCAATATATTCGAACTTGAATGCAATTATATAAAGATATACATTCCGAATACACTTAAGTGGTCAGTTGTGTTAACACTAATTGCCTTCTATGTCCAGTAATGCCGACAACACAAGTTGTAGTCGCCTCGGCAAGGGTATACCAGTAGGGTCGTCCTGTCTATTTGGGCTTACATGTTGCCGGTGCCGCCAGACAGTCGTTAAAATGTGAAAACGGGAGGCTGAGAGATATATTATTGGAGAGAGGGGCTGGGAGAGGGACGGCCAGGCAGCCACGTCCGAATGACCGACCCAAAGGACACGCAGCGGCGGCTCCAAAGTGAACCCTTGACACTGGCCGTGGTCGTCGGGCTGGCCGGCTAGCCGGACCATTGGCTGGGTATAGGTCGGCTCGCCGGCGCACAGCTTGAAGTTAAATAAATTAAGGGCAATTAGGCGCAGCATTACAGGCACAAAGGTCAAAAGCAGCAGCATCCTGCCGCTGCCCAATTGCTCCCTGGCGCCGTTCCCCAGTGGCACCACCGGCGCCAGGTGATTTTGCCTATCTAGAAATTATGTTGGCAAATATTTGTTTGAAGCATTCGCAAGCCCCACTCAAGTCATGCAGCGACGTTGAGTATTTTTATTTTATTTATATATATATATAAATTTTTTTTAATTACAAGATGGTACCACTGTACATTTTACAGTTGCTTCCTCAGCGCGGAAGTTGTTCGAATCATGAAGCGTTTGGCCAAGATTAGCGGTAAGTTGCTCGAGTGCAGAAAGCGTGGCGCAAAAGCACTTTGGCCAATTAACTGCGGCTAATTGTTGTGTACAAAGACGAAAGAAACATCTTTGTACAGGTAAATGTGAAAGTCAACAAATTAAACAAGTGGCAGCAATAGCATCCGAATCTCTTGCCTCATGTGTGACCGGAACGCAGTGGACAGCAAGTGCGAGTGGGAGGCACACAGCGCGTGAGAAGCGGCCTGTGACTGCGCCGGGCAAAAAGCGCTCAGCGCCAAAGCGATCCGATCATAAAGCACTCGCAGCGATTTCTCGCCAACTTCCGCTGCGGAAAGATTTGCAAGCGTCGAGTTCTACTTTCGCTAGCGCAAGCAAAAAATTATTTTAAAAAAATGTATACAAAAGAAATAAAAAATTATCATAAATCCCAACATAGAGTCTAAGCAATTCCCCAAATGCTGATGGGGCATTATATTAAAGAATGTTTTAAAATGTTAATGCTCCACTCGAAAAGCTATTATAAACATAAGAAATTAATACAGCAAGCTAGCAAAAACATTTTATTATTATATTATAAAAAATATTAATTATGATAAGAATAAAAAATAAATAATGTTGTATATTATAACATGATTTAATTAAAATTAGTTTTTATTGACATACATGTATCTCGCACACATATATTTTTCTTTAAGTATTAAAAATAATTTATATATTTTAATTAAGATATGAGTAAAAACCTACCTAAAAAATGTAATAAGTTTAATACTTATTGTGGCCAACAATAACATTTGTTTTATATTTATTATGTATTACTTTCTTTATTAATATACATAAAAAATTAATAATTTAATGTGGCCCACTGTGCTTACTTTTCAATTAGCCCCAACATTTGGAATGTTTGTTTTAATAATGTGTAATCGTTATTGAATTAATAATACCCAATACTGATAATATGCAATTATTGCATATATATATCCGGTGTCTTTAAAGTTGATACATAAGCGATCGCCTTAGTAAAAATGTTGCATTTATGCAATAAATTCAAAGTATTTTTGCTGTTGCATATACCTCACAGAAATAATAGTTAAGATAAACAGTCATATAAACATTAGAACCGCGAGCACTCTTAGATTTCAACACAGTTGGAGTACGCAAATTTAGGAAATGGAATTCATCTGCAAACCTTGCAGCAAGCGGAGCTTCATGCTTGGCCGCCTCAGAAAATGGAAGTACAGACTGTGAAGAACTGTGGAGAACTGTGAAGAGTATCACGCAAGAGAAGATTTCACTTTTCGGCAATCATAACTGACCTTAATCAAGCCCCATGATGTTGTGCGGGTGGAAATGGTAATTGTATCTTTAAGCTAGGCACGCAAATGTATCTGTAGCAGGCAGATGCAATCAACAGACAGTTGAACAAACAACAACAACGCGAAGCTGGCCAAGTTGTCTTGAGCAAACAAGTTTGCCGTGAAAACTTCTCAGGCCGCATCTGAATCTGGCGATGGCAACTGGCGAATGCAGCTGGAAGACGCGTCTCTGGCTGCAATTTCATTCATATGCAATAAACTCCAAACAGCTGCGGAGCAGGAGGAGCAGACGGGGGCAACGGACGGTGCCTACGCTGCCAGCTACACAGCGCGTTTCCTGTCCGGGCAGCATCATGAGATATCATGTGGCCCGTACACAGCGCAGCTGCTGCAACAACAAAAACAACGTTGACGACAACTCCACGTTCAACTACCTGCCCCAAAGTGGCCCGCAGGTGAAGTAACTTATACGCTGCGGCCGCCCCAAGATAATTAGCTTAGCGCTCACACAGCTGGAGTACAGCAGCTAGCCAGCCAGTGTATCTGCCCCTGCCCCTGCGCCTGCCACAGTCTCTGCCCCTGCCACAGTCTCAGTCTGCGTCTGCGTCGCATGCTCTGCGTAAGCCGCAGCAATCATAGTGTGTGGGTCTCAGTCTCGTTGTCATCATCATTAAAAGCCGTCTCGGTGTGTCTCTGTATCTGTATCTTTTTTTCCACATACCCTGTAGCCATTGAGAATAGTTACATAAAAAGGGGTATATTGCAAAAGTGCAAATTTTTCAATTTTACAATTTTTTTTTATGTTATACCCAAAAGGTACTACGTTTTCTAGTAATCGATAAATATCGATTACATGCCTAGTTTTATTTTAAGCATAAAGCTTTATCTTTATGAACTTCAATGAATTAACCAACGTAAAGATCACAAGCAGTGGCGTAGGCAGGGGAGCTGGGGTTTAATCCCCCATTTACATATAATTGGAAGTTAGTATGCTCATATTAAACAACAAATTTAATTTCATATCTTCCCCAAAAAAGAATCCAACCTACGCCACTGATCCAGGGTAGCTGCTAGTCGCAACGCTTAACTATCCACTTTTTTTCTGCTGCTTTTGCTATGCTTCTCTTTAACTGCGATCTGCAGACAGCGCAGATCTAACAACTTTTTTATTGTTCTCCAGAACCAACCAAGGGGATCTGTAGACCAGATAGAACTGTCCCATGTGGAGACACAGACACACTTACATATATGTATATCTATCTATCTTCAATATATGTGCGCTGTGCACTGTGGAAAGCTGATCTTGAGTCATTTCTATTTGCATGGCATTATATTGTGAAATTCTGCACACGTTGCACACAATGCATCAATTCATTCACATTCATTTGGCTTTCGGTTTGGCTCTTCGGGCTGTACTCGAATCTCTGGCTCGACCGGCGGATGTGACTCATTCACTTGAAATACGAATTACGCCTGCAAAGAGGGGCTACAACTTTTGTGCTTTTAGGGGCCCCAAGAATGTTTACTTCTGTTTATTTATTTTCGCTTCATGGCTGAGTAGGTCGCTCGGGTCAGTCCGGCGATCAGTTTCGCCGTTGCCGAAACAGAAATCGCTGATTGCTGTGTTGTTGTTTCCACATTCGCATTTCACAAGATCATTCAGTTCGTTATATATGCGAACATCTGTGCACGATAATGGACCGGTGAAAAAACACTCTGGCTTGGATTTGTAAAGACGTTCGTTGAATCATTAAGGCAACTAATCATATGCTTTTATTTATATTATTTTATCTACCTTTGAAGAGCATATTTGATTTTTAATATAGTTAGAACGTTCAAGGTTTGCCTTCTAGTTTATTTCTTTGAACAAAAAATAACATTTTCATCAATTCATGTAAAAACTTAATACAAATATAAGCAAAGTAAGAGAACGTTAAAATTTTTTTAAATTAAGATGCTTAGAAAACTCCTAACAAAGTATATTTACTTGACGTAAGAACAACTTTTTAATTTTAATTTTATCTTTTACACTACATATTTGTAATGTTTTCATATGTGTTAATTTACATACAAATATATTTTTCACTAAATAAATAATAATAATTACTTACCATCATTGGAAATATACTTTAGAATGCTATATATTTTACAAGACCAAACGATTCACAGAAATTATCTTTTGAATATAACATCAACATTATTTATAACTTACCTGCTTCGTTTGCAACATGTTGCCATACGCGTGCACGCGTGTTGCAAACGGTTAAGGCAACAAAACTGCCGAAGGAACACAAGAGAGAACCGCGAACGACCCACCCACCACTCCTCAGCGCAAGGCACCCCGCGCATTCGTAAAAGCAGCGCAAGCACACGAACGCAAGCAAAAACCAAGCGCACACACGAGCGCTACCCGAGAACGAGGCGCACAACGACGCTGTCGCCGTTGCCGTCGCTGTCGCCGTCGCCGTGAAACGAGTGGCCAAGTTGTGTCTGCTTCTTTGTTTGTGTCGCTGTCGCTCGCTCTGCTGGCTTTGGCAGCGACCGTGGCTTTCGCTTTTGCCAGTGCAGCTCATCAGCTCGGAGCTCAGTCCAAGTCGATGATTGCTGCCGAGCGGTTGGGTCGGTTCTGTCGTAAGGCTGTCTACGTTGACTTCGTCAGCTACTGAATCGTTACAAGTGTGAGCCCAAGTGAAATGTGAATGCAATCTCAATAATGAAGTTTACAAATGCCGATGATGATGTGCACAGTGAAACAGCTGCAAATGAAAATCAATGAATAGCTGAATAAAACTCATCACGCGCACCTCGCACCAACCAAACACACACAAACACACACACGCACACACCCCCTGTCCACACACCCCCAGTGCTAGCATCGTGACTCGCTGCCCGTGACTCGTGACTGGTCGCGAGTGTGTGTGCAGCTTTGACTTGAACGCAGGCTCGTCCATCGTTCCGTTTCCTTCTATCGCTGTTGTGATTGCAGGCCACGAGGCCACGAAAGCGAAACCGAAAACGAAAACGCGACGAAAATTAAAGCTTTGCGTGGCAAAAATCGCTAACAAAAAAAACCAAAAAAAAAACAAAAAACCCAAAAAAAAATGAGAAACATATAACAACCCCACAAGTGCAAAAACAACAACTGAAGAAAATTGTAGTTGCGTAAAGGCGAAAACTCGCATTTAGTTTTGTTTTATTTTTTGGCCGGGCCAAAAAGAAAAGCGATTATCATCGGGCTCTAGCGGGAGTCGCTGCTATAAATAACGTTGCGCCAGGCGCCGCTAATTACGCCGAAACATGAAAATATTTACAACAACAACAGCAACAGGAGCGCGAAAAACTTGGCAATTAATCAATTTTCCGCTTGACCAATATTTAATAAATTCATTCGCGCTGAATCCACACGGAAGTCGGGACTATTATCATAATTAAAGTGAAAGTAAGAAGAAAAAACAGCGAGCAGGACCACAACTTGGCCATATCAAAGCGAAGCCTGCCGGGCATGGCCTAAAGCAGCTCAGCTCGCTCACACACACTCACACACACACGCACACACACGTGGAACATGTATGTGAAGCGTCGAACGCTGTTCGAACAGCTGTTGCTGCTGCTGCTGCTCCCCCTGCTCCTCCTGCCCAGATCGCTGCTGGCCAGTCGCTACGGCTCCGGCAAGCTGCAGCTGTACGCCAATGGAGCCGGCTCCGGTTCCAGTTCCGCTTCCGGCTCCAGTTCCAGCAACTACAAGCACGCACAGCAACAGAACGAGGTCTTCTCCATCGCCGACAGCCAGCCCATGACGGACGATGGCTACGTGGCGCCCTCGCCCGCACCCTACTATCCGGCCGGTGAGCTGGACAATCCGGGGCAGCAGCTGAGCAGCTGCCAGACGGTCTGTGCGTGCAAGTGGAAGGGCGGCAAGCAGACGGTGGAGTGCATCGACCGGCTGCTCATCCAAATACCGGAGCACATCGATCCCAGCACCCAGGTGCTGGACATGTCCGGCAACAAGCTCCAGACGCTGGCCAACGAGCAGTTCGTGCGCGCCAATCTGCTCAACCTGCAGAAGCTCTATCTGCGCAACTGCAAGATCGGCGAGATCGAGCGCGAGACCTTCAAGGGCCTGACCAATCTCGTCGAGCTGGATCTCTCGCACAATCTGCTGGTGACCGTGCCCAGTCTGGCACTCAGCCACATCTCGTCGCTGCGCGAACTGACGCTCGCCTCCAATCACATCCACAAGATCGAGGCCCAGGCGTTCGGGAGCACGCCGTCGCTGCACAAGCTCGATCTCTCCCACTGCGACATCCAGACGATCTCGACGCAGGCGTTCAGCGGCCTCCAGGGCCTCACGCTGCTGCGCCTCAACGGCAACAAGCTGAGCGAGCTGCTCCCGAAGACCATCGAGACGCTCAGCCGGCTGCACGGCATCGAGCTGCACGACAATCCCTGGCTCTGCGACTGCCGGCTGCGCGACGCCAAGCTCTGGCTGCTGCAGCGCAACATTCCGTATCCGGTGGCGCCCGTCTGTGCCGGCGGACCCGAGCGCATCATCGATCGCCGCTTCGAGGACCTGCACGTGGACGACTTCGCGTGCCGCCCGGAAATGCTGCCCATCTCGCACTACGTGGAAACGGCGATGGGCGAGAACGCCTCCGTCACGTGCCGGGCCCGGGCCGTGCCCGCGGCGAGCATCCACTGGTACTGGAACGGCCGCCAGCTGGCCAACAATAGCGCCTTCAGCGCCTACCAGCGGGTGCACATGTTCGAGCAGCTGGAGGGCGGATTCGAGAAGCGCTCGCGCCTGGTGCTGACCAACGCCCAGGAGACGGACTCCAGCGAGTTCTACTGCGTGGCCGAGAATCGCGCCGGCAGCGCCGAGGCCAACTTCACGCTGCACGTGAGCATGCGGGCCGCGGGCATGGCCTCCCTGGGCAGCGGCCAGATCGTGGGCCTCAGCGCCGCCCTGGTGGCGCTCATCGTGTTCGCCCTGGCGATCATCATGTGCCTGCTGCTGCGCGTGAAGCGCCAGCCGTACGTGGACAGCAAGACGCCCAACCATATGGAGGTGATCACCTCGGTGAACCACCAGAACTCCATCACGAACAAGACGCAGCCGGCGGCGGGCAACGGCAGCATCGGCGGCATCGTCATCGCCAACGGCGCCGTCGCCAACTGCATCGATGCGGGCCCCGGCGCCGGCAGCCTCGAGCGCAAGGGCAGCCTCGGCGCCGGCGCCGGCGCCGGCGGCAGCGGCGGGAACAGGCGGGCCAGCGGCTCGCCGCACGAGCAGCGCCACGCGAATCCCGTGCAGAAGCCGCCGCGGCTCACGGACCTGCCCTACGCGACGCAGGTGTACGAGAACGTCGGCAGCGTGCTCTCGACGGCGCCGTGCTTCATCTCGCCGAGCGCCTCCACCGGGCACGGCAACAACCCGGATCTGATCAACGATACGAAACGCTTTGGCAGCGACGACGAGTTTGCCGATCTCAAGCTGCCGACGCTGCTCGGCCAGGAGCTGAGCGGCGGCAGCGGCGAGTACAGCCGGGCCAACGGCTGCGACTCCCTGTATCCGTCCGGGCTGTGGGAGCACAGCGCCGGCGGCGGCGCCAGCTCCGCGGACGATCTGTTCATGAAGCGCTACACGGACAAGACGCCCATCATCGACGCCAGCCAGCTGTACGATCTGCACGAGCGGAGCGCGGCCAGCGACTACTTCAGCAAGACCTTTCCGCGGGCGCACTGCAACGCCGCGCTGCAGCAGAGCAGCGCAGCGGCCGCAGCGGCGGCAGCAGCGGCGGCGGCGGCGTCGAGCACCTCCACGGCCACGACGAACCTGTCGGGCGGCTCCTCCGGCTATCCGAACGACTACGGGCTGCCGCTGGTGCCCGGCGCCGAGCATCAGCACAATCATCAGCTGCAGATGCATCCGCTGCAGCAGCTGCAGCAGCAGCTGACCTCCACGCTCAACCATCAGCAGCAGCAGCACGGTTCCAACCACAGCGGCAGTCCGCACTTCAGCAGTCGCACGCTGCCACGCCTACACGATGGGGGCGGCAGCGGCAGCAGCAACGCCTCGGCCAGCTCATCGCCGACGCCAGCGCTGGCAGCGGCGGCCAGCTCCGGCGCCAGCTCCATACTGGCCAACGGCCAGCCGGTCAACGCCAAAACGATACGCGTCTGGCAGAAAGGGGGCGTGCCCGTGCTGCCGCCCGTGACGGCGCTGAAGCGGGCGCTGATCAGCAGCAGCCGCAACTCGCCGGACGAGGGCTACCAGGAGGGCTGCGGCACCGATGTGTAAGCGCCAGAACTGAACTAAGCTTAAAAGGAAGTAAACACTTACCACTTACCGCTAACAACTAACGTTTAAATACAGTAAACACTAACTATATAACACACGAGTATTTTCTATATGTGGCCCGTCGACTAGCGAGAATCGGGCGATTTTGTGGCGTGAATTTGTGCAAGCTAACTGTTTGTGATAGTGTCTGATAAAAGATATTGCGAATGAAGATAATAACAAGAAAAATCCATGGCATGATCATACAAAAAAATAAAAGTAAAGCAAAGATGGCAGCAAGCAAAAAAAAAACAGAAAATAAAAAAAAATTAATTATGTATACTCCTAGGTATAAAGCGAAAGCAAGTTAAACTAAAACGAAAGTAAACTTCAAAAACGTAAAATTACACAATTATATACTATATACGCATACTAACTAACTAACTAGGCAACCCTAAGAAACTGTACATAACAACATGACAACTCTCGCAAATCCCCGCATTACAAATATTAAGTATCGAAAAAATCGACAAGCTAAATGCAATAAAAGCAAAGTAAAAGTTTAAAGTAAAGCACACACACACACACACGGACAGTACTTAAAAGTCATCTATGTAATTAAACTGTAACTGTAACGCTAACTGTAACTCTAACTGTAACTTGAACTTTGTGTGTGTGCGTGTGTGAGAGTTTCAACGTTGTTTCAAAAGCCCCAAAATAACAAAGAACGAAAGAACCCCCAAGCCCCAACCCCAACCCCAACCCCAACCCCATTCACAGCCCCTCCAGCCCTGAAAAGCAAAAGTAAGTTGTAAAAAGAAAAGCCCAACAATCCCTTAACTATCAGTTAAAACTGAGATAAATAAACAAAAGCAAGGCCTACTTTACAACTTGATATGTGTAAAAAAAGGAAAATTAAACATATAGCAAAATTTAAACGTAAATAATCATTATATTTGTGTGACATTTGTATATAAGCATATAGACAAATATTGAAACAATGTTAAAATTCGCATTATTTGAGGGCGTGGCCAGTTTATAAACACATCAGTAAATTTACATTAAAAAAACAGTCAGCATGTAGGTAATGCAAAAAAAAATGCAAAAAATATGAAGACAGTGTTAACTCAACTAGCATTTGGTTTAATCAGCAGCCCTCATTAAAAGTACATTTTTTAATTAACTATCCAAATAGTTGTAAAGCCTTTGGGCTATTTTTAATCCTTAAATAGCACAGACTCTCATTTAATTTTCGTTTTCGAATTGACATTTCGACAGAAATCGAATTTAAACATGGCAATAGGGTTAAGTAAAAATCCCAGCCACAATTATGACCCAGTTTCAGTTGCATAATAATAAAAGTGCAAAGTTGAGTTGTCGCTGTCACAGTATTTAGTATATTTCCTAACTAGAAAAGGGGGTTAAATAATATAAAAAAAAATAATAATAATAAAACTGTGAAACCGACTGCGCTTTGGCATTAAACTTATGGTATCACATATTTGCAGTCAGAGGTAAAAATGTATAAAGAAATTAAAATGAAACCCAACATATTCATCAATTCATACGTAAATAAACATATGTAAATGGCTAAGATACAGTGCTCCAAGTACACACAGACACACCCACACACACACACATAATCAACACACACCCACACAAAGAACAATTAAGAGTATATCCACAGATTTTGCTTGCCTGTACGTACTAAGCCTCAAAATCATTCAAGCAGCAAAAAACAAACAAAAAATTCAATTGAAAAATTACAAAAAAAAGAACATAAAACAAAAAGCAAAAAATAATACTTTTTAAGGTAAACCAAAGACTTTTTCTTTGCATCTAGTAAATGGAGGGGGCATAAACTAAATGTTACTTGAACGGCAAGAACCCGCATGGAAATACAATGAACAAGAAAATAACCTTAATATTTAAGCTATACTTATGTATTGTATAATATACCTTAAATACATATAAATATAAATTTAGTATATAGATGTATGTACTTAACATGTATGACAGGGCGCAGAGTTCGCGCAACAAAGGCAAGCATTGAATGCATGAAAGCAACTGAATGGAGAACAAAGCAAAGGAAATATATATAAGCATATATATATCTAAATATATATATATATATAAATGAAAGTAAACGGCGTTGTCATTTCTTTTACAGCTCGAAAGGTAGGTACGCAAAGGACGGCAAAGGGGCGTGACCCAATTAACTTGGCGGGGCTGAAAGCAACATGGCCAAAGCCAGGCCAAACATGGCAAAGACAATCAAGTCCGAATGCTGTTGCCCAAAGCCCAAAAGCTGCTGCTGCGCTTTTGTTGTTAACCGTTGCAGCATTTGGCATATTAGGGCCAATCGTCTAATCGCCAATTATGCATTTTACCAACCCCCTCCCCCACGACTCCCACCAACAAGCCCAGCCTAATACCCTCAAATTTACACAAACACACACGAATGCCCAGCTATATAAATCGATATGCCTAATCAAGAGAGAGCAGCAATTTTCCTGTCTCGCCGAAGTTGAGATACTCTTTCAAGTAGGCTAGACTTAGTTGTTGCTGTAATATACATTTAATCAATTCATAAAATTAATTAGTTGCTTAGATTATTTAGCTCCTTACATTATTTAACTCTATATGCTTAAAGATCTGAATTAAATCAAATTTGGTAATCCATAATTTCTCTTTTATTTATTATTATGTCTACAGTCTTATATTAATTTATTTAAATTTTTTTAAATATTTAATGTCATTCGCTATTAAATATATTGTTTTACAACGAAATAATTTTTCTAATCTCCTCCACGATTAACTGTAGTTTATTTACTATTTATTTACCTATCATATACCTCCAAAATACATATTATATTATATTATTTATACATCGTTTTTAAAACTAATATTTAACTAATAAATGTCATTCGCTGTGAAATATATTATTTCACTACAAAATAATTATACCAAATTTACCTGCTTGAGTTATATACAATTTTTAATTACTTTTTGTATAAATTATGAACTGAATGAATCTTTGTTCATGACTGTTGACTGTTGCGTAATTTTCAATTTGGTTAAAGCTCTACAAGTGTCTAACTGTCTACTTAAATATTCACTGTTAAATTCCATTAACATACCTTTAATACCTTCAGAAATAGTCCACATATATTTTGTCAGACTTAGTAAAGATAAACCTTTTGCTCACATAGTTCTCCCTCGATTTGGGCAACTATAACATTATATACACAAGTATCGTTGTTAATTTGCTTCTTCTTGGGTTTCGACTGGTTCACGTCGGCGTTTTGATACCCTCTTGAAGCCCAGGCCTCCCCGACCCCCACTTGCCCTCCCTTTGCTCCAGTTTGGCTCACAATTTGCAGCTACACATGTTTGGCATGCGTGTGTTTGTGTGTGCTGCGGGGGTGGGGGGAGTTGTGGGAAGCGCGTAATAAATACGGCGGCAGGCACCAGTACGAGATTATATCATGGCGTGCATAGGTCTAACTGTCTGGGTCGTTGCCGCAGATAGCGCCCCGTACTCCGCACCCCGCACCCCGTTGTCCGCACAGCTCGCAGTTGCTCCAGCCATATCCCTCACCTTATTGACGACGCGCAAAGTTTGCCAACTAAACAAGTTTTGTGCCTCAAATGAAATTTAGGTTGCAACTGAAGCCCAACAAAAGCCAAACAAAACAAAGCAGCAGCAGCAACAACAACAAGCGGCGAGCAAAAAAATTAGAACTTTTGTGCTGAAGGAAAGTGAATTTTATTTGTTCAACTTTATTACGTATACGTGCCGTTGTTCCGCCTGTGTAAATAACCAAAATGCAAAACGTGCCCCGCGCCCCCAGAGCCACCGTCCCGCCTTAGATCTCGGCGCGTCTAATGAAGACAGCGCCGCCAGGTGCTCCTCGCACTTTTATGTTCATGCATTGCGGCCTGTTTAACGACTTGGGCACTGCCTAGCATGAGGAATTTCTAAAAAGAGGAGAAAAAAAAACACGTTGGAAAAAGATGAGGAGATGCGAAGATGAGAGCATACACACACACACACACACACACTCACACACGCGAAACTCTCATATGCCTAAGCTAACAGACCGTAAATATTGTTGAAAACGACAGTTTATTTTTGGGCCCAGCGCCGTGCACATCATTCAATAGCAAGGACAACAAGGACATCGAGGACAGACCGAACGGCTGATGGATGTAAATGGCAGCAACAAAGCGACAGCTGATTCAGGTGCACGAGCCGAGTATATTGTTAAAGGCTTTTGGTTGACGGTCAGAACGGCCGCAAGTTGACTAAGAAGCAAACGAGCGAGAATACTTAAGTTGCGCGGTCTGACAGAATGGCAAATGCCCTATCTTAGAATATACGATAGAGTGTGAACATTTCGAACTTTCAAACTTACAAGTTTTCGTATTTAGTATTCTCATTGACGAACGTTTCTTCCTCAAAAACTTTAATATTTGAGTGATACATTAGATTTTCTGTTACTTCTATTGTATCTTTAATTCTGTGTGTTTTTCTATTTCTCTTAAGTATATTTATATTTAGCTTTTAATATATTATGAATTCAAATTATACCTTAAGTTTTCTGCTTGCTTAAGAAATTTTATATTTAATGCAATATTTGTATTTTAAATAACAATTTCATTTTTTTATTTATTGCAAATTAACAAATATGTATCTAGTAAAAGTTTGTATACCAATATTTAGTTGATCGCTTGTTTTCTTTGGCAAATATTTATATAAATTTTTATCTATATTTATATAATATTTTATGAACAAGTACAAATTGAACATAGGCGTGCTTAAGGGTTTTTCTGCTTAGAGTAATATTTATATTTAAAATTACTTTTTAATTCGTGCAAACTAACTCATATTTATCCAGCAAAAGTTTGTATACAAATACGAAGTGGATTTTCGGATTTCGGCGCTTTGCAGGGACATTTCAAAAACTAATATGCTTACAAATCCAATGCCTCTCTCAAATTTTTTCTCATATCATGTCATACATTATAATGATACATACACATGCATAACAGCCCGCGCACACGCACACACAGCCCACACATAAACAGAGGCTCGACAAAGAGTTGTCACACACACACATTGACACACACTCGTACATCCAGCTCTGTGTGTGTGTGTGTGCTTGCGTGTGTTGTCTCTTTAGCGTCTTCAGCATTTAATGGCCTCATTAATTTTCTATGCTTGGCCTTAAATTATTTCACTAGACGGAGGAGCTGCTTACTGCCTGCGCTGCATGCTGTTCAGCAATTCCATTAACTTGACTGGCACTCTGGCCGTTGGCCCCACGGCCCCCGGTCCCCCCACCCACCAACCCAACCACCCCCGCAGCACTTGTCGCGTCTGAGCGCACGCCAATGCCAATGCCAAGTGTCTTAGTGCTCGTTCGTATTAATTTACATAAACTTAATTGTTTTATTTAATCAATAAAAATAATTAAATGCCATGTGCGTAAGTAATTAAAACAAATCGCTTTTACTGCACAGCAAATTGAAATTGCATAAACATAAACCCCACTAAACGAGGCTTGCATGCAACAAGCATATGGATGAGGAACTCCGACCCCAATATATATATATATGTGTCTATAAATCTGTGTGTGTGTGCATGTTTATGTGTACCTTTGTAATTATGGCACATCAAACATTAATCAGCAGGCAAATGCGTATGCAAAATACAAAGCACATATGCATAAAATCAGCGGCCAAATGATAATTTCGTTGCCAGCTAGCGAAGCCAAATGGCAATGGCAAAAACAACAACAGCATCAACAGCAAGGAAAACAACCAAAACAGCAATAACCATATTTGGGCGCCTCAACCGAATTGTGGAGCCCACAAAATCCATAAACCAAATTACTTTGTAAGCTGCCCAACGCACCAACATTTTCAATTTTTCAGCATAATTTATAGCGCACAAAGCGTAAAAACCAAAAACCCAGCAAATCAGTAAGAGAAATTATGCAAAAATATTTTTCGAACGCGGTCAGCCAAAATCAGGCTGCGTATTTAGCTATCTCCCTCGATGCGTGTGTGCGTGCGTGTGTGCGTGTGTGTGTGTGCGTGCGTGTGTGTGTGTAAGCGCATTACATACATATAGGCAAAGGCAATGATGGAGCACAGTCACAATTTGCAATAGGTAAAACGATTTAAAGCCCTGCCTCACATACACGTACACACACATTTAGAGATACAAATTAAACTAATGCCACAGATAGATACATTTATATTGATCAGCAATTTAATGTAAATTATATTGCCTATTGCGTGGGCCCTGCCCTAGTCTGTTTGCGCTTGTTATTGTATCTGTGTCTGTGTTTGTGCCTGTGTCTGTGCCTGGTTCTGGTCCTGGGTCTGTTTGTGGGCACATTATGCAAATCAGTATCTGTAAAACTGTATCTGTTGCTTTTTATAGGCATTTATTTTATTTCCATTTCATATGAACAATAACAACGTAAAGCAAATGACAGCAAACGCAGCTAAATTTAAAGTACGCTTCAAATATATCTAAATCACTTGCTTTTCATATACTTTATGTTTTAGTCACAGATATTTATCGAAGCAAATGTTAGAAAATCTTTTAACCAATATGCTTATAAGTTCCAACGATGATAAAAAAAGGTTACTATTAATAATATTCAGAAATCTACAAAACAAAGCCAATCTTTTATAAATCAACAAAGTGAAAGTTAATTTGAATTTAAATTTATTGATTTCTCAAAACAATATTGATAAAGAGTATAAGGAAAATATTTTTTATACATGCACACATAAATTAATGCAATATAACGTGAGAACGCAATAGCTTTAACGTCGAGCAGGCAACGTTTGGTTTTCCCCGAAAAGTATGCTATGGCAGCATTTGAATACGGCAAACAAACAAGTATACGCACCATGAGCCCAGCACAAAGGCAGAGAACACAGGAACAGGAGGACAGGCACTTGAAGATCTCAGTCTACGCTATGTGAGCTTGGCTCATTTAAAATTCAATACAAAAAAACATTGGCAATGCGATGTGGTTGTTGCTGTTGTTGTTTATCTTAGCCCACCAGGCCGGGTACGCCCCCACGACGATTACATTTCCATGCAAATCAAATTGGAAACCAGCACAAAAAGACATTGTTCGATGGGGACAGCCTTGACAGATAAGCCAAGATAAAGATACGCGAAATTATAAAAACAATTTGCAGTCATTTGGTTAGCGGACCCAGACCCGGCAACACAATAAACTTATTTAAATTATATACATATATATCGAGGCATTTGGCATGTTGTTCCAATATCGATAATTAGACGCGTGCCTCCGTCGCCTGGCGTCGCATTTCGCGTCAAATGCGATTCGATACGATATGATGGTTAACGTTACAATACAATACGATTTGTTGCCTGATTTTTGCCATTCATTTATTCATCAAGTTCAACGCCCGACTTCTCAGTGCTATTAAATAATAATAACCGTTGTCTCAACCCCACCCTGGGCCTCAGGTTGTCATGTTTGTGCGTGTCTGACATGAACCGCGTGCATAAATTTATGACGTATCGATTGTTATTAATTTCAACGCCGGCCTCAAATATTTAGTCAATTTGTCAAAAAGCTCGGCACTTGTGCTCCACACCAAGCCGCTCGGAGCCCCCACGCTAACTGTTGGGGCATTAAGGGGTTAATAATTCATTTGTGCAACGCGCTGCGGCCGAACAACTTTCACTTACGGTTATCATCTGTCACACCTCATCAACGCCGTGCGTACGCCTCCGTGCCGTCGGGCCCAGCTCCTCTGATTGCCCGCCAATCTGCCGCAATTGCTCTTTGGCAATATTGTCAATAATTATCTTCATATTTCACGAAAAATTGTAGACAAATGCGCGTCAGTTGTGCGGTTATATATTTGTTGACACACGTCTGAAAATGTGAAAATGTGTGTGCCGGTGTTAATTGACATGAGTGGAAGTGGGATATATAATTCATACTGTAATTGATATTAATCAGTTTGGTGCTGGTATGATCTGGCCAAAATGTGAGTTGCCTATCAATTTTAAGCAATCAGGTAACAGTAAACACTCACAATAAGAAGCACTCGTATCACAAGCACCAAATAAAGCACAAAATAATGTGATGCTAGCCTGGTTCCCTTTCTTTTGAACTGAATACCATTAATTAATTATCTGAATATTTTAAAGATTATTAAACTTTTAAAAGAAGTATATCAAATATTAATATGGTACTTAAAAACAAGCAAAAAGATAATGAAACAGTCACTAAAAATCACATTATTCTTCCTTAAAATATTTATTATAACAAATCTTCATAAATGTAATATAAATAAAATGTATTAACATTCTTCTTTCTGCTTTTCAGCACATAACTCATTAAACTCATTTCAAATTCGAACAGGTGTATAAGTAAATATTAATCAGATAACTGTCATTGTATAAGTAGAGTGTTCTTTCAATTAAAATTGCTCACTTTCCGTAGGTATCATAAGTGTAAATTAATCCGACTTGAAAACAAAGGCATAACAACAAACAAAACACCCAAAAAAAGCAATTATACAAACAAATATACATTCGATAAGCATTTTAACTTACATAATCGGATTATTGTAATGCTTACCCCCGAGGGCTATGAAAATAGCTGCTGCCCACTGGCAAACTAAAAGAGCATACTCTACATTTATATATATATATATTTATATATATTACTGTTATATTTAGCCTTCAGTGCATAAGAAATATTATCTTTTATTGCGTATACGCCTACAGATGGCAATCATGAGCGTAATGCAAATATGTGGCATATTCAAAGCTGGCATAAAAGCCCCAGGTGAAAGTTATGCATAACTTACATAGCCTTCAATTGCGATGGCAAAAATATATATACAAGAGCACGGCATTGATAAAGCCGCAATGGCGTAGATCATAAGGTTGGCGCACTGTCTTACGGCTCTGACCTTTAAAGCAGTACGCCGATTTGCCGCTGTTCATATTGGCCAACACACGAGGGCAGCCCCTTCCCACAGCATTCATCATTATTAAGGCCTTTAATTTATGGGACCACCAGTCGCAGTCGTTGTCGTTTTTTATGGTGTGTGTTTTACATTGACTATAACATCGGGCCATATACTCGCATGGGCTCGTATGTTGTAAGTATGGCAGCTGCTGTCGCTGTCGCTGTCGCCGTTGCTGTTGCTGTTGCTGCTGGGTTCAAAGTACTAAGGCCAGGTAACTCTCGGGTCTGCCATGTGCACATAAAATCGATAAATCTTAAAAATTCAATAACAGCCGCCGCACGCGACCCAGGCCAGCCCAGCTGGCAGTCGCCCCGAAAGCCACCCCATTGATGGTGGGTGGTGGGTGCTGGGGGGCTCATGTATATGTCAAAATCGAAATCAAAGGCGAGGGTCAATGGCAAATTGGATTGCCTCGACTCGTACTTGAATTTTGTGAAAATTAAAGATTTATCAGCCCTAATCAGGCGCAGTTGGGCATCAGTTTCTAGGCAGCGCGTGAATCAGTTTTCCCACCACGCCAGTTGAGAAAACTTTTAATTGGCGGCTTTAAGGCATTATGTGTATACCCCAACCCCGTTGGCAAAAGCACCAACCACCCACAGACACGCCTACACTTGAAATAAGCCTTCATCAATGCAAGTGGAGCGTCTCAAGAAGCCGCTTCAACTATATGGAACAGCAAACTTTTGCTTTCATGTCGAGCCAACTTGAAAATTAAAGTGAATTTCATTATTGGCCTCCTTCTGCTTTTAAAGTTAAGCCACAGCAACAGCAACAAGGACAAGAGGAACCGCAGCAATAACAGCAATAACAACGAGAAATGTCAGGTGGGCAACAACAATTAATTATACACCAAAATAAAGCGGCTGACCAGCTGGCAGGAGATTCGGCGTGCGGCGGACCCTGGCATGGCAACAGGCAGCAAATGACGAGGATAGCCGTATTCTTTTATGATTTGCCATAAGGCTGCGAGCGTACGCCCGTGTATGTGTTTGTGTTCGTGTGGGCGACTCGCATTTCGCATTATTTATTGCCCATTCATAGCCATACACATACATTATTACGCACGCATATACATATTTATACCACGCACACACACAAAAAAATGCGTAAGTGTATGCAATATTTTTGTTGTTTGTTTTTTCTGGTGCTGTCCGGCCGCATATGAGCGCAGCCGGAAACCGTAGTCGAGTGCCATTGCCTGCATTCCGCCATTTTTAAGCGGCTCAGACGACAAGCGCCGCCATTTAAGTTTCCATTTCGGCATTTTGCTGGCGTGCCAAAAAAGGGCCAACAAAAGATGGCCACACTCAACGCCATCGACTGCATTTACAGCGATAAGATACTTGGTAACTCAATTAAGTTAACTGATGCAGGTCGCCGCACACAGTTGTCTAAACCATAATAGTCGACAGAGGAATTCTCTGCAATTGAATTAGGATGTTATGCAATTGTTTTATTCAGCTGCGAAAAAAACATTATTAAAATTGAAGAGAAAAAGATTTGCTATTTTATTTATTCCAGCGAAAACAATTCTATGCAATTTTTGAAATATGTGCCGATACGTCTTAAAATCTTGTAATGTATTTAAAATGTTTTATTTTTTCAATTTTTTTTGTATTTAAATCGTTCAAATAAGGAGAGTTTAAAGTTCATAGTTTAATACATTTAAAGCTGTTTTAAGCTGCTTCAAATACAAGAGGTTGGAATATTTGGCTTTTTTATATTCAAGTGAATCAAATTTTGTTACATATTTAAAATGATTTATTTTAAAATTTCTTTTGTATTGAATCATTTCTGTTTATAGAATTAACTGTTTAATATGAAGTTGTTTTAAGCTGCTTCAGATACATGGTAAATCCGGTTTAAATATACCAGCTAAAGCTGAGGCATTTATTGGTATCAAAAATTCAAACAATCAATGCAAAACGATGCGTGTAAGTACTTAGCTGAAATAGTGTTAGTCGCTTTTATAGCCTTTAAATTGCTAGCTGTCAATCAACTATTTGAATCTTGTTCAACTTTCTTCATATTATGAGAGAAATTGAAAGTTTTGCAAAATAAAATTGTAGATGAGACGGCGCTACCCGGTTTTTATAATTATTACTCTTTAATTATTTACTTACAAAATTGTACTATGCTTTATTAGCTAGCAAAAATAGAGCAGGCATTGAAATTCAATTTGAGATATTTCAAAAACTGACTGAACATTAATAGACATTCAATAAGTTTAAAGAGTGCACTAAGAATTAAATGAACACTTGTATAATTCAATATTTGGTCCCAAGATAAAGCTTTGCAGCTTTTCTTAGGCTTATTTTTCCCTGAGATCCTTTGCCAAAGGGTTACGTAGTAACCGTATCAAGATGCGAGTGGACTTTGTTTGCACAAAACCTAATAATAAATGGGGTTTATCTATCTCTCTATGGGCAGCAACTGTTTTTACTGGCACGGCTTTTGTTGTTGCTGTTGTTGCTGTTGTTGCCGCTGTTGCTGATGTTGTCGTTGTTACTGCCTATGCCCAGCAATTAAACCATTTGCAGTTTATAACCATGGCGTGCCATTAAACAGAATTAAGTCAGTCCAGCTACCAGCTCCAGCCACGCCCATCTCCATCTGCGCCCACAATCCTCAATAAGCGGCCAAACAGTCAGTCAAGCGAGACGCCAAACTGGAGTACCGATTCAAGAGAGCTTCGCCATAAATCGCTTATCACGCGACATTAAAACAACAACATCAACAACAATTTTGCCTCTCCCCCTCTCTCTCTCTCTCTCTTGTTTGTGTTGTTGTTGTTGTCATGCCCGCAGCAAATGCCAAAAATTGCCGCACACAAAAACAATACAAAACACAGCCAGAAAATGTAACGGCCACGGAGTTTTAATGTACTGCCGGTTGACTACCCCCTGCCAACAGGGTGGGGTGAAGCAGGGGCGGGGGAACTGGGAAAACGAGTGCAAAGAAACCTTGAAAAATGGCAACAGCAGATTAAGCGCATAAAATGCTGCCCGAGCCCCGAGTCTGCAGCGTTTGGGGCGGGGGCGGGGACGGTGACGGGGGCGGGGGCGTGGCAGCGCCGCAGTGAAATTGGATTTTGGGGCAGCAGCGAGAGAAACTGAAATAAAAATTAAGACGTCATCAAAATGCAATTAAAAGAGTAGGTAAAAATGAGAACAGCCGCAGATTTATTTAAGCCCAGGGACCAAAAACCCAAGCCATTAAAGGGCTCCACAGCTGGGGAGAGGCCAGCCGCCGTTGTGCATTGTCTAAGAATAACAATAACACCAAGCACAACAAATAGATTTATTGTTGATGGCATTATTAAATTTCTTTATTTTTATTCCCTTCCCTTATTTTTTTTTTTTGTCTTTTGCACCCTGTCATAATAAAAAGGCAGGCAAAAAGTGTGATGATAGGAAAAACAGTGGGAGGGTAAAAGGACTCGCTGGGTGCCAGAGCGTTAAGCAGCGCCGACGAGCATATTGGGAAGCCATGCTAACGATGACGCTCCCAACAAAGATGGGGCTGCTGCAGAGCGGCAGCGATGTCAGCGCACGACAGCATCACGCCCCGGGGGCACTGCCAGCGAAATAAAAATAACAGCCAAGAATACTAGGTGGCTCAGAATGCCGGGCAGGGAGATACCCTGTAGCGGGGTCTGCAGCCGCCTCATAATTCATAATCACTTGCATCTAAATCTGTACAGAATTTTAATTAAAAAGTCAAATAAGAATGCTCCAGCTAAAAATGCTTGAAGTAAATCCTGGTGGCAATAATCTTCACGTAACCTATTGTCTGTAATTTATTGTTTTTCTATATTTTGCAACTATCCTACCTTACCCCCTGTAATCCAATAGGGTATTAAAATGGTGATGCATAGCGAGAAAATTATTAGCCGTGAAATTAATGGGGAAGTTGACAACACACTATGCAAAAATAATCATGAATGAATGCTGTTGCAACACTTAATTATGTCAATAATTGACAATGATTTTCGTCCCAGAGGGAATTCGAGCCAACAACACAACCCACTTTAAAAGTGTTTTCAACACATATAATAATGAATTAAACTGCTAGCTTATTAGTAGTTGTAATACTCAAATTTTATTTGTACTTTTCAAATAGCTATAAGAAAATTTCTTTTTTTAATCTTTTCTTTGACAATAAACAATTCGACCAAAACTTAAAAGTAAATTACAAGGTTGGTTGAGTTCAGTAAAATCTTTTATTCAAATTTATATTATTCAATTTTTAAAATATCTTTAAGGATTTTAAAAAAATGTCTAAATATATGTAGTTTTGTCTTTTATTATCTGACAGTTTTAAGAGAGATTGATGTTGGTACTGGAATCGAGAAATATTAATTCCCCAGTCTGGTATTTCTTGTCAAATATTTAAATATATATATATAAATCGATGTATTCACTTCTTCAATTAAGCCACATTTAGAAAACAAGCATTTACTAAATTTTACTTTTCCTTGAAACCTTTTTAAAACAACTTTCGATTAAATGTATGAAAAATAAACTCTTTTCCTCTTTTACCTCCCTCATTCGTTTTCACAACTTTATTATACAACGTTTTAGTTTCTCATAACATCATAAATAAAAATTGTTATTGTAAGGCATTTGTTTGTTGTTTTTGTTGTTCGTAATCCGAAACTATTATAAATATGAGTATTTGGACACCACTTCCTGCTTAATTTTGCCTTTGAAGCGCCGTTTGTAATTCGCAAAACATAATAACAAGACAGCAAAGCTCTTTCATTATCCAAAGGACATAACAACAGACAGCAGCAACACTGACAGCAATCACAAGTCCGATAAGAGCACAGCATACACATGTCGAATACACAAACAAACACACACACACACACACACACGTACACAATGCCCTAAATCGTAGTTAATTCCAAGCGTTGCAATCACAGCTCGAACATGGTGCTAAACAGAGGCTGCCTGCGTCGGTAATCTGTGTTGTGAGATTGCATTAAAGCCCAACCATATTTAAAAGCGTTTTACTCATTTGCCACGCCCCACGCGCCACGCACCACGCCGACCGCCCCCACTGGCGCTGGCAATCGCTTGCATACCCCAGAGACATAACTGTAATTACAAGAGTACACGACTGACGCGCTTTACCCTGCAAGGATCCCGGCCCCGATCCCGCGCCTGCTCTGCGCCAGCATCTTTGGCGTCGTCTGCTGCGGAAATGCCGCGAGCGGCAAAATCGAAAATACAAAAAAAAAAACAAACCGAGGGAATAAAAAATAAATTAAAAAACGAAGCATGAAATAAGGAAATTTATCAGCAGCAGCAGAGGCAGATGCAAAGCCAAAGCCAAAGCCAGACGCAGCAGAAATGCAGCTCAGGAGCGGGGTGGAGGTAATAGGCAGAAGAAGCGACTAAAGCGGCAAAAGCAGCTCAAGCCAAGCTGCCAGGTGAGCACAATTTAATTTCTCAAGTTGGGTCTCTAATCAAAAGGATTTTTATCGCCTCGGCAACGACGGCGACGACGTTGCTCGCCTTTGACAGCATTTTTATACAGTCTGCAAAAAGTTGACAGGCCCCTATTCCGACTC
Organism: Drosophila robusta; assembly: GCA_035043565.1. Taxonomy (NCBI): domain Eukaryota; kingdom Metazoa; phylum Arthropoda; class Insecta; order Diptera; family Drosophilidae; genus Drosophila; species Drosophila robusta. The sequence goes on along the minus strand of JAWNMW010000583.1, from coordinate 7,763,789 downwards.
AGACTCCGACGCTAACTCGGGCGCTGTGTGACAAGCACACTAACACACACACACACACACATACACACATACACGCACACGACGGGAGCTGCTTGCATGCAGCACGCAAAAGCGTCGCGGCAAACGAAGCACAGGACGAACAGGACGAACAGGAAGCTGAACAGTCTCGACTGAAGTATGTGTCACAAACATGACAGGCGACGTCAACCAGCGGCAGCTCAAAAAACTGAGTAAATCATTTGGCCAAGCAAAGCGAAAAGCTGAATTTCTTGGACTTTTTAGCTGTTTTTTTTTTGAATGTTTTTTTTTTGCATTTGCTTTTGGCCAGACCTGGAAACGGAGGCGACAACTAATTAAATTAGGCAATGCTTGCGCAATCCTTTTTTTAGGCTGCTGTAACTTGAAAACATAAATAAGCTGGGCAGAGAAGTCGACGCGCCGTTGCCGTCGTTCGCTTCCGCTTCCGTGCCGGAAACCATTTTGGCGTGAACTCAGTTGAGTTTCTGAGAGTTTCTCATTTGAAGCGCATTTCGCTTGAATTTTGCATTAGCTGCGAGGCCGGGGCCGGGGCCGGAGCCGAAGCCGAAGCGGCAGCGGCGGGGAGGCCGCTAAGTGCAAGCTCGTTTGAAATAAATATGCCGCAAAGCAAACAAACAATCAGCAGCCGGGGGCGATGGGTGGGCGGGCCACCGGCGGCAAACAGCGAAGGCCACAAAGCAAACGACGCGTCAGGCAACCGCAGTCCAACAGGACTCGAGGAGCCAGGGAGCCGGGGAGCCGGCGAGCCGAGCAGCCGACGAGCTGAGGTGCCAGCGGCAAGCCAGAAGGTAGCCAGGAGCCATCTGAAGCCAGAGGACTGCTGCAGTCCTTGTAGTCCAACCTCGGTACCGCGCTGAAGCCATTGAATGGCAGCTGTAGTTGCCTCTGATGGCCCCACTTCCGTCGCCATCATTTGGCAAACGACGTCAACGGCCGCCATTTGCAATTCAATTGCAAAAGCGCCACCTTTTGACGAGCGCCGGAAATCGCTTACTATGCTGCTAAGCGGCCAAAAGTAAAGGCAACGGCTTAGCAATACTTAACACCTCTCGCCCCGCGAGGAGTGCCGTTGTCGCACCCAGAAATCGCACAATAAAATGCCAACATTCTGCCACCGACGAGAACTAATATCACACATAAATATTCTATATACGTTCGAGTGCCGACACCGATGGTCACTAGAGATGGCCATGGAATCTGAAGTCAGCTATAAGTATCAGTTATACTATTTTATATAAAGATATTATAGATTCCTTTAAAATCAAAATAAGATGGCCATGGAATCTGAAGTCAGCTATAAGTATCAGTTATACTATTATATATAAAGCTATTATAGATTCCTTCAAAATCGAACTAAGTTTACCAGAATTCTTTACTCCTATTCATTAATCATAATTAATTTTTATTAATTATTAATAGTTATTAATGTTGCATCTAAAAAATATTTTAAGCCATTTTGATCTATTTTAACGTGAATTGCCTCATTAAGAATAAGTTTGAAGGCGGTCGGATTAAAAAATTAAAAATGACAATATAGCCACCAACAATAAGGCATAACCGCGGCATTCATGATTCTTAGTATGGTGACTCCAGCTCTAAAATTGTGGGAGATATCGCTACTTATCCGCCACCAGTTATATATGGATTTGCCATGCCAACAATGCATGTATACAAAAAACCTTTTTGTGATTTTTAGAGGAAGTCATCAATAATTAGTGTGAAAAAATGTACGAATCTAGCTTTAAAACTATTTTCACTTCGTGAACGTGTATAATAATGAGTGAATATTAAAATCGCTCTCCTGTGCTGATGTAGTCAAAGCAAAGCCCCTTCAGAAACTCTGGCAAAGATTATTTTGTCTGGCATAAAAGTTGTGTTGGATTAGGCCGCATGAAATATGAGCAATAAATTCGTCTTTGGCATTGCTTTCCTCACGGCCCAAGCTCACATCTCTAGCGACCATTATAATGGCAATCGCTGGGCAGAAATGCAAGTCAATTAAGTAGCAAATGTTTGGATGGCATCGGAGCAAACAATCGCAGCGTGGAGTATTTCAAGCATCTTCTGCATAAATCGAGAGCAAATTGAGCCAATTCCTATCTAAATACAACGGACTAACGAGATGAGAGGAGCGAATGCAGAGATGGGAGATGGAAGATGCGAGCTGCACTCGGAGTAGCTGCAGCGATGAGAGGCGGCCCATTACCAGCAAAAGTGCCATAAAAATGTATATTAAAATGAGTAAAAACATTTATTTGCATAAAGTCGGCCACGAGTGAAAGGCACAGCAATTGGCACCGGTTGAAAGGGTGAAAGAGAGCGAGAGAGGGAGCTAGAGAAATGCGAGTGGGAGTAAAAACTATTTCAAGTGGCAAAAGTTTTAGCTGCGTACACTTTTAGCCCGGCTCGAGCTCTCGAGTATGCACTCGAGTCACGCATAAGTTGCAGGCAAGCAGGTCGAAGGAAACACCAACAAATGACAGCAGCAACGAGCACCAGGATACACCAAGGAGCACGACTAAATTGCAAGTTAAGCCAAAAGGCCACAAACACGCACACACACACACGCACACACACACGCACACACACACACACACAAAGAAGTGCAGTGCGTCTCAGGGTTGGCGAGAAGCCATCTTGAAAGTCACACCACATGTTAGCCTCAACCCAACTAAAACCTTCAAAAGTAATTGTTTAGTTTTGGCAACAACAGAATTGCAATGCAGACTATACAGTCCAAATTTCCAACTTATATATATTATTGTTATAGTCGGAATTGCAATTCAATGGCTGTCCAAAATTAAGCAATTAAGCAATAGCTTATATAGCATCAGGCATCGAATGCGAATGTGAATAGGTCAACTTGCATACTCAATAATTCTACTTGTTCTGTAGCTTTAAGGAATTTAGAAATAGAACTAAAATACAAAATAGGTGGCAACCCTTCAAATCTTAACAAATATCACTAATGCAATAATTATATTATATTAATTAAATTATATTATTATATTTTATTTATTTATATATATAATAATATTGCTAGACTGCGTTTATGCTACAGAATTCCCGAGTTACTTAAGTCTCAAATTCAAAAATCCAGCTGCAATATGTACAAATTTGTAATATTAACCAAAATATTACTCTTTAATATATATACATATTACCACTGACAATGCTTTGAAATAATTATAATTATTTGTGTGCATTTCATTTAATAATTTGTTTTGTTGTGCTCGAGCGAGCATTAACAGTTGTTTTCTGCGTTTATGCTACAGCGTTTATTAGTTCTTCAATTTGGAAAATCAAAAATGGCCGCATTTACATAATAAACTATAATACTAATTAGTTGGCAACATATATTATATTCAGGTGTCAATCAGCTTTTCAAAAGAAAAACAAAAATTGTTCGTTGCAAAACGTAAAATTGTTTTATTAATAATAATTTATTACTTAAATTATTCGCTGTGCAAAAGCAATTAAGAATTTGCCGATGCCAGGGAATTTTTATTTTTCTGGTAAGCCATTCATGACGTATGTTATAAATGTTAATTGAATTAAATTAAAATTAAATAAATTGTTGTGCACAAGAAACCATAAATTTGTCGTTGCCAGAGCTATTTGCTTGGCAAGCAGTTAAGACCAAGGCATTTACGAATGGTCAAAAGTGAGTTCATGGTTAACTTAAAATTGGTTTCATGAAATGACTTTCGATAAATGATTTTATAGACAACAACAAAAGTCAACATAAGCGACTACAGGACTTGTTGCCAACCCTGCTGCAAGTTTGTGTGCACATGCCCCAAATGTTTCATATCACTGCCAAGCAGGAGGCAGTAAGCAGGAGAGAAAACAACTCTTCATCTGGCGAGCTGCAAATGAAATGGCCCCAAAATGAAAATAAACGCAATCAATTCAGTTTGACCCCTGCAGCTGTGTGCGTGAGTGATGTGCAGATACGTGTGTTTGGGGCACGACTCCGGCTGCCATTTGCAATGTTCTCGCTGGCCAAGTCAAAGTCCCGTCGCGCCAAAGTCGTGAAGGCCAGCGGCGATTAACTTAAGTCAAACATTAAGTGATTGTTTTGCAGTTGGCGAACACACAAACTGGCAAACTTGCTAACTGGACTGTCTGCCGCTGATTAAGGCACATTGCATTTGTTATCACAGACAGCGTCCCACGGCCGGGACAGATGTCGGCCGGAGCCGCAGGCAGTCCCGGCTGCAATGCGGTCGGCAAAGTGTCTGCGAATGAAGCACGCAAAACACGTCAACGGCATCGACTGGCAAATAGGGCGACACGGCGGGGGCAAAAGCAAAAAGACAGGAGCAGCAGCAGGAGCAGCAGCGGTGACAGGATTTCCGCGGCATCCGAACGGATAAAAATAAATTCAAAAATTGCTACCGCTTCACACCAAGCTGGAGCAGCAGCAGCAGTTGCCAAGGACAACTGGCAACTTTTGCTCAAGTGTCGTCGATGATGTGTTGCTGTTGTTTTTACCTGTTTCTATCCTGTTTATACCCTGTAATCATAACATGAGCAAAACGGGTTTTACGAAATATACATAAATATCTTAAAGGAATCCGTTTGATCCCGTCAAAACCGGCATATCCCGTTAAAATTCAATATGCAATCCAGTTCCAATTATGTGAATCCCTTATTAAATAATGTAGAGAAAATAAAAACAGATCAAACATATTTAACTTTTGAAGCCCATGAAAATTATAAAATAGCTAAGATAGGTATCTACAGGGTATCTTCTAGTCCTTCCACTTGCCAGTGGTTGTGTCTAATGCCCGCTGCGTGCACTTTAAGCTGAAATTCACGTTCAACTAAATCCCAAGTCGTTGCAATTCGATTTGCGTCGCTTTAACTTTGCCGTCGATTGGGTTTTGCATTTTATTTTTAGCGCACAAAGAAAATCGTGAAGAGCTTTTGATTCAGCCTGCACGGAAATGATTGTTGATAATGCGCTGTCTGTGTGTGGGGCCAATCCATCAAAGTTTTCCATTTGACGGTGGCAAAACAAACCGAGCGCGCGAAAATTAACATCAATTAGTTGGCATACAAAATTGATGTCAATCAGGCTGTGCGCGAAACAAATCCAGTGTCAGTCTAACGACTTAATTTGCTCGACTGTCCGAAAAGCCAAAAGTAAATGAACAAATTTTTCGGCCATCTATTAGTTTTGCCAGCTCGTGTAATTATGGCGCGTGTCACAATGCAGCACGGCCCCAGCGCGCTCCACTTGAGCTCAATAAGACACACAGAGTTTGCCAAAGAGCTAAAGTTGAGCGCCCCACCCCCCCGGGCTCCCTTCCTCCCGTCCCGCCCCACTGAAGAGGTCTGTCTCATTGCGCTCGTGATAAATGGACATTGGGATTGGCGATGCGATAATGAGAGGGCGCATGTTCCCATCGAGCAAAGTGTGTGGGCTGAATCGCCTTTACATTAATCATACCATACTTATGAGCGTCAAGTGTAATTGAAAGACATTACAAAACTTGTTTTAATGGCGCCAAGTTTGTGTTAGTTTATGGATTTATAACAGTGCTTAGTTTTTCGCTGCATTATTGATAGTCCAAGTTGATAGAGTGCGGCACATTAATGCTCCCAGCTGAACCAAACATCAGCACTTATGTATTCACTTGAAAGCATCTCAAGTACCTTTCTTTGCTTTGATGGCCTCTTCAACTTGGAAAGGCGGGTTCTTTTTCGCACTGATAACATATTAAAGACCCGTACTTTTCGAAATAAAATGTTGATTTTCACGCGTTTTGTGCGATAGACAAGCCACAAATGTACACAAGTGTGAGAAATCAGACAGAGATATTAGTGTCGGTTTTTAGGTCTTGCCTTTGATCAGTTTTCAGGGCAAATTAAAATAAAAACCGCATTTCCATTTAATTTTACTTGCACAAGGCGCGTTGACACCACGCATTTCTGTAACTGTGTGTGTATGTGCGCGTGTGTGTGGGTGTGTGTGCGCGCGTGTGTGTTTGTGTATTTAGCGTCGCTGCCAGTGGGTGGTGTGGCTTTTGTGGCCTGAACCTTTGATTGATAGAAACAAGCTGCGTTTGCATATACAATTTTTACAGCAAATTTTGCGGCAAACTCTTAAAGCATTGCAGCGTAGAGTTCAAAGTTCAGTGTATGCTTTGTGGCCCTTTTAAAATATCAATGCTGCTTTTTCCATTCGGCTGGGAAAGAAAAATGGCTTCAACAAAAAAAATATAAAACTGAAAAAAAAAGTTGGGAAAATTGCAAAATACGAGCGCACACAGTTAATAAAACTTTATGCGTAGAATCAGCAATAAAGCTGCCCTCTCAACTTTAGATATAATTAAATTTTCCAACAATGTGCTGCCCCTATATACACTTAGTATATTTTTCCTGCTTTGCATAAAGCACAAAGGCAACAACAACAACAACAGCAACAACAACGGCAACAGCAGAGGCAGCGGCAGCGGCAACTGTGAACAAGGCTAATATCTTTTTAAATCATAACTTGCCTTATATACGCCGTCGAGCAGGAACTGCAAAACAGGTACCACCCGAGGCCAGAATCAACGCGGCCACCTCCCCCATTCCACCCCCTCCACGCATAAAGCCGAGAGTTACAGTTCCGTTGGCGTTTGAATAATTGTTTGACATTTTGAATAATTTAATTCAGCGACTGTTTTTAAGTGTTGCTCGAGTGAAAATGAAATTGAAAACCAGATTTGACCTCTCGCCCCCCTCCGCCCCCTGCTCGTCCCCAACGAAAGCGAATTCAACTCTCAGCTGAAGTTCAAGATTATGGCTTGGGGAATTTGGTGACGCCGCCAACGGGCCGCTTCTCATTGTGCAACAAGGCGCCGCTAGGCAAACAGGGTCAGGCAGCCAGCCAGTCAGGCAGCCCCCTCTTGGGGCTTTGGGCGCGTGGGCGCGCCAGACTGCCCAACAAACTGTGCGCTAATCGAGCAATTAAACACGTCTCGCATTTGGACAGGCAAACAGGCAAACAGCCAAGCAACTAAACAACTGCCAACTGGCAACTACCTTAACCATCCACACACACACACAGACACACACACAGCGTGCTGCGCCTGGCAATTTACAGTTATGGGCAGACCACACTCGTCTACAAAGTGACCAAACTTGACAAAGACTTCTGCATAATTGACTCGTTAAATTCCTATTTAATAATATATTACCTAGGTGAACTTAACAGAAATGTTTAGAATTGAGTTTCTACTTGCAATCAAATGGGGCTGACCGCATTTTCACATCATAGTTGATTTGATGACTATAGCTTTAAGATGAAGGGAGACATGGATGTTCGCGGTTTACCCGCCCCCAAGATATATAGATTCTATCGAACTGCCACGCCCCCAATGGACGTTTCCAAAATACTGTTGAGTGATCTTTAGTAGGTCATTAGTAATCTGTGTGAAACTTATGTCTCAAGCTTTAAAACTATGGGAGATATATATATGGGAGATTTTCACTTCGTGAACGAGAATAAACATTAAAGTTTGTGTGTGGGTTTTAGCTGTATAGAAAGAATTTTAGAATCGGATTCTACATATTGATTATTGTATCCTCAAAGCAGACCTAGTTCAACCTGTAATTTTAGAGAAATATCGATTTGCTTGGCTCGATATTTAAAATTGCCCGAAAATTAAAATTACCCAAATTTGATGACTTTAACACTAAATATGTATATGTATTATGTATATGTATTTCATACGAACTATTTTTATTTTATTTTTTTTATTCATAAGATAAATCAAATTGGAAATGTTGTATTATAATTTTTGTTTCTATTCATAAGTACTATAAATAAAAAATAAAGTTCGTCTCATTTATTTCGCTTAAAACCTTTTTTTAACTTATTTTTCTGAGGTAGTTCTAAAAATATATGTGCTCCTCCTCCCTAATGGCACCATCGACCTGAACAAAGGATATCTGCAATTCGAGCATCTTCTAGTCCCCTATTTTTACTAATCTGGCATTTGTTGGAGAGTGTTGCAGTGGTGGGTGGCCCGCGGGTTTGGCGCTCCGCTTGCTGCCACCTGCAACTTCAAAGCGACGCACAAAATACAACACAAAAAAAATAAACTAAAACAGTTTAAGTGGCACTTTTATGGCACTGCCGAGAGGCCGTCGTTGTCGACGTCGACGCCTTTGCCCGATAATTGCCCCACGTTAGGTAAAGCTGGGGGCGGGACGGGCCAAAAGACATTTGCAGCGGCTTATGGGAGCATATTAATATAAGCAAATCTGCAAAGGGACTAAGACGCACAAAGCCTTCGCGGAGCCCAATTAAAGGCCCAGGAGGAAATGGATAAAGTGCTTATTAATTCGGCGCTTTAATTTCTTCATTTGCTTTACCTGCAAAAAACAATAGGGCTGACAACAATATTTAGCTCGTTGCCAGTTTGCCAGCGCCGACGCCAGCCCCATTGGCCATGCAAAGCCAATTGTGTGTCTAAATGTGCTCCATTTCCATGCCCATTTCCCCTGGCCACGCCCCTCTCCTGTTGCTGCTGTTGCTGGCGTCTCCGTTTTCCAACTGTCGCACATTTGACTAATGCACAACAAAAGTGGAGTGTTACAGGATATGCATAATACATCGGGTACACTTGTAAGTGAGACAATAATAGAAAAGAAAGAGCGCTCCGGCGCACACAGACAAACGGACGGACAGACGGACAGACGGACTGACAGACCGACAGTCAGAAAGAGATAGAGACTGAAACAGAGAGGCATGACAGACTCAGGCTCGGGTTCATGCCAGAAGTCGAGGCAAAAAAAAAAAAAAAAAATGGCAAAGCAAAGGCAAAGCGCAGAGCGAAGACAAAAGCGACGGGCAAAAGGATGACAATACAAACTGGCGCCACTTGCCTCGCACGCAGTCGCTAGGCCAACATTTTAGTTTTTCGCCTCCTCTGTTTTCTAGGATGAGTGCGGCTTGACGTCAACGCCGACGTCGACAGTATGCCGCACGTCCTGCTGCCATAGCACACATACCAGCAGCAACAAAGGGCACAACCCGCCCCCCCTCCCTTCGCCAGCCCCTCTTGCTCTGCCGCTAACAACACCAGTCAAAGGCAGCTTTAAAGCCTGACCTGGTCCCACACAGCCACAATGTATGGCTGCTGTTCTGTTATGTTTTATTCGGCATGGCTCTGGCTCAACTGGCACGCACACATCATTTTTTATCCAAGAACGAGTTTGCAAAGCCCAGAGCGAACGCCGCTTGACCCATATACAGGGTATGCACACACCTAATAAGCACATTGCACATTGACCTTAGCTGCGAACGGCCAGGGCGGTGAGAGAGTGTGTAAGGCTAATTAAAGTCGTCACACATGGCGTATGCGCAATATATGCTCATAATTGCAAATATTTCATCCAATTTACATACAGACACACACATACCCATTTACACACAGTGCGCTTCATAATAATAATTCAAATTTTTAAATATACATCACATCATATCTGAATAATATTGTTCCATAGAAAACCATAATGCACGTTGTTTTTTAAATTTAAACTTAGAATTAAAATATAGTAAGGTCATTTAAATAAAATCAAAACTGAGGAATTTATAATTCAATTGCAATATAGCGTAACTATTATTATGATCCACACTGTATATAAGTACAGAAATAAATGTATGTGTATTAACAGTGTGACTTTTTTAAGCACTACCGTAATATACGATATATTTGCATATATGGACAGAGAAATAACAGTTGGGTAAAAAAAGGGCCAATTGAAATCTCATTTCATAATTTTTGATTACCTTTTACTCATTTGCGCTTGTTAATTTTATGAAGTGTAATAATAAATAATAATTTACTGCTGCCATTTTGGCCCAATTTTTACCAGTCCGATAAAATCAAATAAAAGACTTGCAATTTAATCTGTTCAAATGTTTTAAATTATGCATGCAAATTATAGAAAATGCCGTAAGAAGCCCAACCCGTGTTGGGGAATTTAATTTAAACTGAAAGGTAACTATGCAAATTCTCACAACAGAAATTAAATTCGACCAAACGGTTTGCTGACAGCTGACAATCAATAAGATGATGGCAAAGAGAAGGGTTTTCCAAACTAACAAGAAATCATTATTAAATATCCTAGCAGACATGCTAAATGACATGCCATCGACAGCATCATATAATGTCAGAAGAGAGAGTAATAAATGCAGGGTATTTAATTGGCAAGGCCTTCACAAATATCAGACTTATTAGCACATTTTATTGATAAGACAAATTCAAGTGTTTAGTGTATGATAATACATTTTTGCGTTTGCCTTAACATGGAAACATAATGATAAGAAATAAATCACAAATTTGTATAGTCGCTGTTGTCACTTTGAAGCGAACAGACGTGAAATGGAAAGCATTTGGAATAGTAGGGATAACACCTGGAGTGCGTCCCGGCGCACCTCCATGTACAGCTATGATACTTCTGTGGGTCTCATCATTTTCAATGCCATGAAGAACTGGCCCAAAAACGTGTGTCAGGTGAGCACAAACAGTAAAATCCGCAAAACAAAACTATTTTATAGTGAACACAATACCGCAGATATCGGCTAACGATGGCGTGTCTGTGACCAGCGAAGAGGCCATCACCTGGGCCATTCGTATAGCCCAGCAGCTGAAGAAACGCGGCCTGGACCATACGAGTGTTGTGGGCATCGCAGCGAGAAATACCACCTACCTAATGCCAGTGGGCGTGGCATGCCTGCTAAATGCCACCCCTTTCATTCTGTTAATCCCATATTCGACGAAGGTGCGCTCTCGGCCATAGCGTTCTTTGATACCCATTCTAATCGCAATTCTGTACAATTTAGCGACTATTAAGTTCATGTACGAGGCAACCAAACCAAAGCTGATATTCTGTGATAAACAGGAATATAAGAAACTACGTGCAGCCACCAAGGACTGGCAACCGGAGATCTTTACCATATCCGAGCCGATGGACGGTGTGCCCAGCATTCAGAGTCTCTTGGATCCCACAGCAACTGAAAAGTTTTATCGGTCTGTGCAAATTTTTATCTAAATCTATTAACTGAAATTTGTTAAAGCCTTATGTTTTTGCAGGCCGGAACCACTCAAGACTGGCGGCGATCAAACTGTGGCTATTCTGTGCTCCTCAGGCACCACTGGCATGCCCAAGGCGGTGTGCATTTCAAATAGTGTATTATTGCAGGATAATATGTAAGTAAAGAACATAAAAAATATATTCAAAAATATTTATACCAAATGGGATAAGAGTTCACTATAAAAAAGAAAAAACCAACCAAGCGTATTAAATATCAATTTTTTTAAATATCGCAATACTAATTGTTATTTTTTTCATCAATAAGAAAAAGTGTCTTAATGTTGCTATTATTTTTTCGCCTCTGTATATATTATGTATATGGAAGGATATTGCCTTACTGTATTGAATCAGAAATTTATTTACACTAGTACTAGCACTTTAAAAAAAAATTATTTGAAATGCAATAATTCAGAAAACCTGAAAATGCCGAATTTCCAATTTTGCATTTGCAGGCTAGTCAACAGCGAAACGGTGTTCTTCATTAATAGTGGCCTGGATTGGATAACCGGCCTGTGGGCCTTCATGTTTAGCGCCGTTTTTGGCAGTACGCGCATTTTAACGAATAAGCCCTTTTCGCCCGATTACTTTGTGGAATTGGTGAAGAAATACAAGATCAATTATGCAACTTTGGCGCCCGTCCATTTGGCCGCCCTCGTGGCTAGCCCAGCGGCCACGCCCTACGCTCTCTCCACGCTGAGGTGGTATCGTCTCACAGGCCACGCTCCAGCGGGCCCAGGAATTATGCAAAAATGCCACACTCAACTCGGCGTACGCCATGACGGAGGTGGGGCCCATCACAATGAATTTTGGCATCCAGAATACAGCATCGGCTGGCAAGCCGGCACCCGGCATAAGCATTAGGATTGTGGATGAGAATGGCAAAAGCTTGGGTCACAATGAGGTCGGTGAGATATATGTGCATACCGGCTTGGCCTGGAATGGATACTATGGCAATCCCGTTGCCACACGCCAAATTCAAGACTTCAAAGGCTGGATACATACCGGCGACTTGGGCTACTTTGATGACCACAACTATCTCTACGTCGTGGATCGCAAAAAGGAGGTGCTCAAATATCAGGGCATTCACTACTGGCCCACCGAAATCGAGAATGCAATTAGGGAGCTGCCGCAAGTGCGCGATGTTTGCGTTGTGGGCGTGCCCCACGAACTATTGGGCGATGCGGCCGGCGCCCTGGTCATCAGGAGCCAAGGATGCGATATAAGCCACAATGAAATTGCAGATCACGTGGCCAAGCGCCTGCCCGACATCAATAAACAACTGCACGCCGGCGTTCGATTCACCGAGAAGCTACCCATTAATCCCAATGGCAAGGCCATGCGGAAGGCGGCACTCGAGTTGTTCGTGGCACTAGTTGCAGTTAATTAAAACTAATTAGCAAAAAAATAAATAAATAAATAAAAAAGTTCGTGTTTTTTTTTACAATTTACTCATTCACAAGGGCCTTACTTTAACTTTAGGACATTTGACATGCTAGTAAAGCATTCAAATATTTCTAAATAGCTACTAACCATGTATGTACATTTGTTTGGCTATGCATGAGACTATTGTGCGTCTTTAATATGCAAAAAACAAAAAATGTGTAATAACAAACAAAACAAATACGGTGCATTTGAGTACTAAGCAAATTTAAATTTTTAAACAAATTTTTTTCTAAAAAGTGAGTACTGGGCTTTTTCTATACGGGATTTTTTTCTTACAAAAAAGCTCTAAAAATTTGATTTTTAATAATACACATATTTTAAATACAGAACAAATCTAAATGACAGACCAAAATGCCTTCAGATATGAAAACCGCTTCAGTTTTGACAAACTTATGGGCGTTTGAAATATGGGAGCTATGGATCCGAGAGCTTTACATGTCAAAATTTTTGTCAATTTTTGCATGATTTTTGACAAAAAACTTGATCCTTTTTAAAATCGGTTTTAAAGTTGTTTTATAAACTAATTGTGGCAACCACAATCGATTAAAAATATAAATTTGCAATTTTAAATTTAAAAAAAAAATTTATAGTAAATAAGTAAGGCAAAAAAGTAAAATAAATCAATATATAGGACAAATTATAACTAAAACGGGTTGAAATATGGGAGCTGCGGATCCGCGGACCTTTGAAAATCAGAATTTTAGTCAATTTTTATTTGTCTGCAAAAATTTGACATTCTTTTACGTCGTGAACAAATATAAAAGCAAAGAAATATTCATAAATTTGTTTCGCATTTCAATTTGTTTTCCATCAGATAGTTGCATTACTTTTACTTTAAAAGCTGTTGAAGTTTGGCTCATGCATAAACAAACAAGTACGTACTTGAGAATGGAATGGGTGTTCGTCCTTACCTATAAGTACGCAAAAATGTGAGAAATGCGGCTAGAAAAGAAACATTTTCATGGTTGGTTTTTTTTAAGTAAATGGAAAAACAAAGAAAATGTGTGGATACTTGCGTAGCACTTTTCGTTAGTGTAACAGTCGGTAGCTATCGAAGTCTTTTTCTTAAATACATCTACAATGCTAGCAAAACTAAAACTACAAGTAGTTGTAAAATGACATTATATTCCATTGCATCATAAAACATTAAGATAAACGATAAACAACAAATATTTGCAGCAATTTTTCAAAAGTGTTAAGAATACATTTATTCAACATTTTTTAAATTTTAACATTATAATAAATTAAAAAACAATTTAACATAATTTATATTATTTTTTTTAACTGATGAAATGTGAATATGATAAATGAAAAATTAAATATAAATTTGCAAATTTGCCATAATTTCGGCAGGCATTTGTGTAAACTGTTGTAGACAGTCGTCAGCAACATCAGCGATTAACCTTTTCTCACAAATTGGCCATAACTTGTGGAGAATGCACACTCAATTTGTATATGTGTATGTAAATGTGCTTCAGCATTTATGCAAATACATATCTACTGTTGCCGATCACATTGAGTGGCGCGTTAAAGTCACGTAATTCGATCATAGCACGCACTCACACACACACGCATATACACACATACACACACACACACACGTAGGGATGTGAGTGTAGCGCAGCCCTTCGCAGCCGACACAACAAATCCTTTGCCCACACACACACAAATTAAATCCCTTTATGTGCAGTTGATGCTTTTCAGGCCTAAGCTCGACAACAACAAAAAAAAAGGGAGCAACAACAAGTACGACGCAAATGTGTCTTAAAAAGAAGCAATGCTCAAGGTACGCCAAAGTTATGTGCTCTGTACCAAACCGCCCCCCTCCCCCTCCCCTTAGTTCCTTTAGCCATACCATGGCCATGTCCTGTTACCTTCACGGCGTTTGGCTTACTTAACAGGCAGCCAGGCAAAAATGCAAATATTTGTAAAATATATGCGTGTAAAAATTGTTGTGCTCCATTATCCTTTTAACTGGATATGGCGAACACATGCGGGACCTGAGCCAAGGCAAATACCAGGAGCCATCAGCTAAGCAGGCAGATAACAACAGCAGCAGCGGGCTGAAGGGTAAGCAGGGTTGAAGGGTAAAACGGCGGCCAAGCCAGCTTGAAGGGTTTTTTGCTCTCAGGCATGTCGATGCGTGCGATTTGCTTGCCTTGGAAGCGGGACAGGTGCCCGTCTATCTAAGTAAGTGGGTTGTCAAAGCAAACAGCAACAGCAACAGTAACAGTAACAGCAGCAACAACAGCAAATAATAATAAAGTAAGAAAAGACAGCCAAATGCCGCGTAACGAGGCAGCAAAGCGTCAGAGGCCGCAACATGACACTTTAAACGTTTTACTGTCCTCGTATATGGGTACTGGTAGCACGCAGGAGGGTGCCACTGATTGCCGATGTATACAGATACATGCATTTGAGTGTCTGTGTGTGTGTGTGTGTTTGGGCCAGACTGGGCCACTAAATTACCCACGCACTCGTAATCAATTGAAGTTATTGCATAATTTCGACATTGATAGAGTACGAAAGTCATTTCGATTTGATTTAATACACACACACACACATAGCTGCAGCAACAGCGCACACAGATACAGAAAGACAGTTATACGCCTCGTCGCATAATGTGTCACATTTCATTTGTTACGCTCTGCTGGCTGCGCAGTCAACGGCGACCGCGACAGCGACAGCGACTGTGCATATGAATGCTGCAGCATTTCCATTGAGCCCTCTCGACATCAATTCCACTGCGCTCTCTTTCGTTTTGCGTCTCTGTCGCCAACAATAAATGCACGTGATACTAGAAACACACACAGATAACATATATGTATATATCTATATATACATATAGTGTGCCATATATAGGGTCTATGCTTACAGCATCAATGAATGTTTGTTTGTACGCCTTCATGTAGGTTTATAGGTTTGTCCGTCCGTCTGACAGTAGTCAATCAGTTGCCCTGATTGCCAGTCGTCATCATACTCGACATCGACATCGCGAAATGATTTATGAGTTGCCGCTTATTGTTGTTGTTGTTGTTGTTGTTCCTTTTATTATTTGTTGTTGCTGTTCCAATGTTTTGCAGTTTGCCATTTGGCATTTGGCATTTGCCTCGGGCTGTCGCTTAAAGAAATTGAACTGTCAAACGCCTTTAGCCAGCAATCGCTTAGTTCTAAAATTCATTTCAGCTGATCCAGCTGAGATCAGCAAAAATCAAAATCAATTGATAAAATAATACACACATCGTAAATCACATAGTACACTCAGTCAAGACAAATTTAAACGCTTTATAATTGCATTAGGAAATTAAGGCTATCAAATGACAGCTTTTTAGGGTGTATAAATAGAATGTTTAATTTGCATAATTACCATATGAATTTGCGCTTGATATGCTTCTAAACAAATAAAGTGCAAAAAAACATTGCCGGCGGCTGTTCACCGTTAAAAACAGTCCAAAATGGTCATAAATACTTTTAGTATTTGGTATTTAGTCAAATTTGGTGACTCTAGCTTCAAAACTGTGGAATATATAGATTTTTATGATTTACCAGCCCACAAGTGTGCGCCAAATAATATAATAATAAAATAAAATAATAATAAAGTAGATTTTAGCGAGTAGCCTTGCAGTTAACATATCCAAAAATTTATAACACTATTTGACGCGGTTCTACGTGAGTATTTATTCCAAGTTGCAAGTCTCTAGCTTCAATGGCGCCGAAATAAATTGCGTTCATACGAAAAGAAGGACGGACTCCAGACGGACATTGCGCAAACCCAATATACTCTTTTACTTCGAGAACGAGTGTAAAAAAATATTTGCGTGACACACTTCATGAAAACAAGCAAGACTTTGTTGTGGGAGTCCCCAGACTGCATAATTAATAACTGCATAAGTAAATGGGAGAAAGATAAGAAATTAAAAAATAACATGTTTTGGCCTTCTGCGAGGGCGCGTGTAGGCGTCAATAAAATTCTGTTTTCTATTCGTGCATGTAATTATATATAATATATCAGAAACAATCTAGCCAAATACCAACGGAACACGGTCACATGATATTTCAATTGCGTGCACTCAAAACATGAACTCATACAACTGAATAAATTTTACCAAAAAAATATATAGAATAGATTTTTCAGGTGTATAAAAGAGCAATCAAATAAGAAAAAAAAGGTTCGTACAAACATGGATCTTAAAACACCCTTTCTGTTTGTTTGTTGCTTATTTTCATATTCAGCCCAAGTATTTAAACTTCGCATATCCCTAAAGTTCCGGCTCACCTTCGGGCTCATTTAAAGCTTTGCTAGCCTAATCGGATTTGCCGCACATACTGAGCTGTATCAATGCGACAATGTAATTGCTGCCACGTTCAGACCTCGACGTTGACCCCGGAAAAGCACACAGCATCACAGGATCAGGACTCCGCTAGCCCACACATGCGAGGGCAGGAGTTGGAGTGCGTGCAGTCGGCATATTAGCCATTCATTGAGCGCGTTTATAGCGCGCTTTTGTGCGCCTTCGCCACAAGCACACACAGAGACACACACACTCGCGTACACACAGCTTCACACGCACATACGTTGCAAAATACACACACAGACACACTCGCTGAGTCGGAACCTTTGCATTCAAAGCAAAAGGTCCTTTGGCGGATTTACTGATTGATGGCTATTAATTTATTTGTTGAGTGGTCCGTCGACGATGCGCCTCCAACCAAACGGGCCAAAGACTCGACTGCGATGAGCGGAGTTCTGTGGAGGCACTGCGAATCTGGCCCCAGCAACAGCTCCACAGAATAGTCGAATTAATAAAGATTTAGACATTGTTCGCGCCATTCATTGTTGTGAGTGCCCGCCAGCCCGCCAGCCTGCCAGCCCGCCACGCCGGGAAGCCATAATGCGCCTCCCTGCCGCCGGGCCATTCAAATCGCTCACAAAGAAGCACACAGCAGACAAATTCATTGAGAGCGCAAGTCCTTATATACTCTTTGCATTTCTTACAGACTCCACTGCATTGATGTGTCACTAATCAATAAAGTGATGCGCTGTTCAATACGTGCAGATAAAATACAGTGGTCTCTCGGAAGTGACAACCCTTTTAATATACTCCACTTTTACCTTTTATTTACAACAATTTTTTTTTGCATTTCTAGTTTTTAATGTTTTTAGAAATCAAAAGCAAACAAAAAAATTATTTAGAAATGTTTAAGGATTTACAAAAATTCAAATTATTTGCAAATTTAAAAACTTGCAGAGCAACTGTATTTAAAAAAATAGTCGAATTATGTACAAATTTTAAAACTTATAGGTTAACATTACTTTGAAAAAACTGCCTTTCTTGAATTTTAAAATTGGTGAATCCAAACATGAAGATCAGTTAACATCTATCTGATTATTTATTTCATGATTTAAAAATTAATCAGTTAACTTTATCTTAATAATAATTAAATTTACACCATATAAATTCTATTGGCATAAAAATCCCAACAAAAAAACCTCTCATGTAATCTTTAATAATAAATTTTCACCAATTTTTGTTTCAGCAAATTCACTAGATCCTTGAACTAGTTTAGACAGTGGCGCAACCAAAAGCTACGCCAAAAAGGTCAACCACTGAGAGTTTTTACTAATTACATTTTGGCATGTTACTTATGACATAAAAATCTTTGGCTGTCGATGGCTGCACGAAAATATATGGGTGCGCCACTTCCCAACTATAATTCTTGGACACGATTTTAAAATCCAGTTTGAAATCGTTTAAGCGGAATATAAAAGGAAAGTGTTATTCGTATCTGTTGGTTTGAGGTGCTCACATGAAAAATTAAAAGAAAGCCATAAATATATGAATTGATTAAAGTAATCAATTTAATAGGGGCGTTATGAAAGCAGATAGTGGCAATAACAAAAATAACAAAAATATGAGCAACACCCACTACAACAACTGTCAGCAGTCAGCAAAACCATCGTGACTTACTTTTAGGCGTGTTTCTGTGTGGGTGCCCCGTGTGTCTGTGCTTGTGTGTGCCTCTAGGTGTGTGTGTGTGTCTGTGTGGCCATAGATAATCAAATTTGGCACTAATTCACAGCAGACACGCAAAGCATAAATAAACTTGCTATAGTCTTTCACTCTTTTTTTGCTGTCGATTTTTAGAAAACGAGTTTGCAACCGCAGCGTGCGAACTAAATAAAAATACTTTTTTAAGCAGGGAATCTGCGAGAAGCCGAAGTTCTTATACACTAGTTGGCCACACTAGTTAAGTAAAAAACTATAATTAGGAACAGGAAACCCGAAACCTTAAGCTATTAATTATTTTTTTTTAGTCGGCATCAGCTAAGTAGATTAAGTTAATTTCTTTACTGCCCATCTTATTTTAAGCCTACGAAGACATCTAAACTTGTGCTAATGTTTTGCCAAAAATCGAAATATAAAAACATAGTATATATATACCCTACAAATATAAATTCGTAATTTATTTATAAATATGTTTTCCATAGCGCTTGAATTATTGCACTTTTTTTATTATATAGTCAGATACTAATATTTGTTGTGGCTATTCAAAACCAAGTATCTCCGTACAACTTAACATAGCATTTCTTACAATCTATATTTGGGTACGACACTTATGATGTGAAAATGATTATAATGCATGTAGCTCTTATCACAAGATATGCGTCTAATTGAGTCGTGATATGAAAGTTGTTGATGAATGGGCCACAATGGTGTGAAAGTGACGCAGATACGCTAATCTTTAAAATGTTACTGCCAAATTTTGCAGATGTCCCAATCTAAGCTGTCATAAACAGTTCACTGAATGAAAACCTTATCATCAAAGTGCCACTTAAGCTGATAAGGCGGGCAACAAGAAAAGGAACAAGTGTTTGTTACCAAGATGATCAGCTGTAAGATATACCGAATGCAGATACTCTATGGGTAGCGTGATATATCAAAATTTAAACTGTGAGGCAGTCTCTTCAGTAGTAGGCAAAGTCCACAGTAGATTAGGTATACCGCCCCTGCATACCCTCACCGTTCACAACTAAATGGCATACCCACGACGACGACGACAACGACGATGATAACGACGACAGCTGCAGTTCTGGCTGCCCTCAGCTGTCCGTGGCAAATGCCTGGCCAAAAACAAATTGAAAATGGTGAAAAATGGTGAACAACGCAAAACAACACAAACAAGCTAACCAAAAAAAAAAAAAAAAAAAGAATTGGGTAAATGCTATTGCACTGAGTTGGTGGCATGTCTGAGGCTATGGCTCATTTAAAAGTGCATACAAAATTTGCATGCTAGAATGGGCTCACATAGCGTATGAGTAACATACTCCAAATACAACATGAAACATGAAAAACAACAAACGCAAACTGCAGAATTATGCGCAAAATCCAAAAGCATAACAATAATTTGCTGCAAGCGAAGCAAAATATGAAACAACACCAACTGCAACGGATGTATGAGGGGTGGGGCGGGTCTGAGTGGAGGGGTAGGCCGAATGGGTGGTGGACTATGCCCAGTGGGGGCGTCTCCATGTTGTCGCCTTTTCGCCCCAGTTGTTCGCCTGTCATTTTAGTTTATTGACTTTGGCAAATAGTTGGCAGCACAGGTAATAACATCAATGCAGTTGCCATTTTTTGCCCTACCCCAACCCTCCGCTCGGATATAGTTTTTTCCAATGCGTTGCGCAGAATTTACAACCCTGCTCCCCCAAACCAGTTGAGGCAGATGGGCATTGCATTTTATTAGCAACTATTACACGTCCTCGGAGACCGTAGACCGGAGACCGCAGGCCGTATCAGCCGCAGTCTTTATAGACCAAAGGCCATAAAGCCAAGAATTATTATAATGTGATTATTATTATGATTATGCGATCGTTATCGTAAATAATTTTCAATGCGCCGCGTGTGCTTAGACTTCGATGTGAATGGGGGGCATGGGGCATGGGGCATGGGGCAGTTTGGGGGCTGGGATGTAGACGATAAGACCTTATGGAAATTTTTTTCGAAATCGCTTTGAGCAATTGCAGCTTTTGCCGCAGTCCCGGAAAAGTGTCCTTTGTGCTTCCATTCGCCTTGTTTCGTTATGACAAAAACATGAAAATGAAACTATCGGCCAGCGAAATTATCACATACTAAGTCAGCTTGTTAGCAGAACGAAA
Source organism: Drosophila robusta (assembly GCA_035043565.1). NCBI lineage: Eukaryota > Metazoa > Arthropoda > Insecta > Diptera > Drosophilidae > Drosophila > Drosophila robusta. The sequence goes on along the minus strand of JAWNMW010000583.1, from coordinate 7,743,049 downwards.
TGTATGCAACAGTTCATAAAGCATGATGTTGCCCCTAACGGAAAAGGTATATGGGCAGGCGGGTAGGGGGACGGGCAGGCGGACGGCGAGCTGGTACTCATCATATTTTCCAACTCGCCACAAAGAACAAAAACGGAGCACGACAGAAAGAAAACTATGCAAATGCAAATTAGATGAACATAAAAATGAGAATGAGACAATGAAATGCGATGCGCAAAGCGTGCAAAACTTAGCCGATGAGAAGGCGGAGGGGAAAGTAGGGAGGGGGCACTTGGAAAGTACTCATTTACGAGTAGGAGTAAAGAAGAGTTTGAATCAGCCAACAAAAAATGGATAAAAAAAATGACACAAAAGAGAACGGAACTCGGATGAATGACACAAGAGCCTTAAAATGAAGAAGGAAATGTTTAAAGAATAAAAAACGCATCAAAAAAAGTATCAGAATAGATAAAGAATATGTCAAAAAAAGTTCTGAGCCGAATGAAAGTACTATGGCACATAGAAATCACCTGATAAACATAAAAACAACTAATAAAAAATATTTAATATTGCATATTGCGTTTTATGACAGGTAAAAAAGGGTAGTTTAGAAGGGAGTTAAGTCAGTAACTTATAGAAAGAAAAAAACAAATGATATAGGGGACTTATAGATAAATATGTTTATTTGCATTAATCTGCATTAAAAGACGCACAATTTTCCTGCTATATATATATATACATCAACTGCATGTACAGGGTATTTGCATGACGAGCAGTCTTAATTAGGGCAATCTCATTTATTTCCAAACCAGCATTGAACATACATATATTGGAACTTTGTACCACCTAACAGGATACAAAACTGACCATGTTAGACCAGACAAATAGTTGGCATTGGCGAGTGGGGGAGGAAGCGGGTAAATTAAAAGCGGGAGCGAGATGGGCAGAGTTGGAAGAGCTCAAGCAAAACGCAACAGCAGCAAGCCAGCGTCAACTAATCGCCTAATGGTCTCTTTGCAGATAATTACCAGGGCTTATAGTTGCTTGTAGGATTAGAAAGCGCGGCGAAAAGGAAAACAGCAATGGCCCAGTGTGGCGCAGTGTGCCCGGGTGCCACAAGAAGTAACACCAATACCAACAAGGACATTCAGCGAAAGGAGCAGCTAGCTGCTGCTGATAGACGCCCACACATATCAAAAAGGTCATATCTGAGCGCGAAAGAAGCTGTAAGCAGGACATAAAGCCGACCAGGCTGATTTGGCAAATGAGTGTGGTAAAATGGACAAAGTGGCAGCCGTCTGTTAACTCTATATCCGACTAACTCTCTTTCTAGGGACATCTGCCAGCTGGCCAGCGGAATCCAATTAGGTCACATTAGGATTTCTGTGCTTTCATTAACTAATATTGGCTGCAGTGTATGCAAAGATGCTTCGCAGAGATAGCGAGTGTATTAAACACACACATGCGTATCTACATAACACCATCATTGGCCATAGTAGTAATTGGTTAACTGTTGTATATAGGGCAACAGCTCGTTTTGCAAACTGTTGAGCTAATAACCCTTGAAGATCAATGCAGCTTTATATCGTATTAGATTTGAGGCCTACTTCAGCACGAAATACTCACACAAAGCAGAATATTGTTAGGGATTATTTAGGAATTAAAACATCTGCAACAGGTTTTTAGCAAACTGTTTGTCTAAAAGTTTTTGGCAAAACATTTTTCAGATAGTATCTGGTTCATCGTACTTAGGTTTATTGGCCTGTAAATTGCATGTATGTGCTTTAAAATAACGTATCACAATGGAAGCTTTTTCTTTTTTGGGTGCCGAATATTAAGAACCCTTGCTGAATATTTATGGATATGCAATATTATACTTTTAAAACTAGCTACCCACCATGGTCAACCAAAGGTTCGACTTCTATAAATAGAAAGAAATACTTCGGACTATATTTATTTTAAATATACTCGTACGTATACGAAAAAATAAAAATTCCTTTTCATAGGCAAAAATTATTTGTAGCTTAATATGTATTTATTTATTACTTGATACATTTTTATCTACAATATTACTCTCGTTTGATCCAATTAAGAGGGTATCTTAGAAACATAAATAATAGACGGAGCAGTCGGGTGTAACCGACGACACAATACTCGTTCACAGCATATTTGGTCACTCTTGCTCCAAAGTTGTGGGAGATAAAGATGCGATATACATAGATAATATTAGTTTCAAAACTGCGATGTTTAGATCATTAGTAATCTGCCTGCAAAACTTGATTTATGTAGCTTTAAAAGTGAGGTAGATATATAGGTTAAATCTTCAGCCAAAAAATTGATACACTTTATTTAAAGCGGTTACATACGAGACAGACAAACGGACATTCATTAACCTAATACACTCTTTTCATGCCGTAAACGAGTGTAAAAACTATAGAATGCAATATATGTTGCGCGTAATTCTTTCTAAGAAATTTCCCTCCAAGTCGCCACCAAACGCATTATAAACGCTTTAAAGCCGCGCGGCTGTTGTAGTAAAGCGATTTTTGAACTTTCAATTGTGTGCAATGGTTTGGCATTCTTGATGGCACAGTGGGACTTACACTAGATGGCGGATGAGGGATGGGGGATGTGGGACCAGTGCTGAGGTTTCGGCACCTGGGCCAGCGCCAGCGCGTACGGCAAACACAAACAACAAGGCACAAAGGACGCCGAAAAACGCCGAGCGAACTACTCCAAAACAACTGTGCAAAGTGGACTTGAAAAAGTTCGAGCACTTGAGCGGCAGCATGTGTAATAAAGGTTATTTATGTATATTTTATCGCTTTGCCAAGCAGATTTCCGCAGCGAGTGCCCTTCGGGTTTGGTAACCCCCTCCCTCTCGCCCAGAACTCCTGAAATTGGCTGAAGCAGTTGAACTTTGTAGAGTAGTTTCGCGTTGCGTATAAGATTTATTTTGGCAGCTGCAAACAGCAATTAGATGAACGAAAAGTTGGCCATATAAATGCTAATGCCCGCACGCCACAAAGTATGCAATGCAAAGTGGCCAAGTGACGTCGAAAATTGCATTTCTCATTTGCGGCAAAGGCCGAAAAATCTCATTACATGGGCCAAAGCGAATTAAAATGCAAAAGGTGACAGAAATTAAGCGACTGCTCCAAGTGGAAACTGTCGCAACGGAAGTAATAAGTGATAAAACGGAAGACAAAGTGCCGTTAGAGCGAAGTGCCCCCGCCGCCACTTCAAAACCGGATACGGATGTGGATGCGCATGCAGAGTGAACTATTGCCAAGCTAATCGCGACGTGACGTGACGTGACGAGCCCAAACTTCTGCCTGGCTGCTGGGGCAACATTCCAATTGACATGCAGCAATCGACCTTTATTAAAAGTTTTCTGCCTCCCACCCTTTTGTTTTTTTTTTGTGTTTGTTTGGCCCTTGGCTCGCAAAAGAAGCCGCGCCCAAGACGCAATATATGGCCAGCACCGCCCCGGAGGGCACACAACTGGCATCATCCAATAGCAAAATGTTTGTTTGTGGCAGCAGCCGTCGCTGCCTGCCCCCCTCCCCTCCCCCTGCTGGCCCTGTGACTACTTCGGTTTCGTAGCCAAGCGATGACAAAAGCTTATTGACAGATTATTCAACCGTTGGCACATATTGCCGCCATAGTTTGGCGCCATCGAGCAGCAATAACAAAAGCAACAACAACAAGAACAACAACCGTGACCGACAACAACGGGGGCAACAAATCAACGGCAGAGTCGAACAAATCGACAAGCGTTCCGAGCAAATAATTAAAAAAGTTGCCAATATTAAAACTGAACGACCAAACGTTGCCAAAATGTTCGCACTCTGGGAGTGTAGGGTATTGAGGTGTCGAAAGCCCGCTCAAGTAGTTTTGACTGCAATCATTAATCTCCTTCAATCGCTGTAAAATAACTTATATACTATTCATATTTTAAAGTATATCGCTGGTATTCTAAATAATGAAATGTATATCGTTTAAAATACAATTTAAACTTTTTCATCGTGACTTTAAGACAATCGGGAGCCACCAAATAATCATATGTGAAATATTCAATATTTTCGATAAAAGAAGAAAAAATTAAATGTTTATCATTTAAAATACAAATTTAAAAAAATATATTCCCAATTTTAAGAAAAGCCGAATTTAACAAATAATCATAAGAGTAACATCTTCGAAATTATAATACTTTGACCTTATAATATTTTGTTGATTATTACAAACTCGATAAAGAAGAGAATATAATGAAATGTATATCGTTTAAAATACAAAATACAATAACCATTATAATATTTTCACATTATAATATTTTGATGATTATGGCGAATTCGACAAATAGAAGACGCTTCAATGGTATTGTATTTCGATACTTTCTATTTATAGGATATGTATTCAAGCGACCTTATCAATCTCAATAGTGTACAATTCATTCTTATTGTTGTAGCCATTGCTCCGGCTTGTGTTATAATCGGTCAATTGCTGAGGCCAAAAGCGTCAACCGTCTGCAACGTGCCGAGGGAAAATGCCCTAGCCCCCACAGCGCCTCCCCCGCTCCACCCATCGCCAGGGGTGTCTATCACACTGGATGTTTTATATGATGCCAGCCACGAGTACGTTCACCCAAAATAAACCGAATTCTGGCAACGCCCACGTTTTATTGCCACAGTGCGCTGAAGTTTTTACTTATTTTCTCTCAACCAAATAAAAGCATCAGAGTATATACTCACATATATATGTTCATAGCAATATATGATATTTCAGTGCCTGCCTGTTTGTTTTTACTTTTCATATTCGCATGTGCCGATATATATCGTGACTTGTTTGGCAGATTGCGCAATATTCCGGGGCAGCTGTGAATGCAACTACAAGTTCCAGATCCCCCCTTGCACAATGAGAGCCACTTGGCATATGCTTCTTGTGCCGTTGCCAACCACTAGACAGAGGCCATGGAAGATGCTGATAGCGGTTGCGATGGGGGCAAGGGGCAGCCAGGTCGCACGGCCAGTTTTTGTTGCAACTGGCTTGATTCATGAGCCAAATCTAATAAGCATTAGGCGCAACGAACGAAGGAACATCACTAAAAAGCCATAGATCTTTGGACCAAGCACCGCAAAACCAAAGCAAACCAAACAAACCAATGCAAACCGAAAGCCGACGAAAAATTAAACAAAAAAGAAATAATAATAAAAAGTAGAATCTAACCAAAGCAGTTACTGAGAGTTGCTGAGCGTGCTGCCACTTCTTTGCTTTTGACCAGGGCTCAAACCAAGCAACCAACCAGTCAGCCAGCCAGCCAGTGAAAAACAAATCAAGTTGAAGTTTTCTCATTTCCATAACTAATGCAAAAATCCAATTTCTTATGCAAACATAAAATTTTCCACTCGCAATGCTCAGGCGACAGCGATATGGGAATGGGGAGGGAAGTTGGGAGGTTGATTGGGTGGCTGGGGCATGGGGATGTACGGCGTGCATGCATACTATAAAATTCAGGTCAAGCAAACCATAAAATCATTCATCATTTTCGTGTAAGTGTTGCCGCACACACAAACACACAAACACACACACGCACACACAATCGCAGCTCCTTGCCGAGCCTTCATAATGTCTACATATGTGTGTGCGTGTGTGTGTGTATGTCTGTATGTGTCTGTGGTCTGGGTGAGGTCCTGTGGTGCCTTTAAAAACGGCCGACGTTCGCATTCCTGCAATAAAAATCAAGAAAGCAGCCAGCAAAATACTCAACACCAACAAAAACAACAACAACACACATATAAAACAAAATAATAATAATAATAATAATAATAATGAAGCACAATCCGAATGAAATGGCTGCGTGCGAGCGAGACAGGTGACAAACCGGCAAGCTAGACATGAGCCCCATTTGCATATTAAGTTCTCCCACGTTGGGCACTGCGGCGGTGGAGTAGCATTAGGTAAGGTCCTTCTGCTTGGATGTATTTTGGGGCAGCTATTTTTTTTTCTTTTGTGGGTTCCCGTGGATGTGCCGGCAAGGGATAAGTGTCAAAAGAATTTGACAATGCGCTCAGTTTCGTTTTGTTGTTCTATTTATTATTGTTGTGCCACGGTCGGTTCCTTCGTTACTTGGTCGATTTTTTATGCATCGAGAAATGTTTTGTGCGTGTGTTTGTTTTAATGGTCTATTTGACAGAGACTGGGAAGCTGACAACCGGCAACTGACAACGTGGTACTTGCCACTGCGAACCGGGCCCAGCTTCTTTTCAGCCTATTTGGTCCTTTTTGGTTTTTGGCCGCAGTGCCTGCGTAGGCAATTTAAGGTTTGCTGACTCGGCCGCCAAGCGATATTTTTTTTTGTTATTTTATGCGTTTCCACTTATTTATCACAATTTATTGTTGTCTACCTCAGCGCATAGATAAAAAGTTCAATTTGAATTTGTTTTAAGTGTGGCATGGATTCCATTCCGTCTTTTACTTCATCAATTTCAATCTTAATTGGTCGCAAATCAATACGTATCGGATATTCATTTAAGAGTTATTGATTGTTGGCCAACGGATAATCAGCAGTGGGAAAATCAAATCAGTAAAGTAGGCAAAAGTAAAACAGAATGCTCTAGTTAAATTCCCTCTACCCTTATTCTATAACCATCTACAATACATTATTACACACACATACACCGAGGATGTTCGTCCCAACGCCAAAAATTAACTCCTCAATGACTTCAGTGTTTATTATCCAACCGCTTAGGAACCATCAATACATATAAATATAATAGTGAAAAGGTACATATATCAAAAATAAAAGCAATATATAAATAAATAAAACAAAAAGGTACGGGGAAAAGTATATGTCCCGAAAAGCTATAGACCAATATTGGTGTCCCTAAACCCTATGTATTCAAAGTCATAACCAGCAAAATGTTAATATTTATTAACTTTAGGAAGAGGAGGAAACAGATCGAAAAAGGTAAGTTTAAAATTTCCTATAATATTTCCACAATTATTAAATTAAAATTAACAGGAGAAGTTAATGAAAATGTATATTGCTAAATGCGAGAAATCACACAGACGAACCAATTCACGTCTATAACATTCTAGGCACACCATGAATATAGTTAGTTCTTAAGTTTCGCTAGCTTCGCACAGCTTTGAAATAGGCATAACAATTTAATAATAGCATTTAATATTTTCAAACTAAAAAAAAATGGTTTTATCTGTATGTTAAATAGATTTGACAATCTAAATAAATAAAATCATTCGAAGCAATTAAAAGCCTTTTGTTGCTCAGAGATGTATTTTGAAATGGTTATAAGAGCATGCCCCTCATTGCTACTGGGCTAATTGCATGTGTATTACTTTGAACTATATATTACGTCTACCACATGGCCACAATTCAATTATTTTATTAGAGAAAAGGCCCAGAAGGCAATTGCTTTGATTGCTGTCGGTGCTTACCGCAAGGCTCTCCGGCAAAGAGCAACCGCAACTATGACGAGGACGCAGGATGAAGACTGATGGCAAAAATGCGTTAAATATGAAATGAAATGTTAGCCAGGCTATGCCGTCTACACGGCCCATGGAGGACGGCACCGTTGCCATCTTGGGGCTTGGGGCTCAGCTCTGCTGTCGATCTCAAAAATTTAACCGCTGCGCTGATGATGGCAGCAATTAAACGGAAAATGCCTGGCCAGAAATGCTCGAGAATTTGTGGTACAAAAATTCAATTAATTTTGGTGTGTCGCGCGTCGCACAGACAAAGGAGCATTAAAAGACCGGATAGCAAGTACGGGGCCTGGGGTGTATGCGGGGGGATGCGGCATTGTCATGTGTCTTGCCTGTGGTTAGAGAACTATAATAAATTATGCTACGACAACCGCTTGTTTGGTCTCTTGGCTCTTGATTAGCATGGCAACCGCTTAGCCCCCTAAATACCAGAAAAAAGAAGTCGGGTGTAACCGACTGCACAATACTCGCTCACAATAAAATCTTAAAACACTCGAAAACGGTCTTAATTATTATTGATATTTTTGAAAAAAAATAAATAAATAATAATAAAATAAATGGAATGGGCGTGACCGAATTTTTTCTGCTTGATATTTAGATGGTGTAGATAGGTTATCAGAAAAAAATCTGCCAAATTTACAGAGGTTACACCCCAGACACATGTGGATTTCTTCGATTTCCCCCGGACGTGGATAGAAAATCTTACCACTTAATCTGACGCGGGTCAGTACGACTATATATTCCACATTTCGAATCTCTAACCGCAACAGCGGCGATAAAAACTGCGTTCATACGGACATTTTGTCGGACAGCAAATCTGAATATACCCTATTCACTTCGCGAACGAGTATAAAAATGCTATGCAAAATTAAATAAATTACTTTTCAGAGCTTCTCGCATGACCCAGGGGTTGCAGTTAGCTGCTGGAGCTAAGAATATTTGTAAATTTGAACAAATTAGTTGGATCATTCGGCAGAAAAATCTCTGCCATACACGGAAAGTTTCAGTATCGGCATCTGGATTATACTGAAAACGAAGTTAACAAGTTTTGTGGAAACTATAACTTAATTGGCTTATTGTGTTACACAATTATGTGAAGTCGTGTTCAGAAGTTGTACCAGCTTGTTGGCAACGGTTGCAGCGTACAGATATAAAAGGATGCCAATGATGTAATTACGACTAATCAAAGTAGCACAAATGTGGGCTACATATGATTTTCAGTGAAAAAAATTATACACATATAAAATATTTTTTCTATTTTTATTTAATCAACAGCAACTGACAGAAATGAAGCAGAAACTATTGCAGCTTTTATTTTGTATGGTTTTATATCTTTTAGCTTATTTTACAAAACCCATCAGCACGGACCAATAATGAGAGAATTATATATAAAAAAGTAATGGTAAAGGAATAAAACAATCGTGCCGTGCAAAACCGGCTAGACCCTACTATGTATATGTATATATTTTAAATTCATATTGTGTTTAATTTTTCCTTTTGGTTTTATAGACTTATAGAAAATGTCAACAGATTATATGAAAGAATTAAATATAATCGCATAGAATTAAAGATTTGCATTGTACTGTTGTATTGAATAAATAATTATTAATATATATTATTTTCGTTTGGTGCAGTTTTTCTTACTATTTTTAGACCAAATTGATTTACATTTGAAATAATCTCCGCACAACAAACAATCAAAGTTTTAAAGTTCTCGCTCCTTCTCACCATTAATTACCAAACACTTGACAATACTCACAGTGCCTGTCATCTGTATGCCTGCGCCAAAATATCAGTGGCATGTTTCACGCGCCAGCCAAGTACGATTAAGTTGTGCAGAGAACTTCTCGTATCTTTGGCAAAACAACTTGAAAGATAGCGAAAATGGGAATGCAAGTAAAAGTTTGGGGTCGGGGCACGTTGTCGTGGGTGTGGGGGTGGGGGGGCTGGTTTAACTACAGCATACTTAGCGCTTGCAGTCGACAACCGCCACTTTACGCATATGCAAAATATTTAAGTGCAGCCGGCAAGAGCAAAGCAAAGCGGCTCGACTCGAACCCGCTCCTGTGCCAGTCTCTGCTTTGGGGCACTCAAAAATGCTAACCGTCTTATTTTTGCGAGGATGCCAACATATACACACACACACACTCTCACACACATTTCGAGTGTTGCACAAATATTTGCAGAGTCAAAATGAGCGTACAGGCCGACTTCCGCTCCACCTTAGCCTAAATGTATGCAGCATATAATTATTGATGGAGCGCGAAGAGAATCTGAACGCCTCCCACGTGTGTGGGCAAACGATGAGTAGTCTTCACAGCCTGCCACTATGCTAGTTAATGTTGTTAGCAGGTGCTCGAAGACATTTGCATATGCTTGCGGTTCATTGCGAGTGCGAATCCATTAAAATGAAGTGCTGCGACGCGATTCCTAAGTGGCTCTATGTGATACCTCCATATCATTTTAGTTTTTTCTCTAGCGGGCCAATAAATTCTTAAAGCAAGCTTAGGCAAAAAGTTGCAAAGGGAAGGGAAGCGAAAAAAGTCAATATAAGGAAATTAATTTGCGCAGTCCAGGGGAAGATTTCTGACGAAGACATAAAATTCAATTAACCCGGACACACACACACACACACACACTCACACTGGAACACTCGTGAAGCACACTTGAAGGAGTTACTTGGACTCTGGTCGCCATTTCAGCTGCAGCACATAAAAGCAATTGAAAGAACATGCGAAAAACAATAAAAAGAAATTAAGGTAAAGTAGCTGCAGCAGCAGGGGAGGCTAAATTCTGGCAAAGGGCGAGCATTGGCAGAGGAATCATTGAATCATTTAATTAGCGTTTAGATTGCGCACAAGGCACACCAACACACACACACACTCACGGAAGACACATATGTGTAGTTTATTGAATATACATGCATGTATGTATGGATGTATATATAGATGTGAGTGTCACAACCACAAGCACAAGAAGCATTTTCAATTAGTTGCCGACAAATTTATGCGGCTAGCTGCGGAGGAAAAAAGTCTGCAAGTGTGGGTTGTTGGGGGGTGTGTGTGTGTGTGTGTGTGTGTGTGTGTGTGTGTGTGGATGTGCTCGTGTGTGTGAAATAAATTCAATGCTTTCGTCACATTTTCACTTTAAGAGCCAGCAAACAGACACGCAGGCAGCCCATCCAGGCAGCTTCATATGCAGCAAGGATGAAACCACAAAACCGTCGCAACAACAAAAGCCCAGCGGGGCAATGTGGCCAAAAGGAGCTGAAGCGGTAACAGCAGCGGTAAGCGGGTCACTGTTTGGCTGTTGCCAGAGAACTTAAGTCGGCCCGGCGAGAGAGGAGCAAAGACCGCAACAAGCTAAATAAATGTGCTCGCTTTTCTTTTGTTCTTGTTGTTGTTGTTGTTGTTGTTATTGTACTCCTTTTTCTGGCCCAGGCACAAAGAAGCCGCGGGCATTTATCAAAGGAGTAAAAATTATTGATTTACTTGCAGTGTCCTTTTTTCCTTGACCACCCATTGCAAAAATATATAATAAAATGCCCAATACACGGACAACAAAAAGAAATATTAATACAGTGCAACAATTAAATCCTATTAAATCAAACTTACAAAGAAAGTTCAATGCTGTACTTAAGGTTTTTATATAACAATGGAATTTAAAAACATTTCTTGGAAAGCTTCATTAACGAAAAAACGCAAAAAATTGTCATTATTCGAAATGATGGCATATTAAAGACCTGCAGCCTACGCAAGGTCCACTTCTCAAGAATTGCTAGGCTCTGTCCGGAAGCTTAAAATGTCTGAAGTTGGCACACAACCTTTCAACGTCATTTTAATAATTTTGCTGAAGATTGCGTAATTACCTTCTGCCAGCTCTGGGACTACTTAAGGCTTGTAAATGCCGTAGACAGCCACTCAAACTCTCATTTACTGAGTTAAGCCACTGCTTTAAAGAGTTAGCTGTGATTATATTTATTATATATACAAAGTTGAGACTTCTATCTTTTTACACGAATTGAATTTTTATTTATTGTCTTATTTATTTATTTTTATTTATTACTATTGTTATTATTTTTATAAATCGATTAAATGCATACTTTTGGTTTGATTGTGATTCCCCGAATTATACGCAGATTTTGTGTATTTGGAACGCAATTAAGTTTGGTTTTGACTATTGAAACAAATAAAAGTTGTTTAGTTGTTGCGGATGTTTAAAAAGGATCAGTAGATTTAATAATAGAGAAATAATTTCCCGAAATAATTAATAAAATAATTCTATTAATATGCTACTGATGTTACAGTGTTAAGATTATATCTTATCCTATACGAATTATTGATAGAAAATGAAATCTAATTAAATTTTGTTATGTCAATATTGATTTTATTTTTTTATATAAATAATGCTCTCATATTTTTTACTAATCATAATTTATTTTTTATTATATAGTTAATAAATGAAAATTTGGACGCATATTTTGCGCGTTCTCAAATGAACTCCAATCAGAATTTGTAGTATTATTTTTAGTACTTTCAAAGTATTGCGTTAGGTCTGTAAGTTGCCTACCATTTTATCTATCATGTAACAAGAGAACAATATATATACATACTCTCTATTCTTTTTGAGTAGTCGGAATCAGGAGAATCGGACACGTATATCATATATTTGCTTCTTTTTTTAAGGTATCCCGACCAAAGTTTACAATTGTCAGCTACTATCAGATACTATGCTCCTTACATATCAGCAAAAAGTCACTAACAACGAACTTCTATAAAAACAATCGCTTAAAAACTTAGTTGCTGTGTGCAAACTATAGGAAAAATAGAAAAGGGTTTACGTATTCATATTTTCCAATTGTTAGTAGAATGTTTACTAATTCAATAATACAAAAAAGTGTCAAACATAAACTCATTTTTAATAAATTCAAACTTAAGCTCGCAGTATTTACTTAAATAAATTGAATAATCAAGCGAAAACTCATTTCGATTGATATGCACGGCATTGATAACTGCGTAAAAACGGGCCGCATAAAAATCTCTATGCCCATCGACATATAGTTAGTTATGTAAATAACAATCATGTTTGGTCGCAACATAATAAATAATGTCAACACTTACAACAGTCGCACTCGGGTGGGTGGGATTGCAAATCATATACCGTAGCATTATATATGCATAGCCTGGTCAATGGAAATGAAATTGGATTCTGTCAGGGGGCCCTTCTGACCAGGTATATATCGATATTTATTGGGGGTGGATGTGGTGTCTGAGCTGTTCAGACGTTCGCGTCGTCCCAGTTGAATGACACAAATTTTTATTGCCTTTCAACGTTGCTGCGCTGTTGATACGGAGCAAATTAATGTAATGTGGCAAACGAGCAGCTTCTATCCAATAAAAATCACGCAAGGGCTGACCAAACCAGGTGAGGCTAGGCCAGGTGAACGTGCGTCCGATGTTGATGGCACGTGCTGCAGTCCCAGACAATAATGCACAATAATTATATAATAGAGCTATTATCCAAGTGTTTCAGACGGGCTTGAAAATTGGCCACGCTGTGTATAAGCCTATAAACCACGGCCACAATTTCCACTTGCTTGATGGACTTTCGATTCGCAAACCTATTGAATTATGTGGAGATGGAGGTAAACCCCAAACTGTCACAGCAAATATTTCAGGCCCGTCGCCTGGGTCTATGTATATGCGCCGGAATCAGTCAGACGTGGACTTGGGCGCGTCCTTCAACCCGCTCGCAGACACGCACACACACACACACACACTCAAACATGGAAAAGGGCAAACCAAACGGCCAGGCCCAGACCCCAAACTGGAAAGCTATTTTAACAAGGGACTGATGCCGGGGCCGAAGCACAACAAAAACGCAAGATAGGCAACACCAACAAAAACAACAAGAACAGCAACAACAACAACGGGCCAAAAGTAAAAACGTTGGTGAAAGGGAAAAATAGCAGACTCCATTTACGCTTGCTTAGTTCCTTTTAGTATAAAGTTTAAGCTTAATCCAGCATAAAATCAACTGGTAAATTTTTTATGTCGACTGCGCACAGCCAAAAAAATATATATATCGTATATATAAAAAGGCTTCAAGATTAAAGAGTTAAGCGCAAAAAACCGTACCCAAACCTGCCCCAAAGCCATGTTAACCAAAAAAAAAACGAATGCATAAATATAGAATAAAGCTCACACAGCGTGTCAGAAACTATTCGCATTGATTATCGTTCCGACTTGGCGGAGTTTTGTGAGGAGGGGGCCAGTTATGATGAGGACACGACTCTAATCAATTGGCTTATACAATGTACGGACTCTGTGCATTTGTCAGCGCGTCACGCCCCTTTACGCCTATTGTATTTGGTCAGCCAGGTGCCTTGCCTGGCCGGAAACACGTCTGCCGGCCATTTTGTTTGCAACGTGAAATCAAAACCGGAAATGTTAAAATATGCAGCGTGGCTGACTGTACGCCACGGACTCCGCCTCCAATTCTTGTTGTTGTTGCTGCTATTGTCATAGTTGGGTGTTGACAAGCAGACTTTTCTAGTCATCTGTACATATTTATAGATACATATATTTGGTTACATGGCATAAGTTATGTGTATTAGATAAATACATATGCAAAACATATGCAACACTTGTTACAGTTCTTTGGCTGCAGTTTATCTTTTCATGTTTTATGCTTGACAGCACTTGTGCATTTCCCAGGGCTGCACAAAGCACGAAGTGAATATATTCTTAAAACTGCAGTCCTAAATTGAGAAATTTCATTCCAGTCAATTTACTAATATAAAACATTTCTCTTCAAATCGGCATAGGCAGGTTAATTCCAGAGAGTTTGAAAATATATGCAAAATTGCAACTATTTTATTTATTATTGAAATGTTTTTTATCTTTTGGAAATATGGAATTAGAAAATAATTCAACATTTTGACGCTATTTCGCGCCTCCTTAATTATATACAATTTCCATTCTTCATTAAACATATTTAACATTAAATAAATAGATAGTGTATTACGAACTCAAAACCTATCTAAATATCGTAGGGCTGTAAAAAAAATTACTTTGCGCTGCATGGATGGGATCGAATTTTAAATGCTGTCATCGCAAATTAACCGATGTTCACTTAAAGAAATAAAAATGTAATATAATAATAATATATATACAAAAAAAGTTTACCAAAGACTCTATTAAGATTGACATTGTTCTGACTAGAGGTAGTGAATAGAATTTTTTATAGCAAGAGATAAGTGGTGTTCATATTTGTAAGGTGAGAAGATATGTTGTAATAAATATTTAAAAAATATTATTTTTCTACAAACTATTTCATGTATGAACACTTTACTAGCATTATTATTATAATTATTTCAAGTATATTATTTAGAATAAAACTATCCTTCTATATATATAAATTTATATGCCATTATCATCTTCATTATAAAGTACATTGATACTATCGCATTTCTATTTAACTAACTAACTTTCAGTGAACTTTTTAGATACATTCAGTTCAGATGAGATACTTCTCCATAATTATGGGTGCAATCAATCGTTTTTAGTAGCCCTCACGGCAGACACAATACCATTTACCGGGAGGGGACCGCCTCTCTTCTCTTGCTTATTGCTCACACAAGTAAATATAATTCCATTGCGTAGCTTTCAGACGCATCGTAAAAACACTTTCCTCCTTGGTTCATTGATCTATGCAGCTGCTGCTTGAGCTGTGTTCAAAAGAGGCGCCAAAAGTTTGTCCTGACATCATATTGCATTTTGCTTTTGCCTTTTTGACATTATAAACTGATTTATTGGTTCATTTCCACAGCCCAAGTGAAGTAAGTGCAGCAGCCAGCAGAAGAGCCAAAGTGACCCCTCAGCCGTGGGTTAAAGTTCGGTTGTTGCTGCAGCCAACTCTGGGCCAGCTGATGTAGAAGATGCTGGGTACTTCAAATTGGATTTGCCATGGCCTGATGATGATGCATGCGACAAGTGACTTCAATTTGCTGGCCGCTCTGCATACATTTGGGCGTCGTGGGCAAAAACACTCACGGCAACAGAAACTTTAAGCCGATATCAAATCTTTCAATAATTAATATTGTACTCTCTCTCACACACACACAGAACTTTAGCTCATAAATAAGCCGAACACAGCCTGGCTGAGGCAGCTGGTAAGCTTTTTCCAGGTACACACACTCACGCACGCACACACACACATACACACACACACACACACACATACACAGAGTACGTGTTCATTTCCGGCTATAGCATTTACCGTGCATATCCTGCCGACAGCAACAACAACGGCAAAAGCAACCTAGGCAGCAATGCGCGTATGTATACCCATTAAAAACAGTTAAAGCGGGTATATTGGAATTATTGATTGATTGATTATAAAATGTGGGATTATGGTTTCTGATATACAATACATATAATTTATAATTTATCAATACATTGTAATTGTATTATTTAAATTTAAATTCCGCGCATTAACCCAAGGTTATAAAATGTAATTTTAAAAATTTAAAACATAAGGAACTTACTAAGAACTTACGCATTTTTGCCGCTATTGAAGCAGGAGCGCCCACTAAGGGCGTGACAATTCGATTAAATTCATATATCTCCTTCAGTTTTAAAGCTGGTGTCACCAAATTTGGCGCACGGTTTTCTGATGATCTCCTCTAAATTTCGAGCCGAAAATTTCCGGCCATGCCCACATCCGCCTCCACAAATTACAAAAATCTATACTTTTCTAAAATAATAATTATTAAAACTGTTTTCGACTGTTTTCAGCTGTGATTACACTGTGAACGAGTATTGTCCAGTCGGTGACACCCGACTGCAACGCTCTTACTTATTTCTTGGAGATTGTAAGGAGATTATAAGGTAGACAACTGTTTTACATTTTAGCTTCATTTTTAACTACATGCACAAATTTTGTGTTTGATGCCAAAACACAGATGAATTAAGAGTTGATTTATCAAAGAAAGGACAAAGTTGTGTAGACGGTATCTCCCAGTCGGGCACAAGTGACTATAACACTTTAAGTTGTTGTAACTGATTTCGTTGCCGCTGTTGTTGCTCCTGTTGATAATGTTGCTGGCGCCTAAGCTGTGCGCCATCGTCGATACAACAAGCTTTCAGATTTAATTTTAATTAGGTGCTATTGAATTTATAAATTTTTCAACTGCTGTCGCTCGACGACGCTGCTCGTAAAACTTTTACACCAATGAGCATTTGTGGGCGAAGGGTTTGGTTCTTGGATTGAAATTACGGGGGGCGGGGGACTGGGGGCTGAGTTCCTGGTGTGCCACAGCGCACAAGCCAGCCATAACCATAGCCTGTTGCCTGACACTAATAACAATAATCGCAAATTGTATTTTCATGAATTTTCAACTCGTAATTACTAATATATATATATATATATATATATATATCTTTTTTGTATACAATATTTTACCGCCACCATTCGATGGTGCATAATTAAAATTTTGCTGTCCAGCGGGAGTTGCGGATTAGATGGGATGTTTGCGCAGCCCGGGGCGGGCTCTACAATGAATAACAATGTACATTCATTTTGTTTATTAATTGTATATTTGCGCAGGCTGCATATTAAAATTCTCGCTAATCAATACAAGGTCCACTTCAGAACATATTATTTATACTATATTGATTTCAATGCTCACAGCATTTTTGGATACTAATCAGTTTCCATGTGAAATATTTTGACACATAAGTGTTTGGCTGTCATATTAAAAAACAATTAACACTTATGGTCACTTATTGTGTTATTATTAACGACACAAAATTCAATTAATTCTCAGAGAAAAATACATAAAGCAACAGGCTAACTTTGCTCTTACTGTAAACAAAACCTATATTATAATTTATTTTAAATTGATTGTGTTCAACTTTTATAGAAATATAATTGAATTTAGAGTGTCTGTACTTACGGGTATAAAATAAGTTAATTAAATTGCTTTATATTTCAAATTAGTAAAAAAAATTAAAGCACCAAGATTTTAAGAAAAAATTAAGTTTCTGATTGCTAAAAACCAGACTTAGACTAAAAGACTAAAGGCAATGATTTGGTTTATATCATACATCGAAGCACAGTATATTTTTAAGAGGCTTTAACTATCATCATAAACCAATTAAAGAAAAAGTTTATTGTATGGCTTATATTCATAATTAAATAAAATAAAATGCTTTTTGTAACTGCATCTAACGCAGAGCAACCAAATTATTCCGTTGAGTAAACAAAGTAAGTTTTGTACAAGATATCAATCTAATTGAGATCAAAATTATAAATAAAATATTATAAATTATTTAATATAAATTGATAGATACGTGCCCAAGAACTAATTTTGAAATACACTTAAATTAACACTTTAATTAAATGTGTAAATTATGCCGACAGCTGCTGCTACTTCAAATGCTGACCCTGTACATCTGGCTGGACCAGACGACGGCAGAGTATCGAGAAGGAACTCCAAATGGAGATTCATCAGATTCCAGTGTAGATGAAAGCTCAGATTTTATTCACCTGCGCGTAAATATAAATTGCACAGATGGCGCTAACATCTATGTGAAGAAATTGCACTCGGATTACTGGGCTCTGGTGAACTACATACGGGCAGATTATGAAAATCTGCGCTGCTCAACGAGCGTTACGTACACCACCCACGCGGACTATCGCTATCTGGACAATGTGGTGCCGTTGGTGATGCGGTGGCGAGCACCGATTAGCTTGGCGCTCTATGCACCGGGCACCGACTTCAATCCGACGGTGCTGAGCATACTGTGGCTGCGACAGTGTCATCCACAGCGTGAACTGATCCGACAGTGGGTCAATTTTCACATTTACTTCGATGTAAAGCACACACCGCGCTCTGTCTACACGCAGCGGAAACTGCTCCAAATTCAATTAAAATGCAGCGAAAAGCCGCCATTTACCAATGTTTCGAAGGATAAGCTATACAGGAATCAAATGCAACTGAACTATCCCGTTAATGTTGGACGTAATATCGCCAATCAGGCATCGCTGACACATTACGTGCTGGCTTCCGATATCGAGCTTTGTCCATCGCCGGGCCTGGCCCAAGGCTTTTTACTTATGCTTTTAGCTAATCGAAAGTTACTGAAAGCGAAAAATCGCATTATCTTTCCCCTGAACACCTTCGAAGTGGAAAGGAACGTCAAATTGCCAGACAATAAAGTGGAATTGAAAAGGCAGCTGGCCAATAACCAGGCGATCCCCTTTCACTCCTACGTCTGTCCCAGTTGCAACTGGGGACCGTATCTTGAAGATTGGGTAAATCATTTCGATGCATCGAATACGATTCAGGTCTTCAAGGTGGACGGACGCATTCGGCTTTGGGATCCGATCTACATTGGCTCCACCCAAGATCCGCCGTACGATGAGCGACTGAGCTGGGAGGGCATGTACGACAAGCGAACCCACTCCTTTGCACTCTGCCTAATGGGCTATGAGCTTCATATATTGGACAACGCCTTTTTGGTTCACAAGCCAGGCTTTAAAATGGGTCACAATGAAAAAAAACGAGATCGCCTTGCCCGAAGAACATATCGCAGGTTAAAAAACAGGTTTAATACGGAGTATATATTTAAATATGGATTGCATATGGGTTGCATATTGTAAAAATACCAAAACAATTTAATACAACTACTCGAATCGCAATACAATATCAAAACTTTATTTCAGAACAGTTTTGACGAAATGTAATCAACGAAATTTCGGGTCAACAATAAATGGCTCTAACATAGGTTCAAACAAGCAAATACCCTTTTATCGAGTCATTCTTAAATATACGCTATGTTTGTCTGTTCATTTCGTGATTTTAGAAGGGCTTAAAAAACATAACATTTTAACATAAAAATTTCAATTTAATAATAGATTTTTTACAATTATATAGCGCAAAGATAAATAATTATTTGTAATTATTTAAAAATATTAATTCATTTTTTAAAAATATTGAATATTTTAAACTTGAAGATTCACTCTACCACAGAGGTACTCAAAAAATGTAAAGTCATGAGTTCAGAGGGCTCAAAAGGGCGGACAGGCAAACCGCCCTGTTCTAATGGCGATAATAGGTACACATAAGCAAAAACAACAGCCTTTATAGAGTACCCAAAACTCGAAATGTGCCTGCGAGCTGCCCTTCGGATGCATTTGTGTTTTCTTTTTAGTTATGTACATTTTTAACAACAATTACAGTCATATAAAATATTGTAAAATATGAACTGCAAACCTAAATAAATATTTATTGTTTGCCGTTTACTACTGGTCGGCAGCCACGCCCACACCCATACACCGCCCATACCATTTGTTTGCCTTGGTGGCGAGCTGGTGGCATAATTGAATATCAATTCATTTTAAATGCGTGCCACAAGCGTGGAGCATGTTAGGAGTGCCGCCCACAGCCCACAAGTAGCCTCTGCAGTTGGCTAAACCTCAAATTATGGATATGATCGCGGCGTAGTGGGTGGGGGGAGGGGGGCGTGGTTGGAGTGGGGCAAACAGCAACCGAAACAGGAGATTGTGCAATATTTATAACATAAATTATTGGCATACAAAATGCAATTGATGCCCTCTAGCGATTAATTAAAATGTTTCACAGCGCATATAAATTCATATTGTTTATGGCGATATGTATAATATATATACATATATATATATAAAGATGGGTATGGCGAGGTCAGACCGTTCAGCGTTCAAAGCCATTCACAATGACATCGCAACTTGGCGAAACAAAGTGAGACGAAAAGTTTTGCAAGAGACAAATGACCCTTAAAGTTAAAACTAACAGTGACTAAATGGAGACAAGAGCAAAAAAATTCGTGTCTGCTCATGCTACGACAAAAAAAAAAACAAGAATAGGAAGAAAATGCAACAGCAGCAACACCAGTAGCAACAACATGAAATCCTTTAATTGCTGGTGCCCATAGCCAAGCCAAGTGAAGCTTCCATTTGTCTTTCAGTCAACTACTGACGTTACTGGAACTCGCATGGGGCGGAAGGGGGATTACCTCCCGTTTGAGGTCCAGAGACTGGCCGCGTGAAATTGCAAAAGTGTTTCACCTGAATGCATGTGGCAATGCTCCAGATGTGCCACCCACCGTACATCTGGGGCTCCTAAGCAACAGAACAATAATACAATGGCGTACATACAAAACAAAAAAAAAGAACCGACATCAGTTGTTTGTAAAACGAAACTGTTTTATACACAAACCAAGCACTACACTTGTGAAACCATGGCAAAATGTATATGCTTCAGTTAAGCGTCAGCTTAAAGTTTGTGAAAACACCAATAATACCACAAAGGATTATATTTTGAGAACAGCAAAGCATAGGAATTTCAAGAAATACTCGACCGAAGTCGAACAATGCAAGGCAGCCAAATAACTATAAGTATTCCCGAGCATTTGTTCGATTTGCTCGAAGTTTTTGATTTTTGATTGGAATGACAAATATTCTATAGCTATGGAACTTATAAAATATATAAATTACACAAGAATTTTTAAAGGACACATTTTCGAAGCTATAAGTATTTTTTACTAGTATTACAAATAATAAATATATATATTATATGTGAATATAGGATTTATAAAGTACATTTCCCAGGCCATAAGCTATATGTATTCCTAAAGATCCCACCGTGAATTCGTCTTTCGTCTTTTTAACGTAACTCTCAGTGCTTTTAAAAAATTTATCTGGATTAAACTTTCCATATATCCTTTTTTTGGTAGGTAGTATATGTCGAAGGTGCCCAGATCAATTTTTCATCTTTGTGTTATGTCTCTGTATGTCTATAACTATACAAATTTCCGGTCAGTATAAAGGATATCTTTATTAAACTTTCATTTGTTGCATTTCTCGAAGTATCCCGGATCAAACCATTAAATCATACAGCAGCCAAGTGAATTATCAATAGAATGTAAGGTACTAGGATTTTACTGTCTTTCAAGATATTTTCACCAAACACCTCAAAAAGGAGTTATGTAGCTTATATTTAAGCAAAATCTTATGAGAGCATCGAATAAATTATCTAGCTTTTATAGGGCAAATGCATTTTTTTATAAATTATTTATTTATTTTTCAAAATGTATCTCCCACCTAAATCCAACCCAATCAACATTGGACTAATTTTAATAATACTAAAAAATAGAACCTAATATTTATACAAAATTATCGTCAGACTATATTTCTGTAAGGGTATTCGGCAGTCTGAAGTATTCAACTCTAGCAAACTTTACTTGCTTGTGTTTTTTGTTCAGCTCGGAATGCTAAACTTGAACATTTCCCCGATTCAAAACGCTGCCCACAAAAAAACACAAAAGGCTACAATATGAGTGCGAAACGAAGTAAACAAAACTGGGAATAAACTTCAAACAATGGGTCTGAAGCAGCCGTCAAAGTGAGCGATTGTTGGAAAGTGTCAGGGCATCAATGGCGACCAAGTGGTCACCACGGACCAGGCACCGGCAACAGTTCCCAGAAGCCTTCAAGTGAGAAATACACAATGCAGGACTATGAGCAGCGAGACCAAGAACGATAAGTGCAGGTACAGTCAGTTCAAAGCACACTGCAGCAGGAAGCATAATTTTGATTTAATGCCAAGCAAACTGTGGCCAGCTCTAAAAGAGTTCCATCAATTTTCAATTAGCCTATGCAAAGAACGGCAGAAGCCCCAATCAAAGGTGTTTCAATGGGCGTTGAAGAAGTCAAGTGATAAGCAAAAGCTAAGCAAACACATGTTACAATATAAAGCGACATTATCTGGGTGCTATAGTTGACTGCGAGCATCTTAAGAAATTCTAATTTTGATGTCAAACAGCGATTAAAAGAAACGAGATTACCTGCTGCATATTGCATGAGTGCATTTTCTTGTGTTTGCACAGCGATGCTCGCATGTGCCAGATGGGTGTGTGTGTGTGTGTGTGTTTGTCTCGCCCACTCGCTCTCTCCCTCTCTCTCTCGCTTTCTCTCCTGGCTCATTTGCACTTTGACGCGTCATTGCTACTGAAAACTGCCATGTCAGGCAGGTGCAACTGATGGGAATGATGACGTTAACGAGTCCAATAACTGCTATGCTCCATTTTGAAATCCCATCGATGCAAATAAGAGCCGAAAGCCAACAAAACTGATGGCCAGACCGACTAACTGGCTGGCTGACGCGAGCACTCAGACATAGGTTTAGTCGCAGCGGCTTTTGGCTAACCGCAATATAGAAAAGCCGCACACGCAAAAATCTGTTAAAATTTCAGCACACACACACGGAGAATCGGGCAGAGGCCGAATAGCGTATATCGCAATAGGCGCTTAAAAAAGCTAATGGAACGTATGGCAATGGCTGCCAATGCACCCGAAACCCCTATTCCAAATTCACACAGATACACACAAAACACACAAATGAGTGAAAGCGTTGCAGTTGGGTGCCAACGACTGTTCAATACACTGTGCCACAGGAAATGCCTGCCAGTTTACGGATTAAAATATAGACTTTTAAACTGTTTTGTTGAAGGCAGAAAAATCAAGCAATCATCAAAAATCACGCAATCCAAATTTTGTGGACGATATTTTCTGAGATTCTCGCGATTTCCGATGAATAAAGTGTGTCCTTGGTCCTTTGTGTTCAATAGTAATTATCTGCGCTCCAGATTTTTTATTTTCTTAACCCGCTTATATATGAATATATGTAGCTATTTTGAAGATCCCAAATACATAAACAAAATTACATTTGTTTGCATATATATTTATATTTGCATACATTTTTATTAATATTAAAGTATGAAGTTATAAACTATTAACCCAACTATTTTTAAATAGCACTGGCTGCTGTGGCCTTTGATTAAAAAAAACACCACAAGCATACACTAGTCTGGGATTCCAACCCGGTTCCGGACAACTCAGCTACCAAGGACCGCATGAGAGCATAAAATAAATATGGGCTATGCAATTTTTAATTTAATACCGATAAAAATCCTTTAAAGAAATTACGTCAAATATGCAGCCATATTTACTAGAATTTGATTTATAAAAAACGTTCTTTCGAATACCATAAAAAGTAATACAAATTTATAAATTCAATTTTATTAAGTTTTATCATTTCTCTGTGTTGCCCATTGTTTTTATGGTTTAAAGCAGTTTTAAAAAGAAAAATATGGTTTCATAAAGTGCAATAAGTAAAACCAATAAAAAATATTGCACACCACAAATATGCCATCTATCCCACTTGGAACAGAGCATAGCCAGTATCAACCCTCGAGCCAAACCGCCCACTCATGCACTCTCCACGTACAATTTCCGGTTGAACACATTTTGTGGTCGGGCGCAAATGCATTTATATTTGAGCAGCAATAGCAGCAAAAACAACTGCAACAATAACAACACTAACAACAACAACAACAACATCAACAATAACAACAAAACAGGAACAGACGCTTTGCACAAAGCTTAAGCCATTTCATTTTTGGTTCGTTGGCGCTTGCAGCATTTGCCATTTTGCACTGTTCTACAATTTTTATGACCATATCGGTAGCGTGGAGCAGTGGGGCTCTCAGCGTACATATTTCTTAGACCTCATAGTATAAACACTTGCAAAAACTAATAGAAAGCAAGCAGGCTAAATAAACACGGCCAGAACATAAGTTATCAGCAAGGAATGTCGAAACTTTAGCTAACATTTACCTCGATAATAAACAAAAACTGTGCAAAATGAATTGAAGAAGTGCATTATTTATTCATAAAGATTTATAGAGCTCAAAAGAGCTGGCAAGACCATTGAATGATATGAAAATTAATTAATTTCTTTGACCTCAATATTAAATGTACAATGTGTGTTTTCTCTCCAAATAAAAAATTTAAACTAATATTGGCATGTGCTACCTAAATTCTGATAAACAATAATATTTATAATATTTCTGTGCTTTGTTAAAAATATAAATTTGCAATTCTAAAAGCGAGGTCAATCCATGATGAAATTTAACTGTGAAACTAAAAATACACATTTGCAATTCTAAATTTCGAAAACACTAATTTTTTGAAAATGAGTAACTGTTGATTATTTTACAAAATAAAAAATAATATTTCTGTGCTTTGTTAAAAATATAAATTTGCAATTCTAAAAGCGAGGTCAAACCATGATGAAATTTAATTGTGAAACTAAAAATACACATTTGCAATTCTAAATTTCGAAAAAACTAATTTTTGGAAAATGAGTAAGTGTTGATAATTTTACAAAATAAAAAATTTTAGATAAATTATATTCAATAGTGCATATATTTTTAATGCACACTTATAAAGTGTTATGTTCACCTTTTTTTAAAAACAATAGCACAGACGTATTTAATTTTATACTATAACTGTAGGGCAAAATATAGTCAGCCCGATAAGTGTGCGACATCTTTGCACCTTGATTATAAAAATACTTATATAAAATACTTTATGCATATGCGGACGCATCTGGGCTGCGAACAGACTTAAAAGCGAGCATTCCAGTTGCACGTTCATCTGAAATTTATTAAACGCAGCTATAAACAAATCGAAAGCGAGTGGCCGCAATGGCCGCCTGAATTCCGATATATAAGCCTCCAGACGAGGAGGCGAAGGCCAACATTGGCAACGGGCGAGAGTCACTAAGTCAGTTTGCGACTCGAGTCCCGGCAGTGCCTCTGCCATGGCAATGGAATTGTGGCGCGTATTTGTGTACTGCAGACACGCACAGGCCGTGTGCATTTGTGTGTGCGCGCGTGTGTGTGTGTGTTTGTGTGTTAAGTGGCCGTGGGAGTGTGAGGATAGTGTGGGAGCTGCACATACATAAATAGCATGCGACAGGCTGGCTTCCAATGGGCACTAGGCTAATTTACTTCCCATATGAACCAAACAAAACCAAATGACTACACACAGATACTCACACACACACACACACACACACATACTTACATAACGAGCAGGAGTGATTTTCTGTGTCATTTGGTTGTAATCGTGTCTGTTGTTTGTTACATATTACTATGTGAGTGTGCCAAATGGCATGTGTGTGTCTGTGTGAGTGTGTGTGTGTCTATGCATGTGTGAGTGTGTGTGTGGGAGTGTGCGTGTGCGTGTGCGTGTGCAGTTTGACTTGTCTTAATGGTCATGTTAAACAAATGTTTATCAAGCCATGCAGCTGCTGCAACTGCCACTGCAACGACTACGCCCAGTTCCCACAGCCAGGCACATTAGTCATTTTGTTGTTGTTGTTTTAGTTGTTTTTGTAATATGGCATTAGCCAGTCTACCATACACGTTTCCTACGAAATGAGTTGGGCAATATGAAATGTACATAAACATCACAGAAATTACTAAGGTTAAGGTTAAACGATTTGTCAAATGTGAAAGGGCAGCAACTCCAGGACACAACCTCAACCTCAAGTCCAAGCACAAGCCTAATCTCTAAGCTAAACAGCAACGGAACAGTAGCTA
This sequence comes from Drosophila robusta, assembly GCA_035043565.1. Lineage (NCBI taxonomy): Eukaryota > Metazoa > Arthropoda > Insecta > Diptera > Drosophilidae > Drosophila > Drosophila robusta. The sequence continues at coordinate 7,717,076 of JAWNMW010000583.1, read as the reverse complement.
CAGCTGAAATATCAGACGAATTTCGAATGTGTATGTGCACACAAGAATAACAACAAGAAACATATTGCTTGGCAGCACACACACACACACACACACACGCACACACACACTCTCAAACTCACACAGCCACATGTACGTTAATACGTTACGTTACCAACAGCCTATTATGTTTAATCTGCAAATTAGCCATTTGTTCTTTCCTATAGAAAATGGATCATATTAATATATACATATATATAATATATTATATAACGTATTAGTTAATTATTGCCTCTTATCTGTAACGAACTTTACATTTCGTGCACATTTTTTGACATAGGTATCACACATTGTATTTACATATTAACTATTTAATTTAAAAAAAAAATAATCAAATTTGTCTATAACTTTTTAGTAGATCCGACACTCTGTCATGTAGAATGAGCTGCGGTAGCATTTATATAAAAAATACTTTCTTTAATCATTTTTTTTGACGTTTAATTCGATATTGATAAGAACAAAAATATTTATTTTAAATAAAAACTACAAAAACTATGTCTCTAAAATTCGGATATTTGTCTAAATAAATTATGTTTCAAAAAGCTTTCAAAAGCGAAAATTGTGTAAACATTCAAATTAATTTTTTTGTACAAAAAAATGTAACAACTTTTACTTTGAATAATTCATTCCATATTTCCAGACATAAAAATCGGTTTAGTTTTGACAAAGCTATTATACTCTTCTCACGTTTCATTTTATAAAACTTTAATTACGCTAAAAAGATTTTGTTTTGAGATTTTAATGTGTTCCGTTCGTTGTCTTTAAAAACGCTCAAAGTTTGATCGTCTATAGAAACTATTTAATAATGCAAACGTAGTTCAAATATTTTCACTTTATTTTCCTCCGCCTGTTACATAAATTTCCATGTTGTTTGCGTGCCTTATTTATAAATTTTTTAAGTCTACTGGGAATAAAAAACATATTTTCAACTGACCTTGTGCACATTTTTGCAGTGCAAAAATCACTTGTAATGATTTTATGCAAATACAATTTTCTTGCAAATGGAAAATTCTATTGAGCAACCACCAGTAGATTGTTGTTATTGCCTTGAAGGCAAGCGAACACACACACACACACTTTGAAGTACCTGACGTGCTATTGCAACATTTTAATTTGCATTTTACATTTTGTTGGCAGTTTACAACACTTGCTCTTTACCATCACCAATTGAAAATAAAAGCTATTTAATTGTTTCAACACCCAAAAAATAAAAACACAAAACGCACAAAATAAAAAACTGAAACACAGAGCTGCCAACTTAATCTATGCGAATGTGGTGAGTATTTAAGTGTTGAGAAACGAAAATCTGGTAACTGGCCGCTTAGATGCTTATGCTTTTTTTTCTTTCAACAAATCAAGCTTGGCCAATTTTGCGCATAAATATTTCATAGAAACGGAAGCTAAATGATATAAAAGGATGCTGCACACAGTGGCTGCCAGACTGGCGCCGTCTGCGTCTGCTACCCAGTTTTCATTTGAAAGGCAAAATTAACAATATGCAAAATTCATGTTAAAATATCGGAAAAATACATTTCTTTTCTGCGCCAGCAATCCTTTTCCATCCACTCACTTTTGCAGCCCTTTTATTTGGCCGCCTGCACGCGTTCTTTTCGCTTTGGGTTGCCAGCCAAATAAAAAAAATAAATGAGAGCGTTGCAACCGGGTATAACCAATGGCACAATACTCGTTCAAACTATTAAAACAGTCGAAAATTGTGTTAATTATTATTATCGGATCTAAAACTGTGGACATATTAATTTTTGCGCCTTAACCCGAAGATAAATAGATTTTATTGATTTGCCACTTCAGTGGGCGTATCCAAAACATTGTATGTGCGATCTTTAAGTAATATATGTGATAAAATTGAAGTATCTACCATTAAAACTGAGGGAGATATATCAAATTTATCGAACTGACGTGCGCGTAACTTAGTAATCTTAGCGTTTTTTATTCCAAATATCAAATTTTCTCGAGCTTCAATAGCGGACAGATGGACAGACGTGCGGGCATTGCAGAAACCCAATATACTCTTTTCACTTGCTGAACGCGTATAAAAAACCAACTTTCACATGCGAAAGGATTGGACGGCATTGGTCGAATGTGGAGAGGGGAAATTGTGGCGTTGGCGGCGCTTTCATATGCTCCATGCCAAAGCAATAAAACTGTAACTTGTTGTTCTTGTAGCTGTTGTAGTAGTAGTGCTCCTGCCGCTGTTCCGGCTCCTGCTGCTGTTGGTGAATGAATAAAAGCGTCGACCCGTCGAAGACTCCACGTTGATGCGAAATCGAATCTCGAATGCTTTTGCCCGGCAAAGTGAGCGGCCATGTGTATTGGTGTGGGTGAGTGTGAGTGTGTGCGTCGGTGTGCATATAAAAATACAGTTATCTGTTCTATTTGCGCATTTATAAATATTTGTTTGCTTTAGTTTTGGGCATGCACATTACACAGGCTCCGCCATGTTCCGTGGATGGCAACGTATATTTATGGGAGTGTGTGTGCGTGTGTGCGTGTGTGTGTGTGATTGTGATTTCGAGTAAGAGATATTGAATGGGGCGCTTCCTGAGCCGGTTGCCGACCTTTGGCCCACCCTAGAGAATGGATGCTGTTGTCCGACACCCAAAACTCTTTTTTTCTTGTCGATGCTCTTTTCTTTAGGCTGGGTATTTTTTTTTGTTTGAGTTGTTAGGCATAAGTACTTGGATATGTGTCAAACTTCAAGCAATCGAGTTGGTTATGCGAGTGCATAAAGCGAAAAGTATCTTATGGATGATTTTAAAGCCAAATGCTCGTTTGCGGCTGGGCCAAAAAAACACACACACGCCCACAAAAGAAAAAGAGACAAAGAGAAAAAGATGTGCAGGAAACAAAACTAATATCTCAATTTGTAAGCTAATACGATGAATCTGGCCACACATACACTTTTTGTACAGGCAGTCCACACCAAATAGAAAAAGATAGATAAGAAATAAAAAATTGTTAAGAATACGGATTACACGGATTAAAGCTAGCTTAAAGAGTTATACAATTTATTAAAATAAATAAAGCACCGAAGACATTGCTGACCCTTTGGTACTTTTGCCGCTTGTCCTGAATTCGCCTGTCTGTGTGAACTTGATAACATACAATTAAAATTGAAATGCATCAAATTTCTGCCATATATTCTGAGTTCATTTTGTTGTTATTTTGTCGGCAGCAAAATAATTTGTTCCATTTTTTTCAATTTCCCAAGATAGATAAAAAATGTTTAATATAAAATTAGCAAATTCGCATCTTAAATTTCACGCATTTTCGCAACCGAAATAAAATGCCCTGATATTAAACAATTTTAATAATTTTACTTTTTCTCGCTACAAAATTTAATTATCAACCGAATTGTATAAATAGGAATTAAATATATTAAATAAAAGGCTTTAAGAGGCACAAAAAGTCATATTGGAATTAAAGTCCAACGCAATAGGTGAAAATTTTGCGCAGTATCACTTTTTTTTGCAATGAAAAATTAAATTAATAACTATATAATATAAACATACTTCATAGTATAAACTGCCTATGTTTATCTAGACTATATTTGGCCAAATATATATAGACACTTTGTAATATAACATGTATATGTAGTGCGTTTTGTTAAAGCACAGGTAAAATTGCTGTAAGAAAACTTTTCCCCAGTCTGTAGTTTTGTTCAAGTTGATAGACTTCTTGGTTTGTATGCGTATGCCTTGGATATATAGTTATAGGATTATGCACACACTTAACAAGGTCATCCACTCAAGCGTCACATGCCAACCGATGAATGAACGACAAAAAAGAAAAAAAAACCAAAGAAGAAAAGTGCTGGGAAAATTTCATTTTCAAATTGCACCCCAGTGACACATTTTGCAAACCCAATCCGTTCAGCATAGTATGTGTATATATATATATAGCCCGCACAGCCCACGTCACCTACTGTGCTCCCCAGACAATTGGGAAAACTTTCAAGCGACGCTTTTCCGTATTTCCATTGCGAGGAGTTTTCATTGTTTTTCTTACGACTCATTTCACGTTTTAATTCCTAGGCGCCTCGGCGACTTTCCGCATCATTTGGCACGACAAATTTGCGCTGCCAAACCAGCTGGGCGTGCTATATGGAGCAAATGCGAATGGGCGTGGCTGAATGACAAGGACCCATCGGTATAGATATAGAGTCAAGGAGTTGTGCTGTGCTGCATCTGCCTCTGAATTTAAATATTTGCCCTGGCGCACTAAAACCAAATTGCTTGGCCCACTAAGTGTTCAATTACCGAGAACTACGAGAGCACGATCCCCAACTGTTGCCCGCCGCCCCATTTTCGGACAATGATAAAGATAATGACAAGGAGTCTGGGCTAGAGGCGGACACGGATACGGCGATGATGGTCCACATTGATAGCAGCTGGGATTGATGGGTGTTCTGGCTGATGCTGCCGCTGCCGCTGCTGCTGCTGCTGCTGCTGGTGGTGTCCAGCAATTGGTTTAAATTTTATTTATGAGCTGCCATCAAATCAGCATAAGTAGGTTAAACGCAAATGTCAATCGTAAATTCGCTGACTTTGCCCGTAAAGCGCCAAATAAATTAAATTGTCGCGTTTCACAGCTGAGCTGAAGTGCTAACCAAAGTACGTGTCCCACTGCTGGTTTTGACTACGAATCCGGTTCCAGATGCGTACAGCCTATATAGCACTCTCTCCCTCTCACTCCCTCTCTATTTACCCCCGCGGAAATAAAAGTGTGTGCCGCAATATTTCATAAACTTGAGCTGTGGGCGGGTAGACCAATGGGCGTTGCTCTCTTATAGAATTAGCTAATGCTGACATATATACAATGAATGGCATAATCCCAAGACAGCGTTTGCTTAGCCAAAGCGCCGGATCATATTGACTGAAGGGATGGGGTCGGACTGGCCTGGTCTGGGGTAATGGTGACCTGGTCTAACAAATTGAAGCTGTTGGTTTAGGCGGTATACTTAGACCACTTCTGGACTTTGTTATCAATGCGCTTCTAGCTTAGTTCAAACAGTTTAAAAATTTGTGCGTATATTAGCTTTATTTCTTAAGATTTATTTTTATTGATTGATATTCGGGCATAAATCAATTCAGTTCGATGGAGGAAGAACTGCATAAATTCTCATGCGCTCAACATTATCTGTAGTAAGAAATATGTTTTTCTCCAAACATATACAAAATAATTGTAAATAATATAAATATTTGTGTATTTATATATTTTGTATTAATTTACTGGTTTTGCAAGTTTTGTGCGTTCTTTTGCAATCTTACTCGGTATTCCCTTTACTGTGAATATCCCATTTGATTACAATATGGAAATGATTAAATTCCCTCAGCTACATTAGATTATATTGGAGCACTTTAGGATTGTTCTAGATAAAAAGATAAAAGATACCCTGTATTCCGCAGTAATGTCTTGAGACGCGAAAGTTAGGGAAAAGAAAAACTGCTTTTATTTACAAAAAGCTTTGTTGGTTTTTTTTAAATTTAAAATATTTTGTAAAATAATATATTAGTTATTATTTGCAAATAAATAAATAAATGTTCATACCCAACACCCATTGAAAATTGGCAAACAGAGTATATTGCAGATGAGCATTGGTATATGTTTAGCTATAACTATGTTTAACTACTCATGTTGATCTAGATTGTACATACTTTATGGGCTTATAATTTGCCATAATAATAATGCTAGCATTTTAACCCAATAGTATAGTTTTTTTTCAATATATAATACAAAATAAAATATATAATTTTAAAATATATAAAAATAGGAATATTAATAGAAATTAATCTACTCCATTTGACCTTGGCAGCAGAGTATATAAAGTGTTAACAGTGTTTCCATGTTGCAACACAAAATCAAAGAGGTAGTCACGGAAATCAGCAAGCTAGCGTCTCTGTGAAGAGGTTTCCGCTCACTGAGCTTTAACTTTAGACGACTTGCTCCTAAAATCGGCACTCTATAAGTGAGTGTGCGGCCATGGTAACCGAATGGAGCTGGCAGCAAATATATCAGCTAAATCAATCGCCCAGTAAAAGCTCAAGTATTGCTCCACTAATGATGGGAAGGGGCTGCAAGGAAAATGGTTGTGCAGGCGGGCGTTTCACACAGCCCTGTCCTGTCCGGGCCAGGCCAGGCCAGCTTACCACTCACGTCAGGCTTGTCCTTAGCTTGGTTAAACCTGTTAACGTTAAGTTTCCCTCATTGTGGTGCTTGTTGGTCTATAAATTGACTGGTCGGAGCAGCTCAGCCGTGCGCACTACTTGACCACACATTGGCGCATTGTCACGCGCGCTTCGCAACTCGAATAACCCAGCCAACATCCGGCATAGCTCGCACCAGCATATTCATCAATAGACCAAAATGCCGCACAGTGTTCATCCAATTCTCAACTCAAATTCGTATTGTTGCCGCTTCTGTCGTTGGGTTAACACAAAAAGAATCTGTTAAAATAAATCACAACAATTTGTACATTTTCGCCTCGTTGGCCAGAAACGAAGACGGTAAAGACGGTGAATACGGTGACGATGATGGCGATGGTGACACATGGCACATGGCTACCAACCAGCACAATTTTGGAACTGTCTCGGGCCTGCCCAAAAAGGACAATGTCTGCTTGGCTTGGTTTTTGGGCTATTAAGTTGTCATTTGGCTGCGGGTCTATGTTCATGTGTATACTTATCTATATATTTGTGTGTGTATGGGTGTGTGTGTTTGTGGACGTGACCACAGTTATCAGTCTGGCAGGATGCGTGGGCGTTGCTTCCTGCTCAACTTATGACAACTTTGATTGCAGTCAATTTATTAGCAGCTTGGCAAATGTTTCAAAGACAGCTTCTGACCAGGTGGCACGCGCCACGCGGCAGGTGGCAGCGGCTAGGTGGCAGCGGCCAGCTCGGGGATTGAGCCTGACATAATTGTTTAACGCCATGTTTTTAATTAGCCGTCACACACGGACATAAAATACAAAGTTAAATACAAAAAGCACGGCAGACGCAAATAAACGAACAAAACAAAAAATAACAAAAGCTGCGAATGTTTACCAGGATATATGCTTAAAACCCTATTACCATGGTAATCCTTTTGACAAATGAATTTTAACATGCCCCACACACACACACACACACATCTCACCTTCTCACGCATAGAAAACAGGCCGGCTGAATGTCATTTCTCAGACTGATAGACGCAGCGCGGAAAAGTATGCTATGAAAATGTGAATGGTGCGAAGCATATGTGCGTGTGCGTTGGGTTCCGTGCCTGTGTGAGTATGTGCGCTCAGCCACATATGTCTAGCTAATATGTAAATTTATCTATGTACAAACGAATATCACAATGCGAAAATGGTAATCCAGTTAGTTTTAACTCGGATTTCGTGGAAGTAAGCAATCTTTCCATGCCAGAGAATATTATAATTTTATTTGCTACCATTTTGATCAGTATAAGAATTCAAGTCAAAATAGATCCCTTTTTCCCTATTTATACTCCAGCCTATTGGCTTTACGAATATCTTGATAAATTTAGCATTACATGGTATTATTATATTATTATTATTGTTACTTTTCCTTTGGAAAAAAGTCATCAACACAGTAAATAAAACATAACAGATAAGAATAATAATCGCAAATTAGTTTTATATAAAACACGCCGTTTTATCACTTAGATCTGATTATATTTACCGTGATCTGATTATTTTTGCTTAATTCAGCACCTTTACGACAACTTAGCCATATTTATTCTAATTTTTATTACACATGATTTAATGGTCTTATTGATCTTTGTTAAAATTCATAATCGTTTAATGCTCAACATTACGTCTAAGACAATTTGATAAGTTTACAGAAACGTTGACTAAAGGAAAGTTTGTCTAAATTGATTTAGTTAAATGTATATGGAAAACATTTTTCCATAGCAAACTTCTTAAATAAGTTTTCAGACTTAAGCTTTAAGCAAAGTTCGTCGAAATAATGTTGTGAAAAAATAACTGAGCTAAATAAAGAACACACTTACCATGGCTAAAGCTTTTATTAGTTTTTAATTAAAACACAATTTGCTTGAAAAGTTCAGTGTTAAAGTTGCGATAAAAGAATTTAAAGCACTCAAGCTATTCTTAAAACAAGCTAACCCTTAAGGAAAATTGAATTTTCATAAAGTTATGCTCGTGCAAATTTAACCCACAGAGATTTACACAGTCATGTTTATAGTATGTATAAATATTTCTATATTTATATATGTATACGTATTATATATTATATATGTATAAGGTAGTGCCAAGTCAGGTATATGTCATCGTCACTCTTATGGGAAATTACAATATGGGGTTTTCACATTTCTGTACATTCATCTCGGCGTCAACAAGCATGTTAGAAATTGAGTTATATATAGTCGATCAGTCGGTAGCTACCAATAGCGGCTGGAAAGCATTTGCGAGGGCTCCTTTGATAGCACAGCGCAAGCTGCTATAAAAATTCAATAATCCGTGGGAGACTTACCCGTAGAGAAAAGGTTTGGAGGCGCTTTGAAATCATCCACATCATCAATTTTTGCTTAGTTTCACCTTGGAGGGAGACGCTGGCACGCACTTGTACGCTCCCCGAGCGGCCATAGAATCCAGCCAATGCACACAGTGGGAAGCCAATTTTGGGAAGCTTTTGCTCCCTGGCAGTGGAATCAGAAATCGCACGCTCGGAGCCTGATGCCTGATGCCTGGCAATAAAATATTCATTTACTTGACATTTGTTGTTTCTGCTGCCACACGAGATGCATCATTCGAGTCAAGACCATGGGTTAAGGCTTCCGCTGCCACGCCCTTCACCACGCCTCCCATTTCAACGGTTCAACGTTTGACACGCTTTTGGGGCCGCACACCGTGAACTTTGCACCCTTCATAAAAAATGTAATTTTCAAAAACATTTGGAAATTTCAAATTGAATTTGCCGCACGCTTGAAGTTCGCCTTTTCCCTACCAAAGAACTGTATGCAAAGCGTCTTCAAGATTACACAACTCGGCCCAACCCGGGCCAGCACGGCACGGCACATAAAAGCCAAGTTCGGGCCGTGCAGACGGGCGGGGGGTGGCTGCTTGGAATGGTCGTCCCCCCACATTTGAGACATGTGAAAAAAATGTAAGTGACATGAAAGGCGCACAAAGCGCAAAAACCTTTAATAACTTTACGCTTTTTGTTTTCAAGTGCACTTGCCAAGTAAGTGCCACGCCCCTTCACCGCCGTACAATACCCAGCACCGCACGACAAGAAAACAAAGGCAGCGTAACTTCCACTTTGAAGTTGTTTCCTATGCGCCTCTTTTAACGCTCTGTTTCAGCCAAAAAGCCAAACTACACGCATTCACAAAAACCGGCAACCAACCCAAAAGCAGGCCAAAAACTCAAAGCGAGTCCTTTAAAACGGGCTGGCCAAGCACACTTACCACCTCCTGACAGTGAACCCCCTCTATGTGTAATTTATGACCTATTTATTGTCAATAAATGCAGCCTCCAAGCGACCATTTTGTGCGCCGCGACTAAATAAAGACAAATGAAGCATCACTTTAGTGGGTGGATCGAGACATGTGCTTATATAGCACATACAAACAGGCGCGTATACACAAGTATATATAATATATGTATATATACACGCGCACATTCAGTGACAATGGATACTGGGTACTCATTACACACGCCAAATGGCCAGCTCTTTGCTGCTTTTAAACCAAATTTATGGGGCAATTTATGTCGTTTTTTAGCAGCTTTAAAGCATCTATACTCAGGCATAAAGGTAGGTTTCAATAACTTGTTTAACTTTTATTTAACTTAACGCCAAAAAGATGACTCTTATTTTCTGATAATACTACTTTTATGGCTACTTTCAACCATAAAAAAGTATGATAATTTTAATATTATTTAAGTAGTTATTATTTTTTGGCCAACCTTTTATATTATATTCAAGTGTTTTGTCGTCCCGTACTCAAGCTAATGGCGAAAAACAATTATTTTATGATGCGTTGTTCCTTACAGACGTTGTCCTCGAGTTGACAAAGCACTTCAATATTCTTTAAAAAAAAGGAAGTTACAACGTTACAGTCAGGTGTAACCGACTGCGCCATACTCTGAACACAGTCGCAAACAATTTTTTAATTATGATTTTATTTTGGAAGAACATACATTTTTGAAATTTGTGGGCCACCACAGGTCCCAAAAATTAAGTTTCTAGCTGAAAAAACATTTTAAAATGTTGTTCTTATTATTTTCGGTCATGGCTAGAAATAATGATCAATAGCATATAGAGTATTTTATTAGTATGCATATCCCTCCTTCTGCATGTTACAAAAACTTATACAATTTCCCTGAAGCCATTTTCACCCATTTCAACTAAAAACTTACAAAGGTAACAAAACAATTTATAAACTTTGTTCACAGTTTTATAATTTCATCATTTGCGGCAATGTATATTTTTTTATTTATATCCACTAGTGTCAAATTTATTGGTAAATTGGCTTTTTTAATTTGATATAGATATATAATTTATAATTTAATATAGAGAATATTGTGATAAAGATTTCAGACAAAAGAGAACTGTATCACAGAGAAATGATTCTATGTCGAGTATCATATTATTTGTCAGAATTGACTTCCGGGTTGAGTGGCCTGTATACCCTAAGTCAGTCTACAAGTTGGGGTGCAGGGTATCTTCTCGTTGAGCACTTGTTTTAATTATGTTCTATCGCCTTAAGCGACTTAAAGGTCTAACCTTTTAGTGACATTTTGACATGGTTTGACAATAGAAGATTTGAAACCTCCCACACTCAACGTAATCTAGAACCCCACCCAATGAGGCATACAAAAAAGTTTAAATTTTCCTTTAAACGTTCCGCTCCTCAATGTGTGTGTGTATATACATGTGTGTGTGTAGGTAAAATGGCATCAAATATAATAACGACCACAACAATGCGTGACATGCATGCAAAAAAGGCTCATAGTGTGCATTAGCTAAGGATGTGTGTATGTGTGTGTGTGTGCGGGTGTGTGAATATTTTACAAACATATACGCCAAATCACTTTCTAAATGCAATGCCAATAAAAAAGCAAAGCAAAGTGTTGAAATATATAAATAGATATGGGCCAGATATGTGTGTACTATAGGCAGATATAATTTGTTGCTGCTGACAGACGCGTGTCGCAGCCTGAGGCAAGTAACAAATGAGAAATGGACGCGCGACGTGACAATGCGACAGGCGGAACGACTTGTGAAGGCCTATATAAAGCCGCGACAGAGACAGCCAATAGTCGAAACCTTTAAACTAAACTTGAGCTATAAAAATTTTGATTTCCTCATTATAAATAATAGTCTGGGTGGTTAAGACCCGACGGCAGCTGTAGCTCACTTTCAGACATTTAACTTTCGCAGTTAGGCAAGTACGATTGCATTTCATTCCACTCCATTTCGTTCCGTCTTATAATTATTTTTCGAATGGAACTCTAACGGATTATTCTTAGAAGAGCGCTGAAGTTTCCATTGAGAATGTTTTAGGTTTGTATGGTATTTTGTATTTAGCCAAAAATCCAATCCGATTTTAGTGCAATTTGTATTACTTTTGTAACGTAAATTGTACATTTAAAAAAAAAAGGGTGATACGTACCTAAAATAAATATTTCACAGGGAATGATAAATTTCGAACCTTGTGAATCTTAAAGAATTTGAAATATATGAAAGACATATTTAATCCTCCCATTAGATACTGCTTTTCATCTCACAGGCAAAATGTTTTTCTATTTACCGTAGAAATTTTAAGTCAAGAAGTTATATTAGAATGTATGCTTACATATTTTTCCAAACATAATGCATAAAGATGAACGTTTTAGAACACCGCGAGTCAGTTACAGGGTATCTCAATGTCCAGCACACTAAACCCGAGAATTTTTAATTTAAATTATATACTATATTTATTTAATCGATAAAAAAATATTGGCTTACATTGACAATAAAAATATACAGGTTTTATTTTAACAGAAATTAAAATTTATTCAGCACAAGACGCCCCCTGGCGGGCAGACCGCAGAACTCAATTGAAAGCTTTCGTTAGAAAGCTCCCGTAACACTTTCTGTCTGTCAATAAGGCACATTGCAAGCTCTTTTTGTTTCGTTTCTTAACAGTTACATTTTTAGTACGACTTCAACTTAGACTAAAACAGTTTTAAAAAGTTCACACATCTGTCTTAAAGAACACAGTCCAAAGGCTTTTGGTTCTTACACTTCTTCAGTGGTTTCCGCGCCCTTTGTGGCATCGGTCTCATTCAGTTCCTGCGCAGCGTTGACAGGCGGTTTCTTTATCTATAGAAATTATAATGCGGGCTTTTCAGTGAGGATATCGCTTAACAGTTTTTCGTGTAGCTCAATGCATATAGTACTTATCGGAACATGCAGTGAGGGATCATAGCGCATGCGATAGCTGCCTTATCGTGCATTTAGTACATACCATTTATGTATTTATATACATATATTTCTCTATAGATATTTAGTAGATTATTTACTTAGTCTAGGTTAGTTTTAAGAATATTTCTTAGGTGAACTTTACCATAACGTTATGCGGCGCATGAGAGCTTACAAATTGAGTATGGATCACTTAAACTTAGACCAGAGCGAGGCGAGGCGAAAGAGAATTTTGTAACACCCACAGTTATATCACATAAAAAATGGCCACCCTTTTGGTTTTTTTTTGATTTTTTTCTTTTTTTTGGTATTTCGTTGAATTTCTTGTTTGTTTTTGAAGTTAGTTATGTAATTAGTTTCAATGACTTTTCAAGGATTTGTTATTGTTCTGGAATGTATGTTGAACGGAATTGCTGTGAGATTTTCTTACTTTGAAGCAACGAATCTTAAAATGATTACACATTTCAGAAACCTGGGTGGGAAAGAGAGAAAAATTAAAATATTTTTGTTTTCCAGTATATTATGCTCTGTTCAAGCGCTTACCACTCCGTAGCCATAATGCCAATGCGCCAACGTGACGAATATTGTTAGCCCAAGCACGATCCAGCGCTCGCCCTGCGCCGACAGATCAATGCCAAAAACGTTCTCATACCAGGGGAAGCAACAGACGCCCACGGTGGCAACCAATGGCCACATGAGTATATTAAAGCCATCACAGCGTGTGTCAGACATTTGGGCAACAATAAGCCGGCACTACAAGGAACAGATGTACCGAAAAGTTATAGCTATGACAGAGGACTTTACGAGCTCGTACTTACTGCAATATTGGAGAAGATAGTGCCATAGAGCATCCATAGGATGCGTGGCTCCAAGTTAATGACTTTATTCCTCGAATAAAACGACCAAACCAAGGTGATCACAAAGAGCCAAAGGAAGGCAAAAAATGGACGTAACATCTCCATCATGGGTCGCATTTTGCCAGTCTTTTTCTTATAAGAACTATAATAAAATAATTTCAATAACAGAAATTCGCAATTTATCATAATATACTTGTAATACGAACAGATATATATTCCTTATAATAATTGGATGACTGGACAGCATACCGGAACCAATTAGGCCCACTTCAAAGACATTAGCCACAGTTATACCATAAAAGCTCGAGCGATAAATTTCAGGACCCACCAAAGTGGCCACAAACAGCATTACGCTAACGCCCTAGATGAGAGATATATAATAAAAACAACTATTAGGATTATAATAGGGGCTCAGCTTTGAAATGAATTCAAGCAATACTTACCCACATGGTAAAGTCATAACCCCAGGGCAAAAACATAACGCCCGTATTATACTTTTCCACATGTGTAAAATAGAAATTGAGAAAAACGTTCCATATAACGAAAAACATGCGTATCGGCGGCAAATCATCGGTGCCAAATAATGAAAATATATAGATGGGTATCAGTGCCGCCGAATAGGAGTCTAAGCCATGATCGAAGAGCTCACCGAGCGGCCCACTCGTGCCCGTGCGACGCGCCTGTTTGCCATCCATGCCGTCTTTAAAAGTTAAGGATTGGTTGAACTTAGCCGAGATTCTCGCTCCACATACTTACCCAAATTATAGTAGATAAGTATGTTGATTGCTGCCACAGTCCACACCCAGCCGGGCACTGTGTTGCCCACCGACTTGTCATTGGCCGCCTTAAAGTCCCAATCGTAGTAGGCTATCAATATGAAGTTCACCACGGTCATGAGAAAACCCACAAAGGTGAGTATATTAGGCGCCAGCCAAGTGGGTAAATACTGTACAGGTAGATTCGTGAGTTCCCAGAGCGAGTTATTAACTTAGAAACTGAACACATACCTTCACGCAGGCATTCCAGAACGGATGCATAACATAGACACTCAGAAAACTGGTGTCTACGCTGTTGTACTGTTAAAGAAACGAGATATTTATACAGAGGTTTTTAATTGAAATGTAATGTCAATAAAAAAAAAAACAATAAATATCTTAGCTTTGAACATTTGTAGATAATAGTAGTTGCTTTGAATTATTTAGATATTTCAATCAGCGCAAAACAAAATGAAAAACGAGAGCTTTCTTAATAAAACTTGTGCGTAGGCGTCGAAGAAATCGAATGCAAGCAGTTCCCCGCCCATTTCAAACTCTTAAGTATCATAATATCATATTATCTCGGATCAGTTTCAAGTTCTCGTTTTGACTTGACTGAAAATTCGCGTTAAAAGAAACATTTTTTTTTATTTAAAGTGTTTATTTACATTTTTCAGTAAAGTAAATAGAGAACTTAATTAATTTATAGAAATTTTATATATGAACATTACTTAATCAAATTCATTTTGAATAAGTTCTTATAAGCTAATTTCATTTATGGGATATACATTGAAACTCTTTCATTTAAAAATGTCAATCTTTCCTCCTGGGAACATTTCTTGGTCCACATTTTTTATTAATTAAATTACTAAACACCGCTGAATTATTAATTTTTGAAAAAAAACAAGACAATCAAAATACATATATCAAATGTGCATTGAGAAGCTAACCTATAAACTAGACGCTAATCGCTGACCTATAAACTAAAGTGTAAACAAAAATATTAAAGTGTTTGCAGAAGAATTTAGGGTTTGTTAACAGTGAAAACTAGATTTCATTTACTCAACACTCAAAACCATGAAAAATAATAAGAAAATTGAACCTAACCTATAACATAACTTTCGAAGCTTTAGACTGATAGCGACAAGTATTTGCTATATGTCTTTCAATTCTATAACTTGTAGCTTGTCTTAAGCATATTGATTTTCCATTTATTTTATATTTATTGTATTAAATTGATTTTTCACAAGCTTCTGTTTTATATTTATTTAAGCCTCTCTCTCTGTCTCTGTCTCTCTCTCTCTCTCTCTCTCTCTCTCTCTCACTCTCTCCCTCTCTCTTTCTCTCTTGAACTCTCAGCACGCACAATTTATTTATAGGTTTATCTCTCTTAAGTACAAATTCCAGTCTGTGTGTGTGTTTGCCAACTATCTCTCGTAAGCGGCACCGCTTTATTCGCAGTTCAATGCCTTTTCTGGGATTTACGAAACATATGAGTTTTAGCATCATCCGGTCAATTAAATTGATGACCTAGGCCTAGTCATGCCCAAGCAGCCGGTCTATTTGATAATGTCGAGCACATGCCAGTGGCCACAGAAAAAATTATACTAAGACAAGTAAGAACGCCGCAGTCGGATGTAACCGACAGCACAATACCCGCTCACAGTGTAATCATAACCAAAGATATGTACTTGTACACAAACAAAATTTGAATCCAACCCACTGGAGATCTAAATAACGAGTTAAGAGATATATCAACCCTTTCAGTTATGCAACAAGAATTATACGCTATTGCAAAATATGAACAGAGTGTTAAACGCGATTTAAGATTTGCCACGCCCCCAAATTTCAAGTCTTCAACTTTAATAGCGGCGAATGAAAAAGGCGGACATTATACAAACCTAATATACTCTATTCACATCGTGAACGAGTATACAAATCTTCCCATTGCCCAATTTCTTAGATTAAGCGCGGTTGACACGTGTGCGATCCTATAAATATATACTATGTATATGTATATATTAATTTCCAATTATAGTCATATATATAACGCACAAACCGGAACTTGTTGTAATCCTGATAATCACAATAACTGATTGCGGCAGTTCAAAAATGAAGGCAATTTATTGATGTGGCGCCTTGTAAAAAATGCATGGGGGCATTGATTTTTTTAAGGGTGTGCTTATTTCTAGACAAACCGAATTTACCCATTAAATGCTCACCTTGTAACGCTCGAAGCCCCTCAAATGTGTCTCCGTCAAATAGCGCATGTTACTCATGTTGTTATGTGTTTTTTGTGTTCAGTTGTTGTTGCAGTGATAACAGCTGAGCGCAGGTTGAATGTGCAGTCGCGCACAGTTAAATATCAATACAATAATGACCTTTGACTGGACTCAAATACTATATGTAACTGTCTTCGATTTAAACAAGTTACAGCACATTGTATAATTATAACGGGTCTCAATGGGTTCGCTGATACTCAACCGGCACGCACTTGAACAATTTTTTATTATTATTATTTTTTAACTACTAACGATAAATTAAATAATCGTTTAAAGACACGGGATGTGAGCCTGCTGTTCTTGTTCTTGTTGTTGGCACGCAACACGCAAACTGCCGTTACTCCATAACACATATATGTATAGACAAGCACACATATACACCTACTACTTGAGAGACACTGCGACTGCCTCGGCACTGCGTATTATCAAGACTGAAGACGAACTGCGGACCGGCGGCAGTTCGAGCGCAGCCCAAAAAAAAAATAAAAAAAATACAAAATACAAAATACAAAAAAAAAGTGCCAAGCGCTTAATTTACAACGCCGACTGCGGCTGAGCTGCTGGCGTCGCGATTCGCTCTGCTTCCACAAATCCCATTGCACACACATTGTTATCGCCCCAGTCCGCCTCTCTTTCTTTGCTAATACGTAAACACACACACACACATGCACACCCGACCGTATGTGTGTGCGTGTGTGTGTGTGTGTGAATTTGCATTGAATGAATTGAAATTTGTAAAAGTTAAACAAGTGCCTACAACTTAATACAGCCGCCCGCAGAGGTTATTGGTTATCATATTGTGCCGCATGGCTTAGTTAATGCTCTGGCGCTGATAGCCCCAATCTTTTGGACAAAGTATTAGCAAATGTGAGGTGATTATTGATTGGAATTCTAATTTAGGCCAAGAAAACCCTAAAAACCAAATCGACATCATGTGACTGTGGGAACTAACACTAGTTGGCATGCACTTGACTAAATATAGCATTATACATGTACATATGTTAACTGGGACAACATGCATACATATTTATTATTTCAAAACAGTTCAAG
The DNA here is from genome assembly GCA_035043565.1 of Drosophila robusta. Classification (NCBI taxonomy): domain Eukaryota; kingdom Metazoa; phylum Arthropoda; class Insecta; order Diptera; family Drosophilidae; genus Drosophila; species Drosophila robusta. Next base: position 7,699,644 of record JAWNMW010000583.1, on the reverse strand, counting down.
TTCAGCTGATAACCCAAAAAGCTAACGGGTTGCCATGTGACAAGGCGCAGTAAAATTGACGACAATCTTAGCCTTAAAATGTTCTCTCGCTCTTAAGAAACTTACAATAAATAAATAAAGTGAAGCAACAAATGTGTGACTATGAGCCTGATTCATGGCGATTTGATAAGCAAAGTTAGATATTATCACTAAGTTTTGCAATAACGTTATAAATAACAGAAAAACTCATGTTACCCGGCGTTGGCCGTCTCAAGTGTTTCTAACTATCCAATTTTACCCACAATACGTGTTTTTTACATCGGCGATACACTACATTTTTGAAAAAGATTTAAATCTGGAAAAATTTAAATTTTGATCATACAATCCCCATTGGAAACCCATGGTAGATTTTACGAATTAGGAAATTAAATGAGGTTCAAATATATCAGCTAAAAATCATTTATAGAAATGGTGCAGTTGTTTTTAATTTTTAATAACTGGAAATATATTGCCAACTCTAATTTTTCACGCATAGCAATAATTTTAATTAGTTTAAAATTAATTCCACCCATGCGAGTAAATTTTAAGCTTTTTTTGTTAATCAGCAATTGGTCAAACAGTCTATTAAATTACAGCTTTTTAGTAGTATTTTTTAACAAATTTAAAGCTTAAAAATACATTTTTTGTTTAATCACAATGTGTATAAATTTGTCGACAAAAACTTGAACGCAGTCGATTCCTGCTTTAAACGAATTAGAAGCATAGGTACATATGATATATAGTATAAAGATAACAGTGCAGTCTTATCTAAACTTTGCTTGATTACCGGAAAAACAGGTTTATAAATAACAAAAAATACACAAATAATTAAACTGTAACAATGAATTTCATTGAGTTGGGCCGATTGTTAAGATCCAATGAAAAAGAAGGAAGTTTGTTTAGCAGAAACTAAGTGCACGGCAGGTTAACGGTTAACTAGTTGAGCCATCTGGAAGTCTCCGTGGCAGTCAGACCCTCGGAGCGCAGACGCTGCAACATGGGGCGATAGATGTCCGGCGTGAAGGGCAACAGAACGCCGCGTTCCTGGATCTCACCTGCAAGGGGTAAACAAAACTAGTTAGTTTTACAAATGGGAATAACAATTACTCACCGTCCAGAATCATTTTGGCTGCAATGGCAGCTGGCTTGCCCACGGTCATGGCCATGGCGGAGTGACCCTGCGGCTGGCCGTAGACGACAAAGTTAATGCCGCGCTCCTCGCGACGGCCGTCGGGCCAGCGAATGCCAACCTCGTGCCGCAGCACCACCAGATCGCGCTCCTCACGCTCTGCCGGAAACACGTGTAAGTACCAGGAAGGTGGAAATGTGATCTGTCACTTACCAAATGCCAGACGCTTGGACAGATAATGGCTGAGCGTGTCCAGCGGCGAATGCAGCTTAACCACGGGCTTCTCATCCAGCAGGCCCAGGCTCTCAATGCCGTCGACGTCGCCCAGGCGCTCCACCAGCTTCTGCTTGAGGTTCTCGTAGAAGATGCTCGAATCGGACATGCCCAGCAGATGAATGACCAGCTGGCGCCAGGTGACATCCGGTCCGCTCGGATGCAGCAGCGCATGCGGCTCGGGATCGATCAGGCCCAGCAGCTGCATGGGTTTGATCGACTCGGAGAAGCCCTTGTAGCGTATGGTGCCGCGCAGCAGTGTGTGCACATCCCTGCCCAGGCCGTAAAGCGTGCCGTATTTGGTGGAGTCACGATTCGGGAAGCCCTCAAGCGCGAAGCCGGGCAAGAAATCCAAGCTGCGCGGATTGGACATCAGCTCACCGCCGCCAGAGATCTCCACAATCTGGCCCTGACTCAGATACTTGGCTGCGGATAGCGTATTGAGGAGGACACCGCGCGGCGACCAGGAGAACTTGTAGCGCAGCGCATTGTTGGAGTGCTCCGGTGCGGGCAGGCCGCCACAGTAGCTGACAAAGGATTCGACAACGGCGCCCTTCTCCTGCACCTCGTGTATGCACTCCAGCGCCAGCAGATGATCAATGCCCGGATCCAGGCCCACCTCGTTCATGATGGTGACACCATTGGCACGCGCCTCCTCGTGCAGCGACTCGATCTCATCGTTCAGATAGCTGGCGGTGACCATGTGGGTGCGCTCGGCGACGCAGTAGCGGGCAATCATGCCGTGGAGACTGTATGGCAGGAGGGAGATAACCACATCGGCCTTGCCGCACAGCTCCTGCAGATGCCCGGTGCTCTCGTGCACGTCCAAATAGACGCTATCGACGCCGGCATACTGTTGGGCCAGACGATCCGCCTCCTCCTTGACCTGGGAGCACACCGTTATGCTAACATCCTTCTCGCGATGCAGCCACTCGACCAGCGGCGCCGAGACCATGCCGGCGCCCAGCACCAGCACCTTCTTGTCCGACTCGGAACGCCCCTCCATTTTGTGGCGCGAGCGACTGCTCTGCGAATCGCGCAGCTCCTGAATATACTGGAAGCTCTCGGTCAGCTCGCCATTGCTAGCGATAATTGCCTGATAGATAGAGTAAGAGTGGAAGAGAGTGGAAGAGAGAGAGCAATTAAAATTATACCCACTTGTTTACTTCAAAGCTGATAAGAAAATGATGGACACGTGCTTATATTGCCTACATAGTATTGAAATCATTATAAAAAGCTTTAAATAGCGCTGGGATTTCAATTTGAATAAGCCTGCTAATTTTATAGATAAGAAAATATTTATAGGTGCCAAGGAAAAATCCCTTCATATGATTTTACTTTTTTGGCAGTCTCATTCGAAATCACAGAACAAAACCAACTACACAAACGAATTAAACGGATCTTATATGAATCAATTAGTCACAAAGAGAAAAAGTACATTCCATTGAATGAAAATGATCAGAGTAAATCGGGCAATGTTTTGTAAAACGTTTACTCAGATTAAATTAACTCATTTCATTACATAGAATTGTATTGCATTGCAAATTGCATTTTTTATTTCTTAGTAATTTAGCTGCTTCTACTTTGGCCGAAACTACTACAGTACATAAGAAATCCTATTGTTCACAGTTATTTTCAGGGTGCCCAAGTATTAATACACTACTTAACTCCATAGAAGACTTTACTATATAGTAAATCATAATTGTATTATAATCATTATTGCCAAAATACTGACCGATTTTAATAATTTTTAGATAGAATATTCAATTCTGAATGAAGCACATAAATTTAGGATCGCATTATATTAATAGCTTTTAAATTTGAGTACTAAAAACAAGTTCTAACAAATCTAAATTTATGAAATATTATTTGTTCTTGACTGATCTGTGATATGAGCACTACATAAGCAATAACAAATCTAAATATGATATGTGATATGTGATCTGTGTTATCTATCATCTATGGTCTATGATCTGTCATCTATGATCTATGATCTGTCAACTATGATCTATGATCTATGATCTGTGATATACGAACTATACGATATAACAATAAAGGTTCCTACTTACCGACTGTATGGGATAGGAAAAGCGCTCTTCGTGCAGCGGCTTCTTGGCATCGCTCTTGATGATATCGTGGACATGTGGACTTAGTAGCTCCCCAAAGAGATCCGTTGACTCGCGTGGCAGCTGCGTGGGCATATTATCAATGGAGCAGACCAGCACGCCGGGACCCTTGAAGCTCTTGGTGTCCTTGTTGCGATCGGCATCGTACAGACAGAAGGGTGTATCGATTGTGGTGCATTCGTTCATGAATTCTATGGAGCCCCCGGGATCGGCGGATATATCGCAAATGGCGAGCATGCGATGTGGCAGCGCTGGGCTGCCTTTGCTGGTCGGCAGCCAGGGTGTATTGGCCGGACGCAGCAGGTTCTTGGCATCCGGAATGCTAATCAGCTTCGGACTGCCCACCGCCCAGTAGATGCCATTAATAATGACCGAGGCGTAGGGCGCAATCTTGGTGCTCAATGTGGAAATGTAACGTTCGGGAAACTCGTCGTACTCCTTGGCATCGAAGCCGCCACCCTCACGACGCTCCAAATGATCCGAGCGGCTGACCTCGCAGCCATAAAGCCTATTTTGATCTATTTTGATAGGATGAGATTTAGATATACTTCTACACATGATGGATCCCTCATACTTACTGCCGTGCTCTGACACTTTGCGCAGCATCTCCGGCGGCACATACTCCACGGGCAGCTCGGAGAATACTTCCTGTGCGCCCTGCGACACGTTGCCGGAGCCGGTGAACACAAAGGTCAGCGGTCCAATCGACTTGGGCATCATGCCCAGCGAAATTTCATAGCCGCAGTCACGAACCGCCTGGCGGGCCATCGAGGAGTTGCGATAATTGTGCGCGGGTCCGATATGCATGAAGGGCGTATGGTGACCCAGTGCCAGTAGGCGCAGCCCAATGCCATGCAGAATGTTGACCATGCCAGCGACGCCGGCGTACTTGCCAAACGCCACCTGGCGGGCGCCACGCTCGTCAATAATACGCTCGTAGTCGATAAGCCGGATTTTCTGTAAGACCTCGAGCTTTAAGAGATTTCTAACTAAATGTGCTTGTGTCGATTCGAACCTTTTCGAGTATGGCGTCGAGCAGTGGCATGTTAGACTCCTGCGCCTTGATCGTGTGCGAGAAGAAGCAGTAGGTTTTGCCCGGAATGAGCGCATCGATGGGCACCTGCTTAACGCCAAAGATCACCGAAGCATCGCTAATGTCCTCCTGGATTTGAGCACCCGCCTGCAGATACGCCTGAATTCATGCGAAGATAACGATTTGATATGATTACTCTTGTTGTTTTTCTTGATTTCCAAGAATGTTCAATAGTCGACTCGTACTTAACTAATCTAATCGAATTTCAGTTATTTCCTAAAATATTTGTTGAAACCTATGCTCGTAATTTCCTTAAGAATTATCATTAATTTTTCTTATCCGTAATCTACCTGTATGCTTTCAAAAAATGTGTGGTCAGCTTAACACTCAACATAAGAAGACTAATAGAACAACTATTTGATTGTCACCAATAAGTGCACACGACTGCGAGATACTCTATAATTTTAGTGAATAATAGTGAGTAATATTGTGTGCGCAGGGACGTAAAGTGGTTTAAAAAATCATCTTAATACTAATAGAGAATATTTTAATATTTAAAATTTGTTCAACATAATAGTGGAACTTGAAACTTTATATTCTAAGTGTAAAATTTGCATCACTAATGTTAAAGAAATAAAATTAAAATATTCACAGTACATATTTTCAAAAACTTTAATGGCAATGCCAATTATAATATATTTTTAAACATTATAAATTTTCCTACAAACTTAGAGAAAATTGAATATTTCAACAAATTTCACATTATTTATCAGTTTTAAAATATTTTTGATGTTCAATGAAATAAAATAGAAAATGTCCACAATATAAGGGAAATGTGGAAGCTAAACCAAAGAAATTTTGAAATACAACATTAAATCTTATGTCAAATAAATTAAGGAATAGAAAATTTGAGTTTTTTATCACAAAGATTTAAGAATAGTTGTATTGAAAAAGAACGTCTTATGAATACGATAATAGGAATTACACCCAAAAGTAGAGGTATTAATAATATATATTTATATTGTTTAATTTATATTGTTTAATACTCTTTTATAAAAATTATGTTTTCACAATCACAATTATTTTCCCTCTAAGCTATCAATATGTTATTGTTTTTCAAATACCTATTGCAAATCAAATTGAAAATAATATATATTTTATAAATAAACAAAATGTTTGTTTTTGTAAAACCGCGATTACAATTTATCTGCAAGGAAAATCTGTTGACTATATGCACACAATAACAATTTCGAGCGAGATAACAAGAAATTACGGTTTGTTTTCGGGTTTTGACTGGTTCCAAGGCCAGCAGTTGCCAAATTTAGAGCCCAACAGCAACGAGGCTTATCTGCCACATTTTTTTATGATGCAGCCCATATATGTATATATATGAACTATATCATTTGACTCTGTGGCTGTTGCTATAGAGCCAAACCGTGAATATGATAATGATACAACGTGATTTATTGACTTAATATATCTGGATAATGAATGTATATATGCTTTGTGTTGGCTCACCTGCATGGGATAGGCGCGTCGATTGGACGGTTGCACAATGACCTTAACACCCTGCTTGACCAGCTTCTGTACATGGGTGGGTCCAAACGGCGCACGTCGCTCCCAAACCGATTGATCCTCGCGACGAATGGCAATAACGCGTCCATGCTATATAAACATTCATTGAGAAGATATAACCTCTGCTAGGCGAGATGCAAATATATGACGCCCACTTACATGACGCTGTCTGCTGAGCGCAGGCGCGATCGTTGCGCGCAATTGAAGCAATCGCCACATGCTCGCTGTTTTGCCAATTCACTTGCTGATTAAGATGGGTAGCCCGAAAAAAAGCTTGGTGTATATATAAATAGATTGATCCCAAACACTGATGCCGATGCATCAACCGTCAGCACTGAGCACTCGCAGCGTTCTAACCCCGAGCAAGACGTCGACGCGCCCCTATCAGCGGCACGGACCGAGCGGACGGCCGTACATTCATGTTGGCGATAAGCGGACACACACAAGGCAAACTGAACGAGAGTCGAGATCGTCTCCGGGCAGCGTGTAAACCTAACAAAGAATAAAGAGGCGTGTTAACAGCTCGCTTATGATTGCTACTTACGCGCGGGCCGCACATGCAGTGAAAGTGTCTCGAGCTGAAAACTTTCCATTCACAAAACAAACAAAAATTCCATTCATGAAAAGTCGCGTCTGGGAGTTTTCCACACGTGACATTGACTCGAGATAAGTGCGTTGGTGTTTAAGCATATATACTTTTTTTTATTTATAATTGCAATTTATCGGATTCATAGTCTTGTCTGCCATTTGCAGTATAGCATTCACATCAAAAACAAATTTTTTCATCTTATCGCTAAAAAAAACACTAAGGCTAGGATGGGATGCGGCGCCAATTTTGTGCGCTCTACGCCCAACCAGACATATTTATAAATATACACATATTCATTACATAGCTAGGAAAACAGATATTGCAAAGTTCAGGTATGCAAAAATTATAACATTTATAAAGGGGGGAGGGGGTGTATAGTTCGAAGGAAAGTTTGGGGGATGGTTAGGAATCCAGAGGCCACTTTGAATTGAACGCACTGACGTCAACCTTTACAGCGCCGGCGCCTCAGGCAACAGCGATGTGAAGAACGTTATAACAAAGGTGCGCACTATGGAAATCACAGAATTATTGGCATTCGCTGGCTCGACGACCACTGCCTCAGCGGCAGTGGCAGCAGCAGCGGCATCGGCTTGATCCGCACCAGCGCTGGCTGGCTCAGCCATCATAGGTGGATCATCCTGTTCAGCGGCTGCTGCTGGTTCGACAGCAGCCTGTGGATTATTTTCAGGCACAATGGGAGCATCCATCATGCGATGAATTTCTTGCACGGCCGCAAAGGCCTCAATATTATTGCCAGCATTATTGTTTCGATTAATGTTATTGTTGTTGCGCTCGCGACGACGTCGCAGCACGCCAATATGATACCTGTAAATGTAGAAAGGGGTATACCTTTAGTAAATCATCTAGAGTTAAAAGATCCACTCTACTCACAGATAAATAATACTAGCGATGAGCACCACTAGCAAACAGCGCATTGGTGACGCATTAAAATATAAAACTGTCACAAAAATGGCCAATCGTGTAAAGCTAAAGAAACTGTCCAGCCAGTCACGCATCTCGGGCTCCTCTTGTATATTAGGGAAATTGGGGCCATCGACTGGACGGGCCGGTTGCTGTGCAACGACGGCCTCATTCGGCTGCCCCGCTCCAGCGCCAACGGCCGCAGCCACTGGCACTGGCTGATGCCCCACAAGCGGCACAGTCAAATTGTTGGGTAGCACAAAACTTTGCAAAAAGGAATTCATCATTGGCGGTGGGGGGGCACTTTCACCGCCGCTAGTGCTGCAAGTAAATAAAAGCCAATAAGTTATTATATTTAACATTGCGGTAGAGAAATAAAAAATAAAATTATATAAATAATAAAATAATATAATATCTAAACATAAATATGATTGTTACGATATTTATTACTATATCACTATTCTAGGGCGGGTTCTAATATACAAATAAATAAAATTAATAAATGTATATCTATAGCGTAATAAAATCAAGTTTTTGAAGATTTCTCATAAGTATTTAAGTAAGTATTGTACCAAAGACAATTTAAATAAAATATTTATTGTATATTGTATATTGTCTATTGTATTTTGTATATATATTATACATTTATTTATATAGTCTTTGATTGTACGGTATATTTCCGTACTTAATTATTTATATTATCATATGAACTATTTATATGAATGAATGGGAATGGATGGGAATGAATAGAAATAAATTCGATGTTGAGTTTTTGCTTCTATATATATGTACGTGCTTTTTAATCCCAAAAATATAAAAAACAAAATATTATTTTTAATAATGCATATATTTTAAATGCAGAATCAATTTAGAAAATAAACCATGAACAAAATGCCATTAGACGTAAAAATCGGTTAAGTTTTGACAATGTTATGGGCATTCGAAATATAGGAGCTATGGATTCGAGATCGGTTCAGTTTTGATAAAGCTATGGGCGTTTGAAATATGGGAGATATGGATCCGAGAGCTTTACATTTAAAATTTTTTGTAAATTTTTGCATGATTTTTGGCAAAACATCTATCATAATCGGTTTTAATGTTGGTTTTTATACTAATTGTAACAACCACAATCAATAAAAAATAGAAATTCCATTTTCTAAATTTAAGAATACAACATTTTTCCAAAATGAGTACCTGTGTGAACGAATATTACGCAGTCGACTACGACCGACTGCGACGTTCTTACTGGTTATAGCTGGCACCGTGGAAAAATAACTACGTATTCTTTTACTAATTCAAAAATATTTGAATTGTATTTGTAATCTACAATTTTGTAATATAACCTAATACTAACCCGACTTTAAATCGAGCCAGTTTAAACCAGAAATTCATTGGCTCTACTATAAACCAAGTCTTAAACCAAACTAGTTCCCCAAGCCAGTTGCCATAAAAAGGGTTTGATTAAAACAAAATGCAAAATATTTTGAACCTTATGGATATGATACATTTTTAAAATTTTAAATAGTAAAAATGTGTCGAAGCAAGGTTCGAGCCAAGAGCATCGATCAGAATGTTACATATATGTGTCAGTTTTTACTTAATTTACAGCCCTGGTCAGAAAGTAGAGTAGAAATTAGCTTAATTAAAATTGGAAAAACTGTGGCAAAACAATGATCGAAGCAAGACTCGTGTTCAGGAATGTGAAAAATACGTGTTTAAAAATTGCGAAAAGTGTTGATTCGAACCGTATTTTTTGCTGGGTTTTACTGGGTTTACGGCCCAGGTCAGAAAGTACACGAAACTAGCTGAAGTGTGAGCTACCTTTTATGTGTGTTGAGAACTCACCGTTGCATCATCATTTGCAGGTATCTAGCATAGCACTGCTGTACCCAAGCGTTATATAGAAGCGCCTGCTGCTGCTGCTGTTGCTGATGCAGCCCCAATTGAACAGTTGGGGATGCCGTAGCCGATGCCTGGGCGGCAGCTATTCGAAAAGCGTGATTGTGGAACTGCAACAACGAAAGCAGGGCATTTGGCTCCTGCAGTTGGTACTGCTGCTGCTGCTGCTGCTGCGGCTGAGGCATCTGGACGTTGACGGCGGCGGCGGCGTTGGCGGCGATGGTGGCAAAGTTGGCGGCAGTCACACGTCGCTGCCTAAGCTCGTTGTCGTTGGAATCGCTGTTCAGTTGTGCCGTGGATGTGGTCTCCCTTGGCGGCGTGGTCGTCTTGTACGGCGTCTTGATTACATTTTTGTTGGCGCACACCAAATGAAAGATGTGGTGCTGTTGGTAGACATCCTTGTAGCTGCGTATCACCTCCGACAACTTTTGGGCATCGTCCAGCAGTTTGCCAGAGTAGATTAGCTTCTGATCGTTGATTTCCTACGAAAAAATCAAATATTTAATTTTCTGCTCAATCAAAATTAAAATCTGTATTTTAAAGAATTAAAAGCCTACAATTTTTGAGATTAGTTTTTATTTTCTATTATTTTGCATCATTTTCTAAAACCTATTGAACCATATTAATCTATTAATTAATTTGTAATTGCTTTGAAATATAGAAATTTTGAATTTTTAACAAATTATTATTACCTCTGGTATCAAAGTGTTTAAATTTGCAATTGAAGTATAAAGATTATTTTGATAAGCACGCCGCGCGGAATCAATATAGCAATATCTGTCAGTCATTTCCTCTGTCTATCTATTTAATTTCAAACTAAAAACTTTGTTTTTAATCTATACGATAACAGCTGACTCCAGTATTTGAAATTTTATCTGTCCATTGAACCATGAAATGCATTTGAATCGAACGAACAAGTTTTCGCAAATTTTCCATTCATATATGCAAATTGTTTTTAAAAACCCTTATCTTAATGCCTACTATTATCACAATAGAAAAGTACACTGCGTTAATCTCCAATTGCTTAGTCCACACAAATAGCATTAGCTATATTGTATACACAAAACCGTTTGTCTTGACTGACTGACTGACTGACTGACTGACTGAATGATTGCCTGATTGACGATCAACACACAGTCCAAGCCACGATATATAAGAAGCTGAATTCAGCTCACTTGTTATAAAGAACACTACAGCATAGTCATCAGAATTTACTGACGGAAATTAAACAATAAAGTATTGTAAACAGCCTTTTGGTTTTCTATCAAGACGGACATTACACAAACCCAAGACGTATATTTATTCACTTAATAAACGAGTTAAAAAAAAACTTTCGACTGTATGAATAACGGATTGCTGTCTTATGATCAAGTTCCCGGCCTGTTTTCTTATTAATATTTATCGGTTTCATTAAGCATATCTTCGAATCTATAGGAGCTAGAGCTAATGTGGTTCAATATGTTGTCCTAAAGCACACGCAGATTACAAATATTTCGGATGTTCGATACCCGCCAAATATCATGCAATTCAAGAACTACAGATATGCGCTTTGGTTTGTACATAGATTTGAATGCTTTAGTTGAGCTCTGAAAATTTCATTGAGATCATGCGGCCCAAGCGCAGTTGCTGAGTAAAGTGCACAGCTAGCGACGCGCGTTTGTGTGTAAATGTATGTAAGTTCAGGGTTCAGGGTATCCCCTAGTCAGGCGCTCCCGACTAGAGGCCCCCCCTCACTTGATGCGTTTGGACTTGTTCGATGTGTGCACTTGTTAAATCCAACTGCAGCTCGCACTGACTGACGTGTACTTCGTCGGGGCAACGTCAGCTTAAGACGCAATTGTCGGTCTGTGGCAAACACTTGTCGCTCCTGCGCGCCGAAGATAAACAATAACAATAACAACGACAACCGTGCAAAAGTACTGGCCATCTGATAAGATAAGGCTGACGTCAACAAGGAGAGTATGTAAATATGAGCTCATATAAATGTAATATACTATGTATGTAAATGAATCTGTGGGTGTACCTACCGGCTTGCCGGGATACACCAGGGATAGCTGCTTCTTCAGTCGTTGCACTGTCCAGCAGAGATCGCTCTCAATGTTCATGTCGTCGTATTGCTGATTTGACGATTTAATCAAGAGCCTAACGCCGCTGCCGCTGCCGCCGCTAGCTGTGACGGCGGCAGTAACGTCAGCGTTTGTTTTATCGCGCGCAGCATCGTAGCCAGCGGCTGTGGTGGCCGCCGATGAGGGCGACGGCGTTGTGGCTGCGGTATCATCCATGGTTGAGACCCTCACCCCGCCCGGGCACACACTCGGCGATGTCGCTAATTGGTGGGCACGAAATGGAGCAACCGACAAATTATGGCAGCCGACAAGTGTTTTCTATTGTGGACTTCGTCAGCGTTGGGTGCAGTGGGGTGTGTTGTAGGGGGAATACGCAGCGTATTTTCCTCAATAGTTTCGTGTAGTAGTTGTTGTGTCGACTTCCACGGTCACTTCTGTCACTCCTCTCGCTCTCTGGGCACGATTTTCTTTAACAACAAATTTAGCTAAAACCGAATTATTTACGTGAGCTGTATTGAAAACGTAGATGTTGCTGAGTTTCGTTATGCGGCGGCTTTGCATTAAACTGAGAACTATTGTTGATTATGAAACGAATTTCCGAGCACAGCCGAGCTGAGCAAAATAAGCAGTCAAAGTTCCTTCGTGTCTACAGTAACAATTGTTATTTCTTTTAAACACAGTCAGGGTTGCTTTGGTGGCTGTGACGTTGCCACACTTTTCAACATGACGTGTATGTAGCAGAGGTTCACAAAAAACTCTTTTACAATAAATTTTAATAATTAAGCAAAATAGGCACTGTTTTACAATAAATACATAAATACTTATACTTATATGGATAACCAGTTTTAAGGCAGTCCAAATTTCTGGCCAAATTTAGCACATTTTAGTAGCCGGGCGATTGGTCACACTATCATATGTCAAGCAATATTTTGAAGTCAAGAAAAAAAATTTCCAGGCGTTTGTCTAGAAGTGCTGGAAAATATATACATTGATAAATAAAAAAATATATATAATACATATAGTGTAAAGTGTTACATTTGTCGCACGATTAAATCCCATGGAAAACAAATCGGCTGTCTCAGCACTTCAAGAATACTGTGCCCAGGCTAAAACCGGGAATCCCGTCTATGATTATATTGATGGTGATGATGGCGGCTACGTTTGTAAAGTCGTTCTAATGGACGTCGAAGCTTACGGAAATGGTAATACACTCACGCCCCTTGGTGCCACCACACTCAGAATTGTGCCCTTTGCAGGTCGTTCCAAGCGCGACGCCAAACACTTGGCCGCCACCAACATAATGCGCAAGTTGCGAAAATTGCCGGGCTTTGGCAACGGCTTGGCGCCCGATGGTAGCTGCGATGGCAGCGATACCTACAATATGAGCAGCGTGGCGGACGAGCTGACGAACATGAATCGCGACATGCTGAAGGAGCTGCGCGATTATTGCGTTCGCAAGGATATGCCGCTGCCCACCATTGAGATAGTGCAGCAAAGCGGCTTGCCAAATGCGCCCGAATTCGTTGCCTGCTGCTCGGTGGCATCCATCAAGCGTTACGGCAAGTCCGACAAGAAGAAGGATGCACGCCAGCGCGCTGCGATTGAAATGCTGTGCATCATCTCGAACGATGCGGAGAGAACGAGTCCGGACAATCAGTTGGTCAGCGCCAAGTCGTCAAACGTTAGCGCGATGGAGAGCAGCATTGATGATGTTGAGACCGAGCGCCGTCTCAAGTTCAAGACATATCGCGAGCTGACCGATGCTGGCGGCGAGGAGAATCAATCGATTAAACTATGCGATCGGCACAATTACTTCAAAACCTACTATCCACACCTGAAACAGGCCGCTTTCGAGGCACTCAACTCCACTGAGTATGTTTCGGTCAAGGCAAAACTTTTGGATGTGCTCACCGCACTGAAGTTAGCACCACGCACCACAACCCTGGAGACACCGTCCATGGAACCGTTGTTACAGATCGAATTAAATTGCGATTACGATTGTGTGTTCATTGGACTAGAGAGCAAGATCTATAGTGATATGATCCAATATTTTCGCCAAATGTTAGTTTAGACTAGATGATTCTGTGTATATATAACATATATTTCAACTAATACTTAAAACTATATAAACGTGTTATTTACAATTAACACTTGAAATAATGCACATGATTATATTATTATATATCTATACTTACATATATACTTTGTTGCATACTTTGTACGTCGCGTAATAAAAAATACATACGTATATCGAATATAAAAGCGAGAGTTCTGTTAAGTTCGTTAATGTACAACAATTGGGCGAAGGAACGAAACCGCATGAACTTTACCACAATATTTACGATTGGTCTTACAATATATGTATAACCCATTAAGTATTCGTTTCTTGTTGAACTTTGTTTTATTTTACTACTATAATTGCTTTTATATGATTTATGCGACTTCACCTAAAAACTAAGTGTAACAAAAAAAAGTATAAATATTGCTGAAAATGCTTAACTAAGCTTTACCCTGCACTCAGTGTTTAAGCAAAGACAAATTATTTTTACAACTTCATGTTTTATATCGCAGAGAACCGATATTGCACTTTAGGCATGCAATAAAAGTTGTTCAAATATTCTTCGATGAACTTTTCTTGACTATTATACGAGTAGCTTCAGCCTCGCTTTATACAAAAACAACTTCATATTTAATTTGAAAACGTTATATTTAAAAATAGTGAAACTATTTTTATCTAATTAAAAATAAATACTGAAAATGTTTTTTCAAGCAAAAAAAATAAACTTCATTGGTTTACACAGACGGACAAATATATCCTCAATAATCTAAAAACAATAATTTGGTCCTTATTATTTTTGATTAATTTTAAGTCTCGTTCAGACCAACAGACGGGCGTATGTTATAGCTCTTTGGGTATCTAATATTTGTAGATACACTTACTTTGTACAACTTTTACTTTTTTAAATCCACTACTATAAAACAATTTAATTTAAGCAAATATTGCGTGGTGAAAATAAAAACTTACTTAAGAACAGTTTAAGGCCTATTGCTTTTAACGGTTTCACAGTTTTCAAAGGCAGCTGCGGCTTCGTTCCCGTTATTCACCCCCATATTATTTTATGTCTAAATCAAGAAGCCCAGATTTGTTCAGTTGTGGGCCTCGGTAAATTTTACTATTAATACTAAAAGAATTTCATTACGGATAATAAATGGCAACAATAACAATTGCAGCAGCATAATAGCAATAATTCTCTCTCTTTTTGGGGGGAACCTATTAATAGCTGATCTTCTTGCGGAGCTTTAGATGCTGCTGCTGCTCGCGATCTGTGGTCAGACGACTGGCGCCACGGGGAGGATGTGATTGCTGCCAAGGCAGAGTTGGCGGCGCCGTTGGCGTCGGTATACCAGAGTTGGAGGCTGATGTGGAGGCTGATGAACCTGACTCAGCAAAGATTCGACGCGAAAGCCTAAAACTGCCGCCTCCAATGCTCGTTGTGGGTGTGCCGCTGTTGCTGTTGTGTTTACTGCTGCTGGCGCTATTATTATTGTTGTTGTTCATATTACTTTTGCTGATTGTGGAGGCGGCGGCTGCTGCTGCAGCTGCTGCTGCTGTTGCTGCTACTGCTGCCGCAGCGGCAACAACGCTCGTCTTCCGCAACAACTTCGTATTGTATTCATCGCACTTGTCCTTCTCAATGCGTGTGGAGCTAAGCGACCGCTTGTTCCGCTTGCCGACCAGGTTATGGAAGCTGTGCTCGCAGATGGCCAGCTGCTCGTCGCTGGCGCGTCCATTGCCGCCATGGCCCAGGCTAAGCCGGCTTGTGTCTAGGGGGGTGTAGAAGAATGCGAATTACTCAAATTGCAGTTGTGATTGTTATTCAAGTTGGGTATCTTTGACTTGGCAGCGCTAGATGCGCCCGTTGTTGCTGTTGTTGGTGTTGGTGTTGTTGTTGTTGTTGTGTTGCAGGCAGCAACTGGCAGCGGATTGGAGTTGAGGTCAAGCGTGGCAGATGTAGACCGAGTCGACATGTTGTAGCAAACAGCGCCACTACTGGACGCATTGGCCAGCAACGATGACGACGACGACGCCGTCGTTGCGGTGGGTATAGCGGATACATCGCGATAATAGCGCGCCGTCGCCACCGTGCACGGCTGTGCCGCCTGCTCGGCGGCACCAACAACTGCCCCTGGCCTCTGATAACGTATGCGCGAGCGACCCCTCAGCGTCATGTGATGCAGCGAGCTGCGCGTTACGCTGCTCCGCACTGGCGGTATGGTCGCCGAGCTGCCAGCACCACCACCACCAGCACCACCTCCACCGCCGCCGCCGCCAATGCCGATGGGTATTTTACTTTCACTGATCGTTGCGTAGGGTTTCAATTGCTTATCAAGGACACCGGCTATGGTGGCGGCAGGCTGTTGATCTTGTTGCTGTTGTTGCTCCGCTTTGCGCAGGTGCTTCAATTCCATTCTGTCGAACAGAGTTTGGAGAGGAGGAGCGAGAAACGGTGAGCCCACAGCCAAGCACAAGAGACAAGATAGAGAGATTTAAGAGTTGGAGAAGAGGGCAGAGTGAGTAAGCTTAAGAAATGTAACCAACGAGCAACAAACAAAAGCGCAACAAAGGCGGCAACATAAATACATAATAATGGTGGGATAAAAACAAAAAAAATCAAATAAAGAAAGTTTCGCAAGCTCCAATAAATATTGATTTTGGTTTTTTTTATTTTGTAATTTTGCATGCACAAACGAATTGTAAAACTAATTAATTGAAAAATGTAAGTACATTCACAAAATACAATAAAACGAGAAATAAACGAATAAAATTGCTAAAATTAGTGTTGTTAACGAATTTAAAACGTTACTTTTAGGCTGGCGTCAGCACTGCAACAGTTATCGATATCGATAACAATTGTGCTTACACGTCAGTGTTAAAAAAGGTGCAAATACGGTTACGAAGGGGGAAACTATAAATATATGTATATGCTAAATTATATATATAATTAACGTTGTGTACTTATAATATATACAACTGACGCAAAGGTGCAAATGGAACGCGGACACCAAAAAAAGAGGGTGGGGGTACAAAATGCTAAAACATTAAAAAAGAATACAAAAAGCTGCCACAGTTCAAACTTCAAATCAAATTGTGTTCCAATAATAAATTGTGTGTAGCGCTGTTGTGGAGGAGGGGGTGATCTATTGGGGGGCTGTTTGGACGGCACTTACCTTTTGCTGTAGATCGCCAGACTGCGTGTGCGACTGGACGCATTGCTCTGCATGTTGTTGTTGTTGTTAGTGCTATTATTGTTACAGTTATGCAAAGAGTTTAGGTTATTATAGTTGTTGTTAAGATTGTGTGATGTTGTTGCTGACGCTGCTGTGGCTGCTGTTGTAGCTGTTGCTGTTGCTGTACTGGCGGTCAGACCGCCTCCGACTTTAAGGCTCATTGGCGACGTGGAGACATTAACCACATTGTTGTTGTTGCGAAATGGTTGAGAGCGGGCGCGCGTATGCCGCTGATTTGGATCAACCTCGCTGTATAGAGAAATTACAGGGTATATTTTAAGTGAGTGAAGCTATTATGAATATATATATTAATATTAGAGTTGCATCATTTAGTTCAGCAAAATAATTTCTTTAGTATGAACCAATGAGCTACTTAACTTATTCAACAAAAAGTTAACGAAACTTTTCAGCTAGGTCAGATATTACACAAAAGTTTAAATGAGGAATGTTCCGAATTTAGCATTGTGACGTCACAATTTAAAAAAAATCACGAGAATTTCGCTGTTGAAGTAATGTAACTAAAATAGGCTAGCTATGCACACAGCATATATATCAAAATAGGCCCGATCGGAACGTTACTTTCTTGACTTTTAAGATGTTTTGATCTTATTTAAAATTTCGACGCATGGATTTCGACTATATGGATTTATATGGATTCTATAAAAACTAAGAAACTAAAGCGTACTAATTGCAAAGCAATGTAAGTAAAACAATAACCGATATTGTGACGTCACACGCTCCTAAATCGCTCTTTTGATTCAGGGCGGAACGGTATGGAACCAAACTGAGCTATGCACTTTGTTTAGTTAATCGGGGCACCCTATACAACAGAATAACTGAACAAATCGTTTATGAAAGAATGAACAACAGAACGAGTGAAATATATCACCTTTTTCATGACTCAAATTGAACTAGGGGGATGGCCCACTCTAATATATATATATATATATATATATATATGTATAAATCTGTCTATCATCAATTCAAACCCACCAGTTCGATGAGCGCGAATGATGCCGCCGCAGCGCCTTGATCTGATTGAGTTTATCGCCCTGCGTTTGCGTCTGCTTCTTCTCCAGCGCCGTTTGCGTCATGCGCACCGAGGACGCAATCGTGTGCCGCGCTGCCTCAAACACAGTGGCACTGGGCTTGCGCAGCTTCTTCTCCGTACAGCTGCCGACTGGATCGAGGCTGTGGGCCAGGACGCTGCAGTTGCTGGCGCTGCGATTGCCGCCGGGATTCACCAGGCGGCGCAACGAGGTGGCTAATACCGTTGGCTTGTTGGCATTCGAGGGTGACTTCCGACGACGTGTCGAGATGGTGTAGGGCGAGGCCAGCGGCTGATCGACGGTGCCACTAGCCGTATCCGTATCATTGTCGCTGCCATTGCAATTGGCCTCGTCCGTGGAGTGATAATGCAGTTCCTGTTCCTGCAGTTCCAGCTGCTGCTGCTCGGACAGCTCCTCATCGGTTTGCTCGCAGGCCGCATCCACTGTATCCTGATCGTGCAGATGCATCGTGTCCACACGCTGAGAGATGCCCTTGACGCGCGTCAACAGCAAATCGACATTCTCAAAGGGATTCGACGACGTAGCCTGCTCCGTCTGCTGTTCAAGCAGCTCGTTCTCGGCCACCTTGCTCTTCAGCTCGATGCTGTAAATGCCGTACTTGTGCTGCTGCATTTCCAAGGAGCTGCGCCGGCGCATACGCTCGCCCTCTGCCCACAGCCAGCTCTGCTTTCTGCAAAAATAGTCACAGTTAATAAATGCTTTCTAGTATTAAATGCAGCAATCAACGCCCACTTACTCCTCCATCCACTGCTGTTGATGGCCAATCACCGAGCCAGGTCGACAGAGGCGCAACCATGCGATGGCCTCCAGCGCACTGAACCCATAATGCTTCATGATGTAGGCACCAATGAGGCTGCCAGTGCGTCCCAGGCCCGCCTTGCAATGGACCGCAATAGCGCCCTTCGTTGTCTCGCATATGGAGAGGAACTTCTTGAGTATGGCATCGCTGGGCGTGCTGCCGTCGATGAAGAACAGATCTTTGTGATCGAAGCCGGCATTCTCAAAACACGACGCATGATAGACCTTCGCGTTCAGCCGAATTACTGTCGTCACACGATTCCGCCGGAAGTAGCTGAAGTAACGCTGCGGCGCATGGCAGGGATAGCCGTTTGGCAGCGTCTTCGACTTCTGATGTGGCCCACAGAACGCTATGAACTTTTGCGGCACAATCCAATTGAAGTCGCCATTCTCAACACGCTCAAAGAACTCGTACTCCTCCGCATCAAAGTCATTGAAGTTTAGGAAGCCCGCCTGCAGGCCCTTTTGTATGGCATTGAGGCAGTCGAGCAGCGAGATCTTGAAGTTGCTGGGTCCATAGCTGGCATCACAGAAGCGTGTATATGCGGGTACGTCGGCGTTTGCCAATAATTTGTGGGCCTCCTCGGGAGTTTTATTCAGGTAGATAATCTGAAAACAGGTTTGGGTTAAGAATTTTAATATAAAGTTACACTTCAATAGAATATTTATTTGTACAATGGATTTTATACGATTTTTGTAGAATCAAATCTTTGTCGTTGATGAAGACAGCTTTGGCCCTTTAAGGTATATAGTATACATATATATTCTTGCTAAATATCAACATCTGTATCAATGTAAACAAACTTATCTTAGTTTTAAAGCTATTTTTATCATTCCTTCCTTTTTGTTTGTTGCAGACAAGCAACCGTCCAACCATTTCGTTTCTTTTTCAAACATTTTAAACAAAAAAGCTCGTTTATAAAGCAAAGAAAATAAATTTAAATTATAGAAATAATGCTTTCTATAGCTAAAAATGGGATATTAGGTCATAAATGTAAGCAGGCGTATTAAATTTTCAGCACCCCAAACAACCCTCTCTTCTCTATATGTGAGTATATATACACAAGATGACCCGTCTCGTTGACTAAGGACCCTAACCAATTCCCTTTTAACGTTCTCAAGCATTAATTTTGTGTGTACACTAAGTAAACATATTTCTCCTTTAAAGCCTGTTTTAATGTTATTAAAGAAACGGCTTTTGTGTAAGTTCCTCACGCTACTTAAAAGCTCAAGAAGGACAACGATACCTCGTCTTTTTCCACAACATGGGAGGCATATTTGTAGGCTACTTTTTAATATGCGTTAAAAGTATGTCTTGTTGAAAAACCTAAACGCTGCCATAAAATATTGCGCAGACTACTAAATTACCTGAATTGTGCTAAAAAAATTAATTATAATTTCCGCCGTAGAAGGCAGCCAAGAAAGAGAGAGACCAACAAAGGTTACACTTACTGCATACGAACCAATCAGGTAGGCCGCATTTAGACGTTTGGCCGGACTCATGGAGGTGTAGTGCACGATTTTCTTGTTCGCGTGACTCTTGGCGCTCAGTTTGTTGTTGAGCTTCATGCAGTAGCGATAGAGTATGCATATATTAAGAGGCCCGAAATCATTGTAAAAGTTCTCATAGACAAACTCGTCGTCTATGTTAAAATAATGTGTGTGGACCGTATTCTTTGGCCGGATGTTCTTCCGAAAAACCACAAAGTACAAGCGATCTGCAATGAAAACAGGTCAAATAAAGAGTTCATCAAAGTTCAATTTCAATGTGATACCTTCTTGCATTGTTGTGGAACAAACCAATAGATCCGAAGCGTCGTCTTCCAACATCATGTTTCTGTTTTAGCAACTGCAAATACAACAGAGAAAAAAAGAGTTTTTAAAATCCAATGTAAACGCCGACTTTCGTCAGTTATCTTTAACAAACAAGATACGATAGATATGGCCAGAGCACCATTTTTAGACCCTGATCACAGATCAGGGCTGCCCACACGTAGAGTTCTCTCAACATTGCTTCCGCTTGTTTCCATCATAAATGACAATTATTTTTTATTTCTTAAAATTTTTTCTCTTCCAGCTAATAAAATACGCCCACCCAAGTGACTTTGCCTTAATTGGATAAAGTAAATGCTGTTTTCCGCAAAAGGTTTTTTTGTATGATTTTTGCATATAAAAATGTGCTTATAATACATATAGATAGTCGTAAACTAAATTGGAAAAACACGTCTTGTTCGATTTATACGAGTTGGCCTCCTTAGCAGCCAAGAGGACAATGTCTGCCGCATTTTCTTTTCTTATTTGCCCCACTTTTACGTATAGGCGTGTGTGTATGTTGGATATGACTTTATTGATATGAATATGAGTAGGACAGTTATTTGCTGACATCCGCATCCTAATAAAAGCGATAAATACACCATGGCAACGACTATTGAACACGCTGCAGTCGTTTAGAACTAAAGTAGACCAGGATAGTAGACCATATAAAACGTGAGAAATGTTTAAATAGTTCTATTTTAAATTGCAAGAAAATCCTTTTTTTAACATGAAAGGAAATATAAATAATATACTTGAATGCGAAAGGGTATTTTTTTATTTTAGACATTTTCTTCATACGCAAGTTTTTTGCAGACTTGTGTTTCTTTATTATAAGCACAAGCAAAAACAACTTTTTGCTGTCGAGTAATGTTTCTTTTTGTTTGCTTATATCTTAGAACCATACGAGAGAGTTCGCTTCAAAAGTTTTCCTTGACTTTCTTTATATTAAAGACATACGATAATCGTGTGCGTGGCCCTGGAAATGCCCATATCACATTTAAATACAGTAAAAATACTTTTACTTGTGCTAGCATATTTATATATTTAGATTTAAAGCATATATAAGAACAAACATATAGGTTGGGCAAAACTTCTTGACACACCGAACTCGGTAACCAGGAAATTGCTTTTGTTGAGCCCCTTGAAACAAAGCTCGTGGGCATCGGTATTGGTTTTGTGAGCCCCCAAAGTTTATGATGTTGCCCTGCCATGTCAGGGAATGTGTGTCGTTTGCACACTCAGTCACTCTCACAGACACACACGCACACACACCAACTAGTATGTGTGTATACATGCACAACACACTTTTATAATATTCGATTTTATGCAAATTTTTTAACCTTTTGCTTAGTCCGTGGAACAGTTAGCGTGCCGTTAGGGAATTTTCGTAAAGAGACCTACATTTCCTTTTCCGGATTTAAAGTTTAAAAGTCAAGAAAGACGAATCCCTTATGGCAAATAGTACCTGCATGCCAGTGTACAGACAGGGGGCAGGCACCAGGAGCCAAGACCAACGCAAAAGCTAAAGATAGATTGCAATCAAAGTGAGATTGTACAGACACAGGTGTGTTAATACATATATGTACATATATAGGTAGGTATAGCATGTAAATATGTATGTACATGTGTGTAGTTCTATATGGGCTTTGAAGAAAAGGAAGAAATGTATGTCATACGGCTGTGAGTTAAATATAGAAGCAACGGCTGAATCATCTAATAAGGAAGAAATACTTTAAGGAACTGTAAATAGTAATAGGCATAGAATTAACGAAAAGTGTTTATAATTTTTAAGTGAAATATAATTTGTTAACACACAAATATTCGAATTCCTTTAATAATGAGAAAAACGGTTATATTTTTGACTTTGCTGCTAGTTTGCGACGATATAGTGACCATTTATTGATCTAAAGCATTTTTATACTCGTTCACGAAGTGAAAAGAGCATATTGGGTTTGTGCAATGTGCATCCATCTGTGCAAAGATACAATTTTATGACAGATTAAAATTGGCAACCATTTTAACTTTGTCAAAAATGAACCAATTTTAATGTTTGATTGCATTTTTGACCTTGGTTTGTCCTCTATATTGATTCTATATTTGAAATAATTACATTATTCAAAGTAAAATATATTTGTAAAAAGTTATGCACACTGTGGACGAGTATATAGATACTAATTTGCGAAAAAATACGAAAATTTACTGTTGGCATACCTTTTTTGATAATACAGGGTGTGTGCTACTCTTCAAACAATTTTGTTAATCAAGCAATCGTGACCGTAACCAGCTATAGCTAACCACATTTTGCTACGAAAATTTTCTCCTTTACAAAACGGAAAGAATTTTAAGTCTGCGGTCAAAGCGTTCTATTTTGCGATCATCCGCAGTAGTGAAAATAAATTCATTTACTATTGCTGCATTTCTCCTATGCATATATGTATACGTATATATGTATGTATGTATGTGCATATATACAAACATATTAAAAGAAAATATCAAATGCAGGTTATTACTCTTTAAACTTATCAAATATGACTTCAGTTATATGTTATAATATACCTAGATTTGCTTTGCTGATATTATTTGCACGTCACATCGCACAAATTCTGTAAGTGTTGGTTAATAGATAATTTCTAACGGAAGTTTCAACCTTTCCCAACTATTTTCAATAATTTGCTTTGCTTGCTATGGAATTCCAGCGCGCCAAAATAAACACATGTATACACGCACATACATATGGATGTATACCTGCATATATATGTATGTGAGTGCACTCCACGTGACGAAAACAATTCATATCACCAAAAACAATCGCACACACTCAAACTCACATAGGCGCACACACATGTACGACTTATCGGTGTACGCCGCGCGTAAACATAGCGAAGGAGGGAGAGGGTAGAGATAGGGAGCAAAAGTAGCAGTGTCCAATTGCATTGGCTGGTTTTGTAGTTAAAACTGAGCTGAGCGCAGAGTGCTTGAAAAACAATAACAATAATCATTTGAAACAAGTTTTTATAAATAGCTCCGCCAAATGACGTCACCAACTCGTAACAAAAGCAAAGAATAGCAACAACACTATAAAAGCCACTCTCTGTCAACGTAAAATGAATGGCGATGTTCGGCAATTCAAAGTTGTCAGCTTTTTTAAATGAACGCAGCGGCAGTGACCGAGGCAGAGGCAGAGACAGAGATTTTGCCGCGCGCATAGCACACAAACACAAAAACAGAAAGCATTCACAACTACACAGCAACAGCTTCTCCAACTGCTCCACACTGCTCGCATAGCATTTGCTATTGCCCACGAATGAGAGAGCTAAAGGTCCGTTATTTAGCGGTAAGACAGGGTGACGTCACAATTTCGATTTGTGCTTTGTTTACATTACGTTGAATCGCCACCCCATATAAAGCTGTAATTATGGCCGAAGCTTGTAAGCTTGATTAAAATATCTTGGAAAAACCAAAAAGTTCAATTTATATTCTACTCCTGTGGAAGCTATAGGATATACTGGTTACATATATGTGCTGTATGCACGGAAAATATTAAAATAGCTCGCCTTGTTATTTTCAAACAAGCATACAATATTTTGAAACTGTGACGTCACAATGCCAAGAGCGCAGAATTACGCTGCATACCTGTAGCTCTCTCAATTGTGATGTTGCCCAGCACTGCGCATGTAGTGCGCTCTCTGCTCAAAAAGCTGATACAACTTTTCTACCGCTCTGCTTGCTTTCCTTCATTTACACTTGTTCATTTGTGTGTATGTGTGTGTGTTGGTGTTGTATTAATAAAAGCAACCAACGCATTTTTTCCTCCTTAAACCCAACAAAATGAAACTAAAACGCGAACCAGCAGCAGCAGACGTCGCCACTGGGCGCTGTGTACTGCGTAATCAATTTTTGGGGTATATTGTCGCTGGATTATTTTTGGGTGGTGGGGGCTGTAATGGTTGTAACAGTTGCACAGTTGGCAGCCAGGAAGGCAGGTACGTAGCGGCGACTCACCTAAATATTTTTGGGTGTTTGTGTATAGATATGCACAACGGGATGGGACAGCATCAGCAGCAGCCGTACACATACACCATGGAACTACGAATTTGGATGTCACAAAAAATTTAGTCTGCATAACACAGCACCACACAATGTTTTTTAAACGTTTTTAACGTTTTTTTTTTGGTTTTTTCTATGTGGGGGGTTTTACAAATTTTGATGACAAATATAACACATGTAATTTTGTATATTTACTGCCCAGTTAACAACATATTCGGTGTAAGGTTATTTTTATTTGGTTTTGTTTTTCTACTTTTTGTATGTTTTTAAAAATCGTAACGATCTCACAAAGAAAAATGCAAACATTCGAGTCCGTATGCGTTCGACTGCTCGGTACGAGCTCCAAAAGTGAACTGACAACTCGTTGCGGCGTTGGCGCTTTTTCCAATGCATTTTGTGCTCTCCTTCGCTTCGTGTTTATGTGAGTGCTGCGTAGCCCCCTCGCGCCCATGAAAGCCATGTTGGCGCTACTAAATTCACCAATACTAAGATAACCGTTTTTATAACACTCTCGCCTACACTCTCTCGCTCACTGCCTACAGCAGGGTTGTAAAAATACCACGAAATGCGTTGCCAACATGCGTAGATTGTAGCGTTGCCAACCATGTGCTGAAGTGATAGTAAAATTCAAATTCACAGAATCGTATGGCTTTAATAAAATAAGTTTGTAAGTTTTCAATTACAAAGAGCTTAAAATTTAGTACATTTATTTTAGCTGTGCATGCATTTGCGTTTTCACAAATAAATTTTTTTTAAGAAACGATCTTGCATCAGATATAAAACTCTCACACTCGCTCTAACACATACGCCGACGCACTTGTTGCTTACAATGCGGTCGAGAGAACAAATTCTCTCACATGACTCACGCTCATTTTGAGTAACTGTATTCATAACTGTTAGAGTAAGTTGGTCGGGGTTGAGTGTCAGTTGTAAGCAAAGAAAATTGTCTTCACATTTTCTCAAGTTGTACCAACTGATTGCAACGTGTAAGGTCCGCTTGATAGCGTGCAAGTTGAATTAAATACGAATGTACCAAAACTGGTAATGTGTAACTGTTTATCTGGATGTTTCCCTTTCAATATTATAAATGTTTTATTTATTTTTGATGTTTTTTTTCATTTAAATTTTACCTTTTAATTTTTAATTTAGTATTCAATTTTCTATTTGATTTGAATACTACAAAAATATTTGGAATGATTATTTTATTTGAAAATTTTATCAAGTTAAAAATAATGTAATAATTAAAAAATAACAAGAAGACATAATTTAGTAAAAAAGACGTCATTTGGAAAACTGATTAAAATAGTACTTTTTTGATAAAAATGTTATATTATAAAATTATATTTTACACATTAATTGTTGTTAAATGGTAACTCTGTAAGACATGTTCGCATATGCGAGCACAACTCCAGCCGGCACAAACAATTGTGACGTGTATGGGCTACTTTTATGACTTCATCTTTCCACTCTTATACGTGCGATCGCTTTCGAGTTCTCTCTCGCTTAAAGTATCTGAAACACATTTTGTTTGGCTTGCTCAGTAGCGAGTGTGGATCTTTGGCGAACGGACGGGTCTTTTCGGTGGTCCCGGTTTTTCTTACGCCGTCCTCTGATTGTCTTGGAAAATATCTTCTGTGTTTGTGCTTTGTGTGTGTTTGCCTCTCTATGTGTGTGTGTTTGTGTGTATGCTCCCTTTAAGTTTATAAAAAGAAGTTGAAAAGTGTTTGCAACAACAACAGTTGTGCGTGTTTGTTGTTTTTTGTGTATAACAGAAAATGTTGCATTGAAACTGCAAGGAGTACGAGTGGGATCTGCAGCACGCCCTGGTAAGAAAGAAAAAAATAATATTAACCATATAAATTGATTTCTACAAATTTAACTTAAACTTCTAAAAAGAGTTTTACGCAGCTGTTGTTGTTGTTGCCTGCGTTTATCTGTTTTGCCCAGTTTGTTGTTTCCACTTCTTCTACTCCTTCGTCTTCTTCTTCTACTACTACTCTGCATCCGCTGTTGCTCTTGTTGTTGTTGATTTTTACTGCAACACTTATCGCACTTGCTGTGATTTTTATACTCGCCAACAAAGTGAAAAGAGTATATAGGATTTATGTGATATTCGTCTTTCTATCTGTCCGTTTGTTCCCAAAAATGTATAGATCTTCCAGATTTTTAAAACTAGATATACAACTCTATTGCAAACATAAGTATTACAGATAAACTCCTCTAAAGAACGCCCAAGAAACGTTGATGACGCCTACTCCTGCTACTTCCTGTTGGATTTGCGGCTCGAAACTAATCAAGTCGCAAAGTTTTTTTATACTTAGTTATTTTTTCTAGGGTACTTGGTTTTAGTTGCTATTACACTGTGAACGAGTATTGCGCTGTCGGTTACGCCCAGCTGCAACGCTGTCACTGTTTAACTTTAATAAAAAATAAAACAAAAAATGATTTCATTCTGCGACAGCAAAAGTTTACATTGTAAAGCACATGATTCTTGCGACTTGTAACATGATGCCTCATACCCGAATCCGTTTGAGAATGTCTTGCCTTGCATATGCATTTGCAGCTACATTCAGAGCTGCGAGGGCAGTTCAAGCAGTTTCTGGTAATTTAATGCACTAGTCAACTTAGCAACTCCGCTAATTTTGACGGTCTGTATGTTCTCCATAAGTTGAAAATACAAGAGCGTTGTCTTTTTGTTTTATTTCTTAAAAATGTAGTTAGTAAATATATTAATTGTTGTTTTTAGTATTTCTCTGAAACATTGGTTTAGTTATTATTTTATGTCTTAAGAGCAAAAAGCATTTTTTATTTTGTTTAATTTCTTACACGATAATGATTAATTTTATGTCGGGTCCGCATATCACTGTAATAGAAATTGTTTAAATATTATATCAATATGAGATTTAATAAATAGCAACAATAATTCCTTTAACTACGTTAAAGCCAATCGCATTTTGTGTAAACTTTAATTGAAAAGCACGCACAGATAAGGTTTAAAAGTGAGCGCTTAGCTTAACTGTTGTGTTGTCGTATTTTTAAACATAAATAAACTTTGTTTTATCACATATTTTCCCCCAACATAAATCCAATGTTAAATAAGTTTAGTTTGTGAACTAACTGAACCACCCTCGCACATGCATATTTGTGCACATTGCACTAGTCAAGGAATAGTGCATTAAAAATTGCATAGCTAAGCAAATTGTCACACAACGAGGTTACTAATTAAAATATATGAGCCAAGCTTGCATCTGCCAGATACCTCCAGATATGTATCCATAAGATGCAGCTAACTAGGCATCTGCGCATGTATGTGGGCAGGACTTAGTTCAAGTCTAATAATAGTTTCGCCGCCGCCGCACGCTGATCTCATTATTTTGGGGGAACTAGAGTTCCGCACACATGTTCTCCATAAGTTGAAAACGGTTCCAGCTGAGGATGTGTGGTCAATAATCGGTGCGCTCTGATGGAATTGAAAATGTAAACATAGCAAAGCTAAGAAAACATGCACATGAGCAATTTTTATGAACTTGTCGACACACGTACATATGTACTTATATACATACATATACAGTTATATATATCCGAATGTAAAATCAGCTCGAGTATACAAACAAATACCAATTCAAAACCAAAATCGGAACGTTGCCTTCAGCTCCACTGCTGCTTCAGTTGGATATTTTCCAACGTATCTGTACAAGGGGTCTCAATTCTATGTTTCATAGAAATTTCCAGGAAAAGTTCTTACACGGTAAATATATTCAAACAGAAATTTAAACAGAACAAAAATAACTAAAATGATATTATTTCATATATGCTGACCATTAAACATTTTTTGGTGGTTTGAATCGTGGTTCGAACGTCGCCTTTAGGTTTGGTTCGTGAGCCCAGTTTACGTCATTAATGAACCAAATTTTTGGTTCGAAAATTTATACGTCGTAACATTTTTAATTTAAATGGAAAGTTTTATATTTATTTTTTATAGTTAAATATTTAATATAAGAGTGACAATTAGGTTCAGCTAACTTTTCAGTTTAGGTTCAGTTCACAGTTCGCCTTGGAGTTTTAACCAGTTATAGAGCACAGGGTATTTTAAACTCCAGCAATTAATTTGCTATTTTCTGACTTATTTACCCAATACCAATTCATAAACAAACACAAGCACATCCCGGAGTGTATCTCTGTGTTCCGCGGTGTTTGTGTGCTTGGTAAATTAACGTTTTGTTTAGTTCCTTGCTTATTTGTTTATTTGCCAGTCTGCTGTCTTCGTTTTTTGTGCTTTTTTTGTGCCCCAAACGAAAATGAAATTAAAAGCAGCGAAAAAGAATAAAAAAGAGTCGACAACAATTAGAACAAGCGAAAGAACAGCTATCTCCATTGATCAATTAGCCCATGGGCACTTAAATACACATATGTTTATTGATTAACATAATTTTAAAAATATTTAAATAACATATGTTTTTTTCGAAAACCCGGTTTAAAATAACTTTAATTCTATTATTAGTTTTTTACCCTTAAAATGGGATTTCTTTGTAACAGAATGTTTAACGCATAAAAGAAAATTTTTCTGACCATAAAAAGTTTATATATTCTAGATCTGTATCAATAGTCGAGTCAATATAGCCACAGCTTTAAAGCTTTCCTCATGAAAATTGTGAACTTACATAGGAAATCGGTCGAACAATTCATTTTTTTCTTAACTTAATTAAGGGGCACTATATTTATTATATAAAAACAAGCTCTGTTTCACAACAGACCTCTAGGTATATGGCTGCCAAAGGAACGATCCCTCGAAAAATAAGTTTCGTATTTGATTTTCATGATATTTTGAGCAAACTTTGAAATGTGAACGTTTCTATGTTTATAAGATATGAGCAAAACCTTATCAATATTGAACAACTATATAGCTTAGAGGTTCAGTTGACTGAATCACTACGAGACATGCAGACAATTCTCAACAAAACTATATATACGAAACACAATCTTTTCGAAGAATTGGTACTTGAAGTTGTCTTCTCCAGACTCCGATAAAAATACGTTTTTCATGTGCTCCGAAACATTAATTTTAATTTCATTTACGTTCAAAGGGTTTATTATGTTACCGTCTAAATGTGTATAAAAAACCGCCAACGGTTAACAGCATAACACACGCACTCGCACACACAATCGCAGAGTTCTGTGTATATATAAATAAACATGTATGTGGCACGTTCATCGTCGCATCTGTGAATGAACTCTTATCGGGCCATGTCGAGCGCTCGAAATTACAAAATAGTTGAGAAGCCTCCTTTCAAGTACTAAACAACATAGCGTCGAGGCGATTCCAACCCAATTCCAATTTCAATTCCAATCCCTATTTCAATTCCTATCAATAGCCACATCTTGGGCACAAATTTTTGACTTATGCCGCCTGAAGCTGCTTATCTCCGGCTATGGCTGCTGCTTCTGCGGCGTTTTGTAGCACAGTTTTCATTTTACTTAGTTGCGTGTCCCATGGAACTGGGATGATAAGAGCAAAGACCCAGATTTTATAATCCGACACCGACACAGAATCGAATCAGCAAGCGAGCAACAGTTACTAAATACTCTAGGAAAAATTATGATTCCATTAAGAGAAGATATTATTTACAATTACAATTATAAATTATTTTAATTTTAATTCTTTTTTTGGCTTAAAATTTAAATGTAATACCCTAGGTAATTAGCATCTTTAATATATTAATTAATGTTATTAATATCTTAATAAAAAATGAGTTGACAATCCAACTTATAATTTTATCTTAACAATGAAATGTTACTTTAAAAAAATTTAAATATTATTTTTATTTTTGCTGTCATTATGACTATTATCTTATCAGTCTTAAAATTAATTTTATTATTATAGCAATACATATTTTATGATTACTACTCTTTTTATATTTTCAATGTTATTATTATTGTTGTTATTTTGGGTTTCATTTATGATAAAAACATAACAAATGTGGGCTAACATGTTAGGCAAAAACATGATTTTGATATATGAAAGATATCAAAATATTTGAATCCTTATAAATGATTTCTTTTATTTTTTTAAAGCTCCTGTAGTTTTCTTTATTGCTTTTAACGATTATGTAATGTATTCGGTGTGACAATTACAAAAAATAATTATTTGATATATGTTCGCTGTTTTTTTTTTTGTACTATTTTTGTTTTTCATATTTACCCAATTTCCGCTCGAAGGTTTGTAAGACCTATGAGACGAATATTTTATTTTAGCCGAATATCGCTCAAATACGATTAAATTGCATATTTAAAAAGTTTGTCAATTAAAGATAGATTCGCGCAGATTTGTTTTTATGTAAATGAATTGCTAAGCTTATGAGATCATACGCATTATATACGATGTACAATAGTACACCCTTTGGCAAGTAAAACTCTTTTTATTTAATTGCTGTTTTCATGTGACACTTGAGGCTGCTGTGTCTAAAAATAATCATCTCCGCTGAGCATTTAGTACAAGTCTCGAAGCTGATAAACGGACCGGGCACCAGGCAACAACGGATTAAACTTTGTATATATACTCTTTGTATTTACTTGTTTATCGCCCTAAAGTCAAACTTATGTGTACTCTATGCTGAGATTCATTCACATTTAGCTTGGAGATGGCTTCGAGAGGCGCTCAGTTCATGCGTAAGACTCGTTGGGTACGGACGTATTCTATGTGGGAGTTCAACGGGCAAGCGCCGTGATAAGACAGCAATAAATATTACTAAATATATGTTCTTCTCTTTTTTTATTTTTTTTTTGTTGCAGTGCCCAGATAAGCCGCAAGCAGACGCAACATGAGAGTTGAGCAGGCCTAAAAAAGTAATTCAAGAAAAAGTTGGTATGATCACAGCCAAAGATTTGATCGTAATATAAACCCCAATTCTTTCAGCTTATCCACGTGGTCAGCGAACAGTTCACAGCTTGCGAAGGAAATCGAACGAAAGCTGATTATAGAAACGGAGCCGGAAGCGCTCTAGTGGAACACGACCTCCAGCCCAACGACAACTGTCAAAGAGCCGGAGAGCAAAAGAGTGAGAGAGAGAGGGAGAGCGATGTCGCCTCGCAGCGGCCTTATCGCCGTTTTCTTGGTGCTCGCCGTGCTCGTGTGCCGCCAACTGGCGGAGGCGCAGCGCACGGCGCAGGCGCCGCACGGACGTCGCGATCGACCGCGCAATCCGCCCCGGCAGTATGTGAAGGCGCATCCGTGCGAGCGTTCATCCTGTTATCCGGCCACCGGTAATCTGCTGATTGGTCGCGAGAATCGACTGACGGCCAGCTCGACGTGCGGCCTGCAATCGCCGGAGAGATTCTGCATATTGTCGCATCTGGAGGACAAGAAGTGCTTTCTGTGCGATTCGCGCGACGAGACGCGCAACGATCCGTACAAGAATCATCGCATCGGCCAGATTATCTACAAGACGAAGCCGGGCACCAATGTGCCCACTTGGTGGCAGTCGGAGAACGGCAAGGAGAATGTCACTCTGCAGCTCGATCTGGAGGCGGAGTTTCATTTCACCCATTTGATTATCACGTTCGCCACGTTCCGCCCGGCGGCCATGTACATCGAGCGCAGCTTTGACTTTGGCAAGACGTGGCATGTGTACCGTTATTTCGCCTACGATTGCGCAGAGTCCTTTCCGGGCGTGCCGATCACACTGCACAACATCACGGACGTGATGTGCACGTCACGCTATTCGTACGTGGAGCCGTCACGCAACGGCGAGGTGATCTTCCGTGTGCTGCCGCCGAACATCAATGTGTCCGATCCGTATGCGGAGCACGTGCAGAACCAGCTGAAGATGACCAATCTGCGCATCCAGATGACCAAGCTGCACAAGCTGGGCGACAATCTGCTCGACAATCGGCTAGAGAACGAGGAGAAATACTATTACGGCATCTCGAACATGGTCGTGCGCGGCTCCTGCTCCTGTTACGGCCACGCCTCGCAGTGCCTGCCGCTGGACGATGTGCCCACCCAGGACTACGAGATGGTACACGGCCGCTGCGAGTGCACCCACAACACGAAGGGCCTCAACTGCGAGACCTGCGAGGATTTCTACAACGATCTGCCCTGGAAGCCCGCCTTCGGCAAGCAAACGAACGCGTGCAAGAAATGCGAATGCAATGGCCACGCCGTCAGCTGTCACTTCGACGAGGCCGTGTTTGTGGCGTCGGGTCATGTGTCCGGCGGTTTCTGCGATAATTGTTTGCACAATACGCAGGGCCAGCACTGCGAGGAGTGCATGGCGTTCTTCTATCGCGATCCCGCCGAGCCGCTGAGCAGCCCCAATGTGTGCAAGCCCTGCGATTGTCATCCGGACGGTGCGCTCGACGAGGGCATTTGCGATTCCGTTAACGATCCGGAGAACGGCGTCGAGGCGGGCGCCTGCCACTGCAAGCCGAATGTGAAGGGACGTCGCTGCGATCGCTGCAAGGATGGCTTCTGGCATCTCAATCCCGATAATCCCGAGGGCTGTGAGGCGTGCACGTGCAATACGCTCGGCACCGTCAACAACTCCGGCTGTAATATGCGCAGCGGCGAGTGCACCTGCAAGCGCCTGGTCACCGGCAAGGATTGCAATCAATGCCAGCCGGAAACGTTCGGTCTCTCCGAATCCGAGGATGGCTGCACGCTGTGCAACTGCGATGCGGGCGGCTCCTTTGACAACTACTGCGATGTGCTGACGGGCCAGTGCCGCTGCCGTTCGCACATGACCGGACGCACTTGCTCGCAGCCGAAGCAGAACTACTTCATACCCGATCTGTCCGTCGTCCACGAGGCGGAGGTGGCCGACATGTGCATCTCCTATGGCAGCAATGGTAATTGCAGCACGGTGCCACAGCCGCAGCCGACCAATCAGGATCCGCATGCGCCGGACTTTACGGGCATTGGCTTTACGCGCGTCCCGGAAAACTCGGAGCTGGTGATCACCGTGGACAATATACCGCGCTCGATGCCGTACGATGTGCTCATCCGGTATCAGCCCACGTCGCGCGGAGATTGGGAGGACGCGTACATTACGCTGGTGCGGCCCGACGAGATCGATCCGCAGGGCGAATGCGCCCAGCTGACGCAGCCGGCGCTGACCGAGGCCCGTGTGCCGTTCACGCTGCCGGATCGCGATCGCCAGGTGGTGGCGCTGCACGACGTCTGCTTGGAGTCGGGCAAGGTGTACAAGTTCCGCATCTATTTCGATCATCAGCGACGCAACGAGGACAATCCGGCGGCGACCATACTGATCGATTCGCTGACGCTAATACCACGGATCGAGGTGACGCCCATCTTCCAGGGCTCGCCCATCGCCGATCTGCGACTGCGCAAGTACATGAACGAGAACTGCAACCAGTCGCTGTACGATATGCGCTACAAGGGTCACGCCTCCAACATTTGCCGCGATCTCGAGCAGGATGTGAGCAAGTACGTCAACAATGGCGCCAGCATGTGCAACTGCAATCCCACAGGTTCGCTGAGCAAGGAGTGCGATGCCAACGGCGGCTTCTGCCAGTGCAAACCGAACGTGGTCGGCCGCCAGTGCGATCAGTGTGCGCCGGGCACGTACGGCTTTGGCCCGGAGGGCTGCAAGGCCTGCGATTGCAATAGCATTGG
Organism: Drosophila robusta; assembly: GCA_035043565.1. NCBI lineage: Eukaryota > Metazoa > Arthropoda > Insecta > Diptera > Drosophilidae > Drosophila > Drosophila robusta. The sequence continues at coordinate 7,665,365 of JAWNMW010000583.1, read as the reverse complement.
CAGCCGGGACAACAACTGCGATCTGGTGACCGGACAGTGCAGCTGTCATATCAACACGTACGGCCGGGAGTGCAACCAGTGCCAGCCGGGCTATTGGAATTTTCCGGCGTGCCGCGTCTGCGAGTGCAACGGACATGCGGCGCTGTGCGATCCGCTGACCGGCCAGTGCCTCAATTGCCAGGACTCGACGACCGGCTTCGGCTGCGACGCCTGCCTCGACGGCTATTACGGTGATCCGTTGCTGGGCAGCGAGATCGGGTGTCGCGCCTGCCGCTGCCCGGACACGTCCGCCAGCGGCATGTCGCACGCGGACGGCTGTTCGCTGGACACGCGCAACAACAACATGCTGTGCCACTGCCAGGACGGCTATGCGGGCGCCCGTTGCGAGATCTGTGCGGACAACTACTTTGGCACGCCGGAGTCGGGCGGCACCTGTGCCCGCTGCGAGTGCAGCAACAACATCGACGTGTACGATACGGGCAACTGCGATCGGGAGACGGGCGCGTGCCGCAAGTGCCTCTACGACACCACCGGCGATCATTGCGAGCTGTGCCGCGACGGCTATCACGGCGATGCACTGCAGCAGAATTGCCGGCCATGCGAATGCGATTTTCTGGGCACCAACAAGACGCTCGCCCACTGCGATCGTTATAGCGGCCAGTGTCCCTGCCTGCCGAACGTCCAGGGACTGCTGTGCAATCAGTGTGCGCTCAACCACTGGAAGATCGGCTCCGGCGAGGGCTGTGAGCCGTGCAATTGCGATGCCATCGGCGCCGTCCAGGAGCAGTGTCACACCTTCACCGGCCAGTGCGAGTGCAAGCCGGGCTTCGGTGGACGCGCGTGCAATCAGTGCCAGGAGCACTACTGGGGCAATCCCAACGAACGGTGCCAGCCGTGCGAATGCGATCAGTTTGGCTCCGCCGATTATCAGTGCGATCGGGAGACGGGTCAGTGCGTCTGTCACGAGGGCATCGGCGGCTACAAGTGCAACGAGTGCGCACGCGGCTATTTGGGCCAGTTTCCGCATTGTGCGCCGTGCGGCGAATGCTTCAACAACTGGGATCTCATACTGAAGGCACTGGACGAGTCGACGCAGGCGACCATCCAGCGGGCCAGGGAGATCAAGCAGGTGGGCGCCACCGGCGCCTACACGGCCGAGTTCAGTGAGCTGGACAAGAAGCTGCAGCACATCCGGGATCTGCTCCAAAACACCACCGTCAGCCTGAAGGACATCAATGAACTGGACGCCGCCGCCAATGCGCTCAAACAGCAGCTGGAGATCTCCCATCAGCGTCTGAGCGAAACGGAACTCAATCTGGATGGCATTTACAACTCGCTCAGCCTGTCCGCCGTAAAGCTGGAGGGCCTGCAGAATCATTCGCGGCTCGTGCAGCAGCTATCCCGCGAACTCAAGGAGAACGGCATCCAGCTGCAGGAGTCCAATATCGAGGGTGCACTGAATCTGACGCGACATGCCTACGAGCGGGTCAGCGGCCTGTCGGCGCTCAAGGATGAGGCCCGGGAGCTGGCCTCCAATACGGAGCGCAACTGCAAGCGCGTCGAGACGCTCTCCAACAAGATCAAGGACGAAACGGACGCGATAGCGAACAATGACAGGACCATTGCCGAATATCGCGAAGAGCTCAACACGCTGAGCTCCCAAATACCCGAGCTGAATAGCCAGGTGTGCGGCAAGCCGGGCGATCCGTGCGACAATCTGTGCGGCGGCGCCGGCTGCGGCAACTGCGGCGGCTTTCTATCCTGCGAGCACGGCGCACGCGCCCACTCCGAGGAGGCGCTGAAGGTGGCCAAGGACACCGAGCTGGCCATAACCAGCAAAAAGGACGAAGCCGATCAGATCATACGCGCTCTCACCCAGGCCAAACTGAACGCCTCGGAGGCGTACCAGAAGGCCCGCGCCGGTTTCGAGCAGTCGGAACGGTATCTCAACCAGACCGACAACGGCATCAAGCTGGCCGAGAAGCTGATCGGCGCGATCAACGATTTCCAGCTGAACGAGACGGCGCTGCCCGGCGAGAGCAAGCAGCTGGCCCAGGATACGCTGCAGCTGGACCTCACTCTCGAGCCGAAGGAGATCGAGAATCTGGGCATGAAGATCAACGATGCCGTCTCCTCGCTGAAGAACGTCGAGGCGATCATCTACCGGACACGGCCCGATCTGGAGCGCGTGAACAGCCTGCAGAGCACGGCCAACAGCACCAAGGCAACGGCCGACACCATACTCGAGGAGGCCAATTCGGTGGTCCAGAATCTGGCGTCGGCGAACGAGAGCCAGGCGAAGGCACAGGATGCCATACAGCAGGCCAATAGCAATATTGAGCTGGCCGACAAGGATCTGGAGCAAATCGATCTGGAGACGAAGGAGGCCGAATCGCCGGCGAATGTCACCGCCCAGCAGGTCGAGGATCTGGAGCGCAAGGCGCAGCGACTGCAGAAGAACATCTGGAAGAACGACATCGATGCCAAGGATATCACCAAGGAGGCGGAACGCGTCAAACTGGAGGCGCTGCGCGCCCGCGGCGAGGCCAACAATCTGCAGTCGTCGACAAGTGCCACCAATCAAACGCTCACCGATCGCGCCAATCGCTCGGAGAACGCTCGGGAGCGCGCCAAGCAGCTGCTGCAGCGCGCCTCCAAGCTGACGGTGGACACCAATGCCAAGCTGGACGAGCTCACGCTGCTGCAGGACACCTACGTGGTCAAGACCGAGGTCCTGATCAAGCTGCAGAATCGCATTCAGCCGCTCAACGATAAGCTCAACAGTTATCTGCGCAACATTCAGGAAAATGCCGATCGCTATCGACAGTGCACTGTTTAAAAAGGTGTGTGTGTGCGTGTGTGTGTGTGTATTGACTCACTAAGTTAACAGGTGGGAGTCCCCTACTTTGCTCAGTTCTCAACTCAACTGAAATCGAAAACGATATTTACTTGGCTTGGGTTTCTTATAATCGTTCATCAAGTGAAAAGGGCAACTGTCTCTCCGTATGAACGCAATTTTTAGCGCCGCTGTTGAAGCTACAAACATGAAACTGGGAATATATACTCGTGTATATCCGCGCCAGATAAAGTGTTAAGGTTTTTGGCTACGCCCACAGGGGGTGTGGCAAACCGATTTAATTCATATATCTCCCTCAGCTTAAAAATTAGATACATTACATTTTTTCAGACAGATTATTGAAGACCTGCTTCAAATATCGCTCGATAATTGTTTATCAAATCGATCAAATCAATATATCTTGCGGGTGGGCAAACCCCAATTTTAGAGCTAGCATACCCAAATTTGGCAGATAGTGTTCAAATGACCTCCTCTAAAGATTTAAGCACCGCCCACTCCCGCCTCTGTTATTGTGCTGTGAACGAGTATTGCGCAGTCGGCTTTACCCGACTGATTGGGATCTTTGATTATATCACAACACAAATTTGCTCATTCCCAAAAGTGGGTTTTTTAAGGCTGACTTTATACTAGCATTTTTGGCCAAGTTATTTTGAGCGAGAACCGAAGATTTAATACCCTTGCAGACATAAAGAAAATGTTTGATAAAGTTTCGACACAAACACCTAATTTTTACCGATTGTTTCTAAAGAAGGTAAAATATAATATAGTAGTTTCAGGTTGTAGATATTTTGCTCAGATGATAGGAGCACTCAACTGCCAAATTTAGTTAGCATATCTTTGGAAAAGATTATGTAGTTATATCACGAAGATAAGGACACACTGAATTCCCAAATTTGATTAGGATATCTCAATACCTAGTACTCAAGCTTATTTTTTGATCCATTGTTTATATGCTACATTCATAGCATTTCGATGTGCAGAATTTACAAATATCTAAGAATATATATAGTATGACACTTAACTGCCAAATTTGTATATTTTGAAAAACTAAAGGTTTTCCATACAAAAACACAATTTTCGGCCTCCGATCCGACTTCGATATTGATCATATATATATATATATAGATGCTTTAGAAATTTCTTGCCAAAATATTAATAGCATCGGCAAGAGTATAAAAATCAAATGTACAGAATCGTAGTTCTTAGTTCCTAATCAATAGCCTCCATGTTACTTTAGTGAGCAGAGTATAAAAACAACAAACAGAAGCAGAAATTTGGCGTTGGGATAGGACAATGTTTATGCGAATAACAGCAGCAATGAGAACGAATGCAAATACCTAAATACTCTACAATTGTATATAAAATTCGAATTTTTCACAGCCTAATTACTTTATTGATTTCTTTGCAGTTGCAAGCCCAGCGGCCAGCTCAACCATTGCCATATTTCATGAACAAATGCAGCAAAGGCGAAGTTATTTCTACATATTTAACGCTGTTAAGTGTAACCGTTACGTTTTGTACTATAAGCAATCAATGTTAAATGCAATATTCATTTCAAATTTATGCCATTTTTATTGAACTAAGTTTTTTTTAACCTACACGAATGCAAAAAATTACAAAACAAAACAAAACAAAACAATATTTTGTAATGCAACAAACTAAATGAAAATACAATAAATATAATTAAAATACACATACTACTTAAAAATTGGAATAGTTTCATTTTTTTTCTATTCGCGTTCTGTTGGGCGAAATTGTCAAAAGAGCAAAGAATACCTTTAAAATTTAGGCAAATATAAATATATATATAGTAGTTTGTATATGCAGCACGAACATATGTAAATGTATTTGTTTATTGCGCGCCATGGCAAAGCATAATAATACTATATATCAAAATGCTGCCAGTTGGCGGTTTGTCATTCCGTTTTGTTGCAGTTTTTCTACGCGTCGCGTGCAGTTCTTGTTTTGATTTTTCATTTCACAATTTGTACACTCGCATTAAGTTCATGTATTGTTTTCTAGTGCTAAAGTGTGGAAAATGTTTAAGAATTTGATAGACTTATAAATAATAAACATGGACTGGCGCTATAGACCAACAGAGAGAAACTCTACAGGTGAATATCAAAAACATTTACAAAACAATCAAGTTGCCATCAAGTTAAATAAGTATACATAAGAAAAAACTGTTTTTACAATCGAATTCATTACCTGCCTTAAATCGTACAGAGCTCTAATTTAAAAGACAGGGTATTTATAAAACAGTGCTGAAAAACTTCATTGAATAACAAAACGGTCACATTGCGTTGCGATATTCACACTATCGATATGCTATCGAAAAAACCAAAACAATTTTACGATCCAATATATGTTTTTATTATTGCAGTTTATATTAGCTCATTATCTTAGCTAACATGCCATATCCAAATAAATTCTGTTTTATGTGTCGATTTATTTTGAATCAACAATATTCTGTTAATCAATTTTGATTTTAAACTTGAAATATGCTCAGAAATAAAAAATTTGAAGTAAATAGCGCGAAAAATATATTTTTTAAAATTAAAGAAGCAATGCCGTTTTTTTCTTAAACTAAAAAATACAGTATTTAAAAATAAACAGTGAATCGATACTATCGATAAGAGGGACACAACTCTGGTCTGTAATTCTTTGCACACAGTCGTATCTCACTATAACGAATCTAAAACAAACAATTTTGATTCTTGCAATATAAACCTGAAAAGTATGCAATGAAGCAGCTTTCAACAGTACAAAACGAATTAATAAGAAGTTTATAACATAATTATTAGAAATCGAATAAGCTTTTTTTGAAATTTAAGTTGTAAATTTTAAGCAATCTTGAACACTTGGAGGTCCATTGAGAAGTCTTATTGGATCTCTACTGTGCTTAGATATGTAAGTACGTATGTGTTTACGCACAGACACGCACATACATGTACGTACATAGACGGATGTTGTTCTTGTTTTTGGTTCATGCAAGCAACAGAGGCTATTAATAAGAATATATTCTGAAATAATATAATGCCACAAAAAGACGGACGAATCTGCTGTGCAATAATACGTCAAAAAATGAGAACAACACAGAGCCAAAATCGTCAATAAGGGAGGAACAAAAATTGAATAAAAAGAAAAGTGCAGAGGAAAACAGTGCGAAATTCCAATTTCGATTCAAGTGTGCTACGTTTTTTGTGTTATTTTGTTCAAAATATTTAAAAGCTCAGAGGTCCAGCACACACACACACACACAGTCAACCGTTACATATATATTTAGCATAAATAGCACACGAGAAAGTGAACAAAAAAAAAACAGACGAATCCTCGAATACTTGTAAGAATACTCCATCAAATGGATGACGAATTGGAAGACAAGATCTTCTATCAGACATACGTATCGCATATGAAAATCTTATCGAAGTTCGCAGTGGGCTTCTCGTCCATTAATTCGCCCCTGGCCTATCTATGGAAACTATGCCGCATCTACGTGCTCCGGCCTGAGGTCATCTTCTGTGGCATCATTTTATTTATTTTGTTGATTTACTTGCAAGCGGTAGATGTCTGGAGCCGCAGCATATTGGGTCGCATACAGGCAACGCTGGGGCGACAGAAGGCGCCACGCGTCATGGAAATGACGGGCGGCGGGGATCATCAAAGCTGGGAGGAGGTACGCCATCAGAGTGCCGCCTTCGCTGTGCTCGGCCGCAGGCCGCACATGGAGGACAGGTGAGTGGGTAATCTAGTTTACCTGTCTATGTGGCACTAAACAATTGTCGCTTGCAGATTTATCGTTGAGGAGAACATCAACAACAACACGGACATTTCGTTCTTTGCCGTCTTTGATGGACATGGCGGCGAGTTTGCCGCCAATTTTGCCAGGGATGTGCTCGTCAAGAACATCTACAACAAGATCATTGAAATCAACAAGCTAATCAAATCCGAGGGGGCGTCGGAGTACAATGGCTATGACAAGAGCCCCTATCTGGCGCGCAAGCAGAGCCGCAAAGAAGCGTCGAATAAGGAGAACGCTGAGCCTGTCGCTCGCCGGGACAGCTTACGTAAGGCGCACAGCACCACCGCCGATTGCAGCGCCATCAAGCCAAAGGCAACGGATGCAACGATCGCCGATATCTATACAGCGCAGCTGAATAGCGCCATGCGCGCCAGCGGCAACAACGCGGCCAAAGATTCGTTTCTCAACAACAACAATAATGCGCAGAATACGGCTAATGCGCCGCCGCCGAGCTACGAGGCCAAATGCTATATCGAACAAGGACGCATCAACTTTGGCAAACTGATTACAGACGAAATATTGACCGCCGATCACAAGCTGGTCGAGCAGGCCAAGCTCGCGGTATGTCCTTTAAATGCCTGCCAGAATATTATTATACCTTAACATTGGGTAAAAAGGGCATAATAGTTTCGTGCAATTGTATCTGACAGGCAGAAGGAGGCATAAAGTATATATTTTCTTGATCAGGATAACGTGCTGAGTCGAAGTAGTCCTGTCCGTCTGTATGAACTACAAAAGTTAGCGACTCAAACTAAACGTTTATAGATTCTGTAATAGCAAACGCAATACGAATTTATAATTTTTTTTAAAATCGATTTTAAGACAGTTTTTCTTGGTTTTCTTAGCATATCTCCTAGACAATAACAGCCACCAAATTTGGTTCAATATGTTCTCGTGAAGCATACGCAGGTTAAGGATATTTTGGCTTTGGCTTGTACATAGATTTGAATGTTCTTATTATATGTGCAGACACGGTTCAGGGCGCTCCCTAGTCGGGCGCTCCCGACTAGACCCCTTACTTTACCCTTACTTCTTTCTATATTATTCGCTATAATTGCAGACGAACATAGCCGGGACGACAGCTTTGATTGCGATCATTAAGGATAGCAAGCTGATTGTGGCCAATGTGGGTGACTCGCGTGGCGTTATGTTCGATTCACGTGGCATTGCCATACCATTGTCCTTCGATCACAAGCCGCAGCAGGTACGAGAACGCAAGCGGATACACGATGCTGGCGGTTTTATTGCGTTTCGCGGCGTTTGGCGCGTGGCTGGGGTCTTGGCCACGTCACGAGCTCTCGGCGATTATCCCCTAAAAGATAAGGTATGCCTTTCACATATAGATCTGTATATATAGATGGCGTGACGGGAAAATTTGCACGTCACATCGTTTAGTATACACACACACACATTCGTACATATAAACAAATGCTAATCAGCCTACACACAACACACAGAATCTAGTCATTGCCACACCGGACATTTTGACCTTCGAGCTGAATGATCACAAGTGAGTACAGCTGCCGTGACACACTTAATGCCAAGTTAATGAACTTGTATTATCGGCGTCATCTCCCAATGCAGGCCGCGCTTTCTAATACTCGCATCGGACGGCCTGTGGGACACGTTCAGCAACGAGGAGGCCTGCAGTTTTGTGCAGGAGCATATCAAGGAGTCGGACTTTGGCGCCAAGTCGTTGGCCATGGAATCGTATAAGCGCGGCTCTGTCGACAACATCACCGTATTGGTCATTGTCTTTAGGAACGAAGTCTACAAAATTGTCGGCGCCGAGGCGGGCAATGTGGGCGGCGTTCCTGTACCCAAATCACCATCGGTTGTGCAGCGTTCGAATTCGATTAAAATCAAGTGACAGGCATGGTCGTCATACAGAAGTATGCCTGCCACATGCTCCTAGGCAGCATCCCCCTGATCTATTTAAATAGCAACCTAATAAAGTGCCCAAAATATAAGAAAAAAGCAAAATATTAATAGGCATTCGCGATGCTTTTGTCTCGTCGCCAGCACGAATTTTTTACGCCGACTTGTTTGGTTTCGATTTAGGACTTATTTAAATTGTTTTGTACAAATTGTTTAGCATTCTGACATCATCAACGCACTTTGTTACCCCACTTCCTGTACCACACCATTCATCAAGCTCATACATATTTATTTAAATTATTTTGTTATGCACTTGCATTTGTAAAGCAAATAGAGCGTTTTTGAAGTTATCAACGTGTTTACAAATAAAATGCCCAAAAAATTTATTTAACTGTATTTCTATATTTACATTAGGCAATTGATTTTTTTTTAGAAAATGAAACGTTTTCTCAAATAGGTTCAATGTTAAAGGGCGTCTATTTTTATTTCAAACTATATATTCTGATTATATAATGCCCATTGTTCTTAATAATTCAGAGACTAGCGCAACATATTTATATTTGTCTTTATAAATCATTTAATTTAAAATAAAGAATATAATTCAAATTAAACTTTTTATACACATATATTGTATGTATAGTATGTAAGTGAAGAATATATATCCAAAAATAGATAGTGTAACAAGTTTTGCATAATGCACATTGAAAATAACTAATCTTTGTTTATATCCCCACGAATTTGAATATCCAATTCTAAAAGTTGAAAAACCTCATTTTTTCTTTTTAAGTGTCGCTTTATATTTACTTTTGTTTTTGCATTAACAAAACTATTTGCGATCGATTTATACAAGCGATGTCAAATATAAAATCCATTTAGTGAGCTGATACAGACACTTGCCAGACGCGGATGGTGTTGTCGGAGTAGCCGGCGAACAGGGTCTGGCCATCGGTGGACCAGGCCAGGGAGAGGCACTGTGGCTGCTCGGCCTTCGATGTGGGCGAGACGACCTCGGGACGGAGCTCCTCGACGGTCTTCTTGCATGCCAGATCCCAGATCTTGATGGATGGGCCATAGGCGACGCACAGCCAGTAACGGTTGGGCGAGAAGCACAGAGCATTGATGATGTCGTTGTGCTCCAGAGTGTACAGGTTCTTGCCGTCATTCAGATCCCACAGCAGAGCCTTCGAGTCCTTGCCACCGGAGGTGCACAGGGAGCCGTCGGGTGAGACGGTCACGGTGTTCAGATAGCCATTGTGGCCATGATGATTGTTCTTCAACTTGCAGTTGGCCAAGTTCCAGACCTTGACGGTGCGATCCCAGCCGCAGGAGACAATGATGGGATTGGAGTGGTTGGGCGAGAAGCGCACACAGGACACCCAATCGGTGTGACCATCCTCCTGGATGGTGAACTTGCACTCAGCCAGAGTGTTCCACAGCTTGATGGTCTTGTCCCGAGAACCAGACACGATCTGCCGGTTATCAGCCGAGAACGCAACCGAAAGCACATCCTGCAAGCGAGCATACAATTCTTATTAGCTGATGAATTTGCCAATCGAGTTGGATTTAATCAATTGAGCAGCGGGTAGATCTTGTCTTGCCTACTTACGGAAAAGCGGCACACGCAAAAGTATGTGGACTCAGGCGTAGAACTGTACAGATGTCAACCAGAAATTCTGCCTCGCATAGGCGCAATATTTTTGTTTGTATACATGGACACATGTATTGGTATTGGTGTTCTAACTATATCTAACTTTACGCTACTTGGGTCGCACCAATACCATTTGGGACGGGAGATTATAGTAGCAGCGAGTGCTGCGCGGCAAATCTAAGCCCTGTGCTAAAACCTTTTGACAACCACTTGGAAACTTATCCCACCTTGGTGTGTCCCTCGAAGCGGCGAGTGGTCTTGCCGGCAGCCAAATCCCATAGGCGCAGAGTCTGATCCCAGGAGCCGGACAGAGCGTAGTTGCCATCGGACGAGAGGACAACGTCACTGATAAAGTGCGAATGGCCGTAGAGACGCTTCTGGGGATAGCCGTAGTTGGTATCCTCATCACGGGTCAACTTCCAGACAATCAAGGTCTTGTCTACAAAATCAAAAGTATATTAATAAATATATCAATTCAAATATCTAAATTCAGCAAGGATGTTTGAGATATCGGCCGATTAAAGCGACTTCACTTAACCTCACTTTTCTTTGAAAATACTTGCCACGCGATGCCGAGATGATGGTGTCGGGATCCTTGGGGTTGGTGGCAATTTGGGTTACCCAGCCATTGTGGCCGATAAGCGTACCACGCAATTGCAATGTCTCAGACATGTTCAATTGTTTTTTATAAAATTGCAACGGGAGCGCTTTTGACACACGTCCAAAGGCGCTGCAGGCTGGCAGAAAAAGAGGCGGATGTGGCCAGTGTTGTGAAGCAAAAACAATCAAAAGTATGCTCGATATAAAAAAGGAGCTACCAACGCTTGTCACTTGGTATCGATTAATCGATAATTCAAAACAGAATCCGTTGCAAGTTTAGTATTTTGTCGGGTTTGTAGGACGGTCACACTGCTTGACATCTTGGGTCAAAGTAGCCTTTGGGACTTTTGACCGGAATTCTAAACACATCTATCTTCACACAAAATGAGCGTAACACAGCAAGAACAACCCGCGATTAATCCGCGCAATCCACATGGGCTTGGTGAGGCGCAGCCAACAACAGCAAAAGTATTACATGTTCATTGACATTCATTGCAGGTGATCCAAATGACACAACGTTGCGCAAGGTGGAGCGGGAGGTGTTAATACCGAAAATCATGAGAGATCGCGCCCGCGACGAGTTTTGCACCAAGGAGGTGGCCGATTTCGAGGAATGCTGCAAGGCGAGCAGCGTGTTCATGGTGGCCACCTGTCGCAAACAAAACTCCGCCCTCAAGGATTGCCTAACGCGCTGGTACCAGAACGAGGCCTTCAAGGAGGAGTGCCGGGTCATCTACCTGCAGGAGCGGGCGGACTACCGCAGCACGGGCATACCCAAGAAGAATCGTGTACAGAAAATGTAGTTTAGGCATATTTTCATTGTTTTTGTTTACTTGTCACAAAAGATGTGTAGTTAAAGCGGCGTATCACAGTCTCCTCAATGGCCAGGGATTCGAGGGTTGCAAGCGAAGGGTTCACTTCGTTCAACTGGCTGACCATTAAGATCAGCACATCTTTGTCTGAGGTTTCGGCGACGCGTTGGACGCCTTTTAAATTCTTGCTCACATAATGGGAATCTTGATTGTTCACCAAGACCAAAAAGCTAGCGTGATATTGTCGTGGACCCTGCTTGTAAATGACTGCAACAAGGGCTGAATTGATAATTGATAATATATTGGCGTTTAATTCGTTAACTTACGAAAATCACCGCCAAACTTAATGCCGCTCTTGACGATCCAGCTTTTAGACTTTAAGTACAGATAAGCGGCCAGTTTGTAAACAAACTTCGGCTCGTATTCGAGCGCCGCTTGCAGAAACGATTTCCAGTCCATTTCGTTGCCGAGCATGTCCCGAATCTGCAATATGTCCAAAAAGTAGCCTAACAGACACGCCTCCTCCAGGCCGAGCAAGAGCGTTTCGCCTGCCTCGCCCGAAACGGGTCCGCCCCGGGAACAGCTTCCCTTGCCGTAGCAGCCATTGTCGTGCAGCGTTCTGATCCGCGCATGCTCGGAATCTGCAACCTCCACGCACAGGCCGTTGAAAACGCCCTGGAAGCGTTGTCCCTCGGCGCAAGGTGGAAACGGTGCGAACTTGAGATAATCGCGGCTCCTTTTTCGCTTAAAATGCGGCGTGAATTCCATAAGTTCAAGTTCTGCATGCAAGCGAAAGAAACACTGTTTATAGTCGAATGACACCTGCTTGACCTGTTTGCAAATCAGTAAAAGCAGCACATTTTGGCATATTTGAGTAATTGAGCGGAGTGCGCCTAATTAGATTTTGCTGTGATGTTAGCATAATTGATATATATATTGCATATATATTAAAAATCATTAAAATATTCCTGACATCGCACTAGACTATTAGATGCTAAATACAATTATGTTAAATAAAAGCCGAAACGTTTTAATATTCAGCAGCAATTTCTTGTGCAATATCCCGTTTTCAATTTTATTAATATATATTTCTAATTCGCCGCAAGCATTTTGACAGCACTGAAGTGTCACCACGGGATGAATTTTGCCATTCACCGCCAAGTGCCAACACATAACAACTTACCACCAAGTGGCAACGCCTGCGCGCGGCGAACACGGCGAATAAGTCACAAGACCAGTCAGCTGAATTTCGGTGCTGTCGCAGTAGTGTGAAAAGACACTCGTAATTTAAATATAAATATATTTTTCTCCCATATATTTCGATTGAAATTGTGTGCAAACGCGCGCGCAACACCCGTATATAGCGTAAACACACGACACACCGCAAACAGCCAGCAAAATGACTACCGCACTGTATCTGCCCGAGGAAAACATTGGTAAGCAGCTGACCTCTGTGAAAAATCGAAGTGCGCACACACACCCTCCCCCACCCCCTCACAGTGCAGGCGCCATCTCGAAAAAAAGAGAACAATTAACTGCAACGGCATATTTACAGATATGATTGCTGCCACTTCGGTGCTGCAGCAACAGGCAGCCGATATACGCACCCGGACCATCAACTGGGCCTCGTATATGCAGTCGCAGATGATCAGCCAGGAGGATTATCAGTCGATTAGCACGCTGGACAAGTCACGTGCCGCCTTTTTGGCCCAGAATCCCACGCAGGTGGTGAAGACGCTGCTCAATCTGGTCTCGCATCTGTCCAAGGACTCGACCATACAGTATATACTCGTGATGCTCGACGATTTGCTGCAGGAGGATCGCTCGCGTGTCGATCTCTTCCATGAGACGTCCGGCAAGTTGAAGCAGAGCGTCTGGGGTCCGTTCTTGAACTTGCTAAATCGCCAGGATGGCTTCATTGTCAACATGGCGTCGCGCATCCTTGCCAAGTTTGCCTGCTGGGGTCACGAGACGATGCCCAAGTCCGACCTCAACTTCTACTTGCAGTTCCTCAAGGATCAGTTGGCCACCCATGTAAGTAGAGCCCAAAGCACAAGCCCTACCATGTCCATTCCCACCTCCCGCTCCCAAATTGCATGTTTATGTTGTAAATAGAAACTAGAGTCAGGTAAATTAGGAACATATCAATGTATATATCTATATGTACAATAGCATGCAGCATGGCCTCGATCAATATTTAGTCTAACCATACTTTAGTAAATGAGACAATTTATCATATTGTTGTTTATACTCGTTCACGATGTAAAAAGAGTATATTGGGTTTGTGCAATATTCGTCTTGCTGTCCGTCCGTTTTTTTTGTATGAACACAATTTCTTCAGCCACTCTTGAAGAGAGTGGCTTGAAATTCGGAATATACACTCGTCTATATCCATGCCAGGTAAAGTGTTAAGATTTTTTGGGTACGCCCACTGAGGGCGTGGCGAATCGTATCTTCCTCATTTTTAAAATTAGATACATCAAATTTGCAGACAGATTATAGATGGGCTTCCCTAAATATCGCTAAAAATATTTTAAAATTGACCAGTTCCGCGTCCAGCATTTACAAAAAAGTATATTTTCCAACATCAATGCTGCAAGCGAAACATTTTTTTGCGCGAATCCCGATGCTTTTCGCAGCATAGTAACAACCATAGCAATAATTCTTATTGGATAACTTAACATGTAAAGTTTTTTTTTGTTTTTACACTCGCTTTATATTTTTTCCGTGTACACATGGGTACATGTTTTAGTTGTTAATACACTGTGAATGAGTATTGCGCTGTCGGATACACCCGGCTGCAACATTATTACGTGTTATTGATATAATTGTGTAAGATATATTGTTTCAATTCATTTTCACAAAGATATGATATATGTATTCAACATTTTTGCATAAAGTATCGGAAAATATCGAATACTATAATTTAATATAATTTAATCAACTTGAAAAGTGTCAACATATCGCCAAAGAAGTATTCCAAGCATGACATGTTATGTCACTTTGTTTTTTGTATATAATCAGATATTCATTATATCTGCATACCGAATCTGTTGTAAAAGAAAGCAAATTTTTGATTCCATGATCCATAATCGAAAAAACTGTATACACATTATGGCATCGACGTAGCTTCATTTGGTGACAAAAATTATAATTCATATCTTCGACCTTATCGTTTTTTTTATAGTTGTAATTGTAGAAAGTAGAAGTATATTGATACTTCTTCAATTCCATAATATATATGACAAAAGTAAATCTTGTGTTGGTTTCAAACTTGGCTGCAAACCAGGTTTGAATCGATCCGATTCAAACTCAGAATTTTAATAGTTGAAAAATCAATTTTCTGTTTAAAGAAGGTTTGGGCTAATTTCTGTAAAACGGAAACTGTTTACCAGACATTCTCCATCCTAATTAAACAAAATAACAAAAAAAGAGGAAAATAAAATATGTTCTTATAAATAATAAAAGGAAATATAATATGTTCCTATAAATAATACATATATATCTTGTGGCTAATCAAAGTTTGAGGGAAAACCAGCCATGGTTTCCATTGACCAATACCGTTTTTTGAACAATCGTTTCTATTTATTCCATTTACATCAATTTGGTCAAATGAATATGGCACAAAGTTTTTCTCGTCGTTCAGGCTTGAATGTTCATTTATTTAATTATTTATTTTATACAGAAGCCAACAAACCACAAGGTATAAACAAACAAATTGATGCTTTTAAGAGCTTCATTTTATAGAAATATCTTATCTCTAATAGTTACACTCTGTTGATATATTCTTCAAAACTAACTTCAAAACACAACTTTTACTCTAAAGATTTTTTTATCTTTATTCTCTTTATTAAAAAAGAAGAATGAAATGCACTGTATTGTTTTCTGTAGCTTAGTGTGCTTATATGTAGACATACAGCAAAACCAACAAATAATTATTGTACATAATTCGTTGACCCTGTAAAGATTTTCCGTGAAATTATTGGCAATATGGTAAATAGTTTTTGCATTTTGTTTAATTGCACTTAACCCAAAATCAAACTGCACGTTTTGTTTTGCATGCTTTTTATAAATTGTACTTACACCAATAATATCCGTCCAAAATTATGTCCAACTGAGCAAAACTCTAAAAATGAGCCGTAAATTTAAGCGTTGGTCCACGACAGGCACAAATTACCGAATCGTATATAAAATTATGTATGTATTAAAAAAAAACGAGGCTCTACGTGTCTGTGGCCGTGTTTAAAGAATTTGTATTATTTAATCCGTGTTTTATCTGCACGAGATATATCCATATGATGTCATCATATATCTCATCCCAACTTCGCCTTCGGAAATCAAATCCAATAATGATGTTCGTATAACCGTTGCGATAGTCTAAAAAATGTTCTCAAAAATCATCGCACCGCATCGCATCTAATATATAATGTCAGCAGTGAGCAACTGAACCACCAACTGCACCACCAGCACCACTCTCACCGCAACAAATAAATAAATAATCATTACGTTTTTTGCGAAATTCTGTTATCTGCGTCAAAAGTCAACAACAAAAAAAAAAAAAATCAAATTTACCTGTTGCACTGTTTCTTTTGTTTTTTCTTTCTGAAACAACATATTTATGTATTTTAATTTAATTTAAATTTACTATTCAAACCAACGAATCGATTATGTTAAACACCAATAACTGAATTACCAACAACAAACACGAATTCTTCGGATGTGCTGCCAACCCCCCAAAACGTCCAACGTCCAACGCCCAACGCCATACGCCCAACGCACGCACGCACTCTGACCTCTGACACACACCATTAGAGCAATGCCTATCTGCAAGAGAAGGCCAAGCTGGCCAAGCGGGCGCAAACGATCATTGTGCACTCGCATGGACAGCATGGCAAAGAGCAACACCACAACCAGTACAGTCCCAATATGGCCCAGATGCTGCAGCGCCACGATCTGTCCAATGAGAATTATCGCGAAGTGAGCTCCTCCTCCGAACAGCAGCAGCAGCAGGATGGCAAATGTGTTATACCGGTATTCCAAAAGCAGCCCAAAAGCTACCCAATCACTCACCCACCCAAACACAGACAAAAATACACGAATCAATCAATCAATCAAATACCCAAACTCACACACACACACAAATGTTTTAATAACTGATGTACGCACATACGTATGTATAAATCGATAGATATATCTATAGTTCAAATTGAATTCTGATATTTCTATATATATATTCCAGCAGAACTCCAATCGCATTTCGGGTGCTAAGGAATGAATATATACTTGCTGATTGATTTGATATCTGATTGACAATCAGCCAAACTATAATTTTATAATGAATATAATTTATAAGTTGACTCATTTAGTTATGTGTCAAGCAAAATATTAAGAAAATAAATTGTTAAGTGTAGGGAATTAAAAACGTTTTCAAGCAACTAATTTTTCGAGAAATTGGCTTAAAATGTTAATCATACCAAAAACAGTGCATACGTACATATTTAAACTTGAATTATTCAAATCAGTAGAGATATGGTTTTTGTCATATCTTATTCTTTCTATTTTTACACTAAGTGTCTCACTAAATTTTCCAATTTAAACTCTTAAAGATTTGGACCATATTTAGAAAAATTAAAGAAAATTTTAAATAATAATAATAATCAGAAAATGATCGAATCTGAATCTAGTACTCACTTCTCAGAAATATTGATTTAAGCCTTCTAATATCAAAGAATGGAAAACGGTCTACAATACTAATAATAATGACTTTAGTTTAAAGGATCGCAAACTTTGAACTCCAAAAACGTTGTGTGTGCGTGGGTTGTGTGTGTGTGTATATATTTAAATATATATCAAGCGATAACTGTTTACTAACTCCACTAAATACCATCGAACCAAATTTGAAGACGAGCAGCAGAACAATAAATTTATGTTACGTTATTTTATTTTACATATATGTTGAAGGTAATGGCAAAGGTAAAGGTAATAATTTATCGGTGACGGTGTGAACGTAAACACAAACAAAAACAAACTATTGCCATGTCCATTATACGGATAACTGATATGCAGGACTGCGATTTCTGTCTATTATTTTGTATTATTTTTTTCTCTTCCTATTTAGAGCACACCCCTTTATCTGTCTCTTCCACTCTCTATTTTGTAGCTGTAGTATCTGTTGTGTTGCTGTTGTTTGTAGTGCGTAGTCTGAACAACTTAAGTTGTCAATTAGAAAAAAAACTGCAAAAAAAAATGAAAATTTAAATTTAAAAAAAAAACAAAAAAGAAAACTCATAACTAACTCGCTACTAAAAGAAGTCTCCGATTCAGGAGCTAGTGACACTAAAATTAATATGTTGCCTGTTGCTTTCGCAGAACAACGAGTATATCCAATCGGTGGCACGTTGCCTGCAGATGATGCTGCGCGTGGATGACTATCGCTTTGCGTTTGTGAGCGTCGACGGGATCAGCACGCTGATACGCATTCTATCCACGCGTGTCAACTTTCAGGTGAGTTTGAAATTGAAATGTGTAAATTGTTTGGTACAATTTAAATTCGATTTCTTATTCATAGGTACAATACCAGTTGATCTTCTGCCTGTGGGTGCTCACGTTCAATCCCCTGCTGGCGGCCAAGATGAACAAGTTCAGCGTTATACCCATATTGGCTGATATATTGAGCGATTGTGCCAAGGAGAAGGTCACACGCATCATTTTGGCCGTCTTTCGTAATCTGATCGAGAAGCCCCAGGACGCCTCAACGGCCAAGGATCATTGTATTGCAATGGTGCAGTGCAAGGTGCTGAAGCAGTTGTCGATATTGGAACAGCGTCGCTTCGACGACGAGGACATTACCGCCGACGTTGAATATCTGAGCGAAAAGCTGCAGAACTCCGTGCAGGACCTCAGCTCGTTTGACGAGTACGCCACCGAGGTGCGCAGCGGCCGCCTTGAATGGTCGCCCGTGCACAAATCGGCCAAATTCTGGCGCGAGAACGCCCAGCGCCTTAACGAGAAGAACTACGAGCTGTTGCGCATCCTGGTCCATCTGCTGGAGACCTCGAAGGATGCCATTATTCTGTCCGTCGCCTGTTTCGATATCGGAGAGTATGTGCGTCACTATCCACGCGGCAAGCAGTAAGTTAAGAAGGCAATTAAAAAGCTCTAGTCTCTTATTAAATTGCTTTCGTTGGCAGCGTACTGGAACAGCTGGGCGGCAAACAGATTGTCATGCAGCATTTGGGCCACGAGGATCCGAATGTGCGCTATGAGGCCCTGCTGGCCGTGCAAAAACTGATGGTACACAATTGGTTAGTATGGTTTTTGAATGCTCTCATCTTATACGCATCCTTCGCACTTAGGTGCCGCTCGATACGCATACACGCATTTATCTCAATAAAAATGTTATTACCTGAGTTGCAGCACTCGACGAATCGTTCAAAATTCCAAAGTTAAATCTCTCAAAATTTTCGTGCTTTATTTTTGTCATTTCTTTACTAGGGAATACCTTGGCAAGCAGCTTGAGAAGGACAACGAGAACCAAAAACAAGGCGGCGCCGCTCCCATTGCGGGCAAGGCCTAAAGCA
Source organism: Drosophila robusta (assembly GCA_035043565.1). Lineage (NCBI taxonomy): Eukaryota > Metazoa > Arthropoda > Insecta > Diptera > Drosophilidae > Drosophila > Drosophila robusta. Next base: position 7,646,188 of record JAWNMW010000583.1, on the reverse strand, counting down.
TCAACAACATCGCTACAGCTACCATGTACAATCGTTAGTCAAGGAATCGTCAGCTGTTTGAAAAACTTAACTAACAATAAGAGCTGGGGGCGTGTCGTTCATCACTGTCTCCAACTCCATCTCCCGCGCCCATTTAACAATATCGTTTTTTTCTTGCTACCTTAAACATAAGCGCATGTTTCTTTTCCTAATCTTAAAAGCTAAGTTCCACACCGAGTCCTTCGAGGATTGCAGATGGTGCCAGCGTTCGTTGTCGAAACCTAATTGATTGTTGCTCTTTGTTGGCATTCCGAACCACTAGAGAGATGTAGAAAAAAGAGAGTAAAAGTTTAGTTAAAAAAAGAGAATACACAAAAAAAATTACACCCCTATATTATTGTCTATGTTTTGTTGTTATTACTGTTTTTATATATTTTACTTTGCGCTGCTGTACAGAGTTTGTCTCACGATTTCTGCAAGTCTATAGTAAATATGTATTATATTATCGCATTGGCGCACATGTGAAACCTATAAAGTATTTTTTTCTTTGAAGCAAATTATACAAAATAATAAATAAATGCAATATTATTAAACTGTTATTAAGCGTGTGAAATAAATGCTACACAATTAAAATTGCAAAATCGACTACTAAAACCGCATTAAATTGTTATCAACGTGTAAAATAAATTTTTGAATGTAAAAAATACATACATATATATAAATAAATTTTAATGGAAAACATATTTCTATTTTATTTAGAAAAATGATTGGTGATTGCCTAAATTTTATTATTGCTGAGCTTTTTAAGCTTTACACCGCAGAGCTTTTATCGCTCACTTGACAGCTTTAATGAGTTTTTCCAGTTTCCCCTGAAACTTCAGCCCATTAGAAAAAGCTTATATATTCGTTTGTTTTCATATTTTTTATTTAATTTGTTGTTATTTTGTGGGTGTCACAATTGATTCGGCTTTATATTAGTTATATCCACTTTATAAATTAAATAATGTAATTGTCCTATTTAAACTTTAAAATTAACATAATTGTATTTTTATGTTCAGTATTCTGTGTTTATACATAGACTTGTTTTTAATGTTGTTATTATTATTGTGACCTGAATACATGCCAACGTCAAGATCTGCTTGGAGGCGAGACTGTTACGCACTCCACTGATATCCTGTTGTTCTAAGGTGGTGCTGGTTTTTGGATAGATGTCGATGCAAATGCCTCTGCTTTTACTTGGTGGCCGACTTCAGGTAGGCAATCAGATCACCACGCTCATTGGGCTTTTTCAGGCCGGCGAAGATCATCTTGGTGCCGGGGATATACTTCTTGGGGTTCTCCAGGTACTCGAACAGTGTGTCCTCGTTCCAGGTGATGCCCTTGGCCTTGTTGGCATCTGTGTAGGCGAAGCCGGGCGCCTGGCCGGTCTTGCGACCGATCAGACCGTGCAGATTGGGGCCAACCTTGTGCTTGCCACCGGCCTCGACGGTGTGGCACTGTGCGCAACGCTGCACGAACAGCTTCTTGCCCTTCTCAACATCACCAGCTGGTACGCCCATAGTAGCTAATAAATATTTGATGTGTTAACACCGACTCGACTGCGAAGAGAAATAGAGAGAGCGAAACAGGAAACTCAACAATTAGACTCGTTACATAAACAACAATTAACTGTTAACGTGAGCAAATTATTATCAACATTTTTGTCGGTTCGCCGAATTAATCAGTCGCACTGATAACAACACACGCCTTCCATTAGCAATGCACCTTACTACTAAGCTATTAGATTATCTAACATTTTCTACTTCCCCAAAACCCGACCACCCGCCCAAAGTTCATTCAACGTTAAGAACGCGCCAGAAGTCGAACGTCACCAGACACACGCACACACACACCTACACAAGCTGGTCACATGTTCCCGTCTCTCTTGCCTTGCCAGTGGTGCTCACTTTAAACGCTAGTTTACTTATGCTCAAAGCTTTATAATTAAAAAAGGTTAAATAATACAGCTGTACCTTTTTTTATAGTTTTTTACTAAACCTTAATTAATTATTATATACATTATAATTAAAAAAAAAAACTTAAAAAGTGGCTAGATTTGACGTGAAATAAGTGAGAAGTTGGCATCACTGTGCTGAGGCATCCCAATTAAAAAGTTTATTGCGTCAGATTTTTCTGCCGCACAGCAACAGACAAGAACTCCACAAATCCCCCTACTTATCTACCTCTCTATCCATACAGTGTCAGGGTCTGTGTCGTGGTCAACATGAAATCAAGATAACGGCTTATGTTGTGACTAATTGCATTGCATGCAGTTATGCGAACTTGAACGATATTAGTTGCATGCGAGAGCAAAGCTCCGTTGCAATGAGTAATGTCACCTACACGAGCCGTCAGACGCACACACACACACGCACGCATACACACATTTGCTCAGAGAGTGAACGATTACATGAAAGGCGACAATGTCATCTAGCTGCGGCCTTGATGAGATATAAAAACCACTTTTTTTTGCTGTAGGATATGCATTGGAAGCAGGCCAAATGCTGGTGTTTCAGTGTGTGCGTGTGTATGGGAGAATGCGTGAGAGCAGGTAACAAAGAAATTGGGCCAGTGTTCTCACTTACATAAGCAACCTGCGATTTTTCAGCTAGTGGAAAGAAAAATGAGGGCAAATAGGCATTGAAAGCGTAACTTGCTTGGCAACCACGTGGCGCGTCATTAAAATTCTGCGAAATTGAAGCGCTTTTTTTTTAGCTATAGCGCGTGTGCGAGATTGAGAATGATCGTGCGCTCTTTTTGCCACCATGGGGTGCTCATGTAATCGATCGCGCTCTTTAAATTCAATGTGAATTTTAATATACATATTTCACAGAACATTAATATTTTGCATAATAATGCATAATAGTTGTTAACTTTTGCGCCAATAAACACATTTTTAGCATTTACCTAACACATACATACACACAACACACACACCCTTGCAAAAAGTCACACGTTTATGTAACGCAAACAACCCCCAAAAAATGTAATTCGCATATTCTAACATTAGCGTGATCATTAATTATGTAACAAAATCTCAAGGTTAATATTTATCACACTATTATCTCAACACTTTGAACACAATCAATAATTCAGGGTTTTGCACATTTTATATTTACGTCATTGCAACAACTCCAGCTACTTACATTGAACACAAACCGTCGTTTACTGTGAACAGTTAGCTTACGAATGAGACAAAAAATCCCAATTGGTCAAACTGATTGTTTCGATATCATTATCGTTGCAAATATCGATATACTGATAATCGACATAAGAACAACCGATACAAGAAACTATTTGTTATCGAGTGGTAATTGTTTAGTTTAGAAGCGTAGTTAAAGGCGAAAATTAATTGGGGTTTCTGCTAAATCGATGTATATTTGAAAAAGTAAAAGATTTTCGGCGGTGGCGGAAAGTAGTATATTGTGAAAGTAATTTAAATATTTAGAAAATAAAATTTGTATTGCAGTGCCAAATGAGTAAATTCTTGGAGAAGAGTCAAATAAGTGTAGACTATCGGTAACACTTTAACACGTTTTTACTATCGATGACAATTCAATTTATATTTAGATTGAATTTGTGATTTTTAAATTTGCGGCTTAGTGCAGTATAGAAAAAAAGTTTATATTAAAACACGTAAATTTAAATGTAATCAGCAACATATCAACGAAAACCAATTTCGCAGAAGACCGCTTTAGAGGTAGATGATATGTCACTTTAACACAACATTGTTGTGACCTCTGTAAAAGTCCGCTTCATGTCAAAAGCTGTTTGTTTTAAAAGTTGCCGCGAATATTTGAATTGGTTTTTTATTCCATAATGTTAATTGAAAAACTAATTTAAATCTTTTAATCATTAGATAGCTTTCTCTTATCTTCCAACTGAACTCCAAGAATTTATATTTGTGGCTGTGAATTATTTGTTTGATTTGAGGAAAGCAATCAGATCAGCGCGATCCTCGGCCTTCTTAAGTCCAGGGAAAACCATCTTGGTTCCGGGTATATATTTCTTCGGATCCTTTAGATACTCATCCAGAGTAGAATCATTCCAGACCACGGCCCTTTTGACATTAGCATCAGTATATTTGTAGCCAGCAGCTGTGCCGCATTTGCGCCCGACAATTCCACCCAGGTTAGGACCCTGCTTGTGCTTGCCACCTGCCTCGTATGTGTGGCATTGAGCGCATTTTTGAATAAAAATCTTCTTGCCGTTTTCTGCATCCGCACCCATGATTGAAGATGGTTTGCCTACATAAATAACAAGAGAAGAGTTAGTTTTCTTTTTTCGCAACATATTTATAATGGCTTCCTCGAAAAACAAAGCTCTACGTGGCCTTCAGCGTGCGCCTCAAGGACATTGGTGACATGAGAGGGTGGTGGGCAAAAAAAGGCCGCTGGCGGGTTTTATATATTTTTTTGCATTCTTTGACGGTCTTATGTCACGACATGGCCTGAGCCACGCAGTCTGCCAAGTTAATTGCCTAGCCGAGAAGTGGGTGTGAATGTGGGTCGTTACGTGCGTGCATGGTAAATGTGAAAAACGTGGCTAACTGCAGTCGTGGCCGCTTACTCACATGCAAAAAATAGAAGCCGCCGTCATAACTAGCATATTCATTTTTGGCATATTCATTTTGAGTGCTAGTCTATTCATAGACGCCAGTTTCATTGCTGCTCAATAAATGACTGTTTGAGAGTGCACTTAAATTTAATTAAATTAAATATATGTGTATCGATGATGACAAACATGCTGACAACAGCGCGCTCTCTCAGCTGTTTTGTTGTTTTTATTTCTTTTTGACACTCAGCTGCAGACACGACTGCAATCAGACAGAGACAGCGATAGCAAAGGAATTGGGTCAGCCAAATGAAAATGTGGAAAATGGAATAAATAAAAAAGCAAAAATAAAGCATAGCGCACGACTTTTGCGTCAACATCTAATGGCAAAAGTAAACGGTGGCCATAAAGAAAGCTAGGGACACACATATAAATATAAACAAACGTGCATAAACACACATACATATACATACATATGTGCATATATATAATTCAATTAGCCCCTTGGGGCAGCGTAGCCAACGACATGTGCTTTGAACATTTCCTATCAATTAAAACGCATTTTACGCATGTTTCTTGCGGCTTACGCAAAACCAGATGCCGCCCAAAACACACACACACACACACACACACACACACACACAATGCAGGAAAATCAAGAGAGCAAAACCCAGCAGACACTGAAACTGAAGTTCTGTGAACACTTTGCATCAGGTGTTTTGGGCACCCCTAGAAACTTGGCTGTAACCTGGCTCTGATGCTGACCTAACCCAATTTGTGTTAGCCATAAATCTTTCACAGAGCACTCTTCTGTTAGCCTCCTGGCCGACGACCACCACAAATAAATGGCGCCTGAAATCGAATAAAGCAAACATTTTTTGAGTAAATAGAGAAAGTTCAGCGCCAGCGAAGAGTGGGGCAGGGTTGCCAGGGGATTTATTGTTCGCCGAGATGCATTGCTGCAGCAGTCTATAAAAACAATTAGGACAAAAACGAAGATAAGTAAATAAAAAAAGGAAACAAATAAGAGAAAATAACACTCGCATTGCTCACGTGGTTATTGTGGAGCTTTGCTGCTGTTGCGCAATTTCGTTTTGGCTTTGATGTCGCACAAACGCCAACCAAAACAAGCACATTCGTTGCAGTCGGGTGTAACCGACAGCGCAATACTTGAAAATCGGTTCAGTTATGACAAAGTTATAGGAGTTTAAAGTAGGGGAGCTATGCATCCGAGAACTTCATATGTAAAAATTTTGTCAATTTTAGCATGATTTTTGACAAAAAATTTGATCCCTTCAGAATCGATTTTAATGTTTTCTTTTGTATACTAATTATGAAAATAAAATAATTGATTTTAAATAATGCCATCATTTTAAATCAGAATCAATCTAGAGGACAAACCACGACTAAAATGCGATCAAACATAAAAATCACCTGAGTTTTGACAAAGTTTTTGCCAGTTATTGAAATAAGGGAGCTATGGATCCAAGAGCTTTACATATACAAATTTTTTCCAATTTTCATCTGTCAATAAAAACGATCTGACGCGGGTGCACAGCAAGACGGAGCTCGCACAAAGCCAATACACCTCTTTTACTTCGTGATCGAGTATAAAAACCACCCACCCACAAAGCCACCCGCTGTTATGTGGTATGTGGGTGCATAGAAAAACCCTACGTTTTCATTGTGTATGTTTCAGAATGTTTATTCTGTGTTGTTCCTGTGCGCTGTTGCTGCTGCTGTGGGGCTGCCTTTTTTCTAGAACGAGGTCGCTGACTGCCCTTCAACGTTGCCTGAGACTGAGACGACGTCAAGTTACATAAGCAGCAGCAGCAGCGCCGTTAGTTGGCTTTGCCTTTTATGCGACTCTTGCCAAATTTCCCCCCATTTCACATTTACATGCAAACCCCTGAGAGAGAGAGCAGCGCACCATCACAGAAAGAGAGCATTTGTGAGAGAATGTCATACAGCTGCTGCATTAACAGCGTGGGAATAGTGAATGAAAAATTGCCTTAAAATTTTATCTAGGGAGATGCATCAATTTATAACGTTATTTTTGTTGTACATATTTACATTACTGCGCTGCATGCGATTGCAGCGCGCGTGAGCAGCGGTAGCGGCAGCGGCAGCGGCAGCAACAAATAGTAACAACAACTTTACGCTCACCTGCTTGACAACTCTCTCAAGTAACGGTCTCCGTGCTTGTTGCTCTGCCTCCCACTATTCTTTTGCTGAGCGCCAAGCTGCGCCGCTGTTGCTGTTTGCCGTCGCTGTTCTGCTCTCACTCTCTTCGCTGCTTTTGCTTTTTACGTTAAGGCTGCTGCTATTCAAGCGCTGTGTGTGTTTTCATTCAGTCAACTGAGTTTGCGGCGCAAGGTTCTCGTTTGCTTCTGTCCTCCGATATTCTCAACAGTTCGTTTTGCTCGCGAGATTTACGCGTCGTGTGAATTGGGAAAACAATAGAAAAGTTTCGAGATATTGCTTAATAGAACGGAAAATTTGTTAGCAGCATTAACGTCGAAAGCTAGCTGCGTTCTGTTCTGTCTGATTTTACAACATACACTCTGGTAATAAATTGGGTGACATCTGTCAAAAGCCTACTTATCTAGTGTAGTGTCCCAAAAAAGGCGCTGCCAACCTACTGATATTACGGTAAGTCTTGCCAACTCCGCATTTGAGTATAGTGTTGTGTAATGCGCTCTTAACGTGGCATTAGAAGGCGTTACTTCATTTGTGTCCTTGGGAAATTCGTGTCCTTGAAAGCCTTAAACCAAGTGGCTATCATCTCTGTGCATGTATATGAGAGTGTGTGTGTGTGAGAGTGTATTACGTTTGTGTTACGCATTTTACGTAATCACGACAACTTTATGCCTTGCGTTTTATTCAAACGTAAATCTGGGCTCGTTTTTCATTTGTTTTTAAGACCCTATTTCACTTTGAACGCATTTCCTTCATAAATTCGAATATGTATGTACTATGGGCCGTAATGAAAACAAAAATATTAAAAAATATATGTATTTGGTGTGCTCAGAAGAATGCTGGGATTTGTGTGTGTTGATATTTATAAGATGAATATGCAAGACTGTGGCAGCTGTTGCTCTCAAAAATGCGAGAGGGATGTCGAGCAGAAATTCGAATTTATTATTTTAAGTATGAGAATATATTATCAACCTAACTTTTTCAATAGCACTGGCTGCTATGGCCATCGGCTAAGATAAACCTGGGATTCGAACTCCGGGTTCATCCTTGTTTAGCTCCCTATTTTTTTCTTGTTTGTTTTCTTTTATTTTTAAAATATAATTTAAATGAAGCCAATGAAATTATCCTAGTAAAATTGTAATAATTAAAACATCGTATATATTATATTGATAAAGTTAACATTTTATGTTGTTGTTTAGCTCCCTATTTTTTTCTTGTTTGTTTTCTTTTATTTTTAAAATATAATTTAAATGAAGCCAATGAAATTATCCTAGTAAAATTGTAATAATTAAAACATCGTATATATTATATTGATAAAGTTAACATTTTATGTTGTATAGGAAAATAGGGTACAGAAAGTTAAAATCAGCTCCAAAACCGAGCTGCCATTGCTATAATTACATAAGTAACTGAAGATACCAAAGAAATTTAAGAAGAAATGAGAAAATATAAATTAAAACTAATTGCTTCCAACAGCAATTAAAATTGTTTTAGGCCATGAAGTGAATAAGAAATTTGGTAAGGTAAAATGAACTACTTTGAGGAGTAATTAAAATGTTAAATGCTCAGTAGGTAAATGCAAATACGCATCAATTACAAATTCTAAATGTTTTTTCGGAGTTTTCCATGAGAAACATATTTAAGCTACGCTTTAAGATATGCGCCCATAAAAAAACAACGCTGCCTTAAGTCAAATACTTGGAATTTTAATGTAGTTTTCCGAGAGCTCTTAAAAGAATGTTAATTTCGTCGCATAGCTTTATTTATGTTCACATCAACATGTCCTTTCACTTCGTTTATCCGGCACTAAGGCAATATTTACTTTGTGCTCCGTTTATTAATTACTTTGCTCTTGCTGTTAGTTGCATTGTTTGCTGCTAAATAGGCCAATGAACATTATGGCCTCTTTGTTGTTACGCCCACTTTTCCCCACAGCGAACAACAATTGCGGTTTTTATAATTTTGTTATTAATTTGCTTTATGCGGCAGCACTCAAAGTACATAATTAATATTAATTAGAAGTGGCGCAGTCACATTCACACTCTTATAAACGCTGTCATATGTAAGAACGTTAGCATTTTTAGCATTTAATTGAATACGAGTATCGAAGCAAACTGGTGCGGCATAATTCTATATACCAGCGGATATATGCACTATCCCAGCTGTGCTCGCATTTAATTTGGGTCAACTTCAACGGCAACCACATTGCCCAACTTTTCATGTGTTCCGCACTTTTATCATATCGTTAAATGCACTTGGTTTCTAAAAAGAAAAAACTATTCCCGAAATATGTACATGTGGACGCACATATGTGCACAATGAGTACCCGATTTTCGAGTATGAATACTCGTACTTATCGTTGTGTTATCGCTTAGGTTACATTTACAGCGAAGAGGTTCGGGAAATCAATATTTGTGGCCCAAATAAATAAAATAAACAACAAATGAAATCCCAAAGCGGGGCATTAAGCAGATTATATCACTATGCTGGTTGGTCGGCGGGGGGCGGTGGACGGGGGCGTGTGACCACTTGCCCGATAAGATGAACTTTTTCTTTCCAGTTTTCCTCCAAAATTGCTCTTGTGCATTTTGTTTTATTAACAAACATGCAATAAACAGATATGGGAAGGCGTTAAAATGTGAGACCCAAAGCAAAATGGGCTTTTAGATTTAGACTTGATGCTTGTGCTTTAGACCTATCTTGATTTAGTATTCATTATTATAGCTGTTTAGGGAGATAAATATTTTTAAAGATTTTCTTGGCAACATAGTTTTGTGGACTGAAACTCGATTTGTTGTTGCTTAAATAAATTGATTTTCATATCTTTTTATTTATGTTTGAAATAAAATCGTAAAATATAATTAATATAATTTTGTTTTTGGAAAGTTGCTTAATTAAATAATTTGAGTTTATAAATATATTAATTAATGTCAAACACAAATAGCAATAACAACAAAAATGAATTAAAAATTTCGTTTGGTTTAGTTAATAACAAAAACAGACTAAACGATTTCTTTGGCTTAATATTTGTGAATTATATTTTTTATTATAAATGGTTGATATTTTAGTTACGTTATTGATTGAGTTTTGGAGAGTTCGGCTTAGATATTTTGTATTTATGTGTTTATGTGAGTTGTGGGATCCGGCCACAACTCCACTCAAATTTACCATACCCTTACAATGATATGGTGGTGAAAATAATCAATACTTTATCAATAACTTGTATCCAATTGAAACATTTATTTTAAATCTGATCAGAAACTTATTTAAAACTGACCATTTGTAAAAAGACAGTATAATAGTAGATGCCCACGTTTGAAAACATATTTTTCCTCAGTGTGCTTACGCATATAATATACATATATAAGTACTTATGTTTATTGTGTATTTTGAATTAAATTTTGTGTCTTAAATGGTTTTCAATCACTCGTCAAGACTCGTTCTATTACAACTGAGTAATGATGATGGCATACATAAATCTTATTTATTCATTTTGCTTTGCTAAAAGAGGCTATGCAAAAGATTTGCAAATATTGGCTGAATGCGATTGACTTGAAATTAATGATCAGAACCTGACGCAACTACAGAGCTAAGTATTAGCCCGCATCGAGGCAGCCTCTGCGAAAATTTACACAAATTAAGCTGAAGAAATAAACAAACAATCGATTTTGGTTGGGGAGAGGAGAGTTCAATTTGTTGACGGAATGCGGCGAAGAAATGCGAATGAAATTTATTAAATTTTGATGAGCTCTATGAGTACTTGACAGACAGCTGGGCAGGGCTTCCTTTGACTGAATGACTGACTGACTGACTGACGACTGACTGGCATGCCAATTAGAGATATAATCGAAAATCGATGAGCATTTCGAGATTCAGGCGAAAGGTCAAATTCGAAAGGGCGTGAAGAGTTGATTAAATATGCAAATGGTGCTCAGGTCAGTTTGATTAGAGGTGTGGCTCGGGTTGTGTGTGTGCGTGTATGTGTGTGTGTGTGTGTGGTCTTAGTCGCTACAAAACTAAAAGTCATCTCTGTTTATGCACGGCGCTCTCGAAAAGAAAAACGAAAATGAAAGAAGAAAATAATAAAAAACACTTGAACACGCGTGAGGTATGAAAACTAGAAAAGTCAACTAGTTTTTTCTTCTTCTCTTTCTGCCTGAATGAATTCAATTTAAATTTTATTTGTATTTTTTTTTAATTAATTTACGGCACGTTTGCTTGCGTCGCGGTTTTACGAGCTTAAAATGATGCTGAAAATTGAAGGCCATTAGCTGTGCGGCAGTTCTTATCAGGCGCTCCAAACAAAACATTTTCCCATCATTATGTAAGTGTCTTGCCCCAGCCGTTAACGAATGACCACGAAGCGATTAGGGGGCAACAGCTAATGAGCAGCGTCGCAATTTCTTGTGGCCAACTTTGAACTTCAGGTTTTTCTTTTCTATTTATTGATTCTCTTTTTTTTCCTCTTGTTTTGTTTATTGTTGTAACTGTTGTTACTGCGTGCTGGCGCGCATTTTATGCGCAATAATGTTTAAATATTTGCATTTGTAGTTTGCAGTCTTACGGGGCGTATGCGCAATATTTAGCTAAGCAGGAAATGAACAACGCCGTCAAGTCTGCATTTCTGTACGTAATGTGTTTGGGATGTGTCCGTGTCTGCTTTTGGCTTGGCTTTTATCGATTTACATAAATATACAATCGGTTAGCAAATTGATATACTCAGCATGCTGCTTGAGTGAAAATGCAGTTGGTAAAGTTCAAACAAATCATTAAAATTGCCAGTAAATGATGTTGTAAAACATACACTGTTGATATATTAATGCGTGTATACAATTTAACCAATAATATTTAAACAATTTATTGTGCTTGAGTGTAATGCAAATGAAGGTCGTTTTATTTATTGCCTTGCATTTAGTCAATAAAATTGTTGGCTTATTTAAAATAAATATATTAGGGCTTTCTGTTAGCATTGTTTTGTATTATTTGTTTACATTTAATAATTTTAATTGCCTAATTGAGCGATGTAGCTTCTGCCTAATATTTGCGGTGACATACATATACTTCTTAGAACAATTTCGGTGTTTCTGTAACTTTGAATTCCTTTTTATTGGCAAATTGAAAAAATGTATATATATATATTGTTTTTATGTCATTTCTATAAATAAACAAGAAAAAAAACACCTTTATCGATTACAGTAAATATTTTAAAATTAAATATATCTGAACCATCAAAAAATACATGGAATACAAAATACAAAAATACATGGAAAAAGAATAGCGAAGAAAAGAAAAAAATTATGTTTCTTCCAATTTTGAAGTCAAATTACTTACATATCTGGTTAAAAAAGTGTTTTAATATCTTATTTATTTATTTTTTTCGTATGCCGTTAAAACATATAACTTATAACAATCTTTAGTAATTAAAGCTCCTTCATTAAATTGTTTAATTTCGTTTCTCAGTTGAGCTAGTCAAAACTCTTTTGCGAGACGTAAGAATCATTGAAGCCAAAATAAGGCAACAATAATAAATGTCTTGCCATTTTCCGTGGTATAGTTATGTTAATTGTTGGCTTGCCTTTTCACTGACCAACTGAGAACGGTATGTAGACCTTTTTTCACAATCCGCCTCGTCGCCAGTTTGGGGATACGTCTGCCCGCTGTGTTTGCATTTCTCAGGCTGGCGGCGTTCTCTGTTTGTTCTGTCTTTGAGAGATAGAGACTTGTATGCGCTGCGACAGCTATGTAAAGTACATGGCATTTTTGGTTAATTTACATGACAACACGTTTCGAAAGTCAGTCAGTCAACAACAGCAACAACAGCAAAAACAACAACAACAGCCTCAATAAAAAACGACAACAAGATACAGCTACACGGTATTGTAAGTAACTTGCAGATACATTCGTTCACTTTGTAGATGCGAGTTAACTAGACTGTTACAACTGTTACTCGGGTGTGGAGGGATGCTGAAGGGGGGGACAGAATGTCGAAAGGGCTCCGCCTAGAGGGTACCTACGGCACTTGCTACCTTGCGGTTGGAAGCCCTCAAGTGATGCGCTGCTTCAATGCGGTTCTGGGCCAAAACAATGCGGCGCATCTGTCAGATACTCACTTTATTTTTTTTCATTTTGCGGCTGTTGTGCGACTTTTCGCAGACGCCACCTCGTTTACAGTTACAAAAGCACAATAGAAACAACAACAGACATAACATATATCTCAAAATTAGCATTGCTTTGAATATCAATGCGGGTTTTCCCCGCACTTGATGGCAGCGCATCTTGCTTAACTGCTTAACTTGATGTAAATTGTATCTCTGAACCCTTCTATGTGTGTGCTGTGATTATCGTTGTAAATATTTATAAGCTGCCAATTCAAGTTGAACTGGTAACTGGTCGTCAGCGGGGGCTCTGATGTCATTTTCTATGAATTGTTGAGCTCATAGCGCGCCCAAAAGCAGCTGAACGCGGCTGGAAAAGCTTTTGTCAAGGCGTTCAAGTTCAGCGTGTTTGGGTCTCTAGAGAACGACCCAATTAGATACAGCTATATACCATATTTATAGATGTGTGCGTCTGTCATGCAATTGTTGCTCATTTTCAATTCAAACGAACGGCAACAACAAGAAAAAAACAAAAACAAAAACAAAAACAACAACGCACATTTGACAAGTGATATTGAAGCCTCATTAAGACGGATGTCACATGTGGAGCAAGCAAAAGGCAGATAGACACTGCGTCTGTGTGAGGCCGTGTCTGTCAATGGGGCGCTCAACTAGCACGCTTTTGATAACAGCCAATTCAGCGCTTTTCAAATGCAATAGAAACCGCAGGCGCTGTCAACAGAGACGGCAAAGAAAAACCTATACATATGCTCTGTTGGAAATCTAGGCATAGGTGACGTCTTTGATGACATGTCATCAGTTCACATGACGACCTATGTGACATGTCAGCCAACTCGTCTTGTGGGACAACACATATTTGTTAAACAACGGCAGTAAAGTTAAGGTAGTTCGGTGAGAAAGCAATTGCCTAGCAAATAAAATCTTTCAGCTTCATTAGTAATCCATTTACGTGAGTGAGTTATAATAACAAGCTATTGGTGTTTTCTGGGAAATAAATATAAAATTATACAAAATCGTGACATGATTTTATATTGAAGCAGAGAAAATACCTAAGCTTAGCGCTGCTTAGGGCACTTCATGCAGGACATTCTGCACGACAACTAGCCTGACAGGTCATTAAGGCAGTCCTGCAATACTCGCGTCAATTTGCATGAAACTGTTCTCCCTGGCTATTTTAGCAAAAAGTCATTAGGTCAAAGGCCACCTCTTTGATTTCAAATTTCCAAATAGGCTATGTGACAGCAGCACAGCCTACGGCACTCGTCCTCAGCAGCCACATGTCAAACTGCTCTGCCTCTCGCTCTCTCTCTCGCATGCCATCTCGCTTGCACTGCTGCAACGGCTGCTGATGTCAATTGAACGAACTGTAGAATGCATTGCCCGTTGTCTCTGCTAATTGAAACTGAACGAAACAGTTGAAATATGGCCAGCGGCTCCGGCAGTGAAAAGAGCAAATTGATAATTGACTTTGGCACAGGCTCAGCTTGCAGTTAGAGCAGTTCAAGAGTTGAGAAAGAGAGAGCGAGAGAGAGAGTGTGCCAGGGGTTGTCAGATATCCCGTGTATATTTATATATATTTTTGGGCACCACAAATTAGTGTTGTGTTCATGCCTAATCATTGATTCCTATTGGAATTCGACACCACGCGCTCATAAATTGGCCCAGCTGGCGCCCTCAGGCGCGTGGCATCATCATCATCTTGTCAATTGAAGGGAGCCAGTTTCAGCCTCCTTTAGTTCGCCTCTTTTTAATTTAACGGTAATAAAAACATCACGCATACGCCCCGCTGCCAACGGCAATGCAATAAAACAAATGAGCGCCCCCGCTTGGCCGGGGAAAAGCTCAATCATTTGTTTGCCCCACACACACACACAACAACAAAGTGTCAACCAATCGCAAGAGGATAGAAGATGGGGGATTGGAGGATGGGGGACGCGTGGGCAGCGACAGCAGCAGCAGCTGCACAACTCGCATCAAGAGATTAAAGCGCAACACGAAACCAAAAATTCCCATTTCCCATTTTCAAATGTCTATGTCTAAGAAAAATGGAATGGAAACCGTTACAGCCTAGCAGTCAAGATATTTTTCTAGCGAATTTAAACGAGAAACAAATAAGAAAAAAACGTTTTCATCGATCTGTCGAATATTAAATACTCTGCCGTCTTATCGCATTTATCCAAAACCCTGATTTAATTATTCGGGAACTTTTGCAAAGGGTGCCTTGTGATTGTTATTAAAGTAAGTAAGTGTTGGCCTAGTATTATATTATTGTACTATAAATCACTTTTAGTTAATAATTTTTCATACAATCAATTAATACAATTTAAATATATTATAATATTGGTTTTATTCCGAACCGTTTCGAACCCGAAATTCGAATATTTTTAAAATGTTAAAACAAAAAATTGGCCCGAACATAAGTAGAACAAAAATTTCAAATCCAAAAATATATATTACCTGAGCTCAGAGGCAGCATTAATAAGAATTCCCTAGAAGATATTTTATCTCATTATTAAAAATAAACGAAAAAAAGCGAAATATTTACCTATAAATAAAAATGTAATAATTTTCTTTAAAATTTAAATAATCCAATTATTTGGAAAACCAGGGTCGATCTGAACTTAAAGGCGACGTTCGAACTGTGAACCGAATCACCAACCATTTTTTTTACTTTCCAGCTCTAATTACAACTTTTTATCCAATTTTAATAAAAATGCATATAAACCACTTTTCTCACACTTACGTGAAGGGTATTCAAAATGCGCAGGCGTTCTGAACTACATTCTGAAAGTCTTTTAATATTCAAAACAAAAAATCAACAAAAAAAATATTATTTTGTATTGGTATAAGTTAAATAAAATGTTGTCGCGTGGTCCACACATTCAGCTGTTGCATTTGTTGTGGTTGTTGTTGCTGCTGCTTGCATGACACATATTTCTTGGCTGTTGCTGTCGTTGTTGCTGCTGTTGTTGCCAGTTGTCGTTGTCGACGTCAACGGTTTGAAAACACAACAGAAAGCGCTGAGATTGTAAAACATAAATGAGAATTGAAATTAATTTGCTGCTGTGCGAGACTCGGCGACACTCGGCGTGGGCAGAACTAGATGTTGAGGGGCGTGGGGGAGGCGAAGTTGGCTTTAGATTGTGTCGATGGCATTGCATAATTGCAAATGACGTAGAACTGCGTGCAACAAGATTTCAGTCAATTAGAGAAAACAAACATGTACCAAACACACACAAATATCCTAATTGGATATGTACACTAGATATGGGAGCCAGCTGAGCAAATACAAACACGAAATACTATTCGGAAAGAGGAAAAGTTGAATATCTTACTAGCACAATTCGTTTAAATGTTTTAAATAATTTTCTTTTTAATAATAATATATAAAATAAACATTTTCGACATACTTGTAAAATGTACCCAATTATCTATAATCTATCTCATAAATTTATTTATATTAGGAATTTGAGCTGGGATCTTTTTAAAAGGGGAATCCCAAATTTCCCATAAGCCCATGCGTGAATTAGATGACCAATACTTTATGAATTATAATATATTGAAGTTGACTAACTCAAAAATAAAAGATTTCTTTTTTCCCAATCTAATATATACAATTATTTTTTTTAAACGATTCTTTTGTATAATATTACTTAAATAAGTTGAAATCGCTTAAATTTTTTCGTCTAGTTTATCTTAATATTGCTTTACAACACTGGATGTTGTGCCAGTTAGTTTTTTAAAGTTTATTGGAATGTAAATAGCTTTAATTAAACTAATTTTAGCTTAATTTTTATATATATCTATTTTTTTCGGAATTGCCTGAACGTAAACACGCACGAAGCTCGAACACGAGCAAGTCGTGCATGCACGTGTAATGAAAAAGAACACGACCCGTTACCAATTATTACACACACATGAATTTGTCCGCCCGTCTATGTACTTAACGAACCGTTGAGTTTGTCATTGAAGCGCTTTTTTCGGGTTAGCATTGGTTAGGTTTGGGTACGCGTTGGAAACCGGAGCATGCCGCACAATTTCAGGCAGAGTGTGTGAGGGAGAGAGGGCGACAGCAAGGTCATCAATTTGATGGCAGCTGAGTCGGGTCAGAGGGGGCGGGTGGGGGACAGTTGAATAGCCAATAAAGCATGAACAAAGTTTTGCATTCTGCGTAGCCTGTCAACAGTTGCCCCTTGTGTGAGCTGTGGCCTGTGCTGCGAATGCTGACAGCCGTTCAAATGTCACGCTCCATATACAAAGCCGCACGTCCACGCCCACGCCCCCAACAGCCCCACCATTGAGTGGGTCTTCTTGTGCTGAGGCACTCTTGTCAGGCCACTTGGACCACAACAGCACTTCAACTAAAACTAATCCCACTCTGTTTTCTTTCCCTTCCGTCTCTTGCAGCTCGTGCGTTTGCTTTACACGTTCGTGTGCCCCGCCGTTGCCACGCCCCATTGCGGCGTGCGCCCCAACAGCAGTCAAGACGACTTACTCGATTATGAAGATGAGCTCGCCCAGGATCATGCAGCAGAAGCGAAGTAGTAAATCCTCCAACTCGTCGCGGGTCTCGATGACCACCTCGACGGCGGAGGAGAATCTCATCGAGTCGAAGCTCTTCAGCTGGATGCGGCTCTTTCGCTTCGCCTCGCTGCTCTGTCGCGCCGAGTAGAGAATAAATATACATAAACATAAACATATATATATATACATACATATAGTAAGAGGCCCTGACCTAAAAAGATACTGAAAATGCATTATAATTCAGATAAAGTAACAGATACTCGTGCTAGTTGCCGCTTTTGATTCAAGTTTTCCTATTATGCTATAAAAAAAAAACAAAACAAGAAATTAAAACAAAAATTAATAAATGAAAATTAACAAAAAAAAACAAAAACAAAAATCACTTTCTAGATTCTGCAATGTAGACATTAAGAATTGGAACTTTTGAACGATTTAATCAGTTTTGTTTTTGCCCTTACTTTCACAATTAAGTCAATTTTTAGTGTAAATTTCGCTGGCGTCTTTATGGAAGCTATGCGGAATTTGTCGCGCCTTTCGTACCTTTTGTATTGTAATAAGAAATAAAACATATGCATTTGTCGGGATATATGCGTAGGGCATATGGCAAACAATTTATTGGCTTGTTTCTTCGGATTTTAGTGCTTCAGTTTGAGAACAACAACAGCAAGCCACAACAACAACAACAACAACAAAGAAACGAGATATATTTTTGTAATTTACAACACTGTTTTTGCGTGTCACAAAAGTAAAGCAACAGAAACGTTTATGCAAAGCAAATAAATAAAGTTTAACTAAAAACGCTAAAACGCAATACTAACAATAATAATGCAATATACATATATGTATACATATAGAGGAATATATTTACAGTTTTAAACGCGATGCGAGGAGAATGCGCTTGGCCAGCACTCAAAAATACAACACATACACATACACCCACACACACGAACCCATCCAAATAAACTGTTATAGTTTCTCCCCTCAAGTAATTGTGAATTGCATTTAATCCAAAGATGTTGCCAATCAAGAGTAGAACCATTTGAAAACCATTAACAAAAAATACAAAATGTAACATTGTTTGAACAGATTAAATAGTATTTTAATTTAAATTAAACCCAACGTCAATGAATAAACAGCAACATGACAACAACATATATTAAACATTTTCAAACCTAATTTCTAATTAATAATTAGTTAGTAAGCAATGCCACAAGAGCAAACACTGTACTAAAATATAACAAAAGTATGCGAAAAAGCAGAAAAATGTTGACAAGATATACAATGCAATAAATCGATATCGATAAATAAATAAAGTCTTTACGCATGTTGTGTGTTCAATGCAAATAAAAACAAAAAACGTTGTTTTCTTTGATAGAACTGTTAAAAAGCTATTTTAAAAAAATCCACCAGTATGGCTAGTATCTACAAAATACTTTCTTATCATTTTTTCATTGACATTACTTT
This sequence comes from Drosophila robusta, assembly GCA_035043565.1. Classification (NCBI taxonomy): domain Eukaryota; kingdom Metazoa; phylum Arthropoda; class Insecta; order Diptera; family Drosophilidae; genus Drosophila; species Drosophila robusta. The sequence goes on along the minus strand of JAWNMW010000583.1, from coordinate 7,627,313 downwards.
TGAATTTGCCACCAGAATTAGAGTGAATTAGAATATCGAAGTGTAGATGGCGCTTGTAAGTTAACCAAACAGCCGCGTGCTAGCTGACGAAAGCTGTTTGGCATATGAACTTGCACTTAACAGAATTTACTCCTCATTTAAGTAACCCGACTCGTATTAACATAAAACTGAATAGGTAACAGATAATTTCAATTTCAAAACTTTTTCAGCAAAATAAAATTGAATTTCCATATAATAAATCATGCATTTACCTTTTTAAATATCACAAACTTCGCTTTTTTGATCTGATTATGTCTGTTGAGTTCTTAAGGCATCAAAAGAAGTATTGATATTTTTGATAATTTAGCTGTAGACCCGATGTAAAACTCAAATATTAACAATACACACATGTACGACAATAGGTCTTGACAATTCGCTCAAGGGTAATATTTGTTTTTGACTGACCTCGATTATTGTAAGACCATTTATAGCTATCGAGTCTTTGGTGTTGTTGTTGTGCTTAAACACAGCTGCCAAAACTGCTTGCTGCTGTTTGGCGCTAAGCGGGCTAACTCTATATGACGTCTATCAAGCAGAGGTCCTCACACTTATTACTGGAGCATAGTAATCAAAAAATTGAACTCAAATTAAAACTATATGTTTTTATTATAATATTAAATTTTTTATTTATTTATTATTTTTACAGCTTGGTTAATAATCTCAATAACAGTATTAATAAAATAGCTAAAAAATAAATCCGTTAGAAAATAGTGAATTCTTAAATAATAATAATATTCATACCTTATTTTATATTTGACTCTTTAAGGAGAAATAGAAACTTGCGCTCCAATTTCAAAAAAATGCTATGTACATATATCGAAGTAGCGATTAAAAAATATCGATAAGTCAATTAGATTGCAAAATGCATCAATGTGAACTTTTTTGCATGCGATACAAATATGTGGGAAATTAATTATTTCATTGTAATAAGGAATGAATTAAAACAACAACTGGATAACTGTAATTTGGAGCATTAGTTTGACAAACAGATTATAGATTCTGCAAAGAAACGCCTGTTAAGTATATTTCTGTGTAGAATATTTTACTTCTATCAAATTAAATTAATTAAACCTTTGTTCTTAGAACTTCAAGAGAATTCAACTGTTAGCACAATTTTTAATATAAATTAAATTTAAATGCACAATATTCTGTTGGAGCTCGTTGCACACGTTTCGTAGTTGGCGCCATTTTGATCGGCCATTTGCTTTCAACGCGCGTTTTGTTTAGAACGGGATGTGTAAACAAAATCGACAAGAGAAATCCGAAAGTTCCCTTGGAGCATGCGCGGTCCAATTTGCCGGCAGGGCAGAGAATCGCCGAGCAGAGAAAAGTTCGGTGAGTGGCGTTTGCTGTTGCCGAAGAATGTTCGTTCAAAGAATTTTCACATTTTCCCCGCCTCCAATTTGAATTTCCCTTGAAGATCGGCAGCCGCAACAATTTGCCTGTCTGTCACTTGTGGGGCTGATTCAGTTAGTGTTTCGTGCTCGTCGAGTGTTGTTCTCGGTTTTTCCTCAACAGTATCGAAAGTTTTTCACACAGCACAGTCTACTTGCCTGCTGCCATAATACATACATATATACGCCTATATATACAAGTGCATATATAGAAAGTTATATATTTATTATAAAGTCTAATCGAAGCCGATTTTCGTGTGCTGTGTCTTAAATAAATCAAATAGTGTTTAGTTTTCCAAATGGTTGGTTTAATTACTCAATTTCCCCCTACAAAAATATTTGAAAACGGATTACATAATCGCAACATTGTTTTTTTAGAGAAACAAAAAAATAAACGCGGAAAAACACGTTTTCCTCTTGATAAAAGTTTTTTTTCTTAAGCATGTGCTAGTTAATGCGAGTGCACTTAAGGCAATTATATTAAAACACCATTAAATAGATGGCCATTAAGAGTGGGCGCCCAGTTAATGAATAAGCAATAAGAGGGGAAGAGCGTGAAAGAGGGCGGGAGGGGAGGGGGCAATGGTGTAGAAAAATCGAAGCATGCTGCACTCGGCAATAGCATCTCAGCATGATTTTTCCGAGCAAAAGTTTAACGAACTGAGTTCATTTCTATTTTTGAATTTTTATTCGAAAGCACCCAACGCAACGCCGCCACAAAAGTGAAAAGTCTGCATGGTTTTTCCGCTGCGGGACATGTGCTATGGGGACTGATCTATAACACGCCTACACTGTGCAAATTTTCATTTTCAGCTGGACGTTAAAAGTAAATTTAGTGCATATTGAGAGCAGATGACGAACGTAGTTTGTTCAAATATTTTTTTGGAAAATTTACTACAGTACAAATTGCCTAACGATTACCATAAATATAATTGTTTATAATTTATTTTAAATATGTGCTAGATTATCAACTTTCTTTTTGTTAATAAGTTGCTCAGATTGTATTATTAAAGTTTACCGAAGTAAGATTTATCTAGAAATTAGCATTGCCATTTTAGTCAAATAGGGATTCCGATTCAAAAATTCTTAATTTTGAGAATATTTTATTTTTCTTACTTATTTTGTAATATAATTTTTTTACAAATCGTTGAATTTTATATATATATATATTACGAAAAATAGGGTTTCCCGAAATTTTAAATTTTTGTTCATCAAAATTACATTTGTAGTTAATTAATAATTAATAGAATATAATTGCTGGCAACTGTACCGAGTGTTCACTGTATCTATTAAGTAGAAAATACTGTTCATGTTGCCAATTTCACTTTCTAAAAATTTAAAATATTTTTTAGTTCGCTTGAAATGCAATTAAGTCAGAATTTTTGTGAAAGTCATTACCTATGAAAAGTTGTCTTAAATATCTACAAATGTATATAGTAGAATGTACTATACATAAATGAGTTTTCGCTTTTCGCTACCCTATGTTTATGAATGATATCAGCCGAACGGTCAGCGTGTGTAGTATTTATGTCCTTGCCAGTGGCCAACAGCAATCGCTAGCATTTATCATCCTCGAATGCGTCTGCGTGGCGAGACCTTCAAAATGTTGACGGGCAGCTAATCCGTGTGCTGTTGGCTCTCGATATTAATATTCATGCATTGTAAATTATGTGCCACTCAAGTATATATGTGCATACATATTTTCCAAATATTTTCTATTTGACAACTAACTAAAAAAATTCTTAAAATTGGCAACTTGAAAGCAAGACTCCGCTACAAAATGCTCGCGATGGCGTCAGCGCCGATTTTAAAAGTAGAAGAAAAAAAGACGAAAGAGCAAAAAAAAAAAAACAAGCATCAGAATCGAGTGCGAAAAGTCGAATAAACATTTAGCCCACTTCCGTTAGAAAATAGCACAGAATTGATGCGTAAAGGCTCGACAGAGAACACAATTTCATCAGAGGCGGGACTCATGCCTTAGAATAGGTCATGATTTATTTCCATTTTGACATAATTGGGTTGGATGTTCAGGTGATCGTTCGCTAATAACGAGCAAATTGTGACTGATGGCGTGTACTTAAGAACATACAAGACTAGCCCATAAATTGTGAAAAATCGAGAAAATTACCAGCTATCATTTTTCTTTTCTAAAAAACCATTAGCCTTCTGGAGGGTTCGAAATTTATTTCTGACAGCTGGTGTGGGATTATAATTATAAGTAATTCTTCAGGGCATTAGTACCTTTTCCAATTGCCTTAAGTGATATGTGCACCGATTTGTAAATACCTATATAAATATATCTGCATTATGTCCTTTCTGTACTCACAGTGTAATATGTTAAATTGAAGTGCCATCGGTCCCCCCAAAAATAAGAGTCCCGTCGAATTCATAGTACCATCTCCAGTAATACCCATTGAAAGCGCATCGAAAAAAAGAACCCTTTTCTAAAAGGCTGTGCCAGCTGTGAAAAATGTCCGGGCAGCAACCGCCGCCACCGTTTGGCCATGGACCACGTGGCTGGAATCCGCGTGCGTCTAATCCCGCCTCACCATCGCCCTCATCATTTCTGTATCGTCCGCCGTCGCCGTGGACAACGGCGCCCAGTCCGCCGCCGATAATATCCGGACCGCGTGCCTTCGGGCACGCCATGTCGCCGGCACCGCTGCTGCGTGGCCAGCGTCCGCTTAGCAACAACATGCCGCATCCGCGTCCACAATGGCCCGGCGGCAATCAATCGCCGGCGCCGTATCAGCCGCCGAGCATGTTTGATCCGCCCGGCTTTGGGTATGGCAACGGCGCCGGAGCGTCGCCAACAACGCGTCCGTATCGACCGGCACCGCTGCAGCAGCTGCACCACCAGAACTCTTACGGCGCACCGCCGACCAGTTCGTTTCAGCTGTCGCCGACACCGTCGCCGATTGTGTGCCAAACGCCCAGCTCGGATTTCACATACAGCAGCCGGCAGACGCCGCTGTCGCATCAGCAGCCACAATATCCGCAGCCGGCACCGCCACCGCAATATCTGCGCCAAACAGGCGCACCACCACTGCCACCACAACCGAGACAACACGGACAGGATCACATCGATTTTGTTGGCGTGCCGCTGGAGCCGCCGCAGCCCAAGTCCTATGTGATCTACGACGATGAGGAGGAGTTCGGACCATCGACTGCCGAAATTATTGCGAATCAATCTCAGGACTACATCGATGAGAAGCTGGCCGAATATCAGATGACGATATTGCAGCTGCAAGGTTAGTGCACTTTTAACAATCAGCTATTAAGTCTCAATATAGTTTTTAACTTGAAGATATACAAATTATAAATATTTTATATTTTGCAATAGGATGTAAAATATATATAAATCTCCTTTGGCTTTTAAAGGTCCACGAATCTTTCTGAAATGGTTTTATAATTAATTTTTATTAAACTAAAAGTTATATTAAAGATTACTATTCACCATTTTTTATAAAGGTTGTACTTGTGATTAGGACTGTGTTACGGTTTGTGTAGATTTATTTGTGAAAGCAGACAATAAGCACTCATTAAAATGTTTATTATTAATATTTATTTCTACTCCGACCTCATACATATTTAGATCTTCAATCATGCATTTGTTCTTTCAAGTATTTTATTTTAGCATTCTTTTTACTTGACATCCTCGAGCGTTTTACTGTCAGCTTCTATTTTCTATAGAAGAAATATATATCAAACTTGTTGACATAATTTTTTAATGAATTCAATATAAAAAAACATATGTGAATTTTTCTCTTCAATTTAATTTCCTTTGAGTTCTCGATACAATTAATATTAAAAGTTTCGAGCACCAAGGAAATACAGACATCAAAGGAAATATTTCTTTTTACATTTAAATATAATATAATTATTAGTAATGCATTCCGATTTTTTAAATAATGTATTGAGTGTAACTTTTACACTTTTATTTTATATTAAATGAATTCAGATCAACATATGTTTGATTATTGTATTTTCCCTTTCCATCTCATCGTTATTTGTTTAACTGGGAAAGTTTTTTTTTTAAATCAAAACTTTTTTAAATATATGTTAAATCTGGTTGTTTTGAATATACGTTAACTTTTCCTTTGGAGTTAGTTACAAAAAGATGAAAGAAGAAAAGAAATAAATATAAAAAATTACATAGGTATGAAAAACACAGGAAGTGAATACTGTTTTTTAGAAAGCAGATAGCTTTCACTTCTGATTTATTTCATATTTATTTGTAGAACATAATGCAAATATTTAAAAATTGATCTGCTCTTTAAAGAAATCTCATGTTTGCTGGCAATTACAATTGATTTATAGGAAATAAATATTTGTTTTGTCAAACATATGGCGTTTATAATTTTTAATTAATAATATCCAAAAATTATATTATTTGGTCTATTATTGATTTAATTGAATTCGTTCACTTGGGCGTAACTATTTCAATCATAGAATTGGCCAATGTAATGCTCTCCAGGATGTCCAGAAGCTTTTGTACGTCCAGCAGGCAGGTGACCGCTTCGGGGGCGCCACAGAGATTGACGAGCTTCCCATCAAAGTTGACCGTGAAGTGTTTGTGCTTGAAGATGATCACGCGGTCGTAGGGCACGTGGCATTTGTGGCGCTCCTGGAGTGGAAGCTCACGGCGAAAGATCACGCAAGAGGGCTGATACTTGTGGCGCTCTCTTTCGGGTATTTTGTGCACCTTGAGGTCGCCGGTGAAAATGGTCAGCGTGTGACGTTGGAGCACTGCCGGCGCCACCTTGTACAAGGTCACCTTGCTGCTCCAGTTGGCCGAGGGCAGTTTCATGTGATTGGCGGCATTGGCCAATTTGACCAACGGTAATTCGAGGTAGTGGCGCTGTTGACGCGTCTCAGCCGGCGATATTTTTGGCCGAATCACATACCAAGTGTCGTAATAGGTAATCTGACGTACAATATGTCTGCTCCTGGTATCAGACTGACTTTTGATTTGATGTTTTGCATCATCTTTGCATTCGTTGTTCCTGAGTATTGGACTTGAGGGCTTTCTGAAGACTAAGACTGCTTTATTGCTTTTGAGTCCATTTTGATGCGATTTCAGCTGGTCGGGCTGCTCGATGTCGTCTTCTTCTTTATTTGACTCGTCTGTAATCAGCGGACACAACTCCTTGTCCATGCTCATCAGTGGTTGCATTGGTTCCACATTTCTGCCCATTTCTCCATTAAGTATACGCTTTTCGCGACTTTGTGGCTGCTTGTTCTCAGCCGCGTCAAACTCTTGGTTTTCATCATTTACATCTGCGAAATCGTCGAGAAACAGCTGCTTTAGTTTCTTAGGTTCTTTGTCGGAGTCTTCGCTCGATTCCTTTAACTGTGAGTTGTAGTCAGTTTTCAATGTCTGGCTATTGAAATTGTGTACTAGTAGAGCTTTCCTGGTTGGTATGGCCAGAGGGTCAGAAGCGGTACGATATATTCGCTTTGACATGCTTTTTCTTTATTTTGGGCTGCAGACTTGCCTTTGGCCAAAACCAATATCACGTGCTTTTCCTGGCTTTGCTTCTTCTTCAAAGAAGTTTCAATTTGACACTTTGTAGTTTTGAGTTGTCATTAATTTATCGATTAGTTGAACCTGTTGTCAAACGTATTGTGCTTATCGATTTTTCGATAAACAGTATTTTTCACGCCTGAAGCAATATTTTGATCAAACGATATTCATGTGTGGATTAATTTTAAGATTAATTTAAAAATAATTATGAAGTTTAACTTTTATACTTGTACAATGCATGTATATATTCTTTTTTTAATTACTATCACATTTGAATGCAAATGTTTATCAAAATTTATATGTTTGAATTAATTTAAGGACTAAATTAGAGATATATTTGTACTTTTTAAGTTGCATTTATGTTTATATATATTTTCTTATGCCCTACTAATTTTCACTTTGTCACTATTTTTATTAAGTACAATTTATAAATGTGGAGTACTTTAAAGATTAAATTTAATATAATTATAATGCTTGACATTTATACTTGCACTTTTTAAGTACAATATTTATACATATGTACACACATAAATATATTCCAAGAGCCATCGTCAATTGTTCTGAAGAAATTGACATTCACATTTACATAGTTACATATGTGAATATATATAAAGACATATTTTGTCTTGCTGGTGATTCAGTTTCTGGCCCACAAATGTGTCATCTGAACTTGACCCAGTCGCCCACGTCGATCAACGTCGCCGCTTTATAGCGCCCAATTGGACCAACAACAAAATGTCTGTGCTTTCTTTCACCTTTTAGGAAAATTTGTCTTGCAACAAATGTGTCATCTATTCGTATACCCTGTAAAAAAAATGGTGCAAATGTGTATAGCTAAGCTAATTTATGAATGCATTAATTTTGAATAGCCAATATTTTTACATTTGTACATATGATACATTTTTATTTATATTTGTATAATATTTTATTTTATATTATATTTATATCTGTTATTTTATTTTATATTTTGGCATTTAATTTTTTAACTAAAATAGATAATAGTATAAAAATCAGTATATATTTAATAAATCAGCTCATGCAGATTTGTATACCCTCAAAAACCGATAGCTAGTTTAGAATTAGGAACAGAGAATCAGTTAGTCATTCACATCCAACTTTTATAGCATTTTTCCGTTCTATTTTTGGCATTATTTACAATCGCCAATTGAGCAAAGCGTTAAATGTCTATTGATGCTATATATATGTATACCCATATGCAGGTTTCTGTAAATGCAAATGCAGCTAAAATTGTACATATGTCACAATTTATTTTAAGATTTGTTTTCTTTCTATTGATTACATTGGCTTACATATTCAATAGAAATTTCGTAATTCGAACACCTGCAAATTTTTTCCTCCCGCTAGACACAAAAATTGTAATTTAGTGTGGTCATATAAAGCTATTTTGTTTATCCAAATATTCGTTGAAGAAAATAAAAATTAATTTATATAATTTGTACAATGCACAATATAAGATATAATAAGAATTGTATAAAACAACTTAGTCAGTTTTTTTATTTAATTTTATTTCATTTTATTCATGTTTAAAATATAGGGTTTATTTTTAAATATACATTTCATTAATTAACTAAATCAAATCTTTGAATATTAGGAAACTATGCACGTTTGTAGATAGAAATATTTTACAAAATCTGAGTTGACTGTTTAGATTCTGGTCAGGGATAGGGTGCTGGCCATGCTAACGCAATCTGTGCCTTTTTCGACCTGTTCGAGGGACTCCAGCGATTGGGATAGGTCTCCATCGGGTCTTAGCTCCTGGTTGAGAGCGTACATATTGTAGCAGAGCACCAGTCGAGTGTTTAGGCCCTGGAAAATGCTGACCACACTGGGCTTTAGGTTAAAGAATATAATCTTTTGCTGGCGACTGTGAAAATCGCCGACCATGGAGGAGATGACCTTGGCGGCGGTAAAGTCAGCCGCATAGATGTACGTGCAATCGATGACGACGGGCAACGTGGTTTTGCTGCCCGACTTGACGACCATGTTGCGCACGAATTCGACGGATGGGAAGATCAGGCAACGATCGGGCGTAATTTTCACAAACTGAATGCCCTGCTCCGTCTCCAGCTGCTCCAGCATGACCTTGGGCCGCGCCGAGTGGTAGAGAATAAACAGCTGATTGGCTGCAATGGCCACCAGGATGCCAATCTCCAGGGGCAACACCAGGCACGTCACGAACGCCAACACGCCCGGCACCAGATCCGAGCCTGCAACAGAAGCCATTAGCCGCAGGGAGAGGTGGAAATTTATGGGCGGAACTACTCACGCTTGCTGCGCCACATGGGTATTACGATCTGGTACTGCACCTGAAATATCACCGCCGATATGAGAACGGCGCCCAGCACCGCCCGCGGTATGAAGCAAAAGTACTCGGTGAGGAAGCTTAGCGCCAGCACGACCACGAGACCTATGTATAAATTGGACATGCTGGTGCGACAACCACTCGCATTGTTAATGGCGGATCGGGCCAATCCGCTGTTGCTGCGATAGCCGGAGAAGAGCGAGTTGGCAATGTTGGCCACGCCCGTGGCGATCAGTTCCTGGGTCATGTCAATGTGCTTGCCCTTGGCAAAGGCCTTGCACACCGAGGCGTTCTCGAGCAGCGCTATCAGGGGAACGATGATCAGACCGTAGCCCAAATTTTGCACCATCTCGATGAAAGTCTCGCCGGCCACAGGCGCAATACCGGCCGTCGCATTGCCCGGCTGCGGCGGAATGAAGAAAGGTGGCAGCGCCAGCGTGGGCATGCCAGGCGGTATATAGCCGGTCAGACGGAACGGATTCCGGCCGCTCGCCTCCAAGTTCATGGCTATGACGGTGGCAACGACGACAACCGTCGCATTGCGTGAGATGCCCAGAAACCTAATGCACAGATTGAAGGCACGCTGGAGTCCGTTGCGCTGCTTGGGATCCTTGGGTCCGATGCTCAGTCTGCCCAGGCTGCGCATGGCCAGGAGTATGGCCACACAGCCGACGCCCAGGCAACTGTCCGCCGCGTGTATGTTGCCAATGTCGCGGAACATGCTGATCCAGCGCTGCAGAAAGGACGTCCCGTCGCTGTTCACGCCCAGAATGTACTTCATCTGCGAGGTGCACACAATGAGCGCCACGGCGCTGGTGAATCCGGCACTCACCGGCCCTGACACGAACTCCACCAGGCTGCCCAGCCTGAAGATCGCCATCAGCAGCTCGATGAAGCCGGTGAGAAAGGTCAGCAGCACCGAACGCTGCCACGAGCCCCGGGCGAACTGGTAGGTCATCAGCGAGGCCACCGCCGTGCTACCGATGGTGCAGTCCTTGCACGTGCCCAGCAGCACGTATATAAAGCAGCCCATGAACGAACCGTACAAACCGTACTGCAACCGGAAAGTTGGAAGGAAATGAAATGAGACTGAGTTTGGTTAAGCCAACAAATATTTTGCACGATTTGTGGCAAGTCGTTTTTAAGGACCTTAGGCTATTATAATTTAATCAAGAAATTTAATGGAAGGGATGCATCCGAAGAATAATATTATTTAAGCCATTAGTGCACCCCACTTTTTGTTTTACAAAATATTTTACACGATATCTGGCTAGTCTTAAAAAGGACCTTGCCCTTACGGAGAATGTATGGCAGGGATGTATCCGCGGAATAAGATCGTTCAAAACAAAAACTCACCACTGCATTCTATATTTTGTATTTAAAAATAGTTTAAGGACCTTACCTTTGTAGAGGATATTTTTTTATCACGAAATGTGTAATGCACGAAAGGGATGTATCCGAAGAATAATATTGTTTAAGGCATAAGTGTCGTTTTTAAGGACCCTTGCATAGAATGCACGGAATGGATGTATCTGAGGAATAAGATCGTCCAAAACAAAAACTTCCCACTGCTTCCTATATTTTGTATTCAAAAATGTTTGATATGGTTTCTCAGAAGTTGTTTTCAAAGACCTTATCTTTGCAGACAATCACGAAATGGAAAACGAATAAGATTGTGTATGCCAAAAATTCCCCACTGCACCCTATTTTTCTGTACATAAATATTTTGTATGGTTTCTCAGTTCTTAAGCTATCATTCTAAAGCAATCGTCATGAAACTTCGCATAAGTCCGTCTCCTTTTTACAGTCAGTACACAAGTCAGATCGCTATTTGATATAGCCGCTATTTTGGAACAATAGCACGAAAAATGATTTTTAAGATATCCTTACCAAACCCAGCATTTATTAACATCAAGATACTATGTTACATAGCCTTCCATAGGAACAATCCATCAAAAATGTAGTTACCCATAGTTACCCATATAAATACTGTGCACATCTGCTATATGTCTGCAAGGATATTTAATCTTCATCCGCTCGATTAAAGCTTAAACTTGTTGCGAATTACAACATAACAAGCCACAAAAATTTGCTGAACGATTACGTAATACATTACGTAAGTGTCTAGCCTTGCTTAATGATTTCCATTATCAAATATCGAAAGTTTGTTAGACTATTTATTAATTTTAAAAAAATTAAAGATAATTATGTTAAATTGAATTAGTGAAGGTATTAATGCCATTTTCTAAAGAATTCGATTTCATTCAATGTTCGATGGCAATAAATGAGAGCTTTTTAGTTGAAATCTCTCTATTCAATTTCAACTAGTTGTATACTTAATGAAAAATAGTTCATAAATAAATAAACAAAAAAGTCATAAAATGCGTCAGCGTGTTTTATGGAGTTAAATTCACGAATGCAATATAATTTATATCCGAATCTACGTATTACGGTTGTTCTATTTGCTGTGCACACAAAAAATGTGCTATGCTCTTATATTATAAGTACTGTGATTAAAACCTTATGCCCGTTAAGATAAGGCTGACTGAAGTCGTATTTACACAGACACGCTTCAGGTTCTTACCTGTGGCGGCAAACCGACGACGCCCGAGTAGGCTAGACCTTGGGGAATGACCGTTAGGCCCACTGTCAGCCCCGCTATGAGATCGCCAACGGCATCGCTGCTGTTGTACCTGGGCAACCAGTCGAGTATGGGCAGTCGCCTCGTTAGGGTCTTCATGCGGCAGATATTGCGGCAGCGGCGGCTGCAACAGGAGTCTGTGGAGTCATTTTCCTGTTTGGCCGCCTCCAGCTGCTCGAGACTCTTGTATTTGGAGGTGCGGTGATCTGTGATCAGTATGAACTCTGTCGAGGAGCTGTGGAATTGCGCCTCCAGATTGTGGTTGACTTGCGTTTTCTGGCGAAATGTCACTTCGTTTTCCAGCGTTGACATCGTAAGCTCGTTAACCGTGATCTTGTCTGTGTAAGACCTGACTGAATAGAATTTAGATGGAACTGATATAATCAGGCCGATGCTGCGCTGCCGCTGCTGCTGCCTGCTGTTGCTGCCTGCGGCTACTGCGACACGCGGCTCTTATCGTAGGCCCCAACTTCTGTTTGTACAGCCAATGGCGTAGATGTGGGAGCGGGATATAGGTTGTATGTTTCAGTTATCTGCGCGTTCAGCGACTATAAGCTCACACTTGACGATGACCAGCCCCTGTTCTGTTGTTTGTCCAAGTGCCACATTTGTCAGCTACTGCTCCAAATTTTCCATTTATCAATCGGCCTCTGATTATATTATTGTTATTGGGCGAGCAAATATTGATGCACGCCGATATCTTGCTAAGTGCGTTATATGATGTAGTTCGCTCGGATATAGCATAATTAAGTATTCAAAAACATACAAAATAATTGGACGTAGAAATGCGCTTCAATTTCACAATTCACAATTTGCATGATGGTATTTCTAACCGTTTACGGCTAACCCATTTGGGGCTTACATCAACTGATGCCACTTGCCAAGTCGTAAAGTTTTTATAGACTATGAATTCGAAACTTTTATAACGAATTTTACTTATACAATATTATATTTGTATTTATACGAAAGCCAAATATATTTACCAACTATATAAATGGGAGTCCATCAAGTTTACCTTTGCACATTTGCGCGTAACTTATATTGAAAGTTTCCCTTTAATATCTCTGCAAATTTCCCTCGTTTTGACAGACAAAAGCTGCTTGCTAAGACCAATGTCTGCGCAAATAACAAAGGTGAAGAATGTTTTTTAGTGCCTTTAGCGTTTATTGAAATAATTATGGGTGAAATACTGGAAAAACAAAATTTATGTAGAAAACAAACAACAAACAATTTATCGGATTTCTTAAAATATTTGAACTTTATAAATTGATTGTTATTTGTAAATAAAAATATACAAGTTGAACATTTAAAAACTGTAATTATTTTATTGTTTACTTCTTATTTTATATTTTTATTCACATATATAATATGCATTTGTATATATATATTATACACACACACATAAATTACATATATTAAATGGACTTGCGATCTGCTCTCTTTTTTCATTTGTCCTTAAATATTAATTTTATATATTTGCAATATAATATTGATGATCAAGCGACCACCACAATTAGTTAAATATTTTTGACATAAATATACATTACAAATTTGATTTATTAAGCTAATAAAAAGGTTGCCTTTAATGCCAGCCACAAATCTGATCTGTGAACCAAAGTCAAACCCAGTGGTGATCACACTTTCCGTCGACAAGGCTTACGACTATTAAAGCCTTTTGTTGACTTGCATAGACGCTTATATATATACATATGTGTATATACATTTATAACTGAGTACAACAGCAATGAGATCACTTTTTATATATTGAAACGCAGCTCGTTTGTGGCACGTCTATTGATGTACGTAGAATACAAGGTACATGGGTGATTTGAAAAGTTGTTTAGAGACAAAGGCGCTATGAAAATGGCTTTTCATGTTCGGATGATGCTGGCGCTGATGTCACAGGGGAAATGCCTTCATTTTGTTATTTATAAATTGCATTTGCCTTGCTCTTTGTGGTTGTTGTTGCAATTGTCTTGTTAGGCAACAAAGCCGGCCAAAAGGCGAGAAAAAAGTGCCAGCGCCCAAAGAAACTTGGTCTGGTCGTTTATATATTTGTATTTCATGTTTGGTATAAAATGTCGACTAGGGTAGCGACTATGATCATGCTATTTTTAGAGCCTTTGGTCGCCCTGCTTTTCGGGCTATTTTCAATTTTAGCCGTTTTTCACATAGCTCGAACTTGTCTTGTCACGGCGCGAAAGTGATTAAAAATAAAGTTTTAAGTTTTTCAGTATTCATTTGGTTTCTCTGGGCTTTCTCATTGCAATCGCATATGTATACATACACTTATTTTTATTTCTCGAGTGATTTTTAGTATCTAGAATTTTTTTATAGGATTATATTAACTTTAAACATCTGTTTAGTCGAACTGAATATATTAACAAATATAACGTGGTATCAACATTAATTTAATATAAAGTTTTCTATAGAATATTCCTGATGAAAATCTGTTTTAGCAAAGTTATGGATTTTTTAATGAAATATTTTTACAAGAACTTGGACTAAAAATTCGGTTTCCAGGTGTAAATACAAAATTAATAAGGCAGAAAAACCACGAACAAAAAGCTGTTCCTCATAAGAATCGGTTAAGTTTTGGAAAACTTATGTACTTTTAAAATATTAACACACGACATAAGGGGAATTAATAGGATAAAATTTGTACAAAAACTTGGACCAAAAATTCGGTTTACAGATTTAACTGGAGGATGATTTTAGAGGCAAAACCATGAACAAAGAGCCATTCTACATGAAAATCTGTTTAGTTTTGGCAAAGTTTATGAGTTTTGAAACATCTCCATATGGATATTTATAATTTAATGAGGAACAATACAGTAATATTGTTTTTAGGCACACCAAATATATATTTTTTATGGTCTGTTTAAAATAAGATAAATGTAATCCGCATAAGCTTGAGAGATCAACTTATATAAAATAGAAATATTATAATTGAAATATTCGTTCCTTTATTATGACGTGGGCTCCTTCTGGATGTTCAAATAATGTCTATATCTGCATGTGTTTTAAATATATCCCAAGCAACGCCTACGCCACGCCCACAAAGCAAATGGCAAACATATGAAATACATTCCTATAAATAGGTATTTCGAAACTAATTTTAATATTTTCTGCACGTAGATATCGGTCACGAATGATGTTTTCTAGACATATGCAAATGCCGCAATTCAAACAAATCAAATTGTTGACAATTCTCGGTAAAATTTTTAATTGCCTTTTTATGAGTTTTGGTAACTGTGGCTGTGTGTATACACAAATATTTTGATGGCTAATAGTTTTTAATAGTTTACATTGCTTAATTTCAGTGCAAATATTTTGGCCAATCTTTAAAGGACTCGAACAACATTCGCTGACGGTTTTTCTTTAATTGACTTTGCATTTCATTTAATGTTGTATGACCACTCGAGTGTGTATATTTAGCTTAGAAACTAGATGAATGTCTATATACAAAAGCGCTTTTAGTGCTTAAGTCAATATTTGAAAAATTAAACAAAAAACAACAATTACGTTTGCCTTTCCATTAAAGTGAGCAACTTTATGGTTAGGTGCGAAATAAATAGAATAGCAGCCAATTTATTTTTAGCCAACCAAAATATTGAAAAGTGCTGAAAACTGAAATTCGCTAGAGGAAACAATTGTTTATGCGAATATATTTTCCTCAAACCCAAACAAAACGTTTGTAGATTGATTGATATAAATATAGCCAACATTCAGGGACGAAATAGGAAGCTAGCTCACATTATCAATTTGCTTATGAAACCGTACAGTGGGTACATAAACATTATATATACTATTTTTAAAATAGCCAGTGCTTTGAAATTTAAAAAATATTGTTGAAGATTTTGTATAATAATGAATGTATTATAAGCATTATAATATATTTTACTATAGTACACCAAGCCTATACTTAACCTTATCGATGATATTAAATTTTAAAAGTATTAATTTATCTGCAAGAAATTACAGAAGGTTCTCGTTTTATAGTTATTTTAAAAGGTTTAAGGAGTGTTTTTGTCGAAACCAAAAATAATGTCATAATTTCAGCGCGTTTGAATTTTGCAAAAGTAAAATATGATAATAAAAGTCATGCATTTTTGAAATTTCCATTTGCAAAATTTATATAATTTATTTATAAAACTTTTGAAAGTTATTTCAATCCATTTCTGAAAATAATTTATTTTTGTTTTTGTTTCTTGTGAAGATCTACCAATTTAATATCTAGAGACTAGAGAACCTTTTTTTGTTAACTAGTAGCTTCAGTTTTGGAGCAGCTGCGTGCCATTAAAATTACAGTGGCTATTTATAGCAACACCTCCGATGCCCTGTCAAGTGTTTCCACTTAACATTTTACAGCCGGCAGTGGTTCGCACAGTCTAATAAAATTTACATGAACAATACTTCGTGATATTCTTGCTACGATTGTTGTTTTATTTCGGCTTGTTTTTGTTTTGCTTTATTTTGGGAGGGGTCTTCCAGATGTTGCAGCCACTATTGTTTACCCAATTAATTCATGTGGTCGCTGTTGTTTAATAGTTTTAAGTGCTTGTTTTTATGGGATTCAACACGAAATGTGTGTGCTCTATTATAGAGCTTGTGGCATATAAAATAGATCTACTGTCAGAAATTGCTGTTAACAGTTGTTATTTTAGTGACAGCGTCTAAAACGAAAGATTGATGCGATCGTTCGCAACATCTACAAAATTGAGTTAAAACAATAACAAACAAAACAATCGTCGGCGACCTTAGCTAGAATGAATGTACCGATGTAGATTAGAATTTTAATAAGTGGATGTCTAGGCATAACTAATTTGTCGAATGGCAACTTCGGGTTGTAAGGTCGACTTCTAGTCTGACAGCAACAACAAAAAGCAATGCAATCACCAAAGCGTGACGTCATTAATATATTTACAAAAATAGCTCCAAAAACTTGTTTGTTTGAATGATAAACACAAGCCACGATTATGTAAGTTGAAAATAAACATTTGTTTTGGTTTTGTGACTGGTCTCGCACTCGATCGCTTTCATGAATGACTTTCATTAATTGCTGTAAGTTGAGCTCTATTATGCGTTGACCCACATTTTCTATACGGGCGCCGCTTAAAAACGGTACATAGTTGCAGTTTGCTAAAAACTTTGTAATCGCCTTATGAACGCGCGCCGGGAGACTTACACACATGTATACTTAAGAGGTATACGTATGTAAGTATGTAATTAAAACAACCACCCAATGTGTGTAATTGGTATTTTCTCACGCTTATGATGTCAGACACAGAAGGCGTAAAGGAACAACAATAACAGAGCAAAGCGCAATAAGAAGTAAAATGTACTTAAATGTCACCCATACATTCAGACACAGAGAGGGAGAGTGCTATTGGGAGTGCGAGTGAGCATGAATGATTTATTACATTGAGAGCGCAAGTTGGTGAGAGCGCGAGTTACAGTGCGTTCATCATTCACAACTTTACCACACAATAAAAAAGAGCTTTTCTACGTTTCGGTATTTTTCATAGTCGTAGGGCAGTTTCAGTGACGCGGTTTTGTAGATGTAAAAAGATAGGGGGTTGAAATTAAAGTCTGAATGCTTGGGAATATATGTAAATAATGAAGAATGTGTTACTAAAGTTTTGGCTTTAAGGTGGTTGCTGGAGGACAAGATACCTATAGAAAATATTAATTTTGTCGTTTTTATGTTGTTTTTATATTTTATTATTTATATTTACGCCGGACCATGCACTTTTACTTAAAATATACAGACATATGAAATAATTAAGTTAGAAAGTGGTGTTCCTTGAATGCTTGCGCATTATCCCACTGCAAAAATCGAAAACTGCGCCTCTGCGAAGATAGCACAAGCCGTTGGTTCAAAGGTAGTACGTGCTGCCAGAGCGGTAATCAGCGTGGTGTGGGTAAGCAAGCATACATCGCAATGCGTAAATAACACAAACGGGCTCTCACGTTCGCACGTTCTCTTTCCATTAAGTTGCTCTCCGACTCTCGCTGCGCTCTCACGCTCACACGTTCTCATTGAAACTTGAGCTTTACTACGGTTACTATAGTCCAGCCAGAGACTCTGGGCTGCTGCTGCTGCTGCTGCTGCTGTTGGTCTCTGGGCAAGGCGTAGCACATTGACGACTCAGTATCGAACCGGCTTTCTACAACAACGGATTGGAAACGGAACAAATGAAACCTAAAGCTCGGCTATAATGTGTGTTGTCTGCTTGCCGAAGGCATGCCATTTTAGTCTGCGTTTTATTAGTATGTGGAGAAGTGGAATTTAGATGTGCTGTGCTATATTGTGTCATAACAAAAAAATAAATAAAAAAATAAAAACCTCCAAAAATCTAAAATCCAAAAAGCTTCGGTGATTAAAATTGTGTGGAGTGCTTTTAACAAATTAAAGTTGAATTACGAGCGGGGCCAAAAGTGCCTACGGGGGTTGTTCCCGGCGAAGAAAACTCTGTTCGTGGAAAAGCTGTTTTTGTTGTTGTTGTAGTTGTTGTTGCGTGAGAAAAATCAATTTTGCATTTGCGCTGCCGAGCAAACCGAACGCCAGAGAGAAGCTGAACAAAAGGCCAAGGACCAAGCCCAAATGACATTTTGGGCTAAGGACAAGCGTATAATAGAACCGATGCTATCATGGCCGATAGCACAGATCCAGGCAGGCACAAGGATCCAACCGTAGATGCCGGCGCCACGCGAAAACCGGAGGACGGCAAGGACGTGCCCCCAATACCAGCTGTTCGGCGTCGCCACGCGCATGAGCGAAAATCCTCTGAGAGTGTCGAGGAGCAGGAGGAGGCGGCGGAGACCAAACAGCTGGAGACGTCCACAGTGACGCGCACGTATATGAAGACCATAACCACATCGTTGACCACTTCCAGCAGCAGTCTGGAGCACCTGGAGACGCCGCCGCAACGTTTGCGCCAAAAGGTGGCGCAGTACGAGAAAGTGTGGTCCGATGGCACCGGCAAACGTCCGGCCGATCAAAATACGGACGAGCTGCGTCAACAGCAGACGGACGACTACGACGACGAGAATCCCTTCGACATTGATGTGCACGAGATTGAGCGCCGACTGCGCGAGGAGCGACAACGCGGCCTGGCCGAGGCGGAGGCAGCCAAGCTGGCCTTCCAGCAGGTCCATCTGCGTCACACGACGCCACGCCGCGTCGAGGTGACCAGCGAGCAGACGGCGAGTCCGTTCAATGTCACCCTGAAGACCACCAGCCGGCTGAGTCCCGGCGTCGAGCTGGGCAGCGTTGAGGATCAGCTGTCGCCGTTTAATGTTACACTGCGCACAACGCGACGCACCGTCAAAAAGGATCTGAGCCGTCAGATGGAACTGGAGCGTTTCCTGGACGGTGAGCGCACCGTGCGCGAGGTGCCGGCGGCGGACGGGGTGCGCACCATCATCACCTCGTCGATGACCAGCGATGGCGGCTACGCCGAAGAGAAGATCTTTCGCCACGGCGAGGGCTACGTCTCGCCGCGTGATTCGCCCTCGAGCGACCGTTCCAGCATCGACATGACCGCCGGCGGCCGGCGTATTCTCATCAAACTGGCGGATGAACTGGTGGCGAGTGGTGCTGCCGACGAAACGGATGGCTCGGTGCGTGCCCGCATTCGCCAGTTTGGTGGGCAGGACGACGACGACGATGCCATGACAACGGGTAACATTGACATTACCGTGGGCAGCAGCAACCCCCGCCGGCGGCAGCGTTTGTACCAGCAAACAATGCTGCACGAGGTGGGTGGTGGTGCTGGTGGTGCTGGTGGTGGCAACGAGCAGACGCCACAACAACGGCAACGGCAACGGCCGAGCGAACTGTCATGGCAAACGGGTAAATCAACAACAAGGACACGGCTAACATCCACGCCGATTGGCACGAAGGAGCAACCGCAAACGGCAACGCCGGACGAGCTGTTCAGTCCAGCGGCAACGTGCCAATTGCGCGGTTCTTCGACGGAAGAGTCTCGACAAATTGTCAGCCACAAAACGATAACCAGCACAAGAACAACAACAACAACGCAGTCCGAGAAGTCGTCAATCGGTTTTGGCCCCCAAAGTCCGCTAGCCGGGAATATTTCGTTTACCGCATCGCAGATACGCATCGGCGACGACGACGTCAGCGGCGGCAACGCGCACGTCATCGATAACGATTCCGATTCCGATACGGAGGGCGTGCCGGCCAGCAGTCTTGTGATTGTGTCCACGCCCACGCGCTCCACAACGCCCTCGTCAACGCACGCTCTGAGCGGCATCGGTACTTTCAGCAAGAGTCTGCGCCAGGATAATCAGACTCAGGCAACGCAAAGTAACCGTCAGAACAAGCACGATCCCGATCACGAACACGAACACGAATTCCAGGAGTTCCAATCCACCATGGCGTCGATCAATTTCGCACGCAGCAATTCCCAGTACGACAGTCACATCAGGGAGAAACGAGGTAAAATACCCAAAAGAGCATAATTATTTTAATGCGGGCTGTAATTTAAAAAAAATTGAAAGGAGCACCTGTCATGAAATTCACAGAAATTAAATATGATAACCATTGTTAAATTATATATGCACAAATCAATACCTATAAACCTTTCTGGGGGAAGAAAAGGTGGTATCCAAAAGGTTAAATATTCTTGATCTGTGTGTATTATAGGTGAACTTACATATACAATCTTAGTCTCTAAGTTCGATGCTTTCATAGAAGCAGACGAACCTGGTTAAATCGACTATTTATGCTGACTAGGAATATATGTATATACTTTTTGGCATCGAAAATACCTCTTCTCCTTACAGTTGTTTCGATTCAAAGCTCAAAACTTTGCATTGCCTTTAAATGCGAAGTCACATTTGTCACATTTTTACTAATTTTCAATGATTTGACTAATTTTTTTAAAGATAGACAAGTTCTTAAAACTAAATCTAACTTTTTTAATAAAGCGCTGGCTGCTAAATGTGTATATTATTATTTCTCAACGTTATAAAATATATTTCCTCACTGAAATATAATTAGTTGGGTGTAGAGCAAACAAAAATTAAGTTGAATTTCGAACAGTTTCGCTTGGTTAGATTTGTATTCAAGTTTCTTCTAGAGCATCGATCAGCTCAAGCAAAACAAGTTGTCTGTGTCCTCCACTTGCTTCAGGTTGCTCTCGATATTCTGTCATCTCACTTTTTCCTGTCTGCCATGTTATCGCATCGCTTTGCAAGTGATATAATAATTCACTTGCGAAATATTTTTGCCATATACTTTTTGTTTTGTTTTTAGCAAAACTGATAAGCTGATAGGTAGAATAAGCAAAGTACAAAAAATATTCCCACTACTGATAGTTTGTAGCTTCCGATCCGGTATTTGTACACTTACCTTAAGTTCACAAATACAATTGGTAATTAGTTTGGTTAGTAAATAAATAATGGGTATTCATATAAGCAAACAATTATTCACCCATTTTTCACCTGTGAGGGTTGAAGACAAGGGTTGATAGTCGGAATAGATAGAGTTTTCGACCATAAAACCATTAGAGCCAAATTTTAAACCAGGGAAATCTATTTTTCTAATTGGGTACAAAAAGTGTTTAAATTATACCGACTAAAATAAAATCCATAAAAAGTTGTTTACAACAGATTTAATCCAATTTTCACCCTTGTGGGTTTTACGTGATTTTCACGCATTTTTCACCCTTTTCTAACTACTTTAGACAAATTAAGCTTTCTGGTGACTAAACAACCAAACACAAAAGTATATAAAGATTACTTCTACCAAAAATGTATATATATTTTTGATAATGCGAGTTTTGTTTTTATTATTTTATATTTGATTTGCAAAGGTTTTATCTGGCAAAACCAGATAATTAACTTGGCAACTTTAAGCAATGACAATGGCGTATTAAATGGAATGTCGGTTTGGCGAGTCGAACAGCTCAAAAGAAATGTCGGATAAGCTGATCGATCGTTTGTTGGCAATAGAAACAATAATATTTCTGACTTTTTTTATTTATTAATGGCTAATAAGCATTTAGCGTAAACGTTTGACATATATTACTTTGGGAAGTTTTTTCCATCATTAACAGAACATTAGGAAGACAGAAATATATTAATTCCAGAGGTTCAAATTTGAAGACAACAAACAATTTTCGTAATTTGGAATATCACATTTTAATGGTATATTTTTACTATTATTAAATAATGATAATAGTTTTCGTTTGTAATATTTGAGCATTTGCAGTACAACACTTTATAATGACCCATATTATCTTTTGGCACTGCTGGCATATTTTCTCGTGTTAATAATTATGAGTTTTTGATATGGGTTTTCCGCTCACACTAATGCTGAAGATTGGGATGGTGGTTAGTCGTGGTCATTGAATGTCAAGGTCAATTTGTTGGCAATTGGCGGTTTGGGGTCAGTCTGTATGTGTGTGTATGCGTGACTGCGTGCACGTGTGTGTGTATTTACTAAATAAATTATTGCCAAGCGATCGATAAATTTTTGTGCCCAAAATGACATCATCAGTTGCTGCTGCTGATGTTGCAGCGCTTCAACTTAAACATTTTAGCTGTTGTTATTGTTGTTGTTGCTGTTGTTGTTATAACGCTAAACTTTTACTTGGCAATTTATATTATTTATATGTAGACACAGTGCGTTTGTTATGTCTATTTACACTCAACTGTTGGCAAGCAGCAGCAACTTGCTGTTACCTCTTTTTTCCCTAGCCCGACAATTTATTGGCAGCCAAAAGCACTCGAAGCAACCACCCAAAAGAGCGTGACGAGGGGTTGACGTGGGCCAGGGGGTTCGTGGGAGGGGAGGGGGGCTTGGCTGCCGCATTGCTGCTGACTGATGTCTCTGCCTCAGCTCTGGTCTGTTATGTGACCTCCTACTGGGCTGTTATTATGTTAAGCACAACAAGCAATTAAGTGTCTGATTGTCGCACTAACTGTCTGCGCTGTCTGTGCCCGGTCTCCACTCCCCCATCTCCACTCCTCGCAATCTTTTGGCTACACTTGTCGTTCAGCTACGAATGTATCTAAATATCTCGATTGTATCTACATATGCTCGAGTGGTGCTAACATTCATGCGTATCTATTAATAATATATTTATATCTGTATTTATGATTTGTCACTTTCAATGCTCTACTTGCTCGGGGTCATTTTATTATTTATGTAATTGATTTTTCTAGCTTAAACCGATGCGGGGTGTTTAATTATCACATTGAGTTTAATCTACAAAGTTTTATTTTATTATTAATTGCAACTAATTTGTTAAACATAGAATTTTAATATTTACGTACAAATAATTACATACACATATATTAAGTATTAAGTATAAAATCTGTAATTAAAAAGTAACAAAATTGCACCGTGAAAAGAGTATCTACAAATCGTGCCCAAATATTTTCTCAGCTAGTTAGTTCGTTAGTCATTTTAATATGAGAATTAGTTGGCATAAATAAGGTTGGCGTGCATGACTTCTTCTTTCGATTTTTTACGTGGTGGCATTGGTTGTTAACGTCAACGGTATCCTGCCAATATGTTGATATTGCGTGTTTTGGCCACTTTTCTGATTTTGCTGCAATAAATTAGCTTGGAAATGTATTACTTACTTTTCTTTGGAAACTATGAGCCAAAAATTTGCCTTGCGAGGTCTCAGTTTGAATTTGAGTGCTATATAGGCAAGATATCGGTACATAATGTACACCACTCGATATTCGTTAATAAATTTATAAGCTGTACGTCATGGCATGTCAAATGTATGCTAATTGAAATGCCTCAGCCTTAGCCCCTTAGTGTGTATAAAACTATTGATTGGCTCGTTGCTTGGTTGCCTTTTTCGTAGCCTTTTATTGGCTTTTCTTTTGGCCAAGTTGTGTGCAAGATGGGCTAAAGGCTCATTTGCAGGTCACTCGAGAGTGCAGCTTTATGCAATTTTAATAGCTATGCGAAATTATTGGCTAATATGCCGTTAAATATCAGTTACTAGGTCAACAGTAAATGCCATTAAAGCCACAATTCAGTGCCAAAAAAACTTGACTTGACTTTCATCATTTGAATATGAATGTGATTATAATTTGTTGACAGACATTCAATTCCATTCGTCAATGCTACATGAAAACGAAATTGAAAATAAACAAACAAACAACGTTTGAAATAACAATAAAAAAGAGCGCTTTAGTCGAGCGTACACAACTGCGAAATACTCTGGCTATGAACTGCCGTAACTTCTATTCGTACTTTCTTTTATATCCACATGTAAGGAGGTGTTTCATGACTACAAAAAAATATTTTTCCAGGGAAGTAAAAAACTGAAATATGCTTGATACTATTAAAAAACGTACATACAGAATTTGTTGCCACCAGATTTAATAAACCTCCAATTTATTCTCAAAGTCAATCTTTAAAAAAATTTAAAAATCATCTTTTCGCTCTGAATTCTTAGTTTGCGTAACTTACAGATAATATGGCTATAACAAATCAGTTCGGCATGCTGTTAAAAAATATATATGCTATATTTTGTATAAGTACCTATGCTTTATGGGGTCGGTAATCTTTTGTTTGTTGTTTACATATGCACAATTCTATTATGCCATTATTAACTATTTTGGTAGGGTACAAACAATACTCAAATAGCGTTATCTGTCGTTCAAATCTGTCTGTCAAAAGCCCAGAACGATCAGCAGCCGTACAACTGTCTGTTTGTCCGTACGTTTGTTTGTCTCTCTGAGATCATCGTTGAATTATTTATTTATTGATGTTGTTTGCAAGTGATGTTGTTGTTGCTTTTGTTGTTGTCGCTTGCTTCGTTAGTTGCTGTCAGTATCAATATTTATTGTGTACTGGTCTCAGCTTTAGCTTTAGCTTTAGCTTTAGCGGCTGTTTAATTGATGCCTAAAATGTGGTTGCGACAACTTGAGATAAGTTGGCGCCCCACCGTTTGTTATTGAAAATTTGAATCGCAATTAGTAAATTTAAAGGCGAAACAAGTTTATCCAAGTGATTTTTTCAAGTGCACAACTCGTCACCACTTTTTCTCAGGCAACCCAAAGAACTTAACCTATAAAGCGTTTGTGCTACATTCGCTTGAATCTTCTTTAAAGTAAACGACACCCACATGAAAGTGGGCTAAAACACGAACAACAATCAAAGTAAAGAGTCCGACAGCTGTTGCGCATGTGGCATAGAAAATTATGGTAGCTTGTTTGATAAGTATGCAAAAATTGTATTTGGTTCTTTAGCTGCTCGTGGGCCGTCTTTTGAAATCTTTTTATGGTGTGGTTCTCTCTTTTGTGGTTTGCTGTTTTTTGGGGTTTTTGGTTTACAGAATGCGAAAGAAGAAAACAATTTGTCGGCTCGAGTGCTTAATTATTTATTTGCGTTCGCTATCGCTATCTGCTAGTTTAGTGAATGATATTAATAGCAAAAATAAATAAACTTAAACGCTTTTTTTGGCATTTATGTCGGTATGTAGGTGCGTGTGTAAGTATATAGCAACTTTATGTACGTTTGTTTACTTTAAAGACATGACGCAATTCATTTCAATATCCAATAGCTCTGATATACAATTTATGACATGCCGCTGGCGATGTTGCGGATGTATGAATAAAGCTGGCAACCTGTGGAAACGCATTGAAGCGTGAAATGTTTCATGCGAGGTGCTCAGCAAATTGCATCGAACGTATATTTAATCTTTGAAATTCTTAATTTACCGATCACCTGTCGCCCACAGGTGAAACCGCACGGGAACACACCTCACTGAACTCATTGAATGTAAATAAAGTTTAACAACGAATTTAAACAGTTGATATTGTCATTATATAAATAGCTTTGGCGCTGTGCCTGAATAAATGTAGTATGGGGCGTTAAAATATTCGAAAGCATTGTCAGAATTATGTTATTATAATTTATTGTATTATGTACGTACTGCAAAACAAAATATTACTTAAATAATTAATAAATCTAGTTACGGTAATATTATTTGCAAAAAAAACAATTATTTTAACAGATATAGTATTCTTAATATTAACTATGATCTTAACATATAGTTTTCACTAGCCGGTGTTTTTTGGTAAATTTAACCTACAAACGAACATGCGTGGAAAATATTTGTATAAAATTTATTTTTCTTGATTATATTATCCATCTTCAAAATAATATGTATTTAATGTTGAGGTTCTTTCCTGGATCTGAAACAAATTGTAAAAATAGGATTATTTACGGCAAGTCCGTTAAAGTTCATATAAATCAAATTGGTATAATGAATCTTCATTGGTTAGTTCATTAGTTAGTTCCTAATCATCTGGATTTTCACATAACAAACACAACAAGCACTCGCAGCTGGGATTTTAAGCAATAATTTAAGCAAATAAACAAGTATTTATAGCCACGGAAATGCTGCACACTCACACACACACAAGATTTCCGTTAGCATATGTTTAATATCCTCCATATTCCACATACAACTAGATCCCCTGGAATGCCCCTGGCCTCCAGCCTTTTTGGGCAGCCTCATTTACAATATGTTCGGCAGTATTTTGTTTATGCAAATACGAACACTTTTGGTATTTGTGGGGGGAAATCCAAACAATTGGCTTTGCATAAACGTAAATAAACTATTTATGTACATTATTTGCACATTTTTGAGTGTTTGTAATTTCTTTTCTATTTTTGTGTGTGCAACTGGGCCAACTCAGACATGGCAAAGACCACTTCAAACTTTTACTAACTGCTTTTTTTTTCAATATTCACTTAAAAGTTTTACTCTTATTCTCTGCTATAAACTTACTCATAAAAGTACAGTTTAAATAAGTGCTTTTCACAATTTAAATAGGTTTTTTTTACGCTCAATAAAATTGAGAAAAATTTTTGAAGATCGGTTCAAGTTTTGCAACTTATATTTAAGTGTTTCTTTGCAGTTGAACGCAATTTAACTGCGTAGAGGTTTGCTCATTAGAGTGCAAAAAAGAAATATATATAGTAATAAGCGTAAATAATAATCAGCAGCCGCGTCATTATAATTATGATCATTAACTTACTGACTGAGTGAACCATTGAAAAAAATGTATACAAAATACCACTGTTGATTTTTTTTTGTTGTTGTTATTGTTTCTTTTCTTTTTGTGGTTCTTTTTCCGCTTTTGAATAATTTATGTTTGTTTGGTCTTTAGCTCTGCCCGAGGGTTTTATTTTTTTATTTAGAAATACATTCGAGCATTTTCAGTTTTTTCTTTGTTTGCCTGCCGATCGTTTTTACATCATTAGAAATTGAAATTTACAAGATACCTATAAGTCATTCAACCTAAACGCTGCTGTCGTATATAGGGCCTAACCCAGTTTTCTCTGATAATTGTTCTAAGCATTTCGACTTGCTTGTGTTGAAAAATCGACAAATTGTTTGCTTTTACTTTTTATTTGGGTTTGGGTTACTGAATTGTTTTAAGCATTAAGAAGTTTAACAATTATATTTGCGTTTATCTATAATTATAGATTCTGTTCGCCTGACCTGCATATTTCGACAAATCTATATTTTGTTTTTTACTTACAAATGCTTTCCAAATTCTTTACTTACATAAGTCAATGGCTTGACGTTCAATTTGGAAATAATAAGTAGTTGTTATTATTTATTTGCTATGCCCATAGGAACGCCTCAGAAAAGCAATTACACTAGTTAACAAATTTTTAAGGAAAATTTGTTACGATTATAAATTGGTTGTGAACTATGTATTAAAAAATAAAAAGGCAAAACAATTTTACCTAGAACGATTATTAAATCGTTGGAGAGCTATTACATTAATCATTTATGAAAATATCTTTAACAAATAAGCAGGAGTGAAAGTTACAATCGGAAAAGCTTTTAGGTTTATATATATATTCATGTAAATTTGGCTGAAGTTGTTTTGCGGATAAGTATAGATATACATCGCAGATCTGCAATATATTTGCAAGGGTATTTAATCTTCGCCACCCGAAGGTTATCTATTTTTGCAGGTTCTTATTATGTTTGGGTATAATGTGTGTTATCTGATATTTGCTTTTCAAGTGCATTTTGTTTCTTATCTTTGCAACAATTAGCGAAAGTATTTGCTGATTAAAAAAACATTTATAATGTATACACAAATTATGACTTAACAGAAAAACAAAAACTTATCAACATATTTAGATATAAATTTATTTTTGGAATCGAACAATACAAATGTGTATTTGAACATACATATACATATACATATACATACATATACAAACTTAATTGTTAACTAGTTTTCAGATTAGAAAAACGCGTAAGTGTCGACAAAACAATAACCGCTTTTGGCTGCCTTTAATTTATTCCCGTTGCGTCGGTTTTTGGCAACCAAATTCAGGTTTAATTAATTTGCAAGACGAGTAGGTAGCAAAGCTAAATTTTGGCCAAAACGACTTTATTTCGGACATAACATTTGTGACCATCAAAACAAATAAACAGAAATCGTGTGCTTGTAACTATGTATACATATTGGAAGCTCGACAACATAACACTTTTGTCATTTGGAATTCTTTGTAGGATTAGAGAAAAGTTTTTCAACATTTTCTTTTTCAATACTCTTGATTTTTTTATAGCTGAAATCTTTCAAAATGAATGACTAGTTTTAGAAGAATACATTTTTTAAAGATTCGACAATCCTAAACCAGATTTTTCTTTGAATTCTGTATTCAGAATTATGAATTAGAATTATATACTTGTAAGTGATAATTATGTTGTCTCAAGAAACATTTATAATATACATATAAACTATAATAAATAAATACAATAAAACATTTACAAGTCATTAAAATACTTTTGAATTGTCACTGAAAATATACATAAATTTTAAGGTAAATTTTTGAAATTTACCTTGTGCCAAGTTTGTTTCATTGCTTCAATTTTCTTTAATGTTACATATATGAGATATGTCTGTGTATTTAGAAATGTTGATTTTATTGCCTAAATGTTATTTAATTTGTTTGTATGTTTAGAAATGTTGCGATTTTAAATACAAAGTCTCTTGCAAATTGCGCAACCTTGAACTAATTTCTATTTAAATATGCTTTTGTCAAGTTTTCTGAAAATTGCGTCACATTCGCATAAGATGAACAAAAATTATAAAATCTAAAAATTTGAAGAAAATATAGTATGTTTTTAATTTCCATTTCATTTGACATGTAATCGAATTTGCCACGCAGTGTAAATTGCGGCAACAATTAACTTAAAATTTGGCGTTTGAGCGGTACAAGTCTGTCAAATTACGTGATATTATTTATTTTGTGTAATTTTTTGTTCTTCAAATTTTATTTGAACAACTGCAGAAATTTTCCATTTTCATAAATTTTTGTATTTATTGCGGGAAATCTATTTTCGACGAATATTATGGGCATGCGTTTGGCCAGCCGCCAGATTGAAAAAGACCACGCACTCTATCTTTGTGTGTTGAAATGGGAGGGGGCTAAGTCTTGGGGAATGAAGGGGTTTGCTTAGACAGCTGCCGCTTTATGACAGCCGAGAAGCCATTCAGCTAGTCATCATAGCTGCACTTTTCCAAAAAAATGAATCACAACCAAATATGCAAATACATACATATTTATTTGGCTTTGTCTATTTGGATTTGTTAATTATTTACAAAAAGCTGTTTTTTAATGCATTGTTTATTATTTCAATATTGTGTGCCGAAATTAAATGAAGGTAATTAAGAAAATCTGTTAAAAATTTCTAAATGTTTATGTTAACATATTGCAAGCGCTTTTGACGCACAGCAAAAAAGGTGAATAACACTTTTGGAATTGATCAAAAAGGGGATTATGAAAATTTAAAATGAATACGAAACGAACTTACATAAATATAGTATCTCACACTTGTCGCCTTACAATCTGAGTGCATTTTGACCAACATGATGTCATCGTCTTAATTTCAGTTAATATACATACAGCCTAATATACTGATAATTCAATTAAATTCAAACATTAGCTACATGCGTCGGCAACGTTTTTACCCTGACAAAAAATACATACATAAAACAGAGCAGGTATCTTACTTACTGGGAAATGTATCTTATCGGTTTGTATTTAGCCGGTATCTTTTTTGTAGCACTTACAGCGTCACCTTTTATGCCGCCGTCTTTGAGTAGCGACAATTAGCGCTTGTCTTACATTTAATTACAATTATACGAAACCGTATACACAATTGTCTTATGTTTTCATTTCGAATTCTCTTTCTATTTGTTTTTTGCAGAGGAGCAAGAACGTGTGCAAAAGAAGACATTCACTAATTGGATTAATTCATACCTATTGAAGGTAAGTTATTTGTCGCTCAATGTCTACGTATCGGTTTAATCGATGCGATGCAAATTTTTATCTACATTCTATGGCATTGATATTTGCATATTGATTTGCATTGGCTAACAAACAAAACGTGCGATTTTTTTTCGAGCGGGAGATTTTGGGAATTGCGAGCGGCGAGCGGCTCGTTGTGGCCATGAAAATTATTTCGGGGAGGGAGCGCCGTGTGTATCTAAAATCAAAACGCGTGAAGCTTTTAATTAATAAATTATATAATTTTATTAAGATTGGCCTTGTGATATAGACGAGATACTTTTACCTGCATCAAATTGTCAATTGGCATTGCCAAGTGCAGTTAGATGCGCAGCTGACAGGCAACTGTCTTCTAGCCCACTTTCACCTAGCTATATCCTTTCTAATTTAAACACCTAACAGCACCAATTTTGCGTTCATCCATTCACTTTGATAATTGCCTGACATTCATGTTGAGCTACAGCTGACATCTAAGGCGCCTCGAGATCAGTGTCAGAAGTGGTGCTTTGTAAGACAAGTTAACAAATTATTGTAAAATATATATTGAAATCGTAATTAAGCTAAACAAGTAATTTAAATTATTTTGATAAGCTGCTTGAGGAACTTTTAAAATAAAAAAAATAAATAGTTATCGTTGGCGTGCCCATTTTTGTCAGACTTTTCCTATTACAACTTACTAGTCCGATGTTTTGGTATATAGCTCAACATTTGATCGTATATTAGTTATAATCTGTAAGTTTGATTAAGATATTTTAAAAAACAAAAAACTTTTTCAAACTAACTCTGAATTTTTAAAAAGAATATCGTTTAACTTTGTATATACTATATATATATACTCCTTCATTGCAAATTTCATTATATTCATAATATGTGGATTGTCTATATTACTTTATATGTAGAATATGGTTATACTTTCCCAGTATGAGTGCATTGTTTCAAATGACCCCAAACTTCATATTCAAACTCAAAGTTTAAACGCATCAGATAATAACTTTAGATTTGTCAGTCATAAGATTATTACTTGTCGTTACTTATCTAATCTCGCGAATCTCAAAAGAGGAACAACTTTCATTTATTTAAATTTTAGTCAACTCATAA
Source organism: Drosophila robusta (assembly GCA_035043565.1). Classification (NCBI taxonomy): domain Eukaryota; kingdom Metazoa; phylum Arthropoda; class Insecta; order Diptera; family Drosophilidae; genus Drosophila; species Drosophila robusta. The sequence goes on along the minus strand of JAWNMW010000583.1, from coordinate 7,595,963 downwards.
AAAGTTTTAAATGAAAGGAGTACTTATAAAGCACACACTACGCACACCCACAAGATTCAGTTAAGGCGAGTCATACTATTGAGCCGTCAGCCGGAGGGGGAAGGTGGGAGGGGAAGAGATTCATGCCAAAAACTTTGGCATCCGACAATGTGACAGGCGTGTGATGTTGCTATTGTTATTGTTGTTGTTGTTCATGTTGGCTTGAGCGTATAAATTAGTTAATAAATTTTAATCAAATTCTGTGAACAATGTCCAAGCGGGTATTCGGGTCGCCAGATGAGTGAATGACTGACTGACTGACTGACTGAGTGACGTAACTGGCTCACCTTGAACTGAAATAGTTACCCAAAACTTGTATTTATTTTGTTGGGTCCGCCCATTTTCACTATTTCTGGATACATATCCAGCTACAATTTGTATGAGCGAAGAGGTACAAATAAAAGTATCTATAAGGTACACACGCTGTTAGGTGCTGGCGCTGAAGGCGCAAATTGACAGATGCTCAATAAACAAATACAAATTTAATAAATTACTTTAAATTAGCATGTCGCCCAAGCAACATTCTACATATATCGACAATTTCATGTATTGCTTTCGATGAAATGTGCTAATGAAGTGTTGTGCAATTGCGAAGCCAAAATAATAATAACAAATGAAAAAAAAAATGAAAATACTCATTGTGCATACTAAATGATTCATTTGCATATTGCATAACGGGGCTACAACTCAACAGTCAGCAAAAAAAATGACTTCAATCATCGATCTGATGACCTGCCCACGCCTTTATAAAGGTTTCCTTGGGTTCGGCTGTATTGAACAGTGCTGCCAAGTTTTGAAAGGTTAAAAACGCTGGTTAGAATAATTATGGCTAAATTTTGGTTTTTCTAAATCTGTGTTTGATTATTTCAGAAGTATTTATATATTTCCTTCGTTCTACCATCTATATAAATAAATAACTATTTTAAAATCATATTGGTGAATTTCTATAAAGAAATATGGATTTAAGAAAAATAAATATATCAATATTATGTTTCGCATATATATTTTTCGTACGATTAATAAAGAGTGATAAATAAGATCACTAAGGAAAAGCCGAACTTTGCACTTTCCGCAAGTTTTTATGGTACTTGATACAAGCTAGATTAAGCATGGGGAAAATGCGAAATTGGCATCACTGGCAGTGTGTATCTGCGACTCCTTTTATTGCCAGTCACTTTGTAGAGTGAGCGCTTTACGACTTGGGTTCGCTCGGGCTGCCTTATCGAGTTGCAATGCCTGCAATGGCATTCAAAGCCTGTGGAACTGGTTTTATGGCCGGCCGGCAAAATGTTGTACATGTGCTCAAGCGCAAGAGCTACAAGAAATGCCGGCTCACGTCTGCAGATTGAAGTTGTATTAAAAGATAACACATTAGACACCAACAACAAAAAAACAAAAAAAAAGAAACGAATGTCGAGTACTCCGAAGAAAAGTGCATTAAATCAACGTTCGGTCTGAAAGTAAGTCAGTGGGCGTTGCATATTGTTGCGTGGGCTGTTGCGGATTGTGGGTTGTACGGGTTAATGGCAGCTGCCACCGCCGGGCTAAGCCAGGCCAAGACTGTCCGGGCCACACATGCAAACGGAACTGTTGCCGTCATTAATGCAGCATTGCTGCCTGCCTTTTGCGGCCAGCTAGCACTCTTTATAGGCCAACGCATGTCTGGCTATGAACTTGGCTAGCACGTTGCCATTTCGCGACGACTTTGCATGACTCGAGCCACAGTCGGTTCACGTTGCCACTGTCGCTTGTGGAATTTCTCCCATTGGCAAATTCTATGGACGTCTTAGGTGCGTGTCTTTGAGTTATTCTTAGAACTAACGCACGGCAAACAATTGCAAAGAGCAACAAAAAAAAAAGTTTGTCTACCAGTTCCATAGACGATGGCATGATAAATGTTTGCTTACCGCTGCGGAAAATACAAAGTTCTTGACTCTACGCTAGATGATATCTATTTTTACTCTAATATGGTCAATTACTATACCTAAAAATAGAATATTAAAAATATTGGATTATAAAATATTGTAATAGAACACCTTATATAAATCTGTGTATAAATTATCGATTGAAATTAATTTCTATTTATATATTTCTAACTGGATTAACTAAACACGGCCTACATTAATTTTTAAAGACATTTTTTTATTTCCATTAATATTCCGCCAGTTTTCTCATTTTCTATTTAAAGGGGTGGGTCATTAGAGTTAAGCTACGTTCTAGTTAATTCTTTTAAAGAACGTTAACATTTAAAATTAGTTTAAATGAAAAGGAAATAAGTATCTACACAGAGATTCCACTGAGTTTTCATTTAGCGCAGATCTTTTCCCTCTAAAGCTATTGAAGGTAATTACACTTTAACAAGTGAAATCCTTTCAAAATAAACATGACATTAGAATATAGATAGATTAGATAAGATGGGCGCTTATTAATTTGCGCTATATAGCTGTTTCCTGCTCTAATAAAATGCACAAAGTGTAGAGATAGCGCATCAACAATAAAAATTGCTTATGACAGTGCCAAATAAACAACAAACAAACATGGCAACACAAAAAGCTGTTGTAAAAGTTTGACACAATTGCTAGACAACAGCATAAATCGTGCAGAAGAGTGTAAAAAGAGGCGTTTGCAGTGGAACAAGCGGAAATACAGAAATTGATTTCGCATTGTAAGTAGCATAGTTTCTTAAAGTTGCATTAACACAAGGCAACTTTAGCGACTTGAAACAGACAAAACTTTGCCGTCATTTGCATGTCCGCAACAGTTGAGGCAAAGTTGTTCACAAACTATTTGCCTTGACTTGTTCTGACTTTTGGGGTCTACAGTTACACGCACACCAGCTACAACCCGGGGACACGGCTCAATTAAATAGTACACTCAAATTATAATGCCTGGTTGCGCTGGATTTCTTTGGTTTTGTCGGTGCCATTTCCGCCGTAATGCCATTAACTTAAATTGCAATCTTTGCGGTGAATCCGGCTTAAATGCCCGCGCGTGCTAGTCGACTATTTGTCTGGCCAGGCATCTAAACAAATTATCGCAGTGCCTAGCGATTACAACTATTTTAATTAATTTAATGTAGTTAATGTTAAAATTTAATTATTAATTTATCGCGCGTCTGTGCGACAAATTTGCAATCTTTATACGACTAATTCGTCAATTCGATTTGAATTAAACGACGCATCGGCGAAATTGTTTAACTATTTGCGCTTCGTTAATTGCATCGATTGGGTTATGCATTTAAATTTCGCGTGTGTAACATGTGCAATTTATTTATCTATATATATATGTGTATGGTTCATTATGCACATAGTTAATGTGCTCATAAAAATCCCATTAAATAAAAGGCACTTCAAAGTCGGTGTCGACGTCTGGTCATTTGGTTTTAGTGCTCATTAAATATTGCATTCATGAGCAAATACATACATATTGCGTTTGTAAATACAATATTAATTTGTACAGCATGTAGTTTTCAATAGTTTTCATAAAAAATTTGTTAGAGAAAGATTTCCCGGGTAGGGTTTTTATTGCAAACATTATAGAAAGTCGGCTTGGCAGTTAATTGGATTAGCTGTTTAACATTTGCTGAAGTATGGAAAGTTTCATATTTTTCCCTTTGAAAGAACACAATATTTTTAGCACCTTAATAATTACATAAGCATTTGCATTGTTTGCCATTATTGATATTCCTTCATGAGATATGGCCAAAATGAGAAATAAATGTTATTCAAGTACTCTTAAAAAGGTAGCTTAAAAATAAAAAACGGATTCTGTTTACAAATTGTCTATACCGAGGATTTATTTATTAACTTAGTGTTATAAGCAGAGAGATGTGCTTTTCCTGATGTAAAATCTTTTTAAATAATTTAGTAAATTAATATTTGATAACTTTAAACTATTTTAATTATTAAATAACAATTCAATTTTTCTTGTAGCGTGTTCCACCGCTTCGTATAGATGATTTAATCAACGATTTACGCGATGGTACGAAACTCATTGCATTGCTCGAAGTTCTGTCCGGCGAACGTTTACCCGTGGAGAAAGGTCGCGTTTTGAGACGTCCACATTTCCTTAGCAATGCGAATACGGCTCTGCAATTTTTAGCCAGCAAACGCATCAAATTAGTCAATATCAATCCCGCAGATCTGGTGGATGGGAGACCACCAGTTGTGTTGGGTCTGATATGGACGATCATATTGTACTTCCAGGTGAGTTCCAATCTACTACATTAAGTTCTAGTTATTGCCAGTCCACACACAGTGCACAGTTTTTCACAAAAATTGGAGCACTAGACGAGAACAAATTGGTTGCTAGCGGTACACTTTGTCACCCATTTTTTTAGACCACCAACTTAAAAAGCACCAACTAGCTATTCACGATGCCAATTATAAATGTAATTAACCCTCTATATCTTCTTTTTTTATTTAAAAAAAACTTAAAAAAATAAAATAAAATCCAAATCTAACAAAAAACACACAAGCTTCGTAAAAAGAGGCGGAAAAAGTTAGTTGTAGTTATAAATTATGCGCCACAGGTAGGTCGAAGTCGTTGTAATAAGTTTTAGTGTTGTACTACGTACTTTCATTTTAAATAGTTAAAATCTTTAGTTGGTAGTCCCAATTATAAAGCACCCAAAATTATTATTTGACCATTATGTGTTTTCCATTTTTCTTGTATTAAGTAACTTACCCGTTTAATAACATATTTTTACGACTTCCATAGATCGAGGAGAATAGCCGCAACCTAGAATATTTGGGTCATGGTATTGGCGGTTCGGTTAGCTCCCTCGACAGTGTTGGCAATCACAAAGCTGGCAGTGATCTAAGGGCTGAGAAATGGAAGCAAGGTGCCAAGAAAACGCTACTCAACTGGGTAACAAATGCCTTGCCAAAGTAAGTATACAGAAAATCGCATTTCTTCTACGTTTTGAAGCTAACGTTGATTTATTTAATTGCAGAGACATTGGTGTAGAGGTTAAGGATTTCGGCGCCAGCTGGAGAGATGGCGTCGCTTTCCTCGCACTTATCGATGCAATCAAAGCGAATCTGGTCAATTTAGCCGAGCTAAAGAAGACCAGCAATCGCCAGCGTTTGGAAACAGCTTTCGATGTGGCCGAAAGCAAACTGGGCATTGCCAAATTATTGGACGCTGAGGATGTGGACGTACCCAAACCGGACGAAAAGAGTATAATGACATATGTGGCGCAATTCTTGCACAAGTATCCCGAACCAAAGGTGTGTTTATATATTTAACTATGTGTACTGACTGATTAATCGAATTATTAACGTACAAAACAAATCGTTAAGAAACGCAACTGCATTTTTCATAGCTTTTGCTTTTTGCTAAATAAGTGAAAAATACGTGAAAAACTGTTTATTCGATTTTAAAATTATTGTCAAAGAACGTTCTTTACGAAATATGCTTAAATAATGTTAAGGTTTTCCTCTTTGTTAAATTCACCTGCTTAAGTGGAAAATAAGTTAAAAATTGTTTAATCGATTTGAAACTTTTGCTCAACGAACATTTTTTGGGAGATACGCTTTAATATTTTTGGAAAATCAAAATAATTGAAAAAAACATTGTTTTTGCAACATTTTTTTGACTCTCATTCAATTGAGAAATTCTTAACTATTATAAAATAGTGAAACTAGATAAAAAATTGATAATTAAGATAATAATTCGCCCATTTATGTAATTAATTCGGAAATGGGTAGAAAAACTGAGAATTAGGTTAATAAAAATGTAGCTGCTAAATTTTATATTAAATAAATATTAAATATTATATTTTAACTAAATTAAATGAATTTTTGCAGGGTGCAAACCGCGACGAGTCGCATGTGCAACAAGAAGTGGACGAATTGCGTCGTTTCCTGCTGGAAAAGACCACCGAGTACGAGCCGATGGTCATGATGAGTTCGTTCCCACGTGACTTTGGTGAATATCTGCTAGCACGTTCTGAAGTCGATGCACACTTGCCTGCTTACAACCGGCTCAAACAATTGATTGAGAGCCAGAGCGGTTTTCTGCAGGTCTCACGCCAGTCGTGGGATGAGATTAACGAGCTGTGGCAGCGTCTGCAATACCAGATGATGTACTGGCTCTGGCTATTGGACGCCGAGCTGCCCGGCGATTTTGGTGCTGTGGGCAAATGGCTGGCCGAGGCCGAAAAGCTGCTCATGGACAACGATATACCCAATGCAATGAACGAGGAGACAGCCGCTGTGATCAGTAGAAAGCTGGAGGAGCACAAGCTGTTCTTTGCCAACCTGCCGCGCATTGTGGCCATGTTCGATAATGCCAAGCGCTCGCCGCTGGCCCAACAGCTGCCGCTGGAGCAGCTGCGCAACATGGAGCGGCGCCTGCAAGAGGTTGGACCCAAGGCCGCCGAGCGTAGAATCCGCTTGAAGTTCCTCGAGCACAAGTGTTGCCTGATTGCGTTCCTCAATCTGGTGGAGAACAAAATGCGTGGCTGGACCGGCAAGTACGGGCACGAGGAGAAGGTTGCCCAACAGCTGGAGCAATATAAGAACTTTGTCTCGCGCAACAAGATCTTCCAGGAGTTCCAGAAGGCATTCGTCGACATGCAACAAGTGGTCGACGAGTACAAGCGTGAGGGCAACGTGGCGCGCAAGGACATCAACGAGATCGATCGCTTTATGTACGACACCGAGGAGCGCTGGAAGCGTGTCTCCATGGAGCTCAAATGCTGTCAAAACTCACTCGAGGAGGTCGTCAGCTGCTGGCGCAACTGGAATCAATTGGCGCCCAGCTGCGAGGAGTGGCTGCTGCTGGCCGAGCAGAAGCTGAATCAGAGCGAAGACGATCGCTTGGAGTTCTTCCAGGACATTACCGTGTGGAAGGACAAATTCGATGCGTTGGCCAATTCCGCCAACTATCTGATCGCGTCCTGCGAGGAGCCCATCGCCCAGCAGCTGCGTCAGCGCCATGGCGCCCTCGCCGAGCGTTTCGAGCGCCTGTTCGCCAACACCAAACAGTATATGCACGCTGGCGATATTATACGCTCGCGCCAGGAGTACAAGTCCGGCATTGAGCGCCTGTCCAAATGGCTGCGTGGCGCCGAGAGCGTGCTGGATCAGCGCCAGGTGCTGGGCAACAGCGAACAGATACGCCGCTACGGCGAGCAGCTGCAGCAGCTGGCCAGCGAAATCGATGATAACGAGGAGCTGTTCAAGACCATCAGTCGCACGTTCCAGTCGCTCATACAGGATCTGTCCCGCGACGAGGTCGACAAAATGATGAAGCTGCTCAAGCAGGAGAAGGAATCGCTGGTGCGCATACGCGCTCAAATGCCCGCCAAGCTGCATCTGTTCCATCAGCTGCAGATCCAGCAGGAATCGCTGGAGGCCGGCCAAAAGGAGATCCATCAATGGCTGAGCGAAGCCGAACAGCTGCTGGGCACGCACAATCTGGCCGGCGGACGCGAATCGATCAACGAGCAACTGCACAAGCATAAAACTTACTTTTCGCGCACCGTCTACTATCGCTCCATGCTGGAGAGCAAGAACAAGGTGTTCCAGAATTTGGTCAAGGCGGTGGCGGCCGATGATAAAATCGATACGGCCCCAGCTGCCCAGCAGATGCAACAGCTGAACGAACGCTTCAACTATGTCATCCAGAATGCGGGCAAATGGGAGCAGCGCTTGGACGATGCGGCCGGCGGCTGGAGTAGTTTCAAGGATAACGAACGTGTTGTTAGCGAGTGGCTGACCCAAGCCGAGTCCATGCTCGTGGAGAAGCACATTGAGTCAAAGACGACAATTGAGACGCAAAAGTACTTCTTCGAGCAAGTTAACGATCGCTGGATGAACGATCTGGTGCAGTCGGCACAGCAGCTATTGAATACGCTGCCCAGCGAGGAACAGCCGGCTGTGGTCCAGAGCGTCGAGCAGTTGCAGTCACGCTGGAAGAATGTGCTCGGCCAGGCGCCGTTGCATCTGCTCAAGCTGGAGTTCCGTCTGGACGAGAATGCGTTCTATCAATCACTGAAGGATGTCGAGAAGGAGCTGCAGCTGGAACAGCAGGCGCTCAATCGCAATGAAGATGTCGACTCGATCCTGCAACGCAATCAACAATTTCTGCTGCAACAGGATGCGGTGCCGCGTTTGGAAAAGTGCCTGCAGAATATGCAACGTTTGGCCCAAGCGCACAGACAACAGCAGCCTGGTGATATTAGCCTGGATCAGGCCTATGACAATGCCAAGGCCCAGTGGCAGGTTATGTCCAACAGGCTGGCCGATATGCGTCAGACCCTGCAGCAAATACCCGCCCAATGGCAGGGTTATCATATAAAGTTTAACGAGATGATCGATTGGATGAACAGCGTCGATCAGAGCCTTAAGAATATTGTTAATGAGGTCAACACCATGGAGGAGTTCGAAAAGGAGAAGGTTGTTTTCCAGGTGAGTTGAGATAATAGAATACGAAAATCTGCTTTAAATGAAAACTCCTTGCTAATATTTTAAACGCCTGCATGCAGCTAAGGGAACTAGTGGTAATTAAATTGCTTTTGCTTACCTTATAACAAACAAGTGCCTGAAGAAACGCATTAATCGCCTTACTTCTATTCGCAGAAAATCTGTCAGGATGCAGATAACAAACGTGAGGACATGAAGTGGCTGGTCAAGACGCTGGATTCTCTGCTCAGCTATGCCACCGAGGATGAGGCTAATCTGGAGCAAAAGAAACTTGAAGATCTAATTGCACGCTACAAGAACCTAATACCCACTATTGAGATAACGATGGTCAAAACGGAGGTGTTCTCCAAGTGTTACACATATCGTCGCGAAGTCCACGAGGTTGTTTGCCTGCTGACCAAGGTCAAGGATCAGACGGCCAATATTCCGGCGCCCGAAAGTTTGGAGCGTGTCAATCGCTTAATTGAGGAGCAACAGTATGCCATCAATCAGCTCGATCATCAGCGGCCGCATATCATGTCCATGCTACAACGTGGACGCGATCTCAGCAAGGATGTGCATGCGCCGGCTTTCGTCAATGCCGAAGTCAAGAATCTGGAGACCGGCTGGAATCAGGCCTACACCGAGACCTCCGACAAGCTGCAAGCACTGAAGGGCACTCAGGCGGTGTGGTCTGAGTTTGTCGATCAAAAGAACGACATCTTCTCCATGCTGCAAACCGCTGAGACCGAGCTGCGCGCCCTGACGCCACTCCAAACAGATCCGAAAAACGTTAGTCAAGATCTGAAGTCCAAGCGCGATCTGAATGTGCAGCTGCAGCAGGCATCGCATCAATTGTTGCCCAAGCTGCATGCTCTCAAGTCGGAGCTGGCGCCACTGGCCGCCGCCGACAAGCGTCCCATACTCGAGAAGGAAGTCACCGAGGTAGAGAAGATGTTCTTCAATACCATGGAGCATGTGAAAGATCGTGTTGGCTACTTGGAGGACTACAGTGCCAAGTGGAACAACTACAAGACGCGTCTGGCTGAGCTCCAAGAATGGGCCAACAAAGTGGCGCCCAAAAACATCGAGGCCTTACAGTCCGAGGACCTGACGCCGGAGGAGCGTGTTGTCAAGGTGCAGTCGTTTAAGCGTGTGCTGGGCGAACGCATGAAGCAGCTGGATCTGTTGGCCGCTGATGCATCCGAGCTGGCTCCGAAGGAGGGCAACGTTGCCGAAGCGAAGCGTCTCAAGGGTGAAATCTCCAAATTGCAGGAGGTGCTCAGCGCCATCAATCGCAATGTGGATCATCAGTCGCAGGCCGTGCAGGAGGATCTGGTCAACTGGCAGCAATTCCAGGCCGGATTGCAGCAGATCAAGCCAGCCGTGGAGCAAAGCGAAGTCAAGGTAAATAATATAGTTCCTAAACCCATCACACTTGAAGAAGCCGTTGCCATGCAACAAAATGCCAAACAATTTGAAACACAATGCCTGGAGCAATTGGACAAACTCCATGGCATATCAAACATCAGTCATAAAATGTTATGCAAAACCAATGCCCCCGATGAGTTAGATGCCATGCACTCCCGCTGGACCGCTGTCCATGAAAATGCTAAGCAGGCGAGCGGCAAGCTCGAAAAGCTCGTTGCCAATTGGAAATCGTTCGATGGCGATGCGGCCAAGCTGGAGGATTGGATTGATCAGGGTACACAGCAGATGGGTAAGCGTCCGGTGGTACTAAATACGCCGCACATTGACAAGCTCGAAAAGGAGCTGGTCAAACTAAAGTCCTTCAACAATGAGATATCCCAGCAGCAGGCCAAACTGGTCGCACTTGGCCAGAATGGCGATCAGATTAGTTTGCATTTGGCGCCAGAGGGCGCCGTTGCTGTCAAGGATCGTGTTAACAGCATGAAGGGTAAATTGCAGAAGCTTTCAGAGGCCACACGTGGCAACATCAATGAAGTTTCGGATGCCATTATTTCGCGTCAGGACTTCAATGCCAAACTGGTCAACTTCTCCAACTGGATGGAGCAGCTGCGCAACCAGATCACCCAGGTTGAGGAGATCAACCCGGAACGCGTAGAGACCAGTCTGCATGTCATACACGCCCTGCTGCAGGAGCATGCCGATAAGAAGCCCAGCTTCAATGCCATCTACGATGAGGTTAAACAGTTGGCCCTGGGTGCAACACCCGAGGAGTCAAATGCACTAAATGATGCGTACACCGCTCTTGTGGTTAACTATCAGAATCTCGAGTCCAATATGCTGCAAAAGAAGGCGGCCTTGGAGAAATGGACTGAGCTTTTGGGGTGGAAGCATGATACTGAATCGCATTTGAACTATTTAAAGCATCAGTTGGAGAAACCCGAGGGACCCGCTGTCGAGGAGCTTAAGCAGGCCATTGATGAGATTGATCATCTGGGTCAGGGTCTCAGCTACTGGAAGGGCCAGGCAAAGGAAATCGATGAGAATCCAGCTATCCAACTGCGCGATGCACTCTCTCGCCGTCCGCTGATTGCCACACAGATCGTCAACGATGTGGAGAACAAGCTGGAGAATCTAAAACTTCGCTCCCAGAATCAGCAACAGCAGCTGCAACAGATGACTGTGCGCAAGGACAAATTCCATGCACTGGAGCACAACTTTGGTCAGGCACTGCAGGAGAATCGCGCAAAGCTTGAGCAGATCTTAAAGCAACATCCCACACTCAACAACATTGATCAGATCATTGCCGATCTGGTGGCGCTCAACGATGCGCTCAAGTACCAGGCCGATCTCAAGAATCGCATACACGACGAGGGATCTTTGCTGATGCGCGAGGATATCGCCAGCATGCCAGCCATTCAGGAGAGTCTCCTGGTGCTGGACAAGAACTATGATTCGCTGCAAAATGAAATTGCCGATCGCATACAGAAATACAATCTCATAAGTCAGGCATTGCGCGAGTACGCCGAGTCCAAGGACAAGTTCTCCAAGGAGCTTAAGAAGGCGGAGGATCTATTCAATGCCATACCCCAACAGCCGGGCGATGAGACCGCACTGCATCAGGCCTCGGAGAAGACGCGTAAAACCATGGAACAGTTGCGCAAGTCCAAGATGAATCTCGATGAGCTCGAACGTCGCGGCAGCAATGTGGCCAAATTGTTTACAGCCATTGGTGAGCCGGTGCCGCAAGAGGTGCCCCAGGAAGTTGCCACGGCCAAGCAGCATTGGCAGGATCTGCACGATAAGACAGCCAAAAATGCGCACGTTTACGAAACCGAAGCCGTCATTTGGTCACAAATTGAGGATGCCAAAAAGGACCTGCTGCCCTGGCTGTCCGAAACCAATCAGGGTCTCTGCGATGCTGCCGATAATTCAATTGAAATCGAATTCGGCCCTATGCGCCTAAGTAAATATCGCACTGAGCTGCCTTCGTATCAGGCGCTTAGAGATACCATTCTAGAGAAAACCAATGACTTGGTCAAGATTAATAATGGCGCCCAGATACCCGCTCTGAGCGTGCTCAACCAGCTGCTGGGCGAGCAATTCGCCGAGGTTAGCAACAATGCGGATCGCCTGAGCGCTGTGACCACGTCCTTTGCCGACCAGGAACAGGAGCTACGCAAACGCACCAAAATCGCTGGCGAACAGGTGAGCAAGCTGCGCGAACAGCTGATTAAATGCGACGATATGTCCGGTGATAACAATAAGATCATGGAGCGTTTGCTGCAGTGTCGTGCACTGCGCGCTCAGCTGGAGCACAGTGGCAATGAAATCGAGAATATCAAACAAAATGTGGATGAACTGCGTAATTTGTATCCCACATTTAATGAGTCCATCATACCCAAGGAATTGAACAATGTGCAGAAACGTTATGAGGGCGTCGATCTGTATGCCAAGAAGATCGAGAGTTCTCTGTTGCAGTTCCTTAAGAAATTCCATGCCGACAAGGTGGGCATGCTGAAGCGCATCATTGCCACACAGCGCGAAAAGGTGGCCTGGTGTCAGCCGGAATCGACCAGCGACAAGTATAACTTGGATGTGAAGAAATCCTCGCTGCAGGAAGTCAGCAAAAGCATTGACGACTGCAAGGCGCGTCATGCGGAAACTCTGAAATCCTTGGAAATGCTTAAGGCAGTGGAGACGCCGCAGAACTTGGCGGAGCTGAACAGCGATGCCGAGCTAATGGGTAAGGAAATGCAGGCACTGCAGGACAGCTTTGATCGCATCAAGGGCATACTGGATGAGAATGTTGACCTCTGGTCGCAGTACGAGCAGTCGAACGAGCAAATCTCCAACTGGCTGCGCGATGTGGAAGGTCGCGTTAAAGCGGAGACCAGCAGCCAGGTGAATTTGCCCGAGGTGCCACAGAAACTGCAAGAGCTGGCCATCCTGCAGCAGGATGTGCTGGCACATGAGCCCATTATCAACAGTCTGGAGCAAACGTCACAGCAGCTTATCGAAAAGAATCCAGAGGCGCGCATTGGCCAGTTTGTGACGCATCTTGTGCAGCGTTATCAGACAGTTGCCAAGAGCCTGGCCGGGCACATGGATAAAATACGCAGCGCCCAGTTATCGAATGCGAACTTTGCCAAGGCATCGAAGGACTTTAATGAATGGTTTGGCGATGCCAAAATTGAGTTCCAGGAACTGGCACGCATGGGCTCGCCAGGCTCTTCATCGGCCACCGCACAGCAATTGCAGACCATTAAAAATTATCTGAGAACTTTTGATAATGGTCAGCTTTTGCTAAACAACGCTGTGGACATTGGTGAGGGACTCTATCCGGCCGTCTCCCCTGAGAATCGCGAGCGTATTCGGGCCGATCTGCGTCAAATGCGCGAGAAATACGATTATCTGCGCGATGAAGCCAACGCGCTGATGCAACAGGTCGAGGGCGTGCTCATCCAAAAGACATCCATTGAGGAGAGCTATACGCAAGTGTCGCACTATCTAAATGAATCCAAGGCTAAGGTCACTGCTGGCGATGAACTCTATCCCACATTGGCGGCCAAGAAGGCAGCTCTTCAAAACTATAAAACACAGCTGCAGGAGATCACGTTGCACAAAAATGCGCTGAAACAATTGCACGACAAGGCGGTCACCCTTTGCGACGATGAGTCCGAGCGTAAAACGGACGAGTCCATACAGGAATACAATACGCTCTCGAAGAAGATATCGGATCGCATTAATATTGTTGGCAATCAGGTGGTTAAGCACGAGGCCTACGATCAGGTGCTGGAGAAAGCGCAGGACTGGTTGAACACCATCAAATCGGAGGCCATTGATATACTCAACGAAACTACCTTCGAGAAGGAGGGTGCCGAGGAGAAGCTGATTGTCGTGGAGAATTTGCTGCAGCACAAGCCCGAGGGTGATTCCATTTTCGATACGTGCCATAAGCTATTGGAAACGGTGTTAACCCAAACCCATCCCAACGGTCATCCCGCGCTGCTGAAGGGCTTCGAGGAGCCGAAAAATGCATGGGAGGAGTTTATGTCACTATGTCAGGATTCGCTGGTGAAACTAAAGCAGCTTTGCTCGAAGTGGGATGAGTTTGATTCGATCATCGAAGAGCTCGACAATTGGATGAAAAACGTTGAGGCGGTGGTAAAGAACCAGAGCCTAAAGAGCACTGCCCAAGCCAAGAGCGCACATCTGAAGCAACTGCAAGATAATGCCAAGGATATTGAGCGTCGCGGCGCAGCCATAAACGAACTCATGGATCAGGGTCGCGAAATCGAAGGTGAAACCGATTTGAATCTCAAATTGTCGCGTCTGAACACACGCTATCAGACCCTGAAGAATCTGTGCAAGGAATCCATTGCCAAGTATATAAACTATGTCAAGGATCACGAAAGCTTTGACAACGACTTTGAGAAGTTTAAGCAAGATCTGCAAACTTGCGCCAACGAGCTGGCCAAGACCAACGAAATTGTTGGCGATCAAAGCGTGTTGCAGGATCAGCAAAATAAGCTGCGCGAAATGTCCGACAAACGCATCGTAGACTCCACGGTCTTTGAAAGTCTCATTGATCGCGGCGAGAAACTTTATGGCCACACAAGTCCTGAGGGTCGTGAGATAATACGCCAACAGCTGCGCTCCTTGCGCACCATATGGGATAACTATACGGATGACCTGAACTCGGCCACGCATAAGATTGACCAGTGCCTGCTGCAGTTTAATGAATTTAGCATTGCTCAAGATCAGCTGACCAAGTGGCTCAAGGATGTGGAGAAGGCCATGCAGAGCCACACCGAACCGAAGACCACGCTGCAGGAAAAGCGTGCACAGCTGCAGAATCACAAGCTGCTGCATCAGGAGATCACCACGCACAATGTGCTCGTGGACAACGTATGCGACAAGGCGCAAATATTGGTGGATCAAATAAAAGACAATTCCCTCAATGTTTATCTGCAGTCAATCAAGCAGGTCTTCCAGAACATCGTGCAAAAGTCCGATGAAATACTGCACAATCTCGAGAATTGCGTGCAAAAGCACAGCGATCTAAACAACGCGCTTAGTGCGGCCAAAACGTGGATATCGAATGAGAAAGCCAAGCTGCTTGAATGCGATGATGCCTACGGTGAGAAGGCAGATATTAAGCGTAAAATTGAGACTCTAGGTCAATTGGCTCAGAATAAACCCCAAGCAATGAATCTAATTAGCGAGATCCGTGCGCAGTTCGACAATGTGAAGCCTGTTACCTCAGAGAAGGGCATTGAGGTGCTGGAAAAGGAAATCGATGAGCTGGAGACCACCATGAAGAGTCATTTCGATGACATCGAGGGCATCGAAGGCAAGCAGAAGGATGTGCTAGCGCAATGGGATAAATTCGAGCACACTCTGGAGGAGCTAACCAAATGGTGTCGCACCGCAGAAGCTGTGTTCCGTGAGCAGCAGCTCAAGTCGACGCTGCACGAAAAGGTCGAACAGATGGACAAGTATAAGATACAACGCGAACTCATTTTGCAAAAGGAAAAGGAAATCGATGCCTTTGGGGATGCGGCACACGCTCTGCTCAACAACTGCGGTGCAGATCGTTTGAAGACGTTGACAACGCAAATCACAAACCGTTATCAACTGCTGCAGGTGCTGAGCAAAGAGGTGGTCAATCGCTGGTCCAATCTTGTGGACGATCATCAGTTCTACCAGGACAAGTACAATGAGGTGGACTTGTGGCTGCAGCCAATCGAAACGCAATTGGAGAAAATGCTCAAGGATGAGCCCACGCAGAGCTCGAATATACTGCAGGTTTTGCTCTCCGAGAGGGAGCAGGCCGAGAGTCTGTTTGGTGCACTGAATGGTGCCGGCGAGAAGGCCTTGCCGGAGACATCCACTCAAGGTCGAGAGAAGATACGCAAGGATCTACGTGACATACGCGATCGTTGGGATAAACTCGATGAGGGCATACGTAACTTGGAGAAACGTCAAGAAGCACAAACCGTACAGCTCTCCAGCTACCAGGATATACTGGGCCAAACAGTCAATTGGCTGGATCAGGTGGAAAAGTTGGTGCACAATGAGAATCCGGCCAGCTGGACAAGCGCACAGGAAATTCGCTCCAAGCTCTATAAATACAAGGCCACCAACCAGGACATTAACTCGCACAAGCGCATCGTCGAGGCCGTCAATGAGAAGGCGGCGGCACTCCTTGCTAATGCCGCTCCCGCCAATGCCAATGAGATTGCCAAGTCTGTGGCTGAGTTGAACAAGCGTTATGAGCAAGTTGGCCAGGATTGTGCCAAGTTGGTCGCCGACTTGGATGCCGCTTTCGAGGTGTATCAGCAGTTTAGCGAGCTGCAGAAAGCCCAGCAAGATTATCAGAAGAATCTGTGGGATCGTCTGACTGGCTACTCGGACTACTCTGGCAATAAGGCGGCGTTGCAAGCACGTCTGCAAAAGATCAACGAGATTCAAGACGCACTGCCTGAGGGCGTTTCGAAGCTGAAAGCACTGGAGGAACACATTGAGCAGCATGCCAGCCACATACCAGCTCGCTCAAAGGAAGCCATGACACGTGACTTGGCCAATTTGCATGCTGATTTCGAAAAGTTCGGTGGCTCGCTGACCGATGTGAAGAGCGGCCTGGAGAATCGTTTGCAGCAATGGAATGACTATGAGATTGACTTGGATCGCCTGATTAACTGGCTGGGCGAGGCGGAGAATGCGCTCAAGAACTATAATCTGAAGAACTCCTTTGAGGAAAAGGAAGAGCAATTGAATAGGTTCCAGTCGTTAACCCAGAGCCTGCGACAAAACGAAGCTGACTTTGAGAAAATGAAGGATGACACCTCGGAGCTAGTGCAAAGTTCGGGAGAGACTCGCATCGCCGTCAATGTGCAGCAAGTCTCTTCGCGTTTCCAGTCCATACAGGCCACCGCCAAGGAGATACTAAAGAAGTGCGAGCAAGCCGTCCAGGATCACGGTCATTTCAACGAGAAGTACAAACAATGCGCCGACTGGTTGGCCAACGCTCAGGCACGCTACGATGACTGCAGCGATCTGTCCACGGTGGCCTCACGCGATGATCTGCTCAAGAAGCAGCTGGTCATACAGGAGCTGCTGGCACAGCAACCCACGGCCACACAACTGCTGAACAGCACCGTGGAACTGGGCGAGAAGTGCTACGGTTCAACGGCGACCGAGGGACGCGAGGCCATACGCAGTCAGTTGAATGATTTGACCTTTGATCAGCTATTCGATAATATTGCCAGCACAGCGCGTAAGATACAGGATAAGATCGCCAAGTGGTCGGGTTTCGATGAGACTGCCGACAAGCTGAAGAGCTGGCTGGACGCGGTGGAGCACGAGCTGCCCGCTGAAATTGAGCTGAAGACCACGCTCGACGAGAAGCGCAACAAACTGCAGGCCTATCGCGACGTGCTCAACGACATCAGCAACCATCAGGTGGAAGTCGGTAACGTGCAAGAGATTGCCGCCAATTTGCCTGAAAAAACGGAGCATGTCGATCAGATCCTTAAGGATATCACCGATCGTTTTGGCAAATTGCAAAAGCGCGCTCAGGGCTACGTCGAACGCTATGAGGGCATCGTGAGTGCCCATCAGCAATACTCCAAGGCCGTCATGGATGCTCAGGAATTCATTGATGCCACATTGAATACGGTGCACTACTGGGGCGATCTTGATTTGGAGCAAACATCCCTGCACACCAATCTGGATCGTCTAAAGAACTTAAAGGCCAGCCTAGCGGACGAGTTTCCACGCGTGGATCAAGTCCGCGCGTTGGGCGAAAAGGTAATACCCGGCACTATTGAAGTGGGTCAGGTGAACATTAAATCCCAAATCGATACGACGCAACAGGAATGGGAGGGTCTGCTTGCAGCCATTAGTTCAACTATCGAAGGCATCGAGGCACGTCTGCAGCAATGGTCGGAATATGAGCAGTTGCGCGATCAGTGCTTGGCCTGGATACGTGACACCGACAATGACTTGCATGCCATTGACCTCAAAGAGGATTTGCCAAAGAAGCGAGCGCAGTTGGACGCGCTGAAGGCACTGCAAGGCGATGTGCGTGCCAAGGAACTGGAGGTTGATAATGTTACCGAAAAGGCACAAACACTGCTGAAGGGACCCACCACGACACGAGCATCTGGACCTGAATTGGTCACGAAATATCAGCAAATCTTCCACAAAGTCAAGGACTTGAACAATCGCTGGCAACAATACGTAACGTCGCATGTGGACTTTGACAACTCCATCTCCGAGTGCGCATCGTGGATCAACAGCATTAAGGAGAAACTGGACTACTGTTCAGACATGTCCTCGATGAGTCAGAAGGAGTTAGATAAGAAACTGGCTACCATTCAGGATGTTATTCTTCTGAAAGACGAAGGCTCCGCACGTGTGCTGAAAATCCTAGAGCAGGCTCAACATGTGCTCGCCAATACCGCACCAGCCGGCCATGAAGCGATTAACAAGGAGCTCTCCGATTTGCAGGATCTTTGGTCCGGCATAGCTCTGCGCATTATGGACGTTAAGGCCAATCTGGATGATTCCATTACGCAATGGTCTGGCTTCCTCGATCAAGTACAAAACGTGCGCAAGTTCAATGAATGGCTGGACGGTCTGCTCAAGGAATTGGGCGAGCATCAGACAACCATGACGGAAAAGCGTGCCCAGCTCGATCGGGTGAAGTCGACGGAGGAGAAGGTGCGCGTAGAGAAAATTGATGTTGACTCACTGAAGATTCAGGCCAAGGAAATGGTTGCCAGCGGCCAACAGAGTCAGGCCGCGTTCCAGGCACAAAAAGTGCTGGATACATTTGACGAGCTGTTTGCCAAGACACAGAAATTGCTATCAGATCGACAAGATCAGTACAGAGACCATCGGTTGTTCAAGGAAGCCTACGACGATCTTGTTAGCTGGATAAGTCGTGCGCGCGAGAAATTCCCCGCCCTAAAACAGAGCAGCCTCAGCGATAAGCTGGCCATTGAGAACGCCGTGCAGGCAACCGAGGCCCTGCTGAATAAGCAAGCCCAGGGCGAACTTCTCGTCGAGCATTTGGTGCACACCGGTGAAGTGGTTCTGGCAAGTACATCGACGCAGGGCCAAGAGATCATACGCAATGATATACGCGCACTACGTGATAGCTTCGAAAGTTTGTTCCGCGAGATCAATCAGCAGAAGGAGAACTTGGAAGTTACCATGGTGCAATGGCGCGCATATAAAGAGGAGTATGAACGTCTCATGGAGTGGCTGCAACAGATCGATATACTTGTAAAGAACCACAAGCTAAACCTGTGTCCCAATCTGCCCGACAAGGAGAAACAGGTGGCCGATATGCGTGAGGTAATGTCACGTCTGGTTAAAGGCAAGGATGATATCGATAGATTCAATGCTTCCGCGGCGGGTCTACTTAAGTCACATCTGGATAGCTATGTCAACAATCAGCTTCGACACTTGGGCTCCATGTACCAGGTACAGGTCAATTTGGCCAAGGATGTACTAAAGAAGGTCGAAACCAATCGCGACCAGCATCGCGAATACGATGCCAACATGAAGGCGGCCAAGGAATGGATAGCGAATGCCAAGCAGACCATTCAGTCAGCTGGCGAGGGCGCCGGCTCTAAGGAGGCCCTGCAACGTCGCCTGGAGCAAATACAGGACCTAATACGCAATCGTGAATTGGGCCAGAATCTAGTGCACACAGCCATTAATAATGGTGAAAAGATTATACGGAATACGCGCTCCGATGGACGTGATGCCATCAACAATGAAATGAAGGAGCTGCAGACCGATTGGGATCGACTGGTGAAGAAAATGTCGACGGCCAAGGTGCAGCTCGAGACGAATCTGTTGCAATGGGCCGATTACAGCTCCAGCTATACACAGTTGCAGCAATGGATCACCGACAGGGAAGCCAAGCTGCAGCAGGCTTGTGAACAAAAGATTGTCAAGTCCCAGCGAGGACAGCCTGGCCTGAGCAGTGGCCTAAGCGAACGCAAAGCTAATCTGCGCCAGACCAACAACATTGTCCAGGACATTGTCTCGTTTGAGCCCATGATACAATCGGTCACATCGAAGGCATCGGACTTGCAACAGGGCGCACCCGCCACCGAAATCTCCGACAAATACGAGAATCTGACCAAGCAGGCCAAGGATCTGTATGCCAAGCAGAAGAATACCATCGATAGCTACCAGGCGCTGATCGATGCGGGCAACGAATTTGCCACTTGGCTGCGCAATGCCAAGGAAAGGCTAAGCAAGTGCTCGGAGCCAACGGGTGACAAGCAGGCGCTGGCAGAGAAAACACATCAGCTTAAGATACTGCAGGGCGAAGTCCCAGAGGGCGCAATAAAGCTGCAAAATGCTTTGGCCCAGGGCGAAATTGCCTGTCGTACGGCAGAGCCCGAGGATTGTGCGATAATCGAAGAAGAGGTCGCACTGCTGCAGGAGGAGTTCGATGCTTATGTGGAAGCGCTGAACAAGGCCAAGGATTACCTGGAAGTGGGCATTGTCAAGTGGTCTGACTATCAGGATCAGTATACCGAGGCGCTCGAGTGGTTGACCAAGACCGAAGCCCTGGTGCAGTCCTACAACAAGCTACAGGATAGTCTCACCCAAAAGAAGGTGGTGCTGGAGCAATTCCAGGGTCATCTGCAAACGTTGTTCGACTGGCAAAAGACACTGGATCACCTGAACATGAAGGCCCAGGTGCTGCTGGAGACGTGTTCCGATACGCGCATCAGCAATGCCATCATGCAGCTGACCACCAAATACAATGCGCTGCTGACATTGGCCAAGGAGGTTATGCGACGCCTTGAGATGCACTACCAGGAGCATCAACAGCATCATACGCTCTACGAGGAGTGCCAGTCGTGGATTGAGAAGACACGCGAGAAGCTCGCCGAATGCGAACAGATACCCGGTACGCTGAACGAGGTTCAAATCAAATTGAATACAGTTAAAAATTTGCGTCAAGGCTTTGAAACCGGGCAGAATAAGCTGCGGTACCTACTGGAACTCAAGGAGAAGGTAATCATGAATACCGAACAGAATGGTGCCGCCAAAATACAGGAGGATACCGAAGCCTTGAAGCAAGACTTTGACAAGCTGCTCGTGGATCTGAACGATGTGCGTCAGAAATTGGCCAATCGTCTGGCTCAGTTGGAGGAGATCTTCAAGCTTTACAAGATTCTGCTTGAATGGCTGGAGGACATTGAGCCCAGCGTTAAGGCCAGCGAGGAGTACTTGAACGATTTGAGCGAGAAGCGTGCCGCATTGGAGAAGTTCCGTGTCACACAACGCGACATCAATGGACATAACGATATTGTCGAAAAGATCAACGTACGCCTGCGTGAGGACAACAGCCTGGATAAGAACGACTTTGCGCCGGGTCTAAGCAAGTTTGATG
Organism: Drosophila robusta; assembly: GCA_035043565.1. NCBI lineage: Eukaryota > Metazoa > Arthropoda > Insecta > Diptera > Drosophilidae > Drosophila > Drosophila robusta. Next base: position 7,574,651 of record JAWNMW010000583.1, on the reverse strand, counting down.
ATCTACAAGGCCAAGTTAACAAGATCATCGAGTCGCTGGAGAACCAGGTCAACAATCATGATAAATACAAGCAGGCCTACAATGAACTGCAGGATTGGCTGCGCCGCACACGCATCGAGGTCGAGCAGTGTGCCGACTGCCACGGCGAGAAGGATCAGGTGGAGGATCGTCTCAATCGCCTGGGTGATATACAGGCCACCTCCATGGAGGGCAAATCGCTGCTGGATGCCTGCGAGGAGCTCAGCCAGGCCGTGATTGCCACCAGTGGCAGCGAAGGCCAAGATAATGTGGCCCAGGAGATCAAACACCTGAATGGTGAATGGGAAACGCTGCAGGCACTGTCCCGAGATGCGCGTACCGGTCTGGAAACCTGTCTGGCCGCCTGGCAGACATTCCTGCAAAAGTTCAACAAGATCAACTTGTGGATTGTGACAATGAACAAGCGCGTTGCCAAATCACAGGAAGCCGATAATAAAACCACAGAAGATTTGGTCAATGCCAAGGTAAGCAACAACAATCTGGTGAAAACTCTCGCAACTGTCGCACGCAACGCTAACCAAAAAAAAAAATAATAAATGTACTAAAATTACTCGCAAGGGTTCACCCAGTAGAAAAATTAATGTATACACACTATATATATATGTATAATAAAACTGATTCACATACTAAACACCTAATCAGAAATGCTAACTTTTCAGCTAATCATTATATATACACAATTGCAGCTAATCATTCTTACACAGACTTTGTCTAATGCCTAATATGCTTAATGTGCCTTTTAACTGCACAACTCTTGTGAAACGAGCTTTTAATCTAATCTTAATCCTTCCATAGAAACTGCTTGATGAGGTGCTGGCCGAGCGGGAAAACGTCGAGGATCTCAATGACAACTGTGAGCTGCTCATGGAGCAAAGTGCCTGCACTCGCATTCGCGATCAAACCATTGAGACTCAGGCCAACTACACGAAATTGCTGACTGCAGCCCAGGGTCTGGTTGCCAAGATCGAAAAGAATCTGTCGGATCACACCGAATTCCTCAACTACAAAAAGGAAATGGACGCTTGGATCGAAAAGGCTCAGCAAGTGCTCAACGATTGCAGCATCGATGGTGATGCTGCCGTCATTGCACAAAAATTGGAGACTGTCAATGTAAGTTTTCGTTTTTTAACCTACTGAAAAATATTTCCAAAATTTAAATATATCAAACTGATTAAGACGACTGACTGAATTTTTGACGATTAGAACATATTTCCGGTGTGAAATATGCATGAAAAACATTTGTAAATTGTATTTGATTATGCTCAAAGAAAATTTAATAGATCTTACCACCTCCCTATGTGGAAAAAGGGGCTCACAAGCTTGTCTGACGGAAAGTTAAGTTCTACGTCTGATAGTTTTTAAAGTTTTGTTCATATGTATAAAATTAATTGATACCATAAAAAGGCATTAAATGGGTGAGAAACTGATTACAAAAATGTTGAGAAAACTGTTAGCGCGTGCAATGCCGGACAATTTTAGTTATGCGATATATAAAAAAATATATTCATGTATTTTAAAATTATTTTTTTACTTACATTTTTTTATTTAATCATCATTATTTATTTGAATACAGTCGCTGGCCTCCCATTTGCCCGAGGGTCAACATTTGCTGGCCATGGTGCAGGATGCGTATTCGAAGGCGTCCAATATAACACCCGAGGACAAGCAGGAGAAGCTGCGTGAGCTGATGACCAAGGTGCGTGAGGACTGGGACGCGTTGGGTCTGGCTGTCAAGGAGAAGCTGAGTGACTTGAAGCAAGCGCAAAATCGTTGGAACGATTTTGCAGCCAACAAGGATAAGCTGGACAAGTGGCTAATCGAAACGGAGAAGACGCTGAAGACGGCGCCGGAGACCAAGGGCGAGTTGAGCGAGATGAAAACTCTGTTGGAGCGCTATAAAACGCTGGGCAACGAGCTCAAACAGAAGGGCAACGATCTGGAGCAGCTAATGTCGGAGGCACGCGATCTCGGCACCGAGGTGGATGTCGTCAATCGTTTGCAGTCGCGTTGCGATAAGCTGAAGAACGACTGCGCCGGCTATATCAAGGATCTGGAACAGGAGATGCTCGACTATAATGCGTACCACCAGAGTCTGCAGGATGTGGAGAAATGGCTGCTGCAAATCTCCTTCCAGCTGATGGCTCACAATTCGCTCTTCATCTCGAATCGCGAACAAACCCAAGAGCAAATCAAACAGCACGAGGCGCTGCTGGGCGAGATTCAAAAGTATCAGACCAACTTGGATGATCTGAATGTCAAGGGTCAGGCGCAAATTAAGCGCTATGAGCCAACAACGCCCGGCATAAGGCCAACCGTGGAGGCCCAGCTGAAGAACATACAGGAGAGCTATAACTCGCTGCTGCAGACATCTGTGCAAATCAAGAATCGCCTGCTCGAGTCGCTGGCCAAGTTCCAGGAGTACGAGGATACCCTGGACAACATCATGCGCAATCTGGAAGCCTATGAGCCGATCATACAAACGGAACTGGATGCGCCGGCTACCAGCCTGGAATTGGCACAGAATCAGCTCAAGTGCGCCCAGGATATGCAAAATAAACTGAACAACGAAAAGTCGAGGCTGGCAGCCGCCGTCCAGGCTTGCGAGGCAGCCACAGCATCGATTAGCCGACCCAGCTCACCCCTGGAGACAGCCATGCACGCCATTCCCGAGCGTGAGCTGATGGTGCGCGCCAAGCTTGAAGATCTGCTGGATCAGGTGGGTCACATGTCATACAAGCTTTGTTGTCTTTTCGTATCCCTAGCTAAAATATTAACTGAAGTAGAAATAGATGAAGAGATGGAAGCAAAAACTGTGCATTTAGACAATTTGGTAAAAAGTTTCATGAAATCGCACTAATTGAAGTATTATATTCTGATAAATTCTGCCTACAAAACTGAAAATAATCCATAAAAGTTAACTATTTGGTTAAGCAGCCCACTTTATGTTTTGTAAAACGTTTTCACTTTCATTTGCTGCAAAATATGTATAGAATATCGTTTTAATACAGTTTAAAAAATCGAGCAAAAAAATTTCATCTGATGGGTGAAAATTAATTTTAATTTGATGCCAATTTTAAAGCTCTTGATACAAAATAAATCTTCAAGTTATTAACTTTTTTAAAAAATGCACCCTAAAAAGTAGGTGACTTCTGAAGTTTGCTGTAAATCAAACTATTTCTATTTTAATTAAAATTTTCTCCTGCGCAATTTTGTTTCCATCCAATTGAGCACTTTTTCTACGCTTTTTGGGGTAACCCGTATAATTTGTTACTCTCTAACCAAAACATCTTTTGTAATTTTATTTAATTTACTTTTATCCCTAACCCATCTATACCAACTACACCAAATACCCAACCAAACACCGCTCTAACTTTTGTTGATTTGCCGCACCGTAACCGTTGTTATTGTTGTTGTTGTTGTAAAAACGCACTACCACGCCCACTTTGCCCTTACCCGCCTGCCCGCCTGCCAATGCTATGCTTGACTTTGCGATCAAAAGCAACCGCCGCCAAATACTCAGAGCTCAACCGACGATGAAAACGATCTCGACGACGTTGAGCTCAGCGATGTGAACGAGGCGCTTTTGGATCCGATTGCTCACGAGCGTATTAGCAACTATCGTCGCATAGTACGCTTGAATAGTGCACACGTGAGCAAGCTGAATGCACTCGTCGCTAAGGTAAGCCGGATCTGAATCTCCAATTCAAATGGTGGCGGCTTTGCTCGAATCCCCCAATCTAAATAAAGGCTCTTTAAATGCCCCTGCAACGAAAACTGTTTATTGATTGCACTGTTGTTCTTTCCATAGGTGCAATCCCACTTGGGTGGTTTGACTGCATCCGTTAGCGAACTGGAGCAACAGCAGAAGCAGCGCGCCGAACTGCAGGACTGGGTGAAGAAACAACAGAGCTCTGTCAACGATTGGCTGATGCGGCCATGCAAACTGCGTCCCGAGGCCGCACAGCAGGAGCTGGTTGCCATGAATGATCTACTGAATTCCATTGGTGACAAGCGCTCACAACTGATGCTCGAAATGACCGGTTCACGTAAGTATCTAGAGTTATACCTGGTTTTATATACTTGTTCAGGATGTGCAAATTATTCGTGAAAGAGAAAAGTGCTAAGATTATTTGTCTACGCCCATTGAGGTCGTGGGTAGATATAATCTATATAACTCCCTCACTTTTAAGGCTAGATACACGTTCTTTTTGCAGACCGATTAGTGATGATCTCCTTTAAAGATTACAAAAAATTACTTGACTACACCTACTCCCGCACCCTATAATTACATAAATCGATATTTATTATTTAATGCTAGGATACATGCTGTGGTTTGGAGTATTGCGCAGTCGGGTACACCCGGCTGCAACGTTTCGTTTCTTTTGTTAAGAATATTAAATGCACTTGCAGACATGCAACAGTTATTAAATACTCTATTACAAAAGTTCTTTTGGGTATATGTATATATATGAATATTCAATGCATTAAAAATTGTAAGACAAAACTATAATATAATTTGCAAAAGTATAAATTTTCGACATATCGTTACATAATACATATTTTATGCTATGTAACTATATGTAAATTTTAATTCAATTGAGTTATATAATATATAATAATATACTAGATAAGACATCTTTGGAAACCAGAAGATTTTTTATTAGCTTAATCCGTTTTATCTCTATTAATTTCTACGCCAGCAATATTTGTTTATTAAATTTAAATTTGATTGCTGCGATCCTACCCACTGATTTAGGGATATAAAAAACCACAAGAAAGTGTTTAACAATATATTACTAATTTTGTTTTTCTTAATAGTGGGCGATGAGGACACCGATCTAGACGACAACATTGACAAGCTTGAATCGGAGCTCATGGACGCCATAGCCAAGAAGCAGGCGGGCCAGAATGTCATCGATGGCTATCGCCAGGGCATGCAGGATGTGCAGAACTGGTTCGATACGTTGATTAAGCGCATGGATGTGCTGGATCGCGGCTCGGGACTGAATTGTGCCCAGAAAATGGCTGCCATCAATGAGATTAAGAACGAGTACGAGCTGCAGGGCCATCCCAAGATACAGGAGCTGAAGGGCAAGGCCGCCCAGGTGGCAGAGGTCATAAGCAATTTGGATGGCCAGCAGGTTGAGGAGCAAATGAAATCGTTGGATCGTCGCTTTGCCGATCTGGGCAAACGCATCGATCGCAAGGCCCAGCTGCTGGACGTGACCAACAAGGGCGTCGACGGAGCCAAGGGCGAAATCGAGCAACTGCAGCAGTGGGTGAAACAGCAAATCGATGAGCTGCAAGCGCCGGCCGCACTCGGCTTCTCGCCGAAAGACGCGGAGGCGCGTCAGCAGAAGATCAAGAGCCTGATGAAGGATGCGGAGGCGAAACAATCGCTGGCCGATGTGCTGGACAAGCGCATTGCCAACATGCAGCCCGAACTGGAGTCGGCGGAGTACGCCCAATTGGAGTCCGCCCTGCGTAATCTGAACAGCGAGAATCGCAATCTGTCCGGTGTGCTAAAGGCTGAATTGGATCGTGCGCTGGAGGCGAGCAAGGCGCGCAAAGCGCTGGAAAATGATCTGGACAAGGCGCGTCAATGGCTGAAGGCCAAAATCTCTGAGGTGCGTAAGCTGCCCGTATATCATCCCCTGACCTCCGCTGAGATTGAGAAGAAAATCCAGGAGAACAGGAAATACGACGACGATGCTAAACAATTCAACGACAGCGTGCTGAGCGATGTACAGCGCCAGGCGACAAATATTATGAAGGATTGCGGTGATGCGGACAAGGCTGCACTGCAGCAGGTCCTTGACGAAATTGCCGCCGACTATCAGACGCTCAAGGATGAGAGCGGCAAGCGTGGCAAGTCTCTGGATGACTTACTCCAGGGCCGCAAGGCCTTTGAGGATTCCATGAAAAAGATGGGCGACTGGCTGAACGAAATGGAGACCGCCACCGAGAGTGAACTGCGCACCACCAGTCTGCCAGTGCTCGAGGAGCAGCTGGCGCACTACAAGAAGCTGCTGCAGAATGCCGACAATATGGGCGGCCTGATCAGCGATGTGTCCGAGCAGGGCAAGAGCATATTGCCAACGTTGAGCAATGCGGACAAGCTGAAGCTGAACGATGACATCAAGAACATGAAGGATCGCTACGGACGCATCAAGCAGACGATCGATGATCGCGCGAATACGCTGGGCGATCACATCAAGAAGTACAAGGATGCCAAGAACAGGCTGGCCGATTGTAGTCAATTCCTGGGCACGATACAGCAGCGCATGCGCGAACTGAATCGACCCATTGGCTCGAGGATTGAGGATGTGCAGGATCTGTTGGGCGCCTATGAGGGCATATTGAAGGAGCTGAAGGATAGCAAGCACAAAATGGGCGACATGCAGATGGATGATCTGCCCGAATTGCAGAGCATTCTGACCCAACAGGATGATATGATCAAATTGATCGAGGATCAGTTGGCGCATCTGCGTCAGCTGCTGTTGCTGCGCGAGCAATTTATAGCGCTAATCAATGAGATCATCGCGTTCATTATGAAGTACACCGATGTCATCATCGACATTGAGAACTCGCCCGATAGCCTCGAGGATAAGATAAACAAGTATGATGATGTCATTGTCAAGATACAGGAATGCGAGGGTCTACTGGCCTCAGCCAATGACAAGGGCCAGAAGATTGCTTCCGAGGGCAATGCGGCGGACAAGAACAGCATCACCGAGCAGCTGCAATCCTTGAAGAATCAATTGCAGAATCTACGCAAGGCTGTCGAATCGCAGCGCCAGAAGCATCAGCTGCAACTCGAATCCCACAGAAAGATGGCCGCCGATCTGAGCGAAATACTGGACTGGCTGCACAACAACGAGGGCATTGCCAAGTCTCGCCCGCTGCTCGATCGCGATCCCGAGTCCGTGGAACGTGAGCTGCAGAAACATCATGCGCTCAGCAAAGAAATCGAGGCCCAACTGCAAAAGTTCAACAAAATCAACGAGAGCGTCAAGACGGATGTGGGCATGCCCAGTTCCCTGTTGGAAATGCTCTCCGAGGGTCGTTCGCTGGTCGCTTCGCTGCCGCACGAGCTGGAGGAGCGCGAAAAGTATCTAAAGAACAATCGCGACTCACGTCTGGAGTACATGCAGCTAGTGGCCAAGTTCAACGATTGGGTGCACGAGGCCGAGCTGCGTTTGCAGAATAGCCAGCACGGCATTGACTACGAGCACCTCATGCACGACCTGGACGAGCACAAGATCTTCTTTGGCAACGAGGCGCCCATACGCAACCTGGTGCACAAGCAGATCCAGGAGGCATCCGATAAGATTTGGTCCTCGCTGAACAGCTACGAACAGACCGAACTGTCGGCCGAGCTGGCACAGTTCCAAACTAAATTGGCTAACACCCTGGCCAATGCCAAGACCCAGCAAAGCGAACTGGAGAAGGAGGCGGAACGCTGGCGCGAATATCAACAGTCCATCGATCGCGTCAAGGCCACCATTGAGCGCACCAAATTCAGCGATGAACCCGTTCAGAATTTGGCCGGCCTGCACTTTAATATTCAGAAGTTGTCGCATGCCATCGGAAATGTCCAGGTGAGCCAATAAAATAGCCGTAAAATATTTGAATCTTCCCCAATATATTGTCCCAATATGTGCGACAATTAGATATATGGAAATCACTCGCTTAACATCGACGATCCCATACCATTTAGTTCTTTATAATAGCTTAATTATACAAATTCTAGCAAATGGATAACATTTATTTTTTAAGTTTCCATATGGGCAAGAGTAAAAATTTAACTTGTCTCTAAAATAATTCTGCATTTAAATTTGGACACAGTATTTTTAGTTAAAACTCGTGTAAAAATGATACCATGGAAATTCTCAAAAAGTCCTGGGTCAATCTTCAAGAGTCCATAACTTTGCCAAAATTCAACAGATTTTTATGATATATCTATATATAGCTTTTTGTTCATGGTTTTGCCTCCTTGTTAATTTTTTATTTAAATCTGGAAACCGAATTATTCATGTTTTGCCTCTTTAATAATTCTGCATTTATATCTGTGAACCGAATTTTTAGTCAAAGTTCTTCTTAAAATGGTAACCCAAAAATTCCCATAAGGCCAATATTTCAAAAGTCCATTACTTTTCCAAAACTCAACAGATTTTTATGAGGTATAACTTTTTGTGAATGGTTTTGCCTTTTTATGAATTTTGCATTTCAACCTGGAAACCGAAATGTTAGTCCAAGTTCTTGCAAAAACAAAATTCTCATAAGGTCTTGGGTCAATATGTCAAAAGTCCGTAACTTTGCAAAAAATCAACAGATTTTTATGAGAAATAGCTCTTTGTTCATGGTGTTGCCTCCTTATTAATTTTGCAATTAAATCTGGGAACCGAATTATTAGTCAAAGTTCTTGTAAAAATGGTACCCTAAAAATTCCCATAAGATTATGGGTCAATATTTTAAAATCCATAACTTTTTTTAAACTCTACAGATTATTATGAGGAATAGCCTTTTGTTCATGGGTTTTCCTTTTAATTAATTCTGCTCTTAAATCTGGAAACCGAATTTTTAGTCAGAGTTCTTGTAAAAATGATGCCCTAAAAATTCCCATAAGATCATGGGCCAATATTTCAGAAGTCCATAACTTTAGTTATGGTGATTTGGTCTTTTTCATTGTTTGCTAAAATTTGACAAAATTGAATAAAATTGACAACTATAGAAAATATCTTTCATACCAATAGTCATCATATAAAAGTCATTTGCATAAACTTCAATGAGTCAGTATATTTAAGCCTTGGTATTTAAAGGGATTAGTTGATATGGCTTTTAAATTCCCTTATTGTATTATTTTTCCAACCTTCATATACATATTTATATGTACACACATGATCAGCGAAGACCTGTTTTAAGTGTGACACAACGCATATCTTTCATAAAAACGAGAATATGTATCTGCAACATTATGTGAGAATGTATCTGCAGTCGAGATGACTTTCACGCAGAGTGCAATCTTTGGGCACATACAAATTTACCGGCCGGCCGGCAAAAGCAGTTTTTAAATTTTGTTTGCTCTTTACCTAAAGCTCTTTTCCACACTCTTTTATGCACTCTCTTCTTACTCTCTCTTACATTCGAGCACACTTTGAATTGGTTGTTTACTTTCATGATGTCTTAGGACTTTACCTTGAAAACTTATTAATGAGTTAATCTTTGAACCTGCACTTATTCAGCTTATCAACGACTATTTAGACTGTCAAACATAGCCCAGACAAGACGCGAATGCTTTTTAAATACATATACATATACGTACATATGCTTAAGGCCAGCTGTTGTGTTGTTGTTGCTGTTGTTGTTATTGAGTTCAGCTCATGACATCACCAGCAGCAGCTACAGTCGCAAAAATACAGAGAATAAACCAGTTTTTCGCTAGGGATGCGCAATCAATAAAAACGAATGTGTGCAACAAAACAGTAAAAAAGTTAAGAATTGAGGTGTTCAAAAAGATTTTGCATATATATAAATGGAAGACATTTTTTTAATTTATTAAAACAGTTTAACAAGTTATTTGAATTTATTCTATATAATATATATATTATAGAATATATATATAACTATTTATCCAAAAAAAATTGCGCATAAAAACATTGAATTTCATTGCGATAATTTATTTAAAAACTCGTTTTATATATGGTATAGTAAATTTTATATATTCACATTGTATATACCAAAATAAATAACAATTGAGTAGTTTCAATACAAGTTCACGCTCTTTGCCCAGCCCTTTTTGCAACCACGTTGTGTAGCATCAACAAACACATGTTTAGCAGCTTTTTTTCGTTTTTTTTGTTTTTTTGGCAAGCGCTGAGCGAGCTTTAAGAGCGCCGCAATTGCGGCTCTCAGTGGACAGCTGTTTTGTTGTTGCTGTTGGCAGGGCATATGCCGGCTTATAGTGAATCCAATAGCGATTGTGACGGTGGCGTATGCGTGATATGGTGCCTGTGTATTGGTGAGCACTGTGACGAAGTCAAGAGCGAATTATTGACACTGCCCACGCCTAGAGCGACCCGCCCTCCCTCTGGGTGCCGCTATGTGCACATGAAAACGTGTTCTTTCGACATTTTTTTGCGATTGGTTCAACAGCTCTTTAGTTTTAGCTCTTGGTGGCGCTCTCAGGCAAACTTACGCTCTGGCACGCACACTCGCTCTCTTAGTTGACTCTAACTCGTGCTTGGGCATTTTGCCGTGTTGTTTTTTCCAATTCACTTCTAGTTGAGACGTTTATCTGTGCGGTTGTCTGTGTTCTATATTATGCGGTTTATAAAGTGACGAAACAGCAACAAAGCAAAAGCAAAAGCAATAAGAGGAAGAAGCAACAAAAGAAATATATACAGTGTTATTTTTGTTTTTGTGCGCAGCTTTGCTAAATTTGAATTACTTGTTTCGTTCGGACCGTTCTAATAAAAATGCCATGTGCTTGAAAAGCGCAAATTGAAAGAGAGAGAAGAAGCAGAGTGGCAGACAGCAAACGAATTAAAAAGCTAACGTCATCAACAAAAAAGAAATAGAAGAGCAGGAAATCTATTAAAGAAAAACAAACATACATATATATAGTAAATATATATATATATATATATATATAAAATATACATTCTCGAGTGCCACAATTAGCAAGTGCTACAAACGATACAAACGCGTGTGTTCCTGTGTGTGTCTGTCGAGGTGAGGAACAAGAAATACTCGAGAGCCCATTTTGAAGGCAGCAGCTTGTGCCACATGCACACCCATATGTCAAAGTTGAACAAGACTTTCTCAAAGAAAATTCATCTAAAGAGTAAAGTGAAAACGCAGTCGGCGTTACAGTAATAGTTAAACAATATTTTTGACACAAAAAAACCTTTACAGTACATTGAAAACTTTATACATGCATATACATATATATATTTTACTTACATCATAGCTACATCATTTCTAATACATAGCTTTGTGCGTACCAAGGAGGCAGCCTGAGAATACCGGCTGGCGCAAGTCAAAATTAAAAATTTATCGTTTATTCTTGATCAGTTATTGTTGCTATCGTTGTTATTGCTGTCGTTGTTGTTGTTGTTGCAGAGCCAAAACAGTGACCTGTCGCTAGTGAATCAGCAGGCGCAATCGCTCATACGCCAAGCGGACGCACGCAATCGCCAACTGATCGAGCAGAACAACGCCGGATTGAATCGCGACTGGCAGGATCTGGTGCGGGGATTGGAACAGCGACGCGATAAGCTCCAGCAGTTGGCCGAGCATTGGGATAGCTTCGAGAACGGCTTGCACGGCTGGGAGAAGGCATTAGGTCGCTTGGAAGATAAGTTCCGCAATGTCGACCCAACTGTAAGGTCGCGACGTCATTTGGAAGATACAAAGAATGCCATTCAGGTAAGCTAACATGCACTTTACAGTGCCGTGTAAACTGTAAGTTGTGTCTACTGGGAAGCATGAGCTCATGGGCTTAGTTTAATTGATTTATTACCGTTGATGCATGTGTATATATGTGTGTATGTTCATATACTATATACAAATTTTCATTCATTCATTTTGTTCCCCTAACCGTGCCACAAATGTGTTGCTAACATCGAACCTTTTATACTACACTCTGGCTTATGCCTATACACATATAGACATGTTTATATATACATTTATATATAAACATCACAATGCCGCCATCAAGTTCATGGTCACGCCAAGTTGACAGAGAACTAACGCTCTCTTAGTGGGGAGGGCTTTGGCTCTTCGTCTCTCCCTCTCTCCCTCTCTTCGTCGCACCTTAACAGCTGTCTAAGCTGTTAATGATGTTTTGCCGTTGATTGACTATGTAAAAAATATAAAAACAAAAGTCAATAAGAATTTAACTTTCAGTTTCTTTTTGACTTTAGTTTTTAGGCTTTTTTTAATAAAGTGCTCGCCGTTAATCTCAACTTAAAACCAATATTTTATTGCTATTGGCTTATACAACTGAAATAAATAAAACTAAAAAGCATCTTTACAATTTTGTTTTGTTATCAACAATGTGACTGACTTGTTGTTGTTTTTTTGCATGACTTCATAGCTAGCGATAATTGTTGTTGATTACGTGAAGAGAAAAAACTTATCATTTTTCAAGCTAAAATTAACTGAAGTTATTTAAAGCATTTGTTTTGTCTAAAATTAAACAATAAATATATAAGTGAAGTATTAGTTATGAATAGCAATAAATAAAATTTTCAAATTAAGGTTTTGAAATCTTATTGAAATAATATTTATACAGATAACGACTAAAATTTCGTTTCCATATCATTCTTGTGTAAAGTAGAGTAAATTCAATTAATAATCAATAATTTTAGTACTTTTATACAAAATTCTACTAGAATATAAAAGTATATAAAATGAGCTTCCAACTTTAAATCAATTATTATTATTATCAGTCCTTATAGGCCATTACACAGCAATTAACTATAGACCATAAGCGATGTTGTCATACAAGCGCCATATACAGTTCTATATATATATATATATATATATATATATAGTAATGTAATGTTGCCAAAGCAAACTATTCCACATTTTTATAGTTTGCTAGGCCGCTTAAAATACAAAAAAAGCGGCGAAAATGTTTACTTTTTGTTTTTGTTCAGTTTATACGAATGACTTTTTATTTTATTTAAATTTTTTCGTGCTGTGCTTACCGCAAAAATGTTATGTTGCCTATATTGTTTTTTTTTACCTATTAACTCCATACGAAATTTTGCTTTAAAGTCAAGTCAACGTTTATTTTTTATGGTGTTGACCTTCGTTTATTTTGAGCGGCCCCAAAAAACTGGAATTGAATTAAAACGTAAAGTTGTTTTGTTTGGTTTTCGCTTAATCGATTGAAAAGAAAAACAGCTTTGAGTGTATTTTATTTGTTTTTTACTTTTAGTGCGAATATTCAACTAATTACAATTTTTTGATATTTTCGTACAGGAATTGCGTGAAGAATCAAATGAACTTAAATCATCACATAAAGAAATCGAGGCGCTCTCAAAATCCATCCTCACATTCCTTGGGGAAGTACACAAACCCTCGGCGGAGGCCATACAGGCCAAAGTGGATAAGTTAGTTGAACAGCAATCAAAGTGAGTATCAATAATAAATTATATATACTAGTTGTATACCTTTTTTATCTTTCAATCGACTTTCAACGTATTTTACCTGTTTATATGAATCTAATATTTTTAACGATATTTAATATTATCTTGAATTGGTTTTAAACCAATTTTCGAAACTGCGCAAAATTGAATCTAAACACGTGAGCAATAACAAACCAAAATAAAAAAAAATTCTTGGCACGAGTAAAGCCGGCTAATGCCAAATGGTACAATATAAACACAACTTTACTATATATACTTTTCTATATGTTTATATACGTTTAATATATATAGTATATATAGTATTATCCCTGCCGAGACACTCAAATAGTGCCAGACCTTATAGCTATAGACAATGTGCTTAACTGTGCGTGACGTTTGGTCAATTTATTGAAATGTTACCGCCGGAAATCGAATTCGCTACATTCGCTGCATAAATTTACGGTCGATAATTGATTTGCGTTTAATGTTAATTTGTTTAGCTAAATTAACTAGTTTTTATTTTTTATTGGTAGGCAATACGATTTCACAGCATTTAAACGGGTTCTACTTGACAAATGATAAGAGCAAATGTTTTTTAAAGAGTTGCAACATTGTTCAAAGACATTCTTGGCTTATATCATGTGCTGAATGTATGTTTGTGACATCAGTCAACGTTTTTGTTCGGCTCGCTGAGCAGCTAAGCCCTCGAAATTGTATAACACTCTCTGCACACGGCTGACGTCATTCCAACGGTTACGCTCGGCTTGTGGCTTGGTCTTACATAAGCCAAGTTTTCTATAGCTTCAGCTACGTACGCAACATTAAAGTTGAATTCTGAGAATGGTACATCGTTAAAATGTTAAAGGCATTCACATTGCATTACAGTACTGGCCACAAGAATGATTACCAATGAACAACAAGTAGGAACGTTGCAGTTGGACGAACCAACTGCTTAATACTCGTTCACAGTACATAGAAGTTATTATTGTTATTTTGGAATAATATAGAATTTTTTTATTTTGTAGGGACGGGGGTAGACATGGCCAACATTTTTTGACTCGATCTTAAGAGGAGCTCACCCAAACATTGTCTGCCAAATTTTGTGAATCTAGTTTTAAAACTGGGCGGGCCGGGAAATTTTCTTACCGAGCTTTAAGAGGCATCATCTACCTTTAAAATTTGGTGACTCTAACTCCAAAATTGTGGGAGATATAGATATAGCCTGGAAACTTTATTATTGTGGGAAATATTCACCTTTTATGGATTTGCGATTTGAGGTGTATCGACATGCTATCGATTTGCCAGCCTCCCAGTGGGCGTGTCACGAAAATCTTTACACTTTGTCTAAAGCAGATAACTACAAGTATATCTAAAATTATATATAGTATATGTAAAATTTCAAGTCTCTATCTTCAATAGCGCCGAAATATATTGCAACGGACAGCATGACGGAGTTTGCACAAAACCAATATACTCTTTTCACATCGTGAACGATTATAAAAAGAAATTATAAAAAATGGGCCATATCAACGAACGAGCATGCCCAATGATAACGGCTAACTGTGCCAAAACGTTGGCAGCCTTATCAGTTGGCCTGCCTTTTAAGACACTTACGATAATAGACAAATGCTGCCGCCGTAAATTTTATTTTGTTCAGCGCGTCACATATATAATATATGTATATACACATGTATATATAGTTTGTTGATAACAAGCTAAAAAACTTGCTTCTTTTTTGCGGAAATTCTTTTGAATGGCGCTTGTCACAATAAACAAACCGCAAACAAGTAAACGTTGCCAATTTGTCAATTGTTATTGCCTATTTTTATGCACATACACATATATATTCATGTATATATGTATGCATGGCAAATTTTGTTTCCCATTTGCATTAGCAACATGTTGATGGCAACAATTGGCAAATGTCTTGTCAGCAACATTTGGTTTTAACAGCGTATTAACAGCATGTCATTGCTTATTTAAAGCGAATTTCACCACGACTTTCATTAACATATGTGTGTGTGGTCGGCGATCACGTAAACATTTTGCTTGGCAAGAAAAAAGTGGGAAAGAAAATGATAAAAATAAGAAAAACTACAACGAAAACATGCCGCGGCCTTTCTTAATGCAGCACTGACACAAATTTTCACCCAAGACATGTGTTTATAAGTATTTTCAGCGTATCGTCAATTTTTATTTTATTTTTATACACATTTGTTTCATCCGGCTATTTGCCCGACAGCCGCAGTCTGCCTGCCAGTGTTTATGAAAAACGAGAGCAGCAGCTGTTAATTTCTTTTTATTTTCCCTCATGTCTTTAGCCACGTCTCTTGCGTTCTTTCCGAAAGCCCAGCGATAATATTTTGTGACGTTTTTAGATCGAATATCTAAGATCTAAGATGTTTACTGTAGCTGTGGGTCAGTAATTGGGGAACCCAAATATTTCTTTGAAAATTTGATATATGTATTTCCTAGTTATTGGATATTGTAATTATCAGAAATGAAGAAAATTATTTGTTGGGGAAAAAGCAGCTGTAACGCGCCTAAATTAACATATAAAGTTAATAAGTTAAATTTTATGACTGTGTGTAAATGGCGGCGGTTACTAATTTACGCAAAACAGCTGTTAGTCAATCAAATATCATTACTGTTAGAGTACCCTAAAACAGGTTATTTAAATTTACAAAATTGGGTAATTATTTTTTTCGAACTTAAAGATTTATTTTCGAACTTAAAAAGTGTATTTGTATTTTATATATATATTGCTCGATATGGAATTATTATGGAATTCTATGTAAATTTCCCTGTTATCATTTAATTACAAAAAGCCAATACTGGCATATATATCATCTTGAGAATAATTGAGTTAATAAAACACAAGTGTTTCTTATTCTTTATTTAGAGTGAGATCATGAATGTTTGTAAACAGAAATTAACTTTTTTGTATTTTAAACAATTTATCTGTTTAAGAAACTCTCTTAAATCCAGTGTTCAAAATCTGTTTTTCAGTTTACATGCTGCGATTTAAATAATATCACACTTCGTCATTTGGCTGCCTCAAATAAATTGACAATGCCATCATCGAACCAAAATGATCTAATACCCGAATGCTTAGTCATCGACAATTATAAACCCAACTATATTATATACTATGTTGTACATATGTGTATTCCTTAACTGCGACGCAAATTCCGTTGCATTTATACTTGAGATTTACTTTCGGCTGGCGAACATGCAAAAATCTAATCATAATTTTGTACTTACCAAAAAAAAAAAGAATTATTTATTAAATTGCGTAATCCTGTTTGCATTTAAAAAGTATTTTCGTGTTCTTCCAGGCGATTATATTATTTGTTTGTACACATGTGAGAGTCGAGATAAAATAATATTCATTAGCGCAATTTTGACTGCTTTGACTGCTTTGGCTGGAATAACATGAAATACATAGTACGAAAATATACCTCATGCCTATAAAAGCCGTAATTAAACTTATAAGAATTGTTGTTTACTGAGTTTCAGTTGATTTATAGAGCAGATATTAAATACTTCTATGATGCTTATTTTCAATTTTATAAAGCTACAAAACCTTTTTAAAAATACAGCAACAAGGCGACAATAGTAAATTGAAGTTAATTTAAAATCGCATTGCATATTTATAGTAAACAAAAACGAACATGCGAGAATATACGTAGGTAATACTATCAGTGCATTTCAACATGTTCTCAGCATTGCTGCAGTTCAAACTCACAAATTTTCAAAACAAAAAATAAATAATAATAATGAAATCAAAATACAATTCGGAATACACACACAAAACAAAAAGAATTAGCAAGGTATTTGCATTGACAATTTGTCATTTTGCACAAAACAAAAAACTAAAAAAAGAGAAGAGAAAATAAAACAATCAAACAGTGCTGAAAACAACAACAACATGGCAAAAACGTTGCCCAAATGAGGTAATCGCGTAATTATAAATTTATTTTTGCCTTGGACGGCGCTCGCACTTTTAACAGCGCTGTTAAATAACATACCGCTTGTTGTTCCAATGCCACTTCGTTTTTTTTTGAAGGGTCCACAAGTAGCTCTCACGACATTGATAGCCGGCTTTTTTATGCCGCCCGCTTATCTAAACCGGCAAAAAATGATTTGTTTTTTTACACTATCACTCGCTTCCAACCATGCATTATTTTCTTGTTGCTTGGTGATTGCAATTTCGCAGTTTTTGTTTGATTTGGGGGATTTTTGCATTAAGGCTGTGCGGCATATTTGGCAGCTGAAATCAGCGTCGAATTTCGGGCTGCTTAATGAGTAAGGCAAATTTTTGAATTTGCCGCAGTTTCAATGCCAAGCGCATATGCAAACTTATTTGAAATACATTTCTTAATTGTTTTCGCTCTCCTTTCCCTTCCACTCTCACGCACAAGCACTGTGCGAGTGTGTGTGTGTGTGTCGAGCCTCACTGTGGTGAATTGCGGTAGCAGTTTTCGTTCTTTTATTTCCGTCTCGCGTTCCGCTGTTAACGCCGATCGCTCGCACGAACGACGTCAACGTCGACTGAGAGACGGCGGCGTTGAAACTTTTGGCAATTTTCTGCGCTGAGAATAATTTAGTTTTTATTTAGAGTTAGTTGCAAGCGGACGTGTTTTTTAAACTGGATGGCTGGAAACTAAATACGAAGAAGCGACCGCCCGAGCATAATATATAATATATATATAATATATATATATAGACGCATATTTTTAAAGCCAATAAAATACATTTTAATTAAGAAGCAGTAGAAATAGAAGCAGCAAACACACAAAGAAGCGGACACCCAAAGAGAAGCCAGTAACGTATTTAAACTCAAGTAACTGTGCAGCTGTTTAAAGCACCGTTAAGGCACAAATTTGAAGAAAAACAAGAATTAAATACTATACGTAATTGTTTTTTTCTATATTCTTTCATGCGCTGCACTTAAAAACGCCGCTTTGTGGATTACCAGGCGTATACGCAGTTAAAAAAAGAGTTTGCCGCTGCTGAATTTCGCAAGAAATTCAAGTTTCAAGCAAAAGAGAGAAACGAATTACAAACAGCAGTTAACAATTGTTCAGCACACGTCTGCCTCCCTAGTCAGGAGGTGCGACTGTTGTCGCTAACAACTGTCCCAAAAAATAATAAAAAGCAAAGACAGCAGCTTTAAATAGAAGCTAGAGAAAGAGAAAGAAGCGAATGCTAATTGCTAACACGCACTCTCCAAAAAGCCGTCGTCAAAAGCAAAAGGTGAATGTTTACTAAAGACACTTAACTTAACGTTGCCACTTCGTGTGCCATGATTAAGTCATCGGGGCCGGCTAAAGAGTCGCGGGGCGTATGCAAAAAACAGCCTCAATCTCGGGCCGGCTACGTACGGGTTGGGTCCGGGCCTCGGGTCCGGTCTTTAGCGAGGTCGTCAGGTGTGGTTGTGGTTGTTGTTATTATTGTTTTTATTGAGTGTTTGGCTTTCGGCGCGCGTGTCTCTGATTTGAAACGATGACGTCGTCCTCATCATATCAAAAATAGCTAACAAAATGCAAAAAAAAGCCGCTCAAAAATTCTTATCGACAAACATTAATTACAATAATTGATCAAACTACGCGCATAGCTTGTTGCTATTGGTTTTATTTTTGGCTATATATATTTTCTTATTTATAAACACGCGTCGGCTGCTTTCGCTTTTCACTTTTCGGCGCTCGCATTTCTCGCATAGTTTGCCATTTAAATTCAAGATATGCACTAAATTTAATACGTAAATTTGTACAATAGTAAAATGGCAACGACTCTCGAAATAGCTGCAGGAAAAAACAAACAACAAACTTAAAATTTATCTATTTAATTTCTTTAACGTTTTGTTGCTTTTTTCTTGTTGAATTTTTTGAGAGTTGTAGTCATAATGGAATGCTCTTGAAAATTTTAAAAAATGTGGGAACAATTTTATTATGTTTTTTTTTATATATTGTTAAAAATGTTTAGTTTTTCTTTTTGTTTTGGCACTCTGGTTCTCTTTGGAAATGTGAACTGTGAACTTAATTGAAATTTTTTAGCTAACTTATCAAGGGTATCAAACTGTTCAAATGCGCTTAACAAGCTGAAACGAACTTTTTCTATATATTCTCGTAAGAACATTAGAAAGGTTCTCATATGGCAGGTCAGGTTTATTTACGATTTGTGGCCTTGCCTTCCCAGACCCTTGTACTGGGTATCTCCCGGTTGAATACTTGGGACTTTGGTATTTTTCTTCTTTTCTTTTGCTCATGTTGTAAAATTCATTCGCTAAAAACTTTTTCGATAATGTGCTTTTCAGCCGCAATTGGCTGCCAGCCAAATGTATTGACTTGGCCTCCCCAAGGCGCGTTGCTCTTCCGTTTTAATTGTTGTTAAACTTGTTGTTGCTGCTGTAAAGGGCAGCAGGCGACGGCGTCCTTCAAAGCCCAACCATAAAGTTTCTGCACTCACGACTTTGCTCTTTTCCTATTTTTAATTGCTGCCTTCAAGTACTCTTGCCAGAAAAGAAAAACACTTGTTGGCATCGTTTTAGCGCCCACATGGCGTATGAGCAATATAAAAATCATGGCCTGGAATTAACCAGAAACTCAGTAAACGGCAAAGGCAAATAGAGATTGCTCTCTCTGACTCATTTGTGAATGCAGCATGTTAGATGACGTCAGCTGCAGATCGTCAAGTTTTGCCTGTATTGCGAATAAATAAACATAACATAAATACATGTTTAAATATAAATGGCTGCATAAAAATAAACGCAGCCATTAAGCAGGCCAACATGTACAACATTAATAATACTAATAGCAATAATAATAATAATGAATTTAAGAGACACAAATGAATTTTTCTAAAACTTTTCGAGAATGTGAGAAGCCGAGCGTGAGGTGCTCGCAAAAGCAGCCCAAGGCATTGTCGAATTATGTGCCATATACAAAAGAAAATTCGAAATCGAATTCGTTTTCGGATACGTAACGGTCGTGCCTTTTAGTCAAAATTTTCGGCATTTGTGTTCATTTAGAAAACTCTCTTGTAGCCAAACGGCAGCATTAATTTTCACGGAAATCTTCGCAGCGCCTCGAGGCCATCGCCCAGTGGATATATAGACACACACCAGATATATATACATATATATAATATTGAAAAACTTCAGCCATTTGCTGCCTGTTTGAAAAATAAACTTTTCTATACTATATGTGCCCATATACACATATAGAAGATATATATTCATAATATATATTGTGTGCAGCACGCGTAGCTAAGTTCTATTCTAGAGCAAAAGACGAACCGCGTGGTTTTCAACACACACAAACTGTTTACTTATTATATCTATATTATAGGCAGCTTCTTTATAGATACGTCATTGACTAATACGCCCCGGGCAAACTTTTTGTTCTTATTTCAAATCCTTTGCAGATTGAACGATACACTACGCGATAAGGACAAACAGGTTAGCAAGGATCTCGAGGAGATCGAGCAAGTGTTCCGCCGCATCTCACAGCTGCAGGACAAATTAAACGCACTACACGACCAACTGCAATCCGTACACGTCTACGACGAGCATATTGCCCAAACGGAACAAGCCCTCATCACACTCAACAGCCAGGTGCAACAGGCCGGCGAGGAGAGTCGTGCTTTGGTGGCACAGACCCAAGCGCTCTACCAGGCCAAACAGAATCTGCTGCCCAGCGATATTGCCCAGGAGTTTACCGCCCTCGAGCTGCTAGCGGAACGCGTCCAGGTGGCAATGGAGACCAAAGAGAAGGATTTCAAGCGCGCCAAGACCGTACGCACGGAATATGTGGCCGGCGTCGATGAGATTCAGCGCTGGCTGCTGCAGGCCGAGGTCCAAGTGCAGGAGCGCACCCTGGAGCCGACACAAATGAAGGAGCTGCTGCAGCGCATCAATCACGAAATTGGCGCCATCTATGAGCGTTTCACGCTGGTCAAGACCAACGGCCAGCTGATCATTGAGAACTGTCGCAACAGCGAGGAGAAGACGCTGGTGCAATCGACCATTGATCAGCTGGCCGCCCAACTGGCCCAAGTGCGCGGCTGGCTCGACGAGAAGAAACAGGCGGTGGGCGATAGTCTGGATGCCTGGACACGTTTCATGAATCTGTATCAGATTGTCATGTCTTGGGTAGCGGATAAGCGCACGTTCATCGATCAAACGATCGAACTGCGCACCCTGCCCGAGGCGAGGAACAAGCTGAACGACTATGTGGCGGCTGTGAAGAGTATTAAACCGATTGTGAAGCATTTGAGCGAAATGGATAAGGAACTGGAGCACATTGGTCAGGTGACGACCGTTGGCGATCTCAAGGATAAACTGCAGCAGGCCGAGGATGCGAAGATAGCCGTGGAAGCAGTGCTGCTGGAGAGGGTAAACCCATCAGCCAGAACAATTATTCACTTTTCTTTAAATAAAACCACCTTCTTTCTTAATATCCAAAAAAAACAGAACTCACTGCTGCAGGAGGCCTGCGAGGAGTGGGATCAATGCGAACGCAAGATTAAGGATATACGCGTCTGGCATGAGAAGACCAAACAAACTTTGGACTCCTCGCCGCAGCAAAAGAAGCCCCTGCGCGATCAATTGGGCTACTGTGAAAAGACTCTGGCCGATATTAATGTGCAAAAAACCAAACTGAGATTGTCTATTGAAAAACTGGAGGTAAGTGAGCCAATAGCATAGCTAATCAGAATGCATTTCCATGCCCAATCCATCTTATTTAGGTACATTTCCGCAATGGCATGGGCGGTGATCCACGCCTTAGCGAGAATGTTGATGATTTGGTGCGCGTTCTCGATGGTCTGGGCGAACTGGTTAAAGCCAAGTCCCAGAGCCTTGAGCAGACGCTAGCCCAAATCGATGTCTATCAGCAGCAAATGCAAACGCTACGCCAGCGTATTATACAGGAAGAGCAGCAGCTGCGTCTGGTCATGGCGCCCACGTACTTGCCACACGATCGTGAGCGCGCATTAGCCGATCAACAGGTACGTACTGTCCAAAATCTAAAACTGATTCTTATGTAGAGCACATCCAGTTAGAGCAGTTAATAAGTGCTAGCAAACCAAAGTTGAGCAGGAAGTTTTTCAGCATAGGATCTTTACAACTCTAACTATTATATACTATATATATACGATATACCTCTCTAGTAGATCGTAAATAACAGCAACTGTTAAGCTAAGCTGAGTACGATTTTGACCCTATTTTCGAGTTAGTATCCCTTCATCATAATCATGCTAAGTACTTATATTGAACGATATTTTTTATGCTATGCAACAGTTGACAGAACAACCAAGTTTATTGGCCCAAAAGTTATTAACCCTCAAGTAACCATAGATCACGTTGAATTCAAATTCAATTTTATATAAAATTATAAATAATACAATTTATTTTAAAAGAACGCTAAACAAAATGTGCGGGTAGGTCAAAAAAGAAAAAAAAACAAATAAAAAGCAAAGTTGCACGGTGGCTGCGTAATTCTAGATTAATTTATTTTCATTCTTATTTTGTTTTTTATTTTCTATTATTTGCATTTTCTTATGTTTTCAAGTGCGCATTTTAAATTTCTAGTATAGTCGATTTATATTTTCTGTTTTTATTTCTATGCGGCATATAATTTTCTTTTTCGTTAAGTTTTTGCTCAAAAACCAAAATTTCTTACGTTTTTATTATTTTCGAATTCGATTTATGCCATTAATTTCACACACAGACACACACACGCACACTCACTCACACACTTTTCATCTTTGTGCTCTCTTGTGTTCTTTTAATTTGCGAAAAATCATGTCATACCTACCGTGCAGCTCATTCCTCATCGAAAAACACGACCGCCTTGTTTGTAGTACATCTCATCTACTATATATATACGCTATATGCTTTCATACATACATATCATGCATAGTATATACTTTTGATGCCCATTATTGTTATGTCTGCCATGTCAAAAACCGAAACATTTGTTGTGTCTGTAAAACCAAAAAATTCCAATTCCGATTTCGACTCATTGTCACGTGCTGAACCCCACACATATATAATTTATACAAGAAAATACAAATAAGTTCTTGTAGCCGGGGTAGCCCAACCAAAAAAAAACATAAAATATTGAAATTCGGAAATTTGAAAATTCTTTCTCAGCCTATTATTCAGTCAGCTATTTTAAGCAATGCCAGATTAACGCCACCAAATATATCTCACACAAACAAAATTATTATACATTTATGTAAAGAACCAGAAGGCCTATATTTGCATAGTTTTTTATTAGATTTAAACAAATTTCGATTTAAGTTTACATTGCGAATTGCAGTGTTGGCGGTAAGTGGCAAATTATCAAGTTGACAATTTTAATAATTTTTGGTAAAAACATTTGGGTTTTTCTTTTAAGACAGTAGCTAAATTTTGGGGCAACTCTTGCTATATGAACTTATTCTCATTCACCTTTCACAAGTACAGTTTATCATATTTTGAAATAACGCGGCACATTTAAAAAAAAAAAAAATAACAGTCATAACATCTCAAATCACATTATATCAATTCACACTACATTTTGAGGCACAAAAAAAAACACATGCTTTATGCTTAGACATTATCATTTATGATTTGTTTCTTATATTTTTCTTGATTAGTTAGCTTTTTGGCCGTGCAGACATTTTCACATTAAGCCGCTCGAAGTCACAGCTATATCTATTTAAAATCGTTTTCTTACTCTCTACCGTAATAGCGCTCTCAGTAATCTTTTAGTTACAAAGTATGGTTACGGTTTTAATTTGAATTATATATTTTATTTTTGACAATTGTATTTCTTTTTATCTTTTCTCTTCGTACTTTTTATTGAAAATATTGAACAAATCTGGTGTCGTTGCGCTGAAATAAAAAAACAATTTAAATTTCAAAAACACTACATAATTAAACATTTAAATTAATTGTTCTTACTAATAAAAAAACATGCTTATATTTATAACCGGGTTCTTGGGCTTTGCTCGCCTGCCTCTTGTGCTACTTGCTAAACTAAAACTAAACATGTGACTAACACACAAAAACGAAATCCTCTCGATGCTGCTGCTATATCCTCAATGTAACACTTACACATAAATACACACATAATCACGTACACACACACACACATACATGGGTATTGCGTACTTCTTCTACAAATACAAAAAAAATATATACAATATATATACCTGGTATATGGTTGCTTTGTCTAATGGCGTATTTATGCTCGCTGCCTACAAATATTATCAAAATTATGATTATATGCTGACCTTTTTGTATTTCTTCTTCGCCAAACATTTCTCTTTCTCTCTCTCTCAAAATGCACCATACGCATAAACAATCTCACCACCATATATATATATCGATATCGATATCTAGGCATGTCGTGAACGTGTCAAAAATTTGCATTCGAAAATAACCGCACGTAATGAGCGCATCAAGTTGTTAATACATCGCGGCACGCCGGACGATGCTAAGCTAGAGATTTAGATGCCGCAGCTATGGCAAAGAGTACTTATAAGTTAAAAATATATATACCGATGTATACATACATATAAACCATTATAAACTAGGACTAGATCGCCAAAGAAATGAAATTGAAAACCAAAGCAAAAGCTAAGCAGCCACCGCGGCGTCTCGTGTTCGCGGCTGCCACTGCAACAGTCTCCCAATGTGGCAGAGGCAGCAGCTAAATATGCGAGAGCCGTAACTATTATACTACTTATATATATATACATATATAACATGACCCATGCTTAAGAAAACAACAAAAAAAAGGAAGATTAAATATTAAATTATTATTATTAAAATGAAGCCCAAAGAGTATTATTTGATTAGGACAGACATTCTATAGGTAGCTATTAGGCCCATGATCTTTCAAACAAATGAAAGCTAACCGTTTTTTGGCAAATCTTCCCCCAATCTCTTTCTCTCTCCAACACACTGTCTCTCTCTCACTCGCCCGTTACTGAACGCATAGGCAATGCGACAATCAATCGATGGCATGCAGCAAACCTACGACGCAACCGCCGCCCAATCCTATGCTCTGGATCCACATTCAGTGGTAACCACTTCATCGACTGTCTCGTTGCTTATGAAGCCAACGGCAGTAGGTCTAACCTATGCTGAAGTGTTATCAGGACATGCGAGTCCGGTAAGCGGTAATGAAACGGCGACGATATCAAGACAAGAAACTCAAGAATACCCCGACCCGACCACGACGACCATGACGACAACGACAACAACAAGGCAACAACAACCACAAACGAGCACAAGCCAGCAGAAGACAATCACAACAACGACAACAACAAGCACAATACTGACAACAACCGTACGTACGCACGAGGATGAAAGCACAGATCCCGAACCCCAAACCACTGTGCTCTATCAGCGCAAACAGCGTGTTACACCATCCAGCAGCAACAATGCTACCTCCGACTATGAAGAAACATTGACGCCGCTTGTTAGCACCACGCAAATCGAAACGACCACATCCTTAGATCAACAAGTTCCTAGCACTAGCATCAATCCCAATAGTCAGTTCATCGAAATGGAGCGTAATCAGCAGCGTTTGAATACGGGTAAGAAATTGCAGCCGCCGCGTCCTGAACGCCGTGGTCGTTCACCCAGACGCAGACGCGAACCACAAACCGTAGTACAGCTGGATAGCAGTCAGCTCGAACAACAACACCAACAGCAACATCAACACCAACACCAACAGCAACACCAACAGCAACAACATCTGTATCTACCCCAAGAGGATCGCGCGCGTTCTCGTAGCCCCATGTGGGTGCCAGGCTCTACATCCTATGCGGAGGTTCTGCGTGGCTTAGAATTGGAACGTTTGCAGGCCGAAGAGCTGGCAAGGCAGGCGGCACAACCGCACGCAGATCTAACCATACAGGATGTGGTAGATGCCAGCGCCAACATTTATGTGCCACATACCGAGCCAGTGCAGCACCAACAGCAGCTGGTGCAGGAGCTGGGCTATGTGCAACAGCAACAGCAGCTGGAGCAGAAGCAGCCACAGCTGCCAAACTATGAAGTGCCAATGAGCGCAGAGGAGATCACTGCTACCTATTTGCAACCAGATCCACAGCTGTATCAGACCATGTACGAGAATGTGGCTGATAGCGGTCAGTGGGGTTATGTCACCGATCCAAATGGCGAGCCACAGCAGCAGCCGGCAATGCCGCCGAATTACTATGATCAAATCATGCAGATGCAGTATCCCATACAATACCAGCCCGTGGCTGTTCCGCCCGCGACGACGCAGTATCAGCTGCTGGCGGGCTATTATCAGCCCGTTGGGCAAGCGGAGAGCTATCCCACGGTTTATACGACGGAGTCATCACAAATCTACTATGCCCAGCAGCCGCAGGAGTACACACAGGAATACGCTCAACAGCAGCCGCAGACGGAACTCAACCCAGATGTGGCTGTCTATCAGCCGGAAATAGTTGATCAAGCCTATCTGCTCGAACCGTATCGCGCGGACGTCAATCTGCCGACCACATCGACAACGGGTAACAGCGTGCTCGATCGTGTGGTAACTACGCTAGCATCGATGGTGCAACAGAGTACGGAACCACTTACCACGAGCACACAGCAGATACAGCCAACAGTTGTTACGCAACTTATTAGCCCGGAGGAGCAGGTGCCACCACAGCAGCTATTCATTGAGGAGCATGTGCATATGCTGCGACCTGTGGAACCACAAGAGTTTGAAATGAATGAGCCACGCCCAGACATAACTTTTGGCCAGTTTGATGTCGATGCCATTGAGACGATACCCGTTGAGGCACCTCAAACACCAGCACAACAGCCACAACAGCAACAGCAACAACAACAACAGCAACAACAACAACAACAGCACCAACAACCACTACAATCACAACAACAGACCATAACGACAACGAAATTCGTGGAGGAAACAATTATCGCGCAGCCGATACAACCAACTGTGATAGCACAAAAGAGTAAGGATATTGTCGCAACCACCGAGACTGTCATCGTCCGTCCCCAAGTGCAACAACCCACTCAAACTGTCCATCAGCAACAAGATACAAGTACTGGCAGCACCTATGCCGAAGTGCTCTTTGGCCAACAGCATAGAGCACATCCAGTTTTCCAGCCATCCAGTCAACAGCAACAGATTCCAGTACGTGTTGCGGCACCGATGCCGCCAATTCGCAATGCTGAACATTCAACATCAATCAAAAGCCAGCACGGCAGGTGGACGGAAAAGACCGATGAAAATTTGGAGGCAAAGATTCCCAAATCCAAGCGACACCGCCATGAACAACAACAACCAGAACCATTGCCCATTAAGATGAGCAGCAGGAAAGATCCCAAAACGAGCAGAAAGCACAAATCGCCAGAAACGAATGGGGCAGCTCACAGCCATGTTGAGAAAACCGCTGTTGTGGAGAGTGTGCCTGCACCAAAGATCAGTTTGGTCGAGGAGATCCACAAGCCCGAACCAAAAGCTAGAAAGCCTAAAAAGGGCAAACATTCATCAGAACATACTTCAGAAATGACAACTACAACCAAACAGATTCTTGAGCCGGTGCCGGTGGCTCCATCAGTTAGGGCGGAAAAACAACCTGCAATCATTGAAACAACAATCACCACCAAGAAATTAACTAAACCGGCTGGTGAAATCGTAGAACATAAGGAAAATGTCACCACAGTGGAGCCAACTGTTGAACAAGCACCTTCTAAGAAGGATAGAAAGAAGCCCACAACTATTGTTGAAACCACAACCATCACAACGAAACGAGTGGAACCAATTGTTGAGATTGTTAAGCAGGAAACTACTCCCATTGAACAGTCAACTGTAGATATAGCTCCCATTGTTACTGCTCCATCAAGGAAGGATAAAAAGAAGCCCAAAGCTGTTGTAGAAACTACGACGGTTTTCAAAAAAACTGTTGAGCCTGTCGAGGAAGTCATTAAGCCGGTAGAAACTGTACCCATTGTAGTACCAACTCCCAATGTTTCGTCTCCAGTTAAAAAAGATAAGAAGTCAACAACTATTGTGGAAACTACGACCACTACGACAGCAAGGCAAACAGCTGCACCTGTTGAAGTCATTAAGCCAGTTGAATCTGTACTCGTTGTAGAACCTGCTGTAGAAAGGATCCCCGTTGTTACTACTTCAACCAAAATGGATACAGCTATTGTGGAAACTACAATCCCTGCGACCTCCGAGAAAATCGTTGAGCCAGTCGAAGAAGTCATTAAACCAACTGAAGCTGTACGTGCAGCTGAACCAACTTCGCCTCCAGCTAAAAAGGATAAAAAGAAGTCGGTAACGATTGTGGAAACTACAACCACTAAGGCGTCCGACAATACAATTAAGCCTGTCGAAGAAGTCAGTAAACCAGCCGAAACTGTGATTGTGGAAGAGCCCTCTGTTTTGGCTCCAACTTATGAAGATAAGAAGCGGTCCACAACTACTGTGGTCACTACGACTATCACAAAGAACATAGTTGAACCACTTGTTGAAGTCGTTAAGCAAACTGAGATCATACCGATTGAGAAACCAATTGTGGAAACCACGATTACCAATGTTGAGCCAGCTGTTCAAATTGTCGAAGAGAATATAATTGAGGAAACTGTAGAACCCGAAATTGAGGTTAAAACTACGCGTCCAAAGGTTACAGAGGAAATACCAGTGGATCCAATTGATGTGCAGCCGAAAGAAAAGGCAGTAGAACCAAGCAAAATTGATATAGTTCAACAGATTTCCCATACTGAACCAATTGTTCAAGAGTCTGTAGAAACAGCATCCGAACCTTCAACAGTATCAAGAATCGAAACAGATGAAACATTACTGGAAAGCGAACCTACAGTAACTACTTCGACCAATACAATTTCTACAGAAAGCGGTACCACTACAATCACCACCAGGACGATAACGAAGCACATTACCAAGCGCATAATCAAGCGTATCATCGATGGCAGAGAAGAAATTGTTGAGGAAGATGTAATCGACGATTTGCCCGAAGAAAATATATCCGTGGAACAGTTCGATCTACCATCAATTGAAACGACAAGTATAGTGCCCGGCAGTATAATCGTTCCTGGTCTGACTTCAACTCAGGACACAACAGTTGTTCAGGGTGGCTCTATTACGAAGACAACAATTACCAAAACAAAGCGTATTCTTAAACGCATTACCGCCGATGGCGAAGAAGTTGTCGAGGAAGTATATGAAGATGAGCCAGAGGTAGAACGCGACATAATGTTGCTGCCAACTACAGTGTTAACTTCAAGAAATGTTTCCGCACTTGATCAACCGGTTGGATCTCAAGAAGCTATCCTCGATGCTGCACAACACGTTGTTGAAGAAATTGTGGACCAAGCTGAGAAAGTAATTGAGCCCGAACCACAAAAGCCACCGCGTAAAGACAAAAAGGAACCAGAAACAGCAACTGCGAAGAACACTGTGGAAGTTGTTGTAGTTGAAGCTGAGCAGAAGCCACCAAAGCCTAGCAGAAAGGATAAGAAAAAGAAACAAAAGAAGTCCGAAAGTGAGGATATCAAAACAAAACCAGATAGTTCCATTGTGCACAATGTAGCCGAAATAGTCGAGCCACAAGCACCACCAGAAACCACAGAGCCCCTGAATACAACAAGTGCAATTACAATCGACGAGAAACAAACTCAGTCGTCCGACGGATCTGTTATCAGCGATGATGGCAGCCTAGTCAAAACCACAGTTACACGTACAACTAAAATTGTGAAGAAAATAAATCAACAGGATAGTCAGGAAATGTCAATTTCAACGCATTCGGACGTACCTTCACTCGATTCTTACGAAATCGCCGAGGAAGCCGCCGAACAGCCAAAGGTAGAGAAATCCGAAATGAACAGTCGTGAGGTCAGCGATGAGGGTGTAGTTAAGACAACTAAAACGACTACCATTCGCACGATTAAGAATGCTAAAGCTGAAGCAGAAAAGGAGGCTGTCAGTGAGCCTGTTAGCGATGTAGAAATTGTACCCGAAACAAAATTATCTGAAGTCGCTCATCAAACAGAAAACGGTTCTGTACTGAAGAAAACAATTGTGCGCACAACGAAAATAATAAAGAAAATTACCCAAGACTCTGAAACTATCAGCGATCAAAGTAGTACATCGGAACCATCTTTGGACGCAGTTGAAACTATAATACAGGATGCACCAATTGTAGCCGAATCGGTTACTACGGAATCAAATAGCGAGGGTATTACAAAAACTACAACCACGCGAACTACAAAGGCTGTCAATAAAACAACTGTTGCCGAGACTGCAAACGAGCCGCAAGATATTGTCCAAATTGCCGTTCACAAGCTTGATCCGGAACCCAGTGTTGAGGTATTGCTGATTACGCCAAAGAATGAGGAAGTTGTCGAAGGTAGCAGTATAAAGACGTCGACACTGGATTTCATAGCCTCTGAAAAACAAACGGCAGAGCCTGTGCCCGAGAAGAAAACGCGTAAATCAAAGAAGCAGGAAAAACAGAAGGAACTTCCAATTGCAATTGAGCCGCAACCTGAGCAAACTGAAAAGAACCAGGCTAATACTAAGGAAGCAATTGCTCCAGTCCTAGATGAACCTAAAGATGTGAAAATGACTGAGGTTTGCATATCTGAACCTCACGCTGCTAATATTGGAAACGATGTGGTCAAAACAACAATTACAAGAACAACTAAAAGTGTTAAGAAGATTGCGCAAAATGTTGATAAGCAGAGCAGTGCTGAAATACAGGAAAGTCCGAAGCCTGAAGAGCCTTCTCCTGTTGAACCAATAAGTGAAGAAACTGGTGGTGTAACCAAAACAACAACCGTGCGTACGACAAAAATTGTGAAGAAGCTGAATGAAGACGGCGAAACAACTACGGAGAGCAGCACAATAAGTGAACCAATTACCGTGCGGGAAGCGTCGCCAACGATATCAGAAATACCAAGTGAAGCTTCAACCACATCTAGTCAAATTGATGGGGCTATCATCAAGACAACTACAATTCGTACAATGCGCATAACTAAGCGTGTAACAAATGACGGACGTATAGTTCTGACCGAAAGCGACACACCTAGCGATGTTATTGTTACATCTAGTATTGAAATGCCCGATCAACGGTCAACTAGTCCTATTGTATCTTCGCGTACAGGGCTACCAACAGATATACCAGTTCTTACGGCAAGCACCGAAACTAAAGTAGCTAACGTTGGTGCCAATATTGAATTGGGTCTTAGGGACACTGCAGGCAAATCTGGCGTAAAGGTCGTAGATATTGAGACAACTGAACTACCGACTGTAAGCGCCGAACATACTTCGTCGAATGGGGTTAACGAAACAGATCGCATTACCACTGCAACTACAACTACCACGACAACGACAACTAACAAAACCACGATCCTTACAACGACACAGCAACGAAGCTTCGAAACCGAAGATGGCACAAATGTTCTTTTCGTTGGAGAAGGCATTGACGGTGCCTATCCACCAGGCACTGTTCAGAAAATTTCTCTGATCACTCATGAAGAGAAGTTGAAGACTCCAATCGTGAAAATGCATCTTGATTTTCCGGAGGTTAGTCTTCGCGTGACTGAGACTGTGACTGAAAACGTAGAGTCCCTGCAGAGAACTGCCGAATCTAGTGAGACTACCATTGCTGAGTACACTGAAACCAAGCCAGATGTAGTTAAGTCGGATGAGGTTAGCGTTTTCGATTCTTTGAAACAAGAACAGGAAGAACAAGTTGCTAAGACTGAATCGATAGAACAGATTGACAAGCCGAAGGTAGTAGAAAAAGATAGTGAGCCCCCATCTGACTTAAGTCCAGAAGAGCAAAAATTGTTTGAAGATATTCAAAAGAAATTGTCCAAGAAAGATAAGAAAAAACGGCCCGCAATTCCCGAAGAGTTCATTAAGCAAGAAACAATTCAGGTCCTTGTTGAAGAAAGTAAAGGTAATGATCCAATTAAAATACCTGTTGTAGATGAAAAACAATCTCTAATTGAAATTCCTATAGACATTGCCAATGCAGATTTATTAGCGCAGAACTTAACTCAAGATGTGCCATTGATTTCTATGGCAAAAACCATTGAGCATGCAAGAGCTAATATACTTTACCATGAGAAAATGCAAGAAATGCCAGAAATTCCTTCTTCTAAAACTCAAGTAGAAACGCAAATTGATATTCCATGTGAAATTCAGTTACTTCCTGATCCTACTAATATTGCTAATCAAATTGTTCCTGCCAAGCCAAGCGCATTAATTGCTGAAGCATTTGTGGTTAACACGGTAAGCACTCCAAATATCACTAATATTCAAACTATTTGCCCAATTGATAAAATCTATGAAACTCCCAAATACAATTTGTCCCAATTTAATATTGCTGAGTGTGATTATCACATAATCAATTCTAAGCCCACGTATGTAGAAACTACCTTACCTATGTCGTCCAATCAACAGCAACAAACTGTTGAAGAGACTTTGCCGGTTGTGAGTACGGTTGACTCTGTTATTACTAAAACTTTGGTGGAGACTTCTGCTGAAAAAACAGAAGAGGTCCCCACTGAAAAAGATAGGATTTATGAAGTTCCCAAGTACGATATATCTAAATTCAATACAGCTGAAGGTTATTATCACATAATCAGTACTAAGCCAACACAGGCAGAAACTCCAACTACAATCGAGAAACCACAACAAATTATTCAGGAACTTATAACGGTTGAAAGTTCTGTTGTTTCCCCTGATAAAACTCCCTTGATTGAACCCGAAACTGAGTCACATTCAACAACGGTAAACATCTCTACCGAAGAAGAAGAAACTCCTACGTCAATTGAGACGCCACACTTAAATATTGAAAAACATATAACGGTTGAAAGTTCTGTCGAGGTTCCTTTGATAAAAACTAAATCAATTATTACCACCAACATTACTGGCTCCCAATCAACGACAGAGAAATTCTCCAGCGAAAAAGAAAATACACACACTAAAACACAGAAAGTGTTTGAAATTCCCAAATTCGATACTTCATTGCTTAATAAGGCTGAGGGTTATTATCACACAATCAAAAATAAATCGGAAGAAACTCTGCCTGAACTACATACTCCAATTAAGACACCACATACATATGTTGAAGAGCCTCTACCGGTTGAAAGAAATACTACTACAATAGTGAACAAAACTGTGGAAACTTCTACACCAAAAATCATTGAAATCAAAAATGATCAATCTTCTGTGTGTAACTTTGAGATTCCAAAATATAATACCATAGACCAAACGTTCGCCGAAAATCTTTATCACGTAAATCTTAACAAGCAAACACCTGTAGAAGAACTGTCAGAGGACGTCCCAGTTGAAAAGGCACCAGTTCCTGAACCAGTTACATCCATAATTACAGAAACAGTTATTGAGACCGAGAAGGTTCCCGAATCTTCGGTATCAGAAGACACCAAGACAACTGTTACTGTCACAAAAACAACTACTGTGACGGAAACTGTCAGCGAATCTGTTCTTCCAGAGGAACCAATAGCTGTGGAACCTGAAAAGAAATCCGAGGAGCCCACGAAACCAGCACCCGCCGAACCAACGAAGGAAGTTCCAGTTGAAAAGGCACCCGTTCCTGAACCAGTTACGACCTCAATTACAGAAACAGTTATTGAGCCCGAGAAGGTTCCCGAATCTTCGGTTGCAGAAGACACCAAGACAACTGTTACTGTCACAAAACCAACTACTGTGACGGAAATTGTCAGCGAATCCGTTCTTCCAGAGGAACCAATTGCTGTGGAACCCGAAAAGAAACCCGAGGAACCCAAGAAACCTGCATATGCTGGTCTGCCTGTGGATGAGTCGAGCAGCTCCTGGATGGATGTTATGGATGAACCAATGACATTCTCTGATGAGGAAGAGGAACCAACAAAGGAAGCTCCAGTTGAAAAGGCACCAGTTCCTGAACCAGTGATAACCTCAATTACAGAAACAGTTATTGAGACCGAGAAGGTTCCCGAATCTTCGGTATCAGAAGACATCAAGACAACTGTTACTGTCACAAAAACAACTACTGTGACGGAAACTGTCAGCGAATCTGTTCTTCCAGAGGAACCAATTGCTGTTGAACCCGAAAAGAAACCCGAGGAACCCAAGAAACCAGCACACGCCGAATCAACGAAGGAAGTTCCAGTTGAAAAGGCACCAGTTCCTGAACCAGTGATAACCTCAATTACAGAAACGGTTATTGAGCCTGAGAAGGTTCCCGAATCTACGGTATCAGAAGACACCAAGACAACTGTTACTGTCACAAAAACAACTACTGTGACGGAAACTGTCAGCGAATCTGTTCTTCCAGAGGAACCAATTGCTGTGGAACCCGAAAAGAAACCCGAGGAGCCCAAGAAACCAGCATATGCTGGTCTGCCTGTGGATGAGTCGAGCAGCTCCTGGATGGATGTTATGGATGAACCAATGACATTCTCTGATGAGGAAGAGGAACCAACAAAGGAAGTTCCAGTTGAAAACGCACCCGTTCCTGAACCAGTTACGACCTCAATTACAGAAACAGTTATTGAGACCGAGAAGGTCCCCGAATCTACGGTATCAGAAGACACCAAGACAACTGTTACTGTCACAAAAACAACTACTGTGACGGAAACTGTCAGCGAATCTGTTCTTCCAGAGGAACCAATTGCTGTGGAACCCGAAAAGAAACCCGAGGAGCCCAAGAAAGCAGCATATGCTGGTCTGCCTGTGGATGAGTCGAGCAGCTCCTGGATGGATGTTATGGACGAACCAATGACATTCTCTGATGAGGAAGAGGAACCAACAAAGGAAGTCCCAGTTGAAAAGGCACCAGTTCTTGAACCAGTGATAACCTCAATTACAGAAACAGTTATTGAGCCCGAGAAGGTTCCCGAATCTACGGTATCAGAAGACACCAAGACAACTGTTACTGTCACAAAAACAACTACTGTGACGGAAACTGTCAGCGAATCTGTTCTTCCAGAGGAACCAATTGCTGTGGAACCCGAAAAGAAACCCGAGGAGCCCAAGAAACCAGCATATGCTGGTCTGCCTGTGGATGAGTCGAGCAGCTCCTGGATGGATGTTATGGATGAACCAATGACATTCTCTGATGAGGAAGAGGAACCAACAAAGGAAGTTCCAGTTGAAAACGCACCCGTTCCTGAACCAGTTACGACCTCAATTACAGAAACAGTTATTGAGACCGAGAAGGTCCCCGAATCTACGGTATCAGAAGACACCAAGACAACTGTTACTGTCACAAAAACAACTACTGTGACGGAAACTGTCAGCGAATCTGTCCTTCCAGAGGAACCAATTGCTGTGGAACCAGAAAAGAAACCCGAGGAGCCCAAGAAACCAGCATATGCTGGCCTGCCTGTGGATGAGTCGAGCAGCTCCTGGATGGATGTTATGGATGAACCAATGACATTCTCTGATGAGGAAGAGGAACCAACGAAGGAAGTTCCAGTTGAAAAGGCACCCGTTCCTGAACCGGTTACGACCTCAATTACAGAAACAGTTATTGAGCCCGAGAAGGTTCCCGAATCTACGGTATCAGAAGACACCAAGACAACTGTTACTGTCACAAAAACAACTACTGTGACGGAAACTGTCAGCGAATCTGTTGTTCCAGAGGAGCCAATAGCTGTGGAACTTGAAAAGAAATCCGAGGAGCCCAAGAAAGCAGCACTCGCCGAACCAACGAAGGAAGTTCCAGTTGAAAAGGCACCAGTTCCTGAACCAGTTACGACCTCAATTACAGAAACAGTTATTGAGCCCGAGAAGGTTCCCGAATCTTCGGTTGCAGAAGACACCAAGACAACAGTGACAGTCTCAACAATTTCTACTGTGACGAAAACTGTCCTTCAAGAAGAACCAAAGGGTCTGATTGCCATTAATGATGAACCAGTCTCTGACGAGAACACAGAGCCAATAAAACCAGCCCCAGTTGAAAAGACATCCTTACCAGTTACTCAGGTTCAGGAACCTGCGTTAACAGAAGATATTACAACTACTGTGACTGCTACAACAACTACTGTGACGAAAACTGTCAGCGAAGCTCAGGAGGAACAGAGTGGGTCCGACAATACTCCAGTTTATTCTACATTGGCACTCGAGGGTCCAATTGATACATGGTCTAGCGTTTTGGAGGAAACGACACCAAACTCGGGAAGTGCTGTTTTTACATCAACACTGTCTGCGGATGCTCCAGAGTTTACACCTTCCTATTTAAGGCACACATATGCTGATCAAACAAACACATTCCTGGCCAATGAGAGAGTATATAATGAATTCATTCCAAGAAGTAAAGTTGAGCAAACAATCCCACTTCCAAAGAAGCCAAAGAAAGTTAAACCAAGTAAACGGTCAAAGAAACTAGCAGATGAACCTGAAGAAGTTCCGATTATTTCCCCACCTTCGCCTACATTTGTCTTGGAAGCAGATCAAACAGTCGAGCCAAGCGTCTGGGAAAATAATAGAGATGGAAAGTCCTACGCAGATGTTTTGTTTAGTTCAGGTGACAACACCGAATTACAAATTTCCAAAAAGCCGGTAATCGATCAGCCAAAACAAGCGGTAAGTGAGCCTTTGGCTAAAACTGATAAGCCAAAGGAGCATAAGAAGCCAAAACAAGAAAAGCAAAAACTAGTGGAACACATCCAAGAAAGTTTGAGCACTGATTCTTCAAAGCCTGCCAGCGCAAGCTCTAAGGAACCATCGTCTGATGAGCGTGACATTGCTAAAACATCTGAAATTAGTTGGTCTGCTTTAGTTCAACAACCGGGGGAGTGGACTGATAACACAGTAGTGCAAAAGAAATTGGAACAACCAGACACTATACCAGCTGACAAGAAACATAAAAAGGAAGAAAGGCCTGAAAGGAAAGCTACAAAAACTAAAAAATCGAAGAAGACCAAGAAGGCAATTCCAGAATCTGTTTCCACCACTTCTGAGGATGAAAAGCATGAGCCTGAAGTGCCGGCTACTATGGAGACAATTACACGTACGGAAACAGTGACAAAACCAGTGGTTATTCCAGAACCCGAAATAATTCAGGAAACCGCAAGTAGTGGCTTTTCGTGGGCTTCGCTTGTAAAGAGACCTGGGGAATGGGTTGATACAACTGTCACACATATAAAAAGTGCACTGACAACTCCAACGGAAAAACCCGAACAAGAACGTCATGAGCAAGAAAAGCCGCGTAAGGTTCGACAATCGAAGAAGGTGGAACGAATTGAATCTAAAAAACAAAAAATTCCTGAGCAAGAGGATCAAATATCTCAGCCAACTGTCAAGGAAGTAATTCCTATTGAAAGTGAACCGGAGAAGCAGACAATTGTTGAAAAGCCTGTTTCAAGTAGTACCGATGCATTCTCTTGGGCCTCCTTGCTTAAAAAGCCAGGCGATTTTGTAGATGATTTAGCATCTCGAAAAAAACCTACCGTCGCAGCGAAAGAGGAGCCGAAACCAGAATCGAAAGCACGGACTGAACGTAAGATTACCAAGAAAGAAGTCAGGACTGAAACAGATTCAAGGAAAACGGCGAAACCCAAGTCTAAAAAACAAGAACCCATTATACTCTCGACAACGGACGATAGTGATCTTGTTGAGACTTCGTCACCTGAAACCTACGATGAAGGAGTGACTACTTGGGCCAAGATCGCCAGTCAGATAGATAAAATGGCTGAGTTACCACCCAAAGAAAAGAAGGAGATACGTCAAAAACCAGTAGAGCCTACAAAACATCATGTAAAAGTGGAGAATACAGATAATATAAAGCCAACACCGAAGCAAAACATTCGTCAACAAGATAAGCACACTAGCTCTTGGGCGACAGTAGTAAGCCAGCAAACCATTGACTTTATAGAAACAGAGAAGGTGTCTCCAAAAGCGGTTGCTGTTAAAAAGGAAGAAAAACTACCCGTTAAGCCTCTTTTGGTTTCTGAGTTCCCAGCAGACAAAGCTCTCGATGATTTCAAGTGGACAGATTGTACTGAAAACCCTGAAGAAAAACCACAAAAGTCGTGGGCTGAAATGATTGACGACGGTGCCGATGATATTGTTGTTGAACACAAGTCTTGGAAGGAATTAATTGAAGATGAAGTGGAGATTCCTCTTCTAGCAGAAAATGGTGATGAAGCAAATATTAATAAAATAATTGAAACCATCGAAGAAATAAAATCAGCTGGAATTTCTCCATCGGCAGAATCTAACCAAAAATCTTCAGCAACCACCAAAGTAACAATTGTAAAGAAAACGATTACCGAATCTACAGTACCAGTACCAGAAACAACAAAGGCAGAACCAGTGGACGAAGCAACGAAGGAAGTTCTAGTTCAAAAGGCACCCGTTTCTGAACCAGTTACAACCGTTACATTTACAGAAACAGTTATTGAGCCCGAGAAGGTTCCCGAATCTACGGTATCAGAAGACACCAAGACAACTGTTACTGTCACAAAAACAACTACTGTGACGGAAACTGTCAGCGAATCTGTTCTTCCAGTCGAACCAATTGCTGTGGAACCCGAAAAGACACCCGAGGAGCCCAAGAAACCAGCACACGTCGAATCAACGAAGGAAGCCCCAGTTGAAAAGGCACCCGTTCCTGAACCAGCTACGACCTCAATTACCGAAACAGTTATTGAGCCCGAGAAGGTTCCCGAATCTACGGTATCAGAAGACAGCAAGACAACTGTTACTGTCACAAAAACAACTACTGTGACGGAAACTGTCAGCGAATCTGTTCTTCCAGTCGAACCAATTGCTGTGGAACCCGAAAAGAAACCCGAGGAGCCCAAGAAACCAGCATATGCTGGTCTGCCTGTGGATGAGTCGAGCAGCTCCTGGATGGATGTTATGGACGAACCAATGACATTCTCTGATGAGGAAGAGGAACCAACAAAGGAAGTCCCAGTTGAAAAGGCACCAGTTCCTGAACCAGTGATAACCACAATTACAGAAACGGTTATTGAGCCCGAGAAGGTTCCCGAATCTACGGTATCAGAAGACACCAAGACAACTGTTACTGTGACAAAAACAACTACTGTGACGGAAACTGTCAGCGAATCTGTTCTTCCAGTCGAACCAATTGCTGTGGAACCCGAAAAGAAACCCGAGGAGCCCAAGAAACCAGCATATGCTGGTCTGCCTGTGGATGAGTCGAGCAGCTCCTGGATGGATGTTATGGACGAACCAATGACATTCTCTGATGAGGAAGAGGAACCAACAAAGGAAGTCCCAGTTGAAAAGGCACCCGTTCCTGAACCAGTGATAACCTCAATTACAGAAACAGTTATTGAGCCCGAGAAGGTTTCCGAATCAACGGTATCAGAAGACACCAAGACAACTGTGACTGTCACAAAAACAACTACTGTGACGGAAACTGTCAGCGAATCTGTTCTTCCAGAGGAACCAATAGCTGTGGAACCTGAAAAGAAATCCGAGGAGCCCAAGAAACCAGCACACGTCGAATCAACGAAGGAAGCTCCGGTTGAAAAGGCACCCGTTCCTGAACCAGCTACGACCTCAATTACCGAAACAGTTATTGAGCCCGAGAAGGTTCCCGAATCTACGGTATCAGAAGACACCAAGACAACTGTTACTGTCACAAAAACAACTACTGTGACGGAAACTGTCAGCGAATCTGTTCTTCCAGTCGAACCAATTGCTGTGGAACCCGAAAAGAAACCCGAGGAGCCCAAGAAACCAGCATATGCTGGTCTGCCTGTGGATGAGTCGAGCAGCTCCTGGATGGATGTTATGGACGAACCAATGACATTCTCTGATGAGGAAGAGGAACCAACAAAGGAAGTTCCAGTTGAAGAGGCACCAGTTCCTGAACCAGTGATAACCTCAATCACAGAAACAGTTATTGAGCCCGAGAAGGTTCCCGAATCTTCGGTTGCCGAAGACACCAAGACAACTGTTACTGTCACAAAAACAACTACTGTGACGGAAACTGTCAGCGAATCTGTTCTTCCAGAGGAACCAATAGCTGTGGAACCTGAAGAGAAATCCGAGGAGCCCAAGAAACCAGCACACGTCGAACCAACGAAGGAAGTTCCAGTTGAAAAGGCAGTCGTTCCTGAACCAGTTACGACCTCAATTACAGAAACAGTTATTGAGCCCGAGAAGGTTCCCGAATCAGTTACGACCTCAATCACAGAAACAGTTATTGAGCCCGAGAAGGTTCCCGAATCTTCGGTTGCCGAAGACACCAAGACAACTGTTACTGTCACAAAAACAACTACTGTGACGGAAACTGTCAGCGAATCTGTTCTTCCAGTCGAACCAATTGCTGTGGAACCCGAAAAGAAACCCGAGGAGCCCAAGAAACCAGCATATGCTGGTCTGCCTGTGGATGAGTCGAGCAGCTCCTGGATGGATGTTATGGACGAACCAATGACATTCTCTGATGAGGAAGAGGAACCAACAAAGGAAGTCCCAGTTGAAAAGGCACCAGTTCCTGAACCAGTGATAACCACAATTACAGAAACGGTTATTGAGCCCGAGAAGGTTCCCGAATCTACGGTATCAGAAGACACCAAGACAACTGTTACTGTGACAAAAACAACTACTGTGACGGAAACTGTCAGCGAATCTGTTCTTCCAGTCGAACCAATTGCTGTGGAACCCGAAAAGAAACCCGAGGAGCCCAAGAAACCAGCATATGCTGGTCTGCCTGTGGATGAGTCGAGCAGCTCCTGGATGGATGTTATGGACGAACCAATGACATTCTCTGATGAGGAAGAGGAACCAACAAAGGAAGTCCCAGTTGAAAAGGCACCAGTTCCTGAACCAGTGATAACCTTAATTACAGAAACGGTTATTGAGCCCGAGAAGGTTCCCGAATCTACGGTATCAGAAGACACCAAGACAACTGTTACTGTCACAAAAACAACTACTGTGACGGAAACTGTCAGCGAATCTGTTCTTCCAGAGGAACCAATTGCTGTGGAACCCGAAAAGACACCCGAGGAGCCCAAGAAACCAGCATATGCTGGTCTGCCTGTGGATGAGTCGAGCAGCTCCTGGATGGATGTTATGGACGAACCAATGACATTCTCTGATGAGGAAGAGGAACCAACAAAGGAAGTCCCAGTTGAAAAGGCACCAGTTCCTGAACCAGTGATAACCTTAATTACAGAAACGGTTATTGAGCCCGAGAAGGTTCCCGAATCTACGGTATCAGAAGACACCAAGACAACTGTTACTGTCACAAAAACAACTACTGTGACGGAAACTGTCAGCGAATCTGTTCTTCCAGAGGAACCAATTGCTGTGGAACCCGAAAAGACACCCGAGGAGCCCAAGAAACCAGCATATGCTGGTCTGCCTGTGGATGAGTCGAGCAGCTCCTGGATGGATGTTATGGACGAACCAATGACATTCTCTGATGAGGAAGAGGAACCAACAAAGGAAGTCCCAGTTGAAAAGGCACCAGTTCCTGAACCAGTGATAACCTCAATTACAGAAACAGTTATTGAGCCCGAGAAGGTTCCCGAATCTACGGTATCAGAAGACACCAAGACAACTGTTACTGTCACAAAAACAACTACTGTGACGGAAACTGTCAGCGAATCTGTTCTTCCAGAGGAACCAATTGCTGTGGAACCCGAAAAGAAATCCGAGGAGCCCAAGAAACCAGCACACGTCGAACCAACGAAGGAAGTTCCGGTTGAAAAGGCAGTCGTTCCTGAACCTGTGATAACCTCAATTACAGAAACAGTTACTGAGCCCGAGAAGGTTCCCGAATCAACGGTATCAGAAGACACCAAGACAACTGTTACTGTCACAAAAACAACTACTGTGACGGAAACTGTCAGCGACCCTGTTCTTCCAAAGGAACCCGAAATACAAACTGCTTATTCAAAGGAACCTGACTTTGTTGTGCCACCTGTTCTGACAACAACGACTCCTGCGAGCAGCGTTTGGGATCAGAATTCATCGTATGCCAATGTACTCAAACATACAATGAATTTCATCGATACTGAGAAGAAAAATGTTGAAAGAATT
This sequence comes from Drosophila robusta, assembly GCA_035043565.1. Taxonomy (NCBI): domain Eukaryota; kingdom Metazoa; phylum Arthropoda; class Insecta; order Diptera; family Drosophilidae; genus Drosophila; species Drosophila robusta. The sequence continues at coordinate 7,532,422 of JAWNMW010000583.1, read as the reverse complement.
ACGGAGATGAGTACTTCAACTTCAGAAATCGTTGAGCCTGTCGCTAAAAAAACCAAAGCAAAGAAAGACAAGGACAAGAAAAAGGTTGACGTTAAAAAGAAACGGCGCCCGAGGTGATTGTCAGTGTTCATCAAATGCACCCCTCAAAGGAAGAATCAGATGAGAATAAACTGACGATTAAGCAGCAGAAATGGTCTGAAATTATCGACGATGAAATAACTCCAATTCCTGAACAGCCACAATCGGGAACGTTCACCTCTTGGTCTGCTATAGTCCGCCAGGGAGCTGAAGATCCTTTGACAAATATTACTGCTTGGAGTCCCGAAGACGTTAAGCCTATAGATTCATCACCGACAATAAATAAAACCGTCATACCTGAAGCTTTATCGGAAATACTCCCAGCTGATCATTCAGAGGATTTAATTTACCAAGAACAAGAATCGCCCATTATTACCGATAAGCCAAAGAAGCAAAAGGCGAAGAAAGCGAAAAAACCAAGTGCAGAGCCAGTAACAAAAACCGCTGAAGATGAGCTTGTTAGGCATGTATATCCTACAGAAGCTCAAAAGACAGTCTTGGAAGAGGTTTCATCACAGATACAGTCGTGGTCGTCAATTGTATCACAAACTATTACTGAACACGAAATTGTCTCCCCAACTCAGGACGTAAAGGACATCATCAAAGCAGAGCAAAATATCGCCAGCGATATAAGTGACAAACCCAAAAAACACAGTTCCAAAATGGAGAAAAAATCCACCAAAGCTAAATATGTTTCAGAACCAGCTGAGGAAGATGTTGTTGAGCAAGTGCCTGAGGCAAATCTAACTTCAAATAGAGAAGATTTACCAAGTCATATGCAGTCGTGGTCTTCAATTGTTTCCCAAACCGTTGAGGTTTCTCCAAATATTATCGAAAGTCACCTCACTGACGTAGTAACTAATGTTGGTCCCTCTACATCTGAAATACAGGACTTCATTCAAAAAGAGCAAGGCTTTTCAACCATTGTAAACGATAAGCCCAAGAAGCAAAAGTCAAAGAAGGAAAAGAAATTGGCGCAAGTTGAACATCGCGCCGAACCTGTTGTTGAAAAGCCGATTGTATTTGAGGAGCCGAAAGAAGTGTCCACACCGAAACCAGTTGAAAATATTGAAGCTCCTGTGCCAATTACAGAGACTACTGAAACAATAACTGCACCAGCTTCCTCTGTCCATAACATACAGGACTTTATTCACAAGGAACAGAACTTCTCCACCGTTGTTAATGATAAACCTAAGAAACAAAAGTCCAAGAAGGAAAAGAAATCACCTCAGGTAGAACATATCGCTGAACCAGTTGTTGCGAAAACCGCGCTTGAACAGGAGGTGGAAAAAGAAATTAAGCCCATGCCAGAACCAACCAATCCCACAGTAGATCTGCCATCGCAAACTCAGTCATGGTCTTCAATTGTTTCACAAACAACGATAACCCAAACTCATACTGAAATGAAACCGGAAAAAGATAACGCTGAAAAAGTTGCTGAATCGGAGGACTCCGTTCACAAAGAGGAGAATATTCCAGTTCCTGTAATCGATAAGCCTAAAAAACAAAAGTCGAGGAAGGAAAAGAAGTTGCAGCAAGTTGAACATCGCTCTGAACCAGTTGTAGAAAAGCCAATAGTTGTAGCAGAACCTGAAGAATTATTCGAACCGAAACTAGCAGAAAATGTAGAAGATATCGAATATCCAACTCAATCTTGGTCATCAATTGTTTCCCAAACAGTTGAGCTTTCTCCGACAGTTATCGAACCTGAGCCAACTGATTCGAAACCTGAAGTAGCTACTACCTCCCTTAACATACAGGAATTCATTAACAAGGAACAGAACTTTTCAACAGTTGTAAATGTCAAACCCGAGAAACAAAAGCACAAAAAGGAAAAGAAAGTTCACGATGCTGAAAAAGTTGTTGTGGAAACCGTGCTTGTCAAAGAACAAGAGATACAAGAGAAACCGGAACCAAGCCAAATAATAAAAGACACGCCATCACAATCCCAATCGTGGTCCTCAGTTGTTTCACAAACAATAACAACAGAAACTTATACTGAAAAGCCTACAATTGTTTCCTCCGTTCCCGACGTGCAAGACAAAGAGACAAGCATCTTAACTCCTGTTGCCGACAAACCCAAGAAACAGAAGTCAAAGAAGGAGAAGAAATTGCCACAAGTCGAAGACTCCCAAGAGCCAACTGTGGAGAAAATTGTTGATGAAGAGCCTAAAGAAATGATTGAACCAAAATCAGGTGAAAATGTTGAAGAAACTCAATCCTCATGGTCAACAGATGTTTCCAAAACGGTTGAGGGTCCTCTAATTATCACCGAAACTGTTAAAACTGATGTGATAACTGAATCGGTTCCTTCCACGCATGAAATACAGGACTTTATTCAAAACGAGCAGATATTCTCCACCGTTGTAAATGATAAGCCTAAGAAACAGAAGCCCAAAAAGGAAAAGAAATTGCCACAGGTAGAGCAAGCTGTTGTAGAAACCACTTTTGTCGAAGAACTGGAAAAACACAATGAACCAGAACCAGAACCAGTCAAACCCGTAGTTGAAATGCCATTGCAAACGCAGTCGTGGTCTTCAATTGTCTCACAAACAACCATAACCGAAACTCGTCAGACTGAATCAAAACCCGATAAAGTTCCTGATGTGAAAGATTCCGTTCACAAAGAGGAGAACATATCAGCTCCTGTACACGATAAACCCAAGAAACAAAAGTCAAAGAAGGAAAAAAAATTGACGCAAGTTGAACATCTCTCTGAACCAGTTATTCAAAAGACGATTGTTGCTGAAGTGCCCAAAGAAGAGATCGATACAAAATTGACAGAAAATGTTGTAGATATCGACTCTCCAACCCAGTCTTGGTCATCAATTGTTTCACAAACAGTTGAAGTTTCTCCAATAATTTTCGAAACTGAGACAACTACTTCAATAACTGAACCAATTTCCCCTGCCCATGACGTACAAGATTTCATTCAAAAGGAACAGAACTTCTCAACCATTGTGAATGACAAACCTAAGAAGCAGAAGCCCAAAAGGAAAAGAAGTCACCTCAGGAAAATCGGGACGCTGAACATACTGCTGTGGAAACCACTGTTGTCAACGAACAGGAGCAACAGAAGGAACCTGAGACACTGTCATGGTCTTCAATTGTCTCACAAACAACAATAACCGAAACTCGTCATACAGAATCAATCCCCGAGACAGCTTCCGTGTCCTCCGTTCCTGATGTGCAGGATTTCGTTCACAAAGATGAAAATATCCCAGCTACTGTGATCGATAAACCCAAGAAGCAGAAGTCAAAGAAGGAAAAGAAATTGCCACAAGTGGAACATCGCTCTGAACCAGTTGTAGAAAAGCCGATTATAGTTGAAGAGCCTAAAGAAGTAATCGAAACAAAATCAGCAGAAAGTGTGGTAGATGTCGACTCTCCAACCCAGTCATGGTCATCAATTGTTTCACAAACAGTTGAAGTTTCGCCAACGATTTCTGAAACTGAGACAACTACTACAATTACTGAACCAATTTCGCCTGCCCTTGACATACAAGACTTCATACAAAAGGAACAGAGTTTCTCAACCGTTGTGAATGACAAACCTAAGAGCCAAAGGCCCAAAAAGGAAAAGAAATCGCCTCAGTCAGATCATCAGGCTGAACAAACTATTGTAACCAATGTGGTCACCGATCAGGAGAAACAAATGGAACCAGAATCAACCGAAATTATAGTAGATACGCCATCTCAAACTCAGTCGTGGTCTTCGATTGTTTCACAAACAATAACAACTGAAACTGAAATAGTGCCTGAAACAATTGTATCTGCTCCGAAAGTGCGAGAACCAGTTCACAAACAGGAAAATATTCCAGTTGCTGTGAATGACAAGCCCAAAAAGCAAAAGACCAAAAAGGAAAAGAAGCCCATTAAGACTGAGTATGTTTCCGAGGTAGATTTCGAAGTGCCTGCCAAAATTGAAGCATCCGAAATAGAGGAAATAACTGAATCTACTGTAGTATTCGAAGAAGCTCCCAAAAGCATGTCGTGGTCGTCAATAGTTTCACAAACTGTTGAAGTACCACCACTAACTTCGCAGGAATTAATTTCCCATGAACAACAAGTCCTATCAAATGTGCGAGAAACACCAGAGAAGACCGTAAAATCAAAGCCAAAGAAGGAGAAAAAATCACCCAAGACAGAAAAAGTGCCTGAAATTATCGAAGGACTGACAGAAGTAGTAAAAACAGAGCCTTCTGTCGTTATTGAGGAAGCGCCATCGCACACTTGGTCATCAATGGTGTCGCAGACAGTTGAAGTACCGGCATCCCACAATATTCAGGACTTTATTGATAACGAGCAAAAGTTTACAACTTCTGATAGTAATATAAAGAAACAGAAGCCCAAAAAAGAGAAGAAGTCCGTTAAAGTGGAACATGTATCCGATCCAACCATTGAAGAAAACATTTCTGTTCTTGAAGTTAAACCCAAAGTAAAACCAGAGCCTTCGTTGGTTGAGCATCGCGATACTATTGAAATCACACCACCTGACTTTAATATTGATTTGCCAAAGCCAAAGCCCTCTGTTTGGTCCCTATCCGAGACTTATGCTGAAGTTCTGAAAAAGTCAGGTTATGCGAACAATACAAACATTCGCTATCAGGACACAGAATCTGACAGTCAGAGTAGCATTGAGTACATGGGAAATGAACGTCTTGCCAAACCCAGTTTCGTTGTAGAACAACCTAAAAGTGCATCAGTTGTCATTGTCGAGGAGTTCCCTGATCCCGTGATTCCTTCGTCTATCGAGAAATTCGACGATGAACCAGTTGAATATTCTGACAAGCCATCTACTTTGTCTTGGAAGGAAATCATGGATGAAGAAGTGGATACAGATATACCGGCATGGTCTTCTGTTGCTCAGACATGGGATTCAAAGCCCAAGGAAAGTAACATTTCTCCAGAGCCAAAAGCTGAAAGACCTTCTCGTACTACTGTACGACCGATTATACAAGTCACCGAAGTAACTACAACCGAAGAAGAAATCAAGCCGCAAGAAGAGCAAGGATTCCTGGAAATAATTTCAAAGAAACGAATTCGTTCGCGATCACGTTCACAACAGTCCCAAAATTCCAATGTGGCTGAAAAGCCCCAAAAGAAAAAATCGAAGAAACCAAAGGAAGCCAAACAACCTAAACCAACAAAAACTTATGTTGAACCAGCATCTATACAAGAACCGGCCAAGACTGAAAGTGTTGCATCTACACCATTAGAGAAAGAAAATAGCCAAGCAACTACCGTTCCAATTCCTGTTACCTCGGGCATGTCATGGGCTGCAATCGCTGCCCATAATGTTCCCGAACCAACACAACAAATACGACACCTTCAAATTGAATCTAGAGAAATTGTTGTCGAAAACGTAGAGAAGAAACCAACAAAAGGAAACACAGTCACTATACCACTTCCATTGGAAACAGAAACAAAAACTAAAAAACCAAAGCAAAAACCGAAGAAAAAACCTGTAACTGGTATTATTGACTTCATAAATGCTGAAAAGGAAAGTTCTGAAAAGGCGAAGGTACCGGAGCATAAACAAGCACCAATACCTACCCATGAGCCCATTGAGAAGCCTGAACAAGCCAAGAGGACTGCGACCCCTGAGATCATACCCCACGAATCTACTTTGCAATTTGACACAACCAAACAGGATAACATTCCAAAAGCTACAGTGCCATTAGTTGAGGAAACAACTTCAATTTTACCAACTGAAACAGTTTCGGAACATGTTGAATACGTTCAACAACCAGAAACCCCTTCAAAAACGGAGACAGTCGCAGTTGTGTCAGTTGACACTGTTGAGCCAACTACCGAGCAAACCGTCTTGGCTCTACTCAAAACTTCCGAAGAACCCAGTGGACAAGTAACCTTAATTGAGGAAACAATTGAAACTGTCGCAAAACACGTCATACCTCAACAACCAGAAGTTCCGGCAAATATAGTTGAAACAAAAACCGAGCAAACACCTTTGGCTCCGTTTAAAATCACTGAAGAACCCCAAATCTCAGTTACTTTAATTGAGAAAACCGTTAGAATCGTTTCGGAACCTATAGAATCTAACAATCTGACAGAAACACCTTCTGAAAATGTGGAAGCTACTATTGTTTCAGTTGATACAGTTGAACCAACGACGCAGCAAATACCATTGGCTCCATTCGAAACTTCTGAAAACCCCAGTATAATGGAGACAATAACTGCGGAAAACCGCTCCGTACAAGCCATTGAAACTGTTTTGGAACCTGTAGAACCCCTGCCGGAAACCGAAATTCCTTTCGTTGTTTCAGTTGATACAGTTGAACCAACTACCGAGCAGACACCTTTGGCTCCATTTACAACTGCTGAAGAGCCCAGTATTACAGAGCCGATAACTGAGGAAAAACCTTCCGTTCACGTCATCGAAACTGTTTTAAAACCTGCAGAGCCTGTACTGGAAACCGAAATTCCTTTCGTTGTTTCAGTTGATACAGTTGAACCAACTACCGAGCAGACACCTTTGGCTCCATTTACAACTGCTGAAGAGCCCAGTATTACAGAGCCGATAACTGAGGAAAAACCTTCCGTTCACGCCATCGAAACTGTTTTAAAACCTGCAGAGCCTGTACCAGAAACCGAAATTCCTTTCGTTATTTCAGTCGATACTCTTGAACCAACTACCGAGCAGACTCCTTGGCTCCACTCAAAACTACAGAAGATGTGAATGTCTCAGCCACTGATCCCCAAACTACATCCGATGTTGATGCATTTATATGTGAAACATCCTACTGGTCTGCCACACTGAAACCCGGTCAAAAAGCAGTAACTACTACAACTACTGAAGAAGTCGTAGAGCCTGTTCAAGTTGAAACCAAGGACGATGCTGCAATAACTGTTGAAATTCCAGCAGATAATAACCTTGCCGAAGTTCCAGTTCAGTCTCCAACAGATCAACCAACAACGTGGTCCGCAATAGTTCAAACAGAAACAAAGGTATTCCCGTCTCCAGCTATTACGGAAGAGCCTGCCACTGTGCCCGCATGGTCCGCTGTTGTTGTAAGCAAAACAACAGATTTCCAAGAGCCTAAGCCACAATTAGATCTTGAAAATCAGGAAACAACAACAACAACCACAACTAAAACAACTTATGTTACAACAACAGTGACAACACACAAAGATGTGAAAACTCCCGAGGAAACCCCAACTTCATACGTGTCAACAGTAGTCACAACTCATTCCAATGAGCTGCCCATTAAGTCTGAATCCACTGAAACAAGCAGTAAATCGGTAGAGCCAGCTGCACCAAGTAGCTTGGAAAGACTAATGCAAAACCTACAGCTTGAGTCACATCAACGACGTCCCAGATATGATGTAGTGGAAACACAGTATCAAATATTAAAGCAGGAAATACCTAAGGAAATTGAGCAGCCAATTGTGGCAGCCGAGATTCCTGAATTGCCAAAGGACGAAACATTGATAGAAGAAGATTATGTGATAATTGAACCCGAAGCATTGCCCGAACTTAATTCGGAGATTCTTGCTTTTAATTTGTACCTTGACAAAGAAACGCTTTTGCGTCCCCTTCCCAATGATTCCATTAATAATTTGCATTTGTTGAAAATAGAAAAGTCCGTCGAACCCAAAATAGAAACTAAAGTTAAAGAAGTCTTGCCAGCGGATAAGCCAGTTGAGGAAAAAGTTGTAGAGAAAAAATTGGCCCAGCCAACAGTTGATATAGTAACAAAAGTTGAGCAGGTAACAATAGAAAAAACCAAGCCGGAAATTGAGAAAGTAATACTCGTAGACAAATCGTTCGAAACAATTGCAACACCCAATCTTACTGTTGAAAAAATACCGACCCCAGAACCGACATCTTTGCCCCTAACATTGACCCCAGAGGCCAGCAAACCAAGTGAACTACTCTGGCATCTCAGTCAGGATAACTTCTTGAAGGTATACAATAATTATAGGCAAACTGCAGATGACGCTTACGGACTGTTTATCACGCTAACCAGACCAGACTTAAACAAGACGGAAACAGAGAAAACTCAGGAAACCCAAGACGATAGGCATAAGACTGACATTACTAAAACTGTAGTGAAAACGACCACGATCACCGAAGCAAGCAAACTGATACCTGATCATGTTGTAGATAAGACTGAAACAAAAGCATCGTCAATTGTAAGCATTCCTAATGTTGAGGTGCCGCCAACAGCAACTGTCAGCAGCCTCGATGCGTTGCGTCTAAATCTGTATCTGGATGAGTGGCAATCGCCCAGCACCGATGCAGATTTATTCGACAACAGTTTCGACAGACTGAAACGTGCTGATGCTGCGGACACTAAAACTAAACTTGACAAAGACAAGAAACCCGACGATGTTATCAAGAAACCAGAAAAAGATGACGACGACGATGATGACGACGACGACGACGACGACGACGACGATGACGATGATGGGGATAAGCTGACAGTGCCTGAAATTCGTAAGCCACACGACGACGACGATAAGCCGAACGACCGCGATCCTGGTAGTGGTAGCAGTGGCAATGCAACACCCACACCCGAACACGATGCAGCCCAATACGATACAAATCGTAGCTGCTCATCGGAGTATATGTCGACCGATTTGCCGGGCGGCGTGGGTCACTGGCGGGACCAAAGTACTTACCTGGCTTTAGAAGCCGAACCTCAGGTTCAAGTAGAGTTGGCACCAACAGTAGAGTCTAAGGATGTTCTAACCGAAACTAAAACTAAATTGGCACCCTCTGTGCCAGTTGAGGCAAACACGTCCCCCACTACTACTACTACTCCCGAAACAAGTCCCCCCCAACCCAATGCTACAAACTCAGCTAACGTTGCAAATGCACTAATCCAATTGGCGAGCGCCACAACTCACACGCTGAACGCCGCTGCCAATGCGGCAGCAGCAGCAACCAAAACGACAACACTGGCAGCGACGAGCGCGATTCTGCCAGTTGCATCAGCCGTAATTAGTAAGCTTACGGCGCAGTCAACAACAACACCAGTGGAGACGACAGCAACACAGCCAGAGCCGCAAGCGTTGACAGCACCAGCTGCTGTTGAGGCGCCAGCGGTTGCTGTCACACCAGCAGCAACAGTTGCCGAAACGACGACGACAACAACAACAGATGAACTGCCCCTTGGGGCTGACAACACAAATGTTGTAAAGCGTACTGTAGTTACAACTACAACGGTAACGACAACAACAACCAGTGAAACGGCAGCAGATGCAACACCTAGCAGCAGCAGCAGCATAACAACCACGACAACAACAACTAGCAATGATTTACAACTACAACAACAGCGCCAGAAGGTGAAAATCACATTGAGCCTTCAGTTATTCATAATTCTAATATTTGCAGCTTTTTTGTGTGGTTTTGGTATTTGTTCATGGCTTTTATACGGCAAATGCTCGACTTGTTGTTGTTGCGGCGCCGCCAGCACCACATGCTGCTCACTGCTGCCACCAGCAACTGAAACGCACCCTGGCAATGGCCCACAGTAAGGCCGACCAAGGGTAGCCGCTCTGTGCTGGCGTTGGCGCATGGCGAGCGCCCAAACAATAGCAAACAAAATTTACAAAAAAAAAAATACAAAAAACAAACACAATTATAATATGTACTAACGTAACTCAATTGTTAAAACTTATATATCTTACTTGTTTGCTTATGATTTTCCTTTTAATTTCCTTAAGAGTTTTCTTTTTATTATATTTGTATTGTACGTGTTGTTTCGCTAAATACATTCATCTATATATAAGATTAATCGTATAATTATGAGTTTATATAAACACACTCTTCTATCTTCTTAGACTAGTTATTGATCACATTACCAAATGTTCCTTACTAATTGATCTTAACATTATGTAAAACTAGTAACTACTAATACATAGTAGTATACGTACTAAAGTCAAACTTAACAAAATAAAATATATATTAACCAATTTGCACGTTTTAATATATTGAAATCTATTTTAAATATATACTATATATGCACAGTTTTATTTTCGTATAGGCAACACTCAGTTATGCACAGGCACACACACACACACGTCCACACATCGATACACAAACACACAGACGCACACATTTGCACTTGCACAGTGCTGCTGAAACGTGTGTGCACACCCAATACACAGTTTTCTATCAGAATATGCCCATTTGAATGTACTTTTCACATATTGTACACTACACTTATGAGTTCATTGCCTTCTTGTCTGCCGCCCTGCAGCTTCCCAAACGTTAAGCACTGTTTTTGCGGCATTTTCCCTGTGCTTAGTTTTTGCTATAAATAAAATAGAGATCCATGCAATGCAGCCCGTATTACTTGCGCAAAAATATCTCAGTGCGCCAGTCAGCCAATCCCTAGTGTTGCATTCAATTTATCAGTGTAGTTTGTGAGTTCAATGCGCAGTGTACGCATTCAAATAGTTTGCTAAATCAAAACCAAATTCTTAAAATTTAAAAAATCGCATTGAAGAGGGTTACCCGAAAACATTTGATATATATGTAAAAATATATGCTAGGTAAGAAAATACTTACAAATTTCAATGAATGTGTGAGCAAAAAAAAAACATAAATATGAAAATTTTTTAGGAATTCTTTTAATTTTTTTTATCCTGTACCCACAAATGAGCTTAAAAATGGTTTTATTAAAAATCTGTAAGTGCGTGTAACAACTAGCAGGAGACATTCCCGGTATCGAAAATTATAAGTATGTATACATATTTGCTTTTATGTCTGTCCGTGTATAAGAACATGACGCCATACAAATTTGGAATGTGAACTTTCGTATTCCACAGGCAAATCGAGTTTATTTCACTCGAAAAATCAATAAAAACTTTTTTAACTATATTTTTTCTATTGAATTCTAAATGAGTATGCTCTAAATATTTTATGGCGTTCGTATTTTGTATTTTGTAAATATATTTTCAGTTGAAAAATTCATTTAATAGTTTATTTAGCTGTGAATATATGTTGATATGTGTATTCATTTACATTTGGATATCTGACTACGTGTTGTTGTTCTAAACATATTTATATTTTATATTAACCTAATTCTTAAATAGTACTGATTACTATGGTGTGAAGTTAGCCTTCGGCAGAATGTCAGTTGTTCTAATGTGTTTGTATATAAATTGAAACTATTCGAATAGTGTATACGCAGTTAGCACGTGAATATTACTTTGAAAAGTTTGGGTCAAAATGAATGATTTAAAGTGGCGTACAGGGTAACTGCTAGTCGAGCACACTCGACTTATAATTTTTGTTTTTAATCCAATATTTTGCTTACAATAAATGTATAGTTAAGAAAATATGTACATTTATCTTTACAATAGATGCTTATCATAATTTTCACTATTTAGTTTTCTAAATTTGATCCATATAGTTATATTGTTTCGCTCGAGTAACAGTCTAGGAATTTTCGCATTTGGTGCTTTTGTCTATCCGCTGTCCTATTCGCCATACTCATAAAATGCAGCCCATTATAAACCTTAAGACTCCTTATGCTATATACGCATGCGTTACGTTTAATGCAGTTTCAATATCAACTAAATACATATTACTCTTATTATACATATGAAGATATATTTATATAACATTATGCATTGCCTACCCTTACGTATGGCTGTGTGTTGTTGCATCCAACCAAAAAAAATGTTATACACACTTTGTTTTCCATGTAAATATGTTGTGTGTGTATAGAAGCCGGCAACAAATATTTACAATGTTAACTAGCTATTTATGCAAAAATCAATGTTTATTATTATTAACATGTTTATTAATGTTCCCCCACAAAAAAAAAAAAAACACATTGCACACATGTGACACAATGCAAAATTATAGGAAGTAATCACGCAAGAGCTCGACGAACTGCTTCAATCGCTCTCAACTGTCGAGGATGGCATCGGAAATATGAACCACAGCAGCTTGGAGGGCATGCTACAGGGATTGAAGGTAATGATGATGTTATTTGAACTTGAATCTTAATCGTTTCGATGCCTGACCAAGCACGTGTTCTTTCACCTGGCAACCTTCTAATAATAATATTAGTTACAATAATCATACTGACACTTGTAAATAGTCGTAGTTTTGTATTTTTGGCAATTAAGAAACGATTAATGGATGCTGGCGTGTGTCACACAAATTCAATAACACAATCGCATCATTCCACAGACAATCGTACATATCAATATTACAGATAGAAGTTTTCTGATTAGAGTACTTTAGCTTTGATATCAAATTACATATTGTGTTTTATTACATAGTAGTCCGGTTATACATATAGTAGTCGAACCCTTTGACGTCTACCATTTTATTTATTTATTTTATTTTAATTTAGTAGGTCTACATTCAATACATTTGGTTTTGTGTATTTTATCCTTTCGGCTTAACGTTTTTATTAACGCCTTCTTTTCTGCCCGATGTGCAGCTAATCCAAAGCAATCTGGAAGTACACGAGAAGGAAGCACAACATCTCAAAGATCAAGCAAAGGCATTGCCCACGGATCCAGGCACAGAGCGTTTGCTCAACGAGACCGCAGATCGCATCGATCTGCTGCTGAGGCGCACACAGCAAGGCATTACCATGATAGCTGTGAGTGTAAACCATCTTTACAGATAAAAGACACCTAATTTTCAACTATGTAATTTTTCAGAGCGCCATGCATGGCCAGAAGAAGCGTGAACAGGAGATCGATGAGTATCAGCAGCATTTATTGGAGCTGGAGCGCTGGATCAATGAGGTTTCCGCCGAATTGGCCTCATTCGAGCCAACAACGGACAGCAGCACCGACGAACAGGTGTTGAAGACACAGGTCGAGCGCAGCCAGCAACTGTTGCGCACTTTGAAGGATCGACAACAGTCCATGGATGATTTGGTCGAGCAGACAAGACAGCTCCAGGCACAGCCCGACGTTGCTCCATTGGCCGACACGCTGATGGAGCAGTTGCAGAGCATTATAATCATATTGCGCGAACAGATCACCGTGGCGACCACACGCATTTTCACCATTGAGAAGCGCATTGTCGAGCTGCGCAAGGCCAGGAGCGATGATGCACAGCGTCAGCGCGTGCTGGCCGATGCACAAATACAGCCCGTTGTTGCGGCAAGCACAGCGCCCGAATCGATCGAATCGAATGAGAGCACCATTGACTCGAGCTCCATGCCCGAGGAGGAGATCAAGCCGGCGGGCATTTATGTCGAGACGCAAACCTCGCTAAGTCTGCAGCAACCAGAGGCGCCGACGCAGATCGCCACGAGCAACGTGGAAGCGCAGACAAGCTTCCAGGAACCACAACCGGTGGCGACCGTCGAAACGGCCGAGGTGGCACTGCAGACGCTCAAGGAGCGAGCGCCCACGGAGAACATAATGGTCACCCAAACGGTGCAGCACGGTCAGGAGACCATACAGATCGACACGCGGCTGAATGAGAACATACCCGAACAGCCCGAAGATGTGCAAATCGAGGCGCGTTACCATCAGCAGCCCAAGGGCGATGTGCATCGTGCCACCGAGCTGATACTGAAGAATGTTCCGCAATCCTTTGAAACGACATTTGTCGAACCAGATGACACCACCACCGAGGTGGTTGTGGGCGCCGATGGCACCAAGCATATTGTCGTGAAGAAGGTGACCCGTACTCGCCAGCAAATTGTGCAGCAACAACAGATTAGTTCCATTGAGACGGTCAGCGATGGCGATGGCAACATCGAAGTGCAATCCACAGGCCAGATAAATCTGGAGAATGTGCAGACCACCGACACCATTGCCGATCCAAAGCAGAGCAGCTACCGCACCGTGGTGACGCAGCAAACCCGCGGCACAGTCTTGGATGGATCCCAGCCGGAGACGGTGACATTGAGCGAATTTGAGATGGAGCCGGTGATTGAGCAATACGAGCAGCTGGTGAGTCCCGATGCGGAGGGCAAATTGCAGCCATACCGCGCAGAAGCGGGCGAGTCCACATTGGATATCCATGATGGTAGCATACGCACCGTGATGCATCAGGTGTCCCGGAAGGTGATACGCAAGACCCGCAAGATAATCAAACGTGTGGTCATCATTGACGGCAAGGAGCACGTGACCGAGGAGGTGATTGAGGAGCCCGAAGAGATCGAGGTGACTGAGGAGGAGACAATGCCACATATCGATATCAATATTGTGCGCACGTTGAATGGCAAGGAGGTGAGCGAGGAGGAGTTCCAGCGGATGATGCGAGAACCGGGCGTTGTCATCGAAGAAGTTGCAACGGATCTGTCGCAACCGACAGCAAAGCCGCAGCAACAGGTATTTGATATTGAGTCTATCAACACCCCCACCATCACACAACAAGAACAACAAGAACAACCACTCGCTAAACAGACACCACCAACAACAACAACAACAACTGCAATTACAACAGAAACGACAAAAGCAGCACCTGTAGAATTGCCAGCACCTCAAGTAGACATTGAAGAAATCGTAAATGTTGCCACTACCAGTCCCGTTAATGTTACAGCAGCGACAGTAACTGCACCTAAAGACACACCTACAACAGCAACAGCGACAACATCAGCTCAAGTAATCACCACCACAACAACAACAACAACAGCAGAGGGTCAGCCCGTGGTGGAAGATATCAAGGAAATTTGGCCAGTGGACCATCATTTGGACACGACAAACATCGATTTCTCCCAGCACGACGAGAAGCTGGCGCCGCCAGCTGCCATCAGCCCGGAGACATCAATGCCCGCGGAAACCATTTGGCCAACTAGTCCTGAAACGGGCAACTCGGTTTCGCTTGAGTCATATGAATTTGAGCCAGCGCCACCAACAGCGCTCAGTTTCCAAGCTGAGACAACCGAGCAAGTAGCACAAAAGACTGAAGGAACTCCAAATGAGCCATTGGCTAAATCAAAGAATGCTATAGAAGAATTCTTGGCAGCTGAACAAGCACAAGCACAACCCGTCCAGAAGAAGCCTATTTCGCCATCAGCACCACAGGCAAAGCAAGCATCACCTGCGCCAGAAACACAGGTTGAAGAGTCTGTCATTGAAGTGCCACCTCTTGATCTTGCCGATAAACAATTGGAGCTACCTCAAAAGGATCTGCACGTGGCCACTCAACTCTTTATTGCCGAAGAAGCAGGCACGTCGAAATCGCCACGGAAAACGTACCAAGTGACAGCGCCCTCTGTTGAAGCCACTGGGGCTGGAGTGCTCAGGGTAGCCCTAAGCGCGACGCCAGATCTCATAGATGTTTCCAAGTCACCCGCCAAGGTGTCCATGACCATTGTGGAGACTGTCGCCGCGCCTCTGGAGCACGAGGATGATGCGACCATGAAGCGAAGTCGAAAGAAAAAGAAGAGAAGAGATGCGGAACCAGCAAAGACTGAACCAAAACCGGAACCAGAGCCAGTGCTCTCTCCCATATCCGATATCGAGCCGGAGTCTGCGCACGAAACTGGCAAAGAAGCAGAAGAAAAGTCTCCCATCTCGCCCGATAACTCGGAGCGCGACATCAGCAGTATCGGGTCTGAAGGTAATGTGAAATACGAATCAATTGTGGAGATTAGCACCGAAAGTGACCTGTCGAGCATGCATATTAACCCGACCGTCAAGGTGGTTGAAGATTCGGTGATACCCTCACCCACAGAGCAGTCGCGAACTCCCGTCACGGAACTGGTAATACCCACTGAGATTGTAGAGCTCGCCGCTCTCGAAGATGTGGAACAGCAGACGACACCACGTGCGTCTACTCCAGTAGCTGCTGAACAGGAAATTAAATCTTCGCAGACATCACCGGAGCACAAGCCCCAATTGGATGAGACGGCGGTGCAAACGAGCCTCGATGTGCAACCCACTAATCAGGAGAACGAGTCTCAGACCCTGATCGTAGAGATTGCCGAAACTGAAGCGCAGACAACGCCACGCGATGAGGCTCCGCAAGAACTAATCGAGACACTCAACACGGAGATGCAAACGGATGAGAGTGCCCAGCCCAAGGTAACAGTGGAGATCTCGAGTCAAACCATTGTGACAACCACTACCGAAAAGGAGCTGCAAACCACGCCCAAAGAATCGCCACGCCAGGCCGAAGCCAGCAGCGACCATGTGGTTGATCCACTGGTCACGGACTTGGTCAAGGACATGACTATCGATTTGCCGGTGCCCACAACGACGCAGTCGACCGCAACGGACGTAACCGTCACCAAGGAGTCGCACATGCAAACGACAACGCCTGAGCCAACGGAGGTCATAGTCAGTGCTCCGTCGGCGGTTGAGGTCAGTGATGTGCTGGTGCAGACCACGCCACGCGAGGAACCGCAGCCAGTCTCGCTCGAGGATAACTCGCTGACTGCCACATCCATATCCGAGCCATACGAACTGGAGGTAAGAACTACAGTTGCCATACCCGCGGATTCGGATGCATCTACAGTGGAGCCAACGCTCTACGAGTACACGCAAACCATGCAGTTGCCCAAGCCCGATAAGAAGGACAAAAAGAAACAGAAGGTCCAGCCACCAGAGGCGGATCCACAAATCAGTGTGACCGTTGAAATTGCGCCCGAATTGTTGACCGAGTCCGGCATTGTGCTCTCAACCAATCAGCAAATTGAAGAGGTGCCACATCTGCCGCCAGTACCCGACAACGAGCCGACTGACTTTGATGATCCCCAAAGGCCACAACGTGTCCAGTTGCAGATCACAAAGACCACGGTCTACGAGGAGTATCCCGATCTGCCGGTGCACATAATCGAGCAGAACAAGGTGAGCATTGCCTCGCAGCAGCAGGGCAGCGCTGCAAAGCCACGCACTGGGCCCACATCTTCGGTGACCATTGAGGAGGTTGCCTCGCCCACCGAGGAGCTGGTGGTGCCCATCACGCCGGGCCCAGACAATCTGAACGAACAGAATATTTGGCTGACAGCGACGACCAGCTCGAATGTGGACAGAACACCCATGGAAGCATCGCGACAGCTGATCATGAGCGAGGGCCTGCAGCTGTATCCGGGCAAGCAACAGCCGCAGCCGACGTGGTCGGAGACCAAGGAGGCCATCGGCAGTCGCATCCGGCAACTGAAGCAGGCGTCGCCACAGCAGCCAACGCCACTGAGCGATGTCCTGCACCTGGCCACGCTCTCCGAGCAGATCAAACAGGTGCCCACCGAGCAGCGGCAGCAGGAGGTCAACGATGGATTGGCAACCTTGGATGCGGCCATACGCAGCGGCGATCGAACCATCATACAGACCACGGTCATAACGGTCATTGAGAAGGTCTCCACCTGGCTGGAAACAATCGAGTATCGCGTGTATCTCATACGCCAGAACTCAAACGAAGGCCCCTCGGAACAGAAGCTGGACAACTACAATCAGCTAAACGAGGAGCTGCAGACAATCAAGCAGAATGTCGACCAGCTGGAGGGACAGCTCGTGCAGACGGAGAAGCCAGCGCAAGCCGAGTTGCTGCAGTACGTGGACACGCTGAAGGAGCACATCGATGCCGTCGAGCAGGTGACCCAACAGAATCAGGCCCAGGACAGCAAAGATATGGACAAGTGGCACAGGTTTGAGATGCTCTACAAGGAAGTTGCCACACTGCTGGAGTACTTGCAGCATTGCTTCGAGCAGGCCACCAGCGATGAGAATCCGCTTTCCGCGAAGCTATCGACGCTCGACGAGCTGGAGCAGCAGTATACGATCGTGCAGCAACAGCTGGATCAGCTCATGCAGAATGCGCGCTTCTTCCAGCGCGATTTCCCCGGCAAGAAGATGCCACAGGACGTGTACAGCTCGTACGAGACGAGCAAGAATATTGGCAACAGCATCGAGGCCGAGCGCAATCGGCTGCTCCAGCTGCAATCGCTGGCCGAGGAGTACGAGCAGACGCTCAAGGAGTTCACCAATATCACGGTGCTCGCCGACAAAATGATGGAGAGCCCCATTGTGTCCAGTTCACTGGAGCAGCTGAACAACGAGGTGCAGAAGCAGCGCAAGTTCTTTGTCAATTTGAGCCACTGCCGTGCCATGCTCGAGTCGCTCGAGGAGAACATCGACGGCGAGACGCGCGAGAAGCACTCGGAGCTGCACAAGGAGCTCTACCAGAAGGCCACCCAGCTGCTGGAGCGCGCCTCGGAACGCTCCTCGAAACTGGTGCAGGCCGCCTCACGCTGGACGGTGCTGGAGAAGGGCATGCGCGATGAGCTGCAGTGGCTGCAGGTGGCACAGCAACGTGTTCCGGATCTGTCGGCGGTCACCTCCGCCGATTATGATCAGTATGAGACGCTCTATCAGTCCGTCAGCAATGACATCTCGCATCATTATGTGAAGATGACGCAGCTGTCGGGCATTGCCAACAAGCTGCAGCAATTGGTGCAGGCGCCCAATCTGGTCGAGGAGACCAACGATGCCCTCATTGTGCTGCTCAAGCTGCGCGAGAAGGTGGCCCTCTACTTGCATCGCCTGCTCGTCTTCAAGGAGATTTGGGTGCAGTACGAACAGCAGACGGAGAAAATGGAGGCATTCGTGCGCGAGGTGGAGCAGGAGCTGCGCCAAATCCAAATACCCACACAGCCGACGGATCAGCCGATACCGCATATGCGTGAATTCTGGGAGATTAAGGCACGCTTCGAGCTGCACAACAACATACGCAACGAGGCGGGCCACAGCCTGGAGAAATCGCTTCAGGTCATACCCCTAGCCGACGAGATGCTGCAGCGCCAGTTCCACGCCCAGCTGGAGGATCGCTGGCAGGCGGTCGCCCAGGCCATTGAGCTCATACAGCGCAACATTGTCGATTGCCTGTCCTCGGAGGATATGCCCGACGACGAGAAACTGAAGCTGGTGGAGCGTGAGCTGCAGGAAATCTACCTGACCATGACCAGCATGAAGGGCGTCATCAAGAACGAGGAGGAGCTCTCCCTGTACATTGAGCGTGTCCAGGTGCTGCGCACACGCGTCGGCTTCATTGGCAACGAATTGGGTCGCATTGGACTCCAGGAGCCGGCCATTGAGCCCGAAAAGGTGGGCGAACTCTTTGCGCTCTCGCACAAGATAACCACACAAATAGCCGAGGAGCTGGAGTTCGCCTCCGTGCTGCGTGACCAGCTGCAGGCCATACACGAGGGCATCAGCAATCAGCGCAAGCATCAGGCCAAAATCTCGGTCATCCTCGACGAATGCGAGGCCGCCGAGCGCCATGGCGCCGATGTCATCGAGAAAGCCGTCGCCGACTGCCAGGGTGCGGGCGAGGAGCTCGTCGCCAGCTGGCAGGAGATTATGCGCATTCGCCAAATGCTGCACACGCTGCCCATGCGGCTCAAGATGTCCGTGTCGCCGGTAAAGCTTGAACGGGACATCTCGCAGCTGCAGGACGATCATGCGTTCCTCGAGAGCAAGTGCACCAACATAATGGCCATACTGCGCAATCGGCTGGCCTTGTGGCTGCGCTACGAACGCCAGCTGGAGCTGGTGCACGGCTCCGTCCAGGAGACGGACTTCATGATGGAACTGATACGCGTGCACGGCCAGGTCGACTACGAGCGCCTGCGTAAGGCCACCGAGCGATTGGAGGTAAGTTGAATACCTTTTTGTTTACAACCGTTTTATGGCAGGTAGATTCGTGTGCATGTCTCGACATGATTTGTTTTTGTGCGCGCCCTTTATCTCGTCTCTGCCCCGAAAAACGCGCATAAAAACCGCGCGCGGTTTCTGCCTGCGTTCAGTTAAACGCGCACACTCGAATATTTCACAGCAGTTTTCGTGCATGCTAATTAAGTCGCTGTCCAAAACGAAAAGCTCTTGTAACAAAAAGCTTTCGTGCTGCTGCACTTGCCGAAACGTTTCGTTGGCCCCAGTTCGAATCGGCCGCGAATCGCGTGCGTGTCGCGTGAATTTGTCGCTGCGTGCGGTTTTTTGTTTTTAAATTCCATTCATTGTTTCTAATTTGTTTTGTGGCGCTCTCGCTCTCGCTCTCGCTCTCTTTGCACGCATTTAGGGCCTCGCGGGCGATCTGCACAGTCGAGAGCAGCTGCTGGACGAGCTGAAGGGCGCCGCCAAGCCGTTAATCGAGAGCTGCGATGTGCAAATCGTCGAGCAGATTGAATCGTCCGTGCAGGATGCGGTAGTCGCCTGGAATGACACCACCGAGAATCTGCAACAGCTTTGCACCCGCTACCAGCGCGCCGTTGAGCTCTGGGACAAGTATCGCAACGCTTCCGCGGCGGTCAAGAGCTGCATTGAACAGCAAATGGATAGCGTCAAGTCATTGGAGCAGCCCCTGGATACCATGCAACATGCCAAGGTAAGTGGCCAAAAGTGAGCTGTAATTATTGTTGAATGTTCTAGTTGTATGGATAGGTGGGCGGCTGTCAGTTAGTGGGCGGGGCAGGTAGTGTTTGGCAGGCACTTGCCACCGTTTCGATTTTGGCGGCAAAAACGACGGCGTTTAATTGCCATACACTTGGACCGGACCGGGCTGTAATTACATTGATTTTCAGCCGTAACGCCCGGCCCAATCAATTTTCGGGCGCGTCACTGTAATCGCTGGTAATAGTACATGGAAATGGGCTACATGTGAGCTAACTTTTGTGTACACATGTGTATATGTGTGTGTACATTGGTTGTTTGTGTCATAAATTATTTTGTTTGACACCAAAAGACAGAGAGACAGACGTACATGCGGCCCAAAAGTTGTTATACTCTTGCATGGGGTACGTCTGAAATGATTAGACATCTAGTTAGTATATACTTGACGAGTATCGGGTGCACCCGACTAGTAAATACACGTTTACAGCATAATAACAGCTTGAAAAGTCGAAATTGATAGGAAATGATTATTTTTGTAATTTTTGGAAGAACATTTTTGGGTTTGCCGTTCCCAAGATATATGGATTTTTGCTTGCTCGTTTTGCTGCGCCCGCAGTGGGGAATACATGATTATTTCCAAAAAATTCCAAAACATTTTTTTATACTTCAAAAATTATAAACTATTTTTTATAAAGCATTTTCTTAAATTCACATTAAAAATAGAAAATAAATATATAATAAATAAAACCATGACGGAGTATATGCGTTTTGAAAAAAAAATTATTTTTAACAATGCATGTATTTTAAATGCCGAAACAATCTAGAAGATAAACAATGAATAAAATGCCATCAGACGTGAAAATTGGTTCTGTTTTGGCAAAGTTGTGGGCGTTTGAAATATGGGAGCTATGGATCCGAGAGCTTTACATGTCAAAATTATGCTTTTCTCCCAAAAAAAAAAAATTATTTTTAATAATGCATGTATTTTAAATACAGAATCAAGCTAGAAGATAGGCCATAAATAAAATGCCATCAGACGTGAAAATTGGTTCAGTTTTGGCAAAGTTATGGACGTTTGAAATATGGGAGCTATAATTGCGATACCTTCACATAAAAAAATCTCAATCAATTTTAATCTGTCTGACGCGTCTATACACAAGTATATACTCCAAGTCTCTAGCTTTAGTGGACATATGGACATTGCTCAAGCCGAAAATAATTTTTTCACTTTGGGAACGAGTATAAAAATCAATCGAAGCCGCTTACCATATATTAAACAATTACAAGAAATCATATATCATGTCATATGCTTACAAGGGTATTAGATCTTCGGCAGCACGAGCATAACTAATCGTTCTTGTTTCGACTTCGTTGTGATGTTCGTTTTATTTGCTTTAAATATTAACGCATAGTTTTGTCATTTCTGTATGTTTATTGATCATTAGGGTCATTATAGAGGCCAACGGCGACGCATTGTAATTATTTCTGTTTCTGTCCAGAGGTAGCCCAACTGTCACTTCACATGGCGAAGTTTATCAACCCGGCGCGTAAGCTCTGTGTTTATATAGCTGCTTTATCTGTACAGTCAAAAAAAAAAAAGAAGAAAAACAGAACCAGAAAACACGAATTTTTTCTATACATGTTTTGTACATAGGTATATGTGTAAGATTGCCTGAGCGTGTCCGAAGCTGTAGATAAATATAAAAATGTTTCTTAATTCGGTGCTGAAGAATTTCAATGTCAACGCAAAGCGTTTGCTTGCCCGTTTGTTCACGATAAGGCAAAGCATATCGAAATACATACTTACATACACATACAGATGATATCATAGGGCATTTGCTAGGGCCGGACGCGTGCTCTTTAAATTTGTTAATGCGTGTTGCCCGTTATATTTAAATAGCTGAGCTCTACGGGTGACCTCTTTACTAAATTGAAAATGAAAGTGCACTCGACACTTGCTCGACACCCCTATTACGTAGAGAAGTGCACTGAGATCGGGAACGAGCCAAGAGAATTGATAAGCACCGTACGTGCTGGTAATTAGCGCCAGCGGACCCGGCGGTCTTAAACTAAATATTTCAAATGTGCTTCGATCGAGCTAAATATAAACCGTTGACATTTGCATTTAAAGTGAAATAATCTGTGGCATATGGTAGGACATAAAATGGGCTTGCTTATGCTAGGAGTTTTTCCATTGGTGGTCTTATTTGCCCTAATTTGATATCTCGAATCTTCAAATTGCTTAGAAAAATTTAATAAATCAATTAACACTAAGCTGTTAGAATTTTAGAAACTAGAATTTATTATTTAAACAGCTCAATATGTAAGAAGAAAAATTAAATCTTTTTAATTTATTTATTTAGTAAATTTCGGATTAAATATTTTTATTACCATACAGATATATTTTGAAAAATCAAATTATCTCACGGGTTCTTTAAGTTTTTATTGAAATCTTAGTAAATATATTTAATCTAACTTTTCCACTTATTTTCACTTTTCTTACCTACATTCTTTGAATGCAATACAAATGTAATCCATTTCGTTGTCGACTTTTGCCAGGTATGCCAAGACAATCTCAGCGCGCAGAACGAACGTCTATTGGAGCTACGCGAAATTGTGGCCAAAATAGCCGCCGATGTGGGTCTGGATGCGTCTTCGCTAATGCAGGGCGAACTTGATGCGCTCGGCCAGCGTTTGGCCGAATGCAAAGACGCCATAACGACGCTGGCGAACGTGGCCGAAACGCAGGACAAGGAGCGCAAGGAGCTCGACAAGGAGGTGACACAGGCCAAGGTTTACTTCAACAATGTGCAGCAGGTGAGTCCAGACCACAAACTAAATTCGGGCTAAGCAAATCAGCTATCGATTCGAGTGCTGATGATGTTTTTTTTGCACACATATGGCGTGCGGTAATTCCCACAATGGTAATAACAACAACAACAAAGCTGGCGGACAGCACCACCGGCAATTGTTGTTGTTGTTGCTGTTGTTCTTGTTAATACAATATGAAGGACATGCTATTTTAAGTGGGTTAAAAGTTGAAAAACTTTCGCTCCAAATGAACACACACACACTTTTATAGATGTAGACGTGTGTGTGTGAGCTGAGTTAGAGCAAAGTCAGCGTTAAAGTGGCTATTATTGATTGTTGAAAGCCGCAAATAGTGGTTTGAGTGACAGGCATATTCAATTTTTAATCGACCACGCCCTTATAAATATTTAACACAAGGCTGCCAGTTAACCGCTATAGAATTAGGACTTATTATTTTTTTATTCAAATCACGGATCTATTTGGTCGAATACGTAAAATTTTGGGTTATTTACAAGCTATGATTTAATAACTGACGCTGGCCAGTTTACTGCACTCTTGCTCCACTGTGCGTCCGTTTGAAATTCACATGCTAACCAGTCGCGTCTCTTGCGTCCGCCCCCTTGCCCCACGCCCGCCCCCACCCGCCCAGACAGCGCGTGTTTCGTTCGCATGAGGTCATTGCCAGTTGGCGGAAAGAGTTGCAACGTTTTGTACACGCTGTTCCCAAAGGGGAACAACGAGCATATTGGTATATAGAGTCAAATTATTAGAGACTGTATTATCAGTCTATATTATTGCTTTATTATTTATTTAAAATTAGACAAGTTATTAAAACTAAGTCTGAATTATTTGTCTCATTTTTGAAGGCTTAATTTATGAGTCTCCGTTTCGGAGTCTTACTGCAGAACCTCAGTTTTAAAGCCAGCTTAGAAGTCTCAGTTTAAGGGTCTTACTTTCCGAGTCTCATTTTTAAACTCTCCGTTTGCACAAATTTAAGAACTTCCTCAAAGATATATATTTCGAGTATCTCGCAGTCGAGTATAGCCGACTGCAATGCTTTTCATTGTCCGCTGGGAAGCCGTGCAGTGCCAACTGTAACTGGAGACCACATTGTGGCTATTAGGGCCAGGCCAATTAGCCAAGCACGAACCGTCGCACTGGCCAGCGCCGGTGAAGCAGCGCAATCACAGTGCTCGCAGCTGACTAATCGCAATCGAAAATCGCTTTTATTTTGCGGCAGGACATTGGGCGCGGCGAGCCGAAGACGCCCAAGGAGAGCGAGGAGCAGCTGGCCGCGCTGCGCGCCCATCTGCAGACGCTGGCCCGCACCGAGGAGCAGCTGCGGCAGCTGCGCGAGCGCCAGCAGAACAACAACGAGCTGACGCCGACGACGGGCGGCGCCGCGGCTGCCGCCGCCGCCGACGATAGCATACTGGAGGTGCTGGCGATGTGGCAGAAGATCTTCCAGGACACGTTCCAGGAGTACCATCGACTGTCCACGCGCCTGGCGCGCACCCAGAACAGCTCGGAGGCGCTGCGTCTGTGGCGTCAGTATCTGCAGCACGTGCAGTCGTTCCTCGCCTGCGCGATACCCGAGGACTACAGCAGCCTGCGCGAACAGCAGCAGCTGTGCGCGATCCACCAGAACCTGCTCATCTCGCAGCAGAGCGTGCTCGCCGAGACGCCGCTCGAATCGGAGCTGTCCGAGCAGTACAAGGCGCTGACCAATCTGCACAACGAGACCCTCTCGCGCATCATGCAGCGCAACGGGGAGCTGGAGCGTCGCGTCAGCGACTGGAACGCCTACCGGCAACAGCTGGCGACGCTGCTCGACTGGCTGCGCCAGCGCGAGGCGGAACGAAACGCGCTCCAGCTCCGTTACATCCATCTGAAGCGGGTGCCGCATTTGCGGGCGCGCCTCGACGCGCTGCTGCTGCAGCTGGCGCGCGGCGAGCAGCAGAGCGCCGCACTGAAGGCGCAGCAGCAGCAGCTGCTGCTCCACTGCGACGATGCGCTGGCCACCGCCATGCGCATGGAGCAGGCGAGCATCAATCAGCGCATCAGCAATCTGCGCGCCGCCCTCGAAACGTGGCGGAACTTCCTCGAGCGGATCAAGCAGCTGGCCGAGTCGTATGAGCAGCGTGTGCAGCAACTGCACGCGGAGTTCGCGACGGCCCAGCAGCTGGTGGACGCCAGCTCGGGCGATGCCATGCCCAGCACGCCGGCGGAAATTGAGCGGCGTTTGGGCGCGCTGCGGGCGCAGCGTGTGCAGCTGGGCGCACTGGCGCCGGCGCTGGAGAGTCTGGCCGTTAGCCAGGAGGAGCTGAAGGAGTGCATCAGTCCGCACGACATCAAGGCCATACGGCAGCGCAGCTTCCTGCTGGGCCAGCAGCACGCCGATCTCGACTATCAGCTGGCCGTGCTCATCGGCGCCATCGAGGAGCGGCTGTCGCTGCTCGCCAACTTCCAGGCGCGCTACGGTCGCGTCCAGCAGTGGCTGCGCGGCCTCGAGGAGCGTGTGGAGCGCGACGGCGATGTGGCCACGACGACGCTGGCCAATCCCGAGCAGGCGGCCAAACAGCTGGAGCAGCAAATCAACGGCGAGCTGCAGCTGCGCGACAAGGAGCGCGAATGGCTGCTCTCCACCAGCCGGGAGCTGCTGGCGCTCTACGCCGACGGCACGCCCGAGGCGCAGGCGGTGCGCACCAAGGTCCAGGAGCAGAGCGATGACCTCATCGATCGCTGGAACCGTTTGAAGTTCCTGTGCAAGCAGCGCGCCACCAAAACTGGCGAACTGAAGCAGACGCTGCTGCGGCTGGAGGAGCGCATTGCGCTGATCCGCGCCTGGCTGTTCGAGGTGGAGTCGCAGCTGGACAAGCCGCTCAGCTTCGAGAGCTACACGCCGAACGTGATCAAGGCGAAGCTGAGCGAGCACGAGCAGATCCAGCGCTCCATCGAGCACCACAGCAGCAATGTGGGCGAGGTGCTCAACCTGGTCGAGATGCTGCTCAACAATGCCGACAGCTGGCGCACCCAGGTGAACACAACGGGCCTGGCCGCCTCCTCGCAGAATCTGGAGCAGCGCTGGAAGAACGTGTGCAGCCAGTCGGCGGAGCGCAAGGCTCGCATCACGGCCATATGGAACGTGCTCCAGGAGCTGATCAAACTGACCACCGAGCAGAAGAGCTGGCTGGCCAAGCTCGAGACCCAGCTGGCCGGCTACGAGCGCGAACAGAAGTACGTGAACAAGCAGCGGCTGGAGGAGCGCCAACAGGCGCTGCGCGCCATGCTGGCCTCCATCGAGGCGGAGTCCGTCAATCTGCGCAAGCTGGAGCAGACGTACGCCCGGCTAACGATGAGTCCCGGCGTCGAGCCCGAGAACATACAGAAGCTGACGCTGCCCACCAAGGTGATGCTGACCAAGTGGCGCCAGCTGACGCCCCGCTGCCACGCCCTGCTCGACGCCATCGACAAGGATGCGAAGCTGATGCGCGACTTCAATACGGCCCAGCTGGAGCTGACCAAGTCGCTGACCAGCATCCAAAAGGCCTTGGAACAGGTGCCCAGCGCCGAGGAGCCCAAAGCCGCCGCCGAACCGAAGGCGGTGCTGCAGCGCCTGGAGGGACTCGAACGCAAGCTCCAGCAGGCCGAGCAGCAGGTGCGCCAGACGGACGCCCTCGGCAAGGAGGCCGAGGCGCGCACCAAACAGCAGCCGAATCAGCTGAAGCAGCTGCTCAAGCTGATTGCCGAGTACACGACGCTCTGGCAGACGGTCCAAACGAGCCTCGTCGCCCAGAAGACCACCTGGCTGGCGCGCGCCAGCAAGGAGGGCGCCGCCGGCGCCGGGGTCGAGGAGGCGCACGCCAGCGTTCAGGTGAGCACGCTGTCGCAGCACAAGCTGCGCCAGGCGCAGCTGCAGCGCGAGACGTCGATCACGGCCAAGGATGCGTACATCATGGAGCTGCAGACGGCGATCGCCGAGTGCCAGGCCAATCTGGAGGAGCTGCAGCGCACCATTGTGGACAAGACACGCAAGCCGGGTCCGCAGAAGATTGCCAAACTGCTGGGCAACGCCCAGTCCTCCACGGAGCTAATCAAGCATCTCAGCCATTTGCTGGTCACCGAATGCCAGGCGGACCCCCAAGCCGCCCAGGTGGAGACCGTCTCAGAGCTGGCGCTGCGCTTCGATACGCTGCAGTCGCAGTGGAAGGCGCGCCAACAGCACGATCAGAATGCAAGGTAGGTTCTAATCTTATCTAATCCCCATGCCAGCTACATATATATACATATATATATATATATATACTCTCGCCAACTGCCTACTAATTTTATGCTTGCAAACTGTGCTGTAGATCGATTCCCGTCATATCCGTTTTTATACTATTCGAGGCTCTTATCGGCTCAGGTTGTTAGCAAGTTCCATCGGGGCATAGGCATATTTAATTCCGTTCAATTGAGATTTCAATTTCCTCCTGGCTCCAGTTTGGCAATCGAATCCATGCCGAGCTCACTGAACCGGTTCACTTATGTTCGCTTCCAACTGGAACTGCGCAAGATTAGTTTTCATTTTTCTTGATTTGTCAATTACAAGTTTTGTGTTTATAATTTCAATAATTACTTTGTCATTATAAATTTAATTCAAATAAACTTTTGCTTTGCCTTTTTCAATTTTAATTAATTTGTTTCCAAGGCCGCAGAAACCCATAAAAAGCTAATTATTTTCATTATTTTTCAACGGTTCAAAGTTTTGACTAGGGTTCCAGAGATCGCTCGTAAATTAGAATGCTTCGGTTTTTAAGTAATTATAATTTACAAAAATTCCAATTTCTGATAATCCTATTTTTCTACAAGAAGCGCATTTTTTCGATTTATAAAAGATTTTTATTTTTGTTATTATATTTTTTATACAAAAATTAAAAATAATTTAGCTTAATTGATTTCCTTTTTAAAATTCCCATATGTTCAATCTAAAGTATTAAAATGCCAAATCAATATTTTATTACTATATATATTATATATAAATAAAATATATAATTTAAGTTCAAGGAATGCTAATTTCTCAAAAGTTCTAATTAACGGGTGCCCACTGTATTTGTTTAGTACTAACTAAGAATAGGCAGTTTGCAAGTATATTTCCACCTTTTCTGGCTACTGTTTTTGTTGGTGTTTTGGGCGTGTTAATATGGTTACATGGCTAACAAAATGTTTTATTGCTTTATGTTTCGCTCACTCACCCACGACTATACACGCACACACCACACACACACACATACAAATGCTTCACTCGAACCTGCGCATTCATGATGGCCGCGGCCAACAGGTGCCTGCTACCTGCTGCCTACAAATACACATGCATACAGTAAGTGTTAACCCGGCGATATCTACCTGTAAACTCTTCACTCTACCTTTGTGCACTAACCGCAATAACAAGTCCAGGCAAGCTCCTCAACTCCTCCGTTTCTTGTTCTGTGTGATCATCCGCCAGACAAAAGCTGGCAGTGCTCCTCTCAATAGGCTGCCAGTCTCCAAGGTGGAGCACAGTAAGGAGTCTCGAGCTTGCCTGGACTGCAAACTTTGATCAGTTCAAGCAAGTTTGCATACCCACAAATTGTAATCAATATCTGAAGCTTTGCTCATAATCGAATGTTTATACCCTCTATACCCTGTGCAGTGAGGTCGGCCGGTTAACGTGTCCGCTCTGCACGCAACGCAATTGGCAGCAGATCGACAATGATCTGTGGCGTCTGGAGCAGTGGCTGCAGTTCGCCGAGAGCACACAGAAGGCCCAAACAGCGCCGCCCTCGAATATCGAGCTGCTGGAGGATGTGACGCAGGATCATCGCGAATTCCTGCTGGATCTGGAGAGCCACAAGTCGATCATCTCGTCGCTGAACGTGGTCGGCGACCATTTGGCCACGCACACGATGGACACGGAGAAGGCGCGACAGTTGCGCGCCCGCCTCGAGGCGGACAACGAGCGCTGGAATAACGTCTGCATCAATGCCACCAAGTGGCAGGCGCTGCTGCAGACGGCGCTAATGGGCAACAGCGAGTTCCATCAGATCATCGATGAGCTGGTCGATTGGCTGCAGCGCACCGAGAAGAACATCAAGGCCTCGGAGCCCGTCGATCTCACCGAGGAGCGCGGCGTCCTCGAGGCCAAGTTCAACAAATTCAAGGATCTGCGCGCCGAACTCGAACGCTGCGAGCCGCGTGTTGTCAGCCTGCAGGACGCTGCCGATCAGCTCCTGCGCTCCGTTGAGGGCTCCGAGCAGCAGTCACAGCACACCTACGAAAGGTAAGTGTTGTAGGCGCCAGTGCCGAGGGCGGAACGAAATAAATGCGAGCTGCTTTCTAGACAAAGCTAGATGACCATATATGTGTATCTGTGTGTAGGGAGCGGGGGCGACCAAGTGGAAGGGTTGCCAATTTTTGTGCGCTAGTTGGGCGGCATTTTTATTTTATTATTGGTTATTTGGCATACTTAGAAACAGATTAGTTTGTCTTTACTGTGCCTTTATAAATTTAGTAGAAAATTATTTAAATCTTGCTTCATTTTACATTTGTATTATGCGTAGAAACTCTCTATCTATAGTAGCTACAATGATTATCTTACTAAACTTAAAATTTTTTCCATAAAACGTAGAAAATGTAGCTTAAATATTTTTTAAAAATCAAGCAAATTTCCCTTGTGGTTCATAAACATTTTTTCTAATTTTCTATATCAATTTTCTACTGTTTATAAATATCGAAACTTTGTTCACCGAACTTTAGAAGTTTCGCATTTAAATGCAAGGAAAAATGTCTTACAATAATATTAAAAATGTTACTTTTTTGTTTTTGTAATTTTATTCAAATTGTTTGATTTAAAATAATATTTAATTCAAAGGACATTTTTCAAAAACTTTCACTGCAAAACCATTAATTATAATTAATTATAAAACAATAACTATTGTTTTCAAATCATGAACATTTAGCTTCTCAAACAATTTAATATGATTTTGAATGTTTTTCCCTAAGTGTGTAGTACTTAATTCTATTTTGTATTAAATTAGCTTTTGTTATAAAAAATCCACTTTTTATCAATCGGCATTTTCTCAAGCTTGTCATATTATTTAATTTATGCCACACGTTAAACATTTTTTAAAATGTACCATTACAACATTACAACAAAATTATACTAAAAATGTTCCGAAGAACATATTTTTCTTTCGAATACTACAATCTCACTCTCCTTCCTTCTCAACGTAGCTTTTGCACTCCGAAAAAAAACGTAGCTAGTTTACATACATATTTTAATAGCTAGAAACTTGTTTGCTTTTTTGTTAAATCTTTTTTTTCAACATTTTTCTTGCTTACAAATTTTGTGTTTGCTGTTTATATATTTTTTTTTGTTGCGTATTTGATTTGTGTTTTTTGGTACTCAAAATTTTATTCGTCCGCCCATTCTAACACTCCATCAAAACTAACGTTAAGAGCCGCCAGCATATGTTTCAAATATTCTAGAACCCTTTCCAGGCTAACCGATCTCCGGCTGCGCCTGCAATCGCTGCGTCGCCTCTCCGGCATCTACATTGTCAAGCTGGGCGCCGTGCTCGGCTACGAGGGTGACAATCTGGGCGTGCCATTGCAAATGTTGTCGTCTGAGGTAAGTGCAAGGATCTCAAATATGTTAAGGCTATTGCAATTAAACAATTTAAAGAATTTGTCCCGAAAACAAATGTAAATTTTCATTTTTTTTGTAAGCGCACCAAAGTAAGTGAACTATACGAAAAACAAAATTGGCTGTAAAAAATACATTTATGTACTACAAAAATTAGTGCGTGTTGAATTAAGATTGACTGAAGCAAAAACAATTTTATTTTATTATTTATTTATTTGAATTTAATTTGATTTTCTCTTTCTTTTTTATATATACATATTTTATGGCATATCTAGCTTTTGGATAATACTACATTATCAACCTCTTCTATGCAGGCCGCCGCACCAAACACAGAAAATGCAAAGTAAATATTCATAGAAAATTTGTTTAATTTTTAATTCAACGTCACGTAGTTTAGTTTTTTATTTAATTTTTTAAAATTAATTTCCATGCACAAGTACAACCTCTAGTTGCACTTGATCTAACTGTAGTATGTTGTGTATGTCTATATTTAAATTTCGCAACGATGTCAGTTTTCTAATCTAATCCTCGCCGCTCTCCACACACAGCAACACCAACACCGATGGCGATGCTGCCGATGGCGATGTCATCAATACCACGGTACTGGCGCGCGGTGCACGATTCCTAGGGCGCGTTGCACGTGCCTCGCTGCCCATACAGGCGCTCATGCTGCTGCTTTTAGGTGTGGCAACACTGGTGCCCCACGGTGAGGACTACACGTGCATGTTCTCCAACACATTTGCCCGTAGCCTGGAGCCAATGCTATCCTATCCGCACGGCCCGCCGCCAACCTAAGCGATCCCAAAACGATTGTCTGTTGTCAGTTGTCTTTTGGATTAGTGCAATAAATTCCGAGTCAAAAAAATAAAAATAAATCAATAATCAATAATAAAATCGAATCACACAACGGTACAGAACAGAATAGAACCCCAACACGAATATGCCTTTAAATTTGAGAACAATATATAACGAATGAATAATGAACCCCCGTGTATACAAAATATAGCAAATGTTTGTAAACAAAATTTTTCCCATGTACAAGTTGTGAGATCTAACTAAAGTGCTTCAAAAATGTAATGTAAATCGCGAAAATTTTTGTAATTTTAAACATTTTGCAAAATGTTGGTTATTTTTGGTACCCAGACACAAAAATGACAAAATAAAATATGTACATAATAAAATGAAAAATATACCATACCCTACTCGACGAGAGAAACACTTGAGCAAAAAAATGAAAACTAACGACATATAACGAAATATTTAAGAAAGAAAAGAACTTGTATTAACGATATACATAATACATATATATTTGCACAGCAAACATTTATATAAACATATATATATATATATATTTAAAATCTATGCCCAACATTTTGTATATAAAATAACTAAGCTGAAAACAAAACGAAAGCAAAAAAAATACGCACACGAAATATTTACCAAGTAGCGCACGTTCCTCCAGAGTAATTCCAGGGCAACTGCAGCTTGGGGCGGGGTCTGTGCGAATTTCGTGGAACATTTTTGCATGGCCCGGCCACAAGTTGCCGCTGCCTCTGGCTCAGGCAGCTAGCGGACAAACCTCAAGACAAACCATGACCCACATAGACCAATTGCCCAGAGTGCCGTCCAAAGGTCTTCGTATGCCGGGTGCAGCTGCACGTTTATCTCCCAAAACTCAAGACGTTGCAGCTGGCGCGGCTGTGATGGCTTCTGGATGGCGGACACTGGACGCTAGACAGCCGGCGCTGCCCGAGAGTCCACCCGCTGCCGTTGGCCAAGTTCTCTCCCACGGCTAACGAGCAGCAGAGAGCTTTTCGCGCCACCCGCCACAGGTGACGCCGCAGCTCTCGACGAACTCTCGCCCAACATCCAGGGGCAGCAACGGTTCTCTTACCACAAAGCATTCCTGAACTCATTTCCAAAATTCGTACCATAGACAAAGCAAAAACCCTGTCGGCTAGCTGATACCCTAACACGGGTGGCGGGAGCGTGCGCGAAAGGATCATTGAACAAAACGAAGCAAGTGTCCTATGCCGGTGCTAAACCAAACTTGAAACAATTTTTGCTAAACATGAATCGATAATTGTAAAGTTGCGTATGAATAAAATGCATAAAAAATGTTTCAAAAAAAAAAAAAAAATTGCAAACGAAAAAATGTTTAAAAATTTGCATATACTATAGAAATGGAAAAAGTTATCCATCCAGTTTAATGAACTTTTGTTAATATTTTTTGATAAACATTATCTATTTGCCTTATAACTATACTATATTTTTTATTATTTAATGCCCTGGAGCAGTTATTGAAAAAACATATATTTATTTATTAAGTTTACACGATATATATTTTAATTAAGTTGATTTAAATGTTAACTTTTGTGTGTTTTTTGCTGCTTCTGTAATTTTTAAGATTTCCTTTCTTGTGAACAACACTGTACCTTTATGCATATATTAAAGAAAAATATTTAAAAAAGTAAATTAGAATGGTTTTTGAATTGCGAGCGGAAATCAAATATTGGCCAGGTACATTTTGGTTTTCAAAATCTTGTTTATTTTGTATAGTGGTTGATACACGTTGAAAAATCGCTTAAAATTCCCCCTCTTAAAATTCCCGTATCCATTGCGCTATGATGGCCGCCTCCTTCTGGCGCGCATCGATTACGGATGCCGGATCCGACGGATGGCTCTGGCGCAGGTCCAAATGATGGGCTCCCTCCGGCAGAATGATGATGTGCACCTGATTGTTCGGTGCCTTCAAGACGCCACCGCCGCTCCAGGGATCGAGCAGGCCGTTGCTAAAGATGATGTTGCTAACAGTTTCCAGATCCCGGCCGCCGTATCGCAGTACGATGTCGTAGGGCTTGGGCGTGAGGTGGAACTTCTTTTGGCACTTGGCCGTGTACGTCTGCAAATCCCAGGCCGTGGTGCGGTACATGGTATCGCTACTGTTGGCGCAATTCGGCATCACCATCTGGTTGCAGCTCTGTATGCCCCAGCCACGGCTGTCGGCATTGGCACCCGAGTCGGTATCCTTGTAGTCGAGGCACTTGACCGTGCCCGTGTAGTTCGTGTAGACAGCCAGGGCACTGGCCATGCTGTACAACAGCTCGGTTTCCTTCTGATGGAGATCCTTCAGGTAGAAGCAGACCTGGCGCACGGGATACGCGGGCAGCGGCGCCAAGAAGGTGTTGTTGTAGGGATAGTTGGCCATGGCCAAGTTGGCGTACACCTCCTCGAGATAGTCCATCAGGCTGTTCAGGTCATCGCTGGTCTTGATGGGCTCGCACAAGTGGAAGATCTCGCCCAGCCGCTTCTTGCCCTCGTCTGTGGCCGCCAACGACTCGAGGGCCTTCCAGGATCTGCCGATGTTGGCGCTGCAGTTGGCATTGTAGGCCGTCTCGAACACCGAGGTGGTTATCTTGTTGAACAGATCGCAGGGCGTCAGGCCGGGAAACTGTAAAATGGGCGCCGAGGCGGCCAGTGCGCCAGTCACAATATGTGGATACTTCATGCGAAACCAGGCGGCCAGCATGCCGCCGTACGAGCCGCCAAATGCCACCACCGGCAGCTGCCGGCCGTTGCGCAGGTAGGCAATCAGGTCGGCATAATCCTCCAGTGCCTGCTCCACCGTCAAATAGGCCAAGTGCTCCGGCTTGCTGCTGTTGAAGGTGTCAGCGCCAAAGGGCAGCGATTTGCCGTAGTATCGATGCTCGGCGAAGACGACCACGGCGCGCTGCTCGGCCGCCAGCTCCCAGACGAGTCCGGTGTTCTGCGCGAGCCACTCGATGTCGCCCTCGTTGCCGGTGTAGAAGAACACGGGCGAGCTGGGATTGGCCTTGTCCACGAAGGAATCGTTGTACAGGTAGCGCATGCTGAAGCTCTCGTTGCTCAGGAAGCTGAAGTGATCCAAGGGCACCGTGAACTCCTTGATGGCATATTGGAATTTCGCTTGAACCAAAGTCCCTGGCTCAAAGGCCAAAATCAACAGGGCGCCGCACAGCACGGCGAACATTTTTCTTTTTCCCTATGCTAAATGACGCAGCAGACTCTTTTAATTTGTTTGAGCTGCCTTTGTTCGCCTCGATTCGTGCTTATCTCTTCTGTCAAGCCGGCTTTCATGACCCTGTTATCAAAAGCTTAAGCCAGTGTTGAACAGCGTGCTCTCTGTTAAGCTAAGCATGCCATTTTGAGCATAACAGTCGGCTGCGCAGGCAATATAGGTTTTAACAGCATCGATAATAACAGTTTATGTGAAAATTTAAACTTAACAGACTTATGGACCTTAACGGAACGCGGCTGAGCTGCGTTTAAATTAAAAGAAATTCATGTAGTATACATAAATATGTCAATTGAGATATTAGGCATAATACGATGTGGATTTTTCGTTAAACTAGGTTTACCTTTTGTCTTACCTTTCTCAAAACGTCAATCCAAATGAAATTCGAATTTCGATTTTTTGTCGTTCGAAGCTCTTCAAAGTTGTTGGAAAGCAAAACTTCAAGCAGCATCTGACAAAGATGTCCAAATGCGCCAACCTTTTCGTAAAGCGTCCGTGTATATTGCGCTCCTACTGATACTCGAGGCTGTCACCGGGCTACTGATCATAATTGTAACGGCCATTTACCAAACGATTCTGTCCAGCTACTTGGAGGACATCGATTGCCGGCTGCTGTTTAGCTATCTGTTGAACGTGTACATTCTGGGCGCCCAGCTGGTTGTCACCTTTCTGTGCAGTCTCTCCCTGTGGAATCGCCTGTGGAAGAGGCGCTGCACGCCCAACATTCGATTGATGGTGTCCGTCTGGCTGTTCTACTCCTGCGTGATAATTGCATCTGGCTTTGGCACCGTGTGGAATCTCTACTACAACATCGATGTACTGGAGAGTGCGGCGGAGAGTTCACTGCTGCGCGGCATCGACGAGTACTACTCGTGCCCGGAGTGGAAGCTCCTATGGGACGGACTGCAGCTGCGGAAGCAGTGCTGCGGCGTCTACAGCTACAAGGACTGGATGAACGCCGAGTGGATGCCCACCCAGAGGGGCAACGGTTCGTGCCGCAACAAGGCCGTCCTGGCGCCCATCGCCTGCTCCAAGCGGGGCACAGAGCACAGGATCCCCAACTACTTGGCCAGCTCCCAGGAGTACAATGGCTACAAACGGTCGCCCTTCCCGGTGCTCACGATCGACACCATAAACACCAACGGCTGCCTGCCCGTCTTCTCGGAGGCCATTTGGCGATACTTTTACATCCTGCTGCTGCTCGTGCTGATGGCGCTGAAGTTTCTGGTGAGCGCACTTTGCATTTAGCAAGTATTTAGCCACAAGTTGATAACGGTTTTTAGATATTCCTGTGCTGCTTAACCAAGTACATACTGCAGCGCCAGAACGCGGGCGGCACTGAGAACATTGGACTCACCGACGAGGACGGCTGTCCTCTGGTCATGGTTAAGTATCCGCGGAACGTGCGCTGCATCACGATCAACGAGGACGACCTGGCATCCGACATGGCGCCCGATGGCACCTATTGCAACTGTGAGGAAGTTGGTGAAACATGCGATTGCTGCGAGAACTAAACAAACGTTAACGTATATTTTATAGTTATTTTGCTTGTTGTAATCTGTAATTAAGTCGTATAAACTTTGCATTTATTATGAACCAGCGGATTTCTTTCTCAAATAGATAAACAAACCAGCAACTGATCCTGAGGTCAATTTAAAAAAAGATAGTACCTGGAAAGAGAAAACTCCCACATCTCATTTAATAATAATAATAATAATAATAATAATAATAATAATAATAATAATAATAATAATATTAGTAAGAGTTTAGTAGTGGATATTTTAGGTCTTTAAACGCATTAAAATGCTTTAGTGCTTTATAAACAATTTACAATGCCTTAACTATAAATATTCAATTTAATTTTAATAACTCTTATTAGGCTTAAAAGAATCCAACGAAAAATTGAAACTAGGTTCAAGAACGGAATTTATGTATTTCATTTATTTATTTATTTTAGGGGTTTCTATGTTAATGTACTGTTGTGTTCCCACTAGCCAAACAATTTACAGATAAACACATATTTTATTGAACGCAAACTCAAACAGTGTAAAAGC
The DNA here is from genome assembly GCA_035043565.1 of Drosophila robusta. NCBI lineage: Eukaryota > Metazoa > Arthropoda > Insecta > Diptera > Drosophilidae > Drosophila > Drosophila robusta. The sequence goes on along the minus strand of JAWNMW010000583.1, from coordinate 7,495,473 downwards.
CTAATGCGATATATTCGATGAGCGCTTTTCAAATGCAGGTGCTTGCCGTGCGAAGGCAGTGGATACGCTGCATTAAGTGCCGATCGCAAACTGTCTACCAACACTGATTGCATGCAACAGTGTTCAACACTCTGGAATCCTTGATTGAAAATAACGCCTCATCTGTCACTTTTCGGCGCTGCAGCAGTTTATTTTGCGAAAGACCATTCCGACCAATTTAAGCATGTGAGTGAACGCGTCCAGGGTGTTAACGTCTTTTAGCGAATTACCCGATTGCAGGCCATTTCTGCCCAATGTGCCGCACATTGTTGGGGACGATGACGATCTGAGCGAAACGGATGACAACGCACAAATGTTGGAAGCGTAAATATCTGCGTACTTAATACCGAATTGAGAACTGCTTATTTACGCTCTCTCTCTGGTAGGAACAGGCACCCAGCGGTGGGTTCCAGTTCGCCGGACGGAAGGAGCCCCGACAATGACTCAGCATCCTCGGACCTCTCCGAATCCTCCTATGACAATGACAGCGAGGCCAAGTGGGTTTGCGAAGAATTGGTTATTTCCTGTTGATCCCATATATACTATATATAACTATATCAAATTGTAGCGAGTATTCGAACAACAGCACGGCAGAGGAGGAGGACTGGTCCAACAATATCTCCTACATTGTTCGCACTCCGTAAGTTGTCCTCTTTGGCTGGCTTTTAAAGTGATCCATTTACGAAATTGTAGGGATCGGGAGCTGCCGGAGCAGTTGGAGGCGATAACTATGTGTGAAGTTGACTTGACCCAGGACGCAGCGCCAGCTGAAAGTGTTCAGTCAATTGATTTAACCGATGATTTGGAGTCGGAAAATGTGGAAAATGGCGTGAGTGAATGCAGCTCCCCCGTGGATGACAAGTCCAACACAAACGATGCAACACGCTCCTCCAATTCCACGCCGGACAGGGAGTCGGTCGCAAGCAGAGATGATAAGCACTCAAGCCGGTCCGAGCAGTTGAAGGACTCGCCTCCTAATCTCCCAAATGCCGGCAATTCAGTTGAGGATTTGTCGCCGCCGACGCGTCGCCAGTCGCTGCGCTCGGCCCGTCGCCCAACCCTGCTCAAGGGCGTGGCGCCACCGACGAAACGCGGCCGTTCGCGCAAATCGAAGTCGATCAACAACGACGACGTCGGCTCGCCGCCGCCGGCGCCGGTAACAACAATCGCCGCCCGCGTGACCAAGCGGCCTAGACGCCGTTCCCTGACGCTGCTCAAGTCGCCGGTTGACAAGAAGCCGCCCGTATTGCTGGCCCGGCCCGTCGAGGTGACCGAGTACTTCACCAACATATCCGCCACCCTGGTCAGCCATCGCGTCAACCTGCTGCCGTTCCTTTACATGCGCAAGCGCATCGATCGCCTGGTGGGCGAGGCCATAGCCAAGACGAAGCTGGAGCGTGAGAACAATCCCTTCCATTGAACACAGTATGAACACAATTGCTCCCTAGCTGAATAAAGGCGCAGCCTTTTATTTTACAAATATCTGAGAATCGGAGCGTGTTTAAATTTAAGCTAAGAACTGACCGCTGAAGGTTCGTAATTGTACAATTAGATCGAGTCTATAACTAAGCTTAGAACTGATCGTTGGCACATAAATCTGACAGTTGGATTCAGTGTAAAATTAGACTATCGTTAATTGGCAACAACAAATCTATTTAGCTGAACTAAGAACTGCGTGTGATAACTGAACAAATATGGCATTTGGAGTGAGATCATTTTTAGGCCGAGTTAGGGGCTGCTGTGCTCCTGATCGGAAGAGGAAGAGCCGGACACGGCTGCGCTGCTGGTGCTGATCAAGAGGCGACTCGGCATCTCGCCGATCGAGGGCATCGTGGACACTTCGCTGATGCTGGACAGCGAGCCGATCTCTTCACAACTGACGCCAGAGTCCACGCTGGCCAGCGATGTGGGCGTGGCATCCCGATTCGAGAGCTCCTCGTCCGCAATCTGATGGACACGTTTCGAGCAGAGCCCCGAGTCCGGCTGGCTGTTTTCCCGCTTTAGCGGGCGCACCGTCCGGCCGGGACTCCAGTTGAGCTCACGATGCACCACAGCCTCCACCTGCAGCTGGATCGGGTTGCTCGCGGGACTGTCGCACTCCCGCTCGAAGCTGCCCGCGCCCATGAACATATCGATGGACGGCGGAGGCGTCGCCGGCCGAACAATCATCGTGGAGTTGACCATCATTTGAAAGTCAATGTCGCTTTCCTGCGCAAACGTAAACTCAACTTAATTATCCGTTTCTGGAGTTGGTTTGATTCGCTTGTTTACATACCAGGAGAGCGCGCCCAAGATTCGTGCACTCGGCGCCGCTGTAGGACGTTGACATTTCCATTGCCTGGGCTATTTGGCGCATTTCATCGATCTCCATATCGTCCTCGTAGGCACCTGCGCCTTTAAGTATCTCCTTCAGTTTATTGAACTTGCTGCGCAGTTCCATTTCGATTGGAATTTTTTTGCCAAAGATGGCAAGCAAAAAGCGCCGTTATTTGAACGGATAAAATATAAAATCATCTACGCTCGCTAGATGTGTGCGTGATTTCGAAAATATCGATACAATTTCAGCATTTTAAATGTATCGATATTATATGTTACAATTATATCGACGATTATATGTGCTTTGTATATATTTCTTCCTGATCGGTATCAAATTGGTATTACTGCTAATGCAGCCACAAAAAAATAGCTGTTGTTACCTGTTGTTGTCCAACATTTGATGGCAACGCAAGCTAATTATCTAGAAATATAGTGAGTTACCCATCACTTTCAGTTCTTGTACCAACTCGCATCGCTATGCATGCTTATCGAAATTTACTGTTTTATCTAAATTTAATTTTATTTTGTGAAGTGAAGTTTTTACTTAATGTGCATCCATTTAATGCATTTAATCATCGCGCGCGTGTATAGTGAAATAGCTATTGAGCAATGAGAAAAAAGAATCTGCGCTTAACTCCGATCTTTTATTACACTTAATCTTCTCTACAATAGGATGGTTTCCATACGCAAATTCATATTTTGTTTTGATCGTCTGCGAAGTCTAGCGGCTAAAGTAAGGCCATGAAAGCTCCATGCAATCAGAAACAGGTGAGTTATATGGGTTATGGGCTTATGGTATAAATTGTCTGGATTTGCTAGATTCTGATCATAAATTTAATAGACTCTCCCGAAAAAGTCCAAAGCATCTAAAAACCGCAGCGTACACAATATATGGCAAAGCTCGCCCATTTCTATAATATCTTAAGCTTCCCTTAACCTAGTTATAAACTACTTTATTATTATCTACTGATTTATTACGGCTGTGTTGCGCCCCGTTTGGGCCCATAAGCTACTGTGCTGCGGCAGCACATGCTAAATCAATTTGTAGCTTACATTCAGCTGATTGTTTTGGTGAAATGCAAAGCTTTAACTTGTGCAGCGACGAGCTTTTGACAGTTAGCAACCTGCAAATGAGCTTTTCGTGTCTGCTAAAGCTTTAATTCAAAATATATGAAAAAACGAAAAAAAATTTAAATTAAAAAAAGAAACAATGTTTAGCTTGTAAAAAGCAATTTTAGAGCTACTTTTTGAAGGGTGGATAAATTGTTGACACTTTTTTGGCCTCAGTAAAGTTGGGAACAGTTTTTGTAATATAAAAATAATAAATGTGTCTCTTTTTGCGGAGCAACCTGACCCAGAACTTATCACGCCTAACCGAAAAACCAACGACAGCAAAGTTAAAATTTAACAAAACGTCAAATTCCCACTTGCAGCTTTTTTGACTTTTTTGCTCTCATTCATTATGCGCAGCACCCATAAAAATGGTGGTAGAATAAATATTTGAACTTATAATGAGTATAAACGTATTTATAAAAATTTAATAATCGACGTGTCTTATATCTGTTTGTTTAAAGTATGAAAATAATATTATAATTAAGTGGTTTAAATATGAAAGAAAGCATTTCACACATATGTACATATATATTATTGCTTGGTTCTTTGTTGGCAATATTTCAAAATATTTAGGTTTATTTAACAAGTTTGTTTTTTTATCTATGTAACCTAAATTTAACGTTCAACAAAACAGTCCACATAATTGAAGAAACAATATCCTTGAAAAAAATTTGTCATTTAGTCTCTACTCGTCTAACTCAAAGCACTCTCTAAAACCTCAACCAGAAACCAGATCCGATGTCAAAACCGTTTGTCGTTTGTGGTTTTCCGCTTTTTGAGCAGTTTTGTCCCTCACTTGAATTCTTTTTCAATTGTTAGTCATTAAAGGGATAAAAAATATAAAAGCAGGCAACCTTTGTAACGCATTGCACCAAACATATATATTTTATTTTATGTTTGTGCTCAGTTAAGTGTAGTATAGTTAAGTATAAAGGTATCTAAACTAACTACGCTCGCTTGTTTTGGAATAAGTGCACTTGATTTAATTTTTGTTTGCAGCATTTTATGATTTAATCTAGCTTCATTAAAAGCTTAACGCGTTTAATTAAAACATTTAGTTGCTGAAATTAAAATGGTTATTTTGAAACAAGTGAAAGAGTAAAAAGCGCTAAGCACAAATATTTGCATAGTTTTTGTTCCGCCTTTGCATGAAGCGTTTTTCCCGGCATATAAAAAAACGTATAAATTTGCTTGGACAATTTACAGGCAAACATTACAAAAAAAAAAGAACTGCCACCCGTTTTTGTGGTAAAAATTATGCTATAATTCAAAAACAGCGCTAGAATACACACACACACACACACACACACACGCCGTTCATTAGCACAAAACCCACACATTAATTTCATATGTGTGTCTGTGGTTGTGCTGCTAATCTTAAGGGAGTGTAAAAATGTGTGTGTGTGTTTCAGTCTCTTTCAGTGTCTACGTATGCTTCTGTGTTTGCTTTTGTCACCATAAGGATATAAGCCATGTTTTTACTGCAACGTCTATGTGTGTGGGTGCGCGTGTGTGTGTGAGTGTGTCTGTGTCTGTTACTGTGTGTGGGTATGAGTTACTTTATGTAGCGACATAGCTGCAGAAAAAAGTGCAAGCTCTTCCGTTCCTTCTGGCTTTAGTCCTGCTAAGCAAGGACCAAGCGACAACGACAAGCCAACCAGGCCAATTTCAGTTTCGGTGATAAATTTCGTATAATAAAGAAGACATTAAGCAAACGCCGGCGAGAACGACAGCAGCGACAAGGACAACGACAGCGACAACAAGGATCGCCCGCTGAGCTCAGCCCATATAAACCCCCCGCCCACTGCCATGCCCTCCACCCTTTCTTCTACACAATCACACACAGTTTACACCTTGCAGCAGCAGCACTAAAAAATAATATTATGCTGCTTTTAAAAATGTATATTTTAGTGTGTAAACGCTTTAACGTTTATCCTTTAATTTCCTACATTTTTGTTTTTATATTTTGTGCTGGCGCCAAAGCTAATATTCGCATTGTTTTCAGCACTTTAAATCAGAATTATATCCATTTAAGCGTATGAATAAGCCCCGTCTAAACAGCAGTCAAACGAATCGCGATGAAAGGCAATTGCCATTTAATATTTATGCAAATTTATTATTGATTCCAATTTCGATAATGAAGTGCAGTTTTAAAAATAAGCACCTTAGGGCCTAAACTTGCCCAAAAATGCTGCATTTGGTGCGCAAACAAATTTCTGTTTAATTTGCACTTTGGGCCAAAAAGCAATTATGTTATTGGGTAATGGAAAATTGAATATATTTACTACTTATTGAAGCATGGCATTCGATTTTTCATTTTGTTTATGAATATCAATTAACGTTCACGTGCGAGAAGTTTAGCGATTATAAAAGAGTAATGAGTGCATTTATAAATTAAGCTAAACATATTGTAGTGCTTTGTAATGGAAGGGCCGCTTGGCAATTGCAACTTCGGGAAATTCGCATTGTACGGTATATTCAAGAAAAAAATAGGCGCATTGAATTTTTGGATTTTTTATATAATAAGGTTTTGTACCCTTTTAAAAATCATCAAATTGTGCATTAGGAAAATACATAATTAACAATTCAAATCATATTTTGCATTGGAAAAATAAAACTTCCCAAAATTGGAATTTGTCACGAAATAATTTCAGCTCAGGTCACTCTCTGCGATGGACTATTGTTTATTCATAAGCATTAAAAATGCTGCACTGTTATTTACATTAAAATTTCTACTGCAAAGATATTTTATTATATTACGCATTTATTATAACTGACACACAAATCATTATTTGTAATATTTATTGAAATATTTGTGGGTATTTGCATTCCAATTTGATTTGCAATTCGTTGGCAAGTGTTTATACTCTGCTTTAAATAGGAAAACGAGTAGATTGCATTGTTAAATAGAGACGCAAATAAAATATCAATTTTATCCCCAACATCTTCACGGTAAACATTAGCTCAGAGTGTGGCTTAGTCGGGAGATTTGTGACTCCACAAATAAGCTTGGTGCCCATAAATACCACAATGGCCAACTGCTTGACATCGTGCATTCATATTATATATATGCATTCCCTGTAAGAGTTGTGCCCCCCTAGTCTCCACCTGATCAGCGGGTTTTGCGGCTGGCAGCAGAACGCAAAGCTGTAAAAACACAGCTGACAGCGCACAGCTGGACATGCGGAGCACACGCAATGGCAACTAAACAACTTGTTTCTGGTCGGGTTGCCAACCTGGTTGGTGGCGCCACCCGGTTGTACTTGTGTTTGACACTTTAGTACCGCAATGGTGGGGCGGTCGGGCAGACAATCAAAGTGCAACCAGACAGAGAGTTAAAAGTGGCAGGCACATAAAAGCAACATAATAGCAAAACTCGTTCGTCGAGCGACAGGTGAGTAGTAGGGGGCCAGGTAGATGTGGCATGCAACAGCCACAAGCCAAACAAGCGGCAAGCAGCAAAAAGAAATCACAAGCAGAAGAAGACACAACAAAGTTGTCGACATTCGTTTGTAAATTTTCAATTCTGAAGCGGCTCCTCAGCTGGCTGAAAATGCGGACTGCTGGACGCACGCTGTTTGTTGCATGCGGCATGTGGCATGTGGCATGTGGCATGCACGGCCAAGATAACAGTCTGTGGCCACAGTCCCTACCAAATCCAACAAATATTAGCTGCTAAACAAGCAGTTGCATATTTTGTGCTTTGCTTCTTTGCTTTGCGCTAAATTTACAATTACATATGCAATGCCAAACAAAAGACAAAACGATGCGCGTTGTAAATTAAGTGCAAAGGGACAACAAAACAAGAAAAAATCAGTTAAAGTGACCGACTTAGAGATACCCAGCTTCGATCTGTCGAAATATACTGCATTCTGTTTCTTAATACCACATGAACTGCAATATTCGAGTTCCGAATTATAATTAGATTTTGGTTTTCTGATTTTGTGGTATATTTAAATGCGTTCTATTTATCTCAAAAATTGATTCTTGAATAGCTACAGGATGAAAAAATATAATATTTTCGATCTGCATATATTCGCTTAACAAACCAAAAGTTGTTTATTAAGCTCATCTCTCCTCGAACATCGATACTTAACGATTTCCAAAAAATGCGGATTATAAAAAAAATATTTTGAGGACAGTAAACGGTAAATAAAATGTCTAAACGAAATATCTAGTCTTTAGATCATATAGTCACATATGTACATACATACACGTAGGATCTAAAATATCTCCAACGCAAACACCCATTTTAAATGCGTACAGGGTAGAAGAAAAAAATCGCAAAAAATTGGCATAAAATGCAAAAATGAAATGCAACAAGCAAAAAAGCTCTTGCTTCGTTAAGTTTTTAGCGTGCATGTGGAAACATCAACAACAACAATAATGTGTTAATATGCAGCCATACACACAAACACACACACACACAGGCATTCAGGCCCACATTGCCATTGGCAAATACTCAGGCACATACTCACACACACATACACACAATCACAAATGGACGCATGTGTTAATGCAGCCGCAGAGAATGCAAAACACATGCGACGAGTAAAAGAAGGAGACAAGAAGCACAGAACGAGGAAGGAAGACAGAACTTTGTCGAAGTAACGGTTGAGCTTGCGAACATGATAAGCACTGACAGAGGAGGACAGGGAGAGTTAGAGGGAGAGAGAGAGAGAGAGAGAAGAGAGCGAGTGGCGGCATGGAGACGTTGTCGAATGCAAATGCTGTAAAATAAAATAAGAAATGTGCTCCACGAGCAAAGCAAAATGCATGCGAATATATGAATGCGTATGTGAATGTAAATGCGAATATGTGGCAAATTTAATGCGAATGGAGGGGGCTTGTGGGTGAGGGGTCGGAGGGTTGCATTTGAATGCACTGAATGTCGCACAGTACAGGTTAAATTGTACAGAATGGTGGGTGACAGCTCTGCTGTTGATTACAATAAGTTGCAAGTTCTTTGAACTGTAATACTTTTAACGATGGCCTTATGATTGAACATGATATAAACATGATTGAACATTATATTGAATATTTTTTTTAAGCACAATACTAGGTTTTTGCCTTAAATTCGAATAACTACTCATATGTCATTGTTGCTATACGATCAGATATTGCCACTTTTGGAAATTAGAACTGTTCAGAAATATAATATTAATTTGGCGAAAAAAAATATTCATATACAAATTATAAATTGTTTTTTAAAAATTTTCGAAAATTGTGCTTAGAAATCATATAATTTAATACAAATGTCACTAATGTTATATTTGCAATATAATTTAGATTTGAACCCAGGGTTTCGATCATTCCCACCGAAAACGGGACAACATGTTTGCCCGCTTAATTAGCGGGCAATTTAATTCGCAACTGTTGCGCCACAGGCAACAAAATATGCAAATTGCAACATAGCATTTGCAAATGATATATAGTACATTTATATACGGATATACTATGTATTCTATATGAGCCTTAAGGAAGCTCTTAGACACATACACACAGCCACTATATTTACTTACCATAGATATATTATGCTTGTCTGTACACTTCCATCATTTGCTGGGCTTCCCTTTATTTTTTACGCTTTTCATTTTTTATACTTGCTCACTTTTCACTGTTAGTTATGTCTGCTTGCGGGCAGCTTCTTTGCATGTTATTTATGTTGTTTTGCATATACTTTTTATTTAGCAAAAAAATATAAGGAAACTAAAAATAAATTCATGTGCTTTCTGTGCGCATGCATTGCACAAAAGCAAATGTAGGATTTGCGTTAAGTGTAGCATACTTTTAAGCGCTGCGGGGCCAACTGGGTGTGCATGTAATTTGACAGAGTGTGTGTGTGTGTAAACAAATGTACATAATTGCCAGAGTTATAAAAGAAGCCAAATTAAAGCGCATTACAGAACAAGTTCTTTGAACTCGGTTCACGTCACAAACTTGAAAAGCCTTTGCAATGTTAATTGATTTAAACTAAATTATACTAGTTTTAATGTGACAGTTAAACCTTTAACTAATCGTAAGATTGAAGAAGATCGATTTAAGTGTTAAATTATATCAGTAAATAAATCATTGCGTTTATACGCATTTATTTATATAAACCTTAGAATATCACAGATATTCGTAATCGATTGTGTATATGGCTCACCTTTGTGAACAGTAATTTATAATTTAAGTTTATTTTAATTTGGTTTCTCTAGCACGGAGATTAGCCGACGATCGAACGGACGAACAGACAAACGAACCTGAATTTACTTTACTTGATAATTTATAATTAGAACCATGTGAATTCATTTAAAATCTAAATGATAAATGTGAGCATAATTTGAATATATATTTCTGCGTTAATGGAATTTAAAATTTAAAAACTCTATGAGCTCAAGTTGGTTATATAGAACATAAGCTTTTAATGCCACAAATCATTTCTTATTTTCATGTGGTTAGTTTGGAGTTTAAACTCATGTCAGTGGAACTTTAAAAGCAGCTTAAGTTGAGCTTAAGCTTAAGCGCAATGAATGAATGAAGCGCAATTCAAATATTTTGATTGCTGAGATGGAAATGTCAAAAGCGAATTCAAATAAAAATGTAATAGATTTTAGCCAGGTGTTATACCAAGCTTTTTCAGTTTTTATCCAATTATAAACTTAAAGTTTCCTGGAAATTTTGTGAAACAAAAAGTTTTGCCCACATTTGCTAAATTTGTTTTCTATATAATTTTGAAATAATCTGAACATCCGGTCATTTGTTAGCATAAACAACTGACACAACGGCCAATATTGTAAAATATGCATAAATATTTGAAGCAAACGACTAAGTTGGAGTTGGGGGAGCAATGAGAGCAAACGGCCGATAAGCTCCTGCACTCAGCGCAGGCAAGCGGTCCCAGACGCTTTTTGTACAGGCGGTAAACAGCTGGGTATTGCCACAACAATAACAAAAACAACACAAGCTGCTACTCTTTTGGTTGAGCTGCAGTAAAACATTTTGCCTTTACATGTTTTCCAATGCTAGCCACTCTATCTTCACAATTTTCTATCCGTTTTGTGCTATTTATTTGCATTTCCCATTTGTGTGTGTGCACAAATTTCTCTCTCTCACTGTCGCACTTTCGCCAGAAAAACGTATCTCTCGCCATGTCTTGGCAAATGTGTGTTAGAATGTGTCCTTTAGTCATGTTTGATTTGCAATTTCGCACAATCAATGTTTAAGCACAGCCGGCAAATCTCCAAAATTGCCAATAAATTTGTTCTATTGACTGTGTCTGTGGCTGAAAAAAGTTGCTGCTGTTGCGCTTACATTGGATATTCAATACGAAGAGACTCAAAATAAAACTTTATATATTGCCTTCAACGCAAAGGAACACCTAAGGCAGCTTTATTCGAGAGTGCACGACTAGGTGTTATCCTGTAAGCTGCTTCGAATTGGGTTAACAATATATGCTATATATCTACTTAATGACATCGATATTTATCACTATAGGGTAAGCGTTGGTAGTTATCGAAAGTATAAAAATAGCTAAAATTAAATTTAAATTTTATATCAAAGAACTGATTAAGAAATTCAATATTTACTTTTAAGTAAATTACTTACCTTCTGTCTGTTACAGAATTTTTGTAAAAAAAAACGCACACTGCTATCTCTAATTTTGTATTTCCTTCTATTTTCATTTTGATTAGCAATGCCGTATGAAAGCTAGTGCCCATTTTGGGTAATTCGTGAATTTGCCACTGCACACAATAAGCTCAATTGAATATTAGGCTTATGTTCGATTCGTGAATAGCGAAGCGCCCACAGTTGCGTTGGCCACGTTTTATGTTTTCATTGAGGCAAAGGATTTGCCATTAAATTTGCTTGCCAGCTTTCCAGCACATTAGCCAGCTGTTATTTGGCTAATTTTGCATCTTTTGGTAATATAATTTACACAAAATAACACACGACTGCACACACGCACGCACAAGCACACACAAGCACACAGACACACACAAGCACACGCACACATTGACCACGCCCCATAGCCGACGTCGAGCGCCCGTGCAATTGTAGCAGCTTCCATTCCATTTGGGCTGGCTGACTGGCTTAATATATCCGCGTAACACTCATACGCCGCGTTGCACGCTGCAAAGTTACCCATGTTACTGGAGGCTGTTTAATCAATGATTTGGAAATACCTTACGCTACATTAATTCTGTGCTACATTTTTTTTGTCCGTGCTCAGCGCTGCGATTTTAAAAGGGGTTGCCTTGCTCGAGGCACTTATGCAATTGCCTGCCACTGAATGGCTTTTTAATTAATTTCGATCCCAGTGGCTTAAAAATTGCATTTGGCTTAATTTAAAATATTCGTTTTCGGCCGAGTTAGTTGCAAGTGAAACAATCAGTCAGCTAACAGCAATAAATGGTAGCTAAATTATGTTTTTGTGTAGCGGACGTGTTACCATAAATTAATTTCAGTTAAGTTAGTTTACTCTACAATTTCATTTCACATTTTGGTGCCCAACGATTGCCTCTGAAGTTTTGTATTTCTTATAGATGGTTTGATAACTTTTTGAGTTGTGTATGAGTGAAAATACTGCATAGCTTGAAATGTTCCTCAAATGCTGTTTTAAGAGTTCGCTTGCATTAAAATAGTTTTAACCAGAAATCAACAAGGAATAAAACGTTCAAATTGATATTATGAATCTATGTTATATACACAATAGACAATATACTTAATTTACATTGTCAATCTATTTCTTTACATTGCCAATATATTTCACTGCATTGTTTTGAAAATATTTAATTTCTAATTTATATTTGTATATTGATGTAAATTATTTGTGTTACTTAATTATTATTAATTCTAAGCGGTAAATTTAATAAATAAATTCGACCATTTTGAGGTCAGAAAAGTTGTTCCTTAGACAAAGTACTGTGAATACTGTCAAAGAGATTACAATATTAATAGACTTACCTTATCGTTTGCCGCAACGACTTGGTCACTTAGGAAATTTGCCTAATTATTCCTTTGAAAATATGTTGAAAACCGATGAAAATAGTTTTTGCAGCCTGCTGCTAGGCAGCAGCAATGTGCGTAAAGGAAGCTTGCACAACAGGCGACAGCTGAAACGTTACCAAATTCAAAGTAAACGCAATTTGCCTAAAGAGCTTCAAAGAGCTTGAAACGCTTTGCGCAGATAAGCGTAACGGCAGCTGTTGGCCGGTAGATGGTGGCAGGGTGGCAGGGTGTGCATATTTAACTTTGCGCCGCTTCACATTGGCCAAAGGCGGCGCAAGGATGCCAACTGCTCCTGCGACGATTGCAGCCAACAACATTCGCGGAGTTTTTGCCATGCAAAGCCAAGAGCTTCACTTTTGGCCTAGCTGTGCCCCTTTTTGTGGCTGTTCCACCTGCCACGCGCGACTTTTGTACGCATGTTTTTTTGTGTTTTTCATTTCTTTTACTTGCTGCAGTGCTCGCGCTTGTCCAAATTGAATTTGCATGGCTGAAGGCAACGACCAGCTGCAGTTGTCCTGCAAAGGACTCAAAAGTCGTACCCGTAGACGGCAATTGTCGTTCAGGGCTTGTGCATGTCATTGAGTTTTCCATGTTTTTTAACAGTTAACATAATGGGAATGCACTGCTCTTTGAAAGGAAATTCGCCGTCGAGCTGTTAACTGTGCGTTTTTTGTTGTTGTTGTTTTTTTTTTGTTTCTTTTGTCTGCAACGCATTCGCTGCAATTACTTTCGCATTTTAAGGCAATTAAGCGAATCAGATTTTTCCGGCCACAGGTGTGGCATGTCGAGCAGTGGCGACACCACAGCTAAGCTAAGCGTTCAAGTTAGCAGCTGGCAGCTGCACTGTTAACCTTTTGCCCCTCTGTCCGCAATCTAAGTGCAAATAAATTGCGGCCAGCCCGTCACGCTGGCCCTCTCGAATGTAAATGACATGCAACAAAAGGCAACAGCGCCACCAGATGCTACATAAAAGCACTCAAAGTTGAGATAAATAGAGAGAGAGAGAAAGAGAGAGAGAGAGAGGGAGAGAGAGAAGGAGAAGTGAAACAGAAGTGAAGCAGCAGAAGCTTTGCTGACAAGCGGCGCGATAAACCGACACAACCGTATCAAAGAAAACATTTCAGTTGGTTAGCTTTTCACTGGACTGCAACGAATGATGAGCACCAATGTCACCTACCAAGTCACAGTTTGAACCTGTGACCGTCCGTGACTGCGACTATCAGTGTAGCTTTTTATTTTGCAAGCCATTTTTTGAGATTTGCAAATTAAAAAAGTCAAAAGGTTTTATTTAAAAGAAAAATCACAATGATCTTTTTGAAAGACTGGACAACGTTTTTTTATTAGACAAATTTCAGAATTATGGCTTCAAGTTAAGATATAAATTGAACTAATTAAAATTGATAATTGATATTTCTTTCGAAATATTTTTTATATTATTAAATCCTAGTAATAATAAATATTTGTTAGTTTTTAAACAAAGCATAAGAAGAATAATATTCCGTAGCCTACCTAACCATATTGTTAACTAATTTAATTTGTATCAACAGTTTCTGATAAAAATTTGTTTCTCTATGCATATATATTTTATTATATTATATAAATTAAATTCACATACAAGGTAAATTCAATTGGTAATACATCAGAAAATTTATAATATACAAAAGACTATATGCACACAATAATGGTTATCTACATAAAATCTTTAAGATCTATGGTGTATCTGTATCTTCGTCAGTGATACAAAGTGTCAGGATATTTGCATAAAGCTTGCTCATCTCCGACTAGAACCGAGCGGATCACTTGAGTGGCTAACTGGCCAAATCCCCTGTGGTGGGACAGTAGAGCCGAGCAAACGACTTGACGCTTCGCTTAACTTAAGCGATTTTTTATGCGCTCTTCGACTAAAAAGAAAAAGATAAAGAGTGAAAAAGACAGAGCGGAAGACAGAGAAATATGGTACATTCAGTTGTTGTTCTTGGTGGAAGCCTTACTGCTATTGCTGAGCATTTGAAAATCTGCTTGCAGCTAATTAGCAACGTCCAGAGTGGCAAATGTCGACATCGTGTATACGCCCTGTAACACGCGCCAAGCAAATTGCATTCGTTCTGCGTAGCATCGCTTTTTGCCGTTTCCTGGGCTGGCCGGCAAAGTAAATATATTTTTGCTGTGAGAAATTGCATCGGGCGAGCAGCTTCTCCTCCTCGCACCTCCCATTTGCGTTTTTTTTTATTTTTGGGTAAAAATTGCATTAAGCTCCATTGAACGTAAACTGTGTGCTTCCTGGACGCACGACTCCCGAATCTGCACAACTTTCCAATTTGGCAGTGCATTTTCTTTCGCTAAATTTATGTGCACACTTCGCTGCACCCACACAAATGCAAACATACTTACTCACACGGCAGTCTAATGAAATATTATCGATATATATTATGGGGCTTACATGTGGCACAATGTGAGCGCCAAGTTGCAACACATGGGCGCCATCATAAAACGACGCCCGAGTTCTCGTCGTCTGCACCGGTTGATTTAGATACGTTTACTGATGCACTTTAAGGCCACACTTTTGAGACACCGGAAAAGCAGCTGTTTTAAGGTCCGAAGTATACACCTTATCAGATATTGTTTCAATTATTTGTTAGACCTATATAGATATTTAAAGATACTTGGAGAGTTTCTGTGTATAATGTAATTTTTTATAATGCTACATAGTTTAAGTATTCGTTTGCTATAGACTTCTTCAAAGAACCAGTCTTATAGGAGCTGTATTTTTACAGAAGTACCCAATAATAATTTAATCATCAATATGTTGAATAATTTAATTCGATTCAAATGCCTAAAATTTAGTTTTTACTATTTGCTTCAAGGCATAGTTATACAGCTAAATATTGCATATTGAAAAGACATTTCTACTTAAGGAATATTTAGTTTTTGCAGTTACACCGCTGAGTTTTTATTTCGCTGACCTTAAGTGGATGTGTGATTTGATTTGAAAGTGCGCTACTCGACAATGATATTGCAACCTAGTTTCTATTGCTATTGAATTGCTTTCGCTTTTATGTGTGTGGTGGCATGTTATGGCCAGAAACACAACAACGCACTTTAAGAGTCGGGCGTTTAATTGGCCGCTCAGCTGTAAATTCACTGGACTGCATCAAAGATTTACAGCTAGACTGGCCCTGGCTTGGCCCGGGTCTGGGTCTGGGATTGGCTACCGAGGATGCCAGCAGAAGCCATGTTGGCATTAGTATTGCCAGCTCCGGCAAGCCGGGCAGATGTTTTGGTCAATGCAAGTGGTTTGCATTTGGCATTTATTGCCGCAGCCCGGACAGCAGGAACAGGAACCGAATGAGGCACAGGAACTGCAACTAAAGCCGGATATTATGCTGGACGTGGCGCCTGTTTACTTTAGCCATTGAGCAGCTGCACTTGGCTTTCGCATTGTTTGCTATTTGTTTGTGGCGTTCTCTAAGCCGGCAAATTCGATTCGGACTGTGTGCAATGGGTATTCTGTCATTGGCATAAACCTGCAACGAGTGCCGCCAAGTTTTAAATTCAATTAGGCGTTGCAACAGACGCTTACAACACCACGAATGCAATATGTATAGTTGGCTGCTCAGCACTGTGAATTGTTTGTGTTTGCCATACATGGCGCAGCTTCATGCAGGTGGGCGTTTGTTCAACTGTGAATTTGTATTCAATTAAAAATAATTTCTTTGTCAATTATTCATTCAGTGTGCACATTCTGCCAGTCAGTCGCACAGTCAGTTGGCCCGACAGACAACGCGCAGTCAGCCATTCATAAAATTTTTGAAAAATAAAAATCAATTTCATTTTCATTGAATAAACAACAAAAACAAAAAACAAAACACCTGTACATCAATTCACACACTCTCCACAAATTCGCCTCACTGCCATTTTCTGCGGCTAGCACATATTTAAACATTTTTTTTTTTGATATTTGTTTATATGGCATTCATATTTTTTAAAGTCTATTAATTCTCCGAATTTCATATACGACCCACTTTTTTTTCAATATGTATCCTGCAAATTGCATAAATCAAAATAGTTGTTAATCAATACAAACGAGTGTATTCACAGCGACAAAAAAAGAGGCTAACAATTTTTGAGCGCTTGTCAATAAATATGTAGAGAATGTGTTGTGCTTTTAAAAGCAGGATATAAATGCATATACATACGTGCTTGTGTGCTTATGTATATTGATATTTGTATAAATATACCCTGTAAACATTTCAAATGGGCATACTGCATTGTTCCTTCCATTCGAAAAAATAGTTTTCTTATATTATAGGAGCCAGGGAAGTTTATATCGTCTACTACACATATATTAAACTTTATTTATTGCGATTCGGAAAAGGGTAGCACCTGGCCGGGCTCACGCAGAGCTCACTTGAGTTGTTTGTTGAGCCGATTAAATGGTTTTCATGACAAATAAGTTTATTTATTGTGACAGTCAAATTCGTGGGAATTCATAAAGAAACTGATGCATATAAAACTAAATAGTTTGAGCGCTTTAAAAGATTTCAAGAAATATTTTACGTACAAAAATATGAACAAAATTTAAAGCACAAAATTAATTGGTGAAGTCAGGCAGCTTTAATTAATGCGATCATTTGTGGTGCACTTAGACTGCAAATGTAACTTTAGAAAAAGGGAAACTTGGACAAAAACCAAAACAACTTTTGCTATTTGTCCTGTGCTCTCAAGTGGGAACAATTTAAGCGGCGCTGTAAGGAAAAACGCAGCGACTTCGATAAATAATTGATAAAGCATTGCGAGCAAAATGTGTGTGTGTGAATGTGGCCAGAAGAGTGCTGACCCGGAAGGAAGAAATCCGAGCGGAGACCAAGAAGAGTGCGAGGGAAACCGCACACAATGTTGGCTAATTACTCAACGGTGCTCATTAAGAACGCTGCATTTTCACTTTTCAACGCTTTGCACCTCGCGCGGCACGCTAATGAAGATTTATGAAGGTCCTGGGGTGGTTAGGGTATATCGTCCTTAAGTCCTTAAAGTGGAAGTTGAAGTTAAACTGACTGGCAACTGGCGACTGGCGACTGACGCTCGAATTTGCTGCTGAAAGCTTAATGCGTTTTTTAGGTTCTTCTGTGAGGGCTAATTATAAGGCAAACTGCAATGAATTATGCATTTGACAGCAGCTGCTGGCATTGTCCTTACTGCAAATTTTAATCAAGTTCTGCATATCGAAATTAAGCTCGGAATAACAAGAGACAAGGCAAAACAAACATTCTTAATTCAGCATAATTCAAATTCAAATACGCCAAAACGTTTGAAGCGCATACAAAAAGAAACAGACAAAGCAAAAAAATAAAAGAGGAAAAAAATCAACAGAGAATAAAAATTTACTGTGGGATGCCGAAGCTTAAATACCCTCGCAAAATATTTGCGATTTAATACTCTACTTAGGAGTTAATAAGTTCACGACTCGGCTGTTAAACTTGAACTTTATAAGATCGGCGATGTCTACGTCAATGCGTTTTGCATTGCTTGACAAAATCGGAATACCCTCAAAAAGAAAAACAAAATACCAAAAACGGAAATGTAAGCAGAACTGGCAGACCGTCCCCCTGCCCTCCTTCAGCACCAAACATTGTGTTACATTTTTATTTAATTTTGCTATCTGCGAAGCAGCTTGAAGCAAACTGCAACTGGAACTGGCTTTGTGTGCTGCCTGATAAAAAATGCGCAAGCAAAAGCAATTTGAAAGCTGCGCTGAATACGTAAAAACAATACGAGCTTTGTGGCCCAGCACCACCCAACCACCCCTGGCGCTTATCCGGCCACCTTCGCTTCAGTTCGGCTCGTCTTGGACTTGGCCCAGAAGAAATTTCAAAAAATTAACTGAAAAGAAAACTCAACGGACCGTTCAGTACTTTGCTGTGGTGTGTGCTTGTGTTAGTGTGTGTGTATATTTGTGTGTAGTTGTGGCAGCTAATTTTCATTATTCTTTCAAAATGCAATCAAGAAATGTTTCTGTTGCTTCTCTGTCGGCTCTGGTGTTGGTGTTGCCCTGGTTCCCGTTGCTGCAATTGTAAAGAACACGCTGCAGGAAAAGCGCTTACGGCCAGCGGCCCAGGTAGCCAGGTGTGCTAGAGGTGGACCATACCTGGGGAATGAACGTTGATGTGTTGCTCTCGCTACTGAATTGGACAACACGCTTTAAGGCAAATGACTAGTGTGCTAAATGACTGCCTGCCTGGGCCATATAAATGTGGCCAAGAGAAATGTGCATTCAAGTTGAACATTTGAAATAATTCATAAATTGTTTCAATTGAATACTTTTCAGGGCATAGGTGTTGCACGCAAATAGAAATGTTGCTGGCTACAAGATTTTGAAAACCCGGTCAAGAACGTCACATTTCCTGACTGCGCTATACTCTGTTCCCAACAAGACGTGGATTTATTTTATGTTTGAAGTCTCTTGATTTAATTCTTTCAAACAAAATTGCTTTCATATAGAGGTGCTCGTGCATTGTATAAATTCAAAATACCCTTGTTCTTGTGAGAACATAACATTAAAACTCTGTTTTTTCTATTCATTTTCCCGCTATTCTATATACTTATGTTTTATTTTTAAATATTTTCTTTATCATCTCATCTTAATATTGTAAGACAGAGAGAGTCCCTTAAGTATCTTGCAATCTTGCTCAATATCAAAATTGAAAAGCAGAATATGTCTTAAAGATTAGTTTATTATTTTCTATCTAATTATTCGCATACAATAGGCATGTTCGCAACACCTGTTTTATTTCTACCTAGTTATTAGTTTTCTTTTCAAAAGTAAAACTCAATTATACACACTGATAGCCACATTATCCTGTTGATACAATTGTCTATTCAACTCATTCAATGCAGCCAAGTGCAAAGAACTTATGTTTCTTTTATAGCCCATTCACGTGATAAACCAATTTGACAGTCAATCAAGCATGGAATATATGTACATATAGCATATACGTGGTTATATATGCATAACCTGCTGTGCAACTTTGCCCTGCAACACGGTGCAAACAATGCGGCAAATCTAACAAAGGACCGAACAAGGTGCACTTCATTTATATTTATAAGACAAGGTGGTATACACTACCTTCCGCGCCCACTCACTATTTTATACAATAAGTAACCGTAGCCAAACAAGAAATGTTATTAAATGCAAAGCAGGGAACCAAACAAACGCTGGCCAAAAGTTTCTATGGCCAAAAGTTGCCGAGCCAACTACATGCTCAATTTTGTAAGATTGATAAGACTCGTTGTGATTTTGAAATACCCTTTTTACAAATTTTGAATTTTTGTGAGCACGATTAAGTTGGCTTTGTAATTTAAATAGAATTTTTATTGATATCATATGTTGTGCAAAAATCGAAACAGATTTTGATGTGTTTTGGGTAATCGAGTAAATTTTTGTTTATATTACGAACAAATTGAACGATTACAAATTTGATAAAACTTTATGAGCTTATAGTGATGCAAAGGTCACATCATCTTTGCCAATTTTCTGCCTAAACAATTTTTTATTTTCATGTCAATTATTTTTGTTAAATAACAGTTTTAGAATATCCACATTTTATTAAATTAGGTGCGAAACAGAGTCTTTGATTTAAATAGGCATCCATCGATAACATTGCGAATAGTCTTGTTAACAATGTGGACTTATTATTATGCCTATTATTAAGTGTGTTCATGTGGTAGCACCAATTTGATAGTTGAAAATCAGGATAGTCACGGCAACACTGGCAACCAAGACCTCTCTCGCCGGCTAAAGGCTTCACTCGAATGCCAGGCAGGCTGCAGAGGAGGGCTGGTGGACGACTCAGCGAAGCCAAACCCATTCACTGGCAGCGACAAGCATTGTGAATTGTGTCAGTCACACACACTCACGCATAGACACACACACACACACACATGTGGCTAGCGCCGAAAAGCTAACTAATTTAAACGGCACCATTGTGCACCATAACCCAAAAACAATGGTGCCAAGCGGAAGCCAACGTCCAACGTCCAACGTCCAACGTCCAACATCCACAAGGGAACAGTCGCGGCAGAGGCGGCGTTAAAGACGGCAACATGGTTGCTTGTCGGTTGTCTGGATCTGTGGCACTGCTAACTGTGCCTCTGAAATTCAACCGAATTAATGCCACTTCAAAGTTCTACCCAGTGTGTGTATGTGTGTGTTGCCCGTGTGTGCACTTCTGTATTACCAAAATTTACAACAATGAGGAGCGTAGTCGAACGTAACCGCTGCAGTTTGCTATCAGCAGCCACTTCCATTGAAATATGGCCGAAAGCAGTAGCAAAGTACCTGCGGGCATTTTATAGATAATAGATATTTGCGGCACACACACACACATGTAGTAGTGAAAACTAGCAAGAAAACGCTCTGAAAGGCAGCCAATTTTCAAACACGCGCATATTGCAAAAGTTGCCTGCCATATGCTTCCCGGCTAAAACAATGGCCAAGATGTGCGCGAGTGGGCCAGTGGGGGCTGTGGTTGGGCATTCGGTCGTTCCATTCGTCTGATTTGCATAGCTTGGGCGTGGCGGTTGCCAACACGCTTGTTTGCTGAATTTATAATGTTGCTTCAAAAAAAGCAAAAAAAAAAAACAAGTAAAACAGCAAAAAATACACCACGCATGCATTTTTGAGGTGAACAGCGAACAAACATCGCGCAGGATACAAATACCAAATGCCACATCGCCTCCTACTCACATTTTCTTTCCATACCCGCTTGAATTTCCTGATGTTGCATTTTAAGCAGCTGCCTGGCAGGGCACACAAAAATTTTGCTATTCGCTATATTTCGCTTCACGCGTTGACAGCAGCAACATGCAAATTACACGCGCACTCGCAAACACACACACACACACACACACACACTGTTAAATAGTGTTGGCTTTCAAAAGTTACAAAAAAGAGCTGTATCGACGTTGAGAATGAAGCTGAGTTCTTTTACATTTTACATCCTTAAATATGTGAACTAATTGAGGCTTAAATGGGCAATGATAATCGCAGCTTTAACTGATCATATCATGGATTTATAATATGTTGGCTTAAAAGCAAGGCGGTTTTTTTAAGTTCATTGTAAATTTAACAATTACTTTTCGATAGCTTCACTTAAGCTTTTTTATGTTTTTGTTAGCTGAATCTGCCCAGAATAATTTGCAGGACACGCCGCTATCTACATTGTGTATTTACAATGAAGATTCAATTACCAAAGTTTTTTTTTTGATAAAATCCCTTTGTAATTGTTAAATATGGGCTTTAAAACTTCACTATATGCCTTGCAGACTCATAAATCATTTGGTGCTCACAATTGAGCAATTAATTCGCAATCTTCATGATAATAATTTTACCTTGTATTTTACAATGAACATGACAAATATTGTTTTAACTATTTTTAAAACCTGTGCAGGTTTCTCTTTTAAATATTTGTATATCTTTATCTAGCTATAAAAAGCTAAAGTTTAGCACAACTTTTAAAAAGTCATGTCGCAGATTTTTGACGTTTTTGGCATGTGTCTGGCAAGCGTGTGGGTGTGTTCTAGTTGGTGTGTTTGTGCAATGCGAGTGTATGCTGTTTGCTTAGCATGCAAAGCTTTAGAAAAGTGCCAAATGTAACGAAGATTAAGGATGGGCAAGTGGCACGTGCTGACCTCAAGGCGCGAGGCAGAGATAGAGAGAGAGAGAGAGAGAGAGCGAGAGCGAGAGAGGGGGGCGCTTGAACTGTGAAATATGTTACGTGCTCGCCATTGGCTGGCCATTGATTTATGCCACTTGAGTGGAAGCTTCAAAGTGTCAATACCGGACTTGGCTGGCTGAGATGCATTTTAGCCAAATTGCTTTGTATGTGGTCGCTGCTGCTTCCGGTATTGTTAAGTGCGCACATCGCTGGCACTTAAGCAAAATATAATAGCCCCAGCTCGAGTAAACTTTGTAACTAAATACGAGCGAACTCCACCTTCTGCTGGTGCCTGTGCTGCCATATATATAAAACTGTAATTCCATTTAAGTCCATTACACGAAATGCTCGCCGCCGCGCACACCAAAAAAAAATAATAAAAAAAGCGGCCAGAGTCCTGCAACTGCAACTGCTACTGCAACAACAGCAACACGAGTGGCAACAACAACGGCAACTTGAAAGAAAATTTGCTCTTTCACTTGTAGCTGCGATGTTGCTGCTATTGCTGGCTGTCCTTGGTAGAAGGATTGCATTTCAGCACTGAAAATAATAACTTAAGTAATGTCATTAAAAGGCGAAAATGGATTAGATATTTTGGCTGTAAAGCAATCTGCAGTTATTTAAGAATTTTGCAATTGTGAATTGCCATTGGCAACTGAGCGCATGCCTAAAATATCTCAAGTTTCACTAGGAAATGCAACAATTATGCAACATTTAAATCAAGGTAATGTCAAACTTGTTCAAAGCCAATTAAAATATTGAATTGGAATTAACAAGAAGTTAAGTAATCGATTTCGGTTTCTGAGCATTAAACCAGCATGTGCAGACGAATGCAAGGCAATGCAAATACGCTTAATTAACAATAGAGCAATAAAATATTATTTAAGTGAGCGTTATAAATCAGGAATTATTTAGAGTTTAATTGCTTTTTAAAGTGGTAATCTAACCTACGTTCATTTAAACTTAACAAAAACTAAATTTATTAAGAATACCTAAATTAAATGTTACAGTGAAAAGCAATCGCTTAAACTCTGGAAAATGATAGTATCATATCCATTAGCTTTAATAAAACACTCTACATTAAAGGGCTAATAAAGCAATAAAAAAATAAAAAAATAAATGAAAGTGGTAATTTATCAGAGATGCAAGCTAGAACTGAAATACTTTATGACTTCATATTCCTACGGTAGATAAATAATTTATGCACCTGAACAAATAAATAAAGAATTCTTATTTAAAATTAATAAGCTTTAAAGTATCCAGATTATCTTAAATAAAAGCACAGGGCTTAAAATCTAGCAACTCTTCAAATTAATTGATTTTGTCAGTATTGTCAGTATTTGTCAGTATTATTTACAAAAGCTTGGCACGATGTTGGAATTGTAAAAGTTCATCCGTCCAATGATTGTTGACATTTGAAATGCAAAGATACATCAAAAGTCTGTCAGGATCGTGTTATAGAATTGCCTGCAACAACTTGAGTCTCTCCCTGATAAGAAATGAAAACAAAAACGGGAAAGAACCGATGATAAAATACTCTTGCAGACATGTAGAAAATGTGCGCTATATAACTGTGTATTCAAACAAAAACAAAATTGTTTTAAAATGATTGTTTCTATAGTTGGCATTATTTTAGGGAGCGCCTTCTATCACTTCTACGGATGAAAACTATAACACCCAAAGGGTAAAGTGAAGGGGAGGGTATAACAACTACATTAACTAAACGGAAAACGAATCAAATTGAAACGAAATAAATTCTCGAATGAAGCTGTTAGTGGGCTCTCTGTGTGTTTGGAGTTGTGCTGTATTGTTTGTGGGTGGATTGGTTGGAAAAACCGTTTTCCTGTATCGGTTTGGGACTTGCGGTTTGGCAGCTTCCATCGTTATCATTATCGTTGTGTGTTTAAAATGAATAGTCGCCGGATTGCATTTAGCTTGGGCAAAGAGCCTGTTGCTGACAACAGCTGTCGAATACCAAAAGTCACAAATGTAATATCTGTGTCACGGTCAGATTATAATCATAATACACCGATCAAAAGCCATTTGATGGTTCATATAATTAACGAGATACATAATCAATACATAAGATAGCATCATGAAACAACATCATTATGAAACTTTGAAATTTTGGGCTTGAAAATGCTTTCGCCACTAGATTGTCACCTCGTCTACAGGTTTTTTTGATCATATACTTTACAGCGCACAACCATGGCCCTAGCTTGAGGATCAGATGATAAGTGACAACACTTCTCTACTTGTCTCTGTCTCTCTCCGCATTTCTCTCTCTGTGTTTATCAATCATTTTTGAGCTATTTCTGGTCAACCCACGCTGAGGACCAGTTGTTGATTGTCATGGAAATGGCGCTTCCCAAGCTGTCGTTTGGTTAGTTTTATGTCACACCGACTTTGACAGCCACTCAAATCAGCAGTCGATTTCCATTATGATTATGTATCATGTTTGCGAGGGGTGCCACAAAGGTTCTACAAACAGGTAAGACTGGTTTTTGGTTTTTGTTTTTTAGGTATCAGTCTTAATATCAACTCAAAAATGAGTTAAACTGATTTAGTTTATATTACTTATACAGAAAAGATTAAATTTATATTAAAAGCAGTTTGACAAATATTGAATATTTAAGTGTTTCCCATTGATTATATTTTTTTAAATATTTGTTTCATTTAAACAGTGTATACTGTATTAAGGTTATGTTTTATAAGTTATGCAGTAATTTGAACAATATATATTTATGTTATTTATAAAATGCAGATATAATTTGGTTGTGCTGCCCTCGATGATGGTGTGTGTAAAGCACTTGTTTACAATCCTTGCAGCTGCCTGAGCTGCCCTTGAGGCATGTTATAAAAAAAACTCAAGCTGCCGCTGGCTGACATTGGCTTGTTATGCGCATCGCTGCCAAATGTAGCACAAGCTTATGAAATATTTCACGCCATGTGCGAGGCGACGCGACGTCAGTCACATTTTACGATATGCCAATGATGGTGCCATAAAAAAGTGAGGGATACAAAGATGTCGGCCGACGCGGTCGGGGCGCCGTGTAGCACAAGAAAAGTTGTAAAGCTGGTTTTTTTTTTTGGCCTGCGAACTGGCGTCTGGCTCACTTTCATGTAGCTAATTGGCTACAAAGCAAAAATGCCGCAATCTCTCAGCACTTGAAAGGCTTTAGTTTGTGAGTTTCTTTCAGGCTAAAGTGAAAAATATGGCTGCTGGACATTTATGCTTATGCCGGAAACTGTCACGCAGCGCAAAATGGCGCAACTTCCGCATGAGTATGTCGGCGACGTCAACGCAACGCAACAGACAGAAAGGCAGACGGGGGAGAGAGTGAGAGAGAGCCATATAGAAAGAGAGGGAGCTGGGAGGTGACTTTACGACTGCTCAACTATATGACTGGGGCGACTGGACGACTGGCCGACTGATTTATTGCACTTTAAATTCGGCGACATTTTTTGCATGTCGTTTATCTTCATTGCGTATGCCAAGAACTAAAGCAAAGTGCACCGGCCATAAATAAGGCAAGAAAATATGTATTCATTCATATGTACATATATATATATATATATTTATGTATATATATTTGTATATGTCTCACAGACAACGGCCATTCCAAATACTTGACTTGTAATTTTCTAAAAGCTTACTTCACATTTCTGCATATTTTGGCATGCAAAGTGCAATGGCAAGAGTTCAGCTCAGTTTCTCGTCGTCTGTACGGGGTTAGGGTTTCCGTTGAACTGTGCTAAAGTGCTGAAATGCGCTACGTTTTGTAACCTTTGATCAACCCTATCGGTCATGAAATTCGAATAGGTTAAATGTAATTTTAATTGGGTGAGTCATATTGAAAATGAAGTATCTAAACTGAAAAAGGAAATTGAATAAAGCTAAGAACATTCTTTTCATATTGCATAGTGCAATAATTGTATTCATTCATTCAAAACAATATTTTCCTTTATAAAACTAATATTGGTGTTTGGTGTTATTTGTTTAAACTACAAAAGTAGTGTATTTCTTTCATCGGTCCTGTCCAGATCCTTTTCCAAATCATATAAAGCTTTGCCTTGGCAACGCACATGCCAGTAATTTTCGTAGCTCTTGCACTGGCCACAAACTATTTAGAACTTTTACCTTGGGTTTGGACTGAATTTGCGTGCTGGCATCAGAAGAAAATTTAATTAAGTTCCACACACACATTAAGACAGAAATTAAAAGCTATGTGCAATATAATAAATTATATGTGAAATTTTATGTGTTTATTTGATTAGATATGAAATACTGCTGCTGCTTGCGTAGTTCTGGGCCAAGCCTTTGGCCATTTGCTGCTTATGAGTAAAATTCCTAATCGATTTTGAATTATTCACAAAGCCATGCATTAGCAAAATGAAATATATGACTAATAATATAGCTAATGTTCGCATATTTAATGTGTGGTCGTCATGCAATTTCTGGGCTTGGCCAACTAATCTAACTAGCTGATAAATGTCCAGCTGCATTTTGCTAAATGCACTTGAGCCACAAACTTGGGCAAGACCGGATTAGTCATGCGGTTGGCACGTGTCTTGGCCTTTGGTAGCTTCTTGCAGGCTGACGCACCTTTTTTCGAAATAACGAAGCGCGAAAAGGGCCACCAATTCGTGCTGGCCAATAATTCAATAATTTTACGCTTAAATCATAGCAAATTAACCCATTTCCGGCGTAGACAGCGCCACATAAATTATGACAGCGACGTGTTCCGGGTCCGTGTGGAGGCTATGAACCGAAACCGTGGCTTTGGTCTTGGCCAACCGACGCCTTGTCTCAGGGCTCAATTTTTTTGGCTATACCCTGTATCTATTGAAAATAAGTGAAGAGGTAGATTATAATGTAGGGAGCAGCTAAGTAGGAAATAGCATATATATTCTGGATGTGGTCATGGAGACCTTCTAATTATTTAGCCCGGCTCATGAAATGAAATACTAATCGAGCTTTTTTAAAAGGTTCTCATAGCACACGATCAAGTATATTTCACAGCTAATTATTTTCCATAAAGTGTGGCAAAAAGAGGCACGATCTAAAGCACGCAGTGTGTGTGTGTGTGTACAGGGTATCGCCCGGTCGGATAGTAATGACTAGAGCGCACTTTAAACCTGTTTTTGTGCATTTGAAAGGGCGCTGTAAAAAAATTGCAAACTTCTTTTTCCGTGGCGTCTCGTGCTTATCTTTGGGGCGGGCCACTGTCAGGTGTGAGTCCTTTGATAGTTGGCAGTAAAAGTTACTCTGCGCATTCGCGTGAGCGTGAAAATGGTTTTTCGTGATTTCGCCCGCTTTCAGTCCGCCATCGGGGCGTCTGTGGGGCGTTGGGCGTTGGCTTTGTTGCGCTTCGCCGAAGACAAGCTGACAAATGCTGAAACGTATCGTATGCCATCTATCATCGTGCATTAGAGCGGCGTCGGACGCCGGACGCCGGACGTCGGACGTCGGTCAGGCGGTTTGTAGCATTGGTTGTGGCTTGGTTTCGGTTTCAGCCTGGTCTTGGCAGCAAGTTAAGTGCCCGTTCAATGGCCAGTTTTATGTTACAATGTTAATTTCCTCTTTTCGTCTCGGTTGAGACTTTTACTTAAAACTGATTGCGCCCTGTGTGTAAGTGTAAGTGTGTTTTGTGTTGTTGTGCTTGCTATATGTCAGAGATTTATGCGCCCGCGGCGCAATCATGTGGAATGCATGTTAATTACTGCAACCCGGCCAGGCGCACCGAGAGCAGCCAGGCCCACCCGTGAGCTTAGCTAAAACCTCGTCTCGCCTCGGCTCGGCTCGGTTCGCTTTGCTTCGATGTTGTTGCAAATCAATTTGATGTTATTAGTTAATAATTACGACACCGCAGTGCCGGCAACGTTGTCGCACTTAACCAGCCCAGCCAGCGGCTGGCTGGGGTTAATGCATGCGACGTGTTTGAACTGTAAATGAGCTGGAAATGTCAGCAGAGGGCTACGTAGCTACCTGCTGCTGTCTCCACCACACATTCAACGTCCACGGACTCCACTCTTTCTGTGTTGGCGTGCAAGTACTTTAAAGCATCGTCTGGCTTTATTTATGGGCGCGCGGGCTTCAAATAGAAAATGACTGCAAATGATGTCACTTAATGAATAACTCAACGGCAGCAGGACCGGCAATTACAACAGAACTGTATTATAATAATTTGACAACGCACGTGCCAAAGTCAGGCCTGACCGGGCCTATATACCGGATCGGATCGTATCCGTGGCCCACCCACCACGTAGGCAATTGCCCGGAAATGTTGCTGCGGCATAATTTGTCAATTGTGCGTGTTGATTTCTGAATTAGCTAATTTGGATTTTAGTTATTAGATGCTGATTACGCACTCTGTATGCCACCTGCAGATGGGTGTGTGTGTGTTTGTGTTGTGTGTGTTTGTGTTGTGTGTTTCAGCCCACACACATTTGTAAACTAACGAACTTCCATATTATTTTAATACCGTGCTTTTGTAAAATGTTTGCACAGGGAATATTGCTGTGGGTCACCTGAATGTAAAAAATAGTTGCAGACTCGCATAAATTTTTAAATATCAAATATTAATATATTTTCTTGCATTATAATCGAAAGTTTGTGCCCGACACAGGGTATCTCCTGGTCGTGCACTACACCATTTTTACATGTTGGCCTTGCAGTTTTAACAACCACATTAAGCTGCTTATTTTGTGGCCGTGGTTTGTTGTTTGTTGTATTTTGTCTAATGCATTTCGAATTTATTCTAATTTGTTCAATATGTCTGCACATTTTTCGATATTGTTCTATATTGTGTAGTTTCTGTGGTGGCATTTTTGATCACGACTGTAAATTGCCATATAATTAATTGTAATCATTTTTTGTGGTTTTTATGTCAATTTCCATTTATTACATTTCGAACTTATAACGTTTTTGGCCACGCAGTTTGACATCTGTTTCATTTAATTGCATATTATTTTTGTGGCCTAGCAAATGGCATGCTAAAATTCTATTTTATATAAAGCAACGAAACCAAAATATTTGTTGTTACTCATTCTTATTTTTTGTCGATTTTGTTCGCAATTGCAAAAATTCAACTGCCAGCTCTGATTATTAAAAATCATAAGTAGAGCTATTCACACTGTGCACTTGGCCTTAATATTAATATCGGGCAGAGTACTTCCACTTCGATGTTTCTCTATTTATTTTATTGCTTTATGGTGTTTAGTCTATTTACACATCTCGTGTGTGCGCTTCAAAGCTAATTAAGTACTTAGTTGTGTTTGTTTATAACAGAAAGAGGCACTCTCTATGGGCCACTTAAAAAGTTATGTTTTGAATAGCATTTTTAAAATGGAAAATGAAAGCAAAATTGCAATAACTGTAGAGTATGTGTGGTAAGTGGCTTTGTATTAAAATTTAAAATAACATTTTGAAGTGACTTATTAGTACGCATCTATTTAAAATTTTATTCCAAACCATGGCTTATGAAGTGTACAATATAGATAAGCAAACATAATTTGAAAATATTTAATTGGTATATTTGTCGTATTTTTTATTTTATTCTACAATTCACAAATATACACAATTGTTAATTATTTCTTACCACTCAAAGGTATAAATAATTTTTCAAACTCAGCTAACATTTTTTATTCATAAATGTCAAACTGTTCCCACTTTTGTGCTGTGGCTTTCTTTCGCATTTGTGTTCTCTGCTCACTCTTATACGCGACCCACTCCCATACACAAAGCTTTCGCTCCAAAAATGCCTCGTTCATACTTCCTTCTAAATATTATACAATATTTGTGTGCGAAAGCTCTCAAGCGAAGCTTTGGCTTGATAGGCTCAACCCGTAATATATTTTAATTCACTTTGAGCAAAGGATGTACAGACGGTAAGGCACAGCAAAGCAATTAAATTAGGACTTGTGATACAATTTTTGCAAATTTAAAAATAGGTCCATTATTATGCAAAATAGATTTAATTGATTATGCATATTTCTGGGAATATCAGTTACCATATCAACGTGTACCCAAAAAGTTTTTTCGTTCATTTGATGCTTTTGTTTTCGTCCTGCCTACGATTTTTAGTTAAGAGCTTAAAAGGCATAGAGCCTAACGAATTCTAAAGAATATTCAAAAGGAGTCTAATGCAAGGCATATTATTCTGTGAAAATGTATTGTAATGTAATGATTAAATTAGCAAAACTAAACGTCTCAAATCTTGAGTAGCTTGTGGTTGCGGCCTTTCAAATCTTGATTGCTCTTCATTAAACAATTATAATATTAATATTAAGTCTGCTTATTTTAATTATTTGTGTGGATGAGTATTGCCTTTTGATCCATTCAATTTCTTGTGATATATATAGCACCGTGTTTATTTCTGTGACATTTTTGTGTTTGTCACTGTATCGTTTATTTAATTAATGAATATAATATTTTTTTTTCAGATAGGGTAAAAATAAAATAAATTTAGATTTTTGTATGAAAACATTTTTTGTTATTCAAACTAGAACTTTATATCGGAATACTATGATATATATTTCGTATAGGAAAGTCTTCTCTGCAAATGTTTATCTTCTATTGCATTCCAAAAATACTTTTGTTTTCAAAAATATAATGCTGCAATTTATTGCACGTAAGTAAATAAATGAAAGGGTTTTTTGACAATATTATTTTGAAAATAAATAAATACTTTGTATTACCCAAATATAAATTTGCGTAGTTTTTTGTGTATTTACTTCACAGATTTTGCATAGTTTTCATAGTATAAAGCTGAAAATAAATGATAACAGGGTACATTTTAGTCGAGTACACGCTTCGAAAACATTCTTGTTATTTAAATGCCAGGCAATTAAGCTTGTTGTTTTTCTGATTCTGTACCGAATGTTGCCTTGTGTAACGGCTGTCATAAATATTTTGTTTGTTGCCTGTTATTACAATAAAAATTGCTGATCTGTCATTTCGTGCAGGCATATTTATAAAAAGAAGACACTAGAATATACACAGAGGGGCAGCTGCATTGAAATCCCTTTAACGGACTTAATGCAAAATAAACGGCAACAAAAAACCAGCCGCACTTGCAGCCAGAAATAGCAGCAGCAGCAGCAACAGCAACAACAATAACAACAAAAATAACAACAACGACAGCACAATAAAAAATGTGGTGGCAGCGCATTTAAGTGCGCTTGCGAGCGCATTATTGGCTTTAAGAGATAAGATGAAAATAAACTACTTTTACACACATAACGACACACACAATCGCGCACACACAGCGACGCAGACACAGTGGCAACAACACCGACCACAAATTGACTAAAACCATGCCCAAACGCCCAGGGGGTGTGAATTGGGGGTTGGGGACTGGGGCAGGGGGCGGGGTTGGGGGCGGGCTGCCTGATGCAGGATGCAGCCGCACGGTGCTCGTTGTGTGCCCTATGCCGCTTCTGTAGTTTTCACTGTCTGTCACAAGACAATTTGTGCGCGCAAAACACAAAATAATACACAGATACACACAGAAGAGCCCACGCACACACACACACACATTTACACACACACACACACCGGCAAGCATATGCAGGGCGCAAGTTGTACAGCTGCTGCCTGGCAGCCTCTGGGGTCTGTTGGTTTCTGTATGTGTTACGGCGCGTATACGTTATGCTACCAACTACAATATACACACATCCATATGCACGCCTCATACATATGTACTTGTAGCTGTATGTACACTTACTCGCTGCACTGTAGAGATTTCAAGTGAATAACTTGTGTGGGTAAACATTTTAGATTTTGATAAATTGCAACTTATACGTTTTCTGTATAAATAAAAGATTTACGTAAATCGCCTGGTAAATGGCTGTAAGGAAAATGCGCTACGTACTCGCGGCAGCAGCCCCTGCCACTCCCCCCAGCCTGAAATCCAGACAAGGCCAACGACTTGCAGCGGCTGCCGCTGTTGATGTTGTTGTTGTTGTTGCTGCTGTTGTGTGCGGTGTGCGGCATGTGGCATGTGCATAACAAATGCTTAGTGACTTGGCCGTCGCCCCAACTGGCAACTGGCAACTGGCAACTGACTGCCTGGCTGCCTGCTTGCCTGGCAGCTGCTAACTGAGCCTGGACAGCTTACATCAGAAAAGGTAAACCATATCATGAATTCGGCTATGCATTTCTTTTGATAAACTTACGCTAGTTTTTCGCCAAAAGCCGAAAAGTGCCCAAACAAAGTAAACCCATTTGGGTAGCTCGAAATGGCCGAAGCGTCTGTGCGCCAGCTAAAATGTTAGCCGTAGGGCTTTCCGGATTTGGTTATACTCGTTATCTAGTTGGATTGCTAGACATAGCTAATTATCTGCACAGAACTTAAAAACAATCATTTTAATTTGTACAACTGAGAAAAATACTTCTGGAAATTATTAGACATTAACATTACATTACCAGTTCTCGCATATTCTAGTAGATTTATGTCACAGTTTTGCCCAGGAGAATAAATACTTTTTAAAGTGCAATTCAAAGATAGAAAAAATGCATTATTTACTTTTTTAAAGAGCATTAAAAATATTTCTTTTAAAGTGAATGAAAAGGTAGCTTATGAAATTGAAATGTTATTTTTTGAATTAAAATAAATTATATATAATATTATTTTTTCTATGTTATTTTTAATTATTATTATTATAATTGGTGCTTATTGGAAAGTTTGAAGATCCTTTAGGCTATGGGTTGACTAAAAAATTTACCAGTCTACATACACTGCACATACATTATCTTATATTGACTACCAAGCTGCCGAGACAACATATATACTCATTGCATTGTAGGGTATTTCTCTTAGCTTAAGTCCTAACTAGTTGCAATTTTTTGTGCATTTAAATTCAATTTATTTAAAAGCTACTTGGCCAAGTGCGTTCCCGTTGTCATCAGCAACGTGCGTGTTACCATGCTTAAGTCTCGTAGATGCAACTGCATCAGCAGCAGCAGCAACAGCGGCAGCATGTGTGGGTGCGGCAATCTGTGCGTGATCCCAATACCATTTAATCAACATTAGTGGCTGTGGCGCGACTGAAACGGATACTAAAAAGACTGCTGCATACAAAAAGAACACACACACACACATCAAATGGCATATTAATTGCTGTCAGTGTGTTTTAAACTGCATTTTATGCTGTGAGAAAAAACGCAAACAATGAACTTGAGGGACACAAAATACAGGCCACATTTCTGCATTTATGAATTGTACACAAATGGGCTTTTAACTGTTTTAATTTTTTTTTTCAAATTTCATGTAAAGAACTGGTAACAAAAAAATATCAAAATGGTGTGATAGATTTGAAAGAGCTTGGACTTTCGCTAGATGTAAGTTAGATGTAGGTAAGATGAAGGTGGAAAACAGCATTTTATTGTAACTCTGAGGTTCAATCGAAAATCCATTCACCGTCATACTCATTTTTAAATGTGTGAGTGGAAAATGAGTGGAAAAACTTACAGTTAAGATTCGAATGAAAATAGTTCTCGCTTCTCGTTTACCAATTTCCTTTTCTCTATTGCGCCCTTTCTCCTTTGCTCACGATTCGAATAACTTTGAAACCCAACTTTGAGCTGCCTTAATATTCGCACTTGCAGAACTATCTGCCTCATTGCAATTGGTATTGCGCGCTAATGCCGCAACTTTGCGTCCATTTAGCGCTAACTGCCATTATTTCCAGTTTTATAAACGCGCAAGGTCAAACGAGCACTACAGCTGCAATAGAGCCTCACGGTGCGTGGGTGAAAACTACGCCAAAATGTTATTTACTACACATAAATTACAGGGTCTGGCGGGAGGTGTGCAGCGGGGTCCAAAATAAAAAACAGAAAAAAAACAAACTACAACAGCATCAGTAACGGGAAAAACTATTAACAACTTTTTTCGGACAGCACACCGAAGCGCGTTTGTTGATGCTCGGGAAGGGCGGTGGGGGCGTGGCTGTGGTGGTTTGGGCGTGACCCGGTTTTAGGTCAAATATGCACATGCTACATTTGACCACAAAGTAAAACGGTTTTTGGTTGAGCAAAACGTTCAGCAGAAATTTCAAATTGAAGCTGCAATGAGTGGGAATAAATGAACGACACACAGTGGGCTGTCGGCTACGTAAATGATGGCGAATATTGTGAATACAAATTTGAGCGAAGATTCTAAAAATGGGTTAGAATAATCTATCTTTCGAACTAAAAATATTCAATGCATTTTATGGATGATTAAGGTTATTTCTGCCATTTGTAAAATGTAATTAGTTTGAGTGAATTTTATGTTAAAACAAATTAAAATATTATTCAATAATTGTGGAAGGCTATAGAAATTTCTTGTGGGCATATTTTAAGGACTTAAGCACTTATGTGATGTACTCAGTTTTAAATAGGTAGGACCCACTGTGCCGGGTTCGCAGATCATAGTTGCCAGTTGCAGACAGATGAATTGGAATTGAGGGTTACATGATGGCTGAGATTAAGTTTGCAGTTGCAAGCTTTGTTTGATATGTTGCTTAACTGACGAAATTCAATTGCATAAAATAGGTGGCAACACTGTATAAACTAACGAATTTTCATTTACAGACTCAATTTGTAAATACATAATTGGTTCACTATGTATCTGATAATTATCTGTTGAATACATAATTGTTGCTATAACTTTGTCTTTAAATTTAACTCTGTTAGCAACAAATGTTTCTAAAATATCCTGAATGCTGAAATAAAATATTTTGTACTTTAATTCTGTCCTTCTTCGCTGCCGTGAGTGTTTTTTGGCTAATAGATATTATTTAATAAGAAGAAAACCCCATTATTCTCTGATATGTCGTTGAGCTTAAACTAATCCCATCTGGCCTTGGCTTAAAGAATGTTTTGGTAAGTAATATATGAGAGGCAAAAAAAATGCGTCTGCTTTTTGGGTTTTTTTTTGTGGTCCGAGGCCAAAACTTCATTCCGTATTGCCTACCTACCCTGTGCTGCAAACTTGGCCGAACTATGTAAAGAACACTCGTAAATAAGTTCGACGACATTTTTAATTACATTTAAAGAAAGTTCTTTTTACTCATTTTGGGTTGGTGGGCCAGTAAAAGATCGATCGATACGCATTGCTGGTCATAAATAACTAATTTCAACCGCGAAGGCAACAACAACAACAACAACAACAAAATAAATACGAAAACGTACTCGAACAACAACTACAACAACAGCAACACAGACAAGGAGAAACTTAATTTCAAAATAATTTCGCCAGTTAAGGATGTTGCCAACTTTTAGCTTAGCTTTGGCCAAAGTGCAGCAAAGTTTGGTGCCTAAGAAGGCGCTGCTGCTGCTGCTTTTGCTGCAGTTTAGGTTTTGTTTATAGTTTAGAGCGTCGCACACTAAATATTAATAGTTAAATGTTGTTAGGAACGCTAATGAAATGCACTCGCTAAGAACTTGGTGGCAACTTGCGCGGCATATAAATACCCATTCGGTGGAGGTGGTGGCGACGTAACCAAACAGCTTCGCACTTCTCTATCCTGCTGAAGGACATGCCTGAAAAGTGCTTGCCACAAGCATTTTGCTTGTTGCGGAAGCATGCGTGCATGCAAGGACGACAAACTGCAAAATTTTTGCAGCGTTACGTGTTGTCCTGGTCCGTGGTCCTTTGGCTCTTCAGTCCGTACTCAGAGCTCTCCTGCTACTGCGCCCTTCGACTGGCATTAGATTTTTCAACAAAAATTTGCAGCGTTTGTATGTTTTTGTTTTCAGTAATACCCTGTAACCAGCTTGCGTAATGGTATACGTTTATTTAAGATTTGTTTTCTTTTTAAAATATTTTTATTACGAGACGAAATAAAAATAGAGTATTGGGAGCATTTTTTAATAATTTTGAATTGCCGATGTTTTCGATGTTTTCTAATCAACTTTCAATTCATTAATAACAAATATATGAACAAATTGTTTCGGATGTCTTTTACAGATTTCGAGAAATCCCACCCTAAATGGGTCGGTGCTCAAAGTTAGCGCAAAAAAAGTTTAATTTGTATCCGTTCGACACGTTTTTCACCTGCAAGAAAGAAACTAGGCATTAACTCAAATTACATAGAAAGAGAGCATCTCAAAGTAAATCATATTAAATTTAAGAATTTTTCGGATTTTTTTGGTTGTTGTTTTTGTTTTATTTTTTTCCATTCGATTCTGTGGGTGTTTTCTATTGCGTTTTTCGAACAAATTCAATTGCAGCACGTGTCGTCGCCCATGTACACAGGAATATGTGAGCGTGTAAGTCTCTCTTTCTCTTTTTCTCTTTCTTTGTCTATGTTTATTGGTGGTGATGTTGTTGTTGTTGCTGCTGGCATTCGAAAAGCAACTGACGCCAGCAGTTTCGGCCCAGTGCCGCCCCCACTTTATCGGGTTTATATTTGTGAAAAAGAAATGTCGCATGGGTGCAAAAAATGCATGGCACAACAAACTTGTTTGCCAATGCTCGCCTGGGTGCTAAGGTGCAGGGGGCGAGTGGGGTCGCCGTGGGGTTCTGCTCTCCTCGGCTCAGTGGTGGCTCACGTAGTTGTCTGTGGCCACGAAAAAGTTGCATAAAGTCAACAACTTTCAGTGGTTTAGTGATGTGAAAGTTGCTAAGCTGCTGCTTCAACGTCTGCGTCTGCGTTTGTGTTTGTTCCACCTCCGGCTCCCCATCCTCCCTCCTATCTCAGCTTTTATCGATGGCCCTAGAAGGTCAATTACACGTGATCTTGAGTTAAAATGCGTGTAAATACACACTGGACAAGTACAGCTGGAACATTTAATGCACAGCGGATTTAAAGATATGCTTTGGTCAATATACAAGCAATTCCCAAAGGTTCGAATTGGTTTAGTTCAAATTAGATAGTTCAGAATTGGCTGGGACAAGTTGGATGTTTAGGTGAAGCGTTGTTAATAAATACTATTTGTCTGCTTTATTCTCTCTCTTGTTCTTTTTCTATCTCTATCTTTCTCTGTGTCTCTTCAGCTTATATCAATCAGAGAGCTAAAAACCCGAGTGAGTATACTTATTTTAGGAATGTTGCATATGGCTGGCATAAATGATATATGTGAAGTATTGCGATCTTTAATTTTATTATATTGCTATTATTGTTGTTTTACTTCGATGTGTGACAGCTAGTATTAATCCGATGTTGATTATGTTTTCCTCTAACTTTGGTATCGTGAACTATTTAGAAACAGCAACGTTTTTCGAATTAAAGCGCTAAATATAGAAGTATATAAAAACACATGAATTTCATTTTGAATTACTTCAATTCGTTGCACATTTTTAAACCGAATATTTACTATCTCTTAAGTTTTTTTTCAAGTATAAAAGAAAAAACACTTCAAAATCAAACACAAAATGGAAAACTAGATTATCAAGCAAATTAGTAGAATTTGGGCGGCAATTTATCGAAACACGGCAGAATGTGCAACAACCAGCAGCCGTGTCCGTTAACAATGTATGTGGTGGCAACGGCAATGCGCCAAACACACAAACCATAGCATACTTATATGGGCGCACACTTTTGAGTGAAATAAAATTTAATGCCATCAACAGGCACAGTGAATGGCCGATTGTGGCTGTGGGCGGAACAGGTGGAGTGGGAACAAAATGTTTGCGGCGCATAAACAAAAATTGTTACCAGAGCGTTGGGAAATACGCTAAGCCATTTACTAAACAGCGCCAAATAAAACAAAACAATGCGCCAAACTGTGCTACTGCCACAACGAATAGTAGAGACTCTTAAACGAATTGAAATTATTATTTCATACAGGGAGAAAGTTGCTAATAGCATTATTTGAAAGAAAGCCTACTTATCAGACACTCATCAATTGCGTAGTGATTGTTGAAAAGTCTATAAAAACTTAAGATTTATATTTATTATTTAGATTTATAAATGCTTATTTTGAAAAGAGTATAGAATATTGCAAATGGCAAAACAGAGTGCGGGGAGAGAGTCGCACACCCTTCCCCTGGGCAAGCCCACACCATGTGCAGGGGTTGTAAAAATAGCTGTAACCCAAAAATAGCGGCACTTAATGAAATAAACGTGCCCTTCTTTTCCCCTTGCCCCCTTTCCCCCATTCCCCCAATGAGTGCGACCCACATGCTGTCAGTGCGTTAAACAATTTGCAACGGAAATTGCAATAATTAACTTTAGTACCTGCTTGAGTGACATTGTGGCATTTGGCTGGTTGTTTGGCTGTGCGTTCGCTTGTGGCCCGCTTGCAGCCGAATGGGCGAGGGAGGCGTGGCAGGCATGTCAGAGAGCTACTATGGACTGGCACCAAAAACGAGAAGCTCGTTGGGAGAGTATGTTGTCTGGTGCATGTTTTTCTAATTCAATTAAAATTGGCAGGCTGCTGCTGCCGCAACAACAACAACAACAACTAGAACGGGAACGACAACGGCAATGGCAACGCAGCGGCGGCTCATTACGCCGTTTGCATATGCAGCCCAGCTTCTGCCTGCCGCCTCTCCCGCAGCCTGTGATCCATGTAAGCATCTGTTTACGCTTGTATTGGTGTTAATGTTAACTGTCACTACATTTGGCCGTATACCCATGTCGAGTTCTGGCGCTCCTCCTCTGGCTCCTCTTGCTGTTTAAGTTTATTATGTAACTGTAAAAACATGCCTGCCTGCGTGTATGTGTGTGTGTGCGAGTGTGAGTGCGCGTTTGTATTTGAGTCCCGTTGCGTGGCTGTTGTTATAGATTTAGGCCATGCTGTCGTTACTGGTTAGCGTGCCTTGTAAATAATTGAAAAACAATGCCTGCAATTTTTCAACATCATGTGGTACTGTTTTTTTTTATTTTAGGAGTTAGATCGTCTGATATTACATTTTGCGGCTCCCAGCTGATTTAGATAGCCTAAAAACAGCATTTACCAGGCCATAAACAAGCACAATGATAGCTATCCATCAATCATATATTTTTTATTTTATGTATTTTTTAATTAAAAAAATCTTCAGTTCATTTTATTTAAACACTCATCCTGGTAAATTTAAGTAATTTAGTTTGGACATACATACATTAAATTTAAATAAAATAATATTTAAAATAATCAAATAATTCTTTTATTAACCACAATTTAATAAATATAACTAAAGCAATGTTTCGTAGTGTTAAATAGTGAATTAAAGTTGTAGTGAATTGCTTGACAAAAACAAAACCTTATCCTCAGGCCACATTTGAACAGTGCACACTTTTCGCTGTCAGCTACAAACAAATATATCTCGATACGGCAATTTTATTTTAGAGCCAATTTTAATTAATGTATTGAGTTTGGAGTATGGGTTACAATTGCCTTCACTTGCCTCATTCGTATCCAATTGAAAATATTGCGCTTTTTATATGGGGTTGGCAAGCGGGCTAAAAACGAATAATTTTGCAAAATAGACATTGCTGCCATTTTGTGAATCACAGTATCTCAGAACAGAATTTTAATGAATATTTGAATTGCTCTATATTGGTTGGACAACACGGCGTTTACGTTATTTTGTATCCTATTTATTTAAAAGCGCAGCACGCTTGATTAGAGATGGGCAAGCAAATATTTTGCAAATTGTCGCAAAATGTGTGTTTTGAAATATTTCGCCTCAATTGAGCGTTAAATATGTATATGAAATGCGCACACATATAAGGTTATAATTGAAACTAAATTATAAACATGAACTGCCTAAATCTATGCTAATCAACATTAAACAAACCCCGAAATGCCCTAGATGAATATTAACTTAACCTATTTTTAAGCGGCATTAAAGTAAAGATGAGCAGATATGACTGAGCAAATAATGCCCGAATTAGGTGTTTCAAATACAACTATACTCAAAATTTATTCAAGTATGCCTAATAAGCGGAATGCGTAAGCACACACAGGCACACTAATGGATATTCTCATGTACACTTTCTTTGCTTGAGTTAGAGTCGTTTGCTGTGCACAGTGCTTAATGCAAATTATAGTTTCGGGTGGAAATTTCATTTTAATCGTAGCCCAAAAATATGACAACGGCAACAGCAAGAGACAATACATGTTAGTCGATTTCTGTGTGGGAGCAGGGGGTGTTCATATAAAGTGATTAATTATGGTTAATAAAGAGGAAAATTGTAATCGATTAAAGCTTGCTAAGTTAGTTTCATGTGCATAGAATAGTTATTTCCTGACAGCTTGTATAGGCCTGAGTTAATTTCGAACGCAGTGAAAGGGTTTAATGGGGCAATTAACATGCATTTGGGTTTGACAAACACTAGAAAATTAATAGGCGCACTAACGATATGAATATCTGTTAAGTGGGGCTTGTTTCGCATACAAATTTTCAATAATTTTCATCTTTGTATTTTACCATTATTTGCTGCACAACATTCTCTGATATTTTTAATTTTTTTTTATTATGAAAATCTTTATTATATTAACAGATAATATGAGTTTTTAAACATGTACATGCTTCAAAATTTGCATTTAACAATGTTTGTTTGATATTTTTAATGAATATCTTCTTAGCCTTAAAATACCTTTAAACACGCATAATTATTCTAAGAATATTATTATATTTAATTTCGATACAAGGCGACATTGATAAAGATATATTGGGTTAACGGTACAAAATTGTGTTATTAATGGTTAAATTTAATCATATATCTGGCTCACGCCCAACCGATATATTTTTCACATTATGAGTTGAAAAACTCATGCATTCTTTTATTTTAAAAAATGTATAACGTTTAGATTTTTAAAATAATTTCTTGATGTCCAATTACACAGGACGCGCCTCCCGTTTTGCTCCTGCGCCCAATCCGCTGCCCGTTGGCGAAGCAACCAAGCTATTCACATAATTCACACAGAGCGTATAATTGAAATATCGTGACTTGGCGCTATACTCTGCCCGGCACATAAAATTTTATTAAATGGCGCGCGGCAGTGAGAACAACGAGTACAATGGGAAAACTAGACGTAGCAGCCATTATAACTTTCTACATAATTTATGATAGCACTTGCGGCATTCGCGCTTCAAATACATATATATGCATATACATATATACATATACATACATGTATAATTTTGGTTTCTTAGTCTCTGTTTTCCATTCGATAAAAGAGTATATATGTGGGAGTGTTATGTTATTTCTTCAATAATGAGAGCATGTAAATTTGGCGTATATGCTCGTATATTTTCGATTCAGAAAAAATGTGAAGACATGTTATCACAGAGTCACAGTTTGCGAGTCACAGTTTAGGCAACTCAAAAATTAAAGGCATTTCCAATTACTTGTTACTGCGTTCCTTTTTGGGAGCAGAGTATTGTGCAGCCGTCGGCAATATTTTCCTCGTATTCCGCCTATATTTATATCTTTACTTATATCACTGTCTGCGCATTTACTTTCAACTTTGCGTGTGAGCAATAATAAGTATATTCAAAACACGAGAGTGCCGCTGCCTGGCAATGCTGTGGAATTTGCCAAATGCTTAAATTGCCCAAGTGCCAGCAGATGCGAGTACCACAGACACAGATACAGATGCAGATACCACAGATACTTATAGAGGCTGTACTGTAATTGTAAGTCAGCTTTGCATGTGCGACACGCAGTCTGCTACATCCTGTGCCTGCATGTGTGTGTGCGCGCGTGTGTGTGTGTGTGTGCGGAAGCGCGTGTGCGCTGAAATAACGATACACTTGTGTACCTTCTGACGACCCCGATGCTGATGCTGATACTCTTATCGCGCTTCGTAAATCACGGAAATACAATGTAACAGTTTGTCAAAAAGTTGGCAGGCTCGCGCACACGTCCTCATTGGATCGACGGCAGATAAATTAAATATCTTAATGATTTTCAACAACAAAAGGCAGTATATTTTATTTATTGCACGTACTCCTTCAGCCTTGTATCCCTAGATAGTATTTTGTTGAAAGCGATTTAAATTCAATTTTTAATGGCATACAATTTACAAAATATTTAAATTGGTCCCAATGAGCGCGCTTTTTCACATTTGGTAACCAACTGACAAATGAACAATATTAGCTGCTGGCCGATTTGCATTTATCTGACTAAATGTGTGGCTAAGGCCACAGACTTGCAAATGTTATCTATTACATTTTTACATCTAGTATACATATTGCCATATTTATAGTTATTGTTGATGATGAAATCTGAGTTCAGCGTACAAAATCGAGAATTGTTAAGTTTTACAGCCATTTTATTATCGTGTTTTAATTGCTGTTTAACAGCTAGACATGTACAGAAGAAACCCGTTACGGTTTCGATTATCTCATTGCAGCCGACCACATTAACTACGTGTTATGTCTGTCTTTCAAGTGAAAAAAGTATTTAATATCGTATTTCTATATTATATATCTTTTAGGTGAACGATCGTTTGTGTATATGTCTGTGTGAAAGTTGGGTTTCCTTTTTCAAACGTAGTT
Source organism: Drosophila robusta (assembly GCA_035043565.1). Taxonomy (NCBI): domain Eukaryota; kingdom Metazoa; phylum Arthropoda; class Insecta; order Diptera; family Drosophilidae; genus Drosophila; species Drosophila robusta. The sequence continues at coordinate 7,452,875 of JAWNMW010000583.1, read as the reverse complement.
TTTGAAGATAGAACATATCTTAACTCGTCTTATATGATTCGCAGTTTGCTTGTAATACTTGATATATATATATATATTATATATATATATATATATATATATATATAATATATATATATATTATATAACTGCGAATCATAAAATTATATTTGTAAATATTAAGTTGTTGGATACGGTTAAAATAAGTGTATAAAAGCAATTTCACATAGCCGTGTCAGATACGGTCCCATATAAAAAGCGAAGTAGTCTAAAAGTGAGTTAAGTGAATTAAGTGCCTGTCATAAAGAGGTGACTATGAAGCTAACATTACTTCTGATTTGCTTACAAATTTCAACTGCTGTGAGTTTTCTCAGAACAGTCAATAAGCAACACGTTATTGGTGGTGAGCATTTTGCACAAATATATTTTTTTTATTATGCGACCATACACTTGATTACCATTTGAATTTTAGAAATTTGCGCAGCTATTCCCCAGCGTGGTACTTGCTACAAGGATAATACATATAATTACAATAAACATACAAAGAAGTGTGAGAGAGTAAAAAGAGATGATGGACCTTGTGGATTCTTTTTGTATAAAGAAAGTTGCGAGAGTACATGCAACAGCGTTGATCCATCTAGAATACATAAACCACACCATTTGCCTCCACAGATAACTAAATAAATCAATTTATTTTTAATATCCAAATAATACAAAATTTGTCAATGGTCATACCAAATAATTGTGTTAGATTTGCAGTTTATATAGTAGTTTATATTGTCTTTGTATGTAGTATATTTTAATATACTAATAAATAATACCAAAGCTAGCACCATAAACAACACGAAGGTCAATTTGGAAAATATTTATAGTTGAATTCTAGTTGGACATAATGCTGGTTCTTGTTGTTCTAATTTTGGCGATATTGCTAGCTTCGTTTGATACGAAAAGAGGTTACAATTTTAAGTGAAGTATGTAAAATGCCAGCACTTACAGTTATATGTGGTATTTATTATTTCAGTGGTATGCAAACGAAAGCCCTTTACAGGCAAGTGTCCTGGAGGCACTCGGAACTATGGCAGAATCTTCCATACATGTTTTAAAATTCATGACCATAATACAAGGTACTGCGGCTTTTTTTATAATAGGCATGTTCAGTTTTTTGTGTCAGAAGGAGGTACACGAAAATAAAATATCCAAAAAAATAACTTTTTAAAACATATAAGGTGGCAACGTCAAAATTATTGCGATAACTTGTGTTAAGTTTTCAGCTTACCATTTTGGTAAGTAAAAATGTTTTCGCTATAAAATACGTATATATTTTAATTTTCCAAATACTAAATAAGTAATAAAAAATGAAGCAAAATTCTCTAATAATATCAACAAATGATTTAGTAGAGTCCATATATATTATATTATAATATAGTAAAATTTCATAATTATGAAACAATTTGGAGTTTGGTGTGTCTAAAATGCATATAATCCAATCAAAAGCTACTACCATATACTGCACGTAGATCAACTTGCGCACTATTTGTGGCTGAATTCTTGTTGGACAGAATGCAGATTCTTGTTGTTCTAATATTGGCGATATTGCTGGCTTCCTGCGAAACGAAAAATCTGATCAACAGTAAGTTCAGTTTATAAAAGGCTTGGAATAGTCTGAATTTACATTTGAATATTACAGAAATATGCACACGACACTCCGTTACAGCCAGTTGTCCTGGAGGCAGTTGGTCCTATGACCAAATCTTACGTAAATGTTTTAACATTGATAGCTTCGACTCACAATTCTGCGGCTATTTTTATGATAAAAAGGCTGTGTGGATTTTTGTATCAAAAAGAAGTTTACTTAAGCAACATGTAATAGTCAAGATTAAATTTAAATTTAGTGGCAGTACCGCTTACATGACAAAGACCTAAGAAAAAATGCATTTAAAATTCGCACCCCAAAAACCACATTGTTTTTTGTTGTTATTCTAAATGTTTTTTTTATTTTTTTGTTTTGGTTAGTTTGGTGTGACTTTATTTGAGAATTTCAGTGGCAGAGTCATTGGCAGTCGATTGTCCTTGCTAGTTGTCTGGTTTGTCGCTGCCGCTAATGAAACATACTTCGAGTACGTTGTTTTTTCATTTGTTTTCCTTCATCTTCAACTGGCTGATTGCCTCGCAACCCCACTTCTCGCCTCGCCCTTCAGTATTTAGCTCATTTTCGCTGGCATTGCTCGGTTTCTTGTGTCCTTCGTTTTATTAGATTTTATTTGCTTAGCCTTTATTTGTCTTCCGCCGTCATTCTCGTTTCAGCAGTAAGTGTCCAATTTTAGCTGGCTGTATTGTTCTACCCATGCCACGTTCATTCGCTAAAAGAGTGTGATAATTTTTGCATACCCTATACTATTGTATGCAATGGGTATACAACGTAAACAGCTTAACAGAAAAGTCTTATACATTGTATATTCAAAACTGTTTATAAATACAGCTCCGCAATGTCTGGGACTTCTTTCAACTGTAATATTTTTTAAATTGACGATGAATAAAATTTTATGCTATATTATCGATTCCAGATAAATAATGTTTCTCATAATATTCTCAATAAAAATGTGGACAACTTAGTAATATTAGTTAATAATATTAAGAATATTGCATTTAATAAGAATAAATAGCTTATAATTTTTTTTCATGTATTTTATTTACTTAAATATTTTTTGTTTCTGCATAAAATATGTTTAAATATTTCGCAAGGCTCTTGTACAGGGTGATTCGAGAACTATCAGCGTTTGGTGGGTTTGCGCTTGTTTTGTTGCTGCTTTTGTGCTCGGCTTTCGCCATCTACAGCAAATTTTTGTAGCCGCATTCCTTTTGTGCTTTTCAGCTGGGCGCTCCTTTTATTTACTTTGGTCTTTTGTTTGTTAGTTTTGTATAAAAAGTTTTGCTTGCCCACAGCTCAGACTGAGACCAACTGGCCACATGTGCCTTCTTGCTGGCCTGGCACTCGGCCCATTGTACAAGTCCGTTTATAGTCCTTCTGGGCTGGCCTTTTTTCCGTGGAATCTGTGTGTGTGTGTGTGTGTGTGTGTGTAGTGTTTGGCTGTGTCTGTGTGTGTAAATTCGTCAAGTTTGTAAACACAAATTATGACAATTAAGTTGACTGTTGGCTTGTTTGAGTTGCTTGACTCCCGTTGCCGTTGTCAGCAAATGTCTGCAAACTTTGCTTGCAATTTAAGCTGAAATTGCATTAAATTTTTCTTTTCATGCACATTACGCATACGCCACGTGATGAAGGTAAATTCGATTAAAAATTGTTCTTTGACATGAGCAGCCGCCGCTGCCTTACTTCATTTTCATTTTCATGCATTTGTGTGTCAAAAGTTGAAGCTGCCAATTGCAGTTGGCCCCAGGACCAGGACCCCAGGACGTGTTAAAGGTGCGAGGTGCCGGCATTCACAATTGTTCATTAGATTAGCAAGTTGGTAAAGTTTGCAGAGCTCAAATGCCACTTTCACGGCTGCTGACACACTCGAGTTGAATCCGATTGGATTTCTTTTTTATTTTTTTCTCAAAGTATTTTATGAATTTTCTTATCAATGCAAAGGCGAAGGCGACAAAAATTTACGTGCAAAGTGGCAAGTTGTGACAACGATGGGAAGGACGACAACAGCAACGGCAAGGACGAGGACGAAGTGCCCGAATGAGAAGCGGAAAAATGTGTGTGAGTGAGTGTGTATGTGTGTGGTAACTTTTGCGTACTTGTGTCCCTCCCATCGCTTTTCACAATTTGTCATTGAAGTTGCTGCTGGAGCTGCCGATAAGAAACTTTGGCTTGATATAAGTAAAATGCGGCTATTGATGGTAAATGCTAGCAGTTAGTCCCTTTAGCGTTTTCTGCTTGAATTAACATTTGTAAAGATCTCGCTGGCCAAATAAATATTTTATGAGCTTTTTTTATATTTTGATATATTAGGGACGTATTTAAGTATGATAATACATCTGTAAATCCAATTATCTTGTTCTCAAAACTTCGATAATTTTGGCGTTTGCTCTTTCATGTTTGAATATAAAATTAACATCGATCGAGAATAAAATAGCTTTAAAGTTGATTTAGATACAGATATTTAAGCCAATATTTAAATTGTGTTGGAAAAAGTCATTTAATATAAGCCACTATAAGCCGAGATCCTATCAAATATGCAGTTGATTGTTTTTTCTTTTGCGGTTGTTAAATAAATATTAAACTTCTCTATTAAAGGTTTTCTTGTTTTGATAAGAAACAATTGATTTTAAAGCATTTCAAATAAATTCGTCCTATTTGTTGTAAGGAATCATTGAATTGTTACGTGTTTTCCTTGTAGCTTTTTCCCGGAAGCGGTGTCGCTCACGAGGTGGAGATACGGTGGAGATACACACACACATACACACACACGCGCGCGCACGCACGCTCATAGATGAGGGCGCAGCTGTTACTGGGACTTGGCCTGTAAATACAAATACAAGTACACTGGCAGGCAGGCCGAGATCGAACGGAAACAGAAACACTCGAAACGCTTTTGGGCTTGTCTATGTGCGTGGGTCGCACCGCTCCGCACCGCTCGGTGGCAACCTGCAAACTTGGTAAATGGCGCGAAATTCTTTTCAATTTCAATTTCGAGCTGTAGGCTTCTAACGTTTTGTGGTAGTTGTTATTGTTGTTGTTGCTGTTGTTGCTTGTTGTCTGCGTTGTCCGAGTGTTCAAATATTTGCATTCGAACTCAATTGGTTGCGTTTTGTCTTTATTGCCTTTTGCTAGCTGGTAAAACTGAACGTGTTTTCCTTCATTTTTGTTTTTTTTTTTCGTTTGCAATATTTTCGTGTGGTGCGAGCGGCATGTTGACAACCGGTCAGCTGGGTTAGCTCGTCAGGTAAAGCCCGCCCGCCACCGCCGCCTCCTTTCGCTTGAAAAATACACGCAAATGGAAATTCAAACGAGCTGGCAACATTTTGAACCCGTATGTCAAACGCCCAGGCAACAAAAATAGAAAAATGGAGAATGAGCCCTGCTGGCTGTTTTTGTTTGGGCTCGCGGCAGGGTTTAGTCTTGTTGGCACAGCTGACATTTTGGTCAAGTTTGCGCTGCATTAAACAAAAGAAAAAAATGAAACAAATAAATATATAAAAATTCCGTATACGACGTGTTGTCGCATTTGCACAAAGATATAACGCGATCGGCACAGAAATTTGCCTGCAAAATACATTAAATAAATACATATGAGTGTTTGTGTGTGTGTGTTTGTGTGCAACGGGCTAGGCCATAAATTATGGCCGCTGGCCTAATGCATTTGGCCTCGTATTAATCAATGTGCTTCCCGCTTCATGTCTACATTTTTTATGGCCAGCCACTGCGCGTTTTGCATTTGTTGTAATTTATTTGCTCGGCACAATTATTTGCATTTTATTTTGGTCATTTAAATGCGCTTTTTTTGTTAGCTGTTTTCTGGGCTATGTCTGCCAGCAAATGCATAAACATAAATCAAATTGCTTTTGTTGGGACGCAGCGCATCGTTGATTTGCATTGGGGATTTGTTTATAAATCCGCAAATACACGAAGCTCTAAATAATAGTTTAGCGAATTTATATTGCTTTTTAATTGTTGGTCGTTGTCGCTGCTGCTGCTGCTGCTGCCGTTGCTAACTCACCTTTTTTGCTGGCAACATATGCTGCCGTGCGGTCGCTTAATTGCATAATATTTTTTCTAAATATTTTTTAATATTCCGTTTTTTTGCTTTCCAAATGAAATTTATTTTGAATAATTCAAGAATTGCAAAATTTATTGCGCCCTCTATAAACTAAAGCGATTGCAATTGCATTTATAATGAATTTTAACGAATTTAACAGTTGAATTCGAATTTGAATAACATTTTTTTATTGTACGTAGTGAGCAGCCGTGTCAATATTATTATTTCTGTCTACCTGTCCGTCTATCTGCAATCAGGAGATACAATTTCAGTTTATAAAATTATTCATATTGCAAAACTGAGGCGTGATTTGTTAATACCCTCCGATTTATTTTGGTATGTGAACATTCGACTTTCGTTGTATAAATGCTTGTACTTTTATTTAAGTTATTTTTTTTTACCATATAATTATTGGCATGCATTTTGTTAAATGACGTTAACATTTGAGATACAATGTTAAAGACATCTTGAGCATCATCTGCTGATATTCAGATATTAACCCAATTCTGCGTACAAATTACAGTTACCAGTTCTTAATAGTTTTACGACAGTTTTCGAAAATGTTTGTACATCAAATGCAGATTATTTTCCCCAACAGCAGGAGGTAGGGAAGACCTTGACACACCTAGATGGCAACTAAAGAACTCTCAGAAAATAATTGTTCAGTGAGAACCACAAATTATAACAATTTTATGGTACTTTCTTTGTCAGTTCAGTCGTGGGCAGTAAATTTACATACTTCATGACGAGCTGCCTGGCCTGCAGGCAACTTTACTTTATTTATGCCCGAATTCAAAGAGCCCTGCCCCACAAAAAAAAAAAAAAAAGAAACAGAAAGGAAAGGAAATCTCGAAAGTGGGCTGTGCGTGTAGATGAACACAATTGCGCGTCATAAATTTGAATTATTGTGCTTTTTGCATTTGACAACGACTTAAAAGCACTTGCAGCGATTTTGGCCAGTCAGCCAGTCGGCCACGAACATGTCCTTGAGACAGGCACGAGTGCGAGTGAGCGGCAGCTGGTGTGGGACAGGGACAGCGAGCCTGTGCCATAAAATGCGCCTTTTGTGCTCTGCTTGGCTGCACAACGCCCACAAGGCAAATGCTTGGACAACGACAACGACAACAACAACAACGACAACGATGGGCGCAGACATTTTTAGTGGACATTTATTTAATGCTTCAAACGCACTGAAATTTGAGCCCCAAGGCGTCGCCTTTGTTGAGCAACTCGGTCACCAGCAGCGGCCAACGAATTGTCCTTAACTTTTAGCAGTGCATATAAAGTATACGCACTGTGTGCCACTTCAAGTGGACAGTCAGCTGTATTAGCCGTTTAGCGGGCAATCGCGTTCAAAATCCTGACACCCCAATTAAATACTCAGACCGAAACTGCAGTTTGTCAAGCGGTCAACTGATTATCGCTGCACTTTAAGGATTAAATCAGCCGATTGTCAGGCGTGACAGCCTGATTGGCCGCAAAGTGCTTAAGACTTCAAACAAAAGCAGGTATAGGTGATGTCGTCCAGGGGATACCCTGTATGTTTGAATGATCGTAAAATGCATTTGTATTTAATGAGTGCATGGGTGACTTGTTTCCTACTTCCATTTGCTCAAGTTAATGGAAAATGAATTTATAAATAAAGATTTATTTTTTTTATGGACAAAAATTTAACTTATTTTTCTTATTTCTTATATTAGGGCAAAAACGAAAGCAGTTATTTAAAAACTTACTAAATTTACTGAGCCTAGGCTTAAATAAATGAGAAAGATATCTTATTGTTTGCCTTTCTCTAAGAATTGCAAAATAGATAAAATTTATAGATTTTTACCAAACTAGGGGATCTACCAATAGTTCATAAATTATAAATTAACTGCTTCTTTCTGTCATAGCCTTCGAGGTAAAAGTGCTTGGTCACGCTTATAGACAGACAGACGTTTATTGTTAGATGGGTCAGGTTTTTTCGCATTTTTAATTGGCTAAGGGTAAAATAAATATTTGAAAGATGTGTCAAGCTTTGGCCCAGAGACCTGTCCTAAATGCTGTTAGCCCAACCAGTCCTGTTAACAATAAACAATTGACCGCACGACATGACAAGCTCGGAATGGAAACTGCTGGTGGGCAGCTATAAAAATATGAAACCGCCACACACACCCCTGGCACACCTACAGCATACACATGCACACGCACACCTACGCAGGGCATTGTGTGTGTGTGCTGCCTATGTTCAATTGCACGGCAATTTTATTTGTAGTTTTTCATTCGATGCGACATGTCTGCACAAATGTTGCATAGCAATTGCTTTGTGTGTTCAATTTTTGGCATAACAATAAACAAACATAAAAATAAAAGTACAGAAACAGCAAAAGCAACGACAATAACAACGGACGGTCAACTAAATGAACAAGAACAGCGCACAAATTGTGCAGCTGTCAGAAGCAGAGTACCGAATTTGGGGCAGGCGGGGCGTGGCAGGAAGCTCAAAGCAAATTTTTATATAGTCCAAAGAATGAAACAAATACGAAAAGGTTTTATTTAATGAGAACGACTAGGAGATATGCTACGTAGACGTATAATTTAGCAGAACATATTATTATTGTACTATTAATATTGTTTTTTTAATGCCATATATTTTATAGTTTTAGTTTTACTATAAATCTGAGGCTTATGGACGGCAGATATCTAAAAAATATATGAGACACACTTATCTACAAGTTCTAAAAGTATAACAAATGCTTATTTGTACAATTACAGCCGAGAATGCAATGCTTTTTACGATCATTATGGTATAAATAATAGGATATTTTTTTTACAGAAGCGTGTCTCTTGCTGCCTGCAACATAAATACGTAAGCTCTAAAGTTAACCGCTATCAGCCATTTTAAGGGTACAGGGTATACAAACGTGTAGCAACAATAAGTGCGGTTTTAACAAGCATGTCACTGCAATGGCCAGTTGTGGTGGGTTGAAGGGTGTAGCGTGGGAGTGGTAATGGATTAAATACTTGGATGTTTGCTTAAAGTCTTTCACCATAAACAATGTGCGTAATGCACATAATGCTGGCATTAATTGCAAAAATAACAGTTTAAAGGTGTGAATTAGGTAAATTACTTTCAAACGGAATGTTAAATAAAATGCGATCCCAGCTTATTAAAAGTTAAACGTGCAGTTAATAATCTTCAAGCTTTGTTTAAATGCAAACGGTAAGAAGTTGTTAAAAAGCATTGCTCTCACTTAACTTGACATATAACATAAGTGGTTTCATGCCTGTTTATATGACTTGAAATATTAATACTTTTACTTCAAAATTCAGTTTTTCTTTTTTTAATGTTTTTTGTTCTGTTGTTATAAGTTCTCTGACATACAAATTTTCTTGATAATTTATTTAAGATTTGGTTCATGGGCGTTAACCAATCCATGTGTAAGCTTCATTCGAATTTGTTGTACTAATTTTTAACTATGACCTGTTTCAAGTTCAATAAATACCATTGAGGCGTTATAATTTAATTATGCATTGAGAGGGATTTAATCGAATATTATATATATAATTAGGTACTTGTCGTGCAGAAGGCGGAATAATATGTAGTTTTTATTTGCGTAGCACCTGGAGATATACAATACAAATTTCTATTTACCTTATTTACGACAGAGTGTCTGTAGTATATTTAATGAGAGCAGCCCTTGCGACTTTTGCTTGTAGTCAGCAGTTAATAAACCTCAAGACGGCAATTTAATGCGACGACGTCTTCAATTCGCACTGAGCTCTCTCAACACATACTAAGCACTAAGTGCATAGGCACTTACTGTACATGTGTGCGTGCATGTGCGTACTTGGAATGGCTCCCCGCCCACGTTATTTCAGACTCGCTCAGTTGACCGCATTGCCAATTGTGGCTGCTGTTGTTGTTGTTGCTGTTATTTTGGTCTCTGTGTTTGGGCCGCTGTGCGGCGTGCCAGGGTCACATTTAATTGTGCGCCATGTTCAACAGGCCGTTGTACATGCGCATTAAATGTAATTAACTCATTATAAATGATAACGGTGGCCGAAAGGAGTCGCGCCGGGTGCTGTCTTAAGCCGCTGCCAAGCTGAGCCAGCAGCAGCCAGGAGCACGACTTGTCATCACAGCTAATTTAGCCAGCCGGGCAGCCTGAACGTGTTATGTTTCCGCACAGTCACACGGGGGTCACGCAAAATGTGAAATTATTACCGGCAAAAGGACAATGTGACACGCGGCACAATCCGACTAGGACCCATTGCCTCCCGACCAGGACTCGCCTCTGACCAGGTATATGGCTGAGCGCCATAAAAACGCTTTTATGCGCTCAAGTGTGTGCTGATATTTGACCCTGTTCATTGCTGGCTTTGTTTTGTTGGCCTTTTCGTTTCACTTTGTTTTATTTTATAGTTTGTCTCTCGCCTTGTTTTCACGCTCTTCTGGTCTCTGCTCGCGCTCCCGTTAATTATGTAACACGCTCAAGTGTTTTGTTACGCACCTTAGGTGTTCGTTTTGGTAGAAAAACTCATTTGTATCGCACACTCGTTCCGTCGCTTTTCCGACCTAGCCGCCTCTCCCCGTCCTGCCCCATTTTTCTGCCGGCCAGTTGCGTGCGCTCGCATGCGGATTTAATTTAGATAAAGTGAAAATGTAGATTAGTATAATTGCTGGAGTTTCGCTGCACTTGGCTGGCAGCCAACCGACAGCGGTCCGAGCGGTTTTCGAGCAATGGTACAAATGGCCATAAAGCTTCTTTATTTCGCTCATTTTTTTAGCTTGCGGCTTTTCACTGATTATTTTTTCGCTCTTAATATTTCAGGATATTACATTTTTTGATATTTTAAAGTAAGCTCATCTTTATTGATACCCTGTACTAGAAATTAAGCTGTTGTAAAAACATTTGTAAAAGGCACGAATGCATTTTACTCATGATATTCCTACTTTTTATTTAATTTTGACAAATATTCCAATATTCGGCATAACTTCCAAATCTCTCTTTTTCTCTTTTGGTTGTCTTGGCTTTATGCAGCATATATCACGATTTCTGTCAATATTGTAAAATACCTGCTACAATTGCTACAGGGTATACATATTGCGAATCGGGTATTAATTGTAAAACCACTTGAATTGATTAAATAAGGTTGCCAATGAATTAGCGTAATAATTATTGGCCACTTTTCAGTTATCGTCAAAAGCCAATCGTATCTTTAAAATTCATGGCTTATCTGGCCATTTTCTGTAATTTTAATAATTCATTTATTAAGTGGGTTAATCGTTAATTTTTACTGATTTTCTAACAACGCTATTCTTTGGAATGGTAAACTCCAAATACTTGGGAAGTTTTTCTCTACACTAGCAAAATAAATCAGTTAATTTTAATCGATATATGAAATATCCTCTTAATTATATTTGGAAATCGTAGCATACTCTTCCCTTAAAAATATCTCGGTTAAGCTTGATGCATGGTGATCTAGGTTGAGTGTTAATATTTAAATTGCACAGCTAAATTCACAATTCAATATTCCCAATAGACAGGCGAACTGACAGCATAATTTCAACATATGACATTTTCTCTAATGTGAAAAAGTTTTCGTAGTGGTGTCAAAGCCAAGCAATTTTGCTGATAACCGTGCTTTGGGTACGAGTGTGGGTGTGTGTGTGTGTGTGTGCAACTGGCCGGCTGACCGAAGCAAACTGTCAGAAAGCATCTGACAAACATTTGTCGTCCAGCTGAGAATGACAGAACCGTGCGAAGCAAATAAAAAACCATGCATATGAAAACCCGAATTTATTTTCCCAGAAAAGAAAAGCAACAAATTTGCAAAAGCTTTGGCAACTCATTTGATAGTGCGTCCTGCGCCCTAGTCCTCGCCGGTGTCGTCCAGTATTTGCTTGAAGGAAAACGGTGCGAAGGCGTAACCAGCGCCCTCATAGAACTTGCTCATGAACTCGACCCTGTTGGCAAATCGAAAAAACAAATATCCTTAGTTAACTGAAGACCGTTGGGAGCGCATGTTTAACTCACCAGTGCAAGCGCAATGTGTGCAAGAAGGCCGAGAGACCTTCGATGAGCACCAGAATGCCCACCGTGAGCCCTGACCAGGCGCCGAAGGCCACGTAAATGAGGACGACGCCCATATAGTTTTTAAATATAAAGCCGCGGGCGAACACCATGTTCCACAGCACCTCAGAAAGCTCTGCATATGAAAATCGAAAAATAGTTACATTTTCCATTAAGAAGTTGAGAATTCTGCGATTAACTTACGCGCGTGTGCCAGGGACAAGGCCCAGAGTCGCAGATAGGAGGCGGTGTGGGAGATCGTGCTAAGCACATACTCAATCGTGTGTATGGCCTGCTGTATGAGAATCTCGCTCATGGGCTCGTCCGCGCCTCCATGACCATGACCCCCAGCGGGTGCGGCGACTGTTTCATTCGGCGCCGGCAAATGCTTTGGTCGCGTTGCTTTAATGTACAGGGGCTTGCCGAACAGCATCCAGGGTATGCAGATAACAGCCACGATCACGAAGATCGTCTGGATTAATTCCTGACCCTCGAACATGTACTCCTTGCAGCCATCCAGGGGCTCCTGATGCCCAAACAGCATCATATTGATGAACAGAATAAGTATGGAGGGCGCACAGCCCGGCGAGAGGGCCTGGTCTGAGGAGGTATCATTGTAGACAACCCACTTGTAGAACATCATGAACACCATGTAGCCGAACAGCAGCACCAGGAATAAGATCTGTGGCAGAAACTCCAGGAAAATGCTTGCGAATTTTCGATAGTGTATAAAGTTCACAACCGACATGCAGACGCCGAAGATCATGTGGAGAACGCCAAAGATAATGGACAGCTTCATCTTGAACGTATTCAAGAAGATGATCTTGTTGTCCGCAAGCTGCCAGATGGGATCCAAGCCCACCGGATAAGTCTTGAAGTTGCTGATATTCGGACGCAGTTGCAAATATTCAATGGTCTCATCGGTGACTGTGGACGTGTTGTATTGATTATGCCAGCCAGAGCCAAAGATGTTCATCGACTTCGAGAATATATCGTTGTAGATGAGGCCAGTGTACAGGGAGAAAAGGCCCATAAGCAGTATGATATAGCGACCGCCAAAGAATATGGTGAAAATCTCCTCCTTAATCGTGGCCAGTTGACGCTCCTTGATAATCAGCCAGGAGGCAAAGGCCACCAGTATGATGGCATGTCCCATGTCGCCGAACATCACGGCAAACAGAAATGGGAATGTGATGCACGTGTACAGAGCCGGATTGACCTCTCGGTAGGAGGCCATACCATACGAGTCGATTAGGTTCTGGAAGCCCGCCGTGAACTTGTTGGTGCGCGTAAATGTGGGCGGCTGCTCATTGGTGGCAATCACATTCATAAAGGCTGGTATGCTGCTCTCCGAGACCTTCGAGCCGCGCGACAGCGCCACCTGCACTGTGGGCAAATCTCGGACGGGAACCCAGCCCTCGCCAATGAGACACTTGCCGGTGACATCCGGGTTGAAGAAGTTGAGTATGTGATAGATGGCTTTCATTTTCTTGACCATGATCGTCCAGCGTGCCAGGTGGTTGGCCGCAGACGTCAGCACGCGACTGCGATGATCGGCGCTCTGATTGAGCACCAGCTTCAGATCCTCGAGGCGTGTGTTCACGTCCCTGATCATATCAGCGCGCTCGGCAGCCGAGCTGGGACAGGGATAGACATCGGCATGGTAGCCCGTGCACACCTTCTTCACACGCTGCTTCAGCTGCTCGCCCTGGAAGAAGGCCACGAACACGGTCTTCAGCACCTGGCGACCCGTCTCGTCGTCCTCGGAGAGGCCGGCGATGTCGTTGCGCCGCAGAAAGATGTTGCCGCGCGAGATGCGCCACAGCATCCGCTCGAAGCTGAAGAAACGCTCCAGATTGATGACACCGGCCACGAAAGCGAGCTGGCCGCGTTGAGCGCCCCCCTGGCCCGGAGCGGGATCATCTGCATCGGTCCTGCGATTGGAGTCCAAATTGATCACCTCTTGATCGGAGAAGAAGCCCTCGGTGTTCTCGAGCACACTCTTCAGCTCCTGCATGTGCCGGAAATTCGCTTTGAGGCTGGCTCCGTTCGCGGACATTTCACGCAGCTCGTTCTCCGTCTTCTCCAGCTGTGCCTCCAGGTCGATAATCTCGCGCGGATTGGGAGCCGCCGGCTCCTGCTCGGCGGTCAGCTGGGGCATCTGGATGTCATCCTTGCGCAGCTGGTTCTCGATGTAGCGCACCCGGCGCTCCATGTCGTCGCATCGTCGCACCTCGTTCACATATCTGCGCTGGAAGGAGTTGACCTGATCGTTCAGATCACGAAACTGGACACAGCCGCTCTCGCCCAGCTCGGCAATGGAGGCGTAGGCAGCCTCTGGCTGTATATACAACTGGCACAGGGCCATCTTCTCGCTGCGGAACATATCGCCCATGGTGGAGCCCTCGTGCTGTTATCTGCGATAAGCGAAGTGAGTTGCCGATTACTATCTGATCAGCTGATTACATTTAGTGTTATTTATTTATTTATTGTCCGCCCTGTTGGGGCGCACAATTTGTAGCTGGGCAAGCAATTTACGAATATTACTCAGCTCATCTAAAGGCCATAAATAAGTGCTCTAAAAGTGAAAAAATAGCTTAATCAAGTTCAAATTGTTGATTTTGTAAACTATTATTAGTTTATTGTACCATTTACAGCCTGCACACAAAGAATCGATTAACAAAAGAACTCGAGTAAACATGAATATTGTGATTTCATATTGACCAGCATCAGAATAGTCCCTGAATATACTACCTATCATAATGTGGGATAGTTTGATTCCCTTTCAATATCATCTCTGCATTCTTTCAGACTGTATCTTTTAATAGGTAAAGCGATTTTGAATCATTTTTTTTGTCTCTAAGCCTTTTTTATTTATTTTTATTTTCAAAATACTCGCGCTATATTGGAAACAGGTTGAAAGACCCCTTTATATTTGGATGCAACGTATCGCCTAGTTTACCCTTTTTGTAAATATAATTAGTTACTCTTTATAATTGTGGTTTCTTGTAATTGTTGACATTTTACTATACGTTATAGGAATTCGGAGTAAACTAGCAAATTAACTTTTATTAAAATATATTATTGTTGATTGCCTTTAATACATTTATTAAAATGTTGTATAAATCCTATTTAATTAGTTATTAGTTATATTCGTGATTGCTTGTTGATTAATAAAATTAAATTTTAATTACAGTTAATCAATAAAAAAGAACTATAACGTTAGTTCAATTTGCTCAAATTTATTATTTATTTTTAAATAAATTTATTTAATGCTTTTAATAACAAGATTACTTTAATTGTATTTGATTTGTCAAAATGTTTCACAATTGCTGTCCAATTTTAGCCCGTGTGGCCGTCATTGTTTATGGCCCGCAATCTCAATGCAGTGTCCCAATCAATCACTAACTGCTTATGCATGTATTTGTAGGGTATTCGCATGAGTATATGAAACCGAACTATTTGTGTAGACACTTTGTTTAGATAAGATAGCACGACTGGGCCTGATATCGCGCATTCGTTTCGCTTTTAGCAGGTCGCTTATCTTAAGTGGGTGTGCGGGCGTGTTAATAATTTGAAATTATTAACAATTACCGAGCAATCAGTATTTGCGTATATATTTAGAATAAGTTATACCTTTTATGAGTTTGCATGGGACGCACTTACAATTGTCAGCAGGCAGGACTCAGACAGACGCAGTGGCACTGGACCCATGAATAATGGCGCTGCTTGATAGCCATTTTGGTATTTCAGATTGCAGATATTTATGGCAGTCTAACTTAGTGGCCTGCTGTGATTTTGTCTAGCATGTCTGGCAATAAATATGATTGATTCAGCCAATTTGGCGCTCTGGCTGATAAGCAGCCGCTGTCTGTGCCCGGTTTGATAATTGCCTCTGATTGCCATCGGTTTGCTCGGGCATTAAAGAGCCTTACGCAGACTTAAAGTTTATAATTTACCACAAAAGGAAGTCAAAAAAACATTGTATGATAATACTCAAGCTCAAGTACTTTGCCAATGTATATGATAGTAAATTCTAACGATTGCTTTTTTCGAGTTAATGAAATCCAAATTTACAATTAGCTTTTCAAAGAATTAAAACTTGAAAATATAATGAAATCAGTTAAGTTTAAAATCATTTAAAAACTTAATTGACGATACAAATATTAACCAAATTTAAAGTGATATATTAAAGAATATTTATTTATAATTTTAATAGGAAATTCGTGCTCAGCATTACAGATAGTACTCCTATTTCTAGATTTCCTAAGGTAATGATTTCTTAAGACTTTTTTTAAGATCTTGAATCGTCTTTATACTAGTTTAAGTATATCAAGTGTATTCGTCATGCCTGCAGCTTTCTATTGTAAATCAAAACTAATTTACAAACAAACTTAAGATTTTGCACAGTCGTAAATTTGTGCGTTTGACTTTGCCTTAAAGTTACCTATAAATCGTTTACGGAAAATAACAACGGAAACAGCACAATAACCTCTAGGCTGCTATCCAACGAGAAATCATTCGCTAGCCGTACGATATATTGACCTGTGAATGTGGGCTATAATAACGATGGTTCACGGCTTGGATTGCGGCAATCTAACAGCACGTTGTTTAGCTCATTAAGAAATCCGTTTTGTGGCCATAAAAATATTATCGGCAACGTAATAATTTGCAGAGCAATTTATGTGTTTGGGTGTGTCTGTGTTGTTTCACATGATCCATCACGTGCTCTGACGTCACACGCATATTAGTATGTGTGTGAGTGTATATATATATGTAGTTTTGCATTTGCTTTCAGGCAAATTGAAGTAGACGTTTAACAGGCGGACAATTATCAAAAATCAATTAAGATACGTTATCGCAAAACATGTCGCTATTAAGATTATCGTAATTGTCTTGAATATGGCTTTGAATAATTGCGCCTTACGGGCGGCCGAGAGTCCTGCGTGTGCTCCGACCCAAGGATGGGACAGCCCTGGTGGCTACTCTAATTGCCTTGTGGGTGGGCTCGTTTATTTACTGACAATTCTGAGCATTATTTATATTCCCCTGCTGCGGATTACAACTTTGTTTACTGTTCAGAGTTGCTTGGCATAAGTGGCTGGTTGGTGATCAAATTGGATTTATGATTTAAAAGATTTCGTAAAATTTTTTTTGTTTAATTTTAAAATAAATATCAGACTAAATTGCTAAATTGCTTTTTCTGCAATATTTATATTTTTCTAGTACCGTAGAGCCTAGTAAACAACGGAATAATAAAGTATAGAGCATATTATTTAAATGTTGAAAATACTCAATGCATAATAAAACTCATCGTAAAAATGAAAATAGTCAATTACTGCTAGTAGTGAACAAATGAAATTAGATGGCAGTCATTATCTAAATAAGAGATAAACTTATCCAAAATAACATGGTAGAATAGATTTCATATGAATTTGCGCAACTTTTATATGTAAATCCTTAACAATTTTATAGACAATTATATAGAGTAATTCATTCGGAAGGGTACATTTACTGCGGTGTTCCTCAATTGGTACTTGTCTTGCATAATCTAAGATCTTGAATGTGCGCTGGATAAACTTAGGCATTTAATTTGTGGCATGTTTACGGCTTATCTGGGAACAATGTGAACAGCTTTGATAACCTCGCGTACTCGATTTAACCCGCAACTGAGCACTGATAAAATTGAGCAATTTCAAGAAAACAGAACTAAGAGCAGCACAAGAATGAGGTTTAATTTGGCCAATGAGTCACTAGGTAATATTTGAAACAGTTTCCACAGTTCTTTAAAAGTAATGTCGAGACCATATTTGCAGCACTTGTGAGCTCTTACATTAAAGATCAGTAATCGAATTGGTTTTTTTTATAGCTGCTCTCCGAGTTATTCTTCGCGACCTGCCAGACCAACGGCGTTCTGTGTACTGTTCGATCACCTTAGCGCCCATAGACCTGGTAGCTTTTGCCAATTTAACTACAGTTAATCTACACTTGGCACACACACACGCGCAGTTGGAGGCCGGGGAAAATAATCTGAGCGCCTTTTTATCTCGGCGCACCAACGCAAACACTTTGCGATTTCTGTTTGTGATTGCGTTGCCAAACAAGCGGGCGACGCCTTTGATAGACGTGTTGTGTTGTGTCGTGGAGCGTAGCGTATGGTGGGGATGGGGGCTTATCACAAGTTCCACGGTGCGCCTGGCCAACTCCATAAAACGGTGTATGATTTTCAGCTAACCACCTGAAAGTATAACAACACTTCAGCTGGCTAACAGCCATATCAATTGGATCAATGATTGAGCATTAGCACGAGTTGCTCAATTTCTCAATTGCCCGCCCCCTCCCTCCCTCCCGCCCGACACACACACATAAAAAGTTCTTGACTGACTTTAGCATGTGACGGCTATCAGCGGTGAAGTGTGTCATCTTTGAGTTGCGTTCAAGGTAAAGATAGATACGTTATATAGAATCATCGATCATTTCAAAACAGTAAGTACGGCTACAGAAATGCATTGCAGCTGTAATTCTATATTGTTATTTTTATTTTTTATTTCTATATATCAAATATGGTATATTTAATTTTACATGTTTTATTTACATCAATTGCCGATTAATAGTCAGTTAGGACCAATAGCTTGTGTGTCATATCAACGTATATATTCAAAGTTCTGTGTATTCAATTATGCTTATCTACAGCTGACCTCGATTACAAAATTCCAAGGATTAAGTGTGTCTAATTATAATCAACTTATCTGTATGTGCTGTTTGTGCTATATATTAATATTATGAAAATGATCCCTCTAATGAGCGAGTAAACATCAAGGGAAATATTATCGAATTTATAAATAAATATATTGGAATCCAGAAAAATACATCGTTCACAACCTTAGTTTTATTAAATAAAATATATGCATCCAATACAAATTATTTTATTTGAATATGGCTTATTTATTTATATTATGCACCTTTATGTTAATACAATAAAAAGCTCTTTAAAAAATCGAAAATTTTTCATTTATGATGCATTTTTTATGAGTTTTGTTATCATTACTATAACATATTGCAACGAACACATCATAATGTACACCTCGTCATTTGGACTTTGGGCCTATAGCGCCAACTCAGCACCTGATTAGAACTTGGCTTACCTGTTGATTGCAGTTTTAGTATATTGTGTAATGCCTGAGGATTACTACTGCGATTTAATTGTGCACGTCTAGGTTTATGCACGATACTGTCACAGCGTGATGTCTGCTCAATTGTTTTTCCTGACTCTCAAGTGCTTTATTTATCAGCGTTTCGTGTGAGGTATTCTGGAGTTTACCAGCGGTTATCGCGAGTCACGTGCATTTGTCACCATTCCTACCTTCATATAACTACATATATATATGTATGTACACAGGATGATGCACATTGAAACTTTCAATAATTTTAATGTAATCATAAATTTCTATGGCGGTACAATTAAATGACGAACCACTTGCCTTTATTTTGTTGCCAGTTCACGATTGGTTTATTGCAACGTGATCAATAAACCATATAAATAATATGGATTCCCGACTACGCAATACTCTGTTGCTTTTACTGTCCATAACAATTGCGAAATTTGGGGATCCTACAAATCACAGTCCCCGGAACAGTGACTTAAGGCTGTTTGTTTTTATATGACAATAATATTCAATGAATCTTAATTATCTAATTTCTATCTACAAATATCAAAAATAATTCGAGCAATGAATTTGCATCGGCGGTCCATTAGCAATTTAAAATGGTGTTTCTCAAAAACTGACCTTAACTTTAAACTACACATCCGAAATCTAAAATTCTAAAAATAGAAGTGAACTCTGTAAATTTTATACCATCGACAAAAATATCTCACACCATTAATATACTCCATATACCCTTTAAAAATAGGGTACAAACAAAAGCACGCAATTTCTGGAACCCCTTTGACGTCAGCGATTGAACCCGCGTCAGGAGTCACCTTTTCATAAGCATTCATTGAAATTTATCGGGCTGCTGGCAACATGGCTAATGGAATTTTCCGCACACCACCGAGTTTATATATTCCTGTTGCTGCTTGGCTTTTAGCGTATTATCTGCTTTAAGCTGACGCAGTTGCAGAGGAGTTTTCGTGTGCTCCAGTTGAACAGCCACTTGAGTGATAAGCTCGCGTCTGATAACATGCGAGTATATCACGAGCTTTTTGCTCGCTTCAGCCATTAAAATTTTCCAGTTAATGAGCTTAAGCGTCGTATATTATGCTAATTAAATGAGTTGACTGGTATTTTTGCACGTATGTGTGTATGTGTGTGTGTGTGTGAGGGACCACAAATAAATTGCATGCAACTTTTTGGCACATAAAACTGCAGCTTGCCACAGACTTCGTCGGTGCTGCCTCTGCTTGGCTGCTAATGCCACATAATGATGCTGATAATGGTCAACAGCTAGAGCTTAGAACGAGAACTCGGCCAAAAATTGGCTGCATTGGAATACAAGCAGGGAATGCAGACGGCCGAGCACGTTCAACTTTTCGTTGGCGCACATTTAATGTTGCCGCATCCGTGCGGACGGACAGACGAACCGGACGGCCATCTAATGTGCGTCACCATTTCATCTGTTTTTCGGCCAACAACAATTGCAACAGCAGCTGCAACAGCAACAGCAATAATAGCAACAACAGCTGCTGCATTGAAGCTATTCAGCCTCTATTTCCAACTCCGGTGGCGTATCCATTTTGTCTGGTCGTGGCCAATAACTTAGTTGTTGCGTGGCCGTGTGGATTAGCCTAATGCCAATATGTGTAGCAATATAGAGGGGGTGTGGGGCAGGGCGGTAAGTGCATTTTAGTGGTGTGCAGCCAATCGGATTTGGATGTGCTTAGCGTGCCAAAGTGCAGCATTTTGTGCGTGATGTGTGCTTTCATCTGCCATTTGTTCGGGCCGAACTTCTGTTTTCGATGCTACAAACAATAAAATTTCATTATCTTTCCATTTGAGCGGTTATATAGTTAGTTATGAAATGGTAGAGCTTACCCTGTATTCATAAGTATTGATAAAAGTGGGTATAATAAAATTGTGGAAGTGAATGGAACAGGTATAATATATATATATATATATTTTGCCATCAGATCTACCTATCTCAGTCTGTTTGTTCTTCCTTTATACTTTCCGACTTTAACTGTTGTTCCGCCTCGTAAACAAGTCTTTGTGTCTAGACTTTCTTCGGACACCACTTCTGACTCTTTGGCAGCTTATATTGCGAGCAATAACAAAATTCAATTTCCCCACTCCTCGAGAAATTTCATCATTTAAAATTAATGTACATGATTGTTCATGAGTTTCAACCCATAAAAAGAAATCAGCCCTCGCCTGTTTCCCTTCCAATGTACACCTTGCAAGCATCTACTAGTTTGGGATCAAAAAATTATTTTCTTCTTCTGACACTTTTTCAATTCAATATCAGAACGTGAGAGGTCTTCTATCCAAGCTCAAAACTCTTTTTATGGGTAGCACTTCTTTTCTATCTGACATTATCGCTTTTTCAGAAACTTTGTTAAATTCTACCATATGCGAAATGTTTTCTAATCACTTTACGGTTTATAGACAAGATCGTCCAAATCGTCGTGGTGGTGGGGTATTAAATAATTGGGGTATTAATCCAGTCTGAACTTTTTCATTTCACTGCGCCTTCTGTTGCTGAAATTGTCTCTGTAAAAGTAACTCTCCCATCTTGTGCTGTTTTTGTCACGTGCTCCTATAAACACCCTTCTTCAAATATTGAGGATTATTTACAACATCTGGCCTGTATTAATCAGGTCTCTTCTCATCTGCGTGATAATGACTATTTTGTTGTGTTGGGTGATTTTAATATACCGAACATTTCATGGTCAATATTCACATCCACAAATTACCTTGTGCCACCTTCCTGTCGTGACTTTTTAGATGATATGCTTGACCTGTCGTTGACATCGTAATCATTTGAATAGATACTTATATATATACATTTCATTGATTTTATACATGTTACATTTATCTGTCAACCTATTAAATAAATAAATAAATAAATAAAAAATTGAGCAATATCAAATGTACAGACTTTATTCATTTTGCTCTCCATAATTATAATCTTTAGTCCATTTAATGTCAGTAACTAAATTTCAGTATCGATTTATGAATCGACAAATAGTCACCTAAACTAAAAAGACCAATGTCAAAAACAGACACTTGTTAAGACTTGTCCATAAATTATATGCTTAGTTTATGTTGCACACATTTTAATAACAATTTAATTAAATGTCTCTAAATATTCATAACGTAGAACTCAAGTTCAATTAGAAACTGAATATTGAATTCAAATGCTAGAATTATACGCCCATTCCCCGAATTTTAAACTTCTCTAAAATCCGATTAAATATGCTTAATTTATAGGGCGAACACAGGGCATTTTTATATTTTTCATTTAAATGCATAATGGCCAATCATTTCAAGCAACTGAAGATATGGCTTATTCAATCATTTGAACTAAGTGCTGGCATAAAACGTTCTCTAACATTATTCGAAGTTATATTTGTGTTTCCTTTGTCCACCTGTCCTCCCCTCTGGCTGCTAACTTTGCTAATGCGCTTTATAGCTCATAAAATAAAAACGAATGTTTTATAAATAACAATGGGCAAATGAAATTAAAGAAAAGTTGGAGTGCCCCAGGCAACACAAAAAAAACAACAAAAAATAAAAAATAATGCTCAACTACAAAAAACAGTCGCCCACTCCGGGGGCTGCTGCTAAAAAATTAGAGCCCAAAAGTGTGCTACGTAAAATTTAACATGAACAGCAACAACAACAACAACAACAAGAACAGCAGCGAAGTCATTTCGTATTTATTGTATTACCTTTGTCAGCATATCTAACATTTTTGGTTATTGTTGTAGTTGCTGTTGTTATTTGTGTTGTTGTTGCCTTTGTTATTTTTTTTGTGATGTTTAATGCTTACTTATTATTTTTTGTTGCCGGCTTTACTGTTATTGCCCTGCTGTCATGGCATGCGCACATTGTTTTTCGTTACCATTCAAGATGAAAAATCCAATTTTCTCCCTAAAGCATTTTTGTAATGCGACCTCAAACCCAAACTCTTACATTTCTCGCCCGCTGTATCCACAAAAAAAGGGTT
Organism: Drosophila robusta; assembly: GCA_035043565.1. Classification (NCBI taxonomy): domain Eukaryota; kingdom Metazoa; phylum Arthropoda; class Insecta; order Diptera; family Drosophilidae; genus Drosophila; species Drosophila robusta. The sequence continues at coordinate 7,429,966 of JAWNMW010000583.1, read as the reverse complement.
CGCAAAGTGCATAATACTGCTATTGGTGTTGTTTTCGTTATGTTTTCCACTTTTGTTTCGCACTATTTTCATAATTTCATCGTGGTGCGCAGGAAAAGTGTGGAAAACGTTCGAAAAGCGCGCTAATATGCATCGCCTGAAGGAAAATGATTTGTGGCATTTGCGCTGGTACGCTTAGCACTTTATTTTTACCTTAGTTGGAACAGAAATTCCAGGAAACGTGAATTACCTTGACTAATTGGAGCAGAAATAAGGAATAATAAAAGACAGGGTTCTGAGAATATGATACTTATAATTGTTATTGCTCCTTTTTCTCAAATTACCACGAATTACAGCTTATATTAAAATTAAGCTTTTATATTAAATATACGCTTTTTTCAAAGTTAATAAGGAATGTTCAAAGTGCTGAAATTTAATTACATAAGCTTTTTAGGCTTTTGAATTTGATTTGATTGTCATGAACAAAGTTCAGAGATTATTCCGAATTCAAACACATACTTCTTATCTGGTACTTGGCTGAATATTTCACATAAAAGAATAAGTTTTGTTATAGAGGTAATAAAAATGATTGCTTTGCCAAAAATAATTATGGCTTTATTATTTTAGTAATAAGTGGAAAAGTTATTTACATTCCGTTTGGTTTGTTCTCATTAAAATTCTTAAAACTTTCAGTCAAAGGGACAGTAAAGTCGCAACAAGTTCTAACAGCCACAGCAGAAACAGAACAATTATTTTGAATGTAATTTGTGTGCGAGGCTCTTGTTTGAATTAATTTTATTCCTAAGCGTTTCGGCATTAACAATAATATTTATGCGCCAGCTTTGATATATATGCACGTTCATAAATATTTCAATTTGCCGCGGCAAATGAATTTTATAACAAATGTTGCACGCAGAGCGTAACCGCAGCAACTGGCAAATGTGGTACACGGGTGGGTCTCTCTTTCCCATTATTAGCGCAGCTATGCGAATTACTCATACGCAGCATTGTGCGGCAGACTGAACAGCTGCATCGGATATATGTTTAAAACGTTGCCCGAAATGAAAATACTCATGCTATCGTCTATATATATTCGAATGCGTGCATATATGTTAAATAAAATGCCGAGCTGTGTCATGTCAGCCATAAACGTCAACTGTTGCTGCTGCTCCTTTCTCTGTGCCCAGTCGTGTTCCGGTTGGCCCGCGCCTAACTGCCGGGCTCAACTCGTTTCGAATAAGAGCTGAAATGCCATTGTAGTGCTTGTCTCAATTTGCTGCCACACTGCGTATGCGCAACTACGTTACACGATTATTTTTCATTTTCATTTTCATTGTTATGACTCAAGTGTTATGGGGCCAGCAGCCTGTTGCGCGTTACGTATCGCTTGCACTCTTCAGTTTAAATTGAATTATAAAAGAATATATTTTACAATTGGTCCGCCTGGATTCGATACCAGCAAGGCCCCAATTTTACGACAACTTGCAATGTGCTCGCACAAATTGAGTATATTTTCATTCAGGCCAGGTAAACAATTTAATTAAAATTATTATTGGTAAGCTTTATGCATTAAATATTTATAACATTCATACAAATTTTCACAATAAAATGTTTTTAAATTTTGTTAAGACAGCAGAAGTTTTAGCGAATACAAATTCAATAACTTATATTTCAACTGAGAATTCATAAGAAAACAAAATTGCAGATTATTCTGTTAAAATGATACATTTTTTTTTAAATTGTTAAGCCAATGAATTTTTAAATTTTATTTTGTTTTTTGTATTTAAAGAACTCATTTGTACGACCCTTCAAAATATTTGATTTTTATTTTATGAAAAGATATATTTGGCAATTGCCATTTTAAAATCAAATTTCCCCAGCGTAAATCTTCAAAAGCAAGCTATACAGATTTGTGTCGCTGCTAACTGAGCCCCTGCAGCCAATTTCGCGCTATACCACGCAACCATCCAACCCTACGTAACCACTTCACCCCCTCCCATCATCTGCTGTCAACGTCGACACGTTGGCAACGCCGGCGCATCCTTTGGGCCTAACCTATACTGAAAGAGCTAAAAACTTTTCGCCCCGCAGAAAGTTTTGGCCGTAAGGTCGCTAAAACCTAGTATGGCCAAAAGGTTAGGTTCGATTGCGGTGGGGCGCTTCAAATTGGTTTTATTTGAATTAAATTTTGTTTTATTTCATTTTGTGCTGGTGCCGCGTTGCGTTTGGCTTTTTGCTTCAATTGAATTTGACTGCTGTCAATCACGCGCTGCATACGCTTCGCTTGGCTCTAAAATTCAAATTTTATGCTAATTTTACGCAGAACGATCAACGTGATGGGCAGAGGGACGCGGGTGGTTAGAAAGCTGGCATCAACGCCGCCGCGGCTGCAAAAAGGGTTAAATGTGTTAAATATTGATTGGTTTAGCTTTAGCTGATACGCTGCAAGGCGGGCCAAAACCCCAGAAAAAAAGAAAACGACAAAGAGAGAACGACGCTCAAACGATGTTTTAAGCGCGCTCTTAAAAAGAGATTTGTCAACAGTTGCAATGCGCCAGGACTCACAGGACAAGCGACCTGCGGGCGCGATTTGCCGGAGGGAAAAAACTAAACCATGTCAGCCGAGGCGGCGTTAATTTGCTTTTGATTATCGTTTGACATTGGAAATGGGGGACTAAGCGCCAAACAAGTCTTGCCTTTAAATCAACAAAATCAGGACCACCAGCAAAAAACGTTTGACAACGACGGTTGGATGACAGTAGTTTCAGTGTAGAAATACCCACACATATTATATAAGGAAATTTGTACTAAGTAACTAACTAAGCAAATCAAAGAAATAATTGGCGTAAATATAAGGGCGACTGCTATACAAACCAAATATCACTTCAATATTAAATTTTTATAAATATGTATTGAATTTTTGTGCAAACTTTTCTTTTGCTTTTTAAGGGTAGGACTTATTTCTTTAGTTCTTTGTATAGTTTTGTATATTTCAATGTAATTTATTTAACTACATGGGTTTACTTAAACATTAACTTTAACTAATAGGGTAAAATAACATTTATATAGAAGGCATTATTATCACAAAACATTTAAGAGATTTTGCTTTTGTCTTTAATTCCAAAATTTCGTGATCCATTTGATAAAGTTTAAAAAACTAAAAGAAATATAAGTTTTATATTACAATTTCACGCTTGTCTTCATAGAAAAGTGTCATTGCATTATTTTATTTTTTCTTTTGGTATTTTTACCCTTCGTATTTCATATTTTAGCAGGTTTTTATCTCCAATTTCCTTTCATTTTTTTTTTTGGTAATTTATAGTTCCTTTTGAGTTGATGTTGATAAATTGTTGACTGCTCGGGCATAATCGAGCAGGTGGAGGCAGTTTTTGCTTTTGTCAAGGTGTACGGCGTCCTTTGGTTGGGTGTGGCGTGTGCAGATAATCTAGAATAATAAATTTATTGAGTAGTATTTTTGATTTATTATGCATATCAATAATACATATTTATATAAATAGCTCTTCCACATGACACTAATGATGCAACGGCCGATTTGACGTTTACCTTTTTCGTTTTTTTCTCTCGTTTTTAGTTTTTGGTATTTTCGTTGGCTTTGTTTAGGGGCAGCGCGTGGCCGACCACACACAAAAGCGCCAAAATGCGGACCCAGAATGTAGGGATAAAGTTTACAGTTGGCCCGAGCGCCACGAGTGGCTGCAGCCTTGAGCCTCGAGCCTCGGATAGGCCTGTGACAAGGCTCGAGTTGCTAGTTACCCTTTTCCGGCCACCACGCCATGCCATGCCACGCCCTCGTATTCTTAATATTATTAACATGGATTTTTACAAGCCATAAACCCATATTTGGCCCGGCCAAGCCTTTTGTGTTGCCACATAAAATGCCAAAGGCGCCCAGCTGTGCTCAGCTATGGCTTCTGGCCCCCACTCCCCATTTCATTCGCTCCGTGCTGCCATTTTATTAGCGTGTAAAGTTTGCCTTTCATTCCAGGCCGCCACAGTCACCGTCGCCGGGTCGCCTTAAGTGGCCCGGGCCTCGCTATGCACGTTTTCAATATATATCCCATATTGTTTGGCCGTGCGCCGAGCGTGTTTATTTGCTCTGTGGTATTTATACACGAGTCAGCAGCACGAAAACCTTCAACTGGAGCCGGCCATAGCTCTGCGGCTTATGCATAAGATATTGAAATGGCCCACTACTTAGCGATAGCCCAACGACGACTTCCCAAGTGTTATTAATAACGTGGCGCATTTTTATTATAGATATTCGGCTGTATTAAGGTGCAGCTTGCGTAACCTCTCGCCCCACAGCCCAACATTCCAATCAGGCCCAACGTATAGCCTTTTGGGCGCGCTTCAGCACTGTTAATCTTTAATGTTCACTTCATGGACACGAATGCTGACAGTGACAGCCATAAAAAATAACTGAGCTAATACGACGGGCTGTGACCCTCTTTGTCACAGTTTTTGGGCTGGGCTTTGTTGGCACTGATTAAAAATAAATTATTAATGTATTTGCATGACTGCTCGCATGATTTCACTAAAACGCGATAAAAGCTGTATAATTTAATGAAAATCCCACGAAGCTGTTAATCTGATGCACCAAATACAAAGGAGGTAGTTTCGAATATATGCATACATAGCTCGAAATTAAGAACGCGTCGGTTGAGAAGGGTAATTATAATATTACAAAAAAGTTTTTCTGAGCTAAAGTTTAAGATATTTCCTGTTTTTTTAGCAAAGTTAAGATTTGTTCAGACTTTCCATTCTTTTTATATTTTCCCAGTTACCGCACATGGGATACTTTTTAAAGTTCTATTCAAATTACGTTGCATGTCGATTGGGTGTTACATAGAACTAAATTGTGTTGTTTATAATATTTACAAATAATTATCTCTAAGTAAACGAATGTTCAAATAGTTGAGAGCCTTTTGTACAACTCTATTTTATGTACTATTTAATATAAGTACGTGTTTATAACGTATATATGTATAAAATGTATGAACAGGAAGACTATTCTCTGATGCTGGGTAAACGGAAATTGTTGCCTACTTTTTAGGGCCAACTTGGTAATCAAAATCACGTTTACACATTATGCTCGTAGCTTACTTCATTGACAAGGCAATGCCATCAAGTTGTGTCTGAAAAACTGAATCAAGAAACATTGCATTGCTGCGACTCACTTACAACTCAAAAAAAGAAGAAGAAAAAATGAAAAGTCACATCAATTTTCTATCGCTGACCGCAAACGTGCGACAACATCAAGTGCAACAGAGTGTGCGCGTGTATGTGAGTGTGTGTGACTCTCTAATAAAATGAGTTGTCGAAAGCGTTGCACACACACACACACACACACGCACACACACTCACCACACACAACAAGCTGGCTGCAGATATATTGAGTGACAGGCTGGGCTGTCAGAGCTACCAGAGGCGGAGCAACAACGAGGTTGGCGACTTTTGAACGTTGACTTGGAAATTGACTGAGTGCCGTTCGCTGCATGTGTACATGTGTGCATGTGAGTGTGTGTGGGTAAATGACTTTGCAAATGGACATGCCAAAAAATGTAAAGCAGTCACATATGGCCTGTACACTGGAGGGTACTGTGTGCAGGTCCAATCATAGCCGTTTCTCGAGCGTTGGACAACTCGATTCAACTGGAAGTGGAGCTCGGCTTTAGCCGGTTTCTTTTTTGGTTAACAAATGTGCCGGCAACAGTTACACGCTGGGCCTCGAGTCGAGTTAGAACTGACTGTGTGTGTGTGTGTGTGTGTGTATCTTTGGCTGTGTTCGTGGTATTTTCGAACCCACAACAAAGCGGAAACGTATTGACAACGAAGGAAATGGACTTAAGCCATGATTTATAGTTTACGGATTTTCCATTTAAGTTTATTGGTTTTCTGTAAATGCAACTGGCCAAAAAAAAGGCATGTGCATAGCAAGTGGCTTGCAACATAAGCTCATTCAACTTTACCCACCAGCCCGCCTCTGCCCCTCCCTCTTCTTCTCTGTGTGCGTATTTGTACAAAGTTGTGTCTGCCATTTGCTGGTTTTAGTTTAGTTTTCGTACTTGTGGCGATTGTTAGCCGCTTGGCTGGCCCCGAACCGAATCGACTGCGGTACAATTTATGCTTACGTACTGTTGCTGTGGGAAATTGCTCATGTTTCACGCATTCCACAAACTAGCATTTAAGTTGTGCGGAAAATGGATTTTAGCCAGCACTTAGCTCAGTTCAGCTCATTTCCCTTTGTATACCGAAAGTATTAAATGCAAAGTTTTTTAGTGAATAAAGATTCTATTGGGTCGCTCATCCGCCTATTACATAAAAAGGCTTATTAAAATTTTCTAACATGCGATTTGGCTTATATATAAATTCAGATATTTTATTGTATATATATATATTTTTTTTTAACATTTTGTTTCGCTTTTGGTTATTTCGAAATTGCAATAAGAAATCGACATTTGACTTCATGCTACCATGTTGGGCCACAAGTGCAGCCTCCTGCCAACAGTTAAATGGAAGATATGGGAGGCACTGTGGCAAGTGCCATTTAAAATGCCAGGCGTGGCAGACAAGAAGACAGAGCCGTGTGTTGGACCCCAGTGATATATGTGTGTTGACGTACGTGTGCATGTGCGTGTGCGGGCGGTGGCAAAGGTGCAAATTCAAAATCAGCTGCAATAAGTGCGGCATGTCTGGCAGCCACGCCCACAGAGGCTGCCCCTCGCCGCGCTGTAGGCAAGCAGACATGCAGCAAATCAGCTAAGCAAAGGCAAGGAAAGCTCTGCATTTACCAAGTGCCAAGGCGCTGTCAGCATAAAGTTAAGCTCGGGCTAAGCAGCTGCCAGGCGAGGGCGCGGAGGCGCCCTGCCCCCCTCGGAGGAGAGTAAGAGGCTGGAGCACCTCTAGATGAGGCTGCGGCTGCGGCTACTGCGGCTGCACATCATCAATCTTCTTAGACAGCCGCACTCGTTGGGACTGCATCAGTGCTGTGTACCGAACGTGCTGCCATTTCCTGGAAGAGTCCTGCGCCTGCTCCTGCTCCTGCTCCTGCTGCTGCTGCTGCTGCTGCGCTGGCGCCCGCTCCCGTTCCTGCTCACAATTTTGTCGTCGCATGCTGCCAACGGTTTTGAGTTATGCTGTCCCCTGCCAAGTTGTTAGTTGCCAGTTGCAAGTTGCCCGGTGCCCGGTGCCCGTTGCCCCCGATGCCCCCGCTGCCCTTTGCCCTCGCTGCCAGTTGCCATGTTGTGGTCGTCGACAGTCGTTGACTTCTTGTGCGGCATCTACTTAGCAAGTGTGTGAGTGTTGCCGGTGCGGTTGCTGAGAGCGTCCTTTTTGCCGCTTCGGGTCGGCTGCTGCTGCACTTTGTTATTAATGCGCATTTAAGTTTTTCCTCAGCTTTTTTATTCGTGTTTTTTTGCAGCCGCGACACGACTTCACCTTTTTGGCTGCTGCTTTTGTGTGCCTTCTAATTGAGGAAACATTAAAAGTCAAGTTCTGCTCGTGCCGCATTGTTATAACCCAGAAAAACACGAGTGCAATGCAGCAGTAGTCGATGACATCAGAATGGCGACCCATTTGAAATATGTGCTGTAGGTACAGTCGTGTCAAAACTAATATGTACACTTCAAATTTATAAATTAAAATCTTTAAAAACCAACATAAACTTAGAAAAAATATATATTCTTTGGATTTATTAAGTTAATTCTACTACTAAAAAGCGAGATTAAGCATTAATCGATTTGTTTATTGTCAAAAGATTGATCGCAAATTTAAATAAAACATTATACAACAAATTATTATTATTAGAAGTTAGCCAAAGGGAAATATTTAAAGTGAAATGTAATTTTTATAATTTTTAAAAACAATTTGTTATATTCAAGCAACACTGTATATATTATTTCCCACCCAACTGTATATCTCCTTAGGTGTGTGCAGAGGAATTTGTAATGAAATTTGGCTGACATTAGTTTTGGGTGGGGCGTGCGAATTTTTTGAAAAGCTGCTCGTTGTTGCTTGGGCTGCTCAATTGAAAGCTATTGAAAAGGCGTTGTCACAAAAGGAATGCTATGGGCACATCAAGCGCTCAATTAAGTGGGCTACAACTTGGCAGTCGAGCCAAGGTAGGTGCTGCTCAAGACTTGGCAACACATTAATCATTTTTGCATACAATAAAGACTGTTGCCAGGCAACTAACTACTCGGAGAGTCTCAGCCGTAACTACTCACTAACGAGGCAGCTAAGCAACTTCTGACAACTTGAGGCCACGCACCCCTTGCCTAGGCGAAATCATCTAAATGGACGGCGATTATCCCCGAGTTTATAATAAAGCCAGGCAGAAAGAATGCAAGAATTGCTTTGGCTTCAGCAGAGCACAGCAGCAGCAGCCTTAGCTTTTGCTGTAGCTGTAGCTGTTTGGGTTGAACTCAAAGCCATTGTCTCGATGTTGGCCCAGGGTGGAGTCAGCCATTTGTCAAAAGTAGTTCGCTGGCGGGTCGGTCGGCAGTTGCTTTATCACTATCTCTCATTCAGCCACACAAGTCATTTATCATTTATGCATTGCATCATATATACGCCTGTACTATCGAGGTCGACACAGAGGCACATACAATCATAGCATTTCCCGGATGCGGATGCGTGCCAAACGACACTGACACTCCTTTGAGCACCGAAGCGTGGCGAGCCTTCCACTAAGCCCGAGTTGATTTGCAAAGCTGAGGCGTGTGTGTGGGTGGGCTGGGGGTGGGGGTGGGGACAGCACCACTCGACCGCTTGATGCTCCAGTTATATGACATTTGAGATTTTGAAGGACATCCTCCGCCTGCTGCATGGCTTAAGTTTTGACAGCACTTCTTGCCACACGCGCCTCTCACCAATTTTACCAATACGTGAGTCGAGTGGAGGGGAGAGCATCTCGGTTATGTTATCAAACAAGTTTTTGTGTGAGCAAAATGAAATATGGCTGGCTGTTAATAAGCACACTCCGAGCTGAGCTTTACATGTATATTAAAAGCACTAGAGAAACTGCCCTTAGTCTTGACCTTACACAGAGGCCTGGGCCAAATGAGGGCCACTTGATTGATTGGCACGAAAATGAATTTTTCATATTGCCATTCCTCCTGCCCGCTATTCAATGCGAGTCGATTAATGTGGGCTTGAACTCCCTACGCTGAGGGTATTTTAGTTGTATCACAAATAATGCTACGCCTTAATGAAACATGTTCGGTAAAAATATTCTAAATTTTTCAAACAGTTCGGCTTGAATTATATCTTAACTCAAATTCGTATGATTTTTGTAAAATTCGTGTGTTTCCGTATATCCAGGGTATTGAATATTCGACACCGAGAAGATAGCTGTTCTCTCTTCATTCCCAGCCATTTATTACGTGCAGCTGATGCACACACACACACACACTCACGCACTAGCATACATGTACACACACGTATAAACCTAATTGTACACAATTATGTTCTGTCCTTGCATAGGTATTACTGTGTATCAAAGACCTTTGTCGAATTAGCTTCGATTATGCTTTTCCCAGTCGTGTCAGTTGAAAATTTTAGAGCCGAAAGCATGCACATAGTTCCATATTGTGGAATTCAACACTGACTGGAGAGATATTTACAAGCTCAACTAGAGGCTGTCACTTAATTCGAATATGTCACAATATTCGCTCAGACAGTTGGGCACAGGGCTTTCACGCAGTTGTTGTACACAAATTTATGGACCGGAAGTCAGTTTATGGTATTTGTATGTGGGACAGCTTCATAGCAGGCAGTTGCTTTGGCATTTAATATTTGCTTGTAAAATGAGCTAATGGATTTTCACATATGCTCAGCTCTGCCTAATGCAGCAGTGTCCTGGTTCTGTCAGACGCAGAGCCCAGTCTGTGTGTGTGTGTGTGTGCTTCAGACATTCAAATGACCTTAACAAATTATATGTATATAATATAGCATTTAAATTATACTGTGCCGTATTATATTACCAACTGTATTATCATTTCCCTTGCTCGCAATAGGGCGTTGAATTAGAATGAGCCGAAACTAATGTTGCAAAATTGCATGCTGCACGTTGCATGTTGCTGCTGCTGAAGCGCTTCACAAATTATGCTAATACGGACTCAATAACAACACGAAATTGCTTTTTTATTTTGGCCTTCATGGATTGTTTCTGATTTGGATTGCTGCTGAAAAAGCAATCAATAACTTTGCCAATGGCTTAAATAAACTCAATTAAAATTGTCGGGCGGTGCAAACAATTGACATTCGCGTAGTTAATTCAATTATCAATTTCGATTCCCCTGTAGCACTCTTTTCTGCGTATTCTTAGGCAATTACATTAATGCACGACTAAAACTAAGTGCACTAATAGAACACTAGCAGAGTAAAATCGATAGCTCCAACCAATAATTAGCTTTCAACTGTCACCGCCATTGGATAAAAATTACCTTTAAAATTTACGCAAAAAAATTTTTTATTTGCATTGTCGTCTCCATTCGGCTTATGGTGGCCGATGCAGATTTGCATTTGGAGCACTTGTTATACCCTGTGTTTGTTAACATCTGGTAAAACAGGTTTCTCAAATGAATAAAGTCAAGCAACTGAGATTTATTTAATATAAATTTATAGAAATGGTATAATTAGGTATAATGTTATATCTTAAAGTGCATCGACATCAGAGGCTGAAACTACTTTATACAGGCCACTACTTCATTAGGCCAAGTTTACTTTGATTCTTTGACCCATCTTGCCACTTTGCTGAGTTCTTTCACTGCAGTATGTCGGGCCTGGGAAATGCAGTAGATTTGAATAGTTTTTTGTAATGTACAATGCATATAGTAATAGTATAGTAGTATATAGTATAGTAGTAGTATATAAAATAGTAGAGTATAGTATAGTTTTGGTACGACTTCCATTCTTGTTTTTCCTCTGTCTTCTTTCTCTTTTAGATTCATTTATATCCACTTCTTTTTAAATCGCTTTTCTACGCGATACTCCGGATGTCAATATATTAGATATTTTTTTATTTTACTAACTCGAAATGTACAGCATATCTCCTGGTCGAGCAGACTAGAGAACACTTACATATTTTTGCGGCTCATATTGTGCCTAACGTAATATTGCCAGGACAGGCTGTGCAGCAGAAATACCAGCTACCCACAAACGGAACCGTGACCAGCGCCACCCTCTCGCCCCCCACCCCCTCATTCCGCTCCGCTCCACTCGCAACCAGTCGCAGGCAGCGCTTTATTTATGCATGCAATGCTCTTTGAGTCTGCCGCAGTTATTGGCGCTTGTCCGATAGGTTTTGTACGGGCTTGTGTCGCAGACTGCGGTGCACCTTCATTTTGGGCCAGCACATTTTATTGAACTTCAATGGAGTCATTGATCTTTTGTGCCAGACTTTGTTTATTGCAAATGCTGGCTGGCAGTCCTCTTAGTCCTTATAGTGGTTGCAGTGGTTTGCAAAGCTCGTTCGCTCGCTTAAAGCCCGTTAAATTTAAAGAGTGCGATGTTTATGTACGGGTAGTCTGTGAATTTGTAAGCTGCTTTTTGGTTGACTTTCTGGTTCATTGTGCCCATAAGTCATGCTGATTGTTTAATGTTGTCAGCAGCTGCCCTCGCACACGCTTGTGGAGTACAAAATGCGAAGTCGCATTTACCGCTAACCAAGCCGCCAACAATAACAATAATTTATAAGAATTGATTATGCTGAGTGTGCAATCATAAATCGTCGCCTGCTTACACAGATAAGGCGACAACATGCCCTTTGGCCTCTATGGCCCCAAACTTTTGTAAACACATACACACACACACACACACACACATACATATATACTATATTTAAAGCTATTTTGTGGCTAGGAAAAGTTTAAATAAATGTTATTATATACTTTTCGCTTTTGGTGCTCTTAGTTTCATAGCTGATTTTCCAGAAAGTTTCACTTTTATGGCTTACAATAAAAGTTTTATGCTGCTGCAAATTTAATTAGAGCCATCAATCAGTTTCTGCAGTCAGCAGCAAATAATCTCTATATATTTAGCATCAGCATCATTACGAAATTTTCTACCATATTTCTTGGTGCATTTTTATGGTTGCCTGCGGTTATTTAACAGAACTCTGTCATCCGGTTTGTCTGTTTGTGTAGGTGTTTGTGCTTATGTGTGTGTGTAGCTCATTGTTTCTTATATAAATGTTTGGCAAGGTTTAACTGTTTTAATTCGAGTATATTCGGTGCGCTGCTCATAGATTTATCTGACGTCGTATAATTAATACTTCGCACTGATTCTGGTTTATAATTATCTTTAAAAATAAATTTAAACTTCTGAATATTCACTTTTTATTAAAAATTTAATTATAAGGAATAGATTCAATTAAATTGTAATTTATTAAAAATGTTGATTCGAAAATATATTGACCATTTGCTTTATTTTCTGTTTTATTTATAACTTCGCTTTACTTGACTTAATCTTGATAATTCGTAGTTCACCGTTTATTTACTGAAAAGCATTTGATATTCTTATGGAGATAAGCCGTCTTCTGAAACGCACTCCACCGGATTCTGTACTGCTCCCATTCCTTTCTATTTTTCCGGAACAATGACCGTTTATGGGCCGACTCCTTCCACATAATACATCAAGGAGAGCTTTGCTCACTATTCGCCTACTCGTAAAGCAAGTGGAAAGCAACTTCGCAGTGAGCCTGTAAAATTTGCTCACGTTTTGTCCGGTGCTCATAAAACCAAATCATGTCCGGGGTGTGGAGAGCGGAGAGAATCTTCTAGTAAAAGATAAGGCATTTTATTGATGTGCAAAATGCATGAAATTAGAATTTAAAGTGTGCCAAAGCTGGCAGCCAAATGAATTCGAATACATCTCTTAAGCCGTGGGCCACATTATTCGTGCTTGTGGTTTGTCAGTGACGAGAATTTGAATGCATCGAAATGCAAATGCGAACGGCAAAACAAATTATTGAAGCTAACTTAATTACTAAGCCATGTGTGGCGCATAAAGAAATGTTAATTGAATGCCATTTCAGCAGCCGTTGCTAACTCAATAAAAAAGCAATTTGTGTGCAGTGCGTATTTCAGTTAACATTTCCCTTCTATAGAGTATGTGCACAAATCATTTTAAAATAATTAAATTCAAAATAAAAATAAATAAAAGGCGAGAGCCATGGAACAAAACTGCAGCATAAAGGATCATATATGTATAGAGAAAGCGCCAAATAAAAACCATAATTCGTCTATAAAAATATCGTAAAAATGTCGGCACAGCAACGACACAGCACTGCAGTGCCGGCCCCAGATCCGTGGCCGTGTCCGTGTCCGGGTTCGAGTCTGAGGCTCAGCCCCGGGGCGGGCACTTCTGTTTTTCATGTTGCGGCTGCTGTAAACCGAGCCACTTAATGACTTCCGCCATAAACTATTTTCGGTTCAGCTAAATTCCAACAACTTTATTGCCAGCGCGCAAAAAGGCAAAGCACACAGCCACGGAGAAGCGACAAAAATTGGCAATGCTCGTGTGTATACACACATACATGCTTATTTATATAAACATATTTATATATATACATATATATATTGTAGAAGTCAGGCTGGCAACTTACATTCTATATATAGGTATATGCCACATAAAGGGGAGAAATAAGCAAAAAATTTTATGTTTGCACAACATAAACAACATTATTTCTTATGGTCGAAACGAGCGAAAGGACCGCCGAGTCCTTTCCACCCATCTTCCAGGCACCTACACAAGCGTGAACGGCACCGAAAAATTAATGACGCATAGCATAAGAAAAATATAAATCGCACAAGTTCCTAAAATCTTCTTTTTCGATAAAGGCCAAACTATAAATAAAACTGAATACATAGAATCACAATATATTTAATTTAGGAGATCAAACATATCTTGTATGTATAATTATCGAAAATGTAAAGCATTTAAAATTTTATTTTAAATTATTACAGTCTCTTTTTAGAGATTTAGAACTTTGCCTATCGAGTTTTTTGTGATTCTTGGGAGGAATCAAATTGTGGAACGTCTACGGCATCCGAAAGCGTAGTTGCAACAACATTTAATTGCGTATCTCATCCTCTGGCCTGTTGCAGTTGCTGCTGCAGTTAATCAACTAGAAATGGAGCGACAACAGATACAACAACATCTACACACACACACACATACACATGTACAGGTGTACGCCTGCACACGCGACAGGACATCCTCTCAGTGCGCTGCTGTTCTTTTAATTCGTGATTAAAAATTTAATTTGTAATTTCACAAGCACATAAACAGCTTTCAGGTAAATAAATGAAATTAAGCTGGCAAAGGCAACGCCCCCACGTCGCACATGTCCTTGGCCAGGATGGCGACTTCGCAGCGCAGTGCGTAGCAGCGTTCTACTTGTATCTCAGCCCTGCTGCTACTGTTGTTGTTGTTGTTGTTTAGCCATGCTTTGGCAACAGGAAGTTCCTCCTTAACTGTGTCGCTCTGCTGTGTTTGCTTTTCCGGTTTGTTTAAGTTGCACGCGCGTTCTCAGTGCAAGCGTTTTAACTTTAAATTGCTTGGATTTTGTGCTAGGAGAAAAGTGACAGTGGAGGACACAACACGAAGCGGGGCGTCACCCCGTCGAGCTGGGCGGCGCCCTTTCCACTTTCTTTTTCCCTTTTTCTGCTGATTGAATTATTCCGCTTCACGCCATAAAGAGCACAGCAAAAAAAAAAAAGAAACAAAAAAAACTAAAAAAGAAAACAAAGAGCAAATTTTGTTGCGCTGCTGCCATGGTAGGGATTTTTTATTTATTTTATTACAACTTCAATTTTTGTGCAGTTACGCAAGCGTTTTCTTATTTTATTTTCCAACAGTATTTCGGTGTGACTAAAACCTCCTTGTACAGATTCTGATTCTGTTTGCAAAAGCTGCTCACAGCTGTCACCTCACCTGACGAGAGCGCAATCTTAACTGTTGCACTGGTTACCTTTAACAATTTGCTTTGCTATCAATTTCGCTTCACAGGAGTGAAAAGAACAGGAATTGAAAACTAAAGATATAGGTAGATTATTATTTATAGCTGCTATGGTAGATTAAAGATAAAGCGTTCTTTACAAACTGGGGTACTTTATATTTATTCTACTTTTTACTGAATTATCAAAGATTTATTATAGCCTGCTTTAATGTGCTTTAAGGGTAGAAAGGAACTTTTATTTTAATATTTATGTTTCTAAGTTCCCTGTCAATAACAACAAGATAAAGGACATGACTCTAAACACTGACTAATTATTCTGACGCTCACAGTCTTCTTATATTCATTGGTATAAACGTAATTGCCACGTCAAACAAACCACAGCCAAAATTAGAAATTCAGAAAGATTTTTCATTGGAAATTCTACCCTATAAGCCCCAAAATATACAATACATACATACATATGTTTATACACAATGCGAAGCCGATTGTTGACTGCTTAAAAACAGCAGATGGCTGCTTGTGAACTTTTGGTAAAACAAAAGCCTGACTCAGGCCGTAAAAGGAATGAAGGAAATGTATATGCATGAATTTCATTTATTAAGTAAACATTGCTCGGCTCGGTTATCAATCAAAAAGCATTTTTCATGTCAACTGGCAAGTTTCCCTCAGACGCGGCGAGACAGTGCAACCCCCTCGAATTGTGTATCTGTGTGCTTCTGCATGTATGTATTGTAAATGATATGCCCAGCAAGTTTTCCAGCAAGAAACTAGGCCTGGGAAATGCAGCAGCTGCTTCGCCGTTGTCTTAAGTGCTGCCAAACAAAAACCAACCACATACCAGGCCAAACCAAATTAAATAAAACAGACGGAGAAACCCGTCTGCATTATAATACGTGTTTTCTTTGGCCGGAGTTGGATGCGTCTGAGGCAGAAGTCAATTTGGCATAACTGAATTTACGCCGAAAGGCGCAGCACACGCGCTTTGGTAATGTTAATACTACCTAGCAAAAGCAGCAACATCAACAACAATAACAGCAACAGCAACAGCAACATCACCAACAACAACAACAACAACAACAATAGCAGCAAATCGTACAATGTCTATATATAAACAACATGCTTAAAGATAATATTCTTAAATTTCGAACGACTGGTAGCAACTTTTCCAACCAGCACAATACACACACACACACATAGCAGACACGCACACACACAGTTACAACACCCAGCACATTGCGAGCAAAAGAAGCGCCAACTTTGATAAGATAACATAATTTCTGTCGTTTGTCACTTGCTGAAACTGACAATTAGAAAAGTTTATCATACAACGGCAACTGGGGGTACGCCAGTGGCAATGGCGGTGGTTTGATGTTAAGGGGCGTGAGCTCTATAAGAATGGGTGTGCCAGCCAGCTGGCTGCCGACTGCCAGTCGTATCATGTTTGCATGCGGACTACATACACAGCAAGAAATAAAGAAATTCCAACTTCAATCATTCTCGGGTCGTACTAATCGGTATAGATCTAAATACGTTTTCATATAAGTTTCACTTTATATGTTTTAAAAATAAATAAATTATAAATAAAATAACTGCACTTAGCTATTAGAGTTTAATAAAAAGTTTATTTTAAGTGCGCATCAAAACACTTTTGACAATAATGAGCCTACCTCTTTTAATTCGAGGTTAATTAATCTTGAATCGAATTTGATTTAAATAAATATTTTTTCAGTATGAGCTTGAGCAGAGAGTGAAAATGCTAAAAATAAACTTCCTATACTTATTTTAATAATATATACAATTTCACCATTTTTATTTTTAAAGATTTATACCGCAAAGTGACGTAAAAATCATTATCTAGTATTTTAGCAAGTTTTTGTTCCTGTGTACAGGCGACAGGCATTTGTTTGGTGGCCCAGGCCAACTGTTTGCGCCTCAATAAGTTTCGAACCAGAGAAGTTTATCTCGCAACGGCAACGACAAGCGTCAGTCAAAGTTCTTGTTCGTGTGCTTTGAAAAATTGGCCCCCCGGCCCCATGTTGGTTGGCCCATGGCTTTAATGATCTAACGCTGCTTTAACTTGTCAGCTTTTTCCGATTCAATGCTCAAGTGTCTACCAAGTGCTCCCCTTGCTGACTAGTTGGCATGGCAAATGATTTGTTTGAAATAAATGACTTTCACAATTTGCGCATGCAAAAAGCCGCAGCGGCAGCCGCAGCACTTCAGCTAAAAAGTAGGCACTGCCCTTTTTTTATTTTGGAATTGCTCCCAAAAAGGAAACCCCCAACTCTCTCGCTCTCTCTCTCCCTTTCTCCCTTTCTCCCTCTCTCTGGCTGACTGGCAGTTGCATTTCCACTGCAGTCATTCACTCAAATTTGACGATAGCGGCGTTTTTGGCCAACACAAATTTCGCGTTCTGCCAAGCGCAAAACTATATAGTGTGCGTTCTGTATATAAGTAAATGGTACATAGAAAAATATAAATACAAAAAAGTCCAAAGAGAAATATGTTGCGAGATTTTTTCGAATTTTGTATGCACTTAAAATTTTAATGAAAATAGTATGCCTAGGAGCTGACTCAATAGTTGGTTTTTTTTTTCTTTGAATTCATATTTATTTTTCTTATTTTATGTATTCGTACCTAAACCAATAGCAAAATATTTTCTCTACCTTAAATCTTTTCAAAATAGTTGCAAATACACAAAATAAATTTTAATTTACATATAATTTGAACAAAATACATTTATTATAAGTTCTCAAAATGTTGTGCTTAAAAAACTGTAATTCTTTCTTTCGTCGATTTTTAATTTACCTGCTTGAGCGAATTTCAAATTATATTTAAAATGCCCGTAATACCCTGTGTTAATAGGAAGTGTACAAAATAAAGCCAGGCATCGGGTTTCGTGCGGAAAAAATGGTCAAAAGGCTGACGAGTTGGAGTGCTGGGTCCGTTGTTTGAGTGGCGCTTGAGGTTGGGTTTTATGCAAATAATGAATTGCTATTTCTATGGCGAGGCTCCCTTGGATAGGTCCAGGTATACATTTTTATTAGGCCTCGGACTGGACGGCGTAAGCAAACATGAGAGCCTTGTGGTTATAACAATTACATTAATTAAATTTCACAGCGAAAAAATTACATAGTTGTTGCAAGAGGGAGCGGGAGGGAGGAAAACAAAGACACACAAAATATAAAAAAAGACGCCAGATTAATAAACGCTGTCAACGGTGTTTGGCGAAGAAACGGGTTTAATTGAATATTTTATTTTTATTCTGGCAAGCTCTCGTCGCCTGTAATTTTACATCAAGTGCTTATCCCGCCGGAATATAAATGACGTCATTTAAATGTGTACAGTAAGCACGAAATCCTCACTTACACACACATACACACACACAGAGAGAAAGGAAATGTTAAATTGGGTGAAATAATTGCGCACAATTATTTAAAAACTACAGCAACAGCAGCGGCGACAGCAAATAAAATTAAATTAAGTACCAAGCAAACGGATTGCATTGCATTAATGAAACAATTAAGAAGTTCCGACTAATGAAGCCTTAGTCAGCAAACCGACTGAGTTTGAGGTTCAGTTTGCAGCTATTTAACATACACGATTCGACAAGACTGCAAATAAATGCAATTAATATTTGCGGCTTGGAGCTAATTAATGTTTACCAGCGGCAAGCGGTTTATTTTCGCTGATTTTTACCAAAGCCCGAGGCTCAACAGCTTTCAATTTCTCATTGGTTTATTTTATCATGTACCGAATGTACCGAAGATTATTTATTGCAATACCTGTCATCAATGATGCGACTGATTATTCCATATATTTTACAAATGGTTCTGTCCAACATTCTTTATACAATGTTATATATATGTTATTAAATTAAATGTTGTTTTACAACATTTTAAATTGTAGGTTTTTAAATTTCCTGATTAAATTACATTTGAATTATGTGAAATCTTTATTTCTTTTTAGTCAGACTCCTTGAACCCGTTGGATTTTTTCTGGAACACATTATTTCAATTGAGTTCTGATTTATATTAAATAACAATGGAAACGATATGTATTATAAATTTTGAAGGGTAACAAATTGGTAAGTAGATCAAGAATAAAACAAGTAAAAACATTGCAGTCTCGTTCACAGTACACAATATTTACTCATTTTGGAATATTTTTTTTATTCAAAATTTAGAACCCGAAATTTTTATTTTTTTATCGATTGTGGTTGTCACAAATAGTCGAAAAAACAACATTAAAACCGATTATAAAATTTTTTGTCAAAAATCATGCAAATATTGAAACAAATTTTGACATGTAAAGCTCTCAGATACATAGCTCCCATATTTCAAACGCCCATAACTTTGTGAAAACTAAACCGATTTTCACATCTGATGGCATTTTATTCATAGTTTATCTTCTATATTGATTCGGCATTTAAAATATATGCATTATTGAAATTTTCTTTTTTTTTAAGTTTTTAACTAATTTTGGAAAAAATTTTTTTTCAAAATTTAGAATCCGCAATTTTTATTTTTTATCGATTGTGATTCTCACAATTAGTTTAAAAAACAAAATTAAAACCGATTCTGAGGGAGTAAAATTTTTTGTCAAAAATCATGCAAATATTGAAACAAATTTTGACATGTAAAGCTCTCAGATGCATAGCTCCCATATTTCAAACGTCCATAACTTTGTCAAAACTGAACCGATTTTCACATCTGATGGCATTTTATTCATGATCTTCTAAATTGATTCGGCATTTCAAATATATGCATTATTGAAAATAATTTTTTTTTTATTTTTTGATTGCATTTTGTTCATGTTGTGATGTCTATCATATGGTCGGGAAATTTTATCAGTGATTTTTGGGGATGTTTCCAGTGGGAAATATTCACCTTTGATTTGCGATCATCATGTTATCGATTTGCCGGTCTCCCAGTAGGTATGTCACAAAAATTTTAACACTTTGTCTGACGCGGGTATTCACGAGTATATATTCCAATTTTAAAGTCTCTAGCTTCAATACCGACGAAAAAAATTGCGTTCAGACGGACAGACTGCAAGACGGACATTGCACAACACACAAACCCAATATACTTATTTCATATTGTAAATATAAAAAATTGGTAAGACCATTTTATGAATTAGTAACTGTAGTTAAAATAAATTTGCTTAACTGCTTGCGTAATTAAAAGTATTCCACAGAAATATCAATAAAAGTTAACAACTAAAACTGCCTGACATTTGCTTCCCTTTATCATACGAATTTGACCGTTTAACACAATTGCGTTACAAGCAAACAAACTTTGATTTGGGTATTAAATGATGCCAACAGCATAAACAATAACAAGAGGCACATACACACACTCACGCTCTCTCACACACACACACTCACGCATGTTGCGGTTAGCCTGAGCCTCGGTCCTGGGCAGGATCTTTGGTCGCAGCGCTTCGGCTGAGCCGAAAACCCTAATCACGCCGTTTGCGTTGTCTACGTGACCCGCCTGCCAGTGGTTGAATTATGCAAAAAGGGGATGGGCGGTGGTGGTGCTGCGGTGCCCCGAATATATGCGTCTGGCATGGAAATGGCTCGACTTAGTGACGCAAATAATTAATTACGGCGCACATGCCGAAAGTTGAGGTGAAAGATAATAACCCCGATTCCGAAATTCCCATTCACTATAATTCCGCCAACGCACAAAGTGCAAGGCATTATACTTTCCAGATATTTCTTGAAAAATTTAATTATTAAGCTATACAAATATTTCTTTAAAAAAATTATGTTAAAGCTGTATAAACTTGCATTTTATATCTTTAAATATGCATTTTCTCAAACCGTAAAAAAATATTTAAATGTTTCTGCAAAAGTTCCGGAGACATAGTACAAGGGAATGATTTTTTTCATTTTCACAGTGATGGAAAGTCGTAAAAACTGAGGAAATCCATTAACAGTCGCAGTGTTAACTTTTATAAAGCAATATAAAGCAATGTATATATATATATATATAAATATACATATGCATATTTAAAAATATCCGTTTGCTGTTTAGAATATCTTCTGTTCAAGCTTTAACTGGGGAAAATTGATACACAATACCTGAGGCTTGCTCTGGCTATGGGAAAAAAATAATATAATTCTTTTTAGTTATTATATTTATAATTACTAATTCAGCAAACAAAAATTGTTTCTTTTTCTTCACACACCGATAACAAATAATTGCATATTCACTAATATTGTACATCGTATTTTTAGTCCCTCGACATTTTTCTTTTTGGTTCAATAAACTAATATCTAATTAAATTCCACAACAAATAAAATTAGTAACAATGAAGCCAAAAAAATGTGCTAATTGAAAATACATTTATGCCGCGTGAAGCTTATTCTAAAATTCAATTTTGATGCCATTCATATTGAAATCTGAAAGTTTCTTTGTCGTTTCGCTTAACAATCGATTATTATGTGTGTTCGCTAATTAAAAAATCCATCATTTTAATCTGTTGCTAATTGAATTTCAGAATTTCCGAGTGGTGGATTTAAATTTCCTACTTTAGAACGCCTTGTCATACGGACAAATGCCGAACCTTTGGAGTTTGTAAAACAACATTTTGTTTGATTCATATCCGACATTCATAAGACATTTAAATATACATTACACATTTTGTAAA
The DNA here is from genome assembly GCA_035043565.1 of Drosophila robusta. Classification (NCBI taxonomy): domain Eukaryota; kingdom Metazoa; phylum Arthropoda; class Insecta; order Diptera; family Drosophilidae; genus Drosophila; species Drosophila robusta. Next base: position 7,408,344 of record JAWNMW010000583.1, on the reverse strand, counting down.
AATGACAAATAATTGAGAACATTGCTGATAATTAATTTAGTAGCGCTTAAAGCGCTGGAATTATGATGAGCAAAAAATTTGAGATTACGTCTTATCTTTTCTTTTAAAATGTACTCAACGTTTTTGCTCTGCTTTTTCTTTGTCGTATTTAGTTTTTAATTTACTGTAAAATCCTTCCACCATCTGCTGTAGCATATTTTAACTGTTTTTTGCTCGTCTTCTATATGCCATTATTTTTCGCTGTTAATGGCTTTCTGCTCATCAACGTTGAGGCTCAAGTCCCGTTGCTGGAGTTACCTGAAGTTAAAGCCTTTAAAGCGTTTCAATTAATGTGCACGCCATTTGACATCCTCATAAGCCGCTCATATTCTATTCCATGTGCAGACGTGGGAGGGCTTCTGGTTTGTAGCAAACCTAATAACTGGAAGCTGTAAATAACATGGCGATTTCTGAAAACGTCAGTGAAAGAAGGCCCAGGTCTGGGCCCAGAGACTGGCCCCCAAACTCCCTACACAATCACGCCACAAACATGCCACACACACACACACACGCACACACACATAACTATGGAGAGACACATGCACTCATAAGTTTGTGGGCACATGTGAGCCCACATAGACGTCAAAGGCAGTTGCCAAACAACACCTCAGCTCATGTAACACCAACACTTAGAAGTTCAAGTAGAAGCTTAACCTGCTGCCGCCGGCGACATTCCCTGACTGTGCTGTCGACGTGCGAGGGAGGCCAGTGGCAAGAAAAGAAGGAGAAGTTGTGCTGAACAGAGCTGGAATCCTATGAAGCCAGAGTAAATTAAAACCGCAGACAAAAAACACACTCACTGAAATGAGCGACAGCCGGAGTGCTTTGGCTCAAAGACTTGTTGGTTTTGCAGTATACTTAATGAGGCACGGACCAACTCCAACTGCCTGGATTTTGTGCGAAATGGGGCCAAACCTGTGTGTGAAGCACCATATTCCATATTCCATATTCCGGGCTGGGCGAAATGTAATATTATTTTATTATGGCGTGTAAGTTGCGCATAACTAAAGCGTTCACGACTCGACTAAAATTTCACTCAGCTGCTCATTTGGGACGACGCGAAATATGCATACATAAATTTGTTTTGTGGGTCAGCCTGGTTACGTATACGCACGGCTTGCCAGCCAAGCTAAACTTTATTCCCCAATTTCCCCCCCTTTTTTTTATGTGTTCCCACATTTCGCTTGCAACTCTCGGACTGTAAAGTACGACGGCACTGTCACAGCCTAATGTGGTGCACGTGCTGACCGAAAAAAGCAAATCCTTAAACGAAAAACGAAAAACGAGCGAATAAAAAACTGAAACACAAACTGTATCTAAATGTATCGCACACTGAAAATGATAAACCCTATGTGTTGATTATGCGCTCGGCCTAGTGCAAATACTCGCATCCAACAGCCTGCGAAACGAGGCCCGGTCCTTGGGTCCCGTGATAAATGATGCCCGAGCAGGTCGGCTCCGCCCCAAAATTCGGCTTGTCCTGCAAGTAGATTAGCATTGAATTTGAATGGAAAATGAAAATGTTTTACACAGAACAAAATGGGCAGCCCATTGACCGGACGCTCAATACGTTGGCTGCCCAGTGTCCACGGCCAAGTCTCCAGTAGCAATAATCAAATGAACTAGATTGTCATAAATCACAGTTTGTTGGAACGGTCGTTATACGTTCGTCGTTGCTCGGACTTTGTCTAAGGACATAGATAAAATATCAGTATCGGGCATTTTGAGTGGGCGCTTCTTGATGCTCGGCTATTTGTCAGAGGCCTGTCCAGAAATAGACTGCATTATTAAATGAAATTTAAAGATTGTTGGCTGTTATAGTAATGGAAATTCAGGGCGTAGATAAGATGGAGCGCTGCCCACAAGTGTTCGGGTGAATTTCAATGCGAGGGACAAAAAAAGTTTAAAATTAGTTCTTGTATTTTTGAAAGGTTTTGTGAGAATACAAAGAATGTGTAAGTTTTTTCTAATGCCATGCGCGACTTTGCTCATACTAAAGTTGCCAATATGTAAAAAAAATCGAAATCACGTATTAAAATAATTGGTATACTCTATTCATACAATAGAATAATAGTAATTTGTCCTTTTTGCTGACCAATGTTAAAGTGTCCGTCTGAACACCATTAAAGCTTTCCACCAATAAAGTTAATTTACAGGGTATTAGGGTAATACAGTCGTCGTGTCAGAATTCCAATAATGAAGAAAACTCTATTCAACTTTTTTTCTCTGCTTCTGCTCTGTCCCACTTAGCTACTTTGAACTGTAATATGAATGGTTTACTAAGAGGCGTGTTGCAGTTTCAAATTAAGCTTGGCAGGCTTTGTTATTTAAGTACAAGTGTATTAAACTCAATAGTAAAAGTGCCCAATTTGAAGCACACAAATCAGCCAAAACACAATCGGCTAATAAAAGAGAAAAAGCCTTCGGCTAAACCTAGCCCACCTACTTAATTGAGCAATTTTGCCTGCACGCCGAAGATAGAGAGAGATAGAGGGAGACACACACAGAGACAGAGAGAGGAAGAGTCTCGGGCACTTACATGCAACTACCAAATTGTGTCTAAACACTTTACATTGCAATTAGTCAGGCAGGTGTAACGGCTGTGTGGCGGACGGGCAGGTGTTGGGTGGTCGAGGCCGTGCCAGGCCAGGGGCAGGTGGAGTTGCAAGTAAGTCGCCAACATATCGTTGGTTGTTGGCCCAACTGCAGGCTGCACTTTCATTTTGTTTTCGCATTGTTTTTTTTTCGTGTTACTGCAACATATTGTTTTATTTGTGCGGGGCAGCGTGTTGTGGCATTGTCTGTGTGTGTGTGTGTGGGCGTAACAAGCGCATTGTTTGAGCCGTGTTGAATTTAAATTGCTACACGTGTCTAGCCTGTCTGGTTGTGCGCCCCGAATAGCGTGAAGAGCATTGTGGCAGTGCCATTGTAGTGTCAAGTGGGCTGAAGATCTCTGATCTTGGAGGTCAATTGAAGTCCAGTTGGCCGGGTTGATTAACCATGCCGCGGGATACGTATTAAATAAACAGAGATAACTCGCTTGCATAAAAGTTTTAATTGAACAAAGGCGACGCGGCGGGAAGCGGGCGGACGGGCGGACAGTCCGACGGTCCGACGGTCGGTCAAGTCAATGGCTTTTATACCTTTTCTGCCCGTTGGCCATTCATAATTACCGAAAGGAAGAAAGGCTGCGATGGAGTTGCTGCGTCAAATAAAAAGGACTGCAGGCAGCTCGAAAAACTCAGACAGACACACACACACACACACACACCAGCACACAAATAACAAAGCAAAGTTGGCGTCGGAGCGCTTTTTCATGGCGTGTCTGTTGCGGGTGCACTGAACTTTTATAGAAAGGGGAAGGGGGCGCAGGAGCTGTGCACAGGGGCAGAGGTAGAAAATTGTTAAAATGATTTCCTGCATTGCACGCTACAAAAACTTTAAATGCACAACAGCAACATGCAGTTCGTTATGGCTACAACATCCTGGTCTGCCGTCGGGCACTATCCGCCAGTGAAGACTGGGCACGAAGTTCGCGAAGCGCAACTTGTAAAACTTATAAGGCCCCAACTTCTTGCAGTTGATTATGTACAGAAAGTCTAATTAAAAGCGGTTAATGTTGCCATATTGGCAGCTTTTCTTTTTCTCTTTTGCTGCCCGCAATTTCTTCGCTACTATTTTTTTTTGAGGCGCGCAATATATAAATTAATATTCACTTCTTCTTTACCAGCTATGTACTAATTTAGTTAGTTATGCATATTAAAATGGTCAAGTTTATTAAAGTTCCGAAGATTTTTTGCATTTTCAACAATCTGTATGCGAAAAGTAAAATAAGTAAATACAAAAAAGAACACTTAAATTATGTATTCAAATTATATAGTACACTTTTCGGAGGATATAAGTTTATTACGTATTTGATTTAAAGTTAAAATTAAGAACAATAAAATAAAGGATAAGAAAAACTCAAAAACTATTCTGATGACGAAGTTAAATTAGTATTTTGGCATTTTTGCAAAAAAAGTTTTTAATTTGCCAAGATATTGGGCGTTCTCACCAATACAAGGAAATTTTTAATATTATTTAAATATTATTTAGATATTGTTGTTGTTAATAAAATTGAATATTATATCTGGCATCAGCAGTTCGTTGAATAGAAAATATAATCAAAAATAATGCTCGTAAACAGTTTTCCAGAGAAACTGCTATTGCAATCAATTTGAGTTCATTCACTTTGGAATCGTCCACGTGAGATTGTGTAAACATTAGAAAATGAACCCAGGGTGAGTGTACGCAACGATTTGAAGCACTTTTATGCAAATGTAATATTTAATCAGAAGTCAGCTACGTAATTGCACAGGGCAATAAAATTAATCAGAAATGCTGACAGTAAAACAAAAATTTACGCTAAATTGAGCAGCACAGATGCCGCCATTTCTCAAGGGCAGCAAAGAGCCAAAGTCTCGGAAACATTCATGTGTGTATGTATGTGTGCCCAGATGAATCCCAATTCTCGTATATACATCGAACAATAGTAAAAGTAATGCTTATCAATTATGAATCAATGAAAGCAAGAAAGAGAGTGAGAAAGCTCAAACACGACATTGCCGACAGAAATTGTACAATTGTGCGGAAAGAGGCTTTGAGATTGGGGCCCGATACACAAACGCCGTACATATGTCGTCATTACGGTCGCATTGTGTTTGTTTTAATCAGCGGCTGTGGCGGCATCGACGGCAGGCGGCGGTGGCAAATGTTTGCAGCCTAGTCAAAGAAAATCGGCGGTAGAGGACTGGCAAAAAAACAGCATAAAGCGAATCAAACCAACAAAACACAAAAAGTCATAAGAGAGTGCTTTAGTCGACTTGGAGATACCTTAAGCCCAGCTAAATATTGCTCTAAGCTGGACATTTTTCGATGCAGCTGAATTGCCTTTAACTTCTTTAATTTATAATAAGAAATGCTTCGAAATAGATATTTGAAATATAAGATATATTTATAAATTGGATACAGGGTATAGAAAGCATCTCATATGTAAGTGTGCTACGGTTTTATCGTTTTATTGCTGAAGTCCTGTTTCGTTCTATCCTGCGCGTTCGCGTTGCCTTGCCTTTCGTTTCGATGGGACGTCAACTGCGCGCTCGCCTGAGCTAAACATGCGCTGCCCTGCCTGCTAGGCTGTCTAGTTAGTTGGCTGACTGGCTTTCTGCTTGCCGCCATTTTTATTTCCAATTGCGAAGCAATAAATGTGCGCGTGCGTTGGCAACACTACCAGAAACAGCATCAGAGCAGTGGCAGCCCTGCCAAACAATGAAAAAGACAAACAATCAGCAATCATGCCAAAATTTGTTTTCATTTTTGTGGCGCCCACAAACGCACACACATACACAATTACACACCCATACACACACACACTCACACGCAGATACGCACACGTCCCATGATTGCCGGCAGGGCCATTTGGCATTGATTGAAGTGTATTTGTTATGTAGCCAAAAAGTGTTGTTGCTGCTCCCGCAACTCCTTCATGCGCCGGGCCTTAACAAATTACTTCAACCATTGGTCCGACAGGCAGTCAAATTCGACAATTGTCTACATTGCTCAACTATCGACTACAATCAATGGCTTATCGTTATCGTTCTTCATGGGCGAACAGTTCTCTAAGTAGCTTTTTTGCATTTCTCTTTAAGCTGAAGAAATTGCAAATATATTGCGCGTGTTAAGATTAATTCAAGTCAACACATTATACATATTCATGAACATAATTAAGAACTCTTAATATTGAATTAAATAATAATAATTGGTTGAGGACAGAGATCGAGTACAATATTGAAGGAATTAAATCATAATGGAAGTTGTAGACATCATGAAAATCGGTTCAGTTTTGACAAAGTTTTGGGATTTTGAAATATTGCACGTATAAATTCGGGAACTTAAAGTAAGCTTCTTTAAGGATTTAAATTGTGCTCGGTCGTACCTACAGGAATTGAATGGTCATCTTAAATATACCATAATATAATATAAACTAGTTTGGTGAAAAAGTTGAAGCATCTGATTCAGCGGGTTGCGATTGCCACTTAAACACTGTTATCTCATTAAGTACATACATATGCACACACACACATGCAGATTAACCATAATTTTACTGCCGTATGGCACGACATCTACGAAATTTAGAATTATGACAGGAACATGCCACTTCCGAACACTGTCACGCTCATTTAGCTGCACATATTTTTTCATTTCTGTGACATTTGCACGAAACCTGGTAAACAGGTGAAATAAATAAATAAACAGCATAGAGCAAAAACAAATATTTTTATGTACATAAAAGCACACTCAGCAATCTGTGTTTGCATTTTTTTTCTATCAAGATAAAAATAATAACATGCTATAATACAATTATTCAAAAAATTGATTTTATTTTTATAAAGATTTTATAAAATTGTATAAAATAAATAGGCATTGCAAATATTCGTTTTGCATATGTTTTCAGTTTAGAACAAAATTCTCTTCGGGGTTCAAGTAAATGTTATTTATTATCATTGAATTCACCATCATTTTTAACAGAAAAGAATTTAAAAGGATTCTTATTCAGGCATGCACAAGTTCTCGTAAACGTTTTTCACACTGAGCTTCTGTGAAGCTATTGACCTGTTTTCTTTATAGAAATAGTTTTGTATTTGCATTTAATTTGCTATTTTTAATCACATTTGCTGCCGTATTTCGTGGAGAGTTGGCAGCTAACTGGCTGCTAAAATATGCACAGCAAGTGCCAAGAATCCCGAATAAATGGCGAGAAACACGATAAAAAGGCATTAATGAAGCCAAAGTAGGGAAATAAGAGCGCTGATAGCAAATAATAATATTTAGATAGACACGCAAGGAAGCGCTTTGCATTTGCCATTTCCTCCGGAACTGCACGCAATGGACACGCAAGACTTGACGTAAAAGTCAAGGAACGTATCTATTTGGCAATTGAAATGTTCTCGGGGTCGCCCCCAAAGTCGAGAGCGTTGTGAAACCGAGAACCTACGCACATAGACACGTGCGGAAATCCACTGGAGCTGGCAGAAGTTCATAAGGAAATTGTCATAAATAACAAATGGATATTGGTTGCCTAAGCTTGGATGAGAATAATTTTTAAGGCATATCGATTGGAAGCCGTGCTTGGCTTGATAGGCAAAGGTATCAATGGCAAATCGAATATAAACAAGTTTCTAAAACCCGTAAACATTTTCTTGTTTTATCCGACGTAAAGCTAAAGATTACCGAACTCCTTTTGTTGTTAGCCAAAAGTAACTTAAAGTGCTTCACAGGGTATTTCTTGGTTTAGCAGAGTTCGACAAAACCGTTTCATTTGTTTTGTTGCTTTCTTTCTTTGGCTTTGCGTAGCTTTTGGCACTAAATTCCGTTCTAGCTGGTTGTGGTGACTGAGCAGACATGGGGAAGGGGGCTTGGGGGGAGGTGTGTCGACTGGGCCAAAGTGAAAATCACACTATATTTCAATTTCATGCGGCAGTGCACAGTGCGGCGGCGCGTCGGCAGATTTATGACTAAATTCACATACAAGCAGCTAATAAAATGCCGAGCTAAGCATTTGCTTTGCTTTAAAAACGGGAAAAAACTATTTTGGCAAATGTTTGCTAAAGCTGATTGCGTATACGCAGCGTGCACGCCCTCAATGTTTATGGCGGCCTTCGCCGCTGCTCCCGCTGTAAGTTTTTCGTCCTTATTCTGCGCACTCTTATTCTAACAATCTCTTTTGCTAAAATATTTCTTGTGTCAGCGTTAAAATTTCACTGAAGTGCCTGTCGCCTGTGCAAACATGGCAGCCTCTTTACTCGAGGGTGCTGCAAAGAGTTTATGCTGCTGTTCGTGTGTGCGTCTCAAAACTTTGATCCCTTAATGCCAATAAAACGTTCGCATGCCTTACGGCCGTGTTGCTTCAATTTTCATGCGTCCCGAGTTTTGCATACTTCAATGCATGTGATGAACTGCCAGTCTGTGTGTCTGTCCGCCCGATAAGCAGCAGGCGGCAATTTTGGCGGCTTACTGCCAAATAGGCTGCCTGCTTGACTCTTGCAAAAGCCTCTGAGAATGCCGGCTGCAAACTTTCTCTGCACAACACAGCAGCCAGCTATGAAGAACGCCAAATGAGGACAGCTCGCCCTTGGCACTGCCACAAAGGCGCGCTAATTATGACGCGTGCGAAGTTATGGTGCGTCCTGTTCGTCCAGGCGAATGCTTACGCAGCCCTTTAGCGGACGTGATACAGCAACAATGATGCGTTAATTGCAAAAATAATTAATAATATTGCCAGGCAACTATTGCCAGTGGCGGACGCACGGCTGCTGCACACTGGTATCAAAACTTCAACATAATGCCCAGCATTACGTTATGAAACTTTATCTGTGCAGCAGTTACATAAACAAAGGAAAAGGACGAGTTCTAATGTGTGGGATGTGTTGACCCCGTCGATATTCCGTGTGGGCATAAAGGTTATCACACATATATTTAATTATTTATTGAATAACAAAATATGCTTAGGTAGAGTTGGGCTCAGATTGCAATAGCAAGCTAACTAGCCAGCAGTTGTATAATTCAACGCGTATAATTTATATAATTTCTAAAGAATAACAGGTGCTTAGTGCAGATAGATTTTCAAGAGAAGAGAGAGAGCGGGAAATATCCTTATCAAACTTCCATCTGGTGAAATGAATGGGAAAAAGGTAACACAAATATTTAATAATTAAAATTTTAAAAGTGTGACTCTTTCAGTTTAATGAATAATATTTTGGAGACTGACGTATTTCCTACATATTTTCGATTGTGCCAGCTTGATGTACACTGTGACCCCAAGTGTCAGTATATGCTATAGGGGCGACTGTCAAGTGCCTTTCATGTGTCAGCTGCTGCGGCTGCTGCTATCGCTGAGCGCATCTTTTGGGGCGATGCTGCTGGCATTTTGACATGTCGCTTATGTTGTGCGAGCGCTTGCTTAGAATGCGTTCCTTGTCAAAGTGCTGTCAGCTTTGTGTCAGTCTTTAGAGGCCGAGTTGAGCGCGTCGGCTCATTGCACATACGCCCTGTGGGCTCGACGTGGCCAATGGGTCGGATAAGCGCCGAGGGTTGAGGCCACAGTAGCAGCCGCAGCAGCAGCAGCAGCGGCAGCTTCTGTTGGCCGCATGCTCTTTTAATTAATATTGATGCCGCATTTGGAATGTTTATTTTTGGGGGCACTGATTCAATGTGACTAATGATTTTTGATGGGGCTCAAATAAAACGCTTTGTTGCCGGTCTAATTAAGCCCGGTCGTGACTTGAGCTGCCGAAACAAATGTGCATTGTATTAAAGGCTTAATGACTGCGGCTTCATTAAAGCCATGTCCTGTCTGTTTTGTTTAAAGTTTCATTTGGCCAAACGGAACGACTTGTATGCAATTGTTTAGCTGCTTTTTGTTCCAGACAAGGACTGCAAGGAGAGACATCACGAGAGATAGAGAATGTTGCCAGTTGGCAGAGATTATTGGAACTATTTTCTAATCAGCACAAAGTGCTGGGGCTTGTGTTTGTTGTTCTACTTGTGTGTTTTCTCTCTCTCTCTCTCTCTCTGGCCATAAAGTTGACTTTTCGTCATGAGCAAGGCTTCTAGTCTGAACTGTGCACCCTGCCACATGCACTGATATGAGCCAGCTGTGCTGGGCTGCCCGACCGACCAACCAATCTTCTAGTCATCCCGACTGTCTACAGAGTTGTCACAATGGCATTGACAGCGGTAGTAGCAGGTCAGTCAGCAAGTTCCAGGATATAAATATGTGCTTTGCTATTTGCTCGCTGTGCTCTCGAGCGATGCCCAGTGCAAGTATCCACAATGAGTGTTGGTGTGAGCACAAACGTGAGTGCGAGTGCGGCCAACCCAAAATTCATTACACTGAAAGCATTTTTATTTTCAGCTTGAGCTCAGACATAATGGCTGCTGCAGCTTGTTTGGCATTTTGATGTGTGGCCAGAGTTCTGCTTGATTTCTGCTCAGCCACATAAGCATTTCAATCTTGCAACAAGCGGTAAGAAAGTGTAACAATTATACCTGCTGTACAATAACCGAATTGCAATTAAAATCGCGTCAATCAACAGATACAGCTACTGTTCTTTAAGTCTATAATTTACACTATGCAACAGAGCTGCGAACAAAGTTGTAATGATATCAAATGGTAAAAGACAGTAATGGTAATAGCAATGAAAATAGCAATAAATTTACTCTGATAATATATTTTTATACTTTGATAAACCTTTTCGAAACTTACTTCAATAATTGTTCTTCATAAAATATTCTTTCTTATACATTTTGATATTGTCTACCTGTTTTTTTGATCTGAAAATCGTTGCCTAGTGCAATCACATCGTTCACTGGGCACTTACTAAGCCAATGAGCGAGTGTTTTTACATTTTCAATGCCGTGCCAGCTGAGTGGATAACAAGTGATGTTGCCTGGCTGCAGGACAGAGCAGGGAGTAAAGCCGAAACGGAAGGGCTTGCCAAAGTGGACAGACAATGCAAAGACAGAGCTGGTGAAAGATAATAAAACTTACCAGCTAAATGAAAAATGCAAGCTGAAAGCTGAAGCACACGCAACGGCGTGGCCAAAGGCAAACAAAGGCAAAGGATTGCCTCAAATGAAGCGTGCAGTCCTTTCTACAAGGGTCTGCGTGTGATGCTGCTGGTGCTGCAACCTCTGCTTTCAGTTAAAGGCTTTGATTCTGGTTGAACCATGCAGCCGTGACCATTGTTAGGAGACTGCGCAAGAAACGCAGGGCCAACAATGCAACTTTGTGCCACGCTACGTATACGCAATGCCCGTGGTAGCAGTTGTTAAAGTGCATTTTACGAAAGCGGCGGCGAAGTAAATTGTTGCTGCGCACTCGACCGGCGAATTTCAATTAACAAAAGCAAGAACTGCCGCCGGACAGAGTAAAGCAGCTTGCTTGTGTATGTATAAGCCGTAATCTTCAGCGCCGAAACGGGAACTGGTTGCGATTTCTTTTGTAATCTATATTTATCTTAACTTATGCTAAAGAACAATTATACATTTAATACGAGAAATTCAAATAGGTCACAGTCTTTGTGGATAGATGCAAAGACTGTAACTAACAATAATGAAAACCTTGCTTGAGAACAGAATTCTTCGACTCTTTTTAATGTTAAAGATGGTAGAAGACTATATAATATGTAGCATCCTAATCATTAAATGTATTTAATTAAATACTCTTCGCTGGCATTTATTGTTTACAGGCACAAGATGAAAGTTAGTTTTCAGAATTGCACATACGCCCTGCAAAACCGACTCGGCTACCTAACAAGAAAGTTTGGTTCATACAAACAGCACGGCGTTTAAAGTTACACGTGCTGCACATGGAAAATCAACATCTCCTGCAACACAAAAACACACACGACACTAGCACAACAATTACAGGCGGCAGCATCACGTTTGTAACAACAGCGTTTTAATATAAAAGGGGGTAGCATAGAGGGTTTTTAATTTGTGCAACAACAGCAGCTACGCCAGCACACGGACAGCACACGGACAGCCCAGGCGACCGAACACGCGGCGTATACGCAACGCAGACTCCATGGGATGAGCAGACAACCGAAACGAACGGCCCAAATTATGTACGTGTGAGCGCAATTTGTGCGCCCAAAAGTGCTACGTGTGTGTGACCCAAAATCATTAGCAATATGAGCAGCAGTTTGCATTAAAAACAATGCCAAAGCAGCGCCACGAGCTGAGCTGAGATAAAAAAAACCGCAAACAGAAAAAATTTAAAAAAAAAACCAACGTTATGTGTGGCCCTTTTTGTGTGGAGCAAAAGGTTAAATTAAATGGCTAAATGATAAGCATTTGGGTTAAATTGCTGGCTGCCTTGCTGACACACACGCACACACGCCTAAACACACCCACACGGGACGAGTGGACGCATATGGATACAAGAGAGCGACTCCTTTTTTGAATGTGTGTGCAGTCGCGTCTAATGTTTTTAATAGCAAAAGTTATAATGAATTTGTTAAACAACAACAACAACAACGACAACAACAAGAACAACAGAAACCACAATAACAATGACATCGGCAGCAGTGGCATCAACAATAAGCGGATTCTGGCTATACGGCTTTGATTGTTTGCCTGTTTGCTTGTGTGCGGCATTGGGCGGGCTTTTAGTGTTTTGTGGACCCCGTATAAATTACGAATTTTGTCAGCGTTACCAACCAAAATTATGCTATGTTTTTTGGTTTGTTAGGCAATCAGCGACGGCAACGAGGCTTTATTTTATTTTTAGTGAGTTCTTTGTGGTCGACAAGCCTCTCCGCATTAAGTGGCCTTTAATGCCCTGTAGGATCACTTGGATGAAAGTGGGGTAGCACAAACAATGCAACAGCCAGATGGATGTCAGCTTTGCCTGTTAATTTTTACTGCACAGCAAAAAAAAAGGTTTTTTCAATAAAATATTTTGTGTTTTAGAAAATATTTGATCTAAGCTAAATAAAGAATAACGAAAAATCAACTTCTGACATATTTCACTTTATGTATGAGTGTATTCATATATGTGCGACACTTCACAGTTAGGTGCAGGGTATCTCAAACACATTCGCTAACTCTCGTTCATATAATTTTTACTTTATTTTTTGCATGTGCTTTAGTCTGTGTGTATGTGCTGTGCATTTCAAGCAAATACTTTTTATTTTTGTTTGTTGTTTATTTTATTTCGTTTTATCATTCGGTTATTGTGTTTGTGTTTTATTTTAATCACGCAAAATATTGTGCATATACCTAATTAAGTGCTTGTTAACATTATTTGAGTTGAGCATTATGTGGCCAACGGATTCTTTTATGCAAATTAATAAGAACGCAGCTCTGGAATATTTTATTATTCACAAAGCTTTGAGTCACTGTCATATTTATAAAGAAAGTAAGGACTGGGTTCTATCAAATGGAATGGGTCTGCATATATTTTTTCATATACAATTGATATATTCTGTTGTTGCCACGACTGAAGGAGATGTATACAAAAAAATGTATAAATAGACTTTTAATTTATGGCCCCTCAGTTGACGTCAAGTTTTATATTGTTATAACTTCGGTGAAAAGTTCAAAGAGTGTAATTAAATGTTAAGCCTTAAACACACAGTACCATTATTATGATGTCTGCTTGGTTAACTAAAGATTATAAGAGCTTGCGTCTGCTTGAAACTTACCAAGTTTGTTGAGCTACTGGCCACAATTTGTTTTCAGATATGACAAGACTTTTGCGATCTTTAGGCAAACAACTCGTTAGGCTAATGAAATTTTTGCAACACCTGGCCCAACTGCGTTCCCCGGATAATGGCTATGGTAGCCCGCAGCTTATCAGAGCATCAGCCGCATCAACAAGCTGCATAGAAAATTCAATTTGGCTGCACTAATTGAATGGTTTATTTTGACAAGGTGGGGCCCATGTTAGCAGATAAGCCCGAAGGGTAAGTGTATGCACAACCGCACACACACACACACTACAGCGCAAATTCAATTTAAAATGAACGTAGCAAAAATTCTTCTGCACATTGTTGACAGCGATTTATTGCCACGTGCATACCCAAGTTTCATACGGTTAGGTAGTACCCGGCTTTGCGCGGTTTTTTTTAAAATAACTCCTTCAAGTGACGTTGCCTTTCAACACTTCTTAGTGACCTTCTTAAAACTATTTTGAAGCAGATTAGACAAAAAAGAACTTCATTGAATTTATTATATTTCCTGCTTACAACACAGTTTTGATAGCTTTAATATGAAATCTTCGCTAATGAATTTTTCTCAAAATTCGACGAATTCACAGCAGAGTATGGAATTTTATCAAAGCCAAATGAGCAGAGCAAAGCTGTGTTGCACTTACACACACACTGACACGCACATAACAAACACGAATATCAGCTAAAATCAGCGCCTTCCTCTCACGTCCTTTGCAGCAGCTGGTGCTATCTTTTATGCAAGCCAAGGGAAGAACATCCGTTTATCTTTTTGTCTGTATATCTGTCTCTCTGTCTAGTTGCGGTTGCACTTGTATCTTCGACTTGTTGTGGCATTAACAAAGTCGTTGATCAGACTGCTGCTGCTGTTGCTGTTGTTGTTGTCGCTGGCATGTGTTGGCAGCATGGCTCTAATTGAAATATTTTATTGCCAGTTGCAGTTGGCCCCGCCATCCCACTGGGGCGCATTAATATTCATTAGAGGCAGCAAATGCATTAGTAAATTGCTGCGGCTGCTGCTGCTGCTGCGTCTGCTCATAAATATGGGCAAAATACTTTTGCTGGCAAAACGTATTTTAGTGCTTTAAACTTGGCTCGACAAAAACATTTTATTTGCGGAAGTCATTAAGTGGCTCGTCTGGCCGCCAGCGGAAATGCGCTCGGCGCACCATCTCATGGTCAGGCACTTTTCCTTATCTTTCACTTGCTTACTCTCTACCTACCTCTCTCTCCTTCTGTCTCTGCCTCTAGCAGTGTCTCTTTTCTACTCGGCGTCATTTAAATTAGTGCCGCTTATTGCGGTTGGCAAATTTTTAGTTGAATTTCGTGAGTTTTTATTTTTTTATTTTTCTTGTGGCTGGCAGAAAATATTACGTATACGCCTACGCAGCACTCGCAACCACAGAATGCAAATTTCAAATTTGTTGCCCTTTTCTGCGGCCACGTCGCCGCAGCTGCAGGAAATGAAGTTGAAGTCGCTGCATTACCGCAAAATGCGACGTTGCAACCACTTCGTTTTACAGCTTTATAACAGTGCTGTGGAATTCGGTTTCCGGTTTAATTTAGCAAACGTTCGCTGTTTTATTTGCTCAGCCACAACCCCGAAAGGGGCGGGGGCGGGGAGCCAGAGCCATTTGGCGGGTGTTGAGGTTGCCGGTTGAAAATTTTCTTGAAAACTGCGGCTTTCGCCATGACACTTTCTTTTGCTGTGATTTTAAGTGCTTCTTAGTTTAAAAGTAGAAACTAGAGAATTAACGCAAGTACTTGGGATTTAAAATGAGTTGGAGGTATTAATTTGGTCTTAATATATATAATTTAATATTGGCTACCAGCTGTACAGCTCACTTACCTTTTTTAAATACATTCTAGATCAGGAATAAGTAAAAATAGAAAATAAACACATAAAACTTCCTGTTGATTGCTTTGATAACGGCTCAAATTATCTTCGACAATCAATTTCCATTGTGTGTCAAATCAGAATTGGCCAGAAAAATACTTAATTTGATGCGCTAAACATTTAATTATGTGTGTATGTATGTGTGTATGTAGGTTGTCGGGCCAGCATTCGCAGCTCCCGCGGGGGCTCTGCCAGCAATTAAACGCAGCCAACCGGGGCGGAGGGTGAAGCATTGCCCAACCAGCGCTGGATACCCTCTGTGTGCAAGGATATATTGTACATATTGGCAATGTGCAGTCATTTGTTCATTAGCGCAGCGCATAAAACTCATCAAAGGCAATTAACATTAACGCAGGCAATCAGCGGGCTGGCCGGAACGCCATGCCAACACGGTTAAGTTGGCCTCCAGCCGAGAGCGGCGTCTATGTTAGCGCCTTGAGGGCTGCTCATCCTGCGTCCTGGCGTGTGGCGTGGGGAGGAAGCACTCTGGCTTGTGATGCTGGTATTGACCTGGCAGGCGCACTCCCACGACATTAATTATCTGACTCTGGCTGGCCTATATCCACCAAAGTGGCAATATTTGAAAGTCTATTTAACGCTGTGCCACGGCTGATTTCATTGACCAGGCCAACAACAGTGCTAACACTATTTATGTGTGTGTGTGTGTGTGTGTCTTGGTCAGGCCACTCGGCAAATATTGGCCGGGGCGTGGGCATATTATTGAACATGAAATTGAATATGAGAGTGGCCCAAGTGGATGGCGATGCGGCAGCAGATTGCCAGCGAGAAATCAAAGCCACAAAAGAAATCCCAGTTTGCATATTAACAGCAGCTGCTGCTGCCCAGAGCCACCTACACGAATTTGTATGGCAGGAATATGCTAGGCGGGGTGGAAAGGTACCAGATATTGTGCTGGCATAGTCCTGCATATCCTTTGTCAAACTGAAAATGCAAATTGCCATGACATGCCCTTAACCATTTACCGCACAGCAATGGGCCTTCTTTTTTCCTTCATTCCACTCCATGTCCGGGCATAAAGTAAAACGCAGAAAGAAATCAGCTGTGGACATGGCAAGCAAAGTATTTTTTGAGGTTGCTGTTGCAACTAGCCGACTAACAAATACTCTGCTTGAAGAAGCGACTTTGCTCCATTTGCAATTATTCCGCATATTTTATATTTATACATTTTATATACTTAACCAATTTAAAAAATAAAATTTCAATTCTTGCTTATTCTTGGTTGGTGTCGACTTTTTTAGATTTCGTTGAAACTTATGTTAAATAAAATACTTTTAATATTTAATTATTTATTTTGTTTGTGAAGATTTCTTTAGTTCCATAGTCTTATATACCTTTTAGCACTGCTAGAAAACTTTGCAAAAGAAGTCGGTTTCTGTTCCTTTTTTTGTTATTTTGTTTTTTGCAAAAAAACATGAGCCAATCCTCAGGAGCTTTTTGACCATACGTCTGCGGTTAAGTTTGCAGTGCCCCATTCATTCATCCCATTAGATCATCGGGGGCGACGGGGGACAACAGCTTCGAGCCAAGGTCCGAGCCACACAAATTGTTTGGGACGTCGCCGTCGTTGTCGTTGCCGTTGCCGTTGTGCTAGTTGTGCGCTGTGCTGCGTGAACCAATGCAAATTTTTCCCTCAGGTAACCTTCGTGCTTTGATTGATTGATGGGCAGGCGGCGTCGCGGCTGCTTCCTGGTTGGCTTTTTGTGGGACTGGGGTGGCGCTGGAAAATTGAATTTAATTTGTAGACACGCATATAGCCAGGCCTTATGCAAATTCTACCTTTTTATTTTGCCATTGGTCAGCCAAGCCTGGCGAAGGTGCCAGAGAGATAGAGAGAGAGAGAGAGAGAGCGTTGGGTTCTGATTTTGATTGCTGGGCATTAAGCACTTTTGACATTGTTTTAGATTTCTAGGGAAATCAAAGGAATGCCCAAATTCAAAGTCGTTGCCAAAGCCCAAGTCAAGGGCCTCAAGAGGCGCCGCTGGCACGTCGAGGGTCGGCAGAATCGAGAAACAGAAAAAGAACTGTCCCATCGCGCGTTCAATCAAACTGTCAAAGGCGTTGACTACGCGCTGGCCGGACAAAGAGATTCATTGTCAAAATTAATTAAAAATTGTAATGAGCTCTGTTTTGGCGGCTGGCAGGCCGACAAATCAGGCTCAGCCTAAATACATTCAGATTGGCATTGGCGTCAATTAATTTGTTTGGCATTTCGCAATTTTATTTAAAATTTAGCGGCGCGTATTGGCGTGAATTTCAATTAGAATTGCGTCAGCCAAATGCGTCCGCCCCTTTTGGAGTTGCATGCAACGACCATTTTATGCCAATTTGATTGGCTTGTTCGCTTGTCAGCTGCCACTGCACGGCAACAACAACTATATCAAATACAGCAATAACAATTTGCAACGTTTGTTATCAGCACCGAATTTAGCCAGTTGGCATTTTATTTGGTTAAAATACATGCACGTTGAAATAGTGTTGCACAAGGCCCGAATCGCTTTAAAATTGAGTACATCGATAGCTTTAATTCGGCTTAAATAGTTCCGACTTCAGCTGCCTGTCACCTGGGCAAATGAAAAGCCATTTACACACAGTTCTTCACTTGTCTGCATATGGTGATCACTTATTGCAGTTCACTTGATATGCAATACTTATTTGACACACGACAAGTGCAAATACGTGTTCACTTGGCAGTCGCTCGGCCAAGAAGTGTGCGGACTTCGATGGGAGGCGGGGGCCTGGGAGGGGCGGCTGTTGGACACCCGGCGCATGTTGGTTGTTAAAAAAGGCCATGTGCACAAATATGGAATCGGACATGGCATCCGAATAGTTGCATTCAGCGTAGGTTGTTTGACTAAAACTTTTCAATGTTCTGTGTAAAAGCCAGACCAATAAAAAGGAATCTCTATTAGCATTGCTGACATGCTTTGCGTGGTCTACAATTTGAAATCAGTTCTAAATGCATTTATTTATTGATTTATTTAAATTTAACTTATTTAACTTTGATAAAATATTTTGCATGTTTCATATCTTGAATTCTATGTGTAGTTGTGTAAAACTCTCGCCTTATTCATAAATAATATGGTTATAATCAATCGCTATAAAACTTTTAAATAACTAAACTTGTTTTCTGTTTAAAAAAAATATAAAATAATTAAATAATAGTTAATAATTTTGGTATTGGCTTACTGTTGCATTAAACAACCCTCGCATTTCAAAGTATTTGGACAGTACATCAACTGTTGACAAGTTATCTCCCCTATAGTTCGAAATGAAAAATGTAAAAATATGTTGCATGTGCAAAAAGTGTGCCAACGATATTTACGGCTTGCCAGAATATAAAAACAATAGAACCTTTGTGAATTATAGACGAAAGAAAGCAACAAATTCAATGCCTGATACATTTTATCTACTTTTCATTAAAATTTAACAAATAACATACTTTACTAGTGTAAGCCTTCACCATATTTAAATTTTTAAAGTGAAATTAAAGTTGATGCTGAATAATATACATTCCCTGTCAACACACATCCGAACAAGTTCAAGCACTATCAGCCATTTATCTTTAATTAGCCGAAGTAAGCTAAATCTCGACAGACTTTGAATTTTGTAAATTATTTCAAATACTTGTCGATTAGCTGCTCAGTGTGGAGGCAACGTGCTGGCATTGAAGTAAACTTTTTCAATTAATTTGGCAAACAATTGCGGTGGTAAATTCGCTTACCTTAATGTGCCCCCCTCAACGAAATCGAAGAGCTGCAATTGTGGTGGCGATTTGACAAATTGTCCAAGTGAGAGCTCTTTTGTTTTGCTCACCGGCTGACCAGAGCCTCGCACCCGGACCCGAACCCGAACCCGAACCCTGGTGTGGAAGGGCCATGGTTCAACCCAGTGGCGCTTGCTTCATTTGTAATTTCGGTCTCGGTGACGCAATGAGCAGATCCTGGCCCGCTGCCTGCAGGTGATAAATGGCGAAAAGAGCATGAAATAATGGAAAAACATTCGGTGGTCAGCAGGGCCGAGCGTAAATTCAGCCACTTGGTGGCTTATTTATTTTTATACAATACCAAAACCTAAAGCTGACTCTAATTTCGCTTGCTTTAGCAATATTTACATGAATATAATGAGTGCGATTGCGCCACTCGAGGACACATATTTAATTTAATAACCATTTGCATTACGGCTTTATATCTATAACTCAGTCTCAGCCACTGTCGGCGGCAGTAGGAACACATGCGGCCATATGTGCGCTCTGCCTTGTAAGCAATTACGGACACTCGCATATTCCTAATTAAGTAAATTAATGTGTTGAATTTACACATGCGCCAACAACAAAGTGAAACAGCCGCTGCGACACTAATTGCAAACAAAGTGTGTCTATGTGTGTGTTAGCGTCCGTGTGTGTGCGTGTGTGGGTGTGTAACACAGACATATAAAGCGCGAAATGCCTACAAAGTCGGTTACAGTAAAAATCAAATAATTGCGAATATTTATTAAAATTTGTATTGAATTGAACATTTGAAAATACAAATTTATTGCACAAACTTCAAGACAAGACTTTGAAAACTTACAAAGGATCTCAGCGTTTTCATGAATATGTCTCCATTTTCAAGAAGGCAACTCCTAACAGCTTTTAAATATAATTCGAATCAAATATTTTTTAATTTTGAAACATTCATAAAAGGTTTATATGATTCAAAATCGAATATGAAAGTTAATTATTACTGCAGAAAATTGTTTCGGTAACTATATTTGTATGCCTATACGAGAGCAGGTGGAGGTAGGTTTCCAAATACCATACGTAAAACAAAGTCACTTTAGGGCCTTCCACGCATCTAAAAAAAATCGCATAATAAGCTAAACAAATAAACACAAGTTCCGGGAAAAACAAACTCAATCGCATTAGATATAAGCTATTGGTATGGAACAATTCCGTTATGTTTTACAGAATTTATTGATGACAATACGTAGGAATAATTGGTTTATATTAATTAATTTTTTTGTGATACTACGTTCAATACAAAAATATTTTTCGAAAATAAATTAAAACTCCCAATGACCTTGCAATAAATTATTATGCTCGTTGCATCGGTTATTAAGTCTCAACCCACATAAGCAATTTCTACTGTATTTTACGCCTTTATGGACACGTCAACAAGAATGCGATGGCTTTTTATTGCCATGCTCTCACCACAAATAAATTGTATTTTATTTGATGTTGGCATTTTTTTATTCAGCCTGCCAAATGATGTTGACAGCGAAACAAACGCAAGCATCGGGCCGGCGAAACGAAGTGAAAAACTGGTAGCTCGACTTGTTGGCCAGGAAAGAGACGTAATTAACATGGAAATATATGTGTATATAGATATATGTGTATGTGTCGTATATGAATGCGTGACAGAGGCAACGAAATATTTGGTTTATTTCATGTAATTAAAATAAATTTGTGTGAAGTGTATTAATTAGGAGTTAAATGGGTTAAACATGAAAAAACAACAACAGAAGCAGCAACAATAACAAAAACAAACAACAGCCAGTTGCCGGCTTTGGCTTGCAAACACTTGACGAATGTGCCGGGCATTAATTACGAGTACTTTGAACGTCAGGGTTGACCAAAAGCCTTTAACCCAATAATCCACGCTGACACTTACGATTTTTTTTATTTGTATTATTTCAAGGAAATAGTTTTCTGTTGTTTTATGAGATAAATGCAGACGACTCTTTACGCACTGAGACATTGGTTGTCATGTTTTATGCACTCGTCGCTGTCAAAACAGTTTAAGAGTACTGGACGAGCACTTCAGTTATTTTAACTTTAATGTAGAATTTGCATAAATTTGTGCAGACTGCAAGTTAAGTTTTCTGTTTGTTTTTTTGTTTTTTTTTTTTTTTTTTTTTTTGTTGGTTCAATGGAGGAGAAACTTTAAAATTGTTGAGAACTCTACTTGGGGCCAAAGTGTACTCCGGCCAACATGTCGCATGCTTATTATTGACTGCCACGAGCGCCATGTTGGCCCATTTGGGCCATCAACTAATGTTGTTTGCCAACTTCGTCCTGGCTCGCTTTGCATCTGCCTCCGTCCCCGTCCTCGTCCTCAACACCGTCTCCGTCTCCATCTTTGTCCTCTGCCCAAAAAGTGTATAGTGTCGTTCATGTATTTGGGCAATGGGGCAACTTTATCTGCGCGTGTCCTTTAGTTGGCCATGTAAAAACTAGTTTTTTGCCTATTCTACTTTGTTGTAGTGCTCGCTATAGTCACTTGCTGACACTTTTCGTTTCTTTGGCCAGCAACTTGAGCATTCGCAGCTACATTTTATCCGCACTCTTTGGTTTTTCTTCGTTTCGTTTTCTTCAGCTTCAGTTTTTTCTATCGCTTGACCATCGAGCCTCAAGCCAGCCCCAGCCTGTAGTAGATTTCCCAACTTTTCCAAACACAACTCAGAGCGCGTGAGCCAATGTATGTGTATGTGTGTACGTGTATCGTTAGATTCTAGTTGGATTTTAGTTTTGTCCAAGAGTTTTACATGGCATTTTAGCATGGCTTTTCGTCTGTTTTTAATTTAAACTTTTTTCTTTGGACAAAAGGACGTCCTAATACCATAATCCATGTTAATTTGAATAGTAAAAAATTTTTGCAATCAGCTTAAAATAATATGTTATAAATTTTGAAATGATGACGAGTAATATAAACAAAAGTGGAATTCAGAATATCAGTACATTACTGTTATACTGTATATTTTTTATATATGTTTAGTTTCAACTATAAAAAACGGATAGAAAAATAAGTATTTATTGAGTATTTGGATACAAATTTTAAATTTATTTGTGAATATTTCAAAGCGATTTCATTCCCAAGATTATTCTTAAAATATATCCCAATAAACTTAAAATATGTTTTGGTGCGAATTAACAAAAAACTCAAACAAAAACATTTCAGTTGAAATTTAATTATAGTCTAAAATTGGCTTAATGGGTTAAGAAGAAACTCTGTACAAAAAGAATTTCAGATTTAAGTTGGCTTACAAAAGAAAAAGTAAACTCAAATCCCTTAGCGCTTTGATACAGGATACGAACATGTAGACGACCTATATGTAAAGCGAATACAAACGGCTGTCGGCAAAAAACAGAAAGAGAATCAAAGCACCCACAAATAGAGAAAGCGTTGTGGTTCTCCCTGGAGACGAAGTCGCTGAGTAAAGTGGCGAAATTAATTAGCCCCTGGTGCGGCAGCCTGATTCCGCGCGCGAATACGCCGGAGAGCTGAGCCAAATGCCCGTTGCGGGGGCCCCCCGTGCTCAAAGGCATGCGTGAGCCAAGCGCGAATTATATTTATAACGCGAATTTATCTTTCTCGCTCTGATTACGCGCGTAATTTTAATTGCATGCAACTTAATAACATGCCTTAAATGGAAACGTCCCAGCGAGCATTTTATGTCCGTTTCTTCTATGAAAAATGCCAGCCACACCTTTTGCTTCGCATAATGGTGGGCGTGTAGCTACCTTGTTAGCGCTGCATTGTCCGGGCCTTTTCCTTGGCAGGAAATATATATATTGCGTATACGCTACGATGGCACACAATGCCCACACACAACGCCCAGCATATAATATTAAATTTGCCGCACTGTGTCTGCTCAATTGCCAGCCAAGCATGGGGAAACTGAGGCTAATGCACCTTTTGACTGGTCATTGGTTGCCTTCGGCATTGATTAATATTCCACAAGCCCTACAATTTTGCAGCTGCAACTGTAACTGCAGCCCATCCAGCACTCATGTGCTCGTAAGCTCTCGACCTGGCTGGGACTGATTGATTCGATACGGAGTTGTTAACAATAATAAAAGCACTGCACCCAATACCCAGCAAGCGTTTTAATCCTTTGTTCGTGGCCGTCTAGACCTATTCGTTGCCACAGTGTAGCAAAGAGCAATCACAGCCAGGGGCATCTAGATTCATTGAGAGTGATGGCATAGATAAGCCGTAAACATAATTCAATTAACATACAATTGCACACAAACACACAATTCATCATTTGTTCGTTCATCTGCACTTGGTAGGTGTCCAGACATAATATAAATTTGTATGTGGAAAATGATTTGTTCTGTCTGTAAGACGGACTTGTTATCAGAGACAGAGATTTAGAGAGTTTAATCGAAAACGATGTTAAAACCTTGTTCACGTTAATTATCATGTTGGCCTCAAACAGTGCTTCGAAGATTCATACAATATTAATTTATTTGAATCGTGTTTTACCAATAACGCCACAGTTTGGGAATATCAAATCAATATCGAACCCATTTTCATGAGTTACATAATCGACACATTTACAATTTATCAACACACACAAACGAGAAAATTGTGATAAACTGAAATTTAAATTTTAAAGTTGTACATTTGGGCGGCACAAAGTCCGGTGAAATTAATTGATAGCTTAGTTAAAAAGAAAATCACATCAATTTAGTTTAACTATGCCGTTTTTATTCGGAAAAGGCTTGGCTTTAGCTGTCTGAATTAAATTCGAACATAACTTTCTTCACAGTAGTTTTCGATTTAAATTGAAAAAATAGGAGAATTTAAATAGAATTTACTCCAAAAACTGAATTTAATTCCTAAGAAAGGTTGCTCAAGCAGCATATCACGGGTATGACTTTGCCACAATTTAATGGTAGGCGAAAGTATTTATAAGGAAGACACCCCCAACTACCCACACGCTCACAGAGACACGAAGGCTGTGGAGAAACTCATCGACTCGTTCGTTTGATTTGATTTGCTCTAACTGGGTCTCATGTGTATTGGCCGTCTCGAACTGACAGCTACGCAAATGGGAACGCACGGACAGCCTCTAAAAAACGCCAGAGATAGCGTCGAGATTTACGAGCTACCTGTCAGACGCTATCATAGCACAAGATTGATGGCCACTGAGTGGCAGGTACAGCACACAGCACGCCGGGAACAACAGCAGGAGCAGCAGGTACAGTCAGACACCAGCTGCTGGCTGTTGAAACAAAAGTGTCTGCTTATCTATAAAAAATGAACTGGCCGTTGTCGGTGCTATCAGCGAGCCACTTATAATCCGGCTATTGATTTCATTTGCAGACCAAGACATTTGCCAATTACAATGGCAGTCGCCAGCTGCCCAAATGTCCGGCGGATGTCAGTGTCAGCAATGTGTCCAGTAAACAATTCGCGCGCGCGCAAGCAAAAAAAAACATAAAAATATGGCCTAGAATATTTGATAAATTGTAAAACTTTTAATAATGCTAAGCACTTGGCTGGGTCCTTGGCAAAAAAAAAACTTTTTAATTTGTCCTATGAGCGAAACCAAAGAGCGAGTACGCAAAATTTTGTCAGGCATGAAATTGCCCAAACCCGAGTGCGGACAGGACCTGAAGTTCGAAATCTGAAAAGGAACTGTCAGCAGATTGCCGATTTCTTTAGTGACTTATTTGTGCTGACATGATATACTGGAAGTGGGCACAGACGAAAAATTAAGTCGCATTTAATGAGCAGCATTAAAGGTGACTTTGCTTAATATTTGCATTAGGCTGCGACAGGGGCGATCGGCAAAGGACCAGCACGTCCTTGAAGCAGCAGCAGCAGTAGCAGCTCCAACTGGAAGGCAAGGCGCCAGTCACATACGTAGCTGCAAATGTTATAAATTATTTCCAAGCTATTGCGCAAATTGAAGGCTGCTTTTAGCCGCGCTCTTTGTTTTAACATATAGATTGGATGCCAGCCAAAGGCAGGCCTGCTGCAGGGCCATGTCATTAAAATCGAACGTTCGCCGAGTGCATTTGGCGGATAAATCAAAACGTTAACTGTGCCGGGGTGCGTTGCGGATAGAAAGCGGCAGCAAAATTGTTGCAATTACGGTCTATAAATTGCAAGCCCGCACCCGTATACAAGGACACAAAGTGACACGTCCTTATAGTTCTCGTACAACCGCAAGTGCTATGCATCATTAACTTTGACTCGCAGTTGTCGGCCGACTAAGTAAACATTTCAACACCTTGGCTAACCACACAACTAACACATAACCAAGCCCACCGTTGAGGGCGCCCACCACAGGGTAACCACGTGTGCAGCTGGTCAATCTGCTGTGTGCTAAATAAATAATTATGATTGTCTGCTGCCCACTTGACCGGAAATTAATGACCGCACATCTTGAAAACCCAGCACTAACCAGGCAGTGACCCATCCGCACATGCCATCAGCCGTAACCGCCTTGACAATTAATATCAAAAATAGTTTCGGCTTTCATTTCTCATTTGTGTGCACACACTTGAGTACCCTGCACAATTGTCTTTGAGTTATTTATGGAACACAAGCAAATAAATGGGCTTTCCTCCAAGTGGATGAGTAGCCAAGCTCAATAGTTTTCGAATATATATGTGTGTTTTACCGCATGTGGAATGGGATTTATTTCAGTTCTCACATTAAGATGGGATTGCCTTGCAGTTTACCTGGTGATTTTTATACTATTTCACGAAGTGAAAATGCCCGTCTTAATGGGCGCAATTAAAACTTGTGATTACCCGCGTCAGATAAAGTGTTATGATTAAAATTGACAGAATTCATGGCTCCCATATTTCAAACTCTTATAACTTTGCCGAAACTGAACCGATTTTCAAGTAGATTTATTCTGTGTAGTTTATTACACTGTGAACGACTGTCGGTTACATCCAACTGCAACGTGTTTGCTATACGGTTGGCAAATCAGTAGAACTTAGTTTTAAATATGTGTTATTATATATTCATTCAAGGTAAGGCAGGCTTCGATCTTATATGTTATTTTTCTTAAAAGTTTAAAACTTTGCTCTCACTTTGGCTCTAAAAAATAGTTTATCCCAAATTGCTTGAACACGTTTTGGATTCTATTTTTCACATCGATTTCGGAAAATTTGGTTAGACATAAGACTTCATTCAATATAGATTTGAACCCATTTTAAACCGCTTTATGTGCCTCTTTCTTTATATATACATATATAAATGAATATTGTATATTATATTTACAAAACTCTTCACCACTTTAGTAAAGTAAAATCAAGCTTTAACAAATTAACCATTCGTATTGCACAGTTAGGTAGGTTGGCAACATCTTTTTTATGACTCATTTGCTTTCAACACTCATGTAAGGCAAAGTACAGGAGGCAAATAGCGCAACCCCAAATAAAACCGATTGTTGCCTCATTTATTTTACAAAGCAAATTTATAAAGGTTCAGCAGTGTCACTCAGTTCTTTGGGCAGAACATTCACTCAACGTCATATACCCGCTCATAAATAATAAATTTAAAACGTGTTTCAGCCAATAATGCTCGGCTAGAATATACCCTATTTCCTGGTCTAAGCTAACTCGTGAACATGTGAAGTTTGATCAACTCAGAGAATAGTGCTGATAAATCAATCGGAGATATCACGTGTTTGTTAGATTGTCATATTATTGTTATACCCTCTTATTTATTCGTTTTATGGTTACTGGGTATATAAAACCAAACCCTTGACACTCATCATGAAGTTCATCAATTCTAATCAAGTTGGCCGAGAAAATCTCCGCTGAAAATTAGCCACACTAAACTGCCAGCTAGGGGATTGTTGTCACGGCCCAAGTGTCGTCGGCCAAGACAAGCGAAAGCCAAGGCCAAAGCTCACAATTACAATACACACACACACACACACACATGCAGTTAGGGTCCCACAGGCAAGGCAAATTTATCCAGGGCCCGCATGGCCAAGATTGTGGGTGAGCCGGCCGTACCCGAGGAATCGAGCCCAACACGCATATGTATAATTCATAATGAATCCTTTCTATTAGTCAAACGTAAAATGAAATGGTTTTTACGTATTAGTAACGCATATTGGCTGTAAAGCCACACGGCACAGGCACCGCTGTCTGGCCCACAATCCACAGCTCAGTCCCGTAGGCTAAGACCAAAAACTCTTAAGCTCAGCGCCAAACTTTGTGGCGTTGTTGTGTGTCCTTGGAGAATTATGCTGACAAGCAGCGGCAACAACACCAGCAACAAGGACAATAGCCACAACTACAGCTGCTTTCTAAGTTTTGCCGGGACAAGTGACAAGCTAAACTGAAGCTGGAAATCAAAGATATGCAAATTGAAACAGATACTTTTGCCTATAGATATTCAACACAGTGTGTGCGCTCGTGTGTGTGTGTGTGTGTGTGTGTGTTTCATGTAT
Source organism: Drosophila robusta (assembly GCA_035043565.1). Taxonomy (NCBI): domain Eukaryota; kingdom Metazoa; phylum Arthropoda; class Insecta; order Diptera; family Drosophilidae; genus Drosophila; species Drosophila robusta. Next base: position 7,380,927 of record JAWNMW010000583.1, on the reverse strand, counting down.
TTTATATTGGAGCAGCGGCGCTATTACGACATTTCCCAGGCGTGCTTACGACCACTGGCTCTGGTTGAGAAAAGCTTCAGCAAATTCTTTGGCAAATACAATAAAAATTTTTTATAAATAACATAAATGCTTAGGGGAAATGATTTATGTGTGGCAAAAACTTTGGCTTTTTACGATTGCAAATAGTTAAAGTACTTCCGAGGGTTGCCTTTAAAATGCTTGATATGCTGGCTTAACAAATTATGTTCGGGCTCGGGAACCCATAAATTCACACGCATGAGAAATGTCATTGAATGGGGCTTTTTGGGCCTTCCCGTAGGGGCAGGAAGTGAGGCGATACCATATTGTTATGGACGCAGCTGCCATTGCGAAATTGCTACGCATGACTTGGCTTATATATAAATATATATTTATATATATATGTATATATATTTATTGCTGGCCGTACCATCAACACTTTCGCAGTGCTCGCAATCATCTGACCCTGCCCAGTTTGGGTTAATTATGCAAAGAAATCCATTAGGGATGCCCCAACAAAAGCTTGTTGTTGATTTTGTATACCCTTTACTAACTAACGGGAATTTGAAAATTTTAAATTACTAAATAATGCGACGTATATGTAATAAAAATATTATACCTTTAAAAACCTTTAAAGTCTATACATTTTCAAATGTTTTAATCTGATCGATTTTTTATATATTTATTTTACAATATCTTAAGTCACAGAAAAATAAATAAAATATAGTAATGTTAATCAATTAAAGCGTTATTTTTTGTTAGAGTATTCAAGTTTCAGTGTTTCTCGCAACACTTTCTCTGCACATAAATTTTTTGTATACCTACTCTTTACGCATGTGTGCCTTTTGAGCTTTTCTATTTCTTACAGTTTGTTTGAATTCCCATAAATATTTTTCAGCTTCTATTTGGTTTTGCTTCTTTCTCTTGTGCTTTGTACAAAATTCGGCTTTTACTCGGCACTTTGTATTTTCATTTTATTATTTTGTACTTGCTCATAGCTATTTAAAGTTTTGCATTCGCACACACAGTCGCACTTACCTGATTTGCATTTAACTTTGGCTAAGTTTTCTGCATAACATATTCACCGCATCATATAAGCTTCCCTCGGCTCTTGCCGGGCAAACTTTCTATTTTGTTGAGTTGTGTAAAATATTAGTCTTGGGGCAGACATTAATAAACATAAATTAGAACGCAGCACAAAATTAGTAATTCAATTACGCTAAATAGCTTTGACTGCGAATTTGACTTTGACTGCGGCTTATTGACAGTGGCAGTGGTAACAGTATTACCCGTGGCAGCAGCATCGCATCAGCAACAGCCGGCTTCAAATAGCTCCTCAATTGGCCAATCAGCCATGTCAGCCCAGACGCTCGCTCAAGGCGCATGCATAATTCGCACAACCAATGAGCGTCAGCTGTTCATAATATCGCCGATGAACTGACCCCCGTAACCAGATTGCCCCCGCTACGCGCTGGCATACCTCAGCCCCCCGTGGGGCGGTGTCCGCATCAATTGGCCCCGGCAGCTGGCCTGACTACCATTGCATATTGCGTGGGGCCGGACACATAATTACGTACGGAATCGTTGAAAATACGAATTTCAGATAAGCCTCAAAATGCAGCAGACTGTTACGTCCCCTTCCCATCATCATCATAATTAATAGACGGGTTTGCAGTTGGAAATGGATGGATATGTGTTGAATAGCACCAAAAATGTGCTATGGCTAACACTAACCAGCAAAATATGGTGTTTACAGATTTTTAAAATTTGTGATTACAAAATCTAGAAATAAAAATTATTGAATTCCCGCAGTTTAATCATTAAAAGAATTAAATATAATATACATCCATAAAAATCACAAAATAAACTTTCTAAACAAATGCTAAAGTTTTCCTAAATAGAATGATTTAATACACCCTAATAATGTGGTGTTTTATAAGAATCTGTCGCTTAATTATTCTTTGTTTGGTGTGTTAATTGTCCTTTTGGCATACATCTGTTTAACAGTGTAAACAGATTGGCATTCAATGATGATAGCAGATAGACTGTTGTGTTAATGAAGCGAACAATCGCAAAATGCGAGCGCAAAGCCGAAAGCGGTTGCAATTAAAAAATCATCAGCTGGAACAAAGACAGCCGGACAAAGTTGTAAAAGTTGCAAGGAGCCAGCTAAAGTTGGCTGTCAACTGATGGCAGACATCCGCAGTGGCACTGCCAGTGGTAGCAGAAGTCGCAATCGCAGTCGCAGTCGCAGTGGCTGTGGCTGTGGCGTCGGCGGCGACGTTGACGATGCCCGAATGAGAGCCATACAGCTTGGTGGCGTTGCCAAAAAGGAATTGCAAGTAACAAACGGAAGCCACAAAACGGACCGCAATTGACGTACAGTTGCCACCACAGTCAGCAGCAGCAGCAGCGGCAGCAGCAGCGGCAGCGGCAGCAGGAACAGCAAATCCCGTCCTGCCCCCGACTGACAGAGGCGACCTCCAAGCAAAGTCATATGCACAAACAAAGCAAAATCAGAAGCTAAACAAAACAATGCCAGCGGGGACAAGGACAACAATTTTGCATAGTTATGCGAATGTCGGTGGCTGTCGTGTCGGGGTGCCAAAATGAGCGCTGGCAAAAGGATGTGCGGCCATTTTGTTTTATATACCACAGACCGAAAAGCAAGTAAAGCGCTGATGCCGCTGCCGCCGCTGCTGCTGCTGCTGCTGCTGCTACTGTTGGTGTTGCTAGTGCCGATGTGGTTGCTTGTTTTTGTTGTAGTTTTCATAATAACAATAAAAACTTTTTTTTTACAATTTGCGGAAAACTTGAAATGATTGTTATGCAATTGTTGGTAACGCAATTTTGTCGTTTTTGTCAACAGAACCACAACGGCAGTCAGTGTCCTTCCCAGCTGAGCACAAGCATGAGTGTATGTTTGACAATGTGTGACTGTGACTGTGTGTGTGTGTGTGTGTGCATGTTTACACTATAAATTCGCATTAAGTAGCACCAAAGTTTTATTGACTTCGTGTTCAGTGCGCTTGATTTTCATGCCACTTTCGCTAGCGTCCTCTCCATCTCTCTGCCATTGGCAAAACAGATAAACAAACAGCTAACTTTAATTGCAAAAATTTGTGGTAAAATTAATGAACGTACCAACATTGAGGCATTCCGTGTGCGCTCTCTAACAATCTGTCGACCCACGCTTCCTATCTTTGATTGCCTGTCTCTGGACGTGTCTGTCCTTCCTGTGTGTGTTTGTTTGTGTTTGATGCTGTTGACACTGCTGACCAAAAGTCAAATTGCCAAAGTGCTTGCTCTCGCCAGCTGCAATTGAAGCTCCAGCTTCGATTGCCGTCGGAACAAGGGTGCATCCAATTGACGTCCAAAGTGAGGGGCGTTCAGCACCAAATGACTTGTTAAATGTGTTTGATTTTCGCATTGGGGCTGTTGCCTCCTGTGCAGACAAACATGAATACATCATAACCATAATAGGCATAAGTCTTTAGTCTCTGCGTAGTAAGATTCATTTGAGAATTTCAGTACGAATCAGAAAGGGAAAATAAATGATTATAAGACCTCAGCCGGGAGTGGTAAAAAGCAAACAATTCTTATATTATGAGTTTACCATTATTACTTTTATTCATAGCTTCTCTTATCCCAAAAGAACTATTTAAATGTGAGTCACCTTCAATCAATGATTGCTGTACAAATATGAATGCTGTTTCAGCTTAAGTCAGATAATAACATACTTTAAAATTATAATTTCACTTTGCAAGTGATTCCCAATAAATAAGTGCACAGAAATTTCATGTTTATTCAGACCCACTTACACAGAGCAATGATGGAATAATAACAAATGAAAGTAGTCGCGATTATTCGACAAGAAAATACCCATCTTTTTGTTTATTATGTATATCAATAATTATTTTCGACGAAAATTAATTTAAAAGCAAACTTATTCTATATTCAATCCCACAATTCGGCATTTAATGCTGTTCAAGAAATTGTGATGAAACACAGTTGCCTCATCATATCCTCTCTTAGTTTATGGGTACAGGATATAATAGCATATTTCAAGTAATTACTTTTAAGTCTCAATTAATTTGAGCTGTCTGCAGCGGGGGTTTAAATACATTTTCGTATTTCTGTCAGAAAGTAAAAGCAATTCGTAAATAAGTAGCAAAAACTTACAAACAGACAAACCGACTCACATTTTAAACAGATTTTGCGAAGCCGTGTGCAATAATTAAAATGAATTCATTTGTGCATGGAAAAAACATGCAATTTGTTGCATATGCAGTATGTATATTCGTGTTTGTTGTTTGTTTGCCAGCACACATTTTCAATTAAATAATTGTTGGTAAGTTGCTAGTGTGTTTGCAGTGAAATGAATTTACCTGCTGCCTGCGCCTGTGGTAGATGAGTTGTAAACTTAACATTTGGTTAAGATCATGTTCGTGCTAGCAAATTCAAAACTTGTGTTGTCAACTCGGCTGCGCTTCAATCAAACTTGCAAACAAACTTCACGCTGCCACCATATGCATCATAGGAGCACTTGCCCCCGCCCCGCACCAAATTTAACTAGATCCGTTTTTAATTAAACTCAACTGCAAACAAAGTCATTCGGCAGCTTGCCGGCCCAGACGATGCCTTTTAGACGGCTTAGCGTGTTTTGACACTCAGCTCGGGTTTTGCGACCTCTCACCGACAGCCACAAGGGCGGCTCCCACGGAGCATCCGGACTTATGTCTTGGGTCTTACCAGCAAGTCCCGTCTCAAAATTGTTTGCACCTATTTGCAGCGTTTCCTTTCAGGCTGTTATCCTGGCTCGGGTCGGACTTGCGTTTGGGATTATCCCGAAATGCAATTTGCATTTGCAAGGCGTTTCCGAGACAGCCAAAACAGCTCTTGCGACATGCATGTATTAATTTTAAATTGACTGTGAAATTATGATGAGGGCTTTGTGTAACAGGCTTAATGGAGTTGATACGCCCTCGGCCTTTCTAATCATCTTGATTTAGTTTCACGGCTTAATTACCCACGGCTTTTCTTCCGCTCGATGTATATAATTCGATTGTATGTGAACTTGGTTGACCTTGGGAATACCCTTAACACTGTATTAATGGGAACGGACTTCCACTCTAACATCAACACCTTTTCATTTTGCATATTCCAGCCAGCCGTCAAATATAATATTATAATCTTATAGTCACATACAATTACAAAATTTTACATTATTATTTTTGGATTTTGATGAAAAATTGCTGGTGCTTTAATTTCGCAGTTCTACTTATTTTTTATGTCAAATATACTTTCTTTTTATCTTTAATATACCTACGTCCATATTTTCTCTTGTTAGTTATTTGAATTTTTATCGTTAAAATATATTTGTATCTACATGTTACATTTTTTTTACTCATATACCCAAATTGGAATTTATTAAATACAAATACAAACATATATACTCGTGTTTTTAGCATATCTTTGTAAAGTGGTTTTTATATCAATTCGCTTTTTTACGATTCAATCGATTTGCTTTCAGCATACAACCTAATGGCAGTCAATGACCCGCAGGTGAGTGGCCTTTTTTTCTTTTCCATAAATTTTATATTTTTGGTTATGTAAGTGCAATGCGTTTTTTATTACGCATATAACTTTATATTAATCAGAAATATTCAATTAGCATTGGCAGAGACATTTTCTCTTCGACAATTAAAAATATATATATGTTTTGCAAAAATTGGTTGCTATTTTATTGTATATATTTATATATATTTTAAAATCGATATGCTGTGTAGGTAAACTTCTCTTGCAACACGCACCTCGGTTCCGAGGCACTCTGCTGCAAATTGTTGGCAATTTACCCCGCTGTTCCCCACCCATCACGAATCCGTTGCGACCGCTTTTGCAATGTGGCAGCAAAATCTTGATTTCAGCGTAGAGCCACAAGCATTTTGCTTGGCTTTAGATATTTTCATTGCATCCACTCGAGAAAATTCCGCTTCGCTGCGCATTTCAATTGCCCCTGGGTGTGGCAGCAACAACAGCTATCAGAATAAGAATAAGAATAAGCATAAGTGTGAGAATAACCCAATGACATACATTTTGCCGCTAGTAACAATAATTTTTATTACTATGCGACCACCTTCAGACAGTTGGCATTGTCGCAGGCCACGGCGGCGAGCTGCTGCGCTGCTCAGCTGCCTCGGCATTGATGACTCTCAGTTAGCAAATAACATTTTCACACAATGGCCGGGGCCCAGAACACAGGGATTCTGGGAGTGCCAGGAGCAGCGCGCTAGTCAATAAAATCGAACAGCTGCCATTAAAATCATTTAAATGTTATTGTCTCTGTACCCAGCCGCAAGTTATTCTACTTTGGTGCTTCTGCGGCATGCCCGATGCTCTTTCTGCTGACTCAGTCGCAGTGAGACTCGGCATCAGCATCAGCTCCAGTTCCCAGTGTTCCTGTCACCCTGTCCCGCTCGCCTGCAACTGGAGTTCGCTTCACTTTTGCTTTTTGCCATAGCCATAGCGAAATGTGTGTCTGTCAGCAAGTTGCAGTTGAATAATACCCTGGGGCGTAATTGCTTTAAATGTCTTTGTATGAATGCCAAAAGTGGAGTATGTTCGGCTGCGAAGGCATCGACAAGTTTTTAAAGCGTCGCTCGTTTTCAATTGAATCTTTGGTTGGACGAACATTTTAGAATGGCACCAGAGCAGCTGAAAATAGTTATGTAAATGAGATAAAGTGTTTGTGATAATGAAGATTAAGTTCTTAAATAAATTAAAATAAAGAAAAAAATATGAAATACTTTTATTAACAAGCATAATATGGTAACTAGCGGAATATTTACAAAAAAGTAACAAGAACTATTTATAAATAATACGCATATTTTAAATATATTGAATTCTATATATTATTTGTAGATTTGCAGCTTTTAAAGAAATTCAGTTAATTTGATATTAAATAAAATTTATATATTCTTAAATAAAGATTATATTTTTTCATGACAGGCCAAATTGGCAGCAAACAGTTCACTCAAATGATTTAACAAGTTTCGAGAGGGCTGTCGCTGCAACTTTAAGACAAAGCACGCAGATGTAAAAGCGGGCTTAAGGCTAAAACACAAGCATGATAATCCAACACATGAGCCAGAGCTTGCTTGTTAATTAAGAATGTGAAACAAAGTCATAAAGGAGACAACGGGAACAACAAGAACGAGAGCAACCGAAGAAGTGGCAGCAGCAGCGGCAGCATCAGGTACAAAACAACATAAAAGCAAACGTGCAGAGGAGCGTAGCAACACAGACACGGGCAGAAAAGACGCGTGTGTAGGTGTACATGGTGAATGGTGGGGCGTGGCTTGCTTATTATAATGTGTACTTACTTTACGTTGCCTGCAAAATCATTTATTCGTGTTCATTTTGGTTCTGTGTTCGGGCTGGGTCTGCTTAAAGGCTCAATATCTCATGGATTTTTCCTGAGAGAGAGCTGGTCTACTTGTGCGCACCACGTGTCGGATACGCAATATCTTTGGCCACGCATTGGCAGCGCAACTGTCCCATTTTAATGAGCAAATTCGATTTCATTGTCACGCATGCCGGGCCGAGCGACCGCATTTGCAAAAATTACGCATACGCCGCTTGTGCCGCGGACACAAACGTGTCTGGGAATCCGTTTGAGGCAGCCCATCTCACACAGCACTTATCCTTATACGCATCGCGTCTCATAGGCGCGACTGTATTTATTAATATATGCGTGACGTGTTGCCCTGGCCGGTGGACCACGAACCAGCGGCACTGCCATTGCCCTAGGATTTGCCAGCGGATGCGCAGGGGCCACGACCGAGACGGACAGCGCCACGGACGCAGTCTGTAATTATTTATGTATATACATTTATGTATGCATGTATGTGCACTCAGCTACATACATATTTACATGTGTACCTAAATTAAATGGAACTTGTATTGCTTTCCATCCCAGGCATAAGAAGTAGCTTTAACAGCTGTGACTGAGGACGTGCTGAGACGGGACTGAGAGTGATCTCAAACCTATGGCTAGCTGGTTCTAACTAATTAAACTATGACCTATTCGGTATTATTTTTATATAGTTTGTTTCTGTAAAAACTGAATTATCTTAAATAGCTTTTCTTTTCTAAGTTAACATCGATTGTTGAACTATAACTCTAATAACGGAAGTGATAAGCTTAATAAATCAAATACAAATTTTAATTTAGTCAGATATTCATGCCATGTTAGTCTTATAACGTTTGGAAAATGTATAATAATTTAATGAACTCACCGAAAATACCTCGATAATCCTATTAGACTTCCACGAGGCTTGCGTATTAAATTTGCCATTAGAGAATTTGTTATTTCAGATACATTTTGCAAAAGCTGGATACTTGGTGCACGCATTAGCCTATTGCACAGTTGGAGGCTGCATATAAAAGGAAACTAATCAGCATATCTGTATCGAGATGATAATTCCATTTAAACGGTATTCCATAACCTAAAGTGCACGTCTCTCAAAATTACTCACTGTCTGAAAATGGCTGACAAAGGACTTGCAAAACATTCCACAAAACAGGCCAATGTGTGGGTGATGTGTGTGCTGTGTGTCTGTGCGCGTTGCTGTGCAGTCTTTGGGGCTTTGTTGTTATCTGCAGCCGCCTACACACAGCTGCCAACAACAACAATAAATGCATATATGCAAATTTGATTTTTTTCCAATGTCGCACATACGAGTATTTGCATGCTTCTCTCAAGCTGGGCAACTTGTCCCCGCCCCTCGCTCTCCCATGCATCCGTTTTTTCTGTACGTAAACAGCTTCTTTATCTAACCCGTTTTACTCGCTGCCTTTTGCAATTTTCAGTTTTAAGTAGAGCGGAAAATTAAAAACAAATTTGCCGCACATTTGGACCATTTTCACTTTATGTTCAATTTTTTCTTTAATATATTTCGGGGGTTTCTTTACCTGTAAATTGTATTCGTATATCTTGGTTATATTTCTGAACAAAACTGCATAAATAATAACAATTTATTTATTCGAACTGGCTTCTTTCTCAAGATATCTTAACTGTCCAGTCATCCATTGCTTCCAACATACTGCGAATATCCGAAACAAACAACAATGTTTTTGGTCTTACTTGTTTATAACTATACGATTGTTTATTGTCCCATATTATATATTGCTTTAGCCAGTTCAGTAAACTAATTGCAATTGCGAAAAGTAAACAGCTACCCCAAAAATTCATCCGGTTCCTTTATGATATTTTGTATGCACAAAATGTATTTGAAGCAATTTGCAACACAGCTTAAACCAATTTTTGTGCCATAAAACAAAATGGGTTTCTGTGTGTGTCTCGACATAATGAGAGTATACTGTCCAAGCAGTTGGCAAATTGTCGATGGCTTGGGCCGTGTTCAATGACAGCTCAAAGGCACCGACCCAGATGCACATTTTGGCCATGCATGCAGCCAATTTGTGTGCTGCAGTGAGCCGATCTGTCGTGCTGTCTGGCCTGATATCGAATTTTTATTTGCTTCTCTTTGGCCTGGCCAATACACCTTAATTACAGGCAATTATGCGCTCAAAGCATAAATGATTGGTGTGGTGGTGGCGGGAGCGGGAGCGGGAGCGAGAACGGAGCCCGGCTGTTGCCAAACTGTTATGACTTTCGAGTTTGAGCTGACCAAATTGCAGAGCACATTTGGCCCGGCCGTTTAGTTTGTGGCAATCGGTTAAGGTCCTTTCAATCTAGGCCTCTTTGCTCGCTCCACAATTTGGCATGTGCCCGAAACTTTTACGAACCTGACTCTGCAGTTTGGGTTGAACTTTTATTTTATTTGTACAACGCTCGTAATTAAGTTAAGCAAGTGCAGATTTGCCAATGTCGTCGAATGTCGTCTGGGATTGCTGCTGCTGCTGCTGCTGCTTGGTACATCGGCCTCTATGTAACAGTGCCTGCAGCACCATTAAGTCCCATCCAGGAGCTGGAGACCGACTGCTGGCTGATTGGGGACTGTGCCTGCTCTCGGGGCAAACGCTCAACGCGTGCGCTGGAGCACTCGTTGTCTGTAATTTCTCTAAGCTGATTTACGCAAAATTGCCAAGCAAAGCGGATAAGTTGTACACAAAAGTTTTTGCTCAGTTGTGCCGTGCAAAAGCAGTATGCAAATAGAGCGTATTTGACGGCTGGCGACTGATTCGGGCTGCTGCGACTAAGCTGCAATCAATATTCAAATCCACTTAGCATTCGAATTTAACGTAATAAAATTTGCGATTTTTGACTTCGAGCTTCGACAGCGGGCTGCAGACAGCATCGGCAGCTGGTTAAGCAGCCATTTCCCGCCCTGACTTGTACTTCTATTTATTTTAATCTTACAGTTTTAATTTGCAGCATCAGTCAAGCGACGCAGTTGAGTCAAAGCCCCTGGCCGGGCCCGGGCAGCCGGACTGGCCAGCGATTCTGATTTAAATTCGTTCATCCACTTGAAATGAAATGCAAATCCTTTAGAAAAGCCGAGCCTGGCCACACCTAAAGGTTTTGGTCCCGGGTCTCAGTTCATTATTATGCCAGGATATAACCTTTGTCTCGAATTAATTAAAATGGATTTACATGAGCTCAAAATGTCGCAAGCGACACGGCGTCTCCCACAAAGGCACCTTTACACCGCAGCCTCCACACTGAGCTCAACTGCCCCCAAACCTGCCCCAACCTGCCCCAGTGTGTGGCCTGACACTGTGTCCGGGACCCGGCCGCCATTTGGCGTCCACAGGTCCTGGACTCATTTGGGCCTCGCTGCCCGACTGACTCCCTGGCTGACTGACTGTCAACGTCAAGCCCGTACCGCAGATAAATATTTATATTTCGCTTTTTAATCTTTTGTAATTTTAAGTCGCGTCATACTCTATCCGACTCGGTCCCTTTCCCCCCTATTGCCTTTCAGGCGCAGCTCCGATTCGTTCTCTGTTGTTTTGTGCGCTCAACTTTTGCTATTTACTGTTTTTGCTATTTGGCTATGCTTTCTGTTGACTTTTCAATTTGAAAGTTGAAAGCACTTAGGGTTATTAGAATGAGAAGCGTGGAGTTGGCTTCAAGTGGCTTCCTTCTTATTCCACCAAGTGGAACTGCAAAAGATGGGATTTTGCATTTTATTTAAGGGGATTTTGTAATCTGCAGTAAAATAAATTGCACAGGTTATGCTGTATACGTTTTACATTCGTTTGTGTTTGTTTCTTTCATATTTAACAATGCATTTGATGATACAGATATAGTAGAGTGGGTTAAAGAAAATGTTGTAAGATAAAATAGAGTGCTCACATGTGTATGAAAGTCATCGAAGACATCTCACTAAATGTCTCCCGTATGCTCATAACAAGAACACAAAACCTAAAGAAATTGTTTAAGAAACTATATTTATAATATTTTATTATTACAAAATTGATTATTATATTTGCTGATTTGAATTTTATAAACGTGTTAAGGTAAATGGTGCTGGCAAAAAATATATTATGGACAGCCAATTCCTGGGATCGCGGTGCATATTGAATGGCTGTCAGATGTCAAACTCATCAATATACAAAAGCCAACAATGTGTAGGCTTCCTTTGCGGCCACTTCAAAGGTTGAACAACAACAGGGCGCATTACCCACATCAAACCAACCGCGTCATGCCACTCCGGCCGTGCGGCCATTTTGTGCCTTTGTTCAAGCGAAATTAATTTCAATTTACATTTAAATGCAGTCGTTCTCCTGTCGACTGGCGACAGGCGGCCAGCATTTGACCTGACCTTGCTGCGCCTCAAGTTGCCGTTGGTGCACAATTTGTTATGCCTTCAACTTTACGTTTTTTAATACCATAATTGGCTTACTGATGAAGGTTAGCGGGAGGGCAAAAGGTAAAAAAGAAATTGTAAGAAAAAATTCGTATAGAAGATGAAAAAATACGTTGAAGCAGGACACAAATTATTCAAGAAATATTTTTGACAGCACTCGCGAGTTCTTGGCACTTGAAAAGACAACCTTGAAATGAATTTGCGCCATTGCAAAAAAAAAGGTTCGCAGTATTAAAGATTTATTAGCTAAGTGCACTTTTCGTGAGGTAAAAGTGAGCATAGCTAGGCCTTCGAGTGTTGGGCCTCTGCGACAGCCACCTAAATAATAACATCCATAAATGTGTCAACAGATTCATTTACGAAAATGGGTTTCTTGCTAAAGCCTTTAAACGTCACGTTTCGTTTTTTTTAAATCTGTTTTTACTTTGAATTATATTAATATTTAATTTTGAAAAATATTCACTCTTGTGAGTTTATTTGTAGCAGTAGCAGTTCCTCATCAAAAACCTTGAATGTTTCAATGAGGTAACATGACGCATGCCTTATATTTATTTAATTTCCTGTCGACTGCTTTGCATTTTCTCGGTTCAGCTGCATTGTCTTGTGCGCCCAAATAGTTCTGGCTTAGTGCGCCTTTTGCATTGCGCATCCCCATCAACTATTTCCATTTTGTCATCAAGTTTATTTGCCGTTGGCCCCTCGCCTGTTTTTGCATCGCTGGCAAACGCCTCGGTGTATGCTACATCAATTTTATTGACTTTTCCCATCGTTCCACTCGATTGAATGCACAATTTCATTAGCAGGCGTGCCACATGCAGCTGTCTATACATCTGGCTCGAACTGGCTCAAACCCAACCCAACCCCCCGAACTTTGCTGTGGCCGGAGCTGAGGCATCATCGAGGCATCTTTTGGGATGACTGCATCGCATTGTTCTGGCATTGAGCATTCAATTGCTGTAATCCACTGTCGACCGTCGACAAATGCAATCGCAATGGCAACTGTTAAGCACTCAGCTCAGTTCGGCATTTGGAAATCGATTGCGTTTCGGCTGGCACAAATTGTTGTCATAATTTAGAATTAGACGCGAGGCGGCCTCGCCTTACATAATCGCATTAACAACTTGGCTGACACCACCAGCAGCAGCAGCAGCAGAAGTGAAACTTTTAATTTAATAAAGCCCAGTCATGAACGGCAGGACAAAGTCTAAAACAAGCACAACAATTGTAGCAGTGTACATTAGAGCGGCATCTTAATAAAGTTGTAATCCCAGTACAACAGCTACGTCATGATTATGAGGAGGCGGCCGGTTAAGCCAAAAACTTTTAATTAGTGAGTAGGCTTGCCGAAGTTTTTCAATTATTGCCACCTGCAGCACAACTACTGCCGCCAAAACTGGCAACCCCTTGTCCTAATCACCGCACAAATAGTACAAGTACTGCCTCTAAGACCCATTTGATTTTAAATCAACAGCCAATACCGAGAAGCGGCCTAATGATTCGCCTGGGGCCAGCCAAGACTCTTAAAGCCCTTGGGTTAATTAGCCCGGCAGCGGGTGCAAATAATGTTGGAATCGGAGGCGCTCGACACAGCCAAAGGTGATCTGCATAATAGACTCTAAAGCTTGACTCCAATGCTCCCGGAGCTTTATAAATAATTATGGGAGCATGTAGACGGCTCCCTGCTCCCAGAGGCTCGGGCGAAAATAAATGTATCTGGCTGCATGACAAATGCCGTCTAGACGCCGGCAGCGCAGCTTAGCGGAGCTCAGGACTTGGCTCCGGATTCATTTCGATTTGATAACTGCACTCTGCAGGCAGCTTGATTCGGTGCAGCTTCGTGTCCCTCCCGTATGCCTGCTGCTGCTGACATTCGATTTGGCTGTTTGGCAACTAAATCCGTTTCAGTTTTTGACTGCCACCAACGAGCATTGACAATGACAATGGTATGCCAATGGCACCCCGCTAGGTGGCCATTTTTTATGCGCTCTGTGTGATACCAAACCCGTAGACCTGTCTATAAACGCTTGACTGGTCGTCTATAAATGGCTGCTCAGACCAGCCATTGTCCTAGTTGGGCTTTAAATATTATTAAACTTGCAAGAGCAAACTTGAGCTTCGTTGTTTTCTAGTTTAAATTGCAAAAAATTAAATGTTGTAAAAGGCCTTTTTAAAAACTATATTACAACTGCTTAAGCTTTTATAATCGTAATTCATTATGTCAAAATTCAAATGTAACCTATTGTGTTAACATAATTTTATATAGTTTTTTAAGAATTCTTTTTCCCATACTTTTCATTTTCATCCCTGTTATAGATGATAAATAATTGAGCTTATAAATGTATAAGAAATAGATAGTTCTGCTTTATATCAGCGACCTTTTTTATAATGTTTGAATTTAAAATGAAATTTATTAAAGCATTAAAATTGATTCCAATGAGCATAGGATATATTTGTATTCTGTTAATCAAGCCAAAAATGTATTCTTTTTTATTATGATATGCAACTTTCATTACTGACACTATGTTCATTTAGTATTCATAAAATGACTAAAAAAATGTGTGTTCCGTGCTTAAAGGAATCAGCCGCTGTAATCAAAGCTAGCATATACTCGCATTCAGATTTGCTTCGTGCTGCTTTCTCGTATATTATTAACTTTGCTGGCTGGTGTACCTCCAGCAACCACCTGCCACACCCTGTGTCGGCACAGAAGCCGCCACATAATGAGCTGCCATGACAACAACAACGAAAGCCATCAGGCAGCGACTTTGACTGCGATTGTGACTGCAACTGCAACTGCGGAACGTCTACTTTGCAAATTACTTTCACGCTTTCACATGCTCAAACATATCCCCATACACTTACGGCCTCAAGCTAAAGCTGAATACCACAGTTTGCTGGGCGTTCAATGTGGCAGTCTTTGGTGGTGGTGGATTGCATACGAGAAACTGTAGCACTCGGGACTGCTAAGCACTTGTGACATGTCGTGTCGCATGCATATGCAACATTTGTTTTCGCTGCGCCGACATAATTTGCGTCAAAGTGCTGTGGAAAGTGTGCAGCTGGAAAAAAGGCGAAATAATAACGGAATTCCTTTAATTTTCACGCCACTACAAGACTAGGTGGCAGCCCCAACCAAGGTGCACCACACACAGAAAGCCAGTGAGACATTGACAACAGTGGCCCAGAGGCAACTGGAGGTAAGCTCGAGACCCAGACCGGCAACTTGAACGGTTAAGTACTGCGCTCTCTCCCACAGCAGTCAAGTCAACTGAAAACGTGACAGGATATCCTGCTTCTGCTGCCGCCCGTCCTGCTCCTGCTGCTGTTGCTCCATTGGTCTGCCTTCTATGTCGCTGATGATTACGTTGCCCACAGCTCTCTGCCAGCATGTAAATGATAAAGCGGATGAGAACGTAGCACTTAATGTGCGTCACATTATAATTTGGCAGCTGAGTGAGTGGCCCAACGCTGGCGCATCAATATTTCATTTCATTTATTTGGCTTACAAATGATAGCCTCCCCCACTTCCTCTCAACACCCCTCCATGCAACACGAATCACTTCAATGCAGTCAATTAATTTGGTAATTTATTTACAGTCAGCCGTAACTGCTAATTTTGAACTCATTAAAAAGAGTTGCTACAAAGCAACATCCTTTCCCTAATATGCACAAAATATGCAGACAAAGTTTTTTTGTCATGAGATTTTATACATACATATACATATTGTTGTATGTATGTTTTTGGACTTGTATTTGCAAGTCAACATTTGCATAAAAGTTATGACAAGCACAAATGGAAAATAATTTACGTGGAACAACAAAAGGATGTTCTTCGGGCAGCTGCACTTTTGTTGATAACTGTAACAGTTGCTGTACTTTGGTCTATGAATTTTGCATAATTATTTTCAAAATTATTTGCAGTTACCAAAATGAAAATCATAATAATAAAGTGAGCATAAAAATAACACAACTAAATGCTGTTTGCTTGTTGATGTAGACATAGTTGCCCAACAAAAATTTAATTTATGCGCTACTACGGTTTACAAATGTCTTTTTTGTGGCAGTTGCAGATCGGAAAGTCTTCGACAATTGCAAGGCAACTAATTTTGTATCATATTCTAATGATGTTCTACTTTAAATTCATTATCTATCGATTTTTACTAGGAACATAGTATTGCATAGTTCGCAAACAAAAGTCCGAATTTTTCGTTGATGTTTACAGGAGCATATGAGAAATCAGTACATCGATATGCTAATAAATAAATGTTTTTATATTTATTTTTATGTGTTGTTAGTTGTATAAACAATTTTCTGATTTAGCTTTATTGCATGCATTCTATTTGTATTTTTAATTAGAAATGCAAATGTGAAATTTGTCCATAATCGTATGCAAAATAAATAGATCATATAATTGATTTTCAAAGTGAATTGAAAATGACAAAAAACAAGCCACTTGTTTGAGAGGTTCATTATGTGAAGTACGAATTATTCAAATATTTTATTGTAAACTGCACATCGATATATTCATTGTGCATTTAATTTTATCAATCAGACAGACAAACCAAAGAGACAATAATCAAAAGCGAAATGCAGATTATGAAATGTGGCTTTAAATTATTTAAAATATAATAAAAGTCACACTGACTACACATGCATCTAAAATTCGCAATAAATATGCTAATCCTCATTCTGCTGGGCTGCTGGGTTTTAGCATTTTTAGTAGTCGTTAGTCGTTAGTGCGTGAATTAAATAAAAAACAAAAATTTGAGATAAAAATGAAAACAACAATATTAAAATGATAATTTGTGTTTATAAAAGCATAAACTATATAAGCGCTTAATTATGTTTGGCTAATACAAAAATTAGTCAGCCCAGCTGCATTTTAATTAAACCAAATGCATTTGGTTGAATAAAATTTGTACGAGAGCTTTTTACTTGATTTGCGATGTTTATCGTTTAGTTGGCCTGGTCTACGCCCGTGCTATGAACTGTAATACACAATTTATAGCACATTTATAGTACATATTTAGCTAAAACCCAAAAACCTTTTGGCCAATGTCCTTGACACGCAATATTTATTGCACTACGTTGAACATGGCGTATACGTAATATCGAATTTCAGCTTGTATCCAGTAGCCGATAGCTAGGACCTTGTGTCCTTTAGCAGTTATTGTTTTTATTTTATGTGTGTTCCATTTGTTTTCATTTACAAGTATTTCACTTTGAAATTTATTTGTCCAACACCCATTTTTATGGCCAAACGCCTGACTTGCTGGCGCTCGGTCTTTTAAATTATGTATGTGCAAACGTATATGCGGCAGCTAAAATTAAAATTTATCTGCGTTTGCCATTTCTGCTTGTATTGTTTTTTTAGTTTTACCCGTACAAAATAAGATTATGCTTTTTGCATGTCACAATGGTATTCGATGCCATTGGATTTCTTGTACTGCTGCTGGGCGACAGCAGATTTTCGCTGTCTAGCAAATGAGAACTGTCGCCGTGCTTTTGTTCCCGGTGATGTAGCTGATGGCACTGGTATTGTTCTGCTGTGGGTGGGGCGTGCCAGTTTAATTGGCAATTCCCTTGAGCGACGTCGCAAAGAGTTAATAAAATGAATGCCGATTTCATTGCTTCCGCCGAGCAGAACTTACCTTTTTTAATGGCTAAAGTTTCAGCGCGCTTTTAATTTTATTCAAGTCTTTTTGGGGCAACAGTTTGGCGTGCAATAAAAATATCAATGGCCCAGGCAACAGCTGCAGCAACTGCGCGTGAGCCGCCATTTAAAAACGTTGTCTTAAGGCAGCCATTATGGCAAAGCAAAGCCTCCATGTTCCATGTTGTTTTTTTTATTTTTTTTCGCATTCTGTTTTTGTTTTCGTTTTCCTTTCTTTTTTTGGAACTGTCTTCCGCTTTTAGTAAAATGACAGCGTTGACGACAAAAACCTTTGCCAGGCGCGCTACTCTTAAAATCCTTTCGCTTAAGCTTCCTTTTGCGTTCGCCCTGGAATCCTTTTCGGCTTTCAGCTCTACTATATATTTGTGACTATGTAGATTTATATGTATGTATATATTTTATTGTGCAATTGTATTTGATGCTCATGAGAAATTTTATGCGTGCAAAGGCGCTTAAAAGTTTTGCTTCACTTTATTTCTTGATAAGAGTTCTGCTGCACTTGAGCCCCAAGTTGGGTTCCATTGTTTGCCTGTCTCAGCGAATGCTGAATGCTGGCTTGAAACTTTCTTGCCTTGTATTCCGATTTAAAATTTTAATGCATCATGAGCTTGTGAACACATTCTACATGCATCATGCAAGTTGTTTAAAATTAGCACTAGATAAAAGAACATCAAAATCAATCGCAAGAAACGTTATATTTATATAGATGGAATAGATTTTGATACATAAGCAAAAGGACAAAATTGCAATTTGTATGGCAGTTTTAATATATAGTACTATAATTATAGCCACAGCCTTTTAGATTACGGCTTTTCTGTCCCTCAACTCGAAATGCCTCTCGCAATTCTTAGAATTGATGAATAAAAGAAAACCAAAACGCAAGACGGTTTCTTTAAAATTCCACTGCCACCCAATTTTGAGAAAATAAAGATAATGAAGACAAAGCACAGCGAGAGAATTGCTGAAATTCTTGCCAAATGAAATGCAAGTAGCCAACGAGCGATTCCGACTCCATTTAAATGTCCAACCTAATAAGCACTCAGCAAATTTTGAATTCAATGCCCGTTGCCAGGTGAAAGTAGAAAACCAGCAGAAAAAGAACCGAAAATTTAGCTTTGAATGCATTTCATTTTATTTTTGCAGCGGGGCCGACAGCAAGTGACTTTATCACTTAATATTGCGAAACTGAGTGATATAATTGCTGGCTCAATGTACCGCAAATTAGTTGCGATTTTGGTGTCTGTTGAAATACGAAGCTTTAGCGCCTCGTCGCTGTAGGAAACAATAAATAAAACGTCAGACAATTGTCTGGGCTGACAGCGTTTCCTTTGTTAACTTGTGGAGAGCGACAACAACTACAACTACAACTACAACAACATCATTATAAAATACCGTTGACATTTGCCAGTAACCGAAACCGTAAAAATGTCCAACATTTGCCTGTGACTAGCAACAGCAACAAAACACGTCTGACTGCCAGCTACAAAGAACAAAAAAACAGAAAAAAGCTGAGAGCTATTTACAGGGATTGTCGTTGTTGTGGTTTTGGCCAGCTTTGTATTTGTCGCTGTCGCTGCTGCTTTGCACTTCCGTTTCCGCTTTGCTGCCAGCAGCAGCAGTGGCAACAACAACACCAAAGCAGGCAGACAAGGCAGCGGCGACGCATCGTCTGCCGTCAGCTTCAGCGTTAGCGTCAGGAGGTCTAGTCGATGCTTTGTATTTTCCCAGCCTTTAATCAATATTCCTTACCCATATCACTCGCAGGCTTACCTCAAGCTTAAGCTCCAGCTCAAGCTGAAGTTCAACCTCAGCCCTGCCTCAAACTTTGCCACTTCATACAAGGAACGCAAAAGTCAGAGACAGCTGCAGCGCAAATTACTTGCTCTTGCCACTTGCACTCAATGGAGCCACAAGTGCAGCTAAAGCAACAGCAGCAATTGCTGCTCCCCAAACGTTCTGGCGCTGCAATTGAAGTTCGCATTCAAGTTGCGCACAAACTCCACTCATTAAAAGCTGTTGTCTTTAGTTTTCACTCACTAAGATTCTATTTACTTTGGGAAAAGTTAATTATATTCGAAGATGTAACTACTTCCCATTGCTTATTTTCTGCTTTTGTTTTTATACACCCTACGGGTGAAAAGGCCACAAAATAAGTGTATTCATTTATTATGAAATATGAATATGCATCAGAGCAAGATTGGAAGCTTGATTCTATGAATTCATAGATATATACATATACATACGAAACTCTTCTTATTTTACAAACTCTTTAATAATCTAAATATCTTCAAATGAGCGAGCGCATAATTTATATTGTTCATTAGTTTTTTTAGTTTCTTGCTATATTTGTTTTAACAATGTATTTTATATACATTTTCTTTTCATCCAACTGAAGAATCAGTAAGGCTACTTTAAAAATGACTGCCCGACTAGGAGATATACTGGACCCAGCCTCAAGGTATCGTAACATGTATTCTAATGCCCTCGGACCCAACCATTATACCATTTTATTTTGGTAATTTTTAATGAGTACAGGGTATAAAAAGAAAAATATATGGAAATATGTTACAAGCTATGTTAGATGCCAAATTTTTGTTGCTATTGGCGGTGCAAATTAGTTACAAGTCTAGAACAGTTTTAATGAAATGAGTTGGCAAGTTGTGCAGATAACACTGAGTGAAAATAACTGACAGAACTCTGAAAACTACTTACGGCTACATATGAAATAAACATTAAAATGCAAATTTTTATTAAATCGATTATTTATTAAAATTGCCAGAGTGTTGATGTGCATCTTATTTGACGTATGAGTACTGGGCTCTTATTTATTTTAAATATTAATGTATTCAAATTATTGCTTGCAAACATTTAATGAATGGGATATAACAAATTTACCAAAGGCAACAGACTATGCGCTCTGTAATCACAATTTAAATTCCCAATTAATATTCCGACATGTCCAAAGAAAGAATTGCGCAAATAATATTATTTCGAGCTCACATTTTTGTAGTTTTTTTGCCAATTATTTAAATTGCGCATATTACGTATACGTATCGATGCACATTTTTGTGTCGTTATAGTTTCCACTTCATTACATTTCTCACGTTTCATTGTTTGCTGTACATAATAAGCAGAAACGAAATTTTTAATTAACAAAGTAAGCAAAAAGTAGTCAGCTGCAGTTGGCCAATGTCTTCGATAAGTAAGCGGGCCAAGAAAAACACCAATGCATATATACGTTATGTATATAGAGTACTTATATACTCTCCGGACTATGGGGTCCGGCCAAAACTTGGACAAACTGTGTTGATTTTATGCAGTTTATGCTTTTGGTCGCCTGCCAGCGCCCAAATGTGTTTTGGAAGCAAGCATTTCGTTTTTAAAGCTCATTAAAAGCACTTGCTGCAGCGAGGCGATTAAAAGCGGGCGCGATTTTCAGCATTATAATATAAATTAATCGTATAATACATTTTCATTGAATAATTGGATTTAGTCAGCAAAGCGTTCAATTAATTTTTTGTTCTCACATCTACTTATGACACTTATGTATGCATTTATTATTATTTTTTGTATTTGCATTACTCGCATTCTCGCCCAACTCAAAGAACAGTATAAAAACATATATATTTTTATACTATGTATGTTTTTATATTATGTATAAATAATTAATTTAATCAAGGGCATAGCAGGATCTACCCTTCAACGCTTTGCTGGATTAAAACATCAGGCTTACTGTTCCATAAATACCATAAATAATTGCTAAATGCATATTAATGTTAAATTTTTCAGATACATATTGTTTAAAGCATTCATTCTATTTAAAATGCATTAATTTATACTAAGGTTTTTAAAGAAATAAATAAATAAGAAGCATTAATTTTTTTAAATATTTGTAACTTAAGAAAATATGTATAAATATAGACATATAATAACAAAATATATACATGTATTTCTTGATACTCCTGTCATGTTTATTATGTTAAGTACTTTCTATTATACTCTATGGTGAAGAACTAATCAAAATAATTGACATTGTTGTAAAATAATTGCAATTTTATTTAATTTGCTTTTGATGTTTGAATGTTGACATTTCGATTATGAACTTCTGCGACAATGGTATCCATTGTTAAAAAAGCTTATTATGCGCAATATTGTCAATTGAGGTGAGCCTGACTTTACGATTGCCATTGTCGCGAGCTCCCGTTTCACAATAGAGAGCGAATTTAAATTGAGTAAATGGCAAATTGCACACAAAGGTAAATAGTACATGGTATGAAAACAGCTCACGTTTCTAGCGCTATTTGCGATTGTTGCCACCCCATCTGCCCACCTGCCCATCTGCATCGGCAGCAGCCTCAGCTCGTATAGCCAGCTAGCTATGTAAACCATATTCCTTTCTGAGGAGCTGTATCCACTCTCCAGGTTCGATTGGCACTGCCATTGTTGTGTTGCACATACATCTTGTCCCATTCACTTGTAGTCTTATTATTTCGTTGCCTTGCCTGCAACGAGCAAACGTGTGAGAACCTAAATGAATGGATATATCAGATATACACATACATATTCATATGTATGTTCGTGTCTATTGCATGTCGCAGTCGCTGCAAACCCATTCAAGTGGCATTATAATAAACTAAGTTAAGGCGACAATTTCCATTTACCTTATTGCTTGTTTGCTTGCATTTGTTGCCATTCAATCCAACTCACAGCAGCAGCTAACCAAATAGTTCCCAGTCGGAAAACTATGCAGCGAACTTATTTTTTCTGCAACGCTTGTTTGACAGCCATCGGGAGCTTTTACATAGGTGGATCCAGTGGCACTAAGTGGGTAATTGCTATGCAGCACTCATATCTTGGTAATGATCAGGACACAGTTTATGAAAAGTAGCACATGATTCGCATGGCTGACTTAAGTTTGCAAATATTTTCATGCGAGAACTTGACTTCCATATTTACCTTTCGCTTGGAATTTTAATAAATGGTTCTTTTATGTAGTGCACATTGTGTGGGATCATAAACTAAAATTTTGCATTTGTTCCCCAACTATTTAATAAACTCCTTCAACTTTAATTAACTGTCAGCATTGCGGTCACTATAACAACTTTTAATGTTCACAAAGGGTTGCGCGCGTTCGAAAGCTCAGAAACTGTGGAAAGTAAAGGAAATAGAAGCCTGTAGTGTCAAACGAAATTATTAATAAGTAACAGGCTTAAAATAGTTCAGTCTGAGCTAATTAATTGCAGCTCGCAGACGCAAACACTGAAACTCAAAGGCAAATAAGTATGAAGGTTGTAGTCGGGTGTAACTGACAGTGCCATACTCGTGCAAATAGGGATAGCGTCGTTAAAATAGGGAAACTATAAAGCCGACAGCTCTACATGTCATAATTTTTATCAACTTTGGCATGCCTTTTTACAAAGAATCAGAATCGCTTAAAATATAGTTTTTTTATAGTAATTAAAATAAACAATACACTATCTTTTATCAAAATATTCAATAAAATTTCATTTTGAACAATGCATACACAAACGCAATATACTCTTTTAACTTCGTGAACGATTAAAATAAGTGGATGCGTTGCCCGCAAACTGAATAATTGCCCCAATGTCTGGCAGACGGAAAATTCGAAGCAGTTAACTGCGTCTGAGCAGCAATCAGGCATTAATCATGCGACCCGTTGCCAAAGCATATGCCGAGTAGGTTGTGAGGAATATGTGAGTCAGCGGCAGTTTAAGGACTTGTCACCGCCGCCTCAGCTGCTGCTTGCTTTGTCCTTGCATTATCCTAATTATGATATGCTTGCGCTGATTGTTCAGATTGGCACGTGTACATAATACTTACACGTGCTGCTGCTCGCTTCGCTGTGCAGCTAATGAGCATGTTGCCGAAATGATTGATCGGGTTCATTTGAGGTGTGGCCTTGTGTTCCCGCGCACAAATCATCTAATGGCGTAATACTTTGGTTGGAATGCGTTAAGCGTTATGGCTATGAGCCTACTAGGCACAGAAATGAATAACACAAATTAGAGCCCTGCAGGCGCTACAATAGGTATAATATCAAAAAATAAACTTTTAGGAATACGTAGACTATTTGTTATATAACAGGACTATATACTTATTCGTAAAAGGTCTTTTCACTTTTATCCAACCAGACCTAATTGCTCTAGTTTGACATTGCATTGAAAACTATCCAGTTCGCCTCTACTGCAAGATATTATCTGTATGAATTTGTGTTGTACTTGTTTTAATGTTGTATACACATATATGTGTATATATCGTGAACGGCTTGTTCAAGTTTATCAGATCATCGTTGTCAATTATTTGTGACAAGCCAGTTTGAGTTTATAAACTGACACTTTAGAGAGCCGCAGGTTCCGCCTCCTGGGAGTTGACTTGGTGGAGGCTTTAAGAGAGAGGCTTCGCACTTCAGCATTGATAAAGTGACACTTATTGGCCGTCTGTCGGTCAGTCCGTCAGTCAACAAGTCAGTCAGTCAGTCAATCAGTCGCCGACTGGCAAAGCACTTTGTCAACCTTCATGCCTCCTGGACAATGTAATGACGTGCCTTGCATATGAAATTTGCCTTGTTAACCTCGAAGTGTTCGGCGTGTATTCGCATATGTGATCAGCCTGGGAAAGTGCTGTCTAAGTCGTGCTCTGTCTGGCCCTTTGTCTGCCTGTCTTCATCATAATTGCATAATCACATCATTGTCCTTTGTTTAACATTATTGCAAGTCTTGTGAGCAAAAGCAAGACCTGAATAAAACAGGCAGACGATTCAGCTGAACAGCCAGTATTAACATATTGAAAATATACTATTCAGATTTTAATTATTATTCAATTATTGGAGATTTTATTTGTATTTAATTTGCTTTGGGAAATCAAGGTGAAGCTGTTCTTGAAAAAAATCACACTCAAAATTTTAATAATATTATATAAAGATGCTTTAATATTATAAATTTCAGTTTGCAATCAATTTGGTAAATCTTTAAATCTTGAATAATTCTTTTTATATTTTATACTGCCAGCCAGTATGTTTATAAAAAATAATTTCTTTTCGAATAGATAAAGTTATCATAATAAAACTACTTTACTTAAACAGAAAAGTTAATTAATCGGACAGTTAAAACACAGATTTTTAGGGAGTTAAGCACTGAGATAATTCAATAAAGATGACACCGATAAAACCTACTCGAACAATTTAATTTAGGAATTTAAACACAGCCATGCAACTAAGACTCTAATGCAGCTGTAAATTTCGTTTGTACATTCCTGAGCATATTGATACACATAACTACAATTTAACTGGCTGGCATTTGTTGTACAGATGCTTGAGCAGTCAACTGTCAGACTCACTGTCAGAAAGCAGAGTTCATTAAAAGCCAAATGTCTAGACAAACGACTTGCCAAACGTCCCTCGGCTGACGCCAAACAAGTAAATTAAATGGCCACAGTGGTCGCAGTTTTCACGCTGGTGTCCACAACTTATAAATCTCAAGTGTCCAAGTACACGGCATGAGAGGTTCGATTTAAAAATAAGATAAAACTCCATCTGCGTGTAATGCGGCTGTCAATAAAAGATCCGTCAGCAGCTCATTTCGCATGCAACAGCGATGCGCATCGCGTAAGCGTTAAAGCGTCGACATGGACATGTCTGTGGGTGATGGGAGGAGGCGGGGGGGATTGCGTATATGGAGACGGAGCTGTGCACTGCAGAAAACCAAATATTAGCTCTGCAGATGGCTGGGTTTTCAATTAATTTCGCCGAATGCATCTTCAATCGTGCATTAAAATGAAAATGTAATCAAGGCAACGACAACAACAGCAAAATGAATCGCATGTGCGCTGACCTGGCCGCAAGACGGACCACGAGGCGTATACGTTTTGCCAAGAAATATGTAATTAAATTCATACTTCGTTTGTCAGGATTCGCCAGCAACAGCAACAGAGGGAATAAAGCTGACCCCGTTGAAGATTTTTCATTATTTTAAAATGTGCCGCACAAGGGTTGAATATATATTTGCCTGTCGCTCATACGCGCCCGTTTAAAATCTCTGTGGCAAGCCACACACACACACACACACATACGCATACTCGTATGCGATGTGCCACGCTGATAGAATAGCAGCTATGCCAAATGAATAAAAATGAATGAATGAAATATTCACTTACTCCGGCCTCAGTAGGCAGCTGTTGCAGCTGCAGTTGCTCAATGTCCTTCCCGTCCTCCCGTCCGGCGCTTCTTATCTCTGCGTTGCGCTGCGCTGCCTGCATTTATATTTAAATGTATTTAAACGACCGACAATTTGAGAGCATCATCGCCAAGCATTGTCAGTGCCAGCACACCATGCACATTTATTTTCTATATGTCTGTCTTGGACCCGGTCGTACACCCCTTCGGCTCCGGTCCGCGCCAGCGGCCATCAGCACCCCGAAGACCGACAAACCCATTTGTTTGCGCGTGTTTGGCTTTGGCTGCTTGCGCTGAGATAAAAGTAAATATGTGGCAATGGGTAAAGCTGGCGGTTTCATTTGCCCAGAACTCAACTCGTTTCGCTTGCTCCACATTGTGGGGTTTTTCTTTTATTTTCCTTATTTTTTGTGGCTCGGACGCATTCTTGCATAATTTTAATTTATTTTCGCCGCTTCTGGTATTTTTATTGAATTAACTGCATACTCGCCATATTGCTTGCCATACAGTTTGAATATAGTTTGTAGACCTCTTCAGTTCTAACAATGACGAATATATACCTAATATCTAAGCATTAATTAACTGCCCTGTGTAAGGCCATAAAAAGCGATAATTATTCGCAAAGCAATTTAAACCCTTTGGAATGGAGGTAATATATTATTGCAAATACACAGTCGAATTTCGAGTGCATTTGTATCCCTTTAAATTAATTTGTAGACAATGCCTTAGTGCCGGGATTTGCCATTCCATTGGCCATTTTAATTGCTTTGCGAGCACATAAGCCGTCCATAAGTCGCCAGGTAAAAGTGTACAAAGCGGAAAAAAATATTAACTTGACAGTGGGCAACCGGCAATACACGGGCAGCCAGTGTTGGTAAAGTGCCACTGTGTGTATGAGATTGAATATGAGTGTGTGTGCCGCCAGCCTAGACAATTTTAATGGCCATTGTGGTAAATGAAATGCGCTTAAGATTAAAAGCAGCGCATGGGCTGGAGACTATGTTAAGCCCACAAAGCAAATATAAACACAAACACAGAGCGACAGAGGGAGAGACAAAATAATAAATAGGCGAATGCATTAAGCAAGAATTGTCGACTATGCGATACCTTATAATATTCGCTCAACTATGATATCCTCATAAAACAAGGTAAATACTAAAAGTTCAAATTGACTCTAAATAAAATTTGTGCAACATTTTACATTATATGTAAGTGACTTCATAAATGAATTAAAAATGTATGATTAACTTGAATTGTTATATTTTTTTGTGAAATATATTTTATAGAGTTCCCAAAATAACAATAAGTCAATTTATTAACTATACTTAGTTCTGCAATCCATCTTCAGTATTTTTACACGCACCTAATGTTCCCGTTGAGTGTGTATGCCCACTGAGTGCTTGTTGAATTATAGGGTATAGTTACGATTTATACAGCTGCAGTTACAAGTATGACTGGGCGCTGCCACTGTCACCCACATGGCCAGCAAGCAAACATTTTAAAGCTCAAAAGGAGGTCCTTAACCTGCAGCCAGCGGCGTCTGCTCTTGCTGTCACATGCAGGACTCGTTCTGCTATTTTATGCAACTGTTGCTGCTGCCGGCTGCTAAATGAAGTAAGTGTTAACGCAAATGCAAACAAATGCGGAAGGCGTTGGGCGTGATAAACGTCAGCAGATGCAACTCCCTACCAGACAAATAAGGTCAGTGCTCCAGGCTGCGAGTTCTGTGATTCACAATAATTCCTAAACGTAAAATAAATATAATAAATAATAAAATACATATTTTACACTCTTCTTAACATAATCTGGATGCACCTATTCAAATTCAAGATGGACACAAAAATATAAGTTTATGAGGCTTAAGCACTCTTGAATGTAATTGTTATCATTAAATCAGGCATGTTTTGTGTTTTATGACGCAACTTTTTATTTATAACAATTTTGTGACAACTCTCCATCAATAAGAGGGGTATATTTGCATTAACGAGAAAATTCATTTAGTATTTGATTGTTATTAATTACGCAGTCCCGATGTTTATATAACACAAATAGAGCAAGACAATTTTCGGGTGCTCTCTAGTCGGTCTTCTGTTTGGCGTCGATTGCTGTTAGCCCAGCGAAATATGCCATGTCCACATTGGAAAGCATGCGTCGATGTCGCTCAAAGCTCTGGTCGGATTGGAGGCGTCTAAGTTTTTGACATAAACGACGCGTTGCTGCTGCTACGTCATCTGTGGCAATTAATGCATTTGCGGACTCTGCACGCCTGCATTGCTGTCGCTCAAGACTTTGGATGGGATTAAGGTGTCGAAATGTTTGATATGCATGTGGCATCGTGGGCTCCCCGGGCTGTGCGGCTGTTACCTCCGACTTGGATGCCATTTTTTCCAGCTGTAGTAGCTGCGCCTTCTGCTGCTGCAGTCGGAGTTTGTGTATCCGCAGCACTTCCTTCAGGATCTGATCGTTTTCGTATTTGGGCACATACCAAAGCAATATGCACAATGTAATGAACACGGCTAAGAAGAGATGTGCATTGTCCGCGATCTCCAGGCTTTGCAGCAGCGGCATATTATATATAAGGTTCGTCACATTAATCATACTGGCTGGTCTTGCTTTGTATATTGGTATGCCAAACAGTTCACGTCTTATACGATTAAATAAAATTTGCTGGAGTCTATCTCGATATTTACTGTACGTGTTGTGTTTTCGTTTTAATTGTTAGCAGCGCTGCGCATGCTTTGATTTCAATTCAAAAGTGTGTTGCTTGGATCATCAATTCGAATTTTTGTATTAGAGAAAGTTTTTACCAGGCTCTGGGAGCCACAGTAAGTAGTGGTAACAAGGCTGAGACACTGCTTCACCGGCTCTCAGGGGTTCAAAAAGGCTCTTAACCCGCTGCTTGGGGCTGTGGCTAAAATTGCAGTCAAGCTAGACGAATACATATGCACATAAACAGAGAAGTGGCATGAAAATAAATTAAAAATGTGTGAAGCTTAGCACACAATGACAAATAGACACACACACACACACAGACGTTGGTAGACATATTAAGGAACGTGACTTGCCAGCCTGCTTCTAAGTACATACGGTTTCATGTATGTGTGCATGAATGTAGGCGTGTGTGTTGGCTTGTGCGTCTATCCATATTTAGCATGTTATGAAAAATGTATATACAGACCAGCTCAACTGGGTATGGTTTCTCCAATGCGTCGCCTTTGTCTGCCTGGCACGTCCCAGCAAGAGCAGCAGCAGCAGCGGCAGCAGGCGAGGGAAGAGGAGCTGGCATATTCTTCTATCAGGCGGCATCAGACCCGGCTACCATTTAATGACAAAAGTTATGACGACAAATGACTCAGTTGACTTTCACTAAGGAATCAGAGCCGAGCTCTTGTTGTCGGCCACAATGGGACTATGAATCATTTCTTGTTGTGTTGATTTTCGTTTTCACATTTCACTTTTCACTTTTGCCAGTGTGGCGCTGATTTTGCAGCAGTTTAAACCGTTCGCTCGTTTATCATTATGCAAATTGTTAATTAATTTTTTATATATACAATTTTAAAGAAAATTTAATTACGCAGATTGTGGTTGTTTTTGTCCATTGCAAGTAATTACGAGCAGCAGCAATTTTACTGCATTCGGTAAGAACTCGCATGTAAATTGCAGTTTGTTAATCAACTGCATTTGAAGTAAATTGAAAAAAGTTGTTCAACTACACTTTTAGTTTTGTATTAAATTTGTTAAATTTAATTTATGCAAATTCTGTTGTAATGCAGCGCTTTATCGTTATGTTCACCTGAACAGCAAATTAATAAATTCATAATTTGTTATGGTTTATAATCAAGCGTGTGTTAATAATATTTACGAAATGAATAACAAATCGTTAAAGCACTTGCAAACTAATTTAATGTTTATAACAAATACATAAAAAATAATTAAACTGTTTAATGTATTTTCTGATCGCTTCGTGTTTTTATTTAATTAATTTTTTTTGTGATAAAAGTAAATTGAAGTAGATGTTATGTATTAATTATTTGTGTTTCTGTACATGGTATATTGAAATTCAGTTAATATGCTTTTGCTTATTCTAAATATTACATGTTGGTATTTCTGTATTTTCTACATGACTATGTTTAGAGTTATTCTCATACACTTATATTTTATACGGTGGTTCATTTGCAAAACTTTGCAGTTAAATTTGATCAGTGTGGACAACCAATATTTGACAATATTTGGGCTGTTGTCAGCACTTGGTCTTAACTCTAAATGACAAACAAGTGGTTAAATCCTTGCGAACAATGCAAATAAACTTGGATTAGTTTTGGTTGGACAGCGACCATAAACTTGTTGGCCATAAATTAAGATAATATAACGCCACTTGCCGCTCAACAATCGCCTGTCAATATTTGTGTTTCGCATGTTCTTTTGCTCCCTCTGCATGCAAATCATATCAGCCCCATAATAAATTGACCTCAAACTCGAAGCTAAACTAATAATAATTTCCAAAGTACATCAGCAGACAACTTGAAAGCACTGCAGGCCACTTCTCTGTGTGTTTGTGTGTGGTGCGTTTGTCTCAAATTTATGATTTCATTTATAGGCAATAAAGGCACTCACAAACACGAGCACGCACACACTTACGGCGACAGCTCGCAGCATTATTTACTGGCACACAAGCCGAAGGCGAAAATGTGCCACAAAATGGCTCCTCAGCCTAGCGTTAATTCAATTTTATTACGCATACGCATCGTGTGCGGCCCACAATGATACGATGTAAGTACAATTCAAGTGCACTTTCAAGTCCGACTTCTCGCAGGTTTCCGAGCAGTTGTGTAAACCTGCATTGCGGCAGCTTTAATTGTGCATGTCTGGCAAGTGTATACACACATATATTGTTCCTGAGCACGCACCCAATACTAACACACACGTGCTGCTGCATCAATTAATTAGTATACTTGATTTTGTATATATTGGATGTGCACTTCAAGCGAATCTCGCACAGCAGCCCGCACTTGACCTATGAAAGCTTAACTATTTAATATAGCTGTATGTTTCAGTTTAAATCAATATTAATCAACGGTAAGCGATAGTCTATGACTATGGATTTATTTTCCTCCAAGTCTTTACAAGTAATATTCTATACATATAACATTAGCTAACAGAATATTGTAAGATTGTAGGATACCATTTTATTGCCTTGAAAGAAGAAGAAAATAAATGGTTGTATTTACTCAATTTACATTAAAGACAACGATTATATTTTTTTAATTTTCTAAATTCTTCTTAATATTAATTGATTGCTATAGTTTTAATTTATTTTATTGTTCTTTCTATTTGGAGTAGAGCCTTAGAACTTTATCAGAATTTTTTATGTTTTTCAGGCAACCCGTTTTATAGGCTGATGGGGTATAATATCACTATGCTTTCTGCAATTGCTTTTGCCGGATATTGTTGTTAGTTTTTACTTTTGGGTTTGCATTTTGTGGCTCCTTTGTTTTACCCGGGCTGCATTCAGATTGCTTGCGTTGTTGTTGCTGCTGTTCGGTTTGTTGTTGTTATTGGTGATGGTGCTTGGCTGCTGCCGTGTCCTATTTGCATCCTGTCGGCTGCGGCACCTCGCACACATTTATGTCTATTGGCGCGCGTCCATTTCCATTTCATTTCCGTTATTGCAAAACTTTTCGTATTAAATATATTTTTCTCTGGTTTGTTTCGCATGCCGCGCGCTGCGATTGTTTCATTTCGATTGTTGTTGGTGTTGCCGTTGTTTTGTTTTGTTATATATTTTTTTGCTGTTGTTGTGGTGGTTTTTGCACTTGCAAAGTTGTTTGTTGCTATTATTTCTGGTACTTTATGCGCCCGTTGCCATTATTGCAGTTGTTTCCTTTATTGTACTAGTAAGCACAAAAATGTTTGCATTTGCATATAAATGTAAATATATTTAATAGTGCGATGTTCTTACGTATGTAAATATCTACATACTTTCAGCGCTGGCGCCTCATTTAATGTGGCCTACTTACGAGCGAATAAGGGGGAAAGTGCTTCTGTGGCTTTCAAATTGACATGCAATTTGTTATAATTGCTGGTCCCAAGCGAAAGTAGCGTCCTAGCAACTCGCGGGAGTTGCTGAAGCGACTCGGCTAAAACCAGACCCTGATTAGGCAACCAGCAGCCAATTTGTTGCTGCTGCAATTAGCATGTTGCGCTGCCATAAATAAAATTAACCACAATGCTCCAAACAACATGGTCAACAATGTTGTCCCAGATAACTACAGTTTCCCCGTCAAGAGCGACACAATTATGCTATACCCTTCCGGGCAAGGAGTCATGCAAGTTCTTCGAAGGTTCTGAAATGTTCAGATATGCGAACCATAAGCTTAATAAAAAATGAATGATAAATTGAACAGTTGAGCTATATGAACTTGTGTATTTATTTTTAAAAACATGACCATTTTCTGAATTTCTGAAGTACAACAAACGATTTGAATATTTATCATAATTCAATTTTTCTATCTATAAACAAAAGTTGTGATTGATTATTTCTACATAGCCCAAGATATATAAATATAAGTTAATAGATACATAAAGATTGAATACAAGCATATCTATTGACTCGAAGCCGAGTGCTGATAGCATATTCAAAGTTTGTGATTACCGTAATAAATTCTTTTTAGTGTTTCGGCGAGTTTCTGTGCAAATTAAACAAATGTTTCTGCATATTTTATGATCCAGCGCGTTGAGCTCACTGCACAATCCGCAACCGACCGCAGAATTTAGCGCATTTAAATTAATGATACGAAATGTCAGCAAAATGTTCAACCGCAAATCATGCTGAACATTTTTTGCGCATTCTAGAGTGTGGGCTTATTATATTTGGGCAACTTAAATTGAATTTTTTGTTTGGCTAAATTCATAATTTTCATAATTTCGAACAAGTCTATTGAAATGTTGAACAACAAATGTTTAGTCGGTTCGTTAAGCATCAGTTAAGGCACAAATTGCCTAAGAGAGCACTGCGTCCTTAAACCAAAAGGACATGCGATCTTCGCGAAAACGCTTCATGGGCTCAGTGTTGGTGTACATGCGAAACAAGGATTCGAAACGATTGTGTTTGAACTCATTGCCAGCCTTGAGGCGATCGCTTAGCTCCGCTGCCTTTAAGGCTAGAGCCTTTGAAGTCTCCATCGAATTTTCCAGCTCTTTTTAACCTTCTCGGCCACCTCCTTCAGCGAGGGTTTGGACTTTGTTTTTCGTCTGTCTTGCTTTCTCCGATGCTAGAGACATTATCGCCCGCGTGGGCTTGCATCGAAACAGAAGAAATATTATCTGCACCATGTTCACTCTTGGCTTTCGACTTGACGGAAACCCGGGAAATATTGTCTGCCTGCTGGGCACTCGCCTTAGACTTTACAGAAACTCGAGATATATTGTCTGCCTGCTGAGCACTCGCTTTGGACTTGAGGGTTGTACGGGAGATATTATCTGCCTGCTGAGCACTCGCTTTGGACTTGGTAGAAACCCGGGAGATATTATCGGCCTGCTGAGCGCTCCCTTTGGACTTGGCAGAAACCCGGGAGATATTATCGGCCTGCTGAGCGCTCGCCGTGGACTTGACAGAAACCCGGGAGATATTATCGGCCTGCTGAGCGCTCGCCTTAGATGCAATGGAAATCCTATCTGCCTGAGACCCCATCGAAGCACGCGAGCCGCGACCCTCGTGAGCTCCAGCATCTGGTCTTCGGGAAGAGCGTGATACATTGTCTGGTGCTATGGCACTAGGGTCCTTCTTTTCAGCTAAATTCGGAGAGCCTTTGAACTGCCTTAGCTCAGTGTTGGCCGTCAGTGTGCTGTTGGATTCTGTGCGCTTGGCGGCATTCGAACGAGTGGAAACTTCATCGGCAGCTGGCTTGTATTGTGTCTTATTGGTGCTCCGATGCGAGTGAAGACTCTTGCTGGAGCCGGTCCCCGAGGCGCCGCTCGCAAGGCTTGTTCCGCTTGATTTCGATCCTGATCGGCGTTTCCTGACCGGCATCAGCGTTGTCACTGAGTGGCCCCCAGACGCAGGCTCCGGCACATTTGATTTGGACTTGCCGCCCGCAATAATGCGCTCCTCCTCAGCTGCCATCTGCTTCGCAGCTGTCATCTCCTCATTGATGGCTTTCGAGATTGCGATCTCACCCCTGTGCGATTTGCTAGATTTGACATCGTCGGCCCTCGGCTTGACCAGCGAGGCCTGCGAGACCGATCGGTTGGTATGCTGCTTGGGCTTTGGCCAGGTAGCGTAAACAGGTGGCGGATACGACGGAGCTTCGGGTATATCGTATGCACGAGGTGTGTCATTTTCCACTGTAGGTCTTGTGGCAAACACCGGTTGGGGATATGTCGTACCCTTTGGCATCTTGTAGTCGAAACGACGGCTAGCCGCAGCTGGCCCAATGCTGAATGGATTAAAGAGTTCGCCCTCGTCGTCAACAAACATTTTGGCTATTATATTAATTTACTGTACTGCAATTGATGTGTTTGTTAAAATGTTCGGTATCTGCTTATGGTCGGTTCGCTTACATAATTCTATCCAGGAATGAAACACACAGCGGTAAAATGCACGAGTTTTGGCTCTTTTTAGGCGTTTTTTTTTGGGGAAAAGTATATTTTTAAATTACTATAACTTCAGAGCATTTTATTTTCCTGGAATTTTACACAAACACTGCTCCGTTCTATTTGAAATTTGTACACGAATTGAATTAAAATAGACTCGTTTGAGTACGTTTTCGAAGCAATCCGTAAACATATATTTGTTTGACTAATCCAATCTGACAGACCCTAGTCTGTCCAGACTGCTTGACTGGCATGTGCGCTGCCCGCAAATTTTAAAAACCCTTTTTTAAAAATCTCCTCTACCCATTGAATATGGTTAAACAAGAAAACATAAAAGATACACGACTTCCACCTAAAATGGGAAACTTTCCCCAATCAAGCACCTTCAAGTTCACTATTTTCTATTGTTTCTTTGGTCTGTTTATTGCAAAATCATATATAAGCACATATTTTCGGATCTATTAAATTATTTAATCACTTTGGCATCAGTAAATGCAGAAATTAATTGGGCAAGCACATCATTTTTATACAAAAGGACATGCGAATTTTGCGGCTATTAATCCAGATTGCGAGAGGACGCACAGCCAGCTTTCAGGCGTTTGCTCAGCTCAGACGCCTTTGCGGCCAATGATCTTGATATCTTTGCAGATTGGGCCAGCTCCTTCGGATTGAATCAGCCACATTCTTCAGCGACGGTGTGATCCGGCAAACTTGGCTTGATGTCTTCGAGCCACGGCTGCTTTTGTCCGCTGGAGCTTTCACAGAAGAAAGTGTGGAGACACGGGAAACCTTATCTGTCCGATTGCCCTCAGAGCTTGGGTCGCTTGCATAGCCGCCACGGCCACCAGCGTTTACTCGCTTTGAAAGCGATTTACTTTTGGCGGCATGGCTACCTTGCAACTTGGCCGAGCTCCGCTTGCAGCTGGAACTGCTTAGGGAAAGGCCAATCGTGTGGGAGACGTCACTTGGTTTTGGCCTCAAGCGGCGACTCCGCACGGGCATTAACGTTGTCACAGACTTCTTTTGCGATGAAAGAGATACTTTGGATTTGTCGGAACGCCTTTCTTTGGCCACCTGCCTTTTGGACGCCGTCATCTCCTCGTTGATGGCTCGTGAGAGGCCAATCTCACCGATATACGAACGGACAGTTTTCAGGGTATGAGAACCTTTGGCCGAATTCAGCTTAGCTAACGTGCCCTGCGAGACTGATCTGTTTGTATGATGCTTCGGTGGCGGCCATGTGGCAAAGACAGATGGTGTATTGTTGTCATTGCGTTGTTCGCTGATGGGTTTACCAATGTGGAATGGGTCAAAAGGAACTCCCTCATCGAAAAACATTGTGACAAGCGACTGTTACTGATCCGGAAAATGCCCAATGTCCACTATTTCACAAAGTCAAGAGAAAAATTATGCCAAATTCTGAGCCTTATTTCTGCGTGTGAGTATGCCAAAAATAATTGGATTGGTTTTAACTTCAGTGCATTTTTATCGTTCTGGAATACGATAAAATATGGTGAAAACTACACTACGCGTACGAAAATTTAAAATGAACTGAATAAAAATGTACCCAGCCGTGTTCCACTTCGAAACCAGCCCAAAGTAAATAATTTACATGGCATACTGTGGAAGGAAATTCATTTATAAAAGTGATTCTAAATAATGGTTGATTGTAATACATTTACGAAAGTTTTCTTAGCAAAAACATACACACTTCTATCTCTGGCATGCACAACAGTAGTTCGACTATTGTGGAGACCAGGTAGTCCGAACCCAAGTTCCCCGACTTGTCTGCATAAGCTCATCAGAATAGTGCATACTGGCCTTTATTTTTTCTTCCGAAAATCTATGATCAGTTGCTTTAGAGAGACCGCAAGGGAAAAATAAAATACGTATGCATTTTTGTTGCTTTCTGAAAATAGTTTTTATTGCGTTTTTTTGGTAGCAAATTTGAGGTTTGCATAAAGCTGTTTGTGTTGCATATTCAGTGGGGTTAAGTTAGGTACCACTGAGAACAAATCGTCTGAAAGTACTGTATACTACACGACATACAGGGTCGCGGCACTTTTCAAGAATGAAATCTTCACGATTATTTAAACCTAACAGCTTTAAGGCGTTTGCTCAGCTCGTCCGCCTTTGCAACCAGCGACTGGGAGGTCCTCAGAGAATTGATGAGCTCCTTTCTTATTGAATCAACCACATCTTTTAGGGACGGTGTGACCCTGCTAAAGTAATTTGATGCTTTCGCGACACTTTTCTGACTTACGCTCGCATTTGATCGCGAAGCATCAGCCGGATATATTTCCATTGGAGCATCGGAATAATTATGCGCTTTGTGCCTAAACGAGGAAAAAGAGCTCTTGTCTGCTGGATGACTGCTCGTTTGGGAACATTCCGAGGTACGAGAGTCCCTGTTCGCCTGAGAGCCTCTACTTCTGTTGTGGGCTCCTCCATGTGTTCTTATCGTAGTGGTAGAGTCCATATGCCAGCTGGAACGCGACCTGGCTAGGCTAGCCGGAGAGTAATTAGTTTTCATTGAATTCGCATCTGAATTGGACGTTTCTCGGAGCCCGTTCCTCGGAGCCACAACAGTTTTCGAGGGCTTTACAGCCATGTACCGAGACGTCGTAAGGATTGATCTGGATCTGCTGTTCGCATGGTATCGCCTGTCATCAGCTGGCCGCCTTTTAGATGCAAGAAACTCCCTCGAATTGGCCACATTACTCCTTCTGGATGGGTCTGGTTTGGCTAGGGGTTTCCTGTTATATTTCATTCTTTGAGAAGGGCCAATATCAGACGGATTGAAGGGTACGCCATCATCAATCATATTGCCTACTTTAGAAACTATCTACACAATTGCAGTTAAGATAAATCTATTGGCGAAACTTAATCTCTTTTTACTCACAGACTGAGAACTTGACTTCTGAAATCGAACGGGCATCTGAACTTTGTATAAACGATCCACCTAAATCACTTTGAGTTTATTTAATTTTGAAGAACTTTCATTTCTCTGTAATTTTAACAAAGAGCTCTGCACTGATCCAAACTGAAACCGAACTGAATATAAAAATATCCAGTAGGTTCGTCAACAAAGTTAAAAATGTAAAATAACGTGTTTTACATGGAGTACTTTATAATGAACATATTCGAGGTATATGATATTGGTATTGATACAACTATAATGGGAATTAAGGTGGTTTTGCAAAACTCTTTAGCCATAAAAATGCACAACAACTTTTTAAAAGAGTTTTATAATTGTATTATGCTTGAGACACAACCTTTTCACTTTGATGTCATTGCCTTTCATTCGTGAAAATGCCAATGTATTTGAGCCAACTTACCTGCAACATCCAGCTATCGCTGCAAGTGCGAGCTGAGGAATATTTTAATTAAAAGGCCTCAGTGCCGAGCTGTGTGCTACACATATTGTAATCAATGTTGCCTTCGAATGTACGTGCTGATAAGGCCGTTGCCAAACAAAGGGCTGTCTCTATCTGGCTGACAGGAGCTTTTGACAATGTTGCATGCTGCATAGGACAAATTAATGAGTACTTGCAACCATTGTTGGGTGTGAGGGGCATGCGGGCGTTGTCATGCTTCAGCTTTTTGTTGTTTCATTTATGTCGGGTATTTGTCAATTTGGAATATGTAGCAGGCTTTTTAGTTCACCTTGGCATGTTGCTTTGTGACTTTTCATTATAGAATTAAAAATAGCTGCGAGCTGTTGATTATTTATATATACAGCCTTTGATTTTATTTAAATGGTAAATCAATTGGTGTACTTAACTTTCGGCGTAAATTAACCAGTCATGGCCAACAACAGTCAAAGACGTATCCCAAAGGAGTTGGTTCGAGAAGCACCAGGCGACCGCATCGGCATCAACATCAGCGGAGGCGGCATCGTCTTTGACGGTAAGGTGTATCCGATTTTCGTCGATGGGGTGCCAATGCAGACGGCTGGGCCTTATGGGCCCATACACAAGTCCGGGCCGGGCGTACCCCAAAATTGCAATGTCCGGGCGGCAGTGCGGCAGCAGCAGCGGATGCAGCGAGAGCAGCCAAAGCCTATTAATCAGCCAAGGGCAGCGAAAGCGCCGCAGTTCCAGCCACGGGGAGCGCAAGCGCCGCAGTTCCAGCCACAACGAATGACAGCTGCTATGCAATACCAACAGCAGCAGCTGCAGCGGCACATTCAGGAACAGCAACAGTTGCAGAAGCAACAACTGTTGGAACAACAGCGACTGTTGCAGCGACAGCAGTTGCAGTTGATTAACAGTGGCAATTCCATGAATCCCTTCCCCAACAATGTGAACCCCTTCAAAGAAAATCCACGTCCATTTGAGCAAAGCGCCAATACCTTCCCCTTCAAAGGAAATCCACGTCCATTTGAGCAGAGCGCCAATACCTTGCCCTTCAAAGGAAATCCGCGTCCGTTTGAGCAAGGCTCCCATAACAACGTTTTCGGTGGCGAATTCTGGCCCGGATATACTATGATCTCACCCGCAGGCTACCACACAACATTTGATATGGATTTGAGCCCCTGGTCTAGTTAAAATTTATTGTAATCAATCCCTTATTTAGAGTCTTAGATATAACTTATAATAGTAGTTATATATAACAGAAATAAATAAATAACTTATTTGGTAAAGCAATGCATTTTTCTAGGTTTTAGGCCTACTATCAGGGCTATAATGATATCATATGCTGGCCGAAGATTGGTATTACAAGTAAAAGCATCAGTTTTTGATGCTTTAAGAATCTCCGAATTTTATGGTCATCTCCACTGGCTTTTTTATCCAATCATTTGCAGTGTTCTCTCTGCAGATACCTTTTGTCTTTGCTTAGAACAAACTGTGCCATAATTTGCTGCAAGTTGTCCGACTTGCGCTTCGCATCGCATCGCGTTGGGGTCGGCGGCATGTGGCGGCGACCAGAGTGTCATTTAGTGGTAAATTTCCGTCTTAGTTGCCAACGAATGTCATACGTGACATTTTTCGAATTCCGTTTTTAGCATTCCGTAATCGGGCGTGGCGTGTACGTGTGTGTTCGTAGCGCAGAACGAGCCGGGATGCTAGCTGAACGCTACCTGCTGTCTTCCAGTGATTTCTCTCTGGCCACGTCTACTGTGTCTGTGTCTTTGCGGTGCCCTTTCCACTGATTTTTCTAATTATTTCCTGACTGAGCCAAGCTGTGTAACTTTTTTATATCAGGACTCGTCCAAGGTTTTGACAGTATTATTGCAACATTTATTTTTATATTCCATTGGCGGATTAGGAAAAGTTTAATTGCGCTGATTTTTAGGCTTTTTATTTAGAAAAATAATACATATATATATATATATATATATGTGCAGATTCCATCGTTGAATTTATACTTAATTTCTGATTTTTATTGCACGTATTATATCCTGGATATTTCTCTGTTAAACTGTTTGGATCTCAACTTTATTTTTTACCGATGTTTGTATAGCCTCCTTTTAGTTCCACATGCAAATTTTTAAAACAATATTTCCCGCTGTTGTCATGGGCTCCTCTCAAAAGGACTCCAAGCGCAAGTTGAAATACCGGCTCAAAGGAAGCTGCGCACAAACGCACCTCTCTCTAATGATGATCCCTTAAGTCAACTTGGTAAAGTAACAGCAGCTTGCAAACACACACACACACACAAGCGCACACAGACGGGCCCTCAAAAGCACACAATGGTATTAGCGCCATAATTCGTAAGTTACAGCACACACACACACACACTCGCCGCAGAAGGATTAAGTTATATTAAAGCTGTGAGCGTTGCATTTTAAATAAGTTTTGCCTGCTGTGGCAATGGCAGGTTTTGTGCCTTTGACACTTTCGGCTTATGGCCACTCTAAAATAGCGTCAATAAATGCGTTGCAACTTACTCCAAGCAGCCAGAAAGTATGCTATGCAAATTTTTAGTACTGCTGACCCACATAATAATTTCGAGCGTATTTGCCGAACAGTTGGGAGCGTCATGCATAAATGCAATATACGGCAAACATTTATATACTTGCAGGGTCTCCTCGGCGGAGAGCTCGAGACGCAGCCGTAGCCCTGGCGCACTCTCATTTCCACTGCGTTTACTTTGCGGCACATAAATGTACAGTATTTAAAACTTGGGTAAGCGAGTGATGGGGTATATTGGCGGAGAGTAAAATAAAATATAATATAAAGTTAAGATTGAACATATTAATTGATGGTCTACCCACTAAATAGAGGAAATTATACTATTTGTCGAACGTTATGGCAGAATAATGCACAAACAGAGTATCTCATGATCGCTCCGAAATTTAACCTGTCTTGTACAGTAGCTGATGCCGCTGCAGCTGACCCCGGTTGCAAGTTTGTGCATTCTGTGCGAAGTTACAGGTCAAGTATTAATTTTTTTTCACCTGTTCTTTTTTGTCTCGCTTAATTTTTGCACACAGACGTTGCGTTTTAACGTGTGTGCATATTTATGGGAAAACTTTGCTGGAAGTTTAATTTTAAAAACTGCATCCCTGCGACTTTGGCCAGCTCCGGCTCCTCCTGCAACGCCCAACGAACCGGGCGAAAATTTAAATCATATTAATTGAGTTTCTTTGGCTGTTAGTTTTGCGCATGCTACTCAATTTATAGGCACTTGGTCCGGCATCGGACGACTGCATTTAATTACCCGCGAGCCGTTAAGCGTTGCTTTTAATTGTTATGTTTTTCACATCTCACATTTCGCACTCGGCTTGCAATTTGCATTTTGAGTGCTTTCGCTGCCGCCAGTTGGCCGCCGAAATTAGCCGCAGCTCTCAGCGATTATTGTACGCGGATTAAGCAGCAGCTGCAGTCGTAAACATTTGTTCTACTTCATCTTTAAGATTCCATATAATATTGAAGATGTCGTTTCTAACACTTTGGCAAAGCTTACTTCACGGCTTTGCCGTGTCCCATAAAACTGTGCGTGTGTATATGTGTCTAGAGCTATAAAGAGTGCAAACACCACAGCGAACAAGCGACACTCAAAGAACACACCACGAGCATAAATGCGGTCTTCGGAACGACTTTGCTTACCCAGAGGAGTCAACTCATTGAAGTGTTTTCGGTGTGGAATCCCGCCGTGCTGCTATCTAAATACATAAAACATTTACCAAAAAGCCTTCCAGTGCAAACAGATACTCTCAGCCGAGTAAACTCATCAACCTTTAACTAGCCAGCAACCATAAACCATGTGAAAAGCACACACCTCTTAAACTTAATTTTAAACCTTGTTAAATAGGCAAAATAAGAGGCGTGTTTTAAGGAGAATAAAGGTCAGCTTTGTCATTAACAGCCAAAGGGACCTGATCCGACGGAAAGTTGACTATTTTGCTCCAATACATATCTTGCATAATCTTATGCACCGTGTCAAAATTTTAGAACAACAAAGCTTAAGTTAGGGTTTAGGGTGAAGTCTGAATAAATGTATTAACCGTCAAGCACGCAAAATGAATATGTTTTTTGCATACATCCACGGCTGGCATTACCCAAAGAAAAGCTTAGTTTTATTTGGGCTTGCAATCGTCTTCCACCAGCAAACAGACATCGGAATATTTGATCTTTTCAAGCTCCTCATATATGCGATTGCTTAAAGGCATTTCTGGATACTGCATAAAAGTAGGAACAATTAAATTTGTCAAACGCCAAATTAGAAGCGTTTTTTTGCAATACGTACCAATTTAGCAATTTTCCAGCAATTTAATGCCGTCTTATTGCGATCCAAACGCAAATTGATGAGGGCCAAATAGCCCCAGGGATCCGGCACGAAGATATCAACCTCTGTGCTGCGGGCCAGATACTCAATGGCCTCCTCCAGTCTATTCAGCTGCAGGTATTTTAGTTAGACGTGCACGGGCCTTATGCCAGACTTACATAGTAGAGGGAAAGGCCCATGCCAAAGTTGGCCAGAAAGTTCTTGTCGGACTTGAAGGAGGGTACGACCATTGCATAGGCCTGCATAGACAGCTCGTAGTCGCCACGTTCGAAGCTCAAGCGCGCCAGGCGCAGCATACTTATGTAGAAAATGGACACAGTATCCGCATCGAGGGGGTTGATGGCCAGCAGATTCTTGAAATAATGGATGGCCATATCGAAGTTACGGCGCGAGTACTCCACGTTGCCATTGATGTGAGCTTGATAGTATTTCTGACAACGAAGGAATGCTTCTCTCGTCAGGCAGCAGAACAAGGACAATGTCAAGGACACCAAATAACTCACCAACATCTTGCCGCGCTCGCTGCCATCGGTGGCTACTTGCTGCACTTTGAACTTGTTGTCAATTTTGCCCTGCAACATCTTCAATGTGGTATCTACCAGATACGATTCGATAACTGAGAATTCACCGGAGATCTCGCGATAAACCACCGCCGCAAAGTCGTAGGCACCCAGAGACGCAAATGTCTTGAAGACGTTGTAGAACTTAACGGTACGTGGGCTTTTGCCGATTAGGTCAAAATCGTCCGGCATGAAGAGCTCGAACAGTGGGCGTGGCGTCAGTGGCATCTGTCTGCCCGGCACATCGTAAAGGTACTCGTACCTCCAGCGCGTATACTCCATGCCGGGCTTATAATTACTAATCTTATAATAGCAATGCAGTAGGATCCAGATTTCGCGTTCCAGATTGTTTTTGCCAGCGAAGATGCGCAGCTGCTCAATCATGTTGCTGTACGCCTCGCCCGGCAATTCCTCGGTCTTCAGCTGCATTTTGTATTTGATATAAATCTCCAAGAAATCTCTGCATGGATGGGCGATAGTTAGTTAGTATTCGCAGTGAAGGGCAAGTACACACATAAAGAAGTCGGCTTGAAAATAGGTCTGTCGTCCAGTGACCAAGTAGTTGGCGGCATGATCGAAGTTCAGGCTCTCGACCGCATTGATGAACACATAGAAGTTCAGCAGCGGCTTATTGGAGCAGCCATGCCTGAGCTCGGCGAACAGCTGCTTGGCCAAGACGCAGTCGCCAACGATGCACAGGTTGCGGTACTCCTCCAAGAGGCGCCGCATGTTCTCCTCGCCGCTGTCGATGTTGAGCACGCAGTGGGTGAGCTTCTCCCAGCTGCAGTCGGTGAAAATGCGAACGATGCGCTCCATCAGCTCCTTGTGCATGTGCGTCAGCATCTCCTGCGGGAGAACAGCTGCAGCTTAAGGCAGTCGCTGACCCAGCTCGAGGTACCTACGCGAAACTCAATGTTCGTCTTGGTTGGCATGCGCACATTGAAATCGGCGCCGCAGATGTTCACCAGCAGGTTCCTCAGATTGCCCAGGTTGCAGCAGAAATAGTTGCGCTTCTCCTCAATGCTGTTTACATCGTTCCGAATGATGAAGCTGATCAGCTCCTTGATGTGCTCGTCGAAGTTCCGATACAGCTCCAACTTAATGTCGCGCTCGCTCTCGTTTCCCCTGAAACAATCCACCGCCATGCAGCGCCGCAGCTTGGCGCTCTTCAAGTGGTTCTCGTTGTAGGCGTCCAGGGGCTCGTTGCGGTTCGTCAGCGTTTGAAAGAAGCACACCACAATGGCGAACACGGGCCGTTCGGGCGGCACTTCCGACATCCGGAATGTCTTCCTTGTGGTCCTTCTCGGCGCCGCGGCCTGCGCGAGCACACTGGCGAAACGGCAAGCGTTTACTAGTGCGAAATGCAGGTTATTATAATTTCGCGATAACATATAGAAGAAGTGTGCTAAATTTCAAAAATACCAAATGAACAACATTTCTATCTAATTTACAATATCTTTTCTGCACAATTTAGAATGCATTTTGAGGCTTTTGAATTTAGAAACGAATTCCGAATAAATGACTATACTATTCTTAAGCCTGTGGTGAAATATCATTGAGAACGCACATAAAGTAACATCGTACTTAACAAACTTATCTCCCTCTAATAATCTAGAGGACCTCTCAGAAAAAAATAAGGTGAAATCTTCTTCCGCAAAGGCTTTCACGATCTTAAGCATGTGTTAAGGTTAAAAGCACTTTTATATGCCTTCCTAAGTGACCAAAGAAATAGCAGGTATACCTATATTCGATGCTGGCTTACCGTCGGGATACCCAAAGACGCTTGGATTAGTGACGCCCTCGTAGAGCACATTGTTGGGTATTTCATCGTAGAGCTGCAGGAGCACCTCATAGCTGTCGTGCACCACGGCAGCCTCGAGAATCTCTCGCATCCCCTTGGTCAGGACATATCGGTGGAGCGAGTTGTTGATCAGCGCAGTGTCCACCATCGTATCGATTTGATCGATTTTGAAATCAACGCCGTCCGTCTTGAGCAGCTGTCGAAACAGGCGATGAAGTTTGATGTGCAAATTGGTTTCCATTTGAACGTTCGCGACCCCGAGGGGTTCCTTGCCCAACAGGTCGCGCTTGATGTTCTCCCACACGATGATGATGTTCTGCTCGTTGATGACCTGCGACCCGAAGCCGTAGAAGGTGCACAGGGGCAGCACCTCATACTTGTCATGCCGGTCCGGCTCCTTGGCACGTACGGAGACACTCATGCCCAGATGGGCGGCACGCTTGTGCAGATCAGGGGGCGCGTTGTAAATGGACTCCAGCGTGATGAAGACCAGATTGGTGAAGTGCGCGTTCTTGAGCAGCGGCAGTATGGAATACATGTCCCAATCACTGGTGGTGGTGATCTTCTGGGTG
Source organism: Drosophila robusta (assembly GCA_035043565.1). Classification (NCBI taxonomy): domain Eukaryota; kingdom Metazoa; phylum Arthropoda; class Insecta; order Diptera; family Drosophilidae; genus Drosophila; species Drosophila robusta. Next base: position 7,335,948 of record JAWNMW010000583.1, on the reverse strand, counting down.
GTGGGCGTCTGCAGCATGTGATCGTACTCGGATAGAGCATGATCGGAATGTTGCTGATGAAGCGCTTGCTCTGAAACAGCTGCAGCAAGTCGCAATGACCTCTCGAAATGAACTCGGAGGCTTTCCTCAATGTACTCCTCGTCTTCCTCGCCATCCTCGCCCAGGCACACATCTGCGTCTCCAGAGGCAGACGCTAGCCGTGTACTCCCGAATTTTATAGTCGCATCCCCACCTGATGTATCCGGTGTCGACGGTGTCGGCGGTGTCGGCGGTGCCGGCGGCACCATCTTCGAGTCTGGCATTTTAGACCAACTTGCTCCCACCTTGTCTACGGTAAGGAGATCGCACTTGCGATGCCGTGGAATCCGCTGATACAAGGTCACGACCAGCGGATTATCACTGAATGTGTTCAAATCATCGATGTTGTCTTGAATGATGCCCATTGCGAAGGCCGGCTTGTTCATGCCGAACTCTTCCTGGTAGATGATCGTCTCTGTGGTGTAGTGCTCCGACATCTTTTGCAGCGTGTTCTTTGCATGGTAGAGATGCAGCTCCAGCGGATAGGAGACCACGGGCATGTGCGAGATACCCTTCAGCTGCATGTAGAGGAACACCCGTTGCACTATCGGCTTGGGCTCCACAACGATCGGTACGGGCTGTGTCCGTTTGGTGGCGATTGCCGATTGCCTCGTCTTGCGTTTTGATGTGTGTGGAACGCGAGGTATGGTCAGTCTTTGTCCATTGGGATCGAAGCTCATTTTTGAGGTTTATTGAAATAAAAAATAATAAGTCCGTATGGAATACGTACTTGAAAACTGAAAGTCTAGCTGATTTCTCATTATCGATGTGTGTCCCCTGAGTGTGTGCTAAGTTTTAAAAAGGCTAAATCAGCTGCAAAATAAATTTCTTACCCAAAATGTGTTCGTGTATAATTAAAGAGTTTCGGAAACTCACTTTGCGAGCAGCCGAGCCTGCGGTACATTAGGCCAAGTGGCTAGAATTTCACGTTTTGCGTAATGAAAATTAAATATGTATACATGTTTACACCTACTTGCATGTGCATGTATGTGTATGTCATGCGAAGTCTGCACAATGTGCTGAGGTATTATATAAGGTAGGATCGTCCTCTCGCCCTCTCGTCGAGCACGCACTTGTCAAAAATGTAACCACAAAACAGCAGCACGTACAGCGACAGTAACAACAACAACAACAACACTGCTGCGACAATGCATTTTGGCCAAGGCCAAACCAACAGCAGCATCAACAACAGCAACAGCAACACCAACCACAGCAAGCGAGACACGTAGTTAAACCTTTTTGCCCAACACTCAACTCACGACAGGTGTTTGTAGTTGTAGTTGTTATCAATGCCATGCTCAAGGTATTTGTACCATGTGCTCAGCTTTGTGACAACCACAAAACATTATCAAAATTACCAGTTAATTAGGATAATTTGAAAAACAAATGTACAATATATGCTTGATATAATAATATACTTAATTTGATTAGTATCTTGTAACCCTTGAAAGCAATCATCTCCTATAATAGGAAGTAAGGATATGATTTCTTTTCAGACGTCTTACGTATTTCCATATCAGAGATAACAGTCATAATCATAATATATTATATATTATATATATATTATATAAATTGTGGCTCATATGCTGAACCTGGACTATGTTCTAAAGGGTACACACAATTCGACTTGTCGGTGATAATTTTCGTTTGATATGACTGTTTGTTTTGCTTGTTTTGTTTGCCCGGCACCAAGTGCTCCAAAATCCGCTTTGACAGCTCGCCTGTCAGCTGAGCCGACCCAAAACGGACGCCTGTGGTGGGGTGTGGGTGTGTTTATGTGTGTGTGTGTGTGTGTGTGTGGCCTGTCTTGCTGGCTGTTTACTATTTTGTTGGAACTCCAACAACATATGCTAATGACTAGGCGGCCGGAGTGGGCAGTCGAGCCGGAGCAGTCCACTCAGCCGGAGGCTTTCAGCCAGTTTAGGGCCAACTGGGCTGCTGGCCACACACATTGGCTTCATCAAAATGAAATTTGTTAGTAAACACATAACGTATAACTGCTTGCAGGTAACTGAAACGCATGCTCGTTACGCTCGGAAGCTTTAAAATGCGCTTTTAGTTGTAGCACTCGTTTAATGTGGCTCATATGCAAATGAATTTTGTGCCCCGGCTGCCAAGTGCTAGCTTGGCCAGCGACGCACAGCACGCATACGCCGTGTGCGCCCAGGTGACGAGGCTTTTGCGCCTGACGCAACAAAATCAATTAGACACTGGCATGCAAGGATTTCAACAGCACTAACCAAAGCAACAACAGCAACAACAATTGCGAACAATTGCGAACAATATGCCGTTGCCTGCTAATGATAATGTTATTATGTGCCTATTACCGTTGTTGTCTCTGCTGTTACTGCCATTAGAGTCGGAGTCGGACTCTATTGCATTTGCAGCTGTTCTAGCTTACTCTGCACACAAATCATTTGCATTTCAATGCAAAGCTCCGGTTAAAGTACATGCTCATGACAGACAAAGCTACCAAATGAACTCTGTGGGGAATATATTTCTGGTCCTCCATCTGGGTATTACATATTTTGCCCATTTTTGGAATTATTCTTGCCAATAACCTGCTATAGAGCACTGAACGCAAACATTTCTTTCGTATTCCATATTTTTTTATATACTATACAAACAAGAGCTCCAAAGCCGAATTTTTACAGTTTATATTACATTTTTACATCAACTGCACGCCACCCACAAGAGTGGACAGTGTGTGAAAGGCTCTTGGATACAAATTTTTGTTTATCAGCGGATTGGCTTAACATTCATTTTGGATTGTCCATGTTAAAATTTATTGAATCTGTATTTTAGAGTGTTTTTTTGTTTAGTGCGGAATGCAAAAGATAGTTTCAAAGTTTCAAAATCATTTTAAATTCAACAAAACATATGAATTTTATATCGAAAATTGTTTCAGCGAGAAAATATCGAACACAACGAGCATAAAATTCATTGAAAAAAATATTGGTTAAATTTGTAGCCTAAGATTTATAGATATATTATTTTCCAATATAAGAAAATGTACAACATAAATTAATTGAATAATTTATTTAATTTTGGAATTTACCACGTAACAATGTTACGGTAATGATGTTATATTATAAAGCTCGTAGCCACCTTTGAGAAAAAGCGGGAATATCCCCATTTGCCCGCCACGCGCTAATCCCCTTTAAGGACATACCCATAAACTGTTTGTAAACGCTTACAAACTGTAACTTTATCGACACAAAGAGTCAACTCGGTTAGTGCAGCAACACCAACAAGAACAATACAACCGGCAACCTCAAGCAATTTCTAATCAAAATCAGCTACGTGAGTGGATAAGCTTATACGAAAATGCCAGGAAAACTGCTCAAAGCAGGTCAAGTTAATACCGACATAGCTGAGCTCAGCGATAACAGAAAACCACAAAAACCGCACATAACTCCACGCTGCACGCTAATCACAAACACACCCACACACGCTCACACACACACACACACACTCCAGCTGGGGTTTCCAAATACAAAAAGGATAAAGAAAAAAATGGGCCAAAAAATTTGCTAAATAATATCAGAAAAACTAGCAGCTGTGCTACTTCGGCCGTGCCCCGAAAGTATGCAAAAGATTTTACATGCCAAAACTGGGAATGAATTTAACAAAGCTAACGTGAAATTTACACAGACTACGCACAGATCGTGGTGTGAGAGTTGGGTTGGATGTTTGGGCTCGGTTTCAGGTTTTTCGGCGCTGGGTACATGAAAATTTCATTCGAAATTGAATATGGAAAAAGCTTCGCGCGACGCTCGGCGACAGCTGCTGCAATTGACAATTATTATTATTGCTCAGTGCGAATGAAAAGCCGCACTCAGGCAGCAGGCATCAGGCAGCAGGCATCAGGGATCAGGCAACTGGTATTGGCCAGCTGGCAACAACAGGCTGAGCGCTGGCACAGGCTTGGTATTCATACGATGGCCATGTAGCTCATAACAAAACTCCGAACTGCCTCGTTGGCTTCAATAAAATCCAATGTACGCATTAAAATCATTTAAATTCTATTGTTTTTTCTTTCGTTTCGCATATGCATTGTTTTTTTTTTATTTTTATTTTTATTTTTTTGTTGTTGTCCCAGTCCGCACGCCGCACACACACATGCACGCACACACGGACTCCGGCTGGGGGCCACAAATGCCGCGTAAGCTGTTTTCGTTACGGCTTTGGTGATATCAGTAAATGCATATTTAATGGCTTACGCTGCGTATGAGCAATGCGAGACGCGATATGCTTTGCGATATGCCTATTGGCAAATTTAATGCCTTTCAAAGCGCCATAACTCGATGCAATTTAATTGAGATACGCCTGTAAAATGTAATATATGTGTATGAAATAAGCCAGACAACGTTTGTTTTGAAATAAGAAAACAATAAAAATAAAGATGAATTTATATTTATAGTTATATTTAGAGTTATAGATATAGAGAAAGATATTCATATAGATAGATAGTCAGGAAAATATAATAACAATATGTATATAAATAACGTTGCCACATATATGTTCTTACCCAACTTAAAGCCATTTTGTATGCAGAAACGCCAAAAATCCTAAGCGACAGGTATGCCACCACCTGTCCCGGGCCGTCTGCTGCCAGAATTTGCAAATTTGCAACGTCAAAAGAGCGACTCAGCACGAGGAAAGGGTGGAGCTGGGGAGGTTCGAGTCTGGCTTGTTTGCATAATGCGAAGCAGTCAACACCTCCCCACACACACGCACGCACACTCAGACACACAATTGTGATATAAAAATGCTGCGGTTTTTATTTTGCAATTCCATGCGTTGTACTTCTGCTCAGCCAAAGAATTTTACGCTGACAGCAGCGAAATCGTTTGGTAAGCAAAAAGGATTTTCACTGTTGTTGTGACGCTTTTTGCGTTGATTTGTTTGTTGATTTGCGTAAAGGCTGCTGCAATATGGCTGCCGTTTGGCGGTCCAAAAGGGGAGAGGAGCCACGTTAAACAAAAGTAAGCAGCAAATCCTTTTGAATGCCAGGTCGCAACTTTATGGCCAAGTTTTTCATTTGGCGCATTTATAAATAATTTAAAGTGTCGCCGCTTGCCTTCTGTCCCGGATGTGCACGGGTAGCTGTGTGTGTGCGTGTGTGTGTGTGTGCTGATGTATGAATGTGTATCATTGACCTCATGCCCTCAAATGTGCTTTTACACACATCCAACATTTATAGTAGACAAGCTGCTCCACTGACAAGACAAAACCATAAACAGTGGCTAAACAAGGTGCTTAAATTATGCCACAAGATCTCAAAACTGGCTGTAAATAACTAGCCAGGCCCGGACTGAGGAGCGGAGCGGTGACGAGGCGGCCGGCAGGCGACAGTGGCCCCCATTCATATTTATGGTTGTGGATGAGTGTGCTGTCGGCCTCGACTCACACTCACACTCGCACTCACACTCACACTGACACGATGGACATGCGTTGCCCGCCACAAAATGTTGCCACTCTCATGCCCCATCCCACCAGCAGCTGCTCATCCTGGGGCCTTTGTGTCCGAGCTTGTTACTAGTTGTTGGCCTCACGCTTGGCTGACTTTGGTTTCGAGCAATCAACGCGCAAGTGTGTGGCAGGGGCCAATATATGTTTACTTGGAGCCATTCAGCTGCCAACTGTTCTTGCTCATATATGAATATCAATGGCTAACGCGTAGCTTATGATGCAGCGACTGATGCAAATTTGGCTGTTAAATAGCCCAAACACTGCTCGACCGAGAGATACCCAATACCCGAAATTAGAAGTTGGCTTTAGAATGGAAGACACCCAGTAAACAAAAACTGACAAGAGGAGTTATACGCCTAATGTAATTTCATTTCTGTTTTACATAAAACTAATAAAAAATTAAATTATTTAAAATTATTATGTTTTTAAATAGGGAATATATTTTCTTATTTAGGATTACATGCTAATAAGCAATACAAATTATCTTTATGTGTTTATCTGAAAAGTATTAAGCATTTTAAAAGCATAACTTAGTTTTACTCAAAATGTGAAAACCGAAAATGGCTACAAAAACATGGCTGTGTATTAACTTTAAGAGCGCCACCCACTTCGCACGGCAGAAAAGCTCCGTAAGTTTTGGGCCAGGCCAATACCTTGCAGCTCAGGGAAGGCAGTGCTCCGCTTGTTTCCCTTCTCGATTGCCGGTCTGGTTTGTTTACCTGGCTGCCCAGCTCGTTTCCTTCCTGTCAATGACATGCCACATAGACACGACAAAAACGATTTTAATTAAAATCGGATTTGGCATCGACGATTTCCGGGAATTTAATTGCATGTGGAATGATATTTGTTTACACTTTGACGTTGACAAACGCCGGACAACCTATTTCTGGCTGGCCAACATGTCTTTGATCTTAAAGAACATTTCGATTTCAAGCAATTATTGTCAGCATATTACACACACCCCAACAGTGACAAAGGCAAAATATATAAAATAATAAAATTGAATAAATTAATGCTTGAGCGCTTTTTGACACACGGATGTTAGGCACTGGATGTGACTGTAGATGATAAGTAAAGAAAAGTGATTTATGAGTACTTTTTGTTCGTATTTGTTGCTTGACGGCTCCATTTGAAGGTGTATATAATCGTCTTGTGTAAACTAAAAGCTTTACTTAATTGTTATTGTTTATATACGATAATATTTTAATTGTGCTATTTAGTGCTGTACATAAGCAGATCGAATATCATTGGAATAATTGAGATAAGATAAAAAGGCGGAATTAACATCAGAAAAAATAACATTTTAAATTTAAAAAAATATATAATGGTTTCATTTTTTTAATTACTCTACAATGGTCTTTCATAACTTTATTCTTGTCTTCAATTTTTAAAAACCCCTAAACTAAAGTAAATTTGTTCGAATACCAATATTTAAATTTCTGTTACATTTAAGCTGGACACCTTCAAGTCAGGTGCCCACTTCCGTATCCTTTTCTGTTTGAAGCAATATTAAACAGTTTCCGTCAGTTGTTTGACATATCTACAAGCCGAAATCAGCTTGTGTGCTTAATGATATGTATAAACCTAAAGCAAACACGAACCCTTTCGCTGAACTGACTGTTCGCCTCTGCCCCCACACCCCCTTCCGCCACCCGTTGACCCCAGCGTTTACCAGTCCGCGTATTTGGTTTGTGTGTGAATGTGAGGAAGACCTTTGGTCGACTCACTGGTCAAATATAATACGTAGCTGCGGTTATTGCTTGATTAATTTCCGGTCAAATAGCGAGAGACACTAATGACTATTTAATGTTACAATTTACACTTTATTGATTTGTGAGTGTGTGTGCGTTTGCTTATCGGGCTGTCATTGTAAACAGGGCATTATGTCAACTTGTCAGATGCAGACTTTAAAGTGCCGAGCCACTTACAGAGACGAATTGCAAGGCACCATGGGAACCGGCTAAGTTGAGAGCACAAATCTGTTGCAGTTTACAGCGTCAAAATTCCCAAGGGTTCAATTTGTAGTAAGTTATCCCATTTACTACTAAACAAGTAAGAAGGTTGAAGTCGTGTGTAACCGACAGTGTACCAACGTTCGTTTCACATTGTAATAACAACCATAACACGTACTATAACATTATTTGTATGCATAACAAATAATTTAAAAAAAAACACAACTAATACTTACACTGCGTGTAAGACAGCAATAAATTCATTTGTATGACGGAACTCAAAGTGATTATTATTTGTATCCTACAAGAATTAAACCGAATGGAATTATAATAATTTTTTTTACCGAAAAAACCAAACAAAAAAATATTTTAAAAATGTTCAATTATTGAAGGCGATTCGTCATTTGGCTATGTCGAAATCAAAATAGAAATCAAGGTGAAGAAATAAAGTCAGGAATAAATAACACAAAATACTTTAAGTGGTTTGTCCTCTATTCATTTGTTGTATACTTGAAACTTATAATTAAAAATTTATTAATAATAAAATTATTTATTTATTTATATATTAAGATAAACTTTTTTAAATTCTATAAAAGAATTTTCAATTAACTATTTTATTTTATATTTTTCTGTCTTATATTGCAAAAACTTGCCTGGTAATATATTTAAATAGAATTTAAACACTTGAAATTTAAATTTAACCGATTCTTGCCTTAAATTGTGGTCAATTTGTTAGGTCTATTTATTGCCGTATTTTGAGCTTAACACGCTGTACAAACATTCAGAAATGGGCGGCTTTGTGTTCCAAGCATATTCGGGTCCAACTGCTGCGTGTCACAAATTCGAAGCCAGAAAATTGCATGAGATTTTTGCAGTACGGCCCCCGAATTCAGAGTTTGTGTTTTTGTTGCTCGTTCTGGTCGGCGGTCAGTGGTCAGGCTGCTGGCAGTAGTCGGAGCTATTATTTTGCATCATTATCTTATCATATTTGCAACTGGAATTGCAAATGCGAATGCGTATGCGGCAGCATTTTCCCAGCTGGCAAAAACATGCAAATAAACGTTAGCGGCAGAAGCCTGAACCCCAAATTGGAGTGGGTTATGGAGTTCAAATTTGGGGCGGAGACTGGCTAGCTGCTAATTCACAAGAAATTCTTAGGAGTTATGTGGGCGCATCGCAAAAGGGGCCCAACTTATCTGCGAAGGCAGACGGCGCTCATAGTTCATCATGTCGGACATTTGGCTTGCATATCACGTATTTTATTACATCGTTATTCATGACATTGGGCGCTGGCTGTATGAATTTCAGTAAGTGGCAAGTTTTTCATCGCACACGCCACTTGGGCGTATTCAAAATGCAGTTCAATAGATTTCCAGTACCATAAAATAAACATTAAGTTGCTTAAGCAGTCATAAGACGCCGATCCTTACCGCTGCTCCCCGCACACTTTTGCTGTATTGCTGCCACATAATTAAATTGATTTTTTCGGGCTTATATATCAGATTTATGGGCGTATTCGTATAAGCAAAAGTGATTTTTGCAAATTGAAAAGGGCGCGCGGGCTATCAAACAATTTGAAATGTTCCCTAGCAAATGGCAGCTTAAATTATCCATCCATATATTATATGAGAAATGGGAAGCAGCACATAAATGCTTAAGGCCTGAACAAAAAGTTATTGCTCAAAAAGTTAAAGCATGTTAAGTATTCACGTTGAAGCCCACACACACTATATATATATATGTAGTTATATATATATAGCATAGCTGAGCGTAAACTTAAGAACTATGCGCTCTCAGTGAGGGTGTGTGTGTGTGTGTGTGTTTGTGAATGTGTGCTGACTTTGGTAGCTGCAAAGTCCGCTGACAGCATAAAACTTCAGACCAAAATACCAAAGCAAATATTTACATATAATCCATGTGTGCGAAACGAAACTCAGCTAAAACATACCCAAGTCGGGACACACCTCAAAACAAAAGTAAAACAAAGCACAACTACAACAACACGAACAACTAAAACAACATTAAAAGCGACAAAGAAATTCTAATAGAAATTATTTCTGGCATTTTAATAAACAACATGAGCTGCAAAAATATGCTTCGAAATATTCAAATATCTTTTGTTTTGAATAAAGTTCCAAGTGCCCTACATTTTTATATATTACTTCTATAACAAAAGATGCCAGGTGCCAAAGTTCAACTCAAGGACAATGTGTGCTGGGTCATGACAAGAATGTGTATAAACTAATTAAAACTGTAATAAAAATAAAAATAATTCAATTAATTGAAGTATGTACAACTTTTAAATAAAGAGAAACAGCCTTAGAAAATGTGAACACGATTTGGCTGAAGCAACGTGTCTGTTGTGAATCATGAGAAGTAATTATAAAAGTGCATTTCAAATTTATAAAAGTAATATTGACAACTCATCAGAAAAACGTTTAAGACAATAGAATTTGCGATATATAATCTTCATATAATATTCATTAATTAGAAAAACAAAGAACAAAATGTAAAAAAACACCAGGAAACATTTACAAGAATTGGGGCGAGATTTGAGTTACATTTCCTAATGTATTTATATGCATTGTATTTACTAAAACTTAACGTTCATAAATTTAATGTAGCTGCTCTGTTGACTAACTTGGGCATGTGATTTGCCGAGCATTTGCAAGCTCATTTAAAATAAATAAAAAAGGCGCAAACTAAAGAGCTAAATTGTAGCAACAGCAGCTAATTACAGGGCGACCCAATTTTCTGGTAAAGTGCGAAAAAAAAAAGAAAACGAAAATGTAGCAAGTTTGGACGGGCCGCCAATAAATGGCAACGAGGCCAAGCACCTCCAAAGTAAACAAACACGAAGAACCACAGTGAAATGTAATTCTTGCTCTTGCTCTTTCCCGCTCACGCTGGCTGTCTCTTTCCCACTGGCTGGATGTGGCTGTGTGTGTTTGTTTTTTTGCTAATTAGCGAATAACCGTGTTTAGATTGCAAACACTCATGCCAGGGAAAAGAAATAACAGACGCCGGCAAATTAATTGCCAAACAAGTGAGTGGAGAGTTGGCAACTGCAAATTGCTGGGCCAGGCATCACACCCAGCCGAGGCCTAATACCCACACACTCGCACGCACGCACACACACGCACACCCGTTTAGTGCTGCAATACGCATTCCTGCAGCAGCGCGGCAAAAAAAATGTTGACCCCCAGCCATGGCAGTGGACAGGATGGCCGCCGACATTGCCAGAGCTGCGCTTAGTTAATTAGTTTAGCAGCGAGCAGAATGTGTGACTGTGTGTGTGTGTGCGCATACATATGTGCGTGAGTGTGGTGATTTCCTGCCTTTGCCACTGCCAGTGCCTGTCATTTGGCATCCCAGTTTCGGCGGCAAGCTTTGGTCCTGTCGCGTTGCGTGTGTTTGCTGTCAGCAACGCATCAGCAGCCGCCTCGGTTCGCATTTTTGGACCCTGCTTGGCAAATGGGAGCTTCAATTACAGCTGAACAAATGGCCACAGCAGCAGCAGCATCAGCAGCGGCAACAACTACTGTCCCACATTTACCCAAGGACCTCGCCCATCACACTGGCAACTTTAAAGCCGCTTAGCAGGCTGGTGTTGCACAATCCCCGCGAATAGATTTGCTTCGAGTGTCGGCCAGCAAGGCTAATTAGGATACGCCAACTTGTAACCAGCTGCCCAAGGGGCGCAAATTTGTCGAATACTCGTTGGCAAATAAAGAGAACAGCCAGAGGCATGGAGATGATCAAATAAAATGAGTTTTTAGCAGAGATTGTAAACCGCAAAAAATGTATAATAAATGTATATATATACATTTTATTCTGGCCTATCTAAACAAGTTGGCCAAGTTCTTATTTAGGCTCTTTTGGTGGAGAGTTTAAAGATTTCAAAGATTCAATCAGCGAAGTGCGGAATAGCTGCAGCTCAGTCGGAGTTTTAGAGGTTTATGTCCGATATATAATATATAATAAAAATAAAATTAAATACAGTTTTATCGTTCGCACATAACTTATAATAAGCAACAATGATAATATAATGAACAACAGCAAACAATTTTTTTAATGCATTACAAAACTCGTAAAAGCTGATTCTGATTTAAATAAAAATAAATAATAACAAATAGAATGCTTTGTTCAAGGTGCTTATCAAAAAAACTATCAACTTTATAATCTAAATAAATTTGCGTTTGGAATAAGCTGACAAACTTGCCTCCTTTAATACATTGTTTGATTGAGCTTCCGAAAGTATAATAAATATATTTTACTGTTTTCTATGAAGTTACAGTGAAATTCCTTTAAATTGTGGAGCCTGTTAACAACAATTTTAAGTGTAATTTCAAAGCTTTTATCAAAGGCTTTCCAACTCAAACACCTAACAGGCGGCCACAACAAACACAACAACAACAACAGCAATGGCTCAGAGTGTGAAACTTTTATGTTTTGCGAAAACATTACCTAAAGCCCAGGCCCAGGCCCAGGCCCAGGCTCAGGCCCCCGCCCACGTCGACGTCGACGTCGACGTCAACAAAGCCGGCAGCAGGAGCAGCAGCAGCAGCAGGGACTAAGCGATTCCCTGGGGTGTATTTTGAAGAGCAGCTAGCATAGAAGAGGACCAATAGCCGGAATGGAACCCAGGACTGGCTCCACGCCTCCCGCCTCCACTGAGTAAGCATTAAAAATTGATGAGTTCTTAATTTGTGTTGCGCTGCCGCTGCTGCTCCCATATTGAAAATAGATTAAGTTCTATTATTTGCAGTCATGATGTGGATTAGCACGGACACTTGAGGAAAAGGACGAAAGTTTCGTTGCCTTTATAAACGTCATCATTAATCATGCTGACAAGGGCTGTTCGGATTTTCATTTTATGTTGCCCAGCGCTGCCAAACTCGCCTCCAACAATTTTGTTTGCCTTTTGCGTTCGAGTTTGCTTGTACAATTTATGTATCTAAAATGCGTACACACACCTAGCCAATAGCGGCCAGAACTGGCCAGCAGAACTGGCTGCAACTGGCCGGCATACAATTTTCAAGTTATTTATGCGCCGCGCGGATCTAATTGCAATTTCCGCACAGTCACAAAGTGTTGCAAAATTTATTGCACCACTCGCGTGTGCAATTCGTGTAGTTTTTATCCGTAACTCAATAAAATTTTCCGGCCTGCCCACACACACACACACACACACACACACACACGCATAGCGACAAATACGGCCAGAAACGAGCAGCAGAGCATGGATTGTGCCCGCCGGGCTAAAAATTTATTTATGGTAATTTCGTCAACAGAATACAGAACACAGCGCACATCCCATGCACGGTCAATCGGATTCGTCAGATTTTGCTGGCGATTTGTCAAAATTTGCACTTGGTAAATTTAACAGATCGTCCCTGATTTGGCATTTGTGTGCATAAGCCAGAATTGGATTCGGAATTCGTTTTTGGTTAAACTACTCTTCTCCCGAAAATGTAATTATGAACTTTATTTCGTTTTAATTGACTGCATCGCTCGCAACTAATTTATTGTTATCAATAAATTTTTTTAGCGCTTTTCAATAATATTTTTATAATTAGCTTGGCACGCATTTAATTTTGAAATTTAATTAGTGCAAACAAGTCTGCGGTTTTTGTATGTATGTATTCATAATTTGCCATTGTCAAAATATGTTTTTTATAAATGTGTGTGTGTGTGCTTATGTATATAAGTAGTCGATATATATTTGCATTCTGTTATCTGCTGCTAATTAGGAGCGGCATAATGCGGTTGTCATACCGCCTACTATTAGTCAGTTATTTTCATTTTTATGAATTTTATTGATTTTATAAAAATCAGCTGCATAATTTATGAAACTCTTGGTTGCGTGTCTATTTTGACCATTTGTCGTGTTCATTAAGTACTTATCAATTAGGCAAAGTACATATGGTAACTAAATAGACAAAATGGATTTTTCTTTTGATGAAAATATTCAGTGCAGGTAGAAATGAGTTTATTAGTAATGGTTATTATAATTTGACATGAAATGATCAAGAATTCTTTTTGAATGCCTTCGAGCGCTTACTGGAGAAACTGCAGCTGTGCTTGATCATGATTTTAATTAAGGAATTTCCATCATTTACTTCTCTAAAGCATTCTCTAATGAGTCAACAGGACGACTTCCTGGCAGTTAAAAGACATTTGCCTGGCCCTTAAGGCGGACTTTCGTACACCAAAAATACAATAAATGTCGAAAACTTTCAACGCCACAATGAGGCATTGCATGTGGTATAAGCCTTATTTATTTGCTGGCCATAAATAACGCTTAACGCATCTAAATCTTTAACTTTGTGCGAATGTGCTGGCTGACTGGCTGGCCGCCTCGCCAGCCGGTTTGAGTTGTTTACCCGGCTAAGGCTAACCCGACAAGGCTTAAATTGTGAACATGATTGCCGCTTTGACTGCCGCTCGGCCGGATCACTTCAATTCCAAAGTTAAAAGTTAGAAAACAATACAAAAATTGTGCTGGTTACACTTTTGGTTTTTGCACGTTTTTTGTTGTTGCTCTTTTCGAGCAAGATTTATGAGCCGCCTTTTTTGCGCTGCTTTGTGAACGATAACGTTTTGTGGAATGCTTTAAGGTTGACTTTTTTATTGTTTATCAATTCACAGCCGGAAAGCTAGCTAGAAAGGTTATGGGGTCATATTAAATGGTTGCCTTATCTTTTTATCAAATCCATTAAAATGTCTCATATGAAGCATGGAGGCTGAAAAACTGAATTATTGAAAACTTTTTTTAAATTTAATTCGGTTTATTATTTTGGCTTCATTTGATTATTAATTGTGGTTAATTTTTTAAAGAGTATTTTTAGGTTAAACAACTCCGCAATGTTCCAGGACCTCTGCCTGTATTCGTTGTGTTTTTTCACGAGCTCTTGGCAGTAGTTGTAGCTGTTGCTGCAAGAATGCACACACTCCGTAAACACACACACTATGTACTCTCACACACATCTACACACAAGCTTTGGTCGGTTTCAGATGCCCTTCATTGCTGTCATGTTGTTTTGCCAGCTGAAGGCTGCCGGATGCCTGTTAAAAAGTTGTGCTTCCCACACAGCGATGTACACAGAGATACGCGTGCACGCACACAGATACACCTATACGCACACAAACAGACGAGTGCAAACAGAGCAACACACACACACACACACGCACACGCACACGCTTTCCCTTAACCTTAACCAATGTCAGTTTTGGCACCTAAAAACCTTTTGTTTTCTGGCCTGCGCATATTTTTATTTGCCAACCCCAAACCAGAGCATGTTTGGCTTCACGTGGTAGAGTTGGGTGGGTTCAGAGGTTAGGGGTGCATCGGCCAGTTTTGACACTCCCGCTGCCCCTGGCGTGTGTACTTTACTCACAAATTAACATATAAATTGATTTTGCAGAGCATAGTGTTGAGCTGTTGTGAATTGGCAATGCGGTCAGGTTAGGCTAGCTAAGGGGGAGGGGCAGGTGGGGGCGGTGGTTAGTCAGCGGGGCTCAAATTGCATTTCCATGTTTTGTGCATCTTAAAAACTATTTCGGCTTTAGGTCAATTACAGCGCAGTTAGGTAGTACTTAATTTAAAACTGTTTTGGCCATTTTTCTGCAATTTAAAACTATTAGCAAATGGAAAAAGGAATAACGTATATTAAGAAATTCAATCATTTATTGCACTGTTCAGAGTTTGCTGATTGGATTTTATTTGCTGCTACTTATAAAATGCAGTTGAATTGCTGCTTTGAAGCTGCTAGAAATTTGGGAAATTGTTTAGCCTGTAAATCCTTTTTGCCAGCAGCTTACCAGCCTGCTGCTGCTGGGCCGTAACTAGGTCAAGTGGAAATTGTATCTAGTCTAATACGTTTACCGGAAAAACAAGCAGCTTAGACTTATTATTGCGGAGATAAGATAAGTCTGCAATAGTTATCTTTAAAATAACCATAAAATCCATTTGAATTATACAACAAAAGCAGCAACCATGGCATGCCTATGGGCCCTAAGAATCCTATGTGCTGGCCAAGTTAATTACACTTAATACGCACGGTGAAGGTGTGCGTGCGTGTGTGTCTGTGTGTTTATTTGTGTACGCATGTGTCTTTGACCAGAAAACTGTTTGGGCATTTGTGTGCAGCTGCCGCAAGAAACTGCCAGCTTGTTTATTTGCGGCTTTCATGCAGCAGGTGTCGTGTGTGTAAATGTGTGTGTGTGCTGCTATTAAATACCTGGCCAAATATTTAAGAGTAATCATGGCTCAGTCGCACGTGAAAGTGTGCGACAACAGCGCCAGCAAGAGCTTTAAATTATTATAATAGCCAATGAAAACCTAGCAAAACAAATTGAAAATTCTATCAATTTGCTGATGACAAAATAGTGCAAAGACGACCATCCAAATCCAATCAAAATATATACTATATACTATATAAATGTGTTTACGAAGTTGGTCTTTTGTGTCGTTTCGTCGTTGGCCAGCAAATTGATTTATCAAACAGGCAGCCGCATTAAAAATTTACAGCCCAAACAAATTGTAGCTGACACAACACGTGTATATTCATCGGGGATGCGGCTGGAGGAAAGGACCCCACCCCCTGTCATTATCCCTTGCTGTTGTTACCGAAAGCAGAAGCAAAGTCTCTTTTATTGTCAATATTTTATGAGTCTGAATTAATTTTAAAACATTTCGACAGCTGGCACGCCCCAAACCTCTCACTTTTCTTTGCCATTTAACTTTTCTAGTTTGACATATTTTCGAATTCTTTTGCTGCCTGCTCGAAACTTTTTGGCCAGAGCCTCGTCTTTGGGCCATTTTATTAGTTATGCAAATTAATGTGCGTCCATGCGTGAGTGGACGTGTGTGCATATTTAATTTTTAACATTTTCGCTTCGCATTGCCTGCATACATGAGTTCATCTATGTGCTCTCTGAAAATGACTTTGTTTATAATATCACTTATGTGCAAGGACGTTGGAGAGTTGGATTTTTCAACACCTGATTATCTTGCAAAAAACCAGATTTTTCTCTCGGCTAATTGGATAAGTTTTAATGCATATCACCCGTGGCAGGATGTTATCTTGCCGTTATCAAAATCAAAACCTTAATGCCTAATCGCTTTGTACATATTTAATAAATTTAACTTTATAAAACATTACGGCGATGGGTAAGAAAGGCAAAAATCCCTCAACAACAATTTTTTTCTCTATAGATTAATGTCCAAAACTTGTTTGCCAGTATTTAATTTATTGTTGCCCATTTCCATCATAACTGGTTCTTAATTAATACTCATGCTTGGCTAATTTTACATACAAAAAATTAGTTCATTCGACTAGCCGAAAACAGAGAACTAACTTAGCCCATTAAACAGGAGTTGCCTTGACGTCTTCATTTAATGCACACTCACTTCCTAAATACATACGAAAATTTTATAACAAGCATTAATTTTGGTTAATAACTTTATAAGGAAACTAATGCATGAGCTGGCCCAGCTAACAACACACATAAGCATATCAAACACTTATGCACGCATCCGCTTCTGCACACACCCACACACGCACACATGGGCAAACTTGGGCTTACCATTTTTCACACACAATGTTTGAGGCAATGCCTAAGACCAGGGCCTAGCATAAGACAGTGGGCCCAGGGCCGTTAGGCATAAAATAGAATTGAAATAACCATACGATAAGCTCAATTTGTGCGCAGCTTTAGTGGCGCATTAGCTATACATAAACCAAAGATAGCCGCCATACCAACTGGCTGTGTGTGCGTGTGTGTGTGTGTGTGTGCGTTGATGTGTGCGTCACTTCCGCTTGTAATTGTAGTTACAATGTCACAATCACTAGACCATATAAACGCAAGCAAACAACACTAGGGCCAGAGACGAAGATGTCGACAGTACACACACACACACACACACGCTTACGCATAGGCGTAAACAACACACACACACACACGCATGGGGATGGTCCTGCTGCTGGCTTTTGTGTGCGCTTTTAAGTGGCACAACTCGCCCACTTGGGCGCTTTATTAGCAAAGTGAAACTTAGACAATGCCTGGCAGCCGCCGCAGTCCTCGTCAGAGTTTCAGTCGCCGTTGCCACTTTGTAAGTAGCCTTAGCCACACACGCACACACACGCCGAGAGTTGGCAGCGAGGACTCTCAGCCACAGCATTGCCTTGGTAATATTTACAAGTCACTTGTTTTTATGCCTACATTAATTATGCGCGCCTTTGCCCTTTGCCTTTGGTTTTTGGTAACTTTCGGCTTGTCTTTGATTTTGATGCCGTTGCCACAATTCCTGGCAGGGCTTTGGCTTTTGGTTACGCTCAGCTCAGCTCTGCTCTGCTTTTGTGGCTCTTATTTCTGGGCTCATCTTTGTTTTTGTTTGGCATTTGCTTTTTCTTTTTCTTTTTGTTTGTTTTTTTGTTTGCCTGTCGTCGCATATTCACTCCACCCACTTCACTCACACTTGATCTGGCCATATTTTTCTTGTTTCAAAGCCCTGGCTTGTGGATTCTTCAATAAATTTTTGGCACTCGTGTCTGCAGTATGTGCTGGTGGCAACTCTGAAACTTAATTGGATGCCGTTCAAGTTTGCCGCTGCTGTTGCTGCTGCTTTTGTGCAGCGCTCTATGCTCATAAATGTCAGCCAGGTCGAGCTGCATTAACTGACCCAGTTAAGCTTTATCCATTGCTTTGCCCCCAAAAACTCAGCCCCCCACATCACCCACGAGTACCCTTTAATGGGATTATTGCGCAGTGAAACGTATAATGCGTCAGCCTCGACACTCGGTGCGTTTTTGCTGCTGCTTTGAGCTGGTGGCAAGTAGTTGCAGTTCCACTTGCCA
Organism: Drosophila robusta; assembly: GCA_035043565.1. Taxonomy (NCBI): domain Eukaryota; kingdom Metazoa; phylum Arthropoda; class Insecta; order Diptera; family Drosophilidae; genus Drosophila; species Drosophila robusta. The sequence continues at coordinate 7,317,581 of JAWNMW010000583.1, read as the reverse complement.
CGACCTTGTTTTAATGTGCCCTTTTTGGCAGTCACTTCGGATGCGCAATGTGCTGCTGCTTTGAAATTCCGCTCTATCAATTTATATGTGCATTCTAAATCTTAAATCGTTAAAGATTTTTTATGTTCATTATGAAATGTAGTTGATAGTCGACTCTGGTTTGAAACTAGATTTATAAAACTTAATAAACCTCCAAGATTATTATATTACTATTATATCGAAAACTGACTTAGTTTATAAATCATAAAAACACTCGGTCGAAATTACAATTTCAATTGTCATTGAAATACTTGCTTCAGTTCCGTCCTAAATTGATTCGAATTAACCAAAAATTTATATTTGCATTTTTATCACTCCCTTCCATGAATTTTCTAAATCACTTTTGCAGCTTCTCCTCCGTACTTTTCTACGGTTCATTTAATTTTCTTCCCGCCTACTTCATTTGCATATTCTCCGTCATGCGCCATTAGCATTTTTTTCCAACATTTTTCCAGCTGCATTGCAGTCGGAAAAGCGAAAAATGCAGAAAATGCAGTGTCTTCGATTTTTCAATGAAGAGCAGAAGTCATTGACAAATTTGGGCATTGGAAATTAAAGATGCATCAATTTATTTTTATTAAATTCTTCAGTTTAATGCGTTTTATTTGGTTTCATTTCATCTTATGATTTTTACAGTTTGCTTCGTTAATATTAATTTAGTAATTTAACTTAGAAATGTAATTTATAGCTTAGCTTATGTATGTCTGTGTGTGTTTGTTTGTTATTGTTTACCGTGTGTTCTCATTCAATTATTAATGCTCATTGTTGTTTAAATGTTTTGTTGCCGTTTATGGCATTTCATATTTATTTATTCATAAACGTTTTTCATTACCTAATTCTAACTTAATGTGTAATTTTAATTTATACACCTACAATAGTTTTGTAAATTAGGCGCGTATTTTAAAAATTTTGTTTTCGCACAGGCCTGCCAGCAAATTCTTTGTTAAATATTGGTTTTTGTGTGTATATTGGGTTCAGTTTTACATTTGCTATGCTAAAATTGTTTGCTGTTTTTTCACGTTTTTGCTATTCAGATTTTAATTTTAATTTTCGGTGCATTTTGCCAACTAACTCACTTGGTGAAATTAAAACTACACAATTTGCTACATGCGCAACTGTAATTGTGTGTGTGTGTGTGTGTGTGTGTTTGTCTGTGTGAATGTGTACATATTTTACAACTATTAATTTACTTAATTTATTTAATTTACAATATTCCGTATGATGCTTAAATGATTGCTTCTGCATTTTCCACAGTTGGTTGCAGTTTTTTATTCCCTGTACCCATTGAAAATGAGTAGGAAAGGGTTTATAGGGTATCTTCCGAATAGAGCACGCTTACCTGTTATACTTTTAATTTTTCTATTGTTACTGGTTTTAGTTCTTACAACATTTGAAATTGGTTTTTCTCTTGCGCAGCTTTTCACCTTCATCATTATTTATTTCAAGCCTGAATCATATTTACACAGAAAATATTTGAAATTTAATAGAAACATCTTTGATGAACAAAAATTATTTATTCCTGTGTAGAAGTTGTAATTTACACGAAATTAAAATTGCAATTGCTTCTTGCTGAGCTAATTGGAAACCTATTAAGAAATTGGAAATCACTTAAAATAATAATAAAATACCCACGAAGCTACAATGTCTGAACAACCATTGTAATTTTTATCTTTTGTATGTATTTTAAAATATATATAAATTGATAAACAAATATTTTGCACAATTAACTTTTAATCAAACAGTGTAGAATAATTTAAAGAATTGTCAAACATTGTTTGCTATCATCTGATTGAATCACTTAACCATTTTACCGCTTGCTGTCCTTACACTTACATACATTGTTTTAATTTTATGTTAGTTGTTAAAATTAAGCAGTTTGTTCCTTAAGTTTTACTGTATTTTACGGCTACTTATTTACGATATCTACTGTTCTGTTATCCAGATACACCCGTGCTTTGTGTGCTAGAACGCCTTCTCAAGTTGATATAAGACCTGTGCTCTCTTCTGTTTTCTGAGAGCCGACTCAAAATTTGCCAAGCCAAACAAGTAAAGAAAAACGGAATCTGCATTGTGTCAAAGTCTTTGCTTAGTACAAACAACAAATACAATAAATTATTTAAATGCAGCTTGGCTTTGCCGTTGCCCAAATTAAAATTTCATAAACTAGAGCAGAATACAAAAGGAAACCCTTAATGCCACTCGCGATTTGGCCGGAACACTTGGCGCTCCTGCCACGGCACAGCCGCCTCCTGGCCAAGATTCAACAGCTCCGAGTAGGCCACTTGAACCCATTCCCAGTTCGGTCCAGGTCGAAATCCTTTGTGTCACCGAGCAGGTGTCGTCATGGCAACAACACACGAGGCACTTGGGTCTGGAGAGCGCCGAGTTGCCACGGCATTGGGGGGCTGTCGCTGGCAGTGGGCGTGGCATGTGGCATGTGGCATGTGACATGTGGGCACAGGCGAGTCAATTGTCAGCTAACAACGCCGCCAAAAGCAACTCAATCGACAGGCAAACAAACCCAGAAACACAAAAACACACACACGCACACACACACACACACGCACACACACACACGACAATGGTAGGCATAGGACGGGCATTTCTTTTGCTTTGCTGCTCGCTTCTAAGATTTTCGTTCGGCCCTTTTTTTATGGCTTGAGAGAGCTCGGGCAAGACGCTGAAAAGTTTATATTAAATGAAAAACTTTTTCAATTACATCAACGGAAATAAAATGCTGCCAGCTTGCCACTCGAGGCACGCATAGGCACCGCTGGGCTGGCGGGCGGGTGGGCGGGGGGTTTCGGCTGTGGGGAAGAAGTCCATCCGAACAATAACAACAACAACAACAACGACAAACAGAACAATAACAGCGCCGAAGTCAGCGTCGGAGCCTTTTGTTTAGCAGCGCGTCTTTGTTTTTCGGCTTTATTAGGTTAGGCCGCCTCTGCCCTTTTGTTATACCCTTGCAGCGGGGTCAAACAACTTTGTCACAAAGTTTACTTTGTCACTATGGGGCTGTTTAATATGTGGCCTATCAATAGACACCAATTTGTAAAGAGCAACAAAATTGTGAAGAGCCGAGTTTCGAATTTAATTATTGTTTGTTAATATATTTGGATTAAATTAATCTGGCAACAAACTTGTTTGGCATGAAGTGTATTTAATATACTATAAGAAAAAAAGGGTATATTCTGCAAGGGCATTCTAAATTCGGTTCGCTGAACTTTTTGGCTTTTTTTCGCTGTCGGACTTAGTTCTGAGTTGGGTTGGATTCTGGGCGCTTCGGTTTGTTTGTCGTTGGCAACTGTTGGCTGCGAGGACTACGGATGCGGACGCAAACTAAATCTATTTATGTACGAGTGTGCGTGTGCGTGTGTGTGTGTGTGCCGTCAGCGCGGCTATTTACAGAGCCACTGAGTCGTCTAAGGCAGCGTCCTGGCCGGCAGCGCCGTCGCGTCGTCAAATATCGCTCGTCTCCTGGGCGTCGCCCACGTAGCCCTCGTCCGGACTGTCGGCCAGCGGCCCGTTGAGCTGCTTCAGCTTGGACGCGTCCGCCGAGTCCGCCGCACAGTCCGGCCCCGCCATGGCGGCATTCGAGCCGCTCGGCGAGGCCTCGCTCTCGTCCAGCTCTGGTATGGCGCCGGTCTCCAGCGTGGGCGCGGGCGTCGTTGTCGCGGCTGCCGTCGCGGTTGCCGCTGCCGCTGGCGGCGCTGGCGGCGCGGGCGCCTGGCTGAGATTGTAGCGCAGCGCCTGCGCATGGTAGCCGGGCAGGCAGCTGGGCCACTGCTGGAAAGCGGGCAGCGGCAGGTCGCTGCTCTTGTAGCCCTCGGGCGGCGAGGGAAACTGCTGCTGCAGCTGCAACTGTTGCTGCTGCTGCTGTGGCTGCTGCTGCTGCTGGGGATAGCCTTCGGCGGTGAAGCGCACGTTGGGCAGCTGATACTTCTCGTAGGCCACGGCGGGCGCGCGCTGCACGAACTCCGCCTCGAGGCTGTAGCGCAGGCTGGCGTTCTGCGCAGCTGCCGCCGCGGCAAAGTGTTGTTGCTGCTGCTGCTTGTGGGCGCGATTGTGGGGCAGCGTGCGATAGAAGTTCTGCTGCTGCTGTTGCTGCTGCTGTTGCTGCTGCTGCTGATGCTGCTGCTGCTGCTGATGCTGCTGCTGATGCAGCGGCGCAGCGGCCACCTGCTGCACCAGGTGCGCACTGCTGTAGTCGTAGGCATAGCCGTCCTGGCCCAAAAAGCACACCGGATTCAGGTGCACGTCCACCTGGTGCGGCGAGGTGGCCGCCGCCGCCGCTGCCGCCGCGGACGCCGTGCCCAGCACCGACTTGAGCTGCATGCCGCGCGGCAGGGTCGTCATGGCGGCCGCAAAGCGCGAGCCCATGCCGAGCATGGCGTGCGCGTGGGGCGTGGCCGCGGCCAGCTGATAGCAGCCCTCGTACTGGCCGCAGTCGCTGGCCGTCTCGTAGTCGGCGGCGCCGTCCAGCGAGACGGCCGCCTTCAGCTTGTGCTTGACGCTCTCCGCGTCGTTGACCAGGTCGGGATTCTTCTCCGGGTAGCCGCGCAGCGAGGCCGGCGGCGAGCAGTAGGCGGCGGCCAGCCCGTTGCCCAGCAGCAGGGGCGGCGAGCCGGCGGCCGCTGCGGCCGCCGCTGCGTTCATCATGTTAACATTGAGCTGCAGCTGCTGCTGCTGCTGTTGCTGCTGCTGTTGTTGCTGCTGATGCTGATGCGTGTTGGGCGTGGCGTAGAGCAGCATATTCTGCTTCATTTGGCCGCCGAGAACAAGGCCGCCGGCGCTGCCAACGCCGACCCCAACGCCAACGCCGACGCCGACGCTGCCGGCACCACCGGCCGAGCCGTTGCCGGCCTTGGTGGGCGTCAGACTGTCGCCGAGCAGCAGGCCGGGGCCGCCGTTGAGGCTGTCGCCGTCGTTGAGGATGGAGGCGCACTTCATCATGCCGTTGTCCTGGCTGGCGCCGTTGCCCGAGTCCGTGGCGCCGGCGATGCTGGTCACCTGGTCGCACTTCTTGCGCTTGGCCGGCTCCGCGCTGCGCTTGCACTTGACCACGATGGTGCAGAGGAGCACGGCGAAGATGATGCCGCCGCCGGCGCTGCTGGCCACGATGTAGTTCATGTAGTCGCGCGGAAAGGACACCTCATTGACCACCGGCGGCTCCTTGATGATCACGCGCAGCGTATAGTTGCTGAACGTCGTCCCGGCAATGTTCTGGCCGACGCACGAGAACGTTCCATTGTCCTCGGCGCCCACGTTGTAGATGAAGATCTCGCTGCGCTTCTCCTCGGCGCCGCTGCCGCCGCTCTCGTCGATATAGTAGAACATGTGCAGATTGTCCAGCAGGCTGTCGTTGCTCATCACCTGGCCATTGAACAGCCAGAGGACCTTCGGCTCCGGTATGGCGCGCACCAGGCACGTGATGGACATGTTGCGGCCCTCGCTCACCTCCGTATAGCTCGACTGCGGACTCACCTCGGGCAGGCAGGCGAGCTGCGACCGCTGCAGACCCTTGATCACCTGGCCCTTGAGCCGCGCCGGCTCGACGCACTTGGGCTCCTCGGCCACGGGCGTATTGTGGCTCACCAGCCAGCCGTAGACGTCGAGCAGACGGCAGTCGCAGTTCCAGCGATTGCTGTGCAGGCTGATGCCGTGCAGCGATTTGGGCAGTATGTGGGCGCCCTGGATGAACGCGATCCGATTGCCGTCGAGGCGCAGCCACTCGAGATTGTCCATGCCGACGAAGGCCTCGTTCTCGATGCGCTCCACCTGGCAGTTGGACAGCTCCAGCGTGGTCAGGAAGGACAGGTGGCGGAAGGCCGACGTCTTCAGTTCGCGTATCGGATTGCCGCTGAGCGAGAGGCGCATCAGGGAGCTGTAGTCCTGGAACGTTTCGCTGGGCACGTTCTGGAGCGCGTTCTCGCTGAGGTCCAGCTCCACCAGGTTGGTCAGGCCGCGGAAGGCCTTCTCGTGTATGCGTATCAGCTGATTGCGCGACAGGTAGATCTTCTGCAGGTTGAGCAGGTCCATGCGCAGGAAACGCTCGCTCTGCAGCACCTGGAGCCCGTTGCCGCTAAAGTTGAGCACCTGGGTGCCCGGATCCATGCCCTCGGGCAGGCTCGAGAGCTGCTGGCCGCCGCACTCGACCGTCTGCTTGCCGCCCTTCCACTTGCACACGCAGACCTCCGGCGGACAGGCGAGGATGCACTGCAGCACCAGTGCCACGGCGAGGGGCAGTGAGTGCAGTAGGCGTGGCATTGTTTCAACGTTTCTCTATTGGCTCTCTTCCAGTTGTGCGTGTGTGCGCGTGTGTGTGCGTTCGCTTTTCTTTCCTATTTTAAAAGGTTGTGCGACACTTGGTCACGTTTGCATGTCAAATTATTTAATGAAGGTGACGTTTTTATAGAGCTCCTCTTCCGCGTCACGCAAATATCATTAGCGACATCCAAGCGCAGTCGCCGTAATATACATATACATATATATATATCGTGGATCACGCCCAGCTACAGCTTTGGCTTCCTAGTCTCCTTGACTTGGCACCGAATCACGTTGCCCCGTTGCCTACTCGAGTGCCAGGCAATAAAAGCGCTTCCATGCCCGCAGCTGGGCCCCCATTATTATCTGAGTGCGAGTGCTCATCATTGTGTCCACGTCGCCGCTGTCATTGCTGATGGGCTTCCTGCAGCAACACTTGCCCCTTCTTCTCCGTATCGCACTCGCCTTCGCTGGGTCTGCGCCTTTTGTATTAATTTCATAAAAATGCCAGTCGCTTGATTTTTGCTTGGCAGCGCCTGTAAGTAGGCAATGCTTTTGTTATTGTCGCCTCTTGGGTGCTGCGGCTTTGCTTTTACTTTACTTTTACTCTGTTCTTTAGTCTACTTTGGCGCTCTTCCTTTCATTCTAGCCCCTTCACGCTGTTGTCGTCGTTGACTGAAAAGGTTTTTGTCCTTAATGAAATTATAACGCAATTCATTTGTTGTTGCTGCCGTTGTTGTTGTTGCTGTTGCTGTTGTTGCTGTTGCTGTTACTGTTGCCGTTGTTGTCGCTGTAGCTGGCGTCGATCCCTTGCCGCATGCTTCGCATTGTGTATGCGACACGTGTACAGATTTTTGCCGTTGTTGCTGTTTATTTTTGTTGTGGTTGCTGGTATTTTGTTGCTTTTCCCGTTCAGCGCTGCAAGTAAATTGAAGCAGGCAAAATAAACGATTAGTTACCGCCAACTTAATTAAGTTCAAATATTTCTTTACAAATATCTTAAATGGGCAAGTTACATATTTGCCTTGGAAATTACTCGTTAATGAATATTTTAATTAAAATTAATTTCTTTGTATTTCAATTTTTAATTTTAAGGAACTTTTTTATTTTACTTGATGGATTATTATAAGCTGTGCAAATATATGGCTGAATTAATAAGCAAATATATTCCAATGTCTAATCGTCAACATAAGCTGAAGACTTAAATTTCAATTCTCAATATTTTTATATTTATTTATATGGATTCCCAGGCTCAGTAAGCTGTTTTAAAAAACGTTTAAGACATGCAATTTTAAAGAGACCCTACTCTTTAAATGGACGCTATCGTCCAGCCAGATAATGCCGACTTGCTTAACTATAATTATAAGTTCATCTGGCAACTTTGTTATATTTAATTGAAATTTGTTGCGTGCTTCAACATAACTCTGTCTAAAGCTTCCTTTACTTCACTTGGTTTTTCATAAATTTCAATTTTTAATTGTATCGTGTCAACATACACAGACATGTACATAAATGAGCACACAAACATCCATGTACTTATCACATATGTATACGCACTTGTATTTGCGGGCTTTATTTCAGGTGATTTATTTTTAATAACTGTTTCGGGTAGTTGGCAAATATTTCACCGCCCACAGTTGATTATTAATGGACTTTCATTTGGCTCATTCGGGGCGCGTATGTTAATGCACAACGATTCCGTCGGATCGATTTCAGCTTGAAAGTGAAATGGAAAACATGAGCAGGATAAAATATATACCATATCCTATCGCCAATTTGTAAATATGAGCAAATGAAAATGAAATCGCACAGCCGTAAAAACCAATGCCCACCAATTTGTTTTCTTTAATTGCATTTCGTATTCTGTTAATGCTGATGGGGAAGAAATGCATTTATTTCACATTGTGCTGATTACTTGCTTATTATGCCTTTTATATTATTTGATATATGCATATATGCAGGCTTGGCCATTAAATTACCTTGACCTTTGACAGAAACAACAACAGCACGCCGACACTTATAATTGTCCAAATTAATCAAAGGACATTAACACGCCAGAAGACAAAGACAAAGCACAATGAAAATGACAGGCGAGCAGAGTAAACCAAAACGTAAATAAGCAAAAGTACGGACAATCGAATGAAGATGACAGCTATAAATCATGCAACATATTGCACAGTAGCCACTTTGGGTAAATAACATATAAATTACACTGGAAATTGAGCCAAGTGCAGGCAGCCGGGCATACAGACGGACAGACGGACAGGCGGACAGGCGGACAAACGGACGGATGAACTGACGGACGGGCAGCCCAATGAAATCGGGCGAAAAACAAGCGTCTCCAAGGAGTCGCAGCAATTGTGTAATTCGATCCAGCGGATAAGCGAGAGCTGGAAAAGAATTTCAGCAAGGCACGCGCTTCATTAGCCACCCATCGTGGGCGGAACTGACTAACTGGCTAAGGGACTAACTGGCTGGGAAACGGGAGCCGGCTGGCGCCAATGCAAATGCGTAATGGATACTTGGCTATGCCATCTTGTTGTAGGCTAACAAATTGACTTGATTTGCTTTTGCCATGGCAGCGCAGCAACTTTTACCTGAGCTCAGTTTTTCAACATTATTAATAACCCGGCATTAATCTTGCCCAAGTCGTTGTCTCTGCCGCAGCTGCCTTAGCCTTTTAGCCAAATGTTTAGCGCTTAGCGTGTAATTGTAGCTGTGATTTTCGTTTCGCCAAACAGGTAAACGTGGCTGGGCTTCTTTATTGAAGCAAGGCAGGTGAAAAATTCATGAACTGTGTAATTAATGACCCATTGTTGTATATTAGAACTTCGCCCATCTAGAGTGATTACTAGAAACCACTTAGAAACATTTATAATCCGAGAAATATTTATGATTTCACGATTAATCGATTCATAAATAATACGATTGTATTGTATACAAAAAAAGTGATTTTCTATAATTGAAATAATTTCATTTCAATTTTATTTCATAATATTGGTTTTGATTATTCTGAAATTGCATCTCTCGCAAAAAGCGTTGGTAATTTTAAAAATAAATACAATTCATAATAATATCCATGAAAATAAATGCATAAATTTAGAGATATTTGAAAAAAATATAAAGCTTGCCACAAACGAGTTTATTGAGCATCAATAGTTGGTTTTTAATTACATTTTGCAAACGCATATAAACGGGTGCTCTTTAAATTTGCATAAATTCCAAGTTGCCAATTTGTTGTGGGCAAAAATATCTATTTTGGCATAGACGAAAATGCTTGGTTGGACAGTAAAATTGGTTGCACAATATACAGAGGACATTTGTGAATTGTTGAAAGAAATTGTAATTTAATTTATGCTCGTACAAATACAAGACATTTCTCATTTAGCTGCCTTGGCAGCAGTTTCTACACATTTTTGACATTTTCATTTGTCAGTTATGAAGCAGTGGCAGAGACACAGACGCGCACTCACACACACACAGAAATACACATACACGTGCAAGCGAACAGGACTCAGGACATTGGATACGGAAGTGTGCGTGGGCGGATGTCTGCGTACGTCCTTGTATGCTCGTGTGTTAAATCCTTATCACAAAATGATTTGACAGTCGAGAGCAACCGGCAGTTGAACTGCGTGTGTGCCTGTGTGTATCTGTGGGTGTGTCCTAAAAATTGCTTGTATTTTATATTATTTAATAGAACCGAATGGGACGGATGTTGAGTAAAGCAATCGGCAATCGCAGAGATTTGTACCTTTCAGTCAGCCAGCAAAATGTCGCACAGGCAAGTGGAAGTTTTCCAGCTGTCTCTCTAATAAATAACATTTATTTCATTTTATTTTATTTCATTGATCTCATGACCCGTGTCTGAGTTGTGTTCTGTGCATTGGCACGTCTTCTAAACTGCTGTCATTGAAAATAATTTCAATTTCATTTGGACTTGGGAAATCAATACACATTCGCACCAAATTGGCATTTCACAAAAGGCATAAGCAATTGTTTTTTTGTTTTTTTGTTTTTATTTTTCTTTCATTTCACTTTTTCCGCGCATCTTTTGCATTTTTTATTGGGCGTTAATAGCCGACGCTTTTTGTTACACGCGGCGTATGCTTAATGCATAAAAAGTATGTGTATTAAAATGAGTTGGGCTTGGGCAGAAGAAGCACAAGGACACGTGGCGCCTCTTTGCCCTGAGTGCTACTGCCTGTACTTAATTTATTTTATTTCTTTCTTTTTTTTTGCCTGAAAGCTGCACCCGAGGCCCTCGTTGACTCCGCGCAAAGCACTTAATTTCATACTGTTCTTATTTCGGTGGAGCAGCGCTTAAGTAATACTGAGTTCTTGTGGCTTTTATAGATATTCGAGTTTCACAAGCAGCTAAAGTGCCTGCTAATACGCTTAAACTTAATTAAAAACTTATCAACAGCTGCGGCAATTTGGCTGCCTCAACCAGGCGTTGCCTTTGGCAACTCAACCGAACAGAAAGCTGCAATTTACAGCGACAACGTGAAACGAGCCCGGCCAAGAACTGCGGTGGCTTATAGGCTCCGAAAACACGGCCCAATCATCAGAGAAAACTATGCTTAGCAATTTTCATTGCGGCTAAAAGAAAACTTGCCGGTAAAGTTGGCTTTTAATTCGCTTCAAATCGTACTGAAAATGATCAATTAATTAAGAGAGTATATATAAATGTCTAGTTATTAGATAGGATTGTGAAAATTGTGCAGGTACATAAAAACTTATTCAGTATTTAAGAAAAGTTAAAAAGAAATGTATGCACTTATTACATTGCAATTAAAATGCACGCTGACTTGCAGATGATGTCCGCATATATGAGGTGAGAAGCTCTGCGCAACTAAAGTAATTTCGTTGCGCCGTGTAGCAAATACTGCTGCGGTTGCAACTTCAAAGTGGCGTTGCAAACATGTCATAACATGTGAAAATTAAAATGTACATGACAACTTAAGCGGCGTTCTGGCGCAGGCATTCACAAGGCGCCGCCCATTGACCTCCCTGCCCCCTGGCGCAGCAATTCTGGCAGGGGCCAAGAGCACTTAATTTGGCATGTTGCCTACTGCGCTGGCCCTGGCCAAGGTAGCGTGACAACAAAGCAACAACTACAACACCAACAACAACAACAACAATAGCTGGAGCAGCACAAACAACCGCAAGTGCAGCCACAGTGGCGGCAGGGACAACTGGCGGCGGACAGCCAAAGCGACGACTGTAGCGTGCATACATTTTTTACAACATTACAAAAAAAAAGCACAGCGTTGGCCATAAAACTTCTACTCGTAGTACCTGCCACCAACTGGGTGAGCATCCAACTAACAGCGGCACAAAAAAACATGGCAAAAGGGCGCGGTTGCAAATAAAATTACGCATGCAATGGCAAATAATAAAATATGCATCAAAAATAAGCTGCAGCAGAATCTGGTGCACAGGCAAAAATAAACATAAGAAAAAACAAGAAAAACATATATATTAAAACGAACAAAAAAGTGAAAATACCACAGACTGCGAGATGCTCTGTAATAAATTCCGCGAATATTTTATAGTGTGAAAAGTATAAAATTGCACTTAATTTAAAATATTCACAAAATGTTAAGATTGGTATTTTCTGAATTAAATTGGTTTTAACTTGAATTACATAAATAAGCGCTGGCTAGAGCGTTAATTCGTCAGCAAGACCGTTGCGCTTTCGGTTTAAATTCGTGCTGGAAAATATTTCATAAAGATATAATGTGCTTTAAATGCTGATTTCTAAAACAAATCTCAAAAATATAGCCAACCTTTCGAAAGTAAGCACAAGGCAATATTCAGCAATACAACCTCAGGACCATATTGCAGGGTATTCCCACAAAACGTCAACGCTAAAACGCAAATAATATGCCACGCCTCGCGTTCATTTTATGTTAATTTCCGCCCACTGCACACATTTATGAATTTGAATGCGTTGCGCAACAAACATTTCAACAAAGTGCAAACACGACGTGGATTTCACCTAAAAAGATGTTTACAACGCTCGGCAGCAGCAGCTGGTGCGAACTTAAAGCGATCCGCCCGCATCTGCTAAAAAAACGGCTAATTTTCATTTCATGCTGTGTTAAAACTGAGTAAAAAAAAGAACAAAAAAAGGAAGGAAAATCAGTAAAGAAATATATATTTTATTCGAGTGCGGCAGACACGCACACAGAAACGGGCAGAGCCTCTAAAATTTTAATAGCTCACACATTATAAACGCAAATAAACGCCAAACGCTGTCGTCGAGTCAGCTGCCATTATGTTTGCGACTCTCTCAAAGGCACTTTGGAACTGCTTTTAGCAAGCATTTGATGTGTGCATAAGTGTGAGTGTGTGCACGTATATATATTCATTCTTTTTTTTTATGTTTGCCTAGCAGCTTAAGTTGTTAGAGAATGTACCACTTAAAGGAAAAAGTTCGCCTCCAAGTTTGCCAGGGTCCGGCCTTGTAGTTGAGGCGAGTCGTCCCTTTTATGCTGCCGCTGCTGCTGTTGCTGCCTCGTGCAGCTTAAAGGCACTAAAGTTGCACAAAATTAAGCATACTTTTAGGCACTCACCGCCATATTATGATTATCATTACTGCAAGCACCACGAGCTTTAGTGTATGTAGCTCTAATGTTGTTATCCATTTGTTCCGCACCTGCTGTTTGAACTTCATTCTTGTTGCCCAAGGTGTGCCCGGCTTAAAACTTTTTTCATAGAGCAAACAAAATTTTTAAAAAATTTCAAATCATGACACTGAAAAAAAACTTTTTAATTGCTTTATAAGTTTGCGTGGGCCTTATAGGAGGTTTATTCAAATTTTGTTGGACTAGCTGTATGATGTATTAGATAAACAAGTTAATTTTACACACCAGCTGCTCGATAAATTAAAAAAAAACCGAATAATTTAAGAGTTTTTAAAAAGTGCAGAGTTCGCAAATAATAAATAATAATCTACCGCTTCGAAGAAATTTTTTTTCAATTTTTGTTTTATTTTTAAACCGAGCATATTTTGATCTAAAATATGAAACCACAATTTTATTAAGCGATTTTGTTAATAACAAATAGAATCGCTTAAGATAACGTGTGCTCAAATCATTTTTTTGATATCTGTTTATGTTTATAGACAACGTATTTCAATATTCACAATATTTTATGGAATGTTACGCACCTATCATTTTAGTTTCCGTTTTTTATTAAACATTAATTTATTGCAAATATGTTTCTGTTGCTTTTTATTTAAAAAAAATAGATTGTTTTTATTTTTATATGTATTATCTCTACCTATAGCTTTTAAGTGGCTTTTGTATTTCAGATCGATCCAAATCGAGTTTGCCAGAATTCATTAAATATACAGATTGCGTTAGTAGCTTTCACATATTTTGAAGATATGAAAAATAAGGATAAAAATTTTAAAATTGATTAGATTCGTAAAAAATAGCTTCCACTTCATCCTGAGAATGCATGGCAATAATCTTCAATGATTTTAATTTTATTACCGCCGTCTAATGTTTAATTATGCGCGGGCCGATGATGTCTGATGGGTTTTTCTTTGGCGCATAAACATAACGCAGTTTATATTTTATTTATTTTGTGTTGCTTTCTTTTTTGCCCCTTTTTGTGAAAACCAATCATAAAACCCTCTGGTAACGCAGGCTGCCAAACGTTTTTATTACACGACGACATATACACACACACACCCACACCCACGCACACATAGACACTCATATGCGGCTGTGTAATTTGCCATAAAAAAGTGGAGCACAGGCTCGTAAGTATTTGTGCAATTTCAGAGAAATTGTCAATTTGCGCCCCAAGCTCGTAAGTCTAAGCCAAACGACATCGCCCGTAGAGCAGGAGGGTCGCAGGATGGTAGGGGAGGTGGGGGCTGTGGCAGAAGCTGAAGCCGAAACGAAGCTGGCAGAGGACTTGGGCACGCAAATACGCGCTGATATTTTTATGGTCGTGTGTTTGAGTTGCAAAATCGACTGTTAACATTTAACGCTGCAAATTTAACCGCATTTATGTATTTGGGTACTGGGCTTTATTTGATTTTCATTTAATTTGGCAAGCAGGCGGCGGCGCTCTTAAAAATTGGCATAACAATTACGTCGGAAACGGACAACGAGCCGGAGAAGGAGCCGGAGGAGAAGCAGTCGGAGACCAAACCGGTGCCGGACGGACTCCAGCTGCAATCTGCAGCGCTGACAATGAAACTTCAATGGCACATAATTGCTGTGCACACAGGCGACAGCGGCCGGGAGTCGACGGGGAATTGTGAATTGTGAATGCTGAATGGTCGAGTGGAAGGGGCGGCTATTGTGCAGTAGTGCAACATATCCTTGCAACTAACGCTTCCGTTTCCGTGCCGTCAAGGCGACGACTCTTCGCCTCTTTCTGCTTGATGTTGCACTTGTTGTTGTTGTTATTGTTGTTGTTGTTGTTAGAGGCCACTTCTGGCCGCCTTTGTTGCCGCTTGTAGTGTGAATGAGTGCAATTAGCAGTGCCAGTTGCACTCGTTTGTTTGCTGCACATGCACGGGGCAGGACAAAACCTCAGTTCGACGCTGATCTGTCGTAAGGGCAGCATTAAAAATTAATTGTTCTGTGTCTGTGCACACAGATAGAATTTGCGAGTGTAATAGTACATTTTCCGGCTAACTGGTATATGGCTTAAAATATATTGCCTGCTTTAAAGTCGATCAAAATATTTGAGTTTTTAATTTTAATGCAACCAAATAATATTTTTCTTTCTATAGATATTCTATTTGAATGTGCGAAATGAAAATTCTAATAAAATTCCAACAACAAATTTTGGTTTATTTTCGTTACCAAAAATTTTAACCAAACGAAAGAAAAGTTTTATACAATCATAGAAATCAATTTTTAAATTTTAAATACTAAATTATAAATTCTTCCGTAGCACCTCAGTATTGACAGCTGATTCTGCAATTCAATCGGGGTTTGTATATATACATTTTTACGCATTGTATGAAAATTGGCGAGCATGAAGAAATTTTGATTAAAGCAACATTCGTTGCCTCAAATTGAATGCCTTTGAAGTGCCAGCGTCGAACCTGGCAGAAGGTAGTATTTTTTGTGTCCAGCTTAAGCCCTACATCTAAGTAAGTTGAGCAGCAGAGGAAAAAGTTAAAAAAAAATGTTGTATAAATTGTGAATGGTCGTTTGTGTCACGGGCCCTCAATGGCTTTTTCTTTTGTGCTGCCGCCACAGATAACAAATTTGGCCAGCTTTAGCGCTTTTCGCTTACCTTTGGGTTGGACCGAAGCCGCTTGGCTTTTTGGCCTTTGGCCTTTTTTGCTAACTTAATTTGGTCTGCTCGACCGCGCCGAGGCCTTGATGGATTGTTCAACTAATTAATTTAGCCAGAATTTTGCCGGAAAATTATTAAATTCTCAAATGTGTTTTTAAGGCCTCGACAAATATTATGAACTCAACGAACATCTGCTTCGTATTTAAAGTGATTTTCAGACGGATTTACCGTCAACACAATTGGGTCTTTCGCTGTTTCCTTTAAGACACTATCTCTATTATTCCCCATTCTCCATTTTATATTGCCCTTTACTCATGATAAGTGTGCGCTCAATTATTTTGCCATTGATAATTACTTTTGGCTCTGTTCTGCAATGCCTTTTAATGGATTCACACTGCTTTGCTCTTCTATATAATGGCATTTAGCCTCGTTGGCAAGTACAATTGCCAATCTTCTGGCCATTTTCCTTTAAATCGATTCTCAAGTGCTCCATCAGCCGTTGCGTCAACTACTTTTTCTCTTTTTTATTTAACGTGAACGTTTTCCTTCTTTGATGTAATAGGTAAAAAGCTGGGCCCAGTAAACTCTAAAGCAATTATCCATTAAAATGCAAAAGCGAATAACAGGGGACTAATAAAACATTTATCGAAACATTACTCTAACTTTAGATTACTCTAAGTACTTGGGGGCTTTTGAAATCTGAGTCTCAACTTGGGTTGTATACATTATTTATGCTCAAATATTATAAATCAGGCACAATATTTTTATGAAACAACATGCATAAAAGTGAAAATTTTGAGAAGAATGTTGCAGTCGAGTGTAACCGACAGCGCAATACTCGTTTAAAGTGTGATTTCCATTCAAAACATTCGAAAACAGTCTTTATAATTATTGTAAGCCTGATGCAATGACCTTTAAACTTTAGTTATGGAAATTATTGGTTTGTGTAATCTTCGGGCTCGGGAGTCGAAGTGGCCAAAATTAGATAGTTTTCGGTTTTTAGAAAATGTCACTAGTATTTTATCTAGCTCCTCAAATGAAAATAGAAACTATTACATCATTTATAAAAATTGTAAACTTTTAGCGAAAGAATTCTCAGATGTAATAATAGATTTAAAGCTTAAGACAAATACTTTTATGTAAGTCACTTGGCTTTATACAAAAGCACTTTACATTTCCGGCTGCTAGGTGTTATCTTCTCACGTGTCACCCGTTTACGTTCCTCAGTGGCAGTTGCCCCCTCCTGCTTCCCTTGCCTACCCCCACCAAAGGCGAAAACAACGCGTTTTTGCTTGTTCTATTGCCGTAACAAATCCATTTTACCTGTCAGCTTTAACTCGTAAGCAAATGTCAGAACGGCTGCTCGCCATGCCAGAACTCCGAATAAAGATACCTACATATACTTGTGCACAAATACATATGCAATACATACAGAGACACAAATGTACATATTTAGGTAGCAATGCGCGTTGATATATTGCCGAGGCGCAATTAGAGCAGAGACCGCAAAGCGAAACTCTGGCTGCTATGTAAACAAGCCAGGACGAGGACGACATGGAGGAAACACTGCTAAATAAATTTCTGTGCTAACAATATCAAACACAGAAACTTGAATGCTTTTGTAACAGCGCGGAATTGCGAACCTGCGAATCTTGTGTAACGAATCGCAGGCGCATTAAATCCAATCAAATCGAATGCAGCGATTTCTTTGCTACTTGCGCCTTCAACGTGCCCCGTGCCCCAAAACTGCAATTCTTGCAGTTCGTGCTCCGCTATTTGCAATACTGTCATGTTTCCGTGGAAGCCTCCGCCGTAGCTACCGACTAATTAATCGCATGTGCATTGCGTTCCCAGACCCTGAGGCTTGGCCGGCTTTTAATACATTCTGTCGCTAATTAGTCTCAGAGTGCGAGTCCAGGTCTGCCAACATGCGTGACATTCGCCTGGGAGGCAGATCAAACGTTTGACTCCGCAATCCGCTGCCGAAGCACTTTTTAACGCTTACCCCTTGCGACCATTATTTGAGAGACAGAGGGACAGAGGGACGGACGGACTGCCGTCCTCTGTGTGCTGTCCTTTGTGCCACTCAGTTTTTGTTCAGTATTCGCGCTGGGCGTGCTGCAATTTGCAAAGACCTTTACATTCATTCGGAATGATGTTACATGACAGAGCATTTCGAGATCAAAGCATTGTGTCCTGTCTTTGGGGACAATCTGTCCAAAGAGAAACAGGCCGATTTATTCGTTCGAATAAGCTTTGTTTCAACTTGACATTTTTTGTAGAACAGCATTAGCTTGCATAACACAAATATTATTATTTTATAAGCGTAAATGAAAACAATTATTAAATTAGCTTTGCTCAATGTTGTGTAAGAAAGTCAAAGTTGCCTCGACGAGAAGCTACCTCGCTGAAAATATTAATGACTATAATAATAAAATACCACATAATATAGAATATAAATAAAAAATGGAACATAATTAAAACTAATTTAAGAACGCATTGATTACAAAATATTACAAATCAAAAAACTTGAGTTGATTTTGGTTATAATTTTACAAATATAAATGCTATAGGATATATTTAAGCCATCGTATGTATTGTTTAATATATTTTAGATTTTCATAACAGCATCTAACGCTCTGCACTCCACCTGCTTATTTATATTTTAGAGTTCTAATGGAGCTCATTTCCAGTCGCTTTTTCATTGCAGTAATAGCTTTGATAGCATTATTAGCCCACTGTACAACAGGTGCTAAAATACACTGTCCACCATGGCCCAGCTGTCATATTTTGGGCGTGTGCTGCCAGCGAACTGGTTAACGTCGAAAATCGAATATGGCTTAAATGAATAAAACTGCGAAATATTTTGTGTACATTAAAAAAAAACAAGAATAAATACAAAAAGAATGTGGATTGGCTTATTGTAGCTCCGTTATTGAATTTTATGTTTGGCAGAATTCCTGGTCCAAAATCAAATTTGCAATATATCTCATTCAGCGTCAGTTGCAGTAAGTAACAACTTTGATCGTGTGGCTTTTGTAGAGCGAAAAGAAAATTTGTTGGCGTGGCGCTTGAGGAGTGAAAATCCACTTGAAAAGCCGCACTAGAAATGTTACATTCAAGTTTTACTCATCGTAGTATTTATATTGTCTTTGGTTTAACCAACCTTTTTATACCTTCTGAACAATGTGTAAGAGCAAAATCCACATAATTACAATTTTGTGGTGACTTTAAAACTCAATCGAAAATGAAGGTGGGAAAAATCCATATATTTGAATCTCAGCCAAAATAAATAAATGATTGTGTAAAATGTAGAATAGGCGCTCGGCTGCCAGTACAAATCTGATATAAACTTTTGGAAATGTTTTGTGTCAAATATTAATAAGTACAAAAGCGTTCAAAGCAAATGTGTATCATTGTGGGAGGTGCGCCACGCCCCCTTTTGCATAGCCAAGTCCCAGCACACATTTGAATAATGAGCGTCGAGCGAAGCAGTTTAATGGCTGCTTTTGTTGCAACTGCTGCTGTTGTCCCTTGGTAATCCAGTGTGCTGCTTTCGAGTCGACTCGACTCGCCTCCCCAGCCCGACCGCCTGCCCCTTTTTTGGCCACTGACATTTTGGGAATTTTGTTCGCAAATTTGAGCGTTAGTTTATGCATGCAGTTGGCTGACAACAACCACAATAATATGAGCGAGCACAGCTGCCAAGTCAGCTTAGCTCGTGTTTTGTGCAGCAGCTGAACAAAAGTTTGCGACCCACTGCTAATTATGCCGCCCGGAGCAGGTCTGGCGTCTGAGCACGAAACTCCGTTAGTTAAGATAGATATACTGGCAGCTGTTCTCCATTTGGCTGGCAGCTAATTTTTGGCAGCTGTCAGCGAAGCGCCGCATAAATCCCTCAAAGTCAACAACACTTCACCCAAGTGGCACATCAATTCGCGTGCTTGTCAACCACATTACACAAACCACATCCACATCCAGTTGCAAAGATACCGAACATGGCACATTGGGCACACACATCATATTGCAATCGTCAGTTGTGTCGCCGCATGCAACGTCGCTTATCGCTCAGCTCTGTAATGATTGCAACAGCAACGGTCCCGAGAACCCCAACTTCCATGCCAATCCCCCACCCTCAGCCCTAAAATACTGTTATGCATTTTTCATAACGCAATTCATGTTATTCTTGCGCTCGCGACAAGATGAAATCTAGTTCGCCCCCAAGCAGCACACAATAAATACTTTTTACAGTGGTTCAACCAGGAAAAACTAAATTAAATGCTTTCTCTTGTTTGATATTAGCATAAACATTTTTACAAAGCATGTGGCAGATTTTTATTGAAAGCACATAGCACAAATTAAATAAGTTAAGCAAATTAAGCACGACAGCTTGTCTGTATATTGTCAGCTTTTGTCACAAAAAAATTTTTGCCTAAAGAAAATTGTTTGTATTTAAGCGAATCAAAAGCGTTATTTAATTTTTTGTAAATAAAACTATTAATAAGGAAAGAGAATAACAAAATGATTTTTCCTTGCAGTTGGAACTTAAACGAAAGTTTCGTGGGAATGCTTTGCAGAAAATGGATAGGTGAGTAAAGTGTATAACTTATAAATGTATTCTACACAATGTTTGTAGCAGTTTCGATTTGCTCAGTATTTGTTCAGACATTTACAATTATTTTAAAAAGGTGACTATTATTTATACAAAATATTTAAATTTAAAATGAAAGAAAACAAAGTTGTGAAAATATCATCTGCTTTTGTTTTGGCAATTAAATTTAGAAGAATTTTGTTGATTGTAAAGACTTCATAATTTAATTTGCTTTTGACCACTGTGCGTGTGTCATGTAAATTGTCACATTTATCATCACACTATATTCCCCTCGTTCTGTGATATTTTTGTATTTTTGTGCAGGCGCAGGAAACACGAACTTAGTGTGAAATCCAGAAGCCAGCAAGCAATTAAATTGGATGCGCCCATCAATGAAGCAGATGCATCAGCCGCGGCTCCCCTTCGATAGCAAGTGCAGGCCGCATAAATCAAAGGGAGATGGGAGCCCAGACTCCGACCCACCAGAACGATAGCGATTAGGCAAAGTCTCACGCACCGTCCCTTGGGGAGTTTATTTATATCGGACGCAGACTCAGACTTATGTTGCAGGCAGCCGTGACATGTTAAATCGTCTGCGCCATATTTAAAACAGCAGCAAATTAATTTATTTTTTCACGCCGCTTTCTGGAAGTGCGCATTAATAAACAATTAAGCGATTTTAATTGCAGTTAGCCCGCTGCAAGTTTATTTTTAAGTGTAATCCACTGGAAGGAGCTGATACACCAACACTGCCCACCACGGCAAAGAAAGGAGCAAGCCAAGGAATTTCATTATTGATAGAATTCCGTTAGGCATTTTCTTTTCTTTTTTTCATAGGAGAGCAAGCCGAGAATTTGGCACAGCCCCGCCCTCAGCTCTCAGCCTAACTGGTGGTCCCAGCTGTTGTATCGTTGTATTTATGAGTCACAGCTCGTTGGCACTTTAAGCGAACAGCATAAGCCGCTTATCTCTGTGCCAACTGGGAAGTCGGAGTCGCTCCCTAAAGCCGCTTGGCAATTCCTGGTATTAGGTATACTCCGGATAGGCGTGCAAATTAGCTGCTCTTTGTACAGGGATGTGCGTGAAAATATACACACTTTCAGAATGCGGATATAAATTAAGCTTTGTCCAGCCTTAGCAGTAGAGAACTGTGCCTATAATTATTTCAGCTCAGTATAAGGTTTTCCACTCAAAAGGCATAATAAATTAAATGTTAAGTTTGCACTTATATAGTAAGGAGAAGTTTAACAAGTTCTTAAGATCTTAATTACATACAAGTTGTTCAAATATTATGTTTTTTAAGTCTATTAAATCTAGATATATTGCCAAGATTTATGAATCGTAAATAGCGAACCAAAATGGTATTTTAAATTTTCAAATGTTCTTTTAATTATAGAAAAATTCTTTTTAGTTTACATTCTAATACTTGGATGTACCTACCTTTTAAATGTTGATGTCCTATAAATTGGCAGAAGCTGAAAAAAGAGAGTGAAATAATTATTAAATTTTTATATAAATATAGAAAGTAAACATAAATCGACAACCTATATGATAAGTTTATATGTCAATATGTATTATGTCAATTGCGTATAGAAATTCAATTAGTTATAAGATTTTTATTTGCACATGGGCTCAGACAAAATATTCGTATTCTGCAAATAGTTTTAGTGCATACCACAAGAAACTTGATAAAAGAATGTCACATTAAGAAGGCTTGATAGATGCTGACGTGCATACAGAACAACAAGTCTCGAAAAATCCGAAGGCAGCAACGAGTAGAGACTGGATCAGTTCGTGGGTGATTGGGTGGGTTGAGTGGGTGGTTGAGTGATGGGCAGAGAAATGACAACAGCCAGACATTGAACACGAAAAAGGAAACTGGAGCGAAGACATTAGCTTGGCATGACAGCAACAAGATGCAAGATAGATACTCGGCTTATAGCTCTATTTTCCAACTGTATCAGCGCCAAGAGGCGCACAAAAAAGAAGACTGGGGGACAAAAAGAGGAAATAAAAGTAGCAAACAAGTAAACAACAAATGACAGGCTGTCGTGAAAGTATGCTAAAGCCAGCTGCACAGAGGTACAGTGTGTGTGTGTGTGTGAACTGTGTGCTCATTTAAAGCCAAATAGTCTGAAGCTATAACTGACAGGGCCAACATGCAGCCAGCCTTCTTCATATTGAAAAACACTTTACTGGCCCAGGGACAGCAGCGACTCACTCGCATTCACTCGTCATTCACTCAGTTACTCATGCACTCGTTCGACAGCTGCTAGATTCGCGAGCTACTCGTCTATGCAATATGCTGAGAAGATAGCTAAAGGGCGCTTTTATCATGGCTCCCACCAGCTGGCAGGGCTTTTATTTTCCATCTCGACTGCTATTAGAGAGTCTTCAGTCAAATGCTTTTCGTGCCAGGGCTTCAGTTTAAATATTTATGTAAGCGCGGCATTTCATGAGAAATATTTTGCAATTTGCTGCACAAGCACGGGTATTTTGCTTTTATTATTATTGAAATAGGCCAAGCAAACGAGCTGATGGTAAGCATTTACTGCCGCTTCTCTGCTGCTGCTTCTCTTCTGCTGCACTCTGGCCATGAAATGGCAATGCCACTATGCCAAGAAGTTGGTATTGTTGCTGTTCCGGGGGCAGAAGTGGACGTGGAATTTATGAATTTGCTTTGTAGTTGTAGATCCGCTGATGAAACTGTTGCTGGTATAGTTTGTATAGTTTTGTTTATGACATAATAAGTTGGGCATAGATTGATAAAAATAAAGTATTCCACACAAAAACAAAATTGATTAAAGGTTACATATTCCTGTGGGTATTTATTTATTTATAATATGCTTAGATTTTAGGGACATTTTAAGTTTTAATGTTACCTTTGGATTTTATAAGAATAAAATATTTGTCTTAATAGGGCATTATCTACAGCACATATTTGTTTATGCATAAATTAATTAACGATTTTAATCCAATCACACTTGAACCACTTATTTCTTTGGTTCGTCGAAGCAGTAATGCGAAAATGTTCAGGGACATAAGTCAGGATAAATGTGCTCATAAGAAGGCATTACGAGGCGCAACCGAAAACTCAATTGCGCATGCAACGGCTCAAAGGGCTTAAATGCGTATGAAATTCAATTTGCGTTAATGGTATTAAATAAAGTCACACGTCCACAAACACCCATAGCACATACACACACACAGACACTATCATATGGGCTTACAGAACATTATGTTACTCGGTTTCACCTTCGAAAACATTTTCATTGGCCGGCCACTTAAAAAAAGGTTGCGCTGCCAGACTTAAGCCTCTCTCGGTGGGGATACACAAAAAAAAATAAGAGAGAGCACACACAGAAATCAAGCTGCAATGGCTGTTTTTGCGATATATTCTTAAATCGCATTAAAAATCATTGGCACATGCTGCAAATGTTTCCTGGTAGTGCGGGCGAAAGAAACTACAACGAACGTAAAATAAACAACAACAGTTTCATTTTCAGTTTAAAGCGGGTAAAAACTTACGAAAACAACAAATTCACCGTCGGCAAAGCCGTGTGCGCCCCATGGGGTGTGGCAACAAATCAGGCAAAAAACAGGAAACCGCTTTGGTGTTTGTCAGGGATCAGGATCGGGGGACTGAGGCCGGCGGTGCCAGCAAAAGTTGTTCTTTAGATAAAGTTGCCGCTGTTGGCTGTTTTACCAAACATTCGACATGCATTGCACGTAGCCGGCACAACCAACACACACTCGCACACACACACCGCCCGGACTTACACCTGAAGTAAGTTTGCTGTGATAGACGCGCTCAATTCGCTTGTTCCTTGCTCTTATCTTATTTTTATTTTTTGGCCTGATTTCTTCAGCACACATTTTAGTCGAACTTTGAATGAATTGTTGTTTGTGTTGTTTGAAATACAAAAAAAAAAAACAAAGAATATGTACCGAATGGTAAATACCCTTGCAGATAGTATTCATTCGATTTGTGTAACCACAATATTTTTGTACAGATATATTAGAATATATCAAAGATTTCTTCAACAATTTGTTACACATTTAGTTGTCAGAATTGTAATACCTTATGCGAGAGTATGCGATATTCAGGAATTTGGTAGGGCAAGCTTCTGAGTTAAAGTCCCATGAGAAGGCGTCGAAGTGTGACATACTTTTAGGCAAGGCCATCGCATTGAACAGGAATTTTGTGTTTTACTTGCATTTTGTTGTGTAAATTACATGCACACACGTACACACATTCGCACACACGGCCGCACACACACACGTAGTTGCCGAACAGACGTAGTGAAATAAAATAAAGCACAAAAACTTAGGCACTTGGAAACTGTTAGAATCTCCGAGTCGAGTTTATTCTACTTGCTGTCGTTTCCCTAGTCTCACTGCAGTAATAATAATAAAGGGAATTGTTATTGTTTTCTATTAATTTTCTTTTGTTATTTGTGTTGTTGTAGTTTGCCGTAACATTTTCCGACAGCAGTTTGCATTTGACTTGATTTGTTTTCTCTTCATATTTGGCTCGATTGCGGAAAATGCTTTTTAGCCGCAGATTGCACTAAGTTTATTCAAAGTTGTTTAGTTTTTGGTAATTTCAATATTTCATAATTAACAGATAACTAAATATAATACCTTTAAAATGGTTCTCTATTAGTTATTATATTATTTTCTCAGTTTTATTTTGATTTGTAATTTACTTTTAATTTACAACTTTTATTGTTGCTATTTAATTTTCCATTATGAAAACCCTAACGTCTCTAATATGCGAGCAGAAAACAAAGTTCAGAGCTCAAAGCCCCTCAACTTTCCGCTCGTCTCGATTGGCGAAACTAATTAAAACGCGGCCCAACTTTTGATGAAGATTAATTTCGTCTTAATATCAGCGCAAAGTTGGAGCAAAACAGGACAACATCTGCTTTGTTGAATATTTTAAAATCATATTTAGCATAAAAGTTAGCAAGCCAAGATATATAATATATCGGCGCCATATTGAAAGCCAAATCAACTAAAGTTTTGATGGGGCCACTGACTGGCCAATATTTGGAAACTACTGTGCCAAGTTTTCCTCCGTAACATCGGTGCTAACAGCGAGCAGATTTTAAGGAGTTTTTAATAATCTTAGGTTTTAATTTAAAAATATAAATATAAAATATACTATGGCCTTAGGCATACAGATTTTATACTCTGATTAGCTTCGGGCATTATATTATGGTTTTTTTTATGTTACGCTCAATTTTCGAAGAGTTGACCGGACACAGAAGTGATTTAAATATATTCAGCCTTAAATCCAAGTAGACACAAGTTGAAGCTTCTGCAAACTCCACTCGAATTCTCATAAAGCAAAGCCAAGCACGCAGAGAAGAAGTTCTTTCTGTGATCCAAGTAATCTGCGCATTAAATGCAACCCAGTGAGAAGCTCAAAAGTAAGCCAAGACCGAATGTGGCTATAATGAAAACTAGCTCATCTCATTCACATTCACATTTTCTATGGCCACTCATGGGTCTAAGACAACACGCATATTCGTCTTTCAGGCAAGGACAAGCTGCCTTCATTGCCAACATTTTGTCGCGTTGGGGCTAAAACCAGCAGCCACACACCAGAAGCCCATTACAACTACTTATGGTATGTAAATAACGCGATGTGCGCGCGGGCGCTCAAAATAAGCCAAGGCAAATCATAAGCAGGCAGCTGGTGGCAGCTAACCCCATTCTTATCCCCAGCCCCAACACCTGCACCCCTCCCAGAGCATTAGCATAATCGTTATGGTTATGCGCGACGTGTGCATAATGGCGAAGAGGAAGAGTGAGAGCTGTGAGCCCTAAGCCAGCGACACGCACATATAAACTATGTTAAGTGCGCTGACATTGTGATATATAGTTATTTTTACCCTAACCGTGTGAGGTGCTGCACTTGTCGAACACGTTTGAATAACCCTGTGACATATAAAGAAAATTAGATACTATATTTAGGTTATTCTCAATTTGTGCTTAGCCTTTTTTAGTTTTATGATTTATTGATATTGATTAAAGATTAACATTTTCATACATATAATAAACAAATTTTAATTGTTGTATATATTTATTAATATTGATTATTGGAATATAATATTTTCTCATTTTATTTAGACTGTTCAGTTAATTACTAGCAACATAAACAAGCTCCGAGTAAATAGGGTATCAATCACTCGGCGAAATTCCGATTTCGCTGCACACTGGGTTTTTACTTTGGTTTTCCAATGCACCTCAAGTGCGTGGTGGGCCTTCAAGTTTGGACCCGACGTTGTGTTTGCTCAGGTGCGCATATTAAGTAGCCGCCACATGTGACTGTGTGCGTGTGCACTGTGTGTATGTGTCATGCCTTTTGGGGCATGCTATTAGCAACGACCAAAATACGAGCACATACGCATACTCAGCAGCCAGCATGCACGCTCACACACACGTACAAACATAATAAATAACCAGCAAAAAGTACCAACAACATCAACAACAACTCGATGGCAGCTTAAGAAATCAAGAGCCTGGCATCCTGAGCGCCGAGTGGACAGCTAGAGAGACCGGCGAGATCTTTATGTGGCATGTTTAAGATTCAGCACGCATAACTTATAAAATAAAAATTAAAATTCCAATTGCAAACCTCAATAATAAAACACTTTTAAGTGCCGCCGACGCTGCAGACATAGTCCCGACACAAGCGCAAAAAGGTAGCGACGGGGCCAACGTCGCCAGCGCATTCTAGGCGCCAGGCTTTTCCATTTCCCAGCCAGACCTGCCAACTGTATGTGTCTGTATGTGCGCATGTGTCTGCGTGTGTGCGTGTTTGTGTGTTGTGTGTGTGTATATTTCAAGGAGCCACACAAGTTTATTAAAAATTTCGCCAAAAGGCATCTATCAGTTATGAGGCGAACCCGCGCCGGCATTGCGCGACTCATTTCAATGAGTTTCGTGTTTTTCTTACTCTGCGTCTACCCTAAAAGCTCTTTATCTCACGCTCCCTTTCCCTCTGTTTGTTTGCTTCTTCCTTTTGCTCTCTCTCTCCTCTCTCTCTCTCTGTGTTTTTCTGTGTGGTCGCCAGATCTTGTAATTGGCATTCCGAACGCCGGCCGAAATGAAAATGCTACGTGCTTTCATTTCACGTTACGGCATTGGCAACGGCAACGGATAAGTCAGCACGGCCTGAACGGTCCATTGACCGGAAACCAGTCGGGACCTGCAAATCGTTGCTGGAACTGGTCAAAACGATGCTTATTTACAGCTCTGAGCTTTTTAATTTTTTACGTTTCGGGCATACAACTTACTGCCAGCATCTTAAAGTCAATCTTAAAACATTCGTCTCGCCTCGCGAGGCATCCTCACAGATGTCGCGAAAAAAGGATGCGGCAGAGGGGCGCTGCCGCCCCATCGTGAAAATCAATAGCCCTGCTGCTTTCCCTGCCACTCTGTCCGTCCGCCTTGCGTAATGCATATTCAACGGAATATATTTTTTTGGCACGCCTGATATTGACAGCCAGCAAATTTCGCTGTCAGCCTCATGCCTCATGCGTCTTTTGATTGTTTGCATTGTATTGCGGTTTCTTTTCTGTATATTTATTTTTATTTTATTTTTTTTGATGTGGCATAGGTGAAAATACGCACATCTGTTCCCCTTTGAGATGTGTTCAGGAGGGGGTAAGAAATTATTTGGTTTGTTGTTGCCACAGAATGATTTTACACACAGGCCTTTGAGTCGCTGTTTTAAACGTAAAGTATAAAAGGACGTCAAAAGAATTGCATAAACTGATAAAGCAACGGCCGTAAAGAGAGTTCCTGGATTCAATTTAGTATACGCCCCAGGACATCGCCACTAACTTATAAATATTACAGTTATTTGAGATAAAAATACCCCTATTATATGACATGTATATATATTTTAGATATTTATAAATTTGAAATGCCGGTATCACTTTCACGTGTGAAATGAAGGATATTCTTGTTTAAAAAGCAGATATATAAAGAGTGCTGTTTATTAATTTTTCACTTTAAATAATTGTGTAATTACTTATAAAAATAATGTAAATAAGAATCAAAAATTGTTAACTAACATCAATCTTATTCTGCAGCTTTATCATATTTATAGGATATTACGGATAGCTTATATATCAGCCTTTTTTTAACGTTTTGTCCACAATGAAGAGCACGACTCAATTATAAACACTTGACTGTTGTATGCTCACAAATCATATTTTTAATTTCATGAACACTTTTGCTCCACTTGCCAATATCAAATACGCTTAAAACACCTTCAACCGTTCGATACAATTGATTTTCTTCATTTAAACAATTCTTTAATTATAAATAATAGTGTGTAGATGATTTATGCAGCATGTTCTACAACATGACCAAATGTTCAC
Source organism: Drosophila robusta (assembly GCA_035043565.1). Lineage (NCBI taxonomy): Eukaryota > Metazoa > Arthropoda > Insecta > Diptera > Drosophilidae > Drosophila > Drosophila robusta. The sequence continues at coordinate 7,289,006 of JAWNMW010000583.1, read as the reverse complement.
GCACTTCACAGGCCATTCATCAAATGGAGACTAGCCTACTCCATTATTTTGCGAGTCTGTCTCATTCAGTTTTGGGTTCCATCTATCATTCGACACTGTCACAAACCTTTCATGCACCCAATTTATAAGCAACCGACAAGATACTTGTATATTTTTGAGAAATTTTCACTCAAATATATGTGGGGCACGGGGCACTCTGAAGTCATCAAATTTATGAGCACTCGTCGCACTAACTCATAAAAATGGCGTCTATAAAGAAGCATCTTGGAACAGGGAAACACGAGACAACACTTTGCATGCGAAAAGGCTTTAGGCACCGAGAACAGCACGTTCAGTGGGCGGGCCCATATTGTACATGCTCAGGTCGCAGGCTGGAGTTACTCGAGGCGAATGCCTAAGCCGGCTCGGTGGTTAACAGCGGGCTGCTGCCAAATCCGACCACGCTCTTAAGCGCCGTTCTTCCGGCTGCCTACACAAACAGAAAGAGCATGCCAGGACAACAGAACAACAGAACAACAGAGCGCAGGCTAGTATGTTTTTACTCGACTTAGAACGCAATAATATATCATCTTCAGTTTATCATTGCTATGACGCCAGCCTGAAATTATTATCCAGCAAATTTATTGCCAAACAATAAACGCGAAGTGCATGTGAGTGCGAATATCTTTGCTGTGTGTGTGACAATGCTTGGCTGTGTACCAACAAGCAGTAACAGCAGTAACAACAACAAACAACAACAACATCAACTACAGCACACACATTCAACAACATTTAGAATGACAGCCATTTTGACGGGCCTCAATGGCAACGAACAAAAACCCAACAAACAAAACAGAACACGATAGAGAGAACGAAAGAGAGAGCGAGAAAAAATAAAAAATGAGGGAAGAAATATGTAATAAAATGAGTGACATGTTTATACCCTGTAAAAAATAACTAAGAATATCGGATGCATAGATGCATTGAAAAGAAATTCATTTGTAATAAATAAATAGTAACTAAATATTATATAAACCTTTATATAACAGAATAAATTGCTTTCCTTTTCTTTTCAAAAATATATGTTACAGTAGTTATTCCGTTGTAAAAGTAAAATTTGGTTGTTATATATTAGGTATTTTTCAATAATAATTTCTAAGAAATTTAAATCTTTTGAACATTATATACAAATAACAATATATATTATATTATTTGCTATGTAAAATTCGTACAATTTCTTAATAAACATTCTTTCTAATTTATAATTTAAGAACATTTTCTCGCAACACTTATATTATTATTATTGTTCAAATGTAAAAGAGATTTCATAATTCTTTTATTAAATTCACCAAGCTGGCACGTGTGGTTTCTGTACACAAATGAACTGTGCACACATTCTAGACAGAAGAAAAAAATATATTATTACGTATACGCCTTGTTCAAACATAACTATTGATGAATCATTAGCAAAGAACAGGCACATGTAAACATGTATGTGTCAAACAACAATTTCATTAGCATTTACAGAGCATTTGATAAGCATGAATTGTTATTTTAGTATTTTTGCAGCTGGCCAGCAAATAACTCCGTTCTGTGAAACATATACTATACATATGAGGGATTTTATATATTCATAGCAATCTCGAGAGCTGTCACAGACTGCGTCGAAGTTGACGCGCGCTTATTTTTTTACTATTAGCCAAGGCAAAAGCAGAAATTTGTCAGCACCATGCCGGCAGTCGGGCAGCCGGGCAGCCGAGCAACTAATGCCAAAATCAAATTGCTTCTGTCCTGTCAAGTTTTTGCGTAACAATTTTTTTTTTTCCTTTATTTTATTTTTCAAAGCGAGACAAATAACAGAAGTTTGCTAAATTGTCATCTGCTGCTGGCCCCGTTCTCCGTTTCATATTCATATTTTCATATACCATGGACCATGTACCATGGACCGTATACCATTCTCCATATTCCATATTCTCCAACACTTTACGAGTATGTTTTACCCTTTTGCCTATGCTTTTATGACAAGCACTCACATCATGTTTTCCAAACGTTCCTCACATAGTTTGTTGGCTTGAGTATTCGCATTTGACTCCGGGTTGAGCGAGGCTGGTGGGGATTCTGGAAATGGCTGGGCGAAATTGCCAAACATTTTGCGAATAAATGACAAATGCCTTTGATGGCATAAAATATGACTTTGAAAATTGTTTTGCAGCATATAAAAAGGCGTTGGCGCTGTTGACATCCTCATGGACATGTGGACACTTCTGCTCCCCGCACCTCACCATTCCCAACTTGTGGGCCATGAGCGATGGAGGCTACTTTTGAAAATGTGTTGATGGATGCGAATTGTTCTGATTGCCAGTCCCATACAAATGACTAACGATTTATTTGCCACAAGTTACAAATGCACTACTGGCACAGAAAGAGAGTTATATCAGCCTAAAATACGGAAATTTCATTGCATTCTATGGCAAAGATATTAGAAGAAAAAATGCTCGCACTGAGACTAAAAAGATGGCACTAAAAATATCTGATTTATTATTTATTTATGTAATTATTGAATCTAAATTAAAAAATACATTTTTATTTTAGTAATAAGTAAAGATGATATTGATATTTTTTAAAAGAATTCGAAAAAATTTTAATTTTTTTAAATACAAAAAATGATGTATTATGTACATAATAATTACATCTCTATATAACGTAAGGTTAATTCAGACCACCTTATCACCGAGTAGTGGATGATCAAAAGGATATCGAACAAATAGGGTTTGGTTTTTGTACCTCATATCTTGACTCGAACCTGTTTTAATTATTCAATCGCGAATATTGCTTTAAAAACACATTACCCATGCCAAGAAGCAGTGCCCGATCCAATTTAGCACTTCATGCTTGTTTCGCATTAATTTCCTCAGCCCACATGCGGAAAGTGCCTTTGTTTCGCCCACTTTTCCCGCTCAATTGACTGACAATTGACTTGTCAGAACATCAATTATAACTGACAGCTTCTCAACAGACCCCGAAAAAGCCATTTGCATTTGCATTTACAGAGCGAAGCAATAAGCCAAATGTAAGTTTCCTGTAACGCCTAACCACAGCGTCAGGCATACACTGCTCAACGCACCTGGCAGTGTGGCCTTCAGCGTACACATTTGAATTTTACAAACATTGGCAATAAATGCGCTTGTAAATGGAGGCGTTAAATATTCAATGGCATATTGCTAATCATTTATTGGGCGCGAATTTCATTAGCAGCACATTGCGAAGGCAACTGTGACAAGCTGTCGCTTCTGGAAACCTCAAACTGAAAACCTCACGAAAACCGACAGGACTGCCGAATATGCTGACAACCCAGTCGAAAAGTGAAACACACTCACACCCACACAGCCTGCCACGTGGCATGCCCCTGCTGCCCCAACGGCTGCTGTTAAGCAAACATTACACAATTTTGATTGTATTTCCGTTTTGTATGCGAGCACAACAGCAACAAAAACAGCAGCGACAGCAACAGGAAGTTGCGCTTATTTCCGTTTGTTTACCTTTTCGCTGTACCTTGATTAAATGTCAGCCTGTGGCAGGGGCATTGGATTTGCGGTAATTTTGCCGCAGCGCCATTCCACTCTACACCCAGCACCTCAGCTGGCAATTTAATGTGTAAAATGCGCTCACAAAACCCAAGCCAAATAAATGTAAAAAAAATAAATAATTTACGCATTTATATTGTGTTTCGGTGAACCTGCCAAATGAGCACACATTACGCTAATCATTGGCACTTGGACGTGGGCCTGGGCCCTCCTTTAGCTTCTGGTTTGGGCTGTGTGTATTTGTGAGTGTTAGCTACTATAATCTCAGCCAGCTTTACGGTAGCTGAGCTAATAGAATGGAGTAGAAGAAGCATCTAATTGCCATTGAAGTGCCTACAAGATGGCCTAACTCTAAGAGGAAAATTATTGGAGCAGCTATTGATTTAGGCATATTGAGGCTGTTAATGTGCGGTTAACGAGCTAACTGATAAAAAAATGTAAAATTCATATACCAGTTACTTAATAAAAAACATGTGAAAGGAGATTTTTAAAAAGTCTATATTATCTCTAAATACATGTACTATACAATTTTATAAAATAAATGTCCAGTATATAATCGCTGGCAATAACAGCAACAGCAGAACCCTCGTTAAGAACAGTCAAGTGTCCTCATTTATTTTTTGTATTTATTGCATATGTGTATGTGTATGCAATGCATTTTTCAGTAACCTAGGCTAAACAGTTTTTTAAGTTGAAAAGAAATTAAGCAGCATGTAAATATTTATTCACAATTGCCTATTAAAATTAATTTCCCACAGAAAATTGGCAAAATAAAGTTGTCTCTACCAGCTTCAGGCTAATTAATCAGGCCAATTTAAAAATGATGTTAATGTGCACAAATTGACTTTATTGTAAATTAAATGACATGCCATATGGCAAAAATAAATGTAAATATAAAAACAATAAGCATATTTATGTGACATCAATTCATTTTTATGGGGTGATGTAAGAGTTTTTCCATTTATTGTGTGGCCCTAGCTTCTTATTATAATTTTAAAAAAATGAAAGAAAGTTCCTTCATTTTTTTGGACAAAAAACTTTATGTGTTGAATAATATTTAGTTATTTTATGAATAATATTTGATTATCGCTTTCTTGTAACACAAATCACGTTTTATGATAATTTTATTTTTAACATGCACGTGCAATGCCGGTCAATTTAAGCAGAGTTGAACAATAGCAATTTACACGTATATGTAACAGAAAACCGCAGCGACAGTGCCATTGCATATAAAATATAAACACAACACTTGGTCATACATATATACATCATATTCTCATATGTACATATCCCATGTTTGTTATTTATTCGCATGTATTAATTAATAACAGCTTTTTATCACTTTGCAGTTGTTGTTGGTAAAAATTCTTAAAGTAACGATGGCTTAAAATACCATTACAGTAACATGGCTGCTGGCGCTTGCAGCTAATTAATGGCTTGCAATTTGTGCGGACGCGCCCAGAAAAGTATGCTATGGAAATTGTGCGCCAAGCATTTGTAGTTCACCAAGAATACTCAGCTCCAGTTATTGTCCTTGTTGTTGTGCCGTATTTTTACGTTTGTCTGTTTGTTTGGAAATTGTCGTCGTTTTACTGTGCTAAAAATGTTTGTTGATTGTGTGTCGGCGCATGCTCTGGCATAATTTATGTTCGCCGAATTCTGTGCAATTTTTTATTTGCCTCCAAGTTGTAATTCTTTTGTTTTGAAATTTCTGTTGGGCATACATTGAAAGCAGCGATGTAAATGTTTTATTTGCAGTACGGTATTTACATGTCTACCATTTGCCAACACACAAGCACACACATTTGCATAATTGCTACACACACACACACTCGAACACACACATAGCCATGCACATTGTATTAGTCGCGCCATTGGCTTTCAATTTTTCGTGCTAGCAGCTGACGCGAATTGTGTGTGACCATAATTTATTTATGCTTGGTTCCTGCAAACGAACGTAATTCCAGTGTTTGATAATTTATATCTGAAATATGCCGCTGCTCAATTTCAGGCCATGTGTTCATTTATTAATGCTGCATACATTTTTGTGCTGAATAAAATCAAGCAAAATCTAGTGAATTCGTTAGATTTTTTGTCAAACACATTTTAAACATTTGAAAATAAATGAACTCATATTTGATATTAAAAGCTTTTCAAAAGCTACTTTGAAAAGAGTAAGCCTTTTAGAAATTTTTGACGCCTGCCAATGACACAACACTAAAAAATTTGTCATTTGACAGAAATTTGATCGCAAAATCAACGCAACGTATACGTATATTTAAGTTATGTGGAGCCATACGCAGATACATAGTTACATGCACATAAATGCTCATTCAAGCGTTTCATAATGGAATAAATAGATGTATGTATCTGGCAAGAGCAGCAGCCATTTGCCTCGACATCAACTCATTTTCACATTAAAGGACGCCAAAGTGGCGCGCTGGCAAAATGCCAAAAATGAACCAAAAAAAGCACACACACACACACGCTATTTTATACATATGCGCTGGTAAACTCCGTACAAAGCGATTGCTATATAGCATACAATAAATGTATGCTGCCAGCACTAGAGACCAACTAAATTATCACTAATATGAAGCCGCTACGGAGGCCCAGGATAACAGTACAGCTGTGTGTATGTGTGTGTGTGTGTGTGTGTTTGCTGCTGGGCGTGGCAAATAAACACATCAGCTAAAATGCTTTTTACTTAAATTAACAACACTGAGCAGCTTGCTTCGGCTTCAGGCTAAGCGACCTGCCAACTAACCAAGCTAGCCAAATCACCAGCTTTTTGCATGTATGTGTATAGGTGTCTTTGTGTGTGTGCGTGTGTGTGCAGATTTAGCTGTTCGCAAGGCGAATTGAAAAACACGTATCGACAGACAGAAAACGCCAAGCACTAAATCAATGAAATACGAGTAAGTAAATAAACGAGATATCCAAAAAGTCGAAATTGATATGTTCTTGGGTGCTGAACGATTAGTCAACAAAAATAAGACAACTTAAATACTTTAATAATACGATGGTGGGCATGGCTGTTGCTTTGAAATTGTCTTTAATGAATGAAAAAAAGTTATTTGAAATTTTATTTATATATAAATATTAAATACTTTTATTGTAGGAGGTCATAAACAGTCATTTACTAAATTGAGTTCAATAAATATTTTTGTTTTCCTCAATTTTCTTAAATGATCTCATTGAAAATACGTTCAAAAGAAATCTGATTGAAATGATATTATAATCTTAAAAATCTGTGAAGCATTTCCCCCGATGAACTCAGTCATTTTTCTTTAACGCAGCGTAAGAGTTAAAATAGAGTAATTTAGAATGCTTTGGCTTGATTTGTTTTTCATAAAGTCAGTAAAGTACCCAATATTCATAGAGAGCACCCCAGTTGTATCCAGCTTTTATGAAATGAAAACACAGACAGAGAAAGCGAGTACCCTTTATCGCCAGAGTATAAAAATTCGAATTCTGCCTGCGTGCCTCATACTAACTGGTATGGCATACTTAAGCAATCGGAGCAAATGTTTTATCGTCACTTTGCCACACACTCGCATTCACACATATACATATGCGAAGGCTCACACATGCACGCTTGTGTATGTATATGCTTGGCATACAAAATGGCGCCAGTTCTCTTTTGCCTTTGTATTTGGCCATTGCGTTTGCCTCAGCATCTTTTGCCTCAATCTCAATCGTCTCGAATGGCTATTAATGGAAAGTTGAGAGGGGGCACAGAAAAGGGCGCAACGGATAAGAAAAGGGGCATATCATGCTATTTAAGCGTTTAAATGGATCGAGCGTGTATTGTAAATTTAACAGGAACTTTTGCAAATCAAAAATGCGTCAATTATATGGTTACATAATTACCAGAGCCTGCGAACCGGTTCAATGGGCTCAAGATGATTCGCCAGGGGCTCTCTCTCGCAAAAAAACAAACAAATAAATTCCATGCAAAAGAGCAAAAACTTTTGCACGAACACAAACACAAACATATAGAAAAACAGAAACAGCAACACAAATGTCGAAAGTTTACAATACACAAGTGAAGCCGCAGGCTAAACGAAATTGAGGGCGTCTCCGGGCCCCCAGGGCTGCGGCTGGGGCTGGGGCTGGGAATAGTCAGAGTCAAATCCTCTATGGCAACAAAAGGCTCAATGGCAGCGGCGTCAACGTCGACATCGGCATCGTTGCCGTCTTCTAAATTGCCACAAAATTTATTATTATTGTTTTATATAAACAGCAAATGTGCGAAAATAAAGCAGACTGCCTGGTTAGAGGAGGGCAGCTGGGTCAGGATGCTGATGAAGCCCATCCCACCAACTGAGCAAATGCTAAAGCTGTGCTCTTATTTATTTTTGCCTTGCTTGAGTGTCTGTACATTGTTTTGAGGAAATCAGCAACCATCCAACAAAAATCATATTTTGTGTACCAGCTTTAAAAAATAAGAGAATAAATAAATTTAAATTGTACATAAAAATTAACACGCTCTTTCGCTCTGTCCCTCTCTCACTCTCTCTCCCACTCTCTGTCTCTCTCTCATTCATTGCAGAACTGCCACAAACGTTTGCCTGCCACAGTTATTTCAAACGAATTTCTGTTATTTAATAAATTTTTTCATTTGAAAAGAGCTTTCGATATTCGATTTTATTTTCGTGGTTTGTTTTGCAATTTTTTTTCATATGCATAAGATTTGTTGTGGTTCAGGTTTAGTCCTTTCAAAGTGCAGTCTATTGCAATTATGTAAAATAAAAACGGAGCATATGCAACAAAAAAATTTTGAAATTCATTAAGGAAAAATATAAAAAATATGAAATTAAAAATATAAATATTTAAGTGCGAATATAGATTTTTCATATGTGGACAACGAAATATTATTTGAATTTACACTAGCGTCAATTTTAAATTTTAACTTTATTTTACTTTGCTTTAGGTCTGTAATCAACAAAGTGTATGTTTACTTGATAATTGATATATTGGTAAAAAACATTATTAAAGTATTCAGTTGATTTTAACTTGTAATGTATCAATAAATAAAGCAAGCAACCAACATAATAGCAAAATAAAAGAATTCCACAAAGAAAAAATTGTTAAACATTTTATTTAAGTTTGTTTAAGTTTGTATACATTTCAAATCGATTTGATTTCAGTTGTGTTTTATTTTTTTTATGCAATGCTATTCTTTATTTTTGCTGTAATAGTTTTTATGAAAATTGAAATTTATTCATTGAAATGATTGATTTATAGTCATGCATAATGCCCGTATATACATATTGAACTCAAATAATAAAATGCTCTGCTGATTGTATATTTGCTTTTACTGCCAGGCTTTCATAAACACTTGAAGCGATTTATATTTATTGTTTCCGCTTGGCAGCAGCTGAATGCAATAAGCGCATGTCCGCCAGCTGTCCATCAGAATGCGATTGTAAATAAAAATAGGTAACGAATTGCATTTTTAACATTAAATCAATTCACATTTACTACGACCACGGCCGGGCGAAAGCACAAAAACTGCCCAAAAGTAAAGCTCAGCATCCTGCGCCCCAGGACACACATATGGTTGGATTTATACAATATTTAATTAAAAAGGCAGACAATGCTCATCAGGCGCAGCATGTGATTGGTTTTGGCTTGCCAGAGAGTGGAGGGCGGCTTAGTGAACTTAAGTAAATTAAATGTCATGGGATATGCCGAACTTGTGCTCTTAAGCGCCTCAACGACTTGCCCCACAGAAGCCCCGGCGATGAAAATTGTCTTTAAACTGGCGACACAAAGCGAAAAGCAATAAAAGCTGTGGGGTTGTTATATTCCAATGCGAGTGTGCGTAGTACGTGTGTGTGTGTGTGTGTCTGTGTGTTTGGCTGTGGATAAGGATGTAAGTGCTGCGGGACGAAGGAGAGGGGCTAGCAGAGGATGGCTGGTGACTATGAGCTACAAGGAATTTACATATTTTAAATAACTTGTGGGGCTCACTAGAGCGACTGAGGGTTGACAATGGCGACGCCGAGACAACTCCAATTTATTTGCAATTTGTTTGAAATTTATTTCAAAGGCACCCCACACCCAAAAAACACGCCCACTCGCACATCCCCATGGCCCATAATTGCACTCATAAAATGCGAACAGCTCAGCGCCTCGTCGCTTGCCGATATTTATGCATATCTAACTGCACACAGACAAACAAACAAATTATGTGCTCATTTGAATACACATTCTAATGCGCATCACGTTGACAAAAATTCATTGAAGCGTGCACCATACCCAGAATACACACACAAGCCCAAACACAAACCCAATCCCAAACCTCGCTACCTTGACTTTCGAACTGTGCCGCAACCAATCAAGCAACGTAGAGTCACGGGTCTATATACGTGTGTGTGTGTGTGTGTGTGTGGGTGTGTGACAAAAACACAACTTATTTTGGTACCCCCACCCACACAGACACACACGCTTAGCCGATACACAGTTAATCTATCAGGATATAGCACAATGTGTAGAAAATTAAATGTGCGCCCCTCCGGAGGGGCTGGCAGTCATGTGTGCGGTTGTCCTTCGAGTTGGCTGTGTGTGTGTGTGTGTGTGTGCGAGTGTGCTGTATGTAATGTAAATGCAAACTAAACACACAACAGGCTGAGCATTAAGTCGATTGCTTCAAGGACCTCAGCGCGCGCTCTAACAGAGATCCTGCCAGCAACAGCTCCTGCTCTTGCTCCAGCTCCAGCTCCAGCTCCTGCTTGGCGCTTTGTCATTACCTCCAGCAGACGCCCCCTACCCGTCTCATGTGTTGGCTGCAGCTCACACTCACTTAATTCTCGCTTTTGCTGCCACTTGAAGTGTAAATGAGTGGCTCACTCCCCCCAAGTCCTTGCCTCTATGTATCTATGTTGCTGTGTATCTGCGTGTGTAAACGCTGAGGCTGCTTTTTAATAAGCAATTTACTTTTAGCTTAACAACGCTCAAGTGCCGCCGCTTGTAATGAAATACGCGAACGGCATAAGCAGGCGGCTTACACATTTACTATATATATATATATATATATATATATATATATATATATATATATAGACATATATATAAAGGGAGAACTTGCAATGATTTTTCTCTTGTGCTGTTTGCCAACGATAATTAATTTTTTGGCCCGCTTACGCCCAAGCTGAGACCTTGAGTTTTTATTCATTAAAAATAAATTACAATGTTTTTATTTACTTATATGAGACATACTTTTTAACCTTAGAAACCAGCTTAAATTGCTTGTTGGTTCGCGACACTAAGGCTTTGGCAAATTACTCACAAGTACTTCATTTTATGGGAAGAGAGTGAACGAGACGGAGAGATAGAGATAGAATGGTCTATGTGGTAATGGAAAATTATTAAATGTTTACACAGCGATTTAATTCAGCTGTTTGACATAATTTCAATTATACTTTGCATCAAAATGAGTTTGAACTTTAATTTTATAATTTTTATGTAATAATCGTCATTCATGTAATGATTTTAAATGAATTTGAATTTGTACAAAGAGACATTTAATTTCCACGAATTTGAATTTCCTTCAGCTAAAATTAGCTCGCATTTAAGTCATGCTTCATTCTATTCGAAAACAAGTAAAATATCAAAAAAATACTCTCAATATTTTTAAATGGTTTAAAAAAATAAAACAATTGACTGCCAATATACATAAGGAATCATTTTAGAACACTTTCCAATACATACCTAAAAGACTTATTATTCCTGTTGAAACTTTAGAAATTCGAACTTGTAAACTTTAATTTTTTAATTTCATATTTAAAATAGAAAAAAAACCAAACTTTAGTCCTAATTTTGTTTTCGTTTTATGAAAAAAGTAGCTAATGTCAGATTTACAAAAGTGAAATTAAGAACAGAACTGATAATATTTTAAAATTAAACAAATATATCTACCTAGTCATTTTAACAAATTCTTGTTGTGAGTGAAAGGAATAAAAATAATAAGATCCTCTTTCCTGGGCTAGTGCGCAGGACATGTTGCTAGGCCAGCTAAAGTGAATCAAAGCGAAGCCACTTGGCCGCAAATCATTTTAAGTTGGCTTTTATTACCGCTGTCCTGGCGGACGCGTGTCTGCAACAAAATGTGGCCACATTTGAGCACCTGCTGGACCCGCACGCACCTGGGCCTGGCTTTTTTGAGGCACGGCTTTGCCTCGGCGGTTGTCGGGAGCGTTGACAAAAAGTGTGCTTCATTTTTATATGGCCACAACTGTGGCGTTAACATGGCAGCAATGTTTAAGCTGTTCATAAATCAAATTGCTTTTTATTGTGCTGGCCATTTGTCAGTGCACCTCTTACATGGTCAACGCTTTTTGCCACGATTTCCATGCCGCTGAGTTAATAAACCAAAATCGAAACTCTGTTTGTACCGCTGCCGCCACACCACGCAAGTGCATAAATATTATTTTTAAATCTCAATGAAATATGGCGGACAACTTTGACGAATGGTTATTTGCCCAAGCACATATGTATACATAATATTCATAAATAAATAAATGAATTGAATGGGCAAATACCAAGGACCACGACGGGTCAGGTAAAAATAAACAGACAGCCATTTATGTCGGGCCCAAATAAAGGCATGAAATAAAGGCAAAAAATTAAAAGTTACTTCAAAGCTGCCACGCAGATACTGATTTACATATTTAATGATATTTGCATAAAGCACAAATAACAAACGCTCGCCACCTTTAAAGAGGTTTCCATGGTTACGATTTACAATACATTTAAGAACGCAGAAATATTACAATTTATTAAAACAAACTAATAAATAATTAATTTAAAATAAATTTATAAAATCGATACTGCGTAACTTACTACTTGAAATAATACTCAAAGTTATCGTTAAGTTGATGTATTCGATAATTAATTTACGTTTTAGTAAATATATACAGTACAAGAAAAATAAGGTTGCCATGTATTTTTTATTAATACTTTTATATTACGATTATTTGCCTGATATATTTATATTTTTATATATTGCTTTTTTTGCTGGGTATCTGTTGTTTGAGCATGCAAAACTGGTTGTTGTTGTTTTCACATTGCCGTAGAAAACTTCGGACATACCTTTATCGGTTTAATCAGGCCCGGCTAGTCGTCCTCTGTAACCTGCAGTGAAAAAATGCAAAACAGAAAAAAAGGGTTTCATTTAGAAAAGTTGATAACTTTTAGGTTTTCGGCTTTCACTTATTTTATTTTTTTTTGCATAAACTCTTTTTCATAAATGACAAAAAAAATTGTCGTTGAGCTTAAATATTTTGGAAAGTAAAATGAACAATATGCAAATATTTCCTCGGGATGCTTACGGAATTTAAATTTTTAGCAAAGCCTTAAAATATGCGCTTCGCTCTCCGAGGCTGACCCTTTGTGTGATGTATTTTGGGCAAGGACACGGCAGCGAAAACAATAAAATTAAATATTCTATTTAATGGCGTCGTTGTATGCCAGACGCGTGGCATCTTCTGCCACGGCTCGAAACTCAACACTCGGGTACTCATGCAAGTATTCTGTGCTGACAGCCCCTTCAAATGTATGAGAGTTACTTTTGTTTCACATGAAAACATCGCTTCCAGGAAGTCGTTGAATTGGCCTTTGGGTGTCAAACGCAATGGCAGGTTTTAAATTTAACCTACAACATATAAATGCGGAACTGTCTATGCTATATGTACGTTTAGAAGAACACCAAATTACATGCACATCATATCAATTTTATTCCCGGCCTCGTATCCTGGGGCTATAATTCTCGAACGCCCCTCCTGTCCTTGCCAACAGCACGCAAATAAAATATAAAAAAGATTTTATTGACGGTCTCGACTTTGGTCCGGCAAAGTTGCCCTTTTATTCTAATTTTCGTATCTAATTTTTTTTTCTTTTCGGCTTTTCCTTCTCATTTTTTTTGTCCCAATTTGCTGTTGGGCTTATCTTTTTCTAAGGGCGCAATTTTTTCTCTATATGCATAGAAAAAAATGGGTTCACTGCGAAACGGAATTTTTTGTTTCATATAAATTAAGCAGATTACATGAGTTAGATAGGATTGGGTGCGTGTATGTCTGTGTGAAAAAATGGAAAACTCAGATTGGAAAAAGCAGGAAAGTAAATTCGAAAATGTTACTTGAGACATTTGGCTGCCCAGCCCCCTGCCCAATCGATGACACAAATAATACCTCAATTAAGCCTCGAGAAAAGAAATTTCGCTGTGCAAGCAATTCAAAAATTGTGAAGCGCACAAAACATAATGAAAAACAAGCAACATTTTCTGAGCAGTCAGCGCGCGCCTCAATTTATGCCAAAATATTCTACTCAATAGATATTTAATACTCAGCAATTTTTCCACCAAAAAAACCAAAAAAAAAAACAAAGGATGGGCAAAAACGCGAGGTTTTCGGCAACCGCAGCAGCGACCGCGTGCGCAAACAGCCCGTCGAACTTTTCCTTCTGCTGCGGATCGAAGGTCATAATGAGCGGTAGGCAGAGTAGGACTCCTGGCCTGGCTCTGCATTTTGTTTACATAATATTTTCATGTATATTTTGCAGCTTGTACATATTTTTTAATGATTTTTTTCTCGTGTTGTGTTTTGTTTCGGCCTGCTTGGCGCAAACTTTTAAAGGCGCCGCGTATTACAACTCACTTGCTGGAGCTTGTTGTCGATGGCGGGTGGTGCGCGCCGCGGTGGGTGGGTGGGTGCTGGCTTAACTGCCGCCCGGTTGGCTGTGGGTGCTGGCCCGGCCCCACAACATAATTGCGCTACTGCCGCCAAGGCAAATGAAAAACGCCTCGCAATATTGAAGCGGCGAACTTTTCAAGTGTAAGAAATTTAATTTCGAAATGTAGGTTTAACGAACGGAAATTGCTTTCGCTGTCGTTGCCGCTGCCGCTGCCGCTGCCTCAGAATGGTGTAAGCCCTTGTGTGTATTGTTCCTATGTTCCACTTCTTCCTCACGCTATTGTTGTTCCGCTTGCTGTTGTTGTTTTTCTCTGTGTGTTTTTTTCCGAGCAGCACCGACGGCGTGGAGAAAATGCAAAAATAAAAAATAAAATTCAGCTTTTTGCTGCTTGTTTTCATTTTGCAATTTGTTTGCTTAACTTTCTGATTGAGCTGGTGGCTCATTGCGGCGCATTACGCCAAAGAAAATGAAATTATTTAATGTTTTACATTTGTTCGATGGCCCCACAACATATTCACCCTTGGCCCGCTGCCCTTGTTTTTTACACTTTCTCTTTCTCTCTCTCACACTTTTTTATGGCATTGCGGCGCGTAATTGCGACTGATTTGTTTGGCATTTTGCACGGCTATTTATTTTCGTCATGGTCAGCTTGAGGCCGTCCAGGATGGGGCAAGAATTTGGCCCAGAGCGTTGATTGAGCCCGTTGGGAGTTCAGCATGGCAAGCCCAACGTTGGGAAAGTCAATGTTGATTCGAAAACAATGCAAATATATTTTTAATTGTTGTCTTGAGAAAAATGCTTAAAACAAAAATTCCAAAGTGCGAAAAATTTTTAAAATAAGTAGAAATAAACATTATCTACGTTCATATAGAAAATTGAGTACAATTTTAACTTCACCTATCATTTGACTTGTTCTTTTGCTACAAATGGTCAGTTTGTGCAAAACTTAACCACTTAAAAAAAAACTTAAAACAAATATAATCAATGATTATTAATTAATAACCGCATACTATATGTACTTAATCTTATTTTAAGAATTCTTGAGTTTTTTAAATATCTGTGTATCTGTATTTTATTTTTTGTTTCAATTATTATCGTTAATTATATAATACAAAAATAAAAATACTCAATTATATTGTATGGTTTTTATAATCAATATTTTCTTCATTATTACTTATTGTTAATATTCGTATTTGCACTATATCTAAAAACCTGTTCATTGTTCACTTATAAATAAAGTTTATCAATTCCATCATACTACGAAAATAGTTAAAAAATGAAAATTTAAAACTCTATCAGCCTCAATTTACGATTTTATTATTTAAAAGAAATTTTTTTATACATTTAATTTAACACTTCTTAAAAGTTGCCTGAGGTATTTAAATTTTTCCCATTTACATTTTCCACATAGCTGTATTCCAGCGGCAACATATTTATTCAAATTAATGAATGAATTTATATTTTGTTATTTGTATAAAAAACATGTTTAACTTTATTTAAATACATATTAAAGCACAATTAAAATATGTGCGCAGCAATTTACTGATGAGTTGCAATTTAAGCCCATTATTTAAATGTTGTATGGTCGGCGAAAATGCCAAATATTTGGCCACATCAGTGACAGATTTTTGCAGTGCACTTATTTGCCAATTATGAAACCAGCTGCCAAGGTTAAGCCAAAGCACTTTGCGACCACTTTTGACTTGTTAAACCGTCACAAATGAACCGCCAACCTTTACCCTTGGCGGCTGTCAAAGTGCAGCTGCAGTCAGAAATGCCAAAGGGAGGCTAATGAATGGCCGTTCCATTAGCCGTCGGCTAAAGTAACGTGAATTGCACTCGCCCACACACACACACCCGCAGACAGCCGCCCACACACACACACGCAATCTGCCACGCAAAGTTTCCACAAAAAGCAAACCCGAAACTTTGGCAAATATTGTAGCTAAATCTGGAAATAGAACATACGTTGACAGTGGGCGCTACGATAAGCTCCCGGAGAAGCTTATATAAAAACATAAATAACAATGGCCGAAAGCACGCACACACACATGCAAAACAAACTAATCAAACTTTGGCCAGCAACCAAACTGACAACAGCAACAAACTTAAGTCCAAAAACAAAATCAACTCGAAAATGCGCAAAACAAATTGCTTTATTTTCTAATGCTAGCAGCATTTGAGCTGCTGCTGCTGCTGCTGCGCTGCTGCTGCTTCTCTCAGTTCCTTGATACTTTAGAATATTAACCCAGAAAACGTGCGGCGCCAACTCACCGAAAGCAGCATCAGCAGCAGCTAAGGACCCCACCCCGCAGCCTTCAGCCACGGCGCCCGATACTGGAAAAAAATCGAAAATCAATTTTGGTTAATGTGCCCGGGCAACTTGGCTGTCGGCTGCCCGGGGCACCGCTGCCTGCCCGTGCCACGCAGCACACATGTGCCACACGCCCCCTCCTCGAGATGGTTTCCCAAATCTGAATGCGTTGCTTCTGCTGCTGCTGCCGGTGTCCATAGCATATTTTTGCATAGTATATGTAGTTTATGCAAACATTTTTACTCACACAGCCCGCCCGCATAAATTATGGCGTTCTCGACACTTTGCAACACTGCGGCACTGTCTCGGCCATAAAATTAGACCGTATCTAAAGGGTGTGGCCCAGAGAGTGGCCCGGCAATCGCTGTTTATTCTGCATGTCATTTGTGGGCAAAAAGCTGGTTAAGACACTCCAATAAATGAACGTGCTTTTATGGGAACATTTGAATAAGTATTATCATACTATATGCGTCCGTGTATTCAAATTTTAGATCGTTTTTGAGACCCAAAAATACAACAGCACTTAATAATATAACATTTACGTGTTTATCTTGATTCTTCGAATTGTCTTAAAGCGTGTTTCATAATTAGGTTTCAAATTAATTGTTTCTTATAATCTGCTATTAACAATTATTATATGACATTTCTCGGTGCACAGCTTAGGTTCGATTTAATTAATTAAAATAACACAAATTCGAAGAATTATTTAGAAAATTATTTTTATATACTGCAGAGATTTTATTAAAATGTAAAACACACGGAAAATTACATCTCCGATCCTATAAACTATATGCATTCTTAATCAGTAAATCAAGAGTGCTCTTTAAATATAATAACATTTAAATAAAAAAAATCGTTATTAATTCAAAATCTATTTTCACACACAGTGAACTTTAGATTATAACACTCATTTTATTAAGTCTGTAAGGGTATTTCGTTTTCGGCGGACTAAAGATAAATTTTTTCCTTCGTTTCAGATTCAGTTGAATATATTTTATAAAAAAATTAGCTTTTTAAATGCTTTTACCACATTTGGACCCATTTAGGTCCAGAACTTGAAGCAGCTTATGGCCAGTCAATTAAACTCAAATCGTAGGAAATAATTTATTTGCTTTGTACCCCACTAAAACCGAGGAAAATGGCAACAACAAAGTTGTTGTATGTGAGAAGGAGTATAGGAGGCAGAAGAAGACATTTGAAACATTTATACAGCATTTGAAACATTTTTAACCAGAACTTCATTTACATGAGTTCAGTTAAGTATTGTCTGTTATCAATATATTACTATGATTATACAAGTAATTTATATTTAAAAACATATAATTCTCTTTAATGTATTTATTTTTACTGTCGATTTCTTGTGTGTAACAAATATTGCTCCAGGGAAAACATTCACCAGGGGGTTACGATAATGCTTATCTACAATTTCTTCTTTTGACATTATTTAAGTCTTTTATTTTACTAATTGCTAAACCTCTTCGCACTACAATCAAAAACTAAATACAAGAGAACACTGATATTCTGATTTTCTATTCAGTCTATACAGGATATCTCTCTGTCGAGCACGCTTGACTTCTACGCGACAACAAGCTGGTAACTGTTGATGTAAGCTTAGCATTGCTTGTAAAATGTTTGCTTTTGTTTACTTGGCTAACCGAGCGGCGGTTTTCGAGCCAAGTTTGGCTCTGAACTCCTGTGACTGCTTCCGTTTCCGGCATAGTTTTCGCCATCTCGCATAAATATGCAGAGTTCTCGCTGCTGTGCCACGCACAGGTGGTCTGTGTTCAGTTACCAGTTTGCACCTGGGCTCACACCTAGGGGAACACGCAGCCCCTCCCCCACCCCACACTCTCGTACTTAGTCGGTCTGTCTTTCAGCCACATTTTGTGTTGATTTTATTGTAAGAGTACATTTGCCAGCAGCGCCACTGAGCCGTGAACGGCGTGTCGTCATTATCATCGCCATCAACATCGCCATCATCGTCTTCAACATCATCATTATCATCATAATGAGCATCGCTGTCGACCCATCATCACCGTTGTGTGTGCTTTCATATGAGAGCTAAATTTCCACCGCGCAGCCCCCCATAGACAGGGAGACAAGGATGAGACGCCATTTTAGCTTTGTTATTGTTGTTGTTTTGGTTGCCTTTTTAACGTGAGCCTCTCATGTTATTTACTTAACAATTTTCTGAATAATTTAAACAGGCTTTCTCTCTAGTTGTTGTTGTTGTTGTTGTTGTTGCTATTACCCGTACACTTCCTGTTTGCCTTTGCCACCCCCACTCAATGGGCGCTGAATTATGAACGTGTGCTTTTTTCGCTTCGCATAGTTGTGAGTTTGCATGGGTGATAGTTGTCCACCCACTCGCAGACACATTTTCACCACATCTGTGTGTGTGTGTGCGTGTCTGTGTCTCTTGCTGACATTAAATGCGGTTTGTCTGTGTGTGTGTGTGAGTGTGCGCGCTCTGTGTTGATAATGTGCATAATAAGCCTTAATTAATGTTAAATAATGAATTTTCTCATTTACACGCCAGCCAATGCTGAAAAGCCAATGCCCCGGGAAGCCGCCAGCAGCTTTTCTTCGTGTTGCATGTATAAGTTTTCTGTGGGCTTCCAAATATTTACAGTTGGTGCTTACCGTCTACCCGACCGCCTGTCCGTCCGTCCGTCCACCTTTAACCGGTAAAAGAGCACTTCAGTTATCCCCGCACCCTTCTCGCATACCCGTTTTGTTGTGGTTGCTTTTTGGACGCGCTCCACTTTAAAATGTAAACGGCCACAACAGAAACATTTAAAACTGAGTCAGTTCTTTATTTATTTTTGCGTTCTGTTTTTTTTCTTTTTTGGTATTTTTATTTGTGTTTGGCTTGTTGTTAATTAAAATTGCAATGAAAAGGGTTTAGTTGCCTTTTATTGGGCCGTGGGTTTGGTGCAAATTTTAATTTGTCAGGGGAGAGGCAGGGTAAGTTTCCAGTCAGCCCGAAGGTAGGTCGAAATATGTGTTTGTGCCCTCCGACCCAAAAAGTATTTGGAAAACTACCAATTAGAGATAAACGCTTAGCTAAATAGATGTATATAAAAAACATAATGAATAGCCCAATTAAAAGTAAATAGCTGGGTGGGGTTTGCTTGTGCTAAATATAAAATTAAATTGAATAAATTAACCACTGGAAAAGTTGTTAGCTTTAGGAAACTGTAATTTATTTTTTTTTATATTTTTATATATATTTGACTACATATTTTGTACTTACATTTCATACTTAGTTAAAAATAAATGTAAAAAAATGCCGGAACCGAACAATATTTATAAAAAAAATAAAATTTTCTTTCATTTTATTATTTTGAAATATTTTTAAACATGATTTATATTCTCTTAAAATATTTTTAAGCTCTGTTCTTCATAAAGTTAAGTCACCGTAAAGGCATTTAAATTGCATGTTCACAATATTTTTCGAACGTGTTGGATCATGTTTGAATTGTATGCACACAGTTGGAGAATATGTAAATCAAAATTGTTCAAAAATTTGTAAGGGGAGTATTTATAAAAATAAAAAACATTAAAAATTTTATTTTCAAATTCGATTCATTTTAATTTCATCAATAAGAGATTAAACCATGATGGTGCATATCATAAAAATCGATACACTTTTGGCAAAGTTATGAGACTTTGAAATATAATAAGTATGAATTCGAACTATATATATTTGAAATTTTTGTCAATTTTGGCAAGATTTTTAAAGAAAAATCGACCCCGTTCTGATTACTTTTAAAGTTGCTTTCTATACTAATTTTGCTACTCGCAATCAATTAAAAAAAAATTCGCGATCCTAAATTGAAAAAAATGTTTTTATTCAATACAAGTAAGCGGGGAGTAAAGGATTTTTTTAAAAATAAAACCAAAAAAAAAATTGTTTTCTAATTGGAATTAAATCAATCTAGAGGTCAAAAAATGATGAAAATTGTGAATATGATGAAAATCAATTCAGTTTTGACAAAGTTTTGGGGCTTTGAAATATAGCATCTATGGATTCGGGAACTTACATGTCCAAATTTTTGTCTTGTTTTGGAATGACTTACACACCCAACCTTAATATAAATTATGTTGCACGATCTCTTAAAATACAATGACTCCAAAAGCAACATGTCTTATAAAATTTTACTGAAATTGGTAGAGTTCCTCAAAAATACAAACCTTAACCAGCAAGAGTCAAAATGCCTACCAACACTTGCCCCCAGCAAGAGCTGCAACAGCAGCTCCTTCTACCCACAACCTACAAGCCTAACAAACTGAAATATAATAATAATAATAATAATAATAATAATAACATTATTTGTTTTCTAGTTAGGTCCCAACTCTGAAACTTTTCGACAGTTCAAAGTTGAGTAAACTGCAAATATGTTTAGAATAAAGCCAAAATCAAACAGTTATTGCCGTTAACGATCATTTGACGCAATTAGGCAACCCAAATGCCACACAAATACAAATACAAATTCAAATACAAATATAGAAGAAGTAAACTGGAAACAACATCTGAAACGTTGCGCATCAAAAGTTCAAAACTCTCGCCATATCGAGCGTGTTTTATGCACACACACACGCAGACAAAGGAGGACTATTAGGATTAATGCTCAGCAAAAATTAGAAATAACATACCCGAAATTGGAGAGCAAAATGGGTGTCCAAAACTTTCGAGGCGCTCAACTTTTAGACGATGCGGTTGTTAGAGCTGTTGTTAAAGTTGTTGTTGCTGCTGTTGCTCCACTTTGTTGATGTCGCAAAAATCAATGCGGTAATATTTTATCCTTTTTATATGGCGGCACACACACAGTCACAGTCACAGTCACCAACACACACACACACACGCGCGCACATGTGGAAAATGATGGCAGGCAATGAAAAAACAGAGCGACAGCCGCCGCAAAAAGGGAAAAGGAAAAGCAGCACACAAGAAAAGTTGCTTAGCTCAACGGTTTTCGTGTTGCTGTACGCCGTAGTTGATTAGCCGGCGCCCGTCGATATAGTATATTTCTTTTATTATTGCAATCTGCCTTTTATATGCGCCACTTTTATTTGCCATGCGTTTTATCGGTTTCTGCACTCATATTGTATATTTGATAGACTTTTGTTTTTCGCTGGGCACACAAGCCTAATGGCAAGTACTTCGACTTGGGCTTAGTTTAGCTAAATATAAGCTGGAATTTTACTTATAGTTTCTTTCAGTTTTTTTTTGTTGTTTGCAATGTTTTCTTGTTGTCTTCTCTTTTCCACTCGTATTGCACTTGACTGCTTCTGGGTGGCCGCAGCTGAGTGCCCCGTCAATCAAAATCAATCAAATTCCGCTAGACACGCCAGCGATTGCTGCCTCTGCAGCATTTACACATGTTCCGTCGTCGTTTTTGTCGCCGATTTGCGGCTATCGAATTTACGGGTTAAATGCATTCGTAAATGACATGAAGTTTCTCTCACAATTTGACGCCGCGTATCCGTTTACCGTTTTAGATCGCGTAGCGCGCGAGTTTGAAAACAACTTTTCGCGAGCCCTTCAATAGGGAATTCCTGGCCTGCTGGCGTTGCCACTTCACTGCACTAAATTTGTTTTGGCTGTGTCCTCTATTTTGTTAGCGTTGTGACCTAGTGGCCGTTTTGTGCTTTGTTTTACAATTGCTGCCGACTATTGCATTGTAACGGTGAATGCAACGACTATGCGATAACTTTCGCTGAGATGTACAAGAGAACTGCGACACGCGCGACGCCAACACCCCGTCCGTCTGCGTGATTGGTGGGGGCCCGCTGTGTCTGTCGTGAACGGCGAACGCTTTGAGACTGCTTGGCCGCAACGCTCCGACGACTTTCAGCCTGGCACTCGCCTGCCACGCAGAGCCCAGCGACGTCGTCATTGCCTTCGTCGTTGTCGTCGTCGTCATCGTCATCGTCGTCGTGTCTCAAGAACTGTTATACGTGCCGGCGCATGCACATTTAGAGGCTACGTCGCGAGAGAGCGCCCGAAACTGAGCGAGGCTCTCTCTACAGGCAGCGCGAGCTTGACTGCGTTTGGTCCATGGGGCAAGAGTTTTCGTTTTCGTTTTGCTTTTCTTATTTTTATTTTGATTTTTATTTTTAGTGCTTTGCGGTATGTGATTTATATGTCGCCGTAAAAATGCATAATAAATACGGGTTATCAAATTAAAATTAAGCAACTAAATAAAGAGAGCGCCACAGCCAAAAGTAATAGCTGGATAAATGTAGCACAAGAACAATAAATTATTTAATATTCTAGGCTCAGCGGGGCCAGTACTTGCCATTCCGAATATTTTTAATATTTACCAAAAATTATTAGAGGTGGATATTAAAAGCAGATATTGAATATTAACAATTTATTGAGTATTTTGCCTAGGGAAAGGAAAAATTATCAGAGCTGAATTTGTGAAGAAATTTGTGAAATCAATTCAAATAGATTTAATATTTTGAATTTTCACATACTTAAAAAAAAAATACACTATTTTTCAAAATAAAAAAAAAATAAATGAAATAATCCATAATATTTAAAAATCTCTAAAGGTATTTTCTAGTCATAAATAAATATTTATATTAAGTTAAATATGATTTTTTTTTAATTTTCAAAATAACAATAACATAATATTTTTTAAATATTTTATAATATAATTCTAATAGTATATACTTTTTTATTTTTAAAACCATTTTACTTTCTAAGTTCAATTTATTTAAAATTAAAAATCAAGGTTTAGGAGCTAATTGGGAAGCCAAAACCGAAATATAAATTGTAGTCCGTTAAGTTAAACTCCTCGAAATGTTGATTCATTACTCAAGTGTTCTCGTCTCATCTCGTCTTCAACTTATACGAGCAGCTAACACCCAGTTATCACTAGCTTCTCACTTACCACTCAGCGGGTGTGTATTTTTGTACAGCTGCTGCCTTGATAAGCACTATCAATGGCTTTTTGTTTACATATTTTGTTTCCGCTTCCCCACACACACACACACATGCACCGCAGTAAACGTACACGCACAAGAATTAAACTGGTAACTGAGTTTATAAGAGCCAGTGTTCCCAGTATAACTGAGCGAATTCCCTGTATGAGTACAGCTTGTATAACAGCGCGAACTGTGCTAACGGGTTAATTCTCTCGCCCCGCGAGTCGGCGCTCTGTTCGAACTCAACACACAGCTGACTGCCGCCAACTTCACCTCAGTGCACAGCTCAGAAGCGGGGGTGGGGATGGGTGTGGGGTAGGGTGCTGCAGCAAGTGACGCCAGGACCTGCGAAGACTTGTCGTGGACTCAAAGCAACCAACAGCCAGGCCCCAACACTGCAGGCCAAAAATATCGATTCCATTCGATTCGATTCGAGTCGATTGCTTGGCCGGTTGGATGGGGAGTGGGTTGGCTGCTTGCGTGGCTTTTGGCAAACCGAGCACAGCCCCCTCGCCCCACTCCTTTTACCGTTTTTACTGTTTTATAAGCCGCGTCTGTCTGCGCCTTCGCTTTGCGGCTGCTTTTTAAAATTTTGTTGCTTTCGCTGTTCTTCAATTTCGCTGCTGTTTTCCCCCCACCCCCACCCCCACCCTCACACACACACACACACGCACACAAAACGAGGCAAGTAACCAATGAAGCAGATAGTAATGTTTATTGTTATTCTTGGCAGCCGCCCCTGCGGCTATTCAAATCAATTCGTTGGCCGAGCCGCAGCAGCTTCTTCTGTATCTTTATTTAAATTTTTGTGGCTTTCGCCGGACAAAGGCAGCAAGAACAAGCCAAGCATTGCATATTATTAATGTCAACTATGCCAGTGGACGGGGGCTACCTCTCGCTCACTCCCCGCTAATCACTGGACTTTAATGGCATTGCGGTCGCGTTAAGTATACGCACCGTGGACCTAACTGGCGCATAGTGCACGTTCCGCGCCTGCATATTTTGGGCGAATTAAAACTATTTAAGTTTTTAATGCCCCAACAGGAATGATCTTGTGCACGGCATATAAATTACTGAGCTGTTTCACCCCGTCTCCAGACCCCCGCGCACTTAGTTGAGGCAACTTCAAAGGCCTCGCACGTCGCTGTCAACGACAAGGATGGCGGCAAGGATGAGGATAAGAACTTGCCGAAGCAGCGCCAGGAGGAGAACGAGGGGGTAAAGTAGGTGCACGGGGGCGGGTGTATCGGATGGGAAGACGTTGAGCACTTTGCCAAAGTTTTTACTTGGCTCGTTGGCAATTTTTTACTTTGTTGCTTTATGGGGATTTATGTTTAATCGGCCAAAGGTTGCGCGCACACACGCAGCAATGTTAAAAGCTCCTTTGTTTCACCCACGAGCGCGAGCGAGAGCGAGCGAGTGAGTGAGTGAAAGGGGGCGCGGAAGAGAGCAATACATGCAATGCTAACGTGGCTGAGAAATGATTTTGGCCCCTGCATATCTCGACGGCAAGTGTGAAATGTTGATAAACATTTACCAGACTTAAATGGATTGCCGGCAGCTTTCCAGCGGGGGTCCCTGCCATTGCGTGTGCCACGTTGGATGTGGGTCCCCAGTGCAGCAATAACCAGATAATATTTACAACGTATCTCTTCCCGTTTAGAAAATGAATTCCCCTTTCGGCGTCTTTTTGCACTCCAGAATTGAGGTATTCTTATCCACAAGAAAGCGCCCAGAAATCAATACACTTTAAGCATACAATGTATATACAGACGATCGTAACCTAACATACGATAACTATTCGATATAGAGCCACAAATTTTATCTAATTAATTTTATCTAATTCTATCTCATTTTCCAAGTTTGCTTGTACTTTGTGTTTATAATTTTTAATTTCAATATGCGAAGCAAGAAACCATCGTTAAGTACTTTCTTATTTTTCCTTAGTCTTAATTTGCAATATAAAATACACACCAGTCATTGAAAATTTTTGTAAATAATTAATTTTTCAGTTTATTTTGTAGCTTGAATTGAACTAAAATTTGTAAATATTTAGGAAAATTGTTTAGTTTCCTTTAAACATCTAAAAGTGAATTGGAATTTAAATAAACATTTTGAAGTCTTCCAAATTAAAACAATGCATTTAAAAGAAATCAAGGGACTAGGAGATACAAAATATGTGAATGGATGCTAAGTAAACTATATTAGAGAGTTAAAGAGCTGCCCTTTAAACGCTTTATTGCCCTGGCATGCAAGGGAAACTTTTTTCCAATGTGTTCTCATCGAATTCGCTAAAGTTTCCTGTTGGCCAAGTTGCTTGACCCTTTGCCGCGTCGACGGAGCTTGTGTAAATACACGAACTTTTCGTGGACTTTAATTAGGCGAGTGCAGGACGACGACGCCGGGCGAAATCAAAACAAGCGCCTGCAGAGCCCGTTAATTGAAGTCGCTCGGAGTCATGGATACCTATGGCAGCTATATATGGCCCTGATCTGTTATGGGCCACGTCAGCGCTGATTGCCCCGGGTTCCGCTTTATCCACGTGTTACAAAGCGTGCCGCAGTCCTTTGACTTGAGTCTAGACAATTGCAAAAAAAGGCTGCGTCTTTGCCAGGACTCGCAAGAAAAGATTCGCATATCTGTTTTTTGTCTGGCGCCAGCCTCTAGTTTCTTAGTTCTTGTTGCCTTTTGGTCTTTGACGCAGCTAGAATTTTAATTTCCGCACGTGGCTGACATGCCAAGGAAGCTGCCTGACAAACTGAGCCAGATTTCCCGGGCTGGCAGCTATTTTGAGCCCGTCTCACATTGGCATTTGTGTACGAGAATTTCACCTTTAATTACCTATGCCGCACACTAATTGAAAGCCAGTCATATGGCACAAATTTGACCTTGTCGCAATGTTTCATTTTCGTTCAACTGCTGCTATTGGCCACATTTCCAACTAATACAATGGGCTTGTTTTTCTTCCTTTTGGGGCACAGTCGGCAAACGTATTGCGGAATGCACTGCAAATATTTGTTCAAACATTTCCGAGCTCTTGCGCTCTGTTTCAGTTGTTAACGTTATTGTTCTACAACTTTTTATGTGGAATATTTGACGCCCCTGCGAAATTTGCCGGGCTGCATTTTCCGGGAAATGACTATTGGCAGGCAGCCATCGTGTAAAACCTTTATTTTTTTCTCTCCCATTTATTTGAGGCTTTTGTTTCGATTTGCAGCCGTGTCTGGATTTCCATTACCGAACTTACTATGCACTATTTTTATGGTCCTTACAACCAGCTAAGAGCGGGGCCATCAGCTTAAAAAACAAATAAATAAAAACGTTTGGGGCTTTTATTCAACAAGTTGAGCATTAATTGCCTTTCTGCTACTATTTCACTCGGATATAGTATTTTAGATTTGTCTTAAGCTTAACATTGAATAATGTAGTGTCACAATTTAAATGCCACATATCAATTGGAGCTGTGTCACATTTGAGAATTGGGTAATAAAAATGATGTATTTATAATTTTTTTTTTTTAGGCAATTCAGTCTTTTTGGGAATTTAAAGCTTAATACAGAGAGTTGAAGTTTGATTTTTAGTTCTTCCTTTCTGAGAAACAAAAACACATTATAATCGATGGTGGTAGTAAAATGAAAAAAAATGAGGGATAGCTCAAGAATACATGTAAATTTAATAGGCTTGACCTTAGATCAGTTTGTCTTATCTTGAAAAGATAGTGTATCTTGCAACCACATTGTTCGCACTTTAAGGTTTCCTTCTTATTAATACTTAAAATGCGCTGCGTTGTCAGCCTGAGATTTGTCTGGCTGCAGCCAAATGGGAAAAACTGTGCGCTCAGCCGATTTTTGGCACAGTTTTCATTGTAAATGGGCGGGGCTTTCCAAATGGAAGATCTATTGGGTGGATTTGTCGAGCGAGTCGATGTTAACAGCGCTATTATTTCCTGTGCAAGTTTACTATCTACAGGGACTTAAAGAACCAAATGAAGCAATAGTACGAATGCTGTAGTCGGGTATATGCGCTCCGTCATACTCTGATTGCTGTGTAACGACAGCATATAAAAGTCAAAAATAGTTCCCTTGATTAATGTAAAACTCATAAATAAAACTCATAATCATAAATCATAAATAAATGGAAAATTAATTGGATTTTAAATTAATCTTATTTTAATCTGCATATTATTAAGCTTTGCTCTCAGTTTTCTTACATGAGTCGATGCTTTTGTGAATCTATAAAATTAAAACAATTATTTATTGCATTTAGTTGGATATAAATATTCGGGTATATAAAAACGAATAAAAATATAAAGACACGCAATTCATGAAGCAGAAAATGAATCCGACTTTGGCTAAAAATTATGTGTTCACAATATAAAAAGAAAAGTTCGATCGTATTTCGATTCCTTTTATTGATTTTTAGTGGGTGAGGAATTCTTTCTTTCTCCTCTCTCTCTCTCTCTCTGAAATGGAGTCAATTGGAATAAGTGGCAACAATGATAACAATAAAGCCAATAACAGCCTAAGTGCATCAGGCTTGCAGGCTTACCCAGCCTCCAGTTGAGTATATGTTGGTAAGCCCCACTGTTATTTCTATAATTGTACTGCTAAATCAACACTTCCACTAATTGCCAGCATTTTAGCTGGAATAAGCGCCAGTTGTTTTTACAAAATATTTATTGCATAAGCCGCATCAAGTGCAGTCAGCTATCCGCATACGCACAAAGAGATGGATCCGAACTTGTCGTGTATCTCTCTGTGGCCCACTTGGAATGCAGCTTGAAGTGTGCAATTAGCAGACCTTTGCCAGCTTAAATGCAACTGCGAAGTTAACTGACTGAGCCAGAAATAAATTGCGAGCTAATTGCGAGCAATTGAGAAACTGCCACAGCAAAAGTGCAACTTGAAGGCGCTGGGCACGTGGAGAGGGGACTTAAAACTTTATGCTGCTCGAGTGGCAACAATACTTCAATGGGTAAACATTTAAAGCGCACTCACACACACACACACAATACATACAAAAGTACATATACTTGTACTTGAGCGTAGATATAATTTGAAGATTTTCACAACTGGCCCACAACTGCCAAAAAGACATGAAGGTTAATTGCGTTGCTCTATAGCCAAAAGCAGAATTTCTATCTGCATCTGCACTCGAGTATCTCAGCGTGTGTGTGTGTGTGTGTGTAAGCCTTGCAAAATAAATTACATTTGTGCTGGCTGCCAAGAAAATTGAAAAATTCTGCATGGCTGGCAAGCTGCTGCCTGCAGCTGCAGTCGCAGTCGCAGTCGCAGTCACAGTCACAGTTGCATTTATGCATGCATTTAAAAAAATACTTAACCTATGTACAACCACTTAAGCACACGTACACACACAATACAAACACAGCTAGGTAACCACGTAGATATATATGCACCGTAAAACTGTGGGGCATCTCTGCTTATCAACCACTGATATACACACACACACACACACACACATTCATTTATCAGACCAAAATATTGAAGCAATTTTCATCGAGTTTATATACAAATTCTATATTTTCGATTTTATAAATTGAAGTTGAAGTCTTAGCTTGCTCGGCATGTCGTTTCAGAGTTCATGCCTGGCCAAAGGTGAATTGAAACCAAGTACGATAATTGATAGCTGCTATATGGAACATTTATTTATTTCTTAAAATAAATTTGTAGACAGATAAATCATGCAGACCCAAGTATTGTAAATTAATTCAACAGAAAGCAATATTTTGCATTTAATAATTGTTGTATATGTAATTTATTATGTTTATTAATTCATTTACTTGGAATACAGCCGAGGGTAATTTGCCCAATAATTAGTTGGTTTGATATATTTACAGTGTATTCAATAAGTTAAATAACATGACAAAGAACTTAATCGCCTTAACTAGGAATTAATGTTAAATGAAAATCACTTTATTTGATTTAAGATATTTATTTGGAGTTGTTTCAAAGAGGATTTCAATAATACTTATAACATAACAAAATGTTAAAAAAAAGTTATAACACAGTTAAATAAATATTAATTGCTCAACCACAGCCAAACTGGTCAGTTTGTTAATTCTTACATGTCCCATAAATATTGTTTAGCTTGGAAATTGCAAACCCAACACACACTTAAAACAACAATTCATCAAAGTTCAATATCTATTTGATACTTGAATTGGAATGTTAAACAACATAGTTTTCTGTGACCTTATGAAGCCACATACTGAACTTTGCTTGTTTCAACATTGCTAAAACTGCAAAGCGGCCAAATAGTTTATTGAATAACTGCAATGTTTGCTTTGCAATCGCCTAGAGATTTTCTCTAAATGGCAAAGGAGACACATAACAAATAAAAATAAATATAATAAATGTACACAAAGAGAATATATATAGTATTTTACATAGATTTGTTTTTTTGTTGCATACATTGGAGACATTTTACTGTACATTTTTTGACTTAATTGATGGGGTATGAAAATAAAGCAATATATAATATTTTTGCACACAATCAGGACATGACCTTCGAAAAGATTGTTTTGTATACCATTGCAGGGATGTCTATTTGTGAAATTATTTGACCTTAGGAATAAGACACACTTATTCTGAACATTTTTGCTATGCATCTGAATTGGATACATCCCACCTCAAAGTATCTCATGCCAGAAACTTCGACCATTTAATACCCATATATTTCAAGTTCGACTTTCGTTCGCTTTTATTCTATAAATTACTCTCTTCAAATAGAAGAGCATGTTTGAAGTCAAAAGCCACATTGGTTTTCACGTCACAGAGGGATCATTGCGGGACACACCGGAGTGGCACAGTTCTGTGGCCATATTGTACATGTTGCAACATTATGTGCTTTGGCCAAAATGAAATGCATTGTTTTGTAAGACCCCATTCACATGCCACATACATAAATTATACTTAACAGATACTTTTTGGGGTTGTTGCTACTCAACGCTACTCACGGTTAGGGGATGGCCCCTCCCCCTTCCGAGCCCCTTACCCTTCGCTGCACTCAATTGCACGTTGCACGTCGCTTTGCTGGCCATTCTGGGGGCAACTATTTCGCACTTTGCACTTTGCACTGGGCGCCAAAGTTTTATGCCACTTTTATCTGGCAACGCGTAAATATTCGTTAAAAGTTGAAATTTAATTTTATACCCCGGGGCAAGTAGCTGCTGCTGCTGCTAGTGCTGCTGCTGCATCTTTGCTGCAACTGTGGCCGCCATTTCGTCAAGTGCGGCGCTGAAAAAAGAAGCAGAAGAAGAAGAAGATAAAGATGCTGCAGCCAAATAAATTTCGCGCACACCTTGACGCCGCCTCAAGCCTCGCGGAGGAATCGGGGGGCGGGAATGGGGCGCATCTGTTTCTGGTTGCTTGTTAGCATTAAATTTATGTCTTAACATAAATAAAGCTTTTCTAAATAGTTTGCGTTTTACGTGTACTGTGTTCCATATAAGGAGCCCAGGATTAGTTCGTCCACCCGGCGAATCTTCATTTGCTTGGCCAGCTTTGAATTATAAAAGCGCAAGGAGTAATTTCGGGACACGCAATTGAATTCAAGATTACGTCGTTTAGATAATTTCGGCCCAGATAAATTCACAGCGCCCGTAATGGCATTTAATATTTATTATTATTATTAATTCGCATGCGCCAGCAACATCGTATTAGGAATTTCACTTCCTTCTTCATGCTTTGTGCTCGGCTTGCCTTTTGTTTAGTCCTCCGCCTGCCCGGATACTCTCCGCTCTATTCGTTGGCCAGTTCAATGACTTCATCTTCCGCCTCGGCCAGACTGTGGCAAAAATAACATTTCATTATTGATGTCTTCATGTTGTTTATGTGTCAACAACAAGCGAATTCGCATAAGCAGAAATTTCATTAAGTACATAATAAAAATTGCTGTGCGCTATTATGGCCAACTGCACAAGGACGTCCTTTGACAGCAACTAATACCAACCAAAAGTGCTGGAACTTTAGTTCAGACTTTAATAGTACACGTCGGAATGTAGGCCGAAAGCCGAAACAGCGAAAGTTTTGTTCGCATTTTTTGTTTATTCCTTTTTTATACGCTCGCCAACAATACTAACTTGATCCGTTTGTACGGTCGCCAACTAGTTGGTACGACAGGAATTTTGTTGTATTCACAGAT
This sequence comes from Drosophila robusta, assembly GCA_035043565.1. Taxonomy (NCBI): domain Eukaryota; kingdom Metazoa; phylum Arthropoda; class Insecta; order Diptera; family Drosophilidae; genus Drosophila; species Drosophila robusta. Next base: position 7,257,329 of record JAWNMW010000583.1, on the reverse strand, counting down.
GGAAGTTTTTATCGCAATTCATGAGATGACTGAGAATTAAATTGAATTTTAGCATATGAACAGCTTTTATGCATGTTTATACTATATGTAATGCTTTGTACATGTTTTCTGTTGCAACATCTAAAGAATAAACTTAACACGTTCAGACCATATTTCAGCTCTGATATTTGAATCCAAGAACATGGAAAATGTCCGAATAATTGGCTTAAAAGCAAAAATGTTGCAATCATTAAAACGTATGTTATTTTTTCAGCTTTCGGTTAAGTTAATGATGATAATTATACGTCACTCAGTTTGACAGTGCTGCCGCGTTCTTTCATTAATTATAAATAAGTACTGTTATACAATATGCCCTCCGATGTGACCAGGTTAATTATGGATTGGACATAAGCTGTATTTTAATCGAATAATTGTCACAGTTGATTGTCATTCTGATTTGCTTGTCGCGTTAATGTTGATTGGCGCCAGTTCGTATACTCTAAAAGTTGTACATTTTCATTTTGATTTCCATTAGCTTGTCTCTCTCTCTCGCTCTCTCACTGTCTCGTTTTGCGTTCATTCGAAGTGTCGCTAATTTATATGAAAAACAACTGGCAACTGTTTTGAGCTGTCAAAAGTTGTGCAATTTATATTAAATTACGATCCAAGTCCAAGTAAAAATCAATTAGAAAACATTCCATAAAGCGGCTGGCCGCAATTTCAGTATTATGTATTGGCGGGCATTAATGAATGCCGCTGGGCGACAGAGGGCGCTGGTAGTAAATTATTTTCTACTTTGCTGCAAAACATTTTTCAAAACCTTCAGCAACAACAACAGAGCAAGGCCAACAAACAAGTGCAAAATATTTTTATAATTTACAGTTGACAGCTACAACAATTGCAACAACAACAACAACAACAACATCAACAACAAGGAGTCTGGGATGGGCACGAAAATGTTTCGAAGAAGCTGGCAACGCCGTTGCTCTTGACGCGACGCGGCAGCGCTGCCAGCTAAATAAATAGTTGTGCAGGTGGTGTTAATTGAAAAACTTTTGCAACACTAATTAAAAGTTTCTAAACAAAATTGCCATGACTATGGATATTGCGTATGGACCCTTACACCAAGCTCCCCGCCCCCCTCGTCCCCACCATCAACGCCTGAGCGCATTATGTCGCGGATGCTTGGAAACTGATCCAATTGCCATTATTGCGCTTTTCCCCACTTTGTCAATTGGCCAATAATAAACACGAAGGTGCAAGTTGTTATTGTTCGCTCAGTTCAATGTTCGAAATGTCAAATATGACAATCGAATTCCATTTGTTAGCTGATTGTCCAGTGCTACACCAGAAGTGAGATTTTCTAATATTTTAATGAAATAATTGATGATGATGTTATTGGATAACTTGTAATGCTAGTTGAGTAAAAGCACATAACATTGGTTACGCAATTAATATAATAATTATAAAAAGAAATAAGTATTTCCTTGAATGGGAGCTCCTAATTAAATTCACTTCGTGGAACTAAGCAGAGCATGAGTGGATATCTTTCCTAGAAGAGCAGCAAAAGCAGCTTCTCATCTTGTCATCTAGGTCAAAACAAAAAACAATTAAAGATATATTTAATATAAGGTCTGTAAAAATTAAGAACACAAAGGAATATTTTGCGTAAATAAAAATAGCTCAAACGTGTTTGTTGTATGGCGTTGAATTTCTTACTTTATAATCATCATATTTTAATTAAAATGTAATTCGCAAACATTGTTTTATGTATTTAGTTAATTCAGGAAAATATTTCATGCTGCCAGGTCTAAACCGCTAACTACGAAAATCTTCAACAGCCGAATATCTCATCAAGGAAAAAACTTAAACGCCTGTTACAATGCGTTTAATTTCCGTGACAACATCCTGCACCTGGCCGCACATCCTTCGCTCATCCCTAACTGACTCCGGTCACACTGTCATATTTTGCATGCCAATGTTTGGCACTGGACGCGTACATAAAACACAAAAACGGGAAAATATAAAATCAAAAAAAAGCGGGCAACAACAAAAAGCAGAAAAAAAAGGAAAAATTAAGAATAGGCACATATTTTTTAGGATGTGGCAAGGTTGTCCGTGACCCACGTTTCAAATTTAAAATAACTTAAAAGACTTGAAGCAAGTGACTGCGGCTGCTACTTAATGTTGTTGTTGTTGTTGATGTTGCTGTAGCTTTCGCCACGCTGACAGGCGCTGCGTCATGGCACGCCGGAAGTCTTTGGCAATAATAGAAAACACACCCAATTTACGTGAAAAATAATTCACTGGCCGCCGCGGCAGCTGCTGCTCTGCCCAACGCCAACTTCCTGTGTGTCCCGTATGGAAATTCACCTTTCAGATCCTGGGCGCGGCCCCTTGTCGCGTTATTTTGTCAACTTTTGTTGTGGGCCACAAGTCAAAATACGTCAAAAAAAAGAAGAAACTCAAGAAAAACGAAGCTAAATCGCAAAAGAGAAATTTCCAGCACCTGCACGTGCGGCATACACAAAAATAAAAAAACGAAGAGAAATTTCCATGGGCAGCAAAATTCAAATGATAATCTGGATAATGGACAGGCCGTTTGGCCGGAAATGACTTAGTGTTTGTTGGAAATTAAACGGGACAGCCGAAGATGCGTCGAGCCTGTGGGCTTGGAGGGGCCCACTCGGAAGAAGGTGTAATGAATTTAATTGGAAAGTGCGTGTCACACTGTGTGTACAGGAAATGGGCGGCCATTTTATGCCAATGCCCGGGAGTCGGCCAATGAAAAAGTTTGTGTGCCACGCGACACAAATTGCCGCGGAGTGCCACAAATCGCGCTAAGAACACGCGGGGGAGTGATTTCCATCCAAAGAATTGCCGAGCAAACGGGGCTAACTAGACAAACTAGGCAAACTGCTTAATAATATGCGGTAATAGGGTCTGTAAATTTGTTCGTCGATTGCCGATGTTTGTGTTCGAATTAATTAACTAAACGCCGATGACAGTTAGATTTTTAGATTCACACCAGCACTCACACCCACGTGTCCTTGAGTGCTCACCGATAAGTGTATTTGTGTTTGCAGCTAAAGCAAATACATATTTTTCTATATAGATCCCCTGAGTGCCGTTTCGAGCATTTAACATGTGCGATAAATGGGACAGGCGCCTGGCTAATACATTCCTATTAATAATAGACTGCGGCAATGCCATTTGTCATGCAAGCAGCACAAGGACCCCCGCCAGACTGAGAAACAGTGGCCACGACCGAGATAAAGACACTAGATAAAAATGGAGAAAGAGGCGGCACAAAAGGGGCTAAGCCGATTGCCTGAAGGTAAACAGCTTCATAATTCTCCATAGATTGTCGATTTCTGAGCGCTGTCTGTGACATTTCGATGAAAAATTGCCAACGAGTACACAAAATTATGACTTGATAAATTTATGAGAGTTATTTACTCGTTTACCTTTAAAGAATCACAAATATATGTACACAGCGTGCCAATAAACTAAATTTTCTTATATAGAGAGGAAAACTGTTGACACAATATTTAAACCCTATGAGGATATTAAATATATAGTTTCCTCTCAAATTAGGTATTAGATAAGTAGCTTAATAAATATATATTGGGTTATTTATTTTAGCTTTAGTTTTCTGAGGATTTAAAATATATTAATTCGATATTCATATCTAATTTATCATCAGATGGACTATGTCAATAAACTAGGACAGCTTGATTGTAATATTAAATCAGCATATTCTTTTTCAGGTTGTTGATTTTTAGACATAAATAATGAATTTTGTGCGGAACTAATTAAAAAATATATTCAAGTATTTAAAATCAGCATTAATCGCATGCCTTCTTTTTGCACCATTCGGACAAGAATGTTTTAAAGTTTATAAATATTTAAAGGTATTAATATTTCACGAAGCGAATTCGGCAATAAAATTAAATTTAAAATATATGTACAGCTCATAATTTAAGATGGAATTCAATTTTGTAGCCACTTTGCAGTCACAGGTGCCACTGAGCGTATACTTAATATGCCATTTATTTGGGCAAAAGCCAAGGCTAAGCGAACGCAATGCATTCACACAGATGCGACACGCATACATACATCCACACATATCATGTACACATATAACAAACCATACATATACATTCTTAAACGTATATGTGCATATGTACGGATGTGTGAATCTTATAGACTGGAAAACTTTGCAGACTGGCAAGCGCCTTGCATTTGTTTGCCATTTGATGGCTCCCATTGTTGTCTCCTTGGACTGCTGCAGGAGCTGCTGTTGAGAATCAATTTGGCAAAAGTCATTGCATTCAATTGTTACTTGACAAAGGACAAATGGTGTTGATGTAGACCAGCTCACCACACACACACACGCACGCAAGCGCATAGATGGAGCCAGTCGGTGATTATTTATTTTGGACACATGTATTTTGAATTTCCACTTGGAGTCGCCGTAAATTGTTGCCATTGCGCTTGCCAGAGCGTTTAAAAAGTTATTGGCCAAGTGGCTCTGGTTGAAACAACTTTTCAATTGCTTGCCAAAATACTAAAATGCGAGCCTCGGCCCAGACAGCCGGACTTGCGGCCCAGACAGACAGTTCCACTGGCGGCCCAGTCAGACGGAGCGTGGTCCATAACATAAATTTGTAAAAGTGGTGGCATCAGTTAGTGCATAACTTTTGTGGCATGCCAAAAGCCGCAAAAAGCAAAAGCATTGCTGCCATGAATAACGCACACTCACACACACACACACAAAATGACTTACCAACACTTCAAAGGCATTTCGTAGCGTTATGTGTGGCATAGTTTTGTGCGCAGTCAGAGAAAAAATCGTATATATCGCCGACTATTGGAATGGCGGCGCCAACAGGCGGCTTTAGACTTCTCCAATTCTCACTTGTGTGATAAGTGAGTGACATGAACACACACACACACAAAACTTATATTCTTATGTATGTGCATACATTCATTCAAGTCCTTTTTGGGTCAGCGCTGGGTGCATTGAACCCAGCTGAAACTAATTAATAAGAAATCGCACAGCTACGAAAATAAGTCAGACATTTGATTGGCTTGGCAAAGAAATATAAAATTGTATATTAAAAATATAGCCAATGGGAATGCAAATGCCAATGCAAGCCCTTTGGGGGTTTCTAGAATTTCATTTAAATAAATAGTTATTTTAAAACAAACTTTAAATCTTCACAGCAACAGCTTGGGTATGTTTTACCAGATATGTTAAAGCATATGTTAAAGCATCTGGTAAAACATACCCAAGCTGTTGCTGTGAAGATTTAAAGTTTGTTTTAAAATAACTATTTATTTAAATGAAATTCTAGAAACCCAAAGAGCTTGCATTGGCATTTATGCTCTGTTCAAAATTTATTTAACAGAGCGTTGAACTTAAATTTCAGTAAAAATAATTAAACTTACAACTTTACCTCTCGTCCATATTGCGAGTTAGGAGCAGCTTAGTTTATTTTGCTGTGACATATATAAACTAATTATCTCTTCATGTTCACCATTCATGATAATTGAATTGGATTTAACTTCTACTAATTCTATGCTGTGTTAAAAATATGTTTAATTTCTGCTTTTTTATTTCACAATTCGGTTTTACTGTAATTCGTTTATGTAGCTTGAATAAATATTTTTTTTAGAATTTCAAACACAAGCGAGCTTACGAAATAGAAATTTAAAATTGTTAGCTAGTAATATGTAAAATAAAAAAGTTTTAGTGGCTGTTCAATGTATATGTCAATATACCCCATGACTCATTTAGTAACAGGGTGCAAGGCAGACAAAACAAAGACGATAATCTGATGTCAGGCTGACAGAAAACACACCGATGTCAACACGCTGAGCAGCAGCTGGAGCTCGCTAAGTAAACAACTGCAGTAGATGGGCCAAACAACGGAGCTTGTTGTATTCGTAATCGTATTCGTTTTGCTACTCGAACGGGAGCTCGCACTCGTATTCGAATTCACATTCACTTTGGCCCGGCACTCTGCAAGCCATGAGAGCCTAATGAAATTGTGCACTCAATGGAGCGTAGCGATGGGATGGAAAGAAGTCAGCAGGAATTGAGGTTGTCTCTGATGATGCTGTGCAGCGTTATGATGCTATAATGATGTTTGTGGCACTCTTTCACTTCAATGTCACATGGCTAGCATACTTTTTGCTGCCGCCTGGTGGCACAAATTAACGTCAACGACGTTAAACTGCTATCGCATAGCGCATAAAGTGCCCAGGTGTGCGTGTGTGTGTGTGTCAGTGTGTGTGTGGGGTGTATTTCGTCGAGGGATTGTGCATTGAGAACTCAACGCTGAGGATGCTGAGCCAAATGCTTGCTGCTGCCAACATAAAATTTTGTTTAATGCCCGCATGTCGCTGTTCACCCAGTGGCAATCCCGATCTCGACATACCCCTCATCAGCCGCTCTCGCAGCCCGTGGCCAATGTGATTTTGAATATTTAGCGTATTAGCCAAATGGCGCGCTTTTTACTTGGCGCATCCGTTGCAACCGGAGCCGGGGCCGGAGCGTAGCTTTCATGCAGTTTGCATACGGACGGGGTCGCCTCGTGCTCTTTTTAAATGCCATTTTGAATTTTAACGACCATAAATGCAAGCTTATCTTAAATGCTCTTTTACGGCTGAATTTATGTTTTGGCTGCTTGCTGTCTTTCATGCTCACATTTTCTATTTCGCCTTTTTTTTTGAATACCCTGTTCAAGTGGAAAATGTGCCAACAAGGGTGTAATGTATTTATGCTAATGTATATAACTGTCAGATGAAAGCATTTTTTAATCCACAACTTATATAAACTCGTGATCATAACTGAGTTGATAAAGCTTGCCTGTCCACCTATATGATCGCAGTTATCTCAGAAGAGCTGGTGACTTAAAATTTAAAATATATATTTCCCCATACCATATGCAGAATAATTTCATAACTTTTATTTCGCTGTCTTGATTCATTTGCTTAATCTATATATATATATAATATATATATATTGGATTTGGTATATATTTCCTCGTACAGTATCAAGCATATTTTCCTTTTAAGATATCTGTATATATATATATATATATATTACAGCACTTTGCAGTTAGCTACAGGGTGCCGCCTAGTCGTTTACCCCCGACTAGCGCACACTAGCTTGGTTTAGTTTTTTGTTTTGAGTTGCCATTCTGGCAAACAAGCCAACTTAAGATTATGAGTTTCAATTACCTTTGTAGTGCCATTCTCCGTGCATTAATAAGTGCCGGCGCACATCCAATTTGATGTTTTGCCAGACTACAATGTGCTTAATTGACCACTTGTTAACAAAATGTTGTTTAATTTTGTGGATACTTCAGAGATGGATATGCACTAAATAAACCGAGTGGCAATCCATACAAAAATAAAGCCATACAATTTAAATTAATTCTTTGTTATATTAATGCCATTAAGCACTCGGCTGGTCTTAGTACTTGTAAAACAAATATATAAGCGAAAACAATGAGTAACTGCGTATTTGTATTTATGTTATGCATATATATTAATTATATATGTATGTATATATTTTTGAATTTTAAGTCTACTTATACGTATATGAATTGAGGCTTAAGTGCATGGGTGGGCAACTTTTCATAACACTATAAAAATAATTTTAATTACTAACAACTATGTGCTTGTTAACTTTTAAGAACAATCCACATACTTGCAAAACAGAGATATAAATTTCGTAAATAAATTTAGTTGTTTTTCAAATACAGCATTCACATATATATTTTTTTATTTTTTTATTATTGGAATTAATTTTTGTCAGTCAAATCAGTTGCATTCTAAGGAAAACACAGTTATATATGTTAGTCAATTAAATATGTTAACAAATGTTGTATTCTTAACAGCTTGTTTCGCATTTATTCAAGTTGTATGAAATTCCACACAATTTAATCGAAAAGTGTGATTTTCCGCCGAATTGTTTAACACGATCTTCGCAACTACTTTGAAATTTATTTCGTAGTCGTAAAGTTTAGTGCTCAGCTAACGATACAAGATCTTAAACACACCCACCCACCCACATACACACACACACACACACAGGTGGCTGCAGTTCGTATAATTTCGACCTTCAAACAGCCTCTTGGCAGTTGGCAGTACGTAGTTCGCAAGTAGTTGGCACCTGCTTGGAGTAGCGTTTTCTCGCCTCGTCATTAACGGTTGCATAAATATTTACAAGAAACATAAAACACACACAGGCGTACGTACGTACATGAGTTGAGGCCTGAGCCACTGCAACAGCGCGACGTGCACCACGGTGGGGCGAAGCACTTGCGTTCGCAAATTGGGCGCCTGCCGTGTGGCAAGAAGTTAGAACTTGGCCGTAGGTATGGGTGTATGGGTCCCCTTTGAGATTTTAATTTCAACATGAGTTATCATCACGTCTAATCACGTTAATTAAACATCTTGTTACCTTGACACCACCAGCAGCAGCAGCAGCAACTGCCAACTGCGAACTACGCATTTCACCTGGCGACATTTGACTTGCTTTAATTGCACCGAGCTGTTGGCTGTTGACGGCAATTCGACTGTCTATTATGAGCCATGGTGTTTTAAGATGTAATTACGAAGGGCAAACTTAAGAGGGGGGTGTGGAAGCCACCGTTGACTTTGCAGATTTAAATGTTTATGGAAATGTGCTTTTCTCGCACTGAAAACATGCCGAGGCTATTGCAGTTTTCGCCGCATTTCTTAATTAATTTGCGGTTTGACTTTAAGCTTGCAGCGGCGTGGGCACATATTTTACAGCTATTTATGCATCAATTATTTAATTAGTTTGCGTTTTGTTTGTTATTTTGCCATTACTTTTGATGCTGTGAGCGCATTTAAGAGGCTTCAAATGGCTGCAGCGCAAATACTTCTGAGTGCCTTTTTTTCAATAGCTCGACATTAACAAGAGTTGACAAGCTGCAGCATTTCCGTGCCACCCTCTGACTCCCCGGGACACCCCCCCCCCCACACCCACCCACTACAACGCCGCCATGCTCATTAACTTCACTTAGCCTGCAGCATCAGTTGAGCACCAAGCACTCGTCTTCCCCTCCCTGCCTATTGTTAATCCTCAGCGGCCTAATGTTCAAATGTTGGAAAATTGAGCCAACAGCTTAGTAGGTGGGCTGGGGGGGTGTGGTAAAAAAGGAAACTTTTGAGTGATGCTTGCTGCGCGATAAGCGCTCCAGCTATGAGCCTCTAACTCCCAAAGCGCCGCCTGTGCCTTTGCCTTTGACTTTGCCTACACTGGCCAACAAGTTTAAGTAAGCAGCACGAATGACGGTAATTTTAACTTGATTTTGATAATGACTGAAATATAAATCAAGATATTTATATTTTAAAAAAATTTGACCAATCAATATAATGACAAAATAAACTAATGTATGTAATAAAATCAAGTACAAATTCATTTTTCATAATTAAAATTAAATAAAAATAATTAAATATAAATAATTAAATATTTTAACTTTCTCATTAAATTTTTTAAATGAAGATATGAAAACTGCCAGAAGCCAATTATTATAAAAAGTTATATACAAAGATTTTAGGGTTTTATTACATTAAATAATTTAACTATATTCAAAAAAAAAAAATATGAAATTATATCTGCATTACATTTCAATTAACAATTTGCCAATTATTACATAAAAAATTGTGTATATTAGCACTTCTTTCAGGAATTAAATGACAATTAAAAATAATCTTAATAGTAAGTTATTTCAAAAATTCATTTCTTATTTTTGTTTTTATATATTTAATTCAAACACAACACTTATGTGTTGCATAGTGTAATAAAGGAATGAGTCGCGGGCCAGCACCGAGAATATTAGGGGGTCGGGGGTCACCACTTTGCTAGTCCAGGACAAGCGGCACAAAAGTTTGTTTGTTCATTTGATGGTAATTATTGTAAATGGCGGCTGCGGCGCAGGTGGAGTTTTTGCGCTTTGATAAAAATGGGGCCGAAGCAACAGCAAAAACGAACGCTAAAGCGAAAGCGAAAGCGAAAGCGCTTTGGGCCCTGATTGAGCAACCAAATAAATGCGCCAAACTTTGACAATAGCTGATGAAGTTGATAATAGCACGATGCTCCTGATGATGCTCCAGCTCCTGCTGCTGCTCCTGCTGCTGCTCCTGCTGCTGCTCCTGCTGCTGCCGGTCCACCTCCTCATGTTGCTGATGGTGATGGTGATGGTGATGTGGATGCCCAGCTTGGTGTTTATTGTGTTGTGGCTGCGGCGTCGCTCGTTACGTTGCCCACGCTGCCGAGGTGTGCTGTGGGCAACAGGACCTTCGTCCTGCGTGGCGTGTCTGTGCGCCCAGCGGCTACAATGTGAAAAGTTGTCGCTACCAACTAGCTAATGGCGTTTGTGTGTTACCCTGCGTGCGACTCAAATCCGGGTCCCAGTTGCTGTTGCTGCCATTTTGTTGTCTGCGGCGTGGCTCTAGCTGCCCCTTCTGGTCCCTAAATTTAGCAAATGTGTGCGCACCCACAGTGCATAGTTGATAGAGCATTTTATTCTTAATCCTCAAGCTGCTCTCCTATTAGCTTCTCCCAAACAGCTAATTAATGCCAGGCGGGCATCGCTTTATAGCCAGAGACAGAGATCGAGTTGTAAGCTGTCAAGGACGAAGTTTTTTTAAGAGCATATGCCTAGAATTAGTGGGTAAAATGAAAAAGACGTGTATTACCGGTAATAATCAGAATAAACAACTAACTACCATTGTCTGTTTAAAGTAGAAAACTTATTTCATTTTGAAACGGTTGAGTATCAGAAAAATTCGGATTAAACTCCTAATTTTAAATTAAGTATTAATTATTTAAGAATGTCCATATTAAAGGTATTTCCACTAATTACATTAAACTAAATATAGATTTTATATAGTATTTTATATGTTATTTCCACTATTTACATTAAACAAAATATAGATTTTATCAAATGCAAACATGCAAGTATATTCTGAATATAAAGACTAACTAGGCAGATAAAGCTCATTGCAAGTTTTGCCCGTCACATAAAACATTGAACCACATGGAAAACTGGAAACCTAATTTTATGAAAAAACTAAAACACACAACTGCCGATCTGTTCAAATATTATTATATTTCATATTTCATATTTCAATATTACACTAAATCAGATTAAGACATATTAATATTTTACACTGAATCTGATTGACCTTAGGAAAATTAGAATAATCCCCTTCGTGTGCTTTTAAGTACATACCCCAAAGGCAGTAGTATCCTGTCCATTTATTAACATTAATTTCGATAGAAGCCCGCTTTATAAAATATAAATGTAAAAATATGTGTGTGTGTGTGTGTGTGGTAAAATGGCCGATGGCAACTTGCAGCAAGTCCAATTAGATTATTTAAAGTAATTACAGAAAGTCCTGACAAAGTGCACATGTCTGCAACTTATGGTCAAAGTAATAAGAGCACATAATTTAATAAACAAACAAATTAATAGAAGGGCCCGGTCAAATACATGCCCAACCACCGGGTCACAAGCCAACACAGTCCCGCAAATTGACATTGATTGGCATGTATGCAAAGTATGTGAACGGAATGGGAACAAATTTATATTTTAATTTTGCCAAGACGCCCGTGGGCAGTTGCGTTTGTCCGTAAAGGGAGCTCCTCTGTCAGCTAGCCTATATAAGGTTTCTACCTGGAAAATCAGGTTTACGTCTCACATTAGACTGAAAGGGGGAGGTTCGAAGACAGGCCCACAACAATGAAATCAGCAACAACATTAGCAACAGCAAATTTTGTTGCATTAAAAGGAAAATGAATGGAAAAGAAATATCGACTGGACATTATAATTTTATAGGAAAATTGCAGTTTGCTGCTGGCCGGAGGAGCACAACAAGCCAAAGCAAAAACAACAACAACAACAACAGGAACTACAACAACTCATTGAAAACCATTCAAGCAAGCTATAGACAGGCAAAAAAAAGAGGGAAAACATTATGGCTGGTCATGTGTGTCTGTGTGTCTGTGTGTGTGGAAAAGCTTTGTGACTTGTGCTTTGTGTTTCTATTTTGTTTTTTTTTTCCCCATTTTTTTTTTTTTGTTTGTGTGCAGAGCTCGCTCTGGCTTTCAAGTGCTACACAAATACGAACGCCATATAAACCAGGCAGCAGCTCCAGGAGAGGGAATAGGGGCTAGGGGCTTTGGTCCAGCTTCAACCTGGCCGCAGATGCGGGCACTTCGTCTGCGCCGGTGCCACTTCTATGGTTTAATATTTTCATTTCCGCTATTGTAGCTCCTAAATGAAATATACGACTTCCGCCTTTCAAAATCTACTTGTTGTTTTTTTCGTTGTTTTCTGATTTACAAACGACAAAAAACGTGCGAAAAACTTTTCGTTTTAAAGGTGAATTGAACGTCCTCGAGCTATGTCAGCGGTCATTGCATTGAAATTCCGGCAAAACAAAAGAAAACCCTTTGCTCAAAGTCAGACACATCATTTTGGATTAGCCGTAAATACAGCAGAAAGTGCGTGTGTGTGTGTTTGGAATTACCAGAATAGTTGTTCCAGAATGAGTGCATTGTCTACGTTCATTTTCCGAACTGTTGGCTTTTGTAAGTCTTTTCCCCCTGCCCGGCCAATAGGTGGAGTGCGAAATGTTTATGGAATTAAGTGCATAGAGGAGACACGACGCTGGGGTGAATGGCATTCAGTGCTGACCAAAAATGTAACGGTTCACGTGCTCTTTAGTGCAAGTGATTTGTTTTACGCCACATAAAGATCTGATGCTTAACTAAATGATCATTCGATTTTAGTACCGCCTGCATTTAGTGCGATGCTCTCGAAGCGTTTACGTTTAACTGGCGAACAACAAATTGCTGCACTTGACACAAGTTTATTTTGCAGCTGGACAAAATTTATAAAATATTAAAATATAAAATTACATTATATTCGATTGAGCAGCTTTAGCTTTTAAGCAGCAAATGCATATAATGGGCTGTATATAATCACTGCAATAATTAAACTGAATTAAGCTCAAATATTATTTAATAAATTTATTAACCATAATGGTTCAACAAGCATTTTCTTTACCATTATTACATAATGGTTAAAAATTGCTAATTGCTTGTTAAATAGTTTATGAGAACTAGGGAAAACACTTGAAAATTATATGAAGAAAAATATATTTAAAATGCAAATTTATTGAGCAATGCAAATCTAGTGGCCAATACGGATTCAGATAACAAATCCGTATTTTTAATATTTTCTATAAAAAATGACATAAATATACATTTATCATAATTTTATTTAAATTTGATATCTTGTTTTATAAACAAATACAAGGTGCTTTCCAACTATTTTCGGTTTTTCGACAAGCCGCAATTTCCATTTATTAACGCATTCTGGGGCACTCAAAAAACCGTCCAGACTTTGTGCACTCTGCATAAATCATACGGAAAATATTTCTGGCTCTGTGGCAAGAGACGCGGGGCACGCAATAGACTATGGGCTATTGGCAATACGCAAGACAAGTTTTTAATGTGATAAAACGGCAACGCCCAAAGTTGAATTAAAACTTTTTTGGCACAAACAAAAGTCAAACAGACATCGAATTCACATAAAGTCGGGCGGGTCGGAAGCAAATAAATGTATTAAATCAATAGCAGCTGAGTGAGGGAGTACGACGTGAAAGATACCCGAAATCAAAAGTGATAAATCTAAACTGGACGTGTGTGTGTGTGTGTTTGTTTGTGTGTGCTGGCACTCAACACTTACAGAAATTGAAATACGAAAACCGAAATGGAAATGAAAATGAAAATGAAAATGAAAAGGACATGCGAGAGTAGCAGCAATAAGAAGCCGAAATAAACTGCTCGGCCAAAGCGTTGCCGAAACTATAAATTTTATTTCGTTTGAGGGGATGCCAATTTCAATGACACTTTAATTTAAATTCGCTCAAACGCAATTGCTGGGCACGCATTTCCCCTATTCCGACTCGAGCGCCTTCGCCGGTTGACAATCAAAGAAACTGAGCAGCACCAACTGTTGACCCCACAACCCCCCCAAGCCCCAATACAATTTGGGACGCCATTGAACAAGTTGTCAAATTGTTTGAATTTATTTATTGACTTGCCGGGGCGGCATTTGCATTCCAGCTGAAAGATTTTTGACTCACTGCCTTGCAGCAGCATCAGCAGCAGCATCAGCAGCAGCGGATGTGTCAGCCCTCGCCTTTAGCCTGCATAATGAAAGGCAAGTGCAGCCAGCCGGCAGGCAGGCATTATCAGAAGATACAGTGGCGAAAAACATATATTTTAACGATGGCCATTTCTCTAAGGTGCATGAATTGAAGCTGTGAATTGCGTATATGATTTTCGGCATTTAAATAGATTTGATTATCTTGAAAAGGAGTTAAGCATATTGTTTTATTTTCTAAAACACACTTAGCAAAAATATTAAGATGACAAAATATAGATTATATACAATAAACTCAAAATATGAAGAATATGGGCTTAGAAATATTCATACAAATACTGAGACGAGTTAAATTGTAATAGCAGTAATTAACATAACAATACTAATAAATATAGCCCAACCACAACTGCCGACAAAATAAATAATCAATTATCTTTTAAGCAATTATTATTTCACTATTACATTTATTACTATATTTTACTAGCACGCTTTCTACAATAAGAACGAAAAAGCAAAAAGTTTAGCGTTAAAATTAAAGATTCAGCTGTTCTATAATCAAGACTTTACTCGTCATCTGTAAAATGATTAAATGAACATTTCTAATTTTCCATTTTGTAGACTAAATACAAACTAATTGGTAAGCATTTAATCAGTGTTACCCCTTGCTCAAGTATTTTTGCAAAAATACATTTGAAATGATTGCCACTGTTCAAATTTCACACTGTCGTTGTGAAACTGAATGGGAAGCGGAAAAGTGAACACAGATACGGAAGTGCCCTCGCCCTGCGCACTTGCAAATACCGAGCGAGTCGGCCAAGTAGCAGACACTAAAAAGCAGTTGGGAAGGGCAAGAAGGGTCAGGAAGTGTCAAAGTCGCATAGTTGTGCTGAAATTGCGCATGTGTGTGAGTCCTAACTTTTCGAATGCTTGATTTGCCCTGTAGCAGAATATAAATGCACAAGGGTGTGTGTGTGTGTGTGTGTGTGTGTGTGTGTGTGCATGGGTGTGTGTGAATGTCGATCTGCTCGTATTTGTGTGTGTGTCACGCACGTCTCACTCTGCCCCACACCGTGGCGCCTTTGTTGGTGCGAGTTTCAGTTGACTATTTAATAAATCCCAGTTTTGTGGTCAGCATACCAAATTAATGCGATTTACTGCACGCACATTTAGCAGTGGGGGCAGCAGGGGATGGGGACTACTGCCAACAGCACGAGCCAAAGAAAAATTCATTTCATTTATTCTAAAGATTAGCCATTCATTTCAGTGTAACCAGAGAGCGAGCAGAGCATGGCGAATGTGAGTGTGATTTTCACGAAAACTGGGTGTGGATTGTATCAAAATGTATGTGTGTGTGTGTGTGTGTGTGTGTGTGTGTAGGAAGGGAATTGTTACATCCATTGTGACGCTGTTGCAAGCGCTGAATTCAAAATGACCGGATCAGTTAGCAGGTGTCTTTTCTGCAGCAAGTTCACCCCTTCGACCGCCCGCCTGCGGTGCCAACTGCGGGCACATGTTTGACTTATGCGCAGAGGCCATACGCAAAATTTAAACTTTGGCCAACACCACAAATATGTGAGCACACACACACACACTATATATATATATCTAAATATGTAACTGTGTACGCACAATGTGCCCGAAAAGTTTGAACGCAATTCCAACACCGGACATTAAAGTCCCGGCAAGTACTTGGCATCAGGTTAGAAACTTGAACTCTGCTCCCGTTGGCTTTTCGCAGGGGGGGGGGGGGGGCGGGAGGGTCCCGACCCCTTGTGCAACTCAAGGCCCAACATCCAGGCACAATATGCTAATTTCTGTGAATGCTTTACATATTTATTCTATTTATTGTTTGTTTTTATTTTTACTTTCTTTTCTCATTGTGTTTTCTTTGTTTACGTTTGAAAAGAAGCACCCAAAAGTATTTAGAGTCTGGACAGTTGCCGGCGGAAAAGCTCTGCTCGGACTTTGGGAATCTTTGTGACTTTCATTTATACTTTGCACTTTTGTTATAAGCACATTGTTCGAAGCAGTTGTTGCAACTGTCAAATGAAATATTAAAACAAAAGTTTTTTAAAATGTTGTTTCCCGTTGAGCTGCATAATTATGGATTTCGCAAATTAATAATACAACCCTTTCATGAAACTCAAATAAAACGACTTTCATATATACTTACAAGTCGTATAGTTCGAGAGATGAATTTGTATATTCTACATAATTAAATATATAAATTATTCAGTCGTACATTTTTCTGTTATATCTACAAATATTTAATTTGCAGTTTATTTAAACTTATTTTATTAATATTATTACCAACAATGAGAACATGACTAACGTGTTTTACAGGGCAAGAAGAATTTCTAGCAATTTAAGGTTCGAACATATATTCCTCTTAAGCAGAGCCAAGCCGCCGTCATATCGTATTAAACAAGCATTCATTATGGTATTCGTCTGCGGCCAAATCAGTCAACTAAGCTGTCTGCATGGGGGCATCGTTGAACTTGCCCGATTTGAGCCAAGGCCAACGAGGCACTGAGCAAAACAAATCAATTAAAATGCCATACACACACACACACACACTCAGAAACGGGCAGCTTAAGCTTAGGCCAAAGTCCGCATTAAGTCCACTTCAATCAAACTATTACATAATTAAATCACAGGACCTCTCACACACGCACACGCACACACAGATAGCATCGATTGCCGCTGAAGGAAATGGTAAGCAGCGTAAAACTTATAATAAATGGTGGATTATGTTAATCAAGCAGAAAAACGGAGACACGCAGCCTAAAAGAGTGGAAGAGCGAGAGAGACAGAAAGACAGAGAGAGAGAGCCGTGTTGCCAAAGAGCCAAAATAAATGAATGAAACATTTTATTAATGGTATATGTTTTTATGCTGGCCCCAGCAGTTGAATCGCAAAAGTTTCGGCACTTGGTGAAAAATACGAAAAATGACTTAAAAAATGTGCCCAGAACAAAATAAGTCGGGCAAAACAAAAGTTATAAGCATTTCGACGGTGCCTTAACTTTGGTTAAATAATTCATTAAATTAAGTATACAAAACAATCAATCAAAGCGCATTTAGTCGTCTCCAATGAAATGTTAATGAAATGCTTAGACCTCCTTTGATTCTTTTTCCTCGAACTCGTCTAATGCACAACAGCACACACTTTGTTTACTTTCTATTTGGCTACTTGTTATTACGTGACATTCTTTTCTGAGCTTGTTTTCTTCTTTATTTTTATCTTAAAACCAGTCCCTTTCCAAAATTCTCCTACTTGAAAATGAGAACTTTGCTGCCAAAAGAATGTACGTTTGCCATGCAGGCTAAAAACGAAATGGTTTGCGGCTGCAGCCAGCCCCAGAGAATTTCAGCCAACATCGCCAAGCTCAAGGCAATTATGTGAAGAAGCTGCAACTTTCAAGGCGTCGTAGCATGGCAGGAAAAAACCAGAAAATTGGAAATGTTTATGCAGAAATGAAACCGAAAACATTTTTAAAGTATATATTTTTTTATTACACTTCTTTGTGGAGTATATCGGCTTGGCGCTTGTTTTATATGAAATAAACCACAAATGTGAGCGCATGAATGAATGAATATTGAATCATGTGTTTTTAAGTGAATTATTTGACTATTGTATCCAGAAAATAGGACGTGTTGTTCCTAGAAAACAAGATTTTTTAGCATTTCGTTAATGTGTCGTTTTCAAAAAGAAAAACACCCTATAATCTTGAAACCGGTAATATTTAAATTTTTAAAATTTAAAAAGACTTTTTTTTAACATTTGATATATATATTCGATATTCATTAAATTACTCAAATGTCCGATTCACAATTTTTCTGTTTTCCATAGTCAATACTATTATTATGTTAAAATAAAATCGTAAAGGGTATTTAATTAAGAGATCAATGTTTAATCAGCCAGACTGACAGATCGCCTGGGCTACGTTTATTGGCATGGCTGCAAAAGCTGCAGAGCTCTCTGGCTGCTGGGCTATTTGGCCGAATGGCTTATGAATGCAGCGCAACAAAGCATAAAAATGCGCATGAAAACTTGCACATTTTTGCAGCACTTGCTTGTGGCAGCCGAAACAACGCCCAGGACAATGCACACCGAACAGAAGCGGAAAAAAACGCAGCTAGAATTCGTTTAAAACTGTCGAGAAAGGCAAGGTGGCCAGGCTTGCTCCCATTCTCTATATTTCTCTTCAACGGTTGTCGCGCCGCTGCATCAGCTCGATGCGGCTCGTCCTCGTCTCATGAGCAGTTGCAAGTTATTGACGCAAGATTTCCCCTGACGTCTCTTTTCGTGTGCGAACTGCTTCTGCTGGGGGCGTGCGGGCGGGAGGACACATTCAAGGCGAACGCCGATGGCTGCAGCGTAGTTTAGCTCTTCACACACACACACACACACACACACACACACACACAAATATGCGGTGTAAATGTTTGCCTTGTGTTGCATTTTTAGCAACATTTTTAAAAAAATAATGTTTACAACTACATTTTTGCGAGCGTTTTGCTTTGCTTGGCCTTGCCTTGACTGTTGTTAAATATGAAGTTTAGTTTAGTTTATAAACGTTAACAAATAGTTGCCAGTCCATGCTGGCAATATTTCAACAAACTTATTTACCCTGCAAATAGTTAAATAGTTAGTAAGTTAGTAAGTTAGTCGGCAGTGCAAGTCAGACTTGTGGAAAATTTTTTTAAATTTACCGTCCCTTACCTTTGGCCTTACGTTAACAAAATAACATCAGATTTCCAAAGGTTTTATTTACAAAAGTTTAACAAATATTTAAATTTTGAGTAAGAAATTCGACTTGACTGGGATGGGGTATATTTTATTTGAACAAAATTTAATACAAAACACAACTTTAAAAGTGATTCTGAAGGGGTAAATTTTTCTGTCAAATATCATTCCAAAATGGAAAAATTATTAGATTTCAAATTCTTATAATTTTGCCGATTTTAATGATGTTTTGGTTTTATCTCTAATTGATTGTAAAATTAAAATGAACTGGAATTTAAAAATACATTTTTAGTGTTTTTTATTTTTATAAATACTCCCCCTTACATATTTTTGAACAATTTTGCTTTACATAATCTACAATTGTATGCACTAAGAGCATAGAATTAAAACATGATCGAACACGTCCGAAAAATTTTACAAAACATGCAATTTAAATGCTTTTACGGCGATTTAACTTTATGATGAAGAACAACCTCTGTTGTTACTTTAAGCATTTTTAAAGCAATTCGCTGCAGTTTTTTTTTTGCTTACGGCACGTGCTGCCTGCCAGCCTTTCAATTATGTAAGGTCTTTATAATCGAATAATTAAAAATGAAAAATTAACGCATGAAAAATGCATTTTCAGCCCGAATTTACAACGGCAGGTGCATGCTCGTCGCGTCTCTTGTTCCAGCCACTCCATCCGGTCATTTTTGCCAAATACCCTATTCAAAAACAATTAATAAAAAGGGTATATTTATCTCTATGAAAATAAAGTTCTGATAAAGTTATGATAAACATTTACATGTATATGTAGGTATATGTTTGTATACTACATAAAAGTCTAGTTCCAAAATTATAAAAAAAATCAGATTTCGCAATATCTTCGACATAACAAACGCAAATATGCATGCATATAGTCAAAACTAACAGAAATTGTAGTGATAATTCATAATTTAAAAAATTTATCTATTGAAATATTGATGATATTCCTAACTTTATCAAGTGGTATCTCACAGTTGAGCTTTCTTGCCTTGATTTTTCTTGTTGTGTTTGACTTGCCCGCGTTTTCCCATTGGCAAACACTTTGAGCTGGCATGCAAATATAATTGCAAGAAATTTCGCTTGCTTTATGTTCGGCCAAGCCTAGCAGAATCCAGGCTCGAGTCCAGTTCAGCATTTAATAAAAACTGGCTGAGTAATTAAATACATGATGACAAAAGTATGGACAAGCACACACAAGCGCTCACATACTTGCGCAGATATGTAAAATAAGCGGGTAAATGCCGAAATTTATTTATTTACATATGCACATTTTTGTACACATGTATATGTGCACTGATAGAGCACAGCGAAATATGCGAATTATTTATGGCACACATATCGAGTGGGAAAACAAGGACATCGTCAATGGATCCATCGACTTGGTCTCTTTGTGGCATTTTCACGCCCCTTTGTGTTGTGTTATTATTGGATGATTTGCGGCGCCTTGTGGAGCCTTGTGGAAGTTAAGCGCATTTGCTGTACGGTCCTGGTTGCAGCTAATGCGTTAAAGAGTTGAGCTCATTAAGGCGCTAAGGGATACGGGGACGCAACTATTAGCGTCCTTTGTTTGTCCTGGGCCAACACTTTTAGTGCAAATAATTTACAAGAATCCCCGGCAAATGGCGGAAATGTAAAACCCACCAAGTAGTGTCCGGCCCGGCACAAAAGCGTAAGAAAAATTTCAAACAAAACTTAATTACTTGCCTCGAGTTGTGGGCCAGCGATGGGTGCAGGAAGCAGGGGCGGGGAGGGGAGAGTGGGGCTGTGGCAGCGGAAACAAATTGGCCAAATTTGCTTGACTTGCTGGCGTGTTTGTATTTTGTATTTGTTGTGCTTTGTTTATATTAACTGAGCAAGGGTGACACTTTTCCCCCTTTTCAGTTACTTTAATGAGGGTTTAAGTATTATTTGCTCAAGGGTTGCCTCTGCCCTTTTGTTTAACGACGATGGGCCCATTGCAATACCTTGTCGCCATTATTTCAGCGGGCCAACAAACAAATGAAAGCCAAAAAGGAAAAAGTTTTTACTTGAATTGCGTGTAATAATTTTTAATTTTAATTTTTAGTTCGCTGCGGCCAAAAGATGACTTTTTAAGCCATTTCGTTGACCAAAAGGAGAAGACAGAAAAAAGAGTGAATGCGAATGGCAACTTAGAGATAAACATTTCTACTGTTTCGCGGTTTCGAGATAAACAAACGAAAGTGTTGCAATAGATCTGTATACGCTTTGTTGTGGGTACGAACATAAAAGTCGGCGCTAAGAACATATAGAAAGTGGTAAAATATAATTTTGTTATGAGACCGCTATTTGTAAAAATAACAGTATCATTTTTGTCAATTTAAGTAAGATAAGCTTATGAAAATTGGTTTTTGAACTATGATCAAGAGCGAAAATTTAAAATTTTGTAACTTCCCCCAGTACAGCAATGCAATGCAATTAAAATAATATAAATTATTGTTCCAAGCAAAGCCAATCGTATTATTTTGGTGTGCTTCAAATATTTTATTAACTTCAGCCTGAGTTGATTGGCCCTTGAGGAACACCGCACCCGCACATTATCTTCATCACTATCGGATTAATAATAAAATATGAAGAGCGTTGAACGTCGCATAATTTTCCAACATGAGCACGAAGCCATCGAGCCTTGTTGACGTTGTAAGCGTGAGGCATGGAAATGAATGCCATCTTTTATTAATTGTGCGTTTTCTTTGGCTCTGTTTGGCGGGTCTGCATTTACAGTCCGTTCACACTCCCTCCATGCTGCGGGTCATTTAGCGCAACTGGCGACTGCAATGGCACTTGACTGATGCCCCTGATGAAGGCACCGACATTGGTCGGGGCCATCCGAAACTCCGCTCGCAGCAACGGATGCGGATGCGGATGCGGCTGCCCAGTCGAGTGCCGTCCCATTGAAACACTGTCGTTGGCGCTGACGTTGTTGTTTTTGTTGTCAAGTGCAAGTGGCACGTTCCACGGACTGCTGCCAATTGCGGGTCTTTCAATAATTTTTGTGCTTTAATGAGTAGTCGTGGGTCGACGGATCGCGGCAGGCTGGGATGGGGCAGCAATGGGCATAAAAATAAATTTAAATCAGCTGCATATTTGCACAAAGCTTTATTTGATTTTAATTGATTTTTTTTTTTGTATGTACGCCTGCTATTTGCTTTTAATTTGCCAACACACCGCACACGCACACACACACACTACAATGTCTACTTTGTCGATTGTGGGCACAGTTCGGTTCGATTGGCGTCTCGGCTGGTGCCTGGGCTGCTTTATAGCGAGTATTTGCCCATAATTCGACTGTTTGATCTGCTGAAAAAATATGCGCGTATTTTAATTTTATTTGCTTTTTAAATGAAGCGTCATCGGCCCCAAGCCACGCAGCTGATTGCGTCTGCGCCGCCGGCATACACAATCAGTTGGCCAATCGTATGCCCCCTCGTATATAATAATAAAAAAAGCCACCCAGAAATTAACCTCAATGCAAGCAATGCTTATGCTACCTAAAAGTATGCTATACAAAATATACAGCACAAAAATGAAATGAAATTTTATTTACGTTGTTTCTGCTTTTGGCCTGCGGCTAGTTAAGTTTTTGGCTTGTCGTTTGTTCCCAGTGTGTGTTTTCGAGTGTATTTGTGTGTGTGCGAGTATCGTAAAATATTTGCGTTATTATGCTAGTAATTTTTTTTTTTTTACCAAAGTTCTGCTCCACTCTATGTTGTTCTTCTTCCTGGGGTTGAATTTGGCGCTTGGGGTTGCCTTCGCAGTTCGCTAGCTCATTTTTATTTCGGCGCCCCGGGCCCGGATGACAAAATCGTAGCATACTACATGTGAGTAGCTAGCATTCCCTTTTCGTAATAAAATGTCAAGTATTTGCTGGCAAAGAACAACAAAATGCTGCTGCTGTTGCTAATAAAACTAAGCCAACTGAAGCATGCTTTCTGCTACTCTGAGAATATCAACTTGTAGTTTAAGCGCAGGTCGACGAAAAAAAAAAAATAATAAAATAAAAACAAACAAAATATCCAAAGAGTCTGCCGCAGACGACAGGCAACAGGATCCGTTTACTCGTGACTTGCTGCCAGGACGCCTGGCTGACGGCTTGTTAAGCCAATTAGCAGAGCTTCAAAATTTATATAAGCCAGCAAGTCGGATGCAAAACTCTAAAAACAAGCAGACAAACGGAGTAGACGAGCGGACGAGCCGACATTTTAATGACCTTCGACTTGGACAATCTGTCGAAAATGGCAACAATCGGGGCGTTAACGGATATTGGCTTAAAGTGCCATAAAAATGTCACAGCTTCTGGGCGAAAGATGAACTGCAGTGCTGCCAGGGCGAGTTTGGGAAGGTGGGGCGGGGTAGCACATTTATTGGTAAATAAAGTTCCAATTCCGTTCATGGTATAAAAGTTAATAATAAATTGAAACAATGAAGCCGAAATGTTGATCTTTGCCTTGAGAACGTAAAACAAAAATCACTTTATAGGCCTTGTAATAAAATTTCTAATGGGTTCGCCAAAGGCACATCAAATCCACTAGACGAAAACAGCCCAGCACTGGATTTAATTAATTTTACGATACAATTTGTAGCTGTAAAAATGTTAAGACTGACAGAGATATATAAGGTACGTGATATCTGTTTTAAATCGCAGCTTTACCTGAGCAAAAGTTAAGACTTTAAATAACTTTAAGTTGAAGAAGCTTATAAAGTGGGGTATCCATTTATAAAGAGTATTAATTTAGCTGAACAATTTCAAAATGCAAGAGAGAAATCATAAAATCAGCTTTTTTAAATAAATAAAATACATATGATACAAAATATAAACATAAGAAATTGATTTTCAAAATGAAATGAAAACAGTTTGTTTGGTTCGAGCCCGATTAGAGCCTAAAATTAGATTTAAACCGAAAAATGAACTTTTGTGCTACCTTTAGAAAAATCGTTATTAATGTCAAGTGTCGTAGGCCGTGTATGTTAAATGAAATATATTAATTAGCTATCGCTACCAGAGCTACTGCTAATGAAATGCGGCAGAGACTTGAAGGCTTACATGCGACGCGACCCAACAATTTTCCAAGAATGTTTAGACGCACCTAATTAATAATTAATAAGCATTGTCAATTAGAGAGCGGGCGCTTGGCGTCTTTGGCAGCATTTTTTATGCATGTCACAACATTTTGTCATAAAGTGATAAAGGTAAAAAATCAAAAGACTCTGGAACGGGCACTACTCTGGAACAACCCAAACCTTTTGTTCCTCCTCGCACAGTCGATGGCAGCCCGGGAATCGTGATTGTTATGCTTGGCTCGCCGGCTTGAAGCTGGAAGCCGCCAACTGTAGCCGAAGACGCTGAAGATGAAGATGAAGATGAAGATGCCGCACGCATGTGACATAATTGAAAGCGACATGGCTGCCATGTAGCAACGTCGACAGCTGTGTGAGGCAGGGGCAGGGCAGCGACACAGGTCGAGTCAGGTGCACGTTTAACTTTTGCTGTCTGCCCGCCTTCCAATAGAAGATTATAATGTACGCA
This sequence comes from Drosophila robusta, assembly GCA_035043565.1. Taxonomy (NCBI): domain Eukaryota; kingdom Metazoa; phylum Arthropoda; class Insecta; order Diptera; family Drosophilidae; genus Drosophila; species Drosophila robusta. The sequence continues at coordinate 7,232,810 of JAWNMW010000583.1, read as the reverse complement.
TTGCCGTATTCAAATACTGAATGCCTATGTGCGGGGACGTGTGTGTGTGTGTGTGTGTATATCGACTTTTTCTAGGGAAATTAAATTAACGGCAGCTGACGCGCAGCGGAGCGAAGATAACAGGCACTCATGTTTTTAAAATTATACGAAAATAACGAAATTAGCATAAATAAGCGGCGCTAATAGGATTTCGTTTGTAATTATCAAATTGGCAAACGTTAAAAAATGCCAAAAATGATTTCATAAAATTTAAGTTGCGCAGAGTCACAGATTCACTTAAAGCATGGACCTGCCACATACTTATCCCGGTATTTATGATGCTGGCAAAGCAGCAGAAATATACATGCAAAATTTTGTTGTTTGTTTTCGTGTCTTTGACGCCTGCGTTCGGTTTTGTGCAAAATTTATTGGCTGGCTTGCCAAATCGATTTCGCATTATTTGCGTATATCAATGCAGCTGCTAATTTGCTTAAAAGCATAATTAACAGCAAGCGAATAGTCACAAACACACACACTCACACACGTATGCGGCTGCACACTCACACAGTTGCACGGCGAACTTTATTGCTGCACGTGAGTCGTAAAAAACAAACACGCGCTAGGTGTAAAGAAAAAAACAAAAAAAAACTACAGAAAAACACACTGTAAATCAGCGCAATGAAAGAGCAGTGTGTACAACGAAGCGAGCAACTACAGCAATAACAGCAACGGCAACCCATACGAACGTGGCGCGTCAGATGCGGCGTATACGTAATGTGTTTTTCGAATTTTTTGATTGGATGTTTTGCGGTTTTTTCCAAAGTGTGAAAATTGCAAAAAAAAACGTACAAATTAAATAAATAAATAAGAATAACAATTGGCGTGCACAGCGCTTCATATATCGATTAATCAAGCAGCGCTTTACATTATTCCGATAGCCGTATACAATTTTTAAGCTGGCTTATTTCCGCGACAGAATGTTATTCAAAAGTTCAGATCCGATATAATAAATACTATTTTTATTTATTATATTTAACGTCTTTCTCAATTCAAACATTTTTCATATCTAACTTGAAGTGCCAATATGCCCATTATGTCCTTGGGAACAAGGCCCAAAAAAGTGTTGTATAGTTGTAACAGAGTTTTTTATCCGACAGTTGTAAGTCCATATTCATGTACTTCGGTTAACACACATTTTAGTTGTTAACAAATTTGTGCTTTAATATTTATGTAATTTAATTTCATTTTTCTTAAATGTTTTATGTACTACAATCTATGTTTTAATTATAAAAATTGTCATTATTATTTATAGTTTATATACTTTTAACAAAACTATTTTTAGGTCCTCTTTGTGCAGTTGCCAAAATGTCTGGGCACTTGGACAACTCATCTATCGAGGACTGCCATTTGAAGTGAGCAACCAAGACTACTCATTTATGTTGCCCTGTTTTATTACATTTTCATAGAATGTTCTTAAACACATTTTAGCGCTTTTAACTTGCGCACTTACCAAACTTCTTGGCGCCACTTTAGCAGCACAATTTCATATTTTAATAGCCAACATAACTTAAAGGCTGATGGAGCGGACGAGAGAAGAAGCAAGAAGAAAAAACATTGAATTTATGGCCAGAGTGCGGCGTGGGGCAACGAAAAAGGTTTCGGAGTCGGTCGATTTTTCATTTCCATAATTTGCTTTGTGCACCAATTAAAAGTGATTAGTTTCATATTGCGCCATTTATATAATTCTTATTTCTTATTGCGAATTTTGTTTTGTGTGGGCCGTAATTCGAAGCCGAAGCCCCGCGACGGCAAACCGAGCAAAACCTTTTAAATTCCGTGGTAATTAATTGGTGGGCTATGCAAATGGGCCCCGGATCCGTGCCCACGATCTCTTCCCCCTCCGCCCTTCTTATTTGGCATCGCGTGCCAATGCACGTAAACGTTTACCTATAATTTTATGACTTTCTGAGCGACGGCATCGGCGGTAAACAAAGTTGTGTGTTGCTGTTGTTGTTTCGCCATTCCCCCAACCCTCCAAAAAAGGAACTTTTCTAATTATAATCTACATAACTTAAAATGCGAACGGAACGAGAGGGCAAAGTTTAACGCCAGCAACGCATGTGAAATTAAATTATAGCTGTGTGGGTGTGTGTGTGTGTGTAGAAAAACAAAAAACATCTGTTGAAATGAAAAACAAATACAAGAAATGGCAAAAGTCTAGAAAATGGCAACAAATGCAGCCAAACAAACTGCAAAACTTGAACGGTTGCTTGGCGACCGTCTAAATTAAATTTAAAATTTTTATTGATGGCTTCATTTGCATGGCAAAGGCACAAATACACCCGCCGATAAACAACACACACACACACACACACGCACGCACACGCACACAAGTACGTGCTCAGTTTGCATCGAATATATATATGTGTGTGTGTGTGTGTGTGTGTCTTGCAAAGCAAAGTGCCTCACAACTTGCCGCGTTTATCCTGAAAAATCATCTAATCTGAGCTAGACTTCATATTTTTCTTGTTGCTAAGCTGCCTGCCATATGAATATGTATTGTATCGCGCATGTTCCACAAATGGATATCTCATTCAATTCATCCAAAATTATATAATTAATGAGGTCTTTGAACTTTTTCTGTTATTTTGTTTCAGTATATTTGTACTTCTTATGCCTTAACATACAATATAATTAAAATAATTTGACATAATTATTTATAAGTGCATGTTCGCAGAATTCAAATGCAAAAAATTATTTGAATACTTTTGAAATTTTGCATTTAAATGAAATATTCATTTAGTATACCCTGTAAAATATATTTGCAAATTTTGAAAGCGTCTTCTAGGCGATATCGAGGCGAATGGCATTTGAGAGCACGCCCATGTGGGCGCTGGAGCGTACGGCTAATGCTTTTTCACTTTGGTCCGGGGCTGTGTGTCAAGTTTTTGTCCAAACACCCAGGGGCATATTTTAGAGGCTCATGTGACAAATTGCCAAAGCACGTGTATGGCATGCTTATTTGGAGTATTTCGTTCTGGTTTTGCACGTTTCGTGTCGCCTTGCGAAGCCTGTGTCTGCATAGTTGCCGTTTGCCGCGATGACAAATCCAATTCATTTCGCTGGCAGCCTTATGTGGCGTATGCGTAATGTGGCTCAACTAAAGCTAATGGCACGCCAGCTACCTGGCCAGGTAGCCTGCCAGGCAGGCCCCGTGCGCTGATTTCCGCGCATAATGAGCCCCAGTGCGAGTTCGAGTGCGCGAGCAATGTCGAAAAATTGAAGCGCAATTCAATCATTTTTTATGCCCGTTTCCATGAAACGCTCAAGTGAAAGCCAATCAAAAACTTGCGCTTCACAACAAACTGTTCAATGGCAGGCCAGCCCCTGCCCCTGCCCCTGGCCCCTCACCTGCCACTCGATCGAACAACGAGTGCTCTGATGTGGATGCTGATGCTGTTTTTGCTAGTGTTGTTACTGGGCATGCGATGGAGCATCAATATCATCTGCAACTGGCAACAATTACGCGTTGCCTTAATTGCCACACATACACACACACTCACACTCCGTTAACAAGCCGGGGCAACAACAAGAACAACAACTGGCCTGGTTGGTAGTCTGTGCAGCTGGGTCTGAAATCAAAATCATTGGTGTGAAAATAAACTAATTGAAGAAAAATTTCATTTGCAACAGCGGGAGCTCCAATAGGGCCACACACAGGGACACGGACACGGACACGGACATGTTGCCCCATCTTGTTGCATTTGACCCGAGGTCAAGTTGCAACAGCGCACGCAGCATGGCTGTAAGCAGAGACATGCGCGCCGGACAGGAGACACGGCGCCGACCCGTGCTTATTTATCAGTTAAGCCAATGCCAAGCACCCACGACAGCAACAGCAGCAGCAGCAGCAACAGCAACCGTTGCTGGCAATATTTTCCGTGAACTGCCGCCGGGCCGACGATCAAAATGAATGCATGAAAAACTACGAAATGGTAATGTGCTGTTGCCATGCAGCTCAAAAGCAACACCAGCAGCAATAGCAACAGCAACATCGGCAGCTGCCACAGCAGCAGCGGCAGCGGCAGCAACGCACTGAGCCGCATAGTTATAGGCTGCCGTTTTTGCCAGCCCTTTGGGCTTATCCTTGTCTGTTTATCTACCGGTTGTTGCCCGCCTCGAGAGCCGCTTATGCGTTTTTATTGCTGTTGCCAGCAGCAACAGTTGCTGCCGCTGTTGCGTGTGAAAAATTGATGGACATGTGTACAGGCCACAGGCAGCGCAGACAGCGACAGCTGCTGCCGATGCCCAACTGCAGCAGCTGGCTGAGTTTCCAATTTCCCACCTAATTGGCGGCAAGTCAATTGCATTTTGAGTGCTGCAACAAAGCTGCCTGGCGAATGCGAATCAGACGATAAAGTGGATTTCCAATTGCCTTTGTGTCTTCTTCAAACTAAGTTAAGAATTATTTAAAACTAGTTTTCAATTAAGTCAATCCCAATGCGTGTCTTTTTGAAAGTGTTACACATGAGTGTATCAAATGTAGTCCAATTACAAACTTTGGGCGTACATTAATCTATTCTAAATAAAATGAAAAGCAATACTTTATATATGCTTTAAATTACATTTGATTGATTGATTAACAGAAACGCACTTATTTTATAGAAGTAAATATTCATTTAATTTTTATTATTTATTATACTGCCAAGTTTCACTTTAAGTTTATTTTTTCCATTTGACCAACAGTTTATTCGTTCTATGAAATATCTGGTTGTCTGGTTGTGTTTCCGAATAAATATATACATATATGTAAACCTTTTTTATACACATATATATATCAATTTTTTCGAAATATTTCAGACGACAGAGATATATCCAATAAATACAAACAAATGTTGGGAGTAATTGTTGACCAATGTGGACTGAATCAGTCAGTACTGTCTATGCCTCTCCTTCTCTCCCTCTCTCTCTCTCTCTCTCTCTCTCTCTCTCGCTCTCCCTCTCTCCCTGTCTCTTTCCTTGTCAAAGCTTATTTCTTTTTCGCTGTGGCTTAAATTATGGCCCTTTAGTTATCCTACGAAATAAACCATGCACAAAATTAGCATGATCTCTCTCTCTCTCTCTCTCTCTCTCTCTCTCTCTCTCTCTGCCTCTCTCTCTGACGCAATCAGTATCGCTGTCTGGTCGCACATCTAGGTCGTCCTAGAATCCACATAAAATGCGGCTTTTTATTAAAATTCTAAAACATAAATCTCAAAACTGAAAACTGGGAACCAAAAACAATGCCAACGAGGACGCGAGCAAATGGACAAGTTCCTCGTACCATTGGCAGACATGGGGGCTGGGGTGCGTGCTTTATGCCTTCCTTCCTTCCTTCCTGTCGGTGGGACGCCCAGCTAATTGAATTTTGAGATTCAAGTCGAAATTAAAAAATTACGAGCAGCAGCAGCCGCCGCCGCCGCATGCAGCCCTTAAATAAACAGTAAAACGGAAATGTATTCGACAGGTGGAAATTGAAACTGATTGAATTGTAAAATGGAGCATAAAATACTGTTGCTTTTATTAATGTTTATGCGGCGCAGCTGCTGCCACGCCCACCCGGCCGCAACCAAGTCTGGAAAACAAAAACGAGAACTTAAATACAAAATACAAACAAAATCTGAAACGCCAACGCATCCTGATAATTTATGCCTTTCGATTTTAATTGGCGCAATTCTGGCGTGTGTTTTATAGACCTTTTTTTGCATATTTCTTTGCCAGCATTATTTTGTCACTAAAAAGGCGAAAATTATTATTGCGCTCAGCGAGGGCAGGTCGGCGAGTACTTTAATTTAATGCTTACGTTAGCAAGAAATGAGATAATTATGGAATAAATAAATAAATCATCGAACGGGAAATTTTGCAAAGTAATGAAGACACTCTTTATTCTTTATTCTTCATTTTAAGCTTCTTGTTTTATCATTATTCCATTGTTCAAATGTCTCAACATGGTTCTTTCTTTAGATTTAATATTGGGCACACTATATAGACTTCTTCAAAGTTTAACAAAGAGTCGGGTTGAATATGACTTTTTAATGCTTTTCTTAAATACATTTTTTATTTTAAAACTCTTTGTGTCAATTATAACTTTTCACTATCAAATACTTTTAATAATTTTATAAAAAGCACTGGAAAATATAGGAAAATTAAAAAAAATTTAAAGTTCACTTCAAGGCAAAGCAGCTGCTAAATTTTGGTTACCCTTGACCTGGCTCCTTTATTTTATATTTATTTACGCGCTGAATGGAGCACATTAAGAGCTGTAATATATGGTTTGGTGTTTTATGTGTGGTTTCGCTTTGTGTCGCACGACTCTCGTTTCATACTTTTAGGCATATGTATTTTTATTAGAGCTGTAATTGAAGTTTAACTGCGCATGTAATAAAGGCAATTTTGGCTATTTTCAACGCATTAGCGGCATAAATAATACAAGTCGAATGTGCGACATAAAGACACGCGATATGGCCGACCATTTCTCAGCGCGGAAAACCCAGCGAGCGCATTTCTCAAAACGACTCCAAGACGATGAAAATGCGTAACACAAATGAACAGCGAACGAACGGAAAAGGCGGCGAAAGTGGACGAAATGCGATATAGGCAAAGGCGCCAAGCGTTACAAACGTGCAGCATTTTACCAATTGCGGGACCCATACACACACACACGCACACACACATGTCTGTAGTCGCATGTGCCACACCCATCAAGTTGCCCACAAACAAACGATGGCGACTTATTCATTGCGTTTGCCATTAAGGTGGCTCTGATGCCGCTGCTGCTGCCTCTGCTGCTGTGATATATAACACGCTCATAATTGGTCATAAATCTGACAAATGTAATTTGTCATCACTCAGGCTGCAGCCAGGCGAGCGGACCGGAATGTAGAATGGGAGCCCAGTTGGACTTGGCCACGCTTTGCTGAGTGCCAAAATGAAAAAGGTGCTTGACACAAAATGTCAGCTGGATATTTTTTATTACACAATCACAACACACACACACGCACACACACACGCGCACACAGCAACGCTTTTCCACGAGCGCCCAAAAGTATGCTCAAGCTCTTGAGCTTGTCATAGACAAACACACACACACACACTCTCACTCACCTTCACAGGCCAAAAGAGACACACACACAAACAGTTAAGGATAGCATCACACGTAAGCCACAAAGTAGTTACTTTTTATGCTTTCCGCTTTTGGCCATTGTTTTTGCAATAGCTTTGGTCACTTGAGCTCGTAAATATTTTACAAGTTCTCCTTTGCCCCGGAGCATTTGCAGCTCCGCCCGTTTGTCTCCAGCAACTAATTTTTGCTTTCACAGATGACGTACGACTCATTGCGGGTGCAGGTTCAACATCTACATTTCATTATAAATGACTTTCAAAATGGCCTAAACGCTCCAAATGAAGTAACTGCTGCGTCCCCCAGCCCCTAGCCCCATGCCCGAGCGGCACTGTTCGAATTTAATGATGCCACTTGGGCGGCAATCAATAAACCGTTTCAAATTTATGGGAATTAAGTTGCCGCATAATGAGTAAATAAGGGTGGCCAACAAAAGTGTATTTATCTTTATAAATCGGCAGTGATAGTGGGAGGTGAACTGTGTGTATGATAAATTTATATGCAAATCTGTGCAGGTTGGAGGCAAAAACTTAGCAGCGGTCAAGGTTGAAGGTCGAAAACATCTGAAAAGACATCTATAAAGTCATAAATATATTAGACTATAAGAATGCTTGTTATATGTGCTGAGGTTAAAACTAATATTCTTAAACCAATCAAATATATTTCAAATTTCAGCTTGCATCCATTTCTCGCTCGTGGAGTATAAAATCGAACAGGTGAAAATGAAAAAGAGTCGCTGAGGTTTATTAATCTTTTCTGTAGAGATTTGACAATGAAAAATAAAAACTGTAGGTGAATAAATGAATGAAATAAATAACTTATATATTTGCACAACTTTACATGACTACTACGATTATTGTGTTATTAACAATAACAACTTTGCATATACATAGTTAAGAATTAATAGATATATTTAGGTATAAAAGGTAAGTATTAATTAAACAAATTGAGTGTGTTTTTTTGAAATTTTCAATTTATTTATTAATTGATAATTCATTTTACTGAAAAACTGGAAAGGTTTGAAGACGTTGATCTTGCCGAAGATAATTTTCTGTTTATCATTTTCCAAGTTCAAAGTGCTATTAAACAGTTTCATATTTTATGTGTAGTATTTTCTACCTAAAAAATAATACTGTTCTCTGAATCTGGCGCGACATAAAATTATTAAATATCTTTGAAGTGCAGCTGTGTAAAATATAAACACAAATTTTTAGTCAGATTGAGGCTTCAAGAGATTGCGGCCCGCCGCTTTTTATTGTTTAAATAGATAAAAGCCCATTATCCCACTCATTCCTTTAAAGTAGGTATTTCAAGTTTACCATTATCCAACTAGAGCACTTTGATCAATTTCAGAAATATATAAACTAGCTTTGCTTACTTGCAAGCTCTGATCAGATAGGTTTCCCAGGCTTTTATTTAAACAATTCACATTGATTGGTTGTAATGACCTCAGCGCCGCGCGTTTTGTTGTTGTTGTCGCCTGCTTTCAAGGCGACAATGGCAATGCAAATTCATTCTAAATTTGCGGCCTCCGATGCGCCTGGGACGGCCTGGCAAATGGGTCAGCATCATCTTTGCCAGATCTGGCAGATCTGGTTGTTGGACGTGACGCTAGACAAGTACGTCGCGCATATTGAGTATATAGTGTATATAGTGTATATAGTAAGTCCAACAGGCCACACACGATTCTCATATGCTCGCTCTGTGTAAATGGAATTTGATGCGACACATTTGTCAAATTGGCGCTGTGCATTAGCTAAAGATATCAACATGATATTTTGTTTGCTATTTTTTGCTCCTGTTGTTTATGCTGTGCTAGACACCGAGAAAATCCGAGAATTTGAGTGCGACTCAATTAGTGGCAATTGAATTATTACACGACGACACTCATTCAATTTTCACTGATATGTGGGGGGACGCATGTATGAATTTCATTCACTCGCATGTCGCTGTCAAAAACAAATTGTGTGACACGTAAAATGGTTTGGCACTTTATGGGGGTTTAGGCGATCCCATAAATGCCCTGCTTCTTAGCGCACTCCATATCAATTTCACTCAATAAAACCGGCTCAAATCGAATGCACATGAAACAGATAACATTTTGCGATTAAGTTGCTGTCAAAAAAAAGGTTGCGAGTGCAAAAACAAATAAATATGTGTGGGGTTCGATTCCCTTTAAGTTCGGTTGCTTTTTCACATTAATGATATCCGGTGTTGGTTCGAACCTTGGCAACATTCTCTTAAATTGTTTGTATTTTTTTTTATTTTCAATTAAGAAAAAAAATAGTAAAATATATTATCAAGAATATTCACAATTTTTTATTTTTATCAAGAATATTCATATTTTTCACTCAATAAAACCGGCTCAAATCGAATGCACATAAAACAGATAACATTTTGCGATTAAGTTGCTGTCAAAAAAAGGCTGAGAGAGCAAAAACAAAAAATAAATATGTATGGGGTTAGATTCCCTTTAAGTTCGGTTGCTTTTCACATTCATAATATCTGGTGTTGGTTCGAACCTTGGCAACATTCTTTTAAATTGTTTGTATTTTTTTTATTTTCAATTAAGAAATAAATAGTAAAATATATTATCCAGAATATTCACAATTTCTTATGTTTAAAAAGAAATTCCGAAATTTTGTTGGCTCATAAATGATTAAAATTAAAATGATTAAAATATGTGAAGGGGCATATGAACATATGAACAATACTTATTAATTTTAGTAGATAATTTTGCACAGAAAGTCGCAGCCAGCTGCAGTCCGTGCATATGCCCCACACCCGGAGGCGTAGCGCAGCTGGGCACGCATATGCGACCTGCCCGGGATATAGGCGCCGAGGCCTGCCTTCGTGCCTCCAGTTTGGTCGTGCTTATTGTCAGGTGCAGTTGCGAATCGCGAGTATGAAGCAAACGTATTTTCTGATCTGCCTGCTGCTGTTGGTCGCCAGCCTGGCGGTGCCCGGCGCGGCACGTGGCGGCCGCGGTCGCGGCGGCGGTTCGTTTGGTGGCCTCTTTGGCGGCTGGCGCAGCAAGTACGGCAGCAAGTCGTCGTCGTCGGGCGGCGGTCGACGCGTGGTCAGCGGCTCACCCGTGCACACGGCGATGACGGTGCCGAAGCTGCCGCCGCCGCCGCCACCGCAGCCAGCGAAGAGCATGTCCATGCCCAAGCCGCAGGTCGCCAGCTATCCGCGCCAGCAGCTGCCGCCGAGCTATGCCCAAGCAACGGCTCCCGGACAGGGCACCTATTACGCGAATGCACAGGCGCTGCCCGCCGGCGCCGTCTACTACGCACAGCCGCCCAGTTCCATGTCCATGGGCTCCGGTAATTGAATGTGGTGCCCAGAAGTGGCTTCAGCTTATGCTCTCCTCCTTTCCCGTTTAGGCACGAGTGGCTTCCTCACTGGCCTGCTGGCTGGCCGCCTGATGGACAACGTGCTCTTCGGCCATCGCCGTCATGTGTCGCAGGTCTATCACCAGAATCAGCAGGGGAGGCAGCTTCCGGCACTGGTCGCGATATCATAATTATCAATAATGGGCAGGGGCAGGGGCAGGAACAGGCGGAGGGGGAGGGGGAGATGCAGCAGCCGCTCAACGAGTCGCTCAGCTCCGAAGAGACGGGCGTCTCCTCGGAGAGCCCCCTCTCGAACGAGGAGGCGGATGCCAGTGAGGACTCCGGTGACGCCACTGCGCTGCCCGAGCCGCCAGTTGGCGGCATTGTCTGCTTTCCCATAATGCTCAACGAAACGGATCCGGAGAATGCGGAGTTGGTGCGTGAGGTGGAGCGCGTGGTCTGCTTTCCGGCACCACCGGCGTACCCACAATTAACGTCCGACGACTGTCAGGACAATGCGATGTGCCTCCTCGAGCAGGGCAGCAGCAGCACCACAGTGCCACCAATTGTTGCGGGCGATATTGGTGGTGCAGCCGAGGCCAGCGATTCCCTGGAAGAGCACAGTCCTTCTACCGAAGCGGATACTTCGCGGGATTAGTCACACACTTAGCTACTAAGCTACCACACAAATAAATATAAATGTAAAACATATAAATAAATATTGATTTAGTTTACGATTAAAAACTGAAGAAAAAAATTAGTTTTATTGGTAAAGATAAAGCGATTTCTACATCAAGGAAAATCCACATTCAAAAGGAGAACCTTTTTGGAATTGGAGCTAAAATTGCAGCAATATAGTATTAATAATATACCATATGATTGGAAGTCAAATATACTTGTATGCTATATAGATAAATAAATATTAGCTTGCTGATCAATAAACATTTATGATGATTATTTAAGTATGTAATAATTAATATTATGGTTACTTGATTTTAATTAAAAGTAAGTAAGTACAGTAGTAAAATTTACTAAACTCGAACCACATTTTAAAAGAGCTTTTTCTAAAATATATGTCAAATATAACAAACTTTATGAGTTAGTAGTTCCCTGACCAATTCATAATACCCTTTCAAAGACTGTGAAAAGCGCTAAGCTTTTAATAAGCGTCAAAAGCTTAGGTGTTCGAATGCGCGGTAAACCGTTAAAGCTTTAAATGTCGCAATCATGGCAATTCTCCTCTCCATAATTATGCAAAGTTGCTGAGCGGCGTCAGAAATGTTGACAGCTGTTGCTGGACAGTCACAACAACAGCAGCGGCAACAACAACGACAGCTCCGAAGATAATAGTAACTATAGCAGATTTTCAACAGCCAAGCCTCAGCGCACAAACTGAAAGCCAAACACCTCGCCGACAGCGACGGCGGCGTTGCTGCTGGCGGCGACGTCACCTTTGACGTTGACGACGACCGCAAATATAACGCGCTTTATACGAGCGCCAATACAAAAGCATTTACTGCTTGCGCGTGTGGGTGTGTGCTTGTGTGTGCTTGTGTGTGCGTGCAGAATGATCCGAGAACACGAATGAAGCTCACTTGCGTTTATTAATCCCGCCATAACAGGGGGAACAGTAATAAACAAAGCTGCGCTGTTCTCAGTGAGCTTCACGTAACCAGAATATCATTTACACTAAACATTAAGTGAACCAAATCAAGTAAATTTAATAATTACAGCAAATGTTAAATAAAGCATGAGAATATATTTTAGTGCACGCGTGATATATTTGTATATATTTGTAAGAGTAAAATTAAATATAGTATAATTATGTCACGAAATATGTAACACCTTAACGAAGACTTCCCGATCCAATAGATTATACATATTCTTGATTTTAAATAAAGCATGAGGATATATTTTAGTGCACGCGTGATATATTTGTATATATTTTTAAGAGTAAAATTAAATATAGTATAATTATGTCACGAAATATGTAACACCTTAACGAAGACTTCCCGACCCAATAGATTGTACATATTCTTGACCACTCGAAGGTCAAAAAAATTAATTTATTTTAATTCTTTTAAATATTCTAATTATGGCAATGCTACAACATATTAGCAAAAAATTATTGATATTGATATGAAATTTAACATATTTCTTAAAAATCTTATCGCGTAAGTTAAATACATAAGTCGGATATATCGCTGATATGAAATTACTGCATAAATGAAATGCTTTATTTGTCCGGTGTATTCAATTGTCAATATTAGCATTAGTAAGAATGTTGCGCATTTCAGTTGAATTCAATGCATTTTTTTTCGGTTTCCTATATGTGGTATGTACTCTATATACATACATACTTAGATGTTTGTATGCACGATTACGAGTCCCAGTTGTTTGCTTAACTAGAACGCGTAAATGATATCATAACTAATGCGGTAGGACAACACAGCTCGAACACCTCTGCTGGCACGCCTCTCGCTTAGCAGTCAGACAATAAAAACTAAAATTAAATAAAAACCGTGAGGCAAAGCAACTCCCTTGGGACACACAAACACCCACAGACAAAAAATTCGAGAGAGTGACGACGACACCAGCAGAGATGACAAATACAGTAAATGCTATAAAAATGACAATAACAACAACAGCAACAGAAGCAGCAGCAGCAACAACAACAACAACGCCAACCAAAAGCACGCCAACAAGTTGCGGTCGCTGCCGCAGTCGCTACGCTTCTGTCGCGGTCCGCGTCGCGTCTGAACAACAAAGCACGCCAAATAAAAAAATGTTCAGCCGCAATTCAGTTGTTTGAGAAACTTTGTACGGAACTAAGCTCGAACGCGGCAGCCAAAACAGAACACACCAAACAATAATAAAAACAAAGTAAATACAAGAATAATAATATTAATTTTAAGTACACAACTGCCAGAAACCGAAGTACATACAAAATATAATAGGTAAACATAAGTGAAACCGGTTTTAAATAACATTAATGCATCCATTGCACAGTAAACGAATGAGGGGAACAAATAACTCTTGTGTTTTGCGTTTCGCTTATAAACAAAATACACTGAGTATCTGTGCGAGGTTAAATAAATAAACAATAATAAAGTACATAAAATATACATTTGTGTGTTTATAAGTAAATATATATATGAGGACTTGTCAGTCTAGACAAAGCACATGCCTGACCAAATACGAAAATAAAAAACACATTCGCAATTCAAAATCAATTTAAGCTCTTTAACATTCATTAAATACATGAACACTCATGTATAGTATATATGTTTTAATATATATTGAATATTTGCGATGAAGTGAACACACTTACATACATATATAATATCCCAATATGCGAACATGTTTCAACTTTTTGAATTGAATATTTGAGTGTGGTTTTTAGGGGTTTATCTCATCAAAGAAACTATTCTATGTAAGCTTACAAATTGACAGATGTGATAACAAACAGGTTCAGATTCTTGCTTTGCGGCCCCAAAAACGGTTAAAAACAATTTAGTAACCACTAAATTTAAATACAAAAATGCGTTGTTTTGGTTCAGTAAAATGAATATGTTTGAAATGGAATATAAAAAAAAGAAAAATTCTATTTGGGGAACAAGTGGGGAAAAAAGTAAGAGCGCCAGTGCAGGGAGTCATTTATTTGAAAATTTCAACAGCTGGAAACTTGTTGTTTTATTTATGAAAAAATTTATATGCACAGACGCAAGCTTTCTAAAAATGCTTTTCCCAGTTGCGTTTTTTATGGATTCAACAGGTTTTTTTTAAATATGGGTGTTCTATATTAATTTCGTTCCTTCCACGATTGTCGCGCGCCAAATGTGGGGGATTTTAAAAACGAACAAAAAGATTTATTATATATAAGTATATCTATATAGTAAAAAAATATTCAAAAAGCATCTGTATAATGCATTTTTTTGATTTTTAATGCTTGTGTTTTAGCAGCAAAAATGCGTAGTATAATAGCAATAACATATTTATATTTAGCATTTATTAATAGATAATTCTACATAGATTTGTCTACCTTTATTTGCCTGAAATATGAACATTTCAAAATAATATATTTCTATTAAATGTATAGTCATGTATACTGTCTATATGCTCAACACTTGTGAAAACAATTAAATTCATTAGTGGTAAAAAAAACTGTTTCTTTGAGCGCACCCCGCTTTACCACCAACCGGTTGGTAACCCAATTAATTTAACGGCTTATTTTTAGCGGCCACCTTTTGTTGCCAATTTAAAGTCGTTGCTTCTGCGGCATTTGATGTTTGTGTAACTTTTACGTGGAAAGTAAACCAGTCTTGCGTAATCATCAACTTCCCCGCGTTCATAAGGGTAAAATAAAATGTTGAATAGCTTTTATTTATTTTTACAATTGAAAATATTTAATTGCGTTTTTGCCTATATTATGGTTTTCCAGATCTGTCAACGTTCGTTGAACATGTACAAAAACGTATTTTTTTTATAGGAATTGGCAAGTGTATGTACATATGTCAGACATATTTATATAGTAAATGTGCCTGACATTTTGAACCACAACAGCGATAAGCGAACATTTGAAAAAATATGTAATCTAATTGCTATATAGCATATAAATTTGCTGATGATTATTGTTGCTCTTTAAAGAGTCTGCGTTCGCATCATCCAATTACATTTCCAAGAAATACCCAAACAAAACAACATTAACAGGAACCCGACTACGCGATTTTTCGATTGTGCTCTGACGTCACAAACACATTTTCAATGGTCAACAAGTTTTAAAGCGATGACTCACAATAAACAACTTTTTGCTTAGCTCGTGGGTACAGCTGACCATGCGAAATGCAACGAGCCAATTTATTGTAAACAATTGCTGCAGCAACAACTATAATTTATTCTCATTCTAATATTTACATACATATAGAAGTGTATACTAAATCAAAATGAATTGGACTTGTTGCATGTCACGCTTTTAAAAGTATTTGTATTGTATTACATTTCAGAATACAATCCGATTTAAAACCCAATAATACTAGCTGGGTATTTCCCCTAAGCGGCCTTGAAAAACTTGCTTTAAATCGAACATAATCTAAACAGCTTTTACCTCAATGAAATTACAACAGAATTGAAATTTACATCATCTTCATGACTAAAATTTATCATCACGTATACTTAATTCTTGATTAGGAAATACAATATCTTTAGATCACACAAAATATATACTCATTATCGTTAGCCATGGCTAACACAAATCGTTTATGACTTTCAACTTAAATATGAATAAGAAACACTTTTTTCAACCCAAGATTTCTTTCTGTTATCAATAAAAATAGTTACAGGTTGTTTTTGACTATGATGTGTGATATACTATAAAGTATACCGTAATACATACATATCATATATATTTCTATATGACATCGATTGGCTTAAACAACGATCGGATCGTTTAACATTTGAGAACAAAAGAGTGCCATTAAAATTTTTTCTTAATTTAGCAACTGAGCTTCTATCAGTTTAATTAAGACTTTGAATTGATATTTTTATTCGATTTCATTGAAAATTTATTTATTAACTTTATTTTAATGAATCGAAATCAATCAAGACAAATTTATTTAAAACCAAAAATTAACTAAACCCATTTCTATAATTTTACAAACAAAGCGTTTTCATCGCGTTTAGCCTATATAAGACTCCCACAGCATAGATCAGATATAGAACCACCTTCAGCGCTCATTTGCCAAGAGTTTCCGTTCACCTTGTGAGCGAAACTTGACCTTTAAACCGGGGCGTGTGCCACCCCATTAAAAACGAGCATTCTTACAATATTAATTTCAATGAGTACAATTCTCATGAGTATGTAAACAAATGACGAGCTCAGACTGTAAAGGTCCTCGCGACATGAAAGCAAAGCCAATGGAGTGTAGCCACGCGACAAGCCGACCAAATTGCCAAAAGTTAATTATCATGGGTAACGCGCCCCGAATTGGGGCAGACACCAAAAGTGGCAGCCAGGGCGTGTCGTTGCGTCAGCTCCAAAAATGGCCAGGGCTGGGCCATGACGCACATATAGAACTCCCCACTCGCACTACGAAAAGTTCCCAATTCGAGTGGTAAAAGCCAGAGGTACGAAGGGCATTGCGGGTGTTCCGAGTACTGCGTTCTGAGTGCTGAATATTGAGTACTGCGAACTGAGCATCATTAGCGCAAATTGAATCAATTGTTTGCGCCAACAACAAATTAAGGCGCAGAGAGACAAATGAAGACTGACAACGGGAGCGAGATCGCGCGGGGTTATCTCGAATCGTTAGGGATGGGTATGCAAAAACGATGATTGTCGATAGCTAATTATCGAATGATCGTCATTTTAAGTGCACAAGTGGCAAATATTGCATTGTTAATATTGATCAGAGGTTAATTTAAATATATACTACTTTTTGTTGAAGTCAACTTTGTGTATAGAAAATGTTGATTTTGAATAATATTAAACTCGCTAAATATACTGAAAACAGATGTAAATTATCTATACAAATTTTTAAATTTTTTTTAACATATCAATAGTATTCATTTATTTAACATTTAACACAATTCTCCTATATTATTATTGCTAATTATCGGCATATCGCTCAGCGATAATCAACCTAAATAAAACTCAATTCCATTATAATTTCTTAAATTTGTTGCATATGTTAAATACGTAAAGTATGTAAAATATGTTAACCACATATTTAACATTTGCAATGTTTTGCTATGATTTATCGAATATCTTATAAAAAATGTGAAAGTATTAGAAATAATTCAGAAATTCGAATCAGCTCTCAGTTCTTAATAATTGAAGTTAATCGTTAATCGTGCAGCACTTGTGATCTCTCATCACCAATTCAGACTCCCATCACTAGGTGCTCACGATTGAGAGACGCTCGTCGAGATCTGTTTTGTCCACAAGCCTGATAAGCATCGGGGCTATTTAAGCGCTCCCGACTGGGCAAATCAGCTCAGTTAAAGTCGAGCAGGCCGAGCAACTGAATTCGAGCACGAGCGGAAAAATCACAGAAATCGTTTAGAGAGACTCACGCGTTCTTCTCCATTGCAGCATGTTGCGCCTCGTGCCCTGGCGTCCGAGCCGCGCCCTCGTGGCGGCTCTCCTCGTCCTGCTGCTGGCCAGCCCCGATGTGCAGGCCAAGCGCTTGTTCGGCGGCGGCGGCAGCAAGAGCCGCTCGTCCAGCTCCAGCGGCTACTCGGCGCGCCGTCCGTCCTCGTCGTCGTCCTCCTCCTCGCACTCCGCCTCGCACTCGCAGTCGTACGGACACGCGGACAACACGCGCCTCAGCTACGGCGGCGGCAGCCACTCGCAGCCCGGCCAGAGCGTCAGCAAGACCCACTCGCAGCCCAGCCACAGCGCCGCGCGGCCGGCCACCGCCTCGCCCATTGGCTGGAACGTGCCGCCCAAGGCGCAGGGCCCGCCGCCCGCCTACTCGGCCACCAATCCGGCGGGCGGGGCGCGCACCAACGTCCACGAACAGCCGCCGGCCTACAATCCCAACTACAAGGCCAGTGCGCCGGCGCCGAGCTACTCGGCGGCCAACGCCAACGCCAACAGCCGCCCGGCGGCCGGCGCCAGCTCCAACTCCCACGCCCACTATACGCCCGCCAGCGTCTACAGGCCGCGCATGAACGCCACCGGAGGCGGCGGCGGCGGCGGCTATCACCAGGCGCCCATCGCGGCCACCAACACGCACGGGCTGCAGTCCGGCTATCCGGGCGCCACCTACCACAGTCCTGGCCAGCTGCCCGCTGGCGCCACCTACCACCCGGCGGGTCAGCTGCCCGCTGGCGCCACCTACCATCCGGCGGGTCAGGTGCCCGCTGGCGCCACCTACCACAGTGCCCCGCCCCCGGGCGCCACCTACTGCAGTGCTGGAGCTGTGCCCCCGGGCGCCACCTACCACAGTGCTCCGCCCGCTGGAGCGAGCTATCATCCGGGCGGCTATGCGCCGGCCGGAGCCAGCTATCATCCGGCCGGACAGGTGCCCGCCGGCGCTAGCTACTATCCCAGCGGCGGCGTGCCGCACGGCGCCCAGCAGCCGATGGTCACGGTGCCGGCGGGCGCGACCTATCTGCCGGCGGGCGCCTCGATTCCCGCTGGCGCCACCTACTATCCGCAGGCGCCCAAGTCCTCATCCGGCTTTGGATTGGGTGAGTAGTGAGAGTCTTAATACTCGAAGTCCGTCCGTCCGTATGAACGCATTTTTATGCGCCGTTATCAGAGCTAGAGACCTGGAATTTTAAATGTATACTCGTGTATACCCACGTCTGATAAAATGCCAAGATTCTTTAGCTACGCCCATGGGGGCGTGGCAATTCGATAAAATCGATACATCTGTCTCAGTTTCAGAGCTAGATATATCAAGTATATTCCAAGCCGATTACTGCCACATCAAATTGAAATCCTAAAATTAAAACAAAAATACATCAATTATAATTAATGCTGTGAACGAGTATTGCGCAGTCGGTTACACCCGACGGAGTCGTTTCTTACTGAACAAGAACTTATTCAAGAACGTTTCCTTTGCAGGCACGGGACTTGCTGTTGGTGCTTTGGGCGGCGCTGTGGGCGGTGTCCTGCTGAACAACGCCCTTTCGTCCTCTCACCACCACGTGGGATCGGGCGGATATGGAGGTGGCGGCGGCGGCTACAGCGGTGGCGGCGGCGGCGGTGTCGTGCAGGGCGAGGATAGGGTCATCATCATCAACAACGGGCCGCCGGGCTCGGTGACCACCACGGACGCAGGCTCCGGCACCACGGTCATCAACACTGGCGTCGCACAGCCCGCTGTCGCGCCCGCGCCCGTGCCCGCCCAGCCCGCAGCCTACCCGGCAGCTCCAGCTCCGGCTCCAGCTGCAGGAGCTCCGCTTGCGCCGCTGGCGCCGCCGGCTGCCGATGGTCCGGTTGCAGCTGTTGCTGCCCCACCGCCCGTTGCAGCTGCCCCGGCGGATCCCAATGCTCCAGCTCCAGCTCCAGGTACAGCTGCAGCTGCTGCTCCAGCTGCTGCTGCGGAGCCACCCGCTCCCGGCGGCATCATCTGTGTGCCTGTGCGCGTGCCCGAACCGGATCCGAAGGATCCCACCAAGACAATCGAGGTGGAGAAAGTTGCCTGCTATCCGGCGCCACCGCCGGAAGCTGCACCACCGGCCAATGGCACTGCTCCGGCAGCTCCAGCCGTGGCGGCTCCGGCAGCTCCAGCCGTGGCGGCTCCGGCAGCTCCAGCTGTGGCGGCTCCGAATCCGGGCTACGTAACACCCTCGCCGGACTCGGCGCCCCTGGCGGCCTTCCAGCCAACGCCCCTCACGGTGCCCGAGGGATCGGTGCCCCTGGCCCCCTGACGCCCGGCGGCCAGCCCGACGTCATGCGCATGCCCGGCCTGACATCGGCGCGCCTCTCGGCGGAGTCGGGACTGCGCGACGCCCACAACCACGCCCAGCCCGTCTCCCAGTGGAGCTCGTTCTCGCTCCTGCTGGCGCTCCTGGCGGCCTACTGCCTGCACTAAGCAGCCGCATCGACACCCGATGAATCGCTTTCTATATATTTTGTAAACTCGAATTTCTGCATACTCGTGTGCATGCGTGTACTCATAGTTTTCTCTAGACTTTAATAAATTAATCCTAATTAATATGTGAAGGATTAGAAATCCATGGTATTTGCATTGGAACAGATGTGATCAGAGTGGGATGAAGGATAGTAAAAAGAGGAATATGGCTTTCCTTATGATTCTACACTTCACTTCCAGCCATCTATTGCGGGTATTACGTAGCTCGGCATAGCCAGCGCCATCTGTTGGCTATACGTAGGTAACAGCCACATAGCACAGATTTGAACCATTTGCATTCGATAAAGTTGTTCGTTAAGTTGACAACGCTACAGCTGGCAAACTTTTAACTGTGCAACAACCACTGCACAAAAGCTTAGCAAAGACACACATTGTGGAATGTAAGCTTTTATGTGGAATGTAAGTGGCAATGCTAATCAATTAATTAAAATGCAAATTTCGATTTCTTGTCGCTCCGTTTCAGCTAGACTGTATATCTATATATATAAATATGATGTATTTTTTTTTGCCAAATCCATCTTTAAACTTTTAAAGGAATTAAATTTGCTGCTTCATAGACATTAATAATACCGAAATGTTGTTTACCCAAAAAGTTCTATGTTCCTTCGTGCATGTTGAAAATATAGAAAGAAGAGCAAGAACGTTGAAATATTGTTTTCGTCCGTAGCTATTTATAAAGTTGTGGTAAAAGTTGTCACGTAAAAGTCAACAAAACTCGCAAAGTTGCTTTCTGCTTTAATGAGTGACAAAATTATGCATAAATATTTATTAATAGCGACACAGATTCCTCTTCTTTTTGGGGGATATATTTGAATATTTTAAATATTGAGATAGGTAGAGATCTTTAGGTCATCTGAAAGCGAACAGCAGCCTGACGGCCAACAAACAGTTTAAGCCAAGCCAATCTGCCCTCCTGGCTTATGAGCACACAGTAGACGAAGAGCACGAAGCCCTGGATTGTGGCTGTTAGGCAGAACAGGAAGGTGACCACGAGCCCCAACTGGAAGTAGGCGCAAATGCCAAAGAGCCAGGTGAGTCCGAGCAGGAAGAAGAGCACTATGAACAGGCGCAGCTGCTGGCAGAAGAGATCAACGCTGCGATGCTGCATGCGGAGCACCTTGAACAAGACGCACACAAAGGCGGCCAGATTGGCGGTGAGCACCAGGCCGATGGGCAGCAGGACGCCGTAGACGAGGCCGGAGCCGGACGGATAGCACACGGAATTGATGTCGCCGGCCATCACCGGACCATACGATCCGGAGCTGATCAGGACCAGCAGAAAGGTGGGCAACAGCGGCAGCAGCCAGGCGACGACGGCCACGCGCAGGACACCCGGGGGCGAGCTGGCCACGAAGACAATGACGTAGCGGCGATACTGCTGGATGCCGACGAACTGCATCCAGCTGAAGAGCAGCAGCACCGAGTACTGGAACAGGGCGCCCACGGCAATGCACTCGATGCTGTGCTGCTCGAAGGAGTAGCGCCAGAACCACTCGTTCATGTACAGCAGCAGCATCAGGCCGAAGAGCAGCGTCATCGCCAGACTCACGTTGAGGATCAGCTTCGTGGTCTCCATGGAGCGCCATCTGGCGGACACCGCCGCCGTCAGCCAAATGCCCAGCAGCCCGAACAGCGACAGGCCGCAGCCGACGGCCGTCGTCGTGTCCAGCAGGCGGGCGTTCCGCCGCGGATCGTCCGGATCGGTGTCGTACGGACAGTTCCGCTGACTGCAACTGGCGCCCACGAGGAAGGCGAACTGTGTCAGGTGGTTGGCGTAGCAGACGGCGACTGCATCGCCGGCCAAGCCATTCCTGTCGGTCACGACGCCCTCTGTTCGCCAGGTCTCGTAGTTCCAGTAGCCGCAGTAGTCGTTGAATTTCGCCTCCTCCCGGCTCCCCGTCCCGGCGTACTCCGCGTTGCGCAGCAGAAGCACCAGCGGATGGGGCAAGTTCCCTGCAAAAACGAGGAGCAAGTCAAAGCCTTCGATCTATGATTAAGGTGAAAAAGATCTGTCGAATATCTAATGTCGAACTAATGAACTAATGAATTAGTGAACTTAAAATTTAGTTATTATCTACAAATAAGATATATGCTAAATAAAATGCAAGGCTTAAATAAAGTATATACATAGAAAATGTTATTTAGCGACTGAGGTTGGGATCAGTTGGAATAATAATAATTGAACGATGTCACATTCTATCTAATCTGTTTTCCTTTCATATCATGAACTTTGAATACTTTGATCGCCTTTTATAACTTTTTTTAAATATATGCAAAATACTTAAATTTAATAATATTTTTGTGAAAATAATAAAATATGTGAATTTTGAAACATTTTCTTTGTAATTATTCCGTCTGTTGTTGGAGTTATAGACTTTAAATTATATTCTTATCGTTGATCTCTTTTTAAGTGAGCCAAAAATATGCTCGAAACTCACTGTCTATAAAATCATGTATAAGGGTATTTATAAGTATTGCCCAGTCGGTTGACTAATTGAGGTATTACTAAGCCCGTTTCTACCCGTGTGACAAATATGCGGAAATCGTTTGATAATAAATACCCTGCAATACTCACGGGTCGCTTGGGGTATGTTGATGGAGAGCACGTGGCTGCCCGGAGCCGCCTTGGCTGCCTTGGCGGCGTCGACGAAGAGCGCGTTGCTGGCATAGATCTTGAATACCAGGTAGGTAACGCCCGCCCGCTGCAGGGCCTGCCACAAGTGCGCCGTGAGGAATGTGGCCGCTTGGAGGCCCGGCTCGGCCTTGAGCGAGTCCAGGCTCTGGTTGGCCGACAGAAAGCGGTACCAGAAGCGATGGTGCTCGCAGCCTTCGCGCCGGGGCGCTGCCTCCGAGTAGATGGCGATGCCCGTGTACTCGCTGCAGGCGGGATACAGGTAGAACACGCTCAGCTTGTTGCCAATGAGCACCTGGACGCCGTCGTGTGTCCGCACCTCGACCAGGTCCTGGGACAGGGACACGACTCTCGCCGGCTGGCAGTCCGCGCGTGGCGCCATCTGCGGCGCCAGTGCGTTCGTGTAGTCCTCGAAGTTGTAGAGCAGATCGTTGGTGGCGTTGAGGCGGGCCGAGATCTCGAGCACGGACCTGTTGGTGGCCATCAGACTGCTGTAGATGTCGACGAGGGCCGTGCAGGCGGCCACGTCCTTTGGCTCCTTGGCCACCTCGTGAATGATTTTGTTCACATTGAGCAGATCGACGGGTCGGAGGTCCTGAATGTCCCGGCGTATTGCCTCGCTAATGTTTTCCATAATGTCCACTGGCAGAAACGAGGCGGAGGATCGCACGGAGACTCCGTCCATGAGCTCAAACTGTAGGCTATTTAGACTCTGGCTCAGCTGACTGTCCGCCCGGTCCTGCTGACAGGTGACGTTCTCCAGCTGCTCCCACTGGGCGGCCTCCAGGCACCGCCGCACCACCGGCAGACCGCTGCCGTCCACACACAGATCCTTCGTCATGGCGAAGTCGTCAAACGGCGTCGCCGGAAAATAGTTGGCATGGTTAATTAGCCGAGAGCTGCCATCTTCGTTTCGGACCTGGTAGAAGTGCTCGAAGCTCGTGAGTGGACAGTCCATCTGCCCAGCGATGCCGCCGGCGAGACCCAAAAGCAGCCCCAGCAGACTGTGCGAATACATTTCGACCGAAGGATCCTCGGAATTCAAACTAACCTCTCGAGTTGAGCTCTGAGAGCGTACAGTCACAATTGTGTCGGACTCACATTTATTTGCAAGTCTCAGTCATGAGTCTGGTGATTAACTGGCACAACTACATAAAATACCCTGCATTTATTTTAAATGCATAAAAGGGTCGAAGCCTTTGCAGAACATGCTCTTTTTAAGATTTGAGTATCCCAAAAATTGAGTGTTGGGTAAAATGATTAAAGAATTAGATTATCTTACGGAACGACTATGAAAATAGAACTCTGGTAATTAAACTACTCAATGAGAATAAAATAGTTAAGGCTCATTTTGAATTCTAAGGATTTCAATTCATTCACCGACAAGGTTTCAATTCGACTACGAATTCTTGTGGTTTTCAAAATAGCGATAATGGAAATAGCAATAACAATGAACTCTGTAATAACTTTTAGATTAACATTTAGTATATAAATAACATACAGTAAAGTTATATAAACTATGACTTAGAACTTTATGAATACCAAAACATTTTTTACATTTGCATTTTTAATTTATATTTTGTCTTAACTTTTTCTGGCTGCAACTTGTTTGCAGAAACTGTCTACTCCGTTCTTGGTTAAGCAAAGCCACAAAGATTACCTTCTAAGTTGGAAAACATTGACAGCAAGGAATGTCAAGAATATGTTTATTCAAATAACGTCAATAGGGCTAAGATACGCCTAATGGAAAATCTGAACAGAAGTTTTGCACAAGTTGCAGTTGCTTTTTATGCACTTTCAATGCAGACATTTAATTCCAGCTTAGATAAACTTTTGGCCTGTCGACAGATTTGTGTTCTTGCGATAGCTAAACTTATGTGAAGTACAAACTACAGGAAAGCAAGTTGATACCAAAAAAAAAAAAGTAAAATCCATTTGGCTTTGTAAATGACACTTTGACTTGTTTATGTGCATCAAAGTGCTTCAGTGTGCAGCATAAAAGTTGGCAATCCCCAACTGGGAAATAGTCGGGGAGAAGCTTAAACAAATCTAGAAATTATTCTGTCAAATAAAAGTTTTAAAAGCATTTTAATGATTTTGTTACTGAACGAACAATTGTCTAACAATGCACACATCGAATCCAATCAACCCATTAAGCCATAAAATAAGCCCACTTGTTAGGCCAAAACAAATGCAACTCCTTCCATCAGTTGGCACATAAATCGACGCATTTCGAGTGCCGACTTTATTGATGATAAGCCAAATGTATCGCAACTATTCCCAAAGGCCCTGCGAGTGCATGCATAATCGGACGGGGGTAGCTGGTCTGTAACACGCGGCGTATAAGTAATTGCCGGCAATTGACTGCCAAGTTGGCCTGTTGACGCGTCAAGTGGCAGGAACACCAAATTGCTGCAATCAACAATAATATATGTATGTATATATAAACTCGTTATCAGCCATATTGTCAGAAGCTCGAAATAAGCGACTGTTGAATATTGAATTGAACGGGAATTAGGAGATTCTGTTTCTAATAGGGATTCGAGTTAACTACTGTGGAATATTTAGATACCATATATAAACAATATTACAGTATTCATTATTTAAACAAAATTAAAAGTCAAAGTTGTCGATATTTGTGTAATTATTTATAGTTTAACTGAAGACATTACTAAATTGATTTTTTCTATGTACTTACACTTAAAAGCTAAGTTAGTGCGTAAAAGTGCGAATTCCTAAAGATATTACAGTAAGTTATAAAGCAACTGTCGCTCCAGCGCTGCCTTTTCGTGCCCAATGCACTCAAGAGTGTTTTGGGTCAAGGCGACAAATGGTTATTATGGCATATGTTGGCAACAGCAAAGGGCAACAACAACGCAACATGCTCATATTGTTTAGCTAAAAGCGAGCGGAGATGCGATAGCAAGTGTGTCTGGCTTTTGGCACAAAGTTTGTCATGCGGGCAGTGCTTCAAGGAAGACAGGATGCTGGAGCTGGCACAAACGGGACCTCGTCCTGCAGCTATAAAGTGTCCCAATTTGCATGCTAATGAATGGTGTGAAACTGTTTGAACTTGTTTTGTAGAGTGTGTGTGTGTGTGTGTGCGAGAGACATATGCATGGACAACGACGATGAATTTTCAACAAATTTCACTCGGTAAATGCAACTAGTACTAGCTAAAATGGAATCACAAATTAGTTGCATTAATTGCATCTCAAACTTTGGGTGGCTACCATGGTTAAACAGAGGCAAATAGCTCAGAAGTTCAGTTGTCGAGTTGTTGCGTACAAAAAGCTCTAGTTGAAAGCACTCGACCAGCTTGTACCCTGTAAAAAGGTTTCTGCAGTAATGTTAATTCTCCTGTTAAGATATCGTGATATATTGCATTATCACAAAATTTGCTAATTAATTAGAAAGTCTATTTCTGATGCTTTATATATACAACAGCATTGAAAATGCATAGGCCAAGGATTGTTTAAGACAAAACCCTTTCTATTACCTGCATGGTCTTGGAATGCACTATTTAATGCACTCGTGCATCAAGTCAGCTGTTCACTCGTTCACTTTGGCCTCCGAGCTGCACTTCTCGATGCGTTCATTTGAACACGCTGCCGCACTCCCATTTGAATTTCACTCGGAGCGCATTCGGGCGTTCCACAAGGCAACTTTTAACCAAAGTCAAGGCAAACTAACCAAAGTGGTCTGGCAGCCAGCAGCTAATTGAGCAATGGGTGCTTGCAGCCTTTTTAATGGGGGTTATTGCCTGAGTGGGTGGCTTAACAGGCGGGCCCCATTGTTTCTGTTCTCTTACGAAGCTGCCTATATAGGGTTCCAGGCGGAGCAGTGGGGATGAAAGGCTTGACTTCCCCATGTGCAAGCAGAGTTGTAAAGCACAAGTACAATTATCAGGTGAGTGTGATGTTACCTTCGCCAAATGTGACAGGCTATTTCTATCAATAGTAAAACGACTTGATAAATTGCATCTTTACACAAATGATTTTACTTTTCCACAAGAGAAAATAAAACCCCAATTAAATATGTAAGCCTTATTGTAAAAGTCGAAAGGTATGAAGCAGAAAAAGTAAAAATGTTCAAGCACCCATTCTAGGCTCCGTTAACATATTTGTAGTCGTACTCATATATGAGGTTCCTTAAAATTAAAAAACAAAATCTTTTCTAAAAAAACTATTATTATTATCCAAAACCTTCTTCCATGCGAGTTCGGAACTCGCTGCTTCAAAACAACAGAGCTAGAACATTATCACGGCGCCATCGTTCAACAGTAAAATGTTTCACATGCCGTTTAGTAGTGCGAGTAGGAGAGAAATCCGAAATAAGCTTTTTCACATGACATAAACAATGTATTGGAAGCTTATTTTTGTAATTGAACTCATTTTGCATTTCAGCACCAGAGTAGTGAGAATATTATAATAATGAAAGCGAAATAGCATACAACATACAACGGTTATATTTTTCCACTTACCACCATTTAAGAATCTAATACATAAAATAGAACTCACCGTAATATTTTGAATTTGACGAACCTCGACCAACATCCTCGATAGTATAGTGGTTAGTATCCCCGCCTGTCACGCGGGAGACCGGGGTTCAATTCCCCGTCGGGGAGATGTTATAGACAACTTTTTTAAATCTTTTTTTAGTTTTTTATTATGCAAAATATACTAACAATTTTTTAAAATCTTATTTTAGTTTTTCATTATGCAAAATATTAAGCAAATATCAATTGGGATGCTGAGTTTGTTCCTTTAAAACTGAATTTATAAGTTACCATACACATTTAATTGATGGCATATTGTCCAATAGACAATATTGAGTAATATATTTCAAAAATATGTCATATGTCATCATAATTGTATGTGTGCACTAAATTATATGATAACATTATAGATTATTTTGTATAGTCATTAAACCAATTCTGACAAACTGCTTAATTTAATAGCTACTATTAAATCATGCGTATTAAATTATAAAAAATATAATAAAAACAGTATATGCCAACAACTACTGGCTTTGAGCAGTAGAAAATAAAACAAACATAATACTTATCCAGATAAATAATATTTGGCACTCCGCGGTCAACATCCTCGATAGTATAGTGGTTAGTATCCCCGCCTGTCACGCGGGAGACCGGGTTCAATTCCCCGTCGGGGAGGAAGTAGCTTGTTTTTTATTTTTACTTATATATAAATATACATATATATCTAACGCTTTATTTTTTGATGTAAATTTATTCAACGATAAAATTAATTTCAATGCTACATGTTTACTGTTTCAAAATTAAGTTTAAAAACAAAAAGAAATAATTCATTAACACATTTTGCATATAAAATTAGATTAAAATTAATAATTTATATGTGCATATAATAATAATAAGTCAACAAGAATACCCTCCAGTATACAAAATTGAGTAAGAAACTATTGAAAGTATTCTAAATGTGTCCGCCTTGCAACAGAATCAACAGAATTAACGGACGGTAAATTGGTTGGACAATGTGACTCGGTATAATATCATATACTTATATAAATGTGTAGACAATTCAGTAAGTTAATTACTTTTTGTTCTCAACGCGAAGGTTTTTTACTGTTATGGTTTAGCCAACATTTTTAACTAATCTCAATCATTTCACTCAGGTATGAAATATATTGATTGGCAGCCGGCAAACAACATCCTCGATAGTATAGTGGTTAGTATCCCCGCCTGTCACGCGGGAGACCGGGGTTCAATTCCCGTCGGGGAGGAAGTGAAAATTCTTTTTTTCATCGTTTTATTTTTTTTTAAATTTCTACGTTGAGAATCAATTGGGCTGCTTTGACAACCAATTTGCTTGCGGGAACATTTATAATTTATTTGTGGTTTTACCAGCATAAGAATCCGAAGCTTAAATATTTTTGATAATTCACATATTTTGACAAGTTGAGCCATTTAAACCAACCATGTGATATATAAATAAAGGAAAGTATTTTATTTGCTTTTTTTAATACAACAATAATAAAAAAAAACACACAATGTTATGGCAGTCTAATATATTGCTTACATATATCGTATTTGACAAAAGACCCACAACATCCTCGATAGTATAGTGGTTAGTATCCCCGCCTGTCACGCGGGAGACCGGGGTTCAATTCCCCGTCGGGGAGGGTAGTATAAAATACTTTTTTTTTGTTTTTATATACTTTGTATGCATACTTTTCTTCTTAAAGTAGTCTTACAATATTTGTGACGTTTTTATTACTACACCTCCACCTATTTTTCTGTTTAACTAGTCATATAAGTGCAATAATTATACATTCGTATAGCAAACCAAATAAAGACTTAATAATTCAAACATATAGAGCATGAGCTTGCATATCTAACGTTTCGACGTAAGTTAAGTTAATTTATGCGAACTGTTATGTATTTACAAAGCTGCAAATTGTACCTCACTATCTGAATGCACGTGTTTGATACGCTTAAATGTGAGATAGGAAATAGACAGTGATGCATCAAAAACAAGAAGCCATAGTTACATAGTTGGTGTACATGTTAATTAGTTTGCACAACTCAATTTAAACTAGCTGTGCCAAGAGACGGGCCGCATTCTAATCAAAGAAAAGTTGTAGGCTGAACGTGAAGAAAATGTAGGCTTGCACTTTGTTGGAGTTTCCGCTCTGTCAAATTTATTTATCAGAGTAAAAAGCAAATACAATTTGAAAATGACGGTAAGGATAAGGAAGTGTATGCCAAGAAATGTGGCAGGCTCAGTCTTAGCCATAATATATGAAACTATTTTCAATATAGGGCTTAAAAGACAATTTAAGGAATTCAGAATAAAAACATTGTGAATAACAGTGGAATAGTTTTATATAATTAAATTTCATAGCTAATCACATAATTAAAACAAAGAGAAGAAATTAATAGATAATTCCAGAAAATTGGAAATTGAAATTCTCTCTTTATCTTTTTA
This sequence comes from Drosophila robusta, assembly GCA_035043565.1. Lineage (NCBI taxonomy): Eukaryota > Metazoa > Arthropoda > Insecta > Diptera > Drosophilidae > Drosophila > Drosophila robusta. The sequence continues at coordinate 7,203,135 of JAWNMW010000583.1, read as the reverse complement.
TTAACATTATCTTTTTAGATACGAACAAACAAACGTTTGAGGAATGCAAACATTTTACATACAAATTAACTTTTTTCAATGAAGCCTTGTTCGCGTTTTGGCCACCAATTAGTTGGTTGAAAGTTTGCTGCTGTTGGCAACCCTTTCAATGCGGTTTCATTAGCGGCCAAGTAAATGGATCGAAGTCTGTGTTCTTTCTTTATTTTTCAATTCTTCGCTTTTAGCGGTTTTCTTTTCATTTGGAAAAACTTTCCGGGTGCCAATTCTCTCTACAAAAAGTTTTTTGTCGCGTTCTTCTATTTGTTGCGTATAAATTGCTGTCAATTAGTTTAATTGTTTTTCTGAGTTTTTTCTCTCTTTTTTGCCATTTGTACCCTGTATCTATTGAAAATGGATAAAAATAGTAAACCATTTTTGTGAAAAGGTATGTAACAAACAGACGACATCTTCAAATCCATAAAATTTATATATGCTTGGTCAGCATCAACAGCCGGTTATATTTAGCTAGAGACTCTAAGTTTGGTATAAAAGTTATAACTAAATCTGGTCTGAAAATAGATCAAGGGTATCTGCTAGTCGGGCAATTTGTAGATTACTCTAACTGGTTTTCTGCTCTATTTATTTGATTTCTCTTGATGACCATTATTGATAAGTTGTACAATTGCCATGCAACTGTTGCAATCAAACGGACGAGTTCTTAAGTAATAAACGAAAATACTTCAATCAACTTTTTTCCAGATATTTGTTTTCGATTGAAAACAGAACTAGTTCAAATTTAATTCAATTGTCAGTGATTCAAAAATTTTGGTGAAGCAGCTTAAAACAATACTTTAAACTAGACAAGTAATGAGATTTGCTTTGTCCAATGCACATGTGCAAAATATACTCGAAAGCATTGCAGCAGCAGTTATTTTTATTAAAATTGATGATGTGCTCGCTCGGAGACGTCTTGTGGTTGCTTCGTAATATATCTTTGTCAGCTCAGACGGGTAGGTGAAAAACAAAGCCGTTTGCTCTCAACTAGAAGCGGACATTACCAATGAATTCGAACAAAAATAAAACAATAATTTCAATTAAATTTAACTATATAACCCATAATGGAAAATGCTTGAGAAGAGAAGAGTATCAAAAGCAATGAAAAGCAATTGTTTGTTAGTTCATGGCAAACAATCTCTGAACATTAAGGTATCCATTAAACATTTAAATATTTATTAATAACATTGTGTGGTTGAATATTCATTAAATACAATTACAGAGTGTACTAAAAGAATAAAGGAAATTGATGATCTCTGTAATGCTTGAGCTTTAAATTATTTAAAATTAGTCCGCGCTTATGGAGGGGTAAAAAGCCACAGCTAGCGACAAGGCATAAGCTCGTGTATTTCGTGACAGACCATGTAATCGGGAATTATAGCATAAATTTTAATTAAATCCAACACATTCTGACAAACTGACAAATGCGTGGCCACAGCGCCAGCGAAACGGGTGAAATAAGGTTTGAGGTATTCATTTAGTAGCTTGAAATTTTTGTTTTTCTCAAAGACGATTTACTCGACGTTATGGCTTTGGGCATATTAACAACAACTTTATCTTTCGCTAGTCTCTTAATGCTAATTAGAAAAGTTTTGTAAGTAGTTATTAGCCCGACTCCAAATAAGTTGATTGATGGAAAATATGAATAACTTCAAGAAAAAAAAGGACTAAATGTAGCGAACAGCTGCAACAGTTGGTATTGTTATAAAATTAACTGAAACTTACAAAATGTTTGGTGTTAAGTGTAAATACTTTAATTAGATTTACACTGCACGAAAAGTGATATTTTTTTACCGCCCACATTTATGAACAGATATGCTTTGTACCACTTTCGTGCTTACAAAGTGCCACATCAAGTGAATATTACATGGCGGACGCAAGGACATTCGTGCTTCTTTAGTTTTCTGCAAAACGTCCGCTTAGTAATTCCGCTGGCTGCAATTGCCATTCTGCAATTTGGCTATGAGTGCGCGGAGCACACAGAATACACCCAACAAACAACTTCGTCCTGCCCTGCAGACATTTTCCCATTTCTACTGCGCTCTCATATTAACATAATTCCCATACAAGGGCCTTGAGCTAGGGCGCAATAAAAGTAAATACAATGAAACTAAACACTGTCCACGCTGGTCCACGATAACTGTATAACTGTGTGATATTCCACAGCTTGTGTGTTCATAAAGGGGGCATAAACGTTTTTATGGCTTCTGGCCCTTTCATTTGAGTATATAATAAAAAAAATGTTTATCTGAATTAGAGCGTTGGGAAATGTGCTCAAATTATAGTGCATTAGACGAGCTTAAAAAAATGTGCAAAATATACATACAAATTTCATATTTTATCTTTACGCAATGTTTTTAAAACGTTGCAACTGATTTAAAGTGAACATTTTAAAAATTATATACTGTATTATTTAGGATGTAAGTGAAAGATGACTTTTCATTACTTGCGTTAACTACTTTAGTGCGAATTTAAATCCTTAACTAATGGTTGCCTGATAAATCAAGTCTCGAGTTGGGGCTGTTGCTGTCTAGCACGTCCATTAAAATAGTTTCTCCATCAAGCTTTGACATTGACATCGTCGTCTTTATTGCACATCCTTCACTTTTAGAAAAAAGTCTGTTTGCATCTAGCAGGGTGTCATGTTGATAAAAGAGCAAAATGTGACATCCCCATCAATATCCATTGCACGAGAATATTGAAAAGGGAAATGGTGTCAGAATCTATGGGCATTTTTAGAGTGTATTGAATATTTCATACTATATGTAAAAACGGGGCACCATAGAGTTGTAGAAATATTTGTCAGGGGCGAAAAGTTGCATGTCCGCCTGTGTATTGTTTTTGTTGTCAATTGTATTTCATACTTTTGATATTGACATTCCGATTGCAATACTTTTTCCACCAAAACTAATGTCACAAATTGGACCTCGATCTAATTGGACAAACGGTTATCTTCCAGTTCCAATTAGATTGCAGTTAGTAACAAACATGTTCCGTTGATTAAATGTTAGTGCATTCAGCAATTTTGTAGTCGTGCAGGGGGCGCAGCAAAGTGATCAATAAATTATGCCAGAGGTCTTGATTGTGCAGCATAAGATGTGGAACTGTAAAAGCAAACGATTTGTCTTAAACTCTGCGCACGTCCAACATGTCGTATGTGTAACAAGTGTAACAAGTGTTGCACATAAATTTGGCAACTGGCTGCACGACTTGGCAACCACAAAATAAATAAAACAGAGAACTTTCAGTGTAAAGTTTTGTGCGCTTTGAGCAGAAGCGGAACTGTTTAAGTTATACGTCTAGAGAACGAGTTGCCCGGCAAATTGCTTTAAATTTGCTGCCCGAACATAAAAATGTAACTTGGACATAGATGCTGAATAATGCATTTAATGGCTTTATCGTTATGCTCATTTGTTGCCCCGTTTAAATTATGCAGCTCTTAACAGTGAAGTCTTGGTTCAAATGCATTTTGGGATGACCAGTCTGTATCTCGAAAATATTTTAGAATATTATGGTACACTTGTACAATTTGAATTTTAGCTGGAAAATGTTGTATTTCTTACGTTATACCTTGTAAAATTGGCTAAGACCGCTTAAGATGTTATTTCCGATACAATTTCCTCATACTGGTAATGAGTTCCCATTCAAAAAGTCTAAATTGTTTTCAAATTACAATCAATTTGCTCTTTTAATTTAAACTTTCCCAATTGTAATACATTCATTTTTAAGCGCTCCCACATCCCGAGCAGATCATATTCCCACAAGTATCCATGTGGAAGTCAGCTCTAAATCTTTAAAATCCATTACACGCAATGCATTAGCCTGCATAAATATCTGCTGACTGTAACATAATTCAAAGCCTGGCAAAAGACATTACTAACACACACACACACACGTAGCCATATGTGGAGGCCGGAGTCCTTGGAATTATGGCTGACTTTTTGTTACCCTCTCCTCTCCTCTCTCTCTCTCTCTCTCTCTCTCTCTCTCTCCTCTCCACTCCTCGCTCCCTGCGCCTGTTAGCATCTTCGACACTTGGTGCTTTGTTGCGATATGCGCTTGGCTTTCAGTTTTGGCTCGAAACTCACACACATAAGAAATTGTCTGCCATCTTGGCACTGCTCAAACTTTTCACTGATGCTGCAAGTAACGTGGGGGATGTAAATTCCATTATTTTAGCTCCTGCTCTTTTTGCTGGTCGATTTCGCAATTTCTTAAAGATACGCAACTAGCACAGCTAGCTAAAAGGTTGGCTTAGTTTAAAATATTTTTCAGTTTTACCAATAAGCTAATATTGAAAATGGACGCTTATGTTTTATTGAATATATTCAAACATTCATAATCAATTCAAATCAATTATAAAACCAAAATTTTATTTTAGCCATTTTATTTACAATGATTCTCTTATCTATGTGAAACTTTGAACCTAGATGAATGCCTTTTATCGCAGGACATCAACATGAGCATCTGAGAAGATGATCGCCGCTCACTTTGGCCGTTTTAAGAAGAGCCGGATGCTCGTGAAAACGTTACCGGAGGCCTCCACGGGGAGGAAGTGAGTCGACTTGAGACGCCTGATCAATAAGGATCGCGCTGGGTTTACCTTGTAGAAGCAGTCAGCAGCTGTGCCCTATGAGGTACGCCTCCATGGCCTCCATGCGATGTTATTGCGCTTTCAGTTATTATCAAATTAGTTTAAATCATACATTAGCTTCTCGGCATTGTTCGGCTCCTCGCAGTCAAATGAAGCCATCATGAGTTCTGCAAGATAACAACAAAACAAAATAAAAATAATTTAATTGTTTATGCGTGTATTAAACTGTTCGTAAAAATAAATATAGTAAAATAAAGTAAATAAGTATGAAAGTATGTAAATGAAGTATGAAAAATTTTGTAGAAAGGGTCGAACAAATTTGAAGAAAAGCACTTTGCCGGGCCCGATCAGACAGATATTATAGCACTAGTAATGAAGTACTTCGAAAACATAATAAGCTTAATAAAATACTAATACGCAAGCCATACATACGTTTTTGTAATGAATGTATGGCTTAATAAATTAACAAAATTATTTTATAACGTATTTGTCTTGATCGATTATTTTAAATATACTCAAATATCAGCAATAACAGCCAAATAACTTGAAGTTTGGGTATATATTTATTTCGGGATAATATTATTTTTTAATTAAAAGTAGCTATGAATAATTTGGAAATTATTTGGAAAATGTAGGACTAAATATAGCGAACTATTCGGACTTTCAGGATTAGTTTTCTCATAGAATAGAACGTAAAAAGAGTCCAAGCCACACTATACGGCTGTTTTAATACAGCCATATTAGGACTTAAGTAGTTGGGTAAAAGGTCAACATGCGCTGCTTGACCCGTGCTCTATGCCTTGTTGACTTGCGGTCAAGTGCAGAGCCGACTGAGAAGAAACCCAAATGTTGCCCGCTGCAGGGATTGTAACATTTTAATAGAAAAACAAAAGTATGAAACATGGTTTAATAAAGTTACAACAAACTGGCGACGGGCCAAAAAAAATAAATAAATAAATAAAAAGATGTGTGCCTCGAGTGCGTTGTGCGTTGTGCGTTGTGTCTTGTGTGTGTGTGTTGAGTGTTGTGCGGCAAAATGTGGCAGCCATGTCCAATTCACACCATGAGACTATTAAAATTCTAGAATGATGCAAAGCGCCAGCTCGTTGGTCAGCGTCGGTCAACAGATGTGTTCTTGACTTGCCACAGAATGCCACTGCGTGTCCTGTCCTTGTCCCTGCCCCTGCCCCTGCCTCTCTCCCTGCCCCTGTTCATTTCCTTGTCCCAGTGTGTTTATAGGATTTGAGCCCGCATGCTTGTATGCCCGAGCACAAAAAAATTACAGACTCTCCGACACACACACACACACACACACACACACACACACACACACTTGGAACGAATATTTTGAAGACCTAGCTACTAAAAAAAAGGGTGCCCATTGTTTGTGAAAGGATTAAAGCGTTATGGTATGGTATCTACTTTTTCCTTGTTCGGTTTTAATAGAGTCGTGTGGGTAAATATTTGCACACCTCGTTCGTGCGATGAGGAGTTGTTAAGGACGCTCTGGTCTTGTACATTGTATACCACATCCTGTGCGACGAATATTTTGAGTGTTGGGCCTAACAAGCGGTTATCTGGATGGTCAGACGAACGTACAATAGATTTGAAACATTTTTTATTGAAACTTTTTGACAAAAGCTGTCTCAGCTTCAAGCGTGGAGCACAGCCTGATTGCTGTGCCGATTTCAATGAATTGCTGGTCCACTTTTTGCCGAAGAATTGTCCAAAAATTGTCTTGTTGATTGCCTTCGCACAGATGTTGACTGCCAATTACACTTATATCTCGGAATTTTGAGCTGTCCATCCGATCAAATGATTGGGTGAATTACATTGTTTTTGCTAGCGTTTTTCTTGGCAAATTTCTAGCTTACCAATAGCGTGTAATGAAAGCCGAATAGTTTAAGTATGTATATCTTGCATATGGCTTTAACAAATCACAAAGTAGTTTTGTTGCCTTGTTCCAGCCACAAGTCACAATGAATAGCAAATTAATGGGTTGCTTCTTACATATATATTTGTATGTATTTGCCTGACCCAGGAGCCTGCCTAATGAGTACATTTGATATAACAAACATTAATATATGCATTGTATAAATTTGTTCAATTTAACTTGCATGTCCTTTTTAGCCAGCCTGTTTGTTGCTGGATGCAAGAAAGTCCCTGGCCTGCTTGCATTATGGCTTTTGCATCCGGCGAGACCTCTGCATGAATAATGGCTTCAATCTTTGGATAGCAAACTACAATTGATTGGATGATTATAATGAAAATACAACTTAGGCCTGCCATCTGCCATCCTCACTAGCTGAGTGTTAAATGGCTTCTGCCTTTGGCGTCACATTTGTGTGTGCATAAAATTGTCATACAAATTGGCATTAAATTTGAAAATTTACCACACACACACAGATGTCATCAGGAGGTATATAAATTCTAGTGGAGCGTTTCACAAGTGTAGATACAATACTTGAATATTTCAAATTGAAATGCCTGGCGACCTTTAAGCAAATACATATTACTCATTTTTGCCACCAACATTTTGCTGATTCATTTTGTTCAGCCTTGGTATTTGCTAAATTCGTTTGGTTTTCAGAGACCTTTGCTAACATGTTTCTATAGTATATGCAGGCTATAAGGCTGGCAAAACGGGTTGACATTAAACAATGTGAATGTGTGTGTATTTGGCTGTGTCGGGAGTGTGTGTGTGTGTGTGTAGAAAGTGTGTAGGATGTGTGCCGGCACGTCCGACGTTAACGCCCTTCACACTGACAGTTGCTACAACAGACAGGCGTACAGTGAGCGGGGCAAGGGTTTTGACCCGAGAAGGCCTTAACGTTGCTTTCAAGTGGCAGCTGAGGGTCTCTTGCATCCTTTGCCCCTTTTGGCCATATCAACATTACCCAACGTCTGCTTGAGGCTGATATAACAATGCTTGTATTTCTGTAATTGTGGTATATATTTGAACCAGAAGTGTAATTAAATTTGTACGAGTTAAATTTCAAGATTTTAGTGTTCACTTGGAATATTTTTACTTGTGACAATTTTAAAGAAAATATACATAAGAGGGAATCAATTTTAAATATTTTTGTTGTGGTATAAATACTAATAAATAAAGATTTTTATCACTGCACTTTTTTCTTGTGATGAGCTGCGCATTACATGGAACTTGTTTTGCAATAAAAATTGTGCTTTAATTTTACTTGCCTAGCTCTCAGCTTATAATTTATAAATTAATAACTAAAACTTGTTAAGCTAAATTTTTAGCTAAGCATAAGCTCGTATTTATTGGAAATAATAATTAATATAATTGTTTTTCTCAACTGAAATTGAAAATTACAGACTACTTCTAGTATTAGTGAGGGTCTCTATTTACTTAATTAAATGTTTCCACTTGGAACAAAGCACATTTTTGTAGCCAAAGTGCATTTTCGTAATACCAGAGCCGTGCAAATTACTTGGCTAAAGGAGTAAATGACTTGGCTGGAAAAAGTATTTATTTATAAAGGGCAACAGCGTCCAGGCAATAAGCGCATTAAACGTGACAGAAAAGTTGTTGTGACTTCTTTTGCATTTCACGTTGCTGACGTTGGCTTCAAGTTTGGCGAAACTTCGGAGCTAAAGGACACTTCTAAGTTTTGCGGTTCGATGAAAACTGATTTAGAAGTTCTAGTGATGGTGGCCAAAAAACTTACAACCGGAAAATAAGTGGCTTTGCCATAAACGAAAATAGCTCTCTGACGTCAGCAATTTGTTTGAAAATATGCATTGGCTTTGGTTAGCTCATGTTGTTTTCAAAGCTGCTATTTAATATCAAAATGTTTTGTCGAAAGGCATATCCTCCAACAACATTTCGTCCTTCTATTTTAAATAAATTTTTCGGCTGCTTGGTAAACTATTTTAATAAACTTTTCGGCGACATGTCGAGACTCAGTTGCAGTTGAAGCTTCGCTATTTGGGGAAGAATGAAAATAAAAATTCGACTGGGCCATAACTTTTCATTCTTTTTCTTGGCCGTTGTCAGGATGCGTTTTTGCACCAAAGACAACTTTTTTTTTACGACTTTGTTGTTTGTCGCCTGTGGCAAAAGCCTTCAAAGTATCTTACGCTTCCTGGGTTTATAATGAGTTCGGTCTACGTGGACCTTTTATTTCTGCACTATGGCTTTTTTCATTCACTTGTGATGTCGTCACTGCTGGTTGCATGCCCCCGCGCCACATGCCATCACAGTGCACAGTTTGTTTGTGCACATTCCGTGAAAAATATCTCAATGTGCAGAGCGCGCTGACAGCTCAAAGAAGGATTTAAAAAGTTTCGTGGTCTGGCAGCACTGCATATGGTGTTACCTCTTGTAGGTGTTGTTGTCAATGTTGTCATGGTGAAATCGTTTTACTTCAGTGCCCAGTAGCCTGAGCTGCAGAACCTGAGTTTATATTTCAACCTTGCAAGTGTTTGTGCATGTTTTTTAAAGCGGATTGTTGGGATAAAGTTGTATCAGAATTTATCCGAGACTGTATTATCAAACAAAACAGTTTTGATTTTCACCTTAAGTCTGAAAACTTTAAGTTTGATGTATTTTTAAATAAAAATTTATATAGATAATAGAAATAAGGAAGACTAAGACTTAATTTGGAAGTCAACGGGGCAAACATGAGTTGTTGTTAAGAAGAAAGGGCAGTTCGGAGAATAAAGACAAATATTCCAGCTACAAATAAATTAATGTACCCTCTCGTGGTCATAAAGTGTATTTCTGGCATTTTATTGCGGTTATTCATTTAAATTAATTATATACAAAATGCTTGGCAGTGGTGCAAGGGGATAGAAAATAATTGCCTCGGATTTTATAATGGCTTCCACAACTCTTTGCGAGCTTAAAGAGCTTGAAAATGTGTTTCATAATTTCCTAACATTAATGAAATAGTTTTTCTGTGCGCTAAGTAGTAGTAATAAGTTAAATGAATGAACACACGAAAGCGTTAGTAGAGATGGAACTTTGAGTAAATGGATGGATGAGTAAATTATTAAATTAATTAAATATATGTTGGAGATTGCTTTTTAAATTGTGTGAGTAAGGCGAATTAATTTTAATTATTTTAAAGTTTGTTCTGCTCGGTACGACGTTGAGTAGTCGCGAACTTACATATACCATATAGCACAAACACTATGAATTCAAATAAAAAGTTGTATTAAATAGTACATATACATCTAACATACTGTTTTTCACGAAAGAAAACTCGACACGCGCCCAACTCTAATCGTGAGTGCTGGCGTTGAAATTATTTCGAACAAGAGACCTATGTTTTCGTTTTAATTGCCTCGCTCAATGTTGCTGTGCCAGCTGCAGTGCATTTAATTTTTCATTTAAAAAATGTAAGTAGCACAAATACACACACACGCACAGGTGCACACACCCACGGCACACGCATATGCTCATTCACACAGGCACTTTTCCGGGCCACTTGAAGTCATTGCCAGTTGGCCGAGGTGCACTTTAAGTTTCCACCTAACAAACAAACACTGAAATGCCGACTTGAGCCAGTGAAAAATGTGCAAAATGCGATAAAGTACGTGGAAAGTGGAAAGAATAAAATGTGCACAAAATAAATAAAAAATGGAAAAAAATAAATAAAAACAGTCCGGCACCCACCCGAGTGCAAAGTTTGACTTATAATATTACTTACCCGCTTCGCCAAGTTTTGTAGTTCGCTGCATGTGGCTGCAGAAGTGCTCGTACTCGCCGCTAGGTGGCGCCTGGGCTGATTTCATTGCCTGCATGTGCTTGGTAAAGGCGCCGACAATGGCCGCCATTCGATCGAAGGCAATCACATTGATGTGGCCATTTGGTAAACTGCAAGTGGACAGAGAGACGGGAAACAGTTGTTGCAAATATGCTATAAAATGCTAAACCGTTAGCAGTATATTCTCTGCCGCTGGCCGATAAAATATATGCCCAGCCCCAATTCAATGCATGGTTCACTCTCCGATGCAGTGCTATTAAAATCAGCGGCTGCTCGGTAATTGTGGGTTTGATAAGCGCTTTGAAATGGCGATTTATACACAAGCATCATTTGATTTCAAATCGATGCGTCATTGAGAATTGGCAATTGTACGATTTGTGATGTTCAAGCTTGGAAATGGTTACGGTGAGGTTAGGCAAATAAATTGTCATTACGGTTAGGGGTTTTGTGAATGGAATTAACCAAATGACAGGTTGATACAATTCCAATATCTTTGATTGAGTTTATTTTGGTTTTAAATTGTGTACAGTATGTCAAGTGGAATAGAGAATGCATTTACGTATGATTTTGGTGTGGGAAAATCAGTGGTATATATAACATTTTAGTTTTATTTTATTTAATTATTTTCTCATGTGAAGTTTTATTTAAGACTTATTATCTATTTGGCTGTTGATGGGGCTTTTTGGTAAAATCAAATATTTTTTTTCTGGATATTTAAAAAAATTAAAAGGATTTTTCAATGAATTGAATTGTGGGAATTAAATGACGGCTAATGGCGTTCGGTGTATTTAAATAATTGCAATTTTATTCGAAATTTTATTTAGCAAAATACTTTTGTCGTATTTACTTTATCTTCTTTGTAGTCAAAATTTATGATTATTTACTTTACAGAATGCCAATTTTTAATGATTGCTGAATAAATAAAATATATAAATGAAATGGGCAAAGGTCGTTTGTGTACTTGATTAATATGTACGAAAAGGATTTCAGCCGTGACAAGGATATTTTCAAAATGTTTGCCACTCTGTGGTTAATTAAATAAAAACAACACTAGTCACACTGGCTGGTAAATTTGTGCATGACGTATGCGCAATATTAATCATGTGACTCGTGGCAGGCATTTTAACGCTTTTTGTAGACATTTAATTTAATTTACTCAAAGAGGACAGGTAAGTGGACTATATAATAAAAATGAAAAACTCACCGCTGCAAACAATTTTCTCGTTCGGCCAGTGCCAATTTAACAATATCCGCAAACACTGGAATAACAACCCAATCATTGGGCTTGCCACAAATAGTTGCTGCTGTCGTTGTTGCTGCTGCGGCTGTGGCTGCTTCCACAGTGCTGCCACTGCCAGCCACTGACACCTCTAGCGTTGCCTTCTCCAATGACGTTGGCATTGCATTGAAACCGGAAATGCCTGTTATGCCAACTGGCTGCCCACTGGCACTTGTCGAGGGCTGCTCATTCAAGTCTTCCAGGGCGGTGGATGATGGGGAGGATGTTGTTCTTGTTGTTGCTGCTGTTGCTGCTTCTACTGCTGCTACTGCTGCTGCTGCTGCAGATGATGTTGATGTTGAGTTTTCCGTTATCGATGATGATGCGGCCTTAGGCTGCTTATCAGTCTTTAGACCTTGCTGCTGCTCATTTAGAACGATTGCCTGCTTCTGCCATAAATGTCCGTGTCCTTCGGCATGCCGTTGCATGCAATCCAATTGTTGACATGTCACTTGCAATTTGCTCCACTGTAATAAAATGGAAATACGCGCATAAATTAACAATCTGTGTTGTATATGTACGTGTGTGTGTGTGTGTCTGTGTATGTTGTATTCCATCCACATGGAAAATATCTTTAATTCGTTTTATTTGTGTTATTCGTGCCTTGTTTCGAAGTGCTGTAAAAGTTTATAGGTTTGTTTGTGCGCCAGTTTTATGTCTGTAATTTGCGCTTAAGCTTTCTATCGCGTTTTATGGTGCGACATTTGGCTTGCCGAGGATAAGATTTTAATTTGGATATTCCTAAATGCGAGAATAATTACCGGAAATGTCAAGTTCAGCTGAAAGAGATTCTAAACATACAATTTCATTCATTTGCAACACTTAAAGATATACCCTAACTTTAAATATGTGCTCTTCTGCAACTTTAACTAAAAATATTTATGTACCCAAATTTTGTTTGGTAATTTTTATGTTTTATGTGTCGACTTATTTATGGTTATCGCCGCGTTCCTAGTCATAAACATTTCAGTTGCCTCACGCAACTGCAGAAAATATGGAAAAAATGCCATACAATGCAAAAACCACGCCCTGCTGTTGCGAAAACCTTGCATAGGTCTGAAAATTTATGCAATTCCGTTTAATTTTTTATGCAACCATTTTTTGCTCGTCCTTTGTGCATTGTGCAATTTACTCTTTTCACAAAAAAAAAATAATAATAATAAAAAAGTAAATAAAATAAGGAGCGCGATGAAAGGAATTTTCCACCTGCATTGCGTAATGAATAAAATATAAGCCAAAGGCATTTAAAATATCAAAAGTTTGGGCAACTGAATTCCTCAAAATGTCTACAGAAAAGTGCTAAACGGGAGCCCGCACAGAGAAAGGGCATCCATTAACTAATTACAAAAATTGTTACGAAAACTAGCTTCATTTGCCCGCCCTTACGGCCCTACGCCAGAGTCCCATTGAAACTTTTGCGGTGATATACCAAGTAAATGAGAAAAACAAGACCTATATATAATTATGATACAAAAAATGTGAAATTTTGCCAACACGGCGTGGGAGATGAAACTGCTGTGGTCATCTTTTGCTTTTTATTTTATTCATGTTTTTTTTTGTCATTTCCGGTTGTCTGCTGCTAAAATATAATGTGTGCTTTAGAAAGTTGATCTTCTCAACGTGTTGTAAAAATATCAGTCAGTATTTAATAGATAGCTACCCCAACTGGCAGGGACAGAGGGATAAAAATTCTGGGTTTCATTTCAAACAAAACTAATTGTGAGTAACTGATAAGATTAAAATTGATCCCCATCCGCACATTTACTAATTTCAGCTAAAAAAATTACTAATTTAACTGAATAATTAGACTTATGTAGTATAATAATAACATATAATAATAACTAGACTCATATAATAAGTATATATGTATGTGGATTGAACTCACTTTATGAACTCAATTTATATGGGATGGCTACTTCAAGTATATATGTTTTTTTACATATAATTTATACCTTTTGATCCCAAACACTTACCGTAATTTTGAGCCTGGCTATGGCCGGTGATTCAAGGGACTCCAGGATTGCCGTGGCGCTGTTGTAGTTGCCCACGAGCAGGCAATACTGGGCCACCCCACTCCACAGCTCCACTGTCCTGCTACGGTCTTCGATTCCGGTGCACTGAAAGTCAAGTAGTTAGATGTTGTTTGCTTGTGGAAGTTAGTTGGACGATGTCACAATAGAATATGCGGACCACGTGACTTCACTAAAACTTTAACGAGTCTGTTACACGGCCAACTGACAAACTGTCGATGGGAAGGAAACGAGCAGCATAAATTATATGCCGGCTCATCCTATTTGACTATGCAAACACATGCGGCACATGCGTCGGTCCATCAACGGACACGTTGCTCTGCATATTTGAGAAGCATGGGACTTTAATTCAATTCGCAGGGTCGAAGGCATCATTCGTTACGTTTAACTCGGCCGACCCGGAATCGTGACATAGAGCGGACCGACGTGGATATAAGCTCACCTGCAGTATCTCGTTGCAGACAAACAGACGCAGACGTGCCGACCAGTCCAGATACGTTTCCAGATTGCAGGTCTTCTTTGGGTCCTGGGCACCCGGCGGTCCTCCCGATGAGATAGGTTGGTCCCATTTCTTCTGCAAGTGTGAGCGGCAGAGGTGAAACAATTTGTTATTTTAATACAGTCAGGCACTCAATGGGCATTGCTAATGAAGCTGCATGTCATCATTTTAATTGCATATCCTTGTAAGGAAGGCTTGAAGGGTAGCCTCTTGGATTAATGTACGTAAACATCAGTGTCAATTTTGTTTCCCTGATCGTCTTCATTATACATAATATATTTAATTACAGGGAAATATCATATTTATAATATATTATAATAGTCTTGCACCCTCTATTTTATATGATTTTATATGATTGAATATTATTATTTAAAAATACATAAAAACATGGACTTAAGAAAAATGTTGTTTTTGTCATTTTAATTGTCACATTAATTCAAATAAAATAAAATAGCTTTAGAGGTCTAGTTTAGACAGCGCTCATAATCAAGAAATTATAATATATATTTATATAATAATTAACAACGAACTTAGGACTTTCTTAAGAAGGTTTCCATTCTCAAAAAGGTTTTTAATATTGTCGTACACTATATTTTGAAAAGTAAAGGGTATTCCGTAGCTCGTACCTGCTTATCCAATAGTACCATGCTGCTGCACTGCAGAAACTCCTCTGGTCCAATGTGCTTGGCCAATTTCTTTTCGAGCCGACATAAGATTTGCGCATATTGAGTGGCTGTTGGGCAGTTCATTGATGCAACGAGCTGCGGCAAAGAGCAGCAAAGTTCTTTGAGCTTGATTGGAATGGTATTTGCCAAAGTAGAACCTACCTTATCGCTGTTGGTCTGACAGGCGCGCAGATCGGCCTCGTGTTGCTCTAAATCAGTCAAACGTTTAAGTAAGGCACTTAGTACTTGGGAGACTACGACTTCCAAATGTGAATCGGAACATCTAAAAATGGTAATTGGTTTACCTGATGCCGGATACTTAATTAGCCGGTGTATTCACTCACCTGGCAACGATATGTTTTACATGATTCATCATGCGCTCGTCACGATAATCGTATGGGAACTTCTGCGTCCACTCGGCCAGAAGGGCAACCAATGTCTCTAAGCACTTGCCATCGGCTACCGACTCCAACAGTTTGCCAAGCAGCTCATGAGGTCGGCGGAACAAACGTGATGATAATAAGAATGAGAACAGAAATTCCTGCAAAAGATAAACATAAATGCTAGATTAGTGCAAGCTGAGCCACGGAATGCTACGGATTTTCCCTAGTTTTATGACGCACAACGTGATAAAGATGGAGATAGAAAATGAGAGAAAAGTACTCCATTAGCTTCATTTCTTGGTTATCGCCTTGGCTGCTGCGGTTGCCATTTTCTAGAGCTTCGCATTCTCGATACGCGTGCAACGAACTAATTATTTTTGCTATTTTTCCTTGTGACGCATCTCCTATTTGTCTTTCTCTCTCTCTCTCTCTTTCTCTATCTATCTATCTGATTGGATTATTTGCCCGCCTTGAGCTGCTTTATGGGACTAGGCACTTTCTGCTTTTGGTATTCGCTTTTGTCAGCCAACTACACTTTTGGCTATGCGGGCTCTTTAAGTGCGGCCAACTAATAAGCGAAAAAATGTATGTGTAAATTCTTAGAGCCATTTAAACTAACAATATGGTTTGTTAATTTATTCAATTTAAAAATAATATTGTAACTATTTTTCCTTTTTTGATAAATTTAAATAATGAACCAATTCTATTATATTTTTCTTCACTAACTTCCATCAACCTAACATTTTGGTAATGTTCACTTCAATTTCCCTATTTTTCGAATTTATTGATAATTTGATTATTGCCGCCTCTATTAATTGTTTGTTCATAATCGCAATATATAAACAATTATTATTCACTGGGTAAAACTCAATGGCTAATATAAAAAAAACAAATGACAATATTAAATAATCATAATAATCAATACTTTTTGCAGCTCTGGTGAACAAATCTGTCTGTATGTCCACTTGTTATTTGCATTCGAATTTTCAGCCAAATGAATTTCTGATGGATTTTTAGTATGCATTTATTTGTTGCTCAATTCGGATTTTTATCATTGTGGTTTTGTTCGGAACGTTTGCTCTTTTTTGTGGTATTTCTTACCTTATCTAAATCGATGACATTTTTGGGGTTGAGAACCTCGGGGAACGAGTCCAGTGGGCCGGAAACAATTTTGCCATTTATGTACATGATGCCACCGGAACCCAAAACGGAGCTCTGCAAACAAACCGACTATGTAAAATGTGCATATTTACCATAAATTTAATAAATTTTGGTTAATTACCTCAAAATTGAAATCACATTGGCTGCGTATGTGCATGTTTTTGGGCACATCGTACTGAACAACATCATCCTTTGCTGCGAGGGGCTGCCAAAACAACGTAATCATGATAAATGGGATGGGTCATTTGATTTATATTTAAATCCCCTACCTTGGAGTGCTGCAGTCCCAGTTCCAAATCGTGCACGTTTAGCTGTTCCGCGCTGTGTCGACGACGCATTCGCATGCCCTCGCTGGCCAATCCCAGCTCCAGGCCGAGGCTGCACAGCTGAGCCGCATCCGCAGTCGAATCGCCGGCATTGAGCAGGAAAATGCCCGTATCCGGCTGAGGTGTGGCCTCCAGGTCGAGGCCGCAGCAGGCATCATCATCGGTTTCGTCGCTATCTGAGCTGCTCTCGTGGGATCGGCCGCGTCTTCTCGCGCGGTGACGTTTGTGCTGGCGGCGGCATTTGTCTTTATCGCGATCCCGTTGACCGCGCGACTTTTGCAGCACCGCCTGCTTGCAACGCGTGCCACAGACGATGGCCGATATCTTACTGGCATAAAAGTACATCGCCATGTGTCACGTTCTGGCTGCCGCCCGTAGCACGGTCATGTGTGTTTGCTGGACTGGCGCGGCCCGGGAACTGGGGTTGTGCGGCGTGCGTGTTCAATGCACGGGCACGCCCTGAACAGCTGGCAAGCTGTCGATGCTGGGATTTGGAGCTATCTGCCCGCGCACGTAACTGTTGTCGGCAGGTGCGTGTGCAATCACATTGTCATTTGCGATGGGTATAAATTTGAAATTTGCTATGTTCCTGAAAAGATGGAAATTGTAGACTGTGAAAAATGCAGCAGTTTATGAGTCGCTGACGCGGCAACAAGTCAGCGCTGCGGTCAATTGCGGCACATTACTCATACGCCGCGTGGCTCATAAAAACACGCCCATACACACACACACAGAAAGACACACGCAGTAGCAAGCACTGAGTAAATCACATCCGTTTGGCTACGGCTATTATCCCTTTGGGGCCACTTGGCACTCATCAAGGCACAGATTCCTCTCTGTATGTGTGCGCCATCAATAAGGGCGTAACTCTTGTGGGTGGACAGCCTTTCAATTCAATGCCTTGCCATCAACGGGGCTCGATGGGAATCATTGATTCCCTGCCGATGCCCGGAAATCTGTTACACAAAATATACCGTTTCACATAAACACATTCATGCATGTGTCTGTGTTTGTATATCAAGTGTATATTTTTTTATATAATTTATATGCATCAGGCCCGGGTAGGATATATTTTATATAAATTAAAGAGAATTTAATTTAACCTGAAGTTCTTACACATTTTATAAAGCAGAAGCTCTTGGATAAACTATAATTTTAAAACTGTAGATAAAGATAAAGATAACAATAGTAACCAATCATTCTGCTTAACTTTCTTCTTTATAATACAATGAGCTTTGCAATTTACTAAAAATACACGTTAAATATTTAAAACAATGAATTTTAACAGATTGCTTCCGGCAATCCTCAGATTAGATCTGAGTGCACAAGCGCTTCAGAGCGCTGTCGCAATGGAAATCACCTGCGCACAAAAGTCACCCGTTTTATGACATATTCCATAATATATTCATGTGGCATTGGACATGCTCTGAGTCATGAGTGTATTCAGAAAGTGCACACGTGCGTTTGGCAGCATATATTTATTTATGTGTTTATGGAAATGTTTTTTTATTGGCTTTTTTTTACTTGCACACCTGTCCGGCTGCTAATTCAAATGAGAATTGCGAAGTGCTGGTAAGTAGAATCAAATGCAAACTAATTTTCATATCTATAGGTAGGCTGTTGATTCGGAAATAAACATTGATTATGTTTGGCAGGTGACAGAGACCAATTTCATAGTGTTCGCAGCGCCATACACTAGAGATTCGTCTGAGTCAAAATTGGTATCGTAGATTTAGCAGAGCATATATATTAGGAAAACCTATTCATAATGCTTATCATACAGCTGCAGTATGTGAACAGCTCCGACAGGGTGAACAAAACAAATGGCAAAGAAAAGGGTAGGCTTTAATACACAAGGATATCGGAGTAAGACAGTTGTTGTGTGGCGCTGGTTCTATCTTGATGTACATCTATCTATTTACACATTTACATATTGTGTAGCCTACATTTCGGGGCTGGACATTCTGAGGCTCGGGCGAGCGCATAACTCATGATATGATATGTGCCATAAGCTTCTGTACATTCTGCTGGGCACGCTGCCAAACTTTCCCCTTTTTTGGTTCGAAAAAAAAGATTGGCAATAAAATAAATCTTATGACAGAAACTTATTAAAATTCCAATCATGCTTACGGCGAACTGCGTGCTCAACATGTCGAGAGTTGAAAAGCTCGTAGAGGGATATGAAAAAAAATATACATTGGCTTGAATAGGCTGTCACATGGAATGTTTTCAATTTGAATATTGACAACGCACTTGTCCAGCGCTAAGGCAGCTAATCCCATCTCCAGCCCCATCTCAATATTTTCTCGATTGGCTGCACAGAGACAATTTGCTTGACATATTTTGCGCCATTTCGGTAGCGTGTTGCCAAAGCCAACAGCACTGTCTACACTTTTATGCTCAAGAGCACGGAAAAAATCCATCAATTACATATGTATATTTCTGGCCGGACTTGTCGTCCAGCCCACATCGTAATAGCTTACATAATTGGGGGCAAATGTCAGTGGGCGTGTCATTGACAATTGAATGATAGTCCCCAGCATACTTGCTGCAAATGACTTTCTTGTTACTTTATAAATATTAAATTTACATCTCTACGAACAAATGTTTTTCCCCCTCTTCATAACGCCTAGTTTAATAAATCCGATTTCAACATTAACATTATTAATTAAAGTCCTTGCTGTTCTACATTTTTTCCTTTATGAATAACATAATTAATATGAAATATGGCTGGCCTGAACTTGTTTTAATCAAAATAATTATTTTTACTGCATCAACGGTATTTTATAATTATAATCGAATTAAATCGATTTAAATGTTATTGTTGAATAACATTTTAATTCGGCTATGCATACTTTGATTTTTTCACTCTAGTTTTCTGAGCGAATCACATTAAGGTAAATTATATGATTGTGTTTTGTGGGCGTTTAAAATATGTAAAATTCTTTAAAAAAACAATTTTTCTTTAGAGCTTTAATGTTGTAAGTTTTCCTTACTACTAGATTATAAAGCTGAACTTCAATGTAGATTAAAAAAATACATTTTTAATTTTCTTTCCTTTGAAAAATTGAAAACATTTTTGAACTTTGCCAAATATCAACAAGAAATCATTTTGGGAGCCACGAACGACAGCAGCTGCTGTAAATTTCTTAAATCTATTAGCATAAAAAACAAAGCAGATAAAAGTAAACTTATGCTGACGATGTTGTCAACAAGGAGAATAGCAACAGCGCCAACAAACAACAACAACAAGCTGTTAACCAATGATAATAACAACAAATGGACCGATTTTTTTTCTTGAAGAATCTTGCGTAAGAAACTTTTTTGTAAGATAGAAAAAACTGTATTTGCTTTTCAACTTGCAACATGCAATTATTCTGATTTGGCAGCACGTTTTTTGTTGTTGATTCTTAAGAGATGAGATATCCATTCCATTTTTTAAAAAGTGTACACATTTTCTTCATGTTTTTTTTATATATGGTTGATTCACTAGTTGCTACTTTGCAATACAATTAGAAGATGCGTTTTGAACGAGTTTTTATACTGTGTTTACAAAATAAAAGAGAGTACCCATCGCTTTTTACAATCCCCGTCTTGATGTCAGTTAGCCTATATGATTGCCGTTTTTTTGTGGCGTATGTACTCGTTCTTAGAACTCTCTTAGAACTTTTGTACTCGATTGCAACGTTCTTACTATTGTTCAGATCTTTTGTTTTTCCCAACTTTTGATTTCCAGCCAAAAGTTGCTTTTGTTACATATAAAATTTTTGCGCTTGTTTACAGTTTTGCAACTTGAATAAAATCTAGCAAAACATTTCTTTTATACTCTTCCTTTTTCTTTGTTTTGGGTTTCCTTTCCGCTGTGGAGATTATCTGCACTTGTCGCGTCGCACATTTTACTTGACTTTATGTTCAATTCAATTTTATTTGTGCTCTTTACTTTTTTGGATCTTCCATTTGCCTTTTTTTATTATTTTAACTTTCAAATTGTTTTCTATTTACGTTTGATTAGACTTGTTTTCACTCGTTTGTTTACATTTTATTAAAGGATTTTCGCACTTAGGCACATTCATTTATATCAGATATAGTTTGTTCAAGCTACAGAAACAACGTGTACAACAACTTCCAGATAGAATAGAGTAAAAAACAACAAGTCGTCTTCGTTTAAGTCCGAGACAATTAAATAAACCATTTTGTCACCCTTGTTTCCTGCTCCACATTTAATTTGTTTGCTCCTTGTTTGCTTACACAAGTCCTTGACAATCAACATTAGCATTAGATTTAATTAGCATTTTTAGTGCATTGTTTTTTTTTGTGGTTCTGTCTTAGCAGAGGGTGCAAATGAGTGCTAATAAAAGTTGAAAAGTTCTTGAAGTTTCATTGACTTTGTCTTGCCCAACCAACTTGCCGCTTTTTAAACGTTTTTAATGATGCTGGCCTTTAAAGTGTTAGCTCGGCTGCGTCTTTAACTACATTTTTACAGTTTGTCCCTGACACATTTTCTAACATGGCTGTTACCTTTTGAGTTTGGCCAGCAAATTTTATAGGCAGCAAGAAACAGAAATTACGCAAAGAACAAAATTAAAATCTTTGACCTTTTGCCAGTTTTTATAAAAATTATTGAATAAGCATTTGGGCCGTAACATTTTAATGGAAAAATTTGTAAACGAGCACCCATAAAGAGAAGCATTAAAATTCCCAACATTTAGTATTTGCGGTAGATATTATATTTATTTCTTTAATTGATAAGAATTTAAGGCACATTTTTCATTACGCATTAGCTTGCGCCTAATTTTAAATAAGTTTCACTCAATTTAAATCGAGTACAGCTGACTTGTTAATCCCTGAATCCCTAAATCCTGAATAATCAAATGTTCCTCATTTATGCAGAAACATGCGCAAAGTATAACAAGTAAGTATGAAATTATCTTCGATAGGCAACATTTCCTTATTGCAGCAACTCTGTTCCACATTTTTATAAATCTTGTGAAATATGCGGGCAAAATGCGTCACACGCGGCGTATGCGTATTTATTGTAGACAATGTGGGTTAATCGCACGTTGCATACTTACAGGCGCAATCGGTTGCAAACATTATTATTTATATGTCTATCTGCATTTCTTTTTTTACATTTATATTCGTTATCGTGTCAATCGCCTTTTGACTGTTGTTGGCAGCTGTGCTTGAAAAGGATGTCTTTCACTTTCTTTTTTAATATTTTACGCTTAACTTGAAACCTTTTTACTTCTGTACTTTAAGTTTTACTCCATTCACTTTAATGTTGTATTATTGTACAGTTTTACTTCGGACACATGTGTTTTAATTTTCATAAAGTATATTTTAAATTGAATTTATTTTCACTTATTCACATTATTATGCTGGGGTAATTTTACGGAGTTTTCAATTGCATAACTTAATTTTATCCAACTATATTTTCAATATATTTCATTGCATGGTTATTTCCTTGCTTTAAGTGTTGTCCCTGTGAAGTGCATATTTTTAAAAAAGAATTTTTAAATTCTTTTACTCTCAAAACTGAAAAGCCTCCAACAACCGCCAAGCGAACCGAACACTTTGAAAATCGACATTAAACTAAATTTGGAACATCTGTTGTAGCTGCTTATGTAGTTGGAGTGCTTAACATTGGCTTTACAGAGGAGTTGCATGCTGTTATAATGGGAAATTCGCGGAGGGAAATTCAAAAACACAGTCCGCGATTCCAACAAGTTGCAGTAGAAAGTCACTTGTGCAACATGTTGTAAATCGAACCAACAGCAAACCAGTTTGATATTAGTTAGTGGTTCAGCCACGACTTGGTATTTCTTACTCATACAGTTTGTTTTCCTTGTTTTCTAAATAACAAGTGACTTTGAGCTGTAATAAATTACAGAAGATTCTATATATGGATACATTTATTTTTCAGATTTTTTTTGAACTGTATTGGGAATAAATGGGTAAAAATTTCAATATTCCATAGCAATGCCAAAACCCAACAGATTTTTATAGTAAGCAGCATTTTATTATGGTATTCTTGTTAAAATTTGCAACCTTGAATGTAGCTTCAATTTTCCTTGCTTTGAGAAACTTTTCAACTACGAATGAACCTACTGCCATTTGTGGGAAAAGGGAGCTTATCTTGCACGTTAATTATATATACATATAATTTTTAATTTTTTAGTGCCGTTGAGCACAAGTGACTACAGTTACCAATGCATCACCAGAGTGCGGGATTATTTCTCTTCCTACTAGCGTGTTTCAATCTAAGCTTAACTCTTAAGTGCAGTCATTGAAAGGAGTTGCATATATATTTAATCCCTTTGAAAATGCACATGTCGCTCGCCTAGGCTGCTGGCGCTCAGTTATCCGATGTACGAATGTATGCAAATAAAGCAGATATATCTGCATTCGAGTATCATAGCCAATAATCCAAATTCAATGGCTTAATTCAGCATGACTGGCAGTGGGAGCAACGTTGAAAGAAGACTGATGGACTGGCGGCCGGATTGATGCCTCTCGGTTGCCAGTGATGGCCAAAAGGCTTTACGCATCGGATCACTTGTTTGAGCTATCTATTGAATTACGCAGTTGCATGCATACATATTTACATAAGATGGTACGCACATACGCACACAGCACTCACGTATGTCAACATATCAGGTTGCAATTCACTTTCGGACACTAAGTAAGTTGTACTTGTAGTTTCATTCGTGCGAAAATGCCACATGGAGCTGAGCCAGATACTGGCTAAAATGCTTTAAACGAAATCGGAATGTTGACCCTTTTATTTCGACTGAACTTTGTCTTTACTTTGATTCTATGTGTGCACAGATTTTATTACACATATCCTCGCAAGCTCTACAAGAAGCAAAACATTTTCAACACGAATCGAAATTGTACTACACTTCAATGTTAAGCACATTGACTGGAATTTCGGTAGCTGAAAAGGACTTCTCAAAGGTTTTTTGGCCCGATTCACGCTGGTGGAGCTGCAATGTGGCTTAATTAGTGCGGATGACGGCGCGAGGTACTGTTATAAATTCCATGGCTCTTGTGTTTGTCGACGTTTTCACGTCCACATGGTTGGTTTTAAACCATATTTTCAATTAGTACAGCGTCTGTCATCTGTCGCAAAATCAGCTAATAATGAGTTGAGAAATTCCAGATACTTGTCTGTATGTAAACAACCCAGACCGAAACACACGCATGAATAAACAGCACGCACCAGCCAAATGATGTTTTTCCCTTTTCAAACGCTTTAATAGGGGCTACACAACTTCCCATAAGCAATGTCACGCATACACACACACACTCTCGCTATAAATTAGCTTATGTGTGAACTCGCATAATTTGACATAAACTCTGCGATTTTCATTGGAGATATTTAGTTTGACGTGACTTGCCGCCCCACGTAGCCACAAAAAATCGTAAGAAAAATCAGACGCCGGTATACACGAGGTTATATTCCAACTTTCAAGTGGCTAGCTTGAGAAAACAAAAAATATAATTTCTAAAATTGTGCAGTTTGCGCTTCGGCCAATAGAGAGTATCCTCTTGTCGTGCACTTTTTAATAACAATGTTGCTTAAAGTAAACATGAGATGCAAGACATGGTTAGCTATTATCTGGTAACTCTAAAAGTTGGTTCTCAGAGTGGTCTGGCTACAAAGTAAATAAACATTTGTGATTAAATCGACATATGTTTTTTATCCAAATTACATGCAATTGTTAAAGACCACATGGAGTATAAAAGCGACTACATTTGCAAAAGTTGGTTCGTGGTGAACGTGAAATTGCTTATAGCAGAATGCATTTCGCAATTAGCGCATTATTTCTGTCTTTGTGGATAATACATTTGGGTACCGCAAAGAAATTAGCTCACAAGCACAAATCTATCCACACGACCATCGCACCCATCGCGTTTCAGCACGATTTGGGCGATGATCGCCCAAATCCCGACGAGGAACCACTTATCGGCATGGATGAATATACTCCACTTACAACAATGAAAATGGAGGAGGCATTGAGGGAGGTAAGACCAGCACGCTGCTTCGAATAATTATGACTGTACTGATCAATCAATTGCCTTCAGATAACGATCGACTCCATAATAAGGGTATGTCGTAAACCTGGCAAGAAATGCGAAAAAATTTTGGATTGCTGCTCATTAAGTTGCCCTTGGCCGTCCAAACGGTGTGCATAACTTAATTTTGCATTATTATTAATTTTTGTTTTTTTATTTTTATATTATATTAAAAGCTAAATTAACAGAAATTAAATTATATTGGAATATGATCACAAAGTTGCTTTGAGTATATTTTATCTACTGATTTTTTACGTCTGTTCGAAATAAAACTTAATTTATTTAAATTTCATATGTATCCAAGATAGGGAATCGCAAGCTATTTTCTTACATACTTCTTAAAAATATTCAAGAGCGAAATATTGTCATGCACTAAGCTTGAACATGTTCTCCACTCCCCTTTCGACATGGCAGAGTCGAAGTGAAGCTGCGAAGTGTGAAATGGAAAATGAGTTCACACTTTGCATAAAAATCTGTTAACTTAAGCAGGCAGATGTTGTTGATGTTAAGATACCCCAACCTATAAAATACTCATAATTTGTGCAATTACGTGCAGAGTAAATATGCAAAGGCGTATTTCAGTAAGTTATCTGAACTTAAATTACCAAAGAGAATAAAGTATACGCCATGTGTTGCTGAAGCAAAGTGTGAAAGTCTGCCTTTCTCTTCTAGATATACTTACTGTCAGCTGTCACCAGAGCAAGGTCTATTCCAGGTATAGAAAGTGGAAAAATGGAGAGCAAAAATGGTTAATGTCATTCTTCATTTGCCGACCGGAAATTGTGTGCAAATCAAGTTTTATGACTAGAGGGAAACGAACATTGAAAGCCAGCCAAATGGACACAATGGGACACGCTGCTGGCGCAGGCTAATAAAGGCGAGTCCAACCTGAAAATGCATATATAATGGGGAAACTACGAAGATTACATGAAACTTTTGAAATAGCAGCTGCAGAACGGTTTTAGAGTAACCTACTCATATTTCAATTGTGGCAGCTCTGGCAACAGTTTTATAAATTAATAACAATAATTTATACACACTAGCAACTACAGCAAATCATAATAAATTCAGGCGAACTTTCAGCATACACAACTAAAACTACAATTACAACAACAATAATTTGCATTCGGGTCCGCAGTCGACAATTCTCCGTTGCATGATTTTCCATGTAAATTTATAACCAGCCCCTAGTTCGCCGTTGCTTGGGGTGGGCTCTGTGTGTGAAAAACTTGTTTATGAAACATGCTGAGGCAAAAAATTTGAGTTGTTTTTTTTGTGTTTGTTTTTTTTTTCACCGCTCCTGCCACAGTAACAACACGTAAATCTGGCACCAGCTGACAAGTACTGAATTCGCTCTTGTTATGGCTCTCAACACCAAGGCACAGCTCAAAAGTTGGCACACCCACAGCAGCTCAGCCCAGCTCAGCCACACCCGAGCAGGCGCAATTCCATTCATTGAAATATTAATGCTAATGGCTAGAGGAAAACATTTGCTGATTGTGTTCCCCAGTTTGGATTTTGTACGGAGTTGGGCTCCAGCACTGCGTCAGCTATGACTCTGAGTTTTCCAATAAATTAATGAATTTTGCAAAAGCTGTTGCAGTTGCAAGCAATTTCCGAAAAGCATGCCAAGAATCGGCAGCCAACGAAGATCTACAACAAAATGCAAAGCAAGCAAGCTGTGCACGCCAAAGTGCTTGAAGTTGTGAATACCAGAGTTGGCCAGAACCACAGATTACAGATCAATCATGGTATTCACACAAAATTGATATAATTTATAAATGTGACGCTCAAGCAGATAAGAGTACAAGACAACTTCTTGCGGATGTATTTAAATTTTTGATTTAAGCAAAAGTGTTTTTTCTAATAATTATCTGCAATTTCTTCTTCTAATTTTTTGGTACCGCAAAAAAAGGCCTACAATTGCATTTATTTATTTATATATCTTTTTTTAAGTTTAAACTACAAATTTGTCTCTTGAAAAACGAATATAAATTGTTTTATATATGCATAGACTAAACACAAGAGTTCCCTAAATACCTTATAGTTCTTGCAGTATGCAGTCCGGTAAGAAAGAGAAATAATAATTTCTACAAACACCCACTGCTATTTTATAAATATGGTAATATGGTTTATGCTATGTATATCGAACATGGTTGATGTTCAGTTTATCTACTCAAGCCTCTTTAATATTTTTGTTCAACTGACACCACCCTTTCTCCTTTTCTTTTACACAGGGTATAAGCTTTAAACTTTTTTATATTAGCCAAGAAATAACCTCAAATGCCGTTGGTTTTGTGTATATGTTTTGTTGCTTGCCAGTCAAGTGAGACAAGGCCAAGTAAAATAGCTGACCAACCGCAGGGCCACGTGCCAGGAAGTACGTGCCAGGAATCAAAATTGTTCAAAGTTGTGGCTTGTTTAATAGAGTAGGGTAAAGTTACATAGTGTCAACCATAAGAGGTCTAAATGGCAAGTCAAGAAACCAAAAAGTAGCCACAGAAGTCGTAATGCTAGCTTACTTGTTTGCTATTTGCTGTCACCTGCTGAAACTCTGCATTTTATTTCTTCCTTTTTTTAATTTTCCATAGCGAAAAGAACGCTGCATACTTTTATGGGCGAGCGCGCCAAGTAATTGAATTTTGATGAATTTTCTTTTATTACATAGCTGTTAAGAATTCAAAAGCCGCCTGCAGCTGCTGTCGGCGTTAAATATATACTCGCACATTTTATCACTAGCCTGTAAATTTGTCGCCTTGCTGCAGTCAGATGCGGTCTGTAGAACCCCGAAAACTTTATTTCTTGGACCGTCGAAAACCATTCCCAGCTGGTGTCGCATCTTTGTGCGGATCAAGTCACGTGGCATTTGTCAGAGCTCCTAAGTGCACATCAGAAGGTGTAAAAGTTTTCGCCAAAGTTCAAAAAACTTGGCTTATTTTAATGAGCTTTTGTGCAAAATTAAATGGCAGCAAAAAGTTTTTATAATTAGCCGAAGAATTAGTTTTACCAAAGGGAACCAAAGTGAGTGCAAAGCTACTGAATGGAAGCTAGGAAAAAAATTGTGTGAAATAATAAGCAAGTTATTACTTAACTTAAGCTTGCATTACAGATTGATAGATTAAAAATAAAATAATATTTCGTGTAAATATATAGAATTTATTTTCTGTATAACTCAGTCTGAAACAACTTCAATGATAGAACCAACTTTATTTAGGAAACATGTCTGATAGCCATTTAGAGTATCTGCTCGGAAATTATATAAAAAATGGCAATAGCAAAATATAGATATTGACACATAGAATTTATAGCCATGCATTTAGCTGGTGTGTTATAAAACGTTTCAAATTTGTTTAGCAAGATCTTTCTGACTTTAAATCATTGTTCTTTCAATATTGTAGATTTCATATTTACTTACTCTTGTATTGATACATAACATTGTATTTGTAAAACTTTGCAAAGCTAATTTAGCAGCGTTGAGTGTAAAAACTGCAATGAAATTCGCAATTCACTTATTTTAATTTGAGAATTATTTTACTAATTACCTTTTTTATAAATTTTTTTTGTGGGATTTCGCGAGTAAATTAATACCAATTGCAATTTAAAAGGGGGTATTCTTGTATTCCACTCGTGTGCGAACAACAAAAACCAATAAATTTGCATGTAAGAGACAGCAAGAAGAAAAAATACATTTAAAATTTAATTAATTCAATTGAAATGCGACGATGCGACGTTGCGAATTGCAATGTGAATCCTGGTTACAATCCGCTGTATAATTTTGTTGTCTTTTATTGAATTCCTTTTTCGAGGTTAATTTGTGCTTCTGCTCTGTTATTGTCTTCATGAATTTTTTAATTGCAATCAAAATTTAATTGGGTACTATTTAAATATTGTATTGTTAAAGAATATCATTTAAATAATACCGGGTTAATAAATGCGATTTCATTGCATTTATTTCAACTACCTACATTAAGTTTTATTGCCAACTTTCTGAAGCTATTTAAGGTATTTAGCTATTGAGGAAATATCTCTATTGTTTCCAAAAATAAAATTTCCTCTTAATTACATTTTTTTCGAGGTTTTGTTACATAAATTGTTTAAATTGAAGTGATTAATTTTCTATTAATTACCATCTCTTGTATTCCGAAAATTAAAAGTAAAATAAATTATTTTGCGCAGTAATAAATAACGTAATTTCTAGCAACGCCAGTGCCATTTATTATTTTGACACTATAATGAAAATGAAATTATAATACATGTACATGCCTTTCTGGTTTGGCGATAATTAAAGCCATTGTTTGCTGCGGATCCGATAGTAAAACTCAACTACCAAAAACACAAACAAATTTAATATGTATGTTATAGAATTTCTTCTTAATGCATATCAATCACAAATTGGAAGCTGTATGAATGCCTACTGTAATTTAATTGGTGGGGGCACCTATTTTAATGATACATTTCCGCTTCATTATCGAGAAGTTAATGATGTGATTTGCTGATAGCTGATATCTACTTTTGCTTTGACTTTGTAGCTTGCATACGAGCCGTGTAATTAGGCGGGTAATTATCAGGTCTGCTTTCCATATGCATGAGGATTATTTGATTCACAGATGAAAATGGCCAGGAAACTTAATTAGCATGATTTCACTGAAAATTCACACGTTCAGAGTTTTAATTGGGCTTTTAAGTATCATATGACTAACGAGTACATATAATTCGGATTATGTTTGTTATTTTATTTCTGTATATATCTATAATAGTTGATAGTTACAGACATTTTATTTCATTTATGTTCAAGAAAATTACCAAATACTTATTTTGAAGAGAATAAAGAGCTTATATTAGATTTTGAAAGCAGCAGCGAAATAATCGATAATGGAGTAGTTGCAACTTATTTAAATTCTACCAATTAAATACAATAATTAACCTTGCAAGACCCAATGGGCAACTCGGGGCAACCTTTGTGCCGACTTTCGTTCACAATTAAGTGAAGCGTTAAAAGGGCAGTCCCAAAATTCGTTGGTAATTAAACAGTGATTTTAAGGATTCGACAATTCAAAGTAAATGAAGAACTTTTAATTTCTAATTAAAATCAAATAAAAGCATCTCCTTGAAATAAAACGTTGCTAGGCTCTCAGTTGGCCTAGAAGTTTAACACTATCAGCCGCTACTGCCAAAGTGTTCGCATCAACAATACCCTTGATTTAGGGCTTAGCCATGTTTGTTTCTTTGTTTGCTGGACACAGAAGAAAATTGTTTTCTAATCCTGTGCAAGCGAGAATCGAAATCGTCAAATTAGAGGGAAACACCCTCTTTCCAGTCAATAATGTTATTAGCCACAGCAATTTTGGTTCGCCTTTGGGCTTGAGCCTTTTTCCGCACTTGTTCGGCATTTGCTTTGACTACTTTTCTTTGAGCGCTTTCACTTAAGCTTTTAGCCGGGCCCATTTAGCTGATTTCATTGTGATGAATTCTGTGAGCTGTAAGCTTAGTCGGCTCCTAGACTTATATCAATTTCTAAGCTGTGTAAAACATTTTGGCTGACGTGTATGCCAATTACTTACAATTGGAAAATGAAGAAAAATGTAGGCATGTGCATTATAAATTTTAAGGTAGTTTCAGTTTAATGCAGGGTATCCATTTATGCTGGAAATAGTATTTTTCTTTCAGCATTTTACCAAGACTTTAGGATCTTTACTTGCCGAAGTGTTCATATTCTAAAATATTATACTTAAGGCCCTGACTTGTAAAATCGCTCTATTTTGAACGATCCAATAAAGTCAGCTCTAAAGAATTGCGTTCATAAAACGGATAGAAAAAATAGAGAGGCGCGCATTTTTTCACTCGAAATTGCGCTTGACGACAAATGCCCATTCAGCGACTTGACATAGCCTGATAAATGGTCAGATATACTCACAAGCGGGCGGCAAGGCCGGGTTTTCACTGCTTTTTATACGTTCTGCAGCAGGACATTATCAAGCGAGCAGCCTACGCCTCATTGGAGTCATAGTATTGCAACAATATGAACAGACAGGGGCAATAACAATGACAGTTATGAGTTTTTTCCCTATGCGAATGCGAATCGAACCAGGTCCTGCTGGCAATTGAAATTAATTTGAGGGTTGGGATGGACTCTTAAAAAGACGGTATAAAACCCTAGATGCACTTTTGTTTCATCGTCTGTAGCCTCACTGATTCACTGTGCTTCATTGAATTTCATGGCCTGCTATCATGGCCTGGTTTGAAATGACCATATACTGACGGCTGCTGGAGCCGTGGGTTAGCCATTAACTTGGGCCATAATGAAAGCCAAATAAGCCACCCAATTGACTGGCTCAAAACATCGTGGCCATAATATTGCATTTGCTTTTAGGTAAAATTCAACACGATCAAACAGACACTGGCTGTGAATGCTGGGTAAGTAAAGCATGTGTCTAATACAGTTACTTGGAATGTTAATATTTAGATTGTGTAAATAAACCAATTTCGAATGTCACATTTCATAAATTAATGCTAAGGCCAAAGAATTATAAAACATATGTCACAATAGTGGCAATTTGTACTCTCAGACTTTCATTTTCTGATAAAGAAAATTAATAGTAAATAAATGTTATTATAAATATTATTTACGGCAACTAACGAAAGTATTCTCAATTAAAAAGAAAACGGCTACATACAAATATTTACTCGAATATTGATGCTGCTAAAGAGTTCACACATGTATATATTCGATAGCCCCGGAGATTTTTTCTGCGTTTGACATTTTCATAACTTTCATACAGCGTCCAAAGACCACTTTATGGGTAGAAGTTTTCTCTACCGCAGAATTGCTTTCCATCTGCTTTCACCCACGGGTGTTCAGTCGCCATTTGTACGACTTTTGTGCTTTTCAGTTTTCCTTTTTGTGGCCAAACAAAGAGCGAGTTAATTAAATTACAGAAAAATGCTTGGGGGTCATAAAACATAATCCCTGGCAACGTAAAGAATTTCGAATAATAAAAGATTGCCAATATTTTTGTGGATTTATGTGGTATCATCATGCAATGATTGATATTTCATAAAATTTTATGTTGATAATCTATATATTTATTGGGTATAGAGAGAGATTCACTTTCAATATTCGCTGTTATATTAAAAATAAACACATAAAACTGTGTTATCTAGAAAAAGTTAAAAAATATTTGTAATTATATAAAAAATATAGAGTATTTCATGGTCTTAGTCTGTCCTATTCTGACTTTTATAAATTTCATATCACTACATTTACATTCTTGGTAAAGTTTAAATAATTTAGTTGAGTCGCACTTAATCTGCGCCCGATGCAAAGAAATGTGTCACAGCCGTAATCAGGCTTCACACAATCAATGCCAAATTTATGTGTGTCAAAAGGCTACACAATTACACAGCACAATAGGAAATTTGCCACTTCAACTTCGAACCCAAATAACTTGCGTTTGAGCCGGGCTGCCATTTGTGTGGCCTAATTTGGCATGTGACCAAAGTCATTAGGAATTGACTTTGGGCTTATCGTTGCCGTTGGCATGGCCTTTGCCATAGGCATTCAAGGAATCAATTCGTGTGCGAGCATCCATATCAGCTGCGAAGGCATTGCGTGCAACTCCTATAATCTCGAGGTCCGGAACCCGTTACCCGAATGACCCGAACAACCTCACACATGTTTGCATTTAATCCACTTTTATTGCAGCTTTGGGGCATGTGGGCCTCAGTTATTATGCTGATTGTGTTGACACACACTTGCACACACTCGGAGACACACACACGGAGTCCGTTGTTTGTTGTGCGTTGTTGTCGAGCTGGTTATTAAATATTTAAAGGGCTCTCAGGTCGTTTTTACCTTGACCAAACCGTAAAGCACCCTGCGAGCTAAGCCAAATATATAAAAATTCAATTTGATTTGTAAACAAATCAAATTGGGCTTAGTCTGGCCAACACGTGCGTGGAATGGTGATTTATATGGCAAATTTAAATACATTTTAAATGTCAAACCCTGATGAGCCCGAAACTGAAAAGTCAGCTGTTGTTGTTGTTGTTGTTTTGTATTCAATTTGATTACCTTGTGGGCAAGCTCGAAAGTTTTGGCAAAGTTTTAATTCCTTCAGCAGCTGTCGAACCTTTCACGTGCACCTCAAATTTATCTTCCAAACATTTTAATTTAATCAATGCTGTATGCGTGATATTGACTGCCCGAAACTTTGCCCTGAACTATTAAAACTTGTTTGTTCGCAATGGATTCCATCCGACCAATTTGAGGATTCTGAAGGAGATGAAATTTTTGGCATTTTGCTGTGAACAACTTTTGATCGACTTTTGGTCAAAGCAGAAACTTTTGAGCTTAGTAATTGTTTGCTGTCAAATGTGAGGCTGAAGTACATTAGATGGGACAATATGTATAATCCATGTGAAAATTACAACCGTTATATTACATCAATATTTTGTTAGTTGGTTCTTGATTTTTTTTAATTATACTTTCTATATTATGTATTTTATATTGTAACCCTTTCTATTTAAGCTAAATTTTAAGTCTAACTTCGTTGATAGATTAACGTGACGTTCAAATCGATGAACCTGCACTAAATCTAGTAGTCATATCTATATAATATTTATATTAAATTTTAGTAAGACAAGTTTGACATTTGGTATATTTAAATTTTTGGTTTTAGTTTTCTGTTTTAGTTAGTCATGTTCTCCAACAATGCTTGTAAAACAAAACTACGTAAGACCATCAATATCAATACGGCTGGAAAATTGCCTGTGGGAAAAACGGAAAATAGCATGCTCCGGCAGGAAGGTGGGGAGAATTTGCGCAAATTGAAGAATCTAAATCGACAATTTGAACGCGACATTTCACGTTTGGAAAATTCAGTTTCTGATTTGGATGTTCCTGATAAGTCTTTGGCGTCCATATGGATTCATAAGCTAAAGGCACGTCCACCAGGTATTAATGAAGCTCTTGCTCGAAACTATATTCTTAACTACCTGCTGCAATTGGGTCAAGTAAAAATGTTTAAGAAATTTCCGTTTAGTAAACCTCCAACGCACAACAACCTAATCAAAATTAAATCACAAATGGTAAGCAAAACTTGTCTAAATTTAATGAAAATATAGTATTTTGTATTTCCCTTCACAGTCTTCACAACCGGTTCAGAATAAAAATGAAACCATTCAAGAGCTTTACGAAAATTCGGCCGACAATGGTGTCTTTTTAAATAAGCTACCTGTGCCGCGAGAAGGAGCATTTTTTGTGTTACACCTCCGCCCAAACTTTAAATCTTTCTAACTCTTATATTCTTACAATTAGTACAATTATACAAATAATAGCGGAGACATACTAATAAAGCATTTTATTCAGCTATTGTACATCATGTACATCTGATCAAAAGTCATGTCTATATATGTATAGTCTCATTAAAGTAAATTATAATTGTAAAATTTATTTATTATTTGATGTACATAATAATA
Source organism: Drosophila robusta (assembly GCA_035043565.1). Taxonomy (NCBI): domain Eukaryota; kingdom Metazoa; phylum Arthropoda; class Insecta; order Diptera; family Drosophilidae; genus Drosophila; species Drosophila robusta. Next base: position 7,168,877 of record JAWNMW010000583.1, on the reverse strand, counting down.
AATTAAATAAACAAATTAAAAATGGGTACATTGTAAAATTTTAGCTTTTCATTTGGGCCTAGCAACTTTCAATTGTGCATAGCTTGAATTGTTTTATTCTGGTTACTTTATAGCAGTTTTTCAAAGACTTTGTGCTATTCGATAAATGTACAACTTCTGACTTTTATCTGCAGTGTGAGCTCGGGCTAATACGAGCACCGACATTAAGTTGATTATTAATTCATGGAATGCATTTCCGGCACGTCGATGCTGGCTTAGTAAATATTAACGACTAATCTGGCTTACATTTTGCAATGGTTTTGAAACAAATACTCACAACTCCCAATTGACTAAGATATGGGTATTTATTAGCTTCCGTTTCCGCTTTGTGTTACTGGCCACGTTTACATACTTTCGCATCTGACTTTGAATACAGAAATTTGTTGTTTGCTCGACTCTAATACACTGTCGAAGTGAAAATTAACTTCTTTATTTAGCCATTCGCGAAAATGACTTACGACTCTTTAAAGAATCTAATTATTAAATAATTCATTCATTTTCGTGATTTACAACACACAAATTAAAATTAATAAACAATATTTAGTGCTTGTTTGCTGCTTGAAATGTTGTGTTAGAAAAAAGTCCAGTTACTAATTGCAACTTTTAATTAAATATCGACTTTTGGTTTAACAAATCCCATGAAATATACGTAGCCAGTGCAATTTGGGCAAGAGTAATGGGCGTCTGCTGGGTCCTTCCATTTCGATTCTGGCAAAACATTTCCACTTTTGAATTATTGCTTTAATTTCATTTTTTTCTCGTCTGGATGGCCAAGCGGTGACCCAGTTAAAACCACAGAGATATCCTTTGGTGCTCCTACCCTGCTGTTGGTGTTGTTGTGGTTATGTGCTACACCCTCAAAAAAACAGACTGAAGATAAAAAAACAGTATCCTGCTCCGCCTTAAACAATCGATCTAAAATTTGATTTTGGCTGCAAAATGGCGTGAGACTTAAAATGTTGTAATTATTCACATCTTTCAGGATTTTATTCCTTAAATCGTCAAAAATATATACATATAGCATTCTTAATTTACATTCTCAAATCGAGTCATATTCGTCGTTCATCTGACTTTGTCAACGCTTTGATCCATACGACTATGCAAGGTTAACACGTATCGTACGCAAATCAAATATGAAATTTCCAAGAGTCAGTTGTCAAAGTGGAAGGCAGCAAAGTCAATTGATGAGTATAGCTGACTCAGCGTTAATTAAATGTCAATTACGCTCCCTATTCCGAGCTGAATGTCAGCTGCCACGAACGGGGCTTGAACCAGTTTTTGTACCGAACATGACTCCCTGACATTTTCCAATTGTGGACCTTTGCCTTTCAACCTTAGCGTTCGATGGTTTCAGGTTTTTAGATTTTTTTTATTCACTTTTGGCGGCGCGCTGACATAAACTTTAGAATCTGGCTTTATTTTGGTTTCTTTCGCTTGTCATTGTCCTAACCGGAATGAAGTTCGTCCTTACATGTGTTTCTGTGGCAAGGAAACTGGCAACTGCATTTGGTGTTAAGACATGGCTGTCTTCAAGTTGCCTGTATATTAGGTCGCACAGTTTGGCGGCAAAGTTCGCAAGATGTGCACAAGATATATCCATGAAAGACTGTTGAGCATTTGACAGATTAATTATCACAAGGCTCTTTATATGAGTTAAGAGATAAATATTTATATTTTACTTGCTGAGCTGGTGGAACACAATCCAAGATAAACAAAAGAAAACATTAAGGAACATACATAAGCTTAAGCTTATTTTTAGAGGAAACGTAAACAAAATAAAGTAACTGCACTGAGTTTAAGGTTAAAGCCATTTTTACTAAAGATGTAGAAGTCTTGTTTGCGACTATCCTTAAATTCAAAATCAACGAAGGTTTTTCTTTGAATTACAACAAGCTAAAGATTTAAAGCCTATAAAAATGTTGACTTAACGAAGTGAAAGTATTTATGTAGCATATCTAATATAAATATCGTAAACAAGTATTTTAACTTTCTAGGAACTAAAATATTCATCACTTTTAATTTGAAATCATGAAATATCTTATAGAAAGTTCTGGCTAGATTTTCATAACTTCTGCCAGTTGATTGGGAATATTACAAACATTTTTACAACCTGCAGCATGGTTGCTACATCTTTTAAACATATCGTTTAGGCTTAGCTCTCATCAAATCCTGCAAAATTAATGAGGATATGTTGGACAATAGGACCTGTGCAAATGTGGAGTTTAGCTTTTTGTTAACGAACTAAAAAGGTCCGCAATATAAGTTCTTCGAACATGTTGCAAGTTGGATATCGAACATGGAGTAGTTCAGAAGGCTATCGCATTTGCTATTCGAGGCGTTGAGTTTGCCTGTTATAAATTATTTAAACAAATCTGGCATTATTAAAATACTTGCAGCTTATTAACCTTAATTATAGCTTCTCTTGAATACAAAATTAGCTCACTTTCTACAACTAAATTAGCTTACTTTCTAAACTAAATGGCTTAGACAAAAGCAGCTTTTTCTTCTTGCCTTAGTTTCGTTTATTTAAGCACCTCAAACATTTGCTGCGTATTAAACACAAAACAAAACTGACTAAGTTAAGGTGTTTGTGCTTTATATATTTTTCTTTTCACTGATATTAATATGGCATCGAAATCCAGCTGGGTTGTTAAGAAAATTACTGCCTATATTTGAAATTAAAATCGTTTGGCTTACTCACAATCCTGTCCCACTAAAGTAAAACATTTTTTTTGTAAGCTCAGCCAAATCCAATTTCATTGCTGACAATTTACAGTTCATTTTACGCCTTGGTTTGTTTTGTTGAAATTGTTTTGCGCTCTGTTTTTTGCTTGCCTATTTAATTTATATTTATTTTTATTATTTTCTTAGCGCTTTTATTTTAAGCCACAAATTAGCGCAATCAATTTGAAAATTCGTTTTATTTTCATTCACAGCTTTGGGCATTTTGTGCAGATGTAATGAAATCAATTTGAATTTAATGCTGCCAAATTCACATTATTCTTTACGCAAATTATTGCTCATTTTATTGAAATTTGTTACAAATTTATTTGTGGAATTTACGCATTTCGATTTGGCATAGACGAAAACAAATTTAATTGTGTTTGCTGGTCATGTCTGGAAGCCGTTAACCAATATTTATGTAGGCCTCAAAGAGCTGTCTGGCATCAAATTTTGTGTCTAGACTGCAGAAGCAAATCGTAATAATTTTATTGAACTTTTCACAAGCTGATGTTGATTATGATTATAAAAAGGTCGCTTGGAGATACAATTCAAAGATGGATTACACTAAGCGAAATTGAATACTAATGCGCTAAGCATGAAAAATGCGAAACTGAACGAACTCATTGTACTCTGTTATTACTGCACCTTTATTAAGGATTAACCCGCCATCCAATTACCCGCTTTGAACGGGCTAAATGAAATAATATTTCTAGCGCAGGTTTAAATGCTGTATGACTTTTCGGCTGCTCTTTGACTATTACTGGGCTGAAATTAAATATGAATTGCCAAAAACAAGGTTTAGGAAATCAATTTGCCATTACATGTTGCGGGGAGAAAAAAACAGCAGGCATCACGTAAATGGAACGCAATGTGGTGCCGCAACAAGAAACGTGCCACATCCTGGCCGCTTTAGTCCTGCTACATCTTGTTGCGTCAACACAAACACATATGGTTGAATAGGAATTTCAAAGTCATTAAGACGCTTCATCTAAGCATAAGAAAAATGTTATTTGAACTCATTTTTAATCATATGACTTGCCATTTATTTCGGGCACGCCCACGCACGTTGCATGCCATTAAATGTAGCACACTTTTGAACGCTCGTCAAGTAATTGAAATCATCTGCTAAATGCCAATCTTAAATTGCATTTTAATGATCGTTTTTGTCTGCTGCTTGAGCTCAAGTGGGGCAAGGCCCGAAAGAACTAAATAAACACAAACATTTCAACTGCCGAATCGAAGGCTATGCAAACAAATGCACTGCAGTCTAAACAAGGGTATATGCTCTGCCTTGCAAATTCCAGTGTGTGTCTGGCTCGTGGGTGTTTGCCCTGGCCAAAAACACAACTGAAGTTGACAATAGCAAAGCCTTCGAATGCATGGCCAGTTAATGGAATTTTCTGCTAGAGATGGACATCTCTGACGTGGCGTGCCCAAGGCCAAATCTCTTTTCTTTGCATTTCTCAAAATCCATTTCATGCAAGCTGCCCAGTGCCTGAATAGTAAGTGCATTTCTTCTCAGAATATTGGCCAGAAATTGTTTAGCTACTAATTGAATATTCAATTATACTATTTAGTTTAATTATATTTATTCACTATACACCAGACTAAAGGCAAACGAATCTCACTTAAAATTCAAGGTAATCCATAAATTTCTGCTAAATAATTCAAAATAACCAAACTTGCCAGCTAGGTACGTAGTGTCTGTCTTGTTAATAAATTGAGCTGTTAATTATAAATGATCAGTATCAAAGTGGCTAATTCCACTTGCGTTGTGGCTAACCATTAATTCGCCAGTAAGTTTGCTTCAAAGTTGAGTACACAGCTCGGAGAGGGCTGATTGCTATTACAAGCCCCATTCCACATGTTCAAATTGTAATTAAAGTGCGATTTGAAGACAAAAGGAATTTGTTTTCCTATGATTAAAGCGTTTGGCATTTACATACATAGGTAAGCCGAATAGGAAGTTGGGTGTAATATGTTTGGCATTTATGTTTATTTGAACATCGTTTGGCTTGAATATTACATTCCAATCGAGTAACAAGCTAACAATGCATTTAAATCAGCTGACAATACCATTAAATGGACATATATAGTATATATTTATATAGTATAGTATTTATTTATTTTTTTATTATTCGAAATTTACTTTTTATCTAACACTAAATTTATGTTTCTTAACATAAAGAAATTTAAATTTAATGTTAGGTACAAATATGTTTATAGAAGTGTATAAGTATGCTAGATTTCTAACAAAACTTACGCTTGATACAGCAAACTTTATTAAAACGAATATTTTTTGAGGGCTTCCTAACAAACAACAAAGCAAAAATAAAACGTATTTTCTTTTCGGATTGAAAATGTTTTAATAACGAGCAACCGCAGACTGCAATTATTATTATGCGAAATGTGTGTCGTGGCTGTCGCAACAATAAAAAGCTCGAAATAATAATCAAAATTTTTTCATAAAAGAAGCACTGAAAATGCTGGGACATGACGGCAAACTGTTGATATTGCTTAAAATAAAAATTGGAATGTTTTTTGCGTCTGACTTTTAAATCTTTAATTCACAATGCAAAGTGACATTTGTCGTGCTCTCATTTTTGTTATTCTGCGCTGTCGAGTTTTTGCGCTGCTCCCCAATCATTTTTGAATATTAATCGAGCGTGAGAAACGTTCGCATTGCCAGCTCATTCCCGGCGGAATCAGCAATCGGAATGCAAACAGAAACAAATTTGTCACAATACCTAAATAATAAATGTCTATAGTTTTTTTCTAGACCGTATACGAAATTTATATTGAACAACAGAAAAATATAAAATATATAAGAAGAAATTTTGTTGAGAATACAAAATAAAGAAAAGCAGATTCTATATTTCCAGACCTCTAAATAACTGATGAGTAAGCTGCGCTCAAAATGTCAGTCCAAAGGTAATTGTAAACACAGTGCTCCTTGAAACCTTTTGTCACGTGTTATGCAAACTTGAATTCATGTTCAGTGCTTTGAACTGATAACATTATGTGCGAGTACTCTTGTCGGTATCCTGTAATCGTCTGGTGTACAGGTATTGTCGCACAAATGATGATGTGCGACGTGGCGCTTCAGTCACCCAAGTGCCACTTATTGAAATGTCAATTACGCATTTGCATCTACATCTCGAGTGTTGTTGCTGTTGTGTGCGCCAAAGGTCGTTCACAATGTGCGAATTTTAAATGCGTAAACAACTCGCGGCACTCGAGACCACTAAGAGCGCTAATTGGTACAACCCCTCCAGCTGAACGATTGGTGTCAAAGTAAGCGCTTCTCGACTAGCGTCAAGTGGCTAAAAACACAAGTTGTTTGACCTGGCACTAGTTGCACTTAACGGATCTGTTTGTTGGCTTGAAAATCTATTAGTTTTGCACACCCCGAACGAATGGCGCAAGTGTCGCTCTCTAAACACATGCAAAATGGGTTTTTCTTGCCAATTCAGCAATCGAAATTGGCCAGGATTTTGCATCAATTGGGTGATATGACAGCTGGCGAGCTTTGGTGCCTACGCAAATACGCCAACTCGCAGAAAGGCAGCCAAAATTAAACCAAACACACATATACACGCATACACACATGCACACACTCACTTACAGAAAATTTTTTGTTGACCGATTCTATAGGCAACGTCGCATTTTACAAGCCCAATTGTGATTGCATTGTTGATGGTTTCGCACGCCACTTTACAAGGCAGATAAATTCGTAAAACTGGGGGCAAAAAGTTGGATTGTTTCATTTGAAAGTGTTGGAGCTACCGGGGATCTAGCCAGGTACGAAAATATATCTTTAAAATTTGATTACACACAGTATACAAAATATACAAAGAATCCACCAACAGAACCACTAGTAAAACCTTATCAGCAACAATGAACAAAAAAAGATTGGAAGAAAGACAGCAAAATATAGACTTCCAAAATTTTTACCAGACAGATTAAAATTGACAAAAATTTTGACAAGTAAAGCTGTCGGGGGTACACCCCTTACTCATTTTGGAAAAATTTTTTTTTTCAAAATTTAAAATCCGGAATTTCTATTTTTAATCTATTGTGGTTGTCATAATTAGTAAGAAAAACAACATAAAAACCGATTCTGAGGGAGTCAAATTTTTCGTCAAAAATCATGCAAAAATTTACAAAAATTTTGACAAGTAAAGCTGTCGGATCCATAGCTCCCATATTTCAAACGCACATAACTTTGTCAAAACTGAACCGATTTTCACATCTGATGGCATTTTATTCATGGTTTATTTTCTAGATAGATTTGGCATTTAAAGTATATACATTATTTAAAATATTTTTTTTTAATTTTTTGGGAAAAAAACAACCGATTTTCAAGTTTGCGGGCATGTGACCAAAAAGTTTCTAAATTGACACTGCACTGAAAGAATATGCGTTTTAGCAAATAAAATTTTATTGATTTATTTGTATTACTGCACTTGCTCCAAATTGCAACTCTTATCTCAGAACTCTGCAGGCGTGAAACACTTGGCACGCTTTTAGCCAACTCTGCGCTTAGGCTACTTGCCAAAATATTTGACAGATGGTGCCAAAAATGTGACTAAATTAAGCCTATTACCCGCCAGACGGCGATTTCAGCGAACACGCAAAAATTCATTAAACTGTTGGCAAGCATTTTAATAAAACATGAAAGTGCACTCAGAGAAAAGGCTCGTGGCCAATTTGAAATTTGTTTTCAGGCAAGAAAAAGCTGCGCAGAAATGTATGCTACAAATACAGAGGAGCATTGCAGTCGTCCGACTGCCAGACAGTCTGTTTAAGATGATTAAACGTTGTAATAGAAATAGTTAATGACGTAGTTTTATGGAAGATAGAAACTCTTTCAATTGGTGGCAGCAGAAATGGGCATGGCCAGTAAATGCAATAATCTGGTATTTAAGGAATTACGGCAAACATGCATAACAAATTTGATTGCCAAACTTAAACATTATTGGCAAAATTGCGGACAAAATGAATATCGTTTTCCAATTGGGAGAGGACCACATATAAAAAGTAAAGTACATAATTTGAGTTATGCGCTTTACTCAATTGTTGTCATGGCAATAAACTGAAAGCACTCGCCATGAATTCCACTGCAGACCACTTGCGTTGTTGATTGAATTGGTGGAGGTCGAGCCATTTGGCTATTCGGGCAGATCGGCTTGATGTGTGGTTTCTTTGTTGTGTGTGAATTTATGTGTCACTCGTGCAGCTCGTTAAAAAGCATTAAAATATTAATATCACTGTACTGCCCAGCACCACAACAAAAGGCTTTCCGAACCACAGTCCCGGTTTTTCAATTGCAATCAAGCGGTCAAGTAAGTGTAAGTTCGAGTATCTGCGTTGCATTTCAATTGTTTGCACTCGAAATAATTAAAACAATGAGGCCTTGCCGGCCATCGAATGCTCCAAATACATTTCTTTTATATTGTTATAATGCACCCGTAGAATATACGCAAAGTACACACAAAGTTGCCAACCACCTTATGGTTCTTCAGATTTTAAATTGGTACTGAAATCTAAGCTTTATTTTATAAAGTTATCTGAAATGCGGTTGCTTATGAATACTTTGTAGTTACTTATGAGTACTCACCCCGAGCCTTGCGTCGTTATAAAACACAACTCAGCATACTCAAATACCGTCAGAAATGCTAAACAGCTCTAAATACTGCATCCTTTGAGACGGTTTAAATGGTTATACGATTAAGGGCCATGCCATTGTCTTACAAAATATACAAAAATATTCTCAACATGCACAGCAGGGCGTATGCGTAATGTCGTCTCCTGCTGTGTATTTTTTTAAAACCTGTGCAAATCATGCAAGGATGGGCATTCATGTTATTAGCATATTCTCAGCATGCTGGGCTACTTGCTGATGCAGGAATGTGTAAAAGTCAGGAATGGCGCTTTGATCCCGAATCCGTGCCAGCTTCAATCATTGATTATGCGTGTGTCGCGAGTCCTACACAGGATTATTCCAATTGCTTACTCAGCTATTTTCTTTCAACGTAACGCTTCGCTCTGGCTTTGTGGATTCAAGTTGTGAAAGTGATATGCAAGTATATTTCGGAATTTATTCATGTCAAAAACGTGCGCTCTAATAATAATAAGCTGAACCTTTTCCTCAGCTTGCTCTGCGCCCATTCAGAAAGCCTAAGGTGCGCACATTCATTGAGTATAAGTTAATCCAGGCACGTTCTATCAGCCATGCCAATTAAAATCTAGCATAGTCTTTGACTGATTTGCGTCTATTTATAATTTAATTATATCGCAATCAAACTCAGTCTTTCATTCTGATTGTCTTGTTCTCTTTTGGAGTCTTTTTTCCGTCGTTTAATCAGCTTTGCATTTCACAGAGGATTAAATTGAATACTCTGCTTATCAAGTGAAAAGACGCTTTCACAATATACGATTAAATGCTGAATTTTCTTTCAATGCACTTGGGCTATTGATAGCAAAATAATTTCAAATGAAATTTACACATTGTCTGACATTAGAAATCAAGAGGAGGATTCTTTTTCAGTTCAAAAACTTCACGGGTGAATTATTTAATTTCAAGTGTGAGCAAAAATAGAAACTCATTATATATTTGCAATTCAACAAATGGGTAGAAGGCGGCGCCGTATTAAAAGTGACACTCAAAATTACTGAGCTACAGCAAAAGCAGCTGTAAATCCCCGAACCGTGTAATATGTGTGCAAGCATACGCTCAACCAGGTGCAAATTCCCGACCCAGCCGTACTTAGAAAGGGTTTACCTAGAAAATAAGCAGCAACCGCTTAACGAGCTTCCACGATTCTTGTGGCTTGAGTGAAATGTGTGTGTGTGTGTGTGTGTAATGCCGGCGGATAAGGCCAGGTGGCAATTCGCGCCATTTGGGGGAGACGCTGATTTATGCAAACAAGCCAACGAGATGGGAGTAAATTAACGCCTCTGCAGCCAAAAGTCGGCTAATGGAAGTGGCAACCGTGCGACGAAACGACCGAAAAGGCAACCAAATTAAAGTCTAACAAATTTTGCATATGCATATTTTACTCCAGAAGGCCAACCTTCGGTGTCTGGTTGCCGTTTGTTTTATGTGCTGCCTTGATAATCCAGTAAATTAACGGCTGAAGAAACTGTTTCTAAGTTACAGTTTTTTAATTAGATTGCTTTTTATTTTAAACAAAACATTTTTAATTATAGTTGTAATAAATAATAATATTTAGGATTAATAGGTACACTTAAATTAAATTTAAATGCTAAACTATTATTTGACTGTCCGTTTTATTTAGTAGTTAGCTTGCAGACTATTTTGTATAAAGTAATAAGGTTACATATGCTTGACAATGTATATTGATAAAATTATATTTTCTTATGCTCTTGCCTTTGTTTCCTTAACAGCTTTCATGCTATCCAGCTTTATTTGTGTTTTGCGTTGCTTTTGCGTTTACTTTAAAAATAAAAATATACTTAAAGGCAAAGTGCACTCTCTGGTGGGAGGCCTCTTTGTGCTATCTAAGTCTTATAATCCAATTTGAAATTGTCAATGTAAGAAAGCATTTTATCGAGTCCCTTTTATCAGGGATTATGTTCTACATTGGGCATATTTATGGGAAAACTTTTCACACCCTGTTTGTCTGCGGTCGCTGTGCAAGTGGGCGGCATTCCACTTAGGGTCTGCAAGAGTATTGATATTTATTGATATATAATCCTTGGATTATTAATCAATTTGGTAAACAAACTGGCGTCTGTCCATATACATATTCATTACACGTTGTGATTGTTCGGGCCTTCTTGGCTTTCAGCTTTCAGCTGTCGCTGGCGCTGAAATTAATGTCAGCAGCAACAGTTGCTTTTGTCGTGCTTTGTCATCGTTATGGCAGACATTTTGTTTTGAAACTGCCAGACAAAAACGTCAGCTGCAGCTCTTAGAACAGTGGAAACAAAGGAATGTTTTTATATTTATCGTTAAGTCGGCTCAGAGATGAGAGATAATTGACATTGATAAAACAACAACAACAACAAAATGTCAAAAGTTATGAAGGCGCATCTGGCCCAGTTTCAGCTCCATCCAGCGGATAATAGCTATTACAAAGGCCAATTGGAACGTGCAATTATTTGATCCACAGTGGCTCACATCGAGAAAAAGTGAAGGCTCTAGCATTGCAAGTACTCTAAACACGTGCAGCGGACAGTGCTGTGAGTCATGGAATAAATGAATGCACAACGAGTGACACTCAAACAGCAAACGTTTATATGAATGCATCAGGAAGTGGCACGCTGAGGCCAAGACTGGAAGTGTAAACAGCTGACTGGAGAAACAAGTGCACAAAGCACTTAACGAACAAAAGCGGCTGCATGTTCTGTGAAAAGTCCTTGGCCTATGCAGCTAAACCGTTGGGATTCCACGTTGGGTACAAGAAACTTGTGTGACTACAAGATGAGGGAAACACACTTTAACGTAATCACAACAAACGATTACGACGAACTCAACACAAACCAAGTAAGAACGTTGTTGTCCGCTATAATCGATAGTTAGATAGACGGGCAGCGGGATGGATAGTGCACAAGCCTCAGATTGCGGTTGAGAAACTCCTTGAATTCGACTGACCCTATTAAAATAATATATGGAACATATATATTAAACTTTAGTTGGTGCTGAGATCTGCTCAAGATTTTCGCGTAGTCATAAATCATTTTCTTTTCTTTTCACATTCATCTGGGTAAAAAATAAAGCAAATTTCTTTGGCAAACAATAAATAGCTCATACGCAGCGTTTGCCAGCAGTACTTGAGACTAATGCGCCAGGATAATCCGATCAAGTGCAGCATAAAACATTTGTCTAAGCCATAAATATACTTAACATATAGGCCACAACACTCGTCAGCTGGCACCCCGCTGGCAGTTTTATTTGTCGCTCGCATTTTTATTTTTCAAGTCAAAGGATTCTCAACTAAGAGCTGGCACAGCGTGCTGCAAAAATTTCCACATATTGTATTTGCCATAAAAAGAGGCTGCAAAACTGACACTGATGAAAAAAATGTACATATTAACTAAGTAAAATTCTTTTAAACGCTGTCATTTTAGCTGCGTTTACTATATATGTATATTATCCGACTGTTCGGTTCTTCTCAATATCAAAACCAATATAAGCTACATATGATATAAAAAAACAGCTGCTAACTGCAGGTAATATAATAGATACAATTTCATGAATATATTTAAGTTCTTTCAAACAACCCTGTCGATTGCCGACATTCATTACGATGCAAATTTGAAAATGCAAATGAAATAGTGGTTTTCATCCATTTTAATTCACAGCTGGAAAAGCCACGGACAATTGCAGTAACTTTCTGGGCAAAGTGGGTCACTTGAACTTTATGTATATTGAAGAGGGAAGCAATTTCGCTGGTCAGCTGATTTGTCAACTGACGTTCCCTGATCGCGAACATCTAGTATTTCGGTAATGAAATTTCATAAAACTAAGTATATAATATAAATTATTTTAAAGTACAATATTTAATTATTATTAAGTTGTTTTCATTAATAATATTGCCGGAATATAAAAAAATATATATATTTAATTTCAAAAGTTTTTTTAGTCCAATTAATAAAGATCGGAATGCTGCTTAGCAAAATATCCACTTACATTTAAAGACAATATTGACTTACCTTAGATACATGTTTGTGGAAGTCTTGGCCCACTTCAAAGTAGCCGCAGCTGTACAATTACTTTGATAGCCCCAGTTAACTGCTGCATCTGCTGCTGCTGCTACTGTTGGCCAAGCAGATGCCCCTGACAGGTTGAATGATGACTCTGAGCTCTGGGCAGTTCGCCTTCGGTTCTGTTTGAGTTTCTCTCATATTTACACAGTGGCCTAGTGGCTTGGTAAAAGGAAAGGAAAATAGATGTGGCCACAACTGAAATGCAATAAGGGAACAGGAACCGGTTGCTGTTACTTATTCGTTTACAGGTTGTGACCACAGTCACTTCATCTATTTATGTGGGCCAGGCTGGGCAGCAGCTTTAAAATAATTTTTTAGACAAAAACCCCATTTGACAGACGCTTGCAACTGTTGGCCATTGTTAAGCTCTGGTAGTTGAGGCGCAAATGAATTGCTGTAAACACTCGAGGCGCCATTCTGTTGGCGTGGCAAGTGCTTTCTGTTGATTTCTACTGTTTAGCGCAGCTTCCTGCTATTTAGCCCGCAGCGCTTAGACAATGGTTAAGCGTTCCCTCTTCTCGGCACCGCCCTGGCGTAGGATTGCCCTTTTGTGTTTCATCTTTCATGGGAATATTCCGTTTTTTATAAAAGTTCCCAGGCGACGAGGCTGCAGCTTTTAATTTATCTCATGGGAATTGAATGCACGCATTGTTCGAGAATGCACAGGATGCAGTAGCAGGATATTGCGACATTTGAGTAAATACACAGCACACGTCAATGACTTTTCGTTGCCATGTGGCATAATTGTGGCTCCTGATGCCAACGTTGCCAATGCAACTTGCGTATTTCTTCTCGTACTTATTTAACTCCCAGCACATGTTCGCCCAAAAGCGAGGCCCCTGGCTAAAGACAGTTTGGCTCGTTGTTTCTAATATCATGTGCTTGCTATAAATAAGGCTTAAGCACCTGCAGTATACCTTCCAAATACATTTCTTTTCAAGCTCATTCTCATAATTTACCTTCTGCGATTTTTAACTGTCTTACTAATTTAATTATGCTTGTTGGCAGAAACATTGTCCTGCAACCGACAAGTATTCCTGTGGCGCAATCAACAAGTGGCGCGGGCTCTCCAATTGCTTTAATTATGCGCAAAACAGGCGAGGAGCCTCCGCGGGGTATCTTACGGCTGTTGGCAAGGCTCACATTAGGTCAGCGCCGGAAGCCGGTAGTTAGTCGGCGCCACTGAATGCAACAGTGCGGAAATGAATTGTTTAAGATACATTCAGAGTGCGGCTTTAGAAATATTTAATTTTGGTCATGCATAAATTGCGGGAATAATTGCTTGAGCTTTAAACCGTGTACACATTGAATAAAAGCATATAAGTTGAACAAACTATCGTATAATATGTGTGTAAATGTTGTTTTCAATATACATTTCTGCCACTTAGCGGTAAATCCTTTCGTTTTTCGGATTGTTCGAATCCAATTAATGGCATATTAAATAAAACGTGTTAAACTTTTAAATAATCGTTGCAACGCTGTTAATTAATCAAGAAATATATATTGCGTTTTAATAATGTTAATATATTTACATACTATTTTTTATAACATTTTAAAATACCACTACTTTAATTAAATAAATTGCACACATTATTATGTGATGTGGTTATCTAAAGTTACGCGACAAATTCACAACATAAATGCACAGAGCGAATATAGAAGTTAAAGAATATAAATCGTGCCTTTGAAAATTTATTACATTGTACTTATAAATATCTGCTGACAAAAAAATATTTTACAATGTGTAAAACACCCAAAAACATATGACTCCATATTCTATTCGCTCGGGCTTTCTGCAGTTTGACTCGCCTCTCTTTGTAAGTTTGGCAGCTTTATATTCGACATTTACTTTCGGTCAAGCTTATGCACATTCTGTTAAAATGCAGCTGTTGCCATATTTTCAATTCCTAATTTTGTTTCTAGTGGCAGACATCAGCACATGCATAATTCAGTTGCAGGAAGAGTAAGGCTTAGTATGTTTAAGCCCAGAACATGAAGCAGGGAATGAAATTTTAATATTCTAGTTCGGGCTTATATAACAGTAAGTGTTAGTGCTGACTACTCGCCAAACTAAAGTTACCTGTAAAATATTGTGTCTTTGTGGCATCATGTGTTGAATAAACCTAACTAGATGACAACTATGTACATTATAAATAGACTTTTAGGGAGGATTATATAACAACAAAAAAAGCATATTACAACCAGATAATTTTTAGGTTTAATTATAGATATCTACATCAAATTAGAAAAAATAAAAAACTTTTGTAATAATAACCTTGCCTTTCAAATCGACAATTGATGATTTGATTTGTTCGTTTAATTTGTTTAAAATGCAGAAAGTTGCATTTTGAAAGCATATCAGTGATTTTTTGATTTTAAAGAATGTTTGAAGCAAGTTGGAGTAGTTCAAGCGACACAACAATAACTTGTGTGAACTACAGCTTGTTCGCAGTAACATGTTTGATTATGCTGACACCAAACTCATTGGATCATTGCGTGCTTAAACATTTTGGGGAACATGTTTTAGCTGCTTATACATGTGGTATGCAACCTGTTGCTCTTCGATAGCCAACATGTTGTTGGTTGAGAAAAATGTTAGTCTATTTAAATTAGTACAATAAATTATTTAACAAATTATAATTCAATAGTTTTTGCATCTTAAACATACAAAGTACTTAATTAAATAAATAGAGAATTATTTCTAGATAAAATACCATAACGCCACTCACTGCAACGAACAAATAAAATGAATCGTTTTTTAATACCAGAGGTAATTTTAATTTTAAGAATGTTTCTGTCACTCACTTGCAATAATTGAACTTACGTAAAATGCACTTAAAGGGTATTTTCAGTGAACGTTAATCGTGTTTGACAAGAGCTGTCAAAAAGCAATGAAGCTTCATTAACTTTGCTATATGAAAGCGGTTAAAAACGAAAAGTTAAAATGAAAAAATGTATCAATGGAGCTGCACGTTCGTGCTTTTGACGACTATTCGCGATTGGGAAACGGCAATTATTGAACAGGAAACTTTATTTCAATATGAAAATGTTGTTTTGTAAAGCAACCGTAAATGCCTGGCACTGTCAGGTTTTTAATTGAAATTTATGTCGGAGATTGCAATCTGAGATTAAGTACAATATGTGGTGACAACTGACATGTGTTACATACTACTTCACCTTTCTTTCGCTGTCTATTTATGTTTTTCTGTCTGCCTGAAACATTAGGATTTGACAGTCAGCTAAACTTGTAAGTTTATTAATTATTTAAATTCAGATTTAAAATACTGTTCAACTGCATAAAACTAATCAAGGCACACAAGTGTGGCAGTTTAATTGAAACCGTAAAATTACCAAATTCCCTAGAAAGCAACATACTTTTTGAGATAAATAAAAAATAAATATATTTCTTAAACGTTTGCAATAATATATGTATTCCAGTATGGTAGACATAATATTATATTATTTACTTAATTAATAATAACATCGCTCTTGCTGCTTGAATTTTATTTATGAGCCCTTAACGCATAGTTATCAACTCGAATAAAGAAAATCCACCCCTTTAATACGCAAAGACCGCACGAACTACAAACCAACTGCGTGAAAAGTTTGGCACTTTTAATGAGCGTTTCTTTGCCCATTGGCAATTGCAATTTAAGAAGTGGCAACAAGTTTTTGCAACAAGGCTTAAGGCTTCTGCTGGTCGAGAAAAAATGGTGTTAATGATAGCAAGTGTTAAAGGAAATGCTTTATATACGGCGGTTAGTGGTAATGATGATATTTTCCCCGCAGGTATTTGAATTGAAAGTACTTAAATGTAAAAAAAGGTGTGGTTCTCTCAACAAATTGATCCAATGTTTAAGCTTTAACTTGAATACTTTTAATACTAATTATTTTCTTTGTTTTAGTTATAAGTTAAGTTTAGTTATCTGTTTATGAAGTGGAAAATCCTAAAACAATTATAAAAAACAAAAACAATTAACAATTAATTTTTTTCTATTACATATCATTTTTTTTTGTTTTTCACAATTTTTTCGACTTTTCTTAAAACTTTTATAATTATACACTACAACCGAATATGGGTAAGTGTTGTGACTGAAAAGGAGACAACTTGTCCAATCAACAAAAATCAATTAAATTATTTACATCCATTTCATAGCAGGTGGGTCAAATGGGTTCAAATGGCTTTTAGGTACGTGTGAGAAAAGGGCAATTTTGACAGAAACCCGTTGTAGACACACACACACGCACACAATAAATCATACAAACTGGGGTAAAAAGAAATTAATTATTGATACCGTTCGACACAAGTCATGAGTGTCGCATAACCGCAAACTGACGGCTGGCAAATATGTTTGGGAACATTCAATACCTTCTGCTGCAGAAAATCATCAGCGAAATGAAAGTACATATATATGTACCTATATTTAACGCAATAAAATAAAAGACTGTGACGGCTGCCACACCTAAATTAAGTCAATCGGAGTGTGGAAATTGGAATAGGTAACCGAAGAAAGTTGTTCAGCTTATGTCACGGTCTTGCAGCGGGTTTTACAAATTTCTCGCAAATTGTTTGTCGCATTGAAATACAGTTCTTATAAATAAAATCATTTTTGATATTGATATTTTTTTATCGAAATTAATTAGTACCAAAGCTTGAATGAAAGTCGAGGTGTTTTCGTAAGGAAACAAATGCATTTCGTACACAGCAATAAATTAGAGCTTCCATTTACAACGTGTACTTAATACTCGGACTTCCCTGCACATTACTATTTGCGCTACGGTTATTTGTTATTTTTCTAAAAATTAAGAAATTTATTAAATTTCACACCTAGACTTGGTCAAAAAAAAACCTGTAATAAATATTGCAGCAAATTCCCTAATGCAATTGCACAAACAGCATCCACAATGCGGACCACAAACAGCTTTGAGAGAGAAATTGCCCTCCCAAGGAACGCTTACAGCTGTATGTGTATCTGAGGCACACACTACATATGCACGGAAGATATCTGATCTACCAACTGGCCAAGGAGTTTTCCTTGCCTCTCGAGCGTTGTTAGCCACGATTTATGGTTGGCTGGCAGTGGGCAGTTATTTATTTTTCACTTGTAACAAAAATGTGCAGATGTTGTGATATGTGGGCGATGGCCACTCTTTAAGATTGTCAAATAATTTTCTTGAAAGTTTAAAATTATAGACAATGGCCAGTCATATTTAATATATATTTATATTAATTGATGTAAACTACATTATATAATATACGAAATGAATAAACATCATTTCGACAACAAAACCTTTGTGTTTCTTGTTTAAAACTGTTAAACAACGAAATACAAAGTTCAAATTTTCAATATTTGTTTTCCTTTAGAGATAATTTCCAATATCTGTTGTTTGGGAGCACAACAAATGAAGAAACCTTTAACTAGGGCACAATAAAATTAAATAAAAATAAACCTAACAATGTCCACACTAGTCCGGGATAACTATATAAAACGAGTATTCCACAGCTTGTTCGATAATAAAATGACCCTTAACATTTTTACGACTTTTGCCTCGTTAGTCACAAAACGCATCGAAAGTGTGCTCGTTTTTGGCAAAAGAAGCCCTTGCAAAAAGCATAAAACAGGATCTTTAAGGTTTTGCCAATAACAATATTATGACGTCTCAAATTGCTTATTTATTTATCTTAAATGCATAGAACTTATTTACTACATATATACTTTAACACTTATTTATTTGGGTTATAAAAGCAGGTATATGGTGTAGAGAAACCCAATAAGTATAAGTTCAAGCACAAAGTAAATAATTTTGTAATTCTAATTTTAAGAACTGGACAAATTCGATAACGATTGATTTTTATCTGCTTTATTTTTGTTTGGTTTTGGCCTATTTAATTTTTTAGCTTGACAATCATTAATGAATTAGCTAGTATTTATTTATGAATTACTTCAGCTGCACATGAGTAATTTATTGCTAATCCAATTTGTTTGCATCTCTTGCATTTGCAGCAATGTATAATATATATTATTATTTTTCTTGGGTCACAAAAAGTTGGCAGACAAGTTACGCAGAAGTATGAAAATGCATTTAAATTGAAGAACGGCCTGTTTCCATGCTTAAACTGTGCAAATTTATTTATTTTAAGCGTGGATAAATATTTTCATTTTGAATTCCCGAGAACGCAAAGCAAATATTATTTTGTAGAGTTTTGTCACCCTTGTCGTGCATTGGCATGTTCTGAATACTTTTTACCCTCACAGACGACGTGTTAACATTTTGCCTGTCTCTGGGCAAACGTGCATTTTGCAATAGGCATTGCTGGCTGACATTTAACAAGCAGCGTGCGGCTGTCTGTGTGTATCTGTGTGTGTGTGTAAAAGGGCGTTTGACGTTCGCATCCTTCTGGCCGGTCTTAGTAGTCAACTCCACAGTTTGTGGCAAAACTATTCTGCCCATACTAGCTGAATGTCACTTAGAAGTGGTAGCTAAAAGTTTTGTACGGCTTTTGTCCCTCCTGGCTTATCTGCAGTATGCAGCTTAGAATTTGTATATTTTATTATGGTCGAAAAACATTATTTAATACATAGTTACCGTTAAGAAAAAAAACAATTTAAAACGTTTATGGTTAAATTGTTGAAATTTGTTTTAAATGTTAATTTAATTGCCTTTTAGACGGGTGTTGTCGACTGGTTTACATATTATAATTAGGCTTTTAAAACATTTGCACCAAAGTTACCATAAATTCCTAGTAGATAATATTTATTGACAAGAAATTAACATTTTAGGTCCGAGAACTCACTTGGACTTCCAATTATTAACCTTTTCTTTATATATCAACAGCGGAATCGATTGAGCTACGTTTTTATGTCTATACTCCAGTTTGTCTGTCATACTATCTGTCTGCTTGTCCCTGTAGCTATATGAATGCTT
This sequence comes from Drosophila robusta, assembly GCA_035043565.1. Classification (NCBI taxonomy): domain Eukaryota; kingdom Metazoa; phylum Arthropoda; class Insecta; order Diptera; family Drosophilidae; genus Drosophila; species Drosophila robusta. The sequence goes on along the minus strand of JAWNMW010000583.1, from coordinate 7,149,452 downwards.
TGATCTTAAAGCCTAAAATTCTAGAGATTTCAGATTTATAAAATAAACTTTTACATACCATTAGTAGATCAAAACAATTTAAAACATTCGGTAACTCGCGCAGTTAACGCCCAACCAGTGAATTTCGTGGCATAAGTATTTGTGTAAGTATTTTAAAGAAAACATTCGAAGTTGGGTACAGGATATCTTCTGGTGCATTCTTACAATAAAGTACAAACAAAATACTTTGTTATGCTCCAAGCTGAAAGCACAGTCTATTTTTCTTGTGGTTGCCTGTTTATTAAACCATTGTTATTAAAAATGCTTGGAATAGTAAAAATGAAAAGAAAATATTAAATGTTTTTCTTTTTACCCAACTGCTAGTAATGTTTACGTGCTTGTTATGCCAGGTAAAACTGTTGGGAATGTGGGTCCGGAAGCAAACCGACATTTGCTTGTAGCAACCAACAATGGAATCGTGTAGACTATAGAAAAAATACAATGCCTTATATTCAATTAAATAGTTTTATCCATCGTAAAATGTATCTATCTCATATGAAGCAATGAAGATATTTTTCATGTCATTTGTAAGCAAATTATAGACAATATTCTGAAGTTTACTACATAAAGAGCACAGATGTATTCATGTTTCATAATCGCCGATTGCAAGCAATTACCAACCATTTGGTGAACTGTCAACAATTTAGTGAAAAAGTGCAAAAAGAGAACAAAGAGAACACATTTGATAAAAGCCAGCTTCTATTCTGTGAAATGACTATTGTCTGACCAGACTAATAAAAATATTCCCAGCTCCAGTGTTATGCAAAATGGCATTTTCTATGCAGTGCAATTAAAACTCAACGGTTGCATCGACTATCCAGTTGCCTTGCAATTGCATGTTTGATTTGCGCATGGAAAAGGCGATTTATGCACACGCATCGCTGGATTTTGAATCCAATGCGGAACTGAAAATCAATGAAAGAATGGTTTTAGCTTTGCATTTGGCCAGAAAATAAATGACTTTGATTGTGTCTGATTAAGTGTGAAAAGTGCAATGGCATTCAAATAAATTGCAATGCAATACTTCTGCCGTTTGGCTTTTGGATAAAAGATGGGCGACAACGAAACAATTGGCTTTTCTCATTGTTCCAGTATGCAAAAACCTTTGGAATTCAATTAACAATTTACACGAAGCTGACTGAGAGAAAAATTAAATATGTTAAACAAGAAAATTACACCAATTTTACAAAATTTTGCATTGTACATTATTATTAATTGAAGGGGTATAATAAAACTGTAGAATTGTTGCAAAATGTTTACAAATCTAATTATTGTGAAAAGCATCGTTAATTCGATATAAAACGATTTCATATTTTTGATTCATATATGGCTACGCAGAGTACTCCTTAGTCGAGTATTTAAGTTTATTATATAAATTGTTGTTGTTGTTGTATTTTTACACTGCAGACCCCAATCACAGTTAATTGGAATATTTTGCTTCTTAAGCTATAAATACACTTTAATGTACCCATTTGATACATATATGTACGCAATAAAAACTGTCTGAGGGGTAAATTCACATTTTACAATTGAATTAAAAAGCAAAACAAATAATATACAAAGTGAACAAAGGTCACTTATTTGCTGTATGAGTTTTTCATATTATGGGCACTCAAATATTATTTTCACGTACTTATTTATTTTTCCACTGAGTGGTTGACATAATATAAAAAATACAATTCGAAATACGAATGAGCATTTTTAAATGCACATAACTTTACGTATGCGCCATATTAATCACGTGAGTTAAGGCAAATCAAATTCGACGTTTTTCGTAAAAAATCTTTAAATTGAGACAAAATTAGTCGTGCATTGAGATTTGATGTATCCTTTGTATCCTTCGTAACTGGCATAGTCCGTTGCAGTTGTTAAAAACACGCACACTTATATAGAAAATTGTGGTAATATAGTGGATTTAAAATGTTCATATAAATTCTAAATAAATATATTTTTATTTGATTTATTTAAAAAGCCAGTCCGGTAATTTAAACACTAAATTACAAATAGAAGCAATACATATCTTTTAAACGTATATAAATATAATATAACCATATCCTTAAAATCAATGCCTATTGGGTGCCACCATTTTAGTTGCATTTAAAATGCATTTTAAAATTGCTGGTTATCAAATTAGCATTTGCCTGAATTAGTTGTTTATTTATGGTTTCAAATGTATTTTTCAGTCTGAGTATTTGCTTATATTATTATGGTTTTAATTAAAAATTTCTGTACTGTTGATTGTATATATTCAATAAACTATTAATATAATGGTTTTTGGTTCTAGTTCAATTGAAATTATATAAGGACCCTTGAAACAGATAAACAAAACCATTTCGTAGTTATTTAAAAATTATAGTTAAATGAAATCAATCAACATCAATACATGCAACATAAACCTGGTTATTCTAACACCTTTTCATAAATATGTCTATATGATTTTTATTTACAAATTAAGTGAATCTCCAAGCCAAGTTCTTATTTATTAGAATCATGGCTTGCCTTGAATTTTATGCGTGGCCTATTCAAATTATTTATTCAATGCTCTTTTGATCTACTTATAATTCATTTACACCGACAGATTGAATCACACCAACCGCAAATCGTTGACTTCCTTTGCCAAATGCAAATTGAAATATCGCGTCCATGAATGGCGGATTTCCTTCTCGCTGTAACCAGTTTAATGTGGATTCCATACCTGATATATTATCCAAATTATTCGTCTCAAGTTAAGTTTCTTGTTATTTACTTACTTATCATAATACGCTAGTTTCTTTTGGAATGGAATATACTACTGTTTAAGTTGTTAATTATTGAATCACAGTCAAAAGTATAATGTAAGGAAAATGGCATTTCATATCTATTTAAATAGTTATTTAAATGTATTACAATTTTCCCATTGGCCACTTTACGCATGTTAACATCTGTTATGTATCACTTCTTAGATAATAGTTTATTTCTACTTGTTTCCGTAACAATGAAATATTTTCAGTTTTGTGTCCATATCAGACCATTATGGTACGATTATGCCATAAGTTACAAAGTTCTGCTGGTCCTCGCTTAAAATTTCCTCCTTTTTTCTCTCACAAATAAAAGGAACATAACTAAGGACCGAAACTTATTTAAATTCCAAGCATGTGTACCGAAATTCAACTGTTGAAAATACGCAGCAGCCCAATATATATAAATATATATATTAAATGTATATATTTGCATTGCTTGGGTCGTCAATTGAAATATTGACGACGCCGTTGCCCAACAACAAGGGGTCCAAATTCTGTCCATATTTTCACGATTGGTTGAGCAAGAAGAATATCATAAAATTTGACACATTTTATGCAATTTCAATGGCATTAGCAACGCCTCCAACATTGTCTACACTTTTATGCTTAAAAGCACACACAAAATCAATCAATTATATTGAAAGCAAAAAAGTTTTCCTTTGTATTTATTTATTTGTATGCGCTGTTTACAAATGGAAAAAGAGTGTATTGATTTTGTGAAATATTCGACTCGGCAAATAAGAGTTGGATATGAATGCGTATATACCCGCGGCAAGTCACACAGTAATCACAGTTCGAATCTTTTCCTTCCTGATTTTACCGTTAAAGCCTTGCAAGCAGAGTATTGTGAAGTCGGCTACCTCTAATTGCAGCATTTTAAGTTGTTTTGTTTCTGTGCTTGCTTGCCCATGGCCGAGTTCCGAGAGAACACTCAAGCGAGGGTCAAATAAGAGTAGGCGTGGCATAGGCAATCTGAGCGACAGTCTGTGGCGCATTTGTTAAAAAATGCTGCGTGGCAGTATGAATACACAATATGGGTACAGCCTGCTGATTTAGAGTTATTTTGGGTCACGTCATCGCGTGCTGACCAGTTCATTATCAATCGCAAGTGATTCACTCAAAAAAATGTAAAGGCATATTTTTTGTAAGCTTCAATGAATAGTGAGAATATCTTATGAGGCGAGGCTTGGCTAATATTACTGAAACAAGTCATAATACAGTCTGAATAATTTATAACATTCAATTTAATAAATTGGAAATAAAATATGAATCGGATTCATGCAATTATGATATAATAATAATGATTGTAGGTTGAAATATATTTAAGACCTTTTCTCCAAATGTTTTCACGGTTGCGTTATTTAAATACGAGTATAAATTTATATTTATGTTGTTTTAAAGCAATTTCTGCTCAATTTCATAACTAAAATTGATACTAACTCAAGCTAATGTTACGACCGTTTCATGGCCTTAACTTACCAAGTTGAAAGTTTATCCCAAGTTACGCAATTCCTTTATGGCAACAAATTGCTCTAAATTCCAGGAGAAACTTTACAAGTGCCCTTAAATAAGTCTAGCAAATATGTGCTACAATATGCTACATCATAGCAAATATTGTACTCTATCCATAACATGTCAAGTTATTGCAAAAATAACGTAAGGCGCATTCGGAAGAGAATTCTTATTGTACTCTTTAATCAATTTCTATTATTGTTAGCCAAAAGTTTAGTCTCTGATGTGTCTTACCACGCCGTGGGGTTTAATTAGTGTCAAAAAGGAGGTGTGGCACAACTTTTGTTATATACTTCTTAATCTTTGTGTCATAAGTCTTTTGGCAGTGCTTTGACTAGTTGTGGATGGGATTTAGAACGCATTTTCAATTAGCACCGCAATTGTCATTAGTCAAGCCCCAACCGCGGCTAATAATGAGCTGACAAATTACAGGCATCAACAAACAAATGAAATGCACACAAACAAACAAACAAACCGACAGACAGCACGTACCAGGACAGACATCTTACTTGGGTGCGTGACTTTGACTGGAAGCAGGCAATTCCTTCCCTGGCAGGGTGTATGAATAATGTCACTCGAACCAAACACAAACATAAACAGAAGTGCCAACTCGCATAGCTCGGCTAAAGTGTCGCGTAATTTATTTCCCACCTCTTGCAAACGACTGACAAATGGGCTGATAATTTGGCCTGACTTTAACTGTAGTATTTTAGTGCCATCTATTGTCGAGGACAACATGAATAATGCTTTAAAGGTATTATCTAGCTGTCTACAGTAGAAATTATTTACATTTAAAGTCTAGTTATTCACCAAGCCAATGATATATGTAATGCGAACAGTGGATACTTTATTTAAAGACGTATAACAATATGCTAATTAATTTGCTAGCTTAAGACATAGAAATTTAATTTAATAGTGCAAGAGGCGAATGCTCATCAAAAAAAGCTTAAATAGAAACGAACTATTCAAAAATGAAATGCACAACACTTCTTAATTTAAAAAACTAAGCTATTTATACCTACTTGTGAGTTTTTTTATTTATGTTTCTCTTGTGCTGACAATGCATATGCAATAACAATATGCATCAAGAACAGATGCAATTATTATTAATTAATAGAATATGCTGCCACAATCTCAACTAGAATTCCAATGGAGATAATATTACAAAATATGATGAACAACGCTAGAGAAACTGAATGACTAGCGAAAATTTCCTAAGTCCTCTTCATATAAAAATAAAAAATAATAAAAAAATGGTTATATAAAGATTATTGTTGTCTTCGCCGACGACCTTAGCGTTAGGAGTAAAAATAAAAGAAGCCAGAACCCAATTTAAGGATACCTTCAACGATGTCATCTGGTCAGATTCTTAAGCTCTAATCGGCCACATGGCAAAAGGCATTTGTTAAAGTTTTATGACTGAGTGCTTTCAGGATTGAATCTCGATGAATTTTTTATTAAGTCATTAGATATTCAAAAGACGCCGGCTGTTGCTGTCAGTGCTGTTCACATTTGCATAAGTTTACAACTGGCCTGTAAATTTGCCATCGCAAAACTACCAAACAAATGGAAACAGCTGCGGCGCTGAAGTTTTGCCTTTCAACGCGTGGCGCCCCTCAATGTTGCATCGTTTAAAGTCTTGAGTCCTTGAGAAAGGCTGTCAATGTCGTAAAAGGCTTCCGTTGCACAGCGAAAGGTGTGAAAGTCCTGCATGCCTGGAAATATTTTAATATGTTTTGTTGCAGAGAAGAGATATGATAAGTTAAAGTTTTTCTAATTAGCTGAAAAGAATGATTTTTTAAAACGGAACCCTAGCTCAGAGCTGTTAAAATTAAATTGTTGTTAGATTATCATTAAATGTTTATACAGCTGAGAAACTAATTCTCTATCCATGTATAGAAGAAGATTAAATGTACGTTTGCTGACGGGTCACTGACCTATACCAATTTCAGTTGAATATATTTTAAATAGTAAACAATTTCCATTTTACAGTGACAGAAAAGAAGGAGGTCAGATGAACCCCGAAAAAGAAATTAAATAAAACAAGAGAAAATTGTAGAGGAGCTTGCAGCAACGATTCGCATTGCACATCGCACCGTCACTGTGCAATTGAATTAATTAAATTAAAAATGTCTTTTTTCCCTCTTTACTGTCTCTCATATGCAAATTTATTGGGCTTTGCTGCTCTTCCACGAGCTGTAATAAAAATTCCCTTTTCACATTGCAATTGGCATTAATTGCTTGAGAAAAACCCACAAAGGAGACTAACGAATCTCCATTTAAAAGGCGAAATTCATATAAATATATTTAACATTTAATGTAACAAATACATATGTAATTTTATATACTTTTTTTAATTTGCCCTTTAAGGTGTTTTACTTAATACTTAATAAATAACAAAACTATATACATTTTCCAAGAAGCGGTTATAAAATCAAATTGACAGCAAATAAACTCAGCTGAAAAAAATGTATTCTTTATTTATTTTACACAATTATTAGTTTGTTTGACTTTCAGTAATTACAGCCCTATAATTTATATGGACTTAATTACACACAATAAAATAAATGTAATTTATGTGCTTCTCTACGGTCGAGTATATGGAGTATAACACCATTATTAAACATAAATTCAATAGTTAAAGTCAATTATGAAAATTAATCACTAGCTTTTATGGCAATAAATAACGGGTCTGCGCTTGCCCAGTTAATGCAAAAAGGTTAGCCAAAAGGTCACCCAATCAAGCGGAGATAATTTTCCATTCATACTGTCCAACCACATGATGTAAATTTCATGCTGGGGCTCATCAATCATAACGATGGATATACGTTTGTGCCTTTCGGCAATCGCATTAAGGGGGATATTCGTTGGTGTATTGCGTGGGCAACAGGATGCGTGTATGCTGAGTGCTAGATTTTGTATTTTGCTTTGTTCTAAAACTGAAAGGAATTGTTACGGTTGAGCATTTAATATTCAATTTATCATTGTAATTTTAAAAGTTGAGTGCCAATAAAATTTATTTAAAAAAATTTACTTGTTCTTAGATGCTATTTCCTTTCATATTTTTAAGGCTGAATAATATGTTTGTATGAAAAGTTATCAATGTTTTTCATCTAACTCGCGTAACTTTATCAAATGATAATATTAATATAATAATATAGTCTTTGCATACGTACACAATGACAAGACAAATAAAAAGAGCACACTCTATTGGTCCATATTTCATTAAATTAAATTTTTGGCTATCCCTCCAATTTCGTGCTCTTTCTAACATTGTACTAGCTGTTAACTATTTTGGCCACATAATAAAATTAGTTCCTGTGCCAAAACGTATACGACTAAATAGAAGCAACATTTGGGATTGTAAACATTACAATTACAAGTGATAAATGTATCTCCAGGGTAACCAAAATTGGAAGCTTCTGCTGCTCCGCTTTATTGCTCTTCAGTTTTAATTAAAATTGCGTCGACTTATTGCCAGAACGTGGTGAGTATTGCAGTTCTAAGTAACCCTTATCATTGCGCCCGGCGTTTATTTATACGACACAAAATCGTGACCTTAAATTCGATTAAATTCAGTGCAAACAACCATACGATGTGCTCTGCTATATAAGCGGCCAATGCAGGTAAATCAATGTTGAGTATTTAGATGCGTTGAGTCTGCGGTTTGAGTTGTGCCCTTTAATTAAAACCCATAATTGGAAGTCATGTTTTACAGTAATTGAAAGACTTCACGCTGCTAACTTAACTAAAAAGTAAATTACAAAGGATGGCAATTTCTGTGTATGCAATCATTTTTACCTGGCTTAAAACGGCTTCGTTAAACTTTTATTTGTTTTAATATTTATAACTGAACTTTTAAACTTTGGCTTTTTTTAGCAGTTATGTTCAATATTATGTATTGTTTCCTTTAGGCGTTTTAACATTTTCTAATTTTAATGATTTGATTTATCTTCTTGCTGGCATTTATGCAGAAGCTGTGGACCTGACGATGTCCATAGGCGAATATAACATTGAGGAAAGTTCAGTAGGCTCTGCCCTTAAGCGGACAATTACAATTTATATTTTCTATTTTTTGACAAAGACTACAGCAACAAGTTATATTGAAGCCCGATACGACGCATTGAGGATGCTAACCTGGAAATCAGTTCTGCTCACCTTGGTAGCATTTCTGGTCAGCGCCTGGCCGGGCAGGGTGCGGAATGAGCTGTTTGTTTTGGACACACACAATCGCACTGACTGGGAAATGGCCTTATTTCAGAGGCGCTCTTTGAGTACCGGCACCTACTGCTGGCTTTTGCTGGTCCACCTGGAGAGCTCGGAGTGTCCTTTCATGAGGCTGCTCTTCCACAGCCTTGTGGCACTGCCCGTCTATAACCTTGCGCTGGTTTTGATTGGGTAAGGCGTAGTCTGGAGATTCGCTCACGTTCACCTTAAGTTCTCTCCATAGATGGCACCTTAACAAGACCGCCTCCTACAATGCCGAGCGCATTGTATTGGTTCTTCAGCCCATCATGCAAGGATCGGCGCCTGTGCCACCTGTGGCAACAACATCCCCCATGCCGCCTTTACCGCCGCCCCGTTGCAAACGACGCAGGGCGCCTAAGCCGCCACAGCTCCAATTGCAGCATTCGCTCATTTCGTCGGATGGGTATCCCAGCCAGAAGGATCCGTTTTCGCCTATACACGACTGCTGCTATCATGATCAGTACAAGAGTCTGCGCAGAAATCTGAAGCGTGTGCTAGAAGGGCTGCAGCAGCCACTGCCTCCAGCACCACTCGCTCTCCCACTCTCATGCACACCCACGCCCCCATCGATTTCGATTCCTCTATATAATTCGTCACATTATAACGAAGAGTTCGCCCAATCCTCACCTGTATCTGACATGGAACTGCCCAAAAACAAAGCCAAATCCCGAAAACTACTTCGTTCGTTGTTTAAGCGCCTGGGCAAACCCTTTGTGAAAAGGAGCAGTCATTTACAGGACGAAGTGCACTCAAGCAATAATGTCAGCATCAACAGGGACGGCAACAGGGACGCCAACAAGGGTGGCAACAAGGGTGGCATTCTTCATCCCATCTGGCAGCGTTTCAAGTTCCGGTCCAGTCACAAGTCCAATTTCGAACCGCCATTGGCGTCGGATTATTCGAACTCGGTCAGCTCCAACGGCAGCTCCAGTTGTTTATATGCCTCCTAGGTACATGGAACCACATACCTATGCTTTGGAAGTATTGTTAATATTAATGGAACAATTCTATATTTGAGGGATATGCTGGTGGTGTTTATTTATAATTTTCTATATATATTTTGTTACTACTTCTCAATGGAATGCCTTAATAAAAAGCCTAGAAATTGTTAACCAACTTCCGTCAAGCTGAATTTTATAAGTACAAAATTTGATTACGTATACTACACTCCTAAGTGTTTTAACTTATCTGTAGAGTCAGTTCATGCTAAATGAAAAATTTATATTCAGTATGAAAGCAATTTTATAGAAAGTGTCTCGGCTTTAAGTTGCTTTGCCAAGTGGCTTTTGTGTCAAAAGTTATCTGGAGATCAATCGAAAAAAACACCGAACTCTTGCCACTTGAATTAGAGACGGTCTATGATTTTTTGCGGCTTAATTTCGCACGTAAATAAGGACATTTGGCTTTGGCATTGAGTTTCCCCATTTTCTTGAGGCCCAACAACGGAATATCCCTTACAGCCCCGCACATGTTTGCATTTAATTCAGTTTTATTGCGGCTTTGGGACCAGAGACCCTCAGTTATTATGCTGATTGTGTTGACACAGTGATTGTTGTTGCCGCACTGGATACTAAATATTTAAGAGGCTCTCAGGTCGTTGTTACCTTCACCAAAACGGTAAAACACCATGAGATTGATCCCAAATCCATTAAAATTCAATGTGATTTGTACAAATTGACCAGCACCTTCTACAAATGATTTACAAATACTAACGTGGATGTGTGCCAAATCCAGCTCCAGTTAATGTCAGTCAAGAAGCTGAAAAGTTCGATGTTGGTTTCCATGAAATATTTATTACCTTCAGGTTTTACATAAATTTTTGGTAAAGTTTTCACACTTGCAACAATTCTGAAATTCTTACATTTGCCCTCGAAAACACTATATTTCCAATAAAATTAATTCGAAAACTCATAAACTAATAATCAAGATGGTAACTGAAAGGTGGCCAACCGTATACGAATTGGCTGAAAGACTAGCAATTTCAAAAGACAATAAATAGGTTTAAGGAGAATTTATTGAATTTAAATACGAGATTTCACATTGAGCTCAATAAATAGAAACCTAAGAATAAAATTTGCATTTTTATTTGGTTTATATTTTACTGCCATGACGTAAAGAAAATCGACCAATATATTCACTTTTTATGACCTGAATTAAATTTAATTTTTGTCGAATTTTTATGATTTAATTTATCGAGTTCAAATATTAGGAACTTTCGTTTTGATTACTCAAACATTTTTAGCATGTACATATCATTATTAAAATATTCATTGCTCGTTAAAGTGAATTACAAACTTTTTGTTTTTTAATGGGTCATAAAATTTGGGTAGGGTTTAGGCAATAATTTACTTTTAGGAGTAACAAGCGAGTTATTAACATGTCTGCAATTATATTTAACCTCTACTTTAAAATTCAGTTTTATCTTGTTGCCTTTAAGTTAAAGTATAACTGAAACATTAGAAATAATAATTTGTTAGTGTACTGAGAACAACTCGCAAGGGAAATGCAAGAAAATGCAGTGGCATTTTATTGAAAACTAAGGCAATGGTTTAACTTGTGTTATATCTTTGCGGATGTGGCTGGCATAACTTCGAAGAACGTTTTCGGTGCCAAATTGTATGCATTCAATTTCTAATTTTGGACACTGAGAAAGCACTTTAAACGTTTTTGTCTTGGTATTGGTGTCATATATGTATATACTAGATAGTTTTGGCAATGTTCACCCTTGGCCGAAAATTCTAAACAATAAATAATACTCTCGGATGCATCTGACGCATGAAAAATAAAGGTATAACAACAGATGGAAAAACGTGTATGAGAGTAAGTTTCTTTTGTATTAAGACAAATAATCTTACCTAAGCTCTTAAAAAATATTTGCTTACCCATGGGCAGCCTTTGGCCACTTTATCCTGAATTCGCCTAAAATAAAAACATATAAAAGCATCATTGCCTTTAAATTATGCCACCACAAAACCAAAGCTTTCGTGAGAAACTGTCAAGAGCGTAAGCAAGTAAATAAGTGCTTGGCATTGTTTCACAGTTATTAATCAAAAGCGAAAAGTTATTTTACCCAGCATAAATTTGATTGATTGATAAAGACCAAGGGCCAATGAACTGTTGAAAAATTTAACTCCAAACCGAAAAAGTTCAAGTGAAGTAACAACACATACATACTTTATGGGGTCGTAAATGCCTCCATCTGCCTCTTACACAGATTTTCACATAACCGAAATATCCTTTTTGTCCCACTTTCAAATATCTTAGAGTATAAAGAGTCCTTTTAAGAAATATATAAGTGAAATTCATTGTTGTTCCTAGATATTTAGAAGTATTTGAGTGTTTAGTACTTTGTCACCAATTTGTTGCTGAAGGCTTTTAGCTATGCCTGTTAATAACATTTAAACCAAACTTTACGCCCAACATAAACTTGCAGAGTGAAAATTTGTGCCTGAAATTCTTAAAGCCGTGATATAAATTACACTCTGCAGAGATATAATTTTTGGTAACCCTTTTTAGCCTTTTCTTGGGCACAGCGCACGTGTTACCCGCTCCTTATGGTTGGCCACATTAACTCGTTGTTGAGCTGTTCAGATTTGCATAATTAAAAGAGGCGCTTGACAACGGGGAATTTCTTAAATGCTGTCCGAAGGTTTACATTTGCTGCCTTTGTTTAAACAGGAGCAGCATCCTTTAACGGACCTATATACCCCAAAATATAAATAGCTGTAGCTGATAGGCATGTTTACACAGTTATCATCAACACCCCAGCCATCCTTGAGCAACCATCCGAAGCTGTGTGGGTGACCTCCTGAAATCAGGTGTCATATACAAGATGTTTGCTGTTCTGGTCCCATTGAAAGGATCTTATTGTTCGCCTTGTGAAACTAATGTATATTCTACTAGTACTAGTCGATGTGAGCTGCTATTGCGTTATTGTTAAGCCACCTTGTGAAGTGTAACTGGCATTAAAGTGAGAGAAATGTTACCACATGACATTTATGATAAATTACAATTCCAATGCTATATCATGGTTCACTTTTTGTTTGTATTTATCTTAATTATTTATTCTTGATTTGTTTAGCATTATTGAAGCCACAGAATAATTGATTTAATTTTACTAAAATCCAATTTATATATTTTTTTACATTGGAGATTTGAAAAAATCAAAGTAATTTCATTTGGGTAAATTTAAATATTTATTAAGTTGCCATTACCCGCAAAATGCTTGCGGAATGTTTACATTGCTATATATAATTTTTTCTCAAGCGTATCTTTAGTATACTCAAGTACATTGAATGTATACATATGTAAAATAATTTTAATGAGCAAAAAATATGTGTCGTCATAACAATAAAAGGGCGTAAATAATAATGGCCACAATTTTAATGAGAGAATATTCAAATGGGTCGAATGAGGCGACAATCTGTTAAAGTTCATGATATCGGCAATGGTAATATATTTTATGCCATTTTGGGCGGTTTCAAAAATACCTAAAATGAAATGTATAAATTGTTTCACTGTGAATTGACATAGCTGATTGTACCTTTGGATACATATGTTGCACAGAAGTTTAAAATTTATATAAGAAAAAATATGTATCATTCCTTAAATAGAAAATATTAAAAGAATTAACTATTATTTTCTTTGCTATATGTTGAATGAAACCTGAATAAAGATATTAAAAAATAAAAATTAATGGTATATTCACTTTAGGCTATATTAAAGTCAAATACAAACTTATCACTTAAATGCACTTTATTGTCCATGTATGTTTCCGGGCTTGACTGTTGATATGAAGATATGATGCCACCTTCGACAATTGTTATTTCTCTTGTTTGTCAAAGGCTGTTGTCAATGCGTGGAGGTAACCACGTTTACAAGTGCTAATTGGTGCAACTCCTGTAACGAAATGGAGTGTTTGTCGTGCAAGTGGTTGTAGCCCGTGGTTTACGTTTGTGGGGCTACCAAAATGGTTGCTCTGCACACCTCAAAGCGAACTGCAAGTAGTATACCGTGAATGCATTCAAATCCGCAACGTCCTTCTGTCGAGCTGGTTCAGCATGCGTCATTGGGCGGCAAAGTGCGTCGAGGATAGCTGCACATTTTTGCTGGCTATGCAAATATGCGAGTCCGCCGAAAGGCAGTCGAATCACATGGATACAATACAAACACATAAGCACACACATTGCGCGCAGTAGATTTTTGTTGACCGCAGCAAAAACCAATATCACATTTTCGAAAGCAAATGCAAAAAACCATTTTTTAGCGATATTTTTGCTTGTTTGATTTGATGGTACTAAATAACTTTTTTGCCCCAATATTTATTTCGTGAACTCAGAAGCACTACGAACTATCAATGTCTTTAAAACTGCGGCATTGAATAAAATTTTCTAAGTTCTCAACGTTATAAATCGCAATGTAATTAAAAAAAAATATGAATACAGATAAGCAAATTTGTGTCCCACTTTTTTGTAAATTAAGAAAAAAATTAAATTAAGTCTAAAATTTTTCAACTAAGCAAAAAAACCAAGTACAGCTGCCCTAAATATATGGTTGATTGAAAATGCAAGGTAGAAACAAAACAAAAGCTACACAGACAAAATTGGCACTGAAATCTCGTTCGGCTCGGCAATGCTGCAACGCAAAGTGCACAGCTAGAACTCAACTAACTAACCACTAATGAAACCACAATGCACCACACCAAAGTGGGTATGGAGAAAGGGAAAGACCAATTAATTAACATTGTTGGCCAAAATTGGGTCACTCGGGGTAAGTTGCAAGCTAAGCGAGCACGAGATAGTTTTGTAAAATTCGAGGACAAATCTGCCCCCAAGTGGTTAAATATTTCGCCCAATTCGCTCGTTGTCTACAGCCTTGCAGATGGGATCATAATTTTGTTACTCTATGTGTGTGTGTGGTGTGTAAAAGTATATATTTAGCCATGTCGAATTGAAATATACAGCAACATGTTTTACAGGTTTCTTTTTTGTTTTTCGATTTTATGCCTTTAATACCAGATAAATTGTTTTGCTAACAATATTTGTTTTCAATGTGCCAGATATTGGTGTTAATCTTAAAGTGTAAGCAAACAACATATTCATGCAACTGTTAACTTTGCTTGTGAGTTGTACTGTTGTAGTTTAAGTAAGTGCAGCTGAATTCATTTTCATTTGAAACGTTGCCACATCGCGTATACGCCGCGTGGCAGCCACAACGTGACGTGAATAGAGCGACAACCTCAGCAAAGCCGTGGCCTTAGTCTGTCCTTATTCTCATATTTGCTATTCCAATGGTACTCGCAGCAGAGAAAGGCAAAAATACCACATACATTTTTGGTTGGCATCTCAAAACAAAAAGCAGTCATATTCATGGTTGGGCCTTTGAGTGCAGCTTTCCCTGGCTAACTCATCTGGATAGCTGTAGAGCTGCATGAAAAAGGTGAGCATTCAAAGTGATTTAAAAGCAATCAAACCGAGCTAAGGAAACGGTTACCATGCATACAACAAATATTTTCCACTTTGTCTAATTCGCAATTTGGTTCTGCATTTGACAAGTGCTGGCAAAAATAGTAAAGCTTATTTAAAGCTTAAACATAAATATTGGCGCAGACGCTCAAATTTCGTTAATTTGTAGCATTAACATGGCTACAACTAAGGAGTGCCCGATTTATAAATATTATAGGGTAGTGGATTAAATAGCGTACAATTTCTACATAAACTCAAAAGAAAACCATGTACAAATTCCTCATGAAAAGTAGGATCGCGTATATTTCTCTTGGATCATTTCACCCGTTCCACCAAAATTACAAAAAACACAATAAAAGAGGTGAAGCCTTGCAATTTGGTCGACATCTTTATTACGAAAGTGGAAACTTTTAACCCAGAATCTGGTATTAGCTAACTGAGTTTGGAGCTCACGTAGTACTTTTGGCTACTGACAGCTTAAACAATGTCAAAAGACATTGGTTGGGAGTGTGTTTAATTTCCTGCCTTGACTGTGGTTAGCAGTCAAAAGATACCCGACAGTTGGCCCTGTAACGTATGAAAGCGATATGAGTGCAATTTAAACGTCATGTGTTTGCAGCAACGAGAAATGAAATGGAGAAGCCAAAAGGAGCTATGTTAACAGGTGACTAGGTCAGCAACTGCTCAAAGCATCAAAGCCCAATGTGAAATATTCCCGTCATACACATATACAGTGCTGGCAGTATTCAACTGTATCCAAAGGATGTTGCTTATCAAACTCTCGAAAAAAATATAAAAAATAACTTATACGCAAAATAAAATAACTTATTTTCAAAATATTCCAGCGGGATGGAATAGCCATAACACCTTTCCTTTATAACTAAAGTATTTTCCATAAAAGAGTTCAGATTCGGATTAAATTGTACGAATTTTTTCCCCGCTGAACTTCTATTTTTCCACTTTGTTGTTTTTAAGCAGAAAAGTTTAATGAAGTGTGAAATGTAAGCAGTGAATTTTGAAGTGCAAGATAAATTCTATTTTTGTTTAAAAACTTGTCAGAAAGTTGGAATTAATTTACACGTCAACTTGGTCGATTTGGCCGATTACAAAAGCTTAGCACGAGGAATGGTGGTAAATAAAACACGTCAACCAAATGGAAAGCAATTAACAACAAAGCAAGCAGCTGGCATCAACAACACCAAAAAACCTGGGGTAAAAATAACTGTTGACCAAACGACAACTGCAGTCTGCGGTTTTGACCTTAAAAACACAGCCAAAAGCCGCAAAAGCAAAATAGTTTATGATAACTATTTTGTCGAAAAATCACTTTATAAAGTGAGATATATTTGAAAACAATGTGTACATTTTCATTTCTATATCCAATTTAATATCTAACAAAGAAGTGGAAAGATAAATTGTAAAAGAACTTAATCAGTTTAAAAATAACTTAAATTTTTGCAAAAAAAAACGTTTCTGTGCTGAACAAATTCTGATCCCTTGAATTGTTATGTGCTGTAAGCTTATGATATATTCTAGATATTTATTGACACCCTTGACACCGAAACTGTCTACGTTGTAGAAACTCGCGCCCTTTAATAAACTGTCAAATACCTGGCACCGGATCTGCAGGAGGACACATAAATCATAAAGTTTGAAATTCGCGGTAACCCGCGGCATTGATTAATATGCAAATTCGAAAATATAGCCGTTGTTTGTCAGAGCACAGCTGCACCGCTTTCAGGATAAGCAAAGTTTTTTCCACAAACTATGCATGAACGTGAACAGATAAGCGCAAACCAATGCGAATGGGTATCCATTTCAGCTTATTTACTCTGAATATAATTTTAACTTCGACTTAGACTTAGATGCAAGCAGGAAGAATGACAGACAAAACCAGATAGTTTCAATTAATAGTATGTACAATAGTTTGGAAATAAATTAGTTATAGTTAAACACAAATTCGTAATTTAAGAATATGAACTTACATAGCTCGTAAATATTGAATAAAATTATACTTTCATCTTATTATTCAAACGTGCAAAAATGCTTATTTTTAGTAATATTAATATTTAAATTAGATTTCTTAATTTATTATAGTCTTTTTGTGCTTTTCTGCACGAAGTTTTTTAATTATTTTTATTATACTTGCATCAACAACCAGAGTTTCTCTCAACACGGTTGTTGGAAACCACATGCGGTGGAAGCGCCACTAAATGCACTTAATTATGCGCGAAAACAACACACGGCACCAGTTGGGTGTGTGTTGTGGCAGTTGGATGCTTTCTCAATGGGTGGGCAGGAGAGGTGGAAAGTTTAGCCCATTGGCATGCGTATGGAATAGAAACCCGACTTACAGTCGGGCAATTTTTAATTAAGTTTATGAGCAAATTACATTTTCCTCTAAATGATTTTTTATATATTTAAATAAGCGTAAGATGAACAGGTGTAAAATATTAAAAATAAAAATTCATTGTTTATGATCTCTGCAACAGCAGAGCAAAAAATTATTGGCACAAAATTATATGCGCTAAAATTGTCAATCGGCTAAGATAGTACATTAGTTCGTCGATATATAGAAAATAGGATTTTCAATCAAGCAATTAATAAAAAGAAAACACATGTAAATTACACCTAATTAATTGAAAAAAATATTTTAAGTACCCACTGATAACAAATGACATTTGAACCGGGCTCTGTGAAAGTGTGCTACAGCGATTCAGTTCTCTCGTTTTGAGTCTCTTATCTGCAGCAAAAATAAATACAGTACTACATATGTGAAAAAATATATAAACATTAATACTTGCCTATACATATATGTTGAGTCCAAAAAAACAAAAATGCGTGCATGGTCTTATTATTTTGATGATTGAGCTTTGCTGTATTTAGTTTAGTGTTGTGCGATCTGAACAACGGTTGTCATACGCGAGTGCAAAGAAACCCAGAGAAAATGTCGAAAAAGTTATTTCTTTTATTACTATTTACACTGTTTCATATGATTACGGCCCAAGCGAATTTAATAGAAATTTTAAGAATACAGAATCAGTTGAAAAACTCATATAACGACATTGAAAAGCTTCAAGCGAAATATAAAAGTAAAATTGAAGAAGCACTTATTATGGAAAAAGAAACAACAATGCAAGATCTAAAAGCCAACATAAATGACGCCCTTTTCAAGTGTCGAGAGGAGAATTCGGCCTTAAAAGTTCTTAACAAAATGTACGCTGAGCAAATCCATGAGCTGCAAAACAAGGCCAATTTAAACGTCATTACGTTGGCGGAAAAAGATCATCTGATAGAGGACTATCTAGCAACTATGGCCACATTCACAACTATCATCAACGAGCAGGCCAAGCAATTAGAAATGTTGAAAGACGATGTCGCCGTCAAAACGCAAATAATCCTAAACATGGAAATGAAAACAAAAGACATTGTAGATAAACTCAACAATTTGGAAGATTTCGAAACGAGTACGAAATTGGACGCTGAAGCGAGCAGCTGCCTGCCATTCGGAGACTCTACAGAGGTGCATACAATAAAGGTAGACAAAGGAGATGCCTTTCCGGTGCTCTGCGAGTCGGGCTTGGCAGGCCCGGCTGGACCGTTGTGCAGCGTCGTTTGGATGGAGGCGTCAAGTTCAACCGTAACTGGTTGGAATACAAGGAGGGATTTGGCAATCTGAGTGGCGAGTTTTTCCTGGGCCTCGAGAAGTTGCATCGCATAACATTGGCACAGCCACACGAACTATATATTCACCTAACCGATTTCAACAATGAGAGCAGCCACGCCTTTTATGATAAGATCGTCGTTGCCGGCGAGAGCGAGCAGTATGCACTGAGCGAATTGGGCGAGTACTCGGGCAACGCTGGTGACTCGATGCGCGATAATGAGCACCAAAAGTTCACCACCTATGACAGGGATAACGACCGGGCCGAATTTAACTGCGCCGAAACCTGTTTGGGCGGTTGGTGGTACAACAAATGCGGCCTAAGGTTTGTCAATGATCACTGATCAATGAGATGTCGTCATTCTGTTATCATTTGTTTCACTTTCAGTAATCTAAACGGGCAGTACTCCAAGCGCGATGAGTATTATGATAGCTCCGAGTATGGCATATTTTGGGATGAATGGCAGGGACCGGGGTATACCCTGCAATCAGTGCACATATTGATCAGGCCTAAAATAGCAACAGATAAATGAACGTACAGTGGTTCATATACTCAAAACTCTTTCTATGATTTACACGACAAAAATAAATGAACATGCACGAACGTCAACTTGGTAAATATTTAAAAAAATGCAGTAATAAAATAAGTTTTCAATTCGGATAAAATGTATATCATATTATCAATCGGTCATATATGGTACAATTTCAATTTGGTGGGCAACACAGCCGACATTTACATCCTCGAGCGCAGAAAATGTAGAATTAAGCTGTCAAGTTATTACCTCGCCTCCATCAGGCATTCTGGAACAAAGTCTGATGGCAAACGTGTCACAGGCAGAGGCTAATGCCCCACTGGGACAAAGGTATAGCGCTATATGTGGCACGTTCTGGTAGCTACGTGCGAGGCGGACATGTCTGGGGGCAACAAAACATGAAAAGACAACAGGTCGTGCTGCGTGTGCTGAAAGTGGACGTTTCTCGACCATGCTGCATCATGCTGCTCCACATTTGTGGCCTAGCCAAATAATAACCACAGGTATGTGGCGATGTCTGCAGGCACGTCGAGGCATTATCTGTTGTCTGCTCGCTGCCAGGCGTCCGTCACGGTGCCATCAATCAAATGCCAATTAAGATAGATATGCATTAGCCTCTAATGATACAGGAGTAGGGCATACTATAGCTGCCTGTAAGTTTTTCTTAGTCGAAAACATTAGTCGACTATCTAAACTACATAGTTGCCAAGTTAGATTAACTTTTAAACTTTACTTCAAATTTTTATTTTTAGACACCTAGCTATTTTCACGTTACTAATTGAAATATTTTACATTTCAAGTTTAAAGAGTCTAATAGAAACAAACAAAACTTAATTTAAATATTTAATAGTACATATGTACAAATAAAATAATTCAAGCACGCCAACATTAAATGTAAAAGGCGTCATTATTTAAATGCTTATGGTCGTGCATAAACATAGCTGCCCAAAGATATAAATATATGTGTACACGTGTATGTGCACGTACCAGGTGTGCACATATCCTGTATATGTAAATAAGCGTAAAATCGAATTTCTGCACGTGTGTACATTTTACCGGCAGCTCCTTTTATTCTGCTTTTGGGACTGCTGTCAGCTGGCTGCTGAGCTTGAAATTTGTTTACCTTTCACTTCAAGTTTCCAATCAACGCCCAAAGCAGACGAGGGCAGACTGGCAGGCAATTGATGCAACTGCTCTTTTGATCTGCTTAGCATTCATTTGCCCTGACAGCAGAGCTCATCGCAAATGTATAAATTTGTTCATATCGGTATATATGCACATGGGTCTAAGCTTTAAGATTAAAGTACTTTCGTCAATATTAACAACTGTTAATTTGCAAAAATTCTGGGAAACACAACATTTTTATTCAGCTTTAATAATAATATTAGAAAGAAAAATAGGATTTGTTTTTTTAAAGCTTAAGAAATTTTTTTTATCGTCATTAAAGTTAAGAAAAAGAACTGTAAGTAAAAATAATTCATTATTAACATCTAAACCTCTAGCAGCAAGAAATGGCAGCTACTGTCAGAGTTTTAATTGATATTTATGAAATGGCTCAAAACTAAGTGGATAAATGTGTTGACAGCTGAAATGTCTAATGCATGTAACATCTTTTCCTCTTCCACATTTCTTTCCCCACTTGCCCCAAGGCAGCGACACTTTGAACAACGAACTATAATAAACACGTACATACACACTCACATGCCAACTCACACTTACACAATCTGAATTTAGAACAGGGAAACTTTTTTACGGCTCGAGAGCGTAAATGATTGACGGCTCACTTATGTTACTTAGTGAGTTTTGGACTTAATGTGCGCGTCTGACTAAAAATTTAATTACTTTCAGGAGCACCAGCAAAAACAACTCATTTTATTTCATAAACCTCATAAGCGAATAATTGTGAATGGTTTTCCCGGTTGTTCACCACATGAAAATGCAGCCTGAAAAGTTTCCTCAGCAGCCGCTTGTCAACAAAACTTCGAACATTTAAAATCTCATTTCGGAGAAACTTTATTTAATTGCAAAGCATAATTTCAGAGCTTACCGGAAAATGCCTAGCAAAGTTTCGTGCAAACCAACATGTCTTAAGAATAGACGTGATACTGAACCTTTCAAATAGAAGCTTAAAACACTTCAAAGAGACCATTTGCAATTTGTACTAAATAAATAAAAAATAATATTACCAAATGACCAACTGCAATTGACTTCATTTGCGAATTGTGGTCTTTTTATTAATGCTGTAAATTAATCGATGTTTACGATGTACGAGATGAACTAAGAACGCTCTAGCAATAGTTTGTTTTTATATCTAGTTGAATATTTGCTGAAAAATATTCATATAGCAGAGTGGCGCAGTGGAAGCGTGCTGGGCCCATAACCCAGAGGTCCGAGGATCGAAACCTTGCTCTGCTATGAGGTTAGCTGAATTTTTTTTAAATTCACACTTTTAATCAGTAAAAGTCTTTGTTGTGATTTCCAATATTTTAGCTTATTTGCCAATCATTTGCATACAAGCAATTAAAGTTCAATAACCATTCAATTCGATTTCCACACAATACAGAAAAGGTAAACACATTTCAGTTAACAGCAGTTTATTATGCAACTTTTAATTGCTAACTCTGGTCAAATATTTGCACAGTGAGAGTAGGCTGGACACAGAAAGTGTGTGTTAGAGAGCAAAGTTGGGACGTATTTACAGAAATTTAACTTCATATGCTTTGTCTTGTCAACTGCAATATTAGACTTTTGTCCTTGCTGTTCACACAATTTGGGCTACAAATATTAAGATAATGAAGATTTTGTTGCTGTCATTTGCAACATATTGCCTATATTAAGTTATTCCCACATATATTTAATATCATATTGGTGTTAAAAACGTAGTTTTGAGATTTGTTTAAAGTGTTTGTCTGTGACTTTATATGTACTAATAGCCACTCGTTATTTTAAGTACGTGTGCATTTTTATTAATATTTCAATTTATTATATTAAAGATTGACAAATATAATTTGGTGTGTTATGTTGTCAGTTGTTTGGAAATGGAGGGGATGCTGCGTCGACAGCCCAGAGGGTTGTAAAGCGACACTGTTCTTGTTTGATTGCCAACCCGGACGATATTTGGTTTTCTTTCAATTATGTTTACATAACGAGAAAATATCATCATCGTCTTCATCATCATCACACGTATGGCCGAGAAGCAGGCAATTTGTAATCATGGGTGTTATTGTCATGGGGAATATTGTTACATACGATAACATATTGTATTTTACCTATTAAAATCTTCAGCTTTACTGCATAGTAGCGTTATATATACAAATTTATAATGCTCCCTCTGTTTCATATATTTCCATAAAGCAACTGCAAATTGCCTCAAGCATTTTGTTTAAGTGCACTTTGGTGTTTTATTAAAATTTTTTGCCGTATGCTGTATGCATTGCGTGCTGTAAGCTACACTGGGACTAATTTTGCCTGCTCTGCGTTGATTAAATTTATGTAAATAAATTGACAGCAATTTTCCCAAAACAATTTATCAGTGATTACCTTTTTTATGTACAACAAAGTTGGCACACAATTTAGAGCTTATAAGAGAAGGCTAGTCTACATTATACATGGGTTTCAAGTCTTCTAAACAAATAAAATAAAATAATGAAAGACAATAATTTTAAACAAGCCTTAAACGATTTTTTGGTCATATTAAATGTGCTACTAGCTTGTTGCTTTTCTACTACCATTTTCAGTTCCGTTGAAAAACGCTGTACCAATAGTTCAATTTATAACCCATGCACTTTGAAATTCTTTGGGTTATGGGCAATAAATAGTTATTACGGCATATGCTACCCACAGTAAATTACAGCAAGTTTTCAGTTCCAATCGTTAAACTCGAAATATTGCAGTAGTTTCCCCAGATAGCAACTGTGTATAAATTTGTGTGACAAAGTTT
The DNA here is from genome assembly GCA_035043565.1 of Drosophila robusta. Lineage (NCBI taxonomy): Eukaryota > Metazoa > Arthropoda > Insecta > Diptera > Drosophilidae > Drosophila > Drosophila robusta. The sequence goes on along the minus strand of JAWNMW010000583.1, from coordinate 7,126,272 downwards.
GTCATGCGAGTTAATGCAGTTAGGGCGGTGTCTGCCCCAAAAAGGCCTCGTTGAGAGAACGGAACTAAGGCCGAAACTGGTTGACAGAAGAGACTTCAGGCAGTAGTTGAAATATTTTCAAATTTGCATGCTAATAAATGGTGCGAACCCATGCTACATTATGAAAGAGGACCGTGTGCCACGTGTATGCAGGACTAACGTATGCAAGGACCTCGACTATAAATTTTCAACATTTTCAACCGTGAGAATGCAAAACCAGTTGCATGCAAACATGACATCACAGATTAAGTCGACTTAATTGCACGTCGAACTTTTTCAGTGCCAGCCATCGTCAGACAGAAGGCAGAAGCTGAGGGAATAACTGGAGGAGTGAACCTCATCGACAATTTTAAAAATGAAAGCTCTTGCTGTAAGCTGGCCACAGCGGCAGTTATTAGTCGAATAACAAAATACGGAACGGTATGAATAAGATAATTGATTCTTGATTTATAGAATTCAATTTTGCTACCGCCAACGGTACTGAATACTCCTAAAATACTTTTTATACAATATCTAAAGGAAACTGAAGGCGAAAACAAAAAAAACACCATATTATATAAAAATAAATATATTTTTCCACTTCATTTCTATAAATAGATTTATATTATGTTTTAACAACTATAAATATTATGTGTAGAACCATAAGTTATGTACTTTGGACTTTTGGACACGTAGTCCTCGATAGTATAGTGGTTAGTATCCCCGCCTGTCACGCGGGAGACCGGGGTTCAATTCCCCGTCGGGGAGATCTTATTTTTATTTTTTTAATGTTCTTTTCATGTTTTGAAAACTATACAAAGAAATTATTTCATCGATATATATATATATATATGTAATTTGCTATGGAAATATATATTTATTCATATTAATATATACATATGTATTCAATACTCATTAAATATATATTTGGATTGCAAAGTACTTTGGCTTTAATCTTGTTTCTTGTTAAAAAATGGCAACGCTTTTATTGTAAATTTTACTTTCTTTTCCATTTCTACTTTTAGTTTTTTCTGCACTTAAAAACTTTTTCACAGCTAATTTTCTCTGGTAAAACTTTTTCTTGCTATTGCGTATAAATTGTTGTCAATTAGTTTAATTGTTTGACCAACGTTTTTCCTGTCTTTTTGGTAATATTTTCTATTCTTTTTGCTGCATTTCTATAGCTGACCAACTGAAATAAGTTGTGAAATTCTTCTGCAGCTAATGTTAAATCGACGCTTAAAATATAAATTTTGTGATAATACATTTTTTGAGGGTGAATGCGACCAAACTTAAACTATAGCATGATATGACGGTTTTTGTTTATTTTATTTTAAAATAAAATGCAGACTAAATTAATATTTGCATATATGGATGACCTAAGAACATCTTATTTATACACGCAAATGGCTAATATTGTATAACATTATTTTAATATATTTTTGTTGTTTATTTTCATATAAACAAAATACTTTTATTCAACGATTTTTACTGAAAAATGTTTTACTGGGTTAGATGAATGAAAGTTTTATAGTTACATTCAGATATTTCAATAATAAAAGAATAAATAATTTTAAATTTGTATTTGGTATATTGGCAGCACGTGTCCTTTAGGTTAACTTCCTGCTCGAATTGCAAGTAGCAGAAAGTAATCCATATACCTAGAAGGGTTAAACGTGCGTTCAAAAAATAAAAACAGAATAGGCACACACAACAATTTTATTACACCCCAACCAGCCGTCATTCCCATATATCAAGCATAGGTGTGTTTTATGGCCTTGCCTTGAACAGGATGAGCGGCACCCGATTGGCATACAAATTGAATCCTTTAGCCTTAAAGCGATTTGTGAATTGCTTGGGAAATAAACTCATCGAATTTCTTCCCGAAGATTGATAATGCGCCAATAGCTGATAGCCTGAGCTATTTAATCTTCTGGCATGATGTATTTCGACATTTTTACTGCCACCCATTAAATAATAGAATTTTGATTTGCATAGATTTCAAATTTTTAACAAGAAAATTGATTGATTTCCAGGCGTATACTGCATTAAAACTTATAATGCTGCCCGCCAAGTAGCTCAGCTTAGTATTAAAAAGCTAACAGTTTGCATTTTATGTGACGATAGTACAACATCGAACGCATGCTCTTATTTGTGTATGATACTTTTTTATTAGTCTCGCTGCTTTATGTACAATACGTTATGATAAATTATTATTGCCAGGTTTTTACTATATGCTTAACTTAAATTATAAGCTTTGCGAAATTAAAACTGACAGTGGGGTTAACTAGCTGTTACGTTAAAAGGCAATAAGCTTTGCCAATCGAAAATATATGAAGCTTGTATAAGAGGATGAAGGCCCTAAAACTGGCTGCCTAATTCCAATGGCTACCTAAAATCCTGAAGAATTGGCATTTGATTGAAGGCGCAGTGACTGCACCTCGAACTAAGATGAGACCTACGTGCCAGCAGGCTAATCCCTCTGCTTCATGAGGGAGCTTGTGAAGCGTGGTTGTTGTGGTAATTGCCTGACTGTTGCAACCCGCACTTCAGCCTTCAAAGTTTCGTTTAAACCTTACATGGTTGAAATTCCGCAAACACATTTTCTTAAATATTTGACTGTGTTTTACGTGACTTTTGGGAAACTGGAATTTAATTCATTACGGCGTGGAAATAGTAAGCAATTTCTTAAATGTTGAAAAGAAAATAATATTGTATAAATATAATACCACAAATCTATGTAAATTTTAAATTTACTAACTGCAGCTACTCTGGTACATTTTCCAAGGTCGGTCATTTTCAAATTATAAATGCGAATTGAGACAGCTGAAATTCAGCACACATAATCAAATTCTAGATCAAAGTAAGTAAGTAAAGTAAGAGAAAACGTAGCAAATTCAATCCTTATTGCTGGAATGTGCTTTTCCTTTAAATTTGATTGTGTCGATTTGCAACGTACTTATTTAGTAATAAAAAAAAACACAAAAATAATGTTCTACAATGGGAATTCTAGAGAAGAACTAATTACTAATTTATAAATTTCAAAACTTTTACTTCATTAATTTAAACTAAACTTTTATGTTAAATTAAGTGTTAAGCTTAGTATTAATAATATAAAATTATTCTGTACCTTAGTAATTTTTCTTAGTAATTGTTTAAGTCTAACTAAAGAAATAGATTCCATGTGATTAAGTAAAACCCGTTAATATCCTGCTATTATATCCTGTTGGTTTCCTCAACTTGTACATGAACAACTGCAACGATCTTTTTCGACAACATTTTTTGAAAACAAATTTAACGATGACAGCAGAAAAACACAAAAGGGCAGCCGAGCGTGCCACCGAGACAAGAGGAAACACTTAACCATTGTCTAACTTGGGGCTAAATAGCAGAAATTAACGCTTAACAGCAGAAATCAACAGAAAATACTTGCAATGGCAACAGAGTGGCGCCCCAAGAATTTACCGCCTCAACCACTGGAGCGAAACAATGGCCAACAGTTAAAAGCATCTGTCAAATGACTTTTGTCTGGCTATAAGTTTAAGGCTGTTGCTCGCAAATCCTTCAGAGTGCGTCCTGACAGCCAGACTGGCCTGCATAAATAGATTGAATGAACTGTCGCTACAACCTGCAAACGTGGGAGCGCAAAATTGCGATCATTTTATTGAACTTCCACTGCGACCATGTTTATTTATCTTACTGTGGCCAAAACACTTGGTGACTGTGTAAATAGAAAACACACACGAGCAGAAAAAGAAACGGTTTGATTTACACACACCTGGCGCTTTACTCTAGCCCCCAACAGTTACTTCTGTACCTACCAAATCAAATCTTTCGCATCTTTCGTGTTTGCCTCTCTTTGACCTCTGTAAATATTTACCTTTTGTGTATACATTTTTTTGTCAAAAGTAACTAGAGATTCGATATTTGTTTTCAGCAACAAGAACGAGTATATCAGGTGTGCATATGCATTTAAGCACATATACACAAACACACAGTTTCTCTTTAAAAACAGCTTCTTTTAAAACTTCTTTGCTTATTAAATGCATATATTGAATGGGAACTTAGATACACGAGTGTTATATTTCAAAGCTGTATGTGTTTTTGTATTGTGAATTGTTGGATCCAATGACGACGATAACTGTAAGTATTTAATAATCGCCTGTTAAACAACAGTTTTTCATTTTTAGTCATTACTTAAAAGTATATAAATATACACTACTGCCATAGTGATTCACTTAAAATAGCTAAACAGCATGTTTCTGTGTGTCCATAAATTGTAATCAACTTTGTTCTGCAAGCTGCTGCAACTGACAATTGTATTTTATGGTCGGGTCCCCAAAGAACCAACTACAAACATAAACTAATTTCAACTTTGGATAATGAAAGCCACGAATAAACACAGCTGCCGAGTACTCGATACGGGTTCATGCATATATCCTTTGCTTAGCAAGTATCCGCGGTACTAATGGTAAATTCGTTGGTTAAATTTAAGTCCAGTTGAAGCTAGAATTACGTTTGTCATGAAATATGATAAAAGTGCAAATAATTGCATAAGATTTACAGCAATTTTACGACCTTATCCCCAGGCGGCAACGGGTAGAAATCTGCGTAAAGTTGAATCCTGTCAGTTCCGAATGAAAGCGTCAGCGGATTATCAAGTAAGAACTTAGGTAGTGGCTTATCCTTGGCGTCTTAACTGAGGCAAATGCTGCACTTGACACTTACTATTATCAGGTATCTCTGCAACTGCTGCCATGAGTTATTTGTATTTAATTCAAGTGCTTTACCTTATTTTCCGGATTAGAGAATAAAAGAATTTATGAAAGTGCAAACGACGTGAGCTTCAAAATATAACGAAAACAACTAAGCAGGTTGAGTTTTAGATTTAGGGCAATCTTTAGTCATTAATCGCTATGCAATTACAGTTCATTTAAACTTTAAATTTCTGCGCACATAATAAGCGTGATTTTTTTACTGGCTTACAGTTGTTGCGAGTTTTGATTGTTATGACAAAGTTGACCAAGTTAATCAGATGTGGGGTCCTGTTACAGTATAGCTCAAGGACGTTGCTCAAATGTGAACCAGCCGCTGCTTGTGCACATAGAGTGCTTTGTGCACTTGTTTACCCAGTCAACTGTTCACGCATTCACTCTTGACCCCAGTGTGCCACTTCCCGACGCAATCGTTCAAACACGTTGTATTTGCATTTAACTCCGTTTTCATTCATGCGTTTTTTCCTCTTTTTTTTAGCTTGTGTCGATATTTTCTAACTTTTATCCACAGCAAAGTCAGCTGCTGTAGTCCATTTGTTAGCCTTGGGCTATAACTAGAGCCCGGTTTTGGGTTTAGCGGACCAAACGATCGCATATTCCAATTGGCCTTTAAATTGGCCGCGTTCAAAGCTCTTTAAGTAGCGCAGCAGCCAAAACAAATTTTTTAAGCCCTTCAATTTGTTGAATATCATTTGTAACTATGCTTTGGGATTGTACAAATAATTTTCAATTTATTTATTTTATGTTTTCTAACTAGCACTGCGAAATGAAGACACAATTTAACATAAGGCTTAACTGTTAGCTGGTCACGAAATTAATTGTATATATGTAAATATATTTAGATTTTATTTTTTTGTGAATACCTTTTGTGCTTTGAATTAGAGTTATTGTTAGCAGCGTTCGATTGGCAGACAAAATAACAGTTGCGTTTCCGAATTGCATGAATCGCTTTTGATTTGTAGTTTGAATTGTATTTCAGCGCACGTTTTTTGACATGAATAAATAAAGCTGGGATCAATATACAGCGTTTCATTCGTCAACCAGATCGGATCGGATAAAACCGAAACGTTGCGTCACACTGCAAGCATTCAGAATAAGCAATTCACCTAAGCCGCGTAATCAAGTCCGCATAACCAATGACTGGCACTGGCACAGATACTGGATTTGGACTTTAGCTGCGGCTTTTTAGCATAGCTGCATCATTAAGAAGCTCAGCGTGTCGAGAATGTGGCCGAGAACGGGAATCCCACTCTTGCAGCTGATTGTGAAATACGCAGAGGCATAAGAAGTTACGCATACGCCCCGCTGTGCCAGCGCGTGTGTGCGCAATATTTTTGTTGCTGTAGCGTTCTGTGTAAGACAATGAAAAAGCCTTTAATCTCACTGTCTCTTTAGCCTTTTCAGAGTCGGGAGCGTCAAGAACTCTTTAGCATTTCTGTCTGTCGCGTGAATACAGATTTCCTACAATTTATTAAGATTGGGCTAAGTTCTTACATAAATGGGCCTTCATTGGTTGCAAAATACACTATTAAAATACCACAAACAAATAGTTAATTAATACTATATGTCAAATGAATTAAACCTTACGGCAGCAAAATGGTTTCCCTTGTGCATTGTATTCCAACTTAAAATATTTAACAGTATTTATTTATTTACCTTCTGAGGCTAAAGTAGTTTACCACTACCTTGTTGTTTCTTGCGTGGAAGGATAAGCATAAAAGTTCTGTCGCCATTTTACTTTTATTTGGTATTTTAATTACAATTTCTTAGTCTGATTTTCTGCAAAAAATCGTGCTTTAACTGTGTTGCTATTTTAAGCAATTCATCTTAAAATTTGACATAGGGAGAACGTTGAAGAAGCCCGCCAAAAAACAGATTGCCTCGACCTAATACAACAATATAAATTGTCTATTATGGCGTTTGACTTCATAACCTTAACCTTCCGGCTATCACTATGGCAGTAGACAATTACTGAAGAAGTGAATATCTAATCTAATATTGTGAACGTGCTCGTTTATATTTATTTTTGTGGTCTTCTTTCTTAAGAATATCAATACGCTATATGTGACCCAGCCAACAGTTGATTGAAATAATAATAAACTTTAATGTAGACATATTTTTTGGAATCATATTTCAACAATATAGTCAGTCTTAGGACCCTATTAGAAATGAATGGAAAATGAATAAATTTAAGGGCCACGCAAGCATAATTGCTTTTAGCACAGAAGTAAGAAAAGTTCCACCTTGTACTTCAGCATTCAAATTAAATCTCTTATATCATATTTCAATTTATCAATTATGTTATAGGTATTCGTTTCAGCTGCAGGTCACGACAGACAGAAGCATTAAGCTCTGCAGAATATGGAGTCTTAAATAAGAAGTTGTATTGTTGTTGTTGAAGTTCATAAAGCTTAATAAAATAGTGTAAACTTTTTATATTTTAATTGATGTTTTCCCACATATAGAATGCTTGGGAATATTTTTACAAAACAGCTTAAAAAAGTTTTAAGTTGATGTATATCAAAGCCAACGTAACGTAATTTTAAGTGCCTTAAAGCAAGGAAGTTCTCCTGAAGTAGAGCGCCATAATTTCTTCACGGAACTTCTTTACGTGCTTGACATGCAATCTGATAAAGCATCCTTTGAGCTGGCTGAAAGCATTCAAAGAGCAAAATTCACCCGGCTTGCACCGCAAATACTTAAGTATATCGCCATTTCCTGGTCGCGGAACGTTTTCTGCTTCGGCAAATTGTAAAATTAATTACCCAGTTGGCAAATATAGTTTGTCAGCAGCAGCAGGGTCGTGAGTAGTGGGAACTGGTGGCTGATAACAACTTTTCTTGTTTTCATAACCCCATAATTTAAAAATTCAAATAATAATCGATCTAGAAAATTTTTTAAAAATTTTAACTTTAATAAATTTATATGATTGTTTTAAGACCAATTGTGGAACACTTCAAATATGCAATGTTTACAATATATCACTATAGCTAGAAATATAGCTATATAAGCACAGTTGTGTTTAAGCCAAAAGCGACCGAGCTTGATTCAAACCCTTATTCGGAAATTAATAACATAAATGTATTTTGATTTTTGTATTTATAAACCGGATGGTTAAAAATAAACATGATCTGCGATTATACCTTTTTTATCCAATTTAAAAGGTACAGGGTATAGAATGATTCGTTTCCAAATCATTTTTAGATGACTTGTTTAGCTGCTAGTTAAACTAATCACTCAAAGAGACAACATCAATAATTTACTTGAGGATTTGCGGATTTACTAATTCAGATTGCTTGAAATTTATTAAACGGCTCATTAAGCGCAGACCGCAAAAAATCGATAAAGCTAATTTCACAGTTAAAAATGGCGAGCAACCCATAATCGTTACAGAATGTCAAGCAGTTTAATGGAGTAGAAAGAAGAACCTTGGATTTGTGGTTTTGCATTGGAAAATTAAAAACGTTTTGATTTTACTTATAAGAAAATAGGTTGCTATGAATATAGGTTAACATTTGAATATGGATTTAATTCCTAGATTCAAAGCCAATCATTCAATTATGAAGTTCCCTTAGCATTCCAAGGAAAGTGTTTGTGTTCGTTCTAGAATTCAGTTACATTTAACTAGAGACATTGTTCTTGTGCTGTTGACGCATGCCTTGGGCTAAGGCTGACTGAAGTGTGCCAGCTGACGGCCAATTTTTGTGAGTTAATAACAAGCTGACCAACTTTCCCGTTCACAAAGTCTATGTTATGAAACTGTTAATACCACACAAACAGACACAATGTTTTCCTGAATGCTTAAACAAGCTTGAACTGTTCTGAGATGAGTGAAAATAAATTATTTGCCTAGGGTACAAATTGAAGGTAAAACACAAGGATTTGCGCTTGGTTGAGCTTAGATTATTATTTCATATTTTATTAAAGTTTATGTTCTATGTTGAAAAATCAACTTCTAAAGTTAGCATTCTAACTGTGTACTCGTGTAGTCTTAACGCTTTAATAGATGCAATTTATTAAGTTGGCTTGAGTAACCACAAAAGTCTTCAGACTTACGTAAATCGCAATCTATATAAAAACGTGCCTTCAGAAAATTTTTTTGCTTACCCCCACATCCAGTTTGGGTCATAAATCATATTTTTTTTGCCACTTTCGATTTGTCTTCTATATGAAAACAGCAACGACAATTTGCTGAATAAAATTGCTTGAATAAACTTGCCGACAAGATAAACAGAGGATAAGGCATGACTTGAGTAAAAGATGTAGGTTAAGAATTAACGTAAGAATCGACAGAAAACAGGCATAAGTGCGTTTAAATATACTACATTGTATCCATATGTGAATAACTATTAAAAACAGGTTTCGTAGATATTTAGTAAAGGGAAACGAGTAAGTCTCGGCTCGGCTAGTCCTGCACAAAAATATAGTATATACCAAATGGTACCGGAGATGTTACCTTCTGCCTGTTAGGCATATGTGACATGTTGCATGGAGTAAATAATTTTACTGAAACATAGTTCAAAATAAAAAATATTTAATTCTGCACATTTTTTTCCTGGCTTATGCCAGAAAGTTTACATAACCTACTGCCAATTCCACTGTTGGTCTAACTCAAAAAAGTAAAACTGGTAACAGGACACGTTTTTATGTTGATGGCTTGCCCTGGCTCACTACGTTACTTGGCCGTCCAGCAAAAAATGGGAAAACGAAATTTATCAAACGCGGAAATGGGTATTTACTACCCTGGCCAGCTTTAAACCCAACCACACTGCCGGAAAGCCATTTCTGTTTTCCTGCCAAAAATCAATTTGTTTGTCCTTGGTGGTTGTACTATTTGTTTCCTTTCTTGATTGAGTTACACTGAAAGTCTAGATATATATTAAAGTTGTCATAACTTACACGAGTTTTTCGAATGTACCTCTGCTCATTTTCGATAACAAATTTTTTTCAAAATTATAAATCGATTGCTGGCGTCAATATTAGAATAAAATGCCAGGAAAAAACACATTCTGATTATTCGTATTTTGTAGGTTTATTAAGAATTAAGTAATTTAAAATTAGCGAAGACTAAACAGACAAGTTTATGACATATTAAACTTGTCAACTCATGGAAAATACTAATGCATTGGCTGTTTGTCAAAACGAATTCAAGTATACAAATAAACATGTGAATGCAGTTGTGCATATTTGAGAAAATCAAAAGACAACAACTTGCTACATATGAGAATAGTAAAATATGATATGTATCGCAAACGAAAGTGGAAGCTAACAAGTACACATTCTTGCAAACTGCACCAATAAAGAACTGTGAATATTTGTTAAAAGAATCTTGCATGATAGTTGCAAGTTGTCTGTCAGATGGATGAAAGTCCTATAGTATCATGTTCATGCTCAACCGAACATTGCCGAAGCGGAAATGCAGACGATGATTGCGTAATCATCTTGTCGATATTTGTTTCTATTTATACATGAGTTCAGCTAAAGCTGAAGCTAGGCCGATTTATACAAGTCAGGTGAATATAATCCATCGAGCAAAATCAGTTTTCTCAAATAGTAATCAATATAATAATTCCGGAGCTGACTGTAACTTTCTTATCTAGTTTGTCTCAGACTAATTTTATATTAAAGTATTAGTAAAATTAAAATTGGCATGTGTATTAACTTTGATCTTTAAGCCGGCCCTAAGATATAATCAACTTGTCATAGAACCATAAGAACCTCGGAATCTTGAAAATAACCACCTGAAGTACGTATAAGCCCAATGTAGCCAAATTTGATTTGCATTCAAAAAAGTTTGATTTTTACATTTTCAGCTTAAACCGACCTACATCTCGGCAAAATATTCAGTAGCAAGTTGAACAAGGCAAACATATGACAGGCAACAGATTCAATGTATCAACGTCTGCATAATAACTAGGGGTCACAGGTCCCAAAGCTGCAATAAAAGTGAATTTAAAGTAGACATGTCTCTTCGGCAAAGGCTTGGGACCATACGAATAATAAATTTCGATGGCTTTGCCATCGGCTTATAGCCTCTATTACCTCAACTATAGGAAAACCAAAGGACATTTCTGCTATCATAGTATTTAAAACAAAAATACCTAATTTATTGACTATTGCATGGAAGATAATGTGACTTACGGCAATAAACGCACAGCCTAAAATAATAAGCTAATAGCAATATTAATATTTCTGAAGTAATTTATTATATTATTCATTTAAAATATTTCCCAAAAAAGAGTGGAACACTCTTAAATATTGAATTTCAGGAACTGACTCTAATTAGCAAAGTCATGTTGAGAGCAAAGTCCTAAGTGGTAATTGTCATTCCTTGTTTTCCGAGCGGAAATGGTTTGCCAGTGAAGGTTTATGGTAAGAGGAAAGAGAAAACGGAAATGAAGAGCGCGCAGCAAATTGACACAACGGACCAAATAAAATGACAAATGGCAATCAAGGCGAAAGCATGACCAGGAAACAAATAATAAGGAAGCTGCGAAATGTACATCAAAATCAGCTAGGTAGTTGCATCAGCAGTTCGCGGGTGGCGTCGTTGCTTGCATTTAAATGTTGCCCATGGTGGCTGTTGTTTTATAAATTAATAACAATAATCAATGCAGTGGGGCAAGCACAGCAACTCGTTATAAATTCAGCAAAACTTTTTACATGACCAACTAAAACTACTACTACAACAAAAAGAACAACAACAACTAGCATTCCAAGACCCTACCACACTGAGTTTGCATATAAATTTAAGCAGCACTCCACTCTCGCATTGAGCTTTACATCTTTGTTGGCCCCGTCAAAATTTGAGCATCTAAAATACTCGAGTTATTAATAATTTTTTTCTCCGATGCTGCCACATTAATAACACGCAAACGTGGCAACAGCTGACAAGTACAAAATTTTGCTTGTTATGCCTCAAAACTTGGCGATCCAGCCCAACCAGGCGCAACCGAATAGCTTGGGGAAACACTTGCTGATTGCGTTCGAGCTTGGATCCCAGCAGCTCAATGTTGCAAATTTCGACAGCTAAAGAAGGCGTGCCACAAAATGCAAAATAACCACCAGCCACAAGTTGTGCATGCAAAAGTTTGGCAAACAACTTCTTATCAAATCCCAATGTAGAGTGTCCAAAACTTTTGTATCATAATATCCTCTGTAACGGTTTGCAGACTGTTTCCTGCACTGACTGTATCTAAAAGGAATTCCCAGTGAATCCTAAGGGTCCTCCAGTCATATGTTATAAGAGCAAAAAACCATCTTTTAGTTAAGGAGCACTAATTGAAGTAGCGTAAAATTGATACGTGAATAAATATTGAAGGGCAAAAAGAGAAAATAGTGCACAAAATCTTATCGGAAAATGTATAACTCCATCTGTGATCCTAAAAAGTATATATTTTCTCGATCACCGTTATATCTGTTTATTTAAATGCTGTAAAACATATTAGAGGATAAGTTGATGATGTATCCAGCCTGGAAAGACCAAATAAATCAATACATAGGTACTCCATAATTATTCAATTCGTCTATAATTTTTATTGATTTCTCAATTTCAAAAATGAAAATTGTTAAATATCTTTATAAAGAGGACAGACCTCATGTTTTACAATAACAACGATTTTATGGACAGGGAACAGCGTTGATCCAACAAAAAAGTCAACTATAAAGAATTGCATTCATAATAGTTCCAACAAAAAGTGAAATAAAACTTTTATTTTACGTTAAATTGCGTTCAACGGCAAAACAGTTGTTCAGCAGCTCACAGTCTGATGAATGGTGGGACAACCAGACAAAAGGACGCGGAAAGAGTTTGTCACAGTTTTTATATGGAACCAGCCAGCATCAGGATATTTGTGTGGAGCTTATCGCGCGTGCAACCTACGCCTCACTGCAGCCAAAGTATTGCAACAACATGCCCGGAAAGAGGCAGCCACGAAGACAGTTTTAACTGTTTATCTGTAAAATTTAATAATTGTAAAGTCCAGCAAACAATTGAAATCCATTAGGCTTAAGCGAAATATAAACAAGAAAATCAGTTAATTTTCTTATAAGTTATTGCCTTCGGCAAATTTAAACTGATAAGCAATTTTAGAAAAGAACAGGATTAATTGTTCTTTATCAAATAATATTAGTATACAATATTGACTGGAAATCGCAGAAAGGTATATGGTATATAAGGTAATTTATGTGTACAAAGTTTCGCATAAACAAACTGGGGATTCCTTTTTTTGTTTTTTGTTTTTAGTTTTTCATCTTCACTTAGTTTTTGTTAATGCGCTCTGCAAACGGATTTCATGTTATGCTTTAAATTTCATTGTCATTTGTTCTGGCATTAAATGACAAAACACGAAAAGTTGTCCGTCACTCTTCTGGTGAGCTTATAGAAAACATTTTTGTGTTATTATGTTATTTACTTTTCACATTTATATACAGATTACGATTATGCAATTTAGACCCAAATGTTTTGCTTCGACTATATTAATTATTTTTTATTTATAAGTAACAATTATTCTATTTATGATCTCATTGTTGACGATTCAAAAACAAATTTTTTAATATTTTTGTACATTCAAATAAAACTAAGCCTAAAACAAACCAAGATAGAAGAGAGAAAAAGTATGATGTTTCCAATTATTAAAGCATCTTTAATACCCAGAAAGTTGAACTTATTATTACACCATTCTTGCCCACTTATAACCAGGCTGCTTGTACAACATGTTGCTTGTTGTTGGAAGCTGGTTGTTGCAAGCAACATGTTGGTACAACTTCAGATAATTTCCCATTGTGAAACCATTAAATCACTCTGTTCATCCAATAACCAATTCGATTTATTCAAAAGCTCTAATTAAATTACAATTTAAAAAAATAAATAAATAAAAAAAGAATACCCTGTTATGCGGGAAATAAAAAACTTTAACTTTATCCAATGCACTTACTGAAAAAAGGAGCTGCAAAATATATGTTATCATTTTTAAAAAACAATTTCTGATTCGAAATGTATTAAAAGCAAACACAGTTGTCAACACCAGCCTCAAACTAAATTTAAATTTCAACACAATAATACGTTCATAAATAAATAAGAGCTCGGATGGCTCCAACCAAATGACGCTGTGCGTATACAATGTGCGATTAACTCGTTTTTCCCACATTAAATAAGCATACGCCATGTGAGACGCATCCGCAAAAACAGCATATGAAACCCCATTGGTAAATTAAGCATATATTATGCGAATCAATGTCCGGCTACCGTTACCCATAATGGCGATAATGTCGAGCTTCATTACGTCCATATCGCACAACATTTAAAACTCTTTATAGGTCCCTTATGTACAAAGTATATCAGCATATCTTTGCTTGTATGTGCGTATGCTAATGAATAAATGAGGAGGACATGGTCCTCTTTGTGCGCCGTTTTCCATTTAAACAACATGTGACATGAGCTCAAGATCGAGAAAATAATATATAAAGTAAACAGTGTCGAAATTTTGCAATTTCATTATAAAATTATAATATCCTACATATTTTTGGGCCTCAGCGTGTCCCGCACAGTTCGATGAACTCATGTTTGTTCACATTAATTCCGCCTATTTGCATGCCCTAGATAGTGGGGTATATCAGTTCACGGTTGGCTATATGCCATAAAAATATCTGATAATACTTTCAGTACAGTGAAACTGTAGAAACTGTTTCCAATATGTTTCAAAATTATTAAACGCTTTTTAGCAGTATTTTAACATTCTTACCTTACAACACCAATTTCATTTAATAGACAATTAAGCTTTATTCCACGACCTCTCTTCGAATTTAAACGCAGTGTCTGTGCCTTGGGAGGTGCCGACTAACACTGACACTTAACACAGCAGTCAGAGCATAAAATTGTGTTGCACCAAATACATTTATTTCCTTTGATCATAAGAAGCCCGTGCAACTCGAAACTTTGCTTAGTTGCAGCAGCCAAAACTGCTCATTAAAATGCAATTTAGTTTAGGCAGCTTGCCGGAGAATTCAATTAGGTTGTGTCACATGAGAGACGACTACAGGTATTCTACTTTTTCATGGTGAAGGATGTGTGTGTTTCTCAAAAGTAAACGATTTCTTTATGGCAGCTCACATAGGTTTTTTTGGGATTAAGAATAGTTTTTCTGTCTGCTTACGACTTTATTTGACGTATTTGACGAGGGCTACAGTCGAAAGCGAGCACATCTCTGTAGCCGCTTTGAAAAAAGGTGACATAATGCACTTAAATTACGTGACGCTCCAACCCCTTCCATTTCTTTCACTATTCAACTGCACTGCGCAAAGCTTTTATTGTTCTTTAATGACACGCACTGAACCTGAAACTTCATTAGATGCCCTTCAGTGCTGGACAGCGTCCGAAGTCTGTGTCGTGTGCCCAGGAATGGCATATATGTATTGTAGCGCATACGCAACGTGTGACATCTGAGTAAAATGTCCAACGTTTAACTAACGGAACGTTTTTCTTTACTCTTCTCACAGAAGAACTTTACTCGCTTCCCTAAAGACTTGTGCTGCTTATAGAGCGTCGATGTAAACTAAGTACTTGGGTGCAATTAAAATTTAAATTAATGTCAAATTGTGTATCTGGGCAGCTGCCCATCAGCTTTGATGTAGCACACAGAAAATGCCATCATAACTACCAGAGTATAAAAACGAACATGTTTGCAAAAGTTTTTAATTATATATATGTATGAAAAGTGACAATCCAAAAAGTTTATACAAAGCCAAAAAACATTTTGCATATGAAGCTGAAAGTAAAAAGCACATTTAATTAAATCTGTTCCGGGTCTAGGCAAACAAAAACAAAAGCCCTAATGCAAGGTCTGCAGTCTAAACTGTTTACAACAACTGTCATTTGTATACATGTGTATACATTGATTTTTTTCATTGTCAAGCTTAAATAAATACTATTAAATATGTAACTGGAGTTTTAAACAACGATATCATTGAAGAACAAAGGGTGATATCAATAATTAATATATATACAATGGGTAGATAAAATAGGACAAAGTGAGTCTCATACACATAATATTGCGTAATTATTCCTCAGTTTAAAGCGCTTAAACAGTTGTTCATCTTATTTTGGCCAAACTACCTTGTGAACAACGAAATTCGCCCGGAGTAAAACAAACAAGTGCAGTCATCACTGGGTACATAAAACCCGCAACTAGGAAAGCAGCCTAAGTTGACTGATGGCCCTCAGGTGCTAAACTGATGATGCACCTGCCAAATGCACCCAGCGGCCCAATAATTATCTACACATTAACATCGTGTAACAAGCGCAAATGTCAGAAATTTGAGCGTGGCTGCGAAGCGCGAAAATTGCTGAATAATTTGAAACACAATTGAATTTAATATGCACTCAGCTATCCGAAATTGGAAAATTTCAGTGGAGTCACATACAAAGTGGAAAGACAAAGTGTGCAGTGTAAAATGCAGGATGAGCATATCTTATGACCGCCAGCCACTCAAAGTTACAGAATTGTGTCTTGGCTAGTAAAAAGGCCACAAAAAATCGCGTAAAGACAAATTGCATAAGGGGCGGGGCAGGGTGGAGTGCAAACATCCGCCTGTGTGCATGCCAACGAAAGACGATAAGAAGGAAAAACCAAATGTCAAAAAGCAGATGATTTCGCAGTACAGTCAGAAAAACTGTGGGCACTCTCTGTGCGCCAAGTTTGGTTTTAATAGGAGTCACATAACTCTTTGCGACTGCTGACATCCATTTTGGAATCCGCAGCGTAATTGACATTTAATTAACGCATGGCCCAGCTGAGTTCTCAGCTCTGTCCAGCTCCGCAGCTTCCCAATTAACAAGCAGCTTCGTTAATCACATCAGCAATCAGAGACAGACATAGACAGATAATGAGATAAATTGAAACTCGACATAGAAGGCAAAGGGAGAAACCTTCACAGTGGCCACATGGTGTTCACTTTTGACATCCAGCAACCGTGTCAAATTTAAATTAGTTTAAAAGTGTCACAGATTTATAAAGCAAATTGTATGCAATTGTATTTTAATTGTATTTTTTACAGTCACGTTTTTGCGTCCCACCATATATATTTATACAAAAGTAATTTTAAACAAATATTAAATGCTTTTATACGAAAATTCAAAATATTGACGATTCTTAGGAATTTTGTTGATAAGTTTTCGCTTATAAGTTCGCAACGGATTCTCTAAAACATAGTAGATTTTCATTCAAAAATTCAATTTTAGATCGATTAAGACTGTATTGATTCAGCTTTTCATCCTTATCAATACTATAGTTGATATCTCTTTTAAGGTATATCGTTATAAAATTAAATATTGTACATTTTCGGTTACTCTCTAGGTGATAAGCTTAAGCTGAGGCATCTATTGACATGAATTTAATTAACACCGAACAAAGCTTCATTCTGTTGGTCCGGAGTAAATGCAATTTTGTGGCCAACACGAAATGCAATTGACCATTTGTCTGTTGTTATGTTTTGTTTATACCTTGTATTAGGGCCCAACACGATGGCTGGTGGACAGCACAAGGCGTCAGTACTATGTCATTCCAATACAATAAAAAAACCAAAATGAAATGTGCGACGACACAGTCAGTGTATATTTGCCTGGACTGCCTCTTTTCTAGAGGCCACATCCATATTTTTGCCTCCCAAATACTCAACTGATTTCATGAAAAACAGACCACAGCAAATTTTGGTTCCGTCCTGTGGTCTGTCTGTCGCCCATTTATCAGCTGGCGTCACATAAGAGTCCGTTGAACGCAATTTAGCGTGAAATAGATTTTGCTTTCGCAGCTTCTGAAAAAGCAATATATATATAAAAACACTTTGTACTGACTGACGATATTTTTCAGAACAATTATCTTATGGTTCTCAGTGGGTCCCTAGTTGGAGGTACTCTTTTTTGTTTATATCAAGATCCAAGCTCGTTTTCAAGGATCGCTGTGAAGACTTATTTGAGACGTGTTTTGGGAAATCTTCCCATTTGAAAAATGAATGTCTAAGATTGTCTAAGATTGATTGACTTCCGAACATGGCCAAACTTTAACTGCATTTAAGCTCAACATTTAGGTAAATTCTCACAACTATTTAAACCAAAGTCAGCAGCAAGTATTTAAAGCTCTTGGAAAGCTGCCAAGTGCGCCAAAAACCGCAAACTCCACAAAAGCAGCCTTGCTAGTTGCTCCACAAAACTTGCCTAATCATTAAAACATATATAAACTAGACTGCCAGTAAAAAGGACAGACCCTGCGGCAATCTTGTGGTGAGCGGAAGGACCAAAAGCAGCAAGTGCAAAAATAATTTATTCGTCGTAAACAAATTCCTAGATTAGCGCTAATTTAATAGGACTGAAAGGGAACTACAACGAGCATGACAGTGTCTGCAAACGAAACTAATTGACTAATTGAGTCCAGCTCTGTCTACCATGTGTGTGTGACATTAAGCTAAGAAAACTCAATTTTATGTCTGTGGCAGTCTCTCTGTTGTTGTTGTGCACGAATTGCATTCCCAATGTTCAACAATTATTATGATGATTGCATGATAAATCAGAACGTTGCCCGTTGAATGAATTCCAAGTTCGAGTTAGTTGAGCCAATTAACATTTGTAGATATTCCAATAACTATTTAGAAGCAGTAGTCGTTCAATTCATAAGTGTCTTACTTAGCCATTCGATTGATTAAATATACATAAAAAGACATCTGTGCTCGCCAGACGAACAACTACAAGAAAATCTCTACAGATTTCTCCTTCTAATTAGCTTAACGAAGTCATGCTGCTCCGAGAAAAAGTTGTTCAACAGCTCTCAATCAGTACGAATCATAGGTCAGCTGGAAATCAAGTTGGTTAAACAGCACGCAGCCTTAATCAGACATCAACTTCGAAATTCAATAAAGAAGATATACTCCTTAATGCAATAACATCGGATTATTATATGGTACAATACAATGTGTAAATACTTAACGTAAACTCAGTGGCCGAAAGTACACAAAGCTACATTTTGTATAAGCCTCTTTTGCACATACACCGTCCTAAAGCATTCGTTCTTAAATAGGAAGCAGAAAAACAAACATAAATTACACAAACTCAGAAGTAGATGCAATTAGAATGCTGAAAAGCAGCTCCATTAACATTGCCTACTCACTCCATTCATCCACTACAAAAACCTTCTCTTTACATCAGCAGATCAAATAGGTGTATTTACCTTCAGGTGCCTAGATGCCAAAACTGGCCTGCATTATGGTAAAGTATCTGGACTGGACAGCACGTATCTGCCTGTTTTTTTTCTTCGTGTTTGCATCAAGATACGATAGTGCTCAGTGTCTTGTGTTCAAGTCAGCCATGCGCAATCCCAAGTTAAATGTAGCGAATGCATCCCTGGATTGAATTAAAATACCTCAATACATGTTCAGCAATGTATCTTTTACTGAGTCCAACCGGATGAATACGCATTAATTACTGCTTCTCATGCTAGTGGGCCATTCTGACAAGTCGTTAAAGCTGTAGCCAAGTCATGCGGGTCAAAAATTTAATTGTTACAGTGTGGCACTTAATTTCATAGGCAAAGAGCTCTGCAGTTCTGTTTAATTGATGATTGGGCGTTGTGACTGTATTAATGAAATCACACGCTCTTAATGTGATAAGAATAAATGCAAATATCAATCTGCAAAACCAATTAAAATAATTTAACTGGTTAGAACTAATTTTCAACAAAAAAAATAGTTATTAAATTCGTTCATTTCTTGAAATCATCATCATACATCACTGACAATTATTAATTTATTAATAATTATACTTTGTCAATTTCATATTGGTGATGTTGCTTTGCGTCGAAGTTTGTTTTATATGTATATATTTCAAGTTTAAATAGCTATCCAGCTACCTTGCTTCCAAGCGTATGCCTATTTGCAAACCTGCCTCTCAGTTGCACATTGGTTTACTGCGGATTAATGAATAGTCCGCACAGTGTCAAATAAATATATTTTACTAAAACCTACTCTTTCTTTAAAAAATAAATCTCGGTAAATTGTTTTTAATTTTTGCTCCATTTTCAACTTCTAATTTTCTCATAATTACATGCAAGATTTATCTTGTTCTTCAGTTTTTATATTTTATATTTTTCATTTATTTAATATTTATACGGTATGGCTTAGTTTACATTAAGATTAGTTTCCACTTCCGTACATATTTGTAATTATTAGTCAGTCTCGTTATCTATTTAACATATGCGTACATGTAGTCCTGGCTTAAAAAAAAACTTCTACCCAACTGTCTTTTATTCCTACGGTCTCAGAAAACTTTTGAGTTTGTTGATGCCAAAAACTTATTTTCCAGTCATCTTGTCCATTATATATACAAATATATATATATAACCACATGTTTACATTTATTTTATATTTTCCAGTGGTGCGTTTTACGTCCAGCTAGCACAACATATAAATCAGTGTGCTTCGAACCACAAAACTCAAAGCTGTCCTCTAACTCAAAAGTTTAGCCAAACTTGAAGTCAGCAACGTCAGCAACGTAAAGTGCAAACGAAGCCACGAAAACTTTACGGTCAAAACTTTATTTTGCCTGAATGCTATGCGGTTAAATAAATATTTTCCCAATGAAGTCATTTTTCTTTTATATCAAAGTCATTTGCACTTCCGGGGACTTCTGACAAACCACATTTGGACGCAGGATTCGCTTTGACCTATTGAAAAGACAAATCAGGATTAATGAAATTAAATATATCTTGCTCGTCTTCAAATTGTAACAGAGGTGGGACTGTCATGAGTTAACCACCAGCGATGGAAATCTTCTTAACGATGTTGCTAGCCACAAAGCCATCTGCTGTCAAAACTGGCTGCAAGCTAAGAATAGCCAGAAATCCAATGGCCTCAAGCTCTGGGTTGTGGATTACGGATTACAGAGTGCAGCTAAGTGGGATCAATCAAAAAACCACAAGAAATTCAGTTCGGTTCTGCTATTGTCCCCTTGAATTTATTGGTAAGCATTTTCTATGTCAACAGGCGTCTTTTATTTCTTGGTTTCTAAGAAAATATCTATCATAAATATAGACACATAAGAAGAAATAAAACAGCTAGTATGCCCAATTGGAATTACATCAGAATCTTAACTGGATTAAACAAATCATCATTGCTAAATACAATTCAGTCGATTCAAAATATAGAAAATCGAGTGTTTTTCCAAAGTTAGTGAAGTTGAAGCTAGTGACCACTTTCCTTCCTGAAAAGGTATGTCTATTGTTGCAAAAAGAGCTTTCTTAAAATCAGACTAGCGTTGATATCCAAAAAACAGGAAAAGCTTTTCTATTCCACTTTTTTAAAGTTACTCAATCAGATTTTAAGTTCAATATGCTAATTGAATTACAAGTTTAAAAAAAGAAAACATGCATGCATTAAAATGCTAAATGAACATCCAGGACGACACATTTTCTGGCACATTTCACAATATAAAATTTAAATTTGCCACTTTGCAGGTTCATAAATTTTAACTGTATTCGAATTTTTGTTTACACCAAGTCTCAATGGAACCCATCTGCGGTTATTGGGCGCCATTGTACGTGCTAAAAATAAATAATCGAATGAAGACCCCACGGAAGTGTTGAATAATATCAAACACGTGCCGGACCAGCATCCATGGGGCAAAAAATGTCAAATATTTTGATACACAACAACAACAAAAAATGTTGAGAGGATTGTGTGCCGGTCCCAAAACGTAGTACGTCTATTTGTATTTCTGTTGTTTTGCAATAATCCGTTTTCAGTTTTTGAGTTAAAAGAGAGAAAATTAAAATTTATCAAGTGTTTTATAAACACTGGCGCTAATTAAGCAACTTAAGCATATATTAAACAGAGACATTTAATACTTTTCCAGAGTTTGCAATCAGACCGCTAAAAACACACAATTACTTGAATTCTCTTGAAAATTGTTTGAATAGATATGTAAACGCTTTTACTACGCAGTCTCCCAGTGCCTTCTTTTGTTAGAAAGATGTAAAAAATAGCCAGTACATGGGGCCACAATAATGCCAGATTCATAAAAATGTATATGAGCACACAATCTGCGGAATATCACACAATTGCTCAGGGTCAGTGTGGACATTGTTTATTTGCATTATATTTACTTTTATTGTGCCTTCTTTGAAGATGGCTTATATTGTTATTAGAGCAGAACACACGTAAGATGACTGCAGGGCAGCACAAAATTATGTACAATGTTTACCCCATGATTTTTACCCAAAGGCAGGTAGGTATTATAACCCCAAATAAAAGGGTCGCAAACGTGTTTTATTGCTTACTGCGCTTTGTAAATGTGCAAATAACAAAGGAAGTATATAACAAAGTAAAAGTGCTCGCCTGTTGAAGAAAATTACTTTCGGTTTATGAAATATATATATTTAACCTACTATAATAACCAAGGTTGTATATTAAAATTAATTAATTAATAGTGTAAATGTTTTTAGCAAAATATATATTGCCTTGGTAAATAAGCAGAAGAATCTTAATTAAAGTACGTTTAATTAGACTACAAATATAAATATAACCAGCTTCACTTAGTACCTTTCAAATTCATCAATTGCAATGCCTCAGCTGCAAAGCAAGCAATATCTTGCAAATAAAATAAATTGCAATGCAATCTAATTTTTAAAGCCGGAATGCAGAGCTATGTTGCGCACAAAATACACACTCACACAAAGCAGACTTTTTCATTAAAATGAAGAAAGAAATTAATTTCGGTTATTTACATTTTCTTGTTATCAGTTCTTTTTTTCCTTAGGAGTAATATTTAATATCTTTACAACTTTAAAATGCTATCAATCAAATATTTTGTCTGTTGATGAATTTCACTTTGAAAACGTTAGCTTGAGTATTTAGTATTTAGATTACATAAAGTAAATATTTATTATTTCCTGAACCCATTGAAAATGGGTAAAAATGAAATTGGAAAATGTACGGAAGGAGGCATCTCACTTAAAGAACCTATTGCAAAAAGTTTTATGAAGATGGATTATGCATAGGAATACGTATACATACCTGCATTTGGGTGTTCTATTTATAGATTGTGTTGTAGACATTTTTTAGAACTTTTTGTGTTGTTTGCGATAATGTAGTAAGTACGTAGCACGTATCGGTAGGCTCCCAGGTCCGAAATAACCGCGAAGAAGATTTTTCTCCTTTACTCTGCTGCTGGTATCTCCTAGTCGAGTCCCCGCGACGAAAGATATTATGTTATAGTTGTGATTTAAATATGTATATTTTAACTATTTGTTATAAATTTTATCCATAACTAAAAATCTATTTATTTCATGTGTAGGATATTTCACCACAATTAAGGTCAGAAAAACAAAACTTTCTTCCTTTTACGGCTGCTTCTAGCTGGTTCAGCGAAATTTGCCAGACGTAAAATTAGCAGCTGGAAAAAGTTGTCTGAGTCCACTTACAAAACGGCCATTAAATTGACTTTGCGCTTGAAAACTTTAGCGTTGACAACACAAAAGAAAGTTCAGCCACAGCATTAACACAATGCGACAAACAAATGGCCCATTCCCACCGTCAACCCCTTGAACAATCGGCCAATTATAGACCGCCCTTGTCCCCCGACCGGCGTTGGGTTAGGCACAGTTTACCTTGACTGCAATTAAAGCTTGCCTCGTAAAACGCTTGACTGCATTTCGAGTGAAATTCAAATGAATGCACCCACAAGTGCTAAAGTGAATGATAAAACAGTTGGCTTAGTAAACAAGTGGAAAAATGGAGGACATTGCCGCTGACTGAAAGACTTTTATAGGTGTCCTTGACCTATGCAACTTCCATAGACTCTCCGCCAAAAGCATTTTCTGCATTTTCTGATAACTTTGTCTATGATAACTTTCCTATATATATATAAATATAATAGCTTAATGCGCCCAAGTGTATTGTAATTTCGAATAATAAAATTGTCCGTATTTAGATAAGTCCGATGCCATGTGCAATAACTTACTAGCCAAACTGAAAACTCTAAAGGTGACCGGCAAAATAAAGCACACAAAAGCCACAGACATGCGGTGGCCCCCTTAAGTGTTGATATCACGAATTTATGCCCCTTTGGCTATTCTGAGCTTCTTTTTGTGCACTTTGTTCCTGTGGCACAGTTATTCACCTGCTGTGTCAAACTGTGCACAAAGTGTGTTTGGAAAGCAAACTAGATAAGCAAAATGGATAAAAATTTGGTGCTTGAATTTATAACATAATGAATGGTTAGATGGGTAAAAAGGCGCAACATTTCTAAGGATTGAGTAAAATTAATCCACATAATTAACATCTACTATCAGCCATTGAAATTTGTCAGATTTACAGAAGAGTCTTCTCGCTTTCTCACACTGCTGCTACTGCAATATTCTGCAGCAATAATCGATTTGTTGCGTAATAAGCTTACATAAAATATCATATACGCATGTAAGGTCTTTGTTGTTCGATTAACACTTATTCACTAGTTAATTTATAATGATTGCATTTCAATTAAGTGCGCATTAGTGTCAGATGAGTGCGATTATGGACGAGCACAAATGACAACAGCAAGTCCCGCCAGCAATGTCATTGCATAACTTTGTCTTTTAATCGCCAATTAATTGGAAGGGCTTAATGAAGCAGCTGCGATTAAAAGAGGATAATTCCTTTTCAGCAGTAGGGGACCATATGTACAGAGCAATATACCTCAAAATTAATAAGTGAATAAAAATGTTATAAATATGGTTAAACGGGGGCCGTATTACAATTCATATGCTTTCAAACTTGTTATTTGATATTCTGATTGCCTTTTCATTTCTTTGTATTGAGCTATATATTTTAAGCCATGAAGCTTCATTCAATTGAAACCGAGTACCACAAGTATCACAATATATGGCAAATATATCATATATATCAGCATACAAATGACAACGCAGGCCAAGGTGTTTTTGTACAAGTGTTTTTTTGTACAAACTTTGAACACAGACGTTTCAGAATATTGATACAACTTTACTTTGTTGTAAGCTTAGCTTTTGTATAAAAACGGCAACAAATTTCAACAGCAGTTAATTGCAACTTTGCAACTGTTCAAGTTAAAATGCTGCAATTTTTAGGCACTTACATGTTGGTCCTGTGCTTGTGTATTTTACAATTTAAAGACGGAGACACCGATCAGCATCAATTTTCAAATTACTCAGCGACTTCGCTAGACTTAGAGGATCCCGAAGCAAGTGCTTCCCGAAAGTCATTGAAGTTCGAATCGAAAATATCAACTTCAGAATTAGCCGACGACAGCGAATTAGTGGCATCATTAAATCACACTTCGCCTCAATTCGATACGTATAAAGTTGACAATAGAATAATGAAACTTCGAACAAATATTTCGCAGGTAAGCGCATTACGTAAAAAATTACAGCACATAAATAATAATGCACATTGCCTTACAGTTGGAGCTAAAGCAATTGAAGGAAGATTGCACGGGCTTCGGCAGTAAATGCCGTCAGGCCGAAAACTGTTGCAGCATGCAATGCCTGCAGCGTTACAAAGTCTGTATTATTTAAATTCGAATTTATTTTGACTAATTTATATTATTATCAAACTATTAAAAAGGTATCAAGTATCAAGAAATCTTCTAATATTCATACTCGAAAGAATTTAATCTTTAAACACAAATAGTATATAGTATTGATTCGAATATATTAGGTACCAAAAAAAAGCCTTTAGGTCGGATATGCCACCTTTTATGATTTACACATTTTGAAATAAAATTAAAATTCTTCGTTAGCGTTTACAAACAAACCGAGAAAATAATAATATTTCACAATAAAACTACGTCAAGTAGACATTCGTCAGTTCACCAACTAAGCCTCTAATGCAACCAAATGCAATTAAATTCACAGTAATCAACAAATATAAAGACATAAAGAGGAAGAGAGAGAGGAAAATGAGAAAGAGACAGAATCAGTTACAATTTTGGTTAAAATGTAAATTGGGTCACACGAAAAGTTGCCAGCTGAACGCACAACAAATATGAAATACTATGTGGCACATATTATCCTTAATTAAAACGGCTAAAATTTAAATAAATTTGTGATTGCCCAGAAATGACGAAATGATAGCCCTTTGATAATAAGCTTTTGTGCTATTATTTGTTACATTTTACAGGTTGACCATCATTCAATTATCCAAAAATACTCAAAATGCGACAAATGGCAATTTGATGGGTTGGAGTTATAGTTATAGTTTTAAATAAAAGTGCTTAAAGTCACTCAAATCGCATAAGAAATCCATTTAAATACACACGTCAAATACAAGCAACGCAAATCTTCATTTGGAAATCAGCTGCCACTTTTGTTTTCCATGTGAGAAGTTTCTGTTTTTGTTTTGCTTTCATTATAGCCTTGCAGCTGCCACTCGGAATGACAAAGATATGCAAACCCATTTCTCACAGCTGTACCACAAAGAACCACAATTTAGCTGAGTAGCGATTTTCTTTCAGTGGCTATCAATTTAAATGTGGCTCAGTTTCAGACACAGTTGCTCAAATGGACAATGATTAATCAATCATTTGATTTGACTCGTTGGTTCCCAACTCGATTATCCGCTAATTAAACTCAGCTCTTTGTTCTGTTTGCCTTGCTTCATTTTGGAGATTTTTCTTTCTCTGAGTTCGCATTGCGCCATGCACAAAGGATTAAATTAAAATTGTTGCTAATCGAGCGTAGTTATTTTTTTGCATAGCAATTGTTGTTGTCTCAATTGATTGTCAATACGCTATGCAAATTGGCTGGGATTGCGTTGGTTGGCGAACTGAAATCAGGTTAATTAATAGCATTTCATATTATTTAATTTCATTAGTTGCCTACTTAAAGTTAGATTTATTGTTATGTTTTGTACCCATGACAATGCTTTAAAAGGAATATATTTATGATGATTATGACTAAAAGTATCGTCAAAAGTACAAATTCTGCAAAATCATTAGATGTTTGTGACAAATTATTTGTAAATCATAGCTTAAAGTTTTAAACATTGAAGCCCCAACAACTTACCTGTCTTGTGCACAAATTCGTACCTTTCCGATCGCTATTGTTGTTGCAA
This sequence comes from Drosophila robusta, assembly GCA_035043565.1. Lineage (NCBI taxonomy): Eukaryota > Metazoa > Arthropoda > Insecta > Diptera > Drosophilidae > Drosophila > Drosophila robusta. The sequence goes on along the minus strand of JAWNMW010000583.1, from coordinate 7,099,375 downwards.
ACTACTCGGGAAAACAGACGAATAATTTAAAAAGTTTACTGAACAACCTGCAGATTCGCGCCATTCATTAGCATGCAAATCTGAAAATATATTAGATGGTGGCCGAAGTCCTTTCAGGACCGCAGCTGTAAAAGCCACTTTAAGCTGAAACAACTAGCAGGACAAAGTTTGACTAACGAATTATGCACAAACAGGAACTGAGAAGTGCAAACTAGTTGGATGCTTGGCTTGTTGAGCTCAGGACATGTGGTAGTTATAATTATCTCTATATTATTTATAGCACCCTATTCAAAGATTGCTTCAGCCTGGTTTACTGGCATATAGCTTGATATTGTTAGATTATTATATCAAACGCCCTGCGTGGGTATATAAACATTAAAATAATTAAAGCCTTACCTATTAGATAAAAACTAAACAAGTATCAAAAATTTGACACTTTCGCTATGCGTGGTCCAACATTATCTGTTTTTTCAAATTTCAATTAGGCCTTTCTTTGGGTCTTCGCCCTTTTCCATACATATTTTATGTGTTTTTACGCAATATTTGTCATGCAGTCAGAGTTGCAGTAACAAATCACGAAAGCTGCAACCGAAATAAATTATTTCACCTGGTTCTTTTTGGCAACAGCCTTTGGCTAAAAATTGATTTGTTTTTCTAGCACAGTTTTTTGGTTTCTGTTGCTTTTGGTCGCAATTAAATAAACATTTTTCGCTTACAGTGTACACATAAAAATGATAAACGACTTTTCTGAAATTCTGCCAACGTTTTTCAAGCCAAATAAATTTTGATTTTTGTTTAATCATAACCCATATGCAATGTATTTAATCAATGAAATATTTAAATCAATTTAAAGTCTTTCTCAAACCCTCTCAAAAATTGCATCAATAGGAGTTGAGCTTCAGTTGATTTACCAGCAAAATCAAAACTCATCTAACGATTACTGCAAATTGCAATGTGATGAAAATTTGAAGCCCATCAGCTATTGGATCGGTCGGCAATGCAGAAATACGGCCACAAGCGAAATATTGCAATATATTTTATCAATATTCTAAAGGAGTAAAATGTCTGCATTGATGCGAATATTTCTTGCTTTGTTTATTTTCTTCTCTTGCAGCATGATTCAGGAAGAAATTGAAAATAAATCAATAAACATAAATATTTAAGTGGCCTTGTTAGAATACTATTTATGATGGTATTTCGTATGTATAATGTAAGTAGTAAAACGCAAGGATAGTTTCTGTCGAGATGTGCTCTGAATAAATAAAGCTCAAAGTCTAACAATAACATGTCAACTGTTTCTATCCATTTATCCATCCATGCCTATAGTCCATTACATGGAATGCATTAGGCTGCGTAAATATTTGCTGACTGAAACAAAATTCACGGCCTTTTAGAATTCAGTTAGTGCATCTACCCTGACTGCACTACAGTGCCACATACGCACACACACACACACACACACTCACAATCCAGCAGATGAAGAGGTTTCTCCCTTTGCAACTGCAAGTTTTTTGGCTCTACTGTAAAGCGCTTTGGCTCTGTGTATTTGACCAACATTTTTCACATTTAGAAGATGGTACAAGCGAAAATTAAATTAAATTTTTTAGCTTTATATTTCACAAAATTGATAAACTAAAACGTTAACATTGACATTAACATTCACATCTCCATTCCGTTGTTCTTTATTTTCATTTCTGTTATTAGAGGCACATTATTGCTTTTGTTCTTTGTAAAAGATTTGTTCACCTTTAACTAATTAATCCACGTGCCATAAACCATTTTAAAGAACAAAACTATTGTAAAAATAGCTGTTCATTCATTTATAAAAAATAATAATAATTTAACTCTTTATTGAATCGATTTAACGTTACATAAATATTGTATTCAAAGTATCTTTATTCTCGCAATATAAGCTTCCCAGTTCTCCATTTGCTGTAATTTACTAAATTCAATTTAATTCAAGTCGTACATCAACTTTTCAGCGTTGTTGGGTTTCTCGCAGGCAAAAGAAGCCATCAATATATCTGAAAGAACACAATAAATTTGTTAAATTTTTTTATTTATATTCAATTGCTAAAAAATTGATTTTATAGATTATTTTTATTCGTTTCCTTACAAAGCCACGACCCAAACAAGTGACAGGCAATGAGATTTAAAATTATTTTAAAGTTCTTTTTGTATCATATTTCAAACCAGGATGCGACAGATGAGACAGGTAATAGAACCCAAGTACCAGTCAATGTCATTTATCATCTCTGCCATACAATTTTTCCACAGGAATGGAGTTACGACAGTGAGTGTTCGCACAATACAACAACAACAACAACAGCAAAGCCCAAGCGGAAGGACGAGTAAGAAGGATGTGTTTCCAACTGGTCACCGATTCCAGTTGCTTTATCTATTTAGCCCAACTGTCTCGACTGTCAGCCTGTGTGTCAGGACATTGTTGAAAGCCATCAGAGCAATACACAACTAAACACAACCTTGAGTGCACATCCTGCAGGACATGCTGTTAAGACTCGCCAGCATTTAAGGCATTAAGCTTGCCCATTGTGAGAACCCAAGCAGTTTGTGGCTTTGGAATTCCTGCCGGCAAGTGCTCGAATTTGTAATACCCACTTTCTTTGGTCACAGTCACTGCTAAATATGGGAACAGGAACAGGAATGAAATCCTTAACTAATGAGCGGCTCATCTGTTTGTTGGCATCCCTTTTACCTTATTACCTAGATGCCATAAAGCCATGCAAACGCCTAATGAGCAAAACCGCAGCATTGCGCATTTACACATACGTTCACACATACATATATATATATGTATGTAGTTCATTATCTGGTTAAGAATTTCGTTTTCGTGTTGACCATGCAGCTTGTACAAACAAATTTACCGTTAACAACTAAAACAATGCAGCCAATTCAATTATCGAAATAAAATACAGTAATTGATTTATGATATTATTGACTAATGTTCTACAAAATTTCTGCCGCATAAACTTCTCAACTTTTATGCTAAAATGTAACTTCTCCATCTGCTGTGTTAATTCTCAGATTTAAGTTGGCGTTGAAGTATTTTAGGCTATAATCAAATAATCTCTAATTGGTGTGAACTACGAAAAGCTTATAAAATACAAAGAAAATTGTCTGCCCATTCGGATATTTGAATTGTAGGGCAGCATCCTGAAATGTCGCAGAGAAGTAAAACGAGCTACACGCTGCCTCGGAGACATGAAATGCACGTGAGCTTTCCGCGCATCGTCAGTCAGCAAGCCAGTCTGGCCAGGGCTCAGGCCAAGAGGGCGAATATTAGGGTGTATGAAAGAGTTAGTGGAGAGAGTGAAGGAGCCTGTACATCCCGCACATCTGACACGTATGTGGTCGTTCCACGAAGTAGTATCACAGAGGAATACCAGGAGGAGGATGGCGCCGAAGGTCACAGCACAAAGTCCTCATCGAGCGAGCCGCGCCTGAACTGGACCACCCTGCGTTCCAAGGCGGTGCAACTGCACGCCAAGACTGGGGTGCTAGTGCCATATCAACAGGAGGTGGTGGACGTGGAACAGGGATTGATGCAAAATGCTACATTGCATAGCTTTGATCCGATGTGGGAGCCAATGAAATTTAGCTCAACCATTTCCGTAGCCAAACATTTGTCCATAACGCAAAACCGGCGCCTGAGTAAGCCAGTGCCAAAAGACCATTCCCAAACATGCTAGTCCTAATACATAACCACTCCCGTAGAACCCTTAGAGCTGCTCGTCATAGCCGTGCGCAACTTTTGGTTCGACAATTTGGAATTGAAAATCGGAAAAGCTTACATGCACGTGGATCGGTATCTGTTCTGCTATTACATGAAGGCCTTTCAGAATTTCCACAGCAGCTTTCTAGAGCTGCCCAGCCACAAGACTCCGATGAATCTGATGGTTACGCTTTACAAGTGGATCATCAATGACAACAATGAGATGCAACTCGGCGATGACTTTCTGGAGATGTATATGATGGCCAAATTCCTGGACGTTCGCTATTTACTGGAGCAGTACTGGTACGCCTTTACTGTCAGTGGCAAGCTGGGCTTCTGGGAGGAGGAGGCGTTCCAAGCATACTTGCCGTCCAGGGAGCTAAAATGCGGCGATTTAATGAACGTATTCCTTTCCCGGATACGCAAGTGCTTTCTGCCATTAGTCGCCTCCTACGAGTTTGCTAACCTGAAACTGATCGAGGTGGTCTACTTGCTAAAAATGGATACGATTTGTGTCAACACCGAGGACGAAATATTCTTTAGCGTTATCCGCTGGCTGGAGTACGATTTTCCAAATCGCGTTAACCATATTGTCGAGCTCATGGCCGTGGTGCGTGTCCGCTTGCTGTCGCCATGGCTGATACGGTCCATTACCTTTCAACCGGAGAACGAAGTGATCCGCCAGGTGGGCGCCAACGCCATCGTCCAGGCCATGTTGTGGCACGCCACTTTATATGGCGAGGTGCGACTTATTTATCAGGACGACCCGACCAGCCACAATAACCCAATTGTCGAAAAGTTTAGTCAGTTTACAGACCTCAACCGGTTTTGGGTGTTCTGCCAGGGCGTGCCACATCATCACGACGTTAGTTGTCCTCGATTCCGACAACTCACTTACGGCACTTTCAACCTCTTCCTCATTAGCCTACAGCGCTACGCCCACAATTACATGGACACACTCGTTTTCGTGCCGTACAAACATTGGAACACCTATAAATGCTGCAAAAACACTCCACAATCTGCCCAGAGCCAGGGCAGAGCGCAACCCGTGTGTTCGCCTGTCTACACCTTTAGATGAGCCCGTCGAAATGTTTTTTTGGTATTGACATTTGATTGTTTGAACGGCGATATTTAAGCACACACAAAATGGACCAAAATTATACACTAAACTTTATCAGGTAAAATAAGCTGATTTACGAATATATAACAAATAAAAAGTATATATAAATATATAAAATTTATTTATAAAAAACTTGAAGAAAATCTACTTTATGCCTCCTCCCATACAATTAAGCAAATTCAATAAATACAACAAATTTTGCTTACCGGCTTCACCAATTTTGCTTGTTTGCTGTATATGGGAACAGAAGTGCGCGTACTCGCCGCTAGGTGGCGCCGGTGCCAGCTTCATTGAGTGCATATGCCTTATAAAGGCCCCTACAATCGTCGCCATCCGATCGAAGGCGTTTATGTTGATGTGACCATTCGGTAAACTAAGTTGGTGAGAAAACAAGAAAGAGAAAAAACACAAATTTAACTAAGATTGGTAACTAAAAGACTGGTTTACGCTACTAACTTAAGTTGGCTCTTTTGGAATGTCTATCATATAAATTGTGATATATCAATATTTAAATTTTGATTTGAGCATGCGTCACACACAGTATTAATAAACATATTTATATGACACTCGATAAATATTTATTCCTCTTAAATCAGCAGCAGAAAACATTTAAACCTCTCGGCATTTAAGAAAATTCATATGAAAATACAGGCAAGCATTTTCCGGCCAGTGAAAAATGAATTTTTATTTATATTATAAATTGCCACAAAATAATATTACTCATGTGCCCACTAGGCCATTTGGCACGCTATAATGTATTTTGTCACTCTGTGGTCAATGAAATTAAAGAGCCCCAATGCGAAGCGCAACTGAATTTCGGTTTAAATTAATTAATATTGGCAGGCACTTTAGTTGACAGAATGCTCAAACTTACCGCTGCAAACAGTTTTCACGTTCGGCCAGTGCCAATTTAACAATATCCGCAAACACAGGTATTACAACCCAATCATTGGGCTTGCCGCAATTGGTTGCTGTCGCCCCAACGTTGCTGCCACTCCCAGGCGGCACCATGGCTGGCTCCATCATTATATTCATATCGGAAGTGTCCGGACGCTGGCTGTCACAAGTCGGAAGTTCCTTGGCCAGGTCAACATCAGACGCTGTTGCAGGGCGTGTGGTTGTTGCTTCATCGGCAGTTTCTGCAGCTGTTAATGATAATATCGAAATTGCTGCCTGCTTATCAGTCTTGGGCCCTTGCTGCTCGTTTACAACGATTGTCTGCTGATGCCATAAATGTCCATGTCCCTCGGCGTGTCGTTGCATGCAATCCAATTGCTGGCATGTGATTTGCAATTTGCTCCACTGTAAGCGAAGACCAAGAGTTAAATGGCTGGCAAAACAAGGCTTCTTAAGATAAACAACAATATTATCAGACTTCAGAACTTGAAATTAACTCGTATTTAAGAAGACATAACCGAACTCACAATTACAAAGCTTAATTTTAATTCATCAATGAGATCAGTCAGAGAACTTACCACTAGGTATAAATAGAGTAAGTCTAGTATAAAATGCTTTACTTGAGTTTCATGGAGAATTTCAAAAATGTTGATTAGGGTTTCTTCGACACTTACCGTAACCTTAAGCCTGGCTATGGCCGGGGACTCCAGTGAGTCCAAAATTGCCGTGGCGCTGTTGTAGTTGCCCACGAGCAGACAATACTGAGCCACGCCGCTCCACAGCTCCACAGTTCTGCTGCGATCTTCAACTCCGTTGCACTGTACAAAAAAAGTAAAAAACACGAAATATATTTGATAACTGAAACAAACCAACGAAAGTTAGTTAGTCATTGTCGCAACACAATATCGCAAACACGTGACTTGGCAAAGTTTTGAGCAAGCAGCTCACGTGCCCTACTGGCCAAATGCCGTTGAAAGGACATCCTCCAGCAGCCTACGAAAAAGTCATGCGAGTCCCTTGGCCGCACGTAGCAGCCCATATTTAACATATGTACTATACATGGTAATTTTAATGCAATCCACAGGGTCTGGCGATGCCATCGTTATGTTTAACTTGGCCCTGCGCATGGCTGACCCGTTACACGGGGCACAGAGCTCAGAATATAGAAGCTCACCTGCAGTATCTCATTGCAGACAAATAGACGCAGACGTGCCGACCAGTCCAGGTACGTTTCCAGGTTACATGTCTTCTTTGGATCCAAGGCACCCTGTGGCCCGCCCGTTGAGGCAGGTTGGTCCAATTTTTTCTGTAAGAGTGAAAAAAAACATATTGTTAGTGGAATGCGACATACAGCAATGTTTATTAAGTTGTTTGTCATTACTTGGCAAATTTGCATATTAAAACAAGTAAGAACATTGCAGTCGGGTGTAACCGACTGCGCAATACTTGATCTAACGCGGGTTGATATTCAAAATATTCAAAAAAAAACTTGTGTTCATACGGACATCATAAAGTATGTTTATGTATATTATTTATCAGTATGAACAGCTTAATTGATATAACTAAAACTGTCTATCAATCTTAAAGTCTGATTCTGATAAGCCCCGAATTCTTGTTGCTTATCTTGCAAATTATTTAAGTTGCTTACTAGGTTAGCCGGTAAGTATGTTTAACTGATTTCCCACCTGTTTATCCCAGAGCACCATGCTGCTGCACTGCAAAAACTCCTCGGCTCCAATGTGCTTGGCCAATTTCTTTTCCAGCCGGCACAATATTTGTGCGTATTGAGCAGCTGTTAAACAGTTGAGGGGTGCAATAAGCTGATGGAGGGGAAGATTGTGTTGAATATGGTAGGAAAGGGTATTAAGTAGAAGGGGCCACCTTGTCGTTGTTGCTCTGACAGGCGCGCAGCTCAACCTCGTGTTTTTCTAAATCAGTCAGACGGTTAAGTAAGGCACTTAGTACTTGGGAAACTACGGCTTCTAAATGTGAATTGGAACACCTGCAAATAGGGGATATGCCGTAAAAAGATATTTCAAACCAGTTGGAAAACCGCATACCTAGCAACGATATGTCTTATATGATTCATCATACGCTCGTCCCGATAATCGTATGGAAATTTCTGAGTCCACTCGGCCAGAAGGGCAACTAAAGTCTCTAAACATTCGCAATCAGGTAACGAGTCCAACAGTTTGCCAAGCAGCTCATGTGGTCGCAGAAACAAACGTGACGATAATAAGAATGAGAACAGAAATTCCTGCAAAACAAGTAAGAGATTAATGGATCATAAATACAGCCGCACTAGAAATAGAATTATCTCAGTTTTTATGAGACACACGTAGACAGGGTCGGACTCAATGACTTTCATCTGTTAATTCCACATCAAATTAGCGCAAGCCTCAGGACTTGTTAGCAACGAATTAATTATTTTGGCGCTTCCTGGCGTGCTTTCGTCGTCCTTTAATGTTGCTCCTGCCTTGCTATCTGTCTCTTGTATGTACATTGTTTCATTTGTTTGTCTGGGCTGGTCTGCATTTTGGGGGTGCCTGCTGACTGCCTTCTGGTCATAGCGGCCCTGTCTCGAATTTGAAATTTGTTGGCAACTTTCCAACAAAATACTAACACTTTTCAGTTGAAGTTTGTGTGGGTATTATATAAATCAGCATAGTCCTCTTGATAATATAAACTAAATGTAGATATGCAGAATTTACATTGGAATGCATTATGGGAGTATTATGAATGGTTTTAATGGATTAATCCATTAAATTTCATATGCAGTTACACAGTTGCATATTTTTATTTGACGCCTTAAATTTAAATAAATACATATATGACGGTTAAGAAAAATTAAAAAAAAATCGAAGCGCACTGATAATTTATTTTGATTTTCAATTTTTAAACATTATACCTTTAGATTTAGATACGATTTTAGATAATACCTTCTATTGTATATTCAATCCATCGCAATATTTGGTTGTACTGGTAGTTTCTGGACATATTTTGGCCATTCTAAAGTCTTCTAAGCGCTTTGAATGAATTTATGTCTATTACATAAATTATTTATTTATTTCGAACCAGTGTGAATTATTTACAATTTATTTTAGCGCAAACCATTAGTTTACATTTAAAATGCATTAAACAATTTTCGTTTTAAATAAACTTCTCATTTATTTTTCATGTCTGTCAGTTTTTGCATTTGAATAAGCCGTATGTAATATATATTACAAATACCACCGCTGCAATTTCTGTTGATTACCTTATTTAAATCATTGATATGCGTGGGCATGAGCACCTCTGTGAATGAGTCCAGCGGTCCAGAAACTATTCTACCATTTACGTACATAATGCCGCCGGAACCCAAAACAGAGCTCTGTAAATAGACAAATAGTATTTCACTATAACTTTATAATTTGTTTAAGCAATTGCTTGAATAAAAATGGTTAAATTTAAGAGGAACGCTATCCTTTGCTAAATGCTCTGTCTTTAAGGAAATAAAATCAGCACAAATATTTTTGCTTTTATCTTTCAAAAAAATGGCCTGAAAAAAATCTATTTTTTATTTGTTTTTATTTTATTTCAACGCCAATATTTTTTGAGATGAGCCTATTAATTATTGACAGATTAAAGTGAACTGGGCAAAAATAACTATTAAATTAAACTAAGATATAAATTTACTATTTTAGACCTTAAAAAATGGAAAATATAAAAAACAGTAATTTTTTGGCTCTCATCAACCCGGCTTGAATTTTAATTTGACATATTGATTGACAGAAAAACATTCTATTTTTTTAGTACAGACTTTATCGTTTGAATAAAGCAAGTATACAACATGTGACATTGCCTCGAAATTTATATCACATTGGCTGCGTTCAAGCGGATTTTTGTGTACATCGTATTGAACTATATCATTGCTAGGGCCAAAACAGATATGATCACTTATTTATATTATTTGAATTTAAAATAGCCGCACCTCGAACTGCTGAAACCCCAACTTTGCATCATCTGCGTTTAACTGCTCCTCATTGTGCCGACGTCGGAATTGGCCGCTTTCCTTTGCCTGTTGAAAACCCAAGCTCATTTTCGCTGTCAGTTCGCCGGCGTTGAGGGTGAAAATGTTGGCGTCCGCATTATCAGGTTCGCCCTGGTCGCAGCGGGCTTCGTCGGTGCTTGGCTCGTTATCTGAGCTTTGCTGATGGCAACTTCCTCGCTGCCGATATACGTCCTTATCGCGATCCCGTTGACCGCGCGACTTTTGCAACACTGTCTGCTTGCAACGCGTGCCGCAGGCGATGGCTGATATCTTACTGGCATAAAAGTACATCGCCATGTGTCACGTTCTGGTGGCCGCTCGTGACGCTGTCATGTGGTTGCTGCACGTTGGTGTCTGCTTACGGATGGATTGTTTTATGTGTGATTAACGCCCGGACACGCCCCGAACAGGTGACAGACCGTACAACTTGCAGTCGAGGACTCCGCCTCGCAATGTCATCATCACGTCCATAAGATACGTGCGCTGAAAAGAACGAATTGTCTGTGAAAATGTGCGGTATTTTATGATTGATTCAATGACTCATCATCACATAAACATTGCGGATACTCGTTAACCATTACTCATACGCCACATTGCACACAAAAACAAAGGTAGGGACACGTATAAGTCGCAGCAGTTGATTTATATAATATATAATTGCTATATTGCGCCTTGACTTATTCTATGAATTAAGGTACTTTTCGACATGAGACAAAAATTTTAAAATATATAAACTTCCGATTAATATAAAAAAGTTTTAACACGCTGCAAACAACGTTTACATTTTTACTGGCATTAAATAGGAAAATAGTTGTGATCGAATAAAACGTAAACAAATATATATTATTTTAACAGCTGAGGAATGTGAGAAAAGGCAAATATGTCACGAACATTTTATGTTATACTGCTAATCCGGACATTAAATTTACATAGCCATACAACTGCTTTGTTTCGAGGTGGGTCACAAATCCGGTCTATTTTTAATTACATTTTATTTCATTATATCTACACATGCCTGCTCAAAATACTGGGTCTGGTTGTTGAAGCTGTCATATAAATTATATTCGCAGATTCCTTTTTCTACTTCCCCTCGCAGCACGTTTGGTTAAACAAAAAAGTTTTAGCACATTGCAAAAAATGTGAGGCCCTTTCAATGGCCTACAACATTGTCTACACTGAAGAGAAAGGAAATAAAAAGCAATCAATTATGTATATTGAAAAACGAAAAGGTTGTCCTGCTTTTATGCTTGTAATAGTGCACTTAACTCGAGACCCGAACGGCAATGGGCGTGTCCTTGATTGACAGCCTACACAGCATTTGTTGCAAATTACTTTGTTGTGGCTCTGTACAACATTTACCAGCAGGCTCAAAAACACCCAAAAAAAAGTGAATGTGAAAAAACAAAGTGTTTTCCTGATATAAACGTGCTACTATAAATACTGCTGTCATCAAATATTCTCTCTGGTTGGATCAAAGTTGATCAAAGTTGACAACAGCTAAATCAATATAGTGAGCACCGTCTGTGTGCTTACAAATTAAAATTATTAATCTCATATATGATGCTCAACGTTATGCTAAAAGGATAAAGCAGAATATCAAAAGAAATACATTGCACAAACTTAAATTTTTGATGAACTCTAGAGAATGAAATTCCATTTCATGATTAAAATCCTTGATCGATTTAACAAGGAAATAAGATCGATACGTGTCACCCAAATACTTGACAATGATCTGTACATCTGTTTAATATTAAAAAAAATGGACTATAATAATATTTTGCTTCTAGTATAAAATAAAACTGAAATATTTTTGTTTAAGTAACTTTAAACTGACAGTTTTATTCAATTTTATAGCCAATTTAAAGGCTTAAAACATTTATTCGACTTCGATTTAAAATTTAATCTTTATATTATTGCAAAGGGCTTTAAAGTCTTTTTGTTTTCAAATGTTTCCACATTTCAAAAAAATACAACGTTTATATTCTAATTTAACATGACTATTGCAATATTATTTAACTTTACTTGGAATAAATTCGTTTGTTGAAAAGAAGATCTAGAACTAAGCTATTAATCAGACAGCATAAGGAGCTCTAGTTACAAGTGTTAGCCAATTCTTTTTTAAATCATGTATATATAAAATTCCAAATTGAATCATATATAATCATATATATCATATATAATCATATAATCATATATAAAAGTTATAAATAGTTACATATTTAATTCTTTTCAAATTGAAAATCATTTTTATTTCAATTGCCCCCATGGAAACAAAAAATGACAACAATTTTTACCTCATCATTTTTCTACTAAGTGTTTGATATAATCGCCGTTACGGTTAACAGTAACTGGACACCATTTATATCATAATCGCACTCGCATACCAGTTAATCGCATTTGATATTATTTATTTAAGAGTTGTTGTTTTTGTTGCACTGTAAACTCAATAAAATTGAGCGATTAAATTTCCGAGATCTTTTGATTGCTGACTTAACATTTTACGTGTATTCCCTTACCGGCGTATTATTATATTTTATTAAATATTATATAAATATTAATGGGTGTATGATACACTGACACTGAGATTACATAATGATGAAAACTTCTAATTCCAGTGACGTGGACTTATTTTTATTTTTGCCATCACATATGAAAAGTTCTTTTTTAAAGTTATTTAAGCACTTAAAGTTTTGCCTTTTCCCTATTGTAAGAATGCTATTTTCCTTATATTAATTTCACTAAAAAGTACTACATTAATAAATATCACATAACAATATTTGTCACCTTCTATTGCTTAATTTATTGATGTTTTTACGAAATTTCATTATATGCATTTGTTACGTGATTCGCTGTACAACCTATTTTCAAAGTAAAAAAACATTTTTGCGCATTTTGACCCGCGTGCGCGAAACCTTCGCTATGAACTAAATGTTAACATCGGTGATTGCCGATTATGTTGCTGTGTTTAAAATTGGCTTATACAGAGCAGCTACTGCTAAATAATGGGAAAATTTCTGCTGTTGGGATTAGATCAAGTCGCAACTTAACTGATGGTAATTTGACTCCATTAGTCGTTGCGTGCAACATGTTGGACATCAAACCTAAATACAACCACAGGGTGGGCTGTTTGGTCTTGCTTCACTGTAAGAAAGATATGTGGACGACTAATACAAATTGTTGGGATTGCGACACAGGCGTCGTTTCAATTACCCAACTCATGTGTTACCTCGAAAGTATGCTAAGTAAACACACTGTCGAGGGCATTGTGCACATGTCTAATGACCCTGCCAACACACCTCTCCGTACGGACCAAAGGGAATGCCACAAAACAGATATCTTTCCCCCCACAGCTGAATTCCCAAATGTCTGGCTTTGTTTTTGTGTGTCCGCTTCGCTTGTGTGATATGGCCAATTATTTGGCTGAAATATTACGTTAACTTATTCAGCTTGTAAATCTATATTTAAATGCTTGAAATGTTTAAGCAAAAAAAGTTCACAGGGCAAATTAACGAAATCAATTGGAGAATTTCGTCGAGAGTGTTAACTTTGGCTGTGGGTCAAGAGTCTTTAACACGCACACCCACACCCACACACACACATTCTGCTCGCATAGCTTAAGGACAAACATTTTGTGAGGTCATTTGGGAAATTGCTGAGAAAAACTTGGACCAACAAAAGTTTCAAGCAGTAGCTTAAATTGCATATTTTTGTTGATTTTGTTATGGGTAGTAAAAACGAAATTCATTTTTATTTTCTGGTGTTTTATATATTGAACTTATTTTGACCTTGCTTGGCTTGGCCATTTAACTTCGCGTGAATATAACAATTGCGGTGAATGTTGGAGAGAATAATAGAATTTTGAAACTAATAGAGCATGCTTAAACTGCAACTTATGCTACCCCTTAAAAAGTGAGAAAACCCCCATTGAATGAATTTTTTTCTGTTTCCATAAAGTATTTAATTTCTTGTGCTGCTCGTTTTGATAAATATCGAGGTAACTTGACCAACAAATATTTTTTACCTTATGCGATTTTCAATTAAATAATTTCGTGGTTTCATGTAATAGCTTCAAAATTGCCTAGATATATCGAAAGGAGAAAGTTTTGGTTAGATTTGTTGATTTTGCTGAATTGCAGAAATCTGCAAGGGTTCTTCATCTGTAATTCTCACACATCACTCGATTCGGCGACTCGCGTTCAGATGGCGAGGTATTTACATATGCAAATGTGGATATTTAGGGAGCACACTTGGCTCCGTGTCTAATCCAATTTCAATGGCGTAATCCACCATGACGGGCACTAAAAGCGAAGTCGAAAGACGCCTGTCAACTGGTGGGTTAATGCCTTGGTGGCTGTCAGTTGCCATTTCTTGCCCAAAGATCTTTACGCACCAGGGCACTTCAAATGCTTGAGTGCTCAATTGAATTACATGACATACATATAAACATGTATGTATATGTGCCAACTTGTACTCTAGATATAACTACATAAAATATCGTATTGCACTGCAGACAGAACTTAAGTAAGTTGCGTCCTTAAATGCCGGCATAAAAACTCAAAGTTGACCACTTTATTTCGACTTTGCTTAAGTTTTATGAGTGCACAGATTCCATGAAGATTTCTGCGCTGACTGAAATGCTTGCAACGTGCTCGGCTTAACAGTCAAGTTGGCAACTTTATTAGACCACGAAAATGGCTGCATTCAAAACGAAATTGCATTTTATAAGACTCATCAAAATGTTTCAGACAAGCGTGGAATACAAAATATGTATAAGCCGCATTAATTCAACCCTTTATTCAGAGTTTTAGCGAAACAGGTTCTGTCAGTCCTGATGAGGAAAACTCTCTCAACAACACCAGCAAAATTCGCAGTAGACAAATTATTTTTTTAACCCTAGAGCTCTTTTTGAGCTCATTGCACTTTGTGCACGAATTGAGGGCCTGCTTTCTAAATAATAACAAACATTGGTCGAAAAATATTTTTATTTTTGTTTTAATTGTTGAAAATATAAATACGCAAAAGCCGAAAGGATGTGGCTTTCATGCAGCCACGCTGCAGAGCACAGTTTAATTTAACACCTGTCGGTATAAATAATAATAATAATAATAATACTTTTTCAGTTGTGTGCAAATGAAAAGATAAACTAGAGGCTCACCAGTTTTTAGCAACTTTATCTCTTTGTATCTGAAAAATATTACTTTGAGTTTTATCGTACAGAGAGAAAAGTATATCCAGAAAAAAGTTCACAATTTGTAAGGACTATTTTTGCAATTATCTACCTTGTTTTTATTTCTCACTATTCAGTTCTTTAAATATTTTTGCAACTCTCAAAATTTGCCCGTGGGAATTAAAATAAACTTATTTTATGCACCTGCTGCAACTTTGCACAATTAACTTTAAACATTGCAGCCAACTGAGAAAGTTTTTCAGCGAAATATTTACGTTATTTTAAAGACAGCATTCACTTAGCCAATGTCTTAAATTTGCCTGATTAATATTTAATATTATGCTGACGATTATAATTTATTTGTTTTTATCTGAGCTTATAGCTTTTTGGAAATGATAACATAGAATAAAAATCTACTCTTTTTCATTTTCCCGTTAGAAAACTAATTAGTGTACACACTTTTTTATTTTGGCAATTATTGGTTTGTTTGTTGTTTGTTTTGCGTTCTGAAAATTTCATTTACAATCATAAAATGTTTACTGTAGGGCACTTTATGCTCATTAATATTAAATTTGGGGAGTTCCAATACTATTTGTATACTTTGCTCCAAAATAACTAATTTTGTTTGCTTTACAAAAATGTTGAATTTATTACATTACATTAATTAATTTATGTCCGTCTGACTGCTTGTAAAATCATATTAGTACACATCAGTAGTGTACAATAATATTGTATTGTGCTCTATTTGCTTACCTTGTTTCCTCTATATTTTTTAGAAATTTTCAATGAGCTGGAAATTTGGTTTTCTCTCATATTTCCAACCAATTTCAATTTTAAGTTGATTTGAGCGTTTGCTTACAAAAACACGCAATGTTAGAAGCGCATTTAAAGTTCTTCCTGCACTTTTATGCAAATTTCATGTTCTCGTTTCATGTTTTCC
The DNA here is from genome assembly GCA_035043565.1 of Drosophila robusta. Taxonomy (NCBI): domain Eukaryota; kingdom Metazoa; phylum Arthropoda; class Insecta; order Diptera; family Drosophilidae; genus Drosophila; species Drosophila robusta. Next base: position 7,083,488 of record JAWNMW010000583.1, on the reverse strand, counting down.
ATCTGCCCCGACTTTGGCCTAGACAGCATTTAGAGAAAGTTAATGTCACGCATTCAACTTCAACACACTTTTCTCTCTCTAACACTCTGTTGGTAAACAGTTGTAGTTGCTGTTGTACTTTTCATGTTATTGCTTTTACAAGTCAGCAACATAATAGGTTAATTGTGTGTGTGTGTGTATAAAGCTTTTAAGTGTGAATTTAATAAATTGTTCGCACTTAAGATAAAAATCAGTAAGTACTGTGGTGCACCAGATGGAACAGATAACAAGCTAAAGTTTTGTATGTTAGATAAATGTTTATACTCATTTTTGCATAACCAAAGGTGGTAAAAATATGCGGTTGTGTGTAAAAAGAATAAATATTGTGTTATATAAGTAAATTTAATAAACTTACGTACCGTAAACTATTTCCCTTCAACTCATTAAATGCATGTAAATAAATGGGAAATATAAATGGGAACTTACGAATACTTAAAATGTCACTCAATAGTAAACCTTACTGCCAATACAAATAGATGTTCATCGGTAAGAACATCGACCGTGTCAATCAAACTTAATAAAATGTATCCAGAACACTAAGTGGAGTATCTCAAAAAATAAAAAATAAATAATCATTTAGGTTACATAGCCTTACACAGTCAGATGGCTGACATTCTTTCTTTCAAATGAAAATTCAAGAATCTTTTTTTTTGGCTGCAGGGTATCTACTGGTCTATCAAAAGCAAGCGCGGAATGCTTGTTGAAAAGTTAAAAATACTTTAGATACAACAAAAGACGCATACAGCCGCTGGTAAAGTTTTCGGAATTTTACAGAATTTTACTGGGTTGTAATGAAAGAAAAAAAAACTACCACACAAAAAGCCCACAGCTGTGGCCCCAAACTTTTGCCATTCGCTAGTGAAAGCTTTTCACTCAACATTTCGCCACTTGTTTTGCATCTTTGTTTAACTTTAATAATGATTACTTTTGATTACTTTTCTGAGGCTCGAAATGCACATCAAAGGTGAGAGCTAAGTTAAAATCATTAAATTCGTGCTTTGTTTTTTTTAACAAATATTAATAATATTAAAAATAATTATTATATATTCGTTTCTAGTTGAAGTTCAAAATAAGATATCGAACCAATTTTTGACATGACCTAACACAATGATTTATATCAATAAAATTAAGCAACACTCCTCTTGCATACATCACATATAGGTAAATGATTGGCATAATTAATTTAGTTAATATAATCCTCCATTCAAATCGTGCTAAAATCGATTGGTATTAATTTCTTGTTAGCGTTCAATTATCAGTAATAAAGATGAGTTTTATAGTTTTATAGACAATTATTAATTAAAAATTCAGTGGACCCGACTACGTCCATTAACATTAATTAACAAAATTTTCGGTTTGAGAACAATTGTTAATTAAAAATTCAGTGGACCTTACTATCTTCAACACTTGCAACAAGATTATTTTTCTCGTGTATCTTGGCGTATAGCAATGTGACTGTGTGTGGAATGGCAAGCTATTAAATGAACCTTCAACTGCAGTGCAAAAAAGCGACATTAAAAAAATGTTGTGAAAAATCAGCATACAAAGAAATTGAAATACATATGCTCTTTTCTCTTTGAAAAAAAAACTATATTTATATGTGCACCCTGCACACATAGTTGATTGCCTTAGTAGATCTAGGCAAGCACTCAGAGCCACTGTGTAGTTAGCCTAGTTACAGGGTATGCGGTAGTTGAAATCGTTGAAATTTATTTTCTTTCCATTTTCCACTTTTTATCATAGTACTTGTTTTAAATTTATTTTAAAGCGTTGGTCAAACAATTTCTGGTCGTTAGCTGACATTCATAAACCGCACATGTCGCAAAAACGATATGAATACGATAGATAAATAATCGTATAAATATTATTTTGTTGCTTTAATAAAAATGCTAAAAGTATAAATTAATTCCTGTGTTAGATGACGGTGTTTTTCTCGGTTAATTGTTGGCTGTATGTTTTTAATCCAAATTGTTTTTTGTCAATAACAACCGTACGCTTCGCATTTGACGTTTAATGAAAACCGAATCTAATAATACTATATCAAGATAATAAAATATGATACTATGTTTTAAACGTGCACTCTTTAAAATTGATAAGTTTTGTTTATAAAAGCAACTTTGACCTGTTATAAGTTGATTTTTATCAATGCCAATTAAAGGAAATGAAAAAACTTTTCAATTCTAATTAAAATCATATTAAAGAATGTGATAAGAAATAAAATGTTGCAAAGCTCACGTTTTGCTTGGATAGTCAACAATTTCTTCTTCCCTTTTTTTTGTGCCTGTAATACAATTGATTTGGGTTTTAGCCCAACTTCTTTATTAGTTTGCTTCGCACACAAGTAACTTGATTTCTAAGGCTGTGGCAAGCGAGAATGGCTGGGTAACGGGCCGCATAGGGAATGGGGCAGGGGCCACTTTTCCATTAAATAATGTTATTAGCCGCAGCAATTTCAGTTAGCCTTTGTGTTTGAGCCTTTTTGTGCAATTGCTTAGTGTTGGCCAACGGGCCGTTTACAAAGCATTTTCACTTGGCCTCTTAGCAGTTTATTTTAGCTGATTTCATTGTGATGAATTCTGTAAGCTGTGAGCTTAGCCAGAGCCCAAGACTAATATAACGAGTATTTACTCAGCTGTAAGAAAGATTTTCGTCATCATTTCCTAATGGATTTTTTTATATGTATGTATGTATTTTCAAAAAGGGTGGTAAAAGCAAATTTGATGCTGCGTTGATTACTATAATAACTAGATCTGCAACAACTTAAACAAATCTATTTACAATAACAATATATAGGATTATGCTCTTTTTTTATAAATATACTCGACAATTTTGTCTTAACTTTTCTGCTGCTGTATGAATGAAACTCTGACAAATACTTTAAATTTTGTTTTGTGTGCACATTTTTCGGCACTTTATTTTCCTTTGAAACTTTTGTGCATATACAAGTTCAACAGACGCATATCAAAAACTTACCAACAAAAGGTAAAAATAAAATGTTATTTCATGTTAATTTGCTTTCGAATTGGAAAACATTAATTAAACAAAATAAAGTAAGATCTAAAACTTTTAGAAGTTTTGTATGCCTCTTCGATATTTTGTAAATAGCCATCAAATAATTTTCACTTCTATAAATTATACAGACAAGGATCCTTTACTAAAATGAATTCCCTTTTCCTGAGGTTCAGCACAGCCAAGAGCCTGTAACTATCGAACGATGACTTTCCTCAGGCAGCCAGCTATCAATTCAGCCACTGGTGAAATTTGTGGCCTATAATTAGGTATAAACAAGCAATAAAACTTACTCGGCTGACTGCTTTTCATGTTTGCCATCAAATTGCATTTGCTTTTGGGCTTTTGGCCTTTGTTTGCGTGACATAAGCGAAATACATCCCCAAAACAGATGACAATCGATGTCGCCCCAGTAGTGAACATTTTTGTCCGAACCGTTTTCAGTTTTAATTAAAGTCACATCAATTTGTTATTTGGACACGAATTGTAACCCTTTTCATTATACCCTTGCAAAAGTTGTTATAATCTTCTAACGCAACTTGTAACACATTTATTGTTCAAAGTCTCCAACAGCAGTTAGATTTGGAGTCTGAACGAACAATGTATTAAACATTAAATATTTTTGAAAAATATTTTTGTTAACAAAGTTTTTTTTGAGATCTTTTTTGAGATCTTTAGGATTGTTTATTCTCGGGGTAGAATTAATTAAAAGGGTATTTAAATTTCGCCACTGTGCAGATATAAAGTTATTCTTGTTCTATTGAGCAAACAATTGCTTGATATTTACTTTGATAAAACTGCAAACCGAAATTCAATTTTCTATAATGTTAACAAACTGTGTAATTAATTAATGTTGAATATTATGAAACAATTCCTTTTATATTCAGGTAAGACTTTCTTGTTTAAATTTAATTATACATCATTGTTTAGTAAGAAAGCTTATACGACTGTATGTATTTAATTGTATGAAATAAAATCAGCATTTACAATATGAAGATTTTGCTATTGTTATTATTTAAAGCGAAAAGTGAATAAAACTTGAAAATAAAATTTATTCATTATTTAAACACTTCAGTGAGTTCACATTGTATTTTTGGAATATTCATGGAAGCTAGCATAAGTTTATGAAACGGCTCGGAAATGCCTACGGTATCTCCCAGTTAAGGACTTGCGACTGTCATTCTGAAATTTATTCACTAAGTTCAAGGCAAACAATTAGTAGCAAGCATTTATTTTTAATTTATGTAAATTACAGTAGCACTTCACTCAAACTTCAACACTTAAGAAGCTCGAAAATAATTTTCTTACCCAGGCCGCGCACATAAAATAAAATCCACTTAAATATTCCTATACTCTGCTTCTTCTCGTGCATCTCTAGCCTTGTGAAGTGCGATGAAACGCAAAGGAATGATTTTTCAGATAAAGACACGCTGCCCTTTGCAAATTGTTGAATTATATATAAGCATGCACATGTATATGTAAGTAAAGTATAAATAAGTGAAGAGCAACAAGAAGTTGTACAATTTATTTGGGACTGGCAAAAGGCCGGCAGGAAACAGCAGCAAAAATGCCACAAATTGCGCCAATGATGAAAGCCAAAGTTCTTCTTACGACGTCTCATAAAAATGATGGCAATGCCCTCAGATACCCTTAATTGAGTGGGAAAAAGAATTTTTCCATTTGTCTGCATCGCGTCTGGAAATGTGAGTTTAAATATTTATACCCGTATACTGCGACAAGTTCTTAGCAGTCCCAAATAATTTGCAGCCAGTGCGAAGCTGACGGCAATTTTATAATTATTATTTATGATGACAACTTTCTTTCATTAACTGGTTTTTTCCGGCGTTAGGAAAAAACAAATGAAAACTTTGGCCAACTTGATGACTGCCGAATGTCCTTGTACCCAGCAAAGCATAGTATAAAACAATCATAGAATATTATTTTATTGTCTTCGGTTAGTCTTTGGATACGCTTTCTTCTGCTATTTACTCTCATTTTTACACTGCCTTTGTTCGCCTCAGCTTTTGCCATTGTTGCCTCTGTGCCGATTGTTTTTCTTTGTGGAGTCAAAACAAAGAGCGTGTTAATTAAATTAAATTGCTACAAGCCATAAAAGTGTAACGTTTTGAAAAAAGAATGCAGAGGTCATCAAAATTTGTACTTTTTCAGCACGCTATAATAGTTATTCTACGCTGTAAATAATGTTTTATGGACAAAATTCATATCAGTTTTCATGGATGCTAACTGAGAGTTATTTACAGATGTGTATTTGAAAATAATTTTTATTTTAATTTGAGCGTAAACATCTATAAAAAAAATATTAAAATTATAGAAAAGGTTTGTTTATATTATTTCGATTAAATACTTATTTTATATTATTGCACGTAAAAGCAATTTACTAAAAAAATAATATTTAATAAAATGCCGCCATGTCGCTAACTAAGCTGAGTAATTTACTGAACAAATTATCGATTCACGAATTTTAAAAGTCTAAGCTTTTGAATAATGAAATATCATTTGAATAAAATCAGCTTAAAATCACGATAACACCATCTCATTGACTATTACTATGCACGGCTTTTGGATAAATAAACGCACCTCCTTGGAATGCATTCATGTGCATGATTAAACATAATTCCAAGTAAAGTTGCTAAATTTTTTACATCACTCCAGCAGCCACATATACTCACCCAATGTTAATAAAATTATCTTCTCCTTTTCCGCTTTGTTAACGTTCACTTGAGCAGACACGTGGCATCAATTGGATGCAACTGCAACTTGCAACTGTCAAGTTAAATTTTGTGCAGCTTTCTGCTTTGCATATCTTTGTGTAGCTTTGTTAGCTTCAGTTTCCGCTTTTGCCTGCTCCGTGCAGCAAGTGGCATTTGTACGTCAATTTATATAAATACTTGTCTTCATATTTGTACGGATTATATGTTTGTGATACGCAGTTGTAGTTGCTTTGTCTTCCTTGGCTTAACAAGTCATAAATTCGTTCGACATGGAATGGATACTCAAATATGTCACTTATTTTACTCTGGCACTCAAATAAAATATATTTCCGGAGCTTTGAAGAAATATTTGATTTTTTCGAAAAAGTACAAATATTTGTAATGCAATTTAACAAGTACACCTAAAAGTAAAATTCAAAATTGCGAATGATTATTAATAGTATATAGTTATAAACCCTCAGTCAGCATTTTAAATAGCGCTGACTAGTTTTGAAAATCGGCTTGGCAATTATCGCAACAAACTTACTAGGCTCCGATTCAATATCAGATGCTCGTTATTCTATTGCCGGACTGGCTAAATAAAACAACTTATACTGAAAAAATTCCGTAGCTTAGGTAAACAACATTGTAATATAAAATCAATTATTTATCTGGTTGTAAAAACTTCTCATTTTAATTGCCATTTTAAATAAGATATCAATTTGCTTTCGGGCAAAACCACTGACGGGAACAACCTCAAATACAGCTCATGCAAGCATTAAAAGCAACAAATTTGTGGTCAACAAAATTGCATTTTTGACCAGAGCAATGCCAAAACAATGTGGCTCCTCCCACTTTCAGTTGAGAAAAGAAAACAAACATTTCCGTTTGTAAAAGTATTGATTTTCTTATCCTTTCGGGTTCCCTGTTAGTTTAGGTGACTTATTTCCGGTTGCTGTGTTCGACCCCAAATGGGAACAAGTAGAGATAGGATAACTTTTAAGAGCATATTTTCAACAATAGTTATGATTTTTGAGCTAAGAAAACAATAGCTGTAATTGATTGCAATATGAGTGTTAAAGTGTCGATTATATTTTTAAACTAATTTTAAATTAACTATTTTTCTAAAGTTTAAATAATACAAATTTGAAGCATATTCATGTTTATATTGTGTTTTACAAAGTAAAACAACGAAATGGCGTTAATGTAATTAAAAAAACATTTACCTCCATTAAAATGTCAATTTGTTGACTTTATTGCATTATTCTGCCAGACCATTAAACTCATTAAAATTTGACACTGTTCATGGTTGTCTGCGTTGACTATCGTGTGGTAGCTGTGCGAATGGGCCCATCTGAAAGCTATTCAGCCCGAGTTACGCATTCAATTTATCTACCTCACAATCCGTGAGCTTCTCATTGTCTCAGTGGTTGATGTGATTAACGTTCGTCATGGCCCCATCCTCCGGCTGTCTGGGCAATCGCACAGCGCCGCGATGAGCTGTGCGTTTATCAAATGTCAATTAAGCTGCGGTTTCCAAAGTGATGCCAACAGCCCCCATCACCCTGAACCTTGTCGTGCTGGGCCCCAACTTGGCAGCCCTACTGAGTTTGAATTGGTGCTCTCGGCCGCTAAGTGTTTGGGCTCGTTGCTTTTTGGCCGTTCCTGGCAATGTATTGGCTGGCAAACAGATAGAGAGGCTCGTTGTTCTGGCTCTCTATAGCAATTTTCTCGTCCTTGCCGTATCCTGCATGCAGGTTTTTCGTTTTTCGTTTTTCGTGGACTCTTTGCGCGCTTAACAAACTTCACGTTACTGGCAGTCATAAGATACGTTCGTCCTGACGTTGCCTGCACTTCAAGTTGCGCAGTTTATTTCCTTTTCCATTGGTGCTTTTGATAGCTTTTTGATTTCTCCCAGTCAGACAGTCCTATGCATATTAAATGCCTTGCATTGGATTTCTTGGGAATTTACAGGCACACAAGTGACACATATTCTCACACATATCACGATGAGGTGCTCTAAACTAGGGTAATATGCCAAAATGTTGACGGATGCTTTAAATATAAAAATTTAACCACGACAGGCAAATGTGCTCCAGTCGAGTATGCAGGATAAGAAGATATACTGAACACACGCTTTAAATTCTTTTTAAAAAACGTTAAAAATATCCATTTATATACAAAAAATAAAAAGAGTTTAAATAAACATTTATATAATTATTAAAATTTGCTTACTCTTTAGGAGTTTTTAATAAAAGTACCAAAATAGGAATTATTGTCTGAGCTATATAATAAAATTATGCAATAAATTTAGAAAGCCAAATTACAATACTGAAACTTAAATCGGTTATAGCCCCTGCTTTAAATGTGAATACTTTATTTAGTACAGCATAGTTCTTAGTTGTAACATTGTTAGGTGGATATCAGAATTAGTAAGAAAGTCTGTTTTCTGGCAATCACATGCAAAGGATATGCTAAGTGGCCTTTGTCATAGTTAAGTATGTGCCGGAAGTGGCTGTCACGGAAGTGCCACTAAGAGCATCACAGAACACCGTCGGCGGCAAGCTGTGAGTAAAACATCTCAGTTTTATTTGGACATTCAACGGGGGCGTTAAATGTTTAATGTAGAGTTTTTGCGAGTGTATGTCATATAACAACGGCAAAGTTTATCAGCTTGTTATGATTTCACAAACATTCGGCCGGCAGCTGTCAACGGTCGCTTTGTCCTTGCCTTTGTCCGAACCATCAACGGACGTCCTGTCGTGTCCGTTAGCTGTGGCATAAACAAGACAAGGATATGCCATGCTGCCTCCTGCCATACTGAAATTCCAGAAGGACAAACAAGCAGATTGTTTATCTTAAGAAAGTCACGTAAAGTGTCCAACTTTGACTCGACTAACAGCCTGGGGTCTATTTTAACATTGAACGTCTGTCTTGCCTTGATGTTGGCTTGATTTGCCTATCAGGTTAAGCGTAATCTTGATTTCAGTTTTAATCTAAAGAAGGCACTACGTACATATTTGCGAACCCTTTTAAAAAAAGCTCATGAGACATTCAAATTACATTTTCTAATTACATTTTCTGTCCCCCAATATCATTAAGTCAATGCAGTTCCAAGTAAGATTATTAATATTGTTTTACTACATAAATAAATGACGTAAATCAAAGTCAAGTGAGATACAACTTTTTTGAACAAAGAGTTATTAAATATTGCTAAATCAATAAGGATTATAAACGCAAAATTTTATTAATTAAATACCAGAATATTACAAGATTTTAAATCTTTACCTTTTATAAACCCTTTTGGCTTTTGTCGTTTGGAGCATATTTAGCAATTGTAGCTCTTTTATACCCCAAGTCTAATGCAACTGTTGACGTCTAGTCTTAAGTTTATCTATCCGCCTGATAAACGCGGCAGCTACTACGCCCAGACGGCCTTAACGGTTTTCGAGAGCAGTAAACGTTACTCTACTGGAAAATGGGGATACATATTTTACTATTTGTGGAGTAAATAGCCTGCATCAATGCAAGGCTTAGTTTTCTCTTTGGGGAATTTCTTGCACACAACCAAAGGATTTTCTAGCGTGTTTGGCGATGCCAAGCACGTAAACAACTTCCGAGGACGAATCATGGATTTCTAAGCGCCAAGAAACTTATATGCTTTGTTGTTACTTTAAAGCACGTTTCTTTCAACCCATCTTTAAAATCGATTGCGAATAATATGATTTGAATTGTGCTTGATTTTTATGAATATTTAGCAATTTAACTATACATATAGGCAATTGAAAAAGCAAAGTTTAATTATGATTTGATTTTAACACGTTTCACACGCTCGATACATGTGACATGTTTCAGGTGTAGCTTAAAAGAAAAGAAATTAGAGCATCACGTGGATTTTATGGGACACAAAAACAACACTAAGAAACATGCATCTAACTTTTCTTGCAAACACCATTTTGTTGCGCTTTTATAGCCCTCAGACACATTCGACGGAGTCGCTATTTCAAAGTCATTAAGTCGAAGCAGTTAAGCTTGGTGAAACTTTAGTTGCTGCCACATACGACCTATATAAAATGCTACAGGGCCATCATTCACGTGCGGGTCTGTAACTGGACTCGCCCGCTCCCTTGTGGCACGTAGCGTAGGGTAATTGAATTCTGCTGGTAGCTGCCAAAGTTCAATTGCATTTTAATGAAAATTTTCGGTTGCCACAGAGCCAAGCTGAAGTTGCATCGGGTTGTCCCCTAAGCACAAAAGAAATAAATAAACACACATGTCAACTGACGAATCGAGGCAACGAAAGAGCAAACAAATGCACTGCACACTGAATACAAGTTTATGCACTGACATTTGTTGTGCTGTGTTGTGTTGTGTTGTGTGTGTGGCTTTTGAGATTGGTTTTGGCCACGAGGCAAAACAGACAATACTGCAACTGACAACAGACAACGGCTTTTAACAACACGTCGGCTTAGCTTCAGATAAAGGAATTTTATGGTAACAGTAAAATTTTGTGCTTTGAGCCAAGCAAATTTGTGCTTTGTATTTTTTGGCACGACTATTAAATGGCCAACCGCTTGCAAACAATGTGGGTCAGAAAATCAGTAAGGTCGAGTCTCTAGAGCAGTCTTTCTTCTTTATTGTTCAAGTCTACCAATATATTAATGTGTTAACAGTTAATATAATATATTCATGTGTCTAGCCAGGTTAGGTGAATATTTCACAAATAAAAATATTAATATAGCACAAGATTTTCATATGAAAATCAGTTGCAATCATAACTTTGATTGCTACGAACAGGAAAATTTAAATTTTGTGCTATTCTTGGCATTAGTTAAGGATCAATTGAAAAGTCTAATTAGAGCCCTTGCCTCTATATGTACCAGTTGTCATGCTCGGGATATGACTCGCCTGTTAATTAACACTCATTAAAATTCCGTAAAACTAGTTGACTCGGTCAAGGTGCATAGGCCAACCTAATTGGTACAGCCGGGAATATTTGTGCGCAGGCAGGCGACTTGGTGTGGGCAATAGTCATGTTTGTGGGCTAACAAAAACAAAAGACTGCTTTGTACAGCCTTAAAATCTACTGCATCTGCCATGTGAATGCTATAACGAGCTGGATTTTGCATTGTTCCAGCTCGGCGTTGCAGTGCAAATAGCGTCAAATGGTTGCCAAGACAGCTTCCTGTTTCTGCTGGCTAAAATCAAATCCAATTTTGGAAGCTATGATGTTTTAGATGTCAATAAATCAAGTTAACGAACACTAAAGATTTTGATTTCGGTACGAGGAAGACAATAAAGCCAATCTTTATTAAAAAATCAATCGATTTTCATATTTATTATCATTTTGATCATGGTTCGTGCTCTAAATTAATTCGGAATTGAATTAATTAATATAAACATAATTTTTATTACATTTTTTTGGAAAAAAAACATATCCACATTTGCAAATTTAAAAATAAATTTTCAAAATTTTAAATCCAGAGCTAGTATTTTTAAACGACAATAATATTAGTAGAAAACGCCACAAAATATTGTTTTCATTCTGAGGTGGTTAATTTTTCAGTCAATAATCATACCAAAAGTGATATAAATTTTGACTGCTTAGACTGCTTTTTAACATTTTTTTCTGTTGTCGTACTTTGCAATTAAATAAAAAATACCCCACTTTACAGGCATTGTGCTTAACTGCAAAATAATTAATACAAAAAATAAAATTCCGTACGTAACTAAATACAGCTACCGGAATGTCAATAAATTAATTAAGGCACTCAATTCCCAATGAATCAATTCATCAGCTGAATTGCGCTCATTTACGTCAAGTTATTTTCTATTATAACAGCAACATCTAAATTGCTCCTTCTGCATCATTAAACCTTTTCACTTAATTGGCGAGAGAAATATAATACAAAAGCAGAAAAGGAAAGAATTGCAAGAATTAAAAGCCGCAAAAAGCTCCTGTTGCCCAGGAAAATCTGTTTACCGATACCACTGGAAACATTTTTCATTCAAGCTATATTACAATGAGAAACTTAATAAATATTCGAGCTACTACGATATCCATTGTTTTGCAGGTTCCGTTCAGAGAAAAAAATAACTAGAATTTTAAATAAGTATTTTTTAATAGCTGAGCTTTAAAAAGAGTCAGACTTGAATGTGTTATCCTCTAATACAGCATACGAGGGCACAGAGCTCAAGAGCTTTGCCATTGTCTTACAGAATATACAAAAATATTTTCCACACACTCCCAACGTAGCGTATGCTTAACCTCGCATCCTGCTGGGATGCAAGCTCGTGTGTATCAGTTATCCCAGTTATTAGCATATTCTCGACATGCTCAGCTACTTAATGATGCAGAAATGTAAAAAAAAAACTCTACACAAGCTGCCAAATTCCCGTATCCTTTCCAGTTTGAAGCCATTGATTATGCGTGTGTCGCAAATGTGGCTCAGAGATGAGCTGATTGCTGGCTTTGCGTTTTTGTATCGCTTCGCTTTTATCTGGTTTGCTTGACGAATGGAATTGTGCATATTGATCCCAATTTCAGCAATTTATGTTAAATACGTGCGCTGAAATACAAACCAAAGCCAAATAGTGAGATAATGATATGCATATACCTTACATTTTTTCCGATTGGCAAATTAAGTGTGCGTGAGGGTGGGTGTGTGTGTATGTGTGTGTATGTGCACGCATAAAAAGGAAAATCTATGCACGTTCGGAACACAAAAAATAAGATAAACCACGTAATACCTTTCGAGGGTTTTTCTAATACAATTAGTAAGGATGTTTGTATGAGAGCAGCTCAGTGGCAAACACAAGCACAAGACGATAATGATTAATTATTCAGTACGCCTAATTTATCTGTTTGCGATTTGCCCTAGCGCCAATTAAACGCAGCATTTTGTTCGGTTTGTCTTAATCGGTTGTGCAAATCGCAAAGGATTAAATTAAATGTTCTGCTAATTGAGCGCGAATGTTGTTGCTCAATCTTTGATTTAACATTGAAATACCTCATGGAATTTAAATATTTTTTTTACAATGTGATAATTGTTTTTTAGCAAAAGAAGTAACATAAAAGTGTAGTGCAATTTCATATAATATTTCTCAATAGAGTAAACACTGATGATAATATAGGTATATCAATTATGAGCATGGAAAGAGATAAATAAAATATTTACACCATATATCCTTTTGCATATCTGTACCTCACAGTAAACTGTCGCAGGCGCTAACATTAATGTACCCTCCTTATGCACTTTATTTGTACTATTTTATTATTCTTTTATACTGCCAGACAACTGGCACTATAGAGGGATAGGTCTCACAGAGCTGAAGCTATGGAAGAATTACCTCTCCTTTGGTAGCTGAATCGTTAAATAATTTAAACATGCAACCACACATACATGTTTATATATAAGAAATTTTTTAGTGCTGCAATAGGCACTGGCAAGGTTAGCATGTGTGGGTCGGTGCCATTGAGGCAGCTCGCATTGGCTGTGGTGCAAAGTCAGAAGTTACCCTGCTGTGGGTCATAAAACGCATGAATGCACGTAAATTTGTGTTTGAATGCAAGCGTTGAGAACTGGAGCACTGGGCCAAAAGTGAATGCGTGAACAGTTGAGTGGGTAAATAACTATATAAGAGAGCCAACGGGGATGGTTTGCGACTGGGTTTCATTTAAGGGTCGACAGTGTAGAATGCCCCTGACCTATCATTTAATCAATTGTAATAATTCCCGATGCGAAATTGTAATAATTCCCAAAAAGAAAATAAATGGGGCTCTTATCAACTGCCAGCCAAATATTACATAATTTGATATTCGAAATGAACTCCTTTAAAGAAATGCTTTATGAAGTAGTTATTGTGATTCGCATCTTGAAATGTGTTGGCAACAATACGGAACTTCAACCTTTGACCCATATGTAGGGTCAAAAACTGCGGAAGTTCCTTTCACCGTTCTGTCCAAAAAAATCCAAATTGCTTGAGCAAACTATAAATAACTCATACGCAGCGTATGCCAAAGGCACTTGAGCAAAGTACGCAAGACTAATCAAGCCAAATGGAGGAGCATATAACATTTATTAACATAACGCAAGCTACTGCAAAAAGCTCATCACATTTTCCACTTCTCAGTTGGGACGCCGCTGACACATTCATTTGCTGCTACCATTTCTTTTATATATATATATTTTTTTTTTTGGTCAAATGTCAAAGGATTCACATTTAAATTCAACTTCGCCAAAGCTGACATAGTGGGACATGCACATTTCCACACATTGTCACTGTCAGAGAATAAAGTTTGATTCAACTTTGGCACTCAAATTGCAGTGGCAGTGAGGTTTATGTGTATTCCGGCACACCAAATGGATTGTAGACCAATTTTAAATTCTTAATATTGCTTGTACTTTATTTTACCTATTTCCGAATGGTATTTAAGCCCCAATTCTATACGGTGTGTTGTTTTTTGTGGGTGGCATACAGTTACAAGAGAAAATTCACTTATACACGCCAACTGGCAATTAATTTGTTGCGAATAATGAACGACATGGGAGTAACGATAAATAAAGCCCGTCAACGATGCTCAGCAAAATAGCAAGCCATAAATTATCGATTTGCAGTTACAGCATTAACACCAGCTACAAACTACTTACAACTGCAACATCTGCTGGCAATACTTTAATTTCAGTCTGTGGTCGGACACCAAAAACCAAAAAAACCAAGCAAACGGTTTAAATTTATGTGGCACAATCTGTTGCTTTTCCTGTAATGAACAAAATTTTTATCAAATGAAATAAATTTGACAAATTTATACATTTTTTTACTTTTTTAATATAACAAAATATTTGAAATAGTGTATTTTATGAAAAGCGAAAGGTTTTATTGTTTGTTGATTATTAAAAAATACCCAATATTGACATTGGAACTGTCTAGCTTAATTTAATTTTAATAAAATACATTCTTTTTTTACTTATGTTTATTTGTTCAATTTAATATAATTAAATTTGTATAGATGTTTGTGAGAACCTTCATTTAATAAAATATAACTGAATACAGAGTAACTCCCTTTTTTTATGTGTGTCACAACTGCAGTTAATGAAATGCAATTTCGGCAATGGGCCTCATTTTCAAATCAATTTCATTGTTCAGTGTGCGGTAGAATGTGAACTACATAAAAAGAAAGTGAATTTGAAGCCAACCTTTAAAATAACAATGTTAAAGACTATGTAACCAAATTAAGAGGAACATAACTTAAAAAGCTGCTGTCAGTGTGTTGGAATCTGCGACTTTCATTAGCATGCAAATTTGAAAGTATATCAGTTGGTGGTCGAGGTCCTTTTTGGGATTGCGACCACCAGCTATATACGCCAGGACAAAGTTTGATACACAAATTATGCACAGACAGGAACAGAGAAAAGTAAACTAGTTGGTTTTTGGGTTGGCTGGGATTTGCTACTGTGGTCAGCAATTGTGAAGATAACTTTTGCGTATACACATATATATACATCAAAAGTGTGTTTGTTAAATGTTTTTACTCAATACTTTTTATAAGTACAAGTTCGTCAAATTCAGTAATTTTAATGCGTTTAAGGAGTATACATCAGTCATTTAGAACGATTTAATATGGATCAGCAGTGGCGGTTAAAGCACATTAGATTGAATTTAATTGCTTACTGTACTACAATTTGATCTGTTGATTAATTCTAGTTGTCTAAATATGAATATTGTGAAATCATAATATTCTAAAGCTGAGCTGTCTGCAGGCAAAGCTGATGATCGCGTGGATCACTCCATCCTCCGTAGTTCCACTTTACCTTGTAGCTTTTGGATTCACTCCGCAATGGTTTTAATAACTTGAGCGACCGCGGATAGAGCCGGCCAGATTTGAATGCATATTTCATCGCTTGCTTCACAGCAGACAATTCTACTCTAGAGTTACAGTTCGATTCTGTTTCAAACTTTTTGCTGCAAGGAAATCCAAATTGGCTAGAATTTACCGTTGCTAATAGCCATAAAAAGGGGGCAAATTACCAATTGCCAACGGCGAAAACCCGCGGTGACTTGACTCTCATCACAAAAAGCTTCTGTTCCAGACAGTTCCTGGAGACGTACTCCAGTGACAAGTCCCAGTTGTAGTCATCGTATGTGCAAAATTGTTGGGCACATTTCCAAATACTTAGCCAAGTCGTTCGATTGAAAGCTAGCCCGACATTGTGTTCCTCGCTAAGCCAGGGTGAACATTCAACCTGGCAATCAATGAAGAGCAAACTCTTAAATGTACTCACCCAGATGTCGCTATATATTGTAATCGACTCACCTTGGAAAACTTATAAGTGTTTTTAACATTACCTAGACACAACATATTGCAATGCGGACAAAATTCTTTTTTCTTCACCTGCATTAAGTTCAGCATGTGTAGAAAGTCTTCAGTTACATATTGATCTTCCTCCAGAAACAATATTAGACCTGCAACCAAAAAGTACAGCTGATGATTATCCAAATTTTCTGGGATTAACAAAAACGGACCAGTGTGATTTCGGGTTACATTAAGTTCATTGAATACGCGATTCGCCTGCCACCACCACAGGTGCTTAGTGTAAGTACGGTCCGCGTCTCTATAGTACCCATGATGATCTGGATATAATGCATTATTACACTTTCTGATCAGTGCTCTGAAATAGTTTGATGAAATACAATAAATATAAAATGATAGAGATATGTGTTCTTATACTCACAAGTCTGTGGTAATATCCCAAGGACAGTCATTGGGATCCCTGCCGGGGAACTCATGTGGGTGCGTTTGAAGCGAATGTGGATTGAATATCTGGATGACCTTACAAAAGTCAATCAATCGCACATAATCGTTGATATCATCTTGATAGAAATCGTGCGAAAACACAAGCAGTGCAGTGGAAATATTCCGCGCATGGGCAAGACTTCTTATCAAATTGTGTAGATATCTAATTTGCCTGTGCACCTGCGAGTAAAAGTAGAAGTATTGCCAACAATTATCTACGTGCTTGACAGATTCACCTGAATAACAATAACCACAGAATCATTTTCGAGCGGGCCGAATTCTTTTTCGTTTAACACTATCTGCTGACTGTTTATTATCTGAATATTTTGCTTAATTATCGATGTATTCTGAGAATATAATTTCCATTTTGACAAACCGATGTCGAGGTGGCGAATATTCTGGTCATAAATCTTTGTATTACTTTCCCACTGTATCGTGCTATTGGTCAATGGTTTTTTTAGCACTATGTCAGGACTTTTCACTTAACATTGGAAAATCTGTTTAACGATTATTGCAAATTGACACAAAATGGCAATACTTACAGAAGTTGGAGCCATAACTCTGCAGCAGTACCACGATCAGTACCAGAAGACAAATGCAACGAATGTAAAACCTGATGGGCTTATAATTCATGCTTAAAATAATGGGATGGTATATAGTATTTTTACACATATATTTTTAAACTTTTTTTTACTTATGTCTACAATTACACACTAGCAAAGCTTACTTTGTTTTCATCCACTGATGAATTGTTTTGTTAACTACAGGGTATCAACCAATTGAGTACATCAGGTAAATATCTTCAATGCAGTCTCCAAATAATCGTAAAGTGGAATTACTTATGTTACTTTAGCTACTACCGTCGTACTAAATGATTACTCAAATTTTATTTTATTCTTCTAGTCAGAGCAGGCTAAATTTTGCCACTCATATTATTGTCAGCCGATTAAGCTACTATATTAAAATTAGGTTCGTGCCAAATAAACTACCAAATTACTTTAGCATAGTATGAAGTCTATACGATAGAATACTTTGCATAAAACCTTGCGTACCGTGTCAATCAATAATTGACTTAGCAGCCTTTCTTCAATCTCAATTTGTGGCATGATTTAGCCCGGATTTTTAGCGGAAGATTGATGATGATGACAATAATGATAGCAGTCAAAGCGGTGCAAAGTGTGGCACTTTTATGGTTTGCCATAAAATAATACAATTTTTTATAGGCGCCGGCGATTTGCATATATTTTCATTTTGCACATTATTATATCGCTTTGACTAAGCACTAACTAAATACATTTTATAACCAATGTGGACTAAACATTGCATCTATTTATTTGCATTGTTATCGATATTTGCTAAATTCGAAATGTTTTTCCTGAATTGGGATTTTTTTAATATTTTCTATTATTATAGTAGCTACAGTAAAAAAAATTGCTATTAAAATTTTTAGAAAAATTAAAAGTGCTTCAATGTTCCCTATGTTAGGCTAGTAAAGAGAATAATTATAGATTTATAACGAAATGTATGCTGGACATCAAATATATAGGCGTGTCGAATCAGTTGTATATACTCAACTACCCTTATCGAATTGACACACACAACACTTCACAACGATTTCAACTAGTGGAAATAACTAAGTAAGCTTTGTAGCCATAAACGGAACTTGATAAATATTTGTCGGACTCTGTACCAAAAAAAAAGGCTGGCTTTTATTTAACTATGAAAAAGAAATCCATCGGCTTTTATGTTCACTGCATTTTCCTCCTGATTTTGGCATTTCTGCTACTACAGTACTGTGGCTTTTACTTTCGTAAGTAGTTTGAAGTTTCTGTTTTTCGCACATGTTTGGAATTTGCAAATTCTTAGTAAAAAGCGCTGTCGAAATGCCGAGTAATAATTCGATAGATTATATAATACCCATCGAATCGAGCGAAGATTATACAAATCTATATGGAAAAGGCACTTATATTACTCACGCCGTCAACCAATCAAAATTACAACTACTTCATATTGATCGCAATCTAACTATTTTGGAATTAAGCCGCCAAATCCTTAAAATGAATAAAGTCCAGACGGTCCTAAACAAAAACCAATTCGGCCCACTCAAAAATGACTCTGTGGTTATTGTTATTCAGGTGAATCTGCAAAACACGTGGTTAATTGCTGGTAATACTTCTATTTTTATTCGCAGGTGCACAAGCGTATTACCTATCTACGGCATTTGATAAGAAGTCTTTCCCTTGCGCGGAATATTTCCACTGCACTGCTTGTGTTTTCGCACGATTTCTATAACAATGAGATCAACGACTATGTGCAAGGGATTCACTTTTGTAAGGTCATCCAGATATTCTATCCATATTCGCAGCAAACGCATCCATATGAGTTTCCTGGCAAGGATCCCAACGACTGCCCTAGGAATATTACCAAAGAAGAGTGAGACATAGTTTAAAAATATTACTAATTCCTTAATGATCATATTTCTCCTCAATCAATCAAAGAGCTATCATCAGCAATTGCACTAATGCCTTATATCCAGATCACTATGGTCACTATAGAGAGGCAGAGTTTACACAGACCAAGCACCATTGGTGGTGGAAGGCGAATCGCGTATTCAATGAACTTAAAGTAACCCGAAATCACACTGGTCCGTTATTGGAACTCGCAGAAAGTTTTGATAATCATCAGCTGTACTTTTTGGTTGCAGGTCTAATGTTGTTTCTGGAGGAAGATCATTATGTGGCCGAAGACTTTCTACACGTGCTGAACCTAATGCAGATGAGCAGCAAAAAATTGTGTCCGCACTGCAATATGTTGTGCCTCGGCAATTATTTGAGGATATTTTCAGCTAGCACATATCGTAGAAAGGTGAGATGCTCTGCAACGTTATTTGGTTTGCTTGATCTATATTGAATGATAAAACACTTTTAATTTAAGACCAGAAATTAACCAATGAAAATAATAGGAATAATCAGTCATAGATTATTTGTATAATCAACTAAAAGAAATTCATTATTTATTTATTTATAACTTTTACTTAACACTGACCTACTCTTTAAGGAAATCTTGAATAACATCCGATTTCATATCTACAAAAATAGTGCAAAAACTAGTAAATCTACCTTTTCTTTGCCAGACTGCATGCTTGCCATTTAATGGTGGCCTACATAACATGGGCTTAGCCTTCAATAGATCTACTTGGTCGAGCATTAGACAGTGTGGCCAAGCATTTTGCGTACACGATGATTATAACTGGGATTGGTCACTAATGCACGTCTCCGAAAGTTGTCTGGTAAACAAGCTCATTGTGCTCTTAGTCATGGGCCCGCGTGTGTTTCACGTAGGAAGTTGGTAAGCTTATAAAATATATAAAATATTACCAATGGGTAATTTGACAGGAATATATTTTTTCCAGTGGCTTTCATCACAGAAGTGCAAACTGTAAGGTTCGTGAAGAGATCTCTAAGGTAAGAGAAGTGCTGCGGTTGGCACTGCAGTCTGGTCAGCTATATCCACCATCGTTCATAGTAACAAAGTCAATTCTGAGATCTAAAATCATAAAAAATAAGATCAATGGAGGATGGACAGATCCACGCGATCATCAACTGTGCCTTAATATGACGCTTCCCCAAAAAATAAAATAAAAAAAAGTCACGATAGAAACTTTAAAAAGGGCTAGCGATATTATATATATTAATTTCAACATCGATTTAAGTGTATATAAATATATATATATATATTATTCAACGAATTGAGGAACCATACTGACTAATTTGCAATGATGACAAAGCTCAACAGTGAATGTAAATATGTGTGTGGCCTTAAGTATTGTCCTGCTTTAAAAACCTGGCAATAGTTGACAACTACTCAAGCTCGTTGAGAAAAACATGACTACCAATTATTCCACTTCATCGGTCAGAGTGAAGACCGAAAGCAATATAAACTTAACAATATTTAATATTTTCTTAGATGAAATCTACTTACAAGTATCGATAGTCATTTATTTGCAGCTCTGATATAGTGTTCTAAAAAGAGTGTTTACATTTTTAAATACTTGAATGTAATTCTCCACTATTAAGCGTGTTCTTTAAAAATTAATTTAAAATGAAAATATTGTTAGAAAATGGAAAAAAAATGTGTATTTTAGAGAATCGTGTTAGGTGTTGAAGGAAAAAACTTTAAATATAAAATATTCAAGCAATATATAAATTTTTGTGTGATATTTTGCGGAAAAGTGTATTTTTCTGTCTTTGTGTACAATCGATCCTTAAAAACAATAAATGTACTGTTATTATTATAAATGACAATTCAATTTGCATTCAAGGTTTCCAATTGGAAGACATCTTTGTTATATACTCTTAAACTAAAATTTAAAAAAAACGTGTAACTTTACAAAGTTGAATAAAATAAACAAAAACATTGGTGTGTTCTTTAAATGTACTTAAATATTTATAAATAATTAAATGCTTTATTTGCCATAACGCCATTCACGAAGTGAAAAGAGTATATTGGGTTTGTGCATTGTCCGTCTTAGTGTCCATCCGGTTATTGAAGCTAGACTTGAAACTTGAAATATAGTGATACGATTTTTTGGCTTATCGATTTAATCTATATATCTCCAATATATCTAACAAAATAATAATCATAATTAACGCCATTTTCGTCTGTTGCACCCGACCACAATGCTCTGACTTCTTTTTGGTGGCATTGATTCTTGAACACTAAAACACGCATTCGTTGTAACGCCGCAAACAAAGATGAGTGCAACATTCCTCGGCCGTGGAGCAGTTCATACCAATTCCCTTGCAGTTTTCCGAATGAATGACCTGATGTAAATTTGATGATAAGCATATAATGTGAGTTGACCTTACGTACCTTGTCGACACTCTCTGACGGAGCCATTACTAATTCTCCCAGCATTTTTTGCCTAGCCGATTTGAAAACCGGGCTTAACACAAATTTGCGACTATTTGGCCGGCTCCCTGTAGAAATTCCGACGATTATCAGCCACGGGGCCAAAAACAAAAATAAACATCTCAAAGACTGGCGCATTTCACAATCAACTATCTACTGACTGCATTGTTAAGCGGTTGTATTGCTTTTATAGCAAATTGTGCAGTCAATTGCGCGAACATATGTCGCAGCATCTGTTTAACGAATAAATTAAGTTTTATTTTATTCAGAAAGAAAATGACAATAATGCAATGTCCGTTTGAATCAAATTAAATTAAAGTTAAAGTAGCAAGTGCCACACCGCAAGCTAATGAATAAGTTATTATAGACAAGCTGTCGAAACCGGAAACGAACCTGGTGTGATATAAAAATTATAAAAGTAAACCCACCCCCATCTGCCGCTTGACAGCCCAACATGCTACCACAGACACATGTATCAGCATAGTAGCTTATAATATATTCTATAATAGCTTTGCCTAAAATTTTCTGAATACTCCGTCTTAGTACTCAATTCACAAACTTCGTTACCGCTTAGGCGTCACATTGATCACCCATCATCAATCAATCAGATGGTCAGTCATTCACATTACAATAGTTTTCCCATTCACCCATATGTTTTTCTTGCATGTTGATTTTCTTCTTCCATAGAATTACGGACTGGCCACCTGCTTTTTAAATGAATCACATTGCAAATTCAGTTGTGAAAATAGAGCAGGCAATAAAATATATTTTACTAAAACGTTCGTTCCGTAGAAAGTATTTATTTTCACAAATACAAATTTCAATCTGCAATAAAGGCAACATGCAACAAAAAAAGTTCATGAAAAATTTGTTGGTACAACTGCAATTGATTTTAGATCCCCGGACAAACAACTGCACAACTGGAGCAAAGTAATGGCAAACAAGCTGCAATATGATAACATCAAATGGAAAACGTTTTAAAAATAAGTGAAGCAAAAAAGAAAGTAAACCAAAATAATAAAATCTTGTATACAGCTAAGAAAAATGCTCAGTTCAAAAGTGAAAATAGATCCCTCAATCAAGAAGGCAAATATTAAATTGATTTAGGTTCTTCATTCTTCTATCGCAGTTAAGCACAACGTGCTATTTTTTTAGTTGAAGCAATCTGAAAGAGCCCAAACTTGATAGTCGATATACGCGTGTAATTTACCTTTTGAAAAATTAAATACTCAACTTTGGCATGTGTTCAAAAAATGTTATACAACCAGAGTTAAAAATTAATTGGTGTACTATTATTTACCACGTAGAAAATCATGCACTATTAAAAGACAAACACATCCCACTGGATTACCATCAAATAAATAAAGTATCTATGTTTGTATATTTACACCACATGCATTTCTTTATTCGTTGAAAAACGTTGCAGATACAATCAGCCTGTGTATTATTTGTATATATGTATAATAAATGGGTATCTTCCATGAACGGTAATTATAATAGCGAATATATAAATTTGTGTACAATACAACATTTTCTATAATTTATGAATTCATTTAATTCATGTGGAAAATTAGAGATTTAGTAGCAAATATTACCGAACCGACATTACTGCCAACTTCAATTGATTATATGTATTTACTCCTAAAATAGCAGAATTTATAATTTTACTGCTGTTGCTTTAAAGCCATAAGCTCTTTATAAATAATTATATTTCGTTTTGTAAGCATGTAATTATCAGATTTCGGCTGCTAATTAAACATTACATTTTAATTGTTGCATTATAACCATTTCAAAGTTTCTACTTATTGTGCTCTACACAATTAAATATATACACATATATATAATATATATATATATATATACATATTTGAAATTTTGCATACATGAAAATCAAACTAACATAATCTCCCTTATTATGCTCGCTCACAAGGTGAAAGGGGCTATTCCATTTGTGCAATGTCCGTCAATCGGCAGATCAGAATATATAAAAAAATTTAAATAAAGTAAATTTGCATGCATCGGCCGGGAATCGAACCCGGGCCGCCCGCGTGGCAGGCGAGCATTCTACCACTGAACCACCGATGCTTCTGATGGAATATAATCGGATTTCGGCAGTTTTAAGCTGCATGTACGAATAAATTGATATTTGAAACTGCATTGCACAAGAAACTGGTTTGCAATTCACGTGGCATCACAGAAAATATAACTTTGTGTACACTTCAATTCAGGCCGACAAAGAGTTGAGCTGTTTTCTTATAACCCTAACCACAGATCAAACCGTTTACTTCGCCGTATACAAGATGTGAATCCATGTCGAGTGTGTGCTCGAATATAACTAATGACTTCATTCGTTGTTGTTGTTATGGTTGTTGCTGCTGTCAAACAGCATTCAAGTGTTAACAAAGTGCGCCAGCACGCAGCAGCACAGAAATAATAGCTAAAGGTGAGGAAGGCAATCAACTTGCTGCGCTGTAGAATGGAACTCGTGCAATAACCATTTGGGCCTGGCCAAAATTTCCTGGACACGCCCTCCCCGCCCCTACGAAACATAAAAATCTATATATTTCCAAAATAACGATAATAACTATTGTTCACTGTGAACGAGTATTTCTCAGTCGGTCACGTCCGACTGCAACGTTCTTATTTTTTTCCTTCAACAAACCTTTAGCTCTGCGAAACCTTAATTTTTTTCTTTTTTACCAAAAACACTATTTTAAACTTTCACATTTGCTTACAGAATTTTAAAACCAATGTTGTATATGAAATGCAAAATAATAAAATTCCCTACCCAAGAGAACGAGGTAAAGCTTCTTTGCATTTTGTAACCATTAAGGCTTACTGCTCTCTGATTTAAACATGAAAAGTGAAAGGAGGGCAACCAAAGCTTTTAGAGCACCTAAATTGATACGAATTGGAGCTGATAGTTCATAGGGGGCCGTCAAGTGCCGGCTGCCAGTCGGCGCCTCTGTTGTGTAACGTGTGGAACTCGATGGAAAAGCCCATCAAATCATAATTGGGGCACCGACTATCTATCAATATGACGCTCCTACGCTAAAATCCAACTGACAGGTAACAAAAATCAGAGGATTTCACAAAGTGCAGTAAATTGCAACTCAACTATTTTCAGGCTTTTAACGGCAGATAACTAAACACCATCGGTTCTTCAGTTAGAAATATTTAGCCCTCCTTCAAATTAATGGCTTTTAATTAAATTTTGGGCTTAGAAAAAGTTTGCGCTATTTATAAGGCTATAGGAAACTATTTTTTTTCCCCCAAAGCAAACTATAATAAACCAAATAATCCCAACTGCAAACAATCAGCATTACCCTGAGCCTCAAACAAAGCTATTTATATTTTCCGTTATATATAATTTTCCGCCCCTCTTTACTAACAAAGCAAAATGAGAATGATTGTTGTTTCATGTGGGATTTCCGCTTGATGGTGACCAGACAGGAAGGCAAAGAGGCATCTTCTTGTTTGTTAACGTAACAGCTTATATTCACCACAAGATATCTGCTCAAGGCCTTGAACTGAAGGCTGAAAGGACATTAACAGCTGTTCCAGCTGTTAGCCAACTTAACATTGTTTTGATGAACTTGTCCATTCAATTTTTTTGCTCTTAGTCCGCATAAAGCGATACAAAAAATACAAGCAGAAAATATATATAAATACAGTTTGGATCCTCGACTAAAGTTAAACGGTATTTAGTTGCATGTGTCCAAGTAGAAATAAGCATGAATTTAAAACTTATTAATAAGGACGAAAGAAATTGAAGTCGCCTGTTTTTTGCTTAGAGTACTCGATTTCCTACACTCGTATTTATTCTACGATTCATATGCTGCCCAGTAAAGGGATCATTAATCACAGGCATGCAGAAATTATGTTTTTGTGAATTTTTTACAAATTTGTGTTTTGAAATAGCCTCAGATTTGTTCAGCCACAGACAGCTATGGAAAATTACATAGGGCTGGCTTAGGAAAATCTAAGAACCATTGAATCTCTAAGCCACTGTGGTGCTCGAAAGAAACCACAAAAAGGCAACGAACTTGCGAAAAGGATGAAGCAACGACAAGACAAATGCAGGAAAGGCCCGTAAATTGGCGTGCAAAAGAGAACCAAGATGCGGAAATTGGCAACCTGTCAGTTAATCTTGTTTGGTGTTCAAAGAAGTCAAAGTTGAATTGTCAGCAGCCGCGACGCTAACAATTTGCTATATTCTGCAATCCGTATCTAAATTGACATTTGATTAACGCGCAACTCAACTCAGTTCTACGCGTCTCCCCAATTGACATCAGGGTAAGGTGAAACGTTAATCACATCAGGATCTGAGATAAATTGCGGTAAATAGGACAAATGGAAGAGATGGAACACTCATAATAGCCACATAATATTCACCTCTGACAACCAGTTGGACGGCGTCAATTTGTAATGAGTTTAATGGCCCCAGAGAATAACGCAATAAAATACCCAAAATTGCATTTTAATGGCTGCAAATGTTTTTTAATTTCATTTATGTCATGCCGCTTCCTTTTATCGCTCTACATTGAAAAATTATAATATGCTTACATATGTGTGTTTATGCATATAAATACTGATTTACATATCATGTTGAAACTCAACATGCCCATTATTTTTGCAGTTGTTTTTGTTGTTGTTGTTGTCAAACGTTTGAATTATATTTTGTATTACTATATTTTTGATGAGCACTGGTTAAAATTATTTAAAATAAAATATAGTAAAAGGGTCTTTCAATTTCATTACAAAATTTGCAATTTGGGGCCCATTTAACAAATTTTAACTCTATATGCTGGAAAAATATGATTTATGATTTTTTCAAAGCTTACTTTAACATTTAGACTAACAAAACAGCTCAAAAGTTCAACAGCTTTAAAAATCTTAACAACATCTAAAACGTGACATTTGTCTTACGCCTCTTTAGTATTAATGGGGATCTTTTTAAATTTTAATTTATGTAAATTACTTTAAAATTGTGAGCAAATTTTAAAAGCCGAAAATTGAATTCGTTACTTATAAAATCAGAACCTCTTTAAATATTCCCATCAGGCAGCTGGCGCCTTAACAGATTTGACGCGTATTTCTCGCTTGAAAACCCCACAAAAAATTTCAAGACAGAGTTCGTAAACTTTTGAATTTGTGTATGTAGAGTATAAGAATGCTTATGAATAAGTGAAAAGCAACGAAATGTTTCGCAACTTCTTTCAGAACTGCTGAAAAAAACAAAGAAGCTGCAAAAATGCCACAAAATAACGCCACAGATGCTGGCGGTAATGGCAATGATGATGATGAAAATGCCCATTTCCCAGTGGTATATAGTTGACCTTTTGGGATTTCCAACACAATTTTGTGGGCAAAGAAGTCTGAAAAGTTCAATGCACTCTTGAAGAATTTTTATGCTTGTCATCAAGAAATGCTAATTTCACAATTATATTTTATTATTATTCATAACAATTTTCTCTTATTCATTGTTTTTACAGACTCGACCAAACAGGCGCCGGAAAAACAAACAAGAACTTCAACAGACCTCTTAACTTTTTAATGTCCTCGCGCGAAGCATTTAAAACAGCCATAAAAAGAATTTATCTGATTGTCTTTTGTTCGCATTGAGAAAATAATTCTTTTCCCGGCATTTATCCATGATTGTTCTTACGCTGCTTTCGTTTTGTTTGGCTTTTGCTTTTGTTGCCCTTGTGCCAAATTGCCCCAATTATGTGGCCAAAACAAAGGAAGTGTTAATTAAATAACTATGATGCAAAGTGTATATTTTTGTATATATGTACATGGCTTTATACTGAAGCCCTAAAATTGCAGAAAATTTTTCTAATAAACTCAGTTGACCTTTCCACTTCACTACACTCAGCTTTCAGGCATTCGGCAGTTTAACAAATTTGAAACCACAATACATATAAATGCAATTCTTATAGTGCCTTCAAATGACAAATTTACAAGTTAGCTGTAAAATTATGTATATTTTAACAAGCCAAACAGCAGGTGGAGGTGCCCTTTGAGTTTAAAGAACACTGTAATGAAAAGAATTCAACAAGATTCAATTACCTGATGCGCTGCCTGCCCCCATAAAAGAATGCAACATTGTTTTTGCCACATGGCGCACCAGGAACTTTAGCTGGCGACATCAGTCAAGAAAAGCCGTCTTTACGACTTTTGGGGTTTCCTTAAGCAGCTCACTCATTTCTTGACTTTCAATTTAGTTCGCCCTTAGCTGACACTACTGTTATACTTAGTAATCCCCAACTTTGCCATGTTTCAGCTTTTAGCATGTCTCCCTGCCACGTGACATAGCTGTGGGTCAGCTTTTTGCTACGGCCTTATCGCACTTGAGTGGCACGTAAAAACACACACAGACAAACACACAATGCCACTTAAATTTGGTATAATTTTTTGGCCAGCATAAAACAGTTACGAGCGCACTATATATTTCAAACACTTAGTAAGATTTTCCACTTACTCGGTTACTGAAAATCAAGGTAGTACGAAGTTCCTCGACAGGATAGTTCTTTATTTAAAATTTTTTATTTATGTGGTACATGGTATATTTTATTTATTTGTTTTTTTTTTAGGGTCTATTAAATAATTTGTTTCGCAGTCCGAACAACCAATAGCACCATAAGCCCAAGCAAGGGTTTGCTCAGCCAATGTTTTTATTAGTTATATTATTTCAATGCCGTTTGTTGTAGTACCCCACTGGGCATTCAAGTTTTTGTGCATTAGGATAGTGTTGAGAGGCATAACAAGGAAAATTTCTGTAGTTGACAGCTGCTGCCAGATTTATGTGTTGTTATTGCGGCAGCAGCGTGCAAAATGGCAAACTCGACTCCTCGAGCAGTTGCACACTTCCTGCCTGGCCGTATTTCATAAAATACACTTTCACAAAGTCAACTCGCAGTGGGGAGTGGTCTTGCCCCGTGGATGTAACACAGCTGATGAGAACTGCCGACGAAGGACGCGAACACAGATTGTTGTTGACGTGGTAATTGCACTTCAGAAGTGGTCTTTTGTGTGTGCTGGACCACTAAAAGATGTCACAGAAAGTGAGGTAACCGGAAAGAGTCATTGACCTTGAAGTAGTGTTTATTTTTTCCATATTGAGTAATGACCTGAAAAAATTCTGTTTAATTGATTTTAAGTGGAGTCTTTCAATAGGACAAAATAAATCTTTAATTTTCAAGTTGATTTTTCAATTTTCATAATACTCATTTTTCATTTTCATTTTTCTACATTTTCATAATACTCATTTACAAAAATGTTCGAAAAAATGTCTACTTTAAGTTGACAAAGGAAATTGCAGTTAGGAGTATGAATGCGCCGTTGTTGAGTAGAATTATATGATAATGGTGTAACAGTAGAAGAATACATCAAAAGATAATCAAAAAGATAAAAATTTAAATTCACAAAAGCGGTCATAAAAAGTACGACAGGAGCACACGGAAACGCAATATAACATTCTTCTTACAATGTTTTCAGATGAATAATAATTATGCCGTTAATCCTGTTGAGAATAAACGGCAAAAAGTAATCATTAAGTAGTCATAAAAGAAAAAGGTTCACCAGGCGACGGCCCCTTTGCAAAGGACAGGCTTTTTAATTTTTCTTTGCACACACATCCACCCCAGCATCACACACACAGTAATTTAAAATGCATTAAACAGAAATTGCTGACTGACCTAAAAACAGCAGAAATTGTATAAATGTTTAAAAAGCCTCACTTTTAACTTCTGTATGGGTATGCTTCTTGCGACAAAGTTAATTATTTATTAAATATATATATAAATATTAATTATTAAATCTTAAGTATGTCATTTCCAGTGAAAAGTTATTTGACCATCATTATAAAAAGTACCCATATAACTTTAACTCTGAAGACTCTATAGAGTTGCAATAAAATTTAGGCCAAATTATCAGCACATTTGCCAGTCGCGACTAAGCCCCCAGTAAAGGATGTTGCTGCCGGTTCCCATTTCGAGTTAATTACACAAACAATTCGTTGTCCGGTT
The DNA here is from genome assembly GCA_035043565.1 of Drosophila robusta. NCBI lineage: Eukaryota > Metazoa > Arthropoda > Insecta > Diptera > Drosophilidae > Drosophila > Drosophila robusta. Next base: position 7,053,993 of record JAWNMW010000583.1, on the reverse strand, counting down.
GCACTCTGTTTGTTTGTTTTCGTAACTCATTTACATTATTTATGGATGCTTTTTACTCATTTTCAGTTCTTTACATTATTAATGACACTTGCGGTGCTAATTGAAAATGTGTTTTAAATTTCATTCACAGCTTGCTAGAGCATTCGAACTTCTGGCAGTAGACACATTATTTATAGAACGTAAACTGAATAATGCAACTTTCAGCACAAATAATGTTGTGCACTTTCCGTCAGACGTCAACAATGTTTGTAATATGTTGAATCAAAAAATAATATCAACAGAGTGTTTTAACGCCTTCTGCGATTAAAGAGGTTGAAGATCCCCAAGAGAAAAATTGGTGCATATTGTTAGCAATTACCTTTGCTTTATTGCAATATAAATTCAGCAATTGTTACTTGATATAATATTACATATTGACATATATCACATAATTGAACAGAATTTTAAGTGCTCCATTGGGGCAAAAGTGGCAACTGACGGCGACCAACAACCCACCAACTGTCTGTCAACTGCACTCTTCGCGTCAGTGTTGGTGGCTTAGGGACCAGAAATTGGTTATACTCAGTTACAAACACATTACTCAAATATCTTAAACTTCAACTTCATTTGCATGCATCAGTAATCCGCTATCTGAGCAAGTGGCATGTGAAGTTTTAAAAGATTAAATACATACGCATACATATGTGGAGCTCTTACGTACATATTACTGCAAATACAAAACTGGGCTGAGCAATAAATTAATCCTGCACTTTGGCGACTATATCTTCTTTGTTAGAAGTAAAGTCCTTAAATTTAAGCTTCTATTTGTCCACGTTCTCGTCCCACATGACGTATGAGTAATACATTAGATACAAATAATAGCTGCAAAAACTCGTCTGATGTAAAGTTTCCAGAAAAATTGCAAGCAATTTGTTGTCTAAGGGAAAATATAAAACTTTAGTGAAAGTTTCAACTCGTTTCGGTTAACAACAAAAAAGTTGAGGCAATCCAAGTTCCATAGGGAACTTTTATCAACTCGTCTGTATCAGTTTTGGCTCTAGCAAAAATACATTTAAAGTTAACCCAAATTATATATCTAAGCATTGAACACACTACAGTTTCAAATGCCCAAATTCAATTCACATATGAAATTTCATAAAAGTCGAATGTAACCTTTAACTTTGCATTCAAAGCTTCAGAAAGTCTAAAAATGAATTAAATTTCTACAAGCTCATAATAAAATCAAGAAAAATTTTAAATTAAAGCTACCACTCGAAACTTTTGCCTTTTGCTCCTACAAAGTTTCACCGAGACAATTCCCCAATGTGGGTCCCACGGCTAAATGTTTGTGCGTGTGAATGTTTGTGTGTGCGAGCGTGTTAAATGCTTTTGACCCAAAGCCAAAGTTAGAAAACTCGACAAGAATTCCAAATTGATTACTATAATTTACTGTGGGAACTTTTGTGGCCTAGACGTTTTCGGCATTTAAATAAAGATTTACAAACCAAACACGCCTAAAGCGTTAGCTAAAAGGGAATATACCCGAACATGGGGCAGGCAAAGAATTGGAGGGATTTGGAAATACTGCCCTGCAGACGAAGGTAGATATAATTAAAAACCCAAAGTAGATGTTGATCGGAAGTTTCAATTGCTTGACAGATTAATTCATTTACTTTCAGCAGGTGCACGTATATGCATCTAGGTGCCAACAGTTAACAGAAAGGATAACAAACCCAAACGCTGGCATGTCTTAGAACTGGCTAAAATTTGTAATCAAACTTTTGGTAAATATTTATTTGATGATCGAAGAGCGCAATGCCGTTTGAAAAAAATTGGATTAAAGTTTACAAAAAATAGTCTCAGTTTGTGTTTTGATTCAACCTCATACAACAATATATTTCAATTTCATTATAGACATTTTAATGTGTTAATTTATTTTTTTCAGAAAAAAATTCTTGTTTAAAACGAGTGTATCTCAACAATTGAAACAAATTAAATGCTTTAAAATAGAAGAATATAATGAGATATATAAAATAATAAGTAAACATCATGAAAAATAAAATTAAGCTTGAACAAATTTAAAATGTTCAACCAATTAGATTATAGATGTTTGTAAAATTTAAGAGAAATATTAATTAGTCATTGTGTTGAATTTTGCAGCTTTTCACAGCTAAATCAACATCAACGAGAGAAAATTAAGCCACATTAGCGCAGCCAGCGTGAAATACATTTTGAGGTAATTAAACAAATAATGTTGATAAGTAAATTATATTTAGTTTTGACATAAATTAGTTTGCTTGGAATTATAATTTTTGCACAAAATGCGTTTATTTGTTTTAGAGTTTTATTTCATGAGTGCTGGTGGCAATATTATTTTTCATATTCATGGTTGAATAATTGAAACACCGCCTGAATACTACAAATTTATTGACTTAAATAAAGTTATTTATTCGACTTTAAAGTTAAATCACAGCTAAAAACAAATGAAATATAAAAATGTAAAGGACTGTAAAGCCAGCCAAAAGAAAATAATCGAAAAACTGAAAAAAAACCTCGTTGAAAGCCCAACTTTACTTGGTTGAGTAGCCATCCACAAGTACAGTTGGCATTGTCGGCACTTCCGGCATTTTCAGTGATGCCAAAGTTCATAAAAGCGTAGCTTCTAGTGTTGCCTGTGGTTTCCAATGGCACTGGGAAAGCAATTGACTTATGTTTACAGTTCTTGCGAATATTTTTCAGTTTGCCTTGGCAAACCGCGAACATCTGCAGGAGCAGTAAGAATATACACTCTGTTTACATAAATATGTATACTGGATATGTAAAAATTCGATCAGTTCTTAAGCTGTGTTCTTATTCCTCCAAGCCAAGCTTTTTGGTTTTAAAATCAATATTACCTATTGAAACTCTTTTACACTGTAAACAGAGTATTGCGCAGTCGGTTATACTTGCCTGCTAAATACTTATTTGACTTTGCCTTCTCTGTTTAAATAGTTGCAACATAAATTTTAATTTAACCCCGCAAGTCCGTGACGTATGATTAATATTGTGTTAATTTGTATGCATTTATGAGAAAATTTCATTGCTTTTCTCTTTAATTAACCACAGAGTGTTAAAATTAAATGTAAACATATCCAACATGTCTGTGCGAATGACAGCAGCAAGTTATTTTAATATTTTGACATTTATATACGTATTATATGTATGCAACTGACAATACAATTAAATATTATATTACAAATTTGCAAATAACTCGATATCTGTTAATATTGATGTCTTACTTTTTAAAACAGTCAGAGAAGCACATTTAATTGATACTCAATTTTAACAATCGGTGAGTTTCTTTCCAACTCGAAATAAATGTTAAGTTTTAGGTAAATAGCACAAGGTTTATTAGCATTAGCTTACCTGGACATAAATAATGTCAAAGGTCATGAAATCCCGCAATCCAATTTGTATACGCAATTAGGTGATGCATAAATAACTCTCACTCTTAAGGAAGCAAATTCTCGAGCACTTAGCTAAACATGTTGGGGTTACTGGACTTAAGTTTAATTTTCATTGAAATTATCCAATTAATTTCTACTTGTTAGGCATGTCGATGTCACAGTAGGCTTAAGTGGATTGGGCCCGGCTGCCGTTCTAAACTGGAAGCACAACAGCACACAAATGCAACAGAGTCAACAGGCCAAGTAATTTTGAACAAACACAAGCTGAATACGATTAAACAGACTTGCAGATTGAATATGGGATTTACATTTAACTAATTTGTAGATATGTAGATATATACATGCTGCATGCGTACTATTCCAAATACGCCTATTAGACTAGCGTTCGGTTCTACAACTGGCCGTGATTAGAGCCAAATGAACATAAGCCACTTATTAAATTAGAATAAGGTGTGTGGGCAACAAAGTCCGGCAGGCGGAATAATTATATTACATGCTATCGGATAACAATCATAAATACACTTTAAATTTTTCTGAAATATAGAGACACATTAGACCGCCCAAAAAAACCCTTCCACTTCAAGAATTAAATAATTAAAGATGCCATACGTAATGTGCTCTAACTGTTGGCTGTTAACATGGTCCTGACAAGCATTTAAGACAGGCGAGACAGTCCAGTGAAACGGATAAAGCAAGAGAATTTGAATTTCACGCGAAACATATCAAGCGCCAGCTGACAGTAGCGTATAATGGTTATCCCGGTTTATGTATATATGTATTATATTACCTGTCCGGACTGTCAGTTTCTAGACTTTGCCATGATACCTATATGTATTGTATTGTTGCGCTAACCTCTTGTTGTTCGCATCAGTTTTTTTATTGCTGACCCTGGGGCTAGTAATAATAGACGCCACTGCTGCTGAAGCTTATTGTGGGAAAAATAAATGAATTGGAAAAAAACATAACAAAAAAATAATTTACATATGTGATCTGAGTATGGTATAAAATGAATAAAATGCTAATTAAGTTCATTAATTTTATTACCTATTACCTTGTTACATCGGTTTTTTTGCACAAGTTCAATGAATCTAACTATCAATAAATAATTTATCGACATCATAATACTATTAATTTGTAGGGAAGAAGCACTCACTTAATCGCGACTTAATGCCAATTGCACTAGCGGCAGAACCTTGATCGACGACAAATCGGCCAAAATGGCCTCGATGCTATCAAGTGAAGTCACCTGCATTATACTATCCTTTCGAAAACTCAATATAATGATAGCAAACAGTGGCAATATCTCCAAGCTATCAAAACCGAGTATCTGAAAAAAAACCAATATTTACAGGACGATCAACTCGAATTTTATTGAATAGCTTACCAAATCCCATAGTACCAGCAATTGATCCGGTGGCAAATGACCCGAGAAACCGCGCATGAGCCATTTGAAAACCACTCTCAGTCTAGAGAATATAACGAACAAAGTGGTATTAAATACAAGTGACTTAGATAACTCATTTGAGAGCTTACGGTTGTATCTGTAGCTCCCGAAAGTGCGACCATAGATGCGGCTCGTATGTCTGCAGCAGCTTCTCGAAGAGCAGACACAGGCTAACAATGCCCTGCGGATGCGTATTGATCGTGGTCAGTCGGTGGCAATAGCGTATATAGAAAGCACGAAATGTATAATAAAGACAGACGGGCGAATCGTACAGATAGCAAAAGGGCGCCGCGAACATGCAGATGCCGTGAAAGGGCACAACGCCCGAGGGCGGACCCTCGTAGGTTTTGCCCTTCACCGGAAAGGTTTCGTATTCGACACAGTTGGCAATGTCCGTGTCCCGCGAGAAGCACAACAGCACCTGATAGAGCACATCCTCGAACACGAAGTACTGGTCGTCGTTCGAAGCGGTTAGCTGAATATCCTTGAAGACGAGCTTGTCCACAATATGATCGGTGGTCCAGACGCTGTTACGCAGCTTTTGCCAGTTCTCAATGTCCTGTTCAAAGTGTTCAAATCGAAAACGAGAAAGATTATATAAGAATACAAGAATATATAAATATTATCTGAGTTGGAAATTTTCTATTCTATGATATGATAAATACTTTGACGATAGACGCATAATTGCCTAATTGGCAAAAATAAAATTGTTTGGCAATAACTAATTTTCCCATCAATTATTTCTATGAGAGAGAGATTGTACCATAAAAAAATATGACAGACAGGGTTCTATGTAAATTTTTAAAAATAGACAGCCAATTTTGAAAAGAAATAAATAGACGGACGGACATGGCTATATTGACATGGCTGCTGAATCTGATTGAAAGCATATAATTACTTTATTGGCTCGTAGACTTTAATCTATGTATTACACCTGTCTTGACACTTCAAGGGTAGAACAATCTCATAGATATTATAATATTGGCAACAAATGGTTAACAGACGAAAGGACCACATTGAGTAAATACGCAAAATGATTAACTTACATAATCGTGCAGTTTGCTGCCGAGCACTGATGCCCACAGGGCTCCACGGTAGGGGGCCGGCGTGCAGCCCTTCTTCAAATACTGCTGGCACATTGGGGCGTGTCTGCTGTCCAGGATTCGCTGGCACTGTACCGCTAGATCAGGCACACTGTAAGAATCGCTGCGCAACAGATCCGCGTAATGTGTTCGCAGTTCGAAGAGATTCTTAACGGGCAGTGCAATATGGGAGAACTCCCATTGTGGTATTTGACTGCATTGAATATTCGGATTTATTTAGACTTGGAATATATTGCAGCACAAAACATACTCAGTATTTTCAGTGGGCCTAGTGGGTCCCTTAAGCGATACCAAAACCTCCAGCAAATCCTTGGGCGCATACACCGGGCGATAATTGGCAAGGTCTGCAATATCAAATAAGTTACTAGATGGCGAATGCGTGTGTGTGTGTGTGTGTGTGTGTGTGTGTGTGTGTGTACGCACCCATATTGTAGTTGCTCAATTCATTCCACTTGGCCACAAAGTCCTCACGGTCGGCACTGATCCGCGGCTGGCCGTGCAACGGTACCTTCAGCTCGGCGCACATTGCATTCAGGCTCTTGCGCACACGCCGATCCCAAAGGACCCCGGCACGCTTCAGATAGCCCAGCGGATCGCTCTGTGCGGATTTCTAGATTGACAAGGCCATCGATTATAGCTATAAACGATTTCACACAGCTGTGCACTTACCGTGCTCTGTCTTACATCTCCAACGTCGAGTTTTTTCAAGCGACTACGCACCAGATTGTAAATCATGTTGCGGATTTCGGTCTCCAGGCCGGCCGCCTTGATGGCATCCTCCAGCGTGTTGCGCATATCGTTCTTATTCACGCTGGGACTGGCCACGAGACGCTGCAACTCCTTATAGATGGGCTCGTAACATTTGGTATTCTTGATGGCTGCTATCACTTTGGCGGTCATGTGGTGTATGCTACTGTCCTGTAGCTCCTCCATGGCTAGCTACTTCACTGGCTCGTCTTCGTAGCGTCTCTAAGTTGTTTAATTCCTGCTGCTGCTTCTATAAAGCCGAAAACATTGGCGCTTCAAATAGTCGTTTGATTTTTGTATCGATCAAACTTGCGTCGCCTGTTTTGATTTACAAATATGTGCATGCATGTATGTATGTATCCACATACCTTCACCCCCGATACCTGCACAGCAAGTAAAAACTTTTGAGCGCTTCTTAGTTACGGAATTTAACCACTTGTTTGGCAGCCCCGCCCTCGCAACGGAGACACCCCTTTGGCGTACGTTAACTAGGCTGAGCATTGCCAACGTCCGGATTATTGAAAACTTTTAATTAAAATATTCAAATACTGTAACAGCTTTTGTTATCGATAGGCAGTTCTTGAATGAGACTATCGCTAATTTCGCGGCATTATTTATATGTTATTTGTATATATGTTAATATATTTATATATGAATTTATACATACAAAAATTTGATTTTTTAAATAAAAAATACAGTATAACTGTTCTAACCAATTTTTATTGAAAAAGTTTCAAAATAACTGTTATGAATTGAGTGTTTTGGAAAAAATCAAAAATTAAGACTTTAAAATAAATATTGCAAATGTAAATATTATTTTAAAATTTTTAAACAATAGTTGAAAAATATTTAAACACAAGTTTTCTTAAAAATATTGTTTAAAAAAGTTTATTGAATGTGCACTCAAATTCGAGATTATTTATTACAAGATTGTTTTTAAACATGTTTTCAAATTTCTGTAAATGAATAAAAATAAATGATTCGAACGATATTATTGTTCTTATAGAATTTTTTCCTGATAACATTGTTGTGCAGCTCTAACCTATGGTTACCGTGAGTTTTTTGAATTCGCCACCCTGTTCATGGAGCTTTTGAATCAGAGCATCACCATAAAACGTTTTTCCATACAGGGTGCGATCCAAGTTGCCAAAGTCCTTACCCTTGGCATAGGGCGGCATATTCAACGTACCCAAAAAGTAGTTGCCCCTTGCTGTTTTTGACGTGTAGTAGCCAAGACGCTCCAAATCGTCTGTTGGATGACATTCACTGATAATAAAGCTATACAGGTCGTTGCAGCGAAAGCCCCAAAATTCGTTTTTCGGATCAATTGACTCGGCATAGTATTGTGCGGCGCGCTGATGATAGCATAGATGGGTAGCATCTAAATGCGCACATTAGATTAATATTGTGTTCGTAACTCCGTTTCACTGATCGAAAACAACTTACATTCGGTGATGGGCCCACATTCGGGCTGTACCACGCCCTTGTTGGGAAAAAGTCTACATGGCCAATGGGCTGCATCAGTCCATGCAGGAAAACGTCCGTATGAATGACATCCACAAAAGCAGCATCGGTCGAGTCAAGACGTTCGTCCAAATTGGGCGTAAGAAACAGTGGCTTAGCCGGATCAAGCGCTGTAATCTGGCCCACTTTGAAGCCCTCCAGAAATTTCGATACGAAGCCAGCCACATGTGCACCCAGACCGTATCCAATTAGATGCACCTGCTCGGGAGTCACCAACTGCGTATACAGAAGACTACCCAAGAGCTGGGCCAGGCATCGGGCCACATAAGGCGCATTGTGCACCGACTGGGTATAGCAGGGTTCGCGCACCAGTTTTTTGTAGTCAACGACGATGATGTTGACACTGTTCAAGCTTTGCAATGCCGGCAGCACCTCTAAATTGGGCGAGGTCTTCTTACTGCCATCATAGCCATGTATCAGCACCTTAAGCGGCGCCGGGAGAACATTTTGAAAATCTAGCATATTCTTCAATGGACGCCCAAATGGATTTGTGGGGCTATTGAAATTAGATAACTGAAGGTTTGCTAAATGAACAAGTAAAAGTGCTCTAGTCGAGTGCGACCGACTAGGAGATACCCTGAACCCAGCTGCGAACTGTCATTATATTCATTTCACGCCCCTTGCATTCATACATAAACAATGCTTCCACAATGGAAACTAAATTCGTGAATAACTTTAAAACAAATTTTTGTACAAACCAAAGCGAGAGTCTTTAGTACTTGTCTTGTGTCCTTTCGATATTTGGCGCGATGTGGAAGGAGATATCCAAAATGCTTCACAAAACTATAATAAACTAAATTTGGTGCCTCCAGCTCTCATAGACTCCGAAGTATGCTAAAAACCAAATCTTAAAATCGATTTTTATCGATAATAATGAAAAAGGGCGAGATATCAAAAAAAAAATTTGAAGTAGTTCTGCAAATGGTTTTAGAAAATCTGTAGTCGAAAAGTTTAGCTTTTGTAATTTCCGTGCTCACTGCGTTTATATAGACAGATGCACAGACGGACCGACGGATATGGCTAAATCGACTCATACCTGTTACATACATTTGCACAATACCATTATACCCATCTTTTTACCTCCTTTAAATAGGTTCAGGGTATAACAAGCCATCCAGATGCTTACGTGTAAAGTACAAATGAAATATTTGCATTTGGACACTTATCGTCCTCCAGCTCAAAACAATTTGGGTAATTTCTCTCTTTGTTCGTTGGCTCCTTCAAGGAGCTGACTCTGAGGAGCAGCTCTAAATGAAAACACCCTGTTCAAAATAACAAACAAAATTTCTAAAAGTTACTCTTCGATTTCAGATTCCAATTTTCACGAACCAAGTAGTAGCCACAATTTTAGCATGTTATCGACTTTCCTGCCCTATCGTCAACAACTGAAAGTCTTTACACTAATTTGGTTACCTTTAAATGGCAAAATTTGTTTCACCTGCATCAATCGGTTAGTCAAGCTGTTTATACAACCTATTTCCTGGTTCTGTGCTAATTTCTAGTTGTTACAGTATTACATTATTACATACTCGACTGTTTACCGTAACCATAACCAATCGGTCTACAAATTAATTAATAATATTAACTATTAAGAGCGTTGCCGGATAATATTACGATAAATCGAAATGACCTTTACCCCATCCAAATTGAGCATCTTTAAAGTTACCTCACTTATTTTGCTAAATGTCAGATATGTTAGATATAGCTGTGAGTGAAGTGGGCCGCTAACCAAGTCGTTAAGCTTGTTTATTTATTAAAGTATTACCCACTGGTTTTCGATTCTGTTTTTCAGTTTTCGAATAAAACCCGTGAGGGAGGCACCAAAGTCACCATGTTTATATCCTGCACCAATTGAACATTTAAAAAAATGATATTAGGACTTTCTGCTAACCATACAAAGTATATATATCCTTGATCGATGAATATAGTTTTTTGAGCACATCTCTAAAATTGGTACGCAATTTTAGAGGTGCTTTCGTTGTTACATGTATTCAGACACTATATTCATTTTCAATAAACTTCAGATATTTCCATGGTGGGAACGAAGTGCAGCCGCTAAGTAAAGTTTTTATCAGGGTAGCAAATAGTTGGAGACACCCGACTAAGGCACCCTTATTTCATTATTTTTATTAACTTTCTTTTATTACATGATTTAGTTAATCGAATTAACGTCACAATGTATAAGAATGAAAGAGGATTCTTGAGTATATCGTTCTAGGACAGTAGGTTTAAACTTAAGCTGCAAGCGACACACAATCGAAATTATTCGAAATAAAGTAAATTAGATAATTTCGTAAAACCTACCCATTGAGTTAAATTAATTCCAAAGATTGACGCACCTTTTATAGCGCTTCGTGCATTGCATCGAGCAGCAATCTTCGGCATGGGAGCATCTTGCACGAAAGCTTTTGCAGTTCTCCAACATTTCCAATTTTTTATCCTATAATTAAAGTTAATAATTTGACGACAATATTCTAATCTGAACTATACCTCTGTTAAATTATTTAAGGGTTTCATTAGCAACGAATCGAATTTGTTGTTATTTGAAGCAGTCACATGACGTCTTTTCCATTCTTCCTTCCTTTGTATCGGGACAGCACATTTCAAAATTTCAAGGCTGACAAGAAGTAATAGAAAAAAGAATATGTTTTTAAAGTGTTGCATTTTATTTATTGGTTTTATGACTGACTGACTCCAGTGGATCATTTTCTAAAGCTCTTATAGTCAGCTCACAATTTGAACGATGTCTGCTTTTACAGGCAGAAGGTAGAAGAAAAACACATGTAGGAACTGGTAAATTAAATAATTATTGATGACAAATGTTTAAACAGTGTCAAATTCAAATGCCCCTTCTTTATTGGAAACGTACTTTAGACAGTAGAGACTGCAGCGTACCCTATACCCATCTTCAAGCCAAACACTCTTCTGAATAACTTCAGTGTTTATTGTCCGATATTAATAAAATTTTAAGGTGTTTATATGGGTTACAAATATATAAATAAATTAAAGCACAATGCGAAACCTTTTTAAATTTTTTGGAGAATAGGCGGTAATATGGAAAATAAAACTCTCCGAGAAATTATCAAAAGCCCGCTACAACAAAACGACATTTATCTATTTCAGAAAAACTGTGCAGGCTAAAATATTATATTTACCAAACACTTATTAAAAATAAATATATGTTATGATAAAATTAATACTGATATCGAGAGCTTCAGTAAATATTCTGTTATAATATTAAAGTTTGAAATTATTTTCGAATACAAATCTAAACAAATTTTTAATTTTAATATGTATACATATTATTTAATAATATTTTTTTTTATCTGCTTCCTTTGTACTTTTGGTTGGCCTTTGTTGATAATTATCAATATTATAATACACACATACAGCACGCTTGATGCATTGCAAAGAGCAACATTCCTCGGCCCGACGACATTTTATGCCAATAGGCTTACAATTATCCATCAATTCCGTCAGTTCGGCCTGAAAGTGCGTAATAAATTAAATTCGAAATAATTTGAATTTTACATATTATTTAGCCAGTACATGTGATATATTTTTAGAGGGCGTAACAAGATATCGTTGCAATAGCTCATGCATAGAAAGCGTAGGCCGTTGTTTTAGCCTTACGAACGGCCGAAAATTTTCCCCAGTTCCAATAGAGCACAGCCACAGGCACAGTACTACGCAGAAAACTGACTGTTGCATTGTAAATGTAGGGACTGATAAATTTCAACTGATTGCCATGGCATAATCTGAAAGCTTTTATAGGCTGATCGATGATGTTGCAAGTTGTGGATCTGGTAAGTTCTATTAAACTAAGTGCCGCATGAGTTGGGCAATGTTTGACAAAGTTTTCCCTGAGTAATACTCCACCGAACCTACCCATTGAAAATGTGTGAAAAGGGTATAATGGCTTTGTGTAAGTGTAACATGCGAATATATATATTCTTGGACAGAATCAATATATAAATCGATTAGGTCGAGTTGTTTGGTATACAGTATAGCTATGTATATTTTATGTATTTTATATGTTGCATGTGTATTTTACATCTCTTTCATCTTATTTATTACGGCTCGTAAGTTTTGCACCATATAAATGTTCAGCTATTATGGATTTTTTCGGTTCTAGATTTTCTGGGTCTGGCGGCTTGTCTCAAGAAGAAATTAATGATATAACATTGGTCCATTTCCCAAGAAGAGTAACTTAATCGAATACAGTACATATCACTTTACAGCGATTCTTTGTAATTTGCACATTTTTTATTTCTTTGCGGTTGTTGTCAGCTGGTGAATTTATGTGCCGCACTTGTTACTCATACGACATGTTGTACAGATGCAGAGTCCAAGACAAATCGATTGTACTTTCTGTAGCATTTCTTTTGCTACACGTAGAAAGATCTCGGCCATTATTTATTAAACACGTTCTTACATACAAGTTGTTACATACAAGGAATGAAAAAAACACCTCTGCGCATCCTTGCATACTCCAATCTTATTTTAATTGATCAATAAAAACAAGCCAGAGAAAATACTGAATATTTATTTGGTTTATTCTTTTTCGTTGCCGATTCTATTCACTGCTGCATGTGAAATGATTTGATTGATGGGGGCATGCGAGCTCCTTTAAACCGACGTAAAGACCAATAAATTATTTATCCTCGTCACATTGCTCATTTCTGTCACTGTCAGTTCATCCCAGTTGCTGCCAAACTTAACTTTCTTATCAGGTTAAATAATAATGATGAGAAATGAATTGTCGCAGGTTGTTGATGCGTTGCAGCCGCAACATGTTCTACGCAACATGCATGAAGCAATCGCAGACAAAGAACTTTTTATCTTATGTTGCGTTTGTGAGAATCCCTTACAGATGCAAATTTCCCATTGTCAATCCTTCAAAAATCCCCTCTGTTAAGTCAATCACCTTACCAATTATTTGTTACAACGGACAACGCTAACAGTTTAGTTTATTGCGAACTTTGAATATTTGCGGCCCCTTAGCGGATGCCTAAATTTGCTCTCAACAAAACTCGTATTGGTAATAAAATAAATAAAAATTTATTTTAAAAATAATTAATATAGTTTTGTTTTGTAAATGAATATAAAGGTTTAAAAAATTATACATGGAGTATTGAAAAATAATTCACAATATATACATATTTTTAGAAATCACTGCCAATAACTTTTACAATCTATTATTTAAGCTGTAAATAAAAATCGAATTGACCCTCTATTGCCTAGTGTATTGAAAAAAAGCTAAGAAACCCGGCACAAGAGCAAGCTGGTGTGTCCTTGCATAAATTACGCACAGTCTCAGCCATAAGCAATTAAAGTCAGGACAAGCGGCTTCATTAACAATTGTGCTTTTTCCACAGTAACAACAAATTGTTTTTTTTTTTAATTTTTTCTCTTCTTGTCTTTCCGGGCCGCCAGGTGTAGAATATCCAAAGAGGTGCTCCAACTTGGATACATGCCTGGACACGTATGGGTCTGTTTGCCTGCAATGGGATACGGCAGGGTATGGAGGAGGTCACCTTTGTGTCCTGTGTCCTGGCCAGCTATGCGCATCACCAAGTTAAACGTACCGCAAGAATCCTTAGACTGCGTAGATTGAATTCAGCTTTCCAAGCATGTTAAATATGCAAAGCAATGCATCCTTTTGTCCTTTGCTTAGCCAACAAGAACCGGAGCTTATATTATATTTGTCATTTATTTTAAAATCTCTTAATTAAGTGCGAAATAGAGTTTTGCATTTAATTGTGATTTAATACAATTTAACATTTTTGGTTAAAATTACATGAACAAGTTTTTCTCTTGAAAATCTTCTCTTAGTTTAATTTCGGTTGATTTAAAATATTTATACCTTAATCCCAATTGTTGACACGTAAGATTTGTGGACCTTAAACTAAATTCTCGACTTCAAGCACTGCACATTATGTCGCATATTATAAAGCCCATCTCTTTGGCTTGCACATCACGTAGTTTGCCTATAAAACTTCAGTCAATTTAATTTCATTTAATTTACATATTTCTACGGGGGCACGAAGCAAGTTTCTTCTCCACATTGTTGTAAGTTGTTTGTCTTAAAATTATATAGTATGAATAGTGTGAAATGAAATGGAGGAACTGCCTATACACATGAATGAATTTTCTGTACATTTTGGTTTACTTTATAATATACCCTACACTTGATGCTTATGACGGTTAACATACAAAAGCATCGACTGGTTCGTACATTCAGATGTTTAGTTAATAATATTTATATAAATACATATACCGAAATTTTTTCCATTTCGGCATATCATAGATCAGATTCAAAAGAATACAGGCACATAGAAATTTATAAATTGATATTTTACAGGGTATAACAAGATTAATTGGATGTCTTAAGGCTTATAGCTTAAAACTAAAGCTCTTTCATTTAATAAGATATCGCTATTTTTGCACTGCTCTACTTAACACTTAACAAACTTAACTTCCAAACAGCCGAAACATTAAATGTGGCTTAAATTTAACACCCTTGCATACCTTTCGACTTCTATTTGTTTTATTACAGTTTTGCATTTTATTATTTTTATTTATTTATTTTCTTTTGTTTTATTTTAACAATAAGCACGTTTTGCTGCAAAAAAAAAACAAAGCGGAACTGCATCAATTGATGCAAGAGTTTTATTTTAACATCATGGCATGGTTTATACTTTTAATGGCCGTTTATTCCATATTTTCTGTAGTTGTGGATGCGCTGGATGTTGAAATATTTATGTTTGTGCATTGAGCGAGAGCAACAAGAATGGCCAATAGATAAAAGCCACATTATTGTTAACATGCGAATAAAAGAAAACGAAATATTTGATTTGAAAGCTTACAATTAATTTAAGTTCAAAGAAGTAATCGGCAACTATTTTAGATTTATATCAAGCAGCGCTGCAGCAGTCTTCGCAATACTCGTTTACTGTATAAAACAGATTTAAACAGTCGAAAAGGGTCTTCATTATTATTGTTATTTCAAGAAAAACAAATACATTTTTGTAATATGTAACGGAGGGAATGGGCGTATCCGAAGTTATTCGGCAGGGTCGAGGGTATCTGGTTCTAAGATTGTGGAAGATATAGATTAAGCTATATTAGATTTCATCCGTTTGTACGCCCCAAGTAGACTTATCCAAAAAATCGTAGCAATATATATTCCAAATTTGAAGCCTCTAACTTTAATACCGACGATCAATATTGCGTGCGAGTTATTATTTGAATGCGCTTTAAATTCATTTTGCTTAAGCTTTTCAACATTACGCACAACTTGTAATTGATTGTGGCTTTTTTACGAAATCCTAATTGGAATCTTATCTCAAGTAGAGTCAGATGTCACACGATGAAAAGTCGTTGCAAGGGCTTAGCGCAAATTACGGACATAAAAGTCGCACACAAGATAACCGTAAACTTTTACAACGCCCCAAAACAAGGCGCAAATAACACAAATAAAACGAAATAAAGATTATTTTCGATTCGAGTGGGACGTCGAGAAACATATGTATATGTATGTGGCGCGGGCGCTTCATTTATGTATTTGCCTTTGATTACAGTGGAGCAAATTGCAAGTGACATGTCAACAATTGGATTGCATGAAGGAACATGAACATTTATGACAGAAGCAGGCAATCGGCTTAGACGAGCAGCTTCATCAGTCGACGAGCCGGCTGATAAACAAGGTCGAGACAGCGTCACCAATAACGGAAAACTCATTATTAGCAACAACATCATCATCATCATCATCATCATTGTCATCAGCATCAGAAAGGAAAGAAAAGGACCTGCTCATTCACAACCAAAGCCAACGTGGTTGAGGTGCCCTCACCAATCTGACTGCCAGTGGGCATCCAGTTGGCATTACAAGCACTTCCGGTATGAAAGCTAACCTCGATGGGCGTGCCATCTCTAGTGTCGCCAGCGATGTGGCAGCAACAACAGCGGCAACAACAACACCAACTAGTCAGACACTGGCTTGTTTTTCCAGTGTTTGCGGATATTGTTAAATTGTCACTGAATAAAAAAAACATTGTCCTAACTATTACACAAGAACACAAGACAAGCCAAATATCTTTGGTTGCCGAAGAATTTATACTCCTGCAGATTGAGAAGATAAACAAAATATTTGTTCTACATATATTTTAAAAATAAAAACTCCATTCAAAGCCGATTTTTCTTAGTAGTAAGTGAGTTCGGTACTAGTTGGGATTGTAGAGGAAGATGTTCATACTAGTAATTAATTTTCTTTATATGTATATATTTATTGAAGATGTCTCTTTTATTGTTTTTCATGCGTTTCATGATGAAAGTTCAAGCGTAAAAATATATTGCGTATACGTTAGGTTGTACCACTAAACTTATAATTTTTATGTAATTTGTTAAGCACTTTAACATTTATACATTTAATTCCTAAATTTAACTCTTAAGAGATATTAAACCAACAAACTTCCATTTTTCTTAATTCGTTAAGGGCTTTTTCATTTTGACATTTAACTCTTAAATTTATCTCATAAGAGATATACCAACTGGTAGACTATTAACACTAAATTTAATATTTAAAACGATTTGTTACATATTTTTTCTTTAAATAATAATACAAATAATTTAAGAATTGCAGTCGTGTCACCTTTGAACATGACAAAAAAAAATTGTTTGTATACAAAACGCAGCTTATGTTTGTGTGTTAATTACTTAACAAGCTTCTTACACATACACTTAATTTAACCCATGCCACGTCCCTGCAGTATCTATAAAGAAAACACGCACACATCTTCACACCAACCATGTGTTTTAATTTTACTGTAAAGATGAATTTCGCATAAAAACAACTTTTTGCACAATTTTATTGTTAGTCGCCGGAGGTAAAAGAGACTTCAAAGTTTGCTGCGCGTTCTGTGTTTATAAAAAGTTTTGTATGTATTTAATCCTTCTGCGGTACGTTTATGCACTCCACAGCTATCCCATTTCCCTATGTGGCATCCTTTTGCACAGTTTTGTTTTCTTTTTCTTGGGCACATACCGTGAAAAATATATCAGCGTGCAGTTGGAGCTGACAGTTCTAAGAAGGATTAAACTACTTTTCTCTTGCGCAACAACAAAACATGGCACACAACATTTCATGCACCTTGTGGCAGGTGCAACACGACCTGCAACGTAGATCGATGGCATGTTTGTTATTTTTCTATATTTAAGATGTTAAATGTGTCTTTATTTTTGTGTATTTGTTGTGGAAACTGAAGGTTGTTACTATAATTACAAAAGCATAAATAATTAATTAAGAAATTTGAATTTTTTTATTTTTTTCGGAGTATTTTAGTTGGTTGTGGTGCAGTTATCTAGATAATTCTAAAGAATCTTTCCACCGTTTAATTTACACTAATTGGCAAAAAATTTATTTCGCTGTTTTATTGAGGTCAATTAGAGTTTCTGCTTTCTGTTCCTCCGTCTGCTTCGTATTAAAATCATTAAATAATACTGTAGAGTAAACAATTTTTAAATTAATTTAATTTTTTGTAGACCGTTACTTAACTTCAAAATGCTTTCACAGCAATTTAACTAGAGTCAATACACCCACACATTAAATTGCAGGCTGGCCCTTTTTCTGGCCTCGTGATGCATTCAAACTTTTCACGCAAAAACTTGTGAGTGCCAGTGAAAAATGTGAAAGAGAACGCAAAAAGTAGAATAAAATAAAAGAAAAACTCTAAAAAGAAACAAAAAAGTTAAATTTCGACACGCTAGCCCAACAAAAGTAACTTTCGCGCTCGGCCAAGTTGAACAGTTTGTTGCACATGGCAAAAAGAGTGCAGCTGCCCTCCACTAGATGGCGCCTGTGTCGATTTCAATGCCTTGCTTAACTTAACTCCTTATCGAAGTCGTAACCATTTTTATAAACTGCAAACAGAGAATGATAAGACGAATCTGAAAACAGGAAAACAATTGCAGAAAACTTACGTAAAACGAAACTATTCTACTTTTCAATTCAAAGTTAATGTTAATTTCAGATTTAATGTACTGTAACTAATATACTATTGGCTGCATGAAAATTTAAAGTTTAAGTGGCCCTCTTACAATTTGATCAAACTTTCCCGGTCAAATATTTTATATAAATATATTGGGTGAACATAAAAAACTTTTACCAACAATATTTACAAAAACCAAAGAAAACAAAAAGCAAAAAACATATCTTTGCGTTTGACTACCCCAATTCTGAGTCTGTGAAATCCAAGCAACCATAAAATGCTTAAAAACACAAACCGGGTATAAGAAAGTGCTGACAGGCGGCAAACCGCAGACACCTAGTGGCAGAGTCTGCGGCAAGTGGCATCTGTTGACCAACGAGTATGTTGCAATATTTTAAAATATTTTAATGGGCTTATATCCGACACATTTAATCGCTCAACATGCTACGTAGAAGTAGTGTCGTTGCAGCTTGTTGCAACTTTATTAAATTTTTTGTGCTAAACATGAAGCGAACCCTTTGGCCGTCTAGCCCAGTACTTGACCGCAAGTGTCAAGGGGAGAGGGATTTCGGGACAAGCTGAGCTCGTCGGTAAATTATTCGCCCACATTTGACACCATTAGAAAATGTAATCTAGAAGCTAACGATTGCAAAGGTATTTGAGTTAATAGCTTTAAATTTTTGTAGTTAAACTGATGAAAATGTGTTAAGCCCTATCAACAGTCTAAAGAAAATATTATGGCATGGTGAGTTTATATAACCAAAAAAAATTTAGTTACAAGAAATTACTAATAGACTAACCCGTTTTTTCGAAGAGCATTCCGGCTTAACTGCCTCTGAGCAATCTCGCTTTCAGAATGATTATTCAAACCCCAAAATTTCTAATGATACCAATTGGTTTTCTATACCCCAATTTTTATCCATTCACCCATCCAAGCCTCATGGTGACTTTGACATTGGCTGCCTAACTTAATTCAACCAATAACATTTGTTACACAAAAAAAAACCAGTTCAATCAAAACTTGTTCAAGTTGGCTTCAAAAATCCCCAAAAATTAATATGCAAATTAAATTACTTAAATGAAAATTTAAATAAAGTAAATGAACTTCCTGGCAGCTCAATTTCCTGACACATTTTAAATGCGCTTCTTTGCAGCCTCATAAATTTTTACAATCGACGAAAGATTTTGTTTACGTATAAATCTGTATGGAAACCATCCACGTTTATTGGGCGCCATCGTGCGTGCTAAAAATAAATATACGAACATAGAGGCCCCGAGGAAATATTGAATAACATGAAACACGTGCCGGACCAGCAGCCATGGAAGAATAAATGTCAAACATTTTGACACGCATCACTGAGATGTTCTGCCCGTTTTTCATGCGTTGTTTTTCAACTATTTCCTGTGGTGCTTGTGTGTGTGCCTATGTGTGTGTGTGTATAGTGTACGCACGAGTATCCTTTTCAAGTGGACAATCAACTAAAAACCCACTTCAATTGTCCCTTTTTACGTTACGCAGCAAATAGCTTTGATAAATATTTAAAATTGAATCTCATTTAGTTAATTTAGATCTGGATTGTAGTTGATCTTCTAATAAAGATAAGGTCGGAGTATTTTGATTTTAGATATTTAAAAAGTAAAATCAGTCTACATTAATTAATCAGTCTATAATAATAAAATCGATTAAAATAGTATGAAAACGATTTTTAAGAATTTGTAAAAATAAAATGTGATAAATTGAAGAAAAACTAATTGCAAATCTAACTTATAGAAGCTTAACGAATGTATTGTATATTATTTTTTTTTATTATCGAAAAACAGTATCGGTCCCAATACTTTCTTCCAAAAAATTCTTGTATAAAACTTTGAAGTTAACGGTTGTTTATTTAATTTACACATAAACACACATAGATTTGTATTTCATTGTGGACTATAAAGCACATACATACAAACTACACAAGCTGCTTAGCATACAAATATACACAAGTATGTTCATTTTGGTATACAATCATTGATAAATATTCATTGATATTTAATAAAAAAACACATCGGAAAAGTTACGTGTACAAAAAATTTGGCCATTGCAGGCAATATTTTGTATTTCTTTTGATATTTGAAAATGCGTCTTGGTAAATAGTATACATACATTAATATGTTTATATATATCGTCGTCACATTTATACATATATATATTTATAAAAAGGGGAATTGTAAATCATATACACATATAAAAGTCTACAATAAGGCAATTTGCTTATAGGTTGCGGCCAGGACATACAATTTTTACATATTTACTTATTAACTGCTCAAAAATAACACTCAAATGGGTTATACTTGTCTTGTTGTGTAAACATGTATATCGCACAAAAGTTAAATTTAAGGCTTTTAAATTAGAGCTTTCTTACAAATAAGTACATGGTATGTGCGTTACTAACTATAATATAAATTATCGTTTATAACTTAAACATTTGCTTTTTATATACCAGTTACTCAAAAATGGTCAAAAATCAAACAGTTAAACGTTATTCAATTTAATTTAATGCTGTTTTAAATGCACTTTAAAAAGTTTACATCAATTAAATGACCTTCGTTTACATCAAACATGATAACGGATTTTTTATGTATTGGGTGCTACATTGTATAAGATTCATTTTGACAGCAACATGGAATTTTGGCAAAAACATAAAAGCCTTTATAGTTCTGCGGCATTACAAATTTAGACAGAGTTTTGATCAAACTCTTTATTCGGCTACTTTCCTACCGCCGGCATGCATCAAGACCAACGAGCCAACCATGGCAACCAGAGTGCGATCCAGCCAAGTAACAGGGTTGGGATATAAGAAACCGCCTTCATAAAATCCTAGATGACCGCCATGTGCCACTTCAACGTAAGCTGATTTTTGACGAGTAGCTGTAATGGAAGCAGAAAAATAACTATTTTAAATAATCTATATTTAATAAAAACGCTTTGAAATATCATTTTAATAATTCAATAAAACTAATATTAATATAAAAGCACTTTCTGTTTCGCAGCTGCAATGTTAGCAAAAAATAAGATTTTTAAATAATCTAATAAAATAAATTTAAAAAATATACAATTTGTATATTTCTACAAAATAAAAATAAAAAAGAAACTTTTCCAGTATCGCAGCCGGTAGGATTCGAACCTACGCTCCCAGAGGGAATCTGATTTCTAGTCAGACGCCTTAACCGCTCGGCCACGGCTGCTTGTGAACTAGGTGTACCAATCTGCCAACTTATGCAACTATTGAAGCGCGAATGTTATTCCAACATAATGTCTTTTTCTGACAATCACGTAATGTTACGCTAACAGAAAACCAACTTAACATTTACGTTAGAACTTTCTGTTATGTTAAGACGAATATTAACAATTGACTATGTAAAAGAGCTATTTATAGATAGATATTTTCGAAATAGCCGAAATAGTATCTTCGCACTTACTCGCATACTCCTTAATGGGCTGCAGCAAGTCAACCGGTACCAGCGGGTCATCCTTGGCATTAATAAATATCATCGGTTTTTCAATAGTATCAAAATAGAAGAGAGAAGAGCTCCACTTGTAAAGTTCCTGTGTCGACTGAAAGTTGTAGACACGTCGCGTATAAGCCTCATCGAGCTCCGGCAATGTAGCCGCTGCTATAATGTCACGCTCGTTCAGATTGTGTCGCGCCTTCACCTCATCGGAGAGCAGCACGTGACGATGACGTAAAATTATGCTCTTTACGTTCTCGGTCATAATATACAAATAGAAGCGGCGGAAATTTTGCCAATTCAGCAGCCATTTGGTGCCCCTGCAGGAAGCAAAAATTCGAAAATTAGTTAAGCAGAGTTCAAAGAATAGATTTCCCAGTTACTCACTCAACGGCATTGTAACCCTGACATATAGAGATGCCGCCAATTACGCTGTGCGGCTTTGTCTTTGTCATTTCGCCCATGTACTTGGTGACCAGATTGCCACCCAAGCTGAAGCCAACGGCGACAATGCGACTCTGCTGATACTTTTGATGTAGGTGCTCCACCATGGCCGCAAAGTCATCCGTGTGGCCATAGGTGAAAATGCGTGTCGACGTTACCTGCACGGTGCGCAGAGCGCCAATGTGATTCATGACGGCACAGCGATACCCGTTACACTGGGCCAGGTGCACAAAGGTGCGTATGTAAACCGATTCCGAACTATTCGCAATGCCCGGGCAAATGGCCACGGTGATGTCATCTAAAAATTGTAAAAGGAGATCAACTTGAAAATGGTACACAGCGGGCAGCTGAAGTCAAGGACTTACCCTCCTGCTCCTTGAGTGGCTGATATAGATCGTATGTTAATGTGGAGCCATCCGCAAGCGACAGGTAGACGCGCTCGCCCAGCGGCCAGGGGCAACGTACACGGCCCACAATACTGTGCAAGACGGTCTGAACATGACCGCTAAAGCCCCAAAGGCGTGGCGGAATGTAGCTAAAAGAAATAAATATATAATTTCTTAATAAATAGTACCGATTTAAAAGCAAGTTAACAGCCGAATATAACTTAACAGCAACAAACTGTTGCTGCTTAACAGCAGCAATAATGATAACAGCGGAGCTAAACTAACAGCTGTCCGTAAGTAAATCATGTACATTGTTTATTTCACGAAAGATACAAGCATCGGTGGTTCAGTGGTAGAATGCTCGCCTGCCACGCGGGCGGCCCGGGTTCGATTCCCGGCCGATGCAAAATTAATTTTTTTTTTATAAAATAAAATTATAAAAAATTAATATATTTAATTCAATTGTGAATTGCCAAAAATTATTATTTGACTACTCCAATTGAAGAGCAATTGCCACAGGCGAAATAATGCCGAAATGTTGCCCAACTGGCAAACAAAAAGGCAGCTCTTAGAACCAATTGAAGTCAATTGAGCTGCAAAAAATCAGCGCCATTGTTGTCAGCCGTGCAAAAAACATGCGCTTTGCCATACGTCGCATGGTGACAGCGACAAGCCACTTTTTTCAATTATTATCAATCAAAAAGTGTAGCGTTTGGGATTGGGGCCAATTATTCAAGGGAATATTTAGAAATGCGTCCGTTATTTACTGCACTGTATACGTATACAAGTTTTAATCTTCCAAGATAATATTAATAATAAGGCAGAACAATGAACATTTAATATATAAATAGTTCATAGCTGAAATAAAGGTAAACAATTAGTGTAAGCTTTCACAGCTGCAAAAAATGTCATGGCTAGCTGCGAACTGGAATTTACAGTTTTGTTTACTCAAGTAAAGTCTCCCAGTAAAGTAAAGATAACAAAAAAAATACATATATATTATATACACAGTTATATGTCTACTACAACATATAGATGCATGTGTATGCAGATGACTCATTTTCAAAATGATTGCACCCTTCGTCGAATAACAATAACAATAAAAAGTAAAAAACAAAGGGGCGGCCCCAAACAAAAACAAAAACAAAAACTATCCTAAGTATGTGTGGGAGCAGTCGCGAGAGAGACAGGGTGAGAGAGAAGAATGCGAGAACTGGCGAGCATTGGCGCTCAATGCGCTTACGTAATCTTTGTTATTAAACAAAAGCGGGCGGACAAAAACAAAACACAAGCAGGTAGCCAACGCCGTCAGCCGGCAGCGAGCGGCAAAAAATGTGGCAAGCATTTCGCCGGCCTGATTATACACCCTATCAAGGTAAGATAAATGCAGGGTATAATATGTGTGCTTATCATTGACCGACAACTACGCGCTTGCTTATATTATATTTGTGATCAGCAGCATGATCAATCAAGCTGTATATGTTTATCTGTCTATACGAGTTGATTGAACTAAAAATAAATTGTATTTCGCCACATTCAAAACGATTAAAGTAAATATTTATATTTTATTTGTTATATTTAACTCTATGTCAATACCATAATTTTTCATTATTAAAATTATTATATTAAAAAATATTTAGTTAGAAAAAATAAAATAAATAATGAATGTCTATATACATATAAATATGCACAACTTCGGTTACTGCTCTAAGCACAGGGTATTTGATAGTTGCACCCGCTTGTCTAACTCACTTATTCTTTACTATTCTTTTTTGCCACATACATCTGTGTATGTGAATAATACATGTATTCCGTTTATTCCCGAGCGTCCCACACGCGATATCTTGAAAGTTCGTTGAGAGCCCACCCGACCAAGACGTTGCTAGGCGGTCTTACTTGTTTCGGTATTTGAGAACTGCGTAATTATGTTCTGCACTTTGCACCGTTCCCTTATCGCCGCTTGTCCGAAACCAGACAATGGTAATAAAAAGTGAGCTCAAAGCTTGCAAAAAATTGTTGAATTCACAAATCTTTAGCAACAAACAAAACCAAAACAAACTCATACACATTCTAAATGTATATATGTGAAAATGAGAACAAACGTACGTTGGAACTCATATGAATTTTGTAATAAGAAACATGGGTGAAAATTTTCCACGCGCGTCCACAAACAGTCACAAGAAAATGTTGGTATACTTTTTCCGGCAGCGTTGATTTATGTAAATTTAATAATGTAATTGCTGAACATAATTGTAAATTTTTTGTGACTTCTAAATTTTTACTGTTTTTTTTAAATTATTTTAATATTGAATCCAACACATTAAAATATTGATTAAAATTAATTAATAAGCAAACCTGGGATAAACCATATGAGTTTTGATAATAATAGTAATACATATATAGAAAAATATATAAAGGAATATATAGCAAATATATTTGTCATAGCTATAAATCAGTATAAATATTGCAATCAATGACTAATAAAAAACCACAAAAATGTATGTATGTTTGGTTATCTGAGATTTATATGTATATATGTACATGAATGTGATAAAACTGCGACACTTCTTCCAGTTGGTAAATCAACGTTTATATATCTGCCATATATGATTGAACGATTGAAAATTCAGTTTACAACAAACAGAAATTCCCAGACAATATTATTTACTAACTGATATGGGCTTGCAAATTGATAACAAAGTTGCAAATAAATACAAATTGAGCCAAATTAAAACTTTGCCCACAGTTCATAATCCACAAATAGAACAAGTAATATTGAATCAAAGAGATAGATTCGGTTATTATTCCATCGACACTGAATTTAATAATTAAATTCTCATAGTTGATTATGAAGAATTATTATTGCACGAAGAACGTTTTGAATAGAGGCCACTAATTGCGCGTAATGATTCATGTGCCGAAGCAGCTGCATCCAATTACTTGAACTTTGTGCATGTGACGCGAATATATATATATATATATATATATATATATATATATATATATATGTATTTATACACACATATATGTTTGTTAACATATTAGAAAAGAACACAGCAATTTTAAACAATATGTAATTGCAAACTGCACATCGGTTTACAAGTAAAGAGCAAATGACACTAGCTGAAAGTTGAAGAGCTAGTGTCAAATGAGAGTTGAACTTGACAAATTCAGTTAGTTCATGTTATTATTATTATATATTATATATTATTATTCATGTTTTATAATTGATATGGGTTTGTAAAATGAAGCTTATTGCGAGCCTGCTTGTGCTTTTCAGACTGTCATACTTTTGTGCTGTGTTTATACTAAAATTCCGGATTATCGAAAATCACAATTCAAAAAGGTCACATAAAAAGAAGTTAATTATTGTTTAACAGGAACATATAAATCTAGCCATATATGCAAATATTGAAGTAAATTTATTAAAACAATTTAATTTCTTTAATTAATTAAATATTAATCAAGGTTAAAACAACTACTTTCTCTGACTTTCTCAGTTTACAGATGTTCGCTCATAAGACTGCTTCAAATACAGGGTATACTTTACTCATTTATGTCGATTACACCCGACTACAACCGACTTTTTTACTTAAATTTTAAGCTAGTGTCATTGCTGCTTCTAATATGAATGGTCGATGTAAACCAACATTTTGGTTTAGCTGTAAAGTGGCTGCCAACCACAATTAACAGCTGAGCAGTGGCCTGAGGCGATGCACACACACGCACACACATACACATATTGGCCGATGCTAGAATGTGTGGGAGGCAAAATGCAAACAACAACAAATTGCACGGCGCCTGCACATCAATATTACCAGCATATGTATGCATGCATTTATGTGTACATACATACATATCGAATATCGTTTTTTTTATTGCATTGCTCTACTTACGGCTCACGCAGGACGGGCGCTATTTTGTACAAACAATCAAGAAACTGCTCATCGAGACACCAAACGCTGGGCCTCAGCGGCTGGCTGTGCACGTTGAGGATGCGGAATAGAATGCACACGATGACCGCAACGAGCGTCAAAAAGGCGGTGGACATCTTCGGGTCTGCTGCGTCGCACCTGTAGGTGTCGCTTGCGACGTCCGCTCTGTTGTTGTAGCGTCCCTTAACCTTGCAGTTGTTGTTGTTGCTGTTGCTACTCAATTTGTCACTGATGCACTCTGAATAGTTCTGATTCAGGATTTTACAAGCGAGCTGTGTGGCGTATACGGGGTTTCGTATAAAAAAATGCTACTTTCTGGATTTTCTGTTGCACACAAAACGCTTACTATGTTTTACAGCTAACGGGGACAATTGAAAATTATTAGCGACACTCAAACACACGCACAAACAAAGCGGCTATGGCCGCTGTAAACAAGGCCGCGATTCAGGACACGCGTGGGGAACTGCACATGTGTATATAAATTATTTATTTACACTGTTTGTGTTATCAAGCACAGTAAAAGCTTATCGATGGCAAGTTTGCAGTACAACTCAGTCAAACGGTCCCCGCTCGTCTAGTGTTGTTTTTTTTGCTTTAACAACATGCTGTTAGTATTCAAGCTATGTTCTTCTCAAAATGGCACTGCTATTGTTTTGGCATTTTTAGTGCGTTTATTTTGGTATTTTCTGTATATTTATTTGGCTCTATTAGGATAATTTTTGAATTTAAAAGTTGTGTATGTTAATAAACTAGCAGAATACATTAAACTGCAGATAACTACAAATATATCGCATTATTTATTAACAATATTTTATACACAATATTTCTAATAAAACTCTACAATTTGTTATCAATAAAATAAAGAGCCGAATGTTATCAGTTCTTGGGAAGAGCCCAACGTAAATCAAACAGAAAAAAGTGCTCTAAAAGAAAAAAACAACAAAAAGGTCTTAAATGTGTTTTAAAACATTTAAAGTAATCAAAGTATATTTCTTTCAAGCAAACTTTTTCTTACGCAAATACTATACGGAATTCATTGCTGACTAGTTTCTGTATCAAAGGCCGTTGTCAAAAGTGGTGTCCTAAATTTAAGTCTCTAAGTCTTATATATAGTATTTTACAAACCGCTTTCCTTGTCTCATTTCTGATATTTACAATGAATTTGAGCCACGAAAATTTAAACAGTCAAATGTTATCAATAAAATTCAGTGAAAGCTCTGTCAATTGACAAATCTTTTAAAGAAGGGCAACTTTTGAGTACATTTTTTTCTCATTATTTATTTAACATATGTATGTATCTTTTAAGCGGGCATATCCCTAGCAAGAGTAAAAACTGAAGTCTTAAGTTTAAGTTAAAAAGTGTTTTCACTGTACAGTTAACGGTCATAGTAGATCTTTCAGTGTCTAAAACATACTTACTTTTTTGCGGCTTGAGATTACTTATAAAAAGATTTCCTCTTCACACAAAAAAAATTAAGTTCTCAAAGACAAATTTGTTTTTTGTTTGTGTAAAAATTTAAAGTATTTCATTTAAATTGATTTTCAAAATATGGAATATAGTTACAAACTACCAACCAAATTTTTTTAAAAAACACCACTCACAGGCCTGGGGACTTGAATCCTGATGCCCATTTTCAGTTGAACTCACATACAAAATTTAGATACAATTTGCAATCTGCATCATTCATGTGAAGAGTATTGTTCAGGCTCCACAAGTGAACGCAATGCTCGACATTTCCATTGTTGTCTGGCTGGTGGTAAAAATTGCTCCAATTCAAATAGGGAGCTTCACGGCCGGTGGTATCGGATTTAAATAGGCCTTCTTGACTGAGGTCATTGATGTCCGTCCAAAAATCATGACCCCTGATCAATTGATCGATTAGCGCTTCAAACTCTTGCTGATTTTGGAGGCTGACCAAATGACCTCCGAGTTCCCGGCACCTGTATGACGCCGCAAACCAATTCATTTTGTGTTGATCCTCAACATAATAATATTTGGAACCTATTTTCTTAACTTTTTTTGCGGAGTTTGAAATGTATTTCCGGGAGCCTGTACGCTTTGTTCGTGCATGGTAATCTTCGACTGTAGAGTCACCAATTGACTCTCAATGCGTCCGCAAGTGGATTGGATTTCGTCAATCTTTACCTGAACGACTCTCTGCTCTTTCTCAATCGATTCCAGGGTGGCTTGGGTATCTGCGTTCTGTATGTCGTCATTGTCTTTGATCTGTTGCTGCAATGCGAACGTGTGGTCCAACACGGGCTTCACAACCTTGAAACAGTAGCTGCCACAATTATCTTCCAGTTGCCGCGACATCTCACAGTCCTATTGTAAATGTAATCTTTGTAAGACATATGAAATAATGACAAGGAAAAACGCACTACCGTAGTGCAACTCATCAGAGCCGGGGCTGAGATTAGAAGCGCGATTAAATAAATATGGAGCATTATATTCTCAATATTCAGTCTGTTTCTAACAGAGACATCAGCAAAACTGAATGGTACGGAAAATGAGCTGCATTATATATACAAATCGTTTAGTAGTTTAAATATACTACCATTGGAAATAGGTAAACAAGTGGTATACCGATTTTCTCAATTTTTAAAAAATTAAACATAAAAGAAAAGAAAATCTTGTGAATATTTTATATTTTTTTTAACCTGCTATGTAATATTTAAAATACCGCAGACCCGGGGTTCCAGATAATAATAATAAATTACATTGACCATATGCGAAAGGAAGGAATAATATTTAATAATTCTCAACTAATGATTCTCAACTATATTTAAATATTGTGTATAATAATAATAATTAATATTTGCGAGAAAATTAAACCGTCAAGTATTTATGCTAAGTAAATGTTATCGATATTAGTCCGTTACTACCTCTCACGATATTTTGATAGTGCGTATCGATAGTTTGTCATTCACTCGGCAAGAACACGTATGTGTAGATATGTGCGTGCGCCAAAAGGGCGATGAAAAATTAAAGTTCAAGCTATGTTGCCTGCCAGCAACACAATTACACCATTTGTTGCCTAACATACGTAAGTGCTGGCAAATAGATTTTTTGACATAAAAGCTAAAATGCATTGCAGGTTATGTGTGGGTACCGCAGCAGCAGCACGGCAACAAAACAAGCAACAGGAGCACCGTTGCCCGGCACTCCGACGACGCGACTAAAACATAAATACAAATATAGATTAACAGCAAGCATTCTGAGCGCTCCACAATGATGATGCAGATTCTGTGCCTATTCATTGGCCGGCTGCTGCTAATGTGCGTCGGCGCATACGAGCTGCTACATCAGCTCTGGCTGCGCTTGCATGCGCTCGCCCGCAGGTCATATGACTATTGGCAACGTGATCAGCGCGAGTTTTTCGGGCGGGCAGCGCGCGAGCTGCAAAAAGTGCCGCAGCACCTCGTACTGGTCATCGCTCCGGACGATCGATGTGTGGATGCGACGCTGCTGAAACGCATTTTCGGCTATGCTCAAATTGTTGGCATACCCTGCATCAGTTTGTACGACACGCGCACGCCCCGAGATGGGTATGTCCAGCTGTCGAACTTCTGTCAGAGCAGCGAAAAGGGCGACAGGTGCCACCTGTGGCCGCCCAAACGCCAGCAAAATGGCTGTAAAGCCAGCACGGCAAACGGCACAGTCAACGGCCACACGAACAACGGTGCGCATTACGCCCAACTGCAGGTGAGCTATCTAGTCTACAAATGCTGATAAGCGCTTATCATAAACTGTTGTAAGTGGTCTTCGCTGGATAAACGAACTGCTGCAGAATGGTTTTGACGCTATTAGTCATTTCGTTAAATCGATGGATGTCTTGGCTGTAGCTAATTCGAGCCCCAATTGGGATAAATCGATGGATGACGCATTCGGAGTGTGTTGTGAATAAAATTGGAAGTCTGATCCCCTCAAGTTAGACTGTTTCTGCCTGATTGCCACGGGGTAGTCCTCTATAAAGTACTCTGGCGTTTTCGCCCTCAAAGCAGAGTCTGTAAGCACCACCCCAAACAATCTTTAGCTTGTAGAGGTCCTTGCGTCGTTCCTTACCATAGCTTAATTTGTGTGGTATCCAGTAAATGCGTGCGTATGCAACTTTCCCGTTGCAACAGTTTATAAAAATAGTATTAAAATAGCTTTTATACTCTATTAGAATATATTTTAGTTTTCTCGCACATTTTACAAAGCGTAGAAGTCCGAGATTTCCAACTACATTCATATACTTGATCAGTCCGTTTTTCTATCTACCGTTTCTATCCACAATATATTTTATTTTAATTATTTTTGTATTATATTTCTATGCAAAGACAGCAATCAGTAGTGTCGCATATGATCAATACCTTATCAACACAAGGCAACTAAGCCATTTAGTTCCTATTGAAACAATATGCTTATCAATTATAATTGAGTTCTTATAAGGAACTACATTGTTTGTCAATTACGAATGTCAATATCATAAAGGCAACTAACAAATCTCCTTGGATGCTTAATCATCAGCACTTAGCAACTGGCTGCTCTCTCCCTTTATGAAATTCTACAGAAAATGGCATTTACTTGTAGATATGAAGCAAATTGAAGCATTCGGTATCTATTATTTCCGTGGAAACGCTCAATTAGTTTAACGTTGATTAAACTACCGAAACTCATTATTGTTTTCTTATCACGGCAACTGAACGCTTCGATGGCTCGAGGTCAAGAAACGGGATGTTTATTCCACTGCACTTCGGCAGTTAGCTTCAGGTCTTAAATTATTATTTTACACGTCTGCACTGTTGAACGTGGAGTTTGCTAATCTTGTTCTTATCGGTATAAACGAATTTTTTCATTGCTTTGCAGGTCTATCAAATCGGCAGCGCTGATGGCCATGCGCTAATAGCGGATGTGTGTCGTGAGCTATACGAGAATCGTTCAACGTCCCGAGTGCAGGAGATGCTGCAGCAGCGTCAAACGCTAACCGACGGCATCAATGGCATGTTAAACAAGCGGCTGGGCTTTGCGATCCCGGAACCGGAGCTGGGCATTGTGTTCTCGCGCCAGACGTGCACCTACGGCCTGCTGCCGTGGCACGTGCGCTTCACCGAGTTCCACACGCATCGCAGCGGGCGTTATTTCGATGCCAAGTCATTTGCCAAGGTGCTCTACAAATATGCGCGCTGCGAGCAGCGTTGGGGCAAATAGTTCGTCTTTATAGGTGGTTCTTAATGTTCTAAATTAGTTACTTTATAAAATGATACGTATTTAAGAATAAGTTGGCGCCAGCAAACTGTAAAAACTCCGTTAGAGATTTAAGCGCATAGTGAAAAGAAAGTATACACACACACACACACACACACACACCACACACACGATGCAAATGTTTGTTATTCATAAACGAAATGTATTTGCCGAGATTTACATATGAAGCATGTAATCTTGAGATTTGCATAAATATTTGATGTGTTTTAACTGTAAGTTCGTTTGCTTAGACGCTAGCGTTAGGTTTTTATTGTTATGTATTTTGATTCCTGTTTATGGACTTGAGTTCACTATTCCCGCTCGGGCTGGGCGCGTAGCGTGGACAGCAGATTCACATCGGTCAAATACTCATTCTTAGCGATGTTTTGCGTATTGGTGCTGCTGGGCATGCGTTCGTGGCTCATTTGAAACGAGTTGCGCAGATCCGTCAGCGAGTCGGCCAGGCCCTTCTTGATGTTGGCAAATTCACTGGACATCAGCGACAGCTTGCCGAGCAGATAGTTCAAGTTGTCATCCATATCGATCATGTGCTTTTTGGTCTCCTCCACTTTGCCGCTCAAGTCCATCATGGTGATGAAGGTGCTGTTCACATAGCCCTCGTGACCCGTCTGCATGAGTCCCAGCATTTTCCTGCTCTGGCCAATCTCGCTGGTCATGATCTCGATGCGGTGCCACACCTGTGTCAGGGCATCGTCCAGCTCGCCGCTAATATTGCGATTCGCCTCCTGCTGCGTGCTCACCACCGTTGTGTTCAGCTCATTGAAGCCCGCCTTCACCAGCCCAGTCAACTCGGCCACCTGCTGCCCAATCAGCAGGCTCACCTTCTGCACAATCTGGAGCGTGCCAAACTCCACCTTCCGCTGCGTGTCCAGCACCACCTCCGAGTTGGTCATCATGATATTGTTGAATTTGCCCAGCGCATCGAAGCCATCGTTGAGCTTGCTGTGACTGGCGTTGATCTCCTTGTTGAACTGGTGCAGCAGTGCCAAATCTCCCGCCAGCTGCTTCAGGTCACCCTGTATGTTGGCCTCCGTCTGCTGCAGGTGCTCGGTGGTCTGGCGCAGTGCTGCACGCGTGAAGAAGAGCAGATAATTGGATTATGTCATCTAATACACACATCGGAGATACACAGATAAGTGTAAAATATTCAGGTGCTTACAACGGGTGTAACCGACTGAACAATACTCATGCACAGCTTAAAACATTCGAAAACGATCTTAATTACGATTATTTTGGAAACATACGGATTGTTGTAACTTGCGGGGCGGGAGGGGGCGGGACATAGAACTATGTCCTATGGGATCTGCATGCTATATTGTTTCGATAATGATACAATTTGGAAGATATGTTCGGAGCATACCAACACTCTCAGCTTCCAGGATTGGTAAAAGTACCTTGAAAAATAAAAAACTAAATTTTTCGAGTACGATTGTTCCTATAGCAGCTATATGCTCTGTGGACATATTGTTATGATTTTGCGGATATGTTACAAACCTAGTCATATTCTCAATTTCCAAATTTGGTCGAGATTTTATACGTATTCTTAAGCGTATTTTTCGATAGATAGTTTCTAAAGTAACTAAATGCTATAGCGCCCCGATCCATAACTGTTAAATATTGAACTGGGAACAGAAGGACAGACAGCCGGACATGGCTATATTAATTTAGCTGTTGATCCTGATCAAGAATTTATATATTTTAATGGGTCAAAGATGTATCCTACACATTTGCTGACAAAATTGCAATGTTATAAAAATATAATTCGGTAAGAACTATGTGAAGAAGAGCAAATAATTGGATTATGTCATCTAATACACATATCGGAGATACACAGATAGGTATAAAATATTAAGGTGCTTACAACGGGTGTAACCGACTGAACAATACTCATGCACTGTATAATAACAGCTTAAAACATTCGAAAACGATCTTAATTACGATTGTTTTGCAAACATACGGATTGTTGTGATCCTTGCTTATGTCCTATGGATCTGCATGCTATATTGTTTCGATAATGATAAAATTGGGAAGATATGTTCGGAGCATACCAACACTCTCAGCTGCCAGGATTGGTAAAAGTATCTTGAAAAATAAAAAACTAGATTTTTTGAACGATTGTTCCCATAGCAACTATATGCTGTGTGGACATATATCTTTTGCGGATATGTTACAAATCTAGTCATATTCTCAATTTCTTAATTTAGTCGAGATTTTTTACGTATTTTTAAGCGTATTTTCCGATAGATAGTTCCTAAAGTAACTAAATGCTATAGGGCCCCGATCCATAACTCTTAAATATTGAACTGGGAACCGAAGGACAGACAGCCGGACATGGCGATATTAATTTAGCTGTTGATCCTGATCAAGAATTTATATATTTTATTGGGTCAAAGATGTATCCTACAAATTTCCTGACAATATTGCAGTGATATAAAAATATAATTCGGTAAGAACTATGTTTTTATGGGATGCAAAATATATGTAGGTAGGTAGTTTTACATAACTTTAAATTTGTAAATAATCTATTCAAGACAGTTAAGGAGTATTATGATTTGTCATAACATTTTTTGGCTTTCGTAAGGGCTCGTCAAATTATAGAGTTCCTAATTGTTTGGAATCCACGTAATAATTAAAATGCGAAAAACTCTCTCCTACCTGTTTGCTGAGCCACCAGAGATTCGCTCTTGAGTGCCGCCACTGCGTTGAGGGTCTCGTTGTTGAGTTCCTGGATGTAGGCGCGGTCCTTCTCGTTCAGGCCAAGTGGAGCTGAAGGCGCCGGCGGCGGGGCGCTGCGCAGCTGGGCCACATCGGTGGTCAGGGCGCCCAGACGCTCCATTAGCTTCAGCTCGAACTCATCGTTCTTGGGCGGAGCGACGGTGGTGGCCGTGGCGGCGCTGTGCTGCTGCAGCTTGGCCTCGATCTGCTTGATCAGGTCGTCCGTTTTGGGCATGTGCTTGAAGCCCTGCTGGGTCTCGGCGGCCGCCTTGTTGCTGCTGTCCAGCAGCTTGGTCACACTGGCCGACAACTGCTTGAGCTCGTCCAGCAGCTGCTTGTTGATCTGCTGTTGCTCCTTCACAAACGCATTGGACACACTGGCCTCGGGCGCTGGTGCGGCAATGGCCTTGGGGCTGCCCGGCGGATTCTTGAAGCATTCGTCGTTCTCGCGCATCCACTTGAACATGTGATCCAGCGCCTGACTGAACTTGTCCGTCTGCGCATTGTACTTCTCCTCTTGCTGAATTTGGGGAGCACATTTGGGAGCTATTTATTGGATAGCTGGCGTGTTGTACTTACTGTTATCAGCATAGTCTCAATCTGGCTGACACGCTCGTCCAGTCGACCGAATATGCCATTTATGGGCTCCAGGCTCTTTTGACCCTTCTGCAGGGTCTGCAACGCCTTCTTCAGCAGTTCGCCCAGGGCTCGCTCGCGATGCTCGTGCCGCTCCAGCTTGTTGTCCAGCTGATTATACGAGTAGATCAGCGATTTTATGGTACCGCTCAAGTCTTCATTGCTGAAATTATGGCAAGAGCAGCATCGAAATAGATACAAAAATACATATATTGAAAAGTTTTCATTTACGGTGTTTTCGAATTTATTTTAAAAACATTTTTGCAGTGCTTGCATTATGTATTCTTAAGGTTTCTAAAACGTAATCCGAAGTTTTTAAGCTTAAGCATTTGCTAGCTTACAAAAATTCACGAATTTTTATACTCTAGTATATTATTTTTTAAACATACTGCGTTCAAATTCAGAAATAATAATTAATTATAAATAATAAATTAAATTTAAAAGTATTAAAGAGCTTTAAAAATTTACTGAACACCTAAAAGTATAATTTAAATTTAAATATTTGCGAATTAATTCTTTAGCGGAATATGAGTTTTGAGAGGGTTTCTTTACTCTGTGGTATTAAAATGAATTTCAAAAATTTTAAAATAAATAAAAATAATAATAAAATTTAAAATATTCAAAGATTTAACAATTGTGTTTCTTAAAAAGCTTACAAAATTTGCTTACTTATTAACCCTTAAGAATTTAGCATTTAATTATTTGCGAATTAATTCGCTAGCGAAATGAGCTTTAGCAAGGTTTTTTTTTGTTTTGGTGCTTTAGAAAACTTAAAGTACTAAAAAAATTCCTTTTTATATTTTAAAGCTTTAAAAATAGGTTGGATTACTAAACTTTGTATGATATTTTAAAAATATTATAGAAAGTATGGCATGGTTGGCATGGTTGTTTTTTGATATTAAAACAATTATTAGAGAATTTAAAATTAACAATTAATAAATACAAAAAAATTCGAAATATTCAAACGTTGAAAAATATATTCTAAAATCATATGGTATTTTTTGTAAGTAAATGCATTTTTATATGAAAACATATAAATGTATTTATATAGAAGCATTTGTAGAAGCAATTCTTTCATTAATCATCAGGGGCATGTGACTGGAGGAGACCACCACCGCCCATTTATGGCCCAGCCATCGACAGCTGTAAATGATGGCGATGGCA
The DNA here is from genome assembly GCA_035043565.1 of Drosophila robusta. Classification (NCBI taxonomy): domain Eukaryota; kingdom Metazoa; phylum Arthropoda; class Insecta; order Diptera; family Drosophilidae; genus Drosophila; species Drosophila robusta. The sequence continues at coordinate 7,017,738 of JAWNMW010000583.1, read as the reverse complement.
CAGGGGCTGGTGCCGCCTGCAGTCATCATAAATGACTTGTAGAGATCGAGATCAATTCTCGTAAACACGCACGGCCCACCCTGCCGGCTAATAATCGACAGCACCGCGTTGCCTCAGGGTCAGAAACCCTTTTAGTTTCTCGATGCCCGACGCTTGTGTGAAATGCATCGATGCTGATAGATATGCAGAGCAGCCAGTTCTAAGTGCCGAGCCGTGCGCCACGATGGGCAGCATATGCTATGCTAGCTGTGTGGACTAAGTATACTCCCTGCCCGCTCCCTATCCCGGCTACCCATTCCCAGTCCGCAGGCCATTTGCATGAAGTGTGTGCATGCTCCGGGCCAAAAATAAACAAACAAACGGACGGAACAGACAGACCAACATCACTGTTTCTTTGAAGGCAATAGTCATTAGTTTTGGCAGTGCTGTCAGGGGTCTGTAGGAGGGGGAGGGGGCCCAGCGGCTCGACGCTGGATGAAGACGTTGCCCTGTGGCGGCATATGGTGTAAAGTGGCCGGGGGCTGGGTGCGTTCGGAATTAGGAATTGGATGCTGCATGTGGAGGTCGCGGACAACCTGGCGCCGCACTTGATGTCTTGCACATTTCGCAAAGGAAACATTTTCAGTGCATTATGTTTCACATTCGGGCGGGGAATACCAAGCGAGTGTTTGACACGTGTCAAACTATTTCAGTTTTCTACTCATAAACAGTGCTAGATGAAGCATGTCTATTCAAATTGTAAGGGAAGATAACACTTAAAGGCAAATAGATAAAAAGTATATGTCAAAATCAATATATGTCATTCAATTTCTTTTAAATAATCGAAAAGATTTGTTTGATTGAATTGAATTTAGTTTAGTTTTAGATTTAATTTAGTTTTAATTTTTAAACCACATTTATTTAAATGTTTTAAGTGTATTTGCCTTTAAAAAGAAAATGGTTTGGTTCAGGTTTGAGATTTGTTTAATTGAATTGCATTTAGTTTAGTTTTAGTTTTAATTTTTAAACCACATTTATTTAAATGTTTTAAGTGTATTTGCCTTTAAAAAGAAAATGGCTTGGTTCAGCTTTGAGTTCTACTGACTTTTTGGGCAATTGGTTCAGTTCAAGGTTCATTTATTGGTTTTCAAAGGTATTGAAGATGCAGACTCCTGCGGGGTCGGTTCAAAAAAAAACCTTACTGCCTTGGCTAAAAAACGTGTTGTTTTATGCATCAAACACTTCACAAATATATTTATTAATGATTAAAATTGATTGATTGAAATTGATTTCTATTGAAATCATTCCATTTTACAAATTGTTTAATAAACTGGTTGCAATTTTAAATATTTAAATTTATTTGTATCAATAAAATATAAAACTTTTTTATATTATTTTCAACCAATAAAAAAAAACAAACGAAAAGTAAAGCTCCACAACAATTGAAAATTCGGTCAGAGGCCAATTAAAAACTGGACTGAATTTATTGCAAATCTATTCCAGTTTAGAAATAATTGTTATTAGCATATCAATAATTTCTTATAAAGGTCAATCCTCTACACGCATCTTCTGCTGATTGAAATACGTATCTTTGGAGATTCTATACTTACGTGACCGGAGATGCTGCGACAGACGTCTGCCGTAGACCCAGACCAATTAGGGCTAGGAATACGAAAGCAATTGATTGATGCGTCGCAGTTGCCATTTTGATGCGTGCCATTCGAAATTTCTGCTGATATCCAATTAGCCGCTGCTATGCAAATCCAAATTAAATTGAAGTACGTGATCTGCTGTCGAGACAAGAAAACTGAATCAATATCCGAATAGCAAATATAGTAAAAAGAGATAATTTAATTTAATTCTATATATAAAATTGCTATTGGAAATTGCTAATAACAAATATAGCTATAAACGTTGTCAAGTTTATGGTAGCTGGAAATCACAAATGCAAATTTTAGACGAAGTTTGTTTAAACAATTCAGTTCATGGTGATGAAAGGCATATTAGTATACTATAAAACGCCAGTTAATTCATTGTTGCAATTCCTATTTGCATCCCATTGTTTGTGTGAATATCTGGAGCTCTGCATATAGACGTATATAGACGGCTATAGGCTATAAAATCGCCATCAACAATAAACAATGTGACGTAAATCTTTCATTCTGCGTGCGCCAGATTTCCGTTTATTGAATTTTCTGTACGGTAATTAAAATGCAAGGCGAAAATTGGGTCAACAATGCGCAAGTAAAAAGCCATGAAATGGCACGGACTGGACATCAAAAAAGTAATTTTTAAAAATAATTCTTATATTAAAATAAAAAGAGAATCAAACAAAAATAATAACATGTTCTTATCGCAAAATTAAATTGGGTTAAAGGTTGATAAATTGTGAATGCTAAGATAGAACGATTAAGTATATTATAGAATCGAGCATGTATACAATATTATTATTATCATTATTAATATAATGTATTAAATATTATTGAAGGCTTACAAATACATACAGAATACCAAAACTCTTATATTTATACACACACACTCGTATTAATCGTGATGTTAATATCGCTGAAACTGAACTGTAACACTGACTTATTTCCGATACTGTTTGCTGCACTTTAATATTTAACTAGAAATCGGTATTATCACTTTATACTATTCATGGAGCAGAGAACGTCCTCACTGCATGAGCAGCGCACAATGAATGAGAAGAAAATGCTGGCGTCGGGCATTAAGCATGATGTCTGATAATGATGCTGTTCCGTGCTGATGCTGGTTAGAGAGAAGAAGGAGAGAGAGAGAGTGTGTGTGTGTGAGCGAGAAAAGGCCGATGTCAGATTGTGCTCAGATGTTTCTAATTAAATGCAATTAAAAGAGCACACTGACTTAAAAGAGCGTCAAGTTGAGTTTATAGCTTCCCGCATCTCACAAAAAGCGCAATCTAAATTCAATTTGTTTTAATACAAAACTATTCAATTCACATAAATTATGAGGGTGATCAATTTACTGCAGCATCGATGCAGCGGCAAAATCAAGCCAATCAAATTCTAATAAATATGCATACAAAATATTTATACGACAGCTGTCTGCAAATTTCTATTAAGTTCTAACGACATTTCAATTGTTATTTAAATAGTTGTTGTAGGCGCCAACTGCATTAAATACTATTGTGAATGCAATTTACAACACGCGCTTTTTTCGCGCTATTTTATCATTTGCATCAACAAAAACAGTGTTCATTTAAAATCAATTATAAATTAATTTATTTATCCACTCCAAAAATAAAACCCCAATTATACATTTGAGACAGTGCATTTGCCAATTGTTATAAAATCATATGTTTCATGTTTTCTTTTCTTCAAAATATTCTCATCTATAGTATAATAACACAATAAATAATATTATTTGCCTAACATCCCATTTTATATTCATATTGAAGCCGTTGTTAAGTGTATTGATAATATTGAATTAATTTTCGTTTCGCGGGCCAATTGGCTTGCGTTACGATAGTCACATCGAAACGATAACCAAAATATCGACGCTCGATTATACCCGTGCAATTGTAGCCGCTACCGGTTTTAACTTATGTGGCCAATCACAAACATTTTATTTAATATTATTATGTTGTGTTTGCTGAACAAAATGCCAAGGAACACTGCCTTGGTTGCATCTCTGTACATTCTATAAGTTTTAAATTAATTTTAAATTGGCGACATAATTTGGTACCTTTTCGATATTTAAATCGAAACGATAAGTTATCGACTCCGTGCGTCAGCTGTTGCCGGCTTTTGTTTATATTGCCAAACGCAACATTTTATTGCAAGTTGAGCAAAATGCCAACGATCATTGCCTTGGATACATCGCTATCGATGCTGCGTCCGGTGCCTGGACGCAACGAGCACACCTATCAATCGCTGGCTCTGAAGGGCATTCAGCATCTGCTCGACAATTTGACGGGCTCTGGAAAACTCGAGCATTTGGCCTTGGTTGCGTTCAGCACGGTTTGTGAATTGAAAGTGGACTTTACGAGGGACTACGACCAGATACGCCAGGCGGTCAAGAAAATCGAGCCACTGGACAAGGCCTGTCTGCTGACCATGCTGAAAACCTCGGTCAGCCTGATGGCCACGTGGGGCACACAGAACCTGCTGCAGCTGGTGGTGTTCACCGACTGCGGTCCGGGCTTTGGCACCACATCGATAGCTGCCTTCCTGGAGAGCTATGCCGGCAAGGAGGCGGAGCCCGAATTCGCTTGGCTGAAGACATTGGCCAGCTACAATCTGAACTTTGTCTGCCTGGGCGTGCACAGCGATACGAATTTTACGCGTGGCGTGGCGTTGCATCAACAGCTGGTGGACTCCGCCTCGCTAAAGGGTATGATTAGTCAAGTAGAACCTGTGACATTTACAACTGATCCTGGTGATGTGCGCTTTCAGGTCAGCTTTTCATGACGAAGCCGTTGAAGAACGTTGAGTCCGGCCAGGAGGGCACAGCCGTGCCCAGCCACAAAAGCGAATTGGGGCGAACGGCGCTCTTCGAGTTGATTGAACGCCTGTGCGAGAGCAGCTTCAAATCGACGGAGGCGACGTTGAAGTGCGGCCACTATTTTCGCATGGAGAGCCAAGTGCTCCTGTGGCCGCCACCGGCGCCCTACGAGCAGCCCCAACCGTATGGTGGCGAGCCCACAATACGGCATATTGATCAGCGCATTGATGTGTGCGGCTTCCTGGCGCTCTCGGACATCGGCTCACCGGCCACGCTCAGTCGTCACTGGGTGCTGGCCAAGGTGGAGCGCGAGAAATCGAGTCGACGCTCGGGCGGCCTGGCGGCAGTTGCCAAGCCACCCAAATTAACGCTGGACACCAGCAATCCGCATTATGAGTTCGAGAAGCTCGAGCAGGATATACGCGACTTTTACACGAAGGACACCAAGGACGCCGAGGAGAGCGGCGACGATGGCGATGTCAGCGTTGTGCTCAAGCACAGCGCCACAACGTCACAGCAAGCGGAACAGCAAAAGGACAACCTGTGCGTGCTGCTCCATGGCTCACTCAAGCTGGAGAATATGGCCGCACTGGTGCTGCTGGGCGATAAATGGTATGGCTTCTTGTATGCGTACACCGATGTGAAGAAGAAATCAAATTTTATGCTCAACATACTGCCACCGGGCTCCAATGTTATACCCTGGCTGGGCGATCTGGCACACCTCGGTTTTCCCGAGGATTTGGCGCTCGGCGAAACGGCCAGTTTTCCAGTGCGCGCCGAGCGGCGCTCCTATTCGCAGAGCAGCGTCGTTTGGATACGGCTGGCCAGCCTGCAGTCCGACGTACAGAAGGTGCTGCGCCACGCCAAGAAAATGCCCGACAAGACACAGCACTTCTACAAGGAACTCAATCGCATTCGTCGCGCCGCTCTCGCCCTCGGCTTTGTGGAACTGCTCGAGGGTTTGGCCATGCTGCTCGAAAAGGAGACCGCGCTGCTGGCGCTGAACGGCATCAACACCGAGTGCACGTTGCAGCTGCAACATGCGGCAACCGAGCTACGCAAGACATCAAACCGTGACATCAAATCCACAATTGTCCCGCTCCAAAAGGCGACCGCTGCCGACAGCACAACGGCTCCCGCGCCAGCCCAAGGCGGTTACCTCTACTAGAATAAGCATTTTAAATACGTTTTTTATTATTGATTAAATAAGTCATCATAGTCTACATTTTTGTATTGTTAAATTCTCAACGATCCGAAATATCCTTCCAGCTTCGTCAAAAATCAATAGATTTACATTATTATATCATTTTTATCATGGTTCAATCTCTAGACTGGTTCTGCATTCAAGTTTAATTTGTATTTGTTAATTATTTTTCCCCTCTTATTTTTTAATTTTTTTTTTAAATTTAAAATTGCGAATTTTTATTTTTAATCAATTGCGGGTACCATAATTAGTATAAAACGCGACTTTAAAAGTGATTCTGAGGAGGTCGATTTTTCTGTTAAAAATCATGCCAAAATTGACAAAAATTTTGGCATGTAAAGTTTTCGAAGTCCCATAACTTTGCCTAAGTGAACCGATTTTTATGATGTTTACAATTTTGAGCCTGGTTTAGTCTCTAGTATGAATATGCGTTTTAAATTAATTATTTAAGAACAATATTTTTCCTTATTGAGAAAAAAGAAGCATGTACTTATATTTTTTGGACAATATGATTACTTTCGGCCGCCGGAAATAGATTCCTTGTACAAATCTTGGAAACTGAAAAACTCCGATTAATTTACAGCATCTTGGACTCTGTTATGTTAACGCAGTAACGGTCGCTCTAGCAGTTTACATTGCCATTTTACAGCACTGTCACCACTCGCCACTATCGTTATCGATATATCGAACACTGTTATTTATTTTCATTTGTCGCTGACAGGAACAATGGGCGGTCCCGAATTACCAACAGATCCTGTGGAGGAGCACGATTTTCAGGCACCAGCGATCGAGCATCCACACATTGGAGAACAGAGCGATGACAGCGACGACTCCGCTGTCTACGACGGCTACCAGCCGCTTGCAACGGACGCTGACGAGGCGGGCGCAATGGCCAATAATACTATTGTGGACACGGCCGCCGAGTCGAATAACCGTGAGGAGGCCGCCGATGAGGATGTGGACTTGATGACGGCTGAGGTAACACATGGCGATCCGAATATGCCGGCAATCGAAAGTGCCGATGCGGAAATTGAGCGTCAAGTGTGGAATGAGCCGCGGCCGCAGGAGCTGCAAATGGAGCTGGACACGACGCGCACCGAGCAGGTGAGTCCGAGCACTGGCAGGCAACTAAGCAACAGTACAAGGCATCCGCCTCTCCCAGATACTTAAGGCCATGTCGAAAATAACGCTGCCCAACGTGACAGTGCCCGACTGGGCCAAGGGTGTTCCCGAGGAGCGCTGGAAGCACGAGCTACTGGAGCGCATACAAACTCGGAAGGCGCCACCAGCCGGGGAGCCGCCGAAAACAGTATTGGATGATTGACGTATATACCTATTGTATAAAGTATAGGCTAAGCGAAATGTATTTAATTAATTAGACTCTCAAAACGACACACTCCAATATATAAAATTTAAAAAGAAAAATGCGCCAGATCTTAAAAGACAGCGAGCAGCGCCTGGCCCACCAAATTGACCTTGGTGAAGTTCTCGTCCTGCGGTGTGTTTGTCAGCTCGCGCAGCTTGTCCATCACATAATCGACGGAGACAACCTGGGCGATGGTCTCCTGGCCGCACGACGTGGTCGTCAGATTGCCGATGGCCTGCATGGAACGATACCAGGCCTCCAGATCCTTGGCCCATTTGAGCAGCTCCACAATGCCCGCGGTGCTCGCATGACACACCTCCGGCCGGGCCACGCCCCCTGTCTGTGATGTGGTCACGTTCAAGTAGAACGTGGCAATCGCAATTTGCAAATTGGCGCTGCCCGCGCGTATTCCACTAACCAGGTCGATAATCTGCGGCAGCTGGGCCTCAATCTGTTTGCGACCCACTGCGTGGGTGAGGGCGTTGGCCAGACAGCGACAAGCCATTAGCTGATTGGCCGCCGCACCGGCCAGCTGCGGCACGACGCCGCTCAAGAAATTGTGGCTGTTGTGCAGCAGACTGAAGATCGCCTCGTGGCGCACGGCCAGCCGCAGCACGTCGAGCACCGGGAAGAGCATGCCGGCCGGCCATTTGAGCAGCATCATCAGTGCCTCCAATGCCGTCGGATCGAGTTCAGGTGATTTCTCCGTCAGCCGGATGACGGCGAGCAAGACTTCGTCGCCCACTTTGCCCTCGGCGCATGTTAGTTTGTTGTTGAACTCCCTGAAAGAGGCAAATAATATTGGCATTAATTTGAATCTATATTTTCTTGGATAAGAAGCGCACAATGAATTAACTTTATATTGCTCAAATCATAGGTAAATTGTAAAAAATAATCAAACCCTGATTCGTGACATGTTAAATTTAATAGGAAAATAATATGTAACATTTTCTTTTCATCTAAAATCAATGCAAACCATTTCAAGAGAGTTCTCTTGGGAGTTCAAGAGAGTTTAGGTTCTGCTGTGTTTTTGGGCAATTGATTCGGTTTATGATTTTAAAAAGAAATTTCGAATTTCGGGTTCGAAACGCCTTGATTAAAACATCTTGGACGATTATAAAATATAAGGATCTAATGATTTAATAAGCGATATTTTAAATTTCGAAGTAGTTATAAATATATTAAAAAAATGTTAAAATATTCGAAATGTAAATTAAATAGCTTCGCTGGTGTATTTCAAATGTCGATTCGAATTTCTAGACATTTTCAACTTTAGGAGAATTTTAATTGTAGAATATTGAAGATTTTCGAATCGACGTTTAAAGAAAATGCTCCAATAAGTTAAGCATTATTTTAAACGGACAAACAAACAAAAACCAAAGCACTTTTTTGTTCGCTTTTAAAAGCGCTAACAGACAGAAAGTTTCTATGGTTTCGAATACATATCTGATCCGACAGTATTTCAACGAAATACCCTATAAATAAATAGACTAGACTGCCGGCCTTACTCACTTCATCTTTTCCAGCACCTTGTTGGCATCACACGTCTCGAAGGTGCGATAGGTGCTCACCGGGAAGTGTTTATCGCTGCCGCGCACAAAATTGACATCGACGCTGGACTGCGCGTTGCTGATGGTCGTGGAGTAGCTGGAGGCGCCGGTAAACGGGTCCAGATTGCCGCCGCCCGGCACATTCGTGTTGCTGGCGCCGGGCACGTAGCGTGAGCCACCCGTGAACGGATCCTGGAAGTCACTGCAACAGAAAATCAGACATACAGCGACTTATATTTTGGATCAAACCCAAGTTATACAAACACTGGCGCTTGTGTCATCACGGCGGGCGCATTATTTGCATTTTTCACAATAAAATTGGCCACCTGATCGAGATACGCCTGGGGAAGATTGTTGCGATGGATGAACTCTTGGGCGGCTTGCCAGGGATCCTCGCCGCGATTGTAGGGCAGTTTAATGGGCGGCTCCGTATCGGAGATGTCTACGTTGAACACATAATCGTACTCCTTGCCCTCGTGCAGCTTCTTGCCGGAGTTGGCCTGTGTGCCGCCCGTGGCGCCGGTGACATCGCCCACCAGACTCCATTTACCCAATTCCCAAACATAACACTTGACCGACCCATCCACATGACGCACCATTTTCGTTTGACCCTCGCGCGTGCCATTGGACAACAACGCCTCCGGTCCGGCCAGGCTGGAAAACAGTGAAAAACACAAATAAAGAATCCGATTTTGGGCCAACTCCAGGCAGACACCTACTCTGTCTTCTTCACGCCACCAATTTCCTCGCTCAGCTGCGACTTGTGCGTCGCCACGGCCTGGTCAAAGACGCGTCTCAGACCCTCCGGAGCCTGGCGTGTCGGCTCCTGGCTGAAAACGCGCACAACGCCATCGCTGCAGCCGGTGACAATGTCGCCGTTGCGCAGACAGGCCACGGACCACACCGAAATCGCCGGATGGAGAATAGGTGCGCCCAGCTCGTCGCCGGTGATCACATTCCACATTCGGAGCGTGCTATCCTCGCCGCAGCTGACGACGATGTGCTCGCCCAGCGCCCGGTTGCGTGCCAGCGCATATATATAGTTCGTGTGGCCGCTCAGCTCGCGCACACACTCCCCCTCCTCGTTCCAGAAGCGCAGCACGGCATCGTTGCCGCACGAGAGCAGCGAGTTGGCCGGCAGCGGGACCAGGGCGCGCACACAATCCGTGTGGCCCTTGAGCAGGCGCAGCTTTTCGCCGCGCGCATTCCAGTAGTAGATCGACTTGTCGGCGCCGCCCGTCACATACTGCTCCTGGACGGGCAGCGTGGCAACAGCCCAAACGGCCGCCTCGTGCCCCTCCAGGCGGACGAACGTAACATCGCCCGTCTCGCTGACGGTCCAAACACGTGCCGTCTTATCCCAGCTGCCGCTGATCAGACTGCGCGACTTGAGGCCCGCGGCCAGCGTGCAGACGGTCGCCTCGTGACCTTTAAGGGTTAACAGCGGCACAAAGGCCTCCTGCTGGTAGATGCATATGGTGGCGTCGTTGCTGGCCGTGCAGATCCACTGCTCCGACTCCAGATAGTAGATGTACGATATGAAGTTCTTGTGGTCCTGCAGCGTGACGCTCTCCATGTACTCGTTGCTTAAACACAAGTAAATCGGCTGTGAGTTTGTGAAATATATCAAATTCTTTGTCTCGCTACACACCCCATCGGCTTCCACAGTTTTGTGCTCTTGTCACGCGAGCCGGACAATATTAGTTGGCCGCCGCCCGGGGCGCTGCCGCCGGCAGCCACTGCGCGCACGTCCAAGCTGTGGCCGAGCAGTTCACAGCTAATCTTGTAGTTGTCCAGCGTTGGCTCCATTTTCGCTATACACTGACTTTGCTATTTTCCGCCGACTTTTTTAGCGAATAGTATTTTTCGTAGATATGAGAGTAACTGACTATCGATAATTATAACATTTAACATTGTGTCCACATTAACATTTCCATTTGGGGCCTGTATGCAGAACGTTGACAAAATAATAGAAGTGTGCCGCAATGTGTTTGGTATTCAATTTATTTTGCTACACTTTGTTATTCCAATTTATTATTTGTCAAATAAAAGTAATATTCTGTCTTTTAGTCAACAAAAATTTAGATTGCACGGTTCGTTTATGTGAACTACTGAACTCGATTAGTCAGAAGTGAACAAATCTACTCAGCTTATCAGCTAATTATTCCGCTGTTCAGTCGTTCGGTGAATCAGTTAGTCTGAACAAAATCGTTCATGAACATAAAACTGAATCCGCCCAACGTATCAGAACTATTAATAAACATTTTTGTATTTCACTTGTTTGTGTCTTTCACGAAGAACTGAACGGGTAAATAAAATTACTGATTCAATTAGTGGCTCAGTGAATTAAACTAGAATTCCACACCCTAACATCATATAAAATAATCTGTAATAGCATTTTGCTTTGCACAACCTGTTGAACAGCATATTCTGCCTGTGTCGCTTACGTTCTCTGTTAATGAAAATATGCCGCCGCTTACGTTACGCAAGTTACGTTTGTAAACACAAGAGCAAAATAAGAGTTTCCAGTGCGAATATTATTGCAAATAATTGATATTCAATAATTGCAACAGCGAGAATCTATTGTGGGACATGCAGGCAGCCGGCGTTATTATCCGAGTGCCCGTAGGGCGCTTTGCTTGCCGTTTGCTGTCCACTCGCAAATTCGCCGATATTGCAACGGAGACGGAAGAAAAACAAAAAGCCACGCCTCCCTCCTCCCAATCCAGCACGAAAATGAGGGCCTGGCAGCTGCACAGCTACGGCGGCATCGAGGAGCTGCAGCTGTCCGACAAACTAAAGCTGCCGCCAATCCGCAGCTCCGACGAGTGCCTGGTGCGGGTGCGCACCACGGCCGTTAATCCCATCGACCTGGCCATGCTGGGCGGCTACGGGGCCACGCTGCTGCACCGGATGCGTTGCCAGGCCAGCGATGACATTGAGTTCCCGCTGACGCTGGGCCGCGAGTTCTGCGGCCAGCTGGTGCAGAAGGGCATGGGCGTGACCAACGAGGAGCAACTGCGTCTGGGCACGCGGGTGTGGGGCGTGGTGCCCTTGCCGAATGGCAGCGGCGCCCATGCCGAGTACGTCGTGGTGCCCGCGTCTTGTGTATGTCCCCAATGTAGCTAAATTTCATTGAATGCAATTAACTTTAAATTTTATTCTTTCTTAGATCGCGCCGGCTCCAAGCGAACTGGATGACAGCGAGGCCACCAGCGTGCTCTACGCGGGTCTGACGGCCTGGTCGGGCATCTACATAACTGGCGGCCTGGGCGGGCCATGCGGCGCCACAACAGCAGCGGGCGGTGGCGCCAACAAGCGTGTTCTGGTGCTCGGCGGATCGGGCAGTGTGGGCTCCCTGGCCATACAGATACTCAAGTCGCAGGGCGCTCAAGTGCTGGCCACGTGCAGTGAGAACGCCGTCGAAATGGTGCGCTGCCTGGGCACAGACTACGTGGTGGACTACACGAAGCCCGAGGCCAACGAGCAGCTGTGCACCTATGCGCCCTACGACATTGTCCTGGATTGCGCCGGCCAGGGCGGGGAGCATGCAGGCGATTTGCCGTACGACTTTGGCCAGTACATAACATTCAATTCGCCGCTGCTGGCCAACATTGACAAGCAGGGCCTGTGCCTGGGCACCCTCCAGAACGTCTCGGATCTGGTCCAGACGAATGTGCGCGCAGTCACGCAGCGCGGCGGAGGATTGGTCAAGTGGGGCTACTTCTATCCGGCAGCGCATGGCATTGCGTTCCTGCAGCGTTTGGTCGAGCGTCGCAAGGTTCGTCAGTGCACATTTGTGCCATATTTAAGACTAATAATCCTTGTTATTTGCAGCTTATTCCGCAAGTCGACAGCAGTTTTGACTTTAAGGATATGCCGAAGGCTTTCGAGCGCCTGCAGTGCGGCCATATGCGTGGCAAAATAGTGGTAAAGGTTTGAGACTGAAAGTTTATGTTGTTACGGGTGCTAATTAACTTGTTTAATACAAAATAAAGTTATAATTTGTCTTTTATAAATTAATTAAAATTTTGTTTTCTGAATTTCGAATTCCCAGCAACAGCTACGCAACAGTTGCGGCGAAACTTATCGATTGCTTAAGCAATCGACAGTCTGACAACTTATCGACCGGCCCGTCTCGTGAGTTTCGCAGCTTTTTGCCTAAAGTACTAAACAAACCAAAAATTGTGAATTTTAATAATTAATAATTGTATACATTTACTGCAATTAATCTAAAAATGACAAAACAAGTCAAAAACGTAAAAAAGTATCTATTGAAAGCAGCAAACAACATAAAAGACCTAAAGGTTATTATTTATATATTAATATTAATTAAATGCTGTTTTGCTTGCTGCTCTACGCAATTTTAAAAGTGGTGACTATTAAATTAAAGTCAAAGTTCCCATTTGTTCAAATCGAGTAACCATTAAGACTACGTTTTTCTTGTTTTTAAACAATTGTAAATTATAAATAAACCAATACATATGCACCGCCGGCAAAAACAGAGAACGCGTTCATTGAGCAAGAGCGCGCAGAGAGCGCTCAGCAGCCAAGGCTAGAGTTGTCAGCTGTTTGTTTTTTTTGTTGGTACCATTCGCAACATAGTATAACTTGATGTTTTTTAATGAATGAAAAATTCGGTTGTAAAGTGCCTGTTTCTTTTCAAAATTTAGAATCAAATTGTCCAAATGGTTAGAATTTTAACACTGATGTACAACTAAAATAACAATAAGAAATTTCAATATAGTACCAAGGCGCTCGTAAAGCGCACACTCGCCCGCCCATCGAGAGTACGACGGAACTCTGGCAATAGAACGGCAGCACATGTTAATACAATTTGTTTGCTGGCACAGGCCAAAACCGAAGGCTCGCGAAGCCTGAGAGAGTGCAGGAGAGAAACAAAAACAAAATTTGCTGCAACACATGTTCAGCAACATGCGCAATCTGTGGCAACATGCGCCGCAACATTAAGTGGCACTGCATTTTCTTGCATGTTTCTAAGCACATTATGTTGCAAAGCAAAAGGGTCGTGAAGCCAGAGTGCCGCTCTCGCCTGCGTAGCAGCATGTGTCTCAACATGTATCGGCGCCAGCATGTGTGCCGTTGTGCTTTACTGAACTGAAACTCCGCCTGAGTTGTCGTTACGTCGTTGAGAGAGTAGCGTGTTCAGGTGTCGCGTCCGCGTTCGCGTTCCCATGTCCGTTGTAGCCACGGGCTTTGTCTGGTCGCAATGCAGCAGAAGCAGCAGCAGCAGTTCTGACTGACAACAGATAAACAAATCGCTGCCGCCAAGTGTATGGAAAGTGCCGTTCATTTATCATACGGTAAATGCTAGTCCCGTTAATCAATTGCTTTAGTTAAGGCGTCTTGTTGTGTCGTTCGTGTGTGCGTGTGAGAGTGTTTGTTGCTAAACAATAATAATAAAGCAATCAATTGGCACACGAGCTTTCATGCATTGTGTTGAATTCAAATTGGCCAAAATTAAAAAAAGACCGCAAATAACGGCATTTAAATGCAAAAACCGCAAAACACAGAAGCGGCAAAAACAAATAATAGAACAACACACATTTTGGATAATTTTTTCAGATATTTTTCATTGATTTTTCTACTGGCGCACACACCTCCCGCTGCCGCTAGAGGGAGAGAGAGCGTGCGAGAGAGAGAGAGAGGGAGGGGGAAGAGCAACAGCAAGAGAGCGTTGCCATGCCGCCTGTGTGTTTTGTGTACATTTGGCATTGGAACACATTGGGACCATGTGTGTGTGTGTGTATTTGCGGATTATCCTTTTTTATATATTTTGTTTATTTTCAAAAGCCTGTTTCCATTTTGTTGCGCACATTTTGTGCTGCCCATTCGTTTCGCTGCATTTCATTCTCGCGGCGTTTCAATACAATAAGTGTGTGTGTGAGCTCTGGCAGCTGCCCTATGTAAATTGCTCTCTGTGTTGCTCGCTCTTACTGCCGTTTTACCCCCCTCATGTTTTGAACTCTGCTTTGCTCGAGCATTCGCATCGTAGCTGGCGCCGCTCGCTCTCTCTCTTGGCCTCTCTTGCTCTCAATATTTCCTTTGCACATCTTTCGCCTGGCGCTAGCTGCAGTCGTTGTCCTTTGGCCGTGCGCTGCGCGTTGCCAACCAATTTGCCGTGTGTGTTGTCATTGTCATAATAAGAAAATGCCAGCAACTGTTTGTGCGGTGAAATGTGAAATCGTTTAATGAATATAATTCTTACAGAGCCCTGCAAGGATCGATCAACAACTAAATACGAACATTAACAATTGTAAAGAAAACATATAAAAAATAACTTGAAAATCGTCATGAGGCGTCTACATTGATCAAATTTAAGTGTTGCATACTTTTCGAGTCGCGTTTCGCTTATTTTCCTCTCGACTAACCGTTAATCAACCGTTAATTAACCGCCTATCTCTGTCCGTATCTCTGTGTGTGTGTTTGTGTATATTTTATACTGCTCTCTGTACATATGTACAATATTAATCGTCACCTTCATCATCATCGTCGTTGTTGTTGTTATTTACTCGGCATTCGTATAAAGTAAAAATATAAGAAATTTGTGTTCTTTGGTGTTGTCTCGTGTAAGTGTCTTTAATTTGTTCAACTACGATAAGCGATCGGCAAAGAGCAAAAGCATTCACAACATTTATCGGTATCAGTTATCGATATGGCAAATAATCATTTGTGCGCGCATCAATTTGAATGTCAACTGTCCGAGCAATCGTATCCCCAACAACAACAACAACAAACCCAACAAGAAGAAGAAAAGGCTAGAAACGCCTAGCAGCTGAAATTCTCCTCATTTACAATTCCCTTTGCGGAGAAACCAATCGGGAATTTGATTTGATGTAAAAGTTCAAAACATTGTTGAACATTTGAAAAGGTAAGTTTAGACAAGGCTTAGATATAAATTGATTTTTATTGAAGAAGTGAAATGCAAAAGCCCATCTGAGTAAACTTCAACCAGCCGAAAATAAAATTTGAAATATGATTCTAAATACATCCTTTTATTATGCGACAAAATGCCTGAATGTGGAAGCTAATGTCAAAATGATTGATAATATTATCCCTGGCTCTAGAATTAAATTTCTTCGTGCTGACGCTAACTTTTTCTTCTAGCGTTTCAGTTAAGAACCAATCATTTATAGTTTGTTTTTTATATTCACCAAATGTATGGTTTTTTATTTTTCTTAAGTAGAATTTTAAAGTAATTGCAAATATAATTGCTTAACCAAACTCTTTATTTTGGTATTTATAAAACGATTTTTTAATTTCTATTTGCATAGTGAAAGAAAATGCATTCCAAATTCAAGATTTACTTGCTTAACTATGCATTAAATCTGAAGATAATAGCGTGTTTACTTTGGCAAATAAAATGGTATTTTATTGTAAGATTTGAGAGATAAGCTTATAAATTCATTTATATTTTATTTTAAATGAATTACACAACAAATTCTATCCACATTTAATATATATAATTTTAGGAACATTTCTAGAGTTTAATAAATTACTGATTTGAAAGATTTTATAGTACAATTAAATTACCATAACAATACAAAGATTGAAGGGAATTTCAAAAGATAGAGAGGGAAAGGGAAACCAACTTTTTCAGCTACGACCGGTTTGGGTTCATTAAAAGATAAAGATAAGCCCATCAAAAATGTTGACAAACAGCGTTTGTCAAATGAAATTGATCAAAAAACGAGATAAAGACGAGAAGCAAGTATTATCTGAACTGCATTTACATAGCGAAGCGGTCAACTGTGAAATCATTTAACTAATTTAGACATAAAGACAAACAATATCGAATGCGTAATAGATAAGGAAAGCAAGAAGCAAAACCTGAAAACAGGCCCAGGTCGACCGCCAATCTGTTGATTGGAATCGATGCGATTGAGGTACATTTTTTTGCTGGGCATGCGAATTTCATGTTGTCTGTTTCAGATACAGATTTAGTATTGAGTATGCCGACTGAAAGTGTCGCACTTCCAGTTTTATCTGCATCTTTTAATGACTTCGCAGGCGGCGTTTGCCTTTGTTTGCCGCTGTGGCCCGAAATGTGCGGGCAGCATGTTTTTGTTTACATTTCAAATGGAAAACGTTCCGGCCGATACCAGATGTGTGCGTGTGTGTGGCATCCGCAAGATACGACTCACTGTCGCTGTTGTCGATGTCTGCAAAATGCATTTTGCTATTTTTGGTCAACTACTTAGCTCCTTGGGCACAACGTCTGCCTGAGGTCCACTCTAATGAGGCAAAATGCTGTCGTGCGTATCAGTTGAGACTACGCAAATATCGAGTCGACTTTCGAAGCCATTATCCAACTTGCCGGCTCCCTCTATCTCTCACCAGCTCTATCTGCCTTTGTGTCGCCATCTCATGTGTAAGGACACAACGTGCCGCAAATAAAGATAGCCTCTCCCTGTTTTGTAAAAGAAAAACAAGCGAAACCAAAGCAAAGCAAGAAACACAATCAGAGAGACGTCAGCAGCACAGAACGTCACGTTCAGCGTCACATTTGAAATTCCAATATCCTGAATATCCTGGCCGCACAGTGGACACGCGCACACAGACAATCGTCTCGCTCTTTGGCCAATTAATGAGGCTTCGTTGTAAAAGTGCACTTACGAGTGTTTACAGATGATTAGGAACATCTCTGACAACATTATGTCAAAGTCGTTTTTAACCTAAATAAATAACTACTTAATGTTATAAATTACTGAAAGAACTGCGCTACTATCTTATGCAAACTTAATGAAAAAATGTTTCATTTAGTAAATGCCCAACAACTACTCCAGATTTTTGTCAATTTAACTCGCATTATTTTAAAGCTTTGTTAATTGTTGATTATCAACACAATGCACAAACCTAACACTTTTATATTAGGTACGATAATAGATTCGATTTTAAGTAGGTACATTCAATATACTAGAAAAGTATAATGATCCCAACTTAAAATAAGAATAATTGTACAGCCAGTTTAAGACTAAACAAAACAGTAACAATAAATTAGCTGAAATAAAAAAGAAAAGAATATCAAGCAATATTAACTGCCCTTCATTTAATACTTTTGCGGGGGGTATTCTAAATTAATTTAATTTTTAATTTAATATTAATTATTCTAATAGAAGGAGACACCTCTAATCCTAAAGAATATATATCAACATTCGAGTCGAATTATTTCTTTGCAAACTTGTCTTTCAATTCAACAAAAAAAACATGAAACTTTTGCTGTATGCAGTATATATGTCGGTGTCGGACATATCGGACGACTATATCATAAATCTGCCATAAAAATAATCGCTCGTAATAAATTCGTTCTTTTGCAAAACTCTTTTATTTTTCAAATTGTGTCAACAATATATTTGAAATAAATTATTCACCCCCTTAAAGAGTAGCAGTTTAAAGTTGATCGGTTGAAAAACAAAATACAACTCAAAATGAACAACTAGACAATGACAATAATAGACAATAATAACTGAACTCATATCGGGGTTAACTTTTAATAATTGCCTTGATAATTGCCCAATAAATGCTGCCTAGGGGCAGCCCAGTGTGCATTCTGTAGTGGCACTATCTTCCAAGTCTTTGCCAAACAAACTAACAGTAAAAGCAACGAATGTTGTTGCCTCCTGCGGGGCTAGCCCCCACCCAGTTAGCGTCTGAGCTGTCTATGCCCAAGTGCGAGTATCTAAGCTATGTATCTCTAAGTATAACCAAAGAAGCCCGTATGTTTTGTATTATGTTACACAAATATTTAAGCTGTCTTAAGTAGATACAGCGAAACGCGTTTAAGATATACAAATAGAAGAGACAGAAAGAGACGCAACGAATGAAAAGCGAGGAAAAGCGCTGCAGCAACAACTGAATGAAAAGTTACATTAAACTTGCGCCTCACTCTCGTGTGTGTGTGTGTGTCTGTGTGTGCGGGTGCCCAGTAGGAGGCAAAAGTCGTGAAAGAAGTTATCACTACTCAAGATATATGCATACATATATATGCATATATATATACCCCGATATGTGCATGTGTATTTGTGCACATGCCTTGACTGGCTTTGGCCCGGAACTCGAACGGGTCTTAGTTTTTATGTGCTATTTGTATAAGTTGTCTGTCGATGCTCTGTTTTTCTATTGATACGCATATCGTTTGCCATTTGCTAGCTACTCCGCCCACCCCTACTCCACAACCCGCTACCCGCTACCCCCTACTCACCTAGTCGACACAATTCAGTTCAATTCAATTTCTACGATTTCATCTTGGCAAAAAGTCTTTGGCCCAAACGTTTGTTAGCCACTTGGCTGCAGCCTTTTGGCCTAGCCATGAATGCAGGCGGGGGCACAAAACGAACGAAATGTTGAAAATAACTTAAATGTGCTCTAGTCGTAAGTGCTCGACTAAGACTTACCCTGTAAAATACGCAAATGTAAATAATTATCGAAACACAAAATGTGCCATCGAAAATAAAAATGTTTCTGCTTCCGATATACGAGCTTTCTTTCAAAAACTTTTCCAGCTTCTTTCTAATATATAATTAATATGGTTTAGATAATATTTCCTGTTGCCAGTGTTTACACTTCTTCAAATATGTAGAGGGTATATGAAATAAAATAAAGAAAAAGGACAGTCAACCTGCATCCATGAGATACATTTTCTCTATGCAAGCTCACATGCCTCTTAAATTTCAATAAATTCATGAATTATTTTGCATGCTATTAGATGCTGTTCCGTTTTAGGCCTGTCTGGGAATCTAGACTCGTTGTTGTTGTTGTTATAATCCCCACTAATACGCAGTTATTCTGGACTGAATTTATAGGCAGCAACGAAAAAAAAAAGAAAGAAGAATCGATTGCTTTTGTGTCCGTTTGCCTCGTGGGCGTTTTTAATCAAGATACACGAGCCTCGACTGCCACCGATTGTCCCTCCGCTCTAAAATATTATTGTTATTTGTTTATGCAGATCTGCAGTCGGCACAGATAACGCCACGTTCGAGTCCGAGTTCAAGCTGCTGCTGGAGCATCTCGTAGATAGTTGCTGGTGGATTTATGTGCTTTAAACATTTTTATTTCAATTACCGAAATGGGTGTGCCCATTGGCATTATTGGCTAGCGAGATTCTGTGAGATTCTCTTAGGGCACACCATCAAAAAATTGGCCTGTATTCAAGAATTATTTGCAGTTGGATTTGGGCTCATGCTACATAAAATAAATATTTATTTTAATATTTGAAATACGTTTTATGTTTATTTATTTTGTCCTTAGGTATTTCTATGGAAATTAACTTGATTTGCAAGGTGTTTATTGCTGTTGTCAAAAGATTTGTGTGTTATATCGAAGCTGAATTTTATAGCTATTTTAAGCTATAAAAACTGCCTTACTTGGACTATATCTGTCGTAACTTTTCCTTTTTCAAAGAAAGTTGAAAATATGCCTTTCGACTTAAATACGAAATGTAAACATGAAGTTTTAACATAATTTCATGAATTATTATTTCAAAAGTGGAAAATTTAAATGATAACTACGAAATTTAGGCATTGAAGTTCAGATTCGAAATTAAATTGAAACCCAAATTAAAGTAAATATTTATTTTAATTTCTGAGTACAATATAAATATTTTTGTGTGCTTTATTTTTCTTTAATTTCTCTTGTTACTTACAAGTATTTATGCTGCTAATAAGACGACGAAAACACTGATATTGATCAAATTTACCAACAGTTGTCGTCAACATTTACCTGAAGCCCCAAAGGGACGACGTGTGTGGCAGGTGGCGGCGCCTTCATTAGTTTAATTATAATCATTTTTACTTGTCGGCACAACGAAATGCCAAAAATCAACAACAAAGCAGAGCAAGCAATAAAGCCGAAGGCAAAATGGCCAACAGACAGGCAATAGGTATACAAAAAAGAAATATATACATAAATAAATGTATACTATATATAGTATGTGTATGCGGCTCATTTGGCGTTGACCAAATTAAGCTGCAAGTGGCTGACTGCCCAAAAATGATTGATTTAATGAGGCTATCATTGACACTTTGCACGGCCACTCCCAGTCCAGATTAGGCGACGGGTCTAGCCGGGGCGAAATTAAAGGCGAGACCTTGAAGTATGGGTTTTTATTTGGGAGCGTGTCCGGAATGTCAAAGAAGGATCTTTGTGAATGCCGGAAATTGCTTGGAAATTAGAAATGGAAAATATATTAAAAATAATTATATTTAATTGCGAGCCTTTTACAAATACTTTTCGTCAAAAACTTTTACCAAGAAATTTAGATCACATGTTATATTTATATTTGTATTATATGTTTTTTCGTTCAATTATTCACAATGTTTTACAAATGCACTTCTATTGTTATTATTTTTGTCGTTTATTAACTATTTACGATAAATATACTACAGTTAAATGGCCTCTAAAAACATAACATGAACTTTACGCACACGAACCTTTCTGATTGGCTATACAATTTGAACTTGTGCCTAGTTTGGGGCTTTTCGATCCAGTTTATTATGCTATAAACAATTAGGCGAAAAAGTGCCTGTCCTTGCGTGGCGAGAAACCATTAAATAACACGCAAGTGACCAGTTCAGAGGCCCCGCACCCAGAAAACGCCATTGATTCTAACAAATGTACCAAACAAATTGTGAACGTCTATTGAAATTGAACAATAAACACTTTGGTGTCATGTGTGCGTGGATATGTGGGTGCGTTATGTAAGTAAAGTGAGGGGAAAAGAAAGGCAGTAAATATGAGCCGGCAAACAACTAAAGTGACTTTGCCTTTTCACATTTTCCTTAACGTTATACTGACTATATATGTTTAATATATTCTTCAATTTAGGCATTCCATCATTCTTGGCAGAATATAATAATTTTTTTGCTTTACATCAATTTGTCTCCACCAAACAATTGAATTTACATAAATACATATATGTATATGGTTTTAAATATTTATTTCGTACTAAACAATAGCTTTTCATTTTTATTTCGTACAATAAAACTTAAAAAATACAGTTAAGCCATTAAAATGCAGAATTTCCTTCGCGCTATTCGCACTGATTTAATTCGAGTGAAAACACATTTTACATGGCTGATGCGATTATATCATAAAAATTGCGCACCATTTGAGAGTCCAACTGTGTGCAGTTAATATACAAAATCCAGAGGGCTAAACACAAAAAAAATAAAATAAAATAATATAAAGTGTATTCATAATTCGTAAAAACCATAATTTATAATATCAATAAATGAAAAAAAATTTCCCCGGATAAAAATAATACTTGCATAAAATAAATGGCATAAAAATTTGTATAAAGAAAATAAAATGGAAAAATGTGCAAACATTGAATTTTTAATTGCTGGAAATTTGTGTTCTCTATGTTTTTACGGGTTTTATTGCAATGTGTATATATGGTATATTTATATATATGTATATAGAATAGAGCATTCGAGCACACAGCACAGACATTCATAGAATTTATACATTTAAATATATATACTGTAAACGGCAAACGTTGGGCGTATTTGTGCATTTTCCTTTATTTATTTTCAGCCATTTTATCACACATTTTCTGCTGTTGCCGCAGGCGCATTCAAAATATTAACTGCTTTTCATTTGCGGCGATTTTTTCTAGGTTTTTTATTTTTTTCTTCGTTAGCGAAAATTCACCATTCAAAATTTATACGTGCACGAAATATTGTATGAAATCTAAATTGTTCGTGTTGAAACATTCTGCATAGCGGTACACATACACGTATTTATTTTAATGTACAGTGCAATTTTGCATGATAATATAAATACAAAATTCACTTTTTAAGGGTCAAGTAGAAGTTCCATTTAAAGGTCATTCACTTTTAAATATCTCTGGATATATACAAATGTTAAAAACAATAAATAAACATTGTAAACATGAATGTGGGGACAAGGGAGATAATATGTTTTATAAAATTTCCTGAATAGTATCAACTCATTACTTTTTATAGCGTATAATATTTTTACGGACTTTAGCACTGGATCTATACATGACAATATATTTGAAAACTACACTTTGCCGTAAACTGATGAATTGTTAATCAATTGAATTTGAAACAATTATTATATATATAAAAAATCAAATTCCATTAGGGAATTCAAATAAAATTAAGCCAAATTACAAATGCATGACCAAATTGTGCAATTTCAACTTTTTGCGGTTTCAGTGTCGCCAGCGTGTTTTGTAACACGCAGTCCACACACCTGACGCCCGAGGTACTTTGGGCGGGTGTGGGGCGTGGCCGGTGGGCATGGCTATTTTCTGGCCACTTTTGTGTAATTTGTCATTTTAATTTACCGCCTAGATTGTGTTTTTCGTGTTTAATTAGCAATTCAGTGCATATAAATATTTAATGTTGTTGCTTTTAATGTTTGACTAGTTATCTTGCGCTTTTGTTGTTGTTGCAGCATGTAAGTACCATATTGAAAAAAATGGATCTGTTAAATGGATTTAACATAAGTGTTTTTTTTAATCCGTTTTTCCACTATCCTGTTGTTGTTGTAGGCCGCGCAATTAACTGCACAGCCGGCTTTGTGGGCCAAACAATATGCACTTCCTGCAACTGCTTAAAAATTTTAATTATAATTTAATTAATATTTTAATTACATAGTCCGAGTGCACATGATTTCAGCGAATTTAGATTAAGTGGAAATTTTAATTGGATTTCACATTTTTTAGATATTGTGCTTTTTCTCTTGCTCTGGACAATTAATTGAAAAATAAAAATGCATAACAACCGTTAATGGTGCTCCACTTTACGAAACTTGGCTATTTATTCTCCTGGTCAATCAAATTATTTAAATCTATATATAAACAACAGTTTAATTTGAATTATTTTTTATTTGATTAAGCAGATAAGATCAATTTGGCTGGAGATAAGGGTTGCTTATAGGTACTTATAGGTACTTATCAATACAAAATTAATTTATGATGAATTATAAAATATAGTTATTAGTATTACATGTAGAAATGTCATTCTATGATTTCATGTATGACAGTTTCTCAATTTAATTACAAAATTTATAACTAAAGTTTATGTTTCTGATCAATTTAAATATGCTGCAATCTTCAAAAGGCGTCCTAAAATAAAATATTAAATTTTATAAATATGGTAATATTTTTCCATCGAAGTTGTTCCTATACTTTGTAAAGAAATCATTTTGAAGGTAAAATAATTTCAAACTATTTTAAGCTGGTATTATACTGTAAACAGAGTATTGCTTAGTCGGCAACATTCCTAATTGTTTTTTTGTATAATAAATTAGTTTTTGAGCCCTTTATAATAACTAAAAATAAAAACTGCCTGAAACTTCAAGTTTCAAGTTGGTTAAGTTCTCAAATTCATTAAAACCGGTGAAGGGCATTTGGCCGAAAAAGATCAACGGCCAAACTTTCAATGGGAATGGCTGTAGTGCCCTTCAGAATGAAACGAGACGTATTTTTTTCATTTGTCAAAAGCATCATTAAAGGGTGCAACCCCCAAAAAAACCGTTTGTAATGTCTGCATAGCGTTCTTTCATTGTTGTTGCTGTTGTTTTCGTTGTATTGCTTAAACAACCCCAAAAACTGTAGGACATTCATATATTTCGTAAAGTGCACTCGTCGCTGAGGCGCGGAATTGAGAAACTGCGACAGCTGCCAAATGGATCAACCCGTCAAAAATTGCAGAACATTTTTGAGCCTTCCGGCAACGCCACCGCATTTAACCCATGTGCGGCCCCCGGGGCTATTTTAGCGCCAAGTAGTTCGGGTAATTGTACAATAATTGAGTTCAAGTTTAAGTACAAATGTTAATGCTACGAAATGAAATGCAAATTGAAAATGTAAATGTAAATATAACCAAAAAAACGCGCCAGTTGTTCGTATGAAAGGTAGCCGATCTATTGTGGGCAATTTATTGTATTGGTAGGCTAGTGTAGAGAGATTTTGTGTGTGCACAAAAGTCTAAAATTAACACTTAAATGCTTCCAGATGTTAGATTCCATGCATCACTTCTCCTAAATGGCCCATAGATCAATGTGTGCCACATGCGGCAATGGGAGTTTGTGTGCATGTTGCAGCCAGCAGCAACTAATAAAAATAAATTGTTTTGCCAATTTCGTAGACACACTTGTCAACTTATCACATTTTTTGCGGTTATTGCTGCGATAAGCGGTCTGCCACAAGCCGTGGAAGATGGAAACGAGTAGTGTGGGCGGCGAAAAGCAGTTAGTTTGCTGGAAAAACTTACTCTTATGTTTTTTGTATAAATCAATATCTAGCATATTTGCAGATTTAGATGACATAGTTTATAAATTTAAAGAATTGTGGTTTTAATGCATGGGTGAAATTTCAGTTTTATGTCGTCCTTTCTTATAAATAAATCCCTATATAACAACCAGTTCATATTTACACATAATTTTATTTCTTTATAAATGTAGCCTTATTTTGTATTTCACATTCCTTGATTATGCTATGTACTCCATTATGTTACGTATTCTTCATTACATTTTCTCATTAATTTGCATACTGTTTTTCTGTTTGGTGATGTTTTTCTTTGCTTGATATTGTTATCATACTCCGTTTTTCTTTTCTTTTTCGTTGCCATTATTAAAACCTTTTTCTGTATTTTTTTATCGTTGCTGTTTGGTTGTTATGGAAATAATATTAAAGAGAAAAAATGTACTTTTGTAAAAATGAAAAGTGGTTTACCACAATAAGTTGTATTTTTAAAATATGTATATTAGATAGAGTTTCTTTTCCAAGCAATTTGGTTTAAAAGTTAGGGTATGTTATCAAATAATTAAGACGAGCTTCAATTTGGAATGTACGCCCTATCATAGAATCAGTCTTTATCTGCCTGCTTTTCTAGACTCCTAATTATTTTTTTTTTAACTGTCAAGCTACTCCAGGCTCTTGACACTCCCCCGCCAAGCTGGTTGAAACGACTACTTTCGACTTTTTGGTCAGACTTTGGGAAAAGCGAGCGAAATACATTTCGCCCGCATTAAATAACTCAAAATAGTACTGTATACAAAGTCTGAAAATTTGTGTGGCGTGGAGGAGTAGCGAAAACTTTTCTTTTAAAAAGTTACGTACATTGGATGACACTTCTGTTTGCGGGCTCTGGGACGTGGATGCTCCTCGATGCTTTTCCAGATGTTGCAACGTCAAAAGTGCACTGCCGGACAGAAAGTTATTTAGTCTTTTTCCACATTGCCAGCAGCACTTGACTTGTGTGTGCACCACCCAACGAAGCCTCGGCCGAACCATGCGTCTTCGTTTTGTCTCATTTCGGTGCGGATGGCACAGCGGCTACTCTTGACAAGTTTGAAATTTCAATTAAATTCATTTGAACTGCGGCCGGCCGGAGTCGGTGCCGTAATGAGCTGTGGACAGAAGCCAATGTCCATTGCTTTCTTGTTGCTGTTTTGCTGCACTTACAACTCCATTGGGGCGGTCCGCATCGTGGTCAGCCGCAGTGAACTCCAGTGTCCAGTGCATTCAGTTACAGTTCGTGGGCGGTGCGAAATTTGTGAGCGGAAAATGTCTTCATCAATCAAAGACTCGGCAGCGACTGACACAGTCAGTCAACCCAACTCAACTCAATTCAATTCCAGTAAGCACTCACCCTAACACTCAGTGTTTGTTGCAAAATTTCAATTACAACTGCATTTACTAAGCACATCAAGTCAAGGCAACTTTTCAGCTGCAACGCGAAAACTCTTCACATGGGAAAGTCCCCGATTCCGTACATCATCAGTCTGACTTGTTCAGCGCTCTTGTTCGGATAGAAAACAGCGGTAGTTGAAGGGAAAACTTTAAAAGATGTTCCATCAGCAAGTTAGTATTCTACAATTTGCTACAATATTCGCTGTCTAATTGAACATGTTCCTTTATAAGTGGGAACTTATTAAGTAAGGAGATGTACTCGACAGACATTAAATTTTCTATTTAATTCTATACAATATATATATATACAAGCTACGTTTAATATTTAATTATTGTATGTACATATGTGTTTAGATATTCACCTAATTCTGTTTTTACACGATAGATTCTTTCCCCGAAAATGCATTTAAAAAATATAGCCATATGAAAATAGTAGATTGGTTTCACACCTTAAATAAAAAACAATTTAAAAAACAACGAAAAAGAAATGCATTAATTTAAAAAAAGTATAACGAATATAAACACAACAAAATTTTATTTCTTTTCTGACAAACGCATACGCTTATTTTGTTCTTGTTATTTTCAATAAAAAAATTAAAAAAGGTAACAACAAAATTAGTTGTACTCTTCAAGGGTTTGTTTCACAACTTAGTTCCTTAGGTAATTTGATTTTCTTGATAAGTCATTGTCACTTGCGCCTTTTGTTAATTAACAATTGCACTTGCGAGTCAATTTCAAATCGTTGCTTTAACCCAAAGCACGCAAAATCGTGCCATTTTCGTTGCAATGTGGATGTGGTTCCGCACTGGTTCAAAAGCCGCACCATCCGCTCCCCTCAGAGCCAGTCTCCTTGCCAATTTCAAGTCTGTGCTGCCATTGTGGTCAATTGATGCGCCGCTCCCCCTTGCTCCCCTCTGCGCTGCACCGCATGGCGTCTTCCAGGCCGTAAATTGTCATGTGTGCGTGCGTCATCTCAAGTGCGTGTGTGTGCGTGTGTGTCTGCCGACTGGCCGCATTTCCGTTCCCCAGCGACATTTGCCTGTCATTGTGCGCTGGAAGTTGGTTTGGTTTGCTTTGGTTTGGTTGCGTTTGGTCGGGCTGGCTGGTGCTTAATTATTACAGCATAAATTATCGAAGTTCGGCCAGCGCCAACGTCGGTTGCATCTTGAGATGCGTTGGCGGTTGCACTCTGCATCATTCACATGATTCACTTAACGATTGCCGACCCTCGATTTGCATACTAAGAGGATTTTGCTGCCGGCCCAAGCACGCGCGGTCACTGTTCTACAGACGCTGCTGATAAGCCGCCTCTGCCCTCTGTCCAAAAACCGGTTTGCAGGCATTGTCATTGTTTACTTGATGTTGAGACGAGGCTGAGCTTGAAACCGCGTTCCACTTGGCATTGCTCCGCAGATAACACATAATTCTTGGCTTTGTTTGTGCGCATTTATTAAACTTATTTATTGAATTTCTTTATATACTAGTTCACGAACTAAAGAAAGAGTATATTGGGTTTGTGCAATGCCCGTTCGTCTGTCTGTATGAACGTCAATTATTTTGCCGCTATTAAAGCCAGAGAAATTTGGAATATATACTCGTCTATACCCGCGTCAAATAAAGGGTTAACACTTTTTGGACACACCCACTGGGGGGTCTCGCACCGTTTTAAAGCCAAGTTGTCACCAAATTTGGAAGACAGTTTTCTGCTGACTTTAGCTCGAGTCGAATGTTTTCATCTGTTAAGAGGTGAACGAGTATTGCGTAGTCGCTTACACCCGATTGCAACTTTCTGACTTGTTATGTATGCATATGTATATAAACAAAGTCTTCATATGTATGTCTATACAGATTTAATATATAATTTATCTGCACTGCGTTGCTATTACATTTAAGTAGTCTGTTTTTTTGGTTCTTATTGAAAATACCCTTTACCCATTAAACTAAATCATCGGCCTCATAAGTTTTATGTATAAAATTTGAGTAGGCACGAATGTGCTATCATTGCTATATTTTTCAAAAAACATTAGTAATAGTTAATAGATTTAAAAACATATGTATTTTGATAGATTTTGAATGTTAGTGTAACTAAACAAAACTAATGTGTGCAACGAAAAGTCGTGTTTATTGTGTTGTGCAACATAAATAAAATCTAATTTTATTGGAGTGTAAATTGAAAAACATAACTAAGGGAAAATCGATTAGGATTCTTTTCTAAAATAAAATTTGTGTATTATTTTCTTTGTTTTATATTTTTATAAATATAACAAAAAACAATTATCAAAAATAATTCTTTTATACAGTTAATACCCGTACTTGAAACGTAAAGTTTATACGCTAATGTTTATTCTGTGTAATAGAGGGGTATCTGCTAGTCGATCATTTCCACTTGTCCTCTCTTTATATTTTTTTATTGGTTACTCGGCTTTATTGAACTCTTTGGCAGTGGCACGTGATTTATTGATTTGCTCGCACTTGGCTGCTCCGTTGCTTGAGCTGGGAATCAATTTTTTATCGCTAATGGCACCGAGTTGAGTTAGGTTCGGTTACGAATGGATCAGACATGGGGCTACGGTGCTCAGTTCCAGCATTGATGAGTGTGTTAGCGACTGCTAGAAACATTTACCATTTACCACGCTATCTTCTGATGGATTTGCCGTGGGAATTTGTAATTTCGTATGCAAGTTGTGTCTGTGGCACTGTTTTGTGTGTGTCTTAAAAGTATGTATGTATTGTGCGTGGATTTGGTTACCCCTAGATCCTAAGTAAATATGATGGGTAATTTCTTTTTAAAGGCTCTGCGTGAGCCATTAGCTAAATTGCAATACGAGTAGGCCTTGAAGTACCTTAAATCAAATTAAATAGCTGCCGTCGTATTGAATTTGTTAAGGCGTTGGCGTTAGGGTTCGTTACAGAATGGGGTGAATTTTCTATTAATGTGCGCAGTAAAAAAAGTTCGTCTGGAAATTGTAACTAAAACGAAATTAATTTTCTAAACTTTCATTTTCTTTGCAGGTAAACAATAAATTATTGATTAATGCCAGAGAACAAGAAGGTTTGTGTAGAGATAACTCTAAAATAAGTAAGTGGAATATTAAAATGAATATTGTAAATATAATTTTAAGATTAGGCAATTGTAAGCAAGAATATTTTTTAATATTATCTAAAACAGAACATAAGATCCGAAACAATAAAAATAAAATATTTAAGTTTAACAGTGTGTTAATCTCAAATTTCGAGGAATTTGCGCATTGCAAATAAGATATTCGATTTTTGATTGTCTCGGTAAATTCTTGAAATTCACATTTATATATCACGAAAAAATGATTTCCTTTGCGATTGGAGCGACACCGAAGCGATTGCCTTCAAATGTCTGCATGGAAAATGTATGCCAAGAAAACCAAAACGCAAGCATTCAAGAAATGACAACAGAAAATTTCCAACAACTCCCCAATCCAACTCCAACCAACTGCCGGCCCCCCTATTCGCCCATCCTTCAGACATACACGCGCTGCCAGATTTTCAAGGAAGTGGGGAAAAAAACTAATCCCCTTGGCACGCGGCGGCGACACTTCGAAGGAGCAAAAATTTGCTAACGTCGTGAGCGCAGGACGAACCCAAAGAGGAGCCCAAAAGGGGGTAACAGGAACAGAGCAAGGACACAAGGCGCACGAATCTCGTGCATGTTGTGGACTTTTGGGAGGTGGGGTGTCTGGGCTGGGTAGTAAAAGCGTACCGTTATACAAACATTACATAAAAATATTAAATTTATGATGCAATAAAAAACGAGTGTTAAAAGGGAGGGAAAGAAAGAGGGAGCCAGGGGCAGAGAAAGAGAGGGAGAGAGAGAAGTGCGAGGCAATGTCAGCATGCGTGTTGGAAGGGTACGTGACTTGGACGTGGGTTTCGGTCTGGGTTTGGGTACGGTTTTTGGGCTGGGGCCTGTCGGAAAACTGGAAACGAATTAAAGAAAACGCGCATAATGAAAATTGGACAAAGCGTGGCGCAGTTAAGGGCCAACATTTCCATACATCAGCGTTGACACAAACGACCCTGCAAGTGATCAACTGGACCAACCGGTCCAACACACTCGGAAATGATCTCGTATAATACAATATCAACAAGGAAAAAAAAACAATATCAATGGCAACTGTTTTTACTTAAGCCCTCACGTCAATGTTAATAAAGGGATGGCAGTCACATATAAGTGGGAAGTTAGGGTTGCGCCTGGGGGTTGTGTGACACGAACAGAGAGAGAGAGAGAGAGAGAGAGAGAGGGATTGGCCGAGAGGATGAAGTGACAACAGACTCTCTCACGTACAACTTGTGTCTGGTGTCTGCTTTTAGGCATAACTGTCGCACGCCGTCGGCTTACTTTGACTTTTGACAGCCCAAAAGTTGTGCAAATTCATGTCCTGGGCTTTGCAGGCTCGCAATCTTCGTCTGGGTCTGCAGCATGCAATAATCTGAGAGCACGTGCCAGCCACATCTGAGGGGACATCAATTTGATTGGCTCGCAAAATTTTCATTATTCTTAATAAATAATCAAATTCACTGAGCTACTAAATTGGTTACATGTCAGTGCGAAAGATAGAATTGAACAATTGACTCTCTTGTGGAAACTGTGCGTTAGTATTCAGTTAATATCATTAAATTCGTTATTCTTGGCTGTTATAATCTGACACATGACAAGAGATTAAATCGAATTCATAATACTTTTTGGTTTAACGTTTACGTAAATATTTAGTGTTTATTAAACAATTGTAAACGCAACAATAATCTAACTGACAGCCGTGTTTGTTTTAAATATCTCTGTTAAAGTTATTCCCAAAATTTTATACAAATTATTTTTAACACATTAGTAGGACATTCTTCTGAATTTAATGTCCGAACATATATTTCTAACCTTTGTTTGAGTTTCAATTTAAAATTAGTTTTTTATTAGCATGCACCTAAAATTCACCTAGATAATTGAGAATTATTTAAAGAAAAAATTCTGGCTAGTTCAAAATACAATTTCGTTTTATGTTATCTTAAAGCAATCTGTTACTTAACTCAAACAAATACGTAAAAATATATCTAATAGGAAAGCAAGTTTACCTTATTGTTATTTAAAATTACTATTATTATTGAGTGAAAACAAAAATAATGCCTTGTGTGTTGCACATAAAATATCTGTTTAAAACTGTTTTAGCAATATTTGAACATAAATTTATGTAAATGTTTTAACACTTCAATTTCAGTCTGTTGTACCTTCTATTCACATTAAAGTTGACAACAAAACATGCATGTATTTAGTTTTCCGCTTTCTTAATTAAACTGCAAATGTCAATATGCATTCAAATAACCCCTTTGTTTCGACGCCCACTGAAATGCACAGAAACACACACACACACACACATACACACACACACCGCTATTTAATTTGCATTATTTGCATGGATTATACCCTTTCCCAAAAAATAAACCGCTATTTTGCAATCATGGACCTGTGTCCTCGGACATATGCCCCTCGCCTACCCGCTGCGACCTTTCGTTATCGCGCGGAGGTAAGTAAATAATCGTAAACACGCGACGTTGCAACAACATTCGCATTGAAAATCTCGTAAATCAATTTTTATACATTCTAATTATGTGATTAAGTGATTTATGACCTTTCTGTGCTGCTGCTGACTGCGACTGCTTTGCGCCACCCGGTGGCGCACACACACACACACACTTACACACCTCGTCCCTTCCATTATGTCCTGGCTTCTCCTTACTTATTTCCCATTTTTTCGCGTGCCACACGCCTCGTGCGTCATTTTATGGTCAGCGTGACGTAGCGATTGTCCCCCTAGTCGTTTTCTGGTCCTGCTCTATCTAATACGCATCTCTCATCTTCGCTTTGGGATTGTTGACCCAGCTCAAAAATGTATTTTGCTCTACATATTGCTTCGTATTTTATTCTCGTTTCATTTTGTTTGTTGTTTGCACTCTTCAAAAAGAATTTTTATGGTCGCACTAAAACGCACAAAATGTGTCCGTGACATTTATGATGTGACAATGTTACCTAACTACCCCCTCCCTCACACACACACACACACATACACACGCACACACATTTTGACAAAGTCAAAATTTCCCATAACGTTTCCTCGCCGCTCCATCCATTACCCACACAAATTGTTTGGTCTTTGGTTACTTTTATGCGGCTCGTTTAGTTTGTTTGTTCAATTTTTGTGGTTCTTGAAGTCGTTGAGTGTCTTCCCTGCTTCACATCCTGCTTTGAAATATGATTGGGTTCGATTTAATTGATGGCTTGATTGATGCATTATAGTGGGATCTGTGATCTATGTGTGTGTGTGCGCGTGCATGGCTGAGTATTCATTTCCCGCTGATTTATTGTGGGTCGTAAAGGAATTAGTACGCGTGTGGCATTTTTAAGTGTCCCACTGCCATTTCGTTTCATTTTCCACTTCGTTTCTCGTGATAAGGTTCATGTTATATGCACTACTAGTTTAATGCGCAGGTTAAGTGGATACTAATTTGTGTATATTGTTGCCCATTCAGCTTCAAGTGGGTGTCCGCCTCTTAATCGCGATTGGCTTTTAAACCTGTCCCGATACTATATGTGCTGCTTTGCATTATAATAAGCCTTACGCTAAGCTTAAGAATCTTCAGTCACTCATTAATAACTTGGTCGCTTTTGACAGTCTTGTTAATGGTAACATGTTTGCAGATAGGGCTCAGAGCTCCATTGATTGATCGTTGAGAACTGGCAGCGCTTTGTAAATGTCAACTTTGTCAAATGATAGTTCATAGGTTTTCGAAAGCGTTTGGGTAAATAAACGAAATGAAAGATGGCTTAAATGAATATCTTAAAATACGCGTGGGTTTTATTATTCTTGTTTATGGCAATGACTAGTGTTCTAAAAGATTGAAATTTTAATTTGAATTTGAATTTATGAAAAAAGAAGCAATGTTGGTAACTAACCTATAAAATACAATTAAAATAAAACCATAAAAAGTTAAGGTATAGTGCTGCATATCATTAAAGCATTATAGATAACACCAGCAATAAATAAAAGCTCTAAAAGAAAATTCGCTTTTATTGTTTCTTTTTTATTTAAACAATCTACTTTAAATCATCCCCGAAAAGAAACTTAAACATAATTACAATATTTTGTTGCTTTTGGGTACATGCCACATAATTTATGAGATTTTTAATGCTGGCTAAACAAAGTCAAATGTCCGTCAGTTGTCACGCTTAGACCCTTACAGTAGACCATACGCAAATTTAAAGGATTATCAAATGCAAAAGAGCCAACATAGCCGAGGTCGAGGTTGTTGCCACTGCTGCCGGGGGTTTGTTTCCCTGCATCCCATAAATCATGGAATCAAAATGCCACTTTGGACTAAGCGTTAAGCTCCTTGGATGAGGCACAACACGTAGTAAATGTATGCAAGGGGGGCGACAACACCAAACGGGACTTGGGCGTTGCCCCATCGCTAAACGCATGACGATGCGCAGACGTTCCGTTGACATATGCTTAAGTATTCTACTTCAAACAATTTTGGGCAAAAATGTTCTCTAGGAAAAAACAATTTCCAAAAGTGCTTTTATAAAAAATCCGAACAGGCAATAAATATTTGTATCAGTAAACTATTTGATAAATAGTTTTTCATCGCTACTCAGTGTATTTTTCAGTTAAAATTTGGCCTGATATGTTTAGAATAGTCGAATAGTGGTGCGAAAAATATGCGGACAAAAGAGAGTTTTCCCGTTTTTAAATACTTAAAATTAAACCATTTTCAAGTCTGCAAAATATTAAAATTAAAAATATTTATTTAATTTATTCAGAATTTATTAAAACCAATTGTCAAACCTAGTTTCCACAAAAAGTATGTCAATATTAATTTGATCAAATTAACTTACTGATAGTTAAGTTAATTTTTGTCGTAAAGAGAACTATTTCAAAGAGCTACTTATGTTTTAGTTATATTTTTTAAGTTATCGTTTCAATGCTTCTGTAAATTTTATGCCAAAGCCAGCGATTAAAAAAATAAAAGAGAATAAATGAACTAGAATTAATTTGTTTGGCTCATTTATCTTCAATACTTTTTAACTCTCAATTTGCGTACTTCTAGCCAAGCGGAGGCTTAAGATTTAAACCTGACTAACGTTCGGGGATTTACATATTTCTTATGCCATGTCACGTTCGCGCCGCAGCAGTCCTCAAAGCACAAACGCCCCCCGCGCCCCTTTCCCCACCCAGCCAGCAACAGCAGCGCTCAACTCAGAGCAAACTTTGCACTACGTTCGCTTGAATTCATTTTTTTCTTCTTTTTCTTGACTTATTTTTTAGTAAATAATAGTTAGTTAGTTAAGGTTTTATTTATTTTTATTTGGTATTGTTGTTGCTGTTGTTGGCAGTTTGCTTTGCCTTTTTATTCGTCTCCCTCTCTCAGTTGTTGGTGTTTTCCCTCATAATTATTATTCCTGTTGGCTGTGGTGGCAAATGGCAGCTGCTGCCTGGCAGCCAGCGCGGTGCTAATGCTTCCTGCAACAAGGACGCGGCAAGTATATTGGTGGGGGCGTGCGGTGCGTTGGTCTTTTCTTTGCTTTCGCCATTTTGTTTGGCCTGGATTAGCATAATGCTATTTATTGTTGTGCTTTCGTTGTCATTCCCATTCGTAATGGCTGCTGTTGCCGCTGCCGCTCTTGCTGGGTTTTCAGTTAATGTTCTTCCCAGCTACTTGTATTTCTTTTCTTTTGTGGTTATGTAAATAAATTTTCAACTTCCGCATTGCAACTGCGCCAATGCCAACTGCTTTTCCTTTGGTTTATAATATGCATTTTGCTTGTTAGGCTTTCCACTCGCACAATCCACGCTCAGTCTCTATTGCTCGCTGCCTAGCTTGTTATGCGAAAGTTGCTTGATGATTCTCAATTCATTAATAATTTCGCAGCACAACTTGCAACAGCTCAAATTTCCAATTTACACTTTATGAACATGTAAATTGAAGACCAGGCCACAGAAACCAACAACTTTTTTTCACTTGAGAAATAAAATCGATTGTGTTTGTAGCAGAAGAACTTCTTCAAGTACCACTCGTAGCTTCTAGTTTCATGCGGCAGGCGGCAAAACTGCAAAAAAAAAAAACCAACTCGAATTGCTGCTGACTTCAGCATAACCGAAATTGGATAGAAGTACTTCAGTTAAGTGGTCGAGAATCTGCTGCAAATGGCTATAGAGCTGGCCCGTTCTACTACCAGAAATTGAAAATGCTTCTGCGATTGCTTTCCTCGCACAATGGAAATCTGTTTACCCCACTCGTTGCATTATTGATTGCCTCAGTTTTTTAAAATTTGTTCAAAACAAACAAGATGGTAGTATGTTGTATGCGCAACTACCGCAGGATACATATGCATATATCCGAAAGTTGTAAAAAACAAAATGTATCTACAGTTGATATATGTACGTACACCAAACATGGCGTCCTTAAATATAACTATATTTTACTTTTTACCATAAAAATAGAACGTTTTATATCAATTTAATATTTATATTCGTTTTAATTCCGTAAATCAAACCAAATACATTTGTGAGTCTGATTACTCTGGCTAATTACATTTGAACATACATATATTATATATGTATATGCAAAACATCAGCTTAAAATTTTAAGAAAATCTTCAACAACATTTGGGTTACGTCTCCTCCTCCCTTAGTTTTTTAAATTTAGCTGTGGCAGCAGAAGAATACAAGCTAAACATATTTTCTCATTTTCATATTTTATAAAAAAAGAAAGAAAGTTTGACTTTACTTTATTTATGACATAAATTCCAATTAAGGGCTGCAGTTCATATAAAATGTTTTGATAAAACTGAATAACTCATTGTTAACCCTTAGGCAGCTGAACCGAAACAGAAACACACTCACACACAGTCACGTATACAGGTTGAATGCTACATTGTCGTGAGCCTTAAAAATTCCATTATGATTATTTACTCAAGTACCAGACGTCGTACACCCCCCACCTACTGCTTAAAATGAGACATAAAACACAAGCAAAGACGCAGGCGCAGATAAGGAAACAAAGTTTTCTAAACGAATAAATCTGTTTGTCCTGGTGCCAGGATATCGTACACACATGCACACACACAAACACACATGTTCTTATAAAAATTGTAAAATATTTTTACAGGCACACACACATACGCGTACTCAGGCATACACTGAGAAATAAAGCTAATAAATGAGAAGTTTACGCGACGGGCCAGGCAACAAATCCCATTTACAAGGATATACGTATATGATATGTATATATATATATATATATGTATATATACAATGTAGGCACTCATCGTCGACTGCAGTCAACAGCCAAAACAAAGCGAGAAGCCGGTAAAAAAAATCGCTGCAGGGCATGCAGACAAGACAAACAAGTCACGAAACACTGAGACACGAGGACGAAACGAAAAAAAGAAAAGCAACAACAAAAATAAAAACATCGTCGAGCCGCAAAGATTTGCAACATAAATATTTTTGTGTTGCCGACAGACAAAGAGGAAACGATATAAACACTCTACATCGGATATATATTGTATATGTATAAAACTGTGTATATGTATTATATTTATATATAGATATATGGAAATGCGGCATTTATTTGTGTATTAAGAGTTGATTTCTGCAGTGAGCCCTCGAAATAGCCGAAATGGCGGCGCAGCCATTTTGCCAGCTGCAACAAAATGGCGGCCGCAAAGCAAATGGCGCCGCTGATGAGTGTGCTGTGATTGCCACAAATCTGAAAAAATAAAAACAAAAAACAAGAAAAAATTTTAAATACCCTTATTATATATAATTTTATATAAAATTAAAAGGAAATTGTTTCGCTTGAATTTTTGGTTCGGTTTCTCCGGATGGAATGATATATCAACATATTTCATCATCCTGATGTAGTTACAGAACCCCGTTACATATTTAGCAACAAAATACCTTCTTCAAGGGTATACAATGAAAAATCTAAAATCACAAACTGCCGTCAGCCACGTTTTCTGCCGTTTTTCATTATTTTTGAGTAATATATGCAATGCATCAGGCTCAGACTCGGGCTGAGAGCACACAATAAGCTGAGCCTCAGCCTGGTGTGTGTGTGCAGTGCGTTGTTGTTGTTGTTGGTGTTGCCACACTTGACATATTCCTGCTGCATTTATTTTGGGTAACCATTTGCTGAACCGACCCTAAGTTCACACACATGCACACAGCAACCAAATTGCAACGAGTGCAGCCAAAAATGCAACTGTCCACAAAGAGAGAAAGAGAAAGAAGAAGAGAGAGAGCTTGAGCGGCTTGGGGCTGGAAGGCAAATCATTGCAGCAGTGGCTCCCCTCCCTTTTCGTTGCCTGCTTGTGTGCAGCTGCATTTTAAATGCCTGGTTCGCCATTTTAATGCCGTCTCCGAAATGTTTGCCAAAGTGCTATTTTTTCAACTGAAAAATTGTTTCGTAACGCCAAAAAAAGCTCTGTTTAAAAATTTGCTTCACTTTAGAAACAGAGCTAAAAGTACAAATAAAAACAACTGGGAACATTGGAGTCGCTTGTAACCGGCAGGACACAACTCGTTCGCAGTGTAATAACAACCAAAACATGTACACAAAAAATAGTATTTTGTTTACAATAATTTTGCGTCTGTGCTGCATTTGAACCAAGAACCACATACCGCATAACTAAACGCGGGAACTGCGTGTTAGACATCAGCGCCAACGAAAAGTCGATTTATTCTGTGACTAATATCAAATTAAGTTATTCACAAGAATTTTACCCCATCACCAAAACTGCAAATAATTTCTTATAATAATGCACATGCACATTATAAATTATATAATTTTGACACACTACATTAAATTACAGCTTCTTTTTTTTCATTAAATCTTTTCTATGCCTCAGGTTACTTTTAGCCCGCTTTCTTTACATGTTTATTTTATTGAAATTCCCTTCCTTTTTTTGAGCAAACAATTTCTCAAGTGTATATGAACTTTATTAATTTGAAATGCTTTTAGTTCTTGCGGTTTCTCCACTTAATTTCAATTTAATTAATTTTATTGCATTTTGCATATTTCAAAGTGGTTGGCATAATATTTGTGCTCAATTTAAGGTGGAGACCATTCTCAAATCGGCTTATTGTGCACTCATGTATGTGTGGGAGTGCACCCACTGTCAGCCTCACATACGTGGATATTGGAGCAGTGAGAATGCCTAGAAATGTAAGCCATGCAGATAAGTTGTCGACCTTAGCCCACAAATGGGGGACCCCGGCTGCATAAAAGGGCAATAGCGAAAGCAGAAGCGAGTGAGAGAGAGAGAGAGAGAACGAGTATGTGAGAGTGAGATATAACGCTGTCTAAAAAGGAAGAAAGCGCACAAAGCAAGCGAATGAGTCAAGAACAAATTGTAAGGCAAAAGAAAAACTGCCATCAAAAAAAAAGGTGCCAAGTAGCGTGCACAGTTAATGAGTTTTTCAACATTCGCCCACAGCCGGCGAATTAAAATGTAGCACGAAACGTGGCAATGTGGCACATGAGCAGGTGACGGAAAAAGTGGGGCTAAGGCGTTGCAACAGTTAAGGGTAGGGGCATGGCAAATGGGGGCTATGCGGTGTTATAAATCTGGGCAGGAGGGCGCAAAAGTGCAGCGCAATTTGTTTTTAAGTCATGTGTGAGGGTGCGAGTGTGTGTGCGAGTGAGTGTGCGAGTGAGTGTGTGCGTGTGTGTGTTTGGTGCGTTCTAATTATGATGTCAACAATGCGCGTGTGTGTGTGAGGCGCAAGTCGGACGGCAAAGCCAAGTGGGCGCAAGTGGTAAAGTTGAGGGCCCACTTGCAGCACCACTTGCTGCATTCATTTGGTGTTGTTTTTGCTGATTGTTAGTTTTGCATAAATTGCCTGAAAGTAGGCACACAAAATTAAACACGAAAATGGGATCAACTTTTGTATCACATTAGGCTTAGATAACAAAAACAGAGTACATTTTAATTTAAATTTTTATTGGCAGTTGATATTATATACACCAACATTTTGGCATTCATTAGAAAAGATTTGAAAAATTTTTGACAATTATATGATAACATAGAAATTGAAAAATTTATTTTACCCTAAACATAAGTTCACTACGTATTGCTGTATTTGTATTTTAATATATTCAATTAATAAATTTTATTCTAATTTCTATTTGCAGAAATGACATAAAAACTTCACATCCAATTGTTTCAAAGTTATACACAAAAATTAACCAAATAACCGAAATAAATATTAAACATAAAAATAACGCTCAGTTTTTATCAACTTTGTTAAGAAATTTGTTAAACAAAAAAGGAAAGTAAATAAAATATAAAAATACCGAATTATATTTGCCATAAATAAATAGCATTTAAATAGTGAGTAAATAAAAGTCAGTAAATAAATTTAATATAATCCCTACGACACACACACTCTTGCTGACCGCAACAACAATATATATACAAGGAAATTAAGTAAATTTATGCAAAATAGAAATGTTAAAATTCCACAACTCGGTAAATAAAATTAAACAAAACAACAGCAAACACAATAACAGTAACAAAAACAAAAATAACAATAACAAAAGCCACAAAATGCATCTGCAAAGTGCAAAAACACTAGCCCAAAGTTATGGATGGATGCAAGTCTTCCTACTACTGACACTCTTCGTGATTGGTAATCAAAGTGCCTGGCAGGAGAATATACGACCAAAACTTTATGTGGAATTAGGTAAGTAACAAATATCAAATGTAAATAGAGAACGAAACCCTATATAAATTGAAAATTACAAAGGAAAATAACCAAATATTTATTTATATTTAAATCATAATGAAAAAGCAATGTCAAATAGGTTCACTTTAGGTATCCAGAACTAGTTGAGAATTATAAAAGAAGTTGCTCGTAGCGCATAATATAATACTAAGTCAATCTAAGCCATGAAGAAAAATAAAGAGAGGAGATGGGGAACAAGAAATCATCTGCCATAAAACTTAAACAGCTACTTTTTATGAGCTCAAAAATGTAATTTGACTGGGAGACAAAATACACACGCACACCAACATTTACAGGGACACAGAAACTTACCTCGTAGATAGTTCAACGTGGCCCACCTTTAGCTAGCGCCCTTCACCCCCACATCTCCTATTTTGGCAAGGTGAGGCAAATGTCTGAAGAAATGAAGCAATAACTTGTTAGGAAGTGCAACGCACACACCCATATA
This sequence comes from Drosophila robusta, assembly GCA_035043565.1. Classification (NCBI taxonomy): domain Eukaryota; kingdom Metazoa; phylum Arthropoda; class Insecta; order Diptera; family Drosophilidae; genus Drosophila; species Drosophila robusta. The sequence goes on along the minus strand of JAWNMW010000583.1, from coordinate 6,977,212 downwards.
AACACACGCACACACTCACATACTCATACAGCTACTAATGCACACTCTTAGATATCAGACATCCACACGTTCGGTATCTTAACTATAAATAACAAAAATTCCTGGAAGACATTATTTGCATAAAAGTGGCGTAGCTTTTTATACACACACACACACATATAAAAAGGGATATAGTAGAAAGAGAGAGAGAGAGAGAGATAGTTAGACGGGCAGTCGTCGGCCAGACAGCCATACAGGAGTAGCGCCAGCAGCTATTTCTAGCGCCAAGTACCAGTTGGTAATTCCTGCTGCTTCAGGCCACGTCATCATCGTCAGTTGCATATGCAAATTTGGCTAAAAAGTTGTGCGACATCCTCACGTCGGGCCGACACTCACACACATGTAATATATATACATGTATTCATATGTTTTATATACATATATGACTATGTTTGTAGCTTGGAAGATGAAGCAGAAAGTTGCTGAAGAAAGAGACTAAATTCTAAAAATATCTTTTGCACGCTTCAGAAATTACGTTATTAAATGTGCATTTGGCACACACTAAATGCGAACAGCATCACGCCCCTTTCAAGGCATAGATGCCACCCAACCCTCCCCCCTGCTGCACTTTGTGCATGCTCTGGAATGGACGCTGTGACTAGGTAATGGCAACTGAGCCTTTCGAGACATATCACATCAGGCGCACATGTGCTGCTTATAAATGAGCCAACGAAATGGAGTCAAGCTTCTATTTTTATATTTATTTTTTGGGGTTGCCTCCTGGCACTCATTGCTGCCAGGAAGTAATTCAAATGAATGTGTCACTGCTAAAGAAATGCATAAAGAATATGCAAAAGATACTAGAAAAGATACCAGAATGAACGTATAACACAGGACAACAAATGGCCAAAATACAAGAAATTACATTTTGAGTTTCGGGCTTCTCACACAATTGGCTACGTTCTACATACACCTGGCTCTGGCTAGTTAGTAGATAAGAATATGTGAGCCAGACAAAAGGAAATATTTAGAATATGAGTTTAGAGAAAGCTTTTGTGGTGAAAGCAATCGCTTGGGCATACAAATTGTTGTAGCCACACATGGTACTCATGACACCCATTGACTCCTAAAAGGATTATTTATAGTTCCTGCCTAAGATATAGGCATTGTGATTTCTAAGTGTGAATACTAGTAAAAATAGAAAAACTTTTATTCAAAGGTGATATCGATACTCGATACTCCTGACTAATAAAAGTTGACTATATCGATTTTAAATGATTTTAAACTATTATAATATTTTTAATATTTAAGCGGTACGATTAATTCGGATTCAACTATATTTAGTAGCTCCATAATTTGATTTTTGTTGTTCTAATTTTGAACACTTTATGAGGTTATCCTACTTTTGTCCCTTTTTTGGGCATCAAAACCGCATTAAGGTATTTTGCCATAAGATTGCTTTCAACTCTTTCGACTTTTCTACGAATATTTTCATGCAATATCTAGTTAGAGCGTTCCGGTATTTACATATTTTCAAAAAGAACTTTGCTGATTAGCCTCATTTGCTTACTCGCAACAGCACGCTGTAGTTTCTTTATCAGAGCCAACTCAAGGTAATCTGTGTGAGGACTGCCCCAGCAAAACCAATTACTTAGCCAACGCCCATTTTCGGGCGTGCCACATGGCATGTGTAAAAGTTCATTTAAAATCCATCAGAGGCAAGTCGTAAAAACCTTCAGGCTGGTGACAATTTTTTCGCACTCATGCATAACAGGAAAATAAGGTTAATGTGCAAATTATGAATGCGCCGAGTGGCAGCAGGACGGCAGGACGTGAATGAGAACAACTGAGAGAGTGTCCCAGCTCTGTCAAATGAGCAGGAGCAGCAGCAGTCGCCAGGGCCATTGAAAAGACGACGACGAGAACATTTGTGACCAAGTAAAAGGAAAATGCTGCCTTCCAGGAAAACAAAGAGAGAGTGAGAGAGAGAGAGAGGAAGGGAGAATGCGTGCGAGGAGTGCGCTGGTAATGCATTCATATGCCATTGTCGGGCCAGCGCGCAAAAACAAAAACCCTGCAGCTTGCAAGCCCCAAACTCCCCCTCTGTGAGCTGCCCACAACCGCACACGCATAAAATATTACAACGCTGCGTGGCACGCCCCAGAGTTGCATTTGACAGCCGCAAGTGGTTGTCATTAGGCAAAGCTTTCTGCAACGCAGCAGCAACAAAACGAACATTTAAATGCACAGCACTTGGCCAGGACGCGGGGAGTTGCCGGTGCGGGGGCTTCACTTCGCCCCGAAATTACGTCTATCAAGTGGGCGGTTAGCGTTGATCGTTTTGTGGCACTTTGGCGATGCATTTAGCCCACACTCCACCGTAAATCCCCAAGCCATCCATATAGCCCAATCTCTCTTTGGGCTATTTCATTTTGAAGACATTTTGTAAAGAGCTTCTTATGCTGATATTTTCTTTGGTACGTGCCAAAAATGCAGACGATTTTGATTAGGGCAATACTGGTTGTTTGGGGGAACACTCTAAAGCAGCTCCAACATGCAAAGTTTCGGAGTGAGGACAATAAAGTTAATGAGCTAAGCTACATTATGAATACTGGGCTAGCAAGAGAAGAGGAATTAGTTACAAATAAAAGTTTTATTTTTATCTCAATAAATTAATATTCAAATTCAAGAATACGATGTTTATTATATTAAATCAATATCGATTAAATTGAAATTTCAAAACGAATTATGCTTATGCTGAGTCTAAAAACGTTAATTTAAAAATTTTCCAAATTATATTCTTGAATTACTCTTAAAAGAAAAATTAAAAGCATAAACGTTTACGCTTTTAATTTTGCAAAAAAAAATGTAAGAAATGCCACTCTTAATTCTAAAATGTTATTATATGTATTTTTATGGTTATCAAACCTTGCATTTGTTAAAATTTATAATACATTTAATATATATTGTTTCTATATAATATAGCATTAATTGCTATAAGGTTAAACTTTTGAAAACATTTACATTCTTTTTAGAAATTCCTAAGCTTTAAAGCTAATCGCTGAAGCTTAATATACTGAACTCGATTCTTTAAAATTCAATTCCGTCAGTTATTAAAGCAATTCACAATGGAAAGCAACAGTCATTTAAAGACTAAACTCTGTCAAAGACTGAAGCAAAACTTCGAAATATTTAATGCCCGCCTCAGGTATATTATATATAATTTAATATGACAAGAAAATGTGCCAGTCATGAGTTTATTACAATAACTGTTGAAAATATTCATAGCTGTATATGTATATGTGGGAGTCCTACATGAAACCATCATATATGGCAACAAATCCCAAACAATTTGATGGCAGCGCTCAAGAAATTATGAATTCTGAATTTTGTCAAGATTCCAAACCACATAACTGTCGACTCTGCCTACTTACTTAATATAATTTGAATAAAAGTAATATGTAAATGGGCGCGAGAGGCAAGAGAGGTAAAGATTGAGGAAAGGAAATTGTGAGTAGAGGAAACAAACAGCAAAAGAACCGATGTCAGACGTAATATTTTTGGTTGTCGCATTTCCGACAGCGACGCCGACTACCAAAAATGCATATGCAAATCTTGGAGTGTACAGGAATGGAAGGGGGAGGGGGATGGGAAGGGGGGATAGCAAGCACTTATAAGTAACTGAAATTGTTTGTGTGCCACATAAGTAGTGTGTCTGTGTGTGGAAATTATGTGAGGCGCGTGTCAAGAGCCGACAACACAAAACTTCTCCGCGGTCTTCAGTTTCTCTTGCCTCTCGCTCCGCCGTAGCGCTCAACTGCAATTACATTCTGAATTAAATTGTAATGAGGCGCATGCGGCGAAATATGAAAATAGGTGGCAGTAGAAGAGGAGCCGAAAACAAAGTGAATTGTGCGGGGGATTTTGGAATGGCTCCTCTGAAATGGCAATTAACAGTTATGTTTGCTGTTCCGACACGTTGCAGACAGTTTTAATGACGCCGCGTCGCGAAACTATTTTTAGGCGTCTTTCGATGAAATGCCGGAAAAAGTGCCAGCAGAGGCCATGGCCAACATCCATGGCAGCAGACTAGCAGATAGCTGGCAGGCAGGGAGCACAGGAAACGTCTACTCCACGTCAGTTGCTGTCTCAATGGCCATCGAGCTGGCTCTGACCAACGTTTTGTTCGCTTAATTGGCTGCAACGGAAGTTCACGTAATTTCAAGTCAATGAGAACCACTGTGCACAAGTCCACGTTGCACGAATTTAAGTTAAATTGCGTGGAAGATCATCGATATGAGACATCGACAACATTTAAGTCGCCTGCGTGTCGCGACATGTTCAGATATATATATATACATTTATATATATATATGTATATTGTAGTCTAGCCCGTTGGATTATGGGAGATGTGTATCTTAACACGTGGGTTGAGTAATGAAATGGACTATTATTGTCACTGTTAAAGTAAGTTGGCGTCTCACGACAGGGTTTCCGAGGTAGCTCAAGTTGGTCTCTTGTCTAGCTAGGAGCTAAGAGCTCTCCTCGCATAACGAATAATACACGAATCTGCTTTGTTCTTTAAAAGTTCTCGAAAATAGTCCGCTGGATATATGTTTTTAAAACTTTAGAAATCGGAATTTCCTTTTTTATCGATTGTGGTTGTCACAATTAGTAAAAATAACATGATTCTACACTTGAAATATATGCATTATTCAAATTAAATTATTTTTGAATTTTTTGGGATAAAAAGCATGTAAAAAGCCTTACCTTACATTATGGAAAATACTTTTTTTTAAATTTTGAATCCGGAATTTTTATTTTTAATCGATTGTGGTTGTGATAATTCGTATAAAAAACCACATTGAAACCAATTCTGAGGGGTCCGATTTTTTGTCAAAAATCATGCAAAAATTGACGAAAACTTTAGCATGTTAACCTCTCGGATCCATAACTCCTATACTTTAAACGCCCATAACTTGGTCAAATTTTAACCGATTTGCATGTTTGAGGGCATTTTGGTCATCGCCTATCTTCTAGATTGATTCTATATTTAAAGTATGTCAATTATTGAAAATAATATTTTTTTTTAATTTTTTGGGGAAAAAAGCATGTACCCCCCTTACTCATTTTGGAAATTTTTTTTTTCAAAATTTAGAATCCGGGATTTCTATTTTTAATCGATTGTGGTTGTCAGAATTAGTATAAAAAACAACATTTAAACCGATTCTGAGGGGGTCAAATTTTTTGTCAAAAATCACGCAAAAATTGACAAAAATTTTAACATGTAAAGCTCTCGGATCCATAGCTCCCATAACTTCAAACGCCCATAACTTGGTCAAATTTGAACCGATTTTCATGTTTGAAGGCATTTTGGTCATCGATTATCTTCTAGATTAATTCTACATTTAAATATATTCATTTTTGAAAATACATTTTTTGGGAATTTTTTAAAGCCATTTTAATGGCATTTTGTTTATGGGTTCATTTTGTTCATGGTGGCGTGGTCGGGAAATTTTTCTGTGATGTTTGGGGGTACATATTCCAAATATGGAGCCCAAAAGCTATCTCAAAAACTGTGGGAGATAAAATCATTTCCGATTTTTTAAGACGGGGCGCTGGGGTTCTAGTGTGCGCGGCCGGGATATCAATATCGCATTCTTTGAAGAAGGTCGTCGGTAATATACATACCAAATTTGGTGACTAGCTTTAATATTGCGATAAATATTCACCTTTATCGATTTGCGATCATCGTGTTAACGATCTGCCTGCCTCCCAGTGGGCGTGGCACAAAATCTTAACACTTTGTCTGCGGGTAGACACGAGAAAATATTCAAAATTTCAAGTCTCTAGCTTCAATAGCGCCGAAAAATATAACGTTCATACGGACAGACGGACGGACATCATTACGGACATCGCACAAACCCAATATACTCTTTTCACTTCGTGAACGAGTATAAATATAGTATTAAAATTGTATTGTACCCCCAAGAAAGGAGTAAAAAATGTTATATCAAAAAAATATAAAAGTTTAATCAAAACTTTTTGGTAGATAAAATTCCTTAGTTAAAAATTGATATTAAATAACGAAGATAAACACATGGGTTTCTGAACTTTTAATTCGATAACCAAAGGGCTTCTTTTAGGGTATACATTTTGGTTTCTTCTTCGTATCCATTAAAATGAATGCAGTCATTGAACAAATTTTCTTTTTCTTTTTCTAAATTTCAAGCTACAACACCAAACAATTTAAAAAGAAGCGTATTTACATGATTTGAACAATTTGAAATCGTTTGCAGTGTAATTGGTGCTGGGAATTACAAATCACTGGGATGTGCTTTAAATAAATCGAAAGGCACACCCTATCAATTACGAGGACATCTATAGACAGCAGAATTTAACAGGCTATTCCCTCGCATTGCGCTTGGGTATTTTGCACTCGTGTGCAATTGGAGCAGCAGCTTCATGGATTAAACGGCTTTCTTAATTGAGTGCTCATTTTCCGGTTAGGAAGTTTTTATGCCGAGAAAATAAATTACACACATGAGTGCAATTTGGCCAGCGTCCTCGCAGCCAAAGGACGTTCAACGTTGACTGCTGGCTGTGCAAGGAGCAGTCACTGGAGCATTAACCTGGGTCAACTGAACAATCAGCTCATAATAGCGTTAATCAAAAAGTTGCTCACTGCTGCACAACTGCACTTGTTGTTGCTGCAACTGCAACTGCAATGTTGCTGATGCAGCAACAGCAACAGTAGCCGATACCATGTACCCTGTAGCCTGGTACCCTGTAGCCTGTATCCTGCAGCCTGGTAACCTGCCGTTTGAGCAGATTGAACGTTTAACGATGATGCCAAAGATGCAGCCTGACGTGCAGTTCAATGGCTCCTGGAATGGGGCTGTGTTGGGGCGCGGTCTCCGGCAGCTGGCCGTGCCCATGTCACCAGGAAATTAGTAATACGACAAGTGCAGCGGCTGTCTGTCTGTCTGCCAACGGCCAACAGCGGACCCCAGTCCTTTGGACAAATGAGTTGCATGTTGGCAGCGTCGTCCTCGTTCGATGCACACACACTCATTTTTGCCATTTTACTTATTCTCTTTGTTCTGGTCGACATCTTCGGCTCTTTGTCTCTATAAATTTTTGCCTCTGATCGTCCTGGCTTGGCGCCTGGCCAGTAATTGAAATGGCGTAACGACAAAAACTGAAGCGAATTTTCTACAATTTTTTACGGTTTTTTTTTGCTTTTTTTTTGCTATGCCCTGAAACTGTAATGAAAAAGTTAAAGAGCCCAGCACACATTCTATATTTATACATATATATCTATGAAAAGTTGGGCTAAAAAAAGTTGTGTGCACTAGCAAAGTTTCTTCTTTTTATTTTTTTTTTATTTTTTGCGCGTGCACAAGTAAAAGTTAATATTGATAAATTGATTAAAAGTTTAATAATTGTACACTTTGTTTTTGGCCTTTCACGTGCGGCTCGCTTTGCGCCTGATTAGTTTTATAACGCAGGGCGAGAGAGAGGAAGAGTGCGCGCCGGAATCTAGGGGACTATCAGAACTTATTGTCTCGCCACGCAAAAGTTTGTTTAGCTCGCAAAATTAAAAATTAATTGCCAGACAGCTGCAACTTATGCCTTTTGTTACTCTTGCTGTTGTAGACATTGTTTTGATTGTTGCATATTTTGCTGCATTGAATGGCAATTTAAAACATGCGAAATTGATGTTTTATTAAATATATAGTGCATAAAAATTGTATGTTTCTAATAAGATAATAAGTCTGTTTACCAATCTTAAAATTTTGCGGCAATGAAAATTCGAAATTGAAAAAAAACATAAATCAAAGGTAATGATAATCAAATAAATTATTATATAATTATAAATAGAGGAGAAATCTTAATTAAAAAATAAAATAAAATCAATAAAGAAGAAAATTTAATTAATACCTATAAATAATAGATATAATATTTAAATTAAGAATGCTCATCAATTAAATTGAAAATAATGTGAAGCACGAAGGTTCGAACCAAATTCCATTCTTTAATTTGACAGCCTCCTAAGTATCGATATATTATTGACTTAACATACAAATAATAACATTGTAAGAATTCGTCTTAATTCCATTCCCACTGTTTTGTGATTTAATTGCATTTTTAATTGTCAACACACAGAAATTTGAAGTGTTAAAGTGCCTGGTTTAAAGTGGTGTGTTTGTATATGTGTGTAGTGGGTAAGGGGCACTGCACTTGAGAGCCTTAACCATTGAAATGTAATTATGCATGTCATTCGTACATCAACTTACACATTCCGTGGTACTTCATTACTTACACTATACGGCATAGTGAGGCGCTCATTAAAAATTAATTCACGCCCGAGGAATACTTGAATGGCATGCGAAGAAGATGCCAACTAACTATGACTGTGAATGGGAAGACTCCATTGTGAAGAAGTGCACACAAATCACAATACGAAAGAAGTTTTTGGTAAAACTTTGCAAACAGTGGAAGAACTATATGAAGACATGTTGGCAAATAGTTGGCGAAAGGGCCAACAAAATTGCGCGAAACGAGTACACGAAATCAGCATGACAATTATAATGATAATGAGAGTGGTAAAAGAATGTCGGTGGGTGTGTGGTATGTGGTGGGGCGGCCGTGGTGTAAGACCTTGATGAAAATGTCATCAAATGACAAGATGGAATTTGCCATTTTCACTCTACCCCAACGTCATCTACAACTTTCCCCCACAATCTCCCCCCAACAAAAAGTTTATTCCTCAATGTTCGCAGCTACATTGAATGCAATTAAAAAAGTTTAACTTGTCCATTGTTATACCCTCAGCTAAGAGTATTCTAACTTTGTCACAAAATTTATAAAAAAATTTTATAAAACATCTGATCGCATAAACTATATACACACATATACAATCAGGATCAATGAAAACTACTCTTAGAAAGTGTTAAAAAGGTGTGTAAATATAAATTAATCGTATTCGTCAGGCAGTAGAACTGTGTCGCTGTCATAGAAATGATTGGTCGAAAGTTAAGTAAACGGAAAAATTATTTTTTTCTTTGTTCAAGACATTGCAACTATAACGTACGATACGTTAAGTATTAGGTCTTTGTGAGAAAATCCTGTTTTTCGGCCAAGTATAAAAAAATATCACGCCTTTTTCTAAAGCAAGGGTATTCACGTTATGGCACTTTATAGATAATAGTTATTTTTTTATTATTTTATACATTATTTGTTGCCTATTTCCCAGTGAATGTTTTATTCGTCTTGCGTAATAGGTTACTTGCACGTATTTTTATACCCTATAACTAAAGGGTATAATTGTGTTGTGAGTGTAAGAATAGAAAAATGTATGAATATATGTTACAGCAGTTCGGAGCTGGGTACGGAGTTTCTCGAAGTCAAGCACTTTCAACTGCAGCACACAGCATTGTTTTCTTTTTTAAGTTTCGGCGGTGAAAATGTTCTAATTAAATTAATTAACAGGAAAATGAGTTGCTCAACAGTTGTCGTTGCTTTTGTTGTATTTTTATGCTGCAGGTGCAGATTTGCATGTGTGTGTGTGTGTGTGTGTGTGCGTGCGCATCTGTTTAACTATCCGCAATCAACTGCCAACTTAATGAAGGTAAGTGGGTTTTTGTTGCAGAGGCAACTCTCAACATGAAGTGAGCTCCCCATGAATTCCAGTATTGCCTGCAGGCAAATCTTGATGTGCTCAGCTGCATGCCACGGATGCATACATATACATGCATATACATATATGACCTTTGAATAAAAGTGCTTTTACAAGTCATTGCACTCAACTTTATAAGCATGCAATTAGCAGTATGCTATAATTGCATTTAAGTTGGCGGTGAAATGCAAGTAAAGTCTTTAATTTGATTGCAACTTCTAAGCAAAATTAACAAATTGCTATAATTGATATTGAAGTTAATCGGTTTAGGTTTAATATAATTGAAATTTGAGTCTGTGTCACAAAAGCATAATAACACTTTGTAGGCTGTCAAAATCACTTCAATCAAACACAAACAAAGACTTGTGGAAATAATGGAAAATTGGTAATTGTTTTTTGTTTTTAATGCTCGGGGAATGTGTGCATAGGAATCTAATTTTGTAATTTATAAATGGGATCGTATTCGTTTAAACAAAACGAATGTTTTGTGAAAATTTTTTTAAATATTCCGCAAGTACCAAAAACGACCTTAGGGAATATGTGAACCCTTTAGCAAAATTAATATATCTCTATAAGAAGTGCTAAAAACATCAAGCCCTAATGATTTTATTCTCACTAGAAAGTCTTGAAAAAATACCTAATTTTCTTATCCAGCATAATCTTATTATGGATTTTTAGAGCTTGTGTGTTGCGTTTTCATATTATTCATCTAATACGACCTGAATTCGAACAGCTTGGGTCATTTGTAATGCTCTAACAAATTGAACCACATAAATTCCACAGAAATGCAGCAATATTATACACACATTTGGTCATCTATTTTATTGGACAGTCAATTGAGCCCATTAATACAACTAAGTGTGAGTGTGTATGTGTGTGTGTGTGTTGTGGTCAGTGTCAGAACCAGAACTATGACTGCCCGTGGCACAGGGGGCCGTCATCAGAAGCGCTTTCAATTGCTGCAGCCAAGCCCATTTTGGCCCACGCTTGGTGCTTTTATTGCCCTAACGCGTATCGCTGGCAACGCCGTGTCTCATTTGGCCTAGTTAAGAGCTGCAGGCTAGTTTATATAGGATTTCTGCGTGGACCGACGAGGCGTTACAGTGCTCACATTAAAATAATAAACACTTGGCCACAGCCGTAAATTCTTTTTTTTTTTAATGTTTAATGCAGACCATAAAAAATAAATCAGCTTTTGTCTTTACCAAACGTAACAAGTCGCAATTTTGGCTACTCATACTTGAAGCTCAGCCAGCTGGTGACTGGCTGAAACTGTCAGCAGCAAAAGTCCAAAACTGACTCTCTCTATCCCCTCGACGTCTGTCGTCATTGCCATCGTTTGTGTCACTTTCGGCGGCAGCAACGCTAATGATCTGCGCCAATGGCGCCCACGCAGCAGCCTCTTCCTCTTTTCGATGCCTTGGCCATTTTCTTAACTTTGTTGGCGTGTAAACTTTTGCCGTCTTTCTGGCTGTTGGCTCGCAGCTGTGCGGGCAAAACGCTTACGTGTTCGCCCAACAGTTGGCTATTCGGCCATTGTCTGGGTCTAATGTCATTCTGGTGCTCCACTCTCTTCCAGCTTCACAGAAATGGACATTGAACTATAGACTTTTGTAGAGGATCTTATGCAATTATCAGAGTTTTTAGCAACTAAGTGCTGATTGAGATTGGCTTGTTTGAATTTTTGCTCCTAAAAGATCTAATAATTCTTTAAATTTAAAATTTTGTTTATAAAATTATATAATATTGTTGAAAATGTCTTCTCCATTTAACCACAAAATGTTAGTTTACGTTTTATAAAAATATTTCTTAAGAAGCTAGAAAAAAGTAAAGAGGATTTACTGAGCAATTTCCCCCACAAGAGTGGAATATAGGCGATAACAGAATAAATTTTCTCATGTGTGTGAATAAATTTGTTAAGGCCAACATTATTGACATTTAAAAGAACACCTCATAGGTGTAAAAGATGCACGAGCACATATTCAATTAGAATAATTTCTTAAAATCTAAATTCTTAATTCTACCTGACATACTAATTTAATTTGTATAGAACACTATGAATTTCATAATAATCACTTAATGAAAATTATATTAAAAAACACAAAAATTTCATTAGATGTAAAAGTTAAAATGAAAAATGAAATAAAATTAATTTAAAGCAAATTCAGCATAAGAGCATTTAAATTATAAAAAATAAGGATAATATAGATATTGTTTGATAAACAAAAATGTCATTCTTGTGTCACCGAATTATCGATAGATATGTTTTTAAACTATCTCTCCCTTGACAAAGCCTCCGGCTATTGAAATATCTGCGTAATTGATACATCTGTTGTTGCATCATTCATCATTGTTGAAGCCGTGGTGGTGCCTGCCCCACGGCAAGCACCATAACCCATTAAAAAGGTGGCAATGTAGTTGTGGCAGCAACTGTTGGGCCAACCCTCGTTGTCAAAGTCGTCATCGTCAGCGCAGCCATCAGCAGCAGCGGCTGACAGCAGCCCACGCATGCCGCTCACTTTGTACAAATCAGCGCACGTCATCAGGCAGACTAACCATCTGCCCCCCTCATCCTCCCCCCCAACAACCACACCGCAACGTAACGCCACCCTGCAGCTCCCAGTTCCAGCTTGTATGCCTTGCCCCAAGCCGGAGTCGGTTCGTCGCATCGCGAACCCAGCCTAGCTCTGCTTGAAACAAATGTCTTCCGTCTTGCCAACTTCCGTCGCGCCCGTTCCCCTTTCCGTACTCACTCTTCCACCTTGTGCATTGACTTGGCGCAAATCCATCGCACAGTTTCTTTAGTCTTCGTTTTGCAGCACGCTTATAGGTTTAGTTTTTTTCAATACCCTGTAGAGAATCGAGAGTTGATGTTGAAGTTGCTGCAATCATTACATCGTTTCTTCATTCTATATTCAAATAAATCTTTGTATTACTAATCTTAAGGTATATGGTATGTTTATTGTAAGCTTTAAAGTCTTAGTCTGCATATGTTTGGAAATGTTTTTGGAATCTTTGCAATTTAGAGAATGTGAATTTTTGCTTGTAGGCTTTCGTATATTAAATGCAGAAAATTCGTCATTATTTTAAATTGAAAAATATAAATTACTAATAATAAATTTAAACATTGCTGCATTTTGAAAATTTCAAAAAACGATTGGAAAGAGCAAAACATGTTTTTACTTTTTGCTTCTTGAATGTAACAGGGTATTTCTAGTTGAAAACGTCCCAGAACTAGAAAGTTATTGCGTTTTTGGTTTGGTTGATGTTGTTGTTTTTTTTTTGTGCTGGCCAGATTTATCGCCTTTTATTCATCATTGTCAGTCAGGCGTTGTTTTTGCGGCGACGACGTTCAACCGCGCCGAGAGCTCTGCGACAGCCGCACTGTCAACGGGGGCATTGGGAAACGGAGGGGGGACGGGGGCCGCCGAGGCATGTTGGCAACGAACGCAATTTGCCGCCACGTCGAAGACCTTCAAAAATGTCTCGGAACATGGCAACGTTAACGCGTTGCGAAATCTTTCACTTGAGCCCAGGAGGCGCCTTCTGTTTTGATGAATTATTGGTACGCATGTCGCACTGACAATCGGCAAATCAGCTAAGCTTTTCAATATGCCAACCACAAGTGTGTGAGTGTGCATGAGTGTGTGCGTGTGTATCTGTGCGTGTGTATGTGACTGATGATTTCTGAAAGGACGTCAGTTGGCGCCGTAAACAGTTGTGAAATGTTGTGGCTACCTTCTCTTGGTAGCATCCCGTTTTAAAGCAGATTAGATTTAAAAGTCATTTGCGAGTTTTGACCTAAGCCTCTTAGAATGTTGCACAGTCCAAGTGCTAGTCGCCAGAGTGTGTATTACCAAGTATATATATATATATATATATATATATGGTTGGGTGGATGTGTCATTACATTAATTTGCGGGCTTATGTCCTCGTCCGTTGTTAATGAAATGCTCTTAGCCCCTGGAAAAGCACTTCATGAAAACGTTTTACAATTTGCCCGTCGCAAATGAGATGTTGCCATTTGTACCGCTTTCAGCTTAGTGGGTGGCATTATAAAAAGAATAGCTGTTCTAGTAATTGAGTTTGTTTGTTTGCGGCCGGAATCGGGTCGACAACAGCTCATGAAACCCTTATTAAGGCAGAAACATGCTCAACGCATTTGCTCATGTTGCACTTCAAGTTTAATGAGCAGTTTCAATACGTTTAAAAATGTTTCTATACAATTAGTGTCGACGAAAATCTTAAGCGTAAATACCTCTTACAACTATTTCTATTTTCTGGCAGAATAATTGTATTCTTAAAATACAATTTTTATTTTGTTTCTGGAACAGATTAATCTAAGTTCCAAGCAAAGTTCAAGTTAAATTAAAATTTAAATTAAATTTATAAGTTGAATTTAAATATTACATTTTATATTTATTATTTAATTTTCGGATTTATTTCCCCAACTATATAATTTAATCTAAATTATATTCCTTGGAAAGATATATTTTTATTACTATGTTTATTCAATTTATTTCTGCATTATTTTTGTCTTTTTTTTTGGTGGATGTGCCGTTAAAAAAAATGAAAATCATTAGTTCACGTGTATCTTGGAGCTTACAGCCAAAAATCATTTAGAGCCTCGAGAAAAAGAAATCGCTTAACGTGTACTGAAGGCAACGAGTGCTTTCATAATTTACAGCTCGTTAGGTTTTATGGATGAGCGCTTTTCATATATTTGACAGCCATCGTTGGTGACAGCTTTTCACTTTTCACCTCTTCGGGGCGGTCAAGGCTGTTATTGTCGTTAGCTTGGGTTTGGATTTTTCTTTGGGCCCGCTCGGTGCCTCCTTTGGCGGTGCAGCTGCATCAAATGCTGTCGCCTTGACAGGGCCGATGCTGAAACGCCAGCCCCAACGACATTATCGTGGGCATCGTTATGGCCTTCGGCCACTTTGAAGTTGCCCAACGTTTTCTCAATGGCCAAAAAAGCGTTGACATTTTCGTCTCTGACTCTGGCACGGCCCCTACAAATGCTCCAGCCACTGACCCTACCGTTTATGGTGCGTTAGGCAGGCAAAAGCATTTTAGAATTTTAATGTGCCGCCTTCTGCCTTTTATGGCTGCACAATTGACAACAACGGCAGCAGCAGGAGCAGGAGCAGGAGCACCAATGGCAGCTGCCAACTGTCCAGGCTCGACTCTTCCCGACTTGACCATTGCGCACCACAACGGTCCGCATCCAAAAGATACTTTGCTGTGGTTAAGGCCCGTCCATGTGCTACTGTTAACATGTGCATGACGTTTGTCTTTGGACGTTAATCTCATTAAATAAGCAATGTGGTGTAGCACGAGGCGCCTCTTGTATGTGTGCGTGTGCAAAATTGTCAGATTCTTTGTAGCACAGTGGGCAACAGTTGAAGAAATATATAAAGAATATATAGAATTTGAAATATATGTGGAATTCATTGAATTTCTCTGAACATGGGAAGAAATTAACGGTAGTAGAATCAGATCTAATTCGATTATTATTTTTTTAAACTTTTTATTTTAATTTTTTTTATATATTTTTACCAATATTTTGCAAGTTCGTACAAAAAATAATCAAATTTTACTACTTAAATTTAATTTAAAAATTATTTTTCTTGGTTTTTGGACGCAATAATGTCTTGTTATATAAATTATTTGTTAATAAAGTCAAAACATTTCTTGCACATATTTCGATTTTAATTCAACTAATTGAAATTCATTTTCTTAATAAAATGCTCTTAATTCAGATATTTAAAAAACAAAAACAATTAAATACATTTTTAGAATAGTAATATACTTTTGACGTAAGTTCCACAATAATTGCCCATGGTAACACATTTTAGGCCTGGGCCTTGCTTGTGGTTCCGCTTTTAATGCAAATGCAAATGCAAAAGCGCATTAAGAGCGGCACAAACGAACACAGGCCGCAAAGTAAGCTGCCGGCTGCTGTCTGCAGGCAGCAAGAGCGCAGATAGCACTAACAGTAGCCGCAGGAGAATGAAGATGGAGGTGGAGGAGCTGGGAAGTAGGCTGGAGAATGCATTCTATGAGATACAATGTGCATCATTTATGACATGCGTGCTTGCAGCTTGCAGTTAGCAGTTGGTATCGGTGGGGTTTTGTTCGCTTTGTGTCTGGGCAAATGTTGAGCCATCGATTAGTTTGCTGCCAAATTTGCCGAAGCCGCACATTTGCAGCTGCAACTACCAGATAGTTGAACTGTTCGAGGGGTTCAGGAGCAGCAGCTAAAAGCCTTATCTGACCTCGAAAACTTGTCAGCATTTGCATATTTGTGCGCCATGTATCCTGCTGCCGCATGTAATATTGGTAATTATATAAAGGCTGAGTTTAATTGATGAATTACTGTTGCATTTGGGCTGCTAATACGACTGCCGCTAAAATATATCTGCAAGATACGCTGTCTATATACATATATAGGTAGCTGTAGCTGTGTCTGCTGCTAACGTGCCAGCGTATTTTGTGGTCTCGCTTCAACCAGAATGTATGCATATAATGCCACTGTACCGAGAGATAATACAGTAGCTGACGGCGCACTCAACCGTGTGCACCTGAATCATCACATATCAATTATACTACGCAAGCTGCCAAATTGCAGCAAATAATTGTAGATACATTCTAGATCCACATTCGCCTGTCAGCGCTTTTGTGGGTGTACTGTCTGCGCTTTGAGTGTGTGTGGGTATTTGTGTTTATTTCTCACGCGCTTTGCGTGTCACCTCATTTTATAGATTTTCTCAACCAAATATCTGTTAGGCACAAAGTGACATTTCGACTAACTCAAGAACTTCACCGAACCTTGATCATTATAAATTAGGAGTTGTTTACCTAAGAAAACATTTGCATGCGTTGCTTGATGATATGTATTGCACTGGAAAACTTGTGTATAAACCCTAAGAAATTTAGTACAAATGTATTATTTATATAAAGATTTAATTAAGTAACATAAAATTATATTTTAAACATCATGTGGGTAATTTTTAGTTAAGTTTGTGTAATATTTTGTTACTCTGAGTAAGTCTAAAAAACTATTTTGTGGGATAAAATTGAGACGTTTTTAAGAGGTTCTATAAATTTACGTTGTTTACCTCGTTGCTTCAATTATATTTTTGATCGCTTTCAAGAAATTTCCAACACAAAAGAGTTTAGAATTCAGAAATCTGAAGTGTAGCAGAGCGTAACAAGGAGTCAATTTAATTCAGAAGTTGGTACTTGTCTCCATATTTTAATTATACTGTATCATATTTAATCCAAAAGTTTGCAATTATTTACAATGTTTTGCTACCCTATATTTATTTATTTATATTTTACGATTTGACATTTTATATAACGGAATATGCATTGATATATATATAGTATGCATAAAGTGCATGCAGTTTTTATTATTTAATTTAATTATTATTTTATTTTTTAGCTTCTCATCTCTACCCTGTGAAATAGATTAAATTAACTTGCTATTTGATTACAAATATGTGTTTACCAGTTAATGAGCGGCATGGAGGTTATTTTTTGGTCTAACATTCGCATCGAACATTTTTTTAAACTTGTTTAACATGTGTATGGAATTAGTCATTGTTGGCATGTTTCGGCTCCAGCCAGTCTCGCCGGCAATCGGGCTTTGGGTTGGGGCTCGCGTTGGAGCAGTAAAGCAGCTGGCAGCGAGTGCGCAACTAAATCGCACATGTCATCACCACCGGACACCATACAGCAGCCAAGCATGCCACACCATGCCAGGGCAATCGAGAGAAGCCCAGCCCCGCCTACAATTTTAGGGCAAGACGCCACAGCGCCCATCGACAATGAAATACACGCACACACACACACATACAGTTGCATTCGCTATCCATCTTCACTGTTGACTTATTTGCTTTGAGATAAACGCCAAGTTGATTTATACAACCCACCGACAATTCATTCAACCATTTGCACCAACCAGCCAGTCATTCACTCGTACACCCACACTTGCACAAACATTCACACATACATTCATTCACTCATTCATTCAGCCGAACATGCAGTCAAGCGTACAAAATTCTTGTTTGTTTGTTTCTTTATTCATTGAGGAAGCAGCCGGGCCGGGCTGTTGATGCCGTTTGCCGATGCGCGAGGTCCGGACCTTCAGCTTCAGCTGCAGCTCCTACGGTAGCTGCAGATACTTATCGTTCAGCCAACTAACAAACTAGCAAACAATTGAAGCCAAACCGGGCGAGAAACTGGCCGTACGTCTGGGCCAGGCCAGCTCGATGTCGACGTCGACGTCAGTCAGTCAGTCAGTCAGTCGTCAGCCTGCAATCAATCCGCATCGAGTGAGTCGGAAATTATTCAGGCGTTGCCTCAAGTTGCATTTGAATGTGGCCATTTTATACCTCGAGACTCGAGTGCAGGCCCGGGCCCGGGCCCAGACCCCGGCCAAACACCGAAGATGGCGCCGACAGACAACTTGTCGACGGCGCCGGTTGCCGTCTTTAACCCCCGTGCGTTTCGAGGTCAGGGGGCGCAAATTAGACGATGATAAGCAGCTCGATGTCTGCATTGGCTATTCGGCTCTGGTGCGTGTCTCACGTGCTCGAAACACCCCACTTGCAGCTGCTTCTTGGCTTTCAATTAAAGCAATTGATTTCTGATTAAAACGCTGGTGAAATTAGGTTATTCTTTTTCACCACTGTGGAAATTAAATTGTCTATTTGACATGTACTACTTTGCCGTGAGGTTTTTGTTTGTGCTCTTTTCTGTTTTCGATATGCAGCTGTTTGATTTTTGGCTGCGATATAAGTTCAATGGTTCATTTGTGTAACCATTGTATTGACTGTTGATTGATCGATTATGATTAATGCGTGGCACAGAAACTGGCAATCAATTCTTGTATGTTTCATGTGTTGATTGTTCCAAGGTTCTGTTATCTGAAATCTCTACTTATTCATCAGTTAACCAATGAATGTTGAAGTTCTGCTAGCATTTACTTAGTGTAACTATTTTAACAACATTTTCTAAAGGTCTCGGTAACAATTGAACTTGTGATGATTCTATTGTTGAAAATACAAAGAAATAAAATAAAATTCTATAGGAACTGTAACTTGCTTTTTGTCACAATCCGCCTTTATTATTAAGTTACATTAAATGCAATTTTTTTCATAGATTTTGTAAATATGAAGCTTTCTAAAATAAAATATACACTTGATTCTTTGTTGTACTTATATATAAATATGTAGAAAATGAATGAATTTTAAAAGATGTGGTATTTTTATAATGCAATAACTTTCAGACTTCAAGTGAGTTTCTATATCTTATAGCTGATATTTCTAAAGACTAAATAGATAGATAAATTTAATAACAAATAAAATCATGTTTTGGAAACTAGAAACTGCGTAGAACACGGATATGCCAAGATCTCCTAGTGAAATCTATACATATTAAATTTCTTAATTTGTATTCCGAGTTCTTCATGCGTGATTCGCTAATTGGCCGCACTTTATATGAATGACTGGCTATTGCTATATATATATGTATAACTTCAATTTAAGTCAATCACTGCACATGTATATATATATATTGGCTGTTTTATGTATACATTTTATATATATGTACTTAATTTTACATACGCATGTTAATGTTATGTGTAGGGCAACGGAACAGTCGTTGAATAATGTCGGCTTTGCTTGTGTGTTTAACGGCAATTAATCAGCGGAACTGTCCGCGCCCGAACATGCGTAAACACCAACAAGCACACAAACGCGCGCGCACACACACATACGCATACGCATACACTCCCACAAACGCACACTTACACGGCCGTAAAGTGGTAGATGGACCCTTGAAAGCAGCCTTTTCAGCTGCACGCAGCTGCACGGCCGACCCTAAAAATGTTTTGCTGTAATTAACTTAGATAAACATAAAGCCGACCATGGGACATTAGCCTTTGTCGCATAGAAGGCTAACACAAGGCAGGGCGAAGCCTCTTGCGCCAGGCATTCGTTTGTTTATGTGGCTTTGGTTACACTGAGGAACCACCCACAAAACGCTTGAGTGGAAATGGTGGAGAAAAGTAGAAGTGCTCCCATTTTCCCACTTGCCCTTTGCCTTCTTCACTTGCCAGATGCAGTTGAGAAAAAGCTTGTGCGAATAAATCATAATTAGGCATGTAAACATACATCGAGTATTTATGTGTGCGTGTGTGTGTGTGTGTTAAATACATGTGTGTTAGTAAAGGCGATTACATTAATCGTCCATTGAGCTCCCTAATGGGATATTTCTTTCGAAAAGGGCGCCAAAGTAATTTAATTTATTGCAAATATTGGTATTTGCCATCTAAGATTATGTAAAATTAATTTCTATAGGAAAAAATATTAAATATTAAAATGTATCAATAAATACATTGCATTGTTAACTTATCGACTTAATTTCACTCTTATACAAAACACTATTGAAAATGTTAAATGTATCAAATTTTTTATGGGTTTTTATTGTTCATTTTCAATCCGATTTATAATTATTTTCAATTACAATATAGGAAATTTTACGTTTTCACAAAGCTGATTAAGTTAAATAAATTTGTGTAGAAAAGAGATTATAGGATATTTGTAATTATCGATAATCGTACACGTTATCGACAATTCAATCAAATAATGTCAACAAATTTTGTTTTAATGGTTGTTCGTAAATAAGACCAAATATGATTTGCAATTTTCCCACGTACATATTTCAACGTGTTTCATTGCACTTTGACGCCGTCTGGTTGTTTTTCCCATTATATGATTCCGTTGACTCGGTCTACATTGCTTGTTTTGTTATTATCAGGACTGTAATTACAGCAGCTTACATTGTTATACTCTGGCAAAGGGTATACAATTTTGTCACACAACTTGTAACACATAGAAAAAGGCCAGCTTATATAATTTATATATTTCTTATTTCATATCTCATAACCGAGTAGTTTATTAAAAAACAACTTTTGATAAAACGTTTAAATAAATATAAATGGTATTTAAGAAAGTGTATGTAATCTTTCACATGCCAAATAGGCTGTTTTTCTGCTTTCTTTTACTGCTGTTGTTATTGTTTTATTATTGGTCGTATTGCTGTGGCATTTGTGTGTGGTGTGCTCTTCTTTTAATTTGTCTTGCTTAATGATGCGTAAATTGCTAGACAGCTCTTTATGGACGCCATCGTGCTAGGCGTAGGCGTAGGCGTTGGCGTATGCGAAGTCGGGTCAGTCTAGGCCGAGGGTCGAGGTCAACGTCGCGTCGCGTCATTGCGGCCGTTCATATCTTTGCTACGTCCGTTGACTGTTGGCTGGTTGGTTTCTTATTGACGCTCCCTCAAGCATTCAATTTATGTAAACAGCCCGTTCAGTCATTGTGCATAATTGATTTCTTACCTCTTTCTGGAGAATACACTTACTCGTAATTATAGCCCACAATTGATGTTACCATTTACCTTTGCCGGCGTTTGTTGTGGCTCTTTTTATTGTACACCACCCCCCCGTTGTGTGGTAAATTATAGGTCTCACGAGCCGGGACGAGGTCTTTGAGTGTCGGAAATGGGGCGTGTGCTGGCTCCGACGCTTGGAATCTTTTAATTGGCCTATTGCCGTGATTTTCATTGTTGGATTCTTCATGCCAGTGGTTTCTAATGACGAGCTGTCAGTGTAGATTATATTGGGAATTTATTCGATGTATTTCTATATTCTTAATTGTATATTAAGTGTATTTTGACCTTTTCTAACCAACAATTTGTTTTTTCTTTCTTTACAGGTACGTAAAAATTGACTTACTTCAGGCTTGTGATCATCGATATTATACAGAATTCATGTGATTTATACAAACTCGATAGATTGCGGTTTTAGATGATAATTTCGATAATTGACGCTATCGATTGTTTCTAACATCGTTCTTAAGCTATTTAGAACTACAGTTCGCAACATAAGTATACGTTTTTAGCCATCATTTTATTTTGAATATATTAAATTTATACCAAATGTTGTCGAAAAATCGAAATTCTTAGTTGCTAAAAAATCGATTGAAATTATAATGTGTGCGACCGTTAAGTGCCATCAATATTATTGTTAATACGAAATTTATATTATCAGATAATAGTAAGCAGTTTTTGCGTCACATTTAGAAAAAACCTACCATTTAAATAGGGTCAACCTCTTACTCTGTAAATATTTAAGTTTTAAACCCATTTATTTTTTATTTTTTTATTTTGCAATAAGTAAGTTCTGTAGAGTCAGATTTCATGTGGAAAAAAGCTAAAGCTCTTTTCAAATGGCAATAGAGCAACGCAATGCATTGCCGCGTTTATATGTGGATGACCTTCTGACGAAACTTCACCTGATGCTGCAATTTATTTTCAGAGCTTATCAAGTTAAAGTTTGGCGGGATCTTTCATTTCAGCGCACGTAGCGAAAAGCGCTTTTTGTCGCAGCTTAACCTTTTTGGACGTCATGAAAAGTTGACTGCAAACCAACTAGTACAGGGGGTTGGTGTGAAGGGGTGGTGGGTGGGGGAGGGGGGTGTCAGGGGGTTACGAGTGCCTTTTTGCACTGACTGTTGTCGCCATTTGCGTTAAATGCTGCAGCTACAAGTGCAGCAACAAATACAACTAACAGCGCTGCGTAGTTGAGTCGGTTAGTTGAACTGTCCCGTTTTTTTTTTTTTTTGGGTTTTTTTTATGGTTGGAAGAGTGTTGAGGGTTCAGGCTACACCCAATTGGCTTGGACCGCTGTGTGTGTGTAAGCTAGCACTGAATTAAGTCTTTCAAGCAGTCAGCGCAACAATGGAATGCTCTGCCAACTCTGGCTGCGCAATGTTAGAGTTGCACTTAACTTCAGACACAGGAAAGCAGAGCTGTGCATCGTGGCACAATAAGCACAAGGACAACGACAATGACAACGGCAACAATAACAACAACAAGTGCAACAACACGAACGTGAACAACGACAACAGTTAAGCAGTGGCAATGGTGTGTGGCTGACAAAAACAAAAGTCGCATGAAAGTAGCATGAAATAGCTGCAGTAGTTGCTGTTGATATTGCTGGCAAAGTCAAGTGCCAGGCGATTTTTCTTACACAATAATACACTTTTCCTATTTTGCTGACAGGTTTTTCTTTTTATTTTTATACCCTCTCCACCCGTTTTTTTCTTCTCTACAGCTGCGCCATTTTCTACACATGCAGCAGTCTGACGTCACTTAGCGCAGACAACTGTGATAATGATTAAATTAGATTATGGATGCTTTCCATTTTTCACACCAACTTCACATCAGATACGCTCCCAGAGTTGCCGCCCCCGGCAATAGCTTCAGCTGCAGCTTCAGTCCGTCACAGCGTATTTCAATTTATGGCGCATCCCATGTGGGAATTCTATGCGGGTGTGTGTATGTGTGTGTGAATGTCTGTGCTGTATAAATAATTACCAGCAAAGTTTTATGTTACACATATGCATTGTGG
Source organism: Drosophila robusta (assembly GCA_035043565.1). Taxonomy (NCBI): domain Eukaryota; kingdom Metazoa; phylum Arthropoda; class Insecta; order Diptera; family Drosophilidae; genus Drosophila; species Drosophila robusta. The sequence continues at coordinate 6,954,071 of JAWNMW010000583.1, read as the reverse complement.
ATGCATTTAGATAGAAACGTATATAGATGTGTATATATGCATTTGTGTAAAGTATCTTGTAGATACACAAGTGCAATGAAGCGAAAATTAAAGTTTATTGACAGTTTTCTTAAGCGCATTTGTTGTCTACATTTGCCATTTGACTTCTGAGCTACATTATGCGAACGTATCCAAAAGATATGAGCACAATCGCCTTCCGTTGCCTTTGTCTTTGCTCAATGTGCAGTGTGCAGCATCTTGTGACAGTTTCAACTTGGTGCACATGTGACGATTATAGAAATCATCCGCAACTGCGAAAAATGCTCGTAGATGTAATAATAAGTAAGAACTTTTTGTTTTGGTGTCTAACGACTGCTGCATACCCTGTAATGCAGAGCAATAACTACTGAAAATATATGGGAAAGGCTTTGCCTATTTTTTTTATTTGAGTTTTCAAAACTATCAGCTGTAGGGCATTTATTTTATTTTACCAATTGCAAAACAATGTAGAAGAGAGTATTTTCCATATAATATATATTTTCTCTGCTCTGTAAAAATATGTTTTGAATACTACGTACATTTTTATTTATAAAATGTATTTACTGTCTTACACTTTATAATTAAAAGTATATTTTTATTTATTTTTAAAGTGGAAGATTGTTTATATATTATTTATTATTATATTATGTATTTTTTATGATTAGATATTTTTAAAAATGTGTTCGCTATTTTGTATCAGAAGCTGTTGTTTATAATTTTTTTTTAGAGAAATATACTTTCCTCTTTTTTGAAAACAGTATAAAAATATACATTTCATCTATATATATCTTCAGTCACATGCTTTTCGTTACGTAATTGAGTTCAATTATAGTTGTAGTTACAATCGTAAATATTGATTTGTGAGCATATACAGATATTCGACAGAAATGTGTACTATATATAACTACAACTGAAATGGATACAGCTGAAAAACAGTAACGTTACAAATTCAAAACTTGGATCGTTATTAATAACGATAATTATAGATGAAGGTAGCTGATTTCTTGGGATTCGAGCTGAAGTTTAGAAGTGTTATTTGATAATCTCATCTGTCTTAAGTTTCTGGTGTTTGGTTATCTTACTAATAGTTAAATAATTAAGGTTTCGCTTTAACTTGTTTCTGCCTTATTACCCAGCTGCTTATGCCAAGCCATTTAAATACGGGTTAACCGCAAAGGATGCACAAAGTATTCACGCCATATAAAAGACTAATTACACTTTTCTAAAAACTTTAACGATGAGTGGCATAGGGCAAATAGAGGGCGGGGGCGAAACTAGCTGCAAGCGAGAGCAACCGCAATGCTATGAAACAAAATGTTTGAGTGTAAACACGCTCGCACACGCTGCCGCCTGGCTGGCTGCGAGAGGCGCCACAAAAGTGTTTTCGGGGCGTTGCATGCCACACACAAACACACACACATACATAAGCACACGCAACCGACAGCAGTGGAAGATACATTTGTATCCGGCGGCGTTGCAACATCTACAGATGTACGTCTGTTGTTGGGTTGGGCACATGTAAATGGCAGTGGTTACCCGCCCAGCACTTGATCTTACCCAGCTTCGCTCATTTCGAAAAGATACAAAGCCCCAAGACGTTGCAAACGCATCCGTCGTGACGTCTCTGCAGTATCTTTCAGTATGCAAGTGACAAAATCGCGTTCGTACGTGTGCCAGCTTTTGTCTCCACTGATGATAGCAGCTCCTTTAACTTGCCCCAGCAATTGTTACATATGTTCGGAAGTTCCTCCGACAGCCAGCCAGCCAGGCATCAGAACTTGCAAAGACTATTTGTCATCGCATTCCTTCAGCACTGGGATTAAGTTCTCGCTCGGCGCTTGCTAAATATGCAGCTGCAGTGCGTCGAAGATTTACTTTTCAAAGCGGTGCCAAAAATATTAAATAATGCACGGAAGAATGCTTGCGGTAAATGGTCTGTAGTGCACCAAAAAGATTTTCAGACTGAATATATCTATGCTTGTATCATATACTTATAGTATGGAATGTACATGACTAATGGTTTTAATGATAGAGCGAAAAGAGATAATGATAATGAGATAATGGTGGCAATAGATAGATTTTTATGAGACGTGCATACATTAAAATTATAAATTTTAGAGTAATAAAATAAAGTTAGGTATTTTTTAATATGAGGACAAATAAAATTAAATCAAGAAAGAATATCTTCTTGCAGACAAATTAATTAACTGCGCTTTATTTCCACTGTGTACTGTGTTCCGCTTTGTATCAGGATTTATTTTATATATTAGGATTAAAGTATTGCACATAACTGTCTAGTTTGCTCAGGATAGCTCTTTTATTTGTTACGAATAAACGTGTTTTTCAACAAACCATTTCTATTGGAGCATAATGCTATACTCGTTTGATCCGTAATTAAATTTTAGCCAGCTTACTTCCCCCTTTTAAAGCTCACTCGGCTTCGCTTCGATCCTACAGATATCCAAACGGTATCTTTAATTTACAGCGCAAACACTAACACACACACTTTATTACTTTCATCTTCTTTATTTCACATATTTCCTAGCAGTTTGTTTTAATTTGTAGACAAGACGCAGAGACAGCAAAGCAAAAAAGAAAAAAATAAACCAAAATGGAGAAAGATTGCAATAAAACTCGTTTACATGAATGGTACACGGCAGTGCTCTGGTAATGTTGACGTTTGATATGTGGAGCACGCCCAGCCGCCCCCACCCCAGCCAGTTGCCCCCCTGGCAGGAAACAAATGGGAGTGGCAACGGCGAGAAACATGTGTCTAAATTCGCATTGGGGAAGGCAACTTTCAAGCAGCTCGCGTACATTAAAAATCCACGCTTCCGGCAGAGCTGCCCCCCTCCAGGCCACACACAAACACACACACACACACACACTATATATACTTATATATATATACAATGGCATTTCTATACGAGTCTCAGCCTCAGTTGCAGATCCACATGGCTCTATAGAAACGTCGGGCATATAGGAATGGGGCAAATGCATTTGGAGTGTTTGCGGCAATGCCAAAATGAAATACATAATACTTAGCAACAAAAAGTTGTATTTTGTTGCTGAGTTGCATTTTTTGGTTGTGGAGTGGGTCGCCAGGGATGGCAACAGAGGGTACATAAACTCCTCATATAAGCATGCGCTCTATATCTAGCTATATGTCCATCTTCCCAACCCACATGTTCTGGCTGATTTGTTTGGGGGTGGCTCTCGGTTTATTTTTTAATTCAATATCGCTGGCAGGCATTTTCATAGCTTTTTTTTGGAGCGACAGGCCCGTTGGGCAATCATATGGGAACAACGCCCACACACACATATACACAATCAAACTGTTTTGTAATCCGCTTTTAAAATAATGAAAAAATACATTTAGATTTATGTGGATGATTTGCAAAATACAAATTTCTTTACTGTCATTTTTGTGAATTCACTCAAAAACATTTTGGCAAATTATGCATGAATGCCCCAGAGTCGATTTGATAATTGAACGCATTTCTATATTCTACAGAATATATCAATTTTTTTAAACTACTTTATACTGCGCTTTTCCAAAGTTGAGTGAAAAAGTTTTGTTTTTTCGTTTACTACACGGTTTTTAGCTCAAGAAAAAACTCATGTTTCTTTTTGCCTGAAAATAATAAATTTTCCGCAGCAATTCTATAAAATTGCTAATTTCACGCTTCAATTAATCGATTATTTGTCAAGAAGTCTGTTGAAATTTAACGTACAAAAGAAGTTGGTTTTATAAAGCAACAAATCTTAAGGAAAGAAACGAAAAAACTTATTTTTGTTATTTAATAAAATTTGTGTTTAAAGAATCTCTTAAAAGAAATACATTGTGGAATTTGAAGCATTATCATTTTTTCTTTTTTGCATTCTTTTCTGTAATAGTATGCTGAACCATTGAACTGAATTTAGTTATAATATAATATAATTTAGTATTTTATATATAATTATAATTTATAATATATAAAATAAATATAATTTATGAGATTAAAGCGATTGGATTTTATTCCGCCATTCAATTCTATGCAGTTCGTTGAAATTCCAACTCTCTGATCAAAATTTCTATGGATGCTTTGTGAATAAATTCTAGCCGCAGATACGGAAATTGAATTTAAAGAGCAATCGGTAGTGTGTTTATTCACATGATATCCAAGCCGTAATGCATGGCATTTGCTGCATTGTAACCAATTTGGCCACCGCCGTTGCAACGATTGCAGAACGAAGTTTGTAGTTGATTTGTCGCATGCAGCAGGCAATATTTCAATGCTCTATGAAGAGTGGCTGGACGAGCTACTGGCTCAATGGGGCGCCGGGGGCCGGGGAGGAGCGACCCTACAACACATTACTGAAAATCCAAACACCTTCAACGTCGTCGTTGTCAGCTTGCCCAGCAAAAGGGATACTGCGACCGGTGGTGGTGACGACGGTGGTGTTAGCGGCATGCCAGGCGCCGGCTGACTGCAACTGCAATCTGTCTGCCCTTTCTGTCTGTCTGTCTGTCTGTCTGTCCGTGTGTCTGTCTATCTGTCGAGGTGTGGTATTTGCGCCCGGTTGACGCCTTGAGTGCAATCGCTTGCACCTTTGAAGCGTGTCCGTGTCGCACCACCAACAGCGTCGCTTTGTTCGGCACAACAAGGCCCATTGGATATGGATGATGGGACCGTGATGCCAAACAACCCAACCAACTGCTGCCCTCTGTTATATGCATGTCTATCTGTATCTGTAGCTGCCTCCGTGTTTATTCTGCATAAGCCGAACGGCAAATGATCTAACCTCTCCCGCTCTACCTATTTCTATTTGTTTGCCTATGCATATGCAATTTTGCGTGCTCTATGTGTGGGGTTTATTAAGTGGTCGATAAGCTTTAAATCTTTAAATTGCTATTCGTTTTTCTGTTTGCCTTTGAAGCTTCGATAGAATTAAAAAAATCTGAGATTTACGTAAAAGTAACATATATTTTACATAAGCTATGTTACAAATTTTTGGCCCATGTTATCTTTAGTGTTTTTGGAACGGATCTAAAAATTGTATGTTATGTGTACAGAAGCTTAGGAAAACTGTCAAAACGGTCTTTATTATTTTCTTAACATCATGCATTAACTAAAAACAGATTAACTAGTTTGTAAATTTATTAACAATTAATAGATAAATATTTACAACCAAATTTTATTTTACTTGCTTTAAGTTAACTTACATTTTAATATTTATATTAATTTACAAAATTATATAGATTTATTTTTTCTCTTATTTATACAAATAATAACAACTGGTAAACATTTTCTAAGAATTGAATTATAGGGTATTTAGCTCATTGTTCAACTCACTTTGCGCACTTCAATTTGTGTGTGTTTTTGGTAAACACATGCGCGCATTTTCAATGCAACATGCAATTTGTCTGAGTTGCAGCCGTCTCTGGGGGATAAATCTCCCTATCCGCCGCCACCGAGCCCCCTCCCCACCCCCTCTCCCATTCGCTTCGCTTGCAACTCTTCATCTTCACCTTGGTGCGCAATGTGTTGCCTTTGCTTTTTGTCATTGCCATTATAATTGATAGCGTATAATTTTGTTGCTTTCCACCAATTCCATTTCCCTATTTGGCCTTCTCTTTCACACTTATCTGTAACTCTGTCTCGCTCCCCATCGTTTACTTTTATGCAAATTTTCGTGCAAATTGCTTTTAATGCATTTTGAATGCAATTTGTGTTTTGTACGTTGGAATTGAAGTGGCACAAAAACTCGTAATTGAAACTGAAAGATTTTAATTTAATTTGAGTTTCTGTTTCTCTTATCTCCATCTGTATCTCGGTCTATCTACCTCGTTTCAATCTCTCTCCCTATCTCTCTCTCTCTCTCTCACTCTTCTCTCCCCTCTTGTACATGTGTTTGCTTTAAGGGAGTTTGTGTGTATTTTTAGCTGGTGCGCTGGGCTGCACATGCGGGACGTGTTTCGTAGCGCCTGCATTTTGGAATAGGCAATGGGCATTCATTAAATTGATTTAGATAAAATCGTGTGTTTGTTGACAATAATTACAAGCGAAATGCTGGCCATTGTACATTCGAATTCAGCTTAATTAGGACAAAACGGTTCAAATTTGTGCTTTGGACCTGTAAATTGTTTCAAATCGTTGATAAATGTAAGAGGGTGCTAACCAAAAAATTGGCGCTTGAACAGATTTATCGAGTGACAAAAATAAACCTGAAATTATCGAAAATGAAAAGTGTGACAAAATGCGCATTCAATTTAAATGCAAATGCAAATGCCATAAGTAATTTGATTTTGTATATTGGTTTTACAGCACATATTATATATTCCGTTAATATTAATAATCTACTTCACTCCAGCTATACATACATTTTAAATAGAAACACAACACGATATGGTCCTTTAATATAAAGTAGATTAAATGTCGGGCTTGCGTCATCAGAAAACCCATTTGGGTTAGGCTAATTTCTTTATAATGTGCATTTCAGAACCGTATCAAAGACAGCTAAAATCCGGCACTAAAATAAATTGTTGCCAAAAATTTGTTTGTGGTGAAAATATAAAATAATTCGGCCCTCACAAGCATGATCCCAACAGCAGCGGCATATTTGGCTAATTTTGATTATTTTACTGCCGCTTTTGGGGATTTTTGTTAATTACCTCAAACAAGGCCCACACCGTGTGCGTGTGGTTGTTGTGTGCACTCTATTAAAATGGTATGTGAGCATTTGGGGTCCCTGGGCTGCTGTGCTCTGATAGAATTTAGGGCTCACTTTATGCTTTTTACGGACTTGCCATGAATGTGACATTAATGAGCTCTTAGCTTATCCCACTGGCGCAGTCAGGACGCACACACACACATGCCATAATTTGTCCTTGAATTTGACTGGCGCATTGTCGTCGCACACTGGATATTCATAATTAAATTATTATTTAGACTGAATGCTAAACTGCGTGCTCATTTAAAGGTCATAAGAGGTCGTTGTCGTTTCTTGTCCCATTTCGATTTGTAGCCAGAAAAGGTACAGCAGGCTTCCAAATCAAAAAAAAATCCAAACTCTGTGGATTAAAAAATTATATTTCGCCCATATTATATGCCTTTTTTGTATGTGTGTGTGTGTGTGTGGTCCAAGCAACCTTTTAGTGTCCACCCTAAAGTGGCTTCTTCTGAAGAGTTCATAAAAAACAGGAAAGCTCCAACCCACAGGGCGCATTTGTTTGGCGTAGTAAAAGTTTCGATACTCCAACAAAAGTTAAACATAATCCGCAAGGTAAGTCAGCTCCTCAAAAGTTGACTATAACTTGGCATTAATTTCATTAACAGCATTTGACGGCTGCGTGGGGAGTGGAGCTTCATCGCAGCAACAATGTACATTTAATTTGATTGTTTATCGTTTCATGGGATAAGGTGGGCTAGAGTATTTTAGCGGAGTTTTCAGAGGTATCGTAACAATCTGCAGATGGTCATCATTATGAGGGATGCTCCAGATCTGAAAGTAAATTAAAAAGTTACACAAATTACTTCAATTATATTAACTAAGTTTTTAATGCATAATTTCTAAATAGGGTGCTCTAAAGAAATTAGGAGATTTTACACTTCGAATCTGTTGTCCATTTACCATGGTGGGTGTGGAATTTTGAATAGAGTTTAACTGCATACTAAGTTATTTAATGTGCGGGTTTTCGAAAGTAATAAATTATAAATACTCGGTAAAAATAATAACAATTAAATAAAGAACGTTTTCAAGCTTGTTCCGTTTTAATTAAATATAAATATAATGAAATAAGCAATTAATACACATATTTTTAAATAGACATTGTCTTTAATGTAACTATTTATAGGGCTATTAAAAAAGTGGTTGTGTTATTAGTTTCAAAGATATTATATGAATTAAAACATAAAAAAGCGGAATGAGCAATTAAAAATGTTAAATGTTGTTTAAAATTTGCATTTTTTAATATCTATTGTTACCAAGAGTTCATTACATTTATGTAGACACACTTAAAGACACGTCTATCAAATGGGAATCATAATTTTGGGCAGAAAGCAACTCTTATAATCTCATTAAAACGCATATATATTAAATAAGAATCATAATTTTAGGTAGTCCGCTCGTAAAGTAGGCTTCAAATGTGCTTCTTATATTTTTGATAGACACTCATAACTTTTTAACCTAAAATAACCCATCTCAAGTCCAGTTGAACACTTCAGGCTCTCTGGGAAGCGAGGGACGCAGGCAGTGGCAAAATTGCTGTTTGCTCGGAAAAAGGTGGAACTGGCGGCTGCCTGCTTAAATGAAAAGGTGCCAGACACTGTTCTTGCTGTTGCTCTTCTTCTTGTTGTTATTGTTGCTGTTGTTGTTATTGTCCATTGCATTGCACTGGCAGTGAACGTCAAGCGTTGTACTCCAGTGGCAGAATTTATGTTTACCGTCGCTCTAATTAAATTTAATATGCATATTGCCGAGCATTTGAAGTGGCCAGCTGTTCAGTTGTCCAGCTGGGATAAGTTGGCCGCCAGCAAAAGCGGGTTGAGCCTGTCAGACGTTCGCTGGGAAGCGGTACAGTTCAGGTGTAGGAAGGCGAGGTGAGGCGGCACGGGGTTCAGCTTGGTTTGGTTTGGTTGCTCACAAGCCGGAGGTATGAGCTTGTGGTCGGTCGGTCGGTCGGTCGGTCGGTAAGTGTGCGTGTGTGTATATGTATGTGTATGTATGTGTAATTGTGTGTGTGGGTAATAAATTTGATTAGTAGGATTTACGGGGCATACGGCAACGTAAACGTCAAATGTTCGTGGTGCAGTAAATTTTATGCTAAACAGGGACTGCCAATGGTTAAGGGCAAGGGAAGGATAAGGATCGGGGGTTGGGTTTTTGTGTGAGTGGCTTTTTACCTCCTACTTTTTTGCTCACTTTGCTGTTCGCTGCCTTTCCTTTCTTTTTGCTTTGTTTTGTTACGTTTAACGAGTTGTTACAATAAAATGTTATTGCATACTTTATGGCGCTGTGTACACAGTGTGTGTGTGTGTGTGTGTGTGTGTGAGTGCGCGACAGGCAAAAGCGGAAGTGCACAAAACAGACAACGAGGCAATGGGGATTAAGGCAGCGGCACTGGCAGCATGTGCAGCACAACGCGCGTCTCCAGCGTCAACGTCAAAGCTGCCGCAAAACGCTTTCGCGTGCGCCATTGTAATTCTAAACACAAAATGGCGACACGGCGCCATTTAAAAATGCCTCTGCAGGTTGGTAAGAGCAAGAGAAAGAGCGTCTGACTGCTTTTGCAGTTGGCTGCAGTTGACAGCATTTTTGCAGCCGCCTTTGACTGGCGCTTGGAGCGCCTTCAAAGCCATAATTAGTGCAACACAAATTTGCTTACAAATTTGGGCGCGCTTAGCCGCTCGACTGTGCCTTTGACGGGTTTTGGGCGTCGTATAAACAATTGCATCGCAAATTGCTTGCACCATCAAAGTCAGTTGGTGCTGCTGCAGCAACAGCATCAGCACATCTCTCGTTGCCGCGTACATCATTAACATCATCATCAGGCCATAAAAATGTGCGGCAGTTGCCAGAGCGCTGTCGAGATTATGCGATAAAGCACAACGTGAAATGCAGCAAAGGAATGGACAAGCGACGTGGCTAAAATGAAATTTATGCTTTGCTTCATACTCTCTCTCTCTCTCTCTCTCTCTCTCTCGGTTGCTCTTCCTCTCTGCCTTTCTCTTACTGACATTTTGGCACATTTTTGGCATGGCAGGGCCTGCTGTGCCGCCGCCATTTTGTTTGCAGGCATTGCCCATTTTTTTTTTTATTTTTTTTGCCGGGCCGCAATCGCTGTGTGCAACTCCTGTTCCTAGCTCTCCTTGCCTTTCCCCGCCAAAGCTCTAGGGGTTGCATCCGCACTTAAATTATGCGCATTGGGCTTCTTTTACTATTGAAATTTGGGGATTTTGGTAGTGGCATTCGCCATGGCCATAATGGATGAATGGCGCGCCAGCGTGCGAAACTCACTTCTGGCAAACCCTTTTGCGGTTCTGTTTGTGGCAAACTGAAAAGAAAATGTGGCTGTTTGTGCGCCTCGATTGAAATGCATTTGATGGTTCACGCTGTGGGACATAAATCTACACTTTTGACATTGCTTCATGTATGCAGCGCTTGAATAGATTTGAAAAGATACTGAAAACATATACATTTTTCTTTTTTATGCTCTACTAGAGGCAATTATGTATTATTTTACAAAAAAATATATATAAAATAAAAATTATATATGTATGTACATATATAGTAATAACGAAATCGATTTACTTACTATAATAAAGTAAAACTCCTTGGTCGGCATTATTCTTCTTAGTTTAATCAAACATTTAAAAACACGTTAATTAATATAAATCTTTTCCTCTTCTTTTCAGGTAAACACTTTTCTATATTTGTAAATTATATTTCATCATTAATTAAATTACGATACGAAAAATCCAAAAGTTATGGCAAAAGAGGTAAAAGTTGTTCCCAGTTATAATGAAAATATTTAAAGTTCTCTCGATTCAGCTCACGCATTTAAGGGGGCGATTAGGAACTCATAAAAAGTATAAATCGTCAAATGGAAAGTGATTCTGAGTGGTCGAAAATGATTTTTCCGTCATTAAAAATGAGCGAAAAATGAAAGCGCATAATATTTTTGATAGTTTTTCGAATTTTTATCTCGACATTAAAATCTATATTCAACGCACTCGAAAACATTAAAATGATATTTAATAAATATCTTTCCTTTGTTTCGCCATTATTGAATGTTGATAATTATCATTGGTTTCCGACCTATGCCACACAATACTTTTAAGAGCTGCAAAATATTGCTCATAACTCTTTCGATTTTACTATTCGTTTTTAATCAGAGAATGGATGCGCCGTTGCCACAAAAACAAATTAAGATTTATGTGCACTTAAATAAGTTCCATTTCAGCGGGTAAATTGTCAAGCAGCGAATAATGAAATTACAATTTCATTTATTTAATTAATAATATTTAAAACGGCATATTTAAAACATGTATCGTATTAATGGCGCACATCTCGACGATGGGGTGGCAAAGAAATGTGGGAGGCTACTTGAAAAGTATGCGACACATTTTCCGCATTCAGTCAGCAACAAAAAGGCTAATAAATCAGCGCAAATTAATTATATATGAGAAGGAAAAATTAAAAAAATTTTCATAAATGACAGCAACACTTATAGAATCGGGTTGGGGAAGGGTAGCTCTTCATTGACATCACAGTTATGTGCATAATAAGTGCGCATTATGTTGTTTAATCCAGACAATAACACACAAGTACAACAACATCAACAGCGATGTGGAAAGCCACAGCAGCGCCAGCGGCTGTTTGATATGAAATTATTGTCCCGGTTTATATGAAATGCGCCGGAAAATCAACGCGGGAGATTCTCGGGGAAAATGCTATACCTTTGCTAGTGGGCTGTGAAAATATGTTGACATTAAGCGAATATCGAATATTGTCTGGCAGTCATGCCCTGACACTGCAATTCCAATTAAACTTGTTAATAACAATTTTATGACGAAGAGCTTAATGCAATTATATCAAGAAAGAACAGTTGACTTTGAGATGCCGACGGTTGTATACTCTTGCATGGATAGGTCAAATATTTTCATGCCTTCGATTGATAGTTCATATGGTCGGTCCGATTCGGCTGACTCCGACATATATACATATAAATTTAAAATTGACTCGGACAGACATCTCAATTGTAAGAGTATAAAACATATTCGTATGTTGAATAATTAATTTGCACATGGTATGGTAGTCGATCATGTATTTATTTCAATTGTTTCTGTTATTTCACGTATTATTGGGGTCAAGGTATCGACAAACTAAAGATAGAATTGTCAGGCACCTACCGCCAAGCATTTAAAGCTGACAAAGTTCCATCGGTAACAACAGATATGCTAGAGTAAGTGTAACTAATGATTAACGTGGAATACTGGTTATAGCAATAATTACACTTCAATTGGTATAGTTAACAAATATGTATGGAGAAGAAAATGTTAACTCGTGCTAGATATATAATTATCGGATACTAAACAAAATATAAATGAATAATAATTAATTCTTATCGATCAATTTTTATACTTTTCGAAATAATCAATTTTGTAATGTATAAATGTGTTAAGATGCATATTTTATTTTAAATTAATTTTATAACTATTCCCGAAGCATCATCCACTATATTTGTTCAATAATTTATCAAGTTGGGTTTTCTTATATTTCGCTGTCATTTGTCATTATTGCCACGTTGATAAGAGTTATTTGTTTCACATTATGGTTAGATGTCAATAGATATAGAAATAAAGATAGTTGCTATTGAATATATTGTTGCGGTAATCCATGCAGTTAATGTCGATATTAGAGTAGTAATTGGTAGACTTCAAGCACATTTCGATTTTCTTAGATGCTCACTTGCCGCCATGTACATTGCATACACGGCAATCGCCGTTGATGATCACATTGCCAGGATTCAGGGGCGTGGCTGTAAAGGCAAAAAACAATGATTAGTTAACCCATATCCATTTCCTTTGACTCGGCTTGTTGACAAAACTCACCACTAGCCAGCGCCAACAGACCCAGCAGAAATGCAACCGATAGGAATTTCATTTTCTTTAGTTTGCTAATTAGTGAGCTTGTGGAACTGAAGCTGAACTGATGCCGTTGAGCCCAGAGCAATACGCTTTTATACACCGAGCACATCAGCAGCGTTTGCGCTATCAGCAAAGTCTGGGAAACCGCAGCGGCGATTATCATATGGGATTTTACCCCCTCGACTGATGCCGCTGGACTAGAACGAGAATTCCCCCGAGCATTTGAACCGTTGGGCAAACACAGCGATAAGCTCGTGTGTATCTCTAATAACAGCCCGTAAAAAACACCGCCGGCCCAAGAGGCACTGTTGTTAATTTAAAACTGGCTTTTTTTAAGTCGCACACTTAGCGCTTACCCAGAACATAAAGCAGTCAACTTCGATTTACCGGCTGTTTTTATTTAGAAATAAAACTCGCTTTGCCTCTTGAAGTGATTGACATATTCAATTATATATTTGCCGTACGTTGCTGCGTAATTGACAATTGCTTAAGTTCTTACTAACTTTGTTTACCGATTTGCATTGCAAATATCTACCAGGAATTAAATAATTGCGTTCTTATTTTTATTGCCTTAAATCAATCTTTTCCTTTCTTTGGTTGCCAAATGTAATAGTGACTAGACAAATGATCGAACAAACGTATTATATTGATTTTAATTGGTCAGGGAGTATTTTTTTGGGTACAGTTGCTATGGCCAGGCTTGATTAGAATTTGAGTTCTTAAGAATAAGTTGAAAGTCTTTTTTAATTCAAATAACGATTAATTACCGAAAATTCAATTCCAATCGTTGAGAAGTAATAATATATATTTGTTTTTAATAAACTTATAGTTATATACTATATAATATTTATATAAAATTTAATCTCGTAATACCTCATATATTGCGCATATATTACTGGGCACTTGACATATGGGACAGAAATCACATTTCTTGCTTCATATGAATGAACTAAACTTCAACATAAAACATTAAAAAGAATGGCATTATCGTTCCAAATCACACCCATTTATCGGATTTGATTCGACAGCTTATTCAAACAATCTGAAACATTTCGGCAAGTGCTATGTTCTATTAAGTTCAAAAGTATACGAATTTGGCTTATTGATGGAATCCGATTTCAAATAATTTTCTCAGCAATGCAGCACGCAATCATTGGAACGCTTTTTAAGTCGATAGAACTATGTGGAAAAATAAAGAAAACGAAATAGAAATCAGAACAGAAATGGAAATGGAAAAGGTGTTGCAAAGTACGAGAAACGGAAAAACATAAATCAATTCATCATCAATTCGATGTTCTCCTGTTCTGTTCTGTTTTCAAACGTATCGACAATTGCTTCTGCTGATGTTTGCAAAGCGAATGCCAAGTGAACTTGGAGTATTTTTCAATTTTCCAGCGCTTTTCTTTTTTGTGTGCTCCTCTTTATTCCTGACTATGCAGCAATGAACGTAATTCGTGAAAATCAAAATGTACAAAAAAAGGAAAAACAAGCAAAGTTGTATGGTGTAAATCGCAATGGGTGCGCGGGTCTACAGAGGATCTGGTAGGGCAGGTGGCCAAATGATAAATGCACAAAAATTTACCAACATCAAAATCAGCAAGAGTTCCTTCAGGATGATATGCAGGGGGAGGGGCTTGCACCGTACGCGTATAACTGCCAGTGCATTTTTTATTTAATTTTTGTTCTTGTTTATTTTTTACCTTTTGTTATTATTTGCTGCAACAGGAGCCGTGGCAAGGACACGCGTAGCTCAGCGATTTTTTTGCGATGCAATTCGCTTTATATTTACTTCTTTTTTCATCTGCTTCTTCCTGGCTAGCAGCATTCTTGGAGAGTTTTTAATTTATTTTATTTTCCGCTATGTCTTGTGCTCTCTTCTCGGCGAGCTTTTAATGTTCTTCCCCTTTTTTTCGTAAAGCGTCAATTCGTAATGCAATTTATGTGCATACAAATGAGACATCTGCACGAAACTTTTTATTTCAAATTCATGGTGTGGGGTTATTCAAATACGAGCGCAATTTTTCCGAGCGCATATAAGGTTTTTCATTAGTGCATTTGTCTTGTGTATTTAAATTCACTTGGTATTATGCGCTCGGTGGCTCGTTACTATTTACAGCCAATTAAGTGGGCGCAAAATCAGAAATAATTGGCTGCGAAAATACTGCAAGCCAAATAAACATTATCATTTACACAACTTTCATATTAAATGTACATTAACAAAGCTTTAAAAATGCAATTATGTGTGATTTTGTTGATTAATTAACAAGAGTTAACCATATTAAGTGCGCTTTATACGATAGGGCTAATCGTAGCGACTTAATTCAAACATTTTTTTGCACATCAAACGATTTTAAAAATAATATTACAAAGTCCAAATGATTTTATTATAAATCATATAACAATATAATTGCCTTTAAATGTTTTTTCGTTTCCGCTACAGTTAATTTTAAAAATACTCTACGCATTAGAAATTGTCAAATGTCGCAATGCACTTGAAATTGTGCAGTCCATTAGTTTGAGACAATTAAATTATGAATGGAATATTGTCTATAGAAGCTTATTTTGCATGGGAAAATTGTGCAAACCGAAAAATGATAAATGCTCTTATCAGATTGATAATGAAATGTATAAAATGCAGTTAGCTCTTTAATCAAATTAAGCTACGGCCCTGGACCAATATCCTGGCAGTGCATGCGGACAATAAAGTTAATTAATATACTTGCCCGTAAGCCTATAACATGGCAACTGACAAGGTTGTCTTTTCGGGACAGGACGTAGGAAGTGGCAGGCGAAATGCATCTGGTGCGCAGTAAATTAAATTCAAGAAACGTTGCAAACTCTGACAATATGCAGTCAATACACACATACACACACACAGACACACCTACACACGGTCGAGATTGTTGAAATAAATGCTCAACAATTTCTGCACAACTTGATATGCAAATCACTACTGCGAACCGTAAGACGAGGCGATTATAAAATATTAATAAATTAATTTAAATTGAAATTGTTATCACAACACAGCATGGTCACGTCCACGTTGCCACGCCCACAAGCCACACGTAAATCAAAGCCTGGGCTGTTAATGGCTTTATTTGAGGTGCGCTCGTAAAAGGCTTACGAGCGTCTCCCGCAGCGCTCCCCTAACCGGCCGCAAATTTTCAAATCCAAATCCAAAATGCGCTGTTGTCAATTTTCACGCTACAATTTATGTTAATTCAGTTGTAACCTTTGATACCGTCGGGATAGGGGGCAGTCGCACTTCAACCCATCAGCGATCCGTAAAGCATCCATTATACAACACATTCAGGCACAACATACACACAATGACTGGCAACAATCCATTAGTGGGTTACTAACGGTTCTCTTGCCGGCGCCATTTTGTGTAACAACTGCAAATCAATGCCCTGACATGTGAAAAATGGCAATGGCGCTTTTGTATGCCATGTCTATTATAATATTCCTATATTATTTTATGCATGCAACTGTGTGTGCGCCAATCTGTGTGTGTGTGTGTGTGTGTGTGTGTGTGGCATGTGCCATACACATTATATGATTGTGTGTCTGCATTTTCGTAATCAACCTCATGATAAATCGTTTGCGCAAAATTTATTGAGTTTTTGCATGACATCCAACTCAAGCGACAGCAGCTGCAGCGACCAATCATATTGAGAATGGGTATTACAAATTTTTTGGGGCTCTAGTGAAGCACGACGTGTCCCAGTTGAAACCTCAGTTTTAAATATTTCTGCATATATTTAAAAATAAACCCAAATATTTAAAAATGAATTCAAACTTGCACTTAAGTTAGGAAATATTTTTTTCTTCGGGGAATATGGATTGAAAAAGTTCACAATGTAGGCTTCAGTTATTATTGATAATACTTAAAAAAAAAACCGACTGTAAAACCATTAACCTGAAAATTGTTTAATTTTTGCAAGCCCTTTGAGCACATGGAGTAATTTAATCAATGCAAATATGATTGCCATCACAGTGCACAAATCCATTATTTTGCAGAATATTCGTTTAGATGTGGTTTATGTCAATAAACTAAATCAGAATTCAAAGTGCAAACCGAAGCAATTTATGCTTGCTATCCAACGATGGGAGATAGAAGTCAATTTTCAAACACTTGCATTCAATTCCAGAGACAATTCCGAATTGCTTCAATTTTGCTGTGTACATGTGCAGGGAAAACAATATTTGCATAAAGTGATTCAACTTTAAAATTGTATTGCACAAATCACCTATAATAAAAATGTAACTACCTATGAATGGTTTTCAGTTCATTGAAGACACTCACAAATTAAATTTACTTAATAATATAATAAATAAACGATTGTTAGTCCGCACCTTTCGTAAATCACATTAAAAACCTTATTTTTTTTAAGTAAAAGAATATTTAAAAAATTGTTTTATATGATTATGTGTAATGAAATTAATATACAGATATTTAAGTGAAATATAAAATTATATGTATTATTACATCATATATAAAAAGGCAATATTAGTTAAACATAAACTAAGATAAATATATATCCTTTAGGACAAATCAAAGTTAAGGAATATTATATTATGTATAAGTGATGTTTCAGCTTAGGGCAAAAAGCAGATACGTCTACACCCTGTAGCACAAAAATGTTTTTATGTATATGTGCGCATGTTCATATATTCGAATAATTGATGACTGAACGATGTGGCCTGTTCAATGCCTTTTGTCTGTGCAGCTACCTCAAAAATGTTGCAGATAACTAAATTCGATTTTCTTGAATTTTGCTGTTTTCGCATTTGGCATTTATTTAATGGTTGGGCATCAGTTGGCGGTGGGCTTGGGGTGTTTACTCTTAGCCGTCCTTGTCGAAATGATTGATGAACTGTGCAAATTTTGTGAAAATGCACAAGTGAGTAAATGTTTTAATTGAGATAGAAAAATACTTTAGATATTAAAATGTTTATATAAAAACATTTTGGTTACACAGCTGTTGAAATGAGTTGACTATTTGTTTCATTTAATGCATTTAGTGTGTTGCATTTCGAATTAGACAAATGGAAATGTGTCAATGTGTGTAATGTGTATTTGGCCATAAAAAATCGTTAGAATGCTTCAACGCTTCGTTTCGTTTTATTTATGGGAAAAGTCGAATATTATATGTCAACAATTTATGTTATGCCATTTTTTTTAAAATGTGTTAACTGAGTGATAAAGTTCGCTATTAGAAAATGCAAAGCTACAAATATTTGAATACCATAAATAAACATAAAATAAACTGAATATTTGAGTTTAGCTATTCTCATTTCCATAGTATTTACCACAGCTTCAGTGAAAATTAAAATTAATCCAAAGATTGATCTGCCAGAGGGCTACTATTTCACAAGTTTATCAGAGCAGTTATAAACAATATTTTTTGCTTTAAACAGCATTGAAAATATTGACTTTTGTTGACAATTTTATCAATATCAATATTATCAATATACTTCTATGATTTACTTTTCAAATAAAGTGGTAAATATCTTTAGCCCTGTTTAACACGAAGATTTAGCCATTCTTGCTGACATTCTGTTCAACGGGAGCATATCAATTAAAGCAAAAGTTCCTCTGTAACCCGTGCGGGTTATGGTGCCATTTACCCGACAAAAAAATAAATCTCTCAAAACAGAAACCCACTTGTAATAGTAGAGGGATATCTCCAACAGCTGGCCAGCCACAACTCAGCCTCTGATGACCATCACGTCAATAAAGTTTGAAATTATGAGTAGTGCCCCAAGAGAAGGGGAATTATAATGGTTGATGTCCCAACTGCTTTATGTCCACTCTACACACTCTGACTGACTGTTCTACTAGTTTTTGTTGTTGTTGTTGTTGTTGCTGTTGTTGCGGCTGGTTGTTCTTCTGTTGTGCAATTTATCGCACATAGCACAGAGAGTTGGCAGAAATTATTTTGAAATATTGCAGACAAAAGCTGCCTGTGCGAAAGACAAATGTGGGAAAGACTGTTAAGAGTGGGTGGCAGGATTGTATAAATATGAATGAAAAACTATTAGTTGCACATGTATGTGTGTGTGTGTGAATGGGAGCTATGGGTGGGCGGAAGTTGGCGTTTATCCTCGTGCTATTTATACACTTGCGAAAGGTATTATAATTTTGTCACGAAATGTGAAACGGCATAAAGTATATATATACATATATATATATATATCCCCGATTAGGGAGCTGCGTCTGTCTGTTTATATAAAAACTAGTCTCTCACTATATCATATAACTGCCATTGGAAATTTTCTTGGAAAACAGGGTTTTTGTAGGAAAAATTCTATTATTTTTAAGATATCTGAACCAAAGTCCTTAACTACGAGCTTTACATCTTCTGCGAGCACTATGTTATTTAGCTGCTTTTGGGACAATCGGTCTAGGTAAGTCGAAATATATATTACAAATCTAATATGAGTATGTTTGCAAGGTTGCATAGTCTCGATTTACATGGTTTTCTTTCGGCAACAACTTTGACAACATGAAAAGCGCATGTGAAGCCAGTGGGAACCACAGCATCATCATAAGTGCTCGTACCGGCCAGTACGCAAGGTGATTCGAAGGCAACACACACACACACCCATATCATACCGGACAATGTCATAGATACATTTCCAACATATATCATATATTCTGCAGCTGCCCGGTGTAGCCTACTTTTTTGGGACGAGTTTTTGAGCACAGGACACTTGCTGTTTTGTAGTTGAACGAACCCGTGACTGTTGACCAGACCCGACTGGCAAGCCGGAAATGTAACAAAGGCCTTGTACGAGGAACATGCGCAGCCATATCTGGCCCCAACTCTTGTGGCATCCTCAGCTCAGCTCTGTACTTCTGTTGCATGTTTTTTTGCAAATTGCAGCAACAACAAATAATAGCATTTGACAGTCGTGATGCACTGGCCAAAAATATTTGCCAGCCCAAAAAACATTGGCCTTTGGCCATTGTCAACGCTTGGTCCCCACTCCTTGAAATACAATGGCAAAATACAATGGGCGAATATTTGTTCAGTTGACGCTGACATGGTATTGGTTTCTGTTTTTTTTGTTTTGTCTTTTAATTTTTTTCATAATCAATTGAGTTTTTCTTTTATTTTCTGGCCTTTTGTGTGGTGTCTTTCGCCTTTTGTTGTTTCATAAAAATATGACCAAAATATTTTAATTCTTTGCATACTTTGGCCTGGCTTCAATGTGACATGTGTTTGCGTGTGTGTATCTGTGTGTAGGCCTACATTAAATGCGCCATAAATTAGCATCGACAATTATGGTCCGCTCTTTAAATGTTAACGATTTACTAGCTTTCACTTCTGAAAATGGGACCTTATCGATATTCTTGTCTTGGGTTGATGCTAGTCAGCCTTCGCCAGTTTCATTCTTGGAAATGGGACTAAATTTATTAACTTACAAGCTTGAGTATCTTTATAGCTAACCTATGAGCATAACTATTGATTAAGTTTGTAAGGGGAGAGCTCTTTTCCCCTAAGTTGAGTTAAGTTAAGTTCTATCCGAATATTTAATTTGAATTTGGGGATTTTTAAAACATGTTAATTAAGATGTGCATACATATTTTAGTAATCTTTAAAATGATTCCAGTAAGTGATAATTCCACCGACCTATTCGCTCGTAGCTTTACAAAATGTTTAATATAAAAATGAATTCCATCTATTAATTTTTGTTAAATTTAAAACTCTTGTTGAACATATTCCCTTTAAAACTTATTATAAAATAAATCTCTAATGCTAGCTGATTGCCTGTGTCACTGTAGACCAATTTTAAAGGACTTATTTTTAGCATGTACGACAACATTTCTTTTATTGTCTATGCTACGGACCATTTCTCTGTCATCATTGTTTATTTTTCTGTTATTGTTGCGGTTGTTATTATTGTTGTTCCCAGTCACCTACTATGAACACACGCCTGTTCAGAATAAAATAAATAAACATGGCGTCGAAAATATCAAAAAATACATAGGGATATGCTAACTTTAGATTGCCGAATATGCAGATACGCTATTATCGGAATGGCTTTTATTATTGAAACGTATGAATTTATTAGAATTTGATCGCAATTTATTTTTGATTGAAACAATTATGAAATTTCGACTGATTTTACTTTTTTGTACTTAATTCTTTCAACAAAACATTTTCCCTTTATACTAAACATATTTACACATCTGGTTATATCTATTATAACTATATAATTTAACAATTAGATATAAAACCAATTTAAGTAAAGTATTATAAAAGTTTTATGAGAAGTTTAAAGCATAATTTAAATTGCTTTATCAAAGAAATGTTTATATTTGTGACCTTGTACTTAATGAGTTCTCGAAAGCCTCGTCTAATGCATAACATAATACACAACGAAATAATAACAACCCTCGGCAAGTGTATCTTAAAAGAAAGCAAAAATATTTGCGCCTTATTAAAATTCCATGCAAATGCGCTTATGTGACCCTGCGGCCCAGCGCCGCCAAGTGGGCGTACGCCCAGCATATACTCCCTCCCAACCCCCCGTCCCTGTTCCCTTGCCCCACCCATACTCATAACATTGGCCACTTGGAGGCGAGACACGCGCACACCCAAAATCCTCATCAGCCTGGCCATACAATTCAGAAATACTTTGTGCCATTTGTGTGGATCGTGTGTGTTAGCTGGTGTGTGTTTGCGTTTGTGAGTGTGGTGTGGGGTTGCGAGTGTGCGGCAACAATTGTTTCGCTGCTCAAAAATGCGAAAAAAAAGAACGAACAAACCAAACCAAAAGCTATTTCATATGCGAGTCTACAGACGCAGACGCGAGTCAACAAAAAAAAAAAACAGTCAGATGTGAGGGCTGATGAAATGCGGGGCGTGGCAGTGGCAGCTGCCCAAGGACAACAATTGCAGTGGGCGGCAGGTTCTGGCGCGTGTTAAGCATATTTAGTTCATTTATTTCAAATTAGATTTTTAAGCGACAACAGAACGACGAACACCAGCACAAGGGACGGCCAAATATTGCAAGGCGGCGAGTGTCAGGGCCGATAAGAAGGACGCAGCGCACTAGTTGGCCTGTTAACGTTGGGGGCGTACTGGGATCTTATGCTCCCCTCTCACGCACTCCGCTCCCTTTTGGGCTTTGCATACATTTTGAAATTATGCGGCATTTATTTCTGTATATTTTTACTTTTTCTCGTCTGTTACGCGGCATATATTTTTCCATTTGCTGATTAAAGCGCCCATGACAAGGGCGGTTTTTTGTTGTTCTTCTGGTTATACTCTCTTAAAAAAGGGTTAAAATAACAGCAACTGTTTGATGTGGCTACTGGCACTGGTGAAGGCATCTTTTTGAATGGTTCATTAAGTTATTTGTATGAGCATAAAGAAGCGTCGTGAATGTAATCCGAAAGTGGAATTCAAATAAGCAAACATGTGGGCTCAGTGGTCAATATGAACTTGTTTCGAAATGCGTTAAGAATGAAGCTTATGTTTTTCGCTTCACTGAATTGGAAATTGTGGCCATAACCACTTGAAATATTTGGCAAACTATTTAAATAACTTATTACGAACAATACACAAATTTCTCAGCAGTTCAGAGTCGCTTGAAGCTACACATTTTTACACCGAAGAACATTCGAAATTCTTTTTGACTCCCAGAATCATGCGGTTTCCTTTAAACGAAAGTTCTGGCTATCTTTAAGTATTTTTTCCTATAACTCAGCTAACGAATTATGCATATAGGCGAAACTTTATCATTCATAAAATTCTTTTAAAAATTCTTTTATTAAACTCAACTTTTATTAAGCTTTTCAGTTTCATCTATGATATTGTATTTGTTTTTCCTTCTAAGAACTTAAACTTACATTTAAGATTTCGTTGACTTTATGCAAAAACCTTTGCTGTTTGAAAGTTTGCCATCGATTCAGTTATTGGCAATGTCACCAACGTCCAACGGGTTATCATAATGTGTCCATCTAGCTACAGCAAACATTCAACGTTGTTCGCAGTTTGTGTTCAATCTAGTAAAGTGAACAAAGTTTGGGTGGTGGGGGAGGGGTCAGCGGTAAGCACCGCAAGCCAAATGCCAAAGATGTTCAGCAAGAGAGCGACAGGACAAGCACGGAATGTATAGAAAGGAGAGTGTAGAGAGTAGCGAGTAGAAAGCATAACATAATGTAGAGTGGAGAGAAGAATGTCGCTGAACAAGCAAAAATTTTATGACATTGCGAACAACTGACGAGTGGGATGAGGAGCGGGAGGAGGTGATGAGGTTGGCCTGGGTTGGGGCGCTGGCAGACAAGAAACTGAAAAACGCAAACACAATTATAACAAGTGCGGGCAATGGGAAGTGCGCAAAAATATTACAACACAGCCGACTGGGTAGATATAGCGGCATGAATGAACAGAGGGCATGGACAGAGGGCACTGGCTAGAGCAGGGGGCAGTGTGTTGACCAACAATGTTGGTCACCACACACACACACACACATATACAGACCCCACTGCTGCACACTTGTAAAGGAGCCGGCAAGTGGCCCCACAACCACTAACAAGAACTAATATTTGACAGCTGCCTCTGCGTTGTCCTGACGCTCTCATCCTGCCACATGCCTCTGCTGCTTCGGCATCGAATACCCTGCATCCATAAGATTGATAGGAAATGGTGATAGTCAAATTGTGCAGATGTATTGTATAATCAGGCCTAATCTTGATTTATATTTAAGTTCCATTCGAATCGATTTTAAATCTGTAGCTAAAAATCTCCAAAAATTATAAATCTTTTTTTACTTGTTTTAAGATATATGTAAATTTTGATAAAGATCTTGTCAAACTTATTTACTCTAAACTCTAAAAAGACATTTAATTTTATCATTAATATTTTTTAAATTTTTTATGTTAATTTATTCTTAATTACTTAATGAGTATCTTCGAGTCGATCACTTTACTCGAAAGTATTTTTCAGGCTTTTCCATGTTGTCGGGGTCGACGCGTCGCATAAATGTCGACGGGCCCGTAACATTTTGGCCAACGCTCTGCGTTCAACGACTTTTGGCTGATTTCGTAAAAGGCCAACAGAGCGAAAGAAACAAAGGCAACAAAATAAAAAATAATAATAAAAAAATATGTACGAAAAAGTTCAAACTTTACCGGCAACAAAAGTCAAGTAGCCGTACCAGCGAACAGCAGCGCCAACAAAAACAAAAAAAATAAAAGAAAACGCAAAAAGTACATATAAAAATTTAAAAAAAAAGGAAATATGAAAGAAATGCCATGCACAACACATGCTGCTCATTTCGTTGGAAATATTTTTGCTTTTTTATGAAAAGGAGGCTCATGCAGCATCAGGGGCGTGGCAAGCACAACACTTCAGCCGTCGTGTGAGGTGATGCGTTGCGCAAAAACCAAACACACATTTAAGCACTTGAAACACGCAGCGAATAAGTGAGCTAGAAGGCCTAAGCGAGGGGTGAGGTGTCAGCTGAGGGGAGCGCCAAGAAAAATAAATGCGAGGCAGGTAGACATATACCAAATGGGAGCAGCAGCACACAAAAATGTTGCAGACTTTTAGGCGCACGCGAATGCTCAAGTGTAACGGGATTGGTTTTAATTTTGAATGTAAGTGTATAGCAAACAAATATAAATCTATTCCTTTCAACTGGCGCACATTAGGAGCATAAAAATAGAAAAATATAAATTAAATTATTCAATTAGGAACATATACATATTTTCAATTTTTCTATTTTTCATCACATATGAATGAGATAAAAAAAGATCAGTGATTAATTTTAATAATATATGTTAATCGTAACGTGATATTTTAACGATTCTTTTGATGTTTTTCGGTATGTCAACACATAAAGCCAAAGTAATACAAACTGTCTACTTTCACAAAAATATTGAATGAATGAAATAATTTATGGTATAGGCGATAACCCCATTTCTTTACCAGTCTGGCTGACGGCATTCGCTAATCACTTTACAAATTCCAAACATGGCAATTTAATTAAATAGAGGAAACGCCAGCTGGGAAATAATAATTACCTATTCAGCAGTTACATTGGCTCATATTTAATCAGGTCTCATTGTTTGATTCGACTAATAAAAGCCTGACGCTTCAATTAAATGGCAAAAGTTTTGCTCGCTGATTCTGATTACATACAGAAACTTAATTAAGCCGCAGCGCCGTTGCAGTCGCCGTCGGTTGGCAAACGGCAAACTGCTGAGTAACTTTAATAGTTTTACACGCTAACCCACTTTATCCGGCGCGACAAAGTGTCGTGGAATGGGATTACCGGGGGTGCTGAGGTGCAGGGAGTCAAATGCATTTTTGAAAAATTGCAAAACTTGATTAGCGATTTGTGTGCGCCTCGCACATGCCACTCTTAGCTAGCTGACGAGCTTTTGCTGCTGCTGCTGCTGCTGCTGCAGCTGCAGCGCAAATTTGCGGCACTCGGAAAACTTTTTGGCCAGCAGCCGTTCGGAGCGCTTGAAAAGTGTGCTATGAAAAAGCAAAGCTAATCTGACTCTAACCCTAACTTTGAACTGTGACTCGTTGGCCACCTGGGCCAGCCATTGCGCATTCATCACGAAATGCAACAGCCAGAGCGAGATAGAGAGGGAGAGTGAGCGAGTGAGCGAGAGAGCGAGAGAGAGAGACAGAGAGAGAGAGCGAGAACTTTGCCGGCGCTCCCAAAGTCCCAGTTCACTTATCCATTTTGCTGTGCAACGAATGATGCTGGGCCCGGCCAAGTCGCCTGCAAGCCAATTCCCAGCTAGTGCTGTGCAGATATGAAAGCAGAAGTTGTGGCTGCACTCGCATTGAAAATCCCTGTACGTATTTGCAATTTGTCGGTGGCGCAAACGCTGGGGCGCGATAGCGTGATTGAATGGGTCGCCAGACTGGCCACGTGCTCAACTTGTGTGCGGCATAATGAAAGTTATGGATAATGCATAGCAGTGTGTTGTTGGACCCAATGCTACCGCAGCGCTGACCCCACCATGATGGATGACCAGCCTGACCAGGCATCAGAACCCAGCTCAAACCGACACCTCTCCCCTCCCTCAACCGAATTCTGAACGTGTCCGCATCTGCATTGAAGCGCAAAGCTTCTAATGAAATTCTAAAGCGAAACATAAAACATCCCATTGAACACTGCAGGTGCGTTGTCCGTAAAGATTTGCATACACTCATGTGCCCAGCTGGTTGTGTGTGGACTTTGAATTTGCTTGTCTGGCCACTGGGCACTTTGTCTGGCTGCAGTCGATTTGTGTCCTTGGCAGCTGCCCCAAGAGGCAGGTGAAAGTTGATTCAATACTTTTTATTTTATTTTTTCTCCCTCCATCTCCATCTTTGTTTCTTTTGAAAACTGCTGAAATCGATGTTGTTTGGCTTTTAATTTATTTAATGGCTCGCAAGAGAAGCTGACTCCTTAATATTGAATGAGCATAAAGGTCAGCCACTATATCATTGTCCAGACTGATTAAAATGGGGTTTACAGACCCTTTGAAATTTGTGTATTTTATAACGGGTTCTACTCAAATGTTTTGTGTATGAAAAGGATTTTGATCAAACCATTAAACAGGCTATTGTGAAATTTTTTGTACGTACACAAAAAAGGTGGATTAAAAACTGTACGGTTGCTTAAATAAATTTGAGGGGCAATAATTAATTTTTCTGCTCAATTAAAGCGATTTTATTTGTAATTAATTTAAAAGCTAAAAGGTCTAAGCGTTTTTATATACAATTGCAAAGTTCATAAAAAAATTATTTTAACGAAAGAAATGAGATGAGTGTGTCCTATTTCCGCTATAAACCTAATATAAATTTTTTATGTATTTTGTAACTTTTCCAGTAAAAGCTGTTTTAAATTGAAGAAAAGTTAACGTTGCAATTATGAGTTTTATGTTTTAAAAACGACTTAATACGAAAAAGATGAATATTTAATAGTGGATCATCATATCATATATATATAAAAGCATCCTTTATAAATATAAAAGCATCCTTTAAACTTATATAAACAATTTAACATCGTTCTTAACGTGTCGCTCTAAAACTGCCAACTGAAGCTGACAAGTATTTTCGTATGCCCACTTAAATCTAAGAGGCGTTTTTTTTGACTCCTTTAAATGGCGTTGCGATTGTGGGCATTATTTTTTATTGGTTCAAGTTGCCTAACGATTTATATTGGATATTTTATACGCTGCAGCTTAACTGGCTCGCATACAAATAAATAACACAATACACACACAAGACATCTCTCTTAGCCGTATTTATCAGAGCTGGTCCAGAGCTCCAACCAGCTCCCCAGTCCCCCCACAGCGCTCTTCCAGACACTCTTCCACACTTCAACTGGCTGCTGAATTCACACAACATCATTTATATTCAACTTGTTTTCGAGGCGTCTGCAAAAGTTTGAGGACGGCGACCGCACACACAACAAATACATATAAAACACAATTTATGTGTGTGTTTGTGTGTATTTGTGCGGCAGCCATTTTTGCGTATTTTTACTGCATACTATTTGAGTGTGTGTGAGGGTGTGGGTGTCTGTGTGTGTGTGTGTGTGTGTGTGTTTGTGTTTGTGTTGTGCGAGGGATGCGGAGAACGCTGCACGCTTCAGTTGAACGCACAAGCAAATGTTGTTGCTCAATCGAAAGTATCAAATTGCCCACAATAACACTTAAATCCGACATCTAAGCTGAAGTCAACTCAAGTAAGAGGTAGTCGCCGGTCGGGTCTGTTTGAACGGGGAGCAGGGCGGAGCGGTGGCAGCTATGACGCTGTCAAGCGGCACGGAAATGAGCAGCAATAATAAAAATGTTAAATCTTAGTAAAAATCCAAATTTTATACTCGCATTGCGTCAAGCTAGTGTTGCGTAATAGCAAAAAAAAAGAAAAAAACTACGCGGAATGGCTGGAAATAAAAGAGAAATACTTGATTGATGTACATTTTATTGACAGTTTTGCGCTCTTGCCTTGGAAATTGCATAATCTATGATAGAATTTATGTTAAATAGATCGAGTTTAGAAAAGCGTTTATCTTAATGGAGAGTCCAACTTTGCAGATAGGCCTTTCTATTCAAACAAAGTTTTGTAAATATATTGTAAATATATATTGCAAATATCAATAATCTTACAATAAATAAACCATATATTAAAATTGTATCCATTATTTATAACAATATACAAATGTATTTAATATTAATGCTCAAAAACTAATTTGAAAATTTTCACCAATTAGCTATGAAAATTAATAACGAAAAATGAATTAGCAAACAACACAAAACAAAAACAAATACAATTTACACAAAATTCAAATTATGTTTGATCAACAAAAAATTCAACTCAAATTTAAGCATTGCTTTTCTCGTCCGGCATTTCCATCGATTCGTTGTTTTTATTGCTTTTGTTCTGGTGCTGCTGCAATGCCAACAGTTGCCAATAATTTCAGTTTCTCTCATACCTTTTTGGTGCTCTTCGTTAGCCATTTTGTGTTTTGGGCATTAGAAAAAGTTTTGGCTCCGCTCATCGCTCACACTCTACTGCATCTCGTTTCCTTTTTTGTTGAATGCGTGTGTGTGTGTGTGTTGTTGCCTGATTTTTGTTTAGCCTTCTTTCCTTATTTTTGTTGTTGCCTGATTTCCAGTTGGAGCTGCTGCAACAGCAGAAATATTGTAAATGTTTTGCAACTTATTGTGCACAAGTTTCTTGTTTATTTCTTGCTCGTTTACTGTGGCTGTGACTGCCTGCACGTTTAATATTTATTTCATGTTTTAATATTTGACACGATTGCACAACAGTTGTGCTACGTTTTGTGGCGCCACCGCTTCTCCTCAGTTTTTGCGCGAAACCACTGCCGGCTTTATTTTAGCATCTAATGGCCATGAAAGTTTTTGCTTTTGCTTTTGCTACAATTGCCATTTGGTATTGAATAAGTTGGCAGAACTTGGGAAAAAAAGGCAAAGTTAACTGCCAGTCAAGTAAACGACACTTATTGGAAAACTCGCCAGCTGTCTATTCATTAATAGAATTACCAATTAGTGTTGCAGCTGGCAATCAATAACATTTATTAATTTACTGAAGCAAATAAATTAACCAGTTCAAGTTTTTAGTTTTCTTTTTCTTGATAGATTCAAGAAAAATTAAAAGTAATTCATTTGCGAAAAACTTTTTATATAGAATGAAATAGAATTTTAATTGAGAGAGCTATGTTTGAGATATAGAAGAAATATACAGGCAGAAAACGAATAGATTGTCATCTTTAAGACTAAAATTGTTGTATATTTTATAATGGTTTTCGTCCTATTCGAGATATAAGTTCTTATATACAATATTTTTCGTTTATACTACTTTCAAGAGATAATAAATTGAATGAAGAAGTAAAAATATAGGATTAAGCAAAGAAGTTTATCTCCGTTAAGTATTATGAAATATATTCAGCCTGCAATTAAAAAATTAGCTTATATTTATTATTATAAGTAATAATTAATTAATATGTTGTCGGATTAATTAAGTTGTGTGCTGGAATCCGATTATACATTTTAAAAACACTTAGTTTGCAAATAAAATTTAATCTGAATTCATATTTTTCGAAACTTAACTTTCTTTTTAGTTCGAAATATTATTTCGCCATTCTGCGTATATATGAAGTTTTGGTGTTTTTTTGTTGCTATTTACTCCACTCCACAATACATGAGATATGAACAGGAAAAATGAAATAGCCGTCATATATCAGCGCTGCTAGCTTTCATCTGATTCTCGCGCATTTCAATCATTCAAAAACAACAAAAACAACTAAAATTTAATGCAACGGCAGACGTTCGCTATCAAATCAGCGTGCCACGCCGCAAAGTATGCAATTTAAAATTTTTCGTTGAAATATTTTTTGCAACGCATCGTTGCGGATGCCGCTGGCACTCAGAAATCCCAAATTCTACAGAAACTGCTGCTGCTGCTGATGCTGCTGCTAGTGGTGGCTCTGGCTGAGCTTCAGCTTTAGCTTCGACACGAACTGATTTATAAAGTTTACAAATGCGTGGCAAAAACCCCGTGACTTGACTTGACTCGCTGAGAGACGAGGGACAGCGAGACTGATGGACTGACTGACTGACTAACGGAGCTCCGTTCGCTGCTTGCTGAAAAACGTTTGCCACTTAACACGTACGCCGCATATTTTGCCACGCCCAACTCCCGCCAGCTGCTGCATGACTGGGGCGCGGGAATGTGTTTTCTTTTTTTTTATTTTATGTTTTGTTTTACACTACAAAATTTTTTGCTGATTTCACAGTTTTTCAACGAGCGAGAGAGAGAGGGAAGCAAGACGCCGCATAGCAAAATTTATAAGCCACACAGATGCCATGCCATGTGCTTTGTTTGGCTGATCCTTGAATAATCAACAAGAGCAGCCAGCAACAGACAAACAGACAAAACGGCCAAAGAGCCCACAGCCTGGCTAACAAAAAATGAGTCGAGCGTAGCCAACGTACGTTGTTCAAATATTAATGTTGACCCTCGACTGCTCGTTAGCCTGGCTAACTGGCTGCCTGATGTGCAGAAAATGCAGAAGTGCCTCAGAACGCATCTGTTGTGTGTGTGTGTGTTATACATCAGGATCTCAGCCGAGTTGCTTTGTGCCAATTCAGGCCAAGCAGCCCAATCAAAAGACGCAAGCCTTTGACCCTGACACAAGACCCCAGATCAAGTTGCTCAGTTGGGGCTATTGTTATTAGTCTTATGTATGGTATGTGTTATTTTATACCGCTGCCAGTTCTAAAACTCAATTTACTTTACCAATCCCGCCCATCGTAAAAAATTGGTTTTCAGAGTTTCTATTTTAATTGGAACTTAAATGTTGTATTGCAAAAACACAGAGGATTTTCTTTCGTAACTTTTTAAAATTTTTCAGTGAAATTTCTTACGACTTTATGTGCCTATTATAATTTAACAAAAAGTAAAATCAGCTACGCTGTTTAATTACTCAGATACATATATAGCTTTAATTAAATTCTGAAATCAATTTTGTATCTTGTATCTCTTTTAAAAAAATCCTACTTAACTGACCTGTTCGGCAATCCGTTTTTTAAAAATAGCTGCATTTTAATCGCTTTGTTATTTTGTAATAGCCCTGGGCGCTCTGTAAATGGTTTTCAATTTATTCGCTATTGTATTTTTAATCAAATTTATGCTTTGCTCTTATCGTTACAGGTATGTGTGTAAATATGTCGAAAATCAGAAATGCACAATCAATTATGAGTCGGGCATGGAATTGAGTAAGAAATTAAATTAGAAGCACAACTCGAACAAAGTCTTCAATGCGATGGCTAATAAGAAATGCTATTGTTACAACTTTAATTAATGACCATTAAGCAGAAAATGTCATGCCATTTTATACGGCTGTAGACAGCCGGGCGACTGGCTATGGACACAGACTCGGGCCCCCGTTACCGCAGCCGAGCAAATTATACGGCTCACACACCCACACACACACACACCGCACACACACACAAAAGCAGAAGGCCAGACAAAGCCAATTGCTGGCTATTTACGATCTGTGCCCCCCCCCAGCATATACTGCTTCGGGTGTTTTCTGCTTTAATAAGCAATTTTTAATTTGCGATTACTCGAGCATTACACACACACATTCATGCACAACAAGGCACACAGGAGTACGATTGCAGCACTGAAATTATTTTTAATGAAAATGCGCATGCAAACACATTACGCATACGAGGCGTTGCACAAACATCCCGATGCCGTTTGCTAGCCGCCACAAATGCCAATCAATGCGCATTCCTCTACACAGAAAGTGCACCCATATACAAGTGGCTACATATATGTATGTATGTAGGTACATTTAATAACTTCGTTTATTGCTTTGGCAGAGGCACACAATGGCCACAATAGCTGCATGCAATACACCCCTCCTTCTTTCCCCCTCCCTCTTACACTCTCTCTCTGGCGACGTTCGACGTTATTTTAGTTAAGTCAAGGGGTGGTCATTAGGGAGCTTTGCTGAATGTTAATCCCATTACCGCAAGACGTTATAATACTTGATGGATGCGGTCCTACTTGGCTCATCATTGATGCGTTTGCATCCACTGCTCAAGTTACAATAACAATTATTTTCACCACATGAGCGAGCGTATCTGTCCCTGTATGTGTATGTGTGTGTATGTGTGTGTGTGTGTCCTCTATTGAAATAGTAAACCGCAATTTGGCTGCCTGGCTTGGCAACTAGTTGCAAATGCAAACAGAAACAGAAACCGAGATCGGAGTTTGAGTTTTGAAGTACACAGCCTGCATTTAGCCACACAGTAAGCTCGGGGCAAACCTTGCGTACGCCACTGCGTATACGCTTAATTTCGTGCGCATCGCTCGCAGTAGCAGCAGGAACAACAGCAGCAGCAGCAACAACTAAGTCTCAACCAACCCTCGGGTAGCGTCTCCCAAAGGCATACAGTTTTTGGGCCGTTGTTTTGACCTGAAATACGCACACACAACATTACTTACATACACATTTTCACACA
The DNA here is from genome assembly GCA_035043565.1 of Drosophila robusta. NCBI lineage: Eukaryota > Metazoa > Arthropoda > Insecta > Diptera > Drosophilidae > Drosophila > Drosophila robusta. Next base: position 6,921,893 of record JAWNMW010000583.1, on the reverse strand, counting down.
CACAGGCATTTTCATAATTGTCGGAAAGTAACATGTCGTGTGTATAACTGTGCTTACACTGGGCAAAATTAGATGTTAAATTGCTGCTTAATTTTTTAATCAGCCATAAGCAATTTCTACTGAATTAAAAAAAGCTTAAAAATTTATTTTTAATAATATATATAATATAATATAATATAATAATATAATAGCAATTATATAATACAATATAATATATATTAGAGATAAGAGTTATTGGTTGATCAATATTTGAATAGTACAAGGTATCTTCAAGTCTAGGACTACATTTAAGTAGATTACTTTTTTATTTATTTTGTGTCTAGTTTTCGAACTTTGATTTCGCAAAAACTTTGAAACTTCGAACAAATATAAAAACACCTATCAATTAAAATTGACACACACATTATAAAAATCAATAAAGATTCCGATATAGATATATCACAAGAAGTATGTGGGATTAGTTCTTCAACATCATTCGACAAGTTTTTGAATTTGCCACTTACCCAACCAATTCGTTATTTTTCTCGTTCCACTTTGCTGTCAAACATGTGCATATAATGTAGTGTATACACGTGGTAGAGGCCTCGAATTTCTTAACGTGTATCACGTACGATTTCTAAATGCGATGCGCTGCCATTGAAGTAACAAAACATCAAAATCGATCGATACAAATTACAAAACCAACGTCAGCAGCTTTCTCGTTTAGGGATGCTGTCGGTTGTCCTTGTGGCATAATGGTGGTGGTGGTGGTGGCATTGGTGGTGCTGCTGCTGCCGCTGCTGCCTTTGCCGTGTCTGTTGGTGGAGCGTTATCCCACAGTCCCAGTCACATGGGCACTGAGCCAACCCCCTGGTGCATAGTTCCGCATTGACGACGACAATGACTATGACTGCTGGCACTTTGTGCTCCTGTTCGTCCTCTTCGGATCAGTGTGGCTCCTTTGTGCCGTTTGTGTTTTACTTCCACTTCAATCATAACTGTGTTCAATTGTTGCTTTTATTACCGCAGTTTTTTCACCTTTTATTTATTTATTTTTTTTTTGCTGGCTTGCTCTGCGGCTGGGAAAATTGGTTGGCTTTTCCGCTTACGGTTTACAGCTGTCCGCTGGCTGCTGCGGCTTCCTTGCTTGTATACCCTTGCAGAGGGTGTTGTAGACTTTTTCATAAATGTGTTACGGAGCATATATATTAAACGAATTAGTGGAAACAGGCGTAACAAAGCTGTAATTAAATCTTTCAATATCATTAGATACCTTGGCTCACATTTTATGTTTCTAAATAAATTCATAAATAGATTTTTCCCTAAATTTTATGTTAATCAATTCAGACCTATATTATACAGATGCCAGAGGATATATAAATTATGTAAGAGTATTTAAGCTTCGGATATTGCTCGCTTGTTATTCGCTTATTTTATGATTTCGTGCAACCGACAACCGTTACATGTGCTTATCTGCCTGGCAGAGCTCTTCTGCTCACCTCAGCACACATTTTCCATTCATTTCCTTCCCGATTTTCCGCAAGAGCAGTCGCCTGCACAGCCCCACATGCCACATGTGTGCGTCCGAGTACAACAATTGCGCATAATATAAATTAATAATGCAACAATTGCATTATATATATATCTATATGGCTGCTGTTGTAGTTCGTGTGGCAAAGTTGATTTCATTAAATATTTGTAGCCGCCCGCTGTTATCAGTTTTTGAAATTGTTTTGCATCAGTCAGCAACAGCAGCCGACATTTCATGCTTTTATTGCGCTTGTCCCTAGCTTTTATGACAGCACCAGCAAATAGAAATTCCAGACAAAGTCGCACTCGCAGACATATCAGCAGCCAGTTTGACTGGGCCACAACCAGTTTGCCGCCCCATCAAATGCATTTGGCATACCGACCACGCATCCTGCCGCACATTTGCTTCAACATTTTACGAGCGTGTTAAAATCGAGCCGAGCAACGCGCTCTCCGATTTTAGTTGTTGTTGTCCTTTGTTCTGTTTCGTGTTTGTTTTACCAACATTTGTTGGCATGCTACATGCGTACGTGTTGGGCCTTTTTAATTGGCAACACTTGCAACATTGGCCAATAATCTAATTACAGGAGTCTGACAAGGAGACGTCATTCGGCTTTCTTCTTCAGTCTTAACGCTTTGTTATGCTCAATGTGAGAGAATCGCGAATTACTTAATTGCAAATAAGGAAAGTTATATCCACAAATGGAAGATATTTATATTCAACCCCTCGCTTATAAATATAATTATGTATGTAACAATAATTATATGGAGAATTCTAAGTCGCTATTCGAATTTTCGAATTTAAAGCTAAAGATAAGAAGAAGAAATGAGCCTTTTTAATTTTATACCATAGTATATACTCCTAAATGAAGTAATTCTTGACATTGTATTTGATAGAAACCAATATTTATAAATTTATACTTATTTAGTAGTTACATAACTTTAGTTTTGTTCAAAGTCTGTGCCTAAATTTAACTTAAGACAATATACTTCCAAGGCAAACTCGTGCGCCTTCCTAAGAATCCAACCAATTCCTTCAACTACTTTCATTTAGCTCATTAAAACTTAATCCCAAGCAACTCTGCAATTCAGTCATTTCAATTAACGCTTAGTTTTGCGCTCCAGTTATGAAACTTAACAAACAAATTACAACAACGTTGGGGAAAGGGGCGAAAAACTGTGTCTCATGCTGATTTTTGGTCTTTCACTGCCTGATTTTGTCTATCAAAAAGTCATTACTAAGCACAAAACCAGAATATAATGAAAGTTGGACTCATTACGCAACGACTTCTCGGCCACAGCGCCGTCCATAAAAATATCAATATTAATTAGTATGAATTACGTGACAATTTGCGCATAGGTTTTGCCGGCCTAGTTTCACTTGGAGACTCGCCCCAAGTCGCAGTCTGGTTTGTTGCCCTGTAATTTAGGGACTCATCAACACGCGGAACGCCGTGAAAAGCTGCGCTTAATTGTTTTCGATTTTCTACTATGCTTTGGAGCTGGTAAGGATTGGAAGCGAACTAAATCAACTAACCCACCCAGGACGGATTAACAAAGTGATTGGCAACGACATTAACATTTTCATCAGGCGCACAATGAATGAGTCAGAGAAATTGCTAAAGCAGCTAAAAGGGTAATAGAGAGTGAGTGTGAGTGAGTGAGAGAGGCTGATGCTTAGAATGAGAGATGAAGAGTTGACAGCCTTAATCCATCATCATTGCCCGAATGGAAAGGCTTTGAATTTTTATTATTATTTTTATGCATTTGTGCGTGTGGGCGGCAACTCTGGCGCCAAAGTTGGCAATGCTATATTCGCGATTTCGCTGTGTCAGCCATTTATCGCAAACTCACGGCTCACGTTTCTCATTAGTCTCTGTTCTACTCATCAACTGTCCGTCCGTCTGTCATTATGTCGCTTCGTTCCGTCTGTACGATGGGGCGGAAATGATATTGTTATGCTTTGACAGCGCACAAATTATCGATACATTTTTTATGTCTGTAGCTGCTTTTGTCGAAAACATATCAATGAAGCTTTCTTTCATAAACGGAGCCTATGATAGCCTTTGGTGCTAATCACGTCCAAGGCTTGACAAAAGGTGACCATGGAGAACAGTAGTTAAATTGTGAAATATTACATGAGATTTCTAAATTTAGTGTCAAAATTAAATACTTCGGAACTGGCTATAAAAAATGGGAAATTTCTGACTCGTGATTTGTAAATAAAGTGGCAATGGAGAGCATATAATTTAATATATTATATAAACATTTTTGACAATAAAGGTCATATGTATAAAGTATTTTATCGGGTATGGGTAAATTTGAATATTATTTATTTACACTTTGCAATAGCAATAGCAAACACATACAAAAATTTGCTTTATATTTGTGTTATTTGCATAATGTTATTTGCATTAAATATTTTCTTAACTTATTCTAGATATCAATGGGCAAAACATAGTGCATAAATGAGGACATAATCACAATTGAGCAAAACATAAATTGAATTCAATTTCTCATCGAATTAGATTTAAAAGTGTTCGCCAGCACCATTTCAGTCGCATCCACGTTGCTTTAATATTTATTGTTATGTATCCTAGGCTTATTTTTTTAACTCTATAAATTTGTTTTGAGTCCATGGTGAGGCCGCGCTGCTTGGCGGGTGGCTAAGTGGCGATAATCATGACTGACTTTTACAACGCCCATCTGCTAGCGACAAATACAACTGCATGGACTACTCCACCAGCCCCACTCTGCCACCCAACCACGCTCCTTTCGCTGACTGCAAACACGTTTAATCTGCTTGCCACAGATTTCTATCACTGTCATGGCTGTTGTCGTTGCCGCTGCCGCTGCCGCTGCCGCTGCTGCTGCTGTCGCTGACATCGCGACGCCAACGGCGCTGCCATTGTCAGCGCCAGGCTGTGGCACATCGGCCTCATCGATAGGGCCGCTAGGGCCGGGAGCCGCGCTGCGGCTGTGGCTCTGGCTGTTTTTCCTTTGGATTAACATCAGCGACGCTGCGCCCTGCCGTGCCGCCTTTTTTAATGATACACAATTAGTGCGATGATAAATGGTCTGTCAAATGCAGCATCAATGCCTGACAACAACAACAGCCACAACAACAAGCTTCTATCCTTATTTTTTTTCGTCCTCTCCTTTTTCATCTGTGACTCTTTTCCTACTTAGCCCAGGCGCTAGCTTTGTAAAAGTTCGTTCATTGATATCATCAGTTTTTGTAGCTCTCGTCGAGTAAGATATCCACAATAGACAGTGGGCGGACAAAAACTAATGATGCCAGTGCCCTGATATTGGATATTAATTGTTGCAAAAAAAAAAAAAAAAAAAAAAGGACAAGCTTCACTTGAGCTACTAGAGGGATAGTGGTCGAGGCAAGTGGTCGGAGTTTAGTTGCTTTCCTGTCGGCGACGAAATCAATTAAAATGACTGAAATAAATTGTACACACAAAGTACATGGCCAACACAGAGCAGACATGCCCAGCTGGATAAGCTCGACTAAGTCTGCCAGTTTGTCTGAGCGGGCATCAGGGGAACTACTTCTGATTAGCCTCGTTGCTATGGCCCACTTTTCCCCATTTCCACTGGGGCGAATGCGAATGAAACAGGCCATAAAATATGGCATGCGGCACAGTCTTAGCTCTCTCTGTTTAAGGAAGTGTAATAAATACGTGTATATATATATTTATGTTACTCCTATTGTATGTCAGTCATATAGTTAAAGTCGCATCAAATTGTGTTTCCATGCAGAACTCATTTAGCTGAAATTCGATGCGCAGTTTCAACTATAATAATGCAAGACAACTTCTGGGTGAACTTTAATGGAGGACAGCTGAAAATATTGATATTGATAATCACATTGATGCAGTACATAAGTGGGGAGTTCGCTGGAGTTCAAATACTCCAACTTCAGTTTCAATTTTGGTTGCTCACGAGACCACTTAGACAATCGACTTAGCAGCTACGGGCTAAAATGCCTTTGTTTGTTTTTAGTTAAAACAAATATTGGGAACAAATTTAACTTGACTCTGGTCAGTGGCGTAGACAGGATTTTGTTTGGGAGGTTTTGAAATAAATGTTTTTCTGTTTTTACAAACTTGGGGGCTTAACCTCCAAAACTAAGGCCACTGACCCTGAGTATGATTACAAATATCGTTGTTGATGTTATCCTGTTAAAAAAAATGATTGGATTTTTTTAAAAAATCTAATTAGTTTTCTTATTGCCATAAGTTTAGTTTTCTTATTGCCAGATTCTGCGTCTTCAAAAGCGTATATTTCAAATTAGTATCTTATTTTCATTTCCATGCCCAATATCTTTGTTTCCTTTAAGGGTCTCAATATGAATTGTGAAAACCCTTATATTTACATATACATTTAGAGAGCTATTCAAATTAACAAATTTAATCAAAGTCACAGAAGCTGTACAACTTTTTGATATTAATTAAAATTTTAATTTTAATCTCTAGGAAATTATATATGTATATTTTAGTAACCTCCTTCGGTAAATTGTGCTTGTCGAGAGGTAATTGTCGATGTTGACAATTGTTTGCTTAAATCTTATTATATCATAACCCGCTTTGCGGTACACTGGCTCTAATATTCAAATGGATGGTCGATAATCAAATGAGCTGGGCTCTCGCAAACAACATTAGGCTCCTGTCCAAGGAAGCCCCGCCTATTCCCAGTAACGTTACCCAGGCTCAAAATCAAATATGCAATCTGTAATCAGCTGCTGCTGCTGCCGCTTTGGCAACTGAAAATGCAAATGTGAGTTTGGCGGCGTATGCAGATGTGATAGACAGCAGTAATCGCGAACTGGCTGCGCTGGCATAACTGTAAATTATCGCTACTGAATCAGGTTGCTGCCACATCGGCTCAGATAACGCATTGGCAATGGGGCATGCTTGTGTCTTGTATGATTCAATTGGCCAATGGGCGGGCATTGGGCGGCACATCAAAGCCGCAGAGCATAACTTCATTTACATAGCAATCGCAATGGCCAATCGATAGTGTGTGCGTGTGTGTACGTGTGTGTGTGTGTGTGTATCGCATAACGCACCCGCATTGTTATCGAATTGAGAAGAGGGTGGCGCCGTTTGTCGTCGGTCCGCTCTGTGCTCTGTGCTCTACTCCATTTGGGCCTCGCCCTTTCGAACATTTAACATTTGAACTTTATTATTAGTTTTTGCGGTTTATTTCAATTCGAATGCAATCAGAGCGAAGTTGCCACAGTTTGCGGTACGAATGACACATTAACCGGCTGCCTCCACCGTGAAAGACAAGCGAATAACGGAGTGTGAGAGAGATGGCAGTGGGTAAGGACTGCCGCAGGATCAAGTGGTCGCGCATTTTACTGTCATTGTGGAAAAAAAGAATTCCCCAATTGATTTTTTGTGACAATGTCGAATTCGGCCTGCGTATACTATATCAATTTAAAGGCTACTTTTGCCCAAGGCAGTTTTCAGTCAAATTTAAGGATTAAATTAAAATTAGAGAGCATTTAATCTATAATATCTATGTAATAATATTATTTATAATTTTAATAATATTTAAAAATCAAATCAAAAATCAAAATTGTGGCAGATTTTCGCGGATATATCGATTTGATCGATTTGCCAGGTTTCCGAATCTGTCCGAAAAATTGTATGTATCTTACGTAGGCATAGACAAAAAATCTTAACTCTTTATCTGACGTGGGCTTACACAAGTATTCAAAATTTCTCTAATTGCATTAGCGACGATAAAAACCTCAGTCATGCGGACAGATAAAGGTTGCACAAAGCCAATATACTCTTTTCACTTGGAGTTCGAAATCGTAATCTAATTTCCACTTGGAGAACACATCTTTCAAGGAACAATTTACATAATTTTGAATGTTTTGAAATGAAATGAAAATATAAACCAAATTAGAGTTTTTTTCTTCTTTATTTAAAGATTTGGTCTTCATCGTTTCGTTGTTGTTCTTGGTTTTGGTTTGGTTTTGTTCTTTTTTTTGGTTGGATTTTTTGGTATTGCATTAAAAACATTAGAAATTACTTAATAGTTAAATCGAATGGCTTCGTTTAGTACTCAATGGAGTAGTCGAACACGCCGTAGTTGGCATACTTCTGCTCGAAGTACTTGGCGAAGGTGTCGACGTAGTAGATCTTGACATCCTTGAAGTAGCCGTTGGGCACAAAGAAGTTGTACTCATCGATGGAGCGATCGAAGGGATATCCGAAGGGCTTGCTGTCCACAAAGCGGGTGCCGGAGCCGACGCCCGACTCGTAGGTGTAATCGAAGTTGGAGAACTGCTCGTAATCCTCAGCGTAGGGCGACACAAAGAAGTAGAACTGCATGGGCAGGCCGTTCTCCCAGCCGCGTGGCAGCACCAGGCGATCGGGGAAGGCGTTGTGCGGCTCGCTCAGATCCAATGGGAAATCGTAGTTGCCCTCGCTGGCCAACATGACGTACTTGTACAGTTCGGTGTAGGTGATGCGATCCTCAGCGGTCCAGGTGAATTCCTTGGAGCTGCGCTTGATGGTGTTCTGGCCGGCGACGAACGGATAGACAAAGCTATCGATCTGCACAAAGTTCTGGTTGTTGTACTTCAGTGGGATGACGCGACCGTACTCATCGAACTTGGGTCCCAGGAAGACGCGCACAACACCCTTCTGGGCCTTGGTCGACTCGATGTTGAACTCGAAGTTGAAGGGCTTGTGGTTAAGACGGGCTTGACGGGCCAGCAGAGCCTTATCCCAGACAAACTTGCCATCGACGAAGGTCATCTTGTCGTTGAGCAGGTTGGTGACATCGAAGTCCACAAAGTCGAAGTAGGTGGTCAGCTTGCTGACGCTCACATCCTTGATGGTAATGCCCTCATAGTACAGATCCTTCTGTGTGTACGGTGCCAGGTAGAATTTGAACTTGTAGAAGACATCAGTGAACTTCTTGTAGAACGAGTAGAAGAAGGGATCGCGCAACATAGTTTCGAAGTTGAGGAACACGTTGGGGAACACCTCGTAGTCATAGTAGTCCACATCGGCGAAGTACATGTGGGAGAGCACATACCAGTAGTTGAAGAAGTACTTGTCATAGGTGTCCACATTGCCCTGCAGATAGTTGCCAATGAATTTGACGGACTCGGGCTTGTGCAGATCGATGACAACGCCATCGGCGGTCTTGTAGTAGCCGTTCTCCAGCACATCGTAGATGCGATCGAAGAAGTTCTGAATCTGGTAGAGCTGGTCGAATTTGCCGTACGTCTCGTAGTCGAAGTAGTTCTTGCGGTAACTGTACCCAATGCCGTTGTAGTAGATCAGCTGAGGATCATAGCCGTACTCGACCTGTTTGTACCAGAAGAATTCGGGAATCTCACCATAGCCGTTGGCCAAACGCTCCTGGTAGTAACGGGCCAGAATCTGTTGCACATTGTAGATCCACCATTCGCCGCGACGATCCTTATCCAGACCGAACTGCTTGCCATCGAGGAAGAACGAATAGTCCAAGTTCAGGTAGTACCAGTACGAGTTCCAGCCCAAATCCTCGGTGAAGTAGCTCAGCTTGCTCTCAGCGTTGAAGTAGTCAATGTCGCGGGTATAGTCGACGGGCATGTAGAATTTCTTCACATCCTTAATGATGTCGCCGTACTTGGGATCCTTGTTGTACTGTGCAATGTTCTCGCGCAGGAAGAACTTATCCTCGACGTACCAGTGCTCGCCGAGACCCATCATCTTCCACCACTGCCAGGTCTTCCAGTCCTTGGTGTAGAAGTAGAAGTTGTCGCTGAATTCGCTAACGTCCTTGTACAGGATATCCTTGTATTCCTTCTCGTACATGATCAGCTTGCTCCACACATCGTAGTCGAACTTCTCGGCCTCGTACACGAATTTGCTGTTGAAGAAGTACTGCGGGAAGATCTCATAGATCATCGGCAGAATGAAGCCCTCGTATTCGGGCTTGTGGATGACAGCCATGGTCAAGGCGTAGACAAACATGCCCTCGTTCACATGGATACGCGCCCAGGCGACATTGCGGGTAAAGGTCTCCCAGTCCTTGGCGTAGTAGAAGAAGTTGAACAGACCCCAGGCCTGCTTGTGATGGGTCTTGACCAGAGCGCCGAAGAATTCACCCTTTGGCAGCAAGGCGCCTACCTTGTAGGACTCCCAGAATTTCTCCATATAGTAGTCGAAGTTCTGCTGGAAGCAATAGCAATAGCTTATCCCATTACTATTTTGTTTTTTTATTGGTTTATGCCAAACTCACCCGGTATTGAGCCTTGTCAACAATCAGCTTTTGTCCCAACTTGATCCATTCCTCGAACATTAGTGGATCTTCCACGCGGTAGACGATCTCGAAGAGGAACTTTTGCTTATGCAAAAATTGAGCATCCGCGATCGGCACCTTTGTCGACGTGGGCACGCTAAACGCGGCCACACAGCCAACCAGGGCCAGCAGGACCAGTGTCAGTTTCATCCTTGTCAGCGTTTCCTTTTACTGCTCCGGCTTTGGTATGCTTCAGCTCCAAACGCCTAAAGACTGTTGCCATTGCCGTGCTGCAACTGCTGCTTTTATACCCAAATGCCAGTGTCCGGCAGTGCACCATATCAGCAGACAAAAATAGCAATAGCATCATCACAACATGGTCGCCAATTATGTGCAGTTCGATCCCCACTTATCAGCCGCTCCGCACAGGTGCCCGGCTCACCTCCCCCAGCCACCAATTGCACGCTGGATCAGGTGAGATAAGCCAAGCCAGCAGCCAAATTGCATAGCAGCATCCCAGCGCTGTCGCTGTTGTATAATCTGAATGCAGCATTTCGCATTTCTATGATCTATAATGTTTTTTATGAATTTGACACTCGACGACTTTCGGACGCTGCGCGCGTTGATAAGTCGATTGTTCTTGGGCTCTGATATGATTTTTGTTGCGTTCAGCTGTACGAAATTGTTTATGAAATTCTATTTTCAGACAAATTTTGAATTGATTATTATTATTCTTTATTTCTTTTTTTATTCACCGAATTCATTTTATTATTACGTAAACTTAACTTTTTAAAAGCATTGTTGACTTCAAAACATCCACACCCTATATTTTATACATATGTTTTATATATTTTGATTATTTTATTTTTATATACATTTATAATACAATATATACAATAAGATAATAGTTTCTTACGATATTTCAATACTATATAATACGTGAACATCTTTTATAATCTACTGGCAGGCCACTTTGGTTGTTAATATGAGTAGTATGACAAGAGTACAAACTGCCAAAGATATATTTAAATAACGGGCTTAACCCACAAAACTAACACCCCATGCCCTCGACACTAAATGCTAGAGTATTGTTGGTATAAAAAGGTTTTTATTGGTATATAAACACAGGTTTCTTAAAACAAAAGAATCCGAATGAAGTTCATACCAGCAGCTAATTTTATATTATTCGATAAGTTTACTTGATCCAATTCATTCAAGTTAATATTCTTTCATAATGTGACCTTTTTCAAGATACACACTTAATATTGTAGCAACAAACAGACGGAAATGAGTATAGTGGCTCAGCTTATCGTGAGCAATATATATATACATATACATATTTGCTGGCAAAATGCATTTTATAGGCCACAGGTCGCACTTCATTATGACACAGCAAAATTTTAAATAATAATTGTAGAGCTGGACAAATATTTTAACTGTACAATAATAAATGATAATCATAATATTGCTACAGCTGAACAAAGAATATATAATTTGCAATTAATAAAATAATAAAATCTTGTTTCTACAATAAATACAACATTTTTTCATAAATACATTGTCATTTATTGATATAATTGTGCGATTACCTTCTTCATTAATTAAAAATTAAAATAAGTAATATAAGAATGACACATCAAAAAATTTATGGAAATCAGGCCGAATATAATAATATAAAATGTATTTAAATAAATCTAATAAATTAAAAATTTTCAAATTAGCTATAAGCAATAGTATATCATGATCATCATTGTTAGGCTGTTTTCGGAGCAAGGCATAGTTAATTGTAAAGCACTGCAATTCCAAGGTAAAGGAAGTATATTCAAAAGCAAAGCAATCTGTTAGGCAATAACAAAGCGTGAAGCAAAACGCAGCGAGTTGTTAAGAAGAGTTCCCGCAAAGACCAAAACTCACTCAAATAAATGCGCAATTAATTTTCATGGCAAGACTCGAGAGGAATTTTCATTTCGGGGCACTTTGCTGCAAATTGTTCACAACTACAGCTTGTCCAATTCAATGGTTAAAATAATAGCAAGCTGTCGGTGCGGGGGGTTCGGGTTGCTTTCGAGGCAGCTTAGAAATAAACAAAAAGAGCAAAAGAAAAACACACGAAAAAATGTATTTTTGCTCGCTTTCCAAACAAGCGTGTGAAATATTTATATATATGTTTTTAACAAAATGAAGTTGTATAAAGTTTTTTATGTTTCCCATTGGTATACTCGGTCCAGAGGGTATATCGTTTTATGCAGAAGCGCAAACAATATATAATCATTGAATTTTTAGTTTGTTAACTAAGTGAATAAATATAAAATTTTATAAATTTCTTTACTAATAAATTACATTTTATATTCATTGAAAGTATTATGTGAAAATTCTATTTATGCAAGGTATTTTTTGGTCGAAAATTGTCGGTTGAAACTCTCTTGCGTTTTTATAATATTCCCGCAGTTTTGCTAAAAGTTTATTTTTTTATTAAAATATTGAATGTTTTTACTTGGGCGTTAGTACTTGTTACTACTTGCGTAAAGTTTGCCATACCTTCATTTTGTTGCTTTGTGCAATTCCGTAATTTATTTTCGCTGGCTATGTTGGTAGCAAAAAATCAAAATCGCGCAAATGAGCAAAGTTTTCTTCGCCAATTTCTACTTTATTTTTATTTATTTATTTTTTTTTGCAACGCAAAGCTGCAGAATTTATTGCTTTTGAAATGTGGTTGCGCATAAATGTGCAGCAGAACAACAGGAACAACAAACAACTGCAAACAGCCAGCAGGCAAAAAAAAATATAAGAATATATAGAAATGTTGTTGGCCATGTAACCAACTGCGGTCTCCAGCTTGGGTCGAAAGCCGCGAGGCCGCAACGTAAATGAAATGAAATGAAGAAATGAAATGAAATGAAAAATCCGCACATAATTGCAAATGCGTGAGATATTTTCCAAATGGCGAAATTATGAAAATGAAATGAAAATGCTATCGTATTTCCCATGGTTGAGTTTTCATTTCGCTTATGGCTTGCCTTTACCACGATTTTAAGTATTCCACTCAGGCTAGGGACTTAGATACATTTTGACGCCTCATTGTTGGGCAACTTTTATTTTGATGGCCCAGTAACTTGGGACATTTTCCCAAATTGCCAATTGGAATATTTGAGCACATCAAAGCAGCTGCCATAAATAAATAAGTTCTAATCTAACCATTGACCTTCTCTAGTCGCCAGACAGCTTGTCACAATACCATTTTCTGGTTGATAAGCTTATAGTTTATGTTTTGGGCGATTAACAATAAAGTTTAAAATAAGTCTCTGCATCTACGTGTTTTTGTTTTATTTTTAATTAGTCACCACACGTCAGCTGCATATATAGTATAAGTTTATATCAGTTGAGAAGCTGTGTATTTAAAACAAATGTGAATTTGAAATATATAAGAAAACCATGCATATTACGTAATTAGAAGTATTTTGCAAATTCTAAAGGCAATTTTCTGGGTATTATAAATAAATAAATGGTACACAAATAAAGCTTTTTTATTCCTGGCTCTGATTCACCGTTAGTATTCAAATAAAAATAATTATGACACTAACTATTTATATATACAGAAATATTTAAATATATTTCAAGCAAACAAATTGACTTAAGTCGTTTTAATATAATAAAAATAAATATTAATATATTTACATAGTTATAGTTATTATTGAAATAATAAAATTATTAAAAGACATAAACGAATTTGCACTTCAAATTAATAATTTATTTAGGTTTCACATCCCATATTAAATTTTCATTACATTTGCTTATAATAATTTTATTGGTTTTTGGTCATTTTTTTTCTTATTTCTATCATTTTAATAACTAATTGATTGGAATAAAATATAACTTAAACCTGTTATAGAATAAATTTTCAAATTTTAAAGGCCTATTGAAAATTCGAGTATCTTTTCGCACAAAATGGGACGTCAATTGACCAACAAAAATCGGCTTAAAAACCAATACTTATTATTATTAAGGGCCATATATTTGTAAAATACATGAGCTTTTGCAATCTGAATAGTGTGTGCGACCTACATACTTAATTAAGTGGTGCTCTTTTATTTAAAACGCGAAATTAATGGCCAGCCTCTATATTAATACAATAAAAACTATTAATCAATCTTTGTTAGCGCCCATATTCAAACGATTCAGAAATAAAAACGAATAAAAACTTGTACCCACTTTACAAATTTAATGGAGTTAACAATAATAGCTGCAATTATATTTCAAAACTTTTTTTTACGGCTTTTCAGTTTTTTTTTCAGCATGTGCTCCAGATACACATGTACTATATGTATATGTATTGCCTGCTTTATTGAAGGCCTTTGTATTGTGGGCGTGCCCAACAGAATTGTTGCCGCGCCAAGATTCACTGAGCCCGAAACATAAAAAGTCTACAGAAAAGCTGCTGTTAGGAGTAGAAAAAAAGTTTCAGTACATGGCGCTTGGGGGCACAATAGCGCAAAAGTTTCAAGTGGACTCTCTAGTGGGGCATCTGTGGCAGTATTGGGGGCGTATGGGGGTTGTTTGGGCACTGTTATATGTGCTGGTCGTTGGCATCTGTTCAGCGTTGTGGCACATATTCCACTTTTGCCTTTTATTGCATGTTGTTGGTTAGCTCGCTCGGACTCAGTTGGGCTCTGGGCTCCTGTTTTACCATGTATTTTCATTGTTTTAGAACAATGTTTCCCATTTGGTTGCGCGACTGACTTTGATTTGCCGTCTCACTCAGATGCACCCGGCCCCAGCCGCCATCGCTCTGTTATATTGTAGTTTTATTTATGTCAGCAAAAAGAATTTAAAAACCCGTCAAGTTGGTGCAAGTTTTTTATTCCATATTGATGTCTTTAAAATGCTTTATGGGAACTAATTTTTTACAAGTTTAAATGGATTTTTTAAATTAAATGAATTGCTTGGCAATAAAATTCATATTAAAAGCAGTGTCACAATTTATTTTAAAATTTATTTAAAATATTTTTTTATTGCTAGAAATTTTAATTTCTCACCAATCGAAAATCTTCTACATAGTATAAAACATTCTTTACAACTCAATAGGTTCACCCCAAAAAGTTCTTCGAGCGAGAGCTTTAAGCTTTTGTCATTAAGCGAGCGCATATGAAATAAGTTCTTATTGATATTATTCTTGTCGCTTGTATAGCGTATGCGGCGCATGATCGCTAACAGTCAGGATGGCCGAGTGGTCTAAGGCGCTGCGTTCAGGTCGCAGTCTACTCTGTAGGCGTGGGTTCGAATCCCACTTCTGACAAGATTTTTTTTTTCTGACCTGTTATAATAATATTTTTATATTTCTGTATATTATTTATAATTTATTCGGTATATTATAGAAAAGCGCATAAATGAAAAGTTTGAAAAAAAATCTGATGAAAAGATAACAAATGCAGTCAAAAACATAGCAAAACCGATTTCTCATCACTTGCCAAATGCAAACATAAACGCAAAAACCGATGCTGCTTATTGTTGTTGTTTATTTATTTTTTTTTTCTTGGGTGGTTCGGCCTGGTGTTTGGCCGCCAGCCACTTGAAAATGTCTGTGAGCCACTTTTTTTGTGTGTGAAGCACATGGCGAACATTAACAAAGTTTCACTTGGAAATTAAGTTGCTTTTCTGGCTGCTGCTGCTGTGCAAGAATTCAATAAATTTGCTGTAGGGCTTGTTTGTAACAGTTCAGAGGCAAACAGCAATAATACAGGCAGAACAACCAGCAACAGCACATTTCTCTTTTTGCTACAGTTTTGCTTTTTTCGCAACATGACGACCACGAAACGGAACCCAACAGTAACACACACAGGCACAAACAAATGCTCATAAAATATTTAACTGCAGATACACACCCCTACCTACACACACACACCGTATGTCCGAGAGGTCGTTTGAAATTGTAGCATTGCAAAAAAGTGCGTCAAAAAATGTGTGTTTTATTTTTGTCTTTTGGTTGCTGCTGCTAACAATAAAAGTTCTCGGGGCACCCAATATATATATTTTTTTTGTTGGCCGACGTTTCCTTTGGCTTCTCATTTTCTGCCATTTGCAGCTGTGCTGAAATGCAAACGAAACGCAAACACATACACACGCACACACAAACACACACGCACACCTGCTGCCCCGGAACAGAATATATCGAACACCAAAAACTGTGGGGCAAAATTTGGGAAAGAATTTGCAGCAGCTTGGTATGCGCCTATACATATGTGTGTATTTGTGTGTGCCCCTAGCAGGGGTGGGCATCCCTTTCGCCAGCCGTAAACGAAACTGGGTTACAAAGTTTTATTTTCAAATGTTGTTTTTGCGGGTGGAGCGTGTCGCTGGCAGGGGGCTGGCAAGCCAAAGTGAATTTATGCCAAACGCGAATATTTCCATTGATTTTGGCTTCTTTATTGCCATTTTTCGACCTCGTCGTTGGCATCCTTAAATGCTGCACACAATTGTTGTTTCTGTTTCTTCTTGTTTGTTTTTTTTTACTTTGCCAGTACTACTAACAAATAAATTGCTCACATGATAAAAACTCAGCTGCAACTGCAACTATAGTTGCAAAAAAAAAAAAAAAAGAAATGCAAAAAAATTAAGGCAAATAGATGCACAAAAGGAGTCGCAATATATATTTTATTTCTGTTTGTAGAGGCCATTCGATTCGATTAAAAAAGAGTTGTAGTTCACCAAAAAATTATATAATACATGCAACAATTGAATGGAAATTTATTTTGGTTACTAGAAAACAATAAAGAATATAAATTAAGCCTTTCTAATGACTGTCCATAAAAACAGTCTGTTGCATTATTTAATATTAAATTGCGACAAAATAATAAATTCATTAAAACATATAAATTTTATTTTTACTGCAAGATTGTTCTGATAAACTTTTTAATTATTGTTTGATCGGAAGCTATGTTCCACATACATTTACAAACATTTACTTTAGACATGTTTCAGCAATTTCCAAACCCCAAGTTGGGAAAGGCATTTTAATTAGAATACATGATCCGGATAAAATCAGCTAGTGCTTCATAACTTTGCATACGCTTTTTTTGGTTATTGATTGTAAAAAAATTATTATTATAGCTGAGCTTTTACCATATTTACTCTAATTCTGATTTTATTCTTGTATCTTTTCAGGTGCGTATGCGTATTTGAATGCTAAGTGTGCGGGAAAACAACGTTAACTGAATATTAATGATACCCACGATAAGTATACTCAAAGCTACCTGCTCGTTGCACTTATTAGTTAGTTATTATGTTGCCACAAGTGTATAATAAAATTAAGATTGGTCTGCCGCCATTGTAAGGTGCCACCATTCGTTGAACTCACTTGTAGTATGTAAATAATGGACGTTATGTAACTTCCGTTTGTCAGGAGGAGTACTTTGCGATAATAAATAACCGTTCAGCTTCTGCTGCGGTATTCTCTCATATTCTCGCATGCTTTCCCACTTCTGTTTAGAGGGAAATTTATTTGAACCACGTCGTCGTCGTCTTCTTCTTCATCATTGTCTTTGTATTCGTTTCATTGCCGCTAGCGCTTTTATCTTTTACATTCAGTTTACTTTATTTCTTTTGCGACTTTACTTCCATACCTTCTCTCAACATCTTTTGTATTACTGCTACGTGTGCCAAAGTAAAGTACGTATATTCAGTCTCTTTCGCACTGACCCTCTTTTTCACTCTCTATCTCTCTCTCCCTCTCTCTTTCTCTCTTTGTCCGCAGCTCAGAATAAAAACCTTCTCCACGCCGCCATCCTTCAATATTAAAATGGCGGCGCCATCACACAGAAATTATGAAAGGCCTCTGAATACCGTTACGGACTCAAAGCAAACGCTTTTTCACAACTTAAGACTTTGGGCTTCATCGGGTTTTGGCCTTTAAAGTCGCATGGCTTTCGCATAGGGGTTGGGGCGTATGGGGGTTGCTTTGACGATGGGCTAAATCCGCACAATGAGTTAAAGGCCAGCCACAAGTAGCTCAACGGCACACAAAGACCGCAAAATAATGATAATAATGATGACATTGACGATTTCAATTGTATATAAAACAAACGCTTAGGCAAGTAAAAACCCTTCGTTTTTCTTTCCTTTTAAAACCGTTTGACATTGCGACAAGCACTTGTCGGTTGTTTTGAGCACGATTTAAATGCCATGGCATTTGCCAGGAAAAGTGAATGTAAGCCTTGCTAAAATTCGTTCTAACAAGTTAATTCCTGGAATAACACTTGGCATTCCCTAGCTACATTTCATCTTTTTTTGTTTGAGAATTGATTTATAAATTTATAAGCTCTAAGAAATATGTTGGACAGTTTAACATAAGATGAAAATTCTGAAGATATCATTTCTTAGAATATCCTTTTTAGCTTATTAAATATAAAATAACTATGTAGGGAATTGAACAGATTTTCATTTAATCTAGTGCCTTGTTTACCACTGTTTTAACGCACATTCCTTTGAAAATATTCTGTAGCAGATGCAAAGAAATTGATATCTGAAAAAACATTTAGCATTACTTAATGTAAAATTGTTATTATTAAAGCTGATTTATGTAAATTTGAGAAGGGTTTTCATGAAATGAATGTTAAGCTCATAAGCCCTTTTTTAAGCAGTTTAAAATAACTTGTGAACAAACAACTTAAAAGTAGCAGTTGGATTCAATCAATCAATCAATCAATAGTTAGAGCCTTAAATGGGATTCTAGGACTACTTTCTGCAGTTGCAATTTTATTCTTCTTGTTTCCCAGGCCTAATCAAAGCTATTCTACTATTTTCTATGCCAATAAATATTCAATATTTATAAAATAAAAACGTTTCAGTAAGTAAATTTTCAAGCAATCTTTGCATTTTAGAACATGCTTAAAAATAAAGCCCTCAGTTTCAATCAATTTACCAGCAGCAACATCACAGCTAACATTGACAAAAAAAAAGCATTACTAATCTCTAGTTATTATCCCATATCCGATCTATTCCGTGCAATTGCACAGCGCTCAATTTCCTTATGGCCAATTCCGTCGACTAAACTACATCGATGCCAATTGGCACCGTGCACCTGCAGGAGCTTCGGCTTAGGCTCTCTGGTCCAGGTGCAGGTACATTCGCTCGATTTGACATGACCCGCTTTAGTTTTGAGCGCGTGCCATGAGAACCACAAAGGCGAGATGACTCGTTGCTGTCTGGTTGCCTGTCAGCTTGTTGCAATAGATTTCATTTGCTGGCTGGGCCAGCGTCCGTTTTATGGGTCATTGGAGCAGCAGCATCAGCAGCCACTGACGTGCTTCTGGTTGTCATACAGGCAATCATTTGGTTGCAGTTGATGAAAACCCGGAGAGCGTGCAGCGACATAACCTACATGATAATGTTGATGTCAGTCGAGGACAGGATGGCACACGATTGATAGAAGGGGAAGGGGCACGCCGGGGCCCAGTCGAGGCAGTTAAACCCAGCCAAGTTGGGGCGCTGCTCCAGCTGCAGTTGGTTGACAGCCAAACGGCATCATTAAACACGAACAAAGTATCATCGTCATACTCATCATCATCAGCAGCAGCCATCAGATGGTATACATAAAGTTTAGCACGTGCCAGCCACTCTGACACTGCGAGAAATTGCCCGGGCACAAGCTCGTAAAATTAAATGTTTTAAAATTGTTCAAATTATTGTTAATCAAGTGCCGCGTGCCACTTGAAGTTGCACTTAAAAGTGTTCACAGCTTAAATGTTACCAAAATTAAAGCAGCTTTATTTCGTTGTACACTTGAGAACTTAATTCTTAAAGTTAAGCAAGAGTAAAGTTTATAAATTATTTTACAAAACACTATATATACAATATTCTGGAGCATTCATCAGTGTGCAAATAGGCTCCAAATTTTTATTAAATTTTATGCTTACGATGTTTTTCCCTTCGACAAAATTTGCATGAATGTAAGTTTCATGCTTGTAAGATTTTGATTAAATATAATTGCATAAAAATTATGCTTTTTAATATATAAATTAATAAAACAATTTATTATCGAGACAATAAATAATATTCCGCTGGTAATCATGCATTTTAATGCATATTAGTAAGACTTAAAGCTCTTATGATATGCAAAACGCACGTTGAACTCTCAGTGTACTGCAAGGCATTTTGTACATATGTTAAGTTTCATGCTGTGCATCTCATAAAGCTCACATGGCGCGCTGCCTGACGTGCGTACCTCCCTTTCCCCACTCTTAGCGCCAATTTATAAAGGAATGCACGTCATTGTTTGATTGTATATACGTGTAGCCCAGCTCCAGCCTGGCCCAAGTGCCTGAGCTTGATCAATTACACCCACTGACACTGTTAACCCAGAACAAGGAGCACGCGCTGGCCCAGGCACAGGCTCTCATATTTGAGAGAGTGTGTGCGTGTGTAGGGGGGGCATATCATTGTCATTGTAATAAGTGACGCGTGTGCTTAGTGCACACACACACACACGCACACACCTGCGTCACACTCGCCGCACGTCTCGCTGTCTGTGTCTTCTCTGTCTTCATCTCGACTTCCATCTCGGCCTGTTTGCGATTCATTCATGCATGCCTCACTGGCCCAGTTGCGACTGGATGCGTGCACCTGACAACGCTCCAGGCGCTCTTAACTCCCGGGCCTGCTGGCCATGTGTTTGCTTAGGCACATGTAAAGCGTCTTATCTGCGTCATGTAAATGCTGCTGCCTCCGCCTTCGGCCCCATTTGCCAAAGCCAGGCCCGGGATTATGCACAGCCACACGCAAACGCCGGAGTGGAGCCCAACGTGTCGGGCTCCAGCCAAATGCCTTGGCACACATTCAGATGAGTTTTCAGCCAGCTCATGCCGAAAATATCATTTAGTTTCTGTTTGAAGAGCAAGTCATACAGGCGTGTGCTTCTAATGATGCACACAGCACCAATAAAAGATTCGAAGAAGAATGGAAATGCATTAAGCAAGTTGTCAGCATGCAAAACACACAGAAATACACACAAATATTTGGCATTCCATGGCTCGAGAGGAATAATCCACACAATTATGGAAGTTAAATACTATGATTTTCACGAAGTGAAGAGAGTATATGGAGGTTATTCAATTCCCTACTAATTGCATGTCTGTCCGTATGAAACAAATTTAAAGCTAGAGACTTGAAACATGCGTGTAACCCACATCAAATAAAATGTCTGGCAATTCGATTTAACCAATAGATCTCCCTCAGTTTTAAAGCTAGCTTCATCAAATTTTGCAGACGGATTACTGATAATCTCCTCTGAATATCGTTAAAAAAATGTTTATATACGCCCATTGGGGATGTGTCACATCGATAAAATCTATATAATTTGAGGGCGGGTAAACTCCAAGATCCATCGCTCCCAAAATTTTAAAACCAAAGTCACCAAATTTAGCAGACAGTTTAAATCGAACAAAATAAATGTATGCACGCCTGTCACAGACTACAAAATTAGATATTCTAAAAATAAGAATAGAAATTAAGGCCGTTTTCGACTCTTTTAAACTATAACAACCGTCAGAAACTTATTAATATTGCTTATTCAAAATATTAAATAACATGACATATCAAAACTTTCAACATTATAGTAAACTTAAATGCTCGCTCAACTTTCTCTTAACGCAACCTGACTTGTCAGTAGTCCTTAACTCAGTTCAGAACTCACTCAATATTCACTACCTCAAAATGTAATTAAATTTACAATTTAACATCTGTGTTTCGTTTGGTCCTGGCTATGCTTTACGCATGAGAAATTTCTCGACATTTGCTTGGCTCTTTAATAAAGCACCTGCCAATTGGTTGCAACAATTTGTTGTCATTAACAGTTCTGGAGCATGGGTCTCTGGTGTCAGGTCTTTGTCTGGCGGCAGTTGCGACATGCCACAGCTGACAGAAGTTCTTCATCGTTAGCCAAAGGGGAATCCTTTACAAAGGACGCTGGGGCGTTGTGCTGAAGTAGAACGCAATGAGCGTAAATAAATGCAAAATAATACAATAATAATTAAAAGTGCATAAAAAAAACGTAACTGAATCGTGGCACAGCACGGCACCGGAATTGTGCGCGACCGTGCCAGGATCGTGCTGGGTTCTGAGGTCCTTTGGCCCAAACATGTGCTGGCCGCGCGTTTTCACTTGACGTAAGTTGCGTTAATTGCAGCATAAATGGCGTGTAGTCCATATCCTGTCACACTTTGCGGCAACCGCAGGACATGCGGCAGACCCCGACCCGCTTCCGTTTTCCGTGTCTTCGCGCAACTTCGCTCGACTCCGCTCACACTTTCGGCCTAAATGAATTTAAAGGCTTTTATGACTTTTCCTTAACGTACACCGATTAATTTCATTTTGTACGAAGCACGTTCGCATCGAGTTTATGTTGCACCAAATAGCCGATGGATGGCGCCACTGCCAAAAAAAAGGTGAGAAATTGTACCGTTTGTCAGTATTTCATTTCGATTAATATCGGTATGCCGAGTGCCTTGTATACATGTTTCTTTACACAGATTATCATTAGTTATGCATTTTTCTTTATGCCTATTCTTAAATTTTTTTATATATTTTTAACATTCGAATAAATATTTTTTCGCAATTTTATGATTTAAAACTCTATATAACGGTGCCAAAAAAAGTATTTATATTATATACAATAATGGAAATTTTATTAATAACCGTAAACCATAAATTCAATGCAATTATGTTTATTGTTTACATAATAATTTTGTCAAGCTCTCGTTGAATTCTATACATATGACCCTTCCTTTTCTTTCTTCTTTCTCTTTGTCAACATCCAATCAAATTGGAATGCAGAAAGGGTAGAGGAATTAAATTTAATTGTCAACAATTTGAAATATTAACGAAGCTTCAATTTCATCGCAAATTTTTGCCCTGCCCAGGAACGTATTTTGTTTGTGGCCTTAGGGGGCGTGTTTGTCAGCACACAATGCACACAAATTCGATTTATTTCAATTGTTTGAATTAAACCTAACAAACCGTGTGGGAAAAAATGATTTATGATTGAGTTTTGGGTTTTTTTTTGTTTGTGTGACAATGCGAAAATATTTAATATGCCAGTTGTGCGATTATGATTGTTATGGAAAGTGTTATTTACAATAGAAAAAACCTTTATTGCATTATCTACAAATTCAAATGACTACAAGTTGAATTTAGTTACCTAATTTGACAATCTAAAGAATATAATAAATTTGTAAGATTATACTGAAAATAAACAACAATTGTTTGCTCTCTTTTTTAAAACTAGTTTATTATACATTTTATAAAAGTATTCATTTGTAAAAACAAGTATTGGAAATTGAAAAATCATCTATTTTGAATAATTTTCTAATAATAAATAAATAAAATTTTTAATATAGACCTTTTATGGTCGATAGGACTGTAATCTTTTGCAAAGAAAAGCAAAATGTATTTCAAAACAAGCCTACCTTGATAGCTTTCAGTCAAGTTCCCCAGAAAAATCATTGTTTTTTAACTAAAATCTGGACTTGTACATTGAATATATTAGTATAGGGCTACCCTCTCCAATCTTAGTATACTTTTGAATATGAGGTCTTTTATCTGTTTTTTACATAAAACTTTTTGATACCAATTAGCTCTGCTAATATCAATTGTCATTTTGTATATCTTCTTAAAAGCCAAATGAAAAACGCAATTACCGAGTGAAAGCGTCAGAAAGGTGTTTCAGTCGATCCATTTGTAGTTTTCGGACACGTTGAAAAGCCAAAAGCAAGGCAAGAGAGCAAAACTGAAGGGGGCTATCAAGATGCAAACAGCAGCAGCAAAGAATTTCTAAAAGTGGACTGCGACTGCGACTGGCACATCAATTGGAAGTGAAAACAATACACTACGAGAAAATAGCAGAGGCAGAAGCGTTGGCAACGGCAAATCAAACAAAGGGAGAAGGGCGGATAGCATGGAATGAGGTATTGCCTGAATGAGCTACCGATAAGCCTGTGGCCAATGTTGCTCCAGAGATAAGACACTGTCTACCCCAGGGCTGAGGACGGCGTCGATTTCTGATTTCATTTCGTTTACTGGCAGCTCTATGTCTAAATGATTCTCTACTTCTTTTTGCTTTTTCTTTTTTTCTTTTTTTTTATTGTTTGTTTGGATTTTTCATTCCATTCCCGATGTTTGGTTTTTGCTCTGCATTTCTTTCTGGCCTTTTGTGCGTCTGTATGTCGGCGTTCATTTCAATTAAATGCAAATCTCGGCTGGGATTTTTCCCATCGAATGCCGCTCGGCTGAGGGAGTCAGCCACGGAACATGGATGTGGACAGGAAGTGGCTCCGGTCCGTGGATGGCGCGTTGCAGAAATCGTAGAATGTTTTTCACGCATCGCCGCATTCTGTTTTCCGGCAGGCGAAGCCGCTTTTCGTTGTAGTTGCTTCGTTTTTTTTTCGACTGTATAATTTTTATGTGACGGCGCCGCCATTGTGTATGCCGTTGAGTTTTCATGGCCAGCAGCCAAAACGAGTCAAAAATCGCATTTCAAAAGCCGCTTATATTATGCGAATACATACCATGGTATCGGTAACTGTTACTGCAAAAATAATAGCAACAAAATAGTTATAATTTTGTTACTTTTGTTTGGATTGTTAAAATCGCGTTAAAATAGTTAAAACCTGACGAAAATAGACTTAGCATATATATAGGGAAATTAAATTAAAATTAATGTGTTGTTTTGAGAAATGTTTAAAAACTAATGTCAAACAATTCCGAAACTATTTATGATTGTGGACAGTATTTTTCGTAAATATTAACTTAGTGTTAACAGTAATCAGTTAGATTAGTTAGAAATATATTAAAAGTCTTGTTAGAAAAATAATTTGTGATCTTTTATATTTTTTTATAATATAATTTTATAGACTTCCTAATGCCTCAATTTAAAGACAGGTCATTAAGAAATGCTTACAACCATTTCTGCCAATCTTAATTTCTCTATCAACTTTATGTAGTTTACTTTCAAGTTCCAGTTAGGTCGTTTAGGGTATCTTTTATTATTTAGTACTTTTTTTTTGTCGTTTTCTCTACTCTCAGACTCTCAAAGGAGTGCATTTATAAAGTATTTGCATTTTAAATACCCACTGTCTTTTTGCTGGTATTCACTGTGTGTCTCCCCCGCCCCTTTTCATAAAGGTGTGGCCGTTGCGGGAGCCCCGTCAGTGCCCATCTTTTGAATGCGCATATTTATGAAGCAGCCGACAGTGGGCTGATGCTGGGTAAATATTTCCTTTTCCGCTTCCAAATATTGCGGTGCGTGTGTGCGTGCTGCCAACTTGGTGAACAATTCACCAGAGCCGAAATGAAAAATTCATTAAGAAATATTTAATAATCAGCTTATGTTGAGCTCTGTAATTTGTATAAAAATGCTCAGCGCAGGTCCTTAAGAGAACAGTCGGCCCCCAGCTCCGTCAAACTTATTAAAGCTACCGCCCAATGTTCTGAGCATCATAAGTTACCCGATCTTTGCGTTGTCACGTTCCGGCTCTCGGTTCCCACTGGCATGACAAAGTCAAACATGGACACGATGTCGCCCTTGTTACCGCAATGTTAAATCCTCATGGTGTAGTCAGCGTACACACACACACACACACACACACACACACTGAGAGAGGGTCCTGGAGCTGCGTTGTCCGGCATTTGTATGTTTCGAATGTCGGAATTTACGTTTATTTTCGTTGAGTTTGCATAATTCGGAGCGGCATGCCCGACTGTCAGTCAGTTGATTAAAGTGATAGACTCTGCCAGGTTCTTTTCTTTGTCCGCTTTTTCATTTTTTTTTCCCCCCACCTCTGCCTTTCCGTAACGTCTGGCTGGCTGGCGGATTCGGTTCGGTCTGCTGCGCCTTTGTTCAAATACAAACGCGCAGCCGGCGCTGGCGTCGAGAGCATTTTAAGGGGGTGGGGGAGCGGGGCATTGGCCCCCGTTGGGTACGTGTTGAGTTGCAGTTTACTTTGGCGTTGCATACATTTTGAAAGTCAAGGTAAATATTAGATTTTGGTTGTACAATTTTTGGCTGTTTGCTGGCCGAAATGTGAGTGTGTGCGTGTATGGGTGTGTGTGTGCCGAGTTGTAGATGTAGGTAAAACAAATATTAGCTTACAATTTGGAGGGCTTACATAGTTTGCCGGGTCGGCAAAAAGGCCCGCGGTAGCATTAACCAAAAGTTATGTGCGATGTCGACCCAATATGCAAAACTATTTGTGCGTTTAGGAGGTTCCTAGGATGCCAACAAGAGTGTTAAATGGGATTGCCCTGGAATCTGAGATGCCTTACCACCTGGTGTGAATGTTCAAATGTAGATAAGAATGCCCAACCTCTACGACATTATTTTTGCTTAACCTATTTTCGTTTAATAAAATGCATTTATACAATGGACACGATATTGGTTGAGGTTACAATATTATACTGAGCATTGAGTCTTGGGCAAGTTTTAATAATTTTGACTCGTTTTTTTGTGCACTCAGCATCTTCATAAATAATTTATAGCTGGGATAAAACTTATTGTCTGCTCAAAATTTCGACTTTGATTCCGTTGCGAATAATTATAAAATAACATATATTCTCAAAAGTTTACAGAAATTAGTAAAAACTTAAATTAAGAAAGTATGTTTTAGTATGTATTAGAAAGCAAATTGCGTATCAGTCCCGAAATTCCTTTAAACAGAGCTTTAGAGTAGTCATCATCTTTTATGTCAACTATTTTAATGAACATTTAGCATTTATTACTCCTTTTGGCAGCTTTCAAACTTTAGCTAAAGAATTATATTTTTTATGTAATGTATTATTAATAACTATAAGGTCTTTCCTTCAGTGATCCTGTTTAGAGCTAGGGTTTCCTCTTTAAGCCATCTCTAGCTCTTCCTCCTCTCTCTTTGGTTTGTTCCGCTGTACTTCCCTGTGGCTCCTCATCATTTTTGGCTGTTTCTGACGCCATTCCTATTTATTTTGCCATTGCCACTGTAGCTGTCGTGTTTTTCTGACAACTCTCCAAACTTTTTGACTCGTTTCTTCGTTTTTTGTTTCAAAGCTTTGTTGCGTTTAATTAAAGCGCCAAATTAAAAATGTCGCTTCAACCCCAGCATGTGTGTAAAAACTTTCGCTGCAGTTGCCTGCCACGCTTACGGTTTGGGGGCGTGGGGGCTCTCTCTCTCTCCCTTATCATGCAGACAGTAGCGCACATGTTCCACGTGTCACGTTAAATGTCAAGCAAACAAAAGGCCTGTCCTTTTTGAAAAGCTCGTGCATAAAAGCTTTTTTTCCGCCTATTAATTTTGGCTCTTTTTCACGACGGGGGGTGGCGGGCGTCATTTACTAAAACAAAAAGAATGGAGCGTGCATCCGAGTGAACTTTCAATAACCAGGTTGCAACCAGCTGGCCATGCACATACCAGCTCCAGTGCCTGCCCCTGCCCCGCCCCTTGGCTCCGAAATGCGACAGCCAGGTTCAGGCTTAAAAAAAGCGTTGAAAACTTTTTCGCTCTTTGTGGTTGACCGCTTGCAGTCAAAGTTAAAAGCTGAGCTACAAAAAGTTCGCTCTGACATCATTGATCAAATGAAGGGACTGACAAAGGGCGTGTTACCTTATCCGTAATGATTCCAGCGGTGAGGGGGCGCTCAGTCGTGGCTATTGTGAGAATATATATAGGGGTTATTACCTGAAAAAGGAATGTTTATTGAGTGCAGCAAAAATCAAGACAATGATGGAATAAAAAGTAATTGAAAAAGGGTTTCTTAATGTTGGAATGAATTTAAATCTTGGGATTACATAATAGTCGACAGAAACCATAATAAATAATATGGCAAATTGTCAGTTGTGTAGTTGTGCTAACTTTGGTTTACTTAAGTTTATGTTGATGAAATTAAATAAACATACAAAAGTCTACAAAGACAAAGCACTTCAATTCTATTTTTCCATTTATAAATTTATGCTACTTTTTGTATATTTTTATCAAGTTCTTTACTCCCACTTTCTCTATTGTCTCTTAGTTTTAGCTATCTTGATACAACATTTACATAGATCTGTCGAATCGGATATATAAAAATGGTTCTCGTATGAACAATTCATATTAATTTTCCAGATATCTTGACTAATCTTGACTTAAGCAATTATTCAATATGGATATTAACAAATAAGAAAATTATTATTATATCATTACATCAGCTTTAATAGAAACAAACAGCAGCAAATTGAATTTTTATATGAATATATAAATATGTCGGGTTATTTATTTGTTGTGCATGCTTGTAAAACTTTCCCTTAGAGGTATTTGAAAACAAATCATTTGACAAACGACCACCCATTTGAAAACAACTCTAAGCGATTTCTGTGTCAGCTATTGAAATTTAGTTGGCCGACATTTATAGTTCAGTTGGCATTGCTATTAGCAACCGAGCAGTGGCGTAGCATAATACCTTGGAATGTAAGTACCGAGTACTACGCCCTCAGAGAGTTAAGTACTTGATGGCTTTTATCTAGTTCATCAGACGGGGGCTCAGTTTGTGGCAGCTGACAACTATCAGCGGTTGCTCGTTTTCCCAGGCGGTAAAAAACTAAATGCGAATAGCTAAAGTAAACAAATGACAAAAAACTTTATTCCAAGTTGTTGTTGTCCTGTTTTTGCAGCTAAACGGACAATCCTTTGTGCAGCTGCCCGCATTGCCTGGCTTTTAAGTCCGGGTCCCTGCTCGGGCGCCATTTGCATATCAGCCAAACAACAGGCAACTCCAGCAACGAACCCCTCCCCTCTCCCACCGAATTTCTCGACAACTGCCTGCCCTGCCTGCTTGGCAGCTGCATTGTTTTCCGTGCGCCGCCATTTTCAGGTCTTTAGCATTTCGCTTTAGTTTTAGCTGGCAACCCTTAGCCGCTTTTTTGTCGCCTTTAACGACGCCTAATTGCCTAATTAGGCATTTGCAGGCGTACGCGCCGCGACCCCGCCTCCGCCCCCGTCCCGCCCGCCTTACTCTTTGACCAACTTTGCCCAAGTGCAAATTTTAATATTTCTCTTTTTTCCCCTCTTTCTCACGTTTTTGCCTTTTTGTGAACTATTTTACAGGTCCCGAAGATATACTGAAATTTCTGGGCAACGAGAGTGTCGTGGATCACTTCAAGCTCGTCACCAAGGATGGCAACAGCCTCCTCATCGGTGCCAGGTGAGTTTTTCGTAATATTTACCTTTTGTCACGCCAGTTGAAACTCGAGATGTGCTGCAGCTGCAGTGGCACAAACACGCAACGGTCCGCGGGGCGGGGGGCATCATCCGTGTTGCGGCACTTCAACGCACTCAACCCCAATCCCAATCGCTGGGCTGCCCTCAAGAGGCCTTTGCAACTGGCCGCCTACTTTTTCACTTTTAATTTAGCTTTGTGCTCTGTTTCTCTATTGTTGTTTTTGCTTGGCGCAAAGGAAAGTTTCTTTCTTTTTGCTCCATTTTTCAGTTGGCGCCGGTCGAAATCTGATGTGGCTGCGCACTTTATGAGTTTTCCTGTTTTTGGAAATTGGCTAAAATTATTAAAGTTTTATATTGGCCGAGTGCTTAATAGAGGGGAGGCCTATTTTAAGTCCTAATGCGCATGGGGAACATCAATGCGATTAGCTTAAAATCTTTCTGATTTGTGGCGAAGAAACGGAGGATTCAGTATTTTGTTCAGTGTAATTAGTTGGTGAATGGGATGGCAAAAAAGGGAACGGGTATTTTGATTTCAGTGGAAAGTTAGTTAGACTACAGAGAATACATTTTATTTGAACTCTAATATATTTCACAACTCTTCCAACGATCTTAAAAATTTCGCCAAACAACTTTTCTCAAAATATTAGTTACAAAATCTGCGATTTATTAAATAATAAAAATAAACAGTTTCCATTACAGGTCACTTACTAAGCTTATTGTATATTCTACCATTACTAAATTCACATAGAGATGTAGAAAACGAAAAAGAAAAATGCTAAAGTCATTAATAATTTAAATATAGTTTTATCAACAATTCAGAGTTGGCGTGAATATCTCCAATGGCAAACATATTCAAAATCCATTTCTTTAACTACTTAAATTTTATATATAATGTGTTCGTGCTCCTACCTGAAGTTTCGTTGCCAGCAGCAACATATTCAAACATAAATTAAGTTTCAGCCGTAAATTCACACAAAAAAATAACAAGAAGTGTGCAAAGCAGGCAGCCTAGACTTGACAGGCAACAGTTGAAAGTTCAAAGTTGAAGCCTTTAACAAGTTATCCGCCCTCGTTCCTTGCAGACTTTCTGCCCAATATATGCAATGTCAACTTTTTGGCCATGGTGTGCGTGTGTAAGTCTCGTCGTCAGCATTTGTTTAACATGTTTTAAATGAAACTCCGTAAATGCAGCGCAAGAGGAGTGCAAAATCCACATAAAGCAAACTTCAATTTACTTTTCGCACACATTGTATTTAATTTAAGTAGAAAATACTGAGTATATGAAAAGTTCGCAAGGGCACAAAAGACAGCAGGCAGACGGCAACTGGAGTTGAAGTAGCTCGGCAAGTAAAAGTGCCGGCGATAACGCGTGGGGCGGGCGTGGGAAGGGACTTGAGATGTAGTCAATGGCAGAAGCTAACGTGCGTGGCAACTTTGATTTTGCAGAGCGTCGGGCAAGAAAAACAAAAACAAAAAAAAAATGGAGAAGAGCGCCAAACTTTGCAGCAGGTGCCCGGAAGATATGAGGAGTTGACAGAGGCGGCGGGCAGCGAGGGGGCAGAGAGGATGCGAAAGTTTCAAGCCGGCTGTGGCTCAAGTGGTGAACTTAAAGGGTTGCCACAAGAAGACCTCACCCCAAACAAAAACATAGACAAAGGAGAGGGAGGGGTGGGGCGGGGGCGCGTTTGGGGGCGGCACACAGTATATGAGAATTGTAAATTCTGTCGTTGTGGCAAAAACCGCAAAGATGCTTTCTGCGAATGTTGCTGCTAGCCAGGTTTATTAGATGTGCACCTCATAGACAAAGATGGGTGGGGAAGTGGGGGGGGGGGGCACACATGGCGCAATGCAAATGTGCGCCAGCTGACACACATATTAAAATGTTGCATACTTTCTGGCGCTCGCCTGGCCAGCAGTAGCAGACATAATAAACTTGTGGGTAGCTCTTTGTGCGTGTGTATGTATGTGTGCGTGTGGTTGCGGCAAAAGGAGCCAAGGAATTTGTGCCGAAAGGAATGCGTGCAGCTTGTAAGACAAGACATCGTCGCCCCCCTTTTAACCGCACTTGTCCATACGGCCAGACAGTGCAAAACTTTCAAAAATTGCAAATAGTTTTTGGTAATTTAATATTAACACGAGTTGGCAGTCCACTTGGGTTATGTACAACACAGCTAACGGCACTATCTCTCTCTCGCTTTCACACACTGCTCTCGCTGTATCCCTCTTTTATTGGTTTAGTCCCCGTAGGTTTGTGTTTGTTGCGGCTTTCTCAATCCATATATACATATATATATATATATATATATATACTCACAATGAATTTTTCGGTGAATGCCAAAAAATGAAGTTCGAAAAGCGCTCTGGGAAAATGTTTGGTTTTTGCAATTAGTGCGGTTTGTGCCATTATTTCATTAAATATTTTAGTTTAGTTTAGGTCCAAACAAAACTACAAGTGAGACAAACATGGCCACAGCTTGTGGTCAAAGCTTCTAATACAATAATAAGCTAAAATAAAGTGAATATATTTAAAGCATTTGTTTTCTTTTGTATCACATGTAGTTTTGAGATTTATGTTCTACACTACAATTAATTGTTTTACTTTGACACAGTAGCAGACAGAATTAAAATCAATCAAACAATCTATGAACAAATTGAGTCGGAGTATTTTTAGAAGATTTTCAGTGTTATTCGTCAACAAAGATTGTCAGGATACCTTAAGGTGTGTTTTGAATACCAGTCCCTTAGTAATTTTTGGTCTTCCAAAATTCCCTCCCCCTCGTTGTATAAGCTGTGAATGTATAGTTTTCTTATAGTATGTATTTGTAATTGTATTCATCTCTAAATATTATTGGGCTTAATACATTTTCTTCATTCTTAGTAAATACATATATAGAATTCCATTAAAAATATTCATATTCTCATAGCAAAAATTACTAATACTTTAAATTTTAATTAAATAAATATATTTTTTAATTTTTACTTTAACTAAATACAATTTATTAATAAAAAATATATTTTTTCAAAATAATAAGTATTCCATTTAGATAAGGGTGAAAATACTCATTCTTCTTTAGGAATTTGAATTGATTTTAATATTCAGCTAAACCAAAAATTTGTTTGCCTAGATTGGCATTCTGCAGGCCGCCCAAGCGAAAAATGTTAATTTGATATTTCAAATTAATCTTTTTCTCTGTTTTTTGCCCACCCACATAATTCATTCATGTATGACAATCTGGGCTCTATGGCATGCTCTTTTTCAGTTCTCCTCTTAAACAAAAAAAAAAGATTACCAAACAAAAACTAATGCATTTAGCAGCGTCCAACTAAAAATTCTTCTGTTTTTTGCTTTTGTAAATTTAATTACATGCATAATTTCCGGTTTGCTTATTTTGCCGGAAAAACGTAAAACGAACAGCAAAAGAGAAGGAGAGTAGGAGACTTTGAAGGAGAGGTGGGCCTATTATGACTGATGCTACAGCAGGAGTGTGAGCCTGGGAGCATAATGAGCCAGCAAAATGCACACAACAGAAACGCAAGCAAGGCAGTAAAAATTAAGTGAGCGCCAAACACACACAAACACACCCACACACGCATACATATTAGTGTTGTATAGATATTAGTAGGGGTGTGGTGAGAGAAAGGCAGCGGCTGAGCCAGCGAGAGCTTGTCGGCTTTTTGCTAGCTGAGTTTTTGCACGCATGAACGCATTTGTATGCTGGCTTTGTCGTTGCCAGAGTTGCCACTTACGTGATTAATGGATTTTTAACAAGTTACACATTCCAAAAGGAGCCCAACTGCACACACTCACAGAAACACATGCCCACTTATTCCTAGAGCGTCAAAGTAACCAAAGGACGGCAACTGCTGCTGAAAGCCAAAAGCGCCACTTGTGTGTGTGCGTGTGTGTGCGTGTGTGTGCGGTGCGGTGCGGGCGGTTGAGTATTGCCACATGTATGCGTAAGGCTGTTTTTTGTACTGGGACCCTACTAAACTAGCATGACAGGGCGGAAATGCGAATGTGACACGCGTTTTGCATGTGAAACGTCATGAACAATGTAGAAAACGAGCAAAAGAAGCAGAAAAAAACGAGAAACCAAACGAAATAACAAGTTGCCCTCTATCAGACCCCACCGGAACTGGCACGTATACACACACACACACACACATACACAACAGGTATGTACACCTGCCAATGCCAGGCCCGTGCTCAGGTTCCATATATGCAAAGTCAAAGTGAATTCGTTAAGTTGCCAAAAGCAGCAACTAACTGAAAATAGGTGGCTAAGTGAAAAAGTGGGGTGGAAAAAACCAGGCCACAAGGCAAAAATAAACCGTATTCTACAGCAGCTCAAATCAGGGCTTACCTTTTTTGCACTCTCCATTTGAATTTGAGTCCAATTTAATTATTCTCAAATTGGTTGAATACCAAGCACACAATTCATATTACAGTTCGTGAATGTTTCGTTGAGGCAATTACGTGGCAAAAACTCTCAACTGGAAACATAGATGAAGGTTTTAAATGTTAAAAATGAAAAATGTAAATGATTCAATACAAATCAATTCAATTCAATCTACCTACATCTACATAAAACTTATAGCGTTCATATCATTGGCAGTCTGAAAGATTTCAAAAAGTACACAGCCAAAAAATAATTAAATAATCAAATGCTTGGATAGAAGTCTAAATATAATAAATAATGCATAAATCATAATCAAAATAGTAGCCACGCTCTTTAAGTAATTAATTGCAAGCTTAAAATGATTCTTTTCATAATGATATTCATCACATTAGTAAATATCTTCATTGTATAGATTTTAAATAACTTCTAACTCAGTTGCTTTGACAGTCGTAATAATTACTATAGTTTGAAAAAAGTGTCTTAAATATTTAAACTTTATTACTATTACGATTTCAAGTATAGGATATTGATATAAATGATCAATGTAACTATTTTTAAATAGTCATAATGACTGATATGGCCTTCGGCTATGACAAACACTAGTCTGGTATTCGAACGTCGTTGTTCACTTGTCGTCTACCGAGGACTACAAAAAAAATGTGTAAGATAATTTCTATCAGCTGTTTAAATACAAAATTTTGCCATTTGTCAATGTTAATGCGTTTCTATTGTAAAATTCAGCGACTATTAGTAACAATCATTTTGGAAATGTCTTCACATATCCTTTCTCAAGTCGCAACTGTCACTTATGCAAATGAGCTTGAGGCCTTTTGAACTTATTTGCCATTTTGTCCCACTTGACTTTTCAGCTCTTTTTGTGCATACTCATTTGTTGGCTGCCGAAATTGCATATGGGTCGCGACTTGAGCTCAATCTTGGCTCGTTAATTCTGTGGCACTGGCAAATAATCGTAATTCAGCGCTAAATTTGTTATACACGGAATTTGGTGCTTGTGTGTATTTATCTGATCTATTTTTTGGGGCTTTCTGTGCCTGCCAGCCGTGCGCTCAACATGAAAATTGGGTTAACACATTAAGTCGGGATATGTGCAGTGCTGTGCCATCCACATCCATGTCCTTGTCACAGTTGCTGCCATCAGTTTGGCAATCGAATGAATGGCGACAAAGGCGGAAATAAAATTGCTAAACGAAAAAACCATTTCAACGTCTGCCTAACGTGGCTGGATTTTCTATTTCCCCGCGAACCTCTCAATTGCCAACCCGCTCGTGCCCGCTCTCTCTCTCTCTCTCTCTCTCTCTCTCTCTCATGGCATGTCGGCCTTCTTTTTTGCCTTTAAACATCTTGTTCAGTGTTAGACACGACAGCAACCAAGTGATGCACCGTGGTAAACAATTTTATTTATTGAAACTTAATTTAAATTAAAATGTAACAAATATGTAGAGCAATCAAATATAATAATAATAATAATTATTAATCCTTTTGTTTGCTTCTCTTGATCAGCCAGTTTGGTTTTGTTTTTGCCCACTGTGCTATGTTTTGGCACTACAGTTTTGGTATGTAGTTTTCCTTTGGCGCTTTTCAGGCGCACCGCAAATTCGTTTACGCGCACAAATACACACAAAGGCACACACACCCGCACATTTGCAAGTGTTTGGGTCCATCTTTTATATCAATTCATTCTTTGCCTTTGTGCAACTGTGCAACAATCGTTCTTGCACCGCAAATTCATTTCCGCTTGCACTTGTTTCGACGGTGTGTGAGCGAATGTGTGTGTGTGTGTGTACCAAACAATCAGCAACTAATTTCTCGCGATTTATACGCAAACGCGCAACGTGCAACAGCATTGCATACTTTTTGGGGCTTGTGGCTGGCCGGAATAAATTTCCATGGCATTTTTATGAAGGTGCCTTGTTTGCGCCATCTCTCCTCTTCTTCTTTGCGCTGCGGCCTTCTATGTTGCACATAGCAGCGATTTTATCTGCGCCTGCAAACCGCTTCAACTGCGCCCCCAACCCACCCTCTCTGTGGGGGATGTAACAGCTTGATTGAAGATTGTAGATTGAATTGTGAAACAAATGTGCCTCCACACGCTCTCATTCTCGTACTCGTGCTTGGCCACAATGCCGTCGCGCAAGAGGCCCTATTGTTGCCAGCTCGGTTGGACATTGTTAGGCGCTATTCAGCCTTTTACCTTGACTGAAGAGGGTGGGGAGAGGGCTGCAACGTGAGGCGCAAAAAAAGCTGACAACAAGTGCGCTGATTCTTAAACACAATGGAGCCAAAATATTGTAAGCGTGTAAATGGTACCAAGAATACATTAGACATTAGACAGGGCTTTCAAAAATTCAAGTGCGAAAAATAATTAACTATTTCATTCCATACAATTTTTTTTCTCTTTATCAAATCTCTTTTAAAACCATTTTCACAGATTCGAAAGGCAAAAAAGAAAAACAAATTAGGGATCCAAAGTCAGAACTTTGCATTTCCAATTATTTGATTTATGTTTATACTGAAAAGCCTCAAGCACGTGCGTCAATTATGTCAAATATTTACAACAATAATTCAATTATATGGTTTTCAAATACCAAATTAGTTAAACATATATAAGTATATAAATACACTAAATACTGCTCGAGATCAAAATCTTTGGAATTTATGTTCCAGCGCTGGCAACACGCCTATTTTATGCAACAATTAATAATTCTTGCTGTGGGCCAAAGTCAAAGCATAATTTCCTTTGTCCTTTTATGCAAAACCGACCGAAATTCCAAACACCTTAAGGCGCCAGGATCAGAGACTTGGCTTTATTGTTTTAATTAATATTGCATTCATTAGTTAAATTAAATTTGCCATGACCACGCCCACGCCCCGAGCTGAGGGGCCCGGTAAAGTGGCTGGTTATAATTCGTAAACGAAAATACAAATTTTAGCAACGCAGAGCCCCTTTGATGCGACTAAAAGCACTTTGGCAATGCGAGCAGACTCTGACAAATTGGAAATGAGTGACCCGTCGGTAATATTTTATGCAGCTGTGGCTGCAGCCGGAACTTGATGGAGCAGAGTGCGGAATGGGTAATTGGCTCCACTCAGTGAAGTTCGCAGCACTTGGACTTTAATCTTGGTGATGAACCAGTCCTGGTGGCTGAGACTGGGACAACAACCCAAATGCAGCTCGCTTTGTCATGTTGCCGGTGGTCAACAGCAGCGTGTAGAAGGCATCTGAATGAATTGAGCCAATACTGACATGGCCAGAGGTGAGCACTGGCATATTGGCAATGGCAATATCGAAATCTAGCTCCATATGCTGCTGCAGCACATGCATTCATTGCCGCACACTGCATGGATGCCGCACCTTCTGACCTCCTCTCGGTGCTCTTCTCACTCTCTCTCAGCTCAATGCCATTCAAATTTTGCTTTTTGGCATTTGACAGTTTGGACATTTTCTGCTTGCTTTGACCAGCGTCGAGGGAACAGAGGAAAGTTGAGGAGCCGCAAAAAAAAAAGGAAAAAAAACTTCGGTCAATAACATGAAATTCAAACCGTCAATTCGATGCACTGCAAAACACAAGAACCGACCAAAAGGGGGCAGCAGTGACAGATCCAATAATTCAGATAGGAATGCGACCGAATGCACGAGTTGCACAAAATTGGTATTGACATAGAGCATAAGCTCGACTAGCAAATGTCCTGTAAACGAAAAAACAATTTTCTTAAAATATTCATAGAATCTGCTTTTACAGTGAATCCATTCTTTGGTTGGCATTTAGAATTTTGCAACAAATATTAATTTTCTTATAAGGATACTTTTAAAAAATTCAATTAATGAGTTCGTTTTTTCAGCGCTTCTTTTTATATGATAAAACAATACTTAAAAAAATTAAAAAAAATTATATATTACATTTTTAGATATTTCATAAATTAAAGAAAACTTTATTTAACATTATTATTTTTTTTGCGATATTATCTATAGTGTAGGTGCCAGTGTATGTGTTAGTATCGACTATGACGACTTTGTAATTTTCGGTTGTTGTCGATTTTTTATATTCCACTATCGATAAATCTTTTAAATTTATCTGACGTCAGATATATAAAGAACGAATTGATCTGATTCTCAATATGACTACCAAGTTCGTTGTGGTATTCATATATCGATTATCTACAAGAGCTTAGCATACGCATTTCGCTCATTTCCATATAGAACAGACTGCATTAAAGATGTTTTAGAGAACCGAACTGAATAAAATTGAACCTGAAAATAGAAACTGGTAACGCATAATTTTTGCATTGGCAGCAAATGCGCAGACATGTAATTCAATAGGAGAAAACGCTCTAGGCATCACATGGCGAATGGCAGCAACAGAGTCTATTTTTAACTTTGTCCAGCTGCTGTGCCACACACGCACTCACACACCCACACACCCACATAAGCAAAATGACAGAGCAAAAGTTATGAAGCGTGGCCATATCGGGGAAATTTGCTTGATTTACTTAGCTTTTGGCTATACAGTGAATGCCGCCACGAGGGCTCTGCTGCAGCCAACATGAATACAACTCAAACAAGACAGGTGGTGGGTTAAATGGAACCCCCCCCCCCCCTTCCAATAACAAAAGCTGTCAAATCGTATGCCCGGCCAAAGTCAGCTCCTTTTCATGCCTCAAGTGTGCAAACGCTGGATAGCAAACTGTATGCCTGGATGCAGAATGCAGGATCTGCGAAAGGCAGAATGGGTTTATGTCCTGAAGCAAAGACCTGCCCTTGCTGCCGCCAAAGTAGCGCAAAGTTTGATGACGTGTGACATTGAAAGTTGACTGGCAATGGCAGAGCTGGCAGGCTGGCACCCTGGGATTGGCATTGACTGCACTTTCTAAAGCCAAAGCTGACCCCTCCTCACCGCCCCGCTCCTCGTCCCATCCCAATTGAGAAGTTGCGCAATTTGTCATCTCAATTGCCAGCGACTTAAATCAGCACCTGCAACGGGCCAAAGAAAACAAGGAAGAGCGTTACAGCCGGTTGTAACCGACTACGCAATACTTGTTCACAGTATTAAAACACTCTAAAACGGTCTTAATTATTATTAGTAATTTAAAAGTCATTTCACATTTGCGTATTCTCATTTAAATATTTGTCATATTTTAATGC
This sequence comes from Drosophila robusta, assembly GCA_035043565.1. Taxonomy (NCBI): domain Eukaryota; kingdom Metazoa; phylum Arthropoda; class Insecta; order Diptera; family Drosophilidae; genus Drosophila; species Drosophila robusta. The sequence goes on along the minus strand of JAWNMW010000583.1, from coordinate 6,883,356 downwards.
AATGTGCTCATTGTTGTAAAATCTTTTCTTTTATAATTAACTTAATATTACTTAAGTATTACATTATACTGCTTCTTACAAGATGAGCATAGGAACCCTTAGTTTTATAAGTTGCCTGTTCTCTATAAAGCATTCAATTTCGAGCTTCTACAAATACAAATAAATTCTTCATGAATTTTATACTAATTTTGTTTTGGTATTAAAAAAATATTTAAAATGCACACATGTGCAATAAACCGCATAATTCAACCAATTATTTGACATATTTTCTGTCGTCGTATTAATGCTTTGTTGTTTATTCGCTTTATGCACTTGGGCAATAAATACGTAATCAAGTAGCATAAGTAATAAATTATGATCATAATTCAACGAGCGCTAATGATGCTTAAATATCGCAGCTAACAAATAATATGACAATTTTTCTTTTGCTAAAAATATGACAATAGCAGACGAACAAGTAGCAGAAAAAATAAAAAAAAATATTTATATTTATGTATATCAAAATTAATCAGATCTAGGCAAAGCAAAAAATTCATAATTTATATTCATCGTATTTATATGCCATGCACAGCAGCAGCGGCCTTCGAGCGTAATAAATATGTGCCTCTATGCTAAAATCGGCCTGGCATTGCGTAATAAATTTCACATTTTATTGGCCGCACGCGAGCGCTGCTGGCCCAAACAAGCTGCGAGTTTGGCCCAAAAGATAAGGCCGTTGGTAATGATGAGAAAACGCGTTGCTGGGCAACAAACAGATACATTTTGGATTCGTCTGCTTGTCTATTCTCACATAGGCAAGGTCATTCCAGTGTGACTCCAATGTGCCTGAGTGTGGGTGGGTGGTTGTTATTTCATCCAATTGTCGTTCGGCTTGGGGTGTCGCTGCGTCAACGCGTCGTATGCGCAATTTGCATGTTTCACTGGAGTCTAGACTTGGAGTCGAAAAAGGGACTAAAGTTGACGCGGCCGTGGATGCTGCTGCTGCGGCTGCTGTTGCTTTGTTTTGGTCCTGTTTTGTCTATTTGATGCTTTTTGTGGTCAAGCCACAAAATGGCGTCGGCAGCGATAGCGACGATGATTTTATTCCTTTCTTATGTTTTGTATCACCGCTTGAAGGTTTTCCCAATCTATTTTATGGCAGCGCCACATTCTCATTGTCATTCTCGTGATGCTCCTTGTTGTTGTTGCAGTTTTAACGTCTTTGAAAGCACGTCAACCACAATGCCGTTATTTATGTGCATGTGGCCTTTGTTTTGTTGCTTTTTGAAAAGGGTCCTCAGCAAATTTTATTGCCTTTTTTAATTTTGCTAACTCACTGATTCAAGCCGAGTGCGAAAAATGGGGCTTTTCATTGAAAAAGAAAAAATTAAAACACATAATTTTAAAATTATGGCGAAATCATGCGATTGAGGTTGTGTGTAGACGACAGCTACGGTCTATAATATGTTGAACCAACATAAACATGGGTGATACATTTTTAAATTTAAAAAAAGGCGTTAACTTAAATAATGTAAACAAAAATGTATTGTTTTTTAAGTATTTTACCCATTTTGAAAGCATTTTTCATCTCTTTTTCTCATGAGTTTTGTGCTCTGATCAACCGTAAGCAAAAGATATGTAATTTTCTAAGTTTTTTCAAGTATAATACGTTCAACTGCAATCTATAGCAGTTTGTTGTTGAGCGTTTACTTGATTATCTTTATATCCAAAAGAAGAAATATAATCGCATCAAAATATTAATAAAATAAATGTATAAGAATAAAATAATTAAATGATACAAATTAAAGTATAATCAAATAACATAAAATAAACTAAAATATCATTAACCACAAATCGACCATATCAATTTACAAATTAAAACAAGGAATAAAAATAAAATGAAACATTTAAATATATGTATGTATGTATTATCTAAATAATCGACACAAAATCGCACTTCCATTAAACCATAGGTTGTTTGTCCTAACGATAACTAGGCAAATCAGCCAAATGCATTGCCCAAATACGCAGTGAGCCATTATATGCCGACCATAGTTTGAAATATCTGCGGTTTGGGCTGCCGTCGGGCTCAAAATGATTCGCGGTTGCGACTCTTGCGCAACTCGTTGCACTCATGAATAAATCGCGAAACAAACAGCAAATCCAATTCATTCGACGCAACATTAAACATAGACCAACTGCAAATTTATTAATTTTTTAGTTTGGCAAAATTTGCATAAAGCACCGAATACAAAAAAACCAAAAACGGATTTAATAAATAGCTTAGTGCAATATCTAAAAATATTTTAATTATGATAAATTTCCCGTTTTACGGAAACATAAATTTCAAGCCATCATAGATAGCTCAAATTTAACGAATGTGAGTGTTGTAGGTGGTATTTTTATATTTTTAAATGAAATAACAAATACAATTTTGTTTTTTTAAGGTATCCTCACCAAACTAATAAATGTATTTTATAGTCTATCACATGAATTCCTTATCGAACATTGCAGATGTGTTATCTGTGATCTGAGCGATAATTAACTTTAGGTAGTATTGCTCTGTTGTTCAACTGTTTCGGTTGCTCTGCTGAATATTTCCGTTTGTGCTAATGTAGGAAAAACCATTTGCATTTCAAATGATTAGTAAAAATAAACTGAGCTCAACAGAAGCAGCAACAACAACTACATACGTGTAAGCAGTTAAATGCGTAATAACGACAAAACATGTTCAAAGGAGCGAAAATCCTACGTAATCGTTGCATACGCCAGCAGCACTGCTTGCAGGCAGTGCAGCAACTGTACAACAGTTACGCTAACACGCTGCCGTGTGGAAAATATTTATGAGCGTGGTTTTTACGCCAAATGCATTATATAAAATGTTTCCACTCTCTTGTTTTGTTGTCTTTTGCCCACCCATTCTCTCTGCACACCATTCTCGACTGCAGTTCCTCTGCCGCTGCCCTGCGCTCTCGTCTTTTACCTCAACGTTTTCGCAAGCGCGTAAATATCATTGGCGCTTTTGCTTTGGTGTGCGTGTGTTAAGCAGTGCGTTAAAGTGTTTATGTGTTTGCTTACGTGCGTGTATGTGTGTTTGTGTGTGCGCGCCGTTGCAGCGCAGCACGGGCCAATTATTATACCCGGCCACGAAGTGAAAAGAGTATATTGGGATTGTGCAATGTCCGTATTGCTGCCCGTCCGTATAAACGCAAGATTCTTTAAATAAATGAAATGAAGCTAGAGACTTGAAACTTGGAATTGATTGTCTTTATGCTCCTAATAATATATATCATATATATATAAATATATATCTGTATATATGGAAAACACACATATTAAAAGAACTTATATATAATAACAAAATGTCACCAACAACAGACTACAATAATATACAGCCTCGATTGGGAGCAGTCGGTCGAAGGTCAGTAATAAAAGATGTGCAAGGGTATCTAATTGTCGGCACCCGGAAGATAACGGTTCACTCTTGTTTTTTTTCGCACTTAACGCTTTTTGGCACTCAGCGCAGTTGCTTTTACTGTCGCACTTGCAATCACAGCCACCTGCCGCGTTATCCGACTCTCCTCCCGCTCGCACTCCTCAACTGCAGTTCTCCTTCCACTCATATGCTAATTTCGCTCAGCGCATTTAATATTTATACGCTGCTGACAACAGCAGGCAACAAAATTGCAGCCAAGTTAACTGCAAAAACCGCAGGGTTGCCAACGCTCGCTTCGTTTGAAGTTGCCTTTTGCTGTTATTGCCGCTGTTGCCGCTGCTGTTGTCATAATTAAAACGCGCTGCATAATTGCCAAACAATGCCACAATGCACTGCCAAAGCGTGTGTGAACGAGGCTGAGGGCTTTCTCTTCGGTGGGGAAAGTCTCTGCCCGGCCCGTTGCCTGACTCTTTTTCTGCGCCGCATGGCAATCACGACCATTTATTCGACTGCCTAACAAAGTGGACAATGTGCACTTTTTTGCCGGGCCTGTGTTTGCATTGGCCAGGCCAGCAACGTGGACACACGCACACACACTTCAAGGATGCAACAGAGCGCACTGCAAAATGTTTCCACAATTCGGGCGTAATTGGATAACGTTACATGGCAGAGCGCCAGTAAAACCCTTAAACATTGTTGCACACTATATCATATACTAGCAACTACGCATACACCGATAGAAAAAGAGTATAATATAATAGAAGTAATCACAAAAACTGGTGAACGAACGAAAGGTATAGTTAGAAAGGCAGACAAATTTAATAAAGTAAATATTAAATATTTTATTTTAAATTGAATTAAACACATCGCTTTTTTCTATTAGTTATCTTCAAAATATAGAATCAGAATAAAAAAAGTACTAGAAAATAATCATATCCAATAATAGAACTATTTTACCTTATTCACGATTTTATGCTTAGTCCTAACCAATTACACCGACCTGAATAATATTTTAATTATGGTTTAGTTCTATATAAAATGATTCAAATATATTTGTATACCATATACTTACATATATTATATCAAATGTTAATTTTATTAAATTTAGCAAATAGTTTTAGCATTCCATTTTGGGTTTTATTTTATTGTTTTAAGTTGAAGCATATTATTTAATAAAATTATGTATAGTAGTAACGCAACAGCAGTTCAAACAATATGCAAAACTAAATTTAATGAAAATGCCTGCCATTGTTTTTCTAAAATTGTTTTGCGCAAAAAAATGCTTTTAATTTGAAAAGTATTTTGTTATTAAAGCGAGGCAAATATAAAACTAAAACTGTGTTATTTTCTCTCTCGCTCTACACATACCTTGATAAACAATTCATACGTATACATATGTGTGCAGATTTGCATACTTTGTAATTTTGAACTGAAAGTTGAAAGTAGGAAGGACATGGAGCAAAAATGGTCTCTTAATATTATCACAACAAGTACTTGGCATTTTAGGAACTTTGTAACAGCGAAGTTCACATTTAACCGCATCATTTGGCTCCAGGTGCCCCACCAACCCCCCCTCTCTCATCAGCCCGCGCTGTGCATCGATTCTTGGATCTACCTTGTGCCAATTTGCCTTACCCTATGCAAAAGCTAACTACATATTTATTTTAAATTTTCCGTTCTTTTTGCTGCATCTATCCAAAGAACGCCGGAAGTTTCGATAAGGTTGCTTTTGGCACACGTTCGGCTCGTTTGGGTGGGTGGTTTGTGGGTGGTTGGCGGTTTGTTAGGTGGTTTGGTGGCCTGGCTTCGATAGCCTCATTCTCATTTTGCGTCGTGACACGGCAGCCATAAAATATTCGACCAAAGTGCACTCACACATGCACGCGCTGCCGCACCTACACACTCACACACACACACATTCATACGGCCGCACTCACGTAGTTGCGGTTTCAATAATCAATGAGTTGATTTTATGAAATTTCTGTTTACCTCTCTCGCCTCGATCCGCTGCTTCCCAATATTTTTGGCTTAAAACATTCACACACACACATGGTCGTTAAGCCCACTTGCGTGTATGGGTGTGTGGGTGTTTGTGCAAAATTTTATTAACGAGAATTTTGAAATTTTTTGCATAAATTTTCGCATTACCGAGCTACGTAAACCCAGAGGGTGGGGCGAATTGATTGCGGCTCAAAGGTCAAATGAATTTTAATTAATATTTTAATTAATAAAATCGCCAGAATGCTTATCATCATGCCTCACACTGGTGAATTTGCAAATAAAAAGTGATTTGTTGTTAACTCGTTCAGCTTTTTTCTTACATATCTTATTCATCATTTTCGTTCTTTTTGTTTTTTCGTTCCAGAAATACCGTATTTAATTTAAGCATACATGATCTCGCGGAGCAGCAACGCCTCGTGTGGACGTCGCCGGAGGATGATACCAAAATGTGTCTCGTCAAGGGCAAAGATGAGGTAAGTGGATTCGTTTTATAATCATTTAATAAGTTTCATTTACTCTTACGAAGAAAAGCAATATAGATACAAAACACACATAATAAGCAAATAAAGGGCTTAGATTTTGTTTGCAGAAAATAAATAACATTTTAAAATTGTTTCCATCCAGCTAAATCAAATTATTAAACTGGTTAATTACGATTTAAATCTGCAATTTGGTAGTTTACTAATTGCATATATCGTATTGCGTTTCTTCTTCTTCTTCAAATAAATTATGGCAAAAATGTTAAATAATTTTGTTTCTTATAAAATATAGTGTGATGCGAAAATTACCCAAAAAAATTTATTCCAAAATACGTTAACTTAGAATTGATTCTTAAGAGCCATCTCAAGTAATATTGTAGTTAGTTTTTCCGCCCTTTGAAATTCATGTACGTTAAAATTGATTTCGACCAACTTTTGGCTTTATGGTAACTTGGATTTTCGTTTTTTGTTCAATTGCAATTTGTTTATTGTACTTTAGTTGCCATTTCAGTTGTTGTTGTTTTTTTGTTGTTGTTGGAGTTGCTGCTTGTTGTTGGCAAATGCTTCTTTGCAAGAAAAAGGAAAAAAGAAAACAACAAAATGTTTTCCGCTCTCGCAAGTTTTATCGCGCGCCACAAATGTGTAGCCAAAGCTGCAGCTGCAGGGAAATTGATTTATGCATCTTCGTCTCTTTTTTGTTTTTGTGGCCTGGCTAAGAAATCGAAATAAATTTATTGTTAGCATTTTGGCTCCGCCGCAGTTGACCCATTAAGAAGAGTACCAAGGGGAGAGCGGCGAAGCGCGGTAACAAGCCAGAGTCTGTGCATAAACAAGCCCCAAAGTCAACTTGGTTTGTGCAAAAAAGAAAAGAACAAAAAAAACTACACAAACAGTTTCGAATTTAATTTGCTATTGGCGAACGCAGCTGCTGCTTCTGCTTTTTGTGCCGTTGCTGTTGCGCCTTCCGTTTCCGGTCAAGTAAACAAAATGGCGCACACCGCAAGGAGAAATGAAGGACATGCCCGCAAACCAGCTGCAACTGCAGCTCCACCCGTTGCATGCACAAGTGCACTTCTGGCATTGCTGACGCTGACGTAATTAAGCAACACTTGTTAGGGGGTCGGGTTTGATGGGGAAGGTCTCCCCACCCCCTCACACACACACACACACACACACACACACACACACACAAAACTTAAAACAGGTGTAATTTGTTGAACTCAATTTGCTTCACTTGACTTGCCCCCAACCAGTTATTTATAGCGTCAAGTTGGCCAAAGGAAAGAATTAACCTTTTGCTTCTTTGCCAACAGCTAAAAAGGGTTGCAATGCGACTAAAAGCCACTGCCAACTTCTTTGGCTCCTATATCCCCACCTTGCCTCCTGTGCGCTGCAGTCTGTGTCAATTGCGTGCATGGCCGCCATTTTGCAAAGGTTGCGCCCTTTGCCTGCAGCGTTGCCAAAAATAAAGAAAAATAAATGTACAAAAAAATATATATAAAATACGGGTAAAACGAAAAAGTAAATTGCAATTGTTTCCATATTATATGCACTAATGAAAAGTTCAAAATTTACAATTTTAATTAGCTGACATTTCGCTAATATGCGCAGTCCGCTAATAGAGATAATAATCGCGAGCGCCTAAAAGCATGCTATACTTTATTGCCTGCAATGCAATTAGGGCGCAGAAATATGCAAACAACTCACGCGATTTTGTGTTATCTACCCCTAGCTAAACTACTCTCGACAACCCTCGTTTAAAGGGGTGCAAAATTTGTGTCTTAAGTTAAGTTTGTACTTGTGAAATAGCTGGCAATAAAAATGCTTGCTAAACGTTCCAAATAGATAGGAAACTAGATTAACTACTTCATGCATATATCCCAAGAGTATTAGGATTCCTTCAGCTGATGGGTAAACAAAACTATTCAATTGAATATGTGGCCAAAAATAAAATCGGTAAAAATATCCTTTAAATTTTTCCAAACTGGCTACAACCAAATAAATATAAGTTAGCATTCCAATGGTCTCATCTTTTAGATGTCTATCAATTTTCGTGTAAAATATTTTAAACAAATCGAAACTTTAAGCCCTCATCGGCTTAAGCCCTGTTCCATTGCTAACCAACAAACAAACAAACGACGAAACTTTTCTCATTTGCGCTGAATATTTTAAGGCCAATTGTGGCAGCAAGAAAAAATTCATGGCTGATAAATTCGTTGAGCGCTCCTTTTTTTATTGTATTTTTGCAAACCAAGGGATAAAATTTCATTTAATAACGCGCCCCAAAATGGTCGCCACGTGTTATTTCCTTTTTTTGCTTTTTAAGCCATAATGGCGGCCATTTTATGAAAACTGCGAGCCGGATGCGGCAAAATTGGGCATCAACGGGTTACTTTGGGCATAAACACACACACAAATACATAGTCGTGATTATAACTGCACCGATAAACACATACACCTATGCACATACATAATATATATATGTATTTCCATTGTTTCATCCCAAATGCCCCAAAAGGTTGTTGTAAATTTTTAATTGATTTATTATTTGCCACAATGTTTTATTAAAGCTGCGTAAACAGTGGTAAAAAGTGATGGCCAACTCATCAGGCATCAATCTACCGGCCTCGGCCATGTTCACTCTGGGCCCGCGTAAAAGCCAAAATGAGCAATCGGTCAGCAGAAGAGCGCAGCTGAAAATGTTGGAATATAAATATAAATAAAAAATACAAATACCAACAACAAAATGAACATTAAAAGCGGTCAGACGAACATAACAATCCACATTTCGTTGGATAAAGTGTGTGTGTGTGTGTGTGTTTACGTGTGCATGTGGCGCGAATTAATTAATAAAAACAAGTTAAAATATTTGATTAAATTGCAGAAGCCAAATATTAACGCTGCCTGTTCATGCAAATATATTTGCTCACAAACTTTGCAAGAGGCAGAATATTTGCTAACGAAATTTCATGTGGGTTACGCAAACATCAAGTTACTGTCATGCTGTCCTAGCAGATTGTACGACGTAGCGGATTAAGGGTTTTAAATTTTTCTCAACATTTTTTTTTTAATTTAGGGCGTATTTGATTTTATTCCTATTGGATCATTTATATTACAAGAAAAGTACTTTGTCTGTAAGAAAACTATAATATCTGCCTAATTTTGCAATTTGAATAAGTCTGCGAATTAATCTCGGATACCTTCTGTTTTGATGCCCTGTAACTTGTTCTTTCTAATTGAGTAACCACCGAGAAGGGATTTAATAGACCCAACGCAATTACAATTACTATGTCATTTGAATACCCACACAAAGCTCCAATTAATCATTAAAAAAAATGTCAATTGAGAGAGTTACGAAAAACAAAATTCCATTCGCTTTATTGTTTTTGTTAAGGTTTTTTGTTCTTTTTTGGGCTCAGCACAAATGAAAGACAAACAGACGATTAATTTTGAATGGCAGACGAAATTTGGTCAAGCCTTGGGCAGCTCCATAGAAAAAAAGGTAAATAAACAACACTAAAGTGGACGTGGCCAGGTCAACAGATTACATGAACTCGGCAGAAGGGTGGCAGTTAGTGGGCGGTGGGGCGACTTTGGTAAAATTAATGAAATTCCGAATGCCATGGCAAAATGTCAAAATGAAATGAGTGATTTGAATGGATGTACGCATTTGAATGGCCAACACCCCCTTCCCTCCCAGCGGCCAACAACAAGTGAGATAAATGAGCGAACGATAGTTGGATAGATGGATATATATATATGGATGTATGGATGCATTGAAACAGGCAGCGACACTAAAATGCCAAAGCACTTTTGCGGTCGGGTTCTCAGAGTCGCATCCCTAACGCGCAGACAGAAGGCCAATGGGAGTGTCTCTTTGTAGTTGTAGGTGTGTGAATGTGGCGCTGTGAATACCGAAAGTGTTGGCCACCTGTGCATAAATTAAAAGCACTTTCGCACTTCAAATGAACAATAGTCGCTCGGTCAGTGCTGAGCTTCAACACAAATGAATGAGAAATGGCATTTCACACGCACAAAGAGAGAGAGAGAGAGAGAGAGAGACAGAGAGAGTAGGAGGGAAAGATGAATAGGCAAGCGAAGAAGGAGCATGTCTCCCGAGTTACATTCTGTGGTTCTTCAACAAGTGCAGTTCAATATTTGGACCGAAACAAAGTCCGCGAGACAGCCCACCATGAAATCCTAGGTATTTTAGAGCTATTTCACATTACTTTGACTAAATAAAGGCGCTACAAAACCAGGCCATAATCTTAACTAAAAAGACGTATACAATTTTTGGATGACAATTGGGCTTTCCATATTTAAAATTATTTGTAAGGAAACCAAGTAAGAAATTGAAATACTCCCCTTACTATCTTAACAATGTGAAAGGGCAAATTTATCAAATATTGTTATATTTAATTATGACAGCAATTTGTATGCAAAGCAATAATTGGCAATAAAATTTCATTCAATAATATATAATTAATAGTACAGCTGCATCTCATTTTTGCCACATTCAATAAGAAACACATTTTCGCATTTATTAGAAATAATTGTTAGTTGAAAATGAATATCGTATTCATAAACAGAAACTTTTAATTAGCCAGCGCATTTGCCAAGCTTTCAACGGTAGACAACAGACCCATTATGACATTTGAACTATATGCGAGAAGCAGGTCAAAAGCCATAAAGCAAAACATTTGAGAAGCACCAGCAAGATGAACACGAACAATGACAAAAGGCCATTTAAAATGGCCCAAAATATTAAGTAAATTTCGTTGTCCATTTGTCCTGTGGCAGTTTAAGTTGCTGTTGTTGTTGCTGTCTGTCTTTCATTTTTCATATTTCATGTCTCTGGACAATTATTAAATGAAATGCTTTTGCTTTTGCTTGGAGCTTTGACCAACTCATTCGTCCCATTTGCTGTAAAGGACAGAAACAGGTCTGGCATCTCGTCCTGGCCAGTATTTGCGTATCATTAACGAAATTGTTGCCCACCTGGAGGCGCTTTACCCAGCAAAACTTAACTCGAATGTCGGTAAAATTTGAAAGCGTATGACTTGAAACTGATAGCCTTCGTGCGAACAGCAGGCAATGCCAAATTTCTGAAATTGTGCAAAACATTTGTTTGCCAAATTGCACAAAACCCTTCACTTGAAGCTGACCAACAAATTTTCATTGTCAACGTGATTAATGTCAAATTTACTGAATTTATTTTCTTTTGCCAGATTACGCCTCAGTTCTCTTCAATTTCTGTCACATACAAATTCATGTCTAATTCCTTTAAATATTTCACATGCAATCTCTGAATAGTTTCATATTAAAACATGTTTTGAATATCTCCACAATATACTAAATTCATATATATATAGTATTTATTAAACATGAAAAACTAATAAACACTCTTTTCTGTTAAAGGCATTTGCTAATTTGTGCCATATTAAAATTCCTAATTATTGGCAAATTCCCCATGAATTTTGCTAATTTGCTTTCAGCTAAATAATTTAGCTAAATGCAATAAATTTCAAATAAACCGTAATTATTCGCCAGTCAAATAGTTTTTAAAAAACGTAAGCAAATTATGCGCGAGTTGAAGTGAAAAACTATTTTAGAATCATTTCAAATGTTAATAATATACAAAGAGAAGCAATTGCCGAGAATTGAATACTATTGCTGGTGTATGTTTTTATGCAATTTATTAATATTTAACTTATATAACCTGATTTATATTCATGAGAAAAGAATGATTTATTTTTAATTTACAGAATATATATAATTTATAGTTCTGCCTATCAAATTTTACATTCCCATGGTAATGATTTAAAAAGTAGCTAAAGCATTAAACAGCAGCCATAACTTTCAAAACAGAAAATTAATAAATTTGCCGCCTAATTGCATTCTACTCCTATAACGAACATAGAAATAGTCCTTTTATATAGTATAGTCTCTTGTTTGCTATGCGTAGCGTTGTTGTCTATGTTCGTGTTAATTACAACGGCAATAATGTAAAGTACAACAAAAGTAGAAGTGACAACCCATCTAACCACCCCCACCCAACCCTCGTCGCACCATTGCCCGTTCCACTTTAGCCGCATGCCTGTGTAATTGTTGTAAAATGTGTTTTGTTAATTTATTTAAATTTATGCTCAAATGCTGCACAAGCCAGCCAGCAGCAACAACAACAACAGCTACAATAACAACTAAACACATAACTAACAGCCGCCTGGCAACAACAAAACCACAAACTAAGCAACGCCAGCAGCAACAGCCACAACAGCAACAGCAGCACCAGCAGCAACAATAGTTCTGCAAAGCAGCAAAGCAAACAGTTTAAATATTTAAAACAATAAACAAAATGAAATGGAATATGTTGTCCGTCGCCCTTCAAATAGTTCAACAACTTTCCACAGCTTTGCGAGCAAAATTTCTTAACCTGATCAATTTAGTTTCATAACTATTTATGTAATTAGGTAATAAAATACAAAGTTGGGCAACAATTAATATGCAAGTTAAATAGAAGGGTATTTGGCAAAATGTTAAACGTATATAAGGAAAGTATTTTTCAAAGAAATTATATTAAATATAGTTCTAAGTTACTGGTCCTTTACCTACTTTTACTTTCGTTAAGATATTCAAGTAGAACCGATGACGAACAATTTTGAAAAGCGTTAAAAAGAAATCAATACATTGTTTATTTATTATTATTGTTTTTGTAAATTGTTTGAATTCTTTTGATGGCAATTAATTTTCGTCTTGCATTGTTCTTAGCTTTTATAGAAATTGTACTTTTTTATACGTTCAGCGATTGGAATTTTCTAAAATATTTCTGGGTCATTTGCATTTGCAGCGAGGTGTAATATCCGTTAGGTGTAATTTCCGTTCCATTCACAATTCTCTACATTATTGGCCTCAATTTTCCAGCTAAAAGCCAGCGGAAAATGTGGTCAGCTGTACGGATTGGTAGGTTGGTTAGGTGCCAGATAGGTGCAGATGCAATCAGGACAATGCAAATGTTGCGGCCGGGTACGCGGTGGTGTGCGTGGTGCGGTGGTGGAAGTGGGAAGAATAAATTGCGAGGACTAAAACGAGAGGATATTTAATATGCACATGGTCTGTTGAGTTTGTTGACTAAACGACACAAACAGTGGAAATTGTGAAAATTAGTAAGCAAACAAACAAAATGTTAAATATTTAGAGGCTCAACGGGTGAGAGAGAGAACGCGACACTTAACTAGGCAAATAGAAAATGTTGTCTCGCTGGGAAAATGTTCAAATGATTTGTCATGTTACAGTGCAGTGCACTTCCGGTGTGTCACAAACGTGGGGCGTACCACTTTTCCGTTGCCGGCAAAAGTTTTCCATCCATCCACATTCTATTGCTGGGCGCACGCTGCGTATGCATATTTTGTACGCCAGTGCAAAGTTGCATGGAAAATGGGGGCGCCGCACAACGTTGCCATTGCCTTTTAATATTTATTGAGTTGCAAGTTAGTTAGTCCACCTGCCCCCAGCACCACACCCTTCTTCCAGACAGTCGGTGAAGTGTATTTGTTACGCATTAAATATTTCAATTTACAAAACATTTATGCAAAACAAGCACACACAAACACGCACACATTGACAGAACCTGCTGCCGGATCTAGTTAAGCCTCGTTAGGCGAAAAGTGCAGAGCAGACTCCTGCATATCCAGGCCAAATGGCAAACGGATGTGCAAGTTTTCGATGCACATATATGCATATGCTAGCACTAGATGCATCTACTTCATTTGGTATTTCCACTCCCGCTTTTCATTTTCCCTTTTCCATTTGAAATTAGTGCGACGCAATGGCACAACATGTCGAGAATTCTTTACGTATTTTCATTTTGTTGTCATGTATGTTAATGTTTTATGGTTTTTGCTTCGTTTTATCTTTCGTAAATTTAACAAATTACTGCAGTCAAGTCTCTTTTCTTAGCATTGTAAATTAATGCTAAACTCTGATGCAAGTTAATCCAGCTTAATAATATATTGCAGTTGTTTAGATTTAGTTAAGAAATAATACAAATAAAATCTATATTAGCATTTATATAAATTTATTAATTGCCAACATTGTCTACCTTTAATTTTATAAAAATAAAACAATATTTGTACATAAATATTTGAACACTTTAAGCAAACTTCATATTTCCTCTCTTCTCGCTTAACTCTTTTAGGAGGCCTGCCAGAACTATATTCGAATCATGGTGGTTCCCTCGCCGGGCCGCCTGTTCGTCTGTGGCACCAACTCGTTTCGGCCCATGTGCAACACATACGTCATCAACGACAGCAACTACACGTTGGAGGCCACAAAGAACGGCCAGGCGGTGTGTCCCTACGATCCGCGCCACAATTCCACCTCCGTACTGGCGGGTAAGTGAAAAATCGATCTATTGTTTTCTCAATCTACTCTAGTTCATTTTATTCGTTATTGGTACTTTTAAAAAAAATGCAATTATTTCGGCAAAATGACGAATTCGAATGCAAAACGAATGCAAATATCCGCATTCAATTGCATTTATAGCATAGTATATATGTACATTTATTTTGTTTGCTCACAAATCGGATATAAATTGTCATTCGTCAGGCAATGTGCTGCCAAAGGATTTGAATTATCCCCCTTCCGCCCAGTACCCCCCTGTACCCCCATTTGTGACGCCGCTGACTCCTTTGACTGATGCGTGTGATAAATTTCATATTTCGCAGTGTTATTGTTCCACAGCCGCGCTGTGAATAATGTGTTGATGCAAAATAAATTTCAAAAATAATATCATATTTTATTTTTCTTTCGTTTTATTTTAACAGTTTTCCGTTTTGTTTGCCGCTTTCCTGCTGGTTTTGCGAGGGTTTAAAATACGTTTTCTATTTGTTTGCTTGAAATTTTAATGTACTTTTATGACAGCTTTTAGCGAATTGTTGTTTGGCAAATGCATTGATGAGGACGTGGCACATTTGGCATTGTTTATGCAACCACACAGTATGGCCGCCAACAAACCGTTTAGTTTAAAAACGAGAGCATCCGAAATTGGAACACAATGCAACTTGTTCCAATATGTTTAAATAAAGAGATGAAGTGTTAAATTCAATAGAGTATTTATATTCGTTTTGGCAATTAATCAGACAGCCTTTTGTGCATTTGAATTTGATTTAAGGGCAAATCGAATCGGGAAAACTAATCAGAAATTTTACAAACGAATTATTTAAAATTTGAAAACTTAAGTGGAGCCTATAAATTGAAACTTAATGCATTATATTTTACTATAATTATCTTTTATATTTCGCAATGTCTTATACAATTTTTGTTTAATTTATAAAGAAATTGTTGTTGTCAAAAAATATTTATTTAGCAGTTGACTTATAATTTTTATTTACTTTTATTTTATTTGATGTTTTTAAAATAACTTAAGTGAGAAGTGATCTTGTGTTATACGAAAGTAATTAAATATTTTGGATAAATTATCGAATTGACAGCCTTAAGCATTAAAGTAATTATGTTTTGAAAGCTTTAGTTAGGTTGGAAACTACCTTAGGGGTGGTTGGTACCCAAACGATTGTGTAATATTTGCAAATTTTAAACAGATAGTGTTTATGTTTAATATGTTGCTTCGTCGCCTGCCATAAAATCAACCAATAAACATGCAATTTTGGCAGCTAACTGCCAGACAGCAAGGAAAGCTCTATATTTCGTTTTGTCCTTGGCTTCTTGGCACACCCACACTTGGCACCCACACTTAGCATCTGCTCGGTTGCTCTCTGGTTGTGATAATATTTTCACTTGGCGCCCATAAATCGACGCTCTTCGCGGGTTGTTGCTGAAGTTTCACAACGTGATTTGTTTGCATTTCATTGTCTGCACACAAGGCTGTGTAGGTGTGTGTGTGTGTATGTGTGTATTCGTGCTGCTAGAAACTTTTGCACCAGCGCAAACAAAAATGCGCCAAACACAAGCTGGTGCCTCTAGTGCCATAATATCGATAAACGTTTATAACTAACTTGAAAGTGTTTATGGTCATGTGTGTGTATACGAGGTAAATATGTATTTGTTTGCGTCTGTGTGTTCGAGATGAGTGGGAGGGGGAGCAGAGGTGACTAAGTGTTGCGGCCAACTTCCGGCGGATGCAGCCAACATCTGTGGCACATTCATTGAGGCTTCTGCTGCTGCTGCTTGCTATGTGGGTCATAAGAGTTTATCATCAACAAGCTGCCACATCCGGCGTTTCGGGCAACCTGAAGGCAGTCAACAGCCAACAGGCAGCAGCCATCGTCAGTTGCCATTTTCTTTATGTACCGAACTCCATTTTGGTTTTGTTCTTATTTCACATTGATTGCGCTTTATGGTGCTAATATTAAAACGACATTTTTACATATTGGCGCTGCCTCGTTTGCCGTTTTGTTGCCGTCGAGTTATCGACAGGATTTGGATATTTAACGGGCGGCAGAGCGGTGCAGAGCCGCCATGTTGTTTAGATTACAAATTGGCCCGAACAGGACCAAAAAATAACCAAAAAAAATTGGCAAAAAAAAATCCTAAAAGCAGCTAAACTGAAAATGTTATCAATTCAGTTTTCATTCGTGACAGTGGGCGTTGTGGCTTGTGGGCGTGGTACTTGATGAACTTTTTTCTGCCATCGACTTTGTTCACAGGTTCACTTTTTTATATATATGTACCTATATATATATTTTTTTTGGTATTTTTCGTTCGTGGACAACATTTTTGTGCCAATTTCGTTGTAAAAATATTGTTGTAACCATGATGAAGTTTTCAATTGCTTTTCCCACCAATTCTACAGCGCTCGGCTGTTCGGGCATTCGGCCGTTCGCTCCGGCACGGCTTCAATATGGCGGAAGGAATCTGCTTTTGTTCGATTTAAAAGTGCATTCGAAATAAATTTCAATCGCAGAACGTAACACAAAACTTTGGCAATAAAATAAAAAATTAAACTCAACTTGTTTCCTCTTTCATTTTATTCTCTTTTAGGTTTTTTTTTCTGTCAGCTAGCTGCAAGGCTTTGGTAATAGAGAAATAGAGAGATTGGAATGGTGATTCGTTAGAGAATGAATTGACAATTTGTCTGTCTTTGTCATTTAATTGGCTTAATGTTTTCATTGAACTACTTTGAAGCTGAACTCAAAATTTTAATAGTAATTACTGCAGTTTGTGTTCAATTAATATAATTGCTTATATATTATTTAAGTATGTTTTACACTTATTAAAATAAACACTTACTAAATTGGCCTTAAGGCATAAGCTGATCGATACCATACTCCAAAGAACTACATATATCCCGCATTCAAATATTAATATTAAAATATTAAAATTGTTGTATTGTGTATTTTATTTATAGAGTAGTTCTCTATCTTAAATTTCCCTACAAATATTTGCTTCATAACTACTTTAAACAACTTCAGATATGCGGTTCAGCAAAGTCATTTCTTTTCTACATTTTGTGAGCTGAATATTAAGTATACGTATTTATTAAAATATAACTGCGGGACACACTCGCCGCTTGGGTTTGGGTGTGGGCTGGCGCTTTTAGTGGCACTTGAAAATATGGCTTAAATGCCTTACCGATTCGCGCATCACGCCCCAGAAAACAATGCGAACAATAGTAATAAATAATTTATAAGTGCGCATTTGCCACATTAATCACGAGCCGACGCTGCCGAAAGGCAAAAAACAAAAAGCTGCGAAAAGAGCTATAGGGTAAATCCCTTGGTAAAAAGTTTGCCCGCTCCAAAGCCGACGCATATTAATTTCGGCACAACCTTCTACAGCACACCCAACGAACCCGCCTGCCCCAGCCCCTGCCCCTCATTTCCCTGTGGGGGCATCGCCGAAGCGTACAAATTGCCATCACTTGCGTTCAATTTTAGACTTTTCCAAGCAAATGCACAGACGCGATTAAAACGCTGACGAATGGCGCCTTGGGCGAGGGGATGGGGGAGATGCGTTGGGAGGTCAGGCAGGTCACTGCCGAAAAATGTCAAGGCCCGAGAGCCCAGTGCCTGGACAAGGACACTAGCCAACGGCTCGTTCACCCTGTTTGCCAACCCATTTGCATATTGTGCGCCTACAACAAGAACAACAAAACAACAACAACAACAACACAAAAACACGGAATTGGTCCAATTTTGTTCGCGTCGCCGTTTTTGGCAGTTTAAAGCCCGAAACGCTGACTGAAGCCGTTGAGGGAATATGGCGCATTTACGCATTTGCATATGACCGGAAACAGGGCCTTCATACGCCCGAGTGTGCGTGCGTGCGTATGTGTGCGTGTGGGTTTGCAGGATGTATATGCAACAACTTGACCTTTTTTGACATGCGCCTACAGCCACGCACGCAAATTCCACAATGTTGCAACTTTTATATTAAAATGTATACAAGTTTGTGTTTAAGTTTTTAAATGTACTTATATATCGGTACTCTATCGATTAAAAGTCTATATATTTTTTTGAATTATGGCATAAGCAACGATTTTTTTAAGTGAATTATCTATCAAATTTTTTTTGTATACATTTAAAAAAAAATTATGATTAATAGGCTGTACATGGGGACCACAATGTGTGTTGTTCGTACCCAATAACCGCTTTTCGTTATCATTTTAAGTACAAAGTTAGTAGTTGATTGATGGATTTAAGTTCCCCATTGAGAATGCAAAATTTTGCTTTTGGTTTTTCTGCTGAATATAAAGTGAAAATGAAAGTGTACAATATTATTGTTTAGTGCTACCAATAAAAAATAATTTATATTTAATTTCTTTTTAATATTTACTTCCCTGAATAAAGTACTCATCACTAATGTTCCTACAGCTCTATTTAAACCGTGTTCAATTCTGCCAATTTAAAATATATCATTCAAAAGTATGCAATTCATTTTCATTCAACTGAGTCTCTGAATTCTTTTTCTGTTTATTTAACCCCTTTCTGAGAAGTGTAAAGATTTTTTAACCCGTTCATATTAATAAAATTTATACATTCGATTAAGCTGAGTGACAAACATGTTCAATAAATAAGCGAAAGCATTTCACGTTGAAACAAATCGCATTAATTTTGTTTTCTTTTTATTTTCCAATTAATTGCATTGCAATTCATTGCGCACAAGAGCAAAAACAATAAACGAGGCAAAGCTTTAAGCCATTGCAAAAACAACAAACACTTAAAGTTTGGGGACAAGTTGCATGCAAATGCTTGCATAAGGACAACATATGGGCGACATCGGCATGGGCGTGGCAAGAGTGACATACAAAATGAATATCAATGAACTGCAGGAGGGAAACAAACAAACAAACAGAAAAAAAGGAAAACAATAAAGTGAAGCAACAACAGCAGTAGCAGTAAATAAAAAAACAACACCAAAGTATCAGCGAATAGCGCAATGGGAAATGTGTCCCAGAGTGAGCGGAGTGTGGCGGGCAGAGAGTGTCAGCTGTGGTGGCATGTTTGTGAAAACTGGGCCAACGCTCGCAGCATTTAAATAAATGATATCCCAGTGCTTAAACGTGTGCGTAAGTGTATGTGTGAGTGTTCGAGTGCACTTGTGTGTATGTGAGTGTGTTTGTGTTGCTGCAGAACTCATTAACTTTTGCTAAATGAGCACGGAAATAACACAGTCCCGGAAGAACAAAACCTACTACCCTGTTGTTCTATTTGATGTGATCAGCATTAGGAAAAGAACCTACGGACAACAAGTAAGCAGTTTGGCAAGCGCCGCTCACCGTCCTCGATAGTATAGTGGTTAGTATCCCCGCCTGTCACGCGGGAGACCGGGGTTCAATTCCCCGTCGGGGAGATGATGTCTCATCATTTTTTTTTCTTTTCAAACGTTATGGATCTTATTAGAACATTTGTTTATCAAGACACGGTCGTTAATATAGCAAACTATACATCACTAAGCCATATTTACGTGTACATTTACCTGAATATTTTCTTCTGTACATACTTACACACACATATATGCATTCAAAAAATCGTCATAAGTAAACAAATAAATAATAACAACAGCTTTCATCTAATGAGGCAATGCTAATTTGATTATAGCTGTAGTGCAAACAACTTAAGTTTTTATTTAATTTAAAAGAGAATATGTTCATGATATATATTCATGACAATCATTTTACCAATTTATCGTTAGCATTAGAATAAGAGTTGAATGAGTATAAAATTGCAGTTTGGCAAAAATAGATCAGTTTCCTCGATAGTATAGTGGTTAGTATCCCCGCCTGTCACGCGGGAGACCGGGGTTCAATTCCCCGTCGGGGAGAAGAGCACAATTTAGCGCTTCTATTTTTTTGAATTTTATGCAACTACTGTTTTAGATAATTCACTCAGCGATGCAACACGGTTCTGCACTGACAATTTTCTAAGAATCAGACATGAGTTTATTTCAAAAATGCCTATTTGATCAACGTTAGAATTCTCTTTGAGCAATTCCAAGAATTATGTTAGACAAAGAACATACAGCTTCCTCGATAGTATAGTGGTTAGTATCCCCGCCTGTCACGCGGGAGACCGGGGTTCAATTCCCCGTCGGGGAGACGTTAAGTCAAAATATTCTTTTTCCTGAAAAAGAATTTCATGAAAAAACCGGAAACCCAATTTTTTAATAAAGTAATTTTATATTTATTTTAATAAATCCGTGTTCTGAACTAAGAAAGGCCACATTAAGTTTCTAATACTTTTACTTAGTATACTTTGAAGTGCTTAAAAAATGTGCATGAAAATCTTAACAATTTTTGTGGACTCCCTAAAGTATGCCTCTTAAAATGATCTGTATTGGAATTTGCCACGAAGGCCTAGTACTTATTCTTAATCCAATATCGACAAAATATATTTTTAAATACAGACTTACATAGAGGTAAATGCAATTATAACACTTGCTGAATAATGTATTCATAATCAGTTATTTTAATAAAATAAAAATAAAAAATAAACTTTCCTCCCCGACGGGGAATTGAACCCCGGTCTCCCGCGTGACAGGCGGGGATACTAACCACTATACTATCGAGGATATGAAATTTTTGCCGGCTACATTGCCTATTCAATTTAGGGCTGTTAGATCATTAGGAGACGAATAAGTAGAACAATTCTCCCAAATCATGATTATTTATTAATTAGGCGTAATTTTTCCTCAACATTTGGTTTAAAGCACTTTTAATTGTTGTTGTTTTTCGCTTTTCTGCTTGTCTTTGCACTCATTAAAAGTAAAACACAGCTAATTTATTTTAGCCAACTTAAATTGGCTTAAGCGAATGACCAGAAGAAAACAAATAGCGCGTTATCTGCAAACCAGAGACAAGGCACACAAACAGATATACAAACACACACTCATTCAAAAGGACAATGCGGGTGCAATGCAAAACGTGCGGTAAAAAAATAGCAACAACAGTGACTACTGTCAGTTTCATTAAAAACAATGAAATCTGCTAAGAGCCAAGAGTTTAAATGAGCGTCTAACTCTACACAGTAAAAGCATAAAAAAAAACAATCAAACACACACACACATACACAAAGGGAAAGATACACACAATGACCACTGGAAGCTGGTTGAAAAGCCAAACGCGGCTGCAGTAAAATATATATACTCGAAAACAAAGTCTAAACACAATAAGCAAAATGGCGGAAAAAAAGAGAAAATACACAAACAAAACAAACGGACAAACAAACCGAACTAAGTGCAAAGAAGAATGAACAAAAATAAGCAGAGCTAGTGACCCTTTTTTACGGACAATGCACGAATGGCATTTCCTCTGCCGCTTCGGCTCCTCCTATTTATTTCGTTTCTTTCTTTTATATTTTTAATTTGAAGCAAAAACATTAACAAGAACAATTAGCTCTTGCAATGAGCACAGCAACAACAACAATAACAACGAAAACAATTGCATTACACAAGTTCAACCTTAGACCGAGGTTCTGGTTATGAGCTAGTAGATTAACAATAGAATTGAGACCTTGACTGAGTAATGCAAAATGGGAGTCCCAAAAGAACCCAAGTAGCTTACAGAGGTGAAATGCTCAGGTAATTGTGTTTTAATTACAATTATATAACAAAAGAATATCCCTCGATAGGAATTGTTTCAATTTATTTTGCATTTTAAACTCAGCTTTTACGAAATGTGCCAAAAGGCAAATAAGCCTAGATTAGAGCAGAAAACTGTTATACAAGGAATATTGCATGCATAATGGATATAGAATTTACTTTATCAATACAAGAACATCATTTCAGTTTATTAAGATACTAAACTTCCAATCAATGTAATACTTCCCATATATAGCATATATTTATATAATATACTTAGTTCCTTGAGCCCCTATGGCTACAATTCCTTGGTTTTATGTTTAGAGTTTGAGTATTCCATGTGAATTTGCAGCTAATTATATTTGCTTCGTAACCCTACATGAGCTTACGATGAAGACAAACATTTTCAACTGTGACCGAGGACAACTGAAACTATATGTATGGGTCTCAATGTTGCGTAGACACAAACGAAATACAGATGAGCATTCAAAAGGACATCCACAGTTGAAGAAAGGAGCCTTTTGAGCAATGGTTCTGCACGCCTTTACATATGTCGAAGAAACGGGCATTAAAAGCGTAAGCTGTAAAGCACACAGCAGGAGCCAAAAGGCGAAGGGGATGGGCAACGGATTAACAAGTCGGGTGCTGGTCCTGGTCCTGTGCATACAGGAAGGAAAGGCACACGGAAGGAAGCAACACGCAGAAGGCTCAAGAAACGTGTCTACTGTTGCCGTGGCAGCTACCTACCCCTCTGCCCAGCCCCCTCCCCTTCCCCCCCTCCCCACGGGCATTGTTTCAACAGGATGTGCGTTCAAGTGCGTGTGTGTGTTTGCTGAAGTGCGCACAAGTGTGTGTGTGTGTGTGTGAGAGAGTGTTTATGGCAGCCCGCTTGTAATTTATAGTATGTTTAGGTAGGCGACGCAGCAGGCAGCCTCAGCTTTATGTTTGCTTTTACTCATATTTTTAACACTAAACTCGAGTAAATAACAACGTGCAACAATGCGGCAAGGACCCTACCAGCCGAAAACTAGCCTCGTGCTGGTGCCACATGAATTGTGTTATGTCTCGCAGCAACGGAAAAAACACATCGCACATCACAGAGCTCTCAGTTGAAACAACAACAATAACAAAGGATAAACGAAAGGATGTTCCAGCTAAAAGGATTTTCGAATGTCTCACGATTCATCTGCTCGTTGGGCTAATTGGCACTACTTGACAAACATCAGTGCGGGCAAAGGGATGGTGGATGGAGAAAAGCAAAATTAAAAACAATTTAATTTCATCTGTTTTTTTTTAGATCCATGATTCACATTTCAATTTGGGTCAATTTGCCATGCTAATCGAGCGAGGTCCTTTTCAGTGGGTTAAGTTATGGTCGTTAACGTGGGGGATGGCCAGGAAGTCGTTATTTTTTTATGGTTGCTTCAGTATTCCACTTGCGATATGTAGCATAGAGGAAATAGAGATGTTTTTTCTAATCTCAGACAAAATTGGGGTAATTCAATTATGCCAGTCAGGGTTAATGTGCACAACATTCTTTGATTTTATTGCTTAGTAGCCTGAATCGAAAGTTTGGATATAATTTCATACTATTAATAGTTATTTATATACATATATGCATATCCATAAATCAGCAATTTCCAGGCTGAAGTGCGCAGTCTCAAAATATTGAAAACAGACAATGGAGTAAAATCTTTATATTTTAATCAAGCATTTCAAATGTTAAATCCGTAAACTAAATACTTTATTTATGCGCATATGTAAAACGATATTAACTAACTTCCTTAGTAATTTTGCTTGAATATTGCATCTAAATACGTCATAATAATTATATAGGGGCTCTATTTACATATTAAATAATAAATCCTACTTTTATCATAATCAATTTTTCCTGCAATCAAAGCTCAGCCTATTACAAGCGGAAAACAAATGCGAACAAATAAAGTTGCCAGATTATGCCATGGCTTAAAAGTGTTCCAGTTTGTCGCGCCCTGTGGCGACATTACCTCTAATTGAATTCATAAGCATCCTTCTTATTTAGATGGATATTCTGTTTCATATTACGCACACTTCGGTGCTTATCGCATTAATCTAAGCGTTTTGTAAGCTCCTCGCTGTAAGACAACGGCAAAAGAGAAACATAGAAATTATCTAACACAATAACCTTCAGCTTGTCAACTGATTGAGATGGCAGCCCCAAAAGTTTTTGGGTCACTCGACCCGAAGGCAAATGCGGAGGCAGCAAAAGGTTAACTTAATATCAGCAAAGCTGGAAAGTTTCTCGCCAAGAAAACATCAATATCGATGACGGCAAATGGCAAAGAGTGGGAAAACCACACCGAAAACTATGAAAGAAAATAATTCATAATTTATGAAATGGCAAATAGGAAAGCAGCTAAGGAAAACAGCTAAACGAGTCAGACAGGCGCCGCCACGAACACACGGGGCACTTACTTTGTTGACTATAAATGCGGCAATATATGCTACAAATTTCGTGTGTGTCTAGAATAACAACAAGGAGAGTAATGGAGAGAGAGAGAGAGAGAGAGAAAGATAGAGCAAGGGGTTGGTTTTCCTTCGGGCCAACGGGTAAATGAAACACAGCCACAACTGTCGCGTAAACAAGTTGCTCAACTTTTAATGTTGCACATTTTTCCAACTTTTTACTTTTTTGTGTTGGTTTTTTGGGTGGTTCTTTGACGTGAAGTGGGTGCCAAAGCTGCCCCCAAGTGGAGCTCCAAGGGTTGTTTCGTTCCGACTTAGCCTTAATGAGCATCAAACTGTGCGCCATAAACCAGTTGATGCTACCCGTGGCAGCAGCAGCAGCAACAGCAGCAGCATCAGCACATTGCATAGAAAGGTAAAAAGTGTTGCCTTTTTCGGTTAGCTCAGACTCTTGGGTCTAGCCCCACAATTTAGCGAGCCTAATGATAAACAAACACAATGATTTCAAAATAAATGAGTGGCATAAGCTCTGCTTTGGGTAAGTGGAGTCATTTGTTTATGGGACCGCAGACTGCAGGGTTGCTTTCGACGTCCTATCATTTGTCTGGCGCAAGGACGACTCTGAGTATGGGATTTGTGGGTTTTACTGTCTAGGGCTACTTACAGTTTTAATTTTCGACTTTAATTATACGCCTAACATCGTGTTTGAAAACAATAATACATAAAACGATGGAAAATGTAAAAAGTTTGAATAGGCTTTTTATGAGTGGTTTCAGGTGTTACGAAAAATTAATCCATTGCAAAGCAATGTTTGTTTTCTTGTATACAGATATATTTTGTATCTTTTATATGCCATTGCAATCCTTTGAATATATAAATATAATTTATATATATATATATATAGAAAATAAAAATTAAAAATAGCAAAATAGGAAAAATTTCACTCGGCGACAGTGTACAAAATGTGTATCTTAAATATTAACCAAGAATAAGACTCCCATTTTAGATTAAACATTAAACTTAACAGCTCATAACATTTTTTAAAAACTCCCAACTCCAAAAAGAAACTCCTAATATTCATTAAACATTAATTATGCTTTTATTTGAGACTTGAATTTTAATTCATGCATATCTCTATATACATATATATTGGCCTGACGTCTTGCCAAATGGTCGTTGGAAAAACCGAAAGCCAAAATTCATTTTCATTGCTTGAGCTACAAAACATTGGCCATTAGATGAAAATCCGAAAGCATTTGTTTTACGCTCGGCAATGGCGAGCCAAGACATTAACTTTTAATTTGATCATTTCTAAGCAAAACGCAAGCCAGCACAGATGCAGATACAGATACATAGATACAGATACGGACAGCTGCAGTGCAGACCATTCGAGTTCCGGGGTCGGTGCGATGGGCGGCGGGCTATGTGCGGGAGTGTCGCAAAAACTGGAACAGATTTTGCACAAAAAGCCAACAGCTGATAATTGTGGTTCGCCAATAAAAAGCAAATTAAGCTAATTGCAAAATTTGCAAAATCCGAGCAAACGACCAAGAACTAAGCAGCAGCTCCAGCATAAGAAAATCCCAAGGAACAATGAGCCAACAGGGGCAGCATAATAAAAGTTGGGAGTATTATGCCAGCCCCACCCCGCGACGCGGTTCGCCTAGGCCAGCCAGAAGTCGGGTAATTATGCGCCACACAAGACATGTTGCCAAAGTTGGATTCGAGGCTCGACCTTCGCTTCGCGCTGTTCAGACAGCTGCTGCTGCGCTTTGATTATACCATTCCGGCCAAGTTGGCCAACTTGGCTGCACATTTTTATCGCTGCCAAAGTGAAATGTAATTAGAGCCAAAATATGATAACACAACTATCGCCCTGGACTTGTGCCAGTGTCTGTCAAATTCTTAAAGCCATCACGGGGGCTCATAAAACAAGCTCAAAGTCTTTTCGGTCTGGCCGCAAACGCTGGCCCGAAAAACTGGGCCAACCAGATGGCCCCAATTATCGTAATTAATAGTGAGGCGGCACACACACTCATATATTTCGTACATGTGCGAGTTTATTTGAGATTAATTAGACAGCTTAAAGCCAAATAAGTCCAAAGCCAAATCAAAGCCAGTCGTGCAGGGAAAATCAGGCAAAAGCAAAGTGCGCTTAAATATTTGCCCTAAATGCCGGGACAAAACAAATCTCCCAACAAAAGGATTGTGGCATTGTTTTTCGGGCAGGTGGGTTGGTGTGGCTTCAATCGCGGTTTGGATGGGACAACTAATAAAGGATGCAGACATTATTTTTGACAAGGATTCGCTTTTGCCAACACATCGAATAAATTAAATAGAAAGAAGGAAGCTTAAAAATCGGAATTGTTACAACAAAAATCACAGATAATGGGAAATTCAAGAGAGTTAGTGTAAATGAAAGAAGAAAATAAGCAAAAGAAACCTAGTGAGAGAGATGAATAAATAAAAAGAGAACAAAAGAAAGCGCAACATAGGTAAAGAAATATGGTAAAAAATAAATAAATAAAGTAATGAAAGAAAACCAGAGCAAAAGGAAAGGAACGACAAAAATAAGAAAAATAAACAAGAGAAACGAAAGAGAAAGCTCAGGAGAGATAAAAAGCGTAAGAAATATATAATATAATATATATGAGATATATTCTTCATCGAAGGTTCTTACAAAACCTTCGCATCTCCATATCCGTAATTAAGATAAAACTGGTAATGTTTAATACAACCAATTATAAACCGATTCCAATAAATTCTACTGTACTTCTGCACACTTCATTTAGATTTATATGTCTTGAAATTGTTGGGAAGCACATCTATTATTCATTCCCCCTCCTCCTAGCGAAGTGGGTGACTCAAATGAAGTAATTTGCAGTACATTGAGCTCTCTGTGAAGTCGGGGTGGGAGCCCATTTAAAATGGGCATTGTACGGGTGCTGCACTTGTGCCAGACATAGTATATGTATGTGTACATAATTATTCCTAAACGAGCTATTTAACTAACGGCGTTACACTCGACACACACGCAGGTCGTAATTAAAGTGGCATAAACCCCCAAAAGGCAGCCTAAAGCGAAACCTGTCCGAAAAATATGTTTACATAAAATATTTAAAACGCGACTGCGTTACAAACACCAAACAGCCGGGCCATATCCTGGGCAACCTCTGGTGGTTCGGGTTTTTTGGTTCTGGTTCTGGTTCAGGTTTTGGTTCCGTGGACGGCTCGGCATGTGGCATGTAATAAAGTTACGCGTGCTTAAACACTCGCCTGACTGTCATTGAAAATGAGTGTAATTTATGTATTAGCGTGTGCCAGTGTGTGTGTGTGTGTGTGTTTGTGTGTGTGTGTGTGTCTTATAGTGTGTGCTGGTGTGTGTCTTCTGCATAGTCAAACATGCAAAAATATGCAAATTGCCGCAGTCAACGCGATGAACTTTGCTGCGCCTTGTACTCGTCAGTTAAAAGAGCCTTTTCCGTTGTTGTTATCGTTGTTAAAATGAAAATCGATTAAATCACCCGAAGAGTTTATCGAACCTGTCAGCTAGGCCGACAGGCGGACAGAACGAAACGAACCGAGCCCCAGACAAAGTCGGTCAAATATTTGCATTTCAACGTATCTCAAAGCTCAAAGTCACTTTATGAGAACCGCCGAGAGAGGCAGTAGGCAGTCAACTAAAAGTAGGGGGGCTGGAGCAAAGGCTGCCAGCCTTTGCTATTGCTGTGCATAATTTTTGCACGCCAGATTGTCATTTAAAATGAGTTAAGCGCTGCAATTGCTGCACTGCGGATAAGGTGGCAACGCCGACAGCTGTTGCGGGTACGAGTCCGGGTGTGAATCCGGGCTCGGGTTCTGGGGAACGTGTTCTGGTCCTTGTCCTCGTCGTCAGGTAATGAGCAAACAATAAAAGCAAACGGCCCTGTACGAAACAATGGCGACAAAAAAATAAGGAAAAAAACAGGATGAGAGCTCTCGACTGGCGGATACCCTGTAGTCAGGTCGCAAATACCTTAAGTCTGCATAATAAATGTGATAAGCATAATTGTCATTGGTATTTGAAATGCGATTTAAAGAAGAAGACAGAAGAAGAAAACATTTCACATAAATGGAAAAATATAGTGTAAATTTAATATGAATTATACATATGATATACAATAAAATATATACAAAATATTTAACATATGGATAGGTTTGATACAAATTGAATTTAATGCACAAATTTGGTAAACTTTTCAGTATTGAAAATGTAAAAAACAATTAAAGGGTATATAAAAAACACAAAGAAAAACCAATTAGATGCAAGCAGAACGCAAAAGAGAACAAACGAAACAGCAATAGAGTGAGCAACAGAGTGTGGCAAACAGGTAGAAAGAGAAAGAAAGAGAGGGAGAGCTGTACAAGTTTTCGTGTTCGGTCGATGTTGTCACAAGCGACAGCGACAAGCAGCAATGGAATTGGATGAGTTGATGGGTACTACGGTTGTGGGGGAGGGGCTTGTGTTTATTGTGCGCCTCGTTAGCTGGCAATGGCGACCAACAACAGCGACAATGGCAACTCTGGCCGCGATGTAAATTGCATTTCCATTGTTAATTACCTGCGATCCATAAATTTTATATTGCCCTTTAACCTCAACGCCCTACGGCCCCCAGCTTTAGGGGGTCGCCACTGACTATATCAAAAATTGGCAAGTTCTGTTTGGAGGCAGTTAGTTATGCAGGCGTTTAAAAAGAAAGGTCCATATTACTACTTATATTATATGTAAAAGCCACTTTTTATAAAGTGCATAAACTATTTATTCCAAAAATTGTCCACTATGTTTAAAACATGATTGATAACAATACAAATTAATAAAAGTTATACTATTAACTTTCTAATTCCATTTTATATTTTTGGGTATCTGAAAATTTTTAAGAGTTTATAATCTGGAAATGCAGGTAAAAGAAACTCTATGTATAATTACATGATATTCTTATGTTAATTCTTCGAAAATGAAATTTGCATTTAATAGCAAAAAAAAAAACAAGTCAGCGGCATCAAAATGTTCTTTAAGCATATATATATTATATTTATATAATTTATTCTTAAATTCGGAATGAAACGTGCTTGATTTCATAATCTGAAGTTTATTTTGCGTAAATATAAACACAATTCATGATTACCTTTTAAAATACTTTTCTTTTTGAATTAGCGTAATTCATCTCAGAAAATATGAAAATCTTGATATTCATTCATTGACATCATTTCTGATAACTCAGCCATGAGAATCGCGTTTTGGCCCCCATTGTTATGCCTCGCTTCATATTTCAATTTGTGAAATTTGCATTTTCTAGCAATTTTTGGAAAAAGTTTAATGACAAAACTTTAAGCTCTAAGCATAGCTTAAAGCGGTGACTTGCCAAACACCCAACGTCCACGCCCACAACCGCCCCCATGCGCATATTTAGCAAATGTTTTTATTGGCCGTTAGCTTCACCTGGCCCATGCTGGCGCCCGCAGACTCCACATCCTCCCCTCTCGCGTCCATGATAGAAAATTAGCATTCGTTATTTATCACCACCAGGAATGGAAAATGCGCTGCCAGCAGATTCTATAGATGCGAACGGGCGCTTTTACTTTTCACTCACCGCGTGACTTTTACAGCCTCTTAATTTAAACAGCCGCACGTTAAGGGGCGGTTCCGGGCATGTTATGGGCGCCCGGGGGGTTTGAGCGGCCGGCGAGTGGCAAAATTAATTTGTACCAGACGACATTTTTAATGTGCCGCCCGGCGCTGCTGTTGTTGCTGTCGACTCGCATTTGGATTTTTGTTGCGTTTTTAGTTTGCTTTGGACATTTTCATTCTGCTCATTCTTGTCACGTAATTCAAATTTTATATTCACTTTCGAGTGCCACGCCTGCACTCTGCCTAGTCCCAGACCCCCATTCATGACGTGTACACGTGGCTGTGTGCGTGCGTGTGCCGTTGTTGTGCCATTGTACATTTTATCGATTTACCGCACAGATTTCACACCCTCCAA
The DNA here is from genome assembly GCA_035043565.1 of Drosophila robusta. Classification (NCBI taxonomy): domain Eukaryota; kingdom Metazoa; phylum Arthropoda; class Insecta; order Diptera; family Drosophilidae; genus Drosophila; species Drosophila robusta. The sequence continues at coordinate 6,852,961 of JAWNMW010000583.1, read as the reverse complement.
TCTACAATCCACCAGCTCCCCTCAACACCGTTCCTGTGGCTGCGTGTACACGCGAATTAACATAAAATTATAATGCACGCATCAAATTCATGTAAGCTTTTTCTGATAATCATGCAATTTTCACAGTTTTGCATAAATTGTTGGACAGTTTGCGGCATTTATGTGTCCAAAATGCCAACCTGCTCTACCCGCTGATCCTTTGGCTTAGGTCCTGGCACAATATGTTGTCAATTTGCGGGGCGCTTAGCGATATTTGATGACCTCAGGCTTATGGAAAATTGTTCGATTATGCGATAATAGGTGGCAAAAATAAATATCAGCCCTTAGCCAGGTGAAAATTAATTAATGTATATTTATTCGTACGTTCATAGAAGGTCCAAGAATACAATTTTCGGTGTACTTCGTTATGACAATGAGTATGATAAGATAAGATTAGATGGTATATCAAAAAAAATAGAAATATAAATATTTAAATACATACATAACCACAAGTAAACATATTGTGAATGGCACGGAGCGATAACATGTTTAATATTTGGCAAATCTTGATCATCGTCCTCGATAGTATAGTGGTTAGTATCCCCGCCTGTCACGCGGGAGACCGGGGTTCAATTCCCCGTCGGGGAGACGAATATTCGTTGTTAACTTTTTTTAATTTATTTATTTTGTTATAATTTTTTTAAATTTAAAAATATTTAACATTTTATTATATAGTTATTTATTTGAATATTTATTTAAAATTATATATATTTTTATTTTTTGATTTTATTTTTCATTGAACAATAAAAACTATTGAAAATCTTGTGCAGTAATAAAAATATTTTTAAAAAGATTCCTGAATTTTAAGAGGAGTAAGACTGCAATAATAGCAATTTTGAATATCAATAAAATTTAAAATTTAAAAAAAGAAAAAGAAAATGTTTAAAAAAGAAACATCTCTCCCCGACGGGGAATTGAACCCCGGTCTCCCGCGTGACAGGCGGGGATACTAACCACTATACTATCGAGGATGTTGATCAAAGTCGACGCAAATAGCAAACTTTCGTTCGCCTCAGATACTTGTGCTGAATTCCTTTTTTATGTAAGAACAGTCAATTGTTTTAATCTCTTTCAATTGTTTGCACCAGAATTGATAAATTAAAAAGATAATTTATTGTCAAAGTTTCATTATTTTTCTCCCTTCCGTTGCTGAGTGTTTGTGTGGGTAATTACACAAAATATACACAAATATTGGATGGAGGCTTGCTGAAAAGACAATTGCTGGTTAATAATGGCAGAAAACGTCTAGAGGCGGCTGTGCCAGTGGTTTACAAGCTCGAGCGATATGCAAAATTTTTAACAGACTAGTGTAAGATTTGTTTTAACGTTCATCTACGTCCATGGACGTCTCTGGCCATGTCCCTTGCATGTAGATGCACGGATAATGCGGCATTTGGCTTGCTCGTCGGCTGTTCCTCTCGAACTCTTGGTCAAAACGCCTGCAGGCTGCGCACAAAGCCAACATAGCAATCGATTCTGTCATTGAGCCGCCGGCTGGCAATGAGCCTCATCGGACACTCTGACTGTGCGCAGGGTGCGGCTGCTGTTTCGGGCCAAAGGCAAAACCATTTCCGGCCAGACAATAAACGGGCAACGTTGCCAGCTTGCTGGGCATTTCCGGTTGCGCGATTTACTTGTTGTTACTGTTGTTGTTGTTGCTAATGTTGTTACTGCTGCTGTTGCTATTGCTGCTGTATTTTTTCTCATTCTGTGTTTGTTTTTTTCATATTTCTTTTGCTCGTGGAATTGAAGTTTGACAATGCCAAAGCCAGCAGGCAGGCAATTCCGCAAGTAAAAAGTTGAGGCAGAAAAAACTCATTTATCTTGCGTCGAAGTGTAGAAGAGAGGGCAGACAAGGCAGGAAGGGTGGGGGCACTTCACTGCTCCCCCTGGCCTCAGGGCAATTCAATGTCGCCGGAGACATGTCAAAAGTTTTGCTGTTGCTGCTGCTGCTGTTGTTGCTGCTTCTGTTGTTGTGTTTTGTCGTTTAACTTAATTAAATTTTCTCGCAAATTCGCATTTTCATTTTGGCCGTTGTATACCATGCGTATGTGTAATGTCTGTAACAGCCGCAAAAAGCAACAATTGATTAAAATTTTATTGTTTTCATTCGCATGGCTCTGCGTCGTGAACAAATTGCTTAGTAATACGTAATTTGTGTCTCTGTGTGCGTCTGGAGTCCTTTGCATATTTTAGTTACACAAATTGGCCCTGGCTAAAAATTGCCTGTGAGCCACGCCTTGGGCCGCCCTCTGCCCCGACACGCAAAATAAAAGTTTATTGCACTGCAAATGTGAGCCAAAATTTGCACATAAAAAATATCATTTACACTTAATAAAATGCGACGCAAAATTGACATTTATTAGCGTCATTTTTGGTCGCATAATGGCCCAAATATATTTACAAGCAGATAATAACGATACTTGGATTATGCATAACAAATTTGAGCAGCGATTTATGTGCCGTTATAAAAATTGAGGGAATGGGCAAAGATTCTGTTGAGAAAAGCAGTTATCGATTACCTTTTAAACCTAACATAATGACCTAAGACCAAATTTTTGAAGACGTAAATTGAAAATATAAAATTTTGAAATTTATATTGAGGGAACGAGTAAAGATTCTGTTGAGAAATGGAATTTCTCGGAAACTGAAATTGATATCATACAAATTTTGAATTTATAATTATTTAAAATCTAATTTTATGAGAAATTTAATTTGTCGCTAATAATAATAATATTATTGCTTAACCAACTTACTTATTTAACAGTTTATTTAATTTTTCTGCTGATTTTAATAATTAAATTGTAGCACATATTTATGTTTCGTAAAAAATAAGTCCCATTTAATCAGCCGTTGCGTTCTGCTTTGATATTCTCTTAAGTCTTTATAAATATTTTGCTTACTTTACTAAACAATCAAACTTTGTGTCGTTTCTTCTTTTTACAGACAACGAATTATATTCAGGCACTGTGGCCGATTTCAGTGGCAGTGATCCGATTATCTATCGTGAGCCTCTGCAGACGGAACAATATGATAGCCTCAGTCTCAATGGTAAGTTGTTTACATCACCCACGCCCCATGCCCCACTTTAACGGCTTTCCCCACAACCACTCCTGGTAATTGAAAATGTCGGCTCTGCTATGATTATTGTTGTGCTTCTGTGCCTTTTATATTAGCGAAATGCTCGCCGCTTCAATTGAATTATGTCTGATTGTGTTTGTGGAACTCTCAGTGTAGTCTCTCTGAGTTTCTCAGTGTTGTTCAATGCCGTTCAGTGTCCGGCAACCAGAACATTGCGTGCGGTCGCCTTTTACATATTTCAAGTGCTCGCCGCTTCGATTTCCATGTGGCACACGTCCATTAACTAAATAGACATGACAGTTTCGACTGTCCGCCCGTTTGCCGGCTGTCCTTTGCTATTTTGAGATGTCGTCCCATTCCCTGTACAATATGCGCATATTGAATATTTTATGCAGGCTCGCGGTCGGTTGCAAATAACTGAACATAAAGCTCCTTAAAGCCATCACGCATATTCCCAATGACAGGAACAGTAAAATTTAAATTAAATACCCTGTTGTAAATTTTTAAAGATAGCAAGCTGCTGGTTTTTAATGATTTTACAGAAAATATTTTAAATTGATCAGACTTGGTTGTTTTAATTGGTTATTCAGTCTTATTCTTATTAATATACGCAGATTTTTATATTTTTAAAATAATATTCTTTTTTTTACAAGTATTAACTGTTTATAATAAATGAAAAGAGTTTATACTTTCAATACTTAGTGTATATTGAAAACTTCAAAAACATTTTGGGTTATATTTGGAGACTCCTTGTAATAATTTTAATAAATATTAAACTTTCAATTTTATGATAATTACATTCAATTTTTTGTTTTTTAGCTTAAGTAATGCCTAAATTTCCCTTTGTAACTTGTTAAATTTATTTTTAATATATAAAATTTGTTTATCCATGTCAAGTCATATTCGCGTGTAATTTCAATGCCCTTTTAACTTTATGCATCATGTTTTACTCATAAATTTCATGTCCTAAGACTGACATTCGTTATGCGTAGCAAACGCTGCGCTTTCAATCGATTGTCTTGTCATCGGCACGAGTCGCACATAAATCCTATGAAGATTTTGACTGTAAAATGTTTACAGCCAAAACTAAAAATGAAATTTATGGCTTAACTTTTTTCCCCAAGAATTTGCGTATTTTGACATTCGTTTTGTGACTTTCTACCATTCACAGCGCCAAATTTTGTGAGCTCATTCACGCAGGGAGATTTCGTGTATTTCTTCTTCCGGGAGACGGCTGTGGAATTCATCAACTGTGGCAAGGTGAGTGAAACGAATCGATGTGAATATAAAATTCGAATATGCTGGCAAAACCCAAAATCAATTTCTATCGACAACAAATGCATGTGGATATAATTGGATAGAATGAATGAAAATGTGGGATACTTGGGGGGTGCAGCAAGATGGAGCGATATTGACTATCGCAGCCATATTGAGGGGCCATTTTGCTTATGTTTGCTTTGTGCGTGCACACTTCCGGCTGGAGGGTGCTTGGGCATTGGCTTTGGTCCAATGACCAAATACAGTTATCGGTTTTTGGATTTTGCCGGCTATTTGTTTATGGGCAACGTTTGTTGGTTTTCTGTAGGGGATGCGACCACATCGACGAACCGATTAGCTGCATTTCCATTTCCCCCTACCCCATATATATGTATATACAAATATCTATCTCCTATGGTATTTTAGGCGATTTATTCGCGCGTCGCACGCGTCTGCAAGTGGGATAAGGGCGGCCCGCATCGTTTTCGCAATCGCTGGACCTCGTTCCTCAAGTCCCGCCTGAATTGCTCCATACCGGGCGACTATCCGTTCTACTTTAATGAGATACGTAAGTAGTTGGCCCAAGCTGGCTTTGAATGTGGTTCACATAATATTGCATACATATATCTATATATATATTTCGTTTTTCTCGCCCACAGAATCGGCCAGCAATCTCGTCGAGGGACAGTACGGGTCCATGAGCTCCAAATTGATTTATGGCGTTTTTAATACGCCAACAAATTCAATTCCCGGCTCAGCGGTTTGTGCTTTCGCCTTGCAGGTGAGTGCACAATTACGATTTACCTTCCTCGTGAGCGGCCTTTAACTTGTGTATTTCTCTCTCTATCTCTCTCCTTAATATTGTAATCTGCAGGACATAGCCGACACATTCGAGGGACAGTTCAAGGAGCAGAGCGGCATCAACTCCAACTGGCTGCCGGTGAATAATGTCAAGGTGCGTACTTATAGATGCCAATACGTATATAATGATATATATATATATATGTATTATATATTATATATTATATTATATATATTTAGTATGTTTGTCTGCGGCTCGGTTAATGCTCACTTTCACATCCATAGCGGCAGTTGAACGCAGCTGTTCTCGCAATTTATGGCCACACAAATTTGTCCAGCCTTGGCGAAAGAAAGTGCTTTCCTTTTGCCAAAAATTTGCATTCGAATTACGAATGGATTTCCCCAAATGCGACCCAGTTGAGTGCACATGCTGCCAACGTGGCTTGCGTTACGGTCTTTGGTTTTTGGCCAAAACGAATCCACCTCGAGCAACTGCACAATTTGCGGTTCACGGAGAGCCAAATTAGAAATTGAAGATGTTTAAAAGTCGAAACAATTGCCATACTCAGAAATGCATAAAAGTTTTAATATAACACTTAAAGTGCATTCGGCCCAAGCTGCTGCCATCCGACTGGCCAGAGAGCTTAAGTTTTGACTGGAGTTTGAATAAAAGTTATTCTATGTGTGTGTGTGTGTGTGTGGAAATTGCAAGAATAAAGAAGCATCTGCAAATATATTGCACATATTCAGAACAAACTTAAGTATTCCGAAAGTCAGCCGTCTAAGCAAAGCGCATTTAGGGTCACAGTTTTTGAACTATAAAATAATTAAATATAAATTATGGACGAAATTCTTTCAAATCTAAAAACAAGAGAATTTAAAAGATAATCTAGAAACACAGGCACTAAAGACAGTGCTATAAATACAAAATTTAAAGTTCTTTAATATTGTTATGGGGGAGTAAATTATGTAAATAAATAAGAATGAAAATCTTTGGTTCACATTTAAAGTTTGGCACTTTTAAACAATATTTTTTAGAATCTTGACATTTTTAGAAAATTCTTTAGTTAAATTATGCATTCCACAAGCCAGAGAGCCTGTGCTGCACTTCAAGGCTCCAAGTAGGTATCCTTATAAAAGAGATGCTTGTCTGAATGCTGACTTAATAATTTCCACACAACACATACGTAACCCAGACAAGTCAGCATCTGAGCGCACATTTTCCGCTGGCGATTCATAAACCAAATCATTGCCAAAACAGAAATCACACAGATACACACACGCACACACACACACCGATACGAGCACACTCGCGCAAAGGACACTTTCCGGCGATGCTTTGTCCGTCTGCACTTGGCCGTGCTGTGCAATTTCCGGAACGTTGTGTACGGGTATTTGTTACGAGCAGCGCGAGCGCAGCAAATGCAATTTATACGCTCCTTTTTGTGGCCAGAAAAGTGGTCGGGCGGGTGGGAATGGGGTGGAGGGGAGCAACTGACCGAGCGTAACCATAACTATAACCACATTGCAGTCATATACTGGATACTAATAATTTATATTTCTTGTTCTTCCCTTCCCTTTTGCTGTTGGCTCGTCTCGACGCGTCTCGTCTCCTCCTTTATAGGTGCCCGAGCCTCGTCCCGGCTCCTGTCACAACGATTCACGAACGCTTCCGGATCCCACATTAAATTTCATCAAAACACATTCGCTAATGGATGAGAATGTTCCGGCGTTTTTCGGTCAACCGATTTTGGTGCGGACGAGCACAATGTAAGTATCCTGAATACTGCTCTTTCAGCTCTTTCTTTTGCCTTTTGTGGGGCCTGCACGTCGCTCAGTAGCCAAAAAGCCCCAAATAATGCTGCGCCAATGTAAATATTATTGCACAAAGCCATCGCCAGAGACGAACTATGCTCTTATAACTAGCACGTGGGCGTGGCATCGGTTGTGGGGGGGGGATGGGGGCGTATTCCATATGTGGATTGTAAAAACTTTAACAGCAGCTGCATCTGCTTCTGCTGCTGCTCTTGTGGATGTGGCCAAGTGAATACGTGACGAACCAATTTCAGTGCACCACAATCCAACTAATTTCATTTAAATAACAAATTCCTCGCCATCTGATATGGTACAACTTTTCGAATGTAGCTACCGCAAACGTTGGACCCGCATAACGAATAAAATATCCCTATTCTAGCTATGGAAATAAAGTCAAAAGTCGCAAGCGTGTAATACTTTGTCTAATAGTTCATGGATTATTATAACAAATTCTGGTTTAATTACCCTAATTAGTTCCAGCTATAATTGCTCTAAATTGTCGAAATGATTTTAGGTATAGGGCAAATTTAAATTTAAGTTTATATTTTCAAGGAAACGTAGAAAACAGATGTACTTTTAATTAGCAGCAAAGATGGAAAATATAAACTTAATAAACTTAAATATAATGAATCTAAAAACATCTGAAGTGACTTCGATAACCTCTATAAAATACGTAAGTGTACCTTATTTCAGAGAGAAATTTAATGGAACAGTTATTGAAAGTAGAACAAAAGTTAGTGAAATAATAAATGTTACACTTCAAGCTCAAAAAAATCAAATTTTGTAACAGCCGTTCCTATTAAATCCATTAAATAAATATACATTTTAAAAGCTTGATTTTCGGAAGAAATATTACTGAATTTCTTGCAAGCTTTAAAAGTCAGCATTAAAAATATTATATTTATTATTTGCGACTCAAAGAAATGATTTTGCACACAAGTGAACAACTATATGTACACACGAAACATACACACACACACACACACACACACACACACACACACACACACACACACACACACACACACACACACACACACACACACACACACACACACACACACACACACACACACACACTTTGTTTGTCTGGGGCCCAACGTTGAAATACTTAAAGCGAATTACGAAGGCCCGGCCTGATGATAGCCGTACAGAGAAACTGGCTGCTGCTTTTGGCCGATGCTACAGCTGATTCGAGTTCTGGGCTTGGGCTTTTCTGCAGGCTCATAAATTATTTTCAAGACTCTCTCAGACATGTGGAAATTTAAAAATTCAATTTGGCAACTTTTCCATGTAATTGAGCCACAATTACGGGCTGTTGAGTCGGGGTGCGGTAAACTTTAAAGTGTAAATCATATGCAAGCCACTGAGCAGGCCCAAGCAGCAGTTTCGAATGCGAAAGGATGGTGGTGGCGGTGCTGACGGCACCTGCTGCGGCTGCTGCTGATGTTGCTGCAGTCAAGCGATAGTTTGAACCAAACGAACCGAGCCAGCCAGAAGGAAATGCATGGATGCGCCGAGGCAACCCGTAACGAAAATATGTATGCACAACTGAATAAATTAGAATGAAATATGGAACACGTAGGACCGGAACAGCGGAGACTGCACTCCTCCTGCCGCACCAACCGCACCCACCATCCACCCAACCATTCTTGCTCTCGACCCACACACATGAGCAAACCACAACAAATGCCAGTGCGGGCGAGTGGCATTAGCGAAGTGGTTGTGTGGTTCCGTCGATGTTGCTGCGGGGGGAGGTATTCGGGATTGGTCTCGGGCTCGTGCTCGTTTTGGCCACTTGTCCGCACTGCAACTGACTCATTGCGTTTTTGGGCAAAGTTGTACAATAAGCAGGATACGAGCGAACACACGCATCAAAATTTAATCATGCCCAACGCAATTGAAAAGCACAAAAGTTACTTCACAACTTGGGCACAAATATTATATGGCGACCCAATTGCTCTTTTGGCCAGTCAGAACGCGTAAGTCGGTCATGCACAAATGCAGTTTTAAGTCACAGTTATTGCGGCTGCTTCAGTTGCAGTTGCATTTGTCAGAAATAAGTCACACAGATGAAAAACTCTGCAACTCTGTTGGCTGGCTTCCATTTGTTCGCAGGAGTCTTGAGTAAAGATGATGATTGTCACAGCTGAACGAACTTGCAGTTTATTAAATGCGGTGCGGTCATTATTAATGTGCTATATACATATATTATATATATCAGATACCCTCTTTTCCCTTCATCAACATTTAATGGATAAAAAATCAAAAATTTCATTTATTTAAATGAGTTTTGGGTAGAGTCGCACCATAAAAGACCCAATATTATTTATACAATTCTTCTCATTCACAAGATAACCCATAATGTTAACACCTGCTAAAGATGACATTTAACTGATAATACAGAAAAATCAGAGCACAATCTTATCTAATGAGAATTAAAGGTTTAAATTATTTTGTATTAGTTTCAAATTTCTAAATTTGCCGCCAGGTACAAACATTTTTTTCTGATATTAAAAATGGCGTAAAACTAAAAAATGCATAAATAAAATGTTAATCCTTTGCATGAACACTGTCTGACAGCTTAGCACATCCTCTGACAAGTCCTTTAAACTATAGTTGACGCGATAAAAATCTCGTAAGTCCACTTGAATTTACTGAACCAATATTACACATTTAAATTAAAACAATGCATAAATTGTTGAAGCTTCAAGGAAGACCGCAAAATTACCAAATTGATGAAAACGAGGACAGAGAGCACTTCGAATTGGACTTAAATTGGCACAGGGACACAGGGATTGGGCATTTGTTGGTGTTGTTTCTGTTACTGGCATTATTGAACACAAATGGCAAAATCAAATCAAAAATGCACACAATTTATGGCGTTTGGCTGAAGCATAAATTTATTATAATTTTATTTGAGCAAAGCGTTATGGGACCAGGCTTGCCATCTCTACATTTTATGTGAGTGTGCGAATAAATCACAGGATGGAGCCTTGAATGAAGGGGAGTCAGAAGTAGCTACGCTACACACAAACACACACACAAACACACACCACAGGATACTCATTTGCATATGCCAAAAGGGGCGACAAGTGGGTGATGTCTGGGCTGGCAGAATTGCCAACGACAACAAAGTTTCTTATAACTTGAAAGTTTTAGCATCTCGGCAAAAGTTAAATGCTTCAAGTTGCAATTCGCTGGGGTCACCGGCTCTGTAACAAATTGTTTCCTGGCCGACCCGGAAGTATCCATACTCGACAGATTTCTGCCAGCTGGTTGACCACATCCCGTCCATCCTTTTTTCGCTGCCAATAGTAGTGGAAGTACCAGCACCACTGCCAAGGTGTCAGCCACAATTCTGTTGTGTGCGCTTATCTTATCGGTCAAGTTTTTATACCTCTGCCACTTTTACTATCATGGCCTTTATCATGCATGTGTCCTTGTCCGCCGGCTGCGCCTCACTCACCGGCTCCAGCTCCAACTTTGACTCCAGCCTTGGCCCTGGCTGCCTCACACATTTCCCTCCATCGCGAATGGAGTTGACTTCCACTCGTGACCCTCATCGTTGTCGCCGCTGTTGCCAGCGTCGCCGGGTCTAAGCTCATCGGAGCAGCACAAAAGTTGGCAAAAATTGAGCAAGTTTCAATTGCCAGCTGCTGGCACCCAGACTCTAACCTACCTCTCTAAAAGTGTCCTTTTCTTTCCATTTTTGTTTATTTTTATTTTTATTTTATTTTATGTTTTTTGTGTGTGTAGCTTCGTTTTTATTTTTATTTTTGTTGTTGTCTTTCTTGCAGGCGGGGCCTTTGGCATTTCGTAATTGTCGGCCAGCAAAGTTTTTGGCAGCACTTTTGCATTGGCCCCTCCAACCCAACTCTTCATCATCGCTTCGTTTCTTGTTTAGATGCATTGCATTTTATGCTGTTGCTTTTGTTGCGTTGGTAATTTATAAGCCGGATCAACTTTCCATTCAACTGGCATTGCATTAAATATTTTATTTATCATCGTTTCTTTATGTTTATGGCCAGAATTCGAGCCTTTCTCTGGCTTTTAAATGGTTCTCATAGGAATATTTCTAATTAGAAAATTGTCAGTTATTGCCTGAAGGTTTCATTTCGTTTCAGTCACCAAATAAAATATCAAAATTTTTGCGTACAATTGTTTTTTTTTTAAATTCTTAATTTAAATATAAATATAACTTATTCGTTTTTTTTTGGGTTTCAGATTTTATTTTTAACTTAGCATTATTGGCTTTGTATTTTGTTCAATATTGACAGACATATATCTCGGTTGAAATCTAATTAAAAAACATGAAATGTACTTCACATTTATACCAGAGCACAGACTGATTATTGGCTGACAGTATAATTAATAGTTTTAGCGATTAAAACCGATAGGCAGCAATAGAATATTTAAAATTGAAAGATTGACAAAATGAGATTATGTGCTTTGCGTATTGTCTTTAAATAGCTATAATTATGATGATTTCAAATTCAAAGCAAATTAATTCAAATTATTTAAATTTTTTTTAAATTTTAGAATCTCTTGCTAAAAAGTCATATAATCTCTGCTGTTGGGTTTTTTAAATGATCGACCGAAATATGTATGTAGCATTTGTACACAAGCCCTAAATATAGACTTGTTCACACAATGCGAAACTTTTTCAATTCAAGTTAAAGCTCTAACCGTATCGGGCCCAGCACAAACATTAATATATTCCCAAATCTCGGCTCACATATTGTTGCACATTTCAACGAGGCAACCGCAATCCCAGTCAGCACAAAATGGAGGGCATTTAAGCCAAGAGCTCAAACGGCTGGCCATTGCCGGGCAAGGCAAAAAGCGAGGCAATTCTTTGGCCATTTAGAAAATTGAGCAACATAACTAAAACTCAAAAAACGAGATTTGTTAATTAACAATAAAACAATGCACAATGCCGAACGGGCTCAGTCCAGTTGGACCCATTTGCTGTTGTGGCTGTTGCTAGTTCTGGTGCTGCTGTTGCTGTTGCTGTTGCTAGAGTCGAGCATTTGCATTTAAATCGAGGCAGCAACTCACACACAGACAAGCTCAATACACAAATTTATAAAACAGTTGCACAAAAACCAACAATAGACAAGGCAGCCAAGCGCACAGCCACAAATGTTGCCTGCAACAAGGACAACTGCAACAACACCAACAGCAACAGCAGTAGCAGCAGCAGCAGCAACAACAACAAGAACAACAACAACAACGACGCTAACGTTCAACATTTTTGTGGTGAAATCAGAGAGAAATTTCCGTTTTTATTTCGTGTCTTCTGTTGTTGTTCGGTCAAATATGTTTTTACATATAAATACACACACAATTGTTGCTGTTGCTGCTGTTGCAGTTGTTGCTACCGCTGTTGTGGTTTTCTGCCATTCTGTTTGTCATTCTCGCCATCACTACGGCGGCTCTATGCACCCCGCTGACCCCCCTGACCATTTTGGCGTCTGTCCTTTATTAATGGTGTCTAACCAAAAACCAGCCCCCATCCAAAATGCTACGTTGTCATTCAGCTGGCAGCATTGACGTGTTGTTTGCGGTTCCGATTTGAGCCTTCTACAACAAACTTTGATGAATACACTGTAAGATGAGATTGGACAACAATTGTACACTTCTTAAAGAGTCGCAAATACAATTTCTTCGACAGGCAAATGCTATTGCTTTGAATGAATTTAGATACTACAGAAATAGATTTCTTTCTCTTTCTTTTAGACAAAAATATGAAAATGTACAAAAGAGAAATGCATTTTATATATTTTAAGTTGAAAAAGATATTTTATATAGTATCCAAACACAGTTTGCATTTCTTGCAATCGATTATAAAAAAAATGTAACACAATGAATTAAAGTTTAACATTTGTACAACGTATATGTATTATCTACAGAACTGTTTGAAATTGCATCTAAATCCTTGAAGCTTGCTCTAACTAAAATTTAATTTTTGTATCTTTGTCTCTTACAGCTACCGCTTTACTCAAATTGCGGTAGATGCACAGATCAAAACGCCCGGGGGCAAGACATATGATGTGATTTTCGTTGGCACAGGTGAGTCGCATTTCACATGGACAGTTGAGGGGTCCCTGGGCCAATTGCCCTGACAGCGGTTGTCGTTATGGTTCATCATCATTGTTTGATAGGACCCCAAGAAAGTTAATACCATGTGTGTAATAAATGGAGGGGTATACTGGGAGAAGGTGATATTATGTTGTCGAATGCAATGAAAAAAGTTTATTTGAAAAATTCACTTTTATTGCTTAAAAAATAAAAATATTATGAACTTTCTAGGAATACAAGATAAAAACTATGCAAAATCAAAATCCAGTATATAAATAGCAAGAATAGTATCGAGAATTGTAATATTTTTGTACATTTAATACAGGGAATATAATTTTATTTTTGCACTTTGCAGAGAGAACAATTTATTCAGAATTATATTTTGCGTTCTTAAGGTACTTTTCAGCTAAGGGATTTGCAACTCTCTTGAAATTATTGAACATATATAATTATTAAATCTTTTCTGCTTCAATTACTCAGATCATGGTAAAATCATAAAATCCGTAAATGCGGAGTCAGCCGACTCAGCGGAAAAGGTCACATCGGTGGTCATTGAGGAGATCGATGTGCTGCCCAAGAGCGAGCCCATACGCAATTTGGAAATTGTGCGAACTATGCAATACGGTAGGTGGAGTTAACGTTCCGTTGAATGGAACTCAATTAAAAAGTAACGTGTAACGAGCTTTCATTGTAAAACGAATTCGCAATTCGCCATTTGCAGATCAACCGAAAGATGGCAGCTACGACGATGGCAAATTAATCATTGTCACGGATAGTCAGGTGATAGCCATACAACTGCATCGATGTCACAACGACAAAATCACCAGCTGCAGGTGAGCGACGCATCTGAACAAAATGTGAAACAGATTGCAGCGACGGCCAGACAGCCGGCAGGATATCAGCAAGGACAATGGCATTTTTATTTCATGTAACAATTTGCGTGACTTTCATTCGTCGACTGTCAGACTGGCAGACATTGATGGCTGGGGGACTGGGGCTGCAAATAACACCAGCCCTCTACTTTTTCAGCCAGCTTTTAGTTGCCCAATGCCATTTGTCTGTCTGGAGTCTGGCCACTTGGCTGCTGCTGTTGCCGCTGCTGTAATATGGTTGCACTTTTTTCCCATTTATGGCGTTTTACATTTCACAATTTGCAATATGTGTACACCATTGCCATCTGGATATTATTTCTCTTAACACACCGCCCCACACTCAATTCTCCTTTGCAGCGAGTGCGTCGCATTGCAGGATCCGTACTGTGCATGGGACAAAATCGCTGGCAAGTGTCGCTCCCATGGCGCGCCGCGTTGGCTCGAGGAGAACTATTTTTATCAGAATGTGGCAACGGGTCAGCATGCGGCCTGCCCCTCAGGTGAGTTGAACAACCAGCTGCACTGGCAGCTGCTCGCCGCACAAATTAAAAGCACTTCCATTTTCCGCACCCGCCTCAGGCAAAATCAATTCGAAGGATGCCAATGTGGGTGAACAGAAGGGCTTCCGCAACGACATGGATTTGCTGGATTCGCGTCGTCAGAGCAAAGATCAGGAAATTATTGACAACATTGATAAGAACTTTGAAGGTAATGCGAAAATCGTTTTCCCCTTAGCATATTGTAGTCTATTTGCTTGGCATGTGTTATTAATATCATCTGAAGCAACTATGTGTCTACTTTATGCACATACGGCATATATTCTTTAAAATCATTTTTGCCATACTAACCTGTCTGTTGCCATTCTTTAAATCACATTTTCATTTCACTGGCTTTTATTTTATGCACACCGGTTACTTGCCAGGCACTGGCTGCCTGAACGCCTGCCCTGCCTCTCCCCTCGCTCATCGTATTTGCATATTGCCACTTTATGCTTTTCAATTTCAATCAACATTCACACAGCACTTTATTCTAGTTGCTTTATTATCTTCTAGAATGTAGCTGGCACAGTAAACGTATTTTCATTTTTGTTTTATTGCATTTTTTTCCCACTTACATAACATAAACTCTTCTATAAATTTTTGCATAAAGTACTTTCATATTATTGTGTTGTGTTTATCTGGCTGTTAACAAGCTAAGCTGCTTGTACTTCTTATGTGGCATCAGCAATTTGTTAAACATATTTCATTCATGCACAGATTTTACTAAATTCACCAAACATTTGCCACAATATGTTGTGTGTAAAAGGGTCGATTAAACTTATTCGGATAACACCACAAATTTATTGTACATTTTTAGCTATATAAATATATAGATAAATATTTACCTCTCAATTTAAGCTAATAACAAAAGAATGTGCACAGAATATGTTTTATTCAATAACTAAACTTTAAATTCCATTGTCAATTACCTACAACATATGCTCTCCAAAATGTATCTTTTCCAATTTCAAAAAATTCAAAATAATATTTACGTACCTCACATACATATGCTAGAACATCATTAGATACATTTAATTAAATTTTATTATGTAACATTTATGAATAGTTTTTATTTGCTATATATTTATTAGAAACATTTAACATTATGGAGCATGTTTAAATAATTATTATTTTTCACCTTCACTCATCTTTAATTCATCTATATAATGCTTAACAAACACTTTCCATAACTTCTATGTATAAAAATAAATTGTTGTTGTTCCTCGTATTAACTCGTGTTGTCTTCTTCTTGTTCTTGTTTCTTTTCATTTATCTTGATCTTTCAACATTTTGACAAAATTTGGTTACAACACGCGCTAATTTGGGCGTTATTCGTTCTATTTTCGATGTTTGGATGTTTATTGATGTCGTTACATAATGGATTCTATATGTACACGCAATCCTCATTGCAAATATGACCCTGACACAAAACAAAACAAAAAAAAACCAAATAAATAAAAATACATACTCGTTGTGGTTCGATGTTACAATTCGATGAAATCTCTAAATCGTATCGTACTGAAATAAAATTGATTAACCACCGATAAATATGCCCGTGGACTAATCAAAGGTCCCCAAATTTCCGCAGATATTATCAACGCACAGTATACAGTGGAAACTCTGGTTATGGCCGTGCTGGCTGGTTCGATCTTCTCGCTGCTGGTTGGCTTCTTTACAGGCTACTTCTGTGGCCGTCGTTGCCACAAGGACGAGGATGACAATCTGCCCTATCCAGACACGGAATATGAATACTTTGAGCAGCGCCAAAATGTGAACAGGTTGACATCTATTTTAACTAGCTATTTGACTATAGAACATTTTAATTTCTATAACTTTTTTTTTGCATAGTTTTCCATCGTCGTGCCGCATACAACAGGAGCCGAAGTTGCTGCCCCAGGTGGAGGAGGTGACGTATGCGGAACCGGTGCTGTTGCCACAGCCACCGCCGCAAAACAAGATGCACTCGCCGAAGAATACGCTGCGTAAGCCGCCCATGCATCAGATGCACCAAGGCCCCAACTCGGAGACTCTGTTCCAGTTCCAGCCGGATGGCTATAATACCCAGCAAACGTATCGCGGACGCGACAACTTCGGCACGCTGCGCTCGCATCAGGTGATGGTGAGTCACGCATCCCACTCGAGGTGCCCGCTCCGATTTCGAATCCATAAACTGATCCATTACCTTTCACTCGCAGGGCGACAACTATAGACGCGGCGATGGCTTTTCGACCACTCGCAGCGTCAAGAAGGTGAGTTCCGATACGTAGTGCCTGTTGTAAACGTTACACTACATTTTTCATTTCCATTTTATTTTCATTGTATACTAATCTCTAATCTAATTGTATCCATTGAGCTCTTTTCGATGTTGTTGACATTTTGACATTTAGTATATACTAAAAATGAATCCTTGTGGTGCGCTTGTATTTGATTGAACTCTCACTCAATCGTCGATTGGTGTATTTCTTAGACTCACTTTTCAACTGTTGTGCGTGCTTCCATCTCTCTGTATCTGTGTGTCTGTGTGCGTGTATATATCTATCTATATGTATCTTTCTATATATATATATGTGTGTACTTTAGAACTTTTATACTCAGCCCTTGAACTAAGCGACTCACATCACCAGCAGCCATATTTCAATTTTATTTATATTTTCTAGTATTGAATGCATTGCACAACTCATATACTAGCTGCTTGTTCTTTAAGTGTTTGATTTTTCAATGTATCTTTCATGTTATACGTTTTATGTCTATTTGTGTATTTACTCACATGATCATGATTCACTTCAAATTAAGAAAATATATACAAAATAAATGAACTCATGCCACTAATATATCATTAATATTTTAGTTTCCACAACAACCAAGAATTACTATTTCAATTAAATTTAAATGCTAAATTTATTTCTCAGCAACTTAACAATCATTTGCAAAATATTTAGAACAATTGGGAAAAAATGCTAATTATCTACAAAAATTGGTTGCGTTTCCTAGCTACATTGTTGTTAAATAAAAATATAAATTTATAATTAAACTATCTTCTAAAAATGCTAATTTGCTAATTTTGTTATTTTCTTCTAAAGTAGATTTAAGTAACTTTTTTAATTTTTACTTATTCATTTTGGCTTGGCACTAACGAGTTGCATATCCATTTCTTATAAAAACTAATTTTAAAATAACGCAATTCTTTAGTTTGTTTTTTCTTTAATATAAATACGTATGTGTAATACAATCATCCATTAGACATATATGTACATAAGTATCTGTAAATATTCTGTTATATCCACATGTGTATATATTTATCCTGGTTCAAGGCCACTGCCCATTTGCATGTCTATGAATATATCCAAACCATAAATGAGTCATGTGCTGTACATTGTTCCATAATTCTGAATCTCAACTAATTTACATTTTTCTGGGGTTTGTTTATTGTAAGTTTTTTGTCGCTGACGTTATAGAAATACACCAATCTTTCGAAATGGGCGATTGCGAATCTTTGCAGGCGTCTCTCTAAGCATTTTGTATAGTTGAACTTCTGCAATTTCTGCTCTAAGACACTTCTGCTCCTTACTAAACTCTATTGCTGAACTACTTATTACACACTCACACACACACACCAAATACTAAACACAGACTCCATCGAGATGATCGCTGATCAACTGTCAAATGTGGACAACACCAAGCAACCAAAATACCAAAACTCTATCTATCTTTTCTTCTTCTTCCCTTTTTTATTAGGTTTACCTTTGAGACGGGAGTGGGGCGGCTGAAACCAGTCAGGGACTAATTACCCAAAATATGGTAAATACTTACGCATAACTAAAGCAAATTTAGTAAAAATCTTTTTCTTTATTTTTTTTTGTGTTTGGTTTTTTCGTTTTTTTGTTCAAATATTTTATTTAATTATTTCATTCATTTATTGATACGGCTGACAAAATTTGCTCAATAGCTGCAATGTGGATACCCTCGATTGCGAGATCAACTGAAATTCGAAACTCAAAAGTAATTTTGCAAAACCTTTGCTCCAAATATTGTAATGAATTTATCTGCAATTCAGTTTGATCACCTACGAATCTTCTTCTTCTTCCATTCTACATACACCCAGCACAGTTTGAATCGAAATTTCATATATCTCACGAGTTATCTGTAAATTACGTTTTGGAATGCCATTGCTTTATTTTATTTGTGAACTCACTAGAGAACGGACCACGACCAATGGCATTATGCCGACATTATTGAACTTAGACAAAATACTCGAATCAGTCCCTTCGACATCGCCCAGTCAGTCAGCCAGCCCGCGCCCAACTCGACGCTTCGTTGCCATTTGCCATTTTGTGTAATCGATAGTCGAACATCGATTTTCGATTCTCGATTCTCCATCTATTGTGTGCGTGCATCTCTGAGTGTATGAGCTGTGTGTGCCTGGAGCTCTTTGTTACCCACTCCTCATCCACACTTGCATAGGTTGGCAACTCTTGAACTCTTCTACTGCATGGGCGTCCAACAATTTGCGTACTAGTGATAATTATATACACCTGATCCTTTGATCCAAAAACGATAAATCCATTAGACAAAGAATGTGTGTGCATTTGAACCTAGCTACTTACATATTCACAATATGATTATGATAAATGTATTTGCAATACTCCTAATATACCACCTAATACTACCCAAAAAAAAAAACAACAAAAAAAAACCAAAAACATAGAACTACTCGTAATACTCGCCATATGTAATGCTATACAATTTTCTGTTTATTGCTTGCTAATAACAATTACATAAGAACGTGTTCCGGTTCTTCCTCAAATATTACACTGAAATTTTGAGCAATTTATATTTAAATTTTAAGATCAGAATATCAAATTATACTCAAATTTTATACATTATTTATTATTTAGAAAATAATTTTTGAAGTCTGTCCGAGCTGATTATTGTTATAATCTGGGCTGAGCTGAGATAAAAATCGATAATTGGAAAATGGCTTGATTTCGATCTTTAAAGCTGTATTTTTTTGTTTTAACAAATTAGAGTCAAATTTAATTGCAAACAATTTTTAGTTTTAATTTTTTTAATGTTTCTCTTAAAGTACAGTACAACAAGTTGCAAATTTTATTTATAAATTATACAATTTCAAAAAAGATGAGAATATATAAAAAATAATATCACCACTCCTAGGCTGTAAACAACACAAACACACGAAACAGAAGTCTTGGTCGCGCAAGAAGACAGCCGCCCCGTCATGGTATCGGTAAGTTTTTCTGTTCCATTAATTTATTTGGCTTTTCAGTTAAAATTCGTTACTTGTAAAACACACACATACAAAGACGCATACACACAAAGGCCAATGTAATTTAGCAAAATTTGAATTGAATTGACTGTTTCCTCTGTGCCTAACGCTCTTACCTTCTCTCTTTCTCTCTCTCTCTCTCTGTTTATTGCTCCGTATCTTTTTGTATCTGTCATTCAATTAACAAAACTTCATTACGTTAACAACATTTATAGACTTTTAGTTGGTATTCAAATTGGAATACATTTTAGTTTTCATATTTGGGGATATATATTTTTGTTAAGAACTAAAAAAAATGATATAAACTCAAAGTTTATTGAGTTCATTGTGAGGAATAAATAAATATTGCATTGGATCTCAGATTAATATTTTCTTCGAATTATATTTTTATTCGAGTTTTAAATTGCTCAATTTATTTTTGAATATAAAAAAATTATACAAATGCAATTTTATAAAATTCACGGATATAAAAGAAACGTTTCTGTTTTAAATGTTTAATGTCAGAAAAAAAAACAGAAAAGTTAAAGTTCGTTAAATATTTAACAATATGTATAAAATATTTAATTTTTTCAATATTTTTTATTTATGTATTTCTTTGATATTTGGTATCTTCTTATTTCTGCGTGTGTATTTGCGTATGTGTGTGCGTGTCTATATATTCGTGCATGTTGCAACAGACTCAATGTTTTGTAAAACTTTTAATAAAATAGATTTGAAAACCAAAAAAAAAATCCAAAGATTGTAGTATTGACATAAGTAATATATATGTATGTATGTATTTATGTACATGTATTTGATGTATACCTCCCTCTATTTGTGTTGTTGCAACATGACTCTATATGTGTGTGCGTGCGTGAGTGTGTGTCTGTGTGTGTGTTGTGTCTTTGCACAACTTTGCATAAGTGCTCTCAACACCTGGCAACAAAACTCAATTGACCTGACCTTTGTGCTCTTCCGTTTCGATATTGCAGTAACTCAGCACCGTTCAAATAGCCCACAGCAGCAGCAGCAACAACAACAGCAGCCGCACTCCAGCTCCGGCTCATCGCCAGTAATGTCAAACAGCAGTTCCAGTCCAGCGCCGCCATCCAGCAGTCCCAGTCCGCAGGAGAGCCCTAAGAACTGCAGTTACATTTACCGTGATTGATTGATATGTAACACCAAATCGATGCCACTCATCCAGGCGTTGCCCACGCCCACGCCCACGCCCACGCCCACGCCCACACAACCAATGCACCATCAACAGCAACAACAAAAAGAACAACAACAACCCCACGAGCAAGTCCTGGCCCCAAGCAAGCAGCTAGCCAAGTCCATGCCCGTTACGCCCATACAGCCGCAGTCGCCCACAGATCCAACGGCCCATTTCATGCTCATGCCCCGCTCACCCTCGTACGAGCTGTACGAGACGCGACCCGCACTCTTTCGGCATGCCCGCTCCGATGCCACATTCGGCGTGCAACCCTACGACGACGACGACAACAACGATGACTTGGATGATGATGATGATGATGACGACGCCGAGGACACCTCGTCGTTGGCCATGATAACGCCGCCGCCGCCCTACGATACGCCCCAGCTGGCGATAGCTTCGTTGGGCGGCCCATTAGCACCGCCCTTGCCACCACCGCGGCGATTTCGGTTCGGCAATCGGGAGCTGTTCAGCATGAGCCCCGGCACGCCCAAGTCCAGTGCCATTACGCCCACAAAGCTGAGTGCCGCTGCAGCCGCAATGTTTGCGACGCCGCAAATGGCGCAGCTCAACCGGAAGTGGGCGCATCTGCAGCGCAAGCGGCGGCGGCGCAACAGCAGCAATGGCGACTCCAAGGAACTGGACAAGCTCGTCCTGCAGTCCGTCGATTGGGATGAGAATGAGATGTATTAGCGGCTGACCCCGATTCATATTTGCCAGTCTAACTCCTCCTAACTCCTAACTATAATTGTAGCAATCTTAACATATATAACATATACTATACATGCATACATAGCTCACAAATCGTATCGATAGAGTGTGTGAAAATTGTACTTTCTGTAAATTTTAATGAGCCTGCGATACATATACACACACACACCCATATATACATCCATAGACAAACACTATAACACACTCACGTATATTTATAGCCATTCAAAGTTTGGAGTTGATGTTTATAATTTTTGCCAATTTTAGATGCGACTTTACATTAAGAGAGAAATACAAAATGCAAAATCATTCTTATAACAGTCAAAATAGTAATGCCAATCGAACGGAGTGTACAAGCAGATATATAGAGGAGGGTTGTACTCAAAAAGTTTTGGGCATTGGAATATATCGAAGTGAAAATGATTTTTAATTTGATTTAAAAAAAACATATTTTATATAATACTTTGTTAAAGGGAATTTCAAAGACAACTTTCACGAACAACCCTCGAGGTGCTTAAAAAACAAAACTTGGCTGGCTTAGCGAATTGTCAAGGCATACGCATATAGGGAAGTTGGAGTTGAGACCCTTCTTGTTTGCTAATAATACGTATGTATGTAGGTACGTACTCATAGTGTATAGGGATATTCGCGCATACACCCAATTTAACTTAGTCGCAATAAAGTGAATAGTTTGCATTTTTGAAATTATTACAGATTTATAATATATATATATATATATATATATATATATATATATATATATATATATATATATATATATATATATATATATATATATATGTATCTACACAAGCAACAACAGCAAAACAAAAGTAAAACAACAACAATGAGAATTATACACAAGATTTATAAATAGTTATACTTATATATCCTATACATACACATATACCGAGAACTGCTAATTATACGAGAATGAGAGAAAAACTCGAAAGCTATGTAGAAAACAAACAATATTGTTAAAAAATAAAACACACACATATACAGACAAATGGCATATTGTGAATGAAATAAGCTCGTAAACTAGTAAACATGTACATTTTTTGAAGAGAGAAACATTAGGGATTTCCAATGCAATTTGTAAATAATATTAAGCACAATACATAATGTGTATTAAACATATAAATATACAATACATAAAATTTTTTGCATTTAAAACAACAAACAAACAAAAAAAAATAGTAAAAATATACAAATAAAAATTATAAAAACAGACACACAAAAAAACAAAAAGAAAACAAAATAAAAAAAACGAAACGCTTATTACTGATTTACAAATAAGTAAAATACCAAATTAGTGAAAAAAAAAATAAAAAACAAAAATAAATACAAATTAGATTTATGAGCATAAAATATACTCACAAACTAAGTACATACTTACATACATGCAAATATATAATCGAAAATGTTGCTCCTGTTTTGCTTTGTCGTGTTTGTTTATCGTCTCTTGATTACGATTATAATCTATGTATATAGAAACTGAATTGTGCATTTTACTTTATATATTCTATATGATAAGCTTTAATGGAACTGCCAACAGCTTACATTTCATGACATACTACGGAACATCGCTTACAACTTTATTCAACCTACATTTAAGGCTAACAGTAGACTTTCAAAACACACGATACCTACTATTAAATAGGAAACCGAATACCTAGGCAGAAAAAGAGGCGAATTCATCTTTGAAACCTTCTACGTTTATCCTATAAAACTCAGATACACATTTATTCGCATTATGCAATAGTTAAATATCGGTCAATTTCATTTGCAGCCTTATGCTCTTAGGTGTACTTTAAATTTTTTATTGCATACAAGTACAATAATGCTTATAACCAACTGAAATACTATAAAAATTGTATAAATGTACAGCATTATACGAAATACCATTATAGAAATGTGTAACTGTACATATGTGCGATATGTGCCATAAATAGAAAGGGATAACGAGTGGATGCAAAGAAAACAAATTTCCTGCACGAACGTCCTTCAAACATTTAAGTTCTATTCACTTGCTTTTCATTTGCTTTTAGAACATTCATCTTTAGAAATGTGATTTATAAAAGATTTTGAGATTATAATATTATACACAAATTTTGTTTAATTCAAGATCACTCTCTTTAAAAAGGTAAGGCAGTTCTCAAGTGTATATAAATTACAGTAAACTTGAAAATGAATCTATACCAGCATTCTGACTTTACCGATTTCATGAAGTGTTATACACAAAATTATTTTCGTTATATACAAAAATTACATGTTCTTATAAAGTGATCGATCAAAAGATAGTGAAAAGCATAACGTAACATTAGCTATAGAGACTTTTCGAGTATAATAGAATAAAAAATATAAATCTTTGCAAATATTAAAGAGTAGGGCGTTGGCTAAATCGCTAATTGAAACACGTTTCTCTTTCATAGAATAAGTAAAAAAAAAGAGAAAAGATATTTTGTATAAATCTTAAAGAAAATGGTTCGCAACAAACAAAAAACAAAATTATAAACTTCAACTTTACGTTCTGTATTGCATGTAAGCAAAACGAAAAGAAAGCGTAGTAATATCTAAATCAAAGCAAGTATATAAGGGATGGAGAAAACAAAAACAGAAAAAGTTATCCTAGTGTAAACAGTAATAGAAAATATGCATATTATTCCGAAAGGAAACTACACTTATTTGGTTTTTATGAGCAAGTTTCTATAATTTTTTATTTGGCGCAATAAATAATACACTAAAATAATTGCATTTAGAGAGCCAAAGACACATTTTAAGTTATATACTTTTTAATAATATAATTTCAATGCATTTATAATTTGTGTAATCTTCAGCTTTACTTTGTTAGTGTATATACTACAATTTGTAAATTTAGGTTTTATATAACTTGGTTATAATTATTTGGTTACAATAAACAAATGAAACAAAATTCATAAAACAATTTTTTTACGTTTGTTTTTTATTTATGTGATTTGTATTGAAATAGTTGAACTGATTTGGGTTTGGTTTTTGTTTTATTGATATGTAATTTACAAAATCAAGTGTCGAATACATCAAAAGCAATACAAACACGTAACAAATTAAATAAGTAAAAAATACAAATTAAATTAAAGCTAACACAAACTTAGATTTCAAGAGCAACTACAACTACAACAGCAACAGCAAAGAAAAAACGAAAAAAATAATAACTAGCGACTCTACTAAAATCTATAACTACATTTATAGAATTGCATACAAGTATATACTACATACACATACTTATAAATTACATCAGATCATTAACTTTTATACACTTTACATTTACATACCATATACAAACATATACAAATATATATGTAGGTATGTATATGTACATGCTTATAGGATGACAAGTATTGTAATTTAGATTCAAGCTACAATTAAAAAGGTTTTACAGAGTATGCCTGCAGAACAGCAACAAGCAAAAAGAAGAACGAACAGCCGTAAAAGTTATTAATTATACACTCATAGATGATGGATATAACTAACTATAAGTACATACATACATACTTACAATTAAAAATACTTTAGAAGACAAATTGTCTCGAAATGCTTTTAAAAACAAAAAATAAAAATAAACAAAACAAAAAAAAAGAAAGAAAAGTATTTTACTAGTGACAAGAATTAATTTCTGAAATCTTTCTGCAAATGCAAAACTTGTGAAACAAATGCCATGAAGTACTAATCATAAACATAAACAAAAAGAGCATGAAATGGAAAACAAACGCAACTCAGCAACTTTTAGGAACGCAGCAAATGATAATTATAATATTTAATAATAATGAAGACGATGATTAAGTATACTTTAAAGATAAACATAAGCTAAATGACAAGATTTTTAACTTTCTCCAGATAAGATGAAAATGATTATTAGCTATGTATGTATGAAACATTTGTAGCAAGCGCAATTTAGCAACAAGAACAAATACTATAAAAACGGCATTAACAAATTAGTGAGAAAACCAAAAAGGTCCTAGAAAACAGGCAGAATAAAATTAAGGAAATTATTAAAGCCCAACAAACATACACTCACATGTTTTCATTTATCATTAAAACGATATATATTCAAGTGCTTCTTACATAAAATAAAAAATTATATAAACATAATATACATAATATATATATATATAGATATATATATATATATATGGTATGTATGGTAACATATAGTATATTATTAACAGGCATTACATAAAGATAAACATAAAAAAAATTAACTACTAATTAGGCCTAAGCATTACATTTACTATATTATTTATGAACATAAAAGCGAACTATTGTAGATTCAAATGCCTAATCGTTTTAAATTAGAGTATTCCGAACTCGAATTGGAACTGCAACAGAATCTGGATTGGGTTTGGTTTCTTGTTCCGGTTCTGGTTCCGGTTCGGTTTTGGCTGCCGGTCCGCGTGTCTGCGTGTAGATGCGACACGAAGCGTTTGGTTTTTTAATTTGTAAGTAGCCTGCTATTAACTTGCAACGTAATCAATGCATTTTACTTAAACACTTGCGAGAAATCGATTTATATAATTATGTTAAGATTTTATAACGCAACAAATCTAAAGTATATAAATACATACCATATACATACATATATGAGACTTTGTAAATACTTGACATACAATACATTCAAAATGATCAAATAAATAACCTTTCATTCGAAGAAAAACACAACACAAAATCGATTTTCTCTATATATTTTGGCCAAAAACAGACAAAAAAAAAACATACACACACACACACCCTCTCACACTGCACACCCCGCTCCAATGTCTGCAACTGTAAAGTTAAGAGATCTGCGGATATACGATAAATTGAAGTATGTTATTCATTCTTTAGCGTTTACGAATATGTAAGATAAATTTAAATTTGAAATTGAATTTGAATTTAAATTGTTGAATATGTAGCGCAAACAAAGAAAAAAAAAGAAATGATAAAAATAAAAAACAATTAAAAACGAAATGAGTAAGCCATAATACATACGAGTATATATAGTATACATAAATACATATTTAATCAAATAATTTACGAAAAGTAGAAACTCACAAGAACGGTACTTCCAAGCAACTATAGAGCTACACAAACACAAATTCATTTTCTCAAGCCCTCTTTTTGTGTTGGACTTAAATACCCAATTGCTACATACCTATACATATATCGTCTATATCGAAGGTAAAGAAGACCGAACGCCCTTTAAATGCTCAACAAGATGGTGTGTATTTTAACGGGCCCACTATTTGAGAATCGAGCACAATTGAAATTATTGAAAATTAATTTATTCAAGATGTTACAATTGGAAAACAAAGTTTTCATCGGTAATTAGGCCCGCCAGAAAAATTGAGTAGCACTTTTCTTAGTTCAACCAAACGCTTCAGAAAACATACACGAAAATACTTTTCAAGACAATTTCTAAAATTTAATTAATAAATAACAAAAAAAAAACACAAATGTTAGTAAAAAGACTGAGCTACACATAAAAAATAAAAAAATAAAACACATTTATTACGTATCTATAAAAAAATGCAAACGGTTAATTCTCAGTTCTGAAATAATTACACAACCCCAGTTTGGTTAACTTGAATATTATTTAGTTCGATATATATAAATATCTATGTATATCATCTCTATTGTAAGAAGCTAATGTAATTATTTGTTAAAATGCAATTATTTGTTAAGAAGTTCCTAAACGAATTGCATTTAAGTGTTGAGCCAGCGAAATGAATATTTATCACTTTTGTGGATCTATCCAATTATAATGGAACTTCTGCATTTGTTTATTGCCGATTTATTTCCAGTACGTTTTTATAATGAAATGAACTAATACTTATGTATGTACGTTTATATTTGTAAATGTATATGAAAAATACTTACGCACAAGTTTCGTCACTTAAGATACTGAAATCAGTGGAAGAAAAAGCATTTAAGTTTACAAAATGGCGAAGATAAATCACGATAAGTTTGTACCCTTATATACGTAAAGCCGTTGATATTTAGAAATATTTCATTTTACTCTTCCTTTTTATTGAGTATCATTTAAATGATGTTTTAAAGCTACCGTCTGCCGTCGGGCAAGGCATTATAAAGATCTATAAAGCAAAAACCTAAATACATGCAAAACATTTATATATATACACACAAACACATACATATATACATACATACAATTGCTTTTAGCTTTCCTAGCCCTCTGATTTACATACATACACGTACATATAAATATATGTACGATTACCTACATAAATACGTTCATACATATATGAAGAAGAGCGATTTTTCAAGTTTAATCTCAAACTAAATACAATCTGACCCAAACTAACAAAAGTCAAAAAAACGAGCAAGTCTTGATGAACTAATCAAATCAGCATAAATAAGAATGAAAATGGGAATCAGAATAAGAATTCCACTTCAAAGAGGTACGAATTGAAATGATTGACACATTAACAATTAACTGAAGCTAAAGTAAATGAGAACAGTGCATTCAAGTGTTAAATTCAAAAGCAACACAAACAAATTTAACAAAATATTATTAACAATTATTATATTGTACTATTATAACTGAAATATTTAGATGAAATGACGATTCTTAATTATAACATATTATTATAGAAACATACTGAAACAACAAAATGAAAAATGAACCGAAAACGATTAATAAATGAAAATATAGAGAATATTATATTATGAAACAACTTACAGTTCTGACAATTATTTGGGTCTGCTTGTTCAATTATTTCTTCATTAGCCCTAATCTGATGCGAAATAGAGCTAAAATCAAGCTTTTTCTTTTTAAATCTGATCACAGCAGTGAGTAAAAGTATCTAAAGACACAGAGGTCTGTGCGAGATACTTTAACAATCTGCCCACAGGTATGTCCAAGATAAATGAGAATCCTTAAAACCATCAAGTTGCATTCAGATTGAGTAGTATCTGCAAGGCGCTTAAGCTTTAGAAATATCAAACTCTATGAAAATTACATGAAAAGAAATTTGACTATGTATCTTTAAAGCAAAGCGTTATATAGCACTAAAAGATACATTTTGTAATTGCAATATATCTCTGCCTTCATTTGATGCTTTCTATGAGTCATTTATAACCGATCCACTTTGTTCCCATTTGCATAGCACATAAGGCCCCTTATTGTGCAATTTAAATTATTTTTATAATTGTTTAATGAATTAAATATATATGAGAATAGATGGACACCAGAAGTGGGCAATCGCATAGCTAATGCCGATAACCCCAAATCAACTGTGCCGGCCTCGGAACCAATGCTAATGGCACTTGCAGCATTCTGAAGATAGGCACAGCGACGCCAACTGACAGCGGAACGACGGATCTGGCGCAGTGCAGCAACAAAAACTGTCACCGAGACGAGATTAAGGCTGGCGACATCCAGATCGAGAGCTGTTGTGCGTGTGCGTGTGTGTGAGTGTGTGCCTGATTAATCGAGCGACTGGCGATTAAGTTTGAACTTTTGATTTCCCAGAGGCAGCAATCCAACATCAGTTTCAATTTAGCCACAACGGAGTCCACAACATGCAGCTGCGTACCGGGAACAGCGTCCTGCTCTGGCCGCTGTCGCTGCCGCTGCTGCTGCTGCTAGTGCTGGGCGTGTGCCACGCCCAGTTCGAGGAGGTGCACGATGACAGCGAGAAGGATGCCTGGCTGGCCGGTGTCTTTACGCCGCAGCCGCTGAAGGCGGCCCCTTGGGAGGCGGCTACCGAGACCACGCCCCCACCACCGCCCAGCGGCGGCTTGCAGGTGCCCGGCGTTGGCGAGCTGCACGGCCTGCGCGGCTACAGGCACATTAAGAACCGGCCCATAGACGCGTACCTGGGCGTGCGCTACGGTCAAGTGAACGGCGGCCTGGGCCGCTTCCAGCCAGCCAGATCGGTGCCCTACCAGGCGCGCATCGATGCCACCCAGCCGACGGCCAACTGCGCCCAGTTTCCGGAGGTGCAGCGCCTGCAGGCGGCGGAGGCGCGCGGCGAGAACGTCGACGACTGCCTCAATCTGAACATTTACGCGCCCGCCTTCGCCCGCGAGCTGCCCGTGCTGGTCTTTGTGCACGGCGAGATGCTGTTCGATGGCGGCGCCGAGGAGGCCCAGCCCGACTATGTGCTGGAGCACGACGTGGTCCTCGTCTCGATCAACTATCGCCTGGCGCCGTTCGGTTTTCTCACCGCACTGAGCGACGAGCTGCCCGGCAATGTGGCCCTGTCGGACCTGCAGCTGGCCCTGGAATGGGTGCAGCGCAACATTCGGTACTTTGGCGGCGCCTCCAGCCAGGTGACGCTAATCGGCCAGGCCGGCGGCGCCACGTTGGCCCACGCACTCAGCTTGAGCCCCAAGGCGCAGCATCTGTTCCAGCAGCTCATTCTGCAGTCGGGCACTGCCCTCAATCCCTACCTGATCGACGAGCAGCCCCTCGAGACGCTGGCCACCTTCGCCCAGTTCGCCCGCTGCCCCAGCGCCGGCCGCAGTCTGGGGCCGCTCTACGAATGCCTGCGTCGCCTGCGCACCTCGCAGCTGGTCACCGCCTTCGAGCAGCTGCTGCAGCAGAACGAGCCGCGCGGCCTCGGCGCCCTGGGCGGCTTCAAGCTGGTTGTGGGCGATCGCCTGGGCTATCTGCCCGAGCATCCGGCCGCTCTGGTCGCCAGCAGCAGCGCCAACAACCAGACGAAGCCGGCAATTGTGGGCGCCGCCAAGGACGCAAGCGCCTTTATTTTGTCACGTAAGTTGGTTGGGGTCTACAACTAATTTTGGTTAACTCAAAATAAGGCCACGTGTGCGTTTTAGCCGAGTCTGTATATTTTATAAGTATTAGCATTTACAGAATATTATCATATTGCTCACATTTCACACATCAGCAACAGCCCAAAACAGTCCAAAACTGACTTATTGATTACGGTGACCTTAAAGCATTGACCTTCTCACTATCCGAGCTCATTTAGTACTGTTCTCTTTCTCGTTGTCTCAATCCGATATCACGTTGCAAATATGTTGGGACAATAAATCGATGTATCTCTTCAAAATTTAGAAAAATTAGATAAGCGTTGAGATAGCCTTTTTAAACTTGAACATAGTCCCTACCACAAACAAAGAAACTTTAGCTCTATGACTATATGAAAACCCGCTAGAAGCTTTTTATATATGCGAGTCGTCCTGAGTAGCATTTTTAAGTAAAATTAAAAAATATGTACGTACAGAGAAACCAGGCAAGTTTTGCCTAGGATACTTTCAAATTAATTAATTAATTCGTATGATCGATTCTTACAAAAGATAGCAGTCTATTTGATTTGTGTGGGGTTCAAAATAATTTGACTCAGATTTACTTAACATTCAGCAAAATAAATTAACCTGCAGTAAGTGTAATTCTTTTAAGTTTGATTCTAATCGGATATAGTTTTAATAGCAAATCATTTTTAGTTTATGGAACATGTAATTGTGCTTTTACTAGATCTTACCAATGGAATCCTTGGCAAAGGATTTGCCAAGTACTTATTTAATATGATGCTAATTGAAAAGATACATATCTATTCTATGCAGGCACTCTTGCTAACAGAGATAAACTAGCCACTGACGCCTTTTGTGACCAACTATGGCGGCAATTTGAGGATGATTTTGATTGATTTTTAATGCAACAAAAATCCTTCTTTATCTGTCAGCACAATGATGATTAACAATTCAATTAATTATGTTAATTATGCTTTAAAAATAAATTTTAAATTATGCTTAACAGCATTTGCTGTAGTATGAATCCCAGTCACACAAGTGATTCTATTACTAAGTTCTTGATTAATTAATTATACTGGAGAATGGGGGTCAGGGTTTCTGGCTGGCTATACTGAACAATACAGCAAAAATTCTTTATATTGTATAAACATGTGTGTGAAAAACCGCTAAAATTGACACCTCCACAGTTTCCAAGCCACCGAAGATACAGGTATTTTCTATATCTAGCTTGAATTTATTTTTATTATAATTTTATTGTTTATAATTTGGAATACTTTATGTATTAAATTGAATATCCTTCGGCACTAAATTTGATAACAGACATTTTGGGGCTTGAATGTGCTTGGCCCAAAACTCAGATCTACTGGCGCCAGTTTTGGCTCAGATGGAAAATGCTGTCACCCAACTTTGTAGCCTTAGCCAACAGCATAGATATGTAAAAACTGATGATGTTAAATTACATTTTGCTTGGACAGGTTTCTACGATCAGATACAGGGTCTGCAGTCGCAGAACCTCAGCGATTACATCAATGTGGTGTTGCGTCACACGGCCCCGCCCCAGCACCATAAAATCTGGCACGATTGGGCACTGAGAGAGATCTTTACGCCGGAACAGGCGCGCTTTGCCAATGCCCGCAGCGTCACCCAGGGACTGCTGGAACTGAGCAACCTCATCCTGTATCGGGCGCCCGTTATTCATTCGATACGGCTGTCGCACCGGAAGAGTCCCGCCTATCTGTACACCTTCGACTATCGCGGCGAGCATCATCGCTTCGGGCACTTGGACAGCCCCCTGCCGTTCGGAGTGGACGCATCTCTCAGCGACGACAGCGTCTATTTGTTTCCCTATCCGGAGGACGCCAGCAATCTGAATCCAGAGGATAAGTCGCTGGCCCGCGCTCTAGTGGCTATGTGGGTCAACTTTGCACAGAGTGGTGTTCCCAATCCAATCCCGAACGTGTGGCCAAAGGCAAGCTCGGAGTACGGCCCGTTTCTGCGTTTTACCAACTCGAGGCAGAACATCTTGGAACTCGACCAGCACTTTGGCGAGGGCATCAACGTACCCAATCTGTATGGCCAGTACTTGAATGCCAGCAACAGCACCTCCGGCAGCACAGCAGCGGGGCAACAAACGACGACCAGGCAGCCGTACTTGAGTATCCCGCGGCAGCCGTACAGACCGCAGCAGCCGGAGTACGGCCGACCACCGGTCCACAATGGTTACTACGAAAGAGCTCAGGAGCAGCGCAGGCAGCAGCTGCTGCGCGAGCAGCAGGCACGAGACCGAGAACAGATGCAGCGTGAGGAGCTCCAGCGCGAAGAGGAGGAGCGCAAGCGGGAGCAACAACAGCGCGACGAGCAGCTGCAGCGGGAGCAACAGCAGCGAGAACAGCTCGAACGCGAGCAGCGGCAGCGAGCGCTGGAGCAGCGCGAGCACGAGGCGCGGCAGCTGCTGGAGCAGCACGAGCAGGAAGAGGCCGAGCGCGAACAGCGCGAGAACGAACTGAGGCAGCAGCAGGAGCGCGAGCAGCAGCAGCGCGGCCAGCAAGAGCGCGAGCAGCAGGAGCGCGAGCAACGGCCACATGAAACGCCAGAGGGGGCGCAGAGGGAGCAGCGGCGCGAGCAGCAAGAGCGCGAGCAGCAGGAGCAGCGGTCCCAGGAGGAGCGCGAGCAAGAGGCAAGAGAGCAGCAGGAGCGGGAACAGCAGCAGCGAGAGCAGCTCGAGCGAGAGCAGCAGGAGCGTGCGCAGCAGCCGCACCGTGCCGAACCCGACAATGTGCCACAACCGGATGACTTTGCCACCTACGAAGAGTACGTGCAAGCGTACAATAAGTTCGTAGAGGATCAGGAGAGTCTCTACAATCCAGAGAGCTATGCAAGTGCCGAGGAAGACGCTGTGGAGGAAGCTGATCCCACGTACGATCCCTACGTGCAGCCAGATATAAATCGAGTGTATTCCGATGGCCAGAACCAGCCGCAGCAACTTAAGCTAATGCACAGACACCGACGTCTCAGGTTTTAGATATATGGCCACTGATTAATGTCAATTTCAAATGGGTTTCCGCACTTAATGCACACAACTCCCGATATTTGTACCTAAACTAAAGGTTTCATTAATAAATATTGCTATATTTCAACGCCATTTTGGTCCTCAACGCAGGATAATACAACAACGATTACATTTGTGTTACCGATGTTTCGTATCTCGAAGATATTTCAACATCCTTTTGTATCCCATAGATACTTTTGCACTACCTAAACATATTTGTATCTTTCAGTTACATTTATTATACCCTGAATCCGTTAAGAATGGCTGAAACAGGGTATAATGGGTTTGTGCAAAGATATGTAACAGGCAGAAAAAGGCAGACCCCATAAAGTATATATTTTAAATTTGTTTACCCTTATTTAATGGAGGTGACCACTAATTTATCTTTAAAATTTGGTGACTCTAGCTCTAAAACTTTGGAAGATGTAGTCATTTCCGATTTTTTAAGGCGGGGTGGCTGGGACGCGTTCTAGTGGGCGTGGCCGGGATATCAAGGCCGCAATCTTTTGATGAGATCACCAGCAATCTGCACACCAAGGTTGGTGTCTCTAACTTTAATATTGTGGGAAACATTCACCTTTAATCGATTTGCGATTTGAGGTGTATCGCCATGATATTGATTTTCCAGCCTCCCAGTGGGCGTGGCACAAAAATCTCAACACTTTATCTGAAGCAGATAACCACGCGTATATATCTAAAATTTCAAGTCCCTATCTTCAATAGCGGCGAAAAATATTGCGTTCACACGGACAGACGGACGGACAGCATGACAGAACCAATATACTCTTTTCACTTTGTGAACGACTATAAGAACGCAAATCAATTACTATGTAAAGACAGAGATCAGGGTATATCCTTGTCGGGCACTTCTGACTACAGCACTCTAACTTTTTTTAAGTGAATATAAAAGTTATGAAAACAATCGATATTTGTTGATTTGATGCGAACGTAAATCATTCGACAATCGATTATTTTCGTATGGTATATAATAATATAGATTGCCAACGGGCACACAGACAATTAGTTCAAGTTAGTCCAATCCGGGCCGTGTTAATTCCTACCTTACTACATTATTCCAATCACAAACACAAATAATTCCATTATGTTCGCCAAAATTTGCATTTTATTTTCAGTTGGAGCCCAGATTCCAATTGAGAAACATCGTTCATAAAATGAATATTTATTTTATTGCGCTTCTCACAGTATCTACTGTGAGAAATTCGCTAGCACTCGACGGGGTCTGTACCTATGCATGGAAAGTAAATGTTTCAACTAAAATGTGCATACATTATAGCCAGAAGTCTGTGCTGGCAGCCTGGAGCAACGATGTAACGACTATTGTTTCAACAAGTTGAAGCCATTGATAGATATTGGAACCAAGCTGCAGAGTTTAGCACAGCGCTGTGATTCCCAGAATCGTCAAGGCAACACTCTACTCCGACTCGACAGAATCGAGCAGCAATTAAAACTCCGAAAAAAAACCGATACCGCCATCAGTTTGAAAAAACACCATGAACTTCTTCAAAGTAAATCATTTCAGAAAATCGGATCCAAATATTATTACATTGAGAAGCTGCAAAAGTTGACTTGGTATGAAGCTATGCATGCATGTATCCGGCTTGGCGCCCATCTGGTTTCCCTTCAAAATAACGACGAGCTGGCGGCTTTAGAGCCCTTACTAAGCAACAAATTTTGGTATTGGGTGGACCTGAATGACTTAGCCGTTACGCAGCAGGTTCGCTCACTAACCAAGGGAGACAAGGCACCTTTTCTGAAATGGGCTCCGAACGAACCCCGTATTTTCAGCGGCAAAGCGCATTGTGTTGATTTGCAGTATATTGATGCTAAATATCTTATGGTAATAGACTTTTGTAAACTTAAGCGAGCTTTTTATATATGCGAGTCGTCCTGAGTAGCATTTTTAAGTAAAATTAAAAAATATGTACGTACAGAGAAACCAGGCAAGTTTTGCCTAGGATACTTTCAAATTAATTAATTAATTCGTATGATCGATTCTTACAAAAGATAGCAGTCTATTTGATTTGTGTGGGGTTCAAAATAATTTGACTCAGATTTACTTAACATTCAGCAAAATAAATTAACCTGCAGTAAGTGTAATTCTTTTAAGTTTGATTCTAATCGGATATAGTTTTAATAGCAAATCATTTTTAGTTTATGGAACATGTAATTGTGCTTTTACTAGATCTTACCAATGGAATCCTTGGCAAAGGATTTGCCAAGTACTTATTTAATATGATGCTAATTTAAAAGATACATATCTATTCTATGCAGGCACTCTTGCTAACAGAGATAAACTAGCCACTGACGCCTTTTGTAAAATTGGCACCAAGGTGACCAACTATGGCGGTAATTTGAGGATGATTTTGATTGATTTTTAATGCAACAAAAATCCTTCTTTATCTGTCAGCACAATGATGATTAACAATTCAATTAATTATGTTAATTATGCTTTAAAAATAAATTTTAAATTATGCTTAACAGCATTTGCTGTAGTATATACTATATGGGATATATATGAACCCCAGTCACACAAGTGATTCTATTACTAAGTTCTTGATTAATTAATTATACTGCAGAATGAGGGTCAGGGTTTCTGGCTGGCTATACTGAACAATACAGCAAAAATTCTTTATATTGTATAAACATGTGTGTGAAAAACCGCTAAAATTGACACCTCCACAGTTTCCAAGCACCCGAAGATACAGGTATTTTCTATATCTAGCTTGAATTTATTTTTATTATAATTTTATTGTTTATAATTTGGAATACTTTATGTATTAAATTGAATATCCTTCGGCACTAAATTTGATAACAGACATTTTGGGGCTTGAATGTGCTTGGCCCAAAACTCAGATCTACTGGCGCCAGTTTTGGCTCAGATGGAAAATGCTGTCACCCAACTTTGTAGCCTTAGCCAACAGCATAGATATGTAAAAACTGATGATGTTAAATTACATTTTGCTTGGACAGGTTTCTACGATCAGATACAGGGTCTGCAGTCGCAGAACCTCAGCGATTACATCAATGTGGTGTTGCGTCACACGGCCCCGCCCCAGCACCATAAAATCTGGCACGATTGGGCACTGAGAGAGATCTTTACGCCGGAACAGGCGCGCTTTGCCAATGCCCGCAGCGTCACCCAGGGACTGCTGGAACTGAGCAACCTCATCCTGTATCGGGCGCCCGTTATTCATTCGATACGGCTGTCGCACCGGAAGAGTCCCGCCTATCTGTACACCTTCGACTATCGCGGCGAGCATCATCGCTTCGGGCACTTGGACAGCCCCCTGCCGTTCGGAGTGGACGCATCTCTCAGCGACGACAGCGTCTATTTGTTTCCCTATCCGGAGGACGCCAGCAATCTGAATCCAGAGGATAAGTCGCTGGCCCGCGCTCTAGTGGCTATGTGGGTCAACTTTGCACAGAGTGGTGTTCCCAATCCAATCCCGAACGTGTGGCCAAAGGCAAGCTCGGAGTACGGCCCGTTTCTGCGTTTTACCAACTCGAGGCAGAACATCTTGGAACTCGACCAGCACTTTGGCGAGGGCATCAACGTACCCAATCTGTATGGCCAGTACTTGAATGCCAGCAACAGCACCTCCGGCAGCACAGCAGCGGGGCAACAAACGACGACCAGGCAGCCGTACTTGAGTATCCCGCGGCAGCCGTACAGACCGCAGCAGCCGGAGTACGGCCGACCACCGGTCCACAATGGTTACTACGAAAGAGCTCAGGAGCAGCGCAGGCAGCAGCTGCTGCGCGAGCAGCAGGCACGAGACCGAGAACAGATGCAGCGTGAGGAGCTCCAGCGCGAAGAGGAGGAGCGCAAGCGGGAGCAACAACAGCGCGACGAGCAGCTGCAGCGGGAGCAACAGCAGCGAGAACAGCTCGAACGCGAGCAGCGGCAGCGAGCGCTGGAGCAGCGCGAGCA
Source organism: Drosophila robusta (assembly GCA_035043565.1). NCBI lineage: Eukaryota > Metazoa > Arthropoda > Insecta > Diptera > Drosophilidae > Drosophila > Drosophila robusta. The sequence continues at coordinate 6,815,525 of JAWNMW010000583.1, read as the reverse complement.
CGAGGCGCGGCAGCTGCTGGAGCAGCACGAGCAGGAAGAGGCCGAGCGCGAACAGCGCGAGAACGAACTGAGGCAGCAGCAGGAGCGCGAGCAGCAGCAGCGCGGCCAGCAAGAGCGCGAGCAGCAGGAGCGCGAGCAACGGCCACATGAAACGCCAGAGGGGGCGCAGAGGGAGCAGCGGCGCGAGCAGCAAGAGCGCGAGCAGCAGGAGCAGCGGTCCCAGGAGGAGCGCGAGCAAGAGGCAAGAGAGCAGCAGGAGCGGGAACAGCAGCAGCGAGAGCAGCTCGAGCGAGAGCAGCAGGAGCGTGCGCAGCAGCCGCACCGTGCCGAACCCGACAATGTGCCACAACCGGATGACTTTGCCACCTACGAAGAGTACGTGCAAGCGTACAATAAGTTCGTAGAGGATCAGGAGAGTCTCTACAATCCAGAGAGCTATGCAAGTGCCGAGGAAGACGCTGTGGAGGAAGCTGATCCCACGTACGATCCCTACGTGCAGCCAGATATAAATCGAGTGTATTCCGATGGCCAGAACCAGCCGCAGCAACTTAAGCTAATGCACAGACACCGACGTCTCAGGTTTTAGATATATGGCCACTGATTAATGTCAATTTCAAATGGGTTTCCGCACTTAATGCACACAACTCCCGATATTTGTACCTAAACTAAAGGTTTCATTAATAAATATTGCTATATTTCAACGCCATTTTGGTCCTCAACGCAGGATAATACAACAACGATTACATTTGTGTTACCGATGTTTCGTATCTCGAAGATATTTCAACATCCTTTTGTATCCCATAGATACTTTTGCACTACCTAAACATATTTGTATCTTTCAGTTACATTTATTATACCCTGAATCCGTTAAGAATGGCTGAAACAGGGTATAATGTGTTTGTGCAAAGATATGTAACAGGCAGAAAAAGGCAGACCCCATAAAGTATATATTTTAAATTTGTTTACCCTTATTTAATGGAGGTGACCACTAATTTATCTTTAAAATTTGGTGACTCTAGCTCTAAAACTTTGGAAGATGTAGTCATTTCCGATTTTTTAAGGCGGGGTGGCTGGGACGCGTTCTAGTGGGCGTGGCCGGGATATCAAGGCCGCAATCTTTTGATGAGATCACCAGCAATCTGCACACCAAGGTTGGTGTCTCTAACTTTAATATTGTGGGAAATATTCACCTTTAATCGATTTGCGATTTGAGGTGTATCGCCATGATATTGATTTTCCAGCCTCCCAGTGGGCGTGGCACAAAAATCTCAACACTTTATCTGAAGCAGATAACCACGCGTATATATCTAAAATTTCAAGTCCCTATCTTCAATAGCGGCGAAAAATATTGCGTTCACACGGACAGACGGACGGACAGCATGACAGAACCAATATACTCTTTTCACTTTGTGAACGACTATAAGAACGCAAATCAATTACTATGTAAAGACAGAGATCAGGGTATATCCTTGTCGGGCACTTCTGACTACAGCACTCTAACTTTTTTTAAGTGAATATAAAAGTTATGAAAACAATCGATATTTGTTGATTTGATGCGAACGTAAATCATTCGACAATCGATTATTTTCGTATGGTATATAATAATATAGATTGCCAACGGGCACACAGACAATTAGTTCAAGTTAGTCCAATCCGGGCCGTGTTAATTCCTACCTTACTACATTATTCCAATCACAAACACAAATAATTCCATTATGTTCGCCAAAATTTGCATTTTATTTTCAGTTGGAGCCCAGATTCCAATTGAGAAACATCGTTCATAAAATGAATATTTATTTTATTGCGCTTCTCACAGTATCTACTGTGAGAAATTCGCTAGCACTCGACGGGGTCTGTACCTATGCATGGAAAGTAAATGTTTCAACTAAAATGTGCATACATTATAGCCAGAAGTCTGTGCTGGCAGCCTGGAGCAACGATGTAACGACTATTGTTTCAACAAGTTGAAGCCATTGATAGATATTGGAACCAAGCTGCAGAGTTTAGCACAGCGCTGTGATTCCCAGAATCGTCAAGGCAACACTCTACTCCGACTCGACAGAATCGAGCAGCAATTAAAACTCCGAAAAAAAACCGATACCGCCATCAGTTTGAAAAAACACCATGAACTTCTTCAAAGTAAATCATTTCAGAAAATCGGATCCAAATATTATTACATTGAGAAGCTGCAAAAGTTGACTTGGTATGAAGCTATGCATGCATGTATCCGGCTTGGCGCCCATCTGGTTTCCCTTCAAAATACCGACGAGCTGGCGGCTTTAGAGCCCTTACTAAGCAACAAATTTTCGTATTGGGTGGACCTGAATGACTTAGCCGTTACGCAGCAGGTTCGCTCACTAACCAAGGGAGACAAGGCACCTTTTCTGAAATGGGCTCCGAACGAACCCCGTATTTTCAGCGGCAAAGCGCATTGTGTTGATTTGCAGTATATTGATGCTAAATATCTTATGGTAATAGACTTTTGTAAACTTAAGCGAGCTTTTTATATATGCGAGTCGTCCTGAGTAGCATTTTTAAGTAAAATTAAAAAATATGTACGTACAGAGAAACCAGGCAAGTTTTGCCGAGGATACTTTCAAATTAATTAATTAATTCGTATGATCGATTCTTACAAAATATAGCAGTCTATTTGATTTGTGTGGGGTTCAAAATAATTTGACTCAGATTTACTTAACATTCAGCAAAATAAATTAACCTGCAGTAAGTGTAATTCTTTTAAGTTTGATTCTAATCGGATATAGTTTTAATAGCAAATCATTTTTAGTTTATGGAACATGTAATTGTGCTTTTACTAGATCTTACCAATGGAATCCTTGGCGAAGGATTTGCCAAGTACTTATTTAATATGATGCTAATTTAAAAGATACATATCTATTCTATGCAGGCACTCTTGCTAACAGAGATAAACTAGCCACTGACGCCTTTTGTAAAATTGGCACCAAGGTGACCAACTATGGCGGTAATTTGAGGATGATTTTGATTGATTTTTAATGCAACAAAAATCCTTCTTTATCTGTCAGCACAATGATGATTAACAATTCAATTAATTATGTTAATTATGCTTTAAAAATAAATTTTAAATTATGCTTAACAGCATTTGCTGTAGTATGAATCCCAGTCACACAAGTGATTCTATTACTAAGTTCTTGATTAATTAATTATACTGGAGAATGGGGGTCAGGGTTTCTGGCTGGCTATACTGAACAATACAGCAAAAATTCTTTATATTGTATAAACATGTGTGCGGAAAACATATGTATGTAGATCGCGATGATTGATGCATGCGAACTTGGTTTTGTAGTTATTAAGTTATCAGCGTCATATACATATTTAATTTATGTTAAAATATTTCATCCATATGTGATAACACAGTTTGTTCAGTTGGACTCCCTGGCATCTGCATATGTATTTGTGCAAAGGTCATTCACCCGAGGTCGCAGCCGACTTTTTGAGCTTTAATGGGGGCGCTCAGCCGGGTTGTTTTTATTTGTGAACCATGGCGCAAGATAAATACTTTCACCCACCGCACCGAGTGATTAATTTTTATGCACGCGGGTATAATTTTCGAAGCCAAAAACCAGTAGCAACAAATCCGTCGAGACGCATTCGCGAAACGAAAATAACAAATAGAAAATCTAAAATTTAAATGCCAAAATCTTTGGCCCGCAGCTCTCAACTTATAATTGAACCTAATCAACCCAATGCGAGGCGCCAACTTTCATCGTGAGAAGAACAAACAAATGGGCAATGCTTTAATGGTAATCCCGACACTGTTTGCCAGCAAATATTAATTTTGTCGGCAGAAATGAGCTCGAGCTGAGGGGCCAAAGATCGATACGCCGATGCCGAGCAGCAGCAATGCGGGATTGAGCCGGAAGGCAGTGACCAACTTGACGATCAGCTAACCAATTGGTTCAGTTGTTAATTAAAAGTGACCTCCTGATGACTACCATTAGCAAATTGCCGTCGCTTTTCCCTCTTACTTTTGTTCGGCTTCCATCAACGCCGCTCAATAAACCGGGGCAACCGCTTAACTTTACGTTTAATTATCTGCACACATGTGAAACAATGGGACATCGCCAACATCATAGCTGGGTTAGTGTCTCGTTTTTGTTCTTCCCTTTTCTGCCGCTTCTTAGCATTCTTCCACTTGGCAATATTCGCAAAAGTCTCGCAGACCTCTAAGTATACGAATTCGGGGTGAAACTTTTACTTTGGCCAAGCCAAACGATCGGTCTAAAATCCAATCGTCATCTTCTGGCCAAGTTCAGTCGAGTTTCGTGCGTATTCGAGTGCTGTCGCATCGTGGCCAGGCTCAATTACCGTTTGCTATCCGAGTGCTATCACGACTTCAAAATGCAATTTTCGATTCTGCTCGCAGTTGCTGCACTGGGCGCGGTGGGCGTGGAGGGGCGAGTGCGCGGCAAGCTCTATGACGAGGAGAAGGATACCATTGTGGAGCTGCCCAAATTGGGCGCCATACAGGGTAAAATAGTTGAGACCGCTTGGAGCAAACGCGAAGTCTTGCAGTTTGTCGACGTTAGATACGCCGAGCCACCAACTGGAGAACATCGTTTCAAGGTACGCACCAAAGGTGTTTGTTTCACCTGCTTATAAAGTGTGTCAGCTATATTTAAATGGTATTTACAATTTGGAAACGGCTTACATAATGTTAAACTCGGACTCTATTCCACGAATATATCATATTTCTAGTGATCACTCGTCGTCTACCCCGTTATTTACATAAAAAACTAAATTAAATTAAATTTATATGCATTGATTTTAGTCTACGCCTATTTTGGAATACCATGCGACCAATTTACGAGCTGACAATTTCCCTATTGAGCATCTGTTAGGCCGGCACTCTCGATCATTTCATTTGAAATTTCTCTCTTGATCCCCGCAGCGATGAAATTGCTTGATTGGAAACCAATCGATGCCGTGCATTCTTTTCGCAGAGGCTCTTGATTGTTTGACACAAACTCAAAGATATACATATATATGTATACAACAGCCAGGCATTCTAATTGTTTAGCCAAATTAGCTATTTATGGTCGGAAGAAAGCACGCTATTCACTTATATATGCCAGAGGTCATTATAGCCCGGAAATTCTGCCTCCAATGTGTAGTTATGAAACAGATTTGTTAAGTGCAAATTTATTCCATTTGGTTAAGCTTTACATAATGTGAGCTAAAAAGAGTGCAAAATAACCGAAGAATTTAAGATAAGCTTAAAAATTGAATTTTTTCCTTTTGACCGTATTAAATTGTGCTGTGTAAGCGTATAATTCTTTCAACTTGGTTATTATTAAATACAGTTTTAGTAGCAAATCATTTTTGGTTCAAGAAGCAATATTTCGAAAATGCAAAAATATTTAATTGTGCTTTTGCTAGTTTTTACCAAGCAAGCATCCTTGGTAAGTACCTTTTTAATACGATGCTAATTTAAAAGATACATATCTATTCTATGCAGGCAAATTTGTCATGTAACCATGATTTGGCCAGTCAGTGTGGCGAACGTTGCTTGAATTTTCTGAATCCAATTTTGGATCGAGCACTTATAACAAATAATAGATTGGACATGTGTGAAGGGTATCACACCTTAAACCACCCATTGAATACACAAAAAAGAATTGAAAACGTTTTAATGGAAATTGACAATAGTGATTTATTCATCAAAGAAGGAGAGGCCTGTGGACTGTTTAAAAAAATTAACTCGAAGTTATATTACATTCACAGCGATGCGACAGTCAATTGGTTTGAAGCTGTTGACAAATGTACTAAGATGGGCGCACATCTGGTCCATTTGGAAAATAAGGCTCACTTCAATAGCATTATTCCCCATTTAATGAATGATAGGCAGTATTGGATAGACGTCAATGATCTTTCTGGAGATGATGTTTGGGTTTCCCAAACTACTGGCCACGTGGCGCCTTTTCTATTTTGGGGACAAAATAGACCAAGCTCTAAAGGGAACGATGAGCATTGTTGTGGAATTGACTTTAAGTCCAATTCGTGGCTTTTATATGATTGGAACTGCGGCGATAAAGCATATTATATCTGTCAGCTCAGTGATACTTAACATTCTTAAAGATAACATCGATTTGCAACCAGCCAAATATTTAACTAGGGCTTAAATAAATTGAATCGAAATATATTTGAAACTTCATATTTGAGAAACTGTAAATTAATTGACTATCAGACCGCTTGGAGCAAACGCGAAGTCTTGCAGTTTGTCGACGTTAGATACGCCGAGCCACCAACTGGAGAACATCGTTTCAAGGTACGCACCAAAGGTGTTTGTTTCACCTGCTTATAAAGTGTGTCAGCTATATTTAAATGGTATTTACAATTTGGAAACGGCTTACATAATGTTAAACTCGGACTCTATTCCACGAATATATCATATTTCTAGTGATCACTCGTCGTCTACCCCGTTATTTACATAAAAAACTAAATTAAATTAAATTTATATGCATTGATTTTAGTCTACGCCTATTTTGGAATACCATGCGACCAATTTACGAGCTGACAATTTCCCTATTGAGCATCTGTTAGGCCGGCACTCTCGATCATTTCATTTGAAATTTCTCTCTTGATCATAAATTAGAGTGGTCGTTCGGATCTAGTTCGGTGAGTCAGCTCCTTCCCTCTTTAAAGCCAAACGCTTGCTGCTGCTTTTGGTAAATTTAACTGCCCACTCTGCAAACATTTCTCCCATCGTTTTGTCGTAATCATTTATAACCGACCAGAAATCTACAAAACGTTCGCCAAGTTCATAAATATTTATTTGAGCTTAAACCGGAGCTCAGCTAAGATTCTCCCAACACCTCGAGATGGCGGGAATCGTAAGGTTTCCCCGCAGCGATGAAATTGCTTGATTGGAAACCAATCGATGCCGTGCATTCTTTTCGCAGAGGCTCTTGATTGTTTGACACAAACTCAAAGATATACATATATATGTATACAACAGCCAGGCATTCTAATTGTTTAGCCAAATTAGCTATTTATGGTCGGAAGAAAGCACGCTATTCACTTATATATGCCAGGGGTCATTATAGCCCGGAAATTCTGCCTCCAATGTGTATTTATGAAACAGATTTGTTAAGTGCAAATTTATTCCATTTGGTTAAGCTTTACATAATGTGAGCTAAAAAGAGTGCAAAATAACCGAAGAATTTAAGATAAGCTTAAAAATTGAATTTTTTCCTTTTGACCGTATTAAATTGTGCTGTGTAAGCGTATAATTCTTTCAACTTGGTTATTATTAAATACAGTTTTAGTAGCAAATCATTTTTGGTTCAAGAAGCAATATTTCGAAAATGCAAAAATATTTAATTGTGCTTTTGCTAGTTTTTACCAAGCAAGCATCCTTGGTAAGTACCTTTTTAATACGATGCTAATTTAAAAGATACATATCTATTCTATGCAGGCAAATTTGTCATGTAACCATGATTTGGCCAGTCAGTGTGGCGAACGTTGCTTGAATTTTCTGAATCCAATTTTGGATCGAGCACTTATAACAAATAATAGATTGGACATGTGTGAAGGGTATCACACCTTAAGCCACCCATTGAATACACAAAAAAGAATTGAAAACGTTTTAATGGAAATTGACAATAGTGATTTATTCATCAAAGAAGGAGAGGCCTGTGGACTGTTTAAAAAAATTAACTCGAAGTTATATTACATTCACAGCGATGCGACAGTCAATTGGTTTGAAGCTGTTGACAAATGTACTAAGATGGGCGCACATCTGGTCCATTTGGAAAATAAGGCTCACTTCAATAGCATTATTCCCCATTTAATGAATGATAGGCAGTATTGGATAGACGTCAATGATCTTTCTGGAGATGATGTTTGGGTTTCCCAAACTACTGGCCACGTGGCGCCTTTTCTATTTTGGGGACAAAATAGACCAAGCTCTAAAGGGAACGATGAGCATTGTTGTGGAATTGACTTTAAGTCCAATTCGTGGCTTTTATATGATTGGAACTGCGGCGATAAAGCATATTATATCTGTCAGCTCAGTGATACTTAACATTCTTAAAGATAACATCGATTTGCAACCAGCCAAATATTTAACTAGGGCTTAAATAAATTGAATCGAAATATATTTGAAACTTCATATTTGAGAAACTGTAAATTAATTGACTATCATTTTGTTAATGGTGCGACTTAAATGAGCATATCCAGTCTGTTAGAGGAATATCGGCTATACTGGGGTTGTAATCGTCTGTCCGTATGCCCTTTACTCTTGTGTCCTTTACATATTTTAAGCATATACTATTTACATATTTCCGCTCTAGTCGGAAGCACCCAACTAGGAGTTACCCTGAATCCAGTTGCGAGCTGTCGTTACGAACACTTCTACTCTCTTGCATTGACACATGTACACACACACATACACAAACGCACGCCGCATTTTACTCAGCAGCTCTATACGCAAACTAAAGCACAACTCCGCAGTATTTCAATTGCGTCTTTCATATATAGGGCGATTGCGGGGAGATATCCATAATCTGAAATGTTTTTAACATGCGTAAGCTTCACGAGAACATGTTTTAAAATCGATTTTTATCGATATTAATGATTCGGTGCAAGATATCAAGAAAAAAAATGATAAACTCGTACTGCGTGTGGTATAGCAGAATCTGTCGAGTGTATGTCACTAGCTTTTGTAGCTAAATCGACACAGCTGGTCGTCCTGCTCAAGAATATATATATTCTATTTGGGGTCGAATATGCTTCCTTTCGTCTGTTGTATTTGCACAAAACCAATTTACGCTTTTTACCCATTTTCAATGGGTTCAGGGTATACAAATTTAATGTGCGTATCCTTTATACCGTAACGTTACAGAATTAATAAGAATATATATTGATTCAGTTCCAAAATCGAAATCGCTGGAATGGGAACTAATCGATGCCGTGCACTTATTTCAAGAGACTATTCTTTTTGTATTTTATACTCGTTCACAAAGTGATAAAAGTTTCTGGAAAGTTCCCCGAAGCATCACAGAAACATTTTTCCAACCACGCCCCTTCCGTTCCATAATCGCTAAAAATCGATATACCTGAAAGCTCAAATAGATAACATGAGTATAATTCCCACAATTTTAAATTTAAAGACATCAGAATTTGTATATAGATTGCTGGTGACCTCAAAAGATAGAGATTTGATATCCCGGCCACGCCCATATAACTTCGCGCCTTATCGATATATACTTATTACAATAGTGATGGTATTTTTTACATTCCTACATACGTGAGATCTATTATTTGCGTAACCACACCCGCCCCAAGATCCTGGGGCAAGCCCAGCGCAGGAGGCAAGTGGCGCTGGCGGCAGCCACGGCTGTGGCAAGCAAGCTGAAGAAAGCGGAAGTGCGCAAAAGTCTTGTCAAGCTTCCAAATCGGAATAAGATACGATTCTAGAGTCAAATCAATTAGAGGAATAAGTTTGCTACTCACTAGTATTACTCCTAAAAAAGAAAACGCAGTCAGGATCAAATATTTAAACTCAAGAATATATGCGTACATTTGCGATAATTGTTTTTCAAAAGGAGTAAGAGTAAGAGTAAATTCAAATTAAAGTCCCGCAATATTCATATATAATAGTGAACGTGCTGAGCTTAGGAACTCTATGAAACCAGGAGAAGTTGAGATCTTCAAAATAGAAAGGCGATAGATAGATTGAATACAGTTTGCCCAAATTGTTTACATACAATATCAACTTTTAACTCACATCTAATAAATGCTTGCTAATTGTTATTCATCGAATGACTCACAGATAAAATGAAGCTCATCATTGCAGTTAATGTCGTTCATTTTAAATCCTGACTTATATAAATTAACGCAATGCTCAACATTCTTATTATTGTTGGGCTCATTTTCATGCCAACTCAGAAATGGTGCTCTCAGGCCCGTAGTTAGCGAGCGATAAACCCCCTCTTCGCCAAGATCGTTGATATCAGTGTAATACCAGTTTGTGGCGTTCAAGTGCGGAATTATGGCATCCAGCTCCCTCTGGTTGTCTAAAATAACCAGATGGGCGCCGAACTCGTGACATCTGTGCGCTGCTCCAAACCAGTTGAGCTTGTGTTGTTTCTCAATATAATAGAACTTGGATCCGATTTGCTTGAACGGCCTTCGCAGCTTGTTATTGCGTTTGTTGATCAAGATACTTTGTTCCATCAATTTGCGCTTGGTTTCCTCGATTGCACTTTCATATTTGGCACTCTTTCCCAATTGCGTCGCCATCTTACCCTCAATTGTATCGAGTCTGGATAGGGTATTCCCCATTTGGTTTGTGTCGCAGGCCATCCAGAATTTCTGCGTAACTGAAATGTGGTCCAGCATGGGCTTTAGCAGCTGGAAGCAATATCCAGTGCATTGGTTCTCCGATTCCCATGGAGCTGTTGTTGTTTGCTGTGGTACAAAAGTTATGCAAACTAATCCATTAATGAGGTCGAAATGTGCTGCATACCGCGTAGGTCAAGGATCCCTCCAATGCCAGTATTAAGGCCGCTATTAAGTAAGATTCCATTGTAAAAGCAACTCAAAGAACGACCAATCCGAATTGTCGCTTAAAATAGAACTGACTTAACTGGGCTCCAGTAAAATTATAATACATACAGAATATGACAAGCAAGAACGGTGCAGGCGGAGATAACCGACTACGTAATACTCGTTCACAGTACACAGCAGGTATTTTTGTTATTTCGGAAAATATATAATATCTCTATTTCGATTATCACGATTTGCGTGTTCGTTCAGACGGACATAAGGATGTGGCTAAATCGACACAGCTCGCCGTCCTGCTCAAGAATATATATATTCTATTTTGGGTCGGATATGCTTCCTTCCGCCTGTTAAATACATTTGTACAAAACCTTTATACGCTTTTTACCCATTTTCAATGGGTTCAGGGTATACAAATTTAATGTGCGTATCTTTCACATCGTAACGTTTCCGTATCAATGGGAATATGATTCAGCTCCAAAATCGAAATCGCTGGAATGGGAACTAATCGATGCCGTGCACTTATTTCACAAGAGTATTGTCTATTGGCTGGCACATATAATAAACGCATCTATCATTGAAACTAAATAGTTCTGGTGTTTATCTGACTCAGGCACCGCGTCCGATTGAGCCCTGGGAAGATGTGATGGATGCGACGGCGGAGAAGATTGGCTGTCCGTCTGTCGTCTCGATGGACGCACTGCTCAAGCTGGACGATGTGCTGGACATTGAGGACTGCCTGACAATGAGCATAACCACACCGAATGTGACTGCAAGGCTGCCAGTGCTGGTCTACATACACGGGGAGTACCTCTACGAGGGCAGCAACTCGGAGGCGCCGCCCGACTATCTGCTGGAGAAGGATGTGGTGCTGGTGACGCCGCAGTATCGCCTGGGGCCGTTTGGCTTTCTGTCGACCAAAACCGATGAGATACCCGGCAACGCCGGCTTCCTCGACATCTTCTTGGCGCTGCAGTTTGTCAAGCACTTCATCAAGTACTTTGGCGGCGATGCGGGTCGCATCACGGTGGCTGGCCAGGTCGGTGGTGGAGCCATAGCGCATCTGCTGACGCTCTCGCCGATGGTGCAACGTGGCCTGTTCAGCCAGGTGATCTATCACTCCGGCTCGGCCATCATGCCCATCTTCCTGGAGGACAATCCGCGCAAGCATGCACAGGAGATCGCCGAGAAAGCCGACTGCCAAATGGTAACCGTGCGCGATCTGAACAAATGCCTGATGGAGCTGACTGCGCTGGAGCTGCTGCAAGCCTTCATGGATCATGCGGTGAGTGTAGTGCGGGATTACCATAAGATGCCTTTTCCTAATGTTTTGTGGCCTGTTTCATCCAATGCTAGCTGGAGAAATCTGATCTGGGCATTGGGCACACTGGCGGCATACAGTTTACCATCGGTGGGCCCAGCGGCGTGCTGCCCAAGCATCCCTATGATCTCATGCTGGACTCGAACTTTTCCTATCCGGCCATGGGCGGCTGTCCCAAAAATGCGGGCACACGCGTTCTGAACGAGATTGTGGAGAACGACTTCGAGGGCAAGATTCCGGACGATGAGTATGATACCTACAACTATATCGATCACGTTATCCGCCAGGTGGTGGGCACCGACAAGACCATGCTGCTGACCAGCTTCATCACCCACGACTTCTTCAATCGCCAGCTACTCGAGAATGGGACCTTCGACACCCTAATCCCCAGGCTGATTGATGTAAGCACGAGTCTAATGACTGTCTATGTTATGTCTATGTTATTGATGGGACATATGATGTGTTTCAGGTGGCGGGCACTTTGAACCACAAGCTGCCCGTGCTGCTGGCCCTTAACATGAACAACAAACACAATCCGGATAACACGTTCCTCTACTCCTTTGACTATGCGGGCGAGTTCAATCGTTATCGCGACATGGACGAGGAGACGAATATGCAGAGCCCCTTCAAGGCTGGTGTCTCCCTGACCGATGAGGCACTGTATCTCTTCCCCTATCCTGACCATGTCAAGCGCCTGAGTCCCCCCGACATGTCCATGGCCCATCGCATGGTTGACCTGTGGACAAACTTTGTGACCACCGGCAATCCGCTCGGCTCCTATCGATCTGGCTACTGGCCACCGATGACAACGCTCTACGGCCCCTACATGAAGATCGACGAGACGCTCACCATTGGCGGTAACTACTTCACCGAGTTTTCGGCCACGCTGAAGGATGAGGATCAAGGTCACAGTCTCATACGTGAGATCTATTATTTGCGTAACCACGCCCGCCGCAAGATCCTAGGGCAAGCCCAGCGCAGGAGGCAAGTGGCGCTGGCGGCAGCCACGGCTGTGGCAAGCAAGCTGAAGAAAGCGGAAGTGCGCAAAAGTCTCGTCAAGCGTCCAAATCGGAATAAGATACGATTCTAGAGTCAAATCAATTAGAGGAATAAGTTTGCTACTCACTAGTATTACTCCTAAAAAAGGAAAACGCTGTCAGGAACAAATATTTGAACTCAAAAATATATGCGTACATTTGCGATAATTGTTTTACAAAAGGAGTAAGACTTTTGGAGAATTCAAATTAAAGTCCCGCAATATTCATCATTGAACGTGCAGAGTTGTAGAGGATGAAACCAGGAGTTGAGATCTTAAAAATAGAAAGGCGATAGATGGATTGAATACAGTTTGCCCAAATTGTTTACATATAATATCAACTTTTAACTCACATCTAATAAATGCTTGCTAATTGTTATTCATCGAATGACTCACAGATAAAATGAAGCTCATCATTGCAGTTAATGTCGTTCATTTTAAATCCTGACTTATATAAATTAACGCAATGCTCAACATTCTTATTATTGTTGGGCTCATTTTCATGCCAACTCAGAAATGGTGCTCTCAGGCCCGTAGTTAGCGAGCGATAAACCCCCTCTTCGCCAAGATCGTTGATATCAGTGTAATACCAGTTTGTGGCGTTCAAGTGCGGAATTATGGCATCCAGCTCCCTCTGGTTGTCTAAAATAACCAGATGGGCGCCGAACTCGTGACATCTGTGCGCTGCTCCAAACCAGTTGAGCTTTTGTTGTTGCTCAATATAATAGTACTTGGATCCGATTTGCTCGAACGGCCTTCGCAGCTTGCTATTGCGTTTGTCGATCAAGATACTTTGATCCATCAATTTGCGCTTGGTTTCCTCGATTGCACTTTCATAGTTGGCACTCTTTCCCAATTGCGTCGCCATCTGACCCTCAATTGTATCGACTCTAGATAGAGTGTTCCCCATTTGATTTCTGTCGCACGCCACCCAGAATTTCTGCGTAACTGTAATGTGGTCCAGCATGGGCTTTAGCAGCTTGAAGCAATATCCACTACATTGGTTCTCCGATTGCATTGAAGCTGTTAGTGATTGCTGTGGTACAAAGTTATACAAACTAATCCTTAAATGAGGTCTTCTTGCGAAATGTGCTGCATACCGCGTAGGTCAAGGATCCCTCCAATGCCAGTATTAAGGCCGCTATTAAGTAAGATTCCATTGTAAAAGCAACTCAAAGAACGACCAATCCGAGTTGTCGCTAAAAGAGAACTGACTTAACTGGGCTCCAGTAAAATGATATGACATACAGAATATGACAAGTAAGAACGGTGCAGGCGGAGATAACCGACTGCGTAATACTCGTTCACAGTACTCAGTAGGTATTATTGTTATTTTGGAAAATATATAATATCTCTATTTCGAATATCACGATTTGCGCGTTCGTTCAGACGGACATAAGGATGTGGCTAAGACGACACAGCTCGTCGTCCTGCTTTAGAATATATATATTCTATTTTGGGTCGGATATGCTTCCTTCCGCCTGTTAAATACATTTGTACAAAACCTTTATACGCTTTTTACCCATTTTCAATGGGTTCAGGGTATACAAATTTAATGTGCGTATCTTTCACATCGTAACGTTTGCGCTCCAAAATCGAAATCGCTGGAATGGGAACTAATCGATGCCGTGCACTTATTTCAAGAGACTATTCTTTTTGTATTTTATACTCGTTCACAAAGTGATAAAAGTATATTGGTTTTCTGAAATGTCCGTCTTGCTGTCCGTCCGTCAGTATCTAGTTTGCTGGGGATCTCTCAAAAAATTGATATACCGATCACACCCACTATAACGCCCCCCAGTGCCCCGCCTTAAAAAATCGAAAATGGATATATCTGTCACAGTTTTTGAGCTAGAGAAAGCTGAAAGCTCAAATCGATAACATGAGTATAATTCCCACAATTTTAACTCTAGAGAAATCAAACTTGGTATATGATTGCTGATGACCTCAAAAGATTGAGACCTTGATATCCCGGTCACGCCCACCAGAACTTTATATATTATAAATTTTTACAAAACAACAATAATAACTACTGTGTACTGTGAACGAGTATTACGCAGTCGGCTATGTCCGACTGCACCGTATCCTGACTATATCCCCCCACCCCTACATGAAGATCGACGAGACGCTCACCATTGGCGGCAACTACTTCACCGAGTTTTCGGCCATGCTGAAGGATGAGGATCAAGGTCACAGTCTCATACGTGAGATCTATTATTTGCGTAACCACACCCGCCCCAAGATCCTGGGGCAAGCCCAGCGCAGGAGGCAAGTGGCGCTGGCGGCAGCCACGGCTGTGGCAAGCAAGCTGAAGAAAGCGGAAGTGCGCAAAAGTCTCGTCAAGCGTCCAAATCGGAATAAGATACGATTCTAGAGCCAAGTCAATTGGAGTTAGAAGTATTGCTCCTAAAAAGGAAAACGTGTTCAGGAACAAATATTCAAATTAAACAATGCATGTGCACATTTTCAATAGTTGTCTTTTATAAGAATACGAGTTTTGGAAACTCTGTGAAACCAGGAGAAGTTGTGATCTTGCAAAATAGAAAGGCGATCGATGGATTAAATACAGATTGCACAAATTGTTTACATATAATATCAAGCTTTTTCTCACAACTGATAAATGTTAACTAATTGTTATTCATCGAATTGTTCACAAACAAAATAATGCTCAAATTTGCATTTCAAGTCGTTCATTTTAAATCCTGACCTGTATAAATGAACGCAATGCTCTACACCCTCCTCATTGTTGGGCTCCATTTCATGCCAGCTCAGAAATGGTGCTCTTAGGCCCGAAGTTAGCGAGAGATAAACCCCCTCTTCGCTAAGATCGTTGATATCAGTCCAATAAAAGTTTTTGGCGTTCAAGTGCGGAATTAATGCATCCAGCTCGCTCTGGTTCTGTAAACTAACCAGATGGGCGCCGAACTCGATACATCTGTGTGCTGCTCCAAACCAGTTGAGCTTTTGTTGTTGCTCAATATAATAGTACTTGGATCCGATTTGCTCGAACGGCCTTCGCAGCTTGCTATTGCGTTTGTCGATCAAGATACTTTGATCCATCAATTTGCGCTTGGTTTCCTCGATTGCACTTTCATAGTTGGCACTCTTTCCCAATTGCGTCGCCATCTGACCCTCAATTGTATCGACTCTAGATAGAGTGTTCCCCATTTGATTTATGTCGCAGGCCATCCAGAATTTCTGCGTAACTGAAATGTGGTCCAGCATGGGCTTTAGCAGCTTGAAGCAATATCCACTGCATTGGTTCTCCGATTGCATTGAAGCTGTTAGTGATTGCTGTAGTACAAAGTTATACAAACTAATCCTTAAATGAGGTCTTCTTGCGAAATGTGCTGCATACCGCGTAGGTCAAGGATCCCTCCAATGCCAGTATTAAGGCCGCTATTAAGTAAGATTCCATTGTAAAAGCAACTCAAAGAACGACCAATCCGAGTTGTCGCTTAAATAAGAACTGACTGAATTGGGCTCCAGTAAAATGATATGACATATAGAATATGACAAGTAAGAACGGTGCAGGCGGAGATAACCGACTGCGTAATACTCGTTCACAGTACACAGTAGGTATTTTTGTTATTTCGGAAAATATATAATATCTCTATTTCGATTATCACGATTTGCGCGTTCGTTCAGACGGACATAAGGATGTGGCTAAGACGACACAGCTCGCCGTCCTGCTCAAGAATATATATATTCTATTTTGGGTCGGATATGCTTCCTTCCGCCTGTTAAATACATTTGTACAAAACCTTTATACGCTTTTTACCCATTTTCAATGGGTTCAGGGTATACAAATTTAATGTGCGTATCTTTCACATCGTAACGTTTCCGTATCAATAGGAATATGATTCAGCTCCAAAATCGAAATCGCTGGAATGGGAACTAATCGATGCCGTGCACTTATTTCAAGAGACTATTCTTTTTGTATTTTATACTCGTTCACAAAGTGATAAAAGTATATTGGTTTTCTGAAATGTCCGTCTTGCTGTCCGTCCGTCAGTATCTAGATTGCTGGGGATCTCTCCCAACGATTGAGATCCCGGTCACACCCACTATAACTCCACGCAGTGCCCCGCTTTAAAAAATCGAAAATGGATATATCTCTCACAGTTTTTGAGCTAGAGGATCCATATTTGGAATGTATATTACTGGAAAGTTACCCTAAACATCACAGACAAAGTTTCCCAACCACACCGCTTACGCTCCATAATCGCTAAAATCGATATACCTGAAAACTCAAATCGATAACATGAGTATAATTCCCACAATTTTAAATCTAGAGAAATCAAACTTGGTATATGATTGCTGATGACCTCAAAAGATTGAGACCTTGATATCCCGGTCACGCCCACCAGAATTTTATATATTATAAATTTTTACAAAACAATAATAATAACTACTATGTACTGTGAACGCAGTCGGTTATGTCCGACTGCACCGTATCCATGTCCAAGGCCCATCGCTTGGTTGACCTGTGGACAAACTTTTTGACCACCGGCAATCCGCTCGGCTCCTATCGATCTGGCTACTGGCCACCGATGACAACGCTCTACGGCCCCTACATGAAGATTGACGAGACGCTCACCATTGGCGTGAGATCTATTATTTGCGTAACCACACCCGCCCCAAGATCCTGGGGCAAGCCCAGCGCAGGAGGCAAGTGGCGCTGGCGGCAGCCACGGCTGTGGCAAGCAAGCTGAAGAAAGCGGAAGTGCGCAAAAGTCTCGTCAAGCGTCCAAATCGGAATAAGATACGATTCTAGAGTCAAATCAATTAGAGGAATAAGTTTGCTACTCACTAGTATTACTCCTAAAAAAGGAAAACGCTGTCAGGAACAAATATTTGAACTCAAAAATATATGCGTACATTTGCGATAATTGTTTTACAAAAGGAGTAAGACTTTTGGAGAATTCAAATTAAAGTCCCGCAATATTCATATATAATAGTAAACGTGCTGATTTTAGGAACTCTATGAAACCAGGAGAAGTTGAGATCTTCAAAATAGAAAGGCGATAGATGGATTGAATACAGTTTGCCCAAATTGTTTACATATAATATCAACTTTTAACTCACAACTAATAAATGTTTGCTAATTGTTATTCATCGAATGACTCACAGATAAAATAAAAAGAATGATTTCTACAGTCAATGTCGTTCATTTTAAAATCGTTCTGGTGTAAATGAACGCAATCCTCCGTTCCACCATAATTGGTGGGCTCACCTTCTCGCCAATTCAAAAATGGTGCTTGCAGACCCGAAGTTAGCGAGAGATAAACCCCCTCTTCGCCAAGATCGTTGATATCAATCCAATAATGGTCCGTGTTTACGTTTAAGTGCGGAATTATTGCATCCAGCTCCTTCTGGTTCTGTAAACTAACCAGATGGGCGCCGAACTCGATACATCTGTGTGCTGCTGCAAACCAGTTTAGCCTTTGTTTTTTCTCAATATAATAGTACTTGGATCCGATTTGCTCGAACGGCCTTCGCAGCTTGCTATTGCGTTTGTCGATCAAGATACTTTGATCCATCAATTTGCGCTTGGTTTCCTCGATTGCACTTTCATAGTTGGCACTCTTTCCCAATTGCGTCGCCATCTGACCCTCAAGTGTATCGACTCTAGATAGAGTGTTCCCCATTTGGTTTGTGTCGCAGGTCATCCAGATTTTTTCCGTAACTGAAATGTGGTCCAGCATGGGCTTTAGCAGCTTGAAGCAATATCCACTGCATTGGTTCTCCGATTGCATTGAAGCTGTTAGTGATTGCTGTAGTACAAAGTTATACAAACTAATCCTTAAATGAGGTCTTCTTGCGAAATGTGCTGCATACCGCGTAGGTCAAGGATCCCTCCAATGCCAGTATTAAGGCCGCTATTAAGTAAGATTCCATTGTAAAAGCAACTCAAAGAACGACCAATCCGAGTTGTCGCTTAAATAAGAACTGACTGAATTGGGCTCCAGTAAAATGATATGACATATAGAATATGACAAGTAAGAACGGTGCAGGCGGAGATAACCGACTGCGTAATACTCGTTCACAGTACTCAGTAGGTATTTTTGTTATTTCGGAAAATATATAATATCTCTATTTCGATTATCACGATTTGCGCGTTCGTTCAGACGGACATAAGGATGTGGCTAAGACGACACAGCTCGTCGTCCTGCTTTAGAATATATATATTCTATTTTGGGTCGGATATGCTTCCTTCCGCCTGTTAAATACATTTGTACAAAACCTTTATACGCTTTTTACCCATTTTCAATGGGTTCAGGGTATACAAATTTAATGTGCGTATCTTTCACATCATACCGTTTCCGTATCAATAGGAATATGATTCAGCTCCAAAATCGAAATCGCTGGAATGGGAACTAATCGATGCCGTGCACTTATTTCAAGAGACTATTCTTTTTGTATTTTATACTCGTTCACAAAGTGATAAAAGTATATTGGTTTTCTGAAATGTCCGTCTTGCTGTCCGTCCGTCAGTATCTAGATTGCTGGGGATCTCTCACAAAGATTGAGATCCCGGTCACACCCACTATAACTCCACGCAGTGCCCCGCTTTAAAAAATCGAAAATGGATATATCTCTCACAGTTTTTGAGCTAGAGAATCCATATTTGGAATGTATATTACTGGAAAGTTACCCTAAACATCACAGACAAAGTTTCCCAACCACACCGCTTACGCTCCATAATCGCTAAAATCGATATACCTGAAAACTCAAATCGATAACATGAGTATAATTCCCACAATTTTAAATCTAGAGAAATCAAACTTGGTATATGATTGCTGATGACCTCAAAAGATTGAGACCTTGATATCCCGGTCACGCCCACCAGAATTTTATATATTATAAATTTTTACAAAACAATAATAATAACTACTATGTACTGTGAACGCAGTCGGTTATGTCCGACTGCACCGTATCCATGTCCAAGGCCCATCGCTTGGTTGACCTGTGGACAAACTTTTTGACCACCGGCAATCCGCTCGGCTCCTATCGATCTGGCTACTGGCCACCGATGACAACGCTCTACGGCCCCTACATGAAGATTGACGAGACGCTCACCATTGGCGTGAGATCTATTATTTGCGTAACCACACCCGCCCCAAGATCCTGGGGCAAGCCCAGCGCAGGAGGCAAGTGGCGCTGGCGGCAGCCACGGCTGTGGCAAGCAAGCTGAAGAAAGCGGAAGTGCGCAAAAGTCTCGTCAAGCGTCCAAATCGGAATAAGATACGATTCTAGAGTCAAATCAATTAGAGGAATAAGTTTGCTACTCACTAGTATTACTCCTAAAAAAGGAAAACGCTGTCAGGAACAACTATTTTAACTCAAAAATATATGCGTACATTTGCGATAATTGTTTTACAAAAGGAGTAAGACTTTTGGAGAATTCAAATTAAAGTCCCGCAATATTCATCATTGAACGTGCAGAGTTGTAGAGGATGAAACCAGGAGTTGAGATCTTAAAAATAGAAAGGCGATAGATGGATTGAATACAGTTTGCCCAAATTGTTTACATATAATATCAACTTTTAACTCACAACTAATAAATGTTTGCTAATTGTTATTCATCGAATGACTCACAGATAAAATAAAAAGAATGATAATCACAGTCAATGTCGTTCATTTTAAAATCGTTCTGGTGTAAATGAACGCAATCCTCTGTTCCATTAAAATTGCTGGGCTCACCTTCTCGCCAATTCAAAAATGGTGCTTGCAGACCCGAAGTTAGCGAGAGATAAACCCCCTCTTCGCCAAGATCGTTGATATCAATCCAATAATGGTCCGTGTTTACGTTTAAGTGCGGAATTATTGCATCCAGCTCCTTCTGGTTCTGTAAACTAACCAGATGGGCGCCGAACTCGATACATCTGTGTGCTGCTGCAAACCAGTTTAGCCTTTGTTTTTTCTCAATATAATAGTACTTGGATCCGATTTGCTCGAACGGCCTTCGCAGCTTGCTATTGCGTTTGTCGATCAAGATACTTTGATCCATCAATTTGCGCTTGGTTTCCTCGATTGCACTTTCATAGTTGGCACTCTTTCCCAATTGCGTCGCCATCTGACCCTCAATTGTATCGACTCTAGATAGAGTGTTCCCCATTTGATTTCTGTCGCACGCCACCCAGAATTTCTGCGTAACTGTAATGTGGTCCAGCATGGGCTTCACTAGCTTGAAGCAATATCCACTACATTGGTTCTCCGATTGCATTGAAGCTGTTAGTGATTGCTGTAGTACAAAGTTATACAAACTAATCCTTAAATGAGGTCTTCTTGCGAAATGTGCTGCATACCGCGTAGGTCAAGGATCCCTCCAATGCCAGTATTAAGGCCCCTATTAAGTAAGATTCCATTGTAAAAGCAACTCAAAGAACGACCAATCCGAGTTGTCGCTAAAAGAGAACTGACTTAACTGGGCTCCAGTAAAATGATATGACATACAGAATATGACAAGTAAGAACGGTGCAGGCGGAGATAACCGACTGCGTAATACTCGTTCACAGTACTCAGTAGGTATTATTGTTATTTTGGAAAATATATAATATCTCTATTTCGAATATCACGATTTGCGCGTTCGTTCAGACGGACATAAGGATGTGGCTAAGACGACACAGCTCGTCGTCCTGCTTTAGAATATATATATTCTATTTTGGGTCGGATATGCTTCCTTCCGCCTGTTAAATACATTTGTACAAAACCTTTATACGCTTTTTACCCATTTTCAATGGGTTCAGGGTATACAAATTTAATGTGCGTATCTTTCACATCATACCGTTTCCGTATCAATAGGAATATGATTCAGCTCCAAAATCGAAATCGCTGGAATGGGAACTAATCGATGCCGTGCACTTATTTCAAGAGACTATTCTTTTTGTATTTTATACTCGTTCACAAAGTGATAAAAGTATATTGGTTTTCTGAAATGTCCGTCTTGCTGTCCGTCCGTCAGTATCTAGATTGCTGGGGATCTCTCCCAAAGATTGAGATCCCGGTCACACCCACTATAACTCCACGCAGTGCCCCGCTTTAAAAAATCGAAAATGGATATATCTCTCACAGTTTTTGAGCTAGAGGATCCATATTTGGAATGTATATTACTGGAAAGTTACCCTAAACATCACAGACAAAGTTTCCCAACCACACCGCTTACGCTCCATAATCGCTAAAATCGATATACCTGAAAACTCAAATCGATAACATGAGTATAATTCCCACAATTTTAAATCTAGAGAAATCAAACTTGGTATATGATTGCTGATGACCTCAAAAGATTGAGACCTTGATATCCCGGCCACGCCTACTAGAATTTTATATATTTATGTTAGAAGGTACCACACTGAAGTGTGACCAATGCAGGAGTGCTGCCAGGAACGTGCAGCTGATCAAGAAGAGAGCCGGGCAGAAGAGCGGTTGCACGTATGTTGTCCTGTCTTCCCAATCGTTTTGTAATACCTTTTATCTGTAATTTCATCCTATTCTCCCGTTCGGGTTACTTATTATAATAAACCATATCTTAATCATAAACAATCTTAAATTTGGGTGCACGTCCGGACCTGAATGCGTGAGAATAGCGAAAAAACGGTTGGAAAAGGTGGAAAAGCTGGTGTAATTTGACAGTTGCCTGTGCTATTTATGGTCAAACCAAAAAGTTGTAAAGTTGATCAGTTGAGTTTGTTTTATTATTTAGCTGATTGCAGAAAACTACAAAGTCGTGCAGTTGATGCGTTGTGAAATTCAGTTGGTGTATTGTGAAATTCAATAGGCAGCGAGACTGGTGCAATTTGAGCGAGGAAATGAGTTGGGCAGAAAGCCCGTTACGTGGATAGAGAACAATAAGAAGCAATGCCAAAACGCAGATAGGCGAAAATAGAAAATGGAAGGCGGCTATTCGACTCAGTGGAGAAGAGTCAGAGAGGAAGTGACATGGAAAACGAAGAAGAAAATGATGAAAGCTGCGAAGAGCAGTGCAGACACTGATGCGCAAATGCAACAACTCATACAGCTGTTGACATTGAAAGTGGAAATTGACGAAAAACGGGAAAATCAAGTGAAAAGATCGGCAGAAAATTTTGAAAAAGTTGTGAGTTTGACGGCAGTTTGAGATTTTCGAGCACAATGCTGAGACAGTTGATCTGACAGAAAAGCAGAAATACGTGCAAGCGAGAGCTAAAATGTGTGGCGCTGCCAGACTGTTTTTAGAAGCCGAGTGCGTGAGTGACTTTGCTGAGCTGAAAGAAAGGCTAGTGTCACAGTTTGAGTGTGACCAGAATAGTGTCGATAGTCATAAAGCATTGAGTGATAGTAAAAAGAGTTTTGTTTCAATTGTGGCACAAAAGAAAGGAGCGCACTGCGCAAACAATACGATTTCAGTGTAACGAATAGGGCCACATTTCGAGCAATTGCCCAAAAAAGACAAATAATGTGCGGGTTGTGATGGACATGGACCAAAGTCGCGTAAAAACAATTTGTATAAAGAATGTAGAATGCCTGAATGAGACAGGCTCTGATGTGTGGATTATCGAAGAAAGTGTGATAATAATGGACAAAATAAAAATGTATGAAAGTATGTCAAAGTTGCGGGGATTTGGTAATAAATTTGCACAGCCGATTGGTGCTTTTATTGCGCAACTAACAGTGGATGGTGTTGACACTGAGCAGAAGTTTTTGATTGCTGCAAATGAGACTATGAACTGTAATGCGATTTTAGGCTACGATTTCATTAAAAAATTTCGTTTTTCGGCGAGTCCAGATGGATTTAAGTTTGCCTAGAAGAAGAAGCGCTGAAAATAAGCATCCCATTGATGTGTTGAATATTGAGGAAACGGAAAGTAGTATTTCAGCACCGCCGCAGTTTCAAAAAAGCATCCGATCGAACTGTGCATTATACCGGATGGAGTAGTCAAGCCGTTCTGCAGTCGCCAAGCCACCTACCTGTAGCCGAAAGCCGAAGCTGTTAAGACCCAAGTTAAGGAATAGCTGCAAAAAGGTGTCTCACACGCAGCAAGCAGAGTGGTCGTCGTCAGAAAAAAGGACCAGACTCTGAGAATATGCGTTGATTTACGGTAGCCCAACAGGTTTTGAAAGACTGTTTCCCAGTACCGCTTATAGAAGATGTTCTGGAAAAACTCCAAGCTGCCAAGTGGTTCACTACCATACCAGATTATCGCATCAGAAGTCTCTACACGACTGGAAAAACCACAGCAGAGTGACGGTCTCATCAGGGCTTTGGTGCAAATTCTTTAGGACAAACCATACGAAAACTACAGGTTGAAAGGAGAACTTCTGTACAAATCAAAAACAAAAACAAAAACTAAACAAAAACATGGAACGCGAGATCAACCAGAAATAAATGTTAACTAATTGTTATTCATCGAATGCCTCACAGACAAATAAAAACTTGTTATTGCAGAAACTCTTGTTCATTTTAAATCCTGGGTAGTGTAACAGAACGCAATGCTCGTTTCCATTCATTTTGTTGGGCTCACCTTGTCGCCAACTCAGAAATGCTTTCAGACCCGAATTTAGCGAGCGATAAACCCCCTCTTCGCTAAGATCGTTGATATCAATCCAATAGTGGTATCCGGCGCTCAAGTGCGGAAATATTGCATTCAGCTCCTTCTGGTTGTCTACACTAACCAGATGGGCGCCGAACTCGTGACATCTGTGCGCTGCTCCAAACCAGTTGAGCTTGTGTTGTTTCTCAATATAATAGAACTTGGATCCGATTTGCTTGAACGGCCTTCGCAGCTTGTTATTGCGTTTGTTGATCAAGATTCTTTGTTCCATCAATTTGCGCTTGGTTTCCTCGATTGCACTTTCATATTTGGCACTCTTTCCCAATTGCGTCGCCATCTTACCCTCAATTGTATCGAGTCTGGATAGAGTGTTCCCCATTTTGTTTGTGTCGCAGGCCATCCAGAATTTCCGCGTAACTGTAATGTGGTCCAGCATGGGCTTTAGCAGCTGGAAGCAATATCCAGTGCATTGGTTCTCCGACTCCATTGAAGCTGTTGTTGTTTGCTGTGGTATAAAAGTTATACAAACTAATCCATTAATGAGGTCGAAATGCTGCATACCGCGTAGGTCAAGGATCCCTCCAATGCCAGTATTAAGGCCGCTATTAAGTAAGATTCCATTGTAAAAGCAACTCAAAGAACGACCAATCCGAGTTGTCGCTAAAAGAGAACTGACTGAACTGGGCTCCAGTAAAATGATATGACATACAGAATATGACAAGTAAGAACGGTGCAGGCGGAGATAACCGATTTACGATTTTACCTATTTTCAATGGGTTCAGGGTATACAAATTTAATGTGCTTATCTTTTATACCGTAACGTTATCAAATCAATAAGAATATATTTCACCTCTAAAATCGAATGTGAACTAATCGATGCCATGCACTTATTTTTTTATACCCTGAACCCATTAAAAATGTGTAAAGCAGGGTATAATGCTTTTGTGAAAATGAAATATATGTATATGTATATGTATATGTATATGTATATGTATATGTATATGTATATGTATATGTATATGTATATGTATATGTATATGTATATGTATATGTATATGTATATGTATATGTATATGTATATGTATATGTATATGTATATGTATATGTATATGTATATGTATATGTATATGTATATGTATATGTATATGTATATGTATATGTATATGTATATGTATATGTATATGTATATGTATATGTATATGTATATGTATATGTATATGTATATGTATAGGTATAGGTATAGATATATGTATATGTATATGTATATGTATATGTATATGTATATGTATATGTATAGGTATAGGTATAGGTATAGGTATATGTATATGTATATGTATATGGCAGAAGAAGGCGTTGTATACATTTTAGAGTCATCAAATTTTATGGTAGATTAGTAGTCACGTCCTTTAAATAAGGGAACAAAATTATTTCCCAGCCACGCCCACTCCCACTCCCACCCCCGTAAATCACGAAAATCTATATCTCCCATAATTTTGGAGCTAGAGTCACCAAATTTGGCAGACAGTGTTTGGGTGACCTCCTCTTAAGATCGAGCCAAATAATGTTGGCCCCTACGAAATACAAAAATTCTATAGTTTTCCAAAATAATATTAGCTTCTGTGTACTGTGAACGAGTATACGCAGTCGGAGCATACGCAGTCGACTGCAACGTTCTTACTTGTTTTGATTTCTATTGGACGTAGTTGTACTAACGAATAGTGGCCCAACGATACCAGGCAAGGGCTTTTTAATGCGCGGACCCAGGCAAAATGTCATCAACCTCCCGCACAACCAACCGAGGGGCGCGCCGCATACGGTACGGAGACGAAGATTGCGAACAAATGGACAGATGACATAAGACTAGAGTTTTAAGAATAGGAGTTGAAGTAGCACTGCTTATTATAAGGAAAAGATTATTATAATTAGAGCATAAGATCCGAAATGGATTCTGAATCGAATATTTACTATGACACATTTCAAGAGAAAGCGGTAAACAATCTCTAGAATTTCTGCTAGTTTGGCTGATTCATTCGGAAGAATCAATCTCCCCATTAATTAGTTTATATAAGAAGATTACTCCAAGCGTGGTTCTACGATTAGAAAGAGAGGGAAGATTTATTAGTAGTCCACTAGGGTAAGAAGGCATGCGGGAATTAGGATTCCACCCCGAAGGGCAAAAAGCAGAAATTGTTTTTCAACAGATTCAATTCTATCCTGATGAATATCGTATTGGGGACACGACATTGAAGAATTGGACGAACAAATGAAGTAGAATATAGGGTTTTAGTAACGAGGGAGAGTTAAATTTTTTCGACCAGCGCTTTATTATTTATTATCCCAGTACTCCAAAAGCTCGATTGCTAGCATCAGAAATATGCTTGTCAAACTTAAGCTTGGGATCAAGAAGGATACCCAAATCATCAACTGTCTCAATATGCTCAAATGGTTTCCTATTGTTCAAAAAGGGTATTCGTCTATAAAACGACATTAATTTGCAAAGGCTGGGATAAGAGCTGTTTTAGTTTGGCAAAGTCGGTTTTCCGAAATTGGCGAGCTCGCTCTGGAGGTTAACTACCTATTTTTAGCACCCGGGCAGGAAACCAAGCAACACCTCTTAAGTGGGGTGATATGGATCTTTCAGACATAATATAGACTCAGTACAGAAAACATCTCCCACAATTTTTTTTTTTTTTTTTTTTATTTGGACATAGATGTACTAACGATCAGTACATTCAAGTGGCCCAACGATACCAAGCACGGGCTTGTTAACGCGCGGACCCAGGCAAAATGCCACCCACCTCCCGCCCAACCGACCGAGGGGCGCGCCGCATAACGTGCGGTGACGAAGATCGCGAACAAATGGACAGATGACAAAGGACTAACGTTTTAATGACAGGGACAGAACATGCATTTTTTAATATATGGAAAAGATTGTTATAAGTAGCGCATAAGATGCGAAAAGGGTTGTAGATAGCATAGTTAGTAATACATAGTTCAAGAGAAATTGGTAAAAAATTAACTGTCAAGGTCGGATTGTAAATTTTGTCCAGCTAGAGAGTTAGTAGACGACAGGCAAAGTTTTACGTCATCGGCGTACATCAGCACCCGAGAGTGGTTTCTTGCAGAAGGGAGGTCATTTATAAACAAAGTGAATAATAACGGCCCAAGGTGACTTCCTTGCGGTACTCCGGAGGTAACGTGAACAGGTTTAGAAACAAGGCCTTTAAAGTAAACTTTTAGGGTTCTTAAAGACAAATAGTTGAATATCCAAAGAATTGAGTTATTTGGAAATCCCAGAATATGAAGCTTATGCAGTAAAAGCGAATGATTAACAGAGTCAAACGCCTTACTGAAATCAGTGTAAATAACATCTGTTTGCATTTTATTTTGGAAACCCTTAATAACAAAAGAGGTGAATTCAATAGGTTAGTGGTGGTAGATCTATATTTCATAAACCCGTGCTGGTAGGGTGAAATTATAGATCTGCAGAGATGTTGTAGTTGGAAAGTTATCAACTTCTCAAACAGCTTAGGAATAGCAGACAACTTAGAAATACCTCTATAGTTCAAAACATTAGACTTGTTTCCTTTTTTAAGGAGAGGAATAATAAATGATTCTTTCCAGATGTGAGGAAAAGAATTTAACTCCACGGACAAATTAAATAATTTAAACAAGGGCTTTGAGACACCTTCAGCACAATACCTAAGAACGCAGGCTGGTACTCCATCAGGTCCCGGTGAAAATACAGGCTTGATGACCCTTAGATCATTTAATAGTAAACTTTCTGTGATCAACAGCCCAAAAATGCAATTAGAAACATTTACATGATGAGGATATGGCAAGTCAGATAAATAATTCTGAGAACTATAGGTTGTTTGAAAAAACGTAGCAAATAAATCGGCAATAGCCTGATCTGAGTCAGCAGTCGTTTTTTCAAAAAACATAGTTGATGGTAGTGTTGACGATTTGCGCTTCGCATTAACAAAGCTATAGAACCGTTTAGGTTCCCGCTGGAACTGTATCCTACACCTTCTAAGGTAATCCTTATAACGTTGATTATTAAGGACAATGAAATTAGATCGTGCAATCAGATATCGAGTGTAATCCAAGAAAGAGCCAGATTTCTTGAACTTCCCGTACATCCTTGACTCTTTATTTTTTAAATTGGTTAATTCCCGTGTAAACCAAACAGGTTTGTTAGACCTAATTGAGTTACAAACCGGGACACATGCATCAAAAAGTTGGTTTAAAGTCGAATAAAAAATCGCAATTGCACTATCAACTAAAGAGCAACAGTCACAAAATTTGTTTTTAAAAATGATATATTTTTCAAAATAAACAACTACTGTGTACTGTGAACGAGTATTACGCAGTCGGCTATGTCCGACTGCACCGTATCCTGACTATATCCCCCCACCCCTACATGAAGATCGACGAGACGCTCACCATTGGCGGCAACTACTTCACCGAGTTTTCGGCCACGCTGAAGGATGAGGATCAAGGTCACAGTCTCATACGTGAGATCTATTATTTGCGTAACCACACCCGCCCCAAGATCCTGGGGCAAGCCCAGCGCAGGAGGCAAGTGGCGCTGGCGGCAGCCACGGCTGTGGCAAGCAAGCTGAAGAAAGCGGAAGTGCGCAAAAGTCTCGTCAAGCGTCCAAATCGGAATAAGATACGATTCTAGAGCCAAGTCAATTGGAGTTAGAAGTATTGCTCCTAAAAAGGAAAACGTGTTCAGGAACAAATATTCAAATTAAACAATGCATGTGCACATTTTCAATAGTTGTCTTTTATAAGAATACGAGTTTTGGAAACTCTGTGAAACCAGGAGAAGTTGTGATCTTGCAAAATAGAAAGGCGATCGATGGATTAAATACAGATTGCACAAATTGTTTACATATAATATCAAGCTTTTTTCACAACTGATAAATGTTAACTAATTGTTATTCATCGAATTGTTCACAAACAAAATAATGCTCAAAATTGCATTTCAAGTCGTTCATTTTATGTCCAGAACCGTGTAAATGAACGCAATGCTCAATAGTCATAGCATTGTTGGGCTCCTTTTCATGCCAGCTCAGAAATGGTGCTCTCAGGCCCGAAGTTAGCGAGAGATAAACTCCCTCTTCGCTAAGATCGTTGATATCAGTCCAATAAAAGTTTTTGGCGTTCAAGTGCGGAATTAATGCATCCAGCTCGCTCTGGTTCTGTAAACTAACCAGATGGGCGCCGAACTCGATACATCTGTGTGCTGCTGCAAACCAGTTTAGCCTTTGTTTTTTCTCAATATAATAGTACTTGGATCCGATTTGCTCGAACGGCCTTCGCAGCTTGTTATTGCGTTTGTCGATCAAGATACTTTGATCCATCAATTTGCGCTTGGTTTCCTCGATTGCACTTTCATAGTTGGCACTCTTTCCCAATTGCGTCGCCATCTGACCCTCAATTGTATCGAGTCTGGATAGGGTATTCCCCATTTGATTTCTGTCGCACGCCACCCAGAATTTCTGCGTAACTGAAATGTGGTCCAGCATGGGCTTTAGCAGCTTGAAGCAATATCCACTGCATTGGTTCTCCGATTCCATTGAAGCTGTTGTTGTTTGCTGTGGTATAAAAGTTATACAAACTAATCCATTAATGAGGTCGAAATGCTGCATACCGCGTAGGTCAAGGATCCCTCCAATGCCAGTATTAAGGCCGCTATTAAGTAAGATTCCATTGTAAAAGCAACTCAAAAAACGTCCAATCCGAGTTGTCGCTGAAAGAGAACTGACTGAACTGGGTTCCAGTTAAATATCACACACAGAATATAAAAAGTTGAGCACAGTGGAACTTCGGCAATCAAATCTGTTGTCTTGAAAATAAATTTTTAAATGGTTTTAATTTAATAACCAAGATCGAACTATAAAAAAAAATCAAAATCATTTAAATAGGTTTCTTGAGTGTGGAAAACCAAGTTCAGGAACCGATCCTCAAGGTGAATTGTTTTATAAGCAATTAATAACATTCACAATATAACAATGTAAACAGAATGCGTTCAAAGATTAATGCTAAATTTGTTATTTTTCAAACAAGCGCAATATACGAGGTCTGCGTGTAGCAGATTATATAGTCATATATAATGTATTAAAATGGCGATTGTGCCAACAGTGTTCCGGGACATACGCTTTATTATCAAGCACTTTATGACACACCAAATACACAAAGAAAAAAGTAGTCCGCCTAAAAGGAAATTCATCATGTATTTTATCGATCGTACTCGCAATATATGGGTTCACCTTATTCAAAAATGACGATCTTTAGCAATTGTTTCAGTTAAGCTGAAGTTATCTTCTTATGTGTCTTCTATACATAAATGAGCATATTTGCGTTCTGATAAATACCAACATCACTGAGGAAATATATAAAGTATAGCTTATACTGATGCTTAGTCGTCCAGTCATTTAATATTGTATAGTCAGTATATGATCGTATATACTTTTGGATATATGTGTGCTCTAGACATATCGTATCTATAAAGCCGTCATAAAACCGATTAAAGTATTTAAAAATACTCGTCGTATGTGTGTTATATCCTAAAAGACCTTTATCTTTCTTATAGTTGTATATTGGAAAGATTCTTTATTAAGTATCAGAAGAAGAAGTTAATTTATAGTGCACCATAAATGCAGCCAATTTAATCCGGTTTTATTCACTTAGTGCTGAATGCGGGCCGATTTCCTGGCAATGAATACCAAGTTCTGGCCGCGCGCCTCGTTGCCTGCGGCCTCAGCGTTGTCTTCCTCTTCTTCTTGTTCCTCGTCCTCCGCATCCTCTGTATCAGCTTCCGCCTGCTGATCCTGACTATTTAGGGCGTCGCGCAGAACTGCCTCCAGCTCATAGTAATCATCATTGACCAGGTTGTATCCCTGTTTCACCTCCCGCACCGCAATGCTGTACTCGTCCAGGTAATTGTCCCCAAATGTGACCGTACGTCCGATATGCATATACGGCCCTGTCTCGTCGTTCATAGGTGCCCAGGCCGGCACACCCTCCGCCCTGGGTACGCCATCGGCTGCGAATGAGGTCCAAAGGCTCACCATGCGCTTAGCGATCTTGACGTCGCTGTTGGCGTTCAGCATATTGAGGCGTGGCCAGGGGAACAGGTAGAGATTCTCGTCGGTCAGACTGACGCCCATGTCGAAGGGTACATCGATGGCCTCATCGTCGCCGGTGGCATAACGGTTCAACTCCCCCTCATAGTCGAACGTGTACAGGTAGGTGCTGTTGGCCAGCTTCTTGGCGTTGGCCTGAAGCACCAGGAGCACCGGATTCTTTAGGGCAATCGTGCTGCATAGCTAGCAAAGGCAAATTTCAATTCAATTTCAATTCAATGCTTTCATTTTGACATTTCTCAATCTTACATCAATGAGACCCGGCGTCAGACGCTTGAAGCTGCCGTTCCGGATGTCCTCCTCGCTAAAGATGTACTCCTCGGCGAACTCGCGCCAAGAGCTCGTGGGATCGGCGCCATTGATCTGTTCAATGATCGTATCAATGTACTTGGCCCCGGACATCTTGTCGTCCACGGTGCTCTCGTTGAAGCTCTCCACAAATAAGTCTGGACGGAAGACGCTAATGTTGACCTTTTTTAAGATATCTTTATCAATAGCTTACCGCGCATCATGAAGGTGCCGCCGTGCTTGACGCTGCCACCCAACGTGGGATAGGCCGCGAACTTTTCGGCGGCGAGCAGTCGCCCCGGATGCTCTGGGAGGATGCCCGATGGCCCGCCGATGACCAGCTGGACGCCTCCGTAGGCGCCGGTGCTAGCTGCTGGCTTCCTCTCGCCATGCACACTGAACGCGGCCAACAGCATGGTGGCGTTCATCCGATTGAAGCACCTGTGCAGCGCCTCCGTTTTCACCAGCTGCTTGCAGCCGGCGATGCGGGCAATTTCCTTGGCTGACGTCAGCGGGGCGTCCGTGATGAAGGCCGGCGAGAGCGCGGTGCCGGACTGATAGATGACGCGATGGAACAGGCCAGCCGGCACGGCCGGGCTCAGTGTTAGCACATTGATGAGCGCCGCTCCGCCCACTTGGCCGAAGAGTGTCACCCGCTGCGGATCTCCGCCGAAGGCTGCAATGTGCTCCTGTATCCACTTGAGAGCCAAAATGAGGTCGGTCACAGCCGCATTGCCGGGCATCTCTTCGCTCAGCGTGGAGAGGAAGCCGAAGGGTCCGAGACGGTAGCGCACCGACACCAAAACCACGTCGCGCTCCAGCAGATAGCCAGGCGCAGCTTCCACGGTGTCGCCATCATAGAAGAAGTCGCCGTGCACATACACCATGACAGGGGCTGGTCTACCCGCCAGCTAAGATTATCAATTAGACCTGGCTCAATTGGGTTCAGTTAGAAGCTCACCGATTTGGTGTTGACTGTCAGGCGCAGACAGTCCTCCACATCGTAGCCGTTCTCCTCCAGCTTGGCGAACTTCACCAGATCCTGTATGGAGGGGCAGCCGGCGTGATGGCGATGCGCCTGCAGAATGCCCTTCCAAGGTGTTGACGGCTCTGCCGCCTATTGAGTAAAAAGATAGAGGTAAAACAAAGCTCTATCTACTTATACAATTTTGGAGGTAAGGCATATCTTATAGTTTGCAATATTTAATTTTTTGATGTTGTTTATTGTTGAAGAAGTTCTTTGACAAAAATTTAAAACATTTAAATGTAATTGCAATTTATTCAATTTAAATATTTCAAGCAATTGGCCACCTGATAAAGTTAATCTCCGAGCATTACCTAAATATTTAATTGTATGTATTCTAATTTTAGTAGATATTTCCGAATAAGATTTATGATTATTTTTCATAAAATATTTTTTTATAACGATTTACACAATTTACTTTCTATAAAGTTTCTACACCTTTTATAAAGTATATCAAATGAAATAAATGTCCAAAGGGTATTGCATTTAAACTCTTCTTCTATTTGTTTATTATCCTCATTATCCTTTTACCACAGTATGTTGATGCAAATGCAATTCAATTCTCACCTTAAATCGCTCGGCTTTGCCATATGGGATGTCCAGAAACTGCTTTACGGTCTGGCCCGTCCACTCCGTGACCAAGGTGCGACCGCGAATCTTGCCCAATGCCGGCAGCGTTGTGGTAAACACCTTGGCTTGTGGCTTGTTTGGCTTTTGCTTTTGGGGTCGCTGCACCTGCTGCGGCTTGGGGCGTCTGTTCGGATTGGTCGCCTGGGCGCCTGGGCCCTTGGGTCGCTGTTGCTGCTGCTTCTTATTCTTCTGGGCCGAGGCGCTGCTGATGGCGGCCAGCGCCAGGAGTGCCACCAAAAACAGCAGCACAATGCTGCGTATATTTGCCATAGTTTGACCCGTTCCCGCTGCGCGTCCAAGTTCAACTGCTGGCCAACTCGCTGAGCTACCCAAAAAGAAGACTTTCACGCCGCGACCGAAGTCTGCGGCTGTATAATTAAGTGACTCTTAACCGGGCACCTGGCGGCGGTTCTATTTTAGATGGGTGCTCGACCGAAATGAGGTCAAGTCGCCATCATCGATTCGCTTGAAGCTCTCTTGCCGGCCCAGAAGCTGCTTAATCTGTTCAATCAAGTTCAATTTTTGCGAATTCTGACTATGAATATTTATCAAACTGGTTCGCCCTAAGGGGGCGCTTAAGAGTCTCTCGCTTAGGGATTATGCTCGACTTTGAACGTAAAACAACATATTTCTTGATAGATACGAATATGTAAATGCAATCAGTATTCGCGTGTCGATTTGCAGATATATAAAATAAGCCTAAATAAACTATCTGCACGAGCAATTAAAGATATTGACAGATAAACGACCTTTTGGCTTATTGCCAACAGGTCAAGCGAGGTCGCTAAAGAACATTCCACAAATAGATAGAAATAGAAATAGAGCTGCAAACCGGGTTTCAACCGAACCGGTTCAGTTATTTTTAAATTTTAAACCGAACCTTGAGCCCAACAAGTTTGAAAAAGACATCCGAACCCAAGCCCGAACCAAATTATACTTGTAAAAAAAATGGTTTGCTCTATAAAATGTTTTTATTTATATCACTGGCGCCACCCATTTGCAATGCTAGTTTCGTCTATTAGATAAAAACTATTCGGCAATAGTTTCAATCAATTTTGAGTTTCGTTTGTGAAAGAATTATAAGAGATAAAGTAAAGACACCGAACCCGAATCCAGGCTTGAAAAACCAGGTTCATGAACCGAATCCATAGGCGACCTATGGGTTCGAACCTTGAACCGAACCAACGTCATTTTTGTTTTGGGTTTGCAGCCCTGTTTAATACAGTTAAAGTGCCGTATTCGTAAATGAGTTGACAATTGCCTGACATAATTGTATTACATTCGTTAATACTTTATTAATTTAGTTACACAATCAATTAAACTAAAATGTAGATATTAAAATGCATTAGTCTAGATTCATATTTGTATGTACGATGGTTTTCACTAGCTTAAAAGAACGCACAAAGAAACAATTGCATTGAAATGCGCCACATTTTGTCCGCTGCTCGCCCGTCCAGCGATAGAACAGATCATCGGCAAAGCTAAATGAATTTGAGAACATTTTGATGATTTTTTGTGGTTGTTGTTGAAACAGCAGATCAATATATGCATATATATATATATATGACGAACACCTGACAGTGGGGGTATTTTGTGTTTGCGTGTGTTGCGTGTGTATGTGGGTGTGTTTGCGTGTGTGCGTCGCCCACACAACCTATATATAATACAAGCGCACAACCGATTTTGTGATGAGCGTTTCGTTGTCATAGAAACTGGTTTGAATTGTCACATTGCCATTTAAGACTTTTGCGGGCATCATTTGGGACTCGGGCGCCGCCTCGATGGTGCTCTGCCATGTGTTGGTGGTGTTGGCGCCCACGAAGCCCATCTCGAAAAACCACTCCTCCATGATGCGCCCCTTGAAGAGCACCTTCTGGTCGAGCCGAAAGTTGTCCATCTCCTCAATCGTGCTGAAGTTGATCTCACGCGACACGGCCCGCATGTCCAGTATTTTCACGGGGACGCGCGCCTCGTGCTCGACATCGGGTGCAGAAAAGTCCTTACTTTCCTGCCAAATCACCTTGCCGGTGTCCGCGTCGCGCAATATCATGAAGTTGATCTGAAAACCCTTTTGGATTTTGTCGCCCGCGCTTCGGTCATCGGAACCCATTGTTAAGCCACTATTATCGTAATCACAACCAGGGAGAGCGATGTTTCAGTTGAGTGCGCGCTGTTGCAGGTCAGCTTATATTTTTGGAAATAATCAATGTTTATTTTTAATGCTAATTATGTGTGCCGCAGAACTCTAAATAAATTTGTATGCAGCCGAATTCACAGCTGGTTATTAATCGATTGCTTGGACGGTATATCGAATTTAGGCGTAACGCGGCAATAGTGTTGAAAAGCAGCGTTCGAGAGATGAGATACTCAATTAAAATACAACAAATTCCCAACTAACTATAAACTTTCAAATTGCTAAGCTAATGACATATATGTATACATATATACGATATATAATAAATACATAACACACATTTTGAAGAGATTTACAACATTGCATATTGAGATAACGATGCATACATTTTGGCTCTCACTGTAAGCCATTAGGGTTATCGAACGTTATCGAAAGGGCAGCAACTGTTAAGACAGCTGTGCTTGGTTTGCTTCTGTTATAGCTATGTTATTTACTGATGGAACCAGATAGCAAATGTAAAATGTAAAGTGGGAAATGCTCGTTTATTTCCATTTTAAAAACCTATTTGTCATTAATAAGTTGCTCGTCATAACACCCAGTGAATTACATTACGAATTATATTTTGTGTAGTGTTTGCAATGCTTCAAAGCTTGCTGTTAATAACAGCTTAACAAAATGTAAAGTTGTTGTTGCTATTTCACGCTCAGCTGACGGCTCCTCAAAACAAAAAAGAGAAAAATAAAATGATCATTTATGGCGTCTACATAGTGAGCAAGTCCGGCGGTCTCATATTCAATCTGGATAACAATGTGCCACGGATCGAGCACGAGAAGACATTCACATACCCGCTGGACCTGGTGCTCGACTACGACCCCAAGAAGGTTTCCGTTGCGTTCAACCGCAAGGATGGCATCAACGGTAGGCGTTGCCCTTTTTTTTTGTTTTCTACTCTTGTCAATGGCTCAATATCTCAATTTTTTGCCAGTGGGACATGTGCTCGTCGCCGTCAATGGGATGCCAGTCAACGGGGGCACGCTGGAGGACGGCCGCGACGTGAAAACGACGCTGGAGTCGGCCGAAAATTTTCCAATTAACCTCAAGTTCAGTCGACCCAAAATGACAACAAACGAGAAAATCTTCCTCGCGAGCATGTTCTACCCACTGTTTGCCATTGCCAGCCAACTGAGCCCGGAGCCCAAGAGCTCCGGCATCGAGCTGCTTGAAGCGGACACCTTCACGCTCCATTGCTTTCAAACGCTGACCGGCGTCAAGTTCATCGTGATCTCGGAAACGGGGCTGAACGGCATGGATCTGCTTCTGCGCAAGGTCTACGAGCTGTATTCGGACTATGTACTCAAGAATCCCTTCTATTCGCTGGAGATGCCCATCCGCTGCGAACTGTTCGACAATAAGCTGCAGGAGCTGCTCCTCCAGGTGGAGAAGACGGGCATCAACAATATTGATAAATAAATATTATTAAATTTTATAAACTTCCATTGGCTTTTAGCGTCTGAAGTATTTTATATAAACACACTAGTTATACATATAGAAACGTACAGAGTTACCTTATCGGCGGAGAACGTGATCGTATTGCAAATAGTGTTTTTATTGTCCATTCAACATGTTGAATAATATGTTAAGCACACAACTAATTTTAAGCCAGACGCAGTCATATTTATTTTGTGTTTTGTATGGATATTTCGCTTAAAATAATACTCTTAAAGTAGGTTCGCCTGGCACACATAATTTAGATTTTCTGAACAAACTGCATTATTTAAGCCGCCTGACGCAACCTCAACGCAATATTCATTGCCAATCTGGTTGTTCGGCTGTCCGACATTCCATCTGGAATACGGCATTGCCACTCCGGTTGCGATCGAAACAAAATTGCTGGCCTTACCCAGGGAATTCGCTGATATCCAGAAACGAGTCGAGGGCACTATGGCCACAATCAAGTCCATTTCTGTGCTGCTCTCGATGTTGAGCAAGTGTCCGCCCCACTTGCGGCAATTGTGCGCTGCCTGAAACCAGCTAACCTTCGAGGTGGACTCAATGTGGTACAGCTTGTTGCCAATTTTAATTGGGAAATCTGTGCAGGTGCTAATACATTTTCCCAGCTCGTCCGAGGGGGCGAAAACTTCAGCTAAAAGAATATCACACAAATGTATTGATGTTTGTAGACTCTATGGTTTAAAGGATACTCACGTATCTGGTTCGACATGGCCAAATGCCATAATTGCAGAGAAAATAATATAAAGGCTACTTTAACACCCATTTTGCTCGCCTCAACAGTACTAAAGATTGTTTCAAATTTTTGTAGTATTTATACTCTTGGCCCAAGGCGTGAAGTTATCAAGGAACATGATAAGAGCATGGCGACTTCTCGCTATAAAGCTGCCAATCAATAATTGGTCTATTGGGGTAATAAATTTAAAAAAGGGATGTTCAGAGGGGAAACTGAACAACTAGGGCCTAGGCTACGACGGTTTGTTTGCTTGTTAGATATCAGCCGAGGGCTAATGCAGCTGTTCTTATACCCCAGCAGAGGATATTTTGTGATTATGTCACGATCATATAAAATCAGACCTTCTTGACCAAATTTAGCAGCCATGTCCGTCTAGAAAGAAACAGTTTTTATGCAAGCTAATCTCTATCTTCATGAAATATATCATTTGAAACGCTCGCTGGAAAGTTTGGATTTTGTATGGAAAATCTTTTTTGTTAGTATTTATTTTTTTTGATTTCCTGACGAAACTAGTCAAATAGGTATGTGCTGCTAATATATGAACAAAATATAATTAATAATAATTTTATAGAGAGTAAACAAATTTTGAGTTACTATAGAATATAGTCGATCAAAAATTTAGTTTTTATATGAAAACACAATAAACTACCGAAAAATAGTGCATATATTCTGTATATTTATCTGCTAGGGTATATCAACTTAGTCACTACTCTCTCGTGTTATCTTATTCTAGTCAGTTTGGGATCCCCAAATGGGGTTTGGTAGTGCTCATTACTATTCTTGAACAACTTTATCAACTGTTTCAACTCATAAATTAAATATTTTGAGAATTAATTCAATCAAGCCGAACATAATTGATGTATGAATATAGTAAAAGTTTTTTATGAAGTTACCTGACACACCCTCTGAGGAACCTTTTATAATGAAATAAACCATGAATGTGATTAGAATGGAGAGCATTGAGTCCTCGGCGCGTGTGAGCTTATCAGCAATTTCTAGGAGCTACGCTGCTATATACTTGCTCCAAGTAAGGTCCTAAGCGAAAATGCTTACAATCTACAATTGACAATATCGTGATAATATTTCTTCAGATAAGGCCAGGAACTGGTCAAAATCGACAAGTATAAATACGTGCCGCATTGCCAAATGAGACATCAGTTCTAGTAAAGTCAGTGAAATGGAAAATAAACTCGTGTTTCTGCTGTTCCTTCTACAATTATGGCACTTTGCAATGCCAAATGCCTTGGGTAAGTGTTTTCCAAGAAGTTGAAAGTCCAGCTGAGTTGAATTTTATTAACCACCAATATTGTTTTGTTTTCAGTCAACGACCTTTCTCAACTAAATGAATCAAATGAGACGAGTAAGTATTTCAATCAATTTTTCACTTGAGAATATTAATTATTGGATTTTAGTTTTGGATGTGCACTCATTAGCTGGCAGTGAGAGCAATTTTCCAATTCAAATCGGCAACAAATTTTACCATGTTGAAACCACTTTGGAAGTCAACTGGTTTGAGGCCGCACACAAATGCCGACAACTGGGAGGACACTTGCTGAACATTGAGAGCAGTCAGGAAATGGATTCG
Source organism: Drosophila robusta (assembly GCA_035043565.1). NCBI lineage: Eukaryota > Metazoa > Arthropoda > Insecta > Diptera > Drosophilidae > Drosophila > Drosophila robusta. Next base: position 6,776,029 of record JAWNMW010000583.1, on the reverse strand, counting down.
ATCCTATCGATAATACCCAAAAAAAAATTCTGGACATCTGCCAACTGTCTGGCGAAGAATCGGGAGTGGATTTCTATCACCACTGGTGAAGCCATGCCTTACTTAAGGTGGTATGAAAACGAGCCCAACAGTTATGAGGAATTGTGTGTTGAAATTATGGAAACAGCTCTGAATGATAAGCGTTGTTATACTACCGTTCACTATATATGCGAAGCAAAGATAATATAAACAAACAATTATTAACTGGTCGATAGATGGCCAGAATTGCAATACCTAAATCAATTGCCTTTTTTATAGAAGAATATTTTTATATTAAAACCGCTTTTTTATAGATCTTATCTTATCTAATCGTGAAATTTATTGGGCTTATCATTGTCTTTTCATATTGCAATCAATCTTAAAACTATTAATTTTTGTGCATGCAATTGCATGAAAATATCTTATATTTCCAATTTACATACATAAAGAAATTCTGTGTCACAGATATAATCGTTCATAGCGTAATTTGACCCATTTGGCTTAACCTCAACGCAATCTTCATTCTCATTCCAGTTATTGGGGTCTCCAGGCACCCAATTCAGAAAGGATGGCTTCAGGCCGGTTGTTAACGAGACAAATTCACCCTCCTTGCTGAGGTCACTGATGTCCACCCAAAAATTGTTTGGCTTCAATTTGTCGCTTACGGCATCCAATTCCTCCTGGCTCTCAAAGTTGACCAAATGAGCGCCCAATTCACGGCACTTTTGAGCAGCGGCAAACCAATTAAGTCGCTTGTTTCTTTCAATATAATAGTAGTTGGAGCCGATTTTCTCAAAGAGAGTATCTGATCACAGTGGAGTTAAATTTAAGTTTTAATCGAGCACGCACGATCTATACATGCGTACGAGCTGTATTCGGACTATGTCCTCAAGAATCCCTTCTATTCGCTGGAGATGCCCATCCGCTGCGAACTGTTCGACAATAAGCTGCAGGAGCTGCTCCTCCAGGTGGAGAAGACGGGCATCAACAATATTGATAAATAAATATTAAATTTTATACATTTTTCCATTGGCTTTTAGCGTCTGAAGTATTTTATATAAACACACTAGTTATACATATAGAAATGTATAGAGTTACCTTATCGGCGGAGAACGTGATCGTATTGCAAATAGTGTTTTTATTGTCCATTCAACATGTTGAATAATATGTTAAGCACACAACTAATTTTAAGCCAGACGCAGTCATATTTATTTTGTGTTTTGTATGGATATTTCGCTTAAAATAATACTCTTAAAGTAGGTTCGCCTGGCACACATAATTTAGATTTTCTGAACAAACTGCATTATTTAAGCCGCCTGACGCAACCTCAACGCAATATTCATTGCCAATCTGGTTGTTCGGCTGTCCGACATTCCATCTGGAATACGGCATTGCCACTCCGGTTGCGATCGAAACAAAATTGCTGGCCTTACCCAGGGAATTCGCTGATATCCAGAAACGAGTCGAGGGCACTATGGCCACAATCAAGTCCATTTCTGTGCTGCTCTCGATGTTGAGCAAGTGTCCGCCCCACTTGCGGCAATTGTGCGCTGCCTGAAACCAGCTAACCTTCGAGGTGGACTCAATGTGGTACAGCTTGTTGCCAATTTTAATTGGGAAATCTGTGCAGGTGCTAATACATTTTCCCAGCTCGTCCGAGGGGGCGAAAACTTCAGCTAAAAGAATATCACACAAATGTATTGATGTTTGTAGACTCTATGGTTTAAAGGATACTCACGTATCTGGTTCGACATGGCCAAATGCCATAATTGCAGAGAAAATAATATAAAGGCTACTTTAACACCCATTTTGCTCGCCTCAACAGTACTAAAGATTGTTTCAAATTTTTGTAGTATTTATACTCTTGGCCCAAGGCGTGAAGTTATCAAGGAACATGATAAGAGCATGGCTATAAAGCTGCCAATCAATAATTGGTCTATTGGGGTAATAAATTTAAAAAAGGGAAGTTCTTGCTATAAAAACAACACTGATCTAGTTGCTGAGCATAAATTCAAAGTTCCGGTTGGGGATTGACTCGCAAGGGGGATATTTTACCTTCACAACGGAAATGGAAGCATCGATTAAATAGTTCTAAACGTATTTGGTTGAAAAGTTGGCTGTATCAGAGGGGAAACTGAACAACTATGTTTTGAGCTTGTTAGATATCAGCACAGGATATTTTGTGAATATGTCACGATCATATAAAGTCAGACATTCTTGATCGAATGTAGCAGCCGTCGATATAGCCATGTCCGTCTAGAAAGAAACAGTTTTTATGCAAGCTTATCTCTATCTTCATGAAATATATCGGCATAGTCGATCAAAAATTTAGTTTTTATATGAAAACACAATAAACTACCGAAAAATAGTGCATATATTCTGTATATTTATCTGCTAGGGTATATCAACTTAGTCACTACTCTCTCGTGTTATCTTATTCTAGTCAGCTTGGGATCCCCAAATGGGGTTTGGTAGTGCTCATTACTATTCTTGAACAACTTTATCAACTGTTTCAACTCATAAATTAAATATTTTGAGAATTAATTCAATCAAGCCGAACATAATTGATGTATGAATATAGTAAAAGTTTTTTAAGAAGTTACCGGAAGCACCCTCTGAGGAACCTTTTATAATGAAATAAACCATGAATGTGATTAGAATGGAGAGCATTGAGTCCTCGGCGCGTGTGAGCTTATCAGCAATTTCTAGGAGCTACGCTGCTATATACTTGCTCCAAGTAAGGTCAGTAGTTCGTGCAGATTAAACAATGTTTTTATTAGAACATGATCAAGTCTGTGACTACCATGTGAAAACCCCAGCTAATCGACAAAAACAAATTTGGCATAGTTGATAAATACATTTGACTGTTGGAACGGAATTTCAAAATCCTTGTTTTACGAAACTAGTAAAAATATTGCTCACAGCAGCATCCGGTCATAACAGCTCAAAAGGTGTCAATAAAAATTGCGTACCTTTTAAAAGAGAACATAAAATAATTACTATTGGAGAAAAGGCCATATATTTGCAGTTCACTATAATAAAGATTATTCCTCATTAGCTCAAAAAACTATTAATCTATACCTAACCGAAAATGCTTACAATCTACAATTGACAATATCGTGATAATATTTCTTCAGATAAGGCCAGGAACTGGTCAAAATCGACAAGTATAAATACGTGCCGCATTGCCAAATTAGACATCAGTTCTAGTAAAGTCAGTGAAATGGAAAATAAACTCGTGTTTCTGCTGTTCCTTCTACAATTATGGCACTTTGCAATGCCAAATGCCTTGGGTAAGTGTTTTCCAAGAAGTTGAAAGTCCAGCTGAGTTGAATTTTATTAACCACCAATATTGTTTTGTTTTCAGTCAACGACCTTTCTCAACTAAATGAATCAAATGAGACGAGTAAGTATTTCAATCAATTTTTCACTTGAGAATATTAATTATTGGATTTTAGTTTTGGATGTGCACTCATTAGCTGGCAGTGAGAGCAATTTTCCAATTCAAATCGGCAACAAATTTTACCATGTTGAAACCACTTTGGAAGTCAACTGGTTTGAGGCCGCACACAAATGCCGACAACTGGGAGGACACTTGCTGAACTTTGAGAGCAGTCAGGAAATGGATTCGATTCTATCGATAATACCCACTAATAGATACTGGACATCTGCCAACTGTCTGGCGAAGAATCGGGAGTGGATTTCTATCACCACTGGTGAAGCCATGCCTTACTTAAGGTGGCATGAAAGAGAGCCCAACAATATTAAGGAATTGTGTGTTGAACTTAAGAGAGCAGCTCTGAATGATGCGTATTGTGATATTACCCTTCACTATATATGCGAAGCAAAGATAATTTAAACAAATAATTATTAACTGGTCGATAGATGGCCAGAATTACAATACTTAAATCAATAGAAGAATATTTTTATATTAAAATCGCTTTTTTATAGATCTTATCTTATCTAATCGTGATGGTTTTCAAATTTATTGGGCTTATCATTGTCTTTACATATTGCAATCAATCTTAAAACTATTAATGTTTGTGCATGCACTTGCATGGAAATATCTTATATTTCCAATTTACATACATAAAGAAATTCTGTGTCACAGATATAATCGTTCATAGCGTAATTTGACCCATTTGGCTTAACCTCAACGCAATCTTCATTCTCATTCCAGTTATTGGGGTCTCCAGGCACCCAATTCAGAAAGGATGGCTTCAGGCCGGTTGTTAACGAGACAAATTCACCCTCCTTGCTGAGGTCACTGATGTCCACCCAAAAATTGTTTGGCTTCAATTTGTCGCTTACGGCATCCAATTCCTCCTGGCTCTCAAAGTTGACCAAATGAGCGCCCAATTCACGGCACTTTTGAGCAGCGGCAAACCAATTAAGTCGCTTGTTTCTTTCAATATAATAGTAGTTGGAGCCGATTTTCTCAAAGAGAGTATCTGATCACAGTGGAGTTAAATTTAAGTTTTAATCGAGCACGCACGATCTATACATGCGTACGAGCTGTATTCGGACTATGTCCTCAAGAATCCCTTCTATTCGCTGGAGATGCCCATCCGCTGCGAACTGTTCGACAATAAGCTGCAGGAGCTGCTCCTCCAGGTGGAGAAGACGGGCATCAACAATATTGATAAATAAATATTAAATTTTATACATTTTTCCATTGGCTTTTAGCGTCTAAAGTATTTTATATAAACACACTAGTTATACATATATAAATGTACAGAGTTACCTTATCGGCGGAGAACGTGATCGTATTGCAAATAGTGTTTTTATTGTCCATTCAACATGTTGAATAATATGTTAAGCACACAACTAATTTTAAGCCAGACGCAGTCATATTTATTTTGTGTTTTGTATGGATATTTCGCTTAAAATAATACTCTTAAAGTAGGTTCGCCTGGCACACATAATTTAGATTTTCTGAACAAACTGCATTATTTAAGCCGCCTGACGCAACCTCAACGCAATATTCATTGCCAATCTGGTTGTTCGGCTGTCCGACATTCCATCTGGAATACGGCATTGCCACTCCGGTTGCGATCGAAACAAAATTGCTGGCCTTACCCAGGGAATTCGCTGATATCCAGAAACGAGTCGAGGGCACTATGGCCACAATCAAGTCCATTTCTGTGCTGCTCTCGATGTTGAGCAAGTGTCCGCCCCACTTGCGGCAATTGTGCGCTGCCTGAAACCAGCTAACCTTCGAGGTGGACTCAATGTGGTACAGCTTGTTGCCAATTTTAATTGGGAAATCTGTGCAGGTGCTAATACATTTTCCCAGCTCGTCCGAGGGGGCGAAAACTTCAGCTAAAAGAATATCACACAAATGTATTGATGTTTGTAGACTCTATGGTTTAAAGGATACTCACGTATCTGGTTCGACATGGCCAAATGCCATAATTGCAGAGAAAATAATATAAAGGCTACTTTAACACCCATTTTGCTCGCCTCAACAGTACTAAAGATTGTTTCAAATTTTTGTAGTATTTATACTCTTGGCCCAAGGCGTGAAGTTATCAAGGAACATGATAAGAGCATGGCTATAAAGCTGCCAATCAATAATTGGTCTATTGGGGTAATAAATTTAAAAAAGGGAAGTTCTTGCTATAAAAACAACACTGATCTAGTTGCTGAGCATAAATTCAAAGTTCCGGTTGGGGATTGACTCGCAAGGGGGATATTTTACCTTCACAACGGAAATGGAAGCATCGATTAAATAGTTCTAAACGTATTTGGTTGAAAAGTTGGCTGTATCAGAGGGGAAACTGAACAACTATGTTTTGAGCTTGTTAGATATCAGCACAGGATATTTTGTGAATATGTCACGATCATATAAAGTCAGACATTCTTGATCGAATGTAGCAGCCGTCGATATAGCCATGTCCGTCTAGAAAGAAACAGTTTTTATGCAAGCTTATCTCTATCTTCATGAAATATATCGGCATAGTCGATCAAAAATTTAGTTTTTATATGAAAACACAATAAACTACCGAAAAATAGTGCATATATTCTGTATATTTATCTGCTAGGGTATATCAACTTAGTCACTACTCTCTCGTGTTATCTTATTCTAGTCAGCTTGGGATCCCCAAATGGGGTTTGGTAGTGCTCATTACTTTTCTTGAACAACTTTATCAACAAAAAAAAAAAAAAAAAAAAAAAAAAAAACTGTTTCAACTCATAAATTAAATATTTTGAGAATTAATTCAATCAAGCCGAACATAATTGATGTATGAATATAGTAAAAGTTTTTTATGAAGTTACCTGACACACCCTCTGAGGACCCTTTTAGAATGAAATAAACCATGATAATGATTAGAATGGAGAGCATTGAGTCCTCGGCGCGTGTGAGCTTATCAGCAATTTCTAGGAGCTACGCTGCTATATACTTGCTCCAAGTAAGGTCAGTAGTTCGTGCAGATTAGACAATGTTTTTATTAGAACATGATCAAGTCTGTGACTACCATGTGAAAACCCCAGCTAATCGACAAAAACAAATATGGCATAGTTGATAAATACATTTGACTATTGGAACGGAATTTCAAAATTCATTTTGTAAGAAACTAGTAAAAATATTGCTCACAGCAGCTTCCGGCTGTTCAAATCCCATAACAGCTCAAAAGGTGTCAATAAAAATTGCGTACCTTTTAAAAGAGAACATAAAATAATTACTATTGGAGAAAAGGCCATATATTTGCAGTTCACTATAATAAAGATTATTCCTCATTAGCTCAAAAAACTATTAATCTATACCTAACCGAAAATGCTTACAATCTACAATTGACAATATCGTGATAATATTTCTTCAGATAAGGCCAGGAACTGGTCAAAATCGACAAGTATAAATACGTGCCGCATTGCCAAATGAGACATCAGTTCTAGTAAAGTCAGTGAAATGGAAAATAAACTCGTGTTTCTGCTGTTCCTTCTACAATTATGGCACTTTGCAATGCCAAATGCCTTGGGTAAGTGTTTTCCAAGAAGTTGAAAGTCCAGCTGAGTTGAATTTTATTAACCACCAATATTGTTTTGTTTTCAGTCAACGACCTTTCTCAACTAAATGAATCAAATGAGACGAGTAAGTATTTCAATCAATTTTTCACTTGAGAATATTAATTATTGGATTTTAGTTTTGGATGTGCACTCATTAGCTGGCAGTGAGAGCAATTTTCCAATTCAAATCGGCAACAAATTTTACCATGTTGAAACCACTTTGGAAGTCAACTGGTTTGAGGCCGCACACAAATGCCGACAACTGGGAGGACACTTGCTGAACTTTGAGAGCAGTCAGGAAATGGATTCGATTCTATCGATAATACCCACTAATAGATACTGGACATCTGCCAACTGTCTGGCGAAGAATCGGGAGTGGATTTCTATCACCACTGGTGAAGCCATGCCTTACTTAAGGTGGCATGAAAGAGAGCCCAACAATATTAAGGAATTGTGTGTTGAACTTAAGAGAGCAGCTCTGAATGATGCGTATTGTGATATTACCCTTCACTATATATGCGAAGCAAAGATAATTTAAACAAATAATTATTAACTGGTCGATAGATGGCCAGAATTACAATACTTAAATCAATAGAAGAATATTTTTATATTAAAATCGCTTTTTTATAGATCTTATCTTATCTAATCGTGATGGTTTTCAAATTTATTGGGCTTATCATTGTCTTTACATATTGCAATCAATCTTAAAACTATTAATGTTTGTGCATGCACTTGCATGGAAATATCTTATATTTCCAATTTACATACATAAAGAAATTCTGTGTCACAGATATAATCGTTCATAGCGTAATTTGACCCATTTGGCTTAACCTCAACGCAATCTTCATTCTCATTCCAGTTATTGGGGTCTCCAGGCACCCAATTCAGAAAGGATGGCTTCAGGCCGGTTGTTAACGAGACAAATTCACCCTCCTTGCTGAGGTCACTGATGTCCACCCAAAATGGCATCCAATTCCTCCTGGCTCTCAAAGTTGAATCTGCTCACAGTCAAATTAAATTTAAGTTTTAATCGAGCACGCACGATCTAAACATGCGTACGAGCTGTATTTGGACTATGTGCTCAAGAATCCCTTCTATTCGCTGGAGATGCCCATCCGCTGCGAACTGTTCGACAATAAGCTGCAGGAGCTGCTCCTCCAGGTGGAGAAGACGGGCATCAACAATATTGATAAATAAATATTATTAAATTTTATAAACTTCCATTGGCTTTTAGCGTCTGAAGTATTTTATATAAACACACTAGTTATACATATAGAAATGTACAGAGTTACCTTATCGGCGGAGAACGTGATCGTATTGCAAATAGTGTTTTTATTGTCCATTCAACATGTTGAATAATATGTTAAGCACACAACTAATTTTAAGCCAGACGCAGTCATATTTATTTTGTGTTTTGTATGGATATTTCGCTTAAAATAATACTCTTAAAGTAGGTTCGCCTGGCACACATAATTTAGATTTTCTGAACAAACTGCATTATTTAAGCCGCCTGACGCAACCTCAACGCAATATTCATTGCCAATCTGGTTGTTCGGCTGTCCGACATTCCATCTGGAATACGGCATTGCCACTCCGGTTGCGATCGAAACAAAATTGCTGGCCTTACCCAGGGAATTCGCTGATATCCAGAAACGAGTCGAGGGCACTATGGCCACAATCAAGTCCATTTCTGTGCTGCTCTCGATGTTGAGCAAGTGTCCGCCCCACTTGCGGCAATTGTGCGCTGCCTGAAACCAGCTAACCTTCGAGGTGGACTCAATGTGGTACAGCTTGTTGCCAATTTTAATTGGGAAATCTGTGCAGGTGCTAATACATTTTCCCAGCTCGTCCGAGGGGGCGAAAACTTCAGCTAAAAGAATATCACACAAATGTATTGATGTTTGTAGACTCTATGGTTTAAAGGATACTCACGTATCTGGTTCGACATGGCCAAATGCCATAATTGCAGAGAAAATAATATAAAGGCTACTTTAACACCCATTTTGCTCGCCTCAACAGTACTAAAGATTGTTTCAAAGTTTTGTAGTATTTATACTCTTGGCCCAAGGCGTGAAGTTATCAAGGAACATGATAAGAGCATGGCTATAAAGCTGCCAATCAATAATTGGTCTATTGGGGTAATAAATTTAAAAAAGGGAAGTTCTTGCTATAAAAACAACACTGATCTAGTTGCTGAGCATAAATTCAAAGTTCCGGTTGGGGATTGACTCGCAACGGGGATATTTTACCTTTGCAACGGAAATGGAAGCACCGATTAAATAGTTCTAAGCGTATTTGGTTGAAAAGTTGGCTGTATCAGAGGGGAAACTGAACAACTATGTTTTGAGCTTGTTAGATATCAGCACAGGATATTTTGTGAATATGTCACGATCATATAAAGTCAGACATTCTTGATCGAATGTAGCAGCCGTCGATATAGCCATGTCCGTCTAGAAAGAAACAGTTTTTATGCAAGCTAATCTCTATCTTCATGAAATATATCATATAAATTCATTTGAAACGATCGCTGGAAAGTTCTCTATTTATAATCATGAAATATATCATATAGTTCCATTTGAAACGCTCGCTGGAAAGTTTGGATTTTGTATGGAAAATCTTTTTATTAGTATTTATTTTTTTTGATTTCCTGACGAAACTAGTCAAATAGGTATGTGCTGCTAATATATGAACAAAATATAATTAATAATAATTTTATAGAGAGTAAACAAATTTTGAGTTACTATAGAATATAGTCGATCAGAAATTTAGTTTTTACATGAAAACACAATTAACTACCGAAAAATAGTGCATATATTCTGTATATTTATCTGCTAGGGTATATCAACTTAGTCACTACTCTCTCGTGTTATCTTATTCTAGTCAGTTTGGGATCCCCAAATGGGGTTTGGTAGTGCTCATTACTATTCTTGAACAACTTTATCAACTGTTTCAACTCATAAATTAAATATTTTGAGAATTAATTCAATCAAGACGAACATAATTGATGTATGAATATAGTAAAAGTTTTTTATGAAGTTACCGGAAGCACCCTCTGAGGAACCTTTTATAATGAAATAAACCATGAATATAATTAGAATGGAGAGCATTGAGTCCTCGGCGCGTGTGAGCTTATCAGCAATTTCTAGGAGCTACGCTGCTATATACTTGCTCCAAGTAAGGTCAGTAGTTCGTGCAGATTAAACAATGTTTTTATTAGAACATGATCAAGTCTGTGACTACCATGTGAAAACCCCAGCTAATCGACAAAAACAAATTTGGCATAGTTGATAAATACATTTGACTGTTGGAACGGAATTTCAAAATCCTTGTTTTACGAAACTAGTAAAAATATTGCTCACAGCAGCATCCGGTCATAACAGCTCAAAAGGTGTCAATAAAAATTGCGTACCTTTTAAAAGAGAACATAAAATAATTACTATTGGAGAAAAGGCCATATATTTGCAGTTCACTATAATAAAGATTATTCCTCATTAGCTCAAAAAACTATTAATCTATACCTAACCGAAAATGCTTACAATCTACAATTGACAATATCGTGATAATATTTCTTCAGATAAGGCCAGGAACTGGTCAAAATCGACAAGTATAAATACGTGCCGCATTGCCAAATTAGACATCAGTTCTAGTAAAGTCAGTGAAATGGAAAATAAACTCGTGTTTCTGCTGTTCCTTCTACAATTATGGCACTTTGCAATGCCAAATGCCTTGGGTAAGTGTTTTCCAAGAAGTTGAAAGTCCAGCTGAGTTGAATTTTATTAACCACCAATATTGTTTTGTTTTCAGTCAACGACCTTTCTCAACTAAATGAATCAAATGAGACGAGTAAGTATTTCAATCAATTTTTCACTTGAGAATATTAATTATTGGATTTCAGTTTTGGATGTGCACTCATTAGCTGGCAGTGAGAGCAATTTTCCAATTCAAATCGGCAACAAATTTTACCATGTTGAAACCACTTTGGAAGTCAACTGGTTTGAGGCCGCACACAAATGCCGACAACTGGGAGGACACTTGCTGAACATTGAGAGCAGTCAGGAAATGGATTCGATCCTATCGATAATACCCAAAAAAAAATTCTGGACATCTGCCAACTGTCTGGCGAAGAATCGGGAGTGGATTTCTATCACCACTGGTGAAGCCATGCCTTACTTAAGGTGGCATGAAAAAGAGCCCAACAATATTAAGGAATTGTGTGTTGAACTTAAGAGAGCAGCTCTGAATGATGCGTATTGTGATATTACCCTTCACTATATATGCGAAGCAAAGATAATTTAAACAAATAATTATTAACTGGTCGATAGATGGCCAGAATTACAATACTTAAATCAATAGAAGAATATTTTTATATTAAAATCGCTTTTTTATAGATCTTATCTTATCTAATCGTGATGGTTTTCAAATTTATTGGGCTTATCATTGTCTTTACATATTGCAATCAATCTTAAAACTATTAATGTTTGTGCATGCACTTGCATGGAAATATCTTATATTTCCAATTTACATACATAAAGAAATTCTGTGTCACAGATATAATCGTTCATAGCGTAATTTGACCCATTTGGCTTAACCTCAACGCAATCTTCATTCTCATTCCAGTTATTGGGGTCTCCAGGCACCCAATTCAGAAAGGATGGCTTCAGGCCGGTTGTTAACGAGACAAATTCACCCTCCTTGCTGAGGTCACTGATGTCCACCCAAAAATTGTTTGGCTTCAATTTGTCGCTTACGGCATCCAATTCCTCCTGGCTCTCAAAGTTGACCAAATGAGCGCCCAATTCACGGCACTTTTGAGCAGCGGCAAACCAATTAAGTCGCTTGTTTCTTTCAATATAATAGTAGTTGGAGCCGATTTTCTCAAAGAGAGTATCTGATCACAGTGGAGTTAAATTTAAGTTTTAATCGAGCACGCACGATCTATACATGCGTACGAGCTGTATTCGGACTATGTCCTCAAGAATCCCTTCTATTCGCTGGAGATGCCCATCCGCTGCGAACTGTTCGACAATAAGCTGCAGGAGCTGCTCCTCCAGGTGGAGAAGACGGGCATCAACAATATTGATAAATAAATATTATTAAATTTTATAAACTTCCATTGGCTTTTAGCGTCTGAAGTATTTTATATAAACACACTAGTTATACATATAGAAATGTACAGAGTTACCTTATCGGCTGAGAACGTGGTCGTATTGCAAATAGTGTTTTTATTGTCCATTCAACCTGTTGAATAATATGTTAAGCACACAACTAATTTTAAGCCAGACGCAGTCATATTTATTTTGTGTTTTGTATGGATATTTCGCTTAAAATAATACTCTTAAAGTAGGTTCGCCTGGCACACATAATTTAGATTTTCTGAACAAACTGCATTATTTAAGCCGCCTGACGCAACCTCAACGCAATATTCATTGCCAATCTGGTTGTTCGGCTGTCCGACATTCCATCTGGAATACGGCATTGCCACTCCGGTTGCGATCGAAACAAAATTGCTGGCCTTACCCAGGGAATTCGCTGATATCCAGAAACGAGTCGAGGGCACTATGGCCACAATCAAGTCCATTTCTGTGCTGCTCTCGATGTTGAGCAAGTGTCCGCCCCACTTGCGGCAATTGTGCGCTGCCTGAAACCAGCTAACCTTCGAGGTGGACTCAATGTGGTACAGCTTGTTGCCAATTTTAATTGGGAAATCTGTGCAGGTGCTAATACATTTTCCCAGCTCGTCCGAGGGGGCGAAAACTTCAGCTAAAAGAATATCACACAAATGTATTGATGTTTGTAGACTCTATGGTTTAAAGGATACTCACGTATCTGGTTCGACATGGCCAAATGCCATAATTGCAGAGAAAATAATATAAAGGCTACTTTAACACCCATTTTGCTCGCCTCAACAGTACTAAAGATTGTTTCAAATTTTTGTAGTATTTATACTCTTGGCCCAAGGCGTGAAGTTATCAAGGAACATGATAAGAGCATGGCTATAAAGCTGCCAATCAATAATTGGTCTATTGGGGTAATAAATTTAAAAAAGGGAAGTTCTTGCTTTAAAAACAACACTGATCTAGTTGCTGAGCATAAATTCAAAGTTCCGGTTGGGGATTGACTCGCAACGGGGATATTTTACCTTTGCAACGGAAATGGAAGCACCGATTAAATAGTTCTAAGCGTATTTGGTTGAAAAGTTGGCTGTATCAGAGGGGAAACTGAATAACTATGTTTTGAGCTTGTTAGATATCAGCACAGGATATTTTGTGAATATGTCACGATCATATAAAGTCAGACATTCTTGATCGAATGTAGCAGCCGTCGATATAGCCATGTCCGTCTAGAAAGAAACAGTTTTTATGCAAGCTAATCTCTATCTTCATGAAATATATCATATAAATTCATTTGAAACGATCGCTGGAAAGTTCTCTATTTATAATCATGAAATATATCAAATAAATCCATTTGAAACGCTCGCTGGAAAGTTTGGATTTTGTATGGAAAATCTTTTTTGTTAGTATTTATTTTTTTTGATTTCCCGACGAAACTAGTCAAATAGGTATGCGCTGCTAATATATGAACAAAATATAATTAATAATAATTTTATAGAGAGTAAACAAATTTTGAGTTACTATAGAATATAGTCGATCAAAAATTTAGTTTATATGAAAACACAATTAACTACCGAAAAATAGTGCATATATTCTGTATATTTATCTGCTAGGGTATTCAACTTTGTCAGTTTCTCTCTCGTGTTATCTTATTCTAGTCAGTTTGGGATCCCCAAATGGGGTTTGGTAGTGCTCATTACTATTCTTGAACAACTTTATCAACTGTTTCAACTCATAAATTAAATATTTTGAGAATTAATTCAATCAAGACGAACATAATTGATGTATGAATATAGTAAAAGTTTTTTATGAAGTTACCTGACACACCCTCTGAGGAACCTTTTATAATGAAATAAACCATGATAATGATTAGAATGGAGAGCATTGAGTCCTCGGCGCGTGTGAGCTTATCAGCAATTTCTAGGAGCTACGCTGCTATATACTTGCTCCAAGTAAGGTCAGTAGTTCGTGCAGATTAAACAATGTTTTTATTAGAACATGATCAAGTCTGTGACTACCATGTGAAAACCCCAGCTAATCGACAAAAACAAATTTGGCATAGTTGATAAATACATTTGACTGTTGGAACGGAATTTCAAAATCCTTGTTTTACGAAACTAGTAAAAATATTGCTCACAGCAGCATCCGGTCATAACAGCTCAAAAGGTGTCAATAAAAATTGCGTACCTTTTAAAAGAGAACATAAAATAATTACTATTGGAGAAAAGGCCATATATTTGCAGTTCACTATAATAAAGATTATTCCTCATTAGCTCAAAAAACTATTAATCTATACCTAACCGAAAATGCTTACAATCTACAATTGACAATATCGTGATAATATTTCTTCAGATAAGGCCAGGAACTGGTCAAAATCGACAAGTATAAATACGTGCCGCATTGCCAAATTAGACATCAGTTCTAGTAAAGTCAGTGAAATGGAAAATAAACTCGTGTTTCTGCTGTTCCTTCTACAATTATGGCACTTTGCAATGCCAAATGCCTTGGGTAAGTGTTTTCCAAGAAGTTGAAAGTCCAGCTGAGTTGAATTTTATTAACCACCAATATTGTTTTGTTTTCAGTCAACGACCTTTCTCAACTAAATGAATCAAATGAGACGAGTAAGTATTTCAATCAATTTTTCACTTGAGAATATTAATTATTGGATTTTAGTTTTGGATGTGCACTCATTAGCTGGCAGTGAGAGCAATTTTCCAATTCAAATCGGCAACAAATTTTACCATGTTGAAACCACTTTGGAAGTCAACTGGTTTGAGGCCGCACACAAATGCCGACAACTGGGAGGACACTTGCTGAACTTTGAGAGCAGTCAGGAAATGGATTCGATTCTATCGATAATACCCACTAATAGATACTGGACATCTGCCAACTGTCTGGCGAAGAATCGGGAGTGGATTTCTATCACCACTGGTGAAGCCATGCCTTACTTAAGGTGGCATGAAAGAGAGCCCAACAATATTAAGGAATTGTGTGTTGAACTTAAGAGAGCAGCTCTGAATGATGCGTATTGTGATATTACCCTTCACTATATATGCGAAGCAAAGATAATTTAAACAAATAATTATTAACTGGTCGATAGATGGCCAGAATTACAATACTTAAATCAATAGAAGAATATTTTTATATTAAAATCGCTTTTTTATAGATCTTATCTTATCTAATCGTGATGGTTTTCAAATTTATTGGGCTTATCATTGTCTTTACATATTGCAATCAATCTTAAAACTATTAATGTTTGTGCATGCACTTGCATGGAAATATCTTATATTTCCAATTTACATACATAAAGAAATTCTGTGTCACAGATATAATCGTTCATAGCGTAATTTGACCCATTTGGCTTAACCTCAACGCAATCTTCATTCTCATTCCAGTTATTGGGGTCTCCAGGCACCCAATTCAGAAAGGATGGCTTCAGGCCGGTTGTTAACGAGACAAATTCACCCTCCTTGCTGAGGTCACTGATGTCCACCCAAAAATTGTTTGGCTTCAATTTGTCGCTTACGGCATCCAATTCCTCCTGGCTCTCAAAGTTGACCAAATGAGCGCCCAATTCACGGCACTTTTGAGCAGCGGCAAACCAATTAAGTCGCTTGTTTCTTTCAATATAATAGTAGTTGGAGCCGATTTTCTCAAAAAGAGTATCTGATCACAGTGGAGTTAAATTTAAGTTTTAATCGAGCACTCACGATCTAAACATACTTAACATTGCCAAATTGGTTTTGGCCATCCTGTTATTAATTGCCTGCTGGCTCTTCAGCAGCTGCTCCATATTGGAAATTCGTGCTTCCAAACCTTTTTGCCATGCGTCTTGCTGACTATCGACTTGTTCCTTCAATTGTTTTGCATACTGCAACAGAGGCTGCACCACATTGTAACAGTAGGTCCCACAATTATCGTCCAGTTGCCCGGAATGTTCACAATTCTGAAATTAGGAACACGCTTTAACGAAAATCTGGGCTAAGCAAACGAATACCAAATACCGCACTTTCCCCATACACTATCAGGGATAAGATAAGAAGAACGCCACTTAAAATTATTTGCATTTTGCGTAACAGTCAACCGTTTCAATGTATGGACAACTCAGAAATGAAAGCCTCAGATGATTTTTAAAATATATTTTACAAAATATATATACTCGTACTGTTTACAGACAGTCGTATAAATAAATATTCTAGTATATGTATGAGTAGTCGATTTTTTACGCGCCCTTCGTGACACATTAAGAGTATTTTCCGATTAAAATATTTTCTTGCTAGATCGATTTATTGATAATTAATTTCTTAACTGAAAATCATTCGGTATTGAAAACCCCTTTTTGAATTGACAAGATGTTGGTTAAGATCGAATTACTATATCATGCGTTTGTCATACATATGATAGAGTATTGAATTCGATGTCTTGAAAAATAATTCTTACCTCAGTTGTTATCAGCATTTTTAATTCAGCGGCTTCATTGTGATTAAAATTTAAAGCTCTAATTCATAGTATTTAAAATTATTTAAGAAAGCTCCTGAGATTTTAAAAACATCGTCTATCCTATGGGAATTTATCCCGTAATCCTTCAAATATCCAAATGTCAAAAAATATAAATGTTACACAATGTTTTGTTTTATGAATACGTATATTTTTAAAGTTTATATATGTATAATTTTTTCCGTTTACTGCTAAAGCAATACAAAATTTTTCTTTAAGCTACATGTCATATATATATATATATATATATATATATATATATACCTACTGGCATACTTAATAAGCTAAAGTATTTATATTCGTACTGAATATGTATGTACAAATTTGGATTATATATATGTACACACTCGTATATGAATTATTCTTATAATGCTAAAACGCACATTATTTCATATATATAAATATAGTACAGATTCGATCTCCTGCCTATTTATTTATTGCGTGTAAGACTAAAGAAATTCAATATGAGTGGTGTCTATGAATGTTAATAAGTATAATTACATAATTATCTGATATAGTACATATAATAGTTTTGTCGATACTCGTACAGTTTATTAATAATATTGCATAAAGTTTGGGACATTAATTTCCATGTGCTTTTCTTTAATTTCTTAGCTATTACAAGTGCGCCCCATCAAATTATAATAAATACACCAAATGATATGGAAAACAAGTATGTTTTCTGAATACATATATATCAGAGTGTTGAAAATAAAATAAGCCAGACCTACAACGGGTTTATATACTTTGGATATGTGTATCGCAAATACACAGTATACCAAAACATTTGCATGTTCTGAAACTTTCCATAGATAAGCAAATGTTTCATAAATTGCATGTACAATTAAATTGGTTATTATTATTAACATATTTGTATTTTATATTACAATTATATGTTTGCTTTTCATATTTTTGGCAGGAACACTTTGCGGTTGGTTCGTTTCTAACTGATTAAATTAACAAAGTACAATACAAAACAAAGGCATTTCGAAATATGTTACCCCATAGAACGAAACTCTATTCAGTCATTGGCTTCTTGGCACCTGAATGTTCATACTTTTTTGGTTAGCTTGCAATATAAAGTTTAACATTATCTAATGACACATTGAAATTGAGCTTAAACTCTATAAACAAGGATATTAGCTGGCGTACTTTCATAGGTGAAATGCATGTTTGTATTGTCCATGTTAATTTTCTAGTCTTTTACACCATATTTGTTTTTAATTTTTATAAAATTTTTTTCTTCGTTGTTTGAAATAAAGTTTTCGAAAGGCCTTTGGGTAATTTGTTTTTATAATTGTTTATAATTGCCAAGCAAAATTAGTTTAAGCAGGCGGCTGGGATATGTTTCATAGCTCTAAAGACAGTAAACTATACAGGGCAGAGGGGTGGCATGTGAGGAAAACTCTCCGATGCTAATGCTAAGTTGAAGACATATTCGTAGACCGATTTATCATAACATAATTTGCACTAATTGAAAATTGTATTTCTTTCCATTTAACATATTATATTTACTGATATTTTTTTGTTTTGATTTTTTAATTTCTTTTTGCTTAATGTAAATAAATTATATCACAACAATAGAGACAAAGTTGGTGTGTGTGTGAGCTTGGGTGTGTGTGTGTGTGTGTGTGCGTGAGTGTGTGTGCAGCTTTTGAGTCTCGATTAATTAACAAAGGCGAACGTTGAGGGCTGCACGCAGACTACAAATTAGAATTAAACACATATGTGTATATACGATACTTATATACATAACGTTGGGCTTAATACAACATTTAGAGTTTAATAGCACATACAAATACATACACGAAGACCTACACACACACACACAGGCACATGGGTGCGCACACACACATAGGGCGAGATTATAAAGACATTACAAATACACACACACACACACACACACAAAAGCGGGCGCGCGCAGCAATATTCCACTGAGATCCAATACAAGAGTAACGCCCATCGAGGGGCGGGGCCCGTCCAGCGCCGATTTTAATACTAACTCTTGCTGAGCGCCTTCTTTTTCCTTTGTACCAGAATATCGTAGAACGGATTGTGGCTAATGGACTGCGTCAGGCGCTTGATCCATTCCTGTTGATCCTCCTCCGTTGCGGCGGACATACGATATACCGTATGCTTGCCTTCCACCACCTGTAAAAGGAAGACACGCCATTAGTCAAGCCAGTCATCATGGCCGCCGGGATTGCACATACCTTGCCTTCGGAGTCAGTCTTGCATGCCTTGATGATATCGGCGCCGCCGGTGGCAAACAGTTCGAAGCAATGCGGTTTGCTGCGATCTGGTATCTCGCGCACCGAAATATTCTCTAGCGGTATTATGCCGCGCGGCTCCTTATCTGTGGTATACTCGAAATAGTACAGGCAATTGTCGTTCAGGATGAACCAGCGTCGCTTCCACGATTTGTATCTGTGGCGAGGAAATTCGATCATTGAAATTAACTCTCTGTAGACATGAAGAGCTGAGTGTTAGGCTTACCTGCCGCCCTGCTTCCAGAGCCAACCCTCCTTGTCGGGATTGAAGAAGGTGTGCATCAGATCGTTGCCATCGTCTTGGGGTATCTTGAAAGGCTCCGTGCGTATGGACTCGTACAGCGACTCGAGTAGACCACGGGGCAAATCACCGCCGTTGTTGATGCCACGATTCATCGAAATGAATTGCTCAACGGTGGGTTTGTCTTTGACCTAACATATGAGAAGAAAACAATAAAATTAGCTTGCAATTGTGGCATAATAATAACTAATTAGAGAAACAATTTTATGTGCCGCTCGTGCTGTCGAGTACATTTTCAAGATGCCACTGACCAATTAGTGGGCTCTCAACAATTTCAGCTCGTGTGAAATGCTTTAGACTTGACCTATTTATAGCCCTATGCACAACAATTTTGTAATTGCTCCTACTCACCAGCTGGTGGTGGGAAATGGGGAAAATGCGGAAATGCGTCGTGTGGCCCGTCGATAATTGCTGGCTGACAGGCGACAGAGTATTCAATTCCGCAGTTTGGGCCACGCGACGCGCATTTCACGAGATTTTTTTCATTTTATATTTCTTTTTTTTTTGATTTGGCAAACGCAACCAGCGCACTGCCACCACCAACAACTTCCTGTCGATCTCAAACACTTCCGGTTGGCAAACCATGACAGTGAATTGTAATTTGGTGCCAACAAAAAACAAAATGAAATTCACAAAACATTTATTGGCACATTTTAAATTCTTTGTAAACGAATGAGACTAAAAACAAAAAGTTACGCGTACCCATCCAGACATATACATATAAAGCTTAAAGGATTCAGATTATTTTTAATCTTAAAAGATTTTTTTAATTGATAGACAATAATGTAAATAATTGTATTAAAAGTGAATAGACTAAAAGTAAATTGATTTTAATATTACTTATTTAAATCTCGTGCAAAAGAGAAAATCTTTTAAATGTGAATTAAGCTAAAGTTTTTCAAAAATATTATTCACCGAAATACGGCTAAACTTTTCATAACAAATTTATTATATTTAAAAACTTGTAGTCATCAAATAGATTAAATTTATAAGGGATTAACAGAATATTTATACAATAAATTATAATTGCATTTTAACTTGAAATGTTTTAAAGAATATTTTAAAGATACTTTAAATTAAATGATACTTTAAAGTTATGGTTCATATATATTCGCCTAAGAAATATTAATTTTAGATAGATTAGGAATTCCATATATGATTTAGGTAACCTGTCTTGAGCATCCCTAATTTTAATATCAAAATTTGATACAGTCCTAATTAGCAGACTCAATGAGATTTAAGCTATACAAAATATATACATACAGTCGTCGGCATAAGTATTTTGACAAAGAAGTTACCATGCGTTTCGGTTAATAACTTTTTAAATGAGCACTAAAAAAATTTAAAATAAATATGGTGTAACGATGAGTTAATTTATTTTCAAAATATATAAAAAAATATTATATGAGTATATTAATAACAAAAACAAAAATAATTTTTCAGAAATGTATGGTGGCATAAGTATTTTTACATATTGTTTAAGATTAAAAAAAATTATGAATGCACATGTTTTTAGATAATTTTACTTATTATTAATAAAAAATATAGGCTCCCTTAGCACTTATAACTTGTTCCAGTCTTCGGGGAACGGAATCAACCAAAGTTCGGATATAGTCCAATGAAATATCCTTCCAGAGTGTTTCTACCTCTGATATTGTTTCCTCACGCGTCCTTGATAGATTTGGATATCGTTTTTCTTTAAATAAGCCCATATATTTTCTATAATATTTAAATCGGGGCTTTGTGGTGGCCAATCCAGCGTATTAACACCAACTTCACTTAAAAATTCGGTAACTAATTTCGCCTTGTGGCACGGCGCGTTATCCTGCTGGTATATAAAGTTTTCTCCGATCAAATTTTCCCCAGAAGGGAAAGCGTAATCCTTTAAAATATGTAAATATTTATTTTTATCCATTGTACCATCGATGGGAATAAAGTTTCCTACCCCATTATAGGCAACACATCCCCAAAACATTACGGTTCCACCTCCATGGCTTACTCTCTCACAAACGGGGACTCTTTTTTTATGTGCTGTTCTTGGCATTCTTACGAAAACTTTTTTTAGAGCAGTGGTAATTAAAGAACTTTCGTCAGTCCACAAAACACTATGCCAAAAGGATGGGGGCTTGCCTACATATTTTTTGGCAAATTCAAGGCGTTTGATTTTATTTCTCATGGTTATTTGAGGAATAACTCTGGCTATGTAAGTGCCGTAATCAGCTTCCTTTAATCGTCTGCGAATTGTCCTTTCACTTATGTTAATGTTGAAGTAATTAGAAAGCTCCTTGGCAACAGTTTTAGGATTTTCTAAAGGATTATTCTTAAATTTCCTTAGAATCAAACGATCGTTCTGACCTGTTGTCTTACGCGGTCTGCCACAACGTGCCACGTTTTGTGTGGTGTGGCTTTTTTTATATTTATTAATTTGATAATACACCGTTTGGCGGGGTACTTTGTATAATTTACTGATATTTTCTACAGAAATACCAGAGTTATACTTCGCCACCATATCATGTTTCACAAAGTCGCTTAATTCATTTGTTTTACCCATAGCTAAGCAAATCTATGAAGCAAATTTGTTCTTATCAGCACTTTGAATCAGTAGACAATATTAATAGATGCGTAGCTTAGCTTTAAGATCGATAGTAGTTTAACACCGACTGAATAGAGCAAATGTCAAAATACTTTTGTCAGCCTGCTTTCAGCTTGCGAAAGAGAAGAATGCGTAAAACAAGAAAACGCATAAAGGAATTAAAAAAATACTTTGCATCTTCCTTTTTGCATAACTGTACTTAACTTTTCAGTAGATAATGAAACCGTTACATTTTACAATTCTTTCAAGAAAAAAGAAAGATACATACGCATAGTGTTGTCAAAATACTTATGCCGACGACTGTATATCACTCACCGATGGATTGTGCAGAGATGTGTTGAGCATGATAATGGCGAAGCTGAGCACATAGCAGGTATCCGTGTTGGTAAAGATATCCGGATTGAGCTGCAATAGCGCTGCGCAAATGTCTCCATCATGCGATCGATCTTTTGAGCCTCGCCGGGCAAGCGAAATGACCACAGGAATTGCCTATGCAAATGATAAATATCGTTAACAAGTTAATAAAAAACTAATAATATTATATAGGGCCAACCTCAGGGCTTGCACCAGTATCAAATTGGTGAAATCGTGCAGTGCCACAAATGCCTTTAGCACATCCTCGTTAAAATCGTTCTTCTCGCCGAGGTAATCGCCTGGAAAGTTAAACAGAAATGAGCATGGAAATTTATGTTATGCATTATGAGTTTTAATTGAATTTGCCGCATGCGGGCGTCGCGTTGTGGACAATTTATGTGCTGCTAACGCTGCAAACGTTGAACTCACCTATTGCCGTTTTGTTCAGGCCCTCGCCCTTGTAGAGGAAATGGCGCCACATCCTGCGATCGGCAACAGTCGATTTTCTACGAGATACTCAATGCCTGAAAATAAAAGAAATTAATATTATCTAGTGGTTTATAATATAACATTTGAATAAAGTTAGATTTCTAAAATGCGCAGCTGTGGTTTAACGCCCTTCCAAGACAATGAGCCAGATAAGAACGTAGCCGAAATTCAAGTCGCGCCAAGTCAAATGCAGGCCGAACAACATATAATCTACCCATATAGGTCTTGCATATATCGCCAGCGACCCGCAACATAAACCGCAGCAATCTCAATAATAATAAAGAAGAAGAAGAAAAACAAATATAAGGAGTGGCAGCACTGACGAGACATCGATGTCATTATTTGCCAATCAAAACGCGAAGGGCCGCAATTTGCGATAAAAGCCGGAAGGCAGACAAGAAAAAACGAAAGAAAAGAAACAGAGCCTAGGAATTAAAGTAAAACGCATTAAGAGCAGACAACAAATACCGCGAAATATGCGACAAGACAACAAATTTGGTAATCGCGTGAGTTGCGTTCGATCCAACGGTAGGTGGCGCCAAACAAAATGTCATTCACTTAGTACCGAGTTTTATAATGTTGAAATACTATGAAAGAAATTTAGTTATTCAGTTAAATAACAATTAAAGTGAAACTAGATAAATAAAAACTCTATTGATCTATAAAGATTAATTATATATATATAAATATATTATAACATACAAGATACATCAAAACATTTGAAATTTATAATAATTATTTAATTCTACAAGTTTCGAAGACTTTTTCAGTATATCACATCACTGTTTTCATATAAAGAAAATTTTATAAATCTGGGAGATTTTAACTCAAACATATTTTATTCACAATGTAATACAACGATATTGGGCTTTGTATAAATGTATAAATTGCAGAATTAATACAAAAAATAAAAGCTACATAACGCGCGCTTTAAAACTTGTTTCGATTAATGTTGAAACATTTATACTAATGCATTAAACTACCCTCGCATTGACAAGTTAAGCGTTTTTTCCCTCATACTTTCTTCTTGCTTCAATCGCAGACAGATTGGCTTTTCAGATTGACGCTTTTGTAGTTGTTGTTGCCAATGGGAATCCATATAAACAACAGCAACAATAACCGCAATAACAACAACAATGACAATAATAATGCGGAATGGCAACGATAATGACAAAGGAGTCGCCTGGAGGAGCCGCCAGGCGTTGGCAAAACTTTTTTCTGCGTGTTGGCGCGCGCGTCGCACGCGATTAGCATCAGCAAGTTGGCAGTTTCCCCTGGCCCCTAGTATGCCCCCTCTGTGCGTTTTGGATAGCACATTTGTGAGCTATTAATTTAAGTGTGTGTGCGTGCGTATGTGTGAGTGTGTGTGTCTGTGAAGTGGGTGGGGTGTGGGTGTTTGTGTGTCTTTCTGTTCCATTTGTTGATAATCGGCCGATAAAGCGACAAATGACGCTGCCCTGCACAACAGCAACAACAACATCTGCATCCACCCAACCACCAAGCCACCCAACCACCCACCGCTAGGGACTGTTTCACATGTTTTTAATAAGCGGCGCGTCGTCGCCTCGTTGCTCCGAATGAGACCCTCTTTGTTAACACCGCCGGTCGCTGACTCCGCGCATACATCGCACCATTTACTACAAATACTTCAGTGTGGATTAGCATTTTTATTGTGCCCGTGCGCCATTTGGAGCTTTACGCAGGATGCGCCCTGTTGTTGCTGTTCCTATTCCCTGACAGTCGGAAGACGTGTGGCCCAATTTCGACTTGTCAACGTTAATTTATGACCAAGAGGTCGATGAAAATATTTGATTGGCTCTTAAGTGACGGGGCAGAGCGAATAAGGTCGAATGCCAGAGCAAAGATCTTGTGTTGGGAGCTAAGACAAACATGTAAAAATATATAATATGGCTCACTTGGGATTAGACGAAGAAAACTAGATAAGTGCGAGCGCTGTATCTTATTTCAATATCTTATTTTTAAAGTAGGTAAAAGTCATCCAAAAATGCTTTAAAACACTATTATAATTCGCAATTTATTTAGTATTAGCTCGAATAATACTTCTTGTAATTATAATTTTCCTGAAGTAAAATTTATTCTGATTTCTCTGTTTTCCATTCATTTTTGAATATAATTTGTATTTTTAGTTATAATTCTTATATTGGTAAAGCGGTCAAAGCAAAATCTTATTGACAAGAGGCGTACTTTCGACTGATCCACGTGCCCATTTTTTTGAGGTAATTTATAATATTACGTTCTTTGCGACTTATCAATTAAGAGCACGCAACAAAGAGAATATATATAGATAAACGCCTGGCATATCAAAGACAATTGTACGTTATTGAAGTTTTCAATTGTGCCGTATCCGTGCCGCCCGCATATTTGGCCTTGCCCGACAGTCAGACAGATCTCAAGAATATTGCGACATTGACATTTCCATTAAATTAAACGCTCAAGCACTTGCCGGATCCCTGCTGCACGTACTTCAAATGTCAACGAACTGTCAAATTTGTCAGCGTTTTAAGATGGGGCCCCCGGTTGGGGAAGGGCGTGGGGCCCGTGAAAACTACCAAGGGCTGCTGCCGCCTTCGGAGTGTGTTGACATTGCGTGGCATTCGCTGCATCTCATTTCGGGCTCATTACGTTATTAAATTAACGTCGGAATTATTATCATTGGGTGAACGTGTCCGACCCTCAACACCCTCCCTACACCCTCCGGACAATCCCCAATTATGTCAGTGTGAATTTGCATGGCAATTTTGCCATTTGGCGCCGTCACGTTGCAAGTTTTCATGAAGCGCCACTTCTTGTCTCTAGTCTGTTTGGTCTCCTGTCTCGTATTCATCTGCCAGAGCAGCTCAATTATAAAGCATTTCATTTCACTGAATTTGTCGTCGTCATTGAAATTTCGTTTACATCACATGTACATTTGCATTTCCCGATTTCCCCGACGATCAACGCAAATTGGCAGCCCCATTCAATATACGAAAGTATCTGGGAGCGCCCTTCACGTGTTTGCATTTCAATTTATGAATTCAATTATATTTCTGGACTTCTGAAGACACAAAATCCTATTAGTCATTATCCCATTGTTTGTAGTACGCTAAATATAGTAGTTCTGGTGAAAAACAATTTTGGAGTAATTTATAAATACTGCAGTTTTGGTTAGGTGTGGTTGTTCACTCGAATTTCTTTGTTTTTGTAAATAACCCCAGAAGCGGGATATTCCCCAATTAACTTTGATGAATATATGCGATTTATAGGTTGTTAATGCGGGGAACTTGACTTAAGTGACATTAAATCACATTCTCAATTCGTTTGCATTCGATAAGAGAACATATTTAAGTACTGTTGCAGTAAATATTAAATTTGATGTATTCTGCAAAGGAATTTTGAGAAATAAAGTCAAGCATCGAACAGAAGATTCGACTTAATGCCGAAAAATAAATTTGTATTCATCGCCAATTTTATAATATTCGTATATAGCAATAAAGTTCTTGATGCAGCTCAATTATAACTCATTCATTGGTTGTACTCACCTTTCTTGGGATCCATGTTAAACTTTTTGCGTCCAATTGACATCTGTTTATCCTTATTGGAATGCTTGTCTTCGGGCACATCGAGCGCCTCCATTTCCGAAACGACCTCGCAGAGCTCATCTTTGATTTGCTATAATTGAAAGCGAAACAAAGAAAAAAATAATTAAAACGAAATGAATTAATTAAATGAAATCGAGAGTTGAAACTTTCACAGCATTTGTATGCACAGCTGGAGGAACTTCAGCTATGTAAGTGAATACAAAAATAGATGAAATAGTCGGGAATGCATCTGTAAACACTCGTATAATTTGCGGAAACGAGGCGGCGACAATTGTTGCTAAATATACAACCAAAAAAAAAAAAAAAAAAAAAACAACTCTGTTTACGTTTTGCTCAAAGTTCAACAAGACTGGCTGCATTCACAGTTGTATTCCTTTCGCATTCACATTCACAAGTGCGAATCATTTGCATGTTTTCCATTTTGCGGCGAGTGGCGCCAAATGGACGAACAAATTTCGGTTCACTTTGAAACAATTTCTGTGATTTGTTCGAGTGCTAAAAATACAAATTTAAAAAATTGTGAAAAAAAGTAGGTAATTCATAGCGAATTTGATTTAATTGAATTATATGCATGGAGAATAGCGAGTACCTGACACGGCATGGGTCCATTCTTGGGGTCAAGACAACGGCAACGAGTCGAGTTTATTCAAAAGTATTCATGTTGTAATATGTACTCAAAGAGGCGTGACAAATTTGTCAAACATACAATTGAAGTGAACGAACGAGGCCGCTCACTACTAGCTCTAAATGTATCTGTATCTGTATAGCTGTGCGAGTCGTATTCAGATTCAGTTGCTGCACTCAAGTATCTCTAGTTATTTGTCAGCCTGTTGACGCTTGACTTGGCGAGTGAGCCACGAGACCGGAACATATCAATTGCCCCCTTAACATATAGCCCCTTGCTCTGCGCCTATATGACCTGACTTATTTGCTCTGGCTAACATATAAGTACATATACAAATATATATATGCAAATCGACAGCGGAATGCCAATTAAATGCGCTGAGAAAAACAATTGACAGCCAGCGAGGCAGAGAGACTACATTTCCAAGATCGTTCAGATTCGTCGTCAAGTTTCAAAGTTATGCGATGAGCTCATTCCATTGGAACGTTTTGGAGCGTAGTGACCCCCCGAGAATTTGCTAATTTTAGATCGTGCTAAGGTTAAAGTAAGGAAAGGCTTTTTTTACAATCAATGCGTGATTTCTAAGGGGCGTTGACATGTGACTGTAGTCTTTAAGTTTGCTCTAAGCCCAAAGCGTGTCATAACACAATAAAATAAAAATAATTTTAAAGCTGATCAACAATTTTGATGAGCAAGCAATTTTTAAGACTCATAAATGAAGGAAAGTTATCCATGATTATATGAAACTTAAATGCAACAAAAACCAGAAAAGACAAGTCGATTTATCTGGGATCAATAATTATGCACATTTTATGTTTTATTTATTTTTTTTGCTTTTGACAGTTTTATAACGTTCTTTTCAAATTTTAACTCCTTTCCCAAGCTTAAAATATCTCAACATAATCCACGCTGTTTCCGTTGGGCATTAAAAAACCATAAAAACAAAGGGCAACCTTTCAATTAGTGAACGGACGTACCGGAGTAAAAAACTAAATTATGTAAATTCTTGAATTTCCAATAAAGTTAAACGATCAACAGGAGCCCGTAATCAAGACGAAGGCTGGCTACCAAGCTACGCCCCTCGCAGCAACGGCTCGAGAAAACATTTAAGAAATCATAGAAAATTACATAAAACATAAGAACATTTTTAATGAGAAGCGAATAGAGGAGCATCAAAAGACAGAGAGAGAGAAAGAGAGAGAGGGGCAACGCCTGAGGCAACTCGTTCTCAGACGGCATCGGTAATCAAAGAGCAACAGGTGGACAAGGGTTATTGATAGCGCGGAGCACACGTAAAGCTAATGAACGTCAAGTTTTAAAAATAACTCGCATTGAAATGACGACGTCAAAGGTGTGGGAACGCGGCACGAGGAAGTCCGACGATATAGAATCAATCAAGAAACCCGTTTTCAATGCAATGCAAATTCATTGAAACACTTGAGACAAAGGCGAGCACAACGAAAGCGTATCGAATAACTTATCAAAACATTCCTTTTAATAGAAATTACTTCACTTTAAATGTCAGCTAACCATATCACATAAAAATGAGCTCTTAAGTAAGAATTGCGCAAAAAGGATTTCAATTGGAAATCAAATGCTTTAAAAATAAAAGTTACCTTAGAGTAAAGAAACTCTAGAGAATGAACTCATTTAGGGCCAACAAAAACGAATATTCAATAAATTTAAGGTTGTAAGATAAAAAAGTTGATTATAATTAAATTAGTTGAGATAAAAACAACATAAGCTGATTGGCTCATCAGGACAGGGAGAATAAATTCTAAACATAATTATATTATACTTTAAATAATAATAATACTGAAATAATGTCATATCATACAGTAAAAAATTAACCCATTCAAGAGGTCTAAAAGAAAATTCCAAAAAAGAGTTAACCCTAGACTATAGAAAATTTGTTTGATATGCCCAGAAATAGCCCACTGTGCGCATTGTCTATATCCGATTGCACGGATCATACCTGGGGTCGCCGCAGAATGACAACGTTGCTCTGCTCGACATTGTTGCGATTTCGCTGCATTAGCGTTCGACAGCTGTCGCAGAGATTCGCCTGTTGGTTGTTGTTGTTGTTGTTCAGCTGTTTGCTGCTGTTGTTGTTGTCCGCGACGCTGCTGCTGTTGTTGTTATGGCTGAGCGAGTTGCGCTCGGATTCGCTCTGCGAATTGGAGCTATCATCAATGAAGCGCAAATCACCCGCCTCCGGTGTCAGCGGCGAGCTGAGCCCCGAGTTGACCGTCTCCGACTCCGCCTCCGCCTCGCCCTCCGGCTCCAGCTGCAGCGCAACATTATCGATGCCATCCTCGGCCACGTCCAGCATGCAGCCCAGCGAGTTCGAGCGCGACTTGCGTGGCGCCTGCGGCGGTCGCCGCGCGATGATCTCGCCCCGCTCGTTGAGCAGCAGCTCCACGGGCCGCGACACGATCAGCGTGCGCGTCGTCGTCGTTGTGGTTGTGTGCGTCAGCTCCGACCGCCTATTGAACAGCTGTGCGTGCGGGTCATCGCTGGGCAGACGCAGCAGCTCCACCTTGCGGCTGACGTCGCTGCAACTGACCGTTTCCGCGCTGAGCGTGGGACTGGCGGGCGGCGGGCTGTCGGCGCGCAGTGAGGTCACCTTGTAGGTGGCCACGCTGGTGAATGGCGACAGCGAGGGCGAGCGGGGCGAACGGGGCGTGCTCAAAGGGGGCGTTGGCAACGGCTTCACCTGCACCTTGGGCAAATCCTTTTTGGCTCGCAGGCTGCCCAGATTGCAGAAACAGCGCGAACAGACGCTGCTGCTGATGGTGGTGGTGCTGCTGTTGCCGCTCCCGCTTCCGCTCCCGCTCCCGCTGCTGCTCGTTGTGGCATTGCCCAGGAGCCGTCGCCGATCATCCTCAGCCGTCGTCGGCGGCGCTGATATGTAAAAGGTGCTGCTGCTGCGACTGTCGGGCAGGCCGAGGCCACCGGCTGGCGGCGGCAACGGCGTTGTGGCACCAACGCTGGCGGTGCTCAGATCGAAGCAGCTGCGCTGCAACTGCTGCTTGCTGCCGAAGCTGCCGACGCTGCGGCCGCCGAGCGAGCCGCTCTTCTTGCTCTTCGGCTGGCGGCGCAGCGAGCTGAACCAGTTGCTGATGCTGGGACGCTTCTGGTGCAGCGACGTCGTCATGACTGTCAGCCAATTGTTCACTTCCTCTCGCTCAGTCTTTTATGGCTTTTTAATGGGGCAACCCGAAAACGGGTTCTCTCTTTAACTGCTGCTGCTCTTTGTGGCCTTTGACTTTGATTCTTGGTTAATTATTTTGGCTTCTTCATGGCGCGACTCTGAAAATTGTAGATTTGTCTTTGTTGATTTTACAGGCGCGGGGAGCTCGCAGCAATTTACAAGTACAAAAGACGCGATGTTATACCATGAATTCATTAGCTAATTATTATGATGCCGCGGCTCAAGCCAACAAAGTGCCCTTCGGCCCCCTCCTCTAGACAGGAAGTGTCAGACAGGACGCGACCGCAGAAATTGAATTTGTTGTCGTTGCCGCACAACATTTTTGGGTTTCCCAGGCCACACACACACGGCACTCAAAACAAATTACGCTAATGGCGTACAGGTTAAGAAGGTGCTGGCGTTTGTTAATCCCAGCGACAGGACGACGACAAGGACAACGGCATACAACTTTACCCGCCACTGTCTCACGTGTGACTTGTGGCAGGGAGGCAAACACTTTGCAGTTTACAGGCCTTTGGGGACAGGAACGAATGAAAACGCACATTGTCCCCGGTGCCCGTGATTTATTGCGTTTCTTTTCTCTGCTCTAATGTTTGCTCTGTTTTTCCTTTTCTTTTTCGTTTTCCATTTAGGTTTCGTTTCGTTTCGTTACGTTACGTTAAACGGAAGGAAGTCTGAACGATAAAGCTTGCGAATTGTTTTCGGACAGCCAAACTCTAATTGGAGGCATGTCGGCCATGTGGCACAATCTCCATAGCAAACAAATGGTTGATGCCTCGGATTAAGTCCGTTAGCCAGCAAAAGTCACTGAGGCGCATATGCAACCGTTTTGTTGCCAAGACATTTTTTGTTTTTTTTTTTCTGTTTCAAAGCTTATTATAATTTATGACATGTTCCAAACGAGTATATCTCTAAACATGTGTATACAGCTTTAACCGAGCCTTTGTGTTTTTATCTGGCAAAAACAAATTGTATATAAGGGAATATTTTGCATTCTAGGAACGCAGAAAGTGAAATGAAACATTCGTAGAAAAATACATAAGGAAATGCTGTAATGTCCCTAAAATTCTCCACAAACATTTCGCACATACTTAAAATAAACATTAAATTGTGTAGTAAAACTTTGAAATAAAATAAATGGAAAATCGTATTATTTCTTAAACTTCTTTGTAAAAATAAATTTTAATAAAATTTACCAATAATAATTACGAAACAAAAATAATTTTGTTGCGATTCCTAACATTTCGCCTAAAAATATATATACTATTTTCTCTAAATTGATAGACATCATCAAACAGCTTTTAGGTTCTTCTTCTAATATCCTTATTTAAATTCCTACATTATGGGGCCAAATTTATTACTTCATATTATTCGACTGCCGCCTGCTGCCCATCAATACAAACTGTTCACTATTTACTTCAATGTCAAAGCTCTTGCAGGCCCCAAGAGGCCCATTCGAGGCCGTGACTAGGCAGGCGACGATATTCCAAAGGGAATGAACACGTCGACAATATGAACAACAGTTTACCTGCCACGCCCACGCAAATGGCATTGGCAACTTTAAATTACGTGTAACTCGGCATTATGGAGAGCCCACAACCCTCAACCTTTTGCATCCTTCGGCGGCGTGAACGTGATTTGGTTGCACAAGCAACACACAACAATCAAATGAATCTCAATTTTTATATTTCTCTACCTCGCTGTCAGATTTACTTCTCTGCGCATATAGAATATATGTACGTACGTATATGCTACAATAAAAGGCGCGCCGGCGTTGAGAAGAGGCAGAAAAAATAAGAAAACAGAGCAAAAGACAAACAGAAGGAACGCTGCTCAGGTGAATGCCGCAAAGGCATTTAACAAGAGGAAAATGAAATTTGTAAACAAACTATCAATCAAACAAATGAGCTGAATAAACACAGACAGCAGCGAATGATAGAGGCAGAGAGAAAGATAGAGAGAGAAAGAGAGGGGGAGGCAGAGCCAGAGATA
Organism: Drosophila robusta; assembly: GCA_035043565.1. Classification (NCBI taxonomy): domain Eukaryota; kingdom Metazoa; phylum Arthropoda; class Insecta; order Diptera; family Drosophilidae; genus Drosophila; species Drosophila robusta. The sequence goes on along the minus strand of JAWNMW010000583.1, from coordinate 6,743,958 downwards.
ATACGCGGTAAGAGAGATCTAGTTGGATAGAAGCTTCTCAGATGCAAACAACAGATACCCGTCGAAAGCCTCAAGTGGCCCAAACAAAGCTGAGATTGCTACCTGTGAATAATTTCAACTCTGTGGCACAACACAAGCCTTTAAGTGTGTGTGAGTGTGTGTTTGTTTCTGTGTGTGGGCAGGAAATGCGCTTTGGCTATGCCAAACTAATATGGCATGTAAAATTTTCCCGGTTTGTGTTAAACTTTTGTTCAACATGATGAATGGCCAAAAAGAAAAGTAAAGAAAATAAATAAAGAAAATTCCGCTTGTCAGACGGTAGCTGGCAGCTGGGCTGCGCCCCTACAAAACAGGCGTGGCGGCGCATGCAATTTATCTTGACATTTTAATCTGGCCATTGTGAGCACTGAAAACTGAGAAACTACAAGTACAACTACGACTACCAAGTGTTACAAATGCAGGCGTCCGACTGGCCAGGGCCTTTCGGTTAACACGCTCTTTAACCCTTTTCGGCCTGCCCTTAGTTTCCACTGGAATCCAATTAGACAATCAGACACATAAACAATGGCCAGGCAGCCAAAAAACAAATACATGAAATGGAATATAAGTAGGAGAGAGTAAACAGCTCGAGGGTTTCCTATATTTACCCCTCACTCGGTAATTTTTCCTTTTATTAACTAATTTCTATATTGTTATTATATATTTTGAATATTCGATATTTTTATAAATTGTTGATATAGACTTTACGGAGTCGAAGATATAACACTCTGAATGTTGCAGAAAACAGCAAACTCTTTTTATGCTACTTTAAAAACTACAGGGTATAAGAATTCGCACAGTTCCCAGCTGCTCGCATTTCAGACATACACTCAGCTACTGTAGCCGCAGAGCTCGGATTCGTATACGGATTTGGCTACGTATTTAGATCTGCTGCCATTTGCCTCCTCTTCTTCTTCTTCAGACTTGCTTTCACTTTCGTCAGCAGAATGCAATTAAAGGCAAGCTTAACGCGGTACATTTGCCACAGTGTTTTTCCTTCTGTGTGACTCTTTTGTCTGTGCCACTAAAATGTATCTCAGAGTTCGTATGTATCTGAGCGAGTACGCATCTATATACATATGTACAAGTTTGCGAGGCGAGGCGCCGGATAGGTCATTGCTCGTTGTTGGCATGTCTAGAAGTCGCATTTGCCCGGGAAAGTGTGAAAAATGCTTTTTGTCCGTAGCGCATTTTCTTTGCGCTGGGTGTATTGATTGGGTCTCTGCTGTGCGTGAAAATATGCGAACACTTTAACTGAGGTAAGAGGGGCTTTTCAGTTTTATAAATTGTAAGCGGCTTTACTATTTTTCACTTGAAAATGTTACTTCTTCAGTGCCCTTAAGTGGCAATTACTTGAGTTGGACAAATTAAAGGGTATCGAGTTAATAAACATCAAATTTTCTAGTTGTATTTATAAATATTATTTGTACCTAGGCAAAAGTCTTTATTTTTATTTTCATTCACATTAAGAACGCATGTGACCCATGCTGCAACTAACCAAGTTTTAGCTTCAATTAAATAAATAAGTTTCAATATTGAAGCAACAATAGAAAGTTTTTTTCCCGTTTTTGACTTGTGCAAAAAAAAATAAAAAAAATTGAACACCTATTTGGGACTTAAGCAAATGACGTATATAAATAATTATTCTGATCTATTTTAAATTTATCAATCCTGTGCTTAAGGTGACACATTTGGAATGCATATGAAATTTAATTATCAAAGTTTATACATTGATTGATTGACAGTGAATATGAAAGCTGAGTTGATTTGAATGAATAATTTGGTAGTATACAAAATTTGCTGATTACGCTGTCCGTTCCTTGACTCAGACAAAACTTAGGTCCAATTGACAATCTATTCAATTTATGTTTGCAATATTATTACAAATACTTTGAACTTGAAGTTTTACGGCTTAGTTATTTAATATGTTTAAAGTCTTTATAAAATAACCGTGCTATATTGGGCTATAACTAATTCGTTACATAACATTAGCGATTAAATGCCTGTTATTTTGTGTATTATTCACTTTAGTTTTGGTGTTGATCCCGATTGGTACTATTAAAAAAAGTTGCTTTAGAAATGAAACAACATTTAATATTACTTTTGATATTTGCATTAAAAAAATCCCTAGGAACATTAGTATGTATACGGTACTAAGCAAGTAAACATTTTAATTAGTAAATAATACCTGCAGAAGCCCTGTATGGATGACGAATTGGACTCTAATTGTGACGAATATTGTCGAAAATCATCGCTGCCGATGATGAATCATATGGATCAAATGCGCACAAAGTGGAGGACTTGTGCTGCAGAACAGCCTTCAGCTAGAACCGGCATTGAAGAAGACACCGCTAGGCAGTCAAAAAAAACGTATTATGTTGAAAGAAAAGTCACACGCACTTGGTATGGAGCTGCCCAGGACTGTCATAAACGCCGCGGCCATCTGGCTAATCTGAGGTCAGAAGCCGAATTTCAAGCGGTCGTAAAGAAGTTAAAATATAAAAGGCATTATTGGATAGACATCAATGATCTGAACAAAAAGAAGCTTTATTATTCACTGACCACTGGCTTTCCGGCAACCTACTTCAATTGGCATGAAGGTGAACCAAATGACAACAAAGGCGTAGATCGTTGTGTTGAGCTGCGAAGCCGTTCTAATGTGATAAAAATGAACGATAGGCTTTGCTCAGACCTCGATTATTATATTTGCGAGTTATCAGAGTAATAAAATTGTGTGTTTACGCACTATCTCTGAGAATGTAAGATGCAGAGTCAGAAAATCTGATTAATTATATTCTTAAATTTACTCAACATTTTAGCATTGAATTTTGCTAAAAATTTCCTTGGGTATGATTTCTTAAAACTAAGGTAGACATTGTCGTTCCCAAATGTCGGTTTAATAGACAATAGTTACTATCTTCAAATTTGTTATATACTAACTACGTTAAATTTTCCAATTCTTGCATAATATTTGACAATGTTGATGTGATACACTCCCTTATTACTGTTTAATGTGCCCCATGCTACAACTTGCCAAGTTGTAGTTGTGATCAAATAAATCAAGTCTATTAAAGCAATATAACAATAAAAGATTTTTTCCAGTTTTGGCTCATGCAAAAAAAAAAATGTGTAAAAATCTTGTTAGAAGATAAACAAATGACGAGAGCTGGGGGTGCACCATACACATACATAGTATATACATAAGTCCAGCTGTTGCCTCTATGGAGGTCGTTCCACATCGCATCATTTACACACATTTTGAGTGTGTGTGTGTGGTATGTGTGGTTGTATCTGTATCTGATTCTATGATTATGGATATTGCTCATTAGGCTGATGGCTGCCAAGGCAGCATCAAAGTTTGCTTATTATTATTTATTTATCCAAGCTAGACAGTCAGCTAATTTCAGACTGACTGCTGACCGCATGCCATTTATGCGGATGAGAAAACATCCAAAAACTGCCAGAAATTTGTATGCTGTCAGCTGCGAGCACTCTTTTCTCTTCTCCAGTTCAAAATGTAAATGGGGAAACGAAAAAAATGAAGAAAAAATAAAAACAAAGGCATCGCCAAATTTGCATCTAGCTCGATATAGAAAAATGACGCAACTAGACGAAAATCGAAACTAAAAACATCCATAAATATATATCCTACATATGGCAAAAGTTTATGTTGCAGCGTCACAAGCTGTAAATTGTTTTTTCTTTTATTTGGCATTTTAGATATCTTCTCATTGGATATTCTTGTTTATTTAGTGTATTACAAAAGGAACAAAAAGGGCGTATGCAGTGTCTACATATTTTAATACTTTTTTAATCCCGTGAGAATAAGTTGCACATATCCTAAAACTGATACGGAAGTCTGGAAACTCAATACAGCTGCTTTATTGACAGATAAGATACTTTTTGCCACACCAGAGTATACAGAAGTCGGGACGTTCCTCCTTTTTTTAGGGTGGGGGAATTCTTTTTGATTGGCAAAAATAAATAAACTCAGACAAGTTTTAACCATTAGCCAACATTGAAAAATAAGCGCTTTCTTGTTTTTAAATTTGTAAAGAGAATTTCAGTGCTAAATTGAGTAAAGACTTTTAAAGGTCGTGAAATCATGTATTGCAAACACTTTTATGGAATTAAAGAAGAAGAAAAACAACAACAAAACAAATCAAATATACATGCGAGCAAAATGGCTAGAAAATCTTGTTTTCGATTTAAATAAATAATTTAATTTTCGCAACGTTTCTTGGAAAAACTGTCACTGATAATTACCTAAGATTTCTATAAAGAGTTAAATTTTAAAAATTTATTGAAAATTTCAAGATTTCTGAACTGTTTTTTACACATAAAATCAAAAACAGAAAATATGCGAAAGCAATAATTATGGACAGGCACATGTGTTGGACAAAAGAGAGCGAATTTTCCCAACTCACTGAACCATTAAAATACAAGTTCGTTGGCCCAATTTGGCAACAGGCGACATCAAATAATAGCCAAAACAAAACAAAAAGACAACAAGAACAACACAAAAACCAAAAAGTCGCCGACAGCCTGTCTATGTAAATGTGTTTTTAATTAAATGCCTTTTGTTGTGGGCTCAAGAACTATTTGTGAAAGACAACAGCAAGTGGAAAAGAGCCCATTCGGCTAATAGCTAATGCGGGCATAGAACTTACTTCTTACCTGTACCTATACCCATGACTGTCTAACTGTCTCTCAGTCTGTCTTTATTCATTCCACAACTGTAAAGCGTTTACGTGCTGACCAAATTCAATGTGATTGTAATTATTTTGGCGGGCATTTCCCACAGCTCAGTTAAGATGCCGCAACGCATACTGAAATGGCGAGTATTTCATTTCAAAGTAATTACACAGCTACAGATACTCGCATTCTGTAGATACACAACAAAGCACATTTTTTGTAATACTTAGAACAAACACTAGCTATAGAGCACAATGGGTATTTTTTTATTTCTGTGGTATTTCTATTGAATACTATAAAATGGCAGTTACACGCGTTTTGCATATTAAACAGGAGAGCACAAAGACCACACTCAGATACATAGATACTCGTGTATCTGTGGGATAGCAGCACATGGGTGCCATGCGTTTTATGGCGCCTGCCTTCGTCATTGAAGCAACAGGTGCACTGACTCCTATATCGCAAACATAATGCCACCCCCTTCAAGACACCTGCCTTACATATATATATATATATATATATATATATATATATATATATATATGTTTATAGGCATGTGAACACAAATACTTAGCAGCTTTTACGGCCGTTTATTGATTGGGGCTTTCCGTTTCTGTATCTCTGTATCCGCTGTCTGCCATCAATTGTGCCAAATTGTTCATGTCATTTGGCCTAATTGACTTGGCCAGTGCGCAAAGTAAGCCAATTCATGTTATTTTAGCTTCAGTCACACTGGCTTTTCATCAAGCTAAACTAAAAGAAATATACCGTTCGCACCACCTTCTAATAAATAATTTAATTTTTTAATTCTCAACGGGTTTTAACTAAAAATAAAACTAATTCAAAATAAACTCAGATGAATACATTTTTTGGCTAACTAGTGTAACCAGTTTTAAAGCTACACATCTTGTTTTGATTTTTGTTTGCGTATTTCTGGAATACCTGATTTGTTATCAATTATTTTAATTTAATTTAAAGTCAAAGCAGATCACCTAAATAAATGATAATCGCGTTGGATAAGATAACAGTAGATTATTATTAACGGACATATTCAAATTTAATTATCTAAATTTATGCACTGAATGATTATCATATTAAGAAATGTAAGACCGCAAATTTGCATCCAAATATTTAGAAATTTACCAGATCTTTCAGTCGTGAAATAGGCTTCAAAACTTTATGATATTTTGAACTAATTATTCCACAAATTTGTAATAATTCTACGCATCATATCGGTTTAATTATTTAAAACTTGCCACATATTATATCTAGCTCTATAACACATTTAAAGAAAACCGTGCAATATATAAACCGTAGCAAATCTAATTCCCATTACATTACGAGATTTAATAGATCGCGTCTCGGGATATCAGCTGCTTTCGTTTCAGTATCGGCCCATATTGACATCGACAATAATGTCTTTAAATATTGTTAAATATTTGATGCTGCTAATAGTATTAGCTTTGAGTGGATTCTCAGGAAGTTCGGTAAGGACAGTATCGAAATTGGCAATTTAACTAATATACTATACAACTGTTTTATTTAGGCCAAGCAATGTTTCCAGCAATGTAATACATATTGTGCACATACATTTAAGCCAAAGGTGAGGCATTTGGCCGTTGTGAGCAGAACTTGGCAAAATTGTGAAGATACAAGTGCAACGGATAATGATAATGATAATAATAAAAACCAACTGATAAGTGAACAGAGACTCGATGGTGTGGCTAGAAATGCTGTCAGCGCAGAGGAGAGAATAATACGTAACGCTGTCTTTAGGCAAATTGATGGCAAATACTATCACATTTCAAATCTGCGTCGACTTACTTGGTATGGAGCCGTGCACAGATGTCATCAGCTAACCTCTCGATTGGTTGAGATAACGGACGCAGCTAAGTTTGAAATGATTGTTGAGAATTTACAAGCAGGAAGAAATTATTGGATCGATACGAATGACCTGGGAAATGATCGTCAATTCTACTCGTTTAGCAGTGGTACCAAGGCTAAATATTTGAACTGGCATGAAAGCGAACCAAATAGTGACAGTTTCGATGAGCATTGCGTTGAGCTAAGGAATGATAAGGGAAATGTACTTATGAATGACAAAGCATGTGGTGCGGTCAATTATTATATCTGTGAGATGTAATATTCAATACTAATGATATTATGCAGTAAACACCCTCTAATTTGTATTGGAATGAATGCTTTTGAATAGTTTAATTATAAATACAACTAAGCCCAAAAATAGTTAATTTTCAATAAATTTAGGTCAGAGGCGGCAAACTTTCCAAAATGGAAATGTCTACTCCATTTCGGTCACTATACGAAAACGTAAAATATGTTAAAAGTTATTTGAAAAAAAATAATTAATAATAATTAAGAGAGAAATATCTAGTTTGCGCATTTTGGAGCTCTTCACAATTTGAGTGGCCTTAACTCATATTATAATTGGGTGATACTATTATTGAACAAATTTGATAACAAATGATCAGATCAAACAGGTTAGCATTGGCATTCAAAAGGGTGTTAATAATAAGTATTTAACATATCGAAATAGCGTTGAAATGCAAAGTTGTGGGACCAGTTTATATAAAAATCCAAAGCCAAAATTCTGCTGAACAGCGTAAAAAAGACCTGTTGTTATGATTGTTTCCCAGAATCAGCGTAGGCCATTTGCATTTTGAGAGCGTAGTTTCCTTTCTTTTGTGACACTCAATTTGATAAGAGTTAAGTGTACATATTTATAATTAAACAAATTCTTGCTGACTTACTAAGCGGCTGATAAAAACGGCACAAAACGCAAACGCAAGCGGATGTTTTAGTAAAATAGATTTCATTATTTTATATGCTTATGAGTTTATCTCAGTCAAACAAAGGGGTAGCAACTCCACAGAAAGCTGCTGCGACATTGACAAGCCGTTGACATTTCAAAATACCACAAAAATCAAATCCATAACATAAACGTATAGAATCTGCTTAACAATTTAGAGCATGTGGCCAAAGAAGCCTTGGATAATAGAAGGTTCTTTAGATGTTTAACAAAATGTTTAATTAAGGAAATTATAATCAATTATTACATATTTATGTAGCTAAATATGAACATCTAACTAACATTTTAAATGCTAGAAATATTTTATATCCAATTGAATTTTTTGATAAAATCATAAATATCTAACTATACACAGTTAAATACTTATATTTAGACATTTTAATAAGTAAAATATTTTAAGAAATAATAATAGTAATAGTATTGGGAAGCACTTCAAACAACGAATCGACCACCCGTGTATCTTGTAGAACACTTTCCATTTTGCATTTGAAATTGCAGGCCAAGTGCAGACAAAGAGAAAAGGGCGAAGGTTTCGAGCAGAGGACAGGACAGTGCCATACAGGAGTATGTGCATAAGTACATTTAAATGTCTCCAGTGTCTGGAATTTGCCCGGCCAGACGACGTGCCTTGTCTGCGACGTGATTTGAACACGCAAAAGATATCCGCACTGGGTTTTTGTCTCTATTCGCCACTTTTTCTTTCAGTTGAGTTATTTTTTGGTTTTGTTGTTTTTTTTGTTTTTTGTGTTTTTTTTGGCTGTGGTATTTTTTATTTGTTGGTGCTCTTTTGTCTGACTGTTTAGCTGTGTGTGTGATGCTTCCTAAATGTGTTGTTGGCTGGGCCAACAGACACGCGCATCTTTTGCTTACTTTTCTTATGTTTATAAATTTGAGAATTTTATGGCTGAACCCAAAACCCGAACCGCATAAGCAGCCCAATGACTTTTTCCTATTTTAAAAACTCAACATATATATATATATATATATATATATATATGTATATATGTGTGTGTGTTTGTCTTTGCATGGTAAGTGAATTGTATATACGTTTTGTAGAGTCCTTGAAATAGCTGTCAGCAGTCAGTTTCAACTCCGGGGCGTGTTAATAACTGCAATGCACTTTCTAAGTTGTTTGCAATTGCGTCGCAGATACTTTTGTATCTTTGGACTTTTGTTTATGTACATGGCTCGCGTTCGTTCGGTTTTAGTTTTAGGTTTTCATTCGCTTTGTGCATTTTTCCCACTGACAGCTTGTGAGATGCGCTGCTGCAGTTGCATCTTGTGGCTCTACGTGTGAATTGGTGCATTTTATTTTTGGTTCTCGCTTCCGACATATGTTTTGGATTTAAAAACTCATTTTCTGTGTCAATGATTATTTTCTGTCAAACGATGTGAACGACATTTTCCCATTTTCTACATATTATTTTCATATTTTTCTCAAAACATTTTCGTTGTTAGGGAATTTTCCAAATGGATGGGCGTAGATAACATTTGGCTGCCATTTGTCTGCCGAATACCCATTCAACATACGCACATATCAACTGATTTACGTTTTGTGTCTATAAATATCTTATCAGATTGATATTAATATTGATTGCACCTCAGTCAAACTATCCATTTTATTTACGTATATGTGAGAGTTCAATTACGCTAGAGCCATAATTCAATTTGTGTTAGAAATAAATATAGTTTTTGTTGGTGTTGGGAATAAACATTTGGTAAGTACACTCTAAGGACCTGTAAAACATATTCATATTTATCCATTTATACCCTCTTTAATTTATGCAGGGTATACGAAAGTGTAGCTCTTCAAATTTAATAGCTGTAATTAGATGCAATTTAACAATTCTGTCACCGACAAATTAGTTTTAACGGTTTCTTGTCAGTATTTTCTTTATTTTTGTTTTTTTGTTTTTGTTCTTAATGCTGTTTGCCAAAATACTCAAGGTCATTGAATTCTTCTCTGGCCAGTGCAGTTTTCTCATAGTTAGAGCTAGAGATAGAGATACATGGTGACTCATACATTCCAATGTCGCGGTAGACTGAAATGCCGACGCTCTTAATTAAAAATAATAACCGCAGGCGACAAGTTTCAAAGCCAGTGCTAAACAAATACCAAACGAATTTTGCCAAATAACAACCGCAAAGTGTTATTTGATTTTCAAGAACACGACAAGTGGAAATTTCACTTTGAGTTAATTAATGAACATAAATCATATTTTTCTTTTGATTTTCCAACCATTCGCACAATATTTGCTGGCTTTTGTTGTGTTTTTTGCGCGCGCGTCTTTCGCTTTTGTTTGGCGCATTTATTTATTTTATTGACAGTCAAAAAAATAAAATTATAAACAAAAAAAAAAACAGAAAGAAAGAGCTAAAGGCGGAGAAATTCAACAGGCAAAGAAAATAAACAAAATGCGTAATGAGCCGGCGGCATGCGGTTCATATAAATTTAAAAGCTTACTCGTAATAATACTATGTGCCAACTGTTTTTAAATGCCAATGGGGCAAAATAATCGACTATAAGATACTGTGTAGGACAGATTATTATACATACACCTGAGTTAATCATAATAAATATAAGCAATGGAACATTTGATAATCTCGATTTTTAAGAGTTTGCATTTGCTTTGATATTCATTTGATTTGCATAAAGTAGAAAACTTAAATAAATATTTCGTCCCATATTGCTTCTACTGGATAAAAATGGCTGTAGTAAATACTTTCTACATTAACCATTTAAATCTTAGAGAACAGAATTCATTCAAAAAAGATTTTCAATAAAAAAACCTGTTCCAAAAATTTGTTTTTTTTATTTTTTGTTTTTTTGTCAAGCACACTAATAACAATGCTAATAGCGTTAAGGTGTAAAAGCTGGCAAGAGTATTTTTATTAACCCCGCACCTTTAACAGCACATTAAGCTCTGTTGAATGTTAAATACAGGCTCGGAAAATTTGTATTTACCTCATACATGTGTTTTAATGTTATTTTTCTCGGTCGTCTCAAGCGTTAATACGTTATTAATTTGCTTAATAGCCGGCCCTCCAGCAGATGCTCTTCATATCAAATAAAAACAAATGAGAGCATAAATTGTGGTTACAAGTTGATTGGAATGCTAATTAAAACTAGAAGTTGACTCAAGTACAGATAACTGCGGATCTCATCAAGTACTTGAGTTGTGGATCATTAAAATACCGGCAATCATAGTTAGTTGAAAACTATATGAGTATGTGCTTGTAGATAGGTGTACGATACTATATGGTATGACCACAGAAACCACAGTGTGTGGGAAATTGAATGCACAATAAATATATAAACATATATATACATGTAAGTGTGTGTGTATAAAAAGTGGCACACAAATTGTTTAGCACGCAGCTGGAATTGAAATTGTTTCCCACGTGCATTTAAACAGTTTCACCTAATTACGTTTTTGCGCTTACAAAAGATGCCTGCCGCTTGGCGCTGACGAGGAGGTTGGTTGGGGTTGGGATTGGGGTGGGGACTGGGCAAATAATCAAGCCACCAAAAGCAAACCAGTACAGCCCCCACACACATTTGGACAAGCAATAAAATGTGATGCTCAAGTTAATTTATGACTTTTACATGACTAAATCACACCGGTGTAAAATGTATCTATAGATGTTGCCGTATTTGTATCTGTATTTTTGGCTGTGTCTTTGGCACTCTGTAGTTGGCTGTTGTGTGAATTCTAAAGCGACACTGGATTAGTGCCACGCATGAAGCAGCTACAACATAAATAACAAATAAGAACAACAAAAAAAAAAATGCAGCACGAGTTGCACTCTCGGAAAAAAATTGAACGCTGCAAATCGCACGTTTATTTTATTTTTATGTTCGGATTTTATTTTTTTCCATGCACCCTCTATATTTAAAGATAGAGCAAAAACTACTCGGGGAACCCCTTTACACCTATTTCTGTAGCCGTGTAGCCGTAATGCATATTTGTGCGCTGCTTTCAAAAGCTGCCCCAAATTCTAGCTGCCACATCCATTTATCCATCTAGGCGACAGTTATGTACATTAAATGCATTCTTATGTATGTGTGTACGTTGTGGTTTGAGTATATTTCACATTTTTTGGTTTTGATTTATATTTAACACTAATGAATCGTGTCTAATAAATTCATTTATACTTCTGAATGCAATTTTTATAAATAATATTACGTTATTCAAAAAACAGAAAAATCTATATAGAGTAAGTTGGTTTAAAATGTTAATAAATTTAAAATGGCAGACCTTAAAGAAATCTGCATGAAACGAAATCTGAAAACTCGATAAGCTCAAAACATCTTTTAAACTAAATTTAAATTTTTAAAAAAGCTGTAATACTACCGATACTATCGAACTGAACTGAACTGTTCTATATTGTTTTTAAGTAGTGCTCAACTTAATGTCTTTATATGCAACTATAAAGCTGTAAATCTAAGATTCCTGACCGTGTGCCTAATGGCAAAACCATTTGCAACACATTTTCCAAGATGAAAGCTACGGCGAGTGAGGAAATCCTGCAGTTGCTTCTAAGCCAAGCAGCAGCCTCTTGACACAGAAAAGCGGCTAAAAGCCTGCAAGGCAACAACGATAATAACAACAACAACAACAACAAAAAATGGCATTGTGAAAGTAAAACGCCCAACGGGCCAGACAAATATCCGTAGACATGCACATGTACTATATGTATATATAATGTAAGTTCAATGAGTGAGTCAACGCGTACGTCTATGACTCAGTAGACAGAGGCGCGACATTCGCAAATTGTTCAATTGGGATATTTGGCCGAAATTGCAAATGCAAAATTTATGCAGAAATAGCTGTAAACAATTGTTAAAGTGCAACTCGACCTGCCCGAAATGCAAATTGAATGCATTTGCAATAATCGAATAGAAGCTGCATAAACAAGACGAGGTCAATGCAATTACAACAAATGCAAAGTCCACAGAAAACTAAACAGAAATTAAATAACAGCAACGCAAAAGAAAATGTCATAAAGAGAGTGAGAAATTGATGGAGTGAGGTGCAGTGCAAGTGGCTGGCTAATAACGCGTGTCAAGTATCTGTAAGATACATTTTGCATAATTACCAGCAAGATGCCAACGAGCTGGCTCAACTTTGCACAAGTGCCTCCAAATGAGCAAATCAAACAGAGACTTGAAACAGTTAGATCAACAAAAACAACTTGTTGCATTAACACTCCTGTGCCCCGCGACCCTGCCCCAAGCACATTTGTCATCCAGCACTGAGTGCCCGTTCATTGTTGTTGGAATTTGCATGGAGCCGGCTCCAGCTCCTCGGGCTGGCGCATTGCAGCTTAGATGAAATGGCCTCAGATAGGCCCTGGCACACGGAGGCGCGCCTATGAAATGCAAAGCATTCATTTTGCTGCAAGTATCTGTAAGTTTGTTGTGCTACGCAACGTTCTGTGGCGTGAGTCATCATTATTGGCGATATTTTTGCACTCGGGTTTATGACACACGCAGCCACCGGAACGGGCACGGATACGGGATTTGGGAACGGGAATGCGAATGCGAATGGGAACAGTAGCTCTGCCTAGAAACAGAGCGAAGATACTTTGGTGCGGCATAAATCAGCAGTAGATAAAGAAAATCGCAACAAAGCACTAGAGAAGTGACCGCATATAAAAAAGTTACTCATATTATAGCTTGTTAAGTGCCATAAACTGGGGTAGACACGAACACACACCACATACACACACGTCACACATGATGTAAGGCTACCAAGTGTGTGTGTTTTTTACATAGCCACTGGCAACAGCGGATGTTGACACTGTTTAAAAGGTAGGGTGTGCAGGGCGAATGGGGGATGGGTTGCTGTTGTGATCGAAGTAATTTTAAGAATCAATACTGGAATGACATGTTAACAGCAAACAAACAAACAGAAGGCAACTTTTAAAAGCATTTCTTTTGCAATTCTCGAATGGTTATAGCTGGCTTGAAGTGCTAAATATCGCAGGTATCTTAAGAACTAGTTGAATCGAAAATTAAAACACTCAGATATAATAATTAAAATATTTTAAACTAAAGAACTGCTGAGTTCAAAGTTCTTTATTTCCCAAAAAGGACTTGTCAGTTTTGTTAATAATATGTATTTTATATATTTTGTATTTAGTTAAAATGTAGAAAATTCCAAAATCTTACATTATTATTCAAAATAAAACCTTCACATTTTCTAATTTAGCATTTCGAATATCAATAACAAAAGCTTTATATCACATTGTGTGTTTTCCTATTATCTATGGATTTATTCAATTTGTGCAAATCTCTATATGTGCTCCAGAAACTTTAACACTAATGAATTAAACAACAACTACAGAAGGCGACAACAATTTGCCAGCGGTCACAAAAACAACACTTAACCCAAAGTGTGAGTGTGTGTGTACGAATCTGATCAAATAAAACAATTACAATAAATTAATTTAATGGCAGCACAAACAAAGACACAACGCCGGCAGCAAAACAAAATACAAATGAAATAAAAATAAAACTAAAATATAACAAAGAAGCTGACAGCAACTGTTGAAATGTATTTTAATTGCTAGCCGCTGCTTCAATTGTAGACAGGCTATAGCCAGCCTAGGCGAATCGAAGCGAAGGCTGATTCCCAAGTCCAAGTCTCTGTGGCGAGTCATTGATCTTTGTTTGGCCTGACAAAAGGCGACAGCAAATCGACACGCCCCAACAACAACAACAGCAACGATAATAACAAGTGCAAGACCAACAGCAAACGCTACTGCAAAAGCAAAAGCACGAGAAAGACATCAACTTCGCCCGAAAACATCAAAATCATCATCAACGTCAAAGTCAAAGTCAGACGGAAAGGTCGCAGGCTGTTTTGCCTCCATTTCATCATGATGATGATGGTGATTATGATGTTGCCTAGCCTGAGGGTTAAGGTCGCCTAACGCCCTTTTACAATCCAATAGTCATATGTATGCCCTGCTCTCAAAAAATAACAGAGGCGCCTATAAGAATATTGTCGATTTGTTAGAATATATAAGGTATTTTGCAACTATGCAAATTGGAAATGTCAATTGCAAGAAAAATACAAATAAATTATCCACTATGCATTAACATCTATTAATGTGTACAGGGTATCTGCTAATCAACCATACGCGTTTTAGAGATTTTCAATTGCTAGTATTCGATTTAATAGTTTAGGTTTAGTTAGCATTTCTCATATGCGCATTTGAAATTCGAAACCCTTCATACTTGGCGCCATCTGTATGCAAATTTCCCAATGGGGCGGAGACAAGCGAGCCGGTTCAAAGGTTGGCCCATTGCTTTGTTTGCTTTGGCCGGGCTGGTTAAGGGTTTTTCTTGGTGTGTTGCCTGCCACGCGAGAGGAAGTTGAAAATGTAATAAAATTGCTTTCTGCTATCGTCGTTTTGTTATAATTAGCATTCGCCGCATGGCAGCAGCTGTGCGAGGGCCAAAAAGGAAGTCCCTAGTTCGAGTCATAAAAGCCGAGTTAGACACCATTTGGTGGTCGGTCGGTCGATCGCTTGCAGTTTAATGCCAAATGCATTGGCCAACTATTGACGGCATACACTCTACCCAGATCGGGGGTAGTTCAACTAACTCAAACAAAATGAGCGGTGTGTGAACGATAAGATTAGATGGTTGATAAAGAATAACTACAAAAACATATACAATAAACTCTAATCGAAATCTAATTTTTAGTTCTATATGTCAGTTTTCTTGAGTCAGTTTGATATTACATTTATAATTAAGGGACTCGCAAAATATTTGTAAAAAAGAGGAACAAATTTTTGCGAGTGTACATATTTTATTTCATTTACATTTTTTTCATACAATTTCTGTACATTATACTATTGAATTAAATTTATACTATACTCAAAGCGTACTACATTATATTATTATAATTTAATAATTCATCTTTACCATTTATTATAGGCTTTTGATATTTGTTATTATTAGTAATTATTTATATATATTTAACTTTTTATTTTTATTAAACATTTATTCTTTTTATAACTTAATGTAGTAGGTTGCAATTTAGTTATTATTTATTTAATAAATACAAATATTTTGTTATATTAGCTAAGGTTTGATTTTGAAATCTTAGCCCCAACATTTGTAGGGCATTCAAATGTCGATTTCACATTACTATTGCATTATTACAACTTAATATTTTCAATTTTTATGTTTTTGGCAGTTGCATTTCATTTTTAGTAGCGCACCCCCCACGTTTTCAATAAGTGCCACATAAGCCATTATTTTCGTGTTGCCAGTCTGGCTGCCAGCGGCTGCAACATGCCGCCCCCTCCCCCTTTACGGCACATGCAATTAGCTTGAGGCAAGCGGCTGGCATGAGGGATTCGAGTCGAGTCTCCGGTTGCCTTGCCCTTGGAAAGTGGAGAATATTATTACGAGTGCGCGTAGTTTTTATTGTCTAGCTATATCCAAGGCACTTTAGGGCCATACCCAAGTAGATATTCAGATACACACACACGTGCATACACGCGTGCTTCGTCTGCCATATGCAGTTCTGCTGGGCCTTCTAGGGAGACCAGCGGTTGCCTTGTTTACCTATGTGCCGTGTCCGGGGACTATTAAATTAATTATGCCCGCTTTAATGGCGCTGACTCGCTTTTATTTTATAGATTTATAAAAAAAGGCGCCTCAAACGCAAACGTAAACCAAACAACAACAACGACAACACTTCTGAAAACACTTCATGCCACAATGTTTTTTCTAGTTATCTTTTAATGTTTTTAACATGAAGAACTTTGCCATTTAAATAGTTCTCTGCTCGGCCTCTTAGTTATATTTTCTTTGGCAAACTATTCATTTATCAACTTAATAAATGACCCTGGACTTTATCTTTAAAATATACGTTTATTATTATTGCTTTTGTCATAAACTCGGTTAAAATGTTTTATGTTCCTTTTGGATTCGACTCTCAAGTAGAAATGATTTATCTGAAACATTTTGTGCTCGACTAGAAAATGCCCTAAGGTTTTTCTACAACACGAGATAGAATTGTTGTCTGAAAAGCTCAATTGTTTATATTTTCAAAATTAAAAATGTGAAAGAAAGTTCGAATATAATATACGATATTTCCTATCCTTTCGTCTTGTCTATAAATGCTGATCAGAAATATTTATATGTATTTTTTATAGTTTGCCTTTGCACCTTTTAATGTTATGGGGCATTTAAAAGGCAATTCAATTTTAATTAAAAGCTCGTGATTTGCATTTGAGATGAATTCTAATAGAAATATCAATGGGTGTTTATTATTATCAAATAACTCAATTGATCAGCCCACACAAATATTAATTATCTGTTTAAGCGTTTTGTTGTGCAGTTTTTTCATTAACACGAATTGGGTTCACGTTTTATAATCTCAAACGAATCAAATTGCGATTCAACTGATGCCAAATTGCGCAGCGTCTGGCTGGGCGCATGTGACTTGTAATGGGAATACTGGAATTGGGGATCTGAAACTGCCCGGATGTCCACAATTTGCTTGTTAACAGCTATGCGACTTAATCGCGTGTCTTTAGCCTTCGGAAATCATTTTCACGCCTTTTGTTCTCAGCTGTCTGCAAATTGTTTGTTGTTTTGCTGTCAGTTTTCGCAGAGCGTTAATAAGCGGCAACATCAGCAGCAGCAGCAACAACAATTGGTCAAGTTCAGTATTGCATTACAGCTGTTGTTGACTTTGGCCTAAAGAAAAGTTGCCATTCGTTCGTTCGTGCCCGAAATCTGAATTCTGAAATCCTCACATTACACAGCGACCCACCAGATACGAGATGGTGAAACAATAAACAATTAGCTTGCACGCGCCTTGTGTAAGTTTCACTGCTCTCCCCGGCAGCAACAGTTTGTTAAGTAATCCAACAAAATATTGAATTTCATTAAACGCTAACAAAAAAGTTTTGCCTGTGCGTGCGAAAATTTTATATGGCCCAAGTCGTTTTACCCCAATGCCACACAAACGTCTTCAAGTTACAAGAAATTTTCAAAATTATTTAACGTTCAAGCGTGTTCTATTTGGCAGACTTGCACATGTGCCTGTCAAAGTTGTTGTTAGCTGACACGAAGTTCAAATTAACTTACTTTTAAGAAATTTTCAACATTTTGGAATGTTCATGGCACAAGTGTCTGTCAAAGTTGTTGTTTTTGGACAAGAAGTTAATATTGGCGTGTAACACATTAGTTAACTCTGACAAGAACTTGCATAAGTTAGCTTTATGATATGGAAAGTATATTGCAAATGTGCTAAAGATAAAAGATAAAACGCAACAGTAAAAGATATCAAATGAAGTAAACAGCACAGAAGCCCGGACTTGAGTCTTGTGAAAGAAATAACAAACAACAAAATAAAATAAATTGCATACTCTCTTTAAAACTTTGCGTTTAAATAATACGATATGTGTATATGCTCTTCAAAAAGAAGAAATCATTAAATCATTAGTAGGAATTAAACACTTTGAAAAAAACTCTCGTACAAAAAACGAAAATGAAAACAGAAACATTTTTAAATGACAACTTTTTGTAGCAAGTTTGGAAGTTGCAATGGGAAAATGTTTAGAAATGAAACTAATTAAAATTGCACAAAAACAAAGTTGAAAAGCGAAAACCAGAGAAATGAAATAGAAAAACACTATATAGACACAACTGTAAAAAAAGGAGCGTAATTAAAGCAAAGCTGATAAAAAGAAAATGCTGTAAACAGAAAAATATGTTGCAAGGGTTGTCTGAAAACAACATATATGATAATTATAGACTCGTGTTGATATGCGCTATTGTTAACCCGTCTGAATGGGCTTGCGAGCCAGCGAGTGTCGTGTCTGCGGTTACCTGGCGACAGACAGTGGGACAGTGTTCGGTTTTCGCACCTGCAACCGATTATAATCGTGCCCACACGCCAAGTCCCCAAGTCCCCCACCTTCGACATTTGCAGCTTTAAATAGAGTTGACCGCACGCGCCCGAGCATGGGGTCGCTTAGCTAATGCAGCTGGAGTTTTGAAATTCATGCAAAATTCGCAATGGCCAAATGCAATTATTTTTAGAGCATGCAACGACCCGACAAACGGTCGCTGCAGCACGGGGCATGTTTGTTGACAATTAACGCAAGTTGTCGTTGTTGTTGCGCTCGTTGTTGCTGGGTGCGCCCAAAAAGCGTTGCTAGTGCTGCACTTTGTGCATTAATTTCCGCATAACTTGAATACATATATGTATAGTGTGCCAATAGCTTTTATCTGCCGACCCCGGACACAAACTGACCAATTGCATATGGGTTCTTGCACGGCAACTGTAAACTTAATGAACGCATCCGCCGCTGGGTCATCGGCCGCTCTTCTGCTCCTTGGGTGACACATTGTGCAGCCAATCGGGCATTGGTAGCCCTCACTTCTATAACCTCCCCGTCCTCCTTCCCACAACCAGCTTCTTCAGCTCGCTGGACGGTATTCATTCAACTCTAGCCAAGTTGTCAATGATGATGACAGAGGTACAGAGAGGGAGCGATGAAAGAGAGAGAGAGAGAGAGAGAGCGCGAGAGCGAGAGGGAAAGAAACTGATCGCACTCTGATGTTGTTGCTGCTGACTTCTGCTGGTGTCAACGGCATCGTCAGAGGTTATTATACCCTTTAACCGCAAATTGTGCCGGTTTCTGCACTCTACTCATTTTTTCTTGCTGCATTTGGTTACTATTTGTCCCAGTCGGGACCGCCAGACACCCCACTCTCATCACGCATTGACTCTGACTCTTCTTGCGGACATAGATGGCTGTATATTGACTACGTTCCCATCAATGTGTCTTATTTAAATCATTGACATGGCATCAACTTGTGCACACTTTATGGACAAGTTGGCAGAGCCCGTTAAGCTGTTTATTTTACAGTTGCTTTGTTTTTTGTTAGGTGTTGGCATACAACAAAGCATGACAACATTTATAATATCTAGTAAAATATTTAACAGCTAGTTGTAGATAAGGTGCCTGATAAGTTTTGATAGGCTAATAGGAGACAAGAGCAGGTTTAAATTTATTCCAGTTATTTATTTTTCTTCGGTCTGCCGAGTGTAGTCCTTCCTATACTTCTGTATCTGGCTGACACATTTCATTATTTATATTTCTAATTCTGTTTAGTTAAAGAAAACCAACATCTCATATTTAGAATGCCTATTGAAAGTTTAACATAAATACACCAGGAGCCCAATTTCCGCCAGTTATCTATAAGTGATCAATTCATGCTATTTACAAAAGTCTTATATATGAATACTGCTTAAAACTGCTCTTTTTGAAAAATTCTAAAGAGCGGGACAGTATTTACATATACTTTAACACTTTGAGGTATTTTTTTAAAATATTCTAGAGATTTTCGAAAAATGATAATCCTGTTAGATACCTTTAATACACCGTCTAAGTTATTTTAAGTTATTTTTAAAATAATAATAAAGTTAATACCATATTTTAGGTACAAGAAACTTTAATCTAGAATAAACGAAACTCATTGGTTTTGTTAGAGCAATAAATTGGTAAGCAGAGATGCCTAACATTCAAATTTATGCTCGGCACTGAATTGAAATGCTTAAAAAATAGCATCAAATATATATCAGGCTATTTCAGCGCGGTTTTAATCAAATGATACGAAGAACTCTCTAGCCACAAATGCTGAATGCAATTCGAGGTTGTCAACGCCACACTTCGCCTGCCCCAAATGCAATTCGTGGCCAGACGACGGAGCAACGCATAATTCCAGTGTCACCAAGTGGCAGCTATTGATTTTTTGTACTTTTTTTTGGTAAACTCAAAAATACTCGCGACTGAGTGAAACGGTAAAGTGGCCCATAGCCGGGGAATGTCGGCAACGTTGGCAGCGCGCGCCATTTGCATTCTTGGCGTCACAAAGAAATAAAAGGAAAAGTTGGCAACACTCAACGTCCGACCAATTGTTGGCCCCCCCTTCGCCGCCTCTGAGCCCAACGAGCCGCTTGTAGTTTTCGGTGTTTTTGGCATGTTTCATTGGCAGGCGCGCTTAAAATATGCAGAAAAAGTCGCGGCAAGACGCGCAGCAGGTGGATAGCTGGCCTGCTTGGCTTTTGCAGCGCGGTGGGAATGGAGGCCGGGGTAGGGGCGTAACAGAAGCTGATCCACACCCAGTTCTCAATTACTTGTGGCAGTGTTTACTGAGCGACGCTCGCGGCAACACTTGATAAAAATGCCAGCGATGGAGGAAAGGTCGCCATCCCGTGACAATTGTTGTGGCTTGTTCATTTAGAGACAGACGAACGTGTTCCCAATTGTGAAAATGCCAAAAACAAATGTTGCTGATTTCTATTTAGCTATTCAAGAAAGCGAAAGGAGCAGCATAGCTGATAATAAGTTAGATTAGAGTTCGAATTGCAGGATGAAGTTAAAGTTTAAATTTAGAAACCATTTATTGCTATACGTTATATTTATAAGAACAGCAAAAAGAATAAGAATAAAGGAATTATAAAAGTCTAAGTTTTATTAATTTAGATTTATAAAGAAAAAGTCTAAATATTGAATACAATTGTCGACTCATAAATTTATTATATATATGAATATATTTATATACATGAATAATATCATTCAATCTATAAATAATAGCTTTCAATGTATTTTCAGTTTCACCTGGTTGAAAATGTAATTTTAATAATTGCATACTATTCACACATATACTTTCCTAACGATTCTGAATCTGGGAACAGGACAAACTAAATGGCAACGGCAGGGGTCGCCACCCACTTCAATTGTGTACGCGTCAGATAAACTACTCCAGTAAACAAACATATATACATATATATATATATATGTAGATGTAAATATATATATTTAAAAGTCTGCGGAGCCGTTGTACAACTGCTGCAACCGTCATTTGCGCTTGTCTTTTTGTTTTGGCGCAGTAAATTTGTTGTGAATTTATTTTTGGCAAACTTTTGGCCTATTGGGAAAATGGAGAAATAGCTGCTGGCAAACGGGTTAGTACGGCCGTAACTTAAATCGAGGGGAGGTCGTCATGCGGTCTCCCGACTAACCTTCGTCTGCTCGCTGGCCCGTGTCCTGACCTTTTCTATAATGATTTCTGCTGTCCTTTTTTTCATTTTGTCAAAAATTTCGCACCAATGGGCGTTGTTGTGAAAGGAGTCCGAATAAAATTCGATTCACTGCTGCATTATTATCTACTCCTGAAGTTTACTTATATTAAAAAACAAAACTGATTGTTTTTTAGATGTAAACACACTGAATATATGTATATATTTATATACTTCAGTAGCTGTTTGTTTTAGCTGTTTCCCAAGCAAAATATGATATGAGTCAGATGAAGTATTATTTACTCAAAAAAAGACAAAAAGGAAAGTTCTTTAAAAGTTCAGTCATAAAACTTTTTTTGGTAAACAACTTTGGCATCGATGCCATTCCATTCTAAACATTCCGCTACTTTCAATTTGATTTGCTGGCCATGTGCTTTACTTAATGTTAATTATTTCTCTTGGGCAAAAACAAAAAATTCGCCCGATCAGAAAATAAAAAAATGCGAATGTCTACCACAAAATCGCAACGCGTGTCCATAAATGTTTATTTTTATTACTCATATGGCAACAACTTAAACAAACAACATGAAAATACAAATAGCAACAAAACCGACTGGCGTCAGTGTGAAATCGTATAATATTCATATTCTATCTGACAATAATTGATAAAAAAAAAAAACAACAACAGAGTCAATAAAGCGGAAACACGAAACTGACGTCACGAAGACGCGCATTTGTGAATCGGGAGTATGATTAAGCACAAAGGTAAATACTAGTATATGAAAATATTTCCAACTGCCTGGGCTAATAGAGAGGGGGGATTTCGACCTTGATACAATCAAGTATATATATTTATTATCTGAGTTATAAGTGACGCGTTTTTGTACTTGTAAATTGCTGGCAAGGGAAATGCTATATAAATTTTTATTTAATTTATTGGCATATTTACATGGAAAATGCAGATAAAACAGCTCCTAAGTTGCAGGCACTTTATTTAACTTTTAGCACTTGTAGAAATATTTCATTTTGCAAACTTTTCTTTTTGGCTTTAATCACTTTTTGTGTCTGCACAATATTATTAATTTTATTTATTCCTTATCACTGAGCTTTCGATTATACCAAAATTTTTGTGAGAAGGGGCATAAACAAGGCAAATTCACATAAATAAACAAGTTTATTTATAAATATTTCTTCAAATTAGTTTCACTTTTTTCTTTATTTTTTGCACTAATTCTTTTGAAATTTGGTGACACTTTTATTTTCCTCTTTTTGTTGTTTTTACAAAGAATAAGCTATAAATAAACTGAACCGTGCGCCGGGCTCACTAAATCTTTTGTTTTTTTTTGATTTGGCACTGTTTTGACCGCTCACGAAATGAGACGAAATTTAATTTTGGGTTTTGGTTTTTTCTGTTTCGAGTGCCGCACGACGCCGACGAGTTTCGTCCGTTACGTGGACATTTTGTTTGGATTCTCGACTGTTAATGCGCTGAGGCAACAACAACAAGTGTTCAGAGTGAAACAGATATAACAGAGTATGTTGATTGCACAGCTCTTTGCTGTTATTGCGCTGCTATACTCTAAATGTACTGTTTACGTGCTGCCGTTACACTCAAACTGCACTGTTAAAGCGCTGCTATACGGAAATATTGACAAAGAGCACGATTCAGAGATCTGGCTCTCTCTTAATCGTGTACCGCGACAGCTGATTTCCCGCTCACAACAAGTGTTTTGTACATTTAAGAGAAATTCAATAAACGTGGATTAAAATGGATTTAATTTGACAAATATTTAATAAAGTTTAAAGTTTATGTAGATAAAAACATTATTTTTCACAAAAAAAGATAAATCCAAAAAAATATTTTCATATAGTGAGCTTCTGAAATATGCGCCATAAGGGCACAAAGGACTGGATCGTGCGGAATTGAAACACTTGCACAAGTGAACCCATTTGCATTTGCATGCAGACGCCATAAACTGCAAATGTCTGGTCACATTTGCGCTGCTTTGGCCACTTCGATTAGTTGGCCATTGTGTGTTGGCCAGAGGAACAAAACAAGCTGCCAGGAGTTGGCGGCAGGCGGGTGGTGGGGGAATATGGAGTTTGTATGCACATAGAACGGTCATTGTTGCCACTCGTCGACGTCGTCGTCGTTCATAACCTCAAAGCAGACGCCATAAATCAAAGCGCAAATTTGCACTTTAAGTGCGCTTTCAATAAGTTTTAGCACTCGAGCTCTCTATGTTGTTGTTCTTGTTGAAAGTTCTGTTGTTGTTGTTCACATAAATCATAATTTAAAAGCTTGGCAAATGCAAGGCACTAAAATATAACAAAAACATCAACTTAATGAACTAAAACAAGCAAAACTTTGCAATTTGCATAAAGAATGTAAAGAGCAACCGCAACTTAAGAGCACGCAAAGAGAGAGAACAGGAGAGAATGAGATGCGACTGCCACAGTCGCTAATCCGGATCAGTTGATTTAGTCATCAAATGCAAACAAAAGGTAATACTAAATATATATGAAAAATAATCAGAAATGACAACAGAACAGCGTAAGTTCAATGGAATCACAATTGGGCGAACCAGTTCAGTTAAGCGCAAAATGAGTTTTGGTCAAATTAAGTTGCCAAAAGGTTTATGATTAGGTTTACAATTTGCGAGCTGCGAGTGACAGTCCATCATCGTCTGGCAACGTGATAAGCAGGGTTTCTTGAGATAAGAGATAGAGAGAGAGAGAGAGAGGGAAAGAGTGCACGCAAAAATCAAAACCCCTTATCTTATCAGCTGTTTCAGAGCAAAAATATGAGAGAATGAGAGAGGCAACCTCGGGGTTTATGCAGGCGCAACTAATTGCCATTTTGGTTTTTTAATTTATAACTGATTTGGGAGCTCACTGTGTACATGACCACACATACACACACATGCATACATATGTATTTAAATATAAATATATGAACAGCAAATTTTATTTGAATAACGGACTCTACTCGCTTGAGATTGTGATAGGCGACGCTTGAGAATGATTCATGAGAAGCATCTGCGCAAATTGAAATGCTAATATTGAATTATTTTGAGCAATTTCCTGACAGTTAATTACATTTCGAGAAACGGAAGTCTGTATTAAGTCACCAGCAAACAATGAGAAGAAAATATGTTTTTCGTTGTTAATCAAAATAATCTTAAGAAAACCGTTTATCGAGGATTCTTCATTGGTACACAGATGATAGATCAACAAATGTAAGGACTTAACCGATTGACATAATTAAAATAAATATTTAAGTCCGCCAAATGAATTTTATACAACCTTAAATTCTTTGGATAAATAAATCTTTTGATTATAATAACTAATAAAAATTACACGTATCTTATTTTATGTTATTATTGAATGAATGCCTTTTACTACTGCCATAGAATCTCAACTGCTTTAGTTAAACACTTTTTACGCTGACTGTTCATATGAAAGCGTTTTGGTTTAAAAATATCGTTGCATAGCTTTAGGCTGTCTTATAATTTTGCTAGCCACCAGTGCTGCCCATTTAAATAAAATCATAAATATATTAAATTGCTATGAATAAAATAAATACATTTTACGGAATGTTAAATTAAGATAATAAATCATTTAGCCTTAGCTTTCAATTAATTTTAGCTGTTTGGCAATTTTTTGTTGTTGTTGAACTAAAAGTTGAGCGTTTAGTTAACAGAAATTATGAGTTGCATTTGGATTCGATTTTTAATGAATTTTTGACAAATATAAGAATTAGATAACAATATAAATATAACAATATTTGTTCTTGTTTTTCTTGTTTCCTCCCTAGTTTCTCAAAAGTTGACAACACAACTGCCAAAGCCTATGCGGCGCATAAAAAGCAAAGAAACCTGTAAAGCACGAGACAAAAAGTTCACAAAAAATAGAGGGGTAAAACAGACCGCAAGCCAAAGAACCTTAACCTAACTTAACCCGAAATTTGAACTCGACTAATTGCCGAAAAATTGAAATGAAAACCCTTCGCTGACAACGCGAGCCGCCAGTCAAAGAGGAATATGATTATTTATGTATTGCGGTAAACGGTAACACAGGTAGACAGAAAGAATAGAGCGAGAGAGAGAGAGAGAGAGAGAGAGAGAGAGTCAGAAGCCAGGGGAACAGGAAAACAGGATCTCCCTCAAAGGTGTCGATTGTCATTGTCAGGTAGGTGCAATGAATACCCAAGAAATGAAACCCAAAATTATGCGTAATAAACCATGGTGGAAATTCTCAAGCAGTTGACTGGAAAACTACGCGAACAACGTATTGTAAACAATTATTGAGGAGCATGCGAAGAGGATTAGCGGCTGTTAAATATGGCCAAAGCGCTCTACCTGCAATTTATGTACACATATATAAAATATGTATGTATACATTTAAGATAATTCATATGTTAAAATAATAAATAATAAATATATATGTGAATATCAATAATAATGGTTTATAAAATTACCATTTGATATAATGTATATTTTTGAAATTGTTACATTTTGTTTTTGATTAAAAAGAATATACATAAATTCACGGCAACTCAAGAAATTTAATCAGGTTATTTTCATTGATATATTAAGCATTGATATCGCACTTGTGGTGGGTGTTTCTTAACCTACGCAACAATAGCGAATGGTTCTCATATCGGCACAAGTATTTATATTAACATTCATTCATTCGTTCAGCTTGATAAGAAGCTAGACGATATTGTGAGTCAGTTGGCGTACACTCACCTTGGGTTTGGTTTTGTTTACGATTTTGCGATATAGAAACTTGTACATGGTACAACAACAACTGCAGCAGCAACAACAACACTACATAAAACAGATCACGTTTTGGTTTGGTAAATAGTTCTATTCAAATTTGACACGCACGATCTTCACCGATTAAGCCAAAAGCAAATGTAAAATTCTATAACAATTTATCGGGCCCGATTTGAACGCACTGCGTCTCATAGATCGGCAGTCGGTCTCAGTCCGTCCGTCCGTTGTCCGTCTGTCTGTCCGTCGGGCTTTGGCTTGTGTCTGTCGCGCGAAACGTCATCGATGACTAAGCGGCGATCTTAGCTAGTTGAGCGTGATGATCTCTGCGGACTTGGGCGAAATTTTGCATGTGGCTGCACAGGAGCGGCGTGCAGGTAGACCACAACTATGGGCCCGCAGCTAAGCCATGGCCATGTTTTGTGTAAACACTTGGGCGGAGTTTATAAAACAAGCTAAACAAGATCTAGTTATTAAAAAACATCTAATGCTGGTATATTACAGTTTCATATTCAGTAATTAAATAAATATACAATTTTTGTAATTAATTCCAGTTATTTATTACTACTTATTTAGCATTTATTTATTCAAGCATTTTACTTTTAGTATTTATTTAATTTTTAATATAAGCCTTTTTTGTTCAATCGGGCGCACTGAAGCGACCCGGGAATGCAACCCTGGTGTCCAGCTTTGTTTACAGTTGCTTTCTGATGCCGCCAATTACATTTGCTCCCACGTTGTTTCGTTTGAAACAACAACTACAAAAGGCAACGAACGAATCGGCTAATGTCAACGAAAAGTTCAAAAACTGGGCACACTTCAAAGCAACGGCATTTTTGTTATTGATGCATTGTTGTTGCGAGAGAATGTCAATGAAAACGTCGGACGAAAGAAGATGAGGAAGCAGCAGAGTGGCATCAAAGCCATTAAAAATAATCAAATAAATTTGACAACAAAATAAACTTCGACTAGCAAATTAGACGTGGCAAAATGTGAACAAACTAATTAGCCATAACTAACAAAGGGGGAACTGGAACTGGGAATGGGAAAGAGAACGAAAAGAGACCGCGAGTCAAAGAAGAACAGGTGCGACGCTGACATCGTTGGGTGCTCTGGCATTTGTAGAGGGAGAGAAATGAAAATGAACGACTGAGAGAGGTATGCACGGAATGCTGCACCTTGGCATTGTGACGTCACAATTGTAGAAACATAAATTGCTATTCAAGTCTTTACGTCTTTTACTGTACACTTCACATACTTCTGTCCATAACTTCTCCAAGCTCAGCATTCGAGTTGCCCTCATTTAATTGTAATTTTCTTCGCACAAAATTACTAATACAATTTATAAAAAAAACAGGAGATGGTAAAATTTATTCTCTACAACAAAGTTAATACATTTGCAAAATCAGAAAAATAAATCGATTACGAATATAGGTGTGTCAATGTTCACTGCAAAAGAGGCCTTTTTATTTTTAAAAATAAATATACCTATAGATATAGCATTATATGTATTCCAAACAAGCTCTTATCAATATCAACGCAATGTAAACAGAGCGAAAACCGATATTGTGACGTCACACTCTCTTAAAACGCGGCCTTTCGCTTAAAGCGCCAAATAACGGATCTCTCAATCGGGGCTGCTTTTCCATTTGGAGTCACCAAAGAGAGAGGTAAAAATAAAAATGCAACTGTTACTCACCTGAATCTCGAGCAAAAGCTCCTGCTTCTTTCTCCGCAGCTCAATGAGCAGCTTCTGCTGTTCCGGCGTCAATTCTGCAAGAATAAAACATAATTCTTAGGCGCTTGTTGTTGTTGTTGCCGTTCATTCGGTTAATTGGAACAGCGACATTCCACTCACACACACACACACAGTCACACACACACGCGCGCGCATGTAAATAACGCATACACACAGATGCACGTACACAAGCTGCATTGGCCGCAAACAAATGCGCTCGAGCAGGACAGAAGATGCTGTCAAATCAATAGAAACACAACTGTGCGCTTGTTGCTGTTGTTTCCCAAGTTGTATTAATTGGTTTATTTATTTAATGCCGTATTACGAGATTAATTCAATTGAAGGCCAGTTAAATAGCCACACGCACACACAAACGCACGCACACGCCCACAGGCAGCGTCGCTTGTTGCTTCAACACTTTACTGTTGTCTAGCCCCCTCCCCTCCCCAGCACCCCCGCGCACGATTTGCATTTAGCATTCACACACAATTTCACTTCAATTGCAGCTTAGACTAATCTTTATTGCCGTCTGGTCGAGCGTTCTTCTCTTTGTTTTCTTGTTTACTCATTGCCCGTACGTTCGTCGTGTTTACCTGGCATCGAGAATTCGCTGCGCCCCTTGGAAATCGCTCCGTACGATCTGTTGTCGAAATTGTCCATTGCGCTTATCATTGTGGCGGGCAGACGGTTATCGCACACACACGCACGCACACACACACGTTGCACTAGTTAAGCATATTTGGCAGCGGAGGTGTATTTACTGGCGTTTTCATTTATTAAACACAATTCAATTTCTCATAAAAACAAATCAACACAAAAAATTCTTTCGCCGTTTTTCTTGCCACTAGGGATGTGCTAAATGACGATGCCTGGTGATGGCACAAGCGAAACCATCGATGGTTTGGCGTTGCCACACAGTTTCTAACAGTTCTTAAAAATGTAAAGCTGGGTGGGCAGCACATTATTTAACAGCTTTTAAAGTCACGCAATTTAAATTGCTTTTCTTCTCATTCTGCAAACTGAAACTGAGCATATTAAAAAATAAAAAATTTAAGCAAAATTGATTCTGTTAATGTATCGATTA
Organism: Drosophila robusta; assembly: GCA_035043565.1. Lineage (NCBI taxonomy): Eukaryota > Metazoa > Arthropoda > Insecta > Diptera > Drosophilidae > Drosophila > Drosophila robusta. The sequence continues at coordinate 6,714,731 of JAWNMW010000583.1, read as the reverse complement.
CGTTTCAAATGTGTTTATAGAATTTAAAAAAACTTTATTAGTTTTGTACTTGTCACAAAAACGTCACAGTTAAGCAAACATTGCAAAATTGATACGGATTTTTTGTCAGCTACGTTTCAAATACAAACTAATTTTATTCCGTTTTGTTCACACTATTTATTGCTTGTAATATAACAGCGAGCCCACCTAGTTGACAGAATTGCTCCACCGCGGCGAATTCACGCCACAGCGCAGCAGTAACTGTGACTCGCCACACCGAAGACCCGTGACACGCACTCATCGCACTAACGCTCACCACTAATCGAGACTGGCTGCAAAGGCAGTAAAGCACCTTCGGATTTCTAGAAAATTCCTAATATTTTGTTAGCACTGCCAAACGAGCGCAGCCGGACAACAAAAACCAGCGCATCACAGGCACAGGCAACACAGAGCATCGGCGAATGCGTATATCGAGCGCATTTTAATACAGCAAACGGACGAGGCAGTCAGCGAGAACGAGAGCTAGAGCGCCATGGCCAAGTGGGGAGAGGGGGATCCACGCTGGATTGTCGAGGAGCGGCCCGACGCGACGAACGTGAACAACTGGCATTGGACGGAGAAGAATGCGACGCCCTGGTCCAAGGAGCGTCTGCATCAGCTGTTCGTCGACTTCAAAATAGGTTGGGGCCCCATTGCCGTTGCGCCAATTCGATTCTAACCTTAATTTCTGCATCTGTTCGCACACAGAACAAGGCGACGTCGTGTGCGTGGTGGACGGCGTCGAGAAGTGCAGCGGTGAGGCGACCGTGAACAATCGCAAGGGCAAGCTGATATTCTTTTACGAGTGGGAGCTGGTGCTCAAGTGGTCCGGCCGTCTGCTCGGGAACAGCCAACTGGGCCACAAGGGCAAGCTGACCATACCGAATCTGTCCGAGGAGAACGGGTTGGAGGATGTGGAGCTAACGGTGACCATTGACGAGTCGAACGACGAGTCGGAGACCCTCAAGCAGTTCATGTACAATGTGGGCAGGGAGCGTGTTCGCCAGCAGCTGGGCGTCTACATCAAGGAGCTGAAGGAGGAGTACTCGAAGAACTTGATACTGCCCAAGAAGGATGCGACGCACGGCAGCGACTCAACCGCCGAGGCCAATAATGCGAACAACGCCAAGAATGCGGCCCAGAAGGCCGCGTCCCTGGCCACCGCCACAGCGAAAGCCACCTCGCAGAGCAGCGCAACGGGCACCGTCGGCTGCAAACTGGACGTGCGCACGCTCTCCATGACCGAGGAGTTCCATTGCAATGCCAATGATCTCTACAACGCGCTCACAAAGCCCGAAATGGTCACCGCATTTACGCGTGCGCCCGCCAAAGTGGACGCCGTTCGCGGCGGCGAGTGAGCATCCAATTGTTATTCCGCTCGATTCCAGCTTTGGTAACTCCCCTCTCTTTGTCAGGTTTGTGCTTTATGGCGGCAACGTGCTGGGCAAGTTCGAGGAACTAGTGCCCGAGAAGAAGATCCAACAGAGCTGGCGTCTGAAAAACTGGTCGTCCGGGCACTATTCGAATGTCATCATCGAACTGGAGGAAACTGTAAGTAGAGAACGTAGGCAGCATCCTCGAGAACCGAGGCTGGCTTTGGCCAGGGGATTCGTAGTATTTCATGAGAATTCCCTTGAAGATGCCATGTATTCCATTCACTCTTCGAATGTTATCATCGAACTGGAGGAAACTGTATGTAAAGGATGTAGCTAGTGGGATTCGTAGTATTCCCTTGAAGATTGCCCAGCCCAGCTTGACCTGATCACTTGCCAAGTATTTCGTTCACTATTCCACTATTCCATCATCATCGAAGTGGAGAAAAGCACGCACGTAGGGAGAACACATTGGGTTCTGCCAGAATCCGCATGGTATTCCCGAGTTCCCAGAGAATTGCCCCTAAATTGCCCTGCCCAGCTCCCTGGTTTAATCTCTTGCCAAGTATTTCGATCAATTCGCTTGAAATTCTCTACTTCAGATTGTATATATATGCGTACTATTATTATTATTATTTGAATTCTACTTGCAATAGTTAGCCATAGCGTTTTATCCTTTGCATTAAGAGTCAAGGGCTAATTGGCCTTAAGGCAGAGATCCGTCGTAATCGGAGCCGAGTTTTAGCTCATATTCACAGATTCGTCTGCACTTGTCTGAGAGTCTCTGTCGTGTCTGGCCGCCCAAACCGATTTGATTCAGGTGAAATGGCTCCTGCCTGACTAGATAAACGAATGCATCCAATATATAGGCACTATATTGTTCTTGTCTACCTTAATTGGCGGTGGTTCGGTTCACGGCTCGAACATGATTCGTGAGCTTGGCTTATCACATCATTGATCCCTGGTTTTGGTGCGAAATGCGTCGCTTGTTTCAAGTTTGAAATGAAAATATTCGATTTATTATTTATAATTAAAATAAATCAACATATAGGTAAAATCAAGATACTAGATACAAGATAATTCTTATAAGCAAGAATTTCGTATTCGTAATCAACAAACGTTATTTTTCATTTCTAGAACTCAGCCTTCTCGCATATGTAATTGTGTGGACTACTGCAATCACAATCGTTCATTGTATAATCTCCGTCTCTATTTCGCATTTCGACGCAGTCCTCGCGGCCAAAGTCATCATTTGGTTCTCCGGGATACCATTCGACGAACGGCGCTTTGAGGCCCGTAGTTAGCGAAAGATATTGTCCCTCCTTGCCGATATCGTTGATGTCCACCCAATAAAAATTTTGTCTCAGATTCTGCTTCACTGCATCGAACTCCTCCTGATTCTGCAGACTGGCCAAATGTCCACCTAACGCGCGACAATTGTTGGCTGCCTCAAACCAATTGACCTTTCTATTATGCTCAATATAATAATATTTGGTTCCGATTTTGCTAAATAATGACATTTCACTGGCTTTCCTTTCGTTATCTATTCTGTTTTGAATCTTCAACTGTTGCTGCATTTGCTGCATTTGCTGCTCGATCAGATCAAATTTTTCGTGTAGCAAACGTTCAATATTCTCGAGTCTATTTAGAAATTCTGATTTCTGTTTGGCATTATCGCTATCGACCTGGTCTTGCAGGACCTTTGTGTGGTCCAACACGGGTTTGATTACCTTGAAGCAGAATTGGCCACAGGTAGATTCGACTTCATTCACCTTATCGCAGTACTGTTGGAATGAAGGTACGTTTTTTATATATCCCATATTGTTACGGTTCTTTGACCTACCTCACTGCTCGCTCGTAGGGCGAGATTTGCGATTAAAAGTCCAATTAAATTGATTTTCATTGCGCCGCACTCAATGCTGACCGTAGCAAAAGTTTTTGTAAACTGAAAAGTCCGACGAAATCTTTACTTTGATACTCATGTTATCAGTATATAGAAAACTGTGTCGCTTATCATTTTTTTTTCAAGAAAAGTGTTATATTACATGTTCGAGCGTTTAAAGTATATATATTCATTATCAGTATTAAAATTCGAATAAGAGATGTTATTCGCTAATTATGTTTATTAATTGTTTGTATTTGTTATCAGGATGTAAAATATAATATAAATACATTATATAAGTCTTGTTGTTAAATTTATCAAAGCGCCTTCCTCTCTGCATTAAGACAAACACTTTAATAGTCGTTTAAACCGTTGTTCTTCTTTATAGTCGTCCAGCACGATGATGACGCTACAGCAGACCGGTATTCCCGCCTCCGAATATGATGCGATGAGGACAAATTGGTATCGATACTACTGGCACAGCATAAAGCAAACCTTCGGCTTTGGCACCTCCATATCGGACGCCTTATAAACTGCACCGTGGTCACATGGACACTGTTCAACGATTGGTTGGGTGCCCATTGGCCAGGCCCAAATGCTTATTACACGAGTTCCATTCTACAGCGCTGCAAATTGATTTTCTTCACCACCTTTAGCAATAATTTCTGTGCGGCTGCGTTCGGCGCACTTTGTTAACACTTGAATATGGTATTCAAATATAGAGACGGACACACTGTTTGACAGCAGCAACAACCATAACAACAACTACAACAACAAATCAAGTCACTTAGTCATATTCGAGCTATGGCACACACTCGACATTGATTCACATATTGTAAACGGCGAAATAAACGTAAAATCTTAATGAACTTTTATGTGAGTTTGAGTTTGGGTATAAGTAAATAGTAAGGACACAGTTGTCGGTCTGAATTGAAGAGAGTACACAAAATTATATTTTATTATCATGAAGCTAATCAAGCGATGTCTCCACGGCTGAAAACCAGTTTCATGTGCAATGCTGCTTCAAAATTAATTTGTTCATAGATGTAGCTTAAATCTGACAAAATCCGATCGTCATTCAAGGGAAGCATCGGTGGTTCAGTGGTAGAATGCTCGCCTGCCACGCGGGCGGCCCGGGTTCGATTCCCGGCCGATGCAAACGGTTTTTTTTTTAAATTATCTATATATTTTTTTCTTCCACAATAAAATTTGAAAATAGGAATGGTCAGAATATCAAGTTCGCAATCTCCGCCAACCTACAAACCTTTATGATGCCTCTATCTTTTAAATTGTGGGAATTATCGATTTGAGCTTTCAGGTATATCGATTTTAGCAATTACGGAGACGGCAGGGGGCGTGCTCGGGAAATTTTCTGTGCTGTTTGCCCGACCAAGGTCACAATATTTGGGGGAAGTCACCACCAATCTACATACCAAATTTGGATGAGGAAGGATGAGCTATGTCGCCCTTAAGGCAGAGATTCGCGTCCATTTTTAGCTGCTTAGTAATGTCTTAATCGGAGGCGAGTTTTAGCTCATATTCACAGATTCGTCTGCACTTGTCTGAGAGTCTCTGTCGTGTCTGGCCGCCTAAACCGATTTGATTCAGGTGAAATGGCCTGCCTGACTATATAAAGGAATGCATCCAATATATAGGCACTATATTGTTCTTGTCTACCTAATTGGCGGTGGTTCGGTTCACGGCTCGAACATGATTCGTGAGCTTGGCTTATCACATCATTGATCCCTGGTTTTGGTGCGAAATGCGTCGCTTGTTTCAAGTTTGAAATGAAAATATTCGATTTATTATTTATAATTAAAATAAATCAGCATATAGGTAAAATCAAGATACTAGATACAAGATAATTCTTATAAGCAAGAATTTCGTATTCGTAATCAACAAACGTTATTTTCATTTCTAGAACTCAGCCTTCTCGCATATGTAATTGTGTGGAGTACTGCAATAACAATCGTTCATTGTATAATCTCCGTCTATATTTCGCATTTCGACGCAGTCCTCGCGGCCAACGTCATCATTTGGTTCTCCGGGATACCATTCGACGAACGGCGCTTTGAGGCCCGTAGTTAGCGAAAGATATTGTCCCTCCTTGCCGATATCGTTGATGTCCACCCAATAAAAATTTTGTCTCAGATTCTGCTTCACTGCATCGAACTCCTCCTGATTCTGCAGACTGGCCAAATGTCCACCCAACGCGCGACAACTGTTGGCTGCCTCAAACCAATTGACGTTTCTATAATGCTCAATATAATAATATTTGGTTCCGATTTTGCTAAATAATGACATTTCACTGGCTTTCCTTTCGTTATCTATTCTGTTTTGAATCTTCAACTGTTGCTGCATTTGCTGTAGCAAACGCTTCAATATTCTCGAGTCTATTTAGAAATTCTGATTTCTGTTTGGCATTATCGCTATCGACCTGGTCTTGCAGGACCTTTGTGTGGTCCAACACGGGTTTGATTACCTTGAAGCAGAATTGGCCACAGGTAGATTCGACTTCATTCATCTTATCGCAGAACTGTTGGAATAAAGGTACGTTTTTTATATATCCCATATTGTTACGGCTCTTTGACTTACTTCACTGCTCGCTCGTAGGGCGAGATTTGCGATTAAAAGTCCAATTAAATTAATTTTCATTGCGCCGCACTCAATGTTGACCGTAGCAAAAGTTTTTGGAAACTAAAAAGTCCGACGAAATCACCTTTTATATAGTCATGTTATCAGTATATAGAAAGATGTGTGTCGCTTGAATATGGTATTCAAATGTAGAGACTGACATACTGTTTGACAGCAGCAACAACCATATCAACAACAACAGCAAAAACAACAACAAATCAAGTCACTTAGTCATATATTTTTCTACCACAATAAAATTTGAAGAGAGGAATAGGCCTGTAGCTTAAAAGTTGTAGAAGATATACCCATTTCCGATTTTTTACGGGGGAGGGGGGTGCTAGGGGCGTTATAGTGGGCGTGCCCGGGATATCAAGGTCACAATATTTGGGGGAAGTCACCACCAATCTACATACCAAATTTGGTGACTCTCACATGACTATTGTAGGAAATATTCACCTTTAATCGATTTTTGATTTGAGCTGTTTCGTCATGTTACCGATTTGCCTGCCTCCCAGTGGGCGTGGCACAGAAATCTTAACAGTTTACCTGCAACAGACAACTACAACTATATACCCAAAGTTTCAAAAATCGAGCGAGTCTAAAAAGCAAAACATACACAGAAATTGTTGTGCTGATGTTTTGTTCTGATAATGCATAACAGAGAGACGATCTTCTCTCTACATATTAAAGAGAATCAAACTGAAAAATAAACCACTATCTCTTTGTCTCTCTCATACTATGCATATATATATACATATGAACGTAGATTAAATATGCTGGATTTGAAACTTTTATACTCGTTCACGAAGTGAATAGAGTATATTGGCTTTGTGCAATGTCCGCCATGCTGTCCGTCCGTCTGTCCGGATGAACGCAATTTTTCGCCGCTTTTGAAGATAAAATAAATAAAAAAGAATTGAAGAATTGAATTGAAGATGACATTTTGGATATATACACTTTAGACAAAGTGTTAAGATTTTTGTGCCACGCCAAATCGATAACATGTTGATACTTCGCAAATTGCAAATCGATAAAAGATGAATATTTCCCAAAATATAAAAGTTAGAATCACCAAATTTGGTATATAGATTGCTAGAGATTCCCTAAAAATTGCGACTTTGACTTCCCAGCCCCCGCCTTAAAAATCGGAAATGGCTATATTTCCCACAGTTTTTGAGCTACAGTCACCAAATCTTAAAGATAGATTAGGGGGTCACCCGCTTTAAATAAGGGTACAGTTAGTCGCCCACGCCCACTCCCGCCCCCACAAAGCGCGAAATTCTGTATCTCTCACAATTTTAGAGCTAGAGTCACCACATTTTAAGGGTAGATGGCTGGTCACCCCTTTTAAAGTTTGGTAAGAACATTTTCCGCCCTCGCCCACTCCCGCCCCTACAAATCGCGTAAATCTATATCTCCCACAATTTTAAAACTAGTCGCCAAATTTGGCAGACAGTATTTGGGTGACCTCCTCTTAAGATCGAGCCACCTCCCTACGAAATACAAAAATTCTGTATTTTTCCAAAATAACAATAATAACTTCTGTGTACTGTGAACGAGTATTACGCAGTCGGTTACGGCCGACTGCAAAGTTCTTACTTGTTAAAACGTGTATTTCAAATTCTCATCATTGAATTGAAATTGTTTTACTGTACTAAAAAAGAAGATTAGCATTTATATGGCATTTGCTTAGCGTATTAATATATACATAGATTAATATATATTTAATTAATTAATAAATAAACCGTTCTTCTTCGTTTTTGCTCCTGTGAATTTATTTGTAAATGAGATCATTAATAATTTACCATTTAAGTTTATTAACTAGCTGCAATAATTGTAGCAGTGAAAAATTAAATTTTATTAAAACGATTTAACAACAAAGTGTTTTTACATGAATTTGTTTATAATTGAATGTGAAGCATTGACAAATAGTATACAAATATGTTTAATTTATATATTTTCTTCCCTCTCACAGATAAAGTTATATTTTTCAAAACAAAAGCATCATTCATAGCGTACTCAAAGTACTTTCGCATTGCGACGCAGTTTCGTTACCGTTATAGTTATTTGGTTGTCCTGGATGCCATTTAGTGAACTTTGGCCGTTCGCCAGTAGTTGTTGACAGATAAGTGCCCGTCTCTTCTAAGTCGCTTATACCCAGCCAATAATTTTCTTTAGTCAGCTTCGATTTTAACGCTTCAAACTCGTTCTCACTCTGCGGGCTCGCCAGATATCCACCGGATTTTTGACACTTGTGCGCTGCCGCAAACCAGTTCAGCTCTACATTATTTTCTATATAATAATATTTGGAATCAATTTTCTCAAACGGTCGCATATCAAATTCACTTTTCTTTTCGATTTTTCCTCGGTCTTTTTTTCGAGTAGCAGGGATTCAATCTTTTCAAGTTTGACCATTAAATTCGACTTTTGTGCATCATTGCAATCGACCTGTTTTTGCAATGCTGTTTCCACTATTCGGCTTAAGTCTGTCAGATGTTGCTCCTTTCTGTCCTGCAGCAGACGTTCAATATTCTGCACTTTATCCAGAAATTCTGATTTCTGTCTGATATTATTGAGACCGAGCTGCCCTTGTAGGACCTCTATGTGCTCCAACACGGGCTTAACGATCTTGAAGCAGTAGTTGCCACAGCTAGATTCAAGTTCTTTCGGCTCTATGTAGTCCTGTTGTAGTGAACACATTTTTTTTATATATCCCATATTGATACGGCTCTTTGACTCACCTCACTGCTCGCTCGTAGGGCGAGACTTGAGATTAAAAGTCCAATTAAATTGATATTCATTCCGCTGCGCTTAATGCTAACCGTAGCAAAGCTTTCTGGCATCTAAAAAGTCCGACGAAATCATCTTTATATTGATACTCCTGTTATCAGTATATAGAAATTTGTTAATCTCATCATTTTTTTTCACGAAGTGTGATACGCATGGAAGATGACGTTTATTAATTATTTGTTAACCAGGAACTATCTTGGAATATGCTTTATTGAAGTGCCTATTAGGTGTGTGTATATTAAATCTAATGGTTAAATCTTGCATGTATATCTGCAACATTATTTGGATTTCTAAAAGTCCGCAAAGGGCCTTTCTCTTCGCATTAAGACAAACAGTTTAATAGTTGTTTAAACCGATCTTTGTCGGGCTGAATTGAAGAGAGTACACAAAGTAATATTTTCGTGATTGTTATCGTAAAACTAATCAAACGATGTCTCTTCAAAACACCAGTTTCATGAACAATGCAATTTCAAAAGTAAATTTATTCGTAGATGTAGCTTAAAACTGGCAAAATCCGATTGTTACTAAGAAAGGCATCGGTGGTTCAGTGGTAGAATGCTCGCCTGCCACGCGGGCGGCCCGGGTTCGATTCCCGGCCGATGCAAACGGTGTTTTTTATAGTTTTTTTAATAAACATATAAAATATTTATTTATGGAATTTATGGGTTTGTTATCAGTACAAAGAATACCTTCAAGGCACAAAAAGTACTAGTGACTTATCATAAGTATACAGCAATGCCTATAGCTTTATTTAATTAATACTTCTCATTTGCCTTTTTCCATGAAAAATTAAGCCAAAAACATTGATTACTCATTTCTTTTTCTACTGAAATATAAATATACATTGTTTAATAAATTTGATTTTTACATAAGTATATATGTATTTACACATGCCTGTGGGTATGGATATTTATTTCATAGACTTGACCAATCAGTGACTAGTTTTTGTAGATACTTGAGAAGTAAATAGGCAAATGCTAAAACATGGTTATTATTAGGAAATAAATTATTTTAGAAACTAGTTGATTTATCAAACTTTTTTCGTATTGCCAAAAAAGTTTAAGATTATAAGTTTTGAAATTAGATTTATAGAAGCATCGGTGGTTCAGTGGTAGAATGCTCGCCTGCCACGCGGGCGGCCCGGGTTCGATTCCCGGCCGATGCAAAATTATTTTTGTTTCTTTTTTTAAAGACCATTGACTCGTTTTCTTGTTTTAAATAAACCGTAAGCACTTTTGTTGTTTAACTTTTCATCGTTACTATTTATTTTTATAATCTCTTTTTACAAAACCGAAACATATTTTTGCAGAATTCCAACTATGGTAGGGTCTTCCTGTGCGATTCCAAATGTATTTGATATTCCTTGAAGCTGTTGGTCTTAAAGGCGGCGCTGGCGTCACACTCGCCACACTCGCCACACTCGTAGATAAACTTGCCCGGATGCTTGCCCGTCTTGATGGATGTGTTTGCGTAGATTGTCCATGCTGCTGCACTGGAAGTCGCAGTGGGGGCACTGATGGGGCTTCTCGCCGGTGTGGCGTCGCATGTGACGCCTCAGATGGCCCTTGATGCGCGCCTTGAATTCGCACTGATCGCACGAGAACCATTTGCCACACTCGCCCAGCTCCGTCTCGGGCAAATGCGACTTGAGGTGCCTGCGAAAAATGGAGAACACATTGAGATGGGCAATGAGAAACCATAAGGGACGTGGGAGGCGGCAGTGAGAAACTGAAACTGTTAACTATTCGCACTGCGAAGCCATATTTAAAATCTCCAGCTTGATTAGACGGTAAATTCCAGTGGCGGCTGTCCCCCCAGCAACGTTGCCGGGAACTAATTGCTAATTTCGCATTCGAATCGCACGCTCGAAATCAAAATACAAAATACGAATAAGTTGGCAAGTCGCGGCTCGGCTGTACAATTGGCAACGACTTTTCGGATAGCAGAAGGACGCCACCGATCTGTACCGGTACCGGTGTACCAGTAGCCGCCGCCAATACCCGTCCGTTCAGATGGAGATCAGTTCTGTAAACAGCGGCAAGGCGCATTCGGGAATAATCGCTCATGTGGTTTCGGTTTTAGAGTCAGCTCTGTGCGCTGTGCCCATTTAATTTAAATATATTTATGTGCTCTCGCTTCTGATCAGATCGGGCTTAAATCTTATTAAACAAGTTTATATATACTTTTGAGTCATACATTCGTGAAAGTGTATAATTTTTTCTTTTCTAGAATGTAGATTCGTATATTATATAATATAAAAAATAAATTTCAGCATTGAAAGTTATGTTATTTTAAAGAAATTAATTAATACTTAAATACAGAATATATATTTTATATTAATTCAAGTAAAAGTATCTTATTTGGACACTATATCAAAACTTGTATTTGATTTCGAATGAGTAATAAATAAAAATAAAAAAAAAATTCACCCGAGCAAAAAAAAAAAAAAATCCATATGCCCGACCGGATCGCTGACAAACACGACAGCAGGGTGCACACAGTTACGCGCCTTCAATTACGACCCAATGCTGGTTCAGGCTTACGAGCTGCAGCCTCCGCCCTCTTCAAGCTCGGCCCAGAAGCGAATTCGCGGCCTGCGGCTGACGCTCATTTGTTGCTAGTGTGTTGTCCACTCCACTTATCAGCTACTGTCCAAACCGAGGACTCACAATTAATTGCCAATGTTCTGCGTGGTCGCCGAATTGGAATCTGTGTGAAATCTCAGGCACACAGCTACAGCTAAAGCTATATAGACGCAGGCGGAGGCGGAGACGGAGGGGGCGGGCCCAGTGCGGCTCATGCGCAATCGGTAGGCTTAATTAGCGGCAAGTAATGTTGCCGCTGTTGCAGTTGCAGTTGCAGCTTCGTGCCCGGCTGCAAGTTGTAGGAGTAAACTCCGCCACCGCCTGGCCGCCGTTCTCTGTTGTCTCAGGCGTCGCTTTGAGCGGCCGACAACGCGTCGATCGCCCGAAACGAGGCCGAAACTGGACGCGTTTTAGCCAGCCTTTAAATTCTCGGACAGACCGCGCTCTTTTTGATAGCTAATTGAAGATCTTGACTGCCAGTTAAGCACATCACAACCAAGTCTGTGTGTGTCTGTGTGTTTGTTGAATTTTGTGGGATTTATGCATGCCTGATCATTTTCCAAACAGAACAAACCATTTTTAATGAGCTCAGGTGTGACGTTTCGGTCCACTCTTGTGTAGAAATAAGATGTGTTCCCAGTTTAAGGATATTTCATTACAGACTTAATAATCTGTCACTTTGTACTACAAAAAAGCTCCGTTTCCTTAATTGCTAAAAGTTTTATAGTTTAAACAATTGACAACAATTGTTGTCTAGCTGGTAGCACTCGACTTTGTCTGTGTCAAATGTTCTCTTAATTATACAGTTTCCCTATCCATTTTCCGGCCATGTCCAACAAAACAAAGCGAAACACACACAAATAAATGTTTTACAGAGCTTAAAATGAGAATGAAGCTGATCCGACAACAGTTTTAGATTTTAGCCATACTTCGACAGCCATTTTATATGATATATAAACTTTGTTCAGCTTGATATTTATTTTCCCCATGATCTATTTCTGTTATTTAAGAATTTTAAATTATAATTAAAAATAACTATGTGTAATTAGAATCAGCAGCGAACCTATTCTATGTATTAAGATCGAATATTTATTATCTATCTTTGATATATTTTTATATATCTAAACTCAATCTATATTATTAGGCATAATACGGTAAAAGTAGTTTCGCATAGGAATCCGACTATTCAATATTAAATATTCAAATTCTTTAACAAAAGACGCAAAAATTGTCCCCATCAAAGCGATCGCTGCGTCTTCAAGACAAAATCCCATTTATACAGCTCTGCGCAGGTGTGTGTGTGTGTGTGTGTGTGTTTGTGTGCATTGGAGAATGCTGTGGGGCGGACAGCTGCACAGTGGCAGTGGCAGGCAACGGTGGCAGTGGCACTGCCAATGCCGGCAATTGGCCCAAAGACCGCGAACGTTGCGCCGTTTGGATGCAGATCGAAGCTGTCGCTGCCAATGCAAAGGAGCAGAAGTTGCTGGAGATGGAGGTGACGGTGGAGGAGGTGCTGGCGGTTGGGGAGGAGGAGCAGCAGCAGCCGCAGCCGCTTCATTCGCAATGGCCATTCCCGTCGCGTATCTTTGGCATTGGAGAGCATTGGAAATATTACAAGAATTCAATGCGCATATCAAAGGCGATCGATAAGTCACGATTTTGTGGTACGACGCGGACGACTCTTCCTCCGGTTTCAGCTCTTTGAGGCCACCATTGGCAGTGTCCAGTCAGCGGCTTCTTGCAGTGCTTGCTGCTGTTGTTGTTATTGTGATTGTTCTGCTTGTTGTTGTTGTTGTTGTTGTCATCAATTTATGCAATTGCAGTTCAAAGTCTGCAATTATGGATGACATTTTTGCTCTTGTTGCTCCTTTTTATTACCATTTTCCATTTTCTTGTTTGTTTCTTTAGTTTTTTGTTCGGCGTTCTTTTTTTAAGAAATTCAAATTCGTGTAGAAAATGTCGCTCGTTTATTTTCTGTGCTTGCCAATTGTATTTGACTTCAACGGCTAATCCTGATTAGCATTTTGCAGATTAGTAATAGCGCTCAAACATGACATCAGTAGTGGGCCACGACCCCGCCCCCGCCCCCGCCCCCGCCCTCGCTCTTGCCCTCACATCACTTTATCGGCAAATTGGCCTGAAGTTGATTTCAAACTAACTCACAGTTATTTAGAAAGGTTTCTTTTTATGTTCATGGCAACAATTAACAGGCGGATAGTTTTTAAAATCGTTTACTAAGCGAAAAGACTTGAATCTTGAAATACATACTCGTGTAAACCCGCGTCAGATTGGGGCGTGTGGCAATGCGACTTAAGCCTTTTATCTCCCTTAGTTTTAAAGCAGGAGATCGGTTACACCCGACTTGTAGCTGATAAAGTGCATGGCAAATTATAGCAAGCAGATTAAGCTATTTAGCTGTGAGCACTATTTTGATATAGGCTCTGATATTATATTTTGTTGCTTACATATCTTTGAAAAATTAATTTCACTCACCTCTTCAAGTGCAGCTCACTTTTGCCCACATAGCTGCAGTTGTCGTGTTCACACTTGTGACTGCCCTTGGCATGTGATATTAGATGGGTTTTAAGGGCCTCCGGCGTAAGGCCCGCATATGTGCAGCCCTCGAAGCGGCAACAAAACTGACGTTCCATCGAGGCGTGAGTCAATTCGTGCAGCTTGAGTGAGTATCTGAAATTGAATAAAAGCAAAGAGACGTAAGAGTCGGTCTAAAAAACCAGCTGGAAATCTGTGTGACACTCAACGTCACATTGTTCGCTTTTATTTTGTATTTTCCATTTTTTTTTATTTTATTTTCGTTGTGTTTTGTATTTTATTAGAAATTTTTTAATTACATTAAATCAAAGCAAAAGTAATTCGCACCAAAGTCACGTCCCATTCGCCCAGGCCGGCGCGTCAGTCGGCACGTTCAATGCGGATGCGGCACAGAGACACAAACCCGGACCGACCTAGGCCACGTCCAGTCCAGAAAGGACCGTTGTAGTCGTCGGCCCACAAACCAAATGCAAACTCGTTGGCAAAACTTTTGTGCACATCAATTACGGATGCTAATTAATCGAAACAGCTGAGAGTCGTCGTCGTCGTGTAGGACAGTGTGGACTTTAAATGAGTCCAGCATTTGGGGCTAGTGTTTTCCATTTGCAAACGTAAAGTATTCTTATTTGGCAGGAGCAGTGGGACAATTTTGCTTTGCTTAAATCACATTTATAGGTAAACTTGAAGTCTGAGTAAGTTAGTTAAATTTAACATTTAATTCAAATTATCGATTAATTTGTAGAAAAATGCTAACGTTTACGTAAAATAGATATAAAGGCTTATATTTCACTTGTACAAATAAATACGGATTCTAGGATTGTATATGGATCCAAGTACCAATAAAGAAAGACTGAGATATATATATATATATAAAGTTATTTTTATATAGGGCATTAATATTGTTTTTATATATGTAGTATATATATACATGAACAAAATCAACAGCAGTCCATAGATTGTGTTTCCATGCAAACTAGTAAAACTCAGGTAATCTGGGTCGGAGTCTATAGCTCATATAGCTCAATCAAAATATCAAATTAAAAGCGTCAATATATAAGTAGCATATTAGATAGATAGTTATCACAAATATCACACAACGATATATTACAGCCTCTAATTGGAACAATCGCTGCAAAACTACGTTTTTGTGTGAAAACACAGTTTACTGTTAAAGTGTAAAACTTCTATATATATTCGCATTTAATGTTCGGTATCTCAAAGATACAGTTTTTGAGTTTATCGTTGCAATTATGTTTGTAGCTGTGATTAAGTTGGGTTGATTTTGGCTTACAACATTTGGCAAATGTATATTTGGAATACCGTTAATGGAACAACATCTATTCGCATAAATATTGAAAGTGTTAATTTCCGTTGCGCATTGCGAATTTATGCGACGTTGTGTCTTGAAAAAGATTCCTCTTAATAATGCGCGACAGGCGACATTAACAAAGTTTCAATCTTTAATCTAAATCCCGCTTAACGGCAACAATGCCAGCGACAGTGGGGCCAGTGGGCGGTGGGCGGTGGGTGGTGGGTGGTGGGTGTGGCCTGCTGGTGTTGGCGACATTGTCATGCATTTCTAATGATGTCGCCGCGCGGGCGGCAACAGCAACATCGGCGTTGATATGTGAAATGTCACTTTGTATGGAGTTTGAATAGCAACGAAGATGACAACGACAACAGGATGACGGGCGTGCCAGGAGCACGGGCTATGGTGGGTTGGGGGAGTCAACGTTTGTCCAAGGCGTTGCTGCCGGTGGAGACCTGACAAAAGGATGCCATTTCACCTGCAGGAGTTTGCCGTAAATTGTTGTTGTTGCTGTTCTTGCTGCTGCTGCTGCTGCTGCTGATGTTGGTTGCTGCCATTCACTGGGATAATGGCGCCGCCAGCAACAACATAATGCTGAAAGAAAAGCAAAGCGAATTAGATGCAACGGCAACGTGCAACAGCAGCAACAAAATTATCTTTCGCTCCGTTCGTTGCTGCCTTGTATTTTCAGTTATAACATTAACTTTTATTTCCTCAACTGTATTTTGCACAGCTGCCCGCTGAGCCCCTCCTCCTTGAACTCTAAACCGTTCAGTTCTCAGAAACTTTCCAGCTTTAACTATCGCTAATTCGTTTGTCTCTGCTGTAACCAGGGTGCAGCCAAACTCAATATAAATATTAACAAATGGAAATTAATATAAATATTAATATTGTACTTGGCCCAAAGATTCTTGGACAGTATCAACAGCATATGAACAAAATTTTGCCAAATTGATATAAATATTTTAGTAAATAAAATAAAAATTAGCCTTCAATAGGAACAAACTAAAATAGATATATAAATATAGCTCACAACTTCGGTTTGTTTATATTCTTATATTCAACAGAGTATTGAAACAAAAACTAAATATTTACCGAGTTGATATATGATATATATGTATTTACTATAGTAGTCAATAGAGCAGGGAAAAGAAAGAAAACTGTTAAAAATTTCGTTAAAACCAAAATTTGCTTTATGACATAGTATTGTATATTGTATATAGATAGCTTTGAAATATAGACGTCGATCAATAATATTATATATATACAAATATACTTTCGCATCGAAAATGTCTTCATATTTGGTGACAAAATTAAAACATAACTATTCTAACTAAAAAACATATCAAAAACTAAAGTGATCAAGTAGCTGATAATCCTATTTAAACAACAGAAAGACTTTTAGTTCGGAATTCCATTGCAAGCATGAATAGATTAGAGACCTAGGCAAATCCAACAGAAAACGAACGCAAAAAAAAAACTATATTAAATATACTTAAGTTTAAGCTGAGTTCTGAGCCAGAGCATTTTGAAATCGAAACACGCCCAGCGAGGAGGTGCCGCCTCTCAATACGGATGCAGATGCGGATGCGGATGGGGGTTCCGACGCAGTGCAGCCTTCGTTGCGATTAGTTGACGAAACGTTTCACGCCTGGCGACGAAAACTTTGCCCTTTTGTTCTGCAGTCAATGGCACGTGGGTGGTTGGGTGGGCTGGCTTCAAAGTCGAACCGAAGTCTCCGGGAATCAGTCGAGCAGCAGCTGCACGCGGCAAAGAAGCTGTTTGGCTTTGGCTGGCGGTGTTGTGTCAACTTTTGCACGCCATCCATTAGAGGCGGGCGGGCGAGACGGCAAAGGACAACTGGCAGGATGCCCAAGACGCTGAGCAAACATGTGGGCCGCGTGGCGGCGGAAGCGGGAATGGGTTCAGCGAATGCGGCAGGTGCAAATGTATCCTGCTGCTCATTGTCAGCTGCATGCGAAGGTGCCACTGACTCAGTCTGAGTCGGAGATGTGTGTGTGTGTGAGTGTGTGTGTGTGTGCGCCTGTAGACAATCGCATGTGCACCTTGGAATGGGTTCCTTGGGCTTTTTGGCCAGAGTGCGGGCTGCTGGTGCAAGCACCCGCCCGTCGCAGTCAATGTTGTTGCTCCCATTGTTGTTCCCAAAACTCGCATAAATATTTATGACAGCCTCCTGCTTGTCTTCGTTGTCGTATCGTGTCTTGGCGGAGCACGGCCCCGTCCCGGGCGTGGCCTCGGTGGCGCAAGTTTTGTGCCGCGGGCGTGTTAGTCACCAGTGCAGCGACTGCTTCCGGTGTCAGTCACAAGGATGTGCTCAAGTTTGCACAGCCAGCCCAATAGCCATAACCACCCACCCAGATCCACTCCACCACCTCCCCCGCACTCTTTGTCCAACTCTCATGTAATTGGTACGTAAGTCTTGTGCCGTCTTTTCAGTTCCAAGTTGTTGTTCGCTTGTGCGACATTAGCTGGATTTTGATGGCTCGTCCTGTGCTGCATGTGAAATTAGTTGCTCCCGGCCGGGAGCAGGGGCCGGGTGCACGGCAGGGGCGTGCCAGCACATTTGTGCCATGTGTAATTAGGGAAGTGCCCAACACCTTTCTCCATTTGCGCTCGCCTCGTGCTGCTTATCTGGCAGGCGGCAAAACTTGATGCGACACAAGTATCGTCGCCGGAAATTACCGTTAAATGTCACCCTTGCACTTGTTCTCTACCCCGTACACCCAAAAAGGGGTTCCCCCCATCTGTGCATTGCATTCTTCTTATGCCGCAGCGAGCTTCAAGTTTTTAATGTGCAAATGTGCTCGTACTTTCGGCTTATATCTCTGCTCTGAGTAATCTATTTTAATCTTATTTCGTTTCTAAGAAAAATTTGAGTATTCCATCTGAATTTAAATGTAATTATATGTGTACTTTATGCTATTTAATGGATACTGGGCATGTTCGCATTTTGCATTAAGCTTACTTTATATAAATAAATAAATACTTTTTTAAAACTCTTTACTCCATTATTTTCGCATTTAGCTTAATTTAATGAAATAAATTGATGACAAACAAGACACTCTGAAACACAAATAATTTTAATTTCTAATGCTTTCTTCTCAGAATGCGCTAATTAAAAAATACAAACAATGAACTGAATCCCGCCTCAGGACTCAGTGCAATGGATCCTAAATGTGTTGTGTTGCTCATATGAAAATGTCATGTGCAGGACACTCCCACAATCCGCCCGTGTCCCGTCTTTGTTGTGCTGCCGAAATAGTTTGGACTCGGGCGCGCAGCAAGAAATGCAACACAAAAAGCGCTGCAAATGAAAATTGGGGAAGCGCGCATTTTGCATTTTGCATTAATTAAAAATTCCAAGCGAAAAGCGATTGCTGCGAGTGCCAAATAAGTAACCAAAAATAACTCATTAAGTGGTGGACATTCCGGCCAAATTACGCAAAAGAACACACACACACACTCACACAAGCTGTGGCACATATGGCAGGACTGCAACTGGACCGGCCACCCACCACAAAGTATGCAATGCACTCGCAAATCAAGCCTGCGGCTGTGCCACGAAAAAGTGCAATCGTCCAGCCAGAAAAAGCCAAACAAAAAAAAACAAACAAAACAAACAGAATCAACAAAAGATATTTGCCGCTCTACTGCCAGCCAGTACATTATTAGAATATTCCTTCGCGTAACTTTTGTTGTCGTGTTTAGGATTCTGCAATATGCCAAAGGCAGTTGTTTGGTTGTACGCCAAAGCAATCGTAGTCTCTTCAATGCACCTCTTTATAAATCCGTACAACAATATTATAAGGCAACAATTTTACAACTTGCAAAAATTGATTGGAAAATTGTATTCTCTTATATTCTCTTGAGATTTGCATTAATTTGATTGCTTTTTTCGATTTAGGTAAAGTGGAAACAACTTAATTCCAATAATCTTAGGTAAAGATTCCTCGTAATTATGTCCGTACAACCTAAGTCCCTCTTTAGCTAGAAATTGCTTAAAAGATGTTGTGCGTAACACGCATTTAATAAATCTGTAGATCTCTGAAATCAAGTTGAAACAAATGCAAAGAAAAACAGTTTCCATACAGCAACAGTTTTTCGCCCATTTATCGACCTTGCGGATGAGTTATCTTATTATAATCTATCGATATACAGCCAAATCTCGATCTTACTGCAATAAATTCAAAGCATCAATAATTTTCTTTGTAAAATTTCCATACAGTTTAGTTCCCTCATTAATTCGTATTTTCTTTGCAATTCAAGCGACATAGAACTTCGTATAACTCGTAACTCCTTTTTGTAACCTTTTATAATTCGTAATGCAAAAATGGGAACCTCAAGAAAAAAAATTAAAATAGTTTAAAGCTTGATCTTTTTCTTAATATTAATTTAAGTTTCTGTTTTTATACTCGTTCACGAAGGGAAAAAAGTATATGGGGTTTATTCAATGTCCCACCTTATGTCCATATGAACGCAATTATTTAGTGATATTAAGGCTACAAACTAGAAACTTTGTATATATACCAGCGCCGGATAAAGTTTTTATTGACAGATTAAAATTGGTAAAAATGTCGAATCCATAGCTCCCATACTTCAAACGCCCATAACTTTGTCAAATTTGAATTCCATCAGACGTGAAGGCATTTTGTTCATGGTTTATCTTCTAGATTTATTCTGTATGTAAAATATATTAATTATTGAAAATACATTTTTTTTTTAATTTTTTCGGAAAAAGCATGTACCCCCCCTTACTCATTTTGGAAAATTTTTTTTTTCAAAATTTAGAATCCGGAATTTCTATTTTTTTAATCGATTGTGGTTGTCACAATTAGTATAAAAAACAACATT
Source organism: Drosophila robusta (assembly GCA_035043565.1). Classification (NCBI taxonomy): domain Eukaryota; kingdom Metazoa; phylum Arthropoda; class Insecta; order Diptera; family Drosophilidae; genus Drosophila; species Drosophila robusta. Next base: position 6,694,715 of record JAWNMW010000583.1, on the reverse strand, counting down.
AAAACCGATTCTAAGGGGGTCAAATTTTTTGTCAAAAATCATGCAAAAATTGACAAACATTTTAACATGTAAATCTCTCGGATCCATAGCTCCCATGCTTCAAACGCCCATAACTTTGTCAAATCTGAACCGATTTTCACGTCTCATGGCATTTTGTTCACCGCAGTGAAAGTGTAAGATGTGAATACATATCAAAATTGAGTTATGTGAAATCAATTGAAATGTAAAAGCCCGTTAATGCGTATTTTGATCTTCAAAATCCATGCAATTTCAGATTATCAGGATTACGCTGAATGTAAATAAGATGTTTGTTAATATAGTTAAGGAACTTTAATAGAGAGTTAAATATCGTTAGGTCTAGATTTAATTGTCTACCATCAAAGGTAAGTTATTTGGTTAGCTGTTTTCCGATGCTAGCGAACTGTATAGCATTAGTCGAAACAGATCTAAATATAGTCAAGCAATCGCGTATCAAGTGTGATTAATCATAACATGTTCAGTCTCCAGTAATACCCTTGTATATATATACATATAAAAAATATATATATATTATATCAAAGCAAATAATCATACGAAAAGTGAAAAGCTCTTTGCCAGCTTCATATTTGTCTCAGTCATTTTTCCCTGTCTGGCTCTGGTTGCATGTGCCCGCTAACTGCATCCAGTTATAACCAGGTCCAATTCGTAGTCTGCTCGAGATCCGTTGCCTGCAATTCAACTTAATGTTTGCTTAAGGAATTAGTTGCGACTTGGCAGCGAGCATCAACCGTAGAATATATATTTATATATACAGAGAGAGAGAGAGAGAGGATAGAGGCAGGGACCGAAACACAGAGACAGTGAGACTGCGACTGTGACTGAGACTGATATGAAGCTGGCTGAAGAGGTTTCCACTTTTCAAGTGATTATTTGAAAAATTTATTAAAATGCTCATTTGAAGTTATTGTCGTGCGCTCTTGATGTAGATACTTTGCTTTTACGACTAACGAGACCGAGTGGCCGGCAAGGAGTCGTCCTGCAAATCAACTCAGCGGCAGAGAGTGAGGGAGAGCGAGAGAGGGCAAGAGCCAGGCAGTTAGGGTATGAGAAGTTGTCTGCTTGAGCCGGCAAAGTCTTTCAGCACGCCCCAGTCGAAGAAAGGACGCGACGTCGTCAGTCATGTCAACAGCGCGGCGCAGCGCAGCGCAGCTCACATCCGGAATTCCAGACTTGAACTAACTCAACTTTTACGGCTGCTGGCTGCTGGTTAGCCGGGTCCTGTGCGGATACTTTACCAGCATCAGTATCAGTCTAAAGTTTGTGTCGTCGCCATCCTCGTCGTCGTCGTCGTCGTTGGGCAATTCACTTTTATTGAAATGGCGTGCAATGTTCTGTTCTGTTTGGCTGGATACGGAATCGGATTCTTTTGGCTTGGCGCAACTTCGCATTTCCAATTCGTTGTTGCTTTCGCTGCTCTCTTTGTTAAATACCCTTTCAGGCTGCAAATTTGGACACAAGATGTGGCAGGCATTTTAGCGGGCCCCTTTAAATGATATATATATTTTTGATGCTATATAAGCATATAGCTATGTTTGTCTGTTACTAGCTGTTCAATTCTCCCTGTTCAGAAGCTTTCTTGATGTAATTTTCCAAACTCGTCACTATATTATATATATTTGGCAAAAATTTAGTGGTAATTTATTTTTTCCTTTTCTTTTTAATATTAAGATAAATTTGCCAAAGTTCAACTTTCTTGTGATTTTACAAATTTTATTTATTTTTATTAATAAATAATAAAACTCTCATAAGAGTTACGAATGTGATAAGTTAAATTTTTGGTGAGAACAAATTTTTCTCTGTCAAAATATTTCAAAAAGACGAATCTTTTAAATTAATTAAGTACGACAAGTTTTTGCAGCTAAAATATGATTCGAATTTTAATAATACCATTAAGGTATAAAAATAAAAATTTATTATTTGTATGAAATTGTTTTCTTTTCCAGTTTATGCGGATTACTATATTAAATAACCTGCGTAGGGAACAAGGGCTCAAATATTAGCGCACATTTGCCAAATAGCTGGAAGGGTATTTAAAATTCGGCAACTGCACGCTTAGCGTTCTTTTCTGTTTTTTTTTTATGTCTGCGCATTTGGTTTATTTTATTTTGTATTTTAAGTCATTCCTATGCTGCATCATTCGTTGTCCGGGAGTTGATTCTGTTGATGGCACAAAGTGCAGTGCAATTCATTTTAATGGTCGCTTCCCAGCCGCAGCCCCCGCTTCAGTCCCCGCCCATTGCCATATCCCAATCGGTTCTGTCCAGTTCAGCTGTTCGTTCCGTCACTTGAGAGTCAATTTCACAAAACTTGATTTCCCATTTCCAATGCCGGCTCCAACGGACGATTTAAGGAATTGGATATACCCACTCAGCGCTCGCTGTGCATTCATTCATTTTTATGAATCTGCGAAATTGAGTCGGACATTGTTCGGTTTGCGGTCGGACCCAGAACACAGCGGTCCGGAGCTGAGCTGCGCTGAGCGAAACGTGTTGTGGGCTGCCTCGTCTCATTTGAAGTGTGCTCCATTCCCAATCGCAGCTATTGATGGTCATTGGCAGTTTTCGCCTCTGCCACTGGCAGTCGCATTCAAGTCTCTGCCTCCTCTCATTGTTGCTTGTGAGCACATCACGTCGGAATGCATAACATATATCAAGTGGAGTTCCTTGGATACGGCTTAGACAAGGGTCTCGAGCAGCTTGAAATGCCGACTGGGTAAACTAATCTTACATTGAAATAAGCTTTGCAAAATATAAATACACTATGAAATCAAGAGTGGCAATTGTTGAGGTCAATTGACTAGGAGATACTCTGTACCCAAACATTGTGTAAGCATACAAAAGTTTTCGATATAAATGTAATTAAAAATACTTTCGTACAGAGAATAAAATAAATCCCGCGGTGATTCAATCCTCCACACCAACAGGTTATTTCAGTGTGACCAGACTTAACTTAAGCAATACTAAACAATTGCAAACAGTTAAAATCAAGGCAGTATGGCCTAATTTAAATTTTCCTTCAGGCGGAATATGGATTGGTAAATAAATAAATAGCTAAAATGTAAAGCAAGTAAGAATGTTGCAGACGGTTGTGACCGGCTGCGCAATACTCGTTCACAGTATAATAACAGATTAAAATAGCCGAGAACAGTGTAAACTTTTATTGTTACTTTAGAAAATTGTCGTATCGATCTTTAGAGGAGGTAATCAGAGATGTTTGCCAAAATATGGATTTAAATAAAATTGTTGCTGCTTTTAGAGAAATGCATTAGTAATGCATTAATATCTAGCTTTAATACTGAGCTAGATTTACAGATTTGAATTGAATGGGATTGAAAAATGTTCTGCGATCTTCAGAGGAAATCATCAGTAAACTGTTTGCAAATTGAATGCATCTAGCAAAATATCGTAGCATTTTTTTTGACGCGGAGGTACACGAATATATATGTCAAGTTTCAAAATCTAGTGAACTACTGTTAAAAGAAATGCCTGCAAGGAGAATGATGATCTCAAAGATAGCAATCATCTCATTATAGTTTATCAGAATGTCAACTCCTGTAGGGTACTCACTTCTTCGCCGAGGATTTTACCGCAGGTGCCGCATTGAATTGCTGCTTGGGAGCAGTCGTCGCCCGCTCGGCAGGTCCTGTCTTGGCTGGCGGCGCCGTCGCTTTTGGCCGTTGGCCGTGCATGGTGGCCATGTGGTTCTTGAGGTTGTGCCTGCGGGCGAACTTGGCCGAGCACTCGGCGCACGCGAAGATGCGCTCGTCCGTGTGGTTGCGCAGGTGGGGGCGCAGCGAGTGCTTGCGGAACTGCTTGGGGCAGAGCGGACATTGGAGCAGCTCGTCCTTGCCGATGGAGGAGCCGCGTGCGTGGAAGAGCCGATGGTAGAGCAGATCCGACTCGTACTGCGCACTGAAGCCGCACTGATCGCAGTGCCAGATCTCGGCCGGCGTGGATGTAGCGCTGGACGTGGAGGCGATCGGCTGGCAGCTGCGCGTGTGCCGGCCCAGCGCCTGGGCGGACTGGAAGCTGCCGCCGCAGCTGAGGCAGGCGTGATTGTCCATCGGATGCGCCTCGCGGCGATGTTCGATGAGCGCCTGAGGCGTCTCAAAGCTCAGCGGGCAGCTGGCGCACTGGCTGGCCGGGCGTCGTCGCTTGGCGCTCGCCGGGGCTGCTGCCTGCTCTGCGGGCTGCCGATCCTCCAGCACGTCGAGCACCTCGCGCAGCATGTGCTCGATCTCGCGATCCGGCTCCGGCTCCGACTTCGGCTTCGGCTTGGGCTTCGACTCCGGTTCCGCCTTGCGGCTGGACTGGCGGCGCGCACGCCGCTTGTGCTGCATGAGGCTGCGGTGGCGACGCGCCGCCAACGGCGTCTCGAACTCCAGCCGGCACACGGCACAATAGTATTTGGCCAGGCGATGCTTGTGCTTCTCGTGCCGCTGGAGCGCCACGCGCGAACTCTGCGCGGCGCCGCAGATGTCGCACCGGAAGCGACACTGGTAATAATCGGAGGCGCTGCCCGTGGCCGCCAGGCCGGCGTGCGTCGCGGCAAAGTGGCGCCGCAGCTGTGCGTTGTAGAGGAAGCTGTCGCCGCAGACGGAGCACCGCAGCTGGCGGCGCTGCGCGATGCAAACGGGCACCGATCGATTGATGGCCAACAGGACCTCCACGTGCGCGCTGCCCAACAAATGCTGCCACATCTCCGCGTTGCCCGCGCACTCGAACTGGCAGTAGCTGCACCAGAAGCGCCCGCCCAGGCGCTCCGTGAGCTCCACGTGGGATGAGGAGCGCCAATGTGCCTGCAAGTATATATATATATATTTTTGCTATCAGAAGCTAATTCACAGAGATCTGAATATTACTCTAATAGAAGATCAGATCTCTTTCTACTCCAGTCGCTATAACGAAAGACTGATAAATCACCAAAAAGGATCTGCCCTTGTCGGATCTATTCCTATAAATAGACTGAAGAAAAGACACTTCGGTCTTTTACAAAACCACTCAAAACATTTCTTAAGATGACAGCTTCGTCTTAACCTTAAGTAGAGCAGCAGAAAATAAACTAAGAAACAAACATTGTTAAATGCAAATTTTGAAGAATGTACATGTTTAAAACTCATATTATCTGTTAATATAATAAAGATTTTCATAATAAAAAAAAGGTTTGTCCTGTGATCCTGGCAGTTTTGGGAATCAGCTCCACTTCACGCGGCTAGCTAGAGATACCCTGTACACAGCTGCAAGCTGCCATAACATGCATTCGCATATTCTTTAATACAATGCCAACCTAAGTAAGTTTAGTATATAAATACCGTGATCCGATATTGTTAATTTGGCATATCTACGTCTGTCTCTGCGGTAAAAACACCGATATTTATCGATTTCAAGAAAACGAAGCGGGCTATTAGCGGGCGAATAATTATAAATAAACTTAATCTGCGTATTGAATTAATATTTATAATTTCTCTAGCTCTTATAATTTCTGAGCTCAAAGATTTGTTTATTGAAACTCTCCGGCAACATATATACCCTATGTTGCAGATGCCCACTGTCTGAGGAGTTCGTCACATCAACTACACTGATTGTATTCATTGCTAATTTGCATTATTTTGTAAATTAGTCCTTTCTAGATACTCTACATTGTGAACAAATTGTTCATTAATTTGCGGAAATATTAAATCATTGCCTATTGGTGTTCTTCTTGATTTTCGAGCCCGTTTCCAATGTGGACAGAGCATAAACATCAATCGACGCAAATTTTAGCGTTCCTGGCAATTCCACTGCAAAGCGTGGAAAGTATGAATGATATTTTTGATCTAATAAATAAAAATAAATCATTTCTGACTTTCAGTCAGCGCTAGTGGCGAAGCAACACGAAGTGTGAAAAAAGCGACAAGCAATATATATATATATATATATATATGTATACGCCAACTTTTGTAGCTTACAAGAGTCCAGTCAGGCAGAGTTATAGAATGGAGTTGGAATTGTTTATATATTAAATTGAATAGCCTTCGCAACAGAAATTGTGGGTCTTGAATATGCTTTCGCCACTAGATTGTTACCCCGCACAAACATAAGATCTATCTTGTTTGATTCTCTCAGAATTTGTATTCCGCAAGAGTCTTTAGTAATTTTTTTGAGCACCCACCTGGAACGCCTGCTCCGTGTTGGCATAGAAGCGGCAGGGCTGGCACTGGAACGGCGCCTGGCGCACGATGCTGCCCATGTGCTCGAGGATGTCGTGCAGGGCGTGCTGGCGGCGCAGCGGCGCCTGCTGCTGCTGCAGGCGGCGGTAGTGGTAGTGCGAGATCAGGTGCTTGCCCATGAGATGGCGGGCCATGCTGTGCCGGCACAGCTCGCAGCGCAGCTGATGGGCGCGCCGGCGGCGACGGCGCTGCAGCGGCAGCTGGTCCGCCGCCGGCGTCGGCGTCGGCGGCGGCTGGAAGTCCTTGGCCAGCGTGAGACTGGCGCCGGCAAGATTGGCCTGCTCCAGCTGGCGCTCGGCCTCGGCGCGCCGCTGATGGTAGCCGCTGCGCTGGTGCTGCTCGTAGTTGAGACGCGTCTTCAGGCGGCGGCAGCAGATGTTGCACCAGTAGCTGGCGTCCGGCTGCTGCAGCTTGGTCAGATCGATGTTCTCGCGGTACTCCAGCTGCTTGCTGCCCGGCACCCACTTGCCGTGCGTGTGCTCCGCCGGCGGATGGTCGTGCGGATCCTCGGGCGGCTCGTCCCAGCTGGGCGAGATGCGTTCCAGGTGCGTGTGCCGCAGCTGCGGACGATGCTCCGGCTTCCACTTGCCACCCGTGTGCTCGGCGGGCACCGCCGGCGGCGAGTGGCGACGCGCATCGTACTCCTCGTCGTGGTCGGGATCGGGATCGGGATCGGGATCGTGCTCATGTTCGTGTTCGTGTTCGTGTTCGTGCTCATGCTCGGCCTCGTCGTCCTCGCCATCAAAGTCGTCCGGCTCCTCGTCATCCTCCTCCTCCTCGCTGGCCTCCGGCGAGTGCACAAATTTCAACGGCTTAAAGTCGGACTCCTCGTGCTCCCGCACCGCCTTCAGCAGTGGATCCGAGCAGCTGCCGGCCGAGTGCCAGCTCTGCTCCTCCTTGGCACCCCGTTCGGGGCGTGCGCCCGTCTTGCCGCCGGTGGAGACGCTTTGGAGCTGCAGCGAGGAGAAGAACTGATCGGCGCCCAGCTCGTATGTGGGATCGTAGGCCTCCGTCAGGGACTTGGAGGTCTTGCCCCCGTGACTGGCCGTCGTCTTGCGCAGGTAGCTGCTCGGCGCCTCCGGCTCGGCAAAGTGGAAGCCATCATAGCTGTGATCCATGTTGGAGCGGCTCATAATCGCGCTGCGAGCAACCGAGCTCCCCACCGTCGTTGTCTGAACCACCGGCTGCTTCTCCGGGTGCACACTTCCGGCAATCCGCAGGCAATTCCGTTTACGGTGCTCAATGTACTTGCCCAGACCCACAATTGTCGCGTTGCACTTGATGCACAGGTGCGTGTCCTCCAGATCGTCTGTCTCGTTGTTCATTGTCTAATCAAACGAAAGTGAGGCAAATTATCAATTATTCCGATTCAGCAATTTTTATTTTTTACTATTTATAAATATATATCGACTTGTAAACTTCCAATATTTACTTAATGTCGATAATCGATTTATCGATTGTGGCAGAATTGAATTGATTTGATTGGTGCAATTATGATTTCCTTAAAAACGATAAATATCAATTCGAATTGATTTAATAGTGAAATGATGATCAGAATAGAAAACTTCCTCGTTCTGTTTCTCTTTGATGGCAATATTTTCTCAATATCGGAAGGAATTACAAACAGAGGTGGCTTTAATTAAGTTCCTACTTCTAACATATTTGCTTTAATTTCTAAAAAATTTGATACTGCTGATCAGTTATGTATATAAGCAATAGAGCGGCATTTGTCATGTATTTCTTTGTATTTGCTCAAAGCGAAACTTTGGCCCTTTATCCGTGTTCATCATTGGATTAACTCGATGGAGTGCGTGGAATAGACTGCATGATTTATTGAGATCTCCTCGGAGCAGTCTTCATACGAGACTGAACTAAGCTCTTCGGCCTCTTCATTAGGCAATCGGCAAATAAACGGGCACCGTCTAAAAGCTGCCCAGCACTGGTCATATTTCAAGGCCAGTTTATTCATTAGCCGGCACAGCCAACTGTTATCGGGCTGGGGTTAAGGTTAAGGGGGAGGGGTCAACCAATCCTGTGGCCCATCCCCTGTGCATCAACATCACCACAGCGTTGACATGCAGGCGCGCCTGTGCGTATTCCTGCACAATGTTCCTGTCCATGTGGCTGCTCCCGATCCCCGCCTGCTCCCCCGCAACTTTGCCAACACCCGCATCCCGTGCTGCTTCTGTTTTGTGTTCCTGTTTATGTCCGTGTCCGCCTGTTGGCATTGCGGCCTGTCAGAAATGAAGTTTATTGCGTCTGTGTAGCGTACGTGGCGCACTCTATGCCTCTCCCTCCCACCCTCGCGACTCGCTGCCTCTGTCTCTTTCACTCTCCGGTTTGCTGCGCCTCGCGATGCTAAATGTAAAAGTGTCATTTCCGCCATATGTGAGCGCGATGAACGATGCGTCGCTGTTGCCGCTGACGCCGACGCCGACGTCGGCGTCGACGTTGGCGCTATTGTTGGCGCTGTTAATAATTTCGCAGTACAATTGCAGCAGCAACAGCAGCAGCAACAGCAACAATCAGCGGCAGCAGTTGGCAGTGGCTGCTGTTGAAATTTATACAAACGAGGCCCATGTCTGAGGTTAAATACGAAAAACATAACAACTCTCACTGCCCCAAACCCCTCTCTCACTCTCTTCCTCTCTCTCACTCGCTATTTGCCTCTCTATCTGTGTGCGTCGGCGGATGTCAAAGCATTTGCTGATGATATGAATGTGAAGCTGAATGTGAATGTTGCATATGGAATACGGGAGAATGTGCGATATAGGATATGGGATATGGGATATGGAAACGCCGCCTGCGATGCTTTCATCCGTCTAACGAGCAAACGACAAGGACAATATTGGCCCAGACGTTGCCAGGATGCGTTTCGTTGTTGTTGTTGGTGCTGCTGAGTGATAAACGCGCGTTTGTTTAACAATTAACGTGCCTGCAACACATGCACAGTTATTTATACAAGTGCTCTAAGCAGAGGCAGCCCCCAAGCCCCCTCACTCCCCCACTGCCTCAGCTAACTATTGCTAGCATTTTGGCTGTTACCAATTTTTATATGCCTAATTAGCAGGCTGTCTGATTTTCAGCAGAGGGGCGGGGTGTGCGTGTGTGCGTGTGTGTGCGCTTCTGATTCATGATAATTGCTTATTACACACACACAAATATTTACACGCCTCCAGTGTGTGCGCTGTAGGCGTTTAAACAACTAATTGCCATCTAATTGCACATATCCTGCAATTTATGTGCTGAGCACCAGGCTCAAAGTCACAGGCAAAGTCAATCCAAGCGACTCGAAATTGATGACACACCTGTGAGTGCAGCTGACGAATAAGGCATTAATTATTCAAATAATAAATTACAATTGATATAAATTTAAATTAAAAATCCTTATATTATTATATTTTACTATTATTAAAATATTTATTTATTCCTAATATAGTAACTTCAAACCCAGGACCTCGTTTTTCTATTGCCTGGGCACTTAAATAACTCATCTAAAGAGAACCCAATAATTAATAAGCGTAGTTGTCATGTTGAACCCGTTAACATTAGCTTTTTTAAAATTGATAAATATAAATTTATATAGCAATTTTATTAAGATCAGACGATCCAAAGGGATGGAAAATCGATGACAAGTTTTTTGTGAATTTATTTAAACGCACGGCAGCTTAAAATAAATTAAAAAATTTAATATTTGAAAAATCTACCGATACAGGCAATATAATAAAAAAAAACAATTGACTAATTTGTGACGCAGTCAAGTCTTTCATCAACTAAAGTAAACGTGTAAATGTTTTATACCAATATACTGTCATATGACGTGTGCACTTAAAAGTATGCTATAGAAATTGTGTAAGCAATTTTATGGGATAATATTAAGAGACAATCGTTTACAAGATTTCCGTTTCTTGGCTTTAATAAACTAAATATGCGAAGCGATTTAATGTAAATGCCGTTGACAGTGGCAAGTGTCTTGTAAGAAGAAACCAAACGCGCATGGTAATATGCGAGTGATTGCCACGTTGGTGTGGCACACACAAGTGCACATGTGTGTGTGTTTGTGCTTGTGTGCGCGCACTTATATTGAGGAATTAAATAATAAAAGCAGTTAAGAGCTGCACAAGCACAATTGTGCCATTATTTGCATTTGTGACAACGGCGACGACCAATGGCAACGGCACCCATCAACAACAATAAAAGCAATGGCAATACCAACAACGACAATAGCAACAGCAACAACAACAACAACAAATGGAACAACAGCAGCGACAACAAAAGAACACAACATTGTTGAGGCCATCATCAGAGCAAACAGAGCAAAGCGACAGGCTGGCAAATGCCAGGGACAATGTGGACGAGAAATCCTCGTGGTTGTTTGATTCGAAAATTGAGTTTTAGCGGCGCAAATAAAAATAAAACTTAGAACAGCAGCAGCAGCAGCAGCAGCAACAACAACAGCAACAACAACTCAACCATTAAAAAGGAGTTATCACCCAATTTAGCACCACAAGCGCGAAATAACGCACACAAACACATGCATGAGAATATGGATACAGAAGGCACGGGTAAATGGTTCCCGAACAGCGAGAAGAGTGGGAGGGGGAGGGGGTGGGGGTCTAACTCGACATGTTTGTGCAACCCATCGGCGTCAGTTGAACACCAAATAGACATACTGTACAACATGGCATTTATGTCAAGCACAAGCGGTCCCATATGAATGGCTTGTGGGCGGCAAATATATTGGTGAAAGGGGGGTAGTTCAAAATAGAGGAATATAGCATGCATATAGGGTCAAGTGACGGAACTGATAATGATATACGGGATATATAATTGCAGTGCTTTCGTTATAGCTGATCAAAAAAATTACAGAAGTATTTACACAATACGATATGTTGAGAATAAAATTATTTCAGAATGTGGGGGAAGTGGTAGACGGTAATAAAAGGAGTGTGTTGTATATGCTAAGATGGAATGATATATATGACAAATAATAAAATAAAAATCTTAAATATAAATTTAAAAAAATTTTCGCTTTTAAAAAATATTGCGTTTGCTGAATTTATTTAAATAACGATCAATTTAAGGATATTCCTTAAATAACATAAACTCGCGTCTTCAATTTAAAAGAAAATTCTTTGCAAATAAAGTACTTATTAGTGCTACCTAGGATATTCCTTAATCCAAAATAAAGGTATTCCTTGCAAATAAAGTAGGATACGGTTAGGTTTACTCTACTTAAGAGTGCCCAACTAGCAGTTACAATCTGCCGACAACCCACATCAAAACAACCTTCTGTATATTTGACTGCAGAGTATGCTTTCGCCACTAGATTGTTACCTCGCTTAGAGAACTATTCTTTGCAAATAAAGTACTTATTAGTACTACTTAGGATATTCCTTAATCCAAAATAAAAGTATTCCTTGTAAATAAAGTACTTATTAGTACTACTTAAGAGTGCCCAACTAGCAGTTACAATCTGCCGACAACCCACATCAAAACAACCTTCTGTATATTTGACTGCAGAGTATGCTTTCGCCACTAGATTGTTACCTCATTTAGAGCTCTGTTTATTTTAAACTATATATATATGATTCCAGTATTGGAATAAAAGCGTGATATTCACTTCCGCCTATTGTATGTAGTCCAAGTAGTCATCCAACATGCTGGCCAACTGCTTGCACTCGTCCAGCTCCGATGCAATTTGTCGCAGTTTACTGCTGATGTTGCGAGCATCGTCCATATAGTTGAAGAGCAGTGCCTGCAGGCGTCCCTGGACCCAGTCGAACCAGTAATCCGTCTCCAGGCCCTCCTGCGGCTCCGGCTTGTGCTCGACAAGAACTTTGACGCAGCACTGAACCAATTGCAGGAGCAGACACTCCACACGCGTGCCCTGATCCTGTTCGACGCCACGCAGATGGTGTTTGGTGAATCTCAGGGTCAGGTTGAGCAGCTCCCATATGTACATTTTGGCCAACTCTGGCTTCAGCGTGGGATGAAACACCCAGGTGACAATAACGTGGGCGCCAACAACATGCATTTTCATCAGTTTGTCGGCCACAACGACCTTGACCTGCTCGTTGTTGGCCCACACCTCGAAGAGGGCGCCCAACATGGTCAACTGATTGGCATCGCTGCAGGCCACAACCTGTTGAAGTGCGGCATAGAGGTATTCCTCTAATGCAAATGCGAATCGGCTGCGAACTCACCTTCAGCACGGGCTGAAACTTGGCAAAGATGGAGAAGACATGCGTGAAGGACTTGCTGCCAAGATGGAGAAACGTCTGCATCAGCACATTGATCTTCAGCTGCTCCTCCAGCTCGGTGGTGCCCTCCATCAGACCGCCCAGCAGCTCCGGCGTGCACTTCTTCCGTATGGCCTCCAGCAGGTGCTTGGCCAACATGGCGCCCGGCAACAGCTCATTGATGTACTTGAAGTTCGGATCCGGCGCAACGGGCAACAAGGCCGCAAAGGAGACCGGCACCATCTGCACAATGTGCTGATGGTAGCTGAGGCTGTGGGCCAGAGATGGGGGAATCACTCGACGCACAGCTGAGTTTGTGAATACTACGGATTGTGACTAGCTCAATGTATTCAAGAATTATCTAATGCATTGAAGAAGACATCTCCATAGGAACAAATAATGTTTTTGTATGAAAAAACTAGTTTTTAAATATGTTCTAACCAAGGCGATGCTGACAATTATGAGCTTAATGTATTAACTTAATAACTCCATATAACTATTATATTATATAGGCACCAATATGAGCAAAAGGTTTTAAAAACGTAGTGTGAAAATACAGTTGAAGATAGATATTCAGTCTCAACATTATATCTATTGCAAAATATTGTATTGATATACAAAGCTCGGATATGTATGATATTTAACATATATCCCCAATTTTGTATATATTTTGGCATGTTATTTTTGTTACTTACTAGAAAAAGCTCCACTTTATACTTTTGCTGAATCCAGCCAATTAAACTACTGTAGAGCCTGTTGTGATGACATGGGCTGTTTTGGAACCCGACAGGAGCCCAGTTTGATGACCGGACGAACTTGGCAATTTAGCTCGGATTAATGTCGGTTAGATTATTTGGGTGGTGGAGGAATAAACTGCCAAGTGTAGTAATAAGGAAATTATCGCGTTTGGCTACTACTGATATACTGTCGAAATATCGATAATAGCCAAATGAATGTACATAACAGTGTAAAATGGATGTATTTAAAATCAGAGAGCACTAAAGTAACAACTGTGTTAACAGAGTGCACTCTGAACTCCGCTCTTGTACTTTAGTGCTCTGAGGAAAACGAATAGAAGCAGAGAAGAGAGGAGTCTTCTGTTACTTTGTGCAGGACCAAAAGAAATGCTCAAAATCGCCTATTTCTTCAACTCTGTAGAACACCGAGGCGCTCCCCGAAGTAAGAAACTACAAACACGAGCTTAATCAACAATTCGTTGCCCCCGCTGCCTAGAGTTACCCCGCGAGCAGACTGCAGTCGGGTATCTCCGACTGCACAGACTGTTACCCACCGCATGCACTTCTTGAGCAGCTCGCGCACAAACACGGCGCAGGGATGCAGCTCCGGCACGGTGGTGCAGCTCTCCCAGTCCAGCCAGTTCCACTGATAGCGAAAGTTGCTCAGATGGTGCGAGAACCAGTTGACGAACCGATCGAAGCTGGAGGCGCTCATGAACCTCAGCTGGGAGTAGAGCGTGTCGGCCGCCTGGGCGACCACGCGCGGAAACTTGTCGGGCAGCAGCTTGCAGAGCTCGATGATCAGGGCGCCGTAGTTGATGGTCAGATAGGGTGCGCCGGGCAACTGGAGCATCTGGCCCAGCAGCAGCTCGACGACGCAGTGCTCCATGGCCAGCGCCGGCTTCGCGATGCAATAGGCCATCAGCCGTTCGGCGCAGATCTTGCGCTCCAAGTGGTACAGCTGCAGCGTCTCCATGATCTGCGACTCGATCACGTGCCGTCCGATGTCCAGGACGTCGGGCATGCGCATCTTGGGCGGAAAGTCGCTCACGTCGAACAGCCGAAAGACGAGCTGGGGCCGCGGATAGGGCGCGCCGTCGGGCTCGTGGGGCGGCGGCACCAGCGCGGGCAGATGATGTTGCAGTGCGCTGCTCAGCGCCTCGTCGAAGCTGACGTAGGGGCGCGGCAGGTCCTGTTCCATCCAGTTGTCGCGCAGCAGGCGCATTATCTGCTGCCAGAGCAGCTCCAGGGACTCCTGCTGCGGCACCTCGTCGCTGCTCCAGATGCGCAGCAGCCGGACGCCGTTCAGGTTGCAGCGATCCTTTTTCACGTAGAGCTGGAGCCGCTTCAGCAGCGGCTGCAGCGCCGTCTCCTTCTTCTCGTAGAGCTCGCGCCCGATCAGCGGCAGCGTGCTGATCACCAGTTGGGCGTAAAAGTCGCGACGCGCCTGCGGCGAGGCCTCCTCCTCGCAGACGTCGGTCAGCGCGTTGAGCAGCTGCAGCATCGAGCCCAAGGTCAGCACGTTCGTGTTGACCAAATCGGCCAGCAGCAGCACCAGGCTGCGCGCCCTGCTCCACTCGCCCTCGTGCAGCGACTTAAGCAGCTGCTGCACCAGGCAATTGAGGCACTCGCCGCCGAACTCGTAGTCCCTGGCGTTCACCAGGCCGACGAAGGTCGCGTAGGCGCCGCTTTGCATCGGATGCGCCGTGACGCACTCGACCAGGATGCGCAGGATGTCCCACTTGTAGATGTGCAGCGTGTCGACGACGTAGTAGCTCAGATCCTCGATGCGGCCCTGCACCGTCTCGCTGTTGTGGTCGCTCAGCTTCACCATCAGATTCTCGATGGTGCCCATCACCTCCTTGTGGTCCGCGCGACGCGGCACCTTGCCCGGCCGGCCCTCCATTTCCACAGACTCGCCATCGTCCGAGCTTTCCTCTCGCCAGCGTCGACGCGAATTCATATTCACACACACACGAACACAAAAAAAAATACAAAATTAAATAAAAATATTCCGCAGCAGAAATTCAATTGATCAACTTTGGTATTTGCTTGCAACCAGCTCCGTCAACTGCAGACGAGCGAATGAATTTAAGGGCTTTTCTTTAAATGGAAAAGTCACATCGATTAAAAAATTTCACAGCCTGCTTGAAAATACATTTTTCAACAAGCTAGCTCCTGTTAACCGGCCTTTCCCGTTCAGTACTTTTAAGTACAACGCAACCACTTACTTTTCCACTTATTTTCCAGCCATAGAGGTGAATTTTCGCACATCAACTTTTTTTTCTTTCGCAAAATATGAAAATTTCTGCTGAACAAAATTACTCTAAGATAAAATACAATTAATAGTAAAATTCTACAAAAGCGAAAAAGTTCTAAAGTATTTGTTTTTTATAAAAGTCATAGGAAATGTATGAAAATACATATATATGTTTTAAATTTCCTTAATAAAAGAAAAAACGAAGCTATTAAGGTCACTTGTTTTGCAGGCAAATTCTAAATATAAAAGTTAAATGCGGCCAATTCCCTAAATTATCGGTAAGCTGTGCTAAAAAAGCCAAATATCATAAATATGTAGTTTTATGGAAGAAGGGGGAAAACTGGCAAATAAAATGCACTTTGCGATGCTGGGGGAATTGCAAAGGTGCAACGAACAAACAAGAAGCAACAGCTACAACAACAACAACAACGACAACTGCAATTTGACGAACGTCATCAAAAATTTTACGATGCTCTTATGAACGAACCAAATAAAAAAAATTATATGCCACATAAAGCTGATGACTGATCCAGCCACAGATATTGCCACTGGCAGCCGAACCGAGCCAGGTAAGCGTCATTATGGCCACAGCATGCAAATGACACATGGTCAATGCCAATGGCCAACAGCTTCCTCCACTGGAGGAGACAGCGACATCGACAGACGACAGAAGTTGTGACAATAAAACAGCCACAAAAGCTGCCTGCAGCTGACGGGGAGAAATCAAGAAACGAAATAATAATAAATTCTGCATGCTAAATTACTTCAAGTCGTAAAAGAAAATATGCAAATCGATTGCATTAATTTCAAAATTATGTGAGTATTTTTTTGTTTTTCGAGACGATCGACAAAAGCAGGCGTATTGGGACTTGAATGCGTTCATCCACAAATTTTTGGAATATTCTGCGTATATATAGGCTTACATAATATTTTAGAAGAAGCGCTTAAGGTCCTGGCCGCCGAAACTTGCCTAAAGTTAGCTTCCACATTTTATTTTTAAGCTTATTTTATGTCAATAAATAAATAAATATGTTATAAGAATTTACATTTAGATTGCTGCTTATTTGAACTAGTTTTAAGATCTGTTTTCCCATATATAAATTTGAATTTAAATTTAGCACAATTTTCTGGCAAATAATTCTATGTGCACATTCATGATCAGCTGCCAATATGCTGTCTTTGATAGACTGATCGAGCCATTAGCATTCAAAATAAAGTCAATACCATGAAATCGAACTGAAAACTTATGGACTGAAATTAACTGCAAATCGTTAACAATAATTCAACGCACGAGGCTAGTTTGCATTTAAGGCGCGGATCTTCGCAGATGCATTTTATGTGCATATTTCGCGCGGCCCACGACGAATTCATAAAGTATCTCGCACTTTTAATGATTTCTGAGTTACAAGCTAGCCGAGTTGGGCCTGGACTGGGAGTTGGCATCCGCTGCGGCCCCGCACGCAGCAGGTACAATGCAACAATTTGGCGGCAACTTATGACAGCGAAGCGATCGCAAATAAAGTCAAATGGCGGCCGCACCAACTGATCCTGATCTTCGGCCACAAGCTCCCAGCTTCGAAGCTTCAAGCTTTAGTGTGGGGCGCGAGAATTTATGCGGCTCTTTGGCCGCGACGACGTCGTTGTTGTTATCGTTGTTGTTGTTGGCGCTGTTGCGGCGGCTTTCGTGCGCACTTAAATTATGAATATTACCAAATGGGTCAATTCGAAATAAATAAGCAACGGTCCCAGCCAGGCCATGCCAGGCGATCCAAGCATCCAGCGCACCGCCAAATAGAGTTGTCTCTGTCGCAATTTCTCATTGAGCTGTCGTTCGGCTCGATCGTCGTCTCCTGACCACGCATCGGCGCCCGAGCAGGGACCGGCAACAGCAACAGCAACAGCAACATCGACATCGACATCGGCACCGGCACCGGATTTGGCATTGGGCGGCGTTTAATATCGCTCATGCATCTGGTAATCTATGCGCAATTAGCTGCGTACATCAGATTTAGTGTTCTGATTGCATTTGCCTCTCTCGCCGATTATTGCTCGTAAATATGATATGAGATTTTTCTGTTTTTGTATTTGCGCCATTCCCGTTGCCGGCTCATCCGCTAAATATTTAGGAGACAGGCGGAAATCTATTTAATTTTCCAATAAATGCAGATTTTGTGTCGGCAATCGAAGTCAATGAGAAATAACCCAGCAGGAAAATAAGCTTCAATTCGATTAGCGCAGAAGTTTAAATGCGAAACGCAGGCTGAAGGGATTTAAATAGATGTTAATTAAAAAACTCGTGCCAATTGCTTTTTTAGGTAGCTCAGAAATATTTTTTTATTTTTCAAATTTGTAAATTTGAATAGCTTTTAAGAACAATAATTTATTGCGCAGAAATTGGGAACTGAATCGTTGCTGAACTGTTTAATAATTTAAACCAGTTCAGAAATTGAATTTCATTCAATTAGAATTTTATCTATCTTAAATTTGTTGTCAAATAGAAAGAATCCGCATTATAGCTTATAGAATCAAAACAGTTTTTTATTAGATGTTTATGATATCGCATTATCAAGTTCAAGTTTAGTTTAAATGACTGTTAATTATCCTCTACCCAGACGCTCCTAACTACTGCATTTGCAAATATTTTCTTTGATTTTGGTTTAAATAAAAGCTAAATTGTCACTCAAAATGTTTTTAAAGCAGCTCTATGAATGGTTCGCATGGAATGGCCTATTGCCCAGAGATTAAACATATTTCTAATGGTCTCAAATGATTTGAACGGTACCTTGGCATTGCGGCTGATCGTAAAACGGAAACGATTGTGCAGTCGTTAGAGTCGTAAATCCGGTAAACGCGCTTAAGTGATTTTCACACTAAAAACAGCGGGTCCCTTGGACTATTCGGAATGGTCGCCCGCAAGCCCCGCCCCGCCGTGGTCCATTGCAATGCCACAATGGTCTTTATGCTCTCACATAAAATTAAGTTTTATGGTCGCGTTTGAAGGAACACAGTTCAACAATTAAAGAACAATAAAAGCCACTTTGATGACGGCCTGCCTCGTTTACGACCGTCAACAATTTTGACATCTGACAAGTCGGGTCAACGCGGAGCTGCAACTGCAATCTGGCGGTACGACAAATCTGTCACGCCCGTTCACCTGGTGTGCGTCCGTTGTTGACGCTTGTTTACTGTCAAATAATGGCAGAGCTCGTTAAATCGGCCATTTTATGGCCGCTTAAAAAGGATCGTTAAAACCTGAGACAAGCGGAGGATCTGAGCATTCAATGGCATTCGGTGTTTATTTAATTAGAACTTTCGATGCGACCCTAAAAACAAATCTCGATTAGGCCAACGCCGAGGCGTCAATACACAGCAACAAACATCATGTTACCCTTATCACGTGCCTCACTTCTCATTCCTCAAGCCCAAACTATATGCATCCAAGTACAACCAAATTAGAATGTGTTACGCCCACTCGGCCAATCGGCGAACCTAATAAAAATTTATGGCACTCGGCAATTGATGTTTATGCGATGCAAAGTGCGCGACTTGAAACAAAGCGCAGCCTCAGCAACAAATTGTGATATTTACGATCGACAACGTCGAGGATCCCACGCGTCGCGCATGCGTCAAAAAACGGAAGCGCCCGTTACGAAGTCCGGACCCGGGACTGTGTCTGTGTCTGTGCAGCGTTAAGTGTCCACTTAACGCGGATTTATCACCTTCGCCCACATAGCGAGCGTAACATAATCCACATTG
Source organism: Drosophila robusta (assembly GCA_035043565.1). NCBI lineage: Eukaryota > Metazoa > Arthropoda > Insecta > Diptera > Drosophilidae > Drosophila > Drosophila robusta. Next base: position 6,675,473 of record JAWNMW010000583.1, on the reverse strand, counting down.
GGCCATAAAGATCACAGATTCTGGGATTTTGGGCTGTGTATTTAGCTCTTGATTTAAATTAATTATTTGCACATTCAAATAATAAGTGGAATTGATCAGCTTCAGTATAGGAAATAATAATTTATTAAAAATATATATAATAATTTGTAAGTGCTTTCCTCACCTATTTTCCACCTTTTGGTCTTCAATTTATTTTTATATTTATTTAATATTAAATAGAGCGCAAAAATGTTTTAAAGCTAATAAAGTAAAAATTGAGATTTCGACCAGAAAAACTCAGAGTCCCATATTACATTCAATGGAGATGAAAACAAATTTCATACTACTTTTTTAAATTTTAATTTATCATTTAAATTAAATTTGGAACCGATAGAGTGGATAACATGGAATTTATATATATACAAATTTTGCACAAAGTCTCAACTTCTGTGGGCGAAATTTACCAACTAAACTCTCTCAGCATACTTAAAAGAATTTATTTACTTATTATTGCAAGCAAGTATAAATATAATATATATATTTTACATTCCATTATTTACAATCTTGAACATTTTTATATTCCCCATCAACAAACATTGAGGCGGACTATTGTTGCCTGGCCCGCAGTTGTCAATCTGACATAAATCAGGACCCCAGACATTGGCGAGAATATGAAGGCTGCGGCATGGCTAATAAATCAGTCAAGTTGGCATTTTAAGGCAACTATAAATATTTGTGATTGACGCCGCACACACACTATAAAAAGGGAATTAAAAATGCGTAAAATTTAACACATTTACAGAACACACCCCGCTTGTGTGTGTGTGTGTGTGGGTGTGTGTGTGTGTGTGTGTGTGTGTGTGTGTGTGTGTGTGTGTGCTGATAAGGCGAGTTGCAGATGGCATGACTCAGGGAGCGCTTCCTCGCTTGTAACAAAAAATAAAACAATTATTGGCCGAATGTTAAATACCCTTTCATATTGCTTGTTTAGTTTCTAAGCCATTGTGCAGTGTTTGGAGGATATATACATTTATGTATATATAATTATATGAAGTCAATAACATTTAAACATTTCAATAATATTCAAAATCTTGTAAAACTGAATGTATGACCAATAGAAAATTGTATTAAAATAATTAAGCTCTGCAATTTTGCTTCAAATGTGTTAAAACGATTCTAATTACAGAGCAACGCTATAGCTTAATAATCAACCAATTGCGTTAAAGACAATAAAAGATATAGTTATGCTACTTCTGATGAGGCTACTTCCTACGATCACTAACATATATTCCTTATTGAGTCTAATAAATCTGCCTTAATGGTTATACCCTCTGTAAGGGTGTACAATAAAAAATGTCATATTATCAGGCGCATGTCTGGTGCTCTGAAACTGAAAATGACACTGACACTGACACTGACTGGATGCCATCATAAAAAGCATAATTATGGCATTTGTGTTAATGTGATTTTCTGGCCGCAGGCGCAGCAATCAGTTGTTATCAAGGCGCAGGATGTGCACGAGCGAGAGTGAAGCGGGCTCATGAGTCTGCAATGAGAGTGAACCGAGTATCCAGAACCCAGTACCCAGCGGAGCTGAGCTCGCATAAATCACTTATTATGAGGCGTAATTAATGCGACTATATGGCGACCCAAAATTTCTATAAATCATCAGATTAGGCAAACGCTGGCGCATCCTCTCACTCGCATTCGCCTTCGCAGTCGCAGTCGCAGTCGCAGTAGCATATGATGATGTGAAAGGCATTGCAGAATTTGTGCGCGCTGGTCTATTGCCAACATGACTGAAGATTGTCTAATAAGGCCGCAGGAAATACTTAATGCTTGCCGAGCTGATTAGGCCAGAAGCTGCCTCATTATGTGTGCGTTAAGCTCGCATTAAAGAGGTTTCTTTAAATATTGTAAAATCGATCCCATAAATGTGCAAAGGTCATATAGGTATTTAAGGTAGGTATTTAAAAAAAAGCAATAAAATCAATGAAAATATATATAATGTCGAAATCAGTTGAATAAAATTGAACAGTTCAGAATTAAATATTTCCCGTTTTTAACTAACAATTTTGTTTATAGATTAAGTGTAAGATTTTAATGTTAATAGAAATTATTTAAATTAAATTACTTATACAACTTCATTATAGAATGCTGTGAATTTTATAATTTTATTCACAATACCTTCCAATAATGACTAATTTAAATTTACTAAGGTTACTTATGCATGATATACATTGAAATAATTATTCTTTGAAACTTATATTTCGAGCTAAAAAAGAACTATTTAACAAAGTATCTTCAACTTGTTGAAACATTTTTAATAGGTTTTTAAGCATTGGTGCGATCTAGAGATTATCATAAATTCACGAATTATGCCGATAGGCAGAAGATGATTGTCGGCTTTTTAATACCCACGCTCACAAATTCAGACTGTTCAGCTCCATTGGCCAGTGGCAACATCAAGTTCTATGGCTGCCAGGACTGCCATCTTTGGGCACATTTCGTAATTATTCGATTCTGTTGCAGCTTTTTGGCCAAATGAGCGCCTTGCTGCTCCTTTAAAATAACAATAAACTAAAAGGTCCAGTCGTGCATAAAGCATTCACATTTTGTCCCGCTTACGTTCCCCAGACCCAGGGCCAGACCCCAACCCAAGCGCAATTCCAATTCAAATGCCGGCCAACGGGGCCAAGCGGGCAGCGGCGTTAATTTATCACTTAACCTTCTTTAGCAGCCAAGTTTATAATTTCGACGGCGATGGAGATGGCAGCCGAACAACGTTGACGACGAGGACGAGCTTGGCGACTGCGGCACTTGAACGACTAGTGCCCATCAGTGACCAGCACCGGGAGCCAGGACGAACTGTGGCCTTACCCCGCGCCCGTCCTGTCGCGCAGCGAAAATAAAATAATATAACAAACGGGGCTAACGGAGCTGCCGCCGTTTTAGCCATTTGCCAAAGTTCCATTGTAGTACTTAGCCGAATGGGCCGACTGCCCGCCTGCCCGCCTGCCTCCATGACGCCGTCGTATTTCTTTAGCTTACGCTCCGACATCCCCCCCCTTTTGCCCCTCATCCTCTAACCCCACGGTTCATGTCTCATCGCGTCTGTTGTCCTTTTTGTTGATGCTTTACGCTGGCTGGCGCTCTTTGCTAAATGAAAATGTAAAAGGAATATTCATGAGGAGATTAGAATTATTTTTCGTGCTGTCATTTTCATTTTCACTCCACCTTCTGTGCTCTCGAGTCTCGTCTCTCATTTTGCGCTACATTCGAGGCGAATGAGTACATTCAATATTCACGTTTCGAATGTGACGATAATCGTTTGAAGATCAGATTGAAAATTATGTTTGGGAAATTGTGTGCAAAACATATAAATGTATCTGGCTAAAGTTAATCCCAATTGGGAGCAAAATTTTACAACATTTTACAAACAAAAAAATTTATGACGATATATAAAATAAACATTTTAAAAAGATATCTTAAAAAAGTTAGTTTAAAAGAAATTAGCTCAGAAAATAATTAAAGGAAAAGATGTGGTTATATAATATATATAATGAACATAAAGAGAAGTCATTTTCTATTCTTACAGAAAGTTTTTTTATAAGGATCTGAAAGCTTAACAAACGTGTCTAGTATATAACATTCTGTTACGGAATGGAATACATATAGTATATTAAGAGTATGTTTTTGTTCTTAAATGAACTTTATTCCCAACTTTATATGGTTATTATTGCAGGACACTCTCAAGTCAAGCTTACCTCCAGCTGAACAATTACGTCCATTTGTTTCTACATTTAAATGTACTATTTTTTGTTTTTCTCGTTTTTCGAGTTTTGCGAGAAATTATGATTTTTGTGCCAAAAGGGATTAAATTCACGCTCGTTTGTCCTGTTTATGATGAGTGCTATTTGTTGTTGTTGTTGTTGTCGCTGCTCGGCGCGTTGTTTCTTGCATATTCGTAAATGTTTAATCACACACACACACACACTGAGAGAGACGGACGGACTTGTATGGGGACTGACATGAATCACCCGATGGCAGGCGTCGCGTCGCTGCCGTTGCTCCTGATCCTGCTCCTGCTCCTGCTGCTGCTCCTGCTTCGTCCTGCGTCCCTCGCCTTTCAAGCTCTTTTAAAATATTTTGTGAAATTATTATGAAAATGCGTAAAGGGATTTAATAAATAACTGTAACTGCTTCTCGCTCGCTCATTTGCCAAACGTTGTAACGTAAGTCATGCTGTTGTTGTTATTTTTTGTTGTTGTTTTTTTTCTGTTTTGTTTTTCATCCCGACTGCTCCTTTTTCTTGTGCATCTGTGTGGGCTGGCGTTGCCACTGGTTTTGCCTGTGCCGCTGCCTTTGCTGTGTGGAATTATGTTTTATCCTGAATTATGGATTTTGTTTTGTTGTTTTCTGTCAAAATCATATTTTGCGCCAGTGGCAGCCCACACACCCCTCTCCCCCTGCCCCTGCCCCACCCAAACGCCGACTCATTTACATGCTCGCCAAACGCCGGGCGCGTTCTTTGGCATCGCTTTGGGTACCATTTTGGGCAACTCCCGGCTCCCGATTCCAGACTTTGTGCGCCATTAATGAGAATTTGTTTGTATCGACGTCAGTCTGGGGTGGGTGTGTTGCCATTGGGGGCGGGTTGGAGGTCGACGGGGGAGTGGTTTGTGTGTGTGTGTGTGGGCTTGGCTTTGCTGTGCGCCGTTTAGTTGTAAATTTTTTTGGAAAAGTTTTTCAAATAATTTCTACTTAATGTTTAGAATTATTTTTAGCCAGAATTAGAAATTATGAAGAATAAATATATCACACACTCAGGACCCAGGGCAGTCGCACAAAGCACAAGTCTGCTGCATGAATCTCATGAATCTTTCGGGTCTCCGCTTCTAATTGCAAAAAGCACTCGTAAATTGTGCACTTAACAAATGAAATTTTGCAATGGAATTGTTTTGGTCCTGTTTGTTTCTTATGACAACGACGGAAGCCTATAAAGCAACGAAACATATAGTAAACGAGTCTAAGAGAGCCTAAATAATAGTCTTAGTAATTACTTTTTCTCTTAGACAATGTTAACTTTATCAATAAGTTGAAAATACAATGGGAAATCATAAGTTAAAATTGCTTCACAAATTTTCAAACATTTTTAATATGTGTGGGCAACAATTGTTAAGAGTTTTCCAGCACTCAAAATTTGTGAGATTTACTAACATAACTGGCACTAAAAACCGATATATATCGATTTCAAGAATACGAGCCGAGTTATCAATAATTTACAATATACTCAATCAAACAATTGATGAATTTTAAAGAAACCTATTTCTACATTTCTGAAATTGAATTTAAAGCTGAGTCAAAATCTAGAGATTAACGTAAAGCCTCCTATTTTGAAAAGTATTCGAGTATTTTCAAATAAATCAAAAACCAACTTTAAATTGAATGGAGTTTTAAAACATTCAGATAGTCTTTCTGAAGAAGCTCTGTCACAATTCCAACACATTGAAAGCTTTAACAAGGCTTAAGCCCGACATGGGTAGCAAATCATTTTAAGGACCTTCAACGAATGTCAGGCCAGAACCAACAGAAGGCGCACGGAAATGCCAGGTGCGCCATTTTAGGTGACAAATTAATGTGAAGCTCATTAACGCACTGAATAAGGATTACGGGTTTGATTGAAGGTCCTCTGGGCATAAGCACAGTCGCACACACACACACAAGGATATTACATGCATAAGCAGATAACAGATACAAATTCACACTACAACTCTCTTCCCAAGTGTGTGTGTGTGTGTGTGTGTGTGCCCGCATATCTCGCCCCCATTTGCAGCGAAAAGTGTCATTATATGTACACACACAGCGAATCCGAGTCCTGCTACATCCTGTCCTGCGCTGGCCCCGACTCGGAACCGAGCACCAACAACAACGAGGCGTCGGGCGAAACAAGGAGAAAATGTGTACATAAAACAATCTCGTTATGTCGGCATTATCCTGAAGAATTCTGGTTCGTCCTCGTCACTCGCAGCGCCATAAATCACTCACACGCTTGGCACATTTCCCTCTCACTCACACACACACACACACACACACACAGCTCGCGCACTCTTTTGCGTCGCTCGTTCCGTTTGTTTGCCTTTGGAGCGCGTGTCCCTTTCCCACTCTCGCTCCATATTGTTGTCCTGCTCGCACTCAACACTTACGCAGCGTCCCTCGCACGCGCTTTGTTTCACGTTTTGCTTTCAGATTTTTAGCTTTTATTTTTGTTGTCGCTTATACCCTGTAAAATTGCTTGTTGGATGGATATGTTATTTTATTTATTTTTTCATTTTATTTTTTAAAAATTATGGACAAGGCTTATTATTATTTAAAAGCTCAAAATGCTATTCTATACGGTTTTTAAAGTTCAGACTCAGCTGTAAGAACAAAATACTAGCTCTGAAATGTTAACAAGAAATAATAGAAGCATAAATTTTAATTTTTTAAGATACTTTGCGAAAACATGAGATTCAAAATAGAGATAGTAAAAAAGAGTAAGAAATTGAACGTGATTTTAAGAGCTTTCTTATATCCGTGTATACTAATTTAAATTAAATTCATTCAAATATTTTAATAAAATATTATTGTATTGTGTTCGTTTGTTACAATCAAAGTTGAATATTTGTACTTGAATAAAGAGATTACAGATTAAACTTATTCGTGTCAAATAGAACATAGATTGTTTTCGATTTTAGAATATTAATTGGTACGTTCAATAATAATCCGAGTCTAAAATGCTAATATAAGAAGGCAAAGATTATGATTTTTTTATATATCAATTTTTATAATTAAGCTTATAATCAATAAGTGAACAAATTTACCAAAGACATTTAGAATTGAATAAATACCCAAACTAATTGTTACGAGTCTTGCAAATACAGGGTATTTTTTGTAGTCGTGCAGGTTATTTGGCATCTTAGCATTCCGTTGTTGTTGTTTGCATTTTTGTCTTGCCAGTATTTCACCCCGCGGTGACATTTTGGTGTGACAGACAAGACGTGTCCTTCGTCCTTAGCATTTTTTGTTTGTTTTTGTTGTTTCTGTGCGCTGGTCTCGGCGTGGCAAGTTTATCGTTTTAATGTTGATACAAGCGAGGGTCGCTCGCTCGTCCGCGTCACATTGCGTTGCAGGGATAATAGGATGTTAAGTAAATATTTTAAAAAGCTTCACCACAGCCCCGTTACCAGCCCCAGCCCCAGCCCCGCCCCCTCCCACCGCAGCTGGCGAGCCCCGGCCAAATCGTAGGCGACCCCAAAGTTTCAGGCAATGGCCGCTCATTTGCAATGGGCGGGTGGTGGCTGTTGGGGTCTTTGGGGCCTTGTGGTTGGGGGTTGGGGATTTTTAGGGAATGACTCGGCTCTGGCACAATCTAATCCAGTTTTGCCGGCTGCCAAGCACTTTTTGGCATAAATCATTTGCATACAAAATGAGCGTGGCCTGCAAATGAGAGCCCAAGATGAATGCTTCAACAACAACAGCAACAACAACAACAGCAGCAGCAGCACGCAGTTGAACAACAAGAAGAGCAACAACTCAGGCTTATGGCAATGAGGTGCCTAGCAAACCAGCAAAAATCCTTTCAATTTTCGCACACATTCAATTTATTAATTAAAACATTTTTTCCTGTTTGTGATTTCCATTTCGAATGCCTGCCAGGGGGTGGGTGGGTGGTGGTTCTACCGGGCGGATTGGGCAATTAATTCCAAACATTCACGACGCTTTTCTTTGTTAAGTTGGAGCGCCAGGGCGCAAATTATCCTCCGCTATCCTTGCGCGAAATAAAATATCACAAACAGTTACTGCCCCATAAATAATGGGAATTTATGCCTGGCATAAACTGTTCGCCCCCCCAACCCCACCCACAAGGCCAAAACAAAAGGGCGGCCCAACTTTTCTGCTGAAATTACCATTCAATCATTTCGTAATTGCCACAGCTCCCAACCTCCCAACCAGCCCCTCCCCTTTAATCCCCCGCCCAATTCACTCGCCTACCTCATTCAACTCATTCTCATTTCTCGTGTTCATTTACTTTGCCGCTTAATTCCAACAATCTATTTTAATAAGCCTTCATTTTGCGAGTATTTTGCAAGCAAATTGGATTCGAGGATACCCAAATGCCCGTGTCCTTGCCGCCGTCGGTACACCTGTTCCAAAAGCTCGGGCTCAACCAATGGCTGGGGCTTAAAACTATTGATTTTCTATTCAATGGCTTTTCTGCTGCGCTCAGAAATCTGAACAAACTTTTTGTCTGCCATAAAGTTGGCAATCTTTCAATCAAATTCGTTTCTAAAGCAAATTGTGCTTTGGAGGAGAAGATTCTAACTTTAAACTACTTTATTAGGCTTTTGGTCTATCAAAACATTTTTTTTTATTTAAATATGCTGTCTATAGCAGCTTGAAGAAAAGACTCAAAACTCTAAAAAATTAATCGGCACATTATAAAAAGTCAGAGAGAGAGAGAGATATAAAAAGATTATATATAAATTCATTACTTTACCAACTTTACTACGCTTACCAATACCCTACCTTCATCGCAATCATTCGTTTTAGCCAGTGGCGTAGGCAGGGGGTTTTGGGGGTTAACCCCCTATCTAAATATAAATTTAGAAATTAGTCAAAACTAAACAAAAATCTTTCAATATTCTCATATTGAACAAAAAATATAATTGGAAATTCCTCCCCCCCAAAAAATCGTGCTATGCCACTGCTTCTAGCCCACATCTGCTTGTCCCTAGTTTCCCTTCTATTTCCGTTTCTATTTTAACGCTTTTGTCTAAATGTTCCTTGGGCGTCTTTGGGCAATTTATTGAAAACCCTCCACGGCGATGGGTTCGCAGAAAGGGCAATGAAACAGAAGCGAAACACAAATAAATAAGGATAATAACAGAACAAGAAAAAGTGCGATGGCCATAGCAAAAGGGGTGGCTTGGGTGCTGCTCTTGATTCTGGCTGGGTCGTTGCCTGGGCATTAATGGGTGGCTGCCCGGTATTCGTATTCGTATTCGTATTCTGCATTCGGGCCGAGTGCCACCAGAGGCAATTAAAAAATATTTAAATTGCCAAATGGCTGCGGCCCGTGGCTGCCACTGGGCTGACTGACTGACGGACGGAATGACGGACGGCTCGAAGACAAAAGTTGGCGTCCAACTGATGGCAGAATGGGGGGCGGGGGTGGCCCGGGGGTGGGTCAAACAAAATTTATGCATAATTTTGCTTTGTTTCTCGTTCCTGGCAAATCAGTTGAGTTGTGTGATTGTGTACGTGAGCATAACGGTAAAATGGCCAGGCTAGACGGCCGAGCCATTCCATCCCCTTATAGCCACAATCGGACGACCCGGTGGTTGCTTTCGGCCGGCCTGTCAGAATTGATTGATTGAATTGCCACTTTATGAAATTTGTGAGTCTTCTGAGATGTGCGTGAAATTCGTGCGCTCTTCGTCTCAGCTGGAGGGGGACATGGGGGACGTGGGCGGGGTAAGGGGCGATTGGGCTGCTGCTGCTGCTTTGCTGGGGGTGGTGGGGTTGTTGCTGCTGGCACGCCGAGGGTTGCTGCTGATTTGTGTGCGTTTTGGCTACCATTTGCAGCATAAAATACATAAAATTATGTGCAGCGCTGAGGCGGCCATTAAACTTGATAGATTTATGACAGGCAACAGCGGCTGCTGAATCAACAGCAGCGGCACTCCGGGCCGGGGGTGGGCAGGGGGAGGGGGATGGGGCTCGCTCCGACGAGACTCTCGGGCCGTCACATAAAGATAAAGCTGATTAAAATTGCAAAATTGCTCAAATGAGATTTGGGGAAATGTCCTCCCTTGCACAAATACGAGCCCCATTCCCTTTCAATTTTATCATTTGTTTTGATGAGATAAATATAAATAAATAATTTAATATTTTGCAGTCGGTGGTTTGGTTCACGGTTCGAGTCGATGCTGCCCTTTCAGATTCGGTTCGTGAATCAGCTACAAATGAATGAATAAATGAATGCGACAAAATTTTATTAACATTTTATGAATTGTTGAACTCCATTTTATTACAATTTTATCCAAGTGTAGACATACATGGAGATTCCATTTTAAAACTAGACATATCATTTTAAATTTCAATTGAAATGCAGAATTAATCTAATGCCAAACCATGATCAAAATGGTAATCATCATAAAAATCGGTTTAGTTTTGACAAACTTAAGGGACCTGGAAATCTATAAAGTGGGCATTCGGGAAAATTACATGTTTAAATTTTTGTCAATTTTGGCATGATTTTTGACAAGAAAAATCGACCCCCTCAAAATTATTTTTAAAGTTGCGTTTTATACTAATCCACTACAAATAAAAGGAGTAAAGGTTTTTTTTTAAATGTATTTTCAAATACAAATTCAATTTAAATGCAGAATCAATATAGAGGTCAAGTCATGATCAAAATGCTGAACATCATGAAAATCTAATTGCAGTAGTAATTAAATTTTATTTGTGAGTTAAAAATATTTAAATGAACTAAAACTCACACAACTCTTTATACATCATGAATAATTTGCTTTAATATATTTCATGCGCTCAGCGTAAACAAAAATCACTCAGATTCGCACGAGAAACAATAGAACAGGGGAGAAGAACCGATACAATTGAGTTTTTCAGCAATGGTGGCTCTTATTCGAATTTCGAACTGCCATTGCTCCGCACTCTACACGAGATGTGCTTGTGGCTGTCGTTGTGTGCGTTTTGCATGCCTCTGTGTGTGTGTGGACCAGTGAGCGTGGCCAAGTTGACAGGTGATTGATTGACAGGCGGATGAATGGATGTTGCGCGCCGCTTGAGCAAGCGAGATAGTTGAGGGTCGAGTGCTCGAGCAGTCGAACGTTTCTAAACACAAATTCTGCTCCGCCCTTGCAAAGGGGCAAACAGTGAAATAAAAAATATTTTAAATACGGCCAAACAGGTTTTTTGGGTTTTTGGTTTTTATTGCTGCTGGTGAAGTGGCAATGCTGTGTGGAATGTCGAGATGAGTTGTGTATATTTATCGGTGCATTAAATAAGAAATATTTAAGATAATTGTTAGCTATGTTTTTATGGTATTTATGGAGCATAGGTAAAAGTTATAAAACTTAATTATAATTAGCGATTTTTTATTATTGGTTTTATGTTTTATTTTTTTTATTTATAAAAATTTCTTATTGAAAATTACGACCACTTTATTGTTTTAACGGCATTTCAAATAACACTCATGCGCGCATCGCAAAGCACAACTCAAAATTCGAAATCGAATATAAATACTCACAGAAACGCACTCAGAAAACGATAGGAGAGAACTGTCACTCTCTGAGCACAACGCTCTCTCGCCTCTCGCATTTCGAAATTTGAGCCGAACACTAAAATCAGCTGATTCTGAGTGGCATTTTTCGGCGACGCCACAATTGGAAAAAGTTTTTTCAATTTGTCAAATCCATAACTAAAACTAACAAACACAAAGGGGCTGTCAAGTACGCCGATCAAACACGTAAACACAAAACGCTATTTATGTCAGAAAACATTAAAAACAAAAGATTGGTATGTACAGAATGATTCAGCCACTTACCGCAACGTGCTCTGCCAATGCGTAAATAAAAGTTGTCACAAAACACCCACACCGATTATACACTGAGTTCAGTTGTCACTTGCACATGTATTTCACATTAATTTGAATAATTGAACTTGCGCTTGCATTTAAGAATTATGTTTTTAATTTCATTTCGCTTTACTTGTGCACAGCGCACTTTCCGTCAACGCGCGTCATTTAGCACTCAACAGCTGGCGGCCGCTGCAAAGTTCGAAATTCGAAATGCCGCCACCGAGTAAATGAGCGTGAGTACGGAACTCGCTCACTAGTCGAATAGTTTCTTCGAAAGAGTGTGTTGAGCTACTTGCGCTCAGTGCTCTTTTTCGAAATTGTAGTGCGAAAAAGAGCATAAGTATTTGAGCGCAACTGAGTTGAGTGGCAATTCATATACGCTGTATTCCTTTGAGCGGAAAAGGTACTTGGTCAGAAATGTTGGTTGAATATCGGAATATTAAGTTTCATTCAATTGTATTTGTAATTTTAAAGGGTCTAAAATCCATAGCAATATATTATAGGCTCCAAATTACGAAAAAAAATTAAATAAAATAATGAAAAAAACATAATTTTCGAACCTATATTTGTTTCTTGTCTTTTTATGAAAATTTAAAACTATTTAGATCATTTAAAAAAATTGAATGTTCTTAGTCAATTAATATATTTGTCAATTATTACTTTTAATACGATAATTCAAAAATAATTTAGATTCTCAAAGTTTCGATGAAACGGGCTTCATGGGGATTAATTAAGTTGTTTCATATAAAAACTAAATATTCGGCCAATATTTTCAGAAATTATATTTGAATAAGCCTGATTTGATCTAGCTGGCTCTGACATATAATCGGATATTTAGCAAATATGACAAATATGGCTTCTAACAAGGAATTCTTGCTCGAATAGAATAACATTATTGAAGGCCAGGGACGTTGACCAATATTAAATATATCCCTCTGCACCCTCTTTCCGATTTTTTAAGGACAATTTGCCATAAATATTAATTGAATTGCACTTAATGTCAGCTGCGGGGAGTGCAAGCTTAATCAATTAGAATCCACAAATTACATAGTTATCGACGTTATCGTCTTGTAATAATCTCTAAAGAGTAGTTCTCAAGTCGAGTTAAATGGGGACTTCCTGTATGATTAGGAGCACTTACGAGGAGCAGCGAGCGGTAACTGCGATTTTAAAGCCACTTTGCATAGCTGCCACATTTGGTGGGGCAGAAATCAAAGCGATTTCTCAAATGTCCCAACTGCAATTTGATGTACAATTTCTTGGAGCTGTTTTTTACATTTTTTGTTTTATTTTTTTGGTTTCATATGGGGACTAGAACTAATTGCGTGTTCACTGCGAAATCGTTTCAATTTATCGCCTCGGGTTGATTTTATGCTTCAGATTCACATACATATTAATGAAGCCGCAGTCGAGCGATTGCCAACTGTGAGAGCGAGAGGAAGGCTCTCCTGGCTGGGGCCGAGTGGGGCTGGCTGGCTGGCCGCTCGCCTGCACTGACGGACTGACTCTGGGGGCTCCGGACCGGCGTTGATTTATACGCTTCAATCCCACATTTTTATTTCTTTGGCTGCCATTTAGCTAAAATATTTCATATCTGCGCCATCGCGCAACGTTCGCCAGGCTTGAGGCATGCATCCAGAGCTGGAGCTGGAGCTGAAGTTGGAGCTGAGGTTGGAGCTGGAGCTGGAAGCTGGGCCTGCTGCCTGCTGCCTGGACAGCCGCTGCCCCGTAATTATGCGATTTGTTATTCGAGATTTGAGGCGATTGTGACTGTGAATCATGTGCGCCGGGCAGAGACGGCAAAGCGCAGATGATTTAAAATGCGATTTCAATTCTGGCATTTCTGATTCGCAATTCGCAGACGGTGTTGGGCCCGGCAGGGGCAGGGGCGACAGGTGAGGCATATGTATGTGCATATTGCATGCTGATCCTGGACACAGCCAGGAGGCGAGTCCGAGTCCGTCCATTGCATGTGCAGCGCACAGCCATAAAGACAGACTCGGATTCGGACTCTGGCCCAGCCTCGGACTCGCATTCGCTGACTGAGTGACGTACTGGGGCCTGACTGATATGGGAGGGAACCTGTTGTGGTGCCCCAAGATCTGCGGCAGCTACAGCAGCCACAACAGGCGCAATCTCCGAACGCATACTCATGCACTGGGAGAAACAAATGTAAACAACAAAAATTTGCATTTTATTTATAAATAAATATTTTACAAATAATAAATATTTGTGTTATTTCATTTACTTGATAATAGAAATAATATTACAATACATTACATGTTATATAAATTTCGATACAAAACCGGTGTTAAGCCGAACCGGTTTGAAAACTGAATTCCAATAAATCCGAACCAGTTACCTTCTTCTTGATAATATTAGGGAATGAATTTATGTTCTATATATAAAAGCTTATTATATTTAAGTATATATTATATATGCATATGATACGGATGCATAATGGAAATAATATCCCCTTGATAAAAAATCATTTATTAATTTTTTGTTTTCAGTGTATATAAAAAACTTATTAAAAACAGAAAGATTCATCTTAATGGAGCTGAGCTTTAACCAGGCTATTTTATATTTTACTCTCAGTAGTGATTAATATAAATCCAACATTTAAATATATTTCCCATATATCATTAAAGATCACAAATTCAAATTAAATTAAATGGAAGGAGAAAAGCAAAGCAAAAAGCATTAAATGATTTCATTTAGTTTTAATTTATTTTTTATCGAGGTAAGTTTTTCACTTGAAAACATAAGATCTTGTTTCTTACTTGCCCACCTTTAGCTTACACCACACCTGTTTTGCGCAGTGTATTTGCGAGTGCTGCTGTGAGTGTTGGCCGCGCTTGATTGCGTTGCATGAGGCCTTCGTCATTGGCATCGTCGTCGTCCATCTTGGCACAACGTCAGAATGTGCGATTCGTTAGCTTTGGCGGTTGCCGGGGCATAAATCACTCGCCGGCCGGGACTTGATCGCTTAGCGATCCTCCTTCAACTACTCCTTGTGCCCCTGCCCCTTTCTCTTGCCCCAACTTTAGCTGGCTGCGTTTCGTTGATTAATAATTAATTTGCGTCTTTTTGCCTGCGGTCGTCGTTGCCGTTGCCGTTGTTGTTGCCGCTGCCGCTCACCTGACGACCTGACTCCTTTATAATGAACGGTTTGTGTGTGTGCCAGGACATTCGTCGTACATCATCGAAATGCGCGCCCAGTGCCCGTCTCTGGCTGATTGCCTGGGCTCACAGGTTGCCGGGGCTCCTCCTTAGCTTAATGCATAAATTCTTTTGGCCAGGCCTCCTCCTAACCGGTATTTAATGCAACAACAGCCGCAGCTTAGACTGCGGCGGCATAAATTAACCGAAAGGTGTTTATACATTCGACAATAAATCAATTAGTAAATTTGTAATTATTATGTTCATAAATCTCAGCTGGAAGGCCGCATCAATGGTTTAAATCCACGATTAAAATATTTTGATAGCCACACCCCTTCACTAATACCACCAAAAAAAGAAAAAACATATACAAATAAAGAATAGGCTTCATCAGTCAGACATGAATTGGGCAGAGATCTTCAGTGAGCTGTGGACTATGTCGGCATCCAACTCTAGATGGGATTGCAGACATGGTCATAATTCAGGTCACAAGTTCTATCAAACCTTCATACATCCAACTCAAATGCCACCTTCCAGTTTTTCGCGCATATTCCTCATAGTGAGGTAAATTACAAAGAAAATAGTAATTCAATATAGTAATGCATTTTAGGAGCAAAATGATGCTTCCAATTTTAATTTTTTGAGGTTTCAGTAAAAGATTTTTTGACCAATTTTTCCATGTGTGTTCCGATAGAGATAAGATGTTGCTTAACATATTACTAACAGGGTATCTTAAATAATAAAAAAGTTTTTCATACAAAAATTCAATTTGTACCAATCAAGAATATGTTCATATATATATGTACTTTATGTAGTTGGAGACGTTCAATGCATTCCATATTTCCTGACAGAATTGCAAGTGTATAGGCATCCAAACCTTCTAAAATTTAAAGATCCCCGCATTCAGCTCAATATGGTGTCTTTTTAGGGTTCGTTAGGAGTCGCCTTTCATTTTGTTAATTTGCCTAAAATTGCTCCTCGGTGTCTTCATATGCGAGCATTAATGAGGTAATCTTCCATTTCGGTGGCATGGCCGCTGGCACTTTGGCTGCCACTAATGGCTGCTCCTCGACACGTTCCATCCGGATTCATCCGTCATCGTGCCACAGAGCGGCAGGTGACGCCCACAATTTGGTGTGTTTATGCGCCATTATTAACACGTCATAACTTAGGGCCAGCAGCGACGAAAAGCTGCCGAAACTTGCTTTATTACAGGCCCGGGCCCAGCTCCGCGCCCAGAGTTGCCATCAATCACGATGACGGCCACGTCGTGAGCCAAAAGGATAAGCAAATGACGACGCAGCTCGGTCACCCACCAGGGAGGGGATCGGAATCGGGAGCGTAGGTGCCCGGGTCAGGGCGTTTATTTATGCATAACACGGCCGATTGCGAGCACGGGGGCGTTGCCGCAAAGTGATTTTAAATGGGCCCCGGCAGAGGCCCTCAAATTTGACGATGTTGCCGTTGATGACGACGCCGCCTGACGGCTTGCATGAAGTGGCCTCTGGCCGAGAGCTGGCCCCGCATCTGGTTAACAGCCTGTTGGCCATTAAATGCTGCGCGAGTGAAAACAAAATCAACAAAAAGTACGTAAGAGTGGTCATCCGACCGGTAGATACCCTGCTTGTAATACCGAACTAAAGCTGGCGCACAAATTTAAATGCCAAATTCAACTCAAGGTGAAAAAATCGGCAAATTTATAGAACTTGAAATTCGTAAATATTAAATTTTTCCTTATATGGAAATATTAAAAATTGTTCTATAAATTTCTCATCCGTGTGTATTTTATGAAAATGAACTTACCAAATTAGCCGTACCTGGTTCTCATTAGTTCTGAGATATGTTTAAAAAGGGCTAAAAACCGATTTATATCGATTTAAAAAAATAGAATAGATATACCCAGCAATATACAGAATAGACTAGGAAAGCATTTCCAAAAAACATGATACCCTTTTTCAGAGCGTCCAGGGTATAAAAATGCAGTGCAAACTCGATGCTCTTAATTAAATGGAATAGCAAAAAAAAGTATTAAAAATAATCTTTTAGTACCAAAATTTTGTTCATTGTGTTTTGCATACAAACTTTTTGACGTAATTTTAGCACCTTTCTTGAAAAACAAGGTACTAAACATAACGGTGATTTGGAACTGAGTTGATTTGGCATTAAACCGATAGTTTTTTCTCAACAAATAAGACAGAGAAGAAGAAATATCGCTCGCTAGTGTGGAAAATCGGAGGTCAAATTTGTGTCCACTGAGTGCATACTTACTCTATTGTCTATATATAGGTACATATGACTAATAATAATGCTTACCTTGCCACACAATGGATTTTCTATTATAAATGTACTCGAATGTTTTTCCCAAGCAATTGATTCAAATACCCTAAAGCGCTCTCGGTTGGTATTTTTCTTTGTAGGCAAACACGGTAAATTGCAACGTATTCAAAGTGATGCTCAAGGATAATACGACGACTATTGAACTAATGCAATTTACTTAGCAATTACCATAAAGGAGGAAGGACAAATCACAAGGACCTTTGTTGCGAAATTAAACCCAAAAACTGAATCTCCGACGTTGTCTGCGTTTTTCAATTCAAATTCAATTTCGATGCGCTCGGCAATTTCCAATCCATACGGCAAAGAATCCAACCCCACCCCCACCCCGCACCCCTTTACTCCATCTCCAGCCACTTGGCTCCAATTCGCCAACATTGCAACTACATTGAAAACGAGGATGAGGATGAAATTATGGCAATGCTGAATGCAGTTGTGCCACCAGCTGCTGCTTTTTCTGCTCTGCGAAGGGGCGGAGGGTGTGGCAGCCACGGTCTGGAAAGTACGTAAAACACTCCGTGGAGTAAATCTAATTTTGCTGGACAAGTGACTGTCATTGATTGTCGATATTCAGGCTGTGTGTGTTGTCACGAGTGTGGCAATTGTTGGGGATTGTTGCAACAATGGCTAAAATGCCAGAAATTGCCTTTATCTGATATACGAAATCAATCAAGGCTTCTCTATACCCTTGCAGAGGGTAAAGAGTTCGTCGTCCATTTTATATGTATATAAATTTATTTATTATATTCGTGTGTAGTATGCAATAAGGATAATATAGTTGTATCATAATAAATAAATTTATAAATAACGAGAATCAATCAACATTTCAAACTATTGACAAAAATCACTGCAGTTATGCATTACAAGTAAAAATTAATGTAAACATTTTTTCAAAGCACTTTTCATGAAGGGAAGATTTTGGTTTCTGGCCATTATAATTGGGTCTTAATTACGAAGGCGACTGAGATCTATCCAATTATTGACTGGGAGAAATTCATTATTTTGTTTTATTATTTTATTTAAGTATTTATTTTTTCTTGTTATTTAATGTATTCGGGCTTAAAGATCCTGGTATCCTGTTACTTCTATCAGAGTGACTATTATTTTATTTATTGATTTATCTCTTCAATTAACTTATCTATATCCTTAAAGGTGAAGCTTGCATTACTTTGACAGCTACAGAGCAACTAGTTATTCGCCATTACTGAGCAATTAAAGTAAATTAAATCCCTTTAAACTCACGTAGTTGGAACTAGGTTCAGTTACGGAAATCACTTTAATCACACATCTCTGGCGCACTCTTCTGTTCCCATTCGACCGACAGATATTTCCCATTTCAATTGCCATCAACTACTCTGATTAGTCGTCCTGGCTGGGAACGCATCATTTCATAGCCGATTGGACAACCCAACTGGATGCGGATTGGATTTGCCCAGCTGCGGCGGCTGTCGATGCCGATGCCGTTGCCGATGCCGATGCGTGTGCCGGAATGTGCGTCTGTGTTTTTAGAAAATAAAATTGCATTTTCATGAACCTTTGGGCTGGAATTTATCTGGCGCACAGATTTTCCGACCCCCGTCCCCGTTGCTGTTCCGCTCTCGACAGAGGCCGTTCCAAATAGGCACGCACGATGCATAAAGCGCATAAATAGCTGCACAGGCAGAGCAGCTCCTCCCCCCGCCCAGTGCCTGGTGGCATCAGCAATTGTCCCAGCTATGGCCAGGACATGCGTGCATATTTACGAGTCGGCTGTGCCGGCATCAGCTGCACCAAAAACTCGATTGCCTCGTCCTGTGGCTCGTCCTCCTGTGCTCTGGTGCACAACGCTGTGGTTGTCGAGACTAACTGTGGGTGCGTGCGTGTGTGTGTGTGTGTGTGTGTGTTGGCGTCACAAAATAATTACCAGAGCCTGGGCCTCGCTTCGGTCGCTCGCTCGGTGATTGAGTTGGCAAAACGTTGCACTCGATTTGATTTTTTTTGAGGATGGGGTGCGGCGGGCAATTCCCCAACGCCAGCCCCAACCGCCCCCCACCCAGATGGAATTTATGCGTGTGCCATTGGGCCCAAAGTTTGTCGGTTTTTAAGCTAATTTGGCGAGCATCCTGGCTGGCCAGGCTCGGCCGGCATTTGAGTGAGTGAGCAAGATTTAGTGGCACACATAAATGCCAAAACCGAAATGCTCCAACAGCAAATCACGGCCAGGATGACACGCCCACCTCGACTGCGGTGCACATTTTTGGCACCACAGCGCAGACGGCGCTGACGGGGGCAGTTCTTGGGCCAGCTGAGTTCGGAGCGATTGGGACTGGTCAGCGCAGTCCTGGGCAGTGCAGCAGGGAACCTCATGATTTGCCCATAAACACAAACAACAACAACAACAACGACAACAACGGCAACAATGACCATGTTTGTGCACCAGACTAGCCCAACAAAAATTTGAATAAAGCCCAAAATGAGAGGCTACAATTGTGGTCCTGGTGCATTGGAAATAACGCAAGGACTTCGAGTAGCTGTTAACTGGTCTGAAAGTCCTGATTTAAAGTTCAATAAAATATAACACCAAATTTGAAGTATATATCTTTGAATATATTTATATATATAAAGCTAAGCATTTTTCCTGACATTTTCATTATCAATATTTAACCCGTTTTGCTTCCAATGAATTTTTACATATTTTCTACGTTTGTTGGTGGAATTGCAAATAGCCCAGTTGAGATAAAAAGGATGTTCCTGGACGTCATAAAAGATAACTATTGACAATTGATAATATACCCTTGTTATTTCATATACTAGGCTGCTTTTAGAATACATTAGATTTATTCCACTTCTGCGTACTCAGCTCAACTGATCAATACTGAAACATTTGTCTGCCCATTAAAAAAGGTACAGAAGGGGTATAACGATTGTGCAACTGTATGGAAGAGGAAATTAGCGGCTCTGATCTTATTACATGTATATATTCTTGGTCAGCATAGAAGAAAATTAGAATTAGAGACTAGACATTTAAATATACGCAATTCAAGTTTGTTTTAAATTATTAAATTATACTATCCATTTTAGCTTCAGTCACAAGTTTTGATCACACAGAATATATATGTCACAGTTTGGACATATTCCCCTGTTACACCCAAAATTTAAAAAATAGAATTGCGAATTTATAATTGAATTACAATGCGCTTTGGTTTATGCACACACCTGTGCCTTTGGATATGTGAATGCTGGTACGACTGCTCGCAGCTGGATACAGGGTATCAGTTAGTCGGGCACTTGCGAAGAAAGCAGTCGCTTTTTAATTTCTGCCATGTGTCGTCGATGTCACTGGCATTAACCAATCGAGTTACCAATTGGCCAACTCCGCCGCGGCAAGTGGGCCCGCCTGCAGCTGTTGCATGCAGCATGTGTCGTTATCGTTTCTCCCGTTCTTCACACTGCCGAGCCGCCCGCTCAGCCCACCAGCCCCCCGGGCCTAGCCATTGTCTTGGGCTCTGCTTATGGCCGGGGGCTTCTCAGTGTCCGTCGCCGTCGTCGTCGTCGTCGTCGTCGTCATTGTCGTCGACTCCAATAAATCAGTTTGATTTATTCACCTTCGCAGATCGTTCTCTTTTTATTTTTGTTTTTGGTTTATTTCGATTGTTGGCGTTGTCGTCGCTGTGGCTGCCCCATTGGCTTGTTGTTGTCTCTTCACGCGCGTGCTTGCATCTCGCTGGGCTCTTCTAGGCATCGATCTCCCGGGCAAAGTGTCCGTCCCGGTGCCAATCCGATCGCTTTGTGGTAAAGATCACCTGAGACCGTCTCAGTGGAGCGTCTAATTCAGTTTAGCATGCGACTGCGACAACCAAACAACAGCTGCAACTACAACAACAACTGCTGCATATGGCAAATATCCATTTCGTGACATTTGATTTCATATTCAGATTACTCTTTGCCACAGCTTTTGCGACAGGGTCCATTTCGGGCTGCATTTATGCAAATCTATCGATAATTTGTTTGGAATCTCGACGAATCTGACTGTTCTGAATGTAGGAACTATATATTCAGCATATGTCTTAAATACCAGACAAAACAACGAAATTAAATTTTTTTATTTTTATTTGCTTTTATTTAACAAAGCTTTATAACTGAAATATTTTCAAATATTTTTTTAGTAATTTAAGCTTTAACTTGGAGAACTTGTTTGAAATAATTTAGAGAATATTTTGAAATTAAATACTAAACTTACATTTTTTTATTTGTATATATTTGTATTTAGCTAATCTTTATAACTGAAATATTTTATAGCCTTTTTTTATAGAAATTTTAACTTAACATTAGAATACATTTTTGATATATATATATGTTTATATATATATATATATATATATGTTTATAAACTCTTATTTTTGCTTCTGTTGCTTTATAGAGCATTAGATGTTCTTTTTTAGCCCCCATATTGCCTATATACATATATACATTTTATAAAACTGACAATTTTTGGCAACAAAAAGTAGACCGCGAGTTGAGGGCCCCAGACTTGTCTTGGATTTACTTTCTTGTTCACTGAATAAATAAACACACTCATACCACAGCTGGTTGTGCATTTTTCGGCACCTTGTCGAGATGTGTGAGCCATGTTGAAGAACGTTATGGAAATCTGAATTCATGACAATCTCAAAATGTGAACAATGGGTCTCTGTCATAATAAAAGCGACTCGTTCATTGTGTGCTCAAGTCTCCGGCGGAGGAGCACTTGTAACCGTTTCCCGCGAGTCATTTGGCTGACAAGAAATTTATATTAATTTATTACAGTTCAACTGACAGAGAATTAAGCGACAGACAATTTATGGCTTTGTTTTCAGCGCATTAAGCAGAAGGGAAAGAAGAAATCATTTATGTAAATGTATCCAAAGAGCTTTCCGACAGTTTTGCTCATCAATCGCGTCAGCTGAGCACGCGACAAATTGCGCAGATTCGAGACTGTGCTGGGTGAACAAGTCAAGATTATTAGAATTGGGAGAGCTGCCAATCGATAGTTTAACAATCGATAGTCGATAACGCGGTATTAGTTAAAAATGGGGTAAAACGCATATTTAATAGGCGAAAGAAAACATCTCCGATATCAAACAAATAAATAAATATAATAAAATAAATATAAAATATATAAATATATATATATATATAAATATAAATAAAAATAAATATATTTTTTTCATCAATTTATAGCCATGATCAACTGTGTCAATTTACATATCCCATAATTTTATTCGGTGACTTCCAGCTTTTCTCTAAAATCGATAAATATCAATATGAACCTAATGGTATTTCTTGGATATATAGATAGCTCGGCAGGCCACCTGTGATATGTATTATCGGGTAGAGCATACAGGCATCACGTTCATTGTACTTTAAAAGCAGGGCGCGTTTCACCCAAAACTTATCGACCAAAACTTATCGACATCGATGTGTTGCCATCTCTGTGGCGAAAGACTAAAACGGCATTAGTTGCAGATATTTGCATGTTCAGGGCCAATGGCTTAATTACGACGACCCACATTCGCTCGTCATCCATCCGCTGGCGACAGGGGACAGCGAAAGAGACAGCGACAGCGACAGTTAGCGACAGCAACATTTTGTCGCGACAACATTTCGGCAGCGACGGCAACTGTCGCCAACTGTTTGGTGTCTCCGTGTCGCCAGCTCGGGCTGTGACATCTCTCGCCGCTTGATTTGGATACACTCGGCAGTCGATAGCACACACAACTGTACACGAGAGAGAGAGAGAGAGTGGGGTTGGGGAGTCACTCACACATTGGCATCATCATTAGCAAAGAGCTGCGGCGACGCGACGTTGATGCTGTTGGCAGCCTTGTCGCAGCCTCCGCTGTCAAAAGTTGATTTACCGTTTTAATTTTAAGTTAAAAACCTGTCAAAAATAAATCATTCAATCGCTCGCTCGCTCACTCGTCGCCCGGCTGACTCGTTGCCTCTTTTTCTGCCATTGGCTCGGCTCATCGCTCACCCTTTGCCCCTCGAGCCGCCTCTTGCCCCACAGTCCCTACTCGATCTGAGTTCATTTCGCATATTTACGCATTTCGTAGCGCCACCGCTAGACAGTGACCCAGTTGCCAAACGTTGCCCCCTCTGCCCCCCTCCATCTGTGGACGACATGCGAGTAGTCAGAGCGCATTCGCCGCCATTCATTAAGGCCCGAAGTTGCAGAGTCTACGCGTGAGCAGAGGTCTTCGCATTCATTCATGAATTGTGCCCGTAATTGAAGTACTAGACGGGTCGGACACTTTTAATTGAGAAATTAATTCAAGTTTTCTTATACCCCATACCCATTAAAGCTGTAGTGTAAAGGGTATCATTAAATAAAGCTACAAACAATGGAGACTCGATATTGCAATCGCATTAAAGCGATCTTGTTTACACTAAATCACAATTGGAAGTTGTAGAACATATTTGTATATAATCAAAATTACAATAAAACACGAACATACTTTTGAGCACTATTCATTAAAAATTGTTAAAATGACAAACAAAATATTTTTGGTGTCTGTACAAATGTATAAAAATATCAGACTGCAATTCATTGGCTTAAATAACTTTTGATTCTATGTTGTTTTCTTATTAACTTTTTGATACTTTAAGTAGTTCTATTTATCGAGCTACCACAGTAGTATAAAAGTTTAACATGCATGTTAAACTAGCTTATTCATTGTTTATATATTTTTTTGTCAGTGTGTTCTCCAATGTTTTAAAATTATTAATATAGCGCTGTTTAATTTTATTTTAAATACATTTCGTTTTTTTCGATTCAGACAAGTACAGGGTATCTTCATGTCTCTGCTCTCGGTTAGATGAGTCTTGTGCTTACTTAAAGCAGATGAGTCTTAAATTTAAATAAAGATCACTCGTTTGTTATTTATACGGAGAATTAAGGTTTAATTTTACTTTTTTAACAAATCAAACATTTAAAAAATATTCTTCTCATTAAAATGTGATTTGGGTGGTTTGGAATTATTGTTTCTGCAATGGTCACCAATTAAATATTCAATATATATATATATAAATCCTATTTATTTTTATTTTCTTTGATTCTGTAGGGAAATGTCAAGATTAACTGGAAGCTTATGGGCACTTTGTACTTACCTATAAATAAATGACTTATTTCTGTGTATCGATAATGATGTCAATCATTAAGGCAAATATCAGTCCATTTATTCGATGTGAGCTTGTGAACTCAAGGCCATTATTGCAATAGTGCTGTAACCGGATATTCAATATCGATATCAACTCAGACTCCCATGCCGCAGACATCGAAGCTTACAGTCATGTCCATCAGTACGCATACACATACAGGGGACTCGGGGGAACTGGGCAGTAGCGAATGTTCACACGCGCCCAGTTTGGTCGATAATTGATGCATTATAATCGCGGCGCGATGTGATTGATTATGACAGGTGTGCGCAGTCATGTGAAAACGCAGCGAATTCCAATGCCGCCAAAATGATTTGCTTGATTGACAAGCAGGTCAAGTCGAAGCCGGGCCCAGCGTCCAGTTGCACGCTCAAGATCGGCCAGCTGCACTCATCAGAGTTGAGTCGAGGGCAGCTGCAGTCGGCGCTGCTCCGCTGGCGACAAATTTACGCATGCCGCGACAGGTTCATTAATTGATGTGCACACTGTCGCCGCACGAGCTGGCCAAACGAGACGGCAACGGAGCAGCTGCGCAGGCGCCAATGCCGGATGACGTTGCGTGCGGTGGCCGCTTTCGGTGGATATTTCTTAATCGATATCGAAATGATTTACGTTTGCTGCCTAATGAGTTCGCATACACAAACACAAACACAGCCGGACACTTCAGACGGACAACGGCACGGCCAATTTTCCTTTCACGCAACGCTGCGGCGGCTTTCAATTTTTAACATCAAGTCCGCGGCTACCGGCTATCAATCTCTGACATGATGCGGCTAAACTGGGCAGTCTTTTTTCCTCCTCTTCTCCTTCCTCTTCTTCTTGGTTTTATTTTTTACCCTCCGCCAGTTGATTGGCATTTCAATTAACGAATTAGTCATTTGCATGCGGTCGCTGATGCTGTGCTTCCTGCTCTTGAGCGTTGCCATCTTATCGCTACCCTTTTAGCACACAGCGCAGACCCGGTTCGTCATTGGCCAGTCCGCACTGTGCGGCCGCATCCACTCTGCGGTCGTTGACAGACAGCAATCCATCAACTGCTTGGGGTTGCTCCGTCTAGGCCGTAGGGTTTACAGCTTCAGTCAACCCCTAAATTTGATTGATTTCTGTCATGGTCGCCTCACAAAAAAAAGTATATTCTTGCATGGAAATTGTAGTTTGAAATGGCTGCCATTTGACAGAGTTTAATAATGTAAAATAGTTGTTGTGCTTATATATAATACATAACCTATAAGAAAAATATTATTATTATATTAAATAAATGAAGTTAGTTGTGATCTAAAGAGCGTGCGAAGTATTTTAAATTCATACTAAAAAAATGTAAAATATTCTAAAATTAAATTTATACATTTAAAACAAAAATACCAAAAAGAAATAAGTACAGCTGGATTATGTCGAATTTATTTTCAACCAAAACAATTTTAATTAATCGTTTATAATATTATTTTCTGTTTTTCTTTTCACCTTCGTTTAGTATTTTAGTAACTTGAAGCTAATAATTATATTTTGTAGTCACATAATGACTGCTTATTAGGTTATACCTTAACTGATTTAGAAATCTCCGCGAGACTTATTGTCTAATTATAGGCTGTCTCGTTGTAGCATTAACACGACCCTAATTGTCCTTTGCTGCTGCTCCTAGAACCCTGTCACAGGCGCATATCGCACCCGCACTCAATCTCCATCTCTTTCTGCTTTACGTTCTCCTTTTCGCTGTATCTCTGTCCCTTTTCATTGATGCCGCTCAGCATTTCAACGCATTTTATGCTGAGGCGCGTTTCATGTGCGGGTGCTGTGGACATATTTATGTCGCTTTTGGGAACATTTCATCCTCATAAATATTATTCATGGTCCCGTTCACTCTTTAGTGCTGCCCCCCTGACACCCAACCCCAAGCCCAATCGCAACCCCAGCTCTGCTCTGCTTCAATACTGCTGAGCTTTCAAATTGCACAACACGGAAAGTTCGTTACTGTGTTCAACGCCCCGGCAACGATGGAAGTGGAAGCCAACGGAGACGGAGACGGAGACGGAGACGACGCTGACGACGGCGAGGACAACATGTGAGGAAAAATAGCAAGGAATCCATCAGATAAGTGCGAGCCAGCAATTTCTATCACTATCTCTGTCATAGTGCCTGTCTCGCTCGCACTTGGCTTTGAGCTCTGCTGTATTCTTCTTCTTCTTGTTTTTTTTTTGGTAGTAAATTGTCAATGTGACAGGCCATGTGAGGCGCAGTTGCCAGCAAAAAGGAATCCCGGCCATCATTTACTCGGCCTCGCGCACCTTCCACGTCTTGGGCCCGGCAATTCCTTGGGTTTGATTTAATGTTGCGTGTGATATATCACAGTCCAGCCAACAACAACAACAATAAGAGCCACTCGACGCCCTTGCCTTCATTTTACGCTTATCGAACTGTTCTTTTCCTGCCACTCTGCCCAACCCCTTTCAGACCCGTATGCCTGCCAACCACTTTGCCACATTTAATTTTTGGGACGCCTCAGCCTGCCAGCGGGGTAATGTGGGGGGGGGGGGGGTTGGGGAGCTGTGAGCAATGGCGTCTCTGCCAGTCAGTCAGTCCGCCAGTCTGTCAACGCTCACACATCTTATTCACTGCTCTTTCATGCCTGCCAGTGTCTTGGTCCCATTTGTGGCAGAACCCATGCTCTCTCTCTCTCTCTCTCTCTTTCGCTATCGCTTTTTCTGGTGCCTCTCATGTGCTTGGCCATCAACTTCAATTCAATGGGCTGCCAATAAATCACTCATTTTGTAGTCGTCCCGTATGCTCCTACGCTTTTTTGACCGAACGGCGACTACTGTCTCAGGCACAGTGGTGTGAGAACTATATTTCAGTTTTCACAGATCTGAGTCAAACTGATTAGGTTCGGGCTAAAATACACAGGTGAAAATTAAAAAGCTAAGTACTTATTAAAAAATAAAACTTAACAAAAATATATTGAATCTGTATTTAAATAATTCACATAAATAATAATGAATTCGGGCTAAAATACACTGGAAAATTAATAAGCTAAGAACTAATTAAATAATAAAACTGAACAAAAATATATTGAATATGTATTTAAATAATTCACATAAATAATAATATTATGTGAGTACATATGCAAGTCCTTATTTAAATGATATTTGTGTTAATATCAACTCCCTCCAATGTCTCAGGCACAGTGGTGTGAGAACTATATTTCAGTTTTCAAAGATCTGAATCAAACTGGGTAGATTCTGGCTAAAATACACAAGTAAAAATTAAAAAGCTAAGTACTAATTAAATAATAAAACTTTACAAAAATATATTGAATATGTATTTAAATAATTCATAGAAATAATAATATTATGTGAGTACATAACTATACAACTCCCTCCAGCTATAAACTTTGAATATATTAAATGTCCTTACGGCAAGGTTAATTCTACCCTTGCGTTATTTTTATTTATACCTAACCTATCAATCTATTAAAAGTTATTGCCTAATTTGTTCAGCTTAATATGTTTACTTTTAATAAATACTTCATGGAGTAACTTATTCTGCTCTTCGATTTTATTATTCTAAAATTTAAGTAACTCCAATTGTATCTGTTTTTTGTAGCCACTGCACCACTGTGGCCTGTCAAAGTGAGACCACGAGAACAGTGCGAGTGTGTCATTGGACTTCTTCATGTTGGCCTGGGCCGAAATGGGAGTAGTACATAGCTGGTTCCTCATGCTTTGCTGGGTGGTTCGATTTCGTCTTTGATTTGTCACTTTGGGGGCTGTTTGGGTCGTTTTGTATCGAATGCGCCCAGCGGCGGCGGCGGCGGCATAGCCTAGCTTTAAATTGCAATGACGTCAAGTTGGCATGCTTCATGATTATGTCGGCTGTCCCATTCCCATGCCCACTCCCAATCCCGTTGCCAATCCCAATCCCCAGCGAGGAGCCCGGACGCGTCACTCTGTGTGGCTCTGGCTCTGGTGTTCGTTGGCAACTTCTGCGCGGTGTCTTCGACGTGCCCGAGTTGATTGTGTAAAAGTGCGAAAACGAGACGAAACGCTCTCTTATCTGGCGGGCCCCATCGATAGATGTCATCTTGAGTGATTTACCGTCAATTGGGGATGTTGTCTTCAATGAGTTCTTTTTTTGCCTCTTCTTCTTCGTCTTCATCGCTTGCTTCGCTTCAGATTTATGTTTATATTTATTTACGGCACGATTCGCTTGGGTCTTAGTCCTCTGCCTTTTAAGCACATGTATCTGTAAGTATCTGTATCTCCATCTGTATCTGTTCCATCACTCTGCGGCAAGCCAAGCGAGTGTAGATGCGAGGCTATTAAGAAAGCGAGCCAAAAAATTAATCAATATTAAATGTCTGAGTTGAAATTAAATTGTGCGAATTTCAATTTATGCTCTCCTCCAAATTCAATGGCTCTTATTTAACCTTGCCAGATTGAGATTACGGAATGATAGCGACGCATCATTGCTTGTCAGGTTGCTTACTAAATACAATTTTGATCAAAGACAGGAACTGTTGCAAAAGTGTTAGAACCGTACTTTAATTAAAATAAAGCTTTAGAATTAAAATTTATTTCAATTTTATATTATTAAATTAATATATTTTAAAGTGTAAATTTGTAAATTTTTTGAAATAATAGTATAGATAATTTAGAATATTTTAAAAATATAATTTAATTTATGATATATTTTGTAGAAAATATTTATATTACAAATTTAATTTATATTTTAAATATTTAAGAAACAATAAGCCAGAAATATCGAATGTTTTGATTGTGAACCGAAAACATAGTTTTTTAAATACGCTTTTTAGACCTGAATGCACCTCACTTAGAGCTCAAGTAATCATGCAATTATTAGCTCAGCCGTCAACTGGCATTGACAGGCATCATTATTTAACGCAAACCAGTCCGGCAATAATTTAGGACTTTGGCACCATGAGAGAGATCGGGTGACAAGTGGACACACGATCAGTTGGACAGCAAACCGAACGAAAATGGGGTAGAGACCCACGCAGAGACACGCGAATTGAGGTGCCCGGGCAAATGGAGCTTAAAGAGCCAAGCCGATGCCCACCTGTCCATCTGGCCAGATTAATTGAATGCCAGCCAAGGCCAACGAGGCGACGACAACAATCCATAAATGTCGCTTAGATGACGCCAATTTATTGATGGATTTAAATAATGCTGCAGTTAACTGTGAATTGGGGGCATCAGTTAATTGGAGGGTGGTGAGGGGGCTGGCAAGGGGGCAATGCATCCATCAGCTTAGCTGCTTGCAACCGGGCACGTGTCATTTCAATGAATCCAAAACACTTTTAGCAGACAATTTGAAATTCATAGTCAATTTACATGGCGATTATTAGCATTGACATTCCTCCCAGTCGGGCCCCAGACAATTGCAAGCACAATCAATTAGGCGTTGAATTGATACAAGATACACACTCACACACACACACATGCGTTGCAACACACATGTTGCCAGTGGTGGGACTGTGCCACTGCCACCCACATGAATATGCAATTACAAGTGTGACTATTCGTATTCGTATTCGTATTTGTGCAGCCAAATTGATTTCCATTGACTTGGCAAATGAGATAAAGGCAGACACGAGTATTACTCATGTGATTGCTTTCGCCTAAGCACTTGAAATAATTTAATTGCCAGAATGTTATCATTTACTGCAAGCCAATAGACGGTTAAAAAAATGCATTTAATAACATTCCGAACTATTCTTACTTGATTCGTAAGTGCAAATTTAATAGCTTACGTGATAATGTTTAAGTGAAAGTTACATTTAAACTTCATATACAAAATCCCTTTTAAAAATAAATTCAATTTATTTCAGCTATTTAATAATTTTGATGTTTCTGTTAATCAAGTTCAAAATTCTTGTATTTTAGTAGGATCGGGAGCTAATCCCAAATAAGAATGTATATATAGATCAGATACATTTGTTGGCATATTCTAAAGAGCTTTCCTTATTCATCATTCATCAAGTGAATATGCCTCACTTTAGAGACACTCCAAAAGTATTGGAAAGAGTTCCGCCTGGGGATAGAAGTTCACATACATTTTCTAACTCGCAAAAATCAATTTTTGTACTAGAAGTAATAGCAGAATTCACTGTAAATTGATAATAAATATAAATCCTAAAACAATAAAAGTTGTATAAATAGTTGCGTCTACATATAAAAGCTTAGTTCATGAATTTTTAATAAAAAATGGCTAAGATTTAATATAAATCTGCATAAATTGTGTGCTTACAGCAATTGTTGTTGCGCGTTGGGCAACAGTTGTTGCTGCTGGGATTTGTTTGTTTGTTTCTGACCGAAGTATGTCTCGCATTTAAGTTCATTTTTTGATGAGCATGCAATTGGAGTGGGCATTGAAATCTCAGACATGACTTCTTTTCCTCGATGTGTCGCATTATATTTGACAATTTATGGCGATTGCAAACGTCTGCAGATGTTGTTGGCGTTGCTTTTACTTTCATTGTAGCTGAAAATGTTGCATGTTGCCAAAGTGTGTCACGCTGTACATGTGTGTGTGTGTTGCTGATTAGCCCCCAGCAACAAGAGTCAATGCTGCTGCATGTTGCTGCTGTTGCTGTTGTTGCCGTGCAATTATTCACAAAATGCTTAAATTATTGCATCGCATCGTTTTTGTATGTTGAACGTGTTCTTTTCTAGTTTGTGCGCTTGTAAAATCAATTTTTATATTTATTTCTCATGTTGTTGTTGTTGTTGTTGCCGCTTTCAACCCAGAAGCGTTTTAGCGGCCACGCAGCAACTACTACCATCATCAAATGCACATCAGCAGCAGCAGCAGCAGCAGCAACTACATGGAAGATGCGCCTGCCCACATCATGTGCACGCAATCGACGCCGCCATCAGCATCCACATGCAATGATCCATGGCTCCCTCGGTTCCCCTCGGCCCCCTCTGGTGCCAACTTCTGTCTGGCCCCGTCTGTGGTCCGCCTGCGCCAGAGTCTGCGCCCCATGTGGCCATTTGGAGAAGGGAATTGTGTTAATCACAGCGCCCAACGGTCCGCAATCGATGGCGTCTGTGCCGCATTTCTGATGTTCATATCAAATACTGAGACTTTTAAAATGTAGAAGCTCCGATGGGCCGAGAAATCGCCATGGGAGAGAATA
The DNA here is from genome assembly GCA_035043565.1 of Drosophila robusta. Taxonomy (NCBI): domain Eukaryota; kingdom Metazoa; phylum Arthropoda; class Insecta; order Diptera; family Drosophilidae; genus Drosophila; species Drosophila robusta. The sequence continues at coordinate 6,644,025 of JAWNMW010000583.1, read as the reverse complement.
GATATTTTGCACGGAAATTATTCCAATTGTTGCAAGTTGATATTTGAGGTTTGCGGGTTTGCGAGTTCGAGGCATAATAATAAGAACAGGATTTGAACTTCTTTAAATAAATATTGTTATAAAATATCTGTTTATGTTTTACGTTGGCTTGACGAAATTCTATGAAGACAAGTTCTGCTTATATTTTTAAAACTTAGTCAAAATTAATAAAAGCGAATAAAAAATAAACACAACAATTTTGCTAGCTGTGCAATTTTTATTTTGTTATAAAATATGTATAGTAAACCTAAAAAGATTTTGTATAAAATCAGATGATATATGTTCGGTAATTCGTTAAATCCTTTTGCAGTCTTTATTTTAAAACAATACAAAAGCTGTCATCAGTAAATAAACCGAATTCCAGGTCAGCGTTAAGTAAATAAAGTGTTTAAATTCGTAAAAAAATGTATGTTAATTTATTATTTATGTGAATATCTTAAAAACAGTTTATGTTTAGCTTCGCATATCTTAATCTCAGTAAACTTAATAAAAATGTTTAAGGTTATGCTAAAATATGTTTATGATGGACTTCAAAACGCGATTTATGACGAACCTCTAATTAATATTCATATTTGATACGAAAACAATGGTTCAAATTAGCGCCCGATTATACACATCAAACATATATATATTTGCATTGCAAATGACCAGCTGGAATGTTGGTGTGGTTAAAGCATGAAAAAATAATCAATTTCCAGCCCTTGAATGGCCTGAATGACAAGAATATTGGCATCAACACATTTTGGCCAATTTGGACAAAAAGCAAATGTCAAAATCAGTAACAAATATTGATTAGAATTATGCATAAACGTGAAAGCTATTCTGGCTACGACACACCTGCCACTGCCCCACACACAGACTACACACACACACACAGACACACACAAAATAAGTCACGAGCAATTTGAATGCATTTGCCAGGTACACAAGCTCGTAATTTTAGACGCTGTCAATTTCAAAGTCAATTTAATGCAAAAACGATATTTTTGCCTTCTTTTTTGATTAACAATAAACTAATCTCTCAAAATGCTATTCTGGCTACGTCCACATCGCATGTCTGGCTCCGTACAATGACCAGTGGATTGGGCAGCGGACAGCGGACAGTGGGGGGCGGGGGGCGTTGCAAACGAGGAGCTTCTAGCCAGATACCAAGTACGAGCATTTGTTGCCGTCACGAGTTTATACATTTTTCAGCTGCAAATCTCAACCACAGCAGCAGATACACAGATACACAACAACAGCTCATCAACGAGCTGCACAACAACAACAACAACATCTACAACAACGACAATAGTTGTACAACAAAAATGACCATCAAACGGTGGGTGGTCCGGCCGGAGTTCTGCCCGGCTGCCTTGTAAAAATATGTTTATTTAGAATATCAAAACCGAAAGTAATCGATTTAATAAACTGTCACCGACATGTGGCCAGCTGTCCCTGGTCTCGGGTCCAGCAGCTACTGCTAGCTCAAGTCACGATAATTGCAAATGTATCTCAAAGATACACACACACACACAGACACAGCTGACTGCATTGATGTCCTGCTTGCAGCATTTCATAAAGGGTTCTTCGTTTTTCTCCTTTTACGAGTGGAAGCGAGTGTATCTCTGTGGGTGGCTGTAGGTGGTGCATCGTCAATGATATCTACGTGTATCTACGTATCTCGTTAAGCGTTCCAATGCGCATCTCATGAAACACACAGAACATTTTATGCACTCAGAGAAAATAGTGCTTAAAATGTAAAGTGATTTATGAATTATGATTAAAATTATAAAAAAAGTAAACAAAATTATAAATAAATAATTGTGACCTAATAAAATACAAATAATTGGCAAATTCTTAGATCGATTATTGTATTTAAATCTCGTACTTCGTAAGAGGACGTCAAAAAGAGTTCCTGAGTATAAAATTTCTTCGGTCTTGGCTTTGACAAAATTTCTGTTTGATTTATGTAGAATTCAATTTCAATTTTCAATTTTTCTCTGAGTGCACGCACATACATATAGTGCGCTTGTGTGAAATCCTTTATGTTGATTACATTTCTGGGTTTATTTTATTAAAAATACTCGCATCGCATTGCAAGGATACATAAAAAAGCAGCAGCAGCAGCAGCAGCTCGTTGGCTCAGTCACAGTCAATATTGGCAGCGTCTGTGGCTTTTACCCCGCGTGTCCCCCACGCTCAATCCCAAGAAAATAAAACCCCTCTGCAAACCCAAATCCCATTGCCTGCATCTGGATATTGTGCTGACTGCCAAATGCACGTTGCATGTTCGGCTGCGAATTTGCAATGCAACCTGCCAGGCAGAGCAGCTGAGAGCTGCCAACAATAAAAAGGTAGCCATGTCCGCACTTATACGTATCCTGTCCGCTCCGCCGCCTCCCACCCGCCGCCCACTCGCACTCACATGTAAGTATGATGAGTGCACTCGACAGCACGAAATGTTACCTAGCTGTGGCTTTGCCAATTGAAAGCGCACTTGATAAGTTCAAAAATTAATTCTCCTACCACAGAACATGCGAAACATTTCAATTTTATCAGACATTTGACCTAATGCAGCACACTCGTATTTCACTTACTTGCCACCCCGCCTTGCCCCACCGCCTTTGCTGGGGCACCACAAAATCACAATCTTTTGCCGTTGCCAGTGCATCGGACTGACCTCTCAACCGTATTAGATACACATGTGAATATTATAAAAGTCAATGAACAAGAAAATTTGTTAAAGGATTACATTGTATATTTTTATATATATATGTGCGTGTATTTGTTTTCATCTTTCATTTCTTTTTTTGAGCTTTGAACATTTTCTAATTTGAGCTGAGGCGAAAACCATTCCAGTAGACCTGGGTATATGCGAAATAGGCAGCACTTTAGACAGAAGGCTCGACTCGAGAGTCTTTGGTTGTCTTTATCATTGGTTCTCAATTTCTTTTATATTTATTGCGTGATTACTATGTTTTTGTGTATAAAAAATACACTTGATTAGCCTGTATTTTATTATTTTTTTATACAAATCGTGAACTATGTTTTATCTGTGTATCGGCTATCAATATATAATGATGTTAGCGAACCGCGCAAATAATGTTAAAGTATAACTTCAAAATCTCAGACATTGGAACATAATTACCCTCATCAAAAATAATAATTATTATTAAAATAATTATAAGTATTATCATAAAAGTAATTGCTGCAATTGCACATATTATATTATATGTTCAGCTACAAAGAAATGTGAATTAGAAAGGTTAACTATTTTTAAATATTTTTCTGAAATCTAGAAAGCGATCAAAGAAATACACGGCCTCACATACAAAATATTTTGCATTAGGCTAAGAATTTATTTACTTTAGCCACAAAATTATAGCGTTCAAAATCAATTTTAATAAAAGTTTCACCCCTACCCAATTGTCGCCTGCGTGCGGCAATAAAAATGGGCACGAGGGGCGGGGCGGGGGGAGGGCTGTGCCACACTCAACACTTTCCGCATCAATTACGTCATGTTAATCCAAGTGTCCACTGCATGTCCGCAAACTGACCGACCATACATCACACACTGACGTGTTGGTCAGCGCGGGGGCAGCGGGGCAGCAATCTGGGATGGCTGCGGCCGGGGTCTAAGGGGGTTGCAGCATTGTTGCAACGTGCAGTCGCAGCCGTAAAAACAAAATGCCAACTGGCCAACAATTCAAATGCTTTGATGTGGCACACAACGGCATGTCCGAACCGAGCGATGCCCCACGCTGCCCCAGCCATCCATTCACTGGGCAGTTGCAACGCCAGCAAACATTTCAATCAAACGGACTGCAAAAAGAGCCAAAGGGAGCTCTGAACGATGCCGGCCAGCAGCCACCAGGCGGGCAGGACAAGGACGAGGACGAGGACGTGGACGAGGACGAGGCCTGGAGCTGGGGCGGCGCAATGACGCATATAAACTCCCAGCGTCAGCGTTAAATGCGTTCGTGTCCATGTCCATGCCACGCCATGAGTTGCGATTCACTCACTCATTCATGCCCCTCTGACACCTCCCCGGGCCGGGCCGTCGCATGCAAAGGCGACGTGCAAAATGTGAAACAGAAGCCGGGGCCCTCATGAAAAAGAAGAAAAACGAGAGACGAACGCGTTGCCCGGTGGAAAAACTCAATTCGATTTAATTAAAACCAATTTTCGACTTTGAGCTGTGCATTTGGTTTTTATGTGAATAATAGATACCCTGCATAAAAAGGGTCATCAGCCGAAAGTGTCAGTAAAGTTTTGCATAATTTGTGAAATAATTCTTAATTTGATTTATTTTAGACAATATTTTTATTAAACAGCATTAAATTCTAGAATATATTTTATTATTTGAAAAAAGCTGTACACTAGAAAAATATAATTTATTAAATTATACTTTAAAAAAATTTGATCAATTTGAATTTGGTCCAATGACAAATCTTGCTATCACTTTAACTGTATAAGCTCTATATTCGCATCTCTTTCATTAGTGCAGATCATTCACAGTTCGTTGAGTTCTCCGAATCAACAACTGCAGCAAAAACAATAGCACAGTTATAGGATGGATTTGGAGCTGGTTGCACGAATGGGAAGCTGTGCACTGGATGTGCGTCTGATGCAAGTTGCCACATTTACATTTTTATGCAAATACAAATTCAACCTGCAGTTGATTTCGCCCATTTTTTCTACTAACCAAAAAAAACATAACATTTTTTTCTTAGTCAAGTTGATTAAGTCGATGAAACGTGTTTGGAAGTTTAATAAATAGAATCATTTACATTGATATGTTGCAAGCGTGCATTTAGCACTTTGCAAAAAATATTCTCTTGTGTCTTTTAAAACGCAATGTTCCATTTTACTTAAATATCTGAGTGATAAGTTTTCATAAATAATAATAACTATAAAATATACAAAATTTAAAAACATTTCATATATGTTAAATTCAAGTTAAATGGTATTTTTGGAAATAGCAAGAATGTTATATTTAGAAATACTTCAGAAAAGGTAGTTAATTAATACAATATGTTGGCTTGGTGACATAATATAAATCTACTTCTTCTTTATTGCTCGAAATAGTTTTTTAATGATCTTAAGTTCAGTTTATAAATCAGCTAAATCAAAGTTTCCTTGTAATTAAAGATGGCTCATCGTTTATTCCAAAGTTCCCTAATAATCAAATGAGGTAGCTTTTTTGGATGATTTAATAAGGTTGCTAGCTGAACTTCTGGGCCAAATATTATGTTTGGGTTAATCAAGCCAGGGAAGGAATGCATCATGAATAAATGTTCGGCTGCGTTATCGAATATTTTCGCACAATTCGCATATTATTCGCCAGTTCCCAGTTCCCAATTGCCCGTGCCCAGACGCTATCTCATTCAGTTCGATTCGCCCGCTGACGTGGCTGTGGAATGGGTTTGGGGTGGGGGCTTGGCGGGGGGTAGTGCATTGAAATCCACTTCATATTGCGTTGGCGATGGCGATGAGCAAAAGGCCGATGTGCGATGTGGCGAGCGCGCACATTGAAGGGTATTAACAGTCATTATTCAATGATATCTGGCTGCGGACATAGCAGGACAGGGACATCATCATTCGTGCGGAATATTTGGCTGTGTAAATGGATCGATTTCGTTTGCAAACTCGTTCCCCCTGGCCCTCCCAGCCCCCCTCACCCCTTCACTGTCGCCAGAGAGGATCAACTGTATGGCAATTGTGGGCTGTGTGTGTGGCAGCAGCCATTTTGCTGGCGCACAGACACCCAAATGCATATGCATATCCTTAATTATGATTATTGTTATTTTCGACTCTGAATGGCGCATTTAATGCGCTCCCTCAAGCCCCACCCACCCCCCAGCTGGCTCGTTATGTTGTCATAAATTTTGCGCTTTGGTGGCGGCGGCTCCACTGGCGGCACAAAATGACGTCTGCCCCATTAAAATATCGAGCAGAGTCAGTTGTAGTCGTCAGCGGACTCTGGACTCTGGCCTGTCGCCTGTCGCTCGCCCCATTCCTCGCCCACTGCATTATGGGGCCATTCCAAAATACTGTGCTCTTTTTTGCAAATCGAGTCTCTATATCCCGTTAGCCGCCATTCGCCTGTTTTTACGGTTATTGATAGCCGCCATTTTGTTCGATTTTTCGTATCAGCTCGCAGCTTTTACTCACTTAATATTCCAAATTCCAACGTTATGAGCATGACAAACATGAGATATGTATTTGTCTTCATTCTCCCTTTAACAGTTATTTTCACAACTCGGCGAAGAAAGTGTTTTCGAAGGAATTTTCTTGGTAATCAGGTATAATACAATAATAAGATACATAAACTTCTTAGTCGGGAAAAATTCACTCATTTACTGGTAAACAAATTGTGTAAAATGAAATACCGCTTAATGTATTTGTTATCACATTTGAATATACGAGAGCAGCTGTTTCAAAATGACTTGCAATTAAAGTAAACGCAGCCAAGCGATCAGATTTCCATTCTTGGTAGGGTATAGTCAAAAATCAAGCACAAAATGTTTATACATTGCCATTAACTACAGCATAATCCGAGTCTCGAGTTAAATAGTTTTGAATAGCCTAAAACTTGTAACTTTATTATATATAATGACCTCGCCAGTACTACTGTTGTATTACTTAAAATTTATCAAAATCCGATAACTATATTATATATTAAACTATTATAAAGAAAGTAAACAATTAATGGAAAAGAAATTGTTTTTCGCTATGATCAGTTTACAATATCGTGTTCTTTATTAGTTTTTTGTCTGAAAGGGTATTTTATCCTTGGCACAATCGCAAATATCTGTATTCCTTCTTTCTCGTATTATTTTTCTCAATTTATACCGAGTCGTATTTTTCTCTTATTTTTGTGTGTGTGTGTGTGTGTTGGCCGAGCACGGTACGATCCATTGAACAAACATATGAAAAATCATTAGTTTTTAGTGCGGCTGGCAAACAATCAGAAAATTGGCACTTGAAACCCTTGCAAACAATTGATGTCGATGTGAATGTGAATGTTTATTGTGGGCTGTTGCTTGGTTCGTTGTGTATTTTTTTACGGCTTTCCGGATTTTTTCACACTCTCTTTTTGCGCCTCATAACGTATTCAAAATCAAATTGGTTTGCCATTCGGTCGGCTGTGAAAACTTTTACTTTCATTTCTAACGCGCTCTAACGGCCCCAAAATCAACCCAGAAAATTGAAAATAAAAAATCATTTTTCGCACAATAAAATATTCGCAACGCAACCAAAGCAAACCGAACCAATCCCAATCCCAATCCCAATACCAAGCCCCACCGAACTCAACCAAATCCGGAGACGTTGCACATGGACACCCCAAGCGACTGAATAGTTTCACAGTTGGAATCGCATCGGTTGGGTGGTTGAGTGGTTGGGTGGCTCGTCCAGTGGAATTAGTTGCGCCTGACTTGGCGGGCTTTTGCCACGCCCTCTCCACACTCCCCCAGCAACGTCACCTCCGTGGGCAACCCATTTGGGTAGATCCAAAAGCGCTTTTTACCGCTGGTCAATTTGAAGCAATGTTTTCTCGCTTGTTTTGTGTTTGATTTTATTTGATGTGTTTCGCTTTATTTTCTCCCTTTTCGGTTGACCCTTTTTCTTTATTTCCCTTTTATTTTTCCAATTGCATTTGAGCTTCAATTGTTTCCCTCGCTTTTTAGCATCAGTTCCAAATGGGGGCTCTACGCATTCAAACGCAAATGATTTGAAGACCGAAAAGTGTGTGAATTTCAGCACTTGGTATTTGCTGATATATTCGGTATTTTTCTGTGATATGCTCTTGAAATGATTATACAAATTTTGTTAATAGTTACATACTTGAAACGAAGCTATAGTTAAAAGTTTATTATAAAATTTTTGAATTTTTAAAATTCACGAAACAAACGCTGTTTAAAAACATATCTCAATTCGAAAATTCACGGCCACTGGCTGAAAATGGGTGGAAATCTGAGTTGAATTTAAAAAAAAATAGCGAGAAATAAAATATAATAGTCTAGAAAATGTTTTGTTTGATGCGTAGCAGATATCGTTATAAATTTAAAATACCCTCCGTAAGAGCATAAAAATCATGATCAATGGAAATATTAATGTGCCAATTTCAGGCAAAATTGCCACAAATCAGCTTCTTTAGCGATATGCCTGTCTCCACTTATAACGCCTAGTCAGCCGTTTAGTGTCTCTAATAAATATACTTAGATAGCATATAAGTATTGCAAATGTGTAGATATGTTGAATATCTGAAACATATGTGTTTTCATTTGTATCTGTGGATCTCTGTTCGCATTTTCTCGTTCATCGTCATCTAAATTTTCATTGGCGCTCTGTGTGCTGTGTGTAATATGTGTGTGTGTGCGTTTTTCTTTCGTTTTGGCCATTTGGCTGTGTTATTTGACTAACTGCCTGACGTGTTTTCCTCACACTGGTGATAACATAAAATTTTACTATTATGCGTTTTAGCTGCTTTCCAGCATTTTAATACAATATTTGTTTTTTCCGTGCCACACAAGAAGCCAAGGGAAAAAGTGCAAAGAACGCGAGCACACACACACACACACACACGCAACAGCAAAGGGCAAATAACGGTCTGTATCAGCCCCACCACCTCCTACCCTACCCCCTCGCTCGCTCTCACCCCCGCAACCCCTGCACAGGACGCGGCATTGGCTGAGAATTCATGGACATGCAACGCGTCTGAAATTTACATTCAAATGTGTTTCGCTTAGATGCGAAACGTAACTCCCCCCTCCACCCCTCCCACAGCCCCCTAAAGCGAGCCCCTGCAAAAAAAAAAACACAAAGAACGAAAATAGTACCTTAGTGCAGCCAATTCCCTTGAGCAGCATATGTTCCAAGTTGAGTTCGCTTGGGGTTGGGGCTTGGTCGGAGGGTACGCAACGGATTTTTGATGAAATTTCAAAAATTTCCCACTTAGCGGCAAAATGACTGGCATTAAATTGATTTGCAAGCGAACGACATGACGAACGGAATCGGGAGAGCGATGCCAGCGCCATTTCAGGGTTGCCACCGGGCCTCCGGAGTGCGGGTGGTTGCTAACTGTAGATTGCCGGCGAAAATCAAAATTCCGTGCACACTTGAGCATTTCATTTAGAGTCTAAACTGCATGGCAAAGTGTTGAGGTGTGGGTGGTGGCAGGTTGGCCTGGGAGTTGGCCAAATGGAATTCAGGTTTTCTCTCTTTTTCATTTCTTTCGCTTCGTCTTAACAATGCCTTGGCGATATGTGTGCGTATGTGTGTGTGTGTGTGTGTGTGTGTGGGCCTCATTGGGCTCTTGGCAGTAATACAAATTTAAAGTTATGTTTGCTTCTGCACAAACATTCTCTCATTTATTCATTTCGTCAGCTTTTCTTTTGTTGGTGCCCGCAAAGTATTTTTTTCTTCTTGTTTCGTTTTTTTATAAATTGTTGCATGTATTTTGTATTTCATGAAAATGAGAAATGAATAAAATAAAATTTTATTTTATGTGTGCAACATGTGAAATTTCCTAACGCCTCCTGCTCGCTTCTGGCCAGACTTTAGGTCTTGGTATCGTTCATTTATTCGAATCATTAAATTTTACGTCTAATATTTATGCGTCATATTTTTGAGTCGAACTTTTCGGCTAAACAAACAAATGAATGCGACCTTTTAAGCATGCCAATAACTTTGCTAAATTTTGCATTTCTAACCGACAAATTATTATTAAATACTATTAAATAATTTCATAAATTAGCAGCAATATTTTTATTAAACTACTTATGCCAAATGTTTGGCTTTATTCACTGTTTCGCACTGAATTTCGAGTGCTTTGATATGACTTCACGCATATGCGATTAACAGCACAGTTTTTAATCTCTTATCAATGCTTGAAATGATGACGTTCGATTTCTTGGCCATTATCGGGGCCAAATAAAGCGCCGCAAAACAAAAATCGAAAATAATGCGGTTAAGTAAATTTGCGTTAAAGCTTTGGGCTTATCGTTTATTATTTATATTATTATATACTCTTACCAAGGAAAAACTGAGCATATTGGTTTTGTGCAATGTCCATTTGATAGAGATTTTACAACGGTTTTTGATCAGGAAAATTGGCTAAATCTAATTTATCCGTATATTTGCCAAACATCTCTTTTTAATTTAATATAATTTAAAAACATTAAACATTTTTTAAATAAATTCAATTTAAAAACTCAACTTGACATTTTAAACGTTTTGGCTTAAAATTAAATGTGCTTTTGCCTTTCTTAAACTTGAATTAAATGTGATCCAAAACTGTTTACTGTCTATTGCCACAGTTATCATGAATAGAGTATTGCATAGTCGAGAAATTCTGTGTGCAGCGTTTTAACATATTGGATTTCATATATTTTTGGTAGCTATCAATCAAACAGCTACCAACTCTTCATATCACTTTTGCTGTGTGTGTGTTTGTGTGTGTGTGTGTGTGTGTGTTTGGTGTATTCTGATGGATGGATGGCTGGTTGGCTGATTGATCGATCGATCGTCAGTTGACGTTGGCCAAATGTCAGACCTGTAGCCGTGCGTAGTTGTGCGTTGTTCATCTACAACTGATTAACCACTAAAGGTTTCGGCCCGTGTGTGGGGCAGGTGGGCGGCGGGCGGGGCGGCCGCAAGTGTTCGCTGCGTCATTCGGCGCGCACGCAACATTCACTCAGCCCAAAAGTCAGTCAGTTGGCCAGCCGAGCAGCCGGGCAGGCAGTTAGTCATTTGGACATCCGCCAGCTTTTGATTGATGGATGACTGAGCCACTGGCGCACAGATTAAGATACGAATAGCACTCAAAGTGGGTCGCTTAACCCGCTCGCGGCCTCGCGTTCGAGTATCAGTTTCAGTTTCAGTTTCATTCACAATTATTTGGCCTAAAAGCGGCCAACTGATTTTACCAACTGCAGCCAAGACCTGCCACGAGCACAGGCATTGGCAACTAGAATCAGCTTGAGGTACTATTTGCCTTATTTAAATTCAAGAAAATATACTTAATTCAAGAAGATATAATAATAGCTAGGCACTATTTCACCTTATTTAAATTCAAGAAGATATATTTAATAGGGCAAAATAAAGAGCTGAATCGTAAACTCCTTTAAGACCAGATAATACAATTTTGTTGGGGAATATCAGACTCATGCTGATCCAGAATATATTTTATGGAGGTAGGGTTATTTAAGCTACTCTGTTTACAAAGTGAATAGGAGTATGTTAGTTTTGGGGCTATGCATTTAGATTACCATAATCGATAAGATAGTTTATGACCCCTATTCGAAATTAATTGAAAGTAAGAGTAAATTTGGAATTTCATTTCATTGCCAAACCATTGGAAATTAATCTGTAAACATTAATTATAATTTGATTGGACTTTGGCATTGCTCATTCTTCAAATCGTTTGGGGGCCAGGGTCAGGGCGTTGCTTTGGGCTCATCGTTGACGCATATATCGTCTAATACCTGATAAATCTGTCAGTTGAATGTTTAAATTGAAATCTCTCAGCACGGTGCACGCCCTCGCTTAAGAGCGGCGATGTGTACGAGTTCGGAGGCACTCAGCACGGGCCAATCAAATGGCGGGACAGCGAGACGGACGGGGAAGGGGACGTGACAGGCAGACGGGCACTTGGGAAGGAAAAACAACAAGCAACACAAACAAACAAATCCACAAGATGCATTTGCGCTGTGCAGATACAATTTAGATAATTTGTATCTCAGCGTTGTTGTCAGGACGCGAGCGCTGACTGACAGATGTTTTGATTTGTGGCTACAGTTGGGGGCAGAAAGGGGGAGGTCAATGAAAATAAAAAACACACACACATATATATATATATATATATATAGATAAACACAGCATCTTTTGCCCAGTTGTAGCATTTTTCAGCAGCCAGAGAATATCTTGTATCTGTAAGATACTCCCCCATTCTCTCCCTCTCGAAAGTGGCAAGTGCTGTGCACATCTCAAATGAAAACAAATATTGGACGAATAAAACGCTTAAACATCCAATTCGATCGCCGGCAAGCAAATCGAGTGAAAGATTTATGAGCAATGTTTCTGGTATTTATGGCCCACTCTTGAATTATTTTGGAGCTCCCCTTTCGTGGGTAGGTGGCCATTAAAAGTGCATAAAAACTCAACTAAAGCAAACTCAAACTAACAAAAATATCTCTATGTTTACTTTTTCGCAATGCCAGCGCCAACTGAAAATAAATAAAAACACAACAATACCTATCTACCAAAAAAAGGCAACAACAAGATAAACCTAAAAACAGTATTATATATATAAATATATTTATATAATTTTTGGGCCAATTAACGCCACTGAGAATGGGGAACACCCATTATGTTTGGAGCTGAGAGAGATACCAAAAAGAGATTTACTGAGGGGCTGACAAATTTATTAAGTTATATATCGATTTCTGTATATAGATCACCTGCCAAAGACAGTTTTATTTTGTTCTTTGTGGAGATAAAGCTAAAATAAAGATAAATCTAACTCTATTAGTTTATTTTACATAAATAAATCTGGGAATACTTGAAAAACTCCCGAAAGCAAAAGTCTATAAGTGTTGTTTAAAATAAAATATCAACTCAAATAAAGAATTAATATCAGGAAGTTGAATTAAATGTTTCTGTTATTTGATCTTAATTAAAATTATGTGCGAAATGAAAGCATTTAATTACTAATCAATAGAAATAGTTGCTCAAAATGTAACAACATTTAAATTATATATTTAAATAGATTTTAACGAATTTTATATATAATATTATGATTTACCATTAAGGATCTACTTAGTTGGTGTATAAATAATAATATAAAAAAATATTTTTTAATTTTCCTCTATGTTTATTTATGGTGTGTAAATATTTTATTTTAACACGATAACATTTTAATTTATTTAACAATTCGCTGTTGTTTTTGTTGCTACACGTTGTGCAAATACTTTGCACCAATAATAACTCAGATTTTGTGGTTGTTAATTTTTGACAGCGACGTGAGTCGCCAACAGCCGCAGTCAACAACAGGCAACAACAACAACAACAGCAACAACAACAACGATGAGAACAACTGTTAGTCGTGTCGAGGCAATTGCGGTGGGTTGGTGGGTGGGTGGGTTGGGTTCAGTTTCGGGTTGTGGGTCATTGTTTATTTTGAATCAACGCGTAGCGCCGCCAATTATCGGGAGGCGATAAAAAATATGAAGTAGTGCGCGGCGCACAGCAACAACAAAAGCAACAACAATAGCAACAACATAATTATGACGTCAACAGTTGCCGCTGCCACTGCGGTTTTTGGCTGCAAATTGGCTTGGAGTGAAAAAGGCCAGATGCAGAAGCGTAGCCGAGAAATGTGAGAATCGTGTTGCGCAAAACTCGCTCGGATTATGCGGCAAATGTAACGGAACTAATGTTAACCAACTGCCGACTGGGCCGCTGCTTGGCTGCTTGGGTAAGTGCTGCAGTTGGGCTCTTCAAATTTTGGGGGGGCGCCAGCGGCGGCCTGTCTCAAAGCTGGCGGCGGCCTTTGATCGGTGCCGCCGTTTTGACTGGCCTGACTGGCTAATTGCCCGCTCGCCGCCTTTTGTAATTGATAAGCACACACACACACACACACTAACACACGCACAACAATTCCGCATTGTCTGGCGCGTCCGGCGGAGGCTTCAGGCTTCAGGCTGGAAGCCCGCGCACATCCATCAAAGGCCTTTAGCGGTAAATCACTTAATTTGCTTGACCAGCGACCAGCCGCCAGAGGGCGTATTCTTGGCCACAAAGCTGCAGGGCTTCAGGTCTGACCAACATTTCGGGGCCCCGCAGTTGATCGATTGTGAATTTGGCAATCGCACGGCCGGCAACTGTTTTGACGGATTAATTCTCGATTCGGGCCTAAAACTGCATTATGATAGATCATAATTGATAGATGGATCACCAGCGATCGCTCCTCCATCATGCGAGGTTTCGATGTCGATGTCGATGTCGATTTCGGTTTCGGTTTCGTTTTCGTTTTCAATTTCCATTCATTCATTTTCGGTAGCTTAAGTTTTCGCCTGAAAATTGATTGAGCAACTCGTGTCGTGGCTCAGGTATATTTAACAGGTGATATTTCTTCAGGCAAGTCGTTTTGATTTATATGCGCAACCCAACAAAAACCGAAAAAATAAAATAAACGCGCCAATAATTCATTTAACCAATTCTTTAATTTTCTACGCATTATTGCCGGCCTGACAAATGAATGCCCTCCATTTGTTGAGCTGCTCGCGCCCAAATCGCCAGCCTTTCAATATTTTCCACACTTGATTGATGCCAACCAGCTCACAAAACAGAACCCACAAGTGCCAGCCGCGAATGATATTCCATTATAAGAAACAAATTCCCATTCGAAATTAAACAAATAAACTGTCTCAATGTGACGCTGATGTATGAATGGATGAATCGCCGACTGAATACCTATTGTTTTAGTGGTGTCGAGTGGTGTCGGGCGCTGTCTTGTGGCTGACTTAGTGGGTGGTGCCAGCTGATCAATTCAGTTGTGGCTCTGCTTCAATAACGATCATTAGATACCTTAGCTATTTTATTTTTATTAAAACTGAATTCTGTTTGAGTTTAAAATACATATATCTTTATCATTAGGGCGTTTTCTTTTTAACTAAAAGTCATTTAAACAATACACACAAAGTTTTTTTGATAAAAATTCTTTAATAATTATTTTATTTTTTATTATTGCTTGATTATTATAATTATAACTAATTTAAAATATATTGTGATTTTCAATTTTTATTATTATTTAATTTGATATTATTAAGCTCGATATAAAAACATTAACCGAAGATTATTTTAAATGAAAATGATGGCAATAATATAAAGAAATGTTTTATACCAAAATATTATCGAATAAAAGATTATTGTTTTTAGTTGTAAATTCTTCAACAATCAATATGTATATTGAACTTGTGACCGCGTCTATAATAAAATAAAAACTACAAAACTTAAACATTTTTTATTTGATTTGATTCAATTTTATGTTAAATGTTAATCTGAAGTTAGTTTCAGAACAGATCCCAAAAAATGGAATAAGCAATCAAATAAATTTTGGATGATAATCGCACATCAAATTCCAACACGCTCTATTATTGTTAATAAAATCATTAAGAACTTTAACTTTGAGCCGAATAAACGAGATCGTAAAGATGAAAATCAGTTCACCAAGCGTACGAGTACCCAGATCCATGGCCAATGGCATTGGATAACAAGTCGAACAGATTGAAAAGATTTCACGATTTTATGACTACATTAAACACGACTTCGTACAGCATTCAGCGTCATAAAGGGAAATACTTTCTCAAGACTTTCACATAAATAACATGGGACCAGAGCTGGGATCTGTCTGATCTTGAGCGGCCAGGCAGACTCATCATTGTGCAAGAGAGAGAGGAAGAGAGAGAGAGGGAGCCCCACGAAAGTGACGAGCGATTGCCGCCTGCAAGTGTCAATATAAAGTAACAACTTTATTGGGCCTTATTTATTCGAGGGCGAGCCAATAAAATGGGCAACTTTATAATGATGCACATAAATAACCCTCCCCGCAAGAAGCAAACAAAGCAAAGGCAGACGAAGACGAAGGCGCAGGCGCAACGATCACAAAGACCAAAAGCAAAACAACAACGAACCCAAGAGGAAGGCGACAACATGTCAACGACGAATGGCATTGAGGATGTGGATCTCAAGATCAGACCTGATGGGACCTCAGAGCAGCGGGACGAGGTTTGATTTGTTGGCAGCCAAATCAAGCCAAACTCCTACGTTGCGTAATATTTCCAGGGAATGTGTCGCCAGCTTTGTAAAAAGTGCATCGAAAGTCAATGGAAACATTTTTTCTAAAGGATATTCGGGCATACAATAAAAGATTTATAGGCAGATATTAAGAATACAAAGTGAAAACTAACTGAATACTTAATTTAAGACTAGTTTCAAATGATCATACAATATCATTTATCAAGAGGAATAAACGAAAAGCTGATTTATAAACTTGAGCATACGTTAACATATTATGCATGTTTAAACGGTTGTATTTTATTTATAAAATTTTTAGATATAAATTTATGATTAATTTTTTACTTAATTTAATAGGTATAAAAGCTGGATACAAAAAACACTTTAAGGTGAGTTTATCTTATCATTTTTAATTTTTTTAAAATTGGCTCTCTTTGTTTAATTGTATAAAATATGAATTATTCTTCATCATCAGAATCTTTAATAATATTTATCTAGCTGTTGCGATTCCTCAGTTTAACAACAGCTCTGTAATTGATATTTCCTGTCTTTTTTATTGAAATCTTTCATTTTGTTGTGTCAGCATCTGTGTATTACAGATACAGATACAGATGTATCTGTATACGCAATATGGAACCGGCTTAACGTGCAGTTCGAAATCGTTTGCATTAAATTAAAATTGTTTATTGTATTGTTGGATTGTTTCGCATCGCTTCGTAATCAAGTCCGTGGCTCGTAAAATTCGGCGACTGTGTTTTAAGCCAAACTATAAAAATCGAAATATATCCTAAATCCCTTTGCGGCTCTGACCGACTCTCCATCCACAGGTTCAGGCTCATGGCTGATGGCCGGTGCGTTATTTACCGTTGGTGCTGAATTGATCCCGCAGAGCTTAACAGTGCCTCTCATAATTTAACGACTCGGCTCGCGGTCAAAATGATTTTTGCTATTTGAATGTCCTCGGCCAATCGATGCGTCCATTTACAAGCTGTAACACGATTAAAGCCCAGCCCCAAGTTATAAACTATCAACCATTAATTTGTTGTTATTGTTGCTGCTGTTGTTGCTGTTCGCCTGATTTGCTGTGCAAAAAGTTCATCGAGAGTTTGGTCATAAATTTCTGTTTTTGCATATTTATAAATTGTGCGCTGTTTGCGAATATATATATATACAATATATTTTTTAACGCTTTCTGCTCTGTTTTGTGGTTGTTATCCCAGTCCCAACTCAACCACATGGCTTAATATCGTAATTAGTGATTGGTATATGGCGAGATAATTTTTTCTATCTGTTTTGCTTGTCATTTGCCAATAAGTTTACTTTTTCCATACACTGTGCATATATTTAAAAACAAAAAATAGAGCTTCAGTTTGTATTCAAAGGCGGCTTTAAAAAACAATTTGTAGATACAACTTTATGACTTAAAAAGTTATTCCGGTTATCAAGAACACGTGAAAACGTGTTAAAAGAAACGAACGGTTTAAATGATTTAATTAGTAAAAAGTACTATTAGAAACACATATATATATTTAATAAAAATTAATAAAGAACACATTTAGTGTGTAATCGTTCGTTAAAGATCGTTGCCTAAGCCAAAAGCTCATCATAGAGTGTAGAATTAGGAGATTAAATATTTAGAAAAAACCGGATATACATAAATTAATCGGTATATCAATTAAAGTAAGTAAGTTGTATATACATATATATTAAAATTTTAAAATATATTCTAGAGCAATATCAAAGAACAGTTGCATTTTCTGCGAGTGTACGCGTAAATGTTTTATGTGATCAATTGATAACTTTCTGAATTTCACCCATACTGATTTTGATCCGTTATATCGATGTGGCCCACATTAAAATCGATGCTTAACTAATTACTATTTAATGACACCCATTAAGGAATCTTAAAATTTTTACTGTCAACGCCGGCAACGAGGCGAAATGCGTGACTCTCATGTGGTATCGATTTAAATTAATGTCTTACCATTTAAACCGAAACACATTTGACCATACGGGCTTAGTATCTTTTGTGTTTGTGTTTGTATTTTTTTTTTTTTTTGTATATTTTTTCGTATCTTTTGTATACTTTGGTGGCGTTAATTAATGCGACTGCCGAAATTCGAAGCGAATTTCGTGATATCTTTGGGATCGTCTTCGTCATAATGTTGAATAAATGTTTTACGACCTGAATTGTTTGGCTGCTGATTTTTTGGTTGCTATTAAAAGTTTGATTAAGATGAACTTGGACAAAAACGAAACCAGATTTTTGTTTCGTTTTGTGAAATGAGGTAGAACGGCCCGAGAACTGTTCATGATCAATTAGTGGAATATTTTTATTCATCGTTTTGGTTATTCTTTTTTTTGTGCTTGATCTTTGTCATCTACTTTTGGTGTGCCAAGTGGCGCCATAAATTTCTAATTTATAATTATAAAGGTTTTTTGTCAATATATGTGCTTATGATATTTCTGTTTTTTGGATTTTTGACTTTTTGCCGTCGCCGCCTTTTTATTTATTTATTTATACTTCGGTTTTTTGTTTTATTTTTCTTTTTTTTTTTGTTGCCATTCAAAATCGAAAAGCTCTGCAAGTTTATTGCTTTTGTTAATTGTAATTTATTTGATTGATTTATCGCACGAATAAATATTTATCAAGCGAGTTTTGCAATCAGCTCGATTTTTAGTTCATAATAATCAAGAAAAAAATATTTTTCATCCGAAATCAAAAACAACCATTCCAAAAATTCACAAATTCAGCAAGCGGCACTTTTGTACCTCCACGAGCACGTGGAGTGCTTTAGGTTTTTAATTGCTATATTATATGGTATATATACGATCTACGATCGCGAGCGTCAAAGCGTCATAATTCAGCTTTAGATGACATTTGCGCGTTGAGATTTTCGCTGGGAAGATTTACGTAGCGCTCGTAATTCAAAAATGGATGCGTGGTCGAACGAGTTAATCCCCGGGCCACATGAAATCGCCATTAAAAATAAATCCAAGGCAATGCGGCCATCAAAATAACTCGTACATCTCGGCACAACTTGAGATCAGAGATCGTTCCATTTTGACAATTTACGTCGCACCAATAACTCACAGCAAATCCCGTGGGTGGGCCCCACAATCGTGGCCATATAGAACGGCTACACAATCCCCGATATGACCATTTATATATACTATATGTACTATATATCCCCTGGGATCGGCGGCTCTCATTCTGCCCGGAAGCGTTGACACTCAAATCAGCTTTGGCAACGGACAATGACGAATGCGGTTCACAAAATTAAATTCTATTCATTTTGTTGTATTTTTTTCGATTTTCGTAATTTCGAATTATCCATTTCGCTTAACCAGATGAGTTTTTAATTTCTTTATGGCTTATGCTGATTGATATAAAAATTAAATATTTTAATTTTAATTAACATAAGAATCTGGTAGATTAATCCCTTTTTTTCATATAAATGAAACTGTTTTTTGTATACTTAAAATAATCTTTTAAATCTTCTACAAAAACTTGTATATCAAACTAACGGAAAACAGTTTAAAAAACTAATATAAACGTTTATCAATGTTTATTTAGGATTTAAGACTGCCAAAGCTACAAAATCAACGCAAATTTCCAAATTTATATACATTATTTATGTATATGGCGCATATTATAGTGTTTAATTTAGCTTAAAAAGAAAAATTAATTTAATGTGAATTTAAATAGTTCAATAATAAACATTTAATAAAATAATAAATAGAAAAATGCAGATGAACTTTAAATATTCAATTTTTATTGAGTATCAGAAATACTGTTCAAGATTGATTCAATTAAAAAATACAAATATTAAGTGAGCAACAATTTTGAATCTTCGAAATAATATTAAACATTTCATTCGTGGCAGTAAGCAGCTGCTCGGGTATAAAAAATTAATTCCAAATTAACACAAAATTCTTATTTACATATATTTCAATTATTCCCGATATTTTCATAAATTCAATTTGAATTTCTTCTTTGCCAAAGCTCTTCAATTTATTTTATTCAGAAGAAAGTCAACTTTATTTCCGTAAACCAAAAGCTGAGCCTTAAAAATTTAAATACTATTTTTGATTTTTATTGGCTTTCTTTAATTTTCTCCGGATACTTCTATGGCATTATATGACTGTGTAAATTGTTCGCTCCAAGTTGGGGAAGATATGGGCGGGATGCAATGGCGGCTGCCTTAAGTCCATATTATCTGAGCCTTAAGCCGCTAATTGTTGACGAATGCCGCCCATAAAATGTGAAGCCCGCGTCGACAGCTGAGTGAAAATGGTGGACTGGCTTTTATTGATGGCCAATGACGGGCTGAGCTGCTGCTCCTGCCGCTCCAGCCGCCGCCAGCCTGGAGCTGCACTTGTTGCTCCAATCGGGTCCACTTAATGCACGGCACACTGGATCGTAAAAGTTTTTACGAGTCACCAATTAACCGATGATAATCAAATCACTTGGAAGCGCTGACTCCGCCTCCCGTTCCCTGGCCGGGCTTGGGGCCAGAGGGGGCAGCCATTGCTCCTGTCGCCGCATAATTCTTGGCCGGCTGTCGCCAGCCCGATTGACGACCGTCCGTCGTCCCTGGTCCGTCCGTTTGGCCGCGGCCCTGGGGTAATAAATACTTTTACGATTCTATAATTTGATTTGGGCATTTTTATTTAATATTTCTACTTCTTTGCTCTTCACAGTTCTCTAAACTGGCCTGACTTTCTGCCAGTTGTTGTTTTTTTCCTTCTCAATTTTTTTTATATGTTTTCTTCGCTTCTCTTTGGCGCACATTAATTTTTTTATGTGTTCGATCGTAAAATTCGTTTGATAAATTATTATTTGGAATTCGACCCATCCGATTCGGCGTGGAATGTGCGCCGAGAGATCAAAACAAAATCTGCATACGAATCGAATCTAGTTTCCATCTTTTCAGCGATCCATTAGCCAACACTTGGCAATTTAAACTATTTCGCTACATGTTAACGTCCGTAAAACTTTTTAGAATCTCGTAAAAAACCATCGTTGATTCAGTTTTCAACGACCAAAAGAAAATAACCAGATGGATTGTCAGATTTAATATCGACTTTTTAAGGGCCAAATAACACAGAAAATAAATAACTAATTCATTTGTAAGATTTATTATTTGTATTAGTAGTATTAGTAGAATATAGTATAGTTGTAATCTATTAACCTTACTTCTCTTATTAGCTCTGCCTATAAGAATTTTGGCTAAGACAAGACATTTATAACACAGCATGTGATTCCTTCCCTGATGGATAATTTTAACGTCAGTTGCCAAACAGTTAACAGAGTTAAAATAGTTTACGGCTGCCTTTGAACTCAACAAAAAATTCAACTCAAGTTATGGAATACCCCTATGCAGAATATATTAAAAAGAATGAAAAAGAATGAAAAAATACATAAGAAATGAACTTAACTCTTTTTTGCTCTAGTATTCCAATAAAAGTTTAAATAGTTACCGCATGTTTTTAAACATATTTTAATTTTTAAATACCCATATTTAAAATAGCTAAAATCGATGGAAAAGTCTGTGTAAAAATTAAATTGTAAGATAAAAACTAATTTAAAAAAATTAAGTGAATTGTAGATTTAGATAGATACATTTTGTTGCATTTGTTCAAATGCTATGTAATAGGATCAGGAGCCAACAAATACTGTTAATGCTGGCCCCTTTTGGCTCGGGCATCAAATTGACGAACAGCAAACAGGCTCGAAAAGGGCGCAAGGCAACAACAAAAACTACAGCAGCAGCAACAACAACAGAGCTGTTGCTATTTACATATTGTACATATTTAGCTGTTTTACAATGTCATTGTGTGTGCACATACACATGCATACAGATATACACATGCATACAACTACTGGCACGCACACAGGCAGAAACACCCGCACGTTGCAAAAAATGCCAGACAGAGAGACAAAATGTCGAAAGCGCGACAGCTGCAACAGCGGCGCAGACGACAGCAGCAGCAACAGCAGCAACAACAACAAATTAGAACGAGCCACCTTCAGAGCAACCAACACACACACACACACACACACAGTTACACTCATAGACAGCAGCGTGAATGAGGGAGTGAGTGAGCCAGCGCATGCGAGTGAGAAAATTTGTTTTGAACTGTCATAAATCTTAATTGTGGCGGAGTGATGGAATTGGAATGTGCTGAAGCCGACCTACCAAAGGGTGACGCGCTGACGAAACGCTGCAGCTAATTTGAGAGCGTGACCAAAGAGAGAGGGAGAGAGCGAGAGTGCGAGCGCGAGTGTGAGAGCGCGGGCATTTATTTCCCCTGCGCTTGCATGGGTGTTTCGTTTCCATTTCGTATACACGCCGCAAAACATAAACAAGATTTATTGCAGTTCCAATTGGCGTGCAGGGGAAACGTAGCCATGCGCACTGGCGTCGGCCTCTCGCACTCTCTCTCTCTCTCTTGGACAGCGTTCGCTCTCAGCGCGCCGGCCGCGCGCCACATTTTCAGTCAACAACAGACCGTTACAGCGAACGATCATGTTCGAAAAGCTCTGTGGCGCGCCAAAATAAAACGTAAAAGGGTAAAACCAAAAAAGCGCGTGGACAGATTCGCGCTGTCGCCGTCGTCGTCTTCGTTGCCGTTGTAATTAATTAGTACAGACGCCAGCGTCGCTGTCAGCGTGCGCGAGCGAGACAGCAGCATATTTAATCACAGCACATTTGTGACAGGCGGGGGAGGAGAAACAACAACAAAAAACCAAAAAACAAACAAAAAGCAAGGCAGCAAAGTAATCAACACGCTGCGCTGTCGACGTCGCGTTTTTTGGTGGGGGCGCCAAACACTCGAACAACAACAACAACAGAAACAACAACATAAAACAGACTGCGCATTGCGCTGCGCCGTCGCTTAACGCAATCGAATCAGAAATTGCCGTCGCCAAACGCGCGCTTCGTGTTAACGAACGTCGCCGTCGTCAGCGTCGTTGTCAGCGTCGTGCTTCAAGTCCAACTCTCGTCAAAGGCAGCAGCACCAACAAGAACAACAACAACAGCAGCAACGGCAGGAGCAGCGCCGCCAACGCAACGCAGCTTCCAAGCAGACAAAACGAAACGAAACGAAACGAAACGTGCGCGTCGCTGCCACCGCGCTTTGAACTTCATTTTTTTGGTATCAATCAGCAGCGAGGAGCAGGCAGAACGCATTGTTGTTGTTGTCGCTGTTTGTGTCTGATTCTTGACTGAATCAGTTTGACAGCCGACGCAGCAGCGACTGAGAAGAAGCAGCAAAAGCAGCAGCAGCAGCGACGCAGCCAGTGACGACACGGCAACGCCGACACATTCATTCGCTGTTCGACTCTCAAACGAGTAACGACGGAATCCGGATGAAACGCACAAAGCGCAAAACAGAAAGAAACCAAAACACACACACGCGCACACATTGAAAAGCAAAACGCGAGCGTTTTGTGTGCGACTGCGACGCGTGTTCCGAATACAACAACAACAACAACAAATTCAATTATTTAAATCCAAGCCGAACGCCATTTATAAGTGTGATAACAAAAATAAAACAAATGAATTAAATGCATCATTTAACAAAAAATAATTAATTTATTTGCACATTAGTTGCGTTGCATAAAATAAAAACAAAACAACAGCAACAAACACATGCATCATATCTAGTCAAAATTCACAACAACAACTAAAGAATTAATAATGAAATGCGCGTCAAATGTTTAATTAAGACTGATTACAACAACAACAATTTAAGAAATACTTAAACAATAAAAAACAACAACAACAAATGGTTCAACAAAAGTATACGTAAAACAACAACAAATAAATAAATAAAACAAATATATATTTATTAAAATAAACACTACAACAAATAAAATATTTATATTTCACAATATTTTGCTCACATAAAACTAAACAAAAAATAAAGTTAAAGTTAAAACTACACAAAACAAAATACAAAACAAAAAAAAAACAAATCAACAAATTTCAAACGAAGTATACGATTCAAATGCAATTATTAAATTAAATAACAAAAACTAAAACAAAATATTTAACATAAATTTTTCTGTCTGCCATATGAAAATATTACAAATATAACAAAAACAAAAATATATATATAAAATAGATATATATATTACACTATTTAACACACAAGTTATACGTAGCTCAAACGCTAAAAAGTACCAAGTGCAAAAAATACAAAACAAAACAAAATATTAATTAGTTAATTAATTAATATTGCATATTGTGTCAAATTAAATATAAGTTAAATTTATTAAGTGCTAGGGCAAGCAAACGAAAAATAGTTTGCTGCCCCGCCCCTCCTGGAAAGTATACACTTAAAAAAACCGTCAAAATTCAGCAAAATCTGAAAATGTTGCACGAGGCTCTGATGCTCGAAATTTACAGACAGGCGCTAAATGCCGGGTAAGAAATGAATATTACTTATTAAATATACAATTCTTAACACATATGATTTAAGTTCAGAAAATTTAAATTAATTTGA
Organism: Drosophila robusta; assembly: GCA_035043565.1. Taxonomy (NCBI): domain Eukaryota; kingdom Metazoa; phylum Arthropoda; class Insecta; order Diptera; family Drosophilidae; genus Drosophila; species Drosophila robusta. The sequence goes on along the minus strand of JAWNMW010000583.1, from coordinate 6,619,686 downwards.
TAACTTTAAACTACTAAACGAAATTAAGTTTTTAATCAAAAAATATCATCTTAGACTTCAGTAAATATATAAATGAACATAACATTTTTAATAATATACACATCTATTAGTTAACTAACTTAACTTATAAATATATTTAAAGTAACAACGTTTTAAAATAATTTAGATTTAGATAATTCTAATAATATGTTACTTGAAAACTAGAATTTAAAACTTGTTGGGAAAGCCCACAAAATATTGTCTTTTTTTGTTATGAAGCCGGTTTTTTAATTCTCTGCACCTAATTACCGATAGAGATTTTTTAAAGAAGTTAAAAATTAAATAATAATATGAAATAGCCAATGTGAACTTTGTGAAATATCTTTATTGTTAAGGTGAATGAAAATGATTATATAACATATATGAGATTCTAACTGTAGTGTTAAAAAATGTATGGCAAAGAATACGACGTTCACTTAACAGAATTTCAGGCCTTAAATAAATTTCTGAAGAAGTCCAAATCGATATTTGTATGCATTAATAAATATTTAATAATTTGCCAATAGACTTCGATAATTGTAAATATCGACTTGTTGATTTCAGTTGTATTCTATTAGCAGTTAAGCCGGTATTTATTAGGGCTATAACAACTATAGAAAATAATAATTAATTTGCTTACTTACCTAGGGACTTGTAGCTCTTACATATATATAAATATAAACATAAATTACAAATTAAAATTTTTTAAAAATCAAAACATTTGGTATTTATTTTTAATATTATAAGTTAAAATAATCAATAAATTGTTTTAAACAGCAACAGTTGTTCTAACCACATAAATGCTTTGTCCATGTGAAAAGAAGTCAACGTTTATCGATTTTCGAAAGTTAGATTTATAAATCTTGTTGAAATGGGTCCGATTTTCGTTTCATTGTCAAACGTTTCGTTTCAATTTTAATCGTTCCACGTTCGTTACTTTGAGTCAGAAACTATTTTTTATAAGAATTTTTGATAATACAAATTGGTTTTTGTTAATATTTAATTTAGTTATTATTATATATATGCTATATATGCTTTAAATTATTTGACTAATTATGTATCGTTTTTTAACTTCAAATAACTTTTAACTAATTAATATATATATATATATATGATATATATATATATATATATATATATATTTTGTTTTTGTTTTCATTCCAAACTGGTTAGCACCACATGTAGATATATTGTATTTGTTTATATATATTTATATATATATATATATATATATACATATATACAATGCCCACAAATATAAGTCAACTAATTGGCTATTACTCAAAACTGGTTAATAAGATCGCAATCACATGACAGTCTTATCGTTCTGCTGACCAAATCGCTGTACGATCCATAAAATTATTACTTCAGCATTCGATTTGAAAATAATTCTGACGAATATGCGAAGCGTTGATGGCCAACATCGACATCGACATCGACGTCGTCGTCGTCGCACCTGTCGTTATAAATTTTAGTCCGCACCAATATAATGGCTATATATCAAGAAACACCCACCCAGGGCACATATGCTGGCCAAAGCAAAAAATTGATTTATAATAAGAAGCGAAGAAAGCGAATACTGGCCGATAAATAGCGCTAAATACGTGCATATATATATAAGCGATATATAAATTTATACATAGTTGAACTAACTACGCGATTGTGTCGCTAACTCGCTCAGAAATCGTTCATAATTATCGCTGCCTAAATGTTTGCAATAGGCTTTATGATTAAACTCGTTTGAGATACGTTTTGTGTTCTTTTCATTTTATTTAATTGAAATGCAAAACGAGTTTTGTTTAGCAAAAAGTTGCTACAAATTGTGGCGCGTCTTTTTTGTTTCTGTTGATTTTCTTTCGGTTTTTTTTTTTTTGGAAATTGGAAACTGCAACGCGTTTTCATGAATTTCCAAGGCGCTGACGTATGAAATGAATAAATCATGAATGCGATTCAACAAGCCAAATAGTCGAAAATCAAAATTTTGTATGCTGTAGGTGGGTGTATCTGTAGCTGTAGCTCTATATGTAAATGTAGCTGTATCTGTATCTGTATCTATAGCTGTATCTGTGTCTTTAGCTGTGTGTTCGTGTGCGCCTATTACTAAAAGATTTATGCGCGCAATTTGCAGTTAGGTTGTTTTTGGGAGAGAGAGAGAGAGAGAGTGAGAAGGAGGGGGGTTTGTGCCGGGCTGATCGCAGCTATTTAGTAATATTTAGTTTTGATGCCGCGTGTTAGTCATGCTAAACAAAAGTATCTGCAGGTACACACGAGTATCTGCAAGTATCTGACAGCTGTATACTTGGCTACACTCAGAAAGAAACATGTAGTTGTAAACAAAACTCAAAACTTTAAGTACATATTGTTATTAAATATTAAATACAAAATGATTTTGCTTGATATTAAGAAATTGTATTCAGTTAAAAAATTGAAGAAATTCTCAGTTTCCCTTTTGTTTATATCGTTTTCTCCGAGTGTAGTTATGTGGCATATAATTGCGCAGATCAACTCGTCAATCTGCCGACTTGGTATGTGCGATTATTAATGAGACAATTCCCGCTTGTAATTAACTGCATTTGAGCCGCTGCGTATAAATCATTTTGATTTAAGCTTCATCAAATAACAAGATTGCATATTATGATAGCTGCTGCTGCCGCAACGGGGAAAACTTGTCGCCGTTGTTGTTGCTGTTGAGATTTTTTTTATTTCATTTTATTTTTTTTTGGTTTATGCGGGTCTTAATCGCAGTTTGCAATCTGAAAATCCAATTAGCAGTTTGCGCACAGCTAAACGTAGGTATGCGTATTAGGTATCTGAGAGAAAGGTGTTTAACCTTATGGAAAAACTTGTAGATTGCACATTTTCACATTTTACTCGCAGGCTTATAAAACTGAAATATCGTTCGTAAGTTTGGCTGCCAATGAATCACATAGCTTCATCTAAAGATACCAATTTTTTTTATTGAAATTTATGATATATACATCGATATATCTGTCGGCGTTTTGTCGTTTGACATTGCCAACGGCCCATCAATATTATTGCATTTAGAAGGTAGCACAGTTTTTTTTGGATCTATTGTGAGCTATCCATCAATGAGTTTTACTCCAATCGATAGCATTGATAAAATGTTTAATGTGTTGGACAACTTAATGCTGGCAACACAAATGTTGACTGATCGTTTCAGCTGACGAAGATTTAAGACACTGAGAAGTAAAATTCAAAATAAATAATAATAATAAGCTTAAGCTTTAAATAAATATTCAGTTAGTTTGTTGTTTGTATGTAATTGTATATAAACATTTCTTTTGACATCTTAAATTAATTTAATAACTATTCCAATTTTAAATTATTTTAATGCTCTATATCAATTTAGAATTTCCCGACTCACTCATAGATCGATATTTTGACCAACTAAAAGGTCATTTAAATGTTTCTACCAAGGCCTTTCGTAGTCCCTATGTGCCTCAGCACCTGCTAAAATGATTGATGAATGAACAAAAGAATACTTGTTTTCATTCATACGACTTGCCAAACATATTTTCAAAGAAATAATGGTTCAACCCAATAAATCATCCCATATTAGATATTTGCATTTTTAGCTTTTAACGCAGCCAACTTGTCGAAAAGGTGTGACCAGCGTTGTATATAACGTGGCCACAGTATTGCAGCTTTATTAAAAGGTCACCTTAAATGGCAAATATAAATGAATATGACTCAATTTCAGTCACATTTTTTATTATCGTAATATTTCTCACAAATCTGCGCTTCGGCTCAAGTCATAATTCAAGTCGAAAGCAAGTGTTGCCATTTCCGGAAAATCATTAACTCAGCGACTCATCAAAAAAGCCCCAACTCTAGGCGCCAAAGCCCCCAGACACGCCCACGCAACAAAAAATACACTAATAAAATCGATATACAAATTTTGCAACTATTCCTTTTGCAATCACTCAAACTTGGCTAAGCCAAAGCCAATAAAAATATGTGAACAAGGGAGGGGAAAGAGCAGGGCATCATAAAAATCGTAACCACAATTTTATAGTATATGGATTTAAATGAATGTAAAATAGCGCAAAATTCAGGAAATCAAAGCTAACTAAAAGATGATTATATACATATGGGTATATAAATATATATATTATGCAGAGTTGTGTGCTTTGCAGATTTATAAGCAGATGCTGAGCTATAAAAATTTGTTAGCTATTTATGCACATTGCTGAGGGGGCTATGGGGGAATTTAATTTATGCAAAATATGTGGAATGTCTTTTGTGCGTCGCTTTGTCGTCAATTTTATGGACCGCCTCCCGCAAAAAAAATTGATGAAGAAAAATAAAACCAAATCGAAACAGATCTTAGATGACGAGAGATCTGTTGAGATCTGTTGATAATCACACGATGATGAGCTCTGCACATAATTCACGCTTCGCTGTCTCGAATTAAACGCCATTGTTCCAAATAAATATAACCGATTTTAACGATTTTTACGAGCAAAACTTGTCAGCCGGCCGGACAGCTGCACGGCCGGAGCGGGACGCGGCGCGGAACGGGGCGGCATTTCAAACAGCTGGCCACAGTTTCGTTTTGGTTTATGGGCCGCTGTTGGATTTGAATAACAAATGAAATGTTGACATATGTTTCATATTGTTGCCATTGTTGTGCCACTTGATTTTATTGTTGCGCCCCTTCTATGATTTGGCAGAAAACAACAATGCACACACAGATGTATTTGTATTTGTGTATAATGTGCATATTGGATATTGGATTTGGAGCAATAAAGATCTCTCGATTACTTATCAGCAGTGCGTTTGCGCCTTGTGAAAGTCGACAAAAGTATCTTGAATGATGATCAAGTTTGAAAGCTTTCACTAATGATCTATGGGCTTTTATTTTTGTTGGAGAGAAAGAGGCATCGTTTTTTTAAATCATTTTTGCTCATTCAAATTTGAAAGCATATTTCTTGGAGATTAATGTTGTCTCTTTCTATGCCTCGGTTTAATAAAAAGATTAAGTAACTTAAGGGGGAAAGTTCTGTCTACTCTTTAATCAGTCATAAAAGTGTTTCCATTTTAAGGTATTCCCTCATCATTTGATTAGTGTATTCAACAACTTGATCACATGATCGCTGATAAGTGATTACTAAGTCCAAATATAGTATTTCGTATAATTAGCTGCCTTTATGGCAGAGGTCGACTTATGATTTTAGATAATCGTAATAGAAAGAGAACCAATATTGAATATAACTTACTAAATGACAATAAAATATAAATAAATTGAGTAATAATTATATTTTAAGTAGGAAATTATCAGAAATTATTATCTCAATTTTCACTCCATAAAATATAATAAAATAAAATATAAAAGAAAATTAAAATCCCATTTATGCTGGCAATTTTGGACTCTACTTTCCTTTACCAATAATTACTTGCAGATCTCGCAGATCTTGATTTCTAGCAAATTGCTTTAAAACTGATCCCTTGTTTCCCCCCTGTTGTCTTTGCAGCGCCCTGCCCACAGCACGTCCACGTTCCACGGAATCGGCGAACTCCAGCGAGCGCTGTCCCTCGCACGATTCCAACTCCTCGGACAATGGGGGCCAGCGGGACGCGGCGAGCCTGTCGGCGGGCGTGATGCCCGTCGTGCCCACCACGATGCACTCGACATTCCCGGCGGTGCCGCAGTCGCTGCCCGCCCAGCCGTCCTCCATGGAGGCCTACCTGCACATGGTGGCCGCCGCCGCGCAGCAGTACGGCTTCCCGCTGGCGGCCGCCGCGGCGGCGGGTCCGCGGCTGCCGCTGCCGCTGCCCAGCGAGGCGGCGGCGCCGTTCAAGCTGCCGCCGCAGGCCTCGCCCACCGCCTCCAGCAGCAACTCGGAGGCGCTGGACTTTCGCACCAATCTGTATGCGCGCGCCGAGTCCGCGGAGCCGGTGGCCTCCGAGGAGGAGGAGGAGTTCGACGACGGCGCCAACAATCCGCTCGATCTGTCCGTGGGCACGCGCAAGCGCGGCCACGATCCGGACGCCGCCATTGGCCAGATCCAGGTGAAGAAGATGTTCAAGTCCGAGAGTCCACCGGCGAATCCGACGCCGCCCGCCGCCGCCGCCGCCGCTCCCCTCCTGCCCGGCGTTAATCCCTATCTGGCGGCGGTGGCGGCGGCGAACATCTTTCGTGCCGGCCAGTTTCCCGACTGGAACGGCAAGAACGATCTCGTGGTCGATCCGCTCGAGAAGATGTCGGACATCGTGAAGGGCGGCGGCGCCGGCGCCGGCAGCGCGCTGCACAAGGAGAAGCCGTCGAACAAGGCGACGCCGCCGACGGCGGCCGCCGCACCACCGCCCAAAAGTCCCGCCAATCAAGCGGGCGGAGGAGGCGGAGGAGGCAGCTCCTCGCAGGCGTCCAACGAGGTCGGCGGCGGGGGCGGCGGCGGCGGCGGCGCTGGGGTGACCAAGGCGCGCCACAACATCTGGCAGTCGCACTGGCAGAACAAGGGCGTGGCCAGCTCGGTGTTCCGGTGCGTGTGGTGCAAGCAGAGCTTCCCCACGCTGGAGGCGCTCACCACCCACATGAAGGACAGCAAGCACTGCGGCGTCAACGTGCCGCCCTTCGGCAACCTGCCCAGCAACCAGCCGCACCACCAGCAGCAGCAGCAGTCGCACCACCAGCAGCAGCACCACCAGCAGCAGCACCACCAGCACCACCAGCAGCAGCACCACCAGCAGCAGCAGCAGCAGCACGGCCAGCGCAAACAGTCCGGCAACGCCGGCAGCCAGGCGCCCTCGGCCAACGTGAAGAACGCGTTCCAGTACCGCGGCGATCCGCCGACGCCGCTGCCCAGGAAGCTGGTGCGCGGCCAGAACGTCTGGCTGGGCAAGGGCGTGGAGCAGGCGATGCAGATCCTCAAGTGCATGCGCTGCGGCGAGAGCTTCCGCTCGCTGGGCGAGATGACCAAGCACATGCAGGAGACGCAGCACTACACGAACATCCTGTCCCAGGAGCAGAGCATCTCCATCAAGTCGGGCGGCTCGGGTGGCGATCACGGCAAGGACGGCGCCCAGAACAGCCTCAGCTCGGAGGAGTCGCGCACGCTGTCCGCGGTGCTCACGTGCAAGGTGTGCGACAAGGCGTTCAGCTCGCTGGGCGACCTCAGCAACCACATGGCCAAGAACAATCACTACGCGGAGCCGCTGCTCCAATCCGCCGGCGCACGCAAGCGGCCGGCGCCGAAGAAGCGCGAGAAATCGCTGCCGGTGCGCAAGCTGCTCGAGCTGAAGGCCAATCCCGAGGAGCAGGCCTCGCTGGAGAAGTCCGCCGGCGGCGCCAAGCCGGACAAGTCCGAGGCGGCGCTCTTCGCCGAACGCATGCGCCAGTACATCACGGGCGTCAAGTCGCCGGAGGAGATCGCCAAGGCCGCGCAGCTGCTGGCCAAGAACAGGTCGCCCGAGCTGGAGCCGAAGAACGGCAACGGGAATGGGAATGGGAGTGGGAGCGGGAGTGGCAATGGCAAGGCAGCCGCCGCTGGCGCCGCCGCCGGCTCCTCCTCCGTGCTGAGCGCCATCGAGCAGATGTTCACCACCAGCTTCGACACGCCGCCGCGGCACGCCAGCCTGCCGGCGAGCAGTCCCTCGAACTCGTCCACGAAGAACACCTCGCCGGTGGCCAGCAGCATACTGAAGCGCCTGGGCATCGACGAGACCGTCGACTACAACAAGCCGCTGATCGACACCAGCGATCCCTACTATCAGCACTACCGTTACACGAGCAGCGAGCGCAGCGGCAGCGAGTGCAGCGCCGAGGCGAAGCCGCGCCTGGAGGCGCCCACGCCGGAGAAGCAGCAGCAGCAGCCGCCGCAGCAGCAGCAGCAGCAGTTGCCGCAGGAGCTGCCCATCAAGCAGGAGCCGGAGTCCAGCCTCAAAATGGAGATCAAGTCTGAGCTGAGCGACGAGCCGCAGGACGCGGCCGCAGCTTCGCCCAAAACGGACGCCGAGGCGCCGCTGCTCAATGGCGGCTACAGCGGCAGCAGCAACAACAACAACAATAACAACAACAGCATCAGCAGCAACAACAATAACAACGGCGGCTCGCCCAAATCGAGCTCGGCGGCCGCCAGTCCGCAGTCGACGCGCCTGCCGCTGCCGCCGCGCAGTCCGGCGGACAGCCAGCGCTCGGCCACGCCCAAATCGCCCGCCTCCAGCCACAAGTCGTACGACGGCAGCGACGGCAACAACAAGAAGTACCCCAGCGATTCCCTGAACGCGCTCTCCTCCATGTTCGACTCGCTCGGCAGCAGCGCCGGCGGCGGCGCCGGCAGCGGCGCTGCCAACACGCGCGCCAAGCTCGCAGCGGCGGCTTCAGCGGCGGCAGCGGCGGCGGCCGCAGCAGCGGCGGCGTCGGCGTCGCCCGGCGACGCCTCGGCGCCGGAGAACCTGAGCGCCAGCAACTCGCTGGCCGCGCTGCGCCAGTTCTGCGTGAAGAAAGAGAAGACCGCCTAAGAAGTGGGCAGAGAGAATTGCCGCCGAATATTTTTCGTTGTTTCGAGCAAAAGATTTTTGTCAACCTTTTTGTTTGCCATGCTTGGCGCGCGCGCCTCCTCCTCGCCCCCCGCCGCCCCACCCCCTCCCTGTGGCGCCAGCTGCGGTAGGCGTGGCGGGGGCTAGGTCCGGCGACTCTTCTTTGTACGCACTCAAAGACCACACTATATATATCAACATATATATATATGTATATGACGATGATGATCAGCGATCGAAAGGACATTTCGACAAATCGCAGCGCGTCGCGGCTCTTGGGATTAATTCTGTAATGCCGCCCATCACGCGCGCCACGCCCACTCTGCAGCCACGCAGCGGTGCCGACTTTTTGAAGGTAAGCCTCTACAGCAGAAACTAACTTTCTCCTTTGCCACTCAATCCTAACCCAAAATTATATTTTTTTCTTGTGCCTGCAGGATCGTTCCCTAAGCGCCTCGAGACATCCTTGAAAGACTTGGGCATCCTGGAGCTGCCACGGGCGTTTCTCCTTGCCATTTGGGCCCATTGCGTTTACACAAGCCCCAAAATCATTTGAAATTTAAAAGAAAGAAAAAAACAAAAAAAAAGCCAAAAAAAATATATGTGAAAAGAATAAGAAAAAGCCCTTCTCAGGGCTGCCAAATGTCTGGGCAAAGAGAATGAAATTGGAAAAATGAATCATTGTGATCAAAATAAACCGACTTTTATTGAATTTATAAAACCGAAATTGGTCTTTTATTTTTGGGCGGGCAAGCGAATTTTCTGTCACGTGCCAGGTTAAAGTTATAGATTTAACACTTTTATTGAGGTAAGTCCATATAGAAACCTCGCAAAACTATTAATAATTTAATAAGCCCTAGGAAGTGAGGGAAATAAAAACATTTTAAAGACCTTGACTCCAATTGGTTGCAGTTCTTCTGGTCAATTATTCTCCATCTCATATGTGTCACAAAAAAGAATTTCAACCCCTAAAATACAGAAATCATGGGAACTGTGTGAAGAGGAATAAAAGATGGTAGATCTCCAAATATGGCCAGGAAATAAAGATTTCTTTTAGAAGGCTGAACTGTTAAGTGAGCTCGTTCGATATATATTTTATTTTAGGGGAAATTAAAATGTATTAAAAGGACCACAAATGATTATTTTTCTCTTAGGTCTCTCGATTGAAGAATCCTCATTTTTGGCCAATAGTTGTAGGAGTTGCATTGAGTATTTAAGGAAATTAAACAAAAAGTCTCAATGCTAACAGAGCCATTATCCACTTATTCAGACAGGTTTGACTATTAAAAATGCCACCAACAGATTCAACTCGGATATTATTCACAGATCAAATAGAAATAACACTTGACAACTGAAAACTCCACTCAACTGGCTAATTGCGTTTTTTATGTCCTGAGCTCGTGATCGCCTTTTTGTCCTTCTCGGGCGGGCGCTTGCCTGAGAGGAGCGAGGTGAGGACATCGCTGAGATCCGGCACGCCCGTGGGTATCTTCGGGAACTGAATGTTCTCGATTTCGCGCTTGGTCTCCGGATCGTTGATGAGCCGGGGCAGCAACAGCATCAGCATTAGGGGCACCACCATCAGCAGCACCATGGGACTTAGCACGTAGTCCAGCACGTTCCACTGCTCCCGGGAACGGAAATACTTGCGGCGCATTACGGGGCTCAGGACCAGTGGATAGGGCAGCTTCACCATGTGGGCCGGCCGAATGTGGCTCAGCTTGCGGGCCCGGCACTTGCCATTCTGGGCAATCTCCACGCGCACTGGCTTAAAGTAAATGTCGGCATGATCCGTGTAGAGTACATAGCTGCCGGATGGAACGCCGCTGATGATGAAGCTCCCGTCCTGACGCACGAATCCCAGATACTCGCCACTGTTGATCGATAGCGTTATGTCCGCCGGCCACTGCGAACCGGCGCCCAACTGCGGATCTGGCGGCATAACCGTGCCCTCAATGGTGTACAGCTTCGGGCCAGCGACCACCTTTTCCGTGATCAGTTCCTCCGACTGTTCCACAGACTGCGAATGGGCCTGCAACGCGCAGAACCCCAAAATAATTACAAATTTTTCCAACATTTTTCGAGTTGATTTCTAAAACGTATTTTGTGTGTCAGAGAATATTCTGTGGAAAGTCTTTCGCTTCTAGCAATGATTGTGAGTGTTGTGGCAAAGCAGTACTCGATTTTAAGGCACATGACTTTGTTGATTTTGGAATACTAAATAAAATAAGGAATAAATAAATTTTTAAAAATATTTAAATAAAGTTCCCTTAAATATTCTAAATTTTTGTGTGAATTCAAAAGCAGTTTTCTTTCTTTTTAAATATTGATTTTCACCTATAAACCGCGCCTGTGCCTCCCCTATTCAGATACTCTCATCTGTTCCATGGACAATTTTTTTCTAATTTACCTTTTTGGCAAGAATTTAGCTACTCAACAGTAAGCGTGTTCAATGAGGATATTAAAGCCACGAGATACTTTAAACTGTACTTCTTCGTCATTTTTTCTAAATTTAAAAAAATCTTTTGTAAACAACTTTAACACTTAACAGTTCAAGTATTAATTCAGAATAAATGATATACATTTTTTATATAAAAGTTGACTCTAAAATTATTCAGATACTCCATTCCCTTCCCCGTGATCATTTTTCTATAATCATTGCTTTATTTCCAATATAAGTTCATTAGAATGTAGAAACATAAAGAAACATTATTTTTATTTGGTAATTATTTTATATCGCATGTTTCCAAATTTTTGAAAAATAATTTTATTTTCCTTCCATATTTTCAATTTCATCGGCTTGCTTCCAGCGATCTTATTAAAGTGAATACCCTGCCGGATAATTGTAGCTTCCTGAATGATGTGAATGAGTCATTTGAGTGGCGCCACGCCCACATTCAATTAAAGAGCTCTCCGCCTCCAGCCTGTTGTCGTTGGTCGATCGTGACCAATGTGACTTTTGTTTGCCGATCCTCGGCACATGTGAAACTGAGCAGTTGGTTCAGCTGGCACTCGAGTGGCAGCCAAAGTAGCTGCCACAAATTTGCAGTCTGTGCAACGTTCTTTGCCGCATGCGCCGCGTTGTCGCTTCTGTGCTTCGGAGCAGCCACAAATCCAACCCAAATTGCCTCAACGCGCTTCACACGATTATGCGATAATTTCGATTTGCGAACTTGCAACTTGCAACATGTGCAATCATTTCTGTATACCCTGGCAAATGGCATTCCTATTTTGTGATGAAGTGTGTAACGCATTCGAAAATTGAAAGATCAGAGTATTATATCGTGCATCATGTGTCTATCATGAAAAAAACTTGTATCACTTGTATCGTTTTTTTATACCCTGTACTGGATATATAAATCACATATCTCTAAATTTATCAAAACTTTACAGATTGTCGCGAGGAATAGCTTTTTGTTCATGGCATTGTTTCTTGAATAATTTTGCATTTAAATATAAAAACCGAATCTTTTGATAAAGTTCATGTTGCTTTATAATTTCCAAATATGGGTAAAATTTTAAAAATTCTAAAACTTTGCCAAAAGGAGGAAAAGCTTTTTTTAAGTAACTTAAAATTCGATTTTTTTAAAATTGGGAAATTGAATTTTTAGTCAAAGAGCAATCTTTGGATAAAGTTCATGGTGCTTTATAATTTCCAAATATGGGTAACATTTACAAAATTCTAAATTTTAACCAAAAGGAGAAAAATCTTTTTTTAAATAATTTAAAATCCGAATTCATTTAAATCGGGAAATTGAATTTTTAGTCAAAGAGCAGGCTTTTTGTTCACGATTGTTTACAGCGTATCTCTCAGTCGCGCTCTTTCGACCAGAGCCGGCTGCCTGTTTCCACTGCAAGTAGCGCTGGGATTTCAACAAGTGCTCTTCGGCATTTGCGGCGGCGCCGACGATTTTCCAATAATTTTGCGCTGATTATTTGGCTGCCGAATCGAAGCGAGCCACGGCGATCCCGGGCAGAAGCAGCAGGGCATCCTCGGCCTCAGCTCCAGCTGGAGCTCCCTCATCATCGGCAGCACGATGATGATCGTGATCGTCATCGTCGTCGTCATCGCTGTGTCGTCATTATGGCAATTTCGTGGCCGTCGCTTGATTTAGCGCCATTGGAGCCCAGTTGCGGTGGTTGCAGTGGTTGCGGTGGTTGCTGGTGGTGCCCGCTGTGGTTGTTGTCGCCGCTGCCAGTTGTTTGTATTTAAATTTTGTTGTTGCTGCTCCTCGCGGCCGGCTGCTGCTGCCATTAAACTGAGTTGTTGGCTGCGCACAATTGACAGCCCAGGCGCATGGAAATTTAAATTATGGCTCCTCCATGCACCGAAGCCATTTGGGCTATGTGCCACCTATTTGCTGAATGGAATCAAACTGCAACTGCAACTGCAACTAAATGTGTCTTGGCATTTGCTGCGACTGCATCCGTATTTTATTCAGCCGCAGATTAAGTTGCTGCGATCTCAGCACAAGTTGATGGCTCGAATGTTGGCAACGTGATTTGGCATTTAGCCAAGCGATAGTCAAAATGGGCCATTCAAAAAGAAGATCTGTTCAACTCTGCTTAAAATAGTATGAATATATGATTGGTTTTACTTTAAAAGTAGCTTAAGTATACTAGATATTAAATTAAAAGTATCTTATCCTCCTTGAGATGCGATCGAGGGATTCCATGTTCTATGAAATGGGTTTTCAGGGAATACCCAAATGTGTTAAGATATGCAGGAGCCGTCAGCACGATACAAGGAATGAAGCTGACGCTGGCCCAAACGGATTTGGCCACTCGTTTGGGCCCAATAATTTCAAGAATTGACACAAACTTAATAAATCACTCAGAGGCACCGAAAGCGCTGGCGAGGGACAAGGACAAGGGCCGGGCCAGGGCGAGTCGTGCAATACTTGTTGGCTGTCAGGATCGGTAACGTTTTCGGTAAGTTACTCGGTGCCGTTCTGGGGACCCTGAGCACAGACTAAATGACCCATTGTTTTTTTCTTTCTTTTTTTTGCTTGTTGGGGCATATGGATCCTAAACAATCGACTGGCATTGAGGCTGCACCCGAAACAAAGGACCTGGCCAAGATCAGCGCCTACAAGCCAGGAGACAATCGATCGTTGCCGCGACATGGACGAGGCTGCAGATCTGTCGCTTCGACAAATATCGCGCATGAATATTTAAAAGTTTTTCGCCCAAAAAACAAAAGGATTCGGTTTTTGAGTTCAATATTTATGGCTGTCAGTTTGGATCTTTCATTGGAATTGCCATGCAAATCATTTTCCAAATAAGTTATGATGACGCGGAAAACATTCATTAAATATTTAATGTTCAAAATGGTCTCGAAATCCAATTTAAAATCTTCAAGAATCTAAATGGAGTGACGAGAAGGTAAGTTGTAAATCCCAGTGCTTATCTATAAAAGTACTATAAAACAATAATTGTCAACATATTGTATTGTGATAGCGATAGGGATTAAAAAGCTAGCTGAGTCACCTTTAAGTATTTCTAGAGGGTGCCAATCATAATTCGGATTTACGATCATTCTACTGAAATACTAAGAATACCCAGTGACATCGGATTTGGCTTGTAAATCCATCGGGAGGCTATCAAAACGCGGTGATTGATTTATAAAGTTTTGATCGTAGCTGATCATATTTCTTAGCGGTTTATTTTCATTGCAGCAGATTAGATTAAAATTGTTTTGCAGTACTACTACAATTATTGTTAATACACTCAACCGATAGTAAGAAAATATATTATAAGTAGTATTGGAACAGGTTAGTTCTCAATCACGTGCGAGCTTTGTTTATTTGCCCAGGAAAAGTAGTCATAACTTATTTATAAGAAGGAAAAAAACTCATTAATCGAACCTAATCTAATCACGTGCGAGTTTTGTTTATTTGCCCAGGAAAAGTAGTCATAACTTATTTATAAGAAGGAAAAAAAACTCATTAATCGAACCTAATCTAAATATATGGGTAAAAAAAGATATTGGTGTAAACTTAGGTAGGGACATTTTTAAGTTTATATGTTTTATTAATGTAAGCGGATTCGTCGAGCAAAATTGAAATAATTAATAATAATTAATTAAATTGTAATTAATTCAATTAAAAGTAATTTAATAAAATTATTTTTATTTTTGATTAAATTCAAAATAAAATAATATTCATAAAATTATTATACTTTATATAAGGAAAGTTCTTAGGGAAAACTAAAATTCTGCGTCTTGAATAGCTTCTTCCAATGCCACATGTTGCATAAAAAATAAATAATAGTACGTATTATATATTTTATTCAATGTACTTGAAACAATAAGAATCCTTTCACTTGCGTGGAATATGTATAGCTTGTATTTAAAAGTCCCATTGCAAATAGTTGATAACAAGAGATTGGTTGATCCCAATTTCTTACCACGGTTGCAAGGCGATCCCAGTCCGCTTCCCGCTGCACTTTGAGCACATTCTCCAGGTCGCCACATATTCTAATAAGCGCAAAAATATCTTCTAATTAAAAGAAATTGCTGAACATGGCTCGCGGATAGCTCAGCAATTTAGCAGCTTTGTTGTTGTTGTTGCTTTTGGGGCTCTTGTTGTTGTTTCTGTGTGGTGTGCATCCAATGAATCAGCCAGACTCCAGATATGGCTGCGGCGTTGACGACCACGACGAGGCGAACATTGAGAACGATGATGAGGAGGCAGCCACAAGATGGAGTGGAGGCTGGGCGACCGCGAGGGGGACGGGGAGGGGAGGGGAGCTGGAAGGGGCTGCGGGGGATGTGTGTGAGTGCGCGCGCATTTAAAACAAGTTCAAGATGCAAACAATGGATCATTATCCAGATACAGAAAGCCGAAGAAGAGCGAAACAGATACAATCGAGCGCAATCGCCAGCCAGGCAGCCAGGCCAGAGCATTCCCATAGGTTACACGAGATGCCCGTCCCCGTGTCCAGGGTCCAGCGAGCAGGGCAACTGGGCAACTGTTAGGCCGGGCCAACTGGGCTGGGCGAGCAGCTTGAAGGGGCATCGGAGCCATCGTAGCTTCGATGGCTCTTGTTGTTTATTGATTACACGCTTTTTGGGGAATGCGATGCATTGGCAATGCAATGGTGGGCAGCGACTGCGACTGCGGCTGGGGCCCTGGCCGTGGCTGTTCCTCTGGCTGCGGACCCAGTTGCCATAATGGTGCGGATGCCAACGGCTGCAACATGCGCCTGTCATGCGATCGCCGCCAGAACATAACATCCATTACAGCGGATCGGACCGAGACGACGACGACGACGACGGCGACGGCGACGCTGGCAACGATGGAGACGATGGCGAATGCGACGCTTACGATTGTCGATGCGATTGGGGACCGGCTTCGCTGGTGGAGCAGCGCGCAATATGAAATTCAATGCCACATTTGCAGCATGAACTAGAAAATAAGCAAATAAAATTGTGCTCGAAACGAAGGCGACAAACAAAATGCCCTATCTTTCGAAATTGGAAGTGCAACAGAAAAATCACTTCAATTTCGATAACTATTTTATGCATATAAGTATATAAATATGATTACTACGAAATTCTTTTATTAAATATATTTAATAAATATAATATAATATAATATGATATTAAATAAATTTAATAAATGAATTTATAGAAAAGAAGATTTTTTGGAGATTAAAGACTAAAGCTTAAGTCCATGAAAAAGCTTTTAAGCCATAAGCAATTTTTATTATTTTATTATGATCAGGAGCTTAATGCACTATATCAATCTGCTGAATCAATAAAATAAAACGAAATTGACGAAGGTAATCAATTTAGCAATTTTAGCTAATAATAAACATTTAAACCAGGACATTCACAAACAACTCGGCCGGATTAATCTGTTAATTATGTTAAATTGTTTATTTATAAAAAATGTAATTTTTATATACCAATTATTTTAGGGGATTCTTGTTCTTATCTAAATCCTTGTTGAATCTAACCAACCCATTCGCTGTGCTACTTGAAGGGTATATTTCTACAATGCAGCACTGAGTTCTATGCCTCCTGTGCATTTAAATACAAAATATCAAAATTAGCATTTGTAACAATGGCGAATTGGCCAGAAAATAATGGAACTGACCTGGCATAACTGGCGACGATCTTGGCCATGGCATCGACTGCATCCCTGGGCTCGTAAATCAGACATGAAGAGGCCAGACCCATGGCCAGAGGCAGCAGCCAATGCGAGTGGCGGGGGGAATGGGGGTGGGTGGGGGTGGGGGTTGCGGGTGTTGGCTGCCACGACAATTGCACCAAATTCTACACTGGCAATGGTCAATGTGTGATGTCGTCTGTGACGACGACGGCGACAACATTTACAACGGGAGCAGGCTACAGGTCGTTCAACAACCAGGACGACTACAACAGCAACAACCACAACAACCACAACAACAACAACAACGACGACGACAGCAGGAGGGACGGCAACAACCGCTCGCGATTGGCACAAAAAGCGCTGCTCAAAGGCCAATCGGCCGTGACTACAACGACAGCGACAAGACCAACAACAACAACAACAGCAACAGCAAAAGCAGCAACAACAACATAGTGCAAGATTTGTATATCGCATTGCAGGTTTATGCTACTTCCACGCTATATTTGTATCTCAACTCTGGCGACCTGACTCAACTTGTTGTGATTGGCAAAAGTCAAGATCCTTGGTCAATATTTTGGTGTCTACGTTGCCGATTGCCTCCAATGATCTTGGCTTTTCAAGCCCAAAGATTAAACACTGTAGCAAATCGAAAAAACTCAAATAAAATATCAATTTCAAAAATATCGAATTTAAAATAATTAAAAATCTGTGTCCTAGAAATTTGTATATGAAAAGTAACCCTATAAGTTATTCAAGTGTGATATATAGAACGATTATTTGATGTGTGGGGTAAACTCTTAAAAACGGGGAAAAGGTAAAAAAAAATCGTTTTAAAATAAAATTCAACAGTTGCAACGAAATATTGTAAGTGAATTCAATCTCATAAACTACAAAACCAAGACATTTATATTTCTCAAATACTTATATTCTGCATATTATATTATATTAGACACATTTTTAAGTTTAAATATACATAATTTCCATATGTGCATGGGCTCCAATTTTAACCTTTCATAACTTTGGCTTTCATAAGGAAAAGTTTTCTGTTTATGGATTTGTTTCTAGATTAATTCTGCATTTAAATTTGTCAATCAAAACTAAACCGATTTGCATGATGAATCGCATTTAGTTCATGCTTTTGGCTCTAACATTATGCTCTACAATCATGCTCTATTATTTCCCATATTGGCATGCCAGAAAATTGTTAACTTCTATAACTTTACTTTCTATAACTTAAGCACTCTTATTGTTTTTAACGGTTTCTTATCTGTACTAAGAGTGTATGAATTTTGGTAAATTTTGTAAGGGTTCCGCTTGGATGCACAAATAACAAAAGCTCAGTTTTCTCTCCAAACAACAAATCTTTGATTGCACAAAATGTGAATGTCTTTCCGCCGATCTGCAATCGACCGTTGCAATTCCAATGATGTTGCGATCTTGTATCCTTGTGTCTTTAATCCATTTAGCCAAGCGACAATCGGGCTACATCGATGATGGCGAATCGAGTTACAAGTATTTTCCAAAAGAAAAAGAAATAACAACATTACACATCTTATCTTAATGGGATTGATAAGCGCTGGAATTTGCTGGAAATTAGCGATTTTTTTTTGCTATGCCAAATGAATTTGTTTTAGTGAGGTGATGGGGAGGGGGGACAGTTCCCGTTGATTTGGCATAGACTGAAAAGAGAGAGAGAAAATTAAGTAGCGCTAAGAAATTAACCCGCAGGTCCTTCGCCGCGGACGATAAAAGCGATCTCATAAACAAAGCCAATTTGGAAGCGGGCTACGGCCATGCGCCTGTTGCCCGGGGGCAGCACGGAGCCTCCACAGCAATCTGCGGTCGTCCACACAGCACACAGAAGCAGCTACTTTAAATGAACAATTTTATTTTTATCCCGCAAACAAATCTCGCAAACGAATGTTTTACAATTGGCCATCGTCCGCAGTCCTCAGAGCAGGTCTCCAGCCGGTGCAGGTCCAGCCTTGGCGTCCGCCTCGGCTTTGGCTTTAGCTTTAGCTTTGGCCGTAGCGTATTTAAGCAACATTATTGCCAAATCGTGACCATAGTTCCATGAAACTGATATGGACCAGCCGTTGCCCTCCCCCTCCTCCCGCCCGGCGCATTGCTCTCTCCAGCCGCAGCTGCACGCCACCGACCGTGCCACGCCCCCCTGCGGGCGAGGGCGCTTGATGTGGCGCTGCAATGCGAACTCCACACCCGATCCCGCTCATATTTGCCATAAAATGTGCGCCGTTGTTTGCCGTACAAATTAAATTAAGTGCAAAATGTTGCAGCGCCGCCGCCGCCGCCGCCGGGCATCAAGCGCACATCATAACGGTGCCCGATGCTCCATCTGACACATGCACCAACCCCTCCCCCATCGGCCGCCATTCGGCATTTTTCATGGCGACTCCATCTTCCAAGCGGCCATTCCATTCGCTTCTGGGCTGCACAGTTGCAGTTGCAATTGCAGTTGCAGTTGCAGTTGCAGTGGCAGTTGCAGTGGCAGTGGCAGTTGCCGCGTCCAAGTCGGGGAGTCGCATATGCTTA
This sequence comes from Drosophila robusta, assembly GCA_035043565.1. Lineage (NCBI taxonomy): Eukaryota > Metazoa > Arthropoda > Insecta > Diptera > Drosophilidae > Drosophila > Drosophila robusta. The sequence continues at coordinate 6,600,499 of JAWNMW010000583.1, read as the reverse complement.
ACTTGAAATCGATCGATCGTAAATTGCAGACTTACGACCATGTGACTGCATTTATAGATTTTTTCCCTTGGCTAAGTCAGCGCTTCGGCTTCTGTTGTATTTTCTTTTCTCCATTTTTTTTGTTATTTTCTCTCCGGTCTTTTGTTTGCTTATCGACTCGATTGCAGCTGGCGCTCCTAACTGCACCCGGAGATAGAATTGATTAGCTTATGGAAATATGATATTAAATATATTTATAAGATTATTTAAAAATGTTAGCACATTTCCCATTTATATAAATCATTTTCATGTATTTTCTTTAAATTTAAATTTAAATCAAAACTTTTAGATAAAAAAAGCATAATTATAATAAATTGTATATTTTATTTACCTTTAGTGATTGGTGTTTCAATGTATTACAATTTAATGTAGCTTCAAATATTTTTAACAATATATTTTAATCCCTTGCTCCCCTTTAGCCAAAAGCTGTTGGCCATAAAATCTACAGAAACACATCATCCGCTTGCACTTCCTATAGAACGTATGTTCCCATGCTTCAGCTCGGGAAAAAAGCGAACCCTTCGAGTGGTTTATAGGTAAGGACAGGCCGCAGGACAAATTGAAAAGAAAGCCACACTTCCTTTTCCTGCGACAGCGGTCGAGAGTCGAAGGCTGCCAATGCCAAATACGAAGCCAAAGTCCAGGCCAAAAACAAATCCAAGCGCAATCCAATCCAAATCCATGTGTGCGGCAGTCTACTCAGTTTTTTTTTCTTTTTTTTTTTTGGTGAACGGAATGGCAGCGGGAGGCAGTTGAAGAACGGAACCGAATCGAGAGCCAAGCGAACTGAAGCGAGAGCAAGAAATACCCGAATTTTTCGTCTATTTCGATGGCAATAATTCAAAAAATGAAGACGGCTCGATAGTCATAAATCTGTCAAAAATCCATTTCTTCCATTTACCAACAGCTTGGCATGGCGTTTCCTTTCTTCCTCACTCACTGTGTGTGTGTGTGTGTGTGTGTGTGTGTGCATGTGCTTGCTAAGCGTATCTTTCAGATACATAAACTGGCACTTCAAAAAAATGAAATACTGTGGCAGGAGCCGGCGTAGCAGGCGTCGCCATTGCCATCGCCGCCGTCTTTAGACACATTTCACTGGCTTTTGGGTTCGGTTCGGCTTGGCGGAGTTGTTTGTGGCGCTGCTCGAGATGCACTCGATGGCGAGCAGCACCACACAAGACCAAATACCGAAACCGGCGACAACAGCAGCCTCATTGTTTGGCTCATGCTGTTGTTGTTGTTGTTGTTGTTGCTGTTGTCTGCTTTTCAATTCCCATTCAATGCAGGCAGCGCAACTAAAACGAAAGTGAAGCAAAGTATCTGTAAGATGCTCGTTTGCGCACTTCAACTGTGCGCTGTCGCCCCCTGCTCGTCTTGTGTATTTCTGTGCGAGTGTGTGCACACCCACTGTAACCCGCACAAAGTCCAAAAAATAAAAACCAAGAGATACAGATGATGGAAAGCAGCCATCGCACCATATTTCAGTCAATTAGAACTGTCATAATTCATTCTTCGGAGTTATTTAGTTGCGTTCGCTCGTTCGTTCCACCCTCTCCCTCTCCCGCTCTCGCTCCCTCTCTCTTTCTCCCTTTCTCTCGGCAGAGACCCCGTAGCAGGCAGGCCAGAGTATCGCATGCTTTTCTCTATATCTGATAATTTATCGTTTCGCTTATGATGAGTTCCAGAAAATTAAACAATTTTCTTTTTTCCAGTTTGAAACAACATTTTTGTAAATAGCCGCATGTAAATACGGGTGTGTGTGTGTGTGTGTGTGTTTCGAATGCATCTGTGCGGCATCGTAAAATTTTGAATTATATAATTTGTGGCCTCAAGTATGGCCGTAAGTATTTGTTACATAATTACAACATGAATTTCAACAAATCTTCCCGAGTTTACTCGCAAATTATGCTATAAAATAAAAATTCGGGCGGATTGGAGATATTTTTATAGGGAAAGGGATATATAAATTTGTAAACAATTTAACTGTTACTTTTTTTGCAACTTGATGTAATCGCACTTTCGAAAGAAATGAGAAAATAAATGGATGCCAAATGCGCATTGTTGATGGCTAATTGAGGCAAGAATTATGTTGCCATTTGCTGTTAGCTGAAATGCGCGGCCATCAAAGTGCAACTAATTGTGTCGAATAATAAGCCACGCCCCCAGTTCGGCTAATTTCCAAACACACAATTTTCACTTAAGTACACTTAACATAAATTAACTGGAAATCATAAAGTTGCTTTAAAAATAATTTCCAATTGCATTACAGCAGCAACAGCAGCCAGGAGCAGGATGTGGAGCTGGACGGTGGAGGGGGGTGGGTCTGGGAGCCAGAGCATACACAAGTGGTAATTGCCATTAACGCGAAATAATTTTTGAAAAGGCAATAAGAACGACAATTTCCAACACGCATGCACGTCCAGGACACAAATTGCAGGACAATCATCAGAAGCCTGCGTCGGCAGCGGCGCTGGCAGTGGCTGCTGCTGCGACGGCGACGGCGACGGCGACGGCGACGTCTGCAAGTACCAGGCCCCCCATTAGCGAAATGGCGCAGGACGCATAAAATGCACTGCGAAAAGGACTAAAAGGATATATCGGCGGACAGGGCGAGGCCACTGAAATCCACTCAAATGAATTTGTATTCGTATTTGTACAGCGTGTGTGTGTGTGTGGGTGTGTGTTGTGTGTGTGTGTGTTATATTTGTTTTTAGGAATAATTTTCGCGCGTCGAGGCAATCAAAATTGTTGACCAAATGGCGAGCGGGTGGGGCACGAGGTGGATTGGCGGTGGTGCAGCGGGTGGCGGGCAATAGATTTTTATGTGGTAATCAACATTGGATTGTGTCGGATGTTTTGAGTGGTGATATGTGTGGTTGCTGTGTCGATATGGCGGTCGCTTCGATGGCCCGTCCACCCATCCTGCCATATCCTCGCATTTGGCGTGGCTTTCGCAATTTTAGCAAACATTTTACGGAATGTTTTTCAACGCCTCTTAATTGGCGGCATCAATTTTGCTGGGCCGCGGGAGAGAGAGAGAGAGAGGGAGAGCTAGTGGAACGGCCATATGGTTTTTGAGCTTATGACAAAGTTGTAATACGCTCCGAAATTGGCTTAATATGGCTATAATGTTGCTGACATATTAAATAAATGAGTAAATATACTTGTTGGCGTTTCCGTGCAGTTCTACGAACTGATTTGGAAGTACTTAGTAGTTGCAGATACTTTTTCGTATTCTTTTATCTGCATGGTTTAGATGATATATTATCTATAATGTTATTTTCTACTACTCCTTCTGACTAATGATATTATGAGGAATTAATGTGTCTAACAGTCCATTAAATCATAAACAGATATTATGTCTCATTTATTTATTTTTCGATATAACACTAGAGTTATACCTATATACAAAAGGGATACACAGCTATAAGCTTAAATATTTTTTATACTTAAATACATAGCATATATAACGTTAACGAATTAGCAAATAAATAAAATAAAATGAAATAAAAATAATATGCAATTTAGTGTTTATCGGGTAGTTAGTTCTATGCAAGCTTTGCACTAGTTTCGGTTAAAAGTTTTATACATATTTATATAATAAAATATGTTTTGATTTTTGGCAACGATCTGGATTGAAAGATTTATACATTTTATTCTTTGAATATGGGTATTTATGGAACGTACTGTAGGTACATTTTGAGTAATCAAAGTTTGATTTCCAATTTCTTGTTATGAACTTAGTTCGGTTTCCACCCAAAATAGATTTCCCAAGCTATTTGCTACCGGTGTTCGATTTTGCTCGTACATGGACTAAATATCTGTATCTCAGACCAAAATGCTGAAGGGCAAATGAAAGCAACGGAGGTAAATAGATATCTCAGTACATACACGTATGTGTGTGTGAGTGTGTGTGCACCGAGGGGAGGTTATGAGAGGGAATGAATGAAACGCTCGGATTTTGGAGATTGGCCGACACTGAAATGAAGTTTGAAGTTGCAGTCGGACGCTTGAAAGCTGAGTGCCAGCGGCGGCGGCTGGCGGGTGGCAATGCCAAAAAGGGGCGGGGTGGCATTTGGCAGACGTTTGGAGAGGCAGCGGCCAAGTGGAGGAGCAGCAAGCAGCAACAATGGCAACAGCGACGAGAAAAATATCGAAACAGCAACGATAACAACGAACGACAGCAACAACAATTGAAAAGAAGGCAGCGACCAGCAAAAGCTCAAGTGGCAGCAGTAAATGAAGAAGAAGCAGCAGCAGCAGCAACAGCCAACGAATCAACAGCAGCAGCAGGAACAATGAGAGACGACGACGACGATGACGTTGAGCAGGAGGAGTAGCAGCAACAGCAGCAGCAGCAGCAGCGGCATCGGCAGCGGCAGCAGAAGACGAAAAAGTCAACGAAACGAGACAACGACAACAACTTCATGTGTATGGATTTTTTCCCAACTGCGTCTTCTTTGTTTGTGCTCGTTGATGCTGCTGCTGCTACTGTTGTTGTTGTTGTTGTGCACATTTTTTGATGGACAGAACAATGAGAAAAGGGGTGGAATCGGCAAACAACTCACAGCACTAATACCAACTCGCACAATATCCACTCAATGCCAGTGTGTCCGTGTGTGTGTGCCTCGATATGAATTTCGATTTGCATTTTACGAGCTCTGAGCAATACGGCAACAGCAAAACAGAATCGACGAAAATGTCGACCGAGGGCAACATAAAAATTGATGGATTCTTCTTCAATGCGTCCACCACAGCAACAACAACAACACCACCAGCAGAAACAGCAACAACAGCAAAACGAGGATGGGCCACAAACAGTCGGCACTGAGGTGGAGTGCAGACTTTTTTTTTGCAATTCGCTTTACAGCTCGAGCAGCATGGGACATAATAATAGAAACACTAAATTACTTAATGTATTGCGAAAACTATCAGCTCTTGAATATGTAGATTAAATTATTGTTATTATTTGGCTGTATTAAAATAAATTATATAAGTCCTCGTTTGGGACTAATTAATTTTATTACAGATTCTGATAATAATTATAAAATTGTAATTAACAAATATATGATTTACAAATAATTCAAATTTTACTATTATATCTGATTTTGTCTATTTTACATACCAATTCAGATGCAGGCTTGCAGGTGCACCTATTGACTTGTCAATAATTGTCTTGTGAGCAACTCCCTGGTTGCCGTTGCCTCTTCTTTTGCTTTTTCAGCTTACTTTGTGCTCGCATTGGTGTGTGTTGTTTTGTGCTTGTGTGCGTGTGTCTGTGTGTGCTGTGAGTTTTGTTCAAGCGCATTGAGCTGTCAACTTCATGTCTCAGCAACATTTCGTTTTCGTTTGTCCTGTTGTTGTTTTTATTGTTGTTGCTGCTGCTGCTGCTGGTGCTGCTGCTTTGCTTTGTTGGTGATGGAATCTGGCAACATGAAGCGGCAGCCAGAGGAAGTCAGCAGAGCGAATGCTGATGCTGGCTGGTAGTCAACTACCAATCAGGTCGGTTGCCGTTGCTGTTGCCCCTTGCCAAAGGATTTCACGTGCACTTCACACACACACATATGCACACAAAATGGCAGACGTCTTGCTCAAGTGCCCGGGCTGCAACCTGAATCAGTATCTGCATTTGTATCTGTATCTCTCTCCCTCACACACACACGTACGAATCGCGCCGCTTAATTGAGTCACTTGAATATGCAATTTTTCAAATGCTGCACTTGGCGGAGCTGCTTTGCCGCTAATGAAAAATCGACCACATCACAACATCGTTAAGAGCAGCAGCAGCGAGGGTCGACCCGAGTCATGATATGATTTAATTAGGAGTTTCCACGCGCAATTAATCTTGAGCCTTTTTAGGCAGGCAATCGGAACGCAGCACTTGAAGCAGCTCCAAAGAAGTTGCAGTTGATGAAGCGTCAAAGTGTACACGAGCAACAAAGTCAAGAAAAAGTTGTGCGGGAATAAAGAAAAGACGGCAAGTATCAATATTTTAATTTCTATGAAAAACCCTGAAGAGTGCCTGCCATTACTATTAATTAATAAAAAATAAATTAATTATTATTCACATACACTGAACGCAGTCTGAAAAGGTTTAGCAAACTAATGAATTAATCACTTTATTCAGTCCGATAATAAAAAGCTAAGGCTGTTCTTAAAGAACGGTAGAAAAACATACGAAATATTGAAAATTTGATAATAATATGTACTTCAAACAATCCTTAAACACTCTTAAGTTTTTGTATCAAATTTTAAAAATCCTAAATGTTTTTTCACTCGATAACAGATCGCAAAAATGGGCTTAACATATTCTCTACAAATGGAAATTTTATAAACAGATGTTGAAATATCAACCTTCTTTTTCATAAAAAAACATGTTCAATTTGTTTTTTAATTTTCCATCACTTTTCTCGATTATTGGCCGCATAAACGGAGCTGCTACGGGTACCTGTTTCTGCTTCATTGAGTGTGCCACTCTGCCCAAAATTTCTCTATGCTCGCTCCGACTCTTCTCTCTCGTTCCATTTCTCCTGGCTGACATCTGACATTTCAATTATTTGAAGGAGAGAAAGAATGACTAGCACACAAACACATGTCGGACCCTTCCTTCGCCTTCGCCTGTGACGGAGACGCAGACGTTGTGAGATTAATGCGCCAATTGTTCACTTCATCATTTCCCATTTCCATTTCCCCACTTCAGAATCCGTGGCCCGCCCGCCCGCGCCGTTGAGCGTCCGATAATAATGCAATTACAATTTGAAAAATTATGTCTGACAGTTTTGAATTTGTCATGGTATTTATCAAAGTCGTCTCAGCCGCGCCAAGCTGCTCCGTCCGTGTGCCATGTGCAGCCCGGTGTAAGGTAAGCCGGTGGAACACGGAGCCGGAGCTCCCTCCATATGCTGCCATCGTTGCAGTCCCTGGGAAATAAAAAATTAACATGTCACTTTCATCGCAGGTAAATCAGTTTTTCTTTTATGGCTGAAGGATTTATCCGTGCGCATCTTCGGCTGCGGCTTCGTCTTCATCGCCAAGGTTAAATGTGGCGGGGTACCAACTTTTGATATCAACGCTACAAAAGACTTATTAATAGCTCTATTAATTCAGCGATAAGACCAACATCTTTTTCAACTCTCTGTCGAGGCAGCTTTAATTCAGTTGTGTACAGGATTGGAACAGACGACGAAGCGGGCCATTTGTTAAGCTGCAGAAGATGATGCTTCGCCCTTGGTCCAGAAATCTTAAGTGCAACTGGTTTGAATTTCTATATAAAGGATGCAAGAAGGCAACCATTATTTTTGCAGAGTTTAGTAAAATCAAAAATTGTTTCAGAAAATTTAAAAAAATTAATCTCAATTTTTTTATTTAAAATAACCTACCAATAACGAATTTATTTTTATCGAAGACATATATAAAGTACTTAAGTTTAAATATTCTTTCAGATCTACAAGTAAATAAATTTTCATCTGAGATATAACTAATTATTTAAAATATTTCTTAGATTTTAAATACAAAATGCGCCGTTAATAGCGATAAGCTCTCGAATATATCTATAAATAATTGTAATGAATATAGGGAGTTAAAAAGGTATCCATAATCGTAACCCTAACTCCCAGTTGAGCCATGCAAATGACAGGCTGGAAAAACAAAAAAAAAATCTAAAATTTATTTACGCCATTTGAATGACGTGAAATATGAATATTATTCGGAATGCACAACAACAACAACACAAAGCCCCACAACGTGCAACATCATCTAAAAACCTGTGACGCAATAAAATAGAATTAATGGAACCGGAATTATGCGACTGATGTGCCCGCTGCAAGTAGCCCGCCCAGGGGGAGGGCGGATGACTAAGCCGGGCAACAGGACCCGGCTAAATACGGCAATGTCATTGTCTCTATCGCTCTGTGCGTGGGTCTGTCTGTCGCATCTAATATTAATAAATATCTTCAATCTGCTGTCGGAGAGTGCAAAATAGTTATTGCGCGATATGCAATTAAAATATAGCTAAAAACGAAATGAGAAAAAAGTTGCCGGGCGGGCGGTCGGCGTGAGGAGCGCGCAAATACCCCTGACAGGTAATAAAAGTAATTTATGCGCGCTAAGGGTTGTAAATGCGACGCCAGGACGACGGCAGGACAAACCGACTGGCAGCTCGTTTATGTTGAATGACGTTGACACTGGCTGTGGCAGCAGCCGTCGCACTGGCAACGACTGTGGCAGCAACGTTGCCACTGCCACCCAAATACACATGCACATTCTATAATTCATATTCGCTATCAAAGATCACAAATCAAATTATTATGCCATGTGATAGCCACACACACACACGCTCACACACACACATAAGCTCAGCAAAGAAGACACCGACGCACGGGACAACAACCACCAGAAAATGGCAAAAAAAAGTACTGAAATTAATAGAAAATATCTGAGTAACTATGAATTTACTATACCCTTCCTTTGGCCATACCTTAAACTCGTATTTTATAAATTATTCTAGTCGGAAACTTGACACATTTATTGCTAAAAAAATAATTATATTAAAATAAAATGTATAAGCTCTCTTTTTAGAGATAAGAAGATACCCAATCCCAACCATCTCCTTATGCCTTTCATACATATTTTTCCAAAACAATTATACTAATTTCTACAACTTTTTCATGAGTTTAAAAAATTAAATTACCATTATAGAATATCTTCCAAAGACATTGTTAATGATACCACTCAACAAGTTCTGCCTGATTATTTCCTGCTTCTTGATTAATCTTAATTGAAGTGAAGTTATGGACAATTTCAAATTATACACATTTGAAAACTAGTCTCTTTAGCTTTCATTAACTTTAATTTTAATTATAATGTATAAAAAATTCACTAAAACTAAGATGAGATGAAGAAATGCCTTATTTTTGTTTTAGATATTTATTCTATCTATCAAAAAGTGTAATAAATATTGATTTCTTTTTAATATCTATATTTTTACAATATTTAAAAAAATTTTATTTATCATAAAAATCATAAATATTTGCATAAATACTTTTAAAAACTTTTGAAAATAGTCTCGCCTACTTCATCTTTAAAAAAATTGCAGTATAATCAAAAACAGTTAGGTATTCCATTTTGACAACTGCTTAAATACCCTTCACAATTCATGTTAATGTGTGTGTGCCTGTCTCTATGTGTGTGTGTGTGTTATAAATGCCAAAAAGCGAATGCTCATTTGCGCCCTATGAAGGCTGTTAAGCAAAAAGCCGTGAAAATTACGAGCACGAGTACGAGTACGAGTACAAATACCAGACGTAGACGTGGCTCGGGCCAAGGACCCGTCAAGTTGCGCTGTCTGCCAGCGCGGCGAGGGATACGATATACAGTAAAGGATATTATTTTTATGATATCTGTGTCCAATCTCTTGATTTATTCGGCCGCACGAATCAGAATTATTTTATTCGCCGAGTGCAGCGACCGGGTCGGCGCTGCCATTTTGTTTTGGCCTATGTCCTTTGGCCGCGACGGCTCGTCCTTTTTGCGTTTAATTTCATACAATTGAGTGATTTATTCGTGTCACAAAATAAAAAAGAATTATGACTCGAATCCTCAACTGAAATAAGGGTCGTTTTCTCGTTCGCTCCTCTTGCTCGCCATGTCGTTTGTCGCTTTTCGTATTTCGCATTTCGTTTTTCGGCGCTGCCAGTCAAGAAAATGCTCAGAACACTTTGGCTGGTGGTGGTGGGAAATGACTTTTCTTGTTGTTGTATTTTTCGTCGCTTCGGTGGCGAAAGTCGAACTCAGCCCGCACATCCTGCGTGCCTTCGGCCGTTGCCCTGCGCCCCCTCGGGGTCCGAGGTTCTCTGCCTTTGGCCCGTCTTGACTGACTGACAGACTGTCAGGCGGTCGTCGTTTCTCGCTCTCTTCGTCGTTCGCGTCGTCGGCCATGATGGAATGGAAATGCTGTCTCAGTATTTGTGTGTGTGTGTGTGTGTGTGTTGCGCGTTTTGGCGTGGGGTTGTTGGGATGGCTGTCCAACGTGATGGCTTCTCTTTCCCACTTGTGCGATTTGAAAGAAAACTCTGCTAAGTGCTCGCCGTTGTGTGTGTGTGTGTGGGTGTGTGTGCGCGCTTGTGTATGTGGGGGCAATTTTCCACGAGTTGATGCGGGTTTTTCATTAAAAACTTTCTGCGTTAATTTTGACGAAAGAAAACGATTCTTGAACAATGCTTGCTGGAAGTGGTCAACGTGGGAGTTTTGATTATCTCCTTTATGTGAACTTGGAAAATGGGAGCATGGGAAATGTTATAGCACTTATACTCATACAAAATTTGTAAAGTTCTCTAATGCTCTCGCTCGTGGTATTGTGGCCCAAGGATTATACTTATTAAAATCACTGCAAATATTTTAAAGAAAAATATATCTAAAATGTATAAAAACTAAAACAATCCGAATATAATGTTATAGATTTGCAAAAATTAAATTTCTTGATAATGCAGACACATACATATATACATGAGTATATATTCCAAGTTTCAGGTATATAGCTTCAATACGAACAGAACACGGCCAGAAATAAGATCAGAGACAACATATGTAGAGCATAATTCAAATTCCGATTATCTTTATCGTTTTCCCAATCGAAAATGGTCCGAGCTGCTACACATTAAATTCCATTTTTGATTTCGACAAAATGCTTAAAATACCCCCACCCACAACGCCGCCGTTTCCAGCGTCAACTGATTAAAGACATATAATTAAAGTGGCCGGTTCGGGCTGTCAGCGGCCAACTAGAAATACCAAAAATTATGACTAATAACTTAAAATTACAACAAATTAAACAGCAGATGCGACGAATTTATAAAACACGTCGCACCGCAGCGGCCAAATAGATGAAATTCTATGTGGGAATGAGAGCCATTAAAAAAGGCCGCCAAGGCAAAAGTCTCATGGCCAGAAGACCATAAATTTGATAATTGACTTTCTACGTCGCGGCAAAAGGAAAAACCATGGCTTACATAATCGAAGAAACGCATAAATCTCTGAGGCAGCGCGCAAAGGAAAGTCAGTCACTCACACCGAGGGCAGGCGAGAGTGAGAAAGAGCATTTCGACTGGGTCGAAGGCAGCGGAAATGTGCGTCATAAAAATATTAAACATTTTTCAAAAAAAAAAAAGATCAAAATGCGTTTCTGAAGTGCGACGCTGGGCGTTCAGATAAAAGGCGGCCTATCGTCCAAGTCCGAAGCCAAGTCGGAGAGTTTTTCGTTCCAGTGCATTAGAGCTCGATGGCATTTCAATAGGCTGTCAAGGCAATAAATCTGATGGGCTCTCTCGTTCACAGCCATAACTAATTCTCGCTCTCTCTCTCTGTGCTCTGTGCTCGCCTCATCATCATCATCATCTTCATAATTTTCATATTTCCACATGTGGCGTTGCAGCTGCGCGCCTGCGCAAAAGTATCTGACGGATACTGCGCGATACTCGCCGGCGATCCGTTTCGTTCTGGCAAATTAGCCGACGAGTGTTTGCCGTGATTTATGTTGTCCTTGTGTTATTGTCAACTGCTAAACGGTGACAGTGCCGACTGACTTTCGCCGTGCTGCGTCTCCTGTGTGGCGTGTCCTGTTCCATTTTCCATTTTCTCTTTGGTATTTCGTAAATTTGCCTAATTTACTGCGGCATGTTGTTGCTGCCGGCTGCTGCCTGCTGCCTGCTGCGGCTGCGGCAGGGGGCTCGTGTGGGCATTGCCACCCGGAGGCACTTTCTTTATCTCTATCTTTCGCTCACGCACGAACAAAATATGTCCACATCTCGAATCGAAAATATATGGCCCGAAAATTATGAACTCCTTGCTTTATGTTCTATTTTCATTGGAACTTCAAGTCATCCATCCGTCCGCCCGGTTCGCTTGTAAATCACTCAATTTTTGACATTTCCTTTTATTTTACTATTTTTTTCTTTCTTAAATTGCGTGACATTGTTTTATTGCCAGCATGTGCGAGAGAGAGGAAGAGAAAGAGAGAGAGAGTGGCAGAGACAGTTAGTTAGGCTGCGATGCGGGGTGTTTGTTAGTTGTGCGTCATGGAGGCCATTTCATTAGATGGAACACATCCAGCGCCATGTTGCGTCGAGAACATTATTATCATCACGTGATCCCGAATCCCTGGCTCCCAAATTCAGAGAGCTCCGGCCACAGAACTATGCCGCTGGCACTTCGAGGTGGATTTCCACTGTCAAAACTTGATTAGTTGCTTTTGATTTTGTTTTTGTCCGCCCTTCCCGCTCTCAGACAATTCCGCCCATCATAAATCTAACGAAGGGGTTGCTTTTGTCTGACGCGGAAAGTATGCCCCTATGCGTGAAAGATACATATTTTATATTCTGTCACTGTAGCACTCCTCGAACCAACTCCAGGGGATCAGAGTTACTTAGCTTCAGAGCAAAGCACGTGCTGAACGCTCAGGACTGACAGAAAGTTTCCGCTTACGGGCTTGACAACATTCGGAATGTTAGTTCTCAGTGTGGATTATGGATACCCAAGAAATATGAAAATTTGCGAAAGAAAGAACACTTTTAGTTGGAGTTAAAATCAAAACCATTTTCTTTATAAACCATATTTATTCGGTGCATATGCATCTTAATCTATCTAACAATATATTATATTATATAAGGAATGTATATTCTCTAAATAAATAACCTAAGCTTTGGGATATGTTCTCTATAAAACAAAAGGGAAGAAAAATAAAAATATATTCATTCGTGTCAATGTTGGAAAAGAAGTAAGTTCTGTAGGCCTCTTTATTGAACTCATAATGTTCATTTCTCTTATAACCTGAATTTTTTAATTAAAATTAACCAATTAGCCGCTTTTGGCTTAGCATATTTTGCCTATAGTTGCCAAACCTCTAAATAAACTAATCTTAGCTCGTTTTCATATAATCGCGTGGTGTCAATCTTAAGTATCTATTTAGGACAAGCATTCGCTAAACAAAAGAAAGATAGCATTTGTTGACTGATCCAAATAGAAAACGCTTTGTATTTGTTTAACAAATGATATGCAAATTTTGAAGTTTAAGCTTGGACGGCTTAAACAAAAGTATAGTTTATACAGGGCAGGTCGAGGCCTCTCAGAATATTTGTCGAGAAATGCCAATCAGGAAGAGCTTGGTGGTGTTTGGAGGCAATTAACTGAATCCAAAGAGGAAGCGAAAGCAGGGAAAGCAGGAAAATGGAAACCACCCTGAGATACATTGGTGGCTTCTTTATGTTCTTGTATTTTTCTTGTGGATATCATTAAAATATAATTGCGACTATTTAATGCCATTAAAGTCAGTGCGGCGATTAATGACTAATGGAGTTTTGTCCGGCGGTTGCTTTGGGGGCGGCCGAGAGTAGTGAAAGTGGGCGAACGGAACAGACGGTCAGCGGAGGGCAGAGCTCGTGCCTGGGATTGATAGAATGATTTAATGTCGCCAATAAATGGACGACAAAACGAAACGTGCGACTCATTCGAAATGCACGACCCGCATGGACGCACAGATACATTTACAGTTTGAGATAGAGATACGCAGCCAAGATGGCCGCCCATTTGGCTTGTTCATCGCATGCTCAAATGACATTTAATGTGTCAAATAAGGGTTACTCCCACCCCAAAGGAATGGCGAAACGCCGGCTCAGTCGCTGGCTCTGGCTGTCATCATCATCCACTTTCTCGGCTGGGCTGGCAGCGTTTTATGTGAAATTGATATCCGTTCGAAGGCAGACATCATGAAATGTATCTGAAAGGGAGTCCGAGCACATGTGTGTGTGTGTGTGTGTGTGTGTGTGTGTGTGTGTCTCTCTCTTGGTATGCGTGTGCGTGTGCGTACATAAATCTGTCAGTTTGCTTTCTTTTTGTCACTGCGCCTGTCAATTCACACAAAAATTATGATCCTGAAAAGTAGATTATCCTTGATTTATCGCCGCATCATTCGAAAGTTGAAAGCGAGCAATGAAATTGCGTAGCTCGCACACACACATACACACAGGCCAACTGCGTGTGTATCTTTGTATCTTTTGTTGCCAGCATGTGTCGTCATTCCGTTCTGTGCCTGTCCCTGTCCCGGTCCCTGTCCCTGTCCCAAAAGGCCAACAGTGAATTCCATCTACGCACACACTTTATTTGTTGACATTTCTCTCGTTTCGCCTTGTCCGTCTCTTTGCCTTTTGGGCCCTTTCTTTGCTGTCGCTTTCTTCAATTTGGTTTATTTATGTTTGTCGCCTACCCTCATGGTTTAGTCCTGGTCCTGGTCCCGGTCCCAGTCCTGGGCCTACGTCACCCGCTCTTCGAAGTCGCCGATAACGCAGCACGTCAAATCATTGTCCGCGTTTGAGTGAAAGTATCTGACGGATATCTCTGCATCCGCACATGTGCAAGTGCTCATCAGTGTTCGTTCAAAGGATAACACAGACACACACGCTCACACACACGCACACTCGCACACGTACGCTCGCCGCTGCCGTCACTGGCGATAATAAATAAAATTAAATGTGCTTTTGTTTGAGCCAATTGAATTATGTGCGTGTGAATGCCTCGTTTCCATTTCCAATCCCATTCCCCATTTCTTTATTTTGTTTCAGTTCTCTTCTCGCATTTTAAGGCAGGGTCTCTGAGATAGGCTTCGACTCGTTCTCAGCACTGCCAACTGATGGCCAGTCAACTTTTATGGGCTTACAAATTTGAACTGAAATGAAATGGCGACTGTCTCATCTTCAAGAGTTATGACTGTAGCGTGTGTGACAACTTTTGATGAAATCGTCTGTGGTGGGTTTTCACTACAAAACGAAATGACATAGAACACATTTATTTTTCGAAGCGAGAAAGGGTTAGGGATCTTGTTATTGCCAAAGGCATCTGCATAAATTTGTATGTGGTTTATTCCTAGGGAGGGTGCTTCTTATTTCAATTAATATTTATGTATTCAAATTGAATGCTCGAGTAATTTTTATTGCAAATACTACAACATTTTCAAGAAATGTTATTTCCCCAATTTTATAGTTTTTGTATCTTGCGCAGCATTTAATTTGAACTGAATGCAATTATGTTACATTAACCAATTTTAAATAAAATTGATATATTATAAAAGTAATATTTTTTTCCTAACCATTTTGAGGCCTAGATAAAAGAACTTTCCAGGATAATATGTACAGTAACTATACATGTAGTTATTAAAGAACTGTTCTAAATAGAGGTATTTACATATAATTGAATTAACACAAAAAATTTAAATATATTTGAATAAAACGTTTGGTAATTGTTGTTCATTTCGTTCTTTAAAAAAATATCAACATTTGAATATTAATTTTAGACAAATGGCCAATAGAAGGAATAGAAATCTACTTTTTTTGTGCTTACCAATTAATTGCTTTCAAATAAAACCAACTTAAATTTACAAGAAGATTAAGAAGTGACCATTTCTTGAATTCTAAAATAATTATTTGTAAACATACATTTGCAAAATAAAATATAACCAATTTCTAAAGACATATTTTAATACTTATCCTCTGATCTTTGATTTCCGTTGAATACGCGCTGACGTCCAGCTGACTGATATTCATTGGCAATGGCCCCTTGTAACCCTTACCGACAAAATGGCATTAAATTATGGTATTTAATAGCTTCCGGTTTTGAGACATTCGCAATTTTCAATCAGCAACCTATTGAGCTCGTCGTTGTATCCCGGCAGAGTTAAATGTAGGAAAAAAGAAAAGATGCAAAAAAAATGTGTATTCGCATTTTGTAATAAATACGCTGTCAAGCCCGCATCGATTATGGACACTCACGGATGCACTCACACTCACACTCGCACTCACATTCATATTCAGGGCCGGCTTATGGCAGTGGCAGCGGCAGCTCCAATAATATGAGTCAATAAATCGCCAATCAAGCAATCATACACAATTTATTTCCCGTCATAATTATCGAGCGCTCTGTGTGTGTGTGCGTGTGTGTGTGTGTGTGTGTGTATGTTAGGAGCTGTGAGGAGTCGCCAGAGTGCAGCGTGTGATTATGACGCTGCCGTTGGACGCCCTGCAGCGGACTGACTGCAGCAGGGAAGGATAGGGGGCAGACACGGGATCGGCTCCATCTGCCGTCTGCAGTCGGCAATCTTCAGCCGCTGCTGGCGTTTGATTTGTGGCATAGACGGGCGTCGCTGTTGCTGCCCCACCGACGCGACGACTGACCGACTCGAAAGCTGAGTGCCCCGGTCTGAGTGCCGAGTCCTGCGTCTTGAGTCCGAGAATTATTTGATTCCGCTTTGGTTTTTATCATTTTTATTGCCAACATTCTTCGGCCAGGTCTCTCGCTCCGGCTCCGGTCCCTGGGTCTTCATTTTGTTGCCTCGCGTTGTTTCATTTGACATTCCGCTGCCCCAATCGCAGCTCCCACCTCGCCATTATTTTAATCGATTTTCAGTCACAGCTCCACGCCCGCCCCCCGCGCCGCCTAATCCCCAGCTGCCCTCTAAGCGTTGTGGCTCTTAATGCTTTTTGGGTTTGTTTTGTGGCTTTTAATTTGAATTTCGTCTTCAAATGTCTTTGCCATTGTTTGCTTTTGATTTTCGCCTAGTTGCCTTTCCCTGTGCGCAGCATCCGCAGCGTCATCATCTTCATCATCATCGCGATGATCATCGTCGTCATCAGCTTGGCGGCATTTGTCATTGGTCAATAAATTCGATTGATTTATGCAGTCCGCGGCAATTTAAATCCCAGACGCTTCGATCTTTCAGTTTTTACTGAAATTCGTTGCGTTCTCAAATTGAATTCTTACATTTTTATTTATTCGAATTGAAACTTGAAATGTTTTCGTTGGCCTCTGAAAGAGCCGCATGTTGAGACGATTGTTGTTGTTGTTGTTGTTGTTGTTATTATTGCTGTTTCTGTTCAGTTTTCTCGATGCGGTTCACGGCTGGACGTCATGAGTTCAAGAGTTCAACGTCTTTATGTACACATTTTCCATATTTATGGATTTGTTTCGAGTTCCCTTTTTCACTGATTTCGATTCAAATATTATAATATTATAATGTTGTTTTTTTATTACATCCAGCAAGTTGTGAGTTTTAAAGATTGAACAAAAAGTCGTCAGCTGTGCAATGCTTAATTTATTAAATTAAATTAATTTGACTAAAAAGCCTATGTAAGGACTAAGCATAAATAAATGGATAAAAATATGTAAATATATATATACCTATTAGGTATTCAGTTTTGTAATTGTTATCTGAAGATATCCATATGATAATAATGATACTTTCTGCATATGGAATACTCAGCCAGAACTTAACTTTGAGATTGAAATACAGAGAATTCAGCAAAAAGGATAACTTTCAACGCAATTATTATGCAGCTTATTGATGTCTTTCATTTAGTCAATTGAGTTGCCACTTAGCTGCTGCTTTTTGCTTTCAAAAAAACAGATTCCTATGCGAACCCAACCACAGCGAGAGAGCTGCCAAAGAAGCCTTCACGACTTCGTTAATTGCTGTAATTTTTCACAGTGCTGCAAAAAAAAGGAAATAAAAAAATAAATAAAATGCAGACTCGAGCGAATCGAAAAGCCAAACATTTTCTCCATTAAGAAGCGCACAATAAAAATAAATCAATCAATAACACGAAATTAAACATAAAAAATTCAAAATAAACAAGTTCGCGCTGAGCCACTGGCCACGGGGAGCTGCTCACATGTAGCGGCGAGTTATTGGTCGAATCACGGTCCACGAAAGAGATGCCAAGACAGAGAGAGGGAGAGAGAGAGAGGGAGAGAGTGGGAATGATGTGGCATAACAGCGGGCTGCAGCAACGTCAGCTCATTGGATCCTAATTCCGAATAACGAATTTAACCAATTTACTCAAATGCTAATTTATGGCCGATTGATGCGCAGGTAGTCGAATGCAGTTCGAGCTCCATGCCACTGCAATCCACTCCGCTCCACTCCAAACACGGACACGCAATCAAAATGTGGCAGCATTCGTTCGTGGTGGCAGAGGTTGCAGGGGCAACACATCATTATCATCCGGGGCCCTCGACTTCGTCTTCGTCTTCGTCTTCGTCGTTGTCTTCGTTTTCATTTTCGTCTTCGTCTTGGTTTTCGTCGTCAACGTCAGTGGCAGCCATAAACATGGAAGCTGCACGCACACACGCACACACATAGCTAAAGATACATCAACTACAGATACAGATACATTCGAAGATGCAGGCCACTTGTTGTGCTTGGATTACGTGACGTGGTTTGCCTCGCATGAATTACGACGAATCAACGCGCAGCGGCAGCGGCAACAACAACAACAACAATTTGACAGTTGAGCAACTGCTGCCATCATTGCCACCTTCACCGTTGCACGGGAACCCAGCAAGCGGCCAGCGCAAGAAGCGCCAAAGGTGCACAGTGGGAGGCTGTCCCCATCCCAGTGCCGAAGCCCTCGACTTCGCCAGGGCTCCCATGCGGCGTTTGGCGTCGCCGTTGCCAGTGCACATAAATTTGCAGCCTCAGCCTTGGCCAGCGCCTTCTGCCTCTGCTCTGATTGCCGATGCTGATGATGATGATGATGATGTTGATGATGGTGCTGGCGATGATGATGCACTGGCACTCGAACTCCAACTCGAGATCGCCCTCGTGGTGTTCCACCTGACAGATACAATGCAATCAAATGTTCTCCACTGAGATCTATTGTAAATGGGAAAATAAACCACATTTGCTAAGGATAGATACAGGTTCTACAGCGCCTACAGCGCTTTATAGATCTTCTGTAAAGGTTTGTAATTAAATATAAAATTAATATGGAAACATTCCCATTAGTCCCATTATTATGTAGATAAAGTTATGAAATGGTTTATTTAATGATTTTATGAAATTAAGTTCTAAAATTTCTGAAATAGACAATTCAAGCATAAAGTAAATATACATATAGTACATCCTGAGCGAAAAGAAAGCTGCTGCAGGCGAACGCGAGCCGCAGATACAAATGTATCTGCAAGTGCGCAAATGTATCTGGCGGCGCGTGAGCTAGCTGACTACGGGCCGTCATTTGAGCATTCATTCATTTGTGCACTCGCCACAGTTGAGACTGTCAATTTATTATGCGAGCAGCCCCAGCACCGACCCCGTTCCAGTCGCAGTCTCAGCCCAGTTAGTTGCCGCTGCAAAGTTGGTCAGCAACAGCAACGGGAGACAATGGCTATCGCGAAGCTGTCGAAGCTGCCCCTGATCCACGTGCACTTGAAGCGGAAGGCACTCGCACAGCCGGAACGGGGCAGGGCAGCCAGCTTGACACCGACAGGCACAGGGCTAGCGGCAGGGACAGGGACAGATGCAGGGAACTGAAGCGGGCTAAAAAGGCAGCCGCGGCGAGTGTCAAAAACGCCGACGACGAAAACTGGCACAGCCAACGGGCGGAGGCGACAGAGAGCCAAAGCCTACAATGCAATTTTGCAGTCAACTGCAGCAGCGACAACAACAGCAACTGCAACTGCAACTTGTGCAACGTGCAACGTGCAATGTGCAACAAGTTCCAGTTCCAGTTCCTGCGGCCGCTGCGCTTTAATTGACAGCAACAAACATCGCGCCGGGGCAATGCCACCCACCCACACACACACACACACACACACACACACACGCACACACACACACACAATCTCGAGATTTCTGTGCGTTTCCCACAATTGATTCGGACAATGCGACCACAGCTTCAACTTTGGAACGGGCCTTGGATTTGGGACTGGGATCGGGATCGGGTTTGGGTTTGGGCCGGGAACCGCAGACGAAGTCGTGGTGGAGGCCTCTGCCGGCACTGGCAAGGCTAAAGTGCAAATGGTTCTTGGGCGGCTTAATGTGAGCTGCGTGTGACTGTATAAATACTGTGTGTGTGTGTGTGTGTGTGTGTGTGTGTGTGAGCAGACACCAGACAAAAGTGTCAACTACGAAATGATTAGTGCTTGTATAAAAATAAAGCATAAAATTCGGATAAAATATTTAAAAAATAATGTTTAATGTAATGTTTACTAAAAATAAAAAGCAATAATTTTAACAGCTTAGCTTCTCTAATATAGACTTCATTTTAATACAGGTTATATGAAAATATTGCTTAATATGCAACCAAAAATATTGAAAAGGCGCTGATGTTCACTATCAAGTAAGAGCGATAATATTAAAGTTAAGAAATATAAAAAAATATTGAATATAAGCGCTCCTCCATTTAAATATATGTTTGAAAGTTTTTAAAGCAAAGCGGCAATATTCCAATATATTTATATTAGGTAAAATATTTATTTTCAAATATATATTATAATAAATTCATGATGTCTGGGGAACGTTGTTTATAAGTGAGATCTCAATTATAAAAATTTACTCTGCTATTAATCCATTTATCAATGCCAATGTCCCAATCGTGGATATAAATGAAACTAGGCATACTGAAATCTAAAGATATATGAACATATATTTATTTAATATATATTTGTGTATGATGAATAATTAGGTAATATCCTATATCCTATATTTAAAGCAATAGTACACCTATTCACTTTCCAAAGAGCCCATGCAATACGTTATGGACAAATTTGTCGCCTGGCTCTTGTCTACATAATGAAATGCATTTTAAAAGATTTTTTGTGTGTGTGCGTTTTATGCAACAGGTTGCTTTGCGGCTGTGGCCGTAGCTTTTCAGTCGTTGTTGTTGTTTGTGCATTTGAAATGTGCTACCTCGGCGCTTTCCTACACCTGCGCCCCCCACACAGGTGGAGCTCGGCCGAGCTCCTCTTGATCGCCGCCTTCTTGGACGCTTTGATTTTATGGCATTCGTTTGTCGTTGGAGGCAGTTTGATGCATGTAACTTGTCGTGCTAGAGATTTTTGAACATATTTAGCATTGGACGTGCTACATAATTCCCCAAAGTCATAAAATAAACAACAAAAATTGTTTGACGTGTTGCGCATGTTGCAATGGACCAATGGCCTAGCTGGGCGTATTGCAGGGGAGTGGCCGTCAGCTATATACATATATTGTTTAAACGTTATCGAAACTGTGAGTAAACCTTGTTGGCAAGTTATGCTTAAGTCTGGCTTGGCCTATGCAAATCGGCTGCAAAGACCAAGCCCAAATGCTGTGGCTCATAATTCGGCTGATCTGCGAAGTCTAGACAATTGCTTTTAAGGATTCAAGTGCTGGCGCTGGGAGAACTGTGGGAATTTGTCAGCTACCCGCAATCAGCACACGATTAGCCAACACTTTGTCAAGTGCTCAGTGCCCAGCTCCTGGGAAGCGAGCTCCAGACTAAACAGCGACAAATCTAACTTAATTTTCAAGTGCCTCAAGTGCGGAGAGACAGCACAAATGGAAGGCTGAAATGCGCATTCGAATCGAAAATCGAAAATCGAATCGAGATCGGTTTGGATTGGATTGGATTGTCGCCGTCGTGGCCTTTGATCTTGCCGAGAGTTACGAGCGCCCGAAAGGGATTCAAAGGAAACTAAGCAGACCTGGAGTGTGATGATTACTTATGATGTGAAACAAGTGAACAGCGTAATTTTCATAATACATATTAATTGTCAAAGGAATTGAGGAAATGCGCAGCAATTCTTTTGAACTCAAGGGTTAATAAATTTTGTTATTTGTTTGTGAAATTCTTTTTGGGTGCCCCAGCCCCCAGCTCCACCAGTGCTTTGTTAAAAGAGCAAACAATTTGCCTGGCCTGGCATTTATCTACCGGATACATTTTTATCTTCAGCACGAACGCAATTATTGTTTGTCTGTGGCAGCGGCGGCGGCGGCGGCGGCGGCGGCGGCTGAACAATTAAGAAATGAACTATCGCCATCGCCACGACGGCGACGGTACACACAGACCAGGTGGATCGGCGGATCGGCGGATCGGTGGTTCGGTAAATGGGCTTCCAATTAGCCACAGCTGATATTTGCCCAAGATCTGTGATGTGTAACCCGAGACTACCCCCACATATCGCCGGCGAACCGAGAGTTTCGTAAGCTTTCGCTTGATTTTCATTTTGGACATTTAATTAACTCAAAATTTACGCCTGTGTTTATATTGCGGGTGATTACGTTTTATGATCGCCTTCCGCTTGCAATATTTACTGTGAGTTTAGAAAATCATAAAGCTTCCATAATTACCCATTTTATTGGTCGACCGAGGCTGCCACATGTGCCACTTTATCGGGGCCACTTACGATCCAAACGGCGTCCAAATATTTGCGCATTGATCCAATGCACACACCACACCAAATACGTCCAAATAATGAGTTTAATATAATTTCTATAATCATTGCCATATCACGTTAAGACCTCTGATTTACAATATTTGCAATTAATTCAAATACTGCTTAATTAATTGTTTTTTTCTAGGCCAACTATAGTTATTTTACACTTTCATAAGCAGCATGATAATGAAGTTGATTCGCAAAAATATGTTGATTTTTGAAAACAGGCGGGAATTTAATTCCATAGGATAATAAAATAAAATGATTAAAAGACGTTATATTTTTGACAATTATTTTAAAAAAATGTTATATTTTAATAGGTTTTACAAATTAATCAATTTGCTATAAATAAGTTAAATTTGTTGTTTAAAATATAATTTATGAACAATTTCCATTTGTTTTGTAAATAATGTAAATACTACAACTTTACTTACAGGTAAGAAAGCTAAAATAAATTTAAAAAATAAGAATAGAGATTTAATAACTATAAACTCTCTCAGCATTATTTGTCACAATTTATATTTTACGTTTAAATTAACTTCCATTTGTATTAAACGCATTTAAACGCGTCCAAACATCAAGTCGTCCTCTTAAATTGATTAAACAGCATCTTATATGCAAATAAATTGTAATTTTTCATTGATCAATTAAAAAATGTATGCAGAAAATAAAATGAAATTGAATAAAAACGCAATTATTAGTCAACGCCCAATTTTAATGCGCTTTTGCGCTTGTGCTTGAAATATGCACAACAATTAATTTTCAATAAAAAAAAATCGCCGGAACAGCAGCAGCAACAACAACAGCAATGAGAAGTACAACAACACGGCAAACTCGACCATTTGCATGTGTGGCATGTGTTTTATATAGAATGGCAACAACAGCAGCAAAAATCTCAAATCGAATGAAAAACGATAAAAATCGCACAACTGTCGGAGGCCGCCGGAGGCCGAATGCAAATGCGGCGATTTGAAATGTTGCAACAATAATTGTCACAAATTGAACTCATGTCATGAATTGCGAGCCGTATGGTCACCGGGCATCGAGTACCGAGTAGTCAATATTATTATTTGTGGGGTTGTTGATGGATATAGTAGTCGCTGCACGGCCCCAGACAGATGTGGAGTGAGCGCCGGAGTGGGGGACACTTCGATTGCATGACAGGTGCAATTTAGTCGAGGTCTAAAGCATAAAAACAGACGGCATTTAATGAGAACAACTTTCGACAGGTTGCGCAATGCAACGTGACGAATTGCGGATCATGACAAAAAACGTATAAAAAAAACCGTGAGATTAAAGTACGTAACAAAAACTAGCCATTCCCAATCCGTATCTATAAAGCAGTTGACAGAAACAAACATATACCTGAAGAAAAGAAGACCAATTCTTTTTTAAGTTGGGATAAAGTTATCCTGAAGATTAATAACATCCTAGTGCTAAAGCTCACAACAAGTAGCGCAGCTCTGGCGCTCTTATTTAACAGTCTCTGCGAACTGTTTACGTCTCTGTCGGATTTGGTGGGGATCTGTGTCGCACCTGTTTGCCAATTTGAAATGAGGTTATGAACCCAACTGTAGTTTCTCAACGTCAGCAACAACCGCAACAACTACAACAATAAAAGCACTACACAAAAATATATATACATGTATAAAAAAAAAACGCATTTGGCCACCTTTTAGCCGGTTTTCCATCATTGCCCCGTCCTCTGCCGCGGGCAGCGTCGATTTTCCTTTTGTGGCCACCAAAGAACTCGTTGCACACCCAAAGCCAAGAGCCAAGAGACCAAATGGTTGCCGTTGCCATGTGGCCAGGCGGCTGGCCATGTGGCTGGCCAAAGCCGAAGCTGAAGCCGGAGCTAGAGCTGGAGCTGGAGCTGGAGCTGGAGATTGATGTTCGCTGCCTCTGACATTTGTTTCGCGCTTGCGCTCAGCATTTGCTGTTCCACTCGCACTTGCTGTGGCCAACCGGAACCGGTTTGTTCTCCACATTTTTCGCAGTGTGATTTAAACGTTTTTTTTTGCATTCAAATGGACGCCCGAGTCAACGATGCAGAGCCCCAACGGAGTGCGCCACCTCACAACATCTCCAACTGCAACTTCAACTCCAACGCCAATTGCTTAAAGTCGTAGACACACTGGATTTTCCACTGAGATGAAAAATTGCACCGTTCGATCATGTAAACAAATTCATTAGCCTGCACAAATATTTTAATTATTTAACAAACATGTGCGCAAAATATGGAAAACGCCGCCGAGCAATGCTCGCTCCAGTGTGAAGTGAATGCTTCTGGAATTAGCCAAGATGACATCTATGAAAAATTTGTGTTCATTACTCGTCAGCAGCAGTTACTGAAGGGGTATTCAAGATAGTGAATCTGTTAACCAGATGAATAAGCTTTTAAATAGAATAGTTTTTGAAAATATTTGCGTTTTATAGATAATTATATTTTAAGATGTAAGAAATTAATTTATTTAATGAGTATTATATTATATGGATATGGTGAAATATAATATGATTTATTAGTAATAACTGTACAGCATCGAAAAATTCTTTCTGTGAAAAAATTATTCTGTTAATAAGTTGAAAGCGAATGTTAAACAAATATTTGACGACAGGAGAAAATCACAAAATGTAGTTTTTTTCAAGCAGAGTAGATTTCCCAGTCAACTCATAGAAACGAAATTTCCTAGTCTCAGCCTCCTCTTACATTTATTTTTATCTAGCTCTAATATTGCCTTTATCCCAATCAATTCTCATATATTATTATACATACCCAATTTAATTGATATCAAATTTAAATCCACATTTATTCGATTTTGAAATTCTTTATACATTTATTTGAATTTAATATCATTTAAGGCAAACTGTTTTAATAGAGTCCTGTTTAAAGCAGCTGCTTCCTTTTACGAGTGCTCGCACACCTACACACACACATACAGTTGGGGCAATTATAATGGCCATAAGGCAATGTGCAGGCCACAGGCCACGGGCTGAGCCAGTCCAAAGCAAACGCAACAGGTTAATTCGCGCGCGCTTTTTGGCCAAGTGCGTTGGGTGAGGAAGAAGAAGGTGCTGGAGACAATAGCCAGGCCAGCTGCTATGGCGGGGGCGGGCGGCGTTGGCCACACTGGCCGGTGGGCGCAATGAGCAAAAGTGTCGGCCTTAAAAGGCAGCAGCGAAAAGTTTTTGAAAAACATGCAACTTCGCACATGGAGTAGGAGAATGGAAAGTGGCGGGAGAGTGGGGAAGGGGCGCAGGAGAAGGAAGCATTGAAATGTCCATTGAAACAATGAGCGGCCATTGCCAAGAGAGACCAAATTGGCAACATGTTGAGGCCGGCCAGCGGCTGCTGGCCAGTTATGACTAGGGGGCGATGGAGTGGGTTGGGGGTGGGGTGGGGAGGTATCAGGCGAGGGGTAAACGTGCAGCGCACATGAAGGTGTCATTTGTTGGGAACATGCATTTTCCGACTTGGCTACAAATCGCGGCGACAGCAACGGCAACTGCAACTGCAACATGCAACTGGCTCCGCTGACGTCAACCGAGACGCTGCGACTGAGCTCTGATATCTAATGGCAGTGCACAGTGTGTCCAAATTGGAATTAAAGTACATAAATAAACAAAACGGGGCGAGCACTGAAAAATTACTATATAAATATACATATGTTATTTTTTGATTAAAAAGTTTTAAGTGATTGTCTGCGCATTTTTGGTACGGCTTTATATAAATGCATTCTAATCAGTAAAGGGTTGTTGATTTAGTAAATAATAAAAAATGCTTAATTTGAAATATTCTATATAATTATAATAATTGCTAAATTCGAAAGTGAGACTTAATAAAATAATAAAATTACATATTCCTGTAAATTTCATTAAGATCTAAGCCCAAAACAGAAATTACAAAAAAAAGATTAATGAAAAATGTAGATTGATATTCTAAAATATATACATTTTAAATTTTAAAATATATATTATATACACATGTAGGTAAATTTTTATTTATTTATTTAACAGGTTGACAGATCGAGTGTCAACCTGAATAAAATGTATAAAAACAAAGAAATGCAATGAAAATAAATATAAACAATTAAAAGCTAAAAGCCTAAGAGAATTATAAACAATACTCATAACATCACCGACACGATGGGAGTATTTTATTTGCCAGTCCGGCTAGCTATGCCCCTAATCACAGCTAATTGTTGTCAGTGCCGTTAAGAGACTACTAAAGATAAGGTTGTTAGTAATAAGAGTATATTCTACAATTTAAATCTAATTCAGATAAATAAAAAAATAAATAATAAGGACAGTGAAGGTAACAGTTTAAGTTATTAATAATAATAATTGTTAGAATTATATGGATAGATAAGAGGAAAGAGACAGAGACGGAAATCATTGACCCGATGGTGGAGAGATTTAGCCCGTCCGGCAAACAAAATTGATTTCTTTGATTTTCTTTGGTTAATTAGCTGTTCGGTTGCACTGTGCGCTGGCGGGAACGTGGATTGTGGGCCAGTTACTAGGTTACCTGGCGGTTACCTGCACTCGTACTGCCACACTGGCCACGCTGGTGTACTGGCCGGTCCAGGCGAACATGTGTCTTGCAAATTAAACGCACATGTCGCTCTCTCGTCGGCCCCTCGGCCTCACTCTCTGGTCTGGGTTTGAGGGGGGTTTGGCAAGCCGTGTGCCAAGCATTGGGGCTGGCTCCGTTTTCCCAACACGTTTCGCTTTTGTATGGCAATTGTTTTGATTTTGCTCTGCCCTTTCCTGTTGCCTGTTGCCTGTCGCTGTTCACTGTCCGCTTTGTTGGCCACTCTGCTGTCACTGTGCGTTTCTTTTTGTCGCTTTTGTGTTGCGTTTTGTTCAATTCTGACACATTTTAACAATTTATGAGGCAACCGCAACCCGGCCCGCACCCGCACCCGCACTGGCGTCAGCTCGCAGCTTTGACAACTAAATTCAAAGCAATTCATACATCACCTGCTGGCCTAGCCCTGTGTGCAACACCCCCCACCCTGCGCCCCCAACTTTGGGCGCACCTGTTTGAAAAGTGCGTGAGTCAAAGTGCGTGCGTGGCCGGTGACATTTGCAGCTGCAGCGCCCAGAGTGTGTGTGTGTGTGAGTGTGTGTGTGTGCGGTATCCGTGTCCCGTGTCCCTGTCTATTCCTCTGGCAGTTGTCAGTTGCGCTTTGATAATTTCATTTTGGCCCACTCGCCGCTGGTGCAATTCAATTGATTTGCAACCGGCAACGCATTTTATTTCCTACCTCAACTGCTCAGTTATTGGACTAGGTTGTGTATGTAATAACGGTAAGTATAGGGATTTTATGAAATCAAATTTATTAAGAATTTATATATATTTATTATGTTAAGAATCTATGCTTTTCATATAAAGTTTTGTAACAATTTAAATTAACATCAATTGCATTGAGCATAAAATACATATAGATAATTGTTTGCTCTCAGTTCAGTAAGTGTATATATAGTCTTTTTAAAAACAAAACTGTTCAAATCAAGCAAATTTATTAATTCTGTTTTCACATCGCCACCAATTCCATTTTGTGACCTTATTGAAAATATTTGTAAGGTAGCTGGAATTTAAAATGTCTTATATTTTAATACAAATGTTCAGCATTTTCTTTAGATATCTGTTCTTAAACCACGTCTAGTATACTTTTACCCAATCAATTTATAATTTCTATTGAAATTCCCAATACTTAACACTAACCAACTAATTTGCGGCATTTCATCAAGATTAGCCACGAAAGTCAGCAAATTATATTCAAGGTGCACAAATATAATAAATAAAAGCGAAAAAAAAACATTTCTACGTCTGGCTAGAGCCTCGTAAATTCATAATTCGTTGAGCTGGGTCTAGCTGACCCATCGCCGGATCGTTCGATCTCCGATCGTTCGAGCGCTTTGAGTGACTTCCTTGTTCAGCGCGTAATTTACATAAATTGAAGATGGAAGATGAAACGGCCCGAGAAAGCGTTGACCAGGCTGACCGGCCTGGCCAATATACAATTTGGAGACGTCAGCTGGACTCTCGCCGATGCCATCAACGCGACGAGCGAACGGAATCAATTTTAAATTATTTGCCGCCATCGCCTCGCCATGGGTCAGTTTCGAGTCTCGAGTCGCGTCTCTAATCTCGCAGCTATTGGAAATAACAGACGCAGCAACTGTCATCGCACAAATGATTTGTATTTTTGTTTTGGTTATTTATGTTTCATAAATTATCGGATATATCTAGACGATATTGGACTGCCGAGTCTGTCTCTGTGTGCGTGTGTGTGTGTGAGTAGTCAACGGATGCCGCCGATGGTTGCCGATCAAGATTTTATTTAAATGGAACTCATCAACGCTCATTTGGGTCTCCATCTCCATCTCTGGCTGTGTCAGCGTCGCCCTCTCCTCGTCTTGGACAGGCGATGATGAAGCTCTGTTGTCGCTTGCTTGCTTTTCTCTCTGTTCGTCGGCTTCGTCTTGCAACGCCTTTTGTCTTAGGTTCAGAGCTTTAATTATAGAGGTCGCCCAAACACGACTTCTGCCCCGGACCCGGCTCTGGAACCCGGCTCTTCATGATGCCTTAATGTCAACTCTGTCGTCGTCGTCGTCGTCGTCGTCGCTGCTGCTGCTGTTTTTTTCTTTCCACACGTTTCGTCTTTAATTAATGGATTTTGTCGTATTAAACTCATTAGTTTGCTTTCGGGGCATAATTTTAATTAATCACTCAAAATCCACGCACAGACGAACAGAGAAACCCGTTGGATCCTCCCCGATCCCCCTCCCCTCTGAATTTGATTGGGTTCGGCTCAGCCGACCTTATCAGCCTGTCTTTGCATACTAAACGAGCCAGAGCTACCTAAAAAAAATAAACGAAAAATACTTAAACACAAAAACCATATTTAAATGCGCTCGAAATCAAATTAAAAATGCGTCGAGCCCGATGAGATCGACAGTTCGTTACTCAATTGGTTTTTAATTTCAAAATGAAATAAATCAAAATTAAGAAAACCAAAAAAATACTCAAAAAAAAGAAGAAAAAAATCCAATATTAAAAGCTTCGCTTCGCAAATTAACATTCGCCATTCGATTTGATATATTAAACTCAAAATGTATATTTCATCATTAAAAGCAGCGGGCAAAAATAATAAAAATATATAAAAAGACCGCTAAAAGCGGAGAACGATCGTATAAAAAACAAAACATACACACACTGAAAACAACAACAAAATGTTGAAAATGGAAACTAGTTTTACAGGTAAAGCAGCGAGCGGGCCCAAACAGTCAGTCGATGGGGCTCAGATCCGATGAGATGCGAACAGATTCGCCGTCGCCGTCATCGGCGTCATCGTAATTGCCGGCCCGTTCTCACTTGGCTTGGATACTGACTGGCATCTCCCTCTCTCTCTCTCTCTCTCTCTCTTTCTCCCCCTCTCGCTGTCCCTCTCGCGGTTGCGCTCTCTGTCCCTCTCTCGTTCGTATGATAAATAACAAATCAAACGCTAAAATGTCGGTAATGTATGTGCCATGTCAGAGGCTCCGTTTATTTATGGCCTGGATCAATAAGAATAACGCCCCAATCAGTGACTATAAATTAACGCAAAGACAAAAAACAACTTCAAAAATGTCGACGGTTGAGAATGTTACTCAGTTGTTGTTCTTGTTGTTTATTTATTTCATTTCTGATGCCTCTCAGCACGCAGCATCTCAAGCTGAAAACATTTGAAAATGCTTTAGGAAATGTCGTTGACTGGCCTCATAACGATCTTACAATGGTAACGATCTTTAATGCCAATGAAAACTGTAGCAGAAAACTTAAATGTCTGATAAAGCCTTACAGTATTATTGATGAAAGATCACGGCCATAAAATGCATTATGGTTAATGTGTCTAGTCAAGCGAAACCACTTAAGGAATATGATAATTCAAGATAATAAGAACTATATAGACCGATACGGTAAGAGTTGAAGGCAGGCCAAGCCTGAGAGCGTTGATAACGCTTATTCGTATTAACTAAATCTGCATGATTAAATGATTACGGGAGAAATCAGACAACATTCAATTGACTCAGGCATTTACGTAATAAGTTTGTTTATACTAGTATTTAAAGTAGTAAATAAATATTTACCTTAACATTAATTTAAAAATTCTACAATTAAAAAAATTACAAATTTCTGGGCAGAAAATACTTGTGTATATTAAAAATTTGTCTAAGTTAAAGGGGAATTTTCGTTTCAAGGCGATTCATATTTAGAGCAATCTGTTTTTTGTACATAAGCTAATATGAGTCAAATAGAAATCTGACCAGATTTCATATACATTTAATTTACCAAGACGTCTGGCATAACAGGTAATTAGATCTTAATTAAGTGTAACATTTTGTTAATTTTTAGAAAGTTTTGATTTTCTTCTTTCGATGCGCTTTCGAAATCATTCGCCAGTTGGGCACAGCTCCTATCCAATATATACACTAATCATTTCGAATGCAGTGTTAATTTGACTACATTTTCAAGATCATCTGTCTACTTAGTCTGTGGTTTTCGAGCTTACTCGAAACTGGAACGCTGTGCCCTGAAAAAACTCCTTGCTCGATTCCGCCTTCGACTGGCCGCTGTTCCGTTTGGTTCGGGCCACAAATCAAGTGTGAAATATATTCAAATCGCACCAGGAGCGATAATAAAAAAGTAAGAGAGGAGCAAATGCAGCGGCAGCCCACAAGCCAAATGGTAACTAGTAAAAATACGAAAATGAAGATGTAAATTATACGAAATGTGAATCATTGACCGGTCAAAACAACAGCGAACCGAGCAGGCGATGGAGGCGGAGAAGCAGAAGGAGCAGCAATGGCAACATGGAAGTCGAAGCAAGTTAGCTGGAAAGAGCCATTCCTGAATACCAGAGGCAGGTAATGCTATCAATCTACAAGCTGTATCTAACAGATACATGCGAGCCAACTGTGGCCAGAAAGAGAGCTCGAGGGTGGGAGACAGCTGGAGAGGGAGAGAGAGAGAGAGAGGGCAAGTGCATACGAGTACGAGTGTTCCGTCGTTTCGGAAACACCCTCCGCTTGCAATGATTGATTGCTCATCATTTTTCATTCTTAATGAAAATGCACCCCGCTGGCAAGAGTTGCTTTCGCGTTGGCCCGGTTCGCTGCTCGCTGGTTGGCTGTTTGGCTGCTTGGTTGGTTGGCTCACATTGAGAGAAAATGTCCGTCTGTCTGTCTGTCTGTCTGTGGCTGTGGCACACACCTGAGCCAGCGCAATGCCTGACAGCCAGAAGGTGCAGAAGTTGCGATTATCGCGCAACTGACGGTGGCCAAGGGGAAACGTCGCTGGGCATGCAAAAAAAGAAAAAAAATAAAATAAAAATAAACTTGGCCGAATTCCACCTTGGCCGCCAACGGGCATTAAAATGGCTGCCAGCTGCGAGTAGCTGGGGCGATGGCGTCCATATCCACGGCCAGCTGCCTTCCTGCCAGCCAGCCTGCCTGTCAACTGTCAACTGTTCCGTGGCTGTGTCATGCTATGCATCATCTTCTGGCAGTTATTAACCTTTGTCTCTCTGCCTCGCTCCCACTCTCCCTCTCTCTCTCTATCTAGCTCTAGCTCTACAGATACTTGTATTTCAGCTTGAGCCAGCCCCGCCACGTTTAGCTGATTTAGTGGCTTGGCGTGGCAATTGCTGAAATTAAACAAACTTCTCACAGTTCCTGCCTCTGCACACCCTGCAAACTAGTCGCTTACGTTCTTGCGAGTGCACAAGTAATTGCTCGATAATTTATTTTGTTTCACACAAATTTAATGAAATTACAAGAAAGCTTTGTTTTAGGCGGAGAAATTTAAATCAATATTATCAATACTTACTATTTTTATTAGCAGTACAGAATATAGTTAGAAGCTATACATATATTTACTTCTATTTATGTATTATTTTTCTGGTTACAATTTTAGTATATATTTCTATATTTGTGATTATTATAATTATTAAGTAAATGTCATTTTTGTAATTTCATTTTTTGCATTGCATTAAAACCACAGCTGGCAGACCTTTAAGAGGAGAGAAAAGTTTTGTATCTCTATTGCACACTCCTATGTAAATTGAGGATCTCTTGTGTTACAATTTGTCCATCTAAGAATATACATTAAAAGTGTGACATATGATGCAAAAATATATTTTCCTCCTTACACTTTATACCCTGCACTTATTAAGAATTATGTTTAAAAGTAGATTTCGTGTTTAAAGCACATAAGAGAATTTATTTATATATTTTTGATCAAATTGAGCACACAACTCAATTTGATCACATATTTGTAGGTGGCTAGTGTATCTTTAAGTCGTATATTTTCTCTATCCTTATTTCGAGTTGTTAAAATGTACTCTCGAGTGTTGTGTGTGTTTGTGTGTGTGGGTTGTGTGCAGTAAACAAACATCTTGATGAATTTCTGTATTTGCCTCTGTTGCGCTGTTTCTGCGCAAATTACAAGCGCTGAGCTTCGACGTCGACGTTGCCAGCGACAGCGACTGCGACTGCGGTGCAGAGGTCAGCGTTGACGCCTGCGTGGCGGCCATTGCTGTTGTTGTTGCCGTAGTTGTTGTAGTTGATGTTGCTGTTTCTGCTGCCAACGCGCATCATCATTAATCATTTTTATTTGCACGCCGCCGCATTTGTTGGCATTTTCTGTTTGAAATGCGCCCTGTCAGGCCGGGCAGCTGGGGGTTGGGCTGTGGCTGGTGGCTGGTGGGTGGTGGGTGGTGGCGCCCGAGAGCCACCCTTGTCAACGGCAAGCCGAAAATTCCAGCAAGTTTGTCACATGCCTGACCAGAAGCCAGGGCCACCCAACCAACCCAACCACCCGCCCACGCAGCCACCCAGCCAACCACCCGCAAGGACACAGGCAGCCGAAAGCCGGGGCAGCCATCATCATCATCATCAGAGTAAACAACAAAACATGGACAGTAAATTGTAACCGTCATAATGTAGCGAGCGGGACAGCAACAACAACATGAAGCGAAATGTCGACAGCAACTGTATAAATTATTACATTGTGTACTCTTAGCGCACATAAAAATACATTAATAAATATTATTTATGTATATTCTGTATTCAGTATACCGAATACTCGTACATTGCGACCCAGTAGACGCTTCTTCTTCTTCTTTCAGCAACTGCCATACAACAACGACATGAGTTGTTTAATACACTGAGCGACAGGGCAAAGGGTGAGAGCTAAATGAACTAGATGATCACTTGCAGTCAGGTCTCATATATACTAAGTAGTACTAAACAAATTAACCAACCTGTGGACATTTAGGCCCGTCTTAACAGATTCCAATGATAACAGTATTATCTTATGATCCCTAAATTTAAATTTAATTATGTGTGCTTAATGCTAGCATGAAATTTAAACTTAAGATTAACACCATTAGATGTGAAACATATTTCAAATCTTTTTACATAAAGATTTATACTCCTCATTAAATATCTAAAATTAAGTAATAATATAATTTTTATCAGTATATATTATAGCTGAGAGTATAGTTATACACAATTTCTGCCAGTGCATTTCATTGAAAAATTGTACGTAAAGCCTCGTCTTCATTTCATATTTTTGACATTTGTTAAATCAAAAAAAATGTATTTGGATTCTCTTCTCTGTTTTGTATTTTTTTGTTTATGTGTCATTTTTGCCGTTTGAATTTATTTGTTTGTTTGCCATTTCGCGCGAATGCAAATTTGGTAATTGTCTTCTCTCTCTCTCTCTCTCTCTCTTTGTATGTGTTTTATTTATTTGAGCAAAAAGAATTTATTTTATGGCAAATGGGGCTTAAATCGCGGAGGCTCCAACTTGAGTTATATCAGTGAATAATGAACACTTGCTCTAACGAATTTTGCTGCTTAGATTTTTGGGGGCTCCAGCCGATTTCGAATTGTCTATATTCTAGGCTAATAAAATGTATGATATATGTTGGTTATTCAGTTCGGAGTGTGTTGCGAATAATGTTTGAAAAATGTTCTTGATTAAAAGTTTCCGTAATATTAAATCAATATTGAGCTCTTTCATCAGAAAAATAAATCCCACGAGTTTTTGACAGGAACCACATTTTCCAGTCTGTCCTTTTGTTTGTCCGTCAAGTTGTCTGTTTGTTTGTCCAGCGCTTTTTGGCCATTCAATCTTGGACTGTGCGGAAAGGCAATGGGCCATTAACTTGATATATGTGAGTTGGTCGCCTAATGATTGCCGAATTTCTAATTATACGCATAAGAAATTATATCTGTCAATAAATTTGCCACTGTGCGCACGGCAAAGGGCGTACCAAAAAGGACGAAAA
This sequence comes from Drosophila robusta, assembly GCA_035043565.1. Lineage (NCBI taxonomy): Eukaryota > Metazoa > Arthropoda > Insecta > Diptera > Drosophilidae > Drosophila > Drosophila robusta. The sequence goes on along the minus strand of JAWNMW010000583.1, from coordinate 6,565,886 downwards.
AGAAATCAGCAATGGCCATAACTCACTCACAGCACACACACACACAGAGACACACACAGGACTGGCGTAAATCCTTCCACAACTGACAACGGAATGGCGCTCAGTGCTTATAAATGATGAGTCCAAGTCCGAAGCAGGCGCATAATGACCTAGGCCAGGACGTTCGGCTGGCCGGGACGGGGCGGGGCGGGGTGGGCGGCACGGAGCGCTTCAAGCAGGAAATATTTGGCCGAATGACGCATAAAACAAATCCAAGCCAAAGGAGCTCCAGCGCCGAGATATGGCCAGGGGTTGTTGGCCCACAACTTGACGAACCTCGCTTGATGAGCTTGCCAAGGGGCGGAGACTCTGACTCTGACTTGGGCTATCATCATCATCATCATCATCATCGATCATCATGAGGGGCCAGTCCAAGCCCTAGACGAACGAAGACGACGTGAAGTTTTATGAAACCCTCAAGTTGAAGACACTTTTGGCTTGTGCGGCAGAGGGGCGGGGATGGCTGGCACTGCTGCCCCTGCCACTCGTGGCCAGCGGAGTGGGCGGCTCTGGCGTGGGTCCGGTGGCACATATATTTTCGCTCGTCTGACATTAACGGCTGCTATCGCCCGCACGACGAGCAGTTGAGCTTGGCAAGCAGTTGCCCACCGCCGGAGCCGGCTCGGATCGCCCGGCATCATTACTGGCAGTCCACGATTTATTGACAGAGCGGAGCACCGAGACCAGAATCGCCCAAAATTTAGAATCGGCCAACGTCTTGGCTGCCAAAAGGATTGCTCAACTCGGGCTACGACTGCGGCTCTTCCTCGCCTGCCCTGCCTCGGCCCGCCTCCTAGACTGGGTGTGGCACCCACAGAGCAAACGCCATTTGTTTCTATGGCCCATTTTGTTGACGCTTTCGGGGAGCAGTCAAAGGCACAAATGCCCCCACTTCGCCCAGTTGGCATTGGAATGCGTCAGCATTAACACGAGTAGGCCAAAAGGAGCTGGAATCATAATATTAATCGAAAATGTGTTGTTGTATTCGTACCACAAAGTGTTTAATTGCAGAACCATTGTGAATATGTTGGCCATCGCAGGGTTGAATGAGCTCTCTTTAATTCACATATGCTCGCAAAATTATCTTCCTTTTATTTCCGAATAAAATCTCAGTTTTAAGCCCGGGGGTTTTGGGAGCTAGGGGCAGTTAATTTGGTAAAAATTAAAGTGTATCTTTATATATAGTATATTACACACTTTTGTGAACTTCAGGAGAAATTTTACATAATTTCCATATAGCTTAAAAATTTCTTAACTTTGTCAGAAACTCAACGGATTTTTATGAGAAATACATTTTTGCTTATAAATATGTTTAATCATGCAGCTCTAACATCTTGAAACCGAATTTTATGTTGAAATTCATAAACATGTTTCTCTATAAATTCTCATATGCAGAAATATATTCTCAAGAGAGATAGAAATTGCAAACTTACCTAACTTTGCCAAAGAGAATATCTTTTTGTTATGGTTTCACTGAATGATTGATTTTGCATTAGATTCGGTATCTATTATTTAACCGAATCTTAAGGAAGTATATCCCACAGGGATATGGGTAACATTTTCAAAAAATTGAATTTAGTTATATTTATCGATTGATTCCGTATGTAGGAACAGAATTTGAATGTAAGAATAGGTAAGAGTGGGTAAAAATATCAAACTTTGTCAAACCCCATTTGCCGATTAGATATATATTTTTGGCATCAGTTGCTGCACCTAGCTGCATTTATCCACCGGCAGAACGTGGACTCCTTCATAAGTGCTCAGAATTTGTAAGGCCCGCTTAATGACCCATTTTAATAGCATTCCAGTTTCGGCACATGCGAACCAAACAATTGGCCAAGAGCTCAACTCGAGTTCCTTAAAACAATAAATAAATAAGACGCGACGTAGTTTGCCAGCAATTTATGTGTGATGTGTGGGCGAATGGGGGCTGTGGGTGGGAAGGCGGGGTTGCCAATCCCAGCCCCGGCTGCCACTGGGCTAATGTGACTACCGCAAATTCAGGCAATTTCGTCTGCATCGCTTGCGCCTCCTGCCACTCGTGAGCCGATGATTCATATGCCGCTCCAGCGTCGTTGCCGTCTAAGCTGCCTCTAATGTCGGGCGAAGCACTTCTCCGGTCTCCGTCTGAGCCGGCCCAGCATCCATTCATTTGCTTGGCAGCGCCTTCGGCATATTTTTAATTGCCTAATTTTGCGACTTGAGTGATGGGCGCTGCCTGCCTCGGAGGGTTGCTGCCGCTTCCTTCAAATGTCGTCGTTCGGCGTGATAAACGCGCCGCCCGTTTGGCATTTTAAAATTGTCGCCAAAAACAGGCAATCCACCCCCAAGCCCCTCTCAGCCCGCTGCCCGCTTCCCGCTGCCCTGCCAGCGCCCGTACCCGGGCAAGTGGCTTCATTTGCTGCCGCTGAAATATTTCAGGGCACCCCCATCGGACGTGGAAGGGAGCGAGCGTTGTCACCAGCGCTCGCGGCAAATTATGGGACAATATTTTAGGCTAATGTTAATGTTTTCCCAAAAATTTTCTCATTGTGCCAGGAACCGTTCCGTCCCAAGCGCCCGCAACCCGCGCCCTCGGGCCAAATCCGTTAAATTATTGAGCTGAAGGTACTTTTCAATGCGGTTCGCTGGCTTGGGTCGCTTTCGACTGCCGCCGCGCTGGGTTTGGGGTTAAATGAGCAGCGACACTTGCCAGCTATTGTTGTTGTTATTACTGCCGCTCTTGTTGTTGCTGTTGTTGGAGCTCTACAGTGCTCGGTATTCTTTATTTGTTGCCAGCGCCATTTGCAGTCGCTCAGGTTCTGTTAAATGTTTCGGAAGGGCAAAATGAACGAACGCGAAAAGGCTTCGCGAATGAATTAGTTGTTGAGTTGACACCCAAGAGTGGAGCTGGCTGCTGGCGCTAAGAAATTGCCATCTAGCTGCAATTTGAGAAGGCTACGTTTCTTTTAAATAGGCCCAAAGTGTGAATGTCATTTAGCTATAGCAAAGCAGGGAAGTAAAATGATACGGAATTGAATGGTGTTTAACAATCAGATTTCCACTGAGTATTTTTGAAAGTGTTATTCAAAGTATCATCTCAGAAAAGTAATTTGCATATGAAATTGGTAAAGTTGGAAGCCTAAAAAACATTTAGAATAATTATGATCAAGAAAATAAATAAAATAAATATTTAAATATTGTTTTTATCATATTAGTCAGGACAACAACCGTAGTCTAAATTTTCTTTGATTTGGATTACTTTAATATATCTAACAATTAATATATCTAGCAATTTTATTTACAGATTTTCAATTGTATTTAACATGAATCCGTTAATACACCTGCGTTTAATCTATGGCACGCAAAAAAACCCCGTTATTGTTGTATATTCAATTCGTATTGCAAATACGCTCGCAGACATTCAAATTCTTAGATTGTACTTGAAAAATCAGATAACTTTCGTATTCTCCTTCCGCTGCAGACATTGCAGCCAAATGATTGCAGGTATTTGAGGCAGCAGCCATCACTCCTGCGTCCGTGTGGCACACGTCGCCGGAAGATAAAGTCCCGTTGAAGGAAAAACACCACAAAAACCTGAGCCCCGAAAAGCCCTAAATCTTGCGACTAGTACGCTCCACCTCGACCAGTCGTCCAGCCGTGTTGCCATTATTTTCTCTAGCTGCGCGCTTGTCTCGACCACCATAAAACACTTTAATAGTTCTTTATACCACACACAACCCTCAGGGAGAGGTGGGGGGACGGGAGGGGGGGGGGGCGAACTCTCTCGCTCTGACTGACGTTTTGCCAATGGCTTCTTCGATGCTTTCTTTTGCTCTGTGTCGACTTTTGCTGCGGGCTCGCGTTTTTCGGCGCGTTTTAAAATTATGGCAAGGCTGTCATTTCAATGGCGCAGAAGCACCACCCAACCACCCAGCAGCCCAACCACCTGGCTACCGAGTCTCTTGGCGTTGACTCCGTTGTTTTTGTTTTCGGCATTTTTCCAGTTCGCTCTTTGGGCCTTCGCTTAATTTAGGGCCAGACACTTGCTCAACTTTTTTAATGATTTCTGCGAAAGCCTTTGGGGACTAATTCATTGGAAGGCGCCACGCATATGCCGCGAGACGCAACAAATTAACCCCTTTCACCTGCAGGAGGCTGGCAGCAACCCTTAGCCTTCGCCTTCACCCTCACCCGAGCCCGACCGGGCCCGCAGTTTGGCAGCTCCCAGGCGCATTAAGTCAAGTGCTTAACCGCTTCAACACTTTGATTTGATTTCGCTGGCGCTGCTATCGCTCTATCCCGCTCTGCACGGAGCGTTTAGCCCGCGCTTAATCAATTGCCCCCTGCCAGCGGGAAGTTTGCGACCTGCGCGATGTTTGTGCAGCCCTCGTCAAGGGCGCCCTCCGGCCCCCGCCCGCGACCTTGTCACATGACACCTGCAACCTTTTGCGCGTCGATTTCCGTTTCCGCCGCCAGTTTTTGGCTTTTGCTCGCTTCGCTCGCATAACAATTTTTGATGCCTTTTGATCTTTGGCTGCTGCTGTTGGACTTGGCGTGTTTTTAAATTAATCCCGCGCAACGCCCCCGCTCGTGCACCCCTGCTCCCTGCTCCATGCTCCCTGCTCGCTGTTCCCTGCGTCCTGCCCCGTCTCAACGGAGGCCGCTGCTGTTGTCAGCATAATACGACAAAAAACTGCACGCTATGTTTGATGTTTAATTTTATTAAAGGATTTCCCCGTTGTTGTTGTCAGAATCCAATTAAAATTAACCGCCGGCATTGTTTGTCAAAAATACCAAAGACATGCAGCGGCGGCTACAGCAACCTCTAGAAAAACCCAACAGGTAGATTCCGGGTAAAAACAAAAAAGATTTTATAAAATTATAACTTTTGGTCTTGAAGCGTTTCGTGGTTATCAGTTAACATGCGAACTCAGCATTCCCTTCGAAATACTGACTGAGGAGCATTCACTTAGCAAGTTAGGCAAATAATTAATTATATATATTACTTACTTTCTATAGAAATTATAAAATATGCAAAATCTTCATCACTAAATACAATTTTTGAGCTAGTTAGTGATAACATTGAGTATCTTTTGAAAGACTGCTCACTTTATTAAAATGTTGTTTTAAATATAAAAAATATGTAATATTTTGTACTCAGAAATACAAAAATTATTAATGTATATTTTTATTTACCCAAAATTAAATTTATAAAACGATTACTTTGTATATATTTTTTCTTATCTTTTTCGAATGAATGCTAATATATTACTTTCTTGACGTATAATATTGTTTTCAAACGAATTAAATTCTATATTAAGTGGGCTATTTAGCATATCAATAAATAAAAAAGCTTTTATTTGTAAACATAGTGTCAAATAATTAAAAAGAATTGGTTAAGTGCTTGAATTCTTGGGAAGAAGTTCAACAATACATTTTGTTTCTACAAAAAGGATTTTACAGGTCATTGGCGGTTTGGAACCTGGATCAAAAGTGATCTATAAGTCTTTAGCTTTGTAGAGATGTTGGCCATTCGTCAAGGAATTCGAAATAAAAGGAACGACTTTCACTACGGTAGCCCAGCTGAAAAGATGACCGTGACGGGGATCTTTGTTTGGGTTGGAGTGATTTACGAGGGAAAGCAACACAGATCCTTATTCATAAGGAGTTGAGATCCGCAGACGCACTCTTTGCCTAACTGTAACAGTTTATCCCGTTGAGCCGGGCGGCAACAAGCGCGAAGCGAGAAGCGAGCAGGGAGAAGCGTGAAACGGGCAGTGAAAGTGAAATGCGGACCATAAATCAGGCCCGTTCTGGGCCCGTCACTTAGCCATTGCAATTGTTTTGGGCAACGGGGCGTGCCGCGCATTGTGTGCCACAGTCCGCTGCAAATGCAAATGTGCAACTGTTGTGCCAACACACGTTTCGTGAGGGCCACTCTTCGCCGCAGGAGTCGCCTCGGGAAAATGTTGTGACACTGATGCAGTTGCCGGGAAAATCGCATTTGCCAACATTGCGTCGCCGTCTCTGACGGATTAGTGCGGATTACTTGACGACAACGGAGACCGACTCCGGTGAAAGTTGTGCTGGCAGGTAGTTGAGCAAATCTCTTTGTTAGCTGTCTTTGCGATTCTCGTGCCGTGCCGCACGCAGCGGGCTGGACAATTAATTTGTGCTGCCCGGAGGGCGTTTTGTTGCCACAGATTTTGGCCCAGATTTTGGGCATTTTAAGATCGTTACGAAGAAAAGTGAAAGTGAGGATAAGTTTTTAAAGAGATTGCAATAGAAAATATATATCACTTAAGCGCTACTGCTATTATAATGCATTAATAATAATGCATCAATAAATAGCAAATAAAAAAAAAGATCTGTCAGATGCTTTACAGATAGCTGATGCATTCAGTCAACTGCTCTAAAGCTCTATCTGTAAATCGCATTCGACTTTGATCTGATGTAAGACGTTAGATGCACTCGACTTGCGTCCATCAGATGATGCCACGAATGCAATGCGCAGTCAATTATCAAATTAATTAGTTAAGCTTATCTAGCCGCAATTGCCGTTGCAGCAGGTGAGATGCGCAATCGAAGTTGAGGCTCCATCAGAGTGACATAGAGGGAGGGGGGCTCACAATTTATAATCATGCATCATGGAGAGCAGCTTCAGGCCCAGTTGCTAGAGAGTCCGCCAGCGTCAAGCTGACAACTTGATCTGCTAATGAATGATTGATGTGTGTGGCGATCCTCGCGGCGGGAAAGAGAGCGCGCAATTTGCTGACCTTGCATTTGCATTAATCATCATTGATTGATCACTGGAGCCACTAAGTACACTCCGCTGCAAAGTCAAGATCGACTAAGAGCTGCCCCGGCGGTAGCTGGAAGTGGCAGCAGCCACAGCTGAATGAGAATTTGATACCAGCCAGCTGCATGACTGACGGACTGACGGAGTGACTGACTGACTGACTGACCGACTGATGGACTGACTGACTGACTCCCTGCTTGAATGGCTGAGTGACTAATTAGCGCGACGAGCGTTGGGGCCGCGTTGGGGCCGCATCCGCCTGATTGATGGCACCGCGAAATTTAAGAAGGATGCCAGCCAGCTGTCAAGTCATTGCGAAAAGGATTAGCAGCAATGGGGCGATCAAATGGTGCCGCCATATCGCAGCTTCCAGAATCGGAGCCGGCCAGCATTATAATAAAGTTGACACTGCCGACTGCGGCACGATGATGGATCAGAATGATCGTGGATCGTGGTTCAGTCGGTGCCTGAAGGAGTTGCCACAGTCAAGGCCTCCGCATCTGCCTCTGCCACTACCTCTGCCTCTGCCTCTGCGTCGGCATCGCCAAAATCAACGCCGACCCAACTCCAACTCCAACTCCAGCATATTCCATCAGCTGTCACAAAATATGTCACTGTCAGCCAGATGAGATTTGCGCAGAGAGAATTCTCTGGATTGCGTTGTAGTTGTCTGCTCTGAAGTTTTGGGGACTACGCTGGGTGCGCGTTTTCGGCCAGATTGACAAGGGAACGCTGCTAATCCAATTTAATTTGAATGTCAGTTCGTCTGGAAGACAAGAGCACAACAACAACAACAACAGCAACAACAGCAACAACAGCAACAACAGCAACAAACAGCAGTCGGCAGTCGGAGATCTGTTCCTGGGTCTCCACATGGAATTAAGAACTTCTGATTTGCCTTTCACTCTTTCTACTATTTTTGTGGCGGCGTTTCAAATTTGTCGGCAAACGCGCAGATTCCCAGATTCAGTTCCCGACACTGGCCCCGGCCCCGTTCCCGTTCCCGGTCCCCTCCCCGATTTAATTTGGTTCACTGCATTTTTGGCGTAATTTGCTTTTTTCTCTCTTTCTTTTTGCTACAAACCATTTGATACACCCCAAACAGCAGTCGAGCAGTCAACAGAAGCTAAATACGAAATCAGCAAACTAAACTGTATGAAATTCGATATTATCGGGCCATAATGCCGCTGGATCGCCATCGGCCAGCACAGTAGTTTGTTTGGATCGTCCGAGAGTGATTTCGGTAGCCAGTGCACAAAGTTTAACGGAATTGAAATCGTATTAGGATTTAATTCAGAGAATTTGGCAACATCAAAATCAATTCAAAATTGATTCAATTTAATTTTTTGCAATGAGAGTTGTTTAAGCCAAGAGAAAAACTCCAATCAGAGCTGATAGCCAAAAGTCAGGTTCTACATAAGACATAATAATAATATTTGAATTACTAATTAAATTTAAATATGAGGTAGTGGCGAATATAAATATTTTACTAAATACACCAGAGATAAAGAAGCAATTAATTGACTTGACTATTGATGATCAAAATATATATAAGCTATGAGGTTGGAGTTGTTTCCTTCTGCCTGTTACATACATATTCAGAAAGCTATTTACCCTTTTTTTGAAGTCCTTGGTAGCTGAACAAGGATATTTAGGTTGATTGTTTACAACTATGACATATATATTAAGAATAATTATAATAATCTCACTTGAAAGCTTAATTTTTAGAGCCTATTTATCTTATAAAAACCTATATTATATAGAAGTTCGATGTTAGCGGTATTTTGGTCGGTCTCAATTTCCAAGTTTGACTCTGATACCTTTGAAAAAAGGATAAAAAGCTTTCAGCTTCTATTTTTCGTAGAACCTAATAAACTCTTAATGAATTTGTTAAAATTTTAATAAATAAACTGTGGCTTACAAATCTGGCTGATGTTGTAGTCAGATCAGAAGGAGCTTTAAGAACCTCGACTGCTAATCACATTGTCACAAGGCGGCTGCCAAAACTTCAGCAGCTTCGATGGCTGTGAAACGAACTCATTACGCGAAACTGAGAGCCCGAAAACTCTCAGGCACTCTTGAAAAGTGGCGCGATCCTTATCAGCGCTTCCACCAAACTCCGAAACTGATAAAATATTTAAAAAAAAAAGAGAAGAGAAGAAAAGAAGGCTCCACTCCGTGGCTGACAGGCTGCAAGCTCCAAAGGAGACCTGGGAAGAGATAGAGAGAAGGCAAAAAATAGTCACTTGGTTGGCTGGCGACGCGTTTATTTAAAAATCGATCGCATCAAAACGACCAGAAGCGGGCCACGCGGCAGGGTTGAGGGTCCACAACAATGGGGCAGGCAGAAGAAGCTGCAACCGGAGCCCCTGGAGCCAAGCGAGTGATAGACAGACACAAAACACAAGCCCGAATTCCAGAGCACAGGCTCCAATAAATTTCGTTAAATGCGCACGCGTGCGAGCAACAATCCCGGCGAGCGCGGAGCAAGGAGCGAGGATCGAGCCAAGGACCGGTCGCCTAACTAACCGCCAGAGGCAGCCAGGCAGCCAGCAGCAAACTGGAGGAGCCGCAGCTACTAACTCAGTTAGCGGCAGACAATTGCGATGGACATCTCTCTCGCCGGGTCTCAATCGATGGCCGCGCCTCCCTCCACCCTGCCCCCTATCTGGCCACTGGACCCGACTCCTAACAAGCTGATGAGACATGAACGCGCGCGCTTACCAAATTCCAAGATGTCAACGCAAAATCACATTGTGCGCCATTATTTCCTATATATACTGGAGGCATCTGGATCAGGCCCTGGCCTGTGGATTCTCGGCTCTGGTAGCTGCAGCTAATGCAATGCAGTGTCGTCGTGTCTCATATGCCATAAACATAAATAAAGGCACCTACTCCGGCCTCCTTCGGAGTCTGCTTTCGGCTGGCCCCAGAAAAGGCTCGCCAAAAATGTCGCATCAGCTACAACAACAACAAAAAACACAAACAATGTATTTGAATCTGGCAGCATCGTTCAACTTTTACAGATGACAAACCGAAAGGGCTCAATGATGGAACAATACGCTCGGCCAGGTAATTGGAGTCAACTGCGAATCCCATTGCCGTTCATAGTCATTTTTCACCCATTTTCCACTCTGGCGAGTGAATTTCTCGAAATGAAATAAAAGTTTCTGCTGTTATCGTTTTACTAATCAAAATATTCAGTGCTTAGTTGCATTTTTCAGAACTCTTGGGCGCCATTTTCTCCAGTTGCGCTTCCGTCGCTGTTTCCGTCTCCTCCAGCTCCAGCTGCAAATCTAGCGGCATATCCACGGCAAATGCCTGGATCTGTTCGCCCGGCACCATAACAGTACCGTAAGCACTCGGCTCGTGATCGCCCAGCATAAATGCGTCACAGTTGGCTATGATCAGATTCTTGTCGCGATCGGTGCAGCTGAAGATGCCGATCAGCACCAACTTATTCTTCAGTGTGACACGCACCATCCGACCCAGCCACTTCTTGAGCCTCTGCCGGCCGTGCGAGAGGACCTGGTCGGGGTCCAGATCGGGTCCGTTCGTAAAAATAATGGGCGTAAACTTGGACGTGTTTGCGGGCATTGTTGGCGACTCCTCGGCTTCCTCCGTGGACATATTTGGAGTATTTGGCGCTATTTGGCACTATTTGTGTGTTGATTGAATTCGATTTTTGGGCAATTTTGTGAGCTGTCTGTCTCAAGGCCAACTTGATGGGCTGAGAAAGTTGTTGATTGGAATTTCGACCATTTGGGCTTGCAACCCATGAGTGGCAGCTCTGGCCGTTGGGTCTGCTCATATGCTAATTCCTGAACGGGGGATTGGGCCCATTGCAGACGTGGCTATCGGGGCCGCAAATCTTAGCGTTTGCCCAAAAGCTGCACACAATGCGAGAGGCGCAGAAAAAGTGTCGCCATCCTTTGGGGCTTGTAAAAGTCGCTCGATCGGCACATGCAACCGTTGCAGTTGCAACGTCCACAGCAGCCATTCGACGGCAATGGCAACAACAACACGAATGTTTATACACGTTGTTCGCGCGTCCGTCCGTCCGTCCGTCCGTCCGTCCGTCCGCGTCCGTCCTTTGATGACCACAACAAACTGAAAGGCGGCACAAGTCCGCAGTCGTCTGCGCAACAGTTCAAAGTTTTGAGGGCCCGCTGCCAATGCCAATCGGATTGGAGCGAATAAGGTAGCCGAGCACCGAAACGGCCAAGCGGCCAAGTAGCCAACTTGGCCAGTTGCAATTGTTGCTGCCATTGCCAGCAAGCACGGCAACTGCAGCCCAGATCTGTGATCTCGAAAAGTTGCCAGCTCCTCTGCAGCGGCTGCCACATCGAACAAAAGCATTCGGCACAGATCAAATTGGATTTACATTGCCAATTGCCCCTGGGAAGGTGCTACGACTAACCTATCGAGCTTGTAACGCCTCTCTATCTGCGCTCTGCCTGCATGTGTGTGTGTGTGTATTTAGGAGTACAAAGCGTCCACCAATCAACTGCAGAATAAGCGCAATTCAAATGATGCATTCAAATATGCATTAATACTACGACTTATTTCAAAATTAAGTTACAAAGTTTTTATAATTAGTAAATATGAATCGTCGTAAAAGAGTTGAAAAATAAATTGGTTTAAAAAATTTCTTGAAAACAACTATAAATTAAAGTGGAATAAATTGATAACGTTTTTACAATTTGATTATGAACTAGGATACGTAGAGAATCAAGTTGTAATTATTTTAATATATATTTATATACACATTTTCCCATCACTATTCATCCGGAAAAGTTCATACAATTTTTTTATTTTATTTTATTTTTTTAAAACAAATTTTAACTTTTATTTTAATGTTTTAAAAAAACAATGATTGTATTTTGAGAAATTTCTTTGATTTACAAGTACACGCATTTAATGGTATTTAATATACAAAATTAAATGCTCTGCAAAGAGTATTCACGCGTCCTCATTAAATAAATGTTCGTTTCAATTTTGCGCTGCTGCAGCTCAACAAAAATGAAAATACAACAACAGCTCCCGACATTGGCGATCGATCGCATTTGATATATTTGCTCCTCGAGCTGTGGCTGTGGCTTTGGCTTTGGCTCTGGTGGCGATGGCGATGGCGTCGTCAAGCCGCAGTCCGAAGCTCAGGCCTCAGCATGCACTTTTCCCAGTTGCTTTGTTGTCCATCCGCCGTCGTCGTCTGCTGTTGCTGCTGTTGCTGGTAGCTGCCGCAGTTGCAATTGCCGTTGCTGTTGCTGTTGCTGTTGCTGCAGCTACACCTTCGCAGTCGGCCGCTGCCGATCCCGATGGCAATCCTTGGGCTTAGGCCGTGGCTCGACGTAGTGTTTATGTCGTTTATGTGAAATATCAGCTGCTCATGTTGAGAATGTTTGCTGCCTTGTTGCGTCTGCCACTTTTTGTGGCCTGCTGCTGTTGCAGTTGTTGCTGTTGCTGCCGTGGCTGCTGTTGCTGCCGTGCCTGTTGTCGTTGGCGTTTGCTGTTTTGGCCTGCAGCCTCAGCGAACGTTTTGTTTATGGCACTGGCAGCCATTGGTCAACGTGGCTGCTGCTTGAATTTCAAATCTCATGCTCCATGTTCGTTACCCACTCGCCACTCACCACACGCCACTTGCCACTTGCCACTTGCCACACGCCGCACGCCCCAGATCGCGCGCGCGGCAATAAAGTAAATTATTGCAAAACGCTGGCGTTTATTTCTATGCATAGATTTGCACCACATTTCGGGCTTTTGCACTCAATAAAACTTTAAATAAATATCGCAGCGAAGCAAATCCGATCACACATCGAGTTGATTGGGCCGCTTGTTAGGGGTCAAGCGGATGGACAGTCTGAGGATCGCCTACGTTTGGGCCATGTTGGTCGCATCCCACAAGAGTTGAGCAGCGGTGGGAGGGGATTCATAAAATGTGTCTAAATAAACTTTTTAGTTAACTTTTATACAAATCTTTTATTTGTTATTGAAATTAACTCATTGATTTATGCTCTTAAGAATATCATAGGTTTATGCCTGAAAAAATTAATAAATATTTTTAGACAATCTTGAGAAACACCATTTGTCGGGATGATCATTGTCTGATTGAAAGACAACAAGCAAATATGCTTTTCATGCCTAATTATTAAATATATAACATTAATTTAACAAGCTATGGGGTCCAGAGTATATGCGAATTTAGCTTATTTTTTTACTTCACGTTTAAATTGACCAACACATCGATTGAGTAAATAGGGCCTATATCATCTGGTCAACTGCTTAAATTAATAAAACTTTTAATTTTAGCATCTCCATTTAAAGTTCCCATGTGTGTTTTGTTGTTTAGACTTAGTGTGTATGTATATACCATTATGTAAAATAATAATAACTGTTAATAACTTTATCTTTCGCAAGTTATCTATCTAACTGCATGCATACTATATTTGTGAGAAAATGATAAAAATAATTATTCTCTTGAACTATATTTTGCCTTAAAATTTAAAATATGTTCTTCAAATCTGATTTTGTATTTTCTCTTCATTTTGTATTTGTGTATTTGATGAATCTTTTTGCGGATTCCATCTTATAACAATTTTAGCTCGATTTATGAGTTGTTTTAATACGAACACAAATTGTGTCGTCGCATTTATTTTTGGCGATTATTTATGATTGCGCAGTCCAGGCGACTGTCCCACAGTGGCAATCGGAGGCATTTAAGTGCTCAACGATGACGACAATATCTGACTTGAGACGTTGCTGCCCCGCCCCGTTACCGCCCGGCCGTTTTTCGACAGATACATGCTATGCGATACATTTGTATCTTGCATCTTGAGATGTGCGAGATGCATCCGCTGCTGATTTAGCTAATTGTCTTGGGCATTTTGATGTTCGTGTGTGCCTGCCCTTTTGTTCTAATTCTGTAAAATGTCTCATAATGAAATGTTTTTCGGTCAATTTGAAAATGTTGTTCGCTATAAAACAAATATATGACAGGCCCTGACAATAAATATGCTTCGTTTTAGTTTCTATTGCCGCTCAGCATTCGTTTGGCCCAAAGAGCTGATTCAGTGATGAAATTGTCGCTGGCCGACATAGCGTCGCGACAAACTGGCAGCTACATCCAAAAAAAAAAAAAAGGAAATTATAAATAGTGGGTGTTTCTATTTCTTCGATTGGCTTGATTGTGATTTACAGCAATTTTTATATTTATTCAAATTTCTTTATATATGCGCACACTCTCGCAATGCCGTCTCAGAGTGCTCAACATTTTGGGGGCAGATGTGTTTATATTCGTTTTATTATGTAAAATGCCTTTCACGGCCCATCAACCCAACTCATCAGCATTAAATTATGCAGCAATCAAACATCGAAATCGCCGTCGAAATCGGATTCACGAAACGAGCGCAAAACTCACCTTCGCTCTTTGCTAAATTTGCCTCTCCCACGCGCCCGTCTCCTTCAGCATTTGCAGTTCTCTTTAAGCTTGCTTTCCGCGCTAATAGACACATTTACGCTCTCTTTCACAATTGCAGGTCTAATTGCAGTTCAAAGAAAAATTAAATGCACACTACAACCCTGGGCTGAGATTCAGCATATTTTAATTGAAATTGTATATATTTACTATTAAATTTCTAAAATGTACAGTCGTGGAGTTTTTAGTTGTTGCCTTTTAACTTTTTTGAAGTCCGAAAGTTAAACAATGCTTACATATGCTATTCAATTAGTTCAATATTTTAATACATTTTAAAACATTGATTTTTTTAATTTAGAGTGAATATCAATAGCTGCAAAAAAGAAAAATTTTATATAAATATATAATAATGATAAGTATTTATTCCTACTTTAGAAAATATTAAATATAAAAATATTTTATTGCTAGCCATAATTTAAATTGTAATCTAACTTTAAATGTTTGTCACTGTTAAATAAACTTGATTTTTTATTTTGTTTTGAATGAAACAGCTTTAAATGAGCAATTAAACAGTTTTTCGTGGCAATCGTCCCACTGTCCCAACAAGCATTGAACTTGGGTGAAGGGGACGATGCAGCGACCGCTGCCACAGCCCAACGAGGCGGCATCTTGCTCTCATTTGCCTTGGTTGCTGGTCGCATTGTTTGGGCCTCGCCCTTGCAGGTTCCCCCACTGGGAATTGGGCTGGGGCAGAGAGACACGCAAACGCAGCCATCCGTCAGTTTTTAATATTTTCCATTTGTTTTTCACTTGTTATTTATTGGCTGCCTCTGCCCCAGCTAAACTGTCAACTTGGCGACGGCGACAGCTTCTTCTGCTGCTGCTGCTGCTGCCTCTAGCTGACATCCACTTGTCATTGAGTGCGGCAGCAACGAAGGAAATTTGCATGTGTTGCAGTTGCAGTTGCTGCTGCTGCTGCTGCTGAAGATGATGATGTTGGTGATAATGATGTTGCTGATGGCTCCTCCTGCAACTTTATTTGCTGTGAATGCAAATTTTTGCAAAAATTTGTCGCTTGGTTGCAATTAATAAAAAGTTGGCGCTGTTGTTGCAACTCCCCCACCAGCCCCTTGCTGCTGCATCTTTCTCATGTTGTTAATATTTTGTAAATTAATGTTCGATGCAAGAATGCGGACGTGCAATACACACACACACATACACACGCACACACATCAGCAGCACGTTGCTGCCGTCTAAGTGAATGTTGCCGCCTGCTGCCTGCCCCATCTGTGGCAGGGCCAACAGTTTTTATTGAAGTATAACATTAAATTTGGCATTTCCACTTGCGCCTTGCGCGAGTTTTACACATAAAATATCCATATTTTATATTCCTTTTCTTTCGCCTTTTTGTTCTTGCCCCGACGTCGTCTACTCACTTTTGTCTCGTTCTGTTGCCCGAAAAAACATACAAAAAACAAAAAACAAACAGCCAGCCACGATTTGCACAAATCAGAGCCAATTACACAAAGAAAGCAAATGTGCAGACAGTTTTACAAAATTTCTCTGCATCAAATGTTGATCGAGCGTATGAAGTTGAAAATTTACTCACACGCTACGAATACAACCTCTGAATATTAAGATGTTCAATTTAGTTAAGCGAGCACATAAATAATCGAACAAAAATGGTCGAAATCGTTATCTGAGCATCTAGTATTTACATACTTTAAGTAATTGAAGGAGTTAAACTAAAGGAGTTAAACTAAGTTAAGCTCTTACCTAGTTTTTAGGTCAACTGCTAATCAACTTTCCAGTTGTAAAAGCTTTTCCATAAATTTTTTTATAATATTTATAATATATAATATTAAGATGTATTATAAGTACTCAAGATTGTGAGCGATTGTCGGCTCAACACATTAAAGTAAATAGCTGCCATTTATATAATATTAATGATCGAGTAAAATGCTATGTACAAATAATGGGACTCTTCAGTGATATATGGTTGTGATCATACCATTTATAGCTTTCAATATTTCAAACAATCTACAGTTGTTTATTAATAAAACAATTTAAAAATTCAACTTGCGATATTTTTATTTTGTTCTTTAAGCAAAGTGCTCGGACGCTAATCCTGCGGATCAGTGATATTGTTTTCGCAAGCGATCCGTTCGAGATCCGGCGAGTGTGCGCCACAATGGCATGTGTCTATCCAAAGTGAGCACATGTAAACTTTGAGGCTGAATGACAGCGAACATGCCGAGCATTTTCCACATACACATGTTCGCATTCTATTTTCATTTGGATGGGAGCCCGAGGCGTTAAATATAGTAAATACTCGTATTGTGCCAATTTAACATAATGATTTATTAGTTTATTTATTTCTCAAATATTTTCATTTGCACAGCAACCCAAAGTTCTTTCACAACACGACCACGACCACAACCACGACGACGATGACGATGATGCTGATGCTGATGCAGATGATTATGATGAAGATCAAGACGATCCGCAGTGAACCACCCACGCGACAGCAAATCCGCTGTGTCAACAGCGGCAGCGAAATGTCTCCGAACTGTTCGATGGGGTCGTGGAACAAACAGCTCCAAAGCCACTGACTGCTGTGGTACATTTGCCCAATTTACGAGTCCGTGGACAGAGTTATTGATGGAAGCGAGAGAGAGAGGGAGAGATAGAGGGGGCGGGACTGGGAGCGGGGCATCCGGGTCCGGTGGCGAACTAAGTGCATTTCTTGTCGCCTGACCAAAATGCGGAAATTCAAATGCGTGGGCCGCCCCTGACGGCTATGGGAATTGGGCATGAGATCGGCTAAGGGAGCGGGTAACGGGTTACGGGAAGCGGGAAGCGGGACACATTGGTTGAGAGTTATGTTAATTGTTGACACGTCAATTTGAATCACGACTTACACTTGTCTGCCCGGCACTCGCATGCGGCGATTATTTACGATCCGCCGGGTGAAAATCGCAATTATCATTTTTTATTATGATTTAATGGCGTGACCAGAACAAAAAAAAGAACATAACTTGAGAATGAAGCAAAAACCAAAAGCAGCAGCTGAAGGTAGCCGAAAAATGGAAAAAAGCACTTGACGCGAAATGTTTTCCATTCACATATACAAACATATATAAGGAGGATATAAGTATAATTCTTTTCATGATACACATATTTAATTTTTATTAATTTTCACGCATCATCGGCAAATATTTTACGATGATGGAAGCGTTCTTTTCACTCTCCATAATTGTTGTCGCTAAGAACAACAAGTTAATTAATTTGCCTAAATGATTTCGCTTAATGGGTACAACATGTTTAATGGGATTTTCGGCGCTTTTGTCAAAGACGAAGAGTCCTCACTCAATGACTAACCGTGTGGAGAGATATGCCGGTAAAGTGGAGGGGAGCAATCAGTTTTCAGTGCGATCTACATATACGATTGTTAAGTTGGCTGCGGCTAGCCAGAACAAGCTGTTAAATGGGCTTGTTAAGTTGGCTGCGCCCGAGTATTTTATGAGCCATAAACACTATTTGTGATAAACGTTCGTTTCATCAAATTGAAAATAGAATTTGAAGGCCAAAAATATGTTTGACCAATATTGAATTGAACATACTTAGTTATACAGCAATAGCTACTTTTTTTATATTATTACATTCAATATTTCTAATTTTATTAAATTTTTGTAAATTAAAGCTTACTGAAACAGATGGTTTTATTATTAATTGACAAAATATATATAATAAATTATTTAATGGTATTTCTGTTGAAAGCTTCTCGGATCTCCTAAAATGTTCTCAAAAGAAATGTTCACAATGATGGACACTTGTGAGTGGATTTATTTAAATTACAAGGGTAGTCCCTGGTCGGATATTTCGCTCTCTATCCCTCTCTCTCTCTACTCTCTGTGGCCATAGACCGTTTTTAGCAATTTTGCGCAAAACTGTCAAAATGACAACTGTCAAATGTTTTCAGCTGCGAGCAAATGTTGAAACTCATTAAACAAAACGGCCAAAACGACAACCAACAACAACAACGACAAAAAGTTGGCTCTAATTAGAAATAAATCGAAAATGTTTCGCAGTCCATTTATATTTTGATGTCAATGCTCAAAACTCAAAAGGCATTTTCATTTTCATTTCTATTTGAATTTCGATTTCGGTTTCGGGCTTTGGTTTCGACTTTGCCGCATTTTTCGCTCAACAATTTTCAAAATATCAACTGTCAAATTTTTGCAGCAAATGTAACTCACATTTCCATGACAGTTGCCGTCGAGGCCCAGCTCGTATGTATGTGTGTGTGTGTGAGCAAGTGTGTGTGTGTGTAGGGGGAGGGGTTGGCAGTGGGTTGTGGGGCTGGTTAACATTTTAGATTGCCATTTGCCGCAAAACACATCGTGGCGACAATTTTTTGACACAGCTGAAAAATTTGCGAAAATTTCGTCTCATTTTTTTCTCACCCTTGTTGTTGTTTTTGTCTTTTGTTTGTTTTGTTTCGAAAATAGCAATTCGGGTTTGTCAACTGTTGTCTAGGGGCACTGTGCAGCGTGTGTGCGAGAGTGGGCGTGGCACTTGTACATAATTATGGTTGGCACTTCATTCAGCCTGTCCAGGGCTACTTATTTCCTTTCTGGGTGGCTGCCTGCCAGCTGACAGGGCAGAAAACAAAGGACCATTTAGGGCTTATGAGTTCGAAGTGTGCTCTTATTTCGGAAAGTCGAAGTTGGGGAGTGTTGACAATTTGACATTTCATCTGCATTCAAAGTGTGCAAAGTTTCCCCCATAAAGTGTCCCCAGAACATTACAATGGAAATATGTAAGCCTTGTAGAATGAGAGCCCAATTGGTGTTTGTCTGTGTGGATAAATCAGTTGTGAACCTTACAGAAACCCAGCCATTCAATTTAAACAATTTCAACAATTATTTACATTCTAAACAAAATTTATGATTTAACTAAATTAATTTATAGGCCACATTTAATTGCGTTAGTTTAGTTTTTAGTTTTTATTGCTTGCATAACAAGTTAAATTATTTATCAAGCAGTTTATCCTGCTGATAAATCATTCGCAAGTTGGTATTAAATTATTATATTACATTTGTATTCAAAGCAAATGAAAATGACTGATTAGTGACATATTTGATTACCTGACAAATCAGTTGATAATTTTAAGTTTATATCCATTATTTTTATCTGTTCGCGTTTATTTCAAGCTGCCTGCAATCGAATCAAAATGCCAAAGCCCCAGAGTTGCATTTCAGTTGCGATCCGTAAGCAAAAGTCGTAAAAATACATTTTTAATGCTATTCTGTGGCATCCACAGAGCGTTGCAAGCTGAACGATAGATGGAATTGTGGGTAGGATGGGATGAAGGGAGGCGTAACTGCGCCAGGTCGACGGCGATAGAGATGGTTGGAGGCAACCATCATTTCAAAATATCGTATCGTAAATTTTCAAGTTAACATCAAAATTGTGAAAATTATGTACAATTCCCAGCAACAGCAACGGGGGCAGCCGAACATTCATAACCAAATTTATTGCAAATAAGAAAAATGTCCGCCACAGGACAGACAGAGTCGAGCAGAAGACACTGCAGGACGAGCGAGAGAGAGACAGAGAGAGGGAATGACAGAGAGGATAAGGTACAGCGCAGGACATTGGCGAGCTAAGGACATGGACATGGCGACTGGGAGCAGTCACAGTCGCAGTCAAAGCGGAGTCATGTGTTCCACAGGACGACACAGCAGCAAGGACGAGTGTTGTAGTGCTCCCTTCCCGCTTTGTGGTCAGCAAAAATGTAGGAAAAATAGATGAAAAGCAGAGCATAAAAAACATAAATTGAGCAGAAGAAAAAAAAACACGCACACAAACAACAAGAAAACCGGAGGAAAGAAAAAAAAACAAATGATGAAAGACAAACATGCGCCACAAGGATAATGGACATGTGGACAGACGCAGCGCAGGACGAGCTCCACACATTTGTGGGTGTCGTCCGCACAAACTTTGCCCAACTATGGGCAGGGGGCTACGGCCAGGGGATTGGGGGCGGCGGGGTAGTTGATTTCCATCAAAACAAACAACGGAGCCAACACTTGACGAGCGTAGCGAGAACCGAGAACCGAAGCGAGAAGAGACGCAGCCACCGAAGCAAATGATATCCTGGTGGGTTGTCCCAAGCTCCGATTGTCGGAATGTTTGTCAAGCTGTGGACGCAGGGGATGGGCGCTGCTGGCTTACCAAAAAAGGGGTGTGCCCGAACCGAATCTTCGGCGTGGGCTAAACTTCTCGCATTATGTAACTATCTGACGAGGCCTTTATAGAAATGTCAGGGCTCAGAGTGAACTTTATATAAAGCATGTTGATATCACACAAATTATCTAAAATATTCCGTCTGTGCATTGTTGGAATACCCAGAACTTTTTAAGTATTTGTATTTACACAAAACAAATAAGCTTGAGACATATTTTTAAAAATCTCTATCAGTTGCTTGCGCTACATCTAAGTTTTTCAAATATTATTAATGTTAAGTATTGTGGTATTTCTAGAATCACGCTAGTAATTCAAATTTAAACATGTCTCAGAGTTGGAAATTCTTTGGATATCGAAAGCTTTTCCAAAAATATTGTTAATAATTTGTTTAATTGTTGAAATGGAAAATAGTTTATATGACTTGGATAACAAATCTGATCTGAACATACGTGCAAAAAATGGTTGCCAAGAAATTTTATATTCAATAATGAACTATTTTTAAATATACTGTTACTCATTCTAGCGGACAAGCCATGAACAAAATTGCATCAGACATGAAAATATGGGATCTATATGGGGATCTATATGGGATCTATGGATCCGAGAATAAAATTTTTTTCAATTTTGGCATGATTTTAAACGAAAAATTCAAAAAAATGTATTTTCAATAATGCATATATTTGAAATGCAGAATCAATCTAGAAAATAAACCATGAACAAAATGCCATCAGTCATGAAAATCGGTTCAAATTTGACAAAGTTATGGGCGTTTGTAGTATGGGAGCTATGGATCGAGAGCTTTACATGTTAAAATTTTTGTCAAATGTTTGCATGATTTTTGACAAAAAATTTGACCCCTCAGAATCGGTTTAAATGTTGTTTTTTATGCTAATTGTGACAACCACAATCGATTAAAAATAGAAATTCCGGATTCAAAATTTTGAAAAAAAAAATTTTCCAAAATGTGTAAGGGGGGAGTACATACTTTTTTCAAAAAAATTCAAAAAAAATTTATTTTCAATAATGCATATAGTTTAAATGCAGAATCAATCTAGAAGATAAACCATGAACAAAATAAGTTTCTTTATGAAAGATTACAAGTAGGTCAAACCGGAGTCTACATTTAAAATTGCCAAATTCACATTTAAAAGAAATGTTTGGTAAAATGGTTTTAAAATAAAAATGAAGGAAGATATCTGGGTATATTACAGGTTATATATTACAGGTATATTAATACGGTAAAAGCCGTATTATCTCGATTCGAGGTCCGCACTCAGCTGTTGAAAGAACGGGTTAAGTCCGATTTAAAACTGTACCAAGCCATTTAAGCTGTGCTATTTCCTTCAGCTGAGCTTTAGCTCAAGTTCTGATTGCGATTTGCTTGACTAGACTCGTATCTTAGATTACTTTCTGTGAGTTTAGGAACCTCTTGGTTTTATTTATGTAATGCCAACGGAATTGACGAAACGTCCTTGTTTTTTATGCCTTGCCTGTTCTGCCCGCAAGTAAATGTTGTTGTAGTTGTTGTTGTAGTTGTTCTAGTTGTACTTGTATTGACTGCAGTCAATTTCCTTTGTGTTTTCATTTTTGGCTTTCTGTAATTTGTGTTATTTGCCCATAAAGTTGATGGTTGGCTCGTTTGTTTGACATTCCGCAGGACATGGCCCGAGCCCAAATGGAGAGGATACACGACGTCGACGAGGACGGCAAGGACGAGGAATAGCGGCTGTAGCATATTTTATTTTTCCTAATGATAGCGCACAAAATGTCTCCAAGGGCCAAACCAAAGCGAAAGGAAAATGGAAAAGCAGGCGAAACAGAACAAGAACAAAAACAAGAAGAAGAACAAGATGAAGAAGAAGTGGTGGCCAAAGTGGCCAAGCCATGGAAAAGCGCACATAAAATGTGAAATTTATGTTTGGCTTTCCTTTGTTTTTACTCAAATCGTACATAGATTATACAGAATTATGACGAGCGCGTGTCTATCCATCGAGCAGGACAATGGCCAGGACCGACGGGGGTTGGCCGCCAGCCGTTGTCCTTATCGCCGTCCAACGTCCTGTGCAAATAGTTTTCATAAATTAATTTTATTTCGTTTGTGGAGCCATCATGACCGCCATGTTTCTGGCTCGGGCTCTGGCTTTGGTTCCAGCTCTGGGCTTGGGCTTGGGCTCGGAGTCGGGTTCGGGTTCGGGTTTGGGTCCGGCGACCAATTTTCCCAACAGTTTCATATTTCTTTCCTAATTGTGCGACATTTTTGTTCGTCTCTCTAGAAATTGACGTAAATTAGAGCACTTTGCGTCGATTTGCGACGATTTGTTCGACAAAAGCAGCTATCGGAAATTCATAAATATTTATGTATACGACCAGATGAGTGTATGGTTTATGTGCGTATATACACACACACATATATACACATGTATAAACTACAGTACTTGGCTAACTATAATATACTCTCGAATAAATTATCATTCGCGGTTATTATGCGACAAGACAGATAAGTTTATCGATAAAATATATACTATTAAAGATATCAAATAGTAGGCAATAATATAATGTTTGCACTGGACTTGATTTGAGAAATTTTTAAACTTATCTTTAAGTCTATTTTAAAAAATTCTTTATAAGATAGAAAAAATATGACAGAAACCAAAAATAAATGTTATTTTTCGGTTGGTAACTCGTTTTAACGACAGATGACCTTAAATGGAGGGGGCAAAAGAGAACAGAGGGTATTTAAACACACCAAAATACTAAATTCTGTTCTTACCCAAAATATTCTAAAAATAATAACAACTATGATTACTAAATATAAATAGTTGTAGTTCAGTTTGCCCAGGATTACTTTTGGTAGACTTGAGAGTCGTCGGCTTTGATGGTTCCGCATTGGCAACTGTTGCCGTCAGTCTTGATTTGGACGCATGTTGGTTGGCACTTGGCACAGCTGACAGGCATATAATTCACCCCACCTTGAGGGTAATTGCGCCTTCCTGCAAATGTCCAAAAATATCAAGGCTCTGCACCAATTATGAATAGAACAATTAATCTCTAATTATGGCTGAACATCTGTCATGCGAATTATTAGCGCAAATGAAATGAAATGAAATGCAAATCAACGTGAAATGCGCACCCGTCCCCCCATTCCCCATCCCCCTATCCCCCTATCCGCCTGGCCCCAACTGAGGAGGCGCAGCTCGTGCTGACGACCTCACAGATCATACTTGCCTCTGGTTGTCCCGAGCAGTTGCCTGCTCTCGCTGATCGGATTATGACAAGCAGCGACACAGCACGACGCGACGACAGAGCCCCGCCCCAACCCGCTGGCCGCCCCTCGCCCCCAGGCGCATAAGTTGGACGCCTTTTGGCGCATTTGCAGACAATGTTGACGACGCCAACAGATGCAAACGGCGTGGGGCAGGGGATCGGGAACTGGCGACTGGCGTTGATTGCCGTCTGATCGCCGCTTGATTTGGATTAAGTGAAAATTCATTAGATCATTTCAGTGGTCGCTCTGTGAGGCGCACTACCGCAGCGGGCTGGAGCGCTCTTATCGCGGCTAAGTATGCCAATTAGTTTATATTAGCGCCACGATTCAAATAGCCAAGAACTCGTCGCGCGATTAACGTCAGGAAGTCGTCGTCTGCCGGCACTGCCAATGGAGATCTCATTGTAAGCTCATTAAGTAGTTGACAAGAACACGACAAAATTGAAAAAAATAATGAGATAATATTGCAGCATTTTTGCCGTATCCGCTTTATCATTGATCGATATTGATCTTGACATCGCCAGGAAAACTTGTGCGTGGGAAAAGTAATTTGATAGAAAGCTTAACCGATTTAAGGTTTCTTTACATGGGGGTAAGTATCAAGATAGTTAAAAATACAGGAAAGTGGGTGACTAGGTTTTTAAGCGATATGATATAGTATATCTATTCGATAGCGAATCTATTTAAAAGTTTCATCAAGATAGCAAAAAAAGAATTATACAGTAAAGGAAAAAATAATAGAAACGGCAATTATTTTTGTAAATTGTAAGTTTTCTTTTGAAAAAATTATTTTGATTCCAATGATATATTTTATATTTAATGTTTACTCCAATATGTTAAAAAAAACAAAAAGTATTGGCTTTAAGATAATTCATATGGAAAAAAATGAAACAAACACTTAAGACTAAGAAAAAAATTGTTTTTTCTTTGTCAACTTTGTCAACTAAGAATGTACAGTGAGTTTCATGTATAAAAGTTGCTCACAAAGTTAACGGTATGGGTTGAACCGAAAAATGCATGTCGTTTCTATTATTTTTTCCATCACTGTATATATTTAAGTAAGTTACTGTATAGACCTTGGCAAACGATTTTGGTTAAGGTTAACTATATTTAACTTTTCGGAAAATTATACGTTTGAGTTGAACCTTATTCATTAATTCATACAGTTAAATACAATTTCAATAACATTAATTGCGAAAAGAAACCGCGTTTTCTCTTGCAATTACAGGATCAACATTTTCCAGGTTGGGCTGAGAGCGTTTGCAGCTTCTCCAAGCTAAGCAAATTACACAAAAGATAAATCTTCGGCGAGGCAAATGGACATGCAAATGACTCAATGAACTGCAAGTGTGGATGCACATGAAAAAAGTGCCGAGCAACTCTTTTGACGTGTCTCGGACAGAGGGAGAGGGGAGTGCCAACACGTAGACAAAGCAAAGTGCCGAGCAGCCAGTGTCCTGGCCAGTGATCAAAGCGGACAAGTGGACTCCATTAAAACACTAACGTCACGTCAAGGACCAAATGATGAATGTGCCTAAGGCGAAGTGAGAATTCAGCGCCAACTGCAGGCGCAAATCAGCCAAAAAATGGCCACGCACACTCGGAGAAAAAATGCAGTCAAAACTCGAATACTGCTGGATTCGAAAATTAACCACTTTATTTTCGAAATTTCAAAAGCATTTTCTTATGAATATTATTTATTTATTATATTATTTCATATATATTATTTGTAAATTCTAAACTGATAATTTATTTTTAAAAATACGAAAAGTGCTTGAATTAAGTTTAAAATACTTATTTGAAGTTTGCAATTACATAAAATGTTTTCAATAAAAGTACAATATATTTTAGATTGATTGGAACAAAAAAAACTTTCTTAGATATAAATTTCATGCTAGGGTCTAAAAAACTTATATTTTAACTACGTTTGCAAACAAATTTCTTGATTTTTTTCTGAGTGCAGGATCTCTGGGTAGAAGGACACAAAGAAGAGCACCAAAAGCAACGACTGACTGACTGATGGTCCTGCTGCTGCTGCTGCTGCTGCTGCTATGTGTCCTGTGTGTCCTGTGATAACTGAGTTGTTGTTCAGGCGGAGTGCAACGCGGCGTATGTGTAACGTGCGGATGGGTCTGAATACCAATCAGAGAAACAATTGCAATGGAGCGAGCACGTCCCTCTCTCTGGCTCTGTTCGGCTTTCTGTTTTCTCTGGCCGGGCAGGATGTGATGGCAATTTAAGTCAGACAGTCACTCACATGGCTGCAGGATAAACAGTTTGCTGCTGGGCGTGTCAAACGCCTCCAAACGACACTGGCCAATTGCCCGCATGGGCAGCGGGAGGCGGGCGGCGGGGGGCGTGGCAGCGGAAGTGCGCCCTCTGCAGCGCTCATGAAGTCATTCACTCAATTTATCGTTTGATGAATGTCCTGGCAGATAGCCGTACCCATGCAGTGGCCAACAACAGGATGCCTACTGGGTGTTGATGCTGATGCCATCACATGTGCACACACACACACACGCACACACGCACACACACACAACACATTTAATGGCCATTTGAGCAGTTGATAAACGTTTCGCTCGTTTGCGTTGATGAAATGTTGTCGTTGTCGTGTTGTCCCTGCCCCTACTCCTCGTCCTTGGAGTCCTTGTTGCATTGCTTATTTATGCCTGGCATATGGAGCACAGCTCTAGCGGCATCCTCTGGCAATGCGCTTAGTTTTTGCCGCTTATTTCTAATTGTTTTTGTTTAGCTTTTTGCATTCATCCTTCGTCCTGCGCTCTTTTGATTTATGACAGTTGTTTTTGGCAGTTCACTCTTTGACTCTCTCTCTCCCTCTCTCGCTCTCTGGGCCGTGTCTAGTTGCGTTGATGACAATGACACTATTATGATGTCAGACAATGACAGGCGACATACTGCTCCATTTCACGGACAAACGGTGGGCAACGTATTTTTTTACTCTCTCCCCTTTTGATTGATGATATAGCCCGAGGACGTAGACGGAATAGTTTCGCAAAAATACTCAAATAAAAGGGGTGACAGATCTAAAACTCATTCGTGAAAAAGTTTGCGATTTATGTGATTGTTAAAAACTATAAATTGTAAAAAATTATAAATTTCTGGCCTACAGAAATTACCAATAATTATACAGTAAGAAAAAAACAAAAATCTAATTTCTTACTTTTTTGCTAATTCTTATTTTTTTATTATTCTTGGAAATGAATGATATTTGAAATTCATAAAAAGGGAGAGTAAGGGAAGAAACAAATTAATATAATAATTGGATTAAGTACATCATTAAAGACAGGTATTAACTGTACACTCATATGAAAATTGGGCAACAAAAAAGTTTCAAATATTTACTATCAATATATTCTACTTTCTATACACTATACTAGTACATAAACATTTTCGCGTATCTCTCTCTCTTTCTCTATAAAAACCAAATGGCATTTCATGTAAGTGCCAATTAATCAAAGCAAAGAGTGCAAAATTCACAAAATCTAAAAGCTTTACAAAATCTCTTGTAATCAACAAATCATAATGTAATAGAATTGAAACAAAAATTAACAAAAATGTGATAACACATGTAAAGAAAAAATGTGGTATAAATAGTAATCCGAAGATGAGATACCCTTGCAGTTGTATTGAAGAGTCATCTAATATTTATTAATAATGTGTAAATGGGTAAATTCCTTTTAGATCCAGATGAGCTTTTCTATCGAAGATTAACTTATGAGTTTCTTATGATATTTACTTACTTAAACGGATCTCTTGCAACAATTGAGTATAATATAATTTTATATTATAATTATTATTATGGTAGCATTTTTAACAGGAATATGTTTAAATGTCCTAAAAGGGTATTAGAGATAATAAAGCTGAGTAAAATAAACTAAACGCGTTTTTTGCATTTTAATTTGTAATAAAAATGCATTTGCAAGTCCAACAAAATCCGAGAATTACCCATTTTAAAGAAGCGGGTTCTGACCACGAAAATGAAAGCCGAAAACATAAAAAATATTATATATGTATATAGCTAAAGCAGAGCTGGAAAGCCAGCAACAACAATACCAACAATTTAACACTAATAATTCGCTTTTATTGAGTGTTTCGGATGCAATAAAACCATTTCAGTTGCATTTCTCTTCTAGCTGCTCGTAAAATATTTTTATACCCTGCGCCCGCAAAACGTGCGAGCTGGGGTATATCAACATTGTGCAGAGTTTTGTGTTAAGTCACATGAACTTCGATTTTAGTTTAATTATCATTTATTGTTTAAAAATAACTTGTGTATTAAAATAAAATGCACTTCTGCTTTTATTTAAGGGTATTTATTCTTCGGTGCCCCGAAAATTCGTTTGATAGTTTTTATTTCATTGACCGCTGCAGACCAAATTTTGGAGTTGCATCAGAAAGCAACAAAAGCAACCAACGGATTGTGGATTTCATTCCAGGGTGGGGGACCCAGTGCTGCTGATGGGGCTGCGCTGGGGGTTGGGGGTGGAACTATTAAAGCAACTTAACGAGCCAACAAATTACAACACGTCATAAAAGCAAATCACAGAAATATGTAAAGACTCGACGCGAGTTGGCGACCGGTTGCTAAAAATAAACGTGAATCGGAGTGAATACTGGAGTTGGCGGGGAGCGAGTACTCATGGATGCATACTCATAATGATTTAGGGGCGCAGCTGCGGCGGCAGCCTTACCTGGGATTTTCTATGCCAATTTATGTGTTCCGTCACAGAATAGGACTGGCTCGGAGATAGAAATAAGAAAAGTCCGAATGTAAAGGCTTTATTTAGTAAAAACAAAATTCTTAATAATATTATTAATAATTATTTATAAGCTTGCCTACATTTTGATTTCAAATTTCTAATTATAATTGGAAATAATAGTTATTACTTTAAGAAATTTCCTTAATTGGTTAATTCGCATAATTTCCACTATTTCAATATTTCTTTTGTATTGGAATTGTAAATTATTATTGAAATAAAACTTTGTTTTACATTTTAAGGAAAAGCGCAATTTTGTTGTACTTGAAGAGCACTTTTGTATATTTATGGCGAGTGGGGGTAGATATCCAAAAACTGAAAAAAAATCCTAATCTTTGTCCGCTTTACGAAAACATAATAAATTAAATTTGGTGGTTCTAGTTTTAATGGTCTTCGAGATATGCTAAGAAAAGCTAGTCTTAAAATAGATTTTTATCGATATTGATGAATCGGGGTAAGGTATAAAAATAAAATAAAAAATAAATAAAGTAGTCTAAAGTATGGCTTAGGAGATTCCATAGTCGAAGAGCTTACGTCCGTAGCTTTTGTGGTCCAGAGGATCCAGACTATAAATAATTAATAAAATAAATGTTAATAAATAAATGACAAAATAAATAAATTCTTTTTCCCCAAGTGTACAGTTTCAAGGGAATATATTGAAGATATTCACACTAAGTTCCACTAAGTTTCGCTATTTACAGCTGAAAGATAAACCCTAATACACAATATGTGGAACTTAAATTGTACAAATGGACATATGGGACGTATGATCTGGTGCCGTGGCAAAATTTTGATTGGTTTCCTCAACAGAATCGCAAAACGGTTACTTTGCATGCTTCTTTTGGGTTGCTTTTTGACATTTAGTTTCTCGTCCGAGGTCAAGCTGTACACGGAGCGGACGGACATTCTCCTCCGGACGGTCTCCAGTTGCGACGCGACGGAGGTGCTCTTGTAGCGCCGGATGGAGCCGGTCTTAACCACCTTGCCCTTGTCGCCCATTCGCGCGGCGTCCGGATGGCGGCGTATCCAGGTGGCGGGCTGTTCCGGGTTGAAGGGCGCGTGCGACAGGATCGGCACCTGTGCGCCGTAATAGAAGTGGGTCTTGCGTGGCTTCCTCACTCGCGTCTCCTCGGGCGTTAGAATGTCCGTGTTGGCCGGGTTCCGGCGTTGGAAATTCTGATACTCCGGAAAAATGGTCTGTCTGACCGCGATCATATCGTTATAGTCGTTGGATATGTGCTTGGCCAGGTCGTCGTCTCTGGCGTTCTCGCCCGCCCAGGCCTCGTCCAGATTGAGATCGACCATGGCGGTCACCAAGTCGTAGTAGTCCTGATCGATGCCCACCGCATTCTTCACCTGGTTAATCAGGTTCTGCAAGTGCTGGCTGCGCTCCGCAATGTCGAGCACCTCCGCCGCGGTCTTGGCGTCCACCGGCGGCAGTGGGTCCCCGCTGAGCTGCAGGTAATTGCTGCTGTCGCCCAGGGCCTTGCGCCACCCTTCCATCCTTCGGCGGGCATCCGGGTCCGGCTGCTCAGTGGTCAATTTCAAGGGATCAAAGGCATCGGCGGCCTGCCTGGCCTCGGCTGCTGCCGCGCCCGGCTTCGACGCGGTCAACGGATTGACGCCACTCAGGCGATAGTTTTCGGTCAGCCGGAAGCGGCGTCGCTGGCCGTTCTCCCTGGCGCGGGAGTCGGGTCCGATGCCGGCGCGATCGGCCAGCTTGGTCTTCCGCCAGAAGCGTTCGTCCGGCCGGCGGCCGGTGCCAAAGAGGCTCCTGTGCGCCCCACTGTCCTTCTCCCGGCCCCCCTTCAGCACCGACTGCATCACGGCGAGCAGCTTCAGCAGCGACTCCGGACGGTACGGCGTGCGCACGTTGCCCGCACTGTCGAAGATGCCGCAGTAGAAGTCGCACGTGTCGAAGTTCGACAGCGGCACGCGGCAGTTGTTCCAGACGTAGCCGCGCGGATTCAGCACCTTGGCGAAGTTCTGCATGGTCAGCGTGTAGAGGAACTCGGACACCAGGTCCGCGTGCAGGCCCGCGACCCGCCCGAGCGCCAGAATCGTGTTGCGGTTCTGCGCGAACCAATAGTCCTTCGGCGAGGTCTTGCGGCAGTCGCAGTCCGGCTCGTCGGCCATGTGCAGCCGATACCGCCGCAGCCACTGCATCCGGTCCGGCCGACGCAGCAGCCGGCGCTCGGCGCAGCCGTGCGGCGACGGCGTGTTGCACGTGCCGCTGCAGCTGCAGCTGTTGTAGGCGCTCGCCAGCCGCTGGAAGCACTTGCCCAGCGGCCCGCCGAGCGCGCTGTTCACCCAGCAGCCGCATCCGCTCTTCAGGCAACTCATTTCGCGATTCTGCTGCAGGCAACCAAATTTCGAAAATAGTTTCTATAAGCTTCTCAATTTTTGACTTCGAATAGACAAATTGTCAGTTTCGAAGATGCAAATTGATTGTACGTTTAATTGACTACTCTTTAATTAAACTGCGACTCAGCAATAGTTCGGGAGCTTACGCAGTGCTCAAGGGCTAATCTCTCTTTAAAAAGATTCTCGTTTATTAAAAAACTTATCAGAAAAGTCAGTTCAATGTTCCAAAATGACAGATCAATATACCCAACAGTCGATATACCGAAAAAGTTGTTAATTTTCTTCAATTTACTTGAGTGGTTCACTGGTTCCTTTATTACGAAATGAACTTGGCCATTATCCTTCCTTTATATAATATATAGAAGTGAAATGAACTAGTGAGAACTTCTTATGAATCAAATGAACTTAATTCAAATAATTAACTGAACGATAATGGAAATCTAATGTAACTGTGATGGTTCAAATCAACTACTGAGCGAAGATCAAAAAATCTAAACTCAAAACAATATTCGAAAACTAAACTAAACGATTAGTAATTGTTCTAAAGAACTAGTAAGAGAGGCTTGAGTTCAAATGTACTCAAATTAAATCTGAAATTAATAAGCAATTTGAAACTCCAATGAACTTTAATCAAGTTCAGTTTTTTATTATTTTAATGCTTTATCTTCAGCCATGTGTCTTGTAAAATTAAAAGCACGACCATAAAAATTGAATATCTTTGGCTTTAGACCTAAGCGAAATCGATGATTATCGAGCTAACGGTTTAAAATTGTCAATTAGACGAAATAAGAAAAATAAACAGAAAAATAAACGTCAAATGAAGAATGTAAAAATAAAACATGTCAATTTTATTTGCATGTGCCTGTGTGTTTACAGTAGCTGCAGCAGCAACAACAATTAACGCACACAGCTAGACAAAGCAGGGCAGGCAGCAAAAGCAAAAAAAATGCAAAACAAAAAAAACAACAAAACGTAATAAGCCGCACAGCTTGCCCAGCTCATTGGGCGCACAAGCGAGATGGCACGAGGCGCTGCTCAGGCGAGTGTGAGCAGCGCGCTGACAGCTCAAAAGGGGAAACAAAAGCAAAACGAAAATAAAAGGCAAAAGCAACGCCAGCAGTTGAGCACACCGAGAGATTGAGATTGAGAGAGAGAGTGAGAGCGAGCCGAGTGTCTGCTAGCAGGGGTAATGCGCTGGGGAAGTGCGGAACGCGCCGGCAATGGAACAGCGCAGCGTCTGCACAAAAGGGGAAAATGAGAGACACAACCAATTGGCAAATGCTCGCGACGCGCTCTCGTTCTCATCAGAATTGTGGCAGCGCTTTACACGGCGCTCACGAAGAGCGCGAGCGCATTGTTATTGTTGCCGCTCCGTTGAGCGCTCCAATGCAAACAAATGTGCGCGCACACACACAAATGCATTTGCCATGTGGGGGCGCTGCATGTGCAAACTTTTGCCGGCAAACGCCAGCAGCGACGCCAACTGCACAGCAGCAGCAGCTTCTGCGACAGCGACAGCGACGGCGACGGCGACCTACAACCTCTCAGCCTCAACCCACGCCATCACCTTCCGTTTGAATTGCCAAGTGTAACTGTCTTCAACTTACAACTGTTTGAATCAGAGATTTTAAGATTTGTGACATAATTAACAAAAAAAAAAACTATTTTATTTCTGTTGAATATTTTATTATATTTATAATTAAATGTATTCGGCAATTTTAGTGCGCGCTGCCAGATCGTTAAAAAAACTAAATTGCTGTAAAAGGTGGCTACACTATGGTTCTTATTAGTAATGCGTTCTTATTAGCAATTTGGCTTATAGAATTTGATGCTTGCCAATTAAAATTAACCAGTTGGAATATTACGCTCCTGGGAGCATTTTATGTTTGGATACATATCAGGAAGCTTTAACTAATATTTTAAGTCAGTTACAAAACAAGATTTAGTTTAAGTTTTACTTTTACTTATTATTGATTTCTTATATTATCTTAAATTCAACATCAAGTTTTTTATACTCTGAGAGGATATTTTAACATTGTCATCTGTGACATTGTTAGGAATTTAAATTGTTAATCAGTATCGGTAGTAGAATCCAACAAGCATATAATATAGCTTAAATTATAGTAAATATATCATATTATATAACATAGCATTGAAATTATCAAAAAACTAAAGAAACCCGGAATCTTATCTTTGTGGACCTAAAATATATTACTTATTCAGAGACTCATCGGAACACCAGAAATTACCCAAAGTTTAAGATAACCCATTTTATTTTACAATTGCATCAAGTTTTAAGTCCAAATATTTACCGCAACAATATGAGCGAATACCCCATTCCGAGGGTTGCCCAATATTGGCCGGAGAAACGAAATCTGTTTTCCCAGCGGCAATCGATAGATCACAGCTAATTTTCTGGAATAGCTCATAGGATTTTATCAGCTCGCGATCCGAAATGGACTTTGATCCAAGAGCTGAGTGGGATAAAAAATTATGATTCGCGGATGATTAACACCTCCGGCTGGGCTATGTGCGGCGACTATATCGCAATAACTGATCGATCAGTTCGCACCTGAGTTCAATAGAGTTGCGAGTTCAAAGGCCGCCGCCGCAACGCAAACAAATAAACAAATACGCTGCGTGATAGACACACACACATACGTACATTCATGTGTGCCCAGATAATTCAATTGTTTTATATTATAATGAGAGGCATCAACAGGTTCGTCAACAACAACAGCAACAACAACATCAACTCCGCCGTTTGAAGTCCGTGCGCGGATACGGCGATTGCCGGCCGCCTTTAATCTTGGGGCCTATTGATGGGCCCCTCAATGGGCCCCCGTGAAAGATACTTCCGTGTCGGCGGCTTTGTGCCGCTGTGTGGGTGGCAACCACTTCGTGGCGCCCACTGGCACCACCGAAACCACCACCACACACACACACACACATATTTATAACTGCAATTTTTAATATTTTATTATGGACGGGGGCACCAAATGCTTTGAACTTGTGCCACATGACGGAGAAATTTATAGACAGTCAAAATCTGTGCGTAAATTCGGTGAAATAATGCGTAAATAAAGAAAACCAGTTGAGCGGAAGGCAACTTTTGATCTTGCCATTGGCTTTGAATGTTCTCTCCATCGTTTTCTCTGGGCAGTTTTCAATCATATTTGATATATTCAGTTGTCAAGAGTTATTCACAGCATGTGCTTTTATATATGTACACATTTGTGGCTAGAACTTCTGTCGGTATTAACCTTATTTGAATCCAACGATCATGCATAATCCGGTTGCCTATATGAAGGACTTCGAGAGGCGTGCGACCAATCCCTATTTACCACCATTTATCGGTGTCCTCTCGGAGCAGCAGCTGCAGCTGAAGCCTCTCGTGCCCAGGGCAGTTATCGAAGTGGAGCAGCAAAATTCCATTTGGATTGCCGTCAGCGGCTATCAGCCGGATCGCGCCTATATGGTCTATCGTTTCTTTCTCGACATCGGACACATTGTGGACAAGAGCTTCGCAGAGTCAAATTCAATGTATCTCAAGTATTTCTGCATGATGGACTGCGAGATTGCGCTCAGCTACGACAACCAGAAGATTGGCTATGGCGCCGATATATTAGTTCGCGTCCAGCCCAAGAATCCTGTTCTGGAGCTCCGAGTCGAGTCAGTTCAGGTGGTCAGCGTTCTGCCAGCCGTCAGCTCTGCCCCTATCGAGGAGCCCGATAAGAGTGAATCGCTGATATGTGTTATCGATATCGAAACAGAGAAGCCACCACAGCCCGTAATGGAGGCAGCTCCCAAGCGGGCGAAGGATAAAAACCACGCGAAACAAGTAGCGCCCAAGAAAATGGGATTTTTCGCGTGGCTGAAACACAAGATAGCCTATATATTTTACATTTACTAAGTACCTGGTTAATTTGCTTTATTTGAGTTGAAATTTGAAATTAGTGAACAGAATTAAAAACGCAACGATTGAAATTGTAGACCTATTTGAAATTGTAGACTTTGGTTCGAACTGCGTGCAGGAGAATGGTGAAAATTGTAATATTTAACTTGCTTTGGTTTAGAAATAACTTTACGTTATTCTCATATTTATGTAAAGCCCACCCTCGGTTCAAATTATGTCGATGGCGATAAAATGGAATTCGCAATGTTCGGGCGATTTGCATGCCAGCGACATTATAGAATTTTTAATTACAATAAATCAATTTAAATAAAATGTAATTTTTCAATTTTATCAAATTGTCATTATGCGTAATTAATTCCTATGCACAAATGCATTTTAGTGGCCCACGTTGGGCGCCACACCAGCCAACGGACAGCGCCCTCTACCGTCGGCTAGCAAACAATTGCGTCCCGCTAACTTTTCGCGATTGCCGAAGCGATTACAGCGCCGCAGCTGATGGCCAAATGGGGCGGATGGAGGGTGCGTGAAGGGGGCATGGCTGAAATAATCGGACATTTGTTTTGTCAAAAATAATGCTGCTTAATTATTATATTTGTAATTTATTTGCGCCGACGCTTATCAGATCCAAATGCTAAAAAGTACGCATGCCGCTTTAATGCCGCATTAATCCCGCACAAAGTGCATCAGCAGGCAACAAACACAGCACACAAGGCTAAAACAGAAATGACAGTAACAAACAACAAAAGCAATTCAAATGCTGCGCATAGAATGCATAATTAATTTTTATTTTGATGACAACGTCAACGACAACCTCCACAGAGCCCCACAACCCAAACGCAGCCCATCCCCACGTGCGTTCCGGCGCCAGGTGGCGCTCGCACCGCAATTATTTTGGATTGACCAACACTGGCCTGCAACTGACTGGCAATAGACAACACCAAAAGTGTGTTATTAAATACTTTCGAATCCATTTAATATTTCTCTGAGCGCACTTTTCAGATTATTTCTGTTTTAGGCCTACAATAGAAGTACATCAAGCACAATTTATTTCTCTCTTAACAAAATATGGCCATAATATAAAGAGAGATGTGGAAGATTACCTTGAGTTCGGTCAGATCTTCAAAAATTAAAATTAAAATTAAGGTTGTTCACACAACTAGGAATAGGCAATCGGCTGGCAGACACCATATTAATAAAAATAATAATATTTATATACACTTAATATTATGTTATCAGTTTTTGTAGTAATTATTTCAGAATAACTTAAATCTTAAAATAATCTTTAATAGGAATTCGCATTAAATCGAACTAACATCATTTAACAACACTTACGTTTTGTTGTTGTCAGTTCTTATATCAGAGTCGGACAGTTAGGATCTTAATATCACAAAGCTGCCCGAAAAACGCTTAGTCTGCAATTAAGTCATACTTTGAATAACGTAATTATTCATAATTTCACACCTCGAACCTTGGATTAAATGTTCGATTAGAATTCCCTTTTGTAGCATTGCAAATTTCCTCTAATTTCGTTAACCAGCAATGTAGGTATACTAAAAGAGTTTAAATGCTTATATAGATACATATACATGTACATTTGTATATTTAGATACATTGATGTATATAGGATTTTCAGCCATGTGGGGTTAACACACAAATTAACCTCATTTGACAAAACAAAGCGAATAGCGGTAAAATGGATAATTTGTTAAATAAATTGTACGATTTTTATGAAAGCATTAAATAGTATTTGTTGTTCTTGTTGCCAGCGTTTTGGCCCTGGCTGATGCTGTAAACTGGTTATTTGCTTTCGGTAAATAACATAAAATTAAAATTCTTTTGTTGTGTTTTCATAGTTTTGCATTATCTCCGTTGTTCCTTTTTTATTTCATTTTATTAGGGGGATTTTCGTTTACAGATACAAATCCGTTTTATTTGTTTTTTGCATTTAGTTTTTGTGTTTGGCAAAAATTTTGTTAAATTTTTGGCCAGCATATTTGGTTTCTCACACCCACAAAACGGGGCTGTCACCAATTACCGAATCCCCAGCGCCCCCGTCCCCCGCCCCCTTCCACACTCCACAGAATGCTGCTGATGACTGTGCAGCTGCAAATCCTCTGAAATTATTGCGTTCATTAAATTTTAAACAAAGGTGATTAGATTTTATAATACGCATACCCACCCACACACAAATACACACACATACACACACACCTCACAAAAATGGCGTACAGTTGTGCTCATTATTTATTTAGAACAATTGCAAAAAGTATTTAGTATTTTTGCATTGTATTTAGTTGTTCCCTTATTTATTAGCCGCTAGCATAATGCATTATATTTGTCATATCGAAACGAGGGATCAACAATTGCGCGTTTGTTTGCCAAATTAATTTATTTATTTGCGCTCATTTTTCTAAATTTCTATTCTTTTTATTTGTCTATTTTAATTAATATTTTTCCTGCCACCAGATTCTTGTATACATGTTTATAGATACACAGTATCATCATGCTCATTTGAATCGAAACGTTCTAACCATTTATTATTTTGAATTATTATTCAATTATTCAATACCAGTATAGCAATTTTAATTACTTCCAATTAAATGGCAAATTTGATATTGTTGCTTGGGCTGTTATATTTCCCATGGTTTAAAATTATAAGGGATACAATTCATAAAAATATAACAATATTTGTTAGTTACTAAAGTTTCATACAAAGTGAAGAAAACTTGTAAATTCGAAAAAAACGACCATATTTTCGTTAAACAAATATAAAATGGGCAATTAACTGAAAATGTTTCATGTATTATTATTATTATTTCTAAATATTTTATGAAAACTCCAACATTTTTATTGTTATTTGTAATCTTTTTTTCATGAAAAGTGAACAAATTCCGGTATCGGGTTTATTTTTTATTATTGTTGGTTTACGAAAATTTTGATGCTTAAAGTAAGCACTGTTTTACAATGAATTTGAATTTGTGTTAAATGTATTTCAATTTCCATCAAGCACCTGTGTAGTAAGTCCATACAATTTGTAAAATGAATCATCTGCTTTTTGAGTACTTCAATACGACTAATCAGACTTCGCCCCACTATGCGAAGCATCTGAACTTTGCCAAGCCGGTGGTGCCGGTAAGTGCATAGGAAAAAAAAAGAAATTATGTTTGTGTAATCGCTTTATTTAAAGGAACGCTGCGAAACGGTCTTATTATTGGAGCACAATAAACGCTGCGATTATGCCACGAATAGTGAATCGTGTCAGAGCCGATTTTTCTTCTTGAACTACAACGCGTTCTTTTATTGCTATTGCGATGACAACGATCTGTCCCGTGTTATGTGCATCATATTGTTTATAATCGCGTCGGCGCTGATGTTCTGGATGATATATTTCATCACGAATAATTTGTGAGTCGTTAATTAGTAGAAGACGTTCGAGTACAACACCCAATTGCATTTCAGCTTTGTGCCCGCCCTCACAGCGATAGCGAAGATGTTCAACATGAACGAATATATCGCCGGACTGACCGTATTGACACTGGGCAGCAATGCCCCGGACATTTTTGGAGGCATCGTTGCATTGAACTCGGAGTCGCGTCACATTTACACGGACGCCATGTCCGTGAATCTGTTCACAAGTGTTTTGACGTCCTCGCTGGTCATGTGGGTAACGCCGTTTGCCATCGACGGCACCTTCTTCCTGCGGGACGTCGGCTTCGTCCTGCTCTATGTGTGCTATGTGGATTACACAATTAAGATCTGCGACGGCTACATCACGATTGCCCGGGCAGTGTCCATGTCTCTCGTCTGTCCCATCTACATTGTGGTCATTATTTGCGATGAGTATCTGCAGTATCGCAGGGACAAGGGTGAGTACTTGCTGCTGTCGATGTCCAGCTTTGGCTAATGCCAATTTACAACATGCAGAGTTGCGCGGGAGGGAAGGGAGTACCACAATGGACTCGATCAGTTTCGACCGACAGACATTTCCCAGCAATGCGAACTGGAGGCATAACACCTTCGATTTAAGCACCAGGGGCGTGTCGCCCAATAAGGATCTATTCAAGCAGTTCATCCGTGCCTTCGACATCCTGGACAGGAAGCGGTTCGACAGCAAGTGGATCACCTGCAAGTTCTGGGCACTGATCAAGGTGGTGCCCCTGATCTTCATACGCCTGATGATACCACAAATGAGTTATGGCACCGACACCTCCGACAAATGGTCCAAGCTGCTTTGCTGCATTCAGATAACCCTGACGCCCAGCACTATTATTATATTGTACGGTCAGTGGCCATTAGTGAGCTGAATCTGAATCTGAAGCTAAATCTCTTCCCCGACCACAGTTGAAATCTACTTGAAACTACACAAATGGACCTTATACATTGTATTGGGTTGTCTTCTGTGCCTCATACCAATCTCCGGCTGTGCCTTCTACTTCTCCAACACCAGCACAGTGCCCAATTGGCACAAGTACATAGCCATATTGAACATTGCTGGCTGCCTTCTATTCCTGTACTCGGTGACCAAGGAGCTGATTGCCCTGCTGGAAGCGATGGGTATTACACTTCAGCGCAGTCACACCTTCATCGGCTGCACCCTCTACACTTGGGGCTGCGGCTTGGCCAACCTGATGGCCAACTTGACCATGGCCCGCAAGGGCTTTCCTCGCATGGCCTACTCCGCTTGCTTTGGTGTGATCATGTTCTGTGAGTCTGTTATTGAGCTTTATATTAAATAGAGCTCTGGATTAATATATTTGCATCCACTTGCGTTTCAGCCACCTTTGCCTCCGTTTGCGTGCCAATTTTGTATTCTGCTATAACCAAAGAGCCAGGTTCCTATCATGTTAGTACGACGATACCCATATATTTTATTGAAGATATAAATTATATATTTACACCCTCAACTCAGATCACCGAGGGTACGTTTGGCGAAACGTGCTCCATCATACTGATAATATCCCTCATTATGACCATTTTGTATGGCATTACCACCAATTTTATGCTGCGACGATCTGGCGCTCTGCTGGGCATTACCATCTACGTGCTCTTTTTAATCTTCAACGTCTTAAGTGAGTTGGAGCTTATCCACGCTTTCGGCACGGACCACTACCTGGATCGCAGCCAGTTCGATGAGAGCTATATAGGCTGAAGCGGCACGTTCATTACTTGTATTCTACTTTAATATTAGTTCACTGTGTAATTTGAATCATATATGTTACATCAAAACTCAGTTTGAGAAACTGAATAAAAAGCTTCAGAAGTTCGGAATCTTTTGTCAAATTTATTGGACGTACTTTAAAACCGAATTCGATGACGCGAAATGAAAGAATTGCAATGGGATCCCATCAAAACCGCCGGGTTTACCTGGCGGCCATACTCTTCTGTATTTTGCTGTACTACATAATAAGCACCCTGTTGCCGTACGGCAACCTCTACGGCGCACATGAAATCGCAGAGGGCTACTTTGTTAACACCTCGGGCTGCCGCATGATGGCACTGAATCCGCTGCCGAAGTCGTCGCACTCCTTCCTCATTCGACTGGAGAACAAGAATTGCAGCAGGCCACAACTCTTTCGCGCCGAGACGATTCAGGGCAAAAACTACATAATACGCGACATGTCAGAGCAGGAAATCTTACTTACCTATAAGGTTGCGGAAATTGCAGATATTTTTTGTCAATTCAATACGATGGTTCGATATTCTGACTTCGAGAACGTCTGCATTAATGAAAGAATCTTCCCAATGACCAAGTACATGCAAGAAATCCAAGTTGTCGATGGTCCCAGCATACTGAGAATCCGCTGCTTCGATGTACATAATGAGACTCTTTATCACGATGTTCATTTCTTTCTACCAGCACCGCCTGCTCGGCGCAGAAAACCTCCATCGCCCGCAAGGCCAGATCGCTTGTCCGTCATGATCGTAGGCATCGATTCGATCTCGCACATGCACTACCTACGCACAATGTCCTTCCTGGATAGCTACATCGGAAAGTTTCCGCACGTTGAGTTCTATGGCTACAACCGTGTGGGTCGTAACTCCTATCCCAACCTGGTGCCGCTCTTTACCGGTTTGGATGTGAGCGAAATGGAGGCTGCCGGTTACGATGGCGAAAAGCACTACGATGCATGCGATTTTATCTGGAAGCACTTCAAGGCGGCAGGCTACAATACCAGCTACGCTGAAGACACTTACATCGGCGGCACATTTAATTACGGCAAAAGCGGCTTTGCCCGCCCGCCTACCGACTTTTACCTGCGACCCGTGATGCTGGAAATAGATAGTCACACCCGCTACAGTATTGACCGAACGGATGACATTCACTGCACTGGAAGTCGCAAGTACGCGGATGTCCTGCAGGAATTCATCTACAAGCTCGTACCACAGATAAAACGAGGACCTCACTTCTCGTTCTTCTGGCAGTCGCAAGGTGTGCACGACTACTTCAATTATGCCCATTTCGTGGACGAGGTCTACCTGAAACTGTTTCAACACTTGCATCTGACCGGAATTTTGAATAATACTCTAGTGCTTCTCATGTCTGATCATGGATTGCGGTTCGGTTCTTTTCGCAGTACTTACCAGGGAATGCTCGAGGAATCGCAGCCTCTTTTGATAGCTTTATATCCCAAATGGTTGAAGGCGGCTTATCCACTTGCCATATATAATCTTCAATATAACGCTAATAGTCTCGTCACGACCTTCGATTTACATGCTACCCTCAAGGACTTGACCAATTTAAAGCTGCTTCGAAATGAAAACATTAAGAATCGGTCGGCAGTTCTCCGTGGGCTAGGTTTGAGCATTCCGCGTGGCATTAGTCTCTTTCTGCCCATACCAGGGATACGCAACTGTGAATTGGCTGGCATTCCAGCCTCCTTCTGCCTCTGCCATACCTTAAGCCAGATAGACACTACGGATGACAGAGCTCAACGGGCCGCCCAGTTTGTTGTGCGGAGCATCAATGCCATCATAGGCAATGAGAAGCTTTGTCAGAGATTGCAGCTGAAAGAAGTGCAGGCGGCGTATCTTCTGGATCGAGCCAATGATCAGTACGAGTTTGAGGTCAAGGTTCGACTCGAAACGTTTCCGGGCGATGGGCGATTTGAGGGAACTACAAGGTTCACGGGTAGTTCACTGGCGCTGAATGGAGCTATTATTCGAACCAACAAATATGGCAATCAGTCCTACTGTGTGCAAAATTATCGTATCGAAATGTATTGCTATTGTTAAGAAATTTAATAAATTAAGTTCTCTCTATGTATATACTTACCGTTCTGATGACTACTTGCCAGAGTTGTTATAATAGAATATTTACGTTAAAATGGAGCCAAAAGTTCTCTAATTGAATTTTTGATACTTTGGGCTGAATCCACTTTAGAATACCTTCGACCAAGAAATGGAGAAAGAAAGGAACTATTAGGTAAGGAATTAAATGAACTTGTACTTCAGTTTCTAGCTCAGTCTTTGTAAATTGAGAACGATTGGGTACAAATTCAGTTCTCTTACTTTTCATTAATTGTCAAAATTAATTTTGTCAAAGTAAGAACAGTAAAAATGTTAGCAACAAAAATAAAACGCCGAATTGGGAATAAGGAATTTGTCTGGATTATGTTGGGAGCCATGCTGATTTGCATTTTACGGTATTTGCAGCTTGACCTTGATTCTAACATTGACGCACCTCAAAAATTTGCAACGGCGGGTTACTTTGTGAAGACCCCGGGCTGCCGTATGCTGGCTTTAAATCCATATCCGAAGCAAATATCGGCGTACTTTAAGCAGATCGCGTTCAGAGAGTGCAACGCATCTCAGCTTTTCCGCGGCGAAACGGTGATGGGTAAGAACTACCTGGTGCTGGCTATGTCAGAGAAAGAGATTGTGAAGTCCTTCGGGGTTAAAGGCATTGCAGACCTCTCCTGTAAATACAAGCTAGTCAGACGGCGCAATGATGACAACAACAAATTATCAAAAAGGGAAACCATTCATTTGAGCAGGCAAACGACACTAATTAAAGTTAAAGACGGCCCTAGAGTACTCAGAGTGTACTGCTTTGGAGACAGCAACAAGGTCGCCTACCACGACGTTCACTTCTTTCTAGGAGCACCGCCGCCTCGTCGTCCAACTACAACTAAGCGACCCAATCGGTTGTCCGTCATGATACTGGGCATCGATTCCATCTCACACATGCACTTCATCCGCATGCTGCCGTTGACAGCCGGCTTTATAGGTCAGCTGCCACACGTTCGGTTCTGGGGCTACAACCGAGTCGGTCTGAACTCCTATCCCAACCTGGCTGCCTTGTTAACTGGCCTAAGCGACGCGGAACTGGATCTTGGCTGCTACCGCAATGGGCTTTATTTTGATGGCTGCCAGTTTCTCTGGAACCACTTCAAGGCCGCGGGCTACAACACGAGCTACGGTGAGGACAACAGTGCCATTGGCACGTTCTCCTACGGTAAGGCTGGTTTCGACCGACAGCCCACCGACTTCTATTTGCGACCCGTGATGGTGGAAATCAACAAATACACTCGCTACAGCCTCGACAGAAAGGAGCTCATTCACTGCAGTGCAGGTCGCAAGTTTGCCGATATTCTCCATGAATTCATCTACAAGCTGACGCCTCATTTGAAGCAAGGACCGCATTTCTCCTTCTTCTGGGAAACGCAAGGGGTCCACGACTACTTCAACTATGCTGCTCTGTTGGACGAAAGCTATTTGCGGTTACTTCGTCACTTCGAAAATCAGTGGATTTTGAATAACACTCTGGTTCTTTTCATGGCCGATCACGGACTTCGGTTCGGCTCTTTTCGCAACAGTTTCCAGGGTATGCTCGAGGAATCGCAGCCATTTTTGATAGCTCTGTATCCCAAATGGCTGGAGGCGGCTTACCCTGAAGCCATGTCTAATCTGCGATATAATGCTCACAGTCTCGTCACAAACTTCGACTTACATACGACTCTCAAGGACTTGACCAATTTGAGGCTGCTCCGCAAACGCAACATCCAGCACCGCTCGGCGGTACTCGCGAAGTTAGGGCCAAATATGCCTCGAGGTATTAGCCTCTTTCTGCCCATACCAGAGGAACGAGATTGCTACTTGGCCGGCATTCCATCTCACTTTTGCCTATGCCATAACCTCTCCAAAATACCGTCGTCCGATAAAAGGTCCCAACGAGCCGCTCTCTTCGTCGTGGAGAGCATCAACATGTTGATCGCGAGCTACAAGCTCTGCCAGAGATTGCACCTGGAAGAGGTGCGGGCGGCCTATTTACTCAATCGAGACGACGAACAGAACCAGTTTGAGGTCAAGGTGCGACTGCAGACATCTCCGGGCGGAGCACTATTTGAGGGCACTACAAGATTTGCGGGAAATTCACTCGCCCTGAACGGAGATATAACACGTACCAACATATATGGGAACCAGTCTTATTGCGTGCACAACTTTCGCATCGAAATGTTCTGCTATTGCTTGTAGAGGAAATAAAATGTCAAGATTATATATGTTTATATATATATCAAGATTATATATCATTATATATTTATTCGATTATATATTTTAGCAATTGATTGTTCAACTGGGATTTGGGCTTTTAATCCCAAATCGCCTGCAATTACGTACGACTTTAAATTATATGCTCGACATTTGCGATTATTTCCGCCCACATCTCTTCGACTGATCCTAAGTTGAGCACTCGCGA
Source organism: Drosophila robusta (assembly GCA_035043565.1). Lineage (NCBI taxonomy): Eukaryota > Metazoa > Arthropoda > Insecta > Diptera > Drosophilidae > Drosophila > Drosophila robusta. The sequence continues at coordinate 6,521,377 of JAWNMW010000583.1, read as the reverse complement.
TAACGGCAAACACAATAAAGCATTTGTACATTTCGAAAGCGCCAAAGTTATCACCCAGAGACCGGCTAGACCCATTTCCATTTCCTTTTTCAGTTTCGGTTTCGGTTTCGGTTTGCCCAGCGAAGCGAGCTCCGCGTCAGTTCAATTTGACGAACTGATAAATGTCAAATGGTTTATGACACTCGTGGCTCGACTCTGATTTTGTCGAATTCATTTTGTGATACCCTTCCAGAGGGTGTTCGGCTTGCGTCACACTGCTTGTAACACATAGCTATTTCCGTCTTTTTCTGTCTATCAAAAATTTAAAATTAGGCTTCAAAACTGAGCTGATGAAATATGATAAAAAATCCGATAGATTGAACTATCGTATTTCATCTCGTTGTTGTTTTTACAGATTTATTGTTTAAAGTTATCAATATTAATTTTTCGCTTTATTTTATAACATTTTATGGATTGGAACACAATTTTTTTTCTATAATCACTTCATATAGGGTATCCTACTCTTCGTCAACCCAAAATAGGTGATGTGTCTAGTGTTTTTTTTATACCCATTATGCACGATTTGTATTGTGAGTGCTATAGATTTTGTTATTGTTGCTGAGTTTAGTGTGTGTGGTGCTTTTATTTTTTTGGTGTTTGTTGTTTCGTTTTTGTTGTTGTGCTAGCTCGCTTTATGAGGTTTTTATATTTATTGTCATCAAATGCATTTTGTCGAAGCTTTTTGTATAGATTTGAATTTATGGTTTTGGCTTTCGTCTCTTAGATTTTTATATAGGTTATAATTTCCGATTGTGAGCAATAAATATTTGTGTTAGCTTCGAACTGTTCGATACCGGAATGCGATGCAATAAAAGTGGTTGAAAGTTTTACAAATGTCTGGGAGTATTTATGTAAATTATAAACTCTTTTAACCGATCGCGATGTGTTTTGGGCTCCCAATCAAAAAGTATACATTTTTGACCTGCTTAAGAATACACTAAAAACTAAAAAAGATTTAAAGTAGATTTATTTCTCTGTAACTTATTGTTTAGTTAGTTTTTGACAAATATGCAAATTGCAAGAAAGAATAAAAATTGCATTTTAAACTGACGTTTATATGTAAATTATGAATAAATTACTTTTGTAAGCATGATAATCAGATAGATTAATTAAGGTAATCTTATTTTATGTAATAAATAAACGATTATCAACAAAGATGAACTAAAAACGAGTGAGAATTTATTTATAAATTGTTTAAACTACTATAATATAAATGATATATAAATATTTTGGAGTTACCATTGATTGCTGTTTAAATGTAAAACTCTGAAATGCCTCTACACGAATCAAATATAGCCGCTGGCATTGGGATTGCCCGCAGCGGATAATTTGCGTCAAAATGTCAGTTTATTTGAAGAGCCAGTCCCAAAGTCGACGGCGATGAGAGACGTGCAATTGAATTAAAATTAAAATATATAGCGCAAAGGCTGGCACAAAAAATGCATTCGTTATAATTTGCAATTTATTTACGATCAAACACACGTGCGTGTGTGTGTGTGTGTGTGGGGGGGATTCACAGGGGTCAGTGTTGCAACAAAAATTATAAATTTAAAAAAATAATTAAAAACCATTTGGCTGCAGCGCCATGGATGCCAATGCCAAATGCCGGAGTCGGTTTGTCCAGCGCACAACTCGCTTTCAATTAATGCAAAATGTCCTAAAATGAACGCATTTTTCACTGATTGTTGGCGATTGTCAAGCGGCCTCCGTTGACAGCAGCAGCAACAGCGGATAAAATGCGCCCGGAACGTGATCCCCGCATGAGCCGGACGGTGCCAGTCCCAATTACGATTCGAATCGCGTTGCCAATGCCACAGTGCATAGCTGCCTTTATTCTTTCTGTGTTTCGTTAAATAATGGGATAAAAGTATATAAAAATTAAGCAATGAACTGTCCCAGCTGCCAGTCAATTTCGCGAACTTTTCAAGTTGTCATCTGACACTTTAACAGATTAATCGCAATGCATTCAAATTGTCGCCTGGTGTACACTTACTCGTGTAATTATTATTACTATTGCACATTAGTTATAGCTGCCTATAAAGTTCTTCTAAAAACCTGGGCCTGGAAATCGAAAGCAGATTATGGTTCAGATTGCAGTTATAGGCTTTGACTTTAAGGTGACAAATATGCTAAAGAAACCCCGGAAAGAATTTAAATCAAAATATCTAAACTTTTGCCATCTCATTCTCACAGAATGGGCTTTCTACACAAATCAAAAAAGCAGACTAATATTTTTAACGCTATGGATAGATATAGAAATGAGTGCAGACGGGTACGTCTTAGAGTGTGCTTATCGGGTAGTTCGAATCGATGTGGTTTCCAAAATGCTTTCGGCCGTAAATTTCGCTGTCTCTCGGCAACAACGTTGTTCGATTCACTCGATGTCCAAGTATAAATCTCAAATTGGGCAAACAGGTAATCACTCAAATCGCCCTGATTTGGTTCAGATTGGTAACGCCATAAATAGTTGTCACAACGGCGAATGGCTCATAAATTAATTCAATCAATGTCAAAAGAAATTGTTATTTCGCATCAGAGTGCGGCCATAAATCGCCGCCGTGTCGATCTTATCGCTAATCGATGTGTTCGCCGGGCGAGTGGGTCGAGATGTGATGGGGTGGCAATCAGCATGGCTCCTCCAATCTCTCCCGGGGATGACACACATACTATTAGGGGCTCATAAATTAAGGCCAACTAATTTCTCTATTCATTGCGTCGTGCGATTTCCGTAGTCTGCGATAAGCAGGTGCATCGGTCAATTTGATTTGAAAAGTCAGCTGAGTAACCGCAAGTATTTTCACTGCTTATAGTAATTTATTCATTGTATTTATGAGTAGCCCTGAAATGTCATCCGAGTACTACTTCTCGTCGCCTCGATTGATGTTCACTGGCATTGAAGTCAATCAAAGCCTCATCTGTCAAACGACAAATGATTTTAAAATCACTTCGAAAAGCTGCATCACTTAACCAAGGGACCGGTGCCGAGAGCCCAGAAGTCAAGCGACTCCAAGCACTGTCGGTGAAAAAAGAAAACAGAAAAGCTCCATAGATAACGGATGCGGGAAACAGACACTTTAAATGCTTGCGATATTGTCAATCAAAATTCAATCGAAGCCATGAATCATGACAGCCAGAGGATGGTTATGCTGATGATGGCTTCAAGAGCGACTCTCACTCATTCAACACTGATGGATAGATGGATGGCTGGCTGAAAAGCTGTTGGTCCTGTCACTGCAGCTCGAAAAAATGAAATCAGCCAGTGAATGGCGAATGCGTGTCGATTGTGGCCCCCACCCATGTGGCAGGCACTTGTCGTTTGAGTAGCACTGGCAAAAGCATTTAGCATTGGCATCCTGCCGCATGCCACATGCCGCATGCCACATGAGATCCTCGGGACAATCCAGGCGAGTGTCAAGTACATTGCGCTCGTCATCATCATCACCTCCTCCTCCGGCTCCGTCTCCGGCTCCGTCTCCGGCTCCGCTTTCGTCGTCATCAGTCAATGTCATTGAGATAGTTTTGACATTTTTATGAGCAAATGATAAGTCTCACTCACTCTGTTGGGTGCTTGTCTGATGGCCAATGTTTGACACTTGCCAGCCCCAGCCCGATTCGCATTCCACACACCCCCCACACCACATTCCACACTGCCCCCACACAATCCACATTTCGCCAATGCTCACACGCGAGTCGTAGAACTTCTTTTTGCCTGTGTATTGTGTGCATTTGAAATTTATGACTTCAAATTGGCACTGGCCTGATTATCTATCGTATACGCTGTTTTTTAAATTTAACGCTGACAGAGTACAACCCTATCTCCCAGTATTGCCATAGCAATCAATCATAGTGGTCATCAACAGGCACAATCGCTAATGTCTTCTATGTCCGCCTAAAATATGACTAACTTCAAATGACAAGTTGGGTTTTCCAAAAGAACTTACTACCAGCTGGTAATATTTGTTTTTGTAGTCTTAAACATTAATCGTAATACATTGATATATTTTTATTAATATATTACTATTAATTAATAGTTTTTTTTATGAAAGGCAAACAGAAAACAAAAATAGAAATTAGAAGCAAAGGTTGTCTTTATGATACAAAATGTGTGCAAAGTATAATTAATTTACAAACTCTGATAAAAATAATACCGTTTAATAAAATAATGCGTGAGATTCTCTAAAACATTAGGTCTTAAATTTTTACGTTTATCAGAGTCTATAAATCACTCAAAAAATATCTAAATATTTACGATATTCACAATGAGCTACGAGTTTGGGCAATTGCATTCGAAATAATTTCCTTAATATCATTGATATAAATAAAATTTCTAAAAACAAAAATAGCGACAGCTTTTGCCCATTAATAATTGCAGCGCATTGTTGTTGACCAATTGTGAAAATTCATTTTTGCCTACTAATATTTACTTCCGTTTCCGCTTGAAAGTCCAAAGTATGTTTCCGCTGTTTTTTCATCCCCCCCCCCCCCCCCCTGCTATGTTACACACAAAAATTTTGAATTTTTTGTTTGGCGCCAATTGTCCCAGTTGCCTTCCTCCATCGCGCCTCCCAAACGAGCCGTGAAATTTGTTATCGCCGCATTTGCAAACAAAAAGAGAAAAACTAGCATTTATTGTAAAATGTTGCAGTTGAAAAAACTGTACAAATCAGACAAATAAATTTGCAAATAAATACCCACACGCGAACCATTTGACATTTATTAATTAAAAATGGGCGAAAATTTATATTAATTTTATTCAAATTGTCAACGGCAACAAAGGAAGCTAATTTTAATTTATTTTATTTGTCTCTCTCAGGTTTGTCAGCTGCCCCTTTGCCGCCTTTTAATGCCGCATAAAGTGCATAGATAAAATTGACATTTCTAAAAACATAAATACATAAATTCAAGTATTGTTTTGTACCGTTTTTATCTGTCGCAAAATAAATCACACGTATTAACCCAATGGTAGCCCTTACCCGAGTTAAAACCACTCAGTTAAATATTTGGTCTTATTTCCTTTCTAATTTAATAATTTAAATATTGGATTTTATACAATTTGTATTTATATTTCAAGATATTCTAATTTATCTCGAATCATTCTGAATTTTTGCGATTTATTCCTAATTAATCTGAATTTAATTAGTTTATTCCGCGTTTCTTTCCATTCATTATTAACCGAATTTTTCCTATTCAAGTCGATTTCTTCCGAGTTTTTTAAAACAAGGACAAGCGATTATAACAATACATTTACTGCATCTCAAGCGTGGACAATGTATGCGAATGCATTTTTTAATTGTAAGGCCCACGTAAAGGACGAACATTACAAACTGAAGACCCAGTGCTAACCAGCTGAGTCCTTTGGCAAGGAGTCTGACGCTATTGAAATGGTCATATACCACATCTTCACATCCCTTGGTGATTAATACCTTGCCCTTGATATCATCTCTAAAACATGTTGGGGGCACTTTGCGCAAACCTCCAGATAGCTGCGAGGACTTTCTAAGCCACAACAGTCCAACTGAGAAAAGATATAGACAGCAATGAATATATAATTTTGTTTGCTATTGGACCTTCACCTGCGACTGTATCTCAATCCAAAACTGATCATTATGCTCGAGGTATCTCTGCCAGTGTTCAGAGAGGAAATGAATCGCATTTTCGTCAGTTATAAGAGGTGCAAGATATAGGACACATGTGGCATACGTGTGGTGCATGGCATATATCAGAAGAGGCAAATACTAGGCAGAGGTTTGTGACGTTCAGAACGAGTCCAAAGGGTTTAGTTACATACCAGCACTGCTATCCAATCGGTGGTCATGTAGAGCACACTAATACTCAGATATATCAATAGCATTTCAAGCACTATCACACTCGATAGGGATATATATACCCTTATCACCAGAAATTTCATGTCATTAAACGGAAACTGTTCGTCGTATCCCAATATAGTAGGCAGTGTTATTCGCATTGTTATCACAGTTATCAACTGAAAAAGGCGTCAATTATTGAGGTTTTCTTTCTTGATTTTTAACTGAATACTAAACAATCAATGCTTACTGCAAGTATAACAATAAGAGAACATTTAACTGCAGGTAAAATCATTTCTTTAAAATTAATTATTTTCCCAGCTGAATTTTGATGTATATGGCCAAGCACATTCGTTTAGGAATCCTGTTATCAAAATAGAATATTTTATTAAAATAGTTTCGAATCCCAGATAGTTCAATTATTTTGAAAGTAATTTTAAAATATTTTAAAACGTTTTTTTGACCAAGCCAATTTTTTTCCTATTTTGATTTTGATAATTTCATAGCTTACCAATATTCTATATGTATATAAATATCTGGCACATGTAAATAATTTTTTTCTATGAGCTCAATTATTTATTGTAAATGTAGGCCTGCCTTTTAGTATTTTTTAGAACATCTTTTTTTCTCATTTTCGTTTGTACAAATTTCCATTGTTGATTTATGGGATTTGTTATATTTGACAGTAGCTGTTGTTGTTTTTGTTGTGGCAGTTGCACAGCACCATTGTGTTGCCATTTTATTAGAGTGGAATTGTGTATTTGTGTCGGCTGTTGGTGCGGGCCCCTATTTTATAATCGGCCTTCTATATTAATTTAAATTTTATTTTTGGCATTTTATTATAATTACTCTTGATAAATGTAAATAGTCATCGTTAGCAGCAGCATTGTTGTTTGTTATACTTGTTATTGTTGTTGTTACATCTCCTGCACTTGATGTTGTTTAATTTAAACCCTTTACTCTCTCTCCCTTTTTCTCTCCTATTTTTCTGTCTCTCTGTTTCTGTTCCACCAATACTCGAATATCTCGTTAGGGAATTTTTGTCTCGTTTTTTGCTGTTGGTATTTTATTTTTATCGCCTAACCCGCCCCCAGTGCCCACCCCCTTAAAAACAAAATACCAAAAATATTTTCGCGGTTTTGAATGTTTTTAATTGTATTAGTAATTGCTGTTGTTGTTTTTGATTATGCTAAAAATTAACATTCCATGCTCTTTGTAATAAGCGCCCTGAAATGGTGACAATCCCAACAAAAAACATGTAAGAACGTTGCAGTCGGGTGTAACCGAGAGCGCAGTACTCGCTCACAGTGTAATAATTTCTTCCCTAACATTATTTGAAAACGTAAGAAATAAAAAAAGATAACGTCGGTTCGGTTATAATCCCAGGAACTCGCACTTAAACTTCACACGACGGACAATGCACAAACCTAATATACTCCTTTCATTTCGTGAAAGAGTATAGAAAAAAATAAATAATGTTTTGAACAAATATTTGGTATACTTACATATACTTTATATTTATAATATTTTAATGCTAATTTCAACAAATCCAACAGCATTTGTTGGTCTGTCCCTAAGCACGTTTTATAAATGCGCTTTTGTATCTGCTGGTGATATTTTAATTTAACTGTCACATTTGATCATAAATTGGCCGATTAATAAATAATTCGTCGAGTGGTTTGGGTGCCCAGAATTATGGTCTAAGCTACTAAACCGGCTTACATGTTGGAGGTGTTGTGGGGAGTGAGAAACCAAAATGAAATGTGTTTTGTAAGTCCGGTGGTTGTTTAGAAATATATATATTATTTATCTGTTAAGTTTCACAAATAATATTGCTGAGTATTTGTACAGAATTTGTTGTTAATATTTCTATTGTCGTATTATTACTATCATTATTCTAATCGTATTTAATATTATAATTATTAGTAAGCATTTTGCAGCGAGGCTTAACTTTACTTCTCAACGAGCGTCTAACAACTTAGCAAAATCTGTCAAATTTTATTTTAAGTAATTACATTATAGTTTTTCACACAAGAAATAATAATTACACACAGACTTCAACAAATTCTGCAAAAATGATTAACGAGGGGCGTCGCAACAGCTTTGAATCTCTTTCAATACCATCCTTTGAATCGTTGCCTGACAAATCGGAAAGTTCACATCCATCGCAGGATCAAATACAGATTACGAATCGGATGGTGTTTGAACTGAAATGTGAGGAGAAAGACATTGGCAAACCATCCGCTGCCTATACGCCGGCGAACACTTCAAGGTCGTCAATATCCGAGGTTATGGGTTCAGACTTTGTCAATTCTGAGCGAGTGTCGGAAGCGAATATCAACTATAATATTTCCAATGGTGATTTTATAGAAGTAAACAACCCACAGCTCATGATCGTCTATGCGGATGGGGACATCAACAGTGCCCTCCACTTTCTAATCGATTCCCTCCATCGGCCCTTCTCATCGGATGCGGTGATCACTGTGCTCGTGGAGCACCGAATTCGGGACGAGTTGGTGGACCGCATTCGGGCGCAGATGCGACCACTGAGCGACCGGATAGCCACGCATCCCCTCTATCGAGCCACCATGGATGTGCTTAACAAACTGGACCTCGACGTAATCGTGGCCGACATTAAGCAGGTGCCGCCTCCACTGGCCTCGCCCATTGTGGTCTGCGATTGCATGCCCAGCAAGCTGGGCGACGGCCACAAAGCTATCCTGTGCCTGCACACATTCCGCTCCACCGACGAGGCCATCGAGCTGTGCGCCAAGGAGACCCAGCGGTTCTCGTGCATCTCCATTTGGAACGAGGCTGTGGAGGGCCTCTACCAGCTGGCTGCCTGCATCGATTGCAGCACGTTCTTCTTCAACTGCCACAATGTCAGTTTGGAACCCATCGCCACATACCACGCCATGAACCAGGTTCATATGTGTATTTTCGAAAACTTTCACTATGAGACGCTGCAGATAAAGGATAAAATGAAGATCATTGTGTTTCCGGTTGGCGCGCATCTTGCTCAGGTCTCTGAAGAAAGAATGAGGATTTCGTTAGCTCCCATCTTATTCCTAAGCGAGTGAGTTGATCCCTAGCACCGATCTACTGATCATCACCGTATGCAGCTTCCTCGTATCATATTTTGGCTGGGCACGTTTCGGGAGTTTCCGATCAAAAGTCGTTCAATTGTTTTTGCCAAAAATATAAATTTCAATCAATATCTCGCTTTATTTTTGGATCAATGATAAGGCTTTTTATGTTAATTGACTTTGATGATGATGCGATCGAATATGATGGCAGCTGTCAGCGGCCGTAATACGAGTAATATATGTATATCTTTTGTTTTTTAATTTTTTGTCTTTGTGGCGTTCGCTTAATGAGTTTGTCTTATGTAAATATGATCAGTTTCCAAACGGGTTAATTCAATTTGCAGTTCCTTGAAAAGGAACCATGTAAAGGAGTGTCCTCACTTTTTTTCCAAATATTCTATAAGTTTATTTCGATCTTTTGAAATTTCTCTATCACCATAAATTAAATTTTAAAGATTATTAAAATTATTTTAAAATGAAAAATGAAATGAAAATGGAATGAAAAAGATATATTCAAAAATATATATATTCAATGTCTTTAATTTTCATATACTATAGTTTTAAATGGAATTTTCATAAAATTTAAGGGTTTTTAATTTAAATGTAACCCAAAATATAAAAATAGAATTAAATGTTTTGAAAATTGATAAAGTTCTCCTGTTTTAGTTATGCTTAAATACTGATAAATAAAATACATTTTATTTGTTAAAATATTTTAGATCTCTGAATGTTATAACGAAATTCCTAATTAATATCAAGAAGTATAATAATTTTCCAGGAGTCTTGTGATGTAGAACATTTGTATGTCTGCTACTCCCGATACGATCAAGCCCACTGGCTTTGCAACAGCGTTTTTTTCGCGATACATTCGCAAGACTTCATTTCAAATTTACGATCGACATTTAAGAGCGCCAAGTCGAACACATTGTGCGACGGATTCAGCTGGTCAATAAAACCATCAGTTTACGATTGTCGAGTGGATGATGCGTGACTGACGAAGTCGTCGTCGTCGTCGTCGTCATCGACATCGACGTCGACATGGACGCACCTCCCAGCACTTAAGAGCGCCAAAAATAAGCTTGGCTCATCATTGCGATTATCAGTATTAAATTTATACAGCATAAATCTCTCGTAAGGTGACAGTGCAACGCCAAGCCGACTGTCAGAGCCCGGATCAAATGGGTATGAACATATACATATATGTTTGTCTGACAGACTCCACATGGCGCAGGTGCAGCTGTAAATGCGGCCGGAGTTCGAGGTTGAGTTCGAGTTAGGGCTCTAACTGTGGGCCATTTGTTGAATTCATTATGAAATGCGGTTTGAGTTATTTGTCAAAATGTCCTTAATGTGTATGTCTGGCTGACATCCACAATGGATGTGACATTGATGTTGACATTGACGAACAGCCAGGCATTTGCTCCAGCTCCAATTGCAAATGCAACAACTCCGATTCGATGCGACAACCCAAATGAAATTGTTAATGGCCAGTGAGTCATCCAGTCAAGCATTCAGTCAGTCAGTCATTCAGTCAGTGCCTTTTAGCCTCTATTTATTATATTATTTTATTGTAATTTTCGCATTGGCATTATGCAAATGGCGCATTACCCTGAGTAATAGCTGCATTGCAACATCGTTAATGTCGGCTGCAATGCCAATTACCTTCCCCATTTAGCACTGATCTCTCTTCATATTTGTCTATATTTGTCCATTAAACGCCAGCACAATCTGTTCTGTGGACACCTTTATGTGCTTTGTACTAGCTACAAAAGACTTAATTGCCTTGCAAGCCAGTTTTATGTAATTGCCATCTTAACGATCTAATAAACAAATGCAGATACATGCTCGTAATGAATAGGTGCATAAAAAATATTGTTTGCATTCGTGGAGACTGAAAAATGTTATATTAGGCGCGGTAAGAAAATGGTGATGGAAAATGAAAAAAAAACAAGTGATAAAGTTGCAGTCGGACATAGCCGACTACGTAATACTCGTTCACAGTACACAGAAGCTAAAATTGTTATTTTGGAAAAATATAGAATTTTTATATTTCGTAGGGTCGGAGGTGGCCGCGCGCCAAAATCTTATCGGCTCGATCTTAAGAGGACATCACACAATCACTGTCTGTCTAAAGTACTAATTTCTATTCCATTATGGTTCTCACAATTGGTATACAAAACAACATTAAAACCGATTCTGAGGGGACAAATTTTTTGTCAAAAATCAGGCAAAAATTAACAACAATTTTGACATGTAAAGCTCTCGGATCCATAGCTCCCATATTTCAAACACCCATAACTTTGTTAAAAATGAACCGATTTTCACGTCTGATGGCATTTTGTTCATGATTTATCTTCTAGATTGATTCTACATTTAAACTATATGCATTATTGAAAATAAATTGTTTTTGAATTTTTTGGAGAAAAAAGCATGTACCCCCTAACTCATTTTGGAAAATTTAGGAAAAAATTGCGTTCATACGGGCCAGACGGAGATTGCACAAACCCAATATAATCTATTCAATTTGTGCACGAGTATAAAAACAAATAAACCAAACTAAAGAACAAATGTTCCGTAAGTACAAAAAAATAAATCACAAAAATAGAAAATAAAAGCAAATAATTCAAGAAAATTGATACCTTTAATTTATTGATATCTTCAATTTTGTTCAATTATTTGGTATTATATTATATTTTTGTTACATTATTATTTTTTATATTTAAGGAACATTCGTTCTATATTTTAGTTTTAGTGTCGGAGAATAATATTATGTAGCGACTTTCAATGGGAGAATCACTTGGTAAAAATTTAGTATTTAGCTTGTGTGTAGGGTAACTTATAGTCAATCATTCGAGTGTTTAGCATTGTTATCGTATAATATATATATATATCAATTTTTAATTAACCTTATTATTTTTTCTGCTAATTGTGTTTTCCCGAAACTTCTTAAATATATATATATTTTGATAGTTACTTCTAGACAAAAATGCCTCGTAATTCTCCACCCAGAATGTTGACAGTCCCAACCTGTTCCAGTGCTGAACAATTTTATAAAGTCGAGTAAATAATTGATGTGCCCACATGCGTGAATACCGAAAATCGTAGACGCAATTATTAAAGTTTATAAAATGTTCAATAGCCAGAGTTATAAGGGTATTTAAAAATCTGGGAGGATGCTTCTAGCTGGCAGGGTACAAGTGCGAGCCGAAGAAACAAAGTGCTGCAAGGAGCAAGGACTGCCCCTTGGCTCAGGCCCAAGCTCAAGCTGAAGCTGAAGGAATAAGAGAGTGCGTAGCTGTACGTAGCTGTCAGTTTCAATCGTGTCTGCAGAAGTTGTCACTCATTCAATAGTTTGAAAATTGCAAATGTCACTTACAACTCAGGCAACCCACACACACACACAGCATGTGTTTAGGGTGTATATGTGCATGTATCTATGGCCATGTGTAAACATTCTAGCCAAGGATGCGACTGAGACAATGTTGCTGGAGACGTTGCGAAAGGACGACAGCGTCTACCAAGAATGCCAGAGGATGACGCACCAGCAGACGCTGTGAATTAAAACAAGGCCAGGAATAAAATAATAAAGGGACAAAAGACAAAAGCATAAGAAAACTTGAGCTTACCACGCTGTGTGTGCGTGTGTGTGTGTCTGTGTGTGTGTGGGCTTGTGACTGTGAACGTGGATATTGACCCATTTAGTAGTTTGGGTTAGTTCGTTGAGCAAGTGCAATATTTTGTGGGCCACGCACCCACGCAACCACCCACCCACACCCACACCCACACACACACACACACACACACACACACACACACTCACCGGGAACAACATGTACGCATCAAAATCAGACTTGTAATCCAAGTGCAAGTTGCGAATCCAAAAATCCATCCATCGGCTGCAGCAGCATCTCCAGGCAGCATCCTTCGCCTTGGCCGGGCGGCATCCTTCGAGCTGGCTTGCGAGCAGTGGCGCAAGGAGCAAAATTCGCTGGGCTGATGTCACGTAGATAGACAGAGACATGCAACTGACAGACAGATGGAGAGACACTGTGACACGACACATTGACTGACAGCTGCAGGCCCGAGCCAAGCTGGGTCGACTCGAGTCGACTGCAGTCGAGGCGAGTGGGCGGCTGAGGGAGGCGGGAGGCGGGGGAGGCGACTCGGGACGTGGGCCGTGGGGCACGAGGCATGGCAAGTGATAAGGATTGTGCAAGAAACGGCGTGTGCAAACAAACCGAAAGACAAAAGCAAATGACGAACGTTTTGTTAGTAATACTAAGGGACTGACAAACCCAGAGAGCCACAGCGAGCAGGCGAGCCAGCGCAAGAGAGAGAGGAGCGGGAGAGAGAGAGAGGGGGTGTACTTAGCTGCATATTGAGAGCGTCAAGCAGTGACGACCAACTGGCGATTGTGGAGACTGTAGTCAGCCCTGCCCACGTCTTGCCATGGCCAAGTAAGGCATTTCCAGGTCTAAGCGCCAAATGCACTTTCAGTCGAGTTGCAGCCAAGAGTCATAATTACAATGGGTAAGACAGAATTTAAAAATACTGCACACCGTGCAAATATTTAAGCTGGTGCAATGAATCATAAGTAAGTTACACATTTATAAATTTAATAATAGAAATGCACTGAATCTCAATCATTGGGTGAATTTACAAAATTATTTATGAATTTATTTAGATTAACTGTTTGATTACATATACACAAATAAAATGTACTCCAACATTATTTAATTCTAACTCAGCGATAAAAAACATTAAAAGCACCATACTAGTAAGTAAATGCTACGGAGTTGCTGATTTGTTTAACTTTATTAAACTTAATCATTAGTGACGTTAAATAAAGCCATTTTCTAAAATATTTTAGCATTTATTAAGCCAGTTTTAAAAGTCTGAGTAAGCATAATCTTAGGCCGATTCTCCCGTTCGTTTTGGCTAACATCCACAGTTTGAAAGTGGATATCATTTATAATTCGACACCGACATCTATATGACTGTTAACTTTGTTTGTCCGATTTTCCCTAGTCCACGCATAAAAAAAAACAAAATCAAGCTGTAAACATTAAAAAATTAATCGCAAGCGCAAATTGTGAGACGCTTTTTTATTTTTGTTTTTTCTAGGGGTAAAACAAATAAAGGACACTCATTACCGCACCTCCCCCGGCTGGGCGGGTCAAGTGCTGTGTTGTCCTGGCGCTGATTTGTCCTTTTGACGAAACATTAGGCGGACAGCCGAACACGAGACGGGACGAAGAAAAAGCAGCGTATCCTGCAAAAAGTGTTTTTAATTTAATTTTTTTTCACATTTAATTTTTGCGTTCACATTTTTTGATGAAGTTGAAAATCATAATATACAACACAGGGCCACAGGACCTGGTCCTGACGGGGCGTGGCGCAGCGGCGGCGAGACGGGGCTAGGCACTGAAAAATAAATAAGAGTAATTAAATTTCGTAACAAACATGACGAGATAATGGACCGAGGCCATTAACAGTGCCCGGACCGTCAGTCAGCCACCGTCTGACCGCTGCAAAGATGACGAGAAGAAGCTGTTGACGCTGATGGTGGCTGGGATAGCCGGACAGCTGCAGGACGACAGGACACGAGCCCAGCACGGACCTGGAGCTGCCCAGTCGTCCCATAGATCATGCGACAGCTCTCGCCAAGAGCCGCTGCTTTAATGTCCTCTGCATTTTTCACACAACCTACGCCAAGTTCCTCAGTTGTCCTCGGTAATCCTTTGCGCACGAACACAACTCCCACAGGCAAATATTTCTTGACTCAGCTGCTTCTTAGCGCCCAGTTCTGTTGCTGTCTCAAGTTTCAGGAATTATTGCATCATTTGGGGCTTGGGCGAGGGTTCAGGTTTGCGCCAAGCGGAGGGGTCAGGGGTCTCCGACTGAATGACAGTCTGTGGAATACATCCTGATGACAAAGCATCAAAATAAGTTTCACGTTCGACTGGTATAAGAACTGAGAATTCGGTTGGGCTTGATGTGGAACATCTTTAGGTCTTTCTACTTGAAGCGACAAGGAGGTTAGGGTAATTGATATTAAGTGTTATAATAACTAACCAAGCTCATACTCATCAATTTTAAAATTACATATATTGCTATCGTTAAATTATAAACGTTAATATATCGTCTGAGCCCCGTAAATCTATCGGCTTTTTTATATGCGAACAATTATTAAGCTATACCCATTACCATACTCAGTTTTCTAATTAGATGAAAGTGAAGAACAAAGAAGCAGACTACTAAAGTGTCCTTGATATCCAATCGATGAAACATAGTATGAATAATGAATGTTCCATAATCACAGAAATATTATTACAATATATGGTCGACAGCTTAGCCTTAACCTTAAGTAGAGCAGGAGAAAATAAACTAAGAAACAAACATTGTTAAATGCAAATTTTGAAGCATGTTAAAAACTCATATTATCTGTTAATATAATAAAGATTTTCATAATATAAAAAAACAATATATGGCAAATAATTATGGCTCTTTGGATCCATCCATTGCCCCGCTTGCATTGCATCTTCAATGCCGATTGCGTTTGGTTCTTGCAGGATGTGCTGCCTACTCCATCAAGTTGGACATGCAAGTTCGTGCATGTAGGATTTGTGGAGCGGAGCTGCTCGTCTAACCATCCATCCATTGCTGAGAGACAGCTGCACAAAATTGGCCAGCCAGCGGCGGCACAGGGCCAAGAATGGAAGGCGGCGCTGTGGGGCAAAGCAAATGAATGGGAATGCAATGCGCGGCATATGCAGCGACAGCGACTGCAACAGCGACTGCGACAGCGACAGCGACAGCAGCGGCGTCCAAGGACATGCAGCAAGGCGTTCGACGATGGATTACGCTGCTTCCGTTGACCGAACATCGAGTGGGTTCGAGTTGGGGCCAATGCAACGTCATCGTCATCTAGCTGACGTTGTCTGCGCGCTGTTTACCCGCGTTATCCTTTTGGCACTGACCGCTTTTGTTGTTTTGTTATTTTTCATGTCAGTCAAGAATTGGCAAGCAGCGAGCAAAACAGGACATGGCCGATGAAATATGTTATATGTAGTACACGGAGGGAAGCTGCCAGCAGAATCGTCGTCGCAAGTGGGGGCGCAGGGGGCCGCCAGTTGGAGCACATTGCATCAATATTGAAACGTCAACATCAACTCGCCAGCGGCGAAATGGCGCTTGCTGCATAGACAAAAGCACGATTGAGTGGGGCGGAACGATGGGGAATATTGGGGGGCGCTGTACGGTGACGGGACAAGGACAAGGAATCCAACGACGAAGAAGACGACCCAAAAAGCTGATGAAGAGTTCAAATTTTTCTTTGTGTGATTTGACGAATGAGCTGTCATCTTGCATTGGAAATGCTCTCTGGGCCCACACACACACACACACACACACACACAAACACACGCACACACACAGTCGGACAAATGCACAGCTGATGGCTTTTCTTGTTTGTTCTTTTATAAAAAGTTGCTGACCATTTCTTTTGATGGTTAGTTAAGAAGAATGTTGAAAAGCACAAGAGCAACCTGCATTCATAGACAGATGGATAGATAGCTGGTTCTTGTTTGCCCTTGGCCAAACTTTAAATTGTTAAAGACACACGAGCTTAGCCTGGTTATTGAGCTCTCGCTGCTGGAGTCCTTAACGAGCTGTGCCATAATTGAATAAATGTTAAAGCTAATTTTACTGTGAGTATTACTTCTTCAACATGTGTTATTAGCTGGAACTTTTTTATAACGAAAATTATTCAGCAAAAATAATTGTTAAATACTTATTGATAAATTAAAAATAGTAGCTTTTATCAAGAAAGTTGCATCTCAAAATGATTTAAATGATTTTTAAAAAATATATTTGCATTGCCAGCACAAAATACTACCATAGCTTGTTTTCGTAACAATTAACTCTGTGTTTTCAATCTAAATCCGAATATGGCATTCCTTAAGTCGAACAATAAAGTGCTAAACCGAACTAAATGAACATATTCACATCCAACTCGTTCATATTTGAAGGCATAAGTACAAAAGTTAAAGGGAAACATTAACTTTAACTACATTTTTGACTCGACTGTCCTCAAACGAGGACACTTTAACTCCTTTCGATATGTTATATATGTATTTTTAAGCCAGCCAAAACAGGGCACTCAAATGCTTGTGGACCTTAACATAATCATTTTGTAAGTAGGTCCAACAAGTCTCAGCCAGATAGGCGAATCCGGCTCAAAGCTCAACAGAGTGCATCCTCGTTGCCCCCAAAGCCCCCAGCCAAGTCGAGGAGGCCGAAACACATATTGTGCAACGCCAACGCCATTCATCGAAGCGTGGCCGGCCATCACTTGGCTCGTTTGCTCATCGTCAAGACAAATGGAGAATAAATAAATTACTTTCGGCCTTTTTGCAATTCCGAAACGTCAGTGCATATTCTGGTCAACCAGCCAGTCCGGTCCGGTTCGGGCCAGGCCAGGCCAGACCGGGCCAACAGCCAAGCCAACAGTTGGTCGTTGGCCAGCTGCAGTTGATTTTCTTGTGGCCTTATTGTTGTCTACATGTGATTGTTATTGTCGCTCTTGTCATTGTTGTTGTTGTTGCTGCTGTTGTTGCTGCTGTTGCAAGCGACGCCTCCTCTGCTAAACTTTTAAAACGTCAATCAATTGTCCAAAGTTGTCGGAGTTGTCTGACATGTTTTAAATTAACTGACGAAGACGAACCAACCTAAACGATTTATGGCCCATACTCAAGATGGCGACTTCCCCCCCTCCTCCACGCCCACCCTCCCGCGCCCGCAGCCAGCTCCCGCTCCAACTGTCCGAATGGCTAAAATCCAGCCAAACATACACCGACTGTCAGACCAGAGCCCGAGCAGCTGCAGGAAGGCCAACGCCATGAAAATGGCCATCACTCGATATAAATTGTTGTAGTGCCAGTTTTGGGAATGGTCATCAAACCATATACTGTTAATTCACGAGACCCAATCAATTGGGACCAGAGAAATACGTTCAATGATTGGACGCTTAAGACAAGTTTATCGAAAATATACGTACTTATATAATTAATTTATAAAAGTGCTATAGAGTATTCTAGATATGCTATTTATATTTATATGTGTATATTTATACCATATTCACTTTGTAGAATTGTCACAATAAAGGTATTTATTTGCATTGCTCTATAAACTTCAGTCCTTTTTTCAGACACATCATTTGCTATCGATATGTCAAGTATTATCTGAATCGCTCTACAATTGCAGCCGAAATCATTTACATTGTCAATATGGAGAAGCCCAGCAGCGACAGGATGTGTTTTTGCATACTGGGCGAATAATTTGCGGGGCTTCTGTGTGTGCTTCAAAACAATGCAAATATAAATTATAATATAATAATAATTACTGTCAAACAATAGAAAATTAATTGCGAAACAATCAACGTTTCATTAAAACAAAATGGATTTGACATAATTCAAATGCAGGAGTGCATAAGTGCCGCCCACTGTTGACGGTGACCCCCCCGCCCTCCTGGCAGTTTCTGGTTCTGGTTTGGATTCCGGAGAGACCTACCGAAGTCCCGCCACCCTGCCCGAGTGTTACGCTGAATCATTCGTTTGGAAAATATTTAATTAATTTTTGCCAATAATGCTGGGCAGCGCGAAAAAATAAAACAAGCCCGATCCGCACGCACACAGACATTACCGCAATTATGGTATTCCATCCAATTCCCGCCCCGGGATTGGCTGACTTCTGGCCGTGTGATATATTAATGCCAGCGTAATGATGTCGTCGGACTTGTCGCTGTCGCTCATTTAATAGGTCCGGCTCACAGACTAATAACCAAATAGACTTTAGTCGTCGCACAAATTACTGAAGTGGAAATCTCCCATCTCAGCTCCGTGTGCGTAAGCGGCTTTAACTATTTATCTGTTCTCCGCAAATGAATGCTGCCAATAATGGGATTTCAATAATACTTTTAAAATTTGCAAACTTAAAAGTATTTAAGCAGAGTCAAATAAAATTAGTTTTTTGGGATATATACTGTATATTATTTATCAATGTAGTTTATTTCTAGGGACTTTTTGATATATTTTATTCCTTACTCCGTACTTCAACCCAATAAAATATTCTACTCGCTCCTTCTCGCTACAATATTTGACTCGTCTCAAGCAGTTATCGTTGAGTACTCAGACTAGGTGATTCCTCAGTCGTTGTTGCTGCCAGTCAAAATAAACTGACAGGAACTTAAGCTGAAGGATGTTCGAAACGAATTCCGTTGGTGTAAGCGAAAGCTGAAGGACAACATCAACCGGACTTCTGACGGATGAACACTGAGATGGACGGCCAGGATGGACAGGACACACAAGTGCAGCAGCATTATCCCGCTGAGCAGTGTAAATGACTGCAAAATGTGAAAATAATAATGGACTAAACACTAAAATTTACAACTAGAGCAGGAGACGGAGCAGAGCACACAGCAGAGGAGCCGAAACTCATCGGATGCTGCAGCAAAGGACACTCTCTCGGTGAGGTAACGTGAGATTCTTTGCCGTAGGTGTGGGGATCAGGGGACGATGGTCATCCGGCTGAACTGTCTGCTGCAATTAGATGGCCAGTTGAATTGGACAGTTTGGACAGCGGAGCGCTTGTGCTAGATGGATAGATGGATGATCGGATGGGTGGACGGGTTGACAGCTGGACAAGTAATTGCAAGGTACGAAAACAGTTTGATTTGCCTGAGACAGACTCAAGTTGCATCTTGATTGACAAGCAGGCAACACACAAACCGCATTCCGTTTAATCGAACGCATTTATTCCGGCTTTTTCTTTTCTTTTTAATTTATGCCTTATCTCGATGCAAGGCGAGTTCCATTATTTGGGCTTAATTGACAGCCAGAATGCAGTCAACGAAAGCCAAATATTGATAAATGAAAAATACATGGCGAACAATTATTTAGTCGTTGAGGCCAGGCTGAAAGCAAGCTTAGCCAAGGGCAATATACATCTGGCCAGCAGCCCATCCAATTAAATGCCTTTGCATGCCTGTCAGTGCCATCAGACGCACTAAAAGCTAAAATAATACTTAAAATGTCAACTATTTTTCAAGTAAAAGATTTTACATGCATTTTGGAGCGCCTGCAACGAGCAACGAGTACCGAGTACCGAGTACTGAGTATCGAGTACGAGATGTGTTCACTTCAGAATCACAAATGAAATAAAATATTTTATGTACATGACAAAAAACTTTGCTAGTTGTCAACCGCCAGGCTTTTTTGCTCATTTCACTCGCCTCCCATTGATGGAACATCCTCGACCCTCTCTCAAAATGAACTTCCTTTGCATCGCTATCTACCGTACTTCGCCCCGCTCGGTCCGTGCCTCTACCAGCTCAAAGACGAAATGAAAATCTAAAGTCTGCCATGTGCCGGTTCATCATTTGCTTGTCTTTCCCTGTCGCCGTGTGGGTGGTGCGTGCGGGGGGATGAGGGGAGGAGGACGAGGACGAGTTCGGAGATGAGGCTGTGTCTGCAGTCATTTGTCCAAACTGCATCCGCCAACGGATTGGGGGGCGTTGGCTGGAAATCGCTGGCAATGGGGGGTGGGGGGTGGGTGGTTGCGTCCCACATGAAGCTTGGCTGCCTGCAGTTTTGTTATTGGCAGTTTTGTAGCTAAAAATCTCGAAATACTTTTGACATACAAGTATGTACGTGTTTGTTTAGTTAGCACTGAGAGTGTATGTGTGTGTGCACATGTGTGTGCGGTTGTGGAGAGCAAGTATTGCCATCTTAGTGTTTGAGTATCTGAAAACTGAACATTGTCGGCTGTCTTGCCGACTGTCACTCAGTCGAACTCTTTCTGCAAATGTTCATTTGTGCAAGTGTCTCTCAGGCTCAGTCACAAGTCCGATTGTAAAATGTCAGTGGCCTTTTCCAACACACATTTCCAAATAAATGTTTATCGAGTAATATATAAAATCTGAAGTGGGTAGCAGATCCATTAAATGAATTGTTCTTACTTCTGTTAAAACTCGAATCACATTGCTTAGAGCCGTTCCTCTGTCACTTTAGAGCAAATCAAAACTGCCAGTGAAACTTTAAGGATGCGAGGCAAAGTGCAGGAAGAGGCAGAGAGTGAGAAAAAATGGCTGCAGTTGTAGCAATAAAATCGGAGGATCCTTTAAATTGCTTGCTTAAACTAATTCGGGAGAATACTCAAATATTGCAGGTTAAGGATAATTTTTAAAGGACCCTAGTCGAGTGCTTCGAAATAAAATAATGTAATTAATTATTTCAATTAATTCCTAGATTGTGTTCGACACATTACCAATTTTTTATTAAACTTTTTTTTAAATACACACACGAAATTTGAGTTGTTGTGCTTTGATACGAAATCTGCATTGTACGGAAAGAACGTATAATTACGTTCTACTGCCACTCATTAGGCTGCGCAGGCGAAGCACTGCAAGACGGATTCGTGCCACCCTCAACCACCGGGAGACAGCTGAAAAACCACGGACATGAAACGCGCGGCGCGGAGAGCCTTCTGGCTGTCGTCCTGGTCCTCATGCTCGACGGCGTCGGCGTCGTCGGTCAGTTGGCAAGTGACGTTGACGTGCCGTGTGATTTTGATGTGCAAAGTTTGCGCTCACTGACCGCCAGGGGGCGCTGCTGCTGCCGCTGCTGTTGCCGCCGCGGCACGGCGAGTTCTTGGGGCCAGGACAGACAGGACGCCACTTTCGAACAGACGCGCGTATGACATTTTTCACTTAAGCTGACAGTTATGTACAATGCACGGAACAGCAAACAGCACACACACACACACACACACACGATGCCAGCCCACCACCCACTTGGTGGGGTCAGGCAGGGCGCTCGCTCAACTGTCATTCATGGCATGCCGTTTACCGTTATTAAAAAATTACATACTTACGACAGAAGAAAGGACAAATAAAAAGCGAAAGAAAAATAAATTCAAAAGTTTCACATGCACGGACTAGGGGGCCCTTGGGGTCGGGGATTGGGGCTTTTGGGGAATGTTTTGACGCTTGACACGTCACAAGTTTATAGTGGCTTTTGACAGCTCGGACACACTTCGCTTTGCGCCACATATAAAAAGTTCTCCACACTCATCCTCAACCCCCTGCACCTCGCCCCGCTTGAGGCATTTACCACAGATCTAGCAACTGTTCTCCGGACCCGGCGGCCATCTCCTGCCTTGGGAACACTTTTCTACATATTTCAGTTGAGTTCCTTTTTTTTGGACTTTCTTTTGCACCCAACCAACCACTCAGCTCGTCAATTGAGTCGCCAGACAATTTTTATACAAAATTTTTGTAGTTTAGAGAAACTTCACTCCGAACAGCTTCCGGTCAGGCATACGTCAAACTTCGTTGCAGCTACCTCGACGAAAGCCGCCCCCCCCCCCTCCCCCCGCGAGGTCGCCTCGGCTCTGTTCTGGCCATCATCGTCTCCGCTTTGGCCATTGGCCGTAACACTTTTGGCCTTTTTGTGCTGATGATGATTTTGTGGTCACTCCTGTTAATCCTTAGAGACGTGTGTCGAACATGAATTTCGTTCGCAGCGCATATAAATAATAATTTCTGGCACACGGGGCATGTGTGTGTGTGTGTGTGTGTGGTCGAGTTTCGGACCCTGCCCAGCCATATTGCCGCAGACAGCTTGTCGATCTTTATAATGTTGTAATTGAAAACTTTTTCCACCGAAAACATTTCTTTTAAAATATTTTATACTTTTGATATGTCAACCTGCCTGAAAGCTGTCCACCCCCACCCACGACCAGGTCCACTGTGAGCCGAGCGAGTGGACAGTAAATTGCTACGGGCTGACTTTAGTCATAAAGTTTGTTATGCAGGCATAGAATACAAACAGACAGATCGGGACTCTGAGAAAGAACGGTAGCTTTATTTAAATTAAATTGTTGCTCAATTTCGTTGTAATTAAAAAAAAAGAATTCTTTTCCATACATTTTATAAATGCAATTTATAAAACTAATTGATTAAAAATAACCAATTTAACATTAAAGCTTAACAAAGTAATTCAACAATCGCTTTACGTTGGCCGTCTTCGCTTTTCTGACTAAAAGTCCACCAGCCCTAAAGTGTTAAGAACGGGAAGAACCATTCGAATATCCTCGAGGCGCCGTCGCTGTCGGAGTTCAGGCGTTCGGGGCCTTGGGCGCTCCTCGGGCCGTGGTCAGTTGCCGTAGTTGCCCTTGTGGCTGGTCGCCTCGTCTTTGTGCTAAATAATGATGGAAACTTAAGCGCCGCATGAATGAAGTGAGGGCAAGCGGCAAACTGACAGGCTAAACTTTAAGTGAATGTCCTGCATTTTATTTTTTGTTGTCCTCGGAGAATATGTGAAAGTTGAAATGTTTCCAGAATTAAACTAGCACAAATAAAACAAAACCAAAAAAAAAAAAACAAAAAAAGACGATGCCACCAAGCGGTAAAAAATAAGGAGAACTTTAATAGTTCTTAAGTTTTTTGACGTTTTGTTCGTTGAACCTGTCAATTTGCTGCCTTTCACAGTTGCCCCATGTGAGTGAGTCTCTCTCTGTGTGTGTGTCTCCTAAGTCCAGGCTGGCCAGGACCAACGTTAAGTTGGCTGTGATCATCTGCGCAAATGTGCTGCTAAATATGCTCACGATAGCTGAGCAATATATCAGGCAATCTCAAACTTTACCAAAAAATTCCCCATGCTTCAAGTATTGACTGTTTGAAATATTTTTCAATATATACATACATACATACATATGGAGTCCACAATGACTTTTCTTATATTGGATATTGGAAATGGAATTAAAATTTAATTTTAATTAGTTAAATTGAAATTTAACTAATGAAATAATTGTCTTTTGTAGTGTTTTCAGCCAAGTTGCTTTGCATTCCTTCGCATTTATATATTGTATAAATACTTATATAATTTTCTCCATATTCCCCATTTGACGCTCACGGCACTCACGACATTTGGCTCACGCTCACGTCAGTTGTCCAGCTCTGTTGGCGCTTCTATGCTGCGTGTTTTGGTTTAAATCAACCCGCTCCTTGGCCTCCGCACGTGCCACCGCATTGTCCTGCGGCTGTCTAGTGTCCAGTTGTCCTGATGGCTGCTGCTGCTGTTGCTTGTCCGATGTCCTTATTAAAGTCCTGACGGTCCTGCCTCAACTTGTGCTCGTCGCTGCTGCTGCTTGCAGTTGTTGTTGTTGCTGTTGCTGTTGTTGTTGCACTGCTTGTTGCTGTTGTTGTTGGCGATGTCACTCCTGCTGTTGATGCTGCTGCCGACGTACTGGTTGTTGTCGTTGTTGTTGTTGTTGCTGTTGTTGCTGTTGCTGTAGCCCACTTATCATCCCCGGTGACACTTTATAATTTCTTTACTTTTAGTGATGTCACTATTTATTTCATTTTTCCATCAAAACTTTTAAGTTTTACAATAAATTTTCAGAGGAAATACAAATAGAGTGTCCAGCATACACACACACACACACACACACACACCCACTCCCGCATACACACACGTAAAGGTTGCACCGGGGGTTTTTACGGGACACTTTTAGAGCAATGCAGCCGTTGGGCGGTGGTCGGTGGGCAATGGACTTCCACTTTTGTAAGTGACGTCCATGTCACTGTCAGAGTTGCCTCCTCATTCTCACAGACAACCCCTTTTCCAATTTTTTGTCGCTTTGTTTTTTTTCCCCCTTTTGCAGGAACTTGACATCAAGTACATTACGTTTTTTTTTATCATTGCACGCGACTGGGTAAAAGCATTTATAATTAAATATTATATTAACTCATTCTTGATGATATGAGAGCTAATAAGTCTGACACAGATAATAGCTGTGATTTGATAAATAATTTGATTTCTCAAAGGATATTTATAGCCAAGCTACATCAGCAATTGCATTATGGATTCGTTAAGGATTTATTAAAATGTTCTTTAATAAAATCTGTTGCTGAAAATACGCAAAAATTAATTATTTATTATTTATTTTCTACTAAGTTTAGTTAACCAGATAATTTGAAATATGTATGTTTAAATTAAAAAGAATATTTGTTTGACCTTCTAAGTGACCTTCAGCAATTGCATTATGGATTCGTTAAGGATTTATTAAAATGTTCTTTAATAAAATCTGTTGCTGAAAATACGCAAATAATAATTATTTATTATTTATTTTCTACTAAATTTAGTTAACCAGATAATTTAAAATATGTATGTTTAAATTAAAAAGAAAATTTATTTGACCTAAGTGACCTTATGAAACTTTAATAATATATTCATATTTTTTGGGCAGATAAACGACCCACTTTGCCTAGTGTTAAACGGTTTTCCAATCCCAATGGAGTTTCCAGATCCTTTTTGATGACTGCATTAATTTTCCATCCACCTCAACTCGCAATGTCCAGATGTGGCAAGATGGGCTTTCAGCTGGCACTTTGGCTCATCTCATTATTACTTTAATATGCAATATGCAGCTGCGGCCGGGTGGTGCGTGGAGCGCGGTGCGGTGGTTACGGGTGGAGTCTGTGAGCGTGGCCATGTGCATATAAAACTTTTAAAGAACTCACATTATGTGCCCGATACCAAAACATTTTGCACTTGATGGTTGCCTAGTCGCCTGATGCCTGATGGCCGTGCTCTGCATCCTGGCCAGGATGTACTCCGTCCTGGTCCTGCTGCTGCTGCTGCTGGTGCTCGGTGTCCACATGACTTTGTTTGAAGTAACTTTTGCTGGCATCAAGTAAACAATTTACGACAGCGCTGATGATGACGTCGACTGGGCGCTGATGATGCCAAAGGGCCAGCTCCAGTGGGGTAAGGAGGGTGAGGGGGACACAGCTGTGTCCGCTGCACTTAACGCCGGCTTTGGGTGGCAACTGGCAAACACTTTCCACGCTCGGTCGCTCGCTTTTGTCTGTTGCATTGGAAACTATTTGAAATCCTGCGGCGCTTTGTGCAAAAGCGGATTCGTTTCAACGCCCTCGCCAGTCCCCGTGGGCGTCCAGTAAGCATAAAAGTCAAATGCACTTGCATTGGCGCCACGCCTCAACTTCCACCGGCCCCCTGCCCGCTGCTCCTCTGCTGATGATGCTGAGGGAATCATTTTTCAACACTTCATGCATTGCCGACATAATGAAGTGGCCGCCAGCCGCCAGCCGCCATCAGCCGTTGCCGACATTCGCCTGCATTTAGCCACAATATCCCTTTACGCGCATTTGTTTTTCCCATCATTATACCCTGGAAATGCGTAAGACAGGGCATGTTGCGCTTGCTCACAATAAAAGGCCGTAAAAGTATCTGATTTTAAGCGAACGCATTGTTAAGTTCATTTCGCTGGGTATCTGCTAGTCGGGCACTTGCGCCTAGAGCTCATTCTCTTCTTTTTGCGGCTCTTTGTCGACTTTTATTATTTCACTTGGCGTTTGCTTTTTACTCAGCTGCATTTTTATTCCTCGCCCTCAGCGGCTGCGTCGGCGGCCGTCAGAGGCGATAGATCATTGCGGTCGGCCGAGCAGCCGCCGTTGCCGTTGCCGCCGCCGGTGCTGCTGGCCGGGTTATGTCCTGCTCCATTTGTCCGGCGTAATGAAGAGTCAGAGTCCTAACCCTGGCAGCAAACAGCTGAAGCTGAAGCTGCAGCTCATTGAAAATGGCATTTTCCTCGGGACTTTTCACTTCTGTCATTTTACTTTTTCGGGCGATGGCACAATTTTTACATCTGTTTTGTATTTATTTAGGTTAATCCTTTGGTGTTGCTTCCTTTTTGCCCACAAATCCTTCTTTTATTTCAATATTTGTGCGCCGTCTTTGTGCACTTTTATGAGTGGACTTTGCTGTTGAAATCTTTGAGCCTTTGTCTGCTGCAATGTACACTACTCACAAATTGCATCCATTACATTAGCAAACAGTGTCCAATCATATCAGCCTCCCCCCCCCCCCTCTATACCGCCCTGCATACGCATAAAATGATGAATAAATCTTTTGAGAATACTCTTTACTTTTTAGTGCAAATTTTAAAATATATATTTAGTAATTGCTATAGCTTTTGCATATTAATAAAGAAAAAATAAAAAAAACATGTTATTTTACTCTCGTAGACAATTAAGATTTTAAATAATTTGTTGCCTGGCAGAACAAAGTAAGCTATATATGTAAGTATATACATATGTATGTGTGTACTTCGTGCTCCGATTGAATCACATTTTACTGAAACGTGTTTTTTGATTTGTTGTAGATAATAAAGTTATTTTAGAAAAAATAATGTCAAAAACAGGCTTTACTTACAGCTTAATTATCTATCGATTGTTTCTATAATATACTAAAAGAAATTCCCATTCTCGTCCGCTTTGACTGATTTTGTAAATAAAAAATTAAATTTCAATGTAAAATTCCAGTTAATTGAAAAATATATTGACGATGATGACATAACATGTAAGTCATGAAATTTAAATATGAAAATTGTCTATGTCATAAACTTTTTAAGTGTTATATTATAACACTTAAGAGACACTTTAGCCAACAGAGAAGCGCATTCTTAAAACCCATTTTAATGTATAACTATGGCATTAAGTTAACAGCCGAATGTTAACGTCACTTTAACATTGATTTGGAAAGGCCATAAATGTCGTAAATTAACTATCAAATGGCAGTTGGAATGCCCGAGGCGTTAAATTTGCGGGCCAACTGTTGTGGGCTATAAGTATATGTCAGGCGGCGCAACAAGGAGGCGCCACCAGCGAGAAGAAGAAGCAGCAGCAGCAGAAGAAGAAGAAAAGCCATTGGCAGTTATCTGCCAGGCAATACGAAATAAATGGCTACATGAATGCAGTTACAGATCCATTGCACAAGATTGAAGACACACAACAAGCGAGGTGCGGCAACGTGTCGCGAATTATGAGTGCCCCACAGTTGCACGCACACAGGCACACAGATAGTCGCACACATGCGGCTCGTTTATCGCCCATTCGCGCATAGTTGGCAACACTTAATAATTGAAAAGGAAGCAACGATCCGCCAGTTCGCATCGCTGCTTCCAGGCCCGCCCCGCCCCGCCCCTGCTGCCCCCTCGCGCGTCGCGCAGTTTGTCTAGTCGACGCCGCCAGTCGCCTGTCCCGGCGCTGTCCAAATGTTTGTCGATAAATTTACGGATGTGCGAGTGTCTTGTGCGAGTCTCGAGTCTCGAGTCTCCAGTCGCGAGTCGCGAGCGAATCGCGCTTGGCGGATGCCATCACTCGCGCCACCAGCTCGCCGATGCCCCGCTCTTTGGCTGAGTCGCGACGTCAGTGCTATCTGCGTCTATACGGGTGGTGTATCTGCAGCTGCATGTATGCGGCTCGTTTGGGAAATTTGAATTTGATTTTGGAGCGGGCGGGCGCAGGGAGGGGCGAGCGGTGCGGCTGGCTGCTCGGCAATCTGCGGCGCGTAAAAGTTATTGACAATGGGATGTATCTGTCGGGTAGTGTCATTAATGGCGAATGCTTTATGATCACATTGCTGCGCAATTTTCAACACATTTTGCGCTCGTTTTCAACCGCGACCCCCCAGTCCCCCCTCCCCCTCCCCTCGTCGACGATTTTCATGTTTATTGAAGTGTAGATATTTTTATCTATTTTAGAGGCGCAAGTGTTTATTTCGACTGATTACGTGCTCTGCCTGTGACTGCAACTGCCTTCAAAATTATTGCCCAAATAATATTCGAGAAATATATGCGCGCTCCTCTGTTCTTTGAACTAGTTGATAAAATTATGACTCAAGTGTTATTCCATGTGTGCCGCTGAGTTCCCATCCCCAGTTCAAGATTCGCCATGTCGTAAATTCGCCTTTGTAATGGAACATTTGCTAACATTATTGCCAACAGTTGAAAGGAAAAATGCTTTTCGCTGCGCTCGCAAATACCTCAAGGTTACGCGGGGCTGCCAGCTTATTATGATAATGATGATGGGAGCCAATAACGGCAATCAAGGTGGGAGGCCTTTTCCATTGGCTGAGCATCAATAAATGCAACGTTAAGTGCAATAAGTTCGTGGAATTAAGAGAATTCGAAATGTAATAAACCACCTGAAAGGTGTTTAAGATCAGTCGGTTAACGTATTAAAGTTGAAGGAGAAGTTATAGGTATTATTGGTTTTAATCATTTAAATGCTTAACCAAAATTCATGCTAAATTGTACCCCATAAATTCACAAATAGTACATTTTAATTTTAATTTAATTATAACTTAATTATCTGCATTCTATTATCATCGTATCAGTTAATCTGTTATGATCAACATTAAAAGAGATTTAAATACTCGATGTTTAAATTCAGTTGATAATACGACTTCTAAAATAGCCGAAGTCAGAGAATGCAATCTCAACTGATTACTCCTCTAAGAAATGAACCTTTCCCCACAACGAAAGAGGGCAGGAAAAACCAACTGATGGATAACAAATTGCAGTTGACTAACATTCGGGGCTGGGTTCGGGTATTTGGGGGGTATCGAAATTGTGAAACAAGCTTCGACACATTCGGATGTTTTGCTCCGAGGTTGTTGGTATGCAGAAATCTGGACGAGTTGGCAATAACTAAGCGACTGATAAATGATGTTGGGTCCGTGGCGCGAAGTCAACTAGAGAATTTCTCTATTTCGGTCAATCGAGCTGATGCTGATGCTGATGCTGATGTGATGTGTGCAACTGTGTATGGGCCAGAGGCGGGCTGGAGGGGGGTCGATTGAAATGAATGTGCGGGCATTCCTTCGGCTGACAGTATTGTGTCCTCATTCGCCGTCGCTCGACAAGCAAAATATGTGGCCAAGTTGTCACTCGGAGAACGGCGCAGAAGGAGAAGAAGTCGCCGCGATATGTGGGGCTCATGTTCCCTAATGTTGGGCAACGCCACCCCGCCCCCCCCCCCCCCACACAACCCTTTGCCCAGCTGTCCAACCGATATTTTGCATGTTGTCGTGTTGGTCTCGTTTCATCCTCGCTTCTGATGTCCTCGCTCTGACAGCGCGACCGCCGGCCGCGCCCCTCCTCCGGCACAGTCTTATTGTTTGGCGTTGCTAGTTCGCTACTCCCCCCCCCCCACTCACCCCGCGACCCCTTTCCCATTTCGTTTGTTTTTTGCTCTCGCTCCGCTTGACATTCGTAAGATGAAGCGACAGTCCGCGCGTTGCGACAATCGCCACACATTTGAATTTTATTGGCTCGCCTGTCAATGTTCCATTTCGCACACTCGCACACACACACACACACACTATGATGGCAAAGCGGATCTGCAAAAACAAATAATAAAGCCAGTTCCATATGCAGATGAAATAACAAAGCTGTTGAAGGATGGTAAACGGATGGCACTACGATTAGCTTTCCGTCTGATTCCTTCTCTTATCACTAGCCCAAAAATCTTTTGGTATACAGTTTTCAGTTTTCAGCTTATTGTTTTTTTTTTAGAAATATTTCTTATTATTTTTATTATTATTTCTTATTTCTGCATATTGGAACTCATATATAGTTATATATAATTTGAGTATTAAAAAAAA
This sequence comes from Drosophila robusta, assembly GCA_035043565.1. Lineage (NCBI taxonomy): Eukaryota > Metazoa > Arthropoda > Insecta > Diptera > Drosophilidae > Drosophila > Drosophila robusta. The sequence goes on along the minus strand of JAWNMW010000583.1, from coordinate 6,490,918 downwards.
TATAATAAAACTGAGTAATTATTTAATAGGATGAGCAATAATACTTTTTTTTTAATACGCAAACAACGCCACAGACTCCAGCCAAGTGCAGCCAGCACTCGGAGGTATCCAGAGTCTGGTGAATGGTAAGGAATAGGACTCACCTCAGTTCTGTGCTTCTAATGGAGATATCTATCTGGCAGCGTTGACTGCCGTGTCGCTTGCCAACAACGACAGCTTACCAAATTTGTTAACAATTTCGGAAGACAAGCGGCGAATTTGCTGCCGTGTCTGTCTCTGTCCCGCCTCTGTCTCCGTTTCTGGCTCTGCTTGCGGCAACTGCAGCAAGTTGCAGCAGTTTTTGGGCAGTTTTCGAATCGGTGGCAACGTGTTGTCATTGTCATCGTTGCTGTTGCTGTTGTTGTTGTTGTTGTCGTTGTAATGCAACGCCTACGTCCTGTGCAGCCTGCGCAGATCTGTGCAATTTGTTGCGCCACTTGGCAAGAAATGCGGGTGACAAAAGTTTCTGCTGCGGCAGCACAAGACTTGCAACAGGCTGTGGCGCGTCACTTTGAAGATCCCCCAATGCGATTAGAGCACTGAATCCGAGGCCAACAGGCGTGGGATAGTTGGCCAAGTGGCTGCACTTGGCCGCAGCGTATTCGCGAGTCGCGTGGACCCCAGAAGAGAAAGACGACAACTTTTTAATTGAGTTCGCACTCGGCCTGGCCGACGAATTAACCCCCAAATGATTGAGCAGCCGGCTCTAACGCGCTGCCACTTACGAGGCGGATGGGGCAGCTGCCACTGCCACCGGGAGTGGCAACAACAAAGCAGGGAAAACGTCGCGTCATTGTCATTGTCGTCATTGGCACTGGCTCCGGAGCTGGTTATGCTGCTGGCCGTGCCCATCAAAGTGTTGTCACTGTCAGTGCAAATGTCAGAGACACATCAGGGATTAGCGCAGGCTGAAGGCGACGGGCGGTGGGCGGTGGGCGGCGGGCGTTGGGTGCACGGCCCACGGAAGCCGGATTTAAGGGTTTATGCGCGGCTGACAAATACTCGTACCAGAAAGTCGCAGAGCACCTGCCGAGCCCCTGCTCCTGCCCCGCACAACAATAATATGCGCTCGTCCTTTAGGCAAACAAAACGATGTCAACCGCAATAACAACAACAACAATAATGAGGGCAAACATCAACAACAGGCAGCGACGCCGGCGACCACCACGGCTCAAAGTCAAAGGATTGGGGTCAGGGGTACAGCACAAGGGGTCGCTTCTGTGCGTGTGTGCGTGCGTGTGCGTGTGTGTGTGTGTGTGTGTTGTGTCTAGTGCCCATTTCGTCATTACTTCAACCACATTTACATGCGTCAGACCCGGCGAACCTTTGAAGCGTCCGGATGGCAGCGCACCAAACTGTCAGCGGGCCAACCCCCGTCTGACCGTCGCCCTCCCCTCCCCTGCCCCGCCCCCACCTTCGCTGCAGCTGCTCATCTTCGTTCTGCTGCGTCTGTCAAAGTCTGTGGGCGGCTTTCAAGTTGCCAAACCGGGAAGTTTCTTCGCTTTTGATGCACAGACCCCCCAACACCTCCCCGCCCTCTCGGCTCACCCTGCCCCCCTGCCCCCTGTCACATTTGCCTCCTCATTACGAATGTCCTGTGGCATTGTCAACATGTCCTACGCATTATAAACGAATTACTGTCGTCTCTCCGGTTCGTTGGGCTCCGCAAGTGTGTGTGCGTGTGTGTGCATGTGTGTGTGTTCGTCTGTGTGTGCTTCTGTTTTGAGTTTAGCCAGCAAGTTGGTTAATCGCCGGTAAATTTAATTAGACATCGGTGTGGGTAAATTACGGTAAATAAATGTCTGGCAATATGCGGCCCGCAATGGGCGCTCGTCTCTCGACTTTTTATCCATTCCAGAAGGCAAATAAGGGGTCATGTGAAAGTATATGAAATGTAAATTGACTGACAAACGCGGCCACTCCGACCTGGCCAAGGAAGTAACTCAGAAGATCAAGCCAGAAGTTTGTTGAGCAGTGTAATTTTTATAGCCATAAATGATGCTGTGTCTGAGTATCTCTTAAATGTATCTTTTGCTATAGATATTTATCCAGCTGGTTTAGTATAGAAAACTGATATCTGTTTCAAGTGTTCATGTTTGTATTCTGTATAAGAATTTTGTTTTCAGTACAAAAAGTTACTAAATATAAATATAAATAAATATATAAATCTAAATATAAATAAAATATTCAAATCTGACTCATTTGCTGGGAACAAAAACAAAGTTTGGATAAAATGCACTGTCTAAATTCCAGCGCAAAGTGATTTATATCTATTTTTTATAAGTTTTTTTTTTAAATTCTTTAGCGCATTTTAGGAAAATTAATTTTTTTGATTTCTTGCTGTGTTTAAAAAATTAAATTAAATAAAAAAATCGTACAATCTTCATTATTACAATTTGGGTAAATCCAAATAAAAAATATGTTGTTGCCCCCGTTCCACTTGCAACTTCCACTTGATAAACGCGCGTTTTTTGCATCAACGTTGGCAACACGGACACGAATGCGATGTCCTGGCGATGTCGATGTCGATGTCCCTGTCGATGGCGATGGCGACGCATCGATTGTCAAATGTCAGTGTAAAATTTTATTACTTCAATAACTTTGCCGTTATGAGGACTTAATTTATGAGTCGCAGGAACAGTGACAGGGACAGTTCCACACAGCAAGGACAACAATTGGAAAAAGCAACTGCTGCAATTTCTGCCCCATGTCCCGACTGCGTGCATGTGATAATGTCCTGTTTAAATGCAATAATTTCAACTGCAATTTTCTGCGGCCCTCAGTTGCCCTCGCTCTCTCCCTCCACCGGTGTCCTGTATGTCCTGGGTGGCCCGTGTGTCCTGGGTGACGACCAACTGACTGCCAGCTTGCATTTATTTATTGCTGACTGACGTGGCCCGCGGCTCGACTCGGTCCGCTTCGGCTGCCACCGGCAGGTGGAACCGGCACCACCGCCCCGCCCCGCCCCTCTCCGCGCCTCCAAGCCTGGTCAGCGGTTCGGGCCGCGTCAGCCTGTCTAGTTGGGGAGTCATAAAAACGAAAGTTATGACGTCGCCCCTTGGATTTATGGCCATTTTGCAGAATTATTGTTATTTATTTTATTGATGTCTCTGCTTTATGCAATTGCTAAAAAATATTTTGCTGCATACATTACAGCGCCGCATCGGAGCGGGGAGTAGGGTAAGTAGGGGGAGGGGGCGGGGCACCGTTGAAATGCACAGCAACAACTGTGGCATTACATTTTTCCCTGTCAGCGCAATTTATGTCCTTGACAGCGATAGGCATTTCCTTTGAAGTTTCAAGTGCTCGACGTGCGCGACTCGCGGCTCTGCCGCAAGGAGCAATTGCGGGCAGCGTAAGTCCCGTTAGGTCCAGGGTGCAACCGACACAATTGTCTAGCCCCCTCCCCTGTCTCTCTCTCACCCTCTCATCTCTCTCTCTCTGTGTTGATTTTCACAAGTGATTGCACTTCAGAGAGTCGAAATGTTGCCCTCGGTGCGAGCTCGGTTTTTGCATTTCAACGGCGTCGCTCGCAAATCGCGAATATTTTGACGGAAACGTGTCATAAATAGCGCCGCGTGTGGCCATAAACCTAAGCCCCCCAACTAGCCGGCTAGCTGCCCTTTTTGGACAGAGTTGATTTAGTTGTTTGTCTGGTTTCACTTGGATTGGCCCTTTGCGGGGTAAGACAACCACTCGAATTTGTGGCCGCAGATATCGAGTCAAATAAATCCAGGCGAAAGATAAATATAATATCGAATGGGTAGAGGTCAAAAGTACAATAAGCTCTTCTTACAAGCAATGCATCGATATATAAAGATGTTAGCAATTTTTGGGTTCAATGCACTTTGTCCTTTTTTATTTATCGAGTGCAGTGATGCAAATATACATATATAAAAATAGGATGATACTATAATGAATAAAAAAATTTAGAAAATAAATATATATATATATTCGTAGACAAATTAGACTATTTAATGTAATATTCCCAGAGGTCACGCTGGGATCTCCAATACCAAGAGCTACCAAAGTAAAATATTTGGGAGTCACATTTGACAGTTAAGTAAACTAAAATTAAAAAAATTGGACTGGATGCTGAGGAGTTCTAACTAACTGTCACTACGTAGCAAAAGAACAGTTTACAATGCGCTAGTAGCACCAATTTTACCATACGCAATTCCGCTCTGGGGAAAAAGCTTAGCCACGAATACAAACCGGCGAAGACTCAAAAGATTGCGCCCCTTATATACCTGAAACCTTCGAAAATAAAATAGTCATAGTTATTAAGTTATAATAATTGTTACAAAGCAATAGTTATAAAGGCAGTGCGCCTACCAATTGCTAAGGTTATTATGTTATAAATGCGCTATAGAGTTTTAAGACAATAAGCTGCAATAAAGTATGTTAATATTAAAAAAAAGAAAATGTAATATTATAGAAAGCTTATATTTTCAAAGTGCATTTATATTGTAGGATGTTGAAGTATTTTCATTATTTCATTATTCATTATTTCACGAAAACTAGATGTAAAGGCCAATGTATATTTTCAGATCTAGGCTCGAGTCGCTGGTTGTTATTAGAACATTTTTGTAGGTTTCTCAGCTTTTGCCTAACCGTTTGGCATACGCAAATCCACGTCCTGCGAGGTCAGCATCAGATTCGGTAAATTACAATTTGATTTTCGGCGCCGCATTTTGCAAATAAGCTGATAAAAAGCGCGGCCGTCAGCTGCCAACTGCCAGCTGCCAAGTCCCAGCTGCCACTTGATGATGACGGAATCGTGTCAATATCCAGTGGAGCCGGGCACGTGTGTGCCGCGTAAATTCCATGCGAATGCTAATGGGGCGCAGTCCCCAACTGGCAGGCCGAGATTTCAGCTGGAGCAGCTGGCACTTGGGGAGGGTGCAGGGGGGAGTGCGCGTTGCGTTGATGCTGGCGATTTTCGTTGGCTCCAGCAGCCATTAGCACGTGCACACATTCCAAAGATTGGACCGATGGCAACCCTGGCGGCGTCGGCGGCGGCACATAATTTGCGCAAATTACCGACAACGCGTTGCCATATTTTCCATTGGCAATGATGCCGTGGGGTCTCTTGACTCGCTTTCTATTTATGGCCGGGCCGGGTCCGGGACAGGTGCGAAACAAGCACGGCCGGGCCGGAGAGCCAGGACAACGTTTATCAGCGGTCCTGCCACTCCACGCTCGACGCTCCACGCTCCACGCCAGGCAGCCAGCACGAACTGCACAAATCATTTCCGAATTGCACGAAAGTTTGTCTCGCTGCGACGCTGGCGGAGATGTGGAGCAGCTTGGCAGGACATAAGCTGCGTCCATAACTTTGCCTTGTTTATGTTTGTGGGATGTGATGCGACCGATGCGACGGCGACTATGCAACAAAACACACTCCTCTCCTCCCACTCTCCCTCACTCTCTCTCTTCTCTCTCTAGGATGCCCTCTGAAGCCCTGGGATGCACTGCATACCATAATTTTGGCTAAGGTTCGCCACAGAGCTGCGGTTCCCTGGAATACGCCCTCTTTGAGGGATGTTGCTCTGTTCTTTGTTTAACACATTAAGTGCTACCTGCTAATAGATTAGCTGGCACCAAATATCAATAATAATTAAATATATGTCTTATTTGGAAGCTCAGGCCATATGTGATAGATAATATAATATTGCTAGTTTTTAAAATAAAACCAATTAAGATAATATAAATGTAAATATGTCAAATTTAAAAACCGAAAAAAGCGAGAACCTCAATAATTAAATGATCTATTCACCTGACAAGCTTTTTAACATGTGATCGGTACATAGGGGTATTCACTGTTAGAAAAATGTTTAATTTTATAAATCTTGAAATTGTTATATTAAAGAAATATAATACAATAATAAATGATAACCAAATTAAAAAGGTTTAGTTTATATAATAGTTGTATTTGGAGTTCGAATAATATTTTAAGCAATAATTACTTTAAAAAAGATATCAATTGTTTTAATATTATATATTATTGTGCTTGAGTTTTTGTAGAAATACAATATTTTAAAATTAATAATTATAGTGGATAGTCGATTTATGAAAGGATTTAAAAAATAATAACTGTATTTACATGTTTTTCCGGTACATATTTAGCAACAGTTGATGAACTTCATGCTGGTATTTGGTTCTTGAACATGGCCAATGCGAAGTTCATGTTGTGCGTCTCTAACAGTTGTTGGCCTAATGTGAGTGTGTCCTTAAGTGTCGTGTTCCTTGGCACGCCCTTCGCGCCCTGTGCAAGGTTAAACTCTGGTCCTGCCTCTGGGATATGTATGAGCGGTACGTGTGAATGGGGCTTCCAACTGCTGCCAGAGCTGATGCTGCTGCCGCTGCTGCTTGGCGTCACTTTCATTGATGCGATGTGATTCTGATGCCGTTCCCGATGGCGATGGCGATGGCGATGCCGATGCAGCATCGGGCGAGAGTTGGCAGCTCTTGTTATGCTAGACGCGCTTCCATCACGATTTCCATCCATTTCATCCGTGATGCAACGTCACGCACAGCCATATACAATAATATCAAATTCGCGCATCACTCCCAGCCTGCTCCGACTCCGACTCCGGCTCCGGCTCCGACTGCCACTTGCCACTGATGTGTCATGTCGCATGCGTCAAATGAATGTTTCATACTCCGAGCGGACCACGTGCCACATCGCCGCCTGCACTCGAGCCGGGGACTCATCTGTTTTTGGGCAGTGGCATTTGATTAGTTTTCCTAGCTCGACGACTTGTGTCTAGCGGGGAGTCCTTGTCGTCGTCGTCGTCATCTGAAATGGTAATTGACTATGCCTAAAATAGGTACGAAAGCAGAAAACTCTTGAATGTTCGGTGCGTGCGGTAATTTCATCGGATTATTTATGAATACTTTTTTCGCATAGCTCACATTACCCTCTCCAAAAAGCATTTAGCTTAAGCTAAGAACAATGTAAATAGGTCCTTCATATTGGCAGGCTGGCAAATAGAGCTATGTTGTGTGCAAAATATTAGAAATTCCAACGAGATAATCTGTTGGCGATATTCTATAGTTAACTGTATGAATTGGAGCAGTGCAACCGCAATATTCACATCTGCCTCAAATAGCAAATATATACGAACCCTCCTATTTCTATGCAATTCTATGGCTAACCCATTGAGTGTGACCTCCCCCCGCTGCTCCTGCCCGTCCTGCTGAACATTTACGATATTTGGCGCATTACAAACACTGGCAAAATATATACTATGTACGTATATCGATCTGAGGGAAAAGTTTTGAAACAGTTATTGGCATCATCAATTGAAGTGTAAGTAAACAACATTAAAAATAATTGCAACTAAATCCAAGCGATTGCGCCGCCATCACATTTCAGCGGAGAAATGGCTGCTTCTGCCGTCCAAGTGCCCTGTGCCAGTCCCTGGCCAGGATTCGCAGCCAGTTCCCAGTTCCAAGTATAGCGAATGCAACGGCGCAAAAGCTTTCTCGAGTGCATAAATCTGTCGCTAGAATTTCCTTTTTCCCAGTCATTTTATGATTATGTGAGAGATTTTTCCGGCACAACTTGCAAGCCATCTGCGAGTGTGCGTTTGTGTGTGTGTGTGTGTGTGTGAGTGTGAGTGTATAATGCAACTGTAAATTCTGTGCGCTCAAGTCGTTTCAGCATTGCAATTGAAGCCACTTTGATGCTTGTCCCGACTTCGATGTCCCAATAATTGCCGATTTGAATGAAATTATTTGCCAAAGTTTAGGCCCTAATGGAACCCAGTTCCTGAACGAGTTTCAAAGTTACATCATTTTCATAACGACCAAGCAGGGCGAACCTTAATTGAAAATTTAAAAGAATAACAAGGGGTTTTTTCATATTTGGGGCGGTGAGAGGAGGTAGAGGAATAAATTCTTGAATAATGATAAATTCTTAATTAGAAAAAATAGTTTATTTATATAAAAATGTTTAAGCTGCTAAAAATATTTATTAAATTAAGGATTATATCTTTTCGATTCCCGAGAGAACTCGCTTCATCCACCCTAAAGACGGCGAAGAAGGTGACTTCCTTTTTACAGCTTGTTTTCGAGGGGTCATCCATCACGAATCGTTACTGCGGGATTATTTGAATAGGTTTTACAGGCCCAAGCCGTTTAGGTGGGTTTATGAGTGCTGTAATTCAAAATGAGCTCGGAATTCACAATTGATCAGAATAGTTGATCTCGTCCTACTTACTCTGCTCGGGTGGCATATTAAGACTGTTGGTCGTACAGGTTCTCTAATTATGAAGTTTGAGCGGAAGAAGAATCTGCGTGGCTGTCGACCTCCTTCATTTTCTGATCCTCGTTTAATTGTTGTTTCACATTGAGCGCTTTCTCGATTTTCTGGCCCGGAGCAGCGTCCACATTAGGCTCCTGCTTCACCTCTACGATGCCGGGCTTTATCACATCGCTTTCCTTCTTGACGTGCACTCGCACGGTGCCCATGCCCCAGGCCATTTTCCGTGGCGAGCGAAGAGCAGTTCATTGGCCTCCCTTGTGATCTTCAGGACCAGCTTCTGGCCCTTGGCATCGGGCTTGGCGTAGACTACCTGCCAGTCACCGGTGGGCACGTCGGGATTCTGCCACTTGAGAAGGTTCAGGGCCTGCTCCTTCGGCAGGACACGCGGAAGGGTGACCTTCGCCTTCATTAGCATCGGAATCCAGTTTTTATTCACCACCTCGAGCTTCGCCCCCGGCCATGGAGCGTCCATGGTCGCCACCGTTTGGGAGAGCCATTTCAGGGTATATTCATTGCCGCAGCTGACCATCTTGATGCCGTTCTGCCAACCAGCGTCGTCGAATGTGGCGGGCTGGGAGTTGGGCATACCCATGCTCCGGACCATCGCGTTCAGCAGCTTCATCTCGACCAGCTGCCACTGAATGGGCGAGATCTTGCCAGTGGGCACGCTCCGATTGATGAGCGCCACTACCAGGTCCTGTGTGGCCACCTTTGAAGGCCTCTTGAAGGGCATATTTCGGTTGCGGGACCGCTTGCAGTTGGCCGACTTAACCTTCACGTTTAGGGGCTCTTGAACTTGAACGGTTGCCCATTGTCCTTCATTTGCATCTCGGCGTCGGCATTCTTTTCGCCATTGGCCTGCACTTCTGGGTTGGGGGCACTTGTGCTGCCGCTCTCCTCGATCATTTGCTCGGCCCACGCGAGCTTGCTTCTGTCTTCGGGAGAGAGGTCGTTGCCGGTGTCGAGGCGAGCCTTGATCTTAAGTGCCATCTTATATTGGCTCTTGGCCTTCTTGTTATCCCTTGCCTTCTTGATCGGCGTATTAGCAGCAGCATTGGCGCACGTCTCAGCTGGAAGCGTCTCCGATTCGCAATCGGATTCAGTTGTGATTATGGTGCTGCGATCGATTTGATTGCTGCTGATCATTGCACAATCTTGGTCTGTTCCCACCGGGATCGCGGCGTGACCAGGCGGAGAGGATTGCCCCTCTCCGTGCCCAGCGTGGGTAGCGGGCACTGCTTCCACCGATGTTTTCATTAACATCTCAGCCCCGTCCAACTCCGTTTTCAGTTCCATAGCGATTATTTAGCTCAGGGAATCACCCCTAGGGTTTTGAGCCTACCGCCTAATACTGGGCTTTATTTAGATACTGGTCAAAAGAGAACGCAGGCAAATCACACAAATCTTAATTATATTTTGCAAAGCACTCTACAATAATTCAAATTAATTTAAAATTTATAACAATTTTTAGTTTTTTCGAACACGAAACACGAAATTGAAACCGTCTGCTTCCGTTGCCGGTCTAAGTTGAAGTGATGGAGTAGGAATTTGTGTTGGATATAACGACACTTGATTCGACTTTAGATACAAAGGTTGCTTTGCAATTAATCAGAGTAAATTCGGAACGAAGAAAATTTAACAACTTCAATTGCTAAAACGATGCCAAAATGATGATTTTAAGTGATAATTTTAACATAAATAAAATTAATTCAATATACCCATCAGACACTTCAACGCCAATTTTGACTTTAAGCTTATTGAATTTCGCAAAAACTATTTGCTGAGCGTGGGAGCATGATCAGCCCGAAACGTGCCCGCAGATGAATGATTAATGTGCCCAACTGGATCTATTCGAAGCGCGAGTGCGGCACGTTCGCAGTGGAACCGGATGCAATTCGCGAAATGTGTTTCCTGGGACTGAATGCCATGCAGCACAGTGTCAACAGCGTCATTGGCAGCATCATCATTATTTTAGCCGTTGCTGCTGCTGTTGTTGTTATTAGCTCGAAAGAGTTGACGTAAATTATCGATAGCCATCGATAGTTTATGTCACACCATTGACTTTGATATACGACAAGATTTCGCACAAATCATAAATAATGGCAAATGCGATAATAAATTTGAAATTTCCTGGCGGCAGCAAATGATCGTCTTCGTCTCCGTGTGGCCACGCCAGCGCACCCCCTCGGAAGCCCAGCCAAGCAGGCAGCCAACCCTTCCCGACCAGTCCCGTTCCGTCCGGGTCCAATGGCAGCGACTGCTCATTTGGCACTGCGCGGCTAGGCCGGCCAAGTGGGTTGACATGAAGACGACGATGATGACGACGTGGCTGCTGCACTCGGCACTCGGGAGCGGGCAGTGGGCGGGTGCGCAGCCATGAGGTGTCGTCGTACGTGCAATTTATTCATAAATGTTGTAGCCCACATTCAAAGCGCAAGCCCAGCGATTTGACGGAGATGAATTCGTCTTTGATAGATGATGGATGTGCCGGCTGCAGCGGCAGCTAACATAAGTCACCCGACCAGGCCAGACCAGACCAGACCCGGGCCAGCGACAGTGCGACGACCCAGCCGCAGCCCAGCCCAATTTCCGACTACGGTCAGGCTGGTCGCTGCCATCTGGCAGGGCCGGGCCGGGCCGGGCCGGGCAAGGAGTCTTTGTGACGTCTGAGAAATGTGCAACATCCACGACGTGGAACACACACACACACACACACGTGTGTAGGGGCATATGAGTAGTTGTCGGCAGCAGCAGCAGCGCCGTCCTCATCGGCTATCAATGATATATTGGCCCCGCTATGTGCGACAATAACGCAAAATAATGGCACAGGTGTTCCACAAGACGGCCAAGTCAGCCAATAGCACTGATGACGAAAGAGTTTAGATTACGTTGCTCAGCCAAATCAATCATAACCCGGGGCTGGGGCGTCGATGGCTCCGGAACAGGTTGGTTTACAGCTGCTCGCCGCGCAACGTGGTGAATGCACTGACATTTGTCTCTAGTCGAAGGCAATTGTTTTAGATAGTCGCTTTAAAACTCACGCTCCCACACTGGGGCTAAATAATGACATCAAAATAGGAACGAATTCGCTTTAAGTGTCCACGCTTGAAAAAGTGTCTTTGTAGTCCAACTTTTAGGTATTCAAATTTATTTGTTATTTATTTATAAATAAACAGTGACTCATTTGTTATTTTTCTTGGTAAAATGCCTTTAATCCTTAAAACAAGTTAAAGGATTAGTGAAAATAATACCGAATATCACAACTCAACTATCTGTGATACGATTGGAATTTGAACTTGCTGTGAAAATCAGTTGGGAATTGGCATTTAAAGAGAATTTCTCACGATCTGTGGTGCTGCTGTCACCGACTGATTCGGTCGCAGGATCCCGGCTGGCGCAATCAAGCTGCGATCACCGCTGCTATGATCACTCTTAGATAGCTCAATTCACCAACAGAGCCAGCCACATTTACCAGCTCTTAGCCGAGACTTTGACGTGCTCCCCTCGCCCGCTGCGGTTTCACCTTTCGTTTGTATGCTTTGCATGCATTTCTCTGCTAGTTTCCGTTAAGTCCAATTAAAATTGCCCTATCTGCGATCGGGCAACAAATTGCAGCCCGATGCAGCTGAGGCAATTGCCGACCAGCAGCAACCGCCAGCCGCCAGCTGCCTGGGCCAAAGCCGACCAACCGGCAAACCAGTTAGCTGTCCAGGCTAGCCAACTAAGCAAGCAGCCAACCTGCAGCAACCCGGCAACAACAAATTAAGTGACAAAATGTCAATGCAAACAAGCAGCACAGCAACTCAACAACAAACAGCCCAGCGGCCAAATCGCAGCTCTGATCATTGATTCCCTCCGGCTCAGCGGGCGAGCAGAAGAACCAAATCGAAGACCTTCTTCCTTTTCGAGTATGCTGTTTGAACTCATTATTAACTGGATATATGTTTATCTAGTTTTTGATATATTCTTATATATTTCTCAAATAACATCATAAAATGCCAGCAAATCGAAAGATATATGATTTTCTCCGTTACACATTTCAGATTTATTTATAATTTCTGATAGTTCCATGAGCGAATGTAATTTTTTCGAAAAACGATATATTCGTAAATTTCTCCTTATAATTTAGTTAAGGCTCATAAGTACTTAAAATTTATCAGGTTTCATTTTTTCAGTTTAATTTCAATTTAATACAGATACATTATTTATTTTGTAAATTTGAATAATGAAGTATAGGATATTATAATTTCACATTTTAATATAAAATATTGTCGTTGAAATTGTTTACATGTTTGTTTGTTTATATTATTTCAAGATACTTTAAGAATTCAGTATATAAACTATATTGCTAATAAATTTCATTTCAATTCCATATTTTTGAAAGTAGATCTAAAAATATAAATCCAGCTATGATAATGCTAGCAGCATAAGTAGGGAGCCTGGCCGGGCCCGTTGCCCACTGCCTAAAGAGGCTGCTGCGCGGGAGGGAGAGGTGCAGAGAGGTGCACGTGTGATGCACGCAGAATTTATTAATGCAACCGCAACTTGACACATTTGGCAGCACTGGCAGCGCTGATGTTGCCTGTCCCGGCAAGTGTCATGTGCGCACAAAATTTGCAAGCAACTGCGACAACAGCAACCAAATTAACAACAAGAGCAGCAGCAGCAGCAGCAGACAACAACAGCAATATAGCCAATCATTCAGATCGAGCAGCGATCCGAGCCGATTGAAAGAGCCAACGAAAGGCAACGAACAAACGAGCGAACGGACGACGAGGCAGGCGACAAGAAAAATCAATTAGTGAGCGACATGTGACGATAATAATGCCAACAATAAAAAGTGCGCTGGGGCCCCAATGTGGCTCACAGACCAAGTGACGACGACGCCAACAACAGCAACAACAACGGGAGCTGTCAGCTGAAAACACAGAGAGAGAGAGAGAGAGAGAGAGAGAGAGAGAGCCCCCAGCAAAGTATCTGTATCTTTGTATCTGCAGGCGAGTAAGTTTTGTGAGCCGTTGACTTTGATCAGTGGCTGCAATCGATCCGCCTTCACTTTGGCCAGCGATTTTCAATTTCCCATGTTTGCCCCTTTTCTACCGCTGGGAATCAAAACTCTCCCGTAACGTCAAGACGCTGGAGTCCGGCAAAGCCACGCGGCGTGCGGCGGAATGCAAATAAACAAAATGAAATATGTAAGTGAATGTTGTTGTTGGAGTGTGTGTGTGTGTGTGTGTGGCGGGTGTTGTGTGTGGTTTAGTGGGATCCCACTGGGGCTGGGCCCCTAACGAATGGGGGCCAAGAGTCAACCTGCGATCGTTCGATACAAAATTGATCGTTCATCGTAAATTGAATTTGTGGCATTTGCCAGTCGCAAAATTTATGCGCACTTCGGATATTTTTTCAATCAACACAAAGTTATTTCGGCAACAGGCTGGATTGCAACATATTTCATAATGGACAGCCAAACAAATACGCTGAGCATTGAAACTGATATATATTTTCGTAGAGAATCAAGTTATTATAAAATCTTATCCTTGAGTTCACAATGAAACAAAGTTAAAGGAAATAAATATATAATAATAAAATAATAAATAAATGATTCAAAATATGCTTGCCAATTCTTGTCTTGGCGCTTTTAAAATCTTTCGAATATTTTAGCTCACTTATAGAGACATAAAGGAGACATAAAGGAGACATAAGACTTAAAGAATATAATCCAACATCTTAGCTTTCCTTCTGACTTTTTTTTACTGAAGTAGAGATTAAGTACAATTTCTAAAAATTCATCAAGCCGATAGAAAATTGGTTTAGTTGCGCATTAAGAGAGTTATAATAAATAGAAACATATGGAAAATCAGGAGTAGCAATTTAAAGATATTAATCTGCGTCTGCCAAAACTGTTCATTTTTTTCATTTTCATATATTTACCGCTGCTGATTTCCCCTAAAGAGCTCCACCCCAGACCAATCGATTGCGCTGTCGAAGGATGCGGAAGTGTCTGAAGTGTCGTCGAGCCTTCAAATGCGTTTTCGACACGCGATGAAATGTGCCGGGGCCACCGAGTCAGGCTCTTTTGCCTGAGTTCGTTCATTGTCTAATGCCATTTTCTTTTCATTTACCATTTGCCATTTGCCATTGGCCTGGCGGGGTGCAAAGTTTTTCGCGCCTTTGCCAGCGACAATTTTTCGCGGCGGCTGTTTTCTTAATTTCTGATTGAACTTTTCTGTTGACGGAATTGAGTGTCGCCCCGGCCCGGGGCCTGGCTCGCGTGCTTGTCTTCCCGTCTGGCTGGAACAATCGACTGAATGAATTTGTACGAAACAGATGTATTATCCCCCGCCCCCACTCAGCGGCCCGAACATTGCAATTGTCTTTGGGAAATGTCTTTTTCTGTATTTTTGTCAAACCACAAGACGCAATTGTCTGGCACTGACAAGCCCGCCCCGGCCCTGTTCAGCCTCAGCCCCAACTCCAGTTCAGTGCATTGCCAAAAATTAAAGTCCAAACATTTGACAGACGGTAAAAAACCAGAGGGAAGCTGTCTACATTTGGCTATTTTATGCAAATAAGTTCAATCACCTTTCAGTCAATCAGACAAACTGTAGCGGAAGGATCCGCCCGCTGTCCCCTCACATCCCTTCTGCTCCAGTGGCAGCTCGTCAATTTTCGTTCACAGCACTTTCAATTTATTTCCAGCGTCTGGCTTCCCCACTAGAGTTATTTACCCTTTTGCCGCTGTCACAATCTGCAACACCCATCCGACTTGATGGGTCCGCAGTGGTCCAGTGTGGTCCGGCGTCGGGTTCGGTGTACGGTCGGATTGGCTGTCAGTTGGCCGGTCAGTCTGTCACTCAATCGAGAGCGAGTAACGAGTTCGTCTTGTGCTTGCCCAAAGGATTTTCAATCGAATCTGTCAAATATCACAACCTTCAATCAAACCAAAAGCTGTGCAGCTCATTTTTCTTTCTCCTCGGATGCGGCCGATGCCGAAGATGATGAAACAACCCCGCAGGACACGCATGTGACAACAAACGAATTGACAATGGACAGCGCTGACAAGCAGCGTACAAATCGCCACAGACACACAAGCGGAAGGATAAATCATTCGCTTATTCGGTTTACGGTACCAGGCAGCACGATGTCAACCTTCGATATTTCATATTTTCAATTTATTTTCGCAATTTATTCCAACCACCCCCAGAAGAAATGCCAAAGAATCGAGGCCCGCCTACAAGGACGAGATAATTGGAGCATTACCAAATAGATCATATCAGAGAGCTATGTTTGCCTAGAAGCCCTTGCGCCGATATCTGCGTCAGGCTGTTTGTTTTTACGTTCGTGGAATCGATGGCCAACACAAGTTCCGGTCAAACCAACCACCAGCTGTGCGGATGCACTCGCCCCGCGCGGAACTGGAGCAACCTGGCTGCATGGGAGGAGGACACAACTGCTTGTACATACATCAAAGTTAAAAGCACTGTCGCTGACGAAGGCGTTCGGATAACAGCGCCGGACCGCCGAAGCCAGAGGAACTGTTTGTCCGTCCATCTGTCAGTCAGCCAGTGCTTTAGTGCGACACACATATTTCTCCTTTCTTTACGTTTTTGCTTTCATACGCTGCTTTTCATTTATCACAAATCCTTTATCTATCCACTTCGGGACATCATCTTCCACAACATCTTCGCCAGGGCAAACGTCTTGGCCGTAGCCCGGCCCGGCCCGGCCCGGCCCGGTCCGCACCCGGTCGACAGCCGCCGTCACCCGCATGTGCATTGGAGCAGATAACAAAGATCCTTCAACGGATTGACAACTGGAGGCGAGTAACTTTGTAATTTCTCATGCTTCAAAGTCGAGACGCTGACGCCGCCAACAAGCACACTTCACTTTTTCCCTACTCTTTACATCCGTTGTGATGCTCTCTATGGAAAAATACATGAGCACCAGGCCCTGCGATTTTATCAACAGTTTCGAACCCATCAGCAAACCGGACAGATGGCGATGAGAGTTTAATTAATTGCTTTGATCTTAGAGAACTTAAGGCGACGCGTTCCTGATGTACATATATAAAACAATTATACATCAGGATATGTATATATAGAAAAGGTGGTTGATTATCCAGATATAACAATATGTGAGCATATCAGTTGATATCGATAACTATTTGTCTATGTTTTCAAATGAGCTCTATAAAATATTTATACATAAATTAATCAGATGCTGATATATACGTTTAGAAAAGATATTCAACTGTGAATAACCCAATTGATTACTTTTATATGTCGATAGATGGGAGCTTATAATCGATATCGATAGATTTATCTAAATCGATATCTTTATGATAATGTAACATTGAAGTATATTTATCTTATTAGATCTATAACTTCATATATCGATTATAGTAAAATGATATTTTTGTCTTTTCGACACATTTATAAATTACAATATGTGGTAACCAGAAAGCTGATAAGTTTTAGTGTAGATATCGAAAAAATAAGATGTGATTTAATCACAATTAGCATCCAGGGCAATTTCTGTTATCTAGACTGATTCAAGTTATTAACTGTAGTGCATATGTTTTTCACGCTCCAGTTTTTGTAAGTGGAATCACATTTTAAGAGTAGTTCAGCTTCGGTTAGTAGTTTGAGTTCCTTTCAAGGCATTGAAAGACGAGCCCTACTATATAAATATATATGTATGTGTACAAATACGAGAACAAGGGCATGTCTGCCCATCGGTTTGCATGTCTCTGTGCGTGTTTGGGTGTGTCCTTTGTGCGACAAAAGGTCCTTCATTAGAAAAATTTTCAACTTGTCATCTTTTTCGTCATCAACTCAATCTCAAGTCAAACCAACGGCTGTTGCCTTTGCCGCTCTGCTGTCGCTTTACATCTCGTCAGGATGTTTCTGCACCAGCAGTTGCCCACGGCTCCCGCAGCACACCCCCGCCCCCCCCTCACCCCCTCCCCGCCTAACGCTATCCCTTTCTCTATCGCTGTCGCATGTGTGCCAACTTGTCCAATATTGCCCTTTTTCCTTATGCTTTTCATTTGTCCATCTTCTGCTTGTACTTCTGCCAGCTCGTCCTCGGCCTCTTCAGACCGCTGCATCCTTTTGGCCTCTTGGCTTGTGTCCTTTGCCCACTCGCCGCTTTCGGAACAATTTTTGTTGCCTTTCGTCTGATGAAGGGTCGCCGCTGCCCGGACCGAGTTCGTCACTTTTGAGTTTTGGTTTGACGAACTTCGTCCGCTCGATGCCAGAAATTAAATAGAAATTTGAGTCGCTGCAGCAGGTTTGTTCGACGAAAAAGTTTATTAAATTCCTGTTAATTGAAATGTTGATTTTAGTTGTGAGGCTAACAAATGGCAACGACACAAAAGCCATTACCCACACACACGTACATATGTAAATATTCATCAATTTGATAGTTTAGTCTGTCCATACGCTCTCCACAACTAAACATATGTTTTCACTGTTTATTTCTCTTGCCTTTAGCAGTGAATGCGAAACATTATTCAAAGGACGAGCTACACTCAATTACAATTTAAACTGGAGCCCAAGTATAATATTTACTAAGCTACTTTTCAAAATATTTGTTTTAAATAACATATATTTAAAAGCAACTTGAATTTTATTTTAATATTGCTTATAGCATAAAAGCACATTTTTGAAAGCATATTACAAATTTTAAAATTTGAATGACAATTAATATCCCACACAAAATTTATATTTAAATAATTTAATATAATTTATATTTAAACATATGTTTTCACTGTTTATTTCTTTTGCCTTTAGCAGTGAATGCGAAACATTATTCAAAGGACTCAATTACAATTTAAACTGGAGCCCAGGTCTAATATTTACTAAGCTACTTTTCAAAATATTTGGTTTAAAAACCAAATAATATTTAAAAGCAACTTGAATTTTATTTTAATATTGCTTATAGCATAAAGCACATTTTTGAAAGCATTTTAAAAAATTTTAAAATTTGAATGATAATTAATATCCCACACAAGAATTTAATTTTAGTATTAAAATAAAATCTACTAAGACTGCATTTCAAGTTTTACCTTCTATTCCCTAGAAAACCTTAAAATGTTTTAATATTTTTTATTGCGCATAATCAAATTTTCATTTCACACACATCTTTTCTACACGCACTGATTGTGTGTGCGTGGGTGGGTGGGTGTGTGTGTGTGTGGCTTTGTCTGCATTTATTGGACACGGCTGACAGTTTGTCCAGTGCTGGACACTAACTGTACCGTTACTTTATATTATGTGCCAGTGTCAACATCAGCATCGGGCCAACTGAGGGACCAACCGAGAGGCCAAAAGCAAAATGAACCAAAGTTGACAAACTGACGAACTCAGCGACGCACGCTTCATTCAATCTTTCGGTCGGGGCCGAAGGGGTGGCCGGGGAGGGGCTGCAATGAATGGGGAAACGGATGAGGGCACAGCCACCCAGTTCAACAGCAACAACACAACTAAATACACTTCAAAAGAATAAGTTGACAGCTGACGATGACTTGTCAGAGACAGGTTTCTATCCTTTCATACACACATAATGTGCCCAGCCCACTCATCCTTACAAAGTGTCCAGCGTCCACACAATCAACCGTGGGCGTTAGAGTGGGCCCCAATAGAAGGGGGCCCGAGACTGGGCAAAGGACGAGCGAACGCATGTCCAGCCATGCCAAACAGTTGACGGACATCGGACGAAGGGGCCTCAACTTTTCTCCTGGCGCCGGAACGTTGAACAAACGCGCACTGTGTTACCTTAGGGATAATGATTTTTCAGTCAAGTGAAAATAATTTTTAAAGTAAACAGACAATTTCAGATCCTTTGTTGCTGTTGCTGTTGTTGTTGTTGCCGGACAAGAGTCTTGCATAAATTTTGAGCAGGACGCGGCGCCTTCAGACATCTGATGGGCAATAAACTGTTTTGTGTTGTGCCCTTCTGCTTCTCCACGTACAAGTGGAGTTTTAGGCCTGAAAGCAGGGGAAATCTTTCCGCCTATCAATAATAGCTATAAAGACAACTTAATATCCTGCTAAAGCTGAACTTCAATTTAAACTGGTTCCACAGGTATTTCCATCTGCAATTTTCAGAAATCTTATATTTTAATAAAAAATATGTTTCACATTTTCTCGACTATTCTAATTTCAGCATATTAAAAATGCTAAGCAAACACAATAATAACAGTATAACCCGGCTAAATGCAATATGCCATTTAACTCGAGTCCTTGAGTAAAATTTAATGCAATATGCCAATTGAAAAGTCGTTTGCAACTCAAGTTCAGCCCTAAATGGGATAGTTGGGGGCGGCTTCGGGGGCGGCGGGGACGTCAATCTGTCAACTGCCTCGACCCGTTCGCTCATTTGGCCAGACAGGACGTCAGCTTGCCCGTCCGTCCAGCCGTCCGTCCGTCACTCAATCCATTCAATTCCATGCTCAATCCGGCAGCAGGAGAACCTGAGGTTGAGTGCCTCGGTTCCGTTTAGTTTCAGTTTTGGACGAGGCGCTGTCAATTTAAAATAGAAAATTTATAGAGCAGACAAAATGATGGACAGCCATCGTAGTTACAGCACACTCCTTCAGCGCATGTGTATGTGTGCGCCTGGTAGGTGGACATACATTGTTACGACTCCGGGTGCTCCTGAAGCACACGGAACTGCACTAGCTGAGCGCCTGACTGACTGACTGACTGACTGGCTGACTGGCAAATTGACGCGCAGATTGATAGACAGATGAGATTAAATAACTTGTAGAGGTTTATATATTATATATATATACGTATACACACACATACGGACGCAATGAGGAAACAACCGCACGTACAAATGAATTGGGATCCCTTTGCTGTGCCGTGCCGGAGGAAGCCCCGTGCAAATGCATTGCCAAAGTTTTTCGCCCGCCTTTTGGCGTTTTGTTTTAGCCAAGGCGACGCGTCGTCTGTCTGGCGATTTGTCAGTGCGAACTTGGTGGAAGTTTTGCTTGGTGCGCTCGTTTCGTCAATCAAAATTACGTGACGTTTTGCATTCGTCCGTCATCCAGTGGACGTCACAAATGCCCCCCAACAGCACAATGCAGAAGTACGAATATATATAAGTCTGTATAAGTGTATATACAGACGGCCCAGACACGTGTTTTGGCCAAATTTTCGGTTGTGGTTGAGCTGCGAAATTGCAAATTAGACACAACTTTGCTATAGCCTCAAGCAAAGGTTCGATATAATATGGAGCTTTTCTCCCGAGTTATTTCCCATATTACAAGCATCTCTGTCCAACATAGGCAAAAAGAGAAAACTTACTTTTTGGTGTCAAACTGAAAATAACCTGCAGTTATGTGTTAATGTGAAATGTAGGATTTCTTACCAAATTTTATTCAATGATTTGTGTAAAGACTAAATATTGATCAAAAAAAGCTCAGCTATCGACCTATAGTTGTATAATTTGGCAGTTATAATTATTATAATTTAATTAGCCACTTCCACACTTTACTTTATGGGGTCGTATATTTTTACTCAAAGAGCAACACTTCTATTGAGTTTATACAAATATACCAAGAATAAAAATAAACCTTAAAATATGGCGGATATATTGATTATGTATTGCCATGGCTTAAACACTATACGTAGCCAACACTGCATAATTTGGTCACATATGACAAGTTGATTGATAGACGCTATTCGCACTTGAAAGCAAGTTGAGCGGAAGTGGCGCTTGATCCGAGCTGATGGTTGGTTATCCAATTTTATTTTCATACGCTGCTCTTTGGCGCTGCGTTCGCGCTGGCCATTTGCCCGATGATATATCACTGACATCTGAAAAATATGAAAAACTAAACTGCGAGCCCCTGCCCCTGCTGCCCCCTTTCCCACTATATTACCCGTTTCTCGCTTAAAAGAGGCCTTCGCTCATGTGGCGGCTGCTGGGCGAGGTTTGGATGTGGATTTTGCGAAACAAATGAAGCAATAAATTTTGCTGACAAAAACAAGCAGCATACCGAAATGCATATATGCGAGTGTACGTATATATATATATATCAGAAAGTTGGCCCCCAAGTACAAGCCGCTAAGTACGCGGGAATTTAGACTAAGTGCCTGCATGTGAACACGAATGTGGATGGATAATACCCCCAGTACTGCGAACGTGGACGTCGACATGGCCAAGTCGAGTCGCATACCCGACCGCGTGTGTTTATATATCACTCACATGTATGTCAGATGACAAACAACTGACAAGTGACAAGCGTCAGCGTCAGCGTCGTCTTCTTCGCAGCGGACGAGGCTGCGGGCTCTACTTAGCTGCAGTACTGAAGATGCACAGTGGAACCCAAATAAAGTGGATGATGTGGATATTGTCGGGCACATATTAAGAGTCTATTAATTGAACGTTAAAAGTTACCAAATAAGGTTAATTTATAATAAACTTTAAATTATTTTTTATGTTTTGGGCTAAAACAACTTTCAAAAAATGTCAAAAAACATCCCAGTCAAAATTAAAGGGTAATGTTCCATAAATAGAGTTCTTCAGACGGTTTGTTATATCTCAATGCTCGATCAATCTCGTTGCATGCCACAGTGTCAGTGCAGAAAAGTTGTCATGCCTCATGGTGACAGTATTTGCTCCTCTTTTTTGGTTTTTAATCTTTTTATTTGGCAGGGCATTATGATGATTATGATGATGAACGCGTGGTTGTCCGATTTGCTTGGCCGCCTCTTGCCAATTGCAGCCGCTGTGCCCGGCTGCGCCCCACCGCCACCCCCACCCCCGCAGCTGCCTGTCCACTGCCAGCGGCAATCGCGGATTGTCAACATGACAGCAGCGACGACGACCACGTTGAAGAAATGTGGCAATTCTGAGGAATTTCCCTTGCAGCCAAGCAATTGTCTGCGTCTTTCGGCCAGCATCCATCCACGAAGTATGCGCATGTAAATCACTTTGTGCGCTGGCAATCCGAGTGTCAAAAAATTAAGAAGCCCAATTAGACGTTGCCACCTGTCAGCAGTTCGTCATATCCAACCAAGAATATGACATTCATTCATACGCCAGAATGACGAAGTAGACGAAACGCCTCAGCTGACAATTCATATCGTTGTTCTTGCTGCCTCAAATCTCAGGCCAGTCCGTCAGCCAGTCAGCCAGTCAGCCAGTTAGTGTGTGTGTTTGTCGGCCATAAAAGTTGTGGCCATCACTGCGCCAAATGCTGCGCTCATTTATGAATTTATGTTTTATTTTAGTTTTTGGACCATGACATGACTACATACACACATTTTTTTGGCAACTTCTCTGATCCCCATGTTTATCTCATATTTGCCTGCTCGTATATAAGCCTGTCTCTAGGTTTAAATCGCCAAATTGAGCAGCGAGCTTACAAGTGTTTTAAATACCAAGCCAAAATTAATTATTTTGTGACGTATCCTGCCAATAACATTTATAAATCGTCTTGATTTTTTGTGATCATATTAAAGGTGCTGTCAAAGGGCCTAAGACTAATAATTTTGATTAAAATGACCAAACCCAAATTTGTAATTTGTGAATATGTATAGATATCCCAAAGTTAGCAATTATGTTTTCGACTGTTTGAAGTTCTGATTACACTCTAAACAGAGTACTGCATTTATTATTTCGATATTGCATCAATAATTATGAGTGCTGTTGTTTTGTTTCACATTACTTTTTAGATTAAACAATTTGTTTTCTCTACGAAGCGACTTTCTTAGAAAGTGTTCTGTTCAGAATCTTTGCATTCATCAAAATAAAGTACTTAAGTATTGTTACACGAATTTCGGAATGAGGAAACTTCTCCCGAAATTCGGAATGGGGAAACTTCGTGCTGGGCCCGCTCACCTCCATCTCGATGCCAATAGACATGGGGAACGTTCCGCGCCGCTGGTTGGCATAAGTGATCTACTGTCTGATGTGTGTGCTGGCCGTCGACTTGGCAAACATTGCCCCGTCCGTCACTCAATCAAAGCAGCGACGAGACCAGAACGACGGTGGCAGCAACAACAATAGCAACGACAATAACAATAACAACATTGGCATTCCGCGGTAGCCGCCGGCAGTCGGCCGTAAGATATGAGGCATTCCTCCGATGCTGTCGGTCCTCCTTGGCTGAGTGTGTTGTGACAGACACGGTGACAATTTGCAGCAGCGCGTTGCAAGTGACAACATCGGATGATGGGAACGACACATATGTACGCATATAGATACATATGCGCTGTCTTTGAATGGGGCGTGATTCCGCCGAGTGGATTGCACTTAACAAAGTTGTCGCGGCGCCGCTGCATTGACATATTTTTGGCCAATTTGAAAACGGACGAGTGTAGCACACACACACGCACACACACACACACACACACACATATACACACGTTTAAATGTATAACATGTTTGCTGGATTTGCTTATCTCTCTCCAATAAGCGATAGAGATTGAAACTTAGTTTATTGAGTTTGCAATATCATATTTTTTAAAACAACAATAGTTCATAAATTCAAAATGTATTTGATATTTAACTAAAATTTTATTAAAATTTAAAATATACCAAATTTTGTGGAAGAGATTCATATCACATATGTAATTATCAACATTTCCATCGATTTATATATATATACATATGTATACATATACTCTAAACAAGGTTTGCTCACACTGATAGTATTTAGTATTTTATATAGTAAAAATCATAAAAGTAACTCCAAATTCACACTTATTCCCTCCAATCGGCTACAAATTATTATTATCGACTTGTAGAGTGCTTTGCTTATCGACTCTCTTGGGCACTTTGCAACACTAATTCTGAAGAATCCTGTCATTGAGCTGAGGAACCTCGTCGCACTCGTGTCTAACCTAACCTAACTTAAACTTAAAAGAGAAGTCGCCATCATGTTCATGCAGAAAGTGGATCGCAACGCAATCTACACCGTGCTCTTCCGCTCGGGAGTGATGTTCGCGGAGCGCGCACCCCACAAGATGCACCCGGAGGAGGAGCTGAAGCATCTGACCAATTTGAAGGTTATCAAGACGCTGCAGTCGCTCAAGTCGCGCGGCTACGTCTCGGAGCAGTCGGCCTGGCGCCACTACTACTGGTGCCTGAACAACGAGGGCATCGAGTACCTCAGGGGCTACCTGCACATGCCCACCGAGGTGGTGCCCACCACCCTGCAGCGGCGCACTGAGCCAGTGCGCATGTCGCGCACCTCCGAGGATCCTCGCTCCCGCGGACCACGCGAGGGCAAGGAGCGCGATGATCGCTTCAGCTACCGTCGCAACGAGCGCGCCAACGACGTGGACAAGACGGGCAACGTGGGAGCGGGCATCGCATCCGTGGAGTTCCGCGGCGGCTTCGGACGGGGCAGGAAGTAGGCGCTCTTAACCTTGGCTGGCGCTCTAATGCAATCAAATACTTGTATTCATGCATTTATATTAAAAACGGTTTGGCTACTCCAAATAGTTGTTTCTCTCACATATTAGGCTGATGAAAGGAAAGTAGCTTTAATCCAAGTGTAAAAAACTAACATAAACCTCCCTTGTATAGAAAGCCTATGTAAAATCCTGATCTGAGACTCAATCATTTGGCCAGTTGCTGCCGCTTTGCTCAATCAAGTGAATGTTTATTGTTTGCTTAAATACTCACTAAAATATGTGTCTACATTATGATAAACACTTCGCCCCGACTCGGATAACGACAATAAATCCACGGGCTGACGCTGCCGTGCCGGGCACGCCAACGCAGCCGGGATCAGAGCTGGCTTAGACGGGGATCTGGCGCTGGGAAGAGCTGTTGCTGCTTGGAGCGCATTTATTATTTGATTATAAACAGCAGCGGGCGGCGGCGAGTGTCGAGCGGGGCCATAAAAATCACCTACTGACAGATTTATTACACAGCCAGCGAGCTGGGTGAGTCGAGCGACTCTATCGGGCAGCGTGCAACCTCTGGCCAGACGGCGGACGCTTTGGCTTTGACAACAAACAGATACGGCAACAGCAGCAACAACAGCAACAGCAGCAACAACAACAGCAACAGTGAGCAACTGCAGCAGGCAGCGGACGCATCTGCATCGGCATCGGCGTCCGCGTCCGCGTCCTCGAGCTCATCATCGTCATCATCAGGCAACGATGCTGACAGCTACACGGCAACGCCATCAGCGTAATCAACTTGGTGTCGAGCGGCGGAGCTGCTGGGACAGCTCAGGCCACTGCTGGCAGCTAGGGGCAGCCTCGTCGGCGGGAGGGCACCAGGACTCCACTTTATGGGTGGCATGTGAAGCGCTTGCCCCGCTTTCCCTCTGCACTCTGAGACGAGCCCCGGCACGTTGGCCTCATTAAGCAAAAACTCACAGGACGGCAAACAAGACAATATCAGCGAAAAAACTAAGAGACTCCGCCATAGATTACCATAATATCGGCTTATTAGCCAAGGTGAAATTGGGGGAGCATCCACGGGTTTTTTAAGAGAAAGTACATTTAAGCAGCGATGAAGCTTCTTGTAAGAAAAGAAAGCAGTTCAAGAAAAATACTTTATTTACATAACTGATACATTATATTATATTAGCCTTTTTCTTTTCAAATTAAATAATTCTCACACGACTATTAATAAATAGGTTAATTATTTATTTCGCTTGCAATAAGTTTTGTGGATCATTTTTGAGTGATTATCTAATTTAAAAAAATTTCTTATTAATAATTTAAGTACTTCAAAGTAAATTATGTAATAAACATTTCCTGTTTGTAGAAAGTATTTATTTGTAATTAAAATTTAAAAGGGAAAAAACTACATTTAAACTAACTCGATTTTAACTCAAGTTTAAAATAAGTTTGATTATCTCGTTATGCAAGGCAAATTTTATCTTGGTTCAGGATATTTTACGAACGACCTGGCGACAATTTCAGTGGCAATCAGTGTTGACCTGGGTCAACACAACACACGCTAACGGGAACAACTGGACCTGAACCTTTCGCTCATTCGTTTTAATACTCATCAATGGCAAGAACTGCGTTTGCTTAACTATAAATAAAAGAAAACTTTTTCCAGCGCAGGTCGTCCACATTTGAGATGGTAATGTGAATGGTTGTCGAAGGCGGTACGCGAGGGGGAGGGGGGGATTGGGGCGATTGCTGGCTGCAGTGGCATCCCAAAAGTGTCAAATGTGTTGTGTGATTTATGCAGTCAGTCGCATGATTTGTTTGCAGTCCGTCTACCTTTCGTGTTTATCTGCGAAAATATGAGAAAGATAAATTGACGATGCGCGCAGCCAAGTCGCCTGCTCGCCGCCTGTCCGGCTGTCCGTCTGTCCGTCCGTCCAACTGTCCGTTTGACCAAATCGCAATCAGTTGGCGATTTTCACTTGGCAACTTTTACTGCTGTCCGCAGCGGCGGCTGCTTTCATTCGTCACCTGGCCGCATGTAATTTTTCAGGTAAATTATTGAAACGTCCCTAACGATGCGACCATGAGCCATAAGCCATGTGCCGAGTGAGCCACTCGGTCGGTTGGATCCGCTGCATCAGGAAGTGTCCGAGATTTCGCAGCGCTTTGATTTGTGTTGCAGGCAGTGATATATATACAGACACTCACGGCTTATACGAGTACTCGCGATCCGATCTTTGATCCGAGCGAGTGTTAATTTATTAACACTACTTTTTGAGGTCGAGGCAGATAACTAGTACAACATATGTACATGTATCCATGGGAAAGAAGATCTGATTGTGTGGATTAAAGGAAAGTAGCAGGGTCCTTAAATGGAGATATTTCATGAAGCAACCGACTTTTACTTAGTAGTTTATTGAAGATTATTATTAAATACTGTTACAACAGACTGGACTTAAAAGACTTACTCCATCTGTTAAATAAAACCAAAATAAAACCAAAGTTATTTAAAATAAGATCTAAGTTTAATAATAGGTATTCTACAAAAAATTATATAATAATTAATAGTAAATAAATTTATTTAATCAAATGTGTTTTGGATGTGAGATGAAAAAGTTAAAAATAATAACTATAATATATTTAAATTGTTCTCAATGTTTAATAACTTGAACTATTTGCAGTTTTCGAAGTGTCAGCCATATTACCATATTATCTAGGAAAGTCCTGGTTAGTATCTATAGCCAACAATTTGTGGCACTAACAAACTCGCATTTAATTTTCCCCCATTTTTGGTGTCATTTGCATTTTTCATATTTTGGTGGCTTGCCCGATTGATGTCGTTCCCTGGGAGTACGTGGCCATGGTATGGCATTTCTAAATGGACGCCATAATCAAGCGCTAATAACCTCATTTGTATGTCCAAGCGGGCCATTAACTTTTCATTTGCCACGCGAAAATGTTGCATTGAGCAAATGCAGGCAGCCGCGGCCAGACAGCCGCCAGATGGAGATTGTCCAATGGACTCGCCGACCAGTCAGCGTCAGATCCATCGCCAGTCGCCTCGCACTATCACTGCCTCTCTCTCGCATTCTGTCTCCCTCTCTTTCTGCGGCTCGTTGCAGTTGGACTTGGACGTGAACGTGGACATGGACATTCGCTGTCAGAGCTCGCACTCGGCCCGGCCATAACTTGCGTGAAACATGTTAATAATTTACAATTTGGTATTCATAAATAAAATGTCATCTGGACTCCTCCGACGCCGCCGACGTCGCCTGGCCGGTTGCCCGCCTGCCCGGCTGGTAATGAGCGAATGTTGATTGAGGTTATATTTCATGGCAAATGGGTGCCGTTGCCTCTGGCCGCGCTTGGGAAAGTCAAAGTCTCGCCTGGTCGCCTGGCTGCATGCTTAACTCTCGGTCGCAGTAGGTTGACGTTTGACACGCCGCACAAAAGTCGCCCCGCGATGCGGCTAAATCCGCCAACTGCCATCGTAAAGCAGCCAAGGAGGCTGCGCCTGCGTCTTAGCCTTGGCAGCACAGTTGGCCACAGCGCGGCTACCGGGACCCCATTCGCCTGCGCTTCGGCGTCGCGGCTCAGCTCTGATTAAACTCTGGCCATTTATCGTCATTTATGGTAATTGTTTGAATTGCCATAAGTAAGCAACCCAGATCAATGGCAGCTCTCAGATAGCCGATACTCTGCTTCGTGTTTCTCGCCAGCGCTTGGCAAGTCAGCCAATTAGCAGGCGAGTCAATATGTAAGTGTCCAGGTGTCCCAATATAAGCGACATCCAGGTGATATACCTCAATCATTATCGGTTAGAATTAGTCCGTTTGTAGAGCTCTATTAGTTAAATATGACATACCCTATACTATAAATTTATGATCGTATTAACAAATAATACATGTATTGTTCAAGCAGATATCAAACGAAAATAAACTTATTACTAGATTCGCCGATTGATCTCGTCAGATGTGTGTCGATATAAACAGGAGGTAATATAATATACTGAGGTTCGCCTAATTCGAACAAATTCCAACATGAAATGGGAAATGCTTTCTGGGCGAGACTTGGCATGGCAATAAAGGGAATCATAACAACACAAAACTTTATCACTTTTCATCTAATAATACTAAAGACATTTCATTCTTGAATATTGTTTAATGAATAAATATAAATAAATATATTAATGTAATAAATATACTATAAATAAACTGGATATAAAATTTGTACTAAATACTAATTAGAAAATATTTCAAAAGTAAAATAAATTAAAAAAATTAATTGAAGCTAGTTTTAGGATACATTTTTAGAATTAAGAGCTCTGTTTCCAGATTTCAGATATTTTGAGCAGTGGCCAAGCTAAAATCTCACTGGCTAGCTGCAGATATGCATCTCAGGATCTATGCAGATATCGTGTACCTAGAGGTAATTTGTTATTTAATCAGTGCGACATAGCTATCATGCCTGCGACAGCTTGCCATTGGCGTATCGGCGACATTGCGGGCCAGATATGCCAGATACTATTCCGCGCAGAGCTCTGGAATTTGGCGGGCTGTCAGCGAGTGCCGTTATGCACGATGGGTGACATTTAATTGCAAACAGATACATTTTGTCAGGGCCAAGTGACGTGAATAGATGCGAGCATCCCCCAGGCAGCTAGCTAGCATTTGCATCGGCAGCTCCAGCTCCAGCTCCAGCTCCAACTCCAACTCCAATTCCATCTCCAACTACAACTGCATCTGCATCCGGGCGCTGCAGCGAGCTGGCAAATTAAGTGGGTGCCGCTGGCGATGCCGATGCCGATGGAATGGCTCCAACTGTGAGACGAGCGCTGAGAGCTGGGCGAAAATGTGCGGCGACAGCGCAGCAGATGCATCTGCATCTGTATCCATGTTGTTGATGCCTCAGTCAGTCTATCAGAGCATCCGTAGCTCTCGCCCCGTCCGTCTGTCTGTCGGCAACTGCGAGACATTTCCGCGTGAGAAATGCGCAATTTCTGTTTATTTAATGCCAATGCATTTCGAATGCGCCGCCAACACGCCATCAGTTTTCAATCACGCGCAGAATTGCAAACGCCCCGCCACCCAAAATGTCCCACCCCCGCGCAACTCCCCCACCCGCCATGATTTACTGCGCACTTGTTGCGCCACAACAACACAAGGAGCTGACGGGGCAGACTAAGCGCTGCAGCAGCTGAAAATCACTTTGCAACTTTTGCATCTTCTCATGACGCTGGCCCCCAAAGTGGTGTCAACAGCTCTCGGCGCGCTGACTGATGGGTTACTCATCCGGAAATGTTTTCCACTTGCCGCACCGAGGCAGCCGCCGCTAGGCGCAACACTCGCATCCAAAAAGCCAACAAAGCGTCTTTGTCAACGCCTGACAAATTGGGCTGTGAAATTTCACAAAGCGCTGGGCAGCACTCGCCGGGGCTCATTTGGCCGCTTAATTTAGAATCGTTGTCTTCTTTTGTTTTAATATGCAAAACGTTGCACCAAAAGATATGCATGCGCATATACATACGCCTCTCACTGTAACAATGCGAGCCATAAGGCAGAACACGAGGGAAAGAAGTTCAACTTCGCTTTAAATTCCTATCACACTTTACAATATTGATAAAAATATATTAAATTTAATATAATCATAATTTATTCATATTCATATTCATATTTAATTATTTATCATTATTTAATCGTTTAAATTTAGTTTGTATTTAAGGAATTAAATTTTCATTAAAGACAAACTATCTTTAAAAATAATGTATGTCAATAATGTACAATTATGTCTTTGAACTAGTTGCCAGAATTTCCGAGCTTGTCTGCAATAAAAATCAGAAGATGCAGTGAAACTAAAGAGGATGATATTTTAAAAAAATATATTATATATAATATAATCATAATTTATTCATATTCATATTCATATTTAATTATTTATCATTATTTAATCGTTTAAAATCAGTTTGTATTTAAGGAATTAAAATTTCATTACAGACAAACTATCTTTAAAAAGTCAATAATGCACAATGTTTCTTTGAACTAGTTGCCAGAATTTGCGAGCTTGTCTGCAATAAAATTCAGAAGATGCAGTGAAACTAAAGAGGATGATATTTTAAAAAAATATATTATATATAATATAATCATAATTTATTCATATTCATATTCATATTTAATTATTTATCATTATTTAATCGTTTAAAATCAGTTTGTATTTAAGGAATTACATTTTCATTAAAGACAAACTATCTTTAAGAATATGTATGTCAATAATGTACAATGATGTCTTTGAACTAGTTGCCAGAATTTCCGCGCTTGTCTGCAGTAAAAAAGAAGATGCAGTGAAACTAAAGAGGATGATATTCGCTGTTTTTATTTATTCGAAATCAGTGCTGGTCCCGCCGAAATCCTTGACTCGCATGCAGATAATTCCAGAGACAGGAGGCAAGGAATGCAGCCAAATGCGGAGAAGTGACATGAAGCGCTGCAAAATGCATTCCCAGTGATGATGTGATATGTTGTGCCGTCACTGCCGCTGAAGCTGATGCCCGAGATGATGCTGATGTCGCTGCAGTTGCCGGCATCGTTGTCGCTGTCGTTGTCGTTGTTGTCGTCAAGAGCAACCGCGTTGAGGACGAGCTTGATGAGCATGATTACGAGCGGGCGTGGTGCGGGACACGAACAGGGCCCGGGACAAGGCTGCAATCTCGGCGCTGGGGCTGAAACTGATGAGGTTAACGGCGATGCTGGAGATGATGAGCCGTATTATGTTACGCTCCGCGCTCGGAGCGCAGCGCGTCATAAATGTCGCACGCCACGTTACTGATGGCTCTGATTATGCCGCCATGCGGCCCACACTCGCGCCCCCCAGCCCGGCCCCCCGCCCCCGTGTAATATGTCGCGCTTGGCGGCTCCAGGCAAACAGAAATTTGCATGCGCACGAAACGTCATCGAAAATGCATCATTAGCAGCTGGGAATTGGGCAAACAAGTCTATTTGCCGCCTCGCAGCGACAGCCACGACCAGACACGACCATGTCGCGATATGCTAAAGACCCCAGCCCAGCGCCCACGACTCCCGGGCCGACTGCAGCGCCACTCGTGGCGGCAACACTTGTTGCCAGCGTGTGGCGCTGATCTCTGCCCCAGAGCCGCAGCCCGACTCTCTTGCTCAATTCAAATGCAAATTCTGTTTGCCCAAAGTGCTTCCTGCGAATTGGGGCTAGGTGGAGTTCCTCCGCATAGCTAACAAATTGCAGAAACTGAACCAAATTATTTATTTGCATTGCTTAAAGCTTAGAGTATACGCCCACGGGCTCTACTTCCTGCCCCGTCCGAAGCCGCCGCGGAACTCCACGGATGCGATGCCCGCGCCCACGTTGCCCGTCTTGTCCACGTCGTTGGCGCGCTCGTTGCGACGGTAGCTGAAGCGATCATCGCGCTCCTTGCCCTCGCGTGGTCCGCGGGAGCGAGGATCCTCGGAGGTGCGCGACATGCGCACTGGCTCAGTGCGCCGCTGCAGGGTGGTGGGCACCACCTCGGTGGGCATGTGCAGGTAGCCCCTGAGGTACTCGATGCCCTCGTTGTTCAGGCACCAGTAGTAGTGGCGCCAGGCCGACTGCTCCGAGACGTAGCCGCGCGACTTGAGCGACTGCAGCGTCTTGATAACCTTCAAATTGGTCAGATGCTTCAGCTCCTCCTCCGGGTGCATCTTGTGGGGTGCGCGCTCCGCGAACATCACTCCCGAGCGGAAGAGCACGGTGTAGATTGCGTTGCGATCCACTTTCTGCATGAACATGATGGCGACTTCTCTTAATTCTTAATTCGTAAGTTAGGTTAGGTTAGACACGAGTGCGACGAGGTTCCTCAGCTCAATGACAGGATTCTTCAGAATTAGTGTTGAAAAATGCCCAATAGAGTCGATAAGCAAAGCACGCTACAAGTCGATAATAATAATTTGTAGCCGATTGGAGACAGTAAGTGTGCCTTTCGGAGATACTTTTATGATTTTTAATATATAAAATACTAAATACTATCAGTGTAAGTAAACCTTGTTTAGAGTATATGTATATGTACATATATATAAATCGATGGAAATGCTGAAAATTAAATGTGTGATATGAATGCTCTTCCACAAAATTTGTTATTTTGTAAATAAAATACTAATTACTAAATTCTGTTCCAGTATGACCAATGTATGATTTCTGACTTTTATACAAAACATTTTTGGATAGAGAATAAAAACAATATACAACAATGTTTCATACATCCCAAATTTTGAATGGGTCACACTAATTGTCGATTGGTTTCCTGCTGGTAATGCCGATGGCCTCGACTGAAGTCCGTTCCAGTTCACATCGTTTCATAATCAGCTCTGTCTCTAATAGAGTCGTTCCAAGTTGAAGTGCTCTTGAGAATTGCGGAACGTGTTGTAGGCTCTCTATTGGCCGTCGGTTACTTAGTGGGCTTAAAGGTGTAAGTTGGCTGTGAGCTCCTAGTGTCGAGGGGTTGTCGGTAGTGCAACAAGCTATTATTTTGAGCCCTTCCTAATGCGGCTCAACATTGAAAGGCGCCTCGCAAAGAGCTAAATCGTCGTAGTCCTTGTCATCGTCCGAGGCATTTTCATAATTAAAGGCTTCCACGGAAGCGGCTATGCGCATCTATATTCATATATTGATAAAGTTGTAAAAGTTGAAAGTTGCGCAAAACAATAAAAATAAATTCTAATGAAGATGGCCGGACAGCATGGCGCAGCCAGGACCAGGACACGGCCGGGCGCCATTTGCCCCAGCAATTTTCTGTTCTTACATAAGCCCGATACGGAGCCGGAGCCGGAGCCGAAGCCAAAGCCTGAACAGCAGCAGCTGAGGCGGCGGGTGGACTTGGGGCCTAGGGAGGCGTGGCAGGGGACGGGCGCTGCACTTCCGTAATTTTGCAGGGCAAAAGCGAGAAAAACAATCGAATAAACTGTCGGAGCATCAAAATTCAAACGTCAAAAGGAGGCGAACCATCAGATCCGCAACCCTTGCCTTGCTCCCAGCTGCCAACACCCAACACCCAACACCCAACGCCCAACGCCCAAGTCAAGCAGCCAGCCAGCCCACTGACAGCTATCCAGTCAAGCGTCAAAGTTCCTAATGCACACAACAAATTTCTTACACGGAGAGGGGACGGGGGCTGCCGGAGCAGAGGCTGGACGTCGGCAACGGAGACGACGACGCATCAGGCAGAATGTCGTGGACAAAATGACGTTGTCACGAAAATTGCAGAATATAAAATTCCTAGTTCCGGCGCCGCCCGATGCGACAGTCCAACCCATGGCCATGCCCATGCCCATGTCCCTGCCCCTGTCCAGGACCAAACCACATGCACATCCGCCAGCCTCGCTTCGATTTTTGTCCAAGGACATGGCGCAAAATACACTATAAAAATATATAAAATAAAGAAGACGATGGCGCAAAATGCTAGAAAAAAGCAGAAGCGAAAATAAGCAGGAAAATGGTGGAGGGGGTGGGGGGAGGTAAGAAACTTTTCAAAAATTATTGAAATGTCACGTAGCAACTTCTCAAATTGCAAAAATCCTGACGCTGTCGTTCAATGTGCTGTGCGGATTGATAGAGCGACCCGAGCCGAGCCGGAGACGTGGCCCAAGGGGGGCGGGGGGGGCCAAACGCTGCACTTGTCGCTTGCAGTTGCCGGCAGGAGCTGGGCGGGAGGTAGAGGGCATGCTCGAATCCGATGCCGCAGTCATGGACTCGGACGCTGACACTAAGACGCCAGCGCCAACCTCCCAGCCAAGTCGAGTCCCAGTCAGGCGCAAATCCAATACACAAGGCCCGTTCCCCCGCGAACCGCAATTCAACGTGCGAACGACAGTTTGACCCGAGACATTTTTGGGTGGCACAACATCAGCAGCCCTGGCATGCCAAGGGGAGTGGGCAGCGTCTTGGCCATTACAGGCACTAGCGGCAAGGAGAGACTGGGACTCGTCCTCGTCAATCGTCAAATGTCGCCAAGACGCTGTCAAATGCAGGAAGATGACGGGCAGACGGACAGTTGGACAGGCGAAGGGATGCGGATGCGGATGCGAATGCGAATGCGAATGCGAAGTAGTAGCCGTGCCATGTTGGCGCTGGCATTAGGCACTAACAGGCAAGCCCAGACCTGACCCAACCGAACCCAGCCCAGGCCGACCCGACCCCGACCCCGACTCGACAAATCTGCGAGCAGCGCAGAAAGTTTTCATGACTTTTCTTTTATTGCACATTTCAACAAAACGATTGATGGCTTCCATGACACACAGGGCGACGGGCGATGGGCGGGGTGCGGGGGAGGGGATAGAGACGAAGATGGAGTGAGGAGGCGCTCCGCCTGCACAATATTCACAAGTTTTCTTGGCTCCGCTGGAGCTCGAACAGTCGTCCCGACGATGCTGTAATATGATGGCGCAAGGATTAGTCTGACGTGGCGCATTTCTTTTATACTTCTTAGTTAGACATTTTGTTTCATGTCGAGCTTCCATCTCGACGTGCGCGTCACCCCCCACCGCCCGCCGTTTTATTGACGTGGCCCTCATCACTGGGAAACGACCCAGAAGCTACACATATGGACGGCCAATGTGCTGGCTATTGATTGATTTGCTGTATACCCTTACCTGCAAGGCGCCTCAATCATGATTGAAGTAGAATACAGCATTAGACTGGGACGTCCAAAGCCCATTCTTTAGCAATATTGTTGTACCATATGGCAAACAATTGTAATTTTGTTGCCTTTTCAGTAAGGGTATGCCCACTTCTGTAAAGTTTGCTCATGATTTGCTTATCTTGTGGTCAGCTTCAAAGTTTCTTTCTTGCTTTGGCAACATTTCCTCATCTTTTTCAACTGCTTCCTCTGGCCGGAGCGCGCGCGGACGTGGCACGTCTCTGATGACAAGCAAGAACAATTTTTGACTGATGCGCTATATGTTGTACGTCCACATGCACGTCCGAGCTGGAGTTTGAGTCGCCGTCGGTTGAAAAGTTTAAGCAATGAGCTTGAGGTTTGAACTCTGCTCCGCAGCAAGCAGCCTGCGAATTTCTTTTCATCTTACGTCTGGTCTACAACACCTCCTATCCTGGTCCATTCTGATATGTATTTTTCATTGCGCGCACATATTGATTGATGTGGATTTCTAGAGCCTCAAACTGTTGAGTCTAAAGAATAGGATAGTAGCTATGAATATTGTCGTATTTTTGCCTGTGTCTAGTACTATATTTAAATATATATACTTTTTTTTAATGTTTCCGACATTCTTAGCCACAGCAAGTTCATTCAGATTTTACCAAATTTGAGATAGGAGGAGAAATAGTTGCCGGCACAGTCAATAAACGAATGAAATTAGCTTGCAACTTGTTTGTGAGACATGCAAAGTCCTTTGTAGGAAGAAGAAAGAAAAACACGGTCAAGGAGTTTGTCGCCAAGATGTAATAAGGACTCGTCTGTATTAGTTCTCGTTGTCGTTGCTGCAACCAGCGACCGAACTGTCTCAGAAGACTGACAAAGTGACCAGCAACAAACAGGCAAAAGGTCCTTGGGCTCGGGAGGTGGGTGGGTGGGGGCACCTCGGGGCTGTTAGCTGCGAATAGACGTCTGGCTGGCTGGCAGGCAGCGCGTTGTGCAACGAAGCCCCAGAAGCCCGAGGAGCCAGGACCCAAGCACATACACATCAGGCGGCTGACGCTTCCTGCCATATACTTAAGGATTAGAAATTTACTGAAATGCTCTTCGTAGTGCCTAAGCTGGAGCCGGAGCAAGAACCCGAGCCAAGTTGGAACTTAGAACATACTCGTAAAATGCAACGACTGCAAAGAAAAGTCAATGCGCAGTCGAAGAGAAACTTGTCAGTTGCCGTCAATCAGGAGACAGGCGGACAGAAAGGACAGCCTGCGACCCAATAGTAGAATAACATTCGCATGGGGAAAAGGACGAGGGGGGGGGCGGTAAGTAGTATGTGGGCGGCTTTTGGCACTGCCTGGACCTAGACTATTGCAACTTTTGCTCGTCAGCAACAAAAATTGATGTGCTGCAGATGAAACGCCAAAAAGTTTGCCCTCAGCTAGACGAGTGCTCGGTAGGTGCAGCGGGTTGGAGCATCGAAAGGGGCAAGTGGCTAAGAAAGCAACCAGAAGCAAAGGCAAAAGATTAAAAAACGGAAAAATGTGCATGGCTAAAGAAAAACATTGAAGAGCCCAGAGCAGGCGACGAAGCGTCGTCTCGTCCTCGTCGACGTCCACGTCCACGTCCTCATCCTCGTCCGACTGACAGCGACAAAGACGAAATGAGGTCGTCCCCGAAGGATGGCCAAAATATTTTACTGATTGTGTGCAAACTTCGATACAAAGTTGAAGCTGACGCCGATGTCGACGTCGCCGTCGCAGTCGCCGTCGCCGTCGACGCAAGCGACAAAAACGACGTTGACATCCTCTGACAATATTTGGTGATTGCACAAGATGCAAAGTGTCAACTGCTGACCCCGCCCACTCCCGCCACATAATCAACTGGAGCAAGACCAAGCGCAGTGGAAAAAGAAGCGAGAAGAAAAATACTGGATGGGAGTGACCATTGATTAAAGCGCAAATAGAGCTGGGACGCTACAAGGAGTGGAAAGACTTAATTATCTCGTGCAGTCTTCAAGTGCTGAAGGGTTGCTTTTAACAAAGCTAAGAAAACTGCCCTACATATCATAAAAGAATTGAATTTGAATTGAATTTACATTAATTAATAACTTACTCATTTAAAATAAATGTACTTGTGAAAAGCATATAACCCACAATTCTCACAATTGCAATAGACAAGCGAATAATTTCACAAAGCTATAGACATTTGTGAATATGATAATATGACAGGTAGCACTTATATATTTATTTGTTTGTGTGTTTAGTTGCTCTTCCAATAAATGTCACATTTGAAAAACCATGAGACTCTGTGGCAAATGGCGGCAGCGGCCAGTGGCCAATTGTCAATAGCCGATCCGATGGTCGTCTGACATGTCAAATAAATTAATTTGTGCAACGAGCAACGTCAAAACTAATTACAACGTCGCTGCCGCTGTCAATTGAACGAACGGTCAGCTGCGGTCGGCGTGCCGAGGCGGGTCGGAGAGGGGGCGGTAAGTAAGGTTTGGGTTAACGGAAGGTAGACAAAATATATTAATGACGTGTCAAAATTAACATTTCATTATGTGAATTTATGTGCGAGCTAGAAGAGTGCGACTGCAAGTGCATTTACGTGTGGCTCTAGGAGCATATAGTCTCTCTCTCTTCCTCTCTTTCCCTCTCTTTCCCTCTGGCCGTCTCACTGCTGGTGACGCCATCAATCTTGGGGCTACCCAATCTGTCGCATGTCAATCAATCAACGTGCGCTTTGGACTCTCGACGCCGACTGACCGCCAATTCCAATTGATTTCGTCAATTGATTTTAACACCCATCAGATGTCAAAGCCAAAAAACAAAATGGCGTCATTCATTTCAGGAGTGTGCACGTGTGTGTGCGTGTGTGTGCGTGTCAGCATCAGCGTCAGTGACACGTCAATATTTTATTAAATGACATTAAACTGTCTCATCGGCTTAATTAATTTATTGTTGCTGTATTGTCAACTCACACTCACTCAAACACTCTAGGCCCGCTGCGTGTGTGTGTGTGTGTGTGTGTGACATTTTTATTATGCAAAATCAATAATACAATCTCTCACTCACTCACTGGGCTCCGCCCCGCCAAATGTTCGGTCATGTCCTTTTTGACACCGACAGGCAATGCCCGCTGGCGGTTACCGCCGCCGGACAACAGCGAAAAAAAAACAAAAAACCGCTTTAAATTGTTCAATTAATTTGGTTTTTTTTTTGGGCCGCCTGCTGCATCCGCGAAGCAGCCAAAATGAAAATGAAAACAACAAAATGCGTCGCCTGACAGTTTGTCAATCGCATTTGGGCTGCGACAAATGAGTTCGGACCGAACGGACAACCCGGAATCGAACCTCCGACATCCGTGACCCCAGTCGACGCAGGGCAGCGGCCACCGGTCAAAATGGAACAATGCGTCACTCGGCGCTGTTGAGTTCATTAAATGTGCAGTTAACTGCCCTTTTTTTTGGGACTTTTTCATTTGAAATCCTGGTTTAAAATATTTTACAGTTCTTAATGCACAATTTGAGAAGTGGTGGATTGTGTTTTTATGGAACAAAGATTTGCATATTTTTATTAAAACTACATTGAGGATTTAAAAAACTACATAAATTACAATAAATTGAAATAAAAAAATGTATTTATTTGTTTTTTACTAGGATAGTTATTAACATCTTTAAATATCTCTGATTATATAGTCAAGTAGAGTTTAATAAGTTTAATTATAAAATGTTATTTACATTCTTGAACACATTAAAGAATTTTAATTTTTTGCTGAAATGTTGTTTATAATCTTTAAGAGTGTCTATTAAAAGACCAAAAACTCTGTTAAGTCTCAAAGCAAAAGTAAATTAACTTTTATCTAGGCGCATGTCAGCTTTAAATATATATATATAGAATTTGCCAGAGCAAATTAATGCTGGGCTCGAAGCGATACAATATTGTGCAGCAGACCCATCGGAATTCTAGTCATAAAATCCATTGTCTACGAATTATGTGAAATAAAAACGAATATACATTTATTTCATATTTTTTTGCACCTGGCCATAAAACACTAAATACCAACCACCTCACGCCCACTGCCCAGTGCCCATCAACTGACAGTCTGGTAGTCTGTCACTAGACGACAGTCCGGACATATGGCGAGTCCAGGTCCCAGTCACTGTCACTGTCACACATACATACCCACAATAAATATGGCTTTATATTTTATATATGGTGGTTCCAGTGTTCATTGTTGCCTGCTGATGAAATTTCTATTTGGGATTAATACTTATGTCAATGTTTTTGTATTAAAGGCAGGTGCAAAACTTTCATTCACATGACAAAACTTTTGATGCTTTTGATGTGACGGACAAGTGCTACGCACTCGTGCAAATTGGACGGGGACAGTGGGACAGTGGGACAGCGGCACAGTGGGCAGAGGGGTTGCATTGTCATTGAGTGGACCTGACACGTCTCCTTACACTCGAAGTCTCAATGGCCGCTGACAGGCAACGTGTTGATGAGGATACTGGGCTGGCCCTGGTTCAGGTGAGTTCCACAAGTAATATGTGCAGAATTTTTATTGTCACCTGGCATGAGATATGAATTGACGCATTTCATCTGGTCAACATTTGAATGACAATGCGCCAACATATTGGTAAGAATCATTGATTTTTTTCTACCACAACGAAATATTTGGTGTAATTAGTTTGGCATTTGACGTTCTCCTGACGAGAATATTGTACAAAATAATTGATTTAGCTGTCAAGCCGAATGTCTGCGACAGAAGGAAATATTTCCTCGGAGTAGTTGTGCTCCGGTTAGGATTATACCGGATTGTGGGACCGATTTAATAGTCCTGAATTAGGTTTAAATTAAAAAAATTAAATAACAAAATACTTAAAGGGATATACCACGAAATTATTTAGCATATAATAAAGTTTGAGTGTGTGAACAATATATACGTATAAAAAAATGTTGGTTTGGGAAAATTATCAAGTTATTAAGTATTGAGTATTGTAAGAAAGATAAAGATTGGGTGATAGATTCGGTAAGAAGATGACTTTTTAGAAATATATGAAAATTATGTTTTAATGAAAATGGATCAGGAATATACTTAGTGTTGCAAAAGCCGTCAATAACAGAACTACAAATGAATTTACTTGTACATCTATGGGAAAGTGTTAAGTGAAGTGTACAAAATATGGTGTTTTTTTAAAGGAATAAGCTTCGTATACCTCTAGTGTTGAAAAATACTCAAAGAACAAATTTCAAGCACATCAGAAACCAGCTGAGTAAAACGAAGCCAGAAAAATAAAGATCCTGACGTACTTTCGAACATTGAATGGGGATTATTGAATAGTGCGAGTAGAAGGACCTTCATGCCTTTCAGTGTTGCAAAAGGTTTTTGCCAAAGCGCTCGATTAGCATCTAGCATATCAACTGCATAAGGGTCGCAGCAAAGGGGTCTTCATCAGTCTTTATCTGCAGTCAACACCATATTCGCATCCAGCGGCACATCCATATCCAGAGGCAGACATAATGCCATAATAAGGCTGTCAACTGTTGACGTTGACATTGTCAACTCACTTGTCAAAGGCGCACATCAAAGGCAGACGACAGATACGGAGAAGGCTCCCGTTTGTTGTTTAGCGGGTGTGTCTCTGCCTCCGTGTGTGTGTGTGCGTGTGTGTGTGGGTGTGTGTGGCTCGGCCGCCTTACCATTATTGTTGTTGTTGCCGTTAGCTGCTGATGGTTGCTGTCATTGTTATGGCTATGGCTATGGCTCCTGGCCCTTGGCCCATTGTTGTTGCCGTCGCTGGGGCTGCTGATGACGGCCGATAACAATGTCGAATGCTTGCCGCTGATTAATTCGCTTCAAACTGAAAACAAAGGGACTTTTCCGATAGCCGCAATCGCGGCTGACAATCGCAGCTTTCAGCGTAATTAGTGTCGCACGTACTGCAATCCGTGCAAGGCTCCATCTCGCAAGTCCTCCAAATGCCCCCGAGGTGCCGCCGGCTAATTAACATTTTAGCCCAACGATGACATTTATTGAGTTGGGACAACTGCAACTCGCACGCATTTCCAAGGCGCCGCCGTAGCCGTGCGTGTGATTAAAGATGTCCTGCCCGCTTTGTGCGCTTCAGGGGACTCAACCGGCTGACAACGGGTTTTTCAATGACCCACGCCCAGCCCCCCAAAGAAGCGTTTGATTAGCAGCTGGCCGGACTTTGGGTAATCCACGAACCTACAAGGGTCCCTAGACGGCCACTCGGGGCCGACACACTTGACATTAATTGCCCAACGGTTTTCGCTAATGCTCCAAATTGGCTGTTGACGCCAAATCTCACATTCTCAGTCGGGCAAAAGGACCTTTTCCTCACACTCTCCCAGCTGTTGCATTTGCTGCGTGACACTTGAGCAGCTAATTATGGCCGGGACCTGTTATTGCATTTCATATGTGTGTGAGTGTGTGTGTGTGTGTGTGTGTGCGAACAGCTTCGGTTCTGGTCCTTAAGCAACCAATTGATTCATTGCAGGTTTGCTTTGCAACTCGGATGTGTGCATTTTAAGGACATTGCAATGTGAGGACGATTAAGGGATCCTGGATATTTAGCAACAGAATTCGTGTATTAAGGGGTTATTTCAGGCCTCAAATAACAAGCACATAATTCTCTATTAGAAATCCCTTTTCAGCATAGAAATGCAAATAGAAAAGCGATTATTAATAAAAACTGGATACGAATTCTAAGTTGGATCTGTATTAAATGATAACATCAAATGTGTTTTATTTGAATTTAAAAAGAAAGTTTCTATGAATATGGTTTGCTTAAATGAAAACAGAGTTATTTGAGCGTGTTTTAATATCTAATATCTATCCTTTTCAAGCCCGTAGTTATAGAACCATATCACAAATTTAAATGCAATATTTAATGCTTAAAAACAGTTTGATTCGACAACTGTTCAGAGTGCAAGAACGATGCCATGTCATAATTCCTTATTAAATGAAGAGCTAACCGCCCATTTGCCAAGATTACGTACTGATTTATTTAATGAACATGGTATGCGTAAGAGAGCTTTAAGTTTTAACCCAAATTGAAAGCATATTTCAGTGCGACACACATTTCCAGCCAAAGAACAATGGTAAATGCACACACACACACACACACACACGCACACTGAGAAACACAGTCACAGACACACGCACACCTACTGAGATTTCCTGAGACTAACCGGGCAGACGTAGAACCACCCCGTTTGGCAATGCCCGCCCGTCCACCCAAACAGCCCCAGACGCTGGGCGCGCTCTGAAAATAAGCAAACAAAACAAATTGCGAACAAAGTGCGTCCTTCACGGCCCCGCGTGGGCCCCGGCTATGGCCGGAATGGAGCTGTGCGCGTAGTCCTGGCGAGCACAGGGCGTGTTTATTACGAGCGTGCGTCGGCGGCGTCTTGGCAGTGCCAGGACAATGAACTTGTCGCCGTCAACGTCGCCAAGCTCGTCAGCGTCAGCGTCGAAGTCAAATGTCAGTCAGAGGCGACGCCAACGTCGACGTCGACGCCGACGCCGACGGCGAGAATGAAGGAAGCAGCTGAATTGGAGACCAGGCAGCTCGAAGGATGTCACTCACACAGCGACGGGTCCGGCATAAAGGATGATGGATGAATTTGTGATTTGCAGGTTAAATAAATACGTCTGCTCTTGGCTGAGCCGAACGAAGCTGGTCAGGAGGAGGCTGGGGATGGGCGGGGGCTGCCCTCTGCCAGCTAATGAAGTGATTAGTGCAACGCCTCTCTTGCAATATTGCTCATTAGCCAGGAGTCTTGGCTGCAAACGAGGGGTGCGCCACTAATAAATAGCCCTGCTTGGTCTTTCGATATTTTTCTGAGAACACAAAAATAACGCAAACATCAACGCAAATAAAACAAAGCACTTTC
The DNA here is from genome assembly GCA_035043565.1 of Drosophila robusta. Taxonomy (NCBI): domain Eukaryota; kingdom Metazoa; phylum Arthropoda; class Insecta; order Diptera; family Drosophilidae; genus Drosophila; species Drosophila robusta. Next base: position 6,447,649 of record JAWNMW010000583.1, on the reverse strand, counting down.
CATCGATCACAAATATTAAGCACATTTGTTATTTCGGCTATGCCGCCAACTATTCCGGGGCAAAAACTTTGCCAACTACTCAACTTGGAGCATAAGCCGACAAAGTGGGTGGGTGGTATTTTGGGGAGGGGGGGTTACTCGTCGCATATGTGACTCTAGATGCAGATAAATTTGTGAAACGTGCATTGGGGCGAGCTCTGCGAATCCTCCTAGAGAACGCGGCTAGTGGGTCGTGGGCGCTGCCAGTCTAATCAATTCCAATTAGCAGTCCAGCCCTCTGATGTATTCCCCGAAATTATTATTTATCATTTGGTTATTTGTTATTTATCTCAGGGCATTCATAATTTGCCCCATATGCAAGACATTTTCGCTTGTCCGAGTCCAATTCATTAAGTATCCTGTCGGAAAAAATGCTTCTGATCAAATAAGAATAATTTCATAATTTTAGAGATACTTTGTGACCCAACAGATAAAATATGATCAAGATAAAAGTTAAAAAAATACAATAGCATAATTACCCATTTATTAATGCAGGGATAAAAAACTTAATTATTGCCACTGCTCCGAAAAGTATGCTATATAATTATGAACTGAATGTCGAAGGAAAGGAATGTTATTGAAGTTATTATTTAGCGTTTTTCTTAACCCTCTTTTAAATTTGTATCTTTTCTTTTAAATTAAAAATGTTTTATAATAACATATCATAATTTAAAGGTTCTTTATTAACAATTTAAATTAATTAATTTGAACATAGAATACTTATTGTATTCTGTAAATACACTTGAAGAAAAAGCGACTTGATTAAACTAAAAATAACCTTCAACAATATGGAGCTCGTAAAGCAATTGACAGACCGCGAACGTGAGCGAACGTCTCAAATACCCCAAAGGACTCGTCAGAGTCAGGATTCGTTATAAATGTATGTGAGCGTCAGTGTGTGGGTGAGTGTGTGTGTGGTTGTGTGTGTACGTGGAACCTTATTATGTATTATTGTTGTTGTTGGTGTTAGTTGTTGATGTGGCTATTAATTAATGCGTCATGGAATGACACACCCAAGCAGCCGAGCAAATTTATGAAGATGTATATACTAGTATGTGTGTGCGAGTGTGTGTGTGTGGTAAAAGCATATTTATGGATTATGAAGGCATAAATCTCAGCTGAGTTTTATCAGAAACAACACACCCAAAGTCGGGGCCATAGAAAAATGCCCACACAATGGTGATGGAATATGCGTATTTTTTTAATTAGCAACATTTCTACAGATTTATGAGTGTCCTTAGCTGGCCGTCTTTGATTCCCCGTGAGTGTCTGCCGTGTGTTTATGGGTGTGTGTGTGTGTATTTTCGCACTCTAATGCGCGTCGTTCGGGACTTTTGGGAATTATCTGCAGACGTGCCGGCCAATGATTTATGCATTCGTTTAATTGAGAAGTTCGAGACTTTGATGGCAAATCCTCGAAGCTTTGATTATAATCGCACCTGAGCAGCGGCACCAGAGAAAGAGAGAAAAATGTAATTAGACGAAAGTGAGCGAAAGAAAAACGCATGGAAATCGAAAAATAAATAATTGAGATGATAATTCCACATAATTAGCAAATCTCGAGTGATGATTTTCAATTATTATTGACGCCAGTCCCACTTCACATTCACATTCACATTTCCCCCTCTGGGGTAAGTCCAACGCAACTTTTCCAAAGATTTTTCGTTTCTTATTCTCATTGTCTATTTGTGTTTTATTTTTTTTTGTCCTTGCGCACGCTGCAAACTTTGGGGGGCATCTTAATTAATTCCTGTTTGATGAAAAACACTTTTACAAATTGATGTCGCCGGGTAAAGTTTTACCTGTTCGGCTGTTTGAACAACACTTCCTCGGGTCCTTGTCAGCTTCGATGGCCCCCCAGTCGCACCGGCTTGTAGGTGGAAGTCCATTTTGTCAACTTTTCAGCTGCGAATTGAATTTTTCTTCATAATTTCGCCGTGTGCACACACTGAATACGTCCTTTCAATCAAGCCAAGCGCCTCGCCCCGCAGGACGCCCAGTACAACAATCATCCGAGGCCACGTCCGCGTCCACGTCCACGTCCAGCTGTCAGTCAAGTGCCCGACACTCAAACGAAGACCAGTTGCCACCTCGCCTCACCCTCTCGCCCATCGCCGCATCCACACGTCACTCCCACGGACTGACTAACTGTCTGCCTCCCAGTCCCGCCCCTCTGTCTGTCTGTCTGTCACTTCACAACTTTGGCGCTCATCCTGCGCACTCTGAAGTTGAAGGACCCCGCAGCCAAAGTCGAAGCCAACTCGCTTGAGAGACATTGATTGACTTTCTTAATAGACTTTACGTCTTGTCAAAATTAAAGAAAGCGTCAAACTGAAAGCTCCCAGGCCACGCACTTCAATTACAACAAAATCCCCCTCTGCCTCCCCCACGATCATGTTTGCGGCGCTGTTTTGGCTTAAACTCAGCTGACAGCCGAAATAAATAGCTGCTGCCTGCAAAAGGCGTAAATCGGGCGGCTTACATGAATAAATGTCATAAATAGGCAGCTAGCTGGAGCTGGCAAGCGGACGATGCACAAATCTTAAGTGAAATATAAAAGTTTTGGCATCTGTCCTCATGGTGCTCTCGGCCAGGCCCAACAAGCTTCCAACCAGCCGAAATCTCATCACAAAGTTCCTGTTACAAATGTCGACTTAAGCAGCCGCCTTGGCGCATTCACTTAATTGAGTTGACATTTGGCATATTCATTTCGAGAACAGTTTGAGTGACCTTCGTATAAGTTAGGCATCCTCAAAAACTTAAATAACATCTCTCTTGAACTGTTGACACTGATTGGCCCGACTGCACAGAAATCAAATGCAAAATTGCATGTGTAGAAGTCTTAATTGTAATTAAGCCTTTCAGAGCTCAGCTTTTCTTCATTAACCCCGTATTCATTTGAGAGCGTGGTGCCATAAAATTATGGAAATACCCTTAGATTAATTTGATCTAGTATAAGTCAAATAAATAAAAAATACAATTAATTTAATTTTGTTTTACTTTCAATGGTACAACAACTAAAACATGTACGATATAATTCTTGGAACGTGTAATAATGCAAAATCAATCTAGAGAACTAACCATGACGAAAATGCCATCGAGCATCAGTTTTCACAAAATTGTGGGAGTTTGAAATGTTGAAGCAAAACCTTTACATGTCAAGATTTTTGTCAATTTTGGAATGGTTTTCGACAAAAAATTTTACACCCTCAGAATGTTGTTTTTTATACTAATTGTGACGATCAAAATCGAATAAAAGTAAAAAAATCCATTTCTAAATTTTGGAAAATGAAATTTTTCGAAAATAAGTAAGTACATGTTTTTTTTTTTTGACTAATTTGAAAAAAATTTAATTTAACAACATGTATATATTTTAAATGTAGAATCAATAAAGAAACCAAATCATAAATAAAATGCCATTAAACGTGAAAATCGGTTAAGTTTTGAAAAAGTTATGGGAAGTATTGGAGCTGTACCCTATAAAAACTATTAATATTTCGATAGAAATTTAGTAAATAAAGAATTGTGGTTTAAGAAGTCGTTTAACTGTAAGCAAACCTTAGTAACTGAACATCATAATGAGATTGAGAACGAAAAGCCTCATAGATATGACTGTAAAAATATGTTGAGCATTGTGAAATCAGGTTATAAAATATACGAAATCAATTGTCGATTAAAGGTTCAATTACTTGGCGTTCTCATTGTCGTATAGATCGCTTTGTGTACTTTTTTAAGGGTTCCCAAGTGCACACTCATTGCTGGGAATCGCCTATTTAGTTGCTTATTCACAATTGCTGTGGGACCGAGAACGAAAGCCGCTTATGAATTATGACACTTCAATCATATTAATTGGCAATAAATCAGGGCACGGCGAAAATAAAGAGCGAAGAATTTGCGCCTGGTGCTGGGAGAACAAAAGCCGCCGCCAATCATTCAGTGCCCAAATTGGCCAACATTGAAACAGACAGCGCAAAGCTCCAAGCGAATTGGAACAAGCTCAATGCCTGCCCTGACAGATCTTCCATCAAACGTGCGCTCACGTCAAACGTCAAATCGGCGTCGTGCCCAAGGACGGAACGGACGGACAGACGGACGGACGGTCGGACGCCGCCTGAGCGGAGCGGAAAGTGTTGTGAGTTATGACGAGGACGTGCGCAAGTTGATCCATCAAACTGTTCAAATCCGATGCCAGTGCACTCGAGCGACGACGACGAGTACCGGCCATGTCTTCAACGTCACCAGACATGACGGATGGCTGTGACTGTGGCCGACACCGAGGCCAATACGCGCACTACTCGACGATGACCACAGCAGCCAGGGGCGGACTGTGGCCGAGGCGAGGGCACCGGACTCGGACTCGGACCTTGCACCTCCCCACGTCCGTTCCCGCCTTTCAATGTGGCTGTGACGAATGTGTCACGCTGCAGATAATTTGATTTGTCCGTTCGAATGCAAATACTAATGTCTTGTTAATCCATAAATAACTACACTAAATATGGCACAGAAATGCTCTGACGCAGGCTCTTGTATTGATACTAATAATGATTTATAAGTATATTGATTTACATACACTCCAGAGAACCATTCAAAGGGGAACTTTGAAGATATATTTAGAATTAAAGACTGGTCTGCGAAATAGACGAAATAGACAAAGCAGACGTTTAATATCTCTACATTTTATTCATGAAACTCGAAGTGCCTTAATTGGATTTGGATTTTTTAAGCCTCTGTAATTTATATACAATAATAATTATTAGTTACATTGGCTTTGTCCAGTTCTTGTTTCGGTTTAGTTTTTAAATGGCATAAAGTTGATGTAAAGCTCTTTTCTTTTCTTAAATATGTTTACTTTAGTTCAAGGACTCCTGATGAAAATTCCCACAACATTCTGCAAATACACAAATAAGAATTTCTTCACTCTCCACATTTGGTGCTCTGTATTATTGCCAATACAGAACCTTTAAACCCGAAGGCAGCTCTTTAATACGCACATAAAGCAAATTTTTGTGATACTTTAAAGGCAGCCATTACGAAATCGATTATTGATTTCTCTTGGCACGCCGGCAGCCTAGTTTGGCGAAAGGGAAAAGCGGAAAAAAGGAAACAAAACAAACGCAGCGAGTGGCGAAAAAATGTGGAGAAAAAAAAGGAAACGACTGGCGACCGGCAACTGGCGCCCGCAAATGAAGGGCGAAATTGGTTTGGTTTTTGCATGTGAATTTCACACAAAATCAACAAGTTGCCATCGGTTCGATGAATGGCACCACGGTGGGGCCAGGGGGCGGCCGGAGGGTGGCCAAGAGGTGAGCCATGGCGAGGCGCACTTGAACTCGGGCGAAGCCAGCAGACGACAGGCAGACGCTTGGCAAGTCCCAGACCCCACACAACACGCACACGAAAGCATCGAGGGAGTGTGTGTGTGTGTGTGAGTGTGTGTGTGTCGAGAATGTCGACGCCGTGCAGGGTGAGCATGGGGCAACGGGAACTGGAACAGGAACGGTATTGGGAATTCAGGCAACATTAAAACGTGAAAAAAATCGCTCGCTATTTGGGGTTTTTGCCATTTTATGCGCCCGCTCGCCGAAAGGAAACTGAAACCGAACTGCTAGAAAAACAATTTTTCCTGAACTTTTTGCTTTGTCTTTCTGCCTAACCAACGCCACGCCCCCATTCGGCACACCCATTGACTGCACGTTTGCGTGGCCTTTGGCTTTGCTTTTGCCTTTGGCTTTGCCACACGGCGTAGCATGCGAATTTAATTTCTCGATTTTGCGGCGGCCTTGCCCTAGTCCCACTTGACTCTGTGTGTGTGTGTGGGGGTGTGTGTGTGTGGGTGTGGGTGTGTGGCGGCTGTCTGGGCAACTACTGGCAATGTGTGGGCGTAGGCATAGCTAAGCATATTCTCACCGCACTCCAGATTCTGCCGCAATCCGAGGGAGCACACGCAACAGCCGCTTGAAGAGATGAAAAACCGTTTGGCGTTTTATTGTCTCACCTTTTGGGCCTGCGGACGGACGGCAAATTGTTCGCCTCTCAACATGAATTACGACGCCCGCCCGATGCGTCATCAATCAATCAAAGGGCCGTGAACGCATACGCCCCGTGGCCCCGCCACAAGCCCACTTATCCTCATCGTCATCATCGTCCCCGTCGCTCCTCGGGCGCCCCTTCCCCTCAATCTGCTGTCGTGTTCTGCCTTCCATCAAATTCATTTCGCATTGTTGCAGGCTGCTTCAATTGATCTGTGGCCCGCTTTTGGTTTAGGTTCAGCTTAGCTTTCAGTTTGGAGTGTGTCTGTGCGTGTGTGTGTGTTTCTGTTTGCTCGTCAATCAGGTGGCATGATTGAACGTGTTTATCTTTGTCAATGCTTATCATGCATCACACGTTAAACTCTGTTATTTCATAATGTTGCAATTTGTTGCGAATATATTATTTATTGCCTCTTCACATTTCACGCGCTTATCGATTACAAATTTTATATCTGTAATGATATTGGTGTTAGATTATGGTTGCATATCTAACAACCGAAGTTACAACCCGATCGGAAAACTGAATATCCTTCGTCAGAAGACTTGATATAAGCAATTTAGGCTAGAATATGCTTTCGCCAATAGATCGTTACCTCATTTTTATTTTATACGTATGATATGGATTTAAAGAAGAAGCTTATTTTACACATTAAACTTATCGATTTCATTGCATTCAAATGCTAATGTTAATTTGCCTAACTTTTTACTTTTTCCAAAGGCTCCGATTTCCAAGGGATCACTGCATAAAAGCTATGAATAAAGCCCAGGCAACTTCCTATCTATCGGCCATAAGTTGTCTGATAGTTTCTAACTTAAATGTGCACTATAATAACATTAATAATAGTGCTTAACATCTTTACTGGTAGTTTAAAAGCGCATTTTCCGCCCAGGTAATCCCATCGCCGAACGGCTTAAAAATTGTTTGGCTACTGTTCACATGATCCCATGTAATAGAGTCGTGATTTTAGCCACTTTTGACATTCCAATTACCCAACAATAGCAAAAACAACAACACACTGACAACAACAGCAACCAGTTGGCCTAACAAAGGCAACAGCCAACAACAACATCGGGAACGGCAACAACAACGCGTGGGCCGAGGCAACGTTACAGAAAAGCTGTTACCTGGTGATTACCACCAGCGATATCACGTTTATGGAGGGCCCCCTGGGGTTAATTGTATCGCGGCTCGATTGCAGCCCGATTAAGCGATCAGCGGCACAGACAGACAGACGCCCCGCCCCCACCCCCACCCCCACCCCCGCCACCTGATTTAACGGACATTTAACGCATATTTAGATCAGAGTTGCAGAAAAGCCTTTGGTGATTTATCGCCGCATTGCCAATAAATCATATGGCGAAATCTGGCATGAGTAAAGATCGGTTAGGGTATTGCCAAAGTGTTTCGGCTTTTTGTTTCTTTTTTTCCTGCTTGGGCGCCAAATGTGCCATAAAGTGGCGTCGTTTACACTTGGCAGCAAGTGTCAGGCGGCATTAGAAGCCGTCGTCTCAGCAGCCGCCAGGTAACCCGAGCCCCCCAACTGATCGGGCACGAGCGGGGGCCGAGGTGCAGGCGAGACTGCCGAAAATTTCAGTAGCGCATAAATTCCATGTCGCTAATCGGAAATTAATAAATGTCAGCAAATCGCAGAGGAAGGGGGAGGTCTGTCTGCGCCGCCTCCCTCCCCATGCACGGGGGCACACACAGCTCCGATCTGGGCAGCTTCCGCGCTTCACTCTGGGGCAGATTCAGTTATCGGTTTCCTTTTGTTGACTGTGCCCAACTATTGCGTTGCACCTTTTCGTGCTCGGACTCGACTCCGCTCCACTTTGATTGGGTGTCGTCTGCGTGCAGTTTGGCGTAAAACGTCCGAGGGAATTACTTGAGCCGATGTCACAATTGATGAACGAGCCGTAAATTGTGGCATGTGGATGTGGGTTTCGATGTTGTATCGGATTTCAGCATCGCATTTGCGCACTCCAACGACAAATGCAGCCGAGAACTAAAGGAGCTTTAAAAAAACATGAGTCATTGACTGCAATGATCAACAGATGCGCTACGGAGCCTTTGAATCAGGTCATAATTCTTGGTGAGAAGTGAGCTGCCAAGTAAGTAATTCTAGCATGCATATCTGGGGGCTTTGTCTAGAATATCCTGTTAAATATTGATGGAACCATGAAATCTACACTAAATGGATTTAGTTGTAAACATATTCATTCACATAGTACACTTACTTTCCAAATAAATATGAACGATTCTTGCAGTTACATTTTTATTTTTCATAAAATGAATTTATTATTATGACCTTTAAATCTGACAATAATAATGATTTGATAATTTACTTGGTCCGGAATTCCCGAATTTTATATCTAATTTTTATATTTATTTTAAAATTCCATTAAATTGTCATAAAAAGTGCCTTAAAGAGATCAAGTGTCATGGCAATATTTAAATTCAATCTTCCAATTTACATACAATTTTTTCACCCACAAATCATAAATACTACGCACTAAATACTAAGAAATAGTCAAAAGCGGAAATATCCTACAATTAACTCTCCTAGATATATATTCAGCCGACAATGATAATAATCTCCATTTCATTTTCATCCAACAGCTCTTGATGCGATTGCCTTGCCTTGAACTGAAATTAACCCCAATTTGAACAGCTGATGACGCACTGCGCCGAGTGGGAGGAGGTTATGCGTGGCATGCGTTGCATGTCCTGTCCGGATGGTTGTCCTGCATTGTTAATGTCTTCGTTTAGCATTTAATTTAACTGCGGTCATTGAGGGATAAATTACTCGAATTTCAAGAGTTTTTCCGCCCAAACAACATGCAACCGAATGCGGCCTCTCTCTCTTCTGTTGGTGTTTCTGTTTCTCGGTCTGGTCGCATTCACCATGTGACGGATTACACGGACGGACAGGCGGGCGGGTGGGGCAGGGGCAGGGGCTGGGGCTGGGGGCGGCGGCCGATGACGACAGGCGTGCGTTGGTCCTGTTGCTGATGGCGCTGCACAACTCATAATTCACCCGGATAACAACACGATGATGCCGGAGTCGGAGTCCGGTGCCGTCACTGGCGTTGGCGCTGATGCCTGGAACTAGGTCCTGGGTCCTGGGTCCTGGGGCAGCGCCTGTTTGCCGTTTGCATTTACTGCTGCCCACTGCCGCCGCTGACTGCGCTGCTGACGTTTTGACACCATTTTCGGTGCGATGATATGGCATTCATCTTGACAGCCATAACTGCCGCCTGATGCCTCCTGCATGGCACGCCCCGCCCCGCCCTGCCCCAGCCCGCTGCCATCCTGCCCGGCCATCATGATTTACTCCACGCTCATGTTGCGTTCCGGCTGTCCCTCGGCTCCCTCGTCTGTCCGTCTGTCCGTCTGTTTGTGTGCGTTGTGTTCGTGATACATTTACGTCACTTACTTGAATGTTGCAACGCAATTTCGACCACACACACACACAGACACACGCACACAGAGTCATGACAACATAACCTCACTGGGCCGCACACGCAAGGACATCGCTGGGCAGCTGAGAGCAGCCGGGGTAAGGACCAAACGGCTGACTGAAGCATGTTGCGTCGTCACCAGCAACTGGCTGCAACCAAAAAATGTCCTTGACACTTAATTCACGCTGCATTAATGCGAACTGAATGAAGTTGTTGCCGCGTGCACAGTGGTACCAAATACATGGTTAACATGCAGGAAAATTATAATTAAAATGAATGTATATTTATGTGTATTAATGGCAAATTCGAAAATAACAAAAGAATAGCCCTTAAATAAAAATTGTATATCGTACAGTTATTTCTTTAAATCATATTATTGATTCAAGTCTGTACAGATTCCACTTGAATATTAATACTGCCCTACAGGATATTATATTCCACATTATTCATTATTACTTTATTTAGATTGGTATGTGAAACTCCTAACAATATCAGATCCATGACAAATATAATATTAATAATGATATAAATAAATAATAATAAATCTAAATAATAACATAATAATAATATTCATGTAATGGAAAACACAATTATAGTTATGCATATGTCCAAAATAAACTAATTACAATTCCGACTTCTATATTGATATCAACAATATATATGTATTGTACTTTAGAGGGCTGTAATAACATCGAAAATTGCATTACATAATCGATTAGAAATTGAATTTACATTAATTTTAAACTATAAATTGCTCGACTTCTAAAGAATTGAAAAATGGGTAATTGAATTTTGGTTATTAGTTCGCAGCACTTTAACGCACTGTGCACTCAAATAGACGAGAGGTCTGAAAACTTTTAACCTCAAAACACTTTCCCAACGATGGATGCCTAACCAATGGATCTACACATAAGCGCACAGTAATATTGCGACACGAGGCAACCAACACATGCGTTGCCAAAAAAGCTCGTAAATTACTGGACAATGTTGGGCGCTGCAAGGTGGCCCCGGGGCTGGGCCTGGGGCTGGGGCTGGGCTGGGGCTGAGGGCTGTTGGCAAATATAAACATCAACGCAACAGCGGCAGCAACAACAACAACGACGAGAACGAGAACAACGAGCACAACAACACTCATCGCTCATGTTGGTGATGATGCATTTTGCGGTCTGTCACACAAAATGCAATTTGACGGAGCTGTGCAAAAACAGTTTTTCAAGCTATCAACCAATTTGGCCACGGCTGCACGCCGGACCAGAGTCCCAGCGTCCGGTGTCCGGTGTCCTGTGTCCTGTGTCCTGCGTTATTGTCCTCTTCCTCCGGCAGCCGAAAGAGAAAGCGGTCACAGTTCAGCCCACTACTGACATGTGAGTGCTACTGAATGCCATATCATGGCGGGTTCCAGCATGACGAGGATGTTAGGATGGCCAAATGGTAGGTGCCCCTCGTTGTTGTTGTTGTTGTTGTTGACGTTGTCGTTGCTGCTGTTGCATTTGTTCACGCACCCACTAAACATTTTTCGCCCGGCTCGCATTTTTCTTCCTTTTTTGTTGTTACTGCTGGTTGTTAGACAGGACTAGAACGAGCCGCCTGCGCACAGTGGGCAAAGCAAATGAAATTGAGTTGCTTTTTAAATTAAAAAAGTCCAGCTTTTTTTTAAGGCATATAAAAATTCAGTAACTTAAAAGTGCTGCCAAACTGAACTGCCAAACATGCCGACAAATGTTTTCAAGCATTTATTTAAAATTGGCTTTTAAAAATGCAGATAGTAAAAATATATTTAAAGAATTATTTGACAACGACATTTTACTTATGAATTTTTAATTTTATTTTGTCAACATTGGCAATTTTCCTACTGGGCTGGTACGCTGTGCCACTGTGCTTGCAGCAATATATGCTGTAGGTATTCCCTTTTAATTAAAATTGTCGTTTTATTATATTGAATCAAAAAATGTATCTATCTTTTATGACGATTTTTTTTCTAAAATTAGTTTTTCCATATAAATATTAAATTACTTTAAAAAATGTATATATTTTCCTATGTTAAAGTTTAGTTCCAAATGACTACGTGAAAACACATTATATTTATAATAAAAGTCACTAAGGTATCTATAATCGAAATTGAGAATAAGTTTTGATAACAGAGATTTTCGTTTTGGCCCACTGTACATTGCCTGCTATTGCCCATTTGGTGATGTTTTTTCAGCAGCTCCCACATTTTGTATCTCTGCGAGTGTGCTGTGTGTGTGTGTGCGTGCGTGTGTGCACTTGTGAGTATTAGTGCGTCCAGGACGAGTGTTTATGTTGGCGGATTCATGTCGTCACTGCGTGAAATGTGTGGCATATAAAGGGAGGCGTCTGCGTCGAGGCTAGTTTTGAAATTTATGTAGCGCTGGTGAGTTGGTTTATTTTTTGGTGGCTACTGCTCGCCGGCATGACCATTAACTGCCATTGTCCGAGTGTGTTCGTGTCACAGGGACAACCGAACTGGGAGTGGAGGAAGGCCTCCTCCAGCTTCAGTTCATGGCACTGCTGTTGATGGTCGTAAATGTCAGATGCGCGTGTTCGCCGGGACAGTAAATGTCTTCAGCTGCAATTAGAGGCGGCGACCCACCTACAGCTGATTGCTCGATGTTTGGCTATTTTCTGGCTAAAAAATAGTCATAAATCAATAATCGCACAACAATTAAATGGCCAACAAAATGGGTTTTCATACCATTTCCTTTGTATCTGCACACATAAACTGCCGGTGACTGTATCCGCCAGGTGCCAGCTGCGACTTGGAGTGCGAATCAGTCAACAACTGCTTTTAGCTGACTCAGTGAGCTTTCGGCCCCCGCCCGTGTCCCCTCGCAATGCTCGTGCGAGTGTCAGGGACGGCCATCAATTTATTGCCGATCATCATGCGATGCGCCAAGAGAGTCTGCCCCGTTCGAATGGGCTGGGCCGCGACGAGAAGCTGCGGAGACGTTGCATCAAACAAATCATGTCGTGTCACAATATTGACGGTTGCTCCGATACGAGTGCTAAAAATAAATATAATGCCTTAATGCCATTTCGCAACACGTAAACCTGTAATCAGAGCTGATTTGACGTCACTTAACCTGCCTCTCGATTTGATTTCTCGCAAAATATATGTGAAAATATGCTAAGCAAAAGCATAATTTACGCATTGCACTTCCTGCACATCATTGCAGCACTCGCAGCAGATAAAAACAAAACACTCCTCGGATCTGATGAATATTTCATGCTGCATAAATTGCCCAAAAACAAACTCAGTTTTTTTGTTTGCGCTTTTTTGAAGATGTTCACATTTACTTCCACTTTTTTATAAAGGATAAAACGGAACTGCAACTGCAAAAGTGAAGCAAAAATTGAATGGGTGAATAATACTAAAATTGTGTATGAGATTTCTCTATAATTGATATTATTAGGGCGGAATATTAGGCATTACTTTCTAGCAAAGTGCCCCACAACAAAATAACTAAACAGGTTTCTTGGAAAATATATTTTAAGTTTAGAAATATATGTCAATAATATAGTTCGGAGAATTCAATTTAACAAAAAATGGGTTTTTTACACAATTTTTTTTTTGGCAGAAACAGGTTGTCAAAAACTACATTTTTCAAATATTTAAAAAATCGAGTATGAGTATTACAAAAATCTTGAAAATTTTAAATTGAATTTGAATTTAAAGTCGCTGTCGCCCCATGCCTTTGCAATTGTGTTATTTATTCTGGAATTTCCGAGAGCCCAACCCGTCCATCTGAAGTCCGTGTCCATGTCGATTGTCTAACTCTTTACACAGCTCGCTGTCCGCTCCAGACAACAGCTTGCATATGCCAACATATTGGGCAGGAGCACAGCAGAGTTCTTGTTTGGGTTTTGGCCGAACGTAAATGTAACTGTTATTTTTTGGATAAAATTATCAAATTTTCTACACTTGATTGACTGCACTTTTGATGCGACTGCCAGGGCCAAGGTTCCGGGCCGATGTGGCTCCCAGCCCAGACAGCTTACTCGGAGCTGCCTCTTACAGGATAACGGGCTGTGGCTGAGGGGGCACGGGGCACGTTGTATGCGTCTGCGTCTGCGTCACTGTCAGCGTCAGTGGCACCTCAATGCCACTCGCTCCGCCCCGCCCCGGCCCGCCCCGCTGACCGTCCGAGTCGGCCCTAATGGACTTTCGCAATCAGCTGTCAATGCTGCGAGCGGCTATTTATTTTTGCGCACTGCCAAGTGTCACCGACTTTGCGGCGATTCCATCAATCAATCGCGTCGAATTATAAATAACCAACGACATTTCGACTCCGCCTGACCCAAGCACCAAGTGAGCTCTCCAGTTCCTCAGCTCTGTCGACGGTGACGATTTTGAAAAATTGCCAATCAAAGGCACCGCAAAGAGTTCCAACTCACGTTGCAGTTGACATCAGCATCGACTCCGGATCAATTCATGGGCCATGTGCCAAAAACAATGAAATGTTGCTCCTCTCCCTCTAGCCCACCCCGCGGGCTGTCCGGCGAATTGTTTTTGATGAATTACACGCCGAATTGTGCACTGACAATTGTCCATGTCGGCGGCAAATTGTTTTGTTTGTTGTGGGCCGCCTAATTGCTGCGATTGTTGCCTCGCAATTCATTTGCCATCTCTTCCCTCCTCACACTCTCACTAACGGGTCTATTTGGGCCATTAAGTGTGCAAATCTTTAAAGCAGCTGATTTGTGAAGGTCAAAGGACAATGCCAGGTGTTGATTTTCTGCATTTTTGTGAATATTTCTGGGTAAACTCTTTGGTCGAGATTTTTAAATAAAAGTGCAAAGATATTCGAGACTGAATAGTTCATGTTTGTATGCCATCATCAATGATTATCTAAGAGGAGTGAGCACCAAACTAAGCTCAGTGAACTGAACACTTCGATGTGAAGAGAGCCACAGTGCCTGCAAATGTGAAGTGCACTCGCGTATTGCAAGTATTACTAATAAATTCCCAGTTGCTTTCACCACTCAGGGCCTTATGGCTGCTTATCTGTCAAGTGCAGCGAATCAATCAAAGCAATTGAGAGCAGGCAGAGCTGATGATGCTGCTGATGATGACGAGTGTGAGAGTAAGTATCTCGAAGATACCCACAGCAGTGTTGTTGCCCGAGAAAACAATTACGATGTGTGCGAGCGCGAGTATATCGAGTATCGTCGCATTATCATTTACATGAAATGCTTTGGTGTAGTACAATTTAAAGTGTCTCTCGATAATGTCAATATCATCATTCAAGTTGAAGCAGCAACCTGACTGCGTTTTCAATACCAGCACCAATTTCAATTCCAATTCCATCGAACTGTGCCGGATTTCACCGATTGACGTGCCCTAGCCTCAGTCGCAGTCGCAGCGTCAGATTCCATCTCCAGCTCGGTCTCCATCTGGGAATCGAAGTCAAAATCAAAATCCGCGCAAACAATCGATTCGACGACTGCATTCGCACTCGAGATCTTGTAGCGAAGTCACATAGTCACTCAGGCGAACTCGATGCCGTCAATGTCATTATCAATATCAACAACGTGATTGGACAGAAACCCCTCTCCAGCAATGAATCGATCTTCGGCGTCGCGTCGTCATCGTGTAAACACAGACGCACCACCAACTGCACTCCATCAAAATTTTGATTATTTTGATACGGAGGTGCTTCAGACGCCGCTGCGTGCTTGCCCCCGCTTGCCCATTGATAAAGCGGCCAAAAACCAGAGCCAAGAGCTGCCAGCCACAGCATAAACACACACACGCAACGGGATGGGTTGCGATGCTGCGAGAGCTACAAGTATTTACTTGGGCCCTGGCCTATAATAACAACAACAACAACAACAACAAGAGGAGCAACTGGGCCTAGACAGCAGAGGGTCTCTCGTGGTGCCGGGATGATCGCGCTCACAATTGCAGCTGCATCTCAATCTGCTTGTCAGCGTATCCATATCCATGATATTCGTGGAAGTTCCACTTGAGCGCCTCAATTGTAAGAGAATACGAATTTAATTGCAGAACACAAACATTAAGCGAAGAAGAACGCAGCGGGCAGAGCCCAGAACGCAGAAGGCCGATCACCAGATCATGCGTATTGGCGGCGGAGGCGGGGCCAAAAGGGGGCGGGTTTCTCTAAAAGCAAATATTGTGAGTGCGTAGTTGAGCGCGATGAGCTTTAACAGCCAGATACAGGTATCTATTTATGCAAACTGATTATAATTGGACCTGTTCACGGGTTTAGGGGAATTGCAAACTACACCCGGCTATGCCAGGTAATTTATATTTAGTTGGTTTGCTTTCCTCAGAAAAATTAAAGCATTCAGTTTAAGGTATAATATTTATATAATTATAATAATATTACTATAATTGTTGTGATGTAAATATTGTTAAAATTGTTTCAGCGACTTTTGATATTCCTTCTCTATTTAAATATAATATAAATGATATTTCGTAGGAATACATTGGTAAAACAAGTCTGACTATATATAGAACTCCAGCCTTACGCACATAAGTATATATTTGCATTAACTGCTCGTTACATTTCACTTCAGCAAGAGAAAAAAAACAACTAAATAAATAAATAAATGTAGTGAAAAAGTAACTGAGAAAAAAAAACCAAACAACTTCGAAAAAGCTCATTAACCTTTATTTGTGTACTCTCGACTATTTGTGCACTTGAATCACAAGATCGAAAGAAAAACCAATGAACGTTATAAAAGCAACACCTCAAGTGCACACACACTCACACACACACGCACACACACACACAGAGCTGGGTTCGGATCGGGCTTGGCTCGGATTGCCGATGATCTGTCATATAAAGCCGTAGTCTGTGCGCCATTGTGTGGCTCTGAAACTGAACTCGTTTTCGAATCGTTTTTGGAGCTCGGCTCAAGTCGATCGGACTTGTGTTTGATTTGTTGGCTTGATTGATTGATTGCTTGACGCGGCGCGCCGCTTGTTTGAAGTAATGATTTTCGATTTTTTGCGCGCGCCTGGAACTGAGCGTGATATACAAATTTCTGGATTGGTTCCCACAAATAATGACATTGCGATATCGGCGCGGCACGCACAAAAAATTGACACCACAGCACCGCACGGTGGAGCCTCCAATCTGGCAGCCTGATTGACAACTCAGTTGCGAGGGCTCCGAACCGAATGCGTGACTGCCGCGACTTAACTAACCCAAATATTTTGCATGCCAGGCGAAGCATCCAAATCGGAATCCCAATCCGAATCCGAATCTGAGTCTGAGTCTGCGTCGACGTTCGCGTCGGCATCCTGGACAGACTAATCAACAATGCATCGATATAAAGGTGAACCTTCAGTTCTTGTTTCTGTGAAACGCCGTCAGCTGATGCTGCAGATATCGCGTCCCATATACCATGCTAAGTAATCCCGACCAGCGTCTGCGTCTGCCACTCGTCTGGCTCCCGCCTTGCTGCCCCAGCCCCTGATGTCCGACGTCGTCGTCGTCTGGCGCTATATCTTTAGCATCTCTGGCCATAAATAAGCGCAGACAGTCGAATGCTCCTCGCAAGGGCTTCGGCTCTGCGCTGACACACGAGTAACCAAGTAGGCAACTACTCCAACTCCAACTCGTACTCGCTCCCATTCCCATTCCCATTCCCCCGTGCAAGTCACGTGCATTTGGCTTCGAAGGCGCAGCATTTCGCACTGTCGATGGCAGATTGGTAAACTTTTGCGATTGAGTATTTTAGAAGCATGCCAACTACTTATGCATGTAAATAGACACCTACATTACTGTTCCAATGTCGTCATTGAGGAATATACAGAGAGGTACAACTATTTTGTATTTTATCCGGAAGAATTGCTATTTATTTGAATATTTATCTACTTATTTCGGCGCGAATATTCAAAGATCACTTTTCGAAAGGGACGTTGACAACAATCAATTGCGATAGCCTTAGCAAAATTCCGAATATTTATAAAATATATTATAGAAACGACGCCAGAACACCTGGAAGGGATTAACTAATTTTATATTCCATTTATTTTATTAAGTGTACCTTCTTTTCGAGATACTGGCAAATTGATTTCAAAATCTTTATTTAGTGCTTAAGCCAGCAACTATTGAAAATATTCTTTAAGATACATATCTACAACTCTACAATACAATAATTTAAAAATCAAGTACTTACCTTATCGATGGCATTTGATAATACACTGTTATATAATATAACATCCATATAAAATGTGAATTGTTTGTTAAGAACTGTTTTTAAATATCTGAAAAATAAAACAAAAAATATCCCATAGCCTTTAAAATACATAACATTTAAAAGAAAATTATTTAATAAATTAAATGAGTCTGTATTTTGAAACATTGCAGGTGTAGTGTTATAAATAATTTATAATTATTACATTCACTTACTAATTCTTATTTCTTGTATAAAATTCATTTTTTTTGTTACACTAATCTTATCAACCTTTCCAAATATTTATTTAATTATTAATTATTGATACACAGTATATTTCAGTTAAATGTATAATAAATAATTCTTATTTAATATGTTCTCTACATTTTTCATAGTTTAGCCCTATTGTTTTCGTGTTGTGATCTCATAAATAAGCCTAAACATTTCTATGTGTAAGCTGCTGTCAAGTCGGGAACTGTGGAAATGTTAAAGGCAGCTTTCAATGGGACTAATACAAATAACAATGCCAATTAGACAGCTCGTTAACAGATTCCCAGTGCCAGTGTCATTGACAGTGGTTTTGTATCCAAATACAAATCCGTATCCCAATCCGAAATCGTATCGCTAATCCAATGCCTGACAATTGCCAGAGAGCAAAGAAATATCGCAAAATGCCAAACAAAACTCGTGAACTGTCAACATCTGAGCTGGAGTCGGAGCTGGAGTTGGAGCGAGGTTTGCGTGTATGTCGCTTGGCTCATATCAGTCAAGACGAATCTCTCTCGGCTGGGGAACAAGCAGAGAAACACCAAGCCAAACGACAGACAGGCGATCGGCCAGAAAGTGAGAAGCCGCAGAGAAGACGCAGAGAGATTTTAATTACATCTGCAGTGGTCTGGGTCTGGGTCTGGGTCTGGTTCTGATTCTGGGCCTGTGACTGGGACTGGGATTGGGAATGGAATTGGGATTCGAATTGGGTCTAGAGCCGGGGCGCTGGCAATTATTTACATTAACACGATCACAACTCAGAGACACTGCACATGCATCATCGTGTGTTTCGCGATGTCGATCGAGATCGGACCCAGGGACCAGGGCCCCCAGACGGCGACAGGCGTCGTCACAGTCGGAGGGAGAGGCGTACTAGAAGCTGGAGTTGGGCTGCCGTTGGGCTCCGGCTGCCTGCCTTGTATGCATATTAATTTATTGGAATCATGTTAGTGAGTCGATATTGATACAAATCCATTTTCGATCGCCCAGCACCGATACCACAGCGCAGCACAGCGAGGACCAGGCTTACACAAGTACATCCACATCTGCATTCTGCGCTCCGAGCCCTGGGCACATGCTGAGGCGCAGACGGCAGCAACATTACACAACAGACGGCAATCGCTACCAACCTGGCCCAGTGGCAGTGGGCAGCACCTGGCCCCCCGCGCCGATCCGCCCGCGAATCGCATGCACTGCGATCGTATTGAGCTTTAATCCCCGGGCCATGGCTATCATGCGATTGCGGACCGCGCGGACAAGCTCCGGACAGTTGGGGCCTGAGACGGGGAACAGCAGCAGCTGCATGCCACATTTGATGGTTGCTGTTTTCTAATTAAATTCAATCGATTAAACATTCGATTTACTGCCGCACACACGAGTCTCGTCCCTATCAAGCCTGGTCTACGACTGATCACTGCACTGAGAGAAAATAGCACTGCTTTCTCTACTAGAGTGAATTTCTAGAATATAGAAGCAAAAAGCTTACCGGAATAAAATTAAGAATTTAAAGGTTTATGATCGAAAAGAGTTAACTAGAACAAAAGGAACTTGGAGTTCTTTAATTCTATAAATTCTTAATTAGAGATGAGTTATCTAGGTGTACGTTAAGATTCGTAAGGTACTCTTAAGATACAAATTTATAGCTATTATCAGGACTGACGAATATAGACAAATTTATAATTCCTATCACTTAAACTGTTCTGCAGGTTTCGGCAAAGTAAATCATATTTTTTAGAATTTCCATTTTTAGATTCGTAATATTTTTAAAAACAAACATTTTAAATTTCCTTTTAAAGTATTCTAAAATTGTAAAAGGCAAAGCTCCCTGACACACTAAAATCGCTTAGTCAACAGAATGGGTCTCTGATATGCTTCTTTTTATTTGAGTTCAAGTATTGTCTGCCCGGAAGAGGAACATTTTTAAATATTACATAGATGCATTTCCTATTTTCGGTACCACATCTGTAGGGTTCTCATGCGTTTGATTTTCTTCTGAATCTGCAAGATGCCGTACATGAGCGCCTCGGCAGTGGGCGGGCAGCCGGGCACGTAGATGTCGACGGGTATAATGCGGTCGCAGCCGCGCACCACAGAGTACGAGTAGTGGTAGTAGCCGCCGCCGTTGGCGCAGCTGCCCATTGAGAGGACCCAGCGTGGTTCGGGCATTTGGTCGTAGACCTTGCGCAGGGCGGGCGCCATTTTGTTGGTCAGCGTGCCGGCGACAATGATGAGATCCGTTTGACGCGGCGACGCCCGGAAGACAACGCCAAAGCGATCCATATCGTATCGCGGCGCAGCGATGTGCATCATTTCCACGGCGCAGCAGGCCAGCCCAAAGGTCATCGGCCAAAGCGAGCCCTTGCGGCCCCAGTTGAGCACATCGTCCAGCCGTGTCACCGCCCACTCACCCCACTTCAACTGGTTTCTGCCAAACGGCGAGTAGCCCTTCTTGGGCGGCATTCCGTGCTTGTCCACGTCGTGCATGGTCTTCTGTCCGCGCACAAGCGAAGTCTTTAATAGAGGGCCCAGTCTGGCTTTACCCGCTGCCCGAAGCCAAAAGCCCATAGCCATCATTTTGCCTTGATGGAATGGTCTGGTTAGGAGGAAGAGTGTTGCCTTTGCTTTGTAGAAAGTAATTTACAAAGTTTCGATTTCTATTTATTTTCTCAACTTTCAAACAATTGAAAGGCCGAAAGTTGACAACTTGTTCGTTATACAACACTGATTCTTAATAAAGTCGATCAGTTTAATCGAAAGTAAATAATTTATTTAAAAGTAAATAAATATATAATTTTACTTATTGGGAAAATCACTAATTTTTTTATCAAAAATCATGCAAAAATTGACAAAAATGTTGACATGTAAAGCTCTCGGATCCATAACCCCCATACTTCAAATGCCCATAATTTGGGCAAATTTAAACCGATTTTTACGTCTGATGGCATTTTGTTCATTGTTTATCTTCTAGATTGATTCAGCATTTAAAATATATGCATTATTGAAAATAAATTTTTTTTGATTTTTTTCGGAAAAAAAAGCATGCACTCCCCCTTACTCATTTTGGAAAAAATTTTTTTCCAAAATTTAGAATCGAAATTTCCATTTTTAATCGATTTTGGTTGTTACAATTAGTATAAAAAACAACATTAAAACCGATTCTGAGGGGGTCAAATTTTTTGTCAAAAATCATGCAAAAAATGACAAAAATTTTAACATGTAAAGTTCTCAGATCCAAAGCTCCGATACTCACAACCTCTATAACTTTGTCAAAGCTGATCCGATTTTCATCTTTGATGGCATTTTTTTCATGGTTTGTCCTCTACATTGTTTTCGCATTTCAAATAAATGCATAATTAAAATTAAATGTTTTTGGAATTTTTTATCGATTTTATTGATTGTCATGTTATCGATTTTCCAGCCTCCCGGTGGGCGTGCCACAAAAATCTTAACACTTTGTCTGATACAGGTATACACGAATATATTCCAAATTTGAAGCTTCAATAGCGGCATAAATATTACGTTACGGACGGCAAGACGGACATTGTGCAAACCCAATATAATCTTTTCACTTTGTGAACGCTTATTAAAATACAGTAAATATTTCGCATCACCAAATTATTCTGTTTGCTGACAAAAGGTTTAATAAGAATTTATAAATATTAAACGCTCTTTGGCCATTTTGCTGGCAGAGGTAGGGAAGGGGCTTAACCTATTACTCAGAGAAATGAAATCTTATATTTTTTCCAAATTGTCAAACAGTTCGGAGCTTCCATATGTGGCCAGGTCAACGCACACACACATCTGAAACATTTGAGCACTGGTGACAAATGGCAAACTGAAACTTGGTCCAACGCCCATTTTGTCAGCTTCGTCAGCCTTTGTGTGGAGTGGACTTTAATCATTCCGGTCGCGTCATGTCGCACTAATTGCGCCAATTAATTGTCCAGCCTTTTTTTTCGGGTGTGCTGAGAACTTTCTACGGAGAATTGATTAAACCGCGATGAGATATGGCCCGGGCCGTGTGATCTATAAAAATAATGCACTAAATCACAAAAAATCGCAAAGGAGGAAAATTCCAGTGCGCTGTTCGATTGCCCGATGTCATATTGCTGGCGGGGAAGTGCGGGGGGGAGGGGCAAAGGGGCAACAATGACAACGACACGTTGACGTCTGAGTCCAAGTCGAGAGCCGCTTGTTGGCTGTAAGCCTAAGCATGCTGGGCATGTCAACAAGCGACTTGGACCTGGAGCTGCCAACGGCCCCGGCAACAAGTCAACGCGCGCTGACAGCAACATGAGCGCAACAGCAGCAGCAGCAGCAGCAGCAGCAATAGCAGCCACAGCGACAGCAACAACAGCAGCAGCAGCAATAACAAACAAAGCTGAACGATCGTCGATGGCGCGCTCATGATTGGGATTGAGATCGGCATCTCGGGATCGGGTCTGTGCTGGGCCAGAGCTGCTCATCTTCATCTCGGGACTGATCGCACGCACCGAGACACAAACCGCGTGTGTTTTTGTCGCAAATCGCCAGATTGCGATCTCATTAAAGCGAATTATTTGTGTTGCTGCTTATGTTCGGGCCTGTTGCATCTCTCACACTCGCTCTCCCTAGCCAGAGCCGCAGCCGCAGCCGCAGCCGGAGCCAGGCCAGTGCACCAGATCTCAGATCCAGGAGCAGGCATTGCCATTGGGCTCGCTCTCAGTCGATTGCTGATCGTGTTGTTGTTGCTGCTGCATTCGTGATTGTTATCGCAGCAACAAAGTTGTTGTTGTGAGTCGTTCTCGTTGCTCTGCAGTCGCCGATTTGCCAATCGTTTAAGCTCCCATTCCCCCTCAATTGCCATGTCGCTGCTGCTGCTGCTGTCGTTGTGGTTGTTGTTGTTGTTGTTGCAAGTAAAATGTGCGATTAACGCGCTGCCATCGCCATAATTTATGCTTTGCTCGTTGTCAATAAGTTTTAGGGTTGTCACCATTCCTTGTGTCACACGATCGGTGGCCAAAGTCAAATTTATGCCCAACGTTTAAACTTTGACTAGCCAACCAGGAACAACATTCCTGTTCGCATATATATAAGTATAGTAATATCAGGTAGCACCAGACTTTTCTTGATTGGTTATTTTAAATAATGTAATAAAAATTGTCCATTTAAGCTATGAAATAAATTATAACCATTTAACTGCTAAGCTCAGATAATTTTTTAGTCTTAGAAGATGAAGTTTTAATTTATATTTTAAACAGAAAAGTATGCATTATATCTATTATTATTTTATTATAGTATGTATTTTATTATATTTATTTATAATAAACATGATTGCGATTCTATAATAACCTATGGTTAAACAGAAGTTCCCTGAAAATAAAACATTTTGTGAATCGCAATATAAATAGGGCAGCAATGAATTAGTGGTTGATTGCTTGGCAAGCCACATATTGCAGTATATTAGAGAGAAGTGCGGGTTCTCCGTTTAGGGGTAAGTATCTTATTTATTTTTGGCAACACTTTGATTCAGTGGCGACACAATCTCAATTTTTCAGACCCAGCACCGGTTGAGCTATTAGATATTCACAGACCACATCAATTCTGGCGTTGTTGGCATGTTGCCCCACTCTCAGGCCAACTCTGGAGGAGCAACAGGACTCGTGCTTGTCCCACGAGTCTAATCAGTTGGCAATTTGAAGGGCACAGCGAGTGATAGCTAAGCATCAGAGAAGCTTCAGTGTTGCCTGACTTATTGCAGGTGACTGTTGGCCAGGCTACAACGGGTGGTAACTGAGCTGGGGTGGGTGACAGACGTTGGTCAGCCCTTTCGCTTTTTAGGATTTTTGGCCATTTGTCCGTTTGCCGGACATTTGCTAAATTAATGGCCAGTGATTTGGCGGGCCAAATGAATGAATTAGTTCCTCGGAGACCAAAAGAGTTTGCGGCTGAGATTTGCACGTTGATGGATATTATATCATTTCCCAACTCAGAACCCCCACCCCCATCCACATCCCCATCCCCTTTCCCGATCCCTTCCGCACTCAACACGCATTTCCCCTGCCCAGTGTGGCTGATAAATTTGCTTTATTGATAATAAATTTAATTTGCTTACGAGTTAAAAAACGAAGCGTTTAAATATTTATTTTAATTTGAAATTGAAATATCGCGTTGGGTGCGCGTTGAGAGATTTATGCGTTTGCATCAAACTGTGAGATAAATTGCCGCCAATGAAACAACAAGAAAAAACACACAACAAATGTTTACACTTCCACACACCACCACCAGCAGAGGTGTGTGTGGGCAGCAGCAGCTACTCCAGGGAATAAATATTGATAAATACTTTTAGTTCGATTCGATTTAGTTCGTTGCTTAGTGCTGTGCAATTTGAACAATTTTTAAATACCCTTCTCTTGTGTTGTTGTGCTTGTTGTTGTTGTTGCCGCATTCAATTGTAATTAGGCGCTAGATTTGGCAGACTGCTGGCATTCCGGCAACGAGCCGAAAATGGATCTGCCCGGGCTTCATTTGGCCACTGGGATTCCGATTCCGATTCCGATTCCGTTGCACGTGGCCAAAAAACCTGTTGCCGTTGTTATTGTTGTTGTTGCTGTTGTTGTTGTTGCCGTTGCGCATGCGTGGATATTTTGGCCTTTGGCTAGTTTTCTATTAATTACACTGATTTATGTGCTCATTGTCCATTGTTGTTGCCGCTGGCCACTCACCGGCCGGCCAGTTGTTCGCGGCACTCGACGGACTTTATGATGGTTCACTTTTAATGGATCGCTGAGCCAGCGACAAAAGAAAAGAAAATTCGGCAATTGCATGCATGGACCATTGTTATCGCGGCCCCAGAAAGTTGATTACAATACCCCTAACGAGATGCATAGATAAATAAGGAGTTACCCACCAACTGCAAACATACAGATATATCCTCTAATTCGCGTAGCCTTTGCTTTTGCATGCAATAGAAGAGGCCAAAAAGTGCTCTTAAGTCCCGTTGTAATTAGTTAATGTTTTAAGGAAATATAAAGGGACGCCTTTTTAGACTATATAAACTTAATTGCGTTAATTTCAAAGCAAAAGTTTGGACGGCTCAATATATCTTACTTAAAGTTATAAAAATTATATTTATTTTATGCGATCATATAATCATATCAAATACTAAAATATTAATTAACTTCATTCATGGCATTTAAAATTAATGTACTTTCAATTTCTGATAATTATTTCTAGCTATTTTTTATATAATATAAAAACAAAAAATGATACTATAAACCCTTTCAAAGTATGTACTCCCATTACACACTGCTAATGGTAATTATCTAAATTCCAACTAAGTAGAACTCCATTCTATTGTTCGTACGGTTTGGAACTGTTTATTTGTTGTACTCGCCTAATAGGTCCCAAGTGCCAATGATGATGCACTCGTCGCGGCAACTGTTTTGACGGATTGTAAACCCATCGACAGCACATTAGGCACTCAGCGTTCGCGGGCGGACAATTGATTTCGATTTGGGAGCAGCGGACTGGCAGCTGGCACAGGGCCGTGGCCACAATTGTGGCCAAAAGTGGCCGGCAGCGAGGCCCCCCGTCACAAGTGCTGATGGAAATAATTCAAATATCGACAAACAAATGCAGCGAAAACTCGCACGAATGCCACAAATCGCGTGGCGCGCATCCGAAAGATACAGATACACAGAACGCATCTACATCGGATGTTTATTTGTTGCCCATTTCAAGTGGGAAATTTGTGACCGATTTTAAGTATCGACAACAGGCAAACGAATCAACAGCATTTTAAATAGGTGAACTTGCTAATAACCGAACCCATTCAAAGGGTAACAAGATATATTTTAAATAAATGCATTCCTCAATTTGTGATGTTTTATGCTTATAAAAGATACTTAGAAATGGGAACGAAAATGAACAAAACTAATGTTTAAAATTTAAATTCAGTGTTTATGGGATAATTTGGGGTAAAAGTTCCTAATGAATTTTTACCACTTTTTCTATTCATATAGAAAAACATAATTAAATTTAGTCTGAAATATTGTTAAAATCAATGACTGCAATTTTTTTTTTTTTTTGTAAGTTCGTTGAGTCACCTCCAGGCATGTATGTGTGTGTGTGTGTGTGTGAGTGTTGCGTCTGTAGTTGGCGGCCACTTTTGGGCAATAAATTGCATCTATTTTGCAAATCATAAAAATTATTATTTATAATGCGTTAATTTTGGTGCTTCGCCGTGGCCATAAAGCAGTTGGACTCATAAATTGGCATAGTCATGGTCTGGTGTCTTGGACGATGATGCAGTTGCTGATGCCGTTGCTGATGCCAACGCTGCTGCTGATGGAATCCATGAGATACAATACTCACGCGAATACCAATACCAATGCCGCCTGTTCGCTGAGATTTTCCATGCACGGCGGTGCCGACAACTTCGCCGCCAGCGCCACGAATTGTGCGAAAATTATTTCTGTTGTTTTATTTATGTTTACAAACTGATTTATTCACGGGGCTGCGCTCGTTTGCCTGAAATTTATTTTGACAGACTTGCATATCGCAAGGATTGCCACGTATCTGCATCTACATCTCTGTATGTGTACATGTATCTGTATCGCATCGCATCTCTGCATCCGTTTCAAATCTGTTGGCATCTGATGCGCGAAGTAATCAAGAAACGGCAATGACGCTGGGGTTACTCATAGGCAAGATAGGTGATATTAGACGAGTTGGAATATTGGGAACTGCATTTGTGATTTACCAATTTATGGTTAATAAACCCAAAAATATCCGTAAATACTTAAAGAAAACTAATTTTGATTAATTTTAATATGAAATGTATTCTTATAATTTTAAAAGAAATTTTGAATTCAACTTGAAACCATTCTTCATACAGTACATTCATATAACACTATTACTTTCTCTGGATTTAAATGAACACTCGTTATCCATCTTGAATTCTTATTGAATATAATATTTTACCAATTATTATGGCGACTATTTATATGATCTTTCTGCGATATTTTGGAACGTATATTATATGGCTCGGTATACTCCCAACTCTCCAATTCCATGTGGCTTTCGCGTTCATAATTGATGTCCACCCGGAGCTGTTGGCCAATGAGCTTAAACGGCCAAGAGCACGATAAGTGAAGGAGACCAATTGAGAAAACCTGATCGGCGGCTTTGGCAGTGGGCAAAAAAAGAACAGCAAAAAAATGTAACAATGGTAGCAGCTATCAAACTTACAGCCCGGCCATGTATCAATGTCAACTGGGGGCAACGGGAACCACCTTCAGGAGGAAAATCCGCTGCTGCCATTGGTGGAGCAGCGACCGGCCGCTGCCAAAGTGGCCATTGTCTGTGCATCAAGCGCGGAGCCAGGGGCGAGATCCCAGCCGCTTGGGCCGGGCCCAGATGTCAACGTTGTGAGATGTCCGGGTGCAGCCCGGTAGCCGCTCATTGGTGGAACGTGGAGCGTGGTGGCTGCCATTGTTTATGCCGATCGGCGTCTGGTGCCGTCTGCAAGCTGCTCTCTATATGGACTCGCCGCGACGTCGTTGTCATCGCCGTCGTCGCCGCTGTCAGAACGTAATCGCATGCCAAACAAAAACACTCCATAAGAAACAATAAACAAATCATTTCGCCGGCCCGTCGATCCCCAGACAAACATTCGCGCATTCCGGCTGATGGCCACCCGCACGCGAAGCGATATTGATTCGATCGCGCGCCTGTCGAGGTAGGCTGCCAATCCGCAGCCCCTCCAGGTCCCAGGCCCAACCGCGGGCTGCTGAACCACTTGATTTCAGTTTTCATAATTGCATGTCTTGTACGGAAAACTGCACAGTAGAGAAATAAAGACGTGGCAGAGAGAGCGGGAGCGAGAGTCAGAGACGGAAAGTATTTTGGATAGCCGGAGCGTATCGAACGATCTTTGTCTCTATGCTACAGCACGTTGCACAATTATATGGCCGATACAACTGAAAACTCTTATTTAAGAGTTGTTCTTAAATTGTAAATTTCAATGAAATACCTGTTTACCTAATCTAAAACAATATTTATAACATCTAAATTGTAATTTAAAAACAAACATCAGGTGGCATTTAATTCTCATTTTTGCTAGCTATAAAAGTTAGCAGACTATTTAAGTTATTCATAATTTCAAAACAAATCTGTCCCATTTAATTATTCAAAAATTCGAAAGGTGCCCTATGATTATGAAGCGGAGTGTGCTCCCGCCTGGGCAGCGCTTGGCAGCGTCTATCAACTCTATTAATTCTAATTTTTGTGAATATTAAAAAATATATTATATGAAAATTAATAATTTCAAAACAAATCTGTCCCATTTAATTATTTAAAAATTCGAAAGGTGCCCTATGATTATGAAGCGGAGTGTGCTCCCGCCTGGGCAGCGCTTGGCAGCGTCTATCAAGCTGGCAGGAATGCCAACTGCTGTGCAGAAGACAGCAGAGCGTCGTGGCGGGAATGTGGCCGCAGAGCCACAACGAGCCACAGCGGCAACCACAGCAACACCACCGAACCGCGTTGGCTCCGATTCTCGCGCCTGTTGATTGCTTGAGTGCATATGAGTATCGCAGCTGCTGCGCCAATCGACCGCCCGACCGCCCGGCCGCCCGGCCGCCCGGCTGCCCGTTGCTTGTTTAAGTTGGGCAAACTGTCAAAGATATCCCAGCTTGCCGGCTCGCCCCACCGATCGCGGCGACCGCAACCCCAACCCGATCCGACCCAGTGCGGACCGCACCGGGTCGCCCCGACCGAGTGTTGCTGCTTATTTTGTTGCGTGCAGATCGCTTGATTGATGATTTGTTTATTTTGATATGGGAAATCTCTTCGCACCAACAGCAGTCGCCGTCGCCGTCGCCGTCGCCGTCGTGCAGGGTATACAGCTGCCAATAGGACTCTTGAGTTCGAATAGAATATCTAGAACAGCGGCCGTTCGGCCACCCCAGTGCGAAAGTGCGAACGGCATTGTTTTAATTTATGATTTATAATTTATTCTTTTCTGCTTTTTTGCCTTTTTGCGCCGCGCAAATTTCAACATCGTTTTGATATATAACAGCAATTAAATTGATCATTGCGTTGGAATGTTGCAGATAATACAACTCTGATTTTCAGTTTATCAATCATTGGATTTGAGCACAAAAGTGACGATGGATGGGCATCATATGTGGGCATAGATGTTTTGAGCTTCGAAATAAATCTGCCAGATGTTTGAATTGCATGATTTACACAAGGAAAATATGTGGGTATAAACAATAAATTTCAATTATTTAGAAGGTATTATTTAGTATTGTATTCAAAAGGGAAAAAATACAGTTTTTCGTTAGTTTAATTCATCAGATTATAGAAAAAAATATAAAGATAGAGAGATGTTAATAAATAGTTTAAGGAATTTTTAGATAGTTATTGTTTACTAGCTAGAAAAATCCTGTAATTTGTCAGTTTATAGAACACCTATTAAGTAAACCCATCAGTTCATTTATACTTCCTAATTGTTTATTTGTTGGTGCTTAAAAAGTGCTTACGTTCAACTCAAGAGCACTGTTGATTATTGACTGTAGTATTTATAAAAGCACCCACACCAAATTCAGTGCACATAAAATATATTCCTGTTATTCTGCCGACAGTACAGAAAGCCAAAGCACTTGAAATATAGCAGATTATTTGTGTTCCAGTGGAAGTTGCATTTGGAACTTCTGTTTCAACTTCAATTCGGAGTCGCCGCCCTTGACCAGGAGCACGAGGAGCACCAGGAGGCGATGGTAATTGCTTGGGACACATTTCTTATGCCTGTCGCTGACACTGACGCCTTCTTAGAGCAGCGCCAACGCCAGCGGCTATTTGGGGTGCGGGCAGGGCAGCGGGGTGCGGGGCAGCCGTGTTATCAGTGGAATTTTAAAGCGCATCTTGCGCCTGCTGCCGAAACCAGCGAAAAAATGTGAACCGACACGGACATGGACATGGGCAATTCATCGCTGGCTCTGTGGTCTGAAAGCTGGAGTCTGGGATCCCTGGTCCCTGGCCCGTTGTCTTGGCTTGGCGCGTTGCTAATTCGCTGGCATTTTCTTTATTTTAGCCAAATGCGTCCGTTCTGTGATAGCCGTTGTCGTCTTTTCGTTGCGTTTCCTTTTCTTTTTCTTTTCGTTTTTATTTTCCTCAGCTTTGCTTTCGGCTGCCTCTGCACATCTTCAATTGCCGCCTCCGCCGAGTGAATGTGTGTGTGTGTGTGTGTGTGTGGAGGGGTTGCCAAGAAATGAAATTCTTGATATCTTTTGTTTGTTGTCACTGCCGACTGTCCTGACGCATCTTTGTCCTTTCGCTTCGTCTCTAATTAAAAATATAAAAAAAGTAAAAAAAAATAAAGGAAGGCAACCGAGTGACCGCACTAATTAGCCTCAAAGCAGCCACATTTGGTATGCCGCCTGCTCCGGCATGCTTTTGATTTGTAAAAGATTTGTGCAATCCTTAAAAAACTCCAACGTTGGGGGCTGCTACTGCATTTCTACCCAATAATTACGGCGCATTCGCCGCTGCTGTTCTGGCATTGTCAGCGCTTGAAACAATTCCGTAAACATGTCACATGCAACCGAATCAATTTTCGCATCAATTCGTGGGCATTGTGTGAAATGTGAAATGAAATGACAACTCCTAGTCCAACTCCGTCCAACTGCGTTCAGATCCGTCCTGGCTGGCGTTGCCTCCACTGGCCAAGGACACGACATGCGCAACTTTGGAGCTCTTCAGCTACGAGGGCAGCATTTAAAACCAGCCACGAAATTCGCTTCCTCTTTGGCTGCGCATCAAAAGTCCCCAAAGACAAAGAATGCTCTGGAAATAAAATTGAAAATCTCTTTGCTAATCACAGGCGTCGCTGCAAGGGGGTAGCTATATATAAGTCTATGAAAGCCATCAAAGGGAACCTCAAGCTCAAAAAAAAAATGAATCAATGCCTCGAACCCACTAAATTAAACTAATAGTTTTTTTATTTAAAAATTATTCATTACTATTATTATTATTAAAGTTTTGGGTATAGTTATAAACTATTAATCTGACTAATCTCCTCTTATTTGTTGGTTCAATTTCATATTTTGAGCTAGGTCAATTCGAAATTTGGGGATGAAATTGTCGTTGTACCAAAATTAAACCAAAACATTTTAATCCAAGGTTGGCTTGGGTTTCGTATTGCTTTATTTCGACTAAAGTTCCGATCGCGGTTAAAATACCCCCTTCGATCCATCGGACCTACGCTCCGCTCGGTTAGGATAAGGATAACAACTGTTTTCGCTGTTTTAGCCGCTGCTGCTGCAGATGATGCAAGGATGACGCTGATGGGTTGACTGCGCCCTGGCGCTGACCAATGCGATTCAAGTTCTTGTCGACTGTAATTAAAAGCAATGCACTAAACATATGTGGGGCAGGCGAGGAGCGGCGAGGAGGGGAGTGAAACAGCACTTGTTTGCACACATCGAAATTGCGCAGACACTTGATGACAATTTCAGTTAAAAGAAAACTGGTTGCCGCACATTTCTTCCAGGGGGTTGGGGGTGGGGGTTGTCGAACAACGTTTTAATCAATGTGTGTGCGTGTGTGCGAGTGTTCTTCTTCTTCCTACCTACTGAGCTCAAAGAAGACGAATAACTTTTGAACGTTTGCTGTGTCTGCGTCTTGCTCGAAATTAGCCATGGCAAATAGAAATCACAGATGGACAAGGACAATAATGTCGACAAAGGTCCTGCAAACGTTTGCTTTCCACCTAATGATAAGCTGCCCCCTACCTCCCCCCTTGTTTGGTAGAACGTGTGAACCATCGAACAGCCAAAAGAATCGAAATCAATTAGCCAATTGCTCTCGAAGATGCCCATCGACCCGACGCCCATTGCGACACAGAGCTTGGCGGACCAGCTGCTCCTGCGTCCAGCAGCTCGAGCAATCATTATGTGGAGCGTCTGGTGCTTTGAACCGAGGGTTGCGACACCACAGGACGTGAACGTGAACGGGAACGTGAACGTGAATGGGAACGTGAATGGGAACGGGAGTCGGAACGGGAACGGGAACTTGAACGTGATGTGGTGCCGTCGACAGGACCACAACAATTGAGATGATTGTGTGCGAGGTCCTTGGGTTCAGTTTTTGTGCTGGGTCTGAAGGGCTATCAGAGCTGTGAGCTCTTTAAGGCGACCAGACCATGTGCCAACATGGTCTAAGCTCTTGACCGCATTCGATGCAACTTTTATGCAGAAATGGAACACAACAACAACAACAACAACAGCAACGAGAGCAGACGTTTGAAAAGTGTGCTTGAATTATTGATGAATACGTCCCAACTGGATTGAGTCCAGCTGAAATCACTCATGACCCGAAACTAACAACAACAACGACAACTAAACGAAGTGGAAGACAAAGAGCCACACGAAAGGATTCGTCCTTTGAGGTACGTCGCCGTTGAATGGGAATGGATAATGTATTGCACATCATCATGGACAATGATTCCATGATTTTGTTTTGTTCTTTGCACTTCCAGTTCCACATCCTCCTCCACGTCCCACTGGCCGCAGCGGACGCTCGCCGGTCAGGCCAGGACGCGGACGACGCGACCCCAGGGAGGCTTCTTTGGGCATTCTACTAATGGGTCAACCGTCAACTCGGACGGACGTCAAAGTGTCTGTAAATCACCCACAACAAAAGCACACGAAAGAGAAGGAAAAAAAGTCCACCCACAAAAAAGTAAACCTAAAACACAACCACGGACTGGGGCCGGGGTTGAGCTCGAGGTGCGTCTGAACCACTGGACGCAAACAACAAATACATCATGACAAGGCTGGGGAGTTAGCTGGGTGCGGACTGTCTCACCTCTTTTTTGTGCTTTGCTTTGGCTATCCTACTATCTGTACCGTGCCACCGCAGAGTTCCTGCCCTGCATCTAATAAAGAACGAAAGCACGTAAATTACTCTCAAAGGTATAATTTAGTTGCTCACTTGTTGTTGTTTTGTGTAGCAGAGCTTTTGATATCCCTTTTGCATCAAACGCTGTGACATGCAACTACATGTTTATACGGCTTTCCCGTATTTTTTCCTACTGTACTCTGACCTCCGAACCGCCCTGCTTCTGTGGGTCTTAATAGAGATATAGGGAAAAATATATTACTATAAAATATAGATTTTTATCCAGATATAGAGGTAGAGTCAGATCACTCATTATGTCTAACATCTTACATCCAACTGCAAAACATTTTTAAGCCCTTCTGAAAACAATCTTTTTATATATTTATTATATTTTATATCAAAAGGATATCTCAGGCTTAATGCAAAAACCAACATTAGCCGCAACCCGAAGCTCTTCTTTAATAAAAGTATATCATATGTAGTTGAGGCGACGGTTTAGACTAATCCCCAGTTGGCATCAACTTACCTGCGTTGCTGAACTAATCACCAGGACTGAGATTTGGCCGGAACAGCTTCTTAGCATGCCAACAAATATTAAAAGCCAAAAGCAATATTCATTAAAATGGCTATAAAAAGTGCCCAACTTGAGGCGAACTCTATTTTTGCCCCCATTTTTTTATCCGTCGCTCTCCTCTCCCCCACAAATAAAATTCATCGCTCGTCAAAGGGTTGAGGGCTGGGCCTAGACGTTGTCGTTAGTTGGTTCGTAATGCGCAGCTCCGAGTTGACTGTGTGAACATTTCATTTTAATGCGGCGACTACCCGCAACCCGCCCCGCCCCCACATTGCCCCGGAGCTGGCACTAGCCATGTGAGACCGCTGCCCGCTGCCCGCTGCTTCTTCATATTTCGTACTTGAAACGTAATTACTTTAGAAAATAATCGTTAAAAGTAATGGTCTGTATCAAATATATTAAAATATATAACGCAACGATGGCGACGACCGCCAGAGCCAGGAGCAGAAACAGAAGCCAGTGTCCGGCGCTGAATGTTGCCAACGTCAGCAGAGCCGGAGCTGGAGCTGGAGCTGGAGCTGACGTTGGCGCTGGCGGGGATTGCGGGAGCGGGCGCCCGGCATTTGCACTCGTCATGTCAGGAGTCGTCAAAACGTGCAGCATTTGTACGTCAAACGAAAGGAGTCTCCACTGGATGGGCGCCATAACGCTCCATTGGACGCCATTTGCTGGGCGGACGGTGGACGGTGGACGGTGGACGGGGGCTTCAGTTCGGCCATCAGTTGAAATGAGTTTTTATCAACGTCTGTCTGGGGCTATCGCAGTCGCATCTGGTCCTCGACACAGCCCGGGCGCACATTAGTGTGCACAATTTTATTGCACCTCTGTTTCCATTCTATAATATAATTCTCAGTGACATTAAAAAAAATGAAAATGAAAATGAAAATGAAAGAAAATGGCAACGCAGCTCGCGTTGCAAAATAGTTTGTTGTCCGGCGTTTTTCCAACTAAGACATCACTTTCATAATACATAAGGCAATTCAGTGCTGCCCCCTGCCCCTCTCCCCCTCCCCACAGTTGCTAGGCTCCATTTTCCCCACAGCTGGCGCCCTTTGTATGTTAAATTTAATTTCTTTTGTTTCGTTACTCGCACGTCATTTGCAAAATGAAATTATTACAAAATGTTTTCCTCGCTTTTCCACGTTTGCCTCATTTGCTTGGCTTGGGGTTTTCCTTTAAGTTCTCGTTTGGCTTTGCCTTTTCACAATTTTTCCTTTCTTTCTGCCGGCTCCATCTCAAGCAACGATTCCCGCGGGCATATCATCTGCTCCATCAGTGGGGAGCTCCCATTGCATTTCATTTCATTTTTGGTTTGGTTTTGGCTTTCGGTTTTGTGTTCATTTCCTTTGCGCCCTCTCGCTCTCACAGCACTCCTCTCTGTCCCTCCTTCTCCTACGCATTTCTTTTCATTTGCCTTTTGTTTTTGCATTTCTTAATCATTTTTGAGTGTCTTAATTTAACTTGTATATTAGGCTTTTAATTTCGAGTGTGTCCAAAGTGTGTGTGTGTGTGTGTGTGTGTGTCCGCCCCTTAACTGGTCCTGATAGTATCATTAGCATTTCAACAGTTTGCCTCGCGTCACTTTGCGTGAGCCAAAGTCCTTGAAGGAGTTCTCAAGTAGCTGAAAAATAAATTTTACAAATCAGCTTGAAATTCATGCAAACTTTAAATTAGAGGATAATAAGGAAATTTACATGTTAATGTATAGAAAGTGTTTTCAAAATGTTAAAACAAGTGGAAAACACTTTATTTTATTTTTAATCATATTAAATTAGAAAAAATATGAAATTAAAATTTATAGACATCTACACTTTTGCAAAGTTAACAAAGACCTCAAAAACTTATTTGGAATTCCTGCCTATGCTTTATGTTGGGAACATTCACTTTCAGGAGGCTATGTGTAGCTTCTCTCAATAATGTTTATAAAGAATCAGTGCAAACAAATCGTAGACTGAGACATCTCGGTTAGGTATTATAAGATTCAAAGTAAAAACTCAACTCCCAAAAAGAATGCAAACAATAAAATAACATTGTAATCCCTCCCTGTACCCTAAAAATGGCAACCCCATTATGCCAGTATTTCGACGACTGTTTAAGTTGCAGCCTAAGCCCAGAAGCTCATTAGTTTTACCGGGTCCACTTCATGGTCGTATTGTAATCCCCAAGAAAGCGGGATGTGCGATTACGTGTGGCATCTTTTATTGTCAGAATCGCGTCTAACAATTTGCACAGCAGTCAGAAGCAGCTCACAATTTCAGACGCTGTGGGCTGGTATTAATTTCAATCATAATATCACCACAGCGAACCCCCCTCCGACCCCGTCCAGCGCTCGTCCTAAGTCCACAACAAAAAGGTGACAAATGACATGTTGGACGCCAAGTAATTTCTTTCAATTAGGACGCTGCGCAGGCGCTGTCCGAGGTCCGCAGCCGCCGTTGCAACCACTTTTGTTGCCGCTGACGTTGACATAGCGCGCATGTGCAGCACTCTCTCCCTCTCCCTCTCTCTGGCTCTCTCCCTCTCTCTCTCGTTGGCTACTATCTCGCTTGCTCGAATCAGAATCGTCGTGTCAGTTATTAATGTTGCACATTTTGTGCCTTAATGGCTAATTCAAGAGTTGACAGATGTGCGTAATTTATTCGCGTTTCTCTTTTCTATCTATCTCTCGCCCCATCTCTCTCTCTCGCAGACCATCTGCATCCTTCACACCGAACGGCGGCCACTTGATAAACGATCCTCGCATTGTGGTGTTGAAAAATGTTGCGAAAATATGATGAGGCCATCACGATGGCGGCCCCCGATAAGCCAGAGGACTTCACCCGTAAGCTGAGAGCTAAGACAGAACTGGAAGTTAGCCAAACAGAGCCAAAGATTCGGTTTCGGCTTCCCTCATTCTGACAAACGACGCGCCATTTGACAGCTATTATGCGTGGGCCCACTTGGAGATCTACTCAAGATCAGTTTCCATCTGTTCCAAGTGCCTGCATAACCAGTTCTCTGGAGAACTCGTCATTTGATTCTGTACTTCATAGCCACAGACTATATTTTTCAGAACCTCTGATTCGAACTTCATTATACCCCATTATTAAATTGCTTTTTTAACTTGGCCACTTTGACAACTGTTCTAATCAAAATTCCAACATCGTTTCATTTAGCTTCATATTCTTAAAAATTAATCTACTTTCGAATTTTGTTCAACACATTTGACAATATATATAATATATATAATCAATATATACTTTTTTCTGATTTAAATAACATTATAATTATAATAAGTACAATTATTTGCGAGTGCCGAAGATTAAATAATTTTATAAGACTTGCGCTATATATATGATTGACTTTATTAATACAATAATGCCTGAGCAAGGATATCTTAGAAAACAAAACTGTTTTTTCCATATCAACTAATTTTTCATTTAACATTTGCATCGCTTGCAACAAATATACAATTTTAAAATATTAATATTACTTGAGTAGCCCACACAACGGCCTACTTTTGTTTAAGTCAAGCTAGTATTGCACTCAACAGGACCCAAGCTGAGCAAGGACCTTCCAGTGTCCCGCTGTTCGAATCAACTTTGATTGATGTGAAATCAATCGTCCGTCAACCTTCAACCTTAGGCAAATATGACAAATCAACCTCCACATGAACACGAACGGCGTCCAAGCAGACACATCGACAACATTCGTCGGTTGACAATCGAAAATTGTTGCTGAAGTGGATGTCGCCGGTGTTGGCCTCGTCGGCGGCCTTGGCCCAGGGTAGGGGGCAGTCGGAGCGGCGGGGGCGGCGATTCGCGGTCGCACAATTTGCGGAGTCGTGTGGCCAAATCGTCAGCGGCAACAACAACAACGACAACGGCGACAATGCAAATTGCTTAGATTTGCGTTGGACCACAAAGCGTCCCGACATGGTCGGACACCTGACCAGCCCGGGACAGCGGGGGCGGACAGCCAGGCAGCCGGGCAGCCAGTCAAGCCAGCAGCCATCAGCGAGACTGGTGCTGAAGGATTCACGATGTGACGGCGTCCGTCCTTTGACATGCGGCATAATGTTGCTGCCAGCCTGGTTGACTGTTGCTGATGGAGGCACCAACAGCAGCAGCAGCGAGACAAAAACGCACACACACACACACACACATACAGCTAACAGAGAGAGCTCAAACTGCTGTTGACAGCGACAGCAACAAGGACAACAGCAACAACAATGTCGGTAACAACAGCGGCAATAAACTTGAAGTTGACAATTGTAAAAAGCGAGGCACATGTGAGGCCGGACCTGGACCCGGACCCGTCCCCGTACCCGTCCCCGTACCCGTACTCAGCTCTGGCAAAGGCGACAGCCTCAAACAACTGAAATGTTAGCAGCAACAAACAACGGCAACAACAACAAAGAGTAACAACAAGCGACGGCAATCATAAAATCAACAACTATGAAATTCATCACCGGCAACAGCCGCTCAGTGAAAGCCGCTCGTTGACACTTCCGCCACATGCTGAAACTGGAGTCACTGGATCAGCAACAGCAGCAACAGCAGCAGCAACAGCAGCAGCAACAGCAGCAGCAGCAGCAGCATTGCCATCAGGCAGTTGTCGTTGTCGCACCATCAGCAACAGCAGCATCATCATTCACGGCAGCAACGGCGACGGGTAAGTGAAATTAATTGCATTGTTTTTGGCCAATGAATTCCTAGTTGCCAGTTTTTGTTTTCGGCTTAAACGCCTTGACGCCTTTTCGCCAACAACAACAGCGAGCAAAACAACAGCAACACAAAGCACACAACAGCGGCCACAGCGCATTAAGCCCCCCGCCCAGTCCCCGCCCCAACTCCTAATCCTGTGCGCCTCTACAGTTCATCACACGTGATTGCCACAGTATGTTGCAAACGTTTGAAAGCGTAGCGCACTGCACAGTGGTGCAACATGTGTTGAAATTTAGATTGTTTTTCATGGGAAACTATT
Source organism: Drosophila robusta (assembly GCA_035043565.1). Classification (NCBI taxonomy): domain Eukaryota; kingdom Metazoa; phylum Arthropoda; class Insecta; order Diptera; family Drosophilidae; genus Drosophila; species Drosophila robusta. The sequence continues at coordinate 6,409,264 of JAWNMW010000583.1, read as the reverse complement.
TAAATAACACTAGAGCTGATTAATTAAATAAAAATAAAATAAATATTTAAAACTATTTATTACTAAATGCGATTTATTAAATATATTATATGGTTTATTTATTTACAACAAACCGAATTAGTTGCCCAAAAACACCGGAGCCTAATCTTTAATTTATCAAATTTAAAAATTTAATTTAAAATTTAGCAACGAAACATTTAATATTTAAATTTTGAAAATAATATTACATATTATATTCGATTAGATATCAATACGTTGATAAGAGTAATAATAATAAGTAGAGAACATTTTTGTGATATAAAACAATTTTTCTCTTTTTTAATATTTTAATTGTTTTTAATTGCAAAGTGAAATTTGTACAAAGAATAATTCATAACATTAATTAATTTATAGTGTCGTACAACATTTTTGTCCCAAAAGAAATTTATGTTTGACACCCATAATATTTCGTGCACTCACAATTACATTTCCAACCACTGTGCGGCACTTTGAATGTGTTTAGAGTTTGCGCGGTCTGCTGCCTGCGACTCCACAGCCCAATGCATGCCACCACATTCGGAGTCCATCCACATGCCACATCCTCGCCGTTGTCCTCCTGCCCGTTGCCAACGTTTTATCGCGCTGCTCTAGTTAGTTACCATCATCAACATGTTGACATGTCTATGACTGCACACACACACACGCACTCTCTGTCTGTGTGTGTGTGTGTGTTGTTGCAACGCGGCAACCAAGCTCAACAGCGTTTATCACTCATGCTTATGGTCTTGTTTTTGCGGTGATATATCACACTTGACACTCATTCATTCAGTTTTAGAGTTTAGTGTTTTGGGCTCGTTACCCAACGCACCCCTCGCTCTCTGCCCCTGCCCCTGCCCCTGCCCCTCACCCCTGTCTCTGACCAGCCAGCAGCTGTCTGCCTGGCAACTCTGCCATTTGAATTTCATCACATTTGAAGCCACGCGAAAGCAGCCATTCAAAGGCTCAACCCACCGACAGCCACTGGGAGTATTGGCTGAGATCTGGTGCCGTCTCTGGCATAGTTAACGGCACCACAACTATCGTCGGCACGTGACGCACCCTGTGCCAAGCCGCCTAACAAAACACTCACCCTGTCGCCGGGTATTGGTGGCCTCTGATATTTTGGCTTGACGAATGCTCCTTCAAAGTCGTTAGTTCTCATTCACATGCCAGTCGTCATGCTCATGCTTATTATACCCTGTATTCATTAAGAACTGTCGAATCGGGCATAACGAAATGTGAACCATAATGTAACATGTATAATGAAAATAAATAAGTAAGATAGAAGCTTGCATATTTAAAAGAAATTATTAGCTTGATTTATTTTATGGCTCGGTCTTCCGGTTATCCTTAAATTTGTAAAATTAAATTGCACTAAATTGAAATATATTTTTTGGTATACAATTTAGAGATCAAGCAGATCAAGTTTATTTTATATGATCGATAACTCACCTTGTTTAACAGGAATGTAAAATGAAGAAAGAATTAAAAAATTATTTTTTATCTGCAGAAACAACAATGTTTGATTGGGTTTTCGTTGCTGTAAACTGGGTATGCTTTAGTCGAGCAGCCTCGAAGGGAGCCTCTGACTTGACATTGTTGTTGTTGTTGTTGTTCTGTGTGCTGAGCTGCCTGTTAATTTGTGCGCAGCGGGCGGGGCAAGGTGAGGGGTGTTTGGTGTGCGGCAATTCATCCACTGGCATCACTCTCATGCATTTCGACACTGTGTTTGGGATATTTGTCGCATTGTTGTTGTTGCTGGTGGCTTGTGTTTGTTTTTCAATTGCTCCACAAATGTTTATGCAGATGAATTGTATTTTGAGTTGTGTTTTTGTCTGGCTCCAGCAATGGCTCAATGTGCGAGCGAATGTGTGAAAGAGCGGGTGAAAAGGGGGTGATTTTGGCATGTGCAAGGACTGCAGCTTGGTCCTTCGCCGTTTGATGAATGTGGCAAATGTTTGCTAAGCTTTCCATAATGTGACTGTAAGTTGTGGGCAACAATATGAATGGCTTGAGAGAAATTTGTCTGCGTATCGATCCACAATGTGGCTAAACTAATAAATGAACTGATGAAAAGACAAAGAGTGAGAAAGCAAAACAAATTCTTAAATTCTAGTCTGGATACAAGACACAACTGTTTTTTGATAAAAGTGAAAACTGAAATTCCCCCTGGATATTATCTAAAGTTAAGCCCCAACATTCAATGTAAAAGGAGCTAATTATACCATCAGGATTCTATCCGAGTTATTTTATCTCAACTCCTCCAATTAATTTAAGTTGCATTAGGTTAGAGATATACTCAAATATTTTAAAATATATATTTTTCAACTTAGTGGCCTAATATTAAGGTTAAAAAATGTTCGAGGATTATTTCTGAAAGCTTCAAATAAAGCTATAATCAAAGTTTAGCAAGCAGCCTGTCAATATCTCAATAATTACTTTGTCAACCTGATGTATATTTCAATATAGTATAGCACAGAATATATATATATATATAATATGAATTACCCTTAAATCGTATACAAAATTGGTAAAACTGGAAATAGACTATTGAACGCTGAAAAATACTATACAGAAATTGAATTAAATTGTAGAACTATAAGCCCTTCTAATTCAAGGATTCAACATATCTATATGAGATTATAAAAATAATAAGTTCAATAAATATAACAATAAGTTATCAATTATCAATGGCTAGGAAATAGCCTAACAATTCTGCCCAGACTCGCCATATTCTGTTATATCAAAGGGTCAAATTCTTATTAGTTAAATCACATATCTACCATCTATTTAACAATTAAAGCAATATCACATATCAACGGCAAACTGCTCTTATTTTCTCAGTCATATCCTTGATTTTCAACTACTCCGTTTTCAATCCCTTGCCGTTGCGTCTTATACTAAATTAATTGGATGCTACGCACCGGAAAATAAACAACCCGCGGCTCTGAAAAATTTTACCAAAAAATACTGACAGACGCTTTACCACAACTCATAAACATTTGCACAATTTGCTGCTGAAAATAGTTGCATATAGAAAATGCTGCATAGATATAGATTTTATTTAAACTTTTGCCCAACAACAGCAACACATGTGTGAATGTAATTTAGCAAGGGGGCGGCTTAATCGTTCGATGGGGGGTTGGGGGGCCGATGGGGTATTCAAAAATGCCATTCAAATATGAAGTTGTTGTTGCCACAATGTATCTGCAGCTATGAGTTGCAAATGTATCTGCAGCCCTGTGCACTGGATGGTGTCTAAATTTAACAACAACAACAAAAAGTTGCTCGCAAAACAAATGTTTTTGACGCATTTTTCGCAACGTGGGTGACTGGCGGGAGCGGGGGGCGTGGGAGGCGTGGTTGGCGCCAAGCATTTTCAGTTTTTATGACGCTGCGTCGCCGTCGCAGTCGCAGTCGCCGCGACGGCGTCACCGGCAGCGTCAACGTCTGACGCGTCCGTCACCGCAAAGGTGTCAGAAAATTGCATGCAGCAATTTCAGCCGTTTGACAGATGGACACGGGATGGAATGGACGAGAGGGAAGAGGAGATGGAAAGGAAAGGGAAGGGAGTGGAACAGCGTGTGATAAAATCGTGTGTCAATTCGATTTCTGACGTTAACCGCCGCCTAAACAACACCAACAGAAACAACAACAGCAGCAGCAACAACATGTTGCAAGCGCAACGTTTTTTTTTGTTTTTTATTGCCTAGGAATGGGGGGCATGGAATTAAAATTGGTTGCTGGGTGCTGCTGCCACGGTTTGTTGCAATAGAAACGGACGCGCTACATGACATTTGTGGCAGTGAATTGGCAGCTGCAGCAACGCAACTGCTGCAACCTGCATCCAAGATTCGTTGCCGCCGACCGGGCGACTGCCGGCTGCCAATTGTTGACGGCGATGTGGGCGAGCAAAATAAATGCTAACCGGTCCTGGTCATCAGCTGACTGACAGCGGAGCGACAACCCTGCCGCATGCCGCAGGGGCAAGGGAGCGACAACCAGGCGGCAAGGTGTTGAGTGCGCAATCGATTTTATCACATTTAAATATTAAGTATTATGAAAGCAGATATTTGCTTATAAAAACGCACACTCAAACATAATTGAGCACATTGCTAAGCGGCCATTTTTAACTTTACGTTCTATTGGAGTCTTGACTTACAAAAACATTCGACATTTTGAAAACTTCTCATTTCTTTATTTAAATGTTTAAAATTTAAGAAGATAAATCATAGAAAACAAATAAAATCCGGATCTGATAATAATTGGATTTGTAATCTGAAAGTATTTATAATTATTTTATTCAAAATAAGTTAAAATTAATTGAAAAGTCAATTAAAATTTGCAGGTTCTTTCAACGAATAATGTTCCAATCGAAGCTGCATAACCTCAAAATTGGCACATTTGGAATGGAACACGAATCGCACTTTCTTTGTTAATAGCTAGACTTAAGCGATCGCATAGACTGTCATCAATAAAGCCTTAAATGCAATTAGGTAAACAAAATATTTAAATATGTATATTAAGGCGCCATTCCAAAAGTTTTCCTTTTCTTCACTCATCATTGAAAAACAGCAAAAATGAAAAACATATTGTGCAATTGAAATCATGTTACAATGTGCCACGAGACCCGCGAGGGGGAACAGGGCGGGAGAGATGTGGGGTAGGCATGTTAACATTCCGTTATGTCACATTTCTAGCCCACAAATAAAAAATAGCGAATCCAACTTTTGACGTGTGACAGCAGTTGGCGTTGCATTTTGGCCGCAATTGTCAGGTGCCGCGATATTCGAGGACCTGTCAATCCGATTTCAGATATTTGAACATATAATGGTACAGTAGAGGGGGCATGCACCCCACAGCTCTTTTCTATGAATGCAAGGCTTTAATATAAGCTGCAAACAAAGAGTTGCGTTTTTATTGCAGTGAAAAGGATTTCAAATGCATATTATTCTTTTTAATTTATTTAAATTTCAGTATTGAAACAGAATACTTCGTTTAAACTAATAGAGATTAGTGATTAAACAGAAAGTTAGCCTTAAACCTAAATAAAAAAAAGTAAAAGTAAGAACTATTTTCTTACAACATATCTTATTTAAAATTCTTTATTTATTTGAAATTATAAAAAATATATAATTTTTAATGAAAGCTAACTAACAATTTTCTATCAATATATTTTATTTAAAATTTGTCATATATTTGCGTTAAAATTATCAACTTATGTAAACATTTTTCCTAATATATCTAACATAACCGCACAATAGCTAACTCGAAGTGCAACACTGCGTATGCGGAATATGCACAAACCCACGCTCAAATTCAAAATGAAAGCTAATGTGACACTTGCGACAGTCTAGAAAACGAGTAATTCAGCGCAATTAACTGAAAATAGTGAAGAAAGTCAAAGACAAAGAAATTTTTGCTTTTTTGCGTCCTCTTCGAAACGCCGAACAAGAAACAGAAACTAATAAAGATGCGTAATGGTTGCCTGCGCACAACTATCGGAAAATAATTACAAACGGGCGCAAAGGAAAGAAAAGTTGTCAAATTCGCCTGGAACACGTGGAATAGAAACCAGCCAGCAAAGACTTTAAAAACCAATTTCAACAATTATTGCAGCTGATTATAATTTTAGTGCTGTAAGGAAATGTTGCAAATCATGTTTTATGCCCCAGCCACACATAAATGTCGACTAACACAAGCTAACGACGTTGTCACGTGCGCCAGAGCCTGCCTTTCCCATTCCACTGTTCCGCACGCAGCACAAAGCACCCGTTACAGCCTCAGCGCCTGCGGTCGCCAAAAGCAGCGCAGCGCATTCAACAATTGGGCTGCTGCTGCTGCGAAGTGTAGAGGGGAGGGAGAGGGGAGGGGATGCGTTTGTCTGGGGAGCGATAAGCGACTTGATTTAGCATTTTATTTTGCCCGAGCAACAGAAGCAAAAAGGAATTAAAAGTTACGCACACGCAGCTCTTCAAAGTGCTGTTTTGATGCAAAAGCTGAATGCAGCAGCAGAGGCAGCAGCAGCAGCAGCAGTGGCAACTCCTCTGGTCTGGTCGCTGCGTCGCTTCATTTTCAATTTCAATAAATAACCTTGATTTAAGCGGCTGCGACGTCGACAGCGACGCCAACGCACTGACACCCACCCCCACAGTCGTTTGACCAGCTGCAATGCACAGCCACGAACGCGAACACAAACACAAATACGAAGAGAGCGAGAGCGCGAGCAAAGAGAGAAACGACGGGCCAGACCGGCCCCCACACACAAACACCTGTCACACTGCACATTGTCGCACTGCACAGCGCTGCTCGCTCGCTCGCTCTCTCTCTCTCTCTCTGTTCCTCACACGTGCTCTCACGGCCATTGCAGTTGTTGTTCCGCTTCCCGTCTTGTTTTCAGTTTCAATTCAGGCGTTTCGCCCGAGCTTTCTCCTCATTCCAAGCCGAGGAGCAAAGCGACGGCTATAAATCAAAACAAAACTGCAGCCGCTGCCAGCTGGCGACGTCGACGCATGCGCAGATTTCAACACTCAGTCAGTAACAGCAGCAGCAGTCGCAGCAGCGTCGCTCTCTGAGAACGTTACGCTCTCTTTCTGTCTGCTGCCGGCATATATCAATTTAATGGGGAAAACGTCGTCGGGTCTCTCTCGCTTGTGCACGCCACAATTCATTTTGATTGCCCTCTTTCGCTCTCGCTGCTGCTGCTGGCGCTGCTGTTGCTGCTGCTGCGCTGCTGCTATTGCCGTTGCTGTCAGCTCTCAACGTTGTCAGTGTCAAAAAGATGTTTTAGTCGACAACGGCAGCGCTGAACGAAATCATGTCGCATATTTTCATTGTTGGATTTTTCGCAAGAAGTTCAACAGCGACAACCACAACATCAACAGCAGCAGCAGCAGCAGTAGCGGCAGCGCAGTAACGTTAATGTCAATGCAGCGACGTCGCTGCCGGCAGCGGATACCCATACAACTGCAACGTGCGCGTGTCAATCAGTCTACGCTAATAACTCGCCTAGCCCGGTTAACGGTAAACGTAACGGGCGCTCCTTTGACTTTGACTTTTCCCAAACGTTTCGATTTCGCGCGAGTCGCGCGCGTTTTTCTAGTCGCCAAGCAAGTAGAACAGGCGGCAGCAAAGAATAATAATAAATTTTGCGGCAAGCGTCAGTAAATCATTAAATTAATAGCCTCACACACACACCCACTCGCAGCGGCACAGCTGTTGTGCGTGTGTTGGTGGCTTCTGCCAGGAGAAGGAGGCGGCAGAGAAAGCGCTGCCTGCGGAAATTGGCGGCAGTTGACCGCAACGACGACGACGACGGCGACGCATGCAGTACACAAACACACACACACACACATAGAACACATATTGAGTAAGCGAGTGTTCGTCATCAGAGAAGGGGAGGCGGAGAGGCGCCGCGTTCCGTCCCCGTGGCCCATTGTGACATTTGATTTATTTGACGTGTGTGTTTTTGATAGAAGCTCAACACGAAACTGACACGTTCACACACACACACACACACACGCTCAAAGAGCAGCAGACGCCGCTCTCAAGAATTTCAAACGTGAAACGAAAATAAAATGAAATACATTTCATTTGTATTTGTATGCGAACTCGTGTGTATTTGGTTTAGTTAAGTGCGTTCGCGTTTCCCTCAAAGTGTGACCAACGAATAACAAACAACAACTACAGCAAAACCAACAACAAATCGATGTGTGCAATTAATAACAGTATTTAAGGGCAGAGACAACAAGCAACAAAACCAGCGACAAAATGATGCTACACGAGGCTGTCATGTTGGAGATCTACCGCCAGGCGCTGAGTGCAAGGTGAATTAACCGTTAGACGAAAATCTTACTTAGTGTTAGAAGAGTCCCAGCGAGAATTTCCTGATTGTGTTTAGCGAAAGATTATTATTAATTTTAGTGTCAGTGTTTTATTTTTTGCCAAAGATTAAACTAAAAAAGTTCATGTTTACTTTTGCCATCAAATTAAGGTTTCAAGTGTTAGTCGAAGGAGATACAGAATAAAATGGCTTCAATTAAATAAAAACAGGCTAATTTCAATTTAATTTTTTATAAACTTAAGTGCTATGCATTTTTGAATTAACTAAATAGTTTCTGTTTTTAAAATTTGCTTAAAATTAGTAAAAAAAAATGTAGTTAAAATTCTATATAATGCTATCATAAATTATCAAATATAATCTTATCAATAAATTTCAAAAAATATAAAAATACTACATAATTTAAACGGAAATTTATTTAAAATTAGAGAATGAAATGCTCTTTTATGATAAGTCGGGAGAAACGTATTCGTGTCAAATATTTCATTGAAATTATGAAAGTAAATGTTCATATATACAGTATGTGTATATTTAAATTTTACTCTCGGTTCGAATTTCTTCACTTACTAAAGTTTATTAAGGGATTTTTGATGTAGGGGAGCAATTAGTAACAATGACTTTAGTATTTCAATGTATATATATTTTTTGGCACACTTTTCTTATCAATTTTGGAATTTGCGCAAACTGAAAATTTTCAAAATTATTCCTTTAAATTTGAAACGTTGATATTGCTAACAAATGATTCAGACAATCAATTTTAGTCTTTAAAAATGTGTGAACACTAAAATAAATTATCTACAGATTGATAAATTATATTTTTGTGACATTATTTTAAAAATTTTCTATAAATTATTTATTTATTTTTTATGGAAAGCTAACTTACAGTTAAAACGCAAGAGCAAGCAGTTGTGTTGGAAATAATTTGTATAGTTTTAGCTTATATGACTTATTTAATATGTCGACGTTAACTTAAAATTAAATGAAAGCCAAAATTTCGCTTCCAGTTAGCCAGTTATATATTACAACTTTTGATATACTGGTAGTACGAAAAATTCATAAATAATAAAAGGTTTTGAGTTAAAATATTTGTTTATAGTCATGGAATTAAACATATTTCATAGTTTATTTAGCCTTTGGAATTATGGCAGATTTCGGGGGTTTTTAAACGAGTAAATAACTCTCGTGCTTAAAATAGGTTGTTATATCAGGAATTACTGGTAATCAAACCCGCAAATTATAGTGCGCTGCGTAATACTAATTTTACCATTTGGTTTTACGATATCTGCGCGCGAATATTCCTAATAAAATAATTCAATGTTTAAGCATTTAAAAATTATAGATAAATTTATATGTTATATATTTAATAGTATAAAAAGTAAATGACAGGAACTATAAAAGTAATTTATTAAGTAATTAATTTTAAATGGAGATTATCCCATTTTTAAAGAATTTAGGATTCGTAAGGAGCGACCTATTTTAAATATATCCTCTATAACCTCCTTCTCGATCTCTCTCTCTCTCTCGCTCTCACTTCCAGTGAGCTGGCCAGTCCGCGCTGCCAGTCGCGCGAGTCGAACGCCTCTGCGGCCGCTGGGGACGCCCGCTGTCCGTCCAACGAGTCGCACTGTTCGGCCAACGATTGCCTGACGCCGGCGCCGACGCCGACGCCAACGGCCGCGTCGCCGGTGGGGCTGCCGCTGACCGCAACGCTGGCGCCCTCAGCGGCGGCCGCGCTGCTGCCGCCGCAGTCGGCGGCCATGGCCGCCTACCTGGCGGCCGCCCAACAGAATCACCTGCTGCTGACCAATCCGCTGGCGGCGGCCGCCTCGCTGGTGCAGCAGGCCACGCAGCAGGCGGCGTCTCCGGCGGGCCACCGGCTGCAGGAGGAGGAGGCGCCCGCCCTGGACTTCAGCCGGAAGCGCGCGGCCAGCGAGTGCGAGGCGACGGCCAGCGACGAGGAGCAGGAGCCGGACCAGGAGGCGGAACAGGAGCAGGAGCAGGCGGACCTGGAGTCCGCTCCGCTGGACCTCTCGCTGAGCGCGCGCAAGCGGCCAACGCCCAGCGCGGAGCAGGAGACGCCACAGCGGAAGCTGCCACGTGCCACAGACTACAAGTCGCCGCTGCCGCCGGGCAGCTGGGTGCCGCCCATCAATCCCTACCTGGCCGCCGTGGCGGCCAAGTCGAAGCTGGCGCCCAGCGAGGCCAGCAAGGCGCTCGAGAAGATGAGCGAGATGAGCCGCCTGGAGACGCCGCCGCCCAGCAGAGCGCTGGCGGCAGCTGGCGCGGCCGGCGGAGGCGCCACAGGTGGGGGCCGCCACAGCGCCTGGCAGTCGCACTGGCTCAACAAGGGCGCCGACGCGGCCAAGGACGTGTTCAAGTGCGTGTGGTGCAAGCAGAGCTTCGCCACGCTGGCGCTGCTCACCGCCCACATGAAGGAGACGCAGCACTGCGGCGTCCAGGTGCCGTCTCCCTCGCACCCGCACGCGCACCCGCACCCGCATCCCGGCTCCGCGACGTCGACGTCGGCGGCGTCGCGCGGCCACCAGGCGACGTCGACGACGACCTCGAACTGTTCGAGCAGCAGCTCGACGTCGTCCAGCTCGTCCAAGTCGGAGCTGAACATGCTGATCAAGGAGACGATGCCGCTGCCCAGGAAGCTGGTGCGCGGCCAGGACGTCTGGCTGGGCAAGGGCGCCGAGCAGACGCGCCAGATCCTCAAGTGCATGTGGTGCGGCCAGAGCTTCCGCTCGCTGGCCGAGATGACCGCCCACATGCAGGAGACGCAGCACTACACGAACATCATCTCCCAGGAGCAGATCATCTCCTGGAAGTCCGGCGACGAGCGGCCCGCGAACGGGGCCGGCGCCGGGGCCGGCGCCAGCACGGCCACGCCCACAGCCACGCCCAGCGTGAGCGCCGTGCTGACGTGCAAGGTGTGCGATCAGGCCTTCGCCACGTTCAAGGAGCTGAGCGCGCACATGGCCCAGCAGTCGCACTACAAGGACTCGGCCACGGGCTCCCACTCCGCCTCCAACTCGGCGTCGGCGTCGCCGCCCGCCCCCGGCTCCGGCTCCGGGTCCGGCTCCTCGAAGCGTGGCCGCCAGACGCGCAACGAGAAGCGCAAGAAGTCGCTGCCGGTGCGCAAGCTGCTGGAGCTGGAGCGCTCCGGTTCCGGGTCCGGTTCGGGGTCCGGGTCCAGCCTGGACTCGGCGCTGAAGCCGCTGCGCGACTTTGCCGCCGCCACGAAGATCACGTGCGAGAAGTGCGGCAGCAAGATCGAGACGGCGCTGTTCGTGGAGCACATTCGCAAGTGCCTCGGCGACAGCATCCCGATCCCGCCGCGCCGGCCGCCCGCCGCGGACCAGCAGCACCTGCAGCAGCGCTCTCCAGTCCCGGCATGGCGCTGCAGCCGGACAAATCCAGCGGCGCCCCGTCCGTGCTGAACGCGCTCGAGCAGCTGATCGAGAAGAGCTTCGAGTCGCGCGTGGGCCGCCTGGCCACCGGCTATCCGGAGAGCGGCACGCCCCTGGGCGCCAGCATACTGAAGCGGCTGGGCATCGACGACAGCAGCGACTACACGAAGCCGCTGATGGACGCGCAGGCCATGCAGATGCAGCTGCTCCGCTCCTCGTATCCCGCGCGCGACCGCAGCGCCAGCGAGTCCAGCTCGGCCAGCCGCGTGGAGTCCGCCTACACGCCGGACCGCCAGCTGGCCACGCCCCGGCGCACGCCCGACACGCCGGCCTCGTCGGTGGCCGTGGCGACGCCCTCGCTGCCACCGCCGCCCAGCGCCACCAGCACCACCAACAGCAGCAGCAGCACCACCACCACCATCATCAAGTCGGAGCCCCTGGAGCCGGACTCCGGCGAGCTGGAGCCCGCCAGCCGGCACCTGATCAACGTGAAGAAGGAGTTCAGCATGGACCAGGCGGCGGCCAATCCCCGAGCGAGTCCCAGTGCCGGCAGCGAGCGCTCCAACACCTCGCCACCCGCGCCCAGCTCCACGCTAGTCGAGAGCGGCAGCCTCCTGGCCCTCAACTCGATGTTCGATCAGCTGAGCGGCATCGAGGCCAACAACAACAATACCGGTAAGTGGCAGATCTGGGCATTATAGAAAGGACTCGAGTGGGGAGAGAGTCAAATGGCCCTTTGATCTAAGAATTCCTGCCTTAGCCTAGACCTTGTATAAAGCTGACCCTTAGGCAGTCCTGGCTTCACGGGAGGCGTATCATAATTGATACGTAATGGAATCCCCAATGAAAACTCAAAAGTTCCCAAATTAAAGTAGCCTGAAGAGGGCAATTAGGATAAGAAGCTGCATAAATATGTCTAACAGATTCCACCTCACAAGCTGCATTATCATAAAAATAAGAATATATATTACATATTTTATATACATGTATTTTTTTTATTTTTATCTCTTATTTAAATATCCGATCTGTCTTTTGACAATAAACAAATCGATTAAGGCTTAAAATATAATACATTTCTTAGGCAATTCTAGAAATAAATATTTCATAAAGTAAAGTCAGCTCTAAAGCCAGAGATTTCTTTCTATTGAGTGACTATTTTATCGGTAAAAATTAAAAATTGTCCGAAAGTAATGCTATTGGCTTAATCAATATAACATGAGGCTAATTTAACTATTTTATAAGATAATTTAAGACCAATATCCTGTGGGAAATTGCATTATTCTTAAGTCTTATTGGATGTATTTCAAGGCTTTTACTTGAACGTTTCCTATAACCCCTGAAAAAGCCATTAGGCCAACAACTTTTTCATATTTCTCTCCACTCATGCCTGAGATCGAAGTACAGGTGTGAACTACACCCTCACCCCGCCCCCTTTCCACCCTGCACATGCGCCCCCACAATAACCTCATATTTCATTATTCACCTTTTCTTGCAGGACATTGCTTCAACAACAACAACAGCAACAACAATGCAAACGTCGCCAAGAAGCCAAAGGCCCATCCCCTGGCCGCGCTGCAGAAGCTCTGCGAGACGACGGATCCGCCGGCCTCGAACACGCGCAGCGCCTCCGCCTCCTCGGGCTCGGCGTCGGCGTCGGTACTGGGCAACGGCGGCGGCAGCGATCTGGTGGCCTTCAGCTGGGCGTGCAACGAGGCCGTGCTGAGCGCGAGCGCCGGGGCGGAGTCGATCATCAAGTGCTCGTTCTGTGATACGCCGTTCGGGTCGAAGGGCGCCTATCGCCACCATCTGTCCAAGGTGCACTTTGTGAAGGACACGGGCGGCGAGGACTCGCCGCCGCTCAAGTCGCCGGCGGCCGCGCAGTCGCCGAAATCGCTGCCGCTGGCGTCGCCCAAGCGCTCGGCGTCGCGCAGTCCGGCAACGCCGGCCCAGCAGCTGCCGCAGACGTCGCCGTCGCCGTACGACGAGAGTCCGCAGTCCAAGTTTCTCAAGTACACGGAGCTGGCCAAGCAGCTGTCCTCCAAAAATGCCTAAACGCGGCCTGGGGATACACTGTGCAACAAAAAGTTGAAATTTGTTTGAAATATTTGGAAAACACTTGTCACTGATATTGCCCTCAACTGTGTTGCACAGTGTAATCGATGTCGGTTCAGCTCTGCTTTGATTTCCGATCAAAGAGCGCTAACCGCGTCTGCAGCCTCTCGCACTCTCTTGCTCTGGCTCTCGCACTCGCTCTCGCTCTCTCTCTGTCACTGGCTCTCTCGCATTCTTGCGCTCTCTGCAGCCGCACATTTCCCCTACTTTGCTGAATTGGCGGCAATGTTTCCCCAAGTTGTGCTTGCCCCATGCCCGCCACTTGGGGTAGTGTGCGTGTGACGTCACAGCGCTGACGTCTCCTTAGCCCGTTTTATTGTTTGGCAAATTGCACAGCTTGCCGTCGCATTCGCACGCGCGAGAGGCGTCCGAAATTCAATTACCACCACTTTGACGAACTGCTGTCCATCAAAGAGCGCAAACACACACACACACACACATATACGCGCGCAGAGTGCGCTGCAATTGCAGGCGTGCTAAAGAGTGAGACGGCTGTAGTGCGCGCCGTAGTTTGACGAAACGCGACGACAACAGTTCGTCAAAATGAAAAACAAACACACACACGGAGCAAGCAAAAACAAAATACAAAGGCAAGCGGCTGACCCATGCGATTGGATGGAGCAACAGCAGCAAAACAACAATAACAGTGCTCAAGTGGGTGGGGGTCTTATTGAGTGGAATTGAAACAGGTCTGAGCGCAAATTGAGCAAAGAGCGCAACTGATTGAGTGCAATTTGGTCTACAACTTGCGTATCGAAATCAATTTTCGCGCTTCCTGGTCAAAGAGCGTGCCAAAAACGAAAGAAAACTATAAACAAAACAAACTTAATTAATTAATTAAAATTAAGTAATTACAAAAATGCAACGCAGTATACGTAAAATTTTGAATAACAAAACTCTCAGAAAAAAAGAAAAAAATTTACATAACATTAAAATTGTATTTTTGTTCCTTTTAAATAAAAAAATATTGTAAACTAAGCCAAGAGGCAAAAATTAGGCAACTTTAAAATATGCATTCAATAGTGTAATGTAAATAAAATTAGCAATTAGCACTTTCCTTCCAGAAAATCAATATATACAACAAAAATAAAATATTATTAACAACTACCAAGAAATGAAAATGGAATAAAGTCAAATCAAAATGTAATCACGGCAACTCATGTATACGCATAAATTATACAAATATACTAAATAGTTATATAATTATATGAACAATTCAAAAACTAATTATATACGATTATATATGTATACCAACAGTTTACAACTGAAATCTCAACAATAACAAAAAATGTATACCTATTATATATATATAAATATGTATTTAACCTAAGATTAAACCTAAGACTTCCAAAAAATTGAAACGAGAAACTTAAAAAACTAACTAAAAACAAAAAAAAACAAAAAAAAAATAGAAGAAAAAATGTCAAACATTTCATCGTCATCAAATCGAACATCATCAGCAACCAGAAACTAATTTATAGATCTACTTATGATATACCTATGTATGATATATGTACGTATACGACTTGTATTTGAGTTTTTGTGATATTATTTTTAAAACCCCGTTCTGCTTCCTTTTCGCCTAGAGCATAAGTAAGTTTAACGACATGCAATACAAATTTCAAAGGCAACAGCCACAAGTTAATTCCACGTATTTCCCCGCAGCCCGATTGAGATTTTAAAATAAGCCGTTACAATGAGCTGTATCTGTATCTTGAAATTCGAATCTAAAATTAAACAAACGCAAATGCAAACCGCTCAAAACAGAACATGAATTCAATAAAAAGTTGTATGTTTCAAATTGAAAATATCTCGAGTTTGGATTTCGATTTTAAGTCGAAAATTGTGGGATGGAAAACAAAGTTTTTAACTTTGGGGCTATGGGAAGGTAAGAATTATATATTTGTTAATTAATACAACAATTTTAAAGTGTTTTCAACTCATTTGGAAATCGCATTGACAAATAAAAAAATGGCAATTTAAAATTTAAAATTATTCATACAATTATTTATTTTTTTAACTTTTTTATGGCAGTTGGTTAGACAAACTCCTAACCGAATTGATTAAAAAATAAAAATAATAAAATTAAATTAAAAGAACGCACAGTTTTAACTTTTTAGGTATTTTTTACTTGAAGTAAAATAAAGTAAAGATTCTATAAAATATATCCACCTGGATAATCACTTCCTTTCTTAATATTAAAAAATTATTGAATCTTTTCTAGATTTATTCAAATAAGTAATTATGTATATATACATATATATAATTTTTTATATTATGCATCATCACTGGCGCCATATCCAAATTGAAAGTAAACAGTTTTTATAACGCAAATTTCGAAAGTTTTATTTTTAAATTTTTGGTGGCTCCTTTAAGGGACATATATGTGTGTATTGGTGTGTGTAATCAGTTGTAATTCTGTTCTAATTCGTGTTATTCCCATTACTGACTACACCTTGGACTTCCGCAATTGCCGTCGTGATTCACGGCTGGACCCGGCCAACTTCAGCCCGGCCCAAAGCCCAGTTAATTGTGGATTCAAACGCGGCATATCAAATTGTAAACTAATATTTACTAATAAACACGCCGAGTTAATTAAACCTGAATTATGGGGCACATGGTCGTATGACTAAGGTTGACGAAGATGGGGCGGTACTGGTAATGCTGGGTGGGTGGGGGAAGGGACAAGGGGACGCGTGGCAGGAACAGGAACATGCGCAAAATGCGAGCGCGATTCGCTGATTTATGGGCAACAAAGGATTAAGACGCGACGCCCAGATACGAACTTCATAGAACACGCACTACTCCCATGCATGTGTGTGTGCATGTGTGTGTGTGTGGTTGTGCCTCGTATCTATTGCGACACTGATGACGATCCAAAACGCCAACGAAATCTCCTCGAAAACTTCAATTGCCAAAGGATTCATTTTCACTTAAAATTTATGATGTGTTTCGTGTTGTTTGCGAACGGAGACGGTCACCCACTCACACACACACACACACACACACACACACACTGCCTGGGGTGTGGCTGTGGCATTTGGTGTCACATTTGTGTTAAGAGATAATTTTTGGCCAAAATGTTTTACAAAAGTTTTGCGCCTGCCTCAGAGTTTGGCTCCATTGACGGCTCGTTTTGTGTGCTTTTCATACCCTGTAATTATTGAAAATGAATTTATATAAGAACTTGAGGTATTGTGATATTGATAGCTGCCTCTGAAACCGATAAATATCGATATTGAGTTCAGGTTTATTAGAGCCAGCGACAACTAATTTGTTATCTGTAAGCTCTCGTATCGTTTACCTGTTGATTGTGTTTCTCTCCGAATTTTAAAATTGATTTTTAATCGGCAGATTGCTGTTTGGTAAATAATTGCAATTAAAACACATTACAAATGTATTTAAAAGGGATGAATTATAGGGTATCCCCTAGTCGTGCAGCCTTAGGTAGAGAGCTCTGGCTTGTTTCTTCTGCCAAAGTTGAACACAAGCGACACCTTTGGGCCGACAAACGTGTTCCCACGACCCTCCCCCCACTTCTTCTAACCCTACCACCCTACTCTCGTCAGAGCACCCAGTAACTGCCCCCCCCTCCCCTCCCCATCCCCTGCTGCCGCTGTTTCGCTTAATGAGATACAAACACATAAATTCTCAAAAGTGTCATGCATCGCAAATAACGGTTTACTTTTTTGCCCGCTTGATAAGCCAACAAAACTGCCGCCTTCATTCACTCACAGTGGGTGTGTCTGTGTGTTTGTGTGGGTGTAGGTGGTGGGTGTGCATGTGTGTGTTGGAAAGTGCTCAAAAGACGCTCGAGGCGTTGATGGCAACATCAACTTCTTATACGATCCCAAATGCCTTTGATTGTCTCTTATATCACATTACGTAGTAAACAGTTAGTGCCAAAATTATATGCACACAATACAACTTTTCTGTGGAAAAATCTGTAATTTTTGCATTTACTAGTTTCTATGGAATTTCAGTGTTTGAGTAATTTAATAAGTGGTAAATTTACGAATTAATCGTTTGGAAATTATATCAACTATTGAGTTCCCAGAAGTACTAAACTAATTAAATATAGTCTTTTATTGAAATGAAAAATATGTATGTAATGTATGTATGTATAAACTTTATATTTGATATTTGTTTTCTAGTTAAACGAACTCTTGCATTTAGCTCAGTATTATCTTGTTTATTACTTATTTGTTTTCAAAATGATATTATTTATAAATTTACTATTTATATACTGTTCTGTTATTTAAGTATTGTCTTCTTAAATAAAAAAAACTTTTTTTGGTTTATTCTACTAATACAATAAAATATTCTTTCTTAATGCTAACCAAAAATAATTTAATGATTAAAGGCAAATCTGACAAACATTTCCCGCTTAAGACGTGTTTTAAAAAGGTAGGTAAATAAATGTTTATAATTTAATTTATATGGCAACAGTATTTTATTATTTGGATAACCAAAATGCAGATTGTTTTTAGTGTTTGCTGGAGTTTAATCGGGTTAAATCATTTTTAAGATCTGTCGTTGAAGGCAAGAAAAAAATCGGTATTAGAATAAATGCGAATGCTTGAGATAAATGCGAATAAGTATATTTTAGTAATTCGAGGCAAAAAACATACGCAGACAGCTGAAAGTAACGCCTTCCATTAGCCACCACCGGAGAGGACTAATGAGACTAACACACAGACGGGAGACAGGACGCAGGCAACAGGCGTGGGGCAGGGGGCGGGGGGTGGCATTTGGGGGGGCAGGACAACAAGCGCCTGCAGTGCGAACAGCAAAACTTTTGCAAAGTGTCAGAAAATGTGAATGCGATTGTAGGGCGGCCATGGCAAAAGGTGGTGGGTGCGAGGGAGGGGCAGGGACTGAGCGGGGGAGGGGAGGGGGGCTGTTGGGCTGGCCCTGGCTGCGCCAGTGTGGATCCGGTGTGGGTAATGTGCCGAGGTAAACGCCAGCAACGAGATGGATGATATCTAGACGAATGATGCATGAGTCGCACAGGGGGCGGCAGAGGCGCCATTGCCATTGCCAGTGTTGTCATGTGTTGCCAGTTGCCAGTTGCCAGTTGCCGGTTGCCGTGTGGGTGGCTACGTAAATTCCGACGCTTCATTCGCCGGATAGACTCGGCGCAGGAGGAAGACATGGCTGCCATTGCCATCTGAGGGGCAGGCCAGAGAGCGAGACGAAAGAGGACGCAGGCGTGTAAGCAGCAGCAGCAGCAGCAGCGAATGAGCATGCGAAATGCACACACACACACACACATACACTCACTCACACACACACAGCAGCATATCCAACTCGAATCTTGTCTACAATAAATCAAATTTTATTACACTTTTCTTTATGCATGCCACAGGATATGGCAAGCGTATGGCGCACTGATGAGCACACACACACACTCCCACTCACTCACATACACACACACACACACACAAGCAGCCAGAATGTCCTGACACACACACAGTCACACCCTGAGATTTTCACATGCTCATTTAGCGCAGCGCCAAAGGAGGACTGGGTGAAATTATATACGAACATGAATAGGACAGGACTATCCGACCCATTGGCATCGCTCTGTGATTGCGGGGATTCCACTTTTAAGCGCCTGTCCCCAATAAAAAGAAGCAGTGAAGGTCCGAAGGTGTCGTTAATGCACCAATCTGTGCATATTAATGAAGAATATTGTAGGCAAGTTGAAAATACTTAGTTTTTTAAAAGTTCCACTTTTAAGGCCTTAAATAGCAAAACAAACAAATTTATATAAGTTCTATAAGGTTGATCTTATATCGACAAAAAAGAGCAGATAACTTAAAATAATTAACCAGTCTACATTTAAGGACTGCAATGCATTCAACATATACATATATCGATATTTATATTTATGCATTAAAATCTAGGAAAATTGAAAATATTTAAAAAGTGTAGACTTTTAAAAATTTATATTAATCCGATTGACATGAATTTATTTTTATTTGAACTAAATATATTTGAAATTCATCTCAATTGTAATATTAAATAAAAAACAATTTTATTTGAAGTGTTTTTGTTTCAGCCCTTATTTTTTAAGTTAAAACTTAATTAATTTAAGCCGGAATGCTCTTCTTTGCTTTCTCTTTATCGATATTATGAAAAGTACTTATGAATAGCACTTGAATTTATTTGGAATATTCTGATATGATCCGTATTTAAATTACTCATTGTGTAGTTTTGTAAATATATATTTTTGTGAATCTTTATAACGATATTTTAATTCAAAATATTTAAAAGTAGAATTAAAATAGAGAAATAAACAGAAGCGCTTGTCCGGCAATTATCAATTTAATCGTGTAGTCATCAGAGTGTTGTGCGCAATCAATATTGTGCAAACATTACGTATACGTATCGGCGAGAGCATTATTTTAAAATTTCCAAGTGTTTGCCACGGTTATTGTGAGAACTTTTGCATTATGGCTGGTGAGGCATAAATCAAAATTCCATTACGCCCGAAAGGTCCCGCCCATATCAGAGACAACCCATGCTGTGATTTATTAGAAAAACTGCAAGCGGGGAAAGCGAGAGCGAGAAGAGAGAGAGAGCGAGAGGAGAGAGGAGAGAAAAACAGCAGCAGGAACGCGTTTCTTTTGATAAAAATTTTGAACTAAATCAAAACTTCATTTCACATCGGTGCCATTTCTTGCGCCAGCGCCAGCGCTCAGTTCAGTTTTCAGTTTTCAGTTGAGTTGAGCGGGCCCCAGGTCCAGCTCCAGCTCCAGCGCCAGCGCCGGCTCCGACATCAGCTCCGCCTTCCAATCTCGGGTTGCAGCAAAAAGCGTGGCGAGAAAAGTGCACAACATCGAAACAAGAAATGGCGGCAAAACTAGAAAGTGTTGCCGAGGCACCAGGACCTGCGGGAGCGGGGGGCGCCCAGTGGGCGGGAGTCGATGGCCGCGTCCTTGTTCTCATCGGTGTCGCAACCAGCGACGAGGCACGAGGCTGCCGCATCGTTGTCCTGCGACTTGACTCGACAAAATTCACTGCTGGCTGTCAGTTCAATAAATCATTTGCGTTTTGACACACCGTCGCTGCTGCTGCCGCTGCTGCCGCCGCTGCTGCTGCTGCCACCGCCTCAGCAGAACTAGCTGCGCCAATGAAAATCCATAAATACGAAAACAAAGCAAAAACGTCGTCTGCCACAGCCAGCAAGGCGCGACAAGGACGAGCGCAGCTCCAACGACAGCGCCAGCTCCATGTGGGATGCACATAAATTGCAAGCTGCAGGAGCGGGCGGCGGCAAAAAACCCCCACATCCATCCCGACTGGGCTGGCCCAGTCGAACACGAAAACGTTGCCTCGGAAGAGTCCATAGATCAGAGCATTCCGTGGCTGCGACGTGGAGCCGGGGCGCAAAGACGATGATGAGGATGTTCTCAGCGTCGTCAAGATGCGCCCAGCACGAAGGGGCGTGTTGGGTGGGGGGCGGTAATATATGGCACCTGGCATCCACTGACACTGACACTGCCAACCACTCGAGCAGTCCTTCCGCTTGTCCTGCGCGGCGAGCTGCAGCCATAAACAAAGTCGCCGCGAGATGCGGAACAAGATCCTGCAGAACGCAACTTGAGTGAGGGGAAACTTGAAATTGTGGCAAGAGCAAAGCAACAAAAATATAATAGAATTCCACACTTTATTTTAATAATTAATAAAAGAATTAAGAGATTTGAAAAATTGAAAACATTCGACTGTTTGAGTCGTATTTGAGTTTATCTATCTTTTAGCAAAACTTTCGATATTTATTTATTTATTATTGCTTCGCTTATTGACAGGGCGAGCCGTGTCAGTTTTACGAAGCAAGATTTATAGATTCAGCGAAGAAAAATATAAAATAGATTTATTTATTTTTTTTTTTTTTGGGAACTGAAGGGAATTCGCTGTGGTGTCGTCGTCAACTTTCGACCTCTTTAAAATACTCGTTTATGCTGAGCCTAGAGTTAACCACATTTTCGCCGTCATTGTCAGGCGCTTGGAGTAAAGTACAAAAGTTTTGTGATATAAATCAAACCCCTTTTCGACATTTATGATCGTAAAGTTGAGAATAAAAATAACATTATATGCAAGGCATAAAAATCAGCATTAAATGTGACCCTGTAATAAATTCGCTGTATTCGGTCGCGTGAATAATGAAAACCCCAGACGAATAAATGGCCAGATATGAGCAGATATATTGCGCCTATATACATACATATTTATCCGTACATAAATATATTAATATATGCACACAGACACTCGTCGTATCCTTGTTATAGCCAACCTGCCAACAATTGCATCTGGCGGAGCTGTAATCATTTTATTTTCTTTTTTCAACCATATGAACCATATGAAGACATTATTTTCTCGTGGAAAACACACGAATAGTTTAATGAAAATATTGAAAATAATAATAAAAAACTGCAAGTGAGTGTGCTATAAATCGCTGGAAGTGAGAGGATTTATTGCATACCCAAGATATTGTAAGTCATAAGATAATTATGCGCTTGTTAATATACGGAGTACATCACTTTCATAAAGGTATGTGTGGTAAACAAATATGACTTATATATATAATAATTTTATTAAAAATAGCTAGACTTACTATTATGCCTTCTTTTATTTATTACATACATTTTGACAGCATGCTTAATTTAAATACGTTGTGTAAAAAATAGGTAAATTCGATAAATATAAGCTTATTGTTTTATTAATTTCTTTTCTTTAAATGAAGACATTTGAAAAGTATACAAATATACACCAAATTTTACGAAAATTAGAATTAACAAAATATTTTAATTATTGAAATTATTTTGCAATCAATCAATTACAAGAGTTTTTTCTAGTAAACTTATATATTTAAGGTTTGTGTTTCTAAAAGCAAATTAAATAAAAAATTCGTAATTTATAAATACTGATGTAAAGTACTGATCCTCTCGACATACTTAAAAATGTATAAATACATATATGTAGGTCTAAGAACATTGGTGTTGTGTGTTGTAATTACAGTTGTGCACTAAACTTGAATAAAATATTTAAGGTAAGAAAAATCTAAAACTAGAAACAACTGACGAAGGGGCATTGGGGGTCAGAAGCTGAGCCTCAAGCAAACAGAATGAAATGCGCCAAGCGACAATTTCTAATTACAAATTCGCCACAGCATTTAACCCGTTTTTGCTGTTTGCATTTCACAGGAGGCAGCAGGCAGGTTGAGGACAAGGACAGGACATACGCGCACATACGTGTGTAATTTCCATTTGGAGGTATCTCACACACACACACACACACACACCTTTTGGACAGCAGTGCAAACAGTGAGGCCCGGAATGGCTGTGGGGCTGGTTTGCTGGCGGGTTGCGGGGGTCCAAGAAAAAAGTGTAGGGCAACGGAAAAAAGCTCAGCTTGCAGCATTTTATGCTGATCCCTGTCAGGCAACAAAACACACATAATCTTCAAAAAGGAAAACAACAGCACGATGATAGAAGCACAGAGAAAACAGCAGAAGGTGCAACACACCCAGAGAGGGTAAGCAAACAAAATATTTATGCCCCCCAACTGCAGCAGGCGATAAAAGTGTAGCCCGAGCATTTGGGGTCCGGTTGGGTCCTTTTTATGTAAAAAATGCAGGCAGCAACAAACATCAACCAATAATGCAGACGCGATTATGTCCAGCGCCCGGCAAGAGCAGCTCTAAAGTTCTGTTGGCCAGCTCCAAAACAGCAAGCAGAAGGACAACTCCGAATGTGAAGTTGATGGCCGAGCAGCAGAAGGACGAACGCAAGGCGACCACAGATACTCCTCGCACACAAATCGTTGCGCAAAAGGACCTGCAAAAATTAAAAGCAAACAAAACACGATGAAAACAACAAATGTGCACTAAAAAAGAAAAAACTTCCAACCAAACAAACGAACAAAAAATTGAAAGTGTTGCACAATGGGCGTTGCTTCAAGTCGAGCTCACACACACACACACGAGGCGAAGCTGTGTCCTGATTTATATCGTTGACGAACCCAACACAGCAAATACACTGCGACAAATCGTCGTAATAATACAAATAGCACTCTTAATGCTCGACAAAAAATAAAAACCACATTTATTAAAAGGTATTTATAACTTTTTGACCATTTGTACGACACCAATTTTAATTATCGAGTGACCATTGTTATTTACAAATCGAAAAGCAGGGAACAGGAACAAGAATGCATTAAAAATGTCCTGTGATATTTATTTGAATTTTTACTTAAAAGTTTTTCTATAAGTTAGCAAGAATATAAAACGAAACTATTTTTCTGGCTGTTTTAAGAGCTCTGCAACATTGTGGTGGTAATTTAAATTAAATTGGTGTTGCTTTATAAAAATTAGATTTCATTATTTTTAGATAAATAATTATACAATTTACATATGTATATATTGCTTATATGATTAATATATTATTAGTGTAATATATGAGTAAGCTAATAAAAGTCTTCAATCACAAAGATGAATGTCGCTTTTTTGCCTGTTTGGCTTTTCAACACTGTTATCAATAACAAACAACTGAGTTCTTTTGTAACAACTTTTTCCAGTGTTTACCAACGCCAAAAAATAAAAAAAATTCCGCATCAGCTTCGTTGCGAAAAAAATAAAACAAAATAGGTGGAAAAAAGGACAACAGCAAACAAACGAAAACTTACGATGACGACAGCGGCGACGACGCCGACGATGTCGAGGATGTCGGCTCGTTTCCGGCTGGCGACGATGATGACGACGACGACGACGTCGCTGATGTCACTGACGAACAGCAGTGACCATTAGGAGCTGCAGCTGGTGGGACAGCGCCGGGTGGAGCCTGCCGCCCTAGTGTAGAGAGAGGCTCCCCACACACACACACACACACACACACACACATGCGGAGATAGTTATGGACAGACGGAGCTGCGCATTCGCCACGGCGATGTCCTGTGCCAGGGCTGCGAGTGTCCTGTGTCCTGTGCGCGTGGTTTTGTGTGCATTTTGGATTTCTTTTGTTTCGCTTCGTTCAGTTGAGCTGCTCGACAGCCAGTCAGCGGCGTCAGCGACCTACCCCCCACCCCGACCACCCGCCACGGTTATCCGGCAGCCTCTTGGCCCACTGGCTGCGTTGGTTTCTTGCGTCGAAGGACACTTTGCGCCCCGGCTCTGCTGCAGGGTCCTTCTAACAAAATTTAATACTTATTGTGCCTTTTGCGCCTTGTACCTCTTTGTTGTTGTTGTTGTTGTTGTTGCTGCTGCTGCTGCATAAAGAAACGCAAACAGAATTTATGTTGTGACATTTTAAATTGCGCAATTTTTATGAAATCCTTTTCTGGGCGACTCCCGTTTGAGTGCGCGCCTCTCGTGTTGCCCTTTCTGTTTGCAGCACATCCTCATGAATTACTACACAACACTACACACACACACACACACACGCTGCCCGGCAGGGCACAGCAGCGCCATCTCTCGGCCGACTCTTGACTGCAGCGACAAAAATGCGACCCAATGAAATTTTTGTGTGCTGCATTTCTCGCCGAGCTTCGCGCCGGGCAAACAAACGAAACGTCCAAGCCCAAGCCGCCTGTCAGGACGGCGTTTATTTATTTTTATGTTTAGAGTCGCCAGAGTCCAGAGTTGTCCACTAACCGAAATGTCCGAGCCATCCAAGCCAGCGCGAGCCACCAAAAGCCCCACCATGATTTACGATGATGATGTGCTCCGGAACGCGTCTCCAACAGGACTCGCAAGACGCTGCCTGCAGCGCTCGCTCTGCGCCCGCTGCCCCTGCCCCACACCGGTGTTTTACATAGTATTCCGGCGAGCACATTCCACAACTGTCTGGCTAAAAAATTCACTTGTACTAATATCTCTGACAATTCACATTGCAAATTGTTAATTGTACTTGAATATAAAAAAAACCAAACTGGGGGTTGGTTGGCTTGTAATTGATTTATATATGTATTCTGATTATATATAATAATTGATTGGCAATAAGTGTTTGCAACGGGCAATTAAAATTTATTTAGTTGCAACTATACTTATACTTATACTTAGTCATATTTTTCTTTTAATTTTTCAGTAGAAATACAAATAAATAAAAAGAAATACTCTATTAATATTCAGTCAATATTTACAACTAACTTTAAAAACTGTCAAAATCATGTTTTTGTTTTTAATATGCAGTATAACAAAAATATTGAATTTTAGTATTGACTAATAAACTTCAATAAAAACAAAACAAGACAGTTTTATAGCTGTAGTTTCGTAATCTTGTTTCTAAGCCTGAGCCAAAAAATTATTTTCCAAAATTAAAAATTAAAATTAAAATTAACCGTAGGAGTCTTAAAAGTTAATTTTCTTTCATCCCATGCTTGACTTATTTCTTATGAAATAAAAAGGGTTATAATTGTTGGTTATCATTAAAAATTGATATTTAAGCTAAGAATTTAAATTTAAATTAAATTTAAGAGCCTAGAATATGTATTTAATCAACTTGATAATTGCTTTAGTATTTTTATAGTTTTAATTAATAATGGAATTTTCTACAAGTTCAAATTAAATCATTTCTTAAATCAAAACAACTTGAAAAATGTTGCAAATTATATTAGTAGAGCCTTTATCAAAAAGAGTTCAATATCAATTCCATAAATATTCAATATCCATCAAAAAGAGGAGCAGGTGGGGACTGTTGTCAAGAGGGGGAGGGAGATAATTGCGATTACTTTTGTGCAAAATGTCGTTATTTGCGACGAGTTGGCAGCGACATTTGGCAATGTCGTTTGCCCTGCTGCAGTTGTTGTTGTTGTTGCTGTTGCTGTTAATATAAATTTATGATTATTGTTTTCACATTTTTCATGTTGTCAATATTAAAAACATTATTTTTCACGCGAATTGCCGTCAATGGTCGCAGGACGTGGATGGATATCGCGATGCTGGACACTTGGTCGGACGCCACATGCAGCATGCAGCATGTAGCATGTAGCATGTCGCATGCAGTGCCAGGATCGTTTCGTCTGTTTGCGCCTGGAAATTGTTATTGAAATTCGTTGATGGAATTCGCCCAAAAATAACATCGACAACAACAACAATTGCATGTAGAATCCATTCAATCGACTGGCCACCACTCATAACTCAGCCCTCAGCCGCGGAGCGTGTGCAGGCGCCATTTGGACGGTCGAACAGGACACAAATCCATTGGCGGCGCTGCCATTTTCCACTCGCATTGTTGCTGGATTCGGCACAATTGTCAGGCAATAAATCGATGTGTGTAGGGTTGTAAATTTTTGCGGATGGCCGATGAAAAAGTGCATATTATGCAATTCGACAATACGCCAAACATGTCGACCTACGTACGCACCACACACACACACGCACACACACACACGCACTCACACACTCAGCTGCATTGCAACGCAAACGGAAACGGAAACGCGCACACAAGTTCAGCCTCTTCTTCATCTTCGACGAACACTGAACGCCACGCCCCCTCGGCCCCCACCAAACGGCCGATTGCAGTGCTTTGCATATCAATGAAAATGCATAAATTTTTTGCCCGGCCGCGTTGATTTTTTGCTGCACTCGTGGGGGTGATGGGGTGGGCAAGGGGTGCGGCTGGGAGTTTGGGGTGCTTGCATTGCCCGAAACCGAACGCGTCCATCAAGAAGCATAAATCAGTTTGCGCCGCGTCGAAAAAATGGCAACAGGCAAGGACCCCACCTACAATCCGCACCGGATGCTTCACATTTGACAAAAAACGCAACAGTCCCCGTGGCCAGTCCCGGTCGCCGTCCCACGCCAGGACACACACCACACACACACACATTGACGAAACATAATCCTTCCGTAAAACTGCACCCTGCAAAAACATCGAAAATCCATAAAAATGCATCATAATTTCTTACCACGCCGCTGGAACTGGATCATCATCATCGCGTTTAACAGCCAAATGGGCGAACACGCCCCCTTCCCCGCAAAATACGTGCAGCATTAGGGGTACTCACGCTGAAAATATATTGCTACTTGAGGAGTCTCAGAATATAAAACTAATTAAAGTTTTTAAATATAGATTAAATAATAGAATAGAAATAAATAAAAATAAATTGGACTATATTAACAAAAGTGTTTTTTAATAATTTAAATTTGTTAAGATTTTTTTTAATTGAATGGAATTAAATTAAAGACAACTAAATTTACATGATTTAAAAATTGTTTCCTATCAAAATTTAGCTGCTCGTTAGTCAACCAATTTTTATTTTACCCAGGCTGAAAAATACAATTTGAGATGCTATAAACTTTTTAGAAATCGGAATCCTTG
Organism: Drosophila robusta; assembly: GCA_035043565.1. Lineage (NCBI taxonomy): Eukaryota > Metazoa > Arthropoda > Insecta > Diptera > Drosophilidae > Drosophila > Drosophila robusta. The sequence continues at coordinate 6,381,560 of JAWNMW010000583.1, read as the reverse complement.
TGCTTTACTTGTCCTCATATTCATCGGTTTATCATGGATATAAATAAATAAATATAGTATTTATATTGTCTTGGCTCCAACCCAGCTGCTAACTTAAATGACAACACAAACTCAATTCTTTTTTTTAATTGTTACAAATTAATTATTACTTTTACGTCAAATATTTTTTAGCTCACATTTGAATTACAGAATATATTTTTCAAAGTTTTATTTATTATGTTGACTAACCCTAATGGATTCACCTGTGCCGGCGCCGGAACTGATGCCCATCAAAGCCTGCTGCGTGACTGTGCAAGGACTGAGCTGTTGAGTGCATGCGCAGCCCGCAGGAGCAGCAGCGTTGACGCATGTCCTTGTGCGAATGTGCTGGGCACACGTTAATAGATTTGCACTGGTTCTGGCACTGGACGGCGAGGGAATAACGTATTCCATACGCCAGTTCCTGTGGCATCTTTTCCGCGGGATTGCATATAATCACGGGGCGCTCGTCCCCGTCCACGCCCACTTTTTTTGGGTGGCTTTTTGTTTTCCTTAACGAATGGGCGACCGTAAATTGTACTTCATTCATTCGTTGGATGCGTCCGAGGTATTCAGGCCTCATCCACAGCAGCTTCCAGCCGCAGCGCAGTTTTTCCTGTGCGCATCTGAGTGCATTCGATGCGATATGTTGCCGCTGTCCACATGTCATCCTTGCATTTATTTATTGAATTATGACTTTGCCGCCAGCCAAAAGGTAAAAGCGGCTTCTGCCAACAAAGAGTAATGGCTTGTAAGCGAGCCAAGCCACTCGGCGATGCTTTAATACTGATTGATAATTGTAAACCCGCGGCCAAAATGTACTCCTGCGCCCTTTTAAACAGCAAACAAGGTGCAACTTTTTTGCATAAACAGGTTACTTTAAGAACTGACAGAAACTTTCATCTTTAATGAGTTTTGAAGATTTTATTAAAATGTTACAGTTGAAGGCATCGTTAAAATTATATAAACAACTAATTAAAAAATAAAAATTATAATTTTCTCAATTTTAATGGGTTAATTGTTTAAAGCTGAGAAAAAATTCAAATATTAAACAGTGTTGAAGTTAATTTGTTAATTTTGTATTTAAAATTATTATTTAAAGTATAGCACAAAATTAAAGCTATGAAACTATTTCTTTACTGTTGATACTGATCAGCAATCTCTATTATTTATTGGGTCAGCTATATCTTCTTCTACGCGATACAAATTTCCCAACAAAATTTGAAAACTAGTTTCCTATCGATCTCGTCAGACTGATCAAGAATAAATACATTTTCTTATTGAAATCGCAAATTATAAATAATTGATCTATGTAAATTGTTAGAATAAATTTAATTGTGTACAGCAAAGAGGCAGTTAATCAAGTGCATAAATCATGTTGTTGTCTTGTGCTTTGTAACGGCTGCATGATTACTTTTTTATTCAAATAAATATGCACATAATTACACTCTTGTCTCTTGTTTCACCTACAGATTGTTTGCCTTTCGCGTGAGGACAGCTTCTCAAACATTGCACATGGCGAACGATGTCGGCGAGGCAGCACAAAGGGAATCTGGCGCAGTTTCTAAGATTTTACAAACTGGCAAATATTTGAGTACACAGCCGTAGACGTCGGCGTTGCCTTTTAATTGTTTCTAATTTCAATGTTGACACTTGGATCGCACCCCCATCCCCATCTGCACCAGCACCTGCACCTGCACCGGGAGCTGTAGGTGAACGCTCGACGGAGTCTCTACTGTCGCTATCTGGTGTTGACAGACTCCGCGTTCTATTTCCATTAGCCGCTGTTGGTTTTGCGCAGTGGCCCCAACACCCCTGGCCGGCGTTTGAAGTTGAGAAACGCCGCACACGACACGCATCCACATTCTAATTAGGAATATGTGAAATTTGTACCCCTCACCTGTGCGGCGAGTCTTTGAGCTGCCGTTGATTCTTTGGTTTTCGCCGAAACTTTACGACTTTTCATTAGGCATTCGCTTAACCTGTTGACTCCACGGGCAAACACGACCACATTTGTATCTTCCTATTTTCTCTCCAGTTCCAGTAATCTTCTTGGCACCAGGTCTATTTGCCTATGACAATACTATTTGTGGTTATTCTAATTTACGAATTTATTAAACTAATAAAAAATATTATAAATATATTTTTTATTTTAATTTATTTCCATATATAAACTATAGCTAAAAGAATTTGTTTCATTTTTAAAATATATATAATTTAATAATTTATATATTTGATATGAAATGTGGTACATAAATGGAATATGTGTTTTATTTTAAAATGCATAACGATATAGGTTGTAAATGATAAATATTTAATGCCATTGTCATTTTATATCATTTATATATATAAACATTTAAGTCAAGTTGAGATCTCTGATGAACGATTCGGTTTTTATCCCGCTAGTTACTCTGGAACACACTCCATATGAATATATATTTTTATAAAATACTCTAGTTCACAAATATGAGCTGAAGTTCTCTTTACTTTCACATTGATTGTAACAATCCAAGGTCCGAAATATGAGCACTTAAATATGCCCAATATCACGAATTCATGATGATTGGGCTTTAAATCGTGAGCCCCGCTCCGCGACACGGTTCAATTGTGCTTCAGTTGGGGTATTTGGCTATTTGTCACAATCCGATGCACAGATAAAAGCCCAAAGCGGTCCAAGGGCTGTCCAAAACAAACGGCGCGTTCTGGCCAAGTTAGTCAGTTCGGCTGCCTGTAACGAGTGCCAACATGAATGCCCGCCGCGTCATCCGCACCTCGAATGTTCTGCTGCTGGTCACAGGCTACCAGATGCACTGGTTCGACGCCCAGGCGCAGCGCTATCGGATCTCGCTCCCGGGAGCGCTCCACGTCTTCGTGCTGGCCTGCGTCTACGCCGCCTGCTTTGCCCAGCACTTTGAGGCCTCGGCGGTGCTGAAGACGCTGCTGGATGTGTCGCCCTTCCTTCACGGCCTGACCCGTCTGCAGCTGCTGCTCAGCGTCAAGGTGTTCGCCTATGCCGTGTACGCCTCCGTGCGCGCCGTGGGCGTGGCAAACGCACTGACGCAATCCTTGCCCATGAAGATCTCCCAAGATCGCCGCTGCGCTAGAGAGGAGCTGCTGGCCTACGGCCTGCTGTGCTCCACGTTTGTGGTGCTGCTCGGCTTTGGCCTCTACATCGGCTATGAGCTAGAGTTCAAGCTGCCGCCGCTGAAGGACGTCATGATCGGCCTGGCCCTGTTCCTGCCACATCTTGTGCTCGCTGGCGCCTTGCGCTTCTACAGCACCTTCGCCTGCCTGACCCGTGAGCGCCTCCACCAGCTGGACACCCAAGTGGACGAGCTGCTGAGCGTTGCGCGCCTGCGAACTGAACTGCAGCCGGTGGCAGGCAGCATCTCCCTGGCCATGGCAACGCCAGCCTCTGTGGACAGCCTTGCCAGCCTGTGCCGGCAGCTGCAGCAGCTGGCGGCGCATTTTGGCCAGTTGTTCGACGCGCTGCAGCACTCGCTGCTGCTGCTGCTGGGCTTCAACGCCAACTGTTTGCTCTTTGGCCTCTACGCGCAGGTCTACTTCAGCAGCACGTGGCACGTGCTCTTCGACGATCGCAGGCAGCGCATCTTCTACGCCGGCAACGCCTCCATCTTCGCCAGCATCGGCTGCGACTATGCGTGTCTGCTGCTGGCTCAGACGCTGCTGGAGCGCCAGGTGCGTACTCCTCTGCCATGTCCTCCTCGAGGTGTTCACACGACTCTTCCCACAGCGCTCGCAGTTCCTGGCCAGCCTGTGCGCGGCACTGGCGCAGAGGGAGCTCCTGCCCAAGCGAGTGCGTCGCATTGTCAAGGACATGCGCGACATTTTATCGCACTGCTTTCGTTTCAAATTCCTCTCGATCTGGCGCTTCGATGTGGCCAACTTTGCACTGGTGGGTATATAAGATGTGTAACCCATGGAAAGAGACGTCGCCGAGCTCACAAAGTCTGTCTGTCTGTTTCTATTGACTCTTTGAATAGGTATATATATTCGATTATATTCGCCAAACTTGGCAATTGGGAGTATTATTATTTCGATATGAACAGCCTTTCTGGTTTTCAAAATATCTTCATCATGCTAACCAATTGAGAGGTTTATTATGATCCCAAAATCTTATCAAAATCGAATAACAATTTTCAATAGCTCTCATAACTCAACTAGCTCTCATTTGTGTGTAAACAGTCACGACCAAAAGTAATTGTCTCCAAACACATTTTTAGAACTTTAATTTTTCATAAGTTTATTATCTATTTGTATACTAAATTCAAATTCTTCTATTGACGTGATAGTTATAATTGATTTTTAATTATTGTGTTTATTACAATCACCCATAATTGTACGCGGAGTATTAGCGATATTTACTGCATACTAAAACTGTTGGAATTTTAGTTTAATTATTATTATATATTATTATTATAATTATTATACTAATTTAATATGGTAACAAATTTTTACTTTTTAGTTAAAAATAGTAGGGGCATTTAAATCTCGACACCCTGGCGTAAATATTACTTTTTTGTTATACTAATAATTGCATTTTTAATTCTTGCAGCTCCAATTGCTACAGCTGCTAATTATAGCACTTGTTGTGATATATCATTATCTGAACGATGCCATTCAGCAGACAAATGAACTTTTCGACAGCAACGATGATGAATAAGATTCGTGAATACACTGCATATGTGCATGAGCATTCAAATTACATAAGCTTAATTACCTGCATAGCGTATGCTGATAGTTTCAAGTTTTAGTTTCCACTCCGCCCATGAGAGCTCATATTAATTATCTGCATATGAAAACTTAATCTATAAATTTATTCGTTGCCCAAGGAACGAAGCTGGCCACAAATCACGATTAGGTTTCTAATAAAATTGTTCCCCAATCAAACTGAAATTCTCTGCTGCTGGCCGTGTTGTTTCCACTAGAGATGAGACTTTTGTCACATCAACAATATTCGTGTCACGTTCAAGCGCTTAAATACTTTAAAGCTCTTGTTGAAAGATGATACTTGACTGCACTAGCTTAATAATAAACAATCTTTATAAAATTCAAACTGCTTTTTAATTTTATTTATATAAAAAAATTAATCTATTCACATAATCTCTAAAAACCACATTTCATTGACGAGTGCCAATAGTCCAGACGAATTGACAAATGTTGAGCAAATAGAAAATACATTAATATTTAATATTACTATAATTGATCTTAATGTTAAATAATACATATGTGTTGAATTTATTGTAAAGAACCAAAATTTAAATGTTTTTTTCTTTTTTGGTTTCAGAAACACAAACTTTTTGATTTGTATAGAAAACATTATTTTTAAATTTAAAATAAAATATCTGTATGTAGGGCTATAAAAACATAAGTTGGTAATGCATTATAATTTATTCAGGAACATATATTAATTTGTTTTTTAAAGATTATAATTTTTTTAGCTTAAAGAAAACCCGAATTTACATCAGAACTCTTTATATCTTTTCTTAGATATAAAAACTCTTGCAAAATAATAGATATTTGAATAATAAACTCTCCTTTTAGGAATTTGTGTATTTAGAATATGTTGAAAAATATGAAAATACATAAATATTCTTTTCGAGCACTTCACGTCCATCTCTAAGACTTATGGCTACTCATTCTCAGCGGAAACAGCTGGCTTGTATATAGCAGATACTAAAACTACAAAGTCAACTACATATATAGATACACATAACGGGTTTTTCATAAAGTTCTCACTCAGGCAAAAGGCAAGAGGGGTGGGGGTGGAAGGGGGAGGGATAAGAACATGCAACGCCGGCAAATGAACATAATTTGTGTTAGGAAATCTACATAAAATTTACTGTGACTCCCCCGCAGCTGGCAATAGGAAGGCTTCACACACACACACAGATACAGTGAACACGCGCCAGGACCTTGCAACAGTGGAGATGCTGATGAGCAGATAAATTCATTAGGCAAAACCATGTAATTGTTCCACCAGGACAACGGCAGCGACGACGGCGACGCGACAGTAAGCACTGATGGCGGGCCAAGACGGGTGCTAAAGGAAAACAAACAACAGCAGCGCCAGCGGCGAGGATATGCGGACAGTTGGCCCAGCTGGCAACGCCAAGCAACCAGGCAACCAAGCAACCCGCACGCAGCGCCAGACGGGCGACCACAGCCGGATCTTAAGTTCTGCGGAGCCGGCTGCCGCCGAATCGGAGGCGGAGGCACGTCCCGGCAGCTGGTTAGGAAGGTGCTGGCAGGCGAAGCGTTACTAAATACAAATTAAACAAATCCATAAATAATGTTTAATAATATTAACAAGGATATTAGCAGAAACCACACACACACACACACACGCACATGTGTGCACACACTTATTGCAATCAGTGTGACTGCCGGGGATGCACATTTTGCGGTTTCGCCTCAGCTGAGCTTACGACTGGGCGGCTACTTGTGTACTTCCCAGGAATACACGGGTGCTAAGGCGAATCGGGATTAAAACCGGAGCACGACCATCAATCGCATTTCCACTTGATATTGTACATTAGCATCAGTTGACTTCTAGAACTGGTGTCTATTTAAATTTATTTAATTTATTGAGTACATCAAAGAACTATATGATGGCTTACTTTTCCAATAAATCGCATTCTTTAAAAATATATCTTATTCTCAAAAGATTATTTTTTCTTTCAAGCTGAATCAACAAATTAAAAATAACAACTTAGAAATTTCAATAATTCAACTGTTTCTTCCACTTTCTTTCAGAAACGTTTTTAACACTAGGATATGCATTAAAGTGAACTCAAATACTATATTATTGGAACATAAACAGTTGAAGTAGTTTCTTGGAAACAAGCAATACAACGTTATCTTACTTTTGAATATGAACAAAAAATAAAAATAATTAATGGAAAATATGAAACCTAAAAGTTAAGTCAAGGTTATTCCTGAGTAGGAATCGAAAATATTCATTCGGCTTATTTCGGGAACTTTACCTCTGATTGCAGTATCTGCTTCTCTTGACGATTTCTCTCTCTATGAATCGGAGCTTCCTTTCCAAGTACTCGCGTCGGGAGAGTTTTCCGTGATGCGAATCGGCGATTTTACGATTTTTGAACGGCGGCTCCCGACGATAACTATATCGTCTATTTGAATAGTTGTTGCCGTGCAACTCCATGGAGGAGGAGCTCAGCTCTGAGGTGTGTGTGCTGGAACCGTAGCTGGACGAGTCCGACTCCGAGGAGGAGCTGCTGCTGAACCTGCGACCGTTGCGAGGTGCCCGCAGGACGTTCTTCATATGGGAACCAAAAGTGGAGCGCTTGCGTTTGCGACAAATTCCCGCTGACACTCCGGGCGGAGACGTCGAGCTCTCCGAGTCCGTTGTGGACGAGTAGTCGGCTGTGCTGCTGCTGCTGCTGCTAAGGTGGAGATCGACTGAACGTCGTCGATCGGTTGGAGGGAGCTGTAAGTGGGGGCCAGTGGCAACTTTGAGCTGTGCTGTTGGCCCAGAGATGGCGCGCGTTTCTCGAGCGGCTCTTCCAGCAGCTGGGTGTAGTAGGGATCGGTGTCCAGGTCATTGAATTCCACCCAGGGCCGATGCGTGTAACGCCGCCTGGGCGCCTTGTTGGCCACTTTATAGCCGGCCTGGCGCATCAACTGCCTCAGGCTGAGCAGGCTGCGATCGAAGGAGCTCTCGAGCTCGTTCCCGTAGCCCGGCCAGCTCGAGCCCGGCGGCAGCTCGTCGTATGCTCCGTCGTACATGGCCGGCAGGGCGGGCGGCCTTGGCAGCAGCGGCAAAAAACGGGCTCGAACATGACATAGTTGCCCAGGTCCGTGGCGCCCGGGTGCCGGAAGCGGCAGCTGCTGCCCCAGGTGCAGCTGTTGCGCAGGTAGAAACGGCAGACGGGCTGCGGCTCCTCTTGGCAGTCGCTGTCGCCATCGCGCACCTCGCCGTCCTCCAGTTCCGCCTGCGAGTGCTTCTTGGCCAGCTGTTTGCCCTTCTGGCCAATGAGCTTCTTTTGCCTGATCCCATCGGTGCGGCCTTTTTCCTCTCCTGCTTGCTCTGCGGAGCAGCAGGTGGAGCTGGAGCTGCAGCTGGAGGAGTCTGCACGAGCAATTCCTCCTTTGCCTCTTCTTTCATATGCGCTCCGATATCTTCCGAGTCAATTAGGGTCGACTGCGGGCTGTTTTCCACTTTTATCTCTATTTTCGGTACATCTTGAGGAGTCGACGTCATTTTGAGACGATCCAATCCAGTTGGAATCGAAAACCTATTCGATTTATATCGGTTACAACTATATGGATAAGCTTTCCGTATTATCTTTCACACACCTGCGAACTTTCGCCCGCTTCGAAGTTACCGGTGTTAGAAAAATTCCACGAATCAAACAAATTTGAGAAGTTTTCGAGTTGCTTTTGTTTTTTATCGAAGCTCGATACCATGGCGCTTTTGGCGTTGCCAGAAAATCGCAATTATAGTGAAAATGAAACGAATATGTTTAAAAATAGAATTCATAAGAAATTACTTATTTTAATTATTATAAATCAATCCGATTAATTAATTTAAATTACTTTTTTGTTGCAATAAGAAACTTTTAGTAGTAAGTGTTAAGCTTTTAATTAGCAAATTTTTATTATTTCTGTTCTCTAATAAAAATATATATATTTATATTTCATATTGCCTACTCTAGTGGAATAGAACAAATTGAAATAGTAGGCCAGCAATTAAAGAAAATATAGATTATAGAAAAATTTTAAGTTGAGATATACCTTAAAATGTGTAGAATGTCAAAATTAAACCAATTGTATTTAATACTCAAAGGATACTTGCTTTTATCTTAGCTCAACTGCGAGATCTTTGTTTTCTGCCCTTAGACAACTTAGTGCTTGTGGTAACAACAATTCTGCTTAAGATAATCCAACTAGTTGCGATCTTAATTATTAGGCTGTTTTTTGATATGGGCGCAATACTCCGAGAGGCTGAGGAAATTGCGCAAATTATTTGGAACACGTCCATTAAATGTAATGTTATCCTACTTGATTATATCTTCGTTTCATTGAGAGAAGAATATGGATATGTGGACATAGTCCAATGTACATAAATTGCCGAGAAATGTGCCAATGGAGGTGTGTTAAAGTAAGATTAAACCAAGATTTGTATATTACAAATATTTATAATTATTTTCTTTTGTTTAGGTTCTTGTGTGCAAATGGCCCATATTCAAAAATTCTTCATTGTATCTTTTAATCAAATAATAAAGGGTTTTAACAGTTTCTTGTGTGGCGCAATAAACACAATATGTATCGCAACTACGACATTGAAATGCATATTAAAAAGCATGCGGCTGAATGAAAATTAGAGGGCCACTGGCAACTCCGGCTCGTGACCTCCGCCCCCCGGCTGAACTCGTCCAGCGCTTTGAGCAACAGCATCAATTTCCGCAAAATTGCGCCACTAAATTACCATAACGGGGCGGCACCCTCACGGCACCTCACTTGGCCCGCGCAAACTAACGGAAACGTATTAGGCCAACTCGAGAAACCAAACGAAAAGGCCAAAAGACAGACAATTGAGAGATGCGAGGACAAGAGCGACAAGGCGAGACAAACGCCGAACCGAAAATAACCAAAAACCAAAACAAAGACAAAAAAAGGGAGAAAAGAAAGCAGCGCGAAAAACGCAAACATCAGCAATGCGGCATTGGAGCTACCTGTCCCGAGTCCCGGGTCTGCGTGCAGGGGGCAAAGGGCAAAAGCTTGTCCCACAGGACTTGTAAATAGCAACACGCAAACAAGTTAAAAAGTTCTCCTGTTGTTCTTCGGCGCTTCTTTATGCTTCGCCTGGCTCGGGCCCAACATAATCGTTTCTCATTTCAATGGTGGGGGGGCAAGTGCCCCCACCTTGCCACAGCGCCTGCCGCCGCTGCAGCTCACCTTTTGTGCTGGCCCGCAATTTAGTTTTGAGCGTAATTTCTTTTAATAGCGCCAGTCGACAGATAAAATTCACCACACCCAAGCACACACGCACACACACACGCACACACACACACACAGTTGGCTGAGGCTGACACTGACGTCTGCGTCTTTTGTGGACGTCTCGCGCCCAGTTAGAGCAGCGGCCGGGCCGAGGTCAAGGGGTGAGCGGGCGCTTCGCTGGCGGATATCGCAAGTAAATTGCTTAATTTTGGCCATGTCTCAGACCAAGGGGTGGGGGCGGGGGCAGGGGCAGGCGTCTCTTAGGCCCTGCCACTTGTTTTGTTTTATTGGGCCTTGGGGTTGGAGCCGGGCTGGGGCTGAGTGGGGTCTTAGCTCGAGGTTGACGTTTTCGGGCATGACGATTTCATTTGCATTTTATGATAATTGAACTTCATAAATATGTCACGGCAGCATCTTAAAAGTGCCAACGGTAAGTACACACACCGTTTGTTGCCTGAGCTAAATGCCGGCTCCTGCATCCCATTGTCCTCGCATTTGACGCCCTCGATCCCCGGCTCCGCAACGTTGGCGGCATGTGCTTCATAATTATTTTGAAGTGTCGTCATTAATTTGAAATACTTATGGCCGCCCGGGCCGGACCATAAACTGCTAAACAAAACTGGATTACGGTTACATTTTAAATATGCTAAATATATGGTAGTCGTATTCACAAACAAGATTGGGCCATGACGATGATGGCGACGCCTGCAACATGAGTAGCAATAAGAGCGGACGGGGAGCGGGCACAACACGGGTCTCAGCTGGAAAGTGCGCCTTGTGGACGTTGACGAAATGTAGTTGGAGAATCTGTGTGGAGTCCTGATTACTGACTAAAGTGGGTTTATGGGAAGCATAAGCACTAAAGCAAAGTTGCAGGAAATGAAGGTAATACAGCTTAACACACTTCATAAGGAGCATCGTCGGAAACTAAAGAACGCAAGCAAACATCAGATCCTTGCCCACTCCAAGCAATAGCCTTAATAATCCCTTAAAGCTGATATTTCCTAATATACATATATCCAACCTCGCCGCAGTCGGCTAAAAATTATTCGATTCCCATCGCAGTCAAGTCAAAGGCGTTTAGCACCTCATTAAAATCAGGGCTCATCAACGTTCCGGCGCAGGACCTTTCATCCATCTAAAGTGCGGGGCAACAACAGCAACGCAAACAACTACAACTATTTGGCGGCGCCATGAATAAAGTCGGGCATAAACAGGATATATGGCCACAAATCCCAGCGCCTTGCAGCGGCAATGAATATTAATGAGATGTCATCAGTCTTTCGTCAAATTAAAACGCACAGCGCAGCGGCCCAGAACGGGCGGACTCCGACTCCGACTCCGGCTCAGACCCAGACTCGGGCGGAGTGCGTCGGGGCGGACGTTGTGCGCACATCCTGCGGTAACTTTTCTAATTGTTGCCAACACACAACACGAATAAATCAGCCGGAAAACAGGCAGCCGCCGACTGTGGAAGGGTGCGACGGAGTCAAGCGTCTCCGTCTCCGTCTCCGACTCCGACTCCGGCTGAGAAATTTCGGGCAATTTGCTTAGCAGTAGTTGAGTATTTCGTCAGCCGGAAAGGTGGTTGCCGGGTAAATCTCAACCCTTCAGCGTCACCTTCGCCGTCATACGTCAGCGTACTATCATCACGCTTGTTTACACGCATAATTATGTGTGCCGGATTCCGGGAATTCCACCGCCACCAGCGCCGGCGACGACACCGCAAGTCAGCCGGCATTGTTGCGTCCCCGCCGTGACATGCCGCCCATTTGTACTATTTTCATCTACTCATGGAGCGCACCCGCCTCCGCCTTCGCCTTCGCCTTCCTCCTCGTCCTCCTTCCCGTTCTCGTCTTGCGGCTTTGCCGTTGGCCTCGAGCGATTTAATGCTTTGTGACAGATTTCTCACTTGAACCCAAAATGACGGGCCGTGTCACAATTTGATGCTGATAATATGTTAATGAGGTTTGTTTATTTGATTTATATTCCCCTTGTCAGCTTGAGAGCATCTTCAGCGAGTCCTCCCAGCAGCGGCTGTTTATCCAAATCGCACTTAAGTGGAAGTTAATCGCAGCTTTTCGACTTGCCACAGACATTATTGCCAAAGTGGTTTATGGCTCAAATTTATTTAGTTTAAATTTGTTTTAATAGTACTGCCAAATTGACTTCTCTTACTAATAAGTTAACTTTATTTGTCAAGTACTAAATATGTAATCTTCATTAAAAACACCTCCCAGTGAAAATCTTAGACCATATTCGGCCGTTATTTATTGGACCAAAACTGGCTGTTTGCTATGCAATGTTAAAAACAACTGGCTTGGCTTATGAAAACGCGCTGGCTATGATGATAATTTCCGTAGCAAATACGGCACAAGTCGAATGGTGGCACAGAGCACGGCAAACACGATGAAACTGGCCTGAACCTCGGCCTTGGCGTTTATCTCGACTTGAGTATTTTCGATTTGCTTCAGGCGTATCATCGTAACTGCAACAGATACGGGGATGGGTCAGCATCTGCTCCAACTAAGGTTCATTGCTTACCTTTTTTGGATATTTATTAAGATTTGGACTTTGAAAATTTTTACCGTGCTTCAATTCACAATAAACTGTCGCACTAAAACACTTTGAAACACATGACATAATAATCATTGATAACATAATGCTGATGAATATACACCCATCTGATATTTTATTTTATTGCTTTATCGTACTGCCAATTCTGAAGTAAATTAAACACATGTAGAAATTACATGAACTTTGACAAGACAAGATCTTTTAGTCGCTTTGCGGGCTTAACAGATTTAGATCACATTTGAAGGATATACACCGGTTATTTCTCTTCGATAGCATACTTTTCAGGGCATTTAGTGACGAAGCATAACGAAGTATGTAATATATACAGAAAGTATTAAAAATCTGCTACGATAGTCAGATCAGATCAATAAGTAGAAGCTGGAGCCTTCTGCGTAAAGTGCCCAACTATTTTTATAATTTAGAATTTTTAAATTGCGTATCCCCCGTCATAAAATTGCATATCAGGTTTTTTAATTTAAGCATATTACACTTAGAAAACAATTTAAGAATTTTCAATTTGATTTTAGTTTAACGTTATGTGAAAATTCGGTATAGGTGAAAATATAGTTGAAGCACAAAATTCTTATTGAAGAACGTTTTCTACAATCCCAAAATTTCTAAATTTGTATTAATATATACAAATACAGCACCTAATGTTAAAAACAAAAAAATCATTGTACGTTTTGCCTTAATTTAAAGTTAGAGAATTCGTGAATTATAAAATGAAGCACGAGTCTTACTTGATTTAAGAATATTTTAATAAGAGCCGTTTCTAATTTTGATTTGCAAAGTCTGAGCATAACAAAAACTTCCGATTTTAATATTCGGTTAATGTAACACCGTTTAGGCGCATTTGTGCAGCGATGAGTTAGCCCCGATTCCCAGAGGAAAGAAGCGAAGTCGGGCGGGAAAGTGCGGCGAGGAGCGACCCTATAGCCCCATTAGTCGTTGCTGATTCGGGTGCACATTATTTCTGGCACGGCACGTGTTTGAACCACAAACAGATGAATTTCTGCAGTGGAGGAGCGACGACGAATTATGAGCCACTCAGCGCACTTGGGCTCCGGCTTCAAAGGAGCAGGACGAAGGTGGTGGAGGGTGGGGGTCCTAGGCCAGGATGCTGTGCGCTCGCCCTGTACAACTGCAATTCGTCCTCGGGGTCTTTTTTGTGTTAATAATAAATAAACGTGGCTCGGCTCGGCTGCGATGGGCTGGGCTGGGCTGGGCTGGGATGGGCGCACCTTTGTGCTCGTGTTTTGGACACCGGAGCGCATTTTAATGGACGAATGCAACGGCAAGTGGCCCCCTCAGCTTATGCCGCTCCACTCCAGCTGCATGTGTGACAGCGGCCCCACTCCGCCGTAGCGCATTCTACGCCGTAGCCGGACCCCATTGCCGTGCTGCTACGCTTGAAATACGGCATTTGCTCGTCCATCTTTTGATTTAGCACCGACATAAAAATGATTTATCAGTGACATTAAAATAATGCACACTGCGGCGCATTTTATGTGCGAATGGATTTTCGCGCCTTTTTGTTTTCGTCCTGCTCATTGTTGCCCCCGCCTGCAGCTCCTGCTCCTCCTGCTGCATCCATCCTGCTGCATTTGAGCCTAGTCCGACCCTGAGCACCCCCGGCCCAACGTTCTCTATCCGCAAACAGCTGTCCGTCCGTCCTTCTGTCCGTCAGTCTTTGTATGCTGCCGTCAGCCAAATGTTTTACGGCCGAGGTGTTTGTGAGTGCCAGTGTGTGCGTGTGTGTGTGCGTGTGTGCGCCATAGAGCTGTGCACCTATCCGAACCTAGCGGGAACATCATAAATGTAAACTTTTATGCGATTATCGCGCTCTCTTTCTTGCTGCGTAACACGGCAAATGTACACTGGAAAAAATATGGGAATTCCAAACTTAGAGTGAAGCCAACAAAAACTTATCGTAATTTTATAATTTTTAATTAATTTTAATTGAATTAATTTATATAATATAATATTCTTAATTTTTTATTATAGAACTTTAGCGCTGATAAAAATAAATTCGACTAATAAAGGTAAGTTTAGTTATTTTGAGCTATAAGTAAATTTGTTTGGTAATGAAAATAATTCAAACTTAAAATAATTTTACTTTTTAAAGTTTTCAAATATATTTTTAAATTTGAATCAACTACAACTTCACGCTCGATTCTCTCAGTGCAGCCTTGTGCTATGTATTTGAAATGTGCCATAATTTGCGCCCAGATGTGTGACTGGGCTGGCAATCAACCGAGGATGCAGCTCGGCAGCCACGGGCCCCGGCGAGGACAACATATGCCCTCGTGGGGCCGGCAACTCATTAGAGCGGGCGTCGCTGTGTGTGCGTGTGTGTGTGTGTGCGTGTGTGTGTGTTTAATGAGGACAACAGCAGCCAGGAGCTGGCGCAGGCGCTGCTGCACTGAGGCGCCCGGCGGCAGATATGAGACATGGACATGCATGCACATCTGCAGACGCCGCTGATTGCCCGGCAAATGGGCCCGGCCGACCCGTTCCCGCTTGGCCAGTTGGCAGCGTCAGCATAATTTCCTGATGCTAAATGCCAAACGCAAAGCGAAACGGGATGAACGGGACGAGCAGCGAGGAGCCGAGCACTTAAGCCCATCCGCCGTTCGACGACTGTCCACTGACCGACTGCCGGAGCACGAGCCGGGCACGGGTCGAGGTCTGGGCATGGGTGGCACAGTTACTGTTGTTGTTCTTGTTGCTGTAGTTGCGGCTCTGTGTCATTGTCTCGCGCTGGGAGGCCAGCACTAAGACCAGAGCCATAACCAGAACTAAAACCAGCAGCAGCAGCAGCAGCGACCCGGGCAATTTAGAGTAGCGCCACACACCTGTTTTTGGGTAATTTATCTCGAAGAATTATTATTTCAAATATTTTGGGCTGCGGGCTGAGCGAATGCCCGGGCAACCCCCCAGGACGACGCAACGAAATAAAAGGATTTTAAAACGGTCATTTGATATGAATTATGCGCGCTGGTGCAATTACAGAGCCCCCACAGCAATCCCTCCCCCTTCCCCCCTCAACCCCAACTGCCGCCCGCTTGATGCCTTTGTCTGACTGTGATGCGGTTGTCTGAAGCGCTTAGACGCAACGGATTCGGAGCTGAAGCTGGAACTGGAACTGTTGTTCTGTCCTGGTCGTTGTCCGGACGCCGCATAAAACATTCGCTCCTGGACTTCATTGTTAAATAATTAAATCAGCCGCGAGACTAATATATTTCTCTTAATTGCAAGCCAAGTCATGTGTGCGCATGAGAAATGTCCTGGCCTTTTCGACCAGTTCTGATTTATGTAGCGCCACTAAGCGACAATAGCCGACATCGGCCGACATCGCGCATATGCGGCATTATAAATGGATCCGCGCATATCCAGAATTAGCAGCTGCTAGTGGAACAGATTTATGATATTGTAGGATTAGTGCGGAAATAGTTCTGTTGTGCACAATTTTCGGATAGGTTTTTCTATTTGCTGCTAGAGTTTAGCTTCTGATTAGGAAAGTTCTGTAGTTCCTTCTGTCAATCATAGATTTTTTATTTATTATTATTATTATTATTATTATTATTATTTTATTTCAAGTCTAAAACCACTTTTTGAAGTTGTTATAAAAATATTTTAAATTCATGTCAAATAACTTTATATAGGATTATATATTTTAAAGCGCAGACAGCTATAAAAACTTTTTTAATTTTGTTTGCTAAATTTTTCAAATACTTCTGTTATTTGATATCCAGACAATATGATATGGTACTCAAGGTTGTAAACACATAAAAGGCTTTCCAACAATCGAACCGAACATGAAATCATGAAATCAATGAAAAATCAACAAAAACGTTAAAAAATAATTGCCGCGCACCCAAATTCAACGTTTGCTCGAGGCGAGCGGGGTGCAGGCTTACAAATTGAAAAAGAAATGTAAAAATAATCGGCAATAAATTTAGCAAAAGTGTCGAAAACGGTTCACACACACACACACACACATGCTCACAAACACACACGGAAATTTGGCCACGCCAAGAACTCATAGTTCAATGTCCTGCGCAGGCGACGACCGCCGTGCAGAGAGTGTCAGCAACAGAGGCGAGAGGGAGAGGGAGAGAGGGCGACAAAGATGGGGAGGGGAGAGTGCAAGGCAGTAGCAAGCGCATTTATAATAAATTGAATTGCAATAACTCAACTTCAATCAAAAATCATAATTCATGCAATTCGACAGGCACAACCGCTGGCGAGCCCCATTTTGGCCCGGCTGGAACCGGAGCCGCAACTGGAGCTGGATTGTGCTCCTGCTTACCCCTTACACGCTCCGTTCGCTCCTTTTATTATTTTGTTGGCCCTGCGATGCACTGGCCGTCGCCCGGGCGACGCAGCCGAAAATTATAAATCTACGCTTTGACATGAAGATGCTAGCGTGAGGGGGCTGGCAGCGGGCGCGGGCGCAACTGAAGACATGGATTTATAGACGAAGACATAAATACAAACGGAGCCATCGAAGTCGAAACGACCGGCCAAAGACACCAAAAACACTGAAAAGTGCGCGCGAGCAGAGCCCAAAGAGGCGGAACACGCTCAATGCCCATAAATATCCCTGCGCTTGTAGTTGCAACTGTTCCGGCTGCTTGCCAGGGGGAGTGGCACGGAGGGGCGGCTGGCGGGACGCATTT
The DNA here is from genome assembly GCA_035043565.1 of Drosophila robusta. Classification (NCBI taxonomy): domain Eukaryota; kingdom Metazoa; phylum Arthropoda; class Insecta; order Diptera; family Drosophilidae; genus Drosophila; species Drosophila robusta. Next base: position 6,364,296 of record JAWNMW010000583.1, on the reverse strand, counting down.
TAGGTGAAAATAATCACCGCTTCACATGAAATCATTTTGCGCCACAAAATGCCAAAGAAAATGCAAGCAACGCCCAAAAAGGAAAGAACGAACCAAAAAAAAAAAAATCAAGAAGGAGAATACGCAAGGATCTGCCCGACAGAGCGGTAAAGTCATCGCCGTTCCAACTGCCCCAAATGCGGGCAATATAAATTCAAAGTTTCTGCCCTATCAAGGACAAACAAATCAAAAGTGACAATTTTGAAAATCGTTTAAATGATTTTTCACTTTGATTTGTTGCCAATACCACAAAGGGAACGGAAAGTTTTTCGGAGAGAGAAAAAAGGATGGGCCTTGAAGTGTTTGGGCTTATTCGGGCTTGGACTTATATACTTAGTGTTTTCACACCCTGTACTGTAAACCTTTTAAAATTAATATTTCTATTATATATTGACGTAGATTTCTTATAAATATATGATAACTGAAAAGTCGATTTATTGATAGTAAAATGTAATTTTGTAATAGTTAATTTTAAACAGACAGAGTATTGCCGAGTCGTGCACTTCTGACCATTCTTACCTCTTTTGTATTGATTTTGTCTGTTTTATGTGCTTACAGCACGAATCACGACACGGATATTTAGAACTTAATGCAGGGTATCTTCTAGTCGATCCCTGCCATTCCTCCTGTTCGTTATCAATTCACCTTTTTTACGAACAAAGCTTGTGTAATAGTGCTACATATCCCTCAAAAATTACAACAATGGGCATTACAATAATAAGGAGACTTTTTAACAAAAGTAGAGAATAGTTACGAAACACGGAAAGAAATATACATAATTTTTTTGCATTTCCGTTGCTTTATTGAATGTTGAAATTGTAAGAGAATAAAGATGTACAAAAATAAAGTAAGGCAGTATTTATTTTTACCCATGCCGACGCTTAAACACACTACTTGACGGGGTTGTCAAATAAAAAGAAATTGACTATTTCAGAAAATATTATTCCTGCCTTCTTTAGCTGTTAAGTTATATTTCAGTCATATTCCCAAGTGTTTTTACATCCAGGCAGATATTTTTTGCTTGTCTGGCCGCGCAATTTGATATTGAGGATAGACTCGAACATTTCTCCAGAACTTTTCCATTATTTTCCATTTTTTCACCATTTTTTTACTGTTGCTCGACAAATATTTTAATGTTTATTTATATGTAGATTTGCGTTTGGTTTCTGTGCAAAAGGCGGACAAAAAGGACTCGCCAAAAAGCTGGCGGATGTTCGTCGCCGTTTGACCATAGCCAAAGTATCTGTACACACATTTTTTTAGCGTCTCCTGTCATAAAAAAGGACTAGCATTATGCCGAATAAAATGTGCAGCAACAATGGCAACACCTTTGCCCGGCACCAAAAGGATACTTCACAAAGGTCGCGGAAGTAATTTACAATTTGGACAAAAAAAAATAAAATAAAAGAGGAAAAATTCAGACAGCCGAGCATATAGAGTGGCAGGATCGGGAATCGGGTTGTGTCTGGTTGCGGCGCAAATTGACAAGATTTATTTTCAATTAAAAACAAACGAAACAAACGCAGCGCGCATTATCCTTTTTGGGTCGGCGCTGCCGTGAGGACGAGACGTTCAAACATTTTATTGGCAGCATTTTATGTGTGTTCTCAATTTGACAATAAATCAAAAAGCGGCCGTCGCATTTTCACATTTCCACAAAATTTCACAATTGCCAACATGTCGTGTCCCGGCAAACTATTGTGGGCACAAGGACGACGCCACCCCTAAGCCACAGCGCATGGCGCGTTGATGAATGACGAAGGACATGCAGTCACACACACGCACACACACACTCGCACACGCACACCGATTGGCTGCACGTCGCCGTGCAATAATTTTATATGTCCTGGCTGTGCAGCAACAAAAAAAAAAGAAGCTGCGGAGGACGCGCTGCAGCGGCCTCATTGTTGTCCTGGTTATTTATGACCCATTAAGGCAAGCGGCAATTGCACATGTGTTCTTCACACTACCTCCCCCCACCCCCCAGCACCCTTCCCAGCTGACTGCCCGCCCCCTCTTCAAGGTGTTATGTGTGTCAGGTCGCCCGAAGTCGACCTCTGCTGAATGTCGATGCTGGCAGCTTTTTGTTTTCGGGCTGATTTTAATTGTTGGCCAGCAGACGCAGTAGACACAAATGTTAATAATTGCGTCGCAGCATCCTTGATGTCCTTTGTCTAATAATCATAAGGCATAACTCATTTGATATCGTGTTAGCCGCTAAATTTATGACACTTCTTCTTTGGCGGCACATTTCGTTTCCATTTACGCACGCAAAAAACAATTATCCTTGCCGTTATCCTCAGCCATTGGGCGCACATTTAATTGCATGGCCAAAGGATTCGAATGGAGACATTAGAAAAATCTGTCGCCGCCAACAGGACACACGTCGCTAGCACCAAAAGTCGTTAAAATACGAGCATGCGAGTATGTCGCAAAGGAAACTGGCGCAGGAGCAGGAGCAGGAACTGGAGCAGGAGCAGGAGCAGGAGCAGAAGGTGCAGCCATGCCCATGGATCGTGCAATCTCGCACAAACATGTGCTCCTCTAGTTTATTGGACATGACAGCATTGTATTCCAATCCCGGGGCACAATACATTTGGCAACAACTTGCTCAAATGTGCAATAATTCGATGTTCAAAGCCCGCTTACATTTTCATTTTGAAAAACATTTCCACGCAGCCTTCAGTCAGTCCGTTAATAGAAAATGCTTGTACTCTCTGAACAGTTCCTAGATGGGCGCTATTTATTTGTATAATGAGTTTTAATATAATAATCCTTAATAACAAAAATTAAAAATATAAACAGATCCTCTGGCAGGAGGCATTATAAAGTAATTTTAAAGCTTGATCGAAGATGGGGTAATAGTTAAGTTAAATTAAAATAATTTTTACAATGTTTATCGAGTAATATTTGATGACAAAAAAAATTAAGAAATTTCCAGCAGTTTTACGATAATTTTCAACGTATACAATTTCGCAAAACCTGAATTTTTGTTAATAATAAACAGAAAGCAAATTAGTCAATTGGCCAGAACTATATATTTTCTATAATTATTTATATATTATATATTTTATATTTATTTTTTATAATTTATTTTGAAAGATTTTGCTCCGATTTGTGGCTTTTGCTATCTAATATTTACATCCCCAGCATCGTTTAGGTTAGTTCAACTTTGATACGCCCCTTGAGGTAGTTTTCGTTCATTCTCTTTTTTGTCGAGCGATTTTCTCGTGCTTGCTGTTGTCGCTGCCACTTGACAAGGATAACGCACAGGACAGGAGAACGGCGAACGGACGCCAGCAATCCACTTCCACTTGAAGTCGCATAAATTTGTGCCGCGTAATGCAGGCTGATGCAATGGCTTATGTCCTGTCTGGTGTCCCTGCCAGCTTGCTGCGTAGTGACATCCTAGCAGTTTGGCTGCGCACGCTCAAATTTATTTACATTCTTATTTATTTTGCCACTTTGCAATGATTTTGAAGTCCTTGCCAACACTGTCCAGGACATCAACCGCTTGCACCAGAATTGGGAGTTGGAGCTGCCAAGCTGCGATTGGTTGTGTCAGGGACTTAGGGGCGATTTCGCAGGACATCAAAATGTTTTGCTTTGTGTAGCTCTTTATTTACTCAACTGTTGTAGGCATTTTTATTTATATATAAAAATATTTTACCAAAGAAATGGAAGAAAAAAACTGTGATTGAATAATAATTATGATTTTATATTGAATACTTTTGAATTATACACAACAGTTACAATTTAACAACTTAAATTTTACAATCAAATTTAAACTGATTTTCTTAAAATAATTACATATATATTAAAATATTAAACAACGTTCGTTTTAAGCTTTAATCGAGCCTAAAAAATATGAGTATTATTTACACAATGCAACAAAATTTTCTGCCTAAAGAACTATTTTCTGAAGTTATCTGAATCAACACAAACAAGATCTTCCCCTAAACTATTTCACACCGGATGTAGAATAAAAGACAAAATACAACCTCACAGATGAAAAGCTACGCACAACTCTGTAAACATATGAGGGATAAGCATACAAATAAATAAAAAAAAAGTTTTCAAACGCCCATAACTTTGTCGAAAGTGAACCGATTTTCACGGCTAATGGCATTTTGTTCATGGTTTATCTTCTAGATTGATTCTGCATTTAAAATATATGCAATATTGTAAATAATTTTTTTTGATTTTTTTCGGAAAAAAGCATGTACTCCCCCCTTACTCATTTTGGGAAAATTTTTTTTTTCAAAATTTAGAATCCGGAATTTATATTTTTAATCGATTGTGGTTGTTACAGTTAGTATAAAAAACAACATTAAAACCGATTCTGAGGGGTTTAAATTTTTTGTAAAAAATCATACAAAAATTTACAAAAATTTTGACATGTAAAGCTCTCGGATCCATAGCTCCCATATTTATAACCTTTATAACTTTGGCAATACTGAACCGATTTTCATGTTTGAAGGCATTTTGGTCATGGTTTATCTTCTAGATTGATTCTGCATTTAAATTATGTGCATTATTGGAAATAAAGTTTCTTTGAATTTTTTGGGTAAAAAAGCATGTACTCCCCCCTTACTCATTTTTGGAAAAATTTTTTTTCAAAATTTAGAATCCGGAATTTCTATTTTTAAACGATTGTGGTTGTCACAATTAGTATAAAAAACAACATTAAAACCGATTCTGAAGGAGTCAAATTTTTTAAAATTTTGATATGTAAGCCTCTCAGATCGATAGTTCCCATTTTTCAAATGCCCACTTTGTCAAAACTGAACCGATTTTCATGGTTGATGGCATTTTTGTCATGGCTTGTCCTTTGTCATGTACGTGGCGTGGTCGGGAAATTTTTCTGTGCTTTTTGGGGGAGCTTTCTAATAGTACATATTCCAAACAATAATCTACATACCAAATTTGGTGACTCTATGTTTAATATTGTAGGAAATGTACACCTGTTATCGATTTGCAATAATCATGATATCGATTTGCCAGCCTCCCACTGGGCGTGGCGCAAAAATCCTATCACTCTGTCTGACGCGGGTATACACGATTATATATTCCATGTTTCAAATCTCTATTTTCAATAACGGCGAAAAAAATTGCGTTCATACGGACACACAGCAATATCGAATATATATAATATCGCACACCCAGTAGGCTGTGATCAAAATAATTTAAAGTGCTTTTTAACACCTAAAAGCCTTATCACTTTCATTGTTATTTTAGTATTTGTTGCTACTTCTAATGTAGAATCTATTTTTTAAATTCAAATTTCGTTTTTTACGCAATCACTCAAAGTAAGTGCACCGCCGGAGTTAAAAGCAAATGTTTTCTGTATTTTCAACCAGCAGCTATGGCAACGAAGATCTACGCCATTTTAGTTTCGACTTTATTGCATTTGGTTTTGCGGACCTCAATCTTTATACACCAGTCGAAAAATGTCTGTTTCGACACCCCAGATTTGGCCCCCATTATAGTGTACATAGCACTGATGGAACTAATAAACTCAGTGGAACTTATACCCGAAAAATGGCAACATATGCCGGCCTGCACTAGGTTCGTCCTTGAGCTGTCCATGACGGTGTGGATGGGCGAAGTATGCCTCTTGATTTTTGGACCAACATAGAAAATATTAGTGTTGCCTGCCTTAATAAATACTTCAAAAGGGATCGCAGATTACGGAAGTTTTGCCTCAATTGGCTAATGATCTTCATAAGTCTGTCCATATCATGGGCTGTGGGCCGTTCAACAGATCGCTTGTCGAAGCTAAAGAAGCTATTTCAAGGGGCCAAACAATCTGTAACGGAGTGCGTTCAGCTTGTTAGGCTCGAGCAGGCGATGTACGACTGGCTCAGGGAAAACCGAACTTTCAAGTGGCGACATCTTCGAGACTGGTGAGAACGTTGCATTGAGTAAACAACTTGTGGTATAAATTGTCCTGACAAATTACGTTATTAACTTTGTAATGCCACATAAAAAAATATAACTAATTTGTGCTTTTATTTTGTTAACTGATCCGAATTTTCTCATTATTATAGGTTATCGATTAATTAAAGCCAAGAATTAAAATTTTAGCTTTTGAATTATTAAAACTCTGTATCGAAAGGTTAAGGGTGACGCATTAAGTATACGCACAGTGGTATTAACTGATCTCAACTTTTGAATTATTACAGCTTGTGTAGTGCATATCCAAACAGTTCAGATAGGGTTAGATACCGCTGGTTCCGTAGTAATGAGCTGTACCTCGTTTGTCCGTAAGTATCCCGTCGACGTTCACGTAGAGCCCGGCCCGCTTAGCGCTGAGGCTTTCATTCAGACTGAACTGAAAAATGCATAAATATCGTTTTAATTAGAAAATTAGCTGTGAATATGCAGCTCACGTTAATCGCAGGGCGCTGCCTTCGCTGCGAACATGAAACTGGCTGCGGATTCGCAAGTCGGAGCTGGGGTCGGGCCGGGCATTGGAAACAAAGCTCATGCAATATCCAAGAGATGCGCCAACAACTGACTGCTGCATCCAGTCCATTCTCTGCCGCAGTCGCCGTCTCTGGCCCTTTCCCTGCCAGTGCTCCGGCCTCATTCTCGTCCTGACACTCGGAAATCATTGCGACACTCGCAACGGCTTCGCCTACGGCTCGGGCTGCGGACTGCGGGCTCCGGGGAGTTCGACTCTGCTGTTTGTTGCGACAAATGCCGTTATAATTATTTATACCGTAAGCACATTTTATGGTGTCGCAATTTTAAAATGCAATTAGACGCGCAACTCTATGAAAAAGCCAGCACAGTAGCTCCGAAAACCCGCCCGAACACGCTAACGAGACTACGAAATACCCTGGCTAAATCTGGTTTAGTTACCCTATAGATATATAGTCCAATCAAAATTCCAACCAGAAGGGGGAATATTTCGAAAATTAATTTGAAGCACTTTAAACCGATCTCGTAGATCCCCTCTCTTGGCGAACAGTAATTAAAAACATTGTTTGAGTTTTATGCAGCACATTCGCGTTGATCAATACATGAATATAAAATATTTCACTGTTTTATTTTAATTACCTGAAAATAAACGCACAAAATAAATTCTCGTCTAAATGGCGATTGGCAGCACTGGTCCGTTTCAATAGGACAGCAATCGATAACAGCATCCATTTAATTTTGGGGTGACCACATTTGAAATAATCGCTTTAAAGCTCAGCTAAACGATTGTTCTTATTATTGTTGCTTTAAGTATAGTGGTTAGCTATAAACTATGTGAATCTAACTATTATAATCTATTGTATTATATTTAAGACAAACTCTACATCCATACACTATCCGTAGATTCGAAGGCGGATGCTCGTTGTTCAATTCAAAATGTAATTCTATATTATACTTACATACACCTTCCACGGCATAGCATGCCCGGAAGGACTCTTGCTGCAGGGTATTAAAAGGCATTGAAATTACATACAAATAGGACAATGCTCGTTACGAGCACAGACAACTGTAATTCTTAATGGGGTTTTGTCATTTCAGCGTCGTGCCCAAAATTTAATGCAAGCATCACCGCGCTAAGCTTATTCCCCCATACCAGGACGCCCCTCCCCCGCCCCCTCCACCTCGCCCAGTGTGCCGTCCATGCTCAGCTCACCTTGCTTATTAGTTTTTGGGACTTATTGAACAGCCGCGCGCCTCGCGCTATGCAATATGAATTTTTTGGACTCGGGCGTAACGAATCCAACGCGAAACCGGGAAAAGGAAAAACGGAACAGCTGCTGTCATATTTTCATATTACAAAATACACGCTCATATTTTGGCATTTTCTTATTTAGTAAAGCGGCAACACTTATGTTTGCGCGCATATATATTTATATATGCTTACCTGATTTCAATTCATGCTACAGTGGCATAATGAAAAGTTTTGGCGCATAAATTTGCATATAACTTGGCTCACATATGGGCAAAGCGAATAAAAGACAATAGGCGCCAACTGGTGCGAACAGTTCAATTTTTATTGCGTATATTTTTTTTGTATTATTAAGCATATGTTTACGAAACATATGTTTGTACAATAAAAGGAAGAGCAATTAACATTTCTGGGAATTAAATAAATTTTAACAGTATTCATATATGTCCGACACTTCCTTTTGAGTTTGTGCCATTTATCTATATATAATATATAATTGTGCTTAAAACACAGTCATCACAACATTCATACTCAACACTGTAACTCGAAGTTAATAATTGCTTAAAAATAATATAACCTAATTATAATACTAATTGTCTAGTGAAATTAATTTTTTAAAGCTTTCTCAGCTTTCTTAGCTAAAAGTAATTCTTTTTTTACATTCCATTGCACTATCGCAATATCGGCTGCGGTCGTAAACTATTTGCAGCAATTATCTTAGAAAGTTGCTTCGATGCCTTTGGGGAAATATGCGGCGAATTAATACAAGTTTATAGAGCCAAGGAGCTGAGCACCCAAAGGGAGCGAAAGGAACTCGCCAAGTTGGCAACCCTTTGGCCCTTGTGCCGAATGAGTTTGGTAAGCGCAAGTTTCGCTTAATTTATAACGAGGATTACAATAAACAAACTAATCTACGGCAATAAACACTAAAAATCCCCCAAAGTGTTGGCCATCTTATGCGCCAAGGTGGGGGAGGGCTGGAGGTGGGTGGGATGGCGTCCTGTTGGAATTGAGCAGTGTCACAACTCCTGGATACAGCCATCGTGGCCATCGTCTTTTTATAAGTTAAATCGCTGCAATCCTTTCGCCTTTTAAATATGCCATTTCCGCTGCGAGATTATTTTTCGATATCGCAAACGTATGATTCGAGATGTTTACGAGTGCCCAGTGCCCAATGCCCACTGACCAGCCGCCGGATGCGTTGGCCGACCGGCAAAGGCAGATAGACATCGCGGTTCAGTTCCCCGTTCGCTGTTCCCGGCCCAACTCCCCATTGGCCCATGGAATTGTCAGCAGTTTGTGCGTGCTTCATCCGCTCGATCCTTTTTTCTATTAACAATAAATTTGTACGATTTTTATTAGGCCACAAGTAACCCGGGGTCCAATGTGGTCCATTGATGACATTTTGGAGGTACAAAGCAAGAGCCGATATTAGCAAAATCGTAAAAAGAAAACCCCTACTCGTTAGGGTGCCGGGCGCGATAATTGTTAATCAGTTGTGTTAAATTAAATGATATTAGGACTTTTGATTTGTTCGAATTATATTATAATAAAATTAACAATAATGATATTAATTAAAACAATAAGAAGGGCTATAATAATTAAATGATGTGTACATTAAATTTGCACGCATAGTTAAAATGGGCACTATAATAGGTAAAATCCAAAATAAAATACAAGTGTTAAAGCTATTCGATCTTATGTTTCTAATAATCTATATTTTCAAATTAATATGTTAAATACACAAATGTGTATAAATTAAATAACATATATCATTTGTTTAGTTACTATAACATATATATATTTTTTTTATTTTTACCACAAGGAAAACAAGAAATAAAAATCTCCTACATACAAGAAAATACAACACAGTGAAAATTCGAAAAAGAACATGCGCTCAAGTAGCTTGTCTTTTCATTATAGACATTAAATCAAAGGCAAAACTAATGGACGGGGCGAGTGGGGTGCTGGGGAAGGGGTTGGGAGAGACCACAGCAAATCGGCAGTAAACGGGATGCGCGTGATGCCCGAAAGGATGCCATTAAGGACAACGGTTGCAATCGTTAGTGAAGCCATTAGTTTGGAGCGCCAATATGCGAAAATCAAAAGCAAACAGCCAAACGTGTCCAACCCGAAGGACAACCCCAAAAGTGTCCAATGTACTCGTATGTTGTATAATTGCAAGTGGAAAAATGCGAGATATAACATAAAATAACCCAAAAGGGACAGCGGACAGCGGACAGCCAAGTGTCCATCTACCACTAATGTGACCGGACCTGGGACTGAGGCCGAGACACAGACGGAGTCACGAAGCTGCGGCTGCCAGGACATCACGACAATGGCCGGCCAACGTAACAATAACAATAAAACAAAGGCCGCTGCCGATGTACACACGGCTAACTGAAAATAATTTCAGGGATATTATCGCTCTGCCGGGCGCTGCTGATGTCCCAGGCGCGATATGTGCGGGGAAAGTGGTCGGAGTCCGAAAGAGATTCGCATCAACATAATGTCTACTTTACAATGTGGATAAAGTCGACCGGCTGTACTCGAAGAAAACGAAATCACATCCATATTGGGGAAACAGCCATTCAGCCTTGGCCTGTCCCCCCATTCCGCCTGTGGACCCACCTGACACCGGCCATCCCAAATGTCCTCTGCTGTCCGGCGCTGTCCCGTCTGGCTGCCGTTGACCAACCCCTTTGGTGCACATCCGCTGGTCGCTCGCACGCCACGATGCAATAAGTTACGGCTGGCGGCCATTACGCCGCCATGGCCACGGCAAATGGTGGCCGGGCCACTGGCACAGCCGGAGACAAATCCGAAATCCATACTCGTAAACAAATGCAACTAATCGCCGTTCATGTTGAACGTGTTCACGGCTAGGCAAACCTGAAATTGTGGCTACACCAACTCGTGCTGCCGGCATCCAAGTGCGCCGTGTCCAGGCTCCAGCATTCATATCCAATGATCATGTGCGGGCTTAGCTGCGATTCGGATTCGGTTGGTTATCGCCTTTTTATCCCATTAGGGAATGACGTGAGATACGGGTCGGTGGCTCTTTCGCCACGCATTGGCAACATTGTGGCTCGTGTTTCATTCCGGCATTCCAGAGACTTCTTCACAGCGGTTGAAATAATTGTAAGAAACTTACAAAATCAGCAGTCGATTAATCGAGTATGTTGTTTGACTGCAGAGGGTATAGAATTAATTGAACTCCGTTCAAATGAGGTATACTCATAGAGGTGCAACTTATTATAGGACAGCAATCCCACTCAGTCTCGCATTTATGAGTTTAAACATCAGCAAGAATTTTGCAGTAGAGTGAATAAACTATAAAAAAATATACTTTTTTGTAATTTGGCTCGATCTTTAGTGGAGGAAAACTCTCTGCCAAATTTGCTGGCTCGAGATCTAAAATTGAGGGCGATTTGAACTTTCGCGGTTTACGCGCCGCAAAAATTTACAGACTTTATCAATTTGCCACGCCCCCGTTGGGCGTATCAAAAAATGTAACCACTTTGTCTGACGCAGATATACACAAGTATATATTCCAAGTTTCAAGTCTCTAACTACAATAGCATCGTTAAAAATTGCGTTCATACGCACTCTCTTCTCTTCTTTCTTCCCAGTTAATGATACTCTAAGCAGAAACAGTAATCCAATTTACGCATATTTGATAGACAATCTGCTCGAAGCGAATATATTAAAAGATCTATTATAAAAGTTGGTACAATCGGGTAATTTGCATGCGTAATGCCTATTTTATTCAAACAAAAAGTATTTTCTTAAATAAGTAGGCTTTGCAATTGAAATTTTTTTTTTTTTCAAAAAATTGAAAATATATTTTGTATGTTGACTGGCGTTTTCTATAATTTCATTCGGCTAACAGCCATTGTAGCAGGAACAGCTCATAGTGGTTAGTGAAAAAAAGTATTTTACATTTTTGTTGGGTGTTTTGCATGTTCGGAAAATCGTCTGGTCAGCGGTTTGTTTTGTGTACTAAAACTGTAAGTGCGGAAATTTTTAGGCACCTATTTATTATATATACACAATCGGCGGAACCGTGTGTCCAAAAATATATTTTAAAAATATTTTTAATATTTTTAAGCTGCCTAAAAAAAGAAAAAATATTTTAAAAATAAATACCTTTCTTGCGAAGCTTGCCGAATATTCCTAGGACTTTCCATATAGACCTCGAAGAGGTAAGTGGAGTTGCTTTGGAAATTGTACACGCCTACAATTTAAGTTAATGTTTATTTATTTATGTTGTTGCAGCCAAAGCGAATAATCCCCATGCTAACGTTGCCAGTGAAAAATCAAAAACGCCAATTGGGCTGCAAAGACGATTTGGAAGATGGCGAACTGCCGGATGTGGAGGTCACCGAGCTGCAGTCAATGCAGTCGATACAGTCGCTGCAGGCCCTGGGCCAGTTCAGCGATGGCTTCGATGAGCACCTGATGGGCGACGCGGCCGACAGGGCGAGATTGGAGGCGCTCAGCGAGCTGGAGCGCGAGAGCGAGCTGTACGAGCGCAGCCTGAAGCGGGAGGAGCTGCTGTACAAGTGGGGCATCAAGTGCATACTGTTGGCGAAGGAGAAGCATGCCGATGTCGCTGAGGGGCCCAGCCCACTGCCGGAGATCGCCGTGGAGTGCAAGGAGCGCTCCAGCACGCGGCGCCTGAACGCGGAGGCGCAACGTGCGGCGGACAAGCGGCGCAGCGCCATCGATCGCCTGGTGGCGCAGCGCAACAGCAAGCGGACGAAGGACGAGCACATAACTGGCGCCCAGGAGCGGGAGGATGAACGGGAACCGGAGCCGGACCCGGAGCTGGACCCGGTGCCGGCGTCGGCGCCGGAGCAGGCGAGATGCGAGTCGCCCAAGCCGACGGATGTCAAAAAGTTTAAGCTGAAGGCAAGAGACGTCTACTCGGACGAGTCCAGTGGCAGCACCGACGATGACTACATGGAGACGGGCAGTCCGCTCACGGAGTCGGAGGCCCTAGTCAGCAGCTTGAAGGACCTCAACAAGGCGCTGCTGACGCGCACCCAGCTGGAGAGCTTCCTGGACAAGCCGATCTTCGATCAGACGGTGGTCGGGTGCTTTGTGCGCATCAGCCTGGGCGGCATGCCCAGTCCGCAGCCGCCCATCTACCGGCTGACCCAGATCGTGTCCGTGGAGCACATCGAGCAGGAGTATCTGATGGGCAGCCGGCGCACGCGGCGCATCCTCCAGCTGCAGCACGGGCTCCATCTGCGCAACTTCCAGATGGACGCCGTCTCCAATCAGCCGGTGATCGGCAGCGAGTTCGTCTTCTGGCTGAAGGCCTGCCAGCGCGACGGCGTGCCCCTGCCCAGCGTGAAGGCCATTGCCAAAAAGGAGAAGGACATCGAGACCGCATTGAACTACGCCTTCACCGAGGGCGACGTCGAGCTGATGGTGCAGACGAAGCGACGTTCCGGACAGAAGCCGGTCAGCGCCGCCTACCGCAAGGTGTGCCTCATCATGGAGCGCGACATGGCCGTCGACTGCAACGACCTGGAGAAGGCCAACCAGCTGGAGCGGGAGATCAAACAGATCGACGAGCAGTCCCACAGCGAGTATCAGCGCGAGAAGCGCGTGCAGTACATGAGCTCCAGTGCCGCGGCGCCGGCCGCGCTGCCCGCGGCGGAACCCGCCGCCAAGTCCAGGCCCAAGAAGTTCGACTGGCAGCAATACATGCGACGCCGGTACAAAAAGTTCGCACATCAAAACCGCCTGCAGTCCGAGCAGGAGCACAGTCCGGTCAACGAGCCGGCTCAGGTGCAAGCTCCACCCGCGGAGCCCACATCCAACGAACAGGCCCAGGAGCACTCCAGGCAGGCGGACGAAACGGATCTGGACAAGCTGGATCTGTACGAGCTGCACAACTTTGAAATCAACTTGGACGTCAGCAAGCTGAGTGAGTAAAGGCGAGGGCGAATTGCATTTCGATTACTGATCCTGATTAATCTGCCCTGATCACTTTAGCGCCGTTCAGTGAGCTCTGCAAAGAGATCGACAAATTTCCCGATGCTCCATAGTGTGTCGCGGCCATCAGTTCCAATCAGGCTGCAGCATAATCACTGCGAGCCGAAACAATTCACCACAACCCGAAATTAACACAGCCAACCCCACCCGGCTGCCCCTGGGCAATCTCGAAAAATTGGAAATTTCAAACAGTGAATGTTTCTAATTGCCAAACAGTTGAGCCGACTAGTGGAGGACCTGCCAGCCAGCCAGCCGGCCGGCCAGCCAGGACATCGATTGCCAAAAATATGAATACAAACTCTGCGAACACAGTCCTCGGCTGTGGCCGTGGCTGTGGTGGCACCGCGGCTTGTCAACACTGCTGTCCCCGTGTGGTGTCTGGGTGGGACTGGCTGGGGCTCCAATTCCAATCAACCACAGCGGACACATCAACAATTCGTGCGCCGCCAAAAGCTTGTTCTAATCCAATCAAATCTCAAATGCGGTTGTTGCCCATTTCGTTTGGGGAGCGGCAACAGCACAACAGCACAGTGGGCCGAATTCCGTATTTGTTGTGCACAAATGATGCGAACTATAGCATAAACCGAAGCGACGTCAACCCAATAATATTCTACGCCAAGAGCACAACAATCTCCTCTAAATGTTGCATACTTTGTATCATATCTTATTTAACATAACACCTCAATTAGTTGTACATATTTTATTTTAGTTTAAGTAAATTGTTTTGTTTATAAATTTTACAAGTTTTAATTTATTGAGTGTACTGTGCAAATAATTCATTATTTTCCAGCCAGTTTACAAACATTTGAAAATCCTCGCTATGAAATATTAGCAAGTTTTTGTGATATGTATATATAAATACTTATATTTTGGTATTTTAAAGAATACAAATTAAATACTAATAAATATTGGTTTAGTAATTAATTGCTTACAATCAAGGCAGCTCAAATTAATATAGCTATCAAATATGTTAAATACATTTAAAAAAACTTGGGGTTGAGTTTCATTAAAATCGATCTACGTCAATCTAAGATATATTTCAGTAACTTAAGTTTTGAATTGAGACAGATATATATTATATACAATTTTGATTTCAGTTGCATTTGTAATATTTAAAAAAGTGTTTTTTCTCAATTTTTTATTAATTTATTTTTTTCACATTTTGTCATGTCGTTAATACGTAATTTTTATTTGGTTCGTGTATTTTTGCATAGAGATGAAAATAAAATACAACGCCCATCGAACTCTAGTTGGGCACACTTTCCCCATGGGCCCACATCCACTCCACAGTGCCCGATTGGCTTTGCCTATTAACAACTGTGTCCGGGCCAGAGCACTTATCTGGCCGTCGAACTGTGGTTTATGGGAAGGACCTGCGTTGGCTTGCAGCCTGCCAGGCTGTCCATGAAAAAGTCGCCTGTGAATGCACTGAAATAAGTGGCGGCAAGTATTGGTAAATTAAAATACACTTATTACGCATCGGTAGCAATTGTGAGTGGCCTAATGAATCATCCATTTAGGTGTCCTTGCAGCCTGGCAGCTCGCTAAAAAGGGGGTCACGACCATCATTAATAATACAAACACAAGACTCATTCGCAGTCCGTGCATCAAAATGCCGCCTCTTTCATATTCCGGGGGCATTGCCTTGGCATTGGTACATAAAATAGAATCGAATCGAATCATCTGCGGAGATGGTCATAATTGAAGATATGTGGGGTCGCATAGGTGACAATAAAATAAATGCCATTTACTGATGACTCATCAACATAATTTTTACGATTCGACCGCATTCAATGAATAAACAAATAAACCGAACAGAACTAACCTGCCAGGACATTGCAGGACTAGTTTGAGCGTGTCACGAAAGCATTTCGCATGCATTGACTTTTTATGGCAGCCAAATAGAGCGAGAGAGAGAGACAAATAGAGAGAGATAGAGTGTGTGTGGCATCAACAAATAATGCGAAATCATTTAGTGGAACTTCCACAGCATTCAGAGACTCTCTCTCTCTTTCGTTTTTAGTGAGTGCTGCGAGTCCTCAGTCTCGAAAGTCGTAAAAATCCGCACCAAATGAAATTCTCATCAAGTCGCCAGTTGGCACAATTTCATTTGGCACTAAGCAACTGAACACGGCCAAAATGACCCGGACCCATACTGCATGCGTGTGTGTGTGTGTGTTTGTGTGTTTGTGTGTGTTCTGGTCACGAAACGAAACCGGCAGCAGTTCAAACTCTATCGTCCTGGCCAACTCGGCAATCGCGCGTGACTAACGTAATCAGCTCACGTAACGCTGAATGAGATGAGATGAAATCAGCATACACTCAGACTGCATAAATAGCGAATTTATACCAAACTGGATGCCCATGTCCAGGCCCCATTCCGCCAGCTGTGGCGCATCATTCAGGGCTTTGCAGATCTGCAACACGCGATAAAATCATTGTCATCCATTCCAATGCTCTCTGTTGTCCTACAACGAAATTAACGGAATGCTTTGCCTAAAGATAAACTAAATATGTTGATTAACTCCTGGGATAGACAAGCTTCACAACAAGATGTCGCTAGAACTTGTCAACATTTCTAGATAAATATATGGATCATATGCAGAAAGGGATTTGAAGCTTGAATTATATTATATGTTCTCATTTTATAGTTTCATAAAAGACACATGATTTTTGAAATTTTACTCTCGAAAAAAGGAACTGAAATGTTTTTCTGTATTCCAAATTTTTCGAATCTAGATAAATTTAAAAGTATAAAGTATATATATTTTTTTTAAAGAAAATAAACTGTAATAACATTGCATATTCTGAACTTTAAATTTGTTTGTAATTATATGCACTTCAAAAGAATATATTTTTAATATGTTCAGGTACATTTTTCAATAATATGTTCCATGAAAATGTTACAAATAATGCAAAGTAGTATTAAAAAGTACTAGCTTCAGTTAAGTCACTTTATAATCCATAGAAAAGCAAAATTTAAAAATTATCCATTTATTTTGGAAACAAACATTTAAACACTTTTTCCCAAATATATGCAACACTTATATTTAAATTTAAAATCGACTTAAAACTGCATTTTACAGATATCAAATTTGTGTCTTACAATTAACAATAAATAGGTAATGCTATAAAACATGGCCCACTTGTACGCTTCATTCTTAACTATAGTAGATATCATTAGTATTACAAAGACAGACACACTCCAGCTCCAACCGCAGAGTGGACATAAAAATCTATAGAGAATATCGTAGTGCAAAACCCAATGAGAAAAAAGGCAAACATCACGCATAAGTTTCATTTTATTTTGATTTTTACGACTGTCCGAGGCTGTGACAGTGCAGCCGGCATGTGTCCCACCTGGATCACTTGGTAAATAACCAAGCGAAAGGCAACAAAAATCAAGAAAAAGTAGTCACCAAATGGCCAGGATGTGCGAGGACAAGCACTGGGTAAAACTATGGCAGAGATGGGGTGGGCCTGGGGTGGGGCTCGAGCTCGGGGGGGGGGGGGGGGAGGGGGGGTGATAGTGCTGCTGGGGGTGGTGGCTTGTTGTGCCCGAAGCGAGCTAAAGCAGAGAAAATGCCTATTTACGAGCTCGCATGTTGCTGGACACATGGTAATCATATATTTTGGTCATATCTGTGGACCATAAAACCAGTGTCCTTATGTGCCTGTCAATGAGTTGTTTCATGACATTTATTTCGCTTGTTCCTCGCTCAGTTCGCTTGGGTTCGGTTCGGTTTCGGTTTCGGTTTCGGTTACGGTCTTGGGGGTGCTGCGTGCAGATGGAAAATATTTTAGTGTCCATTTAATGTCCAATCTAAGATGAGCTCGTAACTTTTGATCGAATAAACGAGCACACACACGCACCCACACTCCGTCGCTTGGCCAAGGTAAGACCCCACATATATAATATATCAGTAGTTGGGAGCTGGTCAAGGGGTTCGAATGCGGCACACGCAACCGACTCTCCTGGGATAATACTTTAATTTTCTCACTGATGCGCTCTGAGTGATAAGTGGAAGTTATTTGCCAGCTATTTGCTTATTTTATTAGTGGATTTCGTTGCCAAGGTCCAAGCTCAGGGCAAGCTTAATGGCCAGCGCTTGGCGGGATTACTTGAAGCCGCCAGCTCTGTCGTCGTTCATAAATATTTAATTAAAATCAAAATTACTTTTTCCACAACGCACAAATTTCCGTGCCCTGTCAATTCACCTGGCCATCGGGGGATTGGATAATGAAAAGCGTTTTGTTTTTCGGCCACACCTTCCCTGTGTTTCCATCAAGTGCGGCCAAAATGTCACGCCTGGTTAGCGCCAATGTTAAACAGTTCCCAAAAATGATCCCAGCACGGCCCAGTTCCCTGCCGCGAGCTGGCAGCAGGCTCGTTAAAAATTAAAATCGCAACACGCTTTCATCTCTGTAGCACGCTGCCTCCAGATATGCTCGCTGCCACATGTGGCAGCCTGCCCCAGCCTGCGGCTTTCATCGGCGATTTAGGCGCAGGGCACACGCAACGCTCGCTCCTTGCATAACTTTTGACTTTCCGGCAACAACTAACCATAAAGTAGATTTACATGCGACGCCCCTGAGACCAAAACAACGCCAACTGGAAAACGTGAGCAGTTTTTCCGGGTGTGAAGTGCTTTCAATTTAGCCAGCACCTGGAATCAAGACATGTGCTGACAATAACCGGAAAATGTATTTCCGGAAAGACGCGTCAACAGGTTTTACAGCAACGAAAATAACAACACTGTTCAACACTTACAAAAGTTCATAACATATTAAAATATATTTTTTTCTTTTATTATTTATTTTTATTGGGAAATTATCTTATTTTAAATGCAGCTTGTTTATTTTTTCTGTAGGATAAATCATTCAATTTAAGTATAATAAAATAATAATAAAATATATAAAATATTAAATAAGCTTTATCCTAAAAACATTTGAATTATGTAATTAATACAGTACATATAAGGTTAAACAATCAATGCTGAAAATTCTAATTAATTGAAAGAAGTAAATTATATTAATGTTTTTATAGGCACTCGATATTGACTTTTTTGAATAAGTTAAAATAAAAAGCAAATATTTATATTTATATTTATTTATTTTTTATTTAATCGTATTTAATTGTAAATGAAAATTTAACAAATCACATTAAGAACTAATCAAAAATATAAACACAATCCAAAACGAGTCAGAAACAAAAGTTTTTCGTGGTGCATTTCCTGGCCCATTTGAGTTTTCTGCGTAGCACCGAGCTCTGGTAGATGGCATTGATGGGAATACTTTGCCGCAGGCACCAGGCAATGGTAATCCGTGGATCCAAATAGACGAGCGTAGCCTCCACGAGTGGCTTTGTCTGCAGGCCGATGGTCCGGAGCCTGCGCTGCTCCGCGGTGATCTTTGGACGACTGGATCTCAGCCACCTTGGGGCCGGCAAGGGGCCAATATTCCGCTGGCGATCGGTGCAGAAGTTGTGAATCTCTTTCAGCGCCTGGTTGTAGGCCTTCAGCTTGACGTAGAGTGGCATCTTGGAGGGTATCATCTCTAAGCTCCGCACCAGCATCGTGCAGGCATTGCAAATGCGAAAGATCTGCGAGCTGAGCCCGTCCACAAGGAACTCGAGATGTTCATTTAGCAGCTCGGCCGTGAGCTCCTCGAAGATCAGTTCACTCGGCTCTTTGGCGCAGACGAAGACGCCCAGATTGTAAAACACCTCGGACAGGACACTCACGCGCTTGTGCACCAATTGGCGATTTTCGGTGCTCACCTCCAATCGCACCACGTTCTTCTTGCCCGCCAGACGTTGGTGCAGCTTCAGGTGCTCCACGCGCAGATCGCAAAGTGTATCGCTGGTCAGGGCCAGCCGATCGATGCAGTAGAGCGCCACACTGCGCTGTCGCAGGAACCAGTGCTCCGAGAAGAAGAACTCGCGGTTCTCCCGCCGAATCCGGCCGAGGTGCTGCTGTAGTCGCCGTGCCGTCTCCAGCTGCACGCGCCGCGGCAGGCGATAGTCGTGACAGCTCTCGCCGCACGGATGCACGTAGTGCACACTGCCCGTGACGAGATCGTGCCAGGAGTACAGCCAGCTGACGCTGTGATCGTGCACCACGCGACCCCAATGGTGTCCAGCTGGCGGCGCTGGCGGCCGCTCATGCTCATCGCAGTTTATCACGATGTCTTCGGGCAGCACCCGGGGCCTAATCATGCCCATGGTCAGGCTGGTGCCGCGCTGCGGACAGCACAGGCCCGGCGGCTCGATGCGATAGTTGGCAACGCGACGACGCTGCCCGTTGACGGCGCAGTAGCCGAAGAATTTGTCCTCTGCCGAGTCCTGCTGCGAAGTGGCGCCCACCTTCCTGCTCTCCAGGTACAGATGTATTTCGAGAAAGTTGCACAGCTCGAATTTGGTGATGTGACGGCGCTGCTCCAAGCTCAGGCAGCTGCGAAAGTCGTTGAAAAAGTTGCTGTTGAAGTCCGGCAACTTCACGAAGTCCGTCCTCAGCAGCTTGGCATAGAATGTGGCCACCTCTTCGGCCTGTTCCGTCAGCTCAATGCACCAGCAGTCGTAAATGAAGTGAACATCCCCGGGAAGTCGTTCATAGGGCGCTGGAAAAGTGGTCCATTGTGCTGAAGTGTTTGCCACTTAGCCACCCGGGCTAACTGGCCACAGGACGGAGAATTGCTAGTATTGTTGGTGCCGCGTCTTGGCCTTAATCTATCGAGCCAGCCACTTTCAAAGTTTCTTAAGTTTGGTTTCTGATCTGAGTCCGATTCGGTAGATTCCGATATAATATCGCTAAGCATATTTGTAGACTCTATGCCAGTTCCCATTTTCGTTTTGAATGTAACGGGTAAATTGATTTGAGTCAGATTTTTGCATTTAAAAAGTCAATTCTCTACGTTATCAGGTCTGCTTGTGAGCTTTTTGTCAATGCTCCTCAATAAATGAATTCTAGCAATATTATTTTTAACACAATATTAAATACAAATTTCCTAGTGCACTATATATGCTATATATAACAATCTTTAGTGCTAAAGAAAAATGTTGTCCAAGAACTTTTGATCATGCTGTTAAGCTAATTTGTTATAAGAGTTTCTTTAAAGTTGTGTGTTTAGCTTATAAATCCAAATCATATCATCCAAAAATAAAAGATACCCTACACCAGGCAGATATATATTACTATTATTATATATTGCATATATTACTATTATTATTATATTATATTATTAAGAGATTGTTATAGATAGTTCCTTCGCTTAATTAACAGAAAGGATTCGAGCGTTTAAGGTTTCTTAGAAACAGATAAAAACAAAATACAACATCAACAATAACTTCAACTGAACTAATTCGTAAGTAAATAATAAAATACGATAAAATATTATTAAAAAAACAATAAAAAATCATCCCAATTGTGTTCCACTCGAAAGTGGCAGTTTAAGTAAAAAACCGAAAAGATCCTTCTAGTTTTTTAAGATTTGACACAACTCAAATGAGTAGAATCGGGTGAGTGGCAGACTCACATAGCACCCTATTTAAAATGTTTACACATTCACAAGAATTACTTTAAATTTTGGTTACTTCGAACGGGTATGATTAACTGTGCAGGATGGCTGAGAGCCGTTTGTCCCTGGCCCACGATAAGGATGATGAAGTCCAACCAGCTGTGCAGCTACTGCAACAACTTCTCGACTTCCGAGTCGAACAACAGGCAGAAGAAAGGTACGAATATCGGTAACAGAATCAGTCCGAAGGTCAATCGCAAGACGACTGGCGGCAGAAGTAGTAGGTCTTTAAAGGAAATCGCAAGGAACAAAGGACTCCGCCCGAGCTGCATCCAGCACGTCCGTCCCAGCCGAGCGAGGGCAAGCAGCGCTCCAAGTGGCGCCACGGCTACACCGTCTGCCTGGGCGCGCTCTGCGGTTCGATGCTCTGGGCCGTCTATGAGCTGGGCAGGCCCGAGCAGGATCAGTTCGGGCGCAGCATCGAGGACGAGCAGAATGTGATGCCGCTGATCCAACAGTATCTGCAGCGGATGTGGCACTCGCTGCATTATTATCAGCAGATGCTCAAGGAGCCGGTGCCCACCAAGCTGCTGCCGGATGTGCTGCAGCATCCGTACATACAGCCGCGCTACACTCTGGTGCTGGAGATGCGGGACGTGCTGGTCCATCCCGATTGGACGTACCAGACGGGCTGGCGGTTCAAGAAGCGACCCGGCGTCGAGCACTTCCTGCGCCAGTGCAGCAAGCACTTTGAGATCGTCGTCTATACCGCCGATCAGGGCACGACGGCGTTCCCCATTCTCGACGCCCTCGATCCGAATGGCTATATACGCTATCGCCTGGTGCGCGGCGCCACGCAGCTGGTGGATGGGCAGCACGTCAAGAACTTGAGCCTCCTCAATCGCAATCTGCGGCGTGTCATTGTCGTCGACTGGGATCACCGGGCTGTTCTACTGCATCCCGATAATCTCTTCGCCATTGCCCGCTGGGTGGGCAACGATGACGACGTCCAGCTCTTTGACCTGGCCGCCTTCTTGGGCCTAATCGCCGAACACAAGGTACAGTTAACCATTAGCTTATCCATTTGACCTACAAATATATATGCGTACTTCGCCAGATGGACGATGTACGTGAGGTGCTGCACTACTATCGCCAGTTCGAGGATCCCATTGAGCAGTTCAAGGAGAACCAGCGCAAGCTTCTCGAAATGAAACAGGAGGAACCGGATGCGGAAGGCTGTTTGGTAAAATAAATCATCGCGTACTTTGCGAAAAGCGGTTTTTTTTCGGCAGATCATACACTATTGAATCGCTTGATTGGTATGAAACGAACAAATTAACATTTTATGAGGAGTTTTATATATTCTTACAAAATAAATAAGTTATTAAATTATGGATAGACCTATCTGATTATCTTTGGTTTATGCAAGTATCTGTCAAATTCATAAATTAAGTCAGGTAAAAAAAAGATATTTAAGCTGTATACAAAATATCTACAAAGCATTTTTTTTGTATTTTTATTAATATTCCATGGTAAAAGTAATGTTAAAAATAGTTTATATTTATATCATTTATAATCGATCTTATTAAACGTTTGTTAAAATGTGAAAAAATTTAGAATATCGTATATTTAAAATTAAAAAATCGCCAAAAATGAGTGCATACCATTACTTTCTCTCTGTTTCTCTCTTACTCGAGAGAGTGAGCAGACCTCTCTCTCTCTCTCTTGCTCTCTCTCTGTCGCACGCTCGCTCTCTCCCTCTCTTCCCCTATCTCTCTCTCTTTCTGACTCTTACCTCTCTTTTTCTCTTTAGAAGTCTGAAAATGTTCTGCTTTAGGAGTTTAGTTGTGAGCATATAGAAGATATACTGGTAAATACAAAAGTGCCCTTCTATGCGATTTTCAAAAGTTCAGGTAAGCAATACATGTTTTGGCATTTATTTCCCCATATATTTTTTTTTGCATTCGTGATAAGCTTAACTTTTCCACTCTCTCGTCTCACTTTCTCTTTCTCCCTCTCTCCCTCCCTCTCTCCCTCCCTTTCTCCCTCCCTCTCTCCCTCCCTCTTTCCCTCCCTCTCTGTTTTTCTCTCTCTCTACCTCTCCCTCTTTCTCTCTCTCGCACTCTCTCTCTCTTTTTCCCTCTCTCTCTCTGACTCTTGCGCTTTCTCTCTCTTCCCCTCTCTTTTCCTTTCTCTCTCTCCCACCCTTTTTCTGCGTCCTCCCTCTCTTTTTCTCTCTAGAAGTCTGATCTTCTGTTATAGATTTTTATTTCTGAACATATAGAAGATATACTGGTAAATGCAGAAGCGCCCTTCTATGCGATTTTCAAAAGTTCAGGTAAGCCTTACATGTTTTGGAATTTCTTTCTGTATATATATATTTTTTGCATTCGCGATAAGCCTAATTTTTCCACACTCTCTCACTCTCCCTTTCACCTCTCTCTCTCCATCTATCTATCCCCCTGTCTCTCTCACTCTCTCTTTCTGAGCCCGTAGAAGATTTACTGATAAAAGCAAAACGCCCTTCTATGCGATTTACAAAAGTTCAGGTAAGCCTTACCTGGCTTGGCATTTATTTTAGTTTAGTGTTTATAAAGTGCATTATCTCTTTACCACTTGTTTTATATTTTACATTATATTGAAACACTTGCTTTTTCCTTCAGATTAATCTTGGTTGTTGTCACTTTCAGCTGATGTCATTGTGCTTAGAAGTCGAAATGTCCTCGACAAATTTACCTGACAAAAAAGCAATAAACAAAGATGTAAAATACCAAAAACTGTGACGCTGTGCATTATGCAAATGTCGTTGGCTTAAAAGGCACAAATTGCATTGATGCAACACCCAATGCCCAAATCAGATGAAGATGGGCAGCTGGACAGCTGGACAGATGGACCTGGGCTCCGGTGTTATTATTTAAATGGCGCATTATCAGTGGCCAGCAGCGGGCTGGCCAGTCAGCTCGTCGAATTGTCATAAACAATCAAAATCCATTTAAAATTGTACATGCAATTTGGCTCGTGCGGCCCACCTGACATGGACGCAGCAGACAAGGACGACAAGGATGCGGACGACGAGGGGAGTGCGGCTGCGGATGCGGATGCGGATGCGCAGGCAACGACAGCATCAACGCCTCGTCAATTGCGTGGGCGGGGCTGTGAGAAGGCGTCGGCGGTCAGAGAGATGGGAGACGGCCATTGGCAGTTGGCAATTGGCAGTGCAGCCTCCGCCCAGCGTCTGGGTCTACGGGTCCGTCTGTCCGGTGCGGCCATTTGCCGTGCATGTCCTGCCTGGCTGTGTATCGTTGATATGATAATTGGCATGAGGCAATAATCCACTTGGATACGTTTACGTTGACAATCGTTTATATCGCAATCAGTGTCATGCCGTCTGCGTCCTGGATTGTTGTTCCAACTGCTGCTGCTGGATCTCCATAAAGTATAATTTCCAGCCGTGCTCGTTGTCGACCTCAACGACAACGACAACGACGACATATTAAATAACAATGAACTGCAATTGCCCAGCGAGTCTCGTAATTCGTTTGTAATGCGTGCAGACGCACAGATTTGAGTAGCACTTGCTGTGGCAGTTGTCCTGTGGTTCCCGTTATCCACACTCCAATCTTGCCACTTGCTCTGGCTCCTTTGTCACTGCTTTGTTTTATGTTCCCAACTGGCAATTGGCCCTCGCATTGCATATAATTTCTGATTCCGAAGTTTAACTTGCCGCCTCTTAAATTTAATCACATTTCGAGAACGTTTTCCACAGCAATACAAAGTCAATTGCTTAGAGAAATTGGTAGTAAACCAAATCAATAATGCGAGACAACCAAAAGATGCTTCACATATTGTTTGAAGGTATCTGAA
Organism: Drosophila robusta; assembly: GCA_035043565.1. Lineage (NCBI taxonomy): Eukaryota > Metazoa > Arthropoda > Insecta > Diptera > Drosophilidae > Drosophila > Drosophila robusta. The sequence continues at coordinate 6,339,194 of JAWNMW010000583.1, read as the reverse complement.
TCGTAAACTTGCACATTATATACATATGCGCTCATAATTAATTTATTAACAAATCAAAAATGACAAAAACGTATTCTTTATAAATTTTTTTTAATCTTTTGCAAAGTTTTCGAATTTTGTAAAATAATATATAAAATATGCAAAGTTAAGGTCAAAATTTGTGCATGTACTAAAATCCGATATTTATCGATTTCCCGAATATGGGGCTAACTATCGAATATTTAAGATTAATTTGATCTGCTTATGGTGTAAAGGAACTTATAATTCAAATATCAAGTAACGTACAATTAGACGGTCGGATGGTTAAGGAGACGGTCAGGGCTACATAAAAAATACATATAGTTCATAGATGTCTACTTAAACTTATAACTTATAACTTATATCGTTGCACAAAACCAAGTCTTATTTTTAAAACATTTCGATTACGCCGCTTAAGTTTTTAGATGGTTGAGTATGGACAGAATGGTAGGCTAAATTAAAAATCAACTTGAACATTTCTCCCAGGCTTATGCAGCTGTACTCAGATCAGCAGCGAACAAACCACCAACTTGCAACCTGTGCTACCACAAGGAAGGTCTCAAGGGGTGTTCTATCGAATTATCTGGCATGTCAGCACATGCAGTGGATATTATAGAATATTTAATTAAAATGCTTGACAAATCAGTTAGGCTAGGTTATAACAGGGAAGTGCGTATAGTTTTTACCCGAGAGGAACAGCAACAAGAAGCCGCAGTATGAAATCATATTGGAAGCCAAGTCCGCACACAAGGACACAACCCGAACGCCAAAGAAGCAGCCCACGCGTGCATAGATGACCATTTGGAGGACACTTTGCGATGCAAAAAGTAAAATTTATGCGGCAAATGCTGGAGCGTGTGTTGGAGCGGGGTGTGCGGGGGAGGGAGGGCAGGTCAGGAGTACATCCGGCTGCGAGGAGCGGCACTTTCACGCTTGACCTCACTCATGGCGCGCAGCGGCGGCCTGCTTAGCCCCTTGACCACGACCATATCCGAGTGTGTGTGTGTGTGTGTGGAGCTCTTGGGTAGTGGGGGCAATGGTTGTGCGCTTTTTATGAGCGACGACACCACTTGCGATGAAAGCATTTCCGTATCCGCCAGCGCTTCCGAGCCGAACCAAGCGAGGCCAGTCCCGTGCTGAGGCTCAAGCTCTGGCAGCCTCAGCATGGACTCCACTTTAATTTTTGTTTTGTTTATAATTTACGCGACACAACATCAATTAAGTGCTTGGCCGGAAAAGCGCATACCTGCACCTGAAAAAAGCACCCATAAATTGTCGCCCTAAAGTGGCGAACGTGAAATCCCGCCCAAGCCCCCGCCCCGCTCGCCAGCTTCCCGATCCGGTCACCTTTCTGGTCCACCAGCTGCATTGCCCTGGCGCTTAAATAGCTGTTGCCATTTTATATGCGTGCTTTTTTATGCCGTACACAAATCATTTTATGGAATGCACACGGAGCTTTGTCCATAAGGTCGAGTATTTAAGAACTGCATTTGAGGCAACAAAAAACAAATAAAAATTGGGATATATTTACATCGAACTGTATTTACAAGTTCATATTTTTACATGATCTATACATATTGTTGATTGCGTCTGTTTCATCAAATTAGTTTACATAACAGTTACGAAATAAATGTATGCATCTGTTCAGATTTTTAATTCTTAAAATGTTGTTTTATAAAGCACGATATTTGACAACAATGTTAAATGTTGTTTTTCATACTAATTGTAACCAAAACAATCGATTAAAAATATAAATTTGCAATTCTAAATTTAAAAAAGAATTTGTTTAAAAATAAGTAAGATAAGATAAAATGTTTGTTCTATAATGCATATGTTTTAAATGGATAAACAATAACCAAAATGCCATCAAACATGAAAATCGATTCAGTTTGACAAAGTTATGGAAAATATTAAAATATGTCAAGATTTTTGTAAATTTTAATTTAAAAATCGAACACTATCTTTTCACTTCGTGAACGAGTATAACAACCACTTTTGGAACTTAAAGTAATATGCCTTCAAAATAGCCATTTGTAAACAATACGAACAACTTAAATGCCTAAGAGATACCTCTTCATGGAAAATCAATTATCAACTTTCGTTTTTCGTTTTTCCCCAGACTGGCAAAAGACAGCTGAGTGCCGTGCTGCCTAATTGGAATTAACAGAAGAATTTATGGGGCAAGTTGGTGTGATTTGTTGAAGTGACATTACGATGCGGTAAACGAGCGACAGCGGCAAGTGCGCCGTAAAGTGGAGAAGTTGAGAAGTGGAGACGGTATGGCAAAGTGAGTCACATTTGCAGACGCAATTTGTTACTCCGAAAAAGGACCGAAAAGGACATTATACAGCAGCATAAACAAAGCTCCAGACGGACCCTCAAAGGCATACTCACCCATACACATGCACGCAAGTCTATTCACAGCTGACACAACATTGGTCGGTAAATAAACCTGAAATAAGGCGTTTACTTTAAGTTATCTGTCTCATAAAACTGACAATGACTGCGCCCTACTCATCCTCGGCCAATGAGGATGGATATTAATTGATAGGGACAAATATCGGTTTCAATTGTTATGTTTGCAGTAGCTTTCGACTGCGCTTTGTTTTAAACAAATTAATTCCTGTGTAAACTAAGTTTTTATTCTCCATATTAAATGACGACTAATTATACCAAATATCAATAAAAACGCATTCAGTGAGGAAGGCTTTAAAAAACTTCTTGTTCTTCTTAATCAGAAATTTTGTTTGCCAATTTTGCAAACTGATCTGAATTTGGAAAATTTTGTTTTTAATTTAATTAATATTTGATTGGTTTTTCTTTGACATCTTAATATAATTGTAACATAAGAACCTCACGTTTAGTTAAAATTTAAGCACATTTGCATGTGAACACTTTTTTAATGTATAGCATACTTTTTGGAGTACACTCGGATTGACACGCAGTTATGTTTTACTTTAAATAACTTCTCAGTGCAACTTTTACCAAAAGCTATTAAAAATATTGTATTCAGTTTATGGAATTTGTTGAGTAATAAGCAGGTAAATAAATTTAAAATTTAAAATTCAGGATGACACAGAAATTGAAAAAACTTGAAACTCCAGCAACTATCCGTATAAAGAAATAAATAAAATTGTAAAAGCATAATCTGAGGGTTTCTATTGAAAAGAAATTTCCCTACATTTGGGACTTTTTTTTCTATTTTTGCTCCCTTTGCAATAGATGAAATACATGGTATCAATTGACTTAATCTGTATACCCTAACGAAAATACATAGAATTAGTTGGATATTCGTTTATTTAACGAATATAAATTTACAATCGCACTCGTATAATTAACTCAATTCGCTGGCCGCCATTTAGTCTAGTCGCGGTAACGAAATTGGCGACAATTATTTAGAAGCCAAATGGCATGCGAAAAATTAAATAAATGTTGTTAGTCATTTGAAAGTTGTGTGTACTCGTGTGCTATTCTAGCTGGGCATGTACTTGGGTGTATCTCGTTATATGTGTATTATTTAGCTGCAGCGCTGCGACAATCAAATGGTTAAATGAATGTTTTGCTGCACTCATCCATTTATTCACGCGCCATAAACTGAGGACGAATTTATTTCAAAGGACATGCGTTCGAACGTACAATAAAAATAATAAAATTAATGGCCAAAAGCAAGTGATGGGCGACCAGCAGGAGTATCCTTTGGCGGGCTCGATTTCAATGTTTAGTCCACAGGTACAATAACAACAACAACAACAATTACAATTACAATAACAGTGCACCGCTGTGGTTACAGTGGTGCCTGAATTAAATATATGAATGTTTGCGCATTCCACTGCAAATTGGTGCCGCGGTCAAAATAATTTTAGCCATTTGCATTGCATTGGGCCAGATTTTGGGCCAAATACAGCTGCTGCCAGCAATGTGGCTGCATAGATTTAGCCATTGCCATTGTTATTTACGCGACAATTGCAATAAACATCAGTTAATTTGTATTGCGCAGCTACAGCCCCTAAACCCCTTCCTAACCAGCTGCAATGTCCTGTCGCTGGCACATTAAATTAATTACTCATGTTATTATTCTGGCCGAAATGAAGTACGCAACAATTTATAATCGCGGCCACACAAGATTAGAAGTACCTGCGGTATCCAATTCAAATCTACAACCAAAACCTCTCACTCCCACTCTGCTCTCTCTCTCTCTCCCCCCACGCCCTCCCCTCACACCCTTAAATGTGGTTACTGCAGTCATTTTGCTTTATTAGTCAAAATGCGCCAAATCAGAATTCCACATTATTCGCTTTCGAGAGTACTCCTCTGTTCGCAATTAACGTAAATTTATGATCAACCAATTTCAAAATAACTCAACATTTTCCACTGTCCTTTGCACAGAATAGCAATTAATGCCATGCGCCTATATAAAGCTCTGGAAAATGTGTTTTTTTCTTAAACAGAACTTTGCTTAAATGGCAGATCTCTAAATGCTACTATACTGAATATATATAATAATATATAATATCTACATAAGTTTCTTCTTTTTTTGAAGTAATATATTAGATACATTTTGGACGTTATTATATATGTACTTTTCACATATTTGATGTACATGTTCATTCAGAATCAATATGTTGCCATCTTTTTTGAATACCGATTCCAAACTCACTGAGAATAATTTTAAATAGCATACTTTACGGCATCGCGACAAATTAGTATTAGGATGAATTATTCCGACGCACAATTAAAAAAATATATGTGAATTTTTTGAATTTGTACATTTCAGATAAACAAGAAGCTGGTTGTACATAAAATTAATATAAATGACAATATGACAATTGAATTAATATACAGGCAAACATGCCTCTATTTACTAGGTTGTCAATGCAGATACCTACTGTTATCCCTTGCAATCAATTGCAATTTAAAAAGGTAGACTGTATAATACAAATAAATATAAGTTTTTACTTTTTACTTATTATTATTTTTTATTTTTGTCTTCAAATTCTCTTTAATTTAGAATACTTATTAAATTTTAACAATGGGGTACTTATTTGGTCAAACAATATTAGGCCTTGCAATTCAATCTTGGGATAAATTATGCAGCTACAACAGTGAGTGCACTCAAACAGGACTTTAATTAGGCTGCAACATTTCTGCATTCGGGGAATCAACAGGCGGCTGATGCAACACAATCGCCTCGTAATGCATCCGTTCAGCTGCAGGCTGCCGGCTGCAGGCAAGCTCGTCCTGCTCCGCCTCCCACTCTCGCCGCTTCTCCCCTTTCCTGCAACTGGCAGTGGCTGCTTCTGCGACTCCATTCCCTCAGCATGCGGAAGGATGCAAGTGCCGGATGCAGCCCACCCTTACCATGTGTGTGTGTGTGCGTGTGTGTGCAACTGTGTGTTTTGGCCTAATGCATGATTATGTCCAAAGCACACACAAAGCATAGGCCAAGGCGCCTACAGCAGCACAACAGCAACAACAACAACAACAGCAACAGCAACAAGCTGGGGGCAGCCGAATGGAAGTCTCGGATTGGGCAATGCAACGAGGCGCATCTCCATATATTTGCATCGAAAATTTGCACATGTTCAAATCGAGATTTACGATGGCGAGTGACATCATTAATCAAGCGTCTGATTGGTGATCCTGTTCCTGTTAATTAATACAATAATGGATTGCGTGGAGTCTCGAGTCTCGAGCCAAAGACGACGACAACCAAACCAAGCCGGACCGAAAGGATTTACGAGCCCAAAGAAGTGCGTTTAGGCGCTCGGCATAAAAAGAAAACAACAAAAAAATGAAATTACACGTGCAGCTGCGTGCCGTGTCCAACATTGATTTAAAATTTACAACATGTGAGCCAAAGGTTGGGCCAACATCGCCATATGTTGCATTGATTTATCATTAGAAGGCTGAGAACGCAAGGCTAAAATGGAAATGTTGCAGCTGCTACAACAGCAACAACAACAGAGCTGGACACCAAATAAATTTGCCAGTTGCTGTGGCGTGGGATGAGCCGCCAATGGGATCTCTGGCTAACCCTCACACACACAAACACACACACACAAGCACCCATACACAGCACACACAAATTTCAATTAACAATTTTACCCTTAATTTGGCCAAAAACAACAAAACCACCAAAGACGACTTGGATTGAGGTGCTTGCTGAGCTCAACTGAGCTGAGCTGGCAAACTAAATTACAATTTGAAATCCCCTCCCCCAAAGACCAGCTCCAATCCGCCCCACCTGCCTGACCACGCCAATTTGGCACGGGCTCGAGCATCAATTATGATTATCGTCACGTTTTATGAGACGTTTGCCCAACTTTATGACTGGGCGCGTGCTAGTCCAACGCTCCCAAGTATGCACTCCTATAATGAATATTGACAAAGGATATGCACATATATATATATATATATATATATATATATGTATATATTCAGGTAAGTCTTACCCTTCACATCCCGGCTACCAAACATTACACACATGCCTCCTTTGCTTATTTTACGGAGTTTCGCACTCGTTTATTCATTAGTGAAATTAGCTTGGCCGTAGAACTAGTTTATTAAGAATCAAGTTAAAGTCTCGTGCGGGACAACTGTTACTCAACTGAGTATCAAAGTTGCCAAATATGGCGCTAATTAATATAACATGAGCTCTTTAAAACACTGCAAAATGCTATGCTCTAAAACTGTGCTATGATATTTTTAACTCATATTTGAAATTTGATTATTATAAATGAATTCATTGCAAAATAAGAATCTGCTGTCTTTGAGGCACTGCAAATACATAACTCTATCAGATGAACAATATATTATTTGATCAATTGTTCAGCTATTGATGAAATTGAGATAAAATATTAGGTGCAAAAGTTCCCTTGTAATTGGCGTATTACGTTCAAATAATTCTACAAACAAAAATGATTTTTTATTTATATATATTTTAAATACTTTTTCTGATTATGTTGTTCTTGAATATTAATGTCTCCTGCAAGATTAAGCAAACTAACTAAATTAAATTGTGATTAATTTGTAATTAATTATACAACTTTATTTATTCAATGTTTAGTTCTGTTTTGCTTAATTAAATTAATTTAATATAAAGTATACGTAATGAGAACTAATTGGTCTGAATATTAAGAATACTTCCACACAATCACAATAACCATGCCACAGACTTATTTAATTATGATCTTATTGAATGTGGAAATATATATTTTAAATTATTTAGATATTTAATTATAATATTCATATCTCATATGAGTAAGTACTCTGTACTTAGCTTATATAGGATACTCAACTCCCGAGAATGTCTCCGGATCTAATCTTGAACTGATTGTTAGCTTGGCATTTGCCTTGAAATGTGAGCACAGTTGCTTTTAATTGTGTGCACCAAAAAATAATAAGCAGAAATTAAACCGGGTAATGGGTAAAAGCCAGAAGACACCAGACAGAAGACAGTAGAAGTCAACCCGCAATTAAAACTGGCAACAAACGAAATTTCAATTAGCGGCACTTAGCGGCAGCTGCCATTACCTAAAAAACCAACCCAAGTCGCAGTTAAAAAAAATATCTAATAACAACTAAACGATATTAGGGTACAAATTAGCCGGCGCAGAGAAGGGTTGAGGAGGCCCTGGAATTGAATGGCGGCAACTGCAGAAAAACCGCAGGCAAAGCAAGTGGCAAAGACGGAGCGGCAAAGCCGTCAAAGGCGACACTTGGATTTTGGATTTGGTTTTTTGGTTGCCACATTAGGCAAAAACAATTTCATTTTGCAAATTGTTGTGTTGCATTTGCAGCAGCAGCAGCAGCAGCGCAAGAGCAGCAAATTGGGCAAATCTTTTTGTGCGGCCAGCCAATTGCAGCAGGAGGCAGCCACGCGGTGGCACCGCCAACTGATTTCTTTGTAATTGGCCCCAAGTACCGAGCACTAAGTACTGCGTGCTCATGCATGGGGCTAACCATTTGGTAAATTGAAACTGCGGATATGCAAATGGTTCGGTTAGCCGCTCCAAAATAACGCACTAATTGCAATTTACGAGCTTATTGTCAAAATTACCAAAAATTAGCAAAACCAAAATAGTTGCAAGCATAATGACCAACAAAATGGCTGTGGGACAATAAAAGTAAGCAAATTGGCTCATTTGGCCACTAAATTGTTTAATTCTATTATCAATAACCATTGAAAATAACTAAAAAACAAACCTGGTATCTATTTATTTTTGTTAACTTCGAGCTCAGACACTCTGGTTAAATAAATAGAAATACACTATTTGCCTGATAGATTTCTGGATGTGTAGATATTTAGGAAATTTAGTTTTTAGCGAATCTATGAAAAATTTACGAATGTGTCGCATGGAAGAATTCCTAAATTATGAAAGAGAGCGAGGTATAGGATTCATTGCAGTTCTTTGCTAGAAGTTTCCAATTAAAAGCCTTTAAATTTAAAAATTTTCAGGTAAAATATTATCTATTAAAAAATAATATTAAAAATTTTATAAATATAATTTTAATAAATTACATAGAAAAACTTTTAAAAGATTTTTAAACAGTGCGGTAATTTCAAAAAGTCAAGTTTCTGAAGAAACAATCAATTTTACGGGAGAAATTTATATTACGCACCCATCCTTATATCGAATATAATTAAAGGAAATAGAACAAATTTTTGTTTAATTATCAAATACAAATACGAATGCAAATATAAAAGTTGATCCTTATGTGATTAAGCAGTTTGTGGCTTAAATTTTATTTATTTTATAAATTTTATTTTTTTTGTGGCAAACAAAATAAACTTTTAGCAAACATCAAAACATTCCATGCCATTACACAAATCCAACGCATCCTTTATGAGTGCTGCAAAGGATTGCGATATTGCAATGGCAAGAGAAGCACTTAGCTTGTGGGGAGGAGCGGGGAAGGGTATTTGGATGATTGTCGAGCATGTGAAACTTCTTGAAGATAATAATAATTTAGTGCTGTTGAAATGACTTTTGACCATCACACACAATTGATACGAGCGACCAACAGCACCAGGCAGGCAGGCAGGCAGGCAGGCGGGCAGGCAGTTGGGAAGCGCCTCTTGCCAGGCTCAGGCGCTTCCACACGTGTCCTTTAGCCGTGTCCGCTGCACGTCTCCCACTCCTGGAATGCAACTCTGCGACTGCATGCAAACAAAGTCGAATGGAGTCGACTAGTTTGCACAATCAAATACTATGCGGATGGCAGTGGGCCGGACAGGGGTGAGGGGCAGGGGCAGAAGGTATGGCAGCCCATTTGTTCGTTGCTGCCGCATCTCAAAGAAATAAACAAAAGGGGCGCGCCGCCAAAATGCCGGAAAATCCACACATCCTTCGACGCAGCCACTTTGCATGCAATGCGAGCAACTTGCTCAGCGGTCTCGCAATTGTTGTTGCTGGTGGAAATGCCTTGGCGGGTTTTGTGAAAACTGAAAATGAATTCGTAAAAATTCGCTCGTAATAATTTCTCGATTTTTGGTGGAAATTATTTGATTACACACACGTGTGGAACTTGCCCGCCTCCAGCCGCTGATGCAGCTGCCAGCCAAAGGACTCGATCTTCGCCAGCTCCGCTGCTGCCGGCTGCTTGGTGGCCATAAAATAAACTTCATCTTCGGTTCGTGCAACTCGGCAGTTGGTTGTGTACAAGAGAACTTGAAATGCGCATTCATTCGCAAAATTCCCAAAACAAATAAAGTAGTTTTTGGGTGGCAAATGCCAGGCTTGGTTGCGGCAAAGGGGAGCCGAAAAAGTCGATTATAGCGATGTGATTTGCGGTCGCACCATGGCTAAACGGAGGAGTATATATCCTTGAGGTGGTCTAGTTGAATTTGACGGGATTCTATAGAAATTATTATCATAATTGAAATGGCGCAGGATGGGAGTACTATTAAAAATAAAAATTTTTTAACTTTTGGTATAATTAAAAACAAATTCCAAATATATTTTTTATTCCTTTGGTAATTGAGTTAGAAAAGAACATTTACCTAAATATTGTGCAAAAAAAATATAACTTTTGTAGTTGGAAATTATGGAGAATATAATAACTGAAGTAATTGCACCGGAAAATTATAAACACTAATTAATTAGGTTGTTAAAATCAAATCACTTAAGTAATTAAACTAATTATACCAATTCTTTAATGAATTGTGCCAAAAAAAAGCATAATTTCTTGTGGTATTCCGACTCAATAGCATAAAATGTATTGTAAAAGTATAATTACTTATGTATTTGAGCACCAAAATTCTGACTTTTTGTTAATTGTAATAAATTTTAATTTACTCAACTAAATTAAGCTGATATTTAATTGAGCAATAGCGCGAAATTTGCCATTCTTTAGTACTTATAACTATAAAAGTATAATTTATACTTAAAATAATTAAATCTAAAAAATTAAAATGACTATTTAGTTATTTAGCGATAATTTCTTGAATAGTCTCAAGATCAATGATATAGTTTTAATTTAGGAATTGTGTCTAAATGGGTATTTACTTCATTAACATTACCTTAAACATGTTTAGATGGTCAAAACGGCCCCTTCCCAAATGATTCCGTTATTTCCAGCAGGCAAGCAAACTGAGTATCGGGTCGAAACCAAACGAGCATCCCCGTGGCTAGTGGCAAACATCTAATTTGCATTTTGCAAGTCCAAAATGAACTAATAAACACACCGGAACCCGAGTCCACAAATTGTCGATGCTTGCAGCGCAAATCGTATTACCCCGACCCCCGACATCCAACCCCCAACCCCCAGCCCCCAGCCCGCGACCCTGCGATCCCAGCGAGAAAGAAAGAGGTCTACGCAGCGTAGCGTCAGTGTCCGCTGGCACACGGCTAATAGGCAGCCGGTCGCGAGTACTTGGCTCAAATGGAAAGTTATTTAATGCAGGAGGAGCGAAGGTCGAGTAGGGGTGAGGGTAAGGGTGGCGCGGCCTATGAGGTTACGGAAATTGTTACGCGATGCTCGGCCAGGCCAAGAAAATGCCAACCGCAACAACAACAACAACAACAACAACAGCAACAACTGGGAGTTGTTTTCTGTAGCTTCATTTTTTTACAAATAAGATTCAAAAAGTTTATGCCGTTGGCTGTCAAGCCTTGGCAAATGGTCGAGCCGAAACTGAGCGGGCGAGCTGCGTATGATTCGCATTCGCTGGAGGATTCCGTGCGGGGACACTGAATATTTAACAAGCGGCTGCGGAAGAGGAAGCCAAATGGCGCAAGTGTTGCTCAGTTTAATCTATTTCCTGCACGGGATGCCTCGGAACCAGGGATTCGGTCTGACTGCCTGCCGGCCGATCCGCACAATCTTTAAATGCACAAATTTATCGTTTCATAAAAAGGCAAACTTCATTTAATTCCGTGAGACAACAAAATTTCTCGGCTAGCCGCAAGTAAATTCATTTTCCCGTAAATATTGTCTACGGCGAAACTTAATTTACAAACAAAGTGTCCATAAAAATGTGCGCTTCAAACACAAATTGTAAAAAAAGTTAAGAACATGTCTAGAAAAAAACGACCCTAATTCAAAATTTATTTAAGAACTATGTGGAACACTTCGAAATATTTTTGAGATTTTAACTAATAATAACAATGATAACACTGATAATTTATGTATATTTTATAATAATCAGTAGAAGTTATGGGGTGAAAAAATATTTTAATATTATCACCTTACATTCGAAAAGCAAGTAAAACATTCGGAAAAAACTATAATATATAAAAATATAATTCAATCATTCAGAATTCAAATAACCATATTGGTCAATCAAAAAAATCATATATATAGTTAAATGATAATTCAAAATATATATTTTTTATGGTTAAAATTAAAATGCCTATTTCATTCATTCCTGAGGATATTTCTTAAATGCTTTGAGCTCGTAGTTTTATTTTAGAAACTCTTAAGATTTCAGGTTTTCACAAATTTTCCCTAGAGAAATAAATGTTTGTTTCATATTAAAAAGAAAAAAATGAAAATGCTGGCAGAAAAAATGCGCCAGCCACAAAATTGTTTTCAAATTAAGATGGCAATTTTCGGCGACCAATGCCCACCTTCACGGCCAAAGGACACCCCAAAATACAACAGGAAGACCCGGTCAGGTGTCAGTTGAGACCGCGGGCGGAGAGGAGGGCGAGAACTTATGCTACAGCTCTGCGCCAACGAAATTTGATTATGTTCGCGGTTACACTTCATTCGTCTCCAGCTACCCTCGACTCGGCTCCACGGCAAATTGACATAAATTGTTTCTGGTGTTTTCGTTGTTGTCTCTGGCGCCCTCACTCAAGGAATTTATGCGATCAATTAAATTTTTCAAATGACCAAAAAGTTGTTTCGCTTTTTAATTTTCATAAATTTTACTTAAATGTTTTCACTTTTACAATAGTAAATTTCATTACACTTGCCGCTTAATGTGTCAAGTTCTTATTTTTTTTTCTTAGTATATTTTGTATGCGAGTTATGAAAATGATAACAAGATTTTATGATGATTAGAAAATTTAGATATGGGGGCGGGGCATGTGAAATACACACTCGTTAGCATTAGAATTTATTGCAAATGAGCAAAACTTTTCGAAAATTAGAATGCACAAAAAGTGGAGGAGGCAGTGAAAGTAAATCAAATGTAAATCATCGACAGCAACCAGCGATCCTGGACCAACTTTCATCTTTCAAAAGTCCAGCAGCAGCAGCAGCAGCAGCAGCCAGCAAAATGATATACAACACATTTTGTGGAACCTTTACAACTAAATGCGGATAATCTGTAAGTTTGCTTTTCCAAATTTATGTGAAACGGGTGGAGTTTTCCTATATTCTTCATATTGTTGTTGTTGCTGCTGCTGCTGCTGTTGGCTGGCCTTGTTGTTGTGCTTTTTCTTGGTTCCCTGTATAGTTTTTCAGCAATCCCCCCGCCCCCATGTATCTGGTGCCAGCCGCCCAAAACTAAAACATGCGCATTCAATGGGCGTCCGTCCCATCCGGCCAAGAGCTACCACCGAACCCGCCCCCTCCCCGCCCCCTCCTCATCCTGTTGCTGCAATTCATTTCCAGCAGACGGGTGTGTGTGTGTGTGTGTGTTGGTTTGGAGGAGTGCTTCTCGGTATATGTGCGGAGATTTACCGTTTTATACTTGACATTTCCAAAAGTTTAAGTTTTAATTTATGACACCGCCACTTTCTATACGGGGCGACAAGCTAAATATGAGCGAACAGAGGGTGCGGGGGACATCCTTAAACAGGATATCTAACTATTGTCGTTAGTCTTGAGGCGCTCGTCCAGCTCATCTTTACAATACGCTCGGCTTTCTATGCTGTCCGTTGTTCAGTTAAATGTCCGCCGACAAGATTCAACATTTTGTTGCGCTGGGAACATTTTGCCGAAACCTACCTTAAAACTTAATATATGGAGTGCTTAAGGTAAGAACATAGCTAAGAAATATTAAATTCAATTGCTCCATCGAAAATAAAAAACCCCATACAACTGCCAATTTTAATCCCCTAGTTTGATATGACCCATCAAAACCGACATCTGCGTCTCCATGTAATCAATGAAACATATATTTTATTAAATTTATATGTATAGATATGTTAATTCATTTTGTCTAATTTTTGCTAAAGGCAAAATAAAATAATGTAAGCTACTCCAGTACATAATACTTGTAGAGATATTGTCGATCTTAGAAGATCAAATATATTCTAATCTACATACACTCTATAACTCAAATTTCATTTGCCAAAAAATAAACATTTAACATCCGACGATTTGGGAATGCATTGGCGCTAGATCTGATGCTCGAAAGCATTGAACTTCTGGTGAATAAAGACCAAATGTGATTAACTATTTCGAGTAGTATTCATTATTGGCTCACCCGGCAGCGCTTTGATATTGAACTCCGATTGCCACAAAGAGTGTTAGATTTTAGAACCAACTGTTTCGGCGCGTATTTTGTCGGTCAACGGGGTGCCCATAGTTACCGAAACCTGTGTACAGTATTTCCATTATATATTATATATAGATACAAATTTATTTTGCCTTACCACGTAATGAGTAGTAGTTGTCTCCACCACCTCCTCCCCCGCGTACTTCCATGGGTGCACTGTGATTGCGAATAAAAAAAATTACCGTAGTTGTTGCACCGATTTCTAGCGCTACTTACTATAACCCATTGCGGGAGTTGTATCTTCTATTGCCCACGCCGAGCCTTGTCGGCCGGTAATTACCGGCGTAAGCAGCCGAGTTATTTTGATAGTTGTTAGACCTCTCGGGATACCAATCGTGTTGGCTGTTCTGCGAAAAACTATCGCCTCGCATGTGATCCCCATCCTCGGGTCGTTCGCATCTGTAACCAGTTTGGGCGACATACTGATGATAGCACTGCAAAGAAATTTCCGATTATTGAGCCAAATGCAATTCACAAGAATTTTAATATGCACATCAATCGCAGTGTCGTTGTCCGGAGCTGCCATTCCATAGGTCTCCATAATTTTGAAAATTTAAAACTGAAAGGAAATTTGAAATATTTCGAAAACCGAAAGTGATGTGTTGGGCCTGAGCGTAAGAACAAAACTGATTTCTGAGAGCCCTGCTCCAGACTCGTTCCCTTTTTGAATTTTGCATGTGTGACTAGATTGATTGAAATGTTCAATATTTTAAAAAATAAAACTTGTTTGAAAACTGATTGGAGCGGGAGTTAAATCGCAAATATTATTATATAATAATATTATGTGTTTTTATTTAACTTTGTTTATGCTAAAAATAAATTTGTTAACATTCAATTAAATAGTTAAAATTAATTAAAATCAATGCAAAAATAATTAATAATATGTAGCATTTATTTTGTATTAATTATTTATTATCTTGCCATTATTTAATATTATTTTCTCATGTTCATGTTCCTTCTAAAATTTCTAATTTGCTAATGATGTGGGAGTGTGTATGTGTGTGTCTCTGTGGATGTGTGTGTGAAGTAACTTTAGGTCTAAGTCCATGGGCTCAACATGAAAGCTGAAATCCCTCTGTCCAGGCTACCCAGGGAAACTCCGCACATCCTCTGTGAGGATGATGAATTTGGACATTTTGTGTGCGCAAAGTCACTTGCTTAAAAGTTATTAGGGATTAAAAGAGTTGCGGCTGAGGACGCAAATGCGCTTCGGAATCTGCTTCATTAGAGACCCGGGGCATTGCATGGGACTGTACTTGCAAGGACATGTGCAGGGTATGTGTGTGTCCGAGTGTGTGGGTAAGTAAACACCTTTGCTGAAACTTTTTGAAAATACTAAAAGGAAATCACTTTAGACGTCCTGCAGAACGGGCCAAAGAAAACGCAGCAGCACCAAAACTTTTGCACCCCTGCCCCCATACTCCCCCCACCCCCACCCCCACTCGCTCAGTGCTGTGCCCGGCCGCAAAGCTCAAGTTTTGTGCCGGTTGGGAAGCCTGAACGATTATGAGGACCCAGCCCTGATGCTCCCGACTGCCTCCGATGGTGGCAGTGGCATTTTAATGTTGCCCGCTGCAACTTTTGAGACATCATAATTCCCTTTGAGATAAATCAAAATGGGGAACCAGATCAGCGTGTGTCCCCATTGAGGCGGGGGCGGGTAGGGGGAGGGCGGCGGGTTGCTTCACAAAATTTGTATTTTTATTTACACTATTTTTAACTTATGCATTTTTATGAGCTGCGCTTTGTGTGTGTGTGTGGCTTATCCTTTCATAAATGCGTCCAACGGCCAACTGATTTATGCCACCACAAGCTGGCGCTGCCAGCAGCCACTTGCACCCCTTGCACCCTTCGCACCCCTTGCACCCCTTACCATAGCAGCGCAGGCTGCCGCTTCCTGACGCCGACGACGGCAACAAAGTAACAAAACAGCAAACAAAAATTCCAGAAACAAACATAAAACCGATTGATTTATTTTGACAATGCTCCATGCAGAGCTAGAGCTACACGGAGAGAAACGGAGCCGTAGCAAGGGCCGGAGGCAGGGAGTCCGGCTGCCATTGTTTGCCCAGGCGTCGCTCGCTCCATCGACATGTTCCGTTCGCATTTCGGACCGTCACCTGCCCCCCACCCGCAAACCCAATCATTCCAGACTGGCACAAAGCCTGGCTATATAGCGATCCCCCACCCCTTCCGTGACTCCACCATTCAGGTCGCCCACCGCTGGCAAAGTTGTCCTCGTTGTCCGTTTGTAAAATATTTTATTTGCACATCTTTCTTATTTTAATCCTTCATTGCATTCCGCTTGGCCCGGACGCCTTGGCCAGGTCCAAATGGGCGAATACAATTCTGACTGCGTGTGTTTCCATGCTCTGTGCAAATGGCCATAAAACACACGTTAATTACTCAACAGCCCCCGCCCCAATCTCGATCTTTTTATCCCATCACTAATCAGTAGTTCAGGAAATTGTATAATTTTGAGAATAATGAATGCGAAATATAGCGCTTATTCAGAAGTATTCATACAGCATACTTGTTAGAAACATTCAACCAAGGACTAATTCAATAACCGAGGTAGACCCTCGTTCTACGAAAATGACAATAAAGACGCATCATTTCTGAATAGTTCTTGAATAAGATCCATTATTGCCAGTACGAATCTGAAAGAGCATAAATATAGTTTGCTGTCGATTATTATCAATATCCTGAGCACATACCATCAGTAAACTGAGGAAACCCGCTCTGCTTGTTAGAGCCATCTAGGGGTAAGCTAGATGATAAAAAGATATATACGAAAGATACACAGACTTCGATGTGGGGCACTTACTACAAGCCGTTGCGGGCCAGCATTTCCCGTTTTAAGCGATTTTGGCTTTCCATCCTTCGATAGGCAAATGCATCGCGGGTCGCGCGCTGCCGGGGCCTGTAAGCCGTCGGGCTCCTATCTTGTCGGTGGTCCAGTTCCTGTTTACAGGAGCCATCGTAATAATTGATTGGGAATTGCGTGTTGCTCATGCTTGAAGACTGATCATAGCTTTTTTGGCCGCCGTTTATCTACGAGGTCATCGCAGTAGGAAGACATCAAAGCCAGTTGGAAAGTGTGCGGCATGGCTTACCTCAGGGTAGAAAAGTTGAGGAAAGGGCATTTCGAATCGATATCCACCAATTTGCGCATTCTCATAGTAATCCATAATTCGTTTATATATTTTTTAAAAATTTTTACTCTGAGCCAAAATGAGAAAAATAACCTACCAAAAGAAAAGAACCAAAATTAGAAAAATAAACCAAAATTCTAAAATTTATAAGTCGAATTAAAGATTGTTAGCGTTTGAAGAATAGCTTCTGAATGACGACTAAATTGTATTTTACAAATTTAGTAGATTCGAAAACTGAAACTGCAAGCAAAGCCGCCTTGATGCGGCCAACATTTTTATAGTGTTAAGAAACCAATTCAGAAATAATAAATAAATTTTTACCTTCGTTTACCATGCTGGACCGTGAGTATTAGCCCTAATTTAAAAATGTAAATACACAGACACATAAAAGTAATATCACACTCTACTATTTTGAGTTTGCTGCTATTTTGCGATCATGTTTTGATCAGCAACATTTTTCCTACATAAACTGACTAATTTGTTACTAAAATCAGCAAACAAATTTTTAAAGTTAACATTCAATAATTTTAATTTAATTTAAAAATAAAAAACTTAACCTAATAATTGTAAAAGTTTTCAAAACATAATTTAATATTTTGTTGGCAAGCGGCTTTCCATATTTATGCCTATTATCCGTTTTAGCATGGAGATCAATTTTTTTCCAATATTATGCCAGCCCTCCTCCAAAGCTGTTTTAAATTTCAGCTTTATTATGGAAGTATTATATTATATATTATATTATATTATATTATATATTATATTATATTATGTTATGTTATATTATATTATATTATATTATATGCTTCAGGTCGTTCTCGTGATATAAAGTGAAACTTTTCATAAAAAGATTGTCGATTGTTTTCCTATTTTTCAATAATTATGATTTTTATTTTTATATAAACAAACAAAAAACCATTTAAATATAGGAATTAGCTATTGGACATATTTATATTATTTATTTTAAATTTTTTGTGAGTACGCGCACACGAGTATACGCATATGATATAAGGTATACTCGAATTATTATTTAACATGAATATAAGTATATTATACACGTATACAAGTATACGTATACACCTATATCCAAGTGCATCCAATAAACTGATTCGATATGAATTGCTGTCATCAAAGTAATGAGAATCTGGAAGATACGTAAAATGTATGTTAATTCTTGAATATACCAACTTCATACTACTACAACAGATACTCACTTTAAGCTGCGGATGAAGTTATCATCTTTGATATTCCCAATGCGTCTCGCTCCACTTTATACGATATATATAAGAAAAAAAGAGATTGAATATAATTACTTATAAATACTACTAAAACAGGTACTTACTTTAAGTTGCGGTATAAGTTATCATCTTTATTATTTCCAATTCGTCTCTCTCCACTACTATAGAATGGTGTTGACGTTATATATATAATTACTTATAAATACGACTAAAACAGATACTCACTTTAAGCTGTGGTTTAAGTTATCATCTCTATTATTCCCAATTCGTCTCACTCCACTTTATATTAGATATGATAGAATGGTGTTGAAGATAAGAGATTTTTGATTATAATTACTTCTAAATACGACTAAAACAAGTACTTACTTTAAGCTGCGGTAGAAGTTCTCATCTCTATTATTTCCAAGTCGTCTCATTGCACTTTATAGTACATACGATCAAAAAGAGATTTTTGATAATAATTACGTATACATACTTCTAAATCAAGTACTTACTTTAAGCTGCGGTGGAAGTTATCATCTTTCTTATTCCCAATTCCTCTTTCGCCACTTTTTAGTACATACGACGGAATGTGTTTGACGGTATATATAAGAAAGAGATTTTTGATTATAAGTACTTACTTCAAACCGTTGCGGGAGGGCATGTCCCTGTTTAGCTCAATTTGTGCCTGCATAAGCCCAAATTCGAGTTGGTTGCTGTACTGCCGTGGCATTTCGGGAACCTTTCTTTCATAGGGTGGGATATCCTGACACCCGTTTCTCCTGCGCTTATCGGTTCCCTGGAAACTGTTTTTGAAATTACGAAACTCTGGCTGTGGCGCTATTATTATCTCTGGATAATAGGCCTGGAGAGCTGACATCTCATGAAGCGTACAGGGAATTAATAGAGACTCCTGAAAATTCATATTAAAATTTGAATGCTGAATTTTGAATTGAAAGCCAAAAAGTTAAAACCAAAAATGGGGGAAATGTGAGACCTGTTGTTTCAAGCTGTAGAAGTCTAGGAAATTGGAAGCAAAGCTACCTCGATTTGGCAAAAACTCGAAACAAAAACACCACTGCGATATAATTGGTTCAAATCATACGTATTTTTTGTGTGGGGTGGCAACACTGTTATCAAGATAACAGGTGCATTGTAAATATATACAATGCACGTGCAAGATTTGCCAGTAAAATAAATTCTACATATATATGTACGAAAAAACTATGTTTATTGTTCAATTTTGTATTTTTTTTGTTTGGGCTTATTTGAAGTTCGTGACAAGATCCATACAAATTAGGTGCTATCAATAGGCGTGGGATTGAATTCGTATATAGTTGTACTGCGCTTTTAGACGTAGACGTTTAGTTATCAATATTAATTCCAGTTACTGAGTTGTCGCTTTCCGTTTGACAGCTGAAAGATAAGTTTAAATATAGTTTTTTTAAATCAACCACATTCTATGCATACATTTTGTTTTTATCCGACTTCCTTGGTTGCCATGGCTTTCGACTAACATCTGCCCTTTGGTAGACTGCGTTAACATTAAATATTAGATATGAACGGTTGATAGATTATAGTTTATATATATATATATATATAGATAGATACTCACTCCAAGCCGTATCGGGGCTGAAACGGAGGACACACAGGAGGTAATATACAGTTGCTCGGAGGCACGCTATGTAAAGAGGGTAAAGCAACTAATGTAAATTACATTTTTATCATATATACCAATTTAGGCCGTTCCGGGCCACGGACTCCCTAAGTCGCCGCTTCTCCCGCATTGCGTACCGAAAGGAGGCAGAACTTATGTAAAACTGCGGCGGAGCGGGAACTTTGCCCGTACATGACGAGCAGCAGTATCCGCAACAACTCATATTTGAAATATTGAATTTAGATCCAGTTCATGCCAAACAAAAAAAAAAGGATTATGGAAAAGATTTGGTGTGTTGCCTACGGAGAGCAGGTTCTAATAAAATGAGAACGCTCAGGTAAGTTAGCTGGAAAACCTGAATCAAAAGCAAAGCTACGTTGATCCGATAAAATATAAAGTGAAAGTTCCGCATTTTCGATCCGCAGAATGCCACTCGGTAATCCCCAAAGACGTGTTATTAAGTCCATAAAGCATTTATTTCATTAGTAACCGAAAAGATCAAATTTATCACAATTTATTTGTCAGGATATGGATGCGTACTATATATATATATAGTGGACTAGTAGTACGGGTTGCCACCTTGACGTTGCTGGCTATACATTTGGCCCTCGGCTCCTCCAATGCCGGGCAATGAGCTATAATAGTCGCCATTGCCTCTGCCTGAACGCTGATCCGTCGGCGAGCTGGATTAAGGATTAAGGATTAAGGTTAGAGAGTTCCCCCCATTCGTGCGTGTGTGTGCGTGTGTGTGTGTGTGTGTGTGAGAGTGACTGTACTCACTAGAGTCCGTTTCGGGAGTTCATTTCTCGCATAACCTTCGAGTATCGCAATGGGCTGCGGTAGCCAGGACCCCCAAAGGAAGCCGATCCACTTTGGCAGTTCCTCGAGTCATCATAGGACTGCAGTCCACTGCCATAACGGGACTGATCGTAATCTTGGCCCATTTCGGGAGCCTGACCGTCGGGAGCGGACATGCCATATCCCTCCATTGATTGATATTGACCGTTGCCGCTACCACTACCTTGACCATAACCAAAATCCATGTTTTCGTCTTTTTTTTTTATTACTCACACAAAAAATTTATCAAGAAAATTTAGAAAATGCCGTGGAAATTTCTAAACGATTTGATTTTGTAGCTCTTTGCTGTCCGAAAAGTAAATTGAAACTGCAAACATTTGCCCAGAGCTCACACAGGCTACGTTCGAATCGTTTTCAAGGATAGTTTGATGCACAACATTTTACAAAAATATTAAGAGGAGTTGTGGAAACGAGTTTGCCAACATTTTGGAACGAGCTGCTTGCCAACGCAGATTTATGAGTCCACTTCCTTTTCTAGACCGAGCTAACTTAGCCATTTCTTAACCCATTCGGACGGCTTATCGCAGCGGCCGCAGTGGAACCAAAGTTTTTCGGCCGACAAAAAAAATGTCCGTAAAATCGCCATAATGGAAATCAAAACGTTGCCCCCAGCCCCCACTCCGAGCCAATGAATATGCAGAAGGTGCAGTAGTCGCCGAATAATTAAAATCGAGCAGCGCCTTGCGGAGGATTACGCCAGCGCAGCCTCGAAGATACGGGCCACACTTTACGGTCGACAATTAAGTGCGCCGCCGTAATCTGTCTGTCGTAATTATGGCTCCACGGCGTATTTATCTGCTGCAATTAGCGCCGCGCACCACTCGCATATTTCACAGATCCAAAGATTGAATTGCGCGGACCAATTTGCATGCGCTTAGAAGCCGGCCCCGGTCCTTGGCCCCAGGACACTCGCGAGTGCCCAAGTTTATGTCTTTAATTAAATTTCGCAGCAGTTTCAACTGCAAACGAATGGAATATCAAGACAATTTTAGGGCTAATGCAGTTTATTGATCAGCCATTAATGCTGTACAGTAAAATACAAAAGTACTAAAGTACTCAAATCTAATCAGGGATAAGCTCTCGGTGCGCATGCGTATTCTACCTGCAAGGAATGCCATATTTCAATGGAATATCTAGGAATACTGGAAGAGTCTAGACAGCATTGTGTATTGTGTCTATTGGAAAGAACTAGCTTATTTATAGGACACTTTTCTCTTAACCGAAGACCTTAGCATCCATTTAAAAATAGTTAGGTTGAAATTTTATAGCTATATCCTATACTTTAAATAGCATCTACGTATAACGAATGCGTTTATGTTCCACGTTGATTACTACCTGAATATTACCTGGTTTGCTGGAGACTTGAAATTTTGAATACATAATTGTGTACAAGATAGAGTTCTGATGACCTTTTAAAGTCCATCCAAAAAATTATATTACTCCAAAATACTAATAAAAATTAAGAGCATTTTCGACCACTTTAAGCTGTTATTATACTGTGAACGAGTATTGCGCAGTCGGTTATACCCGATTGCAACCTTTTTACTTGCTTTAAGCAGATTATTGTAAAAAATGCTGCCTGCATTCCTTTACCATATTGCTGAAATTGGAACATTCTCAAGATTATTCCTGCAGTAATAAATATACTAAATGGGTCTCAGATTTAACTAAAACTTTTATTACGAACTGAACTCTCTTTGGGATATTAAGACTAATTTAGTTTGAGGTCAGTAGATGGCCTAGTCTTCCATCGACCTGGGTCTTCCGGGCGCGATCAACGTCGGCCGAGGGCGAAGGGGTCGCTGGACGAGGTCTTCACGTAGTAGATGCCAGCCTTGGGCACGGAGGGTTCGCCGCCCATGCGATGCGACTGTCGCTGGCTCTGGTCACACTGCCACTTGCGCTGCTCCCGCTTGCAGGGCGTGCCCCAGAAGCCGTCCGGGGAGTTAATCGACTCGGCGAACATCTGATAGGCGCGTATGTGCGAGCAGCCCAGATAGAAGCAGTTGCGCTGGTAGAGTCCATAGTTCGGATAGAAGGTGGCGCTGCCGGTGGGCTTGAGGAAGCCAAAGTTGCCGCTCGTGTGCATCGACTCGACATACTTGGCATCGCTGGGATCGATGCGGAACTGGGCGCTGCGATGGCGGAACGTCGGCCCGGCCGGATCCAAGGCGAATATGGTATTGTACTGTTCCGGCTTGAGGCGTTTGCCCGCGGCGCCGGCTATCTGGGCGCCCAGCGAGTGCCCAATCAGATACATGTCATCGTAGCTGGCATTAAACTGGCGCTTCAGTTCGCGGGTGAACTGGACGAGCTGGGCGCCGAACTCCTCGATTAGCTTCACCACGGAGAAGTAGTTGATGTTCGCCGAACTGGCGCTCCAGTCGACCACGATCACATTATAGTCGCCGTGCCGCAGATAGGCGTTCTTCACGTCCCTGTTGAAGGAGCCGCGCGACTGGCTCATCCAGCCGTGCACGATGAGGCGCGTGGGCAGCGATCGATTGAATCCGGCGTGGCGCCACTTCTGCTCGTTGCGGTAATCCAGCTCGCGTCCGCACTCGGGAAACTCGCGCTTGAACAGATAGAACTGCATGCGATGGCGGGGCGTGCCGAACGGATTCAGATTGTGGGCGATCTTCTTGATGAAGGACAGGTCCAGGAAGCTGCCAATGCCGCTGGGCTCGCTCAGATCGTTGTCGCACTTGTTCCACACACAATGCTCGGCGCCCTCGTACTCATCCGCCTCCAGCGTGGCCAGCAAGTTGTCCGGCTCCTCCTCCTCGAATTCGCCGCGTATGCCGATCTCCACCTCCTCGGGATCGGGCACCAAGTCCATAAACTCACCCATCTCAGACTCATAGCTATCGTCAATGGCATTACCCTGACCTGTAACGGAAGGAGCAACTTTAGGTTCTGGCTCTGATTCGCGGCGTGTGAGCTTACCGTGAACCGTGCCGATCAGCAGGACTACGGCAAGTAGTTGGCACCACATTTTGATTCGATCAGCTGTAATAGACCCACCGCACCACTGAAGTGACTGTGGGACTATGCTGGCTATGCTTCCTATAAATACGATCGATTCGCTGCACCTGCAGCGCTGACATTAGCACCCAACTTATCAGCCTCAAGCGACCAGTGGCGTAGCTCGTAGAACTTCAGCCCCCTTTCAGCCGGTGCCTAGACTGCAGCTCGGCTGGGAACGCCTCTGCGCCCGTCGACTGACAATCTACGCTTAATCGGATTGGCATTGCCCGCCGTAGCGCGAGTGGCACGCGTTTCCCACAACCAGCTCACTTAGATGCAGTTGATTTTAATTTGCAATACCGGTTCCACTTATACACATAGGTATATGAACTTTACTGATTTAACTTTGATTTGATGACGTTTTGGGAATTCCTTTAATGGCAATTGGGCGTTTTACATCGCTTAAATCATGCTATAGCATTAGCACCCAATTACCTGGTCAGCATGACGTAAGTCGGGTCAATAGAAAAGGTTAACAATTCTACTAATTCGACTACTACTAACTAACCACAAGTAATAATGACGTCCAATACTCTTAGCTGGAATATTGATTGTTCAAGCCAAGTTTTTAAGTCAATTCTCGAGAGTTTTGGTTTTACTGAAACTACGTCAGTTCCTTCATATTTGTCATCCCTCATTACGTAGATGTATAAAGCTTAATTAATGATTGAAATAGCTCTCATAGCTGTTGATTTAATTTGCTTTAGCTACATTAGCTAACTAGAACCATTAATGCTGTGCTAGCTAGAAAATAATAAAATGAATTATAAAATGAATAATACAAATTATAAAATAATTCATTTTACAAAAATACTCATTTGTTCACAAATAAATAAATGTAACTTTTATTTCATAATTGAACTAATATTTATTATTTATTTTAAGCAACATTTATTTCCAACATCGAAATTTCTAATTTCAGAGTTGAAGCATATATGCATAAAAACCTTATATCAAAAATATAACAAAAATATATAATAAAAAATAACTTACCTTAAATCACAAGAGTTTGCAATTCATGATAAATTCAAAAAATGTCTGGTGTAACAGTTTTGCGCTAATAGTAATGTAGCAATCAGCTTTGTGTTGTCTGGTGCGATTTTTCGAAATTGCGGCAGCATTTGTTAAGGATGGCAGCACCAATATTAATCGCTTAGCCGCTAAACCACTTATCGATAGATATTGTTTTGTGCGTGTTATCAATGACATAGAAGAAGCAAAATTGTAAATATCAATTACATTTAGGAAAGATAGCCGCACAGCGCGGCTAAACAAATCAATAGTATGAGTCTTGACGACGTCATCTACGTAATATGCCTGCTGGCCTGCATTGGCGCCGGCAGCTATGTAAAAAAAATCCGCAATGAGGCGCAGCGCAAATGCGTTTGCTCAATGCTGGGCATTATTGTTGTCGTGATTGTCTCGGGCTTCCATAGCCTGCACTGCGCCATCTCCGTGGCCCTGGGCACGGCCAGTGTGCTCCTAGTGCATCCCAGGTAAGTTTAATTTGAGATTTTCGTGTTTTTCCGGCAATTTATACGCACTCACATTTCCAGCAATTGCCATTTGGTGACCTTTGTCGTTATGTTTGGCTACCTGGTTTTCTTCCGGCTAGCCTACGTCTTCGGCCTGCCTGAGGTGCCTGGCCATACGAACATGATACAAATGTTGCTCACACTAAAGGTTAGTTGCATAACATTTGCGGGCTTAGCACAAGTCTCTATTCTTATTTGTATGTAGGTTTCTGGCATTGCATTTGAGAAAACCGCCGCCTGGAAGCGCTTGCGCGAACGCAAAGAACAGGATAGCAATATGGATCGGGATATCAACGATGAGCCCAGCATCGAGATAACCGACTACGATGTGGAGCTGCAGCAATTGACTGCCACTGAAATTGTCCACTATAGCTTCAATTACGTTGGCGTGCTCACAGGTCAGTTCACAGTTTGTTTTTTATTATACTCAATTCTGTCTGTCTTCTTTGTAGTCGAGAAGTTGCCATTGTATGCGCTTTTTTATGCATGCATGCAGCAACCTTGCATTACTCGACTTGCAGCCGGTGCCAAAGTCCATTTACTCGGTTGTCTGAACTTTCGTAGATAGCGAATATTTTATGGCTGTCTATCAATAGAATCCACTAATCGCTGTATGTTTACACGTCTTATCTAACCACACAGTCAGCGTGTCTTTCTGTTTATAAACTTGCAGAAAGCCATAAATAATTTATTAATGGATTTTGGATTTGAATTTGTATGACTAGTGTGTTGATAGATTAAATATTGTTTAATATTTATCTTAATAATTTACGTTTATCTTTAAGATAACAAACTATTTAAAAATATTATAGTTTCCAATCCAGTAGAAATAGTCCACAGTTTGGTTCACGGTTCAAACCAATGCCTAGCTTTCGGGTTCGATTAGTGAACCTGGTTTGGCACAAAAATTCAGCTAAAACAAACGAAAATAAAACCAAACTATTTATAATCAGGTTCTGCCGAATTTTTGGGCAACTGGTTAGATTAACGATTATAAAAATATTAGAATTCTAAAATTCTAGAATTCTAGAATTCCTTTAGCGATCAAATATTTCTTTGCTATTTAAAATTCTACTACAATTTTCAGGCCCATATTATCGCTATCGCACATATCGTGACTACTTTGAGATGCCCTTCAAGGATCATGCGCCCTGCGTGCAGGCAACCATTGAGCAGCTCAAGTGGGCCGTCTTTTACTGCAGTCTTTATCTGTTGGCCAACTATTTGTGGCCACTCGACGTGAGTACTAGAAATAAGAGCCAATTAATAACGATATTAATGTAAAATATAATTGTCTACAGTACGCGCTGAGTGATGAATTCTACAACGATCGATCCGTTCTCTATCGCCTGCTTTATGTGTGGCCAACATTCTTCATCTTCCGCGCACGCATCTACACTGGGCTAACATTGAGCGAGTGCGTCTGTACGATGGCCGGATTTGGTGCGTATCCGGACGAAACGGATGCCAACAATGGAGAGGGGCCGCGCAAGCGTTACCAGCACATGAAACGTGATGCCGAGAAGCGCAGCTACAATTTCACGACAATTGTGAATACACGCGTTATGGAAGTGGAGCGCTGCTGGACGTTCCGTGAGGGCATGAAGCACTGGAACGTGTGCGTGCAGTATTGGCTGGCGGTAAATGTGTACAAGTTGTTTCCCATCAGGAAGTATAGGTGAGTGTGCCTCAATCGCATACGTAATACATATTAATTGTTTTGACCTCTTCAGAACGGGCGCCATTTTTCTGTGCTCGGCATATTGGCATGGTTTCCGGCCGGGACACTATTTCTGCATCATGGGCGCACCATTCTGTGTGTTTCTGGAGGACATGTGGCATAAGCTGGTGCGCAAGGAGGCTGTCGGCATGCAGCGCAACGTCATCGATGTGATCTTCTGGATAGCCAAATGGTTCGCCTTTAGCTACCTGGGCACCGCCTTTCTACTGTCCTCGTTTGACAACATTTGGCGCTTCTACAGTTCCGTCTTTCACATTGGCTACATCACCTGGGCGCTTATGGTAGCCCTGGGTCTCTACTTGACCAAGCTTAAGAAGGCAGCCGAACGCAAAGCCAAACGCGCCACAGATTCCATTGCGGCTGCTGGAGATCCCAACGTAGCCAAACAAAAGGCGCAGTAGAGAACAAATTAAGATATGCAGCGCGAACACATATGTTTAATAGTTAAATACTGCAACTTTTTGTGTTCCATTTACGTATACATAGATGTTGTAGATTGTTAGTCAAATGCTTATACACATGTACACCATAAGATATTACCTATCTTTTTATATAGGTAAAATTTAGGACAAAGCCTATTACTGAAATTACTAAATCTAAACCTAAATTGGTCCATGTTTAAATTAAAATAAATGTACTAAATATTTGAACTACATAAATTTTCCCTGACAAATTAACTTATATTTTTAATTTATTTTATATATCCTTACAATGTTTATTCTAATTTGTGTGTATTGTGGAAGGGAAACAAACTTTTCCAGCCCCTTTTAATTATATATCTTATTCATCTGGATAAAGGGACAAACTTTATGTTTAGATCAGAAACCATTAAAACCACATTTTCCGATAATTAATTTGTTTTAAAGGGTATCCCATATAATTATGAAAACGGTTTATTAACAAAAAACTAGAAGTTTAACAGACTATAGGTTTTTGTATTTATTGTCAAACTTAAACATCATTATAATATATAGCAGATATTTCTAATGTTTTATACAAAATGCTGGTTTTGAGATTGAGATTGAGCTATGCAATTTAAAAAGGAAAAATTCGAGATGTAAAAAGATATGATTAATACAGGCAAATATAATAAAATTCGAGTGCAAATATGTTTGTTTGTATTTCCAATTGTTCTGATTGCGAATAATGTATGTCGACTTGTATGTAATTATCTAGCGAAAGAATACTAAAACCAATTGGTGGTCTCCATAAGCTATATGTAGATTAACGATTTTGTAATTGTGTTTTTGTTTAATTTATATTCGATACCAGCTCGAATTTGGTCTAAATTCAATTCGTTTCGATTTCAGTTTCATAAATTTAGTTTCTTCAAATGTGGAGCATGGCAAGAGATTTCCTGTTGCTGTTGCTGTTGCGTTACGGGTTACATTACCGGGTTTTAAGCGTCGCCCTCGAAATACCCTTTGGGCGAGGGCAACAGCGATTGTCAGGCCGTTGACGGCTCATCGGTAACCAGGGACAGACGACGCTTCACATCCTGTGTGGTGTTATATGCGCCACAATGCACGCACTTGAGTCCGATAAAATGGAATTTGGTTTTTGAAGTCTGTAATGGAATAGTGGAGGCAGGATCAGCGACAGGCACACACACACACGTACACGCTGGGAACCCAGATACCTTGTGACAATCGTTGCAAAAAATGTGCACACGCTGATTCTCGTACTTGAGCGGCACGGGCATCCGCAGTGCCTGGGCGTCCAGATACTCCCAGAGCGCCGTCATGTCAATCAGCGATGTTTGGCATGTGGGGCAGGTATAATGGCCCGAGGCCAGCAGCTGATCGAAGCACATTTTGTGCAACAAATGCCCGCAGTCCGGAATGTGGCATGGAATGCGCGAGGTGTGTATATCGCCCAGGCAGACGGGACAATGCGATCGCGAGATGTTCTCCACGCACTGCAACAAATAAATGCATTAATTTAAACGGTGATTCCCACACTTAAGCCTATATGCAAAAGTTAAAGAGATTACTCCTTTCTCTTCACCCAGCATGGATTATAATTTTAAATGATTACCGGTTTCTTATCGGTACCTGTTACAGGCAAATACCGTTTCAACCGTTGGCCAATTTGACGTTTTACGCAACTTGATTTTTGATCAAACTCTTAAGCCGAGCCGATGGCAATTAGGAAACCAGTTCAGCCGTGATTCTGCATAAATTTCAATACTCAAGGCTATTATTTCTTCTAATGCCCCACAATCTATTTATGCACATAATCAATTGGCCAGCAGTGTCAGGGCTAGCAACAAGCAAAGCGGCAATTAAAACGAAAAAGCCCAAATATGATTCATTTCCTTAAGCTAAACTTAAAGTGATCATTGATGGGGTCGCGGCTTAAACAAACTTGAAAAGAATAGCTATGACATCAATAAGTTCTCTTTACCTCGTCTCGTCAAAACTTCCAAGCAATAGGTGTTATGGAGTTTTAAATTCAATTAATTTAATTTTAAAAGTTAACAAAAAACTGCTTTTCAATAATATATTAAAATATGCAATTATTGCAAGCTTTAAGTATCCTTAATGAGATTTTAAATATGAAAGTACTTATTGGGAAAGATCTTATAAGACATTTAAACTTTAAGTAAATAAATATTTTACTAAACAAAATAGAGGTTTTGAGCATAGATATTTGATCGTCGATTAGAAAAATAAAATTTGGAATGAATGTTATTTTACTTTTTGAAAACTTTTAAATCACTCTATTTTATCGAAGAGTGTATTTGGTTAAAAACAATTTATTTACTTTTGTGCCAACCGACTTTTCGGTCAAATTATTTCATTCCCTATAGAAAAGTCTTAAATAAATAAGAATATTATAATTGTACGAATAATTAGGAAATTATTTGTAAAATTCCACCAGGTTCTGCTTACCCTATGTCCATCGATCTTGAGCTGCATCGGCAGACACATGTTGCAGACCTCGCAGTGAAAGAAGTTGTGGGCACCGCCAATGCGGCAGATGCCACAGCCATGACAATGATATTGCTGCTTATCCGCATCATCGAACAGATTGCAAATGAGGCATGTGTACTGTAAACAAAAGGTGGAAGAAAATACGCATTATAAACAAACACAATTATAGAGAGAGAGAGTTGCAAGTTTGGGATTTACCTTGCCGAAGCGTACGCCGCACTTTTCACATTGTTCCTGCACCTTCTGCCGCGTGTTGCACTCCGAGCAGATGAGTTCCGTGAGGGTCTTGCGATCGAAGTGATGCGATTCGTTCTCGTCGTGGCAGAAGCGGCACTTGTAAAACTTGTTGCAGCAGGGCGTCTGCAAAGAGTGCACAGAGTTCACCAGTTAGTGTTAGTAGTAAGAAACGGGCTTTACTTTTCGAGTTTGGGATGAGGCAACAAACAAATCAAGCGCCATATATTGATTAGCGAAATTCAATTCCGAATGGCACTGTTAATGAAAGATGAGACGGAAGGAAAGCCGGCATGGAAACCAGCGAGTAGCATGAAGTACGTGACCAGCCGTCCCGAAACAATTCCATTTGGTTTGGTCTCGGATCGAACGAGCACGGTTAGACCATGGGACTTGGCGTAACCATAAACATTGCAGACGCAACTTAATTTAGAGAGTCATAAACCTTAATGAAATCAAACTGAAACTGAAATCGAAGACAGGCGGCGCCCGCGGCCAATTTGTGGCAAATATACAATGGGCTGCACAGAAACGCGTCGGTTCATTAGATCTCTGCTAATTGTTTGTTTAAATACGCTTATTTGCCAGACAGATTTTCTTAAAATTTTTGTATATGTCGTTACAATAAAAAAAATATATGTCCAGTTCACTGCAGAATCTCCTATGGCAATATTAAATCAGGTTTCGCGACCTCCAAACAGTTTTACACGCCCATGCTCCAAACGAGATGACCCTGAGATTTCGTTACATTTCTAAAAATATATATATATTTTTTATTTTTTGCACACTTGACATATTCGTAATTGACCACGCAATGTGCTCGCCATTGGAAATTTTGGGAAATGCACAATGCAATGTAATAAAAACAAATTTTATTATAGATTTTAGATTTTTTATATTAACAGCCTATTGGCATACTGTATTTAAATATATCAATATAAAATATGAAAGGCAGTTCGAACTTTATTTATTTTTATTATTATAGGATTAGCATAGATGCAAGTTCGAGCCTCACAACAATGTGAATTTTATGGATTCATTTATGAACTGTAAAGAAAATCGCCTAAATTTAGCATATATTTATTTTTGATGGCTGACAGTAGATGTGAGTAGACGATAATACAAAATAAATAACTATAAGAAAACCTAAATTTGCTCTTAAAATTTATCTAAATTAATTGCAAGATATCTAATCTTGATCGCAATGAAGCTATAATGACTACTTCAAACTTAAATAATAAACTAAAATAATTAGACGTGCGCTTAAAACCAAGATACATTTTTAATTAAAATCATTTAATAATACTCTTTGAAGGAAATAAAACTATATTAACTGTCAAAAATAGGCCTATATTTTATAAGTCGATCTATCTAGATATTGTTAGATCCTAAGATATTTAAATAAAAATATATATTTCTCAGATTTTAGAGAATAAAATACGTAATTTTGGCATATGTTTATATTTGCAAATCATCTCTGGATCCTTTAAATTTTATAACGATTTTTTTGATTAAGGACCATATTCTAAACTTTATTGAATGTGCTGGTGGCTTCTTTTTTTCAAAATGAATGCAGAATATCTTTATTAAGCTGGTGTCAACTATATTGAAAAGTTTTCTAGATATTTATTTGTTTTTAATACGTCCCAAAGATTTTTAAATTTAAAGTTAATAGTATTAAATAGCTTTGTTAGTGCATACAACATTTGCCGTGTTATTAAAAGCTTACATTTCATATTCTAGCGTATATTAATGCAGCGCATTATTATTGCTATTAATAAAAAAACACTTGAAATCAGAGTAAAGTACCTTAAAATCCGGTTTCTTTGATTTTCCCACTATCATAATTTTTAATTTAGAAAAATAAAAGCTCATTTCTATAAAATCAAGCATGCTTTAAGATACTTTACATCCATTTAGATAAGCAAAATAGTTAACGACGATTTAAAAACTATCAGAAATAATAATTATAGCTAAGTCAACTATTTTCCAAAGCAAACAAAATTTACAAACGATCATTTTTAATAGGTCAAAATAATTCCAAGTAATGCCAATGCCAAGTATTGCAGCAGTTTTAAATGCAAACACGGTCTCATATAATAACAAAATATACACGTTTACGCATATTCAACTCAGTTCACCTGATTCAATAATACATAAATAAATATGCAAGTCTGTATATGTATGTTAAACCCACATGTAAACTGAATTAGTTAGTTACTTGCTAAATCGGCTTATAATTAAACGTGTAAACACAATACGTCTGCTTGAACGGCCTTTTCTCTATAATAAACAATTAAATATCGTGTTCCGTGTCATTTTTTAAAACAAAAAATTATTTGCTTCGCTTACTCAATATGGGTAGGGGACAAAATATTTGAAAGCAATTAACCAAATATTAACATGTAAGGGGCTCTAGTCGGGAACGCCCGACTAGGTGATACGCTAAGCCCCGTCTTCATAAACATTTCAACCCACTTGCATTCATAGCCACATACACAATACACAAATTGTGATTCACGCCACAGGCAGTGCAATTTTCTCAGATGCTGCTTTGTGAATAACTTTTGAACTATGAGCGTGATCTTAATGATTTTTACTACGTAATAAGATCATTCAAATCTATGTTCATACCAAAGCCCAAGTCTGTAGTATGTGAATTTCATTTTTTTCATAAATGGGGCATCCAGAATCCGAAATATTTTTAACCTGCGTATGTTTCACGCGCAATTGTCGAACCAAATTTGATGGCCCGTATTGCGTCTAGAGCTTTTGTAGTTTCCCAAATCGCTGCGTTCATACAGACGGACAGACACACGGACAGATAGACGGACAGACGTACAGGGCTAGATCGACTCAGCTCGCCGTCCTGATCAAGAATATATACACTTTATGGGGTCTAAGATGCTTTCTTCCGCCTGTTACATACATTTGCACAAAACCATTATGCCCTTTTTACCCATTTTTAATGGATTCAGGGTATATAATGCTGTCACACACATTATTGCTGAAAGCAATTATTTACTGTTTTTTTGAAACTTTTGGCGGCAGGTATAACAAAATAAAAGCAAACAGTTGCATAACTAAATAATGAAATCGGAATTCTTAAACCGCAGCTTGGCGTATTTTCTTTTGCGCTTGTCAAAGTTCATGTCAGTTAAGAAGAAGTAACTGTTTAATAAATTATAACATGTCAACAAGTTGGCAATAACTCACCGACTGCTTGGCAAAAGTCAATTAATTCCTTTTGACAAATTTCATTGTTAAACAAGATGTTAAATATTTATTTTAAAGGTGCTGCTACAATTTAAATTAATTTATATAACTTTCGTTATTTATTTAAGATATGACAGTTCCATATGCAGTATTGAAAAAATGTATTAACATTATAAAAATTGTGGTCATTCTATATTTAAAACAAGACTGATTCTTGGAAATATAATTTTTATATACCAAAAATTTTATAATTCGAATTTCATGCATATATATTTGACAAGTAAGCTCCACAAGCTCAATACTTAATGTACCTAAATCTTTCTGAACGTCGTTTAATTTAAATATGCTAGACAAAACCTGAGCAGATCGGCATTTATGTTAGTACATAAACTGAACCTAATTGCCAAAAGGCAAGTGCTGAAAAAAGTATGGAAACAAGCGCTTAATTTATGCATTCCCGAAAATAAAAAGCAAAGTGTTAATACTTAATTCAACAATAAAGATATAGGCTCGTAATTTAGACGGGATCAATGGAGGTGTTAAATGGGCACTCACTTTCTCAGATACTGCAATCGGATTCAATCGGTGAGTAAGCTGAGGAGGGGCGGAAGGGCATAATTACCACCCCAATAAAGAATAATGAAATTATTTTATCTAGACTGATCGACTGCGCGATACGCTGCACCAAAGTTGGCTGTACAAAAATTAATAATAAATAAAAATCAATTGATATGTAGAGTTTTGATTTTAATTTAATTGGTTTTTATTGTTTATTAATTAACAGACTGTATTTATATCCCTATACAGATGGACGAACGTACAAAGAACAAGGCTAAAAGGCTTGATGCATTCAAGCTCTAACGCTGATCAAAATTATAATATAGTTATGTAAGATAAATTAATCATACGCAATATAAATGATCCTTTAAATCACCTTCTAGCTTTAATAAATTCCATGAATTTACACATTTTTTCATTATTTTTCGCCTAGAACTTAAGTGTAAATTGTTGTTAGATTTGATGTTAGATTCTACGAGTGTGTAATGTATACCTCCTTTATCATTGTGTTGCTTTTATTACTGTTGGATTGTAAGCACAATTCACAGGCAAATACTAATTCTCCCAATTGAGCCCAAATTATGCAGCCACACACAACCCACAAAAGAAACATACCCGCAATTGTGTGTGCCTGGGTGTCTTTATGTGTGTCGTTGTCTGTGTGTGTGTGTGTTTGTGTGTGCGGGACCTACGTTTGTTTGTTTGTTTAGAAACGTATAAATAAGTTCAAATGTTCGTTTTTCGGAGGCAACACAAACGCTGACTTCAGGAAGAGCGCCACAACGACGAAAACCAGAAGCCGACAAATCGAGGCGCCTTCGCAAATTCCCACGTGGTCAATATAATCGATGATATTGTGGTTTAGAACAAAAAATACACAAATGGCAATTATCCAATGTGATCAGATAATAAAGAGATTTAAATTTTACCCTTAGGGTTGCTGTAAGAACTCGAGTTTGTAGGGACCAGAGGATTTTTATCAACGTGTACCAATTTATAATCGAAGGATATATAAAATTGTTAAATTAAATTAGATTATATCAATAAAAATATTTAGGAAACTTGAAATTTAGATTATTATTTATTAAACCAATTCAATTAATAAATAATTTGACGTGTAGCGATTTCTGTATCTTAATTTCATTAATCAAACTATAAATACTTTTTATTACATAATAAAAATAATACTGATTTCGCGAATGAATTTGATTGCAACTTAAATTGATGGCAGTGGGATCAACAATAAATTAGAACTAACTTTCTAATAGACTTGATGCCTATCATAAAGATAGATTAAAGTCTTTATCAGGTTTACCACCTTGATCAAAAATTATAATTATATAATGGGGATACAAAAAATCGAATTGGTTAAAAAAAGTCGTTTAACACGTTGATATACTTATAAACGCGAAACTTTTTAGAATAAATAAAAATAGTATATTTTCGATGCCTCTAAAACCTTTTCTGTTTTTCTTAAAAAAACATATTAAATGATATTGTTAAACATATTTGTTAAAACGATGAAGAGAATTAGAAGTGATTTGTGATATACAAAGTTTGAATTTTACTAATTTTTACAAATTAATTTTAAGGGCAAATTTGACAAAATTTAAATAGTTGTATTAAGTAAAGATGACGCCTGAAATTTGATTGTGCCTAATAATAATTTTAAGAACTTTGCAACCCGAAACAAAAATTTCAGAAATTGGATGAATTCAAAATACAGATTTAAGAAATCCTAAAAGAAACTTTAAGGATTCTAAAGATGCGTGTAAGAAAGAAAACAGATAACTTGTTGACTTCATGTTCAAATGTTGAAGCTCATGTCAAAGCTCAGGTTAGAGACTAGCGTTGGGATAAATTTGAGATGCTTACCACAAACATGGCGCGACGTTTGTAGTGCGTGCAACCGAAGCGCAATGATTCCGGCGTCGTTGGCTGCGTTGCATCAATGTTGTTGCTGCACTTGTTGCTGTCGTGTGAAAATTGGTCGTGTTGCTGCTGCTGCTGCTGTGCTGTTGTCGCTTAATGTGTGCAACGACAGCAACATCCTTGAAGGCAATGTTGCTAGCCTCCATGGCGGACTCGACGTGATTCTTATTGCAATATTTCTTGCCAATGCTGTTACTATTGCCGTCAACAATGTTGCTGTTGCTGCCATCGAATTTGAGAGCCGGCGTCGAATGTGATTTTCGCAAATGAACAGCCGCAACGGTGCTTGTGGCTGTGACTGCGGCGGCGACTGTCGCTGTGACTGTGACTGTGGCGGGGGTGTTGGCAGACGTTGAGCACGACGCAGCACACGATGCCAGCGCCGTTGGCGACATAATCAGCTGTTGTTGCTGTCGTTGTTGTTGTTGCTGTTGTCGCGCTATCTCAGTAACAGTCGCTGAAGCTAAAATAGCAAGCGGCGTTGATGACAATGATGATGATGATGATGATGATGATGATTGTACGCTTGCTGTTGTTGTTGCAGCTGAGGCAGCCTCCAGTGAGGTCGCCGATTGCGACGACGATGTCGTTGACGATGAATTTAAATTGAGTTGATTGAGTTCTTTTGTATTGGTAAATGTTTGTACATCAATGTTGCTTTTATTGTAGTAGTTGTCGCTCTTACTGTTGCTGCCGCTGGTGCTGCTGCTGCCGCTGTTGTTGTTATGCGCGTTTTTGTTGTTGTGGTTTTCACTTAGCGATATTCTTCGCTGGCCGAGCTGCCGCTTCAATTTGTTGCAGCCACTGTTGCCCAGCCAATTGTTGCTGCTGCTGATGCAGTCGTCACTGTCGCTGCTATTAATTGCTACCATCGACGTTGCCTTTTCAATTGCTTCAATATTTAAATGATTTGCCGCTGCCGCCGTTGCGACATAAACTTGGTCTTTGTTCGCTTCGCAGCCGTGCCTGGAATTGTGTGGCGGCTGTTTATATGGTATCTCTGCCTTTGGCTCCGCAGCAACAACAACCACAGTGTGAGCGGACCTAGCCTTAGCTTCTTTATTTTGAGCAACGAGTCTTGCGGTTATTGTTGTTGCCCCTGCTGCTGTTGTTGTTGTTAGTAATTTCGATTTCGTTTTATCGCTAGCCGATTTGCCTCTTTGCAAACTTTCGTTTGTGTAACTTTTTATATTCGCGCGTCGTCCACGCTCGCAAATTTATCTGAAGCTGCTTTCAAAGCTTCACTAGTTGACAATGGGACCAAACACATTTATTTCGGAATTCATGTAACAATTCCTACATTCTTGTCGAAACATTTTCAATATTATTATTTATTAATTTTATTAAATCTTATTAAACCTTCTTCTCCAATTTGAACTCAAATTTATTCTATTCAAAAGAATTTACTCTGTTTAACATTTATCTCTGATATGTAAATTATTTAAAGTAATTAATTTGTGGTACATTTGTATTCGTTATAAACGTATGAAAATATTCCTTAATTTTTGCGCACAGTTCGAATACCTTTGTCACAGTGTGCGACGAAGGCACACTTGTTTTCATAACGACGAGCTGCAAGTGGCACGCTGAGACTTTCGCTTGCTGTTTTGACTGTTGAGCCACGACCGGAGCTAAGCTTTTTGACTATGAATGAAGACACTATTCAAAATTACTCTCATGCAAGCGCACACACGTTCACGCGTACGAATGTAAGTATGGAAATGCGATTATACAGACACAGTGTGTACGTTAACGATTATTTGCTAACATCTTGTATGTACTTAATTTAAATACATATTTAATGCACGTATGTACATGTATTTTATTATCTTGCGTTTCGGCAAGAAAAGCCCAGGGTCTTGTTTACTTAGGTTTTTTTGCAATTATAAAGGGAACACGCCGACAATAAATATTGAAACTGTGCACAAATTAAATACGCGAACGCGAACCGATAAAAAGGCCAAGCGGAGAACCAGACTGTCGACAATCGAGCTGAAAACCCGCTAGACAACAACAACAACAACAACAGCAACGAAAACAAACCCGAAATACAGATTTCGATTATTAACTTTCCATGTCTTACGCATGCACGCACGAACGCACGCACGCAGGCGCACACAAACACCAAAAAACTCAAATGTGGAAATTATATTAATGCAAGTTGCATTTTCTTTTTAGAATAAAATTTTTTTAATCAGCTTTAAATGTTTCAATTACGTTTTCAACATATTTTACCTATCTTATGTATATATTTTAGTTCTCTACATTTGTATGTGTTTCGGTTTTTTGTTTTTATAATTGGTGTTTTTGTTTTTTTTTTATGCAATTTGTTGTTTAACGTGTTTTCTGCCACTTCTTCGTGTGTGCATGGTGAGCTTTTAAGGTTTTTCAGATGTATTTTTGAACTGCTATCATCTTTTGTACAATTCGAGCATTGTGTGTATATGTTTGTTAATTATAATTTATTAACAATAAAAGACATAGTGAAACACACCAGCGAATGCTACAACAACAACGCCAACAACAGCAACAGGCGTCAATTAAATTAAATAAATGAGTGCACCGCTCAGCGGTTTAACGTCGCGCTCTCGTCGTGTTTTGCTTCGCGCGGGCTTCACTTTTCAACTGACGAAGATGCCGAGCATTGAACTACACGTGTGGAAGCCCCGAGAGAGAAACTCTATTAGGCTTGTATCAAAGTCACAGAAAAATACCTACCAAAAAAAAAATACTAACAAATCTTATAAAATAGCGATGTACGTTTGCAAAACATTATTACCTTAAACAGTACAATAATATTAGTTTCTTATACGTATGTAACTGTTTGAGGCTAAAGAAATTCTCATCAATACTCTAACTTAAACTCTAGTACTCATACTACTTTTAACAAAGTGCAAAACCATCGCTTAACTCTGGAACACACCATATGTTAATGAGCAACGGTCGTCCCCACAATCGTGGCTCTCAGCTTTGCGCACTTTTTGTTGCTAGTGCGGCCACATTATCTAAAGCTTTCGATTTAGTGAGATAATCGTGCTTTCAGTAGCATCTCAATGTCGCGAAAGCTTTAACTTACAAAAACGAATGTGAATTGCAATCATAGTTTACTGCACTGGGATAGAATATACATAGATGACCGATTGGAAAAAACTTTATCTTAATTTTAGTTATCTAACAATTTGTGGTATCAATATACCCATATTTATTGTAAATACGACTTAAGTGTTAAATTTTTATTTTGAAAAAAAGTGGGACTTTTAATAGGAATGGTTTCATGTGTTACCGATATATCGATACAAATTACATTTAAAAGCTCGTTGGCTATCGATTAGTCGATCGCGATTCATTGAAACACCGTGCGCTGGAATTTGAAAAATGTTCGCTAAATTTGTCAATATTAATACCAAGAAATGTACCGAAAATGAATAAAAGAATGGATGAAGTTTGTTGGATAGGGTTACCTCACAACAAAATAAAAATAAAAGAGTTTTCTATTAATTATTTAGACGACGAACAACGGATATGAATTTCTTCTCTATGGGACAACGGATTTGCCTAGAGTTTTCCTGTGAGGACTACAACAAATGTACACAAATTATTTAATTATATTAATTGTAATACGTTGTGACGAACTCTTATAGTAAGAAAGTTAAATTTATTCTACAAAAACTAAACCTTGTATGTTTCCGAAGCTGATATGACTATATATCTCGATTCAATCTGATTATAATTTAATTACGTGGACAAAAGTGCTGAGATGTAATTGATTGCGCTTAACGAAAATGAATTACCGAGTTTTCATCATCAAAAATGCGGAGCTCCTCCTGCAGAAATTTATGTCATTTCTCCAGCTGCTGTTTTGCCTCGTTCCTGTCGCCTTAAGGTTGCAGCTCCAGATAATGGCGCATATTGATTATAAACAATTGTTTGTCATTGTCGGCACTATCTTAAATATAATTGTTATTTTTCGTTAATACATTTGTATATTTTCGGCATGGTTTTTGACAAAGAATTTAACCTCCCAATCGCTTTTAATGTTCTGATTTAAAGTAGATTATAGAATACATGATGGAATATAAAAAAATATGTTTCGAAAATAAGTAAGTGGGGAGTTCACGATATTTTTGGGAAAAGCTCGAAAAAGTGGTTCATCTATAAA
This sequence comes from Drosophila robusta, assembly GCA_035043565.1. Lineage (NCBI taxonomy): Eukaryota > Metazoa > Arthropoda > Insecta > Diptera > Drosophilidae > Drosophila > Drosophila robusta. Next base: position 6,299,000 of record JAWNMW010000583.1, on the reverse strand, counting down.
TGCAGTATCAATATAGGGTAAACAACAAACAAAACAGAATGGTATCAATCATAATAATCAGATTTGTTTTGGCGAAGTTTTGGGAAGCGAATTTAATGGAGACCCCCAAAAATATCACATTCCTAAGTTTGGTGTCATTTCGCTCTTTTCTCTTGCAAGGGCCTAAGAGAAAGCAGGCGAACAAAACAAAACTCCAGAATCTGGTAAGAGGGCCAGGGCCAGAGCGACGGCGAGGGCGAGGGTCTGGTTAACCTGCGAGGCATAGGCTTGGAAGTGCGGCCCAGGCAGCCTCTTCTTCAGTCTGAAAGACACGGTGAGTGCGAGCGAATCGAAGTGCGGCGCGTGCGCAGAAATGAACAAAATTTAGGATGCTGCACACAAATTAAAAGAATCTGAATTAAAATTTCTAACAAATTAACAGCATTTTAAAACCAAACGATTGAGTTAAATAAAAAGACTGCAAAAATCAGCACAAAGTGCAGGCGAATTGTTTTTCCGAGACTCTATTTTAATTCGTGGCGTGGTTTTTTTTGTTGTCTTAGCATTTTCAGCGGAAACCGGTTGTGCTCTCTTTAAGCACGCTCCCAAAACGCAGCCCGAACGCAAAGCGGAACGTGGAAGTGAAAACATAAACAAAACAGAGCAAAATATTTGCACAGAACAAAACCAAAACAAAGAAACAAAACACGAAATAAAAACCGTTAAAGTACATATAAACAACAAAGAAATAAAACAGTTATCTCCTGCAATGAGCGCACGTTCACCGCATAGCGATCCAGCTTTGGCTGGGCTGCCGCAGCTAATTGAGGACTTACAGCGCTTGTGCGAGGATCAGGACAGCGCCGATGTGGTGTTCATATGTGGACGGGACGACGAGAAAATCTACGCACACCGTAGCATTCTGATGGCTCGGTTAGTTAATTGCCCCAAGCTAGAGATGGGCGCGTGCTAGATTCAAGCAATACGACACGAAACGACCGATGATTGGCAAATAAATTCTCTTTTTTATATTTTTTCATTGGTTAAAAATTCGTTTATTATTTTAAATACTAATATGAAGGTTTTTTATGCAATTGTTTCAAAAATGTATAAATTAAAAATTTAGTTTTTGGAATGAATTAATTTAGAAGGACACGTTGCCTTGTGATCAATTGATTTCAGTAATTTTTTCGACAGGTTTTTAACATTAAGTTAAAAACTTTGCTATCTTTTAATGCTACTCCTATATTTGTAATTTCAATATGCCCGTTTGCTCGTGTCACGCGCCCAACTCTGCCCCAAAACCCGACTGGCCTCATTCTCCTTTTATGGCGCTGCATTGCGTGCGCTGGCATTAACACGTGCTGTTCATTGCTCTGATTACTTAATTAATATCTCCTTCGATTCTAGGTGCAAGAGCTTTAAGACTGCCAAGCGCGGCGAGGTCTGCCGCATACCCATTCCCGGATGCACCGTTTCGCCGGCAGCGCCTGGCACTGGCACGCCGACTGCAATACGTTTGCCGCATATTAATGCCGAGCTATTTCGCCAGTTTATATTATATGTCTATACGGCAAAGGTTGGGCTTAAAATTCCATAAGTCTCCAATTATAATCTTACCATAACTTCAAATCTCTTTATAGCTTATGCTGCAGGATTATCGCGTCTTTGAAATGTTAACATTGGCCCAAGACATGGGCGTATTTGAGCTGCGCGCCGCTTGCGAGGATCATGTTATTTCCACACTATCTGTAGATAATGCTTGCACATTTTTGACCGCTGTCATGGATATTCACGAAAAAGCAGGTGGGTGACAATAAATATAAATATATTTTTATTTCGTAAATTTATTTTTGGCGCGTTTTATCGATAACTAAACTCAATATTATTGCCATTCAACTGTGTTCGCAAAAACAAATCGATAAGAACAGCTACTCCGGCGGTGGGCAAACTATCGATGCTTTCAACAGAATACCAAACTATCGTTTTACGCCTTGTTGCTGGCGATACTATCGTTTTGCGCACGTTTTATTTACAATCAAAACGAAAAACATGTATGAAAGTTTTGTTTTTTATGGATTTCTTTAAAAACAACAAGTAGAACTAAGTAGAACTAACTACAAACAACGAGCAGCTGACGGCGCAGTCGTAGGCCCCACTAACCGCACATGCTCACATTTTTGATTGCTCACGTTGCAAACGCTGGCCGTAGGTTCGCGAGATAAGGTTCCACGAGTCCATGAAACGGTCCATACACAAGGATACGCATTTCTAATGAGCAACAACAAAAACTTATTCAACAATAACAGTTTTGGTATAATAATATAATGCTCACCTGCTCGGAAGCATCAAGTGATGTGCCTGGCTTGTTAATGCACTTCTTAAAGCATTTCGTCGTCATTTGTGTAAGCAACTCTTGTGCATTGGCGACGGCAATCTGCTGTTTCACCTGGTCCATCAATTCACCCTTATCAACGGTTCCTTGAGCCATGTTTTTGTTTATTTTGAGCAAAAACTTCTCAAATTTCTCCACCTGAGACCTTCTGACGCAACCGGCCGAAATTAACTATCGATGTTGGCTTACTTTGTTATCGAGTCTTTTTTCTGACTCCGATTCCATAGACGATAGTATCGATATCAGCGAAACAGACGCCGGCAACAGCAGAAAAAAGCACGAAACGTTTCTGCGAAAAATTAAACGAAAGAGAAATTTTATAAGAAAACGGCAAAATGTCTTTTAAAGGCAACCCAAAGGTGCAAAAGGTGATGGTGCAGCCCATCAACCTGATCTTTCGTTATCTGCAAAGTCGGTCGCGCGTCCAAGTGTGGCTCTACGAGAACATTTCGCTGCGCATCGAGGGCCACATCGTGGGCTTCGACGAGTACATGAACTTAGTGCTGGACGATGCCGAGGAGGTGTATATTAAGACGCGCCAACGCAAGAATCTTGGTCGCATCATGCTCAAGGGGGACAACATTACGCTTATACAGAACGTTAGCCCATCCAAGGATTAGGCTTAAACAATAACAAAAACCTTTAGAACTAATTCCTATAAATACATACATAAGTGAATTAATTGTAAACTGCAAGCTTATACACAATAAAATGAAGCAATTTTTGTATGAAACTGACTATTTTTAATGGAAGCGCTCTGGTGAATTGATCATTTGAAATGTTTAATTAACTCGCATGTGTATTTGCTTTGCAGGTGCCAAGTGCGCGGCTTCTTTCATGGAACGCTGCATCATTTATATTGGCGAAAACGCCGGCGAGTGCGTTAAAACCAATTCTTTTCTCACACTCACCAAGGAAGCCCTTATCAAAATCATTTCATCGGACTACGTAGGTGCTCCCACTGCAGTTCCGCAGTCTTTCCTAATAACGCGCATTCTCTTTTGATTACATTTGCAGTTCTGTTTGGAGGAGGAAGAGGTCTGGCGGTGCGTCTTGGCCTGGGCCAAGTATCAGGCGGGCGTCACCCAACCCACGGCCCACTGGACCGAAGAGGAACGCGCTCGGGTCTGCCAGCATCTAAGTGGCGTCATGGGCCATGTGCGCCTGCTGCTCATCGATAGCCAGGTGTTTGCCGAGGAAGTTGAACCCACCGGCGCTGTGCCCATGGAGCTGTCACTGGAACGCTATCGCTACGCTGCCTTGCATCCCAATAAGCTGGTGGACAACGATAAGCGTCTGCAGCCACGGTTGGCTGTGAATATGTTTCCGGGCTCGCAAATCTTGCGCAACGACAAGCTGGCCCTGCAGGGCATACTCAACGGCTGGTTTGGTGTGCCCAAACAGAGCTGGCGCTTGGTCTATCGCGCCTCAACGCACGGCTTTGGCTCAAGCTCCTTCCATCGCTATTGCGACGGCGTGGCGCCCTGCATGGTTATTGGCTTGGGCGCACATGGCGAGATTAGCGGCGGCTATACGGATGTCGCCTGGGCCAAGACCAGTCGCAAGGGCGGCTATTTGCATTCAGAGCGCGCCTTTCTATTTATGTTGAATCCACCAAATGGCGAGCAGCCCACCAAATTCGATATCGTTAAGAAACCGTATGCCATCTGCTATCATCCAGAGTAAGTGGCTGACTGCAGTTGTCCAACTATATTTTAATCCATCCATATCCAACAGCTGTGGTCCCATATTTGGCGCTGGTGCCGATCTGCTCGTATCCAGCAATTGTAACGTGAACACGGACTCGTATTCGAATTTGCCGCACTCCTACGATGGACCCAATGCCGCACATCTGACGCTCTTTGGCGACTACAATTTTGCGATCAGCGATTACGAGGTTTACACTCTGGCCGCCACCCACGGCCACGGCCACAGTCAAAGCCAAAACCAAAGCCTGGCGAGCAATGGCCAGGCGCCGGGTGTGCCCAGCAAGGCAAAATACGATAGATACTAAGTTACCAATTAGACAGACTCTCGTACAGTTGTTGTTGCCCAACGCACAGCTGGCAATAAAATTCAGATCGTAATCCCAAATGGTGTTAGGAATCGAGTTTTTGACATCGCACAAGGTAACAACCAGAAATGGAAAGGTAATTAATGACTGGAAAATTTGTCGGTCTTTTTTTTCGTTGGTCAACTTCTTTTGGTTGCCAAGAACCAAAATAATTAACTCGTTTCCATGTGTCTTACTAGGTAAAGCTGGAAGTGTTGGGCGGCGGCTAAAGGTAGCAGTTAGCGAGGGTGGCTCAAATAGTTTTTATGCATTTAATACTTAAAAGGTTCAACATTTTTTTTAAATTTCCACAGAGCTGAAAACTATAACTATATTAAGTGCACTTTGTTTATAAATATATGAAAAACTTTAAAATACAGTGAAAGCTGTGATAACACGAAATTCTCCCTGAGAGCACAAGAAAATGGAACTTTCCTAAATTGGATTTAAAAATTAAATGGCAACTAGAAATCTTAAAACAAATCTCATACATCATTAATATAACCATTTGAAAAACGTAATTCAAACAAAAAGTAGATTAATTCATGTTTGTTCTTAGAACTTTTGCTGTATGTTTTTCTGAGTTTTCGGTGTTTCTTCGACATATATTGAAAGCATGACTAAACTGGAACCGACAAGGTACACTCAAGAGAGTTTTCACTGTATTTGTAACATTTGACTAAACTGTTTCTAGTTACTTTTCGAACCATTCTCGCGAGCAGCTTTCATAGTTACAAAAAATAACTCGAGAGTTTATATAAGCATTTATATATATATATATATTTATATACATAACAGACAATCAATGTTGTGTGCACTTGAACCTGGTGTTGGAGTCCACACCTCGCATAATAAACCATATCACAGCAGACAATTGACAAAGAAAAACAAATGCGTAAAAGGTAATTTCAGTTCAGCTCAGTTCAGCTAGAATAATAAGTCAGTTATAATGGCAATGGTTGAGTTATAGTGAAATATAAAGCCCGGACAGCCGGTCAGCTGGACACCACAAGCCCGTAAACAACCACGCCCCGCCCGTCTCCGGCTCTACAGTCTAGAGAGGTGTGCACATGGCGCTGAAGTTGATCTCAACTGGTTTTCAACTACTTTTCAAAATGCTTCTGATAAATTGGTCCACGCTTTAAATTGGTTCTAATTAAAGCGATTTTTACCTTCTTTTTTTTGTTTCTGTTTTTTTTTTATTATTTTATGCTGATCGAATCGATCAACGACTAAGAGTATTTGGAGCCCCCTATACATATTTTTGTCATTCGTCTCGGGGATCGGGTATAGGAATTGAAATTCGACAATGGCTAACAAACAACAAACACTTGATGTTTGGCGTTTTATTTTATTGTGACTGCACAAAAGATTGGCAGTTAAAATTTTGTTAACGACTTAAGGCCAAAACTCGAGAGCACATTTCGATAAGGCAGCTTTATAATGTATCTAATGCTGTCGTTGTTGTTGTTGTACTTGTATTTAGTTTTGACAGGCGACGTTTTTTCTATATATATTTTTTTTTTGTTTTTGTTTGGGCCAAAAGCCTGAGGGCGCCCAGGCCGCGTCAGGCGCTAGCAGAATGTCATTTACAGATCTGATTTTTTTTTCGTTGATCTCGTTGATTGTCGATTGGTTTAGATAAGTTGAGACAATTGCCAAGAAGTGTTTCAATGTCTGCCGCATAAAAAAGGGAAAGGCAAGGCAAGTAAACTGGCGCTTGCTTTTTGTCACTCATTGTTGGCTAATTGTTGTTGTTGGGGCAAACTATGTGCGAGTACTCTGATAGGAAACTAGTTCTAGCTTTAACTCTATTCAAACAATTCATAAAGCATACGTTATGTAGATATACATACATTACATATATATAGATCTATGCATCGGTTGTCGATTTTAGGGCTGGCCAATAGTGACCATCGCAGTCAATCGAGAAAAATTAGCTTAGAGTAAGAAAACATTTGAAATTTTTAAATCAGTAAAAAAAATCAATGAATGTTTCCTATATTCCATTTTTTAGCAAATGCGTTCGAACAGGAAATTTCGAAATTTTTTGTTGTGAACCGTACTAGTTGCTAAAGCTGAACCGAATAATTTTTTTCAATAGTCTTAAAAAAATATATACTTACATATACACAAAATTAATATATTTAAAAAAATATTTTATAATATATTAATTCGGTTCGAACCGGAAATTTCAAAATTTTTTACTCGGAACCGTACCAGTTGCTACAAAAACAACCACAGATATTATATACCATATATATACCATATATATACCAAATTAATATACATATATTAAACAATTTAAAAAAAAAAACATTTTTTTTTGTATTTGTACTTCAAAAAATTGCGAGTATTTGTTGTTTTCTAACATTCATCTACTAATGTATCAGGGCCATTTTGATCCTATTGGCTGACCTTGGAAGCAGGATTTTTATCAATGCCAAAATATATATCTCTATTTAATTCAGAATAAAGTAAGCAAAAAATGATTAAATGCAATTGTTAACTAAATTGTTTTAGATAAAATTTTTAAAGCTGAGACGATCTCGAAAAACTGATTCAGCGAAGCGAACCAAAAAGTAAAAACACCGCAGATTTTAAATATTTCTCAAACTATATATTAAAATATATTAAAAGTGATTTTTTTATACATATTTCAATTGTGTCATAAAGTGATAATAATACCAACCCTGGTAGCTGCGCATGTGCAATATTTGTTGGGCTTGGTCAGCGTTTGTCCGTCATAAAACAAAAAGCCTGCTATTAGCCATATATACCCATGGCCATGGCGTGGTCAGCTCTCGGTCAAGTGGACAGCTGGCCAACCCATGTGCTACAGTTTAGGTTAACTTATTTACATACATGTATAGAGGGTATAGTGGGGGAGGGGGTCACTTTGTCTTTCAGTTTACATGCAAAAGAATGGACTTTCTAAAAGTAAACTTCTAACATTCCAGAAAGTCCAGCTGCGAGTACTTTACAGCCGTATAATCAAGCAACTGATAGGTTCTGTAGGTTTTCCGTCTTGAATAAATCAATAAATTGATCTGTGTGAATCACAGTTGATATTCGTGCTTATTGGCCAACAGGAGCTATGGGCTCGTTAGGACGGATTTCCCTGACACATTCATGTGAAAGATAAGATCATGGCACGTCAGCTGTTGAATCCGTTTCCGTAAACGATTGACTGACAAGTCAAGAAATTCCAGCAGCGAGCGGATCGGGGCCGGAGCGGAACGGTGCCCAGAAGCCGAGAGTTGATCCAGTTAAGAGGTGCTAATATGCAAAGTGGACGCAATGAGCTGTGCGCTGCTGTCAGCTGCTGTGACGTAGACGTGTCTACGCCCTCGTACAACTGTCTCAGCACCCACCTAGCCAGGTGCCAGAGTCATCGTCAGCATCATTATCATCAACGCTAGCTCATCGCCAAATGCACTCGGCATTACAGCGACATAGCTGAAAGATCTCCCCCCCTCCCAGATGCACCCTGCAGAACCCTCTGCTGTAACGACTAGACATTAGTTCTGGCCAAAGTTTCTCAAGAGAGCGGAAGACTTCAAGCAATAAACAGATAGAGAGTGAGTGAGAGAGAGGGAGAACGCCCGCTCTGACTGTGTTTGCTCTCTTAAGCAAGTGTATCTCTTTTTTTGCTCTTCACAACCTGTTTTTTTAAAGCCCACTTTAAAAATACTTTTGCTTTTCATTGCCTTCAAGACGACAACGACGATTTTGTTTGGTGATTAATATGCGCTTTTCGAAAATGAAACAAACGAGTCGCCAAATGAAATAAAAATGCAGCATCGAGTCGACCCAGGCATATTGGCCCAGGTCACAAATTATCTGACGAATAGTCGTCCAATTCGCTAGTTATCTTTTTTAACCAATGCACAAATATACTAAATTTAACAAATATTCTTAACCAAGAAAAAAGTAGTTTTTTTAAAAAATACAACATTTATATATTTATTAATACCAACCAAATTTTTCTTAAAATATTTTACCAAGAGAATTTTTTTAATATATTTGAACGTTTCTCAATGCCGATTTTCTAAAATTTGCCCAAAAAAATAAGCTGAGCATTTTAAGCTATTTTATACAAACATATCTTTAAAACTCTTCCGAGAATTCTTTAAATTATCAAAATCTTTAAACCAGAAACCTTTATTTTAAATATAATTAATAATATTTTTAATATTGTACCGCAAGAACACTTTTCCATCGATTTGAATTTTGTGGTGACTTTTCAGATTATATACATAATTATGTTTAATCTGATTTTATTTTATTTTTAACATTCATTGTTTTATTTATATATTATTTTTAGAATTTTCCCTGATCGTTTGAAAATGTTACTCAGCTTGTGGAGTTGAAACTGCTTGAAAACGCCAACGCCGGAGCTTTCAATGTCAATCAAAGTAATTAATTGTTAGAGCATGCGCCGTTCGTATTGATTGATTCGCATGTTTTTCCGGTTTTGTTTTATTTTTCGTTTTGCCATTCAAAAAAACTTACGTCGCTGAGTGGAGCGGAGTGCTGCGGCCGCTCACTCTTTGAGCAACTGTTTTTAAAGTCAGTTTATTTATTTATTTTTTTTTTTGTGAGTTTTGAGGCTGGCTGAAAATATATTTTTCCCATTAAGTTTTTTAAAGGCGCACGCCGAGAACGGCTCAGTCTCGATTGTCAGCTTGTCGTGAATGGTTTTTTAGCACAAGAGTCGCGGGTACCGAGATCCAAAGTTATATTAACACAACACAACTCAGCACACGGCACGGCACTGGCACCTTAATAGCAACAACAACAGCAACAACTATTATAATAACAACAACATTTGCACATATTTATATACTACATAACTCGCAAGCGACGCTTGAGTTCGCGTGTGTGTGTGTGTGTGCGCGCTCGTGTGTGTGTGTGTGTGCCTTTGTCGCAGGGCGAGGGGTGATTTACTTTTTGCATAAATCACTTTAAAGCGCGCGCGCTGTCGCACGATTTGGTTCTGGTTCTAGTTGTTGTTGTTAATCTTATTGTTTTTTTTTCGGGGGGGAGGAAGACTCAATTATGATATGTAGGTTAGCCAGCAAGTTCGTTGCCTAAGTCTTTCGTATCATGCAGTGACAAGAACTTTAATGAAATTTACGTAACTTGAACGGGCTCGCTTCGATTGTACTACACACACACACACACACACTGTCCGGGCATGTCGCTGGCCAATTTCTCGCTGCCATTCGGTGCGCTCGCTCAGCCCTGGGGCGTCACGCTGGCCCCACTGCATCCCATCCATCAGCTGGCGAGCAACACAAACAACTTGCTCTACTCGCCCGCCGATCACCAGCAGCCGCAGACGCCGTCCGATGGCGCCGCCAGCGGCGCTGACTACTACAAGAACAATCCCTATGCCGCGCCAGCGCTGCATCAGCAGCAGGACAATCAGCAGGGACAAGGACAGCCGCAGCCTGGTTATCCTTACAGCAGCAGCAGGCGCAAGCAGGGCACCGCCTACCTGCCGCCCACGGGCGGCGGCGCTCGCAACTCTGTCTACCACATACAGCAGCAGCAGCAGCAGCAGACGCAACAGCAGCAGCAGCAGACTGCGCAGCAGCACGTCCAGCAATCGCAGCTGGAGACCAACGAGAACAGCGTCTCGTTCCAGAGCGCCAGCGTGAGCAGCGCCGGCCAGAGCACGTTGCAGCTGACGCAGTCCGCTGGCCGCGGACCCGCCGAGGGCACCTACAGCCGCTATCCCGGCCAGGCGCCAGCGTCGCCAGCGCTGAAGCAGAAACAGTACTACAATGTTCGTGGCAGCGCCAGCGCCAGCGCCACCTTCTCCAAGAACAGCGGCAGCTTTAGTATTACCGGCTTTGGCAGCAGGCAGCCACCGCCACCGCCACCTCCACAGCAGCAGCAGCCGCCGCCGCCGTCGTCCAATCCGCAGCAGCAGCCGGCGCCCGCGCACACACAGCGTGGCAGGCAGCCGGCCAAGACGGAGACGCCCGCCGCCACCTATGGCGTGGCACCGCCCGACAATTATCCGGAACGCGCGCCGGGCTTCACGCGCGTTCAGGCCGGCCAGGGCTCCAGGACGCAGGTGCACGCCGTGCTCGACTACGACGTGGAGGAGGGCGAGGAGGAGGACGAGGATGATGATGGCGAGTACTACGATGCCGAGGGGCATGAGAAAGGTGCGTGCTAAACATTTATCATTTGATCTAAGAGAAAAAAAGGATTATTTAATTATTTAATCCTTTTTTATTTACCCGAATATATATTAGTTAATTAGCTTAAACCTTATATACATATTTAGTTGCACTTTAAATCTAGTATACAGGTTAATCTAAACTTATATATTTGAATTATTTTATGTCAGCCTTTTAATGCTGTTTTATGCTTTATTATAATTATTTTTTAATATTTATTATTTTTATTATTTATTATTATAAATTAGAGTATGCAAAAGTTTAAAGTACATTGAAACAATATAAGCAGTATATTGTTTAAAAACTATAAAACCAATTTTAAGTGTTTTTTATAGTATCCAAAAGCTAATACAATTCTAATTTTGGCCACACTGCAAGAAATAACTTTATACTAACTGAAAATCAAATGTATTTTAATTGCTTTACTTATGCCTTTTTGTATTACTGAACTTCAGATCAATTTTAAAATAATGAAATTCAATTATTTTTTAAATGACAAGCATTTATTTATTTTTTTATTTTTTTGATTTGCTACAATAATTAAAAATCTATCTAATAGTTAAAAGGAGGTCGAGTATAGTTTATGCCAGACGTTGGAATAACTTAAATATTTAATAAATAAATTAGTTTTAATAACACTAACGTTCCTGTAAGGAAATTGTAAAGTCTTAAACAAGCAGACTAAGCAGGAAATAACTGGGACGCAAAGCTGCATTGTAATAATATATGTTTAGTAAACGCTTTGATTTAAGCTATCACAAGTAAATCTGGCCAATTGTTTTGCTGTTCAACAGCGAATGCAAATAGTGTGTGTTATTGGTATTACGTATATATATGGTATTGGGTCGATATCACGTATGCACACGATTCCCCAAATTTATGTTAATTGTTGTTGTTTTCTCAAATTTTATTTTTGTTTTTAATTTGGTTTTTGGTTGGCTTGTTTGCTACTTCGCATAGTTGTTTGCTTGTTGTTTCTGTGTATCTTTCCAATTGAGAGCAACTTCTGTTAGACAACAACAACAACAGCAACAACAACAGTGACAGTGACGCGAAAAGAAGAAGCAGCAGCAAATAACTACAACTACCACAAGTAGACGGAGCAAGGTCAAAGGTCTACAAACCGCTCGGCAAGGTCGCCTTGGACAGTAATGGCCAGTGTTTGACTTTTATAGCTGTCGCTGACTAACACGCACCACGATTTATGTATCAGTTGTTAGACCTGTGTTTTTTTCACATTTTTTGTTTGGCTTTTAACAACAACAGTTAATAGAGTTGGCGATAGCGACAGTTCCTCTAAAACATACCAAACTGTCAGCGCATTTGATAAGTCACTTTTTTTAATTTATTTTTTATTTATTTCTTGTGGCTTTGTTGGCGCCTCTTTGTTTCAAGCTCAACGCAATTTGGGCTCATCTCAATTGTGGCAACCTGCCAGGCCGGGCCTCAAGCTCAAGTGCTGGGGATATGTGTGCACACACACACACACACATCATATATGCTGGGTATTATGCAAGAAGTCGGGCCCCATTCAACGGCTCTCGACTTGTGTTAAATGACGCCGAAGACGTGCACACGCGAGAGCACACGCATACCCAGACATGTGCATATATAGTACATATATACATATATGTATTAAAGATCAAGTACTTGTATATAGTCGCATTGTTCAAGATTTTTAGGTTTCACCTTTGTGCATGTGAGAGCGGACTTTAAAAACGAGTCCAACACGTAATGTAACGGCAACTGTTGCGAAGTACAGCAACAACAACTTAGCTCAACACAAACTTGACGAAAACTTAACGAAGCTGAAATTCTATGCGCGCAAATTTAAAAAAAAAACCAAATCCTTTCGCAAAACCCCTGCCAATTATATGCAAAAGGGAAAGGGAAAGTTCAGCGCAGTTCAGTTCGGTACGGTTAATCAAGATCCGTTTAGCGTGTGTGTGTGTGTTTGTGTGTGTGTGTGGGGGGGGGGGGGCATTATAAATGCCAAGCGTGGCTCTGTTTAATGCATTTCATGTAATTTATGTGTCAACTGCAGTTCGATTTGTATGCAGCATTGCAATTATTTACACTTCTTTTATACCATTTACCATTTTATTTTCGTCTTGGGTTTTAACCGACACCACTGATTAATGCAACTGGATCCAATATTCGCTATTCGCGCCCGTCCTTGCCGCATTTCATATGACTCACCCAGCTCCAATTTCATTTCGCAGACACGACGAAAAACAAGAGCCCGATGCCCACTGTAACGCCCATACAGGGTCCCATTTATCTGAAGAACGGCAGTGTGCCGGTGGTGCCATTGTTTTCCTATCCAAAATCAAATAATGGCACATTTTTGCAGATTCCGGTAAGTACACCCCCCCAAAAAAATATAAAAACCATACAAAATATTCAATAAAAAACGGACACGCGCGTGTGTTTTCCAATACTATAGGAACAAGTAAGTATATCGATCGAGTTTGCTCATTTGCGGAAATAACTTTGACGATCACTGCGGGTGTGTGTGTGTGAGTGTGTGCAGCTGTGAAGCTGTATGTGTGTGTGTTTCTCTTTATGTTGTTTTTGGCGCACGAAGGTCGTGCGAGTTCGTTTCGTTAAGAGGTGTGATGATAATCATGCCAACTGAGTTACTAAGAGACTCAGATACTCTAAAGTTAGCAAAGAGGCTGCTCGATCGAAGTCAAATTTTTATGTCTTAACTTGAGTCACTTTTCACACCCAGCTATAAATTGTTATGGGGCCCCACAACCATTCCAATGCTAATGCCAATTAACTCTTGCCCTCCCATTCTCTCCCTCTCTCTCTGTTTTTGCTCTCTTTCCCTTTAGATCTGGTGGACGGCGCTTTCGGTGGCGCTTGGCCTGGATGTACGCGGCGATGTGATCAAGGGCGTGCCCTGCATTAAGCGCTATCATCAGCTGTTCTGCCCCACGGCCGGCAATAGTTATCCCATGTGAGTATCAGGCCCTTAAAATGTATATTTAAGCTAATTAAGAATCTTTCAACATCGGAAAAGTTTTGTGTTATTTTATAGCTCAAATGTTTAGCATGAATTATGAATCATATCTTGCCAACTATCTTTAACAATTTGATGAAATAGTTTTATGGCCAATCATATTAACTTGCTTATACATAAAAACTTATTTGATAGGTATTAAAATCTGATTTTTTTAATTTCAAGCCAATTTTTCACACATGCTATTTAATTAACCCAATGACAACACAATTTCGGTTTAGGTGGCAAAGCATATGTCTAAAAATCCTTAGAAACCGTTTTAGTGCATTTTAATCAAATTGAAGATCGTTTAAGATTTATGTATTTAAAAAAAACTTTGCACTTAAAATTTGGTATAGTAGTTTTGATATTGACATTAAATGATTAAAGACAATTTATTGTTTTACTTCCCTATAGACAATTTTGAGTTTTAACCAAGTTTCTAAAAAATTGAAAGCACTCTTTATTGGGACATCAAAGTTGTCAGTTTTATATTATTTATTTAGGGAATTTTCGTATCTCGTATAAAAAGTAAAATTAATTAATTAACAGTAGCCAATTTTTTTGTAATTGTTTTAATTCTAACATGAACTTATGTAAAACCTTAATCTTATCTGTTAAATAATTAATTTTAATTCCTTTAAACTAATGTACAAGAAAAATTTTACTTGTTTTTATTTCATGATTTTATAGGCTGTAAATGCTGAACACTTCATGTCTATATGACCATAATTCCATTGCTGCCTGAAATTGAATAAAAAATTCACATTTTTTAAATTATTTTCTTAGTAAAGTCAGACTTGTTTTTATTAAATGATTTTATAGGCTATTAATACGAAATATTTAAGGTTTTATATGACCATAAGTATTTTGCTGTATATAGGATAGTCCTATATTATAGTCTACCGCTTGAAAGGTTAAAGTCATACAAGTCATTCGCTTCGATTTTGATCGATTTGTATAAAAACAGTTTTACACTTTTTTATTATCTGTTTAACATATTAAAACGAAACCAACTTCTTCTTTTCCTGCAGCGATAAAATCGAGCGTTTCATAGACGACAACAAGGCGCTGATGCGCCGCATGTACGGCGACTTCGAGATGAACATGGAGGGTGGCGGCGGGCAGGCGAAGGTGCGCAAGCGTCGGTTTATAGACGAGCCGGACATATTTATACCGCCCGGCGCCTATGCGGCCACAGCGGGCGAGGCGGGTGACAGTTACTTCGGGGAGCTGCGCAAGAAGCGGCAGGCGGCAGCGGGCGGAGCGGGCAATCGGAACCGAGGTGGCGCCGCCGGCGGCGGCGGTGGCAGCAGCAGCAGACCCAACAATGTGCCGGGCAATGCGAATGGTAACTCCGGCACGGGGCGACTCGACGCATGCGAATCGAAAATAGAGATCGTAACGCCCTATTGGGCCTCGAATTCGGCTGGCAAAATACGCGCCATAGTCAATACGCAGCATTTTGAGCAGGCGATACACCAGGAGGTGTGCAGGTAAGGCAGCCCCACACACACATCTATATACTATCTACATATCTTAACGAATATCGAATTCGATCCCCGCAGCAACACACAAACTTCGCGCTGCGAAGGCGAATGCGGCTGCGAACAGAAATATAAATGGCATCGATTACTCGCCTACGATCCTGATAACGATTGCAAGGGCATTTTTATGGATTGGTTCCTGTTTCCTTCATGCTGTGTTTGTAGATGTAATCCCTAGGCGTGTCCAGTAAACCTAGCTAAAAGCAAGTATAGTGAGAAAGAGTGTGAAAGAAGTTTTTAGAATGCCACTGAATGTATTTTAGTTGTTCTTAAGTAGCCCTAAACGATTAAGTTAGCTGCGTAGCCCTAGTTAAGCGCAAATTTAATTTTAATGTTAAGCTTTTATACGAGCCATATCCCATCTACACATATCGTAATATATCGTATGCTAAATATTCAGCCTTCATTTCTTGTTGTATTGTAATTGTAATTGTCCAGCGATTAAACATGAATAAAATTAATAAAAATGTGCAAAGCAACTTTTTTCAAATTGTTTTTTAATAAAGTCTGACCAAGAGATTTATGGCTTTCTTTATTGCTATATTAAAAAAATTGTTATTCTTTTGTATTTATTCAAAGATTTTTGCTTTTAACCGCTAGTTAAATTATTTCTTTATTACCAACGATAATTGAAAATTTGTTGTTGGAAAAGTTTTTAAACGAATTTGGACCGAACCGGAATACCATTTTGAAATTGGAAGAAAATGCATGGTTCGAACCACAATCTGGCTAAATATATACCAGATGACCAAACCGAACCTTAAACCAAGGCTTATTTAAGCCGTTAACTGAACTTAAGACAATTTACTTTGAGCTTGCCGCTAATGTATAAAATAATATTGACCCTCGATGTCAATTAAAAAAATACGTCACGTTTTTAAAAAATTAGGTGACAACCGTGAAAGATGAACTGTAAAGAAATCAAAAAGGGGAAAACAAAGATTCTAATAAAGAGTCTAAGACAAAAGAATTAAAAGAAAACCAATCTTATAAACCATCCTAGTACACCTACAATATTAATTCATACCACATAATAATATATTATAATATACAAATTTTATAAATCATATCACATTGATTATAGCATTTAGTAGCATATCATATATATAAATTATTTTAGAATTCATTTAAGAAGAAAACCCAATAATATTGTCCGGGAAACGAACCACAAAGCTACTGAAATGCTTAAAGCCCGCTTAAGCAAGCTTTAACTGCGTGCCATAGCATTGAGCTTTCATTTGGCATGCGCGCAGCTTCCGCTTAAAGCTTTTGCTTTCAACTACTTAATGCAAATAGTCGGAAGTCCCCACAAACTCAAACCTTTTAATTTTCAAATATTGTGGGTGCGAATATGTTTTTTCTTATTTTATTTTATTGTTTTGAATTGTTTCATAAAGCGCTTATTGGACAGCGAATCATAAATGAAACAACAAATTTATGCGAAACCCACAGATTCCTTGGCTGTTGGTCGTGAATGGCCATAAAAACCCTTGGAAATATATTGGGCATGCCCGACACGTATTCAATCACAGCAATGGCCACACAAAACTGCGCTATATCAAAAATTTGGGGCCCGTAGTCGTGCGTGGTATACAAATGGTAACATTTTACAGGCAACAACTGGCAAGAGGAAGAATAACAGCAGCAACAACAACAGCAACGTTTGCTAGCCAGTTAGTTAGTGAACTGTAGAAACATTATTGACGCCCGGCAATGTCAACAACTTGCAGCCATGGCGACGACGGCAACAATAAGAACGAGAGTGATACCAGCAACAACAACAACAACAGCAATTGCGAGTTAACCATGAGATTGGCCAAGCGAAAACATTTCACCAGATTCTGTTGGGGCGTGCCAGGCTGACGCCCACAGCACACAGACAACACGGATGAATCGCACACGTACGCACACACACACACAAACGTTTTTAGTACGCAAATACCATGTCAACAATATGGTTATTGTTGTTGCTGCCATTGTAATACCCTGTGCCAATAGATTTTCAAGGTTTTCTTATATCTTTTACAAGCATTCTCATGATGACTACGCAAACTTAATGTTGTGACTATCGTAAATGTATCTTCCCAGCGATACTACTTCCTATCAGCCAGTCTTGTAAAAAATATTTTTAAGTATTTTTAATATATATGGCCAGATTTAAAACTATCCTATATACATATATTTGTTTATGTATGCAACTATACTAGTCAAAAATATTCCTAACTTCGCCTAGGTATATATTTAATTTAAAATTTAAATTTGCCGAACTACATTTCGTTTGGTTTAAAGTCCAATCAAGAGGTATTTATTTCTTATTGAGCTTTTTTAAAAAACTCAACTTTAGTCCCTCATTTTCCACCCAGGATTGGATTTTATAAAGCTCGTTAATATCGTATCAAATAAAAAGATACAGATAAAGATCATAAATGAAGTGAATTAAATAAAAGCCAAAAAAGTAACAAAATCGTTTTTTACCAGTTTTCCAAACTCTGCTCTTTTGGTCTATCTGGACAATCGGTTTCCTATATATACATAGACTATTGCTGGGTATTTGCCACTCGAGCACTCCCGATTGCAGCACTCCTACTTGTTGTTGTCGTTGTTGCTGTTGTTGTCGCCTCTGCGCGCGCACATTTGGCCTTTAAGCGTAATGCGAAATGTGTAAGAATTCGGCATTGGCGACTGGTCAGAGAATGTTAGTCGCATACCCTAACAACCATGTTAAGTAACTCACTCGGTGTTCGGGTGTGTGTGTGTGTGTGTGTGTGTGTGTGTGTGGCGCATGTGTAGGACGTCATATCCTGGCGACGACAGCAGCAGCAGCAGCAGCGCTCTGTCATCAGGGCCAAAAAGTGCCACTAAAATCTCAGCCGCGTCGCCTTTTGCCTATAAATACAAATGTCTGCACGCAGCTTGGCTTAAAGCAACATTGTTATCCTAGTTCAGCACATCGTGGACGAGCGTGAAAAAATATATATATATAAAGAAATTAGATAATAAACGTACAGGCTCGTGACGCAGAGCTAATCCCAACTACAACAAGGAAAATCCCCGTGCTTAGTTCCACTTTTTTCTACCAGTGAGTCAGCTGCCAAAATTGGCAATTATAAAATTGCATTCTATTAATTTTGATTATGTGTTATGGTGTTTAAGCCAGCTAAATTTAAGCGCAGTCAAATGCAAAAGCTATTAATGCTCTGTTCTCGCTAGGGCAAAGGGCATATGGGTTTTGGCAAAGAGTCCTTTCATTCGTTAATAAAACAATTTCGAAAAATTGCCAAAAGAAGAAAGTTGGCATATATTTTTATGTTTTGTGTTTTTAAATTGCAAAATATTAATTTCTTAGTTGTAAACTAAAATCATCCGACTTTGACTTAATAGATTTCAAAATATAATCAAGATAATTATTGCCACGCCTACGTTTAACATATTATATTCAAAAACGTTCATTTAATTTATTTATATTAATACCCATTTTTGAATTAATAAGTCTTGCTCAATTTAAAATGGTTAGAATGGGTGGACCACTTTGAAATATGAAGTATATATATTTGCAGCACAGATTTTCCCCCGACCCGTTATATATGGGTTTGCAGCTTTAATTTTTTGCAGCATATCTCTAAGACTTAAGGAGCTAGAGACACCCCAAAAATCATAACATTTTTGTAGCCTTGATTTTTGGTGCAAACACACATTTAAATGTCAACTTTAAGCACTGAAAATTACATAACCAGCGCTAATAAGAAGGGAGCAGAGAAAGTTGAAAAAAAATAGAAGAAGAAGCACAGCCTAACACTGGTTAAAGTGCGTCTTTTAACTTATCTACAGCAGGGTCTAGGGTATTTTCTCGTCGAGCACTCTTGCCTAGAATAGTGAAACACTAAGAACAGAGTATTGTGCAGTCGACAGACTCCTTCTACTCCCCTATTTTACCTTTTTTGTGCTTGCTTCGCAAATCCTTTGAGTCTTTTTATCAAAATATTCACACAGCTTTTTTATATGCCTGCAGCCAACAACAACAAGCTCGCAGTCACACCTGTGCCCACCACCAACACACAACCACAAGCACACCAACAACAACAACAACGCCCACATAATGACCATGACTGCCGCCAGGAATCAGGCTCCGGCACCGGCACCGGCTCCGGCTCCGGCTCCCTCTCCGGCCCCGTCACACAGGTTGCAATTGTCGCTGCCGCTCCCATTGCTGCTGGTGCTGATGCTGCTGCTGCTCCTGCTGGTGCCGCCGCAGCCTTGCGAGAGCCGATACCTGCCGACAAGGTCGCACGGCGACGAGCTGGATAAGTTGCGTGAGCTGATGCTGCAGGTAGGTTGTCCGCTGCCCACAGGCCCGGCCGTCAGTGGTTAGCCTGTTGAAAGACCATTACTGATGTGCGTTAGTGTGTGCGCCCTTAACGTATTTGCATGCCCTTGCGGAGGGTATTTCAACTTTGTTACGTAATATGCAACCAAGGCAAAAGTGTGTGCCAGCTCATCGCTCAGATGTATAGCTAGCTGCAGAATACTTTTTTTACTTTTTATCAAGTGATTCACTATATCCATACAGCTGCCATAGGAAGTATAGGTCACAAATTAACTTCTTATCTATGGCATTCTTATCAGTATTTGACATTTTACTATTTTATATAGCTGTTAAAAAAAAATATATATATATATATAAATATAGACAGATGAGTAAAGTGTTAATCACATCCGCTCGTATAATGCTCATTGGAGCAAGCTTCTAAACAGCGGTTGCTTATGTGACCACCTTTTTTGGTTTTTAAGCTATCTAAACCAAACTTGACAGACTTGAATTTAAGCATGCTGCCAAATTAAAGGCTAAATTTAATTAAAATCGGATGTCTATAACATATATCTGCGATGGGTTAAGTCAGTCGAAAATTTCGTTCTTATGCTTTTTTGTTTCATAACATATTCTACTCAAGGACATATTCTACTCATAACATATTCCAACAAGGAACTTCATTATGTTCCTAACATTTGATGTAAATCTAAGCATCGGACTAATATATATACACTTAGGATATAACTAAATCCCATTCGGCCAGCAAAATGAGTTCTTGGTATAAAAACCCCGCTGCAAGGGTATTTAATCTTCGGCAATCCGAAGATGACAATTCTTTCTTGTTGGCTTCTTTTTTTGAGGCTTTTGCTTTTCTTTTTTGGTGTATTATTTTTGCGATATAATTAACTAAATGAAGAGAGTCAAAAGCGTGGTATTAAGTTGCAATTATGTCGCCAATTATTGAGGTTTTATTTTTCAGCGTGTTTTTGTTTTGGTCAGTTTTGGTCAGTTGTTGCGGGTTGCCCGGTTACGTCATGCGTCCAATCAATGGCAGGCCAATGAGTCTAGATAGGGTTACCAAAAAGGAAAAAAAATCAAAAAAAATAACGCACTCCCGACCACAAGTATTTTATCTTCTTTTTTGACTTGTTGTTGCGTGTGCAACCGTTTCACAAATACTTTACATATTTCGCAAGTTTTTTTTTGGTCATCTTAACGGTCGCATCGGCGTCAACCGAGGTCTGCACAACAACAACAGCAGCAACAGCAGCAACAACTGCTGCAACACGGGCAGAGCCAGAGCCTGCCCGGCTACAATCGCCAACCTGCTGAGCTTCGAGCTCTCATCTTTGCCAACCTGCGCAATTTTATATAAAAATGTTTTTCTTCTTCTTAGTTTGTTTTTCTTCTTTTTCTGTATTATTATTTTTTTTTTGTATTTTTTGTTTTATTTTTTATTTTTGAGCACAGTTTCCTGTTCTTTTTCGCAACGAACAAAAATGCTGCTCAACCGGGGGGCCAATTTAATGGATGTTGGATGTGCCGCGTTTCGTATCATTTGGCCAACCGATTTTAGACGCAGCTGCAACGCTGCAACAACTGCAACTGCAACTGCACCTCAAACTGCAGCCGTTTGCCTGAGTTCATTATGAGTATGTGTAGCATCAGCAACTGCAATCGCACAATTACCAGCCACAGCAACAATTGCCGCTTTAGTCTGGAAGCCTTGGAGCCAAAGCGTCTGTCTTTCTGATCTGTCTGTCTGTGGGTCTGTCCTTGAGTCCGTCGTTGGCTCTTTTGTTGTGTCCATCTACGAGACTATCTGGGCACTTGTCTTTTGGTGTTAAGTCGGTGTCTAGCTTCGCATCTGTCTGAGCTTGTTTCTAGGCATAGCTTCGAGTCTACTCGAATTCGACCATGGGTCCTTCTGAGCTTTCTAGGTGCTCCTAAAGTTTTCCTTATAAGTTTCAGTTTCCCTATTGGTGTTTCTGTGAATGTGTTAATGAATCCACCTAGGGGCCTGTTTATGCATCTATCTAAGGTACGACTTTGATTCCGATATGGTAAGTCTATAGGTCCGTCTTATTAGTCTACAGATTCTTCTATCTTCTATTCATCTTAAATGCTTTCGTCGACTTGGAACTTGGCTCTGTTTATGGAGAGTTCTTTTAAAGTTTCCTATATAAGTTTCCATAAGTATAATTTTTGGTCTCTATGAGTCCGGCATGGATCCGTTTATGGTCCCCCTACAGTTCTGTCTCTTTTTCAACTATAGTTCTACCTTTGGCTTTCCTATACGAGTCCGTTAAGGACGACTTATGAGTCCGTCTCTGATTCCGCGACTATGGATTCGGTTCAACATTTTATTCTATATTATTGGGTGCTTGTTCCTAGGCTCTGTCCATGGTTTCGTTGCTATTTCTATTTATAGCCATATTCCTGGCTATTCTGCTCCTGACTATGTAGCTCTGACGCTGTCCTGTGGCTGTGGCCATCTCCAGCTCGCTGTCTCGGAGGCTGCGTCTGCTTTGAAGTTTGAGTTGGCGTCGGCATCCGAGTCTGAGTCATGTCAGGGCCCTTGCAAATCGATAAGCCGCTGACGTGAGACGCGCACAATAGTTATCTTGGCCAAGAGAGAGACAACGGGCAACAACAACGTCAGGGGCATTGGCAAAAAAGAAAAGAAAAGATGAAGAAAAAACTAAAGTGAAATAAAATAAAGGAAAACGTGAGGGGAAAATCAAATGTCAAATAGCAAAACGTTGATGATGACGTCGCTGCTTCTGCTGCTGCTGCTGCTGCTGCCGTCGGCGTCAGCCGCTGACGAAGGTTGACTTTGACTTTTCGACGTCACACAGAAAATAATACAAAGGAAATTCCACTTGTCAGATGAGAGTAATACATTGAACCAGAGATCATGAGTTGGCAAACGGCTCAGCTTATTGTTAATTAGCCGCCGCCTGTCAAATGCGACAAAACTTCGCTTACGAGGGAGGAAATAAAATGATAAAGACAGAGAGAGAGAAAGAAAAAACAATTCCCAGTTGCACTTGCGACATGAAAATCCAAAAGTAGAGAGAAAATGTCAAGTTGATGTTGTGATATGTCCCACCAGGCTTTAAGAATTTTCTGAAAACAGACAAGAAATAAACTTGAAATTAATTTTCTGGTTTCCCTCACACCTTTTAACTATTTCAATTATACTGAAAATATTTTGAACAAATATGTTGTGTTATAAACCATACAAGCTTTTAAAATGGCTTACAAATAATTACTTGATTTTTTTTAACAATAATTAATTCCAATCTTACTTAAAAAAATTGTTTCAACTTTTATAACTTTACTTGTCTCTCGCTATCTTGTGCTCAAAAACATTTTTTCTAGGCCCATTTTGAAAATTGATTACCCACAAAATAAAGCCATTATAATCAAAGCTAAAAATAATAATGATGAGTAAACATCATAATAAAATATTAATTTTAAAAATAATTTAATCCAAATCTAAGGTCAGGCATGCAAAATAATAAATAGTACCAAAATATGCGGTTAATTTAAAAAAAAAACGGAATTGTGCCGCGATGATGTGATGGAATTTCGTATATTGAACAATAACAAAAAACTTCATGGTAAATTTTTGAAAAATTTAGCCAAATCATATGTCTGACAAATTTATTTCTGACCATTTGACCTTAGTAATACAATTTTTAGTTTTAATGGCATTCGACTGATTGTTATTATTATTATATGACTAGGCCATAGATATTTAATCGTTTAGTGCAATATTTAAGAGCATTTATTTGGCAAACGTGTTGCCCGGGCCATTAGGAGCGAGTGTGTGGCACATGGCGCACAGCGGCAGAGCCGGGTTGTAACATTAACGACCTCCCCACACCCCGGCATACAAACAATGACGACAATCCCAGAGACCCTTATCCAATCACATAACTTTGCACTTAACGGCCAGACTCAAATTAAACTGTCTAAATGTGAGGACGCTTGCAACATCTTCAGGGGGTTGAAGCGAAGGGGGTGGGGGCCCTCCTAGTTGCGATGCTGTGCGATAACAGCGATTGTTGCTTCCTCATATGATATATCTCAACGTTTAGGCCGGCTGCAATCGCTGCAGTCCGCAGTTATTAATTACCATTAGTTGGACAGAGATGCCACCATAAAAAAAGAGAGAGTGAGAGAGGCAGAGCCGAAAGAAAAAAACAATCTTTTAAATTAGCAATAATATAATTACTTGGCGCGAAATTGTTTTAGGTTTTTCTCTCTTGTTGTTGGTTTATTTTTTTTATTTTTTATTTTCATTTTATTTTTTATTTTTTGTGTTCACACATCGTTCGCCAAAACAAAAACAGGCGGCGGGGGTGAGCTGCAGGCGCCAGCGAAGAAAAGAGGTTGCCGTCTGATAATTACACGACAATACCCCCATTAACACATTTTCAGTCATCATCACAGCTCGCAGCAACGGTCGCCACATGAACCCGCCGCAGCCGCTAGCTGCGCGCCTCAATTTCTGGCCCGGACTCTGGCGCGTCTCAGTTCGAGCCTCCACAGCCGACGTTACAGATCTGACTAAAGTTCATTCGATTTAATGATTCGCCAAAAAAAGAAGAAAAAGAAAAAAAGAAAAATAATAAAAATTAAAAATAACTTGTGACCAAGCTTCCCACACGTTGCTGGCGGGTGGGCGGGCGGTGCAGGCTGCATAAATATGCGGCTAAGATTTCAACAGATTTTTGAAATAGCTAACAAACTCACAGCGGTGCGCAAGCAACAACAATAACAGCAGTACATGTTGATAATAATAATAACAGCCATAACAACAATAGCAACTGTAAGTTTAACTCTTTTGTTTGCAGATTTTGGAGTTGAGCAATGAGGATCCACAGCAACAACAACAGCAGCAGCAACACCAAATGCGTCCGCACAATGAGGCCAACAATCCGCTGACCGCTCAGCGCGGCAGCAGCTCCAACGCCGCCTGGCTCCAAAAGTTGGGCGCAATGGGCGCACTCGATACGGAGGGTGGCTATGGGCGCTACTAGAAACGCCCACATCCCCCAGAATTCGAAACCATGACGACCCCAATTAAAGAAGAATTAAAAAAAAAAAGAAGAAAACAAAAAGAAGGAATGCTAAGAATCCCATTTGAAGCGCCGATCTCCGAACGGAAGCTATTTCCACAATCTTGCGTTTCAAAGGGGTTTTACATTCCAGAACGAAAAAAAATCAACGGTTTTAATGCGCATGCAAACTGAACTAAAAAGAACTAAGCAGTTCCTATATAAGAACAATAATTTTTTAACTTTTACGATTAATCAAAAGGAAAAGAAAAACCAAAAAAAAAATATATATATATTTATGTACTATATGATGCATATGTGTGAGTTACAAGTAATCGAAATTATATATATTTTGTATACCCTGGCAAAGGGCATTATAATTATGCCACAAATTGCGTAAAGCATATAGCTCATAAAGTATATATGTTCTTGATCAACAGCAACCGAAAAGTTTGTCCGTTTGTCTGTTTGTTTCTATGTAAGCTCACTTTTAAAAACTATCTTGATGAAATTATTTGTTAAATCAGATAACTCAACCAAACACAGCAATTACTAGCTCTTCCATTGTTCGTAGATATGAGCAACATTTCAACACATCGGCAACATCGGTTTACTATGTCGTTATATTGCCTTATATAATTGCCAGGGTATTTAATCTTCGGCAACTCGAAGTTCAATGTTCTTTTTTTGCCTTATTTTCCTGTATAGTCCATACGTGTACTTTCTGTCCTTGTCTTACACATTGTATTGTGGCTGCCCAATTCTGTTGCATGGGTTTAATATATTTATTTTGTTTAAAGAAGAAGAGTCAATTGTAAATATGTAATCCCCGTCCCTGAAAGCATAAAACTGGCGTGTTTTAATGGCCCCCAAGGCTGGGCAAATAAATATAAATTACGAGTATATTACTATCCAACTACCACAAATTAAAATGCCGACGCTTCCATAACGTATTTTGTTTTTGGGTTTTTAATATTTTGTGTGTGTTTTTCGGGCCTGGCCTCCAAGCGGCACAAGTTACAAGTTCAGCGTCGACGGCTTTTCATTTAATGGCGCTATATATTTATATATATATACAACCAAAGTTGAAGATATATTTACTTAAATATGAATGCGTATATATCTATATATATATATATATATATGTGTGTATGTGCATACATGCAGCCCCGTTTATATGCGATACAAATACAACTACAAATGTACATTTAATTGTTGTTAACTTACGTTATCTTTATCGTTATTACCTTATGATCGAAAACAATAAAAATTTCATTTTCAATGCAATGCCAGCGCCGCTCGCTGCTTCTTAATTAGATCTTAAGCGGCTGATATGACTCCCAAAGGAGGTGGGGAAGAAAAATCGCTTATGCAATACATCATTTTACATCATCTCTGTGCACACACGCATGCACCAAAAATGTATCCGACAGATACAAAGGCCCACAACGTAGCAGATACTTTTACGAATGCCTGCCACAACTGCCACAAGACTCAATTTACTTTCTTCGCATCGCGTCGCGACGTCTTCAAGTGCAACTCTTGACAAATTAAAACTAACAAGTGGCGATTGCCAGCGCACCCACCAGCCCCACAGCGTGCGAGACAGTTAACCCAGCGACTCGTATCAGAGCCGTGCCCATCAGTTACAGATACAGATACAGATACATTTACAGCCACAGATACTCCGCTCCGGCTGTCTTTATATGTCAGTGGACCTTTACAAGTGCCCACGCTCTTAAGCGCTTCCAGCTCCAAAGTTCCGTTGCCTGTCGCCGAGTTTCAGTCTTGTTTTGTAAACGCATTTTAATTGTTTTTTATGTAAATACAATATTATTTAAATGGTTTCAGTCGTTTTATTATTTTTTTTCTTTTTCTGCTTGGGTTTTTGTCTTATTTCATATTGTCTTGTTACATAAAGTCCAAAGAGATACTTAATAATAATTAGTATGTGTGCATGGCAAGGTGTCGATGGAAATGATGATGGCGCATACGTGTGTAATGGAGAAAGCAGAAAGATTAAATATGAAATATGGTTTTGCCAGATGGTGCACAGGCCAGAATTATAGAGCTGAACACAAAGCAAAGCATAACGATAAGTATGAAAATGGAGAAGTATAACGAAAGATAGACTTGGATGTAGATATATCATAAATGTATAGATATAGTTCCTATAAATATACATATAAGTGAATACAGGTATGTACATCAAAAGATAAGCGAATATAAGATAAAACAAAAATAAAATAAAACTTTATCCATTTACATATGCATGTCTATCAATCTACATTCTTCTTTTTATACTTGTATGTCTATCTATCTTATATCTAACTTATATATATTATCTAATTTTAATATCAGTCTCATTCGACTATATGAACATACATCTCATCTTCTCGCTATGTTTGTATCTCAATATATCAATCTTAATCAATCTATGTGTCAAAAAATCAAATTAATTTTTCTATCCATTCTCTTAAATCCACCTAAATGATGATGATGTATATATGTAATGCATTTATTTATTTTATTATATTTATCAATATCTATATCTTATCAATCATTCTCATTATAATTATTATATAATCATTATAATTATCCATATCTTGCATCTGTTCATCTTTATCAATCAATATGCAGCAATATGTATTAATCTTTATTCTAACTATCCATTCATCTTCTTCTATCTTACTTCTATCTACCCACAATACGTATCTTAACTATCCATCTATGTTGATTTATAATAGCAAACAATCAATTAACTTGTTCTACTTATCTACATCATAATTTACACCGATCCCATCTCTATGGACAGAATCTTCATCTGAAACTCAACATTCCATTAATTTGACTATCGGCATGTTGCTTAATCGTTTATTTGTAGTTGTAGTTGTTGTTGTTTTGTTGTTGTTGTTGTGGTGTTTGTGGCTGAGCCTGCACCTGTTTTAGACACCCAGACAACAGTTGCCCAGCGGCAATCATCGAACGGAGCTGAAGACGCAGATAAAGATGATGATGATGGTGTTGGAGCTGGTGCTGGTGGGGATTTAAGTGTGAGAGATGAGCGCCTGGAAATTGAGGAAATACGACGCGAGCCGCAGATGAACAACAAAATCAACAGCCGAAAAACATGGGAAAACATGAGGCGAAGCACTTGCCATTTGGCTGACGGCATTATAAACGACGGCGTTGTGGAAAAGTGACAGTTGGCAACACAACGTTGCAGTTCCAGTTGCAGTTGCAAGTTCCAGTTGCAGTTGCAAATTCCGGCAGCCAGCTGCTCCTCCTCCAATCAGGAGTGGCCTCTGCTCAGGATTCGATCCATTGGCATTTATTGATTATGCGCATATCAATTTTGGCAACACCTCGGGCCAAAGTGACTGTCAAGCCAAGATCAGATTGTTCGATCGTGACATGAACCAAAGAAAAGTCTCTAATAATGCCCAAAAAAAAAAAGAAAACACAAAACAAATAAACAATAAACAAACCAAAAAACCTAACGTAACTTTTTTTTGGCTAATCATAGTTTTTTGATGTTCGCTGAGGAAAATACGAGTACAAATAATGTCATTGCCGGCCAACAAACATGCCCCAAAATTATTGAATAAGCCTGAAAAAACTAAGCGAGAGAAACAAAAAAAAAAGAAAAATAATTATAAATTAAAGAAATTCATAGTCAACTATTGCATTATGGCCGAAAAATGGAAATGAAGATGGAGCTGGTGATGGTGATGGTGATGGTATCCCAACAAGACCGTGAAGCTCATTATTAGCATTGTTGGACAAAGCGATCACAGCGAGAGCGAGATGGAGTGCGGGAGAGAGCGCGTGAGAGCGAGAAGGGTGTCAGACATGAAGAAATGTGAAATAAGACCAAGCAACAGTCCAGTTCCAGTTGAGTCCAGATCAGAGCCAGAGCGGAGCTGCGCCTGCCCCCTTTTCCAGTGTGTGAACTCACAACCACAGCCACATTCATTGAAATTGAAAGTGAATCGTGCCACACGATCCGAACAGGCAGACGATGATGCGATCCTCCAAACCGAAATGATCAAAATAATAATGTAACAAATACAACAACAACAAAATACCACAACGAAATAAAAATACAAAACCAAGAAGTAACGCTTAGATGTTTAAATCGCTGTGGGGAATTTTTAATACTCTTTACTTACAGATTTGGTGCCTACAATTTATTGTAAACAAAATTATGTTAAATTATTTAATTGCATATATTGATGATTTATAGATAAAGAATATGGCACGTTATACATAAATACTTTGCCATCGGTTTAGACAACCACAAAAAAAATTCTATAGACTGGGATCCGAGCCGGAAAGTAAATTATTCAGTTGCGTTCGCATAAAATCCTTTAATATTTTTTTTGTTGCTTTAAACAGCGAACGTTTCAATTAAAAATAACTTTTTTTTAATAACTTACCTTTGCAGAAAATTTTACTTGGTTTAAGATATATAGATACATATATACGCCATACTGTATTACTAAACTAATTTCTGTATAATGAAAATATAAAAATTAATAAAATATAAATATATAAAATTTTATATTTTTTCCGTACCATAAATATTTTATTATATATTTATTTTATATTTTATCTTTCACAAATTTATTTATTTCAAAACTGTACAAGAAAATGTTTTAAAATTAATGTCTCTCCTTAGACCCATCTCAAACACTCATTTATCACTTTTTAAAGACTCTATTTAAACTAAACCATTTTAAAAACATTCAAAATTAAATTTCTTAAATATTTTAGAAAAAGTTGAGTTTTGTCAAAATATTCTAAATGATTTCCTAGGGTTTTTTTGCATTAAAATCTTCAGATTAGCTGAAAACACATACTCTATTTGTGTTTGTTGTTTGATAAAAAGATCATTAAATCTTAATTTGAAATTTTTTAACAAATAATATATTTGACCTATTTTTAACACTGATTGAACCAATAATTATAGACTCAATTATAGCTTGAGCATAACTCAGTGGATTATGTAAATACTTAGGATTGGAGATGTGTTTTTAGTCTGTTACCAACTAAGTTCAGTTTATGGTTAGTTTTAGGAGGGTATTAAATCAGTTAAATTAAAAAGGAAAACCACAAAACTAAGAAACGGTCAGCTGCCGCTGCTGCAGTCGGCGTCGCAGCTAGGAGCGAAGGCGACCGCGGCGGCAGCGACAGCAACAGCAGCGGCAGCAGCAGCAGCGACAGCGGCAGCAGCAGCAGCAGCAGCAGCAGCAGCAGCTTTAGCAGCTTCAGCTTAAGCTTCAGTTTCCCCCAGGCCCAGATGACTTGGCAGCTGCTGCGCCTGTGGTTGCTGTTGCTGATGTTGTTGTTGTTGTTGTTTCTGTTGCTGTTATTTTAGCTGTGGCTGAGCTGCTGCTCTTGTTGTTGTTATTATTTCTGCTATGTTTGTTGTTATTGCCGCCGTTTTATACATTTCAATTTCTTCATGGTTATGCGCTCTTTGCCAACTGGTGCGGCTGCGGCTGCCGCTGCTGTCGCTGACGTCGCTGCCGCTGCCGCCGTCGTCTTCGTCTTGATTTTTACTTAATTTTTATTTCTCGCCACTGAGCGGCGCTATAAAAGCAACTGCAACAATCGTTGTGGCATGCAGTAAGTGTAAGAGGTTCCGCGTCGAACGAGCTCCAACGAATCAAAAGAGTCTCGAAATTCCCTTAAAAAAAAACACTAAACGGATATTTATCGATCTTAAGTCGATTCGCAATCATTCGCATTATGCAGCCCAGTTGTGTGGTATGTTAACGTTTTTCTCGTGCTACTGTGTTACCAACGAATTTGATCGGTGTTTTGTGTGCTTGTGTTAAATTGATTTTCCTCTTTCTGCTTCTTTCTACGGTGCAGTTAGTGGTCGTCTTGGCCAGCGCAGCGCTGGTGGCCGCTCGCCCGGAGCCACCACGTGACACGTACAGCGCACCGCCGTCGAGCAGCTATCAGCCGAGCGGACCCAGCGGCGGCTACGGTGCGCCTGCACCACAATATGGTCCACCACAGCAGCCGCCAGTGGTGCACAAGCACGTTTATGTGCATGTGCCACCACCAGAGCCAGAGTACCAGGCGCCCAGGTAAGTGGGAAAGGGCTGTGATGTGATCCTTAATTCGAAATATAACTAGGACTTTGTACTATCCAAAATAATTAGGAAAATAAGGACTGTGCAAGATTTTTCAAGACAAACTCTTCTATGAAGAATTCCTCATATATTTAAGGCTTATAAAATCAATTGCAAATGTTTGTATCTTTCTGGTTCTTTTAATTTTTTGCAATGCAATCCTAACTTTAATGTTGAAATATATATTTTGGTTTTTTCACAATCGAATTTTAGAGATTTATAAAAAGAACGAGCGACTTTTATAAGTAGAAAAATAATATAACTATTTTTGGTTTATGCCATTTTTTTGCTGAATAAAGCAAAAGTTTCGATATAATTAGATATTGGTGTAACAGTTTTAAGCCAACGTTCGTTAAAGTTTTTTCATTTATTTCTACATTTATAAACATAATATTTTTATTATTAATTGCCATACAAATTCATATATTAAAGTTAGGTTTCACGATCTGTTTTTTCGGCTTAATTCTACCAACAAATGTTGAGAATATTTTTTGAATTGATGTGCGATGTCATTTTCGGCACTTGAATTACTTATCTATAAAGATTTCGAATATTTCTCAGCTCTTATGCCTAGGATCAGCAGCTTCCTTATCTTTATTGCTGAGCATTCTAAATCTTTTTCAACTTCAGAAACTTATAAAATTATTAAAAACTAATTAAAATTAATTAATAATTATAAATCTTATTTTTACTTATTTTGTTCTAATGTTTACTTCAGGCTACAAACATTCTCAGCTTTAACACTTAGGTTTCCGAGCATTATCGCGTTATGCATTTGTCGGTATATATAGAGATCTGATGTTTCTGCACTAATTAACTTTAATGTCATCTTTGATTAACCCATGTTTTCAACAGTTTTTCAAATTGTGCACAGACAACTTTCAGCAACTCTCCCAGTTGATTCCCACATAATCAGGGAGATAACGAACCCAGTTGTTTGTTTATTTTTTGCTTACGCCCATTACATCTAATTGCAAAATGATCTGTCGTGTGTAGCTCGAGTTATGAGTGGAGTATACATAAGTAATGCCCCGCAATTATGAAAATTCTCCCACAATTCATGTCGCGACATAGTTGTATGCGAAAATGCCTACATAAGTGCTTTAGTAGTTGATTAAATATCCGACTTGGCATCTACAAGAGTTGCCAACAGTTGCGAAACTTGCACGTTAATCCAGCTCAGGGTCCGACGTGTTTTGTTGTTTTTGTTTTGGCTTTATCATTTTGTAGAGCAGTGAAGGGAGTACATGGGTCTTACTTGAAATTTGTCAGTTGTAAGAAACATTATTTAATACAGCCCAATAAGACGGGGTCCAAAGCGTGTCTACAAATTGGTACTTCTCTCTTTCTCTCTCTTTCTTTCGTACTCTCTCTATGTATTTTGTCATTGCCTGGTGTCGTCCGCTTCTTTCTTCGCAAGTACCGCAAAATAATGTTAATTACCCGGGGAAAGATATGGTGATGAAGACAGCTAAAGCGTGACTAAGACGTTACCTAAGTTTTTAGCTTTATTCGTAGCATTTTCAAGCTAATTGTTGCCAGAGGCGGCCGGGCGAGGGGCCAGCGCCAGCAGGAACCCAATTACCATAGAGAGTGCACAACAATTTATATAAGCCTCCCTCGAAGGCAGCTGGGCAGTGGTTAATAGGCAATAGGTAATGGTAACAGCGCTGTGGGCGGCAATTGTGACAGTTCGTTATTAGCCAGATAAACAAGTTTTATTTTTTGTATAACCTATTTTGTTTTTGGCTCGTTCAGCTGGTCTTACATAAAAACCCCTTTGCCTTTCTATCATCTCTTTGCGAACGTTTAGGAAACCACTGTATGTGCCGCCGCCACAGAAGCACTACAAGATTGTGTTTATCAAGGCGCCATCGCCGCCGGCACCAACGGCACCGATCATTCCACAGTTCCCGCAGAACGAGGAGAAGACTTTGGTCTATGTGCTAGTCAAGAAGCCCGAGGAGCAGCCCGATATTATTATTCCCACGCCGGCGCCGACGCAGCCCAGCAAGCCCGAGGTCTACTTCATTCGGTACAAGACCCAAAAGGAGGAGACCGGCCCGTATCCGAACAGCATTGCCCCACCCTCGGAATACGGTGCGCCCGCCGCACCCCCAGCCCCCTCGGCGCCCAGCAGCTCATACGGTGCGCCCTCCCACTAGGCGAACGAACGGTACAGCGAAGCTTCTCTGCGAGCCCATCTCATGGTTCAAATTCCCAGCACAAGCCACTTTATGGTTTTATTTTGTTCATTTTTTTCTTCTGGTTTCAAGCAAATCTTACGAAAAAAAAATCAACTTAATGTGTGACAAAGTTTACGATCAACGAACATTTCAATTATCATTTCCCCTCCTTGCGCCCCCCTCGTCATTATTGTTGTTTCTTATGTAATTTTTACCTCTAAACATTCTCCAATAGGCTGTTTGTTTCAAATTGTTTGTATAATCTTAAGTATATTAGTTCTTTAAGCACATGCGTTATATATACAAATATTCTCACACTTCCAACTAGCCGTAACTAACTAATGATATACATGCTATGATATTACACGTATGGATACATATTTGATCGCAAAATGCATTTCAACTAGGCAAATATTATCTACAAATGATTCAGTAAATTGTTGTTGTTGAGCACGAAGATAATGTGTAAAATGAGAAAAAAGCTACAAAAAAAGAATGATACTCAAGTTTATTATTGTATATGTATAAAAGAATGGATAAAGAGAAATAAAAGTTTAACAAACTACCAGAAAATTAAAATATATTATTTTAAAAAAAAATCATTTATGCTAATCTGTGTGCATTTTTAAAAATCTGCAAATTTACGATTATTTAAGGCTCTTATAGTACGTATGAGTTATCTTTACTTATGTAATACTTAAATACTTTCACATTTATGCATTTAATTTACTTTTTTCAACAATAGTTTTGAATTTCAGCAAGGCGGTGTTGCCACATTATGCAAACAATAACGGTATTGTCCCAGCATTGCCAGCTGCAAGTAAGCGCAGTCACAAAGTAACTGTAAAATCGCAACTGTACTCAAAACTTTTTTAAACTAACCTTAAATAGATTTTTATTTTATTTTAAATTTATTTTAGAAGAAATCTTGACTTGCAGTGATCTAAGCTTGCAAATGTATTTTAGACACAACAAACACTAGTAAACATTTGCGAGCATAGTTAAGAGCTCACTTCAGTTTTCAATTTTAATTGAGACATTGTCAGTCGAGCCCCAACACTTTTAACCGCTTTAGCCTGTTGTCTATGTACATATGTTCGTATCCTGTTCAAAGTCTACCCGAATCCAGCCATAGATGCTTTTAAATACACACACACACACACACTCAATGGCTTCTACTCGGCTGTCAAATGTAAGCGAACTTAAAACACATCGTTTGCATTTTGACTTCCCCCACACAGCCCCCCCCCCTCTCCCTCATCTTCCCACTCCTGTTCCATGCAAACACTTAAGTGACGCTTCAGCTCCTCAACTATCGGCATGAGTGTCTGTGTGCGTGCTTTCTGCTCCTCTTTTGTTGTTTTTTTTTGTGTGTTTTTTTTAGCATTTTGTTGTCTACAATACAAACATCATTTGCGTTGTTCCTTTTGTTTTAGTCTCGCTGATTTTGTTTACCTGTGCCTTCTAACGGTTCTTATTCGAAAGAGAACGAAAGAGCGCCGCCAGCGCTCTCTTACGGTGTAACAGCTCAAAAGCGAAAGTCCAACCCCAACGAAGCCACAGCATTGCCAGCTGTGAGCGACACTCAGTGGCGCTCTCTGCCTGCTGTCGCGCCGCCGCCACTGTCTGAGTGTGAGCGTAAAGAGCGACTGGCAACTCTTGCCGAATGTTAAGCTCACCGTCCTGTGTGTCAGTTGCGATTGTAATGCCAACGCTGATGGGACGCACGGTGGCGTTCGCGTCGCGAGTTGTGTGTGTGTTAAAGAAATGAAAATGTATTTTCGTTAGATGTGAGCTGAGAATCGAGCTAAAATAAATCATGTATATCAAAATCGAAGAAGCCAAAGCGTCGCAGCCAAAGATGAAATCAACAACCAGAAATTGCCAGTCATAAAAAAAGGGTTTGTGTGCGCGCTCTGTTTGTGTGTTTGTGTGTGTGTTTGTGTGTGTGTGTGTCTGTGTGTGTGTGTGTGTTGTGCTAATATTGTTGGCCATACAATGCCATGGCATTCTATAGCCCCTCTTCCCCACCATTGTTGTTGTTGCGTACAATTAGAAGGCATTGCCAATCGATTTGTGTGAAAAGCCAAAGCTCAAAAGGTGGACCCCTAAAGAAGTTTGTGGCAGGTGCGCGACGTCTGAAAAATGAAGTTGAAGTTGACGTTAACATTAACGTTGTCGTTGACGTTGACATCCAAGTTGCCAGTCACTCGCTACGTGGGGCAACGTGCCACCAAAAGGGACAATATTAATGAAAAGACGTTGCAAAAAAATGTCACGTTCTTTATTTGAATCCGAATCATGATGATAATGAAGGTGTCCCCCCCAACTACGCAAGGAACGAAAAGAGCACAGTCCCCAACTTAAAGCATAAATTCTTAATTCAAGAATAATACCAACTCATGAATTACATATTAGCGAAATACTTTCACATATATAAAAACTAACTCAAAGAATTGTAGTTCAGCTTTAAAGAATCAAAAACATAATCTTTTACTAATCGCAAAGAAATCTGCATTTTGAAAACAAACTAAAACGGAGTTTAATATCTTGAAAAATTAGCAAATTAAAACCCTTTTACACAAAAGATAGTTTTTAAAAAATTAAAATAGTCTTAGGGAAAAAATAGAGTTAACAAATATGTTTAGCTTAAAATGATGCAATTCCCAAGTTTAATTTAATTAAAAATATAAGTATATTTTTTATTGACAATGCCCTGCCACATAGGAAACTCAACGAATATAATTCCCATCTAAAATTATGAGCTCTTAAATTTAAAAGAATTACAAGCTTCCAAGTCATAAACTCAAAGGCAACCGTAATAACAGCACTTGCGAACAAAAATGGCTAAGATAATTGTAAATAAACATAAAATAAAACAAAAACTCCATTCTTTAAAGGAAATTTCAGTGTGAATAAAAACCAAAGTACCGCAAATAGATAAAAAGATGTTCACATTTAATGCTGCTCGAGCTACAAGTGAATAAAAACAAGCCGAAAACTCCGTGAATCATGAGTGTGCGATAGTGCGAGTGTCTGTGAAGCATATGCCCCAATAAACAGATGCCCATAACCATAAAGAGAAAGTGTTATGGCCATTACCATAGACGGAAAGGACCCTCCCTAGGTCACAGTGCGTTGTCCCTTTTGCCAAAATCACAATTTATGACAGCAACTGCGAATGTTGCACTCATAAAATGTGCCTGTTTGTGTGCCGGGCAACTTGGACTGCCCCGGATCCTTATTAACTTGCTGCTTCTGCAATTTCTCTTCCCGTCTCCGTGTTTTATGTCTTTCGCTCCAAAGGAAACCCAAGTGCTTCCAACACAACAAAAAAAGAAGAAAAACAACAAACACAGAAAAACTTCCATAACTATGGAAACTGATAGCCGTGGACGCCATCCAACTGCAGCCATGAGCAATGTCATCGGACCCGGACCCGGACTCGGACCCGGACCCGGCGCCAACGCCCGCAACGGCGGCTTCTGTGGCGCACTGCAGCGAGCACCGCCGCCAATGCCGCCGGGCCTGGCCCGTCGCCTCGCCAGCCGGGAATGCTACGGCGTTGGCAAAGTCAAAGTCATGTTGCGCGTCGCCGACAGGGCGGACAGCTGCGCCGAGCCGGACTTCATGACGCTGGACAAGAAGAAGCGACAGGTGACGCTCACCGACCCCAAGAACGTTGCCGCGCCTCAGGCCCAGGAACGAGCGCCCATGGTGGCAGCCCCCAAAATGTTTGCATTCGACAATCTGTTCACCGCGGAGGACAAACAGGTGAGCGCGCCTTTGGCCATATGCCTAAGTAAATAAGGAATTCCGATATGAAGTGAAGGTATTTTATTTGATTTTTCTTTATTCACTTCTATTCGAAGCAGAGATGAATTTGTTAAGGCCATTGCAAAGCTTTAAATTAATTTATGTAATTGTAAAACAAATAAATAACTGTAAAAAAGTTTAATTGGATAAGTATAATCTTCTTCTGAACATGCGTAACGTATTTAAAAAGCAGACGCATATCTGTTCTATACTCATCACGAAAAGCCTAGATAATATTAAAAAATGTTTTGAGGTCTCTTATATCAGAGATAAAACAATTTAAGATAACCCATTTGTAAAAGGAGTATTAAGAAATCTAAGAATTAAGATCAGTGCTAAAAAAGCCAATCAATTTAAAGATTTAGATCACTTCGATGTATGATAAAAAGTCCGATGAATAGTGTTTGATATCTATATTATTATTTAAATAATAATATATACGTAGATAAAAAATAAAAGAATAAATAAAAAGGAAACCGTTTTTCAAGGCATATGAATCATAGATCACATAAATCATGCAATAGCAATCCATGGGGCTGAAGAGTAGAATTATTTTTCAAATATCTTTTCAAAATATTATTTCATATTAATACAGCTATTGCTTTGTGTGCAGAAGATCGTTAAGCTTTCAACATTACAACCGATTCCGTTTTGAATATAATATATAATATATTTTCATTTAAGATTCGATGGTATTTGTAGAGTTGCTTTCAATATTAAATACAGAAAATCGAATAAAATTATATTATATTATCGAATATAATTATATTTTATGCAATAGTTCATTAAACTTACAATTCTTAGGTATATATTAAAATAAAGATAACCCATTATATAATATCTTTCTTATTAATTATTAAATTAAATTAAATAGTATTAAGTTTGCCAAATTATATAGTCGCCAATAAGCCTTTTGTGTGCCCAAAGGTTTCGTAAGGAATAACGTTTGTTAAACCTATTAATTTCAATTTCAATTTCAATGCATTGCTTCATATAAATATTCATAGATCCCACGCTAATGACATTATTTGTTAGAGTCTCACTGTTTTTGTTTTCATTAAAGAAAAAGTTCCCTAGATTAGTATATATATTATTAATTCCTAACATAGTTGATAAGGTAACAACTGCCAAGCCCTACAACCCTATCTATTAATCATGCTGTATATACTGTATACTTAATGCAAGGCTCCTCCGTTAGATCTGAGAGCGCTTTCGCAGATATTAAATATAGAATGTCCATTTATCAACTCCATTATCTGCACTCTCTTCCAGTCAGACGTCTGTGCGGCCGCTTTGAGCGAGGTAATACCCGCCGTGCTCGAGGGCTCCGATGGCTGCCTGCTGGCCGTGGGCTACCCGGGCACCGGGCAGCCGCAGACGGTGCTGGGCGACCTGGGTGCGGGCGCCCTGGGCGCGGTGCCCTGTGCCATTGCCTGGCTGTACAAGGGCATTCAGGAGCGCCGGCAGAAGAGCGGCGCTCGGTTCTCGGTGCGGGTTAGCGCCGTCGGCGTCAGTGCGACCCGGCCGGATGCTCTCTCCACGGATTTGCTCATCTCGCATGCGGCTGGTAAGCATAAGGAAGCCAAGGCAAACGACGCCACCTGTTAGCTGCCTGAAGGCGCTATAAAATGCGTGGGCGTGGGCGTTGTAATGTTGCCCCAGGGCCAGCTGATGATAATGATGGGCTGGCAGGTTGGGTGGGGCAGTTGCCCCCTGCCGCCCGCCAATTTGAATAAAGTTAACCTGCGAGGCAACTGTAACCGCCACCGCCGGCCCCTTCGACAATGGCAATGACTGCTAACTACATAGAGTGGCATTTATACGCACATAAAACCTAATGCCCTTTTCATTCACTCCATGACTCCGGACACAGAATCTGACGACTCCCCGGGGATTTATTTGCGTGACGACTTCCTTGGCGGCCCAACGGAACTACGTGCACCCACCGCCGAACGTGCGGCCCTATTTCTCGACTCGGCGCTGGCCGGACGCTTAAAAAGTTCCGGCCCAGGCAATTCCACCAACTTCAACTCCAACTGCAATTCAAACTCCAACTCCAATCCGAGCCCAGCGTCGCTGGAGTCCGCCCTCATCTTCACGCTGCACGTCTACCAGTACAGCCTGTCCCGCAAGGGGGGTGGTAAGTCACACAGCTCATGGCTCACAGCTCACGGCTCACAACTCACGGCTCGCACAACATCCACTAGCAGTGTTGCCAACTCAGCTGCTTTCCCATCAAACCTGGCCTTTTTTTATGTTTAAAAGTGCGTTTATTTTTAATACTTTTTTGTTTTCTTTATTTCATTTTTATTTTGCAAGAAAGAATTTTAATTAATTCAAGCCATAACTTTAAAGCTAATTTACTCATCTTAGTTAATTCTTAGTACAAATCTATCTAATAAGCTTATTTAAATCCTTTTTCTTTGGTATTGAACCAATTTGATTTACTCATATAGTGTTCCTAACATATGAGAAAAATTAATTTTATATTCAATATCTATTAAAAACACGTTTTTTATTGCGTATTTTGAAGTGTTCAAAAAGATTATTTATTTCATGACTTTTTATTAATTAAATTTAAATTTATTTATTATTTATTTATTATATTTTGAAATATAAGTTGAAACAAAAACTAAACAAAATGTTTATAAAAACAAATTGATGGCTTTTTAAAAAGCTCTAGAAATATTAGTGTAAAGCTTGTTTCTATACCTAACTTTATTCATAATGATTTTATTTTTATTTAAATTTATTAGTGGCTGAAAATATGCTATCGGGATAAAAGTAATAAAAATAAAAATATTCTGTGTGAATAACACTGTTTTAAATATATTGCACATCTGCTTTATATTAAATATTCCAATTTTCGGCTAGCCAAAGTTAACTCTTTTTTTATTTTAACATTTGTGCACTTTTGATTTTTATCCAAATATGTGGTATCATTTAGCCTTTTAATACGCTTTCACCTAGCTAGAACTAGCTTGTTTTTGCGATTCCTAAGAGTTGGCAGCACTGGCGCACTTCACCCACTCCCATTTCCTCTTTCAGTTGTTGTAGCCTTCATTGTTGTTGTTGCCACTCAAGTGGCCCGCTAAATGTTTCACTAGACGCCAGGCCATTAAAGTGTCGCATTTCGTTCTCACCCTCACCCTCAACCTCGTCCGCCCCCTTCCCGCTTTCCACGCCCACCTCCGCCCCACCCCTTGCAGTTGCTGGCGGTCGCAGCCGCTTACATATCATCGACTTGGGCGGCTGTGCCAATCGCAGCGGGGGCCTGCCGCTCTCGGGAATCGGCAACATACTGTTGGCCATATTGAGCGGGCAACGGCATCCGCCGCACAAGGACCACCCGCTGACGCCGCTGCTGAAGGACTGCCTGGCGCCCATCACCTGCCATGTGGCGATTGTCGCACACGTCCTGCACTCGCAGAGCTACCAGGACGCCCTATCCACCATACAGATTGCCTCGCGCATCCATCGACTGCGACGCCGCAAGCATCGGGTGCCCATGCCCCTGGCCGTGGGCCTGGCGCAGGGCCTCAATGCGGGTGGCGGCGGCGGCGGCGGCGGCGGCGGCTCCTCCGCCGGCTCGGGCGCCGATCCATCCAGCTCGGAAATTTCGGCCGACACTGTCATCTACATGGGACCCCACGACGATGCCACCGACGGCGAACATCCGCCCGTCTACCTGCCATCGCTCAGCGGCGCCGCCGACAATCGCGGCCTGCTCAGCAAGGCCTTGAAGGGCTGCGGAGCAGAGAAACCACAGGCGCCGCCCAAATCGAACTGCGCCAGTCCGCTGATGAAGAAGGCCGCCGTGGAGAAGGGTAAGTGTTATTTCAACCCCCATTCACGGGTACCCTTAACCCGCACTGAGTGTTAAGCAGCACTTGACAGGCATTGCTTATGAGATTCTAATTGAAATTCCTCGAGTCATTAGATTTATATTCCCTGGAGATGGTAAACTACATTATCCGGCTCCGCCTAACCCCTCAAGTGTGTCTGAGCCTTGGCCTTATTGTCACACATCGCAAATAGGCCTAAGCTGACTAAAAGGGGAATTAAAGTTGGTGAGGGAATATGGCCAAATATAGCCAAAAAATATATACATATAAAGAAAGTTGGAACAAACTAGCTTTGGTCAACAATTCCTTTCAAAGTACTCCAAACTATATTACTATTTAACTTCTTAAAGAGCCTACTGTTTAAATAAAAGATATAGGAACTGGGAATAAAAGTCTGCTAGGGACTATGGCCTATGGAGGTAACCCAGACAAATAGACAGGGAATGTAGGCAAAAAATATATACATATAAAGATGGAACAAACTAGCTTTGGTCAACAATTCCTTTCAAAGTTCTTTAAACTATATTACTATTTACCTTCTTAAAGAGCCTACTGTTTAAATAAAAGATGTAGTAACTGGGAATATAAGTCTGCTAGGGAATATGGCCAATCGAGGTAAGCTGGATGAATAGGCAAGGAAGATAGGAAAGATGATAATTAAAGGCTTATTACTGTGGAGCTGGCTTTAGTCAAGAAGTACTCTAAAAATGTTTTGAACTGTATAACGCGTTAATTTTAGGTTCAAATAGCAGTTATTATCATTATTTTTATTAGTACAGCTTCTTTGAGATAGAAATTTTGCCTAGCCTTAAAATGGCAACCAATTTTTACACAAAATGGGACATAATTGACATAAATCGGGAGACGATCAGATAATATAAGTAATGGATTGGATGGCTGGGAATAGATGCTGTTAATGGGGTGTACTATATGTAATCTACATCGTTCAGTTAGCACACGTATAGGGTATTCAATCCTGCCGCTTTTCAGTTCACTCTTGCCTCCATACAAATCTATTCCTCTCACCATCTGCCCCAATCTTCCATTCGACAGCCAAAAGCTGCTGCCAACTGTCAGCTCCACGGGCAGCCTGAAGCGCCACAACGCGGCCGCCGCCGCCGCCGCATCCTGTTCCTCCAATCCGCTGAGCGCGCACGGTGGGCTGGCGCATGAGCAGCTGGCGCCACCCGGTTCGCCCATTCCTAGGCACATGTGCTCCAAGGGCTCGAATATGCCGACGCCGAAGGGTTCGCCGCTGCGCCGACCGCACGGCTCAGCGCCGGGCGCGGCGCTGGAGCAGCTGGAGGCGGGCATGCGCCAGATCACCGAGGAGCAGTGGATCGACGGGCCGCGCGTCTCCCGGGCCAAGGTGGCCGAGGCGCGCCACCTGATGCGCGAGGTGAACCACGTCAAGCAGTGCGAGACCTGGGTGGATGGACCCAAGTCGCTATCGTGCCGCAGCCTGACCGCGGGCAATCTGCCCACCGCTGCCCAGACGCCGGGCTACGGCTTTATGGATGCGCACAAGAAGACGATGATACGCCAGTGGGTGGAGAATCAGACCACGCAAGTCTTCCAGAGTGCGGCCACCGTTTCCGCCAGCAGCTCGCCCACGGCGCTGCATCTGAAGCTGTCGCAGCTCAAGCAAAAATCGCTGGATCTGCCGGAGCGTGCAGCGTTTCAGCCGGACTCGTCGCTGGAGCTGCCGCCGTGCTTGGATAGCCTGCCGCTGCTGGGCAGCTGCCAGGATGTGCCAGCCGATGGCGATGATCAGGACAGCGGTCCGTCGGAGGTGCCGCCAGCGCTGCCCCTGCTCGACGATCCGCTCGGCTCGCGCGACATCTCGCACGACAGTCTGCATCGCATGCTCTCGCGGCACGTCTCGCGCGAACAGCTCCACGAGGCGGAGCTGGCCGCCAGTCGCGCCTCCTCGCAGCATCCCTCGCAGCGTAGCATCGACTGCGGCCTGCAGGTGACCGAGGAGGAGATCGCTCGGACGATGGCACGCAGCGACCGGGAGCATCCGTCGCATCCGCTGGCCGCGCTCAGCCACTGCGACAACTTGTCCTTCGTGTCCAGCTTCAACATGGCCTGTGAGTCCTTCAGCGAGTGCGGGGAGCGAGCCAGGTGAGTTTTTCTATCTATCTATCAATTCGATTGGATTAAGTGCAAGAAAACAAATTTTGTAATTACTTGCATACAGTGAAAGCTCCCTTGAGCGAACGGTGTGTTTGTCCGCATTAAACTGATTTTAAACTTTAAAACTTAAACTTCTATTTAAAATCTTCAACATAAATTCATGCTTTTCCAAATATCAAAATTTTATAAATTCCTATGCAAGATAATGGTTGATAAAATTGCAATTCTGAAAACTTTTTTTTGTTCAGCTCAAGAAACACAAATTTTATTAAAAGTTCCTCATTCTAAAAATTAGAAATGTTCGAAAAGAAGAAAAGGAGTACAAACTTTATTTTTATCAAGTTTAAAA
This sequence comes from Drosophila robusta, assembly GCA_035043565.1. NCBI lineage: Eukaryota > Metazoa > Arthropoda > Insecta > Diptera > Drosophilidae > Drosophila > Drosophila robusta. The sequence continues at coordinate 6,255,963 of JAWNMW010000583.1, read as the reverse complement.
AAGAAAAAAATGTACAGTAATGTTCATATTTTAAACGTAGAATCAATCCAGAGGACAAACTATGAACAAAATAGCATCCAGCGTGAAAATCAGTTATATTTTGACAAAGTTATGGGCGTATGAATCCGAGAGCTGTGCATGTTAACATTTTTTTCAATTTTTGCATGATTTTGGACAAAAAATTGGACCCCCTCAGAATCGGATTAAAAGTTGTTTTTTATATTAATTGTGACAGCCACAATCGATTAAAAATACAAATTCCGGATTGTAAATTTTTTCCAAAATGTGTAAGGGGGGGGTACATGCTTTTTTTCCGAAAAAAATCAAAAAAATTTATTTTCAATAATGCATATATTTGAAATGCAGAATCAATCTAGAAGATAAACCATGAACAAAATGCCATCGAACGTGAAAATTGGTTTAATTTTAACAAAGTTATGGGCGTTTGAAGTATGAGAGCTATGGATCTGAAAGTCTTAGATGTGAAAAATGTAGTCAAACTAGCTTTAAAACTGACGGACAAACCCACTATAATCTTTTAGCTTAGTGAACGAATAAAGTAATTATTTCGTGCTCCTATAATGTACAATATTCCTTATACGAGTACTGTATTCGAGACTTGGTTTGGAGAATTTAGGACATGTGAAAAATATCTTAAAATATGAATTTAGGAAATTTGTGGATAATTCAACATGATTTGAGCACAAAATATTTGGATGTATTTTTTCAAATATACTAACTTTTTCCCACTTGACCCCGCCCCACGTTTGATCTGATTGCAGACACCAATTCGATCAGCTGGCGCGCCTGCACGAGATCTTCACCTCGCAGCTGGCGATGGCGGAGGTCACGCCCTCGACGACGCTCTATCGCACGGATGTGGGCGTGGGCAGCGTGTTCAGCGAGCCCGCCTTCCGCTTCAACGTGGGCCAGAGCAGCGTGTGCAGCGAGCCCGCCTATCGCTTGACGCCGAGTCCGCCCAAGCAGCCGTCGCATAGTCCCAGCCAGGGATCGCTGCCCAGTCTGAATGGCATCATGGAGATCGCCGGCATGGATGACTATGCGCTGCTCCGTCAGCCGGATGGCGCCTCCGATCCCAGTTTGCCCAAGAGCGAGAAACGCTTTGCGCCGCAGCACGACGACATCTGCGAGCTGGAGGAGAAGTCCATGGCGGCGGCGGCGGCGGCGGCGGTGGGCAGACGCGGCTCCCTGGAGGATGCGCAGCACAAGCTGAACGAGATCACCAACATATTGCCGCTGGCGGCGCAGTCGCGTCTGCCGCTGTTGCCGCTGAACACCAGCTCGGAGGCCTACGACAGCGGCCACGACTCCTCGACGCCGCGCACCTCCAAGCACTCGGGGATCTCGCGGCGCGCGGAAAGCGGCTATCACAGCGTGGCGACCGTGCGCGACTCCGACGAGAGCAGCTTCGCGTCGGGCATGTCGAAGAGCCAGCGGCATCGCATTACCATATCAGGTGGCAACTATCAGCGGCACGGCAAGAAGCGCCAGCGCCAGGAGGGCAACAAGGGTCTGTGCAATTGGCTGCTGCATCCGTTCTCCTGCACCTACCCAGAGACTGAGGGCGAGATCAGCGACTTCTAGGCGCCAGCGCGGCTCGGCCAGAGAGTTCTCCACACCCACCAAGCAGCGCAGCAAGCGAGCTAGTCCAGCATTTAAATGGCCAAAGAATTTGTAACCACACACACACACACACACTACACATCATATGGAACCACTGGATTTAGTGGCACCGGAAAAAAAACCATAAAAACCAGCGACTGATTAACTTTTACTTGGCGCCGGCTGCCACAAACAATTTTTAATTGGAAAAACCCAAAAGAAAAATGGAAAAACTAATCTAATCTAACCCAACTACCTAATTATACCTATGCTATAAAGAAGGCGCCATAAACTCACTCACTCACTAATACACGCATAAGTTCAAACGGGGCTTTAAGTATCTTAAGTTGCCAGCTAGCATAATGAACAAATTTCGCATTAGGGGTAGTCACGTTGGTTAAAACTGAATGAACAAATATACAAATTACATATGCATTTTTAGCCAAAGCTCTTAATAATTAAGAGTTAAATCAATAAACCCAATATTTATTTTAACAGCTTGACTACCCCTGCTATTTAATTAAAGATAGTCAAAGGTAGTGGTTACAAACACTAATTAAATGCATTGAAAAACTTTCCGAATCAGTTTACAAATGTTCAATAATTAAAGGCTACATTAAAATAACGTTATGAATACCCCTACAATTTTATTGAGGGTAGCACAAAAATTTGTAACACGAAAAAAATTCTGTTTTTATTTTCATTGGGGTTGCCTAACTAAAACCAATTCAATTTATTATTACCCAAAAGTATAATATGACAGCATAATTTTGTTTTACCAGCATGACTACCCCTATTGTATTTATATAAATAACATATGTACTTAATCAGGCCACAATCACTACAATTTTACAAACAAAAAAAATTAACGCAGAGATACATTTATATACATACATATATATCATATATATATACATATATTATATATTATATCATAGCTATTTATTGTTTATTTTGGGTTATTTGTTTGGGTTTTTTGGGCCCGGGAAAGAAAAAGACAAAACGAAAACAAAAACAACGGAAACATTAATGATAAATTGTATGCTAAATGTTAAATGTTTGCTTATTCAAACACTTTATTGCCAATTATAAGTTACAAAATGTTTAAATTAATTGTTAGTTAGCTAAAGTTATACATCTACTAAACAAATGAGTAAGGAAAACAACAACAAAGAGGAAAAACAAGAAGAAGACGACGAAGAAGAACAAGAACCACTGACTATAAAAGGTTTTTCGCAAGTAGACAAATGTTAAACATACAATTTTGTTGCCATTTTTGCCTAAATCAACTATGTTACAAAAAATAAAAATAACAAAAAAAAAACGACGAAACGTAAAAAATTCAACAAAAAACATATATTATATATATAGTATATATATATATACATATTTATCAGAGATATTATATAAGAAATGGGCGCAAATGCAAATTTTATGAAGCTACAAAAAAACTAAGAAATCAACTAATACACGCATACATATACATATTATTATATACATTATGCATGCGCACGCCAGAAGAAAGTCAAGAAGAGGCAAGATAGAAGAGAAGCATTAAAAAGATTTAAAACGCCTCAAAGCATGCAACAAAAATTTTGCGCGTTTTCTCTCCTATGAATAGCTAAATTTTTGCATCAATTTTTTTTTCTTAATTTAACTAAACGAAACGAATTATCCAATAACATTCCTTCATTGCCTTTTTAGTCGCATTCATCCAACATAAACAAAAACAAATAAAATAAACATAAACATATTGAATTAAACGTTTTAAGAACATAAAGAAAACAAAAAGCAAAAAAAAAAAAAATCAACTAATTATATTGCATTATTATTGTATTTCGTATTATTCCAATTGTCAAGCGTAGTAATCACCAAGGCTATATTTTAATCACCACCCCCCGCTCCAAAGCTCCCCAACCACACTTCTCCTTGTCAAGCAAAACAAGAAGAACAAACATATACATACCATATATACAATATCATATATGATGATTCGTCGACTTCGACGCTGAATACAGACTAATTATTTTTTATAATATAAACAAATCGACAGCTGGTTTTATTGCATTTGGGGTGTGGGTTTGTGGGTTGTGGCTGGGGCTGGCGCTGGCGGGTTCGAGCCTCAGTTGGCCAAATAAAGTTGACGTTTAATAGATAGAGACATGTGCGTTCCCCGCGCCTTATGCACATACATATATCAAAGTGCCTGGCCACCCCTTGACTGCTCGTAAGTGGGTGCGGGGTTGGGGTGCGCAAAAGTTGAACAATAAAACAGGCGAAAAAGAACGTAAAACTCATTTTTTCCTAGCACCGAAACTTCAAATACTCTTGAGGTAAGTTTTAATCGAGTTTTTTATGACTGGCGAAGAAGTTTAATAAACTGAAGACATGCCAATATGTATGCAAATGGTTTACGGCATTGAGTTTTTAAGCCAACTCTTTTTGTAGATGGATTGTATTATTATGTGCCAATATTACGTTAGGAATCGTAGTAGTTAATTACTTTAAGCTTTGCTAATAATAATAATACAATTTGTGTTTAATAAGGCAAGCAATTCTTTTAAATAAACCCTTTTATGATGTGCATAAATTCCATAGATTTACTGATGTGAGAGATGAACAATTTATTAAAGATATTATTTGTCGCTTTTTATGAGATATTATGTATCTACATACGCACATAACTTTTTGCCTAGCTGACACACAGACTAAACAACTTATCTTTTAGCTACAGATTCCTTTAGATATGTGGGTCCTTACTAAGACATCATTTTCATAAATTCATCAATTTTCACGAAAGTCATATTATATGCTAATATACTATACTTCAAATTATGAAGTGTAGAATTTTTTTACACTACATATTTTTCAAAATTTGGCTAAGAAATCTTTCTTAATCTTATATTTTTGTTTAGCTTTCAGCTGAACAAAATAATAATGCACGAATCAGCTTAGTTATGTTAGCTTTAGTTTTAGCTTTATTTAGTTAGTTATAATGACTAACTATACAAAACAAATAAAATAAGCTAGTTGTTAATAGACATCAATATACTAAAGTGTATCAATAATACTATACGGAAATTTATAATTGGATAATATATTTCCAATATTTATTTATTTATTATAAACAGTTGAGAAAAGTATATTATCTATCAAATGAAAATAAGCTAATGATGATTTTATTTATATATAATATCAACATTTTATTACTGTCAAGTCTTGACCCATAGTTAAATTACTTTTAACGTTAGGGTGTAGCGCAATAAAATGTGTTGGCACCTTCTGGCAAATGCCGCGCGACAATGCGAATACTCGTCTAAGTAGAAGTCACACTCCTGGCACCCCCACCCCCACCCACTCCTTCTCCCACCCATCAGCTGCCATCAGCTCAGCCGCCGCCCCGCAGCGATTTTTCTTGTTTGCCGGCTTCGCCTTTTGTCTGCCGCCCTTTTCGTGTAGCGCTGGCAAACGTCGCCATTTCTTTTTGTACTTTTACAACCCTCTTATCACGAAAACTTTAAATTTTCGCATTTCGCAATTCGCAGTCGCAAATGCAAATGTTTCCCCATCACCCCAACCCGTGCACTCCACAAAGTGGGCGGCTTGGGGCTGCCTCCTTGAGCGTCTGTTCGCCATATGTTGCCAATTGAGGCGCAAATCGAAAACGCGTCTATGCGGATTGTTTATGACCCTAGAGGATAGTATACAGCGTGGAGCAAAGGGGGTGGAGCCGTGGAGGGAATAAGTCCTTTTCCTTTGCTCTGCCAACTATGTGGGGAAGTTGGGCCTAGCTTTGGGGCCTGCTGGACCTGTCGCCTTTTAATTATGGCTCGCAAATTATTTTCGAATTTTTCATCAAGCTGCGGAAATAAATGTTGACTGCAATTTCCCCCTAACAGGATGCAAAAGGATTCGAACCATATTTCTTCCCATTTTTTTCTACTTTTTTTTACCTATTTCCCTTTTTTTTATTATTTTTTTCTTATTTATTTACCAGGTGCCGTCCAGTGCTTTGGCGTGACCTAAAAAATAATATTCACACTCACTTCACTTGTCAAGTTGAATAAAGCGACGGGTTGCCACCGGGCAGAGCGGGGTATAAGAGGGCGGCAAAAATATATACATATGTAAATATATTTACATATTTATGTATATGCACGTGTGTGTGTGTATACTCATTAAAATATGTTCCACTTGCAATTAGAATTTGTCATTTGGCAGCAGCGGTTAATCCAGACATTCACATATTGTTAACAAGCCCGCATCCACCACATTCCACGGAAGTTATAGTATGATATATATATATATTTATATATGTGTGTATGTGTGTGTTAAGGTAGAAGTGAATTCTTTAATTAGTGCCAAACAAAATTGCATTTTCTGCTTCAACTCCGACGCTTGAATGCTTGAATGTATATGAAAAATGTTCAACTTTTTATTTGGAACTCGAAAAAACATTATTATAAAAGCATCAAATAATAGCTCTTGAATTTGAATTTATCGTTGTGAAAGTTGTCATAAGTCCGTTTTTTGTTGAGGGCAGTACATCTCCTAGATCATACTATTCTATTCTATAGGAACAATCGGATTTAGTAAGCACAACTCTTTTGTTTTCAAAGATATCCTGAGCAAACTTGGCAATTGGAGGCGTTCCCACTGTCCCTAGTATATAAATATATATACTTTTGTTAAATTTTCAGACCATAATATAAAAAAAAATATTTGTTTAATTATTTTATTTGGGCAGGTTCCCCTAGAACCTTGAATTGTAGTTAATGAGTCAATTTTTACCTGTATCCTCCATGAATCGTTGCGAATTGCCAAAAAGACTTTAGATTTTATATGAATATTCCTCGTAGGTTTGAAAACGAAAGGAATATAGCTTAAATTAGTAGGGATCTATTGCTTGAATAATCCGCAGCCATATGTCACTTGCAATTGTCTGCTCTACACATATATATATTATTTATATATTTGATATGCATGACACACCAGGCAAGCCCTACAAGTTGACAGTTCAATTGAGTTAGGAGCTGGACTTGGGGTCAGCTAATGCGACTGGCAATTACAAAAACATGAACAGCAATTGTAAAGGTGCTTTAACGTAATTTAATACAGGCCAAGTGAATTTCGTGGAATTGAAATTGCTGGCGAAACCATAAAGCGGTTAGGGGTGCGAGGGTTGATATCTGGTGTTCGGCGAGGGTTGACCGCAAAGTTCACTCGAGCGTCCAGTCCGCCTTGCCGAGCAAATAAAATAATAGAGCCGTGCCGCACACGATCAGATCCTCGCCGGACTCCTCCTGGGCGCAATCCATGATTACCGGATAATACTTGACCACCAGCATGGTCAGTGTCATGCGTATATATAGAAAATCCTTCTCCCTGACCGCCAGATAGCCGAGCGATACAATATTGCCCAGCGTGGAGAGATCCCGCAACGTTTCGGTCAGATCACAATTCTTGCGCTCCTTCGCCACGGAGCACCGAATATCGAACAGCAGCGGCACCACGAATATGCCATGTGCCCAGGCGACGGCGCCCAGGCCGAGCGACTGTCTGTACAGCTCCATATTGACCAATGGCAGCGGCACCAGCTCCAGCACGCCCTGCCCAACATTGCGGAGGAGCCGGCCGCTCGAGTCGCCGTCGGCGCTGCTTTCGCCGGCGAATAGGACGCGCAGCAGGCCGAGCACTGCGGCGGCCCCGCCCACCACGCAGGCGGCAAAGGCAAACGGATGGTGGGGCACCAATTTTCTAGCCGACATGCAGGACGTTGTCAGCAGGAGGCTGTTGTAAATGAAGCGCAGGCTACGGCTCGATATGGGTTCAGTCATCACGACGGAACTACACTACAAAACAATTTGGGACTACACGATGCCGATCTGATCAATATCTGAAAGCTAATCCGATGGCATCATCGGCACAATACATGAAAAGTTTTTAAATCTTAACCGTATCACATGGACATTGCTGGACAATCGAAATTATGCTATTAACTGTGATAGTTAATGGACAATTTTTTAATATATTTTACTACAATTTTGAAATTAAAATCTTTGACATATTATGTTTTACACAGATCGAATACTCAGCAATGAAGTTATATAAAACATTTTTAACAACTCGACTTTTACTTTTTGTTAAATCAAAATCCCAAAAGTTGCACAAAAGTCTAATATTTCACACGGAGGACATTGAAGGAAGAATGTTTGCGGATTAGGCATAAAATGCAGACAGATAGGTCGGACAGATTGGATATTAACACAAAAACATTTTAAAAAAACAGAACCCAGAAAAAAATAACTAGGAGAACACATACACATACATATTTATATGTATGTATGTGGATATATATAAATGTACATATATGAAGAAGAGACAGTTAATATTCAACATCAAATAAATTACAGCAAATATTTAAGGAAAGTGTCATTTGGGAAAACCAGAAACTGGAGAAAGCACAAAGAGCTCAAAACTTTACCTTTTAATAATTAAATAAACAAACCAGCTTGCACGAAGACTTTGGCCTTGAATGCCATTAGTTTGTTTTTGCTTAAAATGTCAAAACTTAAAATTTAATGGTCTGGCAATACAGTCAGTGTCACTTATATGATGATGTAGCTAGTCTGGCAACACTGCCACTGGGGAAATTTAGTTTTATTTGTGAGTTAGTTCAGTTCGCGCAAATTAAAGTGAAAAAGTGATTATATCAGTTTATACGTCCTTATGTACACGACATTATATTGCAAATTGAATGACTTACTGGATTTTCTAAATTCCATATTTTGCTTAATTTTCAGACGTCTAATGCATTAAACTAGGCCTAAATTTAATTTTCTGACATTTTCTATATTTCGAAACTTTAATATCTAAAAGTTCTTATTACCATTAACATATAAAGAAGTGAAGAACACGGTTATGGTCAATTATATTATTTTTTTATTAAAATTAGCTCAAAAGAATGACAGTATCAATTAGGAAAACAAAATATGAATTTCCTGTTCAATAATTCTGAAATAAAAATAATTTTATATAATAAAATTCAATACCATTACCATTATTATAAATAAATAAATAGGAAATACTTGAAATTCCTTTAAAATTCAACTCAATTACGACTTACAACTTACCCTAACCCTTAAAGAAAAATTTCACTTGCACACACACACAAAGAAACTCCTTTTTTTTGTAAACATTTAGGAATTTGTGATAAAAAACGAAGAAAATTTGACCACCTTTTTTCATGCTGCTCGAATTGTATTGGCATTTAGTAAAAGGGCCGTTTAATCTAAAACCCAGATTCCTAAAGAGCTTTTCGTGTCATTCCAGTGGCAGTTCCAGGCTGAGCGCCCGCTGGCTTCCCTGGATAACGATGCGTATATGCAATGGCAATGGCAACACTTGAGCATGCCAAGCACGCGCCACGCCCCCAACTGCCACAACCCAGCCCCCAACTTTAGTCACAGCCGCCCTTCCCAGCTCCTAAAGAAAAATAATAATTCAACTTTATTTGTGCCACATACCTAGGCATGTGTGTGTGTGTGTGGGGTGGGGGGAGGGTGGGGGGTGACTCTGACTCTGTGACTCTACATAGTTGTAGCTGCCACTGCGGGCAGCTGTTCCTTGTCAACACCCAGCGGCGGCAGCAGCAGCAGCAGCAGCAGCAACAACAACAAAACAACAGCCATAGCAAATTTAATCGAAAGCGTGTAATTGACCTCAGCAAATGGCGTCGGTTCGTGGAGGCGCTTTTTGGGGGCTGGTGGGGAGACGTGGCTTTGTCGTAAGCTTAGCCAGCTGCCATCAAATCATTATCAGTTAAATAAACGACAGCGCCAAGTTAAAAAGATAACGAAGTCGTTGCTGCTGTTGTTGCTGGCATCGCCACACGGCAGCAACATAAGCGCAGCAGCAGCAGCAACAACAGCTACAGCAGCAGCAGCAGCAACAGATGATATCTGCCCAGCAATGCGCCAGTGCCCCCGCTGCCACACCCAAACAGCCCCCCCACCACCCACTCCAACCGTCCCGCGCACAATAGACAGACGTAAGCCGCCTCGTTTTATGCTAATTCAAATGGAAATGGAGCCAGTCAGCAGCTGCTTCAGCTGCTCCTGGCTTAGAGCTGAGCGCGTGACACGACGTGTTCGTGTTAGTGCAAAATTTGCATTTCGTGCGTGTTTGTCATAGTTAAATTAAACAAATTAACCTAAAATTTAAGCTAAAACCTAACCATTTAAATACAAATTAAATAACAAAATGTTAATATTGAATTTATTTATTTAAATAAATTGAGACACAAGTTTTCTAGATTAAAAAAGAGTTTTTATATACAACTTTTTTTGTTTTTTATATCTTAATATATATAATTAAATATAGATGATATATATATATAATATATTTCATTTTTGTCTGAAACCGTAAAGTATCTAGGAAACTGAATGTGCAAATAAAAAAATTCTTTCGCTTGTGTGGAAAATTTGTGAAAAACGATTGTGAAAAAAACTTGAAACTTGTTGAAGAGATATTCAAACTTTTCGAAAACACCACCAAAACTGTTTCTGCAAAATGTGGATTATCCGAACATAAGTTTCAAACTTACTTAAGATGCTTGATGCTAAAAAATGTATCCCTTAAGTTACGGATAAGCCCCATCCAAGCTTAGAAAATACGTAGCAATCTGTTGAATAGAAGGTTTATTTATTTTAATTTTTAAAGATTTAAAATGTGTTTCACTAGACATCCGAGTTAATTCCGATCCTATTCTAAAAAAGAAACAAGTATTCCAAAATCTCGTGTGTGTCGTGTAGGTGATACTTTCAACCGTGCATGTTTATGAATTAATAAAAAAAAAATAAGACACGCGCCCATCCTTAATCCTGTGGCTTTGGCAGCGTTGTCAACGACCGTTCGCCGTTTCATTATATGCGACTGGGCGTGGCTGCTGGCGCCTTGATCGGCCCGCACTGATAGCAGAGCCGAGGCAGAAGGCAGCAGACGTAAGGCATACGGCGTACATACGCGTACGCAGTATGCAGATGCGTATGTATTAAAGGACCAGCGAGGACTCGCCTCTGCTCGCATTCCTTGTAAGGCAAATTCGCCATGATTTTCATATAATTTCCGCATCATAAAGCTGCGAAAGTAATTTTCCACTTGAAAGCACAGCCAGAACCAGAACCAGAGAACTACAGTCTCAGCCAAAAGTGTGAAACGAGCATTGAAGCTGGCTGGAGGGGGAGGGGGCAAGGACTGCTGCCTTGCCAGCCTGCCAAAGACCCAACTTTCACACAGAGTCTGTGGGCCATGCGGGGGTGTAACGGTGTATTTTGAGCCTTGTTTTTGTTGGCACATTGAACATTTTGTGTTGTCACCTTTTGGGCGCAGCGCATGCAAATAAGAGCAAAAAGCGAGCCGAGATTTCTCAGCACATTAAATCGACAGCAAGAGCTCTTTAAGGCGCGCACATAAGATTAGGCTAAGCAGCTGGGCACACTCACACACACACACACACTGTCACAATAGGGAGTGGCCGTCACACAACAAATTTCATTATGCCGCTCACGTGCGAGACAACCAAATTCACTGCGAAATAAAGAAAAACGAAAAACACAAAAAAAAAGAAGGAAAAAACACGTTGAAGTGCTTTTGTGTAGAATGCTCGGTTAGGAGATACCCTTTAACCTGCTGCGAGCTGCATTCACAGCTACTTCCATATATACACAAAACGACACGCCGTGAGCTATGTACTTTTGGCAGCGACTGTGCCTCATAATAGAAAATATATTCCTTAATAACTTTTAGGTGTTTGTTTCGAAAATCGGGCACCACCTCTTAAGGGTTTATGTATAATTTCTAAGCGTTAGAGCCCTGATTTTTGGATAATTTTTGATTTGGAGCCGAATACTGGTGTGTGAATACTATACGATAATACACTTACTTAATTTGTTGCACCTTTTTCCTATTATGTCAAAGAAATGCTGAAGAAAAAAATGTATGAATTTTAAGAAAATTTACAGATATAATAAAGACCGTCAGTCTATATTTCAAGTTCCTAATTTAAAAAGAAACAAAGATTTATCTAATAAAAAAATTTAAAAAAATTAAATAATCTCGTTTTTGATCCCTGATAAACTAAAACCCTAATTAAAAATTTAAGGATTTTAAGCTAATATCTTCCATCGTTCAAAATCTTGGAAATATGTTTAAAAAAAAGCTTAAAATTTATTGTTATGGACTTCGTTGTCAACAAAAAGCCCGATCTTTCTACCTCCTGCCAGTTACATGCACTAGCACACAATCTGTATACCCTCTTTTAAAAATTTCCTATAGGTACAAGCTCAAAATGAATAGCAAAAGAATACTAAGAAATACTATACACAGGCGAAGAGAGAGCGAACAAAACATATCGGAAGGAAGCGGCAATAGAAAACGTACAAAAGCGAAACACGCACAAAGCTCTAAAGCAACAACAGCAGCAGCGGAGGCGCCACCAGGCGAGCGCGAGGCGCCACATCCACATCCAGTTCCACATCTACAACCAGCGGAAGGAAGTCAGTCAATGCCCGCAGCAAAAAGGCCAACAACAAACGACAAAGTAAACACAAAAACAAAACAAGCCAAAAACGCTACTCTCACTCCCGCCCCCTGGTTGCCCACGGCAAGGAGAGTGAGAGAGACTATAAAAATGCCCTGCACCAATTTGGAGATAATTGAACAGGTGTAACAACAACAGCAACAACAACAATGGCAGAAACCCAGACACAAATGAGCATCCTTTCCGCTGACAATAACTGACTAAATACCACATTTCATAGCACTAAAATTGGCCTATTTATAGTTCCCCTATGATTTAGTGCACGGCCATAAAATGTTGAAAATAGTTTTTAAGGGTTAGTTTTGGGACTCCGTTTCGTTATATATATAATATAAGCCCTAATGCAACAGACGTTATTGTCTTTAGTCCGGGCTATAAAGTGTAGCCGTCTGTGATTTACCGGAGTTGTAAATAAATCCTGACAGCTTCAAGAGAGAATATTTTTAAAGAACTGAGCAGATTCTCGAAGAAGTTTACCAATGATAAATTTTAAGCCCTTTGCAAAATAATCAATTATTAAAAATATATATATGGATGTACTACTAGTATATATAATCACTCAGTGCTAATAAAATGTATGTCAAACAAATTCGATATTTAAAGTTTAAAATTAAAATTCGTTGAGGCAACGAGTTCCCAGAGTAAAATATATAAACCCCAGTTCCCTAACTGTTTGACGTCAATAACTTAATTAATAAGGAATCCGTACATAAAAATGAACACCTTACAATAAATACTTCTCAGTGTGGCAGAGTTAAAAACAAGTATGCGAATACTGACACATTATGAGAACCATAACTCTTGCAATCTCTAGGCTTTCCCTAGACAATAATAACTACAATTTAAATGAACATTCCTTCATTTCTTATGTTATTTTTTCTCTAAAAGAAAATAAAAGCCAGATACATTTTAAAGACAAAGCCTATTGGGAATCAAATGAAATTTCTTGCGATGCAACAAAATGTTCATATTTAAAAAGACAGACAGCTAATATGCCCATATGACTAAAGAGCATTTAGCAAACAAAAAAAAAATATACGAAAAACAAAAAAGGAAAATTCCACAAAAAATTTAAATATATCAAAGTTAGAAAAAGTCCCAGAGACTCCTCGCAAATCGTTGGGGATTTACGAGTATGTATAAAAAAAATAGAAGCAAAAAAGAAAGTAAAATAAAATAAAATAAAAAGTAAGGCCCGAAAGAAAACTTTGTGTATATGGCCAAGAGTTGAGTTAACTCCCAAACAACTTGGGTATTTAGCAGCAATCGATTTTCGTTGATTTGGCCGTCGCAGCAGCCCGAAAAAACCCTAGACCCTAGGCCCAGAATGAAGGCGCAATTTCTGGTTAGCTGGGACGCCTTCGTGCCTGACCTTTCAACCTTTTGCACAGGCGGCACGTGGCACGTTGCCTTTCAGTCAGGCATCATCAGCAGCAGCATCCAACGAGCAACTCATCATCATCATTGTAGTCTGTAAAGTTTATTTAGGCAACGCTTCAGCTACACTCTTCAATTTTATAGCAACAAATTTGCATCGTAAAAGATACTTGCAGGCGGCCCCAAAATGCGCCCCGCCCAGCCCCAGCTCAGCCCCAAACCAGACGATAAAAATACAAAACGTTTGTTTAGGCATGCCCCAATGACTGCCTACCCCACACACACACACACTCCCCCCTCCCCCTGCCCCCACCGTGGCGCAGCACATCCATCCCACAGTCATAAACTAAGGACAAAATCGTAAAAACTGAGCAGTTCATTTAAATTTTTAATATTTTTCGGCTCTCACTTTTTTTTACGTTTTATGCACATTTTCGTTTTGAACGCTTTCGTTTTGAATTTATGCCTTTAATTAAATAAAATCCACCTAGAAACTTTTGATATAATGCACTTAATAATGCGCCTACCCCGCCTCCATCAAATAGAGTCCTCTTCGGTCTATAAGCAATGATTCTTTTTCGACTGTTGTCGCACCCGTTCCCATTCCCGTTACCGTTCCCAATCCCGTTCCCCTGGCCATTGCTGTTGTTTATTCAGCATCCTTTACGGATGCGCTCCGTACACGCACTCAGGATTTATTTTCACATTTATATGTATGCGGGCGGCATTGGAGCGGCGGTGGGCGGGGACAAGTGGGGGCCTGGGGTAGCTGGCGCTCGCGGCTATGTAAATTTTTCAGTAAAAATTCACTTCGTGATAATGGATTTTCCATGTCGCATACAACGCAGTAGCTGTCGCTGTCGCAGTCGCCGTCGCCGTCGCAGCTGACGTCGGCCCCCCAAAACATTTTAACCCCCCAGCCACAAAAAAAAAACACAGCAGCAGCCAGTGACAATTACCTCCCCCACCCCCTACTCGCATGCTGTGGCATGATAGATGGCAGGTCTCTGTAGGTGTTGCTGGCAAGTTTTCGAGTTACTTGAGAGCCTGACATATTTTTTAAAATGTGAATTTCAACCCAACTCATGTGTGTGTGTGTGTGTGTGTGCCAAACATTTTGACTAATACTCCCCACTCAGATTTCAGATTTACTTTGTTGTTGTTTATTGCCCCGTTTTGACTTCTGGCGTGGCTGCTGGCATGGCCTAGGTCTCAATTAAGAGGCAACAGCGTGCACGCCTCGCCTGCCTGTGTTCGCGCTCTCACGCTCGCATCTACACTGCCGATATGCCGTTAGCTGTCGCTCTCGCTAGCGCCAGCATTGCCAGCTGCCAAAAGTTGCGCTCAGCTCAGAAGGCTCTCTTAGCTCGGGCGCTCTCTTCGCTGTGCTACTCTTCGTCTGCTAGCTTTTATCATTTGTTTTTTCTCTCTTTCCGTTTCTCTGACAGCTTCCTGTTTACACACGCATTTATTGTGTTTGTTTTGTTTTTATTATTATTAAAGTTACATATGAACTTAATTTGTAATCAGACCTGTGCCAGCATTCACTTTCACATCAAAATTATTTTTTTTTTTTAAGTGTTTGTTAATGATTTGATCGTGTTGCAAAAAAAAGAAATATGAAACTTGACGATTTTGAAGTAAAAGTGAACACGGGCAAGATTTGCTGAATGATTCTTTTTTTTTTTGTTTTGTATAATTTTTTTAAATAATGTTCCTTTTCTTTAATTTTAATCAGTTATATTAAGTTTTTCTTTATTATATTTATTATTATTTTTTTAATCGCTGAACTGCTCTGCTGCCCCCGCTGCTCTGCTCAGAATTCTCGACCCGCCCAAGGTTTAGCTTTTCTCTGCTGCTGCTGCTGTTTTGTCGTCCTGCTGCTTGCCCGTATCCTGTCCAATTGTACGTCGAGTACATGTCGGTTCCATTCCTTTTCATCCATCCATTCCATCCATCACTCTTGGCTTCTGCTGCTTGCGACGCTTAGTTCGTTATTTTATAAATTAACAAATTTAGCTAAGTAGTTGTAGTTGTTGTTTTGTTGTTGTTGTTGCTGGGTTGGTAGGTTTGTTTGGATTGTTTTATCCGGCCCCGCACTGCGCTCATCTGCTTCCGCTCGCTGCTTGATATCAACTCGTCCGGCGCTCACCCGGTCTCTCCCCCACCCCCTCATTCTTTTCCCCCTCCCCCACTTCTTCAACGTCTCGTCCACTTGTTAACAATTTACGCTCCAGATTGTACAATACAAAAATGCATCGAAATTGTTAATCAATTATTGGTAGTTGTTTTGTTTTGTTTTTGTTGCTAACTTGCTTTTGCTTTTGCCTTTGATTTTCTTACTGTTATTCTTCAACGGCTTTTTACTCTGCTTTTGTTTATTCTTGTGGTTTTGTTGTTGGTTGTGTTTATATTTTTTTCTTGTTATAATGCGATGTAATAATGTGTGTAAACGTTGTAAGCTGCATTTGGTGCCGAGAGCAAAACAGCTTAAAGGAAATAATCTGGTGTTCTTCGTGTTACGTGTGGCTCTCCGCGTCGCGGTGCGGGGTCAAATTGTAGGCTGTGAATGTGGAGAGAGAGAAAGGGTGTATTAGTTAGACTGAAGATTGTGAATCGTTATTAAAATATTGCGACGTACAATGAAAATTTAAGTGAATCATCCAGTTCCATGAGAGCCGCTTGATTGCCGCATCTGTAGCAATAGTTTGGCGCTGAGAATATTGTGACAACATTGCGATCGTGGCACCAGTTATAGCCCTCCATGACCAGCTGATGTGCGCGCGACACCAAAGTCAGCCCGTTTGTATTGTTAAACGTTTCTGATATATCCTTTAAAAATGCAAATAAATGTTGTAAGTACATTTTAATAACAGTTTTACGTTATAGTTAGCTCACCTGTCCAAAGGTATAGCCGGCTCCACGGGGCGAAATACCCCAGCCACCCCTGTCATCGGGATCGGACCAGAGCAGATCGCACATGGGTCCCTCGTGTGGCACCTCCTGCAAGCGATCGAGTGCCCGTATATGATCCAAGCTATCGATTGACGGACTCAGACCGCCGTGCAGGCAGAAGATTTGGCCATCCACCAGAGCCGTTAGTGGCAAGTAGTCAAACAAATCGGTAAAATACTTCCAGACATTTGCATTGCCATACTTGCGAAGGCATTCATCGTAGAAGCCGTAGACCTGTGTGATCTGGCGCGATTCATGATTGCCACGCAATATGGTGATGCGCTCCCGATAGCGTACCTTCAGCGAGACGAGCAATGTGACCGTCTCCACCGAATAATAGCCACGATCCACATAATCGCCCATAAACAAATAGTTTGTATCGGGCGATTTGCCGCCTATCCGGAACAGCTCCATCAAATCGTGAAACTGTCCGTGCACATCGCCGCACACTGTGACGGGACATTTCACCTCCTGCACATTGGATTCCTTTGAGAGGATTTCCTTTGCCTAAATAGAATTGCACAAATTAAAACGGTTGCATTCACGGTAAAAATAACACAATTTAGATAATGATTGGAAATGAACTGATAAGATATGATAAGAAGCGATTATACTATCGATTGGCATATGAAAGCCATATAGATATATTATTTATATATATATAAATGTTTTTAATGGAAACTTTGTTTATAGCATAAGTTTGTTTGCAGCTGATGAATGAGACACGACGTGCATAAGACATGTTTCCGGGTGTCCGGCGGAGACAAGAGATTTATATGAGCCAATTTTGAATTTTTTTTCTTATTGCCATGTCGCCTTGTCGTTTGGCGCTCAGCGTCCGCTTCCGCCAGAGCAGACGACTATGGTCAATGCGAATCTTTTTGGCATTACAAAGATGCACCCTCTCCTCACTCCACCCATGGGCACAACAAAATATTTGGGTGACGCAAACATAACCCTACTTCTAAGAATAAGGGGCGAATAACGGTGAAATCAGCAAATTGAAAATAATTGATATCGATGCGCTTTGGTGTGAATATCTATACGCGTGAGCTATTCATTAATTTGTTTAATTGAATTCAATATTGTTGGAAAAAAACACAACACACACACATGCATAGCAGAACAAGTGCGTGTGTGTGTTTGCATGGTGCATACATAGATACATATTCTAAGAGCGCACACACACCAACACACAAATCATTAAGTAATATTTACTTGGCGTAGGTAAGCAGGCTTATTGTGACGCAGGTTCGGTCAGCGGGACGGAGCAAGGTTGTTGCGATTTCTCTGCTCTTTTGCTTTACGCACGTTTGCCATTATCATTAACTAAACAAACGTATATAAAGAAATTTACAAAAAACGAAATAAATTCTCGCCTAGGCCGTGCACATCGATTTGTCGCATTCCCACATGCACGCGCAACGCTTATTGGCATCCTGCTTGCTCGCACGGCGTCTATAGCGGTGCTTGGCCGTTCAAATTTACCAATATGGCGACGCATCATGATTCATGAGCGAGGGCTGCGGCCCAATGCGAGAGAGCGAGAGAAAAACACATTTGCAAAATTACCGACCCAAGAGCAGTGCCGAGAGGCAGAAGCGATGATGATGAAAATTATTTTTAAATCATTTTTATAGGGGAATAAGGGCGACCTGCCGCCTCCTTACCTTATCGCAGAGGGTGCGAACTTGTGTCTCTGTCAATTGATTGCATTCATTTAACTGCTCAATCCATTGATCTAGATCTTTTGTTGTTGCTTTATCCTCCATAGCAGTTGTAGGAGGAAAAGTCTCGTCAATCTTTGTCGACTCAATTTTGACGGCTTTTTTAGACGACGGGGGGTATAAAATAATATATATGCAGTGAGTTGCTAGCTATGTGTTGCACTTGTTTCTTGAAATTTTGCTCAAAATGCTGAACAAAATTTCGTTGCCTTTAACTTTTTCTCGTATTTATTGTTCACACAAGCGACGACGACACGAAGTAAAATACGAAGGAAAGACTGAAATCTATAGATGAGTGGCGAATCGTTGCCAGCTATATCGATACCAAGCGTGTGCTGCTGATAATGTTGTCGATATATCGCTGAATGTGTTTCGATAGTTATCTACTGCAAAACGATTCAAATATATCGATTGACCACCACTACGCTTCTTTAGGCGGGAATATAATAGGGTTACCATTTCCCTTCAGCTTTATATTTTATATTAAAGTGTACAAAACTAATCATACAGTAGTGCATGACAGGTATGTCATCTGCGTTTTATTTGGAAAGTGGGTTTCAGTAAAAGAGGTACGCGGGTATCGATACATCGTTATCATTATATTTTCTAGCAGGAATCGTTTATCGATTACTTATCGTCCCGCCTCCACATCAAAGTGAAGCAGCGACAGCAGAAATTTTAATCAAGTCATCCTAGTAACTTGCAAGAGTAAAATAAACTAAACAGCTTGATAATGGAAACGCTTCTGGGTATCAAGGGACCTGATTTTGTCATGCTAGCTGCGGACACAACTCACGCCAATTCCGTAATTGTAATGAAAGAAGGTAAAAATCTGCATTAGAGCATTAATCCGCATTATGAACCGGGTTCGGCCTTACTAACATTTCGCATCGTTTTGCAGATGAAAACAAGATCCACAAGGTTGCCGATAACTTGCTGATTTCTACAGTTGGTGAGTCTGGCGACACCGAGCAGTTCACCGAGTTCATCGCCAAGAACATTGCGCTCTACAAAATGCGCAACGGCTACGACTTAACACCCCGTTCGGCAGCGCACTTCACGCGCAAAAACTTGGCCGAAACTCTGCGTAGCCGCACACGTTACCAGGTGTTTATGTTTGTTGCCGGGTAAGTTGCAGGCAAATTAGTTAATTGCCTGGGTTAATAATTTTAAATAGTTAAATATTGTATTTTAGTTCAGAATAAGTTCGATTGGACAGGTCATTAATATGAACTGAACCTATTCAGCGAAAAGTGAACGAAGTTGTTTAGTTATTCAGTTCAGTTATTCGATGGCTTAGCTGAATAACTGAAAAAAAGAATTGTTCATAGCTGCTTTACTTCGTTACTTGATTGAACGATTGAACTTATTTAGCAAATTAAACTAAAAATCCCCACTATTGTTTTCAAATCGTTACAGTTACGATCCCGTTGATGGCCCCGAGCTGACATTTATTGACTACCTGGCGTCGTCACAATCTTTGAACTATGCCGGCCATGGCTACGGTAGCATGTTCTGTGCCAGCATTTTCGATCGTTATTGGCATCCCAACATCACGCAGGAGGAGGCCTACGATGTGCTGAAGAAGTGTGTGCTGGAAATTCAAAAGCGTCTGATTGTCAACTTGAAAAACTTCAACGTTGCGGTTGTGGATCAGAATGGTGTTCGTCATTTAGAACAAATCAGTTCGAAGAGCCTGCTTGATTACAATGCTGCTGCTTAATTAAGTACTCACCCATATTATTTCTTAGCATTTTAAATGCATAATAAAAAAAAACTTGGATTTTTGGTATCACGACAGCTAGTTTATTGCATTTAAATTTTCGGATATTTAGACAAGTTTTGCACTTGCATTAGCACGATTAATGTGTTATCGATAAGTGTCGATCGAATTGTGCGTCAATACCATTCACCTAAAAACGCCGACACAATTCAGTCGCCTTATCAGCTGCACTAGATTTACATTGCGTTTGCCATTTCACAACGCGTTTTTATAGAAAAAGGTAATAAACAATGCAAGCGCCGCCACCAGAACACTGTCCTGGCGTAGAGAGCGAGCAGGCCGGCCTGGTCAGCGCCTGTGCCGGTTGCCCCAATCAGAGCATCTGCAGTGATCCCAGCAAGAAACTCGAGGATCCCGGCAAGGCGCTTGTCACTGCTGCCATGAAGGATGTTAAGCACAAGCTGCTGATACTCTCGGGAAAGGGTGGTGTGGGCAAGAGCACTGTGACCACGCTGCTGACCCGCTACTTGGCGCGCAGCTGTCCGGACAGCAATTTTGGCGTACTGGACATTGACATCTGTGGGCCATCGCAGCCGCGTCTGCTGGGCGCACTTGGCGAAAATGTGCACCAGTCTGGCTCCGGCTGGTCGCCCGTGGGCATTGACGACAATGTGTGCCTGATGTCCATAGGGTTTCTGCTCGGCTCCGTGGATGATGCCGTCATCTGGCGTGGTCCCAAAAAGAACGGCATGATCCGGCAGTTTCTCAGCGAGGTGGACTGGGGCAATTTGGATTTGTTGTTGCTGGACACGCCGCCGGGCACATCCGACGAACATCTGTCGGTTGTCTCCTATTTGCGCGACGACAACGCGCCCGAATCTGTGCGCGCCATCATTGTGACGACGCCGCAGGAGGTGGCGCTGCTGGACGTGCGCAAGGAGATCAACTTTTGCAAGAAACAACGCATACCCATTGTGGGCGTCATCGAGAACATGAGCAGCTTCCGCTGCGGACACTGCGGCCACAGCTCCGACATCTTTCCCGCCAAGACGGGCGGCGCAGCGGCCATGTGCGCCGAGATGAACGTGCCGCTGCTCGGCTCGCTGCCGCTCGATCCGCTTGTGACGCGCGCCTGCGACTCCGGCGAGGACATAACCGCGATGCCCAGCGCGACCACCGAAGCACTGGCCACAATTTGCGGCAAGATCATGGGCAGCTTTTAGTTCTATGCTTTTATTGTTATTTGTACTGTTTATTAAAGTAATGCGTATACTATATATACTATATATAAAGAAAATTATGATGATGAATATATTTCATTTTAGATGGCTCCTAGGCATTCACAGGCGCAGCTGCAGCTTGCGAATTTTGCATGGTTAGCTCGTTGACGGTCAGATCCTCCTGCACCACTTGCGCTATGGCTGTGCTCTCCAACGGCGGCGCAAAGGTCGTATCCCTGCCGCACACTCTGGAGGCTTCCACCGGCAGCGGCTGCTCCTGCTGCGTCAACTCCTGCTGCGTCGACTCCAGCTCGCCATTTGCCGACTCCTGCAGCGTCGTGTTGTCCAACGGCGCGGCTGTGATGCGTCGCAGTGCCGCCGGCGGCAATGGCGGCGGCGGATGATTCACCACGGTTACGGAATCGGTGCAGTCATCCACCTTGTAGATGCCCACCAGATAATTGGACAGCTCGAACATGTTCACGCGCAGCGACACGATGATAAACTGAGCGTTCTTTGTGCGCTCCTAAGGGAAGAGATGGTTGATTAGATGTTATAAGGTTTCTCGCGCATCGGGCTCACCTTGATGTAATGGCCCACAATGGACACATTCTTAAAGTCGAGGGCCGCGTCGATCTCGTCCATAAAATACAAAGGCGATGGCTTATAATAGTGCAAGGCGAAGACCAAGGCGAGCGAGGAGAGCGTCTTCTCGCCGCCGGACAAATTCGAGATATACTTCCAGCTCTTCTTCGGCGGACGCACCGTGAACTGTACGCCCTCGGTGAAGGGATCCATGGAATCGACCAACTCCAGATCCGCATCACCGCCCAGCGTAATCATGCGATACATTTCCTTCAGCTTGCGCGTGATGATGTTGAATCCCTCCATGAATTCGGTGTAACGACGCTTGCGCACCTCCTCGTACTTGTCGCGCATCTCGTTGCGCTTGGAGGTGATGTCCTCCAGGACGCGCACGCGATCCAAGTAGACCAGACGCTTGTCGGTGAACTCCTTGATGAAGCCCAAATTTGGTTTCTTTTTCAGCTGCTCCTCGAGCAGCGTCTGCTTGTACTGCATATCCTCTAGACTCTCTGCCTCCAGTTCTTCCTCGTTGAGGGTCTTCAGCGGCGCCGGCGGCTCCGTCTCGCCGGGTATCTCGTTCAGCTTGAGCGGCTTCAGCTGCTGCTGCCAGCGCGGTATATCCGACTTGACCTCATTCATTTTGGCTGCCGCCGCCTGCAGCTTGGTCTCGATCTCGATGCGTTCGATGTTGCGTTGATTCTCCTGCTTGTTGAGCTCTTCGATCTCCTTCTTGATGTCCGACGATTGCGATTTGGCGCTGCCGATGGCCTCCTCAGCCTCGGCGGCCTCCTTATCCAGCGCATCCTTGCGCTCCTGGCACTGCTGGCGCTCCTCGTTGAGGGCGCGCAGCTTGTCCTCCGCACTCTTGATATTCTCGCGCAGATTGTTGCTGTTATTCTTGAGACGCTCGATGCTGCGCTCGGCGGTGGTCAGCGCCACGTTCAGGGCACGCACATTGGCCGCCAGCTTCTCGATCTGTTTGGTAACATTCTTGAGCTTGGCCTCCACGGGCTTCACGGTATTCAGACGCAACGCATCATATTCGGCCTGCACCTCGTTAATCTTGCTGGTCATTGCCTGCTCCTTGGCCTCGCACTGCTGCAGCTGCTCGGCGGCGCGCTTGATGTGCGCCTCGTGCTCCTTGACGGCGCCCGCGTCGGTGGTGTGGGTGAGCATCCGTTTGCGCTGTGCCTCGCACTGCTTCAGGCTGCTGGCCATTTGCTGCTGCTGCGATTTGATGCTGACGGTCAGGCGCTTCTGTTCGGATTCGCTGCGCTGCAGTTGCGATTGCAGCTTCTGTATCTCGTACTCGAGTCGTCCCTGCTGCTCCTGGCAATAATTGATGCGCGTCTGTAGCTCCTCGGCCTGCTTCTGCATTTCCTCGAGCGCCTCCTGCGACACCAGCGAGCTGTCCGCCGATTCGGCGGTCTTGGTGCGCACCTGGGTGCCCATTTTGCCGCGCACGGGCCGATTGCCGCCGCCGGACATGGTGCCCGCCTGCTCAATAATCTCGCCGCGCAGCGTCACGACTCGGAAACGCTCCCGGCCATAGGCAATGCGTGAGCCCTGCTCCAGATCGGTGGCCACCAATGTGTTGTGCAAGGCCATATAGAAAGCGGTGCGCACGCGTTCATCCTCCACCTGCACCAGGTCATAGAGACGCGGCACATCCTCGGGTCTGAAATTGGTATACGTGAATCTAGGCGGCCAACAATGTGAGTAACCTTTTCCAGCTTACGTTTTGATGCGATAGGATTTGCTGCGCCAGTGCTCCATGCGATTGAGCGGTATAAAGTTGGCGCGACCCACATTGTACTGTTTGAGCGCCTTTATGGCCGCCGTGGCGGTGTCGTACGTGTCCGTCACAATGTTGTCGAGCCGGCCGCAGGCCGTGGATATGGCTATGTCGTACTTGGCATCGATGCCGCCCAAATCGCCCAGGCGACCCAATATGCCCGGTATTTTGCCCTCCGCCTTCATGCGCATCAGAAAATCTAGGACCTTATCGTTGGAGCGCTGCGCCTGCATGTTCGAGGAGCGCTCATTGATCTGCCAAATGAACAGGGAACCCAGTTAACAGAGATATCTATTATGTGCATATATGCACACCCAGTTTACCTCTTCGCGCATCTTGCTGCACTGGGTGGCCAGATTGCGCTCCTCTTTGGTCAGCTTCTCCACCTCAGCGGATTTGGTGAGAATCTCCTGTTGCAGTTGTGGCATGCTGGTCTGCAGCTCCTCCAGTTTGCCGGTCATGTCGGTCAGGCTCTGCTGTGCCTCCTCGTAGGAGGTCTTGAGCGTTTCATATTTGCGCGTTTCGGTGGTCTCCACCTGCTTCAGGATCTTCAGCTTGGACTCGTGCACCTGGAGCTCCTCGCGTGCGGTGTTGACGGCCTCCTTGAGGCCAATCAGCTCGTCGCTGCACTTGAGTCGCTTCTCGGTCAGCGGCTCCGATTCCTCTTTGAGCAGCGTCAGCTGTTTCTCCAGCTCCTCGGTGAGTGTGTGCTTTTCCTTCTCCAGGCGCTCCAGCTTGTGCTGGCATTCGGCGATCTCCTTTTCATTCTTCTCGGGCAGCTTGTGCAGATCGTCCAGTTCCCGGTCGTTCTTCTCAATTTGGGCCTTGTCCTTTTTGCGCTGCTTGTTCGTGTTCTCCATGGCGCTCTGGACTTCGGTGTAGCTGCGCTCGGCGACCACCAGCTTCTTCTTGATCTCCTCGCGCTGCTTGACGAGCGCCTCGTACGCTCTGCAATGGCAAATGTCGAATGTAAGTGGGATTTGCGTGCTGTGCCCCGCCAGAAACTCACTCAATTTCCTTGCGTATGATTAGCTCCTTTTCGGCGCGCTCCTTTTTCAGTTTGTCGGTGCCCTCGTCGTGGGTTTCCAGGTCGGCGCTGCAGGATTCGTGCTCCTTGGTGTACTCCTCCAGCTTCTGCTTCTTAATGCTGATGTACTTCTGTGTCACCCAGTTCTTGGTGCGCATCAAATCGTTCTCCTTGCGCAAATACTCGACGGCATCGTTGAAGGGCTGCTCCAGATCCTTCATCTCACGCTCGGCCAGCTTGCAGCGATTGTGCTTCTCCGTGCGATCATCGGTGAGCTGATCCACGCGCTGATTGATCTGCTGCAGCGGCCGTATATAGCGCTGTGTACCAATAATGTCCTCCAGATACTCCAGCATGCCCGTCTCCTGCTCCGTCAGGCCCTTCGGCTTCATCATGGCTATTGACTCGACCTCGCCCTGCAGTATAAGGAAACGATTGTGCTCCAGGTCCACGTGATGGCTCTTCAGCAGCTTGGCCACGTCCCGCAGCTGGGCCCGTTGATTGTCAATCTGGTAAAAGGACGAGTTATCCGACATCGCCGTGCGGCGCACAATGAACTGTGAGCCGGCAACCACCACGCAACGTCCGTCGCTCCCGTCGACCACCTGCTCAAAGTGAACGGCCACCGAGCAGCTGGTCAAATTCGGATGACTTCGGGAATTGTGTATCAACGTTGAGAGCTTCTTGCAGCGAATGCGATTGGCGCGACAGCCAAAAACGAACATCATCGAGTCGATCACATTGCTCTTGCCGCTGCCATTCGGTCCAATTATGGCCGTGAAGGACTGATGAAACGGACCCAGCTCCACATCGCCGGCGTAGCTCTTGAAATTCGTGTTTACAATGCGCTTGATGATCAGACGCGGTCCAACGCTCTCCATGGAGCAGTGCGGCGGCACCGGCGGCGGTATATAGATGTCGCCAATGCGAGTGCCCCCCTCCTCGTCATCGAAGATCAGCGCCTCGTCCAGAGCGTCCACGGCGGCGGCGTCTGCAGCTTCTTGCTGAGCCTTCGTCAATTGCGGCTGGTTTATACGAGCGACGAGGCTGGTGCGGCAGCCACCGCGCGGCTGTGGCGCACCCATGCTGGGTCGCATCTCTTGAGCGAAATTCTTAAATAATAATGCGAGATTATATTTAAAATCCTGGAAACAGTTCGCGTCTCCTGGCGCTAAAATAAAATATGACGCTACTGCAGAGTTGCAAGCGTTCACTTTAACCTCTAGCGACATTTGTGGTAACTAAAAGACACAGAGTTTTAAACGAGTTAGCAGCACTAATAATTTACCAACCGTTTTGTTCCTCGCGTTTCAAATGACCAATTCAAATCGAATTACAAAGTATTTTTTTGATTTAGCTTATTACGCCCAACAATTGATGCAAATTTTCGTTTTTCAAACTGAAAAAAAAGGAAATGTAAAAAATTTGATGAAAAAAACGTGAGCTTACAATTTCGTCGATGACAGCACGGCTAATGATTTGTCACTGTCAAACGGAAGTGAACAGGACGAGTTGCAGTCAAAGTTGATGAAAGTCCAGGCTGCATTAACGATTAATGATTGCAATTATGTTCGATAATTATGTTGATATTTTGATTGAAAACAAAGTTCTGATCCTATCTTTCGTGGGGTAAATACATAACCAAAAAAAACACATGCAAATTGTTTGTTTATTTGTAAAGCAGCAAACATAATTGAAGAAAACGAGACCAAACAATAATTTGCACGGTGCCTACTGCACTCTACTCACCTAAAGAGAGCTTTCTCCCGTGCCGGGCACAACAACAACAACGACAAAAACAACAGAGTTGAGCTTATATATGATTTGGTCTGCAGCGCCAACGGCTTCAGTTTGCTTCGGTCTTCAGAGGCTGCGGTCGATTTAGTTTTGCGCGCTCGTTCGCATTTTCGTATTAAAAAGAAAAAAACAAAAACTAAACATCCGCGGAAAATGTTGCGCCCGAGAGAAAATTTAAATGTTCAAACTGGTTTCACAGTCAAGGTCGACGCTTCCGTTGCGTCGGACAAACGAAACCGTTATAAGCGCAGCACGTTATCAGCTATGCAAAAATCGTTGTCGCTCGTTGTTGTTACTGTTATTGCAATATTTGTGATTATGTCGTCGGATGCCACAAGCATTGGTAATTTCTCGCCCGCTCACTCACGCACACTCTCTCTTTCACTCGCTCACTCTAGCTTTTTTGTTTGGGCTACCTGACTCTGATTGGGTGCGTCTTTTGATAGTTGTTGTTGTCGGTGTTGTTTAGTTTTTTTTTTGTCTTTGGCCTGCGCATTGGGTGTGAAAGTTGTTGATCTGTTTGTTATATAATCAACCAGGGGGGCAGTCTGTGCATTGAACCCCAAATGACAGTTGCTGAAAAATTTTCCTGACCCCCCACCACCCCTCCGCATGCCAAGCTTTGGCAACTTTGAGCGAAAAAATAAAAATAAAATGCTTTAAATGTTACTTTCTAAATGCTGCAGCTGCCAGTTCAAACACAGATACACACACGCAATTCATTCAGAGATATACACACACAACCGTTACAAATCTTTGAGATCGCATCTTGCATTTTCCACACACGCGTCGCTTGCCCAATCGCTAGAGTTACGATCTGCTCTAGCTATGCCGCCAAATCAAGTGTGTGTGTGTGTGTGTGAGTGTGTGTGTTGCAAACGCAATTGACTTGCTGCCACCAAAATGGGATTTGGCACAGGGGCGTAGCCAAAAAATAACCACTAGAAACCCCTTCGTACCCTCCTCAAGGCAAACTGAAGAATTTTCGAGATATTTTTATCTGATGTCGATCATACAACATTTCTTTTATTCATTTTTTATATCATTCAAAGAATCAGATATTTGTAAATTATGTAGAATGTTCTGAAAGAAACTTTCGCTAAGAAAAATTCATAATTATTACTCTTTAAAAAATCCAAGGATGTTATCAAGCAAACCCAAGCTGATTCAAAAACGAACTCCAAAAACATATTAAATCATGAATCAAAAAGTGAACCGAAGAGCGATCCGAACTCAATTTCGAACCGAACCATTTTCCATTTAAAAAATGTTTGGATTAATTTCAGAACATACACTTCTAACCTTAAAAAGACCTTTGGCTAAGACATACATTACATCCATCCATAAACCTGGGCTTCACGTCCGTATCCTCATGCCTCAGTTGCCAAAATATAAATATTATTGAAAAAATATAAATTCACAAAAAAGGAATACAGTTTCCCTTGTTTTACTTTATAATGAAGATGGGGGACTGTCACGTGCGTAGTCCTGGTATTGCATAAGACTTGGCTCTTCCAGTACCATAATTGGGCTTTCCTTTGTCAAGCCCGCCGCCAGCTGGCTTGGCCTGCGTGATCGAGGCGCTGGCCGAGATTATTGCAGCAATAGACCGAGCCCAATGTGGACGTGATCAGCTCGTATGTTTTCCCTTTTTGGGTCAACGTATTAATTAGTTTTGGCAGTAATTATTTACACACATATGAAGCTATCTCACACACGACCTGCTTTGCAGACAATGCCAACGAACCGGAGCGGGTGGCGGGTGGCGCCGGCGACAACGGCGGCAATCACAGTCGTCATAGGCGCTCCAGCTCAACGGCCGCTTGCATGCACGATGCACGCTTCTATCGCAATCCCAATCGCCCGGTGCACAAGATTTGGACGAACAGCGAGTGTGCCAAGTATTTTTTATGCTTGGACGGCGAGGTGTTTGAGTTCAAGTGCTCCGAGGGGCTGCTGTTCGATGTGGTGCGCCAGATCTGCGACTTTAAGGCGAATGTGGATAATTGCGATATTACGGCCGAGACGCCGGCGCCGAAGCCGCTCCTCGAGATGGCCGACTGTGCGGATGACACGCAGCTGGGCTGTGCCGATGGCACCTGCCTGCCGCAGGAGTACTTCTGCGATGGCTCCGTGGACTGTCCGGATGGCTCCGACGAGGGCTGGTGCGATCTAGAGCATGATCCGAATGCGGCCGGCGCTTGTGATCAGCGCAAGTGCCAGTTGCCGCACTGCTTCTGCTCCAAGGATGGCACTCAAATACCCGGTAATCTGCTGGCGCAGAGTGTGCCGCAGATGATACTGCTGACCTTCGATGATGCAATCAATCATGACAACTGGGAGCTGTTCTCCAAGGTGCTGTTCACGGCGAATCGACGCAATCCCAACGGCTGTCCCATTCGGAGCACCTTCTATGTCTCGCATCCGTACACGAATTATCAGTATGTGCAGAAGCTCTGGAACGATGGACACGAGATTGCCGTGCACTCGGTGACGTATGTCGCTAATGAATCCATTTTAAAGCGGGATTTCATTAACTTAAATATTTTGTCCTTGCAGCCATCGCGGTCCGGAGCTTTGGTGGTCCAAGAATGCCACCATTGAGGATTGGTTCGATGAGATGGTCGGTCAGGCGAACATCATCAACAAATTTGCGGGCGTGCGCATGGAGGAGCTGCGCGGCATACGCGTGCCCTTTTTGCGAGTGGGCTGGAATCGCCAGTTCCTCATGATGAAGGAGTTTGGCTTTGTCTACGATGCCTCTATGGTGGCGCCGCACTCGAATCCGCCGCTCTGGCCGTACACGTTGGACTTTAAGATGCCGCACAGCTGCCTGGGCACCAATCAAAATTGCCCGACGCGCAGTTATCCCGGCATCTGGGAGGTGGTCATGAATCAGCTCGAGGCTGGCGCTGGCGAATACACTTGCGGCATGGTGGATAGCTGTCCGCCGCATCTGACGGGCGACGATGTCTACCGCATGCTCACGTACAATTTTAAGCGTCATTATCTGAGCAATCGTGCGCCATATGGACTATATTTTCATTCCACGTGGTTTAAGAAGATTGACTACCTGAACGCCTTTCTGGTGAGTGTTAGGTGAAGTTGTTGGATTTCTGAGAAAGCTTCTACTTAAGTGATCTGCTTGCAGAAATTTCTCGATGACATGCAAAAGTTGCCGGATGTGTATTTCGTTACCAATCAGCAGGCCATCCAATGGATGCGCCAGCCGACGGCCAGCAATCAGCTGCATCAGTTTGAGCCCTGGCGCTGCCAGCCCAAGCAGCTGGAGCCTCACGAGCAGGTCTGCCAAATGCCCAACGTTTGCAAGGTGCGCAGTCGTGTCCTGCAGGAGGATCGCTATTTCTACACGTGCATGGAGTGCCCGGCACAGTATCCCTGGATACGCAACGAATTTGGTCTAGAATAGTCTATTGTTTAGTTTTAAATTGTATTTATAAAATGATACAAGTATATGTTTTTATTAATTTAAACGTATGCAAACCGAGCTTATAAACCTTTGTACGCGAATATGAATTCCCTTAGCCTATCCCACATCCTTTTACTGCGTTATGAAGGGATTGGCAATACTTTCGACGCCGTCCTGCGGACAGATGAGCACCAGGGCAGTGCCGCGGCACACAACCAGGCCGAGACTGCGTGTGGAATCCTCCGTTAGTTTGTAGGGTTCGTCTGAATCTCGCAAGTATTCCACGGTGTTGTCCAGCACCAGATTTAGGAGCGCATCGTAGCCCTTCAGTATGCCAGAGGCTTCGCGGCCTCCCGCGAATTTGACGCGTATTTGTTTCTCCAGGTATTTGGACAGATCCAAAATGGACTCCTTGCGACGCTTCTCCTTGCCGTCATTGTTACCGCCTGTCTGGGTGACAATAAGGATTTAAATATTTACTATTGTTATTTAATGTTCTATTTACCTTTTTATCAGCCATTTTATGTTAATCGTTTGCCGGTTTCACAAACCTTTGCTTATTGGTATCGATAGACGGCGGTGCAGCAGTCACATTGGCTGTTGTATCGCATCGTTCGGCATTAGTTTAAACTGAATCAAAGAACTAGGTCTTATTTTATTAATATTATTGTTTCATCGCTTTAAATCGTACTATAACAATCAATCGTTCAATAGTTGGTGAACAATAAATAAATATCATTCATTATTAAATTATTATTAGAATTATTAAATGGAACTGGGAACGAGGGAACGACTCGTTCGTTCAATAAGAATAAGTGAACTGAAATTTCTCTTCAAATTGAACTGAGTTGCACAACTCTAAGAGGTGCTGTCGTCAATCGATACACTTCTCAACGATATTCGATTTTCCGATTGTGGTATCGCAATAATATTAATCACCACAAAATTTTTTACAAATCCAAATTAAATTGATAAAAGTTACTGCAGAGCAATTTTTTGATAAAATGATATTGTATATAATCGATAGAAGCCGTAAATGATCGATGTCATACAATTAATCTTGAATCGATAGTGTGTCACCACTAGGGCACACTCCATTTTGTTTTCTCACAATACCGATACCGACACGACGCTTGAGAATAGTTTTTTTATACTAGAATTAAAGTCGTAACATATAAGCAATCAAACAAGCGCCTTGTCATATTAAAAGTGTTTAAAGCTAAGTTCTTATAATGGGTCGTAAAAAGAAGAAGGCCTCCAAACCCTGGTGCTGGTATCCTTTTTAAACAAAGCAAATGAAAATTTTGCGTGAAAGCCTCGCTAAAAAAAATTGTATCTACTCACGTATTGGCACACGCACTCACACACGCCCAAACACACACTTGTGCATTTATATAATGACGAGCAATGTTGTTGTGGGAGTCGGCAAAAAAAACAAAAAAAAAGCAAAATTGTTCTTTCCTTAACCCAACTAATTTAGGTACTGCAATCGCGAGTTCGACGATGAGAAAATTCTGGTGCAGCATCAGAAGGCAAAACACTTCAAGTGTCATATATGCCACAAGAAGCTGTACACGGGTCCGGGCCTCTCTATACATTGCATGCAGGTGCACAAGGAAACGGTGGATAAGGTGCCAAATTCGCTGCCCAATCGCTCCAACATCGAAATCGAAATCTTTGGCATGGACGGCATTCCGGCGGAAGATTTGCGGGATCACGAACGCCAGAAGAACGGCGGAAAATCCGATTCGGATGATGACGAGCCGGCTGCAAAGAAGAAAGTTGAATGTGAGCAGCAAAAAAGCATACAAGATATAATTTTAAATTTTATATGGGTTAAGTGTGCCCGCTTTTAATCCCTTTGTGAAACATAGTTAAACTCGCATGCATTTGGCTTAAGAAAACCTCTGTATTATGCTCATTTATGTAAAATTTCCATGCAGATCCCATGTCTGTGCCGCCGCCCATGATGATGCCGCCCAATATGATGCCGCCGCACATGCTGGGCCAGTATGGCATGGGCATGATGCAGCATATGCCACCGTTGCCTCCATACCCGATGCCAATGATGCCGCACATGATGCCACCGCGTCCCATGTTCCCAGCAGCAATGGCAACAACCTCAGCGGCAGCTGCTGCAGCGGCCGTGCATCATCATCATCAGCAGCAGCAGCAACAACAACATGCCGTTGCCATGGCACAGCAGAAACCCACGTTTCCGGCCTACAGGTAGGCTTTGTCCATGAAAGGATTCTCAGTTGTGTGCGCGGTCGTAACGTATTGTGTATTTAATGCTTGCAGCAACGCCACCATAAGTGCTCCACCTACCACCAATAATGCTGGTGTAGGCGGCGGGGCAGCGTCAAACGCTGCGCCCGCTCTCGCACTGGATCCACACAATCAGGGACGACCGCCCAATGCGGCGAGCAATGCAGCCAACAGCGGTGGCGGCAGCGGCAGTGGCGGCGTTATAGCCGCGGTCAGCACAAAGATAATGCATCCGGCTGAGGATGCCAGCCTGGAGGAGTTACGTGCACGACAACCCAAGTATCAGGCGCGTGTGGCTGCCGCACTGATCGCAGCCGCTGCGGCGCCCAAAAACCACAGCCCCAGCAACAATAGCAACGGGGGTGGTGGTGGTGGTGGTGGTGGCGGAGGCAGCGCTGCCTCATCGATGCCTTCAACGCCGCCACCGCCTTCGCTGTCCGGCATCTCGCCAACGGGCAGCGCTGCCGCCGCTGCAGCCGCGAACGCGATCGCTGTGAGCACGGCCATCTCCAAGGCACAGGAAGTGAGTTCTTATCATAGTTATAGAAACCATAGTCAATATAAATGAGCCGACGCAGACGCACAGACACCGACATGGACTTGTACAAAAGACAACAACAAAAACAACAACAACACCACACACACACACGTACATACATATATATATACAACATTATGTATATCGATTCAGATACAGAATTTACGAAATTAACTGAGACTGTGTCGTGGTTGACGCGTTTGTTTCGCATTTTACACAATTCCATTTTTATCCACGCAACTAAACGGTGGACATAGTTTTCTTCTTCTTCATAGTTTTTGATTATTTTTTTGTACGAATATCGAAGCGACTTTTTGTTCAATTATTTTTGCAATTTCGAAGAATGCGTGCACGACCACCGAAACGGCCGACAATGGAACACGGAAAGAGAAAAAATACAAAAGAAATAAGCAAAACTCAGATTAACAATTTAGCATATAGTATGATATATGTCTGTACAATTTTATAATTAAACAAACAAATTAATGGCAACAAAACTGAACGGCGGCTTTCAATTTTAACACTAACTTAAGTCATTAAAGACTTGAGAACAGCAAAAAAAAAATAAAATAAAATAAATAAAAAATAAAAAATAAAGACCATTTAAATTTGGTCAAAAGCAGCTGCTCCGGCGAGCGCGCATTTCGAATTTGCAAAGATATATATATTTATATATACCCGAACTGAGTACAGTTCGATACCAAAAAAGAAAGACAATCCAATGCCTTGCGAGAAATTTGTTTGCTTGGTTTTAAAAAACAAAAACAAACACTTCCACAATTTATTTACAGACCGCCGC
Source organism: Drosophila robusta (assembly GCA_035043565.1). Taxonomy (NCBI): domain Eukaryota; kingdom Metazoa; phylum Arthropoda; class Insecta; order Diptera; family Drosophilidae; genus Drosophila; species Drosophila robusta. Next base: position 6,222,499 of record JAWNMW010000583.1, on the reverse strand, counting down.
CCTGGTGGCCGTGGCGCAGGCTCACGCACAGGCTGCCCAGGTTGCTCAGGTTCAGGCCGCGCACGCCCAGCACATGCAGGCGCAGGTACAGGCGGCTCAGGTGGCACAGGCAGTTGCTGTGCAGCAGCACCAGCAGCAGCAACAGCAACAGGCGCAGCAGCAGGCGCACCAACAGCAACAGCATCAACAGCAGCAGGCACAACAGCAGCAACAGCAGCAGCAACAACAACAACAGCAGCAGCAGGTGCAACATCAGCATCAGCAACAACAACAACAACAACAGCAGGCCAAACAACTGGAAGAGCTCAATCGGGCCGTGATGCTGCAACATCTGCAGGCGGTCCGCCAACCGGTGGCCAATCATGGCGCAGCTGCAGCGGCGGCTGCTGCCGCTGCCGCTGGCCTGGGCATGGTAAGTGTCAAACTTGGCCAGTGCTGCACAGCGCTCGCTGCCAACAACGACATCTCTTCCAATTTGACTAAAATCCTGAATGCTGTATCTCGATCTCTCAAAACTGTTTTGGTTAACGCGCGACAACTATTATCCACCCAAATCGTTCAGAATGTTTTTGGGCCCACTCAGGCTGCGGCCACATTTGCTGTAGGCGCTAGCATAGATCTATTTTTGTACGTCCAGTGTAGAGCTCATCATCATCAAAGCTCACTGCAATTTCACGCATTCCTAAAGCGCAGGCATTAGCTTAGTCATCAAAATCTATTAAAGGTTGTATACGAATGAGAACTGATTGACCAGAAATATTATTAAAATCACATAATATTTAAATTGTTTCTATTGTTTATACATATATGCCGTCTTTATTTTAATGAAGTGAACCATTTATTTAAATGGTGTAAAATATCTCTTGCGACTAACTGATAATAGACTGTCTTCTTGGTAATCAACACAGAATCACGTACCCCTAGGTATTGATAACTTTATTTACCTTCTATGATGTAAGTGCACACTTAAAAAAGGACTTCCACATTCAATTTTTAACGAATTTATAGGAGACATTTCATGTCAACATTTTTGTCAAATTTGACATGATTTTTGACAACAAAAAAAATGTGACCCTCTCAGTATCTGTTTTTAATACTAATTCTGACAACCACATTCAATTATAACTATGAATTTGCAATTCTAAATTTTGTAAATTAAAATTGTTTGAAAATGATTAAGTGGCTGAACATGCTTTTTTTTTATGAAAAAAATTCTATTTTATGATTGATTGATTTTTGAAAATTTCGGCAAGATGGTTCGTTCTGCTACAAAGCTTAAATATTTTTTTTCGCTACTTTATGGTTTTCTAGAAAACGTATTTAAAGAACTTGAAAAAAATCCATACGATTGAATCATTTTAATAAAATTGATATTGTCGGTAATCAGAGCTCTTCGTGTACAACACATTCAGGGTACTTGGAACTATCTAACTTGCTCCCAACTATTAATTATTCAACCTACCTGTCCCTACCCCTACACATCACAAACTAGTGTAGCTCAGCACAGTGACCATCTCTAATCTAAGTGAAAAAAATCAATATTTGAAAAGAATCTAATGTTGCAGTAACAAAATTAAAGTTAACATTACAATTGCAGTTCAGTACAGTTGAGTGTTGATAAACAAAATGCCAGTTGCAGGGCCGACAAACAGTTCTATACTACAGTATGTATTTTTGTACACTTCACTTTTCATATTAAAAAAAAACTGAAAACAAACAAAAAAAACAAATAGCCCAAATGCGAATTACGAAAGATAAGTAAATGCCAAAATTCCATTATAATATGATATGTATACAATACTCGTAATCGTACTCGTACATTACTGTACTTACTATGCAAGTATTACTCGTAGTAGTCTAAGCAAGTTCCTCAAAAAAAAAAATTAAAATTTAAACCACCCCACCTAACCACCCCTTCACCACCATGCATACTTACATTTACATTTACCTATCTATCCGTTAAACCCAATCTGCTCCCGTTCGATTATGATATATATATATAAATATACTGATAATGGTAATGCAAATGAAAAGTTCCATAGTACGTACTGCCTTGCAAGCACATTAACGTTAAACGTCACGTAACGTAACGTAATGTTGAGAGTTATTAACTATGCAAGCCATGTAAGTACATTTTGTATACTTAATTCTATTAAAATTACTTTGAACTTGTCGTAATGGTTGCTGCGTTGGTTGGTTAATTGATTGAATGATTGATTGATTGGTTGGTTGATTGATTAATTCATATCCACACAAAAGAAAAAACAACACACAGCATTAAATATAATATATATTTATATGTACATGACTATTGATATCTCTTTAAAACACAACACTCACACACATTCAAACACATACAAAGAAAAAAAAAACACAAATCTATCTATGTATCTAAATGTTTTGTATCTGTAAATTGTACAATGTATTGCATACTATCGTATCCTATACAAATTACACGCAACTTTTCATATCATCTATGTAACGTCCTAAGCGCAACAAAGTCCATTGTGCTGGTGCATCCAATAATCTCTCTCTCTCTCTCTCTGTATCTATATATCGCTATACATATCACATCTGTCTCATCTAACACTTAGTTGTACGATCCAAAATTAAAACACTCCAAAACACACACAAACACACCTCGAGCTGGTACCATCTGCGCTTTATTTTATAGTACAACACAATGTTCAACTTGGTTCGGTGGCATTTTAGCCTATTTCCGAATTATATGCCTAACTTTTAGCGTAAAACCAATACACGCCCTTGTTTGCTCGCCTCTTTCTAACTGTCCTAGAATAGAGCTGAAAACCTATCGATATTTTTACATTTCCTCATTAAACTAAGGGTATTCACTTCTATATTAAAAACGGGATTTTCACTGTTAAAATACAAATATACATTTTTTATTTATTTTTTTATTTAAATTTATATTTATAAAATATAAAATAAAAGTAGATTAAACATTCTACCTTTTAAAGCAATCATTTAATTACTTTTTAACAATCATTTTTGTTGATAGTAATCAATAATAACTAATTATTTAATTTTTACTACCTATCGATAGCTTTCAGCTCTATTCTCTAAGCACTACTAACAGTTTCACCCAGTTATACATATGCTACGCCTCATGGCGACCACGCCCACCATATCATAGCTAAGTATAAAACAAAAACTATACTGAATTATATACAGCAAAAATAGTATTGGAACTTGAACTCGACTTACGTTGCCTGCCTGGTTAGTAAACATATTTTTTTTGAATTTGTTAACTCAAGACCAAAATATGTATGTATCCAATCCAAACAATTATTATTATCATTTGTTTTTTAAGTTGCTTATTTTTATACTTGAAAAATCATGCAAAATATGATATTTGAATTTCGCGCGAAACTTTTAAGAACTGTTTGCTAAGGTTGGGATCGTAACATAACGATCCGCCCCCATCCCTACTCATCGTCGTCAGTTCAGTTTCCGAATTGTAAGTACGTTTCTTTTTTAACCAACAATTTAATTTTCTACAAATAATATCTACATTAATTTTTAAATACATATTTTTTTATATTTCTTTTTTTTTACGATAGTTTTGAAATTTTAAAGAAAAAGCAAATTGTTTGCCTTAAAAATTAAAAAGAGAAAGTTGCTCTCTTTATCTGTCTCTCTCTCTATATATATATATCTCTCTCATTGTAACATTGTAATGCGATGCAAAAGTTTCGACAACAACAACAACACACACACAACAGAACACATCTATTTTATTCATTTAAAGAATAAGTACGCAAAACCAACTTATTAATATATTCTTAAAACCAACAAGAAAACCAAAAAAAAAAACAAAAAACAAAAAAATACATCATTAATAATAACTTAGCTAATTTTGTGTACAATGGCTTCGATATACACACCCAACACGCCCACCAGAATGCAACTAAAACGCTTAATTCTACCTCTCTTCCATGCTCTTCTGTATCTTTTCTCAACGCACACTCGAACCTGGTTCCATCCCGCAGATGCCCCTGCCCGGCCACATGCAACTGATGCAACCCATGCTGCGGCCCGGCACCGTTGCCATCGGACCTCATGGCGCGCTCATCGGGGGCAACATGCTGCGTCCCGGCCCGCTCGGCGGCATGCCTGCTGGTAAGTACACAGTCCTATATATGCACAATTAAGACTGGCAGACACTATTCTAGAATTGTTTTATAACAATTTCGGTTGATTTTAAATTAAAAATGGACTTGCTGAGTAAACATAGGCTGAAAATCGAAATGTATCGACTTTAAGGATATACGAGAGGCGACTTAATACGCTTAATATACGATAAACTATGTAAATTTCAATCTTGAAGGCTCTATATCTTACAATCTTAGAGATATAACTAGAAAACATTAGTTTCAAATCGATGTTTATCGTAAAGTAAAATAGGCAGTTTTCAGAATAATATAGAGTAGAAAATTTATGCGGCTCAATCAAAAAAAAAGTGTAGTAACATTTCAACTTAAGTTAAACCAAAGTTAAAACCTGGCGACAATAATTTTAATGTAACAATAACAACAATAAATAATAAATAGTAAAGCAGTAAACAATATAATTATTTAAAAAAAGGTTACAAAAATAGGTTTTAGATTAACATCTATAAATTTAAAAAAAATGGAGGGAATCATCGAAAGAACGTATATTCTAATTTAAAGTCTTAAGCTGCTATTGACTCTGATATTGAACCGTTTATAAATATAGATATCGAATCAGCCCAGAGATCAAAGATGCAATTAAACTTAACTTAAATTAAATCATTTTCTATGCAGGTTTGCTGCCCATGCAGGCAATTGGACTGCCTGGCCTGCCCGCTGGCGCGATGCCGATGCCCGGGATGGGGGTTATGCTGCCCGGACATCCGAATATGCTGCAGGTGATGCAGCCACGCTTCAGATGATGCCTGACTGCTGCGCCGGGACTACTGCAGGCGCCAACGCAAACGCATTCACAGCATACGCGACCTTTTCAGCGGGCCACGTTGCCGGCGCTTCTGCCACAGCCGCAGGCGCAGGCATCGCTGGTGGGCTTGCCGTTGCCGCTGCTATTTCACGAGTGAGAGGCGTGGTCGCTGCCACAATTTGCAACAACTACAACAACAACAAGTGCAAAGAAAAGCAATCACAACTGCAAGCAAGTTTTCATACTCAAGCTACGCAATTCCAAAAGCTCTTTTCTTTTAAATGTATAACAGTTTTGAGACACACACACATACACATACACACACACACACAAACATACGTCACACACAGTCACAGGTTGCACACAGAAACACACTAACAGCAATATGCGTAGTTTATACTTTATATATACATATATATACGAGTATCATCTAGTTGATTTTATGCACATGATCTTTGCTTATTCGTTATTGACCAAATTCGTAAATTTCCCTCTATTTTAACTTATTGGTTACTTGGTATGCGCACTCTGCCTTCTTGCATAACATTCAACATACTTCTAAAACACTATACAACACCGTTCTCTAAACATAACAACTTTACAACACTGCGCTGTGTGCTAAGTGAATCGTATCGCATCGCATCGCTTCTCATCTGGCGCTCTCTTTGCTGGCACGCGGTTCTCTTTGCTGTACTGTGGCTGTAGCATCTAGTTCTTTCTCTCTCTCTCTCTCTCTCTTTAAATATTACTCTCTCCCTAGTTATATTTGTAACTGTATTTGTACAATACCAGCAAATTACATAATATTTAACTAACTAATATAATTCATCAAATAATATTGTATTTTTGTTTACATTTTTTATAAATTTTTGTTTTTTAGTTTCATTTAGAGATCCGGGGCACAAACATTCGTATGCCCTGCCCATTTTCTAACCTAAAAAAAAACAAAGAAAAGAACACACGTACGTACGTTGTTATATTCTTATTCTCATTCTCTCTCTCCTTTTGCCATGTCTTTATTCTCAGAAAAAAAAACGAAACGAAACTACGATCCCGGGTAAGAAACGGGCAATTATTTAATTACAATTTATATGCATATATTGTAATATTGTGCGAATTCGTATTATCTGTGCGTAGCTTTTAGTTAATTGTCCATGTGCAATGCTCCACAACTGTTATACATGCTGTTATACAATATGAATATATGTAGCCTATAAATGCATTTATGTGCCCCCCTCAACCTCCCTAACCCCCCCCCCCCCCAAAAAAAAACAAAATGAGTCGTGTTTCACTTACTCGTTACTCGTTATCCCGTTACTCGTTACTCGTTCGTTAGCAGCTGACAAAAGTACTCGTAAGTTAAACAAAATAATCGTGTTTTCCGTTTGTACATCTTTTTCCGTTCCTTCATTTTGGTCAGCGTCAATGCGATCAATGCAGCCCGCAATCAGGTATCTACATAATTTTCTTTTAATATTCATTTATACATAACTATCCTAAACAAATTGTCTTGGTTATGGTATCGTACTAAAAAAAAAAACAAACTCCCATTTATAAATATAGCTATTAATTAGTTCTGACAACGTTTCCAGTTAAAAAACAAAAAAACCGCACATTGTTAGTAAGTACATTTTATACTTTCCTATTTTGATTCAACTCTATAACAACTTCAAATTCAATAGTTAGTACCTTTGTTAAATGTAGCGCTCTTCCATTGGTTCACAAGACTCCAAAACTTTAGCTTCCTAGCAACAATGTTTCAACACAATCAGGCCGTGGCTTTAAAACGCTGGCTCCAACGCTAGCCCCTAAATATAACTACGTATAATTAGAACTCTAGCGCCTAAGTTGTTCACTCAATTCTTTGTTTTTTATTGTAGATTCATAATTGAAGGTTAGTTTTATATATAAATTGCGAGTTCTGGCATGATTTCAGAATCGGTCTCAACGGAATATATACTCTTGCGTAACCAGTGTTGCCTAGGCTAGTCAAATTTTAGCACACCTCCCCACAATTTACTAACAAATACCAAACAGACACTTGACTGTATTTGTCATACATCGTATCAAATTGCCTACCTATATATATATATAAATTTGTGTAACTGTAACTATTTAGCATAAATCTAAGCAATGACAAGTGAATAAGCTGGCAGGCATGATGGTCTCATTTACCATTAGCCCGGCCAGTTCAGCGCAAAATTGATGTTGGACTCTCGGGTCTGGCAAATTCGCCGCATCGCTCTTCGATGCCACGCCCTCCCTTCTGTGCGAGAGGCGGTGGTGTTGTGCGTTGTTAGAACGGCGTGCTTCAGACGAGTGTACCTCAATGCGGGACAGACAAGTTGGATTTTTATTGGTGGCTACACACACACACACACACACGCACATACTCATAACTACTAGTTAAATATTTGACACTTCCCAAGTACATAGTATAAATACAAGAATTGTCGTATCTCTAACTGTCAAAGCTAACTGTAAATATTTTCTTAATGGCCGCGTTTTGTAACCGTTTTTAGTAAACGTAGCTAGTTGATTTCTATTCAAACTTTTTACTTTTGTCCTCTTGGTGACGGTCGTACATATAAGCATTATATATACACTTGCAGAGGGTATTATAACTGTCACGAAATTGTGTATGCTTTGATTAGACTTTTCCGATTCCATAAAGTATATGAGTTCATGATCAGTATCAATAGCCAAAGTCCTATAGTTATATCCGTATTTCATCTGTTTATACTCGCAATTTGAAAGCTAGCTTGATATATTGCAATTGGAATTATCTAGCTCGAATTCAAGATATTTCCACCAAATGTATTTGTTATGGAGTTTCAAACGTCCATAATAAATATTTGACACAAAATATGTACTCCAATATCAATACGATCGGACTAAAATTAACAATCAAATTTAGCAATATAGTAAAACCTTACTAATATATATAACAGAGGCACAATCATAGGAATGATCGGTTGATAACGGAGTTTTTAAATATTGAAAATTATCCTACATTTGTTTTATATCTGCAAGGGTATTTCGACTTCGGCACACCGAAGATCAGCTGTTCTTGTTTTCTATTCGATCTATAAATGTAAACCTTACAATACACATCTATAAATACCATATACAACTAATTGTAAGCTGCACGCGTTTTTTCAAGTACAAAAACCGAACTCGTTTGCCATAGGTGTGTTATATATAAATATATATATATTTTTTTTACTCGTCAAGCCACCAATGTCTGTCCTAGCGCTGGGCGACACGCGAGTAGCTGGACACTGCGCAGCACCCAACACACACACAGACACCCCTCTATACCATACTAACACACAATCCGTAAAGCTGTCTGCGCGTCCAGGTGAAAGCGTGTCACATTAATTTTGCTGAGCGAAAAGTTCCCTGCGTCCATTTATTTTTCAAAGAAAAAAACACCCGTTTGAGTGTGTATTGAGTTCAATTGAAGCTCAACTTGCATGTCCCTTAGTCAAACACACACACACACCCCTATCCACCAACCCACTCGTGACGCAGGTGATGTGCCTCCCCCGGTTTACCCCACACCGCCCCCCACGTCTAGAAGCACATCACAGTTGCCAAAAACAACTGTTGGACTTTTCGGTCCTTGTCTTGCAAGTCTAATACTTATATATATATCTCTATTCCACATACGCTACATACACACATACTCATACACAATCGCTCATAGACACTCAGACACACACACACGCACACACACCAGGAGGCGTTCACGATGACCACGCCCACTTCATTTGTTAAGCATCGAAGGCGCAGGCTTCATCAAACAGTTTGTTTTAATTGTGTTTTTAGTGTTAATTGTGATTAAATATTTTTTGAATTTGCTATGTTTATGGCCCTTCATTTTTTTTACCCGATTACAATTTCGATAACGATTTCGATAAATATGCTTTAAGAGTGAAACGCGGCGGCGTTCAATCAATTAACAAGTCTAGTTTAACCTTTGCCAAAGATGATTGTTGTGCGTCGTCCCGCCCCCTCTGTCGAACTCAAGGTATCGCTATCCTATATATTTATATAATACCAGATAAATTAATACGTTTCACAAGCTTTATTTTTCGTTGCATTTATTAACCAAAACCTAAAAATTTTAGGCGAATTTTTGTATTGTTTTTGAACATGGTTTGATCTTTTTGCTGATTACAATCGATAAAAAGTTAATTACACAAATACTTAGCTAATGCAATTAAAATACTTAGTGCAAATGCATAAAATCAAAATAAAAAAAATGCAATGCGTATGTTAAAGTTTTTAATGTTGTAAAGAAAACAAAAACAAAATATTACATTTTAGCGTTTGTACAAGCAATGTTTCTACCAAAAGAATAATAATAATAAACATACACAACATACTTTAAGCATAACAAACAACAACAACAATCGAGTTATATAAGCAATAGTTTAAATTCTTTTAAACAAAAAAAAAACCAAAACAAATCGCATACTGATAATATTTCTAGTTTAATGTTTTGATTGTTCTCTTCTTTTTAAAATTAAATTAATTTATTGAATTTTAATAAATGCAATATACTATATAGAAATATGTGTTTTCTCTTTCAAGTGGATAAGACTGGAGCCTAATTGTGGATTATATATATTTTTGTAAAAATATATAGAGTAGTCGATTTTAATATAGAAATATAAATTTATTTATTTATATATATATATATACGTGATTATATTTAGTTTTTGCCAACACAAGGATAATTGTTCTAGAACAAATGAGGTAACGCTCAGCTTGACTGACAACAAATTAAGAGAATCAATTCGAGAAAAACCCAAAAACCGATTGACTCATGGGCTGGGCCATGATTAAAGCCGATAGGTCTGGCATTTATAGGCCTGTGTGGGACTTTTTTCAGGGGCTTGTCGGCTGCAGGGCCGAAAACTCGACTAACCATCAAATGAGGCGTGGGACTACCAAAAGAAATTGCGAGCTGTAAATTTGTTTTTACCCAACACTTAATGGAACCTATTCGTAATGCCAAGTGAGAGACGTCCGAAAAAGATTTGATAGACTGACTAATTCAAGTTCACTGGAATTTCAAAGACACGACGCTCACACAGCCTCAGCTACAGTTAGGAGCTCGGCTCAAGTCGGCTAAAATCGTGGCTTTGTTGGTAAGCTAAAGTCGCGTTTGGCTTTCAGTTTCGTTGCGAGCGTCGCTGCTGTCGGTTGTGTGTTTTTCTCGTGATTTTACGACACTTTGAAGGTGTGTGCATAAATTACTGTATTGGCCAAACTAGTTAAATAATAGTTGAGTTTAGCATTTGAACTGAATCAAGTCAAAGGCGGCTGACCAAACAAAAGACTTAAGACACAAACTTGCATTCGACTGTGTGAGTGTGTGTGTGTGTGTGACAAATGTTTGCATAACTTTAACCGCTCTAATGCCACGCCCCAAGCCCCACAGGCGCCTTCACTTTCAATTGTCGCTGGTTTTGCACTGTTGGTTTTGTATCTTGCTAAAGCCAAATAGGCCAACAAAACGTGTTAAGCAATGGGACAAAAAGCCGCTAGTGACTAATGAAAAGCGTTAAGCAAATTTCGTTAGGCTGCTCTGGGCAAAAAAACCCAAAACTCAAGAATCCGCCAGATTTCGCGAATTTATAAAAATAAATTCAATTCTAAAATAATATAATTTATGTATCCCAAAAAACCGCAAAATGTGCTCAACTGAAAGCCAATGGGTAATATGTAATATGAATGGTCATAAGCTTGAATTCTTTAAAGCCTCAAACAAGTATCTCCAGTGAACCGAAGCCGAGCTGAAAGCAAAAGGCCAAAAAAAGCGAATATGCCATAAAACAAGCATCGCAAAAATGCTTGTAATAAATTATAAAAAGAAGCAAAATGAAAAACAAACCTGACCAGAACGTGCACATCATGAGCAAAATAAATATTAGACTGTTCAAGAGTACGAGGCATTAACGAGCCGCAAACTTATTACTCGAGTGCTGGACAGACACATCACTCATTCAGTCTGTTAATGGCCCTGACGAGACGTGAGACAATAGTTGAAGATGTCGAGTGACCCAAATGATAGAATAAATGCAAGCCATCTCAGCTATATATCTTCTAAGTGTCTGCATAACCTCAAACTGGGGTTCTGAGTGACCTAAATTACGCCATTATGCAAGATATCTCAGCTATAAATCTGCCAAACTTCCATTAGCTCAAATGTTAAGCCACTTGTAATGAAAATAATACAAGTTTTTTTGTACTTTAAATATTTTTAACTCTAAGACAGCTAAAATATTTTAGGTTATAAATCTTTGAAATTGAAGAATGTATTTATTTCCTAATTCATATAAATTTAAAATTATACTTTTGAGTAATCCAAGTGTAAATAACTTTTGCTATATATCTTCTGATTGTGTGCATAACCTAAAATGTAAGAGCTGAAACTCTATATCATCTAAGCTCCCGCATTAGCTTAAGCTTGCGGTCTCTGTTGCCTCTTGAATTTCATCAGCTTGATGCCTCATATTTGATACCTGACCTGATATAGTCATAAAACTGGGGTATATATTTTATTTAAGCCTCAAATCCAAGTACTAAGCTAAGTTTCCCAAATATAAGATCTAACTAATCACAAATAATTCTATTGTGCAAGATATCTAAGATTTATATCGTAAATATATAAGCTCTTGGGTATTTTTTTAGATATTAAATATATTTTTGTGATATAATTTAAACCATAAAAGCCAACAATTTGAACTATATATGCCTGTATTTAAGGTGTTTAATTCTCTCAAAATTCCTTATCCCTAGTTAGCTTTAATAAATTATTTCTAGCGTTTTTTATGGTTTGAAACAATGCATTACAGGGTATCTGGCAAACGATGCCACACAATGTTGTCAAGCTCTCGAACATATTACAATATCCAAGACTCAATTGTGTCTATTAATTTTCGAGTTTTTGATTTTGGCCACTTCTCGATTGCTGCTGCCAACTCTGCGAGCCAAGCGTCGCACACAACTTTCAAAATGGCTTTTGCATACCGAAGGCGCGGTTTTGGTTTCTGTTTTGGTTCTGCGGGGCTCCACTTGAGTTTCGAGTTTTTGTCGTGTGTCAAGAGCAATTTATTTTGGTCTCGTTTTTATGGTTATGTGAAGGTCGGCGCTAACGGAACTTCCCACTGTCGTTTGAGCCGCTAATCAATATGGTCTATAACATCTATTTGCAGCTAACTGGGCGATTTAATTATGGCAACCGCCTGGGCTGTGACTGCAGCCCTGCTGCTGTGCGTGGGCGTGGCCGCCGGCAAAGACAATCTGCGCGTGGCCTACGAATGGCGGGAAATGGACTTCAAGTACGAGAGTCCCGATCAACGCTGGTCGGCCATCGAGCGCGGCGCCTTTAAGCCGGCCAATGTGATCCCATTCGGCCTGGAGGTCTACCGCCAGCGTCTGTTCGTAACGCTGCCCAGATGGCGCGACGGAGTGCCAGCCTCATTGGCCTACCTTGATCTTAATGGTAAGCGTTTCCACTGACCGTGGTTGCAGTTGCAGTTGCAATTGCAATTAGTGGCGGTAGGGGAATTAAGGTGAAGTAGGGGGCTCGGCCGCATTTGAATATAATTGCAGTTTTTTATTATGCATAACGGCCGGGAATCGCTCCGAACTGGCCATTGAAATCTCAGCAATTGTATTGTCATGTCTACACTTAGAGAAAAAAGTTGAAAATTTTGCATTCAAATTTAGTAGAAATGTTGCCAGGATTTGGCATAGATCGGAGCTTTGTAAGTTGTCTAACATATTCACATTTTAGGCACTTTAATTTTTAATTTCAATATATAAAGACATTATTAAAACAAAAGCTTTTCTTCTTTTAGGCGTATTTTAAGTATGCAATTTTTTTAAAAAGTGTACCTAAATGAAGCTACTTTTCTTATTTTCGTAACTGAGACAGCAAATTTTTATATCAAGCAGATTTCGTGCTATTTTTAAAAACAATTGATAGACATTATACTTTTTTAAATATTAAATATATTTGAAGTATGCAATTTTTTGAAATAAGTATTTTTACTTGAAGCAAGCTTTTATTTTCTTATGATCAATTTTGAAATCAAATACGATTCATATAAAATTTAAAAGTATTTAAAAATTAAATTTACTTGAATTTTGAGGGAAACCAAAATAAAATTCGATTAGTCAAGCCAGAATTTAAAACCTTTTTTCGCTAAGTGCATCCCGTCGGACTTACCAGCTGACTAACTATAGCCCCATATATCCACATTGCGTCTGTTTGATGCCCGATCTAGACAATCAAGTATTCAGTTTTCTTGCATTCGCATTTGTTGCAGTCAATTGCCTGAGGGCCTCCATTTATGGACGGTTTCTCATCGCCCACATTTTCGCATCGCTTGCGTAATTAATAAGCTGTTAAAACCCACAACAACAAAAACAACAACAGCATGATAAACAATTAAACAAAAACTTTGGAATAGAGTATGTAAACAACTAATGAGAACTGCAAAAAAACGATTGTGGGTAGAATAGATTATATATAATATATAAATATATATATATATTAATAGATTGTATATATATGCAAATGTGTGCATACGTATATGTATGTGTAGCTGATTGTGTACAAAACAAAATATGGTTGCTTGATATTGTTTATAATTTAACATATGAGAGGAAATATTCATTTGCCTGGCGCACATATATTTAACTTTAATAGTTCTGGCCGATTGAAAGATATATCCACATACCTAAGTTGTTTCCTTTACATTGGCCAGGCTTTTGCATTTTATAATTTTGTTAACAAATAGGTGGTATATATTTAATTACCAATTAATTATAATGTCAAACTGTTTGGTCTCAGTATTTCTTTTATGGGTTCTAGATGTAACGTGGTATAGATCCCTATTTTGGTGATGGTAGATCTATCGGATATTTAAAGTACTTCTTTGTAGTTCAAGATATCTTAATCAATGCCAGTAATTATAAGCTTTAGTGTTTAATCTTTGGCAATCCGAAATTAAATGGATTCAAATCCAGAGGGTGTTTTTGAAAATTGCCTCTTAAATTGCTTATTAAATTGAATATTGTTTGAATGTATACGTTTTAATAAAAAACAACCTTTGTTCTTAAGTAAAATCCTGTTAAGGAAAATCCAGTTTACAATATTCTGACAACACTTGCATTTGATTTAAGTATGAAAATCTTGATTCTTCTTTTGAGAGTAGTTCCGAGTTTCGTAGTCTTTTTTAACAAACTTAACTAGAGTACGTCTGCTTTATAAGATTGTGCAACTCCCTTCCCTTCCGACTGTTATATCGCAAACATTGTCAAGATACCCCTTATGGTAATTCCTATAGATATATACCCTAAATCAAGCTGCGCTCCATATGTGTCGCAGCTGCTCAGCTGACGGAACTTGTCCTCTGAGTCAGCAGTCGCAGGCATTGACCCACCCAATTGCCAATTAGCGGCAATGCAAATGGCCAAAAGCAAATCGAGCCCGTTTGTAGAGCATTCACCTAAGTTGGGCTCCAAATAAAGCGTAGCTTGTAAATTGTGTGCTCTCTTGCCCCGCAGACACCTCATCGAAGATGCCCGCGCTGACACCGTACCCCAGCTGGGTGGCGCACAGCCTGAGCGATGGGGATCCGGAGCTCGTCTCCCCTTTCGGGTGAAGGCCGATCGCTGCGGCCGCCTCTGGGTGCTGGACTCGCGCATTGCGGGCGTGCTGGAGCAGACGAAGCTTTATGGAGCGGCACAGCTGCTGGTCTACGATTTGCACAACGACGATCTGTTGCGTCGCCACATCCTGCCGGAGGGCCAGAGCAAGCAGAGCTCGTTCTTTGCCAATCTGGCCGTGGAGGACGGCGACTGTGAGAACACCTTTGCCTATGTCGCAGATCTGGGCAGTCCGGGTCTGGTGGTCTACTCGTGGCAGCAGCAGGAATCTTGGCGTGTCCAGCATCATTTCTTTCATCCCGATCCGCTGGCGGGCAACTTTAGCATCAATGGCATTGAGTTCCAGTGGGACGACGGCCTCTATGGCCTGGCACTGTCCAAGTCCCAGTCGGATAGCTACTCCACGCTCTACTTTCACCCACTCAGCTCGACCATGGAGTTCTCGGTGAACAGCTCCGTGCTGCGCAACAAGACGCTGGCCACCTCGGCCGCCATTTATCGTGAGTTCAAGATCTTGGGCTCACGTGGCGCCAATGGCCAGGCGGGCGCTCAGTGCCTGGATCCGGAGACTGGCGTGCTCTTCTATGCGCTGCCCAATCAGAATGCGGTCGCCTGCTGGAAGACCTCAATGCGCTACAGCGCCCAGGATCGCGTCTATGCGAACGACAACAACCTGATCTTTCCCAGCGACGTCAAGGTGGATGACCAGCGACGTCTCTGGGTGCTGGCCAATCAGCTGCAGAGCTTCATCTACGACGAACTATATCCGGGCAGCATCAATTTTCGCATATTCACGGCCACCGTTCAGGAGGCCATTGAGCACACGGCCTGCGATGCGCCCAAGGCGCTGCCCGAGCTGGTGACCAAGCTGGGCGAGGTGCTCAAGACGAATATCCTGCTGAAGACGTCGCCGGATACGGGCTCGAACTCCGTTGCTGGCTCGGGCTCTGGCACGGCTGCGTTGACCTTCAGCCTGAGCGCCTGCCTCCTTGCCTGCGGTCTTCAGCTGCGCACCTGGCTGCTCTAGGGCCGGACTCTTGTATATGCAACACCTTAATCCCATGAGCTGTTATATAATTAAAAGTAGTTTCCTAGCTTGTAACGTTGAATAAATGTAAGAGATTTATTTAGACACAAGTTTATTGTTAAGTTGAAGCCAAGCCTGCTGGCGTTTAATATTTGGCCAAGTGCGCCTTTTCCACGGTGTAGACGGCATCGATGTCCACCGTCTCAATGCTGGCCTGGGATTCCCCATCCTCCTGGTTGTCGGTGCGATTGCGCTGCTCGTTCTTCAGCTGCAGGCGCCTGATGCAATCGCCGCAAAAGAACAAAGTCAACTGAGATGCAAGTTGAAGACAGGTAAATAGCAAATAGTAATTTAATATTCCAGGGCATATTTACGTGCTCCAAGATGCCTATGATGCCCAGCACGGAGAGACCAAGCAGAAAGCCCAGAGAGCCGCCAACATCCGCTATAAACTGGGTTGTATCGTAGCTGGGACGCTCTTCAATCATCTGCTGAAACGGATCGACAAATGCGCAATTTATATATATTAAGATATGTGCGAAAAATTGTATTAGAAAACTTTTAAAATTATTTTCTATATGATTTGTTATTATTATTTAAAGTATAGCATATAGTTGTAAGCCCAACTATTTTTATTTTCAAATGAAAACTAGACAGATCCATACGCATATTCTAACTTGGGTTTCGAACCTGGCCTGAAATCCTTAAAACCTAAATAATTGATCAACTGCATACTATTCAATTTATAGAGTATAGACAACATTTAATGTTAGAGAGCGGGTTCGAACAGCAGCTTAAACATTTTTCAATAATATCGCTTACTTTTTTTATACCCTGAAACCATTAAAATTGCCAAAAACGGTATACTGTTTTTGTTTATAAATAATAGAAAATAAAAATTATTAAAAAAGTATTTTTAAAAAGCATTATTTATAGCGTGTTGGTTTTTGTAACACATATGACAACTCTTGTGCTCTAATTACAAATATATATGCCGGGCAATGCCGGGTAATAGCCGCTACCATACAAATTAAATTCGAGACTATCTATAACTATTGCCATACCGATATCAACTTCGTCGTGTAGTATATATAGAGTAGTGTGCGTGGTTCGGGCTGGTAAAAGGTTTTCCGACTTTGTATGTAGGTTGTATAAATGCGCGATTCGCAGGGCTGCAGGCAATTGCAGTCGTAGTCATCGCCGCTCTCATATACCCTGTAAAAACAAACAGAAACATGAATTGAAAAAAACACAACTAAACCAAGTACATATCAAATCCTTACGCCTTGTAGTTCTTAATGAGATTGCGCATCGAGTCGGAATCGTTGCAGGGCTCGTGATTTATCTCATGCATCCAGGGACCCGAGCAGTCGACCTCGTCCGACAGATCTTGCCAGATGCATATCTCGCCGCACTATGTAAGACAAGAAGTTAATGGTATTTTCTGTCGCGGAAGAGTTTATACCTTTAGATCGCTGTAGCCCTCTTTCCTGGAGCAGGACTCCTGGCGTGTTTCCACGTTCGAGAAGTACTGGCTCTGCAGCTTGATCTCAATCTCCTCATTGATGCCCGCAAAGACATACTCCACGCGTCCCGAACCCTTCATGTTGATCTCTATAGGCGGGCAACACTGTAGGCATCAAATTTACATAGGCAAAATAAAAACCCAACTCACCCGTAAAATTCTCGCGTTTGTCGTGGATAAACACATGCCAGCCCGCACCGGAGCTATAATCCACATCGCTCACGGATTTCACAATATTGTGCTCCAGCATTATGGAGTAACCCACGGGCTTGGATACCCTTTTCATGGCAATTTGTGGATGTAGCGTATAACAACGGCCCATATAAAAGTGGACGCTGCTGTCGATGGCAACATCTGCGAGGAAAGGGGATGGGTGAAGCTGCCAAGGATATGTGCTGAGATGTAATTACTATTCTTCTCGCCATTGAGTCCATAGGAGTAGAATGTTTCGTCCTGCTCAAAGGTGCCACTGGCAAAGAAATCCTCAAAGGATACTTCGCCAAAGGGATAATCCATCCAACAGGTGGCATATTTCGGATGCGGACAGTAGCCACGCGATAGATTCTGCAAATATTACGAACTTTTGATATACTCTTTCTTTCTCTTTGAGACATATCCGACGTAAACGGGCACCAAAATTAGGCGAACTAAAATAATTTTTTGGCTTTTTTTAAACGGAAAAATTGTTGGCAAAGCTATTGACATCCAAGTCTGTCTGAGCGATAGTTTTTAGCCAATCAGACGTCAAAGTTTAAGAATATTTCACTAACTTCCTAACACTTTAAATTCTCAAACTGTAGCAATTTAATAGAATTTAATTTAATAATTTAATAGAAATTTATTTTAATAGCATTATTAATGAATTTGCAGCAATAAACTCTCGTAAAAATCCTATTTCAATTTGGTCAACTAAGAAACATTTTGAATATGATGAATTTTAGTAAGTGTTTAACGCATTTATAAGACAGAAACTCCAAACTTTCTATACACATTTTTAATAGGATATATTTCCATCGCAAACAAATTTTTAGGTGCAAAAAAGGCGAATCAGCAAAATTTATAGCTTCTATAGTTTAAGAAAAATTCCATTTCATGAACTGTTTTGCAGCCTAGATCAAAAATATTTCTGCCACGCCCAGGTATATCTCCCATAGAGCACTAGTCACCAAAAAGTTGAGATTTTTGTTGCCATCCCACAAATCGCTAAAACGGATATATTCCAAAGCCACAGTTTAGACCCTTTATTAGGAAGGTCCTGCTCACAGTCACATATCCTTTTCACACAACTCACTGTTAAAACCTCCTCTTTATACGGAGGCTCGCGACAGAGCGTAATTGCGGGCATTTCAATTGTTTGATTAACATTATAATACGAATGCGTCGATATGGGCGGATCGGATAACTTGGAGAAGCACTCGTATAGCTGCACGATAACAATAATGCTGCAGACGAAGAGCACGAGGTAGCGTATGAGCTTGGCAGGATCGCGCAGGAGCCAGGCTCTTAGCTCCGCCCAGTAGCCCATGATCGGAGGTTGACGCGCACGTAAAAGTGAAAACCAAGTGAATGTCAATGTCTCGTTTGTAATATCCACAGACCCTGACATATCCGCAATATCTTTTCGGAGGCCTGCACAAATTCTCACAGTTGGTCATGATAAGCTAATATTGATTTATTCGGCTTGGTAAAAGGGGAGACACTGCTACAAAAATATTGCTAAAATTTCTAATATGATGCTTATCTTTAAATATTTTTCAATTGAGTATAAAGTTAAAAACTGTTTGTTTTGTTATTCAAATAACTTATTACAAGAAATCTGAAATGAGCGTTATATATTGTCAATAAATGCACATATTGAAAACTGTAATACAATTTGGTATTTGATTTAAGAAATTTCTGGTTTAAAAATAAATCGTGCCTTTTCTGGTACAGAAATTTTAAGCTTTGATTAATTTTAACATAATTTAACTTGATTTTTCTTTGAGTGCACCCACTGGCCGATAAGGGCGCCAGGTGTTGGAGGAGGTGTTTACCAGGTATTCGCCCAACTGCAACTGTAACTACACAAATCGGCGTATCAAACATGTGTAGTGCTCGACTGGATTATGGCCTTGTTTGCGATAGGTTTTCACTGAGTTAACCACGCTCCAGGCGTTAAATTACCAAAACATGTTGTTTATAATTGTTTATGGTGCGCGCAGATAGACGTATAACAGTTAGAACAGCTATAGCTGCGGCTATAGGAAATCAGCGTTATAGTAGGCACTTTATGGTTTTATGTGTTTATTTGTGCAATTATTGCCGTGGACAATATAACGACTGCGTTTCTTACTCATAAGAACTACATAAAAGAGTGAGTGAATTTGACTATGGAAAAATTCTGAATGGAATTTTGATTACTCATATATGATTTGAAGTGTTGAATCCACTGATTCCTATACACTTATTTAATATATATTCTTAAACGTGTTACTAAGACATAAAAGATATCTAATAAAATGGTATTTTGCAATTGTTAGCAAAAAAAACGGTTTTAATATTAATTTTTCAGGTGACATTTACTATAAACAATACTTTCGATACTGAGTTTTTTTAAGTCAACTCTCTGTACAGAATGCATGTCAAATATTAAGAATCTTAAGAAACTTGCCCTCTATGATGTACATATCTAGAGCATCTTAACATCCCAAGCATTCTTTTATTTTAAATAATAATAAGCAAACCTTTTTGTTTAAGTATACCTATATATGTCCGGCTTACGTAAAGGTGTTGATTATTATATACATATGTATATACATATAGGCGATACATATGTACCATAAGTTATGACACCTTCGCCTCAAAATGTTTTGACCTTAGCTCTCTAAGCTGATCGAATGCTTATTTTATATGCCATGTACTAAACGCCAGCATGTATCTAGATATACCTTGAGCTTTTCTAACAATAACAATTGTGGGAAAAACAAATGAAAGACAAGCCAAACAATGCGTGCGTATCCAGTAGAAGCCCCAGCAGAGCCAAAGCATTCCACAGTTGTGACGTTAAATCAGAGCAGAGCAGAGCAGAGTGAAGCAGAGCGAAGAATTGCCGAAACATCAGTCGAATCGAGTGCGACCCACTGCTATACAAATGTATATATCGACTATATACCTCACACACACACACATACATATACACGGCGAAAAGGCACAAAACTAATAAACAAAAAGAAACTTGCCACTAAAAATAGACAAATTGAAACATTTTCGAGATGAAAAATCCAACACAGCACTACAGAAACAGGGACGTTGATGTGGACGTGAATGTGGACATGAGTGTAGTTGTGGCTGTCTTCGGCTGACTGGCGCAGACGCTAGACCAGAAGCGAGCGGGCAGCGCTTACTTCGCCGATACAGATACAGGCTACGCATGTATCTGTGAGATACATTTGACGAACTTGTGCTTGTACCACACGGCGTATGCTTTTCGCTTGCTCAGGACACAGCCACATCGTTTGCCCCGGCTGCCTGTACGTGTATGCGTGCCCGTCTGTCTATGTGTGTGTATCTAGTAAATTTTAGATATTCGTATAGATATTTTGAAATAGCCACAGGCACAACGCGAGCTGCGAGACGAGAATTTCATCTGTGTGAAGTTCTTCGCTTCTTCGCAACTAAATAGCTTTTGTTTTAAATTTAGACCAAAGCAGCGGCTATATTAAACGCATATGAATGTTTTTTAGATTTAGTAGGTATGCTCAGCCACATATGCACACACATAGCTAGTATATAGCCATGGTATATGGCCACTCTATGTAGCTGGCCGAAACAGTTGTTGTTTATAATTCGTTTGGTCAGCTCAACACATGGCCAACTCTGCTGCTCTAATGGACCGCAAGACGGCTTTAGCTGTCCCAAGATCTGACCCATATACAGTGATAGCTCACTTTAGTGGACGCCCATGTTTTCAGGTTTCCTTTTCGATTCTGCAATGGGTGATGTTGGTTTTAAAGATGATCGCAAAAATAATAATTAAAAAAAGTTGGGGCTAAAATATATATATTCGCCTAAATGAAGCTGTCCGTTAGTCGAGCTTTCACTGTATGTACTCTGTACTACACACCCCGCCGTCTTGGATTTGGGATCTTACCTGTACGTGCGTTTTGGAGTATGAAAAATGTTTTAAAAATACTTTTAGCTTGTCGTCCATAAATTTGAATAAATATTTTTACAATCTATATATGCCCGTGCACATATGCATATATGAATATGCTGTACTGAGTCATTTTCAGTGCTGTCTAAAGCGTTTCGCATATGATTAATCAATTGCGCACAGGGGCGTCGTCAATGGGGACTACACAGCGTTTAACTCAGGGGGGTCGAGCGCAGCGGCAGCCTCTGATTTGCGTTTAGGAACATTTTCATTTCGAATTTTCACTCATCATTAATAAAAGTCTGGCCGTCTGCATTGGGCACTTCTATATAAGTGCATATATGCGCTGATCAGTGCATTTGGATGCACTTGAGTTATATGCTCTTGGTATTCGCAGTGGCGGGCCGGCTGGGTCCACTCGACCGAGTGCAGTCAATTTAATTGGGTGACAAATGCTTACCAAAATAATTTTAATGCTCCACACATCAATGACTAAGTCGAAATGATTCGATTTTATTGGCTAATTAAGAAACGATATATAGGCTCATGGAAATATGTACATATTACGCGTGTGCGATTCTCAATTGAGCCAAGGCAATTAATCAATATATTACCACACGCACATAACTTTACATATAGCATTTTACTAGAATTATGATATTTTTTACTATAAACCATCACGGATTATCCTTATTAATGTTGTCGCATTTGAAAAAGTATTTAATCATAATAAAATAAATTTTCGGAATTGTAAACCATTTCAACTCTGTAGTAAAAATATAATTAACTTATTATTTTTATAAGTCTGATTAAAAAGTCACATATATAATTGATATACAACTTCATTCAATAACAAAACATATCTCACAAAATATTTTGTTTTCAAAAACTTATAAATATTAAATGCAAAAATTAAGCTCACTCCATTACAAACATTTTATCCAGCTAAAATCAGTTAGCTATTGACAAAGATATAAAAGTTTAAAGTAAAAGCAGAGCATAACCGGTAGATTTGGGAATTTAAAAGGTGGAAATTTAATTATTTTTTACCAATTAATAGATTTAGAATTTTCTTTAAAAAAACACAATTTGCAATCATTTTAAAATTCATTTCTATAAATTAAATTCTATATAATTACTCTGTATAATTGTAGAGTGTAAAACATTCACGAAATGGTATAGGGCATGAAAATCGAAACTGTTTTCACGAAGTTATGGAAGGCCTGTGAATGCGATTAATATTCCAAAATTTGGAATTTAATTTGAAAGAACGCTTTATATTAATTTTAATCTTTGTCATCAAATAAAATAAAAACATTGAAGCTTGAAATTTTCAATAAAATTACGTTTTGAATATAAAAAGTAATAGGCTTAATCTCGACATTAAACCAATATCGACTAAATATACGATTTCGAAAATCAACATTTTCAAAGTTAGTTTTATTAGGAAATAAAAGGCTCCCCTTGGATAAATGCTCATAAACTGTTGAAAAAAAATTGTATTTCAGTAGTTTTAATGTTACATATAAGAATTCTAGATATGAAATCAAAATCAGAATATTATCCCTCATAAAACTCGCTTAAGCTTTGAACATGTTCTTTGAAATTAAAATGCAATTAACTTTTGTCCAATAAACGAAACATTTATTTTTTGCTCGTTAGTATATTGGTTTATCGTATGTGATCAAATTGAGGCGAAATCTGTATAGTCATAAATCATATTGAATGGTTTCAATGCCAACACTGTTCACAGCTGACGGCATCATTAGTGATTGACAATTGCAAGTGGACATTTTGAGGTTTCATATTTTTTAAATGGGTTACTACAGCGAACGAATTCCCCCAAAATGCGAAAGAATTCGCGAATAACAGATACCTGTCATCTTTGCCAGATCAGATCTTACATAATGCTATGCCGTAATTCAGGAAGTATTCATTCATTTGTCATGTTTGGCATTATTTACGAGAGCCGAAAGGCAACGGATCGCCTACCTGGTAACGAAGCTGCAAATGTGAGGAGGAGTATGGGGATTGGGGGAGGGGGGGGGCTGTGGGGTCTCTCGCAGTGCACATGGGCGGCGCACGAGAGATGCAGTTGCGGCCGATTGCGCGACGTTGACCGACGACAGCAACAACGACACATCGGGCCTGACGATGGATATTTATATATCGACAATTTGGATGGCTTCCAATGCATTTAGAGAGACGAGAGTTATCTATAGAATATGTATATATTTTGGTCACGGTTGCCGTTTCACAAATATTTTCTGCACCAATTGCAAAATACATTTTATTTTTGAAGAAAATGCCTGAAGGCAACTAAAGCGGGCGTTACTTTTGGCTCAGTTTTAACTAGGTACGTAAAACCCGATTATAATAATAGATATTGCAAATATTTTTCTTTTTCAGTTGCTATTGTTGTTTTTCTTTTTTGGTTTTTGGCATGCGCTGCATTTGCGGGCATTTGATGGACGGGCGCTCACATCAGTGGATGTTGCCTCTGAAATAGCTCATTTGCTTGCAATAATTGTTGCTGCCTGCACCTGCAATCCCCCATCCTCTCGCAGCCCCCTCCCGACGCCGCTTGTGGTGCACATGCCAAACATCTTGACACTAAAATGCAAAAATTGCTTTGCGTCAATGACTCAAAACCGAAAATGTTCTCTCATTTGCACAATAGGAACAACAAGTACAACAACAATTGGGGACAACCATTTGTTCTTGGGATCTGCTTTCCTCTAAGCAGTAATCATGTATTCGGATTCGTATATTGGGCATCGCTGTGAATTATCTAGAACAGCTAACAAAGGCACTCATAATTTATGTCAACTAAATGTTTAAAATATATATACATTCGATTATCATACATAGTATATACACAGATGTGGCTCTTGGGTATACACAGTGGACGTTAAAAATTTAGAACACCTATCCATTCCAGACCAAATTATTACGCGAAAAATGAAAAATAATAATGTTATAATAATGATGCAAGCCGAACCGGTTCAAGTCTCAGAGCCTGGCCCTAAGATACCATTAACGAAAATTTCGTAGACAGTATTTTACTATTAATAAACACAATTATTAAATAATTTTAGATAATAATAAATAATAATAATGATAAATGAAATTGTTTCTGTATAAAATACAGGATTTTGACAAAACCTGGTTCACGAACTCGACCTAAAAGCGAGGTTTGCAAATAAATCAAATTCAGTGACACATTTTTGACCAACAACAATAATTTATATTCTCTATAGAGTATGTAAACTTTTCAAATTTCAAACATGCATTTTAAAGCCCAATAAAATGTAACTTACAAATGCCCTAAAACATATATTGTATACGATTTTTTTAGATCAATGCCTGTGCCAATTTCTGGAAAATTCTAATTGCAATAGATTACTATCTCCGATGAACCACTGTTCCTAGACCCATTATAAGTATATATAATTCTTAAATCTGTAGCATATGAAAACTTGTGTGTCAAAACACATAAAATATTCTCTCGAACCCGAAGATTATCGTTCTGAATTCAAATCTTTGCAAATTTTATTTCAAATTGTGTTGATGTTGGCAATATACGACTTATTGTTGTTGTTCTTTTTATGGTTGTTGTGTTAGTTGCCTGCTGTTTGATTTGTTGTTGGGTAAATTGCGTAAAATTATTTCTGACAATGTCGCAGATTGTGTTTCAACAAGAAAAGCCACACAACGCATTCAAAATTCAAAGGCTGAGAAAACAAAAACAAGAAAATAGAGGAAAAATTCGACAAAAAAATCAAATAAGAGAAATTATGATCATTTTATCTTATGTGCGAAAAGACCCAAAGCACATTATGTGTAGATTGCTCATGTGCTGGGCCCATAGAAAATGTTGCTGTGAGTTTTGGTTCTATTTGAACGCTTTCGGTTTATAAAGTTTCATGAAGATTCCATTCAAGAAGCGTTGGCGGCGATCACTCAGAGGCGTCCGCTGACGGGGTACATTATGCATAGTGGAAAGCCAAAAGGCCCCCCTACACGCATGTGGAAGACTTTTAGGCACGTTGTGGCGAAAGCGAATCAAAATTTATAACTATAAATAAGCTAGAAAATTTAAAAATTTTCAAAATTGTTTGTCTTGGCATTTTGATTTTGCTGGGAATTTTTCGCTTTTCTCAATTTTGCATTTTTCTTTGTTAATTTTAATATTCAAATCATTTATGAAAAGTATTTTAAGTTTATTATTTTTATATATATTTGATGTTTTCGTGGGCAACTCAGGAATCTCTCACAATGCGTGGAGCGTTGAAAGGACCCGCATTCTAATGCACAATGCCGAGCAGATCGGATCAACTTATGTTTAGCAGCCGATGTTGTGTACTGCGGATAGTTGATAGAAAGCATTTGGTTTAGCATTGAAAAAAATGCATTGCATTGCTCTGAAGGACGCCGACAACATTTATTTGATTTGGCACTTCTCAGTATCTATGTATCTATAAGTATGTGTATCTGTATCTGTTTCTATAGCTTTGCTGGCGTCTGCGGCCATTTGCGTTGCTGTTTGTGTGTGTGCGTGTGTGTTTTTTGAAGTTCACAAGAATTTTCGATTTTTATTTTCGTGATTTGTAAAAATGCCAGCATCTTACTGACGCCAAGTGACAAATACTTTCTAGACGAACCTACGATCGATCATTTTGCATAAGAACTAGAACTAGTTCTGCCATTGAAACATCTTTTGTGATCTCAATAGATCACAAATAAAGCTGATTATGATCTTTCATGCTAACGGTCATTCATCATTTTTGGACAATTTTTGTCACTTTCGAACAGCTGATCGCTTATTGCCAGGCATCCATTTTGCCCCGTAGGTATCTCGAACTCCCCATAGCTTTGACTATGATCGCAACACCCCCGAACCGGTGGCAGATCAAATTGGCATTGAGGTGACCAGAAAAGAATAGAATAAAACAAATAGCGAAAAATGATCACTGGCGGAAAACAACAAGAAAAACAAATCTAATCGCATGTGTAGAGAAAATGGTGTGTGAAATAAGTAAAAGCTCTAAAAAGGGGGCAGAGGAAGGTAGACATAGAGAAAGAGAGCGAGAGAGAGAGAGAAAGTGTGTGTGTGGAAGAGCGAGCAGATTGCGAGAGCGTAATACAAACAAAAACAATTCATGCGACTGCCACAAGGATTTTCACAAATGCAAAATTTGTCATTGAAATGAATTTTGATTCACACACACGCACTCAACTTCAGGCTGTATGTGTGTGTGTGTGGGAGAGAGCGTGCTCACGCAATCGTTGAAAAGCTTTTGCGCTCTCTCTCGCATGGATCCTGCTGCTGCGATTGCATCATACCTTGCTCACTCACACACACGCACACGGCCAGAGACAGAGACGCATACATAAGCTTTGGCCACTTGCTGTGGACTCGCAGCAGCAACAACAACAACAACAAACAGCAACGGAACAAACGGCTGATAGACCGAAAAAGGGAGCAAGAAAAACCGAGACGTAGCAAAATCAGCAATAGCTGGCACCTCACGCACACTCACACGCACAGAGGCACACACAGACACCGCACGAAACATATACAGACGAAGAAGACGTTCAGATTGAGAGCTTTTTTCACGATTGTGGGGCACAGATTATGGGTATCAAATTGCCACGTATAAAAGGCAAGTTTACCGGTTGCACGGTTCAGAACGGCTTTCGAGCGCGTAAGTGCAACACCTTTGATGTGCAAATTAAATTTTTGGATATTCTCAAGCGGCAGCAGCCCCACACAGCCAATCACCAATTCATCAATTCAGCGACAGTGTAAAAGAGACAGCAACAATTTGACCTTTTTGCCGAGAAAGAAAAAAGAATGGCAGCAAAGTTTTGAAACAATTACCCATATAAACCGTGTGTGTGTGTGCTTGTGTGTGTACATTTCCTTAGTGTTGAATTTTACGGCTAGTCCTGCCCAAGGATCTTAGCCGAAAACGATAAACTATACTATACGGGTAAAAGTGCCAATTGGAAAGTGACACGGAATACGCTTTTCGACTCTGGATTAATGACAACTGATACGAAACGCCTTTAACTGGATTATAATTAACACATTTATCAAAGCAAACCAACCACATAACTCTCTGTATTCTCCATTACTTCAACTAATCCATGCAATTAGCAGAAACCATTTCGATTACGATTCTAAAATTCGCAAACCGAATTCAGATCACGCATAATCAGCGTCTTGTGTAATACTTAGATTTTCTAAAAACCCCCTAATCACACAATCAGTGACCATAACGATGTCAATATCAATTGAAGGATGGCTGACATTTTAAAGTAAAAAAGTTTTTTCTTAGAAAAACTTTAAAAAAAAATTTTTAAAAATAAATTGATCAATTAAAATTTGATTTTAAACTTTAAATATATGATTTCAAATAACTGACATCACTTTGGTTTTCTAAACTTTGTTAGAAACATTTTCAAATCTGTTCATAATACAAATAAAAAAATGTTTAAATGATTTTTTCATTTGTAAAAAGTTTAAATTGTTAAAAATGCAATCAATCCCTTGCCTAGAAAGAGATAGCAAGCATTTAATGTTTGCGTTTATATTACTTGAACAAATTTCGAAATACCCATAGAGGGGAATTACTATTAGATGAATCCAAATACCTGAATACCTGTCTTTCAAATATGCGTACACAAAGAGCGCAGACTAGTCGCTCCGAAATCTACATACATACATATATACATATCAATTGATATATATATATAATATATATATACATGAGCGAAATATTTCGAATATGTTTTAAAAATAGCTCTAGGCGTTAGAAAGAGAGCGCTATATATACAACATATGTATTAGAAACGGCATGCGGCAGTCAGTGTGTACAGATTATGTAGGAAAAGAAAAGCTCCTCAACAACCCAATACCCCTAACCAATACATATGCCAAGTATATATACATATATATTTATATGCTCGTCTATATATACTTACGTGTGTTTTAATTTCGAAATAATTTCGAGAATTTTAAAAATAACGCATTCGTTGAAAGTTCGTGTAGTGTCCGTTGTTTTTCTTGTTTCGGCCGATACCGTTTGCCGATTGTCGAATAATATATATACATATATACATATATATGCACATATATCGCAACACTCTAGAAGCGTGTCAAATGCGATCATTGCATTATCGCAACTCGTGTCTTTTAGAACACACGGTCGAAATCAAGTTTTAAAAAGCGTGGGAATTTAGAAAACGATCGAGTGAGTGTTTTAAATAAGATTTAAAGTGAAATCAGGCGGAGTTTTAAAAGACCCGTACTGCTAAATCGGCATTGCAGTTAATAAATTTATTAACTCTACGGATTCCTTAACGTTTATATAATACAATAATTTTTCTAAAAAAATATGTATATTTATACATATAAACGGCTTAATTAAACGGGAAAAATTACTTAAAATCCACATTACGTAATAATAGCAACGCCCCACATAGAGCATATATATATATACATATATATATAGAGAGAGAGAGAGAGACGACGCGGACTCGCAAGATCTATATGTATAGGCGGATCTATATGGCACTGATCTATATTTAGGCGACAACCCACACAAGTCACTTGTTGTTGCTGTTGTTGTTCCTGTTTATAAGTAGCAACAACAACAAGGCCTAATTAATTAACTGAAACGGGGGAGGTGCTCGAAAGCAAATCCGAATAAACGAAATATCCGGTTACGAAATTTTCGAAGTTCACTTGGAAATATGGAATCATGCACATATTTGGAAAGAAAATATGCGAGAGATATTTTGAAAAATGAAAACACACACTCACACCCGCGCACATACACACACACACACCCACACACACACACATGTGAATGTCTCGATTGCTGTGGCTGCTGCCAAAATGGGTCAAAAGCATAAAATAAACAAAAATAATGAAGAAAATAACAGAAAAAAATCGAAAACAAATAGAAATATCCAGAAAATGTAGTGGAAACGCATAAATGCATCACATAACTGATCTATATATGTTTCTTTTATATTTACAGGGAAGTTTTGGGCTCACGACGCGATTAACACAAGAATTTTGAAAAGTCCCAATTATAATTTCTCGAGTTTTTAAGTTCAAAAGCGAAATTTAATCAAGATGCCGAAGCCAATCGCCAGCCAGGAGGATGAGGATCCCACCCCATACCTGTTCGTGTCTTTGGAACAGAGACGTATCGATCAATCGAAACCCTATGATTCGAAGAAGAGTTGTTGGGTGCCCGACGAGAAGGAGGGCTATCTCCTTGGTGAGATCAAGGCCACCAAGGGCGATATCGTCTCCGTCGGTCTGCCTGGTGGAGAGGTAAAGCACCGCCGACAATAATAAACTATATATATTGTATATGGCCATAGCATATGGTTTTAAAGAGCCCAATGGTTCGTCTAAAGTGTTCGACATTGGCTGCCAATTGGCTAAACAATTTTTGGTACTACAAAATGCGTTTACCAAATGTCAGTTGATTTTAGGGGCACTTTGAGAGCTATGGGCGCTCTAAAATCTTGGAGCTATGAGAGAGTAAACACGACTTCATATATAAACTCCATATACATGTATATGACTAGGTAAAAGATTTCAAATCCGAGAAGGTGGAGAAAGTGAATCCACCGAAATTCGAAAAAATTGAAGATATGGCTGACATGACCGTGCTGAACACACCTTGCGTGCTGCACAATCTGCGCCAGCGTTACTATCATAAGCTTATCTACGTAAGTGCAAACAGTCAGAAACTCACTAATATATGGGTTCTCTTCTTTTTGGTCTCTTTTCTCAAAAACCAATAAACAAAAAAACAAAAATATATATCTAAATATATATATAAATAAACGAACTGCTAACCACGCCTAACCAACAACTATAATCAAAAATAAAACATAAATGGGTAAAACAAATGGGTCGACGAACGTTACAAATGACATAAACAAAAAAACTAGACGAAAGACTTCAAGAAAGATCAGCTCCAGCAGGTGAACCCTCCGAAATACGAAAAAGCTGAGGATATGTCTAACTTGACATACCTTAACGATGCCTCTGTGCTCCATAACTTGAGGCAGAGATACTACAACAAGCTCATCTATGTAAGTAATTGCCGTACCGGTATGGCAATAAACAAAAACAAATGTATTAAACCCAGCGTTCAATGTTTCTAAACCGCTTCCCTGTATCATCCGATTAAAAACTATCATTCATATACAAAATTCTAAAGCCCAGCGCAGCTAATTGAAATATGTAAAAGGCTTTTCAATATCACTTAAGCAATATTCGTAGTCCAGCTAACACTTGAGCTTTGCACACCTTCTATTCTTTCGAAATCTAAACTAAACAAAGAATATCCATCAGCACATACAGCTCATAATACTATCTCTAAACACCGCTAACAATTTCCATAAACTTGTGATTTGTGCGCATTAATTGAGCTACTACTAAACACAAAAATTTAGCCGTCCAGTCAGATGAACCTTACACTGGAATGAAAACGGTTTACCACACACTACACACACACACACCACACCAAAACAACACAACACAAGCCAACAAGGAAGCTGAGCTGAAACCTTAAAGATCATCACAAAAACTGATATCATTATTTCCCCAAACCAGCAAACAAAACAAACCAAAGCAAAACTTTAAACAAGTATTCAAAAACAATACCATGTAGTTAGTTACCCATAAAAATAAACAAAAAACATAAAACGAACACCAAATACTGGTTGACCCAACAATGAAAACCAAAACAGACAACAATGGAAAAAAAACAATAAAATAAAAACTGTTACTAAACTGTCTTTAAAAGTGGGCTCTAAAACACGACTTTGTGCCGCTGAAAATGCTGAAAAACAGTTTCCCGGCAGTTGGACAAAGTAATACCAATGTTTTAGAGACCAACCCAACTAAACCGTATAACTAACAAACACGTCTCAAACACGCTCCGAACATTTATTAATTGATATTCTGTTTGTTCTCTCCCCCGCAATGTGAAATAGACCTACTCCGGTCTTTTCTGCGTTGCCATCAATCCTTACAAGCGCTACCCCGTCTATACCAACCGTTGCGCTAAGATGTACCGTGGCAAGCGCCGTAATGAAGTGCCACCCCATATCTTTGCCATTTCTGACGGTGCCTACGTCGACATGTTGACCAACCACGTGAATCAATCTATGTTGATCACCGGTGAGTCTGGTGCTGGTAAGACTGAGAACACGAAGAAGGTCATTGCGTACTTCGCCACTGTCGGCGCTTCGAGCAAGAAGGACGAGTCGCAGAAGAACAAGGGCTCCCTGGAAGATCAGGTTGTGCAAACTAACCCTGTGCTTGAGGCTTTCGGTAACGCCAAGACCGTGCGTAACGATAACTCCTCTCGTTTCGTAAGTACATCAAACAGTTCGAGCATAGAGAGTATTTATTAATATTGTACTTTTGAATTGAATAGGGTAAATTCATCCGTATCCATTTCGGTCCTACTGGTAAACTGGCTGGTGCTGATATTGAGACCTGTAAGTTTGAAAGAGAAACAGATGAGCGCTCTCTGGTACTACAACAACCCTCCCTCTCTCTCTCTTTTATGTTCTCTTTAACAGATCTGTTGGAGAAGGCTCGTGTCATCTCTCAGCAGTCTCTGGAGCGCTCCTACCACATCTTCTACCAGATCATGTCTGGTGCCGTTGCTGGTGTTAAAGGTATAAACATGCTCGCATCATCACCAAGCTCATCCATCACCTATCTCTCTCTTTGGCGGAGCAAGAGTTCTCTCTTGTCTCTGTTTACAATATCTTTCAGTACTTCTAGCAGTGGTTTAGGTTCAACAACTGAACACAAACACACACACACACACATTCACACATACACACACTCACCTACACACACACACACAAAAGGCTTTCCAACAGAAACAAACAAAACTATATCTATTTATTTTCTACACAATATCTCCACTCAATCCGTTTAGAAATCTGTGGTTTGACCGATAACGTCTACGATTACCACATTGTCTCCCAGGGCAAGGTTACTGTGCCCAGTATCGATGATTCTGAGGAGTTCAATCTCACAGATGTAATTGTCATTCATATGATACAAATGTGTTATTGTTCATTGTATTTGGTTACACTTACTTACTAGACTTTCGTAATATCTTAATTGAGTAATTATTTTGGTTTAACTTTGCTATAGCTCATAGCATAACGTATTCGTTAGCGCTATCGTTATCGTTATCGTATATCGTAGCGTTTACGTAGGCCAAACACGTCTATTCGCTTTTATTGGCTAGCTGTAGCTGACATCTATTCCAAATTGCCAACAAAAAAAAACATCCCAAGATACGGATGATTGGAATACGTTGAAGGCTTCTTAGTATCGCGATCGTGCCCCCATAAATATCCCCCCAACCTCCCCGACATCTATCCTGTTAACTCATACCATACCCAACTAACCTGAAAACATATTGCAAAAGAACTCCTTATTAAATATCAAAATTCTCTACCTTTTACATACATGTACACCCACCCACAAACCACATAATATACGAACTATCGTTAATTGTTGTTCGCTTTATGCGATATATATATGCATATATAGACTATTGCCTGCTGTCGAACAACATTTACGATTATCGTATTGTATCACAAGGCAAAACGACAATACCAAGTGTTAACGATGCCGAAGAATGGGTCGCCGTGGATGTAAGGCCATACAGAACATGGTTACTTATACATGTGCTCCAAACCATTTGTGTTCTAACCCAACAAATAAACTTAACGTTAACTTTTGTCTGTACCAAGCAACTCTTCATACATATATGTACCTACATATGTATCTACCGTCTCGTGTCTTCAATGTTGTAGATACTTATACTCAATGTCCTCTCTCTCTCTCTCTCAACACGATAAATTTCAATGTGTGTTAACTTGTCACGTCCAACTCCCAAAATTCATAACGCTTCAACAAGCCAAAAGCAAATCAAGCTGTGCAAACTAAAACCTTTAACATTAACCCAAAAACCGAATTAACTTAAAACTAAAAATTAAAATTTAGTTAGCATTTGTTTAGGTAGTGCGAGATGTAGGTCCGTACTCATTTTACCCAAAAAACTATTGTCTACACTGTATTTGTAATTGTTTCTGTAAACTGGAGTATTTGAATTTTTAACGTTAATACTACACTCCAATCAATAACTAGAGATGGTATTTCTTACCCAACATATTGGTGATTATCCTGGCATTTGCCAGGGTAAAACACGGATACCCGGTGTCAACGATGGTGAAGAATTTGAGTTAACTGATGTAAGTTGTGTTGCCGGCGACGCAAGAAAAAAATCCCAAGCCGTAAACCCCATTAAGCCCGAAACAGAACTTTTGTAAAATATTTTAAAATCTCTTGTATTCTCTATCTCTTATGTACCACACCACAATTTGAAGTTGTTTTTCTTAATTTTGAACAGAACACGCTCTCAAAAAAATAAAAAAAAAGTATAATGTAGTCGTAGCTATGAAATCTTGTATATATATTATATATGTATTTTACAGTGTGTTAATTTTCAAGTGTTATTCCGGAATTATCTTGCGCTTACTCTCTCTCTCTCTCTGTCTCTCTCTCTGTCTCTCTCTTTTACTCTACTTCTATCTCTATCAGTAAATATCTTTCGCGTTTTTGCTGTAGTTTGCACCTTCACCCAGTTATATATCCGTTCCTTATAATTATCCCATAAAGCTGGGAGCAGGAGGTCTCGATAGACCTAGATTAACGAAATTTTGAATACCTTTACAAACTTGACACCGGGTAGCTACCTTATATTGAGTATTGAAATGCCATAGGTACTTGAGAGAAGCCCGCTCCTGGCTTGAAAAAATATAAATATATATATATTGCACCAGTCTAATAAGGGGGAAGGCCCGCTTCGGGCGTCCACCTACACACACTTATACCACCAGGCACTCGGCACAACACAGCACACACACACGCACACACACTGAAAGAACACAGATAGCATTGGTACACTTATCCTTACCGCATATCTGACTTAGTCCGTAAGCTCTGCTCTACTGTCTTTTTTTGTTTTGTTAAACCGAATACCTTCTCTCCGACTATATGTAGACATGTGCTTACTCTCTGATAACATTTACGACTACTTTAACGTATCCCAGGGCAAGGTCACTGTGCCCAGTATTGATGACTCTGAGGAATTCCAGCTGGCAGATGTAAGTGACGGCAGTTGAAGACGCATATATATATATATACATACGCCTATATCTATATATATATGGGTATATATGTTTCCGGTACTGTCTGAACGACATTTGTACCAATACCGTACACCGCTGTATGCCACACCAACACGCCCACAGATATTTTATGTGTTTTTTGGTTACCCAGTTTCCAGTTCCAGTTCCAGACCTAGTACTACGTGTCTCTCTATATATCGCCAGTACTTAGTCTATATCTGTGTTTTAATTGGAATGCCCATAGCGTAAGATTGTATAAGGAATGACGTATCCCTTGCCCGGTTTCTTTTTATCTCTGAAAGCATCCTTAAAAACAAAAACAAAACAAAAAAATCTACTCGAATACCTAGCAGATTTACCTATCTGTAATTGTACCTAATACGACTTTGTCTCTCTTCAATGGACTGATCTAATTGGTTTGTGTTTAGCTTGCTGGAATGTGTATGCAATTAGTATATATATATATAAATATATATATAATTATAACTACGATACTTGTGTGTACCATATCTCCCGGCTAGTGAGCGATTTGTACCAGAAAGCCGAATACACGAGCGCTGCGTACAAATCGCTAGATTGTTAAGTCCTTTGTATGTAGTTCTTCTCTAAGTAATACTGTACTTATTTTAACGGCCCCACAACGACTTGAGCGCCGGTACAGGTTAAGAATTACCCACAAAATACACACACAGCACGCACGAATACCCCTAAGTTCCCGTCTTGTTAGCCTATAAGCCAACACGCATTGGCAAATTCACGCTGTCTATCGATTCCGGAATACTTAAGCTACCTCTAAGCACCTGGTAAAAACAAAAAAAAAAAAACAAAAAATATAATTAGTGCATTTTATAGGTTTACTAATTGAGCGCTTTACTTTATATATATTTATGCTGCCTGAACTTTTGGATATATAGTTGTTCTACTGTGTTCCTTTAAAGCATGCTGCATGATCTAGTTGTAAGCTACACTCAACAACATAGTAAGAAAACGCTGTAATATATACCCAGAAATAATGCTGTAAAACCTTCCACTAAACACTTGAAAGATAAAGAAAAAGCAGGAACTAATTTAGAAAACCATTTTTAAACGTTTGGCATATATAGCAAGCTTTCGACATCTTGGGCTTCACCAAGCAGGAGAAGGAGGATGTGTACAGGATCACCGCCGCTGTCATGCACATGGGTGGCATGAAGTTCAAGCAACGTGGTCGCGAGGAGCAGGCTGAGCAGGATGGTGAAGAGGAGGGTGGCCGTGTGTCCAAGCTGTTCGGCTGCGACACCGCTGAGCTGTACAAGAACTTGCTCAAGCCCCGCATCAAGGTCGGTAACGAGTTCGTCACCCAGGGCCGTAACGTCCAGCAGGTCACCAACTCCATCGGTGCTCTGTGCAAGGGTGTCTTCGATCGTCTCTTCAAATGGCTGGTCAAGAAGTGTAACGAGACTCTGGATACCAAGCAGAAGCGTCAGCACTTCATTGGTGTACTGGATATTGCTGGTTTTGAAATCTTCGATGTGAGTATTCTCGGACTGGACCACAACTCGGGCTTGTCAGCTGAGTCTATGGCTGGGATGCCTCGTCATGGGCTTCCTGTTGAGGAATTCCTATGATAGAGCTCTTGTCATAGGATTTCTGTCATAGGATTCCTCACATAGGATTCCTGTCATTGGATTCCTGCCATGGGCCTAGCTGATCAGCTGATGTGACACTCAATGAGCACACTTTGGATTGACTCCGGTTTGGATCATTGACGTGGAACTGCTAACACGTCTCTCTACAAGTTAGGAATGGGTTTACTTGGGTCATACTTTCGAAAAGCTCCAATTAGGTGCACTCTACGCACTCCATGCACACACTTCAATTCGCACAACAAATCACAAAACGAAAACCTTTTTAGCTGCTCAGATATAATATGTAAATATTCCCCCCCATCGTAGTACAATGGCTTCGAACAGTTGTGTATTAACTTCACCAATGAGAAATTGCAACAATTCTTTAACCATGTCATGTTCGTCTTGGAACAAGAGGAATACACCAGGGAGGGTATTCATTGGGACTTTATTGATTTCGGTATGGACTTGCTGGCCTGTATCGAACTGATTGAAAAGGTGCTTAAGCTTTATATCTATTTGTACTCTCCACCAACTTCCAAATGTTATGTGTCCCTCTCGCACCAAAAAATTTGTTTGTTGTGTGTTTTAGCACCGATATACGATATCTCTTTCAAGGCGCAGCTAATTCAACAAATGAGGTCAGGTAAAAACTTACATGTTGTGTGTACCTTAAAGCACTTATTCCCCCCGCACAGAGCACAGATTTGTTATGTCGAATTGTCAGGGCACTTTCACAAGCAAACCCAGCACCATTCTTTATTTATATATATATCCAAAGCA
This sequence comes from Drosophila robusta, assembly GCA_035043565.1. NCBI lineage: Eukaryota > Metazoa > Arthropoda > Insecta > Diptera > Drosophilidae > Drosophila > Drosophila robusta. Next base: position 6,185,534 of record JAWNMW010000583.1, on the reverse strand, counting down.
CTTGTTTTAAATGTTCACCTCTACTCCGAAACACCCTCCAAACACAAAAATTAGTACAACGGTTTCGAGCAACTGTGTATTAACTTCACCAACGAGAAGTTGCAACAATTCTTCAACCATCACATGTTCGTTTTGGAGCAAGAAGAGTACAAGAAGGAAGGTATTGAGTGGGCCTTCATCGATTTCGGTATGGACTTGTTGGCCTGTATTGATTTGATTGAAAAGGTTCGTTCAACGGTTCCGACGCCGCTCTACAGACATTTTTGCCTTGCACTTCTCCTAAGCACTTAAGTGATTGTTACTTTAATTAGTCTAAGGCTGCGACGACTCTTGGGCAAACCATCTAGAACTGATGAACCCTTACAGAGTGTGCTACCATATATATATACTCTATATATACTTCTTACAGCTATACTTGGGAGAATTGCGCCCATAAGCGTAACTAGCTCTCCAGACATCCTTTCCACACACACACACACACACACCATCTATGTTTCGACAGCGACCCAAGAAACGTGTTAAAATACACACGTCCGAAGGGGCAGAGAAAACGAACTCACGTAACTAACACAAATACACATATTCACACACATACACACACTCTTTTAGCATCTGACTAACCCGGCTATCTATGTTAAATATTGTTCCGTTTCCGATATATAGTACAACGGTTTCGAACAATTGTGCATCAATTTCACTAACGAAAAACTGCAACAATTCTTCAACCATCACATGTTTGTTTTGGAACAAGAAGAATATCAGCGCGAGGGCATCGAATGGACCTTCATTGATTTCGGCATGGATCTGCAATTGTGTATTGATTTGATTGAAAAGGTACAGGGCCACAACTATCTCACTGACAGATAGCCAACTGACCATAATAATACACAATTGCAAATGTACTTCGAGTACTAAATCGATCTATATAATCTAACCAAAAACAAAAAAAAAATTCAAAAATTGCACTGCAAAAAATTTATAACCATAGTCATAAGAACGCCTAGCCTAAAAACAACAACTAAATAGATCTAATATGCGTATATGCTATATACAACTAACGAGCGGGTAAGTTATATGTACTAATGTGTAATGTATAATTCTAAAAACTAGTATTACGTTCTGTTCAGCGTTATGTGGCTTCCAAAAAAAAAAACAAAAAAAAACCGAAGAAAACTCGACTACTTCAAATTTAATGCGTGCTTCTTACTAAACTAAAATGAAAAACCAATTTTGACTTGCAGCTATACTAATTTCACAATATACATATTCTTTAGCCTATGGGTATCTTGTCCATCCTGGAGGAAGAGTCTATGTTCCCCAAGGCCACCGATCAGACCTTCTCGGAGAAGCTGACCAACACCCATTTGGGCAAGTCGGCTCCATTCCAGAAGCCAAAACCACCAAAGCCCGGCCAGCAGGCAGCCCACTTTGCCATTGGTCACTACGCTGGTGTTGTCGCCTATAACATCACCGGCTGGTTGGAGAAGAACAAGGATCCCCTGAACGATACCGTTGTCGATCAGTTCAAGAAGTCGCAGAACAAACTGCTCATCGAAATCTTCGCTGATCACCCCGGCCAGTCCGGCGGCGGTGAACAGGCCAAGGGCGGTCGCGGCAAGAAGGGTGGTGGCTTCGCCACTGTCTCCTCGGCCTACAAGGAGCAGCTGAACAGCTTGATGACCACTCTGCGCTCCACACAGCCTCACTTCGTCCGTTGCATCATTCCCAATGAAATGAAACAGCCTGGCATGGTCGATGCTCACTTGGTTATGCACCAGCTGACTTGTAACGGTGTGCTTGAAGGTATCCGTATTTGCCGTAAAGGCTTCCCCAACAGAATGGTCTACCCCGACTTCAAGATGCGGTAAGTGTACAACTACATGTAGCAACAACAACATATAGACATATAGACATAGACATAGACATAGACATACTTATTCAGTTACTATATATAATACCAACTCTTAGCTATTGTAGCACAAGTTTTGTACATACACTGGAGCTTTTTGGGTAGAGCCTAGGCGCCTACCCAACATTCTTAAGTATCTTAAAATTATTAACTTGCAATTCTAATTGAAATTAACTTTAGTTATATGATTCTGGCACCCGCTGTTATGGCAGCTGAAAAACTGCCTAAGAACGCTGCCACCAAGTGTTTGGAAGCCGTTGGACTGGACCAAGACTTGTTTCGCATTGGTAACACCAAGGCACGCATACTTCCAATAATATTTAGTGTAGTCACCAGCAAAAAAAAAAACATAATTGAACCAATGTCCCAATTGTATATCTTTAATCGTATTGTTGCACACAATTCCTCACTTTGTTTACCACACCATGTACCATGTACCACGTGCCATGTACCATGTACCATGTACCATGTACCAGTTCCAGTACCAGTTCTTGTTCAAGTGCTGTGCCTAATGATCATGCTGTCTTTTTGAGAGCTGTTGAGAGCTTTTATCTCACAGTGGAATGAAAAAAAAACAACAACAACAACGAATTCAACTTTATTGTAGCATGATCTATGTCTGTATACACAATTTGTTTACGTATCAACAGGTACCAGATTCTGAATCCGCGTGGCATTAAGGATCTTGATGATCCCAAGAAAGCTTCCAAGGTGTTGATTGAGTCAACCGAGCTGAATGAAGATCTCTATCGTCTGGGTCATACCAAGGCATGATTAAGTTGCTCTCTATATATATAATTTTGCTTATTCGGCTATTTCAAATTCGAAATTTTCTTCGTCGCACACTTTTGAGTGGATGGCTCAATTATATATTTATATATATAATCATTATATTTTTTTATGTGTAGTCAATAATCCAACAAATACGAGGGTGCCTCAAAACGCCAAAGCGACAAGCACCCAGAATTACACACACCTACACACAACAACAAAACACATACAAGTGGTCCCAAAAAGTGTACACGTTCCCAAATAAGAACAACATTTCATTTGCAGCTATCAAATTCTGAATCCAGGTGGTATTGTTGGCGTCGATGATCCCAAGAAGTGTGGCTCACTTATATTGGAATCCACACCATTGGATCCCGATATGTATCGTATTGGACACACTAAGGCACAGTCGCGTTCCACAGATTATAGATTTTTGATTTTTATGCATTTTGCGTACCTCTTTATTATCTTTCTACTCCTCCAAGTAGTTTGTCGTATCTCTCTCTCTCTCTCTCTCTCTCTCGTATATATCTATCTATCTCCCGTACACTTGACGGATTTCACACAACTAGATTCCGTATACAGTACATATCTATATTCTTCTTCTACTTTTACCAGAGCAAGAAACTCTGTAGTTCCAACATTTTGGGCGCCCTTTCAGACAAACAGAAACAAAACCTTTGCTAGGGGCGCTATTTAGCACAATGATTTTTAAACCCCCTCCCCCAGTCTACCCGACCCCGTTCAAATCCGATGAGATGCAAGTTCCAAGCCACCTCTCACACCAACACACATCTATACACACATGCACAACACAACAAACCTCCTGACCCTGAGAAAAAAACAAAATAAACCCTATTTTGCAGCATGGGTTCGAGTTTTTTAGTAGTTATTTGGAATATCTTTTTGGCTCGAGACTTTAAGATCAACTGTAAATAACACTAGATCTAAGCTAGTTATACTAATACTATATAGTTATATATCTATAGCTGTAGTGAAAACACAATGTTATGTTTATTATTTTATGAAATTCATCATTATATAATATATATGTTATACGTGAACAACATATAGCTACCAAATCCTGAACCCAAAGGGTATCAAGGGTATTGAGGATCCCAAGAAATGCACGAAAATCCTCATCGAATCGACCGAGTTGGCCGAAGATCAATACCGTTTGGGTAACACAAAGGCACGAAAACATTATTTTTCTATATCAAATCAAGCAAATATACAGCTGAATAACTCTACTTCAACAAAAACACTTCGTATATGGCTTCCAAACAGATGTCCAGACACACACAAACACACACACCCACACACAAATACACGCACACGAAGAGCATCAATGCAGACATGCCTGAAAACACACACACCCACACACACGCACACACAGAGATCCAGCCGTAAACTAAGCAAAGATCTTAGGGTATTCGATCTGTGTGTGCTGTGCGCATGTCTCTCTCGCTCTCTCTTTACTTTTCTCTCTTTCAAAGTTGGTCAAATGTACACGAAATCCATATACAAACAAGGACAGACGTACTATTCATCCAACATATCCCAAAAAATAAAAAAGAAAACCAAACCTTTACAGAAAAGGTCCAACCTACCCCTATCCAACAAAAAACGATTCCCAAAAAAATTGGTATTATTATTATAATTATTATTATTATTTTGTAGCATTAACTTAGTTTTAACCGTACGTTTCCTTAGCTCGTAGTTTTTACTAATTACTAGATATGGTAGTACTACATGCACTAACAAAATGTTTGAAAACTTTTCAAAAACAAAACACTTGACAATAAACCATTCAATACTACCAACCCATACAGCTACAAAATCATGTGCCCAAAACTCTTAGTGGGCGTTGAGAAAGACAAAAAGGCCACTGAAATAATCATTAGGTTTATCGATTTACCCGAGGATCAATTCCGTTTGGGTAACACAAAGGTATATCAGAGACAATATACTCAAGTAGCCAAAAACAACGCTTGCATGCAACATACTCATCTATATGTGTAGACTATCATCGAAATACATCTGGAACTTTAGAGGTGAGCTCTATGGAAACCCGATTACCTCTAGCTGTTAGTACACGGCTCAGGCACTGGTTTCTTGCGAGTTTCGCTCTTTAAAGTTCTACCTACAAAAAAAAAACACACTATGCTTTAGTTTTAAGTTGAATGTGCCATGTTTTGTGTCTTTCATTATCGTCGATCTTTAACCGACTTCATCTATTTTTATGTTCATCTAGTCTAAACTATGTGTTTGTTTCTTGTCTTGTTCTATTGTGTTTTACGTTTTTGTTTATACCAAATCCATCCTCTATTCTATCCCAGTTCAAACTGTCGAAAAGTGTTTTTGAAGAATCGCTTTTGGCTTAAGCAAAAAAAAAAGAAAAGAAAAGAAAAAAAATATAATTGAAACTGAGCCAATAAAGTTGGCCAGTTCATTGCTTAAAGCACGCGCAATTTTCTTCTAATGGGCGTTACGACTGGAGATTAACCTATTATTTTTTCTTTGGTGTTCCGCCCACATCCACATACCAAATCACTTGCCATATATCTAGGTGTTCTTCCGTGCCGGTGTCCTGGGTCAGATGGAGGAGTTCCGTGATGAGCGTCTGGGCAAGATCATGTCCTGGATGCAGGCCTGGGCCCGTGGTTATCTGTCCCGCAAGGGCTTCAAGAAGCTCCAGGAGCAGCGTGTCGCCCTCAAGGTCGTCCAGCGCAATCTGCGCAAATACCTGCAGCTGCGTACCTGGCCCTGGTACAAACTGTGGCAGAAGATCAAGCCTCTGCTCAACGTCAGCCGCATTGAGGACGAAATCGCCGTGAGTATATATAGTTATAAATATAATATGCACTCAGAGAACAAGTATGAAGTACATAACGTATTGTTTTTCAAAATTCAAGTACATTTTGTTCTTGAATATTCTTAAATTAATTATGAATCAGCCTGTGAATTGAGCACAAAATATTAATTACAAGAATTTCGTAGCTTAAAAAGTTTATGAAGTAAGCATTTCGTGCTGGAATTTTAACGTTTTTTTGTTGTTGTTGTTCTTGTTCTCTGAGTGTATATAGAGCGTATGATCATATGATCATCACATCGATCGCCGAACTGTTGGCTGTGTGTGGTTTGAACTTGGCCAGCTGCCGTGTCTGGCAATCAAGCATAGCCCTGGCATGTCCGACCCTTCAGCGTTTCCTGCCGCCTTCTGTTACATTGTTGTCGCGCATAATTGGATCCGCGGCAGCAGCTGCACTGCGATCTTATAATAGACATTAGACATATAGACGTGAATTCTTGTGCTTTAATTAAGCCAACTTAATGCCGCAACATTGAGATGCTGCACGAGGGCGACCACGCCCACATACGCATTCTTCGATCCGCTGATGATCATCATCATGCTGATCGAGCTAACCAAAAATAGATGCTGTCATAATCTCGCATCTCGCATCTCACATCTCACATCTTATTTCACGAAATAGGCAAATGTTTGGGTTTACTCAACGCTCTTAAAACGAAGCAGCTCGATATAGCAATAATATATGTTATAGATTGCTGGAATTGCGCATTTAATGGCCATAAATGCAGCTATATGCTGCGGCTCTATATAATTAACACTATGTATTTCGGGCTATATCTATAGCTCCATCTGAATGGCTATGGCTATTCTCGTACATGCTGCCAGCTCGGCAATTGCTTTTTCCTTTTTTCTTTCTTTTTTTTTTTAAGTGGCGAGCACTTGCCAATTAGCTTGCTAATTAAATAATAAAAAGGCAGCGGCGCTAACGCTAGCTACCAAAAAAAAAAAATGAAAAAGAAAAGGAAAGGGGCTGTACAACGGGGTGTATGATTAATACGCATACGCCGCATTGGTCCAACTCAATTCAATGATGAGTAATTATAACCAAAGCAGCACAAACACACATCAACTATTAAATGTAAATACACATCTATGCATATGTTAATTGAAACGCCTGACGTGTGCGAGCGAGATGTATATACAGATATATATACATATATACATATATATACACATATATAAAGTACACCTGCTGTTGGCCGCGCAAGTGCGAAATGATAGCAACCAATGCGAATTTTGGTGAATTATGAATTATGTAGGCAATTACAGATGCCAGGGCAATCGAGGCAACAGCAGCTGGCTGCCACTTTGGGGCGTTGCTGCTAATTTTATAGCCAAAAGGCAAACGCTCGTGCACAGTGCAATCGCAGCAGCCATTCCAGTTGTATTTGACCAGTCCGCGGCGCGTTGCAAACGAAACGAGCGAACGAATTTCAATCAGAATATATAGATTTCGAGCAGATAACTTCAGTTCTATCTGGCTATTGATATTGATACTCAGCACAAATCAATTAAAATCGCGTCTATTCAATAACAATGGCTGACGAAAAGAAAGCCAAAAAAACGAAAAAGGCTGCCGATGCTGCAGCAGCACCAGCACCAGCTGAGGCAGCACCTGAGGAGGCACCGCAGACAGCGCCTGCCGAGGAGCCTGCCAGTGTTGAGCCACCACCAGAAGCAGCAGCAGCAGCAACAGTTGAACCCACACCAGCACCAGAACCATCAGCAGCAGCGGCCGCTGAGAGCACTTCATTTAGTAATCCCATAAATGCTTCTAATGACTTACAGCGTCTGGAGGAGAAGGCCAAGAAGGCTGAGGAACTGCATGCCGCTGAAGTGAAAGTGCGCAAGGAGTTGGAGGTGCTGAATGCCAAGCTGTTGGCCGAGAAGACCGCCCTGTTGGACTCGCTGTCCGGCGAGAAGGGTCAGCTGCAGGACTTCCAGGAGCGCAACGCCAAGTTGACCGCCCAGAAGAACGACCTCGAGAACCAGCTGCGCGTAAGTACACCCAAATATAGCCCGCACACTCAACACCCACCCAACAAATCCAAATATTTAAATCCAAATCCAAATCCAAATCCCATGCGCATCGCATTGGCCAAATTTATCAAGTGCAATCGGGCGTAGCGATTGCTCGGCTATTTCGAGAGTTCCGAGTGAGCTGTTGATGTGCGCACTTTGCTAAATTTAGCCCATGATCGATGGAACCAATGAGCACCCACTCATCACCCAAATACTTATATATATTTGTGTATATTTTGTGCTATGTGTAGGACATTCAAGAGCGCCTGACTCAGGAGGAAGATGCCCGCAACCAGCTGTTCCAGCAGAAGAAGAAGGCCGATCAGGAGATCTCTGGCCTGAAGAAGGACATCGAGGATCTGGAGCTGAACATCCAGAAGGCCGAGCAAGATAAGGCCACCAAGGATCACCAGATCCGCAACTTGAACGACGAGATCGCCCACCAGGATGAGCTCATCAACAAGCTGAACAAGGAGAAGAAAATGCAGGGCGAGAGCAACCAGAAGACCGGTGAGGAACTGCAGGCCGCCGAGGACAAGATCAACCACTTGAACAAGGTTAAGGCCAAGCTCGAGCAGACTCTCGATGAGCTCGAGGATTCGCTGGAGCGCGAGAAGAAGGTGCGCGGCGATGTTGAGAAGTCCAAGCGCAAGGTTGAGGGCGACCTCAAGCTGACCCAGGAGGCCGTTTCCGATCTGGAGCGCAACAAGAAGGAGTTGGAGCAGACCATCCAGCGCAAGGACAAGGAACTGTCCTCCATCACCGCCAAGCTGGAAGACGAGCAGGTCGTTGTTGGCAAGCACCAGCGCCAGATCAAGGAGCTGCAGGCCCGCATCGAGGAGCTCGAGGAGGAGGTCGAGGCCGAGCGTCAGGCACGCGCCAAGGCTGAAAAGCAGCGCGCCGATCTGGCCCGCGAACTCGAGGAGTTGGGCGAGCGTCTGGAGGAGGCTGGCGGTGCCACCTCTGCCCAGATTGAGCTCAACAAGAAGCGCGAGGCCGAGCTCAGCAAGCTGCGTCGCGATCTTGAGGAGGCCAACATCCAGCACGAGTCCACCCTGGCCAATCTGCGCAAGAAGCACAACGATGCCGTCGCCGAGATGGCCGAGCAGGTTGATCAGCTCAACAAGCTGAAGGCCAAGTAAGTAAACCTCTCAACTTTTCTAGAATTCGCTAGCTATTTCAGGTGCTGCAACAGCCGGGCATATATATGATATATATATATGAGCGCTAAACGAGTTAACCGATCGTCGAACAGATCAGCCGTCAAACATGTATATAAACTCAACTCTCGTTCTACTTCTTATAATCTAGGGCCGAGCACGATCGTCAGACTTGCCACAATGAGTTGAATCAAACTCGTACCGCCTGCGATCAGTTGTCCCGCGATAAGGTAATATGTCGGCCATATGCAGCGGGCTCGCGATTCTCACAATCAATTGATGATCGCGACCGCGGGGCATATGGGTCACACATATACACCGAATAAAACCAATACACACACACACACACTTCGCATGCACCACACACACACTCACACACACAACATACGAGTACAACTGTGTGTGCGTGATCTGTCTCTCTGTCTGTCTCTCTCACACTCTCCCAAGATATTTAACGTGTTTAGTTTTAGAAACAACGGACTACGAACAAATGGAAAACTCGTGCGCTCTCGCTCGCTTCTCGCCTTACTTTGCTGTGTTTTACTCCCAAATACAAGACTGTAACCCCCATTAACTAACCCCACACTATATCTACTCTCTATTGTCTAATCCAGGGCTGAGAAGGAGAAGAACGAGTACTACGGCCAGCTGAACGATCTGCGCGCCGGTGTCGATCACATTACCAACGAGAAGGTATACAATATGATTTTATTCGACTGCGAACGCTGCTGTAAATTATATGCTGAACGTTTTATGCTCCGAAAACTTGTATATTTTTTCTTTGGTAGAAGTCACGAAAATCAAAAAAAATTACAAAAATGAAAAAAGATTGTTAATGAAGCCCCTTGTGAAAACCGAAACTAAAACGACCTATTCAAAAGAGTATTTTTGCCTGCTTTTAATGTACCCTTTACTAATACTGTACAGCGCTTACACAAGACAAAATGCCACACAACCTGAAATGAAATTGTCGCGTTTCCCTCGCTAATCCTTCTATTTGATCGTCGTTCAACAGGCTGCCCAGGAGAAGATCGCCAAGCAGCTGCAGCACACCCTCAACGAGGTCCAGTCCAAATTGGATGAGACCAACAGGACTCTGAACGACTTCGATGCCAGCAAGAAGAAGCTGTCGATTGAGAACTCCGATCTGTTGCGCCAACTGGAGGAGGCCGAGTCTCAGGTGTCGCAGCTGTCCAAGATCAAGATCTCCTTGACCACCCAGCTGGAGGATACCAAGCGTCTGGCCGATGAGGAGTCTCGCGAACGCGCCACCCTTTTGGGCAAGTTCCGCAACTTGGAGCACGACCTCGACAACTTGCGCGAGCAGGTTGAGGAGGAGGCTGAGGGCAAGGCTGATCTGCAGCGTCAACTCAGCAAGGCCAACGCCGAGGCCCAGGTCTGGCGCAGCAAGTACGAGTCCGATGGTGTTGCCCGCTCTGAGGAGCTGGAGGAGGCCAAGAGGAAGCTGCAGGCCCGCCTTGCCGAGGCTGAGGAGACCATCGAGTCCCTCAACCAGAAGTGCATCGGCCTCGAGAAGACCAAGCAGCGCCTGTCCACCGAAGTCGAGGACTTGCAGCTGGAGGTCGACCGTGCCAATGCCATTGCCAACGCCGCCGAGAAGAAGCAGAAGGCCTTCGACAAGATCATTGGCGAGTGGAAGCTCAAGGTCGATGATTTGGCCGCTGAGCTGGATGCCTCCCAGAAGGAGTGCCGCAACTACTCCACCGAGTTGTTCCGTCTTAAGGGTGCCTACGAGGAGGGCCAGGAGCAGCTGGAGGCTGTGCGTCGTGAGAACAAGAACTTGGCCGATGAGGTTAAGGATCTGCTCGACCAGATCGGTGAGGGTGGCCGCAACATCCATGAAATCGAGAAGGCTCGCAAGCGCCTGGAAGCCGAAAAGGATGAGCTCCAGGCTGCCCTTGAGGAGGCCGAGGCCGCTCTCGAACAGGAGGAGAACAAGGTCCTCCGCGCTCAGCTTGAGCTGTCCCAGGTGCGCCAGGAAATCGATCGCCGCATCCAGGAGAAGGAAGAGGAATTCGAGAATACCCGCAAGAACCACCAGCGCGCTCTCGACTCCATGCAAGCCTCCCTCGAAGCCGAAGCCAAGGGCAAGGCTGAGGCGCTGCGCATGAAGAAGAAGTTGGAAGCCGACATCAACGAATTGGAGATTGCTCTGGATCATGCCAACAAGGTAGGTGTCCACTGTTCACGGGGAACGCTCGGGTCCATAAGCTAATACCCGATTTTCGATTCAATTACTCTAGGCTAACGCCGAGGCCCAGAAGAACATCAAGCGCTACCAACAGCAGCTCAAGGACATCCAGACCGCCCTTGAGGAAGAACAGAGAGCCCGTGATGATGCCCGCGAACAGCTGGGTATCTCCGAGCGTCGTGCCAACGCTCTGCAGAACGAACTGGAGGAGTCCCGCACTCTGCTGGAGCAGGCCGATCGCGGCCGTCGCCAGGCCGAGCAGGAGCTGGCCGATGCCCACGAACAGCTGAACGAAGTTTCCGCCCAGAACGCTTCCATCTCCGCTGCCAAGAGGAAATTGGAGTCGGAGCTGCAGACCCTGCACTCTGACCTGGATGAGCTCCTGAACGAAGCCAAGAACTCCGAGGAGAAGGCCAAGAAGGCTATGGTTGATGCCGCCCGCCTGGCCGATGAGCTCCGCGCTGAGCAGGATCATGCCCAGACCCAGGAGAAATTGAGGAAGGCCCTGGAACAGCAGATCAAGGAATTGCAGGTCCGTCTGGATGAGGCTGAGGCCAACGCCCTCAAGGGCGGCAAGAAGGCCATCCAGAAGTTGGAGCAGCGCGTCCGCGAGCTCGAGAACGAGCTGGATGGTGAGCAGAGGAGACACGCCGATGCCCAGAAGAACTTGCGCAAGTCCGAGCGCCGCATCAAGGAGTTGAGCTTCCAGTCCGAGGAGGATCGCAAGAACCACGAACGCATGCAGGATCTGGTCGACAAGCTGCAACAGAAGATCAAGACATACAAGAGGCAGATCGAGGAGGCCGAGGAAATCGCCGCCCTCAACTTGGCCAAATTCCGCAAGGCCCAGCAGGAGCTCGAGGAAGCCGAGGAGCGTGCCGATCTGGCTGAGCAGGCCATTAGCAAATTCCGCGCCAAGGGACGTGCCGGTTCTGTCGGTCGTGGTGCCAGCCCAGCGGTAAGTACCTGACTGCCAAATACCCTACACTCCTCCACTCATTCAGCATTGAACACAAAGCAACCATTTGGCTTTCTATATGTATTTACGTATCGTTCCGACATCAAATCTCTTCAATTTAGTGATAATATTGCCTATATATATGCTTAAATATATATATATAAATATTCTTCCCTTTCATATTGCGGTTCGCGTTCTGCTTCTTCACACCTCACCTCTACAAACAACAACAGATTTAAATGCAATCTTGAGGCACAACCAATAATGAAAAATCAATTTAAAAGCAACAAAAAAATCTATTATGGTTCAATTATATGTAAAAAAAAACAAACAAACACAAGTAATGAGAGAACAAAAACATGCAAAGAGAATTATAGCTTATAAGAATTAATATATATACAATAATATAATAATATAGATGCATCATACGACATTCGGTAGAACAGAGAATTGTAATTAGAGGCACCACCCAACACATATATTTATGCACCTGGGCGAAGAAACGAACCAGTAAAATATATATATATTCAGCAAGAAAGAAATGAAAGATCATCGAGAAATCGAACCATCGATAAGAACTAGTACCAACCAAAAATGCGTTCATTTTGACAATTTTTTCTAACTATGAAGATCAACCGCAAGTAAATCAATCAATCAAGCAATCAATCGACTTTGCTTCCTCTACAACCATACTGCATACAATATATATATATATACACCAAACTATTCTTCCACTATATTATTAAAACATATATATATGTACATGTGTACTGCAGCCTACAGCGTCAAGGGGTGGCCGCTAGAGCGCGCGCTGGAGCAGTAGATACTTTCTTGATAACATTTGTAAGTGGCGGCTCCCACACGGCGGCTCCAACCTTCACGTTAACGTTCTCGTTCTTGTTGTTCTTGTCTTGTTGTCTCAGAATGTCAGAAACTTCTACATCCCACACAAGAGCACAGACAGCAGCAACTCTCCCAAAACCCCAAACGACTCATCGTTCATACAGTCATCGTTCATCATTTGTGCAAGCGCTCTCTCTCATGAGTTGCGTTCATTCGTTACAAGTGTTCTCTCTCTCTCTTACTCTCTCTCATGTATTGCGTTCATTCGTTTGCGTGTGCGCTCTCTCGCTCTCGCGAGTTGCGCTCGTTCGTAGCGTTCATTCGTTCAGTTCGTGTTGAGCATTTACTTACGTTGCTCACGCTCAAATCGTATTTTGTTATAAATTCATTCTCTCTCTCTCCCGCTCCCCTTCACCTACCACTTGTCAGTGTGTGCACCACATAACGTGCAACAAGGCGTTGCACGCCCCGTTGTTTATTTAGTGAGTTAGTCAAATGTCTCAACGAACTTTAGTGACTCGTCCACCCAAGCATGTTATGGCTATTGAATTGCTCATCATTTAAGATCGTGTAACATCAACTAGATAAAAGATTTTAACTATTTTCTATATTTTCTCTTCTGCAGCCCCGTGCGACATCCGTTAGGCCACAATTCGATGGATTGGCCTTCCCACCAAGATTCGACCTTGCTCCTGAAAACGAATTCTAAATGCCATTTCATTTTTTAATTTATTTTAAATGATATTTCATAATGATTATGTTTATGATTTAAAGCTTAATTTCTTAATTTAAACAAAATAATAAAACTATAACAAAATATATATCGAAACGACGGGAGGCAAAATGCACTTAGGCAAAAAAAAAAACAAAAACAAATGCAAATCGCAATCCGGGCCCCATAAAAATGGTCTTAAGACCCCGGTAAAAACAACAACAAAATCTGTTAAAACAACCAAAAAAACAACAACAACAACGATCGACATACATAAGTACTTTGTGAGGGGAGTTGGTAGCAGCTTTGTTAACGCGACATTTGCTTTGGCACATTTCCCGGGACCTGTTCTTGTATTTATATTTTTATACAACTTTCAAAACGCATTCAACCAACAATTAAATAAAACTATGCATTACAACAACAACAAATGAGCCCCGTCAAATGTGAGTTAAAATGGAACCCCGTGGAAGTGTCCATTAGGAAATGTCGCAGTTGCATTATCTAACATATCGAATTGTGTCTATGTAATTTTATTAATTGTATACCCAGTTCTACAGACCTTGAGACAGACAGGACAGCATACACACTCGCATCACATGGCGCTTATGTTTATGTTAAATTTTTTAATTTTATCAACACATTATAAGATTAAAAAATATCAAAACTATAATTAAAAAGTATACAAAAAAGGAACAAAATAAATGTAAATCAATTTTAAAAAAAACTTCTTCACTTGTTTTTATTGAATCGATTTTCATAGCCTATAAAATTTTAAAGCTATACTGATCAAAGGATCATGATGTACTTAAATGGTCAATTTACTTAGAATGAATTTCATGCATATTTAAAAGGTAGCTTTGATATTTTCATAGTGTTAATTTTTAGTTCGAATCAAGATTCTAGATTACTCAAGCACTTTGTACAACTGGAAATTGTAAAAATGCCGGCAAGTCTGTATTACTCGTGCATTTAAATTAGCTTTCAACATGAGCTGAACATTTTGTTACGATCATAACGATTAGTCGATAATATCATAACCTCTGGATATTTTGCTGATCTAAAAAGCGGAGTTTCAATAAAAATATATATAATATATATTAATATCAATATACAACTTTATTTCGAAAGCATAGTGCAGCCATTATAAACAAAATTAAGTAGACATTAAACGTTCTGATAAGGGTAGTAGAATTATGTACAGTACTTGCCAATATCAAATGCAACAAACCCTATACTCAGGGCGGTTTTCAAAGAAAATTGTCAAAGCAAAACACTCTATTTTCCTTCACCAGGTGCCCTGGGATTGGGTTCAGTGCGCAACAGCTGCTTGTGCTGGCCAATAATGAGGTCAAAGTGACTCTGTTCGCGCAGCTCCCCTTTGAATTGCTCGAGTGTCTCATAGAGAATGGGAGAGAGGGTTGGCAGCAGTCCATGATCGAGGGTGGGGAACAAATGGTGCAGCACATGCTCTCCGAAGTGTGTGAGCACCATAAACTGTGACCACTTCAGATCACCCCGATCGATGATGGTATCCACTTGGAACAAGCCCCAGTCGCGATCTTCGCGATTCGCATCGCCTTCGTGATAGATTTTCGGGTCATGATGTGCCCCATTCAGAGCGATTACGCAAAAGGTTACGCTAGCGATGGACGTCATCAATAGCCACTGGCGTAAGCAAAATAGCAGAGTCGCCGATCCGGCCGAGCCATAGTACATGGCCAGCGGTATGGAAAGCGGCAACAGATCGTGCCAGTACATAATGTTTGAGTAGCACAGCGAGTAGAAAATGCTAAAAAGAGAATAACAAATTAATAAGTTTACGATCGCTGATCTAGATTATCAGGCACTTACCGCATGGCCATTTGCATGAAGAATGCAGTCGCATAGGCCACCGGCTCCGTTACCAAAGACAAATAACGCAGAGCCTTGCTCTTCAGGTGCGGATTGGGCACCCAGCAGAACACCGGCTCGAACATGCTCAGTTCCAGATCTACGTACGAATTGGGATAGATGTGATGGGATATCGCATGGGAGATGCGCCACGCGCAAAAGTTCATCATGCCCAGGTTGAAGGTGTACATCTGCCAATTGTCGCGCTGATGGAAGTAATTGTGAGCCACGATCACCGTCCAGCAGAGCGCCACGGCGGCGAGGATCAGTGCCAGGAGGCTGTCATACTTGACACTGGCCACGGCAAACAAGTAGGTGGATACCAGTATGCCCAGATGAATCATCTAAGGTTTTCACTGATCAGTCGAGGAGCGATAATCAAGTTGAAAATATAGCTCTACTTACATCGCTCTTCTGCTTGGGCCGCTTGTCTATGGTCTTTAGCTTCTCGCGCACCCGCTCCTTGAGGGTCTTGTAGAAGCCGTCCTCGTGCAAGGTCAGCGTGTAGATGCGCGGCTTGGCCGCATCCCGCACCTTGTACTTCTCAATCATCTTCTCCGGCGCAGTGGTCAGATGGTGCGCCTCAAAGGCTTCGGTTATGTCCGTGCCTTTGGTTTCGGTTAACCAGAAGGGGCCGCCAGGATGCTTATCAATGAACTCTGTGAAATCATAGATGCCATCGTGTATACGCCAAAGTCCTTCGGCTTCATCATCCTGCCGTTTACCCTTCAGCCAGCTGTCAACTGTGACCACGGCTGAGTTGCGATACGAAGGGAACTTGGTAGCAATCCCGCACTGCTTCCAGGCCTCAATCATAATTTTGTCAGATCCTTGTAGGACTTTTCTTAGAAAACTTATAATTTAGCTCGGCGTGTCAACGCGTACTGAACGTCAGTCAGGGCGCGATTGGATTTTAAACGGCGACCTGAGCTCGGCACAAATCAATGTTCGACAACAAATTAGATTGATATACCAAGAGATGCCCGACTAAGAAATACCATGTACCGACTGTTAACTCGCACTTACTTCTATATATATGTATATCTATACACAAAATTAGGCATATAATTGTTAATGTTCGTTTTCCCTTAGCTCCAGAGAATAACATATTTGTCCATAATTTGTATTATTATTGTCAATCCCTTTTTGTAAATTTAAAATTTATTTTGAAAACAAAATAGACAATAATAAAAATTATGGACAAATATGTTCTGTGGAGCTACATAAAATTAAGGCTATGAATGTTATGTTCCTTTTTCCCAAAAAACGGAACGAACGGGTGGAATTTGGCATTTTAGCTCTTATCATTTATGAGAAGTGCCCAAAAAGGGAGCTGCAAATCGACATTGATCGGCTTTCTGGAAAACGTATAATTTATCAATAATTTAAAATAGATTTAACCTGGACATGATATATGCGAACTTAAATGCCAAATAAAAGTTGTCCGTTATATGTCTTTGCCCAATTTTATTATACCCTACCTTACACAATTAATGCATACAGGGTATTAAAATATTTCCATTTTGATAACCGTGACTCGTGTTATCGGTCGTTGCGATGTCAAGTTTATGATCATTACAGGAGACCCAATAGCTACCAAACCAAGTGACTCGCACCGTTTCTACACGTGACGCCGTGGTACTTCACGGAGGCTTGTCTGGTTAGCGATCATACATATATATATTTGAATAAGGATTAACTGGAGATTTGCGTCGCTAGATTCCTCGAATTCCAAGCGCGTATTTTGGCTAAGATACTCAATCTTTTCCTTAAGAAAGTGGCCGTTCTTTAAATTTATCATTAGCACAAACTCCACAGCCTCGTCTAATATCGTCTACATACGGTGTGGCTTCACCCTACATATGGTATTTTTTATGTTTAAAATATTTAGCCACACTTCGATCGCTAGTGAATCATGCCCACTAAAAGGAAGTTTGAAGCGAACTTCAGAAAGTCTGAAAATGAAGAAGCGGATTTCATTTTACTTCATTTTTGTTGCTTTCAACATTGAAACTCATTTTCGTCGTCGTTATTGCTTTCGTTGTTTTTCAAATCAACTAAGTGCAAAACCTTCAAAGTTGCGCAAGTTTTTTATTGTTTCTATCGCCATCTTCCTCAAACACAAATCTGTGTTTAGAAGAATATTTTGTCTCTTTTCTTCACGCAGCATTCTCCTTACGACGTCAAAATCGTTTAAGCGCGTCATTTTCGGTTACATTTTTGCTTTCCTTTTACTACAGTTTTTGTGTGTGGCTGTCCACTGTGAATACGCATTTGCTGTTTATGTGTGTGTGTGGCTCTCCAGTTCAAAGCGTCTCTAGCCTGTGAACTAATCGCTTATATGTTTAATGGCGCGTCGTTTCAGTGATTATTTAAATTTCACAACTTTTACGAAATCTTTAATTTCACAACTCGTCTTTGTCGTTACACTGTTTTTTCATTGCTGATTTGACTCAATTATTCGAACACAAAATATGTGGAAGACACTTGCTGTTCGGTTGAGCTAATAGTTAAATAACAAGTCCCGGATAAATTCATTAATATTGAATTATGTGGTTTATTGCTTGATATTATGACAATTGGTGTGATATTTGAATAAAGTTTAACTCGAGGTGTGATATTTGAATAAAGTTTAACTCGAGATCTGCGCTGTTAGCTTCGTCCACACGTCCATCGATCGTCGTTACTCGATATCAACCGCTCTTCGCTTCGTTGCAGCCTTGCCACCCCGTAAACTATAATTAGAGAAGGACTGCAAGTATGTCGTTACCAGACCATTCACGCAGTTATTAGAGAAGGACTGGATCTTCGTTCTTACGAGAACATTGGAAGTATTGTTTCAAGGATTAAAATGGCTCGTATGTATACTTTATATACCCCTGCATGGATTATATAAGTAATGTAAGATCATAGAAATTTAGTTTTGTTTCCTTTCAATGCTTTGTTAAAATTTTATTAAGATTCGGCTATCATATCAACTGGAAGGGTATTTAATATTCGGCAAACCGAACACTTCCATTTTTTCTGTTCTCTATTGATAAGAGAACCTGTCCGGCTGCGAAAAAACCGTGCGTCTTATCACACAGATTTTTTCAGCATTTGACTATACACATTTGATTATTTTAAAGCTCAAGCATTTCCACTATGATGTCAACGTTATAGATTGAGAATTGTGTAATAGAAATGAAATGTTCGTCCTGTAATGTAAAGTGCGTACTATAAAAGGATGCAAGAGATAAATGCCACACGTTCTCTGAACTCCAGAGAAACCTCATGTTCAAGGGTAGAAAGGTCATTTATTTCACATCTAACTTTTGAAAATGTGTAAATGAGATATGTGTTTTGATTTCATTTTAAATAATTTTTCAATAATAATAATAATTTCAAGCTTAGTATGTTTAACACGCCCCAAAGTATGCTCTTTAATATTAATCAAAATGTTCTAACTAATTTATGAAAGACCTGAAAACGCATTGAAAATTCATATTTAAAAGGATATATCTTTGATATTTTATTGTATTAATTATTAGTTCAGAACAGTTATACAACGATCATTTAATAAACTAAGCGTTGCTCAGATTCTAGATCACTCGAGCACTTACTATAAATTAACATTGTCAAAATGGCGCTACGATTTTTAGTACTCCTATTTTCAAGTTTGCTTTCCACATAAGCTAAATATTTCGTTAAGATCATTCCGATCATTCCGTAGATTTTAATACCAATCTAAAACTTTATCTAAAGAGCACGGTTAGACATATCCCTATGCTAATGGCTAATTTCACACATATGAACGAACACACACACACATTACACAAAAGTCATAGAAAAACATTCTATTTTCCTGCACCAGGTGCCCTGGGATTGGGCTCAATGCGCAACAGCTGCTTGTGCTGGCCTATCATGTGCTCAATGTGATTACATTCGCGCAGCTCCCCCTTGAATTGCTCGAGTGTCTCATAGAGAATGGGATAGAGGGCGGGCAGCAGTCCATGATCGAGGGTGGGGAACAAATGGTGCAGCACATGATCTCCAAAGTGAGTGAGCACCAGAAACTGTGACCACTTCAGATCACCCCGATCGATGATGGTATCCACCTGGAACAAGCCCCAGTCGCGATCTTCGCGATTCGCATCGCCCTCGTGATAGATTTCCGGGTCATGATGCGCCGCATTTAGACCGATTACGCAAAAAGCGAAGCTGGCGATGGACGTCATCGATAGCCACTGGCGTATGCAAAATAGCAAACTCGCCGAACCGGCCGAGCCATAGTACATGACCAGCGGTATGGAAAGCGGCAACAGATCGTGCCAGTACATAATGTTTGTGTGGCGCAGCGAGTAGAAAATGCTAAGGAGAAAATAGCGATTATCAAATTGATCAGCGATGACTGCTCTTATCAGGCGCCTACCGTGTGCCCATTTGTAGGAAAAATGCAATCGCATAGGCCAGCGGCTCCGTTACCCAAGACACATAGCGCAGCGCCTTGCTTTTGATGTGCGGATTGGGCACCCAGCAAAGCAGCGGCTCGAACATGCTCAGCTCCAGATCCATGTAGGAATTGGGATAGATGTGATGGGACATCGCATGCGAGATGCGCCACGAGCAAAAGTTCATCATGCCCAGGTTGAAGGTGTACATCTGCCAATTGTCCCGTCGATGGAAGTAATTGTGAGACACGATCACCGTCCAGCAGAGCGCCACGGCGGCGAGGATCAGTGCCAGGAGGCTGTCAAACTTGGCACTGGCCACGGCAAACAAGTAGGTGGATACCAGTATGCCCAGATGAATCATCTAAGGATTGCCCACAAGATCACTGCTCAGTCACGGAGCGATCATCAAGTTGAATATATAGCTCTACTTACATCGCTCTTCCGCTTGGGCCGCTTGTCTATGGTCTTTAGCTTCTCGCGCACCCGCTCCTTGAGGGTCTTGTAGAAGCCGTCCTCGTGCAAGGTCAGCGTGTAGATGCGCGGCTTGGCCGCATCCCGCACCTTGTACTTGCCAATCATCTTCTCCGGCGCAGTGGTCAGATGGTGCGCCTCAAAGGCTTCGGTTATGTCCGTGCCTTTGGTTTCGGTTAACCAGAAGGGGCCGCCAGGATGCTTATCAATGAACTCCGTGAAATCATAGATGCCGTCCTTTATGCGCCAAAGTCCTTCGGCCTCATCATCCTGCCGTTTACCCTTCTGCCAGCTGTGAACTGTGACCAAGGCTGAGTTGCGATACGTGGGAAACTTGGTAGCAATCCCGCTCCGCTTCCACGTCTCAATCACCATTCTATCAGATCCTTGTAGGACTTTGCTTGGAGAACTTAGAACTTAGCTCGAGCTACCTTCAACTTGTACTGTGCGCGTTTAGATTTTAAACGACGACATAAGCTGGGCACAAATCGATGCTCGACAGCAAATAAAAATGATATGCCAGGAGATGCCTGACTAAGAAATATCCCATACGCATCTCGAGTTCCCAAAACTCGCACTTAGTTCTAACACACATTGATAAAGTCCATATATCTTGGGGTGGGGCTTTAAAAGAATACAATACTATATTTTTTAAATTCTTAATTAGAATTAAGACCGCATTGCAACATTCCCACTCGTTTTCAATGACTTTTATGATTATTTTCTATTTTATTTTTATAAAAATATCAACAGTTTCAAAATTTAGGCACTTCCCGCAGGAATTTTTGTACTTCCAAACAGGATTGCATATCGAAATTTATTGTTTTTGTGAAAAATTAAAAGTTGAATGTGTCCATTATAAATATATGCGAATTTAAATGTGAAATACGACAATCTTAAAATCGGATAAGGCTACCTTTGCCTGTAAGATACATTTGTCCAATTTCATTATATCCTACACTACACATTTAATGCGTACAGGGTATTGAAATATTTCCATTATGATAACCGTGACGCGTCATGTTATCGCTCGCGATGTCAAGTCTGTGATCATTACAGTAGACCCAATAGCAACCCAGCCATGTGTTTCGCACCCGATGATAAAGTCGTTTCTACACGTGACACCTTGCTGCTCAACGGAGGCGTGTGCGGTTGCGATCTATGTATATATATGTATATATATGAATGTATATTCAGGTTTGGAGCAGTTTATAGGGCCTGTCTGGCAGCGGGGGTCAGGCCTAGGGTAATATGTAGTTAATACGCAGCTATGTTTGAGGAGGCGTTATACGACTTGCAGAGTTAATCATGACGTTGCGGTTTTAGTGTAGAGTATTCATTATGTAATCACATTGGAAAAACTAGTTATACGTGAAATGAACATAAAACGAATTACAATTAGGCGCAATAAAACATGTTTTCACTGAGAGGATTATTGTTTAGCTGTAAGAAAACTGTTTTGAGATCAACTTTCAAGGTATTAAAACTGTACTTATATATAATTTATATTCCCCTGTATTATTTTCCTGACTATATAAGTAACGTAATTTTATTTTGTAACAATAAATATTATTCGATTACAATAATGAATAGAATATAATCTTGAATATTGTTGTAATTTTCCTAGAATCGTCTATCTAACCGAATATTAAGTTCTTGTTTGAAATTTTATTCTGTTTTTAAATATAAAATGTATAGCTTTAAACGCTTAGTTAAAATGGTATTGCTTTCGAGTATCATATATAACAGGAAAGGTATTTAATATTCGGTAAACCGAACAGATCTGTTTTTTTTCCTGTTTTTTATTGATAAGAGAATCGGCTGCGAAAAATAACCGTCATCTTATCACACAGATGTCTTTCAGCATTTGACTGATTAACATAAACGTTAGAAACTGAATTGTGTAATAGAAATAAAATGTTCGTCTTGTTATAAAGTGCGTAAGACTGCTATAAAATAATTAAAAAATAAACGCCACACACTTCTTGAACTCCAGAGAAACTTCATGTTCAATGGTAGAATATTCATTCGATTGCAAACCATACTTTTTAAAATGTGATCGAAGTTGCATAGTTGTTTTCATTTCATTTTCAATCATTTTTAAATAATATGATTTAAAGAGTCTCTTTCAAATGCCAAGTGTTTCTTTTAATTAATTAATCAAAATAGTATTGAAGCCGAGATCCAAAACACAATTGAATTCGATTATTTTTATGGGAAATGGGCGAGAAATTATTTTATCTAGCAGCTCTTCTTAAAATGATAGGCATGAATTTTCACTGCTAAAGCATGTGGTTTCTCAGTGCCCTTTTTTCTGTGCATAGCACTTATGTCTGGGCTCTTGAAGACGCTGAATCGAAATCCCATTGATAAGGGGCGAATGCAAACAAATGCGCGAGCGCCTCGTAAGCTCAAAGCTCGAGAGAATTTGATACGCTCGCCGAGCTTTTTATAATTAGTCGAGTGGTGCGAGGCCCAAAAGCAGAGCGACGCTCCACTGGGCGCATCATAAACAAAGCAGGCGGCAATTCGAGTGGCCTCTGCGCTTAAACAGACCGGTTTTTCAACAAGCTCTTGGACTTCGACTAACACAAGTAGATAAACAAAAAAAAACATTTCCGATTAGTCGAAAGGTTAGCAGCTGATTATTTACTTAGCGCCTGAATTAGCGCACAACAAGGCACTAATGGCACCCAATGCGGAGCTGGAGGCCTGGCGCGTCTCGGGCATATCCCGAATATATCCCAGTTATCGCAGGCAGTGGCTCATCAGCGAAGAGAGGTGGGTAACGAAAATACATTCGGAGCTAAAAAGTCGGTTTTTAGAAAACCATTATCCTTATATTGTAAAATAACGTTTTATCTACATTTGCAGAATCAAATATTTTTTATGTTTTTTTTTCAAAGAAATATTTTTTTCTTATAAATTGTATCTTTATCAGTGCGAGAACTTTGCACTTAACCCAAATACAAACTTAAACAAAGTTCAACCTGAAAAAAAAACTTATGTGAGAAACTTTTCCAGTCCGAATATTTATAAATACCAGAATTACCTACAGTTCAAAATCTAAGAAATATTGTGCTTACATTTTGAATGTTTTCTTGTTAGTTGTTATACCATTTTTCGCTGAGTGTAGTTGTAGAATCATATTGTATCACATAAAACTCACAGTTGTCACGCCCTTACAGCTGGCTGGAGGGCAAACACAAGGACGACGCGGCCGAGGGCCTGTGGCGCATCAAAGATAAACTCTACGACTTGACGGACTTTGCGCAGCGGCATCCGGGCGGCGCCTTCTGGATCGAGCGCACCAAGGGCACTGATATAACCGAGCCCTTCGAATCCCACCACATCGAGGAGCATGCCGCACGCATGCTCGGCAAGTTCGAGGTGCGCAAGGCCGCCCAGCCGCGCAACTATAAATTTACACTGGAAGAAAAGGGCTTCTACTTGACCCTGAAGAGACGCGTGCGGGAAAAGCTGCGCTCGCTGCAGTATCGACCCACGCATAAGACGGATGTGAGTGTCTGATTTAAAAAATATTTGAATATATTCTTACAATTCGTTATACTCTGTTCAAAAGGGGCATATTGGCTTTGTGCATTTAACGTTTTGACTGTGAGAAGATAGCATCTCCAAAGTCTTGAATTTTTACATCAGATAAAGTGTTAGGATTTTTTGTTTTTAAATCGGGATTATAGTCTTAGAGTGGATAACTCACGAACCAACTAAATTTTGACTATAAACCCAAAAAGGAAAACCAAAAAATGTTATCAATAGTTCGGCTCAAGGTTCGAACCAATTTCTCAACTAAAGGCTTGCTTCTTGAACCCGGTTTTGCATATCCATTAATTTTGGTTAATAATAATAATGGTTATAATCGTTCGAACCCTTATTTTAAATTGGTTTTACTTTCCGATTTTGTATGCCTACCTATTTTTATTAAAAAATTTCATAAATTCAGAACACTACAAATATCGCAATGCCAGAAAGCAAATTTTTCAAATACTTGCAAATATTTTGGAACCAAAAGGAGAGAGTAAAAAATAAATTGGAGCCCATTTTAAATTGTTAACAGCCAGTAAAAAAACTCTCATCAAGCTGTCATTTGTCTGTGTATTTGCAGCTACTCCATACGGGCATCCTGATCTCAGTGCTGCTCTTCAGCTGGGCAGGCACAGTGGTGGACTCCCTGTTGCTGCGCGGCCTCGCAGGTCTGGCGCTCTGCTGGCTGGCGACCTCCGCGCACAATTACTTCCATCAGCGCGACAATTGGCGCATGTACAGCTTTAATCTGCTGCTGCTGAACTGCAATTGCTGGCGCATCTCGCATGCGCTGTCGCATCACGTGTACCCGAATTCGCTGCACGATCTGGAGATGTCGCTGTTCGAGCCCTTCCTCTGCTGGGTGCCGAGCAGACACTATGCGAGCAAGCGGCAGCGTGTGATCTCCGTGCTGATATCCCCGTTCGTGTATACGATCTTGAGTTTGGTGCAGTTCACAAAGCGGTATGTGGCATTGATCGTAAATCCGTTATAATGCGCTGATATGTTAACACTTCATTGCAGCCTTGTCTATTCGCTGGTCAAGACGAACGTTATGTACTGGCACGATCTTTTGGGCTTTAGCCTGCCTATCTTTCTGTACGCTTCGACAAATGTGGGTCTCTGCTCGGCGATCAGCAGCTGGCTCATTATTTTGGCCATGGCCAGCTTCCTGTTTGGCTTTATCGGTCTGACAGCAGCTCACCATGATCCTCGCATTTATCACGACGGCGACGCGCCGCGAACTGATCGCGATTGGGGTCTCTTCCAGCTGGACACGATCATCGATCGCGGCGACATCAAGTGGTCCGATCTCCTGGTGCTCACCCACTTCGGTGAGCATGCTCTGCACCACATGTTCCCCACCCTCGATCACGGCGTGCTCAAGCAGCTCTATCCGGAGCTGCAGCAGACACTGCGCGAGTTCAAATGTCAACTGCGCGAAATTAACCATTGGGGTCACATCAAGGGTCAAAGTCAGCAGCTTTTGCGTGTCGACGCGAATCCAATTTCGCCAGGCAGCAAGAAATTTAAGTAATTCAATCGTTGATATATTTTTTTTGTGGTTTTGCTTGGTGAGCCGTGATATGGTCTATAAATAAATAAACGTATAAAGTAAAGTAGGTGAAGACTTTTATTTGAAACATTTACAATAATCTCTGTTGTATATTCGCTTGATAAGCTGGGCAATTTATTAAAGTGCGCTTGATCCAGAGATACCCTGTGGTGAAATGGAGAGTACAATTGTTATTGTTATTTAGTGTTTTTTAAATATAAAGGCGGACCTAAACTAAGAGCCCAAATTTGAGAAAAGGACATTTTGCACTAAAATCAACAGCGGCAAAAATTCGGTCCATATCAGATATCTGTGACACAAACTCCCTACAGCTATTTAGACTAACCCTTGTCCAGCTTCTGACAATTACGTGGTATACCAGTGAGAACACAGCACTTTTAAGAGAGCTAAGAGAGACTGAAGAGCACTAACGATCTTTTAAATGAGTGGACAAAGCTTTGTGCTGTTTCATTCTGACGCCACACAACAAAACTTACATAAATTTAATGGCCGATGATCGAAGCTATGAATGAATGATTTAACAATTTAAAAAAACCAATTAGACTGCTTAAGTGAAGGCTACAAAATACCCTGTACACAGCTCTTTTTACGTACTTGAGTGCTTATTTTTAGATCCTAATGAAATGTTCAGGGCTTATAGATTGCTTTCAAATGGTAGATAAAACTGGGAGAAGCTATTTAAAAATTAAACACTTTTAATCTGTATATATTATATTAGAAATTTAAAATTTAAATTTAAAGCTTTTGCCAGTTACAACAGACATCAGACCCAGTTAGATAGCCTAAGCTTCTGATGTTGATCAAGAATATATTACATATACATGCACACATTTGGGCCACTTCCGATCCCATTTATTGGGTAAGGGAAGCGATTATAGCATAAACACCCTGTAAACTCATCTTTACTCATTGATAGTATAATTTCAACATGTTTTAGATATTTATATCATATTTATTATTTAATATGTACATACCCCACGAGGTCTAGACACCAATTTCATTTGGGTTTTTTTGATAAGCAGCAGAAGTTGACTGGCGAACGATAAGCGCCCATTGGCGTGTGTTATAAATAGACAGGTTTTGGGGGTTACTATCGAATAGTTACCAATTAGGTGTACCGAGGAACAGTTGTCGAACAACATGCTTGGAGTCCGGTTGAGTTTTGCGGGGCTCTGCCTGCTGCTGGTCGCGTTGCCCACGCGGGGTGCGAACATTTTGGGTCTGTTCAGCAGTCACAGTCCCTCGCATCTGATTCTGCACATGTCGATGATCAAGACGCTGGCCGAGAGTGGTCACAACGTGACCGTGGTGACCATGATGCAGCCGACCGTAATGCACAAAGACATACATCTGATTGTGGTGCCCATGACGGATGAGCAGGAGCACATACTGGAAGGTCAGATGAAGCAAATGGCCACGCAGAAGAACTCGGTCTTTGACACGATGCAGCGCCTGCTGAGCGGCATGAGCGTGATGATCGAATCGCAGCTGGAGCTGCTTTCAGATCCACGTTTCCAACGCATCTACGAGACCAAGTTCGATCTGATGTTCATGGGCTATTTCCTGAACGACTTCCAGCTGGGCGTGGCGGCCAAGCTGCAGGTGCCGGTTATTGTGAGCTGGATGCAGGCATCCATGGTCGCCACCGATAATATGGTTGGCAATCCCACAGAGGTTTCCTATGTGCCCAGCATAGCCACATCCCTGGGACGCGGCCAGCAAATGGGATTTCTCAAGCGCCTCGAAAATCTGACCAAGGACCTGTTCGTCAGGTGTATTGTGTCGGTATTCAACTATCGCCTGGGCAATTACTACCAGCAGCAGTTTGGCCATGAAGCCAACTTCCCCACGCTGGCCGAGCTGAAGCGCAACGTTTCCATGGTGTTCACAAACAGTCATTCGATCAGCGAGGGTCCCATCAGGCCACTTGTGCCGGGCATCGCTGAAATCGGTGGCATCCAAGTCAAGGAGCAGCCAGATCCTTTGCCGGCGGATATTGCCAAATTCCTGAAGACTGCGAAGCATGGCGGCATTTTGCTGTCTCTTGGCTCGAATATCAAGAGTACGGCCATCAAGCCGGAATTGGTGCAGTCCATGTTCAAGGTACTGTCCGGTCTCAAACAACATGTCATCTGGAAGTGGGAGGACTTGGAGAATACGCCTGGCAAATCGCCAAATATACTGTACAAGAAGTGGCTGCCACAGGACGACATACTCGCCCATCCCAACCTCAAGCTGTTCATCACCCATGCGGGCAAGGGTGGCATTACGGAGGCCCAGTACCACGGAGTGCCCATGGTGGCCCTACCGGTCTTCGGCGATCAGCACGCCAATGCCGAGACCATGCAGAAGTCGGGCTATGGCCTGGCCCTGAACTTGCTGCAGATCACCGAGGAGACCTTCGAGGCGGGTATCCAGGAAGTACTCGGAAACGAGAAGTATGCCCTGACAATCGGACGGTTCTCGCAGCTGTACCGGGACAGGCCCCTCTCGGCCAAGCAGACGGTGCTCTTCTGGACGGAGTACGTGCTGAGGCACAAGGGCGCTTCCCATCTGCAGAGTCCGGCCGTGCACATGAGCACACTGGCCTACTACAATCTGGATGTTTACGGTGCGCTGGCAGCGGCGTTATTCACCGGCCTGCTCCTAAGTTGGCTACTGACCAAACTAGCTTACCGCAAGCTCTGTGGCAAAAAAAGGGAGTACCAGAAACTGAAGAAGCAGTAGGTTTATGTAATAAGAATATATATAAATTAAAATGTAGATGTATTAATACAACTATCTTTAACCAAACGTTGGCTAAACAGTCTGCCTAATATTTACCATATTATATATATACCAAAGTAATTAAAAGAAGGCCAAATATTCGTCAGTCTACCAAGAAGTATTTAAGTACATTATCAAAAAAATTAAAGTCTTTGATAATTTTAAACTTACACGATTTTCAACTGATATTGAATGGTCTTGAAATCGGGATTTCTCGTTTATCTTGCGGATTTTTGATTGTACTGCTGTGCGAGCTCTCGGCCTGTTACTAAGAGAGGGAGAGATAGAGAGTGAGCGCACTAAAATTGAGTTAAGGTGAGATATAGCCAAAGAGAGGAAGAGAGCTTTTAAATTAAGAGTGAAAAGATATGAATTTTAAATGTGACTTTTTATTTAATGCCAAAATAAAAAGAGAGACTTTTTTGAGTATTTTCTGTGCAATCAATTATAAAAATAAAACACCGGATACATACCGAGATAAAATTAACATTTAATAAGTGATGCATTTTGTTTAATTATTTATGGTCATTTTATTAAAAAATTTTGCATTCTTTTTAGACTTTTAGAATTTAAATTCTTTTGCAATGTTTTGATTTTTGTCAACTATTTATAATTTTAAATACATCTATTTAGAATCGAATTAAAAACAAGATTTTTACTGTGTAAAGTTATTTGTCAAAGAGCAGGGCGAGTGTGTTATGAGACGTATTAGATATAAACTTTTATCAAAATTATAAACAATGCCACCTATCTTGAAGATTAACATTCTTTAATTATTGTAGTTTTCCGCTGATCGCGGAAAGTTGTAAACGGTGGCGATTCTTATTGATAAGCCAGTCTGAGCTGAGCAGATAAGCTTATCAGACCCTTTCTCGAGAGAAGAGCGGACCGAGATAATGTAATATTGCTCAGTCATCTTGGCGCAGCAAATGTGCTTAAAACTGAGAGCCTTACTTATCTATCGGCATGGCATAAAAGGGCCAGCCTGGCCCACTCGGGGATCAGTTGTGCGTCGGACACACACAAATGAATATGGTCGGAGGCAACGTGTTCTTCTGCTCGCTGCTGAGCCTCGTGTCGGCGTTGCTGCTGCCAGCGCCGGCCGTTGAGAGCGCCAATATTTTGGGCCTGTTCAGCACATTTAGTCCATCGCATTTGATCGTGCACATGTCGATGATGCGAACGCTGGCGGATCGTGGTCACAACGTGACCATTGTGTCGGCCTTGCAGCCCAAGCTGGTGCCGCACGAGAATATTACCCTAATACTGGCGCCAATGAGCCAGGAGCGAGACTTGTTCGTCAAACAGTACATGGAGAACTTGTCCAAGGAGAAACAATCCATGGGCAAGCTCATCTTGAATATGGTAACAGGAGCGGGTAAACTGTTGGAAAGCCAATACGAGTTCGTGGTGCATCCGAAGGTCAGAGCGCTCTACGAGCAGCCGCAGGTGAAGTTTGATCTGATGATCCTGGGCTTCGTTTTCAACGATTTCCAGTTGGGCGTGGCGGCCAAGCTGGGCATACCCGCTATTGTCAGCTGGGTGGGCGTGCCATTTTCGTTTGTCGACGACGAAGTGGGCAACGTCTACGATCCCGCCTATGTGGCCAACGTGAATGTGATCCAGGATGCGGGCGTTCATCAGATGGGCTTCGGTCTGCGCCTGCGCAACTATGTCAGCTGGGTGTTCCTCAAGGGCATCAGCCTGGTCCTGAATATGCGCATGGAAAACTATTACAGGTGCGTCCGGAGCTATCCTTATGTAATCCGAGTGCAATATATAATCCCTCCCCTTTTGCAGACGCGCTTTTGGTGAGGATGCCGCGGTTCCCAGCTACTGGGATGTGAGGAGACGCATCTCGCTGCTCTTCTACAACTATCACTCGCACAGCGAGGGGCCCGTGCGTCCCACGGTGCCGCAGTCCATTGAAATCGGTGGTGTGCAGATCAAGGAGCAGCCGGATCCGCTGCCCACCGAGCTGGCCGAGTTCTTGGACGGCGCCACAGAGGGTGCCATCTTTTTCAGCCTGGGCACCAATGTCAAGGCCTCCTACTTCCAGCCGCACATCACGGAGGCCATCTTCAAGGTGCTCTCGCGCCAGCCGCTGCGCGTCATCTGGAAATGGGACGATCTGGAGCATAAGCCGGGGCACGCTGCCAACATCTACTACCACAATTGGCTGCCACAGGACGATATCCTGGCCCATCCGAACACCAAGCTGTTCATCACCCACGCCGGCAAGGGCGGCATTGCGGAGGCACAGTACCACGGCGTGCCCATGCTGGCGCTGCCCGTATTCGGCGACCAGCCCGGCAATGCGCGGCTGATGGTCTCTGCTGGCTTTGGGCTGAGTATGGAGCTGCGCACGCTAACGGAGGAGAGCCTGGAGCAGGGCATCGCCGAGGTGCTGCACAATCCCATCTATCGGGAGAAGGTGCGCAAGTTCTCGGCCCTCTACCGGGATCGTCCGCTCACCGCACGCCAATCGGTGATCTATTGGTCGGAATATGTGATGCGGCACAATGGCGCCTATCACCTGCAGAGTTCCTGGGTGCACATGGACTTTGTGGCTCGCAACAATCTCGATGTCTACGCGGCTATACTGCTCATCCTTGGCGTCGCCGGGATTCTGGTTGTGTTGTTGCTGCGATTCTGCCTCAAGCAGCTGCAGCGGTTGGCACGCTCAACGGACAAGGTCAAAAAACACTAGCTACCTACTTGTAGTTAATCGAATTAATAGACATCAGCCATTACGCATACGACGCGTGGCGCGGCAATCAGAGATAAATTGGTCGGAGGTATGCACATTCACGCTTACATATGTATATAGTATAGACATTCAGCCATAAAAGTATCAACAAGTTGCCAACACTCGTACTGACTATTAATAGGCGCCTATTATCTCCTTCGCTCTCCTTCTCTCTCACTCTCTGGCTCTCTCTCTCTCTCTCTCTGTACACTGTACGAAAAATGTTACTAGCATACACACATTTTAAATAAATTAGTGATATAACTGTTTCCGAGTTTTATTGCACAAATATGAATTATACGATTATTTTCCTTAAAGAAAATAAATAAATAAATAAAGACTCTGAAAAAATAAAAAATATATAATTTTTTAGTTACAATAAAAAATGAAACCCTTTAAATGGAAACAATGTAGTATTGCATTGACTTCTTGATGTCTAGTTAAGAATCGGGATCTCCAAAAACAAAACAAAAAATTAAATAATTTTAAATAATTTTAAATTTCAGAGCTCTATTAAAATGTGAGAATCAGGATCATAATTAAAATACTAATGCTCTCTGCAAATAACAATTTTAAAAAGGAACACTTGAGTTGAAAAATATAGATAACTTAAATCTAAATTATTCAAATAGATATTTCAGGTTAAGTGTATAAATATTTTAGCTTTATAAAATCTTTAAGAAAATTGAACAATAAGCTTGTTAGCTCGATTCCGAGCTAAGCCAGAAATAATCGAAGATATTTTAAAAGCAATTTTGTCTATGGTAAATAGTTTTGCTCTCTCAACTTTCTTAAAATAGAACAAAATATATATAAACATTAAAATTTTTATAATAATGTAATAAAAAGTGCACTAGCCAAGAAGTGGATACAGATAAAGAAGTATTAAGTTCATAATTTATATATGCTTATCTTATATGAATTTCAAACTACTTTAAAGCAGTTTCGATAGTGGGATGTCTTTGAGGAAGATTGTTCAGCCATAAATTTTGGAAACTACCTGCCATAAATTTAAACTACAAAGCAACTTAATAAAATGACAATAGTTCATGAGTCGCATGCATTTTTTCTCGCAGTGCACTTCGCTGGTTGAAACATGACTTGCATATTAATACGAATGCAACTTTAATCTCAAGTTAGGCACATACGAGTTTTATTTTACAGGTCTATAAAACAAAAGCCAATATCCAGTTTTATTGACAATTGAAGCTAGATACGCGGCGCTCTCTCGATTTATTTTTGAGTTCTGCCCTGTTCTCAGCAGCTTTTTCTCGCAGTGCTTTTAAATGTATGACTCGCATCTGTCCAAGCGATTCTCGAGTGGGCGCAGCCCTCAGTTCCTCAGTTGCTATCGAGACGCGTGAACCGAACGTCAATGCGCTCGATTTTGGTTTGCTTTTTATTTTCTGTACGAATTGTTTTTCACTTTGAATTTGCAAATTCGCTTTGAATACATATAGATTGTCGGGGCGAGTTATGCGTACAAATTATATATGCGGGCCATATAATTGCCGTAGAACAGTGACTAGTGTTTGACGATGCCCTTACCGTGCCCTGCGCTATATGCAAAGTTCATTTAATTAAACGCAATCGTTTCAAATATAAAGGAACCCTACACTCAATACATCTTTCGAAATAGGCGAGAATTTCGTCAGTGTGCACTTGTGCACATTACGTGTCCGTTTTATGTTATTCTGATAGCGTTAAGTCGTTCGTTTCGAAATTCAAGAGGTAGCTAACAGCAATTACAGATACCCTGTTGTGCACTGAAAGTGGACAAATAATAGGGTAATATGAATTGGAGCAAACACCTGGGAACCCATATAGTGTATATATTCTTGATCTGCATGAACAGCTAAGTCGTTCCAGCCATGCCTGTTCGATCTCTGAGATTATAACAAATTGCGCATTTTTAGACTAAATAAATCGTTCACGAAGTGAAAAGAGTTTATCGGGTTTGTGCAATGTACGTGTCGCTGTCCGTTCGCCTCTCCGTATGAACGCAAATTTACTCGCCGCTATTGCAGCTAGATACTTAAAACTTGGAATATACACTCGTGTATACCCGTGTCGTATAAAGTGTTAAGATTCTTGGGCTATGCCCACTGGAGGCGTGGCAAATCAATAAAAATCGATATATCTCCCTTAGTTTAAAAGACAGATAAGCCAAATTTAATATATATCTATATTATTTCATAAATAACAATAATTGTTAAGACCGTTTCCGACTGTTTTAAGCGGTTATTATACTGTAAACGAGTATTGTGCAGTCGGGTGTAGCCGACGTTCTTACTTGTTCTACATACATTTATTTTGACCGATTCAGAACGGTGTACTGGGTATATTCTAGTCGGCACGCTCTAACTTATTGTATTATGTACACGCAATTTTTATAAAGAACAACAACCGATAGCGAAGCCGGTAATTTAAACACGCTTATCAGCAGGCATCGAGGCTTATCGGACGGCCTGGCCATAGCTGACGTAGCCTATGGTTTATATAAAATAATGAATTCCAAACCGTAAACTCAGTTCCAGTTTACACCCACCGCAGACGTTAGGATGAAATCTCTGCTGTCCAGCACATTTGCGTGCCTGTTGGCCGCATTCTTTGTGCTCCAATCGCCCCCGCCGAGAGCGCCAATATTTTGGGGGTGTTCACCAGCCACAGTCCATCGCATCTCATAATACACATGTCCATAATGAAGGCGCTGGCAGAGGAGGGTCACAATGTGACCGTCGTGGCGACTACAAAGCCAAAGGTGACCCACGCGAGTATCAAGGAAATCGTGATACCCTTGACTGCGGCCGAGGAGAAGGCAGTTAGCGATGGCATAACGGAAATGGCCAAGAAGAAACCTTCGATGATTACCACTGTAAGGAACATGTTTGGTTCCCTATCGATGCTTATCGACAAACAAGTTGACGTGTTGGAGGATAAGCGCTTCACCGACCTCTACAACAATAAAGATAACAAATTCGACGTGGTTATTGCTGGATTCTTCTTCAACGGCTATCAGGTGGGCCTGGGCGCCCGCTTCAATTGCCCGCTGATCGTCAGCTGGCCGGGACCTCCTATGGTGCAAGTCGATGTCGCCGTTGGCAATCCCGAATTGGTGGCTTCAGTGCCCAATATGAATTTAGCCGTCGAGCGGGGCACGGCCATGAACTTCAAGCAGCGTCTGGCCAACTACGGTACCACCATGTTCTTCCGTCTCTTTGGTTTCTATCTGGAGTACAAAAATACTGGATTTTACGAGTAAGTAGCGACAGCTTATCTATGTGTATTACATTACTAACTGATTTACTGACTATTTGATCAGACGGGATTTTGGAGAGATTCGTTTGTTTGGTTAAAAAAAAATTTAAAGATCTTTATAAGAATTCTTTTAGACACGTATTCGGAAAATTCACAACCTATCTTGATTTGAATTAGAAATTGAAAATTTTAAATTACAATTAGAAATTTGAAACCTAATTTTTCACGTCCCATTAGCATAAAAAATTTGTTTTTCATTCAATTTAATTCAAATTCATATTTAATTAAATAAATATACAGTCGTCGGCATAAATATTTTGACAAAGAAGTTACCATGCGTTTCGGTTAATAACTTTTTAAATGAGCACTAAAAAAATTTAAAATAAATATGGTGTAACGATGAGTTAATTTATTTTCAAAATATATAAAAAAATATTATATGAATATATTAATAACAAAAACAAAAATAATTTTTCAGAAATGTGTGGTGGCATAAGTATTTTTACATATTGTTTAAGATTTAAAAAAATTATGAATGCACATGTTTTTAGATAATTTTACTTATTATTTATAAAAAATATAAGCTCCCTTAGCACTTATAACTTGTTGCAGTCTTCGGGGAACGGAATCAACCAAAGTTCGGATATAGTTCAATGAAATATCCTTCCAGAGTGTTTCTACCTCTGATATTGTTTCCTCACTCGTCCTTGATAGATTTGGACATCGTTTTTTCTTTAAATAAGCCCATATATTTTCTATAATATTTAAATCGGGGCTTTGTGGTGGCCAATCCAGCGTATTAACACCAACTTCACTTAAAAATTCAGTAATTAATTTGTCCTTGTGGCACGGCGCGTTATCCTGCTGGTATATAAAGTTTTCTCCGATCAAATTTTCCCCAGAAGGGAAAGCGTAAGCCTTTAAAATATGTAAATATTTATTTTTATTCAATGTTCCATCGATGGGAACAAAGTTTCCTACCCCATTATATGCAACACATTCCCAAAACATTACGGTTCCACCTCCATGGCTTACTCTCTCACAAACGGGGACTCTTTTTTTATGCGCTGTTCTTGCCATTCTTACGAAAACTTTTTTTAGAGCAGTGGTAATTAAAAACTTTCGTCAGTCCACAAAACACTATGCCAAAAGGATGGGGGCTTGCCTACATATTTTTGGCAAATTCAAGGCGTTTGATTTTATTTCTCATGGTTATTTGAGGAATAACTCTGGCTATGTAAATGCCGTAATCAGCTTCCTTTAATCGTCTGCGAATTGTCCTTTCACTTATTTTAATGTTGAAGTAATTAGAAAGCTCCTTGGCAACAGTTTTAGGATATTCTAAAGGATTATTCTTAAATTTCCTTAGAATCAAACGATCGTTCTGACCTGTTGTCTTACGCGGTCTGCCACAACGCGCCAAGTTTTGTGTGGTGTGGTTTTTTTATAGTTAATAATTTGATAATACACAGTTTGGCGAGGTAATTTGTATAATTTACTGATATTTTCTACAGAAATACCAGAGTTA
Source organism: Drosophila robusta (assembly GCA_035043565.1). Lineage (NCBI taxonomy): Eukaryota > Metazoa > Arthropoda > Insecta > Diptera > Drosophilidae > Drosophila > Drosophila robusta. The sequence goes on along the minus strand of JAWNMW010000583.1, from coordinate 6,149,855 downwards.
TACTTCGCCACCATATCATGTTTCACAAAGTCGCTTAATTCATTTGTTTTACCCATAGCTAAGCAAATCTATGAAGCAAATTTGTTCTTATCAGCACTTTGAATCAGTAGACAATATTAATAGATGCGTAGCTTAGCTTTAAGATCGATAGTAGTATAACACCGACTGAATAGAGCAAATGTCAAAATACTTTTGTCCACCTGCTATCAGCTTGCGAAAGATAAAAATGCGTAAAACAAGAAAACGCATAAAGGAATTAAAAAATACTTTGCATCTTCCTTTTTGCATAAATGTACTTAACTTTTCAGTAGATAATGAAACCGTTACATTTTACAATTATTTCAAGAAAAAAGAAAAAACATAGCGCATAGTTTTGTCAAAATATTTATGCCGACGACTGTATCTTCTATGTCGTCTGAGAGTGATGATGGGAAATTGGTGAAAATTTTTAAAATAAATCAGTCCAAACATTAACTTTATCTATTGTTATCGTAATTTTTTGATAAATTATACCGTTATATTAATCACTTCGAACTTGACAGGCGTCTGTGGGGCAAGGACCCGACCATGATAAGCTATGCGGAGGCCAAGAAGAACGTGTCCCTGGTATTCTGCAATAGCCATGCCATAAGCGAGGGACCCATCAGGCCCAATGTGCCCGCACTGATTGAGATTGGCGGCATTCAGATTAAGAGTAAGCCCGATCCCTTGCCACAGGACATACAGGAGTTCTTGGACAACGCCAAGCATGGCGCGATTCTCTTCAGCCTAGGCAGCAACTTGAAAGGCGACAACATTCAGCCAGAGCTCATTGGCAAGATCTTCGAAGCGCTCTCCAGCTTAAAGCAGCATGTGATCTGGAAGTGGGACGATCTTAAAATCTGCCCGGCAAATCCGCAAATATACTCTATAAGAAGTGGATGCCACAGGACGATATTCTGGCTCATCCCAAAATCAAGCTGTTCATTACGCACGCTGGCAAGGGAGGCGTGGCCGAGTCTCAGTACCACGCCAAGCCCATGCTGGCCCTGCCGGTGTTCGCCGATCAGCCTGGCAATGCCGACAAGTTGGTTCAGGCGGGCTATGGTCTACGCATCGATTTGTTCACCCTGGAGGTGGACGAATTTAAGGGTGCCATCAAGGAGGTACTCAAGAATCCCAGCTACACCTCCAATATCCAGCGGTTCTCCAAGCTCTATCGCGACCGTCCGATGCCGGCCCGCGATTCGGTTGTGTACTGGGTGGATTATGTGCTCCGTCATCATGGCGCCCCCCACATGCAGAGTCCCCTGGTTCACATGAACTATATCGCAACCAACAACCTGGACTTATATGTGTTACTAGCTGCCGCCCTCTTTGTTATCTTCCTGATAAGCAAAGCGGTATTCAAGTTCTTTTGGAGAATATGTTGCGGTGGCAAAGGCAAGTCGCAAAAGACTTCCCAAAAGACGAAGGTCAAGAGGCACTAATGTTATTTAATGTGAATAAGACAATATAAGATTAACGAGTTTAATTAATTGTAATTAAGCAAAGAAAAACGACAATAAAATACGATGTAAATAGCATACATAAGACGTAAATGTTAATATTTGCAAGATTTTCTAAAACAAAGAACAAAGTATTCAATAAAATAAAAAAACTTGCAAAATCGACTGAAAAATCAATTTTCTAGCCATGATCAAAAAGTATACAAATCGGTTCAGTTTTAGCAAAGTTTTGGGAGTTTGAAACTTGAAGAAGGGGATTAACAACAAATTTGGGAACTTTAAATATAATTTTGAAATTATAATTTTAAAAAATTCGAAAATGCAGAATCAATAGAGAGTATAAACCATGAAAAAAAGCCCTCGAACTCGAAAATCGGTTTTACATGTACCATGAATTTGGGTTAATCTTATGTTCGTGTGTGTAACCATAAAACAGCCGACACTAAAACGGGTTGTTGCACGCGCTAAGCTTTTGTCTTCCGACCGCGTGGTTTGTGTCTTTGATGCCTTATTGCCATTCAAACAAAATACATGAAATATTAACTATACATTTATTTTTGAATAAAAAGTCTACATACCATAGCCATACTTAAAATATATTTAAGTATGTACAAACAACCAGCTCTAGGAGCGTATTTTTTCCTCGGAGTCTGGAGTTTGAGCCGCGGATGATGCGGGCGTCGCTGTCTTGTCAAGGAACTTTTGCAAACTGTCCGGCGTAACCAGGCCGCTGTCGTCTGCATAATGCATGAGATCACAAATGATGGGCGATTCTACGACCAAAATATATTGGCATGTCTTCGGCTCCAGCAAGTACATGGAGACAGCTGTGCCGCTATTGGTAACAGGAGTGCAGGTCAGTTTAACGTCCACTTCACGTGGTAGACCGGTGCGATCACAGTGTGTGCCCTTTTCATAGTGATGCCATATGGATGATGTGAAACCTGGACGACGTGCGCCCTTATCGGGATTTGAGCCGGCCCACAAGCGGTGGGAATCCTCTGAGAAATAGCCCAAAAACAGTTCGACTTCGCTGGTTTTATCCTTATGGAATTGTCGCACATGCCGGCCATAACAAAATTCATACTTCCACCAGCCGGTGCCCTGCAGAATAAAAGCAAAGGTATAACTAGAGATTACAAATCTCTCCAAGTACTTACGCCAGTCAGGCAATTTTTGCCGGAGATGAACTCTTTAATAGGTGTCAGATCACTAAAAGGCGGCGACGTCGTTGTGCCTGACGTACCTTTGGATGCCATAAGATTAAGAAAATCGCGGTCCACATCAATATCACCATTGGCCATCAGCTCTAAGATTATTTTGTCCACATCGCCGCTGTATTTGAATGTTACCATATCGCCAACGGCCTTCAACAACTTTGCAGGTGCTTTTTGTTCCTTCGAAACGAGCAAATCGTGTTCGCTTTCCTCCCACTCGTACCACTCCTGCCGCAACATGCTGATCGGCTTGTGCGGCTCCGTTTGTGAATTGAAGCATTTGATGGATATCTCTTTGGTCTCCTCCGCATGGAAGGCGGGTATGGCACACAGCGATGATGTCAAAATAATTGCTTCGTAATTGCATGACGAGGTCTCCTTGAATGAATAAATGTCATCCTTGCCAAGTGGATAGCACACATAGCGCACCATTGTTGTGCGTGGCGCATCAATAATGTCGCACATGGTGCCGTCGGTAAACTCCATTTCAATGTACGGATATCTGGTGTTATCGATTTTGAGGGTTTTATACTTTGGCTTGCCGCCGGCTTTGCGTGCGGCTTCCCATTCCTTTTTGGCTAGTTCGGTCTTCTCCTCGCTCCATTTGCCCAAATAGTATTCCTGGAACTTGACATTTTTGCCCTCACGCTCCTCGTGGTACTGACGCACATGATGACCATGGCATATCTCATATGACCAATAAGCCTCAATACGAAACGAGCAGGTGGGCGCAGAGAATATCGGCTGGAGCAGTCCAATTGGAGCTAGGCGGATAATATATGGGTTAATCAATGAAATACATGGCGGGCTAGTACGAGGTGCTTGAATATCGCTTACACAGCTCCGGCTCGTTGGATTTCTCCTCCTCTTTGGGCGTCTCCAGAGCAGGTATGAGACACTCGTATTTCTCCTTCTCTTGTGTGTAAAATGAACGCAGCTGACTGCCCAATTCCTAATATAGATGTAAAGCATGGATATCAGCAAATATAATGGAGCTCCAGCCACCTGCTTACCGGTTCACCCAATAAATCGGGCACTTCAAAGTCAATTTTGTAGAGCACAGTATCATCAAAGTCTTTGGCGTCGTGTGCCGTTGCTGCTATGACCAACAGCAAAGGCAAGAGCATTATCCGCGCTATTTTACGTTTTATTTGTGCTGCGCTCTGCATTTTGAATATGTTTTGTTTGTGAAAACAAATTACACGTCGTCTAGAAAAATAATAAACAGATGACTGTTCAGCTGGTGTCTAACTGCGAATGACATGTGTTGACGTTGCGCGGTGAATGACAAACAGTGTGTGTATACAGTTTATTTTAAAATATTTAAAAATTTATTTGAATTTCAATGCAAGCTTTAAAGATAACGGAATTCTAAATATTTTATTTAATAGGCTCGGTTCAGATTTAGAAAACGAAGCATTTTCTTTTATATTGTAAAAAACTTGTTTTATTTTGTATAATTTAATTATGGTTTAGTTGTCTATAAGATGAGTTTCTTTCAAAAAGATTATTAATTTAAGTACGTTAAGCTTTATTTTAGCTGGCATTTTATTCGTTTATAATAATATTAATATAATATATATTTATAAATTTATAAATAACCCTTAAAATGATCGATTAAACCATAAGAAATCAAACTTCTTTTTTTCAAAGTATTTTATTTTCATAAATATTTAAGAGTAGTTTTCCTATCTGCCTGTCCCTGTTGCATCATCTGACGTCGCTGCATCGCTGCTCCCCGTCGACCAGCCTTTTTCCACCTTCTGATCATGATCTAACGGCATTTGATCAATGGCATCAAGTATAAATTTAAGGGAATGCGCCGTGCGTGGCACCCAGTCCATAAGACGCGACGTAGCCGAGACTGGAGCGCTGGGCTCACTGTCATCCACAAAGTCATCGTCGCCGCCCGACATCGAGCGACCGGCGCCCAGGTAATCCTGATAATCGTAATCGCTGGTCAATGGATTGACTTTCGAGTAGTAGATGGCAGCGAACGTGGAGTAGATGATCAAAATGGCTGTGCCGACCTGGAAATTATAGCGAAAAAAGCATTTACTTTTGTGCACATGCAGTCTTTTGGCAATACCGTACCTGAAAGGCAGCCCAGAACTTGTAGGAACCCTCGGTGATGACGAAATCGTAGTAGCCCTTGAGCGGATCACCCTTAATGTAACGTCCCTCGCCCACATCTGTGCTCGCCGGCTCCGGCTCACGCTTGTGTCGCAGGCCACGCACCGAGCTCTCTGGGCCAGCGTCTTCCTTGGCCAGCTTGCTGGGCTCTGCAGCGACAGGCGACGCTGTTGCCTCCTCGGAGCTATCGGCGTCGCTTGTCGTTGTGCTTGTTGTTGTGCTCGTCGTTGTTGTTGTTGTCGTTGGTGCCTTGGCCTTTTTGGGCTGATTTGGCCTTGGCACTTTATCACCCTCGATGCGCGCCGGTTTCTTGGAGTTAATCCTGGACTTGATCTGCTGCTGCTGCTGACGTAGACGTTGCTTCTCCAGACGCTCCTTCTTCAGCTGCTCGGTGCTCTGCTGATGCCGCTCGGCGACGGTGCCCCAGGCGCTCGTCAAGGCCTGATAGAGATCCCACATTTGCTTTAGGGCTTTCAGAAATGTCACCAGCGTCGATTCCGTGGCAACGGGCGCTTGGGCCACGGCGTTAACTGGCGCTGGCGCCACCTGCTTGGACGCGGCCTGTGCATTGGGACGCGGTTGAAAGCCCATAGGATAGTCGTAGACATCATCATAGGCTGCGTATGGCGCGCTGCCAGAGAGAGAGATATTAGTGGGGTCATTGGGCATCCAACGGGTGGCCAACGGAAGCTGTGCTTCTTCTTACCGGTTGGCAGCTGGCTGCAACTTGCGATTGTTGCTGCCGGTCGGCGCTGTTGTCTGTGTGCCGTACTGCCATTGGCCGTAGTAGGAGTTGTAGGCGTTTGCCCTGCCCTCGCCGGACGCTGGCTGCTCCTCGCTGCGACCGTCCGACTCCTCCGCCGACGGCTCGCTGTCATAGTACTCGTCCGTGGGATTCGAGTCAATGATGTACTCTCTGCCCTGTGGCGGGCCAAATGAAGCCTGTCGCTGTGCCGTCGCCGGCGGAGCGCTTTCCGCATTCACGACCACCGCCTGCTGCTCCTCGTAGTAGTTGCGGCCAATCCGGCTGGCATTGGTCGCATCCCTGGCAATGCGCTCCACGGTGGCGGCCACTGCGCCCTCAGATGCATTCGTCGCCGCCCTAAAGTGCGACCACAGGCGACTCACGATGAACACGTCACCTAGACGCCCATCCTCCGCGGAGCGAGCGCGACCCGCTTCCAGCAGGGCACAGCCCGTCAGGGTGAGGGCGAAGAGCAGCGTGGCCAGCACCAGGGTCCACACGCCAGGCACACACCTGCGCTGCGGCTTCGTTGACATTTCTGAGTAGCCTATCATAATCTGTATTCAAGTATTCCTTATCCTTAATCCTTGCTTGCGACGTACAGCTGCCGTTCGGCTGGGAGTTCACTCGTCAACTAAACGCAGAACTTGGCGCGATGTGCCAGAAAAACTCCCGACGATCTAGGCATATTTTGAGGTGTGCGTGTGTGTGTATGTGTGTGTGGTGCTAATGCAAGAGAAATGTGTGTGCTAAAGCCCCGTAATATACTCGTATCCGTATCTAGAACAACTGCGGCTCGTCGCAGCCTCGTCGAAAGGTGTTAATCTATAGGCGGCGTACTGCATCGATATTGGGCCACTGCTCCAGATTCAATTTAACGGTTCATTCGGCAACGAATGCTACACCAATTATCATCTCAAATATATATATATATGGGCACATCGGTCCATTCATTTATGCATAATCCGAGCGCTTCACTTGTTTACCTCAAATTCTTTTTCGCGGTGAAAGTGCGCAACATGATTTCCTCGGATAATTCCCCGCCCTCCCCCTCCCCCTGCCCATGTGCTTGTGCCTGCGAGAACGCAGATCGCCGTGTGCCCGAGATTGAGACCAAAGTCGAGCACAGGAAATACCAATACCAGTGAAGCGGCTGCCATCGGGCCCCGGTTCTGGCGTACGTGTGGCACGCGTATTACCACGATCACATGGAGTTACATATATTTACATACATATATGTGGGAATATATTTCATGTATAGTTTGACCAGACCTGAAGCGTGGCTCTTTCATTAAAGCCGAAGAAAGCAATCTGCCTCAACAAAATGTTGACAATGAAGATGTTACCTTTATCACTACACAAAAATGTTGGCTGTACATCAATTACAGGTAGATAGATAACAGAACAGATTGACGAAGTTCAAATGCCCTTGCAGACTATAAAAGTTCTTTAAGGTAAATAGAGTACAATATTTAATTGTTCTACTAAAGAGATAAACTAAGTAAGGTTAGAAAGGGGCTATTTAATGTATATTTTATAATGGTTTACGATACATTGCATCAGCCAATAAAAGTATATCTATATTAAAACGAATATTTTATATTGGTTCTAACATGTTTGGTTTATTGTTCATTATGTAAGCGCGTTAAAAACTTATTTTATAAAAAATATTTTAAATGAAATTGAACAGAAGAAAGTAAAAAACTTATATTTTTGATCGTAATATCAATGTGTTTTGTTATTATTATTTTACAATTAATTTTTAATTGGCTTTTTCCATTGAAGCACATTTTTTCAATATCTTTTACATAAATTTAAGACTCAATATTTTAATAGTTTTAATTATTATTTGTATTACAAATATAACTATTTCTATTATTATTAATTAATTGTTACATATATTTTTAATATTACTAACTACTAAGGCCTTTGACTGTATCCATATCCTAGTCAAATCGTAGTTGATCAGTTCTCCGATCAGTTCAGCTAAGTTATTGAACAAATTTTCCAACATATTAAAGAAGTCATCTTACAATATTTAAATTTGTAGAATACGTGCTCCAACTTTTTCGATAGCTGCTGAATTTGTTTGCTTCCGAATAGGTGTGAGAAGCCATTTAAAATGTGATTGTAATGTTTTCATGACACTTTCCAAATTTGGCGCTTGTATTAAGTTTAGGATCTCTAGAAATCAATAAAACGGGAAACAAGAAAATACCTGTATACAGCTGAATTGTTTGTAAATATTCGGAAACGTAAATGAAAACAAATTCAGATATGGTCGAAGTGCCTACGTGATAATGATGATCATAATGAAGGTGATTAATACACTCCATGGAAGAAGCACCTGATCAACAACGGCTTGTTATTTGTTTACCAAATATCAACAACTACGCAGTTAAAAGCCGGCGAATAGAGAGGAAAACCGGCAAAGAGAACCTTATCGTTAGGGTGGACCTGTTTATATGCATATATATATTGTTAACGGGTTGTATTTTTTAAAGCTTATGCTAACTTTAATTTATTTAATACCAATTCGAAAAGAAAATAAAATAAAGATTTATAGATTTATTTTATAGATTTATTTTATTTGATTTGTTGACTGTACTTTTTTTAATAAAAAAAACATTAAGTAAATGTTACTGAACTTTATAGAAGAAATTCTTAAATTGTAATATGTCTTCATCGTGTACTAAAAAAGTCTCTAACAACAAGTAAATAAAAAAACATTTTGAAATAACGAATAATTTTGTTTTTATTAAAAACATTTTATTTTATTTAAAGTAACTTATACCTAAAGTATAAGGTATAATATATATTTATATATTTTAAAAGCATAAATTAAATACTATTGTTAATCAAATAATGGTAAGATATAACCACAAATAGCAAGTTTAAATGATTTCCACTATATATATTAACCAGCTTCACTTTCTCCTCCTGTTGCCTTTCTCTTTCTTTTGATTGTAGTTCAAATTCGATATGGTTTGTTTTACATATAAATGGGATCATTAACATTTAGTTTTTGCAAGCTTTTTTGTTGTTATTGGTGTTTACGAGTTTGGTTAGGATTTTCCTAGAATGGCCGCAGGGATCGGAATGATTGGTATGGTTACTGGCCTCCTTCTTGGAGCGCTGCTTGCCGCTGTGGCCAGTGAAGATGTGCTTGCCGTGGTCGAAATTGTAGTGCTCGTATTCATCGAAGTGCGCCTCAGACATGTTGATATTTTTGATAGTTAAACTTCTTGTTTATAGTATGGCTTGTTATATGGCTTCGGTTGTTTGCTACGAGAGACGTCTTTTCGGTTTGAGTTCTGCAATCACAATGATTGTGGCCTCAGTTCAAAGCGTATTAGGAAAGCTTGGGGAACAATCTCGAGCTCTCTATCTCCCCCATTCGATCCAGTTTGTCTTGTTTGTTTAGCTGAGGGGCTCTCGCAGAGCTTTTGGACACTGCGCAATTTTATTTTTATGCTTTGTCAACAATTTTGGAGTATTTATTGAGTAGCGTACGCGGCGAGCGTTACTACGCCTATCAATAATACGTAGTTTAATATAGGCTTATCAATTCTTTTTAATTATTGCCTTTTCAGAGTCGCAATTTAAATACCCTTGCAAAGGGCCCGATACTTTTTTTATGAAAACTGTTGCGCACAAAATAAGACTTCTCGGACCCCATTAAGTGTGTATAATATTCCTCAATGAGCCACTATAAAAATATCTGGGGAACTATCGAACAAAAACAAAAATATTACGATGAAATTTAACATTTACGAGTTTACTGCCGATTTTATCGTGTGAAAACGTAATTAAATTAAATCTAAATTCCTATTTCATGTAGCTTTTGATATTAAAATTATTTTGAACACTATGCAGCTAACCAGGAAACAATGTCTTGAAGTAATGAAATCAAATAGAAACAATGGGTCCCAATGGAGATATATCTGTTACAAGTCTGTAAGGGTATTTAATGTTCTTCACGCTTGAAATTTGATGCATATGTTTTAAAGTATTTCTGACTAGAGAACGCATTGCGCGTTGGTACATCTTCATATATAATATAGATATACCTTTTATTGTATTATAATAATTCAGAGTTCGTTTAACCAGAGGCATTTGATTTTCATAGTCATATTGTTTAAAAAACATCTGGTAAGCTAAGAATATGACAATTTCACTATATCTCTCTCCATTGCTCCATTGATATCTGATCGCTCTACATTCCATAGATTACGCTCAGGTTCCATAACAACTTGGACTTTATGTGCCTTTCCCTAACCAAGTGTGTCCTTTGGCAGCAGCGTCTTCAGGTGTTTCACATTTGAGGTCGTCAGATCGGGCGATTTTTTGCGATTGCGTCGCGGAGTTTCCGTTGTGTGTTTCCGGGCGTTCTTCCCACTAACCGGCAAAGCATCGATGGGCGGCAGAGGGAAATCATCTCGCATTTTGTTTTCAAACGAACTGTCCACAGTCTCGGACAGCTCCAGTTGCACCGCTTTTTCCGTGTGCACGCGCTGCACATGCTCCTTCATCTTATCGGAGCGATGGCTACTGAAGCCACACAACTGGCACTTGTATCGATTGAGGCCGCCCTCGGTGTGCTTCAAGGCATGTCGCTTTAGATTCTTGCTCTGGCTGAACTTGCAGCCGCAGATCTCGCAAATGAAATCGCGTCCCTGCTTGTGCGTCTCGATGTGCAGTTTCATGTTCTCCTTGCGGTTCGCACGATGCTTGCAGCCAGCCACCGTGCAGGCAAAGAACTCGCCGGTATGCAACAGCTTGTGGCTCTTCAGAGCCTTCATGTGCGTGGTGCTGTAGCCGCAGACATCGCAGAGCATCTGCTTCTCAGGATTGTGCACCAGCATGTGATTGCTCAGGCCCTGCTTCCACTTGAAGGCCTTGCCACAGTGCGTGCAGACATGGGGCGTTTCCGTCGAGTGCTTGGGCTGATGGACAAGCAGAGCTGCGCGGGTGCTAAACCGATTATCGCACTGCAGACAGAAGAAGGGCTTGCGCAGATCGGAGCCATGTCGACGCAGATGCGCATCGTACTCGCGCCAGTCGAGAAAGCCAACTTCGCACAGGGAACACGTCAGGTGCGACGGCTCGCAGCTGGTCATGTGATCGATCATCTTTTGCACCTGGTAGCACTTGAAGTCGCAGCCAATGCAGTAGTTGATTTTGCTGTTGGATTTGACTGCGCGCGGGTTTTTAAGCTAATCAAGAGACAACTTTAAGGCAGTTGTTCCTATTGCATTTGGTTTGCTTCTCACCTTAAAATAGCTTTGCTGATTTTCAAAAACAACATCCGGCGCTTTAGCTGGCTGCATATTATCCTCCACATCGCCGGCTTTCGCTGCAGTCGGCTCGAGAGCTGTGTTCACATCGCTGGACTTTTCTATCTGATACAAATGCAGGAGCTCCGTAACGGAAAGTATCTTGGCCAGCTCGCGAAAGTGCTCCTCGTGCTCCTTGGACACTGAAACAATGTCCTCGTAGAAAAAGTCCACTATGGTGTGCAGGCACACGTTGCAGTTGAAATTGCGTATGGTGACCTTTAGCGGATTCTGTATAGAGAACTGTTGCTGCTTCTGCTGATTGAGTCCAATGAGCTGACTTTGAGCGGCCACCACGCAAAAGTGTGCGCTGCAAGTGCAGGGCGCATCGTCCGAATCGAGCTGCAACTGTAGATCACAAAACTGTCCCGTGCGCCGTTGATTGTTTAAGTAGTTGGAGACCTTGGAGTGCAGCGGCTGGTGCAAAGTGGGCTGTACCATGGGTGATTGCAGCATTGCACTTAAATTCGTTTGCCAAAACAAATAATAACAAAAATATAAACAAGCCAATGCGTTGTTTGAATTGTTAAACAGCTGTTCCCGGCAATTTAACAACACTTGCACTTATACTTGGACACTCACATGGAAATGTTATTCCATTTGCCATTCACTGAATATGCGCGCAATTTAAAAAGTGCGTATGACATGCAGTTTGATCAAATTGTTCGTTATTTTTAAAAATGCGATTGTGTTTTAAGTGTAGAAGTTTACTTGCACTTTTCACAAATGATTTCATTAAATTATTAACATACATAAATTACTTTTATTATAAGACAGCTGAAATGTATTTTGGCCAGCAGGAGCAGCCTTATCATTTGTTTAGCGCATTGATAAGAGATTTAAAGCGTTGGTGGCAGCTTCGTCAGAGCTGCGACTGTTCGATCAGTCTTGCCAAGCACAGTGAAACGAACGGGCGTGTTAAGTGATAGACTAAAAAGCAAATAAACAACAATACATAGTCTATACAGATCTAGTAGCAGCTATAGTATCGCACAAAATGGAAAGGTATACTATAATATAAATCTATTGAATTAATTTGCTAATATTGCAATTTTTACAGCATTTGGCAGGAGTGCATATCATTTATCAAGACCTTACTGTGCTTCATTGTGGCACTTATGCTGTTGCCATTGTTGCTGCTATCGTTTGTGTGTAAGTACGCTGAGAGTTTTCCGATCAATAAACGGGCACGCGATGACCCAGATAGGCCAGATAGGGCAGATAGGCCAGCTGGGTCCATTACTCAAGCTGATCAAACAGACCGGCTATAAATAATCGAGGCATGGGTTGATTAACCGCTCATTCAGCCAAAGGATGCAACGCCTCATATGGCCAGCATTATGGGATTTGCATCAATTGGCTGGCAGCGATAAGGGGACGGGCGATTGGAGGGGCGCGTTGTCATACGCTCATGCCATTGATAAGCATTGTTTATAAATAATAATACGACAATGCGTCGCTGATTACCTGTTGCACCTTTGCGGAACCCAGACGAGCGACCAAATGAACCTTGACCAACCGAATTACTCATAAAAATTTGCCAACGATAAGCGCCGTTGATATTTCGGGGCGGGTGGGCAGCAATAAAAGCAATATTCATTGGATTCACTGCGTCGAGCGGCCGCATTATCAGCTCGATTCGTATTTGGGCAGTTTCACGCTCCTCTCGCTCTTCCTTTGCAGTCGCCCACTTGGCCAACGAGCTGGCCAACTATGTGCTGAGCATCAAGTACCCCAACCTGACCATCTCCAAGTCGAAGAAGATACGCACGCTGATCGACACGCCCAAGAACGCGGGCATCTTTCACTTTCTGCTGCAGGTGGAGGGACCCTGCGATTTCGAGCGGATCAGGCGCGCCTATGCGCTGCAGCTGACCGAGCTGAAGGATAAGACGGGCGTGTTCAAGTTCCCGAAGCTCAGGCAGAAGCTGGTCACGTGCTGGGGTCACTATGCCTGGGTCAATGACAGCAGGTGAGCTATGGAGCAGTTCGCCGAGGAACTCCTTCCGAATCCCACTCGTTCCCACTTTGCAGCGGCTTCAACATCAACAACCAGGTTCTGCTCAGCACGCACAAATACCGCGGACGTCCTGTCAACGAATCGAACATCCAGGACTATGTCAGCGAATTGGCCGCCAAATATATACCCTCCGATTTGCCCCAGTGGCAGGTGACAGTGATACCCAGCTCGGATCCAGCCCAGCCCTACTATATTCTGATCAAGGTGCATCACTTGATCATTGCCGAGGAGGAGGACCTCCATGTCGCCGAGATGCTGCTGCTGCAGGACACCGAACGCAAGTCCATTGTTAGCCTGCAGGACGGCCTCACCCGGACAACGGCCACCAAGCAGCTCGCCCACTTCGTGCGCCAGCCGGAGCACATTAGCAAGCTGCTGAACCATGTGCTCCACCTGGTCAGCTGTCGCTGGCAGCAGTTCATCTACGAGTTCGAGTCGCTGGAGACGCCCGATGGCGTCAAGTCGCACCCGGACGCACGCAATCTCAGCCAGCTGTTGTCCCTGGTGCTAATCGTCCTGGTCAACGTAGGACTGGGCTATTGGCGCACCCGCTCGCTGCGTCGCAAACGGCAGCGTCGCTCCACCGGCTACAGCAGCGAGCTGGGTCTGCTGCAGACGCTGTGCCTGCTGCTGCAGCACGAGCTGGAGCAGCGCAATCTCAACTGGGCGGTGGCACGTGCCGCCCTGGGCCACAGCTTGCAGCCGGCCAATGTGGTCAAGGCGTGGACGCGCTTCGTCTGGCAGCTGGCGCTGCATCATGTCATCCTCCTGCCCTATTACATCTACTGTGAGCTGCTGGCGCTGCGGGATGTGGTGCTGCGCGGCCAGACCGGCTACAGCACCACCTACTGCGCCCGCCTGCATCTCTATGTGCCGCTGCTGCTGTATGCCCAGCTGGAGCTCTTCAAGATCTGCTATGAGCTGTTCAAGGCGCCGCGAAATATCTACGAGGTTCTGTTCGTGCAGCCCACCAAGGAGCTGAATATACTGCACAAGAAGTCCTATGCCGGCCGCAAGATCGTCTCGTTCAGCCGGTCCATCGATGGCGCCCTGCTGCGCGAACGTCACCAGCACCTGTTTGGCCAAAAGCTGCGCGAATCCGACTTCAGCTTGGCCTGCCTGGCGGGCGCCGTTCACGATTACTTCAACACCTTTGCGGACACGGCGGCGGTGCCGGCGCTGCTGAACACCACCTGTCGGACCATCTCCAAGGGCTACTTCACCGATCGCAGTGGCGACAAGTCGGAGCATATAGGAGGCGTTGTCTTTTTGCAGCTCCCACTGGGCTCACCCGACGCGCTGAAGGCCCACCAGCTGCACGAGATTGTGGAGCGCATACGCAGGCAGCAGATCATGATATATTTGGCGTCCATTGGACAGACCAAGTACAGTCTGTTGACGGCGCTGCTGCCACATGTGCTAACGAAGATCTTTATCAACTTTTTCTCATATAACTTTCCCGTAACTATTACGGAGATCTATGGCGCAGCGGATACACAGTTTCAAGCTGCCTGGGGGCAGCGGGTGCAGGATGTGCTGCTGTTCAGGCCACCACAATCAAAGACTTGCTTATCCCTAAATCTGCATCGATTTGGGGACAAATATAGACTGGCAGTTATGGCTGATACTCACCTGGCTCCGGATCACACGCTCCTGACACAATCCTTTGAGCGTTACATGGAAACGGTTACACTATAATTCTCATTACTGTATATTATTCACTATTAAAATTCACATTTAAAATAGCTTTGATTTATCTAAATATGCCAATTCATATAAACATATAAAATAGATTCATTTATTTGTACAATTTATTTAAATTGCGCGTACTTTTCAGCAAGTAGTTGCCATTCGCTTGCCTGCGCAGCCATTCACCCATTCACGTGTGAATAGCAATTTGTTTTGAAATGAAAGTTGTCGTTATTTTCAAAATTTGTTGCTCTGCTATGTTCGTAATGAAAAAATAAATAAAGAAAAACAATAAATATGAGAATGCAGGCCAAAAGAAGCAGCACCATTGTGGAAGCCTAGCCGCTGTTTTGAACTTGAGTTAACACGTAAGCGCCAAGTGTAAACAGAAAGTTTTTTTGTACCCACAAAGCTCACATAAATCTATTGCCCCATGAGTTTCAGTATCAGTCGCAAAGTGAAGCCGGGTCTTGAATGTCGTACACTCGGATTGCTTAACCGTTGTTCTTTGGTGCTAAATCAAGCAACATTACTTATGTCGGTTAAGCGATAACCACTTTCGGTAATAATATTTCGCTGCAACGGAAGTGATAAAATTTAAGCCAGTGCCAAAGTCAATGACAAATTTCTTTTGTTTTTAGCGAATTTTCATATCGCTGCAAGCTCTAATTATTGATAATTGATAATCAAATACAAAACATAAACAGACGTTGCAATTAGAACGAACATCAATTACAGATCTGTTTGCCAAATGAGAAGCTCGAAACGTTGATATGATAATGTTGATCTTTGTTCTCGCTGTTCGCAGGCCATATCAGTAATCATCTAATCAGCACTTGTTACAATTTCACAGGCAGAGCTTTAGACAATAGCAAACTTAATATGAAAGTTCACAGAAAAGTGAATAATGCGCGCTCATGTTTGAATTAATAGAACATCCGCTTTATAACAAATTTTAATAATAACAAATCGTGTACCGGAAAACTTTATTTGTATTATTATTCATTACCTTTTGTTTATAGAGCTATTGTTTCTTATATGGCAATATCGGCGCTGCTTACATAGAGAGCTCGAGGCTGCCAGCGAGCGTCCAATAAGAACGCTTGACGCGCTCGCCGGACACACACTTGATCTTCGCTGCCGGGTGCGCAGTTGATTGCCCGGAAAGCAACTCGACCTGACTCGAGTGTCTGTCTGCTGATTAAACTTAAACGCAATCAGGTCGAATTAGCAATAGTTCAAACGCCGAGCGGAGATGTTGCAACTGCTGTTTATCTTGGCATTATGTATCTGCCCCACATTGTCGCAGCAGCAGGAGCAGCCCCATCAGCTGAAGCTGTGGCTCACGATTAGCGCTCGCAAGCGTTTCCTGGAGGTCAGCTGGCAGAATGCGCCGGCTCGGCCTAGCGACAATGTCCTGCTGACTGTGCAGGATCCGTATAGCTTTGAGGAGCGAGTTCTGCCCACGGGCACGCCTCTGGCCGCCTTCGATAGCAGCAGCGACGGCGACAGCGAAGAGAGCAGCGGCTACGGCCCGGATCAAGTGGCCTATGTGCCCATTCACGGTTACACGAGCACGGCCAGCTCTGTGGCCAAGGCGCGGGCAGCGGCAAGCCCGCCTCGCCAGTACTGGGTATCGAATGGTGGCAACAACGACATCGTGGCCGCCATCAAGCCCAGCCTGTCCGCTCAATGGTTCACCACGGGCGTGCCGTTTGACTACGCACTGTCACGTAACGTGACCACGCAGACCGACTGCTACGGCTACTGGGCCAGCTATATAGATGCGCATGGACGCATATTGGCCAAGACCTGTGTACGCGCCCATCCACGCTGGATGACAGCGTTGCGCGCTGACCTGGGCGATCTGCGTCTGCGGGATCTCTTCATACCGGGCACGCACGACTCGGGTTCTTATAAGCCCAACTTTGATCCGCTGCTGCGCGAGAGTTTGGTTACGAAATATGCGCTTACCCAGGACGATGATATACGTGGCCAGCTGCTGCATGGAGCACGCTACCTGGACATACGTGTGGGCTATTATCGACCGGCGGAGGAGAAGTTCTTCATCTATCACGGAATTGTTAAGCAGCGGCCACTCAAAGAGGTCATCCAGCAGGTCAAGGATTTTGTGCTGGAAACCAATGAGATTGTCATTTTCGGACTGAAAGAGTTCCCCGTGGGTAAGTGGACTTCATTTAATTGCAGTTACAATTTTTCTGACCTTGGGTTAAAGGATTCGGCAAGGGCCTGGGCGTGCACCGGCTGCTGGTCAGCTATCTGCGCGATCAGTTTGGAGACGTCGTCGTGCATCCATCGCTGACCTGGCACGCCACGTTGCGTGACATCTGGAAGCGTCAGCAGAATGTGATATTGGCCTACGATAAGAACGAAATCGTTCAGGAGTATCCGCAGCTGCTCTTTGGCGCCGTGGAGCAGCGCTGGGGCAATGTGCAATCCTGGACGCGACTCGAGGGACATTTGCGCTTCATCAACGACTTTGATATGTCGTAAGTGAAGCTGTTGTAAAATATAGTATGTTTATGGTACTCTAATCTCTAATCTCAGTCGCTTCTCGAGCCGACCCGTGGTGGACATGGCTGAGTTGACGCCGGAAACCTGGGATGTGATACTGGACAAGCACGGCGGATTGCGCAAAATGGCCGACAATGTGAACTGGCGTATCTCGCAGCTGTATCGGGATGAGCTGGGCAGGCACGCAAACATCGTGGCGGCGGATTTCATACGCGGAACAACGCTCATGGAAACGGCCATCGAGCTGAACCGGCGCAAGCCCGTGTGAAAGCTAAGAAGGCAATTCTAGCTTGTAATTGAATCTACGATCTATTTTTAAAGATCTTTAGAGTCTTTACATTCCGTTCTAATGTTTAATCGCAATAGCAAAAACAAATTCTACTGCAGGTGACATTCATAAATAACATTTATAAATTCCATTTGAATAAGCCATCATTTTTTAGATTTACAAATTCTTGTATACGTTTAGTTGAACTTTGATAAATATGTTAATACTTAGAGCTAGTTTTGCTTATGATTTAGTTTTCCCTAAAAGTGTCACAACTGAGGCAAGCTATAGCTATATATATATATGTATATATGTGTGTGGATATATGATCTGTGTGAGAAACGCCAAAAATGTGTAGATGCTTAGCAACTTAAGAGCGACTTTGCGACTGCCATCACGTGAATAAATACAAAGATAATACGACGAAAACAAACTATAACTAGCGCATACGAATCCGAATTGGTATTGAGGAATGGCGAAAAATATCATACAAAATGTTTGGCATGCAAATTGATTGCCTTGGCTGGAGTTTATGTGGTAGAATATCTGCTTTGTGTGGTAAACTAAATGCATAGCATCGGATCGGGGGTCACTACTCGAGCGCCTCGTTAGATTCTATAATGGTCGTATTGAAGATGGCCCGACACAGCTCCACCATTCCATTCGAGAGCCGACCGTAGCATTGGGGCTTCTGCTTCCAGGCAATGCACAAATAGTAAAACGGTATGCCGGCCAAAGTGATGGCAATGCCAATGAGCAGATTGGCGGGCTCCTTGAAATTGGGCAACAGCACTAGGGTCACGCAAATCGTCATAAAGGTAATCGGCAATGCCAAATGCACTTTGATGGGTCGCGGCAAATTGGGCCTAAAAGAAATTGAAAGCTGTTAATAACTAATATTAATGGTGTTTCTGTGGACTTACTTCTTGTGACGCAGCCACAACATGCCCGCTATGCTGGCCACCACAGAGAGCCAGAGCACCGAGCTAAAATAGTTGATTAGCTCGTAGACATTATCGGTTAAGAGCATTAGCAGAGACATCAGGCACTATCAGAAAGAAATGTTTGTTTATTTTACGGTATTAAAGCAAAGCAAATGCGTTAAAGAATGTGTCTGGTAAATATGTAACAAGGCTAGGAAAATACCTTAAGCGTA
This sequence comes from Drosophila robusta, assembly GCA_035043565.1. NCBI lineage: Eukaryota > Metazoa > Arthropoda > Insecta > Diptera > Drosophilidae > Drosophila > Drosophila robusta. The sequence goes on along the minus strand of JAWNMW010000583.1, from coordinate 6,131,269 downwards.
GTTAATCTCTTAACTCACCGTGAATATCAAAGATGGTATTGGCGTCTGTTGCTTGACATGGAACAGCTGAAAGAACCTGGGCAGATGACCCTCCTGGGCGCCCGTGGCAAACAGCCGGGCCGACGTGAAGAGCACACCGTTGACTCCGCCAAAGGTGCTCAGCGCCACGAAGATGGGCACCATGAAGGCCAATGGTCCAAAGACCTTGTTGCCAAAGGTCACCGCAACGGCCAGCGAGCTGAGCATCTCCGGCTTGGACACGACAACGAAATAGACTAGATTGACCAACACATAGATGCCGGTGACCAGGGGCATGGCTATCCAAATGGCGCGTGGCAAATTTCTAAACGGAAAGTGAGAAAAGAACGCATACATGAAAATGCGAAACCTTAAACGTGCCTCAAGATTTAAGCAATCCCAGCACTTAAATTGATTGCAGCGCCGCGCGTACAAATTGAATTCATTAGGGGAAGAAAACGTAACTTGGCCTCTTCGAGCCACCCACACGACCCACTCGGCTCAAGGACACTCAACAAGTGGGCGCCGTCAACTTGTTGCTGTCGCCTGCGCATGACGCAAACGACATGAGGCAAGAGGACAGAGGACAGAGGCAAGCGGCAAGCGGCAAGTGCCACAGCAAACAGTGAAAAGCCATTTGTCTTCTTGTCGGGCGCATTCAATAGTCATGCATTCACTCACTCACCCCATTCATTCATTCATTTATTTATTTTTTATATAGTTTCTGCCCTGTTAAGCTCACTTGTATGGATCCTGCAGCTCTTCAGTGACAAAGTTCAAATAGTTCCAGCCGCCAAAGGCAAACAGACCCGAGTAGAAAGCGTAACCAATGTTCCGGGTGCTGTAATTGCCCTCCCACGGATTGGAAAAGTTATCCAGCTTGCCGGTGACCATAAAATAGAGGCCAGCGAGTATTATCATTACCAGTGCCAGCAACTTGCCCACCGTGAAGATATCCTGCACCTTCATGGACACCTTTACCGACAGGCAATTAATGGCTGTGAGTAGACCTGCGTAGCGAAAATGTGGTTAGAAATAAATAAATACTCTAATAGGTTAAGTAATTTATGTCCTTACACAGGCACACAGCGGCCAGCAGTTTGACTGCATTCTGCGGCGGATCGCAGTCCTCGAAGAAAGGCTTGGCCGCGTAATGTGCAAAAGTAAGCGCAACTATGGTCTGAAAAAATAATAACATTAATTAATAAATAATAACATTAATAAATAATTTAATAATACAAAAAATAACCTGCAAGTAAAAATTGTATACAAATTAAATTAAATTAATTCTCAAAAAACGTTTTTAAATTGATTTCTGATCATAAGCACGATTAAGTGTAAAATTTTTGAAATCGTGAAAGTATATTCTTTTAAAAGGGGAGCAATTTTGACGCAATAAAAGGTGTATGACTAAATAAACTACACAACAAAAATATTGTGAGAAATTTATCGAACTAAAATCTGGAAAGTGGTAAACCAGATTCCAGAGCAATTATCTTTAGCTTGCAATCAATGTTCCTACATGAACAATGTATTTTTAAAATCAGAGTCCTTTCGCATATAATTGCTTCTTATGTAAGCCCAAAGAGCTTTCTACGTATTCCCACGTCAACTGCGCTTGAAACACGTTTGTTATACGAGTTCTTTGGGTAAAATTGCACTGATTCTTGTTTAGCACCTGTTCAATACATGTGTTTTTACTTTTCTTGGGAGAAAGTTTTATCGGTCGTTGAATTCACAGCAAATTGAATACAATTCTGGTCAGGGATTCGCAGTTAATCAATTTATTTGCCATTCAATACAATCAATTACAATTTCAACAATCAATAAGAACCATACCTCGAATTCATTAAGTTATTAGATTACATAAAAAAATTACAACAAAAAACTCACCTGGGTTGTTGGCCTGATAATGAGCAGGGCAATCCAAAGACGCAGGAATCCAACAAGTGGCCCAAATGCTACCAATAGATAGGCATAGTCGCCGCCCGATCTTGTGATACTTGTGCCCAATTCTGCATAGCAGAGAGCGCCAATTGTTGAAAGAATGCCGCAGGCAGACCAAATTAAAAGTGAACTTCCGACGGATCTGACAGGCAGAGAAAGAGAGACAGAGAGGAGAGCTAAATAATTGGCCAAACAATGGACAGCAGCGACAAGTGTTGCTTTGTGGCTCCATTGGCTCAAGTGGTTCCACAAGTGAGCCGTGAAACTTTCGCATACATGATTTAGTGCCCATGAGTGTACGTGTGCGTGTGCGTGTGTGTGTGTCGATGAGACGTGTTTATTTTGGGGCATATCGTTGTGTCAGCCTTGTAATTGTAGCACAGACTTCTCAAATACTTTCGAGCTGATGCAACAATTGTCAGCGATTTCGCGATGCCGACAAAAAGTACGAAGAAAATGCTCTCAAGGGCGCCACCAAACAAACAACAACAAGGCTTAATTACTCATCGACCCACCAGCCAGCCACCCACCCCAACCGAATACCCTTACTTTTAGCCGTTGCGATTGGCTTGCAATTCAGCTCAATTAGCCGGTAGGAAGAATTGTTCAATTCACTATTAATTATCAAGATATTGACCTTCTCGGAGGCAGGTTCACTCATTTAATGAACTTGTAAAAGTTCTGCCCGTAAATTGGCAACTTGTTAATTTTCAGTCTTGGCGGAAAATCAAACTATGCAACAAGCAATTATTTTTATTAATTTTCATGAGCACAGAATAGCTTCTGAGAAGCTTAAAAAGTAGTTAAAACGTGACTCAAAACTATTCTTTTTTTTTCGTATGTAGAGTATGTGGCCTTATGCTATTCGTACTTCCCTGCATTTGTACGATATTTTTGTTGTTTTGAGTTTCAAGTTGACCTTTAAACTTTCGATATACTGAGTTCAAAATATTTGCCCACGTCCACTGCCACACTGCCAACCGTGAAAATATATATTTTCTACAGTTTCAGTCACAGTTTTAAAACATTGGCTTATAGCTAAAAGTTAAATCACATATTCTTTCTTTTCAGTTTCAAAATCATCACAAAGAATAACAATTATCAATCATTATTCGAGGTTACAGTTTAAAAGTCACTACCCTTTGGTTAGTTTTAAAACCACTGACAGAATAATCTATAGTGGTGTTTCGCCTGATTTCAAGTCATCATTAGCATTAAGTCATTAAGGCTTAGGTAATAGTTGAAATAAACTGTTTTCAGCTCAAGCCGCATACTCACTCGGTGTAGTAGAATACGCCAGTGGGTGCTATGAAAATGCCCGAACCAATAATAGTGCCCACTATAATGGCCACACCATTGATCAGGGTCAATTTACGCTTGAGCACAATCTTCTCATCCTGCCCGGCTGCCTCCGTTTTCTTCTCATCCGCAGCATGTCCATTGACGGCGGGCTCCACCAAACTGGTGGTCACACCATTCGCATAGCGATCGGTCATTATTGTGCGAGTTGGGGTTTTTTGTGACTATAGCACGGCTGCAGATCAGCTCTGTTCCTAGACTCCGCTCGTGGGTTGGCTTAACAAATTATTCTCCCGCAGGCGCTGGCATTGCCACCTGAAAGAAAAGTAGAATTAATTGAGATATATTGTAACGAATACTAAACCATAAAATTGTAATACGCGTATCGTAATGCGAGTTTTATAATACGAGTCGACATAGCGACGTCAGATATAACATTATTTAAGTGGATCATTTAGTTGCAGCCAAATCTAAGGATAACTGTTCTTTTGTGTTTTTATATCTTTGCTGAGGGTTTTATAATTTTGTTACGAAGTGTATAACGTATATTAGATGTCTCCGAGCCTATAAGTATGTATATTCTTGATCCGAATTAACAATTTAGTCAATATAGCCAGTCTTTTTGTTGCAGGCTGTACATAGGTCGGAATCGGAAGGATTGGACTACTATATAATATAGGTGTCATAGGAACAATCGGTCAAAAACCCAGTTTTTGTATGAACAAATGTTTGTTTTTCAAATGTTTGTTTTGGCTGTTGGGACTGTCTGTAAAATAGTATGTACATCGGGAAACTTTAGCATATAGCTGGCATAGGAATGATCGGTAAAAGATCAGTTTTTGTATGAAAACCATATTTGTTCTTAAGGATATCCAAACTGTGACCGTTTATTTTTTATAGCAAAATAGCAGCAATATTTTCTGCTGCGTGGGTATTTATCAATCAATTTTTTGTATCAATTATAAAGGGATTTCAGCACTAATTCTAATTATCATGTTTTAGGTTCTGTTTGGTAGGTCGCCTGATAGTGTCGTAAATTATGACGTACTTGTTGCAACTTGATAATTGTAAACCTGTTAACAGCCGTTAGCCTTGTCTTCATTTTTGTCTAGTCTTTAGTCGAAATTAGCCAAAAACAATCAAATAGAACTAATAAGTTAATATAAACTACGTGAGTAATCAAGTTCTGAGTATTGTAATTGTTGTCCATAAAACTGGGAGCAATGCTCGGCGCCGTCGCGTGCCAATTTTTGTTGCTTTACGATTTCGTCACACGTTTGGAAATAATTGGAAATGCGCGTTGCGTGGCAATGGCCATACATGGTTGTAATATTGTTGTATTTATGCCACTTTGACAGCTTTTGTGTGTATCGTGTAAACTGTTTTTATCTGCCTTTTGTGTGAGAGTTCGCACATATTCACATTTACCGTACGTTCGGTTCTAGATCGTAATGTGCATTACCATCAGTTCTCAGAAAATAATGCGCAACACACAACAAACCCACTCGAGCTGCGCGCTGATACTGTTTCGTCAGTTTTTGGCGACTGCAGCCCGTTGGCATAGAGACCGAGACCGGCATTTTAGCGTTTTTCTGCCCAAGGTGTGAGAGTAGTAGTAGAGATGGGTTCGTGTCCAAATCGTGCACGAAATGAACCAAACATTCAACCATCCAAGAAGATAAAAAAAGAGTTTTTAAAATTAATGGCCTACACCTTGTCACTAAAATAAAACTTAAAAAAAACAACTTTTCAAATCTTAAATAATTTAATGTATATTTTATTTTTCGTACATCTCTTAGCGATAATCGCCTTTTCGTGACACGCTGACTAGCCAAACGCCCACCACTAGGAGCGAGAGAGCGAGCGCACGTTATCAAATTGAGAACCATGCGAATGCGCATAACCGGAAATGTAATAATGTTCCGGTGCCAATGCTATTTTTATTTAGTTAGTTACATTCATTTCTAAATTAAGCACACATTTGCCGTGAGTGACAGCACACCGTTTGGTCTTTTACTTTGGTTACACGCACTTCGATACAATCGATATATTGTGTTTCATTTAATTTGACGATGTACAATAATCGATATTAATAGTAGTGTTATCACTAATTTGCCATTCGCATTGATGCTAAAGATTTGGATGGGTTGGCATTCCTTTAGTTTTTGTTTTGATTGTGTTCGCACGTGTTCTGCCAATTCTTTCTGAAAAATCGCCAAATTAATCACAATGTCCGACAAGTAAGTGGCAAAGAACACTATAAATTATTGCAATATAGTATTTAAATTAATTTCCGTTCGACAGATATGCCGTGCCCAACAAATTGCCTGGCAAAACAGTCTCAGTGCTCAGGCACCGCAAGAGGCGCATTCAGCAGGATAAATCGGTTATTGAGCAGAAACGCACGGAACGCATTAAACGCATAAAAGGTGCACGAGCACATCATAAGTTCAAACGCGCCGAATCCTTTGTCATGGGCTACTTGAAGGCCGAACGCACCTCCAACCGCATCAAGCAGACGATCCTACGCACAAATATCACAGAGCAAAGTGCCAAAGCATCGGCCGACACTAATCCCAAGCTGCTGTTGGTCATGCGTCATGCAGGCAAAAAGATCTTTGACAAAACGACCACAGAAATATTCAAAACGCTGCGCATGGGACAGCGTCACAATGCCGTCTTTCTGGAGAACAACAAGGAGAATCAGCTGTTGTTGCGCGTCATCGAGCCATTTGTGGTCTACGGCTTCCCAACGCTGAACACCATCCGAGAGCTACTCTTCAAGAAGGGCTTTGCGCGCATCGAAGGCAAAAAGACGGCCATACAGTCGAACACTATGGTGGAAGAGCAGCTGGGCGACAAGGGTGTTATCTGCTTGGAAGACATCATTCATGAAATCTACACAGTTGGACCCAATTTTGCCGCAGTTAATGACTTCTTGTGTGCCTTTATGGTAGGTCTAGTTTGGGTCAATGTCAATTCCTCCTGCTAATCCCGATTGCTCTCTTTGCAGCTATCAAGTCCTCGCGATGGCTGGCAGAAGAAGGTGTCCGTCTCGTTCAAGCGCGGCGGCGAGTACGGCGATCGTGGCAATGGCATCAATGATCTGGTCGCACGTTGCCTCTAGAAACTTTAACATAGTAGACTTTTAAGTAAATTCTGTGAAGCGAACACAAAACCAGAAATATAGTTATATATATATAAGTTTTTAATACACATATGCGCGTATTGCAACAGCGACCATACCTTTGAAATCTCTTTGTTATCAGTCATGTCGATCGTGTATTTTGCCAGCGGCGACAGCAATGCGAATATCGAATATCAGACAATCTCCTCGACTGCCACAGAGGTTGCTCAGGAGCAATCGGAGCGACTGCACGATCGCATCTCCAAGGCACAGTTAGAGAAGCTGCACGATCTATTTCAAAATGCACCGGATCAGGTGGTCGGAATCATCGAGTTGCGACGGATGCTTGAGGGCTTGGACATTAACTTCAGCGATTTCACTTATACGCGCCTCTTTCTGAAAATCAATCAGAATCAGGATTTTATGGTGGACTGGAATGAGTTTGTCTCGTATCTGATATTTGGCTTTCAGGAGGAGGATCCCAGCAGCCAAAAGGAGGCGCTAATTATGCCCATATCGGTGCCGCCAGTTGTACGTAAAACCGAGCACCGTTCGGCGGTCTGTTGCATAACGTTGCTCAAGGTCAAGTCGGACCAGACGCCCATGGACGAGATAACGGAATCGGCGAATTATTCGTTTGGCGGCGAAGATTCACCCGAGAACTCGGGCATGTGGGTGACGGCCAGTCACGAGGGTCAATTGCGCTTCTGGAGCGCACACATGGAGCCGCTGCGCAGCGCCGTTTCCGAGAGCAGTAAGTAAATGAGGAAGCCTTTACCCATGCCAAATGGGTAGTCGAGGCAGTCTGGCAGCAACACCATATTTTATATGACTCTCTTAATGACCTGTCAGGGAAGTCATCTTGCAGCATCGTTGAAACTTTTAAGGGGACAGAACACATTGCTTTGAGTAACCATATTTATGGATATGGATTCGTTTAGTGTTGAGTGGAATTTTTCTGTGCTATTATAAAGTATAGCTCATATCTTACACTTAAGTATATTATAACCGACATATCCTCAATAGTTTTAAGCTTAAGGCAGCCTATTGAATATAGTTATATATTATAACCGACATATCCTCAATAGTTCAATATGTCATTAAGGCCGTCATGTGAGGGTTTCCAGGTTTTCACCTAGGATAAATTCGAATGTATTTGCTACTCCTTTCTGAGTACAGGGTATTTTCCAATCGGAACTAGAGGGTGATGGGGTTTCTTTAAAAATGTTCGTTTGCCCTCCAACCACAGTTCACCTGAAGATGCCCACCTGGATACTGGCCCTGCAGGCGATGTCCGACGTGAGCATCGTCTGCACGTCCTCCACGGAGCGCGAGCTGCGCTTCCACGAGACGATCGCCTCGACGTTCACGCTGCGCATGGTCATCCGTAGCTTGCCCTTTGCCGTCTACTGCATGAGCTATGCGTTCTACAACAATGGCAAGGTGCACTCCAAGCTGGTGCTGGGCGACTATGCGGGCAATGTGCGCATCCTCTCATATTCGCCGTATCTGCGCGGTCCGTTTCAGGCCAAGCCCGGGGCGGCGCTGGTCGAGCTCGTCTGGGCGGATGTGCTGCGGGGCAGGATACCGCTGCTGATACCGCGCGAATATATTAATCTGCACAACGAGCTCATCTCTTGCGTCTACTACTCGCTGCACATGAATACGCTATTCGCCTCGGCGGAGTACAGGAACACCAAAAAGTATCGCGGCCGCTGTCCGGGCCTGATTATGGTCGGCAACGATGATCGCAACAATTTCCGCATACCCTTGGGCGTGTCCGTCTTCTATGTGGCGGAGAGCAAGAATATTCTGGTCACCGGTGGTCCGGATACCTTTGTGCGCATCTGGGATGTCTATATCTCGTCGGAGCCATCGGCCATTCTGACCGGCCACAATGGCGGCATTGTGGCCGTCTTTGTCCAGCCGGAGGAGAACAAGGTGTACAGCGTCGATTACCATAAGATCATCAAGGTGTGGGATCTGCAGGAGCACACGCTGCTCCAGACCTACGGCGATCTGGTGCGCATCATCCATCACAGCGAAACGGACATTAAATACTATTATCATTCGCATCTCCGGGAGCTGATGGTCGCTGGCCGTAAGCTCATCCAGGTCAAGTGCTGTCCGCGTGTCCGCGTCGATCTCACCGATGGCAACACCCATGCGGCGCCCGTCTCCGTGGTCCTCTACAATCGCCTGTTCCGCAATATCGTGACCTGCGGTCTGGATAGCTATATCATTGTGTGGGATCCGTGGACGGGTCGCCGCAAGATCATCATGAAGAACTGTCACACCAAGATGATCTATGGCGAGACCATCGACATTGAGATCACCGCCGCCTGCTTCGATCCGCTGGAGCAGTTCCTGCTGACGGGTGCGCGGGATGGCTCGCTCAAGATCTGGAATTACAACAACGCTGTCGTAGTGCGCAACATGAGCATTCAGCTGGACCAGGAGGTGACCGCTGTCATCTGGGTGGTGGATCGGTACGTGGGGCTAAAAATATTTCTGCCACATTTCTATACTAGAAATTCATATGTAGTATTACCCGGTTTAGCAGTGGTAGGGACTGTCGCTTGAAGTATACGTTGATCATCAATTGACTGATTAGTTAGAGGGTTAATCAATCAGTCAGTCAATCGGTTCGTTGATTAGTCACTCCATCAATCAATCACATAGTCAGTCCGTCAACCTGTTTGTCGGTCAATCAATCAGTGAATGAATTAGTCAGTTAATCAACGAGCCATGCGTTCAATCAATTAATCGGTCTGTCAATCAATCAGTCAGTCAACCAGTTAGCACCTCAGTCAGTGATTTAATCAGTAAAAAATCAATCTGTCAATCAATCAGCTACTCAATCAGTCACTCAGTTGATTAGGCAGTCAGTCGATATAAATCAATAAGTATAATCAGCCAGTTTAATCAATCACTCATCCAGTCAGGCAATTAGTCAGTCAGTTCAATCAGTCAATCAATCAATATTGTAGCACAAGTAACTTTTATTTATATGTACGTTACCCATCCGATTTTTTCACCTGCCTGCCCAGCATTCTGGCCATGGGCTGGGACCGACAGGTGACCGAGTTCAACGACGTCTCGGGCCGGGAATACGGCGATCCAAAAAAGTGGGCCAAGTTCCACTCGGATGACATCACCTGTGCGGATGTCAAGCTGGGCGAGGGCGTTGTCACGGCCACCTACTCGGGCGAGATCATCTTCTGGAAGCTGGAGACGGGTCAGCCGTATCGGCGTTACAATGTCATGGAACCGACTCGCTTCATTGAGCTCAAGCGGAATGCGGAGGAGGAGAAGGCGACGCGTCGCAACATGCGAATGTCCGCGCTGGTTGGCACAAATAGACGCAGCGCTGTGCAGACCATCAAACCGGATGAGATCAAGGATTATGGCGCCAACATACCCGTATCCGTGCAGGCGGTCCTCTTTCTACAGAAACGTCCCATGACCAAGGATCACGGTGGGTTGCCCATTGTACTCCCATGCAGCGATTAGTCTAATGCCAACAACCTGCGTCCACTGTGCAGGCAGCGTCTTTATCTCGCTGGACACGGGCATCATTCAGGTCTACTCGCATCATCAGCACGGCGGCCATATCAAGGAGTTTCTGGCCGTGCACAAGTCTGGCGACTGTGTCCTGACCATGGCCACAGATCGCAAGAACCGTTACCTTTTTACCGGCACAGCCTTTGGCTATATCAAGGTGTGGCTTATTGTCAATTATTGGTGAGTAGTCAGTTCTAAAGGGGTTTCTAAGTAGATGAGGTAGATATATACTTATGTATATGTATATGTATACTTATAAATATGTATATATGTGAGAAATGTGGCGCTGTTATCGTTAATATGAGGTGAATTTAAAAGTTATGACTTTCTAAAGGCAAACATTAATACAAAAGATGTTGACCTCATCCTCTTAATACGGCTATTCTATATAAAAGCTACACATCTAAACATTCTCTTTAGTTTTAAAGCTAGATCTAAGAGTCTCGGATCCAAACATAATTCAAACTACCATTACTTTGCCAAAATAGAACAGATTTTCGCGCTTGATGTCATTTTGTTCATGGTTTATCTTCTAGTTTGATTCTGCATTTAAACTATATGCATTTTTGAAAATAAATTTTTTTGGAATTTTTGGGAAAAAAGCATGTACCCCTACTCATTTTGGAAATTTTTCTTTCAAAATTTAGAATCTGGAATTTCTATTTTGGAAAATTTTTTCTTTTAAAATTTAGAATCCGGAATTTCTATTTTTTATCGATTTAAGTTGTCACAATTAGTATAAAAAACAACATTAAAACTGATTCTGAGAGGATCATATTTTTTGTCAAAAATCATGCAAAAATTTACAAAAATTTTGACATGTAAAGCTCTCGGATCCGCAGCTCCCATATTTCAAACGCCCATAACTTTGTTAAACCTGAACCGATTTACACGTCTGATGGCATTTTGTTCATGGTTTGATTGATTCTGCATTTTAAATATATGCATTTTTGACAATAAATTTTTTTTTGATTTTTTTGGGAAATAAAATCAAGTATTCCTCCCCCTTTATTTATTCTCAAAAATTTAGAAATCCAAGTTTTTATTTTTAAAAGATTGTGATTGTCAAAATAAGTATAAAAGCAACATTGAAGAGGGAGATTCAAAAGTAGGAAAGACTTCAAACAGACCCAGAACGAACCCATTCCCCACTAGTTATTATTATATATTAGTTCATCCAATCCGCAGTCCTCGCTGCGGTAGTTCACTGTGTTGTTTAGCTCGACAAGCATAAAGCAACCACACAAATTGACTCTAACGACTCGGCTCATTATCCGACATGTGTCTCGACTTGTAAGCAGGTCCAAATCCGCCCACAACTTCCTTAGGAACTTTTGGCCTTGCGTGTCTCGCCGAATTCCAAACAAAGTAAACTTGGGGTTTTTTCGTTTCGGGGGCAAAAAATAATAAATAACTCATAACTAGAACTATGGAAGCGAGGACCTAATAAAGACAGACATTCCACTAAAGCGCAATTCAAATTTGCTTGTCTAGCATACCGGAGGCGGAGAAGACGTACGTGTGCATGCCCCGGCTGAGGCTGGACTTTATATTCCTGCGGCACGAGCTGTTTTTGACGCGCGCCAAGCGCGCCGTACGCAATCAGCCGGAGCCGATGCTGGTTAGCTCCTACAAGGGACACCTCAAGGCCATCAATTCCATCAGCTTCATCAATTTGCCCAAGATCATATTCAGGTGAGTTTGTGCGCGCCTTTCGCAGAATGGCCTGGCTCGACCTGATCCTCTGATCTGTCGTCTAGTGGCAGTCACGACTACTCCTGCCGCCTGTGGACACAGGGCGGACGCTACTTGGGCACTTTGGGCACTGTTCTGCCCTGGTCGAAGCTGACGCCCTTCGAGCGGGCGGGCGAGGACAATCGCGCGTATCGCCTGCCGCCGGACATCAAGAAGGTGGCCAGCTCGACGACGGTCAAAGTCATCTCGGGCATTCAGACGAACACCGTTTTCAAGCGCCCCAAGACGACCGAAGAGCGGGAGGAAGAGCGCGAAGTGGAGGATGCGGCCACCGATATTAAGAACATGTTCGATCGGCCGCTCCGCGAGCCCATTCTGGGCAAGTACTTCGAGCTGCCCGGGCGCAGCGCCATCGAGCAGCGCATCGAGCTGGATACGACGCAGCTGTATATACCCGTCTACACGCATCTGAGGGTATATCCATCCGAAATTATGGAGCATCTGCCGACGCCGCCCATTATTGGCCAAGTGAAAGCTGAAAACTATTTGGAGCACTATATGCCCGTCGTCGGCAAGGTGGATCTAAATACCTCGGCCATCAACATCCGGGAGCCGCAGAAGCTGGTGCGCTCCAAGGCTGGCGCTAGCCTGGGCCCAGCCAGGGCCACCGCTAGCCTGGGCAAGCCCAAGACCACCTGCATTCTGGGCATGCCCAGGACTGGCTCCAGCCAAGGCAAGGCCAAGACCAGCTCTGGCCTGGACTATGCCAGGGCTGGCACTAGTCCTGGGTATGCCAAGGCTGCCAGTCCGCCAGCTTTCGCCGGCGTGGGCAAGCTCAGGACCAGCCCGATGGATTACTCAGCCAAATCCAGGAACAGTCCCGCCGCGACCACTTCGCGAAGTCCCCTTTCAAGCAGCCGCACTCTGGCCAGCCCCAAGTCGGATCGCACTCCCAGCAAGCTCGCGGCTGACTTGATGACCAGAAAGCCCAAGGCTGGTGCCACAGCCGACACCAGGCCAGGCAAGCCCGTGTTTGGCTCCCCTCCAGGCAGCTCCAGGACCATCGCCAGCACCGGCAAGGCCAAGACGAGTACGCTGCAGCGCAAGCCCAAGGTGGACAGCAGCAAGCCACGTTAATCCTAGTTGTAGACCTAGTCCAATGTTTGTTTTAATTCGTTAATTTTATCTTTTTTTTTTTGGGCATAAATATTTGGATGCAGTTGCGCTGGGAATGAAATTAAAGTGATTCCTTCAAGTCTGCAGCATGCGCACCGCATTGTACATCTGGGCGACGGTGATGAGGTGCTTGGAGCCGCGTCGGCTCAGGCAGCGATATATGTGGCCGACCAGCTTGTCCAGGTGGCCAACGTCGATCTCGTCCGGCTTGGTGGCGCTGATGGCAATGCTGTGCTCCGTTTCGGACTCCTTCTGCGGGACGGGAAAGGCGGTTTAGTTTAGCTCTGTGGTTGGCACGTTTACGTAGCGCACTCACCAAGTTATCCAGATAGGCCAGCAGCTGGTGACCCACCGAGGCAATCTTCAGAAAGGCGGACTGCGAACCATCCGCGTAGAGATTTAGGCGCCGCCCGGCAATTTCCAACAGCAGGCGACCCAGTTCCTCGTCCTCGCTGATGTCCTTGAGCAGCACCTGGGCCTCGGCATCGTAGCCAAAGGCATACAGTTCCACAACCTGCGAATATCCGATCTAAATAAGCATGCGCTGGCAACTGTTGGCTCCAAGCTCACCTGTCTGCGCTGTATGGGCAGCTTGTCCAGCTGCCAGCTGTCGGCCAGCGCACAGATCTTGGCCATATAGTAGACGTGATCGAGTATGTAGAGCTGCTCGAGGTCCTCGCGTATCAGATCCATGGTGGCCGCCACCACGGTGCACAGGAACTGGGTGCGCTGCTCCTGCAGCACCAGGTCCGGCGGAGGCAGCGCATAGCCCAGCTCCTTGTTGATGTCCGCCAGCAGCGCCTTGTTGGCCAGCGCGTCGAAGAGCGTGGTCAGTGGGCGCGGCAGGCGCAGCTGGAAGTGCGCGATGAAGTGCAGCACGGTGCAGAGCTGGTTGTGCAGCTGGAGCAGCTCGGGCAGGGCGTGATGCTGCTGCAGCGCCAGGAACTGCAGCGGGAGCTGGCCCTCGCTCAGCGCCTGCTCGAATTGCAGCTCGCGCTTGCCGTGCTCCAGGGAGCTGCTGAAGTGCTGCAGGAATTCCAGGCACAGCTCGAGGAATTCGGGCACCAGCGCTGCCGACATGTCCAGATCCTGTTGGCACATCTTGTCCACCGGCAGGCGACCCACCTTCTGCATGAGCTTGGCCGCCGCCTGCAGCGGATAGCGGAGCGTGGCGTTCCACAGCAGGCAGCAGGTGCCGTGCTTGAGCGCCAGGTCCGGGCCGCGGTACTCCTTCAGGCAGCGCAGGGCGGCGCGCAGGTGCTCCAGCGAGGCCAGCTGCTTGCTCCAGTGCACCATGTGCTGCCAGGCCATGAGGCTGAGCAGCACGCCCGACTCCAGGCTGAAGGGGAAGTGCGCGCGGAGCAGCGCCAAGCGTTCCAGCACCGGTTCCAGGGGCTCGCTGGGTTTGCCCGCCTCCGGCTCCTGGGCCAGCTCTAGTTCTTCCTCTCCTTGAGCTGCTCCTCGCCTTCCGCCTTCAGCTTTGCCAGCTGGCTGGCCTTGGGCTTCGGCTTCGGCTTTGCCTTGCCTTGGCCCGCTTCCGGCTCGTCGTCCGTTTCGTTCTCCGGCGGCGTTATCTCCACAATCAGCGCCGGATGCAGGCGCGAGCTGTTCAGCCACTTGGCCGTCAGCTCCGAGACAATGCCCTTGCCGCTGCTCAGAATATTCTTCAGGCTGCAGTCGGGCGGCTCGTACGCCAACTCCGGTCCAATGGGCTCACGACAGATCTTCGCCTGCCTGGCATGGAGAAACACTTTGAGAAATCGCTTCGGCCATAGTCGGCGCTATCAAAGCTTACCCCAAAATGGCGCCCACCACGGCGACATCTTCCAGCTTGCCAGTGAGCAGGCCCCACTGGGCCTCGTCGTGTGATATGGACTCCCAGCGCTCCTCCTCCTCGGCGCTCTCGTCGCAGGAGCCGTCGCGCCGGCTGCGCCACAGCTGCGTGGCCACCATCCGGCAGACAATGGCCACCAGCAGGCCGGAGAACTGCTTGCTCTCCAGCAGCAGCTCACGCACCTGCTGCCACCACGGCGAGATGGCGTTGTAGGCGTAGTCGTGTATCTGCTCGCCGGCCAGCTCGCAGATGACGCGCACCATGGACGCAATGCGTGACATGTCCTCGACGACTTCATCACTGACAAGGAGCGAAGTAGGGCGGAAAAAGAAGAGAGCGCGATTGAAAACAGTTTGAAGAAGACGTCGCTAAAGCCGTTAAGTTTATCAGTGATTTTAGGTTACGTTACGATACGTTATGATACGTTATGATACGTTATGATACGTTACATACGCACGTTACGTAACATTCGATACACGTTATTTACGTCACATTTGTTACATTGAAGAAATTACTTTACGCATTACGTTATCTGCTACGTTATGGGCATAAAATACGTAACGATAATTGACATACGTTTTGAACACACGTTACGTGGCACAGATTACGGACATAAGTTATGTGATGCAAATTACTTTACACACGTTACGTAACATTCGTTACGGTAAACACGTTAAGTAAATTCCCTAAAAGTCACACGTTACGGACAAACGTTACGATAGATAGATTACATATCACACGTTACGTATCTCACATTACGGGCATACGTTATGTGACATACGTAGTTTGAATACGCTTGCAAAGGACATTAACATTTTTTAAAAATCTCCAATATTTAAAGGAGGCATCTTCAACTCTATAAAGAATATATATAGCTTGCTCAGTAGCAAAGGAGTTTCCGATTGAGTTTTAAAACAACTTAGGCTTCGGCTCGCCAAAGACACAAATCTGCTTTTGGTTTCCTTTGCTCTTACCAGTTGGTGTACTTGAAGGGCTTGTCCAGCCAAAAGTAGATGACCAGCGTCAGCAGATCCTTGCTGGGTATGCAGGCCTCGGTGGCCCACTGCTTGAACTGCTCGAAGCACAGGCCCTGCGCGAAGAAATGACCCAGCAGATCGTTGCTCACGCTGCCGTACTTATCCGCCTTCTCCGGCAGCAGGGTCACACAGTTGGGCGTGTCGATGTTGAAGATGCTCAGATAGTCCACAAACTCCTCCACTTTGTGGGCGTCCTGCAGCTGAAAGCTGACCTCACGTGTAACCGGCTTCTCTTCGTCATTGTCGAGCAGGATGACCAGCTGATTGATGGTCACCAGATCGGCATCGGAGAGCTCCAAGAGCTCCACAGGCGGGGCAACGCCATCGTCGCGCTGCTGCTGGGCACGGCTCAATGTCAGGTAAAGATCGGTTAAGCGTTTGTAGTTCTCGATTTGGTGCAGAAACTCCTGGGTTGCCTCCTCCGGCTGCGCCTGCTCCGCCGCTCGGGCAAAGGCATCGACAATGCTCTGAAATAGTTCCGGTTGCAGGCGTTTGCTCTTCAGCAGCATTTCCAGACACTGTTGGCGCACCTCCAGCGTCTCCAGCTGCCCCGCCAGCTGGGCAATGGCAGCGATCTGTTGCTGCCTATCGTCGCCGGAGTGGGACAGAGCGCGCAGCTGATTGCGCAGCCGGCGCAGCGAGTGGATGTCCCGGGATGTCTGCGAGCTGGTCTCGCTGAGCGCATAGTGGAATGGTATGAGCACCTCCTTCAAGCTGCCATCGCTCGGATCGAGGAACAGGCAATGGTTCACGCTGGGCGACTTGCGCGGCTGAACGCCAGCGGCGCCCAACGGACCGTGGTTGTTGTACACCAGCTGGCCGCACTTGGACACATTGAAGGCCGCCACTTTGGGCCCGTTCTGCAGCGCCCAAATGTCCAGGCAGCCGAGGCGTGGGGCGTAGATGACCAGGAAGAGCGCCCGTCGCTTGTGCGTCTTAATGCCACGCACCGACTTCTCCTTGATGGGCACGAAAGCGCACTGCGCATCCCGATAGCCCTTCCAAACGCGCAGGATAATTGCCTGCTGTGTGTCCACCAGCATCACGCGGTCCAGATTGTCCGTGACAGCGGCCAGTTTGCCGCCTGGTGCCAGGATTAGAGCCAGGCCATCGCGCTTGCCGTCGTACAGGCGACAGCGCGTCCGCATGGGCGCCTCCTTGCTAGGCAGCGGCATCTGTTCGGGCACGTCGGACGCTGCCTGCGGCGCACGCCGAAATAATCCGCCCATCAGATTTTTGTATGCCATGCCAATAACATCTTTGGCCACCTCGCCCAGCGACACCGTCTTGTAGCCCTCCTCGGCCACGAAGAAACCCAAATAGGGCTCAGCGCCGGCTGCCACGACCTGGGCGCTGCGCACCGGCGTCGCCTGGACTTTGGCAAAGTAGCCGTAGCCGATGCTCTGCTGCACAATGTAGTCGTAGGTGGATGTGCGTTGATTCGTGTAAATAGCGGCATCGTTGAGAATGCTCTCGCGCTGCCGCTTGAACTTGTATTTCTGAAAGGGCGCCACATCGGCGCTGGGATAAACGCTGCGCTCCAAAGCGTTGCGCTGCGCACTGTGGCGACTGTTGGCCAGTATGGGCAATATATCCTGGCCCTTGATGAAGCACATGCAGTCGCCGTAGACAATGTAGAGCAGCGCATCAGCTTCCGTGTGACGTGGCGGCGACAACAGCTTAATGCCCAGCACGGAATCCTCCTGGCAGCTGTTGGGCAAACACAATTTAAGCCTTGGCTACTCAAATGTATTCTCCATTGTTAGCTTACCACTGCGAAAGAGCTTGACGCCCGTATCCGTGTAGAATATGACCATGCCCGAGGAGAGGCCAACTGCAACGCAAATCCAGTCGATGTCCGTGGAGCGCATCATGGGCATGCACATCAGACTGGTGACTATCTGATTGCCATCCACCAGTTCGCCGCACCAGCTGAGCGCATATGTGTTCTCGTTCCCTCGACTGTCCCAGCAGGTGGTCAGAAAAGCCAACTTTTCACCTTGGGCCAGGGCAATTGTCTCGCCCGTGGGCGACATGGCGTAGTTGATGCCTTTAAGCCAGTTTTCATCTGTGTTTGCATGTAAAAGCCATTACCAACTGTAAGCAAGTGCTTCGTACTTCAATTTTTACCATGGCCAAGTCCAAAGTATTCCTGAACCTTGCGAAAATCTAAAATATTACCAAATGTTTTCACTTCGCAAGCCATTTTCCTTTGTTGTCATGCCGCAGCTGATTGATACGGAGGTTGCCAGACCGCTCAAGCCACCAGCTGTTCAAGTACAAAATGTAAACAAGAGTATGACCGGCTTGCCAAATGTTTAGCTCGATATACAATTATCGAAAAGTGTTGCACTACGCATTTCATCTAATTGGCGCCAATTCAAATGTTATAAATGATTCAAATAAAACAAGAGTTCTATTAATAAATTAGAAAAGTACATTAAAGCCCTTATATCAATGATTTGGGACGCCCAATAATACCTTTAATATTCCAAAAATATAAATACACATTTACAAATTCTATGAACAACGTGTGCAATGTATAATTAATTCAAATCCGACTCCACACCACTGTCAATATAGTCTTTCAGCATAATACCACAACTGCTGGGCAGCAATCGTGTCCAGTTATTGATGTACATCAGAGAGTTGGGTATCGTGACCTCTAGACTATCGGACCGATGCGCCTCCACAATGCGCTTGGCCACTTCTTTGGGATCCAGCAGGCCCAAAATGGTGGGGAACTTGACCTTTGGATACTTGCAAAGACCCGTGTTGGTCATGTATGGAAAAATAGTTGTGACTTTTATCTAAAATTGAAATCACATTAATTAAGCGCACATCAGATACAATAACGTACATAATCACTTAGTACTAACCAGATCTTTGTAGGGACCCTCGCGCAGTTCCTCGTGCAGGGCCTCCATCATGCCGCGCACTGCGTATTTGGTAGCACAATATGGCACCAAATTGGACAGACCCACCAGGCCGGCAATGGAGGATAATGAGATAATGTGTCCGTGCCGCTGCTCCTTCATTTGATCGAGAAACGCCTGTATTGTCCAGAACTGTGAGAATACGTTGACATCGAAGACACGTTGTATTTCCTCGGCCGATTGCTGCGGCAGGGGATGTGTTGGCATTATGCCCACATTATTGACCAGCACCGAGACCGGGCCCACCTCCGCCCTGACACGCTTCGCCAGCGCCAGCACCTGCTCGCGCTGGGACACGTCACAGCTGATGGGGGGTAAATTCGATATTAAATCGGGGAATTCCTCTAGGGCAAAGAACCCACCTATAATTGTGCACGGCGCCACGGTTCAAGTGTTTCACCTTTTGCACAGTTTCCATGTTGTTCTTCTCGTTGATGTCCACGCAGACCACCGTGCTGCCCCAGGCGGCGTAGTGCAGGGCAAGTTCTCGCCCAATTCCATGACCGGTGCCGGTTATCTACAGTTTAAATATAATATAAAATATTACCGTAATATAGTAAAAGATGTAGCTACTTGCCAGCACAACCTCGCCGCTGATGTCCTTTTGCTTTTTGGGCAAAAACGAATGCACCAGGACTTTAAATAATTCCAAGAGCACACGTGCGAACAACATTAGAAATTGCAGTAGTTCCTGCATAACGGCAAAAATCCGCTTGGAGGCCGTTGTGGTGCTGAATTTAAAGCAGAATATTAATAAAAATTAGTAAGTTTGAATATGGTATGTGTCGGCAAAATAAATATCTTTGATAAACCTCGAGAAAAATGTAAAAACATTTTTATCTAAATTTACATTAAAATGACTGTTTTATAAATATAAATAATAAAAACTGTTTGCTTAAAAAGTCATTAGCTGTCAGAAAAACAAATCTCAAAAAGATTGTCAAACAAGATGAAAAATATGGATAATCAAAACTATTCCGTTTTAAAAGTAATAATCAAAAATCAAATTAAAATTCAATTTAAACTTCTACGGTTTATTAACTTTTTAAATAAATAATCTCAAAAACCCATAAAAGCATATTCATTTCCTTAAACACCAGAAATTCACTTAAATTCCCTTAAATTACTACATCCCGAAAATTCCCCACAACAATTGTAAACAATATAAACAAACAAAATTATAAGGTCAGCAAACGAATAAACCCTCTGAAATTTCCTGGTCTCAAAATTGCCCTATTGGTAGGAGGGCGTTTGTCAACATTTGTTAGGATTTTAATGAAAAAAAAAACACAAATATTAGTTATGCAAACTGAGCTGCAAATGATTAAACTTGCAAATTTTGTGTCGTATTTAATTTATCTATTTGTATGCGGTTTTAAGTTCATTTTGAATGTGCAACGTTCAAACGGTCAGCGGACTTTGGCGCAATGGAAGCGCAAGCATAATGCCGATAATGGGACTATCTATAACTCCCCGCTCCAGCTGTGGACTTGGCTTGACTTGACTTGTGTTGACGATAAATCTTGACCTAGTTTTTCCTTGACACTACCGGCTGCTATTAGAACTTTGACTAAAATTCATTAAGATGATGACCGTGCACAGTTGCATTATTGCTTTAGGGTCGTCGTAATCAATAGTACAGTACTCGCTTAAAAGCTGCAACTCTCGGTATTAGAAACGTACTGTTATTAAATCAAAACATGCAAATTGTAATTAATAAAATATTTTTTGCACTAGCGTTACTTAACAACAAAACATTTTTAACTCCAATACATTATTCAAAATTAATTGTTGCTTTAGTGCTGTCGTTAATATATCGTACAGTGGTCACTCAATAATAAGAAGCGTACGATTATTAACACTAAACATTGAAATTTTAATTATTAAAATTGATTTTGTACTAGTGCTGCTTGACAAAAAAAACATTTTTAACTACAATACATGAATAAAATTAAATTGTTTATGAAAAAACTGTTTCTTAATTTGGCAATTCAATAAAAATTACTTTGTTCTTTATTTTCCAAACAAAAAGCCAAAAATACTAACAAACCAAAACTTTGTTCTTAAAATGTAAATTTAGAAAATTAATTTTCTTGTCTATAAAATTTAAAAGTTTCAATTTACGAAAAATGTTTAAATATTTAAATGAAAAGAAGTAGAAAAAGAAATTTAAGAAAGCACGCATTTTAAATATAGCTTTTCGATTATGACTCGGAATCAATTGGTTGTAATTATCGAGCGTACTGTGTTTATTTAAAATATTCTTTATTTACTGTCAAGTAATGTTGTATTTGACACTTACTGTATAATTTCGCGCTCAATCATGATGTTAAACACAGTTTGTTTGGCTTCAGCAAAGGGATCGATTTTCGAACAAGCTGCAAATTGTAAATGGCAATTTGTATTATTTGTAATTATAAACTTTAAGAGTCACATAAAATGTTCAATGCAAGTGCTGTAACAAGTTATCTTCCGTATTTTCTTGTTTTCTCCCTTTTGGCGATTTTTCAATTGTGGTTTTCAGCGCTTTTCATTTCAACAAGCGGCAGACGAAAACGCTGATGAGCCGGGGGTTTTACGCGGGGGAAGGAGGGGAGGGGGGGCGAGAGAGAGCGGGGGACGGCGGCGTAGGCGAGCTATCTGCAGCTTGTAGCTGCAAATGCAACATTTCCACTTTCGTTTTTGCCGCAGAGGCCACTAAAACTAACAAATTACGTACACTACAATGTGGCACACACACACACACACACGCACAACCAACTATTACGCTATGCCAAAAAATATAGAAAACATTTGCAGGCGGCTTTTCCGCTAGACAAGCAACGCGCAGACCGAGCGACCGACTGACAAACGCCAGACATTTGGCTTCTCTCTGTTCGCCGACTTTGGCGGTTCTCTTTGCCCCGTTTGCTGTGGCAACTACATGTTGCAACGGCTGTTGGCATTTCAATAGGCAGCGTTGGCGACTGCAACGCGAGGTGCGCTCTTAAAGTTTTCCACTTGACTCGTGGCCAAACTTTCTTTGCGTTGCACGGGGCGTATGCGTAATGCTTTCTTGCCACAAATTACTTGATTACCGTTATGCAATGGCGTTGTTTGGTAGTTTGTTTGTTTAAATTTAATGTTATTTTTGACTGCTGTCCAACCGAAACGCTTCGCTGCTTGCCACCAACTGATTTGAGCTGCGTGCGCGCAAAGCCAACGAAAACTCGCCAAGCTGCGGGTGAGGCCGCACTCAAATAGAGAGTAAGAGAGAGAGAGAGAGCGAGAGAGCGGAAGAGCCGCTCTCAGTGATCCTTAGTGACAGATTTTGAGCGTCAACCGAAGTGAAGGACAGCTCAAAATGTTTTTGTGTATTCAAACAAATGCGGACCAGCGACATGACCTTCGGTTGACAAGTTTAAAACAAAAGCTGATTTGCAGCTTCATTTTGTATCTTTTAGCTTTTATGCCCTGTACATCTGACTAAAGAGGGCGTTTTTGGTTTGTGCACATGTATGTGACACATATGTATGCATAGAGCTAAGTTTTTATATCGCAAATAAAATTTAGTTTTACTCAAAATCGATATTTTTCGATTTTTTGATCACTTTTTGGAGTTTCATAGACACAATATTTGGTAAGCGATTTCTTGTATACCACTCAAAGTCAAGTTTATACAATTATCTATAGTTTATTTTGTTTCCACAAAATAGCTAAATATTTATTTGTAGCCACAATTATGATCAGAACTCACATATGATAAGGGCTAGCGCTACCGAATTTCGATTTCATACGCCCTTAAGACAAAATCGATAGTATAAATTTCCATTTCTGTTTTCTTAATCATATCATTTAAAACGGAGATTGAAAAATCTAGAGCCAGACAGTTGAGCATAAAAGTTGCCGTATAGCATACACAGATCGAGAAATTCAAATGCTTTTATAACTTTCCAACTTCAGCAAAAATTACATTTTTATTTATTTAGGTACATATGTATTATTGATTATTGGAATATAGAATTTAGTTGAATGTCATATTTTAGGCATAATTTCATAATAAAAATAAATTATAGCTACATTTTTGTGTTTAATAACATACATTTATAAATAAATATGGGACTTCACCGCTGGGCACAGGGTATCCCGTAGTCGGTCATTCTCGATCAGAGCACTCCGGCCTGTTCATCTCGTTGTTGTTGAATGATTTACCGTTTTTGACGGTCTGCACAGACGAAAAACGCGTTCCATGTATCCAACCTGACGTTGTTATGGCTATGTTGATGACGAGGCAACAGTTCGCGGCCCAAGTTCAAGTTCAGTATGCACAGACCACAGATAAACAAACAAATATCATATGTCTATTTAAAGCCAAATCAGCCGCATGCTGAAGTGCAAAAGAAACTTGAATGAACTTGATTGCTGTTGGGGTTGGGCAGCGGAATTCTGCTGCGTCCTTGACTACAACTTTTCATTATCTCTCACTTTTAATCTCTTCCTCTCTCTGAGGCATAACCAGTATTTTGCATTGTTCTGAAAGTTGCTTTGTTTTTCGGTTGGGGAAGGTCAGTTAAGGCCCGTCGCTCGGCGATCTCTCGTTAATTGGACAGCTCCGATCGACGACCCGTTCACATAATTGGAGTCAATTCGTGATCAGCTGTTGGCCGTACAACAATTATAAGAAAAAGAAGCAGGAACAACAACATCAGCAGCACATGCCGTCGCTTAATTAGGTGACGTGACAAAAACAATAACTGCAAGTACACATGTCCTCAAGTGACATGTAAGAGAGTGAGAGACACAAATGGTTGACTGGCAGATACCCTGTAGTACATAACCCTTTTTAGCCTGGTTAAAGTGCGAGGAAATACAATGTATTTTAACCGAAAAGTAAAATATTCTTGATCTGAATATGCTACAAGAGAACCTACTATGTACATATATACACATGTACATATGTCAAATTGGTAGCTCCGAGATATGCTTAAAAAATCAGTAGCTGGATATCGTTAATGTTCATTTTTGAAGTAACAAGGAAAATAATAAAAAGTAGATAATAGATAAGATATATCTATGACATAAATTATGTTCTTTTTGAATGAGGGAAATACAGTTTATTTTACCTATAATTATACTTTCCAAAATGCTTATATTGATTCCAATCGTAGACATATACTTACATTTTATGGTTAAAGTTTATAAAAGATCCCTTAATCCCTTAAGAATACCCTTTATTTACCTTTAGCATAGAGTTATTGACATATACAAACATACATCAAACATCGAACATTTCGTGCCTTTTATGTAAATCACCAAATCAATTGCGTTGTTTTGTTTGCCACAAATCAAAATAAACAGTCTTGGTTAATTTCACCTGATTCAATCAGAGTCGAAGCGGAACTACAACCCTCCGGCCGTATAATAGACGTATTCCCCAATCCGCGCCCCGAATGGGCATTAAAAACGCAACTGCTGAGTTAATGCTCAGCCTTTATGGGTGCTCCGCCCCCTCTTATCGCCATGGTACGAACATATTCTCATATATGTCTGTACTATATTATTTGCGTGCATTAACAATCAATAATGACAAAAGCAAACTCAATTACGAAGCTATGTTTGGGTTTTGGATAAGTTGACTTATGCATTTATTAAAGTTAAAAATAATTGATAAGCGCCGGTTAGTTGAAATAGCTAATGCACAATAATGTAAATTATAATTTCTGGTAAACAAAGCAACTGTTGATGGCTAATAACTTCTAATAAAGGTATTATTAAGAAATTGGTGGAGAAGCTATGGACTCTTTTAGAATCTAAGGTAATTAGCTAGAAAAGAAATCTCTCTACTGTATCTAATTAGATTGTTGAATCGATATTATTAATTGGATTTAAAGTCAAAATCACGCATCACGTACAACACAATTAGAACTTATTCAAACTTACTTCGTTAGTGAAAAAATTCTTAAGATTTCAAGTACAAATAAAGCTAAATATTCGTAGATCAAGAACTTAAAATGTTATACTTGAATCAAGAAAACCCCAAAGGGCTATATTCTTTTAATCGGTTAAAAATATACATATATCCACATTTCTGCAGTTTTTATGATTTCTGAAATCTATAGATTTATGTGCACATATATAAACAGGCTGAAGTAGAACTTGCTTATGAATTTGTTATTAATCAAATTTTATGGCTGCATGGTACGAAAATATATAGTTACATGTAGTACACATTTGGTACCCATTTAGTACACCTTAAATACACATTTAGTTGTGACCTTGACTTTATGTGTACATTAACACATTAACTATTCCAACTCCACAAACTGCATTTGGCTGTCCTTTTAATGTACACACATGCACATATATAAATAGGTATGTGTTTGTGTGTATGTGCATTTGATTGCGTTTTTAATTGTCAATTGGGGCATTTATTCGTTTGCCGGCACTGCGCTGCGTGCAACAAACAAACGAACAAACAAACAAGCTAGCAACAACAACAAGCGCTATGCAAATGAGATAGCAACAGCAGCAGCAGCCGTTACGTTACGTTACGTTGCGTTCGCTTACGTCGCAACGTAGTGGCAACTTGGGCAGCGCAGCCTAAAAGTCGGCTTCAGTTGTCATTGGCGAGCCAAGCGGCGAACAACGCGGCGAAAAAGTAACGGCACATCAAATACGAACCAACGTCAAAATGTGAGTGAGCTGTATGCCTCAGTATTGGTGTGTGTGTGTGTGCATGTGTGTCTGGCTTGTGGCTTTTGTGTTTGTGTTTGTGTTGAGCTCGTGATTTGTTTACCTGTCAAAATAATAAATAAAAGTTTCGTGTTGCCAGCGCCGCATCAAATACATTTTTTATTGTTATTATTGTTGTTGTTCTTGCTGCTGTTGTTGCTGCGGTGTTTGTTGCCGTTGGCATTGGATGACGCGGAAGCAACTCATGTTGCGCCTCCTGGCCAGGCTTTCGCCTTGGTTTCATGGCGCCAGTCGGCAGTCTGGCCCCAAAAGTCAAAGGATAAACGTGCCGACTTTCAGATAGCAGTGGCAAAGGGCGGGGGGCAACTGTCTGCTCTGACAGGAAAACGTTTTCACTTACGTTTCAAATTCAATTTCGATTCGAGTTCAATTACGGCTCGATATTCACGCGTGTGCAACAGTTTTCATTTTATGTGTACCCTGTAAGCCATTGAAAATGGGTTGAAAGCGAGGCTTAGAAACAAATGCATTGGTTAATTTGCAATTACTACATTAATTTTTGTATGCCCTGATTTTTCTTTTATATATTTTACATAAATAACCCTTGTTTTGGAACCTAAAATCATAAAATCACCTTTGCATTTGGTATGTATTAAATTTGTATTAGTTTTTGCCATTGCAGCAACGATAATATTTCTGCCAATTATCCAAATCCCAAATTTATAAATTTTCTGACCTTTAAGACTTGGTGCTTTGAGGCCTTGGGAATAATAGGGGCAGCACTTATAATAACTTGTTAAAAGCTATCCTACTCATCTAAGTGCCCAGGCATTTAGGCAACTGAACAATGAAGACCCGGGCTCGAATGGGAGGCTAGTACTTGGGGAACCGAAGGTCATAGAAGCCAGTATTATTTAAAAGTTATGTCGATATTTCACAACTTTATTCTATACTTTAAATAATAATAATAACATTTTTCTCAATTTTAAATAATGAAGCAATGAAGACGAGGGCATGGGTTCGAACCGTACCTCATATATAAATGCAGTCATAATAGGAAAGGACATTAAGAATTAAAAATAATCAGGCAATAAATCCAAAAGTTTTCATAACATTAAACGAAGAATATGAAAAAGAAACAGGGTATCCCGCCGGCGAATACACTCGACTAGCGCACACAACCTTGTGCCCTGAAGCCTTCAAACCTTAATTGCACACCTTGCTTTAGCTGTCAACTAACCCAACTGATTTGTAACATTCCATACAGGAGCTCATTCCGACTGTCTTTGGCCGCATCAGGATGTCGTTGTCCACGGCGCTGATACCGCAGCAGCGACCGCCGTGCAATCGGAAGAGCGCCCAAATCTTCGCTAGAATCCTCGAGCAGCGCTATGCTCACTGGAGTTATATGAGAAATCGCAGCATTTGCCGCAGCAGCAACGCCGTTGTGGAGCGGCAGGCGCAGGGCATTGTGAGATGTGTCAACCAGGTTGGCAGCCCGTTGCAGACGCAGACGCAGACGCAGAGATCGGCCAGCTTTCTGGCGCTGCAGCGGCAACAGCTGCTGGCCCTGCACAGGGAGGACTATCGCATCTACCCGCAGAGCATCGATCTGGACGCCTTCTTCGGCGAGGAGCAACAGTGCGAGAAGGTATCGGATGTTTGCCTGCTCAACGATCACTTCATACTGGTCAAGATGCCCGGCGAGCAGGCGAAGATTGAGCGGCAGGCAGCCCCAGTCGACCTCCAGCGCAAACTGGGCGCCCGGCTGCCGCGTTGCTTTAAATGCAATCGCGGCAGCCGCGTTTCGCCCATCCTGGAGGAACTGGAGGAAGCGGAGCCAGTTGACAACAATCCCTGGCCCTCCCACGATGATGACGATGTGGAGGTCTTTGCCTCGAGCACGCGCATTATACCCGCCCACAGTCAGCAACAAATGCAGGTCATTTCCAAATCCCTTCAAGCGCCTGTCATAGTGCAGCAGCCGCTGCCACAGAGGAGCGCTCCGGCTGCATCTCTGCAGCTCCAGCTGGAGACGCTACAGTCACCGCCGCCGCCGCCACCAGCCGATGCCTATCCCCATCCCAGCAGTCGCGGCCCATTGCACTGGTTCCTCTGGCCGTTCCGCCGGCGCTTTGCCGGCAGACCCAAGGCCCAGCTCGCCGCCGTGCACAAGACCTACTTTATCAGATGGAACAAGCCGCCGGATACGCTGTGGCACGGCTATGGCGTGGAGCGTGCCCCGGCGGACAGAGTCGGACTGCGCCGCTGCCGCTCCGCCATATTTTAAGCGATATTCATCTATTGTATTTATATGTATATTTTGTATATATCTGGGGCAACTAAGGCTCCAATCCGCAATCGATCAAAAGAACCGAAAGGAAGGTTTAATTAAATAAATGAATGAATGATGAAATAAAAAAATATAATATAAAATAATAAAGATAAAATCATATTTAAATTTTAGGCTTGTTAGTTAATTTAAAATTAAGTATGAAATAGAAACAAATATAGATCTACATAGAAAATGTAGATTTAAAGCTATTTACAGATAAATTTATAGGTACAGATTTAGATAATTAAAAAAAGGTAAAATATTGGCAAATAAAACCAGTTTATCAGAGTGAGCTTAACTACACAACATATAATTTACAAAACTGTCAGAAACATATTCGGAACTATTTCAATATTCAACGTCTTCGAAATTGGATACGTCAGATTTAATAAACGTATGTACAATTAAGCCCCTTTCTGGCATGGTCTGTTAGTTAATCAATCAGATTTGTCCTGAGGATCTCACAAATATTCATGGGCTGAAAGATTTTAGATTTGCGATTCTTCAAATTTAAAGTTCAAGACTTCTGTCGTAGTTAGGCATTATATCGAAATTGATTTTACCATCCACAATCTATCTCTCTTTCTCTGTATCTGTTTTATCTCTCTCCCTGTCCAATATTAAATGTACATATTTTACAACTTATTTTATGTTATAAATTTGTATTCATTCCTTTTTTATTATTCTTCATTCTTAAAAATAAATAAAAGTCATAAGAAGCCTTTTTAATATCACCCATTTCATGTTAACAAGTTCTCCATCATTTCCAGTGAAAAAGTCTGCCACAAGTCAAACTTAATTTCCGCATACAAGTACTAAACAAATATATATGCCAACAAATATCAGTTAAGACCTAAAACGTGCTGCATGCGGCATTTAGTTGTAGGGGAAAATAAAGAAACGAAACTGAAAAGTCCGTAAGTTGCAGCCAATATGCAGATAAAGCAAAAAGTTCAACTCCATTTTCAGTGGAATTTGCACGAGTCCATGAAGTCAACGCCAAGTCTGGCTACGGCCGGGGCCAGCTCTACGGCTACTTTGTTGGAGTCACCGCTGGCGTTGTTGTTGTTGGCGCTTACCGTGAAGGGGGCTTCATTAGCTGCGCCAACATCGGTTGGGGCCTGCTTTCAAGGAATGTCGGGCAATGTCGTTCGTTACTCTCTAGCCGCTAGGTGGCGCTGCCCGCGAAGCGTGCGACTAATTATGATGGCTACCATAAAAAAGTCTAGTAAGTACAGAGGGATGTCGCCCGGTCGGGTGTACGTGACTGCGTAATCCTCTGGGTTTTCAGGTACTCACAAAGATCACAAAGACAATTACCCGAAAAAAGAATATAAGGTAAGAATAAAACTTATGTGTACATGGATGTATTTGTTGTATTTAGAAAAGACATAAAAACCTTCTCATTGATAGAATTGATAGAATAGATATGGTCTGAGGTACATTTACTAGGGATTGGAATTTTTTTGTTGCTTTTGAAATTGGTTTATAAAGAGATCGGTTTACTGACATCGGATATATTTGTTGTATATATATATTATATGCGCCTGGTTTCAAAAACTCTGTTAAAATACTAAGAGTGACTTTAGTTACCCTTTTCATACATTTGTTGTATTATTGGGTGTCAAACTGTGCTGCCAGTTAAAATAGAACATAATGATAAGAAACTTCCTTAAGCGAGAATAAACAGTTGGAGTTGCTAGACTTGATAGTGATATAATATTTTTATATTATAAATATAATAGTATGTTATAGTAATAACGCACATACCCTTTTTCACTGTGTAAGCAGAGTATGAAAACAATGCATATAGCTCAAGCATCGAGACGTGCCCACTCTCCCTCTCTTTCTCTCTCTCGCTCTCTCTTTCTCTCGCTCCGTCCCTTTCTTCTTGTGGCAGTCACGGGGGCGACTGCAAGCTCCATGTGCCGCAATATACATAATAATAATAAAAAAATTAAAATCGTCACGCCAGGCGTCAGTGCAGTGAAGCAATCGCGGCGTGAACAAAGCCCACGGTAAGCCCAAAAGGAGCTCGGACCGAACGTTCCGAGCTGACCCGACTGGAGCTGCTCCAGCAGCACTCAGGGCACCAGGTCATAATAATAAACTATTAATATTAATATGCAACAGCTAGGTGTATCGCCCGGGCGATAAGATGTCTACCGTTTTTGCCTTTTTGGTATATCGAAAATCGAACTGTGGAGTATGAAAAGCGCCGCTGCTTGTACAACATTTCACATAATATGCCCATTGTTCTCTCCTTGATTGCCCTTCAGCCGTCTGTTGCCACTATTTGTCATTAATTATAATGTCAGTTCGGGCACAGGTGAGCGCATTAGCATTGTCCATTTATTGTATTAGATGCCACAGACCCAGCCAGAGTTACGTACTACCTTAGCCCAATACATAGGGGGGTTAAGGAGTTGGGCTAGCCGAAGGGCGCCACCTGTGTGCAGGTAGGCGCACTAGAAAGCCACAATAGTTAATTAGTTCAAGTTTGTTGGAATTGGTTTCTAGATCCACCGTTGGGATAGCAAAAGGGAAAATGCATGTTTAGCAACGAATTAACTGTGAATGATACTATCCCGTTACTGCACGCAATTTTCGTAAAAATAATTATTTGGCTGGTAATATTTATTTTAGCTTGGGTTATGTTGCTTATTATCCAGAATATTCAACATTTGTTTGTGAAAATTTGAGTTAAATTTTGCTCGGAACGGATTCAAAATCATTTTCAAAGCTTAAGAAAAATATCACAATTATCATATATAAACATCATACTTTTATTTTTGAGCATTAACTTGCGGAATCAGCAAAACCTAATAATACCTGTATATTATATATAATTACATATTCTTTTACTGGTTGATTTCGAATAACTAAAACCATAAAAATTTCAATTTTTAATTTGAGTATTTTAATTATTACATTATTTTCTTTCTGTAAGATATCAGCAAATGTATCATTTTATTTTTTAATTCCTTGCACTCCTATGTATTTGTTTTTGGCAAATGTTTCTGTTGTTTACTTCAAGTAAATTTTAAATGTATTTTTCTTTTAAATTTTCAACATTTTCAACGAAATTAATGCGCCTAAATATTGTTGTATTTTTAATAATAGAAAATACTATTCAACATTTGGTGAAAAATACCTAGTTCCCAAACTCCATTGATATTTATTAAAATACAATTAAAGGCTATAAATACTTAGTATTTGCAGAATTAAGTTATTTCCTCTGCCTAAAAGAAAGTCCAAGCTGACAAAACCGAAAGTACCTCAACAATGTGTTGTCTGCGATCCCAAAGCGAGGTCCATACGAAAATATTTTTAATTTTCATAGACGAACTGTGTTCTAAAATAGCGTATCGGTTCCAGAGTCTCAGTTAACAATTTGCAGTTGGTTTGTGGTGGCAGCGTCCACAAACAGAAGACACTTGCTGGTTGAAGTTGCCAAAAGGAAGCTGACAAGTTGCCAGCCAAGAGGCACCACAAAAGGAGCAGCAAGCAGCAGCGGCAGCAGCAGCGGCCGAAGGTCCCGCCAAGCATTCCGAATCGATTACGACTATTTGCAAGATCAAAAGCAGAACAGTGCCGAGCTATTAGTGTGTCTCGCTCTCGCTCCTGCTCCGATCGTTCAGCCTTGTGTTTATTAATAAAACTCCAACTGGCAGCGCTGAGAACGAGATAGAGAGATCGTCGCGAAACAGAAACAGTTGGTGGTACCAGAACTCAGCTACAAAGTGTTGACAATGCCAGATTTGAAGTCCGACTGCGCAACGACCTTCGACCTGAGCGACGTCTCCTGCAATCATCGTTAATGATCGCAATGTCCTTGTGCGCCTCAATTTGACAAATCAATCTGTGAGCTAACAGCATGAGCTCCGTGGGACAGCAAAGGCGACGAACAGGATGAAGATGAGCAGGACGCTGCGAATGAGGAGGCGAATGAGGATGAGGACAGGACACTGCATGTGTCCAACTGCAAACATTGCCAACTGAACAGTCGACAGTAGTTCGTCGTGACAGACCAAACCAAAATGTTTGCCAATAGACATTGATTATGTGCCTGGACGGGTCGTGGCGTGAGCTACTTAAACGGGTTCCATTACCATACAAATTGATAGCTTCTATATACTATTAAAAAACTTATAAATTCATATAGACCCTATCTTAAAGTCTTCATTGCGAGCACATCGGTTCTCTATAATAACAATTATACACTTAAGACTGAAGTTGGGAGATAATTTGGCGACATAATCGTAATTTATTTTTAATAGATAGTTTGAGAGTATTTACAGAGTTTGCCTATGTATCTATAGTTAATAGTTATAAAGATAGTTTGGCAATATATTCACAAAGAACAAATTTAAAATGTATTTGCGTCTCTCTTCTTGAAAATTTATAACAATCGATTTTGAAGTTGATAGTGTAGTATTGCTTTAGAATCTTTTAATTATTAGTAATTTATGGAAAATAGTTTGGCAATACATTTGAAGTTTATAGTGTTGCGATAAAATAGAAATTGGAAGATGTTTTTTAACGATAAAGTATATGTAGCAGAAAGTTTGGCTATTGCATTAGTGTGGCAATAATTTATAAAATAGTTGAAATATAATTTGGCAATACACCAAAGTACATTTTAAAAAAGATACATTAATTAATTATCATTAGATATTGTGAACTTAAGAAAAGCTTCTCAATTTGACAGGCGCTGCGCTTTTTATCCCCAAAAATGTTCCAATCCTCTTAAAATGGGCAAAAGCAATATCTCATTCATGGCTTTCGTCATAATAAGGTCACATATGTATATGTGAGTAATATGTAAACAGTTATCTGTGATATATTTACAGGGTGACTCCTCGTTGAGTGCAATAATATAAAGCATTTCAATTTCAACTCTGTTTTCAAGTCCAATTCCTGACTGATTATAATCAGTCTAATAATTAATAATTATTCGAAAATTCTTAGATTACATTTATATAATTGTTTTCAACAATCCTATTATTAGTATTTTCTCGTGGGCGAAACGCATTGTTATACCCAGGCAAAATGTGATGTTACCTCTCTTAAATCCCAAAAATGTATCAATATTTAGAAAGTCTGCAGAAACTGAAAAAATTAATAAAAACTCCCAACGATATTGTATTTTTATCTGCCAAGTTAAGAAGAGATTGTAGAATAAATGTAAATGTAAGATTACCTTTGACCTGACTACAGGGTATATATATATATATATATATATATATATATCTTCAAGTCAGGTGAATGATCTGATTGGTTCATCAACCATACCCCAGTTTTTATAACTGTTTCAAAATTCCATTTTCGTCTAATGAATAGAAACATTGTATGTTCCTAAATAGAGTAGATATCATCATACATAGTTTCATTCAGCCTGGATCACATAATCCTCGATTATCCTTGACTTACAGACTTTCCTGGCAGCCTCAAATGTTTCACTGTTGAAGCAAACACCTCATTAGCAGGGATTATCGGCCCTTGCGACTAGCCAGAACTCTGTCTCTCTCTCTCCCTTTCTTTCTCTCTCTTTACCTGACTTTGACTCTGTGCCGTACCCGGACTCGAACTCGAACTGAAAGCTAAGCCTTTCCCCGCTTAACTCTTGCCTGTGCGCGACTTGGCCGAAAAGGGGTTCGTGTCCGGGCTGAGAGCTGCGCATGCGCTTGACCCGGCCCGAAGAATGACGGCAAATAAAACTTTATGATCCGTCGTAAAATGAGTCGAAATGTTGCCCGTCAAAGGATGGGCCACTGCGCTCCGTTTACTGCATGCTTCCTGGCAGCAAAGGATTATTTCCGAACTGGCTAATCCTTATCTGGTGTCGTGCCTGTTTGTTTATGCTCTGCTCTCTCTCTGTCATGTACGGCAAATCCTCTGGCCACCTTGTGAACCCGTCTGCGCCCAGACTCCTGGTCCATCCAGCCTCCTGGAACTGCAATTTATTCGCACAGTTTGCCAAATATTTTGGGACAGTCCGCTCATTTGCCGGCTCGGCTGTCGCCCGGACCCGTAAATATTTTGAGGTTTTGCGCTTCTTATGCCCCGGGAAACGCCTCGTATATGTGTGTACATATGTGTACCTACACAGAGTGCGAATTGCCGCTATAATTGGACCATCAGCGCGAACATTGCAACAGGTTCAAATCTGACATCTAACCATTTATTTATAAAAAATTGAAGATGTAAAAAATTGATTGGACATCGAAAAGTAAATACCCTTTAACAGGGAAGCATGTGGCAAAAAATGTTAACTATACATATTATGTGTAAAAATAATAATTTATCATATCAATTAAATAATTAACAGGAAATAATTACCCAGTTTTTCTCGGTTAGAAAAGTTTGTTTTAAACTAAAAATGAGTTTGCATTCCTTTTGTTTTTCAAACTTAAATAAAAATAGGAGGATTGGAGTGCAAAGCTCAATTTGTAAAAAACATTCACAAAAAGGTTTTAAAATAAATTTAAGCCAAACGAATGAAACCAAAGAGGTAGAAAATAACTGTTTTCCAAACGGAAGAAATTATCGCAAGCTGCCTAATATAAAACCAAGTTTTTGGGCTGTATGTTGATCAGCAATCCGTCAGTCAATCATATGGTCAAACAATTAGTCAACGTTATAGTTAGTTAACCAGTCGGTGAAGTTAGTTAGGAATCAGAATGTAATTAAATCAGTCAGTCAATCAATCAGTTCATTCAATCAGTGAGTCAATCATTTAGTTATTTAGTTAGACATTCATTTAGGCAGTCAATCAAAGGTCAGTCAATCATGCAATCATTGCACTATCAGATCTTCTATATTAATTATTATTATTTCTTAAACCTCTTTAAATGCATTACATATTTGCTTACAATTGTGTAAGACCCATTTGTTAGGGCATAATAAATTAAATTTGTAGCTCATCTCGGTGGCTCTTGCCGCGGATATATTGTAAATTACTATTTTCCTACCTTTTGATGTTCAACACATTGTCGGTTCATTAATCAAGTCGTCTGAGCCGAGCAGCCTCCGCCCCTGATCTCTGCAGCTGAAGCCAAACCAGGAGCGATGGACGGACAGAACTCCATTAGTCGAAAGACTTCGTCGAGCGCTGCGCTTTAAAGTTCAAGTCCAGCATTGAGCTTACGAACTTCGACTCTCGAGAGTGCTTGTAATTCTTTATCGCTACCGAAAATTAATGCGTAGTATTTTGGATTTGTAACATTTACAAAACATTTTTGTCGATGGTTGCGCGCTCGGCTACCGTACTTATATGCGAGATGGGGGGATTGGGGACTGTCCGATGATCAAATTTTAATTAAAGTTTGGGCTTATTGAGCTTATTGCATTATTAGCCTGGCTGGAGATTATGAGAGGGAGAAATCTTGGGTGCTATTAAATTGGCATTAGACAAGGTTCCAAATTGGGAGGTAACCTATAAAAACATGGGTAAAAATAAAATAAAATAAAATA
This sequence comes from Drosophila robusta, assembly GCA_035043565.1. Lineage (NCBI taxonomy): Eukaryota > Metazoa > Arthropoda > Insecta > Diptera > Drosophilidae > Drosophila > Drosophila robusta. The sequence continues at coordinate 6,096,153 of JAWNMW010000583.1, read as the reverse complement.
GAACAGAGCTGAAAATTTAATACACTTGCAGATATACCCTACAAAAGCATAGTGATTGAAACAATATTCAAACAATCTCCAGAAAACTAACGCCTAATGCTGACAAAACTATTTTCAAAAAAAAAACAGGAAAATCTTGATACAAATCTTAAGTTCTAAATGGATTTTGTGCAATTTTTGCAAAAATGTGCTGGAACTTCATAAATACCTGGAACGCAAAACCTAAGTCGATTGTAAAGTCAATATTTACTTTGGCTATCCGCAGAGAGAGGAAGAGAGAGGGAGAGAGAGAAACAGTGAGGAAGAGAAAACACTTAGGACAAACATTTTTCTACATGAAAAACTAGATTAAAATAATAAACAGCCGAGATACGCACAAAATACCTGGGATTGTCTGAGCTGTCTGCGACTCGGGATATGACTTCATTAATTGCCACTTGTTGCACACGTAGATAACTAGAAGTCTGGGCCTAGGTGCTGAGCTAGTGCTCAGATGGTACGCCAGGATAATGTAGAAAGCGAGCGAGGTGTGAATTTGAGGTAAATTGTTGGGACTCCAAATAGGGCAATTAGACAATTCGATAGAATTGATGGGCAATTAACACCTTGGTTGGAGTTATTTAGGTTAATTTTCGTGCACGGCAAAAAAAATGTTGGCTTTAATAGAAAAACATTTTAGTGTTAAACTAAATCTATTTAAAACTGAAATCATATTGTATTCTATACAAATTCGGTGGTCTATTTTCGCTAAAAGTTTCAATTGCGAAATGAATATAGATTTGATTGATATTAAAGTAAAAAGCAGAAAATAATAATACAAATATATACAAATTCATCAAACTGATATGAATTGTAATGGAGACTCAAATTCAAGTTTTCTTGTCTATCAGATGACCGCCATTTTACTGACCTGCTCTTGCTCTTAACCAGACGGCAACTAAACTTGTTATTTGATACGAAAAGAGAGCATGAAAGAGGGACAGATAGAGAGAGAGAGAGAGAGAGAGAGAGAGACAGCACCAAAATTAATTAGCTGATCATAAAAGTCGTGCGCTGAGCGATTTCAAGTACAAATTTGTTTTCAATTTTGATAAAACAAGTTCAAATTTTTTAAATCTAAAAAGGTCCATATTTGTTTTTTTAATTTTTAATTAAAAAATAAGCAAAATGTGGAGTGTATAAACTATTACAGATATTTATTTTTTTGCTGTTAGCTGTTGTTGTTTATAATTCAAAATAAACAAGTTATATGTGAAGTAATTTATATTCCAATTAATTTTTGAAGTTAGTTTTAAGTTTAAAAAAAAACTAAATGGTTTAGAATAAGCTAATGCGATTGTAAGTGAAATTCTTTTTGAATTTTAACTAAATATATAAATCAAAACATGAGTGAAGAAGACAAGGGTTAATTTTAAATGTAAGTTTAAAAAATGTTCTGTTGAATAATAAAAATATTGAAATAAATAAATTTTAATAAAAATGTAGTTCTGAGTGAAGAAGTTTGAATTCCAATAAAGTAGTTTTCAATGAAAACGTTTTGAATTTTTAAAACACAAAACCTAAAACCGTATTGAAATTTGTAACAGTGTAGAACATGAAGCAACTTCCGTAAAACATAAATTTGCTTGGAGATTTGAGTTTTGAGCTGTTGAGTGCACATTTGGCATTGACTGAGCGCGGACGCACAGCAGGTTGGCCCAAATGTCCCGTTGAGTTTGTTGAAATCTTGGCTAGAGCGACGCTACTTAAAGGCCCTAATGTGCGCTGTCTGTGCTTTTGAGCTGCATTTTCGAGTTTTTCCCGAAATCCCATGCTGTCAACAGAAGCGTGTCAAGGTCTGGGCTACTGAATGGACCCGCTAATTCCTGGAAATAATCTGTTCAAATTCGAAAATGATGCCAATTAACAATTTCGCTTCTATTGCATAAATTAATTTATTTATTTTTGTAACTTAAGATCTAGAAACTTAGTCTAGTCTATATATATTTGCGACAGGTACACTCGGAGAAAAGGGCAAACAAAAATTTATTGTACTTAAATCAAGTACAAAATCTATTTAAATTAAGGCGGGATTAAAGTTTCTTAAACCGAAATATGAAAATTATATATTAAGAACTTTGAATACAAAAACTGTAACAAACTTAAAAATAATTTTTCACATTTTCCATTATATTTGCTAATTCTTGTTATAAATATTTTGTGCTTAAACCAAACCTTTAATTTCTTTATGTACATTTTTGAAATCAAGGATGGTTAAAAGTTAATTTTAATAAATTCAATTTCATAGTTAAATTTAATGAAAAATCATAAACTCGAAATGTTATGCTATTGAACATTTTCTGTTGTTAGTATTGAGAGCCTGCTTGCTTTTCTCTGAGTGTATGTTGGTAAATGCGCTTATGATTAGAGCCTGGAAAGCATGTGATAGTGTGTACGTGAATCTTTGGCGACGTCAATATAAAGGTCAGGGGTGATCGCAACACCTGCCCCCGCTCCCGATCTCAGTACCAGGAGTGGTAGAACGGCTGCGGCGGCATCGTGGCATAGTTCATCTTCGAGGGCGACGAGAAGGCGGCTGCTGCGGCGGCGGCCGCATTGAAGTTCTGCGGCATGAAGTGCGTCGTGGAGCTGGGCGGATAGTGCGGCGTCGCGTACTGCGAATGCGCATGGGCGTGGGCATGGGCGTGGGGATGGGGGGGATGCGCATGCGGATGATGCGCATGGGGATGGGAGTGCGTATGTGTCGTGGCCGTGCCATATGGCGTATACTGTGCGGCCGTATGCTGATACGGATGGAACATCTGATGGGCCGCCGACACGGACACCTCCAAGGCGTTGCTCGTCGAGCTGGTGGAGTTGAGCGAATCCTCCGGCGAGAGCGGCGCATTGGGACGCATGCTCTGCATGCCGGCGCTCCAGCTGCTGTACAGCTGCGGCTGTGCGCTGGCGGCGACCAGCTCGGCGGCCTCCACTTTGAGCGCGCCGCTCAGCTCCTCGCTGCCGCCGCTGACATTGGCCAGGGACTGCGACGGCTCCGCGGCGCCCACCACGGCGGACAGGCTGTTCGGCGTCGGCGGCAGCTGGCCGAAGGCGGACGAAATGGACTCGTTGGGACTCTCGTTGCGGGGCATTGTCTGGTGCGGCTCCGATTCAGTGCTGTAAACGGAGCCCAGTTGGCTCTCAAAATGCGCCTGCTCGGGGGCCACGCCGGAGCCAATGATGCTATTGTTGTTGCTGTTGTTGTTGCTGTTGTTGGAGTGTACGTTGTTGTTGACCGTGCTGGGCATTATGTAGCTGGCCGTGCTGGCCATGGCCGGATTGTAGAACTGATGATGATGCGGCGGCGTATTGGCCGCATTCAGCGGCGACAAGCTGCTGCAGAGCGGCGACAGATTGCTGACATTGGCCGAGCTGGTCACCGGGCCGGCGTTGCTGTAGAAATCATACGGATGCTGGTAGACCGCGGCCGCCGGATCGAGGCTCGGCGGCATGCTCATCATGGCCAGCGGCGTGAGGTGGCTGCTGGTCACAATGCTGCCGCCGGCGCCGCCTCCGCCGACGCCTCCGCCTACGCCGCTGCCACTGCTGCTGCCGCTGGGCATGGAGACCGGCGTGGAGACGCTGCTACCGGCGACGGAGGTGTGCTGCTTGCGCAGGCGAGCACGGCGATTGCTGAACCACACCTGGATGCGCGCCTCCGTCAGGTTGGTGCGCTGAGCCAGCTCCTCGCGCGTAAAGATGTCCGGGTACTGGGTGCGCTCGAAGGCGCGCTCCAGCTCCTCCAGCTGGGCCGCGGAGAAGGTGGTGCGGCAGCGGCGCTGTTTGCGCTTTAGCGCAATGCCCGGCTCGCTCTCGCAGTCGGAGACTTCCTCGTCGGAGTGCTTGTTGTTGTTGTTGTTGCTGCTGCTGTTGTTGTTGTTGTGCGACGCGTTGGCGCCACACGGATCGGAGCTGCACGAACCATTGGAGGACTTGGTGGTCTCGTTATCGGCCGGCGCATCGCGACCGCGCACCAGGCGCGATATGGCCGACACGGAGGGCACCATGCTCCGGTCACAGAAGCCCTCGCGGATGAGCTTCTCGCGTATCTCCCAGGAGAACATGCCGGGATTGGTGCGCTTGTATTCCTCAATGCGATTCTCGATCTCGGGCGTGGCAATGCGTGGCTTGGAGCCGCCAATAACGCCCGGCCGTATGGAGCCCGTCTCCTGGTAGCGATTCAATATCTTCGATACACAGCCGTGGGAGACACGCAACTGTCGCGAAATGACGCACGGACGTATACCCTCGGCGGCCATATTGACGATCTTCAGGCGAACATTGTTGGGCAGCGGTCGCCCGTTGATGAACATGCCGCCCAGCTGATTGACACGCCCCTGGCCGCTGTTCATATCTGCGTAAAACGGCGAGAATAGAAAGTTAGTCAGGTAGCGAGAGGCAGCGCGTGTCAGCGATCCGTTTGCCCTTTGCCCTATTGCCTTGTGCCACTTGATTTACGACAACGCCGCGGCACACAATTGACTTCCCGGGAAACGGAAAGCAATCACGGCGAAGGTCGTGCGCACATCATCATCGCCAGCGAACGACCTTGAGCACACTTACCTTGCATGGCCGAATATCCATTGAAGAAGGGTCTGTGCATGGCGGCGGCAAAAGCGGCAACAGTCATAATTCACAGCCAACACAAGTTAACGCGGAAAAAGCTTCCCGGCCTGCACGTAACCGAACGACAAGCGACGGCAAATTCGCGAACACTAACGGCACAATTGCAATATCGAGTCCAATTTGTCGATAATTGTCACACACGATATCGATAGTCAATAACAGTTTGGTTCGATAAGCGAACGTCTCGAAGGCACTTCCAATAAACGCTCAAGACACGACGTCTGGCTCGTTGCGCAGTCGGTGCCGTACTGACTTCAGCTGCCCAGCGACGGGCAAGATCGTTGGCTTTCTGTGAAGCAACGGCGACGGCGGTCGTCGTCAAGATGTCGGCCATCGTGGCAGGTAAATGACACGCGGACCAATCGCAGCACGCCGACATTGCTGTCGCTCTCGCTCACACTTGCGCTGATCATGGGCGAGCAACATTATACAACGGCGTCGTCTCTCGCCAGAGGGCGTCATTAGCAGCGCCAACAGTGGGCCAATGGCAGCGGCTGACTCCAAAATAGCCTTGACTTGAACGCACTCTTTCTCGCCATTAACAAAGGCCCATGTTGAAGTCCTTGTCCCTTTGACCCAGTTTGCAAGTGTCGCAACGGATTCTTGTCGTGGGCAGCTCGGTAATCGAATTAGACGTTGAATGAAACGCGTAATGCAATCGAGTATGCATTAAATAGTTTACAAGCGTATTATATCCTTTATTGATACCTCATTAGGGGCCAATTAATTATGAGTGCAAATCGGCATATTTTAGCATTTCTGGTGCAGTACCTCACAACTTCCTGAACAACTCAAGTCGTGCAAATTTTTGTTGTCTTTACACATTGGTTCCTGTTGAAGAATTTTACGTGAAAGTAATGAAAGTTGTTTTTGTGGATATTCCTGAAAATGGAAAATTACCAAAGTGTATAGATATAAATTCCTATCAAAGGTTTCGTATTTTTAATAAAAAAACTTTTTTAATGATTTTCAATGTGTAATGGAGCATATTATATTGCAAGACTTTCTACGGACTCATTAATAGAGTTTATTTCTTTTTAATATTGTATAATATTTATTTATGTAATTGTGTAAATATCTGAAAATAGCAATCGCTTAAATACCTGTTTAATGATTAAGGAATATACTTATTTTATAAAAGCAAAGTCCTTTGACTTTGATTGTTAAATATAAAAAAAGAACAAGTGTTTTGTTTTAATAATAATCATGGAGTGTCTGTGCATCATACAAATTTATGGTATGCTTCTTTAAAAATGGAAAAATAAGTATCTCTTGGATTATTACATTTCCTGCATTCATTCAATTTCTGTCTATTCAAAAAAGATATAATATATTTAGATTAATATAAATATTACAACAAAATTAAGAAAATAATTTTGCTAGTATGGAGAGTATATTTGCTAAATTGTGGATTTTGTTTAATAGAATTTCATGAAGGTTTTCATTCTTTATATATTAAAAAATAGGACATTATTGACCAACCCTTAACATATAATACCTATAATTGACTGTACGCCTTTTATAAAGTACACTCGGAAAAAAACACCGAATTTTGTTCAGCCAGGTTCCAAATTCTTATTACTGAACTTTTTATCATTCTGAAATAACTAATATTTTTTTGTAAAAAAATTTTTCACTCAATTCAATTAAAATTCAATTTAAAAATTCCAATCATGCTTGTGTAGAACGCCCTTTTTTCTGAGTGTATCCACAATGTAATACTAGCCCTTATAGACCATAGCATATCCTTGTCACGCTCCAGCTTAACGCGGAGCTGCCGCTTGCCGGCGATTGAATTGGACTCGATTCTGAGGTACTTTTGGAAGCGGCGAGCGTGTGAGTTTGATTAATTATCAAATTTCACGCAACGCATGTCCGCTCGACGAAAAACCAAGCGCCGAAATGCGCAAACCCACAATGAGAAGAAAGCCGATGGCAGCCACCCGATGGTGAAGAGAGCGCCAAGAGCTGGAATTGATGAGGGTAAACGCCAGCGCGGAAATTGCTATAATGCTGCCATATCAGCGAATGAAGATCACGACGAATGCCGCATCCTGTTCAAGGACAACGGAGGCCGCAATGGAACAAAGCCGGGGTTTTCTACTGCTCGGTACGGCTGCCCGTTGGGTTTTTGGTTAAGCAAACCCAACGGGAGTACCAACTGAGACATTTTCACCCGGCTGGAGACGAGCGAAGAGTGTCGTGACCTTGGCACGCCTGACTGCTGACTCCTGACTCCTGACCTCGACCGGCAGTTGGAACAACGTTTTGAGCTTAGCGCTGGAGTTGGATCACTGACCAAAGCCAATAGGATCACATTGCTGATCCTCATTGATTTCTCGATTTGCGGCAACAATGAGCGCTGAAAAGGCAACTCATATAACGCTAATTTTGCGCTATCAACGCGGCAAATGGCAGGCATCACAGCAACACAAAGAACAACAACAACAGCTAGGAACTGGGAACAGTAGGAGGCAGTACCCGGCCATAAAACTCGTCACAATTTCCACGTAAAGCCAAGCGAAATGGCAACGCAGCCCGTATGAATAAAGAGTGCTAAAAGACTTTTTATGATGCCACCTACGGCGCTATGAATGAACATCACCTCAAGTTTCGCCAGCCGGCGTACCTGCGCACAACAACCTTACACCCATGCGAAACCGATCCCAGCGTTAGCCTGGCCAAGGCGCACGCCCTCGAACACGGCTAAGCAAATAGTCCTTTAAGCGTTTGCAGTGGCGTCGCTGCTCCGGGATATCGCCCCGATTGGGGGCTGGAAAATAGGGAAAATCATTGGTAATTCGATGTATAGCTTAGGAATTGGTTTGCGGTTATTCACATCCATTGGCCAAGGTTTTGGTTTGAACCCTGATTCGAAATATTTTCCTATTTCAAATGAGTCAATTCTGTTAAATTTATTTACATTCTTTCATTTATTTAAATAAAATCAGTTTATTCACTTTTTAATGTACTAAAATAAAAAGTAATTAAAATGTCAGCAAGTAAAAAATTTTAAAAAATATTCAAAATTATAATAATAGAAAACAAACAATTATTAAAAAAATATGTTTTTATATTTCTTATATATATTTCATATATATATTTCAAAGAAATATGATTTGGAAATGAATAATATTTATACAAAAAAAATGAGAGTATCCCACTCAATTACAGCACGCAAAAATCGTACTTGGCTTTGGTACTGACGCTGACACGCCCCCAGCAGACAGCTGGCTGACTCCAACGCCCACACACACCTGTCCCTGGTGCAGCCATAATCAACTTAGTTGTGCCTGCTCCACGCTTGGTTATCACAAATTCACAAAACATCATTGTACAATATTTTACAGCACTTTTCTCGCGATTTTCACTCTTTCTCCATGGCGGTTGCCATTGCTGTTGGCCAATCGATTCGCTTTGGCCAAATGTTATGTGGCCTCTTGTCGCACACACGTTGTTCAACGGCCTTGATTGTGGTCCCATTCGCATTTCCATTTCCCTGCCCGTTTCAGTTTCATCTCCTAATGTCTTTATCAGTGGCTCTTTATTGTTGTTGCCAGCGTTGTTGTTGTTGGTTTTCTTCTTGTTGATCTCTGCTGCCGTGTAACAAATTTCCATATAACACACATTTAGCAGAGCCTCTCGACTAAAACAACAAATAGAGCAGTTAATGGGTGGGAATGAGAAGGCATGCTGCCTGAGGAACTCTTCCGGGCAGGGCCGGATATGAACCGAACCGGTTCGGCCTTTAACTGTGAATCGATTCAGCTCCTAAAAAAACAGCAAAGCCAGGATTTACTTTTCATTTAAATCTGGAGTCCGAATGTTTAATAAAATATTTTTAAACTTCCATAACTTGGTCAAAATTCAACCGATTGTCATATAAAATTACATTCAGCTCATGCTTTTGATCTAGATTAGTTTTGTATTTAAGTCTAAACATCGAATTTTTAGTCGAGTTCATGTAAAACACTTTATCTATAAATTTGCAAACGACAATGGGTCAAAAATGAAAACTTCCATTATTTTTGCATAAGTGTTATTGATTTTACCTCTAGATTATTTCTGCATTCAAGTTTAGAAACCAAATTATTGCTCGTATTATAAATTCTATAAATTTCCAATTTAAATTTGCGCATGTGTCAAAATTACAAACTTCCACAACTTTGTTAAAACTCAACAGATTTGTATGAGGAAAGCAATTTTCTTCACTGCTTTGCCTCTTAATTGATTATATACTTAAATCTAAACATCGAATTTTTAGTTGTATATAAATAAATATAAATTTCACCCTTTTAATTTCCATATGTTTTAACTTAACCGATTTTCCTGAAGAATAGCTTTTTGTTCAAGGTTTTGCTTCTGAAAAAATTCTACATTTGAATGAAATCATGTAATAATTTGACCATCTAAATTTTCATATTCGTTCATGGTTATGCCCCTAGATAAATTAATGACTTAAATCTGCAAACCGACTTTTTAATCGATAATATCCATAATAACCTATAAATTTTTATAACTTGGCCAAAATTAAGCAATTATTTATAAGGAATACCTTTTTGTTGCTGGGTTGATACCGTGTCCCCTAAAAATAAATTTGAAATACAAATTGAAATCCAAAAACAAAGATTCTAAAAAAATAAGATTTAACATTGCGCATTAAAAAACTATTATTTTCAAACACTAATAATATTCAAAGGCTGAATTCATCGAGAGCTCAAACCACAACCAAACATAGTACCGTATGAAAGACGTTTGGGTTTTGACCAAGTTGAGTGGGAGTGAGTAGAGAGCACGGTCGGGTCGCAGGCGTTGATTGACTTCTCGTCTAATCCGCAGTAATTTTTGGTAAATACGAGTCTCAATGTGCAAAAGCAGTTGCTGCCCTCCAGAGCAGAGTTTCCGAGCAATGCAAAGGATTGAACAGGATCGTAAAACGAAATCCCCGCTAAAGCATGCAAACAAATAGAAACAAACGGCAAGATTAGGCGAAAAGTCGCACAGATTAGAGCTGGAACGACGGGCCAACTGGCCGGAATTGACTTTTTCAAATATTTGGAAAAAGTTTTCAAGCTGCGGCTGGGCACGATTACAGCAACTAATCGCATTATAGTCCGACGTTTTATTGATCAACATTTGTAAACGATTTTCCATGGTCCGGGCTCCGAGTGGACGAGCTAAATCCTCTGATGGGTGGCGTCTCAGGTAGCTGCGATGCGGCTTAACGCAGCCAACGCCCACTGAAGGGCTTTCCCGCTCTCTGTTCTCCGTGCCCACTCCCACTGGCCGTCGCTGCGCTCCCGACGGCGATCAGCAGCAGGGCGAATGCGATTAACCCGTAAAGCCTTAACCCTTGCGCTGATCTGGCCATTGGTAGCCGCTGTTAGTTTGGCTAATTGAAGGCATTAGTTGTTTGTGGGTCACGAGCTGGCTTCCAGCGAAGTTCATTGTGCGCAAATTAGCATATTTCAGATTTCGATTGAAAGGAAGCGAGCTTCCAGCCAGAAGGTAGTTTCCCAAAAGACACAATGCAAAAGCATAATCCAATGGTTGGCCGCAAATGCTCAGTGTCGGTCAGCGGAATTGTAACCACATTTCGACACGGCCAACCCGACCAGACCAGATGACCAGACGACGGCGACGACGACGACGACGACGAGTTGTCTGGCAAAATGTTGTGTCCGTTTGCACATTCGTCATTTGCACAAAAACGAGGTTGAGGTGGAGGGACGGGGAGCCACTGCCACATACACCCACTTTGACGAAAACTCATTAGGCTGACCCGCAGCGGCAGAGGAGGCGAGTGGCACAAGCAAACCAAGCGAGTGGCAACTGCTAAACGCTGTCGGCACGATCAGAGGCCAACAAATTGATCATTAAACAGAAGGCGCAAGGTAGGCGCAACGCGCAACAACAACAATTACAACAACAGCAACATCAGCAGCAGCAGCAGGCTGAAATCAAACATCTGGAGGCAACGCTTTGCCCCGCCGGGTGCATCATCAAACAGGCTGCAAGGCAAATGGAAAAACTCAGGGGCCCAAGAAGAAAGTGACGTGGCCGAGCGGCGATCCACGCTCTGTGGCAAAACACAAGATTAATTTGTTTTCCTCACACTGCCAAGTCAAGTGGTCCCCCACTTCCAGCACACATCAACAACAGCAACCTGTTGTCCGGGGTTTTGTATGATTTTATTTTATTTTTGTAATTGCTATGGCTCTGATCGACCGATCAACAGCTAGCTATTCATCATTAACTATTGAAATTGTGTAGGATCCGACGAAGAGCAGCTTCAAAAGTAGGTGGCGTTCTTCTCACATCCACAATCTTTGCCGGCGTTTTATCATTAGCCACGCTTTGTATAGGATATATGCGAATTTAAATAAAATTATTCAATATCTTCATTAATCAAAGGCATTGCCTGCGTTTTGAAATGCAGCGCGAATGAGCAAATGAAATCGATACACGATTAACACAGTTCTGCTTTTATGTGTCATGTATATCGATACTTGATTGGCGCTTGTCATAGCTGTAAGCTTTACTTGCTTTACTTACTCATAGAGTAATAAGAATGTTTTTCAAAATATTTTTTTGCATCCTATGGTAAATTTGTCTTTGTTTGAATTGCGTTTGCAGACCGAAATTAGGAATTAAGCATTAACCAAATAACTGTAATAAAAGCTCGGATCCGCCATTCCGCTCTTTATCCTTATTACTCTATGGGCTTTACTCATGGTTACGTAACATGGCAATCTCATGCACTGCTGAAATTATATTGATACCTTAATGGTATCAGCAAGCGCAGCTTAAGCTCTGCTACAATACATTAGTTTGACAATTCACAGGATAATGGTTAATTGATTAATTCTTTGACTTTAGTAAAAATTTCAGCTTGAGCATTAAATTTGTTGCGAGCCCATACATGTTAGCTCGAATAGTACTCGATACTTAAAAGGCGCTTGTAGTTATAAGCGTAGTTTGAGCTGATAAGAAATAACATTAATAAAAATGTAGTGTGATGCATGTTGACGATACACTGAAACTTTCGTTTGTCGCCAACATGCTTGAGCATGTTACATTATATAACATTAAATATTGTGCATATTGAACAGACACTCGGCGTGTGGCGTTTTAAAAGTCCCACACTCTGACGCTCGAAGAAAAACGATGATTCAGTTGAAAATTCGTGTGATACACTTACTCGCTACTGAAATATAACCTTACATTGCATGCTATTATGTGACGTCATGCATATTGAGCGCAACACGCAAAATAATCTCAACTGATGTCGATAGTCGATAGGTTTCTAATCTTCCTATAATATAAACTGGAGTTTGACATCACATATTTAAAAACTCAAGTGGACAGTGTGTTTGCATGTAAATTAAACCCCTTATAATTGTACAAATTTGACATACCAAAATGATCGACTGACAAAAAAAGCCCAGCCCAGCACATAAAAAGTAACCGTGCCAAATTGGGAGGCTGCAACCAGCGCAAACACACACACTTAATTTCCGCTTAATCACTCAGAACATTGCAGCGACGACCCACATTAAATGTGGGATGTTGCATGCCGGCTGGAGCCAACCCCTCAATGCTGCCACAAGCAGAGATCAAGTCGGCGACAGACGCAAGGGCCCATTTGCATGTTGAGCGCTGAGCGGTTAGCGCTTTGATGGCCAGCGACAGCGTGAAAAACTCACAAGGCGTTGCTTCATAGCCCATTTGGGGTGGGCTGGTGAGGGGTTCTCGGGTTGGGGCAGCTAGCTACCAGTTGGTGGATTTCAAAGGAAAACTGTCTTCCAATTTTCCAGGAAATGTTGCAAGTGCTGTAATCGCAATCGCCACGGGTCGCCAAACAAAAAACGAGACACAAGAGCAGAGATTCCTGAACTAGGCACACGCGACACTTGCCTGAATGGTGGACATATAAAACCACAATCATTGCCAATTGCTGAAAACAATCGCCGATCTATTATGGCCCGATCAAGAGTGCTAAAAGTCATAAAAGTTAGCTGGTTGATACCAAGCACAAACATTTCGAAAAGTGAAAAATAAACAAGAACATTTAAGTCGGGCGTAACCGACTGTGCAATGCTCATTAAAACATTCGAAAACGGATTTAATAATTATTGTAACCTCAATGCGAATGCTTATAAACTTATAATTAGAAAATATGAATATTTTTATAATTTATAATTTTTTACTCGATCTTTAAAGTATATCTTCAGTAGTCTACCTATCAAATAAAGTGACTATAGTTTTACAATTGAGGTAGACATCGAGTTTTATTTATTTCGCACGCCCCTAGTACACTTATCCTTATCCTTATCGGAAAACCGGAATTTTCTAGTCCTGTTCTGACAGACATTACACAAAACCAATACACTCTTTTTCACTACGTGAATGAGTATAAAAACGTTAGTCAGGCAATCAGTGAGCGTGAAATCACAGCATTCTTAAACCAGTGATATATGGATGGCTATATATATGCATATATACCCAGCAAACTTTCCCAAATACGAAAAAAAAGCCAAAAAGAACAGGAAGAGAAGTGAAACGCCACTGAGAACGCAAACGCGCATTTTTATGGCGGTCGACTAAGGACTCGGGCTCGGGCTAGGATGTGATGAGTCCTGCACATGGTTCCGTTTTGTTATACACTTCCTAAGAAATATTTGCGTGTGCTACAGACGCTCAGGTAACTTCCATTCCACTGGGACAATTATATTCAACTAAACTGTTTACAACGAGGTTTTCTGTCTTTAAAAATTGTGTCAAAAAAAAAAAAAGATAGAAAAAAGAAGAGCATGTTCTACTTTGAGCATGTGTACGTGGGTTGATATTGTTTTAAGCGAAAGGGTTTTTACGTTTCGACTTTTGTGTTGACTTTTTGACTTGCAACATTTAAGTTCCATGAAAAACGATCGGTTTGATTTTTGGATTGTCTAGAGGAAAATAAATTTTATGAGCTTAGAGTTGGTAGAAAGTTAAGAAAAATGTGGAAAAAAATCGTTAAGGGTTCTTTGTGTGAAAAACAGCATATTTTGCATTCATTCTACCAAATTCTTCGGCCAGGTCTCAAATGTAAATTACATTAACAAATGAGCTGACAGCTTAAACACTAAATTATGCATTATTTTCAGGTATACTCCGCCCATGTTGTTTATTCATGGAATACGCACCCTTAAAGATTACGCCCCAACTTACCACAAACACGGCGTGGCGAATGAGAGTTTGAAAATTCGTCTTGCTCTTTTGGTAAACGGTGCGGTTAAAACAGAAAAACGACAAGCCAAACACAACCAAAACCATATGAGAATATCTTCCAGACTCGAAAAGCATTGCAGGGTTCCTCCTTAAACGTCCTTGAAGCCGCAGTTGCAGCGACTCCCTACCGAACACCCATATGTACGCAGAGTACTGGGTGTATCGTTCTGGTTTCGGAATTTGTCTCGCATCAATATGCCCCTCGCAGCTACCCTGTATGTGCGGTTTAAGTTCTGGTCGCAGTTTTGGTCGCCGATCTTCATGTTCGCACAGCAAGGTGCATGACCTTAGTGTGTTTGTGTTTCGCAGAACGACCATAAATATTTTGGGTGATTATTTTAGATAATCTTCGCTTAATGTCCTTGGATTGTTTCATTTTAATTTTAACAGTCTGTGCTTAATACACTTTGTAGCTAAATAATACACATGTAAATAAAACAAATTAGAAGATTAACAACAAAATTACATTAGAATTTTAGAAATTTTATTTTGATCATTTACATTCAGTGCGCCAATATTTTTTAAAATTAAAAGGTAATGCGTTACTTAAAGCAAATTAAATAAAATAAATGCCGACAACGGAAAATAGCGTAGTGTTAATTAATAATTAGATTCGAGCAAAACAATCTTGTAAAAAAAAGGTATATGATGTATTATTACCATTAAAAACAAAATATTTTTAATGTAGGATTATTGAAAAACGTCTTGCCGCTCAAATTTAAACGTAAAGAGATGGACCAACAGTTGAAACCCAAATATCACTTAAAGCTGCCATAAATATAAATAAATATATCGATAGCAAGCAAACCATCGGCACGACTTCAACCCTCGAAAATCAGGTTGATATACATATCAATTCTTGTTCTTAAAATAAGAGTAAGGACTGTGGTTGGTGGTGTGTGTGTTTTTTGACTTACAAGCATTAATAAGTGCACTCTGGTTGAAGTTTACAAAACTATCGATATCATGAACAGATTTGCCTGCGATAAGGTAGTAGAAATATGGCCCACACACGTAATTTCCACACGCATGTACACACACATTCATGCTTTGATTCGAGTCAAAACAAGTAGTGTTACATAGTTTTTCTATTAATTAAATCATTTAATTCATATAAATTAAACAGAATGTCTGGGCAAAAGCCAAACGGAGATGGTGATGACCTAAACGATCTGCTCGACAGTGGGTGACAAAGAATTTGTCCAGCCGCAACTGCGTCACTTATATAACATTAAAATACCCTTTGCAGATGCCCTGCAAGATTTCGACAAGAGCAAGAGCGGTGCAAAGTCGGAAAAGGCCACCGATGGCACGGTAAGTGCAGCCGGCGCGGCTGGCGAAGATCCCGATGAATTTTTCATGTAAGTGACAAACGTCTGCGACTGGCAGCTTGGATTTGAACTTGAACTTTGGAATTGCAGCGAACAGGCAAAGATCTTGGCGGATCGAATGAACACGCTGTTCGGCGGGCCAGACACGCCCAGCGGCGATATACCGCCAATGCCACAGGATCCGGAGCAGATAATGGCCGGCTTCAAGAAAATGGCTGAAGCCGCCGCCCTCACACTGAGCGGCGAGAACAACGCCAATGACGACGAGGTGTCCAAGTATTCAGACAGCATTTCCCAAGCCTTGAAGGTACGTATTTTATCAAAAATGGAATCAATCACTAATTTAGCTATTTTGCCAAAGGGCCTGCAAGAAGGCACCGAAAACCTGGCTGCACCTGCCTCTGATATGAACGTAGCCAGCATGTTTGGTTCCCTGAATTTAGATGTAAGTACGGTGGCGAAATCTGCAATGGGCTGTTACTATAGAACTTACATTCACATTTAGGGCGGTGACGGCGAAGGCAACAGTTTTCTGCCTTTTATGGAAGGCATGATGCAGACCCTGCTGTCCGCCGAGATTCTGCTACCTAGCATTAAGGAGCTGCTTGAGAAGTATCCCAAATATCTGGAGGAGAATGACTCAAAGCTATCAGCTGAAGACAAGGAAAGGTATGTGCATTGCATTTGCGTTTAAACGAGCAATACGAGCTGACCCCTCCCTGTTTGGAGAACAACTGTTGGCAGCTACGTGACTCACATGCATATGTACAAATCATTTTGTATAAACTATGCTAACATATACAGTATACTCTTTTTCTGTTTACCGTCTCGATTTCTTTTATCGCACTTACGGCTATTTACTCTCAACTTGTCGCATTTGCAGATTCCAAAAACAGCTGGAGCTCTACAAGATTATCGATGGCCATTTGCAGAGCGAAAAGCCCGACGACACGCCCACCGTAAAACGTGAGAAATTCCGTCAGGTGCTGGATGATATGCGCAAGCTGCAGGATTATGGACAACCCCCAGCCGAGATAATCGCCGAGGTTGGCGACGAACTGCCGTTCGGCGATCTGGCAGCAGCTGGCGGCGGTCCCAACCCCCAGTGCCCAACAATGTAGCTTGTGTGCAGGTGCTGTGTGTCGTTCCTCGTGGAGTGCCAATGGCCGAGTGCGCCCGTATCTGTTGTATGTTGCACATTTAGCATAAGGACACCAATTATTTTTATATTTAATCGACATCACGTGATGGTTAACTTTTGTAGTGATTAATTCGGTAACTTGCAGAGAATTTGTTTTTATTTCTCTTATCCGTTTATTTATGTCTACGAAATACAACATATTAAATATTTCAAATCAAAGGCAAAAATTCTTAGACTACAGGAAGAAGCGACGCCTGGACTCCATGTCATGGCGTTTGTTGCTTATGATCCAGGCGTAGTCGCCGGTCTTGCTATCGAAGGTGCCCTCCTGTAGTGAGCGCAACTTGAGCGTAAAACGCGGTCCCAGCTCCCGCAACTTAACACGCTTGCCCTCCTTGGAGAACTCGTAGCGATGGTGACGAAAGAATATGTAATCACGCTGATTGTGAAAGGTGGCGGCGCGTCGGCCACGGAACTCGGGGTCATGATGGAACAGCGCTCCCAGCATGCGACCTACAGTCAGACCGAGACGCGTAGTGAAGTTGGTTAGGATGACCTCCGGTCGATGCTTGGTTATCTCCTTGTGATCCCGCTTGATGTCTGAAGTCAGCTTGACATTGGACAGTTTGAAGTGCGCCGTTGGCCCGTTCGGCAAGTGTATGACCAGCAAGCCGTTGGGCTTGCGCCTATCCTCATTGACAATGACCACGTCCGTAAATTGCTCACGTTCGGCGCTCTTGCATATTTTCTTCACCGACGCCTTGTTGCGGATCTTGACCAGCGCGTTGGGAAAAATGCGCGACAGCTCGAGGCCAAATTTGCGAGTCTTTGTCACCGGATTATCGGCAAATGTTATGAGCACCTTTGGCTCGTAGATGCGTTCGAAATACGAACTGAAATCATCGACTTCCAGTTCTTTGCGCAGTTCCTCGTTATCGGAATCGTTGATGTTGGTCACCTCCGTTTGATCCTTCTCGCGCAGGCTTTCGATGGTGTGACCTGGATTGGCGGGCACGCCTGCCTTGCGTCGTGCGCGTCGCTCCTGCATTTTCTTCTTGTGTTTCTCCTTCTTCATCTTACGAAACAGCGCCATCCGCTGCTCTTTGTTTTTCATTAGGCTAAGAGGATTGAGCACTGGCAGACGAGCCTTCTTATCATCCACATCATCATCGTCATCATCATCGTCTTCGTCATCGTCATCTTCATCGTCATCATCCTCCCCTTCACCATCCTCGTCGTCAGTTTCAGCCGCTTCTTGTTCCTTCGGCAGCGTCTTCTTCGCTTGTTTTGTGTCCATTTCTACATCGCTGTCGTCGCTGCTGTCGGTAACAGGCTCTTGAGCGGCCTCTTCCGCCGCTACCTTCACCTCACCTTCTGCAAAGCTGGAGTCACTATCTGAATCCTGCTCAACTGGCGGCGGTCGTGGTTTCCTTTTTATTTTACCCATATTTAAAGTTAACTAAAAAAAATGCCAGAAACTACAGCAAAGCGGCACGTGTTGACGTTCTGCTTCTTAGCGAGATAACCATTCACTCCAGTATAGTGTGTGAATGGCAACAGCTGTTTAAAAGTGTTCCGTTGAGAAGTAAACAAAATAAAAATACAAGTTGTTCGTGTTTAAGATAATGTTAAAAACCAGTGGAATATTACTAGTGAAATCAAATGGATCATAAAGCCACGTATTTTTGCAAACCGATTTTAAGAAGCGATGTATTAAGATTTAATCACTGCCATTCACACGTTCATTCACGTTTTTGCGGTTGAGTGCAAACAGCTGTTCAAAAGCGTGCTGGTTAAACGTAAACAAACTAAAAACTATGGTATTTCGTGTGTTGGAATTATTTAGCGGAATTGGAGGCATGCATTATGCATTTAAATGTATGTATTAAGTAATGAATAATCTCAAAGTGATTACTATCATACAACTTTCAGATGCACAACTACCGGGTGAAGTCGTTGCCGCTTTGGATGTAAACACAGTCGCCAATGCAGTTTATGCACATAATTATAAAGCTACGTATTTAAAAACGAGAAATATACAGAGCTTAAGCGAAAAGGAAGTGCGAAAACTGGGTGCCAACATGCTGCTCATGTCGCCGCCGTGTCAGCCGCACACTCGCCAGGGCTTGCAGCGGGACGTGGCTGACAAACGCTCCTGTGCCCTATCGCACCTCTGCACCTTGATACCGCAATGCGAAACGCTTGAATATGTGTTGATGGAAAACGTCAAGGGATTTGAAGGATCTCAAGCGCGTCAACAATTTGTTGAAGCTCTGGAAAAAGCTGGTTTCCACTGGCGAGAGTTTATTTTAACTCCCACGCAGTTCAATGTGCCCAACACTCGACATCGTTACTATTGCATTGCGCGCAAAGCTAAAGAATTCGATTTCGAGGCCGGAAAAATCTGGGAGCATATGCCAGGCACAAAAGCTGATCCAACGCAGCAATCAACGTGCAAAATATCCACCATTGTTGAGCCTAATGCACCTGCCGAAACACTTGTGCCAGATGATGTGCTAACCAAGCGAGTACTCGTCATGGACATCATCCACCCAACGCAGAGCAGGTCCATGTGCTTTACAAAGGGTTACACCCACTACACAGAAGGCACAGGCTCTGCGTTTACTCCGCTCTCCGAAGAGCAGTCCCACAGCATCTTCGAGGCAATTAAAGAAATCGACATGGATCCTAACAGTGCAAGCTCTGAAGATACACAGCTGCGACGACTTGAGCTTTTACGACAAGTAAAATTACGCTATTTTACGCCAAAAGAAGTGGCGCGTCTTATGAGTTTTCCCGAAGAGTTTGAATTTCCCGCCGACACAACCAGTCGTCAAAAATATCGACTACTGGGCAATAGCATAAATGTTCGCGTTGTGGGCGAACTACTCAAGTTGCTGACGTCATCATGAATTGTAGACATTTTAGTGTAAAGTTTTGTATTAATAAACTCTGTTTCAAAACAGTTACAAACCCAAAATTTAATTTAAATTGTGCGCGCGTAACAATAGATTAATTGATTGATATATTGTACCGATAGTACAATCAACAAGCCGCTTTGCAGCCCTGGCCAAAAACTATCGTATGTACCTATTCAATGTATCGAAATATCGACGAATATCCATAATAACTAATTAAGCATAAACCACGGACTACCGAAAAAACCATATACATTTATAGTTCTTATAGTTTAAATAATCTGCGCCTGTCAAAATGATACCGAAAAAAATGCCGGTAAAAGATGCGCACATAGTAAAAATAGCCGTAGAGCACGAAAATCATATAGCGCAGTTAATAAATCTCGATCAAAGGCATCCGTTGGCAAGTACGTGAAAAAATGATGTTATTCTGGTGTTTAAAACAATAAATAATGTTATATGGCGAGTCATAGAATAGGTGTGTGCTGCGGCAGCAATTAATTTGTTGTTTAAATATTGGGTGTTGGGTTCGTTACACCTGAAAACACAGCGCCAACGCCCTATGCGGTTGCGTTTGTGATGTCAGCGTCAGCAGGCCTCATTAAAATGCAAGGGGCGCAACAGGAAGTAAAGGTGGAAGTTGATGAATGTCTTTGGAAAGAGTGTTTCAAGTCGGCCATTATTTTAGTCCAGTCCAGTCCCTACCCGAGTTAGTTACTCTATAAAACTCAAGCCAGACATTCTCTTTCCTCAATCTTGCTTGTTTATCATTATATTTATGGTATGTAATTCCCATTCCCAGGTAAAATCCAGGAAATCTGCAATAGCTGGTCGATTAGCGATCACCAGAACTATGCGCTGCAGTTCTGCGAAACGAATAATTTGAAATATGTGACCGAAAAAAATCGCAATGAGATCAAAAACGGCTCGGTGCTGCGCCTACAGTATTCACCCTCGAAGACGGCTAGCGATGCACTGGAAATATTGGTTGGTGGCAGCGCTGTGGATAAGGCAAAGCGTCTCAAGCAGCTGTCGTCGCTGAGCACCGATCACACGTTTGCACTGGAGTTTATCAAGGAGCAGGGCCTGGACATACTCATCAAAATGATCGAGGATGTCAGTCAAAAGGACGAAGAATTACTCAAATATAGCTTGGCCAGCTTTGTGGAGCTGATGGAGCATGGCACCGTATCCTGGGAGGTGCCGGAGAACGCCTTTGTGGCACGCAACATTGAAATCGTGCGCAATTTTCAAATGTATCCCGTGAAGTGCGGCGAGAGCGCGCTCTCCAATCTCGAGAATATTGTGCAGAGCAGCAGCAAGTATGTCCAGGTGGTGGAGGAGATTAAACTGCAGGATATACTGCGGCTGCTGCAGGAGGTGCACTCGCCCGTTATGCGACAGAATGCCATTGCGCTGCTCAATGCGCTCTTCATGAAGGCCGAGGAGTCGCGGAAGCGCACCATCGCCAACACCATCAGCGCAAAACAATATCGCCTGGCGCTGATTGGCAATGGTCTGAGCACGGAGATGACCCATCAGCTGTACGTGCTGCAGACGTTGACGCTGGGCTTGCTGGAGAAGCGTATGCGTATGAAAATGAACGCACAGGATCAGGATGCGCATGAGAAGATCAAGGAGCTGCGTCGCATTGCCTTTGACGATTATGCTGGCACGCTCAGTCTCAACGACGAGCATATACGGCGTGGTGGCAGTGGCAGTGGTGGCTCCGGTGGTGGCAATGTCAACTTTTCACAGTACTACAAGAAACTGGGCTTCAAGTGCGACATTAATCCGGCACAGGACTTTATTGAAACGCCGCCGGGTAACGAAAGAAAACTCTACTCAACTATTTACAAGTCTTAAGTTAAGTTATTCCCTTGCAGGCATTCTGGCGCTGGACTGCATGGTTTATTTTGCACGCAATTACACGCAGCAGTACACGAAGATTGTGCACGAGAACTCGTGTCGTGCGGATGAGCACGAGTGTCCCTTCGGGCGCACCTCCATTGAGCTGGTAAAGGTGCTCTGCGACATTCTGCGCATTGGCGAGCCGCCCGCCGAACAATCGGGTGACTTTCAGCCCATGTTCTTCACCCACGATCAGCCCTTCGAAGAGTTCTTTTGCATTTGTGTCATCACACTGAATCGCACATGGAAGGATATGCGCGCCACTGCCGAGGATTTCCAGAAGGTGTTCAGTGTGGTGCGCGAGCAAATACAGCGCACACTGAAATTGCGACCCGAGAATCTGGAGGATTTTCGCAGCAAGATTGCATTGCTGACTTATCAGCAGATCACAACATTGCGCCAGCAGGAGCGCACCTCCAAGGAGGAATGCGATTCGACGGCCTCGGCGATTGTCAAGCTCAAAGAGAAGATATCGCCACAGATTGTGGAGCTAATCAAGCAGCAGCGCCTCTCATTTTTGGTGGAAGGTGTGTACCTCAGTTCCTGAATCCCAAACACTTCTTACAACTCTCTCTCTCTCTCCAGGCACACGTTTCTCTAAGTATTTGCGCGGCACACGCACAAAGGATAAGTTCTGGTATGCTCGTCTATCGCCCAATCATAAGGTCATACACTATGGCGACTGCGATGAGAAGAACATACCCACGCTGGAGGAGTTGCCCAAGAAGTTGCCCATCATCGATATCAAACAGCTGCTGGAAGGCAAAGAGTGCCCGCACATGAAGGAGGCGCGCACACGCAAATCGGCCGTGAACTTTGCGTTTTCCATAACATTCGAGAGCATGGATCACTCCACGCTGGACTTTGTGGCACCAGATGAGAGTGTCTTCAATTACTGGACAGATGGGATCAATGCCCTGCTTGGCCAGGAGATGTGCAGCAAGCAAAAGAAGGAGGACTTTGACACGCTGCTCTCCATGGAGATCAAGTTGCGGCTGCTCGATACAGAGGGCGTGGACATTAGCAAGGATCCACCGCCCATACCCGAAGATCCCGAGAACTATGACTTTTGTTTCGAGAGCTAAGGAAACGCAGTATTCTTTGCTTACTTTATTTAATTGCAATAATCATTCGATCCAAAAACTCTCCAAGTATACCCCGAAAATACATGCCAAAGTGTAATCATTATATATTCTATAGAGATCATTTCTCTCCGATCTGATTTGTTAGTATTAAATGTGCAATTTCTAAACGAATGAACAAATGGAGCGTTTGCGCTGCTTAGCCATTTAGTAAACATTTACATACACCCCTTTTTATTAATTATATTAAGTATATAATTTAAATATTAATAGAGATTCATTAAATACAACATTTTATACCTACAAATTTTGTACAAAAAAATAAATTGAATAACAAGAGTAGCGTATTCTTAATTATGCTAGATATAACAAGATTAAAAAGCGAACTTCGAGGCACCGAAGCCTAATATCCTTGCAGAGGCTAATTTCTATAATTATTTTAAAGATATATATATGATATAATGGAACTGCAGAGAGTTCTAATACCTTGTCCAATTAACTACCAGCTAGTTTATCGACCATATTTATGATACATTTAAATAATTGCTTCTGGACAAACCCAATCTTCACTTAAGCAATGAGAAATCCTGCAAGGATTATTTCAATTGATTGATAAAAAAAGCCTATTTAAGCACAAAGCCTGGAGCAAAATCAAAGCACAGCCGCCTTTTTGGAGCGGTGACTGTCGCTATTATCCACGCACGGGCACCTTGCGCCGGCGAGCATGAGCGCGCTCCTAGCTCCTTAATCAAATGTTATCCTCCAACAGCAGATCGTTATCATCGCTTCGATCCGGCAAGCAGACAAAGAACTCAAGCAGATTCAAGATGGGTCCACGTGAGAATGGATTCTGATAACGGCCGCGCTTATCACGCAAATACGGATAACGTTTGTAGTTGAACATCTCGTTCGTGGTGAGATTCATGCACGCATGAAGGATCTGTCGTGGCAAAATATATATAAGATAAATATAAAACATATATATTCTCTGACCCGGTCGCCGCCTTACCGATGTGCAGGTGAGTATCCAGCCCAAGCCGCAGAAGACAACCGCCTCGATTAGGCCCAGGACGTAGAGCAGCGTGAACCCCTCGATCATGACGCAGTAGCAGGCAAAGTAAATGGTGAAGGAGCAATTGACGGCCACCGACAGCACAAACAGGAAGAACCACATGCGATTGCGCAAGCCCACACAGTTGTAGATGAACGGACAATGGTGATCGAAGTAGGAGACGCAACGGTTGCACACACGACAGTGCTTGGCCCGCAGCGGACGCAGGCAGCGGCAGCTGTGGCACAGCCGGGTGAGCATCACATTCCGCTTCTTGAGCTTGTCAAAGTAGGGTATCTGCTTGATGGCGCGATAGTAGGCATCGGAGCTGAGTGGAATATATCCCGGATCCCGTCGATTGGCAATGGCCCAGCTGACCCACATGACCACGTTCCAGTAGATGAAGCAATAATGGGAGCGGCGCAGTATGTTCCACGTAATTGGGATGGCGCGTATCATGTACATGGGATAGCCCCAGAGCAGCACGGAGAAGAGGAACAGGAAGAGCGGTCCCTTGGAATCGCCGGCGCCGCCAAAGAGCCAGCCCCAGCTCTCGGACACCGAAGGTATCCATCGTGATTTCTTCTTCACCTCACCGTAGAGCAGACGCACCACGTCCTGGTGCTGATGCGCCTGTGCCAGCATAATGGGCGTCTTGTCGTTCTTGTCGCGCGGCTCCAGATCCAGCTGCGATTTCTCGCACAGCAGCCGGACGCAGTTGATGTTGCCCGACAGGCAGGCCAGATGCAGCGGCGTCGATCCGAAGTTATCCGTCTTTTGCAACTCGACGCCCGAGTACATGAGGAGGCGCATCAGATCGCCGTGTCCCTTGTACGCCGCCCAGTGCAGCGCCGTATCACCGTTAATGTCCGTTAGATTGTTCAGTGCACCCATGCCCAGGAGGTAGGCAGCGGTGGCGGTGCGTCCGTACATGCAGGCCAGGTGCAGCGGCGTCAGGCCCTTGAAATCCGCCGCATTGACCGCCACGCCCGCCTGCAGCAGCACCTGCACCACCGACGCGTGCCCCTTGCGACAGGCCCAGTGTATGGGCCGGGGTCCCTGCGTGCCCAAGCAGGGCAGATCTATGGGCGCCGAGCGTTCGATTAGATAACGCATGAGCTGCACATTCCCGTTGAGCGCAATCCAATGGGCGGGCGTGTAGCCGTGTCGATCCCTGGCCGAGAGGCATTCCATGCCAAATTTCTCCACCAGGTTCTCCACCTCGCTGACCTCGCCGTTCTTGATGATATCGAAAATATCATCCAGGTTAACAGTGGCGCCGTCCAAGCCCTCAAATAGCAGCATGTTGCTCTCGTGATCAGTGCTCTCCCCATTGTTGGCGGCTCCATTGGCGCCGCCGGGCGGCGAATGCGGTCGATGATCGATGTCAATATCAATGTCCGCATGGGCGTGGCCATCATCCTCCATGTTGCACGATGACGAGGCCGTTAGGGGCAGCGCCCAAACACTGCGCGCTGCCCCCGGACTGGGGTGTACCTTGCTGGAGGCCACGTTGTAGAAATCGAATTCTACGCCAAGACGTTCCGCTGTGCCACCCGATATCGGTGGTTGGTGGTGCAACGGGTTTTCCAGTAGGTGTGCAATTTTGTTGGCTTTTCAGGCAACCGCAGGTCCAAAAAGTCCTTAACTCGACGAAATACGCCTTGAAAACAAACACCAATACAGCAATTATGTCAGCAGGTTAAAAATCAATATTTACTGCGAATGTAGGACATTCGAATTCGAATTGGCGCCAATTATCAGGAAATCAGCTGCGCTCGTTACTTTTCGATTGCTGTTTTTCGATAACTAAATATTTTGCTATTGGCAATGCTGTAAGCTTCAGCCTAACAACAACATGCGGCCGGCTTATGTTATTTTTACCAGCTGTTAATTTTAGATTTCAATAATAAAAGCCATTTTTTACCGAAACTAGTTGCCCTTCGAAACAACTTTAATACATTAATTATTTTTACAAATCTACGCACTTCAATAGAAGTCGATTCTTGTTTGTAATTGGTAATACATAATTACGGGTAAAGGCAGCATTCCACACATCTCGGTGCCGCTGTTATTAACATTTGATGTTTACAGACGCAACGCACCGCAAGAGCAACAACAACGTGGTATCGGAATGGGTGACAACGTGGTGTCGGAATTAAATAATTTGGATTTGAATAAGCAAAAGGCATGTTAAAATCCTTTTAATTGCATTCGAGTGTATTAGAACATTAACGTACTTAAGTTATGCTAAAATTGTTGCCGTTTGTTGTTGCGTTTAGAGGCAGCAACATTAAAACTTTGCACAATATTCAAGTGCTGTCGTTGGCCAAAAATCAACAGCAGTTAATACAACCGCAACAACAACAACGCCAGGGCATACGCAGCAGTCGGTGCTACGCAACTTTGGTGGGTTTTCCCGCTCGCAATTGTGTTTCTATCTATTTAACTGTTATTGCCACATCATATTCACCTGGGCATATATGTGCGTGTGTGTTAGTGTATAGTATTGTCATGTGTATATCAAATGCCAAAATGAATCACAGCCGCCGGCTGCTGTGACGTCACTAACTTCAATTGCAATTATTCCCCCTCCCCCTTTAGTCTTCGTTCTCTGACTAAATTTGTCTGCTTATTGCGTCAGTTTCTTAGAAAGTAGATAAAAGAGACCACAATAAGACCCAAAAACAGTTACTAACATTGTCAATATTTTTTGTGACAACTGTATAGACGACAAAAACACAAAGAGCAGACATCGAAAACTCGTTAAAATAATTGCAATTGATTACATTTGAGTACTGTGTACGTAGCTAACGAATATTGAAGCCGTTTTTTTTTCATTACTTATACTTCGATTTCATCTGCATTTGCCCTCGAGTTTTATTGATTTATTTGATTTTCTCTTTTGTACGCATTGCAGGCGGCTAAGATGAAGAAGGAGAAAAAAGAAAAGCCAGCTGCAGGCGGCGGCGACAGTCGCAAAGGTAAGTTCAAAACAAAACAAAAACCAAAAAAGGACGTTACAGTAGGGTGTAACTGACTGCACCATACTCTTTAACATTATAATAAATTTGTTTATTATTATTATTATTATTATTATGGGTAAATATCGATTTTTATAATTCGTGAGCGTGGCTAACATTTTTGGGCTAAATGATTTCCTCATGAAAAAATTGCGAAATGGACTAACTTTTCACTTCGTGAACGAGTATGACAACAACGTATCAGAACTGTTATTCTTGAGATGCCGAAGAAGAAATTCTCTTGCAGATATTTAGACGTTGTACACGAAATATGTAGTTTTCGATTTTTTACCGACTGTTCGTATAGAAGATTATACTAAATAATGAAAAAACTAATTATTTTTATGGCAACAAAAAAGTTCCATCAAGATAGCTTTAAAACTAAGAGATTAGTTTGCATAAAAACAGACGCAAATGGCTAAACCGAATCGTCAGTAGATACTGAACAGGAATAAACATACACGATTGGTTCGAAAGCTTCTATGCGTTACATACATAACAAGGGTTTGTAATTTGTACTCTCCTACCTTCATATTCTACTCGCAGAGCTCAATCCATGGCCACAGTACATCGAGGAGCGCAATGTGTTGTGGGAGAAATGCAAGGCCGAGTATCTCGCCGAATTGGCTGCCAAGCCGCGCACGGCCATCAAAGTAACGCTGCCCGATGGGAAACAGGTGGACGCCACCTCGTGGGAGACCACGCCCTACGATGTGGCACGTGGCATTAGCCAGGGTCTGGCCGATAACACCATCATTTCCAAGGTAAATGGCGAGGTTTGGGACTTGGATCGCGTGCTGGAGAGTGACTGCAGTCTGCAGCTACTTAAATTTGACGATCCGGATGCACAGGCCGTGTTTTGGCACAGCTCCGCTCACATCATGGGCGAGGCCATGGAGCGCATCTATGGTGGGCACCTGTGCTATGGCCCGCCCATCGAAAGTGGCTTCTACTACGACATGCATCTGGATGGCGAGGGCGTAAGTAGATTCAACATTTAACAAATGAGTCCTAATATTAATCAAGCGGATTAATCAGATCTCCACGAATGACTATGGCACCATGGAGACGCTGGTCAAGCAGATTGTCAAGGAGAAGCAAAACTTCGAGCGTCTGGAGATGAAGAAATCCGATCTGCTCGAGATGTTCAAGTACAATGAGTTTAAGTTGCGCATACTCAACGAGAAGGTGACCACGGATCGCACCACGGTCTACAAGTGCGGCTCACTGATCGATCTTTGCCGCGGTCCGCATGTGCGTCACACCGGCAAGGTGAAGGCACTGAAGGTCACCAAGAATTCATCGACCTATTGGGAAGGCAAAGCCGATGCGGAGTCACTACAGCGTGTCTATGGTATCTCATTCCCGGATCCCAAGCAGCTCAAGGAGTGGGAGAAACTGCAGGAGGAGGCGGCCAAGCGTGATCATCGCAAAATTGGCCGTGAGCAGGAGCTCTTCTTTTTCCACGAGCTCTCGCCGGGCTCGTGCTTCTTTCAGCCACGCGGCGCACACATCTACAACACGCTGATGAACTTGATTAGGAGCGAGTACAGAAAACGCGGCTTCCAGGAGGTCATCTCGCCCAACATCTACAATGCCAAACTGTGGATGACATCCGGCCATTGGCAGCACTATGCGGACAACATGTTCTCCTTTGAGGCGGAAAAGGAGAAGTTTGCGCTGAAGCCCATGAATTGCCCCGGTCATTGCCTGATCTTTGACAACCGCAATCGCTCGTGGCGCGAGCTGCCGCTGCGCATGGCCGACTTTGGTGTGCTCCATCGCAACGAGCTGTCCGGCGCATTGACTGGCCTAACACGCGTGCGTCGTTTCCAGCAGGACGATGCGCATATCTTCTGTGCGCCCGAGCAGATCAAGAACGAAATGAAGGGCTGCTTGGACTTTTTGCGTCACGTGTACACCATCTTTGGCTTCTCATTCCAGCTGGTGCTGTCCACACGGCCCGAGAAGTATCTGGGCGAGCTGGAGCAGTGGGATGCCGCTGAAAAGGCATTGGCTGAATCGTTAGATGAGTTCGGCATGCCGTGGAAGGAGAATCCCGGCGATGGTGCTTTCTATGGCCCCAAAATTGATATTACCATTATGGATGCACTGAAGCGCCCATTCCAGTGCGCCACCATACAGCTGGACTTCCAGCTGCCCATACGCTTCAATCTCAACTATATTGCCGACGATGGCGAAAAGAAGCGACCGGTTATCATACATCGCGCCATTCTTGGCTCCGTCGAGCGCATGATTGCCATACTCACGGAGAACTATGCCGGCAAATGGCCATTCTGGCTGTCGCCGCGCCAGGTCATGGTTGTGCCGGTGGGCCCTGCCTATGATGAGTACGCCAAGTCTGTGCGCGATCAGCTCTATGCCGCTGGGTTTATGAGCGAGGTCGACTGCGATGCTGGTGACACGATGAATAAGAAGATCCGTAATGCTCAGCTGGCGCAATTCAATTTCATCTTGGTGGTTGGCGATAAGGAGCGCTCCTCGCACACGGTCAACGTGCGCACGCGTGACAACAAGGTGCATGGCGAAGTGTCCGTTGCGGAGCTCATTACCAAGCTGCAAAAGATACGCGACGAGTTTATCACAAATGAGGATAGCTTTTAGGCAACCCTCCCCCAAAATGTACTCTATTTATATATCCAACGTATGTATACTTCGCTTTGCACAGCAATCGACCGGCATTTTTCAGTTGTATTTACGCTTACATTCATGAAATCCTCAAATAAATTACAGAACTGAAGAGGTTCTACAAGTAACGCACTTTATATATTCGACTGGACTGGATATAAGATGACATATGTATATTAAATTATATATGTATTTTAAATTGCTGAAGGGTTATCATAAAGTTTTACTACGATTGCCTCCTAATTTAAACTGACCATTTAATTGAATACCTATTTTCCCCCATTTTTAGACCATATATTAATTTGCTTTAAAGTTGATCTGAGAAAAATATTTATGTTCTGCATACAAGCCCTCATTTTTACCCGTGAATTCGTCGAAACAGAAACTTTTCATATTAATTTAAAAATAAGTTTAATGACGCGAATTTTTTGAAAGTACGAGTGGATTTTGCAAAAGCGTGAAACACTTCAAAGATCGGATAGGATATATTTCAAAATACATTTGATGGAACCTATTTCCGTCTATTTTCCAACTTTGGCCAAAATCGGCGAAATACGTATTAATATTCTTTATGGAAAGCTTTGAAAGTTTATTTTACCCATTTTTATCTCCAATTAGCCAAACAGTTTTTCAGACATTTTGACTTATCCATCAATTTGTGGGAATATTGGGTCGTCATGCTTATCGCTGATATTTATAAAACCAGTGAAAATTCTTGCCACATCGATAAGATATCTATGTATATGGGCCAAGAATGAGTCATTTACTATAGATCATTCATAAACTCGTGAAAATAATGTGCGCTTGCGTTTGTTTTTCCGTTTTTAATTTATTGCTAATACTTATTATGTTTAGTTTCATAATTTGATTTATTAAAAATTGCGTTTCGTATTTCAATTTTGTAAGCTTTTGCTTGTTGCGTAAAAAATGCACAAAATTCTCTCGCTAATCGAAGCAAAAATTGTTAATATTGTTTAAATGTTAATTGTTTACACTGCCTGTTTCATAAAAATACATATCGTATATATTTATAAATATATATATCCATATATATATTCACTCATAAGATGCCAAGTTCTGCGCCAACCAACTGCAGCTGCCGTGCCTCTAAATAAAACAAAAAACAAAACAAACAAAAGCCGCAAACAAAACGGGGCTTAGTCATAAATGGAACATCGGTCATCCAGTGGTTTTTATGATCTCCTCTTGTTATTTTCTTCTCTGTTTTTGTGGGTTATGCTCTGGGTCTTGAACACAAGCTGGCTCAGTGGTGGTATCTGTAGTCGGGGGAAATAGGCAACCAGCACACAGTTTGGAATGTTCTTGTTGCGTGTGTTCAAATGGGGTTTCTTTTTTTTTTGTTTTTTGTAAGTACAAGTTATGAGAGAGTTAAGTTTGAGCTGCGTTCACACGTGCCAGATAACTAGGAAAACGCTAAGAGTCTTTTATAGTTTCCCCAGCACGCAAATAAGGAATATATCATTGAATTGTGTTCTATAAGTGTCAGTTTTCTGACACGTGTAAACCAAAACTATGATCTAGATTTCCATAGCAGGATTTATAATGATTTTTCATTTATTTACAGTGGTCGCTCGAAAATTAGCACTTTTAGAAATGTATTTGAAGTATTAAATTTAAAAATCAATTTTTTGCGAAAAGTTATTTGTTATGCTTGCTGTCAGACGAAAAATTGAAATTAATTTATATATATTTTTTTTTGCCGTTTTTAAACACTTTAATAAGGATTTTAAAAAATAACACCAAGGAATTGACTTACAGAAAGCATTCAATTGAAAACATGCCTTAAATTCATTAATTTGTTATCGTTTTTATAAGATTTATAAAAAATGCAAATCAACTGATTTCCTGAGCGTCCGCTGCAATCATTTACAAATTACGATTTAAGTGGGCTAGTTAACAAAAATCGGGACAAGCATAAACATAATTTTGTAAGCAGTTGGGCACGTGTGAACAGGGCTTAACTTTAAGCTTGGTTAATTAGGATTAGGCGCATACTTTTATATTGCAATGCATTCATTTAACGTACATATTTAGCCGATTGCGTTAAATTAGTTTTTAGTCTATTTATGTTTTGCTATCATTTCGTTTTGTTTTTCTTTTGTATAAATAAACTTAAACGTAAAATTGTGTGTATGTGTGCATCTCATGTTTTATCTTGTATTTAGCCCGCTGCTCACATACACCTGGTGTACACCCGTCGCGCCAGCGTGTGTCAGTGTGTGTGTGTGTTTGAATGTTGTCGAGGTCGTAGCGGAGGTTGCAGGGGAGGATAGGATGGTGACTGGAGGAGGGTTAAATTTGATTGGCCAGTTCTAGCAGGCACAGCCCCCTTCGGGATCCTTTGTCTCATTGGGCGAGTCCTTGAGCACAACCTCTTGCATATCCTCGGATGGTTTGTTCTCCGTTGAGTCCATGCCGGGTAGCGCCGCTGCCACGCGCCTAAACAATTGCTTCACATTGTAGCCGGCCTTGGCGCTGGTCTCGATGAACATCACATTTAGCTCTTTCGCCTTGCGCTCCCCCTCCTCGGTGGACACCTGACGCTTGTCGGACAGATCCGTTTTGTTGCCGACCAACATGATGATGACATCACTGCCACGCTCCGTGCGCACATCATCGATCCACTTGGAGGTCTGATGGAATGAGTTTGTGTTCGTGATATCGTAGACAACAACGGCGACTGTCGAGTCGCGTATGTAGGAGGGTATTAGCGAACGGAAACGCTCTTGGCCGGCCGTATCCCACAGTTGCAAGCGCACCGTCCGATCCTCCAGGTACATCGTTTTGGACAGAAAATCAATACCAATTGTCGCCTGGTAAGTGTTGTCGAAGCTGTCGTACATGAAGCGTGTAATCAGCGACGTCTTACCCACACTTTGCTCGCCGAGGAACACCAGCTTGAATTTGCGCAACGGATTGCCAAAATCGCCGGATGACATGTTTACTATTTTCTGCTGCTGCTGCTGCCTGCCTCTGTTCAACTCTTGTACGTGTCGACTTTTTCTTAATTGCGGGTTTGCTGACCTCTCCTCTCACTCTTGCGCACTCTCTCTCCACCTTTTGTTTTGCTACTGGGGCGTGATACTTATGCGGCTTCTGCTGCACACGTTGCACTTTTTTTACAATATATATATATTTATAGTCGGACGCACGTTTTTAATCTGGTTAAGCGCAGTGCCAAGTCGTTTTATTAACTGTAGTAGTATTAACAAAATTTTCGTAGAAAAAGTCAGCCACCAAGTCGATCTGAGTCAGTTGTAGTTTTAGCTATCGATGTTCTCTATCGTTAATCGAACTCACGGTTCTGTTGACGTAAGTAAAACGATAAAATACCAAATTTGTGCCGCATCAAAATACTGCATTAAATACTGCTTTGTTGAACTGACTCTTTAATTCAAACCACATTTTGCGGTAATAAATTCTGCTTTGTTTTTGTGGATTGTAGCAAAACTATTGATAAGTTTGTGAGGGGTTGTCTAATTAACTTTCGAGTTTATTAAGAACCCACTTAAGATATTAGACTTATCTGTCATTGTCAGAAACATGCATATTTATATAATATATCTATATAGGTATATATATTTCTAAGAAACTACTTGAGCAGAATTAGAAACTATCTATAAATTGTTTATATAGCCCGCCTGCTGTCTATTGCAGTCTATAATTATTCTTCCCACCCTTCCAATTAAAATTAACGCTTATCTACAAAGCACAAAGCGCCAATTGGAATTCCTTATCTTTGCCACAACCGTGAAAAGTTCGTATCTCGTTTTAATTTAAACGGCACTCGATTAGGCCAAATGTAAACAGTTCCCCGAAAGCAATGACACCAAACGGTCAGAAGACTTCGAGTTTGTATCTAATCGCATGCTGCCTCTTCTTGGGCTTCTGTGATACATCTGCGGCGCTTGTCAGGACCACGGAGCCAGCTGGACCCAATGGACGTGTTGTCGGCGGTGTCGCCGCATCGACCAACAGCGCTCCCTATGCTGTTTCCATGCAGTACAAGGGTACCCACTATTGCGCCGCTAGCATCCTAAATGCCAACTGGCTGGTAACCGCCGCCCATTGCTTGACCAACAGTGCACAGGTCCTGGGCAGCACCTTGGTGGCGGGCAGCAATGCGGTCGCGGGCACCTCTTCCACTGTACAGAAGCGCAGCATTACGTACTTTGTGATAAATGACCT
Source organism: Drosophila robusta (assembly GCA_035043565.1). Classification (NCBI taxonomy): domain Eukaryota; kingdom Metazoa; phylum Arthropoda; class Insecta; order Diptera; family Drosophilidae; genus Drosophila; species Drosophila robusta. Next base: position 6,062,900 of record JAWNMW010000583.1, on the reverse strand, counting down.
TTATACGGGCGGAACCGTGCCCTATGATATTGGAATGGTCTATACGCCAACGGCGTTCACCTGGACCGCTGCTGTTGCCGCCGTCACTCTGCCCACAGCGTTGGTGGTGCCCACTGGAACCGCCAACTTGTATGGTTGGGGCAGTACCTCGACTACCAATACGGCTTCGTATCCCTCTGTTCTTCAAGTGGCTGCCAATGTGCCCATTATCACCTTGAGCTCCTGTGAAACGGCCTTGGGCCAGAAAGGATCAGATGTGCACAGCACGAACTTGTGTACGGGTCCCCTGACCGGAGGAGTGAGCATCTGTACATCGGATTCTGGTGGTCCTTTGGTCCAGGGCAATGTTCTGATTGGCATTGTGTCCTGGGGCAAGTTGCCGTGCGGACAGACTAACTCGCCGTCTGTCTACGTTAGGGTGTCGGCATTTATATCTTGGATTTCGAGCAACCAGAAAGTCCAATAACGTACATTGTTATTTCAGCAAATAAATACCAGCAAATATTAGTTTAGTATTTTAAGCTTATGGTATATATTGTTTTAGAAGAGGGAGCTTTTTTAAGTGCTGGTCACGCTTAAAAGTGCACTTCAGATATCGATATTATAGTTAGAGCAATTGCCTTGCAGCTATCGAGTAGGGCGACAAAAAAAGAAAGAAAAGAATTCCAATAATTACAATTAAAGCATTTAATTCAATATTAATTTGACTCTGGTACAATGGAAGTCGACACACCGACACCCGAACACAACAGGGAATTTGCCGATGTGGACATTAATAATAGCTCAGCAGCGTCTGGTGCATCCGACGAGGAGGAGGTGCCAGCGCCGGGCAGTGTAACATTGGAGCATGAAAACGATTTATTCGTGTCGGCATTGACCCCCAGTGCAGTGCATGTAAGTTCCGCTTCATTCATCAGGCCAACACTCCGCAATATTTATTATATTAAACATAAAAATGTGTCGCAAATGGGCGGCGTCTGCTGCGGTTTATCTCTGACTGTTGCTTTGTTTGATTTGTGACAACGTCACAAGCATAGCTGCCGCCCCTCGCTGCGCCAATTTGAATGAACAATGCATGTGATTAGGCAGCCCACTTATCGCAGCGCATAGCGTGCTCTTGTTAATGGTAAATCTTGAATTGAATCTCGTTTTGCAGCGTCGCATTTCTGCCAGCAACTTGGAGGATGTGCTGACCGATGATGGGGATTATTTCATTCAGATTGTCGTGTCGGATCCACAAAAGGTTGGCGATGGCATGAGCTCGTATTTGGCATACAAGTGAGTCATACTCTCTTATCTTCAGTGCCTCTCCATATTTACTCTGACTATTCTTATTGCCCATTTATTATTGTAGAGTGACAACGAAAACAAACATTCCAAAATTTAAGCGCAATGAGTTTAGCACTTTGCGCCGTTTTAGTGACTTCTTGGGCATACATGCTCTGTTGGTTAACAAGTATCTCCGAATGGGTCGCATTATACCGCCGGCGCCTTCGAAGAATATTATTGGCAGCACCAAGGTGAAAATGAGTCCGCAGCAAACCGAGCCGGGCACTCCGATCAATCAGGAATGGATCGAAATCAGGCGTGCAGCGCTTGAGCGTTTTGTCCACCGTACAGCACAACATCCAGTGCTGCGCGTGGATTTGGATTTTATTAATTTCTTGGAGAGCGACCAGGAACTGCCGCGTGCCGTGAATACATCGGCTTTGAGCGGCGCTGGCGTTATACGACTATTCAACAAGGTTGGTGAAACTGTTAACAAAATCACGTACAAAATGGATGAAAACGATCCGTGGTTCGATGATAAGATAACCGAAGTGGAGAATTTGGATGCAAATCTGCAAAAATTGTCGTCGGCACTGAAATCGCTGGTCACTTCACGCCGCGAGTTGTCTGTACTGACCGGCCTGGTGGCCAAATCGGCGGCTATGCTGAGCACCTGCGAGGAGCACACTGGACTGTCACGTGCCCTTTCCAACCTGGCCGATGTGGAGGAAAAAATTGAGCTTTTACGCTCCGAACAGGCAAACTCTGATTTTTATATACTTGCTGAGTTTATCAAAGACTATTTGGGGTTGTTTGGTGCCATCAAGTGCATTTTCCACGAACGTGTCAAAGCATTTCAAAACTGGCAATACGCACAGATGCAGCTCTCTAAGCGGCGTGAGAATCGCGGACGCTATGAACTGGCCAATCGTGCCGACAAACTGGATCAGGCGCAACAAGAGGTTGAAGAGGTTTGGGCTGCAATTAACATGATACGATATTTATGTGATTAACATATCTTGTTGCATTACAGTGGCAGGGGAAGGTGCAGCGCTGTCAGCAGCAATTCGATGACATTTCGTCGGAAATAAAGCGTGAAATGGAACGCTTCGAGCTAAGCAGAGTGAAAGACTTCAAAGCTAACATTATTAAATACATCGAAGTTCAAATGGCGCATCAGCAACAGGCATGCATTATATTTCGAATTATACATACCAATTTGCAAATATGTTTTAATTACTTCCCCCAACCTCATCCTCAGATCATCAGCTACTGGGAGGCCTTTGCACCATTCGCCAGAGAAATCGTTTAACTTTAATTCATAATCACCAGATGCATTTCCAAAATGTTTAACCAACAGAAAAGCGGCAATGTGCTATGGAATTTGTATCTATCTAATGTGCGGGACCAATATGTCGTCACCAGGAGGCGCTGATCTTGAAAATGGAGTTAGCTAATAGTTGCCGCTGTTGCTGCTGTTGCGTATTTCCTAACGCTTTAAATTCCTCTCAATAATTGTTACCACGTGGTGCAATTATGCTTGCAGATAAAGTTGAACTTTTCTTATCGATGCATTCAAACACACACACACACACACAAGCATATATATTTTTATTCTTACACAGTAATTATTATAATATTGCAAATGTTGCTTTTATTTTTGTAATTGTATACAAAAAGAAAATGTTTATTATAGACTTTTTGGTGTAGTCTACATGTCGCTGAACGCGCATTATTCTCATTCTATATTCGGTATTATCTAAACAAAAACAAAAAGAACTTCAATGAAGCCAGTTATTAAATGAATATACATGAAACATATTCACATGTAATTAAAAGTGATTGAATTGGGAAATGATTTTTCCCTCGATTGTTGTTGGTATATATTTATGTATATTCTGAAAACCTTTTGTATCATGACAAAAACTGCATAACAATTAAACAAATAAATTTGTAAATATGTATGTATGAAGCCTAAAAGTGTAATTATTTTAATTATAGGAAGCGGCAGTTAGTTTTTTTAAATTCCAACGATAGTTCTGTAAGCGATAACGATAACCAACGTTTATTATAGACTCAGTGTGAATGGCAAACTAAAGCTATTGGGTGTGAATGGTGAAATAATAATGTGAATATTGTTAAGTCATTGCGTCTAGCGCATTCTCGAAGTTTTTAGTCAATTTTAGCTTTATAAAAACACCGTCACAAGCCACTTAAAGCATTTATTTAATCACAAACAACGAAGCCACAAGTACGTAACTATGGAGTTTCCGCATTTAGGTCAACACTGCAACGAAGCCACATGCAACAGATTGGGTGAGTTTTGACCTCGACAAAGCTCTGGGGAACATTTAAAATGTAATTAAATTAATGCAAATACAACTGTTTTGGATAGATTTCCTGCCCGTTAAGTGTGACTCATGTGACAAGGTGTTCTGTGCCACACACTACAACTACGAGCGTCACAACTGTCCGGGCGCACACAAGAAGAACTTCCAAGTGCCCATCTGTCCGCTGTGCGGAGAGCCCGTTCCGACGGCGCCTGGTGTTGAGCCGGATCTAACGGTTAGCCAACACATCGACAAGCAGTGCAAGTCGGAGAGCAAGAAAATCTACACAAATCGCTGCCATGCCAAAGGCTGTAAACGCAAGGAACTGATACCAGTCCAGTGTTCTCAATGCAAATTGAATTTCTGCCTACGTCATCGCCACACTAGCGACCACGACTGCAAACCCGCACCAACAGCTGCCTCAGCGGCAGCGTCATCGGGCACATCTCAGGGTATATTTAAAATATTCTCCGATACGCGTTCAATGGCAGCGCAGGCAGCCGAAAATCGGCGCCAAAGCAAACCACAAGCAAATCCCAAAGCAAGGCAGTTGCCAGGACCAGTCGCCGTTGCGCAGCGCACGACTCCCGTCCAAGTACAAAACATACAAGGGAATATGGTAAGAGCAAGAGATAAAAAACTGTTCTCCGTACTGCCGAAAATGTTAATGTTGCCTTCACTTTTCAGACGGAAGACGAGGCTTTGGCGCATGCGCTGGCCTTGTCTATCATGGAACAGGATGACGCGGCCAATACGAATCGTCGCAACACAACTACCACGCAAGCAAATCCGCAGCGCACAACGACTGTGGGCGGACGTGATTCCCAGCAAGTAAATGGAAAAGACAAATGTTCGCTATCCTAGATTGAAAAAATTCCATACAAAACATATCCAGAACACTTGACCAGCAGCTAGTATGCTGCCCTTTTCTCTAGGTCTCTAGTTAAACCAATTGTCATTATGTTTGTATTTTTAATTTAATGTTGATAATTTACTTTGACTTCGTCACATTCTCTCCGCTTGCTGCTTAAGTCTGCTTAGCAAAAATAATTCAAATCGAGCCCGTTTCACATTCATTTAACTGTGTTAAACTGGCTCCATTAATAGCTCTACTTGGGAAGAATAAACTGTTTTAAATATACATACGTGTTGAATTGCTTAGTTTTATAAATACGTACAGGGGGATACAGGGTAAACATAGGGACTACATATATTGCATACTATTCTGAGCTGATCAGAGTCGGCGGCTGTTGACCTTCAACTGTCGGTTCCACAGCTACATTTTGTGGTTGTTCGGGAATCGTGCTCTGCTTGGCGACTGCATCTGTAGTTTCCTCTGGGAGTAAGCTGGCTGTGCACGGCGGCGCCTGCTCGCCTTCCGGCTCCTCAACAACCACAGCTTGTGCTTGTTCCGCCTTGTTGGATATGGTGCTCAACTTTCTACCAGCTGTGGCACCATCCACGGATGACGAGGTGCTTATTTTACGTGCCGCCGCTGCAAAGCTTGCCACACCCTCGGCGGCTAAAATGCTAGCACTTGACAACAAAATGGACACCTGTTCTGCAGAGGGACAGCTCGTGATGATCATATCATCCGTTGAATAACCGTTTGTTGTAAGCAATTGCTCCAGCTTCACAAAGGACTGGATGATGTTGTTCTGCAAAGGCAAATGATAAAGAAAATAGCTTCAACAACTTTGAAGCAAACAACTTACGCGTATGGGCCGAAAGATTATAAACTCTGTATCACGATTGCTCAGATAGAGCTGCATAGCACGTTGCAGCACCGACAGCTTGGACTTAATCAGCCGCTGCGTCTCTTGGATAATGCTGCTTATCTGCTGTGGACTCGCCCAGGTGCTCTGTCGCAGCACGTAATTAATTTTGCCCGCAGTGGACTCTGGCGTTGTTGCTGTGTTTGTTGCTTTGGCTGTGTCGTGTGCCAGCAGCGCTTGTGCCTTGTCGAGGAATGTGACGAGCGGACCCACCAGCATGTGTACCGCATCTTTGATATACTGTTCGCACACCGTCTTCAATTGACGATCCACTTCTTTGCGCGAGTCCAACAAATGCTCCTTTATCTGTGGCGTGCCCTCGAGTAGAAATTCCAATAGCGCATTGTTGCTGCCCATGGAGAAGAGTTGCTTGCGCTTCTGCAGCAGCCCAAAGGCTGCCGTTTTCACCTTGCTAAAGTCCAACGAGGTCTCCCTTATGGTAAAATCAACACGAAACGGTGCGATTTGTTCGCGCAATATAAGCAAGTGCTTGATTTCAAAGAGTTCGCCATCGATGGGCGTCTTGGCGGCTGCAATTTTAATCGCTGCATAGGACACGCTCTGTATGCACAGCTTGAGCGCCTCCTGGGAGAGACCCTGGAAAATGGGACGATCTACGCAGCGATAGAGACGCGACAGGCAGACCAAAGTTCGTCGTACCGTTGGATACCACATGCCATGTAGATCAGCGGGCGAATCTGAGAAATTAAATGGAATTAATACTCTGCTTGCCCTCTTACTACATTGAACCTACTCATCTGTTTGACTCTGTAGGCGGTGTCCACGCTTTCCGCTTCGCTGGACATCACAGAGGCACGTGAATCGGAGCGGCGCAGCTGGGCAGGCTCTTGCAGCGATAGCGCAATGCTCTATAATAGTTGTTATAGTATATTTAGCAAAGATCAACATTTATTGAACAGCAAACGCACCTCCATCATTTCTAGCTTCTCCGGATAGGCCAAATCGCCCGTTGACGGATTATAGTTTTGTATATCGGATTGCAGATATAAATGAGCACGAAATACCAAACGCTCCTGCACATCTTGCAGCAACTGGTGAGCTATGTTTGCAAATGCCTCTAGTCCACCAGCTGCACAATGTATAAACAAAAATTCAAATGAATTAAATTTGAAAACAAATGTTAAGGTTAAGACATACGATTCTGTTGCACGTGCTCCTCTATCATTTCGATGCGCAATATGGAACAGATCTCTGCAAGCGTTTCCAAGTGGTTGATGTGTATGATAAACGGTCGCAAGGTATCATATAGAATTGTGCACAGACCCTCCAGATAGACGCTGTAAATTAAAGTGTAAGCCAAGGAAAAAACACGTAACAAGAAACAAACTCACGTCAAGTGCTCTGCACCCGTTCCAAAGAACTGGTAATACAGACGCTGTTCATCCTGGCAAACGTGCACCAGAAATGCGCATGCGCTCCGCGTCAACGAACAGTGATCACCCTTGTGGGCGTTCTTCACATTCTGTATGGACTGATTGACGGCTGGCGACATGACACTCGCACGCTGCGCCAAATAATGCTGCTGCAGATCGGTCATTAGTTGAGCATACTCGCTGCTGCTGCTCTGCTCCAGACGCGACTCAACGAGCTGCGCGACGCGCTTCACTTTCGCCGCTGCTGTTTGATATTTGCCATAGTAGAGGGCAAAGGCAGCATCGGGCGCTTGCAAAGTGGCATCGCCGCTGGTGTTGCGCGGATGCAGTGTCGCCTCCGTGGCCTGATTGATGACATTCACCACATAGTTGCGCACTAGTCCCGTGGCTTTGGCCAAGCACTGCTTGTACTTGACATTGTAGGCGGCTGCATCCTTGAAGTTTGGCTAAAACAAACGAACAATTATTAGCTGTATGCTTGGCTTAAAGATTGGATTAATTATTTATTTATACCCGGCTGAGCGAGATCGGGTCGCAAAGCTATAAATCTCACGGGGTATACCTCGCCTTGAAGCACTCATCGGAACTCGAAATAAATCGGCTCATTTCTCCTAAAAAAATTTTCGCTACGAAACAAAGCCCTAATCTACAAAAATATACTGCCTCTGCTAGGACATGCGCTGCTCGTGTGTACGGCATGTGAGCCTGCTCAAATGTTGATAATATCCGTGTGGTGCAGGCTAAACTGACCCTCTGGAGAGAAACTATCGAGATCTCTCTCTAAAATGAAACCCATACAACTAAATCAACCATACGCAACTTTTACATATTAGGCCAATGAACCATTTCAGTGCTGGTCAGGATCAGGGTCATTCTTTCGCAAGGATTACTTACGTGATCTGCCAGATAATTCAAACATTCGTCAATTTTGTTGAGACACTCGCGGAACGCTTCGCTGGCCACGGACAATGTGGGGCTTTGTAGCCGCTGATGCAGCAGCTCCACTTGACTGAAGAAATGCAGACGCCTTTGGATTTCGTTGCTTAGCTCTTGGAGCTTCTGCTGCTCATCGATGAGCTGCTCGCTGGCTGTGTTGAGGGCGCTGGTCTTCTGTGAGACAAACTCGTACTCGGCGCTAAGCGCACCCAAACGCTCCATGGCCACAGAGATTTGATTGAGCATATGGGCGCACTCCGCTTTGCGCTGTTCCAGCTGCTGCAGATACTTGTGGTAGTTGGCATCGCCACGTTGCTCGATCTCCGTGTTGACGTTCACGAACCACAGCAGAAAATCGTTTGTATTTTGCAGGCCGCCCTCAGGCAACTGTTTGTCCACTTCACTGCCATCCGCTGTCTGCGTCGCATTGGTGGGCGTGGTCGCCACCGTTACCTATAAACAAATGGAACTAATTTGTCATATTGGAAATCAAATTGTTGACGTTGACTTGCCGATGTTTCTTCGTTGTCGCCGTCGAGCCACAAATTGGTTAGAACATCCAAGTGTTCCTCCTGCTGTGCGCTTGGCGCTGCCAGGGATTCGCCTTGGATTCCCATTGCATTAAGCGATTACGAATTTTACGCAGATTTTCATTTTCGCTTTGCGCGCTGGCGACGTCATCCATTTTCCTACTGCAATCAACGCCGAGCCAGAAAAAACAGCTGATCGGCTTTTTGAAAATTTTTTAATTAACATTGTGTACACACTGTCAATAACAATAATGGCAATAATACTTAAGTGTGCATACATTGCCCATTTATCGAAACTCTGCGTTTGTTATTGCTGCTGCAACTGGTGTAGGCGTTGTTCTTTTCTTATTATTTACATAGGACGTGATGGCTCCACAGCCTGTGGTAACGGGACTATCGCCCAAGGAGGGTCCACCCGGCACACGAGTCATCATACGTGGCGAATTCCTAGGCAGTCGTGTGCAGGATCTTGTCGGTATGTAAAGCGTTTCGTCATCATCATCCTCCTCCTTTTTTCAACATTAGTTTCACGAAATTTTAGGTCTTAAAATCTGCGGTTCGGATTGCCTTTTGTCGGCGGAGTGGAAGTCACCCAACAAAATTATAGCACGCACCGGCCCAGCTAAAGGTAAGGGCGACATTATAGTGACAACGATCAGCGGTGGCGTCGGCACATCCACAGTGCAGTTCCGGGCCTACCACGAGACCATTGGACCGCTCAAGGAGTCAGCTGTGTGGATTGAGGAGTCGCCATCACAGAACTTTGCCTGGGGTCGACGCACGCTCACCCAGTCGGGTCTAACGCAGGAGGATCCCTTGGGCCTGTCCATCGAAGGCAATGAACAGAAAATTCCAGAAGATTTGCGTGATTTGTTTCCTGACGCATGTGGAGACTTGTCGCAGGAGAACTTCTCACCCGCTTGGTTTATGCTCGAGAACCATTTGGCCACTTCGTTTGAAGACTTGAAGGCAGGTCTCGCGTATCTCAAGCGCAAGGTGGAGAGTCAAAGGAGGGACAATTGTCGTTCCTAAAATCAAATGCCGGCTCGGTCATCGATCAGCTGGATACGCTGATGAACATCCGCGATAAGCTACAGGAGGACGTCAAACTACACGGCAGCGAGCCCCTAAACATACTCGAACAGTCCATTGAGAGTGAGTCAGCCCAATTCTCAACATTTTGAAGGGAACTAACTTTACCTCCTTTGCAGACTCCATCAGCGAATCACAGAAGATCTTCACCGATGTGCTCGTGCGCAAAGAGAAGGCGGACTCCACGCGTTCGGTGCTCTTTGCGCTGTCGCGTCACAAATTTCTCTTCTGTCTGCCTAATACGGTGGATCGTCGCGCCAAGGCCGGCGAGTATGACATTGTGGTTAATGATTATTCGCGCGCCAAGAATCTGTTTGGCAAGACGGAGCTGGCCATATTCCGTCAGGTGCTGGAGGAGGTGGATCAGCGCATATTGCTCATACGTCGACAGCTGCACGAGAAGGTGGTGAAGATGCCACAGAGCGTGGAGCAGCAAAAGAAGCTGATCAAGGCGCTGACCAGCTTGGAGCTGCAGCAGAGCGGCACACCCATTGGCGATCGATTGCGCAATACGGATCCCGCCTGGGATGCCATCGAGGCACGGGCCAAGTACTTGGAGGCTGCCTTCCGGCAGACGTTCGAGCAGCACGCCAACAAGGAAACAGCTCCGCAGGAGAAGTCCAAGAGCCGCGATCCCAATCAGGCGCCCAGTCGTGTCAACTTTTGCGAGGAGCTCTGCGATATTGCCGCCTCCCAGCTGCCCGATCTGTGGCGTCTGGGTCAGCTGTATTTCACGGGTGAGCTGCGCGGACCGCACGACCCCAAGCCGGGCGACTTTAAGCGCATGGTGCTGAATGCCATTGAGAAGTTCTGTGTCTACTTGCGCCTGGCCATACTCATCGCCGCCGATCAGCGCGCCCTGCGCCAGTCCAGCGGCCTGTCCTGGCCCATCGGCTCCTCCTCGGCGACGCACCATTTTTTGCCCTGGATACCGCAATGTTTGCGTTACACGCGCATCGCGTACGCCACGCTCATTGGACTCGATCTGCCCTCGGATGCACTGGACATCATACAGAAGCTGCTTGATGAGGTGCGTCTCTTTTGTTTCTCCATCATCTTCAAGCGCGCCACGGACCGCTGCAAGAAGCTGGGCACTCAGGAGACATGGGAAATGACCGTGGAGGATTATCCGGGCGCTACGCAGCTGCCAGCCGTACTGGAGGCGCTGCTCGTGGAAACACTCGAGGAGGTGCAGTCGGTATGCATGCAGCCGGAGGCGCGCGAGGGCAATCTGTTGGAGCCGCATTCGGATGGGCAGCGCGAGGTGACGCAGCGCCTGCAGGAGCTGCTGTCCGCCTTCAGCGGCGTCATCGCCGAACTGGCCTATCCATCGCAGGACGATGAGACGCCCACGCACAACGTATCGCAACTGCTCGGCTTTCCCAATGCCCAGCAGCCGGAGTCGGTGTCGGGCGTAGGCAGCGCCGCCGTCAACTGGGAGCAGCGCATGCTCTGCTGCCTGGCCAACTATGCGTACTGCAACAAGAGCTTCTTTCCGCACATCGGCGACATATTCGTTCGCTATGGCTATCCGCTCCCGACGCTGGCCATTGAAACGGCGCGCTATAATGCCAACCAGCTGTTCACCAATCTGCTGGAGGAGTACGTGGAGCACAAGGGTGACCCGCTGGTGGGCACCATTGAGCCCTCTATGTATCTGGGCCGCTTTCAGTGGGATCACGAGATGGAAATCGGCCTGGGTCAGCTGCGTCCCTATGCGCACGAGTGCTGCGATAATCTGGTGGGCGTTTACTCCGAGATCTACAGCATTTCGCCCTCGCTGCTGCGTCCCATACTCGAGTCCATTGTGCAGACCATTTCCGAGGAGCTGGCGCGCCTGATGAGCTGTGTCCAGCGCTTCAGTTATACTGGCGCCATTCAGGCGCATGTGGACATACGACTGCTGCGCGATGCGCTCGAGAACTATGCCAACGAGACGGCCAAGTGAGTCGTATAGTGTGTCCTTTATTCGATCTATTATTTAACCATGTTTTTCCCTCATACAGAAACTACTTTATGGAGGCACTGGAAGCCATTAGTCCGCCATTAAGTGGCGAACAGAAGCGCAAAGCGGATGAAATTCTGGAACGCGTTAAGCGCAATATGCGGCTGCAGATGCTCTGCTTTGCCGTCAAGGAGCCATAGGCACATTCCCCCTCTATAACTAGATATATAATATATTTATCATTTGCAATTACCAACACAATTACTTCAGTATTTAAAAGACGAAACTATTTTCAAGAAAAATATCCACTTATTGGACTGGATAACTATAGTGTGCAATAATTCATTCGAATAATTTATTTGAAAATTCAATAATATTTGTTTAAACACCTTTAAACTTGTTAAAGCCGTACAAACAATTTTAATCGATATATGTTCAAGTATTTTTAAAAAAATCCATATCAATAGACGGAATGTTATTATCGACTATCGATTATAATCGATATATGTTCACTGACGGTTAAATTCATCCCAAGTTGCGGAATATAGATGGAACTAGTTAATATCAGCTAGAATCTACATCTAAAACTTATTTAAAGCTTTACATAATACATAATACTAAATGTTATACGTTTACCGACTGTAAATTTCACGCAGACTTGCGAAATATAAGTGAAAAACAGTTCAAATTTTAAAAAAGAATCACGGCCTAAACCAACAGCTAATATATTGTAACTAAATGAAGTTTTAAACTGAAGTAATTGTGTGATGGTAATTAAAAAGTATTTAATTAGCAAAACTAATGATTACATTGCGGAGTACAACTCTTTTCGAGGTTTATACAAAAGTAAAGAATAACTAAAAAACTGATTTTATAGCTTGAAATCGAAGGCAAACTTGCTGCCCTCCTTTCCGGAGTTCTTCACCAGCAGCTTGATGGTTTCTTCCACATCGATGGTGTTGAATTTCTCCTGTACACGCTGCTTGATGGGATTTTCGATGGCGTCCATGATCTGATAGCGCAACAGATTGGGCAGCACATTGACCGCAAACTCCATGACATAGTCCAAGGTGCCGGCGCCGTCGCAGCGCACCTGAATGTTTCCCATATCGAACTGCAGATCGTTGATCTGTGGACGCTGGCGTGTGTCCAGTGCTTGGCTAATCTCAACCGTGGCCCGTATATGCTGCACCGTGAACTGCACATGACCGACGCGCGTCATGAGCCCGAAGCCCACCTCCCATTGGCCGGCGCCGGTGATCTGCTGGGTGCCCACTTGCAGGTGCAATAAGACGGTATTGTTCTCCATGGCGGCAGTTATGTTGCCCACGCGATAGAAGCTCGAGGCGCCAGTGATCCACGTATTGGAGAGCTGTACACTAAAAACGCCCATGGTGCGATTTAGGTCCTGCAGATGATACGGATCATAGCCGTTCTGGCGCACCAGCTTGCGTGCCTCGGCAATGGCGCTGTCCAGCGGCGTTATCGAATTGGGCATTCGCCGGTCACCCATTGTCTTCTCAATCATAGCGTTGATCTCACCGCGCAGCTGCTTATCCGCCTCCTGTAGCATGAACGGCTTCATTCCATCGAACACCAAATTGGGCGCCGAATTGATAATGCTCTGGAAGACGCTGCCCAAAAAGCCAAGATTCTGAAAATCCATGGCCATTTCACCGAACGTAATGTCCATCTTGATGCGGTCGGTGGTCAGGTGGCCATCACGCTCCACAATCAGCGTTGCCGAACCGCGCACATAGACCTTCTTGAGCACCACGGTGAACGGTCCGTTGGTCTTGGAGAAGAAGGCGCTGAGCTCGTAATTGCCCTTGACGAGCAACTCGTCCAGCTGTATGCCCGCCTCCACCTGCATTAAAGAAGAGCTTTCTGATTAAGCACGGCAATTTCGGGTATAATTGGTTTGGTTGCTTGCCATCATCTCTTTGAAGTCCGCATTGATGCTGGCTATGCGAAACTTGGACAGGCCGTAGGCCTTGACCTTCATCATTTTCAGAGTGCTCATGCCCAGGTTTTTGTTCATGTCGGGCACATCTATGGGATCCGGTATGGGCGTACCGGGCAAGCCAACCGGATCCTTCTGCTTGTAGTGCTCCAGCAGCGCCTCGACATGTGCGGCCACGAGATTCTCACTCGCCTCAATGTTATGCGCATCGTTCTCGCCATCAGCCTCTGCGCGGCATAGACAGGGTTCAGATGAAGTGAGTATATACTACATATATATATATATTTGGTGAAAATGTGCTCACCATTTACATCCTGCGCCCGCACGCTGTTGCCTAGGATTAGGAGCACACTTGCCACGAGCAAAACAATCAGCGCTCTCATCTTTATGCGATTTGCTTTCAATTTCCGCTTATCAGTTGACAAATAAATACAACAACGAGGAGATTCTGACTACGGATGCTGCGTTGCTGCCGTCACCAGACGCGGATTCCAACTGACGACTGGCTCGAGTTAATCAAGAGATAATGATGAGCACTTCACAGCGGCCACAGCAGCAGCTCTTATCAAAGGGCACGGCTAATGCTCAGTTGAGTTAAGCTCAGACTTTTATTTGTATTATTATTAATCTCGGCGTTGAGTGAGTTTCAGTTGAGTCTGAGCCGCCGAAAACAGTTCGCACTTGTTTGATTTAAGTTACAAAAATGTGAATTTAAAAAATTTCTTTGCGGTTTTCATATCTATTTAATATTTCAATATTCGAGAAAAATATATCTTCAAAAATGCATATAGCTTAAATTCAGAATCATTCTAAAACACAACCATGAATAAAATGCCATGAAGCGTGAATATTGGTTCAGTTTTAACAAAGTTATGGCAGTTTGAAATATGGGAGCTGTGGATCCAAGAACTTTACATGTCAAAATTGTCAACTTTTCGTACATGATTTTTTTCATCAAAAAATTGCAAATATTTTTATTTTCTATAACGCATATATTTTAAATGCAGCATCAATCTAGAGGATAAACCATGAATAAAATTTTTGGTAGGGGGGAGTACATGATTTTTTTTATCAAAAAATTGCAAATATTTTTATTTTCTATAACGCATATATTTTAAATGCAGCATCAATCTAGAGGAAAAACCATGAATAAAATGTGGCAGTTTGAAATGTGGGAGCTGTGGATCCAAGAACTTTACATGTCAAAATTGTTGTCAATTTTTGGTAGGGGGAGTACATGATTTTTTTTCATCAAAAAATTGCAAATATTTTTATTTTCTATAACGCATATATTTTAAATGCAGCATCAATCTAGAGGAAAAACCAAGAATAAAATGCCATCAATCGTGAAAATCTGACAAAGTCATGGCAGTTTGAAATATGGAAGCTATAGACCATGGCCTTTCAGATAACTCCATTTATTATCCAGCCTGGTATTTAGAGTCGGATACTCATTGTTCAGTCGCTGCTCAAGTCTGGGTCACTTAATAGAACGTATCTACCAAGCATAAAATCATAATCTTTCAATATGAATAAAAAGAGCTGCTTCAAACCTCTGAAACCAAAACTGTAATGGGTATAATATAAAATAATAATGTTATTTGAAAGTTACTTGCAAAATGTCAAGCGCCTTGCCTAGGATCTAGATAAAATGACAATTTATATTCTGCTGCGTTGCTGCCAAAAATTTCGAATTTCAACTTTATTTCATTTGTTTATATGTATAATCATTTTTATTGCAATTGGACATAATCATAATTCCGAATATACATAGCCTTAAACTATGAAAAAAAAAACAGTTTGACTTTCACGTGCTCAAAAAAAAGGTTCATGCTCAAAAAAATAAATGTTTCATGCTCAAAAAAAGGTTCTTAGTGTAAAAAAAAAATTGCTTAACAATATGAAAAAAATTGGCTTAAAATTATGACATATTTCACTTAAATTTATGAAAAAAAAATTGGCTTAAGCATATGAAAAAAATTGTCTTATATATATTAAAAAAATTTACTTAAAATCTATGAAAAAAATTGATTCTGTTTTTTTGGTTTACAGCGACCACATTTGAACAAAGCATACAATTATTTACTAGTTAGAATTTTCTGCCTAATTGTTACAATTCGTTGTACGACAAAAAATTAGAAATTGCTTTGTCTCTCACTGAGCGATTCAAGATACAAACTCTCAAGCGTTTAAGTTGGTTAGGGTACGAATCCTATACTGCGGCGCCTGACTTAAGTGTTAAAGTTTTTAATGTACATTCACATACACAAATATCACTTAAAAATAGAGGTCAAAAATACAAAAAAAAAGAGGGTGCATCATAAAGTCGTTCTGCAAATGTTCACATATGGTGCAAGTGATGAGAGCTCTTCCCGGAAACACTGGGTTTAGAGCACACGGATTTATTGGTGGTTTTATGACTGACTGGTTGAACCAGCGGTAAACACTTGGGTAACACAAACGTGAAGTGAGTAAATGGTTGTGCAACAATAAAAGCTGTAAAATAAAAGTAGATGTGAGATGAGGGATTAAGTCGGTACGCTCCGACGTTAAATATGACCCGTACCCGCGTTAGGTAGCGCAATTGTACGCAGGTACAGGACATGTATACAAACAGTTATTCTACCTAAGCACAAACTGACACAGGTTAAAAACAATTAACCGCAAGATGGCAACTACAGGACGTGGACCACACACACACAACTTGGAGGCTGTTGCTCGGTACCATGCAATGCTTACAAATCCTCTGCGTCCAGCAAATACTCAAATAAGGCATCCTTGACAGTGTCCGAGCTGTCGCCAGCGGCAGCATTGTTCGTCGCATCGGCACTGACAAGCTGATCCACCGACTTGATGGGCGAGAAATCGGGCAAACTACAATCGGCTTCTGTTGGGGTCTCCTTTTCCACAAGGCTCTTGAGCTTCTTTGCGGGCTGTTCATTCTCTGTCGTTGGCGGCGGCGGTTCCGTTGGCGGTTTATCCGCCACAGGCGGTGGTGCCATAACGTACGCATATCGAGGTATTGACATATTGCCATCGTTACTCTGCAGTGGCACGCGCTGAAAGCCAAGCTGAGCCGGATCGACGGGCTCAGTGCCGTTAAAGATATTGAAGCCTGCAGCGAAAATAAAAAACTGATCAATGCACAAAATGTCAATTAAATTGAATTATTTAAGTTTACCCTGGTATTGACCGTTCTCATTTTGCATAAGTACAAGCGGATGCTGCGACTGCTGCAGGTTGTCCAGCGGCACCAGCGTTAAGCCCGCTTGCGGGCCAGTTGCTGATGCTGCTGCTCCTTGCCGGGGCTCCTCTGCTGCTGTTGCAGTTCCAGCTTTTGCTGCCGGCGTTGGCTCCTCTGCAACTGTTTCCGTTAGATCGAGCATGTCCGAATCGTCGTCGCTGCTGTCGGTAGCATCTTTATGCGGATTCTTGCAGCCAATGCATTTGCAATCCACACACGACTTCCCAGCCACGTAGCACGTGCAACGCGAGTTGCGGCAGGTGGCTTTGCCGGGCGCCGATGTGGTGCCGCAGCGACAGATGTGCGACATGCGCGAATCTTTTGGCTTGACCTTGCGGAAGGCGCTATAGGCGGGCGCCTCGCGTGCCTTGACGGGCGTGGATGTAACTGGAAGAGCGGCAGCGGCAGCTTTGGCCGCCGGAGCTGCAGCTGCCTTAACAACGGGAGCTGCAGCTGCGCTGGCTTTCGCTACAGGAGCAGGTGTAACTACGTTAGATGCGATGGTTGCGGAAGCAGAAGCAACGGTTGTGGAAGCAATGGGAGCAGAAGCAACTACTGGAGCTGGAGCGGCTGCAACTACAGGAGTTGGTGCAACTATGGGTGCTGCGGCGGTAACTGCAGGATCTGCTGCTAAAATAACGGGAGATGCAGTTACTACTGGCGATCCACTCGCACTGGGCGGCTTGACTTGAACCGATGAGATGATGGTGGCCTTTTGGCTGCGCGTATTCATGCGCGTGGCGTACGTTCGCTGCGGCTCAGCCGGTTTGGTGCTCTGCACCAACTCCGCTGCCTGCACTATCAGCTCCGCTGCCTGCGCTGCCAACTCCGCCTGCTCCGCGGCCTCATCGTCGCGCAGCAGCTCCTCACGGCGACGCTTGCGGCTCGGCTCGATGGCGCTGCTGGCTCTAATTGGTTCAAATGGCGTCGTTTGCGTTGCCGTCGCCTGCTGCTGTGGTATTTGCACCACCTGACCAATTTGGGGCATTTGGAGCTCAGTGCTGGGCATCACATATGTGGTGATTGTTGGACTGCTATAGGGGGCAGATTGAGCGCTTCCGAGATTTCCACCTGATCCGCCCAGCTGGGCTCGATGTAGGCAGCTGAGAGCATAGTCGGCTCGGCTGGCAGCAGCATTTGCGGCTGTGGTGCGATGTGCTGGTGGCTCAACATTCTAGCGCCCGGCGTCATCATCGGCAGCGGATGGTCAAACTGTGTCTGATCACCGGTAGCTGCTGCCTCCAGCTCAATATCGGTAATTGACAGCTGATCGGGCATGTACTGTTCGTAGGGCAGCTCGGGCGTTGTTGCCGCCGTTGTCGGCGGCGTCTCCGCGGGCAGCGACAGTGGCGATCTCAGCATTTCCGGCAGTTCGGGCAGTGTGGAGAACGCTTCCCACACATCCTCATAATTGGCGCCCTCCTGAATGAACCATTGCGTTGGGTGATCTGGCAACGCGACGCGTGAGGGCCTCTCCACGCGATAGACGCCCTCAACCTCCGGCCGATGTTGTGTGAGCTGCGTATACAGCGACGATTGCAACAGATGGACACAGAGCGTTTTATAGCAGAGCAACTGGGTGGCCATTGATTTGTTCTCCTCGTAGGTCTTGAAGTCGGAGCAGTCGTCGCACTGCGGACAGCTGGGCATCAGGCGCTTCCGGCCGCGCAGGCACAGCCGGCACACATGATGGCCGCAGCGTCGTCCCTTCGGCTTGAACGGATCTATCAGCAGCTGGCAGCAGACGGCGCACGACAGCAGTTGGCGCAGCTGGAAAATGCCCGAGTTGAGCTCGTGAATGCGACGCTTGGACAGATGAGAGCTGGACTTCAGTGCCAAAAGCGTTATTTTTATATAAAGTTGTTGAGCCTCCATCGTATGTTTGTGTGTGTGTGTGTGGGACTGTACAAATGTGGGTTTGTTTACAATGCCGAACACAGCGGCGCCACTGCGCTGCCGCCTGCCTTGCCCAACCGCTAGATAGAAGCTTGTCCAGCAAATCTTCGTCAACACATATTATTTTCGCGTTTTGCTGTACTTTTTGCACCGGTCTGCATCGAGATTTGCCTGGCGTTCCTCTTGCAGTTGTTGTTGTTGCACTGTTTCACTTAGCAGCTAAATACTTAAAAAAAAACTTTTCACGTGCCAAAAAAAATACAAAAAAAAACAAAAAAAAAGATTGGTATATAGTCACAATGTTATTCAAGTCATTTTCGGTTATCACTTTTGGTTTTAAACATATGAAGAGTAAATTTACCAAAGATGAATAGAAACGCCGTGCTCGCGTTTTATATTCTTTATTGCAGTGTGACCGTTTCATGGCGAGGTGTCGTTCAGCACTTTGAATGGCGACCAAGCTGCCAACTTGACAGAAAAATACTCAAGTAGAAACAGCTGAGAAATTTTGCTGTCCTAAATTGTCTTATTTTAATGTATTAATTTGAAACAATTTGTCAAATTACATTTCAAAAGTGTGTTTGTATTATTGATTTTTAACAGACCAATTAGTTGTAGAACTAAGTTGAGATGCCTAACAAAATTATATTTGCTTGTGTTACTTGTGAATGGCATACTACGCCTAACATTTTAAGTGTTTGCATACCATGCACAACAATTTATGCAGCCCTGCGATGCAAAATAAGTAAACAATTTAGTAGCAAATGAATTCAATGTAAATAGTGCAATTATTATGTTTATTAATTGTATGGGCTGCATAAAACGCAATGCCCCTACACAAATATAAAAGACAACGCGGGAAGAATTTTACAAAGTCAGAGGAACAGCAACTTCTAAAGCTAATACACAGTCATGTCAGCAGGAAGTCCAACGATACCGCAGGACAATGTAAAAGAAAAACCTGGCAGGACTTGGCTCAACAATTTGGTTTACAAACTGGAATACAGCGCAGCTGGACAACGCTAAGAGACAAGTACAAAAGCATTAGAATAAAGGGTAAAAAGTGTGCACGAACGCTTGAAAGCTTAGACGTTGGGAAATCCAAAAACAACGGTAAATTCGTAAAGAAAATTAGCTTTCCATGAACTACATAATTATAATTTTTTAGCAACCAACGATGAGACGCCGCCAATTAAAACTGAAATATTTGAAATACTGGAGTTTGAAGAGGTAGGTTTTATGGATTATTTTAATAAACTCTTTGCTAAATTGATCCATCTCTCAGGAACCTGCAGCAAGTGGTCATTATGAAAGTCCGATTGCGGCGGCAACTGAATCTCAGTTTTCCAAATCGAAGCATATAAGGGAAAAGCTACCGAATCGTTCAACTACCCGACAAAAACGCACTTTACTAGATGAGCAAATTATTTTGTTGCAGCTGCAGCAAAAGTTCCATCAAAACGAACAAATTCGGGCAGTCCAGAGGCACGATATAAAGCAATTGTCCTTAAAATTGAAAAAGGAGTTAATTGTGCTGCAGATGAAAATGAAGCGAATGCAGCCTGAGAAACAACAAATGCCTTGTAAATTAGAAAACGATAGTTCCTAAATCAGACAAAGAAACAAACCAACGAACTCGGGAATAATATTTATAGTTACGTTCTAGAAACGTTTGTTCAAGTTGAAAAACGAAAAAATTTTGTTATTTTTTTTTTAATTTTGTTTTTCTTCACATTCTAATTGAGTAACACATATGTATGTACATACACAGATATTCGCAGACAACATAACTATAGCCTAAAGCTAAGATATAAACACGTAATATATTTGTATATATATGTATCTATAATGATATTATATGATTATGATAATGATACCTTTGATGATAATGCTATAACTATAAAATGTAAGACATAAACACGTAATATATATGTATACATATGTATCTATATATTTAATGCTATAACTTAATGTTTTATACGAAATTCTGGAACTGATCCATGTTAATCATGGGATACATTACCACTAGGTGGCATTACTTAACTTAAACCTAAACTAGATCGCTGCTGTTTGCTAAGTTTTGAATTAATACCTTCTCTCCTCCTTCTCGTTGACAAATGTTAGGGGTTGATAGCTGGGATTGGAAAAGGCATCTGTGCTGCTGCTGATGCCGCTGCCGCTGCCAACGGCCGGGGATTTGTTGACAAGATTCTTACGCGGCGGCTTCACATTCACATAGTTGTCACCACTCCCATTGATGGTCGTCTCGATGTGGTGACGCGGTGAGGGCGTGGGCGTCACATACTGTTGCTTTAACGCCTGCGGGAATCGGCGCACCTGCTCGGGACTGCGCTCACCGTCCGATGTGGAGGTGCGATGAAGCATGGGTATCTCCTCGGGCGCCTGGTCAGCGGCATCGACGGTGGGCATGCCGTTCTTTCGGCGCAGCGGCTTGTGGGCGCTGCTGTCCATGTTGTTGGCCAGCGTTGGCGAATGTTGGCCCACTTGGCGCGTATCTGGGAACGTGAAAGAGGTTTCGTTTGTTTGTATGGCTGGCAAATCTGCGAAATCTGTGCTTTGATGCGCGTCGCCTTTGGGACGCGTGGGTGAAAAGATGGCGATGCTGTTCTCGGAATTCATTTGTAGATAATCATCGGATGATTCTTCGATTCCTGTGGGCGGGTTAGTGTGAAGGCGGGTTGTGTGTTTGGGTGTGTGTGTGCAGGCAGTTAGTTACCACATCCAAGCATTCATATGCATTCAATTAGTACTTACTTATATCTGGCACGATGTGCCCATTGACGTAGCGCGGCGCCGCCGGCGCAAACTCATCCGGTGAGCCCATCAACGACAAATAGTCCGTGGGTCGATTCTTCATGTACTCCGTGTTCGAGCGCATATACGGATCATTCAGATCCAAATAGTGCTGAAACCACCAAAGAGCGTTGTGTTAGTTGAATGTATAAGAAAATAGATAAAAATTGACTCACATTGGCCACATCCTCGCCCAACATGTTGGCAAAGCGTCGCTCCAGCACACTGAACAAGGGTCTGCTCTCGGGACTGAGCATGCAAAGAAGGAAATATTTTAGCAAATGTGGCGAATGGGGCTCAGAACTTGGCTTACCTCTTTCGCCAGCACTCCAACATAATGTCATGGATCTCCTGATTGGCATAGGGCGGTTTCTCCATGCGATAGCCATCGTTTAGTTTGTTGAACAGCTCCTGATTGGGATCGATGCCCGGATAGGGCACCTTGGACAGCGAGAACAGCTCCCAGAGCACAATGCCAAAGGACCAGACGTCGCTGTAGGTGCTGAACACATGATCGCTGAGGGACTCCAGCGCCAGCCATTTGATAGGCAGCTTACCGCTCTCTGCAAGGGCAACAGAAGATTTGTTATATGTGATAGGGACGTGGGATGCTTTTAAAATATGGCGCATATTGAGTCTTATCAATTTTGTTTATTTTTGTTAAGAGAAGAGAAAAGCCAAAAATTTATGACCGAAGCTATATAATATAGAAGTCCGATGACTAGACAAATTTTTTGCACAAAGAGGTTTTATTTTATAGCGAAAGTCATTTTCGACCGATAGTTCCTATAGGAGCTAAATGCCATATTTACAAGATAAAAGTATATTTTATCTTTTTGAGAAATCTTACGATTCGACCGTCTTTAAAACTCACAGACAAGACTTTTCATAGAAGTAAACAGACAGACAGACAGACGTGCCTGCAAAGACTCGACAATTGATACCGATCTATGCTTTAGACATACTTTAACAATACCGAGCACGGTTGAACCTACCGGACTTCTTGTAGTTATCGCCCCGGTACATGGAGCGCGCTAAACCAAAGTCGCAGATCTTCACGACGTTGTCCTCGCAGAGCAGAATATTGCGTGCAGCGAGATCACCGTGCAGAACCTTCTTCGAGGATAGATAATCCATGCCGCGCGCCACCTGGAAGGCCCAGCTGATTAAATCGGTGGTGGTCACGGTCATCGCCTCGGTGGAGTCTGTCTTATAGTTGGAACGCCAGGCGGGCTGTACGGAATTGTTGGACATCACATGATCATCTGCACGAGGAGAATGTTAACGCCGCGGCAGTTGATGGTGATGGCAAGTGCTTACCCTCTGGCACGGTGGTCATCATCGTTGCGTCCGTGGCGCAGGTGTCGATCTGGCGATCGTAGGTGCTGCCGCCGGTTACGGTGCGGCCGGCTCGTGTGCCGGAACGTGGATCGTTATCGGAGTTTCTGCGATGATTTTGCGTATAGTTGTTGTTTACGGAGTTGATGTGATTGTGATTGATATATGGATGGTGCGGGTAACCGACGTTAACATATTTCAAGCGACCACCAACACCAACAACATCACTGGATGCACACGGTTAAATACAAGTGGGCACAACACAGACAGAGGCAGATTCAGAGCAGTGCGGTGAGGAGTAGACCATAACCAGAACCAGAACCACAACCACAAGCACAAGCACAGGCACAGTTAGGTTGTGTATGGGTGTGTGTTTGTTTTGTTTTGTTTTTTTATTTATTTTTTGTTTGTTGTGAGGAGAGTTTTATTGTTGTTGTTATTAGTTTGTGATCGGGGTTGGCATAATATGATTAGATTTAGAGCGTTTGTTAGCACAAGTAGCAGGAAAACAAGAACAGGGTTAGTTAACATTAGGTTTAATCGGCGTGTTAGTATTTACCATGCGGCTGCTTGAACTTACCGATGCAAATCAAAGTTATCGGAGATGCGCTGCGTCATTATGCTAGGATCAATGCGATCGTTAATGGGATTTATCTGATTGATAAAGCACTTGCGATTGCGCAACAGGAAGTTTTGGATGTTGCCAAAGCGACAATACTCCACAATGACCATCAGTTCGCCTGGAAGGGTGTTAAGAGCTGGTTAAATATGAGAAACCAACCAACTAAGTACAGTGAAAACTCGTTTCAGCGGCGGCATACTCGATTGTTTTAAGACATTTGGATTTTTCCATTCATTTAAGTCAGTTAGCTGTCCGTTAGTTGAGTTTTCACTGTAACTACTTGGACTTACGCTTCGTTATGTTCTTTGTAACAGCGCCCAGCAAATTGACGACATTCAGATGCTGTCCCAAATGCACCATAATCTTCAATTCGGAGACCAGAGCACGCACCACTTCCGCATCGGCGGTGCGCTTAACCATTTTGACGGCCACTGTGGTGACGGGCTCATCGCTGCGTATGCCCATCGCCTCGCCCTTGAGCACCACGCCAAAGGCGCCGGCGCCCAGCTGCTTGCCCAGCTTCAGTTTGTCGCGCGGAAACTCGAAATCGCGATCGTACGGCAGCAATTCCGCCTGCTCG
The DNA here is from genome assembly GCA_035043565.1 of Drosophila robusta. NCBI lineage: Eukaryota > Metazoa > Arthropoda > Insecta > Diptera > Drosophilidae > Drosophila > Drosophila robusta. Next base: position 6,039,172 of record JAWNMW010000583.1, on the reverse strand, counting down.
TCCAATGACAAGGCCGGATTCATTTGGTCCACATTGCCTTCGACAAAGTTGGCCAAGCCGGCCAACTTCAAGGCCAGATGATTTCTGCGCTCCTCACGATAGCGCAGGGCCAGGAAGGCGCACAGTCCAATGAGCATCGCAAAGAAAATGGCGCCCAGCCAAATCCACAATTTGTTCACGCCCGGCATATCTGGAATTAGCAGTGGATATTATTGTGAGGATCAATGGGATGCACGGCTGCTAGCTCACTGGCAATCACCACCGTCACGGAGTTCTCAATGCTGCCCAAGCGATTAGCCACCACACAGCGATAGATGCCATCGTGTCGGGGATAGAGATGCGGTATCAGCAGCTTGGTGCCATCCTCCACAATGTGGGTGCGGTTCGTCTCGAACAGCTCCACGTCGTCCTTGTACCAGATGACCTTCGCCTGCGGCACAGCCTTCGATTTGCACTCGAGGATCAGGGAGTCGCCCAGATTGCGTTCAATCTTTGATTTGGCATTGAGATTGGTGTACGCCCACTGGGGCACCTTGGGATCGTACACATGGATATCGATCTCGCGACTATCGTACATGTCCGGATTATTGATGTACCGGGCACGACACTCGTAGGTGCCGCGATCCTTATCAGCGATGGCACGGAATTTCAGCGTCCTCATATACGAATATTCCGTGCTGTTCGACTCCAGTTGCACATCTAGAGGAGAGTGTTAAGTAGGGCTTTTAAATTGCCAGCAATCAATCGGCAATCGATCTTACCTGGACCTGCGTTGATCAGTTCGCCGTCGTGATACCATTCCAGATTGCCATCGAAATGATATGCTAGCGCGGCACAAGTGTAGCTCTCCTCGTCGCCTTTGGCTATCTTGCGATTCGGGTCCAAGCCGGAGATGCTGATGTTCTCCGCAATCGTGCCCAAAAGGACGTGTGCCCTGACCTGTGCTGTCACCAGTTTGTTGTCGATTTGATTCTGGGCCGCACAAATAACAATGCCAGGCTTATCGGGCGTAAAGATGGCCTCGTGTATGTACTCTACGCTTAATGGTCCGGGTCGCGTGTTGGTCTTATACTAATTATAAAAGATTTAAAGATTATTATTTTTGCTTTTTTAATATTTACATAGTAACGTGTTATTATCAGCAACTAGTTAATTCGTTAAATAACTTGAATAAGCTCATTGCTGATAATAATCAGGACATTTTTCAACTGAAGCGAAATGTTAACGGATTTGCATTTCTCTGTTCTCGTTACATGCGGCTAACATAGCTGCTGTTAACTGTGGCCACTGCCTAACAGAGTCTGTTACAATTTGCAGTTCACTTAGCTGTTACTTAACAGCTCATTTTGGGCTGCTTCGCTTGAGTTGAAAGTCTGTTTTAATGGATAACCTAAGCGAACCGAATACCTGATACTGCTCCTGGACTGTTTTGGACTAGAATGGCGAAAAAAGTGACAGAACAAAATCAAAAGAAAAGTTGTACTTTAATTGAATATTGATAAGTCATTTATATGAAATTTGCAAGTATTGTTTAGCAAGCAAACGGGGCTAGCGAGTGGGATAAGTTAAGAATCGTTTGGATTAGTTGGGATTAGCTAAAACCATAGGATATTTGGTTAACACAAATATGTTGGCATTGTGTTAGCTTTGTTAGTCTACATGTTATGTAAAACTCTTTGGCTATATTAGGTTAGTCTGCATCTATGTTAGACTCTCTAAGTTTCTGAGCTACGCGAATCTTTCAAGGAATACTCACGCTAAAGTTTTGCGAGGCGAGTTCGCACGAGGGCCAACGCGGCTTCAGGCTGCAGGGCTTGAAGAGAAACGTGACAACAGCCTGGGGAAACGACTTGACGCTGCAATTGAGATGCGCCTCTCGGCCAGCCACCACGTAGACATCCTCCATGCTGAGAACAGGTCCCGAAATGACGCTCACATTGAAGTCCAGCTGATTGGCATCAATCCCATTGGTGCCTTTGAGCACATAGGTGCCGCTGTCCTCCAGCTGTGCGTTAACAATTTGCAACGTCGTGCTGGTCTCGGTGGCAAGTATCTTAAAGTTCGGTTCGGTGTCCCAGACCTCATTGCCATTCGGCTTGTACCACTTGAATGTGGGCTGCGGAAAGCCCTCAAAGCTGGCTGTCATCTGTATGGTGCGGTTGGCATGCTCGTGGACCGTATAGTGATTCGAGGGCTCCGCCACTTTTAGATAGCTGGAGTTGGGCTCTGTTCGAACGAAGGTTTATGGTTGGACTCGCTTTAGATACGCAATTAATGTGAAACTCACGCAACACATGCATCCTGTACGAGCTGTATTCCTTGGCCTTGTTGTAGTCACTCACGACGCACTTGTAGGCGCCCTTGTCGGTCAGCTTGGCATCTCTCACAGTCAGCGTGCTGCGACCCACCTGGTGGGTGTTGTTCCTGACGCGCTCGTCGAAGATCGGCGTGGTGTGGTTACAGCGGGCCTGAGGAATATTTTAAGGGCAGTTAGATTTGAAGTGTGTTTTTTAAACGAAAGCATTTAAAGTTAGGATATAGTTGAATATCAACTTAACAACATCCCTAGTTAGCCTAGAGCTTGAACTCGTAGCCTCGTGTGAATTTCAATTGAATTAAAAAAAACCTATAATTATTTTTGAAATAAACTTAAATAAAAAATAATTTAAAAAAACAATTAATTCAATTAAAATAAAAAATATAACAGCTTTAAACAGTTGATAACTTCATTATAAATGTGAACATCCATGTCTAATTTTTAAACTGTGACTTGCAAATGTCGTTATTTGCGACTTGTGGACATTTTTATTTGCTTCATTTTTGAAGGAGCTCTTCAGTAGTCTATCTGCCAAATGTTGGCCAATTTTGCTGTTAAACTTAATTCTTTCTGATTTGACTATACTGCACCAAACCAATATGCTCTTTTTACATTTTAGATAGGGTATAAATGCGTATTTGTAAATGGTGTTAATGTGTTTCGAGTCGTGTTGATAAATTGCAAGTTCCCAGTGTTGGGCTGACCTACCTTATCCACTTTTTCCGGAATGAGCCACTGCATGTTGTAGACGACGCCGATAGGCGCGGACATCTCGCAGACCAGTTCAAAGGACTCGCCCTCGTAGACATGGCCCCGTGTGGTTGAGTTAATGGAGGGCTTGTTGAGGCGATCGTTCGCTTCTGTTGTTGAGAGCATTACGTTATTAGAGGCAAATACTAGTTGGAATAAGCTGGGGGTTTGGCAAGCGTTTCTACAGCTACATGCATGGGATTAGTAGGGTTTAGAGGCGTTAAGGACACGGACACACAGGCTTTAATTAGGCGCAATATAACTTAAAATAAAGATTAGCACTTTGTATATTAGTATTTATATATAAGTATAAGCAGGTTATTTTTATTTTAAATTAGTAACAAACATGCGAAAAAGACAGTCCACAAGCGACAAGACCCTTAAGGCATTACAAAACCAAAGCAAAAGTTAAAAAACGTAAAAAACGTATAATGCAAAATGCAGGACATTTACAAACAAGACAAGGAAAACAAAAAGGATAACAACAGGAAGTGAGGGACAGCCGCAACACTTACGCCCTTTTGGTTGCCTTGAGGGCAAGGGTAGCATCGAGGCAAACTTCGTATTACGCTTTTGGCGCGGCGACGATGATGGAGACGACGACGAGAAAAAGGTGGACGATGACAACAAGGATGAGTAGTCAGTGTCTGGGTCTTGGGAATCGGGTACGTTATCGGTAGAGTTATTGCTATCGCCAGCGACATCGATATCGCTAGCGTTTGCAACATGCCCAGCACCAGGTATTAGTGCAACGGTATCATTTGCGCTGTTAGTAACATTGAGGGCTTCACCAGCGACCATAGCCATAACCTTAAAATCATCGTGCGTTATGTTAGTTAACATCACAGTCTGCACCACAGTTTTGTCCAATCCGAATGCTGGGGGTGGGGATGGGGGGTTAGCATGTTAATAAGACAGATAAAACAGTTATAGAAACAGTTGATAATAGATAGAGGAAGAGATCGATACCAAAAGATCGATTGGCACACATAACCTTACATTTAAAAGCATTGTTTAACATTTATTTAAGAACTACCGTGTGGCAACTGTACTTGTGCGTGTGATTAATAGTTTTCAATTTTGATTTAATTGCCGAACTTGGACCCATTAGCCATAGGTGCACATCCAAAACCGCTTTGAAGTTTTCAAGAGTGATAGAAGTTGGAAATTTCTTTCTTTTTTTTCAAATAATTAAAGCAATATTTACGACACATATGGACGGAAATCACAAATCACAAACTTTGGGGTGCAAAAACTCACTATCAATGTGACCGTTACCAATAAAGCGCACATCAATGATCGTGCTTTCCTCTTCATGATCCGGCGATGCAGTTTTGGGCTGGCAATAATATTCACCGCCATCGGTAACGCTGCGTATTTCAATAAGAAACCCGCGTTTCGGATCATATCGACCGGATGTCTCACTGGAGAATGTCTACGGGACAATGCACAATATACATAGAATGTTATTATATAGTCGAATATATCAGATATCAAATGTTGTGTTAGGGGGTGCAGTAGATGGGGACGCAGAAAGCTTTCGATAGAGGACGACAACAGCAACAACGTTGAAAACTAAAATCAGTAAACCTGAAACTTCCCTTCTGGACTTTCTCTCTACAACTTTATACACTAGAAAGTTACTGGATATTTAAAGTTATTGTGGATATATAGCATATATATACAATCATAAATATAGTGGGGTCAAGCCTGTTTTTGTGCGATTGTTTTTTTGAAAATCTCAATAAAAATGGAAAATAATTGATGAAGCTATTGGGCATTTAGTATTTTCGATTCTTGATATGTATATCATAACATTACATATGTATTGCAGATAGAAGTTTATTTGGTTTGAGTAGAGTTGAATTTTTTGTTTTATTTTCTAATCCGCGCATGTGAGAAGGCCGCTAAATAAAGTGTTTTAATTTTTAAATATTGTTAAATATCTTATAAATATTGACGTATTTTTGAAGGTGGTTTCCCATTTCTGAAGTTTTTATGCAATCCCTATTCACCGCACAAAAACAGATTTGACTGTTGTAGGTAGGTTAACTAATACTAATAGCACTAGGTAACAAAATCCAACTTTTTGCTTGCCAACCTTCTTTTTCTGACACATATGGAGACCCATATGACGAAAAAACACTTTAAAATTTTTTCTATGGTGATACTTTGTTTTTAAAAATTTTCAAAATATGGTATTTTTTCCGCAAAAAAACATAATTTTCTTAATTAATTAATAAATATGTTCATTAGATTTCAGTAATTGTTAAGCTTTTTAAAATCGGTTGCGAACTTATCAAGTAATGATCAGTATTGCAAGCTGACCTCTGAAAAAAGCTAAAAAATAACATATTTTGAAAATTTTTAAAAAAAAGTTTCACGATAGAAAAATTTTTAAAGTGGTTTTTCGTCAAATGGGGCTCCATATGTATCAGAAAAAGAAGGTTTGGTCAAAATGGCAATTTGGTTGTTATCAATTATAATTGGTCGCTTATCGATATTTATTAGAAACAAACATACTATGATAGAATATATCTAAGTTGAAGAACTCCGTGTTCTCTTTCGTTTTGCACTTCCAGGCAGCGGGTATTTTATCAATAATTAACAATACGAAGCCCAATTTCGGATCGTATCTCGAACTATTGTAGAAATTATGTCTGCTCTGATAAAGCGTTTTTGAATTTATTTTATCCTTTTAATGAAAAGAACCATCAGCGAGAAACATTGAGGTGCGTGTGATTGTGATTAGCTGAGATTGAAGGAAAATACTCACCTCACTGTTAAATATCAGCTCCACCTCCGTCTCAGGCATGGACGGCTTACAGGGTATTATCACCTCTGAGTATTGTCGGGCGTGTATTATGGGCTCCAGAGGCACCAGCAAATTGTTTTTGTCATTTACAAAGACATAGATGGTGCTGGCCTCGTCGTTGTTCACCAGCTCCACCAGCGTCTCATCCGACCAGTTGCTCTCCTTCGGTGCCAGCGAGGACTTAATGCAGTAATAGGCGCCCACATTGTCAACTCGCACATTTTGCAGTGTGAGCTTGATGCCGTATGGACGCTGCGGATCTCCGAGGTTATCAAAGGATTCGCTTAGTTTAGGACCTTCGTGGCTGTGCCACCATTCGATGGGCTCACTGGCCTCGCACTGCAGGGTATATGTTGAGTCGGCGTCCAGCTTAAGCGAGTCCTTGCAGGGCGTTATGAGTGGCACGCCCATTTCACCACCACAATTGTAGAGTATATCATTATCTTCCAATTCTCGCTTTTGACGGGGTACTGGTTGGGAATATGTCAAAATCAGTTGCGAATCAATAATTATTCATTGTTAAAATAATGTAAATGTAAAATCCCAGAAATAGAATAAATAATCTTATGATGTACATATATATATATATAGCTTACAACTAGATCTGTAAAGATATTATTCTTAAATGCAATATATATACACGATATACAGGGTATCTCCATACTGTTGTATGCTATTAAGTTAGTTTGTATATATTCAAGTCAGGCATTTGATACTCTTTCCCTTTTACTAACTATACACATTTATATTGTTTATATGAATACTTGAGAATTTTAGTTTACTTTAGAACTTCAGTTAAGGAATATATTAAGATAGAGAAAGAAGAAGGAGGATGGACAAGGAGAAAAAGGAGAATGGGGAATCTACGGGAGAGAGAGTGAGAGAGAGGAAAGAGAAAGTCAGAGCGAGAAATGGATGGAGAAATGAGAAATATGGGAAAATTAAAGATACTGAGGGGAGCGTAAGTAAAAAAGCTTGAAAGGAACAGAGAGAGAGAGAGAGAGAGAGAGAGCATTTTATACTATCTAAAAACTATCTCAACTATCGCAACTATGTGTACAAATTAATTAAAAAATAATTGGCTTGTATACAGGGTATCGTTTAGTAGAGTGTTTGGTACTTCTCTCTCTCTATCTGTGAACTATTTGCAATATATTTCAAGGTCAGTTGGCAGCCAGCATCAAATGACGCCAATTCATTCACAAGTTTTCAAAAATTTAACTGTTTCCATAGCTGTTCAACAGTGGCGCTATCGTACACAATGTATTCGGCATAATTGCCCCAATGTGGCACACACTCGCTCCATCTTCGCAGTCGCAATCGCAGACTCCGAGTCCGGCATTTATGTATGTGTGCGGCTCCGGCTTGGCGACTGCTTTAGCAGCTCTGTTATCAAGTCAATTGTTTGTTTACTGGCGATAAGGAAGCCGAGCGCTTTCAGCATAAGGTTCTTGGGTGTTTCTAGTATGCAAAGAGTAGGCAATAAGCAATAGAAATACTACATATACGCGCAGATATATATATATATATATATATATAATGATATATATACTAGTATTCCAGTGGCTGACACTTTTATGGTTTACGCTGATCGGTTTAATGGGCGGCGTTAGTGCCGAAAAAACACAAATGTCGTTTATCAACGCTCGTTCGAAGTTCAGAATTGTGTCTAGGAACTCACTTAGCGTCGACTGTGGTCTGCTTGAAGAGATTGGGAGAGCTGGAGCATGGGAGCTGGTGTCTGGCAGATGAGGCGACCGAGCGTGGATCGTAAATTACGGGCATGTCTCTGGGTATTTGACAGGAAGCTAAGGCCTGCGACGATTGAAGTCGCATGAATAGTCAGATAATAAACGGCGACCAGATGGACACATGATATATATACCCACATGTTTTAATTGTGTGAATTGCCAGCGCTAAACGTTTCATGGTCATTATTGAAATCATTGTGTGCTCATACCCTGTGCCTAAGTGCTCAGCGGGGCATGCTAAGCTTGCAAACGCATATCTTGAATCGAACCTTAAACCAGTTGCCCCAATCTCAATAAAAGATTTCAAAACTCTGTTGTAGAGCATAAAAACGTCGTGATTACAGACTGCTTTTGCGTTTTTTACTGATATTTTCTCCTTTTGCACTTATCAATTCTCAGAATTCTTTGCGGCTCATAAAATATTTCGAATAATCTAAAGAAAATATGTATGAAAAAGTATTGCATTTATAATTATTATCTACTCTAGACTAAAAATCGCAGCATTTCCTATTTATAAGAAAAGGGCACAAAAGCGTTACTTACATGCATTTATGCAGTCCAAACTTGAGATCCAAACAAGGCAGAGCAGCAAATTCAGTAATTTCCTCATTTTGATTATTATGTTTAATGATATTGGTTGACTTTTTATTTATATATATATGTATTGTATATATGTATGGCTTTTATGAGCTTGTAGTTTAATTAAGTTTGCAGAAAAGCGCCATCGCATGAGAATCGCTTGTTATGTGAATTTGGTTTAAGTGCCCTGCAAAACAAATAGTTTGTAAAATTGTTTTAAAATAGTTTTTGGTTTTCAAATAAGCACTTTCTTTATGCATATGTAATATTTATTTACTTATAAGTATTTAATTGAGCTGCGAGCACTATTACAACATTAGAACAATTTACAACATTGTACACCCATCCGGAATATGCTCCGTTGAACCGTTGCTCGCGATCTTTGAAAAACAACTGAATTCCGAATCTTAAGTCAGCTCGATAACAAAGCTCAATGGCTGTCAGTAAAAATGTTGTTTTCTTAAGGAACATTTTATATTTTTCTCAATGATATACGAGTTCGTCTTATGTATGTGTACTGGACAACCGTTAATCTGTGTGATGTGGCATTATCACAGCTTCAGTTTGTATGTGCATAAAAGGCATTAAACTCTGCTTTAAGAACAAGAGCAACAAAGGGGGTGGGAGAAAGAGCTTGCTGGAAAACAACAAGAAATTGTGCGTTGCGCATACGCACAGTGTTACAAAATGTTGCACAGTAGAGTTTCTAATCGCTCACATCCGCTGTAAGCATTACACGCAGCTCAAAGTTGAGCAATCAACCCGTAACGGTCAGATGTCAAATGCCAAAACTGGAACACCTATAAACATACATAGTAGTAGGAGCAGCAGCAGCAGCAACAGGTCGCAGCTTGCCTGTCGTTTGTCACAGCTATAATTCCGTGTCCCTGCTCCTGGCCGTGTCCGGCTGTGCAGCTCCAGCGGCGACACATGTGGTGCACTAAATGACAACGAGACATGCACAATTAAACAAGCTCACTAACACAAATTGGAACATCAATTGTCGTTTTTACGGTGCACGCTTCCGCAGGCACACACGTAAATGTGCTCGTAATCCGGCCATCCCGGCCCCCTCCGCCGGCTCCAGCACATCTGCTACGGTTGACAACAAGTGGCCCATGTGGACAAGCATAAACAGGAATTTCATATTGTTTTACTTGCTGGCACACCCAGACAGGGCCATAGAAATCAGCTGTGGTGGTGCTGACATTTAAGCCTAGCCAACTTGTTGTTGGTCTAATTGCCCTTTGGGCCAGGAAAACAGAAAATAAAAATAAACTAGCGACAACATTCATCTTTGTCAGTGCCGGCAGGACATGAGCCATGAGTCATCTCTTGCTTTTCCGGATAAGCAACCTGCTATCGGCTAATTAATGTGCTTAGCCCGCTCACCTGACTTGACGCTGCAAGCACTTAGGCTTTGGTCAAGTGCGACGTTCAAACGTTAACTGCAAATATTGACAGCCATGTCGAAAAGTAGAGCTAAAGTTAATCGCTTGCCCCTCAGCCATGCTGTGGCAGGCACTTACTTAATGGCAGAGTCGCCACGAAACTTAACACGGCAAGCAGATGCTCTGCAGCCAATCCCTGGGCTTACACACTAAGAGCGATTAAAATATTAAGAAATTCATATAAAAAAACATAACAGTTTTGAGTGAGCTAAATTTGATCATTTGCTGTGTTTTTTGTTTCTGTACAATTTAAGTTCATTTCAGAAATAATGTTAGGTAGCTTTAGAGAGTTACGTTTTCTGCACTGCATTTTTAACATTAGCTTAAAACTAATATTTATTCCGCAGCCCATGTTAATAAAAAATATGTATACTTTTGTGTGCGATCTTGTAACATAACACTTGCTTAACATTAATATATTTTCCTATCAACGGCAAAAACAACAAATTACCCAAATTTCTGTATTTCCCTGATCTTTTCACTTTACATTTGCTAAACATGAAATCATTTTCGAAAATCCCGTCCAACTGTTAGCGGCAGCAGGGGATATTTCTGCCAGAACAACAGCAGCGCAAAATAGCTAACAGCCCTATGTTAATAGCAGCTGCAGTTTTATGCATGTAATATTTTGTGCAATTGCGAGTATTATTTACTTTAGTTCTCTGGCGGCTAATAAAGAAGAGCGTTCTACATTTTCTTTAATTGCTCTGATTAGTTGGCATAACAACACAGTTGCATTAAAATGTATGTAGTACTTTTATTTATACCCAGTTTTGTTTTGGCTATACGCTACTATATTTCCCGCAGCGATTAGAATTTCTTGTTTCGCTCTGATTGTTGTTAATCAGCATGACATGAATTAACATAATTAATAAGCATAGGATGAAAATGTGTTTAAGTGCACGTTCCAACTAATGTTAACAACAGTACACTTTACATTCAGTTTATTTTTCTCTCCGATCAAATTAACATTTTAACTGCTAAGAGTAAGCGACAAACCAACTCGGCTAGCGGAAAAGCAATAAGTGCCTTAGAGTAAACAAAACTGGCTTGGATCATTTTCATTTGAAAGGCGTGCGGCAGCTATTCACATGAAATGTGTCTGGCAACATGTTGCCAACTGTTGCGGGCCAGCAACATGTGCTATGCTGCCTGGACTTTGACTTCTCGGGCTGTTCCTCATGCTGTCGCTTGACTGGGGCTGCCTTTTTGTTGTTGCCTGCCTTCTGCTGCATTGCTGTCGTGGAGTTGCCATGACGACACGCCTACTTTTGCAATTTCAAGGGCGCACACGCATACCTCCGGCCACTTTTTGTTGCAATTGTTGTTGCTGCTGGTGCTGTCGTGTTGGCTATATTTAGCCGCAGCTCGGGCCCCCTCTTACGTGCTCCGGCACTGACCAAGCCCGGCTAATTACCAGGTAACAGCTCTGGGCCCACACTCGGCTCCGGATGAGCATGTCCCGCAATTGTTTTCTGCTGTTTTGCGCAATTAGTGACAACTGCGCAGATTTCATTGGCTCCCTGTCGGCCTGCAGCTCATCAACTGGACTCACCAATTACAACAGCAAAGGGGATCAATTAGTTTTGCTTATTCAGCCATGATTCAACTCCAATTTTGGGTGAATTTCGTTTGCATTGGGCTTTAAATCAAATTTGTTTAGCTAAGCAAACGGCGATATTTAACATATGTTTATGAGAGTTCTGTTTGCACTATGACGTCATCGGCGCAACGCTCGAGCGCTCGCACTCGGCTCACGTCAATCGTAACGGCATAGAGTCCCCTACATGTTCCAGTCCCACACACACACACACACACACTATGATAAGCACGTTGTGTCACACACACTGAAAATCCCTTTTCATGAAAATCTGTTTACATAAATGACAATATTTGCGTATTAATTGAAATGCGGCCCAGTGAAGCGACAACTGATTGTTGTGGGCAACCGGTTTTACGGCGGAGAGGTGGGGCGCGGGTATAGTCAGAGTTCGATTGGATTCGCTTTAAACAATTGCAGCGCGTTAGAATTAATGTACTACCCATAGAGTTAAGGTTTCTTCAAAACGAATTCCAAATGATTTTTATAGCGGATACATATAGAAAAATTAACAAATCTGCGCAAAACGTGCTAATATCGAAAACGGTTGGGAGATTCAACAGAGCTAAGCAAATCTTAAGTCAAGTGGAAAGAAAAATAGCAATTTCAAAGCGCCGAAGATTGAATACCCTTGCAGACATTTAAGGATTTGATTTTTAAAAGAATCTTTATTTTATATGCAAGCAGCATTTTAGAAGTAAAAACAACAGAAAAGACTTTTTAATCAATTATGATATAGACCTCTAATGTTGTTTAGATTTTGTAATACTGTAGCATAATTAAAAACAACAGGGTATTTTTTAAAGAATTACTTTATTTTTGAGGGATCGTTCATATATGGCAGCTATATGATATAGTCACCCGAATACAGAAACTCTGACAAACCAAGATATTTTACGTAAAGTTGTACTATTTTATATATTTTTACTCTTTATATTTGATGGGGATTCTCCGCTTATGCAGTTGTGTTCTGTGCTTTACACATTTCGTAAAAAACTTATACAAATGCTCTTTGCAAGGGCATTGAAAAGGCATGTTATTTGATATTCCTTTTTGTGGGTAGACTTTTCCCCATAGCCTATTTGATGTTTATTTATTTTAAGATTATTTTCTTCATATTCAACATATCACATTTCGAGACATTTTCCTACACATAATGCATGTCATCTTATTTATTTTTTCAAAAAAACTAATTTACCAACATTTATTTTTAGCTTATTAGCTTTGTTGGTGTACAGTGTACTTTATCACATTAATCATATTGCGATTGTTGCAGAAGCAAACACTTCTTTCCCTGAATTGATGTGCAAAATATTTTTATATTTATAATTCGTTATATATAGATGGCTTCCATGGAATGCTATATTCGCTTGCGTGTTTCGGGTCTATCAGCGCCTGGAATTTTTTCTTTTTGTACATTGTTGTTGTTTATGGCCCAAGTTTTGACACTTTGATGCTGGCCAAGCTAGAAGTTGGCTCTTTATGGTCAATAAATGGAAAAGTTTGCGGCGTTTGCATTGGTTGCATGTGCAACAGATTTGTGGCTTGTCACGTTTTTTGGTGGCAAGTTAGTTGCCACCGCGCTTTCCCCTACGTGCCTGGCTGCCCCAAATCGTTCAGTGGCGTCTGCTGACCCTCCCTCACTTGGCCATTTCACTTTGGCCCGCTGCGCGTTGACTCTAATTTCTTTTCGTTTGGGCTAAAAGTGAATTTTATGTTCAGACTTTACGGCTGCAACATGAAATTGTTGCCCAAATGTGTCGCACATTTCGTTTTTATTATGGATTCCAGGGATCCCCATAGCTACGTACTCGGGAAAATGGCTGGGATAAAATAAAATAAAATGCCGTTGCATTCTTAAATTTTCAATTACATTTCGAATAAATGCTGAATATTCTTTAATTAATCTATGTAAGAGAAATATGCTCAAGTGTAAGTCAAGGAAAGGTTTTTTATTATGGTACTGTATACTGTACTTTGGTCTTGTATTAAAAGTTTTGGAATTATATAAAAAACTTCAACTAAAAATGTTGTTAAACATTTTTTAGAATATTTTAAGACTATAAAAAGAATTAAAAAAAATGTTGTTTTGCTTAAGGAAATTAGACCTTATCAGTATTGCGACAACAATTGTACTCGATGTAAGTACAAAATTCTTTGTTTTTATCTCCGCTGAGGTCAAATTTATGACTCTGCTGGACACACTTTGACCTTTGCCGCGTGTGGGAAAGTCAAGTGGCTTTCCATCTCAATTGTTCTGCCATTGCAAGCGCAACAACTTAATTGGAAAAAGTGCTTAAGCAACCAAAAAAGAAACAACAACAACTAACACGGCAACAACAAATCGTTGGCTTTGAGCCAAAACAACACAAAAAAAAATGCATGCAGCCAAAAATATGAGGAAATATTTTGTACCGCTGCAATTTCTGGAGCTGGATTGGGTAGGCGGATCGGGGGCGGGGGGCACTGGGGTTTCTGCTCATTAAAATTCAAACTGTGCAACGCACGCAAATTGAAAATTTTGCAATTTGGGGCAAGCAACGATTTGTGGTTTCAGCCAATTTCTGGCCAAACGATTGACAGACAGGCACGCGGGCGTTTCCACGCCTAAGCGCATAAATCATGGTTAACAATTGTCAATTGTTTGCCGAAGGTAGCCGCATATCAGCAAAGATCTACGGAAAGAAACAGAAGAGAACCGAGTGGGTGGACAGTTGTGGAGTTTGGACTTTCCGCAAACATGGGAAAACGGGGGAAAACACAGAGAGAGAGCTGCACTATTCGAGATTCCTCGTTTGATAAGTAGCATGCCGGGCATTACAATTGAAATTCGCTTTTATCTAATTGCGGGGAGTGTGGGCAGCTATAAATAATCTGTCATTTGGTGTAGTGGCACCCACATACCAAATTTGTTCTTCGAAAGTCTTATAGATTACGAGTTCAATGGAACTTCATATAAAAGAACAGATAGAAGCTTGGTTAAATATGCTGCTAAAGAAAACATGTTTTTATATAAGCACTAATCATTTTGATATGAAAAATTTAAGAAAATTGTTTAAAATAAAAAAATAAATTTCTTTCTTTATATTTTATACAGTTTTCGTTCGTAAATTAAAGCTTTAACAAATATAAATTGCATTTTTCAAATGCCCCAGAAACTCTTTTCTTTCTAGAATATATTATTGCTGTTGGTTTGGAATATACAAATGCTTACTTAGAGAAAAATCTGGCTAAGACTGACAAAATTTTTAAATAAATATATTTTGCACCATATTCACTAATATATTTTATTTTGTTCCTAATAGAAAAAAATAAACATACAAAACTTGGAATTTTCCGCAATTAAGAATTATCTCTGGATCCAAAGCTTGTTAAATTGCTGTTAAATATTTTATATGCATATTAATTGTAGTACTGAGTACTATCCCAACTGCCGGGAACAATACCTAATTCTTTTATGCATATTTCCTTAACCCATTTAGTAGCTTTCGGTAAGTGTATTGCAAGAGGCGTTTAATTACACTGGAAATGGTCTCTAGTCCAGCTCAAATCATTATCGTTAGACAGTTCCGAAAATGTTGGGCCATGACGCGATTCGCGTGTTCCCTTTAATGATGACGAAATTAGCTGGAAACACATGCCACACAAAAGGACTGTCTAATTCATTAGTTTTTGTTTTTTCGTACTTAAGAGTCCCGTTGTGTGGGCGTGAATACAGCTAAAGAGCAATTAGTATTACGCCGGCAACATTTTCGTATCTTATTAGAGATATGCGTACACTAAAAAAAGGAAAGTAAAATAAGTGCTTGATAACTAGGCAAATTACTCAACATTTTTTGATTTAATGAATCGCAGTTGTTGCAGTTAGAAGATATTTTTAAAAGAAATTTTGGGAATTTTTTGAATTTGCAAAGGGTATTGAAGAAGACATTATTGTTACCGTTAGTTAAATATATACTCGATCAATACAAGTTTACGTTTGTTTTTCGTAGTGTACTTTTTTAAGTAGCTGACATTCTAAGCCCTCGGCTTGTCTACTCGATATCTGCTAATGGGTCTATGAAAATTATTTGTCATTCTCTCGTTGGACTCAATATAAAATTGCCTGCGAAAAATGTGAATTGCATGTTTTGAGTGCGGTATTCTCTTAATTATTGTTAATTAATTAATGGTGCAAATGTGGCATGCAACAGTTGTTGCCACAATTTAAGGTTTGTCTCTCAATATTCGCCAATACGTCCGGTAGACCAGTTAATTGTGATATATGACCCGAAATAACAGGAGCGACAAGTTGTAGCTGCTGTGTTGTGTAATAGGAGAGTGGGTGAGTGTGGGGGGGGGGTGGGGGAGGGGGAGGGATGCGTGATAGGCACGTGTTGCGTGGGTCGCGTTGACGCATTTCGCTTTGGGCTACGCAACAAGTGCAACTTCACCCACGCACACACAGCGGGGGGAAGCTCGGAGTTGTGGGTTATGCAATCCGTCGGATTGTCTCGTTGCTAACGCCCACAGCGCGCCGGGGGAGCTGCGGGCGAGCTGCTGTCGTAACGCATTCTTCCCCCTTTTTTTTTTGTTTTTTTGAGTGCAAACAACAACAAGAACAGCGGCTGGAGGAGGCGGAGGCAGCTGCTAATCTAGAAGACAGATGCATAAACAACAACAATTGAAACAGAGAAAACAAGCGACTTTTGCATTTTGATAAATTGGCAAGAACAACAGAGCGACGGCCGCGGCTATAAGTCAGCCCCGCCCCATTTAATCGCGAGTATTTATACAAGCGCGCAGTAAGTGCGGGCGCACTACAGAGACTGTATCTCTCAGATACGAAAAACAGCTTATCAGCTTGTTTAACATGTGTTTTGCACTGCTCAAGTGTGTGTGTGTGTGTGTGCTTATCTTTGCGACTGCTTAGATATACTTAGTTATCTTTGACATTCAATTCGCGCCTAGAAAAGCAAAATATTCCCGATGCAAAAGCGGAAGCCGCCGCAGAGTCTCTGGGAAGGGAGAGAGAAAAGGGGTCTGTGGGTAAACACAAGAGAATTAGTGTCTTGTTGGGTTTTTTATCTTTACATAATTACAAAGAAAGTGGCGAATTTTCAAATGAATTAAAAGTGAAATTACGTGTCGACAACAGCACTGCACAGTAACAAATTTGCGCTTCAATTTAAAATCATGATGATATAAAAGTTCAAGCTCAAAATTAGTTTGAAAAAATCAAATTTCAATAAATTTCTTTTTAATATACCAGTTTGATTATTTAAAGTTATTTTTTACCAATATGCTTTTAATGTAAGCAAAAAAGGAAATTTGATATTTATTTAATTAAAAGATAAGTGCAAAAAAGTCAATAATTGAACAAAAAATTATTAAACTCATGTGAGTTGTACTAAAACGAACCAGAAATTGAAATAAAAACTCTCTGTATTTTTATCTTTTTAATTATGCAAATGAAATTCAAGTGTGCTATTACAGCAAGAAATTAAAAAAATTGTAAGTGAGCAATTTTGATTTTTTATAGAGTTTAACTTTAAATAAAAAAGTGAAAAATGTGAAATTAAATTATAAAATTGAATAAAATTGTGCAGAAATGAAATGAACAATTTTTTACGGTGTAACTCAATAGCCGCAAGCTGTAAACGTATCTTAGGGCTGACTCAGAGATGGCTTAGATACAACAAATGTGGTTTATATAATGGTCAGTGGGTAAACCGCAGAGCAGTCTTGAGATTGCGAGCAAAAAATGTTGAGTTACTTTTAGCTTTCGATTTCATTGTCGTCGCTATTAAGTGGTTTTTATGACATTTTGTTTTTAGACACTTTTCTTTTTAATGAAAACACATCTTTGTGGCACATTTTGGCAAGCTGCCCGATTTAGATATTAGCGATATCGCAGGCAGTGGCAATTTGTTAACTTGTAAACAGCAACAACACCAACAAATGCCGTAAATATTATTGCTAAAATAATCTCCAAGTGGTTGCTGGTTTATTTTTATATCAATTTACGCCCGCCCGATTTCGATTTATTTGGCATTGGCATCAAAAATTGCATTCGATTGTTGACTTTACGTTCAATAAAAATATTTTATATTTACAAATATTTATGTCGGCTGCACTTTTCTTTATGCCATGACGCATTTGGGTCATGGAAAATTCTCAGACATTTCCAAAAAAACAATTCAAATAATTATAAAAAGCTGCAGGCGGAAGCAAGGATTCTGCGTTGAATGAGATTAAGTTTTTATTGTTCTTATTGTTTGCCAGCTGCGTGCTAAGGAGCCAAGTTTACCGCTGTGCAATTTACGAGCTGCAAATGCGAAGGCAGAGCCGGAAAAGCTGAAAACTTGAAAACTTCTAAATAAACATCATGAAAAGCAGGCAAATTCTTCACGCTAGTCGGTGCGCTCAGGTGAAAGGCAACGGTTTTAGAGCCAACGGCTTTGCATGAGTTATGGCTCAAACCTTAGCCGGTACTGGCTTACATCCTTCCCTTGCCGGACAACTACTCCCCCTAGCCTCTTTCAAGTGCCACCCACCAGGCTGACCATACAGACAGCTCAATGGCCTGGCTAAAAATTGTTATTCCACAAGCTGCAACGTTGGGCCATTTGCAATATCCTGTGTACATTTTTATGTCAAACAGGGTATACTAGATTTATAATTCTAAATGTATAAATGAGAAATCTCTGATTCAAAAAGAATATCGCTCAGTCATTCAACAAATATGTAGCCTTGTTGCCTATTCAGCTATTCCATATATATGATTATGGAGACGGAATTCTGATTTGATTTGCACTTACAAAGAAACTCAATATTGTGATAATTCCCGCCAATATGTATAAGATTTTTATATGAAATGGAAGGTCGTAAGAATATATTATGGTGACAGAATTATTTATTTAAAGTATTATTATTTTAGATTATACATAATTCAATTTCATAAAGTAAGTTGTCAGTTTTTTGCCTTAATAGAAGCAGGCGAAAAATCTTCATATTTTGCGTGACATAACTTGTCATTAATTACTTGGCTATATCTAAAAAACATACATATTTATCATTTAGTATAATAAATAATGTTTATTTGGTATTCTTAATATTGAAGTCGTACGCCTGTCACGTGCGTATTTTATTTTATTCAAAAATTCCATTAAGCTTCAATTAAGTTAACAGAGGTAACTCAGATAATGCTTTTAAGGCACACTTTGAGGGTATTTTAAAACTACCCAAAGGGTATCTGATAGCTGCGCACGCCCATTTACAGTATGCTTACTTATTTATTTATGCCTCGTGCTGACTCCGCTCTAAGTCCAATTACCAAGCTTTTACCAAGCCCCAACCACGCGTCGAAAGCTTTGCCAAAATTTCGTTGCAATTCATTTACAATGTTTGGTTCAATTAAGCCCCAACCACTTAAAGCCTCGTGAGCTGGAGTATCTGAGTTCAAAGCGATGCAATTGGCATAAATTTGCTATATTGTTCAGATACCGGGAACCGTTAGTTCGCGAGTGCAAAAAATGGATGAAATGAAGAAAGGTGTGAAAATGTGCAGGCGGCGATTTTCCTTGTAAGTACTTGGGATCTATTGATTTTCCCGCTTAGCAAAATAGTTAAACAGTTGCGGCAATGTGCGGCAAATATGTGCATTTCCTGCCCCCCACCACCGCCCCCTTGGCCAGACCACAATTTGCCACAAAACTTGAAGTGATTGATGCATCGTGGCAGTTGCAGCAGCAACAGTTGCGGCAATTAACGTTTTGCGGCAGCTGAAGTTGATGGATAAATGGAGCAAGTGATCTCAAGTGCTGTGCGTGGAGTCTGTGTTTAATAAACAAATCGAATACAGCGGCCAATTGTGCAGCTGACCCAGATGAAGTACAACAACAACAGGAACAACAATTACAAGATACAGAATACGAGATAGAATTTGTTTGCGTGTGTAAAGTATCTCTGATTTGATCACATGAATAGCCGTATCTTTGCATCTCTGCTGCGATCAAATGGCCTGACTCATTTATTGATCAATGAGTGTTTGTTTGTTTTAAAATGAACTCAACACGGTTGATAACAAATTCGGTTTGAAGTTTCGGCTGCCCAGGCACTCTGGAAACCGGTTTAAGAAAGTTGTTTTCAAAACTTGTCTGCCAAAAAAACCTTAAGAAAATACGCTCAAAACAAAGAAACGTGAAGCGAGCATAAGAACAGACATTTTCTGTGTACCCTTGCAGTGGGTATTTTGAAATTGTCGCTCAATTTGAAACGAAGAATCTGAATGAATAATATAACATATAAATTTAAATTAAATAATATAAATAGATACATAGAGAAAAAGTTAGGTGATAATAGAATTTAAATGTCTGGGTAAAAAATTACAAATTTTATGTCTTTTCTTTTGGCAACAATTGGTCACATATATTTAAGCATGAAAAAACCTTTCTGTGGCTAAGGTGAAAATATTTGTATATATATCTGCTATCTGCTATATGTTTGCCAGGGCATTGAATTTTCGGCTTTTTATAAAAAAATGTTTATTCTTTATTCTTTTGCTTTTTTTGGGCCTCTTTATTTTGGCAGCTGGGTCGTTGGCTGCAATTTGAAGTCAAACTCAAAAGTGAAGACGTCATTTTTGGTAAGAGATACAAACGGAGTATCTGTGAGATACTCGAGGCGCTAGCGATGATTAAGCGGGAGGCTAGCGATATTCATAGTCAGCTGCTTACGCAGTCTACAGTTAACCACAATAACAGCAGCAACTTTTAACCGAAAACAGTCACGGCGATGAATCACGGCCTGATTGGTTGGCTGGCCCCGGCCGTGTTTGTTCTCGCGTTTCGCTGGAATGCCTCAACGACCCGTTTGCCGTTGCCAACTTGGGGACACACACACACACACGCACACACACCGTTTAAAGTTTAAAGACACTTATCAATGAACATTTTGTTGATAACAATTGCGACAGAGAGCTCGCTGATAACGGCCTGTGCATGCATATTATGGAGAGACAATAAATACCCGTGAGAGCACCCCAAAAACAACAAAAACTATGCGTTGCAGCTGAATTAAAAAATGCGACATTGAGAGCCGTCAATAAGCGTCAAACACACTCACACATACACATCTGTATATAGTATCTATTTGTATAGACTTTACATTTGAATAGATATAACAGATAATTTGCTTTCATGTTTTGTTGCTTTGTCACCACCTGTAGCTCTCTAGGCTATGTCTCTCTGTCTCACTCTCCATATCTAGTTATATATCTATTTTTTATTTTGCACTTTGGAGAAACACAGTTCTTTGGGGGTTTTCGATATATGTGCATGTTATTCATTTTTAGGCTACATTTTAACAGCATTTTTTACAGATGACTGTGCTTTTCAGGCATTTAATTAATCCATTTAATTTTGCCATATTATATGATTTTTAAAACTTTTTTTTCATTTTTTAGCAAATATTTAACGCTTACGTTTTTATTTATTTATTACTCGTTTTTGCACTAAAGTGCGCAGCCACGGCGCACTTTAAATTTATTGCGCTGTCAGCGGGTTAAAAGCAGTTTGATTTTGTTTACTTTTTTGTCGTTATTGAATCGCAAAGAATTCTGTTTTGCACTCTTTGAACGGAACTGGGTAAAAGCCGCGTTTGTCACGGCGGGGCGGACAGAAACGTTTTTAACGTCCGAACGGCGCGACTTCTTAAATTGAACTAAATGTTAAGCGACGGCTGTGAATGTTAAATTTGCGACACAATGCGGCATGTGCGCGGCGTTGCCAGACTGTTGCGTTCAGTACTAAACGCTGCAGTGTGTGTGGGCTTATTGCTGTAGCAGGCAGCTCTGCAGCGTGTGCTTGCCTGGTGCTGTAGTGAGCAGCTTGACAGCGTGTCGGCCTTTAATCTGTTAGACTTTCGAAAAGGTTAAATTGTTTTCTGAAACTGTTATACCGGTTTTGTACGTACTTAAGTACGTCACGTAACGTGTGTAACCTAATGAAAACACAAATCACAGCAAATATAGCAACAAAAATAGTTATATAGTTTTATATAGTTTGAAATTTAAATTTAAATTTATAATTTGTATAAAAATGAATTGCATTAATTGCAATTTCAATTTTCTGGCCAGTTTAAAGTCTGAAAAACTTCTTTAATATACTAGAAATAAGCGTAAACGAATTTTCTATCCTATATATACACCATTTGAGGTTCTTTATTAAATCAAGATTGTTTTAAAAATAATTAATAATTCTTCTTAGAATTTTTCTTAGAGCGCCGAGAATCGTGAAATTATCGAAGGCTTGTTTAGGGCATGTTGGAGATGAAAGCCCTGTTTGTAGACCATGAATATAGAATTGTAGTGCCGGAGAGCACACACGATCTTATCAAAGAATGTACAATTATTTAGCGCATCAGCTGTTTAAAGCTTCCTCTTGCATGATCGTCGGCAACATCGCAGCATGCTTATAATAAATTGTGTTTTTTTCGGATTTCGGGAAGGTAATCGGGCGGGATCTACATGCATGTCAAATACCGCTACTCTGGTAATTGAACAACAACAATTAAAACGCCAGCTGATATATAGAGCGACTTAATGGCCCGGCGGCTGTCCAGTGCGCGGTGATCAGCGCTGCAATTGAGCTGAACGATCAGTGATCGCCAGAGCCAAGCACCGTCTAATGTGCATATAATTGCGATCCAGCGAATCGAAAAGTTGCGTTTTTGGGCCCATATAAATAGGGCTAGTTCACGGCCTCAGCCGGATCAAATCGCTTTCTGAAAATGGTGCCGAATTTCGTGCTCTTGCTGCTCAGCTGTGTGGCCTTCGAGGTGGCTCTGGCCTGCGTAAGTTGGGGGGCTTAACGGGGATGGCAGTCGAGGATATAATTGAGATTCCCTCGCAACCACATAGAACGGCTACAAGGCCAAGATTGTCAAAATGGAGAACTGTGCGGGCCCCGAGGGCATCATTCAGGTGGAGGAGGGCTTCAGCGTCAAGCTGAACAAGAAGTGCGAGCTGGTGCCCACGGGCTGCTTCACCAACAAGGCCTTCGGCACGGCCGTGGCCAAGTTCAAGGTGCAGAAGGACGGCATTGTGATGAAGGACGGCAAAATGGATCTGTGCGCCGCCGTCGACCAGGCGTCCGCCGAGGCCAAGGACATACTCAAGCTGTTCGGCGCACCGTCCACCTGCCCGGTGGCCGAGGAGAAGATCTGCGCCAACGACCACGTGGTCGACCTGACCAAGTACAAGGCCATGCTGAGCATGGCACGCGGTCATCTCATCATCGACAGCGAGATCAAGCACGACACCGTGAGTCCACCTCATCCGGCTTTGAATTGTACTCTAATACTCCCCTTGCTTCCCCAGGGCAACTCCTGTTTCCATGCCGAAATCGAAATCGTCAAGAAGTAGGCGCCGCTCTAGCTGAGACCTCCGCTGGTCTCCAATTATATTACGAGTCTTGCAAATTAGTTCTATGTTTCGTTCTAATAAAATAATGGTAATGGAGTGCACAGAATAGGTTCAGGAGGTCTACTTATTACTTAAAGGGTGTATTACCTATTTTCAATAATGCATATATTTTAAATGCAGAAGACATCGTCACCAAAGTGCTGTCAAACTATGGCAGCTATGGATCCGGGAACTTTACGTGTCAAATTTGTTGTCAACTTTGGCATGGTTTTTGACAACAAATTTGACAGAATGTCTTTTAATGTTGTTTTTATACTAATTGTGACACCCAAAATCGATTAAAAATATAAATTTGCAATTCTAAGTTGAAAAAAATGTTCTAAAATAAGCAATGATTTTTTAGCTTAAATTCATAAAAATTGTATGTTTAAAAACGTATATATTTAAAATGTAGAATCATTGTAGAGTATAAACTATGAACAAAATGCAATCAAATGTGGAAATCGGTTTAGTTTTGATAAAGTTAGGGCATATATATATATATATACATTCGAGTGCTTCCCATGTCAAATTTGCATTAATTTTAATCTGACTGCAAAATCGCTTTAGGCGGATATACACGAGGATATGTTCCAAGTTTAAATCTTGAAGCTTTACAAATTCTACACATAAGCGTGGAATATGAGTGAAAAGCTGTAATTATTCTCGCATTCTTAAGACGAAGGTATAAA
Source organism: Drosophila robusta (assembly GCA_035043565.1). Classification (NCBI taxonomy): domain Eukaryota; kingdom Metazoa; phylum Arthropoda; class Insecta; order Diptera; family Drosophilidae; genus Drosophila; species Drosophila robusta. Next base: position 6,015,774 of record JAWNMW010000583.1, on the reverse strand, counting down.
TTAGTATGCCAGAAAAATAAGGCGTAGTACAAATTGAAAGAATAAGAACGCGTAACAATAGCTAGTTAGTAATACCTTTGAATATATATTTTAACATTTTACAACACTTTAGCTTATATCGTACAGAAATCAAAAGTATGCAATCTTAACGTTAGTCTAGGTTCTAGGTTCACCAGGAGTTGAGTTCCGAGCTGCAACTGAAAGTGAGGAAGCGGTTTCTGGAGAGACCATCGTGAGCAGAGCGAGGCGCGAGTTCGGGGGGCGTTCAGCAAATACCCGAGAAGCCGTAGTCGCAGTCGCTGTCCCGCTCCTTCAGGCGACCCAAGTAGGGCGAGTGCTTGATGCCGAAGCTGTAGGAGGGCATGTGGGAGAGGTTAACCTGGAACACACAGAAACCACATAACAATTGGCGAATTTATTTTTGATCTGTTTAATTTCTCATTGTCGTGAATGCTCAAAGGTAAATGGTCCAACGGGAGCCTAGGAAAACGCGCGATCGGGCCGACTCGCCCACATGCAGTGCGTGAAGCGATCGGGCAGAATATATTGACCGTGTCTGCCGCAGAACGGCGAGTGCACAATGCCAAAGGAAATCGAGGGCGTGGAACGCTTCTCCCAGTACTGCGGGCCAGGTGGGTGGGTTGGGTTGGATTGCTTTGAGAAAAGGATTAGCTGGCGTACCTTTTCGGGACAGTGTGCGCCGGGGCCGGGCTTGTTGTCGTCGGTGATCATCTTGTACTTGCCGCGCATGGAGTAGACCGGCGGCTTCGACTTGGTGGCCGTGTATTCGCCATCGTAATACCCTGGGCCGGGCAGCACCAGCTTGGGTATCAGCGACGGGTGCATGCGACCGGCCATGGTATAAGCGGGCGCTGAACGGATCGGACCCTCCTTGCTGCTGCCCAAGACAGTGGGTATCTTGTAGACGTTAGGAGCTGTTGCGAAATACAGTTTAATAGGCAAACAATTACAGGGTATAGAGTCTGTTCGCGCGACTAGTTGTTGTTAATGCTCTTGCTTGAATGGCTGAGTGGAGGGGGTTAATAGACGATCGCGCGGGCTGCAAACACACACAAAACGCGGCCGGTTTCCGCCTGGCGCGAGGGTTACCTGATCAGTTTCTCTTGCACGCTGCTCGCCTCCACGGCGTACTTGAGCGTGCTGGAGCGCAGCGCTTGCCCGCTGCTGACGACGCTGCCGTCCGACTGCACCACCGTGCGCGTGCTCGACTGTGCCGCCCTGGTGCTGCTGGCGTCAGCGGTGCCGGCGACAGTCACCTGCCGATTGCCGCTGGTGGCACGTGCGTGCTCCGAGTGCCGCACGGTGGTGCGCTGCACCTGCGACTGATCGCCATTGGCCAGGGTGGTGCTAACGACGGTGCTGCGGGTGCTGCTGGCTGCTGGCGTGGGTGCCAGCTGGGTGCAGGTGGTGCAGTTGGTGGTGCCGTTGGTGGTGCTCTGCTGTGTTGTGCTCGTTGTCGGCGGCAATTCCACGCCGTTCACAATACGCCGCTCCGTCGTCGTCGTCGTCGTAGTCGTCGTGGTCTTCGCCCTGCTCTCGGCGGTGCCGTCGACAGCGCTGCGTACTGTGGTGCAGATTTGCAATTGAGTTGGTTACAGTTTGCAATTCGTGCTGGATGCATATTTACACATAGATTGCTACACATATACATAGGCATATATATATATGTATGTATTTGCCCTCGCCGCTTAAAGTTAATTTGCCATTTGAAACGCTTCAAGTACTTGACTGAAACCACAATGCGAACCTTGTAGCCAAAGCGGAGATGTATTTTATAAATTAATCTGCAACTTTTCGATTATAGATATAGATCTCCTAATTATGATAGTTTTCGCATATTATGAGAGCAAGAGACACTAAATTTGGTTCAAATTAATACTTGAATATACTAAAGTTCTTAAAGAATCTATTGCAAAATGATCACAGCAATATTGGTTAAGAAGTTATTAAGCTAAGACCAGACGCAGATCAAGTTTATTTGACATTGTCGATAATCCGCCCCAAGTGCCTAAAATCGATAAATATTGTTTGTCGATTAGGTTTTTCGAGCATATCTCAGAGAATATAAGAACTGAGACACTCAAAGTGTTATGCATGAATATCAGCCCCTGTTCCCCCCCAAAAAACTGTTTGCCTGTGTGTAAAGAAGGATGTTCGGATCGGAGTATCGCCTGGAGCACTCTTAGAGGTCTTTCCTATGCTTCCTACTGGCTGAGGTTAACAAATACTACTCAAGGCATGAGCTCGACCTTAACTGTGGTTTATTGAAGGTCCGTTTGTCTCACTTTTAATGATGAGCGGATTAACAAAGGTAAACGGGGATATTCCGTTATTCTTCCACAGCTTTTGCTGGTGTGGATGCAGCCGCGGGCTTTGCGGTTGAGGATGCTGTGCTGTTGGTGCTGTTCTTGGGCAGATCAATCTTCATGTGCCAGCCGCACTCGTACTGGCACTTCTTCAGCGAGGGCCACTCGTTGTGCTTGTGGAAGCGCTTGCACTTGGTGAACACCGAGACACAGTTCAGGATGATCCGATGGAACGCATAGAACCTGCGACGCGGCCCCGCGCAGCTGCTCTCGTGTTTGTATTTGTTTTTGACCAAACAAGCGCCATTTGGCCTATCTGGGGGTTAACAACGAAACGGAAACCAGCCGAATTTGGCATTGATACAACTGGAAAGCTAAGCTCGAACTTACAGCGTGAGCTATCAATGATATCGATCAGTGAGATCACCCAAAAGATTAAGAATCCGACTACCAACCACTTCATGGTCCTCTTGCATTACGTCTAAAGCCCGAAATAAACTAACTCCTAAGCTCGCAATATTTACATAAGCTGGGGGTTACCAATGGATTTCAGTGTGGCCAATCGCAATTAAACGATCGAGTACTTGAAACGCTTCAAATTGGTTTTTCTTTCTTTTCGTTTCTTTTCTCTTCTCTTCTTTTGTTTTTTTTTTTTTGGATGACGCGCTTACCGGGACTGGCCAAGCGTCTTTCACGTCTTTGCAGTATGCGATCTTCAATGTAAGCGCCTCTCGGCTCTAGTGAGTGCAGTTGGATGAGTACGGTAGGCAGATCGATATATACACATGAATACATATGGTACATATATGTATGTGGGGGGGCCAGTACACCAGATAATGTGAGCAAAAATTGTGCGTGGACAAAATAAACCATATGGAATACAGAGAAAATATGAAATACAGAAAGAGGACACAAAAACAGGAAGGAACAGCTAGCTTCGGCATGCCGAAGAATTAATACCCTTGCAGATATACTGAGAACATTTCGATTCCAGAGTCCCTTATTTACAAATAGTTCTTATTTCGGGATGCCCTAATTTAGCTTACAAAATAAATATATAATCTGTATAACAAGTCGTGAATTTATTGATTTCAAAGAGATTCATTAAAACAAAAAATATAAAAAATTAAATATAAATCGCATTGTCCGCCTAATTCTAACTAATTATTAATTTGTCCTGTGACATAAAAATGAAAAAATGTTGGTAACTATTGTTAAAGTAATTTTTAATTGATCTGTTTTTGTTTGAATACTTTGTAAATTATTTTAAAACTTGTCCAAAAATTTAAAATAATAAAAATCTTTCGGGTGAAAACTTAACAATCAATAGATTTTATCTTTAGGTAAGAACCCTCAAATGAACCTTCACCTAATTAAATTGAAATGTAGCCAAGTGTTAAAAGCCATAATGTAATAAGTTTTTGGCAAGGCTTTTTATAAAAAAGGAAAGTAGTCCCATTACAGCTGTAGTAAATAGAAGTCCTATTCAGTTGGCTAGCATTTAAGTGAATACTAACTGCAGCACAAACCAGAGGGGCTAGTTAAATTAGAAACAGACGGACGTGATGAGCTGATCAAGCCCATATATACATGATTTCTGCAAGGATCTTAATAGCTTTCTAGAGAACGCATGCGCAGCCAAGGAGGCATCACCGGCACCGCCTAAATAATAAGCAAACGAGCAGGACCTACCTGGTATGGGCGGCATGGGTAATGTCTTGAGACCAAAACTATACGCCGGCGAGCTGTCGAGCTTGCATTGCTCTGGATGATAGTGTCCAGGAGCTATAAACAGGCGCAACAAGATGCAGACACAAAACACATATATACACATATAAAGAGTAAGCAACATGCAGGTGGAATTGAGCATAATATCTAGGGGAGTACTATGTTACTAAAGAGTTCTTTACCGGGTGCATCGGTGGAGACCTTCAGCTCTGATCTAGTGCCGAATGTGTAAGCTGGAGTGTGTTGTTGGGTGTGCTTTTCCGGTTCGTATGCAGTGGGTGCTGTAAGGCAAACGCAACGTGACGTCACGTAACGCAACTTGGTTCACATATAGTACGCATTTAGCGCTCAATTTACCTGGTGTATCACTGACATGCTCCCGCTTCAGCTTCATGCCGAATGTGAAGGCCGGCGTACCATCCAGCTGGCAGTTCTCCGGTCTGTAGTCACAGGGCGCCGGGGTACGGCTGATGTGCTCGACGGTCGTGCGACCTGCAATTGTGTAGGCGGGTGTATGGTCAAGGCGGACTTTCTCGGGCGCATAGTCGCATGGCGCTGGATGATGGTTCTCCACCTTGGGGTCGTATTTGCCACCAAATGTGTAAGCGGGTGTGTGATCCAGTCGAGTCTTCTCGGGCGAGTAATCTCCTGGCGCAGGCGTGCCATTTGTGATCTTCACCTCATGCTTGCCAGCCATGGAGAAGGCGGGGTTGTGATCTTGGCGAACTTTCTCGGGGGAGTATGCTCCAGGAGCGGGGGTATCACTTGGCTTGTGCAGGTCGTGGCGACCAGCGAAGGAGAAAGCGGGATTGTGGTCTTGACGGACCTTCTCCGGGCAGTAATCGCCGGGAGCAGGCGTATGGCTCTCTACTTTAGGATCGTTCTTTACCCCAAAGGTATAAGCGGGTGTGTGATCCAGTCGAGTCTTCTCCGGGGAGTAATCCCCAGGAGCGGGCGTGCCATTTGTGATCTTCACCTCGTGCTTGCCAGCCATGGAGAAGGCAGGGTTGTGATCTTGGCGAACCCTCTCAGGGAAATAAGCTCCAGGAGCTGGAGTCTCGCTTGGCTTCTGAAGATCGTGGCGACCAGCGAAAGAGAAGGCGGGATTGTGGTCTTGGCGGACCTTCTCTGGGTGATAATCACCGGGAGCAGGCGTATGGTTTTCCACTTTAGGATCATTCCTTCCACCAAATGAGTAAGAAGGTGTATGATCCATGCGGGTCTTCTCCGGGGAGTAATCCCCAGGTGCAGGCGTGCCATTTGTGATCTTCACCTCGTGCTTGCCAGCCATGGAGAAGGCTGGGTTGTGATCTTGGCGAAGTTTTTCAGGGGAGTATGTACCGGGAGCGGGGGTGTCGCTTGGCTTGTGAAGGTCGTGGCGACCAGCGAAGGAGAAGGCGGGATTGTGATCTTGGCGGACCTTCTCCGGGCAGTAATCACCGGGAGCAGGCGTATGGCTCTCTACTTTAGGATCGTTCTTTACCCCAAAGGTATAAGCGGGTGTGTGATCCAGTCGAGTCTTCTCCGGAGAGTAATCCCCAGGTGCGGGCGTGCCATTTGTGATCTTCACTGCGTGCTTGCCAGCCATGGAGAAGGCAGGGTTATGATCTTGTCGAACTTTCTCGGGGGAGTATGTACCGGGAGCGGGGGTGTCGCTTGGCTTGTGAAGATCGTGGCGACCAGCAAAGGAGAAGGCGGGATTGTGGTCTTGGCGGACCTTCTCTGGGTGGTAATCACCCGGAGCAGGCGTATGGTGTTCCACTTTAGGATCGCTTTTGCAGCCGAAAGTGTAAGCGGGTGAGTGATCTAATCGGGTCTTCTCAGGGGAATAATCTCCAGGAGCCGGGGTATCATTTGATATCTTTGGATCATGCTTTCCCGCCATAGAGAATGCAGGATTATGATCTTGGCGAACGTTCTCAGGAGAATAAGCTCCAGGAGCTGGAGTCTCGCTTGGTTTGTGAAGATCGTGGCGACCAGCAAAGGAGAAGGCGGGATTGTGGTCCAACCGAGTCTTTTCGGGCGAGTAATCCCCAGGCGCAGGCGTGCCATTTGTGATCTTCACCTCGTGCTTGCCGGCCATGGAGAAGGCGGGATTGTGATCTTGCCGAACCCTCTCAGGGAAATAAGCTCCAGGAGCTGGGGTGTCGCTTGGCTTCTGAAGATCGTGTCGACCAGCGAAAGAAAAGGCGGGATTGTGGTCTTGGCGGACCTTCTCTGGGTGATAATCACCCGGAGCAGGCGTATGGTTTTCCACTTTGGGATCATTCCTTCCACCAAATGAGTAAGAGGGTGTATGATCCATGCGGGTCTTCTCCGGGGAGTAATCGCCAGGTGCGGGCGTGCCATTTGTGATCTTCACCTCGTGCTTGCCAGCCATGGAGAAGGCGGGGTTGTGATCTTGGCGAACCCTCTCAGGGAAATAAGCTCCAGGAGCTGGGGTGTCGCTTGGCTTTTGAAGATCGTGGCGACCAGCGAAGGAGAAAGCAGGATTATGGTCTTGGCGGACCTTCTCTGGGTGGTAATCACCCGGAGCAGGCGTATGGCTCTCTACTTTAGGATCGTTCTTTACCCCAAAGGTATAAGCGGGTGTGTGATCCAGTCGAGTCTTCTCCGGGGAGTAATCCCCAGGAGCGGGCGTGCCATTTGTGATCTTCACCTCGTGCTTGCCAGCCATGGAGAAGGCGGGGTTGTGATCTTGGCGAACTTTTTCAGGGAAATAAGCTCCAGGAGCTGGAGTCTCGCTTGGCTTCTGAAGGTCGTGGCGACCAGCGAAGGAGAAGGCGGGATTGTGATCTTGGCGGACCTTCTCCGGACAGTAATCACCCGGAGCAGGCGTATGGCTCTCTACTTTAGGATCGTTCTTTACCCCAAAGGTATAAGCGGGTGTGTGATCCAGTCGAGTCTTCTCCGGGGAGTAATCCCCAGGTGCGGGCGTGCCATTTGTGATCTTCACCTCGTGCTTGCCGGCCATGGAGAAGGCAGGGTTGTGATCTTGTCGAACTTTCTCGGGGGAGTATGTACCGGGAGCGGGGGTATCGCTGGGTTTGTGAAGATCGTGGCGACCAGCAAAGGAGAAGGCGGGATTGTGGTCTAGTCGCACCTTTTCGGTCTCGTAGGTGCCCGGTGCTGGAGTGTCGCTCGTCTTGAGTGTGTCGTGGCGTCCGGCAAATGAGTAAGCAGGATTGTGATCGTGCCGTACTTTTTCGGGACTGTAGTCGCCAGGTGCCGGAGTGGAGGTGTCAATGCGCTGTTCATGCTTACCAGCGAAGCTGAACGCTGGCGTGTGATCGCTACGGTATTTCTCCGGGGCATACGAGCCTGGTGCCGGCGTAAGGCTTACGGATTTCAGTTCGGGCCGGCCTGAGAGCGTGTAGGCGGGGGCAAAGTCCAAGCGCACCTTCTCCGGCTGATACGTGCCGGGTGCGGGCGTGTCTTGCGACCTGCTGACCTGCACACGCTGGCCAAAACTGTAGGCGGGTGTTTTATTAAGGATGCACTTCTCTGGCTCGTATGCGCCGGGCGCTGAAAGAGACAGGAACGTTGCATTAGACCGAGAGCGAGGAGTATGGCCCGACGATGCGTTGGATTGGGGATGATGAAGCGACTCACCTGGCGTGCAATCGACCACATCGTGGCTAGCCTTGCCAGCAATGCTGAAAGCCGGCGTCGCATGCAGCTTGGACTTTTCAGGACTGTACGTGCCAGGTGCTAATGGAAAGATGTTCAAGTGCGATCAGGCTAGCTGGCAAGCTAGTGGCCATATCTAAAACCCACCTGGCGAATCGTTGTGCTCTTTGTGCTTCGTCTTCAGACCAAAACTATATGCGGGCGTGTGCTCTAGAACCACTTGCTCGGGCTTGTAGGAGCCGGGTGCTGCAAAAGGGTGCGAGATAGGAGCTCAGTGAGTGCAACTAACTATTTTCAAGTCCGCTTGATTGCCGACTGGCCTGATATAATAACGTTTATAAATATGTCCGAATTTTTGAATTGAATTCGAGCCAAAATATCTTACTTTTAAGTGCGAATCATTGATATTAATAAATTTGTCTTTGGCACTCTTTTTTCCTCCCAAATTACACTGCCTAGATATTCAGATTTTTTTTTTTTTTTTTTTTTTTTTGTAAAAGGAAAATCTCGGTTCGCACCAGTTCGGTTTAGCTTCAGTGCTGGTAAATGCAAACAAAATGATTTGTCAGGCAGTTTAACCGCAGGACAAACCAAACAAGAGCTAAGCTGAACGGCATTTCAAGCGTACATTGCGAAGGCAGGCCGTGGATTTTTCTATCAGTGTAGCTACCAACCTGGCGTATAATCAGGCCGCAGCTCATGGTGTTTGATGCCAAAGCTAAACTCCGGTGTCTTGCAGAGATTCGACTTCTCGGGACTATAGGCGCCTGGAGCTGTGGGATAGACAGGGAGATATTACTTCGAGGCCCAATACGGTGCACAGAAGCTGTGGTAAGTTTCTAATCGAAATTCTAGCTGGAATACTACTTCACTAGGTACATTATTTGTGCCACATTGCTGCTGGGGGGTATAAACGACATATTACCTGGTGTATGCTGATCGTGTTGGATTTTAGTTCGTCTACCGAATGTGTAACATGGCGCATTCTTTCTTGATTGCGTGACCTTTTCAGGACAATAGCTATTTGGCGCTGTTAGTGTTAATAAAACAAAAATGTTTGGTACAGGTAACGTTTTAGACTACGCGATACGAAAATGCAGCAATGCAGTTAGAGGTGAGGGTTAAACTGGAAAAAACTAGATGAGGTTACGAGCGATACAAGTTTTACTAGTTGCTAGTGTTGTAAATTGTGTCTAGGAGACTAGAGGAAAATAACTACCCCACACCAGTATTCAGAGGTGAGAGCACATGCAAAAGAGAACGTGTCGTGGTTTAACTGGGTTAACTGCCCGCTGTTAGCCAGTTAGTTGTGTTACCTGGATTGTTAACTAGGTAAACGTTAACCTTAATGCGAAAGGAATAACGAGGCGCACGCGGCTTAAAGACATCAAGCGGCACCACCTGATAATGATTGGGACCTAAATTCGTTTCGTGGTTGCAGTCAGTGGGTCAGTTTTTTTTTGTTTTGTTTTTTAAAGAAGAAAAATTTCAAATTAAAATCAAGTTTAAATTATCATAACAAAAATCAACAAATACAAGAAAAAAAAACATAAAACATTCAAGAGAACTACGTGCCTAAGAGCTATAATACAAAAGAGAAGGCAGAGCTACGATTGAGAGAGTTCAAGATTTCGTTTCTGGTGGGTGTGACGTCACAGTTTCTGATTTTCAATTAACATTAGTGTCTAATTTAATCGAAAACGATTTTCACCAATTTGTTCTTAAATATTTAACAAAAATTCGGTTCTTGAATATATTGAAGTGAACAAATTTTTAATTTACTAACTACCATGAATATTGCATAAATAAGAACTAAATTATAGAATTAAAAACATAATAATCTATAAAAACAGTATTTAAATATATAATAATAACATTCATATAAGTAAAACCTTTTTTATATAACCTACAGTAATTTAAGTCTAATATTTAGGAATCTTGGAATTATCAGTAATGTTCTTAAAGTAAGAATTATATTCTCAAGTGAAAAATGTGCAACTAACCCAGATTTGTACAATGCTTATTTTTAAGTCAAGTGCAAAAGTTATGGGTTTTCTTTCAGTGTAACTTTTGGCTCTCTCAATCGTGGCCTTAAACAGTCAAGTAAAGAGAGCACGAATTCAACTATGCTACGAAAGAGAAACATTATTGTACAAAGAGCAAAAACTACAGCAATGCTACGGAAGAGAAATATTTGTACAAAAAGAGAGAGAGGGAGAAAGAGAGACAACGATACTAGCTACAGCTACAACTAAGTGACTACAGAGCAATGTAGAGACAGAGAGAGAGAGAAGGCAATGCACAACAGAGCGAGCGAGAGCGAGAGAGAGAGAGTGTGTGAGAGAGAGAGCACTCTCAGGTTTTAATGCAGCGTTTACTTACGCGCTGCTTGAATGATGCTTGCATGGAATTGATTATTCGAAATGAGTTCTTATATACAGGATGATGGATGCGTCCGTCTCCGTGTGGCTTGATGATGCCTCTCCGTAATCCGTTAGCGTTAATGATGCGCATGCAACCCGTATGAGCGATACCAATCAACCAAAATGGCCAACAAGAGCACCAACAACAACAACAACAACAACAACCAAACACTGCGAACTGCGGTCTCGGCCATGGACCGCCTCGACTTACCCGGTATCAGCTGATATTTGGCGCTGGCCGGCTTCTTGCCAAACGTATATTTGGGCGTGGCATCGATGACCGCCTTGGACGCCGGCAGCACATTGTATTCGCCAGGTCCGGGATTCACGAAGAACGACAACTCCTTGGGACGACTCTGCAGCGTGGCCGAGCGTGGGTAATCTTTACCTTTGGGTCGCATGCCCGCCACGTTGTACTGGGCCGGCCCGGGCCCGGTGGTCTCATCCCTGCTGATGAGCTTGTGGCCAAACGAATACGACGGTGCACCCTTCTTCTTGGAGTCGGGCACTTTGCTGCCTGCAAGTGAGAGGCTGAATTAGGCATATACAACCAATAGACTTTCCCTTAAAAGATACTCTGACATACAAGCATAAATAAATCCGCTTCATTAAGACACTTGCAAATCAGTTATTTAGCAACTACCACCTTAAGACATTAAGAAACAGCCCCTCCCAATAAAGATACTTGGACATTAGCCTTATAAAGAGTCCCCTTATTCATTAAATTATATGAATATTGGACACTTAACGAAATGTAATACAGTCTAGTTTCTTAGTAAGTCCTAATTATATGTACACTTCATGAAGGCAAATAACAAGATACTGCTTTTCCACTAATATACATCAGTCAGGCATCACCTCTTGTTCATTGCGTTATTTGGACATTTAATCAGTCTAATACAACATGTTTTCCATCTAGACCGCAATTAGACATGAAGTTTATATAGGCAATTAATACGACACACCTTTTCCTTTAATATTAGGTTTACAGGTCCCTCAATTAGTTCTCAATATGACACTTGCACAATAAAACCCAACCAGAAACTCTCGTTCCCCCCACTTATCATATAATGGATACATCACCTTACCCCAATAACTTAACTCCGTTACCAATAGAACCCCCAACACAACCCCACTCCCTACCCGCACCTACCGATTAACGTGGGCAGCTGCACAATGGCCGGACCCGGATTGCTCGTCTCCGCGGCGATTCGACCCGTGCGGACTGTGGGCGTCCAGGGGCGCTGTTCGATGCTGCCGGCCATGTTGAGTGTGCGTATAATGCGTACCGGTGCACAGGGTCCCGTTATCTTCTTCTTCTTATATCTGTATTTCCCGCGAAAGGCGACCTGCGAAAGAAAATTGAGTTATTAAATCCAGAACTGGCGTCCAATTTCCTCGTCTTGCAAACATTTTTGTTCATTTTGCTGCGGTTCTCGGCGTTGAAAATGGGTCAGGAGTTGGGAAAATTTTTCGAAATACACAAATTTGACTTTTGTTTATGTTTGTTTGGGGCGTATTGAAAGTTATTGGCCTAAAATGTCAGGCAACCTAATAAGCCAAATTCCGAAATTAACATCAAATCAATGACGTAAAATCCATAAAATCAAACAAGCCTCTCGTTTGTTATGCTCAAATCACAAGTGAACGACTAGCAGGATACCCTGTACTCAACTTTTAATCATAGATATATTAAAAAAAGCAGATAGATATTTTTGTTTATTTAGATTAAAGACCAAAGATATGGCATACTTCATGGATTTGAATCTGCCCCTTCAGCCTGTCACACAACTACACAATTTCACCCCTTTTTCAATCACTGCAGGGTATAATAAAAAGGGCCCCAACCTCGAACATGACATGCCGAGTGAGCGATTTATATGTTTCGAATTTTCTGGGCCAGCACGCGAGTTGGAGGCGGGGCTGGAATGCCGCCTTCTGATTTGTTTGCCGAGAAAACACAACAATAAAAATAAAAGACAAACAATGGACAAAAACTATAAGTTTGCGGTAGGCTCTTCAACCCGTGACCTTCTTTTCACACAGGGCGCAGCCCAAAAGTGTTGCCTATCAGCAGGCGCGAGAGCCGATGAAGGTGCCCCGTCCGGTAACAGGTAGCGACGTCGCAGTGTAATCGATACCTGGCGATGACGACCCCAATTGGCTTTCCTGGCGATTAGCTGACGCGATTGAACGTCAGCGCAGACCCTGCCCCCATCCGTCCCCTTATTGGGCTTCCTTCGTTGGGCAGTCTGGCAGCAAGGTTGCGCCCCCAAAAAGTGTGCAAAGTGCTAATGTTGCCCATTTGGCGCATGTTAGACCAACAAAACGATTACTTTTAATGACTTATGGAGCGACAATTGCATGCCAAGAAAACGAATAGTTCAAATTTGAGTTGACCTCGTGTCGTGTTCGCTTTGAAAGCAGCGAGCAAATTGAATTGCCTGCGTGTTTCGTGCTAGAGATGTGGAAATTGAGTGGACAACACGAGCAACGGGATTAGACACGACGGAATAGAAGCTAATGTTATATTACATTGACTTAACATTCATTTACACGAGTGCAACATACGATTAAAAGGGATTTTACTTAACTACTACTACTTAACTTGATTGTCATACAAATTCAGACGATATCAGTACGACTATAACACGACTAAACACGAATTAACACTATTTTATTTCGACTCAGCACGAGTGAACACGACAAAACATTATTTTATCATATTCAAAACGACTTAAGACTTCTCAAAACGATTAAACAATACTTAACAGGATATTAATGCGATCATACTCGATTTAACACGAATTAAAAACACAGTGGACGACTTCACGATACCCTGCATCCAGCTCAGAATTGCCGTAACTTATCTAATGTGCGTGTATGCCAAAACTTAAGGCTCTAAAACTATATATAACTATAAAATATATATATCAAGAAACAATATTATATACGAGAACATAAATGCCATTTTATAATTAATTTATTGAAAATTTAAAAATGGGAACTCTTCAGCGTTTATTTTGGAGCTGAGATATGCCCAAAAACAAAAGACTCAAAATCGTTCGGGAAAATAGGCAAGTTATGAAATATATTTGAATATACACTCTAAATGGAGAAGAGATAAAATAGATAAAATTGATTGAAGAAATGGGGAAAAGATCAATGATATTTGAATATACATAAGTCTAAAAAATTAAAAAAAAACCAAAAATTAGAAATATTCAGTACTTTTGGGGAAATTAGGTGAATTGTCGAATGGGAAGCATTACTATATTATATATTATTATATTTAAAAAGTTTTGGTTCGTGTTCGTGTCGTGCTTTCACGCGCGCATCTCTGGCACCAGCCAGAGACCAGGTCCAAGCGGCTGTAGCTGGGGCTGTGGCAGTGGCAGCCAAAGCGTGCAACTTCTCTGACCGTGAAATCAACAGCTCAGCTTTATGTAAATACAGCTGAGCCAATTTCTGGGTGGGCGTGGCAATTGCAACGACAGGCGAGTGGCCGGGGGAAGGGGTCGTGGGGCAGGGGGGCAGCGGGGCGAGGGGCGCTAATAAAGCAAAGCTGTTCAAATTGAGGCTAAAAAGTGGGCGTGTTTGCGCCCCGCGACCTCGCACGCAATTGAAACATGTTCATTTTCGGTTGCTTTTTGTTTTGTTGCCTTTGCATTGGTTGTGGCAACCATATGCGCCTCTAGAACCGAATCTTACATCATCGACGAGTCTGCACCCACACGCGGACGCACTACAATTGCCCGCCCCTGGGAGGAGGGGGGACAACAAGATCAATCAGAGCTGCCTTGGCCATATACGGCTCCATGCTCGAGTGGGGCCAGATGAATCAGCTAATGTCTGACTGCCGGCAGACATTTGCGTGGCTGCAACCAAGTCTCAATGTTGCCTGCCACCAACTTATTAATCTTAATTTGTGACCCCAACACGAGCAGGCCAACTTAGCCCCATTTAATCGGGCTAATCAAGCATGCAACACCTGCCCAGCAGAGTTGTGCCAAAATGTTCGATTGAACTTATGCTTGAACTATAATAAATTATAATATAATATAATATAATATAATATAATATAATATAATATAATATAATATAATATAATATAATATAATATAATATAATATAATATAATATAATATAATATAATATAATATAATATAATATAATATAATATATAATAATGTAATTGACACATCGAAAGATCGAGGTCACAAGTTTTACCCAAACCACTTTTGCCGAGCTTAACTAGATGTTTTAAGCCATTTGACTTAAGGTAAAACAGATAGAACATTCTCAGGTAAAACTAAAAACGCCAACAGGCAAAATATTCCACATTTTCTAAAACGTTGATTGCATGATGTTTGTATATATATTCTTGGCAGATACTTTAGTCCAAATTTAATACGAAAATGGATGAAGAAATTTGTTTTTTAAACTTGAAATAAACTTAGAAAATTTGACAAATTTGTGAGAGGAAAGTTTTTGTAAAAATTAATATGTTAGGCAGAGAATAATTACAATTAAAAATAATGAAACAAAAACCAAATATTTTTTTCATTCAAAGTCAATGGTTAAATAAAATGTGTTTCATATGGAAAATAAATGTTCATTATGTACATATTATTATGTATATATTAGCAGCTCAATCTGAACGGCTGCACTAGGTGCTAGATCATAATAACCTGGTTTGGTTACTTTGGATTCAACATCAATTTGTGCGCTATTATCCACTTTATAAGTCTCATCATCGATCAGTTAATCAGATCGTGATTTCAGTTTTATTATTGTTTGGTAATTCATTTAAGTCCATCAATTTGGCACTCAACCAAAAGACTATTTCGCTCAGCAATGATTGATTGCTTGAACTACTTCAGAGGAACCGGAAAGTACAGCTCTGCTGGCCAGGTAAGTGCACCGGCCGTGCATCAGATTGCAAGATTGGGAGCAGGTGGGCCCATGCAATTATAGATGGTGCCGCCGATAGTTTATCAGCGTCAGGGGTGCCCAGGTCGCCAACCGGTTGGCTACCCAATTGAGCGAATTGCAAATTGATTGGAATTGAGCGCACGCCTACGTTGACAGTCCCCTACCCCGGTGCCCGCCTCCAGTCTCCAGTCTCCAGTTTGGCAGTGTGGCGAACGCGACCGCAGAAACCTGTCAGGCGGCTATTTTCGGTTGCATGACTCGATGCTAATGTTACGGAGATCTTGATAGATGATGCCAACTTTGAACTCGCACTTTTTTTGCACACAATCTCACGCACACACACTTGTACACTCTTCACGGCTATGACAACAACAAGCATAAGTAACACAATAGCCATTGAAAACCTGGCACACGTCAGCATCAATTTATGATATCAACTAACAAGATAAAGCAACAACATCTTTGGCATGCCGAAGACAGAATACCCTTTAAATATACATTTAGGATGATATGCTAGTTAACTGTAGCTTTAAGTTTATTTAGGCTAGTCTCGTTAATCTCGTTAATTAAACCTCGACTCAGCTAGCCAGCTTCTGGTCCAGCTTCGTTTTACAACAAAAGCTCAAAAGATTCTGAATAGCGGCAAGGTCAAAACTGAGTGCTGAATGAAATTTGATATGTGTTGGGCTATTGTTAGGAGAGATCTGATAAGGGAGGCTATTATGAATACTCTACTCTATGGGTGAAAAAGACAAACGGTTTTAAAACCTTAGGAGTTTTCGATATTTGCGATTTTATGCTCTGTAGCAAATTGAAAAGGGGTATTTTGGTGTTTCTAGCCTACACTTCACCCCGAAAAAACATAACAAATTTTGTAATTAGCCTTGTCAAAATCTGGTCAAACAAAATTTGCTGACTTGTGTAAATTTTTAAATAACGATTTTTGTTTATTTTGGTTTTTGTCTAAATTTAACAGCTAGTCAACAAATGACTAAAACGAACAGTCAGTTAGGCAAAAATGAAACACAGCTAATATACCCGTTTTTTGTGCCCTTGGGACTCTAACGCTAATTTTTAACTCTTAATCAGAATTTTTGACCTATGGCTCCTCATTCATGTGATGTAAAACTTAAAGCAATTAACTTAAGCTGACAGCTGACAGACAATTAATTTGTAGAAAATCGTAGTCAGATTTTCAATTTGATTAACTCGCATTGTTGAACACTTAAACCTATATACCCCCTGGCAGCTTGAAGTATAATAAATAATAATAACGTTTGCTTTTTGCTTATTAATAATAGTCACATTTCACGCTCTCTAAATTGCCGCTGAATGGCCAAAAATAAAATGAGCTCATTTTCCAGCTTTTAGAGACGTTCATCATCAACTTTTACGCCCAAATACGTCGAAATGTTGGCCCCGTCGTCCGGCTCAGACGAACGGCTGTCGACTGTCTTGGCCATTTCCTTTAGCCCACATTGAGTTGTCCAAAAAGTTGATACACACGTAAATGGGTCTCCAGACGGCGCCCACACACGTAACAGGCAAACGGCAACGTTTTGTGTCTCTATCGAAATTTTGTTTCATATTTTTTTATTGACTGTTGCTTTTTGCCCAGTTAGAACAGCAACAACAGCAATGACAACAATCAACATGTTTATAAGTTTAATTAACAGCAAAAGCAGCGACGGGCCAAACCAAAAACCGGCAAAAAGAAGAATCAAAAGAGTTACAAAAACAACAATGACAACAACAAGCCAAATAAAGTTGCCAGCCAAATGTGTTTAGGCCAAAAGCAGACAAAAAGCACAACGTGATAAAGCCACAAAAACAAACTGACGTCAACTGTGTGTGTGTGTGTGTGTCTACGTGTGTGTGTGTGTGTGTGTGAACTAGTTGTGTTCTCGAAATCTAATTAGATTTTGGAAACGTGTTTTTTTATTTCTTTAAGTTTACGCAAAACTTTGCCAAGTGAAAGCTGGCAATCAATTCCTGACTCGCACTTGAATTCCTGCCAAGATCTGCAAACTGATCGAAACGTACTGTAATTGCTTTAGGCCATTTCCCGTGCACTTATTGGGCCTGGGAACAGGTTGGGGGCAAGCTCTGACTAATATTTGCATAGTATTTGCCTGTTGTATCATTTAATAAATATTTATTTTATGCATTTACAAAGCTAAAATATTCATAAGCTGTGTTTTGTTTATACCCATTGAAATTGACCCAAAGAGAGTATATTGCAAACGGTAAATGTATGTAACAGGAGGAAGAAAGCTTCGCTGAGCCCATCAAGTATATATTCTTTATCAGTTTTAACAGTCAACAGTCTGCGGCAATTTTAACAAGATCGATATAAATCGATATTCAATATGGGGGTTTTGAGCATATTTTGGTGGTTTTAAGAAGCAGAAATTTGGTTCTCGTATAGCTTACCCAAACCAAAATGTATGTAATTTGAGATCGATAAAAATCGATTGCAAAATCTGTTTTTTTTTTGATTTCACAAAGATTCTAATAGCTAGGCATTTGAAATTTGGTATAACTTACACTGATCATAAATGTTTTACATTTTTATTACATCCAATAAATATTTAAAAAAAATATTTTTAATGAAATAAGCTTGGTATGTACACAAATCTAAAAGGTATAAAAGGTTTATTTTTACCGATTGGATAATAAATACGGAAACCATTTAAGACTAACTTTCTCATGGTATTCTGTACAGGGTATCTACTAGTTGAGCCAATGGGATTCAGGCACTCCTACTTGTTTTTATTTGTTGGTTATGCCTCTAGGTTTTTCTACTTCTCTTTTACTTTGGTAATTTAATTTCTGTTGTTGTTGTTGTGCTCATAATCAGTGGCTTTGAAAAATGAGTTTGAAACTGACGCACAGTCGACCGGTTTGCGCTTAATAGAGCTGATGTCATGGGCTTGAAAGACTCTAAAAAGCCACAATGGACTTGCAAAAGGTTTCCTCGTTGCCACTTGTGGCACCGAGCCGTGCGACATCAATACAACAATTGACAAAACAATCAAATTGGCAAAATGCGCCACCAACAGGGGGCAAGGGCAGGTTGTTGGGGATTTGCCACAAAATGCCAATACAGACAGACAATCGACCCTCAACTCCTGCCACAACTCTCAGTCCAGTCAATGAACTTTTAGGTCAGGAAAATGCGGCACGAGGCGGAACACGCAACATGCCAAGTAGCAGTCACAGTCGCAGTCACAGTGATAGTCACAGTTGGAGGCACAATTATAGCTGGGTTAACGCCTACCGCGACGATTTGTTGATTTTCCTCGATTATCAATGAGCACTTACCACAGCGATGTTTGTCTGCCTCGGTGTCTGCTGTCGTCCTTTCAACTTTCAACTTTGCTTTGCACAATAATAAACTTTGGGTTAGCACGGGGCTAGCCGTTTTAATGGCAAACAGTCCTTGTTGCCTTTGCAGCCTGTGCGGCAGGACTTTCAAAACAGCTGCGTTCACGTTTTAGACGTTGCGAAACCACGACGCGAGCTTCAATATCATGGGGGCTGCCGGATGTCAGAGGTTTGGGGCGATGGAGTCGGGGGCGGGGAGGTGTGATTTTTCGTTGTTCGCTGATCGTTAATTGAGTTAAAGTGACAGCTGTCGAGCTGCGTTGCGCTTGTTCAATTGCTAGAAATTGCCAAAAAATAATATACGGTTCAACTATTTGTTGCTGCTCTCAATGTTTTGGTTTTTGTTGTTGCTTCGGTTTCCGATTTATTATTAGACCATTGGCTTCGCTTCAAAGCGTAACGCACTCGAGCACTGCTGAACACAAACTAAGCGTAGAAGCTGCCCGCTGTTGCCTTTTGGTTTGGATAGTAACAGAAGAGAAATAACAGCAGTAACAGCAGCAGCAGCAGCTATAACAGCCACAATAACTGTAAAACTGAACAGTCACCTCGGGTTTTTATTTGCATAGGTGCCAACAGCAGAACAGTAACAGCAACAGCAACAGCAGCAGCAGCAATAACAGCAGCTCTTTTAACAGCTGTAACAGCAGCTAATTAACAGTCGCTTCGCAAGCTTTTGCATTGGCGTTAACAGCGCCTTGCAGAGCGACGCGCCGTGACGTCTGTTAATCAACTTTTTTCGGCTACTTCTTAACGGTTTTTTCGATTATTTTGACCTTCATAGCGAATTTCCAGCTGGTCTGGCTATAACGTTACAATGTGGTGCGATCGCAGTCTATTCCGGCTCGATCTTCGCCCACAGCTACAGCGCAATTGTGGATTTTTTAATGGCTCATTGAATAGATATAATTCGTTTAGGTTTTACTCATCTGGCTGGCCGTTTATGGCGCTTTAACAATGCCGCCTCTTGTTTTTATATAATCATAATCATTCTCAGTGCTGCGGTCGCACACACACACACAACCTTCACCCACACATGTGCCAAATGGAGCGTGAAAAGCTTCTTTGCCAACCCCAAAACCATATAAGATCATTTTTCGCAGTCTTTAGATACATTATATTGCATTGTAATTCGTTTTTGTAAGCACTTTATTTTCGTTTGAATGAATTTCAAATCTATTATATAGCTTTGAATCTGAAATAAATATTATTTCCTTGATATAGAATTTATTGAGTTTTTTTTCGTAGCTTAACGGTGATTTTCATTTAACCTTTTAAGTTCAAGTTGAACATAACTTCATTAAGTATGCTAAAGAAATGGGCCACAACGCATTATATAATAAATATGCATACTTTTCGGATGCCTGTTGAAAATATTATTTTACAACTGATATAAATTGCAAACCAAACATAATTAGAAGACAGACCTTGAATAAAATATTATTCCCCAAAAATGTCGCTTGAGTTTTGACAAGTATATCTCCCATACATTGAAGTCTAGAAAAATTGTTCACTGTGGATTTGCGTACTTTTTGAATAGAAGTATTTAAAATTTTTTTTACAAGAAAATCCGTTTTAAAATACAATTATAAACTAACTTTGCTGCAAAAAAATATAATACAAAATTTAGGGATTTATAGTATTTAAATTCCATTCCTTAAAAAAAATGCTTTTAATCTTCAATTTTCAAAATCGATTTCACAGTCATAGGAAATATAAATCCTTTCTTATGGATTTTGATTAGCTACGAGCCCAAAAAAGTGTATATATAAATATTAAACAAAATCCTACACAGAATTAAGATATACATCATATCCCCTCAATTAAAGATTTTCATACATTTAGGACCATTTATTCATATCTTTTATTAAGTAGCAATATCACGTTGATGATTTTGGGATGTATTGGGCTTTTGTTTTCATAGCGTTAAATGTGGATTTATGTAAATCGTTATATATAGTATTTATAGTTCTATATGAATAGGCGCAATAAATCAACTAAGCGGCGTAATATTTACTAGTAATCTTGTGGATATATAAATGTGTTTCTATGGGGTTATTGTATTTTTGTATGGCGTGGGTATGTGTGATAAGACCGCAGGATATAGGATGCACTACCCGCTTAATTAAGATCTATTAGAAATTTTCGGTTTTGGTTTATTAAAATCCAGCAAATGAACAAGAAATTGTTTGGCTTATGGACGTATAACATATATATATGTAGTTTATAGCCTAGCATGCATGTTAATGCTATATATATAAAGTCGGTTGTTTGTTATACGTATAGATCTTACAGGCTAGGACATATAAGCGCGTGTTTTAGAAAAAGCTGCGCTTCTATCAAAACTGTATCAAAATGTTCTATAAAATGTAGTGTTTTTTTTTTAAATTATTTTTTGACTATATAGCTGCTTTGATTTCTGGTTTATTTTAGTGTTTGATTTCTTTGGTGTTCACTTGCGGTTGGTAAAGTCTGTATATGGTTCTAATAGTATATTTAATAAGTCTTGTTGTTTAGTTGCATTCGATTTGGTTCTGTTTTCGTTAACGGAATCGGAATTGCGTGGCTCGCAAACGTTTTTGTTTTCTTTTTTTTTTTGGCTCTGAAACCGAATTCATGTGCGTACAGTCTGGCCCATTGTAGCCGAGGATTTATGCATATGGTTGTTATTGTTGTTGTTGTGTGACTATGGGCATGTGCTGAAATCAGAAGAACTCAAATAACACAAAAAATCAAATATACAAAAATGAATATATTTTCATTTTACATTTATTTGTATTTTTCTTTTCGGTTTTTGTGGCTTGGGCGAGCATTTAAAATTAATTAAGTAAAACTTTTCATAAAAATAGGTAAAATATGTATATATATATATGTATCGTGTATATACTCGTATCAGATGAATGCATATATTTTGATGTATTTAAAAAATTAAGAATCCATTTAAAATTTCCAAGCATATAAAAGCACACGCATGTATGTGTTCTGCATATGCTAAAAGGCAAAAAATATAAGAATATGTGTTTAAGATAATATTAAAAGAAGAACTGAGACGCATACAAAGTAGTTGCGCTACGCAAATCATGTTTAAACAATAAATCACAAAACTTAAACTAAGCGCGTAAAATTCTAAACTAAAGAAAAATTGTGTTTCTTTTCTGTTTTCGCTTTCGGTTCGGCTTAAAAAATATAATTTTACGCTTTATCAGTTTTCTTATATTCATGGTGTTTGTAATGTATTGTTTTGTTTTTTTTTACTATATAAACTTATTTGATAAAAAGCACAGTTATATATATATATATATATATATATATATATATGTTTTTTTTTGTTGATTTTTGCGTAGTATCGTATTTTATATGTCTGCAAACATATATTTATTTATTTATCGTAATCATCAGCATTTGTTATGAAATGTATCAAAAATTTGACTATTAACTACAGTTTACTATAATCCATATATAGTTGTTGCTTTTCGTTATATGCCAGTTAATTGCGCTCTACAACCATGCACATACATATACACACAATCTATTTATCGTTTTATATAAACATAATGATATCATTTGCTCAGCTTTAGCTCTATATTATAAATAAAGTTATAATTCAGTATATGCCAACATGAATTGGTGAATAATCGTTATTCCGTTCATATACATGCATATAGAAAACTATATACGATCCGATCATAATTTTGTATTGCTCTTACTTAATTATATGCCTTCATATCATAGCATATATCATTAACTGTAGCTTTTTATAGATAGTATTTAGTTTTAATGGTTATTTTTTAATGTTTATCTTTATGTTGGTGTGCTTATCAGTGCGTGATCCCAGACGGCGATCCATTGCTCCATGTTGCTTCCATATTCCGTGGTCCGCTTAATCGGTTAGCGTTTGGGCCACAAGTGCCAGCTGCTCTTTGAGCACACGGAACGAGGGACGCTCCTCGGGCCCATGCGACCAGCACTTTTTCATGACCTGCAAAAGGAAGCGTCAATTTTATTATATTTTTTGTTATAATATATTTTTTTATATAATATTATCAAGTTTCTTGAAAATGATAGGCCATAAAAATATTTGAAAAAGAAAATATACTCAAATAAATTCTTAATGTACAAAAATGGCCGCAAATATTAGCTTGATAAAAATACAAAATATTGCTTTTATGTAATGAATTCAATCACAATTATAAACATCACTATTTTCTTTTACTATATATGAAGATAGTCCGACTATCACATATGCCTATATATAGATTTATACATATTACTCACATCGTATATCTCCTTGGCACACGACTTTGGTTTCTCTAGAATAATGCCGCGCTGCACACGCTCGACGACTTCGGTGTTCTTTAGGCGGCCATAGGGCATTTTGCCACAGGTGAAGATCTCCCACATGAGTACGCCTGTGTGGAAAAGGGTATATTGTTATAGAGATGGAGCATGTCGGAATAGTAACAAAGCACTCACCGTAAGCCCAAACATCGCTTTTGGATGAGAAGCGCGTGTAGTTGAGCACCTCGGGCGGTGCCCATTTGATGGGAAACTTGGTGCCACCGGAGCTGGTGTACTGATCGTCGAGGACATAGCGCGCGAGTCCAAAGTCGGCCACTTTGACGACATTCTCGGAGCCAACGAGGCAATTGCGTGCGGCCAGATCGCGATGGATGTAGTTGTGTCGCTCCAGATAGGCCATGCCCTTGCTCACCTGTATGCACATGTCCAGGAGCAGGCCCATATTGCCGATTAGGGTGTTCTCGTGCCGGCGCAAATAGTTGAGCAGCGAGCCGTGCTTCATGTACTCGGTGACAATGTAGATGGGGCGATGCTTCGAACAGACGCCGTACAGCTGTACGAGATTCGGATGCTGCAGCTTGGTCATCACCTTGGCCTCCTCGATGAAATCGTCCTCGGACATTGTGCCCTCCTTCATCATCTTGACTGCCGTGTCAATTGAGCCGCGCCACTTGCCCCGACGCACCACACCGAACTGGCCCGAGCCCAGCTCCTCCATTAACATCAGCTCCATCGGATGAATCTCCCATTTGTCGTGCGATAAGCCCGCCGTCGGCGGCACTGGACGATCGCAGGGCGATGACTTGAGCCGGCACGCCAATCCGCCCGAATTATGGCGATGATAGTTGATCAGATCCGGTATGGTCTCACAGCAGTGCTTCTCGCTCAGATAATACTCGCCGCGGGCGTTCTGCTTGATGTGGTAGTGCTTCACATGCGACTGGGGACTGTGGGGCGAGGAGGATAAAATAAATGATTATCGTATTAGTTGACCCAGATTAGAGAGACAAACTTGACTTAAGAATTCAAAGCATTAAGAGTGGCATGATTTGCAATTAATTAACCCGGCTATTAACCCAATTAACCCACTTAAAATTCCAGCTCAAATGATATGTTATTGTTATTATACAAATATGTTATTATACAAATGTCAAAGACACCATTCCTCAAATACCATAGCTTAAATAGATTATCTTATAGACAATTAGTTGAAATATCGAACAAAAACCCAGCTTTGTTCAGACCCTGTTGTTCGTAAAATTCCAACTATTTATTTTCTACTACTACCACTATTTATTTGATTATGACAAAATAAGTGAAAACCCGAATCGAATAAGTTTTTCTTTTTGAAGTTCGAGACCCCACATCTCAATTTTTTAATGGGTTTATTTTGGGTAATGTTTGTAATATACACCATACGAAATACATTTTACTTAAATGTTTTTAAATTAATTTTTGACAAATCGGTTAAAAATTCAGCAAAAGAAAATAGTTTGCTAATCGAATAAAAAACCCCAAAAAAATTGTATGAGCTATTTCCCACATATACCTTATTCTAAAATTTGATCAATAATTTAACTTCAGTTTACTAGCATTTATTGTTTTAGCTGTGCTTTGATCACAAATTACGCACTTTATGTTCTACCTATAAAAAGGATAAGTTTGACAATAATTTTCATCCATTCTTCTTATTATAATTATTTAAAGTAGTTCTGGTTATAAACTGGTAAACACAACTGTTTTAAAATAGGATGTGATCTTCAGTTAATAGACAAAATACTTCCGTAAACTGTACCCTGAATGCCCCTTAAAGAACTGTTCCACCACGGATTGCTTTCATTTCTTACTCTTCTACCTAAAACGCTGAGCTTTCAACATTCATTTAATTTTTCTTTTACATATTTATGTATATACTTTATACGTAATCATATCAGTCAACTCCTGACTTGCTTATGAACCATTTCAAAGCCCTTGTTTACTTACACTTTGGTATGCAGCGAGAGTGTGTAGAGACCCTTGGTCGATGACTTGCGCACCACAAAGCAGCCCTCCTTGTCGCCCTGCTTGAGCAGCGACTCGGCGCGCTGCCGCGACATGTCGCCCACATACCACCTGCACAGGTGGAGACAATGTTTAGATATTTGCGAATCAATTAAATTTGATATGGATCCTTACTCATAACGCTCAAGACCCAGCAGTGCTTTGGGCTTCACATAATTGCTGGGTATGTAGCCGACATTGCCAACTGCATCTTTGACCTTCCACCAATGTTCCTGTGAGTCGTCAATGACCTCGTATTCGGCATTCTAGGATTAAGCAGAGGTTAATGGCGTATTATGAGTTGTTTTTTTAAAGAGCTGCTTACCTTCTCTAGGGATAAATCGCCGCCTTCAATGGCTTTGAATGGATAGAGGGCTACCACGAGCTTGACAAAATGTGAGTTGTCCTGCATTAAAGGGACGCAAGTTGGGTTTAATTTACAGCAGGGCTTTAAAGCATTTAAACTAAAAGCTTACCTTGGCTTTGGAGTTGGGCGTGCCGGGCGTTGGTATTCCGCCGGGCATGTTGGCATCTAACAGAGAGCCGTTGCCGTTAAGTAAAGTGGGTGACTGCTTGAATGTGCTCAGCGAGGACTGCAGCGGGCAAAAATGTAATTAAATGAATTGCCTCTGTTGGCTGTCTGCTTGCAACTCACCTGCGGTTGCAGCGATGTGGGCGTGCAACTGCCACCGCCGCCTGGTACGCCGTTGGGACTGCCTAGGCCTCCCGCACCACCAACACCAACACCACCGACACCGACACCGACACCAGCTCCCCCGACGCCGCCCCCTAGGCTGCCGGAGCTGTTGTGCTGTAAACTGAATTGACTGTTGGTCGTCGAGTTGTTTGGGCTGATGCTGCGCGTCGAATTCTGGGCTGGAGAGCTGCCGTTGCCTGCAAAGATAATGTTTCAGATAACGTGTTAATGTTGATATTTTTAGTTTAATTAACAAAACAAAAAAAAAAATTATTTTTTCGTTAGGTTCAAGTTCGTTGCCTAAGTCTTTCGTTTTCAAGGCGCACAAATTGCCGGCAAATTGGCAAAATCAATAAAAATAGATTTAAGAAAATGGAAATCAAATACCAAAAAATAAAAAAAAAACATGAATCACATAAGCATACAAAATGCTGGCTCAATGCATGTTTGCGGTAATTAGCCGCAGCAAAGTATCGAAAATCGCCTTAAAGACTCAACTCAACTCAAATTAACTCGAGTCGAGTCAACGCGACTCGACTCGACTTAACTTGGCTCGTGCGAGCGCGCGCGCGGCTCTTGCCAAGGTTAATTACTGCCATACGACACTGAAACCTTAATGGCAGAGCGCCGAGATGCCAAGGCGATCTAACGCCCACAGCTATTGAGAGTGGGCGACAGGAGGACAAGGGTGAGGTGGACCAGGGTTCGCGGACAGCTGACACCTCTGATGACTTTATCTATTGGCGATCGGATCAGTGGCTGTCAATAATATTTCACTATATGCAAATCAAATGAATGAACCAAAAAAATGAAGCAAGAGTGCTGGACTAGGATATACCCTATATTTTTATGTTTATTAGCAAATTGTGTTCATATATATCGAATATAAAAGTTATATATATTTAAGATATAATATATGTAATATATAGTATAAAATAACATTTAGTATGTATTTGTAAGTTTCTAAAAGAAGGAAAAGAGGTGAATTAGCTTGATCAATCAATTTAAAAGTCTTTATAAAAAACTTGTTATTTATTATGCTCTTTTATTTTGAAATGTGTGCTAAAAAGTCGAGACTGGTAGTCGAAAATAATTGATTATGGAAATAGCTTAAATAGATTTGACCTGTGTGTGCTATATGAGTACGAGTACGCCTACACGTCAAATTTCGTTTCTCTTGCTCTTTACATTTATCGATTTCGGGAAAACCGCTTGCGCAGGCGTTCGGCCAAGAATTCAGCCAAAAACCAAAAATTATATAATAAGAAAATCTGAAGGTTATCGAATATTTGGTAAATAAAAACGTTTTCCATTTGAAAGACGAGAAACCACATGAAATTGGTGACCCATATTGTCGCTGAGATCAATTTGTTCAGATAGTTGGACGAATATTTCAATTTGACTCGATGCTAAACAAGAATATATATATCTACTGGCCTATAAATGAATACTTCCATCTGTACCACACTTTTGCACAAATTTATTATACTCTTTTTTGCCCACTGGGCTCTGGGCCAAAAAAAACCCCCACAACAGCTGAACTCCAAATCTAACCCCAATTAAGAGAAAAATTTCAGTTTTTTGGACTGTTTTTGGTTTTTTTCTTTTGCTTGTTTTGTGAGCTGTGGGCGACTTATGCAACAATTACACACGCACACATACACACACATACACGTGTGTAGCGATGAGTAAGCAGCATTAACATTCGAGTACTCGCTTTGTGAGTACTTCAATGTACTCGAGTAGGCGCCTCTTGAAGCCGCTTGCGCAGGCGTTCGCTCAAGAATCGAACCAAAAACGAAAAAATATAATATAATACGAAAAAGTGAAGGTTAATCGAAGCGAAAGTAAAACGATTTCCCAAGCAGCATTCATAGCTATTTATTTTTTTTAATAATATATATTTATATTTTTCAAATGCCCTGCGGACACAGACGCTGGGAAAAATAAAAAACAAAAAGGAGAAAAAAAAGCTTTTCAATTGATCAAAACATTTTTTCAATATCGTAAATGCGGGCCACATTTTTCTTGTGAAAATTCACGACGCGGCGTTAACTCCCTCTCTCCATTTCAATTTCTATATCTCTTTCTCTCTCTCTCTTTCTCTTTATGCATCTCTCTCACGTTGTCTAAACAACAAGCTAAACGTGCCAACGGTAGGCGACACTGGAGCCTGCAGGCAGCTCCAACGTCAGCTCCAACAAAAGCGGACAAAAAAGATAAAGAAAGAAAACAAAAATAGAAAGTTTTTCTTTTCCCATCGCACTTGCCGGCGCCGCGTCGTGTGGCTTTTGTTATGCCATTTTCCATGCAAATGAAAAGCGCCTGCAGCATTATTTTCATTGTCTGGCAAAGCTGTGACGACGCGACGCTCGCAGTGCACAGGCATAATTATATATCTATATCTATATATACATAGTCTGGAAGACCAGGAAAATACCTCGACTGTAAACTTAGGCGTTAGACTTTAATATAAGCAAACAATAAACAGCAGACAGTTGCGAATTTTGATAACAAAATCATATTTTTAATTTCATAATTTCTACGTTACAATTTTATAGGCTATTCCAAAAAAAAGTGGGTCGTCAACTCTAATAAAAATTTTTTTTTCAATTTAAACTAAAATTGTATTATTTACGCTTCCAATTTAAACTGGATTTATAACCAGTATAGAATTAAATTAAATTGAGATATGTGGCTTTTTGCAAGTATATTTAATCCTCGTTATATTCGCGGAAAGTTTTTACCCAATTATTTCAAGCTTTCTATTCACAATTTTCCACACACACTCATAAATTGGCCGCACCAAACGGAAGCAAAAAATTGTTTATATGCATATTATAAAAAAAGTTGCTTATGATTTGGGGCGCAATGGGCGTGGCACACATATACAAGCAGCCTGACAAATTGTCGTTATCTGCAGTTGCAATCGTGTTTATGGCCAATTGTGTAATTTTCTTTGCATTTTCTTGCACTTTTTTCTGCGCTTTTTGTCTGGCAAATTGTTATGCAAATTTTAAGTGCAGCTGCCAGACCTTGCAACTGGCAGCTTACAAGTGGAAGTCGTTGCCAGACTTTCGGAACACGTGTTCTATTGTTGGTCTTGTACTCGTTATTGGTTGGTTCTGATCAGGTGAAACTGTGCTTCGGCTTCAGCTCAACCGTGACTCAGCTCGAAACGCCCACCAAAGCGTGTTCATATATTGAACTATTCAAACAAGTTTGCGGCATTTTTAAACCAAAATGGAATACAAGAAACGAATACAGTAAAAGCTCTACAAACGAACATTATCCCTATCTTAATCCCTATTCTTCAACAGAGTGTTAAGTTCTGTTTTAATCAAAAATAATGGAATTTTTAAACAAGTAATGGTTTAGTTTGGGTTTGAATTCAACCAAATTTATGATGATGATTACAAAATTTTCTAATGTATAAAAATTATTCCTGTAGAGGACCAACAACTCTCAAAAGAAAAAAGTTAAGTTATAACTGGAAATAAGCGTAAATTGTCTGCAAAAAAATTTAAAAAAAACACATTTGAATTTATTTTTGTATGATTGGGAATATGTAAACAAAGAAGTTTAATTGATAATATGCTATTGTTTATTTTATTATTTCAGCATATGTTAAGATTTTAATGATGTATAAAGTACATGAAAAAGATGTAAGCATTGAAGTTCGCTCAAAAGTTATTTCACTGTATATTGAGGTATTGAAACAAGTTGTGTTTACACCAAAAGGGAATACTAGAATTGATTTTTTCTTCTTTTTGTCCAATTGATTAGTTCTGCGTCATCTGCTTGGCTTACCCAGCTTGAGAGCCGATAAAAGCATCATTTCTAACGCGGCTGTTGGCTGGCAAAACGTGCGACACGCTCAAGATCTTTTTGAAAAGATAACTCGAGTGGGTCTCACTTTTTCTTTTTTTTGTTTAGAAACAATTAAGGCCGACTTTTTGTTTGTTTATCAATATTTGTGTGTCAATTCACTTTCACATAAATCACTTGTTCAATTGTTCAGTTATTCGCCGATCGTGTTGTTATTTGTTGCTGTTGCTGTTGTTGCATTCACTCTGACTACAGTTTAAAGTGGTTGCCAAACTGGTTTCATGGCTGCTTCCTTTTTGCAAATTTGTTGACGTAGTTGTTGTTGCTGCTGTTGTTGTTGTTGTCGCTGGCATTTCCATGCTACTTGGGCTGACCTTTAGGCGTACGACGATCTGTGCAACACTGCTGCAACTGGCTTTTACCGTTAAGCGTTAAGCCTGGCCCCCAAGTGCTTCCTGGCAAGCGTGCTCCAAAAAGAATATATTGTATATATACACTGTATAGTGATATTCTATATGTATTTTCTTTATCTTATTGTAACAACTTTCAATTTTATGCGTTGCAACTGTTACTTCTTTATCTGCTGTTGCTGCTTCTTTTTCATCTTTGGCTTTCACGCAATGGCAGCGGCAGCCATTTTGAAAAAATTTCCAAGACATAAGAAATATTATTTTTTTTGCACAATATCGCTTTTTACAGCAACAATAAACGTTAGTAGCTCGTTAATATTATTATAGAAAAAATAATTGAATTTTGCATTTAATTATTGGTTTATACTTGTTGTATAAATGTATATTTAAAAATTTATTTAGCGCGTCGCGAACTGTTTCTGTAAATGTTTAAAAGCCAACTGACAAAACGGCAAATGAAATTTTGCTAGCAAGCGACAGCAGCAGCAACAACAACAACGAGTAGCAACAGCAGCAGCCGAAGGTGAGCGACGACGCTGGCAAGTGTAGAGTAGAGCGAACGACGAACGCATGAATGGCAAATGCTGAGAAAATAAAAAAAATAAAAAAACAACGCCAGCAGAGGCAATAAACATAAAGTAAAACTTAATTGTAGCAGCAGCAACAATCAGTGCAGGTGGCGGCGACGACGAGTGAAAAGCAAAGAGCAAAGCTTAAAGCACAGAGCGCGGAGAACCGAAGTTAACAGCAAGCAACAACAAGCAACAAGCAGGCAGCAGGCAGCGGCAGCGGCAGAGACAGCAGAAGCCGCCAAGCGCAACGACGAAGTTGGCTGCTTGGGCAAGCGACAGAGGCACAGATCAAGACTTCTGCCCACTGGGCATGTGTGTATGTGTATGTGCGTCTGTGTGAGGTAACCGTATTTCTTAAATGTTACAGGGGAGACCAAAAGGTGGCGTTAAAGTTCCAAGTACTAAGCGCCGCCAACAAGTACAATAAACAAAAACAACAAAGCTTATTTATTAAACTCTTAGTCAGAGAAAAAGTCAAGTAACACACACAGACACAGCCACACAAAAAGCACTTGTATAATACGCAAATATAAGCAAAAAGCCACAGACAACATAAGAAAAAAAAACAAAGTGTGTTGAGTTTTTGTGTAAAGTTTAAATTTTTTTACTTATTTTTCTTTGACTTGCCTGCATAGTTACTGTCGCATTTTGGTGCTGTGTTATGTCGATGAAGCAACAGGCAGTGCAAAAAAAAGAAGGAAAATAAAACTGTGCAAGTCTTTAAAGAGCGCAAAGTGAGAGCGCGAGAAAGCTGGGGTGAGAGCGCAGCTTGGAATGTAATGTTTGCGGCACATGCCAGTAAACATAACACTCTAAAATGTATGTAAGAGCTTATGCTCTCCACTCTCTTTATAATTTCGAGCGGTAATTAATCTCGAGTGTTTGCGCTTTTCAAGTGCTGCCTAAAAGTAGGCAGCACAATACAGAGCGTTCATTGAGCACTGCCCTGCTCAAAATCAAAGCTGTGTTTTGACTCTCGTGATACAATGATGATCTTTTAGTAGCTTATTTGCTAATTTGCGACACTCTTTTTGCTGTTGTTGTTGTTGCTATTGCTGTGCTTAATATTGTGCCTGATGGAGGCGCCGTTGCACGCGCAACGGCAACAACAATTCAGCTGCACTTTGTTAACACACGTAGAAAGAAACGAGAAGCAACAAGAAGTCAAAGAAGAAGCAGAAACATTTAGCGCCTCGTTTTTTCAACACGCGCCGCAAGTGCTGCATAAAAATGGATAAAAATACGGCGAATGACAACGAATAAAGATGAAGATCAGAATAAATAAATAAATATAAATTACGCAATGACAAACAAAAACAAAAATAAAATGAACAGAAAGAAAATCGCGGCTGAAAATGTTTGCAACAAAAACAATTTACAACAACAAATTAAGGTTAAATGCTTACATCCGAAGCTCATAAAAAGCGTGTGAAAAATGTTGTCAACTAATTTGCGATTTGCATGAAAAAAGAAAACTTGCAAATACGAAATAATTACAATAAAATTGTAGAAAACAAAACAACAATCAGACAGGAAACTGCAAAAACAAAATAAAAACAACAACAATTTTTAATCGTTATTATTGCTGTTGCTGTTGTTGTTGTAGCATTTTTATGCAAATGTAGGTTAATAACATTTGAGCGCATGCGCGACGCGCATACAAAATAGCAAAAACAACAACACACAGCAACAACAACAAACCACAACATTGATTCATGCGTAATAAACATTTTGACTTTTAATTAGATTTGAGCGCGTTAAAAATTGAGCAAAAAATGGGTAGAAATGCTTAAGTCAAGCGTGCTCGACTAGGAAGATACTCTGTAGCTTTGAGACTTAACGAGCAAAAATTACACAATCAAAAAATATTTTTTTATTTTTTCATTATAAGAAGTTATAAGGCACTTGATAAAACTGAATTATACTTATTTATATTTCTATTGATCGACTTTAAATGACTATTAAATTACTTTTGTATAAAATATCAAGATAAGATGATAAAGATGACACTTTATGTCCATATAGCAAAAGTTTTTAGCGAATGCTTTCAAAAATTATTGATTTTAAGGAGTTGGGAAAAAATCGAAGCCAAAAATTTTAATTTATTGATTTTAAAAAAAGTGAGATATTTACATATGAAATTTTAGAACCTACGTCTGATATTTATTAGGAATTTATTGCATACTACAACTGATACCACGTTCAGCCAGTACAATTAACTGCATTCTAAATATTTATAGGGTATAAAAAGCATGTAAAGATATTTGCAAACAAATTGCATAAGTTGCCGTTATCTCCAGAATGCTAGAACTGTGGGTGTTTTGCCTTGTTTGCTGATCGAGTTTGATTAATTGGCTAAAGAGCAATTAATCTTCTGGTTACTCATAGCCAGAACGTGGAATGCATTCAAAGTGTACGCAGATCGAATGCTTCGGCAAAACTTAATTTATTTTTACGGAAGTGATATACGAGCTGGGTGCTAGGAAGCGCTATGGGAACTTACAGAAAAAACATATTTAACACAAAAAACAAGAGAACGGGGCGTGAGTGAATGGCTGCCAAGTAAGCAAATTGGTGAGCAGCCAGTTAGCGGTTAAAAATCTATATATACTTATATTTCTATCAATAGCTGTATCGACATGCACAAGTTGTTGTTAATTGTAGTTAACAGTAAGTCACGTATTTTATTGCGAAATATTCAAAGTACAAGGAAAACTGTAGACATTACAGTACAAATTATTATAATAATGTATGAGATCATCTACGAAAAAAAACATGTACATAACAAAGTAAAAGAACAGTTATATTAAATTTTTTAATTTTATTTTAAAAATGCTGTGATATCAAAATTATGTTTTATTTTCAGGTTCAATCTGTACATTTTATAAGATGTTATAAGATACTTTCTTCTTTTTTGTATATTTCCATCCTTCTCAAAAACTTGGTAATATACACACGCTGCTCGAATTCAATAGGCTAAAAATATCGTTTACAAAATTCTACATTTTGGAATTTAAGTCTTTTATTTTGAGCATAAGAATATATTTTTTATATAATATTTGCAAATGTCTACAAACAAATACAAGATTGGATGGGTTCCATCTTTTTTTATAGCTGGTTATATTAAAAAAATTTTTTATAGTTAAGCAAAAATTTGTATTTCAGCTTTGAACCCGTTTCGGTTTAAAAGCGATTTTCAATCTTGATAAAAAGCACTAACACTAAAAACTATAATTGTTAATAGTTAAAATGTTTCAAGTCCCGCATTGGCGCTTGGGGGTTCCCAATTTAAAATTGCCTAAGAAACTCTCACTCCCATTTCCAATTTTCTCAAACGGTTTCCATGCTTGAAATGATATTCAAATTTGTTAAACTGTCTGTTGCTGCAATCTCCGAACCCACCCGCTGGCTTTGCGGTCAATTAACGCAACATAAAATAAACACAAAAACAAATTCAATGAAACAAACACAACAACAACAACAAACCAACTTAATTTGCATATGAAAAATGACAACAACGAACAAACAAAAGGCGGGTGGCTCCATATTTTTCAGGCTAAAACAAAAACCTGCCGTTGGTTAAAATATTGTTTTTATAAATTTTAGTTGTTGTTGCTAGTTTTTTCGAGTGAATGTCGATGATGACGATGACAATGACGATGCCGTGGATTTTTATGCATGTATAATGAAACCATTTAAAAAACAACAACAACAACTACAAGAAACAACCAACAACGCCTGCAACTTTGGCGAGTGGCAGCTGAAAAAGTTGTTATAACATTTATTGTTGTAAAAGTATCTGCGAGTCTTTTGGCCAAGACGAGTTGATAAGCAACTTTTGTTGTTGCAGCTCTTTTGACCTTGATTATAGTTGCCGTTGTTTTTGTTGCTGCTGCTGCTGCTGTTGTTATTGTTTTTGGCCGCACGTCAGCGGCTTGTTTTGTGCAATAAATTTTTCCCCATTTTTCAGGCTGTCAATAATCAAATTTGTTGAACTCGTTTCATGGAGCTTTTTATGCAAATTTGCATACCTTGTCCTCATTGAAAATGGGTAAAACAAGGGAATCATAAAGTTGTGCGAAATTTTGTTAAATGGTGAAGAGTTCATTAGGTACTTATTTGATACCATGAATTCCAGAGCTTATGTTTAAGATTCGATAAATATTGACATAATGTAGCCTTAGTTTTTTTTATCAAAATTTTTAATATATTAAAGCATTTTCACAAGCTAACAATGTTTTTAAAATCGATATGTATCGGTTTTCGGTCTAGAATATTTAATTTTTTCCTTCTCTCAAAAGTTACAGAAGTAAAACTCTGATTCGTGATACATGTAAACATAAGTTAGTACGCAGCATCACCTAGTCGAGTACTCTCGACTAGAGCACCCTTACTTGTTTCTCGCTGGAAAAGCGAACCGGATATTCCAGCTAAAAGAGATCTCTTTACCTATGGCGACCAACACGTAGCAAGACGACGTGTCCAGCGTCGCACAGATTGGAATTACAACAACTTAAATTAAGTTCACGTTAAGATTTGAGCAGCAAGAAAGTCGCTTTTAACATTTAAGTAAATTTCTGTTTGCAGCTCTTAACTCAGCGCTCAGCTGCCGTTGGAAACGTGCCTGACCCACAGTTATTTGTGCTTGTGGTTTGATCAGTGGCGAAGGCTGAGAACTGGGTAACTCCCCTGGTACCAGTTAAAGCCCAGTACAAACTGTCAACTGGCCAACTGCTGTTGACGTTTTTATCGCCTTCCCCACTCAACAACAACGACAGCAACAACAGCCAACAACTATTCACAAATGTGTCACAAGCTATGAATTTGCATTGAGGCACGATTCTGCTAGCTGTGACGTCATGAGCCATGTGACAGCCTGTTCGATATGTATCGTTATCGATGAGCATGGGCCAATCTGAGGCAAATATTTAAATCAAAGTAGAAAACATTTGTATTTAACAGCTAAATACCACATATGGAATTAACACTTATTGCCCAATTTTAAGCAAATTTAAATTAAAATCTTAAACACAGAATGTATCGATAAATATCGTTGGGGAACTTAATTTTTACTGGCATTTACTGTAGAGATATATAAAATACTATAAATATTGTTGTTGACATATCGATAAAATATGAATTTTACGTATAGTTCAAGAAATATAACTTCCTATTACTACTACTAAGGTACCTACTAAGGTAATTATTTTAATTAATGCCAATGTATTCAATTTGTTTCATAGGAAAACATCAATAAATATCTTTGTGATTATGATGTGATAGATTTATTTTGAAAAACTATTTAACCAATGCATGAGTTTTACCAATGAATATAAGATATTCTACTATAGCTTTTAAAATTATCGATAACTATAGTTGTGCATATTATGAATTCGTAATTAATCATTATATATACTGAATAGTACAGGTTTTATACATATTACATAAGCTATTGTTTGACGCACATCAAACACTCATTCGATAAATAATCGATAATAGTGTACCAACCTTAAAAGCTTTTGGTTGCAATGCCCTTAATGACCAACAAACTGATACACCCCGTGCGCAGCCTGATTTCCCTTTGTGCTGGGTATAAAAAGACAAAATGGATTGGCCCCGCTGGTCAATTGCTTGGCCAACTTTAAAGCTGCCGGCACCGGCAACAACAACAGATTACAAATTACAAAAGCAACAACAGCAGCAACAACCGCAACATTTGGCCCCATAGTCAAGTGGCTGTTTGACCGTTTGGCTCAAATTGCAAATGCAAATTGCGAATTTTTGTGGTCATTGTTAAGTAAAGGCCATAAATAGGCGCACAGCCAAAGCACAACAGCAGCAGCAACAACAAATTCAGTTAACAACAATGCAATAATTTTATTGTCAACTTTACATTTTGCTTTTGTGCGCTCCAACGAATCACAGACAACAGCAAGTGATGGCGATACAGATTCAGATACATTCATAGAGCTAAGCCACAGATACGGACACAAGTTCTAGCAATATGTCTGGCTTTTCCCTTGGGGGCAGCTTTCAATCTAGCCTGTAATTGCCCCATATGAACAAAGAAGATGCACTTACGCGATCACTGTATGGTTGGAATAGGGATGTGCATGTTAACAAATTAACGATAGTTTTGCAATATATTATAATTTGAAACTGATTATTTCTGCCTATTAGTAAAAAAATAATTTATATTCTTTAATTTATTATTATTAAATAGAAACTCATTTAATAATAATAATAATAAGAAATAAAACATATTGCTTACTTGCATTTTCGATTTCGATTTCTTTTACGTTCGATGCATTGACATTAATAATCGATGATTTATTGCAACGATTGAAATACATTGAATGTAATGCAATCAATTTGAATGCAGCGATATTCGAATTATTTAGTGTGATATATACCGATAATCGATATTTAACTTATCTTTAAATTAAGATACTTCGATTGTTTGATATTCATATCGATATTGAGGATGATGTATTGCATTAGCATTATTGTATCTTGAAAATTCCATATTTGTCGAAAGCAATTTTCGATGTTTTAGTGCAAATCAATGCAGAAAGCGCACCCCTAGTCTGAATCTGTATCTGAATTGACATTGATGCATCGCTATAAATATGGGTTTGTTTACATTTATGCATGAGCATATTGTTGCCACGCCCATTGGTGATTTCCTTATTGGCACGCTTGGCACTTTCAGTTTCGCTAAGCTTCTCTTTGCGTCTTGGGGCTCGGCTGCCTGCTAATTCATTTCAATTATGCAATTGCCGCATCTGCTGTCTGCATCAGCGTTTCTTTAGTTTACAACTGATCGTGTGCCTGGCATCGTCATGCCACCTCATCATCAACTTCAACTTCATCATCATCGTCATCATCATCATAATGGTCTTGTCGATCATCTAATAACTGCCTGCCATCGTCTTCGTCGTCGCCAGCTTCTTCAGCCTTATATTTAACATAATTGCCCCACGGCCGGGGGAAGGAAGAGAACTGCAGAAAAGAGAACTCTTGCCTCTTGTAATGCCTCAAAGTGCAGCTGGCAACGCAGTCTGTCGCTTAAACACCGCTTGCCACAGACCTTGTGATTATCGCAAGCGACGCCTCCAGATGTGTATTATATAAAATAACACCAGAAACTTTATGCGATATTCTTTCTGTTCACAGTTCCACATTGATCGCTTGGCACGCCCATGCGATCTTTCGATTTCTGCTTACTTTCACTTCGTTTACTTGTATTTTAAATGCAAATATGTGATATAATACAGTATTGGATTTAAACTCTGAATTCCCTTGGGATCTAGCAAGTAATATATGTAAATACAGTTGGCAAAACAGTGGGGAAATCGGATTCGTTAGAAACCACAATTTTCCAGAATGTGAAATTTGCATTTATGTCTTAAATCTGAAATTTGTATTTTTAAGCAACTTTTTGTTTGTTTTGTATTCATTAAACACTTTGAAATAGGCAACTATTAGAATTCTTGAAATTTAAAATATAATACAACAATTTTTTAGATTTTTAAAAATCATATAAAAATTGGGCTTTCTAAAATAAGAATTTCTATTTTTATTTAACTCATATGAGCTAA
This sequence comes from Drosophila robusta, assembly GCA_035043565.1. Lineage (NCBI taxonomy): Eukaryota > Metazoa > Arthropoda > Insecta > Diptera > Drosophilidae > Drosophila > Drosophila robusta. The sequence continues at coordinate 5,977,897 of JAWNMW010000583.1, read as the reverse complement.
TTCAACAAGTTTTAAATGCTTATAAACCTTTTAGGTTACAGTTCAACACGTTTTTGAGTGTAGAAAAATACGTAAACAAAAGTTGACAACTGTACAACACCTTGTTTCGTTCTGTTTAACGTAAGCACACTAATTAATAGCTTGTTATATAACTAAAACAATAAATGTGGTCTTTACTTTCAAAATTGCTATACATGTTTTTTGTATGCATTAATTTAAGCCCCATTTTACGTTACCATTCACACAAGTTTCAGTCTTAAACTTTGATATATATTTTAATGAGCGACTATTTTAATATTAAATGCTGATAATCAGCTTAAAAATAATGCTGTAAAGCTTTTAGTTCTATCAGTTTTGTTTTTACTTTTCATTCTCATTCCACTTGATTTAAAAACAGATTTTTTTGAATTCGTAATTTTTGCTGAATTTTAATTAGTTTTACCTTCTTTGGCCTTGGAGCTCGTTAGGCTATGACCAATGTGATTCCAAAAATTGAGGCGACAGCCAAACACTTTCATTTCCTTGACGCGCTCCTTCATGTTGCCAATGACGCTTGTTTCGGCCAGACTTACGCAGGGAATCATCACTGCAACTACAACAATTGGTAGCTGCGAAATACGCGCGCGTTTTCTGTGCGATTTTTACCGCGCTGCGCAAATTTTTATGTAAAATCTGCCAAGACGAGCGCAAAAATCAAAAAACCAAACAAAAAATTCAAATTGGATATTAACAAATTGTTGTATATATTTAATTTATGGCAATTTAAAATCATTTGACGCGACGGGTGGGGCGCAAAAGGGGAACACCAATTGCTTCACTTGCTTGTAATTGTGATTGACAGCGGCACACACACATGCACACTTTTATACATATATACGACTTGTTACGCGTTTTTGTCTACTTAGCGCTTTTTCAAGTGCTCGTCCAACGCTCGCGGAAGCGTTTTTTGCCCATTTATTTTATACTCTTGGCCAACTTGAGAAGCTTTGTTTATTGCACGCTTTAATTGCCAAAAAAAATTATTTTATATGTATTTAAAAAACGCATGCTATGCGCAATGTTTCAACAATCAATCAAAAGTACCAAAAACTATAAATTAGTGAAAATTGTTAAGTTTGGGCGGTCGAAAATTAAATACCCTTTTCATAAAAGATCTCCCCGATTATTCAAAAGGGAAATATGATAAATAGGTCCGCTATTAATAAAATAGGGAATCTTATAAATGATAAATTAAGTTGTGATATTTATAAACAAAAATGTTTTTCTTACAAAAACTCAATTTTCAAACTAGCTATACCGATTCAACTGTTGATACCTGATCCCAGATGATGATATCATGAAAAAACTAGAGTATGCAATTCCAGGGTATACCAAGAGAAACTGCAGAGCAATGCAAACTGAATTTGAATTTGTCAATTTGTCAGTAAATCAATCAAAATTCAAATCAAAATCAGCTGCTGCTGCAATTTCGCGAGATCTCTTGATTTATGTTATTAAACGCGAAACGTGCTTTGTTTGCATTGCTAATCAGGAATTCCTAAACAAAAAGCAAAAAACTTGGATATTTTTCTGTTATTTTTTATTTGAAACGCCATCAAAATTCTGCAAAGAACAAAATCACGAAAACTTGAAGCGAAATTGCGTCATGAAGAGTCGTTAATAACAAAAAAAAACAACAACAACAACGAAACTTAATAAATAATAACAAAAGAAACGAGAAAAAACAACAACAACAGAAAACACGTAATGACAATAAATGAGGTTAGTTTTTAGCTGCTGAAGTTGCAGTCTGCAGCTGAAAAATAATGTTGACGATAATGATAAAAGATCAATGAATAATCTTGAGTTGCGATGTTGCGCACCACAAGTCGGTTGAGGTTAAGTTAGGTTGCTCCCTCCTCGCACTTTAAATGAACTATCGATTAAATCATCTTTCAGTAATTGCTTCAAGCAAAATCACAAAGTTTATTGATTTTGTTGTTTAGATTAATGAAATAGCTCCCTCATATTGAGTAGCACTTAAGACTTTTGAGTGGAACTGATTTTGATGAACCATTACAGCCCTGAACAAACATTTGAATAAGTAAGGAAAAAAACTAGAACACATTTGTATTTTTGAAACTATATAAATCACCAATTTCAGGGCCGGCCATAATAGTCGTACTTTTTTAATGTCAAAAAAACAAGGAAGAGCCTAAACTTTAAAATAGGGTTTAATATCTTAATAGCTTCCAAATTGTACACTTAAAGTTGACAGCTGTTGGCAGTATGGCTTCAAGTTATTAGCAAATAAATAAAAACGTTATGTGACGGAAAAGTGCTGTGAAAAGCTTTAATTATATGTATTCCCAATTCTTAAAAACAATACATGATATAAGTACGAGTTAATAAAAATATTTGGCATTTCTTCTATTAATTGTTTTTTTGTTTTGTAATTTCTTCCCTAGTTTTGTCATATTTTCTATGTGTCATTCAATAGGTAAAAACTCATAGTTGAAATTTTAAATAGTACGCACTTGACCCCAGCAAAAAACCTACTCTATCTATTAATTGAAATAAAGATTTTTTGTGATCATACTACTATAATGATTATGATAATGATCATGAGTATGATCATGTTAATGATAATGATGTTGCAGATGATGAGACACAAAACCTTGAGCAAACACAACCGAGAGAATATCTATGTACGCATCTAAATGAATCTATTCGTATAAGTATCTGTATCTCCAGCTGTATCTGTATCTCCATCTCTAGCCGTAGCTGTAGATTGTGCCGTAGGCGCAGTTCAATGAGCTGACAGTTAGACTCGAGTTTAGCTGCTGTTGCTGCATAATTAACATCAATTTTGACTGGTTGTTCGCTTTGTACACACTATAAATCAAAACTCAATCAAGCAAACAACAAAATCTAATGAACTCTACAAAAATTGATTGCCGATAAGAAGCCAACAAAAACGGCCAGAAAAAACACCGAGAATAGAAAGAGAAAAAACAGCAATTGCCCAACGTTTGTTTTTACAATAATTGCAAGGTGGGCGTGGCAAGACTTCATAACACGTAGAAATCTATAAAAACCTCACGAGACTTATATTTTAGTAATTATTTTTTAATGGAATATTTGATTGTCGAACTGAAATATGATTATTGCTTAATGCACTTTCGGGCAGAATATAACGTAATTGCTAGAATAGGCAGTAAAATTAAAATTTATTTTCCTCATAGTGAAATAAAGTATTTAAATGTAAAGCAATCTTGGAGCTAGTTTATTTTTCTACTAGTAAAATATCTATCGATAAAATGTCATTGGAATAAGTGCAATTTTTTAGTTATTAATTTTAAAATCTTTAAATTGGTTTTTATGTATTTAAAATAAAAAGTGTTCGACTAGAGCTGTAAACTTTAAAAAATAAATAAAATTTAAGTTTTAATTAAATTTACAGTTTATGCAATAACAGCTGTGGTATAAAAACCAGCAACAATTTGAACAACTACCTATAACTGTATGCTCAAAATTTACGACAAAAAACAGCTAAAAGTCTTTAAAAAAAAATAGTCCAGAGAAATTTGCAATTAAAAAACCGCTTGCTCTTCCTCTTCTTAAGAGTTAAGATGGTATCTCTTTTGTTGCTTTATAGATAGATATGTCGCAGATTAATACCCTTCACGTATACGATTTGGATTGAACCCGTTTTGACCTTGCGAGAGAGCGAAGAAAGCGTTGTGAGCATGCAAATATTTTTGTTGTTGTTTTTTTTTCTTGTGAGGGGGGGGCTGAAGGCGTGGCAGTGAAAGAAAGCAACCGTTTTGACCTGATTCGAGTGGACGACAACAACAACAGCAACAACAAGAAACATAAAAATACAAGCAATATGAGAAGCGTGCACAAAGCAAAGCTCCAAAAATAATAATAATAATCGTATAATAAATTTTTAGGCGGTCAAGCGTTGCGACTTTCAAAGTGAACATTGAGAGTTAACAGAGGGGGAGGGGGCGGAGGGTTGGGAGTGGCAGGGGTTATTCGCTGGCTGCTTTCGCTTGTCATCCAAATGAAAAGAGGGCACGTCGCTGACCTTGACCTGATCGGACGGGGCCAATAAATATGCAATTTTATTGCAAGCCCCCCAATCCCCCCACCCCCTTCGATCGTTCCCTTGGCGCACTTTGTGCAACACGTCGCGAGTTAATTTACTTTGGTAAATTGCTAACGGTACACAAGTTGTGAGGTTTTCTGCAAGAGCTTTTTTGCAAGCCATCAAGCGAGATGCAGCAATCAAGGCAGAGAGGGGGCCGAAGGGTGCCGGCGAGGCAGAAAGAGAGTGGGGAGTGAAGAGCACAAGAAACTTGTTTGGTTTGATTAAACGTTGTTGTTGTTATTCTGTTTCGGCAACAACCTTCGAGATGTGCAGTAATGAGAGAGTGAAAGAGTGAGATAGAGAGAGATAGTGCAGAAACCACAACAAACAAGCAAACAACCTTTTTATTGCGGTACCAGCGAAATAACCGTTAGCTGAAGGATCTGTACAGCACAAGTGTAAGAAAGAGAGGGAGAACGAGATGCGGCAAGTCGCAGTACAAGACAAGACTAGCGCACAGTGCTTCCAACTTTTGACAGACGAAAAACGCTAGTTTAGAAAGTCAATTTAGAAAAAAAAGGTACACTTTATTTAGAGCATTTTTGATAAAATAAAATAAGATGTCGCTGTAAGTTAGAAATATTTGAAATATATTCCAATATTAAGATATCTAATACAGGGCTCAGAAATGATCACTTTCAGTAAAAAGAATTGCGGAGACCTCGAAATTGGCTTTACTTATGCATTATACGATTTGTATAAATTTAAATTCTAAGTTTAAGAAAATTTCTTACTTTAAAAATTATTATTTATTTCACTCGATTAATTTTTTTAAAATTTTTATTAAAGCTTTCTTTTTACTTTATTTACATTTCAAAACCCGCTATATATATGCCATCATATTAAAGGTATTTTATTTTATTAAGTATATTTTTATCTTTTGTAAGAAAAGCTTGCAAAATTAAAAAATTTAGCACACTTTAATTAATTATATAATCAAAGCGTTCTAATTTTCTAATTTTATTTATTCAAGTTTTATAATAAATAAAAAATCGATAATTCATTAATCGATATGTCAACTTATCGCACAAACACATGAAAGTATTTTTTGTAAACTAAATATTTACGTCAAGCGAAAAATAGCAAAAAACATAAAAAAGCTGAGGTTTCCGCTGCCCTTTTTAAAAAGAGTCAACTTTGACTAGGGAAAAAACAGAATTAGCAACAGTCACTGACGCAGTCTCTGACGTATTATAAATTAGCCATGCCCAACAAAAGTTGCAGTGGTTTGGCCTGTTAGGTTTGATGGCCTTCGATTTTCCGCTGTAAATGGAAAATGCATTTTTATTTTCCCCCGAAAGGTGCATAATTAACACACAACCGAGAAATAGAGGTACCTTTTCGGGGACTTGTGCTACCTGTTCATGCCACACGCAGCACGCACACAGCTCAAAACTATTCTTAACTATTCCTAACTATCCCAATTACCGAGATGTACGGTTATTTGTAGGGTACACGCATTTTTGGCTTTTATGATGGTTTTTAGATGCCAATCGCATTTACCGGGAATTACTGGCAGGTTATTTGGCTTTGGTTTTAGGTTTTGGTAGCGCTATCAAAATATTTGTAACTCCCTGGCATTTATGGACAGGTTACATTATGCCAAGACAGTAACAAATTGAGAACGGTTGTGTGTGCGAGTAAATTTTATGTGTGTGTGTGTGCGTGTGTGCGTATTTTTTATTTTTCTGCCTTTTTAACGACAATTTCAAGCCAACCTTTAATGGTGGCGAATAGAAGGCGGGGGATCCTATTCCATTTTTATGGGTTGCTTTCTTATGAAAGCCAAAAGCTGTGGCAACAAAAGAATGGCTGAGACAAAAGCTTTGAGGAAAACATGAGTCGAGTTTAATTGATTTCTATTGAAATTTGAAACGGCACTTTTAATGCCTAGCTAGATAAGAAGCAGTGAGAAGAAGTAGAAGAAATGCAACGAGAAATGTGTGGTGTTTTTATGATTCAGTTGAAAGTCGTGAAGTGGGGCTTAAAAGACGTATAAAACAGTTGGCCAAGTTTGATGTACCACTAAATTAACATTATATTTTCAAAGAAATTTTCGATAAAAGTACAAGATGAAATTAGTGAAAACAGCATTATCGTGACAATATATGATGAAAGACAAGGTAAAGTGTATAAAGTGGTGGAAAAACGAAATGAAATAAAAATAAAAAAGAAAATTTAAAAATAATAATTATTATTATTGCTACGGGGATGTAGTTTTAAGCTATCTTTTGAATTTAACTGACTACTGACATTTACAATTTTCAATATTTTTTCAGCATAGAATAGAATTTCAAAATATTTAAATTTTTAAAATTGGAATTAATTCTGCAAACGAAACGTTCCAATTTGCATTTACTGTATTTGAAAAAGATTTCAATCAAAGAATATGATGAATACAAGAAGAGAGCATTCCATTTACAATATCTGATGAAATTGATAATTAAATTGGCTACGGAGAGTAAGAGAGAGTTAGGGTTTGAAAAAGTCATAAACAACAGACTAATACTATATGCACATGCTTATACACATACATATGTATAAAACACAATTCGAGAACTTGAAAACTTGTAAAGTCTCAACTTTATGCATAGGCTCCAACACTTTGAAACTGAGAAACTACGTGATAAGCAGCCTTAAGTATTTGACTGAGACGTGCCTGGCCTCAAGAACCAAGCCAAACAACAGCGAAAAAACACAAAACAAATATATTCCCGATAAAGCAAAACAAAACAAAAACCCCTAAAAAAACTAAAACTAAAACCAATTGCAATCGACTTGAAAGGAAAACGAAAAAACTTAAAAGAGATTTCAAGATCCTGTTTTCGAAATACAAATATTGAATTACACAATGAGAAGGTCACATTTCAGTTGAGGATCGTCTGGGTTTCGGCTTAGGATGGTTAAGTGGTTGGCAGCTACCTGCTTACGGCCAAGCCAGGTTAGCAGCAACAGTCGACTTTAAAGTGAGGTACTTCTATGCAGGCGCCTGCGCACTAATTGGTTTGCCAGCGAAAGGGATAGAAAGAGAGGGATAGCGATATCAGGAAAATACAGTGAAAGTTCACTTGAGCGGATAGCAACAATTCTATGCCTTTTGTCCTTTAAAAATATATGTCTAGGAAATAACAAAGGATTATGGAAAATACATATATTTACTTAAAAATTTTCATATTTTCACATATATCTATGTAATGATAAATGAAAATATGTATGTAAATATGAAAAACAAATTTATCTGTATAACAAAAAATTTGTTTATATAAAAGATACTCTATTTCCACTTGTTGCCAGATGATCCTGAATGTAAAAAATACATTATAATATTAAAAAAATATTTTTTATGCTTAAGAAAAGGGTTACAATTCTGACATTTAACTTGTCTGCTCACCGGAAGCTAATTTGTTCGAAAAAAGTAAGAAAAGTAAGTATAAGGTTTAAAAATTGCCCTGCTAAAGAGTTATTCGCCTCAGAAAACAATTCCCTCGTAGAGCTTTCACTGTAGTTCGTTTTTTGGCGTTAGCTAAAAAATTTCCTTAATAATTTAACACCTAAATTCAGCGACACGTGCCCGTGCCAATGTTTTGTCTTGCGAATTAACATTTGTGAATAACATTAACACCAACTTGTACATTAACATTAACATTTGTGATGCAGAGCTTCAGAAATAGGCGGCGCAAAAGAGACAAAAAAAAACATAAAACATAAAGTGCTAGCTTATGGTTTGCATGTTTGTTTTTTGTCTCTTTCGCACACAAAAACCATAAACTCAAACTTTAAGCCCACTTTTCCCTTTTTGGCTTTTTGTTCACACGAAAGTTTCGAATAGCATTTTTTTTTATATTTTTCTTCATTTTTTTAACAAGTTAATTAACAAAAACAAAACACAGTGAACTAAAGATTTTAGTTTTTTTTTTAGAAGCTGCGCGTTAGATAAGCAACAACAGCAGCGGCTCCAAAGCGGAAAGTCAAAAAAGAGAAGAAAAAACTGCGCACGCCAAAAAAGAAACAAGTTAAACAGCTTTGTGCTTGGCGCGGCGGCGTTGCCAGATTGTCGCCAAGCCCCATAAAAAGATGTGTATGCAAGTAAATGCAAGTGTGTGCGTATGTGTGTGTGTGTGGTGTTTGCGTGACATAAGCCACTTTTACTGTTAGAAATGCATTCGGAGATGCGCACATTTCTGTTACAATTAAAAATTTTGAAAAACTGGCGTCAAATGATTTTTTTTAAAAGATTTTTTTTTGCAATTTATTTACTTAATATTATAAGTATTTACATTTTTCCGCTGTTATTTATTTATTTGTGCTACACTTGGAAACTTCACTAGGATTTCTACTGTGGTTGTTGTTGGCTTTGATTTACATTTTGTTGCCGCCACGTTTTGCTCATTAACAAAATGCAATTAGCTTTGATGGTTGTTATATTTGACAATTATCATTGCATGACTTTGGCGTTGGGTATTTTTTGCTTTTTTATTTTTTTGTTGTTGCGCTTTTCGCCTAAATGACATTAAAAGCGCGACTTGCGACGCCAAGAAATGTGAAAATAGCAACGTTGTGATGTACAAATTGACAGCAAGTCGGTTTTTTTGTATTTATTATTATTATTGTAATATATATATTTTTTTTTTGGGAATGGCACACGCGTTTTACGGCAAACGACACAAACGGAGAGTTGAATAAATAACACGCGCAGCGCTTTTCTTAAGCCTGTTGCGCACTCAAAGACGGCTCGTAAGCAACTAAACGAAGACGCAGAATATAAGTGCGAGCAGAGCGAAACCAGTTGAGGGCGTGCGCGCAAGAGAGCGTTCGCTGCAAGACTAACTCTCTGAGCACACAGACACACACACACACACAGGCAAGGAGTGGAGTGGAGCACAACATATTTTGGGAGTTGATGTCTGCCATATGGGTGAAAAAAAGTACATAAACAAAAGCAATCAAAGCAACAAGAACGCAATGCAGTTGTTGTTTAGCATATGTATGCACACATGTACACAAACGGTTTGTTGTTTTTGCTGTTTGGAGTGTAGGCAAATCAATGAGCACACTTACACTTACCCATACCCACATGCAGTTACAGTTAGAGTTTAGCTAGTTACGTACCTGCAAATAAAAAATGAGAGAGCAGGTTAATAAGCGTGCAGTGCTGACAAATAAAGTTCTAAAGTTGTTAAATTTTCTACCAGTTGCACAGGAAGAGCCCCAAGCAAGTTTTTGTTGTTGTTATGGTACTTTTTTCTTAGCGCATGTTTTTGGCTGGCCGCCAAAATGAAGATGGAGATAGCAACGACGACGACGACGGCTAATATCAATAATATGGCGCAATTAGGAAAACATTCTGCTGTAACAGCAAAAACAACAAATTGTTGAAAACTTACAGCGAAAGACTAGAAAAAGCTAGGAGAGTAAAAGAGATAGCGCGCCAAACTGTGTGCCCGCTGGCCAAACAACAACAAAGATTTCTATTAATTCTTGTGCAATTAGTTGGCTTTTTGTTCTAATCAAGCCATAGATTTACATAACAAACATTAGTGTTTTTAGTGTGTGTGGCCTGGAGCGCAAAAAAGCTGGTTCCAGACAACCAACTATCATCATCAGCGTTGATTATTAAAACCTAAACAGTTGTCAAATGGTCGCAAGATTAATTGGTAAAAGGCTGAAGCAAAAATAAGCATTGCGTAGCGAACGCAGGAAGAGAGCGACGACAAGACGACGCTTTCAAAAGCACCAGAGAGCTTTTAAGCGGCGGCTGCTGCGCTGCTGCTGCTGTATCTGATTTCCCACGTTTAGAACGAATCACAACAGAAACGCATCATTAATCATGCTAGGCAGAACGAGATAGCGAGCGAAGAGCGAAGAGAGCGTACGTCAGTGTAAGAAGGAAGCCAAAAACTTTGGGCAACCAAGTGGGCAGAGCAGCGCAGCTCAAGGCAGGGCAGGGCAAGCAGCAACAGCAGCCAAAGTCAAAGATGCATGAAAAGGCACAAAAAAAGCGCGTTTGGACTGTGCCTGGGATTGGTTTGGGGTTTTGGACGCGGCGCTGCTGCGCTGCTGCTCTGGTGCTCTTTTCATGGTCAATCACCCGACGCTTTTGAAGGAGACGCAACAAAAATGAAATATAAAAAAAAGACAACAACAAAAGCGCCTAATTACAATCATTTGTGACTTTCAAATGGGCAACTGGGCGACTTGGAACCTGGCTCTGCCCCGAGATGCCTATCGCTTAATAGGCGCAGCACTAATTTGAGCGTGCGTAAGGGAGAGAGGGCGTGTAGGAGAGAATGAGAGAATGCATAAGGCATATTAATCAGAGCAGCGACAAAAGCACCTCCTTCCATCCGCCCTACCAGCTGCAGTTGCGCCTGATCCTCCGCCTGGGCAAGTTCATTGCACATGCCCCGCAACACACACTAGACACAGTTTATTATTTTTTTTACTTTTTGTTTACTTTTTCCAGCGACGCAGCCGCCAGGCAACACAACAATTGGGACTGGCAAAAACTGGTTTCTTTTTTTTCTGTTAACAATTTTTTCGCTCTTTCGGCGTCGCTCTTAAATATATCGAACTGGCTTTTTTTCGAATATGCCCAACCAAAACCAAAACTAAAACCAAAAAAACCAGTTTCGCCTTCAAGGAACTCCAGGCGTCTCCAACTCCGCGGGGGTGTCCGAAAAAAGACGAAGAGAAAAAATAGAAAAACTGCAAGCAAGTTGAGAGCCAGGCTACGCGAACCGAAGCCGAAGTCGTAGCCGAAATAGAAACCGAAACTAAACCATGGCCGAAACCGAAGCCAAAGACTCAACTTAATAGAAAAGTATACCCTGTAGCCTTTGAAAAACAAAAAAGAATTTTATAAATAAGTAGAACAAGTGCATTTAATAAATAGACAAAGGGATACATCTCTAGGGCCATTATATTTATGTATATGTACATATACGAAAAGGAGGAAAAGATTTATTGATATTTGGTACCTTATAAATCATTTACAGATTAAGTTTATATTCAAATTTTGAACTTCCAACTCTTAATTTTCAAGGGAGATCTCGAAGAAATTTATAATTTAATTTTAAGTTATTATACAGCAAAATATATTAATTAAACTGCAAATTATAAAGCTCAGTATCTATTGACTCTAAAAAAAACTTGCAATTTCGAAAAGCTTTAAATATATTTTTAAATAAAATCGGTGATTGAAACTTTCACTTCACATAAGAATTTAAAACAAAAAATATAATATAAATATAAAATATATTAAAGGTCTTGCATTAATGCTATTTTTAATGATTTTATACACAACTCTAATTTCTAGAAGCTCTGGTATTAGAAAGAAAACTGAAAGATCTATAAAAAGTTCAAGCAGCATATAAAGTAAAAAGGGTTAAGGCTAAAATTTTAGCTATATAATATACTACAAGTAGTAACAATTAGAAAACCAAATAAAAACCAGGGAATTATCACGTCGTGCACATTCAATCAGTCTGTCATGTTTCTTTGCTTTTGTTTTTTGGGGATACTTGGTCTCAAGTGCGTCTTTGTTCTGTGCGGAGTTATTAGACGAGCTTGTTTTATGACCATGCCCGCTCCGACACAGAAGAAGAGGAAGAAAATCAAAAAAAAAAAAAGAAACCGATGATAATCACAGACATGAAACTATTTTCAAAGGCACTTAAAACAAGGCGCGCATAAATCTTGACAAGTGTGGGACACAAGGAGCGCTATAACAGCGGCAAGGAGGGGGCAGGGGCACGACGGAAAAGGGGGGAGCAACGGCATCGTAAAACTGCAACTAGCTGTTGATTTTTGAACCGGGGTCTGTTTTTAATTACAACACGCAAGGCACGCGGCGAAAGTCAGCCAGAAAACAAAAAAAAACAAGAAATGCATAAAAGGATGAAGCCATAATTAATTTCAGCGGGAATACGGGAATATTTTGCTGGTGGGGGGATCTGCTCGGTTGCTGAGTGCGCGGGCGTAGCCGCCCGTAGATTGCGCCCATTGACAGGCTAATTTATTGTAACGGCAACTGACAGGCCGCAGGGCATCGAATCCGAATCCGCGCATCCTCAAACTTTCCTTGTTGCTGCTGATAAATTGACGCTGGAGCTGGAGCTGAGGTCGACCTGATTTCGCCGGATAAAAAAAATAAGGAGCATCGCAGCCAATGACTTGTCGAAATCGCAGACTTAACGGCAACTTAAAGTGACGCGTCTTCAATTGAGTTAACCCCAAGCTCGCCCCTCGTCGCCCTGACAGCTGCTGATGAAGTTGCTCAACTTGTTAGGGGTAGCCCTCAATTTCAGACAATGAACACACAATGCGGGCAGGCTCCGAATGCTTCTTGCCTCTAATCTGATGACATAAATGTTGCGATCAAAATCAGCCTGACAGGGTTGACAAGGAGTCCTAGTAATTGGTTGAGTCGATGGGAAAAGTTTTTCTCGATGCTCTGCAGCTGCCGCTAGTCGAAGTATTTGGTTAGGGTCTTACCACAGGACAAAAGCAGAGAAAATACGCGAGAAACATTTACAACAAATGTGACATTTATACAATTTAAATGGGCGTTTAATGAGTGAAAGATCTAAACCTCTGACAGGGGTAAAAGGGCATTGTGTGTAGATATTAAAGGTGAGAGAGTTTTTGGATATTTCAAGAATTTCGAATTACAAGTTGAGGAAATTGAAAAAAATTGCCAAGAATTGCAGTTGCCCTCTTTCTCCTAAAAACCTTTACATTTGTTTGAATCCTTTGAAATAGATGAAGTATAAAAGATAACATTAAACAAGTGAGGGGGCCTGAACACTGTCTTCACATTAAAACCCCTTTGTATACATACGTACACAAAATCACACACATACAGCTCTTGATCTTGAGCTCTTGAAAATCGCATAGAAAGGCGTATTTTCATTTGAGCAGTAAATCTTCTATATGCTCAGAAAAAAACTTATAAAAGTAAATTTGCAGATTTTCAGGGAGAAGGAGAGAGAGTGAGGGGAGAGCGAGAGAGAGTATATATGTACATATATATGTAGATATACATATATCATTTACTGCAAGGGTATTTAATGTTCGCCTACCCAAAGACTATTTTTCTTTACTGTATAATTTCGTATTGTTTTGCTTTGCTTTGGTATTGCAACATGTGGCGATAAACTGTGGCGAGTATTCGTCATGCCTTGAAGGGGCGTGAGGTAGGGGGGAGGTAGGTTAATGTGCTCAGATTTCAATTTCATGGCCTGAGCTTTCACCTTTTAAAGAGAGCGAGGCATTCATTAGGCACGGCCGCGCCTAATGGAGACATCAGACAAGAACAGCAACAGCAGCAACTGCAACAACTGCAACAGTAGCAACTGCCTGGAAGTTGCCTCCAGCCGGCAGCCTTTACAATTGCAACGTCTCCCCTGCCACCACTCTTGCCCCCACTGGCTTTTCACACATGTTTGCCATTCGCAGCGCTTTTCCATTCTTTCTGTCGCCTTTTGCGCAATTTGACACATTGTCAGCACGTCTCTGCCCCGCTCGTCCGTTCTCCTGCCACATGCCACTTGGCGGCATCGAGTGGGCTACCAGTTCGTGCTGCCGCTTCCTTAAGCTCTTAATGAGCGTTGAGCGCTGCGTATCTGAAAGATGCGCAGATACTTTGCCAACTTGACGGCCGCGGCTTTCTGCTTTCTGCACGCGTGTGGCCGGAACAAACAAACAGTCGTCGCTTACGTTTGTCTAATGCAACACAGGCAAGTGGCAAGTGGCAGCTGGCCTGGCCTGCTCATTTTGGCTTATCGACTACTTGCCAATTCCAAGTATTATGGCCAAAGGCAAACAATTGAGGTGATTGTGTAGTTTTGGCCCTGAATTTAGTACCTGTGGCAAACATAACTTATCAGAATCACAGTTTGCTAACACATGATTCTATCTGAGAGTTGCAGTTGTGTAAGACGATATAAATAGATGGACTTTGTTCACAAGCAGCATTTATAAATGTAAAGAGAGTGATAGAAAGAGCAGAGATTAATAAACTCATCTAAGATTTCCTAATCAACATCTGTGGGGACTCTTGACTTTATAGAATAGAATTTCTATAAGTAAAAAGCGTAATGAGCTGAAATAGTTATAAACTTATACAACTAATTTTCTTAATCAACCTGGGCTATCTTGAATACTACTATCTAAAAGCTCATTTCTCTTAAGTTTAATTCTATAAATTAGACTTGTAAACTCAAATTTCTATTAGTAGAATGAGTCAAGAAAAAGCTGAGATAGTTATAAACTTATATCAGCAATCTGCAATCTTGAGTAATATTATCTAAACAAGAGAAGTATAATTTTATATTTAAGAGCTGGGATTTTATTCGGTTATTTATCTAAAACTGAACTCTATAAATAAGACTAGTAAACTAAAATGTCTGCTAGTAGAAAGAGTAAAGAAAGAGCTTTTGTTAATCAACCTGAGAAATCTGGAGTACTACTATATAAACAATAGAAGCATAATTTTATATTTTAGAAATCTATAAATTAGACTTGTAAACTAAAATGTCTACTAGTAAAGAGAGAGTGCAAAGAATATATATCTAAGATTTTCTTAATCAACCAATATTGCGTAATATTATCTAATCAAGAGAAACAGTACTGTATATAAATGTAAATAATTGTACAAGTTTTAAGATTCGGGTCATAAAACAATTGCATATGCAAGGCAAAGTAAGAGCTAAGGAAAGAGCTAAAATACCCACCCTAAAGGTAGGGTGTGTCACTATGCGATAAATCTGTTTGATCGGGTATTTCATATCTTAGTTTTTGACTTTAAAATTTTAATTAGCTTTAATATAATTACTATTATATTTTTCTGTGCTTTGAAGAAATTTAGTTTTATGCTGCAGTTCTGACTTCTGACTTTTCACATAGAAATATAAATAGAGATATTTTTTGATGTACTGACGCAAACCTTACAGTGGAAAATCGGATTCGAACCATCTTAACAGAATGAACATTTTTTATTTGATTTTGCTTACAACTTAATTCGCATGGAAATAAACAATTACAAATTTATTTATAAATCTGTTTTAATTAATAATATATACTTAATTTATTAAGTAATACGTGTAAATTTAGCTAGCTACAAGTAAACTTTAAATAGAAATCTGCTGCTCAAAGCGTTGCACAAATTAAAACAAAATAACAATGCCCATTGTAAGGGCATAAAAAATGTGCAACCCCTGAATGATTTCAGACTATTCCACATGGTTGCATACTGCCTAGTCTGACAGTGTCTTCCCCCCATATGCCAGACTATAAATAGGAGTTGAACAACGCATGGAGAGGAACAAAGAATGCAACATCTGGATCGGGCTGTGCATAGGTCGGGAGCTTGAGCTACAAATTAACGTTGGGTTGGGCGGCAAATCAGAAGCCCTAAAGGCTGTTTCGTAGTATTTGCAAGAATATGAAAAATGCGGCACTTACTTGGATTATTGTTGGCCTCTCGCCAGTGGGCGGCGGCGCGACAACCGAATGTGTTCCTCACTATGCTCTTGCAGCAGCTCCACCTCTTGCCGGACCAGAGACCAGGATGATAACGGTACGACTTGGGCGTATTGCTGTCCTCGCACACTGCAATGAAAACAGCGGAGCACAAGTTGAAGATGGGCAGTGTTAAAGTTAAAGTTAAACGTAAAGTTAAAGTTGGCATCAATAAAAGTAATCGACCCACACAGCTGACTCTGCACATTTGGGTTAAGCATTGTTGTGTCTGGCCTGGGATGACTCCGTTGGCACCGATGGCTGTGATGGCTTATCGTGTTGGAGCGATTGGCAGCTGCTGCATCTGCAGCACTTTTTTGTATACCCTGTATCCAAAAAAAGCACGTAAGGCATAATGGTTTTGTGAGCAGGCCGAATAAAAGATGTCCAACCTCAATAAGCGTATAGATACACAACGATAAATATCGATTTTTAGCGTTGTTTACTTTAATATATCTCTGAGATTATAAGAACTAGAAATTAAATTAATGCCGTATTTACATACTTGTGGATAGCTTCGCTTATACATACATATATCCAATACCGATAAATATTGATTTTTTTCGTAGGTATTTTTTCAACGCTATGAGATCTAGAAATTCAATTTGGAATATAGATTTTCATATGCTAAAGTTTTTTTTTATAATTTTTTGGCAGTGCTCTCTTCTTCCGATATACATCGATTCTAGAGAAATAAAATTTTCATTCTGGCCTTTTATATAATTTTCGCAGATCAATCTCATCTTTTTCTACTGTACGGGTCGTTTTTGAAAAGTCGATAAATATCAATTGAAAACTTAAGTTTTTTGAGCATACCTCTAAGATTGTGAGAGAAAGAGACACCGAATAATGTGCGTTCTCGTTTTATATACGCACAAGTTTTTCTTCTTCTCCTTCATATCCTCAAGGATATTTCGCAGACGGTAAGAACATTAGGTACTCAATTGTTTTGATGTATGATCTCGAACAATAGATTATTTCTTGGATACTTGCCCACCCCAGCCCACACAACCACTACAGAGTACAGGGTAGCTCCCAGTCTGTCACTCGCCACTAAGGCACTCTTGTTTTTTGGGTCATCATTCAACAATTCGTGCTGTCGATGCTTACCTCGTCGTATGGCGCGTATCCACTCGCTGCGCTCCTTCTCGCTGTTGGCTATCACGTAGAGCGTGTACTGCGGCACCGCTCTGCCCACCAGTTGCCCCTCGGTGCCGTTAGCCGCCTGCTGATGCTGCTCGGCCGTCTGGTGCTGCAGTGTTGCGGCTGTCGTCTCGCAGTAGCCCACTTGGAAGGGGTAACCCTGGTAATTGGACGGGCATTGAGCATTGCGTTAATGTTGAAGTTTATATTGATGCTTAAGTTAATCTTGATCAAAATCGTTTTACGATCTACTTACATCCGGCGCAAAGGGATCGCCGCCCTCGCCCCTAACTGTTGCCTGCTCCACGAGACGAACGCCCTTCAGATTTATTCGACCCCGTTCACGGCGACGCTGCAAGGAGAAGCGAGACGGAGGCAAATTAAATTGAGAATATATAATTTCCAAGGATATAAGCAGCCGATAGTTGTTGATAAGCGAACGCGATAATTTGGCGAATCGGTTAAAGGATAAATGACAACCGGCTGTCCCAAAATGGTTATATCGTTGATTTGAAACGGTTATGGTATTGCTTTATTAAACGATTTATGAGACACATTTAACCAAGAATGGGATTTTACGGTTATGCGTATCGCAACTTAAATTAAACTGAAGCGGTTATGGTTCGCTATGAGACAATCCGGTTTTAGGCAGAACCAATTACAAATCTCATCGCTGATCGCAAATGAAATAGCAAATTACTTAAAAAAGGTTTATCTAGTTATATTTTGAACCGGTTACGATCTAAAAGGCGGTTTGCATAATAGTCTAATTGAACCAAATTGAGATATTCATCAACAATTTGTATGCAATCTTAGCAGTACCCAAGCGATTAAACCCTATTAAAGGTATTCGAGAGCAACGCGCGAAACAACCCCCGACTGCAATTAGGATTTAATCGATTCAAGGAGCTGCAACAGTAAAGGACAGACCCCTACAAGGCCCAAACCCCTTTGAAAATGTGCAACTGGTTTTCGAAGGCAGCGCTTAATAAAGTGCCACTAAAAAATTTGCTTCTTTTTCTTTTCGTTTCATTTTTTTGGGCCTGGCATTCCACTTGGCGGCACTTAAGCGACGTCCTGGCTGCTCCTTGGTCCTTGTTGCGGCAACAGCGAGGGTAATTTTTGCACGTGTGCCATGAATGCCAATCGTTGGGAGGCGTGGCGGGGGCAGCTGCCTGCCTCAATTGTGCATACCTTGCAGCGCTGCAAGCGCAATTAAGTCAACATAATTGGCCTAATTGACTTGACAGGGCCTAAAAAGCTGAAGACGAAGCCCTAAAAAAAGTGCTTTGCTTTTTGTTACTACTCTTCTTCTATTTTTTTTTTTTTTGGCTAGGCTGATTAGTCGGGAGAGATTTGTAGGGTAGACGGGCGCGGAACACACGCAGCGTGGCGTCATCGAGTGAAAACCGAGAGATAAGCACGTTGTCACAGTGTCGCTTAGCCCGCTTTTGGCTTATCGCACTAAACCAAAGAAAAAAGGAAAAAAAATCTAAAAAAAATAAAGAAAGAAAAAAGTGAAGCAACATAAAAAAAAACTTAAGCAAAAGGCAGCAGCGACAAAGTTGACACAAAGACCTCAAATAAACAAGCAAAGATTTCAAATAAAGAAGACGAAAAAACCAAGAAACACTTAAGAGAAATAAAGAAGAAGAGGGAAAAACCAGGCCAGAGGCAGCGGCAGCACATGGGGTCAGTGGGAGCGCAGACACACAGCAAAATAATAAAGAAAAAGCTGAAAAAAATTTAACTTCCTTTTTGGCTTTTTCAAGTCTCGAGTTGATCAAATAAAAAACAAACACAAAAACAAACCCCAACAACAACAACAATAATAAAATTGTAAAAAAACACACATTATTTGGGTTAAGTCAAAAGCAAAATCACTGAGGGGGCGGCCCCTACTGAAAAGGGGCCACAGCAAAGCAAAAGAACAAAAAGGAATGAACACTTTTCAAGTAGCAAACAGAAAAACCAACAACAAAAAAATCAACTTGACAGGCAATTGAAAATGAAATGGAAATTGAAACGCACTTGGAGCATGCGTGCATTCAATTGGCGCTAATTTGAGAACAGATTAGATGAGCGGAAGAGAACGTTTTTTATACAATAATCATACGACATGAGAACGATAATTATGTAGATAATAATGTTGAAGTGCTCGGGCTTAAAGTTGTTGGCTATAATTGAAGAATAGAATTGAAAAAAAAATGAAAATAAAACATATTTATGCTTCCACATATTTTAAGTTTATTTGCACTTTTCATCTCTTTCATTAATTAATATTGCGCTCTTAATCTTTATCCTGTATTTATTTTTTTATTATTTCACAGAATCCCAGATTTACATAAGGCTTTTCCTTTTTTTAATTAATTGTATCTCTCTGTGATGTTTCTGTAAATTTCCTTTGCCTTTTTAATTACTTTCTCAATTTCTTTTCATGTCAGATCCTTTACCCATTTATTTTTCAGGGCTTAAGGAAGAATCTCCAACTTTTTAAGTTTCTCTTCTTCACGTTTTCTTCTTTTATATTATTTAAATTCTCAACTCCTGAATGTTTAATTACATTTTTCGCATCTTTTTCAAATTTGTTTCCGTTTCTATTGCTATGACAATTTTATTTTCCTATTTTTCCACTTTTCTGTTAACCTTTTTTCTTCCACTTTGAATACTTCCCACATCCTAAACTTTTTTTCAGTATGCACTCTGCTTGTAATTTTTCCCATTTAATTGCAATTTCCACTTCATTTTGTGTCATTTCTATATAATTTCCCTTGGTTCTCGTTTGTTGCCTGCTTTGCCTATTTACCTACCTGACGCACTTGTCGTCGCTTTGCTTTGACAGTTTATTCAATTATGCGCAGGTGTACCCGAGTCTCAGGTGCAGTTTCAATCCGCATCTCGTCCTGTTCCTCTTACCAACAAAGGTTTCTGCAGTCCCTTTTTTTGAGAACGTTTCGTGTTTCAAGCTGTTTTCTTGTCCTTTGTCATATTATGTTACTCTTATTTTTTTTTGCATTTATTTTCTCTTTTCTTTTCTGTTTGGTTTTTTCCTCTTTTGTTTGCCGCGGAAATTGCAGTGCAACTTTACTCTACACAACGAGAAAAGGTTACTGAGCTCTGGCACCTACCAAATTATTCAATTCGGACTATCCTCTTTTTTTCTTTGAGAAAAGATCTGAATGTTTTATATGCCCTGCATTCGCCAAATGCAAAATGCATATGTTTGTACGAGATAGTCGGAAATTATCCGACCCCAATTTATATTCACATTCTTAAACAGTGCAACGACATTAGTTCATAGAGCCGGGTCCCTCTGTTCAACTCTTTAGGCGTATCGACCCCAAAAAATTTAAGAATTTTAAGTACATTTTAGAATTGACTAAAAACCTATACGTCCAAACTTTGTCTTAAAAAATATTGCAATATAAACGCCAACATTTTTGAATTTTAACCAAAAAAAGTACTCTAAATTTGTAATTCAGTTCTCTAACTGTGTAAATTTACAGACGCTGTGTTTTGAGCATATCTCGAATATTTCAATTGCAAAAAACACATCACTAAGGTTCACTACTAAGGTTCTCTAAAGTTGTTATTATTAATATTTAACATTTATGCCTAGTTCCATTCTCCCTTAGCTAAAATCTTGACTAAAATGATTTTACAATCGAAAAACAAATACAACAATTTATTTAAAAATTAATTCTGTGTTAAGAAGAAGCACATCTATCATCAGTAGCTCCCCTACTTCAACTCCACTGACAAAACACCCTTAGGCCACGTTCTTCAGATTATTCTTCAACACACACTTATTTTATTTGCTCAACATTTTCAACACCAGTTTCCCCAACGCCCCGTTAGCCATGCAGCTGGAGGTTCGAACCTGGCTGCATTTAAAAGGCCATTTGATTAATGTTGCGTTAATTGACTTTCACTTTTGCGGCTGCCTTTCGATTTCGGGCACAAGATGAGTGTGCCCCCAAAAATGTTAAACACAAGACGGAAAGGGTTTTAGTTTAGTAAGCAAACCCCTCCTATCTTTTCTCCCCACTCTCTTCTGCTTAATTGCTGTCTTGTGTTCACATGTAAATCACAAGCAGCTGTGCTTTTCGTTGTTGCTTCGGCGGTTGCAGCCCACTCGTTTTGCCATTTATTAGTGCCACATGTCGCGATTTGCGCATCTCCACAAACACACACACCCGCACACACATACACACGCATGTGTGTGCTGCCTCTGTGCAGTTCATTCAACCCGCAATGTTTTGCCATGATTCTCAGCTCAACTAGTATGCCACACACACAACTTGGCCATAAATTTTCATTCATTCGCATCTTTCATTTTCATTTCCATTTCAATTGCTAGTTGCCAGCTGCTTTTTTTTAGTTTTCAGAGTTTTCAAAGTTTTGCTTTATGCGCTATTCATGCAAAAGTAGCACAACGTGGCAGCCCTGACGTACAGGAAGCGTCAAAACCTTTGACGATGTTGCCAGACTGACGGCTCGCATTGGCCGCCGGATGTTGCCGCTCCAATTGGGACTCTTCTTTAGTTCACCCAGCTTGTGTTTGCCACGCCCACTCAATGCACTTTGCTATTCATTCAACAACTTTTTGAAAAAGACGAAAGAAGGGAAAAATATTTTAAAAATTCTATCTCTCTGGCAACCCTTTGATCCTTTAATAATTAGTAAGCCTGCGTAGCCTAACATTTTTAGTGCATAAAAATGCAGCAAGTAAGCGAATATTTAGGAGTTATCTGGTTATCTCGACTAGAAGATACACATAAATAACTGAAAAATTGTACCCTTAGAATTACTTCTAAAGTGGAATTTTATACAATTTTGAGTGCTTGCAAATAAAGCTCGCGATTCTACAGTTAAAACGAAAATATAAATAATAAGTAAGGGGAGTAAAGGAAATTTTTGGGGAAAAAATCAAGAAAGTAATATTTAAATACGAATTAAATTTAGATGCAAAAATGCATTCATTGGTTTAGTTTTGACAAAGTTATGCGACTCTATGGATGGCAAGTATAGATTCAGGAACTTTTTAAAAAGGCGTAATATTAATGCCTAAAAAATTATAAAATATTATTATTTATTTCTGGAGCATTCGCAAAAGTTATTGTAATGCCCAAGTATTTGTATATACATCTACCATGGCAGAGATATTAAACGTTTGTTATATAACTCTTCGCTTTGTTAGTTCCAATATTTATACAATGACACATTTAGTTCCTGAGAAAAGTGAATAATATATCTTTTGATGAGGTCTCATTTGAGAACAGAGCCGAAGACCCTCCCACGCCCGGCCATGTTCACTAATGTGCGGCTAATGAGGCGATTCAGCGGCGCAGGCAAATCAAACAACTTCAACTTCAACTTCGATTCCAGCTGCAGTACCCCAGCACTGAGATGTGGCCCCTCCCCTGCCCACCTCCGCTGGCCCAGACTCAAGTGTGGAACGCTGCGAGTGCAACCTTTCAATGTTGATTAATGAAAAGACAAACTGCGCTGTTGCATGTGTTGCATGCGTTGCCCCTGCATGTTGCATGTTCAAATGCCATCGACTCTGAGCTGCGTAACGAATTTGACGACTGCCACAAACCGTCCCGAGCCGCTGCCCCAATACCCGATTGATCCCCGCGAATGACAATGGAAACGAGAACTTGAAATAGGCAACGACGTCTCCAATGATTGATAATACGCCCCTGGGTGTCTCTGTCGCACCCTCTCCCTCTCTCTCTCTCTCTCTATATATCCCTCACTCTTAGGCCTGACCACATGCAGCGGGCTGTATGATTGAAAAATTGTCTCATATAAATTATAACTGTAATAAAAAAATATATATAAAATACCAAATCGACATGAAGTATGTACTTCAGATATAAGATACAAATACATTTAGAGAAGCAAAAGATACTCGGTATCTAATGGATTTTCAATTTCACGGCCTGATGGCAACTGAAATGGAACTGGACTTAGATAATAGCGTAGAGGTTAGGGTCTGGGTCAACAGCCGCTATTCTCAGGAGGCAATAAATACATATGTATACCCTCTAGACAAAATGTGTGAAAATGGCATAAGCGATTAGTCGGCTCATTTTGGGGTAAATGCAATATACAACATTTTTAATAAGAAAATGAAATAAGTTTTTGTTTTGGATTTGTAATAACTTCAAAAAAATGTAGTACAAATTTAATATTTAAGATTCTCTTTTGCAACACAAGTAAAATAAACAATAAACACATCGATAAAATCGATATATTTCCAACTTAATTTAAGGGTTTTTTATATGATATTTGTTCGAATTTAAATACAATACTATAAAGGGAAGACTTCCTAATTTTAGCTTTCAATAAATGTATTTTAATTTATTAAAAACTAGATAAACATCGTTAAATATAAAACATCGTTAAAATGTTAAGGTATCTTTAAGTCAAACATTTTTGCCGTGGGCACTCTCACTTTTAAATTTCTCACATACTTAAAAATGCAAATACCAACAGCAGAAGACTCCGCACAAAATTAGATGCATGTTTTCCAATGAAAACGCAACTGGAAAAACATTTGTTCATATGCATAATTAGTGTTGAGTTCGGCTAAGTTTGGGTTGAGTTGGGTTGATTTGTGTTTCTTAGGTTGGGCTACACTAGGTTTATATTCTCACATCAAAGGACATGCTT
This sequence comes from Drosophila robusta, assembly GCA_035043565.1. Classification (NCBI taxonomy): domain Eukaryota; kingdom Metazoa; phylum Arthropoda; class Insecta; order Diptera; family Drosophilidae; genus Drosophila; species Drosophila robusta. The sequence goes on along the minus strand of JAWNMW010000583.1, from coordinate 5,954,418 downwards.
GGCTGCGTTGCTCGCTGCAGTTCTCAAAGTAATTAATTTGGCGTTGAAAACATTTTTGAAAAGTATCTTATGAATGCGTCGTCTGAACTAAGTCGCTGAGTCATGTCCAGTTGTTGTCTCTTCCTGTCTGTATCTAGTGGGATCTATGAAGGCCGCTTGATGACTTCCTTTGGCAAGTTTCTTTTTTTTTTTGAGAAATTTGCATTAAATATGTGTGTGTGTGCGCAGTTAAAATGTATTTTGTTGTAAGCCTACGCTATAATTTTCTGCTCCTGGGAAAGGCCGCCCATGCATGAACTGCGATTTCACTGGAATTTTCGGATGTCTGCTCGCCTAACGATCATCAAGTGATCTATCAACATTATCATCATCGTCATGATTTTCCACTCTGGGAAAACAAAAGCGCGCGTTGGCGATGAAATTAGCGATAAGCAACGCCTCTCAATAAAATACCAACAAAAAAACTTAAACTGTGTTCACAAACTCAATAATTAAATTAATGGAAACTGAAGCCAAAAATGTAAAAAAAAAACTAAGAAATAATAATTATCTTAGGCTTGCGGTACTTTAGATACCCTTATAAACTGTTAGTAGATTAACAATATAAACTTATTTATTTAACATTTTACTTTTCATTAGATATTTTCAATTTCCAATCTTAAGTTCTAACTTCAAAAACATTATTTTATGAAAATAAAAAATTGGGAAGAGTTTAATTCAATAATATTACTAAATCAAAAATATTATACTTGATACATGTTATATGATGTTACAAATTAATAATACCCTCAGCTAGTGTATAATAATAATGAGAAAAATGGTAAATCGAAGTCAAAGATGCGCCGCAGATAACATCACAGAGACACGCTTACAGACACACATACAGCTGATCAATCAGCCCAAAAAGGTGTGCTACAAGCACCCCCCTTCCCCCACAACCCTGCTCGCCCATCACATGCTGTCGTATAAATATGAAAATCGTGACTTGAACGCTTAAAAAGCGCTTAAAACGTATTAAACAAACATATGGAAAACTTGTGTACGACCGGAAAATGACAAAGAGCCCAAAAGTGAGAGAATGGTCGCTGCTCCGAGGAAGAGCAGAGCGAGGAGGAGTTGAAGAAGCAGGCATAATTGAAAGGTAAATGGACGGGTGATAGGGGAAAGGTGAGAGGGGGACACACAGCTAGATTATAAATGTGCAGAGGAAATTGTCAGTCATAAGGTCAAAGGCAAAAATCCATAAGAAATGCCCAAATACCAATTTCCAACCCGCACTTAATTACAAGTGAGCAAGGGAGAGAGCGCGAGCGAGTGGGAGATAGAAGGAGAGGCGAGACTCCTCTTGACAGCTGTGGAAAAAACCCCTACGCACAGGCATTTCAGTTGGTCCCGCTGCCCGTTTCGGTTAGCTGTTTAAATACTTGCATATCGTAGACCCCGAGTGGAAGAAGAAGAAGTAACAGCAACAGCAGCAGTCGTAAAGCCCGCGCGCTGCCTTTGTCTATTTCTGAAGCAATTTGTGTTTATTTTTATGTTTTGATAAATGCATTTCATGCGCTGCACCGAGGAGGTCGTTCACTGGATATACATATGTATGTACATATATATTCTACAGGCAGGGTCCAGTCAAAGCAATAAAATTTACGTACAGTGGTCGCGTTGAAATAAGAAACTCCAGAAACTATAATTGAATAAAAATTGGGTATTACTATTTTTAATGAACCTTAAAGATGTTACTTAGTTTCGACAATGTTATTTTATTGTTCTTAACACAGGCTTTTAAAACCAAAATTATATGTAATTGGCCAATTAAAATACTAAATTCAGAATTTTATATTTTATATTATCATTCTATTATTTATTTAGCTCTGAATGGATAATAAAAGTTTTAATTTTTTCGAATTAAATAATAACTAACGAATATAATTTGCGAACAAATAACATTTTTCTCAATTTTTCATTGCAAATCTCCAGATATATTCTAAAAAATAAAATGTGAGAAATTATGCGGCGAATTTGTGGCTAAGTATATTAATAACAACAAAGCCTTTTTGCTTATTTATTGTTAGAAATATCGCATGCGAGAAATATTTAGCTTAGAACACATAAACAACAACAACAAACAAACAGCAAGCAATTCGCTGGGGTTTTTTGTTTTCTATTTTTAGGCTGCCTGCATATGGTATCAATACATGCGCCCGAGCGAGATAGCGACAACAACAAATGCTCTCGCCGCGCGCGCACACACATATACAGGCACACGAGCGTCGCTCTCAGTGCAAAGTGCGCTCTTTCGCTTTGCTCTTAGGCAGTCACAGCGCTTGAATTTGCAAGTGCCCGGGTAGCTCAGTCGGTAGAGCATTGGACTTTTAATCCAAGGGTCCAGGGTTCAAGTCCCTGCTCGGGCGAGCCGATTTTTTTCTCTTTTTTCTTTTCAAATTAGTTTTTTTTATATATTTTTAGCGCATATTTATATTTTATTTTAGTGCGTGTGGAAAAATGCCAGCGGCTGAAATTTCATTCATAAAATAAATGCATACAACATGCGCTCAATTAGCACAGGAAGAAGGCGGTGGCCACCGCCAGCCAGTAGAGCACACAAGCAACGCCCGCGGCTGCGACTGAACTTGTCTGTCTGTCTGCCGATCCATGTCTATGGCCATGCCCATATCCCTGTCCAACTATATAGCGACGGCAACAGCAGCAGAAGCGCAGCTTGCGCAATTCCTGAGCGATGTGTGCGCAACGCCTCCCAAAAAAAGGAAAAGAAATTGTGTGCCACAACTTGTGGCAGACTCTTGGCGCAACTGTAATGCTAACCGGATATGGGGCGGATGCCAAACAGATTGAATCATTCGCATATCGTTGCACCATGTAGACCTATGCACCACCGCAGGAGTTGCAATTTATACGACATGCATGACAGATTCAACGGAATTTTGATTTGGTGAAATTTTCATTAAATTCGGAAATTAGTCAAGTCAAATCGCAGGCAATTTATCATTTTGCCTGACTGGACAATTGTTTGCCCGTTTTTACAGTTACACATTTACCAGGAACGAAATTGATGTCAACACACAGTGGGTAAATTTGTAATTTTAAAGTTTTTAGAAGACTCTTCTCGCTAAGTTTTAAAATATGTTTGAAGCTGATCAAAGTAAGCCCAATCGGCACATAATTCATTTTAAAATGTATTATGGTTTAATTTTAGTACAATTGTTACAGTTGCGAAAATATATTCCAGTCTAAATTTATGAAAAAACATTATTTTCATTTAAAATTGGGTAGAGTATGGTGAATAGAACTTATGAAATATTTGTTTGGGCTTCAAGCTACACTAAATTTAATATGTATTATATTTTTGAAACCTGTTTCGAAACAATTTATAATATACTTTTTTCGAAAAGTCACTAAATTTAACTTTTAGCACAATTATTATAAGTCAAACTCTTAGCAATAACAACTTTCAGATATCAAAACTAAATATAATAACGATTTATCAAGCCTTAAAAAAAATATTTTGATTTACGAAAGATGGTGTGTAAAGTTCCAAATATAATTCAATATTTAATTAAGCTGTAATTTTTCTTAGCTCGACTTCACTAATTTGTTCCATTGTACAACGAACGGCCTTTGCGGTGTGGGCCAGTGCGACCCAACAAACGGTGGAAAGTCACAGCTCTTGCGGGCAGCTCATGAGGCGGCCGCATTGAGTTATGAACTTAAATCCCTGTCCGGGCCATAAAGTAAAAAATAAAAACAGCTAACAACTTGCGACGGCGGCGGCTGCTGAAGAAGATGTTGTTCTTCTTTTTTCTGTTTTTTTCTCTGTTTTTTTATGATGACTCACGCGCCGCGAACAGCGATAAGATCAATCATCAGGCCACAGTAAACGGGCCAGAAAAACAAAATCTTTGTAGCCACGCAGCGCTGCGGTTTTGACCATCCGTGATAACATTTCGGAATACGAAAGTAGACAAGTTTAGGAGCCTCGTCGCGCTGTGTCGCCACATTGTGTGTGTGTTGTGTGTGTGCTTGGGAACCGGCTTTGATTTCTAATTATTGGGATCGGTTCGGTTTTGTTGCGGCGCGTGAGCTTCAACTTAAGCGGCCAAAACAGCAGCGGAAATAGCTAAAGCGATAAAGCTAATAAAAAAATAAAAGGCGAAAATCGTTGCGAGCCACCCCGATTTCAATAGAAAGGCGTTTTATTTTTTAACATAATTCCAATTAAACGTTTGTTTACGAGACCCAAAAACTGAGCTTAGACCCCAGCCAAAATGGACACTTGCTGTAGCGTAGGAGGCCGCGCTCTGGATGGACTCTTTGTCTGGAACTCTAGACGCGTTTCCTGTTTGCTCTTAAAACCAACTCTTGAGTTTGTTGCAATATGCAATAACTCAATGCTCCTCGTTCACGTTCACGTCCTGCTCAGCCTATAACAAACAAAGGCTCCGACAGCAAATGCGGACGGCGTAAAATGGGGAGGCGGCAGACAGGTAGCTGCTGCGCTGGGCAAAAGATTATTTCACATATACATAATGAAGATGCACAGCGAAAAATAATATTCGTTTGGAATCAAAAAATGTTTGTTAAATTATATTATTATAATTTAAACCATTTTGAATAAAACAAATCTAAGTGAGTTTTTGGTTTCTGGTTAAAAGTAAAAGTAAATAATTGATATTAAATAAAACTACAAATTTTAGAATAAATAAAGGGTAAAGAAATTTCTTTTGCATTATTTAGAAATGAAATTTTACGGGAATCGAGCCCGAGCTCTTTTGCCTGCAAGGTTAGCTTCTTTTCCCTCAACTACTTTTGTTGAAAGCCTTGCGCCAACTAAACTTTTTATGCCAATTGAATAGAGAGTGAATTGAAATTAAGAGTGTAATTGAGAGTATAGTTAAGTATTTTAAGTGAAATTTGAATTTAACTTAAACTAATTGTGAGAGAAGTTCAATTTCTATTAGTTCTATGCTTAAAGCAAAAAAATACAAATATTCCTTTTAATTTCGATGTTTTAGTTTTAATATAATTAATTTTAAAAAAATGTAATACAAAAATAATCTAACTCAACGTTTTCTGTTTTCTGTTTTCTATTTCTGATATACTTACAATTATCAATTTATTTAAAATTTAGTTAATTTGCGAATTACAAAATAGTTAAACTTGTATAACATAAAAATGTAAAATTTTTATAATTAAATTCAACCCCATCTTTTTTTACTGTGTGAAAAAGCTGTGTAAATCTCACCCGAGCCCGTCTATCCGGCACAGACAAAGCGTCGTCTGCGGGGCGCGTAGGTTTGGGGTTGTGGGGTTGGGGTACGGTATCGCAGACAAAGGCAGACAGTTGCTTGCCGGGGCTTAAGGCTGCGGCCGCACAGCGGCTTTGGCAGCTCATTAGACAGAAAAGGTGGCTCATTGAGCATGCCGGGCATGAAGACCTACCGCAAGCAAAGCGAGTGCATCTGATGATGGGCCGCAATGATGAATCATATCGCGGGCCATACAATAGCCACTACCGTTAATAGGCAAATCATGTAGACACGCGGCTTAACGGAGACAAGGCGGTTAAAAGCGCTGTTGACCAACAGGTTTTCCGCATGACAATCGCTTTTGGCCATGTACCGAGCAACGAGCAACGAGCAACGCGCACTGGAGCGTTGTTACCTTTTTGATTATGATTCATAATTGTTACAAGTGTTTATTGAAGGGCTTGGCCCAACTCCGACACCAGTTCAACTCGGTCGGGCAGTGTGGGGGTTCTATACAATTGATATGTAATGGGCATATGTAAATGGTAAAAGTGCTGCCAATTAGTCAGCAAAGCAGCAGCTGCCAGTGTAGCAAAACTAAAAAGGGAATGCCAAAACGACTATTCAATGCTCTGCATATGAAATAAAAAGGAACTAAGAAAGAAATTGTATAAAACGTCGAAACCCACCAAAGAACCTTTTTTGAAATAATCTTAATTTTAACTACTGCTTAAGCTTTAAATCGTTCAATTAAAGCTTTTCTTAAGTTATTAACATAAAGTTAAAATTCCCGGCGCTATATATAATAAGAAATCAAATCGATGACTTTTCAAAATCCATAAATTAATAAGGGAAGATCCTTGAAAACCATTTCAATGAAACATCGAAAACTTTTTAATTTGAAAATTCATTAATATTAACCAGGCAGTTAAATGATCAAAATCTCGAGGAAAGAAGCTAAATTTGAATAAACTTAGCATCTTAGGTATTCAGTTTTAATAACCACAATACCACAATTCAATACCTATAATTGTTGCTAACTTAAGTCTGCCAAGCACTACTTCGTAAATAATTAAAACAATTATTTTATATAAAATAGTATATAGTATCATATTTCACATAACAACGAAAGTGATTTTAAACGAGTATCATTAAGAGCTGACATTCTTTGCGAATTCTGCCAAGCTGGACATGTTAACTGTAATTGTGTTTTAAATATGAGGCCTGATGCTCCAACCACAGACGCTGTCAAATTGTCTGTGAAACACGGGGAAACCGCAGAGCGGCAACATGTGGGCCAGGTAGACATGTTATACACTCACTTTGGGCCCTCTTCATGAAGGCGACATCTGTCACTGTCTCGAGCCGTTGGTTGCTAAAGCTTATCAAAAAACCATTTTCGCTTTGGCGCCAATTTCAGAAGAAACACGCGACTGCAGTTGGCTTGAAGCCGAACAAGGGGGCGGGGGTGGGGGGACTCTGGTTGGGACCACCCGGTTAAAACAAAAAAAGAAGAAAAAAAACTTTAGCTGGCGCGCTAATTTGTCAGCATTGGTTGACCGAAGACTGGAGGCCTGTAATTCTACGAAATCGGCTTTAGGCCATTTCGTGGCACGAAAAGGTGTCAATTCGAAAAGAATTCGAATGCAGTCGATGAGTAATAATCCCAACGAGAGAGATGGAGATCCCATTAGTTTGACTGTGCCATGAAATAAGGTGAAATGTGTGGTGATAAATTTGAATGCCTAATTGAAAATGCTGCACAATTATGTAGATTGATCAGCGTTCATATTCCCAGCATTTCCGACACTCTGCTTCTTCTGCTTCCACTTCATCTTCTTTGGTCGGTCATAAAACCCAAAGGCCTTTTGGCCATAAAAACATTTTTGCCAATTGCAAATGGCTACCGAACAGAATGGGAGCCCACACACGGCCCAACGGTTTGTCCATAGGCTTTTACAACGTTTTACGAGGCGTAAATGGTATAGGGGCTGGGGAGGGTTTGGTGTCAGGGAGGTATGAACGGTGGTTCAACCTAAGTGTAGATGGCACCTCCATTAGCTTTGCATGCAGCGCATTGGCATGTAAAACAAAATGTGCTACCTTTTTTATATTTATAGTTACATATATAAGGCTAGGCATGACAACTATTCAATGGGGTTTGGCAAGGGTTTCCATAGACACTATAATTGTTAAAGATAAATGGTTAAAAATGAATCACAGTGAATGGGTATACCATATCATAAGATCTTATGATCCAAGATTTAAGTGTATATAATATACAGCATAAATATATACAAATACATATAATTTATTTTCAAACTTTCGCTTTAATATTAAGAATTATTGTATTAGATTTAAGATTTATGTAAAAACGCTATATATAGAGTTAAGTAGAAAGCAATAGAAAATACAATTATTTCTTGAATTTTACTGTTCTTGAACATGTACCTAATATAAACCTAAAGAACTTTATATTTGTGGGAAAAGTCAGTCAAGTTTGATAGCCACTTTTATAAAATTTCAATTATTTGCTAGATTTTGCTCTAGACTTAAATGTTTTGGTACATAATAAAGAAGCGTGTGTACCACAAAAACTTCATAAAGAATGAAGAATTTTAAAAGCTGAGAAAAGCTTAAGATCATAGATATTTTAGAAATTGTTCTTGTTGTTTTTTTAAAGTAACTTTTGTATTATTTCTGGAATTTTAAGCTTTTTATTTGAAAAAGCAGCAAACAATCTTATATAATGAATACAATCACCTCCAGATTCTATAAATCTATAGAAAACCTGCATCAAAATAGGGCATTTGGAGTGCGTTGTGTGTGGCATACGTTTTGTGCATTGACTGGCTTAACATGCGTTGCTCGGTGTCCCGGCCCTTTAGGAAAATTGTTATTTACAACCTTAATCTGCGCGAGAAATGTATTAGAGAGCAGGAGAGCAGAACGGAACGCTTCGCTGTGGTTCGGGTACGGTCCGAGCGTTGAGAAGGCGCAAAGTGTTTACAAACAAAGCCCGGGCTCCGGCTCCGGCTCAGGCTCAATTAGCATACCAGCTAGGTGAGCCATGTGGCCAAGTGGCTAAGTCGTGGGATTGCCAACTGCCAACTGGCCCAAGCTGCGATTTTTATGACAGGTTAATGACACCCCACAAAATGACTAAGTAGTAGACGCTGCAGCTGCAACTGAACATCGCTGAGCTGAGCTGAGCTGAGTTGGGGCATTAATCAGCGCAGCTCTGGGAGCGACTGACCCCAATAGACAGCACAACATGGCAGCAACAGCAGAAGCAGCAGGAACAGCACATCCTTCACAATAGACAAAAGGCGTATCAATCAATTAATTGAGCATTTGCCTCACACACAAGTTCATCGAACCTCAAACCCAGCCGTAAAAGCAGCTGAAGCGGAAAAACGCTAACAACAACAGCAGCAGCAGCAGCAGGAGCAACAGCAGGAGCAGCTGGAGCTGGAACGGGTGCTTCGAAGGGGTTGACAGCTGGACAATGAATGCATGAATGAATGACAGGAGCAGCAAGAACAATTATGTTAGGGTTGCTGAACTATAAATACCCTAACAGACACATGCCCTTATAACATTCGCTTGTTTTGATCATGTCTTAAGCATAGAATATCTCGAATATCTTGATGACAGCTATATGATATCGTAGCCTAAATTTAAAAGATTATGCTCTAATATTATGATCATACTCACTCTTGTAATTGGTGACTAATTTTTTTGAGTCGTAATGTTACCAAAAACAAAAAGTTTTTCCCATAATACTTCAATAAACTAATTTAAAATACTATATCATATATTAACCGAGTGTTCATAAGATAAATCTTATATGCTAACAGCATAATAAAGCTTGTATTTTGGTTAGTTTAGTTGGCACAAAAATCAAATAAGTTGTAAAATCAAAAACTCAATTTTTGACCGATCGTTCGTAAGTTAGCTACATATATGCTACATTTTAAAAGCAAACTGAAACTGGATGTTAAGTTTAATAAAAAGATCTTAAAGAACAAACAAGTTGTTCACAACATTCCAGTTTTTGTCTGATAGTTCCCATGACAGCTTTAATATATAGTTATTCGAAAACGATAAGTATTTGTTTATATATTAGAAACGCCATTGGAGGAAGTTAACTCAAGATATCTTGAAAAGCAATAAATTTATTTAAGCAAATACTCAAATTTTGACCGTTTGTTTCTATGGCAGCTGTATAATATAGCAGTTATCCGAAAGTGAAAAGTTTTTGTTTATATGTTAGAAACTTAAAAAGATAAGTCAAGATATCTTGAAAAATAAAAAAGTAGTTTTTACAAAAACTGAAATATTGACCGATCGTTTCTATGGCATATTTATTATAAAGTTATCCGATTAAAGCGATTTCGACATATTTACTACGTGCAGCAAAAGAAGCATCTATATAAACTTTCATCAAGATAGCTTCACTGCGAGCTTAGTTCACATAGGTAAGACAGACAAACGATGCTTATAGTCCTAATCAAGACTTTATATACTTGCGAACAAGGCAATGTCTGCTTGAGCGTGTTACACAACTGAGGACAAAATTAAAATACCCCTTTGCCAATAAAATAATAAATGACAGCATGATTGAGTGCCGGTTAAAGGCAGCCCAGAACACACTAGGGGGTTTCAGGCTTAACACTAAATTTATTTACAGTCCTTGTTGTACAACTAAAACAGCATCTAAATTAATTAAAAAAACTAAACTTAAGGATAGAAGGCTCCTTACCTAAGGCTCGACGTTGGGCTAATCCTTTTAAGTTTCTGCTTCTTCTTTTTGGGCCCCACGGGGTGCGGCAATAACAAGCGAGAGGGTAAGAGTGTATGTGAGAGCGAGGGAGAGAGAGAGAGAGCGGGGTAGCTGGACACCACACTTGAAAAACTTTCGACCTTTGGGTGGGGTCCGCGTTTTTGAAGTATATATATTTTATATTCTTTCGCAATATTTTTAAGTATGCCAAATTGATGTATTCTGAATACTGTGCGTGTGTGGGATTATTATGGCATATGTTGGGGACGCACTCACGAAACTCAAATACGTGGCTAGTTGATTACAGTTATTGGAAATGCGGCACTGACTACAAATATACACATATATATTTTGTCTAAGGGTGGTTTTGAACTTGCCCGAAAAAACCGACGCAACTTTTCAAGGGTGGCACAAGCCGGCGCGTGCGATTAAAAAACACCCAAAAAACCCGAAAAAAACGTGTATAAGATGTGCGAAAAACACGGCAGTCTTAAATATATACGCAATATATAAGGAAACAGTTGGAACAAATGCTTCACTTTGGACACTTTGTCGTGCCCGGTTTAATTAAGGAAATGCGTTGCTAGGAAAAGCGTTTCAGGGGAAAATTCATACGAGATAGATACGTCCGCACGCGACGAGGCAACGGTAGAAACTCCCGAGTTCGCAAAGCACGGCCAGTGAACTTCGTTTCAGTCAGGATATATGCTGGCAAAGGAACATGCTTTCCAATTGGAATTACCAAACGGGATAAGGTTGCTAACTCTACAAACGGGGGTGCGTCATGTTTTGTTGTTGTTGCATTTGCCGGCACTGGAATCCGAACAGCTGCTCTGACGAGCAGGGTGTGTTTCATGCCAACCACAAAGGTCCTGGCAGCGGCGCCGGAGACTGGAAGGATTCACGATGCCAAAGCCGAAGCCGAATGCCGATTGTCGCATTTGTTTTGAAACGAAAGACAAGCGAAGCTGCCGCTCGGGCAGCTGTGCGCCCATTCACAACACACGCATCCTCCCACACACACACACCTACCCCTAGCCGTAATCTTACCCCTACCCCTAGGCAGGCCTATCTTCAACGCAATACCGTTAGGTGCTGCAATAACGACGCAATAAATGACGAAACCATGACAACAAGCCGAGACACCCACTTAAACATGAATAATGGCCAGTGCTGCCCCCAACCCAAGAACCTCCCTCTATGCACCAGCCCCCAACCCCACAGCTAGCTGCGCCTTTGTCTCACAACAAACGGTTAGCTCAAGAAAAATGATGAAAGATGAAAGCCAAGACGATAAAAATTATATTGAAATGTTTCCTACAAACTTATTTTCAAGGTTTTAAAATGTTTGTTTTTAAACAATATTTAAAAAATACTCTTTAATGACTTTTACTTGACTTAGCTATTTAATGCCCTGCAATAACATTTGATCACTAATACAAACGTTTCGGATCGACTATAAAACACAGTCAAAGCTGTTTGACTTTAAAATGTACTCTCAAACTTTTATTCACAATCACAACTATGACCCACAGTTGTTTGGCAATATAAAAACGCACTTTGATCTCTTACTCAACTTTGTTTTCTAAATACAAGACTAATTAATACCCTGCACGAACTTCTACCACAATCACAGATTTGTCTCAAACGAACTTGAAATACTAAAAACCAACTGAGAACGAAATTTCACAAATTTCAAATGAATTCAGATTTAAGTGCAGATTATGGGTAAAGTTATTCTAATTAATTAGAAATTCACTTTTAATTTATTTGAAAAAATATCTGAAGATATGGGTTTTTTTTAAATTAGAATGCGCCCTCCAAAAAACTCGGAATACATTAACTCGATATTAATTTAAATCCCTCTTAACTTGTTTTTAAGAATCTACGCGTGAATTTATTTTCTATTTGAGTAAAATTTGTAAAGGCAGAGTTTTCTTCGTTTGGTTAGATAGTTTATTTCAAAGCTCAGCCTAATTAAAATTTAATGCAATATATTTCAGCCCATTTAGTTCAATCTTAAAAAGGATTGAATGGGAAAATTTAACGCTTAGATGGCCGGCGATAGCCGAATAATATCAGCTAACATATAAGAACGTAATTTTTAAATTTTTAAGCTAAAATTCAGATTTTTCTGACCACTTTTTTGCTTTGCTGAACTATTTACTTACCTCAACATTTTCCACATCGTAGTAGCACAGTGAACGCATGGTTAATTCAAACCAGCGATGTTTATAGTTGACCGGCGTGAATCGTTTCTTGTTCTGGGCACGCTTCACCATCGAGCCGCTCTTAACAATATCGAATAGCTGCTCCGACATTTTGTCTTGAAAGGATTTTTTGCTGGAGTGCAGCAATGAGGACGTTTTTGGTTTGAACATCGCGCCAAGTAAAAGAGAGAGAAAGAAAGAATCTGGGGGATAAAGAAAACAAATAAGAATTGTGAGATACATCGTAAGCCATAAAGTCATGTTAGTGTTATGGCCAAAAATTGTTGGCTTACAACAGACAACGCCTCGCCACATAAATCAGTCAAGCATATGAAGTAAGCGGTGGGCGTGCGAATCTTATGCCATTGACCGTGGCCAAATCGAGTAGCCGGCTAATTGCTGTGGGCGTCGCGTCGTTTCTACAGCCATCAGTCAGAGATCTAGCTAAAACAAAAGCTCAGTTTAGAGCCCTGTGAACTGCTGTTGGGCCAGCGCAAATCGAGCGATTAAATGGCCAATTAATTAGCCAGCAGACTACGCGGAAAAACGCATGAATCCCTGCTCGGAGTTGGCTGCTGTGGTCAGCTGACCTTGAAAAACCAGTTGCAACCTCGAGCAGCAACTGTGTAGAACTGTGCACAGAACTGATTAAAGGATTAGCCCAGTGTAAGCTGATCATCGCTTCGACCAGTCCAACAGTTGCCAGCGAAGCGTGCGCACAAACAAACAGCTCGTTGGCACCAGTTTCAGTTCCAGTTCCAAGATGTAGACACGAATAAATATGCATATACAACAAGTATGTACTGGCAAATACCCCGTAAACAGCTGCGCTCGTATTCTAAAAACCATTGAGTTTCTTCTATTCATTCTTTAAAATTCTTACTTAAATAACATCTGTTTTTATGAACCGATCATTATGAAATTCTCAGATATTATTATTATATATGCTCCATTTTGGCACACGTGGGATAAATATTTTTTATTTATTCCATATCTGTGTATGTTATACAGGAAGTAAAATACCAAATTTTGTATCTCTAAAGCTTGCAAACTTTATAAATGATCAAAAAAAACTTGGTTGTTTATCGATTTTGATGACTTTTGGCAAGTTAGATATTTAATCTGATCATTTTAATAAAATGAGATTCTAAAATACTTGGCTTATAAATATTAGTTTCAATAATCTTTAAGATATGATTTTTAAAAGTGTGATAAAAATTAAAACAAAAACTTTTTCTGCGTAGATAAACTAAAATCAACATTTAAAATTGAAGTTTTTAGCCCTTGTAGGTCGGAAATGGCTTATATATATTTGTTCTTTTTGGCTTAGAGCTGCATTGTTGCAGAACTTCATTATAAATATACAGGGTATTAATAAATACACAGCTACATGCGCACACACTCACACACAATATGGGTATGTACACACTGGCTGGCAAATCTATGGAATTATCGCACTTCAACAACAACGAAAGCCGCAGCGGCTGCGCATGGAAATCAACAAACAAAAGCGACAAATGCACAGCAACAATAACTACAACGCCTGCGCACCCCTTCCACCACCATCACCCCTAGTCCGCTCCCACTCCTTTCCATCGTTCATGCGTGGCACTTTAATCAAGCAGAGCGTTGAGAGACTCAGCACACATTTGGCCATAAGTAAGCAGCAAGACCCGACTAGGATATATCCTGTTAAAAGTGATTTGGGAGTTTGTCGGCTTAAGTATGGATTGAGGCTTGACTTTATTTTATTGAAATATTCGTGAATATAAAAATCGAAACATACTGAAATTTGTGAAATTTACTAATGAAATTATAGCAAAAAATTTAAGATTAGAAGTTAAAGTTGTAAAGCCACTAGGAGTTAAAATTTTAGTCATTTATCAAGGTTCTTGCTAAATTGGCAACACTGATGTACTCAATTCCTCATTAGTATTTGCAATTTTCGATGCTAGTAGTCAAATCTATCGAACAACACTTTCGATTAATCAAATTGATCGCTCTTTAAAATGTTCTACTCGTATGCTAAATATTCACTAGTTTCGGGAGCAGTAATGTAAATAATATATTAATTGTTGTTAAAAAATTTAAAGAGTTGCCGAGCACATCATAACAAGCGCTGTAGCTATAAAAATTGCAGGGCATAATAAAATAAACACCGCAAAAGGATCGCGACGGCGGCGCATACATAAATCTTAGCCTGGGGCCTGGGGTCTGGGCATGGAACGGAGAATGAGACCGAGACGGCGACTGGACTTCGGATGGCAGCAGAAGCAGCAACAACAGCAGACTACAGACAAGAGCCAACGCGTTTCGGCAAAGCGGGCGTGGCCGTGGCCCTGGCACACACACACATACGCACACACACACACACACACTAGAGGAAAGATTCAGCTGCAGACGACTTTGAATTTCGCCACGAAAATGGCTGCGTTTAGTTTTTATTTTGCTTGCTTATTTACTTTTTGCAAATGTTTTGGTTTTTCTGTGCGTTCTGCAAGTTCTCTTTTTTATTTTATTTATTTAATTTTCGTTAAACGGGGGCGGGTGTTGCGTTGGCGTTTGACGCGGAGCGCGACCTTTGAAAGAATTTCCGACGAAATGAAACAAAAACGAGTTTGCAGCTTGAAGGCAGAGAAAAAAAACTCGAAGGCAAAGTGACAAAAAACACGGTCTGATTGGCGCTCGTTCTTATTGGATGACGCGGGTTAAGTCTTATCAGCAAACGGAACTGTAAATTCTAGTGCTGTTTTAATTGTGTTTGTTTTGCCTGCAGCTCGGCTCACATATCAATTGTGCTGATAAAACACAAAGAATAAAAACAATAAAAATAACTTCAAGCTGCATCGAAATTCGAGCAATGCATGAGAGAGGGTGACCGAGAGTGACAGGGCAATAACTGTGCCAAACTTACCACAAGTGCCGTTGATTGAGTAATTGAAGCAATGACCGATCGAAGCGCATTCAACAAAACGAAAATAATAACAACAAATCACTTTCGTTCAACAATAACAGCGACAGCGACTGCGACTGCGACGCGACCGGCTTTGACAGCATTTGCATACTGCTCTGCTCGAGCAGCAGGCGAAAAAAATTATAAACAATTCCGAGGAGGCTCAGCTGTGACACAAACACACACACGCGCACACAAACATATGAGGACTGCGCACACACAACACAGCAACAGGCGGCGTTTCGATTTCCTAATTCGCGTTAAAAAAAAGTGCACTAGCAGCTTGAGCTAACACTGTACATTCTTTGACTAGAATTGTATGGCAACTTGATTAAAGCGTGCACTCTCTTAGTGCCTATTTTAATATAATTTGAAATAAATGCGCTGCTGTGCTGTGTGGCGACCGCGCCGACGCGACGTAACTTCAAAACGCTTATCGATTAAATGCAAAACGTATCATTTATCAAAGGAGCAATATCGGCCGACCACCACACTTCTGTTTAGCAGCGTTGCCTATAGTTATCGTTTATTGATCGCAGCGTTGGCAACTATTTGAAATATGAATACAATAAAACTTTTCTAAATTTATAAATATATGATTGAGCTTCAAAATAAAAACAAAAAAAATATAAAAATAATAAGAAAGTTTGTAAATATCGTTTGCATGACGTTTAGAATACTGTACACTTAATTTATTAAGCTATGTGGATTTAGTTTGAGTGAACAAAAGCCATTAATTAAATGCGCGTCCTTAGCACTAGGTTCGGTTTCTTTTTCCTCCTCAATCCTGTTTCTTTTGAGTGGAAGCGATACGCCAGGCGCCCACCGTATAGCGCAGCCAGATCATGAACAAATCAGTGCCCATTTGTATCCATGACCAAAACGGTGACAATTTCGAGCCCTCAATTTCGGTCCATCGCACAGCCACCTCCGCCATGGGCAGCTGCAAACGCTCGGCCAGGTAGAGCAACTCCACATCGAAGGCCCAGCGCTGCACGTGCAGGCTATTGAAGAGTTTACGCGCTGTGGCGCGCGTGAATAGCTTGAAGCCGCATTGGGTGTCCCGCACAGAGCGCACGGCAAATATCCAGACGAGCGCATGAAAGCCATGCATCAGAATGGTGCTACAGGATTACAAAAATATAAGTAATTGTAAAATAATAAATAATTGCCCTCGGGCTTACCGTATGAAGCTACGCGTGGCAATCGATTCATCCTCCAGGTGGGCGCGCGACCCAATGGCAATGCCATCGTGCCGCCATTCGGGCGCCAAGCTGCTCAATGCCTCGGCCAGTTTATCGTAGTCGGCAAACTTGGTCGCTCCATCTGCGTCCGCAAAGAGCAGCTGGCGTCCACGTGCGCTCAGCATGCCCAGCCGTACGGCGCCGCCCTTGCCACGATTCTCGACCAGCTCCAGCACCCGAAACTTATTCGCACCATGCAGCTTGGAGTATTTAAGGCCGACGGCAACGGTGCCATCGCCGCTGCCATCGCTGACCACAATCACCTCGTAGCTAAAGTCGGCCTGCTGTGCGACCTTCTCCTCCAGAAAACCCAGGCACTCGTCCAGCATGGCGTCCACTATGTACGGAACATGATCATGTGACGATTACTCATAGCAAGCACTCAACCTCAAAACCTACTTCGTCGCTCCTCATTGTATGCTGGCACAATTACGCTCACCTCCAGGGTAGGCGGGTCGTCCAAACTGGGAAATTTAATTGATTTGATCGCCTTCGGATCGAGGTAGAACTTTTCTTCCTTGTGCCGCGTTATGACCGGATAAGGTTTTGTCTTATACAGCAGAACAGCTAACGCCTGCAACAAACAAACAACAACACGCACTTATTATCAAATAATCAATATCGGCTTTTATTTACATACCAACAAAACGGCCGCAAAGATGAAAACCAGCAGATAGCAGCATGCTTGCAGCAGAAAGCCCAGCATTTTTGTAGCGGATTGTAATTAAGCTAACGGCTATCTGAATGCAAACATTACTTTTTGAATTTGCGCGAAAATACGACAAAAAAAAGCCACGTATTTTGTGCCAACTTAGCCTTAGCTGGTTGCAGCTAATAAAAAATTCTACGAAGAGGACGTAGCATCTATCGGTATTGCCATAAATATCGATGTTTATGGTAAGCGCTGTGTTGCCAGACTGCGCGTGGAGACTTTGCAGATAGCGCTTTTTGCATTTAACTTGAATTTGAATTCGAATTTTATTAGCGAGTTTCAAAGTTATTTTTTGCAAGCATTTATTGTTTGCAATTGCTTTTAATTGGTAATTCGTAGCTAAAACTAACTGACCTAACGCAACAGGTGCGCTGGTGTCTATCTACGGCGGATATTTACTGCGCCTGCGCTCTCTAGTCTAAAAGGCAGATACACACTTGAGGAATTTTCAGCAGCGTCTGTCTGTTTGCTGGCCAAAATGTTTATGTGAATTATTTGAGTAAAAATAACTGAAAATGCAAGTAATTTTACTGTTTATCGCCTGGCTGGCAGTCGCTAGCTGCAGCAGCTTCAAACTCCAGCTGCAAGCGAATGTTGGCGAGCTGTTTACGTATAAAATCGAGCCACAGCTTTTCAATTGGACGCACCAGGTGATTAGCGAACAGTTTCGCTATAGGCCTTCGCTGCAGCACTATCCGGATCTGCCCAGCTGGATGCGCTACATGTACAGTCACGAGTATCACGCTGGCTTCCTCTACGGCACTCCGCCGGGCTCCGCGGCCGGCAAATTCCTCAACTTCGACGTGGTGGCCCTCAATCGCCAGAATTACGAAACACGCCAGACGCTCATCTCGATGTTTGTGGCCCACAAGTTCATCACACCCAATGTGGTGCAAATGAAGATTGATAATCTCAATTGGGTGCACTTGATGGATCCGGGACGGGTGGAGAACTTGCGCAACATATTCCGCAAGGATCTCTGGCCGGGCAGCAAGGAGGATTTGAGTGTTGTCTTCATGGAATCGGCGGTCAACATGGGCGGACGTTTGCCACTGCGTCCGCAGCAGCGCGAGGGGTGAGTAGGCAATGCAATGCAGGGTATGCAATTAGTCAAACTTTTTATGATTTACCCCAGGGTCATTGTGCACGTGGGCAGCTTTGCCCAGTTCTCGCCACGCCTCCAGGAGCTGCAGGAGGAGGTGCGTCCGCTGTACAAGCTGCCCTCCTGCACCTACAAGCGCACCTCCGTGCAGAAGATTTTCGAAAATGTCGGCTTCAAGCTGGACTGGTGTGCCTTCAAAATGGTGGGCATGGAGTCGCCCACCGAGGTCCTCTATCACAACAATCACGCCAGCGCTAGGCCGAAGGAGCAGCAGCAGCAGCAGCAGCAGCAACAAAGCGACGAGCAGCGGTACAGTGAACCCTGGCTGGCCATTCCACGCGAGGATGTGCCCATGCGCAACTATATCGATGAGTTTGCCTTCGCCTTTGCCATACCAGGCATGATCCTGGCCGTCCTCGTCGGCATACTCTCGGCTGTGCTCTGTTTTCAGCATCACAAATTGTAAGTACATGGAGTTAGGGTATTCAGCATACAATATACCCTAGCAAAAAGTAGCAAATTTGTATCACATAATGTGTAGAGCATAGAAACAGACATTCCCGTAAGCATAATGCACATATATTCTTAAAAACTAACCACAGCCGAATCGATATAGTCTATTTGAACTAAGCTCCCAGTGAAGTTATCCTAATTAAACTTGGCACAGCATCCTATTTTAGCTGCAGGACGCACATATATCAGAATTACCTAATACTATGAACAACTTTATTGTTTTTATAGATATCTCAACTAAACTCAACAAAAACTAGTTTTAGTGTGCTATTAATACATAAAGAATATCTAATCAAAATCAAAAATTTTCAAAATAAAAAAATCTTTCGAACCTTGAGTTTTTGAGTTATTTTCCAGTACATTTGCAAGGGTATTTAATCTTCGGCATTTCATAGCTAATTGTTCTATCCTATTTTAATTTAATTTGTATTTGTGTTTTCTTTTGATTTTCTTATTAGTTACGATCCACATTCAGAGTTTTTCTTTGCCAACATTTTTCACATATGCGAAGAGTCTTGGGCAAGAACGCCAAGCGATTCGGAAGATGATGGCGACAGGTGAATTTTCAGTTGAATTTCCAATGCATATTTTCATTTAGCATAGCCGTTGTGTGGGTAACTGAATTAATGAATTCTCTGAACAGTTCCATCCATCTGGACTACCCCATGTCATCCACCGTGCAAATGGTTCAGTGCTCGGACTCCAAGCCGATGCAGCCGGTGACAACGCTTAAGAGTCTCAAGGATCCCAATTTCCTACTGGACAACATAAGCTTGCGTTCCCAAAGGTTTGTAGCTGGACGTTTCAGAGTTTTTATTCCTTCTAATTATCTTATTGCATTTGCAGTCCTAGCAATAGCTTGTATCAACTGGACACTGGCGCTTCCGGCATCTACGCACGCCCCAAGCCCCCGCCGTATAAGGGCGGCACTTTGGGCCGCAACGGCGTGGACATTTGACAAACATCGCCGCGAGTGCTCTACTGTTAAAGGCGCCTCACTCAAATCAAAAGAAACGAAGCAATATATATACAACTATATATACAACTGCACATTGCCGGCACAGCAGAGTATGACAGAGGCCGGGCATATCGTAACCGCATCGAATTAAACACAAATATCAATTATATAGGGTTATGTGTAGCACATTTAGTTTAGTGTTTAGATTTGTTGAGAATAAATATCAATTGATAGATTCAACTTTTCTACCTCAGATTTAACATACGCGCAAAGCCCAAAATTTGAAATAATAGACCCCAATTGGAACTATTTTTAGTTATTAAACTATTTAGTCTTATATCTCAATTTTATATTTAATTTAATTTTTAATAATTTAGCTTTTTATGCAGTTAAATTAGCTACTTTTTCGCGTTTAAAATATTAAAATAATTTATTCAGCTTTCTGTGCATCAAATATAGTGTAAATTTGAGCTTTGTTGCACTTAAATATTAATTTTGCAGAGTAGTTAACCAATTTAACCCACAGTTTCGGCATTCACACAAAATATTGCATATATTCAAAATACGCGCTCAACTAACCGATGCAGCCCTGCACACTCGACAGTCACATGTTAACGTGTATTAGGGCCTGGTTTTGCTGATAAGCGCATTTCTTGCGGTGAAAGTTGCCAGCTTATCGCTTTCTATTTCACGCAGATTTTCAATTAAAAATTACGTGTCAATCAAAATGGTGCTAGCCTTGATTGGCTCCCTGGAGGAGCTCATCGATCAGTACAAAATAAACCTGATTCAAGCGATTTTCGTCGTCTTCATCGTAACGATCGTCTTGCTGGGCAGTTTGATGACCCTTGTGGAGAAGCATCTGCCCAGCTGCATACGTCAGTCGTTTCGCTATGGCAAGCACAGCTACAAGGGCGAGGCGGACGCAATCGTGAGCCATTTGGAGGTGCCCAAGGCGTGGTTCAGTCATTTCTACGTGTTCGCCTTTGGTTGGTCGCTGCTGGCGCTCTATTTCATCGCCAGCTCGGTTTTGGGCCAACGACGGCGCCGGAGTACGTGCTGCGCTTTTTGGACTTCATGTGCGGCGGCCGCAGTCAGCGCCAGGTGCTGGTCGACTCGAACACAGCGCTACTGGGCAGTCTGCTGCTCGGGCTGCAGTGCGTCCGTCGCTTCTACGAAACTAATTTCGTACAAATCTTCTCGAAGCGCAGCAAGATGAATCTCTCGCACTATGCGGTTGGCCATGCGCACTATTTCGGTGCCATTATCGCGTTGCTGGCGAACACGGCGGGCTTTGTGCGCGGCTCGAAGCCGGCGCCGTTTACTCTTTCAAATCTAACGCTGCTGCAGGCGACCTACATCCTCGTCTTCCTCTTCGCCTGGCTGCAGCAGTATGCCAGCAACATGCGACTGGTCAATCTGCGCAAGAATGCCAAGACGGGCGCTGTGCAAACGGAGGCACATCTGCTGCCCACCGGCGGCTGGTTCAATTTAATCTCCTCACCGCACATGTTCTTCGAGGTCGTCATGTACTTCTGCCTGGCCGATCTATTTACGCCCATCAGCACTTGGAAGCTGATTTTCCTTTGGGTGGCCAGCAATCAGACAATAAACGCGCTGCTCACGCATCAATGGTACAAGGAGAACTTTAAGGACTATCCCAAGCGACGACATGCCATCATTCCCTGGCTACTGTAGACTTACATTTCATTTGTGGTACTTATTTATTAGTGGCATTTATTATTAAACTCGTTTTACACACACACAAACACACACATGGGGGTGTACTCGGTGCTTGCTTGTCAATTTGAACTATATAAAACGTTAATAACGTTCCACTCGAACTTGGTGTTTGAAAAAGTGGGGCGTCAGTCGATTTTACTTAAACAAGAAACTGCAGGAAAAGAATACGAAAATTAAATACGCATATATACTTGTCTGTTCAGTCGGACTTACCTATAAGGATAACCCTGCGCCTTGGAACGGAATACGGATAGCAAGAAGGAGAAGAATACCGTTAACAGTACTAAACCGACCATGGCCATAATGCGGCTTCTATTGTGCGCCTTCTGTGACCCGGACTCAATGAGCAAAATCATGCCCAGCACTATCATGGCATCTGTAAGCAGTAAAATTACCAGTTGAGCAGTTGGTAAACAGATTCAAGTCTCGAAACTCACTTAAGAACATGACAATGTACGTCTCCACGACCAGTTGGCCCTGCGACGAGCCGTGTATGTAGGCAACGCCGCCGTTTTGCGTCTTATGCACCAGGGGCGGACCACGTATGTGATTCCACATCTGGCCCGAGATCATGGCGAAGCAGAAGACGAGGGCAATGGCACCCCATAAATTTTTGTTGTACAAAAACTCCAGATTATTGCGACGAATATACAGGAAGCTGGCCACCAGTGCGACCAGGGTGATCATGGCCACGGTGCCCGAATAATTTGGTGGCCGGAAAATGCGTATTGTGATATCCGTACGTTCGGCCACAAATTTCGCAATGGAATCGGCGGAAAAGCCAACGCGATGTATGTCCATCGTATCGGCACCCTTTGGCTTGCCCTTGGCCGGGAAATGCATGAAAACGGGCGCCGTATTCAGGCGCAGCATTTGAAACACATCCGAACCGTCATCGAAATCGACCATGGCAAAGAACAGCTTATTCGAATAGATCGGCGAGAAGCGATACGAGTTGGCCACAATGCTGAACTCGTCGTGCGCATGACGACATATCTGGCACTGACGGGACGGCGCCAGCGCCGTCAGCATCACAATCATGGAGTAGTTGCGCGGCGTGTTCTTCACATATTCCCGGAACTTGGGTCCATTGAAGCGCAACAGCGGCTTCTTCATGTTCATCTCCACCAGATTCTGCACGCGGTCCGATAGCGACAGACTCGTCTACAACAAATAAAACATTGTTTACATTCTTCGTAAAATGCCGGAACCGGTTAATGCAGCCGATTGGTCAATGGAAATGACGTGGCCAATGGGGGCTGTACGTACCTTCTGTTTACCCTGTGCTGCCACGAAAATCAGGCAGCCCAGCAGCACCACGAGTGCGCACAAAAGCGTGTTGCGCACCAGCTTCATTTTCTAGTGATTTTTTATTACAATTTTCACTAATTTAGAGTCAAAAAATTACAATAAAAATTTCTTCTGGCGGCACTGCATGCAGCTGATTGTGAATGGCAACTGCGTAAAGGCGCTGCCAGACTATCAACACTCTGCTTCTTGCTGCGTTGCCATTCGCACAGATTTAACATAAATTTTGTACATTGGATTAGAATTTGTGTTGGTAATCATTGAAGCATCGATGATTTATGTAAATTTACAAATGTCGGAAAAACCACTTAAAAGTTATGTTTTTCTTTTTGGTTTTTAAGAAAAATATATATATTTCAAAATATATTTAATATTTATCAGCTTCAGCTTTAGCTTAGTCAATAAGGCTTGTTTATAATAATCGATCGAGACACATCGACATATCGTATAACATCGGGTTTAAATTACACACGATCGCTGCTGTAAACATCGATGTTAAGATATTTTTATCATCACTATTTCATCAGTGTTTTGTTGCAATTTCCATCTCTATCGTCAACTAATCGCGTTGCAGAGACGCGTTTGGTCGACTATTTTTTATTTGTCTTTATTTTATTTTAACTTAAGCTCTAATTTATTTAAGTGTGTAGAGGTAGCGTCGACAGCCATGAGCGATGTATTAAAGAGCTCGCAGGAGCGTTCGCGTAAACGCAGGCTGTTGCTTGCCCAAACGGTGAGTGAGCGTAATCTTTCGTCCATTTGTTTTTGCAGAATTTTAAAATTTGTTGTAATTTTTAGCTCGGTTTGTCCAGTGTTGATGAGCTGAAGAAGGTGCTGGGCAATGCAGAAGATGGCAATAACTATGCCGGTGTTGGTGGTAGCCGACAGCTTAACGCAACTGGACAAAGGGACGAAGAGGATGGCGCCGGCGGTGGCGCATCATCGTCGAAGAAAACGCCCAACGAGATCATTTACCGGGACTCATCGACGTTCTTGAAGGGCACACAGTCTTCCAATCCGCATAACGATTACTGCCAGCACTTTGTGGACACCGGTCAAAGGCCACAGAACTTTATACGCGATGTCGGTCTGGCCGATCGCTTCGAGGAATATCCCAAGCTGCGCGAGCTTATCAAGCTGAAGGACAAGCTTATCCAGGACACCGCATCGCCGCCGATGTATCTGAAAGCCGATCTGAAAACGTTGGATGTGAAAACGCTGGGCACCAAGTTCGATGTGATACTCATTGAGCCACCGCTGGAGGAATATGCTCGAGCAGCGCCTGCAGTGGCTACGGTGGGTGGGGCGCCGCGTGTCTTCTGGAACTGGGATGACATACTCAGTAAGTTGCTCGAAGAAGTGTATTAATAGCTAATATATATATATATAATATATTGCATGCAGATTTGGACGTCGGCGAGATAGCCGAACATCGTTCGTTTGTGTTCCTGTGGTGTGGTTCATCGGAGGGCTTGGACCAGGGTCGCAACTGCCTTAAAAAGTGGGGCTTTCGTCGCTGCGAGGACATCTGCTGGATACGCACAAACATCAACAAGCCGGGCCACTCCAAGCAGGCCGTTCCAAAATCCGTTTTCCAGCGCACAAAGGAGCACTGCCTGATGGGCATCAAGGGCACGGTACGGCGTTCCAGCGATGGTGATTTCATACACGCCAATGTGGACATTGATTTGATAATATCCGAGGAGGAGGAGTTTGGCAGCTTCGAGAAGCCCATCGAGATCTTTCATATCATTGAACACTTTTGCCTGGGCCGACGGCGTTTGCATTTGTTCGGGCGCGATTCCAGCATTAGGCCAGGCTGGCTAACGGTCGGACCGGAGCTGACCAATTCCAACTTCAATGCCGAGCAATATCAGACCTACTTTGCGGAGGCCACTGCCACCGGCTGCACCAGCCGCATCGAAATGCTGCGGCCAAAGAGCCCGCCACCGAATAGCAAAGTCTTACGTGGCCGTGGACGCGGCTTTCCACGTGGTCGTGGCCGGCCCAGATAATAAACACGGCCAATTCATGTATTCATAGTTTGTAAGTGCGATAAATGTTCACTGGTCGATGCGTGCTAGCAAATTAGCACACAAAACATTCGATTGATCTTGGACACAGCTTATTGTACTCTATACTGCAGGATTACTCTTATGTTTAGGGTACAACTTATTCGTATGTCATTGTACACTTTGTAATGATAGGACTAAAGCTATAATAAAAACAAAATCTAACGCTGCAGACTGGGATGTTTGTTCAGATGCCGCATATAAACGTCGAGCTCGTCCTCGTCGTCGGAACTGCTCCGTGCAGGCGCAATGTTTGCCACCTCATCGTCATCACTGGACTCAAAGTAGGCATCCTCTTCGTCTCGTTCAATTTGCTTCAGGTCATCGAGCTGCGCATTATCATCCACGGCTGTGTAATCGAAATCCTGATCCTGGCCACTGAGAAAGCGTTCCTTCATCAAGCCCATAAACTCATTGCGCAGCAGCTCCCTTTCGCCGGGATTGTAATACTCCGCTGTGGTTATTCTACTGACTATCGCTGGCGCCGCTGTAATTCGACTCGTGGAGCAGGCCACCGGCTCATCATCGTCGAAGCCACCCCATTGCTGGCGACATGCATCGGGCACTTCACAATCAGTGTTTGCTGATGTTGCCGGTTCCGGCTCCGATTGCCCCTCTGTGCTGCTCTCCACCTGCTGCAGCAGTTCGTCGCGCTGCCTCTGCTCCAACGTGTGCATCAGTATGCCCGAGAAGCTTGTATTGCGCACATCATAGCTGTCGCGCTGTTTCTTCTCCGCCTCTGTGAGGTATTGTCCGACCAGCTCCTGGTACAGCTCTGGCGCCCGCTGCATCATTTCGTGCTCGCTAAAGTACTCGCCCTTCTGCAACAGCTGCTGCATGGCTTGGTAGCGTCTATTCTTAACGCAGACCGAGCGTGTGTCCAGCTTGCGTTTAAAATCCTCGAGCAGCAGGCAAATCTCCTCCAGATTCTCATCGTGCTTGATGGGCTCCTGTACGCCCAGTGCCTTAAAATCGCCTAATTGTTGCTCGTTTAAATAGCCGCCGAAACGTATTAAAAAGTTCTCTCGATTTTTGTGAAATGCATCTTGGGCAATTTGTTGCTTTTCCAATAGATTCAATTCGGGATCATCGATTTGTTGCGATTTAAAAATGATATTGGTATTCTCGGCGAGTGCTTTGAATATGTCCACAAGTTGAGTTGGTAATTCGGCTTCTTGTGAGCTGTTTTCTACGCTCGCGGTTTCGGTTTGCGTCATTTTAGGAAATTAAATATTTGTAAACAAATGCTTCTTCTTGCGTGCAAGGCATTCGCACCGAATAGGTAACAAAATATAATTGATATCGGTAATCATCAGTGTTGTACATCGTAGTTCAATTTAAAGAGTAAGCTTAGTCGTTCTATGACAATAAAACATTGAGTAGATTTTTTTATTTAATTTGATGAGTTTAGCGTTTGATTCCATATTTAACCTGCTGCAAATCAAATGTAATAAATAAATATTAAGCTCAGTCAATCAAGCAATGAACTAGCAATTTCAGACGTAGTTCGTTCATTCAGTTAGGTGAGCAGTTCGATCGAACTTGTTCAAAGAGTTCCGACACAGTTCTTGCTCTCGTTGCCATTGAACTTTTCTTTGCCTTTAGCGCCAGCTGTTCTAAGTTATAAACAAGAGCGACGGCAGCTAATCAGTATCGCGCAATTCGCACAATAAAGGGTTTCGGTTTTACACCACAGTACTATTTATCGCTGATTGCGACTGAGCCCCGCGCGCGTTCTCACTGTGCGGCAAATGATGACTAATAAACAAAGCTGCGTGAAAAAAAGAAAAAGTCCCGTACTCACTTTTGTTTGCAAACGCTAAAGCCGTAAAGTGCAAATACCATGTCGGACATTGACTGGAATTTCGCGTGGAACTGGACACACTTCTGTCCAACGGGCCTGAAGCCGTTCGCTAACGATACCAACGATCTGTTGCCCTGCTTCCAGAAGACGCTGCTCCAACTGCCCGTCTATACGGTTTTTGCTGCCATATCCGCCTACAATTTCGGCGATCATACGCACCAGATAACGCGCAATGGACTGCAATTGCAATTACTGGCGTTCCGCACAGTGTTTAGCATTATTTTGGCACTGTTGCCCATATCCAAGATATTTGTGTTCCACCGTGCCGGCATCGAATTGTATGCGGTCGATGTGCTCGTCGTCAGCGCCGAGTGCATCATGTGGATAGTGCATTGTGGTAAGTTCTATGCGAGATAAGTGGGTGCTATCGAGAGTTGATTGACGGTATGCACGCTTTCAGGTTACCTGCTGACGGCACGTCACTATGGCACGCTCAGCCATCGCGGTGGCCTGCTACTGAATGTCTTTTGGCTAACGGTTGTGGTGCTCGACGGCATCTGGCTGCGCACCAGTCGCCATTTCGAGTGGTGGCCCTGGAGCCTGGCCACACTGTTGTGTGATCTTTGCTATGCCGCCACGCTGCTGCCCAAGGGCCAGGCCATATTGTCCAGCACAACGGCTGTCAACAGAGATCGCGAACAGGAGGCGCTGCTGACCAATCGCTATACCTACTTTCACTTTGAGCTGAACGAGGCTCTGCTGGGCCATGCCCAGGACGAGGCCAGTTGGCCGTCGCGCTTCATCTTCCACTGGGTGCGGCCGCTGATCAGCAAAGGCGTCGCCGGCAAACTGCGTCGCATCGAGGATCTGTTCGATTTGCCAGATGCGCTCAACATTGCACGGCTCAGCGAGCGTTTGCATCTGGCGCTTTCGCAATCGCAGAGCGTATTGCGGGCGCTGCACAAGTGCTTCGGTTTTGAGTTCTATTTGATTGGACTGTTGCGTCTGGTCGCGGACATATCCAGCTTTGCAGGGCCGCTGCTGCTGGGCGGCCTGCTCAGCCAGGATGGCAAAAGCCCAACGGACAACCGAGCCTATTACTATGCCCTGGCCCTGTTTGGCAGCACTTTGCTGTCCGCGCTCTGTGGCTGCCACTTCGACTGGCGCATGGCCATGGTCAGCATGAAGATGCGCGTGGGCGTTGTCAATAGCATCTATCGCAAGGCGCTGGAGGCGCGCGGCGTACGTGAATCGCGACCGGATATGCTAAATCTGATGTCCACCGATGCGGATCGCATTGTCAACTCGTGCATTAGTTTTCACTTCTTCTGGAGCATACCGTTCAAGCTGTTCACCACGCTGTATCTGCTCTATCTGCAGCTGGGCGCGGCCTTCTTGGCTGGCGTCATCTTTGCCGCCCTGCTGATACCCATTAATCGCTGGCTGGCCAAGCGCATAGGCGTCTACTCAACGGGCCTGATGACCGCCAAGGATGCGCGTCTCTCTGCCACGACGGAGACGATGCAGGGCGCCAAGCAGATCAAGACCAATGCCTGGGAGCCCATCTTCATTACCAAAATACGCGCACTGCGCGCTGCGGAGCTCAAGTATCTGTCCAAGCGCAAATATCTGGATGCCATGTGCGTGTATTTCTGGGCAACGACGCCAGTGCTTATGTGCCTGCTCACATTTGGCGTATCCGTGCTGATGGGCAATCCGTTGGTTGCCTCCACGACGTACACCAGCGTTGCACTGCTCTACATGCTGATTGGGCCGCTGAACGCCTTTCCCTGGGTGCTCAATGGGCTGATCGAGGCGTGGGTGTCACTGCGACGCGTACAGCAGCTGATGGATGAGCCCAATTTAGATTACTCCAGCTACTATAATCCCATTATGCGTGGCAGTGCCAGTCCAGATGCGACGCCCAGTGTGCTGCAAATGAAGTGCGCCCACTTTGTGCACGATGCGGCGCACAACGAAAGCGAAAGCGACAGCGAGCCAACTGGCGCCCAGTTCCGTTTGAGCGAGATCAGTGTGGACTTCAAGGCGGGCCAGCTAATCTGCATCGAGGGACCTGTGGGCGGCGGCAAGAGCAGCTTTCTCACGGCCATCATAGCCGGCCTGCAGTGTCTCGGCGGCGAGGTGTGCGTCCAGGAGCTGACCACCGGCTTTGGCTATGTGCCACAATCGCCGTGGCTGCAACGTGCCACCATACGCGACAACATCGTATGGGGCAGCAACTTTGACGAGCAGTGGTACAAAACGGTCCTGCACGCCTGCGCCCTGAACGAGGATATACGCACCCTGGGCGGTGATCTCACTGGCGTCGGTGAGAACGGACGCACGCTCTCCGGCGGGCAGCGCGCACGGGTCGCCTTGGCGCGTGCCGTCTACCAGGACAAGAAGGGTGAGTTGAGTCTACACGGCATCCAAAGCAAACCGCTAAAAATAGGGTATATTAAGCGAATCATATAAATGTATATTTATTTGATTAGCATTAAGAGCTGAGTCAATATTGAATTGTTCGTTCCTTTGTCTGCCTGTCCGTCCGTGCCTCTGTCTGTTGTCTGCTTTTTTATCTGCAATGAAGCTAGTTACTTATTTTATATATATTTTAAATGTAGGCTTTTGTATAGCATATGCATAAAGTAATTATTTTAATAGCTAGCAACTAATATCGGTAAATTATTCGTCTTAGTTCGTTGAGCATATATGCATGGAAGATTATAATTGTCAACAGCTTCAAATATAGTTACTAATTTAGCTTAAAAATGTAAGTATATTTCAGCTGTTTAACATGTCACAGCCAAGGGAACAGGGTATCTAATAGCCGAAAATGTCCATTATTTTATTTGTTTTTGTCACTTGTTTTTTTTTATCATAGGAAAAACTGTCTGGTTGTATAAAAATGCCATATATCAATTTTGGTAGAACTCGTTTAATTATCTCTTAATTGGAATTGATAAAAAACCATTCCGCTTATTTACTTACAATTTACTCATTTGCTGGATACTACCAGGAATTTTCTGGTTGGGCACTTTTGATTAGATATTATTTATTGTCTTTAAATGTATTGTATTGTTTTGGAAGATCTCGCTTATGACCAATAGGTTAAGTTAAAATT
Source organism: Drosophila robusta (assembly GCA_035043565.1). Taxonomy (NCBI): domain Eukaryota; kingdom Metazoa; phylum Arthropoda; class Insecta; order Diptera; family Drosophilidae; genus Drosophila; species Drosophila robusta. The sequence continues at coordinate 5,924,625 of JAWNMW010000583.1, read as the reverse complement.
ATTGCCAGGTTTCTACTAAGGTTTACATGAAGCTATTTATATTTATGTTTATTGATATTTAATTAAACTACTTGCGGCTCACTTGCAGTTTACCTCCTGGACGATGTGCTCTCCGCACTGGACGCACACGTGGCCAAGCACATCATACGCCACTGTCTGCTGGGCCTGCTGAAGCAGAAGACGCGCATTGTGGTCACACGGAGCACCCAGTTGTTCTTCCACGCCAATCAGATACTGCATGTGCGAGATGGCCAGTTGCGGCCCAGCGACTACATGACCGAGAGCATTGATCTGAGTCTGGACGAGGAGTCGCCGGGCGACTCGTTGGCGTTGCGTCGCTGTTCCGTGGAGCTGCCCAATGCGGCGGATGAGGACAAGCGCAGCGTTGACAGCCTCCTGCTGGAGGAGTCGCGCGAATTTGGCCATCTGGCGGGCAATGTGTTTGCCTGCTATTGGCGCGCCGTCACCGCACCGGTGGCCATCACCGTGCTGCTGTCCGTGCTGCTTATGCAGCTGACTCGCAACCTGAGCGACACCTGGCTGGCGAACTGGGTCACCGAGACGACGCTCGATGGCCACACGAATGACACAACGCTGCAGCACCAGCTCATCCGATCCGACGTGTCGGCCAGTGATGATGCTAAGGCGCATACCACGGGCTACTATTTGGGCATCTTTGCGGCCATTGGTGTGACCAATTCCGTGGTGACACTCTGCCGTGCCTTTCTCTTCGCCTACGCCGGCATCAAGGCGGCCATCTTTATGCACGAGCAGCTGCTCAAGCGCGTCATGTTTGTGAGTATTATCCGCGATTTCATAATTATATTTTCTGGGTCGAATGGGTGTATCAAAGTGGAGTCAATGTGTTCAACAGGCTGTAATGTCAAACTTCGACACCATTAGATATATGTACATATGTACATATGAATAAAACAAACAAATCTGAGGTCAACCCATGATAAAAATGGTAAGCACCATGAATATCGGTTCAGTTTTGACAAAGTTATGGCACTATGAAATCTAGCGGGGATGGATTTGGGAACTTTGCATGCCTACATTTTTGTAAATTTTGGCATATTTGTTTTTTCTTTTTTTATACTCGTTCCCGAAATGAAATTGTGTATTAATTTTGTGCAATGTCTGTCCGTCTGTCCGGATGAATGATATAGACTTGAAACTTTGGATATATACTTGTAGTTATCAGCTACTCACACAATTTTAAAGCTAGAGACACCAAACTTGGTATGTAGATTGCTGGTGACCTCACCAAAAGATTGCGACTTTGATATCCCGGCCACGCCCACTGGAAACCAGGCCAGCCATCCAGCCTTAAAAAATCGGAAATGGCTATCTCACAGTTTTTGAACTAGAGTAACCAGATTTTAAAGGTCACCCCCTTTAAATACGGATCAAAAAATTTTCCATCAACCCACCTCAACCCCTAAAAAAGTTAATTCTATATTTTTCCAAAATAATAATAACTTCTATGTACTGTAAACGAGTATACGCAGTCGGTTACGTCCGACAGCAGCGTTCTTACTTGTTTTAGTTGAAATTCTGAGGGGGTCAAATTTGTTGTCAAAAATCATGCAAAAATGTACAAAAATTTTGACATATAAAGCTCTCGGATCCATAGCTCCCATATTTCAAACGCCCATAACTTTATTAAAACTGAACCGATTTTAACGTCTGATGGCATTTTGTTCATGGTTTATTTTCTAGATTGATTCTGCATTTAAACTATATGCATTATTGAAAATAAATTTTTTTTTGAATTTTTGGGAAAAAAGCATGTACCCCCTTACTCATTTTGGAAAATTTTTTTTTTTAAATTTAGAATCCGGAATTTCTATTTTTAATCGATTGTGGTTGTCACAATTGGTATAAAAAACAACATTAAAACCGATTCTGATAGAGTCAAATTTTTTGTCAAAAATCATGCAAAAATGTACAAAAATTTTGACATGTAAATCTCTCGGATCCATTGCTCCCATATTTCAAACACCCATAAATTTGTTAAAACTGAACCGATTTTCACGTCTGATGACATTTTGTTCATGGTTTATCTTCTAGATTGATTCTGCATTTAAACTATATGCATTATTGAAAATAAATTTTTTTTGAATTTTTTGGGGAAAAAAGCATGACCCCCCCCCCCCCCTTACTCATTTTGGAAAATTATTTTTTTTTAAATTTAGAATCCGGAATTTCTTTTTAATCGATTGTGGTTGCCACAATTGGTATAAAAAACAACATTAAAACCGATTCTGATGGGGTCAAATTTTTTGTCAAAAATCATGCAAAAATTTACACAAATTTTGACATGTGAAGCTCTCGGATCCATTGCTCCCATATTTCAAACACCCATAAATTTGTTAAAACTGAACCGATTTTCACGTCTGATGACATTTTGTTCATGGTTTATCTTCTAGATTTATTGTGCATTTAAACTTAATGCATTATTGAAAATAAATTTTTGAATTTTTTAAATAGTGGTCAAACCTTAATGAAAATGGAAATGAAATTAACCAAGTTATTGGAGTGCATGTGTGCTGTTATGCTCTAAAAAGTGTGGGAGCAATTCTTATGCTGGTTGTAGGATATAAGTTAGCCAAACGCACTCGACTAGAGCACTCTTCACCAGTTTATTAATGAATTGTGATTGCTTGTAGGCTAAGTTTAACTTCTTTGACGTCACCTCCGTGGGTCGCATTCTCAACCGCTTCTCCTCGGACACGAACACCGTGGACGACTCGCTGCCCTTCATCCTGAACATTCTGCTGGCCCAACTGGCGGGATTGGTGGGCGCCCTGTGCGTCAGCCTGTATGCAATGCCCTGGCTGGTGCTGATCGTAATACCCATGGTGCCGATCTATTTGAATCTGCAGCAACGCTATCGCCACGCCTCGCGTGATATTAAGCGATTGTCCAGCAATGCGATGTCTCCACTCTACACGCACTTCACGGAGACGCTGCAGGGCCTGGCCACGATACGGAGCATGCGTGCGAGTGGCCGTTTCCAGCGCGATTTTCAGGCCAAGCTCGAGGAGAGCACCAAGGCGCAGTTGTCCGCGGCAGCGGCCCAACAGTGGCTCGCGCTGCGTCTCCAGCTGCTGGGCGCTGTGCTGGTGGGCGGCGCTGGTTTGTTGGCCGCCATAACGGCCTCGCATACGACAAGTCCTGGCCTGGTGGGTCTGTGCATATCGTATGCCCTGTCCATAACTGGACAGTTGGGTGATCTGCTGCACGCCGTGGCCGAGACCGAACAGGAGCTGGTCGCTGTCGAGCGTGTGGATCAGTATTTGCAGCTGGAGCCCGAACAGAATGCGGAGGGCAGCGCCGATCCACCATTTGGCTGGCCCACACAGGGTGTGCTAAGTTTTAAGAATGTGCAGCTCAGCTACAGGGAGCACTTGTCGCCGGCGTTGCGCGGCATCAGCTTCGAAACGGAGGCTTTCGAACGCATTGGCATCGTGGGACGCACCGGCGCCGGCAAGAGCTCTTTGCTGGCCGCCCTGCTGCGCGTTGTGCCGCTCAGTCAGGGCGAGATTTATCTCGACCAGATGAATTTGAAGACACTGGCGTTGAGTCTGTTGCGCGATCGCATCGGCGTCATCACACAGGAGCCTTTTCTCTTGAGGGTAAGTTGATTCACGATCTCATTTGAAATTGTTGGCAAATCAACTCTAAACTTTATCAACTTTGCAGGCACCGTGCGTGAAAATCTGGATCCTAGTCACAAATATTACGATTCTGAGATTTGGCACGCCATCAAGAACTCGGCGGCGGCCACGCTGCTCGTCCAGCAGCTGGGCGGCTTGGATGGACGTGTCGATCGGACCGGCAATAATTTATCGGCCGGCCAACGTCAGCTGCTCTGCCTGGCGCGGGCGCTGCTCAAGAATGCCAAGGTCGTTTGCATCGATGAGGGCACCTCCTCGCTGGACGACGAGTCGGACCTGTGCATGCAGCAGGCGCTGCGCAACGCGTTCAAGAGCTGCACATTGATTTTCATCGCGCATCGTTTGCGCGGCCTGCAGGCCATGGATCGCATACTTGTGCTGGACGATGGGCGCATCTGTGAGCAGGGCAAACCGCAGGAATTGGCAGCTGATAGCAAGTCCCTCTTCCATGGCATGCTGCAGGCGCAGGACATTAGTCTGGCGGACTTTGCTAAAATCGATTAGATGTAAATACCGAAAATGATGTTCGATTCACGTGTAACTTGCTTGGATCTGTGTATTTATTATTTCAATAGTTCTTTATTTAATGTATATTTAGTCTTTACATTTATACCAAATATAATACAAGATTTTATGCGACAGATCAGTTACAAAAATTATTATTTTCTATGTTTTCTTAGCTAATCGCTTTAATCGAGTCCACACAAATGTGGACTTTAAATAATTATATATATATTATATATATGTGTATACTAGATCTCATAATTGCAATATGGTTAAAGTAAATTTATCCAAAATGACACAACTTTCTTAATAATGTTATAATAACCATGCATAGGCGCAAAATTACTTTTAAATATTCTTAAAAAACATCTAAGCAATTTCAAGCTATTTTTAGTTTCTGAGTTTTTCTCAATACTTTTTCCTATAATATTGTGTGTTTTCAACTTTAGCGATGATTTTTTTCACGTTTTTTTTAATGAAACATAGCCTTCTTAACAAATTGAGGAAACAAAAATATATGCTATTTATATATATTATCGAAAGTGTACTATATTGAAACTGGATAACGATTTAATCCACATAAACCTACAGCTGAGATTTACATTCACAACTCAAGTTCTTTGATGAAATGATGTGACTTTAATTAATTATTCTAGGAATAGTATTGCCAGTTAACAAGCTAATCATGTAACTCTTAGCTTGCTTAATAAATTACAAAACAAAAAGAGAACTAAAACCAACTTGCAATTTGGTCTAGTCTAAACAATGTTGTGGTTATAAATAAGCTTCTGAGTGTTAATTAACTAACAACTTGCTTGAAATTGACTCAGAACTGGTAAAATTATAACGAAATAAAAGTGAAGAATTGAAATATCTAGTTGAAAAGCTTCTCGCCTGGCTGGCCAGTAATGTGCTGAAACTGCTGTGGATGGTACGGCGGCTTGGTCAGCATCTCGTTGATGGCGCGTTCATAGAGGGCTGTATAAAGACGCAAGTCCATGTTGGTATGGTCCTGTCGAGATGGGTTTAAGGCGCATTAAAACTTGGAATTCACAAGAAATGCAAGTTAACTGCTTCTTTGAAGTTATAAAGAAGGATAACTTATCTTCGGGTTGAATACCCTTGCAGATGAAAGCACGATATTATATTAATGAACTGAATCTATCTATATAAAAAGTAAGTTTTTCAGATGAGTATTGCTATGGAAACTAGTATATGTTACAGTAATAAATTTTTGTCTTGTTGCAAACATTTCTAAAAACGAAAAGTGTACAATAAGATAGCTTAATAAAAGCAGACAAACGGACAGGACTATATTGACTATGGTTAAACTATATGCGATCAGAGATATCTCTATTCGTGCCAAAGCTAATCTTCTGCAAGGGTATGAAAAAAAGTTTAGAATGAACTGTGTGATGCATGAGTTAGTTAGTTAATTGATGCTGGTTAGGACATATTAAATATATGAGATTAGTGCACAATGAGACCAGTGATTAGTACATTAGTCCATATAAATGCAAACTCATACTAATACCTTGACATGGATACGCAGTCCGGCAGCTAAAACGCAGCAAAAGATAACGGTAGAAACTTTGTGTGTGTACCAGTTTATGTGTGTGATCAAGTAATACCTTCAGATCGTTGCGCACCAAGTATATGATGCGTCTCATATCGTGTATGGCCTGATAAATATGCTGGTACGTGGCGCTCTCGCATTTCAGGATTATCGCGCGCACGTCAATGAACTCGTTCTGGCAGCGCTCGAAGAAATACGGATACTGAAAAAATCAAATAGTGTCACATTAAAGCAGGTAACAAAACTAAAAAATATATATATACATATAATACATAAAATATATGTCGTCATTCATAGAGAAATACAGCTCCTTTTTGCAAAAAATTTTAGTTTTTAACTTATGTTTTTAAATATTTTTAAACTAACGTTTTTGCATGTATACATTAAAATTTAAAAAAATTAATTTTATCCATATGGAATTATTCTTTAAAAATGCATTCGAAATATATTTTAATATACTTTTTATTATAAAAATTATTTATCATTTTTAAATACTTTTTAATGTAGATCTTTTATAGGCTCTAGAAAAAAATAATAATAAAAAATATGGTATATTTATGGATCAAAGCTCACTCATTTTTGTTCGGTATAATTGATTTTCGGCATATCATAAATATATAGCATAAATATCAATAATTTTTAAATTAATCGGTTAAAAAATGTTATTTAAGAATTACATTTTAAAAGGATGCTGAGCGAGCAGTTTTAAAATAGTATAGTAGCTGATCTATTTATTTATATAAATATATATATATGTATATAGCTTCCCAGTGTCTTAACTCACATAGTTGCGTGTAAATTGCTTTTGGAAGAACCGATCGATGTTCTGCAGTTGCATTATCCGGCTGCTCATCTCGTACAGCTTGCGCGCCATCTCTCGACCCACATGGGACACGGGGGTCGTATAGGGTTTGCCGTCGTTGTGACGACACTGGGTCGTCTTCAGTTTGGGGTTCTGGCCGTTGAGCGCAGCCCTCAGCTGCTCGAACGGCTGCTGTGCCGGCTGTTTGGCATTTTGTGCGCTGCTCCCGGAGGTGTTGGCCGACTGCGTGTTGTTCTTCCAAATGTTGGCCAAATTTTGTGCTGATAGCGTTGGAGTCGGCGGCGGCGGCGGCGGCGGCGTTGTCGTTTGTTCCCCTGTATTTGCATCCTTCTTGAGCGGCGTATAGGTGCCAGTCTTCAGGTACGTCCCATTGGCGTTGACGCAGCGTTGCGCCTCCTCCGAATCCTGGATCATGGTGTACAAATAGTTCAAATCGACGCTATATTTCGACTGACTATCTTGGGCCGATGTCTCCGCCTGCGGCAGCGGTTCACTGAAGCTATTGGCCAGACTATCGGCATTATTGCCGCTCTTCATGCTATTGTAGGGTGTGCTGTAGGCGCTGGGACCACGACCGTTGTCAGGAGCCAGATGCACTGGGGCCGGCTTTGGAAGGGGTATCTCGGTGCCGTTTAATGTTTTATTGCTGGAATTTGAGTCGCTGCTGTTGCCGTTGCTGCTCCAGTTGTTGTTGTTGTTGCTGCTGTTGTTGCTGTTGTTGTTGCTGCTGATGTTGCAATTGTTGCTAATGTCCAGCTTGCAGAAGCTGTTCTTCTGCTTCTGCAGCATGCCATCCAGATTGACAAACGACTTGATGATCATCTCGACCAGCGTCAGCGTGGTTATCTGCCAGATATCAAAGGCGGCCATAAAGCCACCCGGCAGCTCGTCCTTGATCTTGTTGAGGCCATCGGGCGTATTGTACACATAGCCCTTGAGTATAACCCACGAGTTGACAATGCGCGTGAACACAAAAATGAAGTCCTTCACCGCCCAAGCAATGCCCTGCGAATTGATATTGGGCAGCACACCATCCGGCCGCAACAGATCCTGCTTGAGCCGTGCGCACAGCGTGTCCATCTTCTTGAAACAGGGACGCTGACGATGCGCATTGGCCAGCCGTTCGGCTATATCGCTGCCCTTGAGCGCGATGCGCGTTATGTCCTGCAGACGCTGTATGGGCAGTGTTATCTCCGAATTGCGACGATCCCCCTGCTGTATACATGGGAAGCCGTAGCTTTCAAATGAGCTTCTGCTGTTGGACGACTCCTTACTACTAAAATATACAGAGAGAAGAGTCTGACTTGAATTGATATTGATATGAGAAATGCAAGATATATTCCACTGAAAGCTGATAATCCCCTTGGGTCAGAAACGAGCAATCCATCTTCACTGACTATCGTCACAGCCTCAGGTGAACATCTCATACTTTAACAAGAACAGGATTCGGATAATGTTTTAAGTCAAAACGGGACACTATGGGTTTATGGCTCAAAACTGGGTCTCCACAAAGGATTCAAGTATGACTATGACTCAAAACGATGAATAAGAAGACACCCAAAACCTGCTATGCGACTGTCCTGCACTTCGATGGAAATAGACCCAGGGTACCTCTCCGAAAACCCTTCTTTAAAGAACCGAAAAGAGTATAGAAGATAGAAATCTAATAATCCCCTGAAAGTAAAAACAAGGTCGTCACATACACTGACGATAGATCTTCGGTCAAAGTCAAGAACAGGATTCAGATATGGGGATGACTCAAAAGGATGCAGATTTACCCCCATGCATAGACTTCTGTCGCAGCTCAGCGAATAAAGGCAACATTCAACAGCCTCTATGCGACTTTTTTGCATTTCGATGGAACTGTTTCCAGCTGGAGGCCTTTCCGGATACCCTTCTTCAAAGAACTGTACCAGAACCTTTAACACTACCATTATACGAGTCCCCGGAATAGTCTTAAGGAGTCTTACAAAGTTGTTTAGACCACCAGCCCCATCAGGCATCACAATGGACCTCTGGCTAAAGCAGGCCCCTCTGATCTGCTGGACTCACCTGTCGCTTGTGTTCTGATATTTGAACTTCATTATGGGCGGTGCGTCGCCAATGTGATCCGTTTGGGTGGCCGCATCGCAGGTGCGCTTGACGCAGGAGCGTGTCTGGCAGGCGTTATCCTTGGTGCTGTGGCGATGTGGACGCGTCGTGTGCGTCGGATGGTAGTGCGGCATGTACATGCCGCCCACATTGGCCGATGCCGTCGAGTGGTGCATATACATTTGCCCGTACGTATTCATTGAAGCTGCAACGTTCGATGAATAGAAACGTCGCCCAAATCCGTTAGCGTGCACTTACCCGAGCTGGTGGCATAATACTGAACGCCCGGCATCGACATGTACGTGAAACGGCCGTGCATCGATGGATGTGGCGGCGGTGGTGGCGGTGGTGCTGGCACCGAATTGCCACCAATGAACGGTCCCCGGCCCGTTTGAATGAATACGGGTGCACGCATCGGCATCGGCGGTGCGCTCACCGACCAGGAGCTCTGCGAGACATGCTCCTGCACGAAGACGTCTGTTACGGCCATGCGAGTGCGATCCACGTAGGTGTGCTGCTGGTACATGGACTGCTGGCATAACGACTCCACGGCCATTGCGGGCATATGGAAGACGGGTCCACTGAAGCCGCTATGGTGCATGGTGCCGTTCGCTCAACAACACACTCAAATAACAACACGCTCAAATAAAAAAAATGGCAGCTGCACTAATTTGCAAAAAGTAAAAAATTTAAAAAATTTTTAGGTTAGCTTTTGGCCAGATGTTTTCACTAGCTTTCTGTCGAACTGTGTTTTGTCACTTTGGCAAAGGGCTGCGCTGGAACCTGTCAATGTTCAGTCCTCAGGGAGCACACGTTTAACCAAAGCCACAAAGTAATTGTACAACTGTGTATTTTGCTGAAAGCAATGCTTACCTGCAAGTCAAGCCGAACGAAATTCAAGCAACGAGCAACAACAGAAGCAGCAACAACACGAAAGCGACGGCGCAACGTACATATTCGCGATAGGTAGGATGTGTGTAAATATCGGCTAAGGCCCGATTGAACATCCGTCAACCGATGTGATCAATGACTATCTTTGAAATGCCTTCTAATATACTTTCAAATATAAAAAATTATTCAATAAATTTCTTATAAAATTAAAATACGATTTAATTTTCAAAGCTTTTCTTGTTAATGCCTAATTTGACACATTGAATGTCAGACACGATAAGTCGGTGTGTTACACGCACGAAGATGCCGTAACGACTTTTTGCAAATTCAAAATCAAGTGAATAAAACATGTATATCAATAAAAGCAGTGCATGAGTTTTTCACATTTCCGTACAAGAAATACCACAAATAATTAATATTGTCGTTGCCATTAATTATTGACACATATTAACACATATTATTGACATATAATAATTCCTTTTTTACTAAAAGTTTTTAAATTGAGGTATGGCGGCAATGCAGTTTTCTTCTTCTTTAAAGTTAACCGATGAGTATGCGCAGAACGTCAGAATGCTATTATCGATAGTTCTTTGCCATTGTGAATGTAATGTGTATCAATATACCATGTGATTTGCACAGCTGACCGGCAAAACATTTATGATAATATTTTCTTATAAAATAGCCAACAAGTTAGCTTTAAAGACATTTGTATCCAAATAAACTGAACTTACTGCTTTAACGAAAGAGTTAGTCTAGTAAATGCTTTCAGTAATTTATAACAGTTCGCTGTTAATAACAGCACAGAAAATGTTAAGTGTTATCGTTTCTATTATGCCCACTGGAAGAAGAAGAAGTAGTGGTTTTATCCAGAAAACAAAAACAATCTAAATAAAAGATATCAAAAATGACAGAGGAAACAAATATTGCTGAACAAATATTAAATGATAAGAATAAGTCAAATGTGCGCTGTCAATTTTGCAACAGTCTGATGCTGAAAGCAAAGGAGGGCCGCTACTATGAGCAGGAAGTAAGTGACGCGTCCAGCAAACGGATAATGACTAACAATTTGCTAATGCCTGATAAAAAAATAATCATTTCCCAGATAGACGTGCCGCTGATGGTACAGAAGAAGGACAGCAAAGCCGATACGCTCAACACTGAGACGCTGCATCATTTCTGGCTGGTCGAGGACATGATGACATTCGAGAATATTGGCTTCTCCCACACCGTCGACGGCCGCAAGTTCCTGGTCTGCGCCGACTGCGAACGTGGCCCAGTTGGTTACCACGAGCTTGCCAGCAAGCGCTGCTATCTGGCGCTGAAGCGTGTGGTGCATACGGACGCATAGGTGTGTGAAGGGAAGCATATGAATAAGTGGATCTGGCAATTCATGCACTGCCAACGCCTCAAGTTGGACTAGCCTAATGTCAAATCGCTTCTAGTATACTCAGTTCACAAAGCCAAAAAGAGTGTATTAGCTGTCTTGCTGTCCGTTTGTCGGTTTATATGAAAGCTGAGACTGAACTTTAAATATATACACGTATATATTCGCGACAGATAAACGCTTACTATTTACGCCGGCTGAAATGTAATTATTTATATCTTCATAGTTTAAGAACTTGATTCAACCAATTTGACAGACACTAATGACTAATGACTTTAAAGTTCAAGCCGAATAGATGCTTTGCGAAATGCTAAAATAGATACTTTCTAAAATCACGACTTAAATACATTACCTTCGGGCTACAGTTTTAGGGTTCGAGCTCTAAAACAGGATCCTGTTTTTAGCTGTTAATTGTGAACAGAGTATTAGGCAGTCGGTTGCACTCGACTGCAACTGTTCATGTAATTGTACTCGCATACATTTTTTCACGCTTTTTAATGATTTAAGCTAATATCCAGGGCTAGTTTATATATCGCTCATAACAGTAGAAAAAAATAAATTTTTGTATTAATATTTATTGTTTTTCGTTTAAACATTTTAAAATTTTATTGCATTTAAGAGGAGTTTCTTAACTAAAAACTTGTCACTATAAACTTGTCTTGCGAATGTGGCTTACAATTTGAACTAAATTTTGTGGCTTTGGTTGCTACAACGATTTTATTCGCCTTCAATTCTACAGCGTATGGACATAGCTTTGCTTCCGATTTTTCTAGGTGCGCCTGAGTTCCATTTGTAGCGCTCTTCTATGCGTTAGATGTTTTTATGTTCAAAAAATTTCTTTATTTGGTTTGGCAGTTGGTTACGAGTGTTTTTCAATTGAGTGCAATGTTTGGGGGCGTGGTTATCGCTTGGCCTTTTGGCTGTGTCCTTGAAGCGGGATTAACTTAGTCTAGAAGATTTTGGGAGCGGAAACTGACGGCAATTTGATTTGTTGACATTTATGGGGTCTGCTTTTTTGTTTTTTTTATAGTTTTCATTACTTCAATTAGACTAGTCAATTTTTTTATTTATGCAATTATTTAGCACTCTTGGCTGTTTTTTTATATACTTTTTGTTTAGCTCTGTCTTTGTTTTTTAGAAAAATTTCTTATGAAAATAAAAAAGGAAAACTCAGACAAAAAGTGTTAACATTTATTTTATATGTAGGTACTACTAAGTTTTTTTTTGTTTTTATATATTTTTAGCCTTAGTTACAACAATTTTAAATTTTTATAATTAATCCTTTTTATAGGGGGCTTTGAATACTTTTTTATTAACTGCGGTAGGTTTATTTTTTGTTTTATTAATTTATTAATTTATTAAATTTTTATTTTTTTTAATACTTTAGTTTCAGAATTTGATTTATATTCAAAATGATTTTATTGGCCAATTGTTGCTTTGCGTCGCTTTAAATTTTATAATTCATCTTTTTATATACAATCAAAGAGTGTTCAAATATTTTTTTCATAAAGCTTTTGCCGTAGGACATTTATATATTAAAAAAAAAGGATGGTGGAACTGAGCTGTAAGAAAGATCTAATTAGATGAGGATTTTGTGTTATATGCCAGACGCTTACCAGAGACTATAGCAATTGGGGGCGCTGAGTTTTGCGTTTTTCTTCTTTTTTTTTGGATGAAAACCTGCTGAGACGGATGGGAAAATGCACAAAACTGAGGGGTTCAACAGAAAAAACAAGCATCGTTTTGAGCAAATTGTTGGGAAAAAACGTAATCATAAATAATAAAAACAACTGAAGCGGCGCCGAACCCGATTCTGTTGGCATTTAACGATGCAACCACTTGCAGGCGACCAATAGGAGACCTACTGTGGCCAACAGGCCCAGTCCGGAAACACCGCTCAGCGCAGAGGCGCCATTGCAATTGTCCGTATCACAGGAGCAGACCACCTGTCGGCCACCAAAGCCGGCACGCTGATAGCAATAATTGGTCGATGTTTGGTTCTGGAAGCCGCAGGTGCGTATCACACGGCTATCTGGCGGTACTGTTTAATAAACAAAATTATTATTATTATTTGTATCTTATCAATGTTTGATCGAAGGTGCCCTCAGCTACTCACGGCTGTTCACAGAGAACTCAATGATCTGTGTGATCTTGCGACAATAGGTTGGTATACCCTTGCCGCGCGTCGAATAATCCTCCTGGCAGTCCTTGAGCAAATTATCGGGCGGTATATCCAGCGCACAGTTGGCGTCTTTATGGCTGTTGCACACAAAACACTTGATGGCAACGCCTGCAAAGAAAAGAGTATTCACATTTTTGCATTAATAATTTATGTCGCATCTAGGTCGTAAAATTAAATCAAATGAAGCCTGGTTTGACCACGAAATATATATTCATTTGTTGAGCAAACGAAACCACAACAGTAGCCAAAAAAAAAAATCAAACCTTCTAAGCCGTGTACATTTATTTAAAAAAAAATGGTTTGATTGAAAGAATAAAAAATTATTTATACACATATTATTATTAATTTTAAAATATAGAATATAGTTAAAAACTATTAATCTAACTTTATTTTTAAATAGCAGTTGCTGCTGTGGCCTGCTGCAAAGACAAATGTTATGCAAATATTTTTTTGTTTCGGTGAATTTCGAATCAAGCGGTTGGCAAAATTTTGTAATTTCCGATTTTGCTTTCAAAACAAAACCTGGTTCACAAACTGAATCGAAAAGTGGTGTTTTGGAAATGACTGTCATAGTTAATCCTGTCGTTATTTGACGTCACAATAACACACACCACACAGCTAATGTCAATTAGAAAACATTTACGTTTACATATATGCATAAGGGAAAATACCCAAGTTGGGCCACTCGCATACGCTTAACCTTAATTGCTTAACAAAAAAAAAAAAAGGAAATAAAAAAGTGTAAACAAATATTAGACGCTGCATTAAGCGGAGATTGAGATTTGAGACGTTGACAGAGCTAAATTGAATTTAAGGTCGTGCGCAACACGAGATTCGCATTATTTAATTTTATCCAATACGCATATACCATATAGCACATACAAAATATACAGCTTATAGTATGTACTCTCCGCTTTATATTATGCAATTGCAATGCACTGTGCGTCACACTGTGCCAAAAATGGCACATTGCATGCCCGGAATGGCAGACGATGCCAGCGACGCCTCCATTAGTGTCTGCCCGTTTGGGCTCTTGAGAGCCAGTCGCTAATTAGAACCAATCTCCGTCAGCTTCATCAGCTTGTGGCTCTGTGTTAATGGACTTCAATAACTCGTCGCTAGTTGTATATAATTTGTTGTGCTCTCCTCTCCGCAACCCCAAATGGAGGTTGCATAAGTCAGACAAAAGTGCTGCAAGGCATTGTCTTTCTTTTTTTCTTTTCGGAGTGGTCTGGCGAACAATGGACAAAATGTAAGACAATGTACCCCAATACACCCAATGTGTGTGGTTGTGGAAATGGCTTCGTATTCAACATATATGTAAATATATGTAAAACTGTGTGTAAAAAGGTACATTTGGAAGGTATACTCTATATTTGAAGTACTATTATAGATTTTATAGATTATAATTTTTTATTATTCACGATGGACGTCTTATACAAAGAAAATGGCTTAAGTCGACAGTGACGGACTAGAGAATACCCTGTATACATGTTCAATACACATATAAAAATGGAAATTGTAAAAAAATCGATGGTATATATTCAAACATTGCCCTGAAATTTTGTACGAATTTCGTTTGTATTTTTGATTTGAAAAAATTTAAAAAAAATCTGTCTCCAAAAACTTAAAAAGACATTCTACTGTCAGCAAAGTGAATACAGGGTATGCAAATAGTTCAGTTTGTAAAAGAGCAATTACCGCAGTGGCCGGAATTTAAAAAATTCTAAAAATTAGAAATTTCACATTTTTACTTTTGAGAAACTGTTGAGGTTAAGATTGTTTTCTGTTCTTAAATTGTTTGAAAATTGGCTTTCAGAATTGATTACATTTTAAATTTACTTAAATTAATATATATAAAAAATTTGTTTAGAAAAATTTGTTTATTTTGCAATATGCAAAAAGCATTTTAAACATGAAGCATGGAAAATATGCCAGGGCCCACTGTACTATCTCTAGTGGCAATCTTCCCTTTATACCTTTTCTTAACAGATTAATAGAAATAAGGATAAGGATTGACTGGAAAGTTGATTTCATTGTGGTATATATAATATATTATTGAAATTTCAAATATAATTTAATTTCTATTGTACACGCTTAGCTATACGATAAAATTTCTTTCAAATTGTTGATTGTAGCCAATAAATTGCGAGAAATTGCATTGATTGTTTTTGCTGTAAATTGATTGAGCTATTATATAAATATATTTATCGTATATATGTCTCTATGTATTTCTAAGTTCTTACTCAAACCCTCAGAATTATTAAAATGTATTTTTTTTATATAAGTGCGTCAATTTGTCGTCTTAAAGGCGGTTGGGAGTAAGTGCTTGGAGTGGGGGATGGGGGTTGGGTAGGGTCTTGTTGCAATTGAACCCAGGCCTGCTAACCGAGTTAGTGGCAGGGCATATAGAGCGCGTGAGTGCGCATGTCCTGCGTTTCTATACACATACACATACACACACTCTCGCGCACACACGCACACACCAGTCACCCAGTTAGGGACAGGAAGGAAAAGACATATTGAGATGTGCTTGGTTAGATTTCACATTTGCTATATGCTAAGCATAAAATGCGATAATGAGCTATGAGATAAACAAGATATTAACCGTGTGAAGAATAAGCACTACAGTGATAGCTCTAATGAATAGCTATCTTGGGTGGATAATGGAGTTATTCTGGAACCATTTAATCCGAATCTTTTTCTTACTTTTCGAACTTTTTTTGGAACGAAAGCGAATATTGTACAACTTTATTTTGGATACATAAAAAGCTTTTCAAAAATGACAGCAAAAAAATGTAGATATAATTGTTATAAACAAACAAAAATAATTAATATAAATAATAATCTCTTTACTAAAGTGGAAATGGTTTAATGATTTTATTATTATTATTAAATGTTAACTGGGGTATATATAATTTATGAAAAGCTATGAATGCATATATAAATAACTGTTTGCTTTAATCCTTAGCAAGATAAGAAACCTGAAATTGTACAATGACGCCCAAGCGAGCTTTCACTGTAGTTGCATGTGAGCCAAGTCGGAAATGATATCCTCTGGGCTAAACTTTAGCCCAACTGGAAAAATGGCTATATACAACTGCAATTGTCAGGCTGCCAGCTGTGTTAGCTGTGGCCCAAAGATGGACAAAAAGGCGCCATTGCGACCGGCTCCCAAGGCGGCGTCCAGGCGTCACAAAGTTATTTCTCTCACTCTCTCTCTTACACACACACACACTCTCTCTCTCGCTCTCTAGCTCTCTGTCCCTTACTCTCTCGCCTGTAACTCAGACTCTGCCTTTGTGCAACACCCCCCGCCCGTTGTGACTTCCACTTCTACCCATGCTATTCTCGTTCCACCGTACGCATTATGTAATCGTAAAACCGTACAGGCAAATTTCCGTTTTTTTTTCAAGCTTGAAATTAAAATTGTGTGGGGGGTCTCTGTGTGCTTGGATTTTATTTTTGCTCTGCTTTACCTTGCTGCACGGCAATTGCCAAAATTAGCGCGCTAATCACATAGATGTACTGCATTTTTATTCCAATTGAATAATATGAATTTACTTTTTGGGCGACTTGAAACACACGCGATGAGCTTATTATATTATGTATTTTTCTATACAAATTTAGCAGTTGTTTGCTTGATATATATTTTTAAAATCAGATTTTCGGTATGCTGCGCACTTGAGAGACCTCCGTTTCGGTTGTTATCTGTTGTGTACTGTTTTTTTTTTTTTTGAATTTTTTTCCAACACTCTTTGCAAGCGACAACGGCGCACGGTGACAGAACGAGAACGTCACAACGACAACAAGCGACTGGAACTGAAGACGCAGCTTGCACGAGAAATGTGGCACGAATGAGCAGATGAGCACTCGGTCAGATAGCCACAGGCCCCAGTCACAGTCACAGCACCAGTCGCAGTCACAGCCCATCCAGCGGCTAATTCCCGGCAAGCTTTCGTTTTGAGCTTTTGAGAGCGTGTGTGAGCGACTATGCTGTCTTTGGAGTCCTTGCGCTCTCACCAGAAGTCGTCAAGGCGTTGCCAGAGAGGTTGGCCACGTTTCTTAATACAAAATGTTTTTTTTCAAACTTTCTTATTATATTATTTTTTTATTTTTTAGTATTTTTTATATTTTTAAATTTCGTTCAGATATGGATAAATATTTTTCACTTCAAAATTAAATATCAGAAAATTTGCTGCTTGAATATGCTTTCGTCACTAGATTTTTACCAGCTTTTTTTATTTGATGTATAAAAGTTCCACATCAGGAAAAGTTTCTAATTCGTTATTTATTTCATAGAAAACTAGAACATTCAGTAAAAACGCATTAGATACACAAAACCCAATAATTATAAAATACTACATTTTAAATTAATCAAAAAAATTATGTACGTACATTATGTTGTGCAAATATGTATAAACATTTTGTGGGACTTTTAGGGCGAAGGTTCTCCTTAACGAGTGACTACAGTACACATATGTATTTTTGTCTATGTATTTTGGCTCAAAAGTTGTATGCAAATGAAGCAATTAAGTGACAATTAAGCATAAATCCACTTGGTTCTAAGCATTTCTTAACCCTGAACGCCACTAGATGCGACGTCGAGACATTTAATAACAAGTCACACGTGAAACTGAGTGCGCTCTGTGAATGTTTAAGCATGAATTTAGTTCCAGTGTTCCCTGGTGGCACAAATTTGCCCAACATATTAATTAAGCTTAATCGTAAGTTTCCTTTGCCTATCAGCTCACCAAGTCGTTCGAGTCGCTGTCCAATTGAGTTAAGTTACTTTTTGCTCTGTTAGGTTTTTTTTCTTCATATATATATTTTTTGCGATTGTGCGTTGCTTTTGTGCCTCAATCAGCGCAAAAACTGCAGACCTCTCCCAATTTCAATTTCCATCCAAGTCTCAATCTCGATCTTAAGCCCAGACACACACACATGCACCCGCAGTGCCTTGCCCTTTAGGGCTGGCATCTCGCTCCGACTCGCTTGGCGTGTCTGGCCAGCTCTGTCGCTCTTCAATTGATGTCATTACCACTTTCATTTAGCGATGCTGTCTATAAATAGATCTGGCAACTCTAGGGTTAAAGTACGCCTGATCAAAATGCCGACAAACAAATTGTTTCAATTTCACGCATTAAGCATACGCAGCGTTTGACTGCTTGGGCTTAAAAGCTCAGAGCTTTTAAGCTGCACGTTTTGCGTTGTGTTGTGTTATTAACTAGAAGCTTTGTGAAAACAGCAAAAACAGGAAATACGGGTACTTTTGGAATTGCCCGCAAAATTCCCATTATTTTGGGCAGCTCATTGAACCCATGCACAAAAGCTTGTTGCTGTTGTTTTTGGGACATTTATTATTGTTGCTTATTAATGCAAAGCACCGTCTGCGGCGACGGCACAACTTTTGCAATTAATCTTCAAAGCGTGGCGTCACACAGCATTTAAGGGGACGGGTGGGGGGATTAGAAGCAGGGGAAAGGGGCGGCGACTGTGAGACGGGCGCGCAGACACTAAATCAAATCAAACCAAACCGGTTTCAACAAACAAATAATTTCTTAATGCACATATACAAACGCAGATACATATATACATTTGTGTGAGTGTGTGTGTGTGGGATCAGTTCCAGTTAACGTGTGCGCACACACACATTCATTACATATTCTTGACAACTGTTGATTGTGTTCGTGAATCTGAATGATCAGCTGTTTGAACGCGAGGCAGTTCAAGTTACAAAATGCTGACAAATTCAAAATTGTTTGTTTTAGAGAATTCGATTGAGCCAAATGGCAGTCAGTTCTTTCTGAGCCTGTCAAGCAATCTACCATCGATTTGCAATAGAAGAAATTGAAGAATTGAAGAAAAATATAAAGAAATATTTATTAGTGAGTGCCTTTAACAAATTTAATTATTATGTGTATATACAAAATTTGTTAAAAAAAACTTTGTTGTTGTTTAACAAGTAGACAAGGCGAATCCAGGTTCGAATCCCTGGAATGTTGAAGTGTTTTATTATCCTAATTAGAAACCTTATACCAATAATAATATTACTAATAGTAATAGCAATAAAAGATTCATATCAATTCTTAAAAAACAAAACGCTTTCGCAACATTTAAAACAAAAATTCCATTTGGTAATTATTTTTAGATTTTTATCAAAAGAAATTGTATTTTAACAACTATATTTTATTTGAATAGTAAATAAATGAATATCTGAATTATTTGCAACAAAAATAACTATTAATTTTACATTTAAGGATTAATGTGAAAATTGTTTATAAACGCGGAAACTGCCTTCCCTGTAATTATTTTTCATTTATAAATTTTTATTAAATATTTTGATAACTTTTTCAATTTAAAATGGAGAACTGGCGTGTTGGCCATGTTTTTTTAAACAGAACTCTTATTTTCTAACAAGCCACCGCAAAAAATTGTTAACGCCAAAAGACTTGACCAAGAACCGCTTGAAACCAGCTGAAACCAACGACTGCCTTAGGCATCTCACGAATTTCCGTCTTATGGTGTTCACTTGAACAAATCAGCTCAAAAATGTCAATTAGCTTTGCAGAAATTCTTGCTTAATAACATTAAGACAACAATGCAGAATTACAGTCAGATACATATTCATATATGTCTATATGTGCGTACAGACAAAGTGCTGATGAATCGAAATTTGAACATCGAAAACAAAAAAATAAAACCCCAAAATACCTTGAACAGCGCTTGATAAGCTGCCCGGCTTTACTCGGGCTGTGTAAGCCCAGATACTGGAACTTGCCGCCATCTCCGGCTAGATGAAACCAAAGTGGTTGAGTTTTGGTAGCCGTATACCAGTTTTAACTAAACAGACACTGATAAGAAAACTGTTTAGTTGTGCGTTCGCCTATCACCGGACAACCTAAATCGTTTATAAAGCACAAAGACAACAAACGAACGCAGCAACAATAACAACAACATCCAATACAACAGATACAGCCAATAACATCAAAACAACAAAACAACGTGTTCTTAATTTTCTACAAAAACAAGAAATTTGACTTTTCTTGTCTTAAACTGTCTCAGTTTAAATACTCTTGCAGACATATGGCCAACATGAGATATATTTTAATGCTCAACCGTGTTATTATACAAAAATTCAATATTCCCGGCAAATTTGCTCAAGTAATTTTTAAAAAATCAAAAAGGAGTTTCTTTGATATTAATGGGACTTAAAAAGCATAATGAAGCTCGTAAAGTGTTTTATAAACATAAACACAATATTCGATCGATTGTTTCCAGTTATATGATATACTGAGCCGAACCGCCTTGCAACAAAAAGCCAGATCTATGCCAAGTTGCACTAGGCTAGCTTCAAAACTGAGAGACTGTTTAAATCGAAACAGATTTTCTGCCACAACGCAAATAGCTTTTGCAAGGGTATAAGAAAATAATGAGTTTCGCACGTGTAACCTTTGTTTATACCAATTAGGAGCTGCTAATATATCTTTTCGAATCTTGGCTTTGGATGTGACGTCATAGTTTGTTATATACCGGTTGAAAGCGGCTCTCAATTAGAATAAGCGCTTAGGTTTGGTTAAGAGACTAATTCAAAAGCGTGCAGCGTTATCAATGCAAGCTCTGTGGAAATCCCCCGCCCCGCAGCGGCGATCAAGTGGCGGAAGTTTTTCCAGAGCTTCTTTCGAAAGACAGCCTGTCCTCTCCCAGCTCCTCCGCACTTCGCCCCCTCTTGAGGTTGATGCTGCTGGGCAGTCAATGTCGCCTCTCTTACGCACACACACACAAGGTTTAACTTAGCTGCTCTCTCTTTGTCTCTCTCTCTCTCTCTCTCTCTCTCTCTCTCTGTGCTGCTTGCAGCTGAAATGATCTCACATTCGCGTTTTCCAAATCAATCTGTTTTGAAAAATTCAACGCAAGTTTTCAGATTCATCTCGACGTTGCGCGCGTCAAGTTGTCCGCTTCGGCTTTGTTCAAAGTTCGTCTTTAAAATATATTGCAAGAATTCTGTGAGTCTTTAAAGTGTGCTACCAAATATATATATTTAAATACTCATAATTAAATTTATCGACTGAGTTAATTATATTGGAATATGTTCTGAAAAATCTTAAAAGAAATTATTCAAGTAATGCAACAAATTGAAAGCCGCTTGAAAAAATGTCTTGAAATGTGTTTAAGAGAATATCTTAAAAAAATTAAAGCGCTCTTAAGTCAATAAATCCATGTTAATTTAAATGCTAAACACTTTGTGCTAATCAACTTTTAGACAAAGAGCTAAAAACTAGATAGCAGAAAAACTACTCGTATTTCCATAGATAATTATTCGATCTACCCATTAAAAATGTATAAGAGAGAGGGAATAATAGAGCTGTGCAAATGTATGTGACATGCTAATTTCCAATTCTGTGAAGTATAAGTGGACGATTTTTCTTTAATAATTAAAAAAAAGAAAAAAATTACTTAATTCAGTACATTTCTTCCTTCTATAAGGAAAACGTTTTATTCAGATTATAATCATTGTGAATCCTTTCCTAGAAAATTTATAATGTATAATCTTGATCAGCATTAGCAGTTGAATTAATATAGTCAGGTATGCGTTGAGATCAGTTAATTGCAGCAGTTTGGCAAGCCGGTGTACTGGGTATCTTTTAGTCAAGCATCCTGGTTAACACTTTTACAATTTCTCACCTGCTTTTCTCATTTTTACATATCATTAGATAATCAAACCATAAAGTAATTGACTCAACTCAGTCAAGATCAAACCAGAGACTGTTGCCATAAGCATATATAGCAGATACAACGCCTATTCCTGAGCAGATCTGAAGAAACCGCTGGAGAACTCACAAACCACACACACACACACACACACACAAAATGTCAACGACGCTCGCCTACATCGTGTTAATCGCTGTAATAGCGAATCTCTTATCAGGTAAATGCATTATACGATGTAAGTGTTTAATCCACTAACATGTGTATGTAAGGTACTAGCAGGTGTTACCCGGCGTTGCTCGGGCCCTGTGTTTTTTCAATAGTTGTGATTCTTTTTGGAAAGTGCAATACGTCGTAAACTAAATTTTAAATAGCTCTTTGAAAAAAAATTGTAAAGTCTTGCGCATCAATCATTTTTTTTTTGAGAAATATCTTTGAAAATGAATTTTAACCTAGTTGTTAGGGAAACTACTGTGAACGATTTAACTACCCAGCACTTACGCTTTGGGCTGTGCGTCCATCATCAGTCCGTCAGTCAGTCCGTCAGTCAGTCAGTCAGTCATAATTTTAGTGGACTCGGAGCTTGTCATTTATAATGAATGCTTAGACAGCTGCTGAACAATGTTGATTAGGCGCTAAATGGGCGTAGTTAGGTTTAGTCTTGATTAATTAATTAAATTGAATCGCACAGAATCAGACAATTGATTTACCAAAACAGCTCACAAATTGCCTTTGAGCTGGCAATTGAATTTATTTGTACGCGCTGATGTGAAACCTAATGCCAATAGCAACACTTTTCGCTCGTAGGGCGGGGGCTGCTGCGGGGAAAATGAGCGAAAATTGTTCAGTCAGGCAAGCAGTCAAAGCAATTGTTTTTCGGCTTTCGACTCAAATTAAATTACGAGCCAAATACGATAGCCAGATACAAATAACGCCATTCCGGGCATATTCAGCAACGGGAATAATGCGAAACGAGTAAATGGTAAATAAATAGGTAGACAGGCAGGTGTTATCGGCTTACTATTATACCGATAAGATTGGGTATAAGTTAGAGTGCAGCTATCGCGAACTACCAATAATAAATGGATAATAAATAAATAAATGGAAAACAATTTTATTAAATTTTTTCCGAGTTTTTAGGGTAAAACATCTCTGTGAAATTTTTTTGGCTTTTCGAAAACTCCCTCCCAAGGGAAATTGGCATTTATGGCTGTTTTTAATAATATAAATAAATACATAGGAAAGTGATAACTAAACTGCTGGCACTTGGCTCGCGCAAAGTCGGGTGTATTATATATATATATTTGAGTAGGGCCATAATGATACTCAATTGAAGTCACTTTTTGCATACGCAGCTGCGCTTGAAATCTTTCTTTGTGCCAGCTGGGAACCACTTAAATGTAACTTCTCCCACACAGATGTGGGGGATCGCGACGTTCCAACGCACAAAGACGAGAAATTATTGAAGCTCTTTAGTGTTAATCAGATGGGCAAATAACAAACTTGGATAACTTCTGTCGTGTATATAGATATTTATCTATTTAAGTATATATAAATAAATATGCTTAGCCTAGGCATTCACAGGGGTTTCATTAGCGTTGAAATGTCAGGTGTTCGGTTGCAACACTAAAGCTACAAGTTCAAGTTTATTTTGACCGCAAGCCGCATGCATATACAACGAATGTAAAATTCAAATGTCAGATTTCTTATCTGCCATCTCATATTTCAAATCGTATATCCAAATGCCAGGTTAAATTTTGTATTTTTGTTTGTTTTATGGCAACTGGTTTTTATAAGCGTCGCATTCGGTTTAATTACACGAGGAAAAATAAAAAAGCTAGAAGCCAGCGATTTCATGTTGCCAACAAAGTAAAAGGCAACAAAAAATTGCGCATACGCCCAGTTAAACTGCATTCGTCTGACAGTAAAGTCTGTTTAACTAACTTGGCGTTGATTATTGGGGCATATTTAGTTAGACCTTCAGCAGAAGGCGAGAATGCATTTGAAATTTCCAAAGTTTGTTTTAAATTGAAAATGACTTCTGATTCAAAATTAATGTTTAAGATTTTTGTTTTATTACCTTCATTTCAATAATTCTAAAATTTAATAAATAAGAAATTGCACGGTTATTAAAGACACAAAATTGTATGCTTAAATATTAAACAAGCAAAGTGAAGAGAGGGAGAGAAAAAGGGAAAGGAGCGTTCTTAAATGAGAGAGCATTATACGATTGAATAATTACAAAGATTTTAATAGCAATTTTAGCATTTATCTTAAGCCAACGAAATTAAAAATTTAATAAACATTTAAATCCGTATAGTTAAGGTCTTGTAAGGGTAGCCAAGGATTGGTACCACTTTAGAATCCGGGGCACCTAAAGTTCTTGTGCTGTTTGCGTGTCAGAACTGGTGGCAACAGAATAAGAAACCGAACAAGAAGTGCTCGTAGTTGACATGCAATTATTTAGCCAACTGCAGAGTCTCAGTTAGTATTGCGAAGGGCGGGGGTGGGGATCAGCCGGGGGTGCAGTCAGTTAGTCAGTCAGTTATTTGGCGGGCTAATAAAATAATTTGCTGTCAAAATGTCTGGCTGGTGAAAAGGGCGCACGGTCGCCTGTCGGCCCGTAGATTTTGAATGCCATTTGAAAGGTCTGCATATGCAGATATGTTGAAGTGCCGCTGACAAATTGCTTCTCCAATCGATTACCCATAAATATTGCAATATATATTAAACAGTTTGTTCCGACTGACTGCCCAAACTGTTTACAAGTCCACTTTATTTAGAATGTTCCAACCGCAAGTGTGCAACATTTGTGGCAAACTTTTGTCAGAAACTTTAGCTTTAAAAACCTTGTAAAAATTTATTTCAGACGTATTTTTCACACTGCTTAGGTAAAGCTATAATTTTCCAATCGATTTCAAACTTATTTATTTATCGAACATCCGTGGTATAGAACTTGTCTGTTTTCATTTAAAATTAATATTTAAATTTATTTTGAAATAAAATTCATGCAAAAATTTACTAAAGACCCGCACATTCCGGAATAGAAACACTTGGGCCGGTCTAAGCCGGATACTATATGCTATACATTATTATTGAGATATACTCATTCTGATTCCATATTTTAGTTTCGGGCCTGCGCTGTCATCAGTGCAACTCCCACGACAATGAGGATTGCGCCAGCCTGTTGGTGAATACGCCGCGTGCCCAGCGGGATGATCAATACCTGAGGGATTGCACGCCGAAGGGTGAGCAGCAGGCGTTTTGCCGCAAAACGATAATTAAGCTGGAGGTGAACCAGGAGCATCGCATCGAGCGCAGCTGCGGCTGGATACAGGAGAAATCGCACAACGCCTGCTTTACGGCGGACAACGAGGGCTACAAGCAAACCATCTGCACGTGCAGCGAGGAGGGCTGCAATGGTGGCCGTGCGTTAGCTGACTCCGGAGTTGGCCTGGTCACAATCCTCAGCCTGGCCGTTAGCCTGGGCTGTCTCCTGCGACACTGATGTGCCTTTATCACACAAGACGTACTTGCAAAATTCTAAATCTGATAAATCTTGCACTATCCATTAGCTTTACACATACATACATATATGTATATATCGTTCTGCGCAACTGCTTCGCATTTAGGCATGTAGTTTGTATTTGTATTTGTATTTTATAGTTATACAAAAACCTAGATACGAGTATTTTACTAAAATGTTCGCTGTTTTTTTATTTAATACGACTTTGGAGTGGATATTTGATTAATAATCGCTATAGAACCAAGTTTGGTACAATCCGCATATTCTTATAGTCTTATGTAGGCAGCCATCTTAGTCATCATAAAGTATATATAGATACACATATATATACTTGATCAACTTTGCGCTCTGCTGCTCTATTACGCTGCTTATATATGCACAAACTCTTATTAAAATCGGACTTTTATATCACAAAGCACCTATGGAAAGTAAGAAATTGAGTTGATAATATAAAACTGAAAAAAAATATATGCCCCAATTTTAATGTTTCATCGAAAAATAAAATACATATTGCATTCGCTATATACACTTCAGCAGCAATTGACCAAAGGATTTTTGATGCCAAAATGTCTGCAGAATTGTTTTTGTGCCAAAGTTACGCAGCGTTATTGTCGGCCAAAACTAATAGCATAACTTTTTTCTCCTTCGTTCTGTTGGGGAGCAGGGGAGCAGCAGTCAGCAGCAGCAGCTTTGTTGTTCTTGTTTCGTTGGAGCTGCAAGGACGACATGCTGACCCAATGCCATTAGGCCAAAGGCACACAAATTGTTGGCCTCCACGCACTTGACTGACTTTAATGCTTGGCTCGTTACAGTCGTATTTTTGTGTTATATATATGCGTATGTATACATATTTCTGCTTATATACAGATAAGCGGAATATACAGTTAAGTACAGTGAAAGCTTTCTAACGGTTTGCTTCCTTGAGCGAACTTTTTGATTTAAGATTTTACTTTATGCGGGCCAACGTCTTAAACTTCAGCTCGAACAATAAATTTGAATATTTAAAAATTTCTAAAAATTTGTTTAAACTTACAATTTAATTAATTTATTTATTTATTTAATTTTCTTTTGATATAAAACGTTTTTGTTCATCAGCTCATTCATTAGAAATTGCTTTTATGTAAAATTATTAATGTTATTTTTAAATGTTGTCACACGGATTGTTCGATTGTATTAAATTAAAAGTTAGTATGAGCTGCTTCTTTTTGTGCTCGTTGGCATTTCGTTTTAAAGAAGTTTGACTGTACAGACAGCATTCGAACAGAACTCAAAATATATGTGGAGAGCGACCTACATGCGTTAGATTTTTTCTGGAGCTGCTTTCGTCGCCAGCTCCAGTCGTTTTTCCCGCAGCCTTTTGTCTATGAGTGCTTGGCTGTGAATGTGAATGCGAGTGTGATTGCGATTGTGAGTGTGTGTGACTGTGTAGGGGGATGTGGCTGCGTGTGCGTTCGGCTGCCGTCAGCCTGGCGCCTTGGCCCAGCAACAGCATTCGCAGCATCCGCTTTGCTAACCGCCCACAACCAACTGCCACTTTAACACCCAACCACCCAACCCCCAACCCCACCCCGTCCCCAAGCGTTTTTTTTGGCCAGCCAGTGAGTTTTTATTTTATTTTCGTGGACTCCTTGGCGCCAACATAAAAAAAATTGATTTTGAATTCAATGTGCGACAACGCCAAATGTTGTTGTTGCTTTATTTATTTATTTTTTGTGGTTGATTACTGTGCTGTGCGTATGGAAGGACATTTTGAGCTTTAGCTTAGATCGACAAATCCTTTCAATATCTCGTCTCTTCAGCTCCATGGTGAGCAAACAATTATACAGCTTATAATAATTTCGTTAATTTGCCCTGAATTAGTGGTTATTATTTTTATACTCGTTCGCAAAGTGAAAAGAGCATATTTGCTTTGTGCAATGTCTGTCATGCTGTTCGTTCGATTTTCCGGGCCCTATTGAAAATAGAGACTTGCAATTTTGGATATATACTTGAAGCAGATAGATTCTTCACACAGTGTTGAGATTTTTGTGATAATCGATATCTCCCTCACTTTTGGAGCTAGAGTCACCAAATTTGACAGACAGTGTTTGGTGACCTGCTGTAAAGATCAAGCTGAAAAGTGTTGATCACGCCCACCCACGCCCCTACGAAATATCAAAATTCTATATTATTCCAAAATATCAATAATAACTACTATGTAAAGTGGACGAGTATTACGCAGTCGAATTTTAGTTAATTCAATGCAGAGCATCATCATTCTTTTTTCCTTTTTTAATATTATTATATTAATTTTGTTTCCATAGTAGCAGCGTGCGTTTGTGTGTCTGTATACATGTGTGATTTTGTATATGTATGAATGCAAAGGGGTTTTAATCCCCTATTCGGCCGCCCTCGACTACAGCTCTCTAACTTGTTTTTTTTTCTAAATTGCCTGCAGCTGTAAAGTATGCAATGGACATCAAAATTTTCTTGTTAGCAACAAATTCATTCTCGGCCGAAAAAATTATTTTTTTCATAAATGTACGTCTTTTTTATAAAAAAGTAAATGTTTTAATAATAGTATTGGCATACCTATAAATTTAAATTCATTATTATTTTATTTATATTATTCTATAATATATTTTATTTATATTAAAAATGCGTAGCTTATTTCCAATTTTATGTCTTTAATAAAGGATTAAAAAACAATTTGTCTATATTCTGAATATATAACGTATTGTACGCTTTTGTAGAGAAAATACCCTATATATGCTAAATACCAAGAAAATAATTATATTATTTTTATTTATTCTAACTATATTTTTTTTAGCATATTTCAAATTATAATTTGAAATGAACTTGAAGTGTGTATGGCGTACAGAAACTTTCAAATTGAAACTTAGTCTCTAGCTCTCATAGTCCCAGAGATCGACGCGGTTATACAAGCACATAGTTACTTCTATTTGGCTATTATATACTTAATGAAGTCGTTGGTGCCTCGTTCTGCCTATTGATATATGAGAGGGTTGCAATTCACATTTACATTCGATGTTTAAGATCGATTATTCGCAAAACATCGATTTACCCATATCGCTAATTGATCATAGTTGATTTTGGTGCCGGCGACTCACTTCACTTTTGTTTTCCTCGCTCTCTTATCACATCAGTATCATATCAACAATTAGTCATTTAATAATACTAATATATACTGTGAAAGTCTTTACATGGCCACCTATATAAATAGTCGTGACATTTATTTGGATGTTAAAGTAAGACAACTTAGTGTAATATTAACTTAATAGTTTGCAAAAAAAGTCTTAATGATTATTGTTACCTCAAAGTAAAACACAACTGACCTTCAAACAGTCGTTTTAGTAAAATATCGATTTTTGTATTTTGAGGCGTTGGCCGTGGCGAAAATAATACATTCATATTTTAACAGGTGTATAAAATCAGTTGGATTCCCATAAGTAGTTCCTTTTCTTTTGGAGGAGCGTGTGGAAGTCCCAAAAAAGTGAAATATACTTAATCATTCTATGTGAAACCCAGATTTCGTCAGCTTTGGCCGCAAAATTTAATCCCTACATCAACAGGATGCTTGTGTTGAGAGCATTCAACTTGTAGATAGTCTGTCGACAGGCCTTTACCTTTATCATAAGTGTATATATAAAACAAATAAAGCAAAGGCATAATCCAAAAAACACACCAATTTTTTTTACATTTTGTAGATTCTCGGCGCCGGAAGTTATGGCACTGTTACAAAAGCCCAGTGGAGGAGGTCCCCAATCAACGTTGCCGTTAAACAATTCAATTTCAAAATGTCAAATGTCAAAGATAAGTTTCATGCAGAGGTTTACAATTTATGCCGTGCGCAGCACGAGAACATTGTTAGAGTATATGGTATATATACCACACATGATTCTGAGCCTATGCTCGTTATGGAGTTTGCAGATTGTGGATCCCTCGAAAATGTTCTGCATGGTGGAAAGATAGAGTTATCATATATGGCTCGTCACACCATGATGCTTCAATGCGCCAAGGTTAGTTGTTGCTGATATTAATGAAGTGTATACCGTTTTATAGGTCATGCTCATATTTCTAGGGAGTTGAGTACCTGCATGGTCTGAAACCAAAAGTCATCCATCGCGACCTGAAGCCAGGCAATTTAGTATTATTTAATAACTATCGGACATTGAAGATTTGTGATTTTGGAACAGTACGAGAATTGGCTACAAATATGACTAACGACGTTGGCACAAGCGCTTATATTGCACCAGAGGTTTGTATTTTTCAATTCAAAACAAATAAGAACGTTGCTGTCGGGTTTCACCGACTGTGCAATACTTACTATAATGACATCATAAAACAGTCAACAACGGTCTTAATTATTATTGTTATTTTTTAACAATATTAAATAAGTTTGCGTGGCGACATTTTTCGGCTCGAACTCCAATTTTTGTGTATTAATAATAATATATTACTATCTAGCTATAAAAGGGATTAATATATTTGATGTATTCAATAAGCACCACTGGGTTTTTTATATACCCTGTAACCATTAAATATGGGTAAAAATGAATAGGCGGGTTTTATGTATGTAGCATTTATTAAAACTTCAAGTATATTTTGAATATTACACGGCTAATAGGAAAATTTTTATTTAGAAAATGTCTCATTTCAATATCTATAATCTCACATTTTAATATATACAGTCACTTAGTATTTCAAACCACATTTTAGCCCTGAGTCCTGAAATTAAAAAGTGGTCTGAAACTACGAAAGACTTAATATAACGCTGATAAATACAAGGTATCTCCAGTTTGTTTTGATTGCTTAAAATATCATTTCTCTTCCAAGCGCAGGTTTTAAAAACAAAACAATACACGGAAAAATGCGATGTCTACAGCTTTGGCATTATACTCTGGGAAGTAATGTCAGGCAAGCGACCTTACAAAGGTTTGGAAGGTCACGCCATCAGATATCAGGTCTCGAAAGGTGCGGATGCTTACCAAATACCCAGCAGTTTAAAATAAAATGTATCCGTTTTAGGAAAGCGTCCCGAACTGGCTGATCTAAAGGCTTGGAAAAATAAGAACAACATAGAAAATCTGATTAAACAGTGTTGGGATCAAGAACCGCGCAGGCGGCCATCCATGAAAATGTTATCCCTCTTTTTAGGCATTCAACCTACGCCCTTGAAGCCTACTTCTGATGTGTAACAGATAAATTATTAAGAAATCAAATTCCACCTGGGCCCAATTAGAATAAATATTACAATAAAGCAACACAAGCAAGAATAAACTTATATGGAAGGGGTATTATATTTTTTCTAGAAATATGTAACACATAGAAGATGTCATATTCGAACCCACGAATTATTATCAGCAACGGACTACTATTTTGTATAGCTTACAAAGCTTTGTATAAGCTTTATAAACAAATAAAATATATGAATAAAAGATAAATATAAAAAGTTAGGGGTTTTTACACTCTGAACGGACTCACATGGCTAAATCGACTCAGCTCGTCACCCTCATCAAGAATATATACTTTCTGGGATCGCAGATGCTTCCTTCAGCCTCTTACAAACATTTGTACAAAATCATTATACCCTTTTTACCCAATACCAATGGATTCAGGGTCCAGAGAGTGAGAGAGTTCAGAGTTCAGACAGTTTTTGGGCTTTTTATTTTCAATAGCCGTTACAAATGGGTAAACGGTATAATGTGTGCAACAGGCTGATCATGGGATGGACGATAGTATTGACAGTTATACAGATTAATGCTGTTCACGAAAATATACACTAAATACCAGAAACAACGGCAAAGAACTATCGATTTTAAGTGTAAAAAACTGTGCTTGCCAGCCCTTTGATATTTCGATTAATCCATTTATCGATCACAGTCATACATATATTTTTCTGACAAATGATTTTCGTGCGGGAAACTTAATGAGTCTTCGTTGCGCGCTCTCTTATCAAATAATTTTGTACACTTAATCAGCTATTATTCAATTTGTTTGCCAACGCGTTTCATAGTAATTTATATTGTGAATGTCTTCGATATGGGTGACAAAGTAAAATTGAGTGACATATCGGAAACTAAGGAAGTAAGAACACACCGTGTAATATCTAAAATATCTAAATCTACCTGCCAAATATACTGACCTAGGCTCTAAGTCTGAGGGAGGTATAGATTTTCGCGACTTGCCGTGCTCCAAGTGGGCGTGATATACAAATGAGTACAACATAAGAATAATGCATGACTATAACATGAGTATAATATTGCACTTTGCACTTTTGTGAACGATTAGAAAAAGTAAGATTAGATTAATCGGTTCTTAGAACACTTATATTAAATCAGTTGCATTCCCGTAAAGTGTGGTGAAATAAACCTTATTTATTTTATAGGACAACCGTATTTCAATATCATATTATAATCTTTTAGGTCAGAAGCCTATATGCACGGAATATAAAAAGCATAACTTAAATATGTAATCTTTATAATCTAGCCTGTGAGATAAAAATTCTCAACCTTACTTTTGTAGCTTCTCGGCAGCGGTTCTTTTGGCGATGTTTACAAAGTAAAGTCAGCAAAGACAAATGAAGAGTTTGCCGTAAAACTGGTCAGAGGCAAATTGTCAAATAGTGTTAAGACTGCTAAGAATGAGACCCGGGCAGCAGATTTGCAAAGCATCAAGCATGACAATATTATTGACTTTATTGGAACTGTCGTTGATGATGCGAAGTCTGAGCTTTACATAGTCATGAAATATGCAGATTGTGGTTCCCTCTTTGACCTTCTACATGTTAATAAAACCATAAAATTAGGATATCTGGACCGTCAGGATTTAATGTTTCAATGCGCCAAGGTAATCTACTTAGCTTGTTTATGAAATAGTTATGAAGTTTATAATTTCTTATATGCCACCGTCATATTTCTAGGGACTTGAATACCTGCATGGTCTGGAGAAAAAAATTATCCATTGTAATCTGAAGACAGCCAATTTGTTATTAACCAACGAGTATAAAACATTGAAAGTGTCTGATTTCAGTGCGGCGAGAGAATTTGCTTTTAAAATGATGGATCCAATAGACGCTGATGTTTATAAAGCACCCGAAGTTTGTAATTCCTAATTGAAATAGGATAGAATGCAGTTTTTAAAACAACTTTACTCTCTTGCATGCTCAGGTTTATGGTTTAGAGCACACGGAAATGTCTGACGTCCACAGCTTTGGCCTTTGTTTCTTGGAAACAATGTCCGGAAAGAAACCCAGATACTTGTTTGATCCAATGGATTCTAAGGAGAGCTTAAAAAATTTAAACGCCTCCGGAGCTTATGTCAGTGTCGAAGATGTAGAGACCTCTCCTAATTCAGAAATCTATAAAAGCTTGATTCAACAGTGTTGGGATCAAGATCCACGGAGGCGGCCAACGATGAAAATGGTGCGCCTTTTGCTAAGCTTGAAAGGCGAACCTCTAAAGAGCACTTCTGATATGGACTATAAAGAAGTGAAAACCAAGTAAGAACGGTGTAGTCGGGCGTAACTGACAATGCAATATAATTCACAGTGTAATCACAACCAAAATATGTGCTCTAGCATTTTTTGTTTTAATAAATTAAAATCCCTTAACTGATCCAATAAGAATTATATCTGGACTAATTTCCCCTGTGACGAAATTCATTTTCAGTTATCCAACAGACAAAAAACATAATAATAATAATCATGAACATTAAATTTGGTATATTGGGGTTGCAGTAGTTTCCACCTAACTGCTAAATACAAATATATTTAAAAAATAAAACAAAAAGTTTTACCCCACCAAACTCAGGTTTACATTTAATTTTCGCAGGAAGTGCTACTAGGGCCAACGAGATTTACGTTTTCGCAGTGAATGGAGCAAATTGACCACAATTGGGCTAGCTCTGGACAATGTTGCAGTTACGTATACGTAATAAAACTCAATTTTATGGAAGCCAACAGAGATATGTGGCTATTGTGTGAACCAATTGGTTTTGGCCAACTGCTGGATTTTATTAGACTTTGGCATACTTTTGCGGGCGTTTGTAAATAATTCAATAGCTGGCTAAAAGTATGCGCTTGCAACAAAGTTTTTTCAATGGGAATGGAATAAAGTGCATGCGATGCAAAGTTGAATAAAGTTGAGGCAACGCTCGAAATATGCGTGCAAAAGTGTCAAATCGTGGAAATTGAAAGCATAATTTATGGGCAGCGGCGCGGCTGACCTTTGCCAAGCGGAAACGGAAACGGATAGGGGAAACGGAAACGTGCGTAAACATTTTTAATTATGTCCCGTCACCGTGGCGAATGTGGCCCAAAAGCATGCTAGGCAAGAATCGTCAGATCCAACGATACTCTCCCCAAGAATTATGACATCAACCTAACCGACGTCGACGTCGATGCCGACGTCATCGACAATTGGCAACTGGACATGGCTCAAATGTGACCTTGTCACGCAACAGAAATTGGGCAACTCTGATTTAATGTTGGCCTCCATTTACATGACAATTGTGCAACACCTCTTTATAGTTCTCTCTCTTTCACCCTTAATCGACATTTGTACCAGGGCGCTTATAAGTCGAACCGGTCCCAATCCGAAATTACAAATTT
Source organism: Drosophila robusta (assembly GCA_035043565.1). Classification (NCBI taxonomy): domain Eukaryota; kingdom Metazoa; phylum Arthropoda; class Insecta; order Diptera; family Drosophilidae; genus Drosophila; species Drosophila robusta. The sequence continues at coordinate 5,890,645 of JAWNMW010000583.1, read as the reverse complement.
TATTGTAACTATGCACAGAACCTTGAACTAAATAAAAAAAAATATGCCTATATTTTATGAAAATAATGGTTTAGTTAAAAATAAATATTATTTTTTTATTTTTGTATTTAAACTTAAACCGGTATACGCTTTGCACATCGTAAACGAGTTGTAACAATTTCATGGCATAATTTTAGCATAAAAATTGTTGGTCTAAAAAAATATATATAAGAAATCTACAAAACAAAAATCTTAATCTCTTCTTCTAGTTATCCATACCAAATTTTCAGTGCTTAAATTTAAATCTAGCAATGCCAAGGATAATAGAAAAGGCTATAATAAAATTTTTCTCTAAGGAATATGGGTGAATTTAATTTTTGGAATGCATTCCATATGTGTTTAATTTTTTAGTATTATTGCCAACTATTTGCGAGTGTCAAGTTGAATCTACTACCCCAGCCTCACTACCCAGCTCCTTCCGTTCCCCACCGATTTTTCGTTTATTGAAAACAAGTGACCCCATTAGCCAGCACTTAGTGCTTAATCCGTTTTTATATTCTTTCCGAGGGTATTTTAGTTTTGTCACGATATGTGGAACGCATTGATCGTGACACCTCCTTGTTTTAAATTGGGATATTGTTTGCCAAACCTTTTTATAATTTAAAAAAAATAATTGTAATACCCAATATCTGAGCGAAATCTTTTCTAACTACTGGATAATTAAGTTTTAAACAAAATATTTTGTTTGTTAAACCAGGTTTTGAACTCCCAATAGACTATAAACTATACCATGCTTCTAATAATTATAATTTATATCTGACTTCTGTATCATCTAGCTGAGAGCTGAGGATAAATATCGTAAACATACAGAAAAATTGAAAACAAAAAAATATTGAGTTTTCAAATTAAGAATAATGTTAAGTGTATATATACAAATATATGGCAAATCAGCTTTATATGTACAAGGGTATTTAATGTTCGGCTGTGGCAGATAACAGTTGCATATATCTTATTTTCTTTTTTAAGTTGTTTTTCGCTCTTTTGTTTTTGGGGCCAGGGCCGTGACCTATACCAATCAGGGACCGCATTGTTTATGATAAATTTGAAATACTTGCCAGCTGCAGTTGTCTGTGAGTGGAGCACTGAGTCAAAAGGATGTTGAATGCGATAAATAAGCGCCCACGATGTGGACGTGACCGAGGACGCTGACGCGGACGCGGACGAGGACAACAGCGCTGCGGATGAGTATTCGCTCTGGGGGCGCCGCTAATTGCGGCGCTTTGTTGCGTCTTCTGTGTGTGTGTTGGTCGCTTCTCCACGCTCTCCGTTTGCGTTGTAAATACATAATTTCGCAGAGGTGCCCGGATTGATAAGTTCTGGGTTTCTTTTTTCACATTTAAGACAGGGGGCATGGCGGCAGAGGCTCGTTTGCTGCAACTGTTGCCCGTAGAGGCTGCATGTGTCTGCATTTGGCAATTTGAATACATTTTTTGTGGCCTGCAGCCATGTGGGAGCCAAGAGGTTATTACTGTCGTAGCCACTCGAGCGCGGCCGACGCACCCACGCAGCGCGCCCCCCCCAAAAGACAGAGGGGTCAGGGGCGGGTAACTACAACTACAACTGGGACAGCCAGCAGCAGTGCTGGCAACTTTTGAGTAGCACAACAAGCGGCAAAATAGCCAACTTTTAGTTTGAGCCTCGCATTTTAGTTTTTATTTGCTGTAAGTTGAACAAAAAGCGGCTGTACCTTTAGTTAAACCGAAGCATAAATTTGTAAAAATAAAAATAAAAACATATTACGTATGAAAATATTGTTGAGAACTTGTGGTTTTCTACATTGCCATTTGACTTTTATATAGGAATTAATATTCAGTAATATTAAGTAAAGCTATAAAAAAGACAAAAATTTTACAACCTGAAAAGATAAGTAATTAAAAATGCAAATTTAAATTTCCCCTAATCGAATTATTTTTAAATCAATAAACGAATATAGTCAAATTAAGATTCCCTACGCTATCGCACACTTAAGCAAGCCAGATTTGGCGGGAGGCCAACGGAGTTGCCAACACTGGCCGGAACAAGCGCCGCGCCCACTTGCCACAACGTTCGTTTCCTTTGGCCATTCGGCTGAAGCTCGTGCGATGCCGATGACGTCGCCGTTTTGTCCTTAAGCGCCAGCAACAGCACAATTCCAAATCCCTCGAACAGTTTGCAATTGGCCAACGCTGGCGCCAGAACAATTCAGCTGAACGCGGTCGAGATTTACAAAAAAATAAATAACATTAAGCGAATATACAAAATTAAATAAATGTCAAAAATATAAATTAAAAAAATATAACATATATAAATTTTGGAAATTGGCGTGTATTGCTATACAAAAGTTTTGAATAGTATCGCGGCGAAAAGTTACAGGAAAGGCGTGCGAAAATGTGCCTGATGAGGTCGTCAGTGATTTTGTTGCTATTGTTCTTCGTCTGCTGTATATCAAAAGGTGTGTGTGCGCGTGTGTATTTATTCTGTGTGTTCTAGTATCTACAAAACTTTCAATTGGCTTATTAAGAAGAGTCCAAATATTTTAACCTAAAATTCATTAAAACTAAATTAAAAGCAACTGTAAATCTAAACAGTTAGGAACTTCAATGTCGGCTGTAACCGACTGCACAATACTTTGTTCACAGTGTAATAACAGCTAAAAATTGCTAGATAAGATGCCTCTTGACTATAAAAATTGTGGTTCTTAAACTGTCATCCGATCGTAGTAATTTTCAATTTTAATTTTGAGTGGCCGGGGCTAATATAGAAAGGGTATTAGTTTGGTTCGAGGCTCACACTAAAGAACAGAGTATATAAAAAAAAATGAATTAAAAATATGCTAAATGCGAAACATGTTGCATACCCCACAGGCGCAGCCATAAAATGTTTTGTCTGCGACTCCAGCGACAATCCCAGCTGTGTGAATCTCAAGTCCAACTCGAGCATTGTGGCTGAGGTAAGTCCAAGTCTATAAATATATACATATCTGCACAAAACTGAACACTTGGCATCTGGCATGCGCTTAACCTTTGCCCAGAGTGGCAGTCAGCTAATCAGACCCCGTTGACCTTAATCAAAGTGCTGCACACTAAATTAAGAGCACATAGCACATAAATTCTCAAATAGTAGGCGCCGCACAAAAAAATAGAAAAAGAAACCGGAAAACGGAAACGGAAACGTGCAACGTGGTCGTCGCTGTTGTCGTCATTGTTGTGACCGTTAAGTGAATATGTGTTGGCATCCCTTGCATTTCTTTTTTAATCTGACCCCACGAAAATTCCCTTTGAACATTAAATTTAACTGCTTGGCAACTTGACAGAAAAAACGTTGTTGTACTTGGCGTTACTAAGTGTTGAACATCTTTATTTCTAAAGTGACATTGGATTCATTTTATTTCAGTTTTATATAAATAAACTCATGAAATAAATTAATAAAAATAATTTGAAAAAACAAGTTTAGTAAAAAACTAGAGTAATAGAAGGAATCTTAAAATACAAAATATAAATAAAATTATTTTCAAAAATATAAAATCATTTAAAGAATAGAGCAATTAAACGAAATAAAAATGTACATAAAGTTATCTTTAGTGGGCCGAATCTTAAAATCTGTTAAGATACACAAAAAGACATGTGTGTCTTTGTTTTTTGTATACGTATATATATATGTTCGCAAAAAATTCGTTATTGCTGAGTTTTTCCAAGATATCTTCCCAAAAAGAACGATTTTGAAACAAAAACTTAACAAAGATAAATAAGATATTGTTCACGTGTAAAGTGAAGCTTTCAGTTAACGAATATTTTAAGAGTTTTTATTTTGAGTCCTTGCCTGAACCTAATTTTTAACATACCGATTTTAAACTTTGCCTTTAAACGCTACCTGCAATAATAAGTGTCATCTAGACAAAGTATTATCAAGGGACATAGTGATATCTTAACTAATTTACATTCTATTTTGAAGATATGATAAATTTCTAATCAATGAATAGTAACAATGAGCCAATCATTTCGGTTTTTCTAAATAAGAAGTATTCAGAAAAAAATTTAAAGTAAATAGTAAAACAAAGAATTTTCCCAAAAATTATTATTTTATCCAAAGTTCATGCAATTTTTATTTCGTGTAAAATTATTGGATAATTTTAACATTTTTTAATATGGCTTGGAATTATTTACTAAAAGCGTAAAGTAGTTGTTAATTTTCTTCTTACTTAATTTTCTCCATAAAATAAATTGTATTAAATAATTTTAGCATACGTGTTTGATACTTCGCTGGCCCTAAGGGGGAAACCCAAAAACTGATTTAAAACTAAATATACGTTATCAGGGAATGGATGAGAGTGCTTTCCAGCTAACTGATATAGCCATATATCTTATATATATATAAGCTTAGTGGTCTGTTTTTTTGTCCATTTGCGATCTTTTTACCACCTTCGTTTCTGGGCCAACGCCTGAAAATACAGCAAGGCCGTTGCACTGTCGATGACGGTAACGATAACGATAACGTTGTATGTACAGCTCGAGGTGATGATAAGATAAATGCTAGTAACTGCATCAGCAATTAAAAGCACGATTACAGAGAAATGACATAAGGTAGGGAGTGGGGGAAATATGGATGCACAGATAACGATTGCCATCGACTGATCGATCAATCATTAGCCATTGTTCGCTGCACAAATATTTGCCAAAACATCTACGATTAATACTTGAAACTCTTCGGTTTCTAGAATTGCACATTGGACAAAATTCAATCATTGGACACCTGGTTATTCGAGTTGAATAAGTTCGCCTATTTCGACAACGGGGCCAACAAAGAACCGCTGATGAATTGCCAAAAGGTCGTGGCCAGAGATCGTAAGTCAAACGTCATTGAACTAAAACATTATTAAATAACATTTCTTACTATGTTTAAAATGTGTAGAGAGGCACATAAACATAATTTTTCAAAACATAAATGTTCTATTTCAGAGAAGAAAACTTTAAATTATTGTTCGTCTCAATTTTCACATACATTTCTAATTATCAATGCGATAGTTTTGGCCAAAAACAGTATTTCTAATGTAGTTGATTTTACTTATAAAATTAAGTAAAAATATTGTGAGAGTTTAATTTAAATATTTATGTAAAAGTTTGTACCTTAAGAAATAACGTAACCAAGCAGATGTCCGACGTCGCTATGTATTTAGTTTCACATATACTTCAGCTTCTCGGCATCAATCGAACTTTTTAAGTTAGGATAAATTACAAAAATCGAAATCTTCCATTGCTTACTTAGATTTCTGATTACTGTTTATAACTGATTACTGATGAAGTAGCCTATATATGACATATATACCAAAAGAAATTGCTTACTTAGATTACTGATTACTGATTACTGATTATTACTGATTACTGATAAAGTATACAGTATAAAGTACATATGACATATATACCAAAAGAAAAACTACACTGTAAAGAGAGTATGGCGCAGTCGCTAGCACCCTATTGCAAATTTCTTATAAAATTAATTAATAATTTAATTTATTATTATTACATACTTATGCTTTAATTGTTATAAGGATATTTCAAAGATGTTTTTAAAATTAATAACCAAATGTTAGCATACCAGAAGTGTCTAGCTTCGATCCTTGTGTTCTCACCTGTCTTTCCCCTTTCGCAGCTGATACCAGCAAGATGGTCACCGCACGCTTCTGTCAGCTGGACACTGGAGACTCGGACGCCTGCGATATATTGCGCTCGAAGCTGCGCATCACCAGCGATGGCAGCGGCAACCAGCGTCGCCGCGAACGGGATCAGCAGCAGCAGCAGAGACGCAAAGGATATGACCAGGATGCTGGCGACAAATCGGGCGAGGAGGACTTCTTTTGTGGCATTTGCAAAGAGGATAGCTGCAATGGCGCGACCGCCGTGACGCTGACGTCAGCCATGGGATTGGGGCTGCTGTCGCTGTTGCTGTTACCCCTGGCACGCCCACTGAGCTGCTGAAGCGTTGGGCGGCGGGCGGTGGCGACGAAGGCGACGGCGACGGCACGGCTGATGGCCGGCGACATTGGTTGCATTGAGGTTGAGTTGACGTTAACGTTTATCGTTTACTTTGTAAATATTCGAGTGGCCATTGAGCGAGTTTGTTGATTTGTACAAGCCTCCCCGTACCTCAAAGTTGCCCCCAGCCCCCACTCAGCACCGACCACCCTTAAAGCCACCAAAGCCCTAGACATGTAAGTGACAGCAAACACAGATACAAAGCACAAATACTCGAAGCAATACATACAGATTCAGCTACCGATACAGCTACAGATACATATACACAAAGATACAGAATACAGATACAGATACACTCCCACAGTGGCTATTGAGTCAAAGCAAATATGCGAATTTCAATTAGCAGTTAGCTTGGAAGAAGCAAGCGAAAAACAAAAACAAATTAAAAGAAACGAAACGAAAACTAAAAGGGCAAAGGAAAACACAAATGTGTAGGTCCTTTATCAAGGATAGGGACTTCAATTTGTTTTGTTATGCCCAGTGGAGGACGCATTAGGTCATGTTAAATTTAAAAAAAAAAGAAAAAAAAACAATTAACATGATCTTTGCCAGGAGGTTGGCTAAATGGGCCTTAGCGTTTTTATTATGGCTTTATTGAGTTGTAATTGATTTGCTTTGAGCAAATGTTGACGAGCTGAATGTTGAGTATAAATTCACCAAATGCCTTTAATTTTCTATTGTTCACATTGCAAAATAGTGTTGAATAAATAATCGAATATTTGTATTTAATATATGTACATGTGTGTACTCATATGAATAACTAATGATACCATGAAGTAACCTTGCAAGCAATGCAAAAAATTGCCTGATTTTAAGTTAGATTAGGTTTAGCTTAGTGTTGAGAGATACCAAAAATATGATATGATATTCTTGGGAATACGTTTATATTTATTTCATTCTTTTTAGTTGTTGCTTAGGAGGTTATTTAATGGCATCATATTTATACCGTATGAGTGTGTATTTTTAGGTAGACACAACTTAAATAGATGTGCTTGATAAAGCATTGTTGTTGCAAATCTCACTAAAAGAAAAAAAGGCAAGAGAAAAATACAAGCTCTTTTCGAACTAAAAAATAAACAAATTTATGAAACATTTTTATTATATTTAAATATACCACGGAAAGAGCACACGAATATATAAAAAATATGCTAGCAAAATCTTTGATTTGTGAGTGTTTCAATGTTTCCACAAAGTTAAACAAAAGCCAGCGCCTTAAGCAATAACCTTACAAATATATATATAAATATATATATATATATATACATATTAGAATAAAAGCGTATTTATACTATAATTTTTCAAAACACGCAAAAACAATCAGCAAAAGTGTGAAAAAATGGCGAAAAACACAAACGCGAAAAAAGTGCAACAAATGTTAATTAAATGTGCAATTAGAAAAGTTAAACAAAGCAATACAGAAAACTATTTGAGAATAAAAGCGAATAAACACAAAGAAAAAAAAACAACTCCCAAGCGAGCTTAATTAAGTGCTTTCGCCCCACGGCCACGCCCACGAAATAAAAACAATTGTGCACCTTTCGATTGCCGCTAAATTGTTAAAAAAATAAAAAGAAATGCAATTTTTCTAGAACTAAGCAATGTGCAAATTCTGCAAGCGAATTCGAATTTAGTTCATAAGCAAAAAGAAAAGATGGCAAATAAAAGAGCGCCCGTTGAGCAAAGCTGTATAACAATATAACAGTATAACACTCGCAATTGATATGCACTCACTGTATGACAGTGTAAGGCAGATTGCATTGCCAGTTTTTCAATTTTCTTTGCAGCCCGCGTTATTTAAACTGTATAATAGTATAACAGTATGCAATTTTTGGAATCGGAAGTGTAATAGATGTGTTTGCATAACAGTATTACAGTTTAAACTATTGCAAGACATATTTCATTGTATATATTCCAACTTATCCTTCGGTTAAGTGGTGAAATGCAAACATTTTCATCCTCAAGATAAATGTTTCGCATGTACATGGGAAAGTCTAGACTCGCAATATATATGTAAGGCCTAAACTCACTTCGTTTTACAAATTCGATGTGTTTTAGATCTATGAACAAGTCGATAAGCGAATAACACGGGTCGTTGTAAACAAGCAGGAATATGTTTATGGCGATACCGAATTGGATACAGGGTACGCTTCGACTGAACCATTTTAGCTACTTCTCATTGCAGTATAACAGTTTTTAGTGTAGCACAGTTGCCTGTTGCTCACTGCTTTTTGGCTTCCTATATTGTCTTTGCCAATCAGCGATAATTTTCCCATTACTCATGTTCGATGCAAGCTCCTTCACCCCCAACCCAGCCCCGCCGTCCCCCACACCAACCACACGTTTAATTTGAAACTCTTTTTTCCAATTTTTTTTTCGATTTTTTTTTTTTTTGGTGATGCTATCGACGCGTCGGCATGTCATCCAGCACGGTGCGACATGTTTCAGCAGTACCGCAAATTATTTTCGCCGCACCTCCGTCAAGATAACCCCTGGAAAAAAATTTGATAGAGTCAACAGCAGCCACAGCAGCCATCCGGCGACGACGACGTGTCGATATCGCTGCTGGCAGTTCAATTTAAATTTTCGGTAGCACCGGCCGCAGTTGCCCTGAAAGCTGAACCCGAAGTGCCACAGTTCTACGCAGCCTGAGTGCGATTTTGGACGCGTGACGTGACACCAAAAATTTCAAAAAACCCCAAAAACTTTAGAACGAAAACATTTTCACCAGCACAAACAGAATGCGTTCAGTGTGGTTGCTGTTATTGTTGCAGCTACTAGCGGCTTACTGTGGTGCCAGTTCAGGTGGGTGGCTGTCATAAATCAAAGCTGGCTAAGTAGCTGCCACCTGGCCGGAGCTGTAGGCTATGCTAATTGATTGACCCGCTTGAAGCCTGATAGCACACGTTGCTACACTCAGAGAAAGAACCAATCCAAAATTCCGTGCTTTTTTCAAGTGTAAAGCTCCTATCAATTTATAATTTCTAATTTATAATCGTGTGGCCGTTTTTGTACTTAATTTTTGTTTTTATTAAAACATAAATAAACGGTTAGTTAGAAAAACAAAAATAATTCAAACTAAACTTAAAAATATTAAAAAATGGAGATTTTCTGAGTGTAGCCGCGGTTGAACTCTAACCCCACTGACTTGTGATTTGCAATTTGCAATTTGCAGCGCTGCGCTGCTACACATGCGAGGATTGCGATGAGCAGTCCCAGTTAACCGAGCTGGAAATATGCAGTGTGCCGTCCATGCTGCAGCAACCAGCCGCATCGAGTCCAAGTCCAAGCCCAAGCTCAAGCTCAATTCCTGCGCCGGCGGCTGGCTCCGCTGCTCCCGCAGCGATTGCACCCGCTCCAGCAGCAGCGGGAGCAGCAGCAGCTTCAGTTCCAGCTACAGCTACAGTTCCAGCTTCAGTGCCAGCTTCAGCGCCAGCACAAAAGCCCGGATCCGCAGGTGCGCCAGCGCCCGCGGCCGCATCGGGAAGTGAGGATGAAGAGGATTATGACAGCGATGAGGATGAATCGGCGCCACCAGCCACGATTGGCATTAAGCCCGCTGTAGCCCCTGGCACAGCGGCAGTCGCTGCTCCCGCACGACCATCAGCTCCAGCAGCTGCAGCAGCTCCAGCGCCGGCTCCGGCTCCAGCTCCGGCTCCGGCTCCAGCGGCTGCCGCTGCCGCTGCGGGCAGTAGCGACAGCGATGCTGACGAAGATGACGAAGAGGACTACGATGAGAGACGCAGGCGTCGGCGTAGCCTCAGTCGCCAGAGTCAGGGCACACTAACCGCCGTTTGCTATATAGCCAGTCTGAAAAGTAAGTGAAAGTATCGAAAAGTTGGTATATATACACGCCGAGAAAAAATCAAGTAAATTGCAACAGCCGAACAAGAATACTTAATCCAATTATTGTTGTTCTTTCATTAAGAATATAAAGCTTAAAACTTCATTCGGGCTTGCAAATTCTTGAAGATAAGTATTCTATAACGATCAAGTTTGAAATCAAGGCAGGTTCATTTCGAATTTATTAATATGAATATCCCATAACGATAAGTACTTAAATTTTGTACTAAGAATTTTAAAATATCGTTTTTTTCTCAATATATAAATATATAATTTGGCCTGAGAAGAACATATCAAAAAATTCATGGAAAATAGTTTTAGGTTTCTTAAATTATTTGATATACCTAATTGTTGGCTATATAATTGATTTAGTTTGATCAGCACAAATAAATATATATTTAGTAGGTATGCGTGGCTTATTATATAGTCTACAATCAAGAACAAAATCGTTGAGTTTTGTTTTCCAGCAGTCAGCACAAATACGAGACATTACGAAAATTCCACCTTACATGTGGAAAACAATGGAAATCTATTGCATTCTTTTTGGTTTTACTTCCGACAAAATTTAATTTATAAATCCAATAAGCTTAAATATATATATATAATTCAAAACTTTACATATATAATTACACAAGGAGCTGTTAAAAAGAATATGTTTCGCAATTTCGCCCACACGGGCAGAAAGTAGGTGGAATTAACTTCTTTAAATTTATATTTACCTTTTTTTGTAAATTAAATATTTAAAAGAAAAACAATAAAAATACTAGCGGCAGACAATACCTTAAAAGGCGAAAGTAAAATAAACATTGTTAGAATTTAAACTCAATAATGTAGCCAAGGTCATCAACTAGATTTAATACTGATTAAGGTTTCTATAAAGTAACACTTTCTCCCTTATATCCCCAAAAGACAATGGCACGGAAATCACAAATCGTGGCTGCACCATTGTCATGGATGACAATCAGACCGACGCCTGTAATACCCTGTTTGGTGGCTGGGATGTGGTTGGTTGCCAACTGTGCGAATTAAATGGCTGCAATTCACCCATAAATGCCGCCGTCGTGGGTCAGTGGAACAGTGCCACCTGCCGGCTCTCAGCCCGGACGGCGCTCGGAGTAATACTGCTGGCCATAGCCACATACATTGCAACTTGGGCCTAAATGTTTTCGATCTGAATCTGTAACTGATAACAAAAAAAAAAAAATAGAAAGAAATATCTATAATAATAAATATAAATATTATGCGTGGCTATTTCTAACCTAATTACGTTCCATATTATCTGGTGAGTGGACGATCTATTTTTGACTAATTTGTACAATTGGTAAGTGATAGCGATAGGAGCGACCAAAAGTGCCCAATCATTTAGTAGCCAAACGCCCGTTCATAGTCCACAAACTGACAAATTAGTTACAGGAGCTGATAAGCTCCCCGAAAAACCGATGACAATGGGCAGCCCCAGTTGCCCGAAAAGTTTGTGACTTCATTTCTATTGCTGATAACTGATGATGCTGATCAACTGATAGCATTAGGCCTCAAGTGGCAATCGCTGCCTGCGCATTGAGCGATTTACAACCAGCCGAATCGGGCACTGAAATCAATGCGCTGAGTTCTTAATTAGGTGATGAACGAATCTAACGTTGCCCGCGAAAATGTTTTTTTTTCGAAACGGTTTCGCATTTAAGGCAATTTTATACCCTGCACCCAAGGCAAGTATGTTGGAGAGGATGTAATGAATTTATGCACGTTTATGTAACAAACAACAGGCGGCATTTACTATCTCAGGAAGCATATACATTCGCGATGAATCGATATAGCTAAAAATGTTTGACAGTGTCAATTACTTAAAAAACTAGTCAGTAAATAAAAAAATGGTTTCGTATAGCCTGCTTAAGTTTATCAATAACTTCCCTCACACAAGATGAATATAATTCATGTGTCATACTTGGTTTTTTAAGCTCGAAGATTTTGAGAGCTAGCTATCAATGTAGGTTCTCGTTCATTAGAAGCTACAAGAGGCTTAATTTTATTTTTAACTGCCCCAAAATCGATAAATATCGATTTAAAGTCAAACTGTTCTGAGCATGTTTCTAAGATTAATAGTTGCTTATCACGCTAAACACATTTTTTAGTTACTCGCTTATTTCCCCATAATCGATAAATATCGATTCTTAGAGTTTTTGGAGCATATCTCTGCGCTTATGAGAGCTTGAGATTTAGATTTTGCCCAATAATTAACAAGAATTGTAATTGTGGAATTTATTACATATACACGCATTTAAATGGCCTTCTTAAGCTCTGCTACTATTATTACAGAGTATCTACCTGTCAGGCACACTCAACGAGCGCACTCTTTCTTATTGCCAATGCAATTGCCAAATTTGTGAGGTTGCTCAAAACTCGTTTAGTATATATTATATAAGTATATGTATTATATATGGTATATATAAAGTTAGTACAAAGACGGGCTGGGCCTTTTTGCTTCCCTGTTTTATTTTAGTAATGCTTAAAAGCTTCCGGACCAGCTGGTTTTACATCAGAACTCGCATACGCATTTACCTACTCATCAGGCTAACAAATTCCGGCTTTTACCTGAGAGCAGCTTTCAGTGAGAGCATCGTGTGATGAGAAATATGTGTGTATATGCATATATACCTTCTTTTTTTGGTATTTGGCGATTTACGTGATGTCGCCAGCAATTGAAAACCGAACAAATTTCATATTTAATTTTGTTTTTGTCAGTTATCTGCGGGCCCAGTGTCTGCGTCTGGTTCTGGCTCAAAAATATTGATGCGTCAGTTAGCAGCCAGACATTAAACAAAATTTTTAGCCATTTGGCACGAACCGCTCGCAGTTGAATGAGACACCGAAGAGTACGCACGATCTGTACAATCGTACCAGAAAAGAACCAGGGTCAAAACATACATGTGACCCAAACCCACCCCAGATAAACATACGTAGTTTTCTCGAAGAAAATTTGGCTACTTTCTTTTGTCTAATATTTAAGAAAAATTGTTGATTTGTTAGCCAAATATTTTGGGTTTTTATTTCATATATTTGACCTTAACTGGGCAAAAGAACAAAGCTTCTAAAATCGAGTGCTATTTCTTTAGACATAAATTTAGATAATAAATAAAAACCCGACAAGCTTATGATTTTTTTGATATATTTTATTTTGGTTGTTGCTTTATATTTAATATATTTGTTTACAATCTAAAGGTTCTGTAAGAAAAACTTAAGCTTTGTACTATAATGATATAAAAATACTATAAGAGCGTTAAACTGCATTTTCCACCCAATTTTATAAAGGGCATTCCGGATATTCCGTGTTACATTGTCTCTGACCTTGACTTTGTTATCAATTGGCCTATAGCGAAAGGTTTTTCGCACAATCTGTGCATTTCATTAGCACTAAGTGCCGTTAACCTTATTATGCGTTCAAATGGAAACTTTTTTTTGGTTGCCTATATAGTGCAGGCGGACTCTTCTCAGCAATTCTCAGAGCCCACAACTTGTTGCCGTAACGTCACCGACTGCTGCAAAGTCGCACAATAGGTGTAAATGGGTCGGGTAAATACCAAATAAATAAAAACTGTGTTAATTGTTTAGCAGATGGGGGAACTGAAATCGAGTTTGTTTATTTTGCGTGCTTTTAATATTGAGTAATGTTAATCATGCGCCAAGCACACAACAACAACAACATCAAACTGGTATGAATATTATGTATTATGTAAATGTAAGTGTACGCAGGGGTTGATAATTATTTACCCCCAAAAGGGAGCGTCGCATCAAGGTGCGAATGCTAATGTTAACAAGAATAATCATAATATTCATAAACAATTTGATAAGCACTAAATTAGCATACAAGTTATAGTTATTGGAGATGAGCTGGACCTTTTTTTCTGTTGCAATTCCACCTATCCCTGTGATAATCGATGCCACGCAATAGCCATAGGTTCCGAAATATGCAACGAATAAATAAGAATTCATAATTTTCTTTATTTACAAATGTTTTTTATATCTCTTGCAAAATATTTATTTATCTGATGTATATTAATTTTTTTTAATGTACTTTTTAAAATTTAAATTTATATTCCACACCGACAGCAATTTTAATTCTGCACTCCCCACCTCCCCCCAACACGATATTTTAAAATATATATATATAAATCCCCTTGTTCCGCGCTCATCTCTAAACGTAACACTCGTGCATACTTTGTATGCATATAAAGTACAAAGTTGATGGCCAATCAAATCTTGCACGCTCGCAGAATCAGTGGGGACTTTGTAGAAATTCCAAGCATTGAATCATTCAAATAGCCGGAAAATGTTTTACCCACTATCTCAGAGTAATAATAATGCCCAGCGCTGACGTTGGTGTTCTGAAAAATGGTAACAGCATAAGTCGAAAGAGCTATTGCTAAAGAGCATAAAAAGAAGAGTAAACGATCGTGTTTGTTTCTCTTAAGCTCTTTTTGTTTAACTTTTACTTTTTGGCAACTTTGGTTTTGCATTATAAATTAATTTGTTATCAATAAAATAATAAACGCACACTCATTAACGGTACGCTGCCGTAATTCACGCTCCCTCCATCTCTCTCTCTCTATCTCTCTCACTCGCTCGCTCACTCACTCATTCTCTCTCGCTCTCTAGCTGGCTGTCTCTTTCTTGAGCGGCGAAGCCGTCGCATTTGTCGCAGTCGCTGCGAAACTCGCTTATAAAACTCTATAAAAAGTCTCAAACAAATCACAAGACTTTCAGTTAAATTCCAGAATTCACAAACTGCGGTCGCAAAATCCGAACAAAGCGCCAGTGAAGTCGTGTTTGAAAAGCAACTTTATTTGCATATATAAATATTTTGCATAAATCTTGCCAGAAAAGATTTAGATCAAGTATACGGATTATACAAGTATTAAAATAATTATATAGACAAAAACACAATGCGTCGCGGTAACAGCAAAAATAATTTAATTCTGTCCAGCGCCCTAATTTTGCTGCTCGTCGCGCCAGGTAAGAGTCCCCAGTGATTTTTAAGTGCCCAACTATCAGTCTCGATATCCAAGCGATATCCCAGAAAGTCAGACATTAGCGTAAGACCAAGTGTCGTGATAAAAATAAATGTATGCGCCCGTATTAATATGACAAGTGGATTTGCGGACTCTCCCATGTTAAGTCCTAACAGCAAAGTCGGAACGAAAAATAAAAAAAAAATATATAAAAATATTTTTTGATAAAATCATTATATTTTGCTATTTATGAACAAATGTGAGCCGCTTGTGAAATTATAAAAAAAAACAAATAGCAAAAGATATACAATAAAAATGCAAACTCATTTTTCTGTTAATAAACATTGCAATCGCAACGCTTTTTGCATGTTTAACAAATAATTATTAACTTAAACCAAACAAAAAGAATGTAAAAACTGCAAGCTATAGAAAAACAAGTCGAGAACAATTGCAGTTTTTATTACCATAAAATGTCATAAATAATGCGAAAATTACTGGCAATTTTACGTTCACATTTTATTTATGATGCGGAAATGTTGGCGTACATACATATGTATAAATATAGTATATGCCTACGTACTTTCGTACTACTTCTAGTCAATAGAGTTGGCTGTTAATGGGCTCTGCCTTCCAATTCGATACGCTACGCACGGAATAACAAATAGATCTTAAAACGTCTTTATGACAATTTTGCTTAAAATTTTTCGAATTTATATTTTGTTAGTTATAAATAAAAAGCATACATTATTTACTTATAAATATTCATTTTTTATTACAATCACACGACAACAATAAGCTGTAGAGAATATAATTTAAACTAATTTATCTTACCTTAAATTTAAATATAATAATAGTATCGAATAATATTGTTTGAAGTTAAGAAGGCTTCTTAAGAGAAAGAATTAATAATTTTAAAAATATATTTAAAAACAATAAATTTTCTTAAATTATACTAAATAACAAGGAAAATTCAGATAGATTATAGGTTAAAAAACAAATCAAAATAAATATGTAAATAATAATTAAAGAGAAGAGCGACAGAGAAAGAAAGAGGGAAAGAAAGCGATGAAGGGGGAAAATCGATTAAATGGTAAAAAATAAAACAAAGTTTAAAAGGTAAAATTAACGATCCAGAGTAAGCAAATATTTTTTAATGAAAACTTACATAAAATATGTATATATGTTTATATGCATATATATATTTTGTGGAGAAATCCGAAATTCTGTAACTAATTTATGGATTCGACAAAAAGGGAGAATCCCAGTTCTCTAGTGGGAAGTTTGTCGGGCTATCCCGTTGATTTTAAAACAGGAATGCTTAACAATTACATTCATTTAATTTCGTTGTCTACTTTAACTTTAATTGTTTTATTTTTTAATGTTCAGGACAATTCTATATATTAAGTTAAATCGCGCTCGTTTCGGGCAACAAAACACGACACGTGCCCAGCTCGACTTCTAAGTGGTGCCTAAAGTGAACTTGATTTGAAAGGCAGCTGCAATTTTGATGCATTTCAAATGTATGATTTCAGTTTTTTTTCTATTTGTTTTTCGTTAATCTCGATTTTGACATTGAAACAGCGGCAACTGCTAATTGAAAAGCTGCGATTTGGTGGGGTAGCATGAAGCGTACTTGCACACGAGCATGGGACACATGGCAGCTGCCGTTTAGCACATTTTTTAAGCCACAACAACAACAACCACAACAACAAACACAACAACAGCTAAAAGCGAAAACAACCTGTTTTGTCGTTTAACACCAAAATTCAAAACCAGAAATTCTCGAGTGAATTGACTGTAAAATGTAAAGCACTTGCGTCAGGCCAATTTTTGCAGATGTTTTTCTTTTTTAAATTGGTTAATTTTACAACAAACCATAACAAAAATAGAAAAAAAACCATTTCATTAAATAACGCTAAATTATTATTAGGCCTGTTCCGTTTAAGACTCTTAAAAGCATTTACGTTCTCGACTTTGAGCGCGTGCATTTAAATTAGATTTTTTTCCCAACACATTTCAATTTAGTTGCAATACAATCGCCTTTAACTTCGTGGAATTGTGTACTTATCAATTGCAGCTCAGAGTGCGACTTAAGAACGTAGTTCAGGTCTTTACTCAGCGAAACTGGTTTGGACGCGTCGCAGATGCATTATGCAAATCAATTGTATTTTATTGCCAACGAATGATAAAAAAATATAATTATTATTTATTACGAAACACGAAAAAATAAAAACAAAAGAGCACAACGTCAAGTTCAAGTACAATATTAACGGATTCCCGTATGCGTTGTCTATCACGTGCCATTAAAGCCACATTCCGGCTCTCCCTTCTCCGCCGTCTTGTCCACCTGACGTGCGCCCATCAATCAATGTGATTTATTGATAATTTGAAAGTCAACAATCGGTTAACTCAAACATATCGTATATCATAGCTGAATGTTGGACTCGAAAATGTGTGCACAAAATTGAATGGGCTACGCGGCGTATGAGCAATGCTCATGCACTGCTTCGCAAGCGATTGAGTGTATATTAGTTTAGTGCAAGGTCTAGCCGGCACTGTAGTGAAAGAATTTTCACTTGGAATATCTACAGTGATATCTCTGCTAAGCTAACAAGTACCTTTCCAGTTATATCAAAAATATATTTAGATATAATAATAAATGAATAACAAAAAATAACACAGCTATTTTACTGATGACCTACCGAAAAGGTCAAACCACAAATATGCCTTGGGTATACAGTTTTGGTATCAGTTTTCCTACAATCAAGAAGATTCTCGTACATTTTTTGTAATGCAATTTTTACTCACTAAACAGAGCATTGCGCAGTCGGCAGCAGCCGATTGGCTTCGCTTATCAGTGGTAACTTGACTGGCAGTTGGATGAGCTTTGGGCTAAGCCCCGCACGCAGACGATGAGTCAACTCGGCCAGCTCGCAGCTACTATAGCTACTGTAGCCCTCACATTGACTGCTCCGATAACGCAACTGACGCAATTACGAGAATGTTTCAATATCTTTACTCTGTGCACGGGACAAATATTTGCTTGTTGTAGCAACATGGGAAACGTAGTTGGTAATTTGCATGACAGAAGAACGGCTGACTCGCTGGAATCGATGGAATCAATGGATCGATATGTGGCGGCCCGTGATATAAAAAGAATACGGAAAGTTCCGATAATAGGTCGAGTTCAAACATTGACTTAACATTATATAAACTAATAATAAAGAATGAGCAAATAATACGGCAGATACGCTGACAAAGTCTATGAGCCCTCTGCCTTGATTTATGGCCCACACATGGTCGGCTTCGATCGCTTTGTCATCGTTAATCGTTTATCGTTCGCTTGTTATTCTATTTACCAAAGCTGTAAATTGTTTGAACCGACTGCAATGCGACCCAAAGATACGGCGGGTAAACGAAACCAGATATTTTTATCAGCGTTATCAAAACTGGGCACGGAAATTGTAAAGAATTTATGATAAAAACAACCTTTTCCCACCAATAAATACTTTATGGCAAATATATGTCCGCATAGGCAATTAACTGGTCTTCCGCCTTTGAATATTTAAGTGAAAAAACCTTAGGGAAAAAATTGCAACTTATTTGTAAAATTATTTAAAAATATAAAAAAAATTATCCATTTTTCTTAATTTATTTTCTTTCAAAATAATTGAGTTTAGGCTAAGCTTAACTTTGCCAAAAGTACATTTTATAGGCTTATAGAAAAATGAAATTCCTTGTTTGAACCGTATTTCTGCAAAAGAATTTATAGAGCCCGATCATGAGCTTTATCCGTATAAAAATACAACAGGAATTTCGCACAGCAATTAAATTTGCGGTCAAGAGTTTCCTTAATATAATAGCTTGATTTGAATAAGATTTTAACAGAACGTGCTGATTTAGGTTAAGAAATCTCAACAGTATAGTAAAGTTGTGCGATTTTTTTAAGTTTGACAAGCATTTATTAAAAAACAAATCGATTTTAAATAGGCACTTAATTTTTGTATAATATATGCTATATTTTGTAATACTATAGACCAATGTTGTTAAGATTTTGCTTTTAGGATAATTGCTAAGTTTGGCTAAGATGTCCTTAAACATACTCTTTGTTAACTCCTCATAGTTCGCAGGGCAAAGAAAAGCACTTTACTCGGCTTGTAGATACCTCGATTAATGATTGCTTTAGATACCACTTATTATATATAATATCGAATTGAATCGTCTCACTTTTCGCGCTTTGCAGCTTGTCTGGCGGACCTGATGTGCTACGTGTGCGATGATTGCGATACGGTGACCAAGGAGACGCCGCTGCTGGCCTGCAATGCGGACTTTTTCAATCAGGGCGGCAGCACGGAGGCCTCGACAGTGACAACCACCAGCAGCACCACAACCACAGAGGCAGCCAGCACCACCGAGGAGGCCGCAAGCACCGATAGCACAGCCATGCCAAAAACCACCGAAATAAGCACAACCAGCGAACCAGTGAGCACCACCACCACAGAGGAGCCAACCACCGAGCCCAGTACTGAGAGCACCGAGAGCACCGAGGCGCCAATGCCAACGCCCGCGACGGCGGGACCGCCGGAGACAACGACCGGTGTGCCCACGCCGCCCGCTGAGGATTTGGTGAAAATCACGAAGCTGCTGCCCAGCTTCGATATCGATACGCCCGCCTCAACCACCCAGCTGGCCATACGCCAGCGTCGTGCAGTGATCGATACGAGCATCAGCTATCACTGCTACACGGTGCAAAAGTCAGGTGAGTAGCATTTGAGCCCTGCCGCGAAACAAAAATCAAACTAAAAGCCACCTCTGACTCCATCCGCAGTCAACAACACCCTCGTCACGAATCGCGGCTGCTCGCGTGTGGAGCCCCAGCAGTCGGTGTGCGATGAGCTCAAGATCCAGAACAACGACATCCAATTGGACAAGTGTGATCCCTGCACCATGAACGCCTGCAACGGCGCCATGTCCACGCTGCAATCCTCGCTGCTGGCGACACTGACCTTTGCACTGGTTGCCGCCGCGCTGCAGCGCAATTGAGGGGTCAATTTCCCCAAGCTACCCTTTCATCGCCGCCCAACTCCAACCCGGTGTTATTTAGTACATATTGCTCAGTTTAAGGTACACAAATACAGACACACACACACACACACACACACACAAACAGACGCAGTCATGGATGCGCTCCATGGGCGTACGCCAAGTTGGAGCGGGGGCCACTTTCATTAGAAAAAGAAATGTACAAAATTGTATCTGTCCAACCTCAGCCAGGCAAAAGAGATATTTTTGTTTAACCTCATTCCCACACACAGAAATCCCCCTTTGAAAAAAATCTGCGTACGTCCTTGAAGCTCTCCGCTCTCATTTGTTAAGTCATGCGAAACTTTATGTAATTTGTAAGCGACACACACCCACACACACGAATATCGAAATATATACATTTATACTTATATATAACTTTATATAAACTAAACTAAAGCTAACCAAATGTGAAGCATAAGACAATTTACTTGATATGTAATATACTATTTATACATTAAACATTTTCAAAATCTTCGCTTAAAGTGGAAAATTTAAATTTCAAATTAAATTCTTAACACTGTTTTCTTCGGGCAACTATAATTTCTCTAAGTGTATTTGGCGCTACAGAACACAAGATGGAAACGTTATGTGCCTCACATAAGATCTCAATTGGTATCTGGGTTGGATCCAAGTAGGTTGTGACAACCTTAATCGATTACAAATGCAAAGAAATAATTCAAAATATTGAAACAAATTTTTTTCGAAAATGAGACGGGTTAAATGATTTTTTTTTAATTCCAAAATATGTTATTTTTTATAATGCATATATTTTAAATGCGGGATTAATCTAGAGGACAGAATATGCCATCAACCATGAAAACCGGTTCAGACCAAGTTATGGGTGCTTTGGATCCAAGAGCTTTACATGTCAAAAATACTGTACATTGAAATCTGTTAATAAAAATCTTAAGTTTATCAGACGCGGGTATACACGAGTATAAATTCTAAGTTTCAGTTCTCTAGCTTCAATAGCGGCGAATTCATTCATTTCATTCATACAGATATATGAATGGTCAGCAAGACGGCCAATATATTCTATTCATTTTGGGAATGTGTATAAAAAGCATTCGCCAAAATAATTGTAAGCCTGTTTCTGCATTTTGACAAACCGGGAAAGTAGTATCATACATATAGGTCTTCGAGTATTGGTGTTCTGTTCGATTTTATTTAATTCATGATTTATTTAAGAAATTTATAATGAAATTTAATTTCATTATTTTCGTAAAAACTATGAAAAATATATGGAACTGAACCAAACGAACTAATCGAAAAGTTAATCAAACATATATTTCAAGGCCTATAGTACATTCAATATTTCGTGTTCAAATTATATTAGCCAATATGTGCTAATTATAACAAAGCAAAATCCTATTTATAAATAAATCGCAATATTAACACATTAAGCACAGAGTTTGATCTGTTGACAAGTATTATAAAGATCAGTCAACATCCTCGGCGACTAATCAAACAAATCAAAAAAGTCAGATTAAACCGCAAAAAGAAATAAATAAAAAAGATAAATAAAAAATCAAGTCCTCAGGAGGTGTACTAAAAACGATAATCATATTTTTTTGCTCGGGTCTAGGTCGAATCAGTTGCATATGTAGCTGTGGTTCAATGTAATGTTCATTGCGCATACGCCGCATGGTGCAAACAAATCTGCTGCCCCGACATTGGAAGGCATACTTTTAGGCCAACTACGCTAAGTAAATTTGCCTAGGGCAAACACGATTCGTGTGCCGCGGCCAAAAGCAACGAGACCAGAGAGCCCCAATAATGATAAGATAAGATTTCATTAATAACAACAAGAACAACAACAAAAACCAAAACCAAAAACAAAAACAAAACAATTATGATAATAATGAAACTCGCGTTTCTTTACATTTATTATCTATGCACAGTGCGTTCGAAAAGTGCGCGAACCAACTGAATCATGAAATTATGCTATTTACGAACCATAAATTACAAACAAATGGCAAATGATCAAGCAATATATATACACGTAAATAAAGATACGATGAAGCTAGTAGTAATTCAACATTGTTTTTATTAAATTATTACCACTGAAAACTGTCAAATTATCTGATCAGATAAGCTACCGACTTGTAAAACGCACCAATTACAGCATGAGAAATATATGTCACAACGTCTCGAAAACGTGACCTTCATAACTGGATTGTGTTTACCTTATGAAGTGCTGCGATTTGATAATGTTTTCTATCTGAAAGGGGCTTCCATCGCGCAAAAGCACAAAAAGATTAAAATACAAGTTCTGACCATGATAAGAGCAACATTCAGAAGTGAAAGTGTTCATTAATTATGAGTTATCTTCGGTCAGTGCGAGATAAGGAGCTCATTAGCAATGAGTGGACTTTTAATTTTCCAATAACTTGAATGAACTGCGGGAATGGCAGCTACAAAAGTATGTAAGGATCTTGAAAAGTCGATAAGTGTTAGACAAGTGGTATGGGCTTACTTTCCACTCGGTCTGTGCTACCCTATAAAACCCTACCCCTGTTATACTCTACTGTTAAACAGCAATTGAATTTACTAACTAATAGCTATATAGCTTTTAGCATTTATTTCGCATATAGAGATGATATTGACATAATGGGTATACTAAAAATTAACACTGCCGATTGAATGTAAAAGTTTTTATTTGATTTTTTTTTCCGTTGCGAAAATATATAGAACAACATAAAAGCTGGGTTTTTTTACTATTTACACAATAAAGCGTTTACACTCAGAGAAAAGCAACGTTCTACAGCGAGGTACACGTAAGTGCATTACATTTATATAATATAATTGCTTCCTGAATTTTCTTAAATTTATTTAGATGAGTTATATTTAATTGTAATTTTGACCAATTAGAAACAAAAATTCTGTAATTTAGTATTAAGTTCACATTTTTCAATTTAACACAACACGAACCTTTTCAAATTTTGGAATATTTTTTATATATACATATTTAATATTTCAATATACGAAATTTGGGATTCAAATTTTTCTCAAGAAATTTTAGCCTTTGATTTCTATTCAAGTGTAAGCTCACTTGATTTAGCTGTAAAGTTCAAACTTATATATTTCGCAAAGTGTAGCTATTAAAATGTTTTTGTTTTATATAGAACAGTAAACTGGGAAGTTTGCTTAGATTATTGTGTACTCTGTGCAGACAAAGCCCATTTGTTTTCCAGCTGTCCAAATATGTGAGTCATATTAGGTAATAAAATTCTTGGCAAAATATTCACCATGCACTGGCGAAGCTACGTGCCCATAAATATTTAGATATATAGATATATAATATGTATATAGCATTATCATTTGTTTATCAAAATTGTGACTATGTCGGTAACTAAAACATTGATACGCAGCACTTTAGACTTTAGGTTTTTTGTTTTAAATTTAAATGCAAGCAAATAGTATTAAACTTTAGTCTTAGACGTCTTAGAAATCAATTAAACTGATAAGATTCCGTTACACAAGTTTAGATACTTACAGTCGCATGTCTTTTCCCAGAAGCAACAATATAAGTTACAATCAGCCCAGGAAAGATCTCATAAAGTCCAATGAGCCGGCTCAATTAATCATTGGAATGTCCAGTTCAAGTGGCCAGCGTATTATATATATATAGCTCTCGTAATTGCTTATCACAAGACATTTTTATAGGCGCTAGGGGAATCGAAACTGTATCCTGAGGAAGTACCAAGCTCTTGAAGTAAAACCGGCAATAGTAAAAAAACCACAAAAATAAAAAAACCCCGTGCAAATAGTTATAGTTACTTATCAGCCAGAGCAGCAGCAGCAGCAACAGCAGCAGCAGCAGCAGCCGCAGACGCAGCAGAGCGTACCATAAGGTTTATAGGCGATCTTATCAAAGGCGAGAACGGGTCTCTAAATGCGATATCTGCCCATATGCAAGCAGCCAACAGGGCGCTGTGCTTTTGGCCCGTTATCAGCGCCATTGGTCCGACCCGACCAGCCCATGAGTATCGGCCCCAGTGCCAAGTGATAAAAAAAAGTCATGTTAACAATATATTTAATTGGTAGTTTGCATTCGAGTGTCGAGCGGTGCTGTTGTCTGCTGTTCGCGATATTTTTACCTTCCTTCAAACATATCCTTAAAGCAATATAGTGAAAAATGCGTTCTCTAAGCCTTTTGTTGTTGTCGATGTGCGTGTGCGCTGCCTTTTGGCCAGGTGAGCGTCTTGCAGGCGTTTAAAAACGCGCACAAAACGCGCGCAGAATTTAAGACTTATATTGTTAAAATGTGAAGAACATCATTGAAGTTTAACAAAATATGCCCAATGGAAAAATATACAATATTTGTCTTAAACAAAAACTCAAAATTTGATTTTAATCGATTTGCACGTGTTTAAAAACGCGCTTTAAATGTGCACATTTATAATAGATTTACTTATGCAATAATCAATACTCATTGGAAAGTGAATAACATAAAAATTATATAACTGAAATATTAATAATACAAATAAATAAAAAAAATCTCATAAATATGATTGTTAAAGCGATTTGCGAGCGTTTAAAAACGCGCAAAATAATTCATATTAATGCAATAATCAATACTCGTTAAAAAGTGAAAAGCATAATTAAAGCAGACCAAAAAAAAAGGAAATTGGAATAGTAATTGACATATTGGTTGGGAAATAGAAAAAAATCGAAAAAACCGTGAAACACGTCTGTTATAATCAATCACAGAAGTACCAAAAAGAAGACAAAAAAACAAATTATTTTAAAAATATACCACATCGATCGATTTCATTTCTTTATTGTCTTATGTGTTCTCTTTTTATGAACTAACTACGCTAGTTGTGCCTTCGCACAGACCTTATCAGCATGTTGTACTGATTCCAGCGAAAAATAAAAAATAAAACGAATTCCAGGCCATGCCCATTATTGTAATTAGTTCAGATTGGCGTTAACATTACGCATGCCACGAAAATGCCTTGGCCTCGATGGTGGAAGGGGTATTGAAAACCGAGCCCATATGTAGTTATCATGTATGAAACCCAGAAAAGGTTACTCTTTTGCAATAATATATTTTAGAAATAATATTTAGCCCTATATTAATAAATAAATAAAATATAGATATCAAGTCTAGCAGAAATCCAATTTTTTGCTTGATTTAAGAGTATGGCACATACATATGTTTACTTTTATTGCATCATCTGCTCCAACGACAGCAAGTTTTCCAACTAGTTTCCAAAGTTCAACGCGATAACACGCGATAATTGAGAAAGTAACAGTCGGGTGTAACCAACTATGCAATACTCGTTCACTGTGTAATTACAACAGAAAACTGTAGAAAACGTTCTAAATTATTATTGTAATCTCAAATTAGTGACCTTCAAACTTTCATTTGTATAATTGGTGGGGACTAGGCGTGGTTCAACCTTAAGAGGAAGTCATCCGTAGCTTAAAACTGAGGAAAATGTTTATAATAGAAAGCATAGTCATAAGTATTTCAGACTTAAGCCGAATGTTTATTTATAAAAAATAAAAATAACTAAATTTTCAAATGTATACTTAAGTACTGTTTAAGAATACAGAACTGCATTTCAAGCATGCTACAGCATAGAAAGAGTTTTTCTCTCAGTGTAAAAATCGTTCACGAAGTGAAAAGAGTAAATTGGGTTTAGACAATGTCCGTCCTTCGGTCCCGCGTCAGATAGTGTTAAGATTTTTATTGATAGATTAAAATTGACAGTGACATTGATATGTAAAGCTCTCGGTTTCAAAGCTCCCATTTTCCAAAGAGCATAACTTTATCAAAACGTTGTCATGCTCATTTATTCGAAAGAAATTATCTCTTAATTATTATCATTTTATTTCTCTTTATTTTCAATATTTACAGCAAATGCACTTGAGTGCTACGAATGCAGCGGCTCGGATTGTGACGATCTGGACAATGCAAAAGTAGTTAGTTGCAATGTGGATGATATTCCCGACACGACGACGACAGATGGGACAACGGGCGACACGGATACGACGACCGACAGCGTGTCAGAGTCGACGCCCGATTCGACGCCCGATTCGTCGGAAACGACGACAGCAGGTTCCACAGTGCAGCCATCATCAGACTCGACAACAGAGTCCACAGCGTCGACAACAGAATCGAGTTCAGAATCAACGACGGTTTCTTCGGGATCTACAACAGATTCGACAACGGAAGCCGGATCAGAATCCACGGAATCTACCGAATCCACAACAGCAACACCAACAGATACCACAACGGATTCAACGCCCACAGAGTCAACCGAATCCACATCAGCAACACCAACAGGTAACACAGAACCCACGGAATCCACAGCATCAACGTCCACAGACTCCAGCGAATCCACAGCATCAACGTCCACAGACTCCAGCGAATCCACAGCATCAACGCCCACAGATTCCAGCGAATCCACAGCATCAACGTCAGAATCCTCCTCATCCCCAGCTGACACCACAATAGTTCCGTCGTCGGAGACGCCATCAGAAAAAAAAACGAAAGCCGCAGCCTTAGTCGCACCGCGAACGGCGGCAGAAACGTTTGTCGCAAATGGTAATCAATTGTTGACCATTCCGGAACAGGTGCCAATAGCAGCGAGTGTTCGCTCCCGTCGTGCACGTCGCTCACTGGCCGCCCAAGCAGCCGATCAGCTGATTCGCAATTATCGCGACTGCCAAATCAACGGACGCGCCGTCGAATATCGAACATCGGCCTGCTATAGCATCGAAAAGAATGGCGGTGAGTACAATAATATATATGTAAGAAAACGGAAATAACTATTATATAGGTACTTCTAAAAGTGTACATTTTTCTTTATATTTAGTTAGTTCTGGTTTATTTTTAACCCCACACATTTTCTTATACAACGGTCATTGTTTGCAATATTCATATTTTTCCTACTTTTCTTTGTTTTTTTTTAAAACATAGACAATAAATATTATAACCGCAATAGTTTATAGTAGTAAAATAACAACAAAATTACCTCTTTAAAAAATATACTTCTAAACTAAATACCAATTTTTTGGTACATTTAGCAGAATAATGTACCATTTTGTAAAAAAAAACAATTACAAAAATTGAGTACAATTTTTGGTACATTTATAGCACATGTGACAAGTAGAATAAAAAAATTCTGCTCATACATAAAGTTAACTTTACTAAAAAACAACACCTTGCATAATCTCAATTAAAACCAATATTTTTTTCACTTCCAGAGATTCAGCGCGGCTGTGTGTTGATACCCATAGGCCAAAGTGGTTGCCAGGCGGTGCGTAACAAGGTCGAACTGCCGGAAGAATCGGTCGGTGACCTCTGCGACGTCTGCCAAATGGATCGCTGCAACGGCAGCGCCAACCTGCGCGTATCCCTGGCATCGCTGCTGCTCCTGCTGGGCCTGGGCCTGAAAAGTCTCTTCTAGTGCATTCGCACTGTGCGCTAAATGTTAATTTTGTATTATATATATATGCTTATTTCCGCTAAGTGATTTGTATTTGTATTTGTACGCGTATTAAAATCCAAGAAGAAATTAAAAAGGAGTAATAAAACCATATCAGTACTCTTGTATTCGTTTTACAAGCTTCAAATTTGATTTGACTAGGGCATTAAAACTCTAGAACGTTTGGCCTGATATCAGCTTATAACAATTAGAACCCATTAAAAAGTCATATAGTATATTTAATTGTATTTGACAGTGGGGAAAAGTACTATATGAGATGATTTATAAAGTTTATTATCTAGCTGATAATCAAGATTACTTAAGATAAACAAATTATGCGAACTAATTATTGAATTCAAGCTGTATCGATGTTTAAGACTTCAATAAAAGTTAAGGGAACGTTAGAACCAACCTGTAAAATGGTTCAAATCGAGCAGTTGCCAACTCATGTTAAAGATGTCGATATGCGCAACAAACAAAAATTGATGGTACAGTGGTCGCTCGCAACTAAGAATGCTAATATACAAAATTATTTTTTTATATTTTCTTATCATTCTAAGTTCTTTTTAAAAATACAGTATTCAAAAACGTTAGATAAAAATAAATTTTATACATTCAATTCTAATTTCTAGCGAATTTTTATTTCTTTAAGTTCTAGAAGCATTTCTAAATTCTATACCGATCGATGAACATGTTATTATATATATACCGAAAAGAAACTGTACACTTTATATTAACTATTTTTCGCAGAATAAGCTTTGATCACGCCTTGTAATGCACCGTTAGAAAACTTGAACGGTGCTGCTTAGATTGTGTATTCACTGCACAGAAAACGCAATTTAGGACAGAAAATTAATTAACGCTATAAAGTTAGTGCCAACAGTGTGAAAAATATTATTATTAAGTTCGGGGAGACATGTTCTTTAAAAGATTCACCGAAATCTGGCAGATAAAAAGGGGCAAGGAATCAGCGTCTTGAACAAAAGGTATTCTGTCCGAGATTTAGTTATAAATACAGGAACACGCCTCTCTATGATAGAGGCATAATTTAAAGTCATACAGAAAACAAAATGATTAAAAAAAGTCAACAGCAAGTAGAAGTAGGAAATAAAAGAGTTTGAAAACTTTCTGACCATTTGCTCAATGATGCAGTTGAATGTATTGTGATGGACGACGAAACCTATGTTAAATTGAACTAAAGCACTTTACCCGGCCCTCAGTTATATACCAAACAGAAAGGTGGTACTGTTGACTAATCTGTCTCAACAATTAAAATTGAAAAATTTGATGAGAAGGTGCTCATTTGGCAGTCCATTTGCTCCTGTGGCCTTAGAACAGGTGCGTTTTTTACGAAGGTTTCTATAAACGCCAAAGTTTCTCAAAACGAATGTTTAAAAAAACGTCTAATACCATTTTATCAAAATCACAATGTGTCGAGATTATTATTGCCAGATCTGGCAACCGCATACTATGCCCGGTCAACTTTAGCGTTATATAACGCCAAAAATATAAATTACGTAGATGTGCTAAATATTAATGTTATGTTAAACGGAATTCAAAGAAAGATGGTAGAGTTGCTGAAATCGTGGAAGAGGTGAAAAAAAACTGGATAGGGGCAAGCCGTAGGGTTACCAAAGAAGGTGTGCAAAATTTAATGAACAGAGTAAAACTAAAAACTCATACAAAAATAAGGGATTGATTTTATCAAATAAGTTTTCACAAAATAGATTAGCGAAGTTTCGCTTTTAAATATATATAAAAATAAAAATATCATCGCAATTAAAAGCCTTAAGTTATAAGTAAAAAGTGTGCATTTTCTTTTCGGTACACTCCTTGTTTGGTCGTCTTAAGTGCAAAACAATCAAAGCACTTTGTAAATAAATGAAATTGTATATATATGACCAACTATCATAGGATCAGCAAGGGTGCGTTTCCATAGAACTTTATCTAATCAAAGTCATCATGAAGATCATAAATCAGAACATATAGACATATGTGTATATTGTTATCTTTTTTTCTGCGTGCATGTCTAACAACCTATCCTAGATATATTGCACCTGCGTCATATATAATTGCAGGCACTTTACAACGGTTACAATGCAGCTATGAAATCATTTCCTAGTTTTTAATTTACAATTATAAATTTGTGACACATGTTTATTTTTATATTTTTTTAAATAATGACCTTCGTAGCAGACTAAATAAATATATATTTTTTCTAACGTTGATGTAAAATAATCAATCAAAACCTCAAGTGCGTAATTTAAGTGGAGATCACAATTTAAAAGTTAAGTTCAATCAATTCAAATTGCTAAATTAAGTCCGAGCCCAGAATATGATTGTCTCGATATCGCAGCTACAGGTCAACGGCACATATACTATATGAACGGATATAGTTTCAAATTAGCAGCTCTCCAGTCATGGAAAATAAATAAAAAAAATCATAAAATATATGTATGTATCTTTTCTTTAAACTTGTGAATTTTCAGCTCAATAAATCAATTGTTCTAAAGAAATAATAAAATTAAAAATGTAAAAAATTACTTCTAATCCTTATTTATTTGGATAGAAAATAGAGACTTTTTAATATTATTCGTAAAATAGAATAGGCCTTTAAAACCAAAACGTTTCAAACAAATGAACAAAAAATCTTTTGTATTTCCTCTCTCCCTCTCTGACACAAAAAATTTAGCTCAAATAGATTTCTGTTTATATTTTTACGATTAAAACTCTGTCTGATTGTGATCCTTTAAAGCTCATTGCCATATTAGAAAAAGACCCCAACACAAAAGCACCTAAATATTAGCTTGTGCTTAAACCCCAGAAAACTTGCAGTGAACGTAGAAAGCTCATGAGCTTTAACACGTTAGCTTTAGTTATTTAAAAATTTGTTACCGCCTAAAGCTCGATTCGCAATCTCGGTACTTACCATAATGTTTATCGCAACCCATTTCTGGCTTATCAGCTAATATTGGCTGCGCGAGCAAATAACCTAAAGTAGATAACACAAATGGAAGGGAAGGCTTCTTACGAACGTGTTGGAATGGAATTGAGCAGACAGGCCAATGGCTACCTGGAAAAAAGTGGCAGTGAACCAGCAACTGTCGAGTCAAACGGTACACCACAACTAAGCAAATAACTTTCAAAGCTTGCAAGTCCGCAAACCCACTTCTTGCACAATGCAAAGCCATAAAGTTTGCATTCTGATAGCCGCGCTTATCGCACTCGGCAAACACAGCTGCCAGGCGGCGATCAGTAAGTGTAATTGGCCATTGATGAGCCGTTGCAATTTCAAAAAAAAAATATACCCAATATATAGAGAAATTTTAAATTGAATTTTTTACAGCTTGCACTACCACGGGTTCGGCCACGCCCACCGTTTGCGCCGATACTGTAACCGAATGTTTCATTAAAACAGGTAAGAAGCCCCATTAGGGCCTTAACGTTGGGAGTTATGACTCATACGACTAATATGAATTGGTTTTGCGAAATAACAAATACACATACGTATGCGGCTATTGATAAGTTTGTAAGCAAAGTTCGTTATTAGACCAAGTTCAATATAGCGGTTATCAATAGCCAGCTAAACATGGTGCAAACAAGAGGCGATAACAACAAATATATGTACGACTATCCTATTGTTTCAAGCTATACATTTTTTGCGCAGATGTCATTATAAGCCATTAGCTCTGTTCTTTTTAATGCCCCTCAAAAAATCATACTTAAACAAATGCAAAGTTCTTAACTTAAATTAAACGTAAGTAAAAAGCAGGCGACAATAATGATTTTTAAAAATCAATGACAAAATAACACAAAGAAATGATGTGTATTATGTATTTAAAAATAAGTTGTTAGGTTTATCTACTTACTTATTATTATTGTTATTATTTACCTATTTATTAAATTTCTTATTGTTTTATTTATTGTTATTATTAATTTTTGTTTTTACCTATTTCTATTGTTTTTTATTTTGCATTATTCTTATTTTTTATTGTTGATATTTATGTTATTAAATCTCTTAAATCCCTGCTTTAGTTGCTTTATAAGTTAAGGGAAACTCGAAAACAGCTCAACAAGAAGTTTTCTAATTTCTAATGATTTTTTTATTTTTGCATTATTCTTATTTTTTTATTATTGATATTTATGTTATTAAATCTCTTAAATCCCTGCTTTAGTTGCTTTATAAGTTAAAGGAAACTTAAAAACAGCTCAAAAAGAAGTTTTCTAATTTCTAATGATTTTTTTATTTTTGCATTATTCTTATTTTTTTATTATTGATATTTATGTTAAATCTCTTAAATCCCCGCTTTAGTTGCTTTATAAGTTAAAGGAAACTTAAAAACAGCTCAAAAAGAAGTTTTCTAATTTCTAATGATTTTTTTATTTTTGCATTTTTCTTATTTTTTTATTATTGATATTTATGTTATTAAATCTCTTAAATTCCTGCTTTAGTTGCTTTATAAGTTAAAGGAAACTTGAAAACAGCTCAAAAAGAAGCTTTCTAATTTCTAAAAAATTTTTTATTTTTGCATTATTCTTATTTTTTTATTATTGATATTTATGTTATTAAATCTCTTAAATCCCTGCTTTAGTTGCTTTATAAGTTAAGGGAAACTCGAAAACAGCTCAACAGTTAGCATTATACAATTTTATTTTAGTATGGGGTATAGTCATAAGCAATCAACTTTCAAAGAGCATTACTTAACTTAATCCAATTGCCAATAAGAACTTTAAAAGCCGAACTCTATTTCTCCCGCTCGCTGCGCAGATGCCAATGGAGTCGTGACGCGTGGCTGCCTCACGGATGCAACCTGTGTGGCGCCCGGCTGCCTCAAGTGCTCGAATGCGGACAACTGCAACTCGTTTCTGATGTGCAGGTACTGCTATGGCTCCCAGGCGGAATGCGCCACGACCACGGCGGCGGGCGACACCTTCAATCAGCTGTGTACTTCGGCAACGCAACAGTGCCTCAACCAGCTGAATGCCAACGGTACAGTGACACGTGGCTGTGGTGAGCCCTGTGCCGCTAACGATGCCAATTGCCAGGCATGCGACAAGGACAACTGCAATGCGGTCATTTATCCGGCGGATCGGCGCCAGTGCTACCAATGCAATGGGGCCAACTGCGAGACCCTGGTCAATGCGACCACGCTGCTGCCCTGCGCCCTCTACCAGAAGGATGCCCAGCAGTGCTACATGATCGGCACGAGCGCGACGACGATGCAGCGTGGCTGCCAGAACGATGCGGATGCGAACAACAAATGCGCCGGCGCCACGCCCGATGCGAGCTGCGCCTTCTGCAGCAACGAGGACGGCTGCAACAATCGACCCTACTCGAGCGTCCTGGGCAGCTGCATCAAGTGCAACGACAGTACGACGTGTGTGCCCGCGCAAACGGACGCCAAGCCACAGGACTGTGCGCCCGCCATCTACACACAGACGGAGAACAGCTGCTACGTGCAGCTGGGAACCGATAATACCGTCTCGCGCGGCTGCACCAACGAGCTGACGACACCGTGCAACGCGACCGCCGGTTGCGAGACATGCTCGGAAAATGGGTGCAACACCCAGGCCGGCGTCTTCAAGTGCCTCGTCTGTCGCAGCGACTACGACCCCGCCTGTCGTCAGGCGGCTGTTGGGCCCCTGCCCTGCGTGAATCCCAATCCCAAAATGGAGTGTTTCAGCGGACAGTGGGGTGAGTAAAACACACATATAAAGCATATACAGTCGGGGCAAAAAAACAAGGAACTTCTAGTATTTTTCAAATTATGCCTACAAATTCAGCCGAACCGAATCCTCTGCTCTGTCAAAACTGTCTTGTTAAGTTCCACAGCACAGACAACATTTTGAGCCAAAACAATTTATATTGCCTGGTTCGATACAATTAATTTTATTTTCGAATTAATAATGCAAATACTTTCATTTTAAATTTTAAATAATGTGACGCACGTTCCAAACTTTGGTTTTATTGATGTGAAGCACCAGAGTGCACAAACCAAACCAAAAATTGAGGCAATGGTTCAAACTTAAGCAGAACAAATATCATACCTCAAAACAGTTACAATTACTGTTAGAAAATATAGCCAAGTTTCGCAAATATTAACCTTTAGCCACATTTTTAAGCGAAGCATTTTCTAGGAAACAAAAGTCTACAGATTCGATAACTGTATACCTAATCTAAGCGGTTTATGGCTATTTAAAAAATTTAAATGCCTATTTCAAGAATTTTTCTTAAACATATTTTCCAAAAATCAAAAACTTGTCTTAAGTACTTTACACTAATCTGAGACATTTTTTATTTCTAATTAGACCTTTTGTGCTCATTTCTTATCTGCTTTGAATAAGGAGAACGCATGTCAAAATTTAAATTTAATTATTAAATTTCTAATCGCAAATACCTTTTTGTAGCTGAATTTATCAAAAATTGTGTTCTTTTTTCAAAAACTTAATTACATTTCAAATTTCTAAGCATTTGTAATAGAATTAGAATTGCACAAAGTTGTATGTATTTTAAATATACGTGATGCCATCGTTCATTCTAATTTTTGTAACTTTAAATCAAGAACGATTTAATTGCATTAAAATTGAATTTTCACAACTGTATGAACTCAACCCTAAGCACTTTTTAGTTTAAGCGTAACCAGACTAGAGACTGATCCCATTTGTATTTCCGCTCCCTCCCCATAGATGGCGTCGTGGTGCGCGGCTGCCTCCTGGATGCGGGTGCCCTGATGCAATACCAATGCGAGGACAAGAGCGACGAGCGCTGCGAAATATGCACTGGAAGTGCATGCAATGTTGCAAAATATAACGGGGCCGGGACACTGCAGCACATGGGCTTCGGTCTGCTCGGACTGATCTTTGTTGTCCGGCAGTATTTGTAAATTGGCATTATAAATGGACATTATACCTTCGTACTTATTCTAAATTATCTAACTATGTACGTATGTACAATGCTATCTATCTATGACAGAAATAAAAAAAAATTAATATGTAATCAGAATTTACGGACAGTCAATCCTATGAGTCATAATTGGCCTCATAAACCAATTAGATAAAAATTAGTTCAGTAGCAAACAAAAACAAAAAAACGCTTGTTTAAACTCTATGGATTCCTAGTATCTAAAGATTAATTAATGCGAAGATTGAAAAGCGAAATAAATGAATCATAAAGAATTAAAATATTTTCTTATTATTTATATATGTATATATTAGTATTTATTATATTAATATATTATATAGTTATTCGAGAGCTGCTAAAATGAATTGAATATCAATTTCATCATTTCGTTTAAATTCTTTTAGCAGCTGCAAACATTTTATTAGTTTATTGATAACAAAGTTTTCGTTATCAATAGTCGTTATAAAGTACAAGATAATTGGTTGCGACAATACCACGTTTGCTCTTCTATATACATATATTATAGAACCGATTGTCATGGCGTTTTTTAGGATGTAATAAAAATTTGAAGAACTTTTGCCTAATATTTTATTAGTTGGAAAAAGTTAGAAACGAAAGAAACTTTTGTTAATTCTACACTCAAAAAATATAACGATAACTATAAATTTCATATCGATTGGATAAATAAAGTTTATTCAATAAAAATGTATTACGAATAATAAGAAATAAAATACACACACTTGGTTGGTAAGTTTTGTTAAAGGAGTTCAAATAGTTCAGTTAATACACTAAAATTGAGACTATAAACGTTGAAAGCGACTCTAACTGAGCTTTTAGACATAACCCAGCACCGCTATAAAGCAGATGCTCCAGAGTGTTAAGCTGCCCAGGAGCTGAGCTGCACCGCCCTGGGGCGCCACATCCCTGTTGCACAGCACACCCGAGCACAGCTTGCAGAGCTGCGGTTCCTTGCGGCAATACTTGTCACCCTCCTCCGTCAGATCCGCCGTACAGCCGCGCATGATCAGCTTGGTGTCACCTGGACGTGTGTGTAAAAGAAATAAGCTTGAGAAGTTATGCTATCAAAAATGATCGATTTAATTAGATACTAATCAAAACTTGATACTATATATAAAACAATTTCACAGTTGTTTTTTTTTTTAATTAAAACCAATAAATATCATTCTATTTTAAGATTTGACAGACTAAAACTATTTAAATATGAATCAAAATATATTATATTGATCAGAATTAGGCGATCAATTTCAAACCTATCCAAGAATAAGCTTAAAGATATTTTGCTTTTAAATTAAAAATAAAGAAATTAAAAAATAGTGAAATTATTAAAATTTTAGCTTTATAGTTTCATTGAAAATGAAAAAAAAACTTCAAAGCAGCGTAGTTTAAGCTAAGGAATACCAGGTTCGAGGCAGAGATTTTTTTCATGATTAAAGAGGTCTTGGACCAACAAAATCGCAACTGTAAAGTTTATTAAAAAAATTAAAAATAATAATAAAAAGAAAATAATGCAAATTAAAAATAAAAAAGAGAATGTAATTGAATAGTTTATTCAATTGATGAACTTACGTTTGAGCAGCGTGTAGCAACCAGTGCGCTGGCTTCTCATCTGGCACAGTTGCCGCTCGCTGGGCTGTCGCAGGCAGCTGCCATTTTGGTAGCTGGAGCAGCTGTAGCAGCTGAAGGGTAACATGGGCAACGTTATATTCACTTGTTTTTCAGCTGCGGCCAAAGTTGCTGCTGCAGTGGTTGCTCCTGTTGGCGCTGGCGTCGCTGACGTGGTTGCCTCGTGTGCTGCCCCATCATCGTCCTGATAATCCGGCGCGTGTGTGGACTCCGCTGGCAAGCCAACAGTTGCTGTCGCTGGCGTATGTTCCAAGGGCTTGTCAGACTCCGGTTCCGCTTCCGTTTCCGGTTCCGTTTCTGGTTCCGTTTCAGGTTTAGTTTCCTGCTCCATGGACTCTACCGGCTCCGGCTTCGCTGCTGCGGTGGGCATCACATGGTAGCTGCTGCTCATTTCCATATCCAAAACGGCGCTCATGGTGGTTGCCTTAGCCCGCTCTCCATCCTGCTCCGGCTCCTGCTCCTGCTCCTGCCCCCACTCCTCCTCTGCATTACCTTGCAGCAGCAGCACCGCGATTAACGTTAACCAACTCAGATGCTTCACGTTCATCGCTGATTTGCTTTTTAGCCAATTTTTGCCAGTCGCTGCCAGCCGAATGCGGCTTATCGGAATTGCCCTTTTTTACGTTTCGATAATTGGATGAGATTCCCGAAGAGCTCTGCAAATAGGCGCCCGTTGTTGGCCGTCTGTCCGCTCCGGTGCCGTTGCTGCCTCGCTGGCAACTGAGGCAAGGCCATCAAATTGCTGTTGGCCATATGTCGCTGATTGTCACGCAATTATCCTACTCTAAATTAAATCGATATACACGGTAGTCGACCCATTTAACTGAGCTCCCTCCCTGTCCCACGCTCACACACTTCCCACACCATTTACTCGCTCCGTTTCATCCTGGCCGCAAAGCGAGGCCTCCTGCATTATTAATCATGTGAACATTTGGCCAATCGGCATTGGCCGGCCAATATGTTAATAACTGCGTTCCAGAGCAGGTATATGTATATATATATATATATATATATATATATATATATATATATATATATATATATATATATATATATATACATATATATATATGTCCTCGCTTAATATGTCTATTTCGCATTTGACTTATGACATCTGCTGCGAATCGCAAGGTCGCAGTGCAACGGTAAACCTTTTTCTTTACCTATCGTTCTGCTTTTAATAATTTCCCCCACTTTTCAACTGCGCCTCAAAAACGCATTCTCATTCTGTGAAAATTAAATGGATATCGATGAGAAAACCCCATTTTTCACGCTTGTACCAATTGATATTCATCTGAGGTGAAATATGATGATTATTTGTTTAAGTGGAATTTTTCCATGAAACTTAAAACAAAAAATTTATTATTAATTATAATTGAATGTTAATAAAAATTCATAAAAATACAATTGAGCTTTGAGTGCCATTGAGCTTTAACGCAGTTTTGTTTTGTATGTAAAATTTTTATATGAATTTTGACCAAACATTTTGTTTTCTAATTTATATAGAAAAAAATAAAAAAAAATTGCCACAACATGTATAAAAACTCATACATGAATGGGATTGGATTGGGATGATTCTTAATATATTTATAAATAAATACCCCAAATCATAATTGAAAAGCCGTTCCGCATGAAAATCGATTGAATTTTAGCGAAGTTAATTGAGCTATTTTGTGGCATGCATTTCTAATTTGAATAAAGAAATAATCTAATACTCAAACCATGGTTAGAAAGTTCTTCCACATGGAAATCGGTTGAGTTTTGTCAAAGTTATGGTATTGGAAAATATAATCCCAATAGAATTTTTACATACATAATTATTTGTTAAATAAACCTGTGCATGACTGGCGGCCAAAAAAAGTATTTTCTAATTTGGGGCAAGAATAAAAATAAATAATCACTTGGAAAATTGGAACCCATGTCTAAACTCGTTATAATATATTGTTTGATATATATATTAGCATATATAGTATACTTCAAGTATCGAATTACCAGCCCATCGATGGCCATTGTTCTCAAGCTGTTAGCCACAATGCGGCTTATCCGTATCTCTATCTAGGCGGGCCGATAATGGCCTTTGTGCCAGAGGCAGTGATAAGCCATAAAACGGAGCTCGCATTGTCAGAGCACAAGGGCAATTAAAACGAGTGCAGGTGGAGGAACAGCTGCAGGAACAATTGCTCTGCCAGTTGCCATGGCCGAAATGAATGCCGCAGCCAAGCAGCGCCTGATCCTGGTGCTGGCGTGTAAGTGGCGTCCAGCTCTAATGTGTTTCCAATAATGCGATAAACGAGTTTTATTTATAGGCTTCGCCCTGCGCCCATGTTGGGCCATTGTCTGCTATCACTGCGACTCGATAGCGCTGCCCGAGTGCGCCCAGACACTGGGCGAGGTGGGCCTGTTGCCGTACAAGGAGTGCGCCACGGAGCTGACGTGCGCCATGTCCATTGGTGGGTAGTCGGGGAATGCGCATATCGAAGCCTGGGCTCAGTTGGGTTTGCTCTCTTCCAGTGGACTCCATCACGTATCGCGGCTGTGGCGCCGAAACGCCCACCACGCAGGCCACCTATGCCAAGATCTGCTCTGCGAATCTGTGCAATGGCGGCGTCTATCCGCCCGGCCGTCTCAAGTGTCACCATTGCGCCGGCGCCAGCTGCGTGGATGCGCCGGCGGGCAGGGCGCGACCCTGTCGCTACCATCACGAGCAGGATCAGTGCTACACGGAGATTGACAGCGCCACGTTTGCCTATCGCGGCTGCAGCTCCGACAGCAACCACACGGCCGCCGACACGGCGCAGCTGTGCGAGATCAACGGCTGCAATGGGGCACAGGGTGCCTGGACGTTGAGCTGTGCCCGCTGCGATTCGCGCGAGCAGCGCGGCTGCAAGATGGATCTCTTCCAGCTGGGCAGCCGGTGCAATGTC
Organism: Drosophila robusta; assembly: GCA_035043565.1. NCBI lineage: Eukaryota > Metazoa > Arthropoda > Insecta > Diptera > Drosophilidae > Drosophila > Drosophila robusta. The sequence continues at coordinate 5,851,759 of JAWNMW010000583.1, read as the reverse complement.
AGCCAGTTCGAGCAGTGCCAGCAGCAGCTGCTGTTGGGCCAGGAGCAGCAGCAATATTGCTTCACCTATCGTCGGCTGAGTCGCGTGGTGCGCGGCTGCTCATCGGAGCTGCCCGCGGAGCTGGAGCCGCATCGCGACGAGCTGGCGGCCTGTGCGACGGGCGACAACTGCAACGCGGGCTGCCTGCCACAGCAGCGCTGCCTCAGCTGCAACTCGGTCGATCTGGAGACGTGCCGCAGCAATGCCAGCCTGGTGAGCAGCAGCACCTGCGGCTCCGCCGAGGTCTCCTCGTGCTACGCCTGCGAGTACGACGACTGGAACGTGGAACGCGGCTGCGGCGCACCGCCCGTCGATCAGCAGATACGCAGCTGCTACGAGTGCGAGGGCACCGAGCAGCAGGGCTGCAACGTGCTCGACTTCACGCGCTGCTATCGCTGCAGCAGCGACAATGCCGCTGGCTGCGCCAACTGGGAGCAGCCCGGCGGTATTTATATCGAGCAGTGCGCGGTGCCCGCGTCGCCCTGCCTGGTGGTCAGCCATGTCAACGGGACCATCGAGCGCGGCTGTCAGCGCGACGATTTCAGCTGCAGCAGCGCATCCGTGTCCGGCTGTCGCAGCTGTGCGGGCAGCTTTTGCAATCGGGGCGCGTATCCGGAGCAGCGACTGTGGTGCCATCAGTGCAGCAATTGCGAGCAGGTGGCGCGTGCACAGAATGCGCTGCCGTGCACGCTGGCGGCCAATGAGCCGGAGGATCAGTCGGCCGCCTGTCTGGAATACTACGACGCGCATAGAAGGCAGGTGGTGCGTGGCTGTCGCTCCGACGGGCAGCTCTACTATGAGTGCATGCTGCGCAGCCGCCAGGCTGGCTGTCGTCTATGCCACAGTCACGGCTGCAATGAGACGCCCGGACAACAGCTGCGGGCGAGCCTGGAAGTAGGGGAGCAGGCGCTAGCCTTGAGATCGACGGGAGCGACTACAACTATAACTGGCATTTTAGGTTTGTTTAGCATAATTTATCAAATAATTGCATTAAACTAGACATGTAAACCGGCTAAAAATGGATTTATCTCGGGGTAATCCTACTGCGGGGCCTCGGCCTCATTGAGCCTCGGCCTCGTTGGGCCGCGGCGGCTTGTAGCCGGGACTGAGGGCGCGACCGCGATGATTGAATGTGTAGAACGATGGGAAATTGCCCAACGTATCCCAGGTCTTCTGCTGCATATCCACAGTGGCGCGTATTTCCTTAAAGTTGCCCACAATTTGTATTATATTATAAATGACAATCACCAGGCTGATAACCGTTTGCAGTATAATCTATAAAGAGCGTAACCATAAGTTAAAGTAACTTAATTTAACTATTAAATTTACTCACATCCAATGGTAGACTGTTCCACTCCTGCTCCGTGAGTCGCAAATAGGTGCGATCTGTAAAACAAATAGATTATTTAAAAGTTAAAACTCATTCTCTCTCGCCTCGGCCCAAAGGTTGACATATTTTGCACTTACGATGTGCGGCGGAAAAAGCGGCATGCGCCAAGCTGGCAAAGCCCGCAATCAGCAGTAATTTATTCAAGAATTTGCTGCCCATTATAATGCTCACTTTTAGTTAGCAAAATGTATAAAATTTCGTTTAATTTACGGTGAACTTAATTAAAGTGTGAAAAATTCGGACTGAATTTGACAGTTGCATGTCAACGTCTACCGGCCTTGCCAGACACAACAGCTGTTTGCCATTCAAATGTAAACGTTGTCTGCCTTGCCAGATCTGTCTGTAAACGGTTAACATAATTCACAATTGGCTCGCCTTACTCGTCTCGCTCGCTCATGTGCCGCTCATTCGTTTCTGCGACTTCGTGTGCTTTGGACGTTTTGCGCGCTTTACTGAAAACTGAAATTCTTGGTTACAAAAATCAACCTGCACAACATTGCACCGGTATTTACGCGCGCGTCTTATTGAAAATTTAATTAAAACGCAAGACGCAATAAAAACTACAATTTAAATTAATTAACAAGACTGTGTCTGTGCACTTGTTTTGAGCCCTTCTCTCTCTCTCTCTCTCTCCGTGTGTGCGTGTGTGTGTTTGTGTGTATCCTTACAGCCTCGCCTGCCCCCGCCGCACAGTTCAAGGGTGTGCCGTTGAAAAATTCCAGCACAAGAGCAAACGAGTAATATAAATTTAAACGAAAAAAACAACATGTCCGTCTCCTCGAACGCCTCGACCGCCTCGCGCAACGGCAGCGTCGACGATAGCACAACAACAACAACGGATAGCTCGGAGCTGACGCACATTCTGAACCGACGCCAGGAGATTATGGACTCCCAGGAGGCTGGCATCGAGGTGCCGCGCACATTCAAAGTGGTCAATGTCTACACCGAATTCCACGAGTTTACGCGCAAGCAAATCAAGGACTACCAAAAGACCTTTAATACGTAAGTATTCTTATGCCGTGTACCAATTGAAACTGGGTGAGAAAGGGTAAATTAGTTTTGTGCAAATATATGTAACAGGCAGAGCCCATAAAGAATATGCATATATTCTTGGCCAGCATCAGTAGCCAAATGTCGAAATTCAACTTAATTTATCCCACCAGTAAATAATTAAAAACTGCAAAAAAAGTTAAAACCGGAAACTAAAATTGCTATTTAGGCTATACGCGACCTTGAAACCCTGCAAATTTAATTTAATAATTTATTTCTAAAGTAACTATATTTTCTAGTGTAAAAAGTACAAGCGGCGCGTATAATACTGCGTACACCAACCAAAATTTGAAAATTATAATTTTAACGGCATATATTTCCGGTGTGTTAACATTTTTTAATCAAATTTTGTATTTTTTTAAATAAACAAAATTTCCAAAATTTCACCATCAATATTTACACTTAACCCAATCTATTTATTAGAGAAAATAATTCGGATCGGGCTTAGGATAGGCTGAATTATTGGACAACTAGTACAGGTTAAGTGTTCGGTTTATAATTTTTAAAATATAGAAAATATAGAAAAACCGATACGGTTTCTATAATAATTAACATTTGCTTACTTTAGACTGCATATACAATTTTTTAGCAATATTTTTCTTGAACTTCATACAATTTGCAAGCCCCTTTAAGCACTAAAATGAATTGTGCAGGGTATTAAGATGTCGTACTTGCCGTCTTATACTCTCGCTTGTTTATGCGTCGACAGACCACTTCTAAGTCAAACTCAATTTACAGACTCTCAACTGCTTGACACCTAGCCAAAAAGGGGCAAACGTAATGCTTTGCGGTTAATTGGCGACTAAATTGCATGACATACACTCCTAACCGCCCACCTCCACCCCCAACCCCCATTCTGCTCTCGAATGCAATGGGGCGTGACTCACACGCCGAGTCTAAGTATGTGAGTGTTTTGAGACTTTGTCACAGTCATTTGCACTCGTCGTTTAAAATTTCAATTCCGCGACTCGCGCCCCAATCCCGGCCCCCGGTTCGCCGTGAGTCAAAGTTGGAGCTACTTGAAGGGTATTACATATTCATAAATTTATTGTTGCGGTTTTTGGTTGCCAGACGGCGGTCGTCAGTATCTGAGCTGACACCTCGTCAAGTAGCTAGAATTTCCTTGTTCATACACTGTTTACAAAAAAAAATTAGGGTGTATTGAGTTACTTTTAAAATAATTAATTTTGCCCCATAAACTTTGAATAAAAACCAAGTAAACGCGTTTTAATCTATTACATTCTTTTGGCTAAGACTTTAATAATTTCTGCAGTTTGAGTCATCAGAGATTTAGAAAAGTATATTTAACTTACGCCAAGTTCTACACCAGGAAATCATAAATATCCATATTGTTTACAGTTTTAAAGACACGCTATAAACAGAGTATTGCGCAGTCGAAAGCATTCGAATTGAATTTCTTTTTGTGATAGGTAGCAGGTTCGGCTGACCGCAGACCCCGCTGCATCCGCTAAACGATCGCGTTCTCTGTGCCCAATGGAGCGCCAAAATGGTTGCGCAATCTCAGCTAGCAAATCTGCATAGGTATTTTGATATCTTGAGTATATAGTATACATATATATGTATATAGTATTTATAGGTATAAGACACAGACTTGGCACGTCGCAGTTGATAACTTATCTCAGATCATCCAAAAATGTGAGCTTTGTGCGCGCTGATTACGCTTTGCATAGGAAATTCATCGGCGGTTCGCGCTCTCTCCCTCTCTGTTTTCCCCTCTTGCCCCCTCCTCGTTCCTAGAACCGGCTGCTGATTCAGCGCTTAATGTTAAACTCCGTTGAATCAGCTGCAAGTGTCGAGTTGAAAACCAGTGTTGCCAAAAGTCGCATTTAGCTAGAGAGCTAAACATGATTAAAAATTAATTAATTAATTAAAAATAACCAACAAAAAAGTATAAATCAAGATTGGAAAAATTTAATAAGTATCTACACAATGGCCCAATTGTCACTTTTAAAAAAATAGCTAGCTGTTTGAACTTTAAATACAGCTAAACATTAAAGTGGACATAAAAAATAATATACCTTAATAATACATTAAAAAGGTCCAGTAATAGCTGTACACAAGTGAAATAGCTATTTTTACTTACAAAAATTCTAACTATAACATTAAAAAAATGGCTAATGTCAGATAGGACATTAAGACGTAATTGTATCTTAAATAGTTAAATTTTTAGCCAAATTTTTAAAATAAAATGATATAGCTTTATTAATCAAAAAAGATTTAGTAGAGCTTAAAATGGCTAAATGAAAATAGCAACAAATGTATATGATTGCTAATTTAAAAATATAAAAAATACTGTCATTTTTAGCTAGCAGCTTTATGTATTAAGATATTTATATTTTTAAACATGCTGTTTGTAGCTATAAAATGGCTAAAACGGCAGCACTGCTTAACAACCTGCACCGTATACTGTACACAGAGTTACAGGTAATCAAATTGCTCTGGCAATTAACAGCTGGGACTCTGTGCACTTTCCATTAACAGCTCTGGCCAATTGGAGCATTCCTCCTAACTGGTCGGCAAACAAACAAAAGACCCTGCGGGCCACACACAGGCAACGAGAATCCTGTGAATCCTAATCGGAATCTGGTGAATCATCGTCACCGTTGGCAAATTGGGTCATGCAACGGGCAAATTAGCGCTTGGCACATTGTCAAAACGAAAAATATTTGAAAGACGAGACATGAAAAACAAACGAACGTGCCTCGAAAACGCAATCGCAGAGCCCCCAACCCAAATGGCAGCTCCACAATGTCTGGGAACGGACTAAAAGCGGCAAGCAAACAAACGAAAAAAAATTGCGCATAAAGCGCATATCAAGTTTTATGTATAGCGGATATATATAAATAGGGCATAAAATAAAAAGCACAACACTATAAAAATACAGATATTAATATATGTATATAATAACAATTTTTCAAATATTGTAGAACACAACAATTGGCATATGCATATGAGGGAATCAAAGTTTTTGTCAAAAATCGTGCAAAACTTTACAAAAATAGCTCCCATATTTCAAACGTCCATAACTTTGCCAAAACGAAAGCGATTTTCACGTCTGATGGCATTTTGTTCATGGTTTGTCCTCTATCATGTACGGGCATCTTTTTTTTGGGTCAGCTTTCCAGTAGTATATATTCTAAATATGGATCCGGGATATCAAGGTTGCAATCTTAGACGGTGGTCACCAGCAATCTACATAAGAAATTTGGTGACTCTACCTTGAATATTGTGGAAAATATTCACCTTTTATCGATTTGCGATCGTCATGTTATCGATTAGCCAGCCTCCCAGTGGGCGTGGCACAAAAATCTTAACACTGACGCGGGTATACACGAGTATATATTCCAAGTTTCAAATGTCTAGCTTCAATGCCGGCGAAGAAAATCGCATTCATACCGACATTGCAATATGCTCTTCACTTTGTAAACGAGTATAAATATATATGTATATTCATACAAGTTAAAAGACAGCAGTTTTTTTATATTTCTTGGATTATATATGCATTTCAATCATAGAACTGGTTTCCATTTTATCAGGTATTATCTTCAAGTCAAGTTCTGTAACGCGCCCTTTAGCCCCTCTCCTCCCCTCACAACCACAAAAATCCATTCGACAATTCACTTGCTCTTTCACGATGTTGTTGTTGTTGGCTTGAAAGCAAAAACAATAACAATAACCGGCTGTGGCTTCTGCGTAGCTTCTGACATTTCGAACCGCATAGCTCCCCAAATCCCCTTCTCCCGTTCTCTCCCTAATTTATGCGCTAATTTTGTAAATTTAGCGAACAAACTTGAAAAAAATCACAAGCAAGTAAGAATATTGCAGTGTGGTGTAACCGACAGACCAGAGCAACCAAAACATATACTACCTAGGTCTTATTTATATACATATAAAATTAAAATTAAATTTTTAACTATTAAATACACGATTATATATGCAAAATTTCAAGTTTCTAACTTTAATAGTGTGGCAAAAAAATGGGGATACGAACAGGCATTGCACAAACCCAATATTCTCTTCTCACTTCGTGAAAAAATATAAAACATCGTAAAAACATGCAAAATAACATTGGTTCTTCTGAGTCACGCGTCATTGTTTTATAAAGAAATCGCTACTGATTCAGCGTAAAGCGTAAAGCGACTAAAGATAAACAAAAATATCAATGATAAACATATCCCAAATGTACGTAAGCACCATTTTCTAAAAACAAACAGCGTATGAGTGGGAGGGGAGGGGCAAGTGCTTGGGGATGTTCATTTCCTAGAGACGATAACTTCGCGTCGCGCTGATATTGTTCACGACCCAATTGCGCATGTAATAAATATATACATTTGTAATTATTTATACTGAGTGTAAGCTCATGATATGTGGTAGGAAAGAAGAAAGAAGATGATGAAAGTTAACAGCTAAGAGTGCTCCCTAGTCGAGGATGCTCAACTAAGCAATGCCCTGTACTCTGATCCTAGAAAACATTTAAATATATGTCTTGTGTTTTTTGTTATAAAATTTTCAGGCCAAAATTAAATTAATTTTTGGAGGATTTAAGGGAAGTTATTCAAAAAGCTAAACGTTCGTTATTCTGATCTGCAATAAGAAAACATCAATGATAAATATGTTCTTCATTGTTATTAACTGTAATTTATTTTAAAATCTATCAAATATGATAAATAAATGGACACTTTTTCTACGCTTGATGTAGTCTCAGTTTAACAAAGTGTGATAGACCTCCTGCTGACACTTTCTTTAACTTACAACTCTGCCCATATATACCCACTTTCGTCCAATTTTAATGGGTACAGGGTATAAATACGAAGAGGAAAGCTCATTTGCCCAACGCCGCGCACAGCTCTAATCGGACACGCAATATGTAATGTTTTCTTATAGCGTCGTAATTGTTTGTTGATATTGCTGGATTTTCCATTGTTTCCGGCTTTTATTTTGGATGCGCCATTTTCCGCATGATTTTCCGGGAAAGATGAAGCAGCTCTAAACGAATGCGATAAATACCAGACGCTCGCAATTTAATAATATTGATTTTTAGTTTTTATTTCTTTTTTAATGGCGACGCCCCAAGTCTGCCCAACTTATATACATAGTATTTGTATGTGTGTACATAAATCATCCGTTGGGCGTCAGGAGTGGTGGGAGCAGACATCGTCTCGGCATATCTGCTGTCTGCTGATAAAGCTGCAAATCCCTAAGCAAACTAGAGAAGCAACCACCAACAACGTCGACGCCTCTCACTCTCCATTGTCCATTTTGCATGTGTTTAGCATTTTGGCTTATTGCATTTTCAGCTTGATTCAGTTCAAACAGAAGACAATAACAGCAACAACCCACATTTGCATGCGAGTACAGACAAAGCTGTCTAGAGATGGCGCGTGCATGTGTTCGTGATTTTTACGTGCGTTTAAAATTTAATACGAACTTTCATCTCTTACAATTGTCCTCTGGTTGATTGCCAAATTCTTCTTTACATTATTATTGGACCACGCATAACTCTTCCAATTTTGCTTATTTAAAAAGCTATTCTAACAATAAAAAAAATTATACGACACGCGAACCCGAACGAATACAGCTTAGAAAAGCAGTACATAGTTTTCAGGTATATTGTCATAGAATTTGTATTAACCTGTTATTTTGTGTATTTTGTAAATTTATAAACACCTTCAAACGAAGTTTTGTGTACTGATGCTGAGGTTCGAACCCGATTGAAAGCCTTTTTTCCTACTTGTTAAGCTGTGTTAAGGTCAGCTCTGGCGATTTAAAAAAAACTTGTTTGCATGCAATAAAGTGAATTATCGTTATAAATTAATACAAGGCAGTTAATTTTCCGGAAACCATAAATAAAATATGTTATTCTGAGAACTAAATTTAATTGAATTTATAAATAATATCCGATGATTAATAATATGAATATATATTAATAAAAACTGTGTATATATATATATAACGGGAAATTCTAGTTAAATTTACTGAATAAGTTCATTTGCGGGTCGTGAACTTAATGAGTCATCGTTTATGAAAAGTTTCGTTAACTTTTCACTGAATAAGTTCAGTAGTTCATTTTAATGACCCGTTCAATCACAATTAGTCAAAATTAAAATAGTTTGTTGTCACGAACTATCGTTTAAGCGCTCATCCCTAGCATCGATGTCAATGCCATGTCGCACTGCTTACAAATTGGGTTCATGGCAAAATGTACTGCAATAAAAACCACACACACACACATTAAAATCAGTTAGACGCACACGCACTTTACAATTTAGGGGGTTGCTTGCTAGCCAGCGCTCGTGTGTGGGCCTCGCACTCTGCATATCATGGCAACTGCGGCGTGAGCTTTTAATTAAGCCACAGTCACCACCCATTATCACTGAAGCAAAAAAGAGAAAAACCTCCCCGTGCTTAAAGCAAAACCGCAAAAAAGGGTTGTTGCTGTTATTGCACATTTTAGGATAAACTGCAGCGGCCTTTCAAGCAGCACTTCCTGTCCATGTCGAGCGAGGGGCGGCCAAAGTGCAACAGAAGTACATACTAAATAAGTACATGTACATTCATTTTTCGTAAATGCATAAACATGCATATGTCGCAGGTTCATTGACATTTTGCATTTGAATTTGTCATTCACTTGATGTGTTTACATTTGCGATTACACACAATGTGCGCCTTGTTGCTGTTGCTATCTATCGCCTTGCCCCCTCGCACACACTGCTTTCTGCATAGCCTGTATGTAAATGTTATGTAATCGACATGTTATTGCCCAATCGATAGCACTGCATTGGCCATTGTGAATGGATCAAATCAGATGCTGCCGTATTTTCGCACACTGACCTTTGCCAAAATGCACAAAATGCAGTGGTACAGAATGCTGGCGACCAACTGTCTGGCAACGTACTCACAGACCACAACGAGTGCCAATTATGCCGCACAGCGCGCGCGCGCACGCCTACGTCATTGTGCGCGTATTGTGATTACAATTACAATTCGTTGATTGACACTGAAAAAGGAAAAAGTAAATAAATACATGCGTTCGCACTGTGGTCAAGCAGCATAGTATATGCTCTCTGACTAGTCGCAATGTCGTGCCACTCAATTGAGGAAATATCAAATTAAATATAATAACCACATAGAATCATCAGCAATCAGCGGCAGCTCCTTTGTGCTGCAATTAGTCATGTTGTGTGTGTGGTTGGGCTTTAGTTTCAATCCCATTGTGCAATTGCTTATCGACGCTGCTGCTGCACGCGTATTGTTCTTCAGTTATATCTAGTTAGTTGCAGGCTGACTCATAGAGCGCGCTGTGGTTGTAATTGTTGTTGTTGTTTCCGCTGCAACTAAAAATACGCACGCGACCCACGCAACGCTTTAGTTTTCGTTTGCTTTGCTCCAATTTCGAAATGTCATAATATGCGTTTTTTTCTTTGAAATTAGATTGTTTTCGACTTGAGGGTATATTGCTGTTGTGTACAGTAAAAGCGCCATTGAGCGTACAAGTTTGAGTTCGTGAGTTTTTGCTAAAAAAGCTAAGAGTTGTTCAAAAAAAAAACAAAATCTTCCTTTAATTCCATTAAATTTCAGGACATTAAATATTCAGTTCAGTTTTTGAATTAACTTTGCCTTTGAAAAGTATTAGACTTCACACGGGATAGGTTTTGTAAAGAAAATTTGTACATCCTGTCAAGGGGAAACTTGGTTAATAAAAAATGTAAAAAAAAAGTAAAAATATGTAAAAAAAAAAATCCTAATTTTATGATAAATGTTTTTGCTAAAGTTGATAGTTCTCCAAGCTTTCTGTTCATCGGTAGAGCTTTCACTGTACTGCACAGTTTGTATTCTGGGCTACTTTATGATGCAGTTAAAATGCTGTTGATTTTTATTGATTCTTTATGCGCACGCACTTCTCCCAAAAAGTTTACATGTGTCTTAAATATAAATGGCCCAGACAAAGTATTTTAGGTATACAGGTGCATGTGGTATTTCAAAATGGAAACAGACAGTCCGCCAGCCAGCCAGTAAGTCAGTTAGTTAGTTTGTTGGCTGCTTCGTGATGAGCGAAATAAACAAGATATTGTGTATGCAAGACGTCAACTGAGTACAATTTTTTTTCATTTCGTTGCTTTGCTGTAGTTGACTTTACAATAGATAAAAGACCTCCAGAGCTGTGCGCAATCACATGAAGAAATCCACCAAACTCAACGCGCGGCAGCTCCGCAATGCATTTTAAACGTTACACACAATAACCGTTACAAAAGCCCAATGGACAAAAAAATACACGAACGATCTGTTATCTTTGGAGTGCAGAAGATTAAATACCCTTGCAAACATTTACCATATTTGCGATATGTTTCCATTTTGATTATTGTTTTCGTAAAACAAAAACTTAATTTTTTATTGATTTTTCGAACGGTAGATATATGACATGTTTATAAGATCTTGGCATCAACTGTAAGAAACATAGCACTTAATTTCAGAATTTGATATTGATATATTTCAAAACAAATAAGCTTCTCACACAAAAACTAAGTTCTTTATAGATTTTTCCAATTTTCCATTCACAATTAGGATTACCTAATTATCTACAAAACGTAGGTACACATTTTCTATCAAATTTATAATACCCCCAGCATGAGCAAGAGTATAGAAAAAAAGTTCAAGAACATGACGTCGCGTTGTGACTGCAGAGCGTTGGCATTAACCCGCTTGGGCCACCGAGCATAGCCCAGAGACCAAAAACCAAGAAACATAAATTCACAATGGGCAACAGAAACAGCCACAACAATTGGCGTCGCATTAAGTTGCTAATAGAGAAAAGCCACGTCTACATGTTCGATAATTGCAGCTACTATGTGGCGAGGTGCCCAACAACAAAAGGCACAAATACACTTCAAACATGCATTTTGCGATTTACGATGCAAATGCGGCATGCAACAACAATGGCCGGCTGACCCCGTTATTTGTTGAACTGTACAAACCTTCATGCACACATGTAAACACATCTATGTATATGTATATATGTACATTTATCGCATGTGTTACCAAATGCAATGAAGCATCCATCTAGATTTGGCTTCAAACGGCAAAGCTGTGAAATCATCGAAATGAAAACATTTTGAAATCGATAACAAACAAAAATAAAAAAAACAAAATTAGGATAACCCTTCTGAAAATCTGCGTGGGGTGGCGTTGCCGTATTTTACCGGGCAGGAGGAACAGCGCGCCCAGGAGTGCTAGAGTTGGAGCGAGAGCGCAAGTGTGACTGCTGGCAGTGCTGCCACAAAAAGAAAAGCAAATGAAGCTAAATTTAAATAAAATGAAAAGCAAAATAAAAAACAAAATAATAAATTAAATATAGCATTGAAAGTTAATTCCAGCAAGTAAATAAGACGATTTGACAATTTTTTTTATAAATGTTGTAGTTTTAGCCAAATTTTTTCCAGCAAGTAGCTAAACTTTTAGTGTGTACATACATATATTTTTTCGGCAAAACAGCTAGAAAATAGCTAACATGGCACATTGCCTGTCAGGTGCTAAATATAAAATTGTTTTAATACACGCATGATTTAATATTAATTGATTTGAACAGCTGGCAATGCAATAGCAATCATTGAGTTTACATGAAAAACAAACAACGTAACTTCACATTTAATGAGCATGTGTTAAGCGGACCAGTTAATTGAAAAGAAAACCACAAAACCAAGCCATAATAAAAAGCAAAAGCAAAAAAGAAGTCTGCCAATTGTCACATTGACGCAATAGAGACAGGCAAACACGCACACAAACATGCACACAGACAGCGTCTCATGGCAATTGAAGTTAATTAAATGCGCGCAAGCGAAGTAGCAACAATTAATTACTAGTGCGCTGTTAAAATGCGTGGTGACACCTTCGTCTCCGTTATTCGATCACTGTTATTCTGTCACCGTTAATTACTTTCACTCTCACGCAATTTGTCGTCGCCCCGACAATGGTCGATACAATTAACAACGAAAGCGACAGAAGAAAACATATGTAATAATAAAACATGAAAGCATGAACTCTAAACAATTTTCTTTGCTCATTAAGTGGCGACACTCGGCTTCTAATGTTTATAATAATAAAAGAAAACGAAATTGAAATCGAAATTGAAAGTTATGCTTGGCGCATGTAATCGATTGCGTTATTTATGAACAAATTTGTCGACATAGTCGTTGACTGTTTCCTTGCTTGGCCAACTGGCTAGCTGGCTGCCAGCCTGCCTGGCTTTGGCTTTAATGGCAGCTTGTCTTATTTTTAGCCCAACTAGTTTGACTTGTTTTCTAGTCGGTTGCAGCATCCTTTGGCTGGCTGCAGGCACAGACTGACAAGGTCGAGGTTTTTCCGCAACATTGTTGCCAGCGCGCATCTGCCCCGCACGCGATTTGGCCGTCACAACAACAACAATAACAACAGCTGCAGTAAATGTTGCGTTTTCTCTATGCCACACGCTGCTTTCTTAATGCATTACGTAATTAGCTAGTTAATATATACATATTTCTATTTACATTTTGATCACACAATTTCCTGCCCACACTTCACGTTGCGGAAGTGGTTAACGTGCATTTGAACTCTGGACTCCCCAATTTCGGACGTTCAACTTTAATGGCACTGGCTGTCGTTAGTCGTTAAATATTTTCCAAATAATCATAAAGAAGCAATTAAAATGAGAATACATTTTTAGTCAAAAACATTCAAAAAAATTGTACATATTATATTTAAGATAAAGTATACGAAAACTTAAAAATATTTATCAATTCCTCTTTATCCGTTATCATTCTAAAATACCACTAATAAATTCTGTTAGATTCGGTTCATTTGAGAAACGATTATCAAAATAAATTAAAATTTTAAGCGAAATTTTAATATTTTTGTTTATTGATTGATTGATATATGTAGATATATGTCTTATTATTACCTATTATTTAAATAATATGTCAGCCAACTCTCACCTTACTTTCTCGCTTGCACAAAACTTAAATTTTCAATGCTTCTTTTTTCTGGTTAATATTTAATGCAGTGTCATAACGGCTTAAAAGGAAATTTCAGCGAAATTTAGGCCGCAAATGAACCGTAAATTTTAGCCTGAAATTGGGTTACCTTCGTGTTTTATCGATTAGCAGGTGGTGAACGACCGGCAAACGTCCTCGAGCAGTTTCTCTGCTGCGATACGTGTTTTATTTTTATTATATGTGTATGTCTATTATATTTATATATTATATTATTTTCCTTTGCAGCTACGATACGGCCAGGGATGGATACTTGGATCTGAGCGAGCTGAAGTACATGATGGAAAAGCTGGGCGCACCGCAAACGCATTTGGGCCTGAAGAAGATGATCGCGGAGGTCGATGAGGATCACGATGGCAAGATATCGTTCCGTGAGTTCTTGTTGATCTATCGTAAGGCCCAGGCCGGCGAACTGGACAGCGAATCGGGCCTGAATCAGTTGGCCCGCCTCACCGAAATCGATGTGGAGCAGGTGGGCGTGAGCGGTGCCAAGAACTTTTTCGAGGCGAAAATTGAGCAGCAGCTGCGCACAAATAAATTCCACGACGAGATCCGGCTAGAGCAGGAGGAGCGACGTCGCGAGGAGGAGGAGCGTGCCCAGAGACGCCAGCAGTTTCAGCAACGCGCTGCCATATTTCAGTAAATGGGCGGCCTATATATATACATATACTATATAATTTGTAGTCTAGCGCGTAATCCTTGTGGCGTAGGTTAAACAAATGCAAACAACAACAAAATAATAGCACACTTTTAGGGGCAAAAGCGGAGCAGGACTTTGATATTACATCACAATAGCATTACATATATATACAAACCTATCATTCATACTATATAACTAAATAACTTCATAATATACATACATACACACATAGTTAACGAGCATACCAAAAGCGTACATTTTAGTTGCCTATTTAAGTGAAAAAATATTTTTGTGTTTAGTTTTAAGAATTTTCTTTTTGAATTGCGTTTAATTATTGTTAAATTTTCTTTTATATGTTTCTGATTTTTTTATAATTTGTCTATCAACGAATTTTATTTTATTTTACTTTTTTAACTGTTAGTGCCATTTTTAAAATTTGATTTGATTTGATGTTAATTTGCATTTTAATATTAATAAATTGCATATTTTATGTTGCGTAAGTTTAAAAATTTCAAGATGGGAAATTCAATTTTTTACACTTAACTTTGTTGTACATATCTATGTTGAATTTGAATTTCAAATGTGTACAATTTATGGGTTATAATATTTAAGTTGAAAATTTCAGTATTTTCATACAGCAAATATTAAGCCGTTCAAGCAATATTAAAATACATTAATACTATATAAATAACGGCAATTACTAAACATACATTACTGTATATAGTGCAAATAAAAAACATATGTGAAAAAACAGACGAGTTATAATTTTAGTATTCGCATGTTGAAAAAAATTTTATGATTTTGTGTAACGGTAATGTATATAGCATTTCATAGGCTTACCATATTGACAGGAATTGCTTGGATTTTGTAAAGAAGGTCAATCCAAAATTCAGAACATTTTATTTTGTGCACAATTCTAACCTCTACAAATTTAAATTTCCCAAAGACTACGGTTTAAATATCTTAGACATTTTTCTAATAATTATTTCTCACCTTTTCTTAAATGAAAAACATCTAGAAAGTTTTATGATAATTATTTTTTAGCTTTTTTACAACGATAATATTTTTAATAAATTAAATTTTATAAATTACTATCTTTATCGTACATAAAATATTGAAGCTAATATTATATAATACATTAAAGTTGGTTTAGAGATTTCTATAGAGCAACTTTTATCATTGAAAAAAATTCTGTTTTTGAAATCTGAAAAGCCTGATTTTTTCTAGCGTTGAGGATCTTAAAAATTAGGCATGTAATATTTTGCAGTTGTTTCAAAAATAATCATAAAGCGACCGCTATTTGTTATCTATTTGCTAGCTCATTATCAAAGAGTATTTTGTTATGCTTTTGTTATACCGATCTTTAAAAGGGGTGACCAATAATCTACCTTTAAAATTTCGTGACTTTTGATGACTAAAACTGTGACGTAGACTTTCGAGATTCGTGGGAGCTGGTTAGCTTTATAGTGGGCGTGGCCGGGATATCAATGTCGCAATCATTTGGGGAAGGTCATCAGCAATCTGCATAGCGAATTTGGTGCCTCTAGCTTTAATATTGTGGAAAATATTCACCTTTTATGGATTTTCGATTTGAGGTGTATCGACGTGTTATCGATGTGCCAGCCTCCCAGTGGGCGTGGCACAAAATCCTAATACTTTATCTGAAGCAGATAAGTACGAGTATATATATAATGCAAAGTTTCAAGTCCCTATCGTCTATAGTGCCGAAAGAAGTGGCATTCATCCGGACAGATGGACGGACATTGCACAAAACCAATATACTCTGTTCACTTTGCGAACGGGTATAATAATAGACTAGACCGCGCAGGTTTCTACCGAGCTGGCGTTGTTGTTGCTGTTGCTGGCACCGCGCCGCTGCGAGTGGCGGCAGCGCAGCATGTCGCACTTGAGCGCATAGCTGTGCTGGCAGACCGGACACTGGTGCGGCTTCAGCTGCAGGTGGTAGCCCTTGACGTGCTGCGAGAGCCCGTTGCGCCGCTTGAAGACGCGCTCGCAGATGATGCACTTGAACCGGCGCTCCGAGCTGTGCGTGATCCGATGCTGCTTGAGGCCCGTGCGCGAGCTGAAGACCTTCTGGCAGACGCTGCAGCTGTGCGGTATCCTTTTCGTCGCCTGTGCCCGGCCAGCGTTCGGGCGCCGCCGCTTGGCCGCACGCGACTTGGACTGCCGCAGCCGGCACTTGAGCTCGTGCCGGCGATAGAGACGCCAGTGGGTGAAGCTGATGGACAGACAGTGCCGGCACTTGAACCGCTGCAGCCGGGCGTTGCGCAGCGGCAGCGACTGGCAGATGTAGCGCATGTGCTGGCGCAGGCCGAGACGCGAGCGGAACAGACGCAGGCAGCCGGCGCAACGGGCGGCAAAGGTGCGCGGCGGCAGCACAAAGTGCCGCTTGCGGCGCCGATGCTCGAGCAGCTGCCGCACGCCGGGAAACGTGCGCGTGCAGCGGCCGCAGCGCAGTCGCGGTTTAGGCTTCGCGCAAAGCCGCAGCTTGCGGCACTTGCTCTGCAGCCGGCGAAAGCGTGCGGCCAACTTGGCATAGGCCAGATCTGGCGACTGTGGCGCCCCAATCGGAGGCGTGGCAATGAGATCGTTGTAGTGCAGAAAGCTGCGCTGCATGTCGAGTATATCGATCTTCTTCTTGGCGGGCAGCTGGGCGGGCAGCCAGTCCGGCTGCCAATAGTCCGTGGCGGCGACGCCGGCCAAGGGCAGCGTGCTGCCCTCCAGCTTGTGCGTGCTGCACGGCGGCAGATTGATGTTCAGCTGCGGCACGCTCACCATGGGCACAACTGGGGGCGCGGGCTCGGGCTCGAGCTCGGGTTCGGGCTCGGGCTCGGGCTCCGGATCGGGCTCGGACGCGGGCGTGCCATGTGCCTGGACATAGTGCTGCTGCAGACTCTCGGCCGTAAAGAACTTGTTGGTGCACAGGCTGCAGTTGTGCAGCCGAAAGGCGGAGGACTGCACCACGCTATCGTTGAGCACCACAATGTTGGGCTTGGTGCTGGCCGGCGCTGCGGCTGGCGGCGCCCCTGGCAGTGGCGGCGGCGGCGGCAGCAGTTCACACAACATGGGATTGGGTATCTGGCTGACATTGGTCACAATCGGTTTGCAGCTGCGCGGCTCCGCCGGAGCCGGCAGTTCCGGTGCCTGCAGCTCAACGGTTTCGACCTTTTCCGTTTTGTACTGCTGCAGCGGCGGCAGCTGCCAATCCTCCTTGGCATAATTGTGCTCCTCGGTGAGCAGCTCCGCTTGCACCAGGTCATGGACCGTGGGCAGCACCGACACGGGCACCGAGACGGGCACCGAGACGGCCACCGACACGGGCACCGTCACGTGCAGGGGAACCGAAACGGAGACGGGTTGTGCCTGCGCCACATCGGCATCATCCGCTATGTTGATAAACGGATCATCCAGATTGATGATTTCCATGATGTCACAGTTATTGATGATATCCTGGGCATTGAGCATGGGAATATCGCAGAAGCGAAACTTTTGCTCCGTTTCATCGCTGGTCTCCGGCTCGTGATCGCAGCAGGCGTCGTCCAGGCCCATGTCCAGCTCGTCGGGAAACAGATTGTCCAGGCTCTCGCACGCCTCCTGCTTGACCCGCACCACCGGCTCCTGTTTGATCTTCAGCTGGCGGCGATATTTGCGCTGCAATTCGCCCTGGGCGCCGATAACCACGTCGCAGAACTTTGAGAAGCGCTCCAGCTGGCGGCAGCAGTCGCCGCAAATGTCCTTGGGCAGCGGCCCGTCGTCCTGCAGTATCTGCAGCGTGGGAAAGCATTTCTGTATCATGGCAAACAGCTCAAAGCTCTTGTCAAACGAGACACAGTTCATGGCCAGGTTGCCGCAGAAGCGGCAGGTGCTCTTCCCCGTACTGTTGCAGTTGCTCGCCGCCGTCTCCGCGGCCGCCGACAGCGTCAACTCGCCCACGATCACGTTCAACGTCTCGTCCGGCACACGGACCGTGGGCACCGCCGTCTTCTTCAGCGTCTTGCGATTGTTGCTGCAGCTGAAGTCGGCATCGGTGAAGTGGCGACTGCAGACGGCGCTCCACTTGGAGGGCATCCACTGGCCGCTGCGCTGCGTGTAGTCCTTCCATTTCTGCAGCAAATCCTTGCGTTTAAACGGAAATCTGCAAAAGCAAAAACAAATTGCAATTCTTGAAAAATTTGCACAAGCAATTTAAAGAAACGCACCTGTGAAAGGAAATGCTGCCGGAATGCACATATTTATCGCTGCAATTGACAACCGCACAATGGGATGGCATTTAACTGCTTGTCCCTGTTTTAGAAATGATAATATGTATTTTTAAATCCTAATTTATAAATTTGTTTGTTTTCGAGTTTTTACAGCTTAACTTTTGCAACTCTGTTACTTAACAGCTGACTGTTATAAATGTCTGCAAAAACAGCTGTTGTGCGTTTTGGTCAAACAATTACAGGTATAAGAAATTATGGCAAATGTTTCATAATTAAAAAATTTTAAATTATACACTTTAGAGGTATTAAAATAATAAATAATATGTATGCTGCTCATGCTTAAAGAGATTTATACCTTTATGTGCAGCAAGTTATCTGGCAACGCCAATTAAGCTAACAGCTGCTATTAATTCAGCCAAATTCACGAGCAAACGAACTGGTTCGTCTCTTATCAGACACAGCTGATCTGTTGCTCATAAGCCACCCAGCCACCCTCCAACCCTCCGCAGACTCTATCAAATCATCTATCAATTAACCTCCTTATTTGCTGTGTTTGGCTGTTTGAACAAAAATTCTTCCACTGCTCAGTAGCACCTCTCGCGCGGCGACTGTTGGGAGAATTGCTTCGCTCTGTTGCTGGAAGAAGAACGTGCATTTGGACAAGGTCACACAAGGTCTTTGACACAGAGCAGTGAAAGTTAAAACAAAATGGCACAGCTACTGAAAACATTAAGCGCTCCCCGGGGATTACGTTTAATGCCAAATGCCGGAGCCGTCTGCCAGGCAACAAAGGTGCCACTGGACGGACAGCGACGTCGGCAGCACAGCGGCAGAGGCAAACGGTGCGTGAGTGGCGATAAGAAATCTTTAAGTTTAACGCGTGTTTATTCTAAAAGAAGAAACAAATCGTTTATCGTCGGCCCGCCGAAGATTAAATACCCTTGTGGATAAATATTTTATATACGAAATTTTAATATAATAAGCTGCAAAAAGATTTTTTCAAACAAAAAGTAAATTTTCTACCGATTGTTCCTATGACAGCTATATGATATAATGGTCCCTTGTTGATAACATTTTGCTTTAGCTTTAGTAGCTTCATAAAGCTGATAATTGGCGAGTTTGGTGAAGATATCTTCATAAACAAAAAAGTTGTTCATATAAAAACTCAATTATCGGCTAAATGTTCCTATGCGAGCTATATGATATAGTAGTCCGATGTGAATAAGATTTAGCTCTAATATGGGGGCACAATAAAACCTACAAATGGCAAGTTTGGTAAAGATATCGCAATAAACATAAAAGTTGTTAAAATAAAAATCTATTTACGACCGATTGTTCCTATGGCAGCTATATGATATTATGGTCTGCGGCTGATAAGATTTTGTTGAAGCATTTTTAGCATAATAAAGCTTATAATTGGCGAGTTTGGTGAAGATATGTTTATAAACAAAAAAGTTGTTCATACAAATAACCCATTTATGACCGATTGTTCCTATGGCTGCTATATGATATAGTAATACGACGCTGATTAGATTTTGCTTGAATGTTAGGATAATAATAAAGCTTTTAATTGGCAAGTTTGGTAAAAATATATCAACAAACAAAAAAGTTGTTAGTACAAAACCCATTTATGACCGATTTTTCCTATGGCAGCTATATGATATAGTGACTTGCTGTTGATAAGATTTTGATTTTATATTGGGAGCATTGTGAAACTCGTAACTGGGTTTGCTAAAATTTTCTTGATAAACAAAAAGTTGTTCATAGAAGAACTCTATTTGTATGAAAAAACACAATTTTGCACTGATTGTTCCTATGACACCTGTAAGATATAGCTGTCCGATCCGGCTAATTGCAATATACGTACTGCCTGTAGCAAAAAGACGGAAGTTTCATCAACATGTCTACAACTGAGAAACTGGGGGCTAATAAACAGACAGACGACTCCGCCGATACAGATCAAGAATATATAAATATACATTTTAAAATGATTTCTTTAAAATGCGAACAATGGCATTAATCGACATATTACCCTTTTCCACCCAATCTTCCTGCTGAGCACAGTGAATACGATCTCGTTGTGGTGGGCGGCGGCATTGTGGGCGCGGCCTCGGCACGGGAGATCCTGCTGCGCCATCCCGCGCTCAAGGTGGCCGTGCTGGAGAAGGAGCCCAAGCTGGCGATGCACCAGAGCGGCCACAATTCGGGCGTCATCCACGCGGGCATCTACTACAAGCCGGGCACGCTGAAGGCGCGCCTCTGCGTGGAGGGACTCCATCTGGCGTACAAGTACCTCGACGAGCACAGCATTCCGTACAAGAAGTGCGGCAAGCTGATCGTTGCCACCGACGCCAACGAGGTCAAGCTGC
This sequence comes from Drosophila robusta, assembly GCA_035043565.1. Classification (NCBI taxonomy): domain Eukaryota; kingdom Metazoa; phylum Arthropoda; class Insecta; order Diptera; family Drosophilidae; genus Drosophila; species Drosophila robusta. Next base: position 5,831,006 of record JAWNMW010000583.1, on the reverse strand, counting down.
TGGGCGATCTGCACGAGCGCGGCCTCAAGAATAATGTGCCCGATTTGCGTTTGATCGACGGCGATCAGATCCAGGAGATCGAGCCGTATTGTCAGGGCGTCAAGGCGCTGCACAGTCCGCACACGGGCATCGTCGACTGGGGGCTGGTCACCCAGCACTATGGCGAGGATTTCAAGCGCGCCGGCGGCGATATCTATCTCGACTTCAAGGTCGCCAAGTTCAGCGAGACAAAGGAGGGCGCCGACTATCCGGTGACCATACACGGCGCCAAGCCCGACCAGACGGTGCGCACCCGCCACGTGCTCACCTGCGGCGGGCTCCAGTCGGACCTGCTCGCCGAGCTCACCGGCTGCCCGCGTTCGCCGCGCATCGTGCCCTTCCGCGGCGAGTATCTGCTGCTCTCCAAGCAGAAGCAGCACATGGTCCGCGGCAACATTTACCCGGTGCCCGATCCGCGCTTCCCCTTCCTGGGCGTGCACTTCACGCCGCGCATGGACGGCTCCATCTGGCTGGGACCCAACGCGGTGCTGGCGCTCAAGCGCGAGGGATACACGTGAGTAAATCCGTTGAAGAGATTAAGTTTACGATTTTGGCTATACTCTGTTTACGAAGCGAAAAGGAGGTATATTGGTTTTTTTATTTGATATTAAGGATAAAGATACTAGATAAAGTTTTAGCGTTTTTTGACCACGCCTACTAGTGGGCGCTTAAATCGATTAAATCTCACTCTGCACAGCTTTAGAGCTAGTAAACTAATTTGGCTGGTAGCTTAAAGATTCCTTATAGATACCCAAAAATATTAAATATCTATGCCGTAAAAACTTTCTTCAGAGTACAGTTTTTCCCCCATTGTTATTTGCTTATAAAATCGAAGCACCCTTAGAAAACCCATTCAATCCATCAATTTGTTTTTCCTTCTTTGTTTAAAACTGAATCGAGACTTGATTCAAGATTTCTAACTGCTATTTAATTTTGCATAATTTATTCGTTAATAATTTCTGTACAAAAATGAGAAGTTTTTGAACTTAAACTGTTTTTGTAGCAAGAGAGCACTTTACTTGAAAAAAGTAAGAAAACATTTTAGCATCAAAAATATTGGGCAACTAAAGAAGATTTTTATCCAAAAAAAGTAGTGCAAAGTTTTTATTATCTTTTCAAGTTTCAAATGACTCGAATTCCAAACTCATTACACTATCTTGCACAGAGTATTGCGCAGTCGGTGACAGCCGTTTGCAACGTTGTGACAAAGACAATATAAATAAAATAGATTTTCAATTGCCTTCGGCTCTGACCTGTCTCCATTTGCAGCTGGAGCGACATCAACCTGGCCGAGCTCTTCGATGCGCTGCGCTACCAGGGCTTTATCAAAATGGCCAGCAAGTACATTGGCTTCGGCTTCAGCGAGATGGCCAAGTCGGCGTTCATCAATCTGCAGGTGAAGGCGCTGCAGAAGTACATCCCGGACGTGACCGAGTACGATATTGAACGCGGACCGGCGGGCGTGCGCGCCCAGGCGCTGGACATGGACGGCAATCTCGTCGATGATTTCGTGTTCGATCGCGGCGAGGGCAGCGGCGCGTTGGCCAAAAGCGTGCTGCACTGCCGCAATGCGCCCTCGCCGGGCGCCACGAGCAGCCTGGCCATTGCCAAGATGATAGCGGACAAGATCGAGTCGGAGTTCTCCATTGGCAAATCGGCATAGGCGGCTCCCCTGGACACCTTATCGAATCCGTTCATTTGTTCTGCATTTCTCTCAGCCTTCCCCGTTGTTAACCGTAAATTGTTTCTACTAGACAAATTTTTGTTTTTTTTTATTTCTCACGCTTTTTACACTCTTGGCCATGGAATTGTTTTCCCTGAACATCTTCCGCTTAATCGGATTAGCTTTCACAATCGGAGTTTCCAATGAAATTTTAGGTAGATTCTTAAAATGAGTTGAAGGCGGATCGGAGGAAAAGTTAAATAGATCGTTTTTCACCTATTTTCCGAACTTGGGTGTGAATTGTACTAAAATCATTTAAAGTTGTTGTTGGAGTTTTATAAATAAGTTAGAAGCTAATTGAATGAAAATTTAACTTTCATCCACACAACCATAATCCCCTATATTCCACCCAAAGCGGTGGATTTGCCTAAAATTGTGAAAAACTTCTAGAATGCATTTTTTACAAAGATGTTGAAAAATAAATTTAAGGGCGATCGGTTAAAAATGGAGTAAAAACAGTTTTTCACCGATCTTTCACACTTGTGGGTGGAATTCTCTAAACGTTCAGCTTCAAGCTCATTTGGATCACAGATCGCTTACATTCGATTCAACCTCATGCGATTTTGATCCGTAGTCAGCGCACGCAAAAGCTTATGTAGCACAGTGATCAGTGGTGATCAGCCAGCTCAGTTTAGCTCCAAAATATGCCGTTTGCCATTCGATGCAACGGGTTCCTTTATGCCCAGCACCTTGATCTCCCTTTGCAGCTGGTCCACGGGTTCGGCGCTCAAAAGCTGTCGGCATTTCTCATTTAATGTTTTCAAACCGTTGGCCGCGTGCTGGCGCATTTTGGGATCACAGCTCTCGGCGGCTTCTATGGCCCGCAGCAGCCGGTAGATGGGCAGCAGCATGTCCTGGTAGTCCAGCAGGCTCTCCATGCCAGCCAACAGCTCGGCGAGCACCAGCAAAGCGCCACGCTTGGCCGGCACATAGCGACCGCCGCTCAGCTCCGTGTCGACTAGCTGCAGCAGCTCCTGGAAGAAGCTGTGCACCTGGTAGGCGAGCAGGCGGCACAGCTGCGCCAGATTCGCATAGGCCGAGCTGCGAAACTCGTCCAGCGGCGACCGGGCGCCGTGCAGAAAGCAATTGAAGAGCACGGCCTTGTAGCGATAGCACAGTGGACCTGTTGAGTGGGGGCATTAGTATTTACATAAAAGTGTTCTAATCGAGCGTGCTCGCCTAGGCAATACCCTGTTCCCAGCTCTGAGTTGTGTAAAAAATACTATTCGAGAATAGACAGACCAAATTTCGAGTCTCTAGCTCTTATAATCTCAGATATATGCTTAAAAAGACGTAGAGATTAAATCGATATTTATCGATCAAGAAAAAATGATAAAGGAGGTTGTTAAAATAAGAAGATAATATTCTTCTGCATATGATTTAGTAACTATATAGCTTAGATCTTAACATTATTCGCCAACATTAAGCTTAAAAAAAGCGGCGACCAATCGATACTTATCAGTTTTTAGGAAATAGGGCGAAAGCAAAATTTCCCAAGACAAACTTGATTTGCTTGACGTGTCTAACCACTACAAACTTTGAGATATCTTTAAAAAAAGAACGTAAAACAAAAATCGATTATATCGATTTTTAAATATTTATCGATCATGGGAAAAGAAATGTGTGTAGAGGGCTAGATAACAATTTGGAAATCTCTGGGTCTCGTAATAGGGATATGATAAAAAAGAACTCGGCAAGAAATTAATATTTATCGGTTATGAGAAAATAAGAGGGTTATAAAAATAAGAGAAAACCCGTTTTCCGTGTATGATTTAGCTTAAGGATATGATCAAAAAACCTAGGCTGGAGATCGATATTTATCGATACATATAGGCTGTAATCAATATAATATTTTAAGCTACTCACCAAGTTCCCGAGCCGCCTTCAGAATAGCTTCGCCCACGACCAGACGATAATCCAGATCGGCTGTCTCCGACAAATACTCATCGCTGAGCATGTCCAGCACCTGGGCCTCCATCACGTGCACGAGGGCCGCAAACAGACGCACGCAGTTGAGGAACGTGTAGGATTCCTTGTTCTTCAGCGTGCTCAGCGCGAGCGCAATGATGCGAGGTGCCTGCGATACAAAGACCGGATCCTGGCGACGCAGCGCCTCCAGCATCAGCTGTATGCCATAGACTTGGAGATGGGGCTGCTGATCCTCGATGAGCTCGCGCGCCCTCTGAAAGGGGCTCAGCGAGACAGCCGCGCTGGGCTGTCGTTGACCTCGGAGCAGTTCCAGCAGCGGCAAGAGCGCATTCTTGAGCATTGGATTGCGGGTTCGGGTTGCCAGTTGAGCCAGTGGTTGTTGCAGCCGGCGCGTGCTCTCGGCCAGCTGCAGTTGCTCGCTGCGCTCGAGCAGCTCCTGCAGCAGCAGCAGTATGAGCAGCAGCGTCTGCTCGGCCTGCTGCACCAGCGCCAGCTTAACGTCCAGTTGCTGCGCCAGCAGCTCGCCCACCAGCTGCATAAACTGTTGGCTCTGCGTGGCCGCCAGCTGCGCCTTGAGCGGCTCATGCCACACCAGCTGCTCCAAGGCCGCGAGCAGCTCCAGCTGCAGCTGATATTTGCCGTGCAGAAATTGCGCCAGCTCCGCTTCCGTTGCGAGCAGCTCAACGCTCGCCGGCTGCCTGCCCGCCAGCTGCTGCAGCATCAGGCCGAGCAGGGCCAGAAACACTTTGGCGGTCAGCGCCTGGTCGCTGCCCGACTTGAGCAGGGCGGGCAGCACGCGGCACGGGCTGTCCAACTCCGAGTGCGCCACTTGCACCGTAATCAGCTCCGACTTTGGGGCAGGCACGAGCGCAACACGCTGATGCAGCGCTTGCCAAGGCGGCGAGCCGGCCGCCGGCCAGCTGAACAGACGCTGCAGCAGCGCCGGCAACTCCTGCTGAGGCGTCCTGTTGTCCAAACAGCGAAAGATGAGCGAGGCCAACCATTTGCGCGCTGGCAGACGGTCCGGCAGCTGCTGGTAGAGCTGCAGCAGCAGCGGCAAATGGGGAACTAGAAGAGCGCTGGGCAAGCACGCGACGCTGGAGCTGCAGAAGAGCTGCTGCCAGAGCTGAATGCGTGCGCACAGCTCCGCCTGATCCCAAATGATGAGGCCGTTAAGCAAGTCCTGCGGCGCGGTCAGCGGCAGCCAATGTTGGCAGAGCTCGAACTCGATGTGCTCGCGATTCGTGGGATTTAGATCGTAGAGACGCCGCAGGCTGAGCACGGCCGCCAACAGGCTGTCGGCGTGCGTCAACTGCAGGCGGCAAAAGTCGAAGATCTGCTCCGTGAGGCGCCGCTGCAGACGCGACGAGTAGCCACGCTGCGCGACAATGTTGGCCACGATTTCCGCACTGCGCGTGGCGTTCGACGTTTGGAGCGCGGCCAAGAGGCTGGCGAAGCCGTGCGGCGCGCCTAACTTGGCCAACAGCTGCTGGTGCAGCGCCTGGGCCAAAGGTGCGCCCAGCTGAGGCGTCGCCTTTAGCAGCAGCACGTGCCGAAAGTAGTCCGCCTTGGACTCGTTAGCCCACAAATAGCCGAGCGCTGCGTCCAGCTGGACACGCTGCTGCTGCGTCAGCTGCTGCTGCAGGCGCAGCCCGATGGCCACCGCGAGCAGATCGCGCTGCACCAGCTCCATGGCATTGGCTATGTGCAGTTGACGCACGCTCAGCAGCTGCGTGAGAAACTGTACGCTGAGCACAACCAGCGAGCAGCTGCAGCGAAAGTCGGCATTGTGTGGGATGTCCTTGAAAACGGGCGACATGTAGAAATCGTCGGGCAGCTGACAGCGCAGCGCATAGTAGGCCAGCTCCTGGGTGGCCTGTATGCACAGCTTGAGGTGCGCCACGGAGATGAGATCCTCCTTGGCATCGCTGTCAAAGTTGATGTGCGTCCGCAGCGTGTGCAGCACGTGCAGCAGGCGTATTATGTAGCAGCTAATGCTGTTGCCCGTGTCGATTGTATCAGGCGCCACTTCAAGAGCTACACACAGCTCCTGCAGTTGCTGCGGCACATCCAGTTGCACGTATTTCGACAAAATGTTTAAATTGCCAACGGGAATAGCGGTAGTTGTGGTCCCATTCTTGCTAGCTGCAATGTTAATTGCATGTTAAACACTTTTAGCGTTAATTAACAGCCACTTAATAGTCACCCAGCTCATGCTCAAACGTTAAATTCTCCAACAGCGCAAAATATTTAGCTATATTAATCATTGCGCGCCAATTGCAAATGCGACAAACAACATAAAACGCATTTCCCACATTAACAGCAACAGCTGTTGCGCCAACTGGGTGGCAGCGCCAAAAAAGCCAGCTTGACACTTGCCATTTTTTATACCTATTTGTTAATACACTTAAATGCTGTTCAAATTTTTGTGTCTACCAAATTTGCTGTTGAATATTAAACTAGTTATAATTTCTTTTACTAATTACATCTTTTGCTCATTTATTGCAATTGTTTCTGTACTGCACCAATTGCGTGCTCGCTTGTCAAACTGTGTTGCACAGCTCTAGTTTTTGAACGGGTGGCAACCTTGCACAGTTAGTGAAATCCGATTTAATTGCAGCTAAAATTCGTTCGTTTATTTTTCCGTGCTGCAAATATTGTAAATAGTTATTCCGCGCTTGTATAGACAAACATAATGTGCAACTTCAATAAATAGCAATAATACCAAAAAAAATATTGAATTCATAAGCAAAAACCGTACGCGTAAAGCAGAAAAATCGAACAACTTTCTTTTTTCATAGTGTGTGTGTGTGTGTGTGGCTGAGTGCCTGTGCGTGTGTGTGTATGTGTGTATGTGTGCGAGCAAATGCGAAAAAGCGCAGTGTAAAATACAAAAGTGCGCAACAAAGTTAATTAAACTAGTAGAAAACTCGCATTAATTACACGAGTTGCGATTTGCTTGCCACGCCTATTCGTTGCCCAACGCCCACGCAATTATCATACACAACTGCCGACGTCGACGCCGCTGTCGCTGCTGCAGTAAACAACAACAATAAAAATAGCAGAAAAATGAAGAAAATCCTGTCGAAATTCGACAGAAATGAGAAATTGGATAACTCGCACAACAGCTCCTCATCCAAGGAGACGAACAGTTTCGTTGGCAAGGTCTTCACAGTCGGACGCGTCACGGTCACCGTCGAAGATGTCCTGGCCGAAGGTGAGTGCGAGTGGGAGGGATGACAGCAGGCAATGTGGGAGTTGCGGGGCTTATCAACACTGATTGTTGCCACCTGATTTAAAGTATGTGTGTTTAGTCAGTGCGTCAGATTAGATAAAAAATAAAAAATAAATTAAAATACGCCAGACTTTTTTTATTGTATGGAGGGGGCGTAAACAGCTGAGTTGCCCCTTTGATAAATATTGCCGGCGCCACTTGTCGCGTGTTGCGACTGTGGACAAAGAAACTGTCATCTACAGTTTTCTGTTAGAAGAATTAATTGAAATTCAATCAATTATGCACATTAATTGAGCCAATAAAGAAAGAACTATTTTCTCTGCTGCCCTGCTCTGCAAGCACACACACACATAGTTAAACAATGGTGTGTTGTTATTGTTGTCATTTGCAAAAAGGCAGAGTTCAGCATCAGTGCTGCCATTTCAGCTATAATCTAGCTACATATTTGTAGCATTGGTTTGTTAAATGAAAGTAGCTGGAGGAATTTAACAATTTGTTATCTAATTTTTAATGTTATTTGACAGCTTTATTGGGCCAATTTCGATGCTTTCATTCTTTTTTAAAAATACATAATTTTCAATTTGGTTTGGCTATTTTTTTTTTGGAGCTTTTGCCAACATACATAGCTATTTTCGCATTTCAAGTGCTGTCAGCACTATTCAGAATTGACACAGTCCAAGGCAAGGCGCATAGATACGTTGCAAAATGTCCTTGAATTGAAGTAAATAATATCCTGCACTGCGCCCCTCAATTGCTGAGTGCTTGGCAAATAGTTGCCACTATTTTCAATAGCTGGCAGACAATTTATTTGAATTTATTATTTTGCTGTGTGTGTGCGTGGAGTCTACTTTTACTTGGCTACAGTTATTGATATTTTTTTGTATTTATTTTATAATTTTTCTTTTTTTTGGCTATTTTTGCAACTTGGCAGGCAATGTTGTTGCTATTGGCCGCAGAATGTCGGCGTCAGCTGTTGTTGTTGTTATTTCACAAGATTTAATTGACAGAGCTGCCAACTCATTTGCCTTTAAATTTTTTTTTGCAACAACAAACACATTGCATGACTAAGTGCAAGAGCAAGAGGCAACATAAGGAGTTTGTCGCTCTTGCCAGCCCCTTCCTTCTGCCCCATATACCAGGTCGCTATCTTTTTCGTCTGCGCTTTGGGTTTCGAATTCATCGCTTCTCGAGTTTTTGTCGTTTTCTCGCTGCGTTACAATCGCAATAACAATTTTTGCATTGTTATTGTTATTGTTAGCCGTAGATTTGCGCTGCTCAACCTTCAGCATTGATTAACATTTGACGTTATAATTTCACAAACGCCAACTAAAAACTCAAACGAAAATCAAGCACACTTCTACAGTTACAGTTATAGTTACAAAAATACACTTGTACTTGTTGTATTTGTTGTTGGTTTCTGCCCCCTAAATGATTTGTATGTATTTTTTTATTACTCTTGTCATTGTTGTTGCTGTTGTTGTACGTGACCTTCAATAGTTTTGTACACGTCTATATACACATGTACCTATTATGTTCATTTGTATGTACATATGTATGTATGTACATACATGCATATATAAATATGTGTATGTATGTATTACGTCGCTTTTTATCGTTCATTGGAGTGGCTCAAGAGTCGCGAGGGAACCGCTGCTTCTGGTGAGGGGGTATTGTGGAAGGGGGTAACAGCGCTAGTTGAGCTTGAAAACTTCTATTGCAAAATAACGCAATACACTACATAATTTGCATAGTTAATACACTTGTCGATAAGGCTTGATTTATTTACTATAGTATATACAAATATACTATAGTATACCAAAGTCAGGGATTGCTCAAGTTTAAATGTATAAATCTAAATACCTTGAATATTTATTAAGATGTACATAACTGTACAAATACTCAACTGGCATAATTTCGCTATTAACATGTTATGTTATGTTACCAGACTAATGTTAATTTAATTTAACATTAATTGAAACTTGATATAATATTATCTTATTGTTTGTTGTCTTCAGTAAATTTTAAATATTGGTATAAATAATTCATATTCATTAATTATAAACATTGATATCTGACAGATGTTATTTTATTTTTACCATTTTGTGATAAACTGATAATAATTCACTTAATATTTAAATGTTACAATTCCGTTTTAGTTTTCGACTTTTTTCTTATTCTACTCCAATATTTGTAATCTCATATAGACGCGATTTAATGCTCTTTTATTTACATTTTTATGTTATGTTAAACTGACTGTTATTAGAAAAAAATTTTTATAATTATGTTTTCATTTAGTGATCACTGATCAGTTGAATTGAGTTTAATTGATACTTTAGATACTTTATGATCACTTGTCCTATGCAACCTTAACAATTCAGTTATCGGACTCTTTTATAGTCCAGTTATAACGATATATGTAAATTTATCAAGTGCTTGTTGGCCTCTAGTTGGTGTTGTTATTCCAGCTGTCAGCTGTCTAGACTCGGCGAATGATATTCATTTACAATAATGACTGATCCGTGTATTCCCTCATTGTAGGCGGCTTTGCAATGGTTTTTTTGGCGCGTGGCAATGGCGGAGGCAATGCATCGGCCACAAAATTCGCACTTAAACGCATGTACGTCAACAATGAACACGATCTAAACGTGGCCAAGCGTGAGATACAAATTGCCGTAAGTATCTGTACATTAAAAACATTAAATAAATGTGTATTTGATAAGCTGACATTATTGTTTTACTTATAGAGCAATTTAAGCGGTCACAAGAATATCATTGGCTTCGTGGACTCAAGCATAACGCCCACCGGGAACGGAGTGTGCGAGGTTCTCCTGCTGATGCCATACTGCAAGCATCACATGCTGGCCATGATGAATGCTAGGTAGGTTAACGCTGTATTGAACTTTATTTCCCTTTTTGTATATGTGGGTTTTAGCTTCCTACACTGTAATTTTGTCTTATTACAATGTGAATTTTAATCGTATCTGGAGTTTATTTTGCCTTTTCCCAGGCAACATTGTTTTTGTATTCGTCATCCGCTAACTTTTCCCAGAGAAAGTTAATCCCATTTTCCAAGCGACATTGTTACCTATTATCTGGCTTTTACCTTTCCTAGGCGATACTCTGTTTCAATCTCCAAACGCATTCCACCTACTAAGGCTAGACAAAGTTATGCATGAAGACTCCGAGGTGAAGCTATTGTCCTAGATGTCAATAAAGACGTTTTTCTCTCTCCCAGATGACAAATAGTTATTTTGAATTAACAGGAATACTCTTGCCTAACTGCCTGTGGACACAACTCCACTTTCCATTCTGCACCTATTCTAGATAAAACGCGCTTTCCTTTCCTGCAAACTAAAAACATTTATCTTTCTCTCCCAGGCAAATCTATCCATACAGCAATAACACTCTTCTTCCTTTCTTCGTTTTTTTAGCTATCATATTATTATTCCTTTTCATAATATTTCCCCCAGTTCCTATTTATCTGCCAGTCAAAACTAGTCGCTAAACGAGTCCAATTAACTTCGCATTATTATTTTCTATAATAATCGATTTAATCTGTATCCTGTTCCTTTGTTGCTCTCTCGCATGAACAAATTTTTTTATATTTTTTTCTGTGTGCTGCTTCCGCAAACTTTCAACTCCCTTGATCAGTTCTCGCAATAAGCGTCAGCATTCAATAATTAAGTTGCTAACATATTAATTAATTACTATTAATAAAAACAATATCTTTGGCTTAGATTACACGTTGGCTTCACCGAGCCGGAAGTGCTGACCATCTTCTGTGATATTGCCGAGGCGGTCTCACGTTTGCATTACTGCCAAACGCCCATCATTCATCGGGATCTGAAGGTCGAGAATATTCTCCAAACGGACGGCGGCAATTTTGTGCTCTGCGACTTTGGCTCGGCCACGGCCAAAACTCTGAATCCCCAGCAGCATGGCGTCACTGTGGTCGAGGAGGAGATCCAGAAGTACACAACGTTATCGTATCGTGCGCCCGAAATGATCGATTTGTATAGCGGCAAGAGCATAACGACCAAGGCGGATATCTGGGCACTTGGCTGTATGCTCTATAAGCTCTGCTTCTTTGCGCTGCCCTTTGGCGAGAGCACGCTGGCCATACAGAATGGACAGTTCGCCATACCGGACAGCTCCAAGTACTCGCGCGGCATACATCAGCTGATCAAATATATGCTGGACACGGACATGGAACATCGGCCGAACATTTGGCAGGTGTGCGAAGTCGCCTTTCGGCTGGCGGGCAAAGAGAATCCTGTGCAGAATCTGCATGTGAGTTTCTTGCTTAACCAATTTGAACATTTTTAATTGATTTACGATATTTTATTGGTGCCAGAAATCCGCCTTGCCCAACTTCGAGCAGCTGCTGGTGCCACCCTTCGAATCGGAAGCGAAACGCATCAGTGCGGCCGCCGCCAAGGCAGCCAAGCCGCAGCAGAACGTATCCTTGGTGGAGGCGGGCACCAGTGTGGCGCCACGTTCACGGCCCAAAGGCTCCAGCACGGTGCATGGCCAGAATGCGCTGGGTCTGGGTCTGCCGCCCAGTCCGCTGCCGCGCCAGAACATAACCTCACCACAGCCACAGCCCGTGGTGGAGCAATTTCAAGCGAATTTTCCGGCTATGCCGACAGTTGCACCAGTAGCAGCAGCAGGCAGTGCCCGCCACAGCAGCAACTGTCGCAGCAGTAGCTGTGCCGGCAGCAGCAGCATCTACGACAGCAGCAACAGCTGTCAACAGCCTCTTCGAATCCAGCGGCTATCCGGATCCGTTTAATGAGGCAGCCACAACCGTCGCTGCAACAGCAACTGCATCAACAACAACAGCTACAACAACAGCTTCTGCTGCTGTGGTCAGCGATGCTGTCAGCGAATTGCCGGAAACTATTGTCAATGAATTGGGCGTGCCCGGCGGCAATGGCACGCCCACCAAGCACATGCTGACACCGCCCAAATCCAGCGCCATTAGCGGCGGCGGTCATCGACGCAATGTTAGCGACACCTCAGCCTTTAATAAGTAAGTCCATTGACTAACTGTGTGTTTGGGCCACATCTGGTTATCTGTTATCTGTTTGTATCTGCTCTTCTCTTGCTTTCGCCTTCAACGCTGTGAAACATCTTTTTGCTTGTGTTTTGTCATGAATCCTTAAGAACTAAAAATGACGAAGACACGGAGCCGTTAAGTCAATAGAAAAACATCTATGAAAATGTCTCATTAGTAGATACCCTGTACCCAGCTTCGCAACATTATTCAATTAGAAAATAGCATTTCCACTATACTTAATAATGTCATTTAATTGAGTATATTTTTTTTACCCAAAAAGTCAAATAATTTAGATCTGTTCATACTATACAAGAACCTAAATACCAGACTAGTATTCTCTACTTTTTATAATCTCAAATATGCTCAAATAAAGGGAGCAGTCAATAAAATAAACTATATTTCAATTTGGAAAACCTCAGTTCATACAAACTAAAAATGATGCTCAATAAAGTATCAATCGATACGACGGAATACAGTTGTATTGCCTATGATAACCATATAGAATCAATTTTGAAAATTTTGGGACTTTAAAATCGACGCGTTCGTACATAGTCTGATCAACGTATATATATATATATATATATATATATATATATATATATATATATATATATATATATATATATATATATATATATATATATATATTTAATAGAGATGTTTCCCTCAGCTTGTTATAAATCCATCATACCCCATTACTACCACTTTTAAAGAGCACAAAAAATTGTATTGAGCGTATTGTTAGCATTCCATTAATTGATTCACTTTGCTTTGCTATCTCCTACCCTGCCATTCATGGCCAACACCATCATCATCATTGTCATCATCATTTCCATTTGCGTACACTCATGATGCATTATTTTTGTTGCGCCGCCGCAGAACGTTTGCCAATGAGACCAGTCAGTTCCTGGCGCCGTTTAACAACAACATTGCCATGTCGGGCGATGGACCGCAGAATGTGACGTTGGCCACCGCTGCCTCCAATCCGGGCATCTATGCCAGCAGCAGCACCACAGCCACATCGCTGTCCAGCAACGAGCTCGCCCGCCAGACCATGGACAAGCGCGTGGAGGCCTGGAATCCGTTCGAGGAGGAGCAGCCCTTTAGTCAAATGACCGAGGATCACATTTTCGAGGCCGAGTTCGATAAGATACGACAGCGCGGCAGCCAAGGCAGTAAGTAAATTAAACCTAATCATTTATAATTCTAGAAAGTACAAGCCGAGTTAGACTAAAAGACGTTTTATATCAAGTTTTTAATTGTGGATTTGAAACTTCGTTGAAAAACGATCGAAAAATAATTGTAACTTTGCCGAAGGGTGCACTTTACGAAAATTAAAGTAAAGAATACGTGTCTTTGATTATTTTTTTCAAAAGCTCTCTAAAAATAAATTAGGGGCAAACTGAAAGACAAACCAAAAGTTTCCATCACAGTTTTCCTCTCGAATATAAAATCGGTATTAAAATAATTTTGTGGTTATAGAAAATTTAACTTATTGGCCATAAAACTTCTACATCAGATTTTCTACGATTGATATAGGCGGGCATTAAGTTTTGTAAAAAATGAGTTCGAAACTAGTTGTATGAATAACAGAAAAAAGTTATTCACCAATTTTTCACACTAGCTCCTAAAGTAAGTGCGTTGATCATCAATCAGTCAGTCAATCAATCGATCAATCTTTTTAGACTATCAATTTCATATGTGTACCAAGCTTATGATATGCTTTCGCACCTTTGCAGGTATAACGGCGAAGTCCGCCTCCACGACGTCGACGCTGACGCCCACGGAGCAGAATACGTCGGTGGCAACGGCGGGCGGAAGCGCAACGGTGTCCTTGACAACGCCGGCAATGGCAGCGCCTGTGGCCGTATCGCCCAATCCGCCGACGGCGCTCGCTGAGGATCCTTTCGGGTCGGCGCCGTTCAGTTTGCCGCCGGGTCTGCGCGAGAAGGCGAGCTCGTTGCGCAAAACTGGAGGTAAAGCATGAAATTTGTAAATTCTTAATGTTGCAAGCCAGAAATACGTTTAGTTTTTCGATTGTTGCTTTTGTTGCTCTCAATCTCTCGATCTAGAAAGTGAAAATGAATTGAACGTAGACGTAGTCTAAAATACCCATCCACAGTAGAGTAACAGCAACAGCAACAACAACAGCAATAACAACAACAACAACAACAGCAGTAACAACAGCAACAACATCGACAACAAACAATCAACTATAACAACAACTTCAACAACAACAACAACAAACGCCCAATAGAAGAGAAAGAGGGAAAGAGTTCCTCTAGAATATGCTTAGATCAACCCATAGCAATTGTGCTTTATGTACTATAAACGACAAAGAGAAAGTGGGAGCAGAGAGATAGAGAGCAAGAGAGTGAGGGTGTGTGCGAGAAAGGGGGAGACCAGTACTTCAGAGTGCCATAGATCCCACAAAGATCCTCATATTGCATTAAGCCTCGTTATCTAGCTGGCTTAAGAGTGTTATACACCTAAAAATATATCCATATTTACTTTTTTTGTAAATATTCAAATGCACTTAAATACTAACCACAACAGTTGTTCTATATATATATTTAGTACGTAAACTAATTTGTCTTTACTTTAATCTAAGCTTCAACTCCAATCTAAGCGCTTCTAACAAACAAAAATTTTGGTGCTGGTTCTATGCTACAGAAACAATTATAACTTAGTAACAGTAATAGTAACAGTAATTAGGGTTGTGGTTTAATTTTACTAAACAATTTGAACATAATTTAATTATTGTGTAATGTAAAATTTGAAACTTGTATGTATATGTCTAATAGCTGCTACTTAGAGTAAATTTGAGTGCTAAAGCTGTCTATGTAGATGTTATTGAAAGAAATGTTCGTGTAACCATTAACAGCATATGTTATGCTGAAGCTGTTAATGTTAACATAACAGAGCAGAGAAAAGTTTATTCTATTCTACATTCAAATTAGTCTTTTTATTGACTTTAAAGCCGTTCGTCATATACTTCAGTTTTTCTTCTACTTATTGTAGTTTATCATGTGCTCTATTTCTGTGTGTTTTTGTAAACTAAATTAAGCCTAAAGAAGAAATATCAAAATATTATATTAAATCAAATGTTTTTTGAGCAATAATTTGCAGCATATCAAATTCATAAATTTAATCAATTCATTTTTATATTCAAATCGTGCAATTCTAAAGATTTTATGCTAAACAACTAAAGATTATTAATAAGGGCTAAAGCTAATGCTCAAAAATTCGAGATTTTAAGAAAATAAATTAATGAAATTAATTTTTTTACGTTCTGCTTTTATATTTTTTTCACTCCCGATTTTGCCAAGTTCGCGTAAAGCTGCGTTCGCTGTGGATGTGGCGGCAATTAAGCAAATGAAATCAAATAAAAATTAATTGTTAGTAATTTATTAATTAATATCCAATCAATAGACAATATTTATATCTTTACATAAAAGACAGTCCATAGGAAAAAATCGATTTTTTCGTTCCCTTAAAAGCGACCACAGCAACAATTAAAGAAATGTTCAACTAGCTATTAAAACAAAACCTGTTAATACTTGTACATACACTTATACTAAACAAAAAATACTTAAACAATTTAAAGTAATATTCCAAAGAGCAAAATTCTAGTTTTAAAACCGAAAAATATATATATATATATTTAAATTAAAAAGTTTCAAAACAAATATTAAAGCGCAATGAAAGTAACAAAAGTCAGGTAACGATAGACACATACTTAGCAAAAGCGAATCAAACTATCAGTTGACAAATATATATATACACTCACGATATATAAAACACTATATATATTTATATAAAAAGTTGAGAGCCAGAAACGCGGAGCGTTAATTTAAGCTGGAAAAACACAAAAGATGAAACTGTATGAGCGTTAAGCAGCGTTAAAAACTGATTTCAAATGCAATAAACAAAAACAAACAAACAAAAACAAATTGAATTAGCTAAATTAAGACTCGGTACAGTGATCGCTCGAAAATAAGAATTATCAGAAATAAGAATTTGTATCTTTAATGCCTTATAATGATTACATTCATTTATGTTGCAGTTTTTAAACTTTATATTGAATTATTTGAATATTGAATTTAGAAGAAAAAAGACATTGTGTTTTCCAATCTTTAAATTTAAAATATTTTATATTATAATCATTATTTATATGCAAATAGCACTTCCAGAATCTAAATTTATTCTTATTTGCGAGCGCTCATTATATTTTAAATTAAATGGGAGTTTAATAACTATTTACTAACACAAAGGCTATGCACAGGGCAACTGTACTTATTAAATACAAGACTTTTAAGTTCAAGTCTAGAATAAGGTCAAATTCTAGATCCAAGATATCTAAAATATTCAAATTTTCTTACCCTGGCAAAGGGTTTTATAATTGATCATTAAATGCCTAAAGTATTGTACTATAAAGTATTTATATTCTTGATCAGCATTTACAACCGAATCGATATTGTTTTGTATACGTGTAAATTCGATATACTTATTAATTACAATATGACTATATATTACTTTATAACTATATATATATTAACTATATTTATAGTTTATATAGTTATATAATAATTAATATCTTTATTGTATAACGAATTGTGTAATTACATCTAAATTTCTATATAATTAAATGATTCCTAATGCAACAAAGAAATGGATTAAGGAACAATACTAGAAAAAATGGAGTTGCATTAAAAGCAATATAATGGTTAATATCTAAATAATCTTCATATATAATAATATTGTCAATTGTTATTACAGGCTATTGAAGATATCTTTGTTTATTACAAATAAAAATATAAAGGAAAATTTGCAAAGAAAAATTAACTACAAAAAGAATGCAAGAAGAATTTGAAAGTTCGCTTTTTTAGAGATCTTGATGTTTAGAGTACAGCTGGAAACATTTCTTTAACTAATAGAGCTCTATGTCAGCGCCCTGTGCATAGCTCAGTAAAAATATATATATGTTCATAGATCATCGTTTAACTCACAGCCCAGGATGACATCGAACTTCGACAGCATTCACGCCGAACGAACTTTTCGCCACATTTAATTAATCCTTAATGTTACACACACACCTCCCACATACACACACCCGAGCATACACACGATATATATATATATGCATATTCTCATGTTAACTAATCCCGGACAACTGTCCAACTATCATTGCATCATCCACGACCCCAAAGAGAAAACAATTGCTAACAACCGTAACACTCGTACTAGTTCGTAACCTCATTACCTTACTGCATAAAAGTACTTGATCTCATCCACAGCTAAATTCATCGCTAGTTGCTCCTCCGGCGGAGCGACGCCCAGTGTCCAAGCTGGCGCTGGCAATGCCGTCTCGTCCAGTTCGTCCAAGTGGCTGCTCTCGCCCACACTGGAGGAGGACAAAACCTCGTTGATTAGCCGCTTGAAAACGGATTCCGATGGCAACGGCCTGGGCCTGGGACTGGCGGGCGATGGCTCCGGGAGCGGGACCGGCACCGGCTTCGTCAAGCTGCCGCTGGAGGATCGCAA
This sequence comes from Drosophila robusta, assembly GCA_035043565.1. NCBI lineage: Eukaryota > Metazoa > Arthropoda > Insecta > Diptera > Drosophilidae > Drosophila > Drosophila robusta. The sequence goes on along the minus strand of JAWNMW010000583.1, from coordinate 5,813,477 downwards.
CAAGTATGAGAAGCTGCGCAGCAACGATCAGCCCACGTCCGATGACTCCGACTCGGAGTTCTTTCAGCAGGACAGCGATGATGGCGGCGGCGGCGGAAGCGTCGGCGGTGGTGCCAAAAAGGCGGCCATATTCAAGCAGATCGTGACGAGCAACATACCCGAGACCATACACAAAATCCAGCAGGTGGCCTACCAGAAGGTGGACAAGACCACCCACCTGCCGATCGTGAAGAAGCTGCGCCAAACGGCGACCACAAAGCGACCCTCATCGTCGGCACAGCAGGCGGCACAGCAGCTCAATGTGATGGCCGCCGCGGTGGCTGCTCAGGCTGCCCAAGCAGCGGCGGCAGCAGCTGCCGCGGCGGCCACGGCTGACTCGGATGAGGACGCCGATTCCATTGGTTCGGCCAGCGATTTGCGTGCCGAGGATGATGATCTATTTGATGAGAATCCGCGCGCCACACTGGCCAAGCCCCGGCGTGCTCTGCCAGTGGACATGGACGGCATCAGCGAGAGCGTCAAGACCTGCAGCAGCTCGGCGTACCACGCCGAGTGCGAGAGCGTCACCACGCACGAGGACGACGTGCGCAGCCGGGTCGTCGTCAAGGTGCGACTGCGTAAAAAGGATCGCTGTGCCGCGAACGCCGCCGCCGTTGGCGGCGATGCCAGCGCCGTTGGCTGTGCGGCCGTCGGCAGTGCCGGCACCGAGGAGCTGAGTCCCACGTGCAGCGATCTGCTGCACAAGTTCGGCGATCGTCCGCTGCTGCTGGACGATGAGCTGGACTATGGCTCCGGCGAGAGCAAGAGCAGCAACGAGGAGCCGGCGCCGCCAGCTGCCCTCGAGCCGGACGCGGAGGAGCTGGACGTGTTTGCGATGGCGCCGTTCAAGCTGCCCGCCAGCCGGCCGCCCAAGCGTGTGGCCAAGCCCAAGCGACCCAGCGAGCCGGAGATGTGGACCTCGACGCCGGTCAAAGCAGCGCCCAGCCAGGCGGCCAATTTTGCCAGCTTCCCGGCACAGCCGGAGCAGCCGGCCCAGCTGCTCGATGAGTTCAATGAGCCCATCTTCAATCCGTTCATTGAGACTCCGGCGAAAGAACGACAGCCGGAGCACGCCGAGGACAGCAGCGAGGATCAGCGGGATCTCTTTGGCTCGGAGCCATTTCCACAGGTAATACGCAAATGTGTTGTCGTCACGCCCGATCAGGTCCAGCTCCAGGCCCAAATCCAGCAACAACTGCACTATCCCAACCACACCAGCAACAACAACAACCACAAGCATATTAACAATAACAATAATATTATCAAAGTGAACGCTGCGCCAGCTCCCAGCTGCTCCACGCAGCTGGTCACGATCAATCATTCGATTATCATCAACAAAACGCCCGAGCCGCTGACCAACCACAATGCGAACACCAATAAAAACTGCAGCGGCAGCAGCACCAGCAGCACCACCACCAACAACACCAACAACTCCAGCAGCTCCACCGGCGCGGGCAGCAGCAGCGTCTATGTAAACATGCCCGGCACTAGCTCCGGCAGCGGCACAGCTGCCCTGCCCGCCAACCAGCCCATCGTCGTACCCGCACCCGTACCCGTACCCGTACCTACGGCAGCAGCACACGCACCCGCACCGGCACCACCTCCACCACAACCACTGCATCGGCAGCTTCTGCTGCCCATTGCCGATCATGGTTTTGTGCAAATCCCGCAAGAACGCTGCTCGGACTTCACGCCCGACGATGAGGAGGAGCCCGTGGTGCTGGCGGCTGAGGACGACGCGGCGGCAGCTACTACTGCGCCCGTCAGCGTTAAGCCCAAGAAGGAAAAGTCCCATTTGGCTGTGAGAGCGCTGCCGGCCAAGCTTACCCAGAAGGTCAAGGGTCATGCGTACAAAAAGGTCAGCGCCAGCGCACTGGGCTCCACCTCATCCCTCAGCTCCGGCAGCAAGCAGAAGCATCAGCGCCTGCAGTACCAATCCCACGATGATGACGACGACGACGTCGCCGTCGGCCAGGATGAGAACTATGAGAATCGTGTTAGCGGCAGCAGTCGCAATTTCCAATCGAATACCATACAGAACTCGGCCAAGACGGGCTTCAGCAATATGAGCTTCGAGGATTTTCCGTCGGATCAGGAAATCGATCGCATGTCCCGGACGATACCCTTCGAGGTGGTGCGCAAGGAGAAGATGCTGCTGGAGGCGGAAAAGAAGTTTGGCTCGCTGAAACGACGCAGCAATCTCTTCTCCTAAGTGGGCGGGGCATCGCAGGGCGTGGCACTAACTAAATACAGTGTACAGTCGTGGCTGTGCTTATCGGCCAGCTGTTATCAGTGCGCGTGGAAATTTCCTAAAAAAACAATAACAGAGCAGAGACTGAAATTGGCATTGGCCGGCTAGATGGACGCTTTTGCTTTACTCTCTGTGTGTGTTTACCTTTATAATTATTTTATTTTGATTTTGATTTTGAATTTGATTCGCATTTTGTGTTTTTTTTTTGTTGTTATCATTTACATTTTGCACTCATTACAGTTAGCAGCCGCCACAGGCACAAAGACACACACACACAATGAACTTCCATGCACGTAGAGATATATCCACACACACACACACACATATATACAAATATATACATATATTCATATAGACATAAAGCCCATATAGCCGTTCCAAGCGCAGATCATGTATTTTTCGAGCAAAGTATTTATCTGGCTATTTTTAAGACCAGAGCTTAAAACTCCGAGCTAAAATAAAGAAGAAGAAACACAGCAGCTGACCTAAACACGAAGAAATGGATATATATATACATATATATAATCGATTGATATCTATTATAACTGTTATTTAGTGAAAAAGAAAAAAAGGAACTGTAAATTTATATAAGCTATATGTTTACACGCCTAGCACATTTGATCAGATGTTGCGAATAAATTATATAACAACATTACTTAGAATTTATACGATTGCGTAAGTTTACCAAAGTTACATTTATTTGATTATGGCATTTTTCAATTAATTTGCTTTGTCAAATTTACTATTATTTATTTATACTTATATACATATATATACTATACAAAACATCAATGTGATTATAATACCCTAACACCCAAAAAAAAGAAAGCAAAATGAAAATGATCAATTAAACAAAAATATTTACTAACAAAGCCGTTTGAACATGGCCACAAATATTAAAATGAAATTCGTACTCAATTTCTTTATGAATATGTATTATCGAGTATATAAATATATATATATATATATAAATTATTCACGGCGAATAAACTTGTTTCTCCACCAAAAAAACAATGGACTACGGTGCTACTTATTTTGTCAGCCACTGTGGCTATGGTTAGTTGTTACGTTTTATTGGCCACCACTGTCAATAGCGCGCATATGCAATGAAAACAACAACAACAAGTGTAAACAGTAAACAGCTGTGCGGTGGCCAGTTTTGTGTGTGTGTGCGTAACGGTATGAATGAGAATATGAAAGCATAAGTGGAAAGTTGCCAGCATCGATAAAAAAACTAAATAAGATAAGCGAGCGTAGAACAAAACAACAAAACAGAAATAAGCAAATATTAAATATCTCACGTACAGCTACACATATAAAGTGAGGTCGACTCGTATAACTGTTTTTTAAATTGCGATATACGGCCTGACAAATACATATATAGATACATTTGTAAATAGCTGCATGCAGTCACAATTGCCACCTACTCCGAACAATCGATGCCGCAACATGTTCCCCGCGTTTACCGGAAACTGGAATCAAGTAAGTCAAACGCCGCGCATCCTGGTGAAGTGCGGCGGATTCTCGAGCCAATTGGCCCAGAACGTTAACGAGGAGGTGGACGGTGATCCGTTGTGGGGTTCACGTTTCGATGCCACCCAACCGGGCGCCGTGGTCAAAACACATCTGGACTTTTTGCGCAAGGGCGCCGACATCATATTGACCAACACCTATCAGTCCAGCGTCGAGGGCTTCATGAAACATCTGGGCAAGACCCGTGAGGAGAGCATCCAGCTGATTGCAAAGAGCGTCCATCTGGCGCGTCAGGCCAAGTCGCAGTATCTGGGCGAGTTGGTCGCTAACAATGGCACCATTAGCCCGGACCTGCCCTGGATAATGGCCTCGATTGGGCCGTACGGTGCCCATCTGCACGACGGCTCCGAGTATGCGGGCAGCTACGCCAACCGGGTCAACTTTACGGAACTGCAGAAATGGCACACCGTACGCATCGACACGTGCCTGCGGGAGGGCGTCGATGGATTGGCCGTGGAGACACTGCCCTGCCAACTGGAGGCCATAGCCGTTACGGAGCTCATCGTTACCAGATATGCCACCACCAGGTTTTGGGTGTCCTTTCAATGCAAGGTGCGTCTAATTTATACCCTCGCAGACCAAAAACCCGAACCTGTTTTTTTTTTCGAACTAATCTCTCAGTTTTGACTTGGTACAGATCCGAAATATTGTTGCAGGCGATTTGTATGTTGAAATCAGCCAGATCCACGATTTCATATAGCTGCCATAGAAGCAATCGATCAAAAGTTAGTTTTTTATAAAAACCTTTTTTTTAAATTTACTTAGATACTGGCAAAAACTACAAGCGAAATTTTAACGCATATCGGACCACTATAGCAAATAGGTTTTGCAGGAAATATGCATCAGTGATAAATAAATTTTTAATAAGAAAATCTTTTCGAGACAAATTTGGCATAAGCGGGTTTTACTTTACTGCTAATAATCAATATTTGAGTTTTTATTGAGTTTCCTAAGCAATCTCAACAATTTTAGGCTTTGCTGAGCTCCCACTCTCATCGGACTACTTTATAGTATAAACACCTTTAAGTATAACCGCACATTTGGGTGTCTGTCGGCCAGCGTATTTAGGCTTAAGTCACGAGCATTTCCCCTATTGAACATGTTCACTTCTTTGCAGGATGAGAGCAATCTGGCACATGGTGAATCGTTCGCACAGGCCGCCTTGGCCGTTTGGCGCCTGGTGCACGACTACAAGGCTGAATCGCGTCTGCTTGGCATTGGCGTCAACTGCGTTAATCCCAGCTACGTGACGCCGCTCCTTAAATCACTGCGTGCCGTAACGCCGCCGGATGAGACCATACCGCTGGTCGTCTACAGCAATCGTGGCGAGGTCTACGACAGCGAGCGCGGCGTGTGGACGGGCAACGGTCTGAATGTGGCATCATTTGTGCCCGAATGGATCAGACTGGGCGCATGGATTATTGGCGGCTGCTGTCGCGTCTACCCGGACGATATACTCGAAGTACGCAAATGTATTGATAACATCGTCCAGCAGTCGCAATCAGAAATACAAACGTCCTCATTTTTATAGTGCTCTTGCTGTTAATTATAGTATGCTATTTCAGTCATCTCGGCCTAGACCCACATATATATACGTATATATGTTTCGCTAAAATATAAGTGTTTCCAACTGTACGCATGTGTTTCCATGTGGCTAACTTAGCTTAATTCACAAATCGCCAGATTTTACAGATAAATGTCGCCAAGCGCAAGGTTTTGATTGTGATTTCAAATTGAAATTATTCGCTGACAGAGGGTATTATAAATTGGTCACGTACTGTGAAATGTGCCCACAAAACATACATATAATTTCTTGATCAGTTTCAATATACGAGCAAGTGCAGTTTATAGCAAATTGATTATTAGTCTCTCAGTTGTAATGTCATATTTATGCAACAGGAAATACATCTATTGGAGTTAGCCAGATCGGATCACTATATCATATAATTTATTAAATTAACACACTTTTTGTTTATCAAGTTTTCATGATCAAACCTGCCACATAAAGCTTTATATGTTATCTTATAGCTCCCAAAGGAAAATTGGAAGTATTGTTGAGTTTTTTCGCTTTATAAGATATATATAATTTAATTATGCCTCAACCCGGAGATAAATATGATCGGATTTCCATATAATATGGCAGGCAAAGGAACAATCGGTAGAAAAATGATTTTTAATTCAAAAAAGTTTCTTTTGTTTGCAACCAAATCAATAAATTTATGAGTAATTTCCTTTGTGTATCGCTTTACTACATAGTAGCATAATAAAGAGGACTTTGCTTTCTTCAAAGTACATGAAATGTTGTTTTTAGAAAGTTGGTAATATACCATTATATAAATATCATACGAACAATACTTATATTGTATATAATTCATATAGGGTATTATTTTTTGGATCCACGCAGATTCTCACTGGTCTTTGTTCCGTTTCGGGTACATTTGCAAATTAAGCATTTGTTTGCATGAGATCAGCAAGGGTTATCGAACTTGACTTAGGGTTAATCTTCACCATGTCGGCCTGTTAGTAGACTAGAAACAGACCTGATGAGTGATAAGATCCCATAATCAAATCGATGTTGGTCATGATTATATTATCTAATCTGTATCCTGTAGCTTAACTCATTAAACCAAGTAAGATTTCTTTGGTCGGGAGAGGGCAAGTGCGTCTCCACGATATGCGATCGAAGATGCCTCCTTCTGGCTGTTACATACATTCGCGCAAGGCCATTATACCCTCTTTAATGGTTAACCTGATAATTAGGTGCAAAGCCCCCAATTGAATGAAAAATATATTGCATCATTTGCCGTTTGTACCTAGGCCAATAAGTTCTAATTGAGATCAAAGAATGAATACCCTTAAACTGAATGGAATAGGTATTGCATCAGATACTTTCTGCGTCTTGAGCCATCTGTGGCGCTTATCACTAAGTTCAGGCATCAGCCGAGACAAGCTGTATTATTGTTTTATAATACCCTGTGGTTTTGTGCAAATGGATGTAACCGCAGAAGGAGGCAACTCTGATCCATCAAAGTATATATGTACGATCCTAGTCCGATATATACCGATTACAACATATACAAAATACAAAATAAACATATTTTGGATAACTCTTCGAGTCTCTCTTAAATATTAATTTTGATTTGAATAAAAGTTCATGTGTATAGAAGGATATTGGGCTCAGATCTGACTACAGGGTATCTCCTAGTCGCGCACTGCTCACTAGACACTTTTATGTTTTGTTTTGTTTAAGTTTTGCATTTTTACTTTTTGGTGATAAGAACAGGCTATAAAATCAACTAGAGCCCATTGTAAGCAACTTAAACGCTTGTCGAGCGCCCAGCTGGTCAGACAAAAAAATAATATATATATATATAGAGATAATTAGCATTGTAGCAACAGACTGAGCGCAATCTAATAAATTTGTTTGGAAGGCACAATACGTTCTCGTTCGCACCGCGCATCAGTATATAAACAACAATTTAATCAATTACATCAACTATTTATAAAGCCCTCAAGGTGAGTGTTGACATCGAAATCTTCCAACATCAGAGCATTCAATTGTTTGTTGTTAGGCAGCAAAGTTGCACGGCAGGTTCGTTGAACTCTGCCTGCATTAGTTTCTTTTTTCGCATCAAGTCTAACAGTTTTTAGTTTGAATTGAAATCGGTGTTGCCTATGTCGCTGATTTACCGCTAAATCTGGCTTTTTTGTGGCTAAAATTAAACACAAGCTTTATTATTCAGCTGTTTTTCGGCGCTGTTTGTTTTAAATTAGGAAAAACTTTTTGTTGGCAGCTCTTAGTGAATAATTAAAATGCATTTACATTAGCTATAATAAATGTCGCTTTAAAGCAATGACATAAAATATTCTTCTAATTTTTCGGGTTCGAATCCCAGGCTAGTGTGTGGAATTAGAGTTTGTCTTAGCCGAAGACTAGTTGGATTGATAGTTGGAAAATGTTTTAAAATTAATAATAATAATAGGTTATTCTTATTATAATAATAATATACTTATACTTATTATACTCATAATAACCTATTTTTATAACTAACCTGCAATTCGAAAGTGATCTTTGCTTGGATACATTATTAAAAAATAAAATATTAAAGAAATAAAAAACGTACAAACTTTTGTCTGCTCACTTTACATAACAATAAATGTTTTTAAATTAATTTTTATTGACATAAAGTTAAACTGTTGTTTGCTAACTTTACATAACGAGCTATTCTTTTAAAATAATTTTATTCAATTCAATTAAATTAATTGTTTATATAATTTAGATTTAATTATTTTATTCACATAACGCTAAAAACATGTTTTGCACACTTTTCCGCGGTATAATTAGTTGATATTGTTTCCCAAAAGCTAGCAACAACGATTAGCACAATGTCTCTTGCTAATCAGCGACAAACACAAACAAGTCGGGAGCAAGAGGCATCTGGTGTCCAGGTGTCAAGGCTCACGCTGGGCACACACAGCTTGGCACAGCTGCTGTGCTGATAAGAGCGAAATTACAGCGCTGTAAAGCTGTGCGCGTCTCCTATCAGTAGTGGACGGCTATTAATACACACATATGTATATAGTATATGTATGCTCCCTCTTTCCAGCAGCAACATTCAATCATGGGTTTGACGCGTTTACTGGTCAAAGATGGCGGTTTTGGCACCCAGATGACGGTGCATGTGGGCAACTCCGTGGACGGTGATCCGCTGTGGAGTGCTCGCTTCAATGCCACAAATCCGACAGCTGTCATCAATACACATCTGGACTTTTTGCAGAGTAAGTTGCAGATTGATTCAACTATTTCCATTAGCAAGCATTTAAGTTAACGCTAATCGACCACAGATGGCGCTGATATGATATTGACAAACACCTATCAGACAAGTGTCGAGGGCTACATGGAGTACCTGGAGCTGGATGAGCAGGAGAGCGTTGAGTTAATCAAAAACACGGTCCGATTAGCGCACATTGCCAAAGAGAAGTATCTAACGGAATGCTTTGAGGCGCAATTGGAAGTGCCGGAAGGTGAGTTGACCAAGAAACGTTAACAACATCAAGACTTGATGGAATTTTAGTTGGACCCGAGCTCAAATTTCGTTTTTTTAATAACTTTTGTTATTCTAGATATTTAAAAAAATTTTTAATTCTGGAATACTTTTTGAAAGAGCTTTTATTAATCTTGAAATTTCAAGAACTTTTTATTAATCTTAAAACTTCAAAAATTTTCTCTGAGTGCATACGATTATTGATCGGCAAATCTTTGGTTACTCTCGCACAGGTTTCCCGCTGATCATTGCCTCGATTGGACCCTTTGGTGCGCATCTGCACGATGGGTCCGAGTACACGGGCAGCTATGCGGATTATTTGACAGCAAAGACGATAACGGACTGGCATCGCGTTCGGATTGAAGCCTGCCTGGAGGCGGGCGTCGATGCGCTGGCGATTGAAACGATACCCTGTCAAATGGAGGCGGAGGCTTTGGTTGAAATGCTCTGCGTTGATTATCCAGATGTGAAATTCTGGGTATCGTTTCAGTGCAAGGATGAGAGCACGCTGGCGCATGGCGAAGACTTTGCCGAGGCGGCCACATCGATCTGGGATATACTGCACGAGCGCAAGGCCCTGGACAAGTGCCTGGCATTGGGCGTCAATTGTGTGCATCCGAAGTTTGTGACGCCGCTGTTCAAGAGCTTGAATGGAGAGCGCAGTCCCGATGAGCAAATACCCTTGGTTGTCTATCCCAATAGCGGTGAGGTCTATGATGTGGCAACGGGTTGGCAAGGACGTGAACACTGTGTACCGCTCGAGAATTATGTGCCGGAGTGGTCACAGCTGGGTGCCAAAATCATTGGCGGCTGTTGCAGAACATATGCCCGCGACATACGACGCATCGGCGAGGCTGTACGTGACATTAATAAACTTAAAAAAGTCGCCTAAGGATGCCCAATTATAAGACTGAGGATCTCAGTGAAGAACAAAATGCATTTAATTGCGGTATTCATGTATTTAGGTATTTAGATTATAAATAAAAGCTGTCCCACAAAATTACGGTGTTCACTCTCAATTTGTCAAAGTTTTTTAAATTTTCTAGAAGCCAACAAATTCAAAATACAAAACAAAAACTTGTTTCCCTTGAGAGCTTAAATATTTCGGTCATGTGTAGATCAATGTAACGGCGCCAGAATAATCGAAATCTATCGAAAACGCGTGCTATCGACATTCAGAACACAGATGACCGCTTATTTACGCCCAGTTGGCAGCACCCCTCGAATGACATTCGCAAAAACACCGCGACCAGAACAAGCTTGCAAAAAATTTTAATAAAATTTATTTTTAAATTAATTGGTATTTGATAAAGCCAGGCACACACTAGCAGAATGTTGATTAAAGTGAAGGTAAGGCCTAATGATAAACCGAATGTCCAATGCAACGATGGTAAGGCCATGACGCGCGAACACCATGCGTCAGACTTTGGCGGACAACAACAAAAAATGAATACAAAATAAATTTAACTAATTTGCTAATTATATTTTAGACACTGACAGGCAAGGAAATTGAAATTGACATTGAACCCACAGATAAGGTTGATCGCATTAAGGAGCGCGTCGAGGAGAAGGAAGGCATACCACCGCAGCAACAACGTCTCATATTCTCCGGCAAACAAATGTGCGTCACAAACAAACAAAAATAAGGAAAAGCAATTTATAAGAGAATCGTCTTTTTTAATATAGGAACGATGACAAAACGGCGGCGGATTATAAAGTGCAAGGCGGCTCAGTGTTACATTTGGTTCTGGCACTGCGTGGCGGCAATAAACTAATTATTTAGACTGGCGCTGGCGTGTTGAACTCGTCTTAGTAAATTGGTAACCCATTAAGTCATTTTCTACAAGCACTTTCATGTTACTCAAATAAAAACCGTCAACGGTATTTACATATATATACGAAAATACATAATATATTTGTTTCCTCTTTTGGTGTGTACGTTTTAAATGCAAAACTCGAACTGCGCTCACAGCGTGCCGATTAGCAAATGGTTCTTTGGTGTGCACTGTTCCGGCTTCAAGCGCGTAAGTATCACCGTGTAACCGGCCTCCTCCGCCTGTAGCTTGCGGTCCGTGTCCACAACGCACATACAGTGCAAGCCCTGCAGCGTTGTCTCCGGTTTGCAATTGGTTGTGCCCAGTTCGTGAGCCTGATCCGCCGTATGCGCAATATACAAATAGTCCTTTGTATCGAGCACCTCGCGGAAACGTGCGCTCAGCGGATAGGCAATGTGCGGCATCGGCTGCAGCGAGCCGTAGCAGCAGGGGCAGCACACAAACCGTGCACCCGCACGCTGACACTGCTGCAGCACAATGTCCGTGGCGGTGCCGCAGGCGTGCAGCGAGGCGCCAATCTCAAAGCGGCCCATAAAATAATCAATATTGCACTGATAGAAGACGCAGTTGCTCAACTTCAGCTCAGCTGCACGCTTGTGGGCGTGCCCCAGCGAAAACGCCTTGTTCTCCAGCACAATCACAGTGCACTGGGGTAGCTTGAGGGCCAGGAGTATGGCCAGATGGCCGGTGCCGCTGCAAAAATCAACAATGCGATCGCCGGGCTGAGCGAGCGAAACAACCGCATTGGCCATATTCTCCAGTTGTTGACGCTTGCGTTCAAGACGCTCCGCGGGCAGCGCAGAGCTTTTGGCATGTGAGGGCTCAATGTCCTGCCAGTCGATCAATTGCTGGCCATAAGTGTGCTCCGACTCGGCGCTAAACTGCAGCTTCAGCGAAGTCAACTTGGCCAAAGCTGCCTCCACCTCCGTCTGGCTGGTATAAATGCGATTGCGCGGCCGATAGCGCTTCGGATCAGCTTTATACAAGCTGGCTTCCTCGCAGTCGGGTATGCTCAGCAATTGTGTGTTCTCCACCGGGGCCACCAACAGGGGCACATACAACTCGTGCAGGATGCGCGCACAATTCGAGTCAAAGCTGTCAATCTGCAATCGATAAATGTGTTATTTAAATAGTTAACAGCTGCCAGGAATCATCTGTCACGCACCTCACTGAACCAGGTGCTGGTGAGCGGAAAATGCGGCAGCATTTGTGCGCAGTGCTGGAAGACTAGACGCATTAGTGGATAGAGTATTAGATCGGCAATTGTAAAGCTAATGCCCTCGGCGAAACGATGCTCGATGAGCAGCTGCTCCTTGGGTATGCTGCACTCGATGAGCACACGCTCCTTGCGCTTAACGGGCGCACCGTTTTCAGTCTGATTTGCCTGCTCCCTGGCCAGTTTGTAGATATTGTGCATGCGCACCGGCTGGTTCATGTGCTGCTCGAACCGCACCACCTCTACCGGCACCTCGCGCAACTGCAGCTCTCCGCCTTGCAGCTGGCTGACCAGATTCACAACATCCACTTCACAGAAACGCGTCCATATGGAGGCCTCCGCGGGCGCTAACAGGCAGCTGCCCTTGAAGCCCAACAGCTGGCGTAAATGCGCGCTGGGCTGGCGTGCAATCAGCTCACGGCACACGGCACAGGTGCCCGCAATGAAAATGTTTCCATTGCGCTGATAGATGGGCAGCCGCAGATCCCGGAGGGCGGGCAGCGTGGCGGCATCGCGACATGTGATATGCTGATCGGTCAGTTCGCGCCGCAGCTGGGCGCTACGTAAAGCTATTTTGCCGGCGCCAATTTTGCTGGCCACAAAGTTAATTTTGATGTTCTTGGGCTCCTTCAGGTAGCGATATGTGTAAAGCGCCAGGAAAGAAGGCACGCTTGTGTATATGGTTGTTTCGGCATTTTGAGTGCTTAACTCGATCTCCACATACAGTTGATCCATAGTTTCATTAATTTAACTAATCATTTAACTAATGAGCATTGAACAAAAACACAAAACGGTTTAAACACAAAAGGGGCAACAAATGGAAATCAAAGTGAGTTTGAGGTTATGTGCAAAATAAATAAAAACAGCTGGCAGGCTAGGGTCGAAGAAGCAGCTAACTGCCATTCACATGTAACCGCGCGTTCGAATTTTTTGAATTGTTTTACGATTGATTTGGCCATTGCTTTGTAAATTTCGATGTTATTTTGTTTTTATTATGTAGACACTTAAATTAAATTCTTCATTGCGCTGCTAAATAAACGAATTATGAATTGCGCAATAGGTAAGCGCAAAAAAACGCGTTTATGTATATGTACATTTAAAGCTAGCGCTTGAGTAGCAGCAGCTCAGCGTTGAATTCAGCCAACGTTAGTTTAAATTGACCAGTGGTACGAACAGGTGCGTGTTTTGCTTGCCAAAACGTGAATTATAAGTATGTACATGCTTGAAACTTCTATTTCGTTGCTAAGTAATTTCCATAATTAACAATCAGCTGTGCATATTTACATTACTTACCATGTGCATGCGTGTGTGTGTGTGTTTGCTTTGCTTGTATTTGTGCCTGCCCAGTGGCAAATGCAACGCACTGCAAGTGTTACGAAGCGGCTAATAAGCAACTAAACTGCATTAGAGTCAAGGTCGACGGCTCATTCATTAAATTTTCATTTGTAGCGGGAACGGATGTGGGCCAGTGAAATACTTCAGCCGTTTTTATATAATTATGCATATAAGTAAACACATGTAAATTAAGATCTACTTTTCTCTTCTTTACACTCCATTATAGCTTTAACTGCGCATTACTCCCGCTACATTTTAGAGGGTTTTGGTAGAGAATGACTACAACATACCCTGTAAGCAGCAGATTTTTAAATAACTTCTATTTTAAAATTCACCACATGCTATACGGATAGACAAACCTAATATGCTCTTTTCGCTTCGTGAAAGAGTAAAACAAGACTACTTAGCGATATTTTTATAAGTTGGATTTTCTATATTTTATTTGCTATATCTAGGTCTGATAATTTCTAAGATATGTTCATGGAAACGATGCCATCGATATTTATCGATTCTAGTTTACGATATTAATAAATGTGTGGAGATCCACAGACTGATTGAGCTATACTTTCTAGTATTCGTTAAATACGCTTGCACGACTTAAGTACACCCTTTTTCAAATCATTTTTAATGGGTACAGGGTATAAACAATTAAGTAAATGTATTGCACAATTGTTTGCTGCTCGATACGAGAGTAGTTTATTGTCCCTCTCGAATGAGTATTTGTCTATCAGTCGTAAGCAGTTGATAGTTGCTGACTTATATTATCAGAATGGCAACTAGGGCGTTATAATCTCTTGCAATCCAATCTAAACGACTTGCAAATGTATATAAATATATAATGTGTGATGTGTGATTTATAAATCTTTGTAGAGTGCACATTGATTGGCGTTAAGTTCATTTAATAGAGTGCGACACGACTAACATTTGTTTGTTTGTCTTTCGGCCTGGTTGAGCAAGGTTGATAAACAAATCAACAAAAGAAAGAAAGAAAAAACAGAGTATAAGACAGTGCACTGTCCCAATGCACGCCATAAAAGCGGGGAAGTGGGTAAGATGGAGAAGAAGGGAAACGCGAAGGGAACAATGTAGCCGCGTCGCAATCAAAATGTAAACAGTAAAAGGTTATAAAAAATTAAATAAATAACCAAATTAGCTGGGTAAATGATTCAGGCGCGACATACAGACACGCACGCACTCTCCTAAAGATATGAAGAAGATGTTGACGTCGACGTCGACGGCGACGCCGACGCCAACCGCGAACTCGTTTCAATTGAAGCGCTCCGTTCCCCAACTGAAATTCAATTCATTTCGCTTTTAAGCGCGAACCGAGCACATTTCGATCGTGCCAACATCATCGCGTGTATTCTGATCTGTTGATATACATATACATAGTATATTGTGTGCCATACCCTGTTCACAAGGTAAAATGATGAAGTTTAGATGTTCTTCAATTATACAATGCTCTGCTAATCGTATAAAATATACAATTTGTTTATATTTTTTTCAAAGTGTATAAATATCTGTAAATTGTGAATAATACATAGCTTCCGAGCTTGACTCATCAAATTTGGCAGGTGAATTACTGATGCCCTCTTCGCAGATCTATCTAAAAATATACTTGCCAGCCTTAGCTTCCCAAAGACGCCGAAAATCTGTACCCCCTACACTTTTATGGCTAATGTCACAGAAATTTGACAGGTAGATAACCTGATGACCTTCTAAACCATCTTAAAATTGATTCAGTGAAATTATCGCCACATTTGCACAAAGCTGGAGTTATTAAATTTTGGCAGGTAGATATCTGACGCTCCGACCACGCCCACTGCTATCCCCATTGAGTCATTTTTTCAAAGGTCACAGCTCAAAAGCTAAAGTTTAAGAGTCAACAGCCCAATTAACACTCTCTTCCACTCGGTTAAGGCTATAAGCAGGGTATTACGCTGTCGCTAGCATCCCAACGCAACGTTCTTGTTTGTTTTAATTCTTTTTTGCTTTCATTCCGATAAAGCCAATTACAGCAAGAACAAGCACAATAAAAAATGGAGCAGTGGAACAATGTGGAGCTGACGAGCATTACCAAAAAGTCCTATACACTGAATCACGACTACGATGGCGCCGAAAAGCTTAACAAGGCAAACGAGGCGGCAACAACAGCAGCAGCAATAACAGCAGCATCAGCAGCAGCAGCAGCAACGACAGCGACGGCAACAAATGGCAACGGCAACGGCAACATTCCGACGGACAGCAATGTGGTGCTGCAGCCCGGTTCGGATATCAAGCCCAAAATGCAACCGGAGCATGTGGAGCCGCTGGTGCGGCGTCTCTACGGGATTACGATCAGCGAGCTGAAGGAGCTGAACGCCTACGATGATCGCAACTATTTGATAAAGGAAGATTGGTGAGCAAACAAAAGACAACAAATACAAATGTTTACACTGCACGCGGTTGGGGGTTAGCTTAACACACATGACTACACACACACACTCACATTTACATATGTGTGCTATTTATAGCGGTATTAATTAAAGTTGCTGTTAGAGGTGCGCGGGGGCAATTGAGCTTGACGCAGTTGCGGCATTGTTGTTGTTGTTGTTGTTTTCGGTCACCTTGACAGCAGCCTCCTTTGTTATCTGGGAACATTTGGCTTGGCACATCTCTCCAAGATCATATGACAGCACGATTCATAAATCTGTCCAGCTGCTAGTCCCTAAATGCAGCTCTCAACTGCGTTCTGCTTAGGTTAGTATTTACCTGCCGTATTTTACCTCACACATTTAAATAGAATTTCCAGAAATTTTATGAGCACCTTCAATTCTTCAATCTAAAATTGTTCTTTGTGTTTGTGAATATTTTCTACTAGTAAAAGTCACCAATATATTTGAATAGAAAATATAAACAAAAACTCAATATTTTTAAGTCATAAACCGAACCTTGCCCATAAATGCAGCCAAAACTAAATCCGAATCGAAACATTTTCTACATCAAGAAATTTTGGTTTAATATTTAGTAGAAGCGAAAATGTGAACAACAAAAATGTTTATAATCTGAGCTCAGATACTTCATAAATTAAAGTTTGTTAGCAGATATTCTACCTATTAATTAAACATAATCAAAAAAAAAGGGGGAAAACGAAATTTTCCTGTAAGTTATTGTCACGAACCCAGATTCGAACTAAAACCTCGGTTCAGTGATGTGGAAAACCTGATTAACGAACTGACTTCGAACCGTAAACCAAACCAACATTTTTTTGGGGGTTTTCAGCCATTCGAAGAACATAAAAATTTATTTCATGATAAAATTACATCTTTTGTAAAAGATATATATTTCATATTTCTTCGATAATTTTTATCATTTCTGAAGCATAAATTTATGATAAGGAATACTTTGCAAGAATACTCGTAAAAACAGAGTACAAATGAAATTCATTGATTTCTTATTGTAATTGCTTCTAATTGCCACAATGGTCTTCTGCGGCCCCATTCATAAGGTTAAATTAACCTTAGAACCTAGAAGTGTAATATTTTTGACAACTACCCCCAATGATATATTCCACATAATAATCAACTATTACTAAAGGTGCATTAAGCAATCATTTTATTATTCATTTAGTTCTTAATTCAAACATAATAGTCTTTTTTTCTTTTATTGATATTAAAAAAGGGCAGTGTAAAGTACAGCCTGAGTCGCTTAATAGTTATAATAAATTAGTTTAAACACATTGCTGACAATTAACTAACAAAAAAAAAACAATATAATATATAATAATACTTATGCAATAGTGACATCCTCATTTAAGGACTGGTCGCTTTTGAAAGCCAAACATGCTCAGCTTGGTTTGATTTTCGCCCAATTGGACAGAATTGGTTTTCGTATTGGCACGCTTGCTCGTCCGGGGCTTGGAGAGGCCAACACGCCGGGCAGTTGGCGCCAGTGTTGGTATAGTTTTGGCGGGCAGTGTAATCTCTTGGCTGCTCGGCAGCGTTGAGCTCTGTGTGCTGTTGTCATCGTCCGAGCAGGAGGATAAGTCGACGATCGGTTCATTGTTATTATTGTCTCCGGAATTCTCAGTCTCTGCTGCGCTTGCTGTGGCTGTTGATTCCGTCACGTTCCTGTCGACAGCTTCATCGCATTGTGTCTTTAGCTCACTGGCCAGTTGTGGCTCTGGCGTCTGCGTGCTGAAGAAGCGACTGCGCACCTCCACCTGCTGCTCCTTGGCAAAGATGCTGCGCTTTATGGCATTCACACGCGTTGTTTCTGGCCTGGCTGGCTCCTCCGTTGCGCTGAGTGGACTGCCCTTCTTGGGACTGAGCAGGCGCAGCAACGATGCATTTTTACAAACAACCGGCGAACGTTGCATCTCCTTGGCAAACGGATTGTGGCTACTTTTGCTCTGCATTGATGGCGATGGTGGGGGCGTCGAATTGTTGCCACTGTTGCTGCTGTTGCTCGGACTGCGTTTCCGTTTGCCTTTAAAGCTGTACATGCTGCACAGCTCGGCTTCTGTGTGCTTTGCCTGCTCCTGGCGTTGATTGTCCGCAATCTCAGCATCGATGGTCTGACCAATAAAGTCCACCTTCTTGAACAGCAGCGCACAAGTCTGACTTGGTTCCGTGGGCAGCTCCACTTGCTGTGGATTGTTTTGTGTTTGCCAAATACTTTTGTGCCTGGTGCGCTTGATGTGCTTAGCTGGCGCGGATTTCGAGGCAACCACACGATCTGGATGCCAAGTGTCCAGACGCTTAAGCGTAAAGGGATTTAGATTGCCCAGGGCCAGATGCAATGCTTGTTCGCTATCCGCCAGCAATGAGCCCGCATTGCTGCAGTAGCGTTCATCAGTCTCATAATCCGCCAGCTCGCACAGCCGTTCCATGCGTCGCTCTAGCGGATTGTAGATGTACATGTGCTTGAATGTGGCCTCTGCCTTCATAAAGTTTTCTATGTACGCATCGTCCACCTGGAAAAAAAAATAGTCTACTACAATGCATTCCTAGTTTGTTGTTTCTGTCGCACCCACCTCCAGATTGCGCATGTTCAAATATTGCGGCATTTTCTTCAATGCTATGCGCATATCGTCCTGTTCCGTTTTCAGCATGAACTTACATGCCTTGGCCAGGCCAATGCCTGGCAGCGAATCCAGATAGTCACAGCCCGACAATATGCACATCCGCCGAAACTTGTCGAACTGATAACGCTCCTCGCGACAGCCCATAGCTAGATGGAGCTTCCCAGCGTCAACCAACAGGCCAGCACCGTTCAGATCCAGTTTGAAGATGATTTTCTGTGCGCCGAACAGCGTCAGATCAGAGTCTTCGGTGACGATATACTGCGCTATGCCCGCCTTATTGAGCCAGGCCATTTGTGCGTCCGCCTCGTACGGCGCCACAATGCAATCAATATGGCGTGCACGGCACTCCTGTATGAGACGCAGCGCCATCTCGTGCGTGACATCGACACAGCGACGCATTTGGGAGCGCGCCTCCTCTACACGGCCGAGTCGCAAGAGTTCTGCGGCGCGCTTTTTGCTCTGTTG
This sequence comes from Drosophila robusta, assembly GCA_035043565.1. NCBI lineage: Eukaryota > Metazoa > Arthropoda > Insecta > Diptera > Drosophilidae > Drosophila > Drosophila robusta. The sequence goes on along the minus strand of JAWNMW010000583.1, from coordinate 5,794,693 downwards.
ACGCGATTCGCGACGGCGCTGCTCGGTCAGCGCCTTGGCCGGCAGGTGTTGGCCATCGAAGACCAGAATGGGCTTAATATCGTAGGAGAGCAGCATTTGCACATATTTCAGGCAGTACTGCACGTACATATCCGTGTCCTCGCCGCGCGCCAGCTTATCGGCGCAGCTAAAGACGCCCTTGTGCAGCCAGCAGTAGGTGTCAACGGCAACGGTGCTGCCGGCCATGTTTTTTAGGTGCACCTTGGCCGATGCCTTCTCTAGAAACGGTATCAGACCGGTTATACCCATGGCAGCCTCTTAGCCACAAAAATTCGATGTAAACAAATGCCAGACGAAGCAGCGATGAAATCAATAACATGCTTTCCCGCCTAAAAAAGACGACTTGTGCTGCTTCTTGCTGCTGCCATTCGCCACGCGATTTATCGCGCTTAAACTGATATTTTTACCAACACTTCCAAATCGTGTATTTTCAATTCTTCTTCATTTGAGCAGTTATTCCCATGACAATTTCTTAATAACTTATATAAAATTCAATAAAAACATACATTCCCGCCAAAAAATATTAAAATCTTATGCTGCTGCCATTCGCCACGAATTTGGCGCGCTTAAGCGTTTCGTGCTTACCAACACTTAAACATCGTAGGCTTTCCTTAAATGATCTTTATTTGATCAGTTATTCCCATAACCTCTTAATTAGCTATATAAAATTCAATAATAACACTTTCCCGCCAAAAAATATATAAAACTCGTGCTGCTGCCATTCGCCACGAATTTAGCGCGCCTAAGTTCATGTTGATCAACATTTTAAAAACCTATATTTTTAACTGCTTTTAACGTTCTTTATTTGTTTCCATTTTTATCATTATTTGTTTAGCAACGTTAAAAATCCACTGATAGTATCGCATTGCAAGCATGGCTACGTACTGAAAATTCTCAACGCCTTAGATTCGAAGAAAGAGGAATTTGTGGACGCGCAAAATCAACTGCTGCTCTACTTGGGTAAATATTAAACAAACAAATATGGCTTACATATTAGCACAATTGTCGTTATTATTGACTACCTTTTGCTGTTCAGCCAAACAGCACGTGCAATGTCCGCGACCCATTGCCAATGCTCGGGGCAACTATTACTCCGTGGAGCAGATCAGCGGCAATGCGCATGTGGTTCGCCTGCTGGAGTTTATACCGGGCAAAATGTTCCACGAGGTGGAGACGACCAAGAACCTGCTCTATCAGAGCGGCGAATATTTGGCCAAACTGGATCGAGCCCTGAAAAACTTTACGCATAAGGCCTACGACACGCACAAGACGCTCTGGATGCTGCAGTCGGTGCCACAGCTACGTGATTTTCTCTACGTTCTTACGGATCATCAGCGCAAGGCGTTGTGCGAGGAAATCATCGAGGCCTTCGAGTCGAAAGTGCTGAGCGTGCTGTCCACGCTGGAGCTGCAGATCATACACGGCGACTACAACGAGCAGAATATTGTGGTTAATGCGGCCACAAAATCGGAGCAAGCGGATTCCTATCGCGTCGATGGGGTCATTGACTTTGGCGACACGAGCCGTTCACCACTGATCTTCGAGCTGGGCATTGCCATGAGCTATATGATGCTGCAGGCCAAGGATCTGGCAAGCGGTGGCATCTTCCTAGCCGGATACACCAGTATCCAGTCGATTGCCGCCACGGAGCGCAGCTATCTCAAGTACTGTGTGGCGGCACGCCTTGCCCAGAGCCTCATCATGGGCGCCTACACGCACACCCTACATCCGAGCAACGATTATGTGTTAGTCACCCAGGCGCAAGGTTGGCTACTACTCGAGCAGCTCTGGCGGGACAGCTTGGAGTCCGTCGATGAACTGTGGACAACAACAGCACATCAGTATCTCACGCAGAGTACCAAATGAAGCCAAGAGATAAAGCTTCCGTCCTCAGCTAACTTTTGTCAATTAGTATTTGTCAATTATACGCAAAATGTTGTGTCCATGTTTAAGTATTGAAAATTTCGCATTTTACTTTATTACTTTATGTATAATTATTAATATAATATAAACCTTTATTTTTTTTACATTAAAACTTGTTAAACAGTTGAATGTACAAATACATTTTATGCAGTTTTCAATCGTTTATATCGCTTTCGATTGCTTTAATTCTCGTGATTTTTTTCAGTATTCTATTGACGGCAATTTGCAATACATTTTTCCGGAGCTGCGGCAAATTGAGCTAATTAACAGCTACGTAAATTACATAAAATTGTAATGATGTACAAAATGAGACAATTAAATGAGAAACAAACGCTATTTGCAATATACAAGGGCCCCGAATGATTTGTTTGCTGTGTTCAACTTACGCAATATAACGTAAAAATATATCGCCCTAAATGTAGAGCTTTTGTTAATTATATTATATATACTTTATAGTCACGCTCCTACTTAAACTAGTTAATTTACGGGCTTAATATGTAAAATAAACAATTTACATGGTGTTTGGTGTTTGCATGCCAAAGAATTCGCTCAATGGCGTTACAGACTATATATATATATACATATATATGCTTTTATTAAGGCAAACGATTCAAGTATAGACTTTATTTGCCTGAGTTGAATGAACATGCTTTTTTTTACAGCTTGTAAATCAAGATTTTTTTATTTTTGTTTTTCTTGTTAAATTGCTATTTTTTTTTGTATTTTTTGTACATAATAAAACAATTCTTTAATGGGTTTGAAAATTATAATTATACAAAATATGATTATGTATTTGTTGACATAAATCAGCACATTTGCTAACTGGGATCCGTAGCTTCTACAATACACACAACTGTTTACACTAAATTTGCAAATCTATCAAAAATTATACAGTCAAAACACGATCAGACTTCTATATATTCACAAACGCACATACACACACTATAAAATCTACACAATTTATGAGTACACAACAATCTTCTTGAACATACATATTTATACCTGAGTAACAAACTCTTTAAAACTTACACGCACTCAAACACACGCCGTAAACAGTTTAGCGATTACTAAAAGCTCCGGTCCTTTATAACAAATTATAAATATAAGCAAATTTGCACAAATTAATACAATAATTAATAGAAAAAAAATCCATATACATAAGAGTTTAGCGAGAAGTCTTCAATTTTCATTTGTGTTAAAGCCGAAATAAAAACCAATTATTTCTTGTCTTTATCAATAAGTTGATAAAGCTGAGATGTTTTGACTGAATATAAATATTTAACATATAAAGTGTTTTACGTCATTTGAAGCAAGCTCGGAATTTCAGTTTGAGCTTATGTTAGGCTTTAAAGTCTCTAGAAACTAACGACTGTTACATGGTACAAATTAAAGTTAGGCAAAAAAAAGGGTTAAAAAAAATTAATATATATATATATTTATATATATATATATATATATATGTATATATGCAGGCATGCGGCATGCAGTAGCCGCCACTGAGCGTTTAACGTCGCCGCTGGCGCTTGCGTCGCTTGAGGAACACATACGAGGAATTCATCTCTTGATTTCGTGCCTCGGCGGCATTTGTGGGCAGCTTTTTGTTGGCCAACGTGGCAACTCGGCCCTTTTGCGCCTTAACTGGGATCACGTCCGTTGTCGCCGCGTCCGCATCCACCCAGGGCAGACCAAAATCATCGTCACGATTATGCAGATTTACCATATTTTCACCGAACGCCTGCACAGGCACTTCGGTAACAAACTGTATGCCCTCAATGTCCTCGGGCAAAGGAAAAAATGTGGATTTCGGTAATGGGTCCAGCGGCACCAGCACCTCATCCTGATTGTGTCGCATGCGCAGCCCCTCGCTGCGTATCTGTTCGCGTATATAGCGTGCATCACGCTTCTTTCGCTCGATCTCATCGCGCACATGCTTTTCGTGTCGACGCTCAAAATCCTTGTCGGTCAGCGCCTCCGTGTCCGCATCATTCGAGGAGCGTGGTATTTTGATAACTTTCCATGTCGGTATCTCTAGACTGGGATTGTCGGCGAGTAGCTCGTCGGCCTCCTCCAGAAAGAATTCATTGTCACAATGAAATTCCTGATCCTCCCACGAGCGTGTCGTATATAGATGGTTGGAAGAAATAAATCGGGAGCGTTTACGATTCCCGCTGCCTTTGCCCGATTTGCTGCTTGTGTGCGGCGTGCAATTGTTGACAATTGTGCGCTTGGAGCTCTTTCGGCTGCTGCTGCGATTGCTGCTGCTGCTGTTGCTGCTGTTGTTGCTGTTGTTGCTGTTATTGCTGCTGTTGCTGCTGACGCTGCTTATAGACTGCGGCGTTAGCGGCGCTTGTATTGTACTATTATTATCGTTATTGTTATTGTTATTGTTGCTGTTGTTATCGTTGTTGTTGTTTAGTATTTTCATCAGAGGCGACGATATATTCGTGGGCGACGGCGCCGGCGTTATCGTTGCGCTCGACGATAAGGGTGGTGGATAAATAAGGGTCGCGCTGATGTTCTGCATGGGCGATTTCTTGAGGCGCACCGTTGGCTGCTGTTGGTTTTGCAACCGTTCCTGCTGCTTTTGCAAATGTTCGTGCAGCTTGCGCATCGCTTCTGCTTCAATGTTCGCCTCCTCCGGTTTGGTTTGAAGCTGCTTGCCGCGTTTTTTAAGCTCGCGCCGCTTTGGTCCGGACTCGGGCTCCACTTCGTCAGCCGTCCGGTTTTGCTGGTCTTTATGGTATTCACGTGTCATTTGCGCTTTCCGATCCTGTTCCTTGCGCTCCCTCAGCGCTAGTAGTCTCTCGCGCTGCTTTAGCAGCTGGCGCTTTACGAGCTGCTTTCGTTCCAGCTGCTTCTCTTCCTCATCTTGCTGTTCACGCTCTTTGAGCTGCTCCTGCTCCAGCTGCTGTTCCGGCTCATTTTTCTGCTCTCGCCTCAAGATCTGCGCTAGATTCAACAGCTGCTTCAGCTCTTTTTGCTGATCTTGCTTCTTGAGCTCTTCGCGCTTCGTTAGCTGTACCCCCTCCGGGTGCTGCTCCTGGTCAAGCTCCTGTTCCGGCTCCTTTTTCTTTTCTCGCTCCTTTTGCTGCTCTCCCTTCTTAAGCTGGTCTAGATCCAACAGCTCTTGCTGGTCATTTTGCTGATCTGGCTTCTTGACCTCCTCGCGCTTTCTTAACTGTACCCCCTCCAGGTGCTTCTCCTGGTCAAGCTCCTGTTCCGGCTCCTTTTCTGTTCTCGCTCCTTTTGCTGGTCTCGCTTCTTGAGCTGGTCTACATCCAACAACTCTTGCTGGTCATTTTGCTGATCTGGCTTCTTGACCTCCTCGCGCTTTCTTAACTGTACCCCCTCCAGGTGCTTCTCCTGGTCAAGTTCCTGTTCCGGCTCCTTTTTCTGTTCTCGCGCCTTTTGCTGCTCTCGCTTCTTGAGCTGGTCTTGATCCAACAACTCTTGCTGGTCATTTTTATGATCTGGCTTCTTGACCTCTTTGCGCTTCCTTAACTGCACCCCCTCAGGTGCTGCTCCTGGTCAAGCTCCTGTTCCGGCTCATTTTTCTGTTCTCGCTCCTTTTGCTGCTCTCGCTTCTTGAGCTGGTCTAGATCCAACAACTCTTGCTGATCTGGCTTCTTGACCTCCTCGCGCTTCCTTAGCTGCACCCCCTCTGGGTGCTGCTCCTGCTCACGCTGCTGTTCCAGCTCCTTTTTCTGCTCTTTCTTCTTGAGCTGGTCTGCATCCAAAAGATCCTGCTGCTCATTTTGCTGGTCTGGCTTATTGAGCTCCTCGCGCTTCCTTAGCTGTGCCCCCTCCGGCTGCGGCTCCTGCTCCTGCTCAAGCTGCTGTTCCGGCTCTTTTTTCTGTTCTCGCTCCTTTTGCTGCTCTCGCTTCTTGAGCTGGTCTAGATCCAACAGCTCTTGCTGCTCATTTTGCTGATCTGGCTTCTTCAGCTCTTCGCGCTTCGTTAGCTGTACCTCCTCCGGCTGCTGCTCCTGGTCAAGCTGCTGTTCCGGCTCTTTTTTCTGTTCTCGGTCCTTTTGCTGCTCTCGTTTCTTGAGCTGGTCTAGATCTAACAGCTCCTGCTGCTCATTTTTCTGATCTGGCTTCTTGAGCTCCTCACGCTTCCTTAACTGTACCCCCTCCGGCTGCTGCTCCTGCTCCAGCTGCGGTTCCCGCTCTTTTTTCTGTTCTCGCTCCTTTTGCTGCTCTCGCTTCTTGAGCTGGTCTAGATCCAACAGCTCCTCTTGCTCTTTTTGCTGATCTAGCTCCTCCTGCTCCAACTGCTGCTCCTGCTCCAGTTTTTCCTCCTCTGCTTTTGCTGCGCTCCGCTTTTGATGGTCTCGCCTCTGGAGCTGCTCTAGTTCCAACTGCTCCTGTTCCTGCTCCTTTTGCTGATCAGGCTTCTTGACCTGCTCGCGGTCACTTAGCTGTTCCCGTTGCAGCTGTTGCTCCGGCTCCTCTTTCCGCTCCGGCTCCTCTTTCCGCTCCGGCTTTTCTTTCTGCTCCGGCTCCTCTTTCCGCTCCGGCTCCTCTTTCCGCTCCGACTCCTCTTTCTGTTCCGGCTTTTTCAGTTGCTCTCGTTCCATCTGCTCCTCACGGTCCTGTTGCTTTTCCCGTTCCATCTGATCCTCACGGTCCTGTTGCTTTTCTCGTTCCATCTGATCCTCACGGTCTCGTTGCTTTTCCCGTTCCATCTGATCCTCACGCTCCTGTTGTTTTTCCCGTTCCCTCTGCTCCTCACTCTCCTGTTGCTTTTCCCGTTCCAGCTGCTCTTCAAGTTCCTGTTGCTTTTTCCTTTCCAGCTGCTGTTCACGCTCCTCTTGATGCTCCCGTTCCAACTCCTCGATCTCCGCTATCTTGGCTATAATTGCTCTATCGTTTGTTATTGTATTTACATTTATCGCATTATCCAAGAACTTCAGTTTCCCCACTGGCGTCTGCCTTGTTCTGGCAACGGTTCGCTCTTTCTTGACGGCTGTCTGATGATTGGCGACAACTTTACGCGGCGTCGATGGCAGCCTTAATTTGTGTAGCGTTGCTTCCACAACCAGGTTGTGTTTCGCCTCTCTCGTATTGGGCTCCTTAAGCGTGTTGTTTTGCAGCTTTGTGTGGCCCGTCACGACAAGGGGCAATGTTCTCTCTTCACATTTTTGCATCCGAAATAACGATTTACCGATTTCGTCACCCATGAGCAGCGACATTTGTTCGGCGGGTGGACAGTCAATGAAGTTTCGTCGAAGCAGATGGTCCCGTTGATTGTCCAACAGCTCTATATCCATTATTTGCTTGTCGCGTTTTATTTGTGACCACTGAAAAGATGTTAAAATCGTATTAAAATTCAACTATATTTATATTGCGATGGCTTACCAGCAACACCTCCTCGTTGACCACATCTGCGTCCGTTTCGTGCTGCCAGATATTGTTCCCCACGCAATTATTGACAATTTCTTCAGTTGTGTCGAGCTCACCGTCCTCCGCATAGGCGTGCCCATTGTTGATGGTTTCACTATCATGGGCAGTCTCCTCGGCACCCAGTTCCTCTTCGGCGCCAATAATTGTTTCAGACAAGACTTCCATTTCATGCGTGTCAAGCCCATCGTGATACATATGCTGCTGCTGCTCCTCCACCTCCACCTCAACCTCCAGCTCATGCTCCACATCCACTTCGAGCTCCCCCTCCTCTGCAGTCTCCATGGGCTCTATGTGATTATGGACATTATCTGCCTGCACCTGCATTTGCTCTTGCTCCGGCTCATGTTTTTCCTCTTCCTGCTGTTGCTCCTCCTGGTCATCGTGCAACTGCAGACTGGACGACTCCTGATGTACGCGATGCAAGAAAAAGGTTCGAACTTTTTTGCCGCCATTAAACTCGCCACGTCCCCTGCTATGGTCCAGAACAGAGGACACAGTAGACACCGTCGGCGTCGTCGGAGGCAATTCTGTGACAGACGTAACGATCACATTTGGCGCCGGTTTCAGCTGCGTCGTATGTGCATAGCAATTTGGCAGCTGCTCCTTCTGCGCCCACTCCAGTGTCTGCGTTTGTTTCTCCGCGTAACATGGTAATTTCGCCTTGGGCAGTGTCGTTTGCTGATGCTGCTGGTGTTCCTCATCATCGTTGGCCGAACGTTTCATGCGTCTGCGAAATTCCTTTCGCACATCTTCCAGGGTTTGGCCAAGTTTGGCGATTTGCTGCATCAGCTCCTCTTTCTCGGCGAGCAACGTTTTGATGCGTATATTTTGATCCTCCAACTCCTTGTCTTTGGCTATTAGACTGTCGGTTTGATCCTGCATCACATTTAAGTGGAGCACAAGCATTCGCTTTAAGTTCTTGTTCTCCACTATCAGTGTGACTACTTCCGAGCTACTCGTGTTTGCCGATTCGGGCATCGGTGGTGGCGCCATGTAAGTGCCGCCGGAGTTGGCGCCAACACCAGCTGTCTCGCCACGAGCGAGTGTAGGAGGACGCGGTGGTTTGCAGTACATATTGCCGGCGGCAGCGACATTGCGTTTACTGTAATTGCAGTAATTATTAGTGGGATGAAGGAGACGTTGCTGGTTTCTATAAGGCTGCGGGGGTTTTACGAATCTTGGTGAATGTTGTCCGTAGCCCTGTAGATCTGTGTAGCCCCTCTGCTGGTTTACTGGCCATTTGTAGCGTTTATCCATTTCGCTGTCACACACACACGAACGCACTCACTCTGTTTGCTATTATTGTTTACAGCTAGATGTTCATAGTTTTGGCGTGTTTTGTTTTCGGCATTCGGCTATCCACCACGGCACGCCAACTTTTTGACAGCCGCAGCTGATGGGCTAACACAGTAAGATGCGTAAAACGTGTTATTCACCACACTCGAATTTCTTTTTTGCTATCGCTTTTTCCCAGAAAAATTGTTTTTGCAACGTTTTTGCGTGTATATCACATTGACGTTATGGCCAGCGGTAGCAATATTTTGATTATTTTCCAAGTTACAGCTTTTGGGATACGTCTTTCACTTGTTTTCGTTGCTTTTAAGAATTATGCGGATAACGTAAACTCGCACGAAAAAAGCATTTTAGAAGTATGGCGTATGGCTGATGTTGCCAGGCTACACAAAGGCAGGGTTGCTAAACAGTGCCACGCTGCCAACTGACAGATTTCACCACATGCTGCTGCTTGCAAATTATGATCTACTGTCAATATGATGTTCAAATATTCCAATATATACTGTATATTAACATTTAATTGTAATTTGACAGCAAACAAGCACAAAAATTATGTAACAAAGAGGCGTATTCTACTGCGCGAGTTGGCAGCATTGTGCATGCTGTGCACGTCGCCTGTGAATGGTAACGGCAAGAAGCAGAAAAATGGCGGCAATCGAGCTTGTTATTCTGGACTGCTGAAGTGGTGGCTTTATGGTATTAAATGCTCTGGAATGACATCCATATTTGGTGCGGATGGGGTTGATGACCTATTCAACGATAACATAGGCATCGAAAACGATCAACTGCCTAGCGACGGCGAGGCTGATGCAGGCGAAAAGCTGTTCGGCGACGATGAGGATGCTGCGGACGCAGATGCGGCTGGCTCCGGTGAACATGAAGCCGTCAAGGTGGAGCCTAAGAAACGTGCTGTGCGGAATCCACGACACCGCCTTACACTGGACACACTCCGTGGCCCACGTGGCTTGCACACGATCGAGCATTATTTCAAGGACATCAAATACAAAGGGAAGGGACATGAAAAGGCCGATCTAGATGAGATCTTGCGCCGTCTGCAGCACTGGGGCCATCGCATGTACCCAAACTATACGTTCGACGACGTACTGAACAACATCGAACGTCTGGGCAAGAAAAAGCCTCTTCAGGTGCATATGACACGCTATCGTCTGGGACAGCTGGACGAGCTACTGCAGCAGGACAATCACGTGCATGACAATGGGCATGATGATGAGGATAATGATGTCGCTGCTGAGCCCTTCGATGAATTCGATGCCCTATTGGGCGAGCAAATTGCCATGTCGAAACTCGCGCCTCGAACGCCGGCAATCAATCGCGGAAGCTTGTCCACGACGAGCAGTACCCTGGTGACGCCATCGTTTACTCACAACGCTATAATGTCCACGCCATATACCGTTGCTGCGAGTCCGATTGACAAGGATGACATTAGCGATTATGGACAGCCCCTGCCGCCATCGCAACCGGCAACGCCGTCAGCACAAAGATTGTCCGCTGAGCAAATGGCGCGCATTGCAGAGAATCGTCGCTTGGCACAGGAGCGACTACGCGCCAAACAAATGGAGGCCAGTGCAGCTGGAGGAGAAGCCGCAGCTGCAGCCCAGGTTACATAGTCAAACGAGCAATTCAATAAGTTAAACACCATATTATATATTTGTGTTGTTTAAGCGTATGTTAAAGAAATAAATTAAGATTCGTATAGAAAGATTAACAGTCGATGTACATAGTATATATACATGTATGAACACGATCAGTGCAAGTCGCGCTTAAGAGAAATACTATTCGATTGCATTACCTATAAGCTAAAGCTGCTTGCAATGCAGATATAATCTAATCAGGGTACAAGCGTGTAGGTGCATGCCTATCCCGCCTAAAATTTATGTGGTGAACCGCAGGGCGACGCGTGGCAGCAACTCAATTAGCCCTTTGGCGCCCTTAAGTACAACAGCAACAACGTTCATGGTGAGCAGATCCGTATGGGAGAACGGTTGATCATCCGAATCGCGCGGTTCGCCGCTTTCGTTGATCGCTTCGCTTATCACGTGAAGTAGGCGCTGATAGAGAAACGACTGGCGATATATGGGCTTGGAGAGACTCAGATGATCGTCTTTCAGCAGAAAGAAATCACCGAAATCGATGCGCGACGATTCCTCGGTGACGATGCGCAACGGGAACTTGAATGTGGTCAGCATGGTCGGTGAGCCCTCGGCCACACTGAGTACGTTCACATGACGCAGACAGGTGTGCAGACAGCCCATGAAACGGCGATGCATCTCAAGCAATTTTGGTGAATTCTCCTCCATTTCCTTGACCTCGATCGAGGGCGAGAGTATCATTTGCATGTGCTGCTTCCATTTGGCAATGGGTGAGCCGCGATGCGGTGTGCCAAGAAACACAATACCCCTTGTATTCTTTGCTAGCTGTTGTATATGGTGCTCCACCGAATCCACGGACTTCAGCAGTATGAGCTTAGTGAGCAGACCACCCATTGAGTGACCAATCCAAACAACTGGCCGACCATTGCCCACATCGGCGGTGGCAATACGCTCCAACAGTGTGCTGGCACGCACATCAATATGACCCTGGCCCTTTTCACACGGACAGTACTTGGTGAAGTTTGCCGACCACTCGGTCACGGCCGACGTATAGTCAATGCCAATGATTCTAAGTTATATAAAAGCGAACAATCAATCAGCTACTCTGCTCGAACGGACAGTCGCCCGATGCGCTTACCTCGAGTCCGGATAGTCATCGGGCAGCCATTCCATGGGCCAGCAGTTTGTGTACTCCTCGCTTGTGTCCTGATTGCTCCACTCGTTGCCCGACACACTGAACATGCCACGGCAATTCTCGTTGCCCTCGAGTGGAATATCGGGATGCACTACCTCCCAGTCCGAATCCAGTTCGGCCTCGCTGCATAGTGTCTCCACAAATTCTTTAGTGGCCGCATCGCTTATGCTCAGACGTTTCTCCTCCACTTTTTTGCTGGTCTTTAGCACAGAATCTGCAAGTATTTAGCAACGTTAGCATGCAATCCGATAAAAGGTTAATCAAGATATTGATTTCAATACCTTTTATGACATGTGTTTTGTTGGGAGTTGTCTTGGCCGCATCGCCATTGGTTGGTGTTTGGGCGGGAATCAGCGGCCTGCCCTGCTGCTTCTTATACTGTTGTCTACTGGTAGCGCGCTTCTGCTCGCCAACGAGGAATACATCATCCGATTCGCTCGTGTAGAACGCATTTTTGCCATACAAGCCCAGTTCGGTGGGTTTGCGATCCCGCTGGCGCCACGTAATGAACACACCGCCCAACAGGCCATGTATGAAGACAATATCCGCCTTGGGCTTCCGGCGTGTGCGCACACGCGGATGCAGTGGATATACATTGGGCGGATATGTAAACTGATTGGGATCATCATGATCCAGATTGGCCATTGTCTTGGCAGAGATGACCTGGAGACGCAAGTCCGGACATTGCTGCCATTCGGCCAAGGCGCCAACCCAGCCGGAGACAAAGAAATGCTCCACTGCGTCCGGCACCAGGGACAAGTTCGCTAGCACTTTGCAAAGCGTCGATAGCGTCTCATTGTCATCGCCGAAAATCTTACGCAATTCCATTAAATGCATTAGTCCGCCGTCGTGTATGAATTTTGCCGCAATCTTCGTATCCTTGGTGATGTGATGCAAAAATGAGATGATTTCCTTTAGAAGGTCGGCGTCCTGCACAGACATTATCAAGTTTTGATCCTGTGTGAAGAACTCGTGAATATCATCCTGTGATAGGCGGAAAAACAGAATTTATAAGATTTTATAGCTACTCTAATGTTTACGTTTAAGACTTACATTTTTATTCTGATCGGGAAAGTATTTGCTGAAAAAGTGATCGACACAGGATAAGGGACGCATACGGGCGAGCAGGACGTGCAGTTCGGAGAGCAGCATTTTTGGATTTTTGATGCAGCCACGCCGGGGGACCGGCATAAACCAACGCATATCGGCGCCACAGCGCGCCAATGAAACGGAGGTGCGTGCATCGCAGATCTGCGCCAAATGCCTAAAATCCCAATCCTTGAGATGGTCCATGCATATCAATTGCTGAACTGCTTTCAGGCGTTCCGCCTGGCTGCCGTTTTGCGCAATATTCAACAGGCGCCAAGCAACCGAATGCTTCGCGGCCTTCCACCATTTGCCAATGGGATTGATGATGACACTGATCCATTTCTTTTCGTCCTCCTGCTTCTGTTGCAGCTTGCGCATCGATTCCCGATAAATGTGATATTTAATGTAAATGTACTCCGTGCGACGTTTGTCCGGCTCCTGTGACTTCTTCTCCACATATTGTGAAAGGTATTTACGGATTTGCGGTGTCTCGTATAGAATGATGCCGGCGCTGCAGATGGATATATAAATTGTAAAGTGATACACGTGTTGTTGTTGTTTTCAATTTGTTGTTGTTTTCTATTTGTTGTTATTGTTTATGTACTTAATTGACCCAAAAATCAACAGCGCGAGGCTGCTGCCAACAATTTGCTGCAATTTGTTGTTGCCATAAACGTGCGATAAACAACAACAAATGCTGCTGTTATTTTTATAAAAGTGGGCACGTCACCTATATAAAGCCAAGAAGCGCCACACGCGCCAACGAAAATTCACAAAATCAACAACAATAACACAGATAACAAAAAAAACTACAAATATCGCGTGGGGTCGTTTTTTTGCAAAAGAAAAAATACTGCGCACTATTTTGGCGACCGGTTCGCTTTGCTTCACTTTTTCGCTTGTGTGCGCTTTCGTGTATGTGTCGGGGAGGGGCCTTGAACAGCTGTTACGCACAAGAAGCGGTAAAGTAAGCGAAAGGCAAACAAATGCAGCAACAACAATTAACTCTATCTATCTCATTTTGGCAAAATCGTACGTTTGTTTTGATCGTGTTGTGTTAAAACTAACAATAACAACAACAACAACAACAACAACTGTTGGCAGTTGTTCAGCGAATAAAGAATGAATAATTTCTGATTTTGTTGTTTGTTTTTGTTATTGTTATTGTTATTGCTGTTGACAAATGCTGTAAACAAATGACGTCACAGGTGCAATCGGCTGTTTTCTGGCTAGAATGCGGAAAACGCAAATTTGTCAGTTCAATTGCACTCAAGATATTTTTAGGTGTAATGACAGCCAGCTGTAACTGGTTCAGGGCCAAGTGGCGCCACTTTCAAGTATGCTTGAATTTAAAATGACGAGCCCCTTAATGGGCTGTCCCATATATTTTTAATTGTAATTGCTGTTGCACGCAAAAGCAGCTGTTGCTGCTGCAGCAACAGTAAGCTGTTAACGGATTTCACTTACGTGGTCAAAATGCCAAATCCTCCCAGCAACTTCGGAAAACGGCGTATTGTTGCTTTAATATCCTCTAATGACATTGCCTGCTGTATTTAGTTGTTGTGTGTTGTGTGCCTGGCGAACTCACTAGTAAAATTTGTCAAATTTCTTGCCAAAAGTTTACTATGTTTTTTTTTGGTTTTACACAATCACACTTTAAATTTAGACTGTAATCTCAGACTTCGAACTTAACACTTTGACACTTTTAGTATTGTTCAGTAACTATTTGTATTAATTATTAAGTATATTAATTAATTAACGACCCCTTCGGGGCCTTAAAGCTTGCTTTTTTCTTCGAACTTTTGTGTTGTGATTCTGGTTGTTGAATGGCTGATTTGTTTTGTTTCGTCTCTTTTATCTCTTTTTCGTAGGCGGGAGAGTTGCCACACTGCTACAACACCATCAACAGCGATAATGTTAAATCGGTCAATGGAAACGTCAATATAAAATGTTATTGACTGGTAATTTTAATTTATTCTAATTTAAAAAAATTCAAACAAATGCGGTCATTACTGACAAAAGAAGCCTACTAAAATTCGATTTCTTTATCACCATCTGCCGGTCAAAACACTTTTTTTCAAAGCGCCTTGGCAACATTATATTTTGAAACACCCGCTCGCTGTTAATAACAGTTTGGCATATGTTAAATTTGTATGGCTGCCAGCCAGAGAGAACCAAACTAATCGTTATCATTTAGTATATGGCTTGTGCGCAGAGGGTGTGCACGCACTGGTTTCGCAATTTGTGTAACCAGCAACTGCAGTGAATTAATGTTCAATAATGAAAATACATTTTCGTGAACAGTATGGCACCAAAGGCGAGGAAATATTATATGTAACGCCGGCAGGTGAGCGCTAAATGCCATGTCTACATTACCGATAATTATGCAAGCATCCCATTTGCAGATCAAAGCAATATTGTGCGTGTGCCGCTACGTGGCGATAAACTGGTCATACAGGAGAAGTTTCTGCTATTCCGTGTGCTGCAGAACATCTTTCTGCCCAAGGGCTATCCGGACTCGGTGTCCGACGACTATGTCGCCTATCAGATTTGGGACACAGTGCAGGCATTTTGCAGCACCATCTGCGGCACACTCTGCACACATGCCATACTCAATGGCATCGGGGTGGGCAGTGATAATATCAACGCCTATTCAGCGACAGTGACATGGATACTAAAGGAGGGCAGTGGTCATGTGGGGCGCATCATATTCGCCTGGTGGAAGGGCTCTCAGCTGGACGTTGATTCAAAGAAATGGCGTTTGCGTGCCGATTTTCTGAACGATCTGGCCATGGGTATCGAAATCTATGTGCTTCCCAAGTATCCGCATTTGAGCACACAAATACTCTGTGGCTCCACCTTGCTGAAAGCGATTGTGGGCGTGGCTGGCGGAGCTACGCGTGCCGCATTAACGCAACACCATGCCGTGCGTGGCAATTTAGCGGATGTCGCCTCCAAGGATAGCGCACAGGAGACTTGTGTCAATTTGATTGCCTCCTTTGTGGGTCTCTATCTGCTAACGATGATCCGGAGTCAGGCCATGCTCTATACTGTCTTCTATATTGTGGTTACGCTGCATCTTTATGCGAATCTGAAGGCTGTGCGCTCCGTCTGCCTGCGCACGTTTAACGAGTCGCGATATTTAATAGCCCTGGAGGAATTCTTTAGATCATCGCACATGCTGACACCACAGCAGGTGAGTTGAAATTCATCCTATGCGTAGACGATTCATTGATTGACTCTCTGTCTCTTCTTTTAGGTCAATAAAATGGAGCGCGTCACGGTCGGTCAGACTGTGTCAGTGTCGCTCAATATACGGCTCGGTTTGAGTGTTAGGCATCTTATCGATGAGTATAAAAGCAGCAGCGTTATCGAGGATATTGTCTCCTCGTTTGATCCACACGAGCGCTTTATCATTGCGGAGAGTAAACGGCACTTGGGTGTCTATTTGCACTTTGATACGAGACCCCAGGATGTGCTGAAGGCATATTTTTTTGCTGTCTCCTATCTGCAAGATAGAAATCAGATTAAGGAAAAGTATTGGGATATACAAAGCAAATGGCAGGAGTTTCTGAACCTAGCGCAAAACGAGGGTATGTCTTTGTCTATGCCTGCTTGTAAACACTAATTGTTATATTTAAAATATTAACTATGTCCCCACAGGTTGGCTAATCAATCAACATTTGCTGCTGGTTGATGAGTATCGCTTGGACTGGAAGGCTTAGGAACGACAAATGCTTAGCAACTGGACCAAAGATGATACAGCGCTAAGATGCTTGCTATGAACGATATTATTGTTTTGAATTTTATTTAGCTTAGTACGTTTATACGACATAATACACTCACACACACTTTCACATATCTCACATGGTAATACCATAACCATAAGGCAAACGTTGATATTAACAAATTATTGCGATAATTATTACATATGTACACACATCTAGATTTAGTCACATGAAACTCATTTTGCACTTGACTTCAAACCGAATATAACGTGAACATCTTCCAACTATGTAACTCTGCCTTAGCACAAAGTAATGTTTGTAACCGTTATTCTATAAGATAATCAAGAGGCCCATTCTCGACTATCTTAAGTAGCTAAGCCATTTTAAACACGTTAAAGCATTTTTAATTAAAAAATGTGCTTATTTTTGACTAGAAAACTTCAGAAAACCCAACAAAATATCTATTTTGTAATAACTTACCACAAAATGGTACTTTTTACCAAAAGAAAACATAAAAACAAAAACCCGCGCAACGAATGAGCCGCTTCAAATGCATTTTAAAAAAATTGTACAAAGTTTTTAAGCTAAATTCAATTGAAAGCACTTCATGGTGCATTTTAAGTAATCGTGTAATATTATTTATAAGCTTCTAATATAATTATTTATATATTTATTTGGCAAATAGCAAGTCCATTAGCTTAGCACTTAAAATTAGCTTGAAAAATGCTTTTATATTATGCGAAATGGTAGTAAAAACGCTAAAAACGCAATTGATTTTAAATGGGGAATGAATAAAGTTCTTCAACGTTTTATCCAATAAAATAGTTTTATTTTGTTCGTAAACTTAAAAGACTGTATATTTTTATATAATATAATGATAATGGTCACTTTTTAAAATATATATTTTATGAATCTTGTCTTCATTTCAGATTGCTTTGTTAAAAAATTTAAATTATATTTTTTATTTGCCACTTTGCCAAAATTTTAAAATATAGATATTTTTAGTTCATGAGTCATACGATTTTTTTAGTTTCAATATTAACAATTAATTATTAATATATTAGCTAGTTTTTATTTCCGTTCAGTCGAACTGCACAACACAACGCTAGTGTGAACGTAGCACATGCAAAACAGTCGATTCTGCCTATCGATAGCACAAACGATAGATATTTTAAAGCCAAACACGTGCGCCTGATAAACGTGTTGCTGTTTGGGATAACAATTTGAAAGCGATTTTAAACAATGGAAGCTGTGCAGCCAGAGGTTGCGGCAGCCAGCAATGGGGACGCCAGTGTGCAGGAAGTAAATAATATAAATGAAACCGCAGCAGAAACAACGACAAATGCAACAAGCACGACTGAAATAGTTGCAGCTACAACAACAGCTGGGACAGAAAAAACAACGCAACAAAATGATTCAACAACAATTGTAAATGAAGTCACTGTCAGTAATGCGTCAACCACAATGGAAATAGATGCAGACAAAGACCAACCAACAATCAGCGAGGAAGTGGTAGCAAAAGCAATGCCACAAACAGGTAGCTTAAATCGTGTTAAAGTTGCGATTGAACTTCTTTATATACCATGGTTTTTTTTTGTTTCACAGAGACCACAGGTGCTGTGCCCGTTGTGGAAACCCAGAATCTTGTATCAGCACAAGTACAACCAACTGTAGATGCCACAGAGCCAACTGTGGTAGAGCTGCGCAGTGAAACAATAGGCACTAATCTCTTGGAGGAAGTCGCAAGCTCCACAACTGCCATGGAATGTGAAACTGAGGAAACGCTGTCGCAAGCATCGCCGAGCAAAGAATCTGCCACAGCCATAAGCACCACAAACGGGCTCAGTTTGCTCGCTGCCTACAGCTCAGATGTGGATTCAGACGTCGAAGAGGTAACACGAGTGGGAGT
Organism: Drosophila robusta; assembly: GCA_035043565.1. Classification (NCBI taxonomy): domain Eukaryota; kingdom Metazoa; phylum Arthropoda; class Insecta; order Diptera; family Drosophilidae; genus Drosophila; species Drosophila robusta. The sequence goes on along the minus strand of JAWNMW010000583.1, from coordinate 5,776,501 downwards.
TAGTGACAACGAGGACGTAGTTGAGGTGCCCATTGTCAGCAGTTCGTCAGCCCGTCGTCCAGTTGTGGCCGTTAGCTCCGATAGCGACAGCAGCAGCGACTCGGACTCCAATTCGGAGGGCGAATATCTTACAGTGCTGCGCAAGAAAATCGAGAAGCGCATCGTTACGGAGAATTGCGATGACGATTCCGATGATGATGAGGATGATGGTGCACGACCGCGCCGACGTCAGCCGCCCAAAGTGCGCGGCGAAATGCTTTTGGATGAGCTGCCACCCATACATCAGCTGGAGATCACCGTGCCGGAGGATGAATGCGTCGAGCTGGGCAAGGTGCAATCGATAGTGGATCAACTGGTGCTGGTTAGCGTGCTGCCCAATTCCATGCTGTTCGACCTGGACACTGTGCTGTTCCTAGAGAAGGGACGCAAGGTGCTCGGCCAGGTGTTTGATGTGCTCGGCCAGGTCGCGGATCCGCTGTACTGTGTGCGTTTTAATAGCAATCAGCAGATCAAGGATCGTGACATCAACATTGGCGACGTCGTCTACTGTGCACCCCAAACGGAACACACACAATTTGTTATACTGTCGAAGCTGATGCAGGTGCGCGGCTCGGATGCGTCCTGGGAGCACGATGTGGAGCCGCCGGCCCGTTTCATTGACTACTCCGACGATGAGGCCGAGCGTGAGGCGCGCTGGGAGCGGCGTCAAAAGCGACAACGCGAGCGCATCAATTCCACGGACTCGGTGGAAACGGTGGCCACGACAACCACAGAGGCATCCGAGGTGCCGGCCGCGGTGCCGCGACAGCGCGGCCGTCGCGCCCAACGGGACAACCGCCAGTCGCATAACTATCAAAATGGTAACCAACAGCAGCAGCAGCAAAACCATTCCCGTTCGCAATCCCGTGATCAGGAGTACAACTATCATCCCAGCTTCAATCCGGGCAGCTGGCACTCGAATTATTATCATAATTATCATCCGCCGGCGGCCAATTTCAATATGATGCCCGGCATGGCATTTCCCATGCCCACCCAGGGCTATGGCTACATGGCACCGCCCCATCCCTATGGAATGCCGCCGCCCATGCCGATGACGATGCCACCGCACATGTACCCGCCGCCGCCCTCACCCTACGGTCATCCCCCACAGCCACCCAATTAGTTAACTATGCGTAGTATAGTTATAGTTTATTCCAATAAAAAAATGTGGTAAACAATTTTTATTATATTTCGTTTCATTTAAAAATGTTCTCGTTAAAATGCTTGAAGATTATTGTATAAAAAGGTACTTAATCTGTGTGGGAGCTCAACAATAACGCTGATTACAGGTGTTTGTGTGTGTGTATGTGTGCGCCTTGTAAATATGTTTGTTAAGGTAGATCTATGGGTATTATACCCAATTGACAAACATCTTATATAAAATGCGATTAAAAACTATGAAGAACAATTTGATCTCCTAGTTGACTTTAAGCTAATGTTAATAGATACAAGATTGTTTTTGTACCTTGTTTTAAGATACATATTTTGTCCTATTATTAAGTAATTTTTTTATTTACTATTTTGTTTTCTTGTTTCAATATTGGTCTTTTAATTTAAATATAGAATTTTCATAAACTTTATATGTGATTCTTTTCTGCTTAATTCGTCATTAGAAATCATGAAATGTTTAATAAATTTGTTTTAAAATATTTGTTTATATAGGAAAATCAAAAAATATACATTTTCTTTTGATTGCTTTCTTTTCTTTTTAAAAAATTTTTAAATACAGAATTTTTAAGAACCTTAAGAAATTAATTAATAAACAATTAAATTGAAAATATACTTTTTTAAATGCTTTTGAATTTATACTTTAGAAATTATAAAAATTATCTTAGTGTTAGTAAATATGTTTTGATTGCTTTTTGTTTTGAAATATAGAATTTCCAAAATCCTTACGAAATTTATCTAACTGAATTTTTAGAAATTTGCATTTAAATATGAGTGTTTGAATTCAAAAATTCTTGAAATTGGGATACATATAAAAAGTTACCAAGCAATATTCATCTATTTTAAATTTTTTCGTATTTGAAAAATAGGGTTTTTGATAAGTTAGAATATAAATTGGAATTACTTCGAGAACTGAAGCATTTGAAAGCTACTTTTTTATACTCTTTTTTATAGTTTATAATAAGAGATTATTAGTTTAGTTATATAAAGGTTTTGAAATTTGGCAAGGGTCTGAATATTAGTTTTAAAATTTAATTTTGTGATTTTAAATATTTGGTAATATTTTATCTAGGGTATTTTTTGTATTTAACTTTTAGGGTTTGAATTCTAGAGTTTTAAAATGTAATATATCTTGTTTGTAATTTAAAACTGTCGTGGTAATATTTTGTCTAGGGTATTTCTTGTATTCAAATATTACTCGTAAAATCGAGCGTTCGTTGGATTTTCGTTAGTTTGTCAACTGGGCAAGGTATACACTATATGTATATTTATGTATATATAGTGCCTTATAATACAGCAAATTTGGTGGAAGCACTGCGAGCTATTAAAAAGCGGCCAAAACAATGTTAACTTTTTGTGAACGTGTTCGTATGTAAATATATAAATATATATGTATGTTTGTAAAATGCATGTATATATATATATGCCTGCCTATATATGTATATAAATATGTAATCGGGTGCATGCAAAACATTTGTGATTGAGCTTATTCGAGAGGCAACCAAGGGGTGTGTCCACTAGCTGCCACTTAGCTGCCCTGTGTCACAGGCACAAATGGGCGGACTTAAAGCTATTTACATGACGTGTAGGTTGGAAAAATCAATTAATCAAAACAGACAACAACACAGAATAACAATTATAAAAATAAAACACCATCGATTGCTTAACGCCGGCCAATTTGTTCGCGCGTCTTGAGCAGCACCAGGACCACGGTGATGTTATCCTGTGAGTCTCGATCCTTGGCCGCCTCGACGAGCAGTCTGGGAATGTCCTCGAGTTTTGTTGTCGCCTCCGCCAGGCAATTGTAGACAGTGTCCACAACGAACGACTCTGGCACATGATCCCACAGGCCGTCGGTGCCGAGCACCAGAAAATCATGCGCTTCGTTCAGCTCCACATCAACAAAATCCGGCTCGGCAATGACCGCCTTGAGGCTGTAATCGCCAATGGAACGGCCCACATTTAGAATACCATTGACGCGCCACTGACCCTGGGCATGGATGACAGTGCCGCCGCTCTGCTCGATGCGCCGCCTCTCGTCGACCGCCTCTGGTTTGTGCGGCTTCACTAGCTGCAGCTGTGTGCGTTTGCCCACCAGCAGCGCCTTGGAGTCACCCACCCAGGCGATATACAGCTGCTGATCGCCGGTGATCAGCGCACAAACGGCGGTGGTGCCGCTGGTGATCCGTTTGCGTACAAAACGCTCGTCGGCCTGCAAAAATGCCGTCTCGAAGGCATCGCGATAGAAATCCACGCTGCTTTCACCGGGTATTGGTAGGCGCTGCAGTTGCTCCGCCAACAGCTGGGGTATTTGGCTGGTTGCATAGCTCGCAGAAAGTGCGCCGGAATGGCCATCGAAGACACCAAAGAAACGGCACTCGCTGTGCTGGCCCAGCTGATACATGGCACCGTAGCGCTCCAGGCACACATGGCGATCCTCCATTTTGCGTGGTTTATTCTTAACGGCCGCCGCACTGTACGCCGGCGTCGCCGGCTGCAGTGCGCATTGGCAGCAGTCGGGCTGCTGGCACAGCTGGTCAGCATCCGCATACAGCTGCAGCGATTCCATCGCTGCATTGTCGGTCAATTTGTACAGCAGCTTGTCCACCTCACTGGCCACAAACTTTTGCAACTTCAATAGATCATACTGCGGCTCCGCGACATCCACATTGACTTCAAACTCTTTGGCATGGCCTATTTCCTGCTCCACTTGCTCGGTGGCCAGGTGCAGGAGCTTCAGTTGAAACGCCAGCGGACAGCCACCAGTGCTCAACTGTTTCCAAATGGCCGCAACGATTTCGGCGCGACTTTCGTCGCCGTTCACTTTGTAGGTGTCGTTGCTGCTGCGCGTTACACAATTGCCTTGGCGGGCTAATTCATTGCCAGAGGTCAGTTCGCTGTTGGCTACGGTTGCGGCTAGATATTGCTTGAATTCCAACAATTGTGCGCATTCCGATGCTGATTTGGACCGATTTGGATCCGCATCCACGTCCGTCGACATATTTTGTACTCAGCTGTTGCTGTTGTTATTGACGTAGCGCGTAGCACATGCGTTAATTAGTAATAATGATGATTCACCCGCACTAGCATTTTTTACGCAATGCTTCTATTTGTTTATATATTCCGTGTAGTGTGACCGCATCTGCGAATTAAAAATGCCGTTTTCTTTATTAAGGCATTGTTTATGCTCTATGCTAACTGTTTAACTGCTGTATCGATACTTTTGTTAAGTTTCGCTGTGAATGGCAATGCTGCTGCTTCTTGGACTGCCGGCAGCACTCAGCTGTTGCTTTGTTTTTCTTGCAATACAAAATATTTTATTTTAACTCTGTGTTGATTTCCCAAGAGATGTGCGTTGTTTAAACAAATTTACAGTCATTGAAACAGAATGTCGACACCGCTAGAACAACAGACTGATGAGCGCGAAGCCCTGCAGTCCATTTACGAAGGCGATAACAATTTCAAGGAAATCGACTTGACCACATTTCAATATAAAGTAAGTGCCACATGGAACCAACGCATTTTAAACCGATTACAAATTATTGTTCTATTTTAGTATGGCGAAGAGGATAACTACAAGTCATTTCTGGTGGAGCTTAAATGGGGCGACAACTATCCCGATGAGGCGCCCACGATTAACATGAACACCTTCTACAATCGCAATCTGTAAGCTGTCAATGAGTTACTATGCTGGCCATCTACTTACGAACACTTTCTATTTGCAGCTTACCCGCCGTTAAGCAGGAAATAGAAGCGGCGCTCAGTACGGAGGCTACGCAATGGTTGGGTTGTGGCATGACTTATACCCTCTTCGAATGCATTAAAGACAACATTGAGCAACTGACGGCCGCCCAGCCGGAATGTGCGCCCACTGTCGCCCTTGTGGACGATGGTGTTGGTGCCCTCAAGATATCCGATGCCAATGTGGATGCTAAGCAAAAGGAACCGAAGAAGGAGCAACTGACAAAGTCGCAAAAGCGACGTCAATGGGAACGTACCGATCACAAGGGCGAACGTGCACGCGGTTGGGATTGGGTGGATATCGTTAAGCATTTATCGCAAACGGGCAGCAAAGAGGAGACTGCAGCCGCTTTGGAGAGTGCTGCCGCTGCAGCCGCAGCGACGCCAGTGCTGCACCCGCTGAACACTTAAAGCAGAAACGCCTCGCCAAACAACAAATAGTTATCTAATTACAAAATATATCAAACGTAGCAGCAGTCGTAACAAATATGCAATCAAAAAGGCAAATGTGATCTGTGCTGATGTGTGCTCGCTATTAAAGCTGATCAATTTACACACGCATGTCTGGTTCTGTTTCTTTGGACGCACAAGGCCAGCCACTTGTTAGCAGGGGTCAAGCCCGACCGCATGGAAAAATCAAATATATTTTTTATAAGATTCTCAAACGCTTCGTATAGTCGAAAAATGTTTGTACACGGTAACAGTTGTTCGACCGTGTCGATGATGTAATTAAAACGCAATTCTGTTACAAATTTAACTGCTATAATTGGCCTTTCGTTTTGCATTGCTTAAACGTACACATTATTGCCAGTTAATTGTGGAGAGCGCGCGTGTTGAGTTCAAGTTTTAAACATACCTTCAAGACTGCATACTTTGGTGAGGCTTATCATTGCTCGAAACCGGTTTGGAAGCGCTAGTGATAGCATACCAAACTATAAAATAAACCTAACAATGGGTCAGAAATGCTCTTGTCTGAAATTATGTAGAAAAGCTGACAAACAGCCCATAAGCGAGACGGACGCAACGTTGCGTATGCGCAATGTCAATGCAAATCTCTTGGCAACTCCGGGTGAGCTTATTGTCGTATATAAAAATATTTGCAATTTTTGTTTGTTTTGTGGGACACTGACAATGCGCACTATTATTACCTAATGTCGATATTGCCTTTTTTGCATGCCAATTTGCTGTTTGCGGTGGGCGTACGTGTAAAATTCAAATTTAGCTGCCCACAATTTTTCCGTTGTGTTTGTATAAAGTAAACTCAATTCTGCTGCAAGCTCAAAAGCCTTATTCGTCAAATTTACTTAAATAGCTTGCAAGTGAAAAATTAAATAAATATCAAGCACCTGGAAGCTGTCAAATACCTTTAACAGCACTCCCAAAACAATTTCGTTGAGCGCACAAGTGTTCACGTATGTGCGTAGATGAACAGTAAAAACTTTGTTGAGTGAACATCTGTTAAATTTGTTGTGCTGCCCGAAAGATGTGTCAAAGAAAGAAAAACAATATATAGGGTCTGCAAAATGTATCACCAAAAGAGTTGTTCGTCCGCAGACCTTCCACTGTAGCTTCATCAATTTATTTTAAAATAGCTTGAAATTGAACATTTCGCTGGTGTGTTCTACCTTTTCAGAAACAAAACGAATGATATTAATCATCATAAATGGTGTAAACAAATTTGGATTTATTTTGGCTCACGAATCTTTTTTTTAGGTGTGTAAAGTACCTGGAAATTGCATTTTTTTTTTTTTGGGTTAGATCAGTTTTTTGTTCAAAATTACAGAGGGTATTAAAATTTTGACGGGGCATATCCGACCCATCAGTTTTACAAATTCTGGATAAAAAGCAACAACCGATCGATATAGCCATAACCCATATGGCTATTCCATCTAATACGAATTCTTAATACTCTAGGGGCATAGCCGTACTTTGTATGTATTTTGATCTTTAAAAAAAACGTTGCTTAAAATCGCAGTCAGTTAGATCGGATAACCATATCGCATATATATATATTAATCATCAAGATATATTAATCAAATTTTCAAAAAATAAGTTTTTAGTTGAAACACCTTTTGTTTTTCAAGATATCTCCATTAAACTCAATGATAAGGAGTTTTATTATGAAGATTATTTTATCAACATTTTATTTTATTGCACCCATATAAAAAATAGCAAATAAATGATTATATTGGTATATGATATAGCAATATCATATAACAAATGTTCTAAAATGCAGTTGTTGTATGAAAATGCTCTTGGGTATCAAAATATGTTGTAAGTTTGGGTTTCGCCTGCAGGGTATTAAAAGTTTCGATCATGATTTATATTTTAAGTCGCATGTTGGAGCAGATATAATCGCTTGAGAACCTGTTTGTAGCCATGTTATTTAATAAGCGCAGAAATTTGGGCCTGGCTGTTATCAAAACAAATCTGTTAGCTGTTTGAATTGGACGCATTTAAAAAGAAGTTCAAAAATTCCAAGTGAATTCGCTTGGCATTTCAAGCAAATTGTACATATTATAATTTGATGCACAGTCGAATTAAAACAATTAGAATTGGGCCGAGCTGCGCATGCAAATTTAGCACGCCTCAGGCCTTGCCCTGCCTTGTCTTGCTCACAGATGAATCAATTTAATTGGCCCCATTTGCAGCGCTTGTGAATCAAGATTTGACGATGACGTAGCCGCAGCACCAAGAGCAGCAGATGGTGGTGGCTTCTATTACCAAAGCAAAGCCAGCGGACGGTCACAAATCGCTTCCCGTTCATAATTAATAATAACAGAGAGCGTGCGGCAAGCTAACGGCCAACTGGTGAGCTTCCAAAGCGAGCGAGAGAGGGAGAGAGGCTAAGAATCGGAGAGCGCTCGCTCTCTGGCCAAGCGAAACCATCCCGATCAGATACTGATCAGTGCGGTTTAAGGCGTCGCGGCGTTCGGTTTTGATTTCGAAAAGTAGCGTAGTAGTTTTCAAGCGTATATAAAAGAATTTAAAGCGCAGTTTCCGTTACATTCTGCGTGTGTGTGTGTGTGTGTTACAGTGCAATAGTGGTCTCACATAGACACCATCATGACCCATTGGTATCGCAACTATGCGCCCAGTTGGTTACAGCGCTGGTGGCAGCCACCGCCGCCAACCAGGCCAATAAATCCCTTTCGCAGCATACGTCCTGGGCCCGATATTGCTGGTAATTCTCACTACATATAGTATATATATGCATGTGTGTTTTGTGACCCGATATGGCAGGCGTCTTTCGCAGCAATTAATTATTTTTAGGTCCTCAAATATTGCCACTTATATTTATTTTTTCGCCTATGACTTCACGCGCTTAGTGTTTATACCCTGTAGCTAAAATTCAAATGGGTGGAGATGGGTATCGTGGTTTTTATGCAAATGTGCGTACGAGGCAAAAGCCTATATATTCTTGATCAGAGCGATAATCTCTGATATATTCATCTGTGAAAAAGCTTCTATATTAGAACTAAAGGCAATAAATTTAAAATAAATATTCTCGTATGGAAAAGCGACCTAAACCAATGTTCTTTGAGAATATTTCTATGTTTAAAAGAATTTATAATTTTCTATTGACAACTGCTGCCATTTTACTATCGATAAATATTAGTTTTGAATAATTTTTTCCAAACTATCTCCAAAATAGATAATAAATTTGGTATGTATGTAATTACAAAGTAGATAATTTTTTCGACACTTCCTATTTACCAAAATCGATAAACATCGATTAGCAATTGCAATCTTTAAAAAATCAACAGCGAGTGTATGCTACGAAGCTGATAACAGGGTATTTCCCAGTCGGTCACTCTCGTCAATGGCACACTTACTTGTTTCTGTTCGCCTTTGTATCTGTTTGTTAGTCGTTTGACACGTTTTGTGATTTTCGGCATTTCGCGCATATTCAATTATTTGTTTTTACACACTTTTATTTTCAATGATATTTATTTCCTGCTTAAAACATGGATTATAAATCAAATAATCATTAGAATGAATCATTCGGCATGACATAGGCCTCCTAAGTTTCCTATCTTATCGCTGTCAAATCTGGCATCCCTCATCGAGACCCCAAACAATCTAAAGGTTAACATCAATTGAATTTGAGATGATGAAAGTTGAGGGCCTTAGGTGCAGCCATGTGGAAATTGAACTAAAAATGTATCTGCTGGACCGCATATCAAAGGCATGCCAGAAGTTCCATTATATACGAGAATTTAAAAACGAATATGATAAAACCATCAATTTGGTCTTCTTTAGATGGATGCAAAATATTTTTATTTATTTTTCAAAATAAATTTTTATTATTTTATTGCCTCTTTTTAATTTAAGAGGGCTAAGTAAACAAACTGAAATTAGAACATTAAACAAATTGCCAAAAACATGCCATAGCTAATGAAAAAATATACAGTATGAGTAAAAATCTATTGGAAAAATAGATTTTTTTTAGTGGCCATAAAGATCTTCTGCATAAATAAATGCTAGTCAGAGGACAACAGCTGAAGGCAATTTAATATATGTAAAGTACAGTGACCCCTCGATAACTAAAATATTCTTATTCGTGCGTTCATATTTAAATACAAATATATGTTTATTTATCATAAACAGTTTAGCAACTGAGTATTAATAAAATTAAAAGAAAATAAAAAATATGAAAAACTAAAAGCCTTAAAGAATTATAAAAATATATAAAATCGAATCTGTTTAAAATCTTTGTTTTGAGGTTTCATTTATTAACTGTATATTTACCAATTTTGTTGGGCAAAAACATTTTAAGTGACCAAAAGTAAATAAATACTGATTTTATATATTATTACAATTTTACTGTATTACTAAATATAAATGTTTAGAAAATATTTAAAAAGGTCTAAGCACCAAATATGTTTAGAAATATTGAATTGAAAAATTCTCTCATTCAGCGGAAAATCTTACTGAGTAATCACTGTATATACTATTTCTAGTTAGCATAAGTTTTTATAAAAATACATTTGCAGATTTATTTGCTCAGTTTTTTTGAAATAACTTGATCAAAAGTTGATCACAATAAAATTATATATTCTTCCTGGGAATACAAATCTGTCCATCAGCAGGTGTTTATGTTGTTGCAGCTAAATCCCCAACACGATGATGCCACTTTCTGCCACTTTAAAGTGTAGCCCATGCTTTTGATTGTTTTGTTGTGGGCGTCGCGTCGTTAATTCTCTAGAGCAACTGCGACAGCGCCAGCATATCGCGCATACGCCCGATTGTCCACTATGAGAATTAATCGACTCGGCATTGAACTTTTTGGCCAGCGTGCCGCAAACTTTGTTTGTTTATGGCCAAAGGCGATTATTCAACAAATTTGCTTTGGCTGCAACATGACAAGCGATCAACGCGCCCAGCTTTGCTCTATGAGATCATCAGACGGCGACATGGCGGCAAAAGCTAAACAAATCTGTGCTGTATTTTGGGTTTGGGATTCGAACCCGCGTCTTGCGTTTGAACCTTTGAGCGTCACATTTTTCCCAATTTAAAAACAAAAATTCATAAGCAGCAAACCTAAAGAAAATTTCTCTGTTTAAAGTTTGTCTGACCTTCAAGATTTTTTTCTTATTTTTCCTTAGTCGTAATATTCAATATTAACACTAAATAAATTTTAAAATACATAAATTTTTGTCAGCAATCAGTTTTACATCACACAGATTACTGATGATCTGATGAAGATCAAGCCGAAAAATGTCGGTCATGCGCATTCCCACCACACAAATTACAAAACTTTATGTTTTTTCAAATTAACAATAATACTTAAGAACGTTTTCGATGTATTCCTATAATGTGAACGAGTATTGAGCAGTCGGTTACACTCGACTGCAACATTTTTCTTGTTTTGATTTGAGTTTGATAAAGTACCTTAAACTTGCTCGATTTGATTTATGAACCTGGTTTTCAAGCTGGATAAACCCATTTTAGAATACGAATCCTGATTCGTCTCACATTGCTTTTTTTCATTTAAAACTAAACAATTAAATTGATCATTTTTAGCAAGGAACTTTATTTTTTGTTTGAATGATAATTATAATATTTTAAATTTTAAATTGATCAGTCTATTTTTTATATATATATTTTTTAAATATGAAGTAAAAAAAGAACCTATTTTGTAGTCGTGTATTCCAGCTCTAGACAGACTTATTAAATTTGTGCTTTCTGTCCATTTGTGACCTCACAGATGCCGGCAGCTCGGCGGTGCTGGGCGTGCATCGTGTGGACCTGTGCCAGGAGGACAACCACGCCGAGCACCACACAAGCCACTTCTACGCGGCGGCGGCCAAGGAGGCGCTGATCGTGCGCCGTGGTGAACCGTTCCGGCTGCGCATCTATTTCAATCGGGACTACAGTCCCAGCAAGGATGCGATCAGCTTCATATTTAGCGTGGCCGATGACAGCCGGCCCAGTCCCGGACATGGCACGCTGACGGCGCTGGTGCCGCACGACGGCATCGACTATCTGGGCGATGCGCTCGAATGGGGCGCCGGCATTGAGTCGCACGAGGGTCAGATTCTGACCGTGCTGGTGAAGCCGCCGGCGACGTGTTCCGTAACCGAATGGCGTCTGGACATCGATACCAAGCTGCTGGGCGACGGATCGCGCAGCTATCAGGTGCCGTTGCCCATCTATGTGCTGTTCAATCCGTGGTGTACCGACGATCAGGTCTATATGGAGGACCGGGAGCAGCGCAAGGAGTACGTCATGCACGATACGACGCTCATCTGGCGTGGCTCCTACAATCGGCTGCGTCCGTCCGTCTGGAAGATCGGCCAGTTCGAGCGACACGTGCTCGAGTGCAGCCTGCGTCTGCTGGGCACCGTCGGACGCATTCCGCCCGCCTATCGCGGGGATCCGGTGCGCGTGGCGCGCGCCCTCTCCGCGCTGGTCAACTCGGTGGATGACGATGGCGTGCTGCTGGGCAACTGGACAGAGGACTTCTCGGGCGGCACGGCGCCCACCAAGTGGACGGGCTCCGCGGAGATACTGCAACAGTTCCACAAGACACAGAAATCGGTCAAGTTTGCCCAGTGCTGGAACTTTAGCGGCGTCCTGGCCACCATCGCCCGCGCCCTGGGCATTCCGGCACGTGTCATCACTTGCTACTCCTCCGCCCACGATACGCAGGCCTCGCTCACCGTGGACGTCTTCATCGATGCGAACAACAAGAAGCTGGACGCGGAGACAACGGACTCCATTTGGAATTATCATGTGTGGAATGAGCTGTGGATGCAGCGCCCGGATCTGGGCATTGGCCAGTTCGGCGCCTATGATGGCTGGCAGGCGGTGGACGCCACGCCCCAGGAGGCCTCCGATAACATGTACCGCGTGGGTCCCGCCTCCGTGCTGGCCGTCAAGCACGGCGAGATCCTGCGTCCGTTCGACTGCGGCTTCGTCTACTCGGAGGTGAACGCGGACAAACTCTACTGGCGCTACAATGGACCCGCCCAGCCGCTGAAGCTGCTGCGCAAGGACACCCTGGCCATTGGCCACTTGATCAGCACAAAGGCGGTGCTGAAGTGGGAGCGCGAGGATATCACCGCTAGCTACAAGTTCGAGGAGCGCAGCGAGGAGGAGCGCAGCACCATGTTGAAGGCACTGAAACAGTCCCGGCACGCCTTCAGTCGTTATTACCTCAATGACAACTTCAACGAGGTGGAGTTCAGCATGGAACTCAAGGACGACATCAAGGTGGGGGAGAACTTTACGGTCGTGCTCAAGGTGAGCAACAAAAGCACGGATCGCGTACACCAGGCCACCGGGCAGCTGAACTGCGATGCCGTACTGTATACGGGTGTCGGCGCCCAGGAGGTCAAGATCATGGGCTTCGAATTGGATCTGAAGCCGCAGAGCAGCGAGTACGTCCGCATGGAGGTCACGTTCTTTGAGTACTTCGAGAAGTTATCCTCGCAGGCCGCGTTTCAGATCTCTGCCGCGTGCCGCGTCAAGGACACCGACTACGATTACTATGCCCAGGATGATTTCCGTGTCCGCAAGCCGGACATCAAGTTTCAGCTGGGCGAGGCCGGCAACAGCATCGTGTCTCAGCAGGAAATTGACGTGATCCTGCGCTTGCCAAACCCCTTGCCCATTCCCCTGCACAAGGGTCTGTTCACCGTCGAGGGTCCTGGCATCGAGCATCCGCTCAAGTTCAAGGTTCGTAGACATCACAAAAAGCAAACATTATAATACCCTTTGCTGGCATTCATATATAGAAGATGTGAGCTATATAGAGAAGTTAAAATGTAAATACCCTTAAAGCAGATGTGAGCTATATATCTTTAATTAAAACTCAGTTTTGACTGTTTTATTCTTCCTACGGAAGGCTAATTAATATAGTAATTCGATGTGCCTAGTATTGTGCTTTCACTTGCCAAATTCAAACTTTGGTAATACAAAAGATTTTACTACAAAAACTCATTTTTCGAGCGTATGTGTTATATATTATGTTATATTAGTCCGATATTGATAATAATTTGCAAATATCTTAGAAGCAACAAATACAAATTTTTGCTGAGTGCCATATGATATATAGGTTCGATCCTTCTTACAACAACATGAGAGAGTAGTTTGCATAGAAACAGAGAAACAAAGGGACAGCCGGCCGACTTGGCTGTTGATACTGGCCAATAATGTATATAACTTATAGCTTAAAATAAAAAAATTTTTAAGTATGATTTGAAAGAAAATCATTGCTGCTAGTCCAAAAAAAGAAAAATTCTATGGTTCAGTTTAGGGTTCGAACCCATTACTTGACTGCTGATTCGGTGCATGAACCTAGTTTTTCACAGCCATGAACCAAGGTTTTTGTTAATATCACACACTATCTTCAAATTTTAATGAAATAATTCAGTTTATTTGATGTATATTATTAAAATCGTTATGTTTTAGTTTACATATTCTGAGTACTGAAAATATTGCAAACAGCGCAATGTTAATAGCTAAAAAGAAAATTCGTGTGCTTTGTTCAGGCTTGTCCAATTTATTCTCAACAAATAAACTTGTTGTTCCCTATGCGATCAAGTTCCTTGAAAACAAATCAAAAACAAATCATTTTGATTTATATTCACCAAATATTGCTTATTTAAATCTAAATTTAAAAAACTTTTTTAAATGCTTTAAGAGACAATTTGTCGTCAATATTGATTTAAAGTCCGAAATTGTGACGTCACAAGACAACAAAATTCAATTTTAAATGGCTTAATCGTGTTAATTCCAAAACCTCTTCCATTGCAGATTCCCGAAATACCCGTGGGCGGCACGGCGGCAGCGACCTTTAAGTACGTGCCGCCCTACGCCGGGCGCGGCACGATGCTGGCCAAGTTCTCGGCCAAGGAGCTGGACGATGTGGATGGCTACAAGCACTACGAGATCGAGCCACGGCCCGGCGACGTTCTCCAGCCGAACGGCAGTCACAGGAGCAGCAACATCATACGCCGCCGCACGGATGTCATTCCCTAGATGAACTAAATGAACCGGAGTCGTTCTGCGGAACGTTCTTTTCGTGTATTTGTAGGTTAGGTTTGTGTTTAAGCTAAGGATTAATCAATTAAATATGTTTTCAAAACAAATGCGTGTGTGCTCAATTGTCCACATCGTTGTCCTTGGGCAGAATGTCGTCGATGCCGAGCGCAAAGCTGGGCTTCCTGGCCGTCTTCACCAGGTAGATGCCACGCGCATCCCTCGGCACTGGGTCGCCCATTAGAATTTTGCCGCCGCTGCAATTCCGGCCCCTCAGCTCGTCCAGGGTGCCGCAGGGCACGCCATAGAAGCCCTTGTCACTGTTTATGGACTCCGCATAGTACTCATAGGAGCGGCCGTGACTGCAACCGGCTGTGGAAAGAGAGAGATTGAATGGAAGCACATACAAATAACTCCCCCTTGTCCCGAGCTCACTGAAAATCTGGGATAGCTCCTTGCAGCCCGGCTGGGGTGGTCCACCACCATTCGGATAAAAGTCCACCATGCCGATGGGCTTGCGAAAACCCAAATACCCTGCACAGCTGTGTATCACATCCACAAAATTGGCGTCCGTGTCATCCAGATGATTCTCCGGTCCAATGCAATCCTCGAAAGCGGGTCGCGCCGGATCCAGGCCCGTTATGCGACTAACCCGATACTTAGTGTAGGAGCCAGCGTAGCCCATAATATGCGCACCCAAACTGTGTCCAATTAGATGGATGCGCTGCGGATCCGCATCCTTCTCCTCCACCAGCAGATCAATCAATTTGGCCACGGCGCGACCCACCTGCACCGTATACCGCGCCGGCGTCAGATAGTAAATATTATCCGCCTGATCCCTCCAGTTGATGGCAAACACGTTGACCTGACCCCGCTCTATATACGCACCACGTATGGACTGTATGGAGTTGCTCATGGTGCTCGATTTCCAGCCATGCACCAGGATCTTGGTGTCCAGTTTCGGATCAAACTTTTCGGCCATCTCCTGCCACGTATCGCGCTTGCGACGCTCGCGCTGAAAATCATTCTCATCGATCCAGAAATTCGAGGTTCTCATATCATTGGGTGCATCGCTAAGATGGGAATAAATTAACCACCGATTAAATCTGTTTTATATAGCTCTTAAAATCTTTAATATACGTTAAGAAATCGGGGCTGGACATCGCAATTTATCGATTTTGGGCTAAGTGGAAGTTGTTATTGACAAACTTGATCTGCGCAAATAACAAATTTTATGACTCTCACTCTTATATATAATAAACTAACGCTGAAAATCGATATTTATTGATTTATAAAAAGTAGAGGCAAAAAAAGAATTTGTCAAATTGTAACAAACATTTGCAAAACCATAATTACCCTTAATTTATCCATTTGCAATGGACAATACCCTGTAATTAATTTAAAGGCCTCTCACCTGCCGTAAAACTCAAACTGTATCAACTGTGGCAGGCTGATGCGATCCTCTGGCTCCACCAAATAGGCCACCTCGGGCTTGCCATCGCCGTTGGGCATATAGATCCAGGTCTTGTTGTAATCCTCCTGATTGAGCGCCACCTCGCCGCGAATGCCAACTGCAAGGAAAACCAAAACCAAAACCAAAAAAAAAAATACACTTGAAAATAAAAACTACATTTTAACAAGCACTTTTTCAATTACAAAGCAATAATACGGGACGCACGACCTGCGCCAGTGCAGCAAATCCGGTGATCAGCCACTGGACAACCACAAATGTGGTGGAGACCTCGTTGCGACAGGGATTGATCACATTGCAGATGCAGGCCAAAGCATTCGAACCCATCTTGACCGTTTGCTGGCTGCGTGGCGACTGATCGCTCACATTTCTGGATTCTGCGCTCTTTGTTGCCAGCGGATCTGGTGACACTCGAGGGCCTAGAGTCTGACGCATTTATAATCCTTTGTGCGCGTTTCGTTTCCCCCGCCCAAGCAATAACCAGTTTGGCCGCAGGGCAGGTCACTGCAGGGCGGGGCAGGGGCGAGAGTAATTAATTGCGCCTGGAGCAATTAATTGATTCAGGCCCCGGAAAGTCGGTCAGGCACACTCACCTCGCCAGGCAGCTGCGACGCAGAGCCAACTCAGCGCAAGCTTCAACATTTTCTCCTTATAGGTTTTATTGTCGCTTTCCCGGTTCAATTCTACTACATCAATTAAGTTACAAGCCGCGATTTTTATATATAAACAACGACAGGGCCAGCTGTCAATCAAGACTGGCTGCCCTAGCGGAGCCGAGTTCCCTCGAAAGGTTGGAGCCAACGGGCGCCTTATCAGGCACCTAAGGGCGCCACGGGGGTTAACTGGGTTAAACTGAAATTAAATTCAGTGCTGCATACAATGGGTGCATTACATTTTAAGTATATTATACTCAACTTTTAGAACTTCGGCTAGCATTCGAGAAATATTTGAAATTTCTTTAGGTTTTGTTCTCTTTCGGCGAAGCGCCCATTCAGTTATGCAATAGATTTCTATAGCTAGCAAAAGTATGCTAAGCTTTTATTTCTGAACTAAATATTTAAAAAGTATTTCATTCTTAACGCATTGATACGGGAATAATACCTTAAGCATCTGGACTTTTGGGAAAACACAGTTTTATTTTAACAAAAAAAACCATGCGATTTTACGTCACAATTTTGTAATTTAATTTGGGCATGAGTGAAATTTCGCGTTGTTTAAATTTGTTTAAATTTGTTTTTATACTATCGTTAATCAATTGGTATTGAATTGTTTGAATAATTAAAACATTCAAAGTTTTGAATACCGATAACTTCGAATGCGAATTCAACGTGGCTTTATCTGGTTATCGAAACTGCGCGTTGTGGGATTTTGGTACTATGCGTATGCGGTCGCATTTTTTTGTGCGTCATATCTCAGAAACGCCGCGAAACGCACTTAGCTATCTATTTCGTGGTATTGCTAAAGATCAGACGCGCTCTTCTTCTTAAAATAATCTGAACAGATCAAAGAAAATCGAAGCGAACAAATATGTCAGGCACTTCGCAGAAGTACAGAAATTTCGTGGCGGAGCCAATGGGCCAGAAGTCGGTCACAGAACTGGCGGGCATTGGAGAAACGCTTGGTGGACGCTTGGCGGAAGCAGGTTTCGATAAGGTAAATACAATGACGCCATGTGCGAGAATAAACAATGCAACATATTTAGATACGTAAATAAATGTATTGTTTTGTCAGGCGTACACCGTTCTTGGTCAGTATTTGGTACTGAAAAAGGACGAGGAGCTGTTTAAGGATTGGATGAAGGATGTTTGTCATGCAAGCTCAAAGCAGGCATCGGATTGCTACAACTGCCTGAACGATTGGTGCGAGGAGTTCTTGTAAAATTTAATGCGCCCGCGAGTTGATGGAAATCTCTGGACAAGGCAATTGCTCTTGAGCGTTTTTGGGGAAATTCGATCTTTAATTCACACAATAATATTCTCTGTACTCTAATATACGTTCTGTCAACAATAATATTAAGCTATAATTAAAATGTAAATTAATGTTAATTGAAATTGAAAGACCTTGACAATAATTGCACGGATATAGTGGGGATCCATTTTTAGAATATTTACTACGCCCACGCATGTGAATATGTATATAATATATGTATTTTAGCAGCTTTTTGTTTGTTTAACTTCAATTGCGATGCTAGAAGCTATTATTATGGTCATTTAGCATTGGATTTAAAATAATCTAAATGCAATTACAATATATTCGATAAATTGTGTCGGTCTTCTATCGCAGCCGGTTTACAGGAATACAAGCCCTAGTAGTCGATAGTAATTTGTATTAGTTCATCGATAAGTTGTGGTAGTTGCCGGACTTTGAAAAAACAAAGGTGAATGGAATGAAAGCAGCTGCGTGAAAATTGAATAAAAATTTCTATAACATAGCCAAGCTGTGCAGTAAAGTGCAAAATAAGCAAAGCGTAACTGGCGCATGCATTATTGGTCAAAACGCAAGAACCTCACATTACATGGTGTTGAACAAAGTGAAAATAGTACGGCTTTGATGTGCGCTTGTGTTCGTGTGTGTGTTTTTCTTTGCATATAGATACGTAGACCGAGATAGCTATACAGTCGCGTGCCGCTAATAAAACGTGCATGAGCGAGCCAAGCATATTGTACAGAGGCAGGCAGCAACTCTGTTGTTTCAGAGTTCCAGGCCAAACATTCTGTGCGACGAACGGCTGCATCGACTTTTTTGTGTGCAATGCACGACGTTTGCATTAATTATATTAGTAACAAATCGTAAATAGCGCAATTGTAACCAACAAACGTATTTATTGCGAGCCTGTGGCGGGCAGTCAAACAACGAACGTCACTCGTCTGCATTTACATTTCGTGCCTCTACGCGTCGCAGAAAAATTGTACGTGCGCGTTTGTGTGTGTGTGTTTCTTTTTTTGCGTAAACGTCTCTAACCAAAATCGTAGTCGAAAAAAAAACGGTAGCAACAACGTTTCCTTGGAAAAATTTGTAAATAGTAAACAAAATTTTCAAGTAAATGTGAGTAATGAAATCAAATGATTTAGAAGAATAGAGTCTCGCATGTGTCCAATATAAGTTGCTCCAGTATGTGTGTCTAAATAGTAGTAAACGTCGTTGTCGTTGTCATTCAAATCAGTGCGATTGGGTGAGTGCGTGTATGTATGTGTGTGTGTGTGTTTGTGTGTGTGACGTTGTTGTATCGTAAAAACGAGAGCGAGAGAACGCGCGCGCGGAGCGGGGGCGTATACGGTTCCGGTGAAGTGTGCGAACAAGAGTGAGCGAGAGAGGGTTAAAGATAGCGAGCAAGTGAGCGCGAGTGGAGCCGGGAGTCACGGGCAGACGGACGTGCAAGTCATTTAAAGCCCCGTATCCTTTGCCTCGCCTTTCGCTCTGCTGCTCGGGGTAGGGGGAAAAATTCAATGACCTCATTTGTCTCACGTATGGGCATTTTCTGTTCTGTATTTCTCCCACACACACACTCAAATCCAAAACAGGACCAATAGAAACAACAACCAGCGGGAAAATAACACTCGACGGCAAGCTTTAACAACCAGACCAATTAAGCGAGTCCAGCGCCATCGAGTGAGAGTTTTCTCAAACAAAAAGCAATAAACAGAGGAACAACAAAACCTACTATAACGGAACCAGAACAACCAATTACAACGGCGACGACAGCAGCTGGCAAAGGCAAGCGACACAGAGCGGATAGCAGGAAGCAGCAGCAGCAGCAGCAAAGCCACAGTTACAACAGCAACAAATGGGAACCAATTCGGGAGCCACCGCTGGCATCAATAACAAGCCGGTCGGTGGTGCCACCGTCCTCGGCGTTGGCGTTGCCAATTCAGCCATCGGCGGCAGCGGCGGTGTTTTATCCAACAACAGTTTGGGCGGCGCCGGCGGCCTGAGCATCAGCGGTTTAGGCGCTGTCGGACAGAACGCCAATGTGGGCGGCATAGTCAGCGGCATGGGCGGCGTCAATGTGGGCGTTGGCGGCAACAACGGTGGCAGCGATGATGGCGGTAATGGCATGGGTGGACCCGGCGGTGGACCCAATAACCAACAGGCCACCACGCCCCAATACACAATTCCGGGCATACTGCATTTTATACAGCACGAATGGTCGCGCTTCGAACTGGAGCGTTCACAGTGGGATGTCGACAGGGCCGAGCTGCAGGTGAGTCCTTTATGAAGCTCACTTTCCATTTCATTGGGTTTTCCTTCTTTTATTTTTTGAAATTTGCTAAGCTGGCGTAGCCAAGTAATTTCTTATACATAATTTGTTTTGTAATCAAGTTTATGGTCTGTTTGCTGCAGCTAAACAAAAGGCTTGTAAGCGCCAAGCATAAACACATATAGATATATATATATTTATGTACACATCAGCTATGATAAATAACAGCAACAACTGCATATGAAGCAGCATTAAAAGGCAACCGCAATTTTCAGGGCATTTTGTAGTTTATTTTCAAAATTTCACAATTTGATGTATTCAATTATTTCATGGATGTAGTTTCCTATGGGAATGGTCAAGCCGATCTGCTTTCACCAAATAAAATGGACACGCAGTTAAAAACGTGCGTTATCGTTATCGAAACTACGCAGCATCGATGCATTCCCCGTTACGCTCTGAAAAACAAGTGACATTCAAAACGTCACTGCACTGAAAACAAGTTGGCGACGCTGACGCTGCATTTTACCTACACACATCGCGCATACATATTTGTCGCAAACATTTATGAACCTGTTCGCCTTGTTTGTGTTTTGGCGAAAAATAAAAAACAGAAAAAAAGCGAAAAGAGAAAAGAATAAGAGAGATTAAAGTAGAGAGTGGGCAGCGACTAGACGACGGCCCCCATATCCACCGGCAGCAGCAGCAGCAGCAGCGGTCACACTGGAAGCCATTTTAGCGCTTTTGCATACACATGCACATGCGTATACACGTTTGTGTGTTTTATGTCGTGTGCCGGGCTCCACACGCTGCGTGCGTCTATTTCTGGCTGGCGGCTGTTTGTGTGTCAGTGTCAGTGCTGCAGCACACGCGACGTCCTTGTGTATGTGCCGGGGCTGGTTCATTGTACAATCTCTTAACTCCCCGCTGCCGCTGCTGTTGGCATCGAATTAGTCAATTTGTTTTCCATATGATGATTGGTCGCTTCGATGTGAACGATTAGTAAGATTATAAAGAAATGTCGACGCTGCTTGCATTTGTCATTTCCTATCTACATATTTATTTTCTCTCGCCTGTCTGACGCGCGCTCTCTTTTGCCGCGCCAACGCTAAAAGCAAATTAATTATTCACATATTTTGTTCCAACAAATGAGTGTTGCTCTGCTGTTTGTATATTTTTTTTATTCTAACGGAAAAATGAAAAAATATTTATATATAATATGCCACCTATAACCTGGCACCACCCCCACATATTCGGGCAAACTCGGTAAATACAGTCTTCGTCACCGGCATTGCATGTCGCTGGGTAATTTGAAATTTGCCTGGCTTACAACGTTCAAGCAAACTCGTTGTTTTCGTGGCTTTCGTGGCCATAATGTAGAAGTGTGCCCTTTGTCGCTTTTTGCTCTGGCCACTTTTTTTTAGCAGCTCTTCAATATTTACACGCGAACAGCATTCTAACATTTTGCTGTTAATGCGTGCTTTAATTAGCGACTGTGCCAAATGAAATGCCATTGAATGTTAATTAAAATGCAGAACATGTTTCCATTAAAAGCATACCAACAACAACAACAACAACAATTGAAGCAACCACAGCGGTCGCAGCAGCAACTAAAGAAGAATGAAACAAATTGTGTATAAAATCAAATGGCGGCACAGCTACGCGCTTTGCTCTCTCGTTCTCTGGATATTACTCTCTAGGCAACTGTGTTCTTGTTGTTGGTTTGGGACGCGCACTCAATGAGAGCAGGCCAATTGTTTGTGTGTGTGTGGCTGTGTGGGCGTGTGGGCTGTGCACCTCCCCATTCCAGTTCCTTGCGGTAGACTATTGAATGAGTGTGCGGAACAGGAAGCACGCAAAAGTTTTGTGCTTCATTGTTACGCACCTGTCTCTCTCTCTCTTTCTTTCTCTCTCTCCCTCTCCTGTTTCTCTTCCATGTCCTGTTCCTGTCGTTGTTCGTGCGTTGACATTTGTGCAACAATATTTTTCTTTACGCTCAGCACTATCGCAATTTAGTGTGCAGAAATATGCTACATAACGTATACATTGTTGTTTCAGCTGTGCATTAACTCAGGCTGTGTGCAGAGGGAGGGGTGTGTGCAGCTTTTATTGTAAATAAATGTATGCGAAAAGTTGGTAGGATTTCATTTGTTACGCACAAGCAGCGGTAAATGTTGTCGATTTCGCTCTGGCTCCCATTTCCTTCCCTTTTCCATCTCTGCAACAATTTTAGTAGACCCAATGTGTAATTTTATATTACAATTAATTGAATTTAATTGTTTTTTGTTTTTGCTGGCGCAGCAGAGCGTCAATTATGTGGCCGCCGCAGCGTCGCGCCAAGCGTAGCAATTGGAATGCAACGAAACGCATGCATCCATCACACATACAAACACACATAAATAAATCATATGCACTCACACGCAGAGAGCATCATACACACACACACACACACACACACACACACACACACACACACACATACACATTTAATGGTGAGCATATGAAAGCTTTCAAGTGCCACATTAATGAAAATTGATTGTACCCTGTACCCAATGCAACAATTGGGTATATACATGTATGTGTGGATATATATTGGATGTACATAAAGTAGCTATTTATCGTTCTTTTATCTGTTTTTCATGTTATTGCAAATTTGTATTTGATCGATATTTATCGATATTGTTTCGATTTAATTCGATTCTTTATTAAACATTTCTTATTCTTTATAGCTATTGGCTACGGAAAAATATATTTATATTTATATACCATTTATATACCATATATGACATATTATATAATATATACATATATAGTATATATGACAATACTGAAAATTGATTACTTCCTATACAAAGTAGCTCGTTATCGATTTGTCTTTGTTTGTTAATGATACAAAAGTCAATTGGTTCTAAGTGCTAAGTTTATGAAACGTGGATTAAATTTGTTATTAGAGCTTGTTATCAATATGTTATCGATCATTTTTAGCTGCGGTCGTATTCTATCTATATTCTATAAACCCTTTGAAATTCGACAATGATGATATTTTATATTTTCCTAATCAATCGCTAATTTGTCGTATAATTAATTCTTTTGCAGGCGCGCATCGCGATGCTGCTGGGCGAACGAAAATGTTTGGAAAGCCTTAAATCTGATCTGACACGACGCATCAAGATGCTGGAATACGCGCTGCGTCAGGAGAGGGCGAAATTCTATCGATTAAAGTACGGCACCGATCCGCCGCAACTGAACGAGTTCAAGCCGTCGTCAAATGATGATGGTGGTCTCGGCGGCGATGTGGCCACCGATTCGGAGGTGCCCTACAGCTCTGTGTCGAACACTACGTGGCGACAGGGCAGGCAAATGTTGCGCCAATATCTGGCAGAGATTGGCTACACAGACAACATTATCGATGTGCGCTCGAATCGTGTCCGCTCCATACTTGGCCTCAACAATAATGCGGATCATGATGGCGTCGGTATCGTTGGCGGCATTGGCAGCGGCGGCGGCGGCGGCGAGAATCTCAGTCCCAATATCAATGGCAATGAGAGCAATAAACGTGCCTCAGAATCGGAAGGTAGGTCATTGTTAACCCTCTTCCCCCTGTTGAAGATTTGAATAATTTGCTCACATTAGGCCGTCATACTCCCGCTAAAAAAGTGCAACAATCGAACGATGCCATCATACTGGACACAGAGGCGGCGGTCATGGCCAATTTTGAGTTCCTTGGACCGACAGAGATGTCCGACGATGATGAGATATCTGATGATCTAGAAATGGTCGCTACCGATAATGAGGACTCCGATGTGAAAATGGCCAAACGGCCCAAATCCGGCAAGGACATGCTAACCGAAGGTATACCCAGCTAAATCCAACAAATGTTCTACTGCACCACTCTCCAATTTCTTGTAGCCTCTTGTAGCTCTCATCCAATTCCATACCAAAATTATTTGATTGCCCTCCCGCTCGTCGCCTCACATTATGTGTGTAGTGTGCATTTATCGTTTTATTTGCAAACTCCCGATTGCCCGATCTAATATTAATGCCAATTAATAACGCCAACATTAATCCAAATGACAATTCACAATCAAAAACGCTGCATATTTGTCTTATGCTTTTTCGCTTTCTGTTTCTTTTGCTGCTTCTTCTTGTTGTGATGCGATCATCATCTTTGCACAGATCTTGAGGCCGAGGTGGGAGAGCAGCTTTTAAACGATATGAATCTTATGACCGAAGGTGCTTTACTAACTAGCTAACCAAAAAATATATATAATATAAAAATAATACCAATAAGAAGTAAAATAAACCAAAACTAATGAAAGCAAAAATGAAAAACAATAAGATATTTTGAGATGAAACAATTATATACATTTTTCAAATTTTCTGTTCATTAATTTAAAATATATGTTTTTAATGTGCAGAATAACTAGATCAAAATTTTAATTTTAATTTTAAACCGGCTTAATTTTTGCAGCAGCACATTATTAAATGTACTAGTAAAACAAAATAAGGAAAATTCAATATTTTGTATTGCTTATTCCTTGGAACTGCACATTCTTAATTGTTAAAGGTGAAAACTAACAAAAGTATGGTTTTTAGTTATTAACAAACAAAAAGTAATGCCTTGCGTGACGAAAAATGTAAATGTAACTATTTAAAGCAAAAAGTTTGCAACTTGTTTTATATTATCTGAATTGTTGCTTCAATTTAATATTCCACATATTCTTAAGTTTCTTAATACAAGCCTTAAACTTACTCAAGGTTTGGCTTTTAAAATATTGTAGTTGCGTCATAAAAAGTTATTAAAAGCCAAACAGAAATTTACGCAATCTACTGCCATTTTTGCGGTAATAACAACAACTTAGATTAGTTATCAGTAAGCAAATATTTACATTCTGAGCTCATTTTATTTACGAACAGAGTAAACAAACGTAATTTAGATTTGATCATGGCGCATAACCATAGAAATGCCCATATATAAATAAAGTTTATAAAGTGTAATATAGAATAATCGATAGCTGTAAGGGTAAACAATCGATTCATAGCATGCCAGCTTTTATCCCAGCATTCCGTTTGCCCCATTTACTAACGCTCTCGCTTATTTCTCTCTTCGCAGAGGTGGACGGTTCCCTGGGACTGGGGAGCTGGCGCAGCTGACGGTCAACAATGAATCGGACGGTGCGTACGATGCAAACGCCAAGGATGGCACTGGCGGCAGTGCTGGTGGGGCGGGCTATCGCAAGACCTGGAATGCCAAGTACACGCTGCGCTCGCATTTTGATGGTGTGCGCTCGCTGATTTTCCATCCGGAGGAGCCCGTGCTAATAACTGCCTCCGAGGATAATACGCTCAAGCTGTGGAATCTGCAGAAGACGGTGCAAGCCAAAAAGTCCGCTAGTCTGGACGTTGAGCCGCTCTACACGTTCCGCGCGCACACCGGGCCCGTGCTCTGTCTGGGCATGTCATCTAGCGGCGAGACATGCTACTCGGGTGGCCTCGATGGCAACATCGAGTGCTGGCAACTGCCATCGCCCAATATCGATCCATACGATTGCTACGATCCGAATGTGCATTCCGGCACACTGGAGGGTCACACGGACGCCGTTTGGGGGCTGACCACCATGCAGAATAATATTGTGTCATGCTCGGCGGATGGCACTGTTAAACTGTGGTCGCCGTACACCAAGGAGCCGCTGCTGCGCACCTACACGGCCGCGGAGGCCGAGGGCGGGCCCTCGTCCGTGGACTTTGTGCGCAACGAAGTGGATCACATTGTGGTGGCCTATAATAGTGCACACTGCATCATCTATGACACGGAGACGGGCAAGCAGGTGATTAAACTGGAGGCGGCACAGGAGATGTCCGGCAATACGGGGAAGTTCATCAATAAGGTCGTCTCACATCCGACACTGCCGATCACCATAACGGCGCACGAGGATCGCCATATACGCTTCTGGGACAACACATCTGGCACATTAGTGCATTCGATGGTGGCGCATTTGGAGCCGGTCACCTCGTTGGCCGTCGATGCGCATGGACTGTATTTGCTATCCGGTTCCCATGACTGCTCCATTCGCCTATGGAATCTGGACAATAAGACGTGCGTGCAGGAGATTACCGCACACCGTAAGAAATTCGATGAGAGCATATTCGATGTGGCGTTCCATGCCACCAAACCGTATATAGCCAGTGCCGGCGCTGATGGTCTGGCCAAGGTGTTTGTCTAAGATCAGATTCCTTCAGCACCCACCCAACCCCCCATTCACTCCCATGCCCCCTTTCCCCTCACAGCCAATGCTGCAGCAGCTCTCAGCGATGCGTTTACGAGTTCGAGTTAAATAATTATACATATAAATACACTTATATATATACATTATGCTATACATTTAAATCTAATTATACAATTATACAAGAGATGAACAACAACAACAACAAATTAATGCAACAACACAAAAACACACATTGCTATATATATATTAATATAAAAAGGGCAAAAATAAACAAAAAATTACATTATGGCATTTTCGAGGCGTAAGAACGAAGTTTGTAATCTAAAAGATCATAAGAAAACGAATACAAAGCGTGCCGCATATAAAATAACACACATACACACACACATTGTACTATCTGTTAATATTAGATAAAGTTCTTGATCTGATTGCGTTTTGCAGCAAGATCAACAACTTTGTTAAAAAAAAAACAAAAAAACAAAAGAATGAAATGTAGACAATTGCCAATCATGATGACAATTTAGTTTTAGTTTAATTTTTGTAATTTTTGGCCTTACCTGTACAGCGATTGTGTCAATAATTGCTTTCCTGTACATTTTATATGCTTATATATGTAAACCCATGCCTATGGCTAACTTTAATGATGTAAGAATGCTGATGATGACAATGATGTACGTACCTTTTTCATTGGCCACTCGTTGTGCAGGTTCCAAAATGTTTTCTCTTTTTATTATGTTGCTGCTAAGCGCCAGCTAAGGCAGTGGAGAGAAATAAAATTTACTCATCTAACAAAAGTTTACGTAAATGATATATAGACGATCAAATTTGTAGTCTTAAGTGGCATATATATATATACATATATGTATATATATGTGCTAAACTCGTACACCTTATCCCCCAAACATAACACTAAAGAGCGTGCAAGTTGTAAATTAACATTAGAAAACGACGACGATAATGATAATACTGATGATCATGATGTTTATTTATTAAAAAGTAAAGAGCGAATTAGCAGTGTGGAACATGCATAAGTTAAAAGAAAAAAACAAAAAATAAATCACAAGAAAACTTATTAAACACTAAGTGAAAAGTAAATGCTTCTATTTCTATAATTTTTCATACAAAGAGTACGCAATGCTTGGGCCAGAGATCCACACATACACATATATACAGATCCAGATGATATAAATAGTAATGCCGTTGAGCTATAACTGTATGCTAAGCTATTTATTTAATTTATGCCTAGTATTAAACATTAAAAAAAAGCGAATCGAAGAAGCAAATACGGCGCCAATCGCTGATCCAATGGATTTCGTACACTTGTAGTTGAATACAAATATATATACTCGTATATATATAATATATGGTTAGAATCGCTTAACGATTCGTAAATTGTAATCAAATAAACGTTAAAAGTGGAAGTGAATGCCGAGCAACTCAATATTAGTACTAGTATTAAAAATTATAAAATGCGTTTCGTTCAAAAACAAAAAAAATAAAAGAAACGAAACGCGGCTAAAGTAAAAGATAAACCCAAGTTGATATTCGATAAACAAAAAACAAAAAAATATAAGAAAACCCATAAAAAAATAACAATTCTTATATATAAAAAGAAAATCCTCTACTATCTATACATAAATTGTGTATTTTAATTTGTACTTTAGTTGTTACAAATGAAAATGCGATATCATATATAAATATATACACCCACACACACATGTAGATGTACGGCGATTATGATATACTACTACTAATGATGGTAATTATATACAAACACACACACACAAGCAGTTAGCAGAGTGATGCGCATATACATACAAACAATACATTAAATCTATTGATTTATAATTTTAACTGTACATTTTTAATTTTTTTTAATTACCATGTATTTTTATTTTTATTTTAAATAAAGTTTTACAAAATGATAACAGAGTGTCTTGAGAGATTTAAACACCAATTGACTTCAATTCATGATTCCACAATAAAATATAAATTTCTTAAACAAAAAACGTTGTAGACCAGCGGGTTCTCGTTTGCAACGCGGCAGAATTCATCAAACAAATCAGAACAATCAAAAACGACTAAAAACACAAATACAGTTAAATAAAAGCCTTTGTTGCCTTTTCATTTTGAAGAAATTTCGCTGCTGGCAGCCTTTTTCATTTATTTATTGATCAAGGGTCAAACGAAGAACAAAAAACAACTCGCACAAAATGGTTTTTATTTTTGTACCGTTTACAAATCCACTGCCATATTTTTCAAAAAACAACAACACGCATGAGTTTCGTTCCACAAAAAATATGTAGGCACGTGTACTCTTATTATTTTAACGCGATTTAAAAAATAAATGAAGCCCAAATATACTTAGTGTTATTGAAGAAAATAACAATGCTGAATGCGAATATGAGGAAATTAAAACCAAGCTATATATTAAGTCGTACAACGTTCATTGTAGATTTGAGCATATGTAGGAATGAACCCAATTCCCAGCACATAAGTTTATACATATAGAAATTGAAAAATAAAATTCATGCATATTAACAAAAATAATAAAACAAAAAACCATATATAAATACTTTTATAATAAATAAAAAAGCCAGTACATAATACTTTAACAACAACAAAATAATATAATGAACTCCACACAATTCATGTTAAGATATAATAAAACGAATAAATAAAATATTTAAAAGCGAATTAAGACATACGTTACATTGAAGGGCATTTCTGCAGCACTCTTTGTGCATTCACAACACTACACATGGTGGCTTTTCGATATTGTTTGCTATCGTCATCGGAAGTAGCCCCATTGTTAGTTTTCCGCATATATACTAAGAACAATAATAATAGTAATAGTAATAATGGAAGCGAGCGCAACGATTACAGGAGATGTGGATAAGACACAGATACCGCCGTTAAATCAGAAGCGAATACTCGCCTTTGTTAATCACTTTTTGTTAAGTACCTGCAACTTCCTCAATGAATTCGCCTTGAACTGCGAGACGAAATTTGTGGAAATGGAGCGACAACTGCAAAGAACCGAAGCTGCACTAATCATTTTAGAGGCAAAGCTCGCCACAGTGCCGCTAGATAATGTACTACATGCAGCCCCAACGACAGTCCACAAATGCTCTGATGAAATTGATAACCCTGCGGAGGAAGTGCCCGTGGAAGCTGAGGTGAAGGGCGTGCGCGCTTGCGAAGATGTGCGTTACAAGAAATTCTTTAAAATGCTGCATGTGGGCGTGCCAGCGCCCGCCGTTAAAATTAAAATGCAGACCGAAGGACTGCAACCACAAATGCTAGAGTGAGTAGGCAGGTAATGAGTATATAGGATGATCCAACTAATTATTTGCGTTTATTGCAGCAAACCTGACTTGGTGCTAGAGGATGGCGTGCTTGAATAGATTTCAATTGTGTGTGCGGAGCACACATTGTGATATAGCATTCTACGGAGCGCTACACTATTAAATTAAAACAATTAATTACAAATTTACGTCTACAAATTTGTTTTATTTTTCCACTTGTTGCAACGCAGCCCTAGTTAAGGCTGCCAATGCAAAAGCAGTCGATGAAAACAACTTAAAAACACTCCATTATACAAAATTAGCGGGCGATGGTAATCCATGGTGTACGACGACGTTGGCTTAGAACTGAATCATCTGTCCCTTGCGCTTCTTGTCGCCACCCAGCTCGAAGTGCTTACAACGCTTCAGAGGTGTCTGCTTGCGGTATTTGCATTCAGTGCACTCCATACGCAGCACAATTTTCTTGGTGGTCTTAGCCTGGAGAAGCACAAAAAAAACAATTTATTAGTATATCATGGAATAGGAACGAGTAACTACTTTTATTATGCATCATTCTTAATTGTTTGAAGGTGCCGGTGGGGCGGTCTGCGTCCAGTTAAGAGACAGCATCGCCGCCTTTACGGCTTCACCAAAGCAGTAACAAAATTTACTCTTGCACTTATGTCCAAACAAACAGCTTAAAAATTCAGCAGTTCAGTTCTACTTGAAGCGCTAATGTTACTTTAGTCGATAAAAAAAGAAAACATGTTTGAAGTTGCCGGTGGGGCGTTCTGTGCCCAGAATCGAGGCTACATCGCTGCCTTTTACGGCCGCACCAAAGCAGCAACAAAATTTACTGTTGCACTTATATCCCAACGAAAAGCTTTTATGCTAAGTCAGCGCAGCAATTCAGTTCTACTGGAAGTGCAGAATATTTCTTATAGGATTTGCAACTCACCTTCTTCCTGAAGATGGGCTTGGTCTGACCACCGAAACCCTGCTGTTTTCTGTCGTAACGTCTCCTGCCCTGAGCACCCTTGCGCTCCTTGGACTTCTTGTACTGCGTCACCTTGTGCAGCTTGTGCACCTTACACTTCTTGCAGAAAGTGCGACGTTGTTTTGGTACATTCACCTAAAAAGAACACACGATTTTTAATTGCCGACTAAACTTTTCAAATATCAAAGTTGAAAGCTTTCAATCTGAATAGAATACATTTTAAGAACGCACATTCGCTTAATATTGCCCACAAATCACAGATATCACTGTATTGTGTCATATTTAATCATTTGTTGAACATTTTACAACTTATAAATGCGGATGTTTGTTGATTTTCGTTAAAGCCACCAACGACACCTACCATCTTCAATAGGAAAGAAAACCCAAAAAGACGGAATTAGAGATGTGCTATATTTATGTGTCGCTGTGCCTGGCAAAATGCAGTGTTGCCACAATTGGGTAGTCATATCGATATTTGCCATTCAACGGGTGGTCAGATAACGATAAGTGTTACCCATCACTAGTTAGTAAAATTAAACAAAAAAAAGAAGCAGATCCGCACATACAAAAAATAGCTGAAAAATAATAACTTTTCAGCAGAGTTAAAGTTTCCTGGTGGATGCACGGCCTTGTGCCATCAGTTGGGTGATGTGTGTGCCATGCTAGAAGAGTGGAAAACATGTACCACAATTGTAACCGGATAAACACAATACAAAAATTGTGATATCTCACAATTAGCATAAAAATGAGATTGGGCTGCGAACGCGAGAGTGCTATTAAAATGCAAAGAATGTACGCACTGCTGCCAACCTTGACATTTTGGATAATCAGCTTACAATTGCCGCTCCAAACGGAACAGGTGCACATAACAGCGCCCTGCGATCGCAGTCGCAAGGTATTCACGGAACCGTACGGCGAGATTAGCGACGGTCCGTCCGGCTACAACTATACGCAGGACTCGCACTGTGAATGGCTGATAAAAGCGAAAAATGACAGTCAATTCATAACATTAACATTCCATAGTATGGGCACTGAGTGCTCCTATGATTATATCTATGTATACGACGGTGACTCCTTTAACTCAACGCTCCTGGGCAGCTTCAGCGGACGGACACAGCCGCAGAAACTGGTCGCACGCAGCGGTAGCGTAAGTAGCCTGAAACTGATTTCGTTTGTTCACAAAATTAATTGGAATTCCTTGTATTGCAGATGCTCATACTCATGTACAGCGATACAAACTATGTGCTGGATGGTTTTCGTGCTTCCTACTACATATCAAACTGTTTGAACAATTGCCACAATCATGGCAAGTGCGTGGGCCATCAGTGCGTCTGTCATGGCGAGTGGGTGGGGCCGGACTGTGAGGACGAGGCGTGCCCCCAGAAATGCGGCGAGCATCAGGGGCGGGGCAAGTGCCAAAAGAGTATTTGCCATTGCTCCAATGGCTACAGCGGCAGACTGTGCGATCTCAGCGATAATCCACCGGGCAGCAGCTGGCGTTGGCTGGCCACCGATGCCGAGGGCATGACGCCCCGTGCTGCCCACACAGCCATCTACATAGAGGAAGAGGATGCACTTTACGTGTTCGGTGGCTATGATCTGAACAATGTGATCAGCACATTGCAGGTGAGAGAATAAAGTGAAATGCAACTTAAGCCAGAAATAGTAAGCAAACTTTTTTTTATATCTGTACAGATATATCGCTTTAGCACCAGCCAGTGGGAGGATGAGTGGGGCTTAGCACTTCAGAGTCGCCGGCACTTTTATCATCCGCATAAAATTGATCACACGTTGCTCAAGGCTGTGTTGCAGCACAAAAACGAGGACGAGGCCAAGCTTTGGGGCCTGAACAGCGATGTGAGCTTCTTTCGGAATATACTCTACACGCTGGCGGAGTCGAATTTGCATCAACGGCGCACTCGGTCCTCTCTGCCGTTGACCACAGTGAACGCCAATTCGACGGATGAGGAGCTAACCGAATATCTGGAGGATATACTCGAGGAGGTCACCGATCACAAGCCGCATGGTCGTTACGGACATGCCGCCGATCGTGTGCCGGGCGGCTTTGTCATCTATGGCGGCAAACATGCCAATGGCAGCTTCTACAACGATCTCTGGCAGTACAATAATACAGAAAGCGGCGGCAAATGGAAACAAATGGCGGGCAGATCACGTTTAAAGCCCCCAGCGCTGGCACGGCACACGCTAACCACGGCCGCTGATTATCTGTACTTGTTCGGCGGCAGCGTCGAGTCCGGCGAATTCTCCTCAAGCATTTATCGCATAAGGCTGCCGCTCAGCGAGGATGCCCAGTGGCAGCTGGTGTTGCCGCGCGGCGGTAAAGAGCTGGACGTGCGTCTGGCGGCACACTCGACGGTTTATTATGCGGCGACCAATTCGTTGATTGTCTTTGGCGGCATTATGACGAGCCTGGCGCGCTTCTCCAAGCTATCGGATCGCATATATGCCTTTCAACTGGATCAGCTGCACTGGACGGAGATACTGTATCCGCGCACAGCGTTGCGGGACACGAACATTCCACGGGAGCGCGCCTTCCACACGGCCACCATATCGGGCAACTATATGATCGTTTTTGGCGGCTACACGCATCGCCACAACAAGGATGAGATATGCTACGATAATCAAATGTACTGGTATCACCTTAGCTGTCACATCTGGATCAATCAGGTGGTGTCCGCCGACGACAGCCTGTATCCGAAGCATCAGGGCGTATTCGCCCAGGCGGCTGCACTGCGTCGCAATCACACGCTGCTCATCGTGGGCGGCTACCATGGCAACGTGAACGCCGATCTGTTTGCGTACGAGCTGCCGCAGGTGTTGCGCGCGGAGAGCACGGTCTACAATCACAATCCGGAGATGGCGTGTCGCTTGCACGCCTCGCACACCGCCTGCCTGTCGAATCCGGAGTGCGGCTGGTGTTCGGCGGACAGCAGCTGCTATGGACGCACAATTGGCGCCAATTGCACCACCAATCTGCAGACGACACGCTGCCCGGGCATTTGTCCCTCGCTGGGCGATTGTCATGCGTGCCTGGTCCATGGCACACCATGGGCCAGGGCCAATAGGGCCGCCGCTGCCTTCTCGGTGGCCAGCAAGCTGGGTCTCAACGAGTGCACGTGGTGTGTGCAGAATGCGCGCTGTCATCATCGCGACGATAACTATGGGATCTGCGGCGACAGCGCCGGCTGGTGGGGCGAGCAGGGCACCGAAATACGCACGCCGGACATGTGCACCAGAAATGATCGACGGCCGGGCCTCACCTACATCAAGTACAACTATCCGGTCAACTTTACGATGCCCGATTATGTGGGCATTGTGAACGCCACCATGGTCGACTTTGCCTCGCCGCCGCCGACGGCCTACTTCGAGCAGCGCCAGGAGGGCGAAATGTTGGCCCGCCTGCTGGGCTTCGTGCGTCCCCAGCAGCAGTGGAACAATAACAACAATTCGGCCATTCAGGTCTGCAGCAGCTACTCCTCGGCGGTACTGCGCGTCGGCCTCGGCATGAACCTCGACATGCTCGACAACGTGACCACCCAGAGCTCCAATCAATCGTACTGCAGCAATGTCCAGCTGCCCAGCATTGAGCAGCCGTTCCTCATTGACTTCCAGGTGAGACAGCTAACTGATTGATTGATTGACTGACTGACTGACGCACTGTTGATCGATTCAGCATCCAATTATATATGGTTGTATTGTAGCTTTTCCTGGCCAGAAATTAGCTGAATAGGTAAAAATTAAAATTTGAAGAAAATTTAGTCTGTTCTCGATTTAAACATGTCGAAGTTATTTAGTCTATACACAAATTAAATTATTTAGAGGTAGGACACTTTAAGTATGATCATTAATATCTGGAAAACTATATAAATATGTGTGTTAACAATTTGTTAATCATATCTCCATATCCCATAAGCGGAATATGTGTGAAATACCCACACATAATTGGCGGAAAAGGAATAGAAAGCTGTCATTTAAAATTTTAAAAAGACAGGATAATACTTATTCAGTAATACCTACTATATATATTATCTTATCTGTAGCTGTAGATTTACGGGTGGATAACACTTGACTCAAGCAAATGTTCCGGATAAAAATGTAGGAGTGTGCAAAAGGCGATTTGCAGTATATGCAGAGAGAATTGAATATCTGATACGATAGTCCGATCAGATCGTTATATACTTATCGTATAAATTTACAGTCTAACACATTTGATAGTTCACCTAGCTCATAAGATATGGAATTGAAAGGATTTATTGAAAAATAAGGATTTTTTCAAAAATGGGATTTAAATTTAAATGCAGAATTGAACTGGTATGGAAAAAAATAAAAAAAAATTAATTTCCAATAATAATTAAATTTAAATCTAGAGATGAAATCATGATCAAAATGTTAAACACCAAGAAAATCGGTTAAGTTTTGACAAAGTTATGCAACTTTGAATATCCTTCGTGGCAAATTTGGAAATTTTCCAAATTTCCAAATTTTCCGATCATCAGTCGACTGTTAGTGTTATTTATAATTATCGAGCTGATAGCAAACGTTTTCCTTGGCAGGCACGCCGTCGCATTGGCCAGAACAACATCTACAACACGTACCAGAAGACCAAGATGGAGCTGCAGCACCTGCACAACGGCCAGCAGAATGCGTTTACGTTCGAGTACTTGGAGCCGTATTATTCCGGCGACTGCACGCATTACAACAACTGTTTGCACTGCCTGACGGATGCCTCGTGCGCCTGGTGTCCGCTGACGGGGCGGTGCCACCTCCGTTCGGTCAACGAGACCGCCGTTTGTGTGGCCAACGATGCGGACCAGGGCGCCCGCTGGTCGTACATGATCAGCCAGCCGAGCCAGTGCTCCAACTGCTCCAACTACGTGACGTGCCGCGCCTGCGTCTCTACGCCGGGCCACGGCGAGTGCGAATGGTGGCTGGAGGACGCGCGCTGCGGTCGCATCGGCAAATCGAACAGCAGCGTGCGCACCAGCGCCCAGTGTCCGCGTCCGTGTCGCGAGCGCCGTGGCTGCGATCAGTGTCTGGGCGAGCGCGGCCGCTGTGTGTGGTGCGAGGCGAGCGCGCAGTGCTTCAGCTTTGCCGTCTACACCAGCGAATATCAGTTTGGCATGTGCCGCGAGTGGATCGACAAGGTGGGCACGCCGCCAACGGCGCCGGGCTCGCCGACCGCCAACGGTTCGCCGGCGACAATAACCACATTGACGATGCATCCGGCGCCGCCGCGTTCGCTGCAGCAGTGCAAATCGTGCGAGCGGCATCGCAACTGTACCGCCTGCCTGCGTACGCTGAGCTGCGGCTGGTGCTTCGACCGGGACAATCCCATCGAGGGCATCTGCATGCAGGGCGACTTTAGCTATAGTGCCGGCAACTGTTCCCTGGCGCTCAACAGCAGCTCGCAGCATGACGCCGAGTGGGCGTATGCCCAGTGTCCGGATGTGGATGAGTGCGGTTTGGGTCTGCACGATTGCCACAAGGAGGCCAAGTGCACGAACACCCAGGGCAGCTACAATTGCCACTGTCGTCGTGGCTACGTGGGCGACGGACGCTTCAGCTGCGTGCGCACCTGCTTCGAGTTCTGCCAGCACGGCTACTGCTCCGGCGCGCCGGACTACAGCTGCAAGTGCGACCTGGGCTGGACGGGCAGCGACTGCGGCATCAGCTGCGGCTGCAACAATCACTCCACCTGCACGGAGCGCGTCGGCAAGTGCGACCAGTGCCAGGCCTGGACCGAGGGCGAGCGCTGCGAACGCTGTCGCCAGGGCAGCTACGGCAACGCCACCGCCAACGTGGGCTGCCATCCCTGCGAGTGCAACGGACACGGCAACCAGGATCTGGTAAGCACTCAAAATCACAAAATAATATGTACTTAAATTCACATATCTTTACATGTAGATTTAGGTTATGAATACCCCTGCAGTGCCTATGAAGCATATACATATATTCCTCATCAGATATCTTCATTTCCGTCTGTCTGTCTGCTTCTGAGCTAACTAGACTCTCAGTTGTAAAGTTTTTGATATTGTTGAAGCATATAGGTAGTTGAACTTTATTTTAATTTTTTTAAACAAGAGTTCCTCACCAAACTCAACAATAATATTATTTAAATCTTTTAGCATAGGAGCAACATTTGTATAAGATTGGAGTAGTATATTATATAGTTGTTTTAGGAGCAAGGAAAATATTTTTTAAAGCACGTTTACGAACCGAACCAGAAAGGGCAGGTATTGGTTAGAGCCTTGAACCGAATCAAAGACAACATTTTCGTGGTTTCAGCCACGGTTTAAAGTTTAGTTTTTCTTCTTCGAGATTTCGTAACCAAATTCATTAGTTGCAAGTTTCAATAAATATGGAAATATCAGCTTTAAAAAATCGATACTCTATGTCATAAAGCTCCCAAGCAATCTGTCGTATAAAAATGCATCTTTTGTATAAAAACTTGGTGATTTCCCAAGATAAATTAATCAAACCTACCAATTAGGAAATTAAGTGGGCTCTTAATATGAGAGCATCTTCTGACTACGACTATATCATATCCATTAGGAGGATCGAATCCATCGATTGACTCGAAGAACCGATCATAAATTGTGTTATTTTATTAAAAGAAAACTTGCTAAGTTTTTCCCAGATATTCTATGCAAAACTCTCCTATAAATCATATAAGAACTCACTAATAACCCTTCAATATTAAGTTTTAGACTTTGAACTATAGAAATAAACCCAACAAGGACTATTTCCAGTGCAACTTGCTAATCTATTATTTTCTACTCATCCATCATCCGTGCAGGGCATATGCAATGTGAACCACGGCGAGTGCTTTTGCAGGGACAACACGGAGGGACTCAAGTGCGACAACTGTGCGCCGGGCTACTACGGCGATCCCCGGGACGGCGGCCAGTGCTATTACCAGTGCGAATCGCGCGGCATCCTGACCAGCATTGGACGCAGCGCGATCGGGTCGTATCAATCGTATCGGTCGCCCTGGGGCGCCAGCCTGGAGGTGCGCGAATGCCTGTGGATACTGCAGCCGAAGACGCTGCAGGCGGACAAATCGCTGCTGCAGCTGGAGTTCCAGTGGAACAGCCTGGTCATGGACTGCGATGAGAATGCCGTCTACATTTACGATAGCCTGCCGGATCTGACCGGCGCCGCGCAGCAGAACCAGCTGCTGGCCGTTGTCTGCGAGCCGTATAGTGCGGCCCGCATCATCGAGGCGCGCTCCAGCCACGTGACCGTCTACTACAAGCAGGGCAGCGAACGCCGCCACTTCGGCTTCAATGCGCTGTACGCCGTAAAGAACTGCGTGGCGGGCAGCTGCCTCCATCCGCACACGTGCGATGCCCAGCAGCGCTGCGTCTGTCCAGCGGGATATGTGGGCCCGCGCTGCGAGATCGAGATCTGTCCGAGCAACTGCCATGCGAAGCGGCTGCAGGGCTACTGCGACACGGAGTACGGCCGTTGCATCTGCAGCAGCGGCAACTACGGCGGCGCCGATTGCGGCACGCTCGTCCAGCGCAACCATCTGGTGCTCGCCGAGCTCTTCAACACCCAGCTGCTCAGCGAGGCGCTGGAGCATCTCCGGAAGACGATACCCCGCTTTGGGCACTCGGTGAACGCGGATCGGCGCGGTTCGCTGTGGATGTTTGGCGGCTATTCGCCCAGTCACGGGCCGCTCAACGATTTCCGGCAGTTCGACACGAAGAACGCCACCTGGCTGCAGGTCACCGTCGAGTCATCAACGCCGGAGGATCGCATGCCCCTGGGCCGTTACTTCCATGCCGCCGAGATCTACGTGAAGAAGCAGACGATCTATATTTACGGCGGCATCGGCGCCAACTCGCGTCTACTGTCGGACTTTTGGCTGTTCTCCATACAGAATCAGCGCTGGAATCAAATCGAGGTGGAGCCGGATCAGGAGTCGCCGCCGGCGCTCGCTGGCCACACGCTGACCCACGTGCGCTACCAGGAGCACGAATCCCTGCTGCTCGTCGGCGGCCTCAGCCAGAACAAGTCCCGGCCGCTGGAGCTCTGGGAGTTCAACATGGACAACGGCCGCTGGCTGCAGCTGGCCGCGCTGGGCGCCCGGCTGCCCGTGCTGTACGGCCACAGCGCCGTCTACCATGCGGAAACGCACAGTGTCTACATCTTTGGCGGCTATGCGGGCGAGCCGCAGGCCAAGCTCTACGCCCTCGATCTGGCCAAGCTCAGCTGGACGGAGCTGCCCACGTTCAGGGAGCTCAATTCGCCCAGTTCGCTGCTGCCGCGTGCACGCTATTTCCATTCGGCGGTCAGCACCGACAACTATATGGTGGTCTACGGCGGTCGGACGAGTCCGTACAATGCCACCGATGTGCTGATCGCGTACGTGTACGCGTGCAATCAGTGGGTGCGCCTGACGGACGATGTGGAGCTGATTGGGCGACTGCCGGTGGCCAGCTATGCGGAGGACATGACCATCGATGCGGACAGCGGCGCCATCTATGTGATCGGCGGCTGGGACGGCAGCGCCACCCAGAGCCATGTGACGCGCATCCAAATACCGGAGGACATCTGCCAGCTGTGGAGCGGCGGCAAGTCCATGTGCCGTCACTATATGGGCTGCAGCTACTGCACCGTCCAGAGCACGTACAGCAACAGTTCCCATTGCTTCACCCAGGGCCGGACGACGTGCGCGAATCACAACGGCACGCTGGTGATCAACAACGGGCCGGCGTGCAATGCCGTCTGGCTGGGCGGACGCAATTGCTCCAGCTTTGGCAGCTGCAGCGCCTGCCTGGCCGCCTGGCCCATCCACCAGGAGCTGGCGCCCGTGTGCCAATGGTGCGACGAGTGCGGCATCCGTGGCCGCTGTGTCGCCGCCGGCGTCGATTGCGCCCGGAGCAGCGCCTGGTGTCCCAAGGAACTAAACGTTGGCGTCCTCGGCCTCTGCCCGCTGCCCCAGTGCCATCAGCTGGGCTGCGAGGCGTGCCGCCTGCACAGCGGCCAGTGCCACTGGGCGCGCAACGAGCTGGGCCACGTCGAGTGCATCGCCCGCGAGCTGGTCGAGAAGAACGCCTACCATCTGGTCGAGCAGTGTCCGCCCCCCTGTCACACGCACACCAACTGCACCGGCTGCCTGCAAACGGCGCCGGATGCGCTGCCCACGGACTGCAAGTGGTCGACCATGCTGAACGCCTGCCTGTCGCCCAGCGCCCAGCCGCTGCTCTGTGCCGGCGGCGTTTGCGGCCTGGTGCTGGAGGCCAGCGAGCTGGAACGCTGTCCGGAACCGTGTCACGTGTACGGCCAGTGCTCCAGCTGTCTGGAGCACGCCCATTGCGGCTGGTGTGCCCGCGAGGGCTACAACGGCGACGGCGTCTGCACGGAGGGCGCTCTGGAGCATCGGCAGGAGCATCCGTCGGGCTCGACGTGCGATCTCATCTACAGCAGCTGGCGCAACGATTCGCAGCTAACCCACGCGGACGTCGTCAGCTGGCACTACGTCCAGTGTCCCGCCGAGAACGAGTGCGAGAACGGCCATCACAATTGCGACGCCATCTCGGAGCAGTGCATCGACCTGGACACGCCCACCCTGGGCTACAAGTGCGTCTGCGCCGCCGGCTATCGCGAGGACCAGAACAGCTGCCTGCCCGTCTGCAGCCAGGGCTGCGTCCGTGGCAACTGCGTGCGGCCGAACGAGTGCCAGTGCGACTTCGGCTACGTCGGCGAGAACTGCAGCATCCAGTGCCTGTGCAACGGGCACTCCAACTGCGAGTCGAGCAGCCGGCTGGACATCTGCCTGCAGTGCCACAACAACACGATGGGCGAACAGTGCGAGAAGTGCCAGCCGCTGTTCGTCGGCAATCCGCGCGAGGGTCACGCCTGCCAGCCGTGCGTCGATTACTGTCACGGCCACTCGGATGTGTGTGTCGCCTACGATGCCGATCCCGCCGTCTTCAACATGACGCGCTCCGAACTGGAGCGCATTCTGCCGGAGGGACCCGCCCACAATGCCACGTGCCTGCGGTGCGGCAATCACACCGCCGGCGATCGCTGCGACAGCTGCCTGCTGGGCTATTTTCGCGGCAGCGAGGACCTGCACCGGCAGTGCCGGCCCTGCCAGTGCCACGGACACGGCAACGTCTGTGACGCCGTCACCGGCGAGAAGTGCAACTGCGCCAACAACACGGAGAGCGACGCCACCTGCACCGCCGGCGGCGGCAAGAACTCGGCCCAGCTCTGCTGGAGCGTCCAGTGCTCCAAGTGCCGCGACTCGTACGCGGGCAATCCCACCGACGGACACCAGTGCTACAAGCAGATCACGGTCGAGTCGCGCATGTGCTTCGACGCCAAGCCCATAGGTGAGTCCTCCTCCGCAAATTGCCGGCTGTGCTCGACCAGCAGTCACCCTAGGTCCTACATTATAATCAGAACACAACTGCAATATTTCTAAAAGCATTCAGCGAGCCAATCCGAACCAAAAAATCTGTCGAACCGAACCCTTTATTCACTCAAATGGTTATGTTTAATTTGGGAAACTTCCGAGCTAAATAATTAGGTTATTAATTTTAATATAAATTATTTATATGGAAAAGAACAATTTTTCTATAAATTTACAATTACACATTTATCATTTCATTTAAAGTTAATGTGCTGAATCAAAGTTCGAACCCAACATCACAAACCAAACCTTGAACCGAACCAGTTGCACACAAAATACGGCGCACATTAACCCGAACCTAGTAGTTTTTTTTCTTAAAAATGGTTTAGTTTCAATTCAGTAGAAAGAAAAATTTAAAGCCAATAAATTTATTATGCCCGAATTTAAATAAGAAAGAAAAAATAATTCGGAAAAGAAAGAAAAGAAAAGTATGTTAGCCTAAATTCGAAAAAAAAATTTATCAAATTTACAAATTTATTTAAATTGAAAAAATAATAATGTCATGAAGCTTCAAGGCTTCCAAATATATGGCAAACTAGGCTCAAGAACCAAACATAACTGCTTTTTTGCTGTTATAAGCATGGTTATAATATTAAATTTTTAACTAATGAAGTACAAATAGAAATAAAATCGAATAATTTGATATGTATATATATTTTTTGTCCACCCACAGAGGAGTGCAAATCGAAGCCGGCGGCATTGAAGCCCGGCCAGACGGTGTTCTTCGTCATCCAGCCGCGCTTCATGAACGTCGACATACGCATCATCATCGACGTGACCCAAGGCGAGCTGGACGTGTTTATGTCGCCGCAGGACGACTCGTTCATTGTGGAGACGAACCAAACTTCGGGCTTTCACGAGATCTTCCTGGACAACCGCTACAACTGGGGACCGAAAATGGAGCGGGATCATCCGCTGAACATCGCCCTGCCCCGGCACGACAATGTGACGCTGCAGAAGCTCTTCACGCCGGAGCGCCGTACGGGCACGGGCAATGCGGGCGCCGGCAACGGCGGCGGCGGCAACAGCTTCTATGTGCCGCAGCTGCACGACTGTCGCAGCCACGGCGGGCACAGCTTCGTGGTGCAGGACCAGTACGGCAAGGATCTGAGCACGCACGTGACGCTGAAGCAGTGCAACACGCTGTTGCGCCTCTTCGGCCTGAAGAACCGGCTGGTGCTGACGCTGCCGCAGCATGCGCACAACTTGAGTGCAACGCGCTTCTTTATCGCGCTGCGGGCCAGCTCCGGGCCGGAGCCGAGCTACGGCTCGGTGGTGTTCCGACAGGATCAGCTGCACATTGATCTGTTCGTGTTCTTCTCGGTCTTCTTCTCGTGCTTCTTTCTGTTCCTCGCCCTCTGCGTCATCGTGTGGAAGGTGAAGCAGGCGGCGGATCTGCGCCGCGCCCGACGCCAGCACGTCGTCGAGATGCTGCACCTGGCCAAGCGTCCGTTTGCGCAGATATTCCTGGCTGCCGCCAGCTTGGACATGGACAACAGTCCGCCGGCGACGTCGGCCTCGACGACGCGCGCGATGCGCCAGCGCGCTCGCCAGGCGCTGCTGCTGCAGCAGCAACAGCATCACCAGCATCACCAGCATCAGCAGCATCAGCATCAACATCACCACCACCATCACCAGCATCATCATCACCAGCATCCGCATCATCGGCACCAGCATCAGCAGACCGAGACACAGCTGCACAGCCACCCGCCGCAGCACAGCAGCGCCACCACCAGCACCATCGTCAGCAGCCACAGCAGCAGCAGCAGCCATCCCACCACCAGCACGGCCATCTACGGCAGCAGCGGCGCCAGCAGCAGCAGCTACCGTCCGGCGCAGGTCACGGAAATCATGCTGGTGGCCATTGAGCCAACCAATGACAACCTGGCCGCCGTCGGCACCGTCTTTGTCAGCCTGCCCGGCCGCTCCAAGGCGCCGCTGAGCATTGCGCTCGGCTCCACGCTGATCTCGTATCCACGCCAATATCCGATCAATGCGCGCCACTTTATGCGCGCCGCCGCCCAGCGGCACCATCAGGCCTAAAAGGTAATCACCCACTTGGAAGACCCGCAGGCAAGCAAATGTAAGTGTTTAGTCTATTTACCCTAACCCCGTCCCCCTTCGAATCGCGTTCTGGCAATGCAAATTGCAGCAGATCTAGTGAATTACAAATATATATATATATGTATACCTATCTACAAATGATATATATACGTACTACGTGGCATCTATACATAATTTAGGCAATTTTTGTACATAACGTTTAGCTATCGAAAAATAATACACTTTTTAGTAATTGGTGTAGGCGCTATATAATGGAGATCTGATGAACATTTAACGGAATGTCTATGTGCAAAACTATAAAAATATATATATGTATATTATAAGAACAAAAATATCTGAACAAAATCTCGAAAGCAGCTGGCAAACATTTTTAAGTCAAACTTGCGCACATTTATACACGGAAAAGAACGGAGAAATAAGTAAATAATCCAAACAGTGGTCGCTCCAAAAATTAAATAGTAGTTTAAAGCGACTGTTCATTATAATTTGCAGAATATCTAAAAATAAAGTGATCAGCATCAGGTTATATGCGCCGCCTGCTAGCTTTGCTAACTTTTTGGTTTCTTATACAATTTTGACAATTTCGCAGTTCATTCTAATTTGTCAAATATCTAATTACTGAAAACTCTATATTTCCTTTTTTCATTCTAATTTGCAAAATATTTAATTACTAAGCACCCAAATTTTTTTAGCAGTTCTCAGCAGCTTTAAGCGTTGCAGACTAATTTATGCTAACTTTGCTAGCTTCCGCGTTGCCAGATGTTTAAATATAGCCGCTAAAATGCGATCACACTTTTCGGTTAACGAAATTGGTTCTAGTCTATTCACACTGCATGTTATATTTGCATTTTAAGCAGAAAATGGTCACACTGCGCATTTAGCATTTAGCATTTCTTTTGTTTTTATATATCAATAATATATATCAATTAAATATATATCAATTCGGCTCTGCAGGGTCGCAACGCAAAAATAATATTACTGAAAATTTCCTTTTGCTGCGAAAACTTTCCGTGCAACCTTGTAGAGCCTTCCGCATTTCTAGAGAAAAAGTTAGCAAAGCTAGCAAGTCAGCAGCTAACCTGAATACCTCAACTATATTTCAAATGCAATAAATTCCTTTGCAAATTTGCTAACAACGAAAGGAATTCAAGTTTACTAAAAACTAAGAATATTTGATTTGATGCTTAAAGCTCTTAGCGAGCGACCACTGTATATACGTTTTACCCTTTGGTAACAGAGCCTAAATAATGAACAAGAATAAATGGAATTTGATCTATGTATTAAGCTTAATTTAAGTATGTGTATTGTCAATTTGATGGGAAAAGAAACTTTTGTGGTGCATTTTGATAAAAAAAACGCACATCAACTTTTAGCGACATAACAAACAAAGCAAACTACAGTATAGACAAAACAGAAAACAATAACATATACGTATTATATATAAATGTGCATGTATTTACTTCTAAATGTGTCATTGCCCCGCCCAGTTCCGTTTGATGAAACATTTAATACGAATACGAAATCGAATCTCTAACGATATTTTTTATGCTACTGGTTTAAGGTATGATTATTATTATTATTATTATTATTTTTGTATAAAGAGTATTATGATATTATACGTATATGAATTTGTCTCTCGGTTGATGGTAAGCATTTGCTCAATTTATTTTAAACTACAGCA
Source organism: Drosophila robusta (assembly GCA_035043565.1). Lineage (NCBI taxonomy): Eukaryota > Metazoa > Arthropoda > Insecta > Diptera > Drosophilidae > Drosophila > Drosophila robusta. The sequence continues at coordinate 5,731,696 of JAWNMW010000583.1, read as the reverse complement.
GCTCTCGCACTTTTTGCACCTGTGTACCTACTAATTTAAGAACAAAACTATGTATTTACTTACTATTCAACGCTTCTCTACTATACACTTGTTATGTTTATACACTATGAACAACAACAACAATAAGCAACTATCGAACAAAATATAATCTCAGTGATTCTATTAATTTCACCTTCTACACACACACGCAGACACACACACACTTACACTATCATGAACTCAGTGACCAAAAGGTTGTAACAAATTATTCTCACTATGGCTTTAAATTTTTAGATTTCTATGATTTTTTTACATACTTTTTAATTTTGTTGTTAGTAATACAGTGGTCGTTTGATGATTGATGCGCTCAATACAAAATTAAATAAAAATTCTAATTTCTAGATAATTTCCAAGCGACTACTGTACTTTGTTTAATCACCTTGAACAGAATTAGCAAAAATTTTTAGAACTGAAATTGTAATTATACTGATGATATTTACAAACGATTTTTTTTATCTATGTACGTTCCCAATTTTGCAATATATAGATATATATAATTATGTGTATTATTTTGTATTCGTTTTTCGTGTTTCAAAAATAAAGTTATGATAAATCATAGAAGCGTGTTTTCATTGTGCAAACGAATAATTTTATTGATTAAATAGTTTTAGGTGATAAATATATAAACATACGCATATATGCTTATAAGCGTTTAGCTGCAGCTAAATCGCTGGTAAGTGTTTAGTTTGTATCCATTTGTTAAATATGAAGAAAAACTGCATTTGAATTTAACTAGAGCTTGTCGTGGTGGGCAGCGCGCCGAGCACATCCTCAATGAAGCTATCCGGCTGCTCGATCAGATTTAGTAGGCCTGCAATTAAACGAATTAATATAAAATTGACTGCATTGAGTGGAGAAATAATGCCAAAACATACCCGCCACATCGCAAAACTCGCCAAACGAGGTGCACGGCAAAAACTCATCGGTCAACGTTTGCAGTATGCCGTCCGTGGACTTGAGCATGGCCTCATCATTCTTGCGTACGTATTCAAATAGGGATGCGGGCCAATCGTCCTCCTTGATGATGGTGACCGTCTTGAAGAGCGTATTGTAGATCATATCGACGAGTGCCCACATCATAAGGAACGGCTTATATACGCTATACTCCTTGGCCTGTCGATCCGCCGGCGATAGCAGCGCCTTGCACAGCACCGACGGCGAAACGTGACGCGCCTGGGCGACGGCCACCAGACGCTTGAGATGCGCCAGCTTGTGCTTGTTCCACAGCTCTCGACTGTGCAGCGACAGCGATATGGTGATCATGTAAAGCGGCCCGTCCACCTCGTAGCCGCACTCCAGCCATTTCTCCGATGGCGCCGCCGTCAGATAGTTGAGCAGCGTTTTGCTGTCGCGCGCATGGCAGCGCGAGGAGAGCAGCAAATAGACCGCATAGAAGAGCAGGTAGGGTACAAAGTGCATATTCGACTGTGGACCGCCGCCGCCGGCGTCATCGTGAAAGCTACGCTCCCAGGCGAAACGCACCAGCAACAGCTTCAGATCGTGCACGCTGCTCGCATACGAGATGTCGCAGCGTTGGGTGCTCTCCTGCATGTAGCTGCTGTGCCGGGTCATGCAGCCGGAGAAGGCCGCCTCACCGACGGCGGGGCCCCAGAGCGGCAGCAGACCGTTGCAGCGTGTGTTCGCATTTTGGAGGCTGGCGCGTTCCCATTCGTCGCGACCGCGCGTCAAACGGATGGCCGAGGTGTGACAGTCCACGTGCACCACATTGAAGTGGGTGACGGTGGTGTAGCCGATGGTCTTGCGTGACTTCAGCTCGAATTCCTCGACATTGCAGCGCTTGGTGAACGTATAGATGCCCAGCACCTTTTCCGGCTGGCAGGCGTAGCCCTCGCGGCAAATGAAGCACGTGAGGCCCGTCTCATCGCGCAGCTTCTCGATCTTCTGCAGAATGGAGCCCTTGGCCGTCACCTGGCCCTTCTCGTTGGTCCGCATGCCCAGCGCGTCCAGTTGCTTTTCGCGCGTCGCCATCGCCAGGCGTTTCTTCTCGGCACGCGTAAAGTCGCGCACCTGCTGCACCCGCGACGCCGTCGCCGCGTCCGTGCTGAGCGCCTCCAGCAAGTTTTCGGCCAGACTGCCGACATGCTCGTCACTGGACACCTGTTCCAAACGATGTATAATCGGTATTATGTCCTTGCTAATCGCCAGCTGGGTGGCCTCGTGATGATTGGCCAAGCCGGTGAGGAAGCGCAAGATGTACTTCAGGCTCGGCCGCGAAATGAACTCCTTCAGCTCATCGGAGTCGGTGCGCAGCAGCGTGGGCTTCACGCACGGCGCATGCTCCGTAATATAGGCCAAGGCGCGCTCCACAATGCCCAGCCCGACAATGTAATCCTTCAGTGTGCCGCCAATGCAGTTGTGCTCAATTTGATTTGTGAGCACGCAGAACAGTTCCAGCTTAAACTCCTCCTCGGTGGTGCGCTCGTTGTCGAAGCGATTGAAGTCCAAAGTGTGCTGTTAGTCAGAATAGGAACAGGTATCAGATTAGATTAGGTATCATTGTAGAGAATATATATAACAACTAAGGACGCATTCACATTCACAACAACTTAACGTCGAAAACAGTCTTACATTTTATTGTCATTTTGGCAAAATTGGGAAATAGGATCGGCTTGATCTTAAAAGGAGGCTAAAAACAGTCTACAAATTTGGTCTTTTACTCTGAATTTGTAGGTGATATCAATATTTGCTGTTTACACGCTCCCAATATATATAGATTAAATCGATTTGCCACATCCCCAGTAAGCGTAGTAAAAAAATCTTGAAACTTTATCTGACTATATACGAGTATATACGCCAAGTTTCAATATATTCAATATTGTATTCATATGGACGGGCTATGTAAAAATCTTTGCACTTCCTTAAGGAGTACACATATGATATATATAGATATATAGATATAGGTTTAGAAAACTTTCAAATTGCCAAGACAATTGCTCAAGAGTTATATAATACATAAACTATATGCTTAATATTAACATATACTAAAAGTATTTGAAATCCCAAAATTGACTAGATAAGTATAGCCAATAAATCTTAAAATACAAAACAGTTTCTGAAACAAACACTTTCGATTTTGATTCTATGGTAATATATAGAAAAGTAGTAAATTTTCACATCTTAGCCTGAGTGGAAAAACAAGTAAAGTAACACGTAAACCTAACCAACAAGAATTGGTATTCACGATACCGTCTTAGAGACTACATCAAAATGGCAGCTAAAGCCAAGCCGGAACTGACCTTGAAGTGTTCACAGAGCAGCGCCATTTTGACCTCGTTGCCGTAGACGAGCGCGGCGAGGACGCGGATGAGATGGCGCAGCACGGATGGATTGTTGCGCACGTTCGGGCAGTCGGTGCAGGAGATCAGCGCGCTGACGTATTCCGGGCCGCCGAAGGTCAGCGAGAATTGCAGGAACGAGTCGAGCGTATCGCTGGCGGCCTTCGAGAGAATCGTCTCCATGATCTCGAGCAGCTGTTCGGTGACGGCCGATTGTATGGAATCATTTTCGGATTGCAAACACATCTGGAGCACCTTCAGCAGCGTGTTGATCGCACCGATTTCGGGCTGGCAGAGCACCTCCTGGCAGCGGCGCACCTTCACGCAGATGAGGAACAGCTTGAGCAGCACCTGGATGAGTTCACGCTGGCGCGAGATCCGCTGCAGGCTGCCAATGCGCTCCAGCATGACGCGCAGGCCGTTGCAATCGGCCAGCACATTGGCCATGCGATACAGCTGCTCGGTGTCCACCTGTTCCTGGCTCTTGTTGTTCAGCGTCTCGACGAACTCCTCGGTGGCATCGCCCAGCAGGCCGCGCATCCGGTACACGATGCGCATGGCGTCCCGGTCGCCACCCTCGGCCAGCCAGACCTTCTTGTACACATCCTTGACGGGCAGATCCAGGCTGATGATCTTGTTGTTGACCAACAGCTCCATGCCATTGTCATCCTCCAGCAGGGCAATCAGCTCACAGTCGGTGCAGATTTTGTTCTTAACATCGCGCATCAGCGGACCGAGACCCACCTCACTGGACGGATACGGATTGCCCAGCATGCGTCCCTGCAGGAAGTCCTCCTGCTGCGGATCCTTCTCCAGCGTCATGTAAAACTCGCTCTCATCGTGCTCCTCGGGATGTATTATCGAGTACAGGCGCTCGAATATGAACACCGGCGTCTTGATGTCATTCATGCGCGTCTTCTCTACCGTATCGATGAGTATCTCCATAAAGGCGCGCGTCTCCTCCTCCGTGCCGCTGGTCATCTCCTCCAGCATTTCGAGCAGCTTCTCCTGCGCATCGTCGATCAGCCGTGTGCGCTGCACAACCAGACTGCGCAGCGCCAAATAGCTCTCGAGCACGGGTCCGAGCAGACGCGTCTTGTACGTGCGCCGGATGTTGGGACACTCGAGGAACAGCCAGAGCAGCTCCACATACTGACGCAGCGCATAGCCGAGCGACAGATCCGAGGAGAGCGAATGCTCCTCCATGCGATGTATTTTACCAATTTCGACAGCCAACAGCTGTGAGATCTCGCCGAGAACGCCGCGCAGCACCAGATACTGCAGCCAAGGCGTCTCGGTGGCCACGCTCCGATACAGGGTCAAGTACTCGGCGCTCGCCTCGCCCGCTTCGCCGACGTGCTTGAGGAAGCCGGTGAGCATGTTCAGTGCCTGCTGTTTGCGTTCGCTGGTGCGGCACAGGCCGCTGAGCAGCGAGCACGCCAGCTGGCGGCCGAAACGCGAGTTCGCATTGAAGAGCAGCGGCTGAATCCATTTGGCATTGAAAACGAGCGGCTTGATGACCTTCTCCTTGTCGAGCACCTGTTGGCGCCAACGATGGCCGTACTTTTCGGCCAAAAAGGCGGCGCGCACATCGCCACGGCGTCCGCCCTTGATGGGCGCATCTCCGACCTGCGATTGTTGTTGCTGCTTGTTGTTGCTATTGCTGCTGCTGCGCTGCTGCTGCTGCTTGCCGCCCTCTTGGCGCTGATATTTGTTGGTGGGCATGCGACTGCTCCACGCGCTGTACTCATGATTGCGGTCCGAGCTGAGCCAGGCGCGATAGTCGATGGTGTTGCCCTCGAGCAGCTTGATGCTGCACAGCTCCGTGGGCCCCAATTGCTGTTGCTGCGGCTGTTGTTGCTGCTGCTGCTGCTGCGGCGGCGTCGGCTGAGTGTTGTTGTTCTTGCTGCCGCTGCTGGGCAGCGCCGGACAAATGAGGTTCTGCATGATGCGCAGGCAGGGATGCAGCACCGATGTAACGGGACCACGTGGCAAGCTGGCGAGTGCGATAAGATTGTGATTAGAAGATATAGGCTATATATGCTCTAGTCAGGAGTGCCCGACCAGGGGACCGGCTGATCCTGAACTCCCCAACTTCCCACTTTACTAAGCTGCTGAACTTTAAAAGAGCATCTAAATCTATGTTCAAACCAAAGGATAAATCTGTACTACTTGAATTGCGTTTTTAGGCAAACAAAAAAAATATCCAAAAAAAACTAAATATTCCTGATCTGCGTCTGGTTCACGAGAATATACTAAGCCAAATTTGTTGGCGCTAAGTAGGATAGTTTGTGAAATATGTCAAGAAAGCTATGTCTTAATACCGATATTTATCGATATTAATGAAATGTGGTAAGATATCAGGAAAACAGATAAGCTCGTATTGTGTATTGTATAGGAGAATCTATAGTCGAAAAGTTTAGGTCTCTAGCTTTTATAGTTTACGTATTTTACGTGAGTTACTGCCATGTTGGCTTGAGCTCACGGTTCCGAGAACAGGATTAAATTAGCGCTCCTTAAAAATACTGCAGGTTCAGCATCGTCTCGGCATGACACACGGTATGGGGTGAGGCCCATCTTTGGGTACAGTACTCGCTTGTTTCACGCAACTCCACGCTCTTCCCGCAATTGGTTATTAACTCGCAGCCAAATTAGGAAGGACAAGTTCCGCGGACTCCTGCCTATCCGTAGTACTAAATCAGCACAGCTTTTGTCCGTAGTCGCAACTACTCCCCGCTTCCGACAACATGGAATGGGCAATCCCTCGAATGCCAGGACTAATGAATTAATCCACCTACCGACAGTTGCTGATGAACAGCTCAAAGATGACCTTCAGCTTGTACTCCCAGCAGACATCATCCTGTCCCAGCAGCACCTCCAGCAGCGTCATCTCCTGGTGCACAGCCGCCTCCAGGCTAATCAGCGGTATGGCGCCCATTAGTGCGTTCTTCACACGCGTCGTCACCAGCTGCAGCAGATGCATGCACGCCTCGGCATTATCCTTGGTGAGCACGACCAGCAGATTGCGCACCTCCTCCTGGATTTGCGGCGTGCCGCGACGCAGATTGTGCTCGGCCAGCTCGGCGACCAGGCCCTGGCTGTAGAGGCCGACGCGACAGTCGTAGTTGTAGGCCATGGCGCGCAGCAGCGTGAGGCACTGCTCGGTGGAGGCCAAAGCGCAGCCGTAGCAGCGATTCGTCGTGTGCGCCGACTCGGCGCCCGAGGGCATATTGACAGCCGGCTGATCCTGTTGCTGGCGATCGTAGGCAACCAGTTCACTGGAAAGGAAAGCAGCAGAAATTTAAATGCTGATAAGACTGGTGTAAACTGCAGTCTAGCTCACCTGCGACATGCCTTGACCTTTTGCACAATCTTGCTGAGCTCCTCGAAGCTGGTGCGCGATTCGACGCAGTATTTCTGGGCGAGCAGCTGTATGATCTTGTTCACCTGCGAGGTGCTGTGCACGCTGCCCATATTGTCCTCGACGAGGCGATCGCTGCTGCGGTGTTCGGCGACCTTTTGGATGAGCAGCTCGAGCATTTGCTTGTTGGTCAACAGCTGGCGATAGATGCGATCGGCACGCTCCAGCGAGCTATGTATCAGTTGGACAGTCTTGGCGCGATCCTCGGCGGACTCGATCGGATCGACGGCGCAACAGACGCGCGCATACATGCTGAAATCAAATTTGGCATACTTGCAGAAGCCGCACGAGTGGCACAAGAACGGATCCTTCTCATCGTAGTTGATGGCACGGCACTTGTGGCACTGGAACACATTCTCGCCGCAATTGCCACAAACGCCCGGATACGCGGGCACCGCTGCACTGCACCGTGGACACTGCAAATTCTCGCTGGAACCGCTAACAGTCTCGTAAAAGTCCGCAAATTCGATCATCAGATTGCACGCGGTGATCGGCAGCGGAAAATCGATCTTCAACTCAGTCTGTCCCGACTGCAGCGAGACGGAGCGCGCCTTGTGCCACAGCGCCGGACGATTCTTGAGCTCGACGACGGCCTGCACGCTGCGATTGTTGTAGTAAACGTTGATGGTGCGCACCATTTTGGAGCGCTTGAGATCGGCAATGCGCACGATGAGCTTGGATATGGTGTGGCATTGCACCAGCTTGTAGATCATGGTGGTCGTGGTGTACTTCGAGTCCGACTTGACCGAGGGCAGCTTAATATTCGCCATGGGCACCTCCGGATTGTTGCACACCAAACACGGCTCCGATTCCAAGTAGTAGCCATTTACCTGTATTCAATTTGAATTAGATTTGATTAATAACTATTTATAATGAGAAGTTAAATTAGACTTGTCTCCTACATAATTATTATGTACATAATATAGACGTCTTAAGGTATACAAAAAACAAGCAGAAATTAGTAAAAATTTTAGACTAGATACCGAAAAATTGATGATCAAAAATTGTGTAGAGGATCGATTGGAAGTCACATTCCCATACTCGTACCAAAGATCAGATAATAACTAGTGCAAACACATATAACAGGCAGAGTAAGACTTATTCAACCTCATAATGTAGTTATACATGTAAACTTGATCAGCAATAAATACCGAACTTATCTAGCTATATGCTTCTATGTCAACTTGTCATCACGGAGACTACAAAGGCCAAGCCTTACTGTAACTTCTCTAAAATCTCAAATCACAGAAGTATATCTCACAACTGCTCGTTTTTTTCAAAACCGATAACTATCGATTTTTTCTAAAAGACAACTCATATTTGATATTAAAAAGCTTACGGCAGCTTTTTAGAATTTCAAAACGCAAAGCGAATATATATATTATTTTCGATAAACCGATAAATATCGGTTTTTTGGCTATTTTTAAAAAAACATCTCATATTTGATAGTATAAAAGCTATTTACACAATATTTTATAGAAAATAACACCTCAAGTTTATAAGGCCATTTTCCCGAAATCGATTAATATCAAGCGCAACAATACGCCATCAACTCACCTGCAGTATGGACTCCAGTGTGGTATAGATGGGCGCATTTGGATGCTTGCAGATCAGCTCATTCTGCTGACGCAGCACCTCCACGGCACGGGACACAAACTCCGGCAAACGTTCCGTAATGCTGCGCGTGCTGAGCGTCAAATAGCCGAGCAGATCGACAAATTGAGCTGTGCGACGACCGTAGCTGGGCACCAGGGGCCACAGATTCCAGAAGATGGTGAGCAACTTCTCGCGCTGGCGCTCATTGGCATGCTCGAAGAGACCCGTCATGAAGCTGTGCGCCTGCCAGCGCAACTGGCTGACATTGTTCTCCAGCAGGAAGATGCGCACAAAGCGGATGATGAGCGCATCGCTGGCATAGCGAAAGATCTGATGCACGAATGTGCTGCACTGGGCGGGATCAAATTTGGAATAATAGGCGGTATCGGTGTCCTCGCTCTTCTCGCGATCGCTGCGTAGCTTGCCGCTCGTCGAGGCCTGTTGCGTTTGCTGCTGCTGCTGCTGCTGCTGTTGCTTGATGCCAGCTATGGGTTGGGGTATATTGCAGACAGCCGCTTGTAAAAGCTGAATAATAATGGGCGAAACGCCATCGTCCAGCTGATAGCAGGCAATCTCCATGAGCATGGCCAGCGCATCCTCGTGCACCACGCAGAACTTTTGCCAGTTTCCGGTGCGCATTTGGCTAATCTCCTGGCAGGTGCGCAAATGCTCCGTCAGCTCCACCAGCGCATCGTAGCTGAGCAGCGGCGGATTGGCGTTATAAGGAGCGCCGTTCTACAAAAGCAACAACATAACATTTAGCTAATCCTCTAAAGAATTAAAGCCAATTTAATGCTCACCTTGCTGCTGACTATGCTGCAGACACGCTTCACCACGCGGAAGTGCGCGTCCAGCGAATGGCCATCGCGATACATGCGGAACTTCTCCTTGCTGCCGCAGATGTACATCAGCAGCTTGCGCACCTGGCGACGCAGCAGCGCATTCAGATTTAGCATCATGTACTCGCAGAGCGTAAAGGTCATGGCCTCACAGAATCCGCTGTCATAGTTATCCGGATGGGCGCTGCTCAGGCGCAGTATCTGATACGGCAGACGGACAATGATCTCCGTGAGCAGTGCATCGTACGATTCAAAAATATCGGGATAGTTTTTCAAATAATTGTGCGGTATGAGTATCGATATGTCTGGCTTGGGTCCATGCTTGATCGGCTTTAATAGCTGGCCGGCTGTTCCGGTGCCGCTAATTATGCCACTTGCCGCCTGGACGACTCCGGCGCCGCCGGCAGCATAGGGATCGCCGAGCACCTGTTTCCAGTGCACCAGCAGCGTGTTGAGCGCCTCCAGAGCGTAGACAAATGCGCCGCTTTTGCTCAGCACATTCGCCGTGGTGCCGGCCACAAAGGAGCTGTTATCCTTGAACTGATGTGGCGGCGATGTGGTGCCCGTTTGCTTGGATTTGGTTTTACCCATCATGACGCCGAACAGCGAGAGCAGTGCCAGACGCACCTCATTGCCGGGACACTTTGTTTCCATCTAAAATATTATAAAACGATTAATTTATTGTATTTTGAAATTTAATTGCAGTCTCTTGATTTACCCTGGTGGCCGCGCCACGTTTGCCTATCTCCACGTACTCCACCAGCGCGGCGAGCAGATCCTGCAGGACCTGCTGATCCCGCTCGTTGTTGCCATTGAGATCTGTAGTCAGCATGAGTATCACCTGGATCAACGGTATAGCCTGCAAGCCATTGCACAGATCAAACGTGCCCAGATGCTCGATTATGCTCTCCAGCACGGCAATTCTGTGGAGGGGTTTAATTAATAATGATATGCGTTATATTTATGAGTTATTTAGTTTTATATATGCATTAAAAGTATCATAACTCTGTCAAAATTGAACTGATTTCGAAATTGAACGACTTTTTGTCCCAATATTAATTATGTATTTAAATCTGGATACATAGACTTTGGTCCAAGTTCATGTTATATTTTTACCCAAATATTTGTATATGGACATATATGCAAATCTTAGACTTTTTAATGTGGACTGAATTTTCAAATCTGCATGCACAATTTTTGGTCCAAATTCAACTGTAAATCCCATACAGAATTAGGTATATATTTGCAAAAACTGAACGGGTTTTTGATTTGGAAGGACATCGCGTTCATGGTATGTATGACCTATAGATCAAGTCTGCAGATAAATCTAAAAACGCAATTTGTGATTCAAACTTATGCTGAAATCTCCAGTCAACTTTAAATTGTATCCTAAATAGTTTAAATTATATCCTAAATGGATGTGGTATATTTAAAACTAACATAACATTGCAAAACTGACCTGATTTTGAGAAACATTTTGCAAGGGAAGGCCATTTCGTTTCTGGTTTAATCTATATCAATTCTGCATTTAAATCTCAAAATGTAATTTAGTGTTGTGTAATTTAATGGTTTGGTGTTTGCATTAATTCCAGTCACTGTTTAATTGAAATCTAAATAATCCCATAAATTTCAATAAACCTAATTGGACAAATCTGAATGTGTTCCCAAGTCAGGTTTAAATTGTATCCAAAATAATACCAAAGATTTAAAAATTGTACAGTGTCTTATGGGAAATCATTTCGGGTTTTTCTCAGGACCACCCTCTAGATGGCCTTATTACATATTTAGCTTTCACAACACTCACCTCAAGTCGTGCAGTTTGCTTAGCTTCTCGTCCTCGTTGATCTCGATGTCTTCGCTGCTGCTCATGGCGCTGAGCGCGGCGACGCAGCCGCTGCTCGTGCCCGGCTGCTCCTGGTCCTTGCTCTGGCGCGGCGGCGAGGCGTTCGCATGGTCGCCAAAGTTGCTGCTGCGCGCCGAGGTGCCGCCGATGCTTTCGACGCCGCTGCCGCCGCTCTCGGAGCCGCCGCTGCCCGCCGGCTCGGCCGGCGAGGTGCGCAACGTTGACCCATCGGTGGCCACATTGGAGCCCTCATCGTCATCGGAGCCGGCAGCATCACCGCTGGCGGCCGCATTAGCCGCAGCCGCTGATCCCAAACGTATGCCCTGTAAATTGGCCAAGCCCTGCTGCAGAGATTGCAGCGCGTTCGCATCGCCGCCGTGCTGCTGCAGGCTGAGCGCAATGGCAATGTCCATGATGGCCTCATCGTCGGCATCTTCGGGCAGGCCGAGCAGTCTTGGAAAGCCGCCGCCCATGAAAGCCTCCAGATTGAGCAGCTGCTGCTGCTGCTGCTGGTGTTGTTGTTGTTGCTGATGCTGCTGCTGATTGCCGCCCGCTCCGTCCTGCTCCATGAGCACATCAACACCGGCACCAATGCCAGCGGCGGCGTCCACGGCCGCTGCGGCGGCCTCCTCAATGATATCGCTGGCCGCCTGCGAGGCGGCGCCCTGCAGAGCGCTCAGATTGCTGCTGCTGATGGCCGACGTTGAGGGCGTCGGCGTCGAGCAGGCGGGCGGGGTGGTCACAACGGCCACCTTGCGTCGCTTCATGCGCGCGCTGAGCAGCAGGATGAGCGCCTCCTTGGCGCTGTGGCTGATCACGCTCGCGTCGTGCTTGAGCAGCTCAATGAAGTACTTGGTCATGCGGCCCACCTGGTTGGCATCGGCCAGCGCCAGACCATACATGATCTCCACCAGGCAGTGGACAATCGTCTCCGTCTGGCAGAGGCCGCGTCGCACAATATTCGTGGGCTCATCCAGCGCGGGCGTCACCTTGTGCAGCTCCAGCACAATGGCCATCAGCGCGGGCACAATATCATAGCTGCACTCGGCACAAATCTTTGCCAGCGACAGCGGACGCGCATTGGCAATGCCGCGCACCAGCAGTATGAGCCGATAGAAGGCCTCCGGATCAATGTCCTGCAGAGTGTCCAACTGCGTCAGCTTGGGCTGCATTGCCTGCAGCTCGCCGTGCACAAACTGCAGCAGCACGCTATCCTTGTAGCCGTGATAGGCGCTCCGGCTGCCGTACATTGTGGCCAGCACATAGCGTGCCTGGGTCTGCACCGGATTCGGTGTGGGCAACAACAGCAGAGCGCTGGCCGTCTTCACAGCCTTCTGGCGTATGGCGGCGGCGACGGCGCCACCGTTGCCCAGCAAGTGGAGCGCACAGTCGAGCACCTCCAGCAGATGGGTGCACATGCGATCCAATTGAGTGATGGAATTGAAGCCTTCACCAAAGTTGGCCGCACTGGCGGGCGAGGCAACGGTCGTCGCTGCGCTGGCGGCGCCACCGACAGTGGCCGGCAGCTCCTCGCTGTCGTCGGGCCAGCCCACCAGCTCCTTGGACTTGCCGTACACCTCGATGCAGTCGAGCAGCGTCACGTGCTCGGGATCCTGCGATTTGGCAAAGCACACCTTGAGCAGCTTATCCGACTGCAGCATCTCCTCACGCGTCAGGGGTATATCGAACCAGCGGGCACGTCGCACCGGCGTCGCTATCGTTCGTCCCAAGACGCTAACCGAGAGCGGAGCACGCTGCGTATCCTGTGTGCCCAACAGGACGCGTATGCCCACCATCACCATGTTCGGATCGTTGTTGAGCACCTCCAGCGTGAAGCCGTTAATACGCGTACTGGCCACAAACATGCCCGTCGAGAACAGGCGCGTCTTTAGCTTCTGCTTGTTGTAGATCTGGAGCAGATCGTTGCCACCGAACTCCACGTCAGCGAGCATGTTGCAATGCTCAAAGAAATCAATGGGAAACACGGGCACGCCGCCAGCCGTCAGTTGTTTCTGCTGCACACCAGCGGATTTGCGTGGCAGCTTGTTGGGTTTGGCCAACTTGGGGCTGGTGGCGGACAACGGGCTGGCACTCTTCGCCAGCAGTGTGGCGGAGTACAGCTGATTGCCCAGCGGTTGGACGCGTGGCGACAGCCAGAAGCTGGTGTGCTCCGGCTGGGCGGAAAAGATGCGCAGGCTGCCATCCTCGCAGAGTAGCAGCAACGTGGTCTTCTCGGTGCCAGCCACCGAATGCCGTATGCCCACCACATCCATAATGCGTGACTTGGCCGACTGTGCCTTGATCTCCTGCATGTAGATGAGCTCCGGAGTGAGCATCAATATAATGGGATTATTCGAGGTCTGCATGTTGGCATAAATTAGGCCGGGATGTCCGGCTACCTCGGTCCATTGGACCAGCGGCTGTAGCGGACCCTTCGATGAGGATTTGGTAACAGCCGAATTGGTGTCCAGATGATAGATGCCCTTAACGCCCTGATTGACGTTCGTCAACGGGGAGACAAAGCTGCGACCCGACGCATAGCTATAGAAGAGCAACTGCAGCGCGTGCGAATAGTAAATGGAGACGCCACCGCCGCCCACCTGGCCATTAACGTCCTTGATGTGATGATGGCTCAGCTCCAAAGTGTTCGTCACATAGAAATCACCGTGCACGGCGAGACTCTGTTCGTCCAGGCTTTGATAATAGATATAGCCGCTGCTGGCAAAGGTCAGCATATAATAGGCGCCTTCCTGGTACATGAAGGTACAATCGCGTATCTTGCCCACGGCGACCAGATAATAGTATTTCGGACTATACGCATCCAGGGCCAGATCGTAGATTTTCACGTAGTCCGAGGTGACCAGCGCCAGCAGTGTCTGTGAGCCTGGCAGCCAGACGGCCTTCTTGATGTAGTTGCCGTTGTCCAGCTGGGGTGTGACCACAATGTGCTCGTTGGTGCTGCCGCTGCTGGAGAAGGTCAGCACGTGGCATTCCTTGAGACCGCAGACGGCCAAGCAATCCTCGTTGCACGGATTGGCGGCCAGCGAGAGCACCGTGCACGCAATCGGCGCCGAACTGAGCTGGGTGAGCGTCAGCTTACGCTTGGAGGCATCCGCCTGCTTTAGCAGCGCCGATAGCTGCAATATGGTCACCTTGCCCTTCTCGTGCGAGACGGCCAGCTGCTGGCGCCTGCCATGCGGCGACGACAGGCAGCAGAAGGCGACGCGACGCACCACGCCCGACGAGATCAGATGCTTGATCGTTTGGCCCTGATCGCCCGAGTAGTTCATGCGCACGTTCTCAAAGGCGCCCTCCTGCGAGCCCAACGTGGCGAACATTAGCTGATCGGTGACCTAAAAAAAAAAAAGGTTTAATATGTGAATAAGTGAAAGACTAGGAGATACCCTGAACCCAACTGCCAGCTGTCGTTACTTCTAAATTAAGGCTGTACTAAGTGAATGGTGATTTTACAAATTATGGAGCGAGTGGGGGTACGGATCCAAGAAGTGAAATATTCCAGACCCGTGTATAGTTTACGAGGACACCCTAAACTAAATTGAAGGCTCTAGCTCTTATAGTCTCCGAAATGAGACAAGAAAACCCTGTCTTAGTATCAATATTTATATTTAATGAAATGGGTTGAGATATCGAAAGAAAAGTAATAAATTTAGTATGGGAGAATCTATATAGTTTCCGATCGACTCATTCTGATACATTTGCACAAATCCATTATACCAATTTTTAGCCATTTTCAATGGTTAAAAATATCCTACATTGAGTCTTTGATATAATACTATTCCTAGATCCCAACCAGCGTTAAAATATTTGTATTTGGATTCGACTTTTAAAAACTTCGTCATTTTGAAGGTTACACGAAATATTCTTGATCTGTTTCAACTATGCGGAATCTAAATACTCTATCCCTTACATTTTGCGAAATACTGTCAAAGAAGGGAATGTACAATATATAATATGCTCAAAAAAGTGAGAATGGAAATCGATATATATCGATTTTAGACTAGTCAAAGAAATTAGCTGCTGGCGCCGGAAAAGTTTCCTGCCAGACAGGCCCACAATCCAATATTACTAGACACACTGTGCCTAGATACGCACCTGGAAACTCTGCTCCAGCTGATGCAGTCGCTCCAAGGCGGCCGTCGCGCGCTTGTGACAGCCCACGATCGAGTAAAGCGTGCAGTTCTCGCGAATCGAAGGCAACAGCACATCGAAATACTCGAGAATGCAGCGGACGACGAGCAGCCACTGATCCGGATGCTGCAGTGCCTCGCGATGCGGCTCCAGCAGTTTGCCGAGCAGCGCAATCCGCTCGTTGCTCAGCGACTCCTTGCGCACCTGTGTGGGCGGCGACGGTCGCTTCTTGCCGGCGGTCAACAGGCTCATATGAGCGGAGACATAGCCATCGCGTGCATCACAGCCGCTGGTGGGCAGACGTCGGCTGAGGGCCTGACAGGAGCCGTCCTCCTTGGCGCCGCAATCGCAAAAGAAATTGCCGTACTTGGCATAGCTGACATCGTGACCCTTGTGACAGACCCGGGCGCAAACGGAACAAACGCCAACGGTGTTGATCATGTTGCAAGTGTGGCAATGATACCAATGCTGGTTCATGAACTCCTTTTGGGTCTGCGAGAACGTGCACAGCTTGTTGTTCAGCGTATCCTCATCGGAGTCGTCGAGCATTGAATCCTGCTCCTGCTGCTCGTCCACCAGCTCATCGTACATCTCGTCGATGTCCGACTGCAGCTCATCGTCCCAGGGCGGCATATGCTGCCTGCTGCCCCGATACCCAATGCCCTGCAGCAGCTCGCTGAGGTAGCGCAGCAGGGCGCTCACATTCTCGGCATGGCGCAGCTGCTTATCCGGCAGCTGGAGCTTGGCCAGCTCGAGCCACAGCAGCGTCGTATTGAACAGCGCCACATGACCGCGTGCGGGCGACGCATCCGCCAGCGTTACCATTATCTGCAGCACATCCGCAAAATCGCAGCCATCCTGCGGCGGCGTTATCAGCGTCTGACCCAGCTGCAGCAGCGCCTGGAAGAGCGGCGGCGCCAACTGTGCCGCCGCCGGCTGATCGCGCACCAGCGACTTAATAAAGCTCAACAGCAACGAACCGTTTCGGGGCTGGGCGCTGGCGCTGGCGCTCTGCTGATCGCAGGCCTGCGAGGAGTCCTCCGATTGGTTATTGGGCTGATTGTTGCCTTGCCAGAGACTCAGGATTTGCGATGTATTTGGTGCGGCATTGCCAGCGCCCGCGCAATCGTAGTCAATGTCCATGGCGTCCAGTTGATCCGAGATGCTGGGCATGGCCGAAACGGTGGCCATATTGGTGGGCGTCTGGGCATTGCTGCTGGAGCTGCTCGAGGGCTGCATAATGCTGGTGAGGAGCTTGCACGAGGCCTCGCAGCTGCTATTGTTGGCCGCGGCGCTGACCACATTCGGTCCGTATATAATGTGCGCCAGCCAGAGCTTTAAACGTGCCACATCCACGCTGGCCAGCTCGGCGAAGCATTCGACCAGCTCCTCATGCTGGAAATGTGCCTCCAGCTGGGTGGCCTGCTCGAACAGACGCTCCACAAACTGCAGCATTTTGCGGGCATAGCTCAGCGGCAGCGAGGTGCCCGTAAAGGACAACAGCAAGGTGGTCAAACTGCCCGCACGCTGCTCCTTGAAGAACTGACGCATCGCCTGCACAGCTGTCGTCACGTCCAGCATTTTAATCATGGTCTTGAGCACGGCAAACAACATGGATTCGTTGAAGAGCGCACGCTGCTCCTGCTCAGCGGCCGGCAATGTCGACGGCAGTTTGAGCTCGGCGGCAAAGTCAATCAGCATGTGATAGCAGTGTCCGATCATGTGCTCGAAGAGCAGCTGCTTGTGCGCCTCGTTGGTCAGCCCGTGCAGCATTTCGCGCAGGCACTGTTCGCTCTGGCTCTGCAGATAATCGGTGCGCATGTCCATCATGGAGGCGATCAGCATGGGCTTCAGCTTCATCTCCACCTCGCTAATGGCCGTGCAGTAGGGCAACATCAATTCCAGCAGATTAAGTATCGATTTCAGGCAATGCTTTAGCGTGTGCAGCGTTGTGTACGTGTTCGACTTGGTCAGCTCGGTGATGTGTGCATCGATAACGTTCAGCGTGTAGGGCTCCACGGGATGCTGTTTGCCATTGAAGGCATCATCGTTGACCAGCAGACACTTGGGCCACTCGTTGGCTATCAACTGTTTGTCCTCGTTCGGCAGCAGTTTCAGAAATGCCACGTGCAGCTCCAGCATAATCGCCGGTTTGTCGCTTACAATGGGCACAATGAGATTGAGCGCCTGTTCCGGCGTGCTGCTGGACAGCTGCTTTAACATCTGGATGCGCACAATATGCGAGATCAGACCATAGGCCTCCATCAGCTTGACCAGCAGCTCATTGCTTAGCTGGGTGCGCTCGAGCAGCTCGCCCGGCGTGAGTATGTTCTCCTCCGCTAACTTCGAGTGGTGATCGTCAATCGACTCGCTGGAGGAGTACACCTCCGGATCGGTGGCAGCGCCGGAATTGTCACGTTCGCGACTCTCGGACGTGATGCTCTCGCTGTCGCTCTCCTTGCGATGCAGCTTGTAGCCCTCCTTATCGGCCCAGGCCACAGCCTGCATGTGGGCAACCACGGCATCAAGCAGAATCAGATCGGAGAGACGTGGATTTGGCGAGGCTAAACAGGAAATACATAAATGCATTAGTCGAGGTGAGTGCCACGGAATATAACCATACAAATATCATTCAGAGTAAAATAAAAATCCTTTTATATAATATAGTCTTGCCATTGGAACATTCGGTTAAAAATTTTAGATAAAAATTTAGATAAAAAATCTTACAATTCCATAGCAACGATCGGATAAAGTTTAAATTTTTGGAATTAGTTGGATGTTATCGAATTTAGTGCATTAATACTGAATATCCTTTTTCTAAAAGAAACATTCTTTTTGTCAGGTGTTTGTTGTTAAAGAAATAATACAAAACTATGTATTTCTTTTAATTTACATTAAAAATTAGCTAAACAAAAAATAATTTAATACTGAACATTGACTGCTCAGAATTTTTTTATACGGAGAGACGAAGGATGGCGTTAGTGTACCAAAAAAGGATGACATGCCAGGGTTTATAGAACAATATAGTATATAATATACTATATAAACTACAATTATATAGCAAAAGAACAATAAGTTCGTTCACATTGTCAACGGAATACAGATATGTCGGACTATATCAATATAGCAATTTGTCTGCAGACTATTTAAACTTTCAACTCTTTCTGTCTATTTTTCTATACCTTTTTTCAGCTGCTTATTGAACGCCTCCACGCCCAGCATGGTCTGCTTGATGCTGTAGCGTATGTCCGCCGTGTGGTCGCCCACCTGGGCCCACAAGGACTCCGCGTACTGTGTGTACATGCCCTGCTTGATGAGACTGTTGACCACGAGGTAATGTGAACGGGCCAAGGGGCAGCGTATGCTCCAAAGTAGCGAGTGCAGATTGGGCGCACGCTCCGCCTTCAAGGATTCCACGTGCGATGTGGAAGGCGGCAGGCCGAGCAGCAGTTTCCAGGTAATGCTAAAGCAATACTGCATGGCGCACAGATTATGCAGATTATCCTTGTCCCTGGTGTGCGCTGACATGTCCGTAATGGCCAGTATGTCAATGAGAGCATCCACCAGCAATGGATACTTGAGCTTATCGGGTGTGCATAAAATAAAATTCCAGGCTAGACCATCCAATTTGAATTCCTGCGCCCAATACGGCTTCGCCGGATCCGTGGTGACCAGCGAATAGAAAGTGGGTCGAATGCCTGTAAAACATAATTATAGAAGTAATTAATTTGTACAATAAGAAAATAAGAAAATCCCGCCTTACTTGAGTTTATGTCGCCCACCGTCGAATTGCGAAACTTTTCCTCAATGTCCTGACGGCAATAGGTGGTCAGTTTGGTGCGACTATTCAGTAGATCGGCAATCTTTTGTGTATCCGGCATGCTGCTCACGCTAAACAGATTCCAGCGCACCTGATCGAGCAGCTCAGGCGGTGCATTATACAGATGCTTCATCAGATACTCCAAAAAGAGCAGCAAACGGCTGAGCAGCATCATCTGGCTATTGCGCACGGGCCGCTCGGCGCTAATGCCGCGACAGACATCGGCGCAGCGTATGACACCGCCAGCCGTTAGGAGCAGTATCGATTTCTTCTGCATCAGATTTAGCGAATGGAACAGGAACAGCAACAGCTGTGCGTGTTCAATATTCAAATCCTCATAGTCCGTATCGCTGGCATTGGACGACGAACAGACGCCCTCGACCAGGGTGTTGATCAGACGATGCCAGACGGACAAGCAGGCCGCCTCCTTTTCCTGTGTTGGCTTCAGCAACAGTATCTGGACGAGCACAGACAACGTACTGGGATAGACTTGCAGTGGCCAACTGTTCGTATCCGTGGACCACGGCGAGATCGACAAGTGCTGCAACAAATTCGATTGTAGCTGCTCCGAGAGCAACGATGTCGAGATCAAATTGTGTATGTAACGTCCAGCAGCGCCCGAGAAGCGTATCATGGCCGTTTGCCAATTGGAACAGCTGCCTTCGCCGGCGCCGCCAGCGTTGGCGCCACCAGCCTCCTGGCGCATAACATCACGATCAAAGTCTTTGATAATATTGGCCATGAGCAGCATTTGCTGATCGCTGACACCTGCCTTCACATAGCGCTGCAGGTACGCATATCGATTGGCCAGGAATTGATCCAGGAAACAGAATATATCTGCGGCCAAGTCTAGATATTCATGCGGTTCGTCCAGTTTCGGAACTAACGCTGATTTTTGTTCACCGCTGCGCTCTTGGGTGCACGTATTGGCATTATCGTCATGGGTTTCCGGCGACAGCGTCTCCTTGAACCAATGGCCCAAATAGCTCTCGCTGTCATCCTCCTCCGAGTTGTCCGAACAGGAGAGCGAATCATTGAAATAGGTCGTCGAATCGGAGTAGCTAATCGGTTCACATTCGGTGCGATCTTTGGTATTGGCCCGTTTCAAGGTGCACGCCTTGCGGTAGGCCACCGTTGCCAAGAACGTGAAAAGTTGATGCAGTGTGGCGGTATTCAAGACGCGCACAATACGCTGCAGTGCCGTGTAATTCTGCAGTATGTCAAATTGTGCCGGCTCCACGTCCAGGCAGCTGCTGCTGGAGGCAATCGCCGGTGCCGTGCCGCAGGCAGATTCAATTTTCAGATCATCAATCAGCTCGGAGAGCAGCTTAATACTATGATTGGCTATGGCGGCATTCAGTTCGCCGAATCCTTGCTGCACTTTGAAGAGATTCACACGCGCTATGGGCGTGCTGGGCGTGGCCGTTGTTTGTTCGCTTGCGCTGGCCGAAGTTTTGCCCGTTGTTGTGCTGCTGCCGGATGCGCCCATGGCGCCCTGAATGCCACTGATGAGCAGCCAGGAACCGTAGCACAAATGATTCTGATAGACATGCATGCGTGCCGAGGCCTTGAACATATCGCCAATGCTCGTATAGATCTCCAGCGCCTTGTTCACTATGGTGCAGGCCTGTTCATCGAAATCATCGTGATCTTTGGCGCTGGATGAAACATTGCTGTTACCGGCGCCGCTGCCTTGGCTGGTCGATGCGGCGGCCGGCTGCTGCTGCTGCTGCTGCTTCTGGGATCCACTGCTCGCCTGACACATGCTCAGCACACTGGCCGCTATCGAGGTGAGCACAGCATTGTAGAGCGCTGCAATGCCGCACATCGACAGCTTCTCGATGCGACTCGGCGTCAGCGGCTGCAGTGCGATCAGCGAGTGCGCCTGTCCCAGTATGGAAAGATCGGTCAGCATATGCGCCATGGCCGATTTGACGGTGCTGGCCTCCACCTGGGTTAGCGGCAGATACAGCGGCTTGCCGCCCACAATTGCCTCCTGGTATTTGCAGCGATAGCGATTGAGCATGGGCAGGCCAACGCCCACGTCGAGCAGCGTATCCACGCCGTTTTGTTCCTGAAAGTACTCGACATTGGCTGCCAGTAATTGTTCCTGCGTAATAGAGAAGTTTGTTAGACTCAAATTGTATGCAGTTATTAATTTTTCGTAAAAGTATCAAATAATTGCTTTTTATATATGCAAATATATATTTCCATTCCTATTGAAATTGCCAGGCTTGAGAGAGATATCTTAAGCAACGAAATAATTCTCATATGAGAACTGAATCCAACTGATTATTGCTAAGTCAGCTATATAATAAAATAGTTAAGAGCACATGTTACGAAAACAAAAAGTTTGTAATACATTTACTACGTTTTCGACTGTTTTTCATTATTAAGAATAATTTGATTTAAAAGTTCAACGTTATTAGAACTATATGATATAGTTTTCGATTGGGCAGACTACCTGCTGCAAATAGATGACTTCGACATATTTTTTTCACTTTCTACATCAAAAGACCTTTAAAATTAAGCGACTATCAAGGATTAAATTAATAGTCATCATTAGGAGTATTTATACATAGGCTATGGTATCAGAGATGCCTGAGTCAATTATACATGGCAAGCGTATAATAAAGTAAACATTTTCAGTTGCTTACGGTGCAATCGCTGATCTCCTCGCTCAATGGCACCCAGGTCATTTTACCGGGCTCCAGTGGCGCCAGCAACTGTTGCAATATGACCGTTGAGAGATCTGAACGTGAGCGCTTTATCTCTGATTTGGGCGAATCCTTTTCAGTGCCGGCCTGGCCAGTGCTAGCCACGCTGCTGCTGCTGCTGCTACCGATGCTCTTGCTGCTCGACTCCGGATGTTTGGCGCTCTTCATGATCGCCGCCACGGCATTGTAATCGAACTGTATGGTGCCCGTGGAGCTGCCGTTAGTGACGCTCTCGCGACCCTCGCACAATATTTTCAGTGCGACCAGCAGCCATTTAATCTCATACACAGAGACCTTCGACAGTCTGAAGAGTATGAAACGTATGAGCACCGCGCTGGCATCGTGCAGCTGGGCAATTTGCGTCTGGCATACTGAGAGAGAAAAAAAGCAGAAACCATAAATAAATAAATAAAACACAAAGCAAAGCATACGCCTAGCTGAATGTGTGCATATATAAATATATAAGCTTATTGCGTGAGTCATGCGTTAAAAAATTGCATTTCTCTAGCAAATTCTCTTTTGTTGCGCTCTGCAGGGGAAAAATCATTACGAAAGGGGGGCAGCAGGGTGCAAAACTTACTTGACTTGATTTGCATGAGCTTATCGGCCGCCAGAGCCGCAAATGCTGTGTAAAATTGTGTGTAATTGCTTTCATCATCGAAAAAATCATGTTCGCTGCAAAAATCAAATTGGGAAAAATTACAAAAAATCAAATTGGCAAAACTTAGAGTTTCATCACACTGCGGGTCGCCATATTTAATTTTGCAAGTCACCTTGCAATTGAATTTTTCAACTGCGCCATTTGGCGTTATAATCGCATTTTTCAGTATTATTTTTATATACACTCACCATCTCGTTATAGCTTTTAATAAATTTGATATTTCATTTTTGTTTAAAGCACTTGTACGGTTTGATAAAAGTGGTTTTACAACCGAGTTCCAATCCGTACCTCCGCTGTGCGCCGACATTTTTTTAACTCTGACGTCCCTTTTTTTGGTCTCGCTTATCTTCTTCTTCAAGTTCGATTGCTTTGCGACTGTCAGCGGTGCGCTTGCTTTGGTACTCGATTTAGCGGTAGTTTTGTTGTGGCGTATTCTTTGTTTACGTATGTAACGAAAATGGAAGACGTATAATTTTTGAGAGTTGTGTGGCACACCTTTCGTGCACAGCTGTGCAGTGTTGGTAAACTGATTGCAAATTTCCACAAAAATTAAATATTAAATTTAAGTACATTTGATAAAAATCATAATGCGTACAAATATTATTAGGTTTTATATTGCCTACATAAAGAAATAGGCGACGCTTACTATTTTATTGATAAAATCTCGCATAGCATGTGCGCTGACATTTTTCCCATTTTTCTGCAATAGGACAACACTGTTTACTTGCATGCCGAGTTTTTGTTTAGCTCTCTAAAATATTCGGGCTAAAATTAAATTATAAAATTGAATCAAAAAATGCAATTTCATTTTAAAATTGGTGACCCGGAACCCAATGCATCAACCTCAAATAACAGCAACAATCCACACAGCACACTCCAGCCGCAACAGCCAGCCGTGCTGACCGAGCCCAAAGATGCGCAACATGAAATCAAATTACAGTAAGCTATCGCTAAAACAGCTTCTGTGGCCATGCCTTACGTTTTTTTCTTTTAGAAACATTGTGGCTACCTTTTCCGTGGACTGTGAGCTGGACTTGAAGACCATTAATTCGCGCACACGCAACTCGGAGTATACGCCAAAACGCTTTCGCGGCGTCATTATGCGCATGCATTCCCCACGCTGCACGGCGCTCATCTTTCGCACCGGCAAGGTGATCTGCACGGGCGCCCGCAACGAAACCGAGGCGAATATGGGCTCCCGCAAGTTTGCGCGCATTCTTCAAAAACTGGGCTTCCCGGTCAAATTCGCGGACTACAAGCTGCAGAATATTGTGGCCACTGTCGATTTGCGTTTTCCCATACGCCTGGAGAATCTAAATCAGGTGCACGGACAGTTTAGCTCATATGAGCCAGAAATGTTTCCGGGTCTTATCTATCGCATGGTCAAACCGCGCATTGTGCTGCTCATCTTTGTCAATGGCAAGGTTGTCTTCACCGGCGCCAAATCGCGCAAGGATATCATGGATTGTTTGGAGGCAATTTCACCGATATTGCTTAGTTTTCGCAAAACGTAGATTTTATTTTATGTGATTTTTGTATTTTAGCATTTTGTATTATTGTATATAGCATTTATCGAACAATTTACTTATATATAAGTGTTAATGGAATATAAATAAATTATATTTATTTCTTCTTCAAACCAAACAGTAAATAAAATTGATGGTTGACGCATTTCGTGAATTTTTAATTTATTTAAGTTTCTTCTCGTTACATAAAAAACGTAAAATACAATATATATTTCACTTGATAGATTCATTACATTCTCTTAGCATTAAGGAGGGACGGAGTACTTGATTTTTGCGAGTTGTTAGCTACACGGTACATGGCTATAAAGTTCGTATATAATATACAAAAAGCAATATCCTAAACTGTTTTTGTCAAAAATAGAAATACGTATAAAACTTAAACACTAGTTAGATTCATTTGTTGCATTATTTAAAACATAAATGTATTGGACGGTCACTTTCAACGCTATCATTATCAGCATCTTTTACAAAAATACACATTCCGATTAAATATATACGTGTAGATAAGAAATTTCAAATTGACGGTCATGCTGTATCAAAAACTAAAAAAGAAAGATATGTATATTCGCTATCGATTTCTAAAATCTAATAAAGGCAATTTGTGATTTTCGAAAAGGCACTTTCGTTATTACTAGAGATTTATTATTTTGTAATCGATCTGGAGCTGGAGTAATATAATATAACTGAATGCTAAGTCACTAAATTGCTATATATGTTATGGTTTATGTACATCAAATTTGATTCTTCATTGATGTTTTTTTTGTACATGTTTCGAGAGATTACGTTTAAACGTTGATTGCAAAATAATAAAACTCTAGTAATTGAACACAAAAAAACAAATGCAAATAGCATTATTGGACGGAATGTAATTTTCGGTGAAAACAAAAATACAATAAAATAATTAGAAAATAAAACCAACTATAAAATTCAACACTCAATCGAAATCAAAGCTAATGATGAGCTAACATGCTTTTGTTTGTTTTTTTGATATTTTTGGGGTTTTTGACTGCTACAAGCGTCGTCTTATGAAATAACGAAATGAAGTAACGAAAGTGTCTATTTTGGACTGCTAGACATTTGCCTCTTCTAGGTGAGCAGATGAAGCGTGTTGAGCACTAGATGCGTACGACTGCGCAGCAGATAAATAAATACGCTGAAGAATAGCAGCGATACGGACATGGAGGCACGCCAGCCCATATTATAGATAGAACAGTAGGGGCACTGCGAACTGCCGCACACCTCGCATATATTCAGCAGATACGTGGGCAGCGCATCGAAAATGGATTCGTTGAAACGCTCTGTGGATTGAAGAGTGAGAAATGTTTTGAAATGATATATTAAGCTTGTTCTTAATGATCACTTACCAGGCGCATAGTAGTCATAGATGCGCACGGGCAGATAGCGCGACATATTGGCCACTGGATACCAGCGCTCTATGGTAAAGTTAACGCATATGTCCTCGTGATCCAGCTGTGTGCATTTAACAAATATTAGTTAATTGAAAAAAACATTTTCTTTCACCTCCTGCCACTTACAAAATCAAAGTAGAAGACAATCTTGCGGTTCAGATACCGCGCACGTTGCAAATTGCGCACACGATTGCTCAGCACATAGCTATCCAGTTTTTGCTGCTGTATCCAGTAGCCAGTGGGTATGGCCACATCCAGCACAGCCATGCCGGAACGCTCCGATTCCTGTGTGTTCACCCATCTGCAATAAATCGTTTGCTTAGCATTATCGAGCGAGTGAAAGATATATGAGGATAACTTACTTTTGGCACGCCACGTAGGAGATATGCGACTGATTCCTGCCATGGAATATGGCTTTGGTGTGCAGTCCGAACGCTGGCACCGGCGGCTTCGTTTGGAACTTTTCTATGTCCACATTGTACTGCACATGCATCTGGAGTATGGCATAGCCGGCACCCTTGGCCTGCACCTTGATGGTGCCCCAAGCATCGGGTATCTGTGTGACAGCAAATAGGAATTAATAGAGCACATAAATAGTAGCTTTGATTTAATTGGATTGCTACGCAAATATGCTATTTGTTAATATGTAAGTTATTATCTTAGAGAGTAAAACCAGGCGAATATAGATAATAAAATCAATTGGATTATAAAGCAATATGTTCTTGCAAATCAATTAAAAAATAATATTTGTTACATACTGCTATTTTTAAAAACAAAAGTATAGACAAATTCTAGACCGCCGATTTACATTAATTACTTTCCAGCAAAGCGCAAAGAATTTTGTGAAAATCCGTTTCTACGACACAAAAGGTGAGTGCTGTTAAAAAAACAGCTATCTAGATCTTTCGTTTTATCAGTCAGTCTATAATATCAATCTATAGTATGTATATATGTATATATATGAACCCCTTTACTTGCATCTAAAAAGTAAAATATTTAGCATTCTAGAGGCTTCATTTTAGGATACGCATCAGTCATAGTTAGATACTACAAGACACTGCACCCACCTCAATACTCTGCAGCCTGGCCAAGTTGGTGTCGTCGATGTGCAGCTCCTGGGTCTTGCCGCCCTGCGAGGAGGCCTCGATCTCGACGCTCAGCGAGGAGACCTCACGAATGCGCGAGCGCACCGTGTACTCCACCAAAGCGCGCAGTGCGGCGCTCGTGTCCTGTGTGGACGCCCAGCCGCCGTCGTTTAGGCGCTGTGCGTTCAGCCAGCGCACAATCGGATCCACAAAGAACTCGCGACGTGCGACGTAAACCAACAGCGCATAGGCGGTCGTCTCGATGTTGAGGGAATCAAATTCGTAGGGCAGGCGGGGCAACGAGAACCATTTTTGGTTCTCCAACTTGCGCGGCGGCTGCGGCAGCTCCTGATTGCCCCAGTACATAAAGTCGCCAATGGTGCGCGCGTGTCGCCGTAATATGCTGAACACATGCTCCGCAATCGGTGAATTGCAGAGCTGCAGCGCGTACGCCGTAATGGCCACATCGTACGGTTCCGGCGTATCCTTGAGGAACTGCATATTGCGTTCGATCCAGGCAACGGCCCGCTGTGTGGCCAACGCGACGCGCGAGCCCAACGTGCCCGACAGATCCTTGACCGTGGCCAGCGTGATGAGCACGTGCGAGGTCAACGTGATATTCCGATTGCGCAGGCTCGTATAGCTGGCAAAATTGGTGCGATTCATTTTGCGATCCGGCAGCCAGGTGACCTCATAGAAGGCGCCCTCCGGCGTCTGATGCTGCAGCAGCCAGCGCATGTTCTTTTCAATGATCGTGGCATCGATCCAAATGAAGTTCTCCCACTCGTAGAACGAGGCCTCCTGAAAGATGCGCAGACAGTAGCTGGTCAGCCACACGGACGACGCCGAGTTGTTCCAATCGGAGCGGAAGAGCGAGAAGCTGCCATCGGCGCGCATGAAGCTCAACTGGCGCTGATAGCCGATGTTCATGTGATAGAAGGCGTTCTTCTCCAGCGTCTTGTTGCGCTGATTGATCAGGCGCATATACATGATCGTGTACAGATTGGCCGCAAAGCTGAATGCATTCTGTTCCGCCGATTCCATGGGCAGATACAGCAGCGAACTGGCGTTCACGGGCATCGTTGGGAATATGGGACCGACGACATCGCCGACAACCGAGATGCGTGCCCGATTCGAGCCGTACACAAAATAACGCTCCACCTGATAGGGTATCTCCGGTGTCTGTGTAACATTCACGTGCATATATTCGAGTACATAAGCGCGATTCGAAAGATCCAGCAGAACGGACTGATGCCTGTACTGCGGCAGGCCATCCGATTCGACGTGCAGCGTCCGGGTTATGGTGTCCGTACCCAAAAGCGTCGCCACGTGCAGCGTCACCTCGATATCGCCCAAACGTTGCGGCACCACGGGCACATAAACCACCGTCGTGCCCTGCGCGTCCAGATAGATGAAGAACTGATGCTCACCGAAACTGGTGCGTGGATTGTAGCTGCGCACGATGCCATCCTCCTCGACGTGCACGAACTTATAGTTGGGACTGCCGTGCAGCACGACGGTGGCCTCGATCGCCGTGGTCATGTAATTGAAAACGGTCACACGTATGCCCACCTGCTCGCCCTGGCGACAGGCCAGCGGCATTTCCACATTGATGAAGAACGGCTGGACGCCCACGTACTCCAGGGCACGATTGAGCATGCCAAAGCCCTTGGAGGGACTGACGCTGAACGCGCTGACCATCCAATAGGCGGGACGATCCGGCACATCCACATTGAAGATATATCTGCCGTGCGGACCAATGTTCACGTCCTTCCACAGCCAGACGTTCTCGTAATGCCGCAGCACGCGATTGAAGCGATATTTGCGATAATTGAGCAGCTCCGTATCGTTGCGGACATGACAGCCGATCTCATCGGTGCCATCGTCGCAATCGAAGAGGCCATCGCAGCGCTTCTCTAGCCGATAGCAGCGTCCGCTGAGGCACTCGCCATAGCCCAGGGTGCGATTGCAGTTATCCTGGCGACGGGGCACAAAGCCGTCCGTGAACACAATCAGGCCGCTGTACTCGAACGTGCGATTGGCATCGATGCCGAACGAGGAGGCCGGGAAATAGACGAGCTCATCGGGATTGCCCTCGTGCGAGTACCAAATGTGCTTATAGGTGCCATTTGTTTGCTCATCGAAATTCGACATTTTCGTTATGATCTTGGCGTAGGTCAGCTCGTTGCCCGCCTGCATGGTGTAGAAGGCGCTGTCGATGCCGGAGAGGCCCACATAGGAGCCCGGCTCACCGAAAATGGCCACCTCGACTTTCTCGCCCGTGCGCGCCTTTCGATTGTTGATGTAAACCGTAAAGTTGTTGCGTGAGATACCGTTGACGGGGAACGTTAAGGAATCGGCGACCACCTGACCCTGTTGGGTTATCTTCCATACCACCAGAGTGGCCACCGGCGCCATCTCAGCGCTGAGAACGACGGCAATGGTGCGTATGCCCTCGGTGATGGTCTCGCGATCATTGATCAGTATGACACCCTTGGACATGATCAGATAGTTGAACTCCTCCAAAAAGAAATTGGTGCGTATGTGAAAGATGATGTACTCGCCGACCACGGGCTGTTCCGTGCTGGTCGTGATCTTGATGTGCTGATTGCGCGGCGAATAGTGCGAGACGAGCAGAAGTTCGGTCTGGATGCGTTCCCCGCGCGGATCGACAAACACCGCCTGCAGCCGCATATTCTGTATGCCGTTGAGGAAATCGCGCGCCTGCGGACGCTCATCCAATTGCAGATCGTTGCGAATATCAATTTTCAGCTCCCAGACGCCTTCACTCTGCTGGGACATGTGCAAACGCTGGTTGGGCCAATCGCGCCGGCCGCCATTGCGACTCTCCACAAAGCCGCTGACCTCCATGAGGCCCTGGCGCAACAGATTCGGATTGATGGGCGAACCGTCATGGTACTCCACAACCAGGTATGTGGTAAACGGCATTGCGGGCTTGAAAACCTGCGGCGATTCGCCGAGGAACGCCACACGCAAACTGGAATTGTAGACACGCGCCACGGAATAGCCGCTGATGATTTCATCGTAAAATTTCTCACCCACGGTGGCCGTGATCAGTACCTCCATGTTGGCCATATTGGGCACCAGCAGTTCCAGTTCACGCAGCGGCCATTTGAAGTCGAAGGTTCCGTTAAAGTAGCGCAAAAAGGGCAACGTTTTGCGATAGCTGCTCGTCCACGAATCGTAGCTGTCGAGAACTTCGGGTTTGCGCACCCAGAATGGCCACTCCTCCTCGAACTGATAGCTGCGCTCCACCACATACTGATTGCGATACAGTAAATCCTGCGATAGATCCACTCCATCCTGTTGCAGCTGGGGCGGCACATTGTACGGCTGCTGTGGATTCTGGTTGGGATTGTTGTAGCGCCAGCGTTCGTTGTACAAATTCGCCTGCTCCAGCGGCGAGCGACCCAAACGGAACTTCTCGTTCAGCACCTGGTTGCTGAAGTAGCCAATGGGCCGTATGGTGGCCTTCAGCGTCAGATTGCCACGCACGGGCAGGCCGCTGGTGAAATTGGCCATAACACGGCCGTAGATAAACGGATCGGTGGTGAAGAAGTACGCCGGCATCGTGACGTTCACCTCAAAGCGCGTCTGATAGTACTCCTCGACGCTGAAGTGACTCTCCTCCTGCTGGCCCTGGGCAATCACCCGGATCGTCCATTCGCCAAACGTCGGCTGATCCGAGAGCGTGTACTCCAGCGAGACGGAGCCCAGATTTGATTGCCTAAAGATTCGGGATGTTAGTAAAGTCTTCAATTAAATGCTTAAATGCTTTGTGCACAATTTGGTATTCCAATCTTAGCTCCACACATCACTTAAACAGCGGACTTGGAAACCGATATTTATCGATTTCAGATGTATTTACTTCAGTTTCTATCTTTCATTATTTAAAATACAACAAGTAAATTGGAAAATCGATATTTATCGATTGCGAGAAAATAGTGAAAATACACCAAATTTTGTATTTCTAGCTCTTCTAAACTTCAAAATGTATTCCAAACAGCAAACTTGGAAATCGATATTTATCGATTTGGCAAGCCCATGTATACGAAATGTGTTTCTAGCGCTTGCAAACTTCAAAATATATGAAAAACATCAATTTTTTCAAATCGATATCTATCGATTAATCTTAAATGTGAAATAAACTCGATCTGTAAACAAATATCAAGAACATGCATACCAAATTTGCTAATTTCCCAAAATTTTCTAGCTCTTGTAATTTTGAAAATTACTTAAGATAATGTGCTTTTCAATCGATAACTAATAACAATAATAGAATTTTCTCCGAAACCTGAAGTCGTGAGGTCATAATCTTACAGATCGAGACGTTTAAAGAGACGGACTGACACTGCTCAGGTTAATATGATGTTATAAATTCTGTTACAACTTTATTATGCCCACTTTTAATTGCCCACCGGGTATAGCCAACTAGGGTTCCAACTTACCGCGACAGCCAGCGCTTGAGAATGTGTCGATTGGGATCCAGCATATAAACATCGATGGCATTATCGAAGCCCTTCAGCTCGGTGGTGATGGGAATTGTGCGGAAGCGCACCGTCTCGCCCTGCATGTAGAGCGGCTTGTCCGTCTGCACAAAGATGGACATCGAGCGCTGCGAAAAGTCGAGGCGCGTAACGTTGAGAAAGGCGACGCCGCCGAAGACATCCTGATAGAAGCCCTCGACACGGAGTCGATAATTGCCGGTGACACTGGTCGGTGGTATGCGCATGAGCAGCGTTTCCGGCACACCCTCCTTGACATCCTTGGAATCGCCACTGATCTGTACGCCATCGCACGAGATGCTCGCATGCACGGTGATCGGATATTTGGCTTGAGTATGGAAACGGAGACCTGGTAGATCAGGCCCGGACGCACCATGCGCGAGGCCACAATGAAATAGGTGGGCTCCCGATTGTGCAGCGTCTCTAGAAACGTGGCCTTCGTATTGTACGCCGTCTTGCCACGCTGCAAACTGGGCTCATCGTCGTCGTAGCTGCCAGCGCCCAGACGCTTGTTGTAATCATCCTGGTTGCCCAGCTCGTTGTAGCCACCGTCCGTGCGAAATACGCCCGGATTTGGATTGTTGTTGAGATTGGGATTTAGATTCGGGTTCACATTTGGATTGAGATTCGTTCCGTATTGCGGATTGTTGTCGTATGGCGATGTGGGCAGCGCTGGCTGCGGTTGTTGTTGCTGCTGTGCTTGTTGTTGTTGCGGTTGCACGTTGTAATAGTTGTTCTCGTTTTGTGCCGCCACCAGCTGCAGTGCATCCAGGCCGGCGCCGAGCAGCAGCAACGCCTGCAGCATATGCCACATGCGTCGCATCCTAAAATCGTGACTGCTGCTGCGCTGCATAAATCAAAAGAAAACAGAGGAATATCAAGTTGAAGTCAATCAATCAGTGCGGCAAGTGAAATGCGTTGAGTGAGCCGAATCAATTAGCCGCAAGTGCTAGCCGAGTTGAATATATACACTATATAAATAGAGCTGCTTGAGCTGTTTTCTGTTCTTTTTGGTGTTCGCAGCGTGCGTGTTCGAGTTCTGGGCTTCTTGTTTAGTCTGCTCGAATGCTTTCCGCGTGCTGTTCAGGCAACCAAAACAGCGGCAACGGCAACCACCAGCATGAAGGAGAGGGCAGTGCGGTCAACACCGAAATGTGAATACTCTGCTGCTCTAGATGAAAGCCCTTGCAGCTTTAGTCAAATAATTAAATAACCTTAGGATGTTGTGCTTGTACTATTTTTCATTTTTCTTAATTATAGAAACCATAAAAACGCCTTAGTTAAAGAATAGTTTATAACTATTGTATGCTTTTTAAGCTATACAAAATTTAACATTGACTTGAATTAGATGTAAACAAATATTCTACAAAAATTTAGCAGTTCATAGCCTCAATACAATAACTATAACTTTAGATTTTAATAAATATAAATTTGGTATGAAATTTCACCTAACTTATATTATTATTTTTATTGTCAATAGCTGTTTTCAGAAATTGTATATCAAAACAAAACTATAATATTGGTAAAATCGAAAACTGAGCCTTGAATCGAACCGAAAGTCAGTTGAACTCAAACCACAACAGCAACATTTTCTCTTTTACATTTTTTAATTGGTTCAATGCGACAATATTTTTTTATTCAAAATCTTTTCTAATTTACACGATAGTCAATAGGTGCTCTCAGAAATTTTTATAGGTATTCTTAAAGCACTTAACACATTTTAAATGCCGCAAGTGATTTATGGACGGATATAATTATTGAAAAATTTTATTTATAATTTTTTCTCTTTTTATACAGAAAAATACAACTTGATGTAGTCAAAATTCTTCGTCAATTTTTATTGTTTTCCAAATTAAACCACAGGCTGGTCATTCTCTCTTCCAGGTTTAATAAACAGTTTTAAAACTGAGCGCTTAATTTTAAGCAGGACTTGCCATTTGATATTAAGGGTTCTGAACATTTTTATACACAAAGAAATCTTCAAGTTTATAAATCAATTATACAAATTTAATCATGTTAAGTCCAATATATTTTTAAAATCAGCTTCAAACATTGGTATATTTTGTTATCAGCTGGTTGCAAATAAAAACAAAACAGCTGTGCGCGTTTTCCAACACTGTGGCACAATCAACTAGAAAATAGTTTTAAGCGGCTCGTCTAAAGGCACTGTGAATACCCTCTAGCAAGGGTATAAAATGAGGGCGCTGCTCGATATTTATAGCAGCCCCACTGGCAGGAGCAATGTACGTGCTATATATATGTAATATATATACGGCATGGATTTAGACGACGCACACTAATGCCACACAACAAGCACAACATGCGGCATTTAAATGATGTCAAATTTTAAGTTAAATGTCATTCAAGTGGGCGCGCAATTAGTCTTTGATATCGGATATATGCCAAAGCGCTTTAAGGCGACAGTTGGGCTAACGCCTTAAACAGAAGCCGCTATAATTTACGACAGGCCCATATATATATATATATGTGTGCTAGTTGGCATAAAGCCCTGAAAAAATTAGTTGTTGAATAATCAAAGAAATGCAACAAACAAACAAACAAAATAAATTAATAAATGCTTGAAAATGCAAGAAAGCGTGAACGTAAAACTAGTAGTGTCATTACCACATAATGTCCATAGCTGGCGTAAACAAAACACTAGTAAATGTCATTACCACATAATTTAAGTGGTTTCCATTTGCTGCATTTAAAAGGCGGGTCGCCGCCAGAGCGTTGCCACCTGGATAATAAATACTTATACACCAACAGCGTAAGCATAAACCTAGTACGTGTCATTACCACATAATTTTATTTGCTTATTTTTGCTGCATTTAAGCCGATTGTCGCTGGAGCGTTGCCACCTGGTTCGCATTAAACTAGCAAGTGTCATAATCTCATTATTTTGCTTAATTTACAGTTAACTGTTGATTGTCGCTAAATAAGTAATTTTTTTAAGTAATGCTAATGTGCAATATTATGAATTATTAGCATCGATAAAACGACCGTTACAAATGGCGGCTGCCGAAAGCTGCAATTTAATAGCACTTAATTTTTGGACATTGACGAATTGATGGATATAATAAGAAAAGCAGCTTATCGCGATCATAAAAAACACCCCTGCCCCAACGAAAAAACAAGGACAATGCCTTAGGTAAAAAGACAACATTTGAGGCAACCATAAAAAGACAGGCGCGAAAAGGTGAGAGGCAAGGACAATTAGGTACCAGCAGACAAGGCGCACTTGACCCTCGGGCAACGCGGCCAAAAACCTAACAAAGAGAGAGGGAGAACATTTGAAAGGCAGTTGCCGGTAACGTACAAAACAACACAACACACGCAACACAGAAGATAGTGTCGGTTACCTGTGTCCATATGTGTGTGTGTGTGTGTCCGTCTGCGCAGTGAAGCAGCAGAAGTCGCTGGCCGAAGTGAAAACAAACGAGAAAAAAAGAACCAAACTCGGTAATAATAATTCAGCTCAATCCACCCTTCTGCTGCTGTGGCTCACAAATACAAGTGTGCACACACTCACAGATGCATTTATGTCCATACGAGCATAAGTGGCATTAATTAGTGTAAACTCAAATGGTAAGGGGAGGGCAAAAGTGTAATTGAAATGCGTGCAGGAGCTGGGCACACACCAATATGCAAAAAACAAAAAAAAATGGCTATGAAATTTGAGCGCATGTCGCATTTCCAATTGGGCAGCAGGTGGCTGTTTTTTTCTGTGTTGACAGGAAGAAGCCTGCGGCCATTTTACACGCATTCCTATTGGTTTTGTGCATTACTAGCCGAAACAATGGCTACAGATTAACTAGTTTATGTTTGAAAGCACTATCACTGCAGCTTTTCAATTTTTGGTCAACGCCCATGTGTAAGCAGAAGCACCAGCAGCAACAACAACAGCATAATAACAACGCAAGCAGCGCAGGTATTTGAGCAAACACTTTGGGCGGGTCGTCGTCTCCAAGCGCTGAAAACACCACTACACTCACCTGTATAGTAGATTTTTTGTGCTCACGCTATACGCTATTGCGCCTGCATTATATATAAGAACAGAAGCAACACAAAAAATTAACTTTTAACTTAAATGTTAAATAAATGAAACACAAAACCAACGGCGCACACACACGCACACGAACCCGCAACGCGATGACTTATGTTAGTGACGTGCAATCAGAAACTGAATAGAGTTATCGCACCACACCCCTTCCTATCGCACGCCAGCTAAGCGATAGGCAACTCTGTCTATCGATGTTTAAAAATAAAACTGCTTATGACAATAAGAGTTTTTAAATTGAATAATAACGCATTATAAAATGATTTTAAAAACTGATCGATATAACCGATAGTTCTGTTGAGTCGCCAAAATATTTGAACTATGCTACACCAATGTTTTCTTGTTCAAGGTACATTTTTCAGTTAATAAAACCAAAAAATATTCATACATTAAAAACAATAATAAATGACGGACGGTCGATGTTTTCTGCTAGCTGACTGATTAACAATAAGCAACGGACAACAAATAGCGATATATCGAGATGGCAGTGCTGTACAACGATCGTTATACAGAGCTGATTACATTTTCAGTATTTTTATAAGGGCAAAATGTGAGACCAAGCTTGGACAGGCAATAAATACTCAGAATTTTAGGCAAGTGTGTGTGTGTGTATTGTATGCGTGTGATGTAAGGTCATTCGCGTGAAAATATCAGCGAGGAAAAAATCGAATTTTTGTGTTTTGTGTGCTAGGTAAATTCCAAAAGAGTGCAAAATAATGCAGCTGAAGCCAGTGCGATTGCAATAATAATCAATTTGTGTACACTAATGCGCAGTCAGCACGTGCAAAGTTACAAATCTATGCCAACGCAAAAATTATGACGAAAAGCAGCAGCAGAATACTCGCACACACAGGCACACATTCAACGCACGCACGCACACACAGACACACATATACTTGAAAGCGGAGGAGCTTGAGCTAGAACCTAGAGTTGTCAACGCTATCCGAAGAATTTCGTCATTGAGTGTGTCGCGTATTGTGGATGTGTATGTGTGTGTGTGTGTGTTTTGTGCGTGCCTCGTTTGCATATGTGTGTGTGTGTGTTGGTAGAGTTCTGGTAGTAAAACAAAAACGAAAAAAAACCCAGAAAAAAATCAACCGAAAAAAGTGAAATATACATAATTCGGTGAAAATACGGGCCAGGTGCAATGCAAAAATAAATGAAACTCGCCAGCGTTTGAAAAACTATTACATAAATAGTACAAAGTGTAAATGTAATGTTATTGAAAAGCGCAAGGCGAAGGCGCCGCCGCTGCTGGCGTCATCGCGGCTACAAAGAAGAAGACAAAAAAAGAAATGAAAAGAAAGGAGAAAAGAGGGAGCAGCTAGCAAAAATCCCGTTACTATATTTGCACTCGATATACTCATTGTTTGCCATTTCTCGCATACACATGCAATTCAGATATAAAAAAAATATATATATATATATATACATATAAGGTAGTATGTGTGTGTGCTTCCATCTCGTGACTTGAAATTGTTGAGTGTATTTTTGACTCCTGGTCGAAGAAATTAATATTTGTGCCCTCAACTAATAATTGCTCTTCCTCTTGCCAAAAGAGTGTGGATAACGAGAGGCGGCGCGGGTGGCCTCACTATATATGTATATATTTATATATGTGTATGTATGTGTGTGTGTGAGTGACCTCGTGTCTGTGTGTCGCGTGCTTGCGCCTGTGTGAGTGTGTGTGCGGCAGCGGCAAGGAGTGTCATGCGTATTTTGCTGCCACTGCCTCTGCTTCTGTCCCCCCTATCCCATACAACGCCTCGTATCAACAACAACAACAACAAAAGGAAGAATACGCGCTGCTCCTTTGCTCCAACGAGTTTTATCTTGTTTTCCGTTTTAATCATATGCGGGCTCTGAGAGACAATCACGTCATCCAGCCTGACACACACACACACACACGCACACTATAAAGTCATTTGTGTTAACTTTAGAGCTGAACCGCTGTGTGTGCGTGGGCGGCGCGTGAATTCTATTGTTATTAATATTGTTTTTTCTGCTTCATCTTTCTCATTTCAAGCTTAATCAATTAAATTAGCTTCTTCATAAAACAACAACAAAGTATGGTATTTTTGCCTTGCAGGCTATTTAATGCAGAGTGACAAGCAATTGTTAGCAGTAAGACCAATGTTTAAATACTACTACCTACTAAAGTTATGTCGATAATATGAACTTCTGAACTTGTTAAGTAACAAGCGATCGAAACTAATAAGTTGATCAGTTATTCAGCTAGTATAGTCGTTCAGATTTGTATCGTTCATGATCAACTGACCCGCAAATGAACAATTGAACTTGTTCGGCAAATTGAACGAGAATTCGCCACTATTGCTTAGCAAGAGCTTATCTGTTTGTTGCAGAGTGACCTTAAATTTGTAATACCAATAATATCAGAGCTGTTTGCATGACATATCTATACATATAAATATGTATAAATGTACACAATTTAATTGCAATTATGATTGTCGCTTATTATTAATTGCTCAAAGCTGCGGCCCAGCATCATCACATCATCGACTACGTCAATTTTGTTTTTGTTCTCGTTTTCTGTAAGCTTGTGTGAGTGAACAGTAAATAAGCTATGACCGGGACACTGAGTCATGGCTATCCGATGACGTTATGCTGCGCTAAAAGGCAATTTGTCTTGAAACTGGTCCGAACTTTGCCAATAAAAAACGGAAAACTTTATCAAAAAAATTGTACGCTTTCATATAAGTAAGCACACATGCCGCAACCGTGCCAATCGATATCGAGTTCGGCTAATAATCGATAACAGGCGACCAACACTGTCGGCTCTAACGCGCTCAGCTGTTTAATTTTTTCTACCTTCAATTAGAGAAAAATAAATCAAAACTAAATTACATGACGCGACGCTGCTGTTATTGTTGCTGTGTGCGCTGCTTTATGAGTGCGCGCCTTTTGTTTTAACGCAACGAAATTAGCTTAGCAGCTACCCAGCTAAAAATCATGTCGAAACCGCCGCCAACCGCTTTTAGGCAGCTCATCAGTGTTGCCGCCGACGCTCCCTGCGCGCCTTCTGACGATTCACGTTATTCGTTGTCGCCGCTTTTTTCGTATTTGTATAAAATACTGCAATGAGCTCTTTATCTTAATGCCCAATGTATATATGAGTACGTATATGAATATGTATTTGTATAGGGAATATATGGAATATGCGTATGACTACTGCTGACGGAAACATTCGCCGCGAATGCCGCCGCAAACACGTCGCTGCGGGGTAAACAAACTGCCGTTGCTTTTGTTGCTGTTACTGTTGCTCTGCAGCGGCTGCTGCTGATAACGCTGCTGCCGCCTGTCAGCAAACGAATTTCAATCTCAAAGCAACAGCAAAAACAATGAGCTAATAACAAATCCGTACGACTTTTATCAGTCAGCCATGACGACGTCGCTGTCGCTGCTGCCGCTGCCACCGCCGCTGCCGAGCGACCGTTGGCCGAGCGAGCTGTGTACTTTTTCTTTTTGCCTGGCTCTTTTGCCTACTCGCTCGGTTGCTGCACGGCGGCTAGTTCAGTCTGCTCGCTGATTTCGTTGCGTTACGTTTACCGCTTACGTTGCTTTCCGTTCTGCTGTGTTCCGTGTCCGTTTTTAGAGTGTAGTGGCCAACCAGTACGTAATTTTAATGACAGAAAAAATGAACACTAAATAAATTTCACTCATTTGCCACAAATGTTTTAACTCATTCTTCTTGAGTGCTTTTGCTTAGAAGACGTCAATGTGGCATATTTCTTTTTCTGGTTAGCCAGCCAAAAATTCCTCGACCCCCAGTTTCACAGCCAGCGTGCGTGTTTCTGTGTGTGTCTGTGTGTGTGCGTGTGTGTGAGAAAGCTTTTGGCTACGCATCTAAACGAATAACGTCAAAAGTTATTCGGCGCGACAAACATAAGAAATTAGCAAAAGGTGCAGCACAGCGGTGCCCCCCACGCAGCTCGCACTCCTTTGTGCCCTGTGCGCTGTTAGCACGTGTGCAGCATACAACGCAAGAGCGAGAAAGAGAGAGAGAGATACAATGAGTGCAAATTTTATATTTAGTTAAATTCCCGTTGGGTTTATTGTTGTTGCTGCTGCTTCTTCACATCCTTGAGCTACACCTTCTCTTTCTCCCTCACACTCTCACGCACTTGTAGACGCCGCGGGCATTTTTCTCTGCTTTGGTGCTTTGCTTTATTTTGAATTTATGTATTTTTAAATTTTGTGCAAAAAGCATAAAATTCAAAGCAAAGATAAAATTGACAAAGCAACAAAGCAAGAGCAATAAATATGAAATCGTTTGTTTAAAATCATTTTTCTACACTCTTCTTTTATTGCAAATATCAAATAAAATAGCGACAAGAAATAAGAACAAAGCTGGAGCTGGTTAAATAAAGAGAAAGAGAAGAAGAGTCGTTAAAACAAAACACAAAAAAACCAACCAACCAACCAACAACAACATCAACTAATATCAAATTAATGTTAAGCGTAATTAATTAAAAGCAAAAAATAAAATAAAATAAAACGTATAAATAAAGCTATTCATAAATTAATATTAATAATGATTTAGTAAGTTAAGCATAAAGTACAAAAAAATAATAACAAACAACAACACCAACCAAACCAACCAAAAAAAATAAAAATAAAATTAATCAAACAGCAAATAGTTAAAGCAAATTTAATATGCAAGCAATTTGAAACGACGTCAACAACAACAACACCAGCGCAACATAAATACAATTACAACAATTGAACACAAGCAACAACCACAACAAACAACAACAACACGGATCAATACCAAAGATGGAGGCAAAATTCTTGGCTAGCGCTCTTTCATTCCTCTCGATATTTTTAGCGGTTCATGCTCAATCATTTGGTAAGTAAACAACAGCAACAACCATATTAATAATAACAAATTATAATAATAATAATGAAAACAACAAGAAAAACATTAACCCAAGCCCTTATAATACCCCTATACTTAAGCTCTTTATATGTCTCTTTATGTATCTATGTTTTTAATTTTTTTTATCTATGTGAGTGTACATAACTGCAGCAGAAATTGCAAGCAATAACAAAACTAAACAAAAAATAGATGCAAAGAAAACAAAAAAATGATGATGGTATGTGGTTTGTAAGCTACGAAAACGCCGCTCCCCCAACATTCTAATTGCCCCATTTGAATTCTCTTATTTGTTTGTTTTTTTTTCGAATGCCCAGCAGAACTTTACACTGAAATTTACACATGTCTATATTATGTTACCATGCATTTTTCGTTGATTTTTTCATTATAATATTTTTGTAAGAATAATAATTATCATTACTATTTTTTGGCAAAAATGCCAAAATATTAAAAACCAAAGTCAGTTTATTTATTATTTCAGTTTTAACCATAAGATGATATTATTCTATATTCTTTTTGGCATATTTATTAAAATGTTCTGTAGTATTTAAATTCTTGACACAATCCGCAGATATTAGGAAATAACTAATTAATAAATTGTATTTAGTTAATGAAGCCGCTAATCAAACGTATGTATGTATATAATCATGAGCATGTGCAGAGAAAGGGAATATTTTTTTGATTTCGTTATAAATTGATTAGGGAAAAATAAATTTCACGTAACTTAAAAAAAGAAAAGAGAACAACGTTTCAAAAAAATTAATTGTAATAATAAAATCGTATTTATTATTTTAATTATAAATGCATTCAAAATCCAATTATATTTCTGTCACGTAACATGGGACTTCTAGGTTAAATCTATACTTGTGAATGTTTCAACCTTTAATATAAAAAATATTGGTGTTAAATTATTATAAAAAATCTACCTATGGCTAAAAATTGAAATTTTTTTCTGTTATCTTCTTTATCATAAAAAACATGCTAATCATGAGCTTAGCCATGGAAATGACCAAATATTATATTACCTTTTTTTAATTTTCGTTTTAATTAGAAACATGTTTTTTTAGTAAAATATTCACCCTGCTGGTAAAACTCAATATTGCAGAGGACATACCTTTTTTTATGTTATTATTTTGTAAAATAATATTTTCCAAAGTTCTGCTGGGTTTTTGCTGTGCACACACACACACGCATACACACAGATACGTAATAGAACATAACATAACACACACATATTGAGCGAACACTTTCTTTTTGCTTGGTTTTTGTTTTCTCTTTTACAATGTAAAAGCGGCGCCCCACGCCCCCCGAAAGGCCATCAGGTTTTTCCTTGCCCTCTCTTTGTGTTTCTCTCTCTCTATCTCTTTCTCTCTTGCTATCTATCTTTTTGGCCTTTAGTTAAGTGTACTTGTGCTTCGATATTTTTGTGTTGCTTTTTATAGTTTATATTGTTGGGTTGGTTTGGGTTTTGGGTACTGAGACTGGCACTGGTCGACATTGTGTGTTCTGCTCCCCTCCCGCCCCATCCTCCACCTTCTTGGCCTGCCCGCCTTGCCACTATGATTTTCTTTATTTTTTTCTATGCGCCGTGCGCTCATTTGATTTTCAATTTTCCACACAATTGCAAAAAGAAAAGCAACAGCAAAAAAAAGAGAAATAACAAAACCAAGAACAACAACAGCACAAATATATACTATTAAGTTCATTTTAGTATTTCAGTTTATATTTTGTGATTTTTCTTCTTCCACTATTCTCTTTTTTATTTTATTTTCCTAAGGCATTTACACGGTCACCAGGTGTAGAGCACCCAGTTTTAGCCGGTGCCCATGCTCTGTCCGTGTGGTTGTTGTTTATATTAACTCATCGACCCGGTACTCGGTGTACTGGCTACTGGGTACTCGGTACTCGATACTCGATTATATATATCGGCTGCATTGTTTACAGTGCGCGGTGTAGAAACCGTTTTGGCCATCAAAGTTCTCTGTATAATAGCCTTTGCCTTGCTTTTATCCACACACACACACACACACACGCACACACACACATGTGTATACGTACATATATGTTGCCAGTCGTCCCATCTATTTATTATTCTAAGCATACTATCCATTTAACATTTAGCCAGACCATCTATTAGCTAACACCCCAGCTGTAGTCTGTATATTTGTACATATATACATATATGTACATTTCTGTGTGTCACGCCCCTTCCGCCTAGCAATTCAAGGTGTATTATTCAAGTTTTGATTATTTTTTATTTCATTTCACATTGTGAGCAGCATTAGAATCAAGCTGAGCAATTGATGATTAAACCATAGACATTTATTTTGATTTGCAGTTTTTTTGTATAAAGTATTTTAATTATACATTTTATTAGAATATAATGTAATCATATATATTCTATTAATGCTCTAAAAGTATTCTTAGGTGAATATTGGAACTAAAGTATCTGAAAATTGCAAACTACATTTTTCTTTAGAATTTCAAACTTATTTATTTCGGAAATGCCTGTTATAGTTAAAAAAAAGTAAAGTGTATTTACTTAATGGATTGAATCTCCGTTTATGTAAGACTAGGAGAAAATAAATAACAACGTGAGAAGATAATTAATTGATACATTAATTTTTAAAACTTGAATTTAAGTATCACAAAGGCGATAAAATTTAAATAAAAAAGCTATCGCAAGAAAATCTACTTCAAACTTCTCTCAAGTATAGATAATTAATTTTAACCAAATGATTTAACCGTCTTCCACTCATTTTCAACACTTTTAAGTGAAATATTTCCATATATAATGTATATAATCAATCGTATTCGTAATAGTATTTATAGTGTCGTATATTTACACAAGTCAAAGAGTATTTCATTATTCGTTGGAACTCTTGCTCAGGTGTTTAATTTGAATCTATGTGATTAGTAATTTTATTTTGCACATGTTTCTGTTCTCCTTCCCCCTACTTTTGTTTTAATTCTTAAATTTCGTTCGTTATGTACAATATTTTCAATGGGTTTTTGAATTGTTTACGTAAATATACAGAATCATACCTAAAATAATGGAAACCTGTGAAAATTTTTAATATTTCAAACGGTAAATTTTGCACGCTTTGAGTCGATGTGTGTGTGTGTGTGCTTGGATGAGCATAAGCTATATGAATCACGAACATCGAGTTGTCGACCGCCTGCCTAGTCAGCACTATAAAGTATTCTTTCCACTGTTGTTGTAGTTGTACTCAGCGCTTTGTTATTTTATACCCTGTCACGGTGATCAAAAGAAAACCTCTATAGAAAAAGTTACACAGAATTTAAAAAATTATTCAATTTGGCTTTTTGCACATTTTTCGATTTGACTATGTTAGTGAGGGTATTTGAACTTCGGCCACTTGAAAATAACTCTTTTTCTCTACCCTCTGTTATTATTGGTTACTTCAAAGCGAATTGCGTAGGCAAAAATAGCAACAAAAAAAACCGAAACCACGTGTTGTCCAGGTGTTTATATTAGCTTTTCTGAAGCTATTTTTTTTGTGTGTGTTTTTTCGTTTTCCCCGCTTCAGTGCTGTTTCGCATATTTTCATTTGTCGAGGTTTTTCCGCACAGCGCAGGTTTTTGAACTCCACAATTGTATTTACAATAACAGCAACAACGGGGGCAGCAACAAATCAAACAGCGGCAGCAGGCGAATTGTCTTTTCTTTACTGTTGTTGTTGTTTTTGTGTATGCGAATTGTGTGTACACTGTGGCTTACCTGTTTTCCTTGCCATGTTTATTCAACGGTATTTCCATTACATTAATAAATGTCAAATATTTAAATTTCGGCTCGCCCAAATCGCCAATAAAGCCGATGTTAATGTTA
This sequence comes from Drosophila robusta, assembly GCA_035043565.1. Classification (NCBI taxonomy): domain Eukaryota; kingdom Metazoa; phylum Arthropoda; class Insecta; order Diptera; family Drosophilidae; genus Drosophila; species Drosophila robusta. Next base: position 5,687,965 of record JAWNMW010000583.1, on the reverse strand, counting down.
TGAATTTGATATCCTTTCGTGTTTATTAGAAAAGATTGTAAAGAGCTTGGTGACAATGAAGGCCATCCACAGTGATATGATAATATATATTTTTATTTAAATTGATTAATTGATTAAATGTTATGTATTATAATTTCTTAAAAGGAAAAGTATTCGTCAAACCCAAACAAAAAACAATATTTGTTCAGATCACGATTATTTATTATTTGATTTCTACAAAATTTCAATTGCATTTCAAAGTTTTGTGAATGATCTATTTATATATTTCACTGTTACTTGTGGTTATATCTAGTAAAGAGAACGGAGGATGATTGTCTCAACGTTCTGCGAAAACATTATTTTTATAAAGACAATAAACATGAAATGTAATTTCCCTTTCAATGTCGTCGCCATCGTTTTTGTTGCATTTGTTGTTATTTTTGTTGCCAGTGCTGCGTCATTGTAAAAGAAAAGCCGCCCATTTGCGAGGGCGTGGCGAGATATTGTTCTGAACGCTTTTGCATTGCTCGCAGCTCGGAATGGGAATGGCACACTTTTGCTAAAGAGGTTGCCTCTGTGTTTCCGGTCGTGCCAGATAATGGCTGCTTAAACAGAGCAATGCACACCCATCCACAAACACACACACACACACACCCACACGCACACACGTATTGGCATATCAGCGCAGTGCACCTTTCGCATGACTCTGCTGCGTTTCATGCTAATTTACTGCACGAAAAACTGTTGGCAGGAGCTGAGCGGGAAAAAATCAACGTTTTGTTTTTATATACCCTGAACCCATTGAAAATGTGTATGAAGGGTATAACGGTTTCGTGCAAACGTATGTCACAGAAGGATGCATCTCAGATGCCACAAAGCATATATTCTTGATCTATCTGTATGAATGCAGCTATCACGCTAGCTACGCAGAAAAACTTAATTATATTTTGTCAATATCTTGTACCATTTATTTAATATTTATAAATATTAATTTAACATGGTTTTATTCTCAGAGATTATAACTATTTAACTTTTCGGGTACCCCCTCCCACTCGTCCCAAAGTATACCGTGCAGGGTATGTACCAATCGGGCACTCTCGACTAGAACTCTCTTACCCGTTTTCTTTTGTATTTATACTCTTATCTATGGCATAGGTGGCCCTGGCCCCCAGTTTGCGGAGCCCATTCACACGCTGCTCTTGCGAGCGCCCCCGCTTTCATTAGCAGGCACCTGACAAAAGCTAAAAGTTCACACATCGCCTATTTAGAGGCAGACAGGCACTTATACACGAGATAAATATACATACATATATATGTAGAAACACGCACACATATGCATAGATGTTTATGCATGTGCCTTTGTTCAAACTTATTGTATATGTACTATATACATTTCATATATATATTTAAAAATAAATATAAATACATTTTTGAGAACAATAAAAGTATACATGCGTGTGCGTGTGTGTATGCGGGTTGTGTGTATATGTATATTTAAACGTATGTGAGTGTCAACAAAACGAAGTGAAAACATTTGTGCAAAAATATACTTTTTTATTTTAAAATATTTTTCTTTCCGAAATGTCAAGTTTTCTTTGCACTTGAAGACAATTGCGTGTGGCCCACTGTGCATGCAGACAGTCTGACTAAACACATACATGCGCATGTCTCATGAATGCTTGTGTATGTGTATTAATATGTATTAAATGTTCGTCTGACTGTCTGGCAGTGCTTTTTGTTGTTGTTTTCTTTTTTCGCTTAGCTTTTCATCAGTAGCCGCCGCCGCCAAGTACAAACAACAAAAACAAAGCGCTGCCAGCAAACGAAAAGTCGTCACAAACGTCACTGGCTGCTGGCTAACCCCCCCCCCCCTGGCCCCTCACTGTCGCATCAATCAGCCGTCCTGTGGGGGGTTTATTTGGTCTGCCCGCTGTTCGGTTTGTCAGAATCCGATTTTTGCTCAAATATTTTCATTTTGCTAAGGTTGTCGAAACAAAAAAATAATTTTTCCATTGTGAGGTTGCCGCCAACCAGCAGAGTGACAGAGTTGCCAGCTTTGTGCGATCGAATTATGTCGCCTTAAAATGTTTATTTTTTCACTGCACTCGTGTTTTGTTTTACAATTTCATTTGCACCATGCCCTTTGATTTGTTTTTTTTTTCGCCTGCCATCGAGCGAGAGGGAGAGAAAGAGCTTTATCGCTTCATTGACTTTGCCAATTTGAAATTGCTTGGCTCCAAAGTTCAAATGTTAGTGTAAAGGTATTAGTGTGTGTGTGTGTGTTTTTTTTACAAGTTCTTCAATAAAAGTGGCAAAGAGAGGGTGTAATAAATGTGTTCAATACATACGGGTGTATTTGTGAGTGTGTTTGTGTCCATTTAGTTTTCTTCGAATCAATTTGCGTTGGTTTCAATTGTGCCAAGCCAATAATAATTGACATAAATGTCTGGCACGGGCAAGAAGGCCGTATGAAATATTCAAAACTGTCTGACATGTTTTCTCTGCATTATTTATTGGATCAGAAATGTGCGCCTTACACACCCCACCCCCTTCAAAAAAAAAAACAGCGCTGCTCAAACTGTCCGCTGATCCCTCCCACAGTTGCTGCTCAACTGTTGCGGTTATCCAATTGGTTCAAGAGCTGGAAATGAAATTTAGCTAATGTTTATTTCGTTTAATTAGACAACAACTGCAAGGCAAACAGAATATTTATGTACACAGAATTTCGCGGCAACAACAACTACATGTGAGAATGTTTTCTATTTTATTCTATATATATTCTATATGCATATATCTTTTTTTTTGTGGGTAGCTTTCAACATACTTGAAAACGTTAAACAAGTGTTTTGTTAATGTTTGTTTGCTTAAATCTTTAATGTGTGCATTGCCAGCAAAAATGCCCAAAAACGCCAACAAAATACAAATCAAATAGATTTCTTCATGTTTTTGCGCTCCAATACGCTTACAGTTTTAAATTTGTTGTTGTTGCTGTGGCCAAAAACTGCAAAAAGTTTTCAACAGTGGTCTCCGTGGAATAGAGATAGGCAGAGAGGGGCTGTCGGGTGCGAGAGCGTGTGTAGAACACGGGCGCTCAGACGCCTAGTCATTTTCATTTTGGTTGGTTTTGCTAATTTTAAAATAGACAAACAATTTTTTATTTCAATTTACAGCAGCCGCACACACACGCACACAAGCAAAAGCACAAGCACACAAGTTCTCTGCCCAGACACATGACTCGGCGTCGCCGTCGCCGTCAACGTAGCTCATGCTGTTATTCTATTTAGTTTTTTTTTCTCTCGTTTAACAACTTTTGTTTGTTTTAGCGAGTAACTCGGTTGCGTATTTAAATATTTATATACGTACTTTATTTATAAATCAGTGTCTGATTATGATAAGCGTGTTAATGATAATGGTTAGTTGGCACATTTTATTTTTTTCCCCCTCTCTAAGTGCTGCTTCCCCATTAACAGCGCGCTGTCAAGTGCACACAGTGCAGCAACAGAGCCGTTCTCTGTCTCATTTGAACGCACGCTGCCTGTTCGTTGCCCTTCTTGCGCGCTCGCACTGTGTTTGCATTTGCACTTTACTCGTATTTGTTTTGCAACTGTTGTTGTTGGCGTTTTGTATTTTCTTTCTTATTGGAATTGTTTTGTTTTGCGCGCCGTTTGTCAATTGTTGCGTGCGTTCAGTTTTTAAGCATTTAATTGGCATGTTTCGTGCAATTTACTTAATGAATTTCACGTTGTGCGTTCACTGACCGATCAATTTGATCAAACGATCGATTGACGCACATGATAGGCAGACATATGTACGTATGTACATATATATTTGGTAACCCCCAATTATGCTGAGCAGTGTCTTTAAAACCCATTTACACGGTGACTTTCAAACTGTGTGCTTTCACGTGCACAACGACTGCTAAAAATAAAATCACACACTCACACACAGAAAATCGCATCATATAAGCGCAATCAATTTTGTTTCGTGTTAATTAATTTTCCTATATGTTTTTTTTTTGTCTTATTGCTTGTAGAAAATTCATGTATAAGCGCACTTTGTGTTCGTTGTTGCGGCATTTATTTTATTTTTGTTATAGATTTTGTTGCTGTGTGTAAATATTTTAATTGCCTTTGGCTATAACATTTTCAACTGCAACAAGCAACAACAATAACAAGCGGGCTATTTGTTGCCCCAAAGCTCAATGCGTTCATTAAAAAATAATAAAACCAAAACGAAAAATTAAAATGTAACGAGCGTTAGCACACACGCACACACACACACACAGCGGCTCTCATACAAACGAATGCCAATAACAATATGTCACAAGTGCGCTATTCATCTGCTGTGGTGGGATGAAGAGGAAGGTACACACATACATACAAACATATATGCATATGTGCTGGCAGCCATAAATTTGATTAAATAAAGTTTTAGTTGGCGCTTTTTGTGCGCACACTTTCGCATGCTTTTGCTTCTATTGGGCACAAAGAATGCGACAAAAACTATGTTAGATGAACAAGCAATAAACCATAAATTTCTTGTCACCAACAACAACAACAACAACAACGTTTAGGGCTTGCAAGTGTATAACGAGACGCAGAGAGCGAGACCTTAAAAGAGAGAGTTGGGTGTGCGTGTGTGTGTGGTGAGTACTAGGTGGCGCTGCAAAAAGAATGTTAAGGTGTGTTATGCTCACGTGTGTGTGCGTGAGTGTGCTGGTGTTGATGTTGTATAAATTTATAATACTTTTCGGCTGCGTTCCTTGTGTTCTGCAATATGCTCAATGCTTGTACAGACAAATGTTAATGTAATTTGTGTGTGCGTGTGTGTGTGTTTGTGTAAGTGCTGTCCAAAGTGACAGCAACAGACGAAAATGCCAGGCGGAGCAAAGGAGACAGAATGAGTTGTTGTTGTTGGTTGTTTGTAAATGAAATTGCTGTCTGCAATCTTTTTGCGCTTAATTTGCTATAAAAGTGTCAGCTGAATAAGGGAAGGCAAATACACAAACATATATAAGTATATATTTGTATATTTTATATGTGTGTGTGAGTACATGCCTAATCATCGTGTGTGTGTGTGTGTGTGTGTTGACATGCAGGCATAAAGACTATGTCCGCTGGCTCGTTAAAACAGCTGATAAGATTGCGGCTTTATCGTTTCGCACAGGCAATAATCAACAATATACATTGTTACTAAATATATGTACACATATACATACATATATCTGCAGAGCCTACAAATTTATTGTCATATTAGTCTTTGCTTATTTGTTGCTATCAGAAGTACTTGTTTCGTCCAGAGATAAGCTATTTAGCTGATAAGGTTTTGTTTTCGGCTACTCTCAAAAAGCGGCACATGGCCATTGGACTCCATATATGTATGTGTGTGTGTGTACTTTTATGGTCGAGGCTTAAGAATATGCAGTTGAAACTGGACATTGTTGACGTCATGGTTTGCGTAATAACCCAATGTCACACACACACACACACACTGTAGATACATATCTATATACTATGCGGCATGCTGGCATATTGATTGTCATCAATTTGATTGTGAAATATTTAACAAGTTGCGTCAGGAATCAGCAGTTTCGTTAATTGCCGTCCAGTGTTGTGTAATGACACAATATCAAAATCATGTGATTACTGTGTGAATGCACGTGCTAAGATCGATAGGAATTAAAAAAATGCAGCCTCTCCTTAGAAATCAAAAAATATATATAATTGAAGTATTTCCATAGTACATTTTATTTTCGCATTTTAGGTACAACTTCAATTGAAACGCATTGCTTATAACTATTAATAACTATTGATTACAATTGAATTCCATTAGAAAAATTCAATAGTAATATTATTCAAATAAAATAGGGAAACATTTTTTAGGTCTCCAGTTATGATTTGATATTTTATAAAAAAGTTATCAGAACTGAAACGTGTAAAAAAATGATACCTTTTTCGATAATAGAAATTTTAATTGCACTTAAAAGTACCGATATGTTCTAAACTCTAGTAATATTTTGCACAAAGATAATATTGTAAGAACTGCCTAAAAGTGTTTAAAGTCTACATAATCGATAATTAACATAATGTAATGCTATCGATAACTTTCCAGTGCATTAATGTAAAAACAGGCGAACTTTAAACTGAAGACAAATATACCTTATCCCCATTTTTATCTATGTATATACAACATATAATAAATATCTAAATCAGTTTCTTTTTCGCAGCGTATAATGATCGATAACTCGAATCGATAACTTTAAATCGATATATATATATATACATATTTTTAATATTTAAACCCGACTGCACAAAAAACACTTGTTAGGCTTATTTATTGCAACATTCATGCAACTTTTATTTATAATTTCGACTTGCTTTCATTTTAATTTGGTTTATTCGATTTGGTTTTAGGTGTTCCTCTTTTATTTATTTATTAATTTGTGTGTATATGTAAGTAAGATTTACTACACATTCAGAATAAATAAATTGATATATACATAAATATTTTTGCAACTTGGCGCTGAAATCAAATAATCTGAAAACTGGATTCACATAAAAAAGTAAAAAAAAAACCAAATAAAAGCAAACAAAACAAACCGATAAAAAACACAAACACAGTTCGATCGGATCGGATCGTAATGTGGCACACATGCTATAGTAACCATATATTTATAGAGTGTAAAAAACTAATTAAATGGAAAACCCACAAAGTCGTTTTTTGTGTTGTTCATTGTTAATGTTTTCTTAATTTCAATGATTATGGTTTTCAATTGCGCCCAGACCTCCCCCGCCTTCCCCTTATAGTTCTTTGGTGTGACCCTGCCCGTGCCCCTTGCCCCCAATACATCTCGTATTTGCTGTTACCAAGAACAAAACATTGAATTGTAACTTTTTGCTATGTGTGTTTATAAATACATATGTAAGTACAGTGAAAACTCTCTTGAGCGGACACCCACTGCTTCTGCGTTTGTTGTCATACAAATACAGAATAATAAAGGAAAATTTGTAGGAAAATCTTTAAGCTATTTTCATATTTTTATTATTCAAAACTTGCTGTGAAATTGAAGAAAAACGAAGAACTTTGTAAATAAATTGAGAACTATGTTCTTGTTATTAGAACGTTTTTTATAATTCTTGAATTCTAGTTATAAGATTTTACTACTTTTATCAGGAAAACTCTTATTTTAAGCAAAATTTTGAATAATTTATACATAGTTCGAGAAATTTTCTTTTATTTTGAACTCAAGAATGAATTATACTGACATTAATAATATTTATGAACGAAATGTTGCAGCTCATACTTTTCTTCATAGTTTTCTAAAACTTTGCGCTAAAAATACACATAAAATCATCATTTGATATTTTTCCAAGTGCCGCCTTGTCATACAATTTTTTAAGTGACATTTTTAGGTAATTTTTGTACACTAGAAAAGTTGTTTGTTCGCGTCAAGTATATTTTTTGAACAATAAGGAAAAGGGTCCGAGGTCGGGCCTGGTATTTCTTATGAAAAGGTAAAGAAAAAGAGAAAATCGTTTGGAATTAAAAAAAAATTAGGGCAAACGTTAGGGATTAAAAAATTGCAAGAAAGGAAGGTTATTTATGAATAAATAAGAAAGTAGAAAAAATGTTGATTAAAAAACAAGAAATAATATTATAAATGCTGAAGACAAAATTATTTGGAATTAAAAAGGAAGTTGCACAAAGGTAGCGGATTAAAAAAATGGAAAGAAAAGTAGAAAACTCGTTGAAACAATATGAAAAATACTTTAAAAAAATGGTTTGGATTTAAAAAAGTAAGGAAAAAGTTGGGGTGAAAAATTATAAGAAAAGTAGGGAAAACATTGGGGATTAAAATAAGTTCTTAACTTCAAAGATTGAGATAACAAAGCAAAAAAAGAGTTACATTAAGAAAAATGTGCGCTCAGCGTGTCCGGTAATAGAGCTTTCACTGTACTACACACAGATGTATATAAATATATATATTTATGTGTATGTAATTTGTGACCTGTTGCTTATCAATTGGATCAAAATCTAGCGAGCGTCATTGCGAATGACAGCGACGAGTCGGCGGAGTATGCACTCGGCACAGCGCCCGTGATTTACTACGGCGATTCGAGTGTGAATATCGGCGAGCCGTTCTCGATAACCTGCATAATACCGATAACGGAGAAGATACACTGGCTGAAGAACGGCGAGTCGATAGCGCGCCACAATTTGCGGCACGGTCACGACGAGCACTCATACACGCTCTCGGAGAGCGCCATTGAGGGTGAGTATTTGCAAGCAGAGGCTAAACAAGAAGCACAAGTGACAACAACAACAACAACAAATCCAGGCGAGAAGCACAAGATTGAGGCGCACCTGAAGGTGCGGCACGCCCTGAAGGTGCATGAGGGCCGCTATCAGTGCAACAACAACCATCGGCACGGCACCGGCTACCACGTGCTGCACGTGCGCAGCAGCAAGCAACAGCAGCCCACGGAGAGCGGCTATCAGACCATAGACGAGCTGACGCCCAGCTCCGCGGACGAGATATTCACGCGCACGTGGCAGGAACAGCAGCAGCAACAACAACAACAACTGCCACAAGCAACGCATAAGCAGCACAATCAGCCGATCGCGGGCCAGGGCAATGCCACAGCGTTTGGCGGCAGCTTTGGCCATGTCAATGAGCTTACCACACTGCCGTGGCATGCCACATCGGCGGCATCGCTGCCGCCGGGCGCCGTTGGCATTCATCGCATTTATTCGGCAACGCCGCCAGATTTTCCGCCACCGCGCTTCAGCCTGCTGGAGCATACGGTGGCGCCACCAGAGCCACCCACCATACAGCTGTACAATCAGACGCTGCCGCTTTATCGCCAGCCCTTGGACACTGCCACCGATGCAGCCAGCAGCAGCAGCGGCAACTCGGCGCATCATCATGCGCATCAGCATCAGCTGCAGCTGCAACAGCAACAACAGCTGCAGCTGCAGAAGGCGCAGCAGACGCTGAACGCCTATCAACTGCCGCTGCCGCCGTCGCAGCAGACGCCGCAACATGCCGTTCATCACAGTGATAAATATCAGACGTACGCGCCGCAGTTTGTGCCGCCGGCGTTGGGTGGTGCAGGTGCTGGTGCCGTTACCCCAGCGCCCACACTGCTGACCACCAGCTACAACAACAACAACAACTTCGGGTTAATGCAGCAGCAGCCCAAGACGTTCTTGCCTATTAAAAAGGGTGAGCCACATACACGCACTCGCGCACACACTCACACACATACATCAAAAATCACTCAAACATACCTGCATACTAACATGAATAAAAGCCACTCAAAATCTCATACAAATACATACACTAATTCATAAATATAAATTCATTTCACTCAAAATTGCTCAAAATAACATACAAATCTAAACAGATTTTAGTCAAAGTCTCACTCAAAAAGGGACACACATACAAATATTACTCAAAATAACACAAATACCAACATAAACAGACTTCACTTACATTCACACTCAGACAACCATCAGTCACAATAGATAAACAGGACTAACTTTTGAATATTTTGATACGCACAGACAAATTCTATACAGACATAAACAGTTTACATTCCAATCTCATTTAAGATCATAAACTCAGGTATACAAGTCACTCACACATACAACATAAACAGACTTTACTCAAAAAGTTCAGCTAAAAACATAAGAGGACTCACTCAAAATCACAAACAAAATTCAACTTGCATACAAATTTCACTCAACACACACACACACATGTACAAGCTCCAATCAGCATTTTCAGTCAGTCTCATTCGTCTTGTTGTTTTGTTTGTTTACAAAAACGCCTCCTCGACAACCACAGCAACAACAACAACAACAGAAACAACAACTTCACCTACATTGCGCTCGCATCAAAAATCACTTTTGTCCAATTTTTTTCTCTAAGCCTCGCTCTTTGCTCGTACTCGTTCTCTCCATCTCTCTCTCTCTCTCTCGCTCGCTCGCTCGCTCGTTCTCGTTCCCGCTCGCCTATCGTTATCAGCACGTTTACATTGCTCAAACTCCTCACATCGATAGATTAATTTGGTGTTGTTAATCGTTATCGTTATTCGCTCGCTAGTGCGTTCTTAGGCTTTGCCAATTCGCCGTAACCTAAGCTCGTTCGTCCTCACACACACACACACACACACATATACACACAAACACATCCACAGATATACACATACACACACACGCATACATATACATGATAAATACTGAAAGATGCAGGCAAAAGTCAAGTTGAGCTTCTTTTTTTTTAAGTTGTTGCTTGACTTATTTTGTTTTCTTTTTAATTTGTCTCGCTTTAACTTTGTATATGTAACCGTTTTTGATTTGATGTGTGTCGCTATTGTTGTTGTACTGTTGTTATATTATTTGACTATGTTTCTATATTTTAGTTGTTTACCTTTCGAATTACACTGCTGACAGGTGCACCGCGCTGTCTCTTTCTCTCTCTCGCGCTCTTCAATTTGATTGATTGGCAGCCATCTTGGTGACGCATATTAAAATGGCGTTGAGCCCCGCTTGATAAGCGTTGTTGTTGTTTTGCCCCCAAATGAGTGTGTAACCGCGACTTTATTTATTGCCTTTTATTGTTTCTCTTTTGTTTGGTTTATTTATTTTTTCGTGTGTCGATAAGGACAAAGCAAATATATGCATATGTATGTGACAACTGGTTTATCGATTAACGGCTATCGATTTTAGCTGTTGCGTTTTTGCTTTATGTACTTTGCTTTGCTTTATGCATTTCGGTAAATATGAAAACATTTAGTATTTTTATAATACCAACCAACGATTATTGCTCTATTTCGATTGCAGCTAATTTTAAAAATAAATAACAATTAATTATTGTAATTACTTAAACTAATTATATACACACCTATTTACATACAAACTTAATAGTTTACATATATACATATATGCCGCGTAAATCAAATTTATTTGATTTCAGACCAAGTTAAAAATAAATAAAAAATAAAAATAATACAAAAATTATATATCATTTAAACAATATATAAAACTACATATGTATGTATAGGAGAAATAAAATTCGAAATTCACCAACAAAATTATTGTATGCTGTTTTCATTTATTTTAGTTACTTTTAGTTGTGTTTTTTTCTATTGGTTTGGGTTATTTGGGTTTGGGCCCTATAGAAACCAAAAATATACATATTAAATTTAAAACACATAGTATACACATTTTTTTGCCATTTATTTAGCTGATTATTTTTAGTATAACTAGACTTTGTGTGTAACATTTGTTGCTCGCTTTAGTTGCAGTTAACTTATTATTTAAATTTAATTATTAAGTACTGTTTTAGCCAATTAGAGTGTTCAACTGGCCAACACAGAGCCATCCATTAATGTCTACAATGAAAAAAAACAACAAATAAACTACAACATCTCAGTTCATTTCTTTGCGCTCAGACCCCAACCAAATGAATTAAAGATTCCAGAACCCTGCGTTAATCGCACACCCACTCCTTCAACCCACCCACCTACACCCTCTCATATATTAAGAGCTCGCCTCCCCAATTTATCTACAAATACTCGTATATAAAACCCATAATATTCAAACCATATATGTTTTTATTCTTCTTATTTTCTTATATGCATAAATATTAGATATAAAATTTGTTTAAGCATTTATTTACGTAAACGTTGTTTCCTCCAACTACTCTTTTTATATGATATATAAATGTACGATATGTATATTTTATGGTAAATATTTGCACTAATTTTGACGCGTTTTTTTTTTGTTCTCTCTTTCTCTCTGGTCATCTTTATCTATTCAGGGCCAGATTCCTTGGTGCCAAACTATGACCATGTGGAGCGTCAAATGAAATTTTACGATATTCGAACGCCGCTTGTGCTCAGCTGCAATGTGAAAAATGTGGAGTCCGATGATCCACTCATATGGTAAGTCCAAAATAAACATAGCCCCAACTCTAAGCCCAAAAATCCGTACACAGTAAAAAAAAATATGTGTAACATTTGCAACAAACACAATCCAAAATTTAATACATTTTACTCTACGTTTGTATACGTAAATTAAAAAGTTTCTATTGTGCTCTATATATATATATGTTGAGCTTAAACATTTTCTTAGTAAAAATAATAGAGTAGTTTAGAAAAATGTCGAATTCATATAAATGAAAACTTTAATTGGCAATAAAACAGGAAAACTAAGAAGCTAGTTAGCTTGTATTTAAATGTATTGTAAATTGTGCAAATGCACGTAATACTTTTTAATAACATATAAAATACACTTTACACTCAAAATTGTGGGGGTGATTATTAAGTTAACAGATATTTAAATTAAAGTTATTATTTTAAATATAAGAAGAATAAAACTCGCTTGCTTCTTTAATAACAAACAGTAAGTTGTATGTAAAGAAATTGGAACTTAAATTTTATGTTAATTTGGAGAGGAGTAATTTGAAACCAAATTGAGTTTATTTCAAGCAAAAAAGTTGAAAATAGTGATTTAAATTTTGAAAATGAATTTACTGGCAATAATGGTTAAAATTCAAAGCGATAGAGAATCAACTATAATTTTTCACTGTGTACTGCTGTAATCCTGGCCAATACAGACAGGCAGTTCCCCTGGCTCAGCATACTAGGTGGCAGTTATGAGAGCAATCATTTTAATACGGCACAGCTAAGCACTTTTGCTTAATTATGTTGCCGTCCGAGCCCCTCTACCCCGTAACCCAGCCCCACCCGCTTAACTAACCACTTGACTGACGTAACCTGGAGAACATAGCATGGGGTTAGAGGCGGTGGGCGGGTGGCTGTGCTGAAAAGTGCCTGCCTTTTCCGACTCTAGTTTGTATGTATTTCTGTGTGTGCGGGTGTGAAGCAGCCTCGTAATGATAATGACACTTTGTGTCGGTCGCCTGGTCGGGCCAGGGCCGAAGTTTTGCGTGCCTTACGTTGAATTCGTCCTGCATAATTGGCACCAAAAGTTCTTGAAGCAAAGGGTCCGGAATTTGGCTAACATGACAAGCAGAAGAGGGCTTTTAGTTCTAGACCAAATTCCAAGTTTAAAGAAAATGTATGTTCATCGAGTAATGATATATACAGTACATATCGCTTATATGCAACAGCGAAAATGAATGCATTCATTGCATATAAGTAACACTTTAACGATAAAATTTCTGCAAATATTTCATATAAGTACTGCATATACATATGTATATCGAGATTATCGCCATGTTCATTTAAATAATTTAGCAGTTATCGATATTTTAAATTGCTATCGATACCAAGTCGCAGTACAACGTCCTAAACAATATTCACACATAAAAAGCTTTTCCGGTAAATATCGATATAATAGATCAATGTGTAAGGAATAGCTCAAAAGCATATATCGTTGAATAGCTCAAAAAGTCGATATAATGAAAATAAAAACAATCTATTAACAGAATTTACAAAAAAAGAGAAGGATTTGACAGATTAATTTAGGCTCCAAAACGTATGATCACTAATATTTTTAGCATTAATCGATATTTTAATAAACTTATCCAGCATTTATCGAAACTTTTAAAAACATAATTTTAACAATGTAGAACTATAGGGTGCTTATTAAGGTTTAGTGCTGACTATAAAACATATAATACTATATATGTATATATGAATTAATTATATATCGATAATTAGCCTATTGTCATTTATCGATAACTCAACGAATTTCAATTATAGGCAAAATGAAATTAAGAAAAGTTAAACAACTGAGAATGATCGAATAATTCTGAATTCTTATCGCTTGTCTTAAGTTATTATAACTAACTTAGCTTTATAAAATATTAATGATGTTGTTTTCTATTTATTCGAAACAGGAAAAAAGGTGGCATGAATGTGACGGATGTGCCAGCTCTGAGAGGTCGCTTTAAACTGATCCATCCCGAAAGAAAATTCATAATTGACAGGGCGGAACCTCACGACGATGGCCTCTATAGTTGTGAGTTCAAAGGCGTGTCCAAAGATATTCACGTGATTGGTAAGCAGACAAGTAAAATACTCGTACTTGCTGACAATTGTTAATTATTTCAACACTTGTATAAATAAATTAGCTCGCGTGGTCGTACGAGTGCCTTCAAATACTGGTGTTGTCGAGGGTGAGAAAATGATGATCAGCTGCACGGTTGTCGGTAGTAATCCTCAATTGTCATGGAGCTTTGGTGAGTAAAGAATCTGAAATATTTGTGTTTGTTGTCAGCGGAAGATTGACGGTTCAAGCCACACGGCAGTTAATTTAATTAACACATTTATTTATTTACTTTTTTTTGGGCATTTAGAGTAAAGTTTCAGCATGCTCTAAATTTCAAAAGTCTTTCCTGTCCAAGAAAGTAATACCTAAATATTTAATTTTAATAAAATTGTTAACTTACAAAAAATTTGTTTTAAAGTGGAATCAGTTTTATTAATCTTATTTAATAATTTTATATGAATATGTATGCCCTTATATTACTTAAATATGTATATCCCTTATAACCCTTAAATCTTTCTTTTAACAAATAAGCTCAGATAGAAATTTATTTAAACATAATATTGAGAACATTTTTAAATGAAAATATGTCACATATATAGAATAAAAGAAAAATAAGAAAAACTCACGTAACGTGACACTATTTATTTATTAATATTTTAAAACCGTACATTCGATATCTTCCAACTTTTACACTAAGAATAGCGCCAGTACTAAGTACTAAAAATAATCAACTTATAGAATTATAGAACATAATTAAAATGTAAATGCCCATATGTAGAGATATAATTGGCCCCAATAAAGCAATTGCTAATAATGAATTTCAATCAATTTCTTCTCTTTTCCCAGGCAATTATACAAATGTAACAAACAGCACAGATCGTTATATACTGAAAGCGGATGATAACAAAATCGAGAATGCGGTTCTAATGATTGAGAACGTAACCCTGGACGATAGAGGCGAATACAAATGCCATGGACGTAATGAGGCCAATGATTATGGTGTAAATAGCACCGTTGCCACCGATTTTACAACCGTTCGTGTTAAGGGTGCGTTGTTAAATTCAATTTTGAATCATGATTTTTATATATAGTTTTTTCGCTTTGAATTTGCAGGCAAATTCGCCGCCTTGTGGCCTTTCCTGGGCATCTGCGCTGAGGTGCTGATTCTCTGTTTGATAATTCTCATCTATGAGAAGCGACGCAACAAGAGCGAACTGGAGGAGAGTGATACTGATCCACAAGAACAGTAAGTTGCCAACAACAACAACAACAACAACAACAACAATAGCTACAACAACAGCTACAACAAGAACACAAGAAATCATCAAACAACAACAAGCAGTCCACAACAAAAAACAACACCAAATATTTGTAACAACAATTTGAAACGCAGCAGAAAATTTACATTTTAGTTAATAAACTGCAAATTAAAGACGTTTGAAGCTGCATTCGCAATGCGCAACAGACAAACACACATACACACACACACACCACACACATACAGACATAAGCGACGTACTTACATACACGGACACACAACACACAACACACAGACACAGCAGCAGCAGCAACAAATTTTAGCAAAATTTTCTTAGTTAACAATTTATAATTACAACAAAAAAAATGCACAAATATTCTGTTGTGTGTGGCGCGCAAAGACTCAGCAGTAAAAAATAATAAAAATAAAAATAAAAAGCTAACAAATTTTTATAATATATTTTTTGCTTTTGTTTTGTATTATACCATAAATTAAAAATGCAAACATATTAAATATGATTTAGTGCACAATTTATTTTACCTGCGGTGCAAAGCGCTTTGCGTGCCACAAAAAAAACAAACAAAAAAACAAAAACTTAAAGCTAAATATTTAAATTTAAATTTATTGTTTATTTGCTGCCTAGAAAAAACACAAACAACAAATGTAATTTAATTTCTAACTTGAAAAGTAAAGTGTGCTAAACGAAAAAAAGTAACACACAAACTGACAAAAACACACACCTACACTCACACACACACACACACACACACACAACACTGAGCGTAGTTTTATAGCCATATAAATACTATATATAATAATACAAGTATATATATATATAAAAGTATGCCTTATGATTTCATGTCGAAAAAGTTGATAAATTTTTGTTTGCTGCGCTTTGTTTTTCTGTTGCTTAACTTTTGTACACATCTTTATAAAAAAAAGGAAAAACAAATGTATCCCTTATGGTTTATATCGAGTGCATTATTAAGATTTGGAAGAAAGAAGATAAAAATGTTATGAACTTTGTTTTAAGTACTTATTGTTTAATTCTAATTTAAATAATTAGCAGCAAGTACAACGCCTTGAATGAATGTGAAAAACACAATCACACACACACACACGAAGTTTATCAATCTATACTATCGTTACTTATGTATATTATTATGCCTATTATAAATGACTATCTAAGCTTAAATAATGGCAATAAATTTTGTTTATAACAATAACACAAACACTTCAAAAACACGGCTACAATTAGAGAAAAAACAACTTTATTTAAATGCAGTTTTCTTTTGTTTAAATATGTTTTTTGATCGGTGCCAGCTATATGTAATTTGTTGAGCCCCCACGCATAGCCTTATATCTAATTAGTCTGTATTCACAAACACACACACACACATGCAACATACACACACCCACACAAAAGTATTTGTTTTCTTTGCGCACTTTTTTTGTTCTTTTTCAGTTTCTTTTTCAGTTGCAGTTGCAGTTGCAGTTTTTTCCACTTGTTTTTGCTCTTGTACATTTTTGTGAATAATTCTATGATGAAAGTTGTTTCTTATAGTATGATTACCGCTATGTTTATGATTATGATTTTTCGGCCTTTTGTTAATATAATTATTATAATTAAATTACATTATATAAACTTTTGTGCTATTATATTCGATTATGATTTTGTGCGTTTTGAGATTGATTTCTACAGAAAAACAATTATAAAAATAAAAACAAATGTAAATTTACAAAAAAAAAACCAAAATGAAAATACACGCATTTTTAATGTCTATTCTATGTATGTATTGTAGTGCTGTAAATGCGCATTATATATTATTTTCAATTTCTTCTTTACGCTTGTGTAGTAGCTTCTATCTATACCTTATAGAGATCGTTCTACCGAGCAAACACACACACACTCACACCCTCACATATGTATAATAAAACCACAGTATTAACTCGCAACTACAGATCTTGCCCCAGATTTGACAAGCAACATTTGGTTTCGTTGGGAACCATCTCTATGTGTCCATGTGCTAAAGCGCTTCCTTTTTTCTGTTTTTGAGCTTTTCATTGAACGTAAAACGTCGAAATCGTAGTGCCAAGAAATTGCGTAGCTAATAATCATGAGAAGCTAATCAAATTGTATTTCATTCTTTTCTTATTTTTCCCCACATAAAAAAATCAATAAAAAAAATATGACATCAAAATAACCGTTAATCGAATCGTATAACTAACAATTGTCTCCAAAAATTGTATGCCGTATGCCGTAGTTGATAAAATTCGCAATAAGTAATTAAAATTAATGCATAAGTAAAATAGGTAAATGCAACAGCCTGCAGCTTGATTGATTGATTGATTGATTGATTTAAATCGATTGTTGTGTCGCTATCGCTCGCTACCGTTGCGCACTATATAGAGATTACAGTTGATTACAAAATGCAAATGCAAAAAAAAAACAAATTTGAAACAAATCAATTCAATTCCACCTATATGAACAAAACGAAGCGTGTGTCCAGCGTTCAGCAATGCAACCGAAAACAACCATAACAACTATAACAATAATAATATTAACAACAACAATAACAACAAGTAGCCTAATATTTGTACCAGCAACGACAAAAAAGCAATCCAAAATGAAAAAAAAGTAAAAAAAATATTTAGAAATTTTTTGTTTTAGTTTTTCGATTAAATGTACTTTGATTTATGATTTTTTGATTGCCGTCAGTAAATTTTTCTTGTATTTGCATTTGATTGAGATTTAACTAATTAATTAATTGATTGATCGAACTCTATACATTTAGCGTTTTTGGTTGAACTTTGAACCTCGATATGTTTCCAGCTGCCACTTTGACTCATGCGAATTTTGCAATTTGTTTCTATTGCAGGAAAAAGAAAAGGAGAAATTATGATTAAAATTCCTAAAGACAGCCTAAAACGAAAAATATATAAATTGAGCATTACAAATAAAATGACAAAAAGAAGCATTATATTATATACATATATAATATACATACAAAACTAGCAAAAAATTAGTGTTGTCACAAAGATTCGACCCCAAAAAAAACATGGAAACCCCTGCTCGACCTCACCCCCATCTCTTTTCCTCTATACGCCCAAATCAAGAACTTGAAATATTGTGAGAGAGAACTTTGTTTAGCAAAATTGTATTTTATTATATACATAAAAAAATAAGAAATTAATATTAAAATGAACAAAAAAAAACATTTACAAATGAAAGTGATAGCAGTTAAATGAACACTAAATCGGAACTCTTAGTAATTAACCAAAACTATCAACATGGATCCATGATGTGTGTGTGGGGATAATGAGAAGAAATCCAAGATCGAACATGCAGCACTACGAAAAATACTACAACAGCAACAACTACTTCGGATGCCTCTCACACACGTGCATATTACCACGTGCCCAATAACAGCGTTTGCACACACATACACTGGATTTTGCGCCATCTTGCAAAAGGGGAAGTCCCCGAAATGTTGTACATAACCTAAAAGTTTATTGTTTACATCTGTAGTAGAGTATGAAAGCGAGGGTTCCGTCTTCTGTCTCGCGTATTTATTTACTATAACTATGAAATTATAATTTGTAGCTAGTTATTTCATTTTTTCGAGGTATTTCAGTTCGAGTTCTTGGGTGCGATCAGTAAAAAAGAAAATTTGCAGATTTGGGCAAGAAAACCAAAAAGGAAACAACTAAAAAGCAAAAATTAAAAAAAAATACCAAAAAAACTGTTGAACAAGAAATGTTAAAATTTGTTTATTAATATTAGTTAATATAATAAAAACCAAACTTTTTAAATAATTAAGTAGCGCGTTATGGGTATATTTTAATAACGAAATAAAATACAAAAAATTAAATCATTAATGTACGATTTATGAAATGGACAAAACAACAACTACATTGTATATTTGCATAATTTTAAACTATTACAACTGAAAAACAAAAATAAATTAAACAAAAATGCGTACTGCCAAAACTTGTAAAGTTCAGTACTATTTGCTTATACATATATATTGTATGAAATATGATTATTAATTAATTATGTATGATTATGACGACTTTGCCTCATTTTTGGTAAACAAAACTAAAAACTAAAAGTAAAAAACCCAAACAAATCAAAAAACAAAATAACGAAAAAACACTGTTAATTATTATTGATTTCTGTTAGTTGTTAAACTTTTGGTTGTATATGTGTATGTATGTGTATAAAAGAAAACCAAGTGAACTACAAAAAGCGGTCTTCAATTTTCGTCTAACTCGTAACTAAACAGAAATTCTTGTACTATTGACGAATATTTTTTTAATATTTTTTGTGTATTTACCTTTTTTCTCACTTTTTTGCCGCCACCAAAGCTTTAAATATTTATATATAGTAAACTGTGTT
Source organism: Drosophila robusta (assembly GCA_035043565.1). Lineage (NCBI taxonomy): Eukaryota > Metazoa > Arthropoda > Insecta > Diptera > Drosophilidae > Drosophila > Drosophila robusta. The sequence goes on along the minus strand of JAWNMW010000583.1, from coordinate 5,668,304 downwards.
CTCAGTAAATGAAGAAAAATAAAACAGAGAAAAGTTAAAAAAATAAAAATAAATATTGATGATAAATTATGTTGAAATGCACAATTTGTGCGTTAAAACACATGAGACATTTGTATAGTAAACTAATAAACTAATAAATAATAATAAAAATAACCGTTCTTGTTATATACAAAAAACAAAAAGCAACAAAATGCTAAAACTGAATCATCGTGTGTGTATGTTCGATATCGCTATATATATAAATAAATATATTATATATATAGAAACAATTAAAAAAATAGCCTAGCAACATACTTTGAAACCGTCGTAATCATAACACTCTCAATCGATTAATTAATATATAAATATCGATATCGAAAATTAATTGTGGGGGGTTTTTGTGTATAAGTTTTTTATGGTACATGTACAGTTGTTGTACAGTTTGTGGCTTATTTGTGTAACGACTATTTGTGACTATATTATATATGCATAGATCTATATGTGCATAGTGTATACAAATGTTTATTAAAGGAAATGCTTTAGTTAATTAACACTCCTTCCTACACTATCCAAAACCATACACACACACACACACACACACACACACACACATGTGTATATGACACATAACCTCTTGAACTGATAAAGTGAACCCACGTTGCTTATACACACCAAAAACAACAACAACATGAACAGCTACGATACCTATTTACTGCTATAATGTATGACGTAATGTTACCCACAAACAAAAACAAAATAAAAGAATAAACGACTATTAAACACACTACAAGAAAAGGCAAGAACAAAAAATATTAACAACAACAACAACAACTTTGGAACACTCGTCAACTATTGCTATATACTAAAAGAAAAACTATACATAAAATATATACACTTATATACAACAAGTACATACGCAGTATTGTATGTTTTTTTTCTATGTACAGTAAATACAAACAAGAAGAACAAGAACAAAGCCTGACAAAACAAATCGTGTATCCTATAAATCCTCAGTATATGTATATTTAAAAACGATTTATTTACGCCTTCTTTTCGATTATTTACATTATGATATGTATATTATGATTGTTATCGATAACAAAACTACAAGAACAAAAAATACCAACTGGCACACAATTTTACTCTCCCGCGTGAAGCGCTTCATTAAAAAAATACTAAAATAAACCCAACATAAGTTAAACTAAGCAAACCTAATATATTATATATATATATAATATAAATAAAAAATATTAATGATAACAGGTAATTTTAATTAGTTTTAAGCCACGTTATAACAAATTTGGAACCATTCAAAAGGCAACCAGTGGAAATCGACAAGGCGGAAATCAAGAACAACAACAACTACATATATTTCGATATGTAGTAGCATAAATCTACGTAAATTAAGCATAAAACAAAAGAACAAAAGTTTCACCTTTACTATTAGTTTCAACACTCATAAACTAGCAAGATATACATAAAAACGATAATAGCCAAGTAATCTGTCAAGACGTCTAGTCGGGAGGACCCGACTAGCAAATACCCTGAACTCAGTTTTGAGCCGCTGTAACAAACGTTCGACAACATACTCAACCAAATATGAAAAAAATCAAGTCTTGAAATCGATATTTATCGATTTTAATAAAAATAATACTTGATATTTAAAGAAAACATGTTCTGCGCACGGTATAGGAGAATTTAAAGTCAAATATTTCAGCTCTTGTGGTTTCCGAGATCGCTGCGTTCAGACAGATGGACAGACGGAGTGGCTAAATCGACTCAGCTAGTCGTCCTGACCAAGAATATATGCTTTATGGGATCGGAGATGCCTCCTTCCGCCTGTTACAAATATTTGCACAAATCCATCCTTTTCTTACCAATTTTCAATGGGTTCAGGGTATACAAACAAGCAACAATTAGCTACAACAATTGTAGACTCGGTACTAACGAAAGATCGATGATTAAAAATCGTATATCGATAGCAAGTCACACGTTTTGGTAAAATTTTCTAGCCGAAATTGGTATTCGTATATTCGTAACCCGAAAGTCTGTGCCAAAGATGACATCAAGTGCTCTTTGGAACAGAGATCAGATAATAACGATAGTCTCTGAGGAGATTCTAAATATATGTCCACGTTTGAAGTCTGATTTGCAGCAAACTTTATGTTGGCTTCTCATTTTCCTTGTAGCATAATATTAGCATAAAATCATTGTACCCTTTCCTACCCATTTTCAATGGGTACAGGGTATAAAAAGCGTTGCCTTAGGGTTTCAGTAGTAATACATGACGAACAACAATTAACTAAAACTCTTTTAAACAAATTAAATTCTTCCATTTAAAAAAGAAAAAAATGTTAAAAAACGTGTGACTTGCTCTCCGACAACTAGGCGTATAATCAATTTGTATGAAATACTCTGTAATCCAGTTATAATTACGGGTAAAAACGGTAAAAAAATATAAAAATTATAAAAAAAAAACAACTAAATATATTCACAGTTATGTGTGACGGCAAATAAAAAATCCCGACGGTCAGCCAAAAATAAATTAGAAACACGAAATACAAAAATCTTTTGTAAAATTTACCAAGGATATGCTGCCTGCAATTAAAGCTAGTATTGAATTCAATCAAGTGCCCACATTTATAAAGTTAAAGACACATATACACACACACATTCGATAGATAGAGGAAAAAAAAAATAAATAATATGAAAAAAAATTTAGCAAGCGTTTTTCATTTATTTTTGGCTGTCCGATTTATGCTGGCGATATGATATCCAGGCGTCTTCAACTAGGCAAATACTAAATACTGTCTTTAATTGCTAAATACAACTATGAACTATGATTTTTTAGCAATTTATATAGAATAGTCTACATACTATTACATATATATATGTGTGTGTATATACATATGTATGTATGTATATATACAAACAAATTGAATACCAAAAAAATCACAAGTCAACAGGGCACAGCGCTTCTTAACTATATTCATTTCGATGAGCAAACTTTTTTAAACCAACGCTAAACTTAAATTATAATAAACTCTAACTATAAACTAAATACGAAAAAGAAAAAAATTATATATATATATATATATATATATATATATATATATATATATGTATATGAAAAATGCAACTTTTTAAACTAATATTGAACCCAACAAAGTGTTCATTAAATTAAAAGATACATCAAAAACGATTGCATATATATATAAATATGTATGTATATATATGCATATATATATACATATACATATATACGTATATGTATTCAACACGACATTTTGTATGGCATTAAAACAAAAACCAACCAACAACAATTTAGCTATGTAATTAAATGTAAAGAGTTTAATAAATTGAACACAAAAACTACACTACAAAATTTAACAAAAAATATAAACAATAAAAAAGGAAACTCATTAAAAAATTTCTAAACAACATTTAACGAATTTCATGAAAAACTACGCTCATAACGCCTAATCTACCGAAACTCTCTCTATATATGCTACATGTATACAGTGGAACATCAAAAATACACTTGTTTTTGGCACTTATTTGCGTTAATTTTGTTTAACAAAATTCAACATAATATATTATTATACGTATATATATATAAAAACTTTATATATATGTATGTAAAGAGTTTTGTCTTGAATCTTAAAACATGGACAGAAAATACACTTACTCTCATTGAGACTACTTAAGTAAATAACTAAATTGTTAAACATACACACAAAAAAAGAATACATAAATACATACATACATACTTTACCGTTAATCCAAAACAAGAACAACAAGAGCCCAAGTTAATAACTAAGTATATAAAAATCAAATTGCAATCCACACGAGCGTTAGTTCAGTAATAACAACAATTGTATTATATCTAAGAACCCCCTCCAAAAATTAAGAAAAACCACAAAAATAAAACTTAACAAAAGGTCTAACATAATAAGAACACATGGTTAATTAACGCAAAAAAAAAATATTTATATATATATATATATATATATATATATATATATATATATATATATATATATATATATATATATATATATATATATATAATGCGGCTATTTACTAAGGTGATTGCGACTTTCAGCTAAAACTAAATTAGTAATTGTAACATTAAAAAAAACAAAAAAAGTAACAAAACCAAAAAATATTTTAAAAGCAAGCGCTTGAATTGTACATTTTTACAAGGCAACTGTACATTTAGCGCCCACGGCATAAAAACTAAAATCTAAAAAAATAATAAATTACAAAAAAAAAACCAAAAAACAAGAGTTGAAAGGCACAGCAAAATATAAAAAATAATTAATTTAAAAACAAAAAAAATACAAGGAGTAACATGTGGTTCGCTAGAGAGCCCAACATGTTTCTTAGCCAGAAAGGAAATGAGTTTATTAAATATACATTTAAAAATTCATAATTATAAAAATAAATGAAAAACAAAAAACCCAATTCGTTGCATAATATTTAAAACGAAGGTAGTATTAACTCGATTGCCTAATTCTAATATTAAAAACAAAAACAAAAAACTATATAAAAAACATTAAAATTAACAGGTAAAATAATAATGAATGAAAAACAAGAACAACAAAAAAAAATGTTATTATACTTATTATACCGATTAAAATGAAAACAAAACAAATTAAAATAAAAATTTTATTTAGATTAAAATGTTTGCACTCTACAATATTGACAATTTACAGCCCAAATGGTAAGTAGCCAACTTCAAGATTAGCAAAAATTACAAGCAAGCTAAAAACAGACTTATTTTGATATAAAATATGTATATATGCACATTCTTTTAGGTCTTAAATCTTTTGATACACTGCAGCTGCGATAACCGTCAGCTAGAGTTGACGACAGTTGACGTCATAAATGAAGGCCATGTCATATATACATATATTTAATAAAAATGCGATTACATAATAATATTTTTGCTTTATTTAAAAACGTCACTACAAAGTTGTTGCTGATTAAGTGTTAATATTTGATTCAGATAACACACAAGTCTATATAAATATCTAGGTAGGTTCTTTAAAATGCGCTAAATGCTCATAGCTCAATGTTTAGTTATCATATCATATTATATCATATCTGAAGTAAACATCGTTTCACCAAGGTACTAAAGAAATATTTGTTGTTTGTCGTATGTTTGCTAGATAAAGCTGCTGCATAGTAGGTTAACCAGTTTTGATGTGTCAGCTTATCTTATCGAGCCGCTAAGCTCTTGACAGCTTTAACTGTGAACTCTTTAGGCCCAATCAAGTAGAATTTAATATAATAGATAATATAATAATATACTTAGTTATGTACTACAATACTTTTACAAATATATAAGGGACTTGGGAAAAATGGGTACAAGCATATATCATATATAACATGTTTTTTTTCATTTAAATTATGCACAATAAAAATAAATAGTATGTATATATATATTAATATATTCAAAAGTACATTGTCTTAAACAACTAAAAACGATTCGCATGACGCTCAACCTTTAGGCATATTCTCACTGCTGTCCATTCGATTGTATTGCATTGTCCACGGTGTTGCGTGGCGCCTGCAACAGATCCGTATACTGCAGCAGCGCCTCGCGCAACGAGCGTGACACCTCCGGCGATGTGGTTGTGGTGCAGTCCACCAAATAGGGATACAGGCCAATCAGCAAATCCCAGGCGGGCTTATTGACTAGATGGAAGAAAAGAAATAACATTAAAGCAATGGCAGCGAAAGTTGTTAAGTGTTCTCTTATGAGATTTATAATAGCTTGCTTTATGGGTTTTATTAATCCAGTAGCGTTAACTATACAACAAACATATTGCTATCACTTTTTCGTGTGCTGTTTGGCTTTGTTGATTAAATGAATTTAATCAGTAAACTAACTAAGCCGCTAATCTGACAAGTGTGAATACCCTTAGGCTATATTCTTTTTGCTTATATCAAGCTTTGTTTTTGCTCACTCTCACCTTTGGATGCTGGGGCTTTCTTCATGGATACCACAAGTGTTGCAATGGCCTTAAGTACAAAGGATATTTCAGAGAGGCGGAATCTATAAACAAAACGAGACACATTAGCTAATGATAGAAGCCCGCCTCCAAAGCGGCACCGACCTGGGCAGCGGGCATTTGCCGCTCTGGCGCTCATCGTCGTTAAACCGCTTGAGCACCTCCTGGAAGCGATGCAGCAACGCCGTGACCGCCAGCCGACCGGCGAAATCCTTGTTAACTGCGCCTGCTGTGCCCGCGGCCAATAAATTCGCATTCAGGCGATTATTATTGCAGGCCTGATCCTCGAGCAGTGAGAATTGCAGCAGCGTTTCAAAGCAAGTTTTGGCAAAGATCTCGCGCAGCTTCCAATCGGACTCGTAACATATATTGCTATCCGAGGCGGAATGTATGGAGCCCTTGTTGAGCAGCACCACAATTTGCATTATGAACTGATGCGGCATCTCGTGCGCAAACGGCAGCACCTCGTCGCGCAGCAGCTCAATCACTTGGCAATCGATGGTCTCATCGAGCACGATCTCCTCGAGACCGCGATCCTCGATGGTGCACACGCTGATCGGGAAAAGGAATTTGTCCAAAGTATCGGCCAGATCATCCCACAAACTGGCAAAATGTTGCGGCTTAACGCGTGCCACTTTAAGGCCCGTGTGCAGCACACTGATCAGGCTGGCGATGGCCAGCTTCCAGGTGCTGGACGACAGACACTTGTACTTCATGGCCAGCGGGGTGCGCAGCGCCTTGACAATGTCGTGCAGTATCAGCTCCTGCACCACCGGCTCCTCGGTGGCCGTGCTTTGGTATAGCTTCACGCAAATGCTTATGGATTTCTCGCCAAAGGGTATATAATTCATGCTGACAACCTCGACGGAGGCATTGTTCGCATAATGATTGCTCGATTTGCCGTACTTGCTGTGCTCCACGCTCTGCTGAAAGGTGGGCGGTGCGCAGGCAAACTTGCTGAAGATCAGCAGCTGTCGGAAAATGGCGGGTATCAGTTGGCGTATGCTCGGCTCTGAATCCGGCCTGATGGCCTCCTTCTGTATCAGCTCCATGCACTCGAGAATGCCATCGTGCAGCGGCGTTAGCAACGTATCCGACACTGTGGACATGATGTAAGGAACGGCGTCCGTTTGCACGGGTATGCAAACGGCATTGGTCAGCACCGTGCAGAACTTATCAAAATCCGATGCACTGAATCTGTAAACGAGCCGCATTAGCAATCGATTTAATTTGTTTCGGTTGAGCCACTCACCTGACTTGTATGTGCTGGAAAATGGCGGGAAAGATTTGTATGAGCGCCGTGAGAAATGCCTGACTGGGAATGTAGAAATCCTCTTGGCTGTCGCCGCCGGCACCGCCGGGCAGAAGCCGTGTCGTCGCCGACATTTTGGTGCTCTCCATGCCGATGCTCAGCCAAATGTTCCAGGCAATCTGACAGAAGACAGAAACGGAATAGCATGGGAATTATCAAAAGGGAGTTCTTGATTCTCAATAGAGGAGCTTAATGCAAGCCATATACATTCCAGCCAACTTACAGTCCAAATTTCCTCCTCCTGCTGCTTTGCCGTCTCCCCATCCTTCAGTCCACGCTCCGTGCTGTTGTGGTACATTATCTCTTGCAGCGATTTAAGCGCCGCCAGGGAGACCTCACCATTCTTGCTGAGCGCCGCATTCTGTATGAACTCGAGAATCAGTGACCAGGCACGTTCGAAATCGCCCAGCATTTGGAGCAGTTCCCGCTTCGTGTTGAACACACGGCACACGCCGGACAGCGTCAACACCTGTGTTTCGGCCCATTGCTTTTGGGCGGTATTCCGCGAATGGTGTATGAGAATGTTGCCGCTGGCGTCCACCTTCTCATTGCTGGCCGAGCTGCTCAGGGCGCGCACATTGTCCAGCAGCGGGAAGAGCACCTGCCACACCAGCGCCTGCCATGTGGGCGGATTCAACAGGCTGCCATGTGCCGCAATTGTGGAGAACAACGTTTGGCCCGCCGACTTGCGGACTGCGGGCCGCAGATCCACGCACAGCTCGCCCAGCTTGGCGTACAGGCACATCCACAGCTTGTCGAACTGTGGCATTTTCACAGTGCCCGGAAAATCGGGCAATATGGCCACATCTTCCAGCTGTGTGGACATTAGTTTGTCCTGATTTTGATTGAAAAAGTCCGAGATGTTCCACTGTAAAAGCAAAAATGATATTAAACGCCTCAAATGTTGCCCATTCTAGCTGCTTACCATGAGGCCGATGGCCGTCAACGAGATGTTCAGCTCCTGCGTCTGTGAGCCAAATTTGGCCGCTGTGCTAATGCACAGGGGCAGACAGCGCCAGGGCATGACCGTTAGAAAATCGGTGATGACCAGCTGCAGGCATTGGAATGCGGTGCGTATCAGCGGCTCACCGTGATGCTCGTTGACAGCGCCAATTATCTCAATGATGGCCGGCCAGCCAAAGGATAGAATTTCACCGGCCGTGTTGAGGATCTGCAGCACACAATCCAATTGGCGTTGACGCACATCCGCATGCAGCACCGTCGACAGCTCGGAGAGCGGACTCAGCAACATGGTCTGCAGCTCCTGTAAAAATGTTAAAATGAAATTTAATTGTATTTTTAGCAAAGTTTTTAACTTAAGTTAAACCAGCGTAAAAACCTGGCGACAATAATTAACTAATAAATAAAAATAAAAATTAATTAACGTAACATATTGTTCATAACAGCGAAAAATACATTAAAATTAAAAAAAAAGATTTATTTTAATATATATTGTCATATTCATATATCAAATCTGTTTTGACTAACTGTCCACAGCCCTAAGAACTGCAAGGTTTCACCAATTTTTAAAATCTAGCTCGGAAAATGTGCGAAAAATAGAAAATAATAAATAAATAAAATTAGAAAAAACTGATTTCAAATAAAGTAAAATAAAAGAGCTAGAGATTTAAACTCCGAATTTTTAAGCTCGGGAAACCATTTCAAATTTTATTTCAAATTATTTCAAATTGCCTAAAACCCATGTCGTTTTTTTAATATCGATAATTATTAGTTTGTAGACCCGGTTTTTGAGCTTATTTCAGAAACTATATTTCCGATAAATAATTATATCTGATAAATGATATGGCTGCCTCTGTTATAAATTCAGCTGGTAGTATACTACTCATCCACTCACCAAATTCTCTTTGAGCGGCTGCTTGTGCTTGAACTGCAACGCGGACTTGACCAGATAGGTGATGGCCTCCACGCCCCACTCGCGCATGCGAATGTGTCGATGCTGGCACACCTCGAGCAGATGATTGGTGAGCGGCCGCCAGAGCACCTCGATGCGGGGCATATTGACGAGGCCCGTTTCCATTAGCTTGGCCACCGCGAATAGCGATGGCTCGCGATTGGCATAGGCCAGTTCCATGGCCTCGTGCGAGAGTTTGCAGAGTGCGTCGATCAGATGATGCAGCGCCACATCGTCCAAATACTGGCTGGATTCGAAGAGTTGGCCAATCATTTGCGACAGCACCGGCAGATCGGCCATCACTGCCGTCTGGATGCCCACATTCGCTTCGACGGCGGGTTTGGGCATCGCCTGCAGACTGCCGCCCGTCGAGGGCTTCAGGCCCAGTATCCACACCAAATGCTGCAGCGTCTGCAGCACAATGTGCCACGAGGTGCCAAGTATGCTGCCATTGTTGTGCGCCAGCAGCAGAATCGCCCGCATGCACTGCAAATTCTTATTGGTCAGCATCACCGGCGCCTGCATGACACTGTGCGGCAGGGAGGCGCTGGGCAGCGGTGTGCCCACGGCCACGATCTGTGGCCGAAAGTCGCCACCATCCGCGTTGCAGTTGTTCATGAACTGACTGCTCAGATCCTGACTGCCGCTGCGGGTGTGACCTGTCAATAAAAAACACTTATTTAGTTGCAATAAATAACAATAAATCTGTTGCCATAGATTAAATACCCTAACAGACATATGATGGGACAGGGTGTATTCCAAAACATAAATGTTGATTGATTGTTTTTTTTAAAGCAGCTATACGATATATATACGATAAAAGCAACAGCTTGAATATGCTTTCGTCATAATATTGTTTTTGAGGGATTTTTTTATTTGATAGTATAATATTCAGATATTCAGAAGTGTTCACTTATTGCTAGGAATAAAGCTGGTAACTGATGATGTTTTGGAAAATACAAAGTTTTTCATACAAAACTATGTTTTTCACCGATTGTACCAATGGAAGCTATATGATATAGTAGTTCGATATGAATATGATGTTATATATATGCCAAGAGTTTAATAAAGTTCGTAATGCTGCCTTCGGTGATGATAATTTGAACATTAAAAAATTTGTTCATATAACAACTTAATTATTGACCGATTGTTTCTATTGAAGCTATATAATAGTGTGAACTGATTCGATTGATTTCGACATATATATTGCATATAGCAAAAAGACGGATCTGTGCTAAGTTTTATCAAGATTAAAATAATACGCTTACATCTGAGATCCGCTTCCGTCTGGATATTGTTGGCAAATATGGACATGGCATAGTGGGGCGGAAAAGAGGCGCGACACATAGCCATAATGAAAGCATCGCGCGGCTGCAATTGATCCAGCATGCCGCAGAGCGCCGCGTAGTTCTGCATGGCCTTCAGAATGTTCTCGGTGGTGCCCTCGTCGATGGACGTCTCCACAAGTAGAATGAATGCGTTGAGCAAACCAGACCAGCTGGAGTTGATTAGCTGCAGGCACAACGGCTTGTGCTCCTCCTCGGTAATAACGGCCATATTATGTGTGGGATGCAGTTCTGGTGTGCGCTGTATAACGCCGCCAATGGAACGCGTCATGTCCAGCAAAATGGCATAGGCCAACGAAATGCCATAGCTATCGGGTATATTTGGCGCATCTAATTTGTCCAGCATTTCCAAGCTACCGGAGAGAGGATACTTAAATAGTGTATTTTTGTTAAAAAGAGTCTTGCTGCTTACTAGACTGCCTTGGAGATGCCCGGCGCAAAGGTGGCCACCAGTGGTAGATAAGCGCCGCGGAACATAAAACCACACTGATTGTTGCCGCCACTGGCCAGCGCTGTCAACGTGCTGGGCTGTTGTCCGGCGACGCCCAGGACCTGCTGTCCGCCATTGCTTAGCACAGCCGAAGCATTGATCAGCGAATAGCGCACGTAGCTGCACATGGCGGCGATCATTTCATGCACAATGTGCGTAGCATGATTCTTCAAATCGTACGACTTGCAGAAGAACGCAATCAGCGTGGTGCGCGTGACCAGCTTGTGTATGACCTCGAGGGCCAGGGCGCGCTGCCAGTGCGGCTTATCCGGATCGAGAAACTTAATGATCAGTGACAAAAAGATCTCGCACTCGGTGACCAATATGGTATGATATTTCTGTATCAATATGGCCACCAGACGCAACAGACGCATGCTTATGGGAAAATATGGCTTATCCGCGGGTACGGCAGCGGTGCCATTGCTCGGCGCCGGCAGCTGGCGATGCTTGACATTGGGCGAGAATAGTTTAATAACCAAAGCGCAAACGCGTTCCTTCAAAAGCAGGCGAAATTCCAGATTCTGTGTGGGACGATAATAAAGGGCCAACATTAATACAGTACATAGTCATAGACACTAACTAACTAAACTAACCTCATGAAAGACTGCACTAAAATTACTCAGCACCGCCTCGAGCAATTCTAGGCCAAAGGTGCGCGTCATTTCTGTCATGCCCACCAGCCAAAAGGGCTGCTCGGCATTGACCAGCTGCACCAGATCCTGAAACAGATGAAACGCGTCCATGGCAAATGTTTGTCCATCCTGTGTGCTATTACTATCTGCATCTGGGCTGCTCGAGCCGGATAGTTGCTGCTGCTGTAGACTGTGCACAGAATCCTTTTCTAGATAAACGCGCTCAAAGACCAACGAAACCAGCTGTCGTATTGTGGCGCCAGCTGTGTTCACAATTGTCGTATTCTTCGTATAATGTAAGCGAAAGCATAGAACCAATGCCTTTGCCAGGGTGTCACCATGCACCACCAGATTGGTGGTCAGCAGCAGCGTCACCGTTTGCAGCACCTTGACCTCTTCAATGTTATGCTCCATTAGCGTCCACAAGGCGTTTGTTATGTACAGTGCACCCTTTTGATCTACCACCTGCTGTGTAATCAGGCGTTGCATCATGCCCAGGCAGAACTGTAAACAAAATAATTGAGCGGTGGGTTAGCCAGCAAACAACCGCGCCTGACAATATCATGACGATGACTCACCTTGATAATTTTCAAGTCTTTGGTTTCGCAGCCCTGTACCAGCGGATAGAGTATCTGATTGACGGTGTAATACACCGAATTTTGTTGGCTGCTGCCGGCGGTGCATAGCTTGGAAATTGCCTCCTCGCATGCCTGAAATGGAGTTGTATTTATTAATGACCATGTTCAATTCGGTTAACGTAATAGTCATAAAAATCAATTTTATTAGTGCACGCTGACCGGTCTGATAGCAATTTCATAATTGCGTCGCACAAAGACACAGGTGCCACCACCCCCAAGCCCAACCTTACACGCCACCCATGCAGGCTGGCGTCACCATCCCCCCTCGTTCTGTATGACAAATTGCCGCAATGCTGCACACGTCAGCGGATTTAAGTAAACAGCAGTAGCAGCAGCAGCAGCTGACCCTGGCATGGGCACTTACCTCTTTTATTTGCGGGTACTTCTTCTTGGTTTCAAGTGAGAGCGTCTTGAAGTCTGCCTGCAGGGCCTCAACAAATTTGTGCACGTCGGTGCCAGCGCCCACAACCCCTCCCCCCACAAATGACATAGTTATGCGTTCTGTTGGTTTTTCGCTTTCAACTGTTGTTGTTTGTGCAGCTGCCTCCTTGGTGATTGAATGACACTTAGTGCATTATATGCTTGCAACATTTATACGCAACCAATTAGGCTAAAAATATGCGTGTAATCTCACTTTACGCTTATAGAGACCAAAAACAAATGTACGCTAGCGAGCACAATAACAACGACGGTTGTTGAAAATTTTTGTGAATCGCCTCTGACAGCTGCAGCTGACGTACACAGTTTATCGATAAGCGCAATTGCGCTCGGTGTTCAGGCCAACTAACAGTTGTGCAACTGTTGGCAAATCAAACAGAAAATTCAACACAAATGTAAAAATTTTTGGAAATTATAAGCTTTACATTACTTTATTGGAAAATTTATTAAGAGCTTATCGGCAACTGAGAAGCGTACAACAATTGTGTGTATGGTCAATAATTGGAATTTAATTAAAACACTTCTTTAAGTTAGGCGTAATTTGGCTGTTAAAACTAACCGCGAACATACAAATGTTAAGTTACTGTTATGCCTGCTGCAATCATTCTACACACAATTTTGAATTTCAATATAAGAGTGTGTATTTTCAAAACCTGACATGTCTTCAGATAATAACAGTTTGTTATCGATAACCGTTTAGTTGCACTTAATTAACACATCGCTGTTATGCAAGCTGTTATTCGTGACAGGGTGATTATAGCTACTTGTAAGAAAATCAAGAAGCAGAAACGCGAAACGACCTGCGGACGAACACAGCCGACTCGCGTCCGTGTGTTCGCAACTCGCGTAGTAAACAAAAAACTGTATTTGAGATTCATTTTAATGAGATTAAAAACCCTAAATTCTAAAGTTATTTACTTGCTTACGTGCTCGCGATAAAGTGCATAAGCCTCAAAAGTGTCATAAGCTGTTTACAAAGCAATTCGTCGTCGCACAGCAACCAATAAAAAAATAAATAAAAAATCTTGCAGTAACTGAACGAAAAATCGCATACACACATTGCATATTGGCCAGAAATAAACGCATAGTCTGTTTTTGTACCTGGCCTGCATGACTAATGAAACTGCTAAACAGCTAAAAAACCCACAACTGGCGTTAAATAAAGGCCAAGCTCAGGCTCCCCAAAGGCGACAAGGCGCAGTGGGACGTCCAGCGAAAGAGCATTACTAATTGTTGTCATAATATTTTTATATATTGTCAACAAACGTTAATTAATTATGAGCAAACACTAAAAATAGCCGATAGTAAGAAGAAAAAGACGACGACGAACAGGCCAGGCGTTTAGCCATCTAGTAATTATGCTTGACCCTGGTCCAACAATAGCCACAACAGCCGTAGACCCAACGCAAACGACTTTGTCGCTGTCTTCAGGCTGACGTTGATGCCAACGCTGCTGCCGCAGTCGCTGCTTCAATTAACAAATTTACTCGCCAAGTTGACGTCGACGTCGACGCTGCGACTAAGCTGCAGGTAAGTTAGTTCGTTCAAGTGTGCGAGCGAGAGGGAGTGCGGTGCAGAGGCATGCGAGGGACAGTGACAGTGCAATGGGCCAGCGATGACTGCGCTGCTTTATTGTTTAAAATTTATTAACATAACGCTTTTTTCGCCCTCTCTGTTTTGTTTAAGGTTGAGTAATAGTTTTGGCTATTGCCAAATGCCCAGTGCTGTGTAAATTGCGCGAGCAAAGGTTTCATTAGCAAAGCAGCAAGGAAGTAGCATATGCATAACTCAGATCAGCTGGATATACACTGATGGTGAACATAATAAGTACACCAAAATAACCTTCCTTTCTCTTGAATATCTAGTAACTTCAAACAAAATAGAAATGCAAATACTTTTTCAACTCATCATTATAGCAATATATAAATATCTGGAAAACATATTCAAAATTGAAAGCAAATATTCACTTTCTCTTAAAATGTTAAATATGAACTAAAAAAAGTAAAAAACAAGCTTATCAGGAATATACCACAATCATAGTCGGTTTTTTTTGGACTTTTAGTATTGTTCAGTTCGATAAGTCCATATTTTTTTTTTCTATACATTAGTGGATTCTTTACGGTCTACTTGATATTAGGTTTTGTAGGTTCCACATACCAAGGTTTTCGAATAAAATTCCATAACTGAGCTGTAAAATTAAAGTCAAGGAAAGTCAAATTATCACGAAACTATTCCTTTTCAACGGTTAACCTGCTGAAAAGTCCATTACAGTGACCTATTTAGGTTAGAATTTAAATTACTTTTGCTATGAAATTAAAGAAGATAGTTATGATGATTTACTTACTATTTTAACCATCGGTGTACATATATATTTAATATCTTCCTGGTCAACGCCCTCTTTTCATTTTAGTTTTTTGGCCTTTGATGCGACTTTGATTGATAGCAACATGGTCTAGCCAAAGATTTTTCTCTTTTTTTGGAGTTGGAAACCCGTTTTCTCAGTATAAGCGTCGATTATCTGCGGTTCAATGTACTTATCAGGGTCCCATAGTTTTGTACGCGCCAAACTCGCCAGCCTGAACTCTCTATGACAACAATGCGTAAGATTAGTAGTAAGTAGCCAAAGTCGGTGCCAGCTTCACCTAAATATATTATATAATTGTTATAGTTGTTTAGCAGCGCGTTACAAAATAATTGTGCGCCCTGCAATTTTCAGCGATCATATCGCAAATTCACACATTGCTAAGCTTATTCATAAGTTCAACACTGGAAAAAACCGAAGAGTGTTTATATTACAAATGGCTTCAGTTTGTTTAAATAACATCATGTTTACGTAATATTTATTAAAATTGTTGTTAGTAATTCAAATTAAAATTTCCCTTTTCATAAAAATAACAATTAACAATTAGTTTGATGATTTAAGCCATTTATTGCATTAGTTTTTAAAAAATTCCGTAGTTCGAGAGTTCATTTAAAAAAAAAACATATTTTTTCTACAATTTTAATGTTTCAAGTGTGTTTTTTTATTTTCTTTATATACACATTTAATTGAGTTTAACTGATAAGCGATACATAATTTGTAATTAATTTGTATAGCCGCTGAAAGCGATATTGTCCGGCGTCGAGTGGGGCGGAAACATTCTCTATTGATTAGCATTTGTAAACATTGCAGCAGGTACCGAATGTTCTTATCAGCGCACATGAGTCATGCGAATAGCACGCTTCAAATGAACGACCAGCGGCCTAATCTGTTTATATAGTAATAAATTATAGTATATAGCACTCTCGCTTTCTAGAAAACCTAGAGCGTCACGCTGCGGTCCCCAATACAAAGTTTATTATTAGTTTTGTTTCGTTGACAATGTGTGCTTAAGGATTTACGTTTCAGTTTGAATATATCTACATTTTTTTTGCTAGGCGCCGCGATAAGCTACCGAATTGCACAGTGCGTCAAGGAAAATACCATAAGTAGTGTCAACAACGAAAAAATTCCGTGACGATCACATATCATATGTATAATATGAATTTAGAATATGAATTAGGTAAAATTTCAGTTAGTATTTAACTAAACATCTGTAATTGTTAATTGTAAATCTTATCAGAAGTTGGTTTCCGCAGTAAGCAATCTTATCTACATAAATGAAATTTGAAATTGAAATAAACGTAGGCTGTCTAGACTTTATTGAGAGCAGTATGGAGCTCTGCAAGAGATCATAATATGATATCACAATTGTTTAATCTGTCAGCTACTTTTCTCGAAATACACACAGCAAATTTAATCTATTTAGTAAAAACATTATTTTGCCTGTTATATGACTTGTATTTAATCAGACTTATAGCCATATATAGATTAGATAAAGACGCCAGCTACTGACCAGTTATCTATAATCTATAGCATGGCCATTTTGATAGAACTGAACTTAATTATTTATTGGAAATTTTGATTGGAAAGGCCCAAGCAATTACCCATTACAGTGGGCGCTGGCAAATGAAAATAAAAAAATATTTTTATGTATTTTATATATAATTATTGTTAGCGCTATTTCCACCAATAAATTATATAAGGCTTATAAGAAAATCTACTATATTTAAAATTATATTGTTTTCATATATTTTTTGGGCTTTTTTAATTTTAGAATTCTGGAAGCTCTAAATTTCCATAATAGAAAAATATATGAATATAATATCCAATCTATATATTACATATTACAATAATTTAGATGGGCCAATATAATTGAGTTTTTGTAAAATTTCAATTAATTTTTAAATACATTTTTAATTTGTCGATTCATTGAGAATTCTGTATGAGGGAAAATTCAGTCAAAAATTCCCGTTTTCAAGTAACCACTGTATAACTTTCCTAGTGACATTACAATTATTTTGACATTTAATTGATTTTTTGTTGATATATATAAATGAACGTTAGAGTTGGGTTTGACGTCTAAACAGGTTCTGTTTTGATGGAGGTCAACTGCGGAAATACCTAAAAATAAATTACAACTATTATTAGCATTTGAATGGCCCTTAACCGTTTAACTAGCCTGTTAACTGAATAGACGTACATTTATTGCAATTAAAGTGAAATCCACTTGAGCGATAAACTCGTCACGTCTGGCTATCGGAGACCTGTCGGATCGCAATAAACATACTTCTAATTCTTCGATAAGAACTGAAATTTCCGTTTGAGCACAGTCTGATTGGGGACTTAGGCTTCTATCTTGAGTATCTGGGCCAAGGCAAGTCAAGTGGGTTCAATAGCAGAGCCGGGCTAGTAGTTGCGCAGGCGGTTTACTTCAAATCGGCGAATCGGGTCAAGAATTCGCTGAAAGTCAACTTTATGTCTGTCTACGCATACAAAACAGCAGCCCATGGCAACAACAACAATAACAACAATTTCTGGATGCTGTTTATGTGCTGTGTTAATGTATGCGCTACTCTTCACATTTGTCCAGCTCATTAGCATGGCCAGAACAGCGTAGACTTCATCTTCGCCGTGTCTGCGGTTCTTATGCCCAAATCATTTGCTCTCCATGCGTCAGCTATATTCGCATACGTGTTTTGTATACATATTTCTGCCAAGCAATTTGAATCGTTGTTTGGTCTACACTCTACATGTCTATATATGGCAAAGGTGAGCATTTCAAGAGCTCGCTTACCAGTCGCATACCCTGTACCCATTCTTAATGGGTAAGGAAGAAGTATAATGGTTCTGTGCAAGTGTGTGCATTTTCGATTCCGAGAGTTTTAAAATTTGCAATGTACTTGTTTGTTTATCATAAGCAATAATATTTAGATGTTTTTCGAGAGATCACCTATTTGCTTAAATTGAGAAATATGGATTTTGTGTATATATAGGCGTTTATAAGAATTTTAAATGGCATAAGTAGTATTTAAATAAATATTTCGGTTTTAATTATAACGATTATATGCTGCTTAGCTTGACGCTACAGGGTAGCGTGAAGTCGCACACTGTTCCACGACTAAAGTAAACTTACTCGTTATGACTATAATTTTGTTTTTTAATTTGTTGCTTTTTTTAGTTCCTTAAAGCCGACAATTATTGTGCTTTTAAACGCTTCACTCAAGATTTATGTAAACCTATTTTAGCAACTCACAATTAACTAGCTTTCCTTAAAAATCAAAAACATGCCGAAAAACAAATTTTTGTTTCCCTTTGACAACTGTTTAGATGGAATCCGTGGTTAAAGCCAATAATTATTGTACTTTAAAAGCGCTCCACTAAAAATGTATATAAACCTATTTTAGCAACTCACGATTTATAATAAATTTTTAAAAACCAAAAACATAACGATAACATATATTGTATTTCCTTTTGACAACTAAAGTTCGTTCTTATACAATTGCTGCGTTTCCGCACTCTTTTCTCTGCGTATTCGGAGAAGCATATCTAAGAGCATTCCTTATCGAGGCGCTAACCCAAAAACGCTACTCACAATCGTAAAGATTTATGTATTTTAATCGCTTTGTTTTTCGTTGGGCTATCAAATTCTGGTTATATACAACTATTAAGTATTTGATATATTATGACAAATTCCAGAGTCACGCAATATATATTTGTTGGTTTTTAATATGAAAAACAAACCAAGAAAAATAAACGATTGATTGCACATGGGTTGATTTTCGGTATTTACTTTGTAAGAAATACTTATAGAGTACTAAGTGGGCGCTTTCGAAATTAAAGTGCGTTTTCAACTGCATTATATAGAAAATGTTATATATGAGAAGGGCTGAAGGTTCTAAATGTATTTAAGATAATAATCTCTGATAAGAAGAAAACTTTGTTTTGTTTTAGATTTTAATCATAGTGAGCACTTTCCTGCATGTGCCTATATTGAATATTTTTTAGTGTAGTGATATATATCATTACTTTAATATTGTCTCTTTCAGTGAGTTCACACAGTAAAGATAAGATAAATATGGGTAGCTCTTTAATTAGGAGTGGCAAAAAAAAACGTTATTCCATCTAGTTTTATAACTCTATTAAGCGGACGTTCGCCTCACTCCCTTTGTTTACTTCCGGCAAACAGTTGACAATACAGAACACACACGCGCAAAATAATGGAGTTGCCTTTTGAAAAAAAAAAATAAATATAATTTTCTTATGCTGAACTAAGTTTTCTTGTTTATCTTTCGTTGCAGTCGCTTCACGTTCGTCGTGCCGGGCATAGCAAAGCGCTTTCCGTCACAATTAGTATAAACAAGGAATACTTTATCTAGAATATCTATATATATATATATTTATATATATATATATAAATATACATACGAAAAACGAATACTCAAAGATCAAATTTTGTGAATTGAGCTTAGGAGCCGAGATCGTTTGAAATGGTGGCCGTTGGCAATTTACACAATACGCGCATTTTGCGCTTTCTGCTCGTTATGATCGTTGTGCTGCTCACAATCTTCATCTATGCGTCATACTCGACCACGGCAACACTGACGCCGACGCATATGCATGCAGCAGTGGCGGCACCAACGCCACAACAGTTAACCGGAGCCGCCGGTCGCCACCAACAGTTGCCCGCGATGGTGGCGCTAAATAATACCGGCGAATTTGGACTGGCGCCCGCCGAGGAGCTGCCCAGCAAAGTGGCCAGGCAAGCGGAGCAGCTGCATAGGAAGCCGCCCCAGCATCGTTTGCCGACCATTGATGAGGATGCGCTCTTGGATGGCGGAGCTGCGGGCGCCAGTCCCGTTGCGGCCAGCGAACAGTTGCCCAATTTGGGTGAGGAGCTGCTCGACGATCCGCAATATGTGCAAACTATTGATGCCATAACAGGTGAGCGTTACATCACTTCATATTCGTGTATGGACAGTGCTAAAGCATCATCAAAATTAATATTGCAGGCAACATCAATACCAATAGCAACAATAACAACAACAACAACAATAACAATAGCGACGCGTTGGCTGTTAAACAAGCAGCTGCAATTGCCACTGGCCAACAACAACAAGAGCAGCAACAACAACCGCAGCAATCGCCATCAGACGCTGAGATTCTGATGATACCCACTTCCAATTTGCAAAAGTTCATTGAGAACGCCGATAAGATATTAAAGAACATGACATCGAACAGCAGCAGCCCAGCGGCGGGTGCAGGAGCAGCCCCAGCTCCAGCTCCAGCAGGTGCCGCGTCGCCCAGCGAGCAACGCACGGGTCGGTTGACTAACTAAGGGTGTGCCATGTTGCGCTAGACAGTTGTCGTTGCCAATTAAAAATAAGCAATACAAAATTACCCAGTGTGAAAAGTTATCTTTGGTGTGCCGAAGATGAAATACCCTCGCAGACATAAATCAGTTGTAGTTTATTTAGTGTGTTGTAAAGAGCTATATTATGTAGGAGTTCAATTTGGATAGGATTTTCCTTATGAGTCTAATGATGTTTTGTGGTGGTGCGTTAAGTTTACATATTTTAAAGGCAAAGAATTTTATTTCAAAATTGAGCTATTTATTTATAGCTATACTGTTATGTTCTAATACTCGTAATTTGAGATTTTGAGTTTTGTATATTCATTTGATATCGCGATAGGATCCTATATCATCAATCTGAATAAGACTGTTGTGCTAGGAAATAAAACGGGTAGTATGAGATTAATAGGATTTAGTTTAGCAAAATAATGCAAGTCGTAAAAATTCGTTGTTTATATGCTATATTCATTCATATCCACATCCGATTCGTGTGTGCAATAAAAAGACAGATCTATGTCAGGTTTAATTAAAATATTTACAGAACTAGGAGATTAATTGATATAAAAGAGATAGATCGAGCGACATGATTACAAAAATTCAACTCATCGTGCTGATATAGTCATACATCAAGTTCTATTGCATTAAAATTGTTCAGTCTCTCTTGACGAAATTAAAATACCCTCTGCTATGTTTTGTTTAATAAATAACTCCAGCAACAGACCGCAGTTGGTCATTAGATGAAATGCCGGCGTCAGGTGTTCGGACACTTTTGTTTGTTTGCTAATTGTCCGCCATTCTGAGGTATCGTTTTTCCTAACGGTCCAAACTGCGGCGCTGGACAAAGGTTCGCCTTGTTTGCAAAACGTTTGACGCGCGCTATTGGGTTGCATATTACACAACAACGCACATGACGTACCCATAGATATGCTATATATATGTATATTGAATTTCCCCACAAATGTGACTCAATTTTTATAATTTGTTTGCAGACAACACCAATCAGCCTGCTTTGACCGAGGACTTGCAAATTAGTTTGCTGGACAGCAATAACAATGCGGCTATTGGTACATATGCTGTAATGCCGGTGAAAACTGCGTCAGCAACGATGGAGGAAAAGGATAAGGCGCCGGCACCAAAGCCGCCAGCGCCAAAAATTAAAAACACCAATAAAGCATCCTTGGATCCGTCCAAGGGAATTGCAGCGGAGAAAATCTACGAGAGTGGTCACATAATCGAGGAGATCGATGTGGAGCGCATTTGTCCACAGAAGGGCCTAACCACCAGGCTGTTAATATTGATCACTTCGGCGCTGACGCACGCAGATGCACGAATGTCCATACGCCAGACATGGGGCCATTATGGCACACGGCGGGATATTAGCATGGCATTTGTGCTGGGTCGCGGCACCAATGAAACGGTGAATGAGGCGCTTACCCAGGAGAACTATATGTATGGCGATCTGATACGTGGCAATTTTATTGATTCGTATAATAATCTAACGCTGAAGACGATCTCATCGCTGGAGTGGGTCGATCTGCATTGCCAACGTGCCAAGTATATATTAAAGACGGACGATGATATGTTCATCAATGTGCCTAAGCTGTTGAATTTTCTGAAACAGTTGGAGAAGCGCAAGGAGAAGCGCGCCATCTTTGGCCGTTTGGCCAAGAAGTGGAAGCCGATACGAAATAAGAAATCAAAGTACTATGTATCGACTGATCAGTTTCCGGCGGGTATATTTCCATCGTTCACCACGGGACCCGCCTACGTAATGACCGGCGAAATTGTGCATGATCTATTTGTGCGTTCGCTAAAGACGGTCTATCTGAAGCTGGAGGATGTCTTCACCACGGGCATTGTGGCCCAAAGTCTGGGGATTGAGCGTTTGCATGTTAATGAGTTCGTTAATCGTCGCATATCGTTTAATCCTTGCAATATACGCAATGCCATTAGCGTACACATGATCAAATCGAACGAACAGTTTGATTTGTGGAAGAAGCTGCTGGACCAGACAACTAAATGTAAATAGTATTTTAGGTTTAAGTTGTGAATTTAATCTATGTTAAATGTTAATGCAAAGGATTAGCGAAAAAAGGCAGCTAGTGGCAGCAAATAGGAATACCTTTAGTTTTTAAGTACTAGGAATGTATCTTATATCTACTCTTGTGTTACATACATACACATACTATTATAATGTACCACATGTTTGCATATGTTTTTAATTATGTTTTGTAGTCTAATTTAGCATTATAAATGCCATTAATTATCTAATAATTAGCTGTAACTCTGGTTATAAGTATATTAACACACACATCTTTAGACGCATAATGCGTTTTAAACAATGAACACAAACGAATCAGTCTCAAAGAAAACTATGGTCTAATTTTGGTCATTAAAAACATTTGTGTTTTTTTTTCGAAATAAAAGGCAGCTCTTTCAAGTATTTAAATTGTGTTTGTATCTACAATCAGCCATGGTATAAAAAAGCTATATAATGCTGGTGTGTTGTTACAAATTTTTCCAAATTCACAATTTAACTCATTTTTAATATTTAAAATATTTTAAGCTCATTTGAAAATGTTTTGGCGGTAAATCCGAAAATCATGACTGTTTTTTTCGATATTCCGAAAGAATATGTTTACTTAGTAGTCATAAATTATCGATTCAAAATACTCGTGATATGATATCGATTAAGCAACATCGATATTATTAACCTCTGGTTATAAGATTAAATTTGAATTATATGATAAAATAAATAAAAGTATAATAAATAAATAAATTATAATTAATTTTTATTTGCAATTTTCTGCAGTCTAGACTTTAATAAATTAGAACGTTTTATGTGACAGCTATTTTCAAAGCCAACAGACAAAATAAGTGTTGCAAAACTTCTAATAGATAAAAGTAGTAAACTAGAAAAATATTGTAAGTGAACATATGGATCACGTGGTGATAATACCACGATATAATTGTAAACTTAAAATCTTAACATTGAAATATATCGTTGTGATTGTGAGATAATTTTCTAAATATCGATAACGATATTGTGAATCATCTCAACGCTACCGATAATAAAAAACACAGCAACAATTTGAATCAAATTGGAAATGAACGAAATGAACTGAACGGTTAGGAAACGCTAAACGGAACGCTCAGCGCAACGCTTGGATTATTTTTTATTTTGTGTAATTTGTGCCATAACGGCAATTTTTATGCACAATAACTGCGTGTTAATTTGTGAGCAAAGTGTTTGATAAGCGTGCCTCTAAATTTGCAGCGTTTCATGTGTTACTTAATGCGCCAACGATACATCAACAAGTGGTGCCACCACAAATATCAGCCACAACAACAACCAAGTGATCGACGACAAACCAAAAATTAATAAAAGAAAAAGTAAGCGAAATTCTTATAGTACGGCTATTTTTGTGTGTAGGTTGTGTACAAAACTTGCGTAGTTGTATTTTGAAAATAAATCGCCTTGTAATTACCACGCAAAGTGCTCTGTGCGTATTGTATGCCTGTGTGTGTGTGTGGCTGTCTGTCTAAAGTGCGCTGCGCAGCTCTGTTTGAGCCAGCGTCGCCGCATATAAAACAAACAAAAAAGTAGCGCACCCAACAACCACTACGACAATACACAAACGTAACGGGGGGTGTTTGACTGCTCTTTACGATTGTATTTGTGATTGTCTCTGTGTATGTGTGTGTGTGTTCGCCTTTGCCAACCAAGCCATTATTTTTTTAGACTTATGACGTAAACCACCGAAAAATCAAAAGTGAGCACAGCGACAAACACAAACACACACACAAACATACGTGAAAAGAAACGAAGGTGAGCGCATTTATGAATTCTTGCTTCAAGTCGCGCCTCTGTTGCTGTTGTTGTTTGTTAATCAACTCTTCTTGGAATTTTGGCATTCCAAAGCACGTTTCTTGCATGTTGAAACCGTTTTTT
Organism: Drosophila robusta; assembly: GCA_035043565.1. Classification (NCBI taxonomy): domain Eukaryota; kingdom Metazoa; phylum Arthropoda; class Insecta; order Diptera; family Drosophilidae; genus Drosophila; species Drosophila robusta. The sequence goes on along the minus strand of JAWNMW010000583.1, from coordinate 5,643,873 downwards.
TAAAATATTTTTGAAAATCATTTGAAAGCCCGCCATACGTAGATTGTTTACAATTTGCATTCTTGTTCATGATATTCACATTACCAGCAAAGTGCATTAGCTGCAATGTAAACAACAAAGATGTTGCTGCCACAGCGTGTTGTTGTTGTTGCTGCATTGGCCTATTCAGCCACTGAAGCGATTACAACAGTAGCAGCAGCAGCAACAGCAGCAGCGGTAAATTCTTAAGCTAAAGAAATCTTGTTGAAAGCATTTCCTCCTACTCGACATGAAAAGAAATTGTTGCCCTCTGCTGCGAAGTAGTTGTAGCTGTTATAGCTGTTGTTGTATTGTAGTTGTGGCTATTTTGCAATCCGCGTCTGGCAGACACATTTGCTTTAGATCATTCACAGTTGGCCGTCGATGACAACATCAGCCGCAAAAACCTGTCTGCCAAGTGAATCACGGGCTGAACTTCTAAGCATCTCCATCGTTAGAGTCGCAAACTCAAAAATTTAACGGATAAAATTGCATTTGAATGCCGCCAAATGATTCACACACACGCACACACACAGAGAGACAGATTGACCCCGCGCAACTTTTATAGTGTTTAGCTCTCTCTTTTCGTCTTGCGCTCTTTCATATCAGTTTTGTTGTTTCCTATTTTGGTAATTATCGCGTAATTTTGTATTTGTTGAGCGCTCAATAATGATTATTATTTATGTACTTATCTAATTTGTGCCGTTTAGCTTTTAATTTGAATGTTTATTTTTTGCTATTTAAATGAACAATTTTCATGCACCACGTGCCCCCTCTCTCCCAACTCCACGTATCGCACCTTTTATTATTTACATTTTAATTGGCGGCTAAAGATGGGTCCAAAATATCGCAAAATGGGATAGAAATTCTTTTTATTTCTGTTCAAACAAAATAGAAAAATAAATTATTACAATTTTATGATTTTATTGTTTTTGGGAAATAATTTGTGTTATATATTCTATAAAATTTCAAAGTTAAGCATCTACTTCTCGGCATATATTTAAAAAATATTATAAAAAACTCTACGCTGTTTAAAATAAAAAGTTGAAAGTTCATGAACGAAAGTTCTTTCAATAGAAATTCGTTCTTATGAGCAGCTGTAAAATTAATTACCAGGCACGCGCTCATCTCTAATCGTAGCCGCTCCCGTTCTACTATTATGGTAAATAAACAAACGGCAGCATCTCTGATAAAGTTGCAGCTGATTTTGGAGGGGTGTATGCGATGCTCGTTAGTGCCGTGCAGCAGCTCAGGGCGTGCAGTTCAAAGAGATTGCATTGCTCCCAATTGTAAACAATGAACAGCTGGCAGACAAGTCAAGCTGCGCATGTCACAAAAAATAATACACACACACACACACACTGAAAATCACCTTTAGTAGAACAACAAAATGCGTCTCAAAAAACTTGGGTTCGATTGCTCTCTAATTGATATTATTCAATTAATTTAACTAGTCTTTTTTAATTTTTAAAATTTTTGTAGCATGTCGCGGCATGAGAAATCGAAGTCAACGGGCGGCGGCCTGCTGGAAAGCTGGTTCGGTCGTCCCTCCAAATCGAAGGGTGGCGGCAGCTACAACAGCAACTCGCTGCCCCATAGTGCTGGTCGACCCGTTTCCACGGACAATGAGGTCGCCGTCGGTGTGGATGAACTGCAGCGGTACATACAGGATCTGACCGAGACGGAGTTGAATGCCAAATTCATGGACATACTCGAGGATATGAATATACCGAAGGACAAACGCGAACCGTTGCTCAGCAAGACCATGGAGGACCGCCAAAAGATGATATTCATGCACATGAAAGGTAAGTGTTGGTGCGGGGTACCCGGGAAGGGGGAACAAAGACAACGATAACGACCCAATTTGTCATCAGATAAGGGTGCCAACTGCACACACTTAAAAGTGAAGCACCTTGTTCAAATACAATAGTCGCTCGCTTTAAAGAACTCTGCAAATAATTAAAAATCAATGAACATAAAATACTCAAAAAATTACATTTTATATTTCGTAATGAGGTTTAAAAAATGCAATATTTAATAGTGCTACAAAATGGAATATAATAAGAAAGTGTTCTTAAAAATAAAAAGTTAGGGCGTCAAATGCATTAAAAACCCGCCAAAAAATCTATATTGCTAATTAGCAGTTTTAAAGTTCCTGCATTTGGGTTACAGTTTTCGTGTCAGTAATCACGAATGTTTTTGGTCAGCTAATTTCAGATTGCAGAGTCCTTGTTAAATTCTGGACAAAGTAATTTCTTAAAGTTGCAATTATGGAGCAACTACTGTAATTTTTGCTTACTATTAGATTTTCCTTCTATTCGCAATTGGTATTTTAGCGAATGATTCATGTGGCATTATTATTGGAATGTAACGTTATCTTACTTTGTTTAAGATATAGATTGCGTTATCTAAAAATGAAATGGGGGTAACTAAAAGTGGTACTATGGTTTAATAGCGCTTAATACACAATTTGGGACTTTCAAATCCCCCCGCGCTGAAACATACACAGTTGATAAACTTTTAAAACGCTGCTTCGCCAATTGCACATTTCAATTAACTGGCCTAAACCACATGCAAAGTACAAAAATAAAGCGTAACCGTAAATAACAAAAGCGTTACTCGGCACCACCTGCCAGTCACCGATACAAGAGTGGGGCGTCACCAAACGCGGGGCATTCACTGCACAGAAAACTGTTTTATTAATTAACTCAAGCGGCACGCGCTCGTTTCGAGCATTTTAATTAACAGCTGCTCATTGAGGCTAATATAGAAAAGCACAATAATTTAATACACTTTACTCAACATGAACATTTCATTTAATTAACACAAACTATCGATTTAAAAACTAAATGGTTTGTCTATATTTAAACAAGAGCCTACATTGTTGCGTTATGTAATTAGCGCCACCTATTGCCCATCAGTTCTACTACATGAGCATAAGCTTGCCAGGTTCATGTTAAAATTGCAATGAACATGTAAAAAGGGATCCAAGCGATTTGTTATTGACACTGCACATACTCTAATGCAAATCGAATTTGTCCTTTGGTATATGGGCATTTCTAGGTATAGTTCCGGCATGAACACAAATATTTTTGCTTTCTTTATAAAAAGTGAAGTGTGCTCAGCTATATTTGTTTTAGCGTATTGATAGCTAATCTACAGCTTAAATGCGATAAAATGTTATTTGCTAATGGTTACTTTTTGTGACATTTTTTTAAAACTTTCTGTCTAACATATGTTCAATGTATGCAGTTACAATTTACTCTATACCTCAAAATACAAACAATGAGAACAATATATATATAATAATATTCGCCTGGTTTTATTACATATTTAAAATTTACTTCCATTAATATGGATTAAGGAAAAGCGTTGCATAACGTAGTTTATGAAACGTTTTATAGTATGCCTTCTTAAAGAAATATATTTTATATATAAAATTGCAATAAGAATCACGTACGTTCTACGTTCGATTTTATAACTTTAATGATTCAGACGTTCACCCATACCTAGTCAGTATTCACAGAAAAAAATCTCCTCAAAATACTAGCAAATATCAACCCATTAAAAAATATAAATCTAAAATTTTCTTGACTGCTCTTTGTACGACTAAAATGTCTCTTGCTCTAGAATTGTGCATATAAGCTACGTAAATTTGTTTATGTACCAAAAGTCTCAAAATTAAAAAAGTGACATCAGTTAGCATACAAATGGATATTTAGCTCATAATGATAAGACATAATAAGTCTTATCTATGCAATATAGTGTTTATGATAATGTTATCATAATTTACGCAAATAATTAACACTAAGTGCTTTAGACGAAGGCTCCACTAAAAGATGTCTTTATCTTTCTATCTCTGAAAAAAATGAAAATATTCCAATAAACCCTGTCTCACCTACTTTCGAGAGTAGAGTATAAAAAATAAACAAACTTATATATATACATCTACGGATAAACAATTTCGAGAAGTTACTATAATAATAAACACAACCACTGCGCATCGATGATGATTTCCTTATTATATTCTTTATCAACCTGTTGATTTGTATTCTCCAACGCCTTTTTGGTTTGTTTGTTAATAAGCATCATGTGGATTGACCATCGCATTTATTTTCAGGCGATTTTCTCATTTTTGCACGTAAGTGCACACATACATATGTTTGTATGTATGTACTTGTGCGTATATGGATATGCAATACGTGTAAGAAAGAAAAAGATGAGAGAAACAAAAATAAATAGAAAGCTTTTGGCATCGATAATCTATGAAGTTTGCCGTTGCCTGTAGTAGGTGCACTTGTTGCGGCTGCTGTGTGTCTCTCTCTCTCTCTCTCCCTCTCTGTTTAAAAACTGTTGAGAGAGCGTTGATAGGTTGTTGTTATTGCTGTTGCTGTACATATTATGCACTTGAATTTTACACTCGCGAGCAATAAAAAATTGCAAAAAATAACAACAAAAAGCAGCGTCAAGGCGTCTGCTCAAATAGCACTTGACGTAATTTTACATATACATGCATATATACATTTAAATATTTCACTGATTATTCTTAATAATAACCATATTAATATACTACATATATAATATTCGTATATGAATATGTGCATATGTTCTCTGCGTCTGCTGCTCATACAGTTGGTGCTCTTTTAATAAAAACAAATTAAAAATAAAATAACTTCAATGTTACACTTGAAGTAACCGGTAAAGTTCGCTTCCTCTGGCTGATAAAGCCACGCAGCATTCGCAGCCAAAAGCTTCAGATAATGAAAGCCTTGGCGGCGCAGCAGAACGAGTAACTGGAGCGTAACAAATAAAATGCTTGGGGTGTTTGATTTACAGTTAAATTCGCGCTGTCTGCTGTGCAACTGAGGTACAGTGGAGTGAGTTTTTAACAGCTGTAATAGCTAGCGTACTTTTACTAATACTTTATGTAAGCCAGTTTGTGCACGCAGTAAAAAAACCATTAAAGATCGATTTACCATTGTTATAGATTTTGAGCCGTTTTGTTCTTAACAAATCAAGAATATTCTAGTTTTTAAAAGTTTGATTGGTGCTCAAATCAAAGCATTAACCGTAAGGGTTAGGAAGCTGATATTTTAACGAAAGTTTCTTTTTGGGTCGTACGTGAGAACTAAGACGGGGATTTCGAAAAATTCTAACTTCAAGTGAGGGAAAATGGAGGTCGTAGTACGTATGAAAACCTTCAATTACAAAATACAATGCTTGGTTTTGAAATATGAACATCGCTGGTTCGGATTCAGGTTCAATTTAATTAATTTTCATATTGCGTTTTATACATAGTTTGTATACTTCATAGAATTCTATATTACGACAGAAAACGCACTGGCCGGAATATGAGCAGACTCATTTCCTGAGGGTACACTGCACTGTAAGGGGTGGTAATTTCTCTGACTCTGCCTCGAGGGCGAATCATATAGTGTTAAGAATTTTAATGGCATTAAAAATTAATTTTTCGGATCCATATCACCCATATTTCCCATATCTCTGCCAAAATATAACAGATTTTGCGTGGTTAATGGCATTTTGGTTATAGTTTGTCCTCTAGATTGATTCTGCATTTAAAGTATATTCATTTTTGAAAATATAAATGTTTTTTAAATTTTTTGGAAAAAAGGCGGGGTACATGCTTTTATATACATATTTCATATATTTCATATTTCAAACGCCCATAGCTTTGTCAAAACTTAACCGATTTTCACGTCTGATGGCATTTTGTTCATGGTTTGTCCTCTAGATTGATTCTGCATTTAAAATATATGCATTATTCAAAATAAATTTTTTCGAATTTTTTGTGAAAAAAAGCATGTACCCCCCCTTACTCATTTTGGAAAAATTTTTTTTTCAAAATTTAGAATCCGGAATTTCTATTTTTAATCGATTGTGGTTGTCACAATTAGTATAAAAAACAACATTAAAACCGATTCTGAGGGGTCAAAATTTTTGTCAAAAATCATGCAAATATTGACAAAAATTTTGACATGTAAAGCTCTCGGATCCATAGCTCACATATTTCAAACGGCCATAACTTTGTCAAAACTGAACCGATTTTCAAGATTGATGGCATATTGGTTATAGTTTGTCCTCCAGATTCATTCTGTGTCATGTGTTCAAATAATGCTAAGGCACATGTTTTGCGCACTCGGTTACACCTGACTGCCACGTTCTTACTTGTTTTCTATTTAGTTAAGAAGACACACCTGAACTCAACAATTTCTACTTAACACTCCACACTTGCAGGCAAGAACTCACTGGAGCGCACCACAAATTCTCGGTTCGAGAAGCCGGTGGACTACATTGAGTATCTACAGAATGGGGAGCACAGCGAGCATAAGGTGTATCAGTGCGTGGAATCGTTGCGTGTTGCGCTCACCAGCAACACGATATCCTGGATCAAGGAGTTCGGCGAGGAGGGCATCGCACAGATCGAGAGGCTATTGGCCCGCGCCAAAAAGGATCGCACCTATGAACGGATCGAGTACGAGGCGATACGCTGCCTTAAGGCTATAATGAATAATACGTGGGGCCTGAATGTGGTGCTCACGCCGGATCAGCACAGTGTGGTGCTATTGTTGGCCCAATCGCTCGATCCACGCAGGCCGCAGGCAATGGGCGAAGCCGTCAAGTTGTTGGCCTCCTTTTGTCTGGTGTACGAGCGCAATGGCTACGATAAGGTGCTGCGAGCGATTACCACCATAGCGGCGACGTCGTACAAGTCCAGCGAACGCTTTCGGCCAATTGTGGATGCGCTGTTTCTGCCGGATAAACTGGATCCCAAGCGCGAGCTTGCCTGCCACAGCCTCATCTTTATCAATACGCTGACGAGTACGACGACGGATCTGAATTTCCGACAGCATCTGCACTGTGAGATTATGCGCATGGGTCTGTTCGCTCGTTTGGAAGAGTTCCGGGAGATTGTGGAGACCAGCAACAATGATGGACTGCAGGAGCATTTCAAGATCTTCATGGAGATACGCGAGGAAGTTTTCGATGAGTTTGTGCAGCGCTTCGACAATGTCACCTTCCACATGGATGATCCCCAGGATTGTTTCGATGTGCTCAAGAACCAGGTGACGGACACCCCCGCCGAGCCATATTTCCTATCAATTTTACAGCATTTGCTGTTCATACGCGACGATTTCTACATACGGACCGCCTACTATCAGCTGATCGAGGAGTGCATCACACAGATTGTCTTCCACAAGGGCTACTGTGATCCGATCTTTGAGAATCGCAATTTTAATATTGATACCTCGCTGCTGCTGGATGATATCGTGGAGAAAGCGAAGGCAAAGGAGACGCAGCGTTCCGAGGAGTACGAGAAGAAGATCGAGGCGCTCGAGAGCGCCAAGCAGGAGGCGGAGGCGAAGGCGGCCCATCTTGAGGAGAAGGTCAAGCTAATGGAGGCCAGCGGTGTGGCAGCGCCATCACCCAATAAATTGCCCAAAGTCAATATACCCATGCCGCCGCCACCACCAGGCGCCGGTGGTGCAATCCCGCCGCCACCACCGCCCATGTCCGGAATGACTGGTGGTCCCCGGCCACCACCACCGCCTCCCATGCCCGGCATGGCTGGTGGTCCGCGGCCGCCACCGCCGCCCCCAATGCCCGGCATGGGTGGTGCTGGTCCACCGCCACCGCCAATGCCGGGCATGATGCGGCCCGGTGGTCCGCCACCGCCGCCCATGATGATGATGATGCCCATGGCGCCGGTGCTGCCGCATGGTATGCAGCCCAAAAAGAAATGGGAGACCTCAACTCAGATGAAGCGCGCCATCTGGCAGCCCATTGTGCCGGCCAAGATGTCGGAGAATGCGTTCTGGGTCAAGTGTCAGGAGGATAAATTGGCCTCCGACGATTTCCTGCAGGAGCTGGCCATTAAGTTCTCCTCGAAGCCCGTTAGGAAGGAGAACCAAAAGGATGCCGTCGATAAGCCCACAACGCTGACCAAAAAGAACGTTGATCTGCGTGTCCTCGACTCGAAATCGGCACAGAATCTGGCCATTCTGCTCGGCGGCTCACTGAAGCATCTGTCCCATGAGCAAATCAAAATTTGCCTGCTGCGCTGTGATACCGACATCCTGTCCTCCAACATACTGCAAAATCTGATCCAATATCTGCCGCCGCCCGAGCAGCTGAAGCGCCTGCAGGAGTTCAAGGCAAAGGGCGAGCCCCTGCCGCCCATTGAGCAGTTTGCGGCTACCATAGGTGAGTGAAAACAGTGTTTAATACCCTGTAATCCTTGAAAATTGTAAAAAACACAATTTTTGATCAAAAGTTATGCTAATATTGTATCGTATACATTTTAAAATCAACTTTGAATTTAGTATTAGTAAAATTCTATTAAAATCGGTCCAATAACATTTTTCTCATAAAAAACGATGTTATTTTGGTTAAAATAAAAATCATACGATTTTATAAATTTTTCAAATATAATATAGATAAAGTAGTTGTTCGTTAATAGAGCTTTTACTGTAATGGTTAATTACTAACAAACTTGAATACATATTTTTAGGGGAAATCAAACGTTTGTCGCCGCGTCTGCACAATCTGAACTTTAAGCTGACCTATGCGGATATGGTGCAGGATATCAAGCCAGATATAGTGGCTGGCACGGCTGCCTGCGAGGAGATGCGCAACAGCAAAAAGTTCTCCAAGATACTCGAGCTAATTTTGCTGCTGGGCAACTATATGAATTCGGGGTCCAAGAACGAAGCTGCCTTTGGGTTTGAGATATCCTATTTGACCAAATTGACGAATACCAAGGATACGGATAATAAACAAACGTTGCTCCACTATTTGGTCGATGTGGTGGAGAAGAAGTTTCCCGATTGTCTCAACTTTTACGATGATTTGTCGCACGTGAACAAAGCGTCGCGGGTGAACATGGATGCCATACAGAAGAATATGCGGCAAATGAATGCGGCCGTCAAGAATCTGGAAACCGATCTGCAGAACAACAAAGTGCCACAGTGCGATGACGACAAGTTCGGCGAGGTGATGGGCAAATTTGCCGCCGAGTGTCGCCAACAGGTGGATGTGTTGGGTAAGCGATTGGTTAACCACCTTTATTACAATTCTCAAACTAAATGTTTCAATTCGTTTTCAGGCAAAATGCAGGTGCAAATGGAGAAGCTGTTCAAGGACCTCAGCGAATACTATGTCTTCGATCCCAGCAAGTACACGATGGAGGAGTTCTTTGCGGATATAAAGACCTTCAAGGATGCGTTCCAGTCGGCGCACAATGATAATGTGCGCGTGCGCGAGGATCTGGAGAAGAAGCGACGCATGCAGGAGGCACGCGAACAAACCCAGCGCGAACAAATGGAGCGACAGCAGCGCAAAATGGCCGTGGTCGACATGGATGCGGCACAGACGCAGGAGGGCGTCATGGACAGTCTGCTGGAGGCGCTGCAAACGGGCTCTGCGTTCGGGCAGCGCAACCGACAGCCGCGACGACAACGACCCGCCGGCGCCGAACGACGCGCCCAACTGAGTCGCAGTCGATCGCGGACGCGTGTCAACAATGGTCAATTGATGACGCGCGAGATGATACTTAACGAGGTCCTCGGTTCGGCGTAGTGTGAACATAGCCACGAATCCGTGTACATATATAAATAGACATCTAGAACTCTAAGTGCTTAGACATTAGCTATGGTAATTATAGCCTTGTTTATATCAACAACAACAACAACAACAAAAACTGGAGCTAAGTGAAGCTATGTAACAGACGCAAAGTACTAGAAAAATCAGGGCATACCTAATTCAGTTGAAAACGTCTAACCATATACACATATCGATTAAACTACCTTCACCACAAATATATATAAATATACCTATATTTTTGATACGATTTAACCAACTTTTGTTAATTTAGTCGAACAACTTTTTGTAATGCGCTCTATGGATCTTTTGATTCCCTTTTTTTATTAATATACATATATTATTGTTGTACTTTGTGAATTGTTGTGCACTTCGTTTTCGGGGCACCTAAAAAACCAACGATCTTAACATACTATATAATTCCTTTTGTATTTAATTTAATAATTTAATTGGATCTTAAGTTGCATTTTTATTTGACTACTTACTGCGATTTTTTGCTTTTAACTTGTTTTCCTCTTGCTACATATAACAACATGTTAAGTTATCTACTTTTGAAAAGAAAAAAATGATTGTATGTATTTATATAGTGTTTAAACAGTACTTGCTAGTAACTATACAAATTGAGCAATTAAATTAATTTTCGAAAATCAAACTTTGTAATTATGTAATTTTCATAATTTAGGAATAAAATTCCCCTAAGAAAAACATGAAATCTATTGGAAAATTATTGTTATTATTTGTGTGGGGAAATCTTAACTATTGAGTCGCGATATACAGAGAACTTTTGGAATGGAAAAAATTAAAATAATAATAAATAACGGCTTACGATTTGAAACAACGTCTCCTTTGGGTTTAATTTTTTTATTCGTGAAATGCTAAATCCCACAATTCCATTATTTTCTCTTAAATCAAATTATTTTAATCTTTATTAATATTAAAACGTGCTACTCTTTCATATGGGAAATATTCTTATGGAAGAAATTTCTAAGAAAAATAAATAGTCTAAAAAATGGCGATGAAGTTTTATGCAAATTTAAAATTTGTAAATATTTAATAATAATGAAACTAAATGAAAAGTAGTAAATCGAACTGAATCATTCAAGATTGCAATGCTATCAGCTTTAAACAGAAATCCAACTCGTCAAAATTTTAAATCCAAAAATAAATTTGGGTTTTTTTGGGGTTTTTCAATGGTGAGCCGCAAAGCAAAAAATTGTTTAATGTGTTTTATTAACAAAGATATTTTATCGCGGCATACATGAAGGTGTGCACAACGCAAAATGCACTTGCCCGAGGCGACGGGGGTGATGGGGCCAGGTTTGGGGCCATTTGCTGCGGAGTCATGGCTATAAAACGCTTCAACGTCCAAATTAACCGCCAAGCGAAGCCGCGCGACAAAAAGAGGAACCAAAAATAAAAAACTCGACAATCCAATCAAGCGACGCGTCATTTGAGACTGGCGACGGCAAAAGGTAGGTCTCTGCTTTTGAGGTACAAATGTAAATATGGCATACAGTATATAGATACAGTAGAAACTCGAGTATTCGAAAGGCGAGCTGAACAATTTAATATTTATGTTTATTTCCATTAAAATGTATTGTTTCTTTTATATATCAGAAGTAAAGCAGATCAATGCAACAGCTAAATATATTCTTGCATTATGCTAGTGTGAAATAGGAGTACGGAAGATACTTGCTGACTTAGCAAGGATTAAGTCCAGTTCTTTCAACATTAATTTTAATAATGACAACGATAGCAATAGAGGAGTATTGGGCTGAAGTTTACTTATTTTTATTTATATCTTATTACTTTTCGAATAGTGCAGAAGCTTTTTGAAACCAACCTTAACAAATATTACATAGAAAATAAGCAAAAAAAATAAAACAAACAAAAGGTACGTCAAGTTATGTTGAAATTGAAAAATACTATAATTATAGATTTCTATGTTTATGATTCGAGTTTTAAAATAGCAAAAAATCTAGACATAAAAGATGAATTAAAAGGAAAGAAGAATTTCACTCGTAAAAATTGTATTTATTTACAATTTATAAAACAATTTATAAAGATAGGAAATTATAATTAAAACCAATTATCCAAGAATATATATATTAAAACATAAACATATATATTTCTTATATAGGCATAAGTATATATTATTTACCAATTTAGTATACTATAGCTAATACAAAAATGCAACTCGCGCACATAATTCGTCGGATATGGTCTAAGTTTTCATTTTGTCATCATTATCGAGAAACTACTGTATGTTTTAGATACAGTATTAAATATGTACCTTGATTCTGCGCTCGCTCGATCTAATTGACGAGGCTGCTTTGTGGCGCTTTTCTTTATTTATGGTTTTATTAACATAATTACATTTCAAACAGTTTTTCGAAGTTTTTATGCATTGTTATTGCTTGTTGTTAATAGCGTTGGTCATCTTCGAATTTATGAGCCACAGAAGTGACTCATAATCATAACTGCTAAATGCATTAGAAGGGTTTTCTGGTTTTTGAATTCGTTTTTATTGGCTGGCACGGCATTTTAACGGCTCGTTGAGCCGCAGGAGAATCGTGTCGCCAGTTTTTCGATCGAGGCACGAGCATATTGCGCCCCTAATGACTTCCAGGTAAGCATTGTGGCCTGTTACATGACGGGCTTGTTGCCTGCGCAAAAAAAAATGGCCCACAAATCGAATTTCCTTTGAACTGTTGACGCTTTGCGAAAAAAAGCAAATGTAATAAGGAAAATGGAAAAACGGGCTGCGGCCAGCTAATTGTAGTGCGAGAACTTTATGACACCCTTCTACACCTTGTTTGGTGTCCTTTCGACTGTCTCTCCGGACCGGGCTCGAATCGTGATCTGTTGCTGCTGTTGCTGGTGCTGCTGCTGTTGCTTTTGGTCTAGGTCGCGATTGCGCGGTTGTAAAACGCTAGTGCTGTCTTTCAATTGTTTTACAATGTTTTGTTTTTGGGCCCTAAGGGGTTTTTTGTTTGGACAACAGCTCGGTCCAGTTCGTGTCCTGAGCGTTAATAAGTGAAATTTAAGTGCGCTGCCTGCGAGGCCAACTGCTGATGCTGATGCTTATGCTGCTGCAACTGCTGCTGTTGCTGTCGCTGTCGCTCTTTGCTGCAACCAATTCGGCCCGGTTGTCTGTGTGAAATTTTCCATTGTGTCAACTGAATGCATTTCTAATTATTTGTGCACACCGTGCGCGCATTTGTTCTGCTTTATGGCTGTACTGAGGCTCGAACCGATCAATGAATGCTTTTTAACTAAACTCCGCGAAAATTCGAAGAAATCCAACTGAAATTTCTTTCAGATTATTCAATCGTTGTTTGTTAGGCAAAAAAAGATAGACAAAGGTTGAAAGTATTTCTAAATTCGCAAAAAAAAATGTCCGTTACATTTATATTTTCAACATTTTAGATATTTAAAATTGGCCCTAGGTGTCAAAGTGTTTTGTCAAGTCTGTTGAGCATATAAAATGAGAATTTTCTTAGATATCAATGTGTGTTTTATACCCTATAAAGAGCTTTTTATGGCAAAACCGAGCTAAAAGAAAGCGTAATTGTAAAATAAAGATAAACAAGTATAGCACTGTAAAAATTGCAAATAAATCTCAGACGTAATAAATAGACGCCAATTAACTTAAGAGCATTTGAAGGTAATAAACTTGGTAAAATTTGAAAAGATAACATACAAACATTTAACAAAATGTTGTTGTAGTGCTTGATTTTGCACAATTATCCAAAATTTTCATATCTCAATTGTTGCTAAGGTCCCAATTTAATTAGAGTTCATATTTTTCGATTGCTTTCAAAACGCTTCGCCCTGTTTTAATTACAGATATTTGTTTATCACAGCAATTGAAATGATTTTCTGATTTTCTTCTCCCTTCTCCAATTCGTGCTTTTTTCGTATCTCAAATGTTGCTAAGGTCCCAATTTAATTAGAGTTCATATTTTTCGATTGCTTTCAATACGTTTCGCCCTGTTTTAATTACAGATATTTGTTTATCACATCAATTGAAATGATTTTCTGACTTTCTTCTCCCTTATCCAATTCGTGGTTTGATTTATGGCCAATTTTTGAATTACGTCTGGGCATTGTATCACTTATGATGCAATTAGCGGGATATTTTATAAGAAAGTTACAATTGCTCACATAGTCAGACAAGCTCAAAAATCTCGAAATTAAAATGTTGATTGGCGTTAGGAAAATGCCAAAGGCTCAATGGAAGTATTATACGTAAATATATGTACACGTATGGGCTATAATAATAGAAATCTGAAGTTATGGCACTGCAAACATGATTTTACAGCCACTAATTGCATAATGCACACTCGCATGGAATTACTTAATTAGGGACAGCCAACGGCAATATTAGTTTATAGTACAAATCGAAGCAGTTGTAAAGGAAAAAGGGGTCTTGCACGTCTATCGCCTTTTTACCTGGTTATCTGGCCAAACCCCGATCGGGTGGGCGGAGCTACCTGCCTACAGCCATGATGCACGCGAGCGAGACAACAAAAAGGGGAAAAAATAACATAAGCCATCTTGAATTCAAACACGCAACGGAAATGAGCTCGCGACGAGGGTTAAAACCAACCAACTTATGGCCGATGGCGTGTGTGCAAGCGAGATGACTAGCTCGGCAGCAGTTGCTGGCAAGCCAGTTTGTATTGTTGCTCTTTTACTTTTGGTTTGTTTTTATCGGTGCGACGCTCGTTGGTTTCAGTACGTATTCGACTACGGTTAACGTCGCAACAGGCCAAACGCAACGGCAGTTGAGTGAAAAGTAAAAAATACGGCTACCAAAGTTGTCTAAAAAACCGCGTATTTTGGATGCGAAATACAAATTGAATAAATACTAAAAAGTTAGCGATTAAGTGATCAGTCGTTAATCGATAGGTCGCACCAACACCAATACACAAAAAGAGCGCACAAAAAGGAGGTGCAAAAAGTTGAACAAGTTCGAAGCGAAATTTGCTAGAAACGCTTGCAAAATGTGCTTATAAAAAAAGAGACAAATAAAAGAGATAATTAAAGCAAAACTTGCAATAATAACTAAAAAGGACAAAACACACAAATACACAGTTGCCCTAACCTCAAAATGGTCTCGCACTATTACAATTCGCTGCCGTACTCGCAGAAACACAGCGCCAACCTGGCCTACGCCTCCGGCCAGCCGTGGAACTGGCCCACCAACTATCACACGCCGCCCAATCATCAGTTCCTGGGCGATGTGGATTCATCGCATGCGGCCCATCACGCGGCGGCCGCCCATCAAATGTACTACAATCCGCATATGTTTCATCCGGCGGCGGCGGCAGCGGCTGCGTCCACTGTGGGCACCGAATGGCATTCGCCGGCGTCCAGTTCGGCTGCGGGCGACAATTTCGCACAGAACGTGCCCACGACGGCGCATCAGCTGATGCAGCAGCATCATCATCCGCACAGCATCAACAGCGGCTTGGCCAGCGGCGGCTCCACCAGCTCAGCCAGCTCGGGCAGCAGCGTCTCAGCGCCTGCTGTGGGCGCTGCCACTCAGCTGAACGAGACGAGCGCCAGCATCGATGCCCACGCCCACCAGCAACACCAACAGCAGCAACAACAGCAGCAGCAACATCAGCAACATATTGCCGAGGGTTTGCCATCGCCGCCAATAACCGTGTCGGGCAGTGAAATATCCAGTCCGGGCGCGCCCACGTCCGCCTCGTCGCCGCATCATTTGGCCCACCATTTAGCCAGCAACAATAACACCAACAACAACAACAGTCCCTCTACGCACAACAACAACAACAACAGCGTTACGGCCAACAACAACCAGCGCACATCGCCAGCGAAGGCGCAGTATTACGAATGGATGAAGAAACCATCATATCCAGCGCTTCCCCAGCCTGGTAAGTTTACATAGAAATATATAAAATCTAAGTTTCTTTCAACATTATTTTACCTGCCTTAATTTAACGCGAATTCACATTTTAGACTACAAGCTTAACTATTTAACGGCAGTCAAAGCTTAAAGTCAAATTGTTTTGCACCTTCGAAATCGAACTCATGTTAAGTCAAACTTTCTGTATTCAGCTTTATTTTGGGTCTCAATAAGTTAAAATCTACTTCGAATTCACCTGTGTGTTATGAAAAAAAGAAATTTAGGCATCATGTATCTATTAATGGTAGGCCTCAGTAAATTATTGTATGAGAACTGTGCGCTCTCTTAATTCTTTATTTAAGCTGAACTAACATTTTGTTTGTAGTGTACTTGAGCCAAAGATTTAATTTAAAGCTACGTTTAACGGCAATAAAAGCTTGGACTGAAATTCGACTGCAGTTTCATAATACTCGTTATTTATCTTAGCTTTCTCCTATTCGTGTACACTAGTTAATGTTCTTGCATTCGTGCAGCCGCTCTAATTTGCAAGTTAGCACTAACATTTTTTGTGCAGCGTACACTTTGCCTCCTTCTACACTTTGTTATGCAGACATTCGAATTCGAATTCGTATTTAGTCACCTTTTTGCGTTTCTCCCGCATCCGTAACAACCGATCGCAAGCACAATCCCTTCATTGTATTCTGCTGCCAAAGCTCGTGCTGTTCGCGCTTCAAGAAAAAAGAAACACGAAAAAAGCAGAAAAAACAGAATTTTATAACAAACCAAGGCAATTTGCTGTTGCATTGAACGCGCCTTCGAGGGTCATTAGCTCATAAAAATCAAATGTTTGTCTTCATTTTACGGCACACCGCCTTGATTTATGCCCCAGGCTCAGCAGTCGCAGCCTGAAACTTGTCGACTCTGTTGACTAATTTTGTGTCGTAAATCAATTTAACTATAAAAGAAAAATGAAAAAGAAATATTCAATGTGTTCGATCAATTCTCCAGTTTCTAATGAAAAATGCAAATAGACATGAGAATCCAGCTAACTGCTCTCACAGCAATTAGCGGCATGAGAAGTGTTTCAAATAGGTTCAAAATGTTGCGTCAAGTGAAGTACGCCTAAAATGTCCAGAAATTTTTAATGTAGCCTTTTGTTTTCTTTGCAAAGCTTCCGCAGTGTGTGCTCTCTCCCACATCTGGCACTGTCAACTCACTGCAGAGGCGCTCCCACCTTGAATGTCAAAAACGCAAGGCTTTTTTTGCTGCCTTCGTGCGGCAGCCATCTTTTCGGCCTGTGCTTTTGTCACAGTTTTGTTTTGTTTTGAAGACTTTTTTCTTGCATAAGAGCGAAGCAACAACAACACAGCATTTACATTTGCAGCAATGCAAATGCCAATGCACACACAGACACACACACACACACAACAGTAACAGACCCACAAGCAAATACACTCATGCCAAAACACGTGCGCAAGCGCTTACAATTTATGACCCCTGCGTTTCGAAGTTGACGACGTTCGATATCGACGATATCCATTAAGCACATAAAATCTGTTGGTATGCAATTAACGTTTATGGCCCCGCCGTTTGTTGTGGCGTTGTTAATTTTAATCCTTTAACGGGTCAAGATGACAAATTAAGATTACGCATTTTTATTTATTATTCGTATAAATAATAAACAATTCAACAGTGTTGCAGTTTAGCGCCATGCAAGTAAATTTCAAACCTAAACATTTTCACTGGGGTGTACGTGTCACCGTTTCTTATTAAATGGAAACGCGGAATATATCCACCCAGTGTTATTGGGTGTGGCAATAAAGTTCTTCAGCATTTGTTGCTGTTGTTGCTTGTACTTTTGTTTCAATAGCTGTGGCGGGGTTTTCGCGATTAGATTAGCGAGAACAGCACAAGGCAGGCAGTGTGGGAGAGGTGAAGAGCGGGGAAAAAGTGCTGCGGGTGTGGTGTAGAATGAAACACCTTTGTGAAATCAACGGCCGCCCGTCAATGGTCGCTATAGCACGGTATTTTGGGTACCAGGGTTTCTATGTTGCTCCAATAATTTCTGTTCTTTTTTTTTTTTGGTGATACCGAGTATCAAAACGTGTGCGTTATCTGCTAGTCCACAGCCTGGATAGGGTCTGATAAGAGCGCCTCTTGGCGTATTGATTAAAACAATATAGCCAATAAACCAATAAAAATTAGTATTACTTCCAATAAAAACTAAATAGCGACATTTATGGCCAAATCTTTGCAATCATTATTAAAAAAAATAACCGAACGCCTATTGAACGTTATGAGAGCGATCAGGAAGGAACCTTAAATTAACACTACAAAGAGCAAACATTGGACAGGGTAAGAGGTGTGTGTGTGTGTGTGGGGGGGGGGGGTGCTTTGTTGAGTTAATGGGTTCAACATGTCTTTATGTTGCATCAGGCTGGGTATAAAACTTAATGCCACATGACACATTGAGATTTAATATGTCAATATGCACAAAATTTATATATGTATCAAAAAAATAAAATAAATAAATAAAAAAGTAAGAGCTATCTATACATATATGCCATAGCATAGATTTGTGTTGCCCCAATGTCTGGCCCAAAAAAAAAACCACAACTCACAAGTATGTTACACAGTTAAAAAAGTTTAGGTTTAAATTTAAAAAAGAAAACATATAAATTTGTTCTAAATGTGGCTATATTAGTAAGAGTAAAGCCTATAAAGAATATATACAATAATATTTATAAATTAATAAATAACCTTGTGATCCTCTTTTTCTAGACAATGATGCAATTAAATATTTTATATGAAATATAAAGAAGAATCATCAAAATTTTGAGAAATCATTTCTCAAATAATTTAAATTTAGGTTTTGATTTTAAATCAAAAAGGAATGCGAATTGTAGTGAAAGAAGTTTTTATATGAATTTTAAACCAACATTGGTAGTTAAATTATTTTAAAGGTATTCAATTAGTATACAGCGTTTGTTTTCGGTGTATTTTGAAAGCACAGCATATCGATATATAGACTTACATATAGGCATGTCTACTAGATATATGCCCTGCGCCTGCGACGTGCGTTATTCGGTTGCATGATAAGCCATTAAAAATGGCCACTAGGTGCTGCAGTCAGCGCGCCGTTCTCGTCGATGGCGATGTCGACTGTCGACTGTTGCCTGTCGACTGTCGATCGTTATCAGTGCTATCAATATTTGGTTTTTGTGCCCATTGCCGTCAGCAGTCGTGCCCCGGGCATGTGTCAAAATGAAGTCAACTGCTTGATTAGCCCAGTTCATCGTCATCATCATCATCATCATCTATGCCCTATGGGCAGAGCGACATTGGGTCTGACAAACGCTATCCATGATTGACATGCCAGGATTAGCGCAGTCTCTCACTCTATCACACTCTCATTCCGATTGACACGACTTGTGTTTTTGTTGCTGTTCCTTTTTTTCTTTCTGTTTTTCCATCAGCTCCATTTACTTTGGACTTAGTTGTTTAAATATTGTGCCTGGCCCTGTTATTTGTATTGGCATTGATATTGGTAATAACTGAAATTTGTTGCTGCTAAGTAGCTGGAAAGCCCTGCTCATATATACACATGTATATTATGTGTTCTATAAGCTGCTGAATGTTCAGTTACGATCAAAGATACACAAATATATGCACGATATACTTATATTTGTTGTGTACTGAAATTGTTCGATGAGGCGCCGCAGATTTGGGAGCTTTACGAATTAAGCTACCAAAAGAATGGGAAAAGGCGAAAGAGACGATAAAAGAAATTAATCGAAACGAATATATAATCTCAAATATTAAAATCAGGAATAACAATATTGGACAAATAACAATAAAGACAAATTTTTAGAGACTTTCTAATTTCATTTGCATTGCACAGCTTAGCAAATTAGGAAATCTAATAAATAAACGCAATCAAATATGAGTCAATTTGGAATATTAAATATGCAGTACATTTTGAGTTAGAATAGAAAATAAAAAACTTACCAATCTAGAAATCTAGCTATATAGCTGAAATTAAGGAGAAAAGTGTGAAAAAATGGATAACCACATTATTAGTACAATAAGATTAAGAATGATAAATAATAATAAAAAATCTCAAAAGAAGCAAGTTAGAATAGAAAAAAACTTTTATTTAACACGAGGATTAAGTTTGACTAACAGTTGCGAGCTCCACGTTAAACGGGTGCAGATAGAAGTGTCAAGAGAGTAAATCATAAATACGAATACCAATCAGAATATATTGAATTAATAATAGAACAATTGTTTTTCTCTTTTTTCACACGTCCTAAAATAATCCACCTTGTTAACATTATTTCCTACTTAATATTAGGTTTCTTACTGTTTATTTTAGTTGTGAGTTTCAGTTTTAGACAATGTCTCTATCACAACAGAATAAAAATGTATTATGTTATTATATTTTTATCAATTTTCAAGAACCCAAACCTATAATTAGTATCAGAGCCGTTTTACCAGTTGTTTACACAAGTATTAACCAATCACAACAAAGAACATGAAAAAAAAGAATGAAAACACTTCCAAACTTAAAATTAAAACATTTCCTTTAGTCATAAACTAAAATTCATGACACCTCGCTTGGCGCTAAGCCCCGCCAGCGACATTAAAATCCGTTTGTCAATCAAAATAGCTCATACGCCGCGTGCACGGGCAAATATTTTGCGTGTAAATGAAAAAATATATCTTTTGGCATAATTCCACTGATTGACTGATGGACTGACTGTCTAACTGGCTGATTGAGTGACCGCTGAGAAACGTGTCAAGCTTATTGTGAACACGTTTCTTGTGAACTGGGCAATGAGAAACGTTTTTGCCACTGTAATGTTTTGGGGGTATTCTTTTTATGGCCGAGATTTGCAGTCCAGCTGTTTTAGCCATATAGACGCCCATATACCATATATATTGTGGGCGCAATGCCGTTAATCGCTTAACAATACAATAAAGTAGCAATAATTATAAAAAACTAAATGAAATGTTTCACTCGTCAACTGAATATCGCCATATATATATCGCTACTATATTGTTTGCCAGCCATAACAATGAATATTGTATATGGTAGCAATATTCTGATTTTTATGCCACTTTAATGATGATGGTGATGGTTATTGGCCCGGATTTGTTGTGTTATATGCGTGTGATTTGATGCCCATTTAATTTTATATTAATTACGATTCGCCACTCGCTACTCTTTACTCGCTACTCGCTGCGCAAACAAAGTACCATATCTTACACTGACTTCACTTTTACTTTTCTTTTGGTTTAGCTGCCTCTTGCAGCTGCATCTGCTGTTTGAATAGTGTCTGCCTGGTGCCTCAAAGATTATTCAAATATTGTTGCACGTTGACCCAAAGCGTTTAACCTACTGAGATAAGAGCGCAAAGCCGAGCAGCCGCAGCGGCGAGTAGAAAATTTATAGTTCACACCCAACACCAAGCCAAAAGGAGCACACACACAAAATTTATTGCATATTATTTTGTTTAATATTTTTATGAAGCGCAAATTATCAATAATGTGCTGGCCTGGCTTATTGTACTTATATTGCGGCCGGCTGTCTGCTGGGCAAATATAGTTGCGGGTTGAGGCAGTGCAAGTTTTATTTATATGTGCATAAATTGTGTAAAGTGTATGTGTTTAATAGGGTATCTCAGAACTATAAACAGACCCCGATCCGGCGGGCAGAACATATGTTATAGTTGGCCAGATATGTTTACTATATTATATAGCTGCAATAGATAAATGTAGTTATGAAACAGAAAACTTTTGCATTTGAATATTTTAACCAAAATGCATTAGCCGTGAGTTTTATGATGCTCAGAAAACCTTATACAAATTTGGAATACTAAATTAATAAAACTGAAATAGAAATCTTTCTAGTTTCAAAAATATTATTTAGTAGATAAACAAGTTTAATTAGGTACATATGTGTTTGTGTTAAAGTAATTAGAAACAATCGTTTAAAAATTAATTGTTCATAGGAGTATATATTCTCATATATGTATATTCATATATCATGTTCTATGGTTGTCCGAATTATATAAGTTACCGAAGCTCAATTCAGTGTTTGGCTATTATTTAGAAGTTTTTCCTTTATTTAAAAATTAGATAAATATTATTATTTGATTTATTTGTTCAGTAATCAGGATGCAGAATATCCTCAAAACAATATTCTATACTAATAAAAGCTTAAGCATAAATATCTCTGGCATATTTTCTATATAAAGTTGGCCTTAAATAAAATTCGATGTTTAACATAAAAAAGGCTTAAATAGTCTTAATAACTGATGAGATACATATATAAATCTTTAACTAGAATAAATCTTAAATCTTATATTTAACTCTAACTACCGCACCTTTCGCAGAACTATGCAGCACGCCCAATTTAGAGGACTTGAGCGATTTGCTGGAAGCAGGTGGTACGAATCCTACATAAACTTAACTTTCTTTGCCTGCATCATATTAAGTTTTTTCTCGATATTGTTTCTGTTGCTCTGTTTTTTTTTTGGTCGTTTTTTTTCTGGCTTGCATGCGCCGCTCATAAATAAGCTCGAGTCGTATATCGTATCGCATATATTTATATTTATATGTGTATGTGTATAGCATATGATTGTAAATGTTTATTGCATGCCGCATAGCCGCATTCGAAATAATTAACGCAAATTTGAAAATAATTTTTTATCCGCCTCGCGCGCACATTTACCCCAAAGCAGCCTGAACTGAATTTATGGCTTTAATGGCGACTTCGACGACGACTTCGACTACGACTACGACTTGCCAGTCAAATTGTGGCCAACACGGCTGCCATTTTCTAAGCACACGGCGCCACACCTCCCTCTCCCTCTCCCTCTGTCGCACTCTACACTTAACCTACCCAGTCGTAAATGTGGCCAGAAACCGGCCAAAATGGCGTATTGGCCACATCTATATGGCTCGCATTTCACATCCTCTTGCTCCGCCTTTGCGTGCCACAAATTTGACTGCGGCACGTACGTGTACGGCATTCGTTTGTGCCGCTGCACGCGATCTGATAATATTTATTTCGTTTTTTTCTGTTATTTTTTGCCTTTCCTTCTTTGGCATTTATAATGCTGCGTGCCAGGGCGCGGCTTGGCTTTGTGAATGGTGGGGCCTGCATGGGGCCTTTGGTGGGGGAGGGTGTGCTGTGCGGTGAGGTTGGTCTGCCGCGCTGTATCTGTTTGGGAGGCGTTGTACTTTTTGCATATGCATGGCACACACTCATAAAGCGTTTCCATGTCGCATGTTTCCACTTTGATGTACGCCATTTTGAATTTCTCTCGTGTGTACGTTCATGTGTGTGTGTGTGTGTGCGTGTGCGAAAGAGTTATTTATTATTGCTCGCATATAGCATTTGTGGAAATTTAATTACGCTTGATGGAAATTATACAGCTGATCCAATTTTCTAGATGAGGAATGGAAGGGAAACGAGTTAACTAAATTACGTAAATTAAATATGAAAAGTATTCATCAATGCCGACGGTCTGACGTACATACATTTCGAATAGAATCCCCAGCTACACTTTGACAATCTTTTCCATCTCAATTTTTTTTAGTTTATTACACACTTAATATCCATATTTAAAATATCATTATTAATATGGTATTTAATTTATAGTTCGAGTATCTAATTAAAAGCAATTCACATAATATTGTGACTTAAAATAGGCAAAAGCTCTTAAATAAAACCATTAAATATGGAAGTTAAATCAAATGCTGATTGAATACAAAAAAGACAAAAAGATTCGACTTTACTAAAGTATTATTGCATCTTGCATCGAAATCTGTATCATACAGCTCCCAACTAAATACTAAACAAAAGCCAACACAAATAGATACATATAGCTAAACCCACTATTGTACATATATTTATATGTACACCCTTTACAAATAAAAGGCCGCCGCAAAGGTGGTAAATTTCCCAGGCCCATGTAACCAGGATGCACGCAAAAAAGAAAAAAGGCAAAAAGGAAAAATAAAATAAACGTCAAATCGAATCAAATGATTTTATGATGTAATTTGAGCTAATATTTACGATATAACAGCATCTAAAACAGCAGCAAAATGCCAAATAAATGTTATTGTTATATTGTCGCTTGGGTGGTGAGCTTTAGCTGCTGCCCGTTACTTCCTGTTGTTGCTGTTGTGTCTGCTTATTGTTGTCCCTGCCTTGCAGCAGCCATGAAAATACATTTATGATGCTCACAAACCCACACACACACACACACTCTCTCTCTCTCTTTCTCTCTCGCGCCCACCCAATCGGCCCACTTGTCTCTCACCGAAAATTTGTGCTCAACTTTAAGTTGAGCTCAGAACAAATTGTTGAGTGTTGAAAAGTCAAGTGGCTGCTGCCAGTGTTGTGTGCTGCATCCCAGGGGTGCAATAAATGAAATTGCTGCTGAGCGGTAAAACTGCGTGTGATGCGTGGCAGGAAGAGTGCCCGAAACTTTTGACCCAGACTAAAGCTTTAATTTCGAAATTTAAATAGACAAGAGCATCGAAGTGCGAAAGGGAGAGCGAGCGACATGCTGCAGGTAATAAATGTCTCCCAATAGATTTGTTTGCACATGCCGAACAGTCCTCGAGTCTGTTTTGTCATCAGCATGGGCAATGCCCAACACAGAGATCTAGATGTAAGTGACAAATTAACACGCAGCATGCAGCAAGCCGCATTAGCACGCTGTCAGTGGGCAAATGAACAGCTACCAACCACCAACTGTTCCCTAACTAACCGCAGCAGTTAACGGTTAACGGTGTGGCTGTAATTGTCCGTGTCCTTGGTCTCTGTGATTGGCCCGCTGGGAGCAGGTCACATAATTGCCGCAATCTCTTGTCCGGCCGGTTCCTTGGTATTTATATTTTGGCAACAGCTGTTTGAAGGGGGCAAAAAAAAAAAAGAAGAGCAATAACAAAAAATCAGCGCTACCGCCTCGTATATTTATGTACATAATTTATAACCCAAATTGTCAATTGTCTCTCGACAACCATTTATGGTTTAACTTTGCTCCATTTTCCTGTCGCCCCCATTCTTCTTTGCTCCACACTATTATATAAATATATTACATAATCGCATACGCTATAAAATCTTAAAGCCCACCGGCTATTGGCATTTGCCTTGTTTGCACTATTTCCTTTGTCGGCCGATATTGCCGATAGATACACAAACACAAATAAACAATATTTCTTTTGCTCATAAAACATTCGATTGTGAATTATTACACTGAACTATAAAATTGATAAGGTCAGGGGCACAGGAGCAAGTGCTTTATATTGACTTCTATTTGTATAGTCCAGCTGTCTCCAAATCTGGTTCAAAGTCGAATTTTATAAATGAATCAGAAAATGGTTTAAAATATGAAAATACAAATAAATCAATCTGTCAACCGATTAGGGAGCTTTACGTGATATTTCTCGAATATTCGTTCAGTAATTGATGAACTTACAGTATTATCTTTATTTAAAGATTATGAATGATAGATTTTTGGGTCTTACATAATTTAGCACAATGGTCGCTTGGAAATAAAAAGGTTTCTGTAATTGAAATTTGTTCAGTTTTTGTTATAATCAGCATTATCAATGCATAGAATTTTTTACTTTCTGTTCCTATACCTATAAACTTTTGAAATCGGACTAAAAAAACGTTAAGTTATATTGCTTCATAAAGACCGAATTTGACCCATTTATAGTCATATTTGGTACTACCTTATGCGAACGTAGTATCTCTAGATAAAATATTAGCTGAATAGTTTACTAGATCCTCAGAAGAAATAGAATCAATTTCAGAGATTTTATTTTTTAAATCTTGCTAATTGCATGTGAAAAAATTACTGGATTCCAAATGATATAGTAACAATTTATGCTCGAGATATATCTTAGAGAATCAATCGAACAACTCGCGAACTTACACATGTTTTCGCGCAGTGTAGCATAATTACAGCAATCAATGTGAATGAAAGCACATTCAATAATCGCAGCTCAAAGCAACTTCGAACCAAACGAGAAAAACACACTATGTAGACATGTGTATTACACTCGAACAGCTATTAAAGCTTATCGGCAAAGCCCTGAAAACTCCAGTTCCCAACTGCAACTGCAACTCCCGAGTTCTGTAACCAATTGCCTCGGCTCCTTCGAGCTCTTCATGTGTTGATACAGACCTCAACTGGGATTAGGGAGTGCGTGCATTTGAACTATGCCGCCGATACATTCATGCGTGTGCAATTGATAGGCAATGTCAACTAATCTATCATAATGGTGAGCTATATATACACCATATGAACATACTACAAAGTACACTTTAAGCTCAAACCTTTTTTTTTTTGCTCTGCTGCCGCGCGCAGTTCAAACTTTCAATTACAAATCATTGTCGCATTTAATGGGGCCGTTGCTCAAAGTTGGAGCTACGTTTTGTCACTTATGTACATTTATATAAATTAACCTCCACCCTTCCCCCTCTCTCTCTGCCTCTCTCTGTTGCGACAAAAAAAATGCCAGTGACAAAGCCATAAAAAAATGTCACACCTTTTTTTTACCACTAAGCGCGTACACGCAGCATTTTATTTAATTACAAATAAAATGTATTTGTACTTGTGCTACATGTTTGTATATCCAAAAGAATATATACTATGTATATATATATATATATAAGTATAATTTCGTACAAGCTTTACTTTTTAGCTAAGCTCAAGTTTGCACAACTCTTTTTTATTTATTTTTTGTTTGCAAAAATGACTAGCTTTTAAATATATATAATATAATTTTTTGGCTAGTCTTTCGACTTGAATTAAGAGCAGAGCTTCTTATCGGGGGAAACGCTTGTGAAGATCTCTCCGGCTGTTTATCCAGACTGTTGTACGTTAACTGTGCGTATTTCTTCTGTGTGCAGATAATAAAACACTCAGTACGGCTTAGTTTCTAGTTTTATATATGGTATACACAATTTATTGGATTATGGTTATGATTATGGACCGTGAAGGTCAGATATGAACAAGCACCAACCTGCCCGGCCCCAATGCTGCTGCTGACAACAACATTGTGCTCCAGTTTTGTTTGGCCTGGCTTAAAAAACGCTAGAGTCTTCTTGTTTACACGGCGTGTTCAGGTGTGAGAAATCGGTACTGAAAGTGCTAACAGATAAAATTATGCATAGATTAAATTGAGGCAGATGGTACACACATGCAGATGGGGTTTTTTTTTGGATTATATAGGGTATTCTTTGTATGAAAAAGTTTTAAATTTAGTTATAAAGAGACATGGGTTACATTTCTCATTATTAGTGGAAGATAAAGTACTTTTCTTCTTTCCATCATTTTAAGAGTTTCTTATATCTTATAATATCCATATAACAGTATTAAAAACTAAATGCTATAAACTATAATGAAATGGTTTACATCCAAAATTAACCTGAAAAGTTACAATAAGCAAATATATATCCAACGTTTTAAATTTTGAAGAGCATGTTAAATATTTCCAATTACTAAAAGTTTAAAAATTAGAATTTCCCGATTTTTTAAGATTTAGACCTCAACAGGCAGAAATCGTAAACAAGAAATTGGGTTTGAATCCCAGATATGAATGTAACATCATAATTGGGTTGACAACAATGAAATATTATTCACTTTTCGTGAATTTCAAACACAAATAGAGTACTTGAAATAGACTTCCCTTATTGGCTGTCCGTCTCACATTATATAACCATAAACACACAGCTAGTTGGCAGTTTACAAGAAATTGCGAAATAGACAAACTGAATAAAAAAAAAAGAAATAAAATAATTAAACAAATAAATATTGTTTTTGTTTTGTTCAATTTACACAAGGAAATCCAACTTGACGATTGTGGCTGACACGTTAGCTGCTATTTCTATACCATAATTGTTGTACTTCTATTTTGTGCCTTTTAATGGTGACAAATATTTGTGCACTTCCTCAAATCCAACGTTGGCAACGTCTAAGTGTGTCTAAACAGTTTTGGGTTATCAGCCTCGGGCGTATTATGGCCACCACAACGCCAACTTTATCAGCAGGCAGTTCGCCAAGAACACGCGCAGCCCAAGAATGAACCGAGCCGAAGCGAGCGGTCCCCACTAAAATTGCAAAGAGACTAAAAATTTAGGATTTATTGGGGTAACGAGACGACAAAAGGCAGGCTGTAGATAGATTAAGAAATCGTGTACACTTAGCTGAAATGAGGCTTTAACGTTTATGTGACTATTGCCACATTTGACTAACAAAGAGGCGGCTAAACTTGTTGTTGACGACGATGATGAGGCGAATGCTATAAATTCATGTCTAAACAAAAGTGTAAAAATAAATACCACTGCGAGACTGCGCCCAGATAAGGCAGGCCCAAAGCAAAAGGGGTTTTCTTTTTTTCTGACGTTTTTCTGCTTAGAAGAGTTGCCTTCAACTTCCCAAAAAGCAGCCTTACACGAGTCAATAATTATTCTTTAATTTACAAAAAATTTTACCGATCTTTGCAGCAATTTCTAGCTTCATTATTAATCCGAAAGCGAAAATCCATATCGTATATCATTGTAGGTGTAGCGCACTTTTAAGGTCTTTAACACCTACGCCGACTACACCCCGCCCCTCTTGCCTGCTCTACTTCCCGGCGTATCCTATCTTTTTAGCTACGTCGCTTGAACTTATCATCTGTGAAAATATTTGTATGTTTGCTCGCTTGTTTGCTCGATTTTAATTGTGGTTTACATAGAAAAAAAAGAAGAAAAAAATTATAAAAAATTAGAGCAAAATCCCAACCAAAAAACAACTAAGAATAACTAGAGTTGGATGCGACCGACTCCCCAATACTCTGTACGCGCTGCAATAATAGCTTAAAATAGGTTGAAAATGTCTTTTATAAAGTTTTGACTCTAAAACTGTAACACAATGACACTCAAATTGTTTCTATAGTTAATGAGCATTTTCGTGGGCAATATTTTCGACTCGATCTTTAAAGTATGTTTTTTGAAACCTATCAGATACATTTGGTTCTTAAATATTCTTGAGTTTAATATAAATAGAAATATTACAAATAATATTAAAATACGAAGCGTTTAAATTAGGCATAAAATAACTATTGCACGAAAATAGATTCCACAAATTAACCTAAAACATGTCTTAGTCTAGTATTTGGAAGTTTTTAAATTAAAAGTTTTGAAATACGAATTTCATTCTGAGATTAAGAAACTTATCTTTCTGTTCGATTTTGGCGAGTTTTGTATCTTTTTTAAGTAAAAACTCTTGTTTTTTTCGCTGAGTGTAGCTCTAGAGTTGTGGGATGCAAGGAACAAAACCAATATACTCGCTTTCACTGTGTGAAAAAAGAATAAAAAGTAAAAATGTTTGCATTACGTTTTTCTTGTGTGGATCGCCGAGAGAGTTTCTTTAGCTGTAGAGTGTGTGTGTGTGTGTGGTGTGTGTTCTGTGTGTGCGTATGTGAGTTTTTATCACGTAGTCAGACGCAACCATGGCATGACATGATCCCGTGGCCTTTTTCATGCCTCGTCTTTAGCTGCTTGTCATTTATTTGAATTTTGATTGACTAATTGCGCAGCGGGCGCCACGTTTTTGGCCAGGTCGTCGTCGGGTTGGCCGCAAGGTGTCTTTGGCGGCGCCCAAAAGGGCAACAATTGCGCTCAGCTCGGAAATGTTCGTGTTTACCGCATCGGTTGACAACATTTTTGATCGTGACATGGCCAACGCGGTTTGTTCAGTTTATGGCCTATCTTAATTCAAATATTGTCGGCTTGTATGACGAGCAAACTGCACGGCTGATGATGATGATGATCATGTTGATGAAGATGGGCGGATAGACGGTTGGGCATGAGAATGAACTGTTTGCCCAACTGACGCCAGTCACTCACTCACGTGGAGTGCGCACGTTGCTCTGACGACAGACGTGCTTGGCAACTCGGAAAATATATCTAATAACAGAAAAAATAATAATTTAATAATTGCAAATGTTGATCATAAGATAAACGATACAATTATTCTTAGTGTTATCTTATTACGCTGAGTTGACTGTATTTTGATTCTTGAATTGTTTAACAATTGATTGTTTTACGCCTATATCTCCTATACGATCTTGAGATACGTTTGCATTTTAAATTTTTATTACATATAAATAAACTTCAATTTGAATATAAAAATGATTATATAATATAAAAAATATACAGCTTATCGATCCTCAATCTGAAAATGAAAGAAATAAGTTTTGTTTGCAAATGATTTAATTAAAAAACTAAGTAACATAAAAGGGGAATTTTGATTTTAATAGTTCAAAATATACAACTGAACATTTGTATAAACTTTTCGTAAATCTAAAAATTAATGAAAATTTAATTAGCTGCGACTGCGGCTTGCCTTTATTAACTCTTTTGCTCATGTTTAATGGACTTAAGTAAATTTTTTTCATATCTCCGCATACTTGTTTTTCTGTGATGATCTTGATTTTGTTAGTTTCCAGCCAAGATTATTAATTTTCCTTTTTGGGCATGTTTTCGATCTATAAACTGTATGAATATATTTATATTCACGTTTCTTATTCTAAGCAAATTAGTTATATTTTATAAAAGAATGTCAACTAAGTTTTGTTCATATATATAAAATATAATAATATGAATTTTAATATCTTACGTATCAATCAATTAATCAAGTTTTTCCCCCTTTTCCTTCGCTAGGCAAAACGCGCACCAAGGACAAATATCGCGTTGTCTATACGGACTTTCAGCGCCTGGAGCTGGAGAAGGAGTACTGCACGTCTCGCTACATCAC
Source organism: Drosophila robusta (assembly GCA_035043565.1). Classification (NCBI taxonomy): domain Eukaryota; kingdom Metazoa; phylum Arthropoda; class Insecta; order Diptera; family Drosophilidae; genus Drosophila; species Drosophila robusta. Next base: position 5,613,528 of record JAWNMW010000583.1, on the reverse strand, counting down.
CATACGCCGGAAGAGCGAGCTGGCGCAATCGCTGTCGCTGTCGGAGCGTCAGGTGAAGATCTGGTTCCAGAATCGGCGCGCCAAGGAGCGCAAACAGAACAAAAAGGGCGATCCGAATGTGATGGGCGGTGTGCAGCATACGGACTACAGCCAGCTGCTGGACCCCAAGACGAAGCTGGAGCCGGGCCTGCACCTGCAGCACACGCTCCACTCGATGAGTCCCATGGCGATGAATATGCGCCTGCATCCCCATTTGGCCGCCCACAGTCATTCGCTGGCCGCGGCGGCGGCGCATTCGCATCAGCTGCAGCACAGTGCGGTTGTGAGCGTGGGCACGCTCTCGATGTGACATGACTACGGAGGCGGCGAGGTGAGCGGCTATGGCAACCCCCACCTCCACAACAACAGCAACAACAACAACAGCAGCAGCAGCTACATGATGGAGCAGCAGCAGCAGCTGGAGGCTAGCGCCAGCTTTGCAACGTGTCCTAGTGATCTGGCAGTGGATTTGGCTTAGATTATTATTACTGTTTTTTTTTTCTTTTTTTGGGCAAGATCAAACAGTCAGACTGTTTGTAGCAGCGGCGCCTTTGAATATTGCACGTTGTTAATTTTTGTGATTGTATATTCTCGGCGTTTGAAGCTGCACCCATAAAAACAAAACGAAAAAAAAAACAGCTTCCAGCCAGCCCTTCACAAGTATCCAGTTTGGAAGATATACGTGAATACCCATGTAAAATTTATGTTCAAATTTATATACACATATTTAATAAGTAATTTGTATTTGCTGCCCCACTTGTATTATGTTTGTTTTTTGGTTCTAGTTAATGTTTAATATGTAAGCACAAGATTTTTTTTAGTTAGATTGGACACATAAATACTTATAGTAGTGCTTAAGTTGCCCAATATGAAACAAATCAATCAAAAAGAAATTCAATTTATATTTACACACAATTTGTATAGCCGTTCGGCTTGTCGAATTGCTTTCAAACAACAACAAACAAACTATATAATAATTTAGTAAATATGGAAAAACCCTTTAACTTTATTGGTGCAATTTGATTACACACACAACTGTAAATATCTATAACAACAAATTTGAACGTTTATTACTTTAATACTGTAATAACAATTAGTTAGTTTTGTAGACTAAATTGAATTTAATGCTAAGAAAGGGAAAGCAACAACACACACATACATATGCATGTAATACCCAACAAAATATGTATATATATATACATATACATATATATATATATAAATATTTAGCATAAGTATTGATAACAATTGCCCACATATCAAGCATTTCCAGCACACATGTAATTTAATATTTAGTTAAATTATGGCTGCAATTTATTTATGTAAAGTCAATGTGCTATTACAAAAAAAAATAAAATATGAAAAAAAACAAATATCAAAATTATTGACATTTGGGGGTTAAACATTCACAGTTTTCACAATAGCAAAACCAACGAAAACAGCGGCTGTTACGCTCCACCTACAAGCAAGAAGAAGAACAGAGCTGTCAATTTCATTTCATTTTGCCTACGCCTTCTTCGTTCAAACGCCATTGACGCTGTCGGCACTATTGCTGGCTCTGTTGCACTAATTGCCCAAGTGCCGACTCGGTTTGCTTGTAAAGTGTGCGTGTTGCATGTAATTGAATTTGAGTGATATGAGCGCACTTCCTTATATTTCATAATAGGTGTGCAAAGAGTGCACTCACATTTCAACATAAATGAGTTTATATGTACATGTACACATTTCATGAACTCAAGCAGAGCAAAAGTTCAGCTTAAGTAACTGTGTAACTTTGCTTTTATTCAGCTTTGATTGACGTATCCGCATTTGAGTTGATCTTTGGAGGCATTGACGTATACGACTTGCGATCTCGCTTTCTCGCTTCGATTGATTTACGATGCTCACTTTCCGATTTATAGATGGCCGCCAATTAATACATAGTATTCGAAACGAGTCTGCAGTCAATGCCAAGGCGACACCATCAAAAGAGTCAACTATGTATAAGAGTGAATAGGCGAAGGGCGAAAGAGCGAGAAGACCAAAATGTAAAAGTCAAATACATAAAAGTATAACGAAAGAATTAAAATTTTTCACAGCAATAAATGCATAAAAGTCAAATATTCCTTCATATATACGGCAATATGGTATAAAATTTATAATCTTTTGCAGCCCATTGCGTTGGATGCTGGCTAAGCCATTGTCGTCACTAATAGAGACATACTGAAAAAAAAACAGCTTGACAGGAGCATACGGCAACTTCGAAATTCGAACGTACGTTGCTTTTTGGGATGCCATAAACTTTTATGGGCCTCAAAGACGACGACGACGACGACAATGGTGCAGCTGTAAGCAGAAGTTACGTTGATTGGACGGCATATAATGCCCGAGTGACGGAGTATCTGTATAAGTATCTCTAGGGGTCGATTCTGGCAATCCTATGGGTGCCAATTAAGACAGCGGCAGGCAGCAGCACCACCACCAGCAACCATCAGCCGCCATATCATAAAACTTTTTCCGTTCGTGAGCGATCTTAAAAAGATCATTCGTACATTTTATGGCGACCGGACAGCCAACTGCATTTTCTTATGCTATTCAGAAGAAGTGCGATCGTAAATCACTTGGTGGATGCATTTGCTCGCTTTTCTTTTTATTCAATTTTGAGCATGTCAAAGTTCTTACAAAATGGCGCATTGCAACATGTACGTAAGCTGTGAATTCCCAGTAATTTCGAAATGTGCATAGACACATGTGTAATGCGGTAGCTAACCGAAAAGTCGGCAAAAGTCAAACATTTCGTATTTTTTCGTATTCGTTACAGCCGGCTGACCAAAGGGCAGCGTACCAAAATAATAAAAAAAAGAGTTGCACCAAGCGGCGTTTAACCCGAAAGTGAATTTCGAATTTAGCTTCAATATCGAAATCGGCTGGAACAAATGCAAACACACAGTCGCAGTCGCAGTCGCAGCCGCAATGCAATCGCATGTCCGTTTGCCTGGGTACCGTTTTATTTCATTTTTTTCCTTCTTTATTTTTAGCATGTAGGTGTGAAAATGTAGCGCACACTTCCTTTATCGGTATCGGCTTATTTGGTTACTTGTGTTTCTGAGTGTGGGTTTTTTCTCTTCACTTTATTTTTTTTTTTTTTGCATTGCGCACATAAAAGTCAAAATATTTTGGTTGCCACAGGAATCGGCAGCACCCGCTGATTGTCAATATGGCGGGAACGTTTTTAGCAATCTACGAAGCGATTCGGTGCGATTCGATCGTATCAAATCTAGACAGGTTGTATATTTTCCATGGTCTTGGACATTTCCGATTTTGCTAATCTGCTGCATAATAAATTAACTGTGAAGAGGCTCTCCGAGCTTGTTTATTTTTCTTCTTATTGCTGGGGGTACTTGAGAACTACGATTTTTGTTGCCTTTCAGCTATATGCAATCAATTGCATTTAGACGAAGCTGCTAATACCCTATATAGCTGTTATTACTCTAGGCTTTGCTGATCGTTCACAAAAACATATATAGAAAATTATAATTGTAAATCCAAGTTTGAATTTTTATATCTTCTGTTTATAGGAATTTAAGATAATTTTGTTACTGAGTTTTTTTATTAATTTTATATTTTTTTAAAATTATTGTGAGTCATCTAACATAATTAGACGATAAATAAAATAACTTTAAAATGCTTATAGGACTGTGAGCTCTACTTGATTTTGAAATTTGGAATTGAAAAATTCTTGCAATAAGAATTTGGTTGCACAAAGCCTACTGATTGAGTGACTGATTGATTGATTGACTGACTGAATCCAAGCCGTAGAAGCTAGGTAACTAAATAATTGAATATACATATGTGAATAATGTGAAGGAGTTTGGCAAATTGTAATAGTAAATGTGATCAACTAAGAAAAATATTTATTTAAATGCGAAACGTATATGTAGTGTTAGTGTAGTATGCACCAAAATAAGGTGAACTATTTTGTTGCTAAAACAAATTTTATATTTAAGAACACGTAATAAATATGACCTATATATAGATGTGTAACTTTGCTCATTTGCATATTCTTAATTATATTATCATATTCCTAATTACTCTTAATAAAAAAACAAGTAACACCCACATCGCAGTCACAAGACACTCACTAAACAGTTTCTCAGGCGTAAAATCGATATTCAAGCTGTATTTTAGATGAAATGCAAAATATTTACAATCTTACAATGGGATAGGGAGGAGATGCAGCTCTTGGACAAAAGATAGCTGCCGGTCCATGCACCGGTCTTATCTCAAGCATGATCGAGATAATTAATTTATGCCTCGGGGTGCATATTTGTTACTTCATGCGGCTGTCGCCCAGGCCCAGGTCTCCAGCCATAACCTTATCCGGTTGGGTGTTTGCTTGTTTCAAGTTCAGATCGGAGGTGCGCGGACAGAATGCGGCTTTTATGCGGGAGTTTGATTAACACAATTCAGTGTGTGTGAGTTTTTTTGTGTTTATGGAAATTAAGCAACAAGTTTTATTAGTGAGCATGCACTAATTAAACTTTGTCTGTATTTCAAATATATATTTGTTGCTGTTGTTGTTGTTGTTTTTCTAGCAGTTGTCACTCACTGTGACCACAGAAATCAAAAACAAGAAGGAAAAAAAACTGAAACTGAATTTCGATGCTCTGTGGAGCAGTGGATCATAAAAGCCGCTAAAAGGTGTGGGCGATTTCACAAAAAGCACAAGACGAATAAACAATAATTTTGTGTTGTTGTGCGCTTTGATTTGTTTATTGAATTGATTAGAGTGCGCCAGAGGCGAGTGTGTGGGGCACGAGATTCCGACATTTGATCAAGGGTGAAATTAATCATAACACTCTCGTATGCCTGACTTGACAATTTTTTCAGTGTGCCTTAAGATACCCAAGTTTTCAAATAATATTTAAAAGTTGACAGGTGGGTTGAGTGGAATACGTTAGTATTAGTTTTGTATAAGTTGAATTTAAAAATTTTCATTTTTTCAAATTTCAAACGGTGTGTACATAGACAAAGGCTGCTTGCTAACGCACTCAAAACGATTATCTTCGTGTCGATTGCAAATTTATCGGGTTAGCTAAGAGTTGCCACATTGCTACAAAAACGCGTTTACAAAAAGAACTAAAAAATCACTCACAACCAACTTCAAGTCAAACGGAATTCTGTTTTGTCATTGTATATTAAGTTTTTTTTAATAAAACTCTCGGAATTTGAAAAATTTCTTTTTAAAATGGTAAGTAATTGGCGGATGAGTGTAATGTTTACATAATGATGTGCGTCTCGTTGATTAGAATCAGCAATCGCTTAAAGTACGCCCGTCAGACATGCAAGTCCTGAATGCATCCGGCAGGGCTGTCTTGCCCACCGAACAAAACTGTTTGAGCCAATTGGCGCATGTTCATCGTTTGCGCGATTCGGAATTGAATTACAACGATCACAGGTACAATATGGACATGCAGATGCTGCGCAATCGCGAAGGTATGGGCGCGCCCTTAAGAATGGGCATGGAACGCTTTGCGGCACGCCAAATTGGCCGACTACCTTTCTTGCAGTCCAGGTAAGTAGTCGCATCTTATATGGAACAGATTGTATGCATTTACATATTTGCTTTTGTAGCAACATAATGGACGATGTGCTAACTGGACGCTGTGATGAGATTGGCTTTGAAGACTTCTTGAACCTACCCGAGAACAATGAGCACATGCGCCAGCCGCATGCCGTCGTGGAAAAGTCGATGGGCATTCACATTTAGTTAAATAATGCAAGAAACTTTCTAACATACCACATCTTCAAACGATTAGCTGCTAATAAAAACAAACTGTCCTTTGCTTACAAAGTGGAATCTACAATTTGTCATTATTTTGAGCCAAATGCGCATTTATTTGTCATCAACATTTTGCTAATTATCGCACAATCTTATACATTTTACTCAAACAAAACGTATTTGTACTAAAAACTAAAGAAAATATTGGCAGAGCTTGTTTTTCATTTAAAAGTAGATATATGTAAAAGAATCGGTTGTACTCGCGAGATTCATTAAATAATATATATGTATATGTAAATGATATGCATACAAAAAGTTGTGTAGTTACATATATAGCTAGATAGCATTGTTTAAAGTGAAATGCATAAACATTTAAAAATATAATTAAAATAGGTCGCATACAAATTAAAAACAGCTTTGCAAATGGACGAATGCGTTTCACACAATAACATTAGACTTAAACTTAAGGAAACAAATTAAATGAAGCGGAGGGCCTGTAAAAATTATACAATATTGCATATACATAGCTATATATATATATATGTATGTAGTTAATTCGTTTGCGTTGAATACAATAGATACTAGTATGGAGAGTAGAAGATTTCGTTTGTAGATTGCATTGCGTTCTAGTAAATCCAATTCACGGGCACCCATTGCTCCTCATGGCTCATCTGGTCCAAGGTCTCAACCACCTGGCGGAACGTCTCATCGAAATCCTCGTTGACAATGACCATGTCAAAGTATTTCTCGTATTTGCGCTGGACAAAGCAGCTCTCCTCCACCGTGGAAACGAGATCGTCATCCTGTTGATAATAATTATAATGGGCATATGAGTTAAGCAATGTTTGTGTATTCAAGCAGAGATCTAAGAGCGCTACTAAGGTGGCCTAATGTGTGCAGCAGGATGTGGCATGATTCAATGATATTAGAAGGCTCTTTACTGGGCCATTTGGCTCGCTGGACATTTACCTCATAGAGCGATGCTAGCGACTCGAGCGTACGTGCGCGCCTGGAGCTGAAACGTATGGAACTCTGGCGATCGAACTGTAAGAGGTTGAATTGTTAGCGGGTTCTAAGCTACAACTAGCTAGGCACGTATATATCTAAACATACAGATAGATTTCTATTGGAGCCGGTGGCGCGACGATCGGCATAGATCGTTTTCAGCTGTTCCATGCCCGGCGCAGCAACGAATATAACAAATGGCATCAGTTCCTGGCTATTGTGCAGAATCTTTAATGCATTCGGCGCACAATCCAGTACGCACATGCGACCGCTGTTGATGACATCCTTGATCGACTGCAAGTGGGTGCCATAGAGATTGCCATTGTGTTCGCCATATTCGAGAAATTCGTTCTGCTTGATTGCCTCATCCATTTCCTCGCGATCCATGAACCAATAGCTAACGCCATTCTCCTCCAAGGCGCGCTTCGGTCGGCTCGTGTCTGTTTTGAATGAACAATTTCGATTAGATCAAAGTCACGCAGCTGCAGTTGCACTCAGTTACGTGGAATGACGGCGCCAAATTTGTCCACGTCGCTGTTGATCAGACGATTCTTGAGCGTGCGTCTGCCTACACCGGAGACGCCAATGAGCACCAGAGTTTTCCTTCGAAACGGCGGCATGCGTGTCACCTCCTCATAGAGCAGCAACTCGGCCTTGTCGAACTCACAGTTTGCCACCGAGCGGTACATGGTCTTCCGCTTGCGCTTGGATATCTGTGGAATTATAGCTATTAGGTAAACAGTTTCGAGCACTAAATTTCTGGTTAAACCCACCCGTGTGCCACAGATGCCAATCTTGTGCACGTAGTCCGCCTCGGGTGCGACAAATGCCTTGCGCCGCTCCTCGAGCTCCTGCGATGGCACCAGACCAATTTTATCCGACTCGGCGGTAATGTTCTTCGCCTGCCACCAATTGGGATCTTTAACACTGATTATCTTTAAGTAAAACAATATGAAAACACGTTAGATTTCATTTTATTTTGAATACAAATTAAATTTTAACGCACCTGCAATATATCGCCCGATTTGAAAGGCAATCCAAGGTCCCTGCAGGGCAGCAGCGAATCCTCCGAGGGATTGTAGGAGAACAGGGCGCGCATATAGCACTACAGGTATTATTTCTTAGATTAGATCATCATCGTACTTATTAAAAGACAAAACTTTCATCTATTTGTTCTAAGCGCTAAGATTTACTTACTTTAATGCAGGTGTTTTAGAATTTTTAGAGTCTTGGCCTAAAGGAAACTATGTCATATGAGAGAGTACATATATATGTATCTAATGGTGAATCAATTATAAAGCTTAAGTTCAGTGGTCGCTCGGTAAATAGAACTATCAGAAAAGGACCTTTATTATGTTCGGTAAAGTGCGGTAATAAAAAAATAACGTTTACACAGTTTAAGATTAGATTTTTTCATGTTCTTATTAACTTAAAAGAAAATAAACGCACGCTGATGAAAATAAAAGTAATTTATAAATTTAAATTATATTTGATTTATTATGAATTATCGCTTTTCAGACATTGATATTTTTCGCAAATAAAGAACATAGTCGTCAACGTTCTAATAAGCGAGTGACCACTGTAGCTAGAAATGCAGCTAGACAAAAATATTTCTTTTTTCTACAACTTGAAAATCCATGCAAAAAAGTAGCAAATTCTTTTCTTCTTTTTATTGCTAAAAAAACAGTGAAAGAACACACACAGAACTTACCGTTAGTTTCTTGCCCGATTCAAGATTTGTGATGCCATTCTGTTTTACCTGACCCCCACTGACCGTATAGCGACCACTTTTGATCTCCTCATCGACATTGGGTCCGATCTTCAGCGTGAGATTCTCCTTGGCCCGCGACACCTCCACCTGGAGATCGTCGGGTGTGCGCACCGAGGTGCCATTCACCTCGAGGATGACATCGCCCACATGGAGCATGCCCTGTTTGTCGATCACACCGCCGGCGAGGATACGCGCCACCACCAGCTGCTTGAACTCGTCCAGTTCGACGGTCAGGCCCAGCGGCTGCTTCGGATCGCGCCGTAGCCCAACCATTTTGATGGTCTCCACAGGCATCTTGCTGTTCAGTATGTCTTCCGTAAAGAGATAGCCGCCGGACTGGCGTTGACTGGTCGCCTCGAGTTTTGTTATGGATCCACCGGCACTTTTCAAACGTTGCTCGTACAAATATCCTATTTCATCGTGGGCACGCAGCAGAGCCTAGTTAAAGAGAGAGTGTGTGAGGTAGATTGATTGATTGATTGACTGATGATCAACGCACAGCTTAAGTCGTACAAGCTGGGTAGCTGAATTTTTTTATAGTTGCTCAATTTTGTAGCATAAATTGGGATTTGAAAAAGTCGTTTGAAAATTGCGGAAAACGGTTATCGGTAACTTTTTTGTTGATTAACAAACTTATTTTCAAAGATCTTTATGAAAATTTTTGATTTGGAATTTCCACTCGCACTGCGTTAAAGTGAAATTTGCGTAAAATTACAATTACTAGGAAAACGTGTTTCATCGATTTTGGAAAATCCACCCCACAGGTAAAAAATACAGAAACAATGACAAATACTTCGTGTGGGCAAACCCAGACCACCTTAGCTAGTTAACTAAAACTAACTAACTTAACTAACTAAAACGCGAGTTCCTTTTAGCGCTAATTTGTTGACTTAAAGTACTTACACGAAAGTGAGGTTGGGCCAAAAGTTTGGCTAGCTCGCGGGATTCCAAGCGTCGCGAGGGCGAGAATTTGCGTATGATATCGTCACAGATCGGCTTGTTGTTCAGATGGGCGGGCAGAAAGGCGGGCACGGGCTGCGGCTCGGTCGGATTTAGCTGAGAAATGGAAGAGAAAAATCGAGAGACATGTACGCATAATTAAATTAAAGCGTTCGCATTAAACTTGAGTGGGGCGTTGGACACACAGACGTCTCATCATCTCACTGCCCTAGGTCAAGTCATCTTTGCTACGGCTTAATTGACGCTAGCATCCGTTTAATTGGATGCTTGCGCTTTTTTTGGCAGCTTTTTCACTCGCTCTTACTCTCTCCCTCTCGCTCTCTTTAATGGCCCACCCCATTTAACCCCTGTGAACTTTGGGCTATTTCAGTTTAACTCAACAACTAGCTCTGAGTCTTAGGTCAAAAATTGGGTCATATGTGCGACATATTTGGGTCGAGCCGAAAAACCCTTCCTCGAAAAGTGAATTCTTTTTTCTGCTTTAATTGCATTTTAATTCTTGGCTTCCGGCGCTTTTTGTCTTGCGAAATTTATTTACTTTCCGCATGTGGCATTCTGACTGTATTTATTATTATGTCTCCGTCACAGTTTCCGCCCCACGATACAACGACGCACTCATGCAATATTTATAAGCTTGGAAAAAGTTTTCTATTTCTCTAGATGACAAACACAATGCACGATGCTGAATTGCACAAAAGTTGATTTGTACAAAAGAAGGAGAAAGAGAACTTGGCTGAAGATGAATACACCTATTTACTTTTCTTTGGTTTTTGATTCTTTGATTATCAAATTGATTGGATTGATTGAAAGGAATGAATTTAATATGTGTATATTATTATATATTCTTAAAGTGTTCTGTTTAGATAAATTTAAGGTCGAGATTTAAGATTTCTATTTGTAACTGAAATTAAATTACAAATTTTATAAAAAATGTATTTTGAAAAATTCGATTAAGCCTGTGCACAATTTCTATTTCTAAAAGTTCTCTTTACCGAATGTCCACTGTTAGTGCTTTGGGCGTGAATAAGCCTTTAAGCCCTTAACCCAATGCACCGATACTTTGGTTTTATTTTTAGCAGACACAAGCTTAGCGCTGGCTCCAAGCAGCGATTATTATTTATTTATTTACACATAGTTGTCTGGTGAATATCGAATTTCCATTCTTCCGTGTGAAAAGAAGCCCCATACAGAGCTTCCTATTCTTGCCCCAACAGACACACGCACACTCACACAAATGACAACTGTTATTGACACTGAGCTTTGCAGTTGCTGTAACTGTTGTTGTTGTTGTTGTTGTTGTTGTTGCTGGTTGCTAACGCAAAGGGCTTTCACCTTAGAGTTGGGTTCGCTTTGTCCGCTTGTTGTCATAACAAATTGCGCAAAAATTTCAACAGGTTATGTCTAATTAGGCAAAATTTTTAATAACACATAACATAAACAACAATTAAAATTTTTTTCAACAAGCTACGTGTGAAGGCTAAGCTAAAATACCTTTAAGATATTTAACCTAAAAAATTCCGCGCTTTGTTGAGTAGCGCTTGAAGTTTATTTTTCGGCGTTATTTCACAAAATTTAACAATTGTTATTAACTTTATTTAGTTGTAAGCAAACACTTTTCGTTTTTCACTTAATTTTTTTCACTTTTTTTTGGAGCCACTCCCAAAACGCGCGAGCGAGCGCAGCGTTAAAGCCAAGAAGAGCGGAGCGTGACAACAGTCTATAAGGTGTGGGTATCTGTGTGAGTAAGCCGGAGAGTGAGCTTCTGTCTGTGGCTGTGTGTGTGTGAGCACTCGATTTTGGAAATGCCAAAACACAGTTAAGACGTTACACAATACAAGAAGCGAGCCGCACCGCTAGAAACCAGGTGCGACTACGTCATCAAATACCAGTTGGCCAGGCTAAAATGGGGTTTGGGTTTGTTATTGGGGCACTGAGTAACCAAGGCAGCAAGCACATGGCCAAAACACTTGTTCCAATTTAGCTCTATTTATCAATGACACATATACTCCATGCATGTACATTAAAACAAAAAACGTTTACATTTACAGAAGTTTTTAAAAAAAGCGTTTACTTTAGACGAAAAGCGTCTTTAAGCTAAAAACAAAATGAGCGCGACGATCGCCAGAGAGAGAGAGAGCACAGCGAGTATTTCAAATGAACTGTTGAATATTTGTTTCAGAGCCGTTGCCCCGTTTAAGCCATGCTCAAATGAGCATACACACGCACACAAACACACACATGCATAAACACAGAACTCGCCGCCAAGCGCACGTAACAATAGGAGAACCTCACCTTAGCACAGCTCGCAAGTAACTGACTCACATTGAAAGCCAGTCGAACGAAGCACTTGGGTGTGCGCTGGACAGAGAGAGAGGGAGAGAGAGAGAGAGCGCGCGCTCTAGGGCTAGCTTTCCAGTATGCTTGTGAGCTTGCAAGTTAGTTGGTGCTCTTAGTTGCATGTATTAGTATAGGTGTATGAACACTTGTTATATTTTATTGGTCTTAACGTTACAACTGTACGCCGCTGTAATTCCAACTGTTAGTTAACAGCGAGCGCGTAACAGCGGCTCAGCGGCGAATGGAAGCCGCTCTCTGAGCTTTTGTGCTGGGCAGCCTCCATCTGCATTAGTAGGCCAACCACTCTGCCAGCCTCTCTAGTGCATTTGTTGGTGTGCTTTTTTGGTTTGTTTTTGTAGCCAGGTATCGTAAAGTTTTCATAATTAACACATGCATGCGCATTTACTTTGAAAAACAATTTTCAAACCGGTTTCAGCACAAAGCTGTGCTTCCACTCTTTTTTTTCTTAGGGCGTTGATGTTGCTGTCGTCGTCGACATTTGTTTGTGCTTTTTATGCGCGATGGTTTTATGGAATTTCGAGTGACATTTCATATGGATTTTTGCTTATCAGCGTAGTTTCGTGACTTGTGGTTTTAATTACTTTCACTGGCTTTCGGGTCAGTGTAATAACCACTCGTACCGCGTGGCCCATGCCAAATGTTAATTCTAATTATTTGCAACACGCGACGCGTCGTTTTTTATGATTTTTATACCCTTGCAGAGAGTATTATAATTTTGTTACGAAATTTGTAACACGCATAGAAGGAAGTCTCTGACTCTATAAAATATATATATTCTTAGTCAGTATCACAAGCTATGTTCGTTTGTCCGTCTGTTTACTATTATCATGAAATTTAGCATTGGTGCGCCTTTTTGTTACTGGTAGAATATAAGTCGGATTCGATTGGAACCCTATAGTACCGGTAGAAAAATGTATTTGTCTGTTTTATGAGACATCCAGACCAATCTTGACAATTTAAAGTATCATTATGGTCCGCAAAATAATATTCATATATTGGATCACTAAAGCATATAGCTCCCGAACAACAATTAGTCAAAAAATTAGTTTTAGTATGAGAAACTTTTTGTTTTTCAAGATATTTCAACCAATTTAAACAATTGTGAGCGTCTTTAGGCTCTTTACATATAGCAGCCAACATCAAACTACACTATATAATATAGCTTTGTATAGGAACAATCGGTAAAACTCGTTTTAGTATATTCACTTCTTCCATATACCTGCAAGGGTATTTAATCTTCGGCCACCGAATATAACAGTTTTTCTCGTTATCGCCATTTAATGTGTTTGTGGAATTTCTGTTTGTTGGCGTTTGCGTGTTTCGGTTCTGTGTTTTTTTAACACTGATTTGCCAGAAAAACAAAGACCTAGGCAAACAAATATTATTTCACTGATTAAGTTCACCGAGCAAATTTGGGTGGCTTTTACATTATTGTTTTGATGACAGAAAATCAATATAATGGAATTTTGAATATATGCAAATTGCTAACGTTTAGCAGTCGCCTATTATTCAATTATTTACATAATTTCGCATTCGTCTTGTATTAGCCAAATGTTTCGCAATAAATGAAGGTCAAGTTTAATGCGCAAGTAAGTGTAAAAGAAATGGTGTTAATTGCTATGCCATAATGATTATCATAAACCCTCATCTCGTAACGAACACAAGTGGCATCAAGTGCTTCGCACTCAATAAAAAGAGAACAATAGGCAAACTAAAGACAGGGTAAGCTGTAAGACAACATTTTATAGCCCAGCATCATTATGGCCATGTACGACAATCAAGTGAAAGCTTAGCGAATGCGCCCTTGCCTGACCCTTTTACTTTCAAATACTCTAAGTAATCGGGCGTGAAGTTGTCTGCCAAATGATGTAATAAAGAAAAGTCTAAGCAAACGCAAATTTATAGTCTACGCAAACTATATACATATATGCAAGTACAAACAATGTATGTATGTGCATCGATGGGGCAGACAAAGAATTTTCTTGTCTTTGCACTAGTATGTGCATATGGTCGATAATGTGGAAAACATCAAACATGATTTCCTTGTTATACCCTAAATCCATGAAAATTGTTAAAAGTGGGTATCATGGTTTTCTGACTAGGGGAAGTATATATTTTCTTAATCATGTCCGTCTGATTATCTATATATCTATCTAGACCATTCGCAGAACAAGTCTATCATTTGTTTTAAATATCTTGGCCATTTCATTATTATCGACAAATATTGACTTTAATGCTTGGATTCATTAGCATGTCTCCCAGATTATAAGAGCTACAGACACAAAGTTTGGTTTATATATGTTATGTTATGTACATATATATATGTTATTTAATTATACTTCCTCCAATTACACCATAATTGTAATAAATTTAATTAAAGAGATACAGCCTTGAGCTTTGGTTTGCATAACATATATTTGTATGCCACATTAAAATTCTAAGCTTCATAAGGATTGGATAATTAACACTGAAGTTATTCAGATTTGCATAGGGTGGGGCTAAATAGAGGGTATTATGCATATTACGGGAGCTGGCATCTGGGGTCAGGGTATCGAATAGGCGGGCACCCCCGCCTAGAGCACTCTTGTTATTTAAAGTGCCGGCACTTTAGCAGATGGTTTGCTTTCATATGAATCTGTATGTGGGTCATGCGTTCAGAAAAGTACAGGGTGTGTGCGTGTGAGTGTGAGATTTAATTTACATACCATAAGTTCCTTATGAGGCGTTGACGGATTGCTCAGCAAAAGGCCCTTAAGAAAAATTTCATCCGTGTCCGAGAGATCAGCGGAATTGCGAAAAGCAGCTGGAAAGGGAGGCAAAAGAAAAAACATTACTTGTATGTAAATTAATGATGTATAACAGTTTTAAAGCAAACCGTAATTTAGAGCAGAAGCTTAACGCCATTTTAATTTGAATAAGTTGCAGCTTTGAGGTACCGTTACGTTCAAGCGCTTACCGTTATCGGAGTTGTCATCATCGCCAACTTTGTTATTGCTCGCCAGCAACTCCACCTGGTCCTGGCGCGCCCGACGCGACCGTGCACTCCAGCGCACCATGCTGGCGCCACAGAAAACTTTAGTTTAATGAGTTAAGTAAAGGATTGTGCCAAGGGAAAACTGACGTCACTTGAGGAAGTTCACACACACACACACACATACACAAACTGTGTTAAGTAGCCGACTGCGCTGCTAATTTTGGCAATGCCTCAGCATATGTTCGAAAGTAATTTTTGAATAATCGCTTCGTTTTGTTATTATATACACACAATAATTCCGCCACGACAACAACAACAACAACAACAACAACAACAACAAGAACAACAAGTTGGCAAGACGCGCACAAACCAAAACACACGCCAACGCTAGCAGAGGGCTAGAGAGCGTTTAACTAAGTTTCTTTTGTTGCATGCTGCCAGAAAAGCTTGGAAGCTTGCTCCAAAAGTTTTGCACGCAACAACATAGCACAACAACAAAAACGAGTTTTTCTCGCGCTCGATAACGATAACACGTCATAAATCTGCTAGTCATTTGCCTTCACGACCATCCGGCAACATCAGGCAGCTATTTGCTATCGAGAGTTGAACACAGCAACCCTAGAAATTTTATTCGACTCCGTAAATCGGTCGCATGCTCACAGATTTTCATTGTGTGTTGGAGAAGTTCAATGAGCCACATAAGTGAATTTCCATAAGGACATTTATATATATTAAACTAATAAAAGCGAACAAAATGCCGGACGCAGTGCAGCAAAGCTTTGTGCGTTCCTTCATCGACTACTTGAAGAAACAAGTGGATGTCATGTCGCCGGACCAGAGTGAAAGCATTGAAGTGGCCATTCAATGTCTGCAGGCCGCCTTCGATGTGGGCGAGGAGGAGTCGGAAGTGGTAACGGCTGCAACACAGAGCACGACATCGGCGGCGGCAGCAGCTGCTGGGGGCACAGCACCCGGCGGTGATGCAGCTGCTCCGAGCAACAGCGGCAGTGTCCCCGTCAATACAAAGAACATTGACATGTTTGAGCTCTTCCAATCGCTGTACATTGAACGTAATCCGGAGTCATTGGCGCTGGCTGAATCGATCAAGAACGAGGGCAATCGTCTAATGAAGGATGGCAAATACAATGAAGCCCTGCTGCAATATAACCGCGCCATTACCTTTGACCCTAAGAATCCCATATTTTATTGCAACCGGGCCGCGGCTCACATTCGTCTCGGTGACAACGATCGCGCCGTAACCGACTGCAAGTCGGCGCTGCTCTATAATGTCAACTATAGCAAGGCATACTGCCGTCTGGGCGTCGCCTATTCGAATCTGGGCAAATTCACTGAAGCGGAGCACGCCTATGCCAAGGCTATTGAACTGGAGCCGGACAATGCCGATTATCGCAACAATCTGGAGGTGGTGCGCAACGCACGCAACCAGCCGCCGCAGCTGTCGCATCTGAGCGATGGCCTCAACGCAATGTTGTCGAATCCTACTGTGCGCAACTTGTTCAGCAGCGCCGAAATCGATCTGGAGCAATTGCAATCGATGACACACAATCCGATGGTCATGAATGCCATCGGACAATTATTTGCGAACATGGGAGTACCGGGTGGGCCTGCACCTGGCGCCGGAGCTCCGTCAGCCCAAGTGCCGCCTATGCCCAACGACATGTTGCAATTGTTCCAGAGCTTTGCCACGCAATTGGTCGGCGCCCAGCAGCCGGGTGGCAACAATCAGGGCGGTCCACCGGGCGACCAGCAACCGGGCAATCAGCCGCCACCAAACATCTAGATGTGTGCAGAAATCCTAGATTTAACCAAGCGTGATTAGAGCCCAACATATATACACATGTATTATGTTTTAAGCTGAAATAAATTGTTTAAATGTTTGAAAGGCTTATAATACACATACATATATATCTATTTTTATTATTGCTAATAAATAAATACACACACATCGGCTCGTTTTCTGATATCGAAATACAAACCAACAGAGGGGCTTCAATTTCAAAAGAATTTTTACATGAAGAGAATATGACTGAGTTTTTATGAGAGTAAACTGCATCTGTATCAATAATCAATAATAGCAATAATAACGCTTGTAAATGCGAATTTTGATAACTTACAAAATAAAACTTTTTAAACAAATACAGAATATTCGACCATTAAATTTTATGGGAGCTATATGATGTGGTTGGCCGATGTTGATACTCCGATGTCAAGTGAAGGTGGCAATGTTGGTTTAAATATCTTGACAAACAAACCATTTTTAATATGAGAAGAGAACTGAACTATTGCTCAACTATTGCTATTGCTATATGATATATTGATACGATATGTTATAGGTTAAAATGCATAGGTTAAAAGCACAGTTAATACCGCAATTGACAAGTTTGGTTAGGATTGCATGAAAACGTGTTTCGATATTTGATGCGATTGACCGATCTAATACCCTTCTCTAGGGCAGAACAAAAGGCGATTTTATGTGTTTCTAACGAAACCATTTTTTAGTTTTCCGTTTATTGAAATTCAAAATTGTTATGTTCGCAAACTTTCTTTTGTTTTTGTTGCTGTTGCTACGTTGTACAATTGTGGAGTATATACGTAAACCAATAAAAATAAATTAATTATGCTTGTGAATCAAAGGATTTGACAAACTATTTTTGTACATGTTTGGAAATCTTGTGCCTCAAAAACAGTTAATACGAGTTTGCATATCGTTCATATATGGGCGTTTCATTTGTTGTTTACTTTTTTAACTGATTTGATTATATATGGTTAAGAGGAGAGATATTGCAAATTGTTTACAAACTATTTTATATATTATTATAGCTAGCATTTGGATAGAACAGAAATTAAGCCTGATATGATAAAACAGCGTGCACAGCCATGATAAAATTGTGAGATGTGAGTGGGCGTGGCGTTGTTTCAAGATATCAGACATAAATTTGCAAACATGTTTGTATACGTTTGTTTGTGTGTGAGTGTTTCAAAAATAATGCAAATTAGGGAAATTATTAATTGAACAGCATTTTATTGATGCTGAGATGCTGGCTCTGAAATATATCAAAGGTAGACAATTACATAGAAAGCTCACTTGATACTCACCCGCGTCTGTTTCTGTGTCAGCTGTCTGCAACAGGACGAAGTTCGTCTATAGCCAAGGTTTGTGTGTGTTTTGGGAAGTGGTTTATTATACGCGGAACGTTGATTGAGAAATTTCATATTCTTTCTCAACTGTTTTTTTTTTGTTGTTTCTTGTTGTTTAACGACTAGGACAGCAAACATGCAAAAGTTGTTGCTAGGGCGCATTTAATATCTGTTGTAGCGTCGATTCCTAAAGCTTCCACCGCCGCCGCCTCCTCCACGTTGCCGCGCACGATTGTTGTTGCCATAGTTGGAATTCACTTTGCCAGAGTATTTACCCGAGGGCGGTGAGTAAAATTTCTGTTCATTCGATGGCCGCGGCTTTTTATCCTGATGATCCTGATCCTGATTACCATTGGCGGCGCCCTTTTCGCCAAATGTAATGGGCACGTGGCGTTTGCCAAGCTTGCTCTGCAAATAATGTTACATTGAAATTCGAGTTTATAAATTCAAAGAGAATAAGATACATACATTTTTGGGCACAACCCAAGAAAGCACAATGTCATGCTTGAATATGGGCGGCGAATGAAATAGATCGCGTATCAATATGTTTATATTTGACGTTGTCTTTAAAGCTGTTTGCTTCAATTGATTCTCCTCAGTTTTCAGTTCCTCGGCTGACTTGCCTTTGAGTGCTTCCTCCAGTTTCTTAATATAACTACAAAAGAAAACGAGCTAAGTCAATAGACTTTTATGCGATTTATAACTGCAACTTACCCCTGTGTACCGCGCGCTAGATATTGTAATCGAGCACGAAAGTCTTTTAGTTTGTCGGCATCCTCAACGAAAGTTAAATTGGTTGGATGCTTCTTGCCCAGCGTGTGCAATGCATAAAGCAAACATTCAGCATGCGAGAATTGAAATGAGGGCGGTATATCTGCCGTATCCTCATCACTCAATTTCGGCAAGGGCATATACTCCTGTAAAACAATAATAGCCGAAAGATTAGCACATTTTTAAGTTAGTCATAGCCCTCAAAAGCACCCACCAATAGAACGTTGTACACTGCGTTAATGCGCTCGTTGGCATTCTCTAGCTTGTCTGTGTTAGTTATCATCTCGGCGAATACTTTCAGTAAACGCAATTGTATTTGATCTTGTGAGACTGCAGTGGCAATCAAATTCCATGTGTTTATTGGCAATAGTTTATCGCAAACATAGCCAACGAATTGTGTCGATTTAATGGTTTTCTATAATTAAAAGCGATTAGATTTAATTTTATCAATTTTCTGTTTTAAGTTTGTTCTTACCGAAAAGTAAGGGGCCGCTGCTGTCGCACATTGTATAAAACGCTCTACAACCTCGTCATCAACAGCTATGGCATCCGTATCGACGGTATTCAGCTCAGCCTGTTCCGTTGCCAGCTTAACTAGCTCGGCATGGCCGGTTATTGTGCTGCCCAGCTTGGTAGCGCCCAATATTGTCATGCATAGATGAAATTCATCGGCCGTCACATCCTGCAACGCCTTCTTCACTTCCTCCACAATATAATCCTCGATTTCCTTGGTTATGATATTCGGCCCCATTGTCAACAGTTTGGTGGCAATAAATTTAAAGCAACGCTCACGCGTCGGCTCATCGCCAGTGGTTATCTGCTGGAATAAGCCAGTTATGGCGCTCTTCGTGTCCAATTTTATGATGCTTAGCAGTGAGTTGTTCACTTGCTGCAACTCAGTTGCATCGTCCAAGATAAGAAGCTGGCCAGAGTGTCGCCCACGCGCACGGTGGCCTCCGCATTGCCCAGGCAGAGCTTGGGCAGATCTTTGATTGCTTGGCGACGGATCTGTGAGTGAGCATAAAACAAACACACTTTAAATATTTGTATTTTTTAATGGCTTTACGCAGACAGACGCACCTGTGTATCGTCATCCTCGCATAGATCGAACTGTGCATCAATTGCGGTGTCGGACAGTTCCGGAAAGTGTTTAAAGAAGTTGCCAATAAATTGGGATGCCAAGCGCTTCTCCTTTGAGCTGCCTTTTACGGCTTGCAATATCTCTTTGTATTCCGCAACATGCTATAAATATTAAAAAAGTTTAACATTTTATTATTTTTTTTTCTCGTCTATTTAAGCAACGCCGGCGCATGTGTTAGGCATACATACACACACACACACACACGCACGCACATATATACATGCACTCAACTACCGTTCATTTGACGCGTTCTTTTTAATGGCGCTTACCTCGGTTATTTTATCACCCGCTTCGATAATATTTCGTAGCACTTGTAAAGTCGCTCGATGTTGTCCATTTTAATTGCCTAACAATTAATTATTACTAATAATTACTTTTTACAGTCAGTTTAACGCAGCTAAACGTTTTCCACGATTTTTTCTTCCTCAAACAAAATGGTGTGTCTAGCCAGTGATGTCACTTCTAGTGAGCGTGTCATCGATAGGCACAAGCAGTAATCGGTAACGAACAAGACGTATCGTTACCGAGTAACGAGTAGCTATGTAGTTGAAATACTCGTTGACGAAGTGAAAAAGAGTATATTGGGTTTGTGAAATGTCCACATGAACTAAATTTTTTTGGATTATATATTTTTTGGTATTTTATATCCGGGATAAATAGTGTTTAGATATTGCAAAGATATATAATTTTTCTTATTATTAAAGCTAAACAAATTTTTAATATTTATGTTTGCGTATAATTCCTGTTAAATAATTTAATTTTCGTCACACCAAAAACTATGTGGTAGATGACGCTAGTGTCTTACACGCAGTCTAGACATTACATGTTGTAGGTCCTGGGTTCGAGACTGCCCACAGGCAACGCTTTTTTGTTTATATTTTTTTTTACTCGACTGATGTTCTTACTTGTTTTGAACATATATGTATTTCTGCAACAGTTTATGGAATAAATTATGTGATTGCCTTTAAGGCCTGCTCAAAGTAGTCCACCATCATGGGATAGATCTCATCGTATTGTTGAATATTCTTGCGCCTGGCATTGTCACGGTATCTTTGCAGTGCACCAGAAATCAGCTCCAATTTCTCGCGCTCTGCTGTGTGTCCATCCAGCCATTCGATCAGACGTTCATTTGACCAATTGGCCGTGGTGTGCGGGGATTGGAGCTCTGCGCCAGCATGACCGAAGAGCAGCAGGAGCACTATATAGCTCGGCACCAGGGAGTCCACGCCCACCG
Organism: Drosophila robusta; assembly: GCA_035043565.1. Classification (NCBI taxonomy): domain Eukaryota; kingdom Metazoa; phylum Arthropoda; class Insecta; order Diptera; family Drosophilidae; genus Drosophila; species Drosophila robusta. The sequence goes on along the minus strand of JAWNMW010000583.1, from coordinate 5,592,355 downwards.
TTTGCTTCACCAGCTCCGGGGCGTTCTGCACGATCAGCAGCGACATGGCGCGCAGCAAACGCGACGGCTTCCCGAGCTCGACTAGGTTGGGACAGAGGGGCTTCAGTGCCTGCTCCATGTGCTGGCAATCCTGTTTCAGACGCTGCCTGCCAGCGGCACTCAACGGTCGCAAAATGCAAAGGTTGTGTATGAAGAGCTCGATGCAACGCTTGGCCAGCTCATGACCGCACTTGCCGGTCATCTCCTTGTCGTCGAAGAGCTCAATGTGATGCGACCAGGAGCGGCTGACAAATTCCTGTTGGGGCAAGTCAACGAATTGGTTAGTCATGTGTGGCATGGGGCAAAAGGATATGACGCACCTGCAGCTCCTTCATGTACATGGACGGACCCGTTGTGGACAGTCGATCCGTGTTGAGGCCCGGCTCACGATGCATGCTCAGTATGATAATGCTGATGGCGGTTATAATCGATTCCATGATCTGTTGCAGTATGGTGCCAATTAGCAAATCCGCCTGCTCCAGTGAGCGCGCTATATTCGCACGTGCCGGACCCGGCGACTTCTCAAACTGCAACTGCAGATCACTTAACATCCGACGCACTGAATCCTTATAGTAGTACAGTACGTTCGCCAGCTGGGTGTTCTGCTGCTGCTGAAGATTGGGCAAATCCACGATCTGCTTGGAGTCTGCGCCCAATTTGATTTGTGCCTCCAGCTTGCGCACAACCCTGCCGCAGGCTATAAACACATTCGCGATGGCATTGCTTAACCGGCTATCGATGAGCGCTGCGCTCAGTTCCGTGGAGGCGACACGTATGAAATTATCGACCGTCTCGTTGCCGGGCAAATCCACGCCCGCCAGGCAGGCCTTCATATTGGCCGCACACTTGCCCACATAGCCCACCTCCAGGGGCGCGAAGAGTTCGTTGTCAAATTGGAATTCATTGTTCAGCCGCTGTTCCAGGCCGCGAGCCGAGGTGAGCAGCTTGGACAGACCCTCCTGGAGAGTTTGATTCACATGCTGCGAGCACTCGTCAAACGATTTGCGCAGCAGCTGTTGTACACGCTGCCAGAAACGCTGTGGAATGCATTGATCCGACGATTCGCTTGTGTAGCCAAACTGATTGATCTGCTCCAGCGCCGTTTTCAGCAGCTTGATTTGTGTGCAACTCTCGTAGAGCTCATCGTAAAGCAGCCAGTGCAGCGATTTCCAGAACTTCGCGCGAAAGTTTTGCGTCGTTGTCAATTGTGGCGCCTTGCCGGGGCCGCGTGCTGCGCCCGACTTGGCTAAGCCGTTGCCGCCATGGTTCGGCGAGCGCGTGGCATCGGCTTTGTTCAGCACGGAGATGTCGGTGCCGGCAAAGCACTCCTTGAGCGACTGTTCCATGTCGGCTATGAATGTGGCCAGCAGATTCTCCAGGGATTTCTCCAGAGTGTTGAAGTTCATAAAAATCTGAAGAGCGATTAGTTTACGCAGAGGGTGGACACTATTTGGACACTCACCTTGAGCGCATTGACCACCTGCATTTGGTTGCGCTCCTGCAGTCCGGTGACCAGCTGCATCTGCGTCAAGTTGCGTATTTTCTGCCTGGAGCTGATTACATAGGCACGCTCCTCCTGTATGAACTCGATGTCCTTTAGCTCCTTGTCCTCGATGAGCTGGCCCAGCTCAAAGTGCAGCTCCGCCTGCCGCAGCACATCTTTCGTATTCTTCAGCTTGGCCGTTAGCGTCAGCAACGTGCCTGCCGAGCGCAGCAGATGGGACACCTCATGCAGACGGCCCAGCACTTGGGTTTGATTCTCCACCAGCTGGTATTGGGTGTCCACTTGGCTCTTGAGGCGATGTCCTGTGGCGCGCACACGTTGCACATCCTCCGCCAGCGAATTGAGTGCGGCATCGAAGCGACCGGCGTGCGTAGCCTGCTGCAGCAGTGCGCCGTGCTTGTCGCGCACCTGTTGATGCAACTCCTCGGTGGTGTTTTGCAGCCGCTTCGATAGCTCCTGGATCTGAACGCCAATTGTCAAATGCGACATGGCCGAGGTGTAGTCGTCATCAGCTGCGGCGGCTTCTGTTGCGGATTTATCCCCGCTGACATTGGTTGCGCTGGCAGCCATCATTATGGATGCTCCTCAAAAAGTGTTTAATTTACTGGCTAATACTACTTCAACAATTATTTAAGCTGTTTTAAGGAATTAAAAAAGAAAACAAACACGTACGTTGCCAGTTGGTCTGCTATATGATTTGGTATTTATCTTGGCTTTAAGGCTTATTTAGGTATTTCTTCATATTTGTTTTGCTTTTGCTGTGCAAAAGAAAAATAATATCGGTATTTATTTAAGTGATTTGGACAAATTTAGGCTATTTTGCATATTTGTTTTGTTTCGGCTGCGAGAAAAAAGTACAATATTGTTATTAACTAAGTTGCTTTATTGTAAGCCGTGCAATGTCGGACGACATAAAAAAATATTTCAACGGTCTGCTGCACAAGTTAGTGTCGTTTTATCTGCAGTTGATTGGACTTAAAGTGCGCAGCTAATTGCATTTGAATTTGCAGGGTCAGAGGCCTCTACGTCATACAGATAACGGACCGGGATGGTGTCCCGTTGCTACGGGCCAGCAACAGCCAGGAGAAGAACGTGGACTTTGCATTGGTGCCATCGATAATACCCACATTTACCACAGCCTGCGACCAGGCCAACAAACTGGGTCTGGGACGCAACAAAACAATTATATCGATGTATTCCAACTATCAGGTGGGTGGGGTCTCAAATGAAATGAGATCGAAAAATTTCAATAATTATCCTATACCGCAGGTGGTGCAAATGAACAAATTGCCGGTAATATTAACATTTGTGGGCTCTGAGGATTGCAATACGGGACACATTCTGGCGCTGGAGCATCAGGTGGACATCTACTTGGAGGACATCAAGCTGGCCGTACAAGAGCCATGAAAGACTAGAACAACCCCAGCCCGGTCCAAATACAATCGCTTTTGTACGAGTATGAATGTAGTATATATGTATATTTAAAAAATGAAACTTTACTTGGCTTAAATGCAAATGCTGAATAATATTTATCTACGACAGATTCGCCAAATGAGCGCCACCTATGGGGAATGATCAGCAAATCACGTTACAATCCATTCTCAATAATTCTCGCCGTCGCTTTTAAAAACTAGAATACATTCCAAATAATTGCAATCCTTCAAAAACCATTAGCTACGTCAATTTCAAAGCTCGTCGTGCATGCTCTGTGCGGCCGCAACGAAAGCATCCATATCGCAGGCGGCGGGCGTCTCGAATTCAAAATAATATTCACACCGATTTGGTTCGCTGACCGCCGTGATGCGCGGCTCCAGAGCACACTTGATATTGACGTTGGCCGAGCGCTGTGGACCGTTCCAGCAGGCAGCGCCGTTCGTGTACTTTTGCCGGTTGTATTTGTTGGCACCCTCGCCGGCCCATTGATCCCAGCGGCCCAGGGTGGTTTCGGCGCCGCCATTGCGCGGCTTCTGCGACACACGATCGAAGGGGCACAGCGTGTAGACATATTCGCGATCCTCGTACGTATAGCATTCGCCATCGAGCATCGCCCACTCCTCGTTCGGGCCGTAGTCCTTGCCCTCCTGCTCGTCAATCTCCTTGACCTCGTGCTCGATTTCACGTATGTGACGTTCCACCTCATCGAAGGCATTGCGTGCCTCGTTGGCCTGCTCAATTAGGCGCTGTGTCTCCGGATCGTAGACCGGCGCCGCTGTGGTTGTTTCAGCTTCGGGCGTGGCCTCACCAATGCCCACATCGGCCTCTTCATCCTCCTCATACTGATCCTCCTCATCTTCGGGATCCTCATCGTCGTGGGTCTCGCCCGCGCCGCCCACTTCCATGTCCACTTGTTCTGCAAGCAAATACTTGGTTAATCTTTATCTAATTAAGTGTAACCATTGCTCACCCTCGGTGGGTTGTGGTATGGGCAGTTCGGCGCCCTCCACTTCCTGAGCTGGCTGGGGCAGCACTTCTTCAACAGGCGGCTGGAACAAGCCGTCGGCCAGCATTTTCTGTGGCTTGATTCGCGGCCAGGCCAGTGTCACGAAGGCATCCAGGTCCACGCGATCACGTTCATCTAGGAAGTACCTGGCCTCCTCTATGGTCACGACTCCATTGCGATCGCGATCCAAGTTCATGTCCACCATGAGCTCGGTGACCTCGACGAAGCCATCCTTGTTGGCATCGTAGCGTACAAAGGTTAGCGACGCCTCCTGGCGCATTTGTTGCGGCTCCTGCTCCGCCTGCGCCGTATTCATATCCAGTTCACGTTGCTGCTCCTTGAACGCCTCCACAGCTTCGGTTTCGAGCGCCTCGGCATTCAGTTTGAGCTGCTCCTTTTCGACTTTCAGCGACTCCTGCTCCTTGATGCGTGCATTCAGCTCGGAGCGACGGGCCGCACGATCGGCCTTCATTTGCTTGCCGCGCGTAATCATCTCCTGGCGCTTTTCTGCGCCACGCTTGTGCAGATCCGCTTCGTTGCGGCGCTGAATGGCCGCAGCGGCGCCCAGTTCAATGCAGGTGTTGGCACAGCCAATCTCCGGCAGCTCATCGCTGCCATCGCAACAATCACAGATGCCGTCCTGGACCACGGAACTGGGTATGTCCACCGGCTGATGGCCCTTGTTGATGCAATGGAATTGCGAATTCGGGCAGGCTGCGGTGCCGGGCTCATCACTGCCATCGGCGCAATCACAGTAATCATCATTTACCTGTGTAAATGGTATCGTCTTGCCACCGTCCAGGCAGCTCCATTTGCCATCCGGCCGGGGTTGATAGAGCGCCGCCTTTGTTAGTGAGACACCGTGCGGTCGTGGAACCTCGCCGCAGTGTGCTGCGACTAAGGCATTTATTAATAATGCGAGTAATATTAACTGTTGATTCGTTTGGTGCATATCTACAACGGAGTCCGCGCACTGATAATGAATTACGTGGAAATTTTACACTCGTAAATGCCGGTCCGCGGATAAGTGTGACGCATGCAGAAGCCAGCAAAATACCAAATTTTCATTAGACGCTTAAAACGAAAATACTGAGCTCAATTAATGTAAGTCGCATTAGTTGCGGCCTTCTTCACCCCATGATTGTGATTGTGACGTGTGTGGACCGCATAATGCCTGTTTGCAACGTATTAATAGCAGCAGCAAATAAAATGCCGGCTTAGAACGAAAATTCTGGCTCAAATAATGTAAGCACACACATTGTGCACTTGATGACTACACTCGGCCGACTAATTAAAACGGCTATAAACCGCATAATACAACTATATATTGATTGTACATAAGTTACAATTAGTTGGTGTCGTTTATTTACACACAGATTAACAAAACTGTTGGCTGCTTCATGTTGTTCATGCAACATGCACATATCGGCCGACTCATCGAAACGTGTGTGGGCCGCATCGAGAAATTTTTTAATACGGACTGGCAGCTCTAGTAAATCAGCTGGCGGTTTATTATTTAACTACCTGCCTTACCGGACAAGGCAGCAAGTAAAAACAAGTGATATTATGGGCACAATCCTGACACAAGTAAGGGCCACGGCAGCGACAACGGACACGGTACCAACCGCTGTTATACTGCCGGACGCACAGCCCGTAAAAGACACAAACACAACGAACGCAGAGGCAGATGCGCCGCCAACGGGCAAACAGGCCAAGGAATGGGGTTATGATCTCTATCCGGAGCGTCGTGGCGAATCCTTTAAGCCCAAATGGACACGCATTCTGTTCGGCCTCGAAGGTCAGGAGAGCATCGATCGCTACAAGTGCGAACAGAACGTCTATTGGTGCGTCAAGAACGGTCCGCTCGTCAAGCTGATGATGGGCGCGCTGCGCAGCTCCGGCTGTCCCCTGGACCTGCGGCGACACATCTCCTGTGAGGTGTGCGATCCCACCGTTACCGGCGGCTACGATCCCGTGCTCAATCAGATCGTTGTCTGCCAGAATATGGCCAAGAACAAGAGCATGGTGCACGGCGTGCTGACGCACGAAATGATACACATGTTCGACTATTGCAACCACGACCTGGATTTCCGTAATGTGGATCATTTGGCGTGCACGGAAATACGTGCCGCCAATCTGGCGCATTGCTCGTTTCTAAGCGCCATGATGCAGGGCGATGCATCGCCATTTAACATCAAGGAAGCGCATCAGGTTTGTGTCAATTAAGCCAAGATAGAGAGATTGCCCGGGTTTGTCTGGGCAAAGTCTCATTAAATTTAAAATCAAGCATCAATTCAGTTTCGTAGCTTGTCATAAGTCAGCCAACTCTATAAAACTCATAGATATATTTATATATACATTATTGCTAATCTAGTTCTATTTAAACTTTCCAGAACTGTGTGAAGACCAAAGCATTGGCCTCGGTGCTAGCCGTGCGTAATATAACTCATGAGGAGGCCGTAGCCGCTGTCGAACGCGTCTTTCCCAAGTGCTATGCGGATCTGGAGCCCATTGGCCGTAGAATACGCCGCAATTCAACGGACCAGCAGAAGGCGTTCATGGAGGCGTCCATGTATGGCTACGATGTATATTAGGGACCCAATGAAATCTAGTTTACAGATATTGTTAATAGGTTCATAAAACAACACAAAAATGTCAATAAAACTATGTTTTAAGAATTAATCAAGGGCAATTTTTGCAATGCGTTATTAAACAATGAATTTGTTATAATAGCATTAATTTAAATTAATTTCGCACATCTATTTTTCAAGGTTGAACGCAAATAAACCAAGTTTTTTAGCCTTATATGAAGCCAGTGCAATGGGGCTTTAACTTTAGTAAACGTTTATAGAGCAAACAAAACTATGGAGGATTGTGAAATTATTGGCATTTTATTGGAATTTATAGGCGACGTGTTGTTTGGCTGTAAGTTTGGGAAAAAACTATCCTGTCATTATAATATAATAACTTTGCCATACTTTAGCTGATACCGACGACGAAGACTACAACTAACATTTGTTTTAAATTCCTGTAAAAAACAAAACTAAATAAAAACGTACAAAAGCCCCATAAAATTTTGAAATGGATTGCTGCGCTTTGATTGAGATACTTTTGGGCTTCCTAAACGATCTATTTTTCTCGGATATAAGTGAGTTTTATATTATATTAAATAATACATACTAACTCAACGATTTCAAAAGCTGATGAGGAATACTTTGGCGACTATTATGATGAATATTACGACTAAAGCTAAGCGGCATGATTGCAATTTCACAATAAAATTGTTTTGAACATTTTTAAAGGGCATTTCAATAAGCATGTAATTGACCCAGTTAAGCTTTGGGCTCAGATTGACTAAAATCGGCTTTGCGTTTTGGTTACGGCTCATTAAATGGGGCGGCTTGGCGTGCCAGCCGGACACAGAAATTGTCCAAATGGCAATTGCGGTCATTTAGTTACAGAACGTTAGGCACGACGAAAATACGCAAATATGTTTTGGGATCTATTGGGCGGCATATTTGACTTTATAATGGGCTTGATATTTCCCAGTAAGTAGTGCCCTCAAGCTGTCGCCTTCTTCAAACTATAAAGGACATCTTTAAATAGGTTCCGATGGTGAAGACGAACCAGATTCGTCAGAAGTGGAAACAACAACGTGACGACATATATGTATCTCAAATCCAGTGGCTCTTTTAATATACTTCGTATGAAATTGTTCGAATTAATTCATAAAACACGTGCTTCAAATATAATCCACGAAGGGCAATATATAACTAATACTGCTTTATTACTATTCCAGATGAGTAAAAAGCCAATTAAAATGTACTATATACAGGGGTGTTAGTTCATAATATTTCACGTTACGGGCCTAAAATAGTTTGTGTAGCTTTTTGAGTTCCTGTTTTTTCCATTTGGGCAGTTCATCAAATTCATAAAAGGACATTTTAAAAACTGAAACAAAATCATCATGTGTGAGATGCACCTGAAATGAAATGCAGAAAATAAATGTAACTGAATAGGATGGAATTAGCTGGCTTTGTGCTTGGGCTAACCTCACGCCGGAGAGGATTAATTTCGGCTGGTAGCATATCCATTTCTTGCACCAGCACCGGCAGCGGATACTTTTTGTGTCCATCGAAATCCTTTTGATTGTTGTTCAGCACTAAAGCGGAACCCTCTTTTATAGCATTTCTGGACGCGACGGCGCCAAGAATCTGGCGCATCTGCTCGTAGGTCAGGAATTCCTGTGGCAGTAATAGGATACATTTAATATAAGTATAAAGTGCTCTACACTTATCCATACCTTGCCCAGATCGTTGTCCCACGTCTCGAAGAAGCCCTTGAACACATTGGGCTCGGCGTTCTGCCGCACCACGGCCACAGCCGTGGCTGAGCGTCGTCCGAAGGGCGCATTCTGGATATAGGACTGCGCAATGGACGTGTAGCGATCGCGCTCCTGGCTCAAAGCCTCCGCGCCCAGCCAGACATAGGCCAAGGTGCCCGTGTCGAGAATATATGTGCAGTCCGCGCTGAGATCCTGTTGCTGGAAGCCCAAGATTTCCTCGCAGCGCAGATGGCGCTGCTCCCACCAGAGCAAGAAGAGCTGCACCGGCGGACGCGGCTTGATGGGCACCGTGGTGTTCAGATAGCAATTGTTGCTAAGCGTGGGCGAAATATTGCCGCCGCCGCCGCCGTTGCTGCCGCTGCTCCCGTTGCACATGCTGCCGGCGCCGCTGCTGCTGCTGGTGGTGCTGCTCGAACAGGACTGTCCATTGATGACCAGCGTCTGGTTGAAATACATGGCCACCGATTGCCAGAACTCCTTGCTCTCCTTGCCCTCCAGCACCAGCGAACTTTCGCCCAGCAGGGCGCCAACAGCCTTGGCCATTTCACGTGCATCGCCCGTGCTGCTCTGACCGCACCAGACCCACACGTGATTGGTCTTAATGGCATAACAATCCTTCGAGCTAATCGACGAGAGCGGATGCTCCTCGACGGCCTTGGCATTATAGCTGGCATCGCCATAGATCTTCAGCAGAAACGTCTCCAGCATGATGTTCGTCTTAAAGTCCCAGTTCAGATTGTTGTTCGAGTGCAGCAGCTCGCTCCGCTGTCCACGCATGATGATCAGCTTGCCCTCGAAGAGCTGCAAGAAGTGGGGCGTCTCATCGAACTCGTACAGCTGCACAAACATGCTCGGCTCGTTCAGGGCCTCGAAGCTGGCGATGGCAAAGCTATCGGCCTTGGCAATTGTCTCCCCCGACGCCTCCGAGCCGTTCCACTGATAGATAATGCTCTTAATGCCCACGGAGGCCAGATCAGCGGGCACAATGGTCGCGCACTGTGTACGATAACATATTTATAAATACGTTGTTAATAATATGCAACGATTTTTCTCACAATTGTGCGCCTGCACAATAATCCATTACAATACAATGGTGAAGAAGAGTGGCGCCGATTGGAAGATTCCCCGTACACAGCTCTGAATTGTCTAACCAATCGTATAGATTGTATGCGAAGATTTTCAATTTCACTTAAAATGCCTCATTTAAAGTTATGAAAATCGCATAGAAGGGCGATATTTAAAATCGAGTGAGAGTAAGGCTGGGAGGAAAAAGCTGTGAGAGTGTAGAAAAAGAGTAAAAGGAAGAGTGAAGAAATAACGAGTGATAGTGGGGGTATTGAAATAAAAAAGGAGAGATATTGAAAGCAATGGAGAGAGAGAGAGAGAGAGAGAGCATGAGAGAAAGAAAAAGCATTAAGAGTGGGAAGGAGTGAGGAACAGAGGGAGAGAGTGAAGAATGACAACGTTAAAGAGCAGGTGTAACAAAAAATATAGAGAGGAAGAATGTGTGTAGGATGGAAAAAGAGAACGGCCGTAGAGAGAAGGAAAAGGTAGAGTAATTCAAAGAAAATAGGTTGAAATATAAATTATGACACTGTCAGTTTTCTACTATAGATTTTACTTGACGCTTTGAAAATCGCATAGAAAGGCAATTTTAAAAGAAAAACTTATTTCGTGGTAGAGTAGGGGGCAGAGATATGATCAAATCATACACATGTATTGTATATATATATGTATATATAGATATGGAGTCTAATAGCTAATAGCATTTGCTGACAAATTTAAAATACACGTTGTACCATAAGATAATCAAACAACCACCAAGTAAATCCACAACAACACATCAGCACTTGTTGGACTTCTTGTCCAGCCCACGTGATGCAGAGAAAACCACTCGAATGCAGTGAGTAAACCACTTAATTGGCCAACACTGTTTGCGCACTCACCTGCACCATGTACTTGACCACATAGGAGGCGTTGGTGGTGAACACCACAGCTTTTGCGGCCGGCAGCTCCTCCAGCTGATCGCCGTAGATGCGATAGAGTGTGCGCTCGCCGCGTCCATCGTCCACCAGTTGCGTATCGGCGGCCATTTTGGGCCGTTCGCAGAGCAGAACCGCGTCCAGTTTGCCAAACTTGGTGGAGAGGGGCTTGTGGCCGCGCGTATTATCCTGCCAGACGTTTAGCCAGTTGCCGAAGAGGCGCTTAAATTCCACCGGCTCGTGACCCTCCAGCACGCGGACCACCAGCGTGCTATTCGCATATTTCTTCTTCTTGACAAAGGCACGTCCATTGCCCATGGCCGTTAGGGCATCCGACTGCGTCGCCTGGGCGCCAACCCACAGCCAAATGCTTTGGCCAAAATTGTCGAGCAGATAGACACCATGCGCATCGCTCAGATCATCCTTGCTGGGCATGCCCACGTCCAGCTGGTCGAGATGCAATCGCCCCCGCTGATTGCATTTGTAAATGCGAAATTTATTGCTGCTCTTGTCGTCGCCCTTGCTGCTGCCGTTGCAGTCGTTGTCGCCGCCGGGCTGCCGTGCCTGATAGACCAAGCGCTGGGGCAGCGGCAATAGCGTATTCCACAGCTGCTTCTGCTCGGCGCCCATCGACTGCTCGTAGCCATCGTCAACTATGCACAGCGGCGCATCCTTGCACTGCTTCTGCACCCAGGCCAGGGCGCTGCGGCGCTCGATCGACGAACTGAAGCGGCCAATCCACAGAAATGTCATTGCGTCCATCAGGAGCACCATTATGTAATCCGAATTGAAGTGCGTCCAGTCCACGTTCGACAGCTCAATGGCGCGCAACCATTTGCGGCCGTTTAGTTGAAAGAGACGCGTCTTTTGCGTGGAGTTGACCAAAGCGCCGGAGAGCACACTAAAATTAAGGAAAACACGATTAGAGTTGGATTAAAACCAAATCGAACTAAATTTTTTTTTGAAAGTAAGTTGGGTTAAAAAATTAAAAAGGGTTAAAATTTTAAATATCAATTACATGTACTTCAAAAGCGTTTAAAAAAATATATGTATTTTTGGATTCTTTCCAGGGGTAAGTAGAAGGGCAAAACAGCCTATATTATATTATATTGTTAAATAATAGTTATAATAAAATAAAAAGTAAAATATTACTACAGTCGCTGAAAAATGTAATGTAATGTAAATATTGTGAATGTATTATTGTTTTAGCTATAGTAGAAAGTGTCATTTAAAAGTTTATAGCTGTTATAATTAAAACAAATTAACATTTTTTTAATTATTATTTTTCTTTTAGAATATTCTGATGAAATTGAATTTTTTATTAAAATTTAAGATTGGTAAAAACCAAAACATGGACTCATGGATAAAAAAACCATATACCGGAACCGAACATTTAGGTTCGAATCAGAAATAGTTTTTTGACTCGGACTCAACAAATTGGTACTCACTCATAGCCATCCTTAAAGTAGGATAGAAAACGTGCGCTCTCATGACTTTGCGACTCGCGATAGATGGAGGCCACATTGCCCAGATACGTATCTAGCTCCTGAATTTTGTGCACCACATTGGAACGATTCTGTTCGGTGGCATTGCTGCCCAGCCAGTAGTGTATATACCGCTCCAGCGGTACATTCGGCTTCTGTTCGCGTGTCTGCAATGGTGAATTGGGTTATCAGCTGTAGATGAAATATCAACAATTGTACATACGATGGTCTCCTGGCTGGCATAGTGCCCCACTAGATTGGCTGCGTATATGATGTAGGCGCAGTTGTCATAGAAGGTGCCATATTGTGGACGAGCCACCGCCTCCAGCCGATCCTCATCGATTTTCCATATTTCAAAGCAAATCGCATTTTTGGGCACTTTCCGGAATGTGGCATCCACTTTCAGGTCGGGTATTGTGTTTGGACGCACTTCCTAGAGAGTAGAGAACAATTTTCAAAATTATAAATAAATTGCAATACAAAACGGATTGTAAAGGGTACAAATCAAAGGAAAGTTTTTTCAAACTAAAAATATATCAGATCAGCATTTAACAGTTCAGAAAGTGAAGACCCAATTTTCATTGTGAAAGATAAGAATACGATTTATCCTGAAGGTTGGGATCTGATCATATCACTGGCAATATCTAAACTTGATGCCTTCTTTTATCTATTCTATATCTATTCTTTTTATCTTTATGCAGTCAGTAATTGCCTATTTGTAGACCTAGTTAAAAATGCGATAGCAAACTTAATGTTTGTGTTTAATGCTTGAATCAAACAAGGCTATTTAAATTTATAAGTATTTAACCAAAGGAGTTCTTTACGTAGGTAATTCAAACTAACTTCCTGGAGCGAGCTATGAAACGCTTTAAATTGTTTGCAGTGTAATAGCTCTATAAAAGCCTGGCACTAAAATATTCCTGTTCTTTATTTTTTACTGTTCTACAACCATAAACACTTAATAGGCTAATATCAACTTTCGAAGCCACATTTTCGTGATGTATTTTTCAACACTTAAATGCAGTAATTAATGGCGCTTGTTGAGCCCATTTAAAACAACATGTTACAAGAGACCGAAAACACCTTTCAAATCGTTTGCAATTGTTATTTTCGAACCTGCGACACTTTTCAAATAGCTCTCAGGCTTTTGGCGCCACAAAGGATGTGCGAACAAAAAGCCAGCTCTTGGCACCCAAAAAAAAAAAAAATAAATAAATAAAAATAAAATAAAATAAACGAAGAAAATCAAAAACCCGTCGGCCAAGTCGGACCACGCTCTGCATTTGGCTTTTCCCGATTGCGATTGCAAGTGATAGTGAAAACTGTACCAGAGTGACGGGCCAGCCAGCCAGGCAGCCAGTTTGTTTTTTATTGAACATTAATTTTCTTATTTATTTATGGAACGCTGAGGCGAGTGGAAAGTGGTCGCCGTTAGATGCACGTTCGGATGGCGCTTCTTCTTCGGGCGTGGTGGAACTCAGCTTAAATATGCCTTGCATTAGCGAACTGATCTATATCAGCAGCTGGGTTGTGATTGGATCTGGTTTTTAGTTAAATTAATGAACAGCTGTGTCTTTGACTTTGACTGCATAATAATATAGTTGGCTGTATAAATATTTACCATACGAAACATTTTGATCGTGCAGTGGCCGAAAACGAGTTCGTGCTACGCCTGGCTGGGATTGGGACTCGGGTGACGCCATCAACCATATCCCAAAATGACATTTCATAGAAATCAGTGCAAACAGCAATTATAATTGAAATTGTGTTTTACTCATAAATAACAGAAATGAAGGAAAGAAAAAAAAATGCCAGCTAGTAAATTACACGCAAACATTTTAATTATTGTCTGCGAATGGCAAAATAACTTGAATTGGTCGGCATTGGGAGTCGCTCTCCGGCTGATAAAGACGGACTGCCGACAACGTTTGATGGAGCACATCTGTTGACAGCTCAAACTACATTTGTCACGGCCGTTCAAAATCGTCTCGACAAATAACTGGCACATCGGAGTGCTAGTTAACGACTTGCACATATATTTATATATACTATATATATAGATTAGAGTTTTTGTCGTCGTTTCGGAGACGTTGTCACAACTTTCTCACTTTTTGTTTTCCATTTCGACCAATTAGCGCAAATATGGCCTTAAGAAATGTTCTAAGCGAGTGGAAAAAAACCATTTTTGGTACAGTTAAAAATTTGCAATAATCAAAGAAAAAATCATCGCATAAATTGCTTAAAATGTGTGTTAAATAATTATACGTCAGCTAGACCATTTAAGTTATTAAAAACAATCGCAAATGTAAATTTGCAAAAACCGTGAAAATTATAATCTTAACAAATTAACAAACAAAATTTTTGTTATTTCATTTCCGTTAAAAGGATAAACAGGATTTATATGGGTAAATTAACGTATGGTAGGAGATTTGAGAACCAAGACTAAAAATTGTGTGCTTTTATGTCATAAGCTAAATATCTGCAAGTCGAGCACTCTCAATTAATGTTATCTGATTTGAGTTATTTTTTAGAATACTGTCACCGTCCGCCATATGAGCCCCTTAATAAAAATGATATAATGAAGCTTTTTTATGCTTTAATGAGCGCGTGGCACGAAACGCACGCGAATGTTGTAATTGCAATTAGTTAAAACAAACTAGAAAACATTTACGCGTTTAAAAAGAAGAAGAGAAAATAAACTGATTACATGAATAAATGCGAAATTATAATAAAGAAAAAGAAATAATGCCAAAATAGAGCTAAATTGCGTTTAATGTGTAAGAATTGAACTATTAAAGCAAATAATGAAAAGTAATATTTAGAGAATTACCATTAAGTACATCTACTCACATATCTTACTATTAAAAAAGTAAATTGTGATTAGCAGGACCTCTTTCTTTGTTATAGAGTTTTACACACTTTTGAGTATAGAATTTTAAGACTATAAAAAAAGTACAACACTGTCTATTATATCTGAAAATCGTCGGAATCACATGCAAATAATATTTATGATCAACTCTTCTCTATTTAATCTCTAAATAAATTAGCATTAGAATAACAGTATCCACGAATAACCGAATAAAAGACTTGAAGTGCTTCAAGAGTATTGAAGTCAAAAGACACAAATCTTGCAAATATAAAATCTACGCTAAATGCCGTCCAAGCAACTAAAAAATTATGAACACGATCCTAATCCATAGCTACGCAATAACATTAATAATACCTATAAATACGAATAATAATTGTCAGCTCGTAATTAGCGAAAGAAGCAAGCGAATCAAGTTGTCGACTTTCGAGATATGTTTGGATATACTCAGAGGAGAAACAGGTAGAGAGAAGTGGAGAGAGAGAGATGGGTTGGGACATAATTATGCATAATGAAAAGCCTGTAAATACCGTTTCTTTCGGCGACAATGTTAGCTCCATGTTGACAAGAGGCTCCGACGATGGATTGGCAGTGGAGCAACAGGTAGACAGCCTTGAACTAGTTTTCAATTGCCGGCGTCTCTGCACTTAAAGTGAAATCCTTTTTCCCCCAGAAACGAAGCTCACACAAACAGTTTTTATTTCTACGAATCGTGCACAACACAATATTTTTTTTGTTTTTTTTTTTTGGTTTTTTCTTGGTTTTTTTTCACGTTAAAATTTTGTTCTGTAATCTGGATAAAAGTGTGTCTGTATAATTTTGATAAAAAATAAAACCTAAGTAAAAGTGAAGTGTACTTGATTAAGAGGCAAAGGCCTCGCCAGATTGTGCAAAACAAATTCAGGCAAATCGCTGCAGCCTTTCTCACACAGTCGCGTAAACCGTTAGTTAGCCGAGCTTAGCGCTAGAGAAAGAGAGAAACAGAGTTGCGCGATTTGACCGGAGCGCGTGCGTTGTCGCTGCCAGAAAGCCAAATGCAGACTGGTCGCAGCAAATGCGCTGCCATCAAGTTTATGGCCAGAGCTAACAGCCACGAGCTTAGCCAACTCTGGGAAGCGTTGCGTCCGTGACTCAGAGACCAACTTCGTCTACGACTGCGACGAAGACGACGACTTCGAGTGGAACATGAATGAAATTATCAGTTGTGTCTTTGCTCAGAGAGATAGAGAGAGAAAAGTGAGAAAAGCAGAAAGCGCAGCGTTTTCTTGCGGTTTGCAGTGAGCAGCTGAAGGCAACGGCACATCGGCCATGTGCATATGCGACCCGATAATAGGAAAGCCACAAGAGCTAGAAAAGGGATAGTTGCCATTCTGTCATTACCCTATAAGTCGTTGCAATTGCTATGCCTGCCTCTGGGGTATTGGCCCTACGATGTGCAGTTGGGCGGGGCGCTAGAGATCAAACAAAATAAATTTGCTTTTTATTACTTTAATTTCAGAAATCAGGCAATCAGAAATATGTGCCTATTTATTCAAGATATGCAGTTAAAATTAACAGCCAGTTTGACTTGAGTCTCAATTTAGTCAGGTTGCTATGTCAAATTCAACAGTCTCTTTAATATATTAAACTTGTGCTTAATTGTATAAATGTTGTAGTTAATTTTCCTGTTAAGTAATTGCCATGAAGATGAATTTGCAGTGTTGGAAATGAATAAGGTTTGCACGGTAAAATTCAAATGCTTCCTAACTAGAAGATAAATATATAAATTTAATCTAATATATAATTTTGTAATTGTCATATACTTTGAATATATTTGGTATCTTTAAATAAAAATTCTGGTCTTTAAATCTTGTTTTTATTAAGACACCAAAATATTTTAAATATAAAAATGAAAATATTTCCATTTTGTTAACAAGAGAAGCAAGCTATGATGAAGTTTACCAGGCACTTCAGACGAAACTTTAAGATCACATTCGAGAGCATAGCCAAAGAAAAAAATTTGGAATATACAAAATTGCCTCTTAAAGCGTATATTAACTGAATTCCTTTAACAGTTGGAATTAACATGAACTTTACAAGGAATTTAATAAAAAACAAGCCAAATCTCATGCGAGCGCAACGCTGAAGTAATATTCAAACACAATACATAAATACATATAAATATTAAGGTATAGAAAAAAGTTTCTTTAAAATGTAAAAACTAACACGAACTAAATGGAAATTCCTTAGGATCACATGCCAGAGCATAGCTCAGTTAATATTTTGAAACATGCAAATGTACACCCAAAGTGTATAACAAGTCGCCTACGAGTGTTCAGACTTGTTTGGCATTTGTATTAGCCACTTGCTGCATTGACATTTTCCATACGCAATCATGCATATAGAGAGGTAAACGTAAGATGCATATTAGACGCTGCCATCTATCAGGTTTCCAATGGTTTGTCAATTGTCTTGCATCGCTGGGCATTTACTTTTACGATTTATGCATATTGAGTTGCGACAACCATTTGCCGTAATCATTAACAACCAACGGAAAACAATTGCAGACCAAGTCTTGGCACCCGCTCGCTGTCGTCACATAGTTCGCCTCAATTTTCGCGCCTTTGGAAAGCGCTCTTTGTTTATGATTTGTTTAACCATTTAATATTTCTTTTTGAACGCAATTATGCCCAAAATGTTGGTAATCGCTTTTCGCTATGGCACTTTAATGTGTGGCAGTATGTGTTAAGCGCATTAGACGCTAATGGGCCCATATACAGTGCGCCCTGGGCTTGAACTAAGTATTCAACTATCTGCAACTCTTGGCCGAGTGCAACAATGCGTTGCCTTTCAAAATAAAAGAAAACAAGTAAAAGTGCTCCAGTCGAGAGTGCTCGACTGGGCAATACCCAACTCTAAATATAAGAAAGAATTCCTTTTCCTCCCTATGTTACGGATAATTATTTATGTTTTTTTTATTGATCATTATGAATTTCCAGCGCAAGTTGGCATTTATTAATGAGCATATGGCATATAATGTGCATAAGTCTGTAAATATTATTCGGTTTTTGATAGCAAGAGGGAAATTATATAATAAAGTTCAAATAAATTTGTGATCTGTTGATGTCTTTTCCTCTTATAATCCCTATAATTCCATATACTCAAAAACCATGACTTAATCTTTATATGTATATCGATATTTGGCCATAATTGGAGAGTTAATAAATCAATGTATCTTGTTACGCGTACATTCCAAATTTTGACATGGCTAAATCGATACGGCAATTGATGCTGACAAATATACTTGATTACCTCCTTCTTTTTTATATTATTGCCATTTTTCCACTCATATTTAATAGGTATATAACAACAAGTAACCCCCTCAACTTCAGCTCGGGTTTTGGCTTACAACATTACCAAAGCCGACTCCAGCTCTGTCCGACTCTGACAAGTTCAATCAACCGTTGAGGTTGAGGCGTGAACCGACTGGTAAAAAAATGAAAGCATATTGTAAATGCAAAGTATTTGCCATTGGAAATGTGCGACTTTTAGCATATACAGAAGAAAAACAAAACAAAACAAAAAAAATTATGAAAAATGTAATTTACAAATTATGGTAATTACACACGTCAAGTCAAAAACAAACGGCCAAACAATTGACTTTTCCTTTTCAAAAAGTTTAAACAAAAAAACCAAAAGCTAAACAGACAACAAATAACTGCAACAATTTTATTGTTTGCCTTTGTTGTCTATTTTTTGTTGTTGTTTTATTTAACTCACCTGAAGACAAACAACCATTAACGACATTTACGTAAAGTTTAAACAATGCCAGGGCATTAAATGCATTTTACTCAGCTGCAATGGTAGCAGACAAAGCAACAACAACAACCTGTCTCTATTGGAGGGGAAGGCGTGGGGGGGGGGGCGACAATATACCGCTTTGATTTTTAGTATTCCATCTGCTTTGGTCCCGCTAGCGGTGTTTGTGCCGATTTGCTTGATTTTTTTCTCAGCTTTTGTGGCCGCCTTTTCATTAGCCAACAGCCAACAAAAGCTGCACAGCTGAAGATGGCTAAAATATGGCAAACATGCTGCAGTCTCAGTCTGAGCCCGATTCCAATATCGAGTCATATCTCAAAGCGTTCTCTTTGGCGACCGAACGTTAATTGCCAGCGTTTTTCAATGACCAGTCTAGACTAGACAAGAGAACCAGCTGTCCAGCTGTTACGAACACAAATGGAAATGGGCTCTTAACTGGGATGGAAAAAAAACTGAGGGGAAGTACTGAATATGTCATCACGTTTGCACTGATTTAATGAAGAAATGACAAAGACAATGCACTCTAGGTATTCACTACTTCACTTTTAATGAGTTAATATTATTTAATTACATTAAACCTCGCCTAACGTTTTTCATTTCTTTTTTAATTCCAGACCCCACTTCTGGCTGACGTTTTTCATTTGTCGTTCGGAGCCCCACTTCTGGGTGACATTCTCTCTATAATTCAATTTTTTTAATTGCCCTAAAAATAACAATAACAAGAAACCCACTCTTAGCTTTGAATGATTAAATAATTATCATTTAATTAAATTTCATAGAACATTACTTTGATTTACTTTTCCAGTCTTCCTTCTATGTTAAACTTTTTCTTATTTCATTAGCCTAAGTTTTCATAAAAATAAGAATAAAATCTTTTAACCCACTTTTATGTTTTTAATGAGTTAATTTATTTTATTTATGTAAATCTTCCTGCTATTTTAAATTTGTGTTCCAATTTCATTTTCTTGAGTTTTCATAAAAATAATAATAAAAACTTTTAACCTACTTTTATGTTTTTAATGAGTTAATTTATATTATTTAATTAAATTTTAGCTTGCCTAACTCTGTTTTCCATTTCCATATGCAGCTTCATTGTTAAGCCCCATTCTTTCGTTAATTTCATATTATAATATTAATGACTTTTCCAGAAAGTTGCCTCATGGCCAACCATAAACCAAACGAAACCAAAAGGGCGTCGGGTTCGAGCCCCAACCTCAAGTAAACTTCAAGTAAGTGTATGTGAAAACCGTTATAATCTAAAAGATTACATTTGCTAGGAGCCTATAATAAAAGTTCCTATTTAAGACAAAATGCAGTTTTCTTAAGCGTTTATAATTGTTAATTAGCATTGATAAGACAAAACAAAAGGCGTCATTAATCAATGAATTTTCGAAAGCTGAAAGAGCTGCCAGACTGGTTTAATAGATTCGATTTGATTTGTTTGGATTTGTTGCACTGATCTCGATGGCTACCGTTAGTATATAGCCCACTGTAAATCGCAATTTCGCAGCTGACAAAAAAAAAACTCGCCAAGACTGAGGCTGTTTGCCGCTGTCTTCCCACGCCGAAAAAATAAATGAAAATAAAACCTTTGGATGTGGGTGCGAAGACAAGACGAAAGTTCAAAATAATTTCAGCATTATTACAGTGGGTGCCCAGCGAAAAGGCAGGCAGCCAAGAAAAGAAAGCCAGGGCAATTGCACAAGAAGTTGAACAACAATTGCTTGAGTTGAACCATAACAGCCGACAACCGACAACCGACAAACCGACAGCTGCAGATGTACGCTAACCGTTATTTAACAGTTATTTAACATGCAATTAACCTGGCCATACTTTACGAAAAAAAAAATGCAAATATATGGGCACACCATTCAGATAAGGCCCCAGCATCGGGAGCGAACCTGAACTCGAACACCGCCTATTTATGCCTGAATGTTATGGTGCAATAACTTTCTAACAAACAAAAAAGCAACAAAAGTCCGGACTTCTCCGGAGTGTTGGACAAGAGCGCGCTCTCTTCACTCGGCGGGGGTCATTCATCTTAATTATCACACGGCCCAAAAAGAAAAACCTCGAAATTAAACCAAATGTTGCTTTAATGGTCTTGGAAATTCATTAGGCCAGGCCCAGTCCGGCCCCGAAATTTGATCACATCCCCAGACTAGCCTCTAAAACACTGTCCATTTGCATTTGCGAGCAGACAACAATCTGCGTCTTCCAAAAAAGAAAAGAAGAAGAAAAATAATAATAATTCGTTGTAGTAGAAAGCTTTGCGGTGTGCTGGGCATCCGTAGAAATGATTCCCACCTTTATAATCGCTTGTTCTTTTCCTCTTTATCTGCATCTTTTTGTGTTTTTTTATACCCTTTACTCAATTATCATCGGTGAAAATGTTGTGGAAGTGAATGTAACAGGCAGACTATATACATCATATACATTCCTGATCAGAACTGAAACCCGAGTCGGTATCGCCATGACCGTCTGTTGAATATTTTAAGAGTCAGATACTGGGAATGTAGTTTTTCATACCTCATACGCAAAACAGCTTGTTCTATATTCCAAAATCGATAATCACCGAATTTCAGCCCCTGTTTCTTGGACATATATCGAATAGTACTTGGGGGAAACTTGACTTGTAAATAAATATCAATTTCCAGCTTCACTGTTATGAAGATATTTTAAATATCATAAAATATAACCTTGATTTTTGGTAAATGCCAAATATTTTTAAAATTTTCTAGCTACCGAGCAATAAACAGATATGTAATTTAAGAATAATTGTATATTGTTTTAACCTTAGCCTATGCCTATTGTTTATAACTCTATCCCAAACCGATATTAAATTATAAACATGCTATTCTTAAAATAATAAGAATGTATATAAGGGTTATAGGGTATTTCCTAGTCCAGCAATCTCGCCTGGAGCACACTACTTGTTTCGTTTTTTGGTCTTGTTTGAATGTTTAATCACCGGAAGCTATCTCCCGGAGCATCTCTAAGCATCTGAAGCAGAAGCAGACACGCTTAATTACAAAAGCCGCGTCTCCGTTTCCAGCTGTGTTGCGCTTTTCAGATAAATCTATTTTCGTAGCGCCCAATATGAGCCGGGTATTCAAATTAAGAAGTGTTCGCAGCGTTTGATTTCATTTCCATTTCTCGTATTGCGCGTCTCTTTGTATTGGCAATTAGACACGTTTGTCGCTTTGTTGTTCATAATGACTACCGATATGTAGAGCAGTTATTGTTGTTGCATATGCCTGATATGGTTATAATCTATGTATACGACATTGATGGAGACAATAGCGGTAGCATGTACCTACACTGATATTCTAATTAATTGACTTTTTGATATTGCTGGTATTGGTTTTTTTTATCGAAACAAGAGGATCGGTAAATAGGAAGATTGCGTTGCGATTTTTGTATTATGCTTGATAGCTGGTCAAGGCTAAAGGAAGTATATGTACATATATAAAACAAAAGCATATTATACATTTCGTGATTGTATGATACGTTTTTTTTTGGGGGAAAATCAAATGCAGTTGAAAAAGTCGTGATCTAGAAAACACGGTTTGTAGCATGTTTTCTTCTAGTATGTTCGTGATATTCCTGACGCTTTTATTGTACCTTATCGCCATATAATTAAACTCCTGATTTCGTTTAAGACACCTTTATTCGAAATAATAAAGAAAAGGTTTATTAAAGTTTACAAAGATTAAAAATCCTCGAAGAGCAATGTATACATTCTTCCAATAATGTCTCCGCAGCTTTGTTTGGCTTTAGTATATATGTATGTAAATGTGAACTTAATAGTTTGGGTGAATATGATATAAATAACATGGATCCTTTCTACTGCATTCACAAATATATAAATGATATAATACACATTTACACCGGTTAGCGGCCGTTCACTTTGCGGGCTCACAAAAAATAATAATGTACCAACAAATTTATGGAAATATGGTATTCGTTTTACGGCATTTCGATTTACGGCTAACTTTTCCGGTCCCAATCTAGGCCCGGCTAGAGGTGTTTAGGTGTATCTATAATTTAAAAGTATTAAATGATATTGGCACTAAGAAGCTCAAAACAAACAGTTTTAAGACTTAAAGGAACAAAATAAGCTATAATATGGGACGTATGTATGAATGTAGTTGGTTCGATCAGTTACGAAAGTAGTTCAATCGAATTTATTCAGGAGAATTGAATACAACTCTAATAATACATGTATTTATGCATGTTTGCATAAACAAACATTCATATTTGTTTACATTAATTTAGTTCGATTTAATGGCTTTGTTAACACATGCAATAAATAAACACACGTTAATTTTTATTTTCACACTCACCTGCTTAATGAAATTAAACGGCGGCATTTTGTGAACTAATTCGTTGTTGTTGCTGCTGTCATGCAAAATGCAAAGCGCAAAGCAAATTGAAGAAAAACAGCAAGCGACAAACGCAGCTGGCTTTTTATTGCACCTGTTGTTGTTGTTGTTGTGTGTGTCCAATTACAGCAAATGCAACAAATTAAACAATTTTAATTTTTTTCGCACTCCTTTTGCGCTGTCACCACCTAACGCAAATGCCGGCGTTATTGCCGCTCTGTTTTACTAATTCGTTTTTCGCAAATTTACCGTTGCGCACACACATACACAAGCCTAAAGCGAGAGAAAGAGAGCGAGCGCCGCGCGCTTAGCGATCAGCGTGTGCTAGTGCAATTAACGTTTATGCTCCTGCTATTTATTTCATTTGTTTTTTTTTTATTTATTTTTTTGCGTAACTTATAATTTCTTGCGAAAATTGTGCAGCGGAAATAAAAACTCTGTTGCGCACTTTCCAAACAAATTAACCCGAATTGTTAACGGAAGCAAGAGGCAGCTGCTGCGTCCAATCACAAATAACAACAGCGGCAATTGGCAGTGCGTGAGCGTCCGAGTGGCTTAGCCTCTGAAAAGTCGGCTTACGACTGAACGTACTGAGCCCCGCTCTGATGGCTACAATTGAAGCGCGGCTCGGTCGCATGTCAAAGGCAAGCGTGGCGGCGACGTCGACGTCGACGTCGGCGCTGGCGTCATTCAGTTTCGTGACCCTTTTTGGGCAGACTTTTTATACCTTTTGAAATTGAAAATGCGAGTATATTGGTTTTGTGCAAATATATTTAATAGGCGGGAGGACGCTTGCTAAAGTACATATGTACGTACATACGTGTATATTCTTTGTCAAAAATTAAGTTTATTTAAAGTAATCGATTTTAGCTTTGTTATTGTAGCTTAAAGTTTTTATAAGGTGCTGGTGGCAATAAGCTGTGAGGCACTGTATGTTATTGATCAGGACGACTAGCTATGTCGATTTATCCCTGTCCGTCTGAGGAAAATTAAAGTTGGCAAAACAATTTATCGGGACAGCAGAGTTCAGGGTATCTCCTGGCCGGGCACTCTTATTTGTTGTTGTACTTTTTGAAGTGTTAACCAACAGTGTGACCGCAGTGCACATTAACGTGTGAGAGAGAAAGGTAAGTGTTAATAAAGGTGTGTGTGTGTGTGTCTGCATGTTTGCATGTGTGTAGGTTCTTGGAACTTCACGCACGTTGTTGTCGTTGCTGCTGTTATTGTTAGTCTTTTTATTGTTTTGCCACATTGAAAACAAAGTCGTGCAATTAACACGTCACAATGATGACGTCACTCCTCGCACGACTGCTGCTGCTGATCACGCATTAGCATCAGAATGCACTCGCGCACCAGGACCCGCGCATGGGCAATGTCACGCAACAGCCGCTCCTTTGGCGCACGCAGCCCGATCGCCGTCGGTCCCAAATTGCCTTGCATCTCTCCGATGACGCTCAATAGATTCTCGTAGGCATCCACAATGTTGGACGTGCTGCAGCTGGCTTCGGCTTGGGGCTGTTGCATATTGGAGCCCGACAGGCCATAGAGGAACTCACCAAATGTGCCTGCGCCGGCGCCCATCGCATTGGACGTGGACATCAGCTGCAGTTGGGCCTGCACGTATTTGGTGTACTCCAGTTTGGCCAACACCTGCTGGTACTCGTTGGAATAGGCCGCCGCATCCTCGGCCAGCTTTTGAGGCAGCTGTCGTTGTTGGCTTGGAGCAGCATTCGTTAGGCCAATGGGTGTGATCTCTACGCGTGCCACCGGCGTCATCTCCACGTTGCCAGCTGCATTATGTTCCGATGCATCCCACATTGTTGGATGGCCATCTTGTATGTCCACCTTCTGTCGCTTGGCAGGCACGGCAGTTACCGTTATATCGCTATATCTGGATCGAAATGAGTCCAGGTCCAAATAATCCATTTTGCTAATTATTTTAATGTTATTCTCAATTTTAATGCTTTGTCAGAGAAGTCAAAGAATGCCTGCCGCGTCCCTGACAAATTTGTTACCAGGGCTAGAAACTTCAAGGTTACGACTAATCAGTGATAAGTGATTTTTAAACCTAACTGTCAATTAAAAAACCTACGATAACATTTCATACAAATCCGATTTAATTTGAAATAATAATTTTAGAATAAAGTACATAGTAATAAGCCTTTTCAATACTCTGTTTATAATTAATATTATCACGTAAAGCTCTCGGATCCGTTGCCCCCATATTTCAGACTTTAAGAACTTTGTCAAAACTGAACCGATTTGCAAGTTGGACAGCGTTTTGGTTTGATTGAATCTGCATTCAAAATATTTGCACTATTCAAATAATTATTTTTATTGTTTTTGTTTTTATAAAAAACAACTCATGTAAAAATATTTATATTTAATCACTTGTATTTAATTAATTTTGGTTTACAGAATTAGTGCAAACAACAATACTAATACAGATTCTGGAGAGCATTATGAGCATCAAATTTTCAATAACTTAATTAGTCTTTATAAAATTATGCAGATTGGAATAAAAGTGTTTCTAAAATTAATTTAGAATCAATTCTTTTCGTTTCGTAAAAAAATCAACTTTAATATTTGGCTGTGGCGCGTTTTAAAAACATTTTGTCGGGGTACCTTCTATAAAAAAAACAGTACTTCCTTCTCAATATGAACCCTGCACTCAGTGAAGGGCTACTCTCATTGTATATGTAAAGCAAGAGGTTCTGTTACACTAACCACCTGTGTTTCCGCATATCTAATTTGGGGCCAATGTGACGTGAGGGTAATTACCGGCAGAACAAAACAAAACTCGATTCATAAGCAAAGCATTCTCTGAGCTGTGGTGCCTCCACCGGTTGCCAGCGGCAGCAGCGGCAGGCGCTCAAGCGTGCTTCCCGCATTCGTTTTACCCGCCCGGATTCGGGCATGACGCATGCAATTGAAAGGCACCTAAAGTTTTTAGTTTTTTGCTTATTTTTTTTTTTGTTATATTTCTTTCTTCTGAAATTTGTTATTGTTAGCCAGAATATCGAGAGAGAGAATAGGGAGAGCTAGAGGTAACAGGAAAGATGTACAACAAATCTATTTACTAATTCAGTTCAGATTATGGTTCAAATGCTGTTCTGCTGCTGGGCCCGAATGATCTCCTTAAGATCGCGTTGCGTCTGTTCGCCGCACTCGAAGCGATGATAGTCGACAATGCTGACTTCATGTTCCTTGAGGACTTCGCCAACGGTCCTGTCAGCGTCCAGCAGATATTCCTGGTGTATGAGGCACGTTTCCTCATCTTTATTCTCTGCCGGTGTATCCTTGCCGTATTCGCCAACTTTGATTGGTTTCATGCCCACAATTTGCTGGCATATGCTCTTATGCAGTTCAGCATCATCGATATCTTGCTTCGACCGGAATGCCATTATCGCACCGTATTTGCCGACTTGCGTTATGTTCTGTGTGGTGCTAACGTTGGTGGGCGCTGGATGCGCATAGCCCGCTAGCCTCAAATCGTTGTTGACCTTGAAACAGAGCGCGCGCCTAATGCTGGCGTTTTCGCCCATTGCGCCAATGAGCAATGCCAGATGATCGGCCAGGGAGCCACCTTGCGGCGTTTCCAAATTCTTTAACGCTTCAGCATCGAAACCAAGCTGGGAAAAGAGAAAAAACAATGCCATAAATAGATATCCCATAATTGTAACCTGGCAAAGGGCGCTCAAATTTTGTCCTACAATGTGTGGTGTTCGGATATTTTCAGAATATATATATGCTTGATCTTTATTCAAAGCTGAGTCGTTTGTTTGGCTGGTTCTAAGCGATCTTCCGTAAGTACGTCTTCTACTTGTAGTAAGCATGTATGTCGGAGTCGCCGGGAGAGCCGACTATATAATTATAGAGCTGCCATAAGAAAGGCCGAGTAATAAGTTTTTGTATGCATATTCTAACCATGCGATCTTATATAGCTCCCTTAGGATCGGCCGAAAGATTAGTTTTTGTATGAAGTATTGTTTGGTTTTTAACATATTCGGTGGGACTCGGCAATTGAGTTCCTAAAATATCGGACTATAACGTACAGCTGCAAGCATTTTAAAAATGTAACCAAACATTGTGCGTAAATGAAATAATATATAATATAGTCATCTATAAGAGAAAACTAAATTGGAGATGTAAATCGCACATCTTCTTTATGTCTGACTGTGAAGGGTATATAATCTTCGGCACCCCGAAGGTAATTCATTTTGCTTTCCGTTGCTGCGCTCAGTTACCTTCCACAGATCACCATCGAACTCGGTAAGATCGGTGTAGTGCAGCACAATCCGGGAGACGTGATCCACAAAACGTTTGAAGGTATCATTGCGAGCCACAAAATCTGTTTCACAGTTCAGCTCCACCATGGCACCACGATTCCCGCTAACCAGAACGCCAACCAGGCCCTGTGTGGTAACGCGATCCGACAATTTGGTGGCCTTTGACCAACCGAGCGATTGCGCCTGCTCGTGCAGCCACTTCTCTGCCTGTCATTGTGGGGAGAGGAAATAATTAGTATTGTTTGGCAATCTCTCGAACTGCAGCCCACCTGGCCAACATCGTTGTTATGTAATTCGAGCGCCTTTTTGCAGTTGGCGAACGTGTACCCGGTCTTCTTGCGCAGCGTGGACAGCGCGCTTTTCTCAAGGCCAGCGCCGGCTCCGCACAATTGCCGCGTGGTGTGCACAGCGCGAAAACAGAATTTATTAAGCAACATTACTTTTTTCGATTTTAAAAAAATATGTTTGAAATTTTTTGTATTTATTTAGTCTGTCACAGACAGAAATTTTGGTGCGGATGTTTTGGTAACTTGTTGCGATTAGCCTGCTGCCAGGGGCGACGTCAATTTGTTTGTTTGATCAATTTTTAAATATCAATCGAAATGAATATACGTCGAATTTGCATTTGTTTTCAACTCGTTGGTATGTTCACACACCGGGTCTTGAATAATAATCAGACTAATTAACGCATTGCGGGGCGTAATTAACCAATAACTATTAAGGTAAGTTGATTTGCTTGTGCAATCCTCTTTTTCTTCCTATATTAATTAAGTAATAACTATATATTTTGTATTTTGTTCGGTGTTTTTTAGGCACAACATATCAGCCGGCCCTTACAAATCACTTATCGATTTAACAGTTGAAGCATACGTGCTGCTTTCGATGAATCGAAAGCATCACTGAAAATATTTACTCTCGATATATTCATAGTTTTTACCAGTGCTGCCACCTGGCCGTGAGGTTTGAATGCGCGCCAAGTTTGAAACCAGCAAAATAGCCAGCAACACAACAAGATGGATAAACAAAATCCGAATAAGAACATACCCAGTTTTACGTCTGTTTGCGGCGCACGACGCATCTGCAGCAAATCGAAAATGCTATACACACGGCCCAAGCCAGATGTACTGCAAAGCATATTACAGTCCAAAGCTAACTCGGATTATAAATCGCGCCGCCTGTGGTATGAACTCAATATGCCAGAATGCACCAGCCATCTATTTGATGGTCAAATGCTGTCCGATCTGCCCGAAAGTTTGACCTGTATGAAATCGCGTCAGCGCCGCAAACAAAGCGACAAAGCCGAAGAATCCAAGCACAAAAATAAAGGTAACTCCAGCTATATGATTATGCGGCAGGAACGTGAGAATTTTCGTCGCAAGCTGGTCGAACTGATCTTGCACATGGATGACGACACGGATAACTCGGGTGAAAAACAAGACAACTTTCCCGATCAAAGCGAACGGGAAGTTTTACGCTATTATTACTACATTAAGCACGGCATTGACACCATTCACGTGTCCACCATCAGCAACAAGACCCTTAAAAGGTGAGTTTGTAGTCCCTCCAAATTGGCATCGATTTCAGCTCTACTTTGTAGGATTGACGCTCTCGTGCCGGCACTTTTGAAAAAATGGGATTCTGCTTTCGTCGAGAACATTGCCGAGGTGCGTTCGGATTATGTCTTTGCCATGAAGAAGGCCGTCGTGGACTTCGTCCTACGGCACTCGTTGCTCGACCGCCTGACCCAGGAGGGAGCACCGGCCACATTTGAGACAACGGAACGTCGCGAGATCGAAAAGCTGATGAACCATTGGCGTTATCGGTAAGTTGGACTTCATTAGGGAGGGACGGCGTATGTCAAATAAAATGTATAATTGTACCCTCAATTGTCAGCTTGGGTCCAAACCATAACTTTTATATAAGACTGGTCCGTTTATGATAAGGAATGGGTTCTTCTTTATTAAGTCTGAAATCTAAGACAAAATTTATTTTGGTTTAAAATTTGTATATTATCAAAACTGAATTTTAATAAGAAATGAATTTTTAATGGTCCATAGATTAATCCTGCATTTAAAACTAGCAACATAATTAATGGTTAAAATACATGCAAAAATTTTACTCAAAAGCTCATATAAAGAAATGGGTCCAAATTTTAATTTATCATAACTTTGGCCAAAGTGAACCGATTTTTACGGGGACTAACATTATTCAATTGATCAATTCTGCATACAATTTTCAATCCATTATAGAATTCTTTTTAATGTACAAATTTCAATTTCTCAACTTGGGTAAATCCGCTAAAGTCATTATAAACTTTTCCGAATTGAAAGGGAATTTTATTGCTTTATGGCATGCAATTGACATGCAATTACACCCACACACACGCGCACTTCACACCCACACACACACACATGCGTACTCAAATTGTATTTCTTTGAAAAAATAACTCATTCAAAATGAGTCGACAGGGCGCAAAATTTTATAAAATAACTTGACAATAAGTCTGTTGTAAAGAATATATGGATATGTGTGCATATATATACATATATATATATATATATCTGGGAAGAAAACGTGGCGTGACGTTATTAAGAGCTGCCTGCAATGGGGAACGCGAAAATCGCTTTGGGTCGTGCCGAAAAACTTTTTAACCGCCAACTACAATGGCTGCTCCTGCGGAAATGGAAAAGCAGCAGGCACAACGGGGTAATGCGGGGGGACTTGGGGGGGTTGCTCAGGGGTGTAGAGAAGTGAAAATCTGAAAGTTAAGTCCTCCTGTGTATTGGTTTGACATTTGATGAGCAACAGTAAAGCTGCTGCTCCTGGGATAATGTGGTCTTTTTTGAGGCTGGGTGGGCGTGGCAGACATAAGTTGTAAGAAGTAAAATTGCTATAATCGGGTATACGCGACTAGCAGTTACTCTGTAGCCAACTCTCAATTCGTACTTCTATAAACACAGACTTCTTTTTGCATAGTTCCTCATGGAAACTTTTATTATTAAATAAATTTTAATTTATATTAATTTTAAAAGCACATAGATTGCATTAAAATTTTTGCATATACAAAAAATCCAGGGGATTTATCTGGGTATTCCTAAATTGAAATAAACTTGGTCTGTTTATGTAATACGGGAAACTTCGCACCAAATTGTACACAAATTGTGTCTCTTGTTTTTCGAGATATCCTAAAATAATCAGGAGCCAAAAATCGATATTTATCGACGGTAAGGCAACATATTTAAAATTATAAATTAAATCCGAACCAATTGCCTAAAAATTTAGATGACCTGAGGATCAGAAATGACAAATGATCTTCAATCTCTCAGCTAAAAAAAGTAATTAATAAAATAAAAGATAATAATTCTCCTTTAAATTTTAAAAAATGTGCTCAAACCAAACCTGGGTCAATATAATTCTATTATTGTTGTGGGAAATCAGTTTTATTGAAGGTGCGAACCACCGACAATTATATTATCTAGATATTTTATATATCTTAATTGACTTAGCTGACCTAGAATAAATGAGACAGCTCCTTCTATCTGTTGCAACTGCAGTATGCTCAATTTTTGTTTAACCCATTTTGAATGGGTACAGGGTATAAAAAGGATATGCTTAAAGCAAGCCAATGGGCGTGGCGGGGCGGTCGGAAAACATTGCTATGGCAAAAGTTTGTTGTGCAGCTGCCCAAGTGGGTTGCCCATCGATAAATGTGAGTGTGTGTGTGTGGGTGTGTGTGGAGACCTCTTCTAATTTATAGCCAAAAGCATTTGGCTTCATTAAAATGTAGGCCAATTTGGGCGTAGGGGGCGGCTCTGGACCAATGCACTGCCTAATGGGCCGTATTAAAGTAGCTCAAGTGAAAAGTTTCCGCGTTTTCAAGATAATTTGCATAAACGAAACGTCTAAATGGCAAACTTCTGCTATATTTTGTTTGTTCTCCCCCTCCCCGCTCCCGGCAGCTACGATGAGAATCGCAATCGACTCAAGACGACACTTTTTTGCATCCATCGAAGCGTTGCCAGCATTCTGGAGGTCTGGAGCTTGAAGTACACCAACAAGACGCTGGTCAACATCGAGGAACTCAGCAAGGTCGAACAGCCCTTCACACTATTCAATTTTGTCGTAAGTTTACCAGATGGTCGATGAATTTATTGCGCTCCATCGGCTGAGCCGCCCAATCTTTGCAGTATGTGTGCGGTGCTCACATAGATACCGGCAAGGGCATGCTCGAGGATATCTGGTACGGTGAGATACACACGACCCTGCTCCGGGCGAGCAAACGCGGCCAATTGCCGGACATACGGCACATGACTCTGGTCAAGCGCTTCTTCAACTGTGTCGCCGCCTTGATGACCCAACAGCTGGAGGATATTTGCATTCGCAGCCTGAAGGCATTTGCCGACTACATTTGTGATTTTGGTGTAAGTACCTACCTTAAACGACAAATTCCAGCTGCAAGCGTCGAAAATGATTCATTCGACTTGCGACTAATCCGAATATATCTACGATTAGCTCATTTAAGACTTGTGTTAGCTATTCCACTCCAGAGATTCGAGAAAAGCTCTCGGATCCATAGCTCCCATATTTCAAACGCCCATAACTTTGTCAAAACTGAACTGATTTTCACGTCTGATGGCATTTTATTCACGATTTGCTCTCTAGATTGATTCTGCATTTAAAATATATGCATTTTAGAAAATAATTTTTTTTGAATTTTTTGAAGAAAAAAGCATGTACCCTCCCCCTTACTCATTTTGGAAAAATTTTTTTTTCAAAATTTAGAATCCGGAATTTCTATTTTTAATCGATTGTGGTTGTCACAATTAGTATAAAAAACAACATTAAAACCGATTCTGAGGCGGTAAAATTTTTTGTCAAAAAAATTACAAAAATTTTGACATGTAAAGCTCCCGGATCCCATGGCTCCCATATTTCAAACGCCCATAACTTTGTCAAAACTGAACCGATTTTCACGTCTGATGGCATTTTATTCATGGTTTATCTTCTAGATTGATTCTGCATTTAAACTATATGCATTATTGAAAATAAATTTTTTTTAGAATTTTTTGGGAAAAAAGCATGTACCACCCCCTTACTCATTTTGGAAAAAATGTTTTTTTCAAAATTTAGAATCCGGAATTTCTATTTTTAATCGATTGTGGTTGTCACAATTAGTATAAAAAACAACATTAATTAAAACCGATTCTGAGGGGGTCAAAATTTTTGTCAAAAATCATGCAAATATTGACAAAAATTTTGACATGTAAAGCTCTCGGATCCATAGCTCCCATATTTCAAACGGCCATAACTTTGTCAAAACTGAACCGATTTTCACGTTTGATATAATTTTGTTCATGGTTTGTTCTCTAGATTGATTCTGCATTTAAAATATATGCATTATTGAAAATAAATTTTTTTCGAATTTTTTGGGAAAAAAAGCATGTACCCCCCCTTACTCATTTTGGAAAAAATTTTTTTTTCAAAATTTAGAATCCTGAATTTCTATTTTTAATCGATTGTGGTTGTCACAATTAGTATAAAAAACAACATTAAAACCGATTCTGAGGGGGTCAAATTTTTTGTCAAAAATCATGCAAAAATTTACAAAAATTTTGACATGTAAAGCTCCCGGATCCCATAGCTCCCATATTTCAAAAGCCCATAACTTTGTCAAAACTGAACCGATTTTCACGTCTGATAGCATTTTGTTCATGGTTTATCTTCTAGATTGATTCTGCATTTAAAATATATGCATTATTGAAAATACATTTTTTTTTGAATTTTTTGTGAAAAAAGCATGTATACCCCTTACTCATTTTGGAAATTTTTTTTTAAAATTTAGAATTTGGAATTTCTATTTTTAATCGATTGTGGTGGTCACAATTAGTATAAAAAACAACATTAAAACCGATTCTGAGGGGGTCAATTTTTTTGTCAAAAATCAAGCAAAAATTGACAAAAATTTTGACATGTAAATGAACCGATTTTCAAGTCTGATGGCATTTTGGTTATGGTTAGAGATTCTTATTGTTGTTGATTCTGCAATAAAAATATGTGTATTATAGAAAATAATATTTTTTGGAAATTGTCGTACTCCCCCCTTACTTATTTTGAGAGAACAACTTTGCTTTTTACAACGTCAAATAAGACCAACTAGTACCAGAAGTAGTTTTTGCTATCTAATTTATTTTTCGAAATGATTTAGAAATCGAATCCTGGCTTCGAAATCTCCTGTATGCTGGCCGATGAGGACACGATTACATTCACGCCGGGCTTCTCGAAAATACAAAGCGAGCTGTTGCGCGTAATTGATTCGATTGTGCACTCGGTGCAGAATATGCCGCGGATCGAGGGCAAGCTGTATACGGATCTGAAGATCTCCAAGAAGCTGTTCCTGACGCCCACCGTGCCGGACAGCATCGTGGCGGATACGAAGAACAGGATCTGCCAGATGCTCGAGGAGCAGCGCATTGGGCCGGAGCTGCGCTTGCAGGACTTCGATGCATTCATCGATCTGATCAATGGCGTCGACTCGGAGCGCTGCGGCCGTTTCATGGATAGCGATGCCACCTTTGAGCAGTACACGGAACTGTTGTACGAGTACAAGGAGAAGGAGGATCGCATTGCCAGGGAGGTGTGGGGCGTCATACGCATGGGCCTCTACGAGTTCCATCGCGACAAGTTCATCGTGCATCTGGAGCAGCTGGCCCGGCAGCTGCAGCTCGATCTGCTCGCCCGGATGGTGACCGATCAGCAGGCGCGGATCTCGCGGCTGGGCAAGGAGTACGATATGATTGCGCGGAAGGCGCTGACCGTGCCCAAGGATACCGCCGAGCTGATGGAGCTGAAGGCGTATGTGGTCCAAGCCGAGGAGAATATGGTGCCCGACATGGAGGCGCGCCTGAAGGTCAACATGAACGAGATCCTTTGGCTAATGGATCATACGATCTACTCGCCGCTGGAGATCAAGAACAATAGCAACACCTTCCAATGGTATCTGAAGCTGGCCTCGGTCTTCGATCAGCATCGCGTCATCATCGCCGAGAAGATGATCGAGTACCAGGAGCTGCTCAAGAAGCGCATCGAGATGTTCCGTCGCGAGCTCCAGAATTATTACGATCAGGTGCAGCTCTACGATACGTGGGGCGACATCAAGCAGCTGTCCAAGTATAAGAAGCGCGCCATGGCGCTGGACACGCGTTTGGTCAATGCCATGGAGACCATCGATCAGATCAACGAGGAAGAGACGGCCTACGGCTGGGACCTATCGCAGTATCCGGTGCGCAAGAAGGCCCACGATCAGCTGAAGCCCTATAAGACCCTATTCGATGCGGGGCAGGATTTCATCGACAAGTGGGAGCTGTGGATGTACTCGCAGGTTGGGTCCTTCGATCCGGATGAGATCGATCAGGATGTGGCGAACTTTTATCGGATTGTCCAAAAGCTGGAGAAGCAAATGGGCGAACATCCCATCACCATGCAGCTCATCCAGGATGTTAGGGAGCAAATGGAGCTCTTCCGCGGTCATATGCCCATCATCAATACGCTGGGCAATCCGGGCATGAAGGCGCGCCATTGGGAGCAGGTATCCGAGATCATTGGCTTCCCCATCAAAGTGTCGCCGGAGCTGACGCTGGAGAAGATCATCGAATATCAGCTGGACGAGTATGTGCCCAAATTTGAGGCCATCTCGGAGAGCGCCACCAAGGAGAACAATCTCGAGAAGGCCATGGCCAAAATGGCCAACGAATGGGAGGGCGTCGAGTTCAGCATCTCGCCGTACAGGTATAAACCAGCTCCATCTGCTCCAACTACTCCTGGTTGTCCTATAATTGAATCCTCTCTCCTACAGGGATTCGGGCACCTTCAAATTGGCAGCCGTCGATGACATTCAAATTCTGCTGGACGATCAAATCATCAAGACGCAGACAATGAAGAGCTCACCTTATATCAAACCGTTTGAGGCGGAAATACTGTGAGTACTCCAAGCGCTTGTCAATGTCAGGCACACCCACACACACACACCCACACCCGCACACCACCCGTCTGATGCGCTTTGTGCACTTGCAGCAAGTGGGAGGCGAAGCTGATGCTGCTGCAGGAAATCGTGGACGAATGGCTGCGCGTGCAGGCCACCTGGATGTACCTGGAGCCCATTTTCAGCAGTCCCGACATCCAGCAACAAATGCCCGAGGAGGGACGACGCTTCAGTGCGGTGGACAAGGTGCGCTGTGCATTTCAATGGCCTCAGCCCATTGCGAATTTGTGCAAACGGAGTTTACTGCATATGCGTATATTCTGGGTGCTCTGTCTGTTAGCTATATATACTATATATATATATATTAATGCGTCCATCTTCAAAATTGAGAAATTTATATTTTTCGAAAATTATTTATTTTATTTTTCTACTCGTGTAGTATCCGTCTGTCCGTATGAACGACATTTTGTTCGCTACCAAGGAAGCCAGAGACTGAAAACTTGAAATATATACTCGTATATACCCGCGACAGATAAATTATTAAGATTTTTGGCTACGCCCACAGGGGCGTGGCAATACGGCTTAACATGTCTATCTCCCAAATATAGATATATACAATTTTGATTGCCAGATTACTGATGAGTTACTCTTAACAGCTCCCACTGCAAGTTTATTTTGAGTTATCGATAGCTCTACCGACAAATATAGTACATATATATATAT
Organism: Drosophila robusta; assembly: GCA_035043565.1. Classification (NCBI taxonomy): domain Eukaryota; kingdom Metazoa; phylum Arthropoda; class Insecta; order Diptera; family Drosophilidae; genus Drosophila; species Drosophila robusta. The sequence goes on along the minus strand of JAWNMW010000583.1, from coordinate 5,556,522 downwards.
GTAGTATATAGTATATATATAAATATAAATATATAGACTTCTTGTCTCTCTTTCTAAAGCAGATATAATATATTAATAAATATCATATATAGATCAAGCATATATAGATCAAGAGCTCCACCTTTTTAGATACCTGGGGATCTGTATATGTAGGGCATCTCCCAGTCCATCAGTTCTGCTCATGTCAATGTCCCCTTCAACTCCTTCACAGATCTGGAAGGAGCTGATGAAGCAGGTGGCCTCCGATCCGCGTGTCATGACCGTCGTGCAGATCGACAAGATGAACGACAAGCTGAAGAAGGCCTACCTCCTGCTGGAGGTCATCCAGAAGGGTCTCAATGCCTATTTGGAGAAGAAGCGCCTCTACTTCCCACGCTTCTTCTTCCTGTCCAACGACGAACTGCTCGAGATACTGTCCGAGACGAAGGATCCGACGCGCGTACAGCCGCATCTCAAGAAATGCTTCGAGGGCATTGGTTCGCTGACCTTCACCGAGGAGCTCGAGGTCACCGCCATGCGCTCCTCGGAGCGTGAGGTGGTCGTCCTGGCCGATGTCATATCGACGGCGAAGGCGCGCGGCCAGGTGGAGAAGTGGTTGCTGGAGCTCGAGTTCGACATGAAGAAGAGCTTGCATCAGAAGATCTCCGAGGCCTTCTACAGCTATGTGAAGATGCTGCGCACCGTTTGGGTGCTCACCTGGCCGGGCCAGTGTGTCCAGTCCATCTCGCTGACCTACTGGACCCTCGAGATCACCGAGTGCTTCGTCAGCGATACGCCCAAGGAGAGTCTGGCCAAATATCTGCAGAAGTGCATGTCTCAAATCATGAAAATTGTCGATCTCGTGCGCGGCGATCTGAACACCCAGAATCGCATAACCCTCGGGGCGCTGGTGGTGCTCGATGTCCATGCCCGTGACGTCCTCGCGGAGATTGTCGAGAAGGAGGTGGAGGATTTGCAGGACTTCCAGTGGCTGTGCCAGCTGCGCTACTACTGGGAGGACAACAATCTCGATACGCGCATGATCAACTGCTCCCTGCCGTATGGCTACGAGTATCTGGGCAATACCACACGTCTGGTGGTCACTCCGCTGACGGATCGCTGCTATCGCACGCTGTTTGCCGCCTTGAATTTGCATTTGGGCGGCGCACCGGAGGGTCCGGCCGGTACGGGCAAAACGGAGACGACCAAAGATTTGGCCAAGGCCGTCGCCAAGCAGTGCGTCGTCTTCAATTGCTCCGATGGCCTCGATTATCTGGCCCTGGGCAAGTTCTTCAAGGGCCTGGCCTCGTGCGGTGCCTGGTCCTGCTTCGATGAGTTCAATCGCATCGATCTGGAGGTCCTGTCCGTGGTCGCCCAACAGATTTTGACCATCCAGCGCGGCATCAACTCGGGCCTGCCGACACTGGTGTTCGAGGGCACCACGCTGACGCTGGATCCCACTTGTGCGGTCTTCATTACCATGAATCCCGGCTATGCGGGTCGTTCGGAGTTGCCCGATAATCTGAAGGTAGGGTCCTTCTTTGACAGTAGCTTTCATACTTCTAGCTCAATTTTGAGTGCGCATCTCATTAATTTTATTTATTGAACAGTTTTAGGAAGGTGCTTAAACTCTTAGTCTAATTTATTTAATTTAATTTACTGAATGAGCAAAAAAAAATATATTTATTATATATATTTATTTATTATTTATTGAACAGCTTTAAGCAGGTGCTTAAACTCTTAGCCTTATTTATTTAATTTAATTTACTGAATGAGCAAAAAATATATAGATTTAACAATTGTGAATATTTTTCATGAATTTAATTTTCCACATCTTTAAATTCGGGTATTAGTTCAGACCTTGGTTTGTCTTATTATTTTATATCACAAATGTGATATAATTTATACGCAAATTGTGTTTATCTTTGTATTTTATTTATTAATAGAATTTCACCCAGTGGATTTTCTTGTTTGCAGCCTCTGAGTTCAGGCAATATATATTTTTCGTTCTTCTGATATTAAACCAAACCAATTGACAATTAAAATCAACAGAACTTTATATCCAATTTTTATAGCTTGTATTTTCGAAGAATGTAGACAAACTTTAAACTCTCAAACTGTCCCCCTCTCCCTGAATAGGCGCTCTTCCGATCTGTGGCTATGATGGTGCCGGACTATGCTTTAATTTCCGAAATTGAACTCTACTCGTATGGTTTCCTCACGGCCAAGCCGCTGTCCGTCAAGATTGTGGCCACGTACCGTCTGTGCTCGGAGCAGCTGAGCACCCAATGCCACTACGATTACGGGATGCGAGCTGTGAAATCCGTGCTGAAGGCGGCCGGAGCTCTGAAGTTGCGCTATCGCGATGAGAACGAGGATATTCTGGTGCTGCGCTCCATTAAGGATGTGAATTTGCCCAAGTTCTTGAATCAGGACATCCCGCTATTCCAGGGCATCACCTCGGATCTGTTTCCGGGCGTCACGCTCCCGGAGGCGGACTACGTGCTCTTCAATGCGTGCACGCAAATGGCCTGCGAGAATCAGAACAAACAGTGCACACCGTTTGTCCTCGAGAAGGTGCAGCAGGTAAAGGCAATAACACCGTTGGTGATCCCGTTATGATCCCACTAAACTAACGTTCGATTGCAGCTCTACGAGATGATCGTGGTGCGGCACGGCCTGATGCTGGTGGGCTATCCATTTGGCGGCAAAAGCACCACGTATCAGGTGCTCGCCGAGGCGCTCGAGTGCATGGAGAAGAAGGATGGCTCCGAGAATCGCGCCATCTACACGATCATCAATCCCAAGGCCATAACGATGGGCCAGCTTTATGGCCAGTTTGACGCGGTATCGCACGAGTGGAGCGACGGCATTTTGGCCGTCAATTATCGGATCTTCGCCGTCTCCGATACGCCCGATCGCAAGTGGCTGATCTTCGATGGGCCCGTGGACGCCATTTGGATCGAGAACATGAACACTGTGCTGGATGACAATAAGAAATTGTGTTTGATGTCCGGCGAGATCATACAGCTGTCGAACACAACGAATCTGATATTTGAGCCGATGGATCTGGAGGTGGCCTCGCCGGCGACGGTTTCGCGCTGCGGCATGATCTACCTGGAGCCGAGCTCGCTGGGCTGGGAGCCGCTGGTGACCTCCTGGAAGAACACGCTGCCGGCCGCCTTTCACAGCGTTAGCAAGCTGCTGATCTCAATGCTGATCTCACGTTTCTGCCCGCTGCTGTTGTACGTGGTGCGCAAGGGACTGCGGGAAATCGCGCCGACCTCCGACACCAATCTGATGGTCAGTCTGATGAACTTCTTTGAGTGCTTCATCGATGATTTTCGGGACGAGAAATATGTGGCGAACATCTCCGATTTGGATTTTCGCGCACAGACCGAGGGCATTTTTCTGTTTTCGGCGATCTGGTCGATCGGCGGCTCGCTGACCGCCGAGAGTCGGGAGAAGTTCAATGTGATCTTCCGTGCACTGATGGAGAAGACCTTTCCACAGAGCCTGTACGATATGTATGGCGTTACGGAGGATTTGTATGTGGAGCCGCTGTCGAAGCCATTTATATTCCCCATACCGAAGCAGGGCTCCGTCTTCGATTATCGCTACATTAAGGAGGGCAAGGGCAAGTGGAAGCCCTGGCAGGACGATGTGAATGCGGCGCCGCCGCTGCCCCGCGACATACCCGTCAACCAGATCATCATCCAGACCAACGAGAGCGTCCGGATCGCCGCCATTCTCGATCTGCTGGTGCGGCACGGCAAGCCCCTGATGCTGGTGGGACCCACGGGCACCGGCAAGAGCGTCTACGTGATCGATTATATGCTGAAGAAAATGGATTTGAATTACTATAAGCCGCTACTGATCAGCTTCTCGGCGCAGACGTCGGCCAATCAGACGCAGGACATCATCATGTCCAAGCTGGACAAGCGGCGGAAGGGCGTCTTTGGGCCACCGCTGAACAGTCGCTTCGTCATCTTCGTCGACGACGTGTCCATGCCGCTCAAGGAGAACTACGGCGCCCAGCCGCCCATCGAGCTGCTCCGCATGATGCTCGATCACATGATGTGGTACGATCGCAAGAATATCATACCCATGAAGCTCATCGATTTGCAGATGATCACGGCCATGGGTCCGCCGTCGACGGGCAATACGGTAACGCCCCGGTTTCAGCGCTTCTTCAACGTGGTCTCCATCGACGACTTCAACGATGAGATCATGAACACCATTTTCAGCAAGATTGTGCTCTGGCATTTGGATACGCGGTGAGCAATTTGTTTTTATATGACTACAGTGAAAGCTCTGCTAGTGGAACATCTGCTTTAGCCGGACAATTTTTTGTCATAAGTCTCTCAACAAAATGCAAACTTTAGTATTAGTATTTTTTTGCACCTCAACATTTATTTTTGCTGTAAAACATCCATTTTCCATTTTTTCTTTACCAAACAAATTGTTTTCAAATCTTTTTATTCCAAAAATCTTTTTTTACCCACAATTTTATTTATTTATTTTATTTATTTATTTTTTTCTTTTTTAAGTTTCAATTTACTATTTTATTACAAAATTCTTTTCATTATACTTTATTTTATTTTTATTTTTTTAAGTTTCAATTTGCAATTTTATTACAAAATTCTTTTCATTATACTTAAGCTTTTTTTAAACCTTTTATTTTTTGATTTTATAAACACTTCTTTTTATGGCGCCTTTTTTATTTACTCAAATTATGTTTGTAAAAATTATTCAGTTTATTGGCCAAAAATTGACGAGCAATATTTTGACCCAAAACTTGTCTCTATTATAAACGAAGCAGAAAAGTGTGTTCGCTGAAGAGAGCTTTCACTGTATTTTGCCAAATTTGTTGCATGCTTAATCCTCCTTTTAAACTGACGACAGCGGCTTCTCGAAGGAGTTCGATCCGTGCATCGATGAGATTGTTGGCGGCACGTTGTCCGTCTACAACGACGCCAAATTGAATCTGTTGCCGACGCCGGCGAAATCGCATTATCTGTTCAATTTGCGCGACTTTTCGCGCGTAATACAGGGTGTGCTGTTGTCGGTGCCGGAGGCGACCGAGGACATGAACTCGATGCGGCGCCTGTGGGTGCACGAGGTGTTGCGCGTCTATGGCGATCGTCTGGTTGAGGACGGCGATCGCACCTGGCTATTTGGGAAGCTGTGCGAAACGGTTCAGGAGAGTTTCAATATCGATCCGTCGCGCCTGTTTGCCCGGCTCTTGCAGAAGGGCAAACAGCTGGAAGAGTCCGATTTCCGTCAGTTGATCTATTGTGATTTTACCAATCCGAAAGCGGATACCAAGAACTATGTCGAGGTCCAAGATGTCGAGGAGTTGCGTAGCGTTGTGGAGGCCTATCTAGTCGAATATAATAACATGTCGAAGAAGCCAATGAATCTGGTACTTTTCCGCTTTGCCATCGAACATTTGTCGCGCATATGTCGCATCATAAAGCAGCCACGGAGTCATGCTCTGCTCATCGGTGTCGGCGGCTCCGGGCGCCAGAGCTTGACTCGGTTGGCTTCGCATATATGCGACTATGAGCTCTTTCAAGTGGAAATAACTCGATTGTATGGTCCATATGAGTATCATGAGGATATCAAGAGCATATTGCGTAAAATCGGTGCATCTGAAATGCACGGCGTATTTCTCTTTACGGACGTTCAGGTGCGCTTATATTGAAAAACAATAAAACAAAAAATATATTGGGTCGCAGACTTTGTTAGGCTTGACATGTTGCTAATCCTGTTGAAGACTTCTTTTAGATTAAAGACGAGTCTTTTCTGGAGGACATCAACAATCTGTTGAATTCGGGCGAGGTGCCCAATCTGTTTACCAACGAGGAGAAAATCGAGGTGGTCGAGAAGATGGCCCAAATCGACAAGCAGCGCGATAAAGCCGTACAAACCGATGGCAGTCCCGTGGCCCTATTTAACTTCTTTGTCACGGTGGGAGATATATTGAAATGCAATTCCTACTTTCATTAACCATTCCGAACTAATAACGCTTTGGTGCTTTGGCTCCCGCAGACCTGCAAGGATCAGCTGCACATTGTCCTGGCCATGTCGCCCATTGGCGACGCCCTGCGCAATCGCATCCGTAAATTCCCCTCGATTGTCAATTGCTGTACGATCGATTGGTTCCAGCCCTGGCCGGAGGATGCCCTGCTCGCTGTCTCCACGCGTTTCCTGGCCTCTGAGGAGCTGACCGCCCTGGAGCGCAAGACCGCCATCGACATGTGCATGGAGTTCCACACATCCACGCAGGATCTGTCCGCCAAGTTCTTCACGCGTTTGCATCGCTATAACTATGTGACGCCCACTTCCTATCTGGAGTTGATTCAGACCTTTAAGGCGTTGCTCAGCCAAAAGCGAAAGTGAGTAGAAAACGGGCAGGAAGTCTATCTTTATCTATCTATCTATCTATCTTTATCTATCTATCTATCTATCTATCCAAGTTGCACATATATTCCAAATGTATTTGCAGTAATTTTACACTGTTAGAAAATAGCTCCGTTTTCAGACGATTTTTCCTACAAAAGGACTTCATTTTTAATCAAAATTTTCTTATAATTTCTAATACTGTAGTCCGACTTAGATTAATTTTTGCTTAAATGGCAAAAACATATTTTGTTAAAAAAAAACCACATTTCTTTCAACCGATCCTTTATTCTCTGTATTTAAAAGATTTTGTTGATGTGAAATCTGTTTAAAATATTTTCAAAAACAAAAACAATTTGCATATTAAAAGTCGCTTTTTGACCGAATTTTTTTATAGAAAATATATATTTTTTGTAGAGTGAAAGTTTTTGCTATAATGATAGAAGCTTAAAAGAATGTAGGCTGATTAGGTTAAATTAAATAAAAAGGTTCATGGCCAACAAATTAAGTTTTCGAGCAGCAATTTATATGTTAAACTGTATTATATTATAATAACATGATTCGATTCTGCACGACTAGGCTGCTAATATTAATCAAGAATATTTACACATTATGCAGTCAAGGGTGTCTCTAAAAATATCCTTTACCCTCATTTACACTTGAGTCTAAGAAATGATGTGTTCTTTGTAGCAACATAACCATGAATCGAAATCGCTATTTGACGGGCATCTCGCAGCTGGATATTGCCGCCCAGCAGGTGGCCGTCATGCAGGAGCAGCTGCAGGCGCTGGAGCCCAAGCTGAAGGAGGCCTCCGAGATTGTCGCCGAGCAGGTGGCCAAGGTGACGGCGGACAGCAAGCTCGCCGCCGAGCAGCGTGAAATGGTCAAGGAGGACGAGCAGGCGGCCAAGGTGCAGGCGGCCATTGCCCAGGAGATCAAGGATGAGTGCGATGCCAAGCTGGGCGAGGCGCTGCCCATACTGGAGGCGGCGCTATCGGCCCTGAACACACTGACCACCGCCGACATAGCCGTGGTGAAGACCATGAAGAGTCCGCCCATCGGTGTGCGCATCGTTATGGAAGCCGTTTGCATTCTGAAGGACATGAAGCCCGACAAGGTGCCCAATCCCAGTGGCGTGGGTACCGTCGAGGATTACTGGGGGCCATCGAAGCGTGTGCTCAGCGACATGAAATTCCTCGACAGTCTGCTCAACTTTGACAAGGATAACATTTCGCCCGATGTCATGAAGAAGCTGCAGCAGCGCATTCTCAACAACGAGGCCTTCGATCCCGAGAAGATCAAGATGGCCTCAACGGCCTGCGAAGGTCTCTGCCGCTGGGTCATTGCCCTGTCCAAATACGACGTGGTCGCCAAAATTGTGGCGCCCAAGAAGATCGCTCTGGCTGCCGCCGAGGCCGACTACAATGCGGCCATGAAATTGCTCAACGAAAAGTTGGCCCAACTGGCGCGGGTCGAGGCGAATCTGGCGGCCATTCAGAAGATCTTGGACGAGCAGCTGCGGCAATATGGGTGAGTGAGACCCCCCAGTGGGACCTTGTGGTCAGGTGTAACCGACTGTGCCGTACTCGTTCCCAGTGAACACTGTCGAAAGCGGTCAAAATTTATTTATAATCCCTAGCCCTGACTTTCAGTTTTTAAACCAGAGCCACAAATATTTTGATGCTCAAATTAAATAATTTATTTCTATAATCACTCACGAGGCGAATAGAGAATTTTGGGCTTGTGCAATGTTCGTCTGGCTATTGGTTAAAATGATTTACCTCAGTTTTTAAGCTAAAAATTCCGATGACCTGCACTAAAAATGATATGGGTTCGGTTAACTAAAAATTATTTAAAAATTAATTTCATATTTTAACTGACTCAAGATCTCGCTTGTATACTAAATTAACTGTTTCCTTATAGTATACTGGGTTCGGGTAACTAAAAATTATTTAAAAATTAATTTCATATTAAAAAAAAAGTTTTTTTTAACTGACTCAAGATTTCGCTTGTATGCTAAATTAACTGTATCCTTATAGTATACTGCTGGCGGAGCACGAGGCCTGCACGAAGAAGCTGCAGCGCGCCCAGGAGCTGATCTCCGGCCTGGGCGGTGAACGGACGCGTTGGTCCGAGACGGCCAAAATGCTGCAGGCGAGCTTCAAGAGCGTGACGGGCGATGTGCTGATCTCGTCGGGTGTCGTTGCCTATTTGGGACCGTTTACCATCGACTTTCGGGTCACGCAAATACGGAAATGGGTCACGAAGTGCTTGGACTCGGGGGTCACCTGCTCGGCGGACTTCCAGCTGGCCGTTGTGCTGGGCGAGCCGGTGGAGGTGCGCTTCTGGAACATATGTGGCCTGCCAACGGACGCGTTTTCCGTCGAGAGCGCCATCATGATGAAGTGAGTATGGGGCGAAAAATGGGCTAGGGTAATTTAAGATATTTAGGGGAGGCAGGTCAAATAACCCATGCCCCCAAGTAAGTCATCATAATTAAGCGAGCATTAAACTCGAATTGGGTTAGTTTGTTAGTCGAAAGGCATCTTATTATCGAGCAAATGTCTGTCCAGGAAGCCATTAGCTGGCAAATCGCGTTGAATTTCATTAATCCCTGCGGCAACCGAACCAATATACTATATAAATAGGTATATGTATATGTATATATATATGTGTATATTTGTATATTTAAGTGTGTGCCCACGTTCAATTAAATAACCTGACACGCTAATTATAGCTGAGCGCTTGTCAAAAGCACGAAATACACATTTTTTCGATGCCCTTCAATAGGATAGGATATTATGATTTTCTCATAAATTCAATTTTCAATTCCTTGAAACCTAATTAACCTAAAAGATGCTACTGATATTTAGCATGGCTTGCATTGAAATTAACGTTTAAAAATATTTTTAAATATTTATACGAAGGGAGCTGAGATTTCTTGATAAAAACTATATATGAAAAATGACACATGTTTATTCGGACATCGAAAACAGATACCTATTTTGTTAAGCTGCATTTAGTATTGAGTTCTTTATAGGAGAGTAATACATTTGGAATGCCCTTTTGGCCACCTTGAAGTTCAGCAGAGATCATAAGCCTGTTTATATTGCCGAGCTGCCCCAGGGCGCAATTTGATTAATGAGTTTTGCTAGGGTATTACATTCTCGGCATATCGTATTTAACTGTTCTTTGTTGTTTCTAATTACAAAACATAAAATGTTAGAATTCACGCATATTAAGAAAATTAAAGATATGCCGCTTGGCCTGGCAAGGCGAGCCGAGGAGGAGGGTGTGAGAACAGCGCCGGATGCTGCACGGCGGACAGGGCTGGGGTTGTATCTGTGTGCGTGTGTGTGTGTGAGGCGCCCGCATGCGGCCCAGGACACAGGAGCACCGCATGCGCCGGTGGTTGCTTTAGCTCAAGGTACAAAAACACCACAAGCACACCAAACTAAGGGCTGTGGGGTGGTTTCGGGGGGAGGGGCGAAGAATTTTCATGTTTGATGCGTGTGTTAGAGCATTACGCATCTGGTGTGTTTCCACCGTCGCGATGCCACATGCCACATGCCACTCCATGTCTCCTGTCGATTTAATAAAGGAAATTCTTGGCTGCTGCCTCGCCGAGTGTTCAAAGTAATTTGGAGCATGCCCAAAATACCTGAGGTGTGAGCCACAGTCATCGCCATAGCCACCGCCATAGCCAGCACCCCGCCCCGCCCCCCGCCCACTCTGCTGCTGCTGCTGCTGCACAAAGGATAAGCAATTGATTAATGTGCGCTCCGGGCGCATTACGTTTAATTTTAACCCATAGACATGGCAAATGAATGATGTTGGGATTTGTTCAGACGCCACTAGTTACTAGCTACTCCGGGCGCTGTCCTGGTGGACACAAGACGAATGAATTTGTATTTGTTTTAGTCTTTTGTCCGCATCTTCTTCTTCTTCTTATACCCTGTTGTCTTGTAGTAAGGTTGTGCAAAAGTATGTAAACAGGTAAAAGGATGCATCTTTAAGGTTATGCAGAATATTTATTTCTTATTTTATAAGCTTTTTAAAGTTATCGATAACTCGTGTCGATATCGGTTAAAGTGAAACTTTTAGCTATTAACTACAACAGCTAGAGAATTTAAATTTTTTCGCGAGAATCAATTTTAATTCAAATAAACGATATTAAAATAGAAAAATTATTATACAAATATTAAATAATATTAAGTTATTATTAAATGAAAATTAATATTTATAATTTTAAGCCAAGGTTTGTGTGACCCTAACTGGATTGTTTTATTGCTTAAGAGCTTTACACACCAGATTTGGCATTGAAGTTTTTTGCATATTAAACTAAATCAAGAATTCTTTATTTTTAAATATTTTTAGATATTTTATTGAACATTTCAGCATTTTTGCCTTGAAAATTTCAATAAATTGTTTATTTATTTAGTAAGCTTAGGGCTATAAAAGAAGAAGAAAGGGGTGTATTTGTATTTGTATTTGTATGCATTCAAAGCGCATTCCAAGCTGGCTACAGGGTATTTTCTAGCTGCGTGCAGCCAGCCCTTAGCTTTTCCTGTTGGGCTGGGCTGACACGTCGCCCACATGGTGCTCCCCTAAATTGCTAATGTGGGGCAGCAGGTGCGGAGTCGGTCGTTGTGGGTCCGGTTCGGGTCATGTCTCTTTGCATAAATGTTTGATTAAATAATGTTAATTTGGATGCGAGAATTGCCTTTGGAGATTTGCATGCCAAGCAGGCGAACACAACCTTTTCCGCTTTAAACTTAAAGTGCTGCCATTTGAGTTTTGGCTTTAAGGCATCTATTTGTATTTCAATTGAAAGAGAGAGAAAGAGAGAAAGCCAAGTGAAAGCCTCCCGCAGCTGTGGAGAACTTTGTGATTTACCAAACAGATTCCTTTTGTTGTCAATTTGGGTTTCTTTTATTGCATTTTACATTGTTACAACAATTTTTTGGATATTCTTTTTTCGTTCCGTTCTCAACGTTCTCCCTTCGCAACTGCCATAAAGGTTTTTTTTAATGCCCTGTATTCATAAAATGGGTGTATAAATGTTATAGGTGGAAGTGTATTGTATTTCGTATTAATAACACTCAACTTGGTTGTCTGATTTTATCTGTTCGCATCATTTTCAGATAATAATATCTGAAGCTATTTAAATTTGTTTACCCGAAATTAATTCACAGCTTATATCCTAGCTGTCAAATAGGTTGGGTTTGATACATTCACGTTTTGGTTTGAATTTTGGTTCATAACATTTGTAATTTTAAATAAAACTATTTCAAATAATGAAATTATAAAATAGCATCTGTAAAAGGGCATAATTTTCTTTTTAATGACAATGAGCTAATTTTTTTAATGTTTATGACCTACTTTTCTGACCTTACACTGTTTAAAATAGCTTTTTTCTAAAAAAGTTATGTTTTATTTTGAGTTTAAGCTCTGTTTAGTTCACGATTACCTAGTAAGAAAACAAATGCCAGGCTCAAGTCCCTTCAAGAAGAATCTATTTGGTTTCTAGCCTTTCCATTATATCCGAAATAAAATTAAAAATAAACTATCGCTACATTTCTTAAATACTACTTTAACTACTGTCAACATTTAAGAGGAAGTTGTTCAAGTATGAAAAATCAATTGGCAGTGCTGAACTATATTTATTGTGTGTAAAAAATGTTTGCAGCATATCTTCTGGTCGAGTACTTACCATATTCTGGCCTTTTCTTTTGTGCATTCCACTATTTATTGTCCTGTTCTGTCCAGTTCAACCACATGCAGACATACGTGTATATATATGTGTATATATATAGACATATCATTGTTTGTGTGTATGCGCATTTATACGCTGACATTTTTCATGGTCTCTTACCCTCTGTGCTGCGGATGAAATTGGCTCTTTTGTTTTTGCATCAAATATTTTTCATTCATCAAGTTTTCAATTTACAAAAATGTTCATTCATTCGCTTGAACAATTTGTATTCGGTGTGAATTTGTCATGTGTTGCAGCCAAGCGCGTTGCCAGGAGTCTAAATGTTGTTGTTGTTGTTGTTGTCGTTTTTCTTATTGTATCTGTGAGCTATCGCACAGGCATATAAAGACTTTAACAGTCATTACATAATACACACATGTACATAAATATGTATTTTTATATTTGAGTCAATATTTGTGTATATTTGTGGTCCTTTTTCGCTATTGAATTTGCATGTTTGATATCGTATTTACAATTTATTTAGCCTTATTTACATTCATAAAATATTGAGCATTTTTTTGCATTGACATTTTGTGCTTTGGGAAAGTATTTAAAAATGGGGTTTTGAAAAGGTATAATTAAACTGGGCTTATATTTATATAATAGATGTGGTATATATAAATATTAAATAAATATAAAATAAATAAAATAACAATTTTAGTATATAGACAATAGTTTACCATAAGCAAAAAACATTTTTTTCTGGTTTTTAAAAAGTGCGCCATTTATCTCTTAGTTGAATAAAAAGCGTTATATGCTTTTGGTATATACAGTTGCCAATTTGTATAGTATCAGAGGCAACTCCAGATGCGAAACCATGTCAATTGAATTTGAATATGCTTTCCATAATCTCTTTATAGAAATGCGCGCCGCTGGCCCTTGATGATTGATCCGCAGGGACAGGCCAATAAATGGATTAAGAACTATGAGAAAAACAACAAGCTGTGCGTCATACGGCTGAATCAGGCGGATTATACGCGCGTGCTCGAGAATGCCATCCAATTTGGCTTGCCCGTGCTGCTGGAGAACATTGGGAGGAACTGGATCCCGTACTCGAGGCCATTTTGCTGAAGCAACTGTTCAAACAGGGCGGCACCATGTGCATTAAGCTGGGCGATACGGTCATTGAATACAACTACAGTTTCAGGTATATACACAATATATATATGGAATGTGACTCTCACATATATAGTGTATTTCAATCCTTAACAGATTCTATATGACAACCAAGCTGAGAAATCCCCATTATTTGCCCGAGGTGGCGGTCAAGGTGACCCTGTTGAATTTCATGATCACCACCCAGGGTCTACAGGATCAATTGCTGGGCATAACGGTGGCCCGGGAACGACCCGACCTGGAAGCGGAAAAGAACAATCTAATCGTCCAGGGTGCTGAGAACAAGCGCATGCTGAAGGAGACTGAAGATCAGATCCTGGAGGTGCTCTCCTCAGCCGAGAATATACTGGAGGACGAAACGGCCGTGCAGATTCTGAGCTCCGCCAAGGCCCTGGCCAACGATATCAGCGAGAAGCAGATCATTACGGAGGCCACCGAAAAACAGATTGATTTGGCGCGCCTCAGCTACGTGCCCATTGCGGAGCACTCGACAATTCTGTTCTTTACCATTGGTAAACCAAATGATGTCTCTCTGATTAACAGCTCTCATTAACATTTGTCCGGCAGTGGAACTGGCCAATATCGATCCCATGTACCAGTACAGTTTGGTGTGGTTTGTCAACCTGTACACGTCCTCGATTGACAACACCGAGAAGGTCGACGATATTGAGGCACGCCTGAAGGACTTGCGCAATCATTTCACCTACAGCCTGTACGTCAACATCTGTCGCAGTCTCTTCGAGCGTGTAAGTACTTCGGCTCAATGCCAATTATCATCAAACGCCGCTTCAGTTGGGGTCAGCTTGCCCTCGCTGTGCGTGTGTGTGTGTGCGTGTGTGTGTGTGGTCGTAATTGCGATATAATCTTATTGTGTCGTATTTGAAGCGTATTACTGGGCGCCTGATTTTCTTTGTGGCTGCGTTTCGTTGCGCTTCACTGAGTCATAATAATTCCTTCGCGTTGGCTTTAAGGACTCGTGCCCTGCCGTCACTCTGGATGACAAAGCGCCGTTAATACTGTGTGCCAGGTGCGTGTGCTTCGCACTGTGGAACTGGGTTTTCATGTCCACGTCAAATTCAACAAGCACTTTGACAGTTAGTCACACCTTATTTTCGATAAATAATATTACAAAAAATTGGCCTCATAACTAATGAAAACTTGACCTAACGTATTATTGTCAAAGTTGACAGTTGGCTTTATTAGGCTGTTACTTTCAGGCATTAGTTGAGCTAGCAGCATAATTGCTTAAAAGTTGACTTCTCATGTTCCTGTCAAAGTTGACAATCACATTGACATATAGTCACAACTCATTTCGATTCTCATAATTTTATACATAAGCTAGCCTCATAATTGGTACAAAAGGGACTTGACACGTTGTCAAATTTGTTAGTTGCCTTTAACGGCAGGAAACAGCGTGTTACTTTTAAATGCAAATGTTATTGTCAAAAATTTGACGGGTAAAATACTTTTTTAAATTAAAATTGATAGACTTTTCTCTTCATCCAGCTGTCAAAGTTCACAGCCACTTAACCTTGGCATTAAACACGAGTTAACTTTTTCACTTGCTTTTTGCTAATTAGCGTAATTTTCATTTTATTTGCCAGTTAAATATTTAACAAAATATAGAGATAATTATATAATTATATAATATAAAGGTAGTCGCAAAGGATTTTTAATGTACTTTTTTAAAAGAACTCACTAACAAAGTTAAACCTTGACAGTAGCTTGTAAATATAATTTGCAGTTACTTTTTATAATTCCTTCTTCCGATTTTCAACACGTTGTCATTAAAATCATATTCATTCCACTGTGTCACCGTCACTGTGGGAATAATATTATAACGTTCCGGGGTGTGGGAAATGCAAAAATAAACCGAGTTCCTTTTTGGCTTCATGATGCTTTCAGTCAATTATGCCGTGTGCCGTTGCCTCGCTGCATAAGTTCCCCTTTGATCCTTGGCTTTTAATTCTTCTTGTATCAAACAAGCAAAAAAAAAAAATGCCAAAAATGAAAAATGAAAATTGTGAAAAGTTATCAGCAGCCGTCGCTTTGATTGCTTGCGTAACCCCATTTTAATGCGTTCGTGGTCTGTCCAAAAGTCTAATGAAATTTGCGCACCCCGACAGGATAAGCTCTTGTTCTCCCTCATACTGAACATCAATTTGATGAAGCATGACAATCTGATTGACAATGCCGAATGGATGTTCCTGCTAACTGGCGGCATTGGCCTGGAGAATCCGTACAAGAATCCCACAACCTGGCTGGGCATACAGAATTGGGATGAATGCTGCCGTTTGTCGACGTTGAATGGGTTTAAAGGACTGCGCGAGGATGTCACCGCCCATCCGGAGAACTGGAAGCCGTTCTTTGATGCGCGAACGCCGCAGGACAACAAGTCCATACCGAAGGAGTGGCTGAATCGTCTCAGCGTATTCCAGCAGTTGTTGTTGTTGCGCGTCTTTCGACCGGATAAACTGGTGCCGGCGGTGCTGAACTTTGTCGCCGGAGAGATGGGCCAACCGTTTGTCGATCCGCCGCAATTCGATTTGATGGCCTCGTTCGGCGACTCCCACTGCTGTGTCCCATTGATATTCATCCTGACGCCCGGCTCGGATCCAACGGCCACGCTGCTCAAATTCGCCGAGGATCAGGGCTTCGGCACGAATCGGCTGTTCTCGCTGTCGCTGGGCCAGGGCCAGGGCCCCATTGCCATTAAGATGATCGACGAGGGCGTCAAGCTGGGCAACTGGGTGGTGCTCCAGAATTGCCATTTGGCGGCCAGTTTTATGCCCTCGCTGGAGAAGGTCTGCGAGAATCTCCTGCCCGATTCGACGCATCCCGATTTTCGACTGTGGCTCACCTCCTATCCGGCTGAACATTTTCCGGTTGTGGTGCTCCAGAATGGCATCAAAATGACCAACGAGCCGCCGAAGGGTCTGCGCTCGAACATCATGCGCTCGATGATCAGTGATCCGATCAGTGATCCGGAGTGGTACGAGTCCTGCACACAGCCGCGCGTGTTCAAGCAGCTGATCTACTCGCTGTGCTTCTTCCATGCGGTCATCCAGGAGCGTCGCTATTTCGGGCCCATCGGCTGGAACATACCCTACGAGTTCAACGAGACGGATCTGCGCATCTCCATGATGCAGCTGCGCATGTTCCTCAACCAATACGACACGGTCAACTATGACGCCCTGCGCTATCTGACCGGCGAGTGTAATTATGGCGGCCGCGTCACCGACGACTGGGACCGGCGCACGCTCAAGACCATACTGGATCGCTTCTACAATCCGGGCGTTATCGATCTGGAGACGCCGTACTATTTGGACGAGACCGGCTTCTACTATGTGCCCGTGTTCAAGGATGTCGACTTGTATCTAAACTTTACGCGCGACCTGCCGCAAATATCGCCGCCCTCCATATTTGGCTTCCACGCGAATGCGGATATCATGAAGGACCAACAGGAAACGGATATGCTGCTCTCACACACGCTGCTGACACAGGTATGTGCGGCGTAGTCCCTTGAGTGGAGCTGCCTTTAAGCCCAAGTGTAAAGTTCGCCTAAAGTTTGTTTGAACACAGTTTGTAAGGTAGTTTGTAGTGGATCTTATTCCACATAACGCGACACGAACGAGGAATACTGTTAGAATGTAATTGCCTCCTATTTACAGTCATCAATTTTATAGTACTATCTTTAATCTTCTGTGCTAAAATCTGGGCTCTTTATTTATTTGATAACTACACTTTAAATTTAGTGATAGTTCTCCTGGGTTTCTGGCATATATCGGAAAAAATAAAAGTAGTTACGGAATTTTTCTTTTACATAAAATCCGCGAAAATAGTTTACTAAAAATGGGTTTAGTTTTTGATAAATGCACCCTTTGAATAGCATCATAATGCCTTTAAAAATGTATAACGATCGACACTTTTCACTGAACTGTAAGGTTAGATTTTGAGCACGTTAGGTCGACATTTACTTTCTTTTGTGTTCGTGTCACGAAAGGAAAGCACGACACGCGCCAACAATCCTACTTAGTTATACCAAATGCTGCTTAATATTACGCTTAATCTTTGCTTGTTTCCAACTCTCACTGCCGCCAAAAGGAACGTTGGGTAAGTTGAGTTATGGTAAACACTTTAAGATCTTTAACCACATCCATTTTTGCTCCATGCCGCACAGGACCTCAATGAGAAACGCGTAAGTTGCCTGCAGAACGAAGTTACCCGGCTTTCGCTTCAATTTAGAGCGTATTTTTTGTAATTTTTGCCAACACGCTTGCGCTTTAGAGATTGGAGAGAACCCAAAGGGTTTACGTAGATGTGCTGTCGCAACGTTTTCCCGAGAACCTGTCCTTACCCACCTACCCCACATGTTGTCCGCCCTTCCTGGCACTCTACAATATGCCACTGAAGGATACGAGCGGCTCGCACGACGACAGCGAGGGCTCCAAGGCGCTAACGCCCGAGGAGGTGGTGACCAATGTGGCCACCGATATATTGGACAAGCTGCCCAAGCTCTTCGATCGCGAGGCGGCCCTCCTGCGCTATCCCACAAAATATCATCAGAGCATGAACACGGTCCTCGTCCAGGAAATGGTGCGCTTCAACGTCCTGCTGAACACAATTCGCACCAGTTTGATCACCCTGCGCAAGGGCATCAAGGGTAAGTCACTGAAAGCTAACTTTTAATTTAATTCACATTTAACAATCTACGACTACAACTATTCGCGATGCGATTGCGAGCGACTTAATGGCTGGTCCTCATCCGACTGCTTGGCGGCGGGTACTTCCTCGGGCGCCGTCGTCAGCTCGTAGTTGCTGAAGGTGCCGCTGGGCTTGCTGGAGCCCGTTTCGAGTGGAAGAACGAGCCGGATTTGCGCTTTACGCTGTGCTGGCTGTCGTCCTCTTCGTCCAACAGCAGCGAAATTATCGAAGGCTTCTCCTCGCCATCGGCTTTAGCGTCCATCTTCGGTGGTGGCACCTCTTCAGCTTTAGCTTTGGGTTTTGCCACTGCTTTAGCTTTCGGTTTTTCCACTTCTCCAGCTTTCGGTTCTTCCACTGCTGCAGCTTCCTCACTCACTTCCTGCGCCATTTCCGGCTCTGGTTCTTTGGGCGTCGGTCCGTTTTCCGAGAACTCATGTTCCTCCTCAAGTTCCTCTTCGTATTCCCCATAGCCCTCCTCATCATGGCCGTCGGCATAGATGTAGTCGCCCTCCTCGCCCACCTCAGCCTCCTCGCCGGATGTCGGATGCCGCCAGCTGCGCTCATCATCCGCCTCGTATTCGGTATTCTCGCCCTCTATATCGACACCGCCCACAACGTCCTGGAGGACACCGATGATCTGATCGACCTGTTCGGTTTGCGTTCCCAGATGATCGAAATTAATGCCAATATTCGTATATGTGCTCGAATGGTCCCTGTGCAATTTTTCATTAATCTTTTGCTCGTGCATTTGTTCGCGGAACATTTTAAAGTCCGTCTCCTTGCCAATGTCCAATGTGCTCGGAATGCTAAACATGTCGGTCTCCTGATCTTCGCTCGGCTTCTTGCCGGCCGCCTCGAACACCTCCATTTTGACCAGAGCATCGTAGGTGCCACTTTTGGGATCATCGCCGGCATAGATCTCATCGGTCATCAGATCTTTGGTTATCTTGTCCACCTTCAGCTTCTTGAGCAGCGACAGCACGTCCGTGCGCAGCAGCGTCATCTCCAGATTGTCGCCAGCCTCGCCGCTCGTCTCCTTCCGCTCCATTTCCTGCTGCATCTCCTGGGTGAAGAAGCGTATATTGTCGTCCGGCGAAATATCGCCGCGGGAGAACGCATAGCCGAGCTCCACGGGCACACTTGGCGGCGGCTCCCTGTCCATTTTGGCGATGATCTGATCGAAGACGTCGTCCAGCAGGCTCGTGTAGTTCTCGTGGACGATGCGCTCCGTTTCGGTCTTCCAGCGGCGACCCGGCACCGCCTGCCGTATCAGCTTGCGGAGAATGGCCTGGACCTCGTACCAGGAGCTGCGCTGCGGCTCCTCGCTCTCGCTCTCCGTCGAGAAGAAGTAGAGATCGTTGTCGATCAGTCGATCGATCAGATCGCTGGCTATCGTGCTGGCTATGTCATAGTTCTCCAGCTCGTCCCAGATGCGGCCGAAGAGCACATCGTCCACGATATACTTGACAATCAGGGTCTTCTCGTACTTCAGCAGCAGCACGTTCAGCTCCGGAAAGACCATGCTGCGCAGCATCTCGCGCAGCGGTTCATAGGTCAACGGTGTCTGGATGAGCTTGAAGCTCTCCAGCCAGCGTCGGATGTCCGCGTCGATTTGTTTGGCCAGCTTGACGACGGTCTCGGCGGCATCGCATTCGGCGACGTGGGCCATATCGGTGGTCAGTATGGTGTTAATGTAATCCTCGGCCACCTCGGTGTGGACCACGTTGCTCTGCTGGAACATGTCCTCGTAGAGCAGACGCATATCGTTCTCCTTCTGGCGCAGACCGGCCTCGGCGGCCTCGCGACGCCAGCGCTCCTTTTGCGTAAGGATCGAGAAGAAGTGCAGCTTGCGCTGCTCCTTCAGGCGTTCCATTTCCTCGGAGAGGAACTGCATCACCCAGCCAATGGTGCTGCCCTCGTACATCTGGAGCAGCTGCTCCAGATCCTCGTTTCGCCGCTCGGTCAGCAGCTCGCGCGCCATTTCCGGCCGGTGACGACGCCGCTCCTCCTGCTCGATGTGCAGCTGTATGGCCAGCAGCTGTTCCGGCGTCAGTGTCTCCTTGGCCCGGGTCATTTCCGTCTTGCGGCGATCCTTGAAGAAATCGCGTACGTCCACCTCCCGGTAGTTGAACGACAAACGGAATTCGGTATCGGAGGCGGGCCGCGGACGACGCTTGAGGCATTTGGGCGAGGTCTTCTGTTTGGTGGCCTGCGAGCGGAGGCCCTTGAGGGACTCGTAGAGCTTCTGCAGATTGCGGTCGGAGCAGAAGTTCTGCTCGTATTCCTTGACGTACTCCTTGGGCTTGGACCACTCCTTCAGCTTGGTGAACGGACACTGCAGCTGGTCCATGTTGACGCGCTTCTCCAGCTCATCGATGCGCATGTCGAACGCCTTGCGGCCATCGCCAACGAAATTGCGGCGCGCCGGATCGATGCCGTGCCGTATCAGCGGGCCGTAGAACTCCGAGCACGGCGAGCCCAGCGCGTACATCGGACTCTGCTTCACCCAGCGACGCGGCATGCCCGCGTTCTTGATATCGAGCCGCCGTTTGGCCCGCTGGTACTCGATCTCGTTCTTGAGCAGGCCGCGCTCGCGCCGCCGCTCGATCGTCTCGCAGGCCTTCTCGATGCGGCTCTTGGAGTCGTTGTGCATCTGCTTCTCGCGCTTGTCGAACATGCGTATGACGATCTCCAGGCGCATCATCTGGCACTCCTGTATGCACTCCTCCCGCTCGATCCAGTGCTCCCACTCGAACGCCTCCAGTATCGGTCGATACTTGCTCTTCATGGCGTTCTCGCGCGCCTCGTGCAGCTGCTTCCGGAAGTTCGTCTTGAGCGCCTTGTTGAACGCCCAGCGCTTGCGGGCGCGCTCCAGGATCTCCACCTCGTAGAGTCCGGGCAGCTTGTCGCCGGGCAGCAGGCTGGCCAAGTTGAATATTTCGAGATTCTCGTCCTGCTCCTTGTCCATGATATCCGGCAGATAGGCAACCGTTTGCGCCGATGACTCCTGAATGGGGATATCGTTTTAAGAACAGTTTAAAGGCTACCCAACTGCTTACCGGTAAAGGGTTTGTGTGGTTTGGTCCTTGTGCCGCCGATTGTCCACATATCGGGGAAAGTAATCGCACTTGGTCGTATAGTCCTTGACGCTCTGCAGCGAGTCGCGCATCTTGACCTCGAACGTGACCACGTCCGTGTCGCGTTCGGTGAGGTAGTCGATGCCGGGCGCCTTGAACTGGCACTCGCTGTCCGTGCGCGCCAGCCAGCCGACCTTGCGCTCCGCCGGATTGTTCGCACCTAAAGGGTTCAAAATTGATTAGAAAGATTACCCCATGATCATCTTTTGAATCCCTGCCCCATGCTTACCGCCGGGCACGCGCGGATCTAGCGACGGATTGGTTATCAGGCACGATACGAGCCCGGTTTGCACCTGGCTCTCCTTGACCGTTATCTGCTGCGACGAGCGCTGCTTGCCGAAGGTCACGCGCTTGGCATGCTTGGGCGGCTCCACCAGCAGCTGCTCCTTGCACTTGGACTGCTTGGGCCGGAGCTCAAGGGGCTCCACGGCTGGCTCCACTTTTCGGCCCGCTTTTGCCGCGCTGGTCACGGAGGACGTGCTGCTGTGGCGCATGCGATGCGCCTCGTAGAGGACATTCATGATGTCCTGCTCCTGTTTCTGGGCTGGCATACTTAATCAAATATATATCTATGATATATATATATGCAAATCGAAAAAAACAAACTTTTAATAATCATTTAAGTGTGTGCTGCACGTGCGTTGGCCGTTTACTAATTGAATCTAATGAACGTTCGTAATTGAAACCGTTTGTTGCCCAAAACTTGACAACGTTCTCTTTGCCTGCTCGTCTCCTTACGTCTCGTCTGTTTGCTTTTTAGGTCTGGTGGTCATGTCCGCCGCCGTGGAGGCGGTCTACAAGTCTGTGCTGATTGCCAAAATACCTGGCATGTGGGCCAGCAAGTCCTACCCCAGCCTGAAGCCACTTGGCAGCTACGTGGCGGACTTTTTGCGACGCCTGGAATTCCTGCAGGTGAGTTTGGCCCATCGAGCTAACAATTTGGCATGGCAACCGCCGAGCTTGTTGTCCCTGGCAGCGCAAATATTTACTAGGCCATCGGCTCGAACACTGACGCGCCTGCAATACCCTGTACTCGGCAAATGTAGGTGACGGGCTTGTATCCCATGCGATATAGTTATCATTGGTAGTTCACCTCAGAGATACTTTAAACGAAATATAATATATATGTTTAATTACCGATAAATATTTAATAAAATTTCAATACCCTGTACTCAGCAAATGTAGGTGACAGGCAGGTGGTATCTATATTTTTTATTTATTATATATTTATTATTGGTAGTTCACATCAGATACTTCATACGAAATTTAATATATAAATGTTAAATTACCGATAAATATTTAATACAATTTCAATACCCTGTACTCGGCAAATGTAGGTGACGGGCTTGTATCCCATGCGATATAGTTATCATTGGTAGTTCACATCAGAGATACTTCAAACGAAATATAATATATATGTTTAATTACCGATAAATATTTAATAAAATTTCAATACCCTGTACTCAGCAAATGTAGGTGACAGGCAGGTGGTATCTATATTTATTTATTATATATTTATTATTGGTAGTTCACATCAGATACTTCATACGAAATTTAATATATAAATGTTAAATTACCGATAAATATTTAATACAATTTCAATACCCTGTACTCGGCAAATGTAGGTGACGGGCTTGTATCCCATGCGATATAGTTATCATTGGTAGTTCACATCAGAGATACTTCAAACGAAATATAATATATATGTTTAATTACCGATAAATAATATTTAATAAAATTTCAATACCCTGTACTCAGCAAATGTAGGTGACAGGCAGGTGGTATCTATATTTATTTATTATATATTTATTATTGGTAGTTCACATCAGATACTTCATACGAAATTTAATATATAAATGTTAAATTACCGATAAATATTTAATACAATTTCAATACCCTGTACTCGGCAAATGTAGGTGACGGGCTTGTATCCCATGCGATATAGCTATTATTGGTAGTTCACATCAGAGATACTTCAAACGAAATATAATATATATGTTTAATTACCGATAAATATTTAATAAAATTTCAATACCCTGTACTCAGCAAATGTAGGTGACAGGCAGGTGGTATCTTGTATCCCATGGGATATATTTATTATTGGTAGATCACATCAGAGATACTTCATTCGAAATATAATAATATATATGTTTAATTATCGATAAATATTTAATACGATTTCAATACCCTGTACTCGGCAAATTTAGAGTGACAGGCAGAAGAAGGTATCTTGGGATATATTATTTATTATTGGTAGTTCACATGAGAGATACTTCATACGAAATATAATATGTATATATATTTAGTTTTCATTGTTGATCAATATTTAATTAATTCTCTATTAAATGAACAAATACATTTCAATTTCTGAATCGATTTTTTAAGCATATTTGCGAGGCGTATGAAGTTTATTTAAAAAGATCGATAAGTAAAATACCGACAAATGTTGATTTTCAGCCACGATAATTCGTAGACTACCAAGGCTATTGACTTGAAGTTTTGGATACAAATTCATGTTTCATATAAAATACATATATCGATTTTCATTTCAATTATGGATAAAAGTTCCTGTTTGTTGCATATAATATATTGGGAATATTGTATGCCCTATATTTGAGTGCTGATCAGGGCTGAGCACAGGGTATCTGCAAGTCGGGCAGCCTCGACTACATCACTCACCACTTGTTCTCGTTGCAGCACTGGTACGACCATGGCGCACCGGCGACCTTTTGGCTGTCGGGCTTCTTCTTCACGCAGGCCTTCCTCACGGGCGCCCAGCAGAATTTCGCCCGTAAATATGTGATCTCCATAGATCTGTTGGCGTTCGACTACGAGGTGCTGTCGCTGGAGGAGACACAAATCAAGGGTCTGGCCGGGCCGGTCGACGGCGTGTTCGTCTATGGCATTTACCTGGAGGGCGCCTGCTGGGACCGCAAGAACAAATATCTGGCCGAATCGCACGCACGCATCCTGTTCGACACGATGCCCCTGATTTGGCTGCGGCCACTGAAGCGCACCGATCTGCCCGAGCGCCACAACTACCTCTGTCCGCTCTACAAGACCGCCGAGCGTCGCGGCATCCTCTCCACCACCGGACACAGCACCAACTTCGTGGTGGCGATGCTCCTGGACTGCAACAAGAATACGCCCATCTCCCACTGGGTGATCCGCGGCACGGCGCTCTTGTGCCAATTGAGCTTCTAAATTGTCCCAGAATTTCGACATGTTCGGCACTATATACATATATATTTTCTGTATACCCTGTAAGCTAGTGCGTGTTTTAGTAAAATTGTCAAACAGAGTCAAAAACTGAGATAAAGTCTGCGTGTCTAGTAAATATCCACGCGTTTCATTGGGGCTAACAATTGAAGCTAAAATAATATATAGTAAATATAAAATATAGTAAATATATAGTAAATTTTAATAAACAACAGCGAACATTTAAATTTGGTTTTTAATCTTTTTTTAATCCCTTCATTTGGTTTGGTTTAATTACACGAAAAATAGATATGAAAATTAAATTCAAAACTGAGTGCATGTCAATTATATTAAATATATTTTTTCTTGAGTCGCTTATACCTCACATACCACACTGTTGGGTAATATAGTAGGTATCTATCCGTTTTATTGGGGCTAACAATTGAAGTTAAAATAATATATAGTATTTAAATTTTGATTACCAACAGCGAACATTTAATTTTGGTTTTTAATCTTTTTTTAATCTTTTCATTTGGTTTGGTTTAATTACACGAAAAACAGATATGAAAATTAAATTCAAAACTGAGTGCATGTCAATTATATTAAATATATTTTTTCTTGAGTCGTTTATACCTCATATACCACACTGCTGGGTAATATAGTAAATATCCACGCGTTTTATTGGGTCTAAAAATTTAAGTTAAAATAATATATAGTATATAAATTTTGATTAACAACAGCGAACATTTAATTTTGGTTTTTAATCTTTTTTAATTCCTTCATTTGGTTTGGTTTAATTACACGAAAAATAGATATGAAAATTAAATTCAATTAATTTAAAATATATTTTTTCTTGAGTCGCTTATACCTCACATACCACACTGCTGGGTATAAACGTTGTCATAATTAGCCAACTTTAAAGTGCATTCTCCTGTTTCCTTATTGTATTTAAGTCACAAATAAATGGCTTGAATTTTAGACCCGGCGCACAGGGAACCAGCGGAGTCTTTTAGCACGTTAATCATTTATTATCTGACATGACTGTGATTATTTAACTTTTAGCCGAGGCTGCCAGCCATATATCATCTAAAGCTAGGGGGATTTTTTTCTTTATTATTTTTTTTTTTTGTATTTCAATTTGAAATTGTCGCACAGTTTTTGTGGAGGGTTGTGCGGCTAATTTCGTATAATAATTTATGGACAAAGTTTTGCCAATCAGCCAAAATGTATGGGGGCAAGTGCTCGACGATTATGCGCAACACTTGAAACGCTTTAAGCGCAGACCCCTTCAATCTGGGCTAATAGAAGCTGAAAGTCAGCTCGTAGTAGCTGGAATTAGCCCAATTATTGCCCAATCACAAGCTGTTCGCAGCGTGGCTTTCACCTGGGCTTCTTATTGCCAAACTCTCTCATTAATTATAACACTCTATCACTTGAAAATGGTTCCGCTCGACTTGCCCATTAATTACCACTCCTTCCCAGCGAGCACCCCATTTATCAGCAGCCACCCAACACATAACCCCCCGCCCCCCGCCCCTTTCCATGCGTTGCCCCCTTGTCACTGCTCTCTGGCTGCTCGCTCGGCTGTGCGTGACCCCATCAAAGATAATGATGCTAATTAAGCAACAACATTTTCACAAACTGTTTAAAGCGATTAGATAATGTTAAAATCTGCTGATGTATGAGGGCTAAAAGTACAACCCCAAATCTGAGCCATTTCTTAACAGAAAAAGATGCTGTCGCTGTCTGGATTTGTATACCCTGTGGCTGACCAATGAGGGTATTATTAACCTCGGCATAATGGGGCTATAACTGTTAAATTATGTAAGTTTGGCTTTATTAGTCAGTTATTATTAAAGACAATAGGAACTAAACCTTTAAAATATGTTAGACGTATGAGTTCTTGTGTGTAAAAAATAGAACCAATTTTATCACATTTTTTAAATATTGATTATAATCTAATTTAAGATCAATTTAAACTATTATTTTACGTGTTTTATATAACTTTTAACTAAAGTGAACGTACAATGAATGTAATTCATATTTATTTTTTTCGTAACTATAATATATTAGCGAGAAAAAAATAAATGGCATAAAGTAAATATAAACTATTTTTTTAAAGAAAATTTCAGCTCTTTATAATAAATTAAAATATATAATATATGAAAATTAATTACAGATGACATTAGTATTTCTCGAATTTTACTATATTATATCTAAAATTGCCAATGATTGGGGCTTATATTGATAGTTCACACAACATATTCAAGAATACAGGGTAACTGGTAGTCTCACACACTTTTCGCCGTCAGACTTTGACGTGCTTTTGCTTGTTGCTGTAGTGCCCTGTTTCTTTTTCTTTTTGTTCGTTCATTTTCATTTTCATTCTGCCAAATAATAATGCGTATTTATGAGCAAACAACGAAATTATATTTACTTGCGCCGCTCCGCCAATATTTGCATGCAATTAATTTTCCAGGCCCCAGCGTCGACGAGGAGAACGCAACAACAACAGCAACACGAGCGAAAGCATCAAACGAACCGAAACGTAGCATCCGCATCCAAAAACCATCTCTGCCAGCTACAATTTTTCGCCCCCGCAACAAACAAGTTTCACCCGCCCCCAAGTTCAATCCCTCAGGACACCCACAAATTTATTCTAAAAAGTATTCTTAACGAAGGAATCGAAGAGAAATCGCTGAGTTGCTGTTGTTGTTCGAGTTGTTGTATCTGCTGTTGCCGTTGATGGCGCTGATAACGATGCGCCAACTTTGGCAAGTTGCCGCCCTCGCCCCACCTCCCCACCTCACCCGGACAGCCCACGCTAATGCCAGGCAACATTTTCTTAAAAAACTTCGTTTGAATGTTTTCGAGTTTTTTAATTAAATTTTCAAGCGTAAGACAAATAAAATGTGCAGCAGCATTTATATTGGAAAAAATGTTTAGCTAGGCTTCGCCATCCCTCAGGCTGGTCTAAAAAAATAAATATGAAGCCATTTTACTAGTAACACATTCAGCTCATTTCCTTTAATGGCCGCCATGGCACGTAACCATTTCTGGCCAGCAGCTCTCTGGTTTAGCCTGTTTGATTTTTTCACGTTATCAAAAATATTTGCAGGCACTTAAATTAATTTATCGCTCGCCGGCGTTACACGGACATCTCGTAAAGCCCATATCAATGGTTGGGTTATGCCCAAATAAATTAATGTTCTAAACACAAAAAATTGTAAATCAATATTTAGTTGAGGGTATTCTATAAAGGTATTTGAACTGCAATGGGCAGCGTGCTGCACATCTGCAAGAATTTAAAATAATTAATTTTGGCGATTTTCCGAAAAAAAAATTCTTTGACGATTGTGTTTCGATTGAAATATGTTTTTCATCTCGGTGTCTATCTATCATCTGTCTGACAATTTTTTTATTTCAATAAATTTATCTTAGTGTCTATATTTATATTTCAGCTTAGCTGTCTATTAATCAATCTTTAGTGTAATTATATATCCATATACATCCCTTTATTTATTTATCTATTTTTGTATTTAGCTATACATTTATCATTTTATCAATTGATATATATTTTAAAAGTTTTGTTACACGATAAATTAAAAATGAATAAATAAAATATTTGATTTTATTGCCTACAAAAATGGTAGGTCGAGCTTGGGACAGATGTTTTCATTTCTTATATAAGATACGATAATAAACTTTGTTAAAAACAATTATTATAAAAATAGAATCATTTTTTAATTTAGCCGCCATTTTACCGACAATTTCAGCAATTTTTTGTGTATACCTTGAAGGGTATTTGAGCTTCGGCACTCTGCATTTAGTTGATGCCTTGAATTTTCGGGTTTTTTCTTTTTTTTTTGGGACATTGGCTTTGTGTAGCTTTTTTCGCGCTTATATCGTTAAATTTATGACACGAAATGTTTGGGTATTACTTTTGGGGCGTTTTATCTGCGACCACGTTCCAGCTAAAGGTGGGCGTTCGGTTGGCTCGTTAGGCGTGGCATATTCGTGCTATGGCATACACATAAAAAATATGCTTATACGTATATGAGTACAATATGTATGACAATTTGTAGATTTATGCGCAGAAATTTACATTTTTTATACGCTGTCTTTTGTTGTTGTTTAGATATAGTTGAGGGCCTGGGCCCGGGGACTTAGCTTTGAGATTTGTGTTCGCATATTGAATGCATACTTCTGGGGCACCCACTGCCTGCCATTTATCAACTCTTGGGCAAACATAAAATTGCACTTATGCAGTCGGCGCCGAGCAACCAATCTCAGAGCCAGGCATCCAACCAACCAACCAACCAACCAACCGAGCAACCAACCGAGCAACCATAACCGAAAAACCCAGTCAAGTGCATGTGTTCTATACAAAAAGCGTATTCCCATACATGAGCACATACAGGGCGCACATCTTTAGTGATTTTGTGTGTGTGTGCGAATGTGTGTGTGTGTGTGTATCTCTTATGCCATGCGCCTCTGCGCTAGATACAACCGCATAAATTGCTTTAGCACCAAAGGGATTTGTGTCAAAATCAGACCAAAGAAAAAAAACCAAAACCAACTCAAAGACAAGACGCGTCCGATCCAACAAGAAATAAAGTCTGCCTTTTAAATGATGAATCCGAGTTACTCTTGCAACTTTAAGCATATTGCAGGCTATGCTGAACGCAATATGAGTCTCGCAATTTAGCTGGGGTTACTTTCGATTTCCTTGGTTTGGCAACAATATCCGTGACTTTTTTATGGCCCGCTGATCACCTCAACGTTGATTTGAGAGTAGGCAACCTTACTTTTAGACAGAAGTCTCGTTAATGTTTTCCGTTTAAATATTTTTCTTATCAAAAAAATTCATCTTTTGGCTTCACAGGTTAGTAGCTGCCTCTTTGTCTCTTTCGTCTATAGTCTCTTCCATTTATTATATTTTATTATGTTCTCTCCATTGTTTACCAAGTAACATTTTTATTTGTCAAAAAAGTTGCCTTAATAGAACATTTATATAATTTAGCTTGCCTTTTGTCTCTTATTTTCCATTGTATTTTTTTTTGTATATAATATTTTCTTCTATTATTTTTTCTTAATTTTGTATGCTGTTTTCCATTTATTTTCAAAGAAAAGTAAGTTTCTACGTTAAGCTTGCTTTTTATTCCAGCGCTCTCTGAAATCTTTTGGACACTTGATTTTTGGAAGATTCTCCAATAAATTACTCTGCATAACTACTTAAAAAAGTTCTTTATAGATAACTCAAATTTGTTCAAATAGCTACAACACATCTTTTAGTGCTCTGCATATTAAGAATCTTATGGAAATTCCTGCTATACAAACATTAAGACGAACTCAACATACTCTGCACAATTCCACAAAAATAGAGAAATGCCGAAAAGTTTTGCCTTAATTTTGAGCATTTGCTTTCACAGTTACAGCCAAAAGTTTTTCTACTTCAGTGAGCTGCCGGCAAAACGAAGGCGCACAAAACAACTCACGCACATGAAGTGCACAAACAAATGTGACAGTGTGTGCGTGTGTGTGTGTGTGTGTGTTGAGTGTTTCTGTGCGTGTTGGCCATATTACTCGTATGCTCTAGCAAATCAGCTTACAACTTAAATTGAGGCACTTTCGTTTAGCTTCACTTTGCATGTTCGTGCTTTTTGCGCACTTCCTTGAGAGCCTTGAGCGGCAGCAGGATACGAGTATCTAAACAATATCTAAAGCAGACGGGTGGCGCGTGGCCGGGGGTAAGGGAGGGTGGGAGGGAGGGCGGGGGGTGTTAGTGGGTAGCCGGGTAGCGGTAGATAGCAGAGAAACCGCCGCTGGCACAATTTAGTTCCTGCGGGATATGCCGAAGTTGTTCTTGTTGTTCACTTGCTCTATTTACCATTCTTTGTATTTGAGGGTCTGTGTGTGTGAGTGTGTGCGTGTGCGTGTGTGAGCATTAGAAATAAATCAAGGGATTTTTGGGATTCCGGGTTTTTGCCTAACTTCGTTTACTTTTTATATGAAATACCCATTAGGTGTATATGGACAGAGTAGCATACCTTTCATAAGCTGTAAATAACAAGCTGTGGGGTCTATTTACTCTCATTTATTTATAATTTTGTCAAAAATTATAATAATTTTATTATATATAAATATATATTTTTCTTAACTAAAGAAGTCCAGTCAGCTTTTAAGAACGTTCATGTTAAGTATTTCTTATATGTATATATAATGTTTGAAGAGATCAATCATGTATATATATATATATACATATATATAGACAAAATTAAATTTAAAAAAAAAATTTGATCTTTAATATTAGTATTAGTTTTTAATATTAGGATGTAATTTATCTATCGCTGAAATATTAGAAAGATAGGGTAGTATATAAAGAAGTTTGTTACAGTGAATTGAATACATGAAAGATATGTTTGACTAAAGAGCTGAGTAGTGAGCAACCCCTGGGCGAGTTCTCTCCTCCAAAACTTTCCAAATTGCTTATTTTTTCAGATTTCTTTGAGGTTTCTTGTCTTGGCCTGCCATCCCCAAGTGAGGGGATGGTGGGAGGAGGGGGGAGTGGTATTAGTTTGGAAAATTGTTTTGTCCACCGCAAACCAAACCGAACAACAAGTTGTCGTTTTCAGGGTAAATCAAGTCAGAAACTCAAATACAAATGGAAAACTTTTCGGGCGTGCAATTATCAACATTTTGATGTGTGTCTCTCTGTGTGTGTGTGTGTGTGTGTGTGTGTATACTAGCATAGAGTAAAAATTCGTACAAATTAAATCGTATTTGTATAGAAATTAAGCAATTTGCTTTAATTGAATTGCAGTTTACTCGGGCTGCCTTCACGTGCCACTCGACACTAATTAAAGACGAAATACGGCAGTGCCGGGTTCTGAGTGCCAATCGGGCGAGAATGGGAACCACTGTGCATAATTGATAATATGCCAGCAACGATGGCTAGGTAGCTCTAATTACAAATGTGGGAAGGACGTAGCTGCGCTGCGAATGCTTTTGATGTCCTGCCGCAAGGAGCTTGGCAATGTGGCATATTCTCTGTGAGTGGGTGTGTGTGTGTGTGTGTGTGGTTGCTTGGTAAATGTGGTTAATTAAATGTAATGACATATTAGCACAATAATTTCAAACATTTGCGGTCTTTACTGGTTATGTGTGTGTGCGTCTGTGTTAGTCCTGTAATTATAACGTCATTTGCTGCTATGACTGCGAAAATGTTGCCGTGTCCCTTGGACAGGCAAATGCCTCGGTAAATGCAGCACATCAACTGGAAATTAAGAAGAAAATTGCTCTCTCATGTAATTTATAATCAACTGTCGCATTTATTTATGGCAAATATGAGTGCTCTCGCTGAGAGGGCCTAACTAAGTGATACCCCTTGATTTTAAGAAATTTTAAATTATTTAAGGTAAAGTTGAATATCGATATTTATCTGTCTTCTCAGAAATGGTTGCAGTTTATTGATAATATATTATATATTATTATCGGTATTTACCAAAAACTCTTCGGAAGGTAAAAAAAGGTAACCAAAAGTATTTGATATTATTTTATTTTAAGCTGTGTGCATTAACCCTGAACCTCTGTGCCTCTTAAAAACTCGAAGTTAAATTGTTTCATGAATTTAAATACTTTATGAGACTGTAGTTGCATTTTTCTGCTTGTTAAAAGCATTTGAGCAATTTTATTATACCTTTTCATCAATTTTCAACATTTACTGGGTAATTTAAGTAGTTTTTTATTAATATATAAATCATTACAATTTCAAGGCTGAAAATGTGCCTTGAAGCGTTAAGTGCACAAAAATGGGAATTGCAAAATAATTATATTTATTTACCTATAAGCCTTTGCATATTTAAAATAGCTCGCAGATTTTATTGACAGCTAATTGCAATGTTTTATTATTGGAATATGAATTCTGCACATGTAAGTGGCATGTAAATTTATTTGCTGTTAATTAAATGCGCACAACCAAATAATCAACAGCCTGAGCTACGCTGCGTATGAGTATTATTTTCCAATTAACAAACGCTAAATTGTGAGTTATGTAAAACTGTCACGTAAATTGCAGTTGAAAACATCATATAGCGTTTGTTTTTCTCTCTTCTGTTTTCCTATTAAGAACAATCACGTTTTTAATTCTTTAAAAAATATTCAGAGTATACTGGAAAAAAACGTAATTCATTTTTTCTTTAGGTGGTAGATAGTAATAGTACAGTGTAAATTATGTCTGAAGCTAAATAATAAAAATGAGCTGTATTTATTTTTTATTCACACATTTATTCTCTCCATACTTTATTTTCAATCTTTTGTTAAACTCGTTCACATTAGCTGCAATTTACTGCTATTCAATTTTCGCTCCAAACAACTGCTTTTGCATACATTTTTGTTTTTAATAGTGATATTTTAACGTAATATGCTTAAAATATATTTTTAATTCATGCATTACGTGTTTTCATCAATAAATCAGTGTTCGAAAATTAAATTCAAATTTGAAAGCAAATTGCGCAATTGTTTGGCAGTCATTCGGTTATATCTTGAAATCAAATCAAATGCCAGTCGGATCAAACAGACGAGCACCAGCGTTTGACATTTAATTAAATAAGAGTCCGTGGAAAAAGGGACCCAACATGACCAATAAGTTTCTACCTATGGTCGCAATATTGCTGTTGCTCTTCTGCTTGATTTTCTTTCGCTTTTTGTGCACTTACAGTGGGCATGGCAGAAAAGTCGCTCAGTATGTGACAGGTTAAATTGAGTATTTTATATATTTATTTCGGGTCGTTGAGAGTATTTTCAATAAAAACGTTTACGAAAAATGTTTTATTATATAGTTATCAAAGTTTTACTTCAGTTGATTAATAAATCTGTGTAATTAGTTATTTATTTGTCGAATATTATATTGTTTTCTTTTGCAGCAACTTTAATTATTCTCATCAATAACGAGTTTCGTTATGACTTTTTCTTTCTAAAATTGTTGGATTGATTACAAAGCGAAAAACAATTATCATTATTGCTTAAAAAAGAATTGTATGTGTATTTTTCATTTATTTCTTGATTTTTTGCTTTATTAATTTTTTTCATATTTATTGCGCTTTTTTTATATTTAAATTATAGCTGTACTCACCTATTCATATGCTTGAAAGGGTATTTAATCTTCGGCATGGGGAAGCTAATGCTAGTCTGCTTGATTTCGGTGAACTTTTTTCATTTATTTGCGATGCTGGTCACAGCTGGGTGAACGCGCACTTCCTTTTACTTTTTGTTTGCCATTTGCCTTCTCGCACTTTGCGACAGCTCATAAAATGTGAGCGACACGCATTAAAAGTGTGTGTGTGGGTGTGTGTGGGTGTGTGCGAGTGTGTATGTGCTGGCTTTGACACTGAAGAATGGCCTGTGGGTGCTCCTGCTCCTGCTTCTGATCCTGATGCTGTTGCTGCTGCCGAGGGTGCGACGCAATATTATGATGAGCCGGGGTCGAAAGCAATATGAAAATGAGGCAAGTGCACGGAGACGCGGCGCCGCCAGGCAAAAAGGTTCTGTATACGCTGCATACTTGGCGCAAATAAAAAAAAATATATATATATAAATTTCCTAATAAGCAGAAAGCTCTCAGATGCCTAGCGGCTTAGTGGCATGGCCCCTAATAAAAGCGGATTGGCATGCACTAAATAGCCCTGACATTTACTTAATTGACATCTGGGCGAGGCATCATTAAATATTTGCTTATTTATCAGAATTACGAACAGTACAAATTGCATGGGAACTCCAAAATATGACGACAGGTGGCCGTAAATACCCCGCTATGCAAATACATTGACATATATCTGACGTGCGCCAAAACTCAATTTGAATTTTCAATTTCAGCATTTTAAGGGGTTTCTGGCCAAAGCTGACTTGCGATGTTATCGGGAAAATAAATGTATTCAAAAGAATTCCAAAGAAATTCGATGCGAAGCAAAGGGATGAGATTAGTCATGTGGGAATAAAGATTATCTGTAACTAAGGGAAAATAACTAAAACGCACTTAGATTCTATGAAAAATCTAGAGCAAATCGGAAACGTAACCATTGCTTTTTATGTATATCTACTTTGCTCTCTATCTCTATCAATTTATCTCTATCTAAAAATGTATTATTTTTTCTCTGTTATGTATATATTTACTTATATGTATATCTAAATCTACGTGTATAGATAAGTTCAAAGGTATTTAATTCTGCCTCTTTTAACAGTCATTTTTAATTAATGTCCACAATTATATAGTAATAATATTGTTTAAGCAATAACAAATAAACAAAAATCTGGCAATTCATATTCATATATTGATCGAATTTACTTTTGCGTTGGTCCCGAACCATTCGTACTTTATGTTATATTAATTATGCTGCTATTTTAAAATAAGCTTTAGGCTGTTTTATTTAATTTTTTTGTTTGAATTTTTTGTTTCTTGTTTTCTGGCTGCCATTTTGTGCGCAATTAAATTGCGTAAGCGTTTATTGCTCCCGGGTGTAAATGGTTTTGAGTGTGTGTGTGCGCGTGTGTATAGGTGTGTGTGGATTATTATCATTTACTTTGTTGTTTTTGTTGTTTTTTCGTTTTCGGTTGCATCGAGCATTTTTATATAATTGGTTTTATTTTTTGGTCTTGTTTGCACAGCGAGCCAGTTGCTAGGCAACGTAATGCGGTGGCGTATTTTTTGCAGGCAGTGTAATTGCGCGGCCATTTCTGTTTTGCATTCTCATTTGCTTAAAATGAAGTGTTGCTTCATTAAATATGAAAATTATTGCAATTTGCTTTAATTAAATATTTATATTATAGTTACGCAAACAAAAAATGAGGACAATTTTGAATTTCTTTTGGAAATTAAGTTCGCTTAGTTAAGCAGACAAAAAGAAAACAATTTAAAAAGGATGAAAAAGCTAAGTAGATTCGAAATACATTTGAATAGCTTTTAGATAAAATAAAATAATAAATGAAATAAGAAGAGAGTAGAAGGTTTATTTTGTACAAGATTTTATAAATATTTATAGTCCTTTTTCGATTCTGGTAAGAATTTGTAACTGTAAAGGTAGTTTTATACTGGACATCAGCAATCCAACTTACAAATGTCAACTAAAAATTCAACAACAACAAAAAATTAATAAAAAAATTTAATTTATATAGTTAAAATATGCAAGGGCTGGTTGACAGATTTGAAGCCCAATTTTTGAATACATAATGTATGACCTTATACCAGCGATTATTATTAAAGTTCCCTAACTTGACGGTATACAAATTTTGTTAAATATGCAAATGTAAGGTATATATTTTTGCATAAATACATGTCCAAACTTGAACTGAAGCAATTTTGTGATGTAAATTTTTGGGATATATTCAAAAATTGTTGGTTGGCCATTTTGCGCAGTGGCCGTGAAGTGTTAATCAAATACAGCGTTGCCTCGATATGACAGTTAGATGGCGATGGCAAGTGACAGAGAGAGAGAGAGAGAGAGAGAGGGAGATAGAGCGAGCGCGATAGATAGCTAGATTTGGCCATAAACATAAAAGAAATTGGCTTAAAGGCTTCAGGGCTGCCATCGGTTGTGAAGCCATGTGAAGCCAATTTATTTGCATTCTGTTTCGGTAGCCACGGCAACATTTTTATGAAGCGCGAAGCATTAAAAATCATATAAAATTTCCCTTTGACAAAGCACAAAGGGCAGCCCAGCTTGAACCGGAGACCGGAGCCTGAAACCGAACCGTCGTCCGCACTATTAAGGCTCCCGGCTATGCGTGTCTGTCGGTCCGTCCGTCCGACCGTCCGTCCGTCCGTCCGTCTTTGCTTTGGCCCGTGCCCCGCACAGCTGGCACTTGGTGCACTGGGCGGGCCAAGAGTGAGCTCAGCCAAGCATCATCAAATGCAGCACATGCCGGGCAGACAGTAGTCGAGTAGTCACCCTTCGGCCTTCACCCCCTTCAGCATTCAACCTTCAGCCTGCTC
Source organism: Drosophila robusta (assembly GCA_035043565.1). Classification (NCBI taxonomy): domain Eukaryota; kingdom Metazoa; phylum Arthropoda; class Insecta; order Diptera; family Drosophilidae; genus Drosophila; species Drosophila robusta. The sequence goes on along the minus strand of JAWNMW010000583.1, from coordinate 5,520,242 downwards.
AACCCTAAACGAGGGTGGAACGCTGCCAAGCCCCCCGCGTTTTGCGCTGATTATAAAATGCAAAACTAGCTTTTTACGAAAACTTGCTTTTATGTTTACATTAAATTTATTTTTCAGCCCTCTCTCTATTACACTCTTTCCGTCGCCTTCTCTCCGCTTGAGCGCTTTGAGTATCTTCATGCATGGAGATAATAATAAGAGTGAAAAGGATTTTTTTTGACGCATAGCGAGTCCTTATACCCTTTAAAATCGTTGTTGTTGTAGCTAGTATTATCATTGTTGTTGTTGTTGTTGTTGCTGTTGCTGTTGCTGTTGTCGTAACCATGGTAGCTGTATTTCATGTGTCCGAGTTGCTGCAAATAATATGCTGCTGCTATGTAATTTGCCTTTTGCTGCACAGATTTGGTAGCTGCAGCGCACAGTGGGAGAAGAACTGTTTTTTGTACATATTTTTTTTTAATTTACAGCAATATAAATGATTTTCTTAAAACTTTATAAGAGCAAATTTAATGTACGCAATAAGACACTAAAATAAAAAGCAATTTTGTAAAATAAATAAATGCTTCAAAAGCATACTTCTTAGTTAAATAAATTAATTACAGTATTTACTCGCCCATTGAGTAGTTTCAGAACAAAAAGAGCTTTTAATTTTCGAGATTTTATAACTTCTGAAAGCCCCATTTTTCAAAACTAAATACATAAAAATATAATGATTACAATTATTACGAAAGGTATTTATTTAAACGGTTAGAAACTGGCAACGCAATCGATTATTGACAAATAAAAATGTTATATTCAAGGCGTTTTTTGCATTAACAATGCATATTCTGAATTTGGCATAACTCTTACTGTAAGTCTTAATTTTTATGTCTAAGCTTTTCTTGAACACATATAAAATACAGTTGGTTAACTGATTCATAATGCGTTTGATGTGGAGCGGAATAAGAAATGATAAAAGAGCTGTAAGTTAATCACCATTAATGCTCAACACTCTTTTAAGGTATGGCCATAAAAACTCGAACACTTTTTCCTCAAATAACAGTTTTTGTTAAATTTTTTACGATTTTTTTACCATCACCTGCGGCAGCCTTTCGGAATTGAGTTACAGCGAATGCAAATACGGGCTCCACTGTGAATTGCAAGCCATTGTGAAAAGCTAATTAAATTCAGTATGAAGTTGGTTATGCTCCGCTTGGCGTCTCGAATTTCTTCTGGTTGCGCTATTCAATATATAATTATGGTTAGTTGATATTGTTGGGCGTTGTTCGTGCCAACGTTCATCTGCAGCTGCAGCACATCCGCAATTTGCAACCTACCCACCAAACCAAGCCACCCAACCCAGCGAGCGGTGCACAGGGCAACGAAGTGACCGAACTAACTGCCGCCATGTCGTGGGTCTCGAAAGAAGGGTTTTCTCTCACACACACATAGATATGTGTATATCTGTATGCATGTGTGCTTGAGGTCGTGGCCCTGGACCGAGGTGCTTCCGCCCCGCCCTCTCGCCCTCCCTCCGCCCCCGCCCCCCCAATCCAGTTGTAATCAGGTTGCTGCACGACGTCGACGTTTACTTTTTGACTGCCAGAGGCAATTGCTTTATTAAGAGTTTCTGCTCTACTTGATACAAGTACAGGCGACTCCCTGGCCAGCCGCCCCCTGGCTCGCACACCCTGCCACGTGTGTGTGTGTGTGTGCGCGCATATTTATCTCTATCTGTGTGTGTGTGTGCAATGCTAAAGCTTAATCTTACTTAGTTAACTTTAAATTAAATCTTGATATTCACATATCGTTGACTCAGCCCCTGCTGCTGACCTCGCCCCTGCCCCTGCCCCTGCTGCCGCTGCTGCTGTCTCGCCTCGTTGTGCGAATTGGGCGTGGCAGCGGGGGGTTGGGTGCCAGAACATGGCGTTGTTTTAATGTGCAGGCGCACTGCGCTGGTGTGTGTGTGTTAAAGTGTTTGTGTGTGATGCCAATTTTAATGCGGTCTCGGTGCACCTTCACACACACACACACACACACATCCACACACACATGTGTATACACTGTTGGCAAAGGGGAGGGAACTCATGTTTTTGCCATCAGGCAGACGGTTTCACATTTTTATTTCCATTTCTCACAATACATGTGGGCATTATTAGTGCAGATGTGTGTGTTACCATAGAAATTTTATTTTAATATTTTTTTAATGAGCATGCTAAAAATTTAATACATTTTTTGTTATATGTGGCTGGCATTTATTTTTTTTTGTTTTTAACTCTGTTGTTGTTGCAATTCCTGTTGCTGCTACAATTGCATTGCGCCCCAAACTGTTTTATTTTTATTTTTTATGGTATTTAATTTTTATTTTGTACAGTTTCACATTACATACTCGCTTTACATGCTTTGCACTCGACGCTTTCGTATGTGGCTTTGTTGTTGAGGTTTTTGCGGGCTTTCGGTTAATGCAAAGGTTATCCAGCAATTTGCACATATACCGTAGGTATCTGAGCTATTTAAAACAAGTATTCCACATATTCTGATGAATTTTCATTTTTTCTTTTTCCATTAACAGTATCTAAAGCAAACTGCGGGGGATTAGAATATGGTGGCTGGTTTGAGTGGGTTGTGATTAAAAAAGCGGAGTGTCATAAATTTCTTTCTGAGAAAAAATGTGAAAGCATTTTAATTTTGTTAAGACTAATTTGTGTGTGTCGGTTCTTTTATCAAACAAAATGGAAAAGTGTATTAAATTTCATGGGCAAAAAAGTTAATTAAATTGTTAGTAGTTTTACATTAGATTTTCACCTTAACTGTTCTTAACCAAACTTTTAAGTAAATTAAAAAGATACGAATTTTAAAAAAATAACCAAATGTTTAAATGTAGTAAGAATACGACTTTTTTTTGTTAGGAGTAATGCTGTGTTAGTATATAGAAAATCCTTTTTTATTTCATCCTTAGAGATTTTTATTTTATCAGCAAATACCGACTATGCAAATGTCAGAATTTATTGACCGTACGTAAATATATATTTTTACCTTTCAATACATTTACATTTTTACAGTTGCAATTGCTAAATAAATGGTTATTTTATTGGCAAATTTATTCAAGATTGCATCATTTTATTTGTTGCAAATGTTTCATTCGTTACCACAAAATTAATTTCCGCCGTTGCCATCAATTTGTTCGAGTAAAGCCAAATAGAATTTGCGGTATATGTGATATATATTTTTTTAGGTTTACACTAAATATAATATTGGTGGTCTATATATTTAAGTAAATAAAATGAAATATTTGCTATTTTAAAGTTAAACGTTAGCTGCAATTTGTTTTGAAATTACAAATATTGCAACCTTTGAATGTGTCTATATGAGTTTTGCCGTAAATTAAAACACATATATTATAACTGTTGCTGAGTTTCGTAAACTTTTCAATTAGTTTTTGTTGTTGCTTGAGCACTTCAAATTCTCTATGAAAATGATTGCCACGCGCGCACACAACTTTATGTAAAGTTAGCAACCAATTTGTATACCCTGTAGCCATTAAAAACTGTTTGCAAGGGTATAATATATTTGTGAAATATATCTCGAATCTTCGAGGTCTTTTTAATTGGTGACAATTTCTCGCACTACCGTACATATCGATAAATATCGATCGCCAAATCTCCTTCTTATGTATGCAAAATAGTTTAATGATATTTTTTAGCGCTTACGTACAGGGTAGCCGCAAGTCATAAGCGCTCAACAAGACCAATTTTGGTTATTAGATTTCAATTTAATTAATTTGTGACTTTATTTTGATGATAAAAGGAAATCTTGTATTAGAATTGTATAAAATTTAAATTAATTCAATAAATTAATTGAAAAGAAGGACACGATATGGACTAGGATGTACATAGGATATTCGTAGCTATCTGAAGCTTTTGACAGCCACGATGCGTACTGACATTCGAACACATGGATTACATTTATTCCATTTAATTGACACATCGATAAGACGGCAAGTAACGAGGCGCAATTGATACAATGCGACCTATACATAGTCGCACAGCCAGTGTTGTACACGCTCTGCTATAAGTTAGTGCACGGGTATTTCTATGCTGGATATTCTGGTATTAGTGCCCTTTTGTTAGCCATCTAACCGTCTCGCTCTGACGCTGCTGGCAGCCATTTCTTCAATGGCAGCAAATTTGTTGGCAACAATTTGAAACGCTCATTTGTTGGGGCATTCAGTGAGAGGGCCTTTGATGCTGGCTCCAAGTGAAAGCAGAGCAAGAAAGAATGCAAAAAAAAAAAGGAAAAGTAAAAAGTAAACTTGCCAACTAATAGTATAAAACGTAATGGGAATCGGAATAGGAATCGGGAAGTTCCCGGAATGGGAACTAGAAATGGGAATAGAAATGACAAGAGAAAGACACTTGGGGGCTACTCGGGGGTGGGGAGCTCGTGCGTCGAGTGGGTGTGTAATTTCTTGTAAAGTGCTCAATGAATCGAAATTAATTAGTAAAGGAAGCGAAAGCAAAAACCGAGAAAGAAACCAGCTAAGCAATGCAAAGGCAACAATTTGTAACCTGATGGAAACAAAGTTGAAGAAAAATAACGAAGGCAACAGAGAAATAAAAAATAAAAATTAAGATTTTCTTTTGCTGTTATAAGCATTTCTATTTCTATTTTATTTCTCAGTCTTTCGTTTTATATTTTATTTTTTTACTGTTGACTTCTCTCATTTCGACTGGGTTTGGGGCACCGTTTTGCACATTGCCCACGCTTTGAAGTGTGGAAATTTAATTAAATTCAGCTGGCGTAGTAGAAAAAAAAATGTATCCAGATGAAATAAACTAGGCGACAACACAATTTCACGAAAGGGTCCCAGTTTGTCGCTGGGTCTTGTCCTGTAAATTCGCACTTAATTAGAATTGCGATTACGGGGTCTTAGCCCGTGCGGCTTTGCGTGCGCTTCCTTCAGTAGTTGGCACATTTTTGCGCAGCTTAATTAAATTGCTGGGTCACAGCAATTTTTAAGATACTCTCCTTTCGCACATGCCCAGAGTTGCCCACCTTCATTTCACGTTTAATGGAGCTGAACAGGCGCTCGCGCAATTCCACTGAATTTCAACTCTTTTGATTTTTATCGGTGCATTGAATATGGTTTCTTGGAATCGCTTATTAATATTCTCTGTGAAGTTTTTACTAAGAAGCGTATAAATTAAGTGCCGTTCTTAATGACATTTTATTGAGTGCAGTAAAAAATAGTTCGCGTCTTTATAAATTTTAAATTGTTTTACCTAAATGTAAGTTATAAGTATTAAAATTAAGTTATTTAAAAGTGTGCTTGCATTAAATATTATGTTTACGGCAACTTTTCCGGGAATGTGTGAAATATGAAACATGATAAATTATTGTCAAACTTAATGAGCGCTGGAAGTTGGCAGCACTACAAAATTTATCTTTTCGATTATTTAACAGCTTGATAAATTTCCCAGAAAGATAGCTAGCAGCTTCTCAAAGCACCTGTCAAATTAAATAGAAACGTTCTGTTTTACGAGTTTTCATTCCGTGCGTTCAAATTTATTAATTTAAATTTTAATTGGAATCCTTAAGCACACACTCGAAAATTGTGCTGGACTTAATGTTGAAGGAATGATGTTGAAAACGTTTTCAGTCATTTTGTGGCTCACATTTAATTGCATATTTTAGTCAGATTTTTGGGCCAGAACGCACACAAAGTTATTCCAAAGAATGTTTCACAAACAGCAATTATTATCAACATTTATGCTTGACTGGCCTGGCCTGGGGATTGTTGTTATTATATTTTCAAGTTTGTGGTATTTTTCTTATGTCCCTTAGGTCGCCGGTCTCGGTCTCGGTCTCGGGCTCGGTCTCGGCCTGGCCAAGTGCTTCAAGTTAACAACGGTAACATTTTGCAGCTGTGCATTGCTCGAGTGCGGCCAAGCTACTCGCCAGCAAATCTAAATTACTTGTGTCGGTGCGGTACGGTTCGGACCGGCCCGGACTGGACCGGTTCCGGGTCTCAGTTCGGGTCTGCCTTTGGGGTACGGGAATTCAAGTCCGAATCCGAGCTCCAGCCACTTCATATGGTTGCCGGACTCTGGCACTTGGCAACGACCAAGGGGCACTTATTTTTATTAACTTTTTGGCAAACTAAGTGCACTTCAAAGTCTGCTTTGAGTGTGTATGCGTGTGTGTGCGTGTGTGTACGTATTTGATTGTCTGAGTGGGCGTGTGGGACGTGTGTCGTTGCTATGTGAACGCATCATCTCAGTTGAGTTGGAACGTCTTTTGATCATTACTTTCATTATACATGTGAAAAGTTAAGACATTATTTCGCTTTAATTTTGCAAAGCATTTGCTAATGCATTATCGCCCGGAAGATATTGTGGCGATACTTACGAAGAGAGCTGGAGAGTCAGTTCAGTTAAAGTTTATTCTGCTGCTTATATATTCCATTCCATTAGTTTAATATTTATTGAAGACATGAAAGCAATTTAAAAGCTAGTGAACAACCGACGGCAATCTATAGCTATAGAAAAGCGATATCATTGTCAATAATGGATAGTCGGATATATTTTAGCAACACGCATAGACGTCCATATTGATAGAAGATAAGAAAGCGATAGAAAAGCGATATAATGCCTGTAAATTATTAACTTTTGCCAGTGAGGGTAAGTTTGTCTAGCCTGTAGAGGTATTTAAATATATAGATTTTATGATATTTATCAAATTGGTAGGGTTGTCACACATCGCAACTTAATTAATACTAGCTACAAGCGCCATCATCCAATAACTCGTTGAGCATCCGGCAAAATAAACTGCGCTAGTTGATGGAAATGTGATTCACAAAGGAATTGTGCATATTACAGAAATTTATTACATTCGTTATAATTGGTGGAGTTGTCACATTTCGCGCATTCAAATCTGTTTCAAAAGTCCGCAATCAATTTTCATATCGATACAGTTTTGTTTTGCTATTGTTTTTGCTTATGGCGGACATGCGAAATTCGCGTCCTCCGCCTACTCATTCGTCCCAAAATCCATAAGCTGGCAACAAGCAAAAACCATTTGAATTGACTCTATTTTTGTTTTCGTGTATTTTTGTTTTGTTTGTTTGTTGTTTTCTGTGGCTGCATTTCGCGTCGAGCGCATGAAAGGCAAACGCAAACCAGCCCAACTCTATAAGCAGCATAATCCCCACCTCGCTGTTTGCTCTTATCTTCCCCATCTCGATCTGTCTCTCTCCCTCCCGCTCTCTCTTTGATTGCTGGCAAAAGCTGAAATTGAAAACTCAAAGTACATACAATGGCAGTGCCATTATGGGCGCTGCTGACATGCATATGTGCAGCAAATTTTCCAGAATTTTGCACACGCGTACGCACACACTCTCATATGCTCATCTAAATACATACACACACACAGAGAGAGAGAGGCATAAACACCTGCCACGCGCTGCACAAACAAACATTCAATTATAGCATACTTTTGTGCGTCGTCTCAAAATGGCGTCGCACAGTTTCGCATAGTCAGCACAGTTACAGTTAGAGCTCTCTGTTTTTTCGTTGTTGCTGTTTTTTGTTCTGCACTTTTCTCCATCTGGTTACATGCCCTAACATTTGGCCACCTATAAAATCGTTAAAAGCATGGCGTGCTTTTTTCACGCATTAAAATTAACAATTTATCAATACATTTTACATTTTAATCTACCGACTAAGTTAAGGTTTTAGAAAGGTTTTTATTACTTTCTAATTTTTTTGGATTAAGAATTAAGTATTTTTCTTTTTATCTTCTTATAGCTTAACTCATTTTTAAGGCATTCAATATTCCATCTCGGCTGTGTTGTCAGAACTTTTGTTTTTATTTGTTACTTATTCCGCTGTTATACTCCATGATCAAAAGGCAAAAAGAGCATATTGGCTTTGCGAAATATTCAGCCGATTTTTGGGTATTTTGGTTTAAAAAAATAAATAAAAACCACCATTTACTTTAAGTCTACACAGTTTCACAGTCTCAGTCTTAAATTTAGAGTCCCTAAGACTAGCCAACAAAAGAAACTCAGATCTATTAAAATTTTAAAGTTCCAGTTGAAAAGTCAGCGCTTTAAAAAATCAAAATAAAGTAAATTTCTATATTTTGAAAGTAACTGATTATGTGGAATAGTATCAAATTATCAGTTTAGGCGTCACTATCGCCGCAATTAACGGCTTTAAAGTTGCCGTTCACTGCCTCATCGCTAGAGTTATAGTCACCAAAGTCATCGTCAGGCTGCGAACAGAGTATTAAACAGTCGCGATGTTTCGACTGCGAAGGCTTAACTATTTTTTGTTTTATTCCGCACAGCATGCATCAGCTTTTTGCCGGTGTGCAATGGCGATGGCTTCATTTGGCACACAATACCGTAAAGGAACAACAACAAAAAAATAAGTAAGAACGTTGCAGTCGGGTGCAACCGACTGCACAATACTCATATACAATGTAAGAAACACGTAATAAAAAAAATGTTTGCATATGGGTCGGGTTTAGACTGAGGAAACTGCCGAACAATTAGGACTTAAGCTTCAGAGATTATCAGTCAAATTTTTGTCAATTATAATTTGTCTGCTTAGCCAACAAATCTTTATATATATATCATATCATAACATATCATATATATCATATACGGATAGACAGACGGACAAACCCAATATACTCTTTTCACTTGGTGAACGAGTGTAAACGCCCACGTATATGAGCTGTTGCCTCACGGTTTGAGTGGGTGAGAGTGTGCGTAGGTGTGTGTGTGTGTGTGCGTGTGTGTGTGTGCACCGGTTGCCTTTGTTGGTGCCACTAATAGTTTTCAGCTCGTAAAAGCTTTACTGTGAGCCTTCGATCTTGGCTTGACTTGCGTCGGTTTGGTTTCGTTGCGTTTTCACATGGCTCAGCGCCATTTGTTGCTGTTGTTCAAGTTGTTGTTGCTGCTGTTGTGTGCTTAGCAAGGCGGAAACTTCCCAGGCAATTTCCGCTTTAAGTACCATTAAATTCGTATACGTTTTAATGAGCTCTCAACATGATGCTGCCAGTCAGCCAGTCTTTGAGTCTGCTCGAACTGTCCGTCCATCCGTCCATCTGTCCGTTTGTCCGTCCGTCCGACCGTCCGTCCTTCCGTCCGTCCGCGCGCCCACCGCACTGCTCTAGTCAGGTCTTGTCTTTATTTTAATGACATTCGATTCGTGTTTATCCTGCAGCACGACAGGTATGCTGTTATCCCAAGTTTAGACAGCAGCAGCATCAACTTGAGATGTTATTTTGTGCGCTGATGTTTGCTTGGGGTCGTTTGCTCCAATCGCTTGCTGGTCAACAGACAGTGAAATCTGCTTAAGTTTGCTCACCTGCTGCTGCCTGCCGCTTGCTGGCAAACAAATCGATTCATTATCAGCCTCGCTTGTTAACCACAAAAGGCCCGGCCCATCGCAGCTGGCAAACTAATTAATTTTCTTGCTTTCGAACATTGCGCATACGCCACGTTACACATAATTACTTACTGCCCAAAATGAAACCTGCTGCTGCTGCTGCCTTCGCTTTGTAATAAATAATTCAAAGCGCACATGGCACAAAAGCACAAAACATTGGGAGCAACTAAGCTGCTAAGATGCCAACAACAAAAACAACAACATCACCATTTGACGCCACTGTTGGTTGCAAGTTGTAAGCGCTTCCGATTTTGGTTGGCTAGCAGCGGAGCACTTAGAGAAAATAAAAATCGCTCTCAATTTGAGTATGAATGGAATAGAATTAAGACCGTTTTAGTGCTATTCAATTTCGGCCACATTCTTAAATTTATTCACGGTTCCAAACCGACTTTAAGCCGAACCGATTCGAACTTGGAATCCCAATTGTTTTAGCTCTCAATACAGCCAAGCCAAGCCCAAATGTATCACATTTTCTTTTTAATATATTGGTTGAAATATAATATGTATAAAATATCTCTAGACGGTATTTGAATTTTAATTTTAAAATTGTAAATCACCAAAACAAATGTAAATTTAAATTTAAAATATTATTAATTAAATTAATTTTAATTATTATAATTATTAATTTAAAGTAGCAAAGAATACGACAAACCAATATTCAAATCAAGACCAGCATTGACTTGATAAATCTAGTTTACAATGTAATAATTAGTTAATTAAACAGTAAATAATGATTACAAGAATTTACGTTCTCTTACGTTCTAATATAAGTGCAACATTTTCTAAACTAATTTCATGTAAAGGCATAAAGATCTTAAGATAACTTGTAGTTGCCTGGCTTTTGGCATCTTATTAGTGCAATAGTCTCAATTTTTTCGCTGAGTGAGCCTAGTTACTGGGCAGAGATGCGGGCTGTGTGTATATGTATGTCTATTAGTGCGAGCAAAAGCAATTATTTGAGCGAAAACTTTGAGGTTCTGCGGTAGCCAAGACTTGCCTTGTTGCCCTGCTGTTGGATTTAGGTTTTGGCTTACATTATCTCAGTGCGTTTTACGTTTTAAGTTGCCATTAGTTGGCATATAGAAATGCAGGCGAAAGCTGAAAAAGTTTTTCAGCTTTGCTTTTCGTAGTTTACTGGCTTAGTTTTTGTTCCGTGTTGTTGCTAATGGCTACCTGGTGGGGAGGGGCGTGGCGCGGGCTCAAAAAGATTAGTCAGCCAATGCTAAGTGACTGCGATTTTTCTTTTTTATGGCTCAGATACTTTTTGCTCGTATATTTAAAGGTTTTTTTAAATAGTTTATTATGTAGCTTTTAAAGATTACGAGCACTTCAACGTGCATGTTTAATTAAATTTCATGTAGCTTTTGAAGCTTACATATATGTTAAGTGAAATAAAATTAAATGTTAAATTTTTTTTCAGTTTACGTATAAAATGATATGCGTATAAATACTTTGTATGAGTTTTAGCAACTATTTCCAGCTGAAAAGGAGTACAAGAAGAAATGCTCTTTGAATTTGTTTGCTAGTGCTCTTCTATGCGCTTCTCATCGTGCCAAGCTGCAGTGCCATTCACTAGAAAGTGTCGCATCAAATCAGTTTCGTAGTGAATGGTAAATGGCTGCTACGTGGGCACCTCAGGCAGATGCCGTACTCAGCAAATTAAATAAACAGCTATTTGGCATGCAGATAGCGAAATGTGCAATTACATTACATGAATGTATACACCAACATCACACACACATGTACACACATGCACACTGAGACATTTACATTCAGCGGACGTCGAATTTCCATAACACATCATTTCAAGCAGCCGACGCGACGCGTCGTGCAATTTATCATGTATGTTGACATGGCAACTGTCATTGCTCCAGGTGCCGATGCCTGTCACTCAGCCATGCAGGCTGGCAGGCAGGCAGGATGCAGGCTGCAGCATTATGTGGCATTTTGTATTATGGCTTACGGCTTACTTGCCACTTGTCATGCCGCTTTATTTGCCACATTGCAAGTTTTTGGCCGCTTTGTGTCGCCAGATCCCGGTCTATGGCTGTCCCTTGGCGCTTGCAACTTTTGTTTGTATACCCTGTAAACGTTCAAAGTCGATATAAAGTATTATCGATTTAATTCTGATCAGCATTAACAGCATTTTTAACCTTTTTTCAATAAATATCGATTAAATTTAACTAATTTAACTTCAGACTTCCATTCAAAGACTTAAAACTTGTCAAGTAGGCTCTTATACAGAATATCCAGATCGTGCTTCTCTGATGTCAATAAATATAGATTTTTACCACATAAAAATTTAAGAACGCCTAACTTTAAATATCAGCTTTTATACAGAAAATATTCCGTTTCTCTGTAATCGATAAATATCGATTTTAAATCTCTGGTTTTTAACAAAGCTCGCAAAATCTGTTAAGTAGGCTCATACATGGTATTAACAAATTAAACATATTTTCCATTTGTGTACAGGGTATCTCCTAGTCAGACACTCTCGTCCACAGTCGAATTGTTTGTTTTAGTGGTGCTGTTCATCAACCGTTTGCAGGGCAGGCAGACGCTCAAGACGACACTTAATTATGTGTTTCCACTGCAGCGGCAGGACCAAGTTTTTCCTGTGCAAGAAAAATTGCTGGAAAATGTCAAAATGATTTCCGCCCGTTGTTCAGAGCCGGGCATCATAAATTATTGAAATTGCCCGTCTGTCATAGCCATAGTTGCTTGTTTCCCTCTATTGTGTTTTAGTTTCTGCAATTCTTTAGCTTCATTTCTCTTTTATTTGTGTGCTTTCTCCTATTTTGTGTTTTTCTGCAATTTAATTTGGCAGCAGGTGCGACGTGGCGACCCCGTCTTTAACAGAACTAAGCATCGCAGTCAAAGCAGTTGCAAGAAACTTTTCCACTTACTTTCTGGCAACAGCGAATAACGAAAAACAGCAAAAAACACAAACATTTTCTTTTTGCTGTGCTCTTCGCTGCGGTTGGAGCTAAACTATTTGCCAGTGTATTGTGCGGTTTTCAAAGGGGTCGGGGTTGGGGCCGTTCAGGGTCATGGCTGCTATAAAATTTATTTTGTTTTCGCATAACTTGCAAGTGTTTTTTCACCTGTTCTGCACTTTGTGAGTGTGTGTGTGGGTGTGTGTATCTGCCACTCAATAAATAACAAGCGAAAATAAACCCACCTCAGCGGAAAAACTTGGTATAGTTTTGGGAATGTTTTTGGCTGATGGTGGCAGGAACTCACCTTTACATGACAATTTGACAGCTGCGTTTTTGATCAGGTTTATCTAGCTCTTCCCCAAATAAATGTCTAATTAAAGAATGTTGCATGAACATAAATTTAAACCAAATGAAATAAAATAGAGATTAGCAAACTAATAACTTATATAATAATAATACCTTCATGATATTTATAAATAAAACATCGTTCTAGAAATAAAAGTTCGATGTTGATTCTGATCATATATTGGGAGCTAAGTAAAGCCGAGTTTCTTTGGGATATTTAAGAGAAAGAGATTTATATTTGCGACCGGTTTAACCTATGACCCAGCCCAACTGTAAAAAGTCGGATCTCTTTCAAAACCCATCAAGATGTCTTCCAAGCTACATTGTCTGAAAACAGTTAAGTGGCGGATAAAGGAAATTTATTTAATCTTTGAGATTTGAGATGCGTCTATTAATACGTAAAATTTGTTGTGAACCGCAGCGAGGTTATCAAAATATACAGGTCAAGTAATTAAAATGAAAATAAAACGCAGTGCAATGAACTTGAAACATGAACAATTTAACGTAGAACTATACAAACGGCTTTTGAAATGATTTCGAAAGTGATTTGTGGATGCAAGAGTAGCAAATGTCGCTCACTTCTTAAGCTTATCATCGTGATGCAGATGATGTTTCAGCATAACGCCATCGCCGATCTCCAATCGGGAGCGGCCCTGTTCGACGCGGCTGCGCCGTAGACGCCTCAGCTCCAGCTCGACCAGCTGGTGGTCACGGCGATTGCGGTCACGATCACAGTCACGATCACGCTCCTTTTGCTGGTGCTGCTGCTGTTGCTGCTGCTGCTGCTGCAGCTGCGTCCAATCGTAGATGTGATCGAACTGATGATTGAGCGTGCGAAAGAGCAGGCGAAACAATTGCCGCAGATAGACGTAGTCGGGCTCATCCTGGAAGCGCAAGTTGCGTGTGTATTTCATGAACAGCGCGAACTCGACCGGCCACGATTTGCAAATCTCATCGATGCACATGCTGCGCTTCATCTCGAGTATCTTCTCGTACTTTTGCTGCTTATTGGGCGCCACGATGCCCTGCCAGGGCAGTTTGCCCATGTTAAAGTACATGATGCAATAGCTGAGAGATTCGAGATCGTCGCGACGGGACTGCTCCACGCCGCGCTGGGCATTGATGGAGGCGTAGCGAGCGGTGCCGGTTAGATTGCGATCCTCGCGATAGGGTATATGCTGGCTGCGCTCCGGATCCTGATAGCGCTTGGCCAGCCCAAAATCAATCATGTACAGCTTGTTGCAGCTCTTGCCCAGGCCCATCAGAAAGTTATCCGGCTTGATGTCCCGATGGATGAAGCTGTGCTGATGCACGCACTCCAAACGCATCAGCATCTGATCGCCCAGCATCAGTACGGTCTTCAGCGAAAAGTGGCGTTTGCATAAATTGAATAGATCCTCCAGCGAGGGTCCCAGCAGCTCCATGACGAGCGCATTGAAACGCTTCTCGCTGCCATAGTGAAACAGGACTGGCAGTCCGGCGTGCGGACCAATTTGCTCGTAGACCTTTGCCTCGTACCGCAGTAGCGGATATTTGACATCGATCGCCTCGATCTTGACGGCCACATCCCTGCCGTCCTGCGTGTTAATGCCCTGATAGATCTCGCCAAAGGACCCACTGCCAATCGACTTGAGCAGGCGATACTTGCCGCCGACTATGCGATTCTCCAGGGCCAGATTCGAGAGGTTCACCCGACCGGACTGCACCGGCTTGGTATTCATTGCTGGATTTGGTCACTGTCACTGTCACGGTCACAGTCACAGTCAACTAACAGTGGTTAAATACGCTATAATATGTTTTACTGTTGCCCGGTCATTGATTCAGGCGATCAATTTTTACTGCTGAGCACGGAACCCGGTTGGATACCTTCGGAAAATGCTCGTTAAAAATGTTCTTTACTTAATAAATCTAAAAATCTAAATGAACACAACGTGTGTTTGTTTATATGAGTGCCTGCTTTATGACATTTTTACATTTTTAGTGTCAAAATTTGTACACAGCAACTTCAACATTGGAGGTCAAACTGAGGTCTAAGCGGAATGTTATCTCAATGTACTTTTCTTTTCTGCATACATTTCTTTAAGTTGGCAACATTTTTTAACGAGTTGGCAACTTAAGCTGATTAAATGAAAAAAGTATTCAATATATATTCAATCCAAACAAACATTGATCGGTATTATTGTATTAATTTCCTCTTGTCAAATATTTGTCGCCTGTTAAAGTTGTATATATATATTGATTGTAAAATGAAGAAAACATTTAAGATAAACTGCATGTTAAATTATTTGTCCACCTTGTCGCTGGATATAAATTTAACAGCATGACAAATTAATTATTAGCCGGGAATTGAACTGGAAAGTGTGCGGGAAATCCATATAATTTGAAATAACTTAATTTCCTTTTATAGTTTAAATATAAATTTATACCATGAGCTCACAAATTGAAAATTAAACGATAAGCTAAAACAAAGCAAGGACATGGCCACGAAAGCAAAGTGAAATTGAAGCGACAATCAAATAAATAAATAATGTAGAAACGCTGGGGAAATAAAGCATTTATAAAGCCGCTTATGGGCCTCAATGATAAAGATAATCAAGACCACGATGATGATGTTGTTATTGCTGTTTCTCTTTCTAAAATGTTGCTGCAGCAGGCGTTGCAGCAGGACAATGCCAACAAAGAACAAAGCTTCTTAACTTTTGGTGTATGTGTGTGAGTGTGTGCCGGGCCGTGTATGTGTATGTGTATGTGTGGGTGTGCAGGTGCATTAAATGCTATTAAAATCGCTGGCCCCCGGCCCAAGCACCTTTCACTCACCAACGACCATTGTTAATCATTTTGAAACAAAAGGCCACACTTAAACAATAACTAAGCACGCAGTAAGTAGTAAGTAAGTCGATGACAATGGCGTGGGCGTGGCAGTGGGCGTTGGGCGGTCAACTGGCCAAAGACAGTTGCGTATACACACAAAAGTACTTTGGCCAAAACCATGGAAATAGACATAAAAAAATAAACAAGAAAAGAATAACAAGAGCGTTCTAGGCAAGAATGCCCGACTAAGAGATATCCTCTTGTTTCATTTTTACTCCAAAATATCTAGGTATCACAGAATTGAAAAATCCATCTTTAAAAACTTCTGTGTTAATTGTGTGATCGATCTGAAATTTTCGGGGAATAAAGATGGAATTCAAATAAATGCATCTAGTAGAAATTACGATTGTATATTTAAATTAATAAAACTCTGGGGGAGGTATTCAAAAGTAGATTTACCAAATTTAAGCTTAAATAAATGTGTGTTTGGTTTGATTGTAATCAAATGAGAAGAGAGAGAGATTTCCAGAAAGACGATGTGTTTTGCTGATACTACTGATCAAACATATATATATATATATCTTGCAGTTCGAAATGGATTGTAACAAACATTCGACAACTTTAAAATACCCCTTTGTAGCCATTTGCAATGGCCACTGGATATAAGAAAAATAAAAAGAAAATAGGAGGAACAGCAAAGCAGAAGCAGCAGCTGAAAAAGAAAATGACGATGAGGCAGCAAATAAAATAAAACAAATATAATGAGATTTCGTGCGGCAGCCAAACGGGGCAAGCCGAACACAAGCATTGCATACTTATCAGCGCGGGAGAGGTCAGGGCGGGTTGAGGCACGAAGGACGTGTACCAAAATGGCGGCTGCTGCTATCTTTTGTCTGGCTGTGTGTGCGTGTGTGTGTGTGTGTGCGCGCACAACAACTAAATTTATTTTAGTTTTAACTATTTGCCCGGCACAAACGACAAACGGCAAAAAGCGGGAGCTGTAAGTGTGTGTGTGTGTGTGGCATTAAGTATTTGACATTTACAAACAACAGATAGACACACACATACACTCACACACATACATGCAGAGCTGTACATACTTATTTTCACTTTTCACCAGCACAAAGCAAGTGTGCACAAAGGATATTATAAATTACATACTCTGTTATTTTTCCTCTCTCCTTTTTTCTGTATTATTTTCAGTGCCATTGGGAAAGAAAAAAAAAGTTTTACAGCCTTGTCGCTTGTGTGTTATTTGTGTTGTTGTTGCTGCTGTTGCTGTTGTTGTTTTACACTAGTTTCAATTTGGTGTCGTCTGGAGGCCCTTGTTATTGTAATTGTAGCAGTTTATGTTCTTTGCTATGCAAACTTAATTCCATTTCGCTGTTTATGTGCTTGAAGCCAAGTGCTTATGTACTTGTTAAACTTAAATATGGTGCAATACAGGGTGCTGCAATGCAACGCCACCTCGTTATCGTTGTGCCATGTAAATTTCTGTGTGTACATTGTTATGCAGGTCGAACATTGATTTTGATTTAATTGAATCAAAATTTGCTGCCTCTAAGACGCTGTCGAACATTGAGTGTGCAGAATACAGGGTGTCTGAAGTGTTTAACAAACAGCTTGCAGTGCATACAGGGTGATATATGCTGAATTTCACTACATTATTAACAAAGTGTTGCCATGGCTTCAGTTTAAATTGGTTAATATACAGGGTGTCCATAGTTTTTTTTTCTAAATAGTAAAAACTAATTTACATTGTTTTTTGTGATATGCTAGATATATTTAACTATTAATATTTTGTAGCCCGCTGCACATAGTTAGCTACAGCTGGGACACCCTGTTTGTCACAATCAAAGAAGCAACAGCAACAAAAACAACAAGCAGGCAGCAGCAGCGTCAAGCACGAAAAAGTGGTCACCCCACACAGTCAAAAGTCTGCACGTCTGGACAATTGGGATAAAGGGACGGACATTATTGCCGCTGCCAGCGTCGCAGTCGGCTGTGAGCGTCGCTGCTGCGGCTGCCCATGTTGCTGCCCGTGCTGCTGCTGCTGCTGCCGCTGCTGCTGCTGCGGCTGGTAGCAGCGACTGTACCCAGCGTACTACGCAAACAACTCACACAAACACACAGAGAAACAGTGTGTGAGCGAGAAAAAGAGGTAGTGTGCGAGACAGAGAGGCAGCTATACATAGGAGAGCAGAGAGCAGCATCTAATATGTAAAGATGTACATATGGCGGCATATGGCAACATTCCACGCTCAGCAGCAGCAGCAGCAGCGCTGCTCGCAGAGTTGACAGCAGCGGCAGCGGCAGCAAAAGTTTGAAGTTTCTGTTGACGTTGGCAGGCAGTAAAATTTCATACATTTTGAAAAGGCACCACCCCAATGAACAGGGGCAGCAACAGCAACAACACCCCGTGACCCCGCTTTGCCCATTTCACTAAATCTTTTATTTATTTTATTTTTTTTTTTGGCGGGGTGGTTTGTGTGTTGCGGCTGCGGCAGCGACGTCGACAGCGATGTTGCCGGGACCATAAAAATGGATTTTTATTATGCTGCTGCGGCTGCTGTTCTGCTGCTGCTGCTTCTTCCTCTCCTTGTTGTTGCTGTTGTTGTTGTTGTCATCTGTGTGGCTGAGTTTTACTCCACCTTGGGCAGAGGTAAAAGCAGAGATGCTGCCAGCGAAACTTTCTCTCAGCGCGCGTACATAGGGCTTAGCATTGAAAGCGCTTTTTGAGCAAAGCTTTGAGCGCAAGCTTGACCAGGCACTGGCAAAGCTCTCTGTGTGGCTGTGTGTGTGTGACAGAGATGGCAATGCTCAGCAAGTTTTATTTGATTAAATAATTAAAGAAAATACGACATATAAAATCCAGGCGATTTTAAAGCTAGATAAAAAGCTGGGCAGAGCGATGCGCAGCTCTTCTCACAGTTGGATTTGCTAATGATTGACAGAGGGAGACAGAAGAAAATAGTATTTGTGATGTAGCACAAAGCGAAGGGCACAAATACAGCTGCACATACGTTATATTTATAAAGTGTTGTTCTATTTAAAGCAGTTCTACATTTAATATATATTTAGAACAAAATTGAAAGCAGCATACAAAAAAGTTGAAGAGGTAAAATAGATAAGAAACTCACTCAAAAAAGCTTTTGGTTTTGCGAGTGCTGACAGCAGAGTTCACTCAAAATCGAAAGCCGGCAGCAACAGTCTGCCTGTGTGTGTGTGTGTGTGTATCCTTGCACATATATGCTGCTGCTTATGTATAAGCAACTATGTAATAAAAACAGGCAGCAGCAGGCCAAGCCGGGCGCTTGCCGATGCCACCCCAAAAACGGGACACAACTGGGATTAAGTCGATGCTGCGAGCAGCGCAGCTCGTATGCTGAGCTTGTGTATGTATATGTGTCTCTGTGTGCGCGTGCGAGTGTATTTTGTACTATTTTGTTGTTGCCTTTGCCATTTTGTACATAAATCACAAGCAGCTAACTGAGAGCTGAGAGCTGCTGCTGCCGCTGCGGCTGCGGCTGCTGCGCGTGTTTTGCAGCTGCTGCTGCTGCTGCGGCTGCTGTGGCTGCTGCTGCCGCTGCTGCTGCTGCTGCCTCTGCATCTGTGTGCGTGTGCCGCCATTTGAATTTCTCGAAATTGGGGTTCGCTACAACAAACGCAATTCGTAGTAGACGTTTAGGCGTCAACTAGTGCGCTTGGTGCTGCGCTTACACACGTAGCCACGATCAACGTTTGCCACGGCTACTAACTGTTCTTGCTGCTGCTGCTACACACACTCACACATATACACTCACACAGACACGCACACAAGCTACCCACACTTGACATGAGAAATGGCGAGCTGGATGAAGCGATAGAAAGCAAAATCAGAACAGCGCCAGAGACAGCGCGACACTCGACACTGGACCAAGCGAAAAGTGCACACAAAGGCGCTGCTATAGGCCAAATATTAAGATAGAGGACCTGATACAGAACAAAGAAGAAGCCCAGTCACACACAGATACACACAAACACACACACACACAACACACAACACACGCCACACACAGCTTGCAAACTTCACTACGACTCGAACAATAATTAATTATAATTTGGCTTTAAGCTAACCCCTATCCTATCGACAGCCACACAATTTTTTGCAAACAGCCCAGCTAAAAAAAACTAACAAAGAAACTAACAAGAAAATCAATTAAAAGTGAAACTCTGTGCAATAAATATTTTATAATAATTTTCAACTTATTTTCAAGTAAAAAGTGTTAAATGACAAAAGCCGCAAACGCAATCACTGATCAAAGCTCAACCAAAAGTCAAAAATTAATTGAAATAAAATAAAAACTTAACGAACGTTTCGTTCAAAGTGCGCGTCGTAACGCTAATTGGGTATGTACTTGATGTTGTAATGGAATATACGTCTTCTATATGTCTGTCAAATTTTTGGTGTTGTCATTATTATTGTTGTTGTTGTTGTTGTTCAATAAGATGCTTCAGACTCAATTTGATTATAATAAACATTATTAATAATCAAAGACAAACTTATAAAGTGAGTATACATTGTAATTTTTTAATAATACTCACTACACACGAATATATTACATAAAATATATTTATATTTATATAGCACACATAAAATCGAAAATCTTAAACGTTTCTTTTTAATTTTTGTTAAAATTACAATTGTTAAAATTTTGAGCATATAAAATATATGTATATTATGAGCGTATAATACTATAAGTTGTTAAAATATATTTATGATTTATCTAGATCTATGACGAATCATATATAATTTTTTATTTAATATCATTCAAATCAAATTCAATCTTGCAAACTAAGTCTATAAAAATATATTTCTTTGATATGATATGATATGATTTGTAAAAAACCTACTTAGCTAAATTTAGTATCTATCCTTCAAGCATCTGCTTTATAATAGGGTTCCAGAACATTTTTCAAAAATATCTGATCTGATTTCTTAACACCACTTGCTCTAAAAAATTGTTTGTAAAAACTCAGATTTATTTTTAGGATCATTTAGGAAATTTTAAAATAATTTAGAATTTAGCAAATATGATACAGAAATAGATTGATAGTATAAACAATTGTTGCAGCTGTTATAATAAACTTCTGTCGACTGGTTGTCATATATATATCTTATATTTTATAAAACTATATTGCTTTCATTTAATATATGGCTTATAATTGAATTAGTTTCGAACAAAACTCATCTGAAAACTTTATTAATTAATGTTTCACTCTTTATAAAGAGTATCCCCATAGAATTCGCCCAGGGGCAGGCAAACATTCCACAAACGAGTTCGACTAATAAATAAGTTAGAGAGCTGCCTTTGGGCCTTTGCTGGGCTACCAAAATTTTGTAGTCTCTTAATGTGTGTGTGTGTGCGTGAGTGGGCGTGTGGTTGACTACCACAGGCACAACTACACACACACACACACACACATACAAAGTCCCAACACTTAGAGTCTCTCTGGACAGCATCGGCATCGACTGCTGCTGTATTTGTGTCCGTATCCGTGTCCGTGTCCCTCTTCGTCCATGTTGGCTGATGGCGGGTGCTGTCGTAAAATCGAGTTCATCGTGAATTCGAAACGAGCGACAACCCTGCGAATCTCAAGCACAGACAAGGCCCAGGCAGGCGAGTGTCATGCGTCGTACGCGATGTCAAGGACCGCACCCAAAAATACTCGCATTTTTTTTCCTTCTTCTTTTTTCGCATTGAGCTGAGGCTGCGGCTGCGGCTGAGACTGAGGCTGAGGCTGGGTTTGATGAGGTTCTGGCTGGGAGGAGACCATGCTGTTAGATGATTTGTAGCATCAGCTTTTGGGTGTGCACAAATGTGTGTACATATGCGGCCATTAATGGCAGGTTGTTGGCATTGCTGTTGTTGTTGTCGCGATTGTCGTTGTTGTTGTTAGGTGCGCGGAAGGAAATGACATTTTTATGCTGCTCGTTTATCCCACCAAGCCCAAAGCATTGCTCTCAAAAGGGGCGACTACGTGCTTTGCATAAAAAGCGTTGCGAAATTTTTTTTTACACTTTCAAGTTGGCCCGTTCTTTATCTCTTACGCTTGGCTGGCGTCACAAATTTGTTGGCTGCGTTTCTTTTTTTATTATTTACTTTTCTTTTAAATTTCTTTTTACTTTGGGTTGCAGCTTAATTTTTGAAGTTTTTATGCCAAAAAGTTTGCCAAAGGTAAATTGTGTTGGGGTCTTTAAGCTGCAAGATTTACCAAAAGTAAATTGAGTTTTGGGGCTTTACTTTTATGGCGTCCTTGGTTGTTGCTCGTACAGTGTTATAAAATACGTGCAAGAAAATCAAATAAAATGAGAGGAAATTCCGAATTTTAGGGCGTTTATTTTTTTAATTGAAAATATAATATATATATATATTATTTATTTAATATGGGGTTAATTTTCAAGTCATATTTTCTTTTATATGTGGAATCCTAATATACTATATAGTATATTTTTAAACAAGGGAAGATTACGTTAGGTAGAACGGTTAGCATAGAGTGTGAAATAGTGTGTTTTAGTATACAGGAGCATAGTATAGTATAGTAGATATTATGGTATAATATAAGATAGCATAGTATGCTCTTCTCTACTCTTTAACTATACTTAGTATAGTATACTATAGTATCAAATAGCATACTATGGTATAGTATAGTAACATTGTAATATAGTAAAGTATGTTATATTTTGGTATTATAGGGAATCTTTTGATCTAGTTTGATCTAGTTTAATATAGAATTGTTCATAATAGTGTTTATATTATAGTATAGTTATGATGAACATAAAAGCTTAGAATAGAGTATATTATGGTTTCGTAATGAACTTAACTCCAACATTCGTTATATACCATATATACAAAATGTCTAAGAATCATTGACAGGACATCGAATAATGATTTCAAGTGCGCAATCTTTAAGGCCAAAACTAATGTCGAAGATTCGAAACACATTAGAATTACTTTTCACTTCAATAACAACACCTTTCAGTGCGTTTAAGTGCAGCTTCTAGCCTCATTCAGTCCCTTTTACAGCAAATTAAACTAACAGCCTTGGCATCTGTGGGGTGGGTATCCCCAGCTACTGGGGAAAAAGTAAAAATCTATAAAAAATGAAGAAGAGAAGAGGTGCTACGACCTTTAACACTTTCATCTTCCTTGCGTGCAAACAAACTGTCGCTCGTTGCATTTCTTTTGCCCTTCGTTTCCCTCTCCGTCTCCGTAGTAAAATTAGCTTTGTCTGAGGCAATATGGCGAAGCGTGGAAACCATTGACATTAAAATCATGTTTAAGGGCTCATATGACAGCAATGCGACAGCGCCGAGAACAGCTAAAACAACAACAACGGCATCAGCAGCAGCAGCAGCTAATTGCCGGCCATTGAGACAGTTTCGCACAGGGGGATATAAGAGAACAGGGGCTAGACTGTAAACAGGACACCATTTGCATGCTATATCTACGTGACTGTGTGCGTGCGTGTGTGTGTGTGTGTGCGTGTGCATAAATGCCTCAAGAGAGCAGGCATAAAAAGTTCTAAAAGCATTCAGCAAAGCGAAACTAAATAAGCTCAAGCAATATGAATACACTGAAAAATATATCTTTGTATTTAAATCAAAAATATATTAGGAAAGGCATTTTTGTAATGATCATGAGTTACAAATTGAGTTACAAATAGGTGAGGAGGATTTATTATAAAGTAAAACTTGGCTCAAATTTTATATTTAAATTTGAAATAATTATTGGAAATCAAAAAAAGCGTCTTAATTGTATTTGCGTATAAATTTAATATGTATAATACTTGATGTTGCCAAAATGAAACAGAAGAATTGAATTAGAAAGGGGATTTATTAAATACGTAAAATACTTTTTCTCACGCAAGAGTTCTCGTTCTATAAGCCTAACATTTTCCGAGGAAAACCAATTCTACTGAAATCTTAGAAAATAAAAAGGTTTCAAAAATATATCTATTGACCTAAATATATATTTGGCGAACACAATATAATGTAATAAGTACTCAAAAGTTATCTAACTATTTGCGAATCTTATTTATCTTAAGCTTCGTTAAAGATCTCGCATACTACATTATGTTTAAAATAAAATGTTCCTTTAAACATATTTTTTTAAAATATATCGAATTCTATTAAAATGTCATCATACTTTTAATTGTATCCCTTTAGCTCCAGTTTCTTTCAATGCTTTTCAGTTTTTTGCATATTGCTTGTTGCCCTTGATTGTGGCAGGGGGCAAGTCCTTTGCCGAGTCGAGATACTTTCAGTTCATGTGCAGGAAATATTTATATCCCAGTGTGTGTGTTCATGCTCATTGAAGCGTCAGCTATTTGACAATCGATAGAAAGGCGACTGACATGAGGATTTAAAATAGCTACGGTAAAATCAATAGACGAGCAGCTTTGGTTCCCAGCTGTTTTCCTTTCCATGTTTTTTTTGGCATGAGCCAAGACCAAGTTGACAGCTGCCGATTTGATGCAATTTTCATGAGCGCCTCTCTGAATCGCTGTCTGACATTTGGCCATTGTTATTGCCTTTTGGGCGCCAATTCGCTTTGGCCAAAGGAGGAAATGAAAATCTCCGGCCGATGCAGCCGCCTGTGCCCGGGCGCAAATGTGTGTCACGGGCCGTGCCTGATGGCCCATGGCTTGGACGCGTCCTTCAAGGGGCCTCTGTTCAATTGGCAGTTGTCGTCGGCTGTTGGCTGTTCGATCAGCTGCTGCCGCTGTCGCTGTTGACAACAAAGCGCATTCTGCTTTTGTCTAGCTGCGATACTCTCCCCACATCTGACTTGTATTTTCTCTCTACTGTGTGCATTTTCCAGATGCGCCCTGATTTTCACATTGTGTGCACATGAATGACTGTGTGTGTAAGTGTGTGTGTGTTTACTATTGATCGCAAAATAACAGTTGCCGCTCGTACTTCAATATTTGTACTTTAACAATCGAAAGAAAACAAATATGTGCTCATACTATAAAAGAGATTTTAATTTTAATATTTTAACTAAAATAATAGAAATATATTTACTCATCTACTTTCTTCCTTTTCGTGCTATTCCCAATCTTCTTTTCTTAAACTTATATTTTTATTTTAGATATGATATAAAGGGTATATACTAAGTTTGTTTAAATTTAAAATCTAAGCAAAAATGTACAAATAATATTATAAATAGAGCACTTAATAAAAATCCTTTTCAAAACTAAATAAAATTAACAATCCTTTATATTATGAACAAAACTAACCCTTTTCGTAAACTTATATAACAATTATGCCTATCTGCAATGCAAAATCTGCATTATAATGTAAGAGAAACAAAAAAACAATAAATTGAAAATATATTTAATGACTGTTGAAGTTGACGAAACCATCAAGATCTTTGGTCTATGGATGACATGCACCTTTGTGCTGCCTGATTGACTTGCCGTTGTTGCAAGTTCAGCTGCTGCTCGGCTCGAGCGAGAGGGTGTGCGGAGTGCGGCGTGCGGAGGGATAAATCAGAGTTCCATTGATAAAAACGCGCGCGCATAAACAGGATATAAAAATGCATTTGCAACGCCGTAAACGCCAGCAACAATAAAAGCAAAAGGGACACACACACACACGCACACACACAGTTGCACATAATCATGAAATCAGCAAGGATAACAATAACAAGGAGCTGCGGGCGCTCTCGCTGCGTATGTCCTAAGCCACGTTTGAATGAAATTTTATTTTCATTTTTGTTGTTGTTGTTGTTGTTTGGTTTCTTTTTTTTTGGCAGGACGAGGCGCTACGCAGGCAGCTGGCTGGCCGGATAACCCATAGCCAAAGCCAAACGTACCAAAAACCGGATTTCGGCTCTGGGCGAGGGAGAGCGCCTTTGTCGATCCTGTTACCGTGCGCCGAGATCAACCCCTAAAAGGTGGGATCGTGACTACTTAAGGCTCTGCTCGGCTGGAGAGTTTTGTAGCACTGCGCGCTCAACACTTCGAGCAGTTCGATCGCGTCGCTGGCAAGGATCACAGCTCCCAAAGGACCCGCAGCGAGTTTGGGCAAGCGACCCAAGACGGCAAATCAACAGCGAAAGTTCGCAAAGTTCCCTGGAAACCGGTTCGACGCGATGCGGTGCGGTTCGATAGTGCGGCCCGGGTCAACGGCTCCTTCCTGTGCCCAAAAGGAGTTCCTCGACGATCATCAGCTGTTTGCCTCGTGCATCTCATTACGCAAGTTCCTGTTTCGTGTCTGTTGTGTCCTGCAAGTTCAGGACTCGTGTGTGCCGTCGTTTGGTACGTTTTTCTCCTGGTATCCACTGTAGGCCTCTATGAATTTTAAACATAAGGCACGCGGTGAATGCCAAGAGCGAACGAAACTCTGCAATTCCAAAAATAAACAAACGACTACCTGAAAGTGTTTGCAAAATTTGTTAGCCTTTTAATATTATATTATAATATTGAGGGTTTGACAGCAATCTTTTGAAAATAAATTTTGTTGCGTTTTTATAAACATTTGTGCAAGTGATTTGTCAGTAATCAAATATAGTGCTTATGAAATTAAGATAGTTTGTATAGTTTGTTTTCCCGTTGCGCAATATATAACATCAAGCCAAGAGACAAAATCATTGGGTAAGTAATTTTACTTAATCATAGATGGAATATTTGTGCACAAATATTTGTGTAAAAGCAAAGACTTGTAAACATTAATCTAAGGCCCTATATAGAACTATCTATATTTTTAATAAATGGCTGGAATTATATAACCTTGGATTTTAGAAGAATGAATTTGAAAAATAAAGAGAGAGAGAGAGAGAAAAGTAAATATTGCGGTTTTGATAAGCAGATAGAAGCTGTACTGATCTTGATACTTAAATATATCTTAAGTTTGGTTTTCTCTTAGAATATGATTCTTATGTAATATATGTTTGACCTGTAAATATATTATTTACCATTTTTTATATAGATGAGGTTAGTTTGGATCCGCTGCTACCTTTAGTTTTATAATAGCGTAGAATCTATTTTACTCCATTAGCTAATGTAAACATATGGTCGGATAGCATATATATATGAAATAAATCTAAGTTTGGGCAAATTTAGGCAACGTCTCTGTGTTATATGCTTTAAAAATAGCCTTTTATAATAATTTTTGAGTGAAAGAAATTCAGACGAATTTGTTATAATCACCGCGACTGTGGCTAAAGTCTCATAGGCAGTGAGAAGTCCCTTAGAGAATGAAATTCCTGTTTAAAAAACTGAAAAAGAAAACAAATGAGTTATATCAACGATTTAAATTTGTTTTTTATATATATTTCCTAAAATCGGAAGATTTTGCAGAAAAGTTTCTCATTGAGCACTTAACTATAACTATTGTTAATTTTACTATAGCATAAACTCACAAACCCTCAACTTCACATTTAAGTAGTTATTCCCAATTTAATTGCCCACTTTTTCTTGGATCTGAACCCGATATCCCGTTGTTGAGCTTCCTGTTTGACTAAGTTACTTGGAAAACTCATCAACCAAGAGCGTTCAGCTTTCATATAAAAATTACGCATAAAATGCAAGTTTCTGGGAAAAGAGATTTGCATATTAAGGACTATTCCATTAGTCGACCGCTAAGCCTATTAAAGGGGCTAAAATAATTTTGCGCGTGGCATCTAAAATATGCCAATAAGCTTTTAAAAGCGGTAGAGGAAGAAAAAAGATTATAATTTCTTTGGCGGAAATTAATTTAGCGCCAGCTACATGGAGAGCTCTTGCACAAATATGCATTAGTTGGAGCTTAGTGCAGCTGCCGAGGACGGCAGGAGACAACGAAGGACAATCTGGCTTAAGATGGCGGATGAGGCTGTGCACAAGGCCAACGGAAGCGGAAATGGGCCAACTCATAAGTAAAGTTGCCAGGCAGACAAGTTGACAAAGGCAAATTTTATGCCCGTTATAACGCAATGAAGGCAACACGAACTGACTCTGTGGAAAATTGCAATAAGCGACGCATTTGACATTTAAGTGCATTTAGAAATGAGGTGTAGAAAAATCCCAGAGTCGAGAGAGAATTTTATAAAAGGTAGAGGCATGCACACGGAATTTAATATCTAAATATTTTAACGGGACTGACGGGCAGAGCGAACACACATAATCTCAAAATCGCAGAGCTGGCAAAATGCATGTAAATATGCAGTAATAAACAGAAGAAGGTGGCAAGGATAAAAGGAAGTTGACGGTTGACTTGGAAATACCCTGTGCTCATTTAAAAAATATTGAATTGTATTTAGATGTTTATTAAGTTGAAAGGATGTGAAACAGAGAGGGATTAAAGCGAAATTATAATTAAGAAATTCATGTAATTATGATTTATTAAGAAATCTCCATATATCAAAAGATTTTTAAAAACTCACTCTTTTAAATGGAAGATCTATAGGGAAAAATATATAATAAAATTTAGCAGGATTAATTTCACTTTATACTAAATACATTTAATAAGAATTAATAAATTCAAAACTAGCAAGCGTAAGAATAAAATTATATGCAACATTTTTTATAGAAAATGGAACTTTTCTAATATCTCAAAGCTCTCTAACTATTAAATGTATGACATGTATTTATAGTTTTGCTAAATATAAATTTGCTGACGAATTCTTTTTTAGTTAGTTCACCTGTCAGCTCTGCTAAGCCAATTTAAAGGCTCTCGTATCTGAAATATGGCTTAGGGGTGTTTACGATTCGATTACCCAATAAAAGTGTAGTGGGCTAGAAAAAATTTGCAACTGTGCTAACTGAGTTAACTTAGTTACAGGGTATGTGAAATGCAATATTAATGCGCAAGCGTTTTTTTTGTGCAGAAGTGCTGCTGACTTAGCTGCGACAAAACTAGCAGCAGGCGTGCTATATTGTGGGCGTGGCTGGGCGACAGAGTTAGCCATGTGCTATATATATTTAATACGTGCCTGTATGTGTGAGATGTGTACACACCCTCGCAATTTGTTCACTTCTGTTTCGTTGCGTTTCGTTTCGTTTGGTTTCTTTTTTGTGCGCCTTTCTACGCGCTTCTCACAGCGCCCTGGGCTCGATGCCGCTTTGGCATGCAAATTTGTTTGCATGCAAATGAAGGCAGTTGCCCATGTAGAGCCGACCACAGACACACCCACACACACGCACACACTTGGGGCATTGGGGCGTATGCGTTACATTTCGCATAATATGTACTTCGTTTTATTTTATTTTTTTATTGCAGCCGCTTCACCCACAGTCTCTGGCGTATATACAGGGTGACTCAGTTTGCGGTTTATTTTTTGGTAGCTATAAACGTAAACTTAATAACAGTTCAATGCAGATTACTGCCAAATCCTTGTGGGCAGGCGATGAGCGAAGCATTTGCCAACATTGTTTGCCTTTTTCTTATGCAAATTTCATTCGCAACTTGCTTTCGAGTGCTTGCGGTTGCCACATCCTCTGCATATTTATGTGCGTGTGTGTTTCTGTGTGTGTGTGCTTGTGTGCGGTTACTGTCAGGCAGCAAAAACATTTTGATTGGCATTTGCATAAGCAGTTCAATGCAATTGCATGCGGCTCCGGCTGCCTTTCACAGCATACTTTTGGAGCGCGCCCATTGAGGCAGTGCAAACATCGAGTCCCAGCATATGTACGGCTATGTTTGCCCAGCTGTATATGCTGTATGTGTATGTGCATATGAAATATGGCTATATCTATGCACATGCAGCCGTTTATATAGCTATTGCCGTTTATGAATGTGGCGAGGTCATTCGATTCGCTCATGGATGAAAATGTTCGCATTGCACTCATAAAAGCGGAAATTGAAAATATATAAATCTTAAGTAACACACACACACATTCAGCTAGACATAGGATATTGCATTTTGAGCTGCTGCCAGTTGCAGGACATTCGAGTGCAGCCTTTGTTGCTAACTGGCTGCAATATGTAAGAACTATTTCTAATTATTTTGCCTGATAGAGTTGAACATCATTAAACATGCTAATCATTGTGCAAAAGGATGCTTCTGTCCTTGTTAAAGAAATTACCATGAACCATAAAATTTGCACTGGCATAATTGATATCGTAATAATGAGAGCATAGTTAATTATCTAAGCTGAATATGTTTATTACAAAGCCGAAGTGGCCAAAGCGTCTCGAGAACAATTCACAAATGTGATTTGTCAATTTGAAGGCTTATTGTTTTCCCAATTATTTGATTTTAATTGTGAGAGGACACTGATAAGTACATTTTATGGAGAATTAGCAAAAGTATTAGTGAAAGGCTTGGGCGCCAATGGCTGTGCTATGAGCAATTAAATATGTTTGGAGGACTTATATATAAAATAGAGGACTTATATATAAAATAGAAATACATTTAATTTGGAGCTATTTTAATCTGAATAAGAGATGCACAAATAAAATAAATTAAATAAAATCGATTTTTAACTTATTTATCTAGATGAATTGGAAAATTTCTCTGCCGAGAGCACATAATATTTCCATTCCTTTTTACGATATATTCGTAAACATTTCACCAACAGTTTTGCCCGGGCCCTAGTGCATAGAGAGCATATTTTTCTTAAAAAATATTTGATTTGTGATTACTAACGAGCGCTGACGCTTTTGGAAGAGTTTTGATACTTTAATTAAGATTTTTCTAACACTCATATATGGTTTTTACCAATGCGCAATTATCATTGTCAAGCGCTAATGCTCTCAGTCTCTCTCTCTCTCTCTGCTCTCTCTCGAGAGAAATTAACATTTCAATTGTGATTTGCGAATCTTATGTATTTGATACTAGAAAAGACCTCGTTAATAAAGACAGAATTCAAAATAGGCATTTTATATAAAAGCCTGACATGATATAAGAAATAGCTCGTTTATTTATTTTAAAGATTATATTAAAATGTATTTATTATGGAAAATAAAACAAATAAAATAAATCGATGTACTACTGAAGGCAATATCCTGAAAACTTTAAAAACCACTTGAGAGAGGACTTATGCCCAATTGAATTTCAGTAAGCGACAATCTCAACAGAACCAAGTGTGTAAGCAATCAATTTAAGTGGTAAGAAGAAGGGGCTAGAAAACGCCATGGTAAGCAAAAGACTTAGACAGTATTAAGCGGAGACACGAACATAAATCCCCGAAGTGTTCAGTGTGAAGTGATGAACATGAACATTTTCCACATTTTGCTTGTTGTGCAGAGAAGTTGCCCGCTTTTCCATTTCCCCGCTTTCGGTATAATAAATCTGTGCATGCAATGAAATGTAACACGAGATATTGAATTCAATGCGATATGGCGCCGGAGACGCGGGCACGGGCCACGATGTCGGGGTTAGGCCGAACCAGGCCACTGTTTGCCGTGCGATAAAGAAAAGTGGCAGCAAATGCGGAAGAATAATGCGACAGTACGAACAACAGACGGCCTGCCAGGCAGCTGGGCGTTGAGCAGGGATGCTGCCAAAGCCGGGGCGGGTGCATAACAGTGGCAAAAATATATAGGCTGACAGAGAAATACGCACAGAGCGAAATAGAGAGAGAGAGGGAGAGAGAGGGAGAGAGAGAGAGCGGGGAGGAGGCAAGGGGACGGACACACAATTGAGACAATGCAACGCCCGCAACACGGAACAAGAACAATTGCAATGCGGCAACTAATATTTTATGCGTAAGAGCAGCACAGATATGAGCACGACAGCGAGGGTCGTTTTATAAGTTCTGCAGTTGCTAAAACATTGAGAACAAATTTTGAATAACGTTTAAATAAATAAAAAATAAAATAAAAATGATTCAGTTAATAAATGAAAGTAGGAAACCATTTATGTTTGCTGTTTCTCTTTAGAGGATATCCTCAGTTGAAAGTGGTTTGTGGTATATGACAAATATAGACAGTTTGAAATAATCAAGTGAAAAACAAATCTACCCTCTCTTTCTGCTGTAATCTTCTTACACAAACTAAGCAATGGGGAAATTGATTCAAGCGAATTAATCAGCTAAATTAGTTTTGCGGTTCCGAGCAGAAATTCTAGGAATTTTGTGCAGCCGGATCTTATGTTCTAGTTATAGCAATCTTTTCCATGAAATAAGTAATGCATCTGCTGTTCCTATTCGTATTTGTCCTTCGGTCGGTTGGGCGGGAGGTGGGCGGCATTTTGCCTATCGTTGGGCCACGTGAATATACTGTCCGTTAGTACAGCTATGTCTAATAATAATAAATGAAAATGTGTATTAATTTTCATTATGTCACTTTGTCGCTGTTTGTACTGATTAAAAAAATTAGATTACTAGTTATAAATAAGTGTAAAAATAAATTGATTGCATAAAATTACAGCAAGTACAAATATATAAAGAAAACAAAACTGGCGCTCCTCGAAAACTGTTAAAACTTATCTTCAGAACGGAAAAATAAAATAATATCCTTTAAGTAAAAATTGAAGAAGGAATTATGCGGTGATTAAATTATTGCATAAATAAATAAAAAGAGAAATTAAACTTGCATTGCCTTTGCACAATTTGCACCCACACAGACACAAATAGTTTTGGCCAGAAAATGCCTGTTAAAAATACCGCAAGTGGATGTGTCTGGGTATTTAAGCAACGTCACGAAGTTCGTTGTTTGGTTTTCTCGGCTGCTTCTTCTTCCTGATGCTGTTACAGTTTTTTCTTAACATGCTTGTGCAGTTTTCCATTAAGGGAATTAGTTGCAGAACAACGAGGACTAGGAGAAAACGAACGAAGCAACGGGCCGGGCCCAAAGACAGCGGCAAAATGGCACAGCACGTATGTGCATAGACTTCTAAGTAAGACTGTAAGTAAGTATATGTACGGGGTCTACGAGGAGCATGTGCTGATTTATAGAAGGTGACAGATGTGGACACCGAATGATAACAAGCTTTGCTGCCTGCTTCTTCTTGCTCTTCCTCTTCTGCTTCTTCTTCTCGGTTTCCGAGTATCTCGACGCAAAACGCAGCGAAAATTCTATCAAATGTTGCTGCTGCAAAATTGGCGTTTTCTTTGTTGTTGCCGGAGATTTCCTCGCCTCTTTTCCCCGTCGAGCATCGCTGTCGCTTTGCTGTTGTAACAGCTGCAACTGATGTGCATGAAAAGTGGTTTTCGGAGCGCACAAAATCCTAGCAAATGGTGGCAACGCCACGGCCCAGCCGCCCAAAAAAAAACTCTATATATGTATATATGAAGAGGGCAAGTAAAATTCGTCGCTGCGCTATAAATTAAAGTGTTGTCAGCGTCTCCATACCACATGTGGCATGTGGGCAAAAGTTCACACCAAATTTATTATATATATATGTATTTTTATATTGGTTTTTTCACAGCGGCGATTTAAAGTTGGCCCAGCTTAAAAGTGTAGGAAACTCGGAATTGAGTTAGACTTGTTTAATCCGGAAGGTAGCTATATTCAGATACTATAATTGAATTACATATGGTGGAAATTTAAAAAGGTTAAGGGAGATATCAAAAATTTCATGTAAGTGGAAAATTTAAAAACCTGCAAACTTGGATTAGTATTAGCAACTATTAGAATCTGTTCTGGTTCTGATTTCTGGTACTATTATTATAAGAAATATCTCAGCCGAAAATTGATTTTCTATATATTTCACCTGCCTATTGCGATATTATATTTTAATTTGATATAACTTTGTTTTTACGCTATTTCATAAATAAAACGTATGATATAATTATAAATATTTGGCATAGAAATCCAAAACTGACTGCAACAAAAATCTATTGAATTCAAGCCTGAAAAAAACTTTAATAAAAATTGTCTTAAATGTCAGATCAATAGGTAATTGAATACTGTAACTTAAATAGTTATATAAGAATTCGCTAAAATGCATTGTATTTCTTAATTGTAAATAAAAAAGTAAATAAAAAATGTTAATATTAAATTTATTAGTTTCATTTAAAAATGGGATGAAAGTTATGAACCAAGAGCTTAACTCAATTCTGAATCATGCATGCGGAAAACCAATTTAACGATACGCCATATCTGACAAGGCCAGGAGTTCTTCGTTGTTTCTTCCCTAAACAAAGAAAATAACAGTTGCTGCTTCTATTAGGAATTTTCAAAATAGCAAAGATACTGCCTTTAAGATGAAATGAAACTTTCGTTTTTATTGTATTATTGTTTTGATATTAAAGCTCGTTGCTCGAATTCTGCACATATTTTCCAATCAATTTGACGAGCTGAAGTATTACAAAATTACATTGGAAAACTTTTATGTGGCATGCCAAAGGCAGCAACAACAATAACAACAAAAATGCAACTGAAAAACTGCAAATGAAAACTAAAAACTAACAAAAAGGCAAAGCAACGGCAACAAAAGCTGTGGCAAAAGTTTTTTTCTAAAAGCATCTGGCGGAAATTCAACAGTTTCAATAATATTAATTGCCTTTCCAGAACACACAGAAACGTTGGGAAAACCATTTAATTGAATTAAATGATAAGTGCTGCAAAAAGTGAAAATGCATAAAAGTTTTAAATGAAATTTAGACATGCTAAATACGCAATTTTCAGTTTTACAGTTTTTCAATTTTTCAATTTAAAATTCAACACGTTTTGGCGCTTTATGCGAAAAAATTGGCTCAATTAAATTTCGGTGCGGCCTAATGAGCCCGATGGCGTATTACAAACGCCGCTGGCCAGGTTATTTTTTTTTCTTATATTTTTGGGGGCAATGGCATGGGGCATGCCACAGCAATAATAGCAAAAACCAAAGTGGAAGCGAAACGAAACGAAACGTAACGAAAGCAAATGAAAGCGTAGCCCGCAAAAATTGCCAACGTTGCAGTTCAGTATTTTTTTATATACATTTTTTTTGAAACCCAGACCCGGACACGGATTCGGGTCCCGGGCAGCCATGTTGATTTCATTTCATTTAGCATCGAGGCGAATATTTGCTGGTGCTTTTGTATTTATTGTTGCTGTACGTGAAATTTTCATTTTGTCTTTGTCTCTCAATCGACCGTTGTGTGTGTGTGGTGTGTGTGTATTTTTGCCTGGCCACACCAAAGCGAAAACATCGCGCAATGGCCGCCATCACGTTGGCGTTTTCCAATGGCGTCTGGCTGGCCATTAGTATAACACCGCAACAACAACGCCAGCAAGAAGAGGAAGAAGCCGCAATACACACTTTGGACACAAGTACAATCACAAATACTGTATACATACAGATGAAGTGAAATTTAGTCAATAAAACTGTAGATGAAAGAAAAACCTTAGTTAAATTAAAATTAATTAAAATAATAATTAATATAATTAAATATATTCTATCCTCACACAATTCGATGACTAAAGTTAATATATATATTATTTGAATTGTATTTAAAAGAATAGTAGTCATTTAATTTAACAAGAAGTTCAATTCCATTTACATTTTATTTAAGCTCTGGTCAACGAAATACTTAAATTCAGTGATAAGTTCTCGATTGACGTTTAACATAAAGTTCAATTAGGCATGCAGTTAGTAGGCATTTTGTTATATTGAACACTTATTAAAATTGTATAAAATGGCTGGGAGTAGAGCTATAAACATTATTTTAAGAAATAGGCAGAAGAGCTCAGTAAACATTACAACTCTTATTTACCTTGCAATCAAACGCTATTTGATGTTGTCATTTATTCCACGCCTTTCAAGGTGGCAACACTACAACGCCAAGACGTCAAAAACGGAATGCAAAATGTTCCAAGACAGGCGGAGCAGTTGACAAGAATATTAAAAGAGCCAAATAGAGTAAAAGTTGTTGTTAGCTTTGACACGAACTTGCACAAGACAAGCCTTCAAATATTAAGGACCTCGTTAACTAGGCGAACCCCAACTGAACTCAAGTAAAACAACAACGAACGTATTTTAGTATTAACCATGTTTTTCGCATTGCAAACTGCATGATAAAGTTACAATGACCTTAGCAATAGTAGCGCAACAGCACGTACGTATTTGTGGTATGCTGCAGCCGTGTTGGAGGGGTTGGCCTAGACCTGGTCAAAAGGTGGATAGATAGATGGATGTCGTACGCCTGGGAAAACGTGCAGTGAACTGTGGGCAAGACAACAAACATCAGTTGGCCAAGTTTCGTTGTTGTTGCTGTTGCCGTTGCTGAACGACAAATCGAAATAACAACAGGCCAACGGGCAAACATCAAATATGGCGGCGGCCCTCAACAGCGCCGCACTCCGGGGAGCGCTCCGGTTGCGGGCCCGGGCCCGGGCCCGGGCTCTGGGCTCTGGGCTCCGGCAACGCCTCCGACTCCGTCACCCTCCCCGACTCCCCACATGAATAAAGTGCCCAAAACAGCAGAGGGGTCGTAAGTTCTCTAACTCCGATGTTTGCCAGCAAAAGACCGGCAAAAAGCAGCAACCGGTAAAATCGAATGTTCACTTAGCACACACACACACACACACACACACGCTCTCTCTCTCTCCTTGGCAGATTGACTCCCACGCATACACACACACGCACGCACACACTTGTATAATGTTTGAAATTTTGCACACATTTACAATAATTGTAAATGTGTTGAAAATCGTTTGCACAACTGTGAGCAACAAACACAAGCGCACAGCCATCAGTGTGCGTGTGTGTGTGTGCGTGTGTGTGTATCTCAGTGCTTGCTCATTTGTTAAGGGGAAATGGCCTTTGTCTGTCTCAGTCAGTGTGTGTGTGTGTGTGTGTGTGTGTGGCTTCTGGCGGTGAGCGCAGCCATGTTTTTTGCAGCCAGCTAGACGGCGCAGGCGCCATCGCGTACACTGAGCGAAATTGGGCAGCAGCTATTGCTGCAGCAACATGTGATCTGGGTAGAAATTTACATTTGAAATGGATTGTGCGACCTGGATATACAAATCTCTTGCAGTCTGAATAACATTCCTGGTTAAAATTGTACGATTTCCTATGAATTGAATTTATTATAAAAGAATATCGGAACTGAATAACGGCGCATATTTCAAACTGCATTTAACCGTAACATTTTTACAACTTTCCTATGTTTAGCAATTTTTATTTTTAATAATAAATAATGTAAATCTGTGCATTAGCCTGGGATAAAATAATAAATTTATGAAAAATACAGTATCGATCCGTAAACAAATAATGGTTATTGATCCTATGAATAAACCAGCGAATGTGTTTTAAAAAAGCAAAAAAAATCGTCAAACAAGGCGGATAAAAAAGAAAATAAATAAAAAATAATTATAATAATAATATAAATTATTTTTTACACGCTTTATAGTTCTTATAATTAATTAAATTCGATATCAGGGTTTAGGAATATGGGTAAAATACTTTTAAAATTTGTTTACTTAGTCGAAGCCATCATTTTTTATTTGAATAATAAAAGTTAAAGCCTTCGCATGAAAGTGTTTTCTTGTCACTTTCCAATTGGGAGGCCATCAAATTATAATGAGACTTCAAGTGCAGGCCCGGGTATTGCCAGGTGCTGCAGTTCCTTTATGCATTTCAAATGCAGTCATTACTGTTAACCGCATTAGTGATGCCCCCACAAGCCCCACCCCACCCTGCCCCCGCCATTCCGCCCAATACACAGGACAACAAGGTGCACGTGGCACATGCACTCGCCGAGGGCAGGCTCCAAGCGAACATGGCATGCAAAATTGAAGCAGGCGCCACTTGAGATACGCGCCCGGGACTCGAGGGAGTCCTCTGCAGCGAGAGCTCGGCGTTTTGCTGGCCTTGTGGCTGCCACCTGGCAACGCGTCTGTGCGGCGAGCTGTGCCTGGCAACGGCTTTTATAGGCGAGCCCCAAAAACTGGATGGCGTTGCTTTTTGGCTGCGCACAACATGGCGTATGAGCAATGCACACGAGCAGATACGAAACACACACACACAGACACACACACACACACATGTGCGGCAAGTGCGTGGCGCTCTCCCAGATATTGCCATGGCAACCTTGACTACCTGTGCTCATGCCCCGCCAGCTTAACCTCGTGCTGCTGGCGGGGGCAGCTGCCACGTCAGTCGAACGCTGGCTGTTCGCAGCTGCCGCATCCCGCTGACTTTGCTGCCACGCTGCCACCTTGAGTCCCTGCTACATGTTGTGGCCATTTGCCATTTTTCGTTGGCTTTCGGCTTTGGGCTTCGTCAGCCTTTGTACAGTTTTCTGGCGCAGACTTTTGGTTTTAATGGATCGATGCCGCCTTTTGCAGCAACATCGAGCCCGGCCAGCAAGCTTCGCGACGTGGCATGTATCGCTGGCGCTGCAGCAAACTTTTTGCCACTGCGGCCACATTTGAGGCACTTTTTGGCGCCCTTCCCTCCTGTGTGGCAGGCAAAAGTTTTCCTTTTTCTCTGGCATGTGCCATGAAAAAATGTTTTCATATGTGGTGGCTGCACACATATATATATATATATACTTATAAAGACATGTTGTATGTATGCGTATATATGTGTGTGTGTGGCTTATGTGTACATAGGTGCGCATATGGCTCGCATATTTGTATGTGCCAAAAAAGGCGCAGGTGGGCTGACAAGCGTGTGCTGATTAGATTTTGGGCTTGCCTGAAACCAAGATGCGGCCAGGTAACGGATTTTCACCCTCTGGCATAAGGCGTTCACTCGACGCATTTGTAGGTTAGCTGGTTATCCAGTTGGGGCTCTTAAAGTGCTCCGATAGGTTACGAAAACAAAACTTGAGCTAGTCAAGCGACATTTCAACTGTGGACGTGCCATAATGTCAATATATAATATTTACTCAACTGAAAACTGTTTACAATATTTTCTGCTCTAATTTATTTATATTGACTATTGTTTTTTTTACTAAAGTTCTTGGTCTTAGATCTCTTAGAGTCTCTTAAAATTCTGGGTGCTCTTTAGGAACATAATGGATATTATATATCATATGTACTGAAGGTATTTTACCTATATTTTTTACATTCATTTATTAGCTGATTTAAATCAATCTTATGGCACCTGGAAAAAAAGGAATATAGTCCTTAAATCGATATTTAATTTATTTCAGATATTCTTTAATTCAAATTAAATCTAATTTACTTTATTATATATATAATCTAAAGTTGCAATTTGTTCATACATCCAAAAAACTTAAGAATTGAAATAGTCTATATTAAATTAAAAATAAATAAATAAATATACATATTAAAATACTTTATAATTGCCAAAAATTGTCGTTTCCATGGATTTATAATAATTCAGCTGAAATTTATCTTGAATGCGTTTCAATTGGTTCTCGCTGTTAAGCCTGAATAAAGTACAGTTAAGCTGCATTGAAAGTATTTTGCCGAAATTGTTTAGAACGCTAAGAAATCCAAAGCTCTAATTTGACTCTAAGCAATATTCCAAGTAAATTGTAAGCTTAAATGCCGAGGCGCACGTCAGGTGCGCGTCTATTTATTTATAAGCCCTACACACACACACACACACATACACAAATAAATACACAATTTGCACTTGAGTAAATGCAAATAAAATATACTTTTCAGTGGAAATTGATTTATTTATCTACGGTTTGCTAGCCAGCACAACAACAAACAGACACAAACAGGCATTCAAATAAATAAATAGAATATACAAAAGCATCTTCAGCTGCTCTGCAGATAGAAATATTCGCATTGGTTGCCTAGATACGCACTCGTAGATTACTGCCCCCACCCCCCCCCCCACCCCCCACCCACCGGCTGCATTGTCAAATAGAACAAGTTCAACGGAAAATGCATATAGGCAGCTTATGGTGGGCTTCTCTTTATTGCAAAAATATTTGTTTTGTAAGTATTTTCGTATATGCGTATTTGCTCTGCTGTTCGATCTCTCAAAGAGAATTTTTAATATTCAGAAATAAAATGAATTACGAGCAAACGGCAGTTGGTTATTACACAACGGTTTAATATTGCCAGCCAATATCTGGCACAAAGAAGCACAGAGCTGAATTGAATATATATTTTTTTTATATAAAATAAATATGACATAAATATTGAAAAATGCAAATTTGTCTTTTAAAGCATTAAATATACAAATTTACAATTTCAATTAAACAAATTTTGTTGCAGATTGAATATAAATAGATGTACTATTCCATGCTGTTGCATACTACCAAAGACAGATTTAACAAACAAATAAAAATTATTAAAATCTATCAATTGAATATAAGTTACGGAAATGTGCAGAAAAATAAATATTTAATAAATAATTTTACAAATAATCGCCATTAATGATTTGATATCTTAGTTTTAAGATTTTAAAACCCCGATTTTAATATTTAAAGTTACCAATGTATCGAAGGTACATACTATCGAAAGTTGGGCAGCATAAAAACACACTTTGAAATAATAGAAAAATTAGTAAAATTTGTTTACTGCACAGTTCTTAATATTTTTAGTCTGAATAACTTTCAAGTCAAGGTGCGACAAAAAATCGCTAATAAAAGTGTCTTCATCGATTGACAGCTTTATGGGTTTACTTTTTGGCATGTGCCAAAAGCATTTTTAGCAGAGCTCTAAGCCAATTACGAAATACGTCAAATTAAACCGTTGGCAGCCAAAAAATATTGGGCGCATGGGGAAGGATGCTAACCGGTGAGAGCTTAAACCAAAGCCCGAGTGCTGAACAACTTTTGACAATCACACACACACACACACATGCACACACGCACACTCGCGCTGTGTACATGAGTAGACAGAGGAGGCATAAGCTAAATGCGCCAATTGAGGACAAAATTTCAATTTGTCTAACGAGTTGGCGGGCAAAAGTTTTTGCACATACGCCGCAGCCCATATAAAAGCAGCTGGCATGGCTACAATCAAAGCCATCAAATGCATAAAGGCTTAGTGGCAACTTTGCCAACCAGCCACGCCCACACACACACACACACACACACACAGCACCCACCCGTCGTCTGTGCGCGTTGCACTAATGGAAAGCAATTTTTAAGCGCTGCAATTTTGCGCGCTAATGAAGTGAGGCTCAACCACATCAGCAACAGCAGCAGCATCAGCAGCAGCATCAGCAGCAGCAGAAACTAAAATGCAGCCAGGCTGTTACTTTTAAAGTCCTTGGTTATACATCTGCTGTGTTGCATAATTTTAAAGGATATCGGGGCTTTTGCTAAAGGACAGCATATAAATTGGCTTAATTCGCAGAAAATGGCAAATGCACTTGGGACATCCGTGGCAACCGACGTTGAAATCAACATAATCATCATCAACTGGCAAGCAGCATCCTCGTTGTTGTTGTTTTGTTGTCAGCAACAACAAAAACAAATACTTATTGTGTATGTGGGAATGTCGAGGAAACTTTCGCAAATGAATAATCCACAATTGTGCGCAGCACAAATTGCAATTGTTGCTTGCAGTTGCCTGGCAAGAAATAAAATCTGAACAGCTCAGCAATAGGTCGTGCCAAACCGACCTATTGATGCTCTTTCAAAAAACTTGAAAATAAATTTTAAAAAAATGTTTGTTATTTGTTTGTATATTTTATATACCTATTTTCAGTCTTTAATTAATTTAATTTTTTAAATTTTAAAATAAAACATTTGTAGATGAACAAGGGGTAAACAAAATACTTTGCGTGTTTTTTATATAAATCCTATTTAAACTCATTTTCTATAGAGCTACGTAAAATATATTAAGAATATGTGAATAATTGCTGAAAAGTGTGAATAAAAGTGAAAATTGTCATTTTAAAATCAATATTCAAGTATTCGTTAATGTTCAATCAGCGCCTCAGCAACTTTTGCAAGTTCACACCAAGTAAGGAAATTTAGGTGGACAAGACAACATGTAAATGAAAGAAAATATGGAAGAATGGACCTCAAACTGCAAGTCAATGTAAAAATGCTCGAATTTGAAACAAGGAATGTGAATGTGTTTTTGTTTTTGTTTTTGCAAGCGACAAGCTCAAGTGGAAAAAAGCATTGCGCATTCGCCCGAGTGCACATGGTAATAATAATTTGAACTGGCTGACAGACAGGTAGCAGGCAACACGAGCAAAGCGACAGCAAAGGACATCCCAAAACAAAACAAAACAAAATAAAACAGAACCGAATCGATGCAAACCAAAGCGTAGCGAACCGAAAAGAATGGCATTGAACAGTTGTAGTGGAGACGCTGGCCGAATTGCATCCGCATTGTTTGCAGGCCGACGAAATTGGCAACGGCTAAACAACTGTTGGCCTGACGCACACCCCAACTCACACACACACACACACACACACTCGCACATAAGCCGCTGTCATGGCAACTGTAAGAAGATGCATGGACACTATCGTTGAGCGACTGCCGCAAAGCCGGAGGCTTTCAATACTGTTGTCAAGGTGTGGCCGGACTTTGGTTTTGTGGAGCCCACGCAAGAGCACTCAGCAAATAAATACAATCTGGGTACACAGTAAAAAATAGCTGGATAAAAGTTCCTATGATCTTAAATAAGAAGTTAACTATGAACAATGAATGTATGAACAATAATGTTAGAACTGTGTAACTGAACATACACATTTGGAGTTTCCATGATTTTAATTTTAATGCCGAAGGCCGGAGCTATTTAAAAATTGTTATGTCCTATATTTATAATTTAATATTAAAACAAATTGCAATGCTTTCATTGTCAGCTTTATATAAGATTTTTCGTTTTTTATACTTTACCAGCAAATATTAATTTATGTATGCAAAAAATAATATAATACTACTTAGTTGATAAAATTTACCTAAAGTAGCAGTTAGAGCTCTCTTTAATATTATTTTATTATTATTCCCCATTTTAATTTATTTTTATATTTTTTGTTTTTATTTTTTTGTTTTTTGTTTTTTACATAAGATTTTTCGTTTTTTATACTTTACCAGCACATATTAATTTACTTTTCCAAAAAATAATATAATACCATTTAATTGATAATATTTACACAAAGCGCAGTTAGAGCTCTCTTTAATATTATTTTATTATTATTCCCCATTTTATTTTATTTATATATTTTTTATTTTTCTTTCGCATTTTAATTCAGTTTCCAAATTTAAAAATTATCAACTGAAAACAAAACTTGTTTTATATAAACATTAAAATTGATTTTAAATGTAAACCCACATTTTTAACCGTGCAAATCCTGCACAGAGTGCAGTTGTTTTTGTTTGCCTGTGTATTTGTATGTGTGTGTGTATCTGTTCTATTAAGCTTAAGCCTTCGTCATCGATTAAGGGCTGCTGCTCCCGATATCTCTTTGGGCTTTGTTTGGCCTCTCGACTGTCTTGAATTGTTAATGTATTTCGTTTAATTAATCGGCGGCAAGCCTCTTTGTCTTTGGCAGTGCCTGCAGTTTGACTTTGCTGATAGTAGGTATACGCACACATATATATAGCTACTAGTTTATGGATTATTTTGACAGACAATGCCAACTGGGTTGGCTGATGTGTATTGGCTTTGTTATCGGATGGCTCATTCAAGGGATTTACTGGGAATATCTGTCAACTGCTTT
This sequence comes from Drosophila robusta, assembly GCA_035043565.1. Classification (NCBI taxonomy): domain Eukaryota; kingdom Metazoa; phylum Arthropoda; class Insecta; order Diptera; family Drosophilidae; genus Drosophila; species Drosophila robusta. The sequence goes on along the minus strand of JAWNMW010000583.1, from coordinate 5,477,254 downwards.
GTTTGCCAGCAAAATTGCTGGTAAATAATATGCCATGGCCAGCGTACGGACCTCCATTGTCTCTATCGGCAAATATTTGCACTTCGAAAATGGTTAACATTAATTTATATAAGTTTGTCAATATTCAACTGATTTCCATAAAGAACACCATGGTTTGTGTTGACTTAAGCATTTAATTTTTGTTGTTTTTTTGTTAATTTTATAAGTGCATTTTTGTTTTAAATAAATAGAATTCAAGAGCAAATAAGTATACTATAATTCAAACTGGTTGAACTTTATCAAAAGTGAATCGATATTTATTAGTTGACCAATTTGAGGAAATTTTGCTTCGAATTTGTTGAGTTATATACTAAAAACAATTATAATTAAAATAAAAATAAATAAAAATAAAAAATAAATATATTTACTAAAAAAATATATATTTTTATTTAACAAAAATGTTGGCGAATGTTCGAATAGGGGAAGGGTTTCAGAAAGTGCCGGGGTGTACTTGGTGTCAAAGTACTTCTTTGTTGTTGCGCAATTGTGTTCTTTTGAACTTTTTCAATATAAATACCATTAAAATGAAACTTGCCCAGTAATAGTGGGAGCCAAGGCGAAACTTTATACGGCACACAAATGTTGCAAATCGAAATCAGAAATCATAAAATTAAATGCTGGCCCCGGAATACGGAAAGTGCGCGAAAGGAAAATACAATTTCGAATTTTATTACACTTTCCATTCTGTCAATTTGTGCAGGCTGCGGCAGTGGCGTCGACGCTGACGTCGACGTCGGCGTCGGCGTTGCGGTGCTTCAGTGAGAGCGTGAGTCCTGAATATCATATCGTAAAATGAAAATGGAAATGAAATTAAATGCTGAACATTATTTATGGCGCTGCGCATATCAAATGGCTGGCAGCATACAGCAGGACACGGTGCCACCACCACCGGCGCCACCGGCACCACCAGCACCACCACCCCACGGAGCTGCAGCCCTTCTGGGCGCACCCCTTTGCTGGCTGGCGGCCTACCTTGCAGATGCACGGCTACAGATACGGATACGTGCAAGGATTTTGTGGAATTTATTTTGTTTTGCATTTACATTCACATTCGGCTCGGCGTCGCACTTCGTTTCTATATCTCCTTTTTTTTTTGCCACTATTATTTGTATCTAATTTGCATATCGCTGTCGACATCCTCGCTGCGCATCCTGACATGCGCCGCCGTTATCTGCAAGTCCCTTTGTTTGCCCGTTGTCCTGACAACCGCTGGCAAATTTGCTGCCCCCCCTCCTCGCATTATGCTGCACTCGCGCTGGACGCATCCGTGGCCGTGCATAGCTCGGACTACCCTGTATATCCTGCAGGACGGCCTTCTGTCTGTGCATCTGCATCGTTGCATCATGTTGCCTACGTGACTTTCCCCGGAGTCCGCCGCCCGTTCCCCTGGGTCCAGTGCTCTGCTCCTGGCACGACTTCGGCCCAAGTTTATTCGGCAACTTGAAGTGCAAAGTTAAGTCAACTTGGTCTGCAGCTAGCGCGCACAAAATGCCATTTCCGTTTCCGGCAACTTTTGCCAAAGAACAAAAGCGCTGACGAAATTTTTTTCCACGTAATATGAAAATGAGTTGGCCCACATCGCAGCTGTAATACGCTTACACAGACAACTTTAATATATATACTTCATATTAACAATTTCAATATGAGAACATATTGTCAAATTTCATAAAAGTGTCTATAACTGTAATTGCCTCGTGTTTTCTCATCCATTGCTAGATGACAACTTAAAAGATACAGAGCACATCAAATATTTAACAGGTAGATAATATTTATTATCAGGTAGTTGATATTTTTTGACAGTCAGACATATTAGACTGTATTTGGAGAAATGTTATTATAAATTAATTAGTTACACATATTATTTGGTGCTAAATTGCAATAAAAATATAAAACTTGTACAATTTAGCAGGTAGATGATAAATATTAACACTCAGGTTAGAAAAAATATTTGAGATTTGTTCAATAAATTAAAATTTGTTAGGGTGTCTGCTAAATTAACGTTTAAAATGAAAACACCTCTATGGGATATTACAGATATAGTCTATATATAGGCATGTCTTGGGCATGATAAAAAAGAAAGTAATAATTTCAAACAGTAAAACGAAATTCGCTTGTTAACATGAGGATATTGGAAGGTTGCCGCGTTGTTTTTATAAACTTCCAAACATATATTCAGATGGGATAGGGCAAACCCCCCCTGCCTACGCCACTGGTCTATAGATACCATAAAAAAATAATGACTAATATTTTTAAAGAATAAGATTATAATTGCGGGTCTCTCATATTTCAATTAACTTTATGTTAAGGTATTTTTGAGCTTGATTTCACTTTTTAAATTTAATTTAAATGTTGCAGAAATGATCAAAATTTGTGCATACCCCTTGGAAGTGCACGAAAAATAAGAAGAGGGCAACCTTCTATCCATGCATAAATTCCATTCAAACAATATTTGTGCTGGCTGTGGAGCTCATTAGTAGCTGGCAACAACAGACGAACAGCGAGGAATGGAGGGCGGAGTACGTCATGGAACACAAGGCACAACGAACAACAACCGGAAACAGCACACACACACTCACACCCCGCTGTACATGACGAGTACACACACAGCATGTGAGACGTACAAGTTCTGGGTCTATGCTCTTGGATTAAGCGCACTTTAATCAAACCCGCCCCCCACCCCCTGCCCCACACCTGTTGTCTACATTATGGAAGCTGACTTATGACTCACGAAAAGTTGCCAAGCGACATAAATTAAATTACAAGTTGCCTCACTGTATGTGTATATGTGTGTGTGTGTGTGTGGTATGTATGTAAAGTATTCTTTCTGCTGGCTCTTGTGGTTGACATTCATTTGTGCAAATTTATGTTAATTAGAATTGAATTTCGAAGCATGCAAAGTTGCCTCAGCCTGAAAACTTGAGCAACGCCTATGTTGTTGTTGTTGTTGTTGTTGTTGTTGCGGTTGTTGCTGTTGCTGCACTTGTTGTTGTTAAACCTACTTCTGCGTTTGATTCAATTTATTTGACGCTGCCAGAGCAAGCAGCAACAGCAGCTATTTCTTCAAACTTATTTGCTTCACATTATTTTCCCCCAGTTTTTCATCTCGGGATTTGCCTTAACTTTGTGTCCTTTTGCATTTCGGTTAGCCTGCCAGAGAAAGTTGGGCAGAGTTTTGTGTTTTGCGGTTTTGCAAATGATTTGTGGAATTTCTTTATTAAAATTATTACTTTGCCAGCAATTCATATTTCAGATTTGCCTCTGCTTGATAAAATACCAAATTATTCTTGTTGGCTTTGTTTTTATTTTGACATTTATGACATTTGAATTTCATTGTGTTTTGCAATTTAACTTGAAAATTCGCCAAATCAGGGATTTGTGTTAAGACTTTATTAGAGTTTAATTTTTATTCAATTCAGATTTCTTAGAAAAGTATTAATAATTAATAACAAAACTCATGAAATACTTACCTACTTAATTTTTATATATTAATAAAGTATAATATAAAAAATAAAATATTTAGCTGAATATATACGGTTCCTACATTTACCTACAAAATAAAAACTAATTTCTTTTATAACCTTAATGTAAGTTAAGTTTCCTTTCGAGCGTTACTTATCAACTTATTTAAAGTATTTGCCTCAAGCTAACATAACTGCATAAAGTATTCATCAACATTAGATGCGTTTTAAAGTTTTACTTGCATATTTTTTGAAAATAAACATTTTAAGTATTTGCAAATGTTTTGCAACAACAGCAAATTTCTCGTTTGATGCTGCTTCTCGTTAATGCGCTCGCTTCCCGTTCTAATTTGCTGCATATTTTAAAATGTAAATGCAACATTTTCATGTATACACATATTTCTTGCTACTCCAGAAGGCATAATCACTGGGGCTGCTCTGCTCCACGCTGGCAGCTGATTTTGCTGCAAACAAACTATGGAAAATAAATAAAAAATGGAGAAAAAAATAGAGGGAAAACGCAGCTTGCTTGTGCGCATAATTTTCCTGAATGCCGGACCTGCAGGAAATGACAGCTATTAGCATTTGACTGCTTCACTGATGACGTTAACGATGTCAGCAACTGCTCCCCCACGACCCCACGACCCCCCTCTCCACCGACATTCCCAAACTTTAACTCGAGCACAGGTTCAACTTGGAGAAAAAAAAATCAAAATACAGAATGTTTTATGCACATCAAATTTGAGGTCCGAGCAGGACAAAGACTCTGCCCGACATTGGTCCACAGTCCGCATTTTGTATTGCACATTTCATGCGCTCGACTGCACAATGAAACAATGTATTGAATTTTTGCGTAACTCACCGAAGTTCACATACCCTAACATTTTCAAATTGATAACAATCGCAGAAAAATATGTTGAAACACACAAAAAATTCTTATTCAACATTCCTACATATTTTCAAGATGATTTAAAAACATTGAGTTTTAGATTTATTATTCTTAAATAAGGATTAGTTAAATTTATATATCCAAGTGTATTTCAATTTTGTTAGGAGATTCGTGGTATACAACCAATTTCTTATATTTATCTAAATTTATAACAAACGATTAATAAATATTATTTATTGATACTGTGACGAGTATTGAGCTTTAGGTTACACCCGACTGCAACATACTTCGTTGTTTCTGCTTAACTTTAACAAACCACTTCAACAATTTAATTGAAATTAGATTTCAAAGGAAAACGCTTTATATTAATTTTGTTTTTGTGAAATTCAATCAAATACTATTGACTTATGCTCTCTCTATCGTAGAGTAACATTCCAGTAAATAGGAATCCTTTAACGGAAATATTTAGGAACATATTAAATGCACATACATTTCCAATGCTGTTAAATTATTTGATGTCCCAGCAAATTTTGCTGACGTGACGTAGAAAACTAGTCCCGCAGCCGAAAAGGAACTCGAAGCCAAAGATCTATTTATCCCCGGGCATATAATAATGATTAACACCCCAAAGCCGGATGTGGGAGATGTGCACGTAAGCGGATACAATCAAAATTCCATTTGGAAAAACGCTGAGAAACGCACAATCAGTCATTAACATCGGTGCAGAAAAGCAAGGAAGCAGAAAAAAAATTGGAAACGGGGGCGGTCCAATAGACGACGCCCCGAATGCCCTGTCCTCGACAATCTGACGTCTACGCACAGTCGATTCTATTCAATTTGGCTGACGGTGGGAAGCCACTGGTCACCGCTTCTGTTTTTTGGGTGGTTGTTTGCCGCCCCGTCGGGTGGTGCGGCCAGACTAATCAACATCAGCATCAGCGTAACAATTTGTTATGGATTCAGGCGCAGCTCAGGCCCTGCTCAGGCTCAGTTCGTGTCACTTGGATGCTGCATGCTCGCTATTAATGGATGTTGTAGGCGGACGCACGCGGACCCACCCAGGAGGCGTTCCGGACATCAGCCAGACGCATGTGGTTGTCGTCCAGTCGCATAAGGTGTGTACCAAAGGGAGGCTGCAGAAATCCTTTGCTTTTGGCTGAATTTTCGTTAACGTTGCTCGATAAAGAACTTAGGATATTTAAAAAGTTACATAAGTATTAATGCATTTTTGTTTTGTTTTTGAAATTTATTAAGTTAGAAAAGTTATCTTTGGGGTGGAGAAAATTAAATAAAATTGCAAGCAGGTATAGCCTATAGTTTGGAAATCGTTTTTACATATTTTGCATATAAAATAATTTATTGTGTCCAACAGTTTTTATGGAGCTTAATAAAAAATCATTGTGAATAATGGAGTATTTTGTTGTTGAGTTTGGTTCAGAAGTTGGTTTCCAACCGATTCTTTGTCTAACAGCTAAACAAAATATTAGTCTAGTCTAGCAGATATTCCTACCAAGAGACGGAAAAATGTGCACGCATTACAAAATATGAATTTTTTTTTATTTATGTATATTTATTTTATGTATATTATGGAATGTAAATTTGACTGTAACCCAAAATTTGAAAGCCTACAAAAATAACAAAGGATAACCATTTTCATAGAATATTTTTTTTATATTTTATGGAAATGTAAATTTGATTTCAACCCAAATTTACAAAGGCAAACCAAAATAACAATAGATAACAATTTTCATACAAACCATTAATCAATAATTTCGGCTGTCAAAAACCTTTGGCACACACCTAAGTCACCATGCACCAAACTAATCTCTGCGTCCGGCGGCGCTGCGTTGAAAGCATTAGAAATAAGGACACATCATTAAAGCCAGTAGCAGAAAAGCAGCAGCAGCGGCCATTTGCAGCAGGCAGCAGGCGAGGACCCTTTGGCTACAGGAGGATAAGCCGGCACACGAACTACGCATAGCATCCCCACATGCTCATTCACAATGGGCTCGGTGCATAATTCATCACAATCAGCAGCAGGAACAAGAGTTGACTTCGGATGGAAATTTCCAAATTCAATGGTTACCTTCGGCCAAAGTCCTTCTGTGTAGCAATCGTAATTGCAGGTCCGCCAGTCCCGGGTTGAGGGCATTAAAAATGCGTGTGGCAAGCAGGCAACGAAGCGAAGTCCCAGAACGCCTACAGGGGGCCAACAACAACAGCAACAACAAGGAGAGCACGGAAACAGCTAGAGGGTGGGGGCCGCTTTCCAGTGTGGGACCATCACTAAAATGACGCAAATGCTGACTCAGCTCACCTCAGGCTCAGGCTCAGGCTCAGGTTCAGTTTAGCAGTCGAGCAGCCCATCAGCCCAGTTATCGAGCTGTGGGACTTTCATTGCAAAACTTGTCAAACTTTCAGCTCGAAATTTTGGATTTCTCCTTTGGTTTTGGTTTTGTCTCCTGTTGTTGCCACTTCTGCTTTAGCAGCTTTTTTGTTGCGTTTCCTCAACGCTTGTTGTTTGTGTAACATTCCATATCCATTTGCAATACTGCGAAAAAAATAACTTTAATCGAGAGTAATCGACTGGCAAATACCCTATACAATAGATAAAAAAATTTATACACACCTTTATTTTTTTCACACGAATTTGAAATTACACGATTAAATACGTATTTTCAAAATTTTAAATATACGAGACGCGAATCCTCCTATTTTAAATGCCACTCTTATCAAATGTTTTGATCTTGCAAGCAATTTAGCTCTAAACATGAACATGAACATGAACATGAATATATTAAGATTGTTTATTGAACTTTTAGGTGTGGAACCAATCTTCTATTTTTCCATATAGCCAATATCTATAGGTATCTAACTAGTACAACAAAATTTAATAATTCTTAAAAAAATTGAAGAAATTGTATATAAGGTATATAAGATGAAGAACTTCAGTGAACCCAGAGTTATTAAAAAAGAAACTGATCTGCATCGAATAAAAAAAGGAAGAAGCTTTTAAAAAAGAAGGAGTTTTTTTAAAAAAAAAAGGAAAAGGAATATTTTCGAAAAAAAATTAAAAAAGTGTCAAGGAATTCACGATTCTACTATATTTAAAAAAAAAATCATTCGAAATCGAGAAGACCGACAAACAGAGGAACTTGAACATTGATAAAATAAGGTATACACATATAAATATAATTATTTGAGGGAATCTAAGCTGTTTCCTTCGCCTAACGCGCCTTTATGCAATATACCAGTGTGCCCCTTTAAAAGCATTTTAAATATGTACAGGGTATACGTAAAAATAAGAACCGAAACACAACAATGACGGCAACAAACAACCCCTTTTGGAAGGACGATGACGCTGCTGCGGATGATGGGGTGGCACATTCGCACTCACATCCCAAACCCGTCCACCCATTCCACTCCCTCCTGGCAGCATTTTAATTCGAATTGGTATTGCAGGCATTGTTATTGTTGTTTTTGTTGCCGTAGCACTCATTCTACAACTGTTCCGACTGACTGTTTGGTTTCCATTTGATGCTGATAAATTGTAAGTGCGTTGGGTGAGATTGGGACTGGGCTCGGGTTCGGGTTCGGGTTCTGGCTCGGGCTTGGGCTCGACACTGGGACTGCGAGTGCGAGTGGTAATGGCCATGTTCGTCCCACAGGGGTGTTAAAGCAAGGCAAAGTAAAAAGGAACTTGCATACAACGCATAATTTGATAAAATATTGCACGCCGTTTCTTTGTTCGTATTTTTAAAGGGCGCATGTGATGAGCATTAGATGCAATCAATAACATCTCCAGACGTGAATGTTTGCGAGAAGGCCCATTTAAAACTACCTGACTAGGCAGCGATATGATAGATGACATAATTTAGAATATACCCCAAGTTCCGTTGATTACCCAGGCAACTTTTGGTTTTAGTTGAAGTTTCGTTCTCAATCAATGTTCCTTAAAACTCTAAGTTACTCAGACAGTTAACTTGTTTAAAACATCTTTTAAAATAACAATAAAAAAATAAAGAAATATCTACCAAGAAGATTCCAATTGGAATCCTATGTTAAACCCCGAAACACAAAAACGAAAACGAAAAAACAAAAAAAAGAGGAAACTGTACAGATTTGTTTGCCACCCAATTTTTTTAAGGAAAATATAAAATACTTAACATACTTTATCCTTGTTGTATATCGGGGATGTTTAAAACTGTTTAAATTTTTAAATTTACTCTGCTATTCTATGATCGAGCTTTATTTCGTAGCCGAAGACGATAATATCCTTCACATCGATGTGGAAAAAGTTAAAAAATTTACAAAATAGAAATATGCCTTGTCATAAAAAAATGTTTTTGATTCAATAAAAAAAGAAAAATTAGAACCTCGCGTATCAATTCGATTTAATCAATATATCTCCCTCAGTTTTAAAACTAGATACACCAAAGAGCAATTACCGTTTACTAATCACCTCGTCAAAGTATATAAAAAAGAAAAAAATTAGAAATATTTCACATCCCGCAAATTAAGAAAACAGTTTTCTGATTACCTCCGCCAAAAATCACCTCCTCAAAGAATATAAAAAAGAAAAAAATTAGAAATATTTCACATCCCGCAAATTAAGAAAACAGTTTTCTGATTACCTCCGCCAAAAATCGAGCCGAATGTCCAATTTCACCACCACAAATTACAGAAATCTATATTTATTTAAATCGCCTACGATGCGAACTTTTAGGCAGGAGCTGATCAACATTGTAAGTCAGATATCATGTTCAAAGTTAAAAAAATCAAATTCAATTCAAAATTAAATATTTAAAACAAAGGTAAAAGAGAAATTGTGAATGCATATAATATAATATATATTCATCTAAAGAATAGAGATTACTATCCATTATAAAAAAGGAAATAACATTTGAAAACAGAAATGAAAACAATTTATCACACAGAGCAATTTCAAAAAAAGAAAAAATATTTTGGACCGAGGCAGAAGCCACGCCTTATTTAGTTAAATTAGCAGTAATAATTAAGTTTTCAGTTGTTTCACGCTGTTTTTTTTTACACAGGACTGCAATGTCCTATTTATTTTTAAATTGAACTGAAACTCAAATCACTTTGCAAAATTTAAGTTTATTTCGTTAAGTTGGTCCAAAAACAAAATAGAAAACAAGTGCACAAATTGCATTACACATGGAGAAGCTCCACTCGATTAGAGTGCTAGGCAAAAGTACTTTGTCCTGCAAATCCAATTAAAGCCGCTGTCCACAAATCGCCTGATGCACAAAGTTTTGCGACGCAGAACTTTTGCTAATGGCCAAGACGGATATCGTGTCCAAGATGGCCGAGGCTCAGGAAATGAGCTATACCCATAAATACTTAGTCGTATTCTTTGTTGAGAGCCCAGCACATTTCCCCAGCGTACAATTGACACATTTTTTGTTGCCTTGCAATAAACACAGCAGATAAATAACTGAGTGCCGAGCAAATAAGAACCGAAGAGGGGGCTAATCATTGATATCCTTAGTGCGCGTACCTTGAAAATGAGTCGCTTGGGAACCACTAGACGACACTGGAAACGCTGCGAAGTGCTGCCATAAATGCTCATATGAAGCCATCGATAATAAGGTTAGAAAGCCATAAAATACAGAGACCATGTGCCAAATTGGGTATACACAATAAAATGCTAATGATTGATATTCGCCTGGGTCCGTGGAGACCCCATTCCAAAATCCAAAAAAAGGAAAATAAGAAAGAAAAGAAAATGCCATTTGGTTCTCCAGCATTCGAAATTGAGGTTCTGGCTTTGCATTTGTAATTATCCATGCTGACAAAAGGAAATATTCTATTCGAGCCCACAATTGGGCAGGACGAACGAAGCTAATGACGACTGGGCAATCGGCGCAAATGTACAAATCTTAATTATGCAAATCACGGTCGCGCATAAATTATGTAAATTATAATGAAATTCCTCATGCCGTGTCCGTTTCGGGCGGCCCAAAAATAACAAAATTTATATATATTTATATATATGCAAATATATATATACTTGTATTCCGTTGCATATTGATGAAAAGCGACTGTAAAACGTGAAAACCAAACATTTAATTCGAGCCAACGCAGGGTGGAAAATAAATTGCAATGTAAATGCAGCATAAAATCTGAATTAGTACCCGAACCATTTCTAAGTGAGAGAGAGACGGAGATGCGCGCACGCACAAGTGAGAACGAGAAGGCGACCAAAACCTCTGCAATGAGAGACCAAGTCCTCACACAATGCTCGCACAAATGGCGCATTGCTCCGAGGGCTGCCCGGATTGGAAGGGAACGTAGGGTGCACCGTCAGTTTTCGAAAAGTGCAAAAAAAATGTTGAAATAAAAATAATGCCATACGGTTGCCTGGTCCAGAACATCTGACGCAATAATTCCCTATTCTCGGAATTATTAATTTACCAACATTTTATTCAGAGATCAAATCTATTTCTGCCGTGTTCCAAAAATAAGAAAATTCATTGTGCATCCCATCATTGGACATTCTAACAGGCAGGCACTAATCCTGGCCCAGAAAAAAAGAAAGAAAGATAAATGCATTTTGAATATAAGCATACAAAAAGAGAAAGTCCAAAAATTAATCTTGTATTGCGCGCTTTTAGGCAGGAGCTGATCAACACCTTTGTGGGTCAGATATGTTCAAATTAAAAACAAAATTCACATTCGACGCAGAATAAAATATTTAAAAGAAAAGTAAGGAAATTGTTAATGCATATTATATAATACATATTCGTCACACAGAGCTGTAATTGAAAAAAAAGAGAAAATAGAAAAAATATTTAGGAAATTCGAATATTCGAAATTAGTCAAAAAAAAAGGCTTTCTTCACTGTCGGCAGGTGCTTGGGACTTAAAAGTACCGTCTGCTTGATTGCGGCTACAGTTGAACAACACAGAGCTTGAAATACAATCATAAACTGCAATTGAAAAAAAAGAGAAAATAGAAAAATAGGAAAAATAGGAAAATAGGATAAAAAAAGCAGAAAAAAGAGAATATTTTGGAAATTTCGGAGCGAGGCAGAAGCCACGGCTCGACGCTTCAGCGTCCCAATAAAGAATGAGGCTTTCTGGAGTGCTAGGCAAGTACTTGGGTGTGAAAAGTATCGACTACTTGATTCTCGCTGCACAACACTGGCTGTGAAATTTGTTTGGCATGTGCCATTTGAATGCTTTGTGCCAACTTTCAACAATGGGATGCCATAGTTTGCAGCATGACACACACGCACACACACACGCACACACAGTTGTGGCCCGCACATATATCAGATGTAGTTGTTGGAATTCAAATTCGTATTATGATGTAGGAGCGCAGTTCCACCCCCTTTCGAAGGCAGCTCGGACTCGGAACTAAGCAACGGGACAGGAGGTGGCGAGGGTAAGCATGTGATTAGATTCAGTTTCAATGGAAATTGAAATCAGAGACAAAAGCGTAGCGCAGCCAACATCAAAAGCAGGGTTGGCAGGGTTGCAGAACGTGCGAGAGCCGCTCGATGGAAACCGATGCCGAACAAGAATGGATGATTTTTGGTTGTTGTAGTGTGTACCCGGGGCATTAAAAGTGCTGCGGCCAGTGATTCACTGAGTGTGTGTGTGTGTGTTTCCTTCATTTTTCTGCTTTTTTTGGTGCTGGTATTGGTTTGAATGCTGCATTAAGGACAACCACTAAACGTCAACCACCAACGTCAACGGCAGAACTGCGGCACACATTCATACATCTTGTATGTGTGTGTGTGTGTGTGTGTGCTGTTGCGCGTTAGTGTGCGTTGTGAGTGCTCGTAATATTCTTTCACTGCCGAGATTAACACCAGGCAACACAGACGGCGGGCAAGGCAGAAATTATAATCGGGCTGCGTTCGCTGGCGTTGGCAGGCAGCGAAATCGGAAAATCGTTATACGCTGAATATATACATAGTGTATACCACAAAGTCGCGGTCGGCAACGGCATCCTCGGTGTTGTTTTGGCCGGCACCCGCAACTCCTGGCACTCCTCACACTCGCGCATCGAATTCGAGTCCTGCCACAAGCGGCAACAGCAGCAGGCCGCATTTTAATTTTGTGGTGCGTGCGCTTTACTTTCTATATATACGTTTATAAATATATACATATTTATATTTATTTATTCCGATTTCTTTGGCGTCTGCCCTCTCGTTCTGGCACGCGGCCCTTGTGATTTGTGGTTAATTTAAATAAATAATCCTTAAAGTGTGGCATATATTGACAGCCAGTGCATGTGAACAGAGTTGCAAGTCACTCAAAACAAATCAATCTGCGGATAAATTTAATCTACATTTCAAATAAAAAGTTTGTTGCGTTTAAAAGTTAATTATTTTACTTCTTCAAAGTAGTTAAATATAACGTTAGCTGCTGACTCAACTTGTATATAGATGAAGCGCCATCTAGCGGAGCTTTTTGCAAGCTTAAGCGTTGTTTTAAACAATTCTAACAAATTTAAAAAAATAACTGTATAGCAATATATATAATTACAAAATAATAATAAAATAAGCATTGCATTTTTTTATTATTCTAAGTTGTGTTTGTGCGAACATTTTAGTGAGCTTAAGCTTAACAAGTAAAAAAATTGCAAAACTCCAAATTAAATACATTAATTTCTGTTTTAATATGTCTTAAGCATATATTTGCTATAAAAAGCTTTTTGCTTTTTGCGGTGAACATTAAAAAATTATAAGAAATAAAAATTATAAACAAACACATTAAATTGAAAACATAAATAAGAATCTTGACTAAAATCTAGAATCTAAATTTCCAGAGATTTTTAAATTTTTTCCTGCACACGCCCTCTGGGCGGAGCTTTCAGAAAGCTCGAGCTTGCGCAACTGTCCGCCAGTTGGCGCTGCATTTTGTGATTGTCATCCTTAGACAACACTGTTCAGCTGCTGTGTCAGCAATATGCAGTGAAGGCGACAACCCTATAATTACACATCTTCTGCAGCTCAGCCTTTAAGTTAAGTTTTCCGTTCTGTGCCATTTTCAGGATCTACGCGTCAAATGGATCCCTCGAACTTGCCTTTTGGGTTCCCGGGCCTGCCTGGCCATGGACACATGCCCATACCGCCCACTGCCAATATGCTCGGGGCGCACGGACATCCCGCCCCCACGGCCAGTCCGCCCCAGAGCGTGCCCGGACGTCGCACCCCGCTCGGCTCGGTGGGCCTGGGCGGCTTCTATGCCCAGGGCCTGGGCATGTCGCAGCAGAGCCTGACGCCGACGGACGAGAACAAACCGGGACCCAGTGCGCCCGAGAAGCCGCTGAGCCCCACGGCCATCGCCATTGCGGCCATCAGCGGCGGCACCACCACAGCGGCCATGTCCAGCATTGGCGGCAGCGCTGCCAGCGGGCCCAGTGGCAGCGGCCCCAACGGGGGCAAGCAGAAGAATCGCCAGGGGAAGACGGTGCGACTGAATATCAATGCGCGGGAGCGCCGCAGGATGCACGATTTGAACGATGCGCTTGATGAGCTGCGCAGGTAGAGAGAGTATATATAGAATATATAGTATATAGTATATATATATATATATAGTAGAAAATCTAATAAAATTGCCGTTATTAAACCATGGCTGCAAAGCTTTAGGTTCGGTTCGTGAACCAAGTTTTTTTTTATGTTCACTATTCTTATTACTGTATGGGTTCGAGCCTTGGTTCATCACTTTTTTATAAAGTCACAAAAATATATTTTTTTGTTATTATTTCTATTTGTTTTCTATTTTTATTTTTTTTTTGTTTTTTTTTTGCAGTCTCAGATTGAAATTTGTCGTGCTCTTGCAATTAAAGCACAAGTTTTTTAAATGTTCTAGGTTTGTTTCTATGTGGTTTTAAAAGCAAGTTTCATTTATTTTCAACTCGTTGCAGTGTAATTCCCTATGCGCACTCGCCCTCAGTGCGTAAGCTATCTAAAATCGCCACCTTGCTGCTGGCCAAGAACTATATTTTGATGCAGCAGAATGCGCTGGAGGAACTGCGTAGGTAAGTATTCCAAAATCAGCTCCATAATTATATCATACTTAATTTAATTTAATTGGCAGACTGCTTGCATATATACAAAGCACCACGGGAGCTGCTCCATTGGATTTGGGCGCATTTCCGGCGGCGGCCAAATTGCAGGCACTGCTCCAAGGACCTCACAATGAGCCGCCCACAAGCAGCAGCTAAATGGGGCTCGCAAAGAAGAAGAAATTTAAGAGAGAGAAAGAGAGAGAGAGAGAAGCAATACGCATAAATTTAAGTCAATTGAAGAGCCAAATAATTGTGTACTAGTCATGCAAGAGGTTGAGAATCTGTTAAGTGATATTTAGTTCTTTTATAAGCATTTTCTTTATGCATTTACATAATGTCTGTATAGATTGTAAGCCGAGTATAATCAGTACAAGCAATAAAATACGTTCTAGAACAACAACTACAGAGTATAGACTAATCTGATATGCCAAGTGGTCTGATGAAATCAGATATTTTTTTTAATAATCCATGTTTACTGGGTTAAGTTCACGAATTAAGCGTAAGGTTGAAATCAAGAGCAGAGCCTATGGGGAAGTAAGCAGGTTTTTTTTGTAGACCTCGGCAATGCAATTAAATTTAAGGAGTTTTTTAAAAACAGCGAATGTATATCAAATTTAACAGTATTTATATTCATGACAGCAATTCCAAATCGTTAATCGTTCGATTTCCGGTGAATACTGAAATCACGCCTTCCGATTGAATTTGTAAACCTCGTTTTTTACAACATTGAACCCAGGTTCGCACTTTAGCTATCACCTTCCTATGTAATTGAATAAAACAATCTTATTTGTTATTTTTAGCTCACACAGTTTTCCTTACATGCTTATTGGTTTTCAAGTATTTAAATGATTGAAATTAAATGAAAACGCATTAGAAATGCATTTCAACAAGTTTGAATTACGGGCCTTGATCAGTTAATAGTTTATTAGTTTATAATACCTCTTCATTTCTATTATTATTTCCACAGATTATTTAAAATTCATAGAACATAATTCCTTTCTACGTTTTAGAATAGATTTTCGTATCTGAATTAAATTTGGTTCACTCGTCCAAAATCCATAATTAATAAAATATTAAATAATCTTTAGCGCACACATTCTCTAAATTCAGAGGTGAGAGGTCAGCCACAAAGATAACTAAGAGCAACATTCAATTTAGGCACTTTATAGTTTGTGAAATCACTGAAAAGAAAACTGTAAAATTGAGGCCAGAATCTGAAGTTCATTAGACCGAAGTTTCACGCGCCGAGTAAAATGTAGCTGCATCATGAATTTCTTTACGAATAACACACGTTTAAAAACAAAAACATTTAATGGAACAGATACTTAAGTACAAAATAGCCAGAACAGCAATATATTCAAACAAGCTGTGCATTATCAAATCTATAAATCGCTTATACGGACTATATTGATGTGAATTAATCATGAAAAACACAGATTAAAAGTAAAAGCTTAAAAATGCGAAAATACTTAATATGCGAAATAAATATATATATAGTATAGTATGGGACGACGCGAGCACATCGGACGGCGTTATAGCGAGTTCTGGTTAGGTAAGGTAGCTATTGCCCTCCGCGCCAATCACTCTGGTATGCCCGAGGACAGCACCTTGTTCTGGCCCGTACGGAAGATGCACTGCTCCGGCGGAAGTTCGCCGATGAGGAACTGACGCATTTGCTCAACGGCGTGACGTGAGTGGCCGGTGCCATGGAAGGCGATTGTCGCATCGCGTCCGGCATGGTCCATGATGACGTCATCGCCGCCGGGATGCTCGCGCAGGAACTGGGTAACATCGTAGACCCGATCGTAGATAACAATCCAGCAATCGTCGAAGCAATCGTGATGTGCCACCTCCTCCAGTGTTATTTCCGGCACTGGCAGCACCTCAGTCTTCGCTTTCGTTTTCTCCACGGCGGGCATTATGATGACATCGCTACCCTGGGCTTTACTGCTGCCCAGTGGCCCAATGCGCAGCGTTTGCAGCAGATTCGTCAATGCCGATGCCATTTGATTCCGCCAATTGGTACTGAGACTATCGCTAGACTGTCCGTACTTTCACTTTTTATTTTGTATTAATATACTTCTTGTTTGCTTTGGTGTTATCACAGACGACGTCACCCGCGTGCCAATTGGAGCAGCAACTAGTCAAAGTCTCTCTGTGCGTCTGGGTTTTGTCTTTTTTTTTGTCGAAGTAGTTTCAATTTGGATTGGTTCACAAGTCCGGTTTAGTTGCGGCTCGTGGGGCTACTGGCGATCGAGTGTCGTTCGTGCCGACGACTGTAATCGCTTTATAAGTGACAACACGTGAATTGTGAGCAATCCAATAGCGCTGATAAGGCTTCCAGCGTTACGACCACAACCAGCCACGGGGCCCCAGACAAATCGGTATTCAGTTGCCGCTATAGCGACTTATTTGACTATTTATTTTAATCGAGCTTGTGCAATTATCAGCCTTAAATAGTTGTGCGTGGAAGCACTTAGACTGATATAGTTTGTATTTTAATTAACTTACTAACCTCTCGCCAATAAAAGGGGCGTGACACGCAAATATTTGCAAACCATCTGTGGTAGGAATTCGCAGGCTTATTCTTAAGAAATTAAAGGTTAATGAAATGCGAGCTAAATGCATTTTTGCTTAATTCAAAGTTAAGGATTAAGGTAAGTTAGTAGCAGAAGTAAATTTATTTAAGAAGCAAATTCTAGGCAATTCTAAAAACAGAAATTTTGGCCAAATCAAACGTAATGAATTATTTTTTAATTTATATAAAGCTAGCTTTAATCTGAAACTGAAGAGTTAACTGTTTTATAGATCAGCTTTGGCTTTCAGGGTCTTAAAAATAATCTTATAAATAATATGGCTAATAAATAATAACAATGAACTAAGCAAAGAAATTATCTGTTAGCAGCAAAAGAAAATTTATTTATTATTGCTATTATTATTATTAGCCAAACGGAAATTTTCACGACACTTTATTTTATAAATACAAGATATCTGTAAATCGAGCATGCCAATAATATATGCGTTCACGGGGTGTAAAATATTGAAAATTTCACTCAGAGCTCAAGGTGAAAGGTCAAATGCCGTCGACTCTTATCGGTTTTTTTTATAATTGATTAATTGAGTGCATTAAAAGGCGCATTTAAATGGTTTACGAATAACATTCGCTTCATTGAGTAAACACAGCAGGAATCAATAAAAATAACATTTATATATAAATATATATATTTAAATATTCTTATTTATATTTATTTAAATTGTTTTCTTTATGAACGATCTATCCACCGGGTACAATTATTAAATTTTATAATCAGTTGATTTTTGGTGCAAATTGATTATTAATAATTATTGTTTAACACAAAACAATAACAAACATTACACAGACAATTGATAGCCGGAAGGGCAAATCCGACGGATGATGTCGTTTCAACCTCAATATATATAGGCTATTGTCTATGAGTATGACTGCGCCAAGATTTATTTTATTTAAAATGAGTAATTTACAGTTTATCGCCTTAATTGTAAATATATTACATATAAGCGTACATTTAATTGCAAAAATACTTAATTTACATCGAAATTATAAATTGTGACGCACGTTGAAAATTTTTAAAATATTTTTGAGAACATTTAAAATAATCAGTAAAGGCAAATCTTGCTAGAAATTATTTAAGATTTTGTGGCATTTTTTCAAGCAATGATAAGGGCAATACCGATTATTTTGATTTTCTTTTCATAGTGAAATGATGCAATAATACAATAAAAATAGTAATAGTATTTATGATTTAAAAATATTATCAATCATTTTATTTAATATAAAGTGAATTGTTATCAATAATTTAAATTGAAAATATTAGAATACTAGCCAAAAAATCATACCTCGATTTAATCCCTAGGTACCTCAAAGAACAACAAATATTAACAGAATTGACGAATCAAATCGTCAAAACTTTGCCTATGCATTACAAAGTTGCGGCAAAATCCACAGCGTAATTTACCCAGAGAAGATTACACAAATATTTGTTTTTTAAATCCGATGAAAAAATATTTTGTGTAGAAATAATTTTTCTATAGCGTAAAAATTTCCCATGAACAATTGTTGATAATCTACGCATGTAGCTATATGCGTCATATTGACGCCATCGCTGTGGCTGTGAGAACGCAGTATACTTGATATGTTGGGAAATCGAAGCCAATGTTAAGATCAACACTTGTCAATTGTCGCTCTTGCCTTAGCCTAAAATCATAAACATAACCGCAAAAGTTAATGCGTAATATTAATCGAAAGTATAACGCGACACTTATTTAACTGGGTTACGCGACTTGACTTTGACTTGGAGGTCGATGCCATTCGATTGCCAACCGCAATCATATCATGTTTCATTTTTGAACTACAGATAATATAAAGCCAGCTAAGCATCAATTAAGCAAGCCGACAATTTCTGGTTTGAGCTCTAAGCTACATAAGACTAATGAATTGCACAATTTTTAGGTTACGAAAAGAAGCGTGCTCTAAAAATTAAAAAAATATTTGCAAAAGGAATTGATGTTGAGATACCCCGTAAATTAATACGTACATTGACTTGACTTGATTTGGATATTGATGCAGATAAATAGTCATAAGTATTAAGTTCGTGGAAGATTTAATTTTTTTCTTATTTATTTATTTCATTCAATTTTTGTTGGGTACAGGGTACAATAAGTGGTATGTATATATTAACTAACCTTATCTGTAGCGTGCGAATCATCAGTTTCAGAATACGTCATATAAATTTGAAGTTCATGGGTTTCTTAAAAGATTTCTAATTAAACGTATTTAGTGAATTCTCTTGAAAATGTTGCGAAATCAAGAAATAAATGGCGGAAAAGGTTTATTGACAAAATATTTAAATATATTTATTCATTGAGATACGGAAATCCCATTAGGATTTTTTTGTTTTTTAATGAAAAATAAACTTTTACGTTTGTAATTAAATTTAAAATCGTATGTAAGATGCCAATGACGTGTGTTAAGATTTTCAGTAAATTTTATACTCTACGATTTACAAAATAACCACTGACATTATTTTAAATACTATTCCTGAATTTTCTAAAGTATTTAAAAGTATATTTAATTTAAGAAAATGCTAAATTAAATTTTATGTGATTGTTGTTTAATGTTTATTTTTCTATTTGCATCACTTAAATTGCACCGCTATATTCATTTTATATTTTCAAATTATCATTTTGTGACCTGGTGGCAACGCCAAACGTAACGGTAAGGGAGCTTTTTCTTCGTGTTTGTTGGCATTGAGCAACAATTGGCCTGGCCGTGAGCGAGCTTTGGATTTACGAGACAGCTGTTGCTGATGCCCGAAGCTTTTGTCCAAAACTTTTGATACGCGCAGCGAACGTTGCATATTTATTTGTTCAAAATAAAATGCCGGTTTATAGCAAATTTGATATGGATGTCAAAAGGATTTTTAACAAAATAGAAAGCAAAACATTAGTTTAATATCTTGTTTTCAAAAGAAACAAATTATCTGTTAAATAATATTGCTTTATCTCTGATAAAGCCAACCTGTTAAAAAGTAGCGCCGGTTTTTGGGATGCGAAACTTTCTGGTTAAGTGTTTGCGCGTGTGTGTGTGTGTGAATGAGGGAATACGGCAAAGGCAACTGCGTGTAAATTTTTGGCGAACAACAACACAGTCGAGTTTTAGCAACGCGCTGGCCAAGTTGTTCCTACTCTGGAGTCGCATCAGCTTAATCCAAATATATATAAATATATATTGACACAAACGTATATTTGTCTGTATATTCGCCTGCAAATTTGTCGAAATCGTTTATCAAAGTGCTCTGAACTAATAGAATTAAATATTAATGAGCGCCAACAAATAAGGAAATTGCTTTTAAACGCTGAACGTTCAAGGGAAACAGAATGCCGCGTTTAAGCGAGCGCTTTTAGAGCATATTGCGCATACGACACGTCGAGCGCAAGGATAAGTAAACATATTGTTGCGAAAAATATTTGCGTGCAGCCATCCAAAGGCCATAAATTGTTTTGCATAGGTCTGCTTAGGTTGTGTTTTTGACTCTCTGCGTGTGTGTGTGTGTGTGTAACACATTGTAAATAAACGCAAATAACGGGTAAGTGCTAAAGCCTGGACTTTGGGCATTGTCATGTGAAAGTATTTGATGTGATAAATTCGGGCTTAAAATTAATGGGTCTCGAGTGGAAGAATAATAGGCAAAATATAAACAAGATAAGATATTTAAATATCGGTTTAACAGCTGTCCATCAAAAGCGTATTTATTCGCAAATTTATTCAAATAAGTTGTAAAGCTTTTTGGGATAAATCGTGTAAAATGTGTATTTAGATGTTCTTTTTGGTATTCTCTAATTCGTAGACGCATTTAACTAGTTATATATAAATTTTAGAATTAAGAGTTTCAATTATAACTGAAAATTAAATTTTGCCCACGTTTTCATTTCATAAGTTCAATTAAAATTAGATTTTATTACCTGCTATATCTTTTAAATATTTGTTTTGCTCATTGTCTATGGAAAAGATTAAGATGTTGAAAGTTTTAAGGTTTCTAATATATTATCACTAGGGATGTGACCCATTCAGTTTTTAAATTTTAAAATAAGAACTAATTTATAACTAAATAATAAGATTTAAAATAAAACTAGTAACTTTTCTTTAAATTTATTAAAGATTTTTAACTATTTACCATAATTTATGAGTTAAGATAACATTTTATATATCAAAATGGACTTAAAAAGCTTAAGTAAGCTTGGTAAATTAAATTCTGCAACTTGACACCACAAAGTAATTAATACTCATATTTATTCAAGTGTACATAAGCTTCAGGCTGTGTGCATAAAATTCCAATTAATCGAAACTGCTTTGCTTGTAATCTATATAAATTGCACCTTTGGCTACGCTTTGACTAAAATAATTGAATATTTATCAGTTGATTACAGATTCATGCGTGCATGCAACACGCATACGCCACGTGGGCGCCAGCCTAAAACAAA
This sequence comes from Drosophila robusta, assembly GCA_035043565.1. Lineage (NCBI taxonomy): Eukaryota > Metazoa > Arthropoda > Insecta > Diptera > Drosophilidae > Drosophila > Drosophila robusta. The sequence continues at coordinate 5,455,801 of JAWNMW010000583.1, read as the reverse complement.
TTCATAAATCCCCGCGGCAAACACAAAAAATCGAAAAAAAAGTATTTTTAAATTTTTAACATTAATTTGATAATGTGAAAGGTGAGCAGGGGGCAGGTGAAAAGCTAACCGTATGTTGTTTTATATTGGGCGTTTTCATTGAGATCTCTGAGAAGATATGTGGAGGCGGAAATACGTTTTCATTCAGACTTTAAGCCCTCTTTCAATTTGCCGCACGTTGAAGTGTGCGTGCAATTGTGTGTGTGTCTTGGCTCAGATTTGTGTGGAAAATGTAACCGGGCCTCAGGTAGCTTAACCCAGCAGAGCATGCAGTGGGACAACTCAGTTTACCTTGGCCACTCAAACACGGACACGCCCTTGAAACGCACTCGACCCCGACCTTCTGGCACAAAATGGAAACAAACAGAGCCGAGCAGAAGAGAGCAGCACCGAGCGAATTTGAGCAGACAGACAGTTGGACTGCCAGCCACTCAGCCAGTTGGCCAACATATTGCGCGTTAGCCCAGTTAAAGAGGCTGCATTTGCAAATGTTGCACGCTTAGTACTCAAGTCCACAGACCATGAATATTTATCACGTGTCCGGGGTTAATGCATTTTTAATGGAAAAACAACAAACCACACGCCGCATTCAACCATCAAAGGACATTGTTGGCCTGGGGCGCGGTGCCAATAAAACAAGGGGGGTTTTCTCAGTATGGGGGTTGGGGGGGCGGCAATGCCAACGGCAATTGCAAAGGCAACTCCTCAATATTTGTTGACATGCTGAGTTATTGGCAGGGCGGATCCCGAACTTCGGCTGCAGCTTTCGCCTTTTTAAACCGACAGACACACACACACACACACACAGTCACACACACACACCCTCGTGTGGCTTGTGGCTTGAGTGTGTGTAATAATAGCCCACTTATTATTATTCGCCTTGCAGCCTTATGCCCGGCGAGTGCTGTGTGTGCAAACAAGTGTCCTGGGCATATTGCGCTTTAATGATCATATTTTTATATCAGCTGACAGTGGGTATGAGGACTCCATCAAGCTTTATGTCGCGCCTGGTGTAAAGTAAATATTATATATTATGATAAAGATCTACATACAGGAAAACAAAATATTGTAAATTTCCCTATATAAAATGCTGCTGTATTTTTCTATATATTGGGGAACGCCAGATCTAACTCCTCTGAGATAATTGCAGAATATACAGATAATGCAGAATATACAAGGCACCCACGGAAAAAATGCATTTTTCGTTTGTGCTGTTTCAAACTAATTTTTCACCAATTTTGAAAGTTACTCTCTCAGGCAAAAAGTAGGTGCGAAACATATCAAATACTATAATAATAAATAATAAAAATCATTTAAGTATTTACATATAGAGAAGAAAAAAATTGCCATATTTTCGATGTGTCCGCCAGGGTATTTTATCTTCGATAAACCTATTTAGTGTCTTCTCTGTTGATTTTTATGCTTCCGAGGCAGTATACAACTTTAGCTGCCTTATTATTAAACTGCTGTTTATCTTGCTTTTGTCAAGTTTTTTTTTTGTTCATTCTTGATGTTGTCGTTATGTTGGTTTCCATTGTTTAATGGCCTGTGGTATATTGACATATGGTTGTTGGATTTTAATAGGCATTGCCATTTCCATTGCATGTATTGTATTTTTTCTTGGAATCTGTTTTCCCTTTTTCGTCAGCAAAGTTCTAAGCTGTTTGTGACAGCATGAAATCAATAGGAAAACTTTTTACTTCGAAATTTCTATCAGCATTATTTACGCCGGGAAATGAACTCGAGAGTTTAGCTTAGCGAAATTTGAGCAAAGTTTTTCGAACAATTTGTTGGGGGTCACTTGTGATTATTTGTGAGACATAAACATACACTTCAACACTCAATAAATACGGTGTTAAGAACAGAAAGTCAATTAAAGAAACATGAGGCGCGATACATGATACCTGATTTTATTTGCTGAACGTGGTAATTACTGACTCCGGTATTAAAAATAGGAAATTTCTTTTGGATGTTTTGGCAAAAATAAAATTCTTTTCTGTTCTGCTCAATTTTCTCATTGAATTTGCAATTAATTAAATATTAAGATGCTATATTGAATTATAATACCCTAAGTAAACGAAATGTATGCAAAGTAAATTTAAATAAATTTCAAGCAGCCAAAAAAGGTATGCCACATCAAATTTGCGTAAATTCCAATGGATTAATCGAATGTTCCGAAGACAAACAGCAATAGACATATATCTCCAAGGAGCATTAGCTGCTTATGACACTTGCCAGAGCTCAGAGCGAATAGCCTTTAAGTCCAACAAGCCATAAATATTCATTGGCTGCTAATTATACGAGTCTATGGCCGGGCTGCCACAGTCAGTTAGTGAGTTGTTGCTTTCGTTGTTGTCACTGATGCTGTTTGTGGAGAGGGAACGTAATGGAACAAACAAAGTCAATGCCGATGGCGGCAATAATCAACTCGCAAAGCAAAATGAACAACAAGCAAGAGCCTCAGCAATATAGAAAGCAGAGCAAAGGGACTAAAAGGGGGACTAATAATGATGTCGGTGATGTTGTGGATACTATAGCTACGACTATATCATTATATGCGTATTACAAATAGCTGTTGGCTGATTGTCAACTTGTGGCCTGCCGTGCAGCTCGTGTGCTCTGAGTAGAGCTCAGCACGATTGCCTTTTGAGTCGTGGCTGGTGCACCCGGGCGTATACTTAACGGCAGCTTTAAGCTGCGCGCATGTAAAGGATTTCATTTTGCCAGCGGCATTCACGGCTTCACACCTTCAACTTACAGCAGATATGTATACGAAACATGCAGAAAAAGAAAGAAAATATCAGTTTGTGGCAGAAAGTATTCATGTGGCAAGTCGTGCCTGAGCGTGGCACAAAAGAGTGAGAAAAAAGAGCACTAAGCGTGATGTGGCTGCTGCTCCTTTTAGCTTCCCGCAGGACATGCTCAGCGGTAATCTAATTATGACAATGCGTTCGAGCAAACAAGCTGGAAACTTTTGATGGATACTTTTCAACAGACTGTACACGAGCCATAAACCTGATAAAAAGGAATTTAAATGAAATTCTGCAAACTTTGCGCGGTAGCCAACTTTCAGCCATCGTTAAAATGTTGATACAAATTTTATGATAAAAGTGAAAGCAATTTTAGAGTTCCTAGTTGAAGCAGTTTCAAATAAAAAGAGAAAATAAAAAAATGCGTGTTATTATAGACTTTATTCCCGATCTGAAATATTAAAAACATGAACTAACAAAACTTATTGTTCTTCACAATATTCCGAAAAAATAGAACAATACCCTGGTTTAAAAATCTATGGTTTATTACAGCTAGATTTAAAATATTAAAAATGTATAACTATCTTTTTGAGTCTTTTCTACCATTTGTCATAGTTTTTATCTAAGCAAAAAAAAAATATTGAAAATATTCGTTAAATACTTTTATTACAATACAAAAGGACTTTGTCAATTTTCTACTCTTTTATTTAATTAATCTAGCATGGGAACAAATGAAAATGTCTATTTTTAATTCTTTTTGTACAAGTCAAAAGAGGGTCTTAAATTTTTTTTTATTATTTTAATAGACTTAGAAACTGTGAATAATGTAATTTTGTATCAATATATTTATTTCATTGGTATTGCCAATTTAACTTAAATTCAAAATTTTATTTTTTTTATATATTTTCTTTTTATAGCCACAAACGTAGCTAGACCAAGATGGCCGTGTATTCCGTACAGGGTATTAACAACTGACTTGATAACAGACTTGCAGCTGTGACTCGCACGGTCCGCGCTGGAAGCCAACAGGGCGTGGGGTGGGCGTGGTCACGGGCGCTGTGTTGTGTGACAAACACTTCATTAGACTAATGAACATAATTTACCGTAATTGTGCAATTTGATGTGGCTAGCCGCAGGGAAATTGTATTTTTTCTTGTACATTTTTTTCTTTAGTTTATATTTTTTGTATTTTAAATTATATTCGAAATAAAAACTAATGGTGAAATTTCCGAATAAAATCTCGTGAACACGTGTCACCGACACACGTGTCACCGACACCGTGCCAGAGGCAATGAACCATGCCCCTTGCTTATCGATTAGATAAAATTAATTTTAGTCACTGAGTCAATATATTAGACTGGCAGCTGGCGATTCGCGACTGCCCTTGACTTTGCAGCGGAAATAGTTGCGCTTATCGCCGCTGCAGCAAAAGTGAAAATATGCGATAAAAGGCCGAAAATTGTTTATAAAGCCAGTTGGCCCCAAACCAGCCATGCCGCAAGCCACAAAACCAAACAAAGGCAGTTTGTTGTATTTAAATTTATGGCAACTGTCATAAATCAGCGCTGTCTGCCAGACGCATCGCCATATTCATGTGTATCCACATAACAAAGTAAAAAATTGTCAGCTAAAAGGCTCTAAAATACATTAAAGCCTCGACGAACTCCGCACACTCCACATTGCCACAGAAACTGCGGCACATGTGTGCGGCTTCGCAATTTGTAGCAACCTGAGATATGAGGCATTATCCGGGCACGGGGGCAGGCAGCTTGACATCGATTTACAGTCCCGCCTACGAACTGATCAACTTGACATGATTGGTTTAGTTGAGATTTATTCACGAGGGCTGCTCCACCTTAAATCAGGGCCTGTTGAGCTGGGGTTAGCTGATTGATTAATTGATACGATAATTTGATTGATTCTGTCTGGTTTTGGATGCCAGGAAAAAAGCATTTACAGCTCTTGATTACCCTATATACTATATTTATAATCTGTTATTTATACATAGTTCTTGGAACTAATTTTGAACAACTCTTTTGACAAATGGGAATTTGAGGTATATTTACAAATATTAATCATTTTCTATATTTTCCATTGATCGGAAGTAGAAACTAGATTATTTTCTAATTTAAACACATTTCTGTAACATTATAAAATAACATTTCTTATATAGTTAATTTGTTTACTATATCCTTATCTTAAAATATTTTTAACACATATATTTTATATCTATAACATTTGAAAAAACATGCCTGTCCACATAAATAACTTCACACTATAATATATTCTTGAAGTTTAAGAGATAAGGTGTGTATAAAATTTTAATTTAATTTGCCAAGATAAAGCCACCTAATTATGTTTATTACGGTTGGGGTATGTTGAATTTTCAATGAAGTATGCAACTTTAAGAACTCATAAATCATTGAGCCCATCTCGCCTTACCTTCAGTACTCTGGGTGGCTTATAAATCATGTAGAGCAGACCTTACAATGAAATCCACTGTGGGTTAATGTACGTCCCACACACACACTCACACACACACACACACACACACACACTAGCGCACCTCTTTCAATTGCTGTCTCAAAGAAACCTCACAAAAAAGTTGCCATAAATAAATAATCAACTCAAAACAAAATTGCAGGAGCGAAAATAAAATGCAGAAAAGTGAAAACGAGAAAGAAGCCAAAAGGCAAAGCACCCTAGAAAAAGGGTAACACAGGTTCAAAGTGGTAATTAATTAACAGGATGGCCATAAATTTCGTATTTAAAAAGTTGTTGCCAAACGGACTTTAATTTCACAGCATCTTCATGTTAAAGGCGCCAGTTTGCGCAGCTAATTGCAAACACAAACACGCTGACTACGCCCTTGCCCCGCCCACTAGCGCACCTGCTGCTTGTCACCTTTTGTGCGGCAGTGTCCTTGCCTTAACGTAACGGGAAAACAGTGAGCACGTGCAGCTGCGGTTACGGCCAGGTCCTGGCACTGGCCACAATGGCGCCTTAAGCAGCGCAATTAATAACCCAAAAAGCTCTGCCCAGCCGAGCGGGTAAAGGACGAGGTCCTCGGTGCGTTGCCGTGATTTAGTTATAAGGTGCCTCATTCTGCGGCTGGACCTGTTAATGAAAGTTTTATGGCCGCGTCGTTCTACTAAACAACAACTAATTGAGCCTTAACTTGTTGTGCCCTCGGAGAGGGCCACATAAATTTCCCATGAAATGTGTAACACATTCAAATGGGTTTTTTTATGAAGCCATACATTATATATTAGCTTGATCAATGACAGCAGTCGGGTGGGCTATAGCGAAGTCTAACGCTATATTTTTCTGTTGCCATGCGAATTAATTTCTAGATCTTGCAATAATTAATTAGAATTTTGTATTAAATATGTAAGAAAATATTTTGCTTAGCTAGAGAAAAGAATTCTTATTCCAAAAACGTTGTTTAAAGATATTTGATACTTAATTTAACAGTTTCTTTTCTTATTTATTTAAGAAATTTATTTGTATGTAAGGTCGAATATAATCAAGATTAATTGATAATCAATTCAAAAGTATTCAAGAGATAAGATTGTAAAAATAAAGAATAATTAATCTTTGGTTTTTCAAGTAAACTTAACTGAGTTTAAACAGTATTTAAGCAATATTTAAACATTTATTGATATTGGACTTTTATAGCATACAGCTCCCTAATATATATATATACATATATTTTTTTTTTGTTACTTTTTTGAAAACCTTTTTTGTTTGCAAACATATATTGTCAAGAACTATGAGTGACAAGTTTTATTGAGTGTTCAATTCTATCATATCAGGTCTACTATATTATTTAGCACCCATTCCATATATGTTTAATCAGTTTTACTCAATTCAAGATCAGAATATTATATTTTGTATATCGGGAAAACTTGCAATCGCATCCAAACTTAGCTAACTATTTTTGTTCGATTCGGCTTGCTTTTTCCAAGGACATGGATATTGTCATACGTGAGGAGGAGCTCTCGCTGACGCAGATTGGCGTCTATGCGTCCGTCTCCTTTCTGGTGGTGACCGCGGTGGGCGCCGCCCTCTACACCACCTGCTCGAAGCGCTATCGGCTCAACTGGTTCGAGCAGAACCTGCTGGAGTCGGCCAGCGAGAAGGCCGAGGAGCAGCAGAGGTGAGTACGCACATTCCCCGATTTTAATATATATATGCCAGCTGTAAAGCCTCGCCCGCAGTCGGGAGGCGCTTGTGGCCGGCGCCGTTGGCTACAACGTGGACAATTTGAACGAGTGCGTGGCACGTGGCAAGTTGGGCCACGGCAATGCCGGCAACTTGAGTCCCACCTCGCTCAAATCGGAGGACGCTGATCCCGCGTTCTGGGTGCCCGCATCGGTCACCAACCCGACGGCTGGCGTGCAGCAGCAGCAGCAGCAGGTCTCGAACACCACCGAGGACTCGGCCCCGCCCACGCCCACGTCCCCAACGGGCAGCCTCAAATCGAACAGCCTGTCGTACTGCTCGACTGCATCGGTGCCCATCGCCCGTTCCGACAAGCATGTGGTCCTGGCCATGCATCCCAGCCGGCCGCGTGTGTCCTCCATGAACGCCAAGCTGGATCACACCAAAATCGACATGACCCTCTATCGCAGCGTAAGTGGATTTGTTGGCCCAAATCCAATTGGTAGTTGATTCAATATCTTCGCCGTTGCAGCACTCGCAGCCAAAGTCCGTTTTGCCTGCCGCGCCCGTCAACGAGCTGCGCGGCAATTTGCACGTCTGCCTCAGCTACGATCCTGTCGCCGGTCTGCTCAACGTCCGACTCCTGGAGGCGCAGAGCCTGCAGCCGCGCCAGTTTAGCGGCACCGCCGATCCCTATGCCAAGATTCGTTTGCTGCCGGACAAGAAGAACTTTTGGCAGACGCGCATCCACAAGAAGACCCTGAATCCAGGTGCGCAATTTGAGACCAGCATAAATTTCTTTCAGGTCGCAAAAACACAAATTCCACTGGCAATTTCACTAGAAAATTCCACCGGTAAATTCCACTTGAAAATTCTTCTGGTGGTGAGCTTTCATATTTAAGGATTTCCGGCAAAAGCATTTGGAGAAGCCCCTCAACGATTCTAGGGAAATCCTCTAGATGACAATGAAGGCGTTTCGTGGATTTTGTTGTTTAATTATATAAACAAATACAGTCATTTTGGGAACCTATGAACTATATGTATTATCGGTAGAAACTCAATTTTCGCCTGTTCGACTGAAAAGTATACGAAAACCTGAATTCCTATGTGTTATTTAGGATTATCCCACCCTTTGCGCTTGCCATAATATATTATTTTGAAATGCATTGGATGTAAAATTGAGCTGCTTCAGATTTAAGTGGGTGGGTTTGTCGACTTAAAACTTTTTTTCAAGAATTTATTCATATATTTATTTTAAAGGAAATTCCACGGACAAAACATGATAGAAAACTGAATAAGAAAATAAAATATATAGAATTTAATATAACACTCAATTTTGTTCAACACCTTAAATGAGAAAGAAACTAATTGCGCCGCAAAAATTCAAATTGTGCAATTTTCCGGTCAAAGTGCGACAATAATTTTCATTATTTATATTTGTTAATTAATTTTTCTTCCTGCTTGAAACAGTTTAAATGAGCACGTTTTTGTTTACCGGTCAAAGCTAGGCAATAAATGTGATTAAAATATATTTGTTTATTAATTGTTTTTCCCTACTTCAAACAGTTTTCGACGAGCACTTTGTGTTTGAGGTCACCGCCGGGGTCATCGATAAGCGCAGCTTGGAGATTCTGCTCTACGATTTCGATGCTTATTCGCGCCACGTTTGCATTGGCGGGTCCAAATTGCATTTGGCCAACTTGGATCTGAGCGAGCAGCTGAAATTGTGGACGCCGCTGACTTCGGCCTCGGCGCAGGACATGAAGGTGGATCTGGGCGATATAATGGTCTCGCTGGCATATCTCCCATCGGCGGAGCGTTTGATGGTCGTGCTGATTAAGGCCCGGAATCTGCGTATTGTGGACGATGCGCGCAACTCGTCGGATCCGTTTGTCAAGGTGTCGCTGCTGGGACCCGGTGGCAAGAAGTTGAAGAAGCGCAAGACGGGCGTGCAGCGCAATACCGTTAATCCGGTCTACAACGAGGCCTTGGCCTTCGACGTCAACAAGGAGACGCTCAAGAATTGCGTGCTGGAGTTCACCGTGGTGCACGACGGCCTCTTGGGTGAGTGGAACTCAAATGGATGCTAACTGAGACGTTTACCAAGCTTTACTCAACTTACTCAAAATAGGTTCCAATGAAATACTGGGTCGTGCTCTAATTGGCAACTCAGCCGAGGTGCCGCACGAGGAGAAGATTTTCTTTGAGGAAATGTTTCGGGCCAAGAACGCAACGGCTCAGTGGGTGCCGCTGCAGGAGCCGGCCAACAACTTGGGTGCCACAGCCAAGACAGCAACCAAAAATTAAAATCCACAAGCTTGCGCTGTGCTCGGCCTGTTGAGCTTTCTGTTCAGCTTAACAGTCAAACTGTTGCGACTCGCATTAACAGAGCCCTCGAGCAGTTTTTTTCTGGGAATTTGCAGGGATACATTTAAGAAGGATGCTGAGCGCGTTTGCAAAATATTCAAAATTTAAAAATACTATACAACAACAAATTATTTACAATCTTGCAAAACAAAACTACTGAATGTGCTTTCCATGGTATCAATTACTCCTCAAAATGAAAACAAATATTTATATACATATATATATTCAAACATATATTGAAATTACCTATATGTGCTATGTCTATGTCAAGAAGTACCTAAGATGCAATCATATTTTGCAGGCTATGACTAAAGTATATTTATACTATATATGATGAAAGATAAATACTATATAAGCAGAGCATCCATACTTGTTATAACCTATATTCAATATATACGAACACAGTTAATTGCTGCTTAGCTATTGTAGAACAGATTTTCAATATTTTCCTGTATTTCCCTAACCTAGCTGGACTTTGTTGTGTGAAAGGTTTCAGTACAAGTTGAAACAAATCTTATACGTATTTTAATTTTAGCTGAAATATCACAGATATGCATTGAGTTCATTATGAGCAACAACATTGTATAATTATATATATATATACTACTTTATGAATATGTATTTATATCTTATATAAATATTACGCGAGCGCATGTTTTTCGAGAAAACAAGTCAGTAGATTAGTTAATAGATTGAATGCACTATATAACCAACAAGCATGTAATAATACTATTGAAAATAAAATTCTCTATCTATATAAAAATAACTTATTGTCTTGACTTGTTTAACTGATTTTAGACAATTGTTGGCATTCTTTATACATATGTGATTCAAATTAAAACTTGAACTTAGTGGATCTTTTTTTATTTTGACTGCAGAATTGTTTTAGAATCCATACAAAATTAACAAAATACCCTTGCATAAAAATCTAGTTTCTGTATGAGATTATATTATAGATTCTTCTCTTCAAAGGACATGATATAGGTCTACAAATTTTGTTTTTCAATTTAAATGCAGAATTAATTTGAAGAAGAAACCAACATTAAAACGTCTTTTCGAATTAAAATCGGCTGACTTTTAACAAAGGTATGGGAAGTTTTACATACGCCTTATAGTAAATTATAGTTAACATGAATTTTGACTAACAAATTAAATTTTTTAATTTAAAAGTAGAATTATTTTAAAAGCCAAACCATTAACATAGAGCAATTCTAGTTTTTTTTTAAATTCTACCTATGGCTATAGGTAAATATTATGTTAATATATTAACTAGATTTAAAGGCAGTCTTATTCAAGAACCCAAGGCATAAGCAAATAGGTGTCGGTATGAAATCGATTGAGTTTTATCAAAATTATGCCACAAAAGCTACTATAGCCCCGGTTAATTAAGCCAATTTTCTTTGGATAAAGATCAATATAGGTATTCTCTTTTTAAAAACTTCTTTAATGTGAAAAATACTACTTTATAGAACTAACCATCAATTGTGGCAAAGGGAAGGGAATGTCCTGGCGTCCCTTTTAACTTGACTTATTTGGCAAATACTTGGCAACTTGTTGACCAAGTTGGCGGAAAAAAGTTTTGCTTCGCAAGCCTTTAACTAATTTTCCAACATTGACTGATATATCCACAGGGTGGCGGGCGACGCTAGATTGCCTGCTAAAGCAGGCATGCCGAGGTGATTTGGTGTCCTTGTGCGCGTCCGAGTTCCAGCCGGAGTCCTTGGGTATCTCTAAGTTTAACGTAAATTTCCTTTCAATCAAAAAGTGCTTTCATTCAATTTAGTAGCACAGTGCCTGAAAATAGAGTGAAAGGGGCAAAGCAAAAAAAAAATAGAAAATAAAATAAAATAAAGGGCAATGGCAACGAAAAAAGGCTGCGGCATCTTTGAACTATTGCCAAGAGTTGATGGCGCCAAAAAGCAGACTACGGCTAGCTGCTTATCGACAAACGGAAACTCTCTGATAGATTGTCAGCTAAGCACTTATATAGATGTATTATATGTTTGCATGTGTACACTGCGCATCCGCATTTGGGCCCTGAATGGGTATGGAAAGCCAACATCGGCGATAGGGCCAGCGACACCGCAAGTTGGGGAAATTGTTTGGCCAAATATTTGTCTTCTGCTTTGGCCAATCTCCCTGTTAGTTGACGGAAGGTTATTTTTGGGACCGGCTGTTAATAAAACAAGGCTATGAGAGCAGCACCGGAATCCATTTGGCACAGGAACTATGTATTATATATTTAATTTAATTTAATTTATTAAGATATTATTAAACCGGAAATGTAGGCAGAATTGTAATATTCTATTCTATTATATAAATACTAAACGGATATTACTATAAGAATATAAGTTTAATAATATCTGATAGTAGCAATATTCATAATATAATTTATTAAATATTAATAACTTAAATAAAGATTTCCTTCCTCCTTACTCTCAATGGTTGCTTCAAGTATTGAAAGCAAGTTTAAAATTTGCTTTCGTTAATATAAAACGGTTTTTATAACAGGCATATAACCGTTTCGATTTGTATTGCTTTTACAACCGAATATATTTACGTTTGTAAAATATCACTTCATCAGTAAAATGTAAACGTAAAATCTCAATCCCAACCGGTTCATAACCGTTTCGCTTCACAGTGCTGCTAAGCCAAATGAAAGTCAAACGCAATTATAAATCACATCGCATTTGACACCATATCGTAACGGCTTAAAGTTAAGCCTTAGCCCAATGCATTATCTTGGCTTATTGCATTTGGCCATTAATCCAAACAGCGCTTTCTTCACGTATTTATTGGCCATACAATATTTCAGCGATTTCCCATTCCCATTCCCATTTAGCTATCAATTTTTCGCCAAAATACTTCGCATCAAAGTCAGCGCCAATAAACTGCAAGCGGCTAACGAGCAAATTCCATTTTTAATTTCGCCATTCTATCGTCCTTTTCAATGCCATTTTAACCAATTGTTGTATGGTGCTTTTGCCGCTTTTCGGCTGCTGCAAATACCATTGCCAAAGCTTGTCAGCGGAAAACGTAAACTAACGACATTTTCGCTTTCTTATTTACACAATCAATTTCGAGCTTTTGTGTGATGCGGCAAACGGCGAACGGCAAATGTTGAGAGCACGACTGCGGCTCTGCTTCACGCTCATTCTCCTCCTAATTCTAGTCTGTTGCATTCTTTTTTGCTTCCTTTTTTTCACTATTATATTACTCCCGTTGCTGCTGTTGTTTCGTTAAGTTCGCCTTCGCATTCGCATTTGGTGTTGGCATTTTGTGCCGCGAGGGAAATTGTCGTCAAAGCGCAAAAAATGTCAGATTGTTGTTTTAGTAGTGCAGTCCCGAACCTGCCCCGCCTCCGCCCCGCCCTCGCTCTTCGCTTCTTCACACACACATACATATGTCGCTTATGGCTGTGCATTACAATCTGCGTGTGTGAGTGCAGCTAGTAATAGTTCTAGTTCTAGTTTCTTGTTACATTTCACGTTTTTTTTATGCTCGTTGACGCGTGCTCTCTCGCTCTCTCTCTGTTCCGCTGCCGGCTTAGTTGAGTGTTTCTTTTGATGTTGACCGCATTCGCTCCCTTTCTTTTTTTCGCTTTGCCGTTTTGTTGTTCTTTTTTTTGGACGCCGTTATTGTTTATGCAACTGTCAGCAGTTTTCGTTGCCCGTTTCTGAGGAAGTTTTCGCTCACAATTGGAGATTTACTTGGCTGCTTCATGTGTGTGTGTGTGAGTGTGTTTGCGTTCGTGTTTTGTGTGTTTGCTTGGGCTCTGCTTACACGGACAATGTACAATGTGCGCGCGTTTCTGTGTTGCTTCATATTTGTTGTCATTTCCAATTGTTTCTACGACTTTTGACAGCTAGCAGATTAGCTTGGTGACGCCTCTGCAGATAGCGGCAGCGGCAGCGGCAGCAGATACTTCGCTCGTTTGTTTATTGGCAGCGCCATGATGGTATGCGGCTAAAGAGATTGTCCTGGGAAATCAGTGATAGAGAGGTGCACCCCCCGCCCCCTCTCCACAACTAGAGAGACTGGACAAAATAACAAATTGCGATTGCAGCCCGTTATTGGTTATCAACACGAGCTTGCCAACTCGTTTGATTTTCGATTTCACTAAAAGCACTACACTGTTTTTTTTATAATCTCCTTTAACATGTTGATTTTAATTGATAAAAGAAATGTATTATTATAATACAATAAACATGATTTAAGCCTGTTATTGGTTATCAACACGAGCTTGCCAACTGGTTTGATTATCGATTTGAATGAATATACAATACTCCCATTTTTCACTGTTTAACATATTCATTTTAATTGACTTCAGTAGTTTCATTGCTATATCGAAAATGCATATAATAAAACCGATCGAAACGAGCTTTCCATTTTTTTATTTTAGATTCTAATATCAATAGTGCGCTTTTCGATTGTTTCATTTCATTATCAGTTTTTGATAAGCTCCCTCATCTGATGAGTTTTAATTGGCCTTGTTTAAGCGCATATCATGACCACGATTTCAGCTCGTAATTGGTTATGAAAACCAGTCTGCCAACTCGTTTGATTGTCATTTGCAATAAGCCAATAATTCGCTTTCGACTGTTTGTTTTTAATAAATTATGTATATTTATTAAATAAATAAACTGTTTAATTAAATTCTTTTATCATTTTCAATTAGCCTCTTTAAAGCCAATCACAAAGCCAGAAATCGCCTTATCGTTATTGGTTAATGAAACAAACTTTTCAATACGTTTCGTATTCATGTCAATGTTCTTTCGATGGTTAAAAGAATTTAATTAATAATTTTTCAATAATAAATATTTCTTTAAACTCTTTAAAAAGCAAACAATTAATCGAAATTTGGATTGTTGAAATTGAAGGTGATGTTTGTTATTATTAGTATCAGTTTATTTTGAAGGACTTTCAGCTAGTTATTTTCGTTAGTTTCTCAAATTGGCAACAAAAGTGCAGCTTCAAAGCAATTATAAAAGCCATTTTGTGTGTCAGCAGCATGCAACGGAAAATTTGACTAAAAAGTGTAAAATGAAAATTAATTAAATTATTTGGGAGCTAAGCAATGTCACATGTGCGGTTAGCTGGGGCTGCTGCATAAAGCTCATCAATAAACAAAATTTATGGCCAAAACACAATTGCAGCGAACAAGGACAACAAACAGCAGTGGCCAAAACGGGGCGCCAAAAAAGCGATAACTAAAGCCAAAGCCAATTAAAGACACGCCTCAACAGCAGCAGCAGCAGCAGCAGCAGCAGCACCAGCACGTGGGCGTGGCACAATGCTGTAAAACATTGGGAACATTACCCATTCCCCTTCGCCATGTCAACTGGCCAACGAGTTTTGGTAGCTGCTGCTGCCGGCTTCCACTGGCTCCTGGTTCCTTGTCTCTGGTTCCTGGTAGTTGGTGACGAGCAACCAAATTTCCGCACCCAATCAGCATATTTAAATTGTGTTGTGTTGGTGATTGAAATGCATGAAGAACGCCACAGCGTAAATAGGAGAACGCACCGGAAGTTAGAAACAGTGTGTCCAGCTCATTTTTAGCTTTTTTTAGAGGCGACAGCGGGGTGAAACATCCGGCATAGGAAGGTTTTTGTTTTTTTATTTTATAAGCTGTTTTGTTATCTTTCTAATCAGAAGTAATAATGCAATTATTTATTCAGTTTATTTAAAAGCTGATTCTGGAAATGTCATGAAAAAATTAAATTAATAAATATTAAATAGTTTAGCTTAGTCTTTGATTTGCAAAAAAGTTGCGAGAATGTATTTGAAGCTAGGAGTTATTTATAAATTGTATATTATTTAAATATTTTTTCTATCAGATACAGGCCTCATTTTAATATAGCTTTCTTCAAAAAAGAAAATAATTTAATAAAATTTAATTACAAAGACCTAAAAGAACTGATGTAGATATTTTTATTACAAATGTACAAATTTAAGTTTAGCTTTTTTCCAGCTAGCCATTTGTTGCCTCGCACAACTTGGCAACACTGGCCAGCGGTCACATCCAACTGAAGGACACTTGCATAGATCAGAGGGACACATTGGCAAACCTGCATTTTTAGCAACATCGGTAGCTTGGTGGCTTTTTCCACACTTTAATGGCCAACAACGCTTCGATTCTGATTCTGTTTCCCAGTGCCATTTCCCATTACAATTCCAGTTCCTGCTCAATGCTGGTCAGCAGTTTCGTTTTGATTGTCCGATTTTCTACTTTGCTGTGCATTTCCCCAACTATTTTTCCTTTTTACTTCTTTTTTTCGATTTTTATTTTTTTTGTTTCGTTTTGTATTGGCAGTTTTTGTGTCTATGTGGTGGTCAACCGCCGCAAACCCTAATTGCCAGGAATCGACTGAGTTGGCAACACATGCGAAGGTGGCTACAAAATGGCCTCGGCAATGGCGGCTTTCCATTTTTCGGATGCACACAAATCGTTTGAATATTGTTTTCCTTGCCTATCTCTTGTTGTAGTCCCACCCAAACACACACACACACACACACCTATTGCCTGAAGTGCCTAAAAAAAAGTGGAAATATACGGTCATACTGGCCGGCGCACACTTAAAGCTATCCATTTTTAATTGGAATTTAGGCGCAAAGTCGTAAATATTTTTGCCACAGGCACATGGAACTGTCCCGATAAAATGACGCCGCATGTTGCCCACTTTCCACTGATGCCTTCAAGTGGTTGCCGCATTGGCCAACGGCGAGTTTTGAGTACAGATATTGCAGTTTCAAGTGGCTAACAGCAGGTGGGCCGCAGTTGATGAATGAATTGAATGTGTGCGCTCTGGCCACCGGAAACGATGCAAAACATGTCCCAAAAGCGGGCTTAAACCAATATACGTTGTCAAAATCTGATTGTATATTGGGTACTATATGTAAATTATTAACACTTTCCTTCCTGTTCAAATACTTTTAATTACAAATTCTTTTAAATTTTTATTGTGTTTAAATATTATTCAGTTAATGAGCGATAAACCCATAATTGTTATTAGACTTCTGCAGGTCCTACGTAGCTATTTTTTGGCCAATAATTGCTAAAAATTTGCTTTCTAATTCTTTGCATTAGGCATTCTTAAGAATTTCCATTCAATTAAAATACAGACTTTACGCTATAATATAATACATGATAATAGTTTATGTAAAGCACAGTAGCTTTAGCTATGGCGAAAAAGAGCAACAGAAGAAATAAGAAAAAAATATTTTGTCAAAAACCGTGCAAAAATTTACAAAAATTTTTGACATGTAAAACTCTCGGATCCATAGCTCCCATTTTTCAAACGCCCATAACTTTGTCAAAAATCAACCGATTTTCACGTCTGATGGCATTTTATTCATGGTTTAACTTCTAGATTGATTCTGCATTTAAAATGTATGCATTATTGAAAATAATTTTTTTTTGAATTTTTTGGGAAAAAAGCATGTAGCCCCCCCCTTACTCATTTTGGAAAAAATTTTTTTTCAAAATTTAGAATCCGGAATTTCTATTTTTAATCGATTGCGGTTGTCACAATTAGTTTAAAAAACAACATTAAAACTGATTCTGAGAGGGTGAAAATTTTTGTCAAAAATCATGCAAAAATTTACAAATATTTTGACATGTAAAGCTCTCGGATCCATAACTCCCATATTTCAAACGCCCATAACTTTGTCAAAACTAAACCGATTTTCACGTCTGATGGCATTTTGTTCATGGTTTACCGTCTAGATTGATTCTACATTTAAAATAAATGCATTATTGGAAATTTTTTTTTTCGATTTTTTGGGAAAAAAGCATGTACCCTTACTCCTTACTCATTTTGGAAAAAATTTTTTGTTCTGAGGCGTTTAAATTTTGTGCATGGTTGTGCTACGAGGCGTGGCCGGGAAATTTTTTCTATGATGTTTGGTAGAGGTTTCCATATTCTAACTATTGAGTCTAAAAGCTATCTCTAAAACTGTGGGAGATATAACCATTTCCGATTTTTGAAGGCGGGGTGCTGGTTGGGGGCTTCTAATTGGTTTGGCGGGGTATCAAGGTCGCAATCTTTGAAAGGGGTCATAGCAATCTACATTCGAAATTTAGTGATTCTTGCTTTAATATTGGGGGAAATATTCACCTTTTATCGATTTGCCAGCCTCCCAGTGGGCGTGGCACAAAAATCTTAACACTTTGTCTGTCGCGGGTATACACGCGTATAAATTGCAAGTTTCAAGTCAAGCTTCAATAGCGGCGAAAAATTTTGCGTTCATACGGACAGACGGAAGGAGTGTAAAAATGACATGAAAGCGAGATTTTACAGTTGCATTGCCCTTGAAGCTGCATTGAACCGAAAATGCGACAAACGAAAAGAAACATAGTCAACGATTGATAAGTGAATGAGCGTGAGCTAGGTCGATATGCATAAGAGAAGTGCGAGAGAGAGAGTCTGCGGCTTGCTGAGTATGAATAACACACATACATACATGCATATGCATACGAAAACAGAAGAAGGCAGCGCTCAAAGCAGAGAAAAACGCGTGAGCTTAAACTGTACCACTTTCTGTAGTCTTCAGTATTCTGCGACGGCTGCTCGACGCGACAAGTTATACAGTCGTCGGCATAAATATTTTGACAAAACTATGCGCTATGTTTTTTCTTTTTTCTTGAAAGAATTATAAAATGTAACGGTTTCATTATCTACTGAAAAGTTAAGTACATTTATGCCTTTATGCGTTTTCTTGTTTTACGCATTCTTATCTTTCGCAAGCTGATAGCAGGTGGACAAAAGTATTTTGACATTTGCTCTATTCAGTCGGTGTTAAACTACTATCGATCTTAAAGCTAAGCGACGCATCTTTTAATATTGTCTACTGATTCAAAGTGCTGATAAGAACAAATTTGCCTCATAGATTTGCTTAGCTATGGGTAAAACAAATGAATTAAGCGACTTTGTGAAACATGATTTGGTGGCGAAGTATAACTCTGGTATTTCTGTAGAAAATATCAGTAAATTATGCAAAGTACCCCGCCAAACTGTGTATTATCAAATTATTAAATTATAGACAAATATAAAATATAGACAAGCCCCCATCCTTATGGCATAGTGTTTTGTGGAGTGACGAAAGTTCTTTTATTTACCACAGCTCTAAAAAAAGGTTTTCGTAAGAATGCCAAGAACAGCACATAAAAAAAGAGTCCCCGTTTGTGAGAGAGTAAGCCATGGAGGTGGAACCGTAATGTTTTGGGAATGTGTTGCATATAATGGGGTAGGAAACTTTGTTCCCATCGATGGAACATTGAATAAAAATAAATATTTACATATTTTAAAGGATTACGCTTTCCCTTCTGGAGAAAATTTGATCGGAGAAAACTTTATATACCAGCAGGATAACGCGCCGTGCCACAAGGCGAAATTAATTACCGAATTTTTAAGTGAAGTTGGTGTTAATACGCTGGATTGGCCACCACAAAGCCCCGATTTAAATATTATAGAAAATATATGGGCTTATTTAAAGAAAAAACGATGTCCAAATCTATCAAGGACGCGTGAGGAAACAATATCAGAGGTAGAAACACTCTGGAAGGATATTTCATTGGACTATATCCGAACAACTTTGGTTGATTCCGTTCCCCGAAGACTGCAACAAGTTATAAGTGCTAAGGGAGCTTATATTTTTTATTAATAATAAGTAAAATTATCTAAAAACATGTGCATTCATAATTTTTTTTAATCTTAAACAATATGTAAAAATACTTATGCCACCATACATTTCTGAAAAATAATTTTTGTTTTTGTTATTAATATACTCATATAATATTTTTTTATATATTTTGAAAATAAATTAACTCATCGTTACACCATATTTATTTTAAATTTTTTTAGTGCTCATTTAAAAAGTTATTAACCGAAACGCATGGTAACTTCTTTGTCAAAATATTTATGCCGACGACTGTAGGTTAGATCGTTTCGCAATTACAATTGAAACTGGTGCAATGATCGTGCGGTCACGAAGCAGTGTGCAATTGAGATGTAGCACAAGTGTGGTTGATTTGGCCGCCTAAACAACTTCGTAAAGTGATTGTTAACAATGCGAACTGGCGCGAGCCTGCAGAAGACACTGGGTCCACTCTGTCAGATTGGCTGGCGGGCGAATAACGGGGCGGCGGAACAAGGCCCGAAACAATGTTGCCCTGTTTTGTGCAGTGCGTGTGGCGTGCGGCTTGTGGCGTGGCGTTTCGCGTGTTTCGGTTAGAAAGTGAGCGAGAGAGAGAGAGAGAGAGAGAAAGAGTGCGAGTGGGCAAACATGCCAAGTCGTCGCGTTGAAAATCTTAACGTGATTTAAACCTCATGATGTTGCCGGCAACTAAACTGAAGCGAAGGCGGCAGCGACGCTGCCAGAACAGACAAATGGCCGGGGTCGGTGGCTGTGGGGGCTGGCAAGGACAGTTGCTGTCCGCACAATTGGCACGTAGCTGCCGGCACGGCACAGCATGCATGTTTAAGTGTGTGTGTGTCTTTGGGCTTCGCGTCTAGCGATGAGCACATGCTGACTTTTTCTCTAATAAGGCACGACACGAAACACGAATTGAAAACACGCACGTCTTTTAGTTTTTTCTTTTTATTTGTGTGTCTATTTAAAGTTCGATAACATTTGCAAAGAATTAATTGGTTCCAATTATCAAATGTTTAATTCTTAACGATATTTAAAGTAACGAAAAAGTATTCGAAAAAGTATTCAAGATTACATTTTATTTATTCAATTGGAATAACAAAATTTTTTTTAATTGTACTTTTTGCTTTATTTTCATATTTATTTTTATGAAATAGTACCTGTTGAAATACATTTTTATATTTAAATATTGTTTATTCCTTGCTTTAGCGTTAATTTTATTTATTTGTGTATCTATTTCTAGTTTGATAACATTTGCAAAGAATTAATTGGTTTCCAATTATCAAACGTTTAATTCTTAACGATATATAGTAACGAAAATGTATTCACAGAGATTACATTTTATTCATTCAATTGGAATAACAAATTTTTTTAAATTGTACTTTTTGCTTTAATTTCATATTTATTTTATGAAATAGTATATTTAAATCTTGTTTATTCCTTGCTTTAAATAATTAAAATTATTGATTTAAATTGATGTAAATATAGCTACTATTTTTATTTATCCATTATCAAATCTCAACTTGATTTTTATACAATGTTTCTCAATTGTAAAGCTGCGTTAATGTTGCATATGTATATTTAATTTAATATTTTTGGATTTTATTCTGCGCACGACGTGCTCTGTCGTGCGTGCTCGTGTCACGACAAGTGCACAACTCGAATCGCGTCCAAAGTGGCAATCGCCGAGTGCTGCCTCATATTTTGGCAAAACTCAACCAACTGCTTCAGTGCCTCCTAATCAGCAGCGTTCCACGTTGCGCCACGCTGACTTTGATCTACTCACTATTTATGTGCATCAGTGTCCATTGTGAAGGAGACAGCGCTAGGGAGGCAGATAGATAGAGAGAGAGACAGAGACACGTGACACAAATAGGTAATTGCTTTTTGACAATGGCCTAAAATGTGTGACGTCCTGTGGCAATGATATCACTTTTTAGCTCACTCCCCACTTGCTTTTTGCTTTGTTTAACTTTAATTCAATCAGCTTTTGTTGCACATAACCGCAAAATTGCTGAGCTATGGCCTAGTATGACATTTTCGTTTATACAGTGGTCGCTCGTTAATGACAACTACTGGACATTATTATTGGCCAGCTCTTTTTTCTGATGCAGTCTGATTTTTTAAGGGTTTCTTCAACAAATCGTTTTACATTTTTGCTGCAAGTGTTGAAAACACCTTCTATAATTTTTGTAGAATTGTAGTTTTTAAATTGTTCTAATTTGCGAGTGATGACTGTATTAAATTGATTGTATTTTCACTTTTGGGTAATTCACAATGTGGTTGCAATTATTTTAATTCCGTGTGCACAGAAGCAATGTTAATTGAATTACATTCTTGTTTTTTCTTTCTGTAGTTAAAGCGTTAAAGCCGCAAATAATTAAAGTGATTCATAACAGGAAAACGCGTTTTAACGCGCGTGTCACGATCACGCACGAGTGAATCACGTATTCGGGTTAGGAATAAACGAAATTGACACATACGTTAGGCAAAAGGAAAAAATGTATAAATAAAAGGAAGAGAGGCTAAAATCGATGTAAAAAGAGTTTGCATATATTTGAGTCTCTCTTGGGACTGACGTGTTCTGACGTGTCGTGCCAGGTGAATTTTTGTTGTTTTCCCGACTGCACGTGTTTTGATTTGTGACTTGTCGCGTTAGCAAAAAATCTTTGACAGTCGCGTATATCTTTAAAAAAATTTATGTGTGTGAGTCTATTCATGGAAAGTTCGATTGAAACGGCTTGGAGATGAAGAGTGGAGTTTTATTTTGTTTTTTTATGGCGTTTGAAGTGTTCCAAAAATAACGTTAACGGCAAGTAGCTGATAACCCACACGAAAACTGTTGTAAGTTCTGGTATCTAAAATTATTAAATTAAATTTATTTTTTTAACAATTATTACAATCATTACAATTATGAAGAAAACTGTTCTTCGTCGAATTTTTTATATCTGATATTTTCAGGGGTTTATTTTAATTATAAAGTAAACTGAAGCTTATTTCTATCTTAGGCCCTGGCTGGTTTCAGGCTTTATCTTAAACGCAAAGTAAAACCCATAACCCATTCAGTTAACTCTGTCTAGCTTATACAATATATTTATGTACATTTATTTGAAGCTAACCTGCTGACAATTCTAAAATTTGCACGCGTGGACAAATCGAATTCGCAATAATTTCACACTTCTGTTTGGATCAACGTGGGTTTAACGGTTACCCATTATCAACGCGATGACACTGCGTGACGTGTCCTGCTGTCCTGCCATTGTCATTCCGGTTGTTATCAGCACTCGGCACTTGGTCTAACGCCCCCACCCGCCCACTTCCAAAAGCATTCGCGCTATGCAAACCAGCCATGTGAATTGTGTTAAACAATTTGTAGCTCATGTTTTGGTTGTCGCTGCAGGCGCAACCTGATTTAACTTATCGCGTTTGCCACGCGCCAGTCATGTGAAAACAACCAAGCAACAACTGCAACAACAGTAGCAGCAACGTGTTGCAAGGACCCACACACACACATACACACACACACGCTCTCAGGGCCGCGGCGCACAGTTACAATTACTGGCAACATGTTTGTGCCACAAGTGCGGCAGACAGCGCAACAAGAGGCAAGTTTCACGGAGCGTGCAGGGCCGGGGGTGGATAACTCCCCCCAATATTTATAATAAATATTTACTCGCTGAAAGCAAACGGCAAATGGCGCTTTGGCCTGGCCTTCTATTTGGCAATGGGTTTGCGAATTTAGCTGGAAATGATTTACGATTAGCCCAGACCCAGATAACCCCCCCACCAAATAATGCCCCCATTGAAATCGATCTGTCTTTTGGGATAAATACATTTTGTTTGGCTTTTTGGTAAGAAAATATTATCATTTTAATTCTGGGATTTATTTATTTAAATAGGCTTCGAATTTATTGAGTATTTGCTGCGATTCTAGGGAATTGCGCAAATTCAAATAAAGATAATTCTGAGTCAGAGTTGGGTCAAGATTGCAGACTATGAGCTACCCTTTACTCAGCTCCACACATGTTATTAATATATACAACTTGTTCTAAAATATTTAATTTGTGGATAAAACTTTATAAATAAGAGCGAAAAATCATTTTCGAAGTATAGTTATATTAAAGTAATTTATTTAGAAATACATTAATTACTTAACAGTCTTATACTCTTCATGTATTCATATTACCTACAGGCTATAAATACAGAAATGGTTTGATTTATATTGGTATAATTTTTGCTATATTTTTAAAACCTTAAAAATAGCTCTTCTCTAAAAACTCTCTTTTGATTTAATATATTAAACTTCGAGGGAACTTTACTCTCTTCCGCACTTGCAAAAGCAATTTAAGCAATCTACATCCTGAATTCTGAAGTTTATGTGTCAAGGTATGTGTTGAATGTTCTGAATACTTTATAAGTCAAGCCTCATAATTTTGCCATTTTTCAATTGAAACTGTAACAGAACGTATGTAAACGTATGTGCGTGTATTCAAGTGTGCACACACATATGTACACACACACATATGTACACACACACATATGTACACACACACATATGTACACACACATATGCACACACACATATGCACACACACACATACACACACACACATACACACACACACACACACACACACACACACACACACACACACACACACACACACACACACACACACACACATACACACACACACACACACACACACACACATGTGCACACTCACAATAAACATGAGGCATGAAGTGTGTGCTACAGTTTGGGCATTTGCGTCTGTTTTTCGTATTGCTAACTGGCTAAAATTCCATTCCAGACAGTCATAAACCATAAATCTGCAACACTCGAACAACAACAACAACACTAACGAGCATACAAAAAGTTTAAATAAAAGCTCGAATGTTCGCAGTTGCCGAGATTCAAGTCCAAAAATTTCGAATTCGAATAGGAATTCTCGGATAACGGATACATCCAAGTGTGGCCAAGTTATGTTGTTTTGTGCTTTCCATTTTGTATTTTCTATTTGGGTTTCGTTCATATTTTTCTCTCTCTTTTAGTTTCTTGTGTTTGCTGGATGCTCGATAGTCATAAATATGCCACAAATGCAAAAAAACAAAAAAAAAAAACATTTTTACTGAATTTATTTTGTAGAATTCCTTTTGAAACTGTAAGCATTAATAATGTTTGAAACAGGGTATATTGTAGTTGTGTTATTGTATGTAACAGGCAAAGAAACACAACAGCGTCTCTATAAGATATATGTATATACTCTTGATCAGCCTTAATGGCTGCGACAATGTAGTCATCTCGATAAATATCGATTATTAGCTTTTATCTATCTACCTAATTTTAAGCGCATCTTTTGCAGATTATGAATAGAACGGGACCTCATTTCTAAAAAATAAGATATTACTTCTAAATTTTGTATGTATATAGAAATCAGGAATATATATACACATTTGAATGCTTTCTTTAAGCGGGTTATTAAAAAATAAAAAAACAGTTTTCATTTTATTTATTTTATATTTTATATTTTATTGTACGAGGGTATTCTTCTAGTCAGATACTCTCCACTACTTTTTGCCGCTCGTTTTATTTCGTCTGTGTCTTTGTTCGGCTTAGTTGCCACACCCCTCTCTTAGCCCCTCCCCTACCCCGCTTCTCTTAGCAACCCCCTCCCTCGCCTGTTAGACGGGTCATAAAAAATGTCTGAACGTGGAACGCGAGAAATATGAAAAATTCGACTAATAACAATCTCTTTGCCTTTGAGGCTGTGTGCGCCCAAAGACCTCGCCCACACAATTTTATCGCGCACATAGAAGACAAAAAAATATACAAAAAAAAAATTAAATGCGACTTGGGACGCACCAAGAAAAAATATAAAAAAAATGAACGCAAACGTCCTGCCAATGTCCTGGCAAATCTACTGTCCAGCCAGCGGCCAAGTTGGCCTTTTGCAGCAGTCCAAAATGTTGTTGTAATCAGCATTGTTGTTGTCCTGTTTGTTGTCCTTGCTACAGCCAGAGCAACCGCAAAAGCCGCAGACAAACAGTTTGTTGGCCTGCGGCTTGGCTAGTGGGGCTTGAGGGGGTGCAGGGGTGGCAGTGGGGGGGGGGGGGCGGCGTGCCCAAGTTAACTTGCATTTGGTTTATGAATTCTGTTTTGACTGCAAGCGTTCAGCCGGAAAATGCGAGACATTTGCAGCCGTCTGGAGCTGGATCCCAAATCAGGACACGACCACAACTGCAATTACAAAAACTTTCCTTCAACGCATTTTTCTATCAATTTGTTCGCTTAAAGTGTTTTTACTCTCCTTGCTGGTTGTTGTGGTTGTTGCCGACCGCTGGCCATTAAAACGGCTTCTTTCAAGTTTTTCATTTGTTTATTTTCGTCTGCACGAAATTTTAATTGGTATAATTTTTATTGTACTTTCAAAAAATTTGTTTATATTCGTTTAAAGAATTTTCAAAGTCAAACAAATGTTGCACTTTTTGCACGTTCAAGTTAAACAGTTGTTCAGTTCTCCTAATTGGTTATTAGGTTTTCATTAACAAATGAAGTGTGCTAAAAACATTTTGGCCACATTTTGGAAATTTATGTTAGTCAAAGTTTTCAAGTTCATGGTAAACGCCCTTTTTGGTCTACTAGCTCCCAAAACTTAGTCAAATTGAACAAATTTTCATGTTTGATATAATATTCATTAAAATTTTTTCGTTATTCTTATACTCTGTAGACATTTCAAATGGGTAAAAGGGGGTGTAATGGTTTTGTTTAAATTGTTGTCAGAACCTTTTTATATAATAAATTATTCCCATAAATTACCATAAATGCATCTGAATTTTTTGTCAAATGAAAATCGAAAATTTGCCCCAACAAATTTTTTAAATTTTTTGTTTAACCATGCGTCCACATTTTTGGCTGCCATGTTGAGTAACCTTAACAGATTATAATGCCTAATAGGATTTTGGTTGAAGTTTATGTAGATTAACCTTTTTTTATTTAAACCATTAGCCATAAATTTGTCTTGAAAAAGCATGCCTTAGATGTTTATTTTGGGCTGAATAAAATAATTGGAATACACATATGTGCGAGCTTTACGCGCATTTTTATTGTGTGAAAGTGAAGTATGTTCTTCGACACTCTTTCCCAGAGGTAGTCTACCCTTTTATATCGTTTTATTGATATGTAAATGTCGCACACTTATGCGCAGAAAACTGAATTCTTGTTCGTTTTTTTTCCGCATCAGCTCTGAAAATGCTGCGCACGTCTCGCAATTATGGCTCTAATATGCACTTGACAATGTAATGACATTTATTGAGCGGCATCTTGTTCTTCTTCTTCGCGCGTCGATTGTGAAGTCCTTCTGACGGCGAAGAGCGGATGCTGATTGAAAGTGTCACCGAGTGGGGTGGGCCGAATGGGTTGAGAAGGAGGGGGAGGAGCGTGGCATCTGCAGCAGACGTTATCGAAATGTGAAAGAATTTTCGTTGCGCCTTGAAGCGCTGAATAGCGTTAATTCCATGCTGCTGACATGGCAATTGACAAGTGCCGGGCCCGTGGATGCGACTGAAGTCGTGTCTGCGGTCTGTAATATTTGTCAATATGGCACAAAAGCGCGCCATTTATTAATCAAGCCATGTGGAAGCCAATCAAAAGTAGAGCCAAAGCCGTTGCGGTGTCTGATTGCCAGCCCTCTCGCTCTTAACGCACAAAAGCTGCGTCACCATCAATGCCCGGCCAATACCCAATCCCAACCAGTACAACAACCCACACACCCACCCAATCGCACCGCCTACGGGGCAGTGCACTCACAAAAAATGTTAAGAATTTTGAACCCAATTCATCCGCTGTCCCATTTAAAATTTCTTATTCTGAGAAGTCAATTCTAGTATCATGAATTTTTTTAATTGTGAAATTCCTATTTACAAGTCTTAGTCATCGTTGTTAAGCTAAGAAATTTCGTTGTTAAGTTAAGCAATTTATTTAGAGCATTTTCTTTTGTACCTTTTCTATCAAGTTTTTCTCACTTAATTAAATTAAATTTTGAAATCAATTATGATTCATATTTAGTGTACGAATATTCAAGAACAAAATGTTCTTGAAATATAAATATGAATGTACTTAAATTTAATATAGAAACGACTTTTCTCTGGCTACATGAGATATTTCCCGATATACTACTTCTCAGATTAAGCAATTCTATTCCAATCATACTGTAGAAGATGGATTTTTCTGAGTGTATGAATATTAGCCCTATCACAAAATAATTTACTTTGTTGTTTTTCTCTGAGTGTAGCTTTGCCGCATCACAGCAAATGTTTGCAGCCAATCTAATCAAACAATTTTCACAGTTGCATTAGCTGCTACGACTCTCCCCACCCCACTCCCCCATCTCCTTCGCCTGATCCCAGCCCCTTTGGCCAGATTTGCCGACGTGCAATTAAATTTTCGCTTTGAGCGAGAGTTACGTCAAATTATTATTTATCAATATGCATGCAGCTGTGTGTGTTTGTGTGTGCGTGTGTGCGTGCGCATCAATTTCACTTAAAATGAAAAACTAACACTGTTCAGATAGTGTACGCTCCTGCAGCTAAAGGGCGCTGCATTCCATTCAGGGAGAGATTAGAGCTAGCAAAAGATTTGCATATCCTTTGAGGGCAAAGAATTTTTGGTAAATTTGAGAAAATATTTTGAAGTTTAGAAATTGCCAGTTTAGAAATTTACAAAAAAAGAAGGAAAATTCCAAACTATTTACTGTGGGAAAAGCAATGGAAACTGAAGATAATGAATTTGATGCTCATTTTTGGGAGCTTAATAAAGGAGTTTTAACTGTAATTGGATTCAAGCTCATGTGCTTCTTATATTATATTAGACAGGGGCTCACTTATTCCTATACACATGCATAAATTTGACAAGGCGTTTAACATGCAGTTAAATCTGAAATAAGGATTTTGTCTGTTTTTTAACAATTTATTTTAAACATTAAATTTAAATTTTAGTAAATTGTTCCGTTGGCTCTTAAATATTTGACATCTAGTGATAATTGCAGGGCTTTAACCTTTAACCCCTTCAAGTTAAATTATATAATGGGCGCAGTTATATAATTTACTTAACAGTTGTACAAGAAAATACCCCAGAATTGAATTTAACTGTTTGTTAAATTGAACAAACATTAACTTTGACGTGCCTAATACCTTTTAGCTGTTAACCTTGTTTGATATGCTCACCTTTGGCCCGAAATGCGTTAAATAAAGCCGCAGCTTGACTCTTGGCATTCGCCCTTTGTTAACATGCCTTAAAAGGTACTTCGATTTAAATTCGCATATCGTTTGTCTTACGCCAAAGCGGATGTTATGCGTTTATCGCCCGTTGGGGCGCCCACTCAGTCTGTTTGGCTTTGGCTAACAATGTTTGTGGATTTGGTCGCATTACGTGATGATGTTGTTGCTGTTGTTGTTGCCACTGTTGTTGTTGTTCACCGGAATGCGGGCGCAGAGTTGCAATGCCTATGGAAATCGCAAAACTCATTTCCTAATGTCAGTGGCAACGTAAATGAAACGAAACGCAAATGAAGTGAAGTAAAATAAAGCCAAATGGCTAAGAGCGTGTTTATTTTATCTTATGAGCGGAGTTTCTGAAAAATACCCGAGACTGTATTTGCTTTTGATTTATATGCATGCAGCGAGCGGGCCTGCGATTATTTATTTGCCTCGTGAATGCGTTTATGTGGGTCTCGGCACATAATAAAATTATTTATTGCATTATAAATATTACAAGCAGCTCGTAATCATTTTCAACAAGAAGAAGCACAGTACGCTCACACACTCGCACATTTCTTTCTAAGGCTCTTTTCAATTTCGATTTGCATCAATAAAAAGCCAGCCCCATGCAAAAAGCAACAAAACAAATAAAATTAAAATAAAAATTTATAAAAGCGTTGCGCCAATGCTGCATCAATGGTTGATTGGGGGCGGGGAGGGGGGTCTTGTGTGGGGGTTGTGGCAACTGTTACGTGAGTGTGTTGTGTGTGATTTTATTGTTTATCGATACAATGCTCGTAAAATACCTGAATACCGACGCCATAAACACATGTGCCAGAGCTGAGCACATTGTGAAGTTAGGCAGTGACTGCTCACAAAGAAATCACAGTGACCAGCACGGGATCCTGTGAAAAATAAGAACACGCTAAGCGTCTTGGAAAAGTCAATTTTATTTAATTCTGTTTCCCTCTGCTTTTTAAAACTTAGCGTATTGTTTAACGTATAGTGAAGTAAATATTTGACTTGAAATAATAATATATTTGTTACCGCCTAATAATATATTTGACTACAGGATAAAATTGCAATGCACCTTGTATGTAAAAGTAAATAATATAAAAATTTACTTGTGATTTTCAAAACAAAACAAAGAATTTTAAATGTACATAATATTTTTTTAAATTAATAGTAAACAATGTGTACATTTTTTGGACGTTTAATTTATGAATGAACATTTTCTGTTATTTATAAAAAAAAACATTTAATGTAAACTATACTAAAAGCAAATAGAAAAGTCACTTAATAAATAGACAGTTTCTAACTCTTTCACAGTGTACTTTCACAGTTTACCGTTCTTCGATCATCTCCATTTTCCAATAGTGCTTGCATTCATTCGGGTTTATGTGGTACGGTTTCTGTTTCTGTTGTTGTTTACATAATTGAAATTTTCTAATGACTTTGCTAAGGTTTATTGTGCAAACAACTCGTCCAAACACACACTCACACACGCACAGACAGTTGGCTCACAACTGCCTAATAAAATGGCCACGCCCCCGCCTCCAGTCCACGTTCGCCCAGGCTACCAACTGTGGCCGTAATGCCTCATGCTCATTTTGGCATTGTTGAAATCCGCTTGTGTCGCTTGCGGCTGACACATTTTACTTTTAAAATACAGTTACACACGAACACACGCACACTCGACCCCGTACATTCAAAAATATTGTTGCATAGTTTTGTGCGCTGGCCACGCTGCGTATGCGTTATAATGCCAGTTGATGCCTGTGGGCGTCATTCACATAAAGTGCTCGTGTGTCTATGTCCCATTCTCATTTGCTACCCAATTCCCAACCCATTCCCCCCTCCTCCCGCTGTCCATCCGGTGTAAATAATATTAGCACTAAACAGACAGACGGGCAGAAGGCGAGAAGCAGCAAGAACAAGCAGCAGCTGAGCCTGAATGCATTTACACAGTGACAAAGTTTTAGGTTTAACTTTTCAGCTATTTTAAGGTTTATTTAAAACAATTACTTATTTGATGTTCAAATAAAATCAATTTAAACTTACAAAAGTAGTTTATTATATGGCTAGCTTTGTGAAAGTAGCACAAAAATATTATTAAAGTCAACAATATACATCTAATTTTATAAAACAAAATATTAATTATACGTTTGGGTATTTTACGCTATGTGAGGTATTTTTTAATTAATATATTATTTGCTAAAATGCAGAATAGCTTTTATGCCAATAAGCCTGCCGTCAATAATGTTATTTATGTCATAAAAATAAGAATGAGAGAGAGATTGATTCTGTGTGTTTTAATTAATACTGTGAATAAAATAAATTTGTTTCGTTCATTGGAAACGTAAAATGATGAGGATTTGGGTGAAAAAATCACCAATTTTAATATTGATTTGAAATTTAAAAAATTGCTAAAATGATTACTTTATGTAAATCACAAGGATTTCAATTGAGAGCCAATTTATCTTTGCAGTGCATGTCGCCATTATATTCAACCTCACGTTGCGTTAAGTATGTGCCCCGTGGCCATAAACTTTTCATTAGCAAGTCAGCGTGTTGTCATTGTTGTTGTTGTTGTTGGCCGCGCGTCAAAAGGCCGCCTTAAGTGCAGAAGGCGCGACCATAAAGCCGGCAACAGCAGCGGGCAAAATTTGTCAAAGGTTTTTATGTCAGCGAGCGACGGGACTATAATTGTTTTATGCGTCCTTTTTGTTTTTACTGTTTCTAACAAACTATTACCGCAAATGAAGTGTGTGCCGTGGCCAAAGCCAAATGGCCAACAACAACAACAACCGGCGACAGCAGGCGTGACTCGGCGCTACTTGACGGCATATTTGTGGCAAGGACACGTTCCTTCGCTCCACCAAGCCAAGGCAAACAAACAAATCAAAAGCTTAAAGTCGAGCTGCTTTTGCGAGGGCAAAAGAGGATTTTAAGATAACGGACACATTTTAGGTATTGCGGATCCTTTAAATAGCCATTGCTATGGGTTGTGTATTGTGTTAAATTAAAAAAACCTTTGGGCTATTAAAGACTTAAAATACTGATTATAATACTTTTTCTACTTTTTGGAGATTCAGGCCAATTATAGACTTTTTTAATCATAATGTCCCGAATAATCTTTAGCCCTAATAAGACTTTATAATTCTAATATCTTCTAATATCTTGTTAGTTTCGCCTTTATTTGACCAATATTTTCACAGCTGAATCAAGATTAATTAGATTTTGCATAATTTTTCTGTTTAAATTCAAGTCACAGTTTACCCCTTTATTGAACCATTCTTGGTTACACTTTAATATCAAATATCAAATTGTTTTTCATTCTATTACTCATATTTGCCACTCGAAGTTCGTAGCTAATTAGGTAAATGCATTGACTTGATTGTCGATTGTAAAACTTTGCCGAGCACTGCGTAAATTAAGTGGCAAAGTTATTTCTCGAGCATTTCACAGTTGACAAGCGCTGAAAAATGCAATGCGATAACAACAACGACATTATCGTCATCGTAATCGCCATCATCATCATCATCATCATCATTAACAACCTTCTACTGCTTATGCTTAGCCCTTCTGCCACATGAGCATAATCCCAACCCAAACAGCAGCAACAACAACATGTGAAAATCCATAATATTTGTGCAGAAAAAAGTTAATCGAAACTCACAACTTGCAACAACAAATTCAGGAAAAGGCACACAAATAGAAAAGCAAGAAAAGGAGAAGATGAAAAAGAAAAACCTGAAAATGTAACTGCCTGTGCGTTGCGCATTTGCATTTGAATGTACATG
Source organism: Drosophila robusta (assembly GCA_035043565.1). Lineage (NCBI taxonomy): Eukaryota > Metazoa > Arthropoda > Insecta > Diptera > Drosophilidae > Drosophila > Drosophila robusta. The sequence goes on along the minus strand of JAWNMW010000583.1, from coordinate 5,423,769 downwards.
TGTGCGTGAGTGTGTGTGTGTGTGTGTGGCTGTGTGTAAGTTTTTGTCCTTTTTTTAGTTAGCATTGCAAATGTGCGCGACTTTTAGGGCTTATTCAAATGTGCCCAAGTGTTTAGGACTTGATACAGACTCAAGAACCCAAACGCCACAATAGACACTCAATGGCCTTGTCATGTGGAGCTCTATAATTAGCCTAAATCAGGGGAAAAGCCGCATCTGCTGGCTGTTGAGTCGCATCCAAAGCAAGATGTTTCTGCCAGTTTTTCTAAAGTTTCGCAGGAGCTCTTTCTAGTGAGCTGGAAAAATAAGTTCCTTTTAAAAAGGATTAGATAGCTAGTCAAAGGTAAAGAAAGAATGTTAAATGGCATAGCCGTCAACGTAAAGCTTCGTTTGTAATGGTTTTTTTTAGTCAAAGGTGAAGGAGTTTATCGATTTGTATTATTTTTCTTTTATTTCTTTTTATTTAAACAATTAATATTTTTATATTATGAAAATCTTTATTATATTAACAGATAATATGAGTTTTAAACATGTACATGCTTCAAAATTTGCATTTAACAATGTTTGTTTCTTAGTTTATTTTCTCCTGCTCTACTTAAGGTTAAGGCTAAGCTGTCGTCTTAAGAATTGTTTTTAGTTGTTGTTTAAAAGACCGAAGTGTCTTTTCTTCAGTCTATTTATAGGAATAGATCCGACAAGGGCTTGTGCAGATCTGTTTTGGTGATTTATCAGTCTTTCGTTATAGCGACTGGAGTAGAAAGAGATCTGATCTTCTATTAGAGTAATATTCAGATCTCTGTGAAGGACAATTAATAAAAAACGAAAATTTTAATAAGCATCCTTTATTGATTACTACTACTATTTAGGGGAAGCAAGGCAAACATATGTATATACTAGTAAATTATCCCGTTTACTTTTAAAGGCAGTCTCTAACATGACATCACCACATTTAAACATTGCCTGGTTTTTTGGTTGCAACGTGCGAACAGCTTGCCACAGGTTGCCTGCTACACTTGAGGTCGCATAGTGTGTGTGTATATGTGTGTACGCGGGTGCGATAGTGTGTTTACCCACAGTCACCTCAAATTGTGCTCATTGTTGTTGCTGTCTTCAGCCACAAAATAACAACAACAACAACAGCAACAACGAATTAAATATTTTTTGACTGCGACGAGGGCAACGTCACGACAGCTCCTTCAGCGGCTGCTGCTTTTTATTCGTGTTGCTCGCAGGGCCATTGCCATTTATGAATAATTCATATCAACACACTCACACACACACGCACACACCTATCTACAAACCACGAATGGGATCGACACAAACGACACGCATACATTTTCATATTGACACTCACCGCGCTGCGTCTCTGAATCCACATTCTTGTGGCGGATACTCATCATCGTTTGGCGGCATCATTGTCTCCCGGGTGCGCCTTTGTCTGCGTCTGTCACAGACTTCATCGGCTGTATACCCTGTGGCCATACGAGTGCCGCATCAAAGGGGTATATTGAGGTATATTTTCAATTAAACCTGGTCGCTTGCAAATTTGAACTTAATCAATACCTTAAATGTAATTTTATAGTTCATAATTTATTTAAAGTTTTTAATTTATTTTTGTTGTTGTCTTGAGCACTTTTACTTGTGGAATATTTTAAAGGTTTAATAAGAATTATTGTAATATTTGCATTGACATTTTAATTGTAGTTTTTGAAAGTTTGTTTGTTTTTTTTAGTTAGACATTTTAAAAACTTACTTCCGACTAAGGAATTATTTAAAATTATATAAACATTTATTTTGACTATTTATATTGCTTTTGTGTGGAATAGAATTAGGAATTTCGTGATTAGGAACAAAGTTTGAGTTTTGTTTTCCAAGCTTCCATTTCAGTAAATTCTATCTTATGCACTTTTTGGATAAAGGGAATAAAAATAATATAATATTTTATACATATATTTTCTTGTATGTTCGATTTACTTGAATAGTTGAGAAAGCCTTTTTAAATTTTGTCTCTATTTAAAAAGAAACCTTTTTAAGTGTTTCTATTTTACTAAACTGACTACAGGGTATATTCATACCTGAGCATGATGCTTGTTTATTTTTTTGTTTTTTTGGTATTTCTGTTGTTGTTTGGTTGTTGAGATGCTGCTTGTTGTTGTTGTCCGCCTGTCTTGCTGCATTCTTGTGCCGCATTTTCGCTGCTGTTTTCTGCGAGGCCTCAAAGAGTTGAAATTTCACCCGCCTTTCAGCTCAAATTGCTGCCGCTTTCCGATGTTCATTCACACACATCATTCCCACACACACCCACCTACGCACACCCACCCACACACACACACCTTGTCAGCTCGCTGGCTGCCGTTGCACATCGCGGGGCTCGCTTTAAACTTGTTTTATTTTCGCCTGCTTTTTCGCGTGTGACGCAAATCGCCAATTGGCTAAACCGCCGTTTTGTGGCTAGTGTGGCAACTGCTCTGCTGATGTCGTTGCCGTTGTTGTTGTTTTTAGCTCTATCTTGTTGCCAAATTTGCTTAGCAGCAGCAACTGCTACCAAAAATGTTCTAAAGTCGACGCTGCCACAGCTGCAATGGGCTGTCATTGACTCATTATGCTCTAACTGGGCAGGATCCAACTGTTCTGTGATGTAGGAGAGCGCGCTTAGAATTTACAATAAATTTTGTAGCTACTTTGAAAAAGGAGCTGTGGTGTTCTCTTGCTAACATTCTAGTATATCAGACTTTAGTTTTCCCTTATGCCTCTTTATAAATATCTGACAAATTTGCAAACTTTTGAAGCTAACTACTTAATTTGGCATCCGTTTACAGATATACTGGTAATGTTTGATTTGGCTGAAAACTACTTAAATATGCCGACAGAAATAACTTTGTTTTTAATTTGCCAACAAAAACTACAAAATTGAATAACAACATTCTTCAATAACATACAACTTTGGCAGAATGTCGAGCACTTGCGAGCAGCATAACATTCAACTTAACATTGGCAGAGTGTGCTAATTTTGGATTTGCTAATGTGGGTCTGTAGCCCTCATTTGGTGGCTCTTTCATTGTTTTCGCAGTTAAATGAACTTAAATACAGCGTCGACCTCTTCACATGCCACAGGCACATGTGATTTTTAAGTGTTGTTGTTGCTGCCGTTGTCGGTGTTTGGATTTGTGTTTGGTTTTGGATTTGATTGCAGGCTCCATTAGGAACCTATTGACCAACCAACCAGCTGCCGTTGCTATCCTAACTCCGTTCCCCCACCCTTGGCAGTTGGGAATTGTGCTGCCCATGACTTTGCTAAATTTTAAAACTGATTTGGATTTTAGCTAATGTGCTGCGAGGTGGCAAAAAGGGGAGGCGGGTTGCATGACAGGGCACAGAATTTTCGAATGTGTTGCTTCTCTAATTGTTGTTGCTGTTTTTATTATTGTTGCTATTATTGGCGCATAATTAAAACAAAGCAACAATTTTGTAAATTGTTTTTAGTTTGGCTTTGCCTCTAATGAATAGAATTCCGTGCTTTGATTGTGAATATGGTTTTAGTGTTACATGATACGCACAAAATTTTCTATGGAAAAACTTCTGGCTCATTAATCAACAAATAGCCAAGAAATTTGTTTACCATGTTCGTAACAAACAATATTTGACATGAATTTTAATATCATAATAGAGTATATATAATATACCCTACGCAAATACTGCCACATATATATTTGTAATGTGATTTATATTAAATAGGTTTTGGCGTTTGACTTTGTTGTTTATTTACAATGTGTTGCTGAGTAAAAAAACAAGCATATTATTATTTCTTTGTAAGGATATTTAATTAAAAGGGCAACGGAAGTATTTTAGGTGTAATAAGAAAATGAAAAAATAAATAATAAAATAATACAAATAAAATATATATAAATAAATATAAATAAATAATTTTAAATGCAGTGATGGAATAAAGTTGGTTACGAATACAAAGTTTTAAAAATTTGTCAATCAATAATATCGTAAATCTTTGGCATAATGGTAAGCTGTACTTTACATACTTATGCTCAACGGTCTTTGGCCCAAACAGAAACAAGAACTTGCAACTGATTTATGAATGTTGCACGTGTTGCGCAAATTACTGACCTATGCTCATATGGCAAAACAATTGCCTGCTATTTTGCTGTTGTTAACAACAAGAAAGAACAGCAAAGAGCGCCACTCTGTTAACTTAATGTTAATGGAGCAGAGCGCGCGCTCTTAAAACGCATAACAGTGACTGTTAAGGCGCGAGACTCTTTTCTGTTGGCGGGACTTTTGCTCTTTGCTTAGCGCGCGCTCTTCAACTGCTAATAACAGCTGCTGTTAGGAGTTGCTGTTAACAGTTGCTGTTTGCAGTTGCTGTTTGCAGTTGCTGTTAACTGTTGGTGGCTCTGTTAAGACGCCTGGCCGCAAGAGCATAAATCACAGCAGTCGCTGACAGCGTCGCCTGTGCGCACAACTGCTAACTGCACACACACACACACACACACACATGCCACCCCCGCCGCCCCGCCCACCCTGGCACGCCTGGGGCTCTGTGTGCCCCAAATGTGCATTTAAATTAGCCGAGCGCATTTCGACCCCCTGCAATGTCATTTCTATGCACAGCGAATGCATAAATCATTAACCAGCCCCTGCCGCAAAAATAATAACAATAATGCTTAAAACTGCAATAGTCGACGGCAGCCACAATGCCCATGTGGCATGTGGCAAAGCAAGCTGCCGCCGCCCCACACACCCCTCGCCGGCCCTGTTAGCCATGTGCAACCAATTACAGACATTTCCGGCAATCAGTTTTTAGCGCTCGGCCCCCAATTGCAATCGAGCCCGTTTGCCCCTCTCGGCATTCAGTTATAATAATTTCAAAATTTTGTTGCCATTCGATTTGTATCGAAATGTGCGCGTCGTTGACGTTGACATGAGCAAACGCTTCCAAAATCTGTGCCAGTTGCCATCGCCGCGCTCACAGCTCTGCCCTTCCCTGCGCCCAAAAGCATGCTGTAAAAATTTATGCTCGGTCATAGATCATGCAACAGCGACACTTGCAACCAGCCGGCAGTGTTAGTGGGGCAAACATTGTATCCAGTTTTGTGTGCACTTTTGCAAATATCACGTGTTCCCGAAACCAACAACTTTTTGATTTCAATAAGTTTTTCAACAACTGGCGAAAGTAAACGAAAACCCGGACATGTTTTTATTAGCAAATTTCAACTTACTTGCTAGATTGTTTTGTTCTGATTTTAATTTAATTTATTATTTTTAAACAAAGTATTTCCCCAAGTTTACAATTCTCACATTTATTGCGTACATTTAAGCCATTTTCATTTACATTTTACTTTATTCGTGTTGGAAAATATAATTTATTGAACTTTCTTGAAGAAAATATAAATTTAACTTATGTATGTTATTTTTTGTATTATCCTAGAATGTTTCTCGGCTTGAAGGGTAAAGAGTATCTGCCTGTCGGATACTAGTCGGATGTACCCACTCTAGCTTGCTTACTTTATTTAGTTCGCAGGGCAAAGAGAACATGAACTAGCTGCAACTTCTTGTAATTTTCAACAAAGTTTTCCGTTTCAATTCAATTTCATGCGCATTTAAAAGAGAAGTCAGATTAAAAAATTCCTGTGAACTGACACCTTGCACTTTTTGTTGTTGGTTGGTTCAATAAACCAACGTTTGACCTAGAGCCTGCCAGTTGCACTTTAACTTTTTTATTGACCAGAAAACACCTTTTTATGCAGCGTTCAAAAAAGGCTTTTATGCATTAATATTGAATATCATGATATTTAAATGCGTGTCCGTGCAAATTTGTGCATCGGAATTAAATCACTTAAAATCGTGTATCTTTTTTCAATTATTATCGATCTGAAATTTTGAACTGAATGTTTTGTTCGGCCTCTCTATTGCAGTTAGTCGCAAATACACCGATTTTTGCATTTCAAATTCAAACCGCTTTCATTTCCTTGAGGTTCGTCGCATTTTGCATGTCGTCCAAAAGAGTTGGCAGAACATCTATGATGCGAAATCGCATACAAGCTCAATCCGTTGCCAATCTGCAGTGCTCGGTGGCCAAAAAGTGAGTCGCGTCAGTTGTCAGTTGACCGCATGGCTGACTGACCTCGTCTCAGTGCCAGTTTTCGCTTGCTTCGCTTCGCTTTGCCTGCCCAGCTGTCTGTCTGTCTGTCTGTCTGACCATCTGTCCAGTTGTAGGGCTGTCTGCTTGGCTGGCACTCGTTCAGGAAATATGTCAAAATCGTATTTGCATTTTCTCTCATTTCGCTTTGCACTTTACCTCGTAACGTATATTTGCCTGCACCTGGCGGCGGCAGAGTCTCTTAATTGAAATCGAGCTGGTCTCCAGCCAGCTGGTCCACTTTTGTACCCCAAATGTTGACATAAACTGCTGACCTTGACCCCATGGGGCTTGTTTGATAATTGCGGGACAAGCTATTGTTCATTAAATACAATTGTTGGTCATCAATGTCAATTACACAAATTACGAATCTGCAAACAATAACCGAAAAAAACTAAAGCCAAATGCTAATTTGCTTAATTAAAATCAACTAGTGCATTTTATATATGCCGATAACAACTGAAACATCAATCCATTCAAGAGTAAACTCGTATTGATGCCATCATATTATGCACAAAAAAATATATATATATATAAAACATTCGCACTCGTATAGACAGCAATCAGTCGAACAATTTGTGAAAAAAATGAATTTTATGAGTGTGTTTTTTGTGAACTTTAAATAAACTGGTTTAAAAAAGGTTATTTCAATTTAGGGAAACATATGTTATTTGCCAAGCAAGATTTTTATCATGTTAGGTATACATATATATTTTATATTATAATTTAATTTTGTACACTCCAGTCGATATATTTGTTCAAAAGAAACTAAATGTAGTTCAAGTGAAAAAATAGAATGCATTTAATTTGTTGTTAACTTACTGTCAAAATCAAAAAATAACGTTATCGATTTTTAATTATTCTGGTTACTTTATAACGTGATCAGGGCATTACAGAGCTGAACACAGGTATCTTCTAGTCTCCAATATTCAACTAAAGGACTTATTTTTATACTCTTTCGTTTTGACATATAATGCCCTCGGAACTATATCTCCCCTAACTTTGTCAAAACTTATCCGTTTTTCATTTTAATGGTATTTTAGTCATGGTTTATTTGCTATATTGATTATGCATTTTAAATATATGCACAACAAAAAAATTTTTTTTTTTAATTTTGATAAAAAATCATGTACTTATTACATATTTTCGAAAACTTTCCTTTTCAAAATTTAAAATGTAAAATTTATATTTTTAAGTATTTTAATTATTAATTATTATTTTATTATTTTCACTGAGTGGAACCTTAGTTCACTAGGGATTTAAATAGATCAATCGGTTTAATTAATTATATTAAATCCAATAAACGTAATAGTAAATACATACATATATATATATATATATATATCTGAATATTGAAAAGAAACCATTAACAGTCGCGTTCTTGCTGCAAATTAAAGATAAATCACAAAAGTGAATTTTCTAGCGGCAACTGAAAAGCGTGCCACATTTTCAAGCCTTGCCGGGCGACCATTCAGACTAATGGAAGTCAAATGATAAAATCTATTAAGAAGAAAGAGCAAAAAATGGCTTAAGAAAAGGCAGCTGGAAGCTCGCGCCAACACGTCGGGCAAATGAATGTAGTCCTCCTTAAGGAGACTGACAGTTGGCGTTGCGAATCCCAGGAAGTGCATCCAAAGACGCGCTGAGTCACTGTGACTGTGAAGCCAACTGGGTTTGTCAAAATGCGCGTCGACAGCATTAAATTTGCATAGAATGAAGCTGCCTTCCCTTATTTTTGTAATACCCTTTTGTCGGGATATTGTAAGAAAAAAATCAATCTAAAATGTTTGAAGAAAACCATCTAGAGTATACGAATTGTATTTATCTGACGAACAATCTGTTTAACCATCTGTATGATCTTAGAGAGTATAAGTGTTAATTGAAAATGTTTATTTAAAATCTTTTAAGTACTTTTTTTACAATTTTATTTCAACCCTTCAAATGAATGCTTAAATTAATCGATAATTAATCTATATTCTCCGACCTGACTTAAGAGCATCTACTAGTCGAACACTTTTAAATGTTTATTTTTACTTGTTAAGTACTTGCAACGACAGCAAATGTAAATTATGCGTGTTTATAAAAAATTCAAAAAAATTTCCATAGATAAAGTGCAGTAAATGGCAAAAGAATGCATAGAATTGAAAAATAGAAAAATGTCTTCAAAGGCACAAAATATGTGCTCATTAAATAGTTACATATTTTTATACTTTTAAATACGATTATCGAAAAGTTACAATAAATATATTTTTAATAATATTTCGGGGAATTTTTTTTATTGAATTTATAAAGACGTAAATATTTTATAAATTGTAAGTGGAATGATGGTGAAAAATGGAAAAATTCAATCATTCGGCCAACTATAGAAAAATAAATATCGCATTTAAAATGCCGCCCAAAAGCTGGCAACAGTTTTTGTCACATCATTGCGAGTGCATCCTTTGAGCGACAAATGTTATGGCTGATAAGGGGTGGCTTAAGGGAGGCTCTGAAGTTCCGAGTCTGGAACTGATGCTAAAAATCGAAGAACAGTTCGTTAGCCATTTTATTCATAATGAACTGCATTTTGGCGCTTTGTGCGAAACACAAAGGCAAACGAAAAAAGCTTTAATATTATGTTCCATTTTGCTGTTATTTCGAGAACGGCGGGGGGTGGCGACGTTTGTAAGGGCAGGTGGGGGTAGCATAAAAGCCAGTGCAGGGATTGCATGCTCTTTGGCTTTTGTTGCTTCTGCTGCTGCTGCTGCTGCTATTGTTTTAAGCAGTCGTTGTTGTTGTTTTTCCGGTTGATGCTGTTTTTGTTTATGCTGTTAAGATTAATATGCTGCCGTTTTCTACTACTTATGCTGTCTTTCAAGCTAGCCGGGCTCTTAAAGGACGCACGGAGCACGTCCTGACAAGTTGCCAAGTGCGCATGTGTTACTTTAATGACTGCTATCTGTGTATGTGTGTATGTGTCTGTGTCTGTGTGCGTTTGTGAGTGCCTGTGCACTTGTGTGTGTCTGCGTGTGTTGAAAACTTAAGTCATGCAGCAAGCCAACGTGAGGCATGCAGCCAGGCAAGCCAAACAAAATGCAACGCACAAACATTTCCCCATACACTACTTACTTTAAAAGGGATTTATTGTGCTTTATGTGTGCCCGAGTGTGTATGTGTGCGTGTGTGTGTGTGTGTGTGCAATGATGCTGAATTTCAGCACTCTTACCGCTTTTGCAACTATCAGTTGCAGGCAAAAGTCTTAACTGCTACACTCAGAGAAAAAAGGACAAATTTAAACATAAATTATACTCAATAATATTCATAAAAGCCCGAAATTCTTAAATACAATACACATACACAATACTTAAACCAAGAAACGTTGCACTTTCATCCAGAAACTTTTATTTTAATTGTTGTAGTATATAAGTATTATTAAAATACTTTCTAATAATCAAGAACAATTTTGGCTTTATTTTAGAATTTTTAAATTTTAAAATATATTCATTCTAGAAAGGTATATTTTTTAAAGTTAAGAATTTCTACTTGATTTACATTGATGTTTTCTCCAAGTGTACAGCCCCCTTGCCAACCATAGGCTCCTTTACAGCGCTTTCTGTGTCAAGAGCGAAAATGAACAGTCGCAACGGGTGCTGGGGAGGGGGTTGTCGGGTCCTCCAGGAACCCGCTACGCTCAGAATTTGCATCACTTGCTGCCTCCTTTTAGCATAGCCATAAACACAGACGAGAACTGAACTCAACTGAACCAAACTGAACTGAACTTGCTGGCAATTACACATCATTGTGATAATATGATAGCGTCTACTTATAATGAAGTTTGCCTCTTCCTCTGTTTTCCAGTTGTTGTTCCTCTCGCGCGGTCCTCTTTTCATTTCTTTCTTCGCTGTGTTGTTGTTGCTGCCCCTTCTGACAGACTTAACGCACAAAGGAAAACTTTATAACTTATGGGTAGCATGAAAATGTTATGCAAAGGCGAAAGTATGGGCAAAGTATTATAGTGCATATTAACAGTTGCATCAAGGAAATTAAAAAGAATTTTATAAAAATGAAAATTATTTTTATAGGTGCATTTAAAGCGTAAGAAATTTTAACAATCACAAAAAGGAAAGACATTAATATGTATGTAAATATTTACAGGTGACAATGTTTTTGATTGCACGTAATGGTAATTAAAAGGAAAGCGGCTCCACCAATTTTGATTTTTTTTTGTTGCCAGATAATAAGTGGTGAGCATTATAAAAATAGGTTTCGATTTAACGAAGATAGGGGACTTGGAAATCTAGCAAGTGTGGTTTCGGGAAATCTATATGTGTAATTATTTGTTTTGGCATCATTTTGCAGAATCAGGGACATCCTCATAATAATTTTTTAATATGCGTTCTATACTAAATTTGGTTAAGGGAATTTTTTTTAAGCAAAACAATTTATTTTCAAATTTGAATTCAATTCAAATGCAGAATCAAAATAAAGGTCAAACCAATACAAAATAAAGGTTCTTAAAAACTCTTTAAAAATTTAAATTAATTAAAAATGTTATATAGGTAAAATCTTGAACATTTTATAAATCAATCTAATGTAGCTCATATATCTAAATTAGAGAAAGCAACAAAAAAAGTAGTTTAGTTTAACTTTAATTTTTAGATTTAAAATGGACAAAATGAAACTAAAAAAGAAAAAAACATTTCGAAACTGAAGCAACTAAAGCTGGCGCCTTTGTAGGATTTTTTGATGTCCCTGTCGCTGGTCCTGATCAGGTCAATATCACTGCTGCCAACCCGACTGTGTCGCAGTCTCAAGGCCGCGCAGGCTAGCGCAATGATATCGTCGACATGGGGCACCTTGGCGGAGACGGGAACACGCCTCAGCCCCGTCCAGAGCACCTGGCGTGCTTCGGTGGGCGTGGCGGCAATGGCCACCTCAAAGGCGCCCAAGCGCGGAATGCTCTCGTTCAGTCGCAGCTGCAGCTGCATCTGGGGCTGCAGCGTGCGCAGCGCGTCCGCCAGCGAGGCATGCAGCTCCGTGGCGCGCCTCGGATAATCCGAATTGGCGCGACAGCATTCAATATAGAGCACCGGCTGTTCCGGATCCAGCGGCGGTGGCGGCTTATTCGGCCACATGCTCCCACCTCAATCCCGGCGCCTTCGCTTCAGCTTCAGTTTCGGTTTCGATTTTGAGTGTTTCTCGACATTTTGGCTGGACTGAGACACGGCTCAAATTTGACAGCTTTCTGCCGGGCAGCTCAGCTTATCAGCTCAGACATAGTCCTCCAGTGAACCTAACCCCCTCTCCCCCCTCACACACAAGCACCTTCATAAATCAAACCAAAGCGTATCTAACAAATAAATCTTTGAGCTGCCGTGAATTCAGATACAAATGCAAATGCGTGCGGGCCACAAAGATACACAACTGAGCAGAAGCAAAAATATTGCAATCGGGTGTCAACGACTGCACAATAAATAACAATAAACATGTTAATTTCAAGAAATAACATAGTTAAAATTCTGGTTGGGGCACAAACGGGCAGGTAGAAGGTTTTTCATCGGACTTTACAAACTTTACTTAAACCCTGACAGATATATCTTCTGTGATATAAACGATACTCCTATATATTCCAATCTAAAGAGCGAAGCCAATATACCCTTTTTTAACCTGCCGTCAAAGTATTAAAACCGACGTCCAAACAAAATAAAAAGCTGTCTGCATTTAAATACGAGTGTATTTTGTGTGTGTGTGTGTGTGTGTGTGTGTGTGTGTGTGTGTGTGTGTGTGTGTGTATTTTCCCTCCCCGGCTCTTTTTGGCTGCCACAAAATTGCAAGCCGTCCACTTTTAGCTGACATTTGGCCAACGGCCTTTGGCCGCCAGTTGAATACTTTGTTAAATTTAGAACTGAGCTAAAATTCATATAGTATTGTATATAAAATATGTACGAATATATTTTTTAATAAACCGAATCGATAACACAAAGGCTCAGTGGCTTTTGCCCAAAGGCCTGGGGATGGGGCAAGGTTGCCAATGGGGGCCATCTATTCATTTTGTGCACAGTTATTGAAAGCAGCGCAGCGCTCCCAGCAAATAGAATATAATAAAATACGAAAATACGTAAATAGAAAAATAGAGCAAGAACGGTAAAGAATAGGGGAAAGTAAGCTGCAGACCAGTTATGATAATAATGCGCCCAGCTTCAATATGGCCAAAGGTCGCCAACGGGCCAGACAACAAAAAACAGCAGCAGCAAAAGGACTCAGCGAACCGGTTCAAAGTACAGCAAAATATTGCAAATATTTATGAGACTTGAATTTCTGCAAATTGATAAACACCTCCTTCGCCTTTCCTTTGAAATTATTAAGCTTGTTTTCGATTGAGAAAATAAAAACAAAAAACATGGCTTACAAAAATAATGCTACAAAATCTTTAGTATTCATAATATTGTATTTAACCGAATAATGTGCGGTAAATTAATAATTTAACTTATTTTTAACTTAAAACGTATTTTGTTTAATAGAAAATTAAAGAAAAAAACATTATGTACATGCATTTTTAATTTGCTTGTTTTTACAAGCTTACAAACGTAAGCTTAAAAGATGTCCAAAAATAGAACTCATTAAAAATTTAGCAACCGTTTAATTGGTGGCAAATCTGACAAATTAGATATGATGATTTTCGAATTTTTAGTTAGTTTTTGAATTAATACGTAATTTGTGTATTTTTATCTTTAAAATGGGTAAAGAAATTATTTACTTTCAGTTTTATCTGATATTTCACACATTGCATGCAAACTTAGCCACAAAACTTTAAATTTCTCAACCGCTGTGTCGAGTCATCGAGTTAAGCTAAACAGCAGTCGATTATTCCTGCCAAGGATGTCCTGAATGAATCAGCGTCCACTTTTACAGTATTTTATATTTATATATGTATATATATAAATATATATATATTTATATCTGAAGACTACGTCTCACATTGCGACGTTGTCAGTTTATTCGTATTCGCCGGCATTGACAGCCTTCAGCCTTATTTCCATTTACAGTTTTTCTACTCGGGCGTAAATTGGCCAATGCGTTTTACCGGCTTTCCGGTTCGCCTCGAAATGCGGGGATTAAAAAGCGTTTTGCATGTCCATTACCCGGGGAGGTGCAGAGGGCGTTGGCACGCACGGGGACGAAGAAAATGCCGTAAACGAATTTGCGAAAATTATTTGTGCACCAGGCCAAAGCTTGATTAAATTTTTGCGCCGAGTCCGTTGGGCATACGGCACATTATATTTATATTCTCCCATTCACATAGATATATATATTTTATATATATATTTATAAGGCTCAGTTTCCATTGATTCTTTGATTTTGGCATGAACGCTCTGTGCAGGACATTTCCCATGCGCATTACGCAGCGCGTCCATCTGCAAAAATACTATTGTTTCTTTTTCGACTATTATTTATTGTTGTTCGTATTGTATTTTATTTATTCCAATTATGAAAACTTTTTACGCCCCCCATCCACACAGAAAAACCGGGATGAATACAAAAAAGACCCGTAAATGGTTTTTTGGGGCTATGCCTGCAATTTCTTTGTGGCTTTTTCTATTTTCCTTTTTCGTTGGTCCCCCTAACTTTCATTTTGTCGTTTGTCGCCTTGAGTAAACAAACATTTATAGCTCAATTGTTTTTAGAGCGCAGCTTTCACGTGAATTGATGAGTTTTAAATTGCTCGCCCAGCCCATATTTCTTTTTCAGTTTCACTTTCTTTTTTCCATTAAATTTTTTTAAATCACTTAACTTATTTACATTCAAACGCCTAAGCTTTATTACTTTAGTCATTTTATGGACTTTAATCAATTTTGCTTTTATGCTCCCCGCTGGAACCATAATTCAGTAACTCAATTCAATTCCAATATTTAAAAGATTTTTTTAAAAGATTTTTTGACTTATTTTCTGCAGCCATACTTTCATAAATGTATTCTAATATGCAATAGTACTGTGATCAACTTCTTTTAATATGTTTCTATTTTATTAGTTAAATATTTAATGAAATATTTGATTTATACAACTTGGTAAAATATAAATATATGCATTATTTACCTAAACACAGAACATCATTTAAGGTGTCAAAGATGTATACACAGCTTTGTTACCGTTAAAAATTAATTAAAAAAGGCCTCTTAAAGTTTTACTAGAACTTGGAAAAACATGCCGTAATTATTCTTACAGAAACATCCGTAATAAAGTCGCTTTCGCCAGTTTTCTTTCAAGGAAAGTTGTCAGCAGCTTCTTAAATGCTTCCCACTTTAAACTTTTAAAGTCCTTAACGTGCGTGCAACACGTTTTTACCCTGTAAAAAACAGCGCTTACTAAGTGGCATAATAAATTACATTTGGTTGCTCCAACTTTGCCCATAGACTGTCTTTCGTTCTAATGTGCTTTTGTGTTTCAACAGGTAAACTTTTTTCAGTTTCCACTTAGTGCTGTTTATAATTAAATATTTTCTTTTTAATTTTCATAATCTTCCTTTGGCGCAACGCCCCGCGAGCCTTAGAAGCGTAGACGTATTGTGAGTTTTAAAGTGTTTTGTTTATCTTTAATTAGCAATTTGTGCCTGCTGTCCACTCATAGAGAGCGGGCAGTGAGGGATAAAGAGAGAGAGAGAGGGAGAGAGAGAGAGAGATAGAGGGGGCTTAGCTAAAGCGACTTAATGACCCGCCTGGAGTGTTGTGTGCATTATATGATTAATTACCTAATTATTGTATTATATTATCCAGCAGCTGTGGGTATTGTATCTTTAAGCTGGCCTGCGGTCAGTTTGCTTTTGTTTAATAATTGAGAATGCCTTTGGGAAACAGTCTATAGACCTCTACATGTATTTAGATATTTTTGCTGTTCGTTTGTGACCGTGTGTGTGTATGTGTGGGTGTGCGCACAACCTCATTGATTTTTTGCCCAACATTTATGCCCCGGAAAAAGGTCAAACAGCAACAGTTTTTGCCCCCACAAAAAACAATTGCGGCAAAACCCCCGACCCCAAAACAAGGCTTTTGTAAATATACTTCGATTGAAATTCGAAACACGTGCGCCCAAAAAAGGAACTATAAATACGAGTACTCAGACTCAGACTCGTTCACGATATATCTAAGCATTGTGAAATACTCAATGCCAAACCATTTACACTGTATAAAAGGATTTCGACTCATTTCTGATAGTTTTTGTCGAAATTGAGGTCAGCACTGGGTTTAAGTATGTGTGTATGTTAGCTGTGTGTAATATATGTGTGTTTGTGTGCTAAAACGATTGCCATTCAATTTATTTTAGAATCGTTTCTCCTTAACACGAAATTATTCATTAGCTTTACAAAGTTGCGAATTTTAAAGATAAAAATGCGGTTTTAAAGCCTACCTTTTTAACAGGAAACTAAAATGCTAGCTGCTTAGTTTAAGATAAGGTTAGTTAGTACAGAAGTTGACGTATTTAATAATAGGTTAAATTTGGCAGCAGATGTCTGCTTCATTTTCTAAACAATTTGGTAAAGAAATTTCAAAATTTAGTTAGTTGGTTGCAAAGTACATTAAATAAAATAAAACTTAGTGTGAAAACGTGTTAATCTGCGTGGCAACTTTAGCATGTACCTGAGAAAATGTGACTTAAATGCATATTCCAAAAATGTCAATGCTTTGTGTGCTTTACAGCGATTGCCATTAGCAAGAATAACAGTTGATGTTTATAGATTCATCTATGTAGCCCACATTTTACCTATTCCACACGCACACACACTAAAGCACACACACATAAGTGTAAACACGCCTGAGGCTGTCGTTGGGCCGTTTTATCACTAAAACCAACTTGTAAATAAAAAAACTAAAATTATTATTACACTTTTACTTCTTCTTTTTTTTTTAAGGCCAAAGTTTATGCATAAATCCCGAACGAGTGAAATACTTGCTTGGTGTACATGTGTGCTTGTGTGTGTGTGCGTGTGTGTGGCAATGAATGTTGAACGCTGTTTTGTATAGCATACTTACCGGGGCTCGCCTGCCAGTAGTTTGTGGAGGGGCGCGTGGAGGGCCTTGGCGGCTAAATGCAAACGCTTTCAATATCAAAGTCACGTGCAAATGTTGTATATTATTTTGACCAACCAGAGTTGTTGTTGTTGTTAGTTAGCTGGTGCTGCCGATGTTGTTGTTGTTGGTGCTTAGTAAGCTGGTATTTTGGGCATGCAGGCAACGCTCCCACACACATCTACTATTCTAGATGGGGCTCGAGTGATTTTAGTTTGAATTTTACGTGCCCATCAAAATGATTATGAGCAGGCACACACACACACACAGCGCAGACACACACACCCCTACGTAGTGTGCTACGTTCCATGTTGTTAAGGTATTCATGCACTTCATTAGCAGCATCATGTCAAGTGGCAAAAAACTCCAGCTATGTGTGTGTGTGTGAGTGTGCCAGAGTCTGTGTGCGCGCATATCTATCTGTGTTTGTGTCTTCTGTGTGTATTTTGTTGCCTGTGGCGTTTCTGCTAAAATTGTTTTAATTATAGTTTATGTAAGCACTGAAATTATGCTCTGTTACATTTGCTGATCATAGTCGATGTGTGTGTGTGTGTGTGTGTCGCGTTGCATGTAATCGAATTTTGTCAGCCAGGCTGTCAACTATACATAACACTTGGCTAACAACAACATTGATGTTGCGAGTGATTAAAAAGCTTTGCTACACCCTAAAATAAATTTAGGTTTAAATTAAAAACCACTTTGATGCCTCAATTTTAGAGCAATTTAAGCCAGCTTAAAATAAAATGTTTGTCTACAAATTTGATAACAGTTCTGAAGCTATATTTAAATCAATTTAAAACAAAAATGTTTTCCGTGTAATCGATGTGTTCTTCTTGCTTTTGTTTTTCTATCCTCAACAGGTTGCAGTTTCAAATTCAAGTTGTGGCCGGGCGACTGGGAATACTGCAACTTGTTTCGACCAGCCTTTCAGCTAAATGCAACATTAAGAACAACACTTTTAGCAATCACAACAACAGCAACCACTATAACAACAACAACAATCACTTAGGCTGAAATCGCTCGGTATTTACCAAATTGAAATGCACTTGAGCAATTTCAGTCTTTGTGCCTGTGTGTGTTTTGCGTTTAGGTGTGTGTGTGTGTGTGAGTTCATCAATCAGAATAGTCTCAGAGAGCGTTTTGCAAGTTTAAGCAAGCGGAAATCTTCTCCCGCAGAGTGTACCCAATATAGTACCCTATGTTATAAACTTTTTTTGAATACACTATAACAGCAGAGATTTTATACTTTGTATTTATTTTGATCTTTTGAATATTTTGTTTTGCGCAAAACTTAAGCAGTAAAAGAGAATTAGTAAAATAAAATGTTAAACAATAAGTAACGTTATCAAAAATGTAAGTAAGCTACTTATTTTCGTTTAGGAAGTGAACATTATTGCTTTTTAATCGCGTTCTTATAGTGCAAGGGTAAAAAGCGGGTTACTTTAGAGACAGGTACAGAAAAATTTAATTTCTTTGTACTTTAAACTTAACAATTATAAAATAAAAGTATTTCTGGCTAAAGTGTATTTAATTTGTATTTTCTATAATTTTCTATTAATTGACGAAAAGCTTGCTGGCTTGCTCTCTTTTTTGTTTTTTATAAGTATAGGGCATATAAATCAAGAATCAGGCATTCATGTTTAATCCTGTACTCTTTTTTAAAATCATATCTTGTACTCAAAGTTTCCATTCATCGACTCCGATCGTGAGAGCAGCAATGTTTCGTACAATCGTTTACTTGGCCTTGTTTTGGCTGCTCATGATTACAGTTGTTTCAATGCAGATGTTTCAATGTCTGCCTGGAGACCCATTGGGGGTCGATTATGGGTGTGGGCGGAGGGCGGCCGAAGCGGCCTTGCATGCCTGTATACCTTGCTCTTTGGCAATGTGGGAATTGTCTGACTTTGGTAAATAAACTAGAGCAACAGCTGCAGCTATCTGCACCACACTCGCCTCGCCTTAAATCCAGGCTTAATGGCATGCACAGTGCGAGCTGGCGGCCAACAAATTCAAGAGGAAACATGGCCCAGGATGTGGTCGACCGCAAAAATGCCAGCAACAAGAGTGTTGAAAAGCCAGCAGCCCACCGAAAACACAATTGGCGCAAAATTGCAACTATTTCAAGCGGTGCGTGGAAGGCGAGTCGACCTGCATCGGAGACCATTTCGCAGTTGCAGTTTTTCAGCTCTTTGGTTCCAGTTTTCAGTTTTCAGTTTTCCGTTGCAAGTTTCCATTTATGCAAAATTAGTTTCGCCCTCTGGGCTCGAAACTGCATTGGTAATAACCGCAAGTAAATGTCAATGCAGGAAATGCTGCCAAACACACATAAATTTTGGAACGCAGCAAACGCACACACACACACACACACACGCAAACCGCACACACAGGCAGGACAATTGCATTGTAATTTGTTGTTGCGCTCGAAGCACGCTCGAAAAGTATGCAAAGCACTCGGCACCAGGACTATGCCTGCGCATCCTGTTTCTATTGCCAAATGAGCTTGTTGTCAGTTGGGTTCGAAGTGCGGTGTGTGCCGTGTGGGGAGGGGGAGGGGGCTAATGCCAGCCCCGGCGTTATTAATGCATAATTTTAGGCAGCCACAGCACATGCCATAACTATGGTCCTCGACGCATTTCAGTCCTGCTGCGTTAATTAGCCCGTTCTTTTGGGTCAGCGGCGGAGCAAGTACCGCAAGAGCTTAGTGGAATATAAATGGAACTCCATTAGGGTAACAGCACCCGAAAAGAACTCTACTAAATTGCTTTCTTTTGCGTTTGCTGACATTTCTACTACATATATTTATTGAATTGATTCCCATTCACTTCTTTGGAATGTGCCATTAAACAAAAGTTTGGTCAATAGTTAATAACTATATTTAATAACAACAATAATAACTTGTATACAAAATATATTTATGCATACCTAATAAGTAAGATCATAAATAACATGTTTCACTTTCAAGGGCTTTTAATGCAAACCAATGCTCTAAAATTATTCTAAAAAAGGTCGAAGTTAATTCTTTAATTGGTTAAGTATAAAACAAGTTTTTAATCAAAATGTTGATAAAAGGCTTTTAATTTAAGCCAGTTGCCCCACGGACAGACTTGCCTAAACTCAAAAATTGGTTTGGGAATAAAAAACACTTTTAAGCAGAATTTGCAAGAGGAAAAATTTGCATTTATTTGAAAATATATAAACAAAAAAACGCAGGTGATTGTTTTGCATTGAATTGTTTCAATAAAAATGGCTAAGAATGTGATTTGAGATTTAGTCGAATTATTGAGTCGACCCAATAACCGAAAGGTTAATAATTGTATTTGGGCTTGGAGCCAGGCTTTAAAATACATTCCAACATCCATTTTATATTTCCTGGAATTCAAAAATGAAGAGGTCATCATTTTTAATTTCACTTTTAATTTATATTTAATTCATGTTTATTCTTGTATACGTCTAAATGGTATCCAACTCAAATGTAGCACGTTCTTGAGGCATGATTAAATAACCGTTTCGTTTCTGCCACACACCAAGGCGTGTTCAAAAAAGAAAACACGGCTTCCGACTGTGCTGATGAGTTTCCCCATGTGATTTAGCTGCTCGCTAGAGCCACGGAACGTGTGGCTGGGTAATTGTGTTGTGTGTGACAAGCGGGCAGAATAAAAGTGCAATTTATATGCTTAAATGACTTTATGATGCCAGCCATACACTCTGCGAGGCTGTTGACGAAGATGCGGATGAATACGGCGGAACAGCGGAGGAAAATGTGGGGAAAAGTGTCAAATAAACAAAAAAATTGAATAAGGATGGACTCGTGATTGACTAGAAGATATCCAGGGGAAGCTTTATAAGGATGGCATCTGACCTTTTTAAGTGCAGCATCTGATTATTATTCAATTTTAAATATTTTGAGAAACTATCATATATTATTAACATACCTAATTTTACATATAAATATATATACGCTAAATAACATATCATAACACACACTTATTTGCTAGAGTCGTATATATTTCTATTTGCCAGTCAACAAAATGCCTCTCATACCCTATGCTTTGTGCTTTTCAAAGCTATATGCTATTAAAGCGCATACATGCTCATATACCAGAGAGAGAGAGAGAGCGAGAGAGAGAGAGCGAGAGATTAATTTATAAAGTGCTGTGGAATGGTTGCTCGTCTCCGTGTGAATTCTGCTGGATTTAGTGAGCTCAAAAATTCACTTAGAGAGTGTTAATTAAAGGCTTAGCCTCCAATTTTGTTTTTTTCTTTTTGCCCCTTTTTAGTTTGCTTGCTTTTAATTATGAGCAACAGTGAAATTTAATAAACTCACCAAAACTTTGAATCAAGTGCATTTTCATACGAATTTCAAGTAGTTGGCATAAATGCAAATGTTTTAGGTTGCAGTTTACTCATCATAATAAAAACAAACACTCAACTCACACAAAACCAACAACGTAAAGGTCATAGTATGTTGTATTATACGCTTACTACCCTAATGTTGGGTATGATGAATATGGAAATTATGTATGCTCGCTTTATGTTTGTAAGAATGTTGTAATTTATTATATTCTTATTAAGTCTTTGTTTTCTTTTCGAATGCGCCGTTATAATATCTTCATTATATGTTGTGTTTTTGCTATATATTTCACAATTTATGCTAAGTTCGTCTTAAAATTTAAAAAAATTAATTAATTCGCATTAAATTATTCTTTTAATTGTGATTTTTATAACAAAATTATAGCATAAAAAATAAATATATAGAAAACAATGGCAAAAATGCAACAACATCATTTTTGGAAACATATTTCTTGACATAAGCAACAATTCACTCTGAAATTAAATTAAACATTTAACGTTTAAAACTTACTGAAAAACATTTAATGCCTTGATAAAGCTTGTATTCTTAGAGTATTAAATGGTCAGCTTTATTGTCTTTTTTACATATTTTGTTTATTTCTGAATTTATACAATTTTTTCGGTTTTTTCCTTTTACAACTTTTACATCTTATGTTATTTTATTTTCGTTTTTGCAGCATATAGACTTGGCTTTGGCCGAACTTTAACTCGACTTTGTAGAACTATTTTAATATATTATTCTCCATTTTTTATTTTGTTGCGCACATGTGCAAGATATGGATATGGAAATTGTTGGCGAGTGCCGAGAGAATTTGGGGTAAGCCTGGACCCGAGCCAGAGCCAGAAACAGAAACAGATGCAGATGCAGATGCAGAGCCAGCTGCCAGAGTTGTGTTCAGTTTTATTTGGCTGCATTTGGTTATGAATATTCAGTTGTAATAAAACTTGACCAGAGTTGTGCTCTGGGAAGCGTTACTTATTAAGGCAAAAAACATGATTGTCTAGTTTATGCTTAAAGAGAAACCAGCAAGTGGAAAGGAACTGCGGCACGGCGGGCGGGCGAGGGGTGGGCTGAATCAGGCATACGTACAATTTAACCGTATAATTTACAATGACAAACGAGGCTACCCATGGTGCGCACAATTACACACACAACACACACACACGTCACGCACTGTGGCAGCGTTATAGGGTTTTGGCCGTGGCGTTGATGCTGACATTGGGGTTAGGGGTGCAACAGTCCCGCTTACCCCTGACCCTCCCCCTCCAGCGCAAAGGCCAGACATCAGCGCGACAATGTTAGACGACTCGCACATGTGAGATGGATGAACCACGTCCCGGCTGCCTGGGAATACACGCGCTGACACAGACAAATGACAACTGAGATACAAGCCCGCAGCAACAGCGGCAACAACACGCCAGAGTGTTGTGGGCGCGAGTGCACGAGGAGCAGATACCCTGTACCTGCAAAGAAATATGATAGCCATACAAAATTCCTCAGTCTCACGCTGTAAAACATTTTAAAGGCTTAAAATCGAATGTAAATCAATTTTAAAGTTCAAAGCTTGTAGTTGTTTATATCAGACATCAAGTATTTTTATTAACAATTTGAAAGGCAATGGCGGAGTATCTAAATTTTACATATTTCTGATTTCCAATTAGCCGGGATAAGTTTAAAAGTCGAGTCGATGGATAAACCACATTTGAAGAAAAAGTAAAATCTTAAAAAAGAGTTAATTTTCTTAGCGCATATGAGAAGTGTAGAAACTGAAGAGCTTAGAGTTTCAGAGTTCGTTGTTCTGGCCAAGAAAATATATACTTTAGATAGCTTATACAAAGATAGCTTCTTCTGTTTAACTCCATTATACCCTCTCTTACCCACTTGCAATGGTTACAGGGTATGCGAACGGTGACAAGGCCAAGCAGCCGTGTCAGGCATAAAACTAGACATAACGGACTCGAGACTCGAGCTGTGCGCCGCAGCAGGTGGGCGGCGGCCTTTGCTATGTGACCTGTGAGCGGAATCAACGCCCATTCCAATAGGCGACGCCAACATGCTTAGCCACATCCTTGGCCGCATCCTGCGCCACATCCTTAGTCGCAATGCTGCGAATGTGGCCCATTATGCTGACAATCAATATGCGCAATTGAACGCGCATGATTGTTGTGATTTGTAGTCCTGCCAAAGGACATCGACGACGGGCGGCACAACTAATTCTCATTTTGTGCTCGGCCTTACGGCGAGAACTTAATCAACAGCACAGCAGGTGCTGGCCAGGCTTAAACTGTGGCTTTGTCTCACATAACAAAACAATGCCTCACAGCCATTGTAAAGGCGTAAAGAGCGGAAGTCAGCTTGATATTTCATTAGATAGCTGTTGCCAAGTAAATATAGGCCTTGGTTTATTTTTGCGATGTTAATGTGACGTTTATAGACAGAAATGTTACAACGAAATTAAAGCTTTTTTTATACTTTAATGGAAATTCTTTTGTTTACCAAATATGCCCAAGTCTTCTGTTCTTTAGAGTATGTATCATTAACAAACAATTTTTAATTGCTTCAGTGTTTTATTATTAAAATTTCTGTAATATGTTATTGTGACATTAAGGCAGAGCTTTACCTAGTAATAAATGGTAGTAAAAGTGGTAGTAGGTCTTAGCTTGCTTAGACTTATTATTGCAACGCTTTTAAAGTATTATAATTAAACTATGTTAATGTGGCGTTAACAGAGTGACGTTTACAGTAAAATTAAGTAATGTTTGTTATATAATTCTATTCTTGCACTTCTTTTTGTATCACATTAAGTTGTATGTTACAAAATGATTTTGGTTAAAGTTTTAGCAAGATTTGCATAAATCCTATTTTTGTTGAATATTAATGTGAGAATCAAAAATTCTATACAGAATATTATCTACGAATACCAGCCTGAAAGTTTTAATATCGACTAAACAATGTAGCTTTTCTCAAATATGGGTTTTAAATAATTCAAATTATTAACATGAGGATAAGCTCGAAAATGCCAAGTACATACAAGTGCTTTATCATGTTAACATAACAGCTCGACGCATCGTCACAAATGAATTTGCTTTCAGTTATTGCCTCAACTCTGATGCTTACCTATTTTATGAACTATGCAGATGGCTGCTGGTTGTGCGTGTGTGTGCGTGTGTGTGTTGGCGCACACTTGATAAATGATCCCCAGTGAGGCATCAACATGTTGTTGCCTCAGACATCGCTTAATCTGCGCGTCAACAAACTTCTGACAAGTTACATATCACCAGGGCAACAGTTGGTTGAACTTTCACGGTAGAAGACGAATATGACGACGATGCCGAAAGCTGAGAGTTTTCTTGGAGTTTGGCTGAGGCTGGTGAAAATTGTTTTCTTAACTTGATATGCACATGAGGCAAATGTTTTCCATGGCCTATACCAATTTTCAATTTAAGTTCAAATGAAAGCTTGTGATCTTATAGGAAAAGGGTTGAGCATTTAAAATTATCACAAAGTGCCAAAGCCAACAGACTTCCATATAAAACTAAAACCGTTTAAAAAACAAAAAAGGGGTTTTTGTGTAATTTCTGCCAGGTCGAAGCACTCAGCCTTTTAACTTCTGACCATATTGGCTTATACCTAAGCACACACACACACACATTGTTGGCCTGGTTGGCATTCTTTATTAGATTTGCCGTCAGTCACTGAGCTCCAGCTCCAGCTTCAGCTTCGGCTCTCGCTCTGAGTCTGGCTGGAATTTATCAAATTTTATGCAAGCAACTTGGTCTGGTAAAAAGTAAATATGTGCCTTTGTGTTAACTAAGCTGAAAATACATACAACTTGCGCCCAAACTGAGAGGAGCTGCTGTGGGGTATTGCGTGCCAGTGACGTTGCAAGAATGCAATGCGTCTATCGAGTGCCAATCTATACTTGCAACTGCTGAAACTGCCGATGACGCACAGTGAGATCATTGCCCAAATCACCTAGTCACATTCCCGAATCAGTTTGCTAAAACAGAATTTGTTGAGCAACATATTCAATTGTAATTATTATATAATTAATTACAATTTATATAATTTTACTAAAATTAATAGGAATTCAACCTGATTATAAATTTGGATTATAATTATTTTCTTTATTTAAGAGGTAAAACATTTGTTGTTTTAATAACATATATTAACTGTGCAAATAATGACAGCATTATTTTGCATATATTTTGCAATTTTAAAAACAAAACATTTTTTTATATACTGTTTTATTTTTCTAGAAAATGCAATTACTGCATAAAATCTAAAAGGTATTTTAATAGTATAAAACAAAACAATCGAGTGGCTATTTAAGGTATAACTGCATAATATAATATGAATATAAATAATTTAAAAAAAAAATCGGAAATAATTGTTTCTGCGCTGAAAAAAATATCAAGTAATTTTTTCTGTTGGCGCTTAATGTTTTATTTCCTGTTAGTGTTGGTATTAACACAATTAAAATTAATTTGGTAGTCGTCATTTTGGCAATAAAATCTGCCACACGTTCCACAGTGCGTCAGCTGCAGCACACACATAATGCGCACACATTGTGGCAAATAGTTGAATTTACCAGAGGCTGTGGCACGCCCACACAAGCATGCCGCAGGGCTGCTGTTGGTTGTCAATAGCGGGTTCATAGCAGCACGCACAACTGCACACACTCACACACACACACACATATTTACACTCCCTGACACACACGCTGACAGCTAATACAATGTAAAAGTGCCCAAGCTATGCGAAAATATTTTTCTATAATAGTTTTTTCGAGTATCACGAGTCGACTTAATGCGAAAACTTTTCGCCAAAGATTACGAGGAACGGCGAGTGCGGAATGTGGCTGACTCAGACCGAGATTGGAGCTGGTGGAGCTGCCCCCAAACCAAGGCTAATGACAACTGCAGCTTGCATTCCAAATGCAACTTGCCATTTTCCACTTGCCACTTGCCGCGTGCAACGTGCAACTTTGTGTGGCCACTGTTTAGCATATTGCTCTAGGCGCTAAAAGCTTTTGCAACCCACACACACACACACTTGGAATCGCGGCCACACCTGTTGAGCAGCTGCTGCTATTGCATTATTCAAATATCGAATGTTTAATTCATTCCAAAAAAAACAAACAACCCTTAAGAATTACTTAAAACTTGGTTGCACACTTCTTCACTTTGCGTCAAACCCATTAAAGCGCAACAAATTATATGAAGCGTGGTGCGGGGTAGCCGAATTGTGGAGGGGAGTTGGCTGCACAAAAAGTTGCAACATTTATTTAGTTAGTTAAGCGTGCATCCTTGTCGCTTGCCCCATTTCGCGTAAATCACTGAAATTTATTGCAAATGCTACAGCAAAAGGCGCGCACATGTTGCCCCAAATTTTAATGCCCAACAAATTTGGGCGGCATTTTACAAAACATATTTCAGTAAGCTCACGTATTTTGAATACCGTCTGCAATTTGTGCAAATACAGGGTATTAGCAACAGGCTGCAGGTGATTATTTAAAATACATTTTTTCTTTCACTTTGATTTCCTTAAAATATCTTGAGTATACTTTTAAATTTTAATAATTTGAAGGTATGGCCAATATGAGTATCTCTAGGATATCTCGAAGTTGAATACATTTTACTAGATAGCTCTCGTGTTCTGCGCTTGTTATTTATTTGCAATTCTATTGTTGTTGAGGTGGGGGGCGCTTTTTGCCGCATCTGATGTGTTTGGCATATATGTACTGTGTATGTGCAACTATTTATCCGTATGAGTAAATACCAAAATTGTTTTGTTTTCGAGGTGATTTATCAAGCTGATGTTGAAACGATGCGGAGCTCAAATCAAATTTATATTTCGAATTGCAAGCACTTTTCAGCTTGCATGTGAAATGCGTTATTTTTGAGCTCAATGTATTCCATTTCAGTTGCATTTTACCTGTCATAAAAAAACGAAATTGCTCAAATATTATTTAATTTATTGGAATCTATTGTATCTGCTTCTATTTTGGCTTCTAAATTATTTGTAGTATTTTGAACAAAGGACCGCAGCTTTTCTTATATTCCATATTTATTTATTTAGTTGTTTTCATTAAAAGTTTGAGATTTTTTGAGTTTTCCATTTGTGTAGAATATATGTATATTTATTTATAAGTCGTACAAGCATATCCAAATTGTTGGCAACTCCACAAATGATTGCCATAATTCCATTTTGTTAGCCCGGCTTCGGCTTCAGCAATCCTCGCACAAATCCCGAAAACTTTCTTTCGACTTTCGCAGCAGCCCTTTCAATTGCCCTCTGCCGCTCGGCACATGTCTAAATTATAATGCCATTTGGGTAATTACACTTTTTGAGTGCTTTAGCGTTACCAAAATCTGTAAACGGGTATTGGCCAAGGCGAAGTGTTGGCCGCACACGGGCTATGCGAAAGTGTTTTTTGGCGACAAAACAAATTAAAACTCCATAAAAGTGGATTCATATTTTATGCTGTTGTTCTTGCTGTTGTTATTACGCTCTCGTTATTTGAACAAATGTTTTGGCAATAAAAACACAAAAACAAACAAATAACGGGGCTAAGACCTAAGCGAGAGAGAGAGAGAGAAGGGGAAGTGAGAGAGAGCAAGCGAGTTTGAGAGTGTGGCCGTAATAATGCTTGGCAGCAAATTTAATGTGGCCAAAATGGGCACGTGAATGTTTTGGCTAAAGCAAAAGTGAAATCTAATAAAATTACAACACCACCAGCGGCAGCAGCAGCAGCAACAACAATAAGAACAACAGCAAATGTTGCCTGTGCGCCGTGCTCGCAACATTACAAAACAAGTGTTAAAATGTTTTAAATTAGTTTTTGCCGCTGGAAAACAACAAACAGGAATTAAAATTGTAACTGTTTTGGCTGCTTTGGGCCAAAAATCCTTTAAAATGCAAAGCGACTGTGTGTGTGTGTGCTCAGAGTGGCTGGCTGTCTTTGTGTGTGGCATCCAACGGTGTTGCATGTGCACAGAAAACTAATTAAATTTTTTAATTATTTATTGCCATATTTTTAACAGTTGCGTAGTTGCGTATATCTGCCAACTGTGCAGCTGATGGCCCCCAAAATGTGGCTTAAATGGCCCAAAGCACTCAGCATACGCAGCTGGTACAGTAAATGGCACTTACTTGAACTGCACTTATTGGCCAAATTTGGTTTAAACAAGATGGGCCCCTTTTGCTAACACCGTAATTATTTTTGAATTTTCTGTTTTGAATTAAGTGTTAAAAAATGTATATAGTTTTTTTTTAATTTAATTTTTTAATCTTTAATTTTAATCGGAACAGGATTAATTTAATTAATTTAAGTTATTTTATATATTTATATATGTATATTCTTTGGAATTAATTTTTAAATACACTGGTAACCATAAATCCCATACGAGATGTTTTAGTAAGGAGTCTCCTCAATCTATCGATATAAAATTATTATTATTATATTTATGCCATACAGTTTCCTAAGCAATTTTAATGCATCCGAAAATTGTTTTTTCATGATAAGTAAATTGAACTATTGACAACAGCAGATTGTTGTCAATAAATGCTGACTATCACACTTAAGCACAGCACTTCCTTTCGTGATCCGTACAAATACTTTCAGCTATAAATAACATTTACAATCGACCTTAGCTGCCCTTAAAGAAACATTTCGATTAATTTCCTGAATAGCTGCCGTACCATATTTTTTGCAGAAACTTTGCCAATTTCTGGAAAAACTTACACAACTTACAGTTGGCAAGCGGCATCATAAATAGTCGCATTCGCACTTGTGATTTCTTAGCTGTCGCTTAGTGCTGCAATTTCCGCAGATCCTAAAGCAAACTCATGGCTTCCTGCGTGCGCGGGCGTTAAGAGAGCTGGCCCATAATTCCTTTTGAGACGACAGCAAAAGTGTTGCTAATGTGGCAAAGCGCCTGCGAGGCTAATCAGCTGCGGCGCGTTCTGCGATGCTGCTGCAGCTAGCTGCAACTATAATAAGAAAATGATTTCCGTTTGGCAAATTGGAAAAACGTTTTGCGGCTGCCGCTAACGCTGAATCTTCGTGCTGCGTAGTTTCTTCGCGCTCCATTTTTTTTATTTTTTATTTTATCTTGATTTCTCAAACCCCTTTAGCAGCTGCGCTGTAATCCATTTATATGGTAATTTGGCGCACGCACTCGCCCCGCTGCTGCCGCTCGGCGTGTCATAACTATTTCAATTCGCACAACATGTGGCGCTGCGGCTGCAGCAGAAATCAATAAGACGCCGTGCAACGGAAACGGAAATAAACGAAGCAAGGTAAATGTAAAGCTGAGCGGGTTATTTCCATGCTGCTGCAACGGTACTTTGATTTTTAATCGTACCCGTAGGTGACTTGGATTTTTAAAGTGAATGCAAATTTTTAACGTGATTTTGGCCCAACAGAGAAATTGTGCTCTATGCGTATATGGAAAATGAGACAGTATATTAAAAATTGATCCAAATATCAAATGTGTTCTTTCTAAATGCCTCTACAAAATCAGTTGAGTTTTGGCAAAGTTATTGCAAGCATGCAATGAATATTGTGTTAGTAGTTTTACAAGCTTGCTTCAAATATTTCTTTTTTAAATTTAAAATGCAGAATAAATAAAGAAGTCTATTATTCATTTCGGTTGAAAATTCGATAAATTTTGGTAAAGTTATGGCATTAGGAAGTTGAAATCTATAACTTCATGGGAATATTATTTGTTTTATATTGTATATTTGTTGCATATTTGTATTGTATATTTAAAATGAATTTGGATAAAAAAATGTATTTATTTTAATTTAATCAAAAAGTCAAGTAATTGACAATGCGCTAGGTTTTGGGAAAATTCTGGAAGTATGAAAGTAAGAGATATTATGTGAATTGTATGGTAGCATTTTCGTCATGAGTTTAAACCGAAAAGGTGTTTTAAATAATTATGCCTACTGAATGTGGGCAAAAAGCCAATGAAAATAAGTGCAATTATGACTTTGAATTACATTTAAATACTGCAATATATATTATTTAGAAAGTCACACTTTAATTAAATGTTGCTCTAAGAAACAAATGGAGTTATAAGAGAACTGAAGGCTGTTAATTTAATTTAGCGCACAAACGTATGCTACACATTTTTCTTAGAAATGCGTAGTTGACTTTCTTGTTATGGTTGGCAAGCAAGGGACTTTGAACTTTCACTGGAAGTGTGTTGGCGAGGTGAGCACTTGCAGTGAGTCGATGAAATATTAAAGCCACTTAAAACTAATTTGCTTCAATTAAATGTGGCAAAAGCAGCGAACACGCATACACGCATGCTCGAGCCACACACACACACACACACACGCTTAATGACTTGGCAGAGTGCATATAGCCAGCACCCAGTGTGTATATTGAACTGCGACAACAACAGCAACAGCAACAACAACAGCCTGTTTTCCAAAGTGCTGTATAAATTCCGGCTGGATGGAGGGTGCGTGGCACGGAATATGGAGCCGCGGCACTGACCTGACCCGTTTCATACGCCAAATTGCTTCGCTGCACACTCAAAGTGCTAGCCAGAGCTGCGAGGGGTGCGGCAAGATGGGGGCAGGGGGCGGGGGTGGCAGGGGGGAGTTTGGGTCGCTGAAGAGGCTGCTGCGACGTGCTCACAAACTCATTTTTCAACATTAAAAGCACATGGATTTCATGGCGCATATCCTTCTGCACCTTGTGCGCAATGTGACACACACTCGACGGGTGTGTGCGTGTGTGTACTTTTGTTTTGCTATGTGTGTGCGGCACGTGTGTGTGTGTGTCTGTGTGTCTTTGTGTGGCTTCCGCTGCTTTTTTGGGCACAACAACCAAGCACAATTAAATCTCGTTGCAATTATTATTATTATTTTTATTGCACGCTGTGTTATTGTTGTTCTTGTTGTATTGCGCGAGTATTGTTAATGAAATATACGTGATTTTCACAGTGCTGCACGAACAACTGTTTACATCCGTCCACGGCATGGCCAAATGTCACGCGTTTCCTGCCTCACCTGAGCGGGGTGTGAAGGTAGGGTTGGGGAGCAAAACAGTGAAAAGAACCGTCGAATATAGACAGAGAGCACCGAAAGAGATAAAGCGAGAAAGCGACAATGCGAGAAAGAGATAAAGCGAGCGAAAACGAGTAAAAGCAGCTAAAAGAAATAAGAACGAAATTAAAACAAATGCGCTTCATAAATAGCTAAAATAATTCAAGACAAAATAATTATTTCGTATTTTATTTATGCTGTGATATTTTTTCTAAGTGGAATGTTTATGTAACTTAAATAATTATTTCAACTGATCGACCATGATCTACTACTTATATATTCAAACACACTAACATGGTATTCAATTTTAAAATTAAATTTAGTTTTGTTTTTTAAACCAAAACTAAATGTTTACTGTTGGCAGCACTTGTCTGCACAATACCCTGTTTTAACCAATTTAACATTTAAATATAAATTAATTTTAAAAGAGAAAAATACATGGAATTTATATAAATTGAAATTTTTAAATATTTTATATATATTACTGTTGTGCTACATATAATATTAATACAATTAAGTCGCCAAATCAATGATGAGAATAGACCATAGCTATAATGCTACTCAAAAACCACATTTCTATTATGAATTTTGAATATAAAATAAAATTAATGTGCATTTTAAGGAAATAAGCTAACGAACTACCAAAAAGGCTTTAAATCTATCAATTTGAAGAACAAACCAAATGAATGCACTTGTCCAAAGTTTGAGTTGAATTTCATTTGGTTCTTTGAATATGGAAGCTGTGTAAAAGTTTCTGATTGCATTTATTTTGCTCGCAAAGATTTTTGTTGGCCAAGCGGATATAGTGACAGAAACAGGAACAGGTGCCGTTCCAGGTACAGGGGGGTGGTTGAGAGGGGGTAGGGGTATTCGCTGTGTGGTGCTGCCATATGGATATTCGTTTAATAAAAGCCAACTGCACAAATTTTAATGAAAGAGTCCAAATGCGTGTTGTGTGTGTATGTGTGTGTGTGCGTGTGTGAAGGGGAGGGGCCTTAAGCTCGAAGCCCGAGGAGCACGTTAACCAATGGCTATGACAACAACAACAACAACTGCTGTCGCCGTGGCAGCTGCAATCGTTATATCAATGCGTGGGCGCTGCGAGGTGGGGGAGGGGAATAGGGGGACAGAGGGCGTCATTCAATGCTGCAACGCCCTGGACGCTGATAAACTCTTTGGCGGCGCTTTTGACGTGCGCCGCTGCGCGCTGAAAGGACATAATAAATGCCAGAACGGCGGCAAGGACATGCGGCTGCAGTGAACTCAAATAAAAAATGTGTAAAATTCATTTGCAGTGCAAAGAGAAGCAGGCAATTGCCAGTGAGTGTGTGACTGTGTGTGAGTGTTTGTGTGTATGGTCATTGTGTATTTACGTTAAATGGATGCGGTGCAGAAAGACGTTAAAAATGGCACAGAACTCTCCGTTACTGAGCCTCCGATGTGCGACAAGCATAATGAAGATATGAAACACAGTAAATTATGAATGCTTTAATTGACTCGAAGTGTCCGCACTTGAGTATATATTGCTTGATATTAAGAATCTTTAAAGAACATTTCTTTTTCAATTATTTTAATTTTTTTGCACACTTTTTTTGTAACACTCGCACCACTGTGCCGTATTTCATTACGTAAATTATACTTCGTTCTGGCATAATTGCGCTGATTAATTTCCATAAAGTAGCCCTGGCCAGCGACTTTATTGCAGCTGCATGCCGACACAGACATACATTACACACATATGTATTTATATACAAGTATATCAAATATCTGGCATATATGTACGTATATATATGGTTATGCATATTTCTTGAGCACACGCCGAAATGAATTGCAGCAACAAAAGTTAATAGCCGCATGTGAAATTATATGCAATTTAAATTTTTGTTTCTTTTCTGTCATAATTTCAACTTTAATTGCTTTCATCAGCAACTGAAACTCAAGAAATAATAATTTACTTTGCGTGTGAACTCACACCGGGAAAATCCAAAAGAATCAACGGTCTTGACTTTTCCATTGTGAGGTGGGAAAATACATAAAAAATCGCATCAATTAAACTGTGGAGGATATAAATTCTTAACTTTATTTAACAGTATAAGTTGACTCACTGTATTTAACGTTTGATTAAGTTTCAGAAAAGAATTCCTTTACAGACATTTTTTCAGAAGTTGTTTGTTTCAAAAATGACGCTTGTCTTTGGAATTTATATTATAATGTATTTTAATACAATATATTAAATATTGGTTTATATTTTCCAAAAAGAAGTAATACTCGTTAACAGTCCACAGTAGTTACTCGTTTTCAAACAATATCTTTTTCAAAATTTAGTAATACAAATTTACATTTTTAATCGATTGTGGTTGGCACCATTAGTATCAAAAAACATTAAAAAAACACAAAAATTTTGACATGTAAAGCCCTCGGATCTATAGTTCCCACATTTCGAACGCCCATAACTCAAAACTGAACCGATTTTCACGTCTGATGGCATTTTGTTCATGGTTTATCTTCTAGATTGATTCTGCATTTAAAATATATGCATTATTGAAAATAAATTTTTTTGAATTTTTTGGCAAAAAAAGCATGTACCCCCCCCCTTTCTCATTTTTGGAAAAATTTTGTTTTTCAAAATTTAGAATCTGGAATTTCTATTTTTAATCGATTGTGGTGGTCACAATTAGTATAAAAATCAACATTAAAACCGATTCTGAGGGGGTCAAATTTTTTGTCAAAAATCATGCAAAAATTGACAAAAATTTTGACATGTAAAGCCCTCGGATCTATAGTTCCCATATTTCAAACGCCCATAACTTTGTCAAAACTGAACCGATTTTCACGTCTGATGGCATTTTGTTCATGGTTTATCTTCTAGATTGATTCTGCATTTAAAATATATGCATTATTGAAAATAAATTTTTTTTGAATTTTTTGGCAAAAAAAGCATGTACCCCCCCTTTCTCATTTTGGAAAAATTTTGTTTTTCAAAATTTAGAATCTGGAATTTCTATTTTTAATCGATTGTGGTGGTCACAATTAGTATAAAAAACAACATTAAAAGCGATTCTGAGGGGGTCAAATTTTTCGTCGAAAATCATGCAAAAATTTACAAAAATTTTGTCATGTAAAGCTCTCGGATCCATAGCTCCCATACTTTTAACGCCCATAACTTTGTTAAAACTAATCCAATTTCGACGTCTGATGGCACTTTGTTCATGGTTTATCTTCTAGATTGATTCTGCATTTAAAATATATGCATTTGGGTTTTCTTTAATTTACTGCTGAATTCAGCTAAAAACCAAATCAAGAACATGTATGAGAAGATAAATGTATATATATGGTACGTAATATGATTATTTAAAATAATAGTAATACAGAGTATATTTCACATGAAATAAAACCAAGAATGTAGCCTAATAATAAAAATACCATGCCTCATAAAAGTCTCTTAAGTTTTGGCAAAGTTTTGGCAATCCAATTTAAATAAACTCACTTACGCAGGCAAACTCACTGTTTGATTGGTGAACGCACAACTCAAGAAGGCCTTGGCTAAGATTACACTACCACTTACAAAAGTCTGAGCCTCGAAACCAAAATAGGTTTTCATAGTTGCCTGAGTGAATGCGTCAAGTATCCCATCAAATGTACAACTTGAAACTATTTTCGTTTTAGTCTGCCAAGTCATGTGAGCGTATTTATGCATAATCAAATAATTAGTTTGTTCCCATTTCAAGTCTTAAGCCTAAGCTCCAACCGTGTGCTCTTATGCGGTCGTAGTGTTTCTAAGCTGATAACAGCTAAGTACGCTTGCACTGAGCTCAATTAAAGTGCATTATAAATGTCGAGAGCTGTGGGACACAGGGTGTCCCAAGTATGATTTGAGCCCAGCTGATGCGATCTTTAATTAATTGGGTTTTGGCTTAATGCTTGACTGTGAACAGTATTTGATATCCGTTGCAGTTGCAAATTAGTCAAGCTGTTACATTGTTTAAACTCTTTAAAGACGCTGCATTGCTGTCGCCATAATATGAGACACTTTATATGTATTGAGTTAATACCCTGGAATAAGCCATTTGCCGCATTAAGTCATTTAACAAACACCAAATCTAATAAACGTTCAAGATTTGCCACACACACAAATTCCATTAAAGCAAAAGCCAAACTGAGTAGATTTGTGTGTGTGTGTGCGTATTTCTGGAGCTGGAACAAAGACACCAATTAATTTTACAAATAGAGGTTAACCGCTTGATATGTGTTACATATATATATTTAAATAAATATAAATATATGTGTGTTTTATATGCAGACTGGCCATTTAGAAATCAGAGCATAGTTCTCTGCAATGCAATTAAAAGCAGCTTAGTGAACAAATCACCCGAAAACTCTTTTAGGCACAATTAAGTTGTGCATATTTTGATGTGGTCCCAAACTTTAGCCAGGACATACTCCTCGTCGGGATACATGCTCCATGTTTGGGCTTATGCAAATGCGTTGGCAACCAACGAGTAATGACAATTTTTGCTGCCACATAGGAATGTTTATTCTTTTTATACCCTGTACTGTGAAATGTGCACAGGAAATTTATTGATAAGTACTAACGTAAGGGATTCAAAAACTAACTGGCAACGCAGCTGAAATCGTTGCTTTATTTTAACCAATAATTGACCATTACATCTATCGATAGTACTTAAATCTTATCTATAATTACTATGAAAAATGATTAACGAAGTAAACTTGATAGGCAGCTTGACCCTCGAATTTCACAAAGGAGTATATTTTTAAGTACATATTATCGATTGGCAATAGATAGTGAATAGCAGGTACAATCGCTACTATTGATAGGCAATTGTTTATTTCAGGAATAAATAAATAAATAATAAATATAATAATATATAATAAATAAATAAATAAAGCCTCAAGAATGAAATATCCCTAACTTAATACGAGGATATAACTTGTTTACTGGGTACTTGATAGCTTAAAGAGTGGCCGATAAAACGTATTAGCGATGTTATCGATAAGTAATGAATATTCCTTAGAATTATAGTTTTAATTCATTCTAACGCAGTAAAAGTAAAGTAAGAGTAAAATCTATTTTATTTGCCAAACATAGATTGCACTTAACTACGTCGTGTTATCGATTAATAACTATTACTATTACTGACTAAAGGGTATCTTTAACTCTTGTTTTCTATATTTGCATATGGTGAAAGCCCCATGCCCAACTAACCCCAACATTTGGCGCGTGCCTGCGGTTTGATTCGCATTCATTAAGTAATTTGTAACCACAAAATTTAATATGTTTTCAAAGCTATTTATCTAATGCTTGTCATGGGGCACTGTGTCCCTTTTTATTGTGGGGGTGGAGAGTGGCGGCTATTTCAGTTCTAACCCTTGACCTTTGATTGACTGACAAGTTGGCCTTAACGAGCAAGCATGTGTCCTCTATCGAGTATGATTGCGGCTTAAATTGTTCTTGCTCAACTTTTGGGTTCATCTGAAAATGGCTGAAATCAAATGAAAATTTCGTATCGCCTTCTGGCTGGGCACCGACGAAGCCTCCTTGCCCTGCTTTTAAGTATTTCCGTGCTGTGCACGCGTGTCTCTAGTTAAACGGGACCCTCCGTATTTGCTATCCGTGTATCTTTTTTAGCCTTCTTGCCTCGAGCTTGCAGCTAACCCACAACTGCCTCTTCTCCCACTCATGTTCTGTGTGTACGGGTGTGTTGATTTTCGCTTTTGGGCTGAAACATGTTACGTTTTTTAATATACCCTGCCCGCAAATGGTATACGAGTATCTGTCGCTGCACCTTGAAAAACTGTGGATTCTATTAGGATACGCTCATTGCGCTCTTTTCCTCTTAACAGGGTATCGCCTAGTCGCTTAGCATTGCGCCCTCACTTGTATTTTCGTTTTTGCAAGATTTTCCGGTGCCACATTTTGTTCATTTGTACGTTTTTTAACCGATTTACGTATACCCTGCACTTGGCAAATTACAATGGGGTATATTTAAAAAGGTATACAATATGTAAGGTCAGTTTTTTAGATGAGCATCTTTAGTGTATCTGATAGCTAAATGATTTTGAATACATTTATAGTAAATACTCATAGAATTCTCACAGTTGAACTTTTCAACCAGTTTTAAGTGCTCACAGATAAATTAACTTTATATAGGCTTCAGAAATATCTTTAAAAATTTCGTACAGGGTATCTGCTTGCCGAGCACGCTTCACATGTAAGTATTTGCACTTGTTTTGTTATGCTCTTGTTGTCTTGAAGCATTTCATTTCATTTGAAAGCGACAAATTGTGCGTGTTGACGGTAGGAAATGAATGTCGTCTGTGTGACATGTTGGCAAAATATTGAAATATGTTGGCGCACGAAGAAAAAAGATAAAGAAGAAGCAGATCAGGCTCAGTTGATGTGTGTGCTTATCCTGTAGGCGTATTTGCAGCATATGCGCCGAGGAATGATAGAATTTACGTTTGATGAGATTTCTTTTGGGACACGTTGTCTAAAAATAGAAATCAGTTTATAAAAGGGGAACTTAAAAGGAGGGCGTGGCTGTTGTGAAGGGGGAGGTTAAATAATATTGGTAGCGTTCCGCAATATATTAAAAACAATGCATGTACATTTTTTAATTCAAGTTTCATATTAAAAAAAAAAAATTTAATAAAAATTACATTGCTGCAAAAGTTGTTTGGCTAAGAATAATTAATATAATACAATATTAAAAGTGAGCCTTTAATTAAAAGTTACAATATAATTATCCGAAGTCTTTGAAAAACAAGTTCTGCAGATTTTTTTTAATGAACTCTAATTTAATTAACAACTTTCTGTTTCTTGCCATTTACAAATTAGAAAATAGTCCAAATGCACTTTTTTTTTGGAAAAGCTTTAAAACTAAACTGAAGAATTATGTATCAATACATTATGAGCTCAAAGAACTAATTAGAGATATTGATAGTCGATTGCTTGAAGCAAAATGTGCAATTATCTCAAACTCCAATTTTAAAGCTGAAAAATTGTCAGTCCATTAAAATGCGTTTACCTTTCCACACACAGAGAAGGGAAAACAAAACCCGAGCCGTATGCAAATATTTATGCTGTTCGTCTGTAATCTTATATCAGCTGTGGGCGGGCTAAAACAATGCCATCTAGGTAATTCCTGTTGGCAGAGGAAGTCGTCTGCATATTGTATAACTAAGCGAAAACCAATAGACAGTTAAATAACCTGGGGTCAGGATCAACACAGCAGCATAATGTATACCTTATATCCTTATTTGGTTTGCCTTTGCTGTGGCGTTTGTTTGTTGCACTATCAGCAAATAAAGCCGACACCAGCACACAAATATAAATACAAACACACACAGACACACATGCGACAAGTCGGAAACAAGCAACTGTGACCACAAATCGTACTATGCAAAAATCTTGTTGGCTGCGAGCACAGAAAATTCCTCAGCAAATATTGTGGCAGCTTCGGTTTTTCACTTTTCTATTTTATTTTTTGCCGTACAATTTGTTATCTGCTTTTTTAAATTTGCAAAGTAAAAACGACAACGTTGCCTTTGTGCATGGCTTTGGTCCTGTGCGACTTCATTTTGGCATTTTTATAGGCGAACAACAAAAGTTGGAAGAAATCCTTGCGCCCGCCACAAAACAAATATAATAAACGGTACTCTTCCGGTCGCCTGTCGCTGCTGCGCCATTGAAGCATCAAATTTACAATATTATTGCTCCCTGTTGAACATTTGTCTCCGCGTTTCAGTTACTACCCAACCACCCCCAGCTCTAATACATGGCATACAGTTATCCTTCCAGCACGTTCGGGCAATTGTTTAAGGCGGCTAACAAATTGCGCATACGACAAGTTGTACGTCGCAGCGGGCCCCGCCGTTTCCCATTCCCAGGCCACAGGCCCGAGGCCCGTGAATGATGCCCCAACAATTTTTTTAAAGCCACAATTTGCTTAAACTATTTCTTAACCATTTTCAGCTGCTTTCTTACCCTTCGTTCCGCCGTTATTCATGTTTTGCCTGCTCGCATATTTATGAATCCCGGCTTGAAGAACCTGCGCCCATCCATCTTATCGAATAAGTTGCCAATATATTTTTCAACGTTGTGTCGTTGCTCATTTGCGGTAAAAAAAAGAGAACGAAAAAATTTGCTAGTTATTGCCCTACCCCGCCCTTGGAGCATATAGCAAATTATATTGATTTTGGCTTCAGAGCAAATTTTACGAGCAGGCAGCTTAGCTCATGTTTCGATTATGTGCCTTTTCTTCTTCTGGTC
This sequence comes from Drosophila robusta, assembly GCA_035043565.1. Lineage (NCBI taxonomy): Eukaryota > Metazoa > Arthropoda > Insecta > Diptera > Drosophilidae > Drosophila > Drosophila robusta. The sequence continues at coordinate 5,384,872 of JAWNMW010000583.1, read as the reverse complement.
TCTTTTTCATGCTTTTCTTTTTTAGTGCAGGTTGTTAAATGCTCACAATGTTTGCCTTGCCCTGTTAATAAGTATGCCTTGTTGTTGTTAATCTTAAGCGACATATACAACAGACAATTTGTTTGCCCAAGTGCTCGGACTTATGAAATTGCGAACTGAGTGAATCACTGCAGTATTTTTTGTTTGCTTTGATTTTTTTGTAAGTGCACTTGAAGCAGCTTCTTTTTTAAGTATTTTCTGACTATCTGAATCTAGGCAAGAAAGCTTTAATTATGTACGCCCATGGCAAAGATGCTTAACTGGCAAGTCAACAATTTTTTTTATATTATCTATGAATATATTAAAATTTGCTTTTCACACCCGCTCATTTCTAAAAGAAAAGCGCAACTCATCACCATTAAAATCTCTTCTTTTGATCAATTTTATTTATTACCTGTTGTTGCGTCGTGCCTCTGTGTGTCACGAAAGAAGGCACGACATGCGCCCATCTCTAAAAACCTCAATTAAGGCCCACAATTAATGAATACAAACATTTGCAATTGGTTTTCCATATAACGTTACAGATTCTTTATTTAGTTCTTTTTGTTTTCTTTTCTTCTTATTTTGTTTTCTCTGTTCTTTTTTTTTTTGCATTTTGTTGCTTTTATAATAATTTTCGTTTAATATAATTGCAGTTGTTGTTGTTTGTATAAATGTGTCTGTGTGTGTGTGTGGGTGTATTTGTTTGTTTGTGTGTGTTTGTATATGTGTTGTATAATTTGCCTTAACTTAAGATTTCCCATGCTCTCGGCTGCTGTCAGCTTCAGCTTACACATTTCCCCACAATTTCCATAATTCTTCAACTGTTTTAATTGTTTTCTGTTTTTCCGCATTCCGTGTAGTTCGCACTGCAATTGCCAAGAGATTTCGCATTGCATTTGTTGCGCACTTGTCTAATTTATTCTTTAGTTTCGCTTTGCAGTTTAGTGCCTTTAATATTACTCGTAATTTATTCATAAATTTTTTGTTTTTTTAATACTAGTTGCCATTTGTTATTAATTTTAATTTTCGTTTTTATTTTTATTTTTACTGTATATTTAAGTGATTTTACATAATAATGTACTTATATGCAAATTTATCTAAAACTGCATTTGAAATCGGTTTTTGGTTTTCTGTTTTTCGAGTTTTCCATTTCATTTGACTCAATGGGAATGCGCTTTTTATAGAGTTGTTGTTGTTTTTTTGTTGTTGGTAAAAAAATGCATACATTATAAATACATAGTTATCAAATAGTATGATGCCTCGCATACTCTGTGTGTGTTTGTGTGTGTGTATTTGGGTTTAGATGAATTCTGGAATTGTATGTATATGTATATGTGTGCATTATTTATTTATGTGTATGCCTGTTTGTATGTATGTATGTATTTATGTATATGTACTCGCATATGCCTCTAACTTACATTACAAAATATATAACAAATATGTGTGTAAATGATTATATAATGTATTTTCCCTCATCTAATAACTGTTTTTTCTTGCTGTGCTGCCTGTTTGTTGGTTTTCTTTTTTATTTTTTTATGTTTTGCTTTTGCAAATATAAAATGGCGTATATGGTAACTATTCTTTCCTTTTGTCTGCATTGTCTGAATGTGCTTGTTAATTGTAAACTTAAAATTAAAGCCCTATACATACACATAAATGCAAATCTATATAGTCGAAAAAAAATCATCTCAATTTTGCTGAAATTAGCTAATTATATTTGCCAAAAAAAAGAGCAAACTGCAATTTTTGTTAAATCCCAAAATTAATATTCGTTGAATGTTTTTGCTTATAAAGTCTTTAGTAAATTATATTGTTTAATTGGCAGTGTTTATAAGTGTTGTTGTTGCTGTAGTGTTTTTCTTCAGCAGAAGCATCAAAACGAAGTCTTTGCAAAATATAGAATCGAATTCGAATGAATAGAAAATTGTCTTTGTTTTTCTTTTGTTTTTATATGTAGCTACTTTTTATTTGTTTTAGTTTATATTATTTTTAACAGTTAATGTGCTTTTAAAATTGTTTTGAATTTTAAACAAGTACAGCAAAGTTTGCATTGCATTTATTTTTTAGTTTTATTTTAATATTTTTTAATCTTTTTTCGCTGTATGGTTTAACAATTACGTTAAAATCTTTGCACTTTTCAATAGTCAACTCTTGTTGCAGTTTTTCTTTAGGTTTTTTTTTTGTATATATGTTTTCATTTTGGAAAAAATTAAACATTTAACCAAATTAAACTTTTGCTTTAGGAATTTGGGCAGTTTTTGCCTGAAAACTCTATGATTTATGCATGTATTCGTTTTATTTTTTATGTACTTACGGTTCCGTTACTTTTCACTTGCTAAACTTGGCTGACTTTTCAATGCGGAAAAACATACATAAAATCAACAAAGAAATCAACTCGTATTGCAGCAGATAGCTGGCTTCCCATTTGGATTGCGTGTTTTTGTCCTATATATAATAACTACATAGTATGCTATTGTGGGGTTTCGTATATATATATATTTAATATACGGTGTATGCAACAAATGAAACAGTAAACATTTTGAATATTATTATTTTAAATTGCACTCATAACTGTGGCTCAACTTTTGGCTAAAGTTGATCACTTGGTGTTTGGCTAAAAGTATGCCAGGCAAAAATCTTTATTGCCCTTACGGCCCACTAAAATTGCTGCAAAAACAAAAACCCAAAAAAAGTAGGAGAAAAATCTAAGCTGGCCGAAAAATAAATTTTTTCTTCATCTGTATTTCTCTGTATTTAGTCGTGTGGAAAAAGTTTAGTTTTAAATGCAGTTGGTTTGTTGTTGTTCTTGTTTTTGTACGAGTAGTATATATATAAATAAATATATAGATATATATATATATGTATATATATACATATATTTATATTATATATATTTAAATGAAATGGTTGTGTCTGTGTTTTATTTATTTAATTTTCTTTTCGAATGCTGTGTTCATTTTGTTGTTGGTTTTTGTTATACTTGATTTTTTCATTTCTAGTTTAAATGACTTAATAAGACTTTTAGGTTCTGCTACCAATTTCGTATGCTTTTATTACGTTCGCTTAACGTGCTAAAAACTAATAATATATACAATGTAAAATACTTTTCTTTATCATATATAATGGGTTTTTCTTCGTTTTCACTTTAAGTATTTCCATTTAATTATATCAATTGCGCTAAGTTCATCTAAAGGTAAATTTCTTTTTCTTCTTTTATTTTTCTTTTAATCGTCATTAGCTGCTGCTAGACAGGTTTTTCCTTTTTCTTCTTTTTGCTTAGAGTTTTAGCTTAAGTTTTCGTTTTAGAATATCATTTTAGGAGTATTTTTTGCTTGCTTTTTATTTTTGTTTTGTTGATGAAGAAACTGTTTGCCGGAACGGTTCAGTTCAAGCATTTCCAGTTTACTTCTAATCTCTGGGTTTGAGTTTTAGGTTTACTCGTAGTGATACATAATGTGGCGAAACACGTAACGCCCTTGTAATGCCAGTTAAAAATGGGTTTTCTTTTTTCTTTAAATTTATTTATATATATGTAAATTATTTGTGTTTTTTATTTTGCTTTTTTTTTGTATGTATGTATATATGTACTTGTTATGATGGAACGAAAACAGTCTTTGGGTATTTATTTATGTAAATTTTAATTATGTTCTTTAATTTTAAATCTTAAAAAGTAATTCGAAATCAAAACAATATAATACTCATTTAAGTAAATTTATGTTCCTTAAAATTTAAAAGAAAACTAAGAATATTTTGCTTGGCTTAAATGACTTGCCTTTTAGCCAAATAAAAAGTACTAAAAATAACTTAAGTAATAATAAAATATCGCAAACCTAAAAATAATATGCACAACAAATATATAATTTTTTTCCTCTTTCGCACAAACACACAAAATTATAATTAGTTGGAAATTCATGCACTCGCCTAAACTTAACTTTGGTATGCTCTCGCTCTATCTCGATCTCTTACTCTCTCTCTCTCTCCTCTCTCTCTCCCTCTCTTCGTTTTGCGTTCTTTATGCTTAAAAATTTGTCCAAAAATTCTCACGCAATCTCGTTTTTGCGTTTTCTGTCTGTCCTCTACACACTTAATAAATTAATTATAATAATTGTTAAATTTAAATGTTGATGAAGTATTTTTTACAAATGTCATTTTACGTGTCAAATGTGTTTGATTTTATCGGGATTTTTTTAAAGGGGCTTTCGTTATATTTATTTTTATTTTTTTTTATTTTACTGCCATGCTTCTTTGGTTGCGCTTCTTTGTGTGTGAGTCAGCTGGCGAATCTGTTTATACGATTCTGCCTAACTTCAACTGCCGTGTAGATTTTTTAAATGCAACTTTTGTGGCTACTTAACTGTGTTCGCTGATTCGCATACGTTTCCTTTTATGTGGGTTTTGTTTTGGCTGGAAACTTACAATTCGAGCTCGGTATTATGGGGATTGGGCGCCTCCGGGCCATACATGTTGGCCAGCTTATCGAACCGCGGTCCCCAGGCGCCGAGGTAGTCGTACTCCTGCTGCTCATCATCGGTGCCTGTAAGCAAAAACAAAAAAATTATGTCGTTATACGCATGTTTAAAATACTCATACTTTATTCTCTTTCGCTTCGTATTTTCGAATTAATATTATTTACATTTAAAATTTGCCTTAATAAAAATATCATTTCGGTAAATCTCTTAAAACTTTTAAATATTTCTTTTAAAAATGTTAAATATGTTATACCATGCATTACTGTAATTTTACACCCAATATTCGGCGGTTTTTGAGCGTTGCTGCCCTGTAAATTTTCAAGAAATAAAAATTTAATTAAAATAAATTAAATCTCCGCTACAATTTTTTTTCATTCTACTTTGTAGCCTACTTATTAGGGGCGCAGCTAGAACGGCCACTACGCATTTGTGTTGAATCTGCCTCAGTATTGGGTGCAAAATCTAGTCATGGTGAGTTTGGCAATTCTAAAAGTATGCTTATTCGCAATCAAGAACCCACCTGAGGCCAACGAGCTGAGCGAACCGGCTGTGCTGCCGCCGCCCTCGTACGCATAATTGCGCAAATCATCGAAAGGTGGCGCATTCGGATCCCCATCGGCTCGCTTTTTATGCTCCTCGATGAACATGCCCACATTGGGCTCCTGGCCGGGCATAAGCGTCATCACGGGATCTGCAAATAGTTCGTTAGCAAATTAAATATTAGAAAGTTACTTTTAAAGTATTTATTAAATTAAAAATGAAAATAGCAACAGTAATTTAAAATTTCACATTCGAATTGTGCACATTATTTGACATGTTCTATTTTCCAGTTCGAAATAATTTGTTTAGGAATTTTGAGATACGTATTAAAAGGCAATTTATGAATTTTCATGTGTACAAATTGAAATTGAAATTCAGAATTATTTCGGACTAAGACACAAGATTAAGCATTCGTTAGGAAATGTTATATTTTGGAATAAAATACGATTTGGTACTCCCCAGAATTAATATTTCGAATGTTATTTAAAGTGGAAACTGGGTTAGATGCTTGGTATAATTTGGCAAAGTTGGTATTCAAAATTAAGTTTATAAATACCACATACATTATAGGTGTTTAGTTTTGGTATTGAATAAATACGTACACATAATTGGCATTTTCATCGGAGCCAACTCTGGCGGCATGGGCCCACCAATTGGTATCTGCAATGGCGTTATATCAAAGGCGGTCATATCGTCCTCACCGCCGCCCTCATCATCGTAATTAATAATGTTCTCGCGTACATCATCGTCGGGTCCGGGATATTTGATGTGCGCCTCACGGCGTCGATTGTAGACCACAAATACCAGGACGAGTACTGTGTGAGTAGTCGAAAGCAATTTGATTAGTTTGTATTTTAACTCAACTCGTATCCAATGTCCAGCTATAGCGTATGCAACAACAATTTGCCAAGGCTAAACTATATGAACTGAATAGCATAAAAATTAGTTTGGCATGCAGAAAGGTCATTTAAATGGTGAATGTAACTAAAGCAATTTTACTCGGAAATACTCGAAATAAAATCTGTGCGCTATCTGCTCGCTTTACAATTGCAAAAAGGTTCTTAATTAAATTCTTGCAAAAAAATAATAATAGAAGAGGAAAGAAATTGCATAAAATGTGCTATAAGCAATATAGAAAAACACACGAGCGTCCACTTCAAAAAAAAAAAACACAAATAAATGAAAATGTAAAAGAGAAAAGAAAAATGGAAAAGAGATTCAATATTCTTGGATGGGTCAAATAATGAATACCCTTGCTGAGCTGTGGTAGATTTATGAAATAGAAATCAGTTTTAAAAGATTTCTCTTACGAAGTTGGAAAATGGATTATAAAAAGTTGCATATAATTTTGTTTGCTTTTTATTCAATTATCCCAAAAGATTCTTGCAAAAAGAATGCTGAGTTTTATTTTAAAGTTGGCCTAACCAAATTTCGGGAATGGAAATTATAGCCTAACGGTCTTGAATTTTCATCTGATGTATATAAAAATGAAAAGAGTTTTTTCTTTTAGACCTACTATTATAGTATGCCGATTTGGCTGGCTTTTATATAAAAACTGCTTAGGGCTAATGTCAGGCCAGATATCCTGCTGCAAATAAACAGGCGGCCAAACCAAAAGTCAAGGCTATAACGACTCAGCTCGCGCCTGATCAAAAGTGTATACAAACATAGTAATGGGCTTCCCATTTCGTGACCAAATTGTAATACCCGTTTGCAGAGGGCATACGAGATGAACAAACAAATATGGCGCACATTGTCCCAGTTGGCCCCCTCTCGCGCCCGCCCATGCTTTGTCCGCAGTTTACGGCTGTAACTGCCACAGTGGCAGCCAAAATTGCTCGCCAAAATGGCAAAATCGAGCTGCAGGCGGCGTTGACGGTGACTTTGTCCTTGTTGCGCGTTTTATCCTTGCCAACTTGTTGTGTGTCCTTTCATTTCGTTTCGTTTCGTTTCGCTGCGATTCGTTTTGTTTTGTTGTTGGTTTGTTTTATTTGGTTTTTAGCTGCTGTTGCTTTCGGCTGCTGTTCCTTGTCCGCTGTTTCCTTTTCTAATTTCGTGTGCGCGTATTTTCAACATATTGCAGCATCTGTTGCACGGCGCAAAGTTTTTCTTCTTATTTGGACAAAGCGGCCATAGAAGTTGCCCCAAGTAATTTGCTGCGGGCTGAGGGCTTACACAGAGAGGGACAGGAGGGTGCCGGGGGCACCGAAAAACTTTTGCCAACCAGCTGGCAATGGCCAAAATGGACGTCGCGTAATTGCAATTATTGTGTTACTCAAATTCGCATTTCTCGGTTTGTGTGTTGTCTCCCTCTCTCGCTTTTTCTCTGTGTGTCTCTCACATGATTTAACTTTACATTCCGTAAAATGAAGAAAAACACTCTCCATTTATTTGGCATCCGCGCTCATTCAATAAACTTTAATTTATGTGCATCGCTCGGCCGCATGTAATTTGCGGAAATGACTTTTGATGTTTGCCTTTTTGCATCTGCATTTGCCGCCGCTACAAAGGGCTGGCTGCAGCTCCGACTGGGCGTGGCCAATTGGTAAATGTATGGCTTAATTAATTTCCAGGCCTCGGCGCTTTCATAAATATTTAAATGACATATGCATACAGTTTGTAACTTGGACAAGCTTCGCGCACAGAAGGAAAAATAATATTATTGTACTTAAATGCTTTTCACTGAACGTTTTACAAATTGCACACAAATGGCGAAAAAAACATTAATATTTTAAGCTCTTTAAAATTGATATTTTAAGCGGACAACAGGCTCTGAAAGTTTCCAGTTATTAAAGGTTCTTAATAATATTTGCGTCGGAAATGCCATCAATTAGCTTCGATAGGCATCTATTGGATTCGTGGAGCAGTGGAATCTCTCAAAAAGCATCGATTAATTTCGACAAGCTTTGGCATGTATCGATAAGGATATATTCATTTCGATAACTATCGAAAGGCTTGGCATATTGATATAGCTTTCGCCTAGCTTTGACAAGATGTATACAGAATTATGGAAAAGACAGATAAATATCGTAAATGAATTCAGATTCAGATTAAACTCGAATAGTTTTGAATTCTCAGATGAAAATTAAAATAAAATAACGCACGAAAGAGAAATCAATTTGAAAAGCTGAGCAGATATAGTTGAGTTGAGTTTGCTAGATACTATATATTACATTATATTAAATACATATTAAATTGAATATATTTAATGTTAGACAATAAATTTGGTGTTGGCCATGCAAAATGCGCCGCTACTTACTTCGAAGACTTCCATTTTAATACTAAGCGTATTTGCTTAAAGTTACTTAACCACAAGTTGGGCATATTTTCCGCCTTTAAATATACGTACGTATTTGCGGCTTGTCTATACTTACGTATCAACGTGCTGAGGCAGAGCGCCAGGGCAATAATAAAATCACGCGACGGCGTCAACACCCCAGAGGCCAATAACTCCAGTTCACAGTGCATGCCGGTGAAGCCCAGCGGACACTGGCATTCATACTTCTCGGGCGGCTGACGATCGCGACAGCGGCCCCCGTTGCGGCAGGGGAAGAGCAGGCACTCGTTCTCGTTGACGCAACTGCTGCCGGAGACTTTATAGCCCGCCGGGCACCTAAACGTGACAAGGGAGGACACGGCCGGAGCGTGAAACGTATTCGATGTCGAATTCGCGTTCACATTTGCGGTCGCGGTCGCGTTGTGTGTGTGTGTGTGCGTGTGTGTGTGTGGAGGTGTGTCGAGTTGTTGTTTAACGATGTGTTGGAAAACAAAAAGAGATTATTTAAAATTTGTTGCACCTCATGCAAGCAAAGGGTTTCTGTGTGCGTCTGTCCGTTGTTAAGTTTTCTTTTATACCTTTGCAGAGTGTTTTATTATTTTCGGACGAAATATATATATATGTATATATACATATATATTGTGCAGCAGTATCCACAATAAACTTTTGAAACTCTCCTGGCTATGATAGGAACTTTTGGTCGAGAACTGAGTTTTGATATAAAAAACTATTTTATTTAAGCATTACTTTGCTCCTAAGTTAAATGCAATAGTAATATTTTTTATTCTGTCAAAATTTAGTTCTATGAAAATCATTTTCAATTTTAACTACATTCTAGCCAATTGTAGCAATTAATGCTCCTAACATACGAGAAATATTTTTTATATTACGTTAATATTCTGACGAAACTTAAGTTCCTCTATAAAATCACAGTTGACAAAAATGAATCTGCAAGAGTATTTAAACTTCGGCGCTCCGAAGAGGAGTGTTTTTCTGTATATATTGTAACGCTTGCTTTTGCTTTGCATTTCTGTTGTGGTTATGAAAATGGAAATTTACTTCGAGTGTGTGTGTGTGTGTGTGTATGTGTGCGTGTGTTTGTTTGTTTGCGTGGAACACAACTGTCAAAAGTCTGAAAAAAACGTTCGTGTTCGTTCGCTGGTGTTATTGTTGTTGTTTTGTTGTTGTTGCTATTGTTGTTGTTGCTGTTCCCTATGTTTGCTGTTATTATTTTGCGCTTTGGCGCGTTTCCATTCTGAGTTTTCAGTTTACAGTTTACGGGTTTTCTTAGCTGTAACAAACTTTATGCATTTGCCACCCAACCTCCAGTGGGAGAGTGGATTGGCGGATTGGTAGGTCGGCGGAACATGGGGGAATTTCTTAAGTGCACTTCTGTTTTTACTTGCACGTTTTTATTTTGTGGCTCTTTTCGCTGCTTTCTTGTTTTATGATTATTATGCAGTTGTTGCTGATAGAATTGAATAAAGTTTCGTATCTGGTTTCCTGCTGTTGACATTTCGAATGCATTTGGCACTTGTTTAAGTTTTGTTTTGATTAGTTTGCTCAACAAATCCGATACACACACACACACATATCCCCCAGCGGGGACCGGACAAACTGAAAATTGACATATGCGGAAAAGCGCACCCCAAGTTAAGGTACAGTTTGACACCCTTCGGTGAGAATAAACTGTCACTAGAAACAATGTGACCTTCGTTTTGCATTTTCTTTAAATGTTGAAAAGCTATTAGCGAAAATTCAAATGCACTTCTAGAAGAGGTGCAAAAGTTGGTACACATTTTGTTGAAAACAAGCCAAGGTCGATCTAAGGAGGAAATTCTTACTTTATTAAGTTATTTGTTCTTTCTAAATTTCAAGTACAAGAAATTGTGTACTATATTTTTTTAAATCTATAAATATATAATGCAACTACGCAGATTCGTGTCATTAGCATTTTCTGTTTTTCATTTACATCTTCATATTTAATTTAAGAATATTTATGAACAAAATATACTTCAAATTCGATAAAGACTAGGCCATTTTTTCTATGCCAGTCAAACTCGAATTCAGGAGTATTTTTCCAAGTGTATTTAAGTTTTGCATATACAATCCGCACGTGATTATTAGAAAGCATAAGCGAAACTTTTGATAAACTTTATCTGCTTTTGGTTTCACTTCATTTTCCACTTAGCTGCTTCTATTTTTCAGCTGTGCAGAAATGCAAAAATAATGACGAAAATTGTTTGGCGTTTGTTGCACGCGCACATTTTCCATGAAAACCATGAAAACTGGCGCTGTGGAAAAGTCAACAGACTTTGCGGCTGAATACTTTTCAAATGCAGACATAAGATACTTTTGATATATTGACGATTATTGGCAAATTCCACAGACTTCTTGACCAACGAGCCAACAAATCGCACAAAAGCGCCGCACAGCGGGCGGTGGCAGCAACTGCCGCCAAATGCCAGTTTAGCAAGAGGAAATGGCGAGGGGAAGGGAAAGCAAACAAGCAGTGAAAGAAAGCCAGCAAAAACTTTCACACTAAATCAGCGGCGCAAAACGAACAGAACAAAAATATATATATATACTTAATATATATATATATATATATTATATTATATAGGAAACAAAAAAAGTTGCATAGTTTTTTGAGCTGCGCCTTTTAGTGATTGCTCCCAAGTGCGTAGTTGTAGCTGATCAAAAGTGGGCACTTTTTATAGCATATAAATATATAAAAACATTCGTGTATGTATATAGTTGGAAACTCTTTATCGGCTTTGGAAAGTGTTCGGCACAACTTTGCCATATTTTATGTCATTAAGTTTTACAAAAAGTTGGCATGAAACAATCGCCTCAAATACCCTGTTGAAAATGATGTGAAAGGAAACATATATAGATACATATATCATACTTAACACTTTCGAGGATTTTCATATTTATTTATTAAAGGGAATTTCAAAAATGCATCGCCTGTCTCGAAATTGATAAATTTATCTCAATTTCTAAAATAATTTTTTTGAAGCTTCCGCAAAAAATTAACTAAGAATTGATTAGAGCTATGGAATCCAAATTTTACTCTGATTTTTAATTTAGTTTTTAAAGCTTCATCTGAGTTTTCAATTAAAATTAATAACTTTCGATATCCAATAAAATATTTTTAAAGCTTTGTCTTTGTTCTTGGTGAATACACATTTGAGAAATATCATAGATATATGCAAATAAATGCAAATTGCCTGAATAAGGGGTATCTCTTAGTCATACACGCACGTCTATAGCACTCTTGATTATCTGCACCTTTTCTTCCTGCTTTCTGAACATTATTGACCCAAAAATTGTTTGCTTCAAACTTGTTTTTTAATACACACACACACACATGCTCACACACATGGTTACGCAGCGGAAAATGCTCTTAACTTGTATTTAACAGGAAAAAATCTTACAAAAAGCAGCCAAAACAAAAGAAGGAAATGAAAAAGGAGAGCAAAAGAAATGCAAACGTTGTGTGCCGGCAAATCCTCGCGAGGCTCCACAAATGAAACTGGCAGCTCCTTTGAGCCTCAGGACTCGAGTCGACTCGACTTCTCATGACTCCTGCCTCCTGCCTCGTGAGTCCTGTGTCCCGAGTCCCGAGTCCTGACTGCCTGCGCACTACATATTCTGTCCGCTTTCCATCTGCTCGCTCAACTGGATTTAGTGCATCGTGATTTCTCGAAATGCCAAAGCTAAAATCAGCCATTGCTCTTGCAGTTGTCTGAGCCTGGCCTGGCTTGGCCTGTGCTGTCCTGGCCTTGTCCTGTTGGCCAAGTTGTGTGTATCTTTGACTGCTCATTTATTATCTTACCTGAAGGCATTTAAGCTCTTCAGGGCTCTGCACTTGGCTTCTTCTTTGAGTGCAATGCACAAAGAACTCGCGTGTGTGTGCATGTGTGTGTGCGTGGGTGTTGGCTGGGGGCGTGACAGCAAAAGTTCTTGAGATATGTGTATGTGGGAGTGTGTAAGTGCTGTGTTTTTTTTTTTTTTTTTTGAGTAACGGCACTTAAAGCAATGTTTTCTTAATTATTTTTCAAGAGATGTTAACAGAACTCTAATATTTTGTTAACATTTGTTATCATATATTATTGAAATGCAATTATTAGACACATTTATGTAATGAATATATATAGGAAATATAGGTGTTGTACTGTTATATTCATAATTTGTTTATATTGTAAAATTGTATTTTAAAATTGATTTCATACCTATTAGAAAACTTTAATAATTAATTATTTACGTTACCTCAAATATTTTCATAAAGTTGTTGGTATATATAAATTTAAATAAGACTTGTAGGCAATTTTCAGTGGTAATATATATATGTATAATATACACTGTAATATGTGTTTTTTAATCAAATTATACAAAAATTTTATATTTCAGTAAAATGTCAACATTTTTTGGTTTAATTCACATGGAACTACAATTATATGTAAGTACATACCTTTCGACTGGAATTTGATATATATGAATTGATATAACAGTGTCATTATAAAATATTTACACACACACACAAAGGCAGAGAAACATTTACTGAGCTATGAATTGAACATTGTGTGGGTTTTCAGGCAGAACAGAAAAAAGTGCCATAAACAAAGTGTATAATAAAGAAATTGATAACGCTAACAGCGAATGATGTTGATGGAATGCAGATGAATATGAAATTACAAAAGTATTGCTTTTTTTTGCTTTAATTTTGTTCGTTTTGTACAAGTAAAGTGTCATAAAATAAGAGTCACATAGAGCTGATAAATATCAGAGATTTTTCCTTTTGAAATACACAAAATCGGAATTCAGTGAGCTGTGATTCTTTTTATGAATGAATCGATGCATGTGTAACTGAATAATTGGATTTGTGCATTTGACATATGTATATAGGAGTATGACATATGTTATATGATGGCTAAATCAGTTTCAATTGGAGCAAAATAAATTCAACAAATCATTGTGGAAAATTGTGAAAGGCGTTGTGAAGGGGGTGGGGGGCGTACAAATTAAAAACCAAATTAAAAGCCTTGATGTGATATATGATATGTATGATTTGATATATATGTAAATGCATGAATAAATTGCATTGTGAACAGCTAATAAAATTGCAGATAAATTGGTTAACGGTTGCTAGGGCTAAAGGCAGGCGCTAAGCACTAGTTGCTTACTATATATATATATATATATTGTTGTTGTTGTTGCATATAGCTAGATATTCATATAGGTTTTAAGTTTATTCAGATTGCTCACTCAGTATGATCAGCAGGCAAACGAGTATGGCCGCCAGGGCGCCCATGCTCAGCTTTAGGGTCTGACCCTCCTGCACCAGCTCGCAGCTCTCGCCCCAGAAGCCGTCGGGGCAAATGCAGCGATATCGCAGACGGGGCTCGAGATTAATGCACGTGGCGCCGTTCATGCAGGGCATATCGAGGCATTCGTTGCGATCCGTGCAGCCCTTTGAATCGGGCGACATGACGCGTCCTTCGCCGCAGCTGTTCTCGCATTCGATATCGAAATTGTACAGTAAGTAAGGATTATTCGTTTAGATCGTGGCTAGGCGCTACGAGTTCTTAGTGTGTTTGATGAGCAACAGAAAAAAACGAATAGCTAGCAAAAAATGGGCCAATGTTGGTTACTCTGTTAGTTGGGGTCTCGCGTAAGTCCAGCTGGGTTGAACCGATTGCTGTTAACCGTTTCGCAAGTGCTTGAAAGCAAACGGAAAAAGCGAAAGCCGACTAAGTTTATTATCGATAGAAGTCCAGCTGGGTGTCAGTTCCTGCCTGCTAACCGATACCTGTTAACCGTTTCAAAAATGTTAACTAATGTTAAGTTGTATGTGAGTCAAGCTCAGCTTACCCGATTGCTGTTAACCGTTTTGAAAGTAAAAGCCTGCTAACCGATACCTGTTACTCGTTTCAAAAATGTTAACTAATGTTAAGTTGTGTGTGAGCTTACCCGATTGCTGTTAACCGTTTTGTAAGTAAAAGCCAACTAAGCACTGAGTTTATTTTCAATATGAGTCCAGTTTGTAACCTCTTAACCGATTACTGTTAACCGCTTAACCGCTTCAAAAATGTTAGGCACACAAAACGCCTAGCTTTATGCGAGTTTACCCGATTGCTGTTAACTGTTAAGTCGAGGGCTCAGTTTACGACTTTTCAAGCGATTGCTGACAACCGTTTCGGAAATGCTTAGCAAACAAAATAGTAAGCACAGAAGAGTGTTGCAAAATGCCGCAAAAATCTATTTTGATGTGGATCTACAAACGTACGTGTGTGTGGGTGTGTATATGTGTGTGTATTGCAGCTTGTGCCCCGTGTGAAAGCGTGAATTTGTACAGTTAGGTATGCGTAGGTGCGGAAGACAAAACAATATCGATCCGTGCCAGCCCTAAACCTAATCCGATTGATGTGTCACGCGCCGTTAAGTGCTGCCCAGCTCCGTGTGGGCCCTGGACCAGAGCCGGCCAATTCAACAGGCTGGCAACGTCATTTGATTGACAGACAATAAGCTGCCGGTGACCTGGCACATTTTTCACATATTTCTTGTTATATTTTTGGCACGGCCTTTAATTGATTAAGCCCCGGCTCAAATGCGCTTGCCGTCGATTCGTAAGCAAACCTTTATTTCGTTTAATGTTCGCAACCATTTTGGCCGTAACACGTGGCGTATGCTTGACTTTCGTTTGCTAAAGTGTTTGTTAAATTTAAAGGGTATTTCGGTCTGTCGTTTTCTTTTGCTCTGTCCACAGTTCGAGCAGTCAATTTTGTTTCGGTTTCAACGTTTGATGCGAAACGAAAATGTTAATTGAATCAAAGCCAAGTGGCAACACTTACGTGCACTCGTAGACATTCCAGAGGTCCACACACTCGAACGGATCGGGACAGATGACATTCGAGCAGGGCTTGTTCGAGGGACAACCCTTCTCCAAGTTGCGCGCCATGGTCGCCTGGCCCCACTGAGTGCCGTTCATGGCCGGTGGCAGGGGCAGGTGTTTGCCCTCCAGACTGTGGGGAAAGCAAGAAGAGGGTTCATTTTATTGTGGAGGGTGGCAGGCAGGGCGTAACCGATTGCCCAATACTCTGTCACCGATTAATGACAGCTTCAAATAGCCAAATCTTAATTGAACAAATCGGAATTTTGAAATTTTAATTAATGCCAGTCTGCCAAAATTGATGAGTCTAATTGTGGGCTTTAAATTGGATCAAGTTTTAAAATTCTTTGGCCTAAGAACGGAATATTTATGAATTCTTTTGAATCAGACTCAAATGCAGTACTTCTATTTTGTACATTTTTCAAGACTTAGTCCTAATTGTGGGATTTAAATTGGACCAAGTTTTGACATTTTTTGAGAACGGAATATTTATGAATTCTTTTGAAACAGACTCAAATGCAGTACTTCCATTTTCCACATTTTTTAAGGCTTAGTCCTAATTGTGGGACTTAAATTGGATTAAGTTTTGACATTTTTTGAGAACGGAATATTTATGAATTCTTTGAACCTGACTCAAATGCAGTACTTCTATTTTCTACATTTTTCAAGACTGCATGTATGTAAATTTTTTAGTAAGGGTATTCTTTGTCCTATTTGGCATTGTAAATAATCTTAGTCCAGTATGCATATATGTACATTTTTTTTAGAAAGGGTATTTCTTGTCCTATTTGGCATTGTAAATAATTTTGGAATGTTTAAGAACATGGAATTGAAATAGTTGAGCGGTCTAAAGTTGATTTCCGCCAAGGTTTTATAGCTTCGCTTTTCACCGATTGCGAATTGAAAGTGGGATCAAGTATACGCACCGTATGTCGTCGAGACAGCTCTTCTGGTAGTCGGCGTACACCTCGAACGTGCGCACGCCCGTGTACTCGGCCTTGCCGCCCGCGTAGACGCCCTCCTGCTTGTCGACGAGCAGCCACTGATGGCCGACGAACTGGAAGGACTCGTTGTAGCGCCGGCCCTCGCCGCCGTCCAGCTCGAGGGTGGCCGCCGAGCCGTACCGATTGATGCGCACCACGTGCCACTGGCCATCGTTGACGGCGACCGAGTTGAGCCAGAGATCCTTCTCCTCGGTGCGCAGCGAGTTGAGATTGTAGCGGAAGTGCAGGCGCGCATCCTTGATCTCCAGTATGCCGTACTCGCGATTATGCTGATCGCTGACCCGGAACAGTTCGCCGTGCTCCTCGCGCGTGCGGAAGCGCAACTGTACCTGGGTGCTAAAACGATCCGGCTCGAAGCTGAGCGCATATTTGACATAGCTCTGGGCCTTGAATGTGGTGGGCACGGTCGGAATGTTGCACGCGGGTCCCGTCCAGCCGGGCCGGCAGTGGCAGCGCGCCTCCGACAAGGAGCCGACACAGTTGCCGTGCTCCCAGCAGCGGGCGGTGGCCTCCGTTTGGGCGCACACCTCCTCCGTTTGCGGGCAGCCGGCGAGGCTGTTGCGCGACAGGCCCGGATGCGCCAGATCGTACAGCTTCGAATTGTGCACCAGATTCCGGATGCAGCCGTCGAAGCCCTTCGCCGTCGGCATATAGTGCCAGAAGTACAAGGACTGCTCGAACTGTTCCCTGTAGAGGCCGCCCACCTGGAGCGGTGCGTTCACGTTGAGGTACTCGTTGAACGGCGGTATCTGGCCGCGGGCCTGGCACGTCGTATCGTCGAATTCCGGCGGCGTGCCGTCCTCCATTTCGCTGATCTCCGCCGATTTGCAGAAGTCGACCACCATGCGCACATCCTCCGTGTCCCAGAACAGATCGATGCGATGCCATTCGCCGTCGTCCAGCGTCTTCTTCGTTTTCACGCGCAGCTCGAGCGTCCCGGACCCAAAGTCGATCAGCAGCCGCGGATAGCCGCGCTCCAATTCGAGCGCCACGAAATCCGAGATCAGCATCTCGTCGCGCTCGGGCGGCACAATCGGCCCGTTGTAGATGATGAGGCCGTCGGGCTTGCGCGTGATGAACTCGAGGCTCAGATGCGACTCGTCGCACATCTCCAGCGGCGGATACCAGGCCCAGCCGTTGCCGCGGAAGCTGCGCGTCGTCTGCTGGCAGCGCGGTCCCGTATAGCCCACCGGGCAGGAGCAGTGTGGTCCGAAGCGTGTGTCCACGCACCGTCCGCCGTTGTGGCACGGCGTGCTCCGGCACGACTCCGGCTTGGTGAAGTTCCGGGCGCCGCACGTACAATCCGCCAGCGTGTCGACGCGCACGCCCACCAGGGCCGTCTTGTTGGCGTTGACCATGTAGGGCAGGGCGCTGATCTCGAGGGCGTTGGTGCAGCTGCCCTCGCACATTTGGTTCTCGTAGAGGCACTCGTCGATGCCGACCATGGTGATGTTGATGCCGACATCCTTTTCGATCTCCTCGCGATGCATCAGCACAATGCCGTTCAGCCGGACGGGCTTGTAGTAGGGCGAGCCGTGCGCCGAGAACCGGACGTCGGTCAGCGGCGGATTGCGACGCTTCAGCTGAACGCTAAAGATGTCCACGTTCTCCCGCTCCGTGTTCAGCAGATCGGCCAGTTTGTCGCGGAAGCGATCGAGCTTGGAGCGGCTCATGCTCTGGGTGCGATAGTTCCAGACGCGTATGAAGTCCTCGTCGGAGATGCCCGATAGGCGCACCGAGCCCGAGTTTATGACCGCCTCGTGCGGTATTTCGCGCACGAGTACGGTCACATTGGCCGGCACGTCCGTCTGCGTGTGCTTGCGATCGTAGACCTTGAACCGGAGATGGTAGCGACCCTCGCGCGTGCCCGCCCGCATCGTGACCATGCCGGAGTCCTCGTCGAGCTTGAAGCGCGGATGCTCCTGCGCCTCCCAGTAGAACTTCTTGTCCGGCAAATCCCAATCGTCCAGATCGTAGACATACACCCGTCCAATTGGCGTATCCGGCGACTGGCCCTGATAGTTGTACACGAATATATCCTTCGATCCGGGCTGCATCTTGTTGTCGTTCACATCCCCAATGATCACCGTCAGCGTGCTGGTGCCCGTCATTGCCGGCGAGCCGTGATCCTTGATCACAATGGGTATCATGTACTCCTTCTGCTGCTCGCGATCGAAGGACCGCAGCGAGGAAATCACCGCCATGCCATCGCCATTGGCGCCCTCTGCGAGCGACGAGAGAGGAGTGGAGAGAGGAGAATAAATAGTTATTTCACTTGTATTCATTCTGATTACAATCAATAGGAGTGCAGAGAGGAGAATAAAAATTTATTTCATTTATATTTAATTTAGAATAATAAGAGAATAAATAATAATTTCATTTATATTCATTCTGATTACAATCAGCGCGTATTTTAATTTGATGGTAAAAACGAGAATCGCTACCAATTTCGGCATGTAAATAATGTGGCCCGAATCTAATTACAAATAATATTTCCGGTCTTATTTGATGTCTTTTTGAATACACAGTTTTTTCGAACAACCAGTTGGGTTTTTCACTTATTATTTAACTAAGTATGTTATACTAACTTTTAATGAGCTCTAAATCTAAAAATAGTTAATCTATACACAATAATAATTTCGTGCATTTTTAAATTTATTTCTGCTTTCTGCTTATTATTTATTATCTAACTTGTTTTTAAGGGCTGCACATTAATTATAATTTAAATATCTGTTTTCAATATAGTACACTTTTCTAAATTTATTCAAAGGTTTCTCTGTAACTTTTTGGTTAAATGAATATTGTACAAAACTGCTAGATTTAATTTTGATTGAATGACGCATAACAAAATTAGTGTTCACTTTATAGCATTTTTCCCCACCAAATTGAGAGTAGTTTTTGTATGTCAGCCTTATGCTTAGCTATTTGCCAAAGTTATCAGACAGAAATACACATCTATACACACACAAACACACACACACATAAAAATACTACACGCGCCGTGTCCGAAATTATGGCTAAATGGCGAGGGGTGAGTTCCACCCTGTTGCAAAAAAGTTGGCCAAATATTTGGGTCAACGTTTGAACAATGCGAAAGCGCAACATTTCGTGCAGTTATTGTTGTTGCTGCCCCACACAAACGATGCAGTCAACGTATAATAAAATTGCCATTAGAATGGCTGAATGTCGAGGCTAGAATTCGAATGGAGAATCGACGAATTCAAATACAAATTCGAATTCGAATTGCTGTCACAGTGTGTGCGACCGAAGCATAAAAATGCAATTACCTCTCGAATATAAACGAAATGAATAGCACAAAGCATTGGGCCATAAAACGGCAAACAGTTAACCACAGCAGCCAAGCACCGCACACAACATGAAAATTTAAATTAAATAAGCTGAAGCAGAGATATACTCCCACACACACACCCACACATACACGCACACACACCTGTCCAGCCAAAAAATAAAATAGCAAAATGCACAAGTTTTCAATTAAATTAACCCCAAAAATAAAAAAAGAAAATGGTTGAGTCTCCAGCCAGAACGTTAGCTCTGCTCTTGGCCAAGTCAACGGCATTTGCGTACAAGCCGAATTGTTGTTTCTACACTGAGAGAAAAATTGGATTTTTGAACTTGAACCAAGTGCAAACGTTTGCCGAATCTTGCAAAGTTTTACTTTTTTCTCAATAAATATACCACTGAAATATGGTATCTAATCAAAGAAATGTTGTAGGTATTTTTTACAAATTCAGAAAAATACTTTTATATGTAAAACAGAAAAAAATATATAAATGAATGATAACAAAATATTGTTAGATTTATGAAAATAAAACGCCCGCTTGTACTCCAATTAGAAAGGACATTTTTCTCCGAGTGTACTCTCCACTGAGCACAATTTAGTGGAGCCGGGTGTGAGGATTTGTGTGTAGTGTGTGTGAATGTAGTGGGTGGCAATCAATTTGATGCGCCAACAGGAGTCGGAAAAGTTTGCGCCTGTGGCTTGACTTTGTGTGCGTGTGTGTGTGTTGGCCCTTGTCGACTCGAACGTATTTGCATACAATTTGCCTAAAAACACACCATGGAGTGTCTTTAAAAATACATTTGAAATGTGCGTGGAGTGGAAATTGAAGTGGAGGGGCGTGTGGCATGGGCGAGGGAGGGGGGGGCGTGGCAAGTGGTAAGTCGGATTAGTAGTGACATTTGTTGCATGCGGCTGCAAATATGTGCATGTACGAACCGAGTCTTAACACTTGTTGGCCCAAACGGCGTAATTACAACAAATGGCCAGATGGCCGGGCCAAAAGCTGCCTTCCAAACTTGTTCCACTGCAATCAGCCGGAAACGTGTTGGCTAATAAAGGTGCTTAGCTTGAGTTTGAGGTTGGGCTGTGACTGGGAAAACAGGCAAACTCCCTCCCCTCCCGCCTTGCACAATTAACTAGGAAATGCTTTTAAAAGCTTAGCACCACAGCTAAACTTGTAATTAGAGATTTCCGTAATTAGCCAGCAGTTGGACACGGAATTGAAATGACAAAGTGCACATTATGAAGCAAAATTATCAAATTATTAATTTATAAAAGGATACTTTTAATAATGAACATTTTTTGAATTACTGGGATTAAATACTTGAGCAGACAGAGCTTGGCGACATATTTGTAAACATTATTCACTAAAGTCTTTGCTGCATTTGCCAGCGGAAATGATATAGTAGAACCCAGTTCATAAGTAAAGCTGATTATGAGAATTGTAAAAACATTAAATTAATATGTTGTAAAGTAATAAAGAGATATCATATTTAAGGCATTCAAAAACAAAAAACGTACCTACAAAAACTTTAATTATTGATCAATAGATCCGATAGGAAGTTGGTTCTATCAAAAATAAGCTGAGATAACAGTTTAGTGTTGCAACTAACATTATGAGAAACATTTCCAGTAAAAACGTTTGCGCTAATAGTCGCAGCGATTATAACAGTATAACAGTTTTGTGCAGTGAATGTTCAAATTAAGAGTAGGACCGTCTGTGTTTTAAAGACAACTAATCTAACATTTGCAATAAAAGAGTCATAGCTTATATAACAGTATAACAGTTTTGTATAGTAAATGTTCAAATGAAGAGTAGGACTGTCTGTATCTTTAAACACAACTAATCTAACATTTGCAGTAAAAGCGTCTCTAGTCATAGCTTATATAACAGTATAACAGTTTTGTGTAGTGAATGTTCAAATGAAAAGTAGGACCGTCTGTGTCTCTAAACTCAGCTAATCTAACATTTGCGAAAATCGTCTATCGTCATAGCTTATATAACAGTATAAAAGATATAACAGTATAACAGTAAAACACATTGCAAATGACATATAAATCTACTCGCTGAAGTGCCAAACGCATCTTTAAGCTTTTAAATAGAAAAAACTGTACTCACTTTGATCCTGTTCGACCTTGAAGGAGGCGCGTATAATGTCATCAGCGCTGGGGTCCAGGCGGAACTGGAAGGGGGGTCCGTTGCTCTTGGAGCGATCGTCGTCATCGGTGGCCAGAATCTCGACCACCTTGCGCGGCGGCACGTGCTCCGGCAGGACGGGTCTGTAGTCCTTGAGGAATTTGGGCGCATTGTCGTTGATGTCCTGCACGATCACCGTCAGCGTGGCCGTCGCCGTCTTCGGCGGCGAGCCGTCATCGATGGCCAGAATCTTGACCTGGTGCCGCGGCACCACCTCCCGGTCGAGGGAGCGCTGAATGGTCACCGAGCCGTTCTGATTGATGGCGAACTGGCGCTGTCGGTCCGAGCTGCGATCTATCGAGTAGGACACCTTGCTCTTGCCGCCCTGGTCCGGATCGGTGGCCTTGAACTTCTCGAGCTCGGTGCCGACCTTGGTGTCCTCGAACACGGACACCTCGACGTTGGCGCGCTCAAAGTGCGGCTTGTTGTCGTTGATGTCGCGCAGCTTGACGACCACCCACGAGTAGGCGACGTGGTATTTGTCGTTGTCGTTGTCCTCGCCCTTGTCGTTCACCTGGATGCGGAAGCGGAAGCCGTTGCTCTGCAGCTGATCCTCGTAGTCCAGCGGCTGGACGATCTTGAGCGAGCCGGTGCCGTCGTTGTTGCGCACCATCGTAAACTTATCGGCGCCGTAGCCGCTGTTATCGATCACCTTGTACTGGAACTTGTTCGTCTCGTCCTCGTCGTGCACCGTCACCGTCAGTATGGGCATTTCGGGCAGGGCCGTGCCGTCCGTTTCGTCCACCTCCGTGAACCATTCGTCCTTGGTGAACTGCGGCGGCATATCGTTAATATCCTTGACACGTATAGACGCCGTGCCCGTGCCCTTTAACCCCCCGCCATCCATGGCCACCACCTGTATCGAATAGTCCGGCGTACGCTCGCGATCCAGACAGCAGACGGCCGTCTTTATCACGCCCGTATCCGGCTCAATCTCGAATATGGGCGAGCCGGTCTCCTCCTCAATCACGTTCTTCTCAATCGAGTAGACCAGGCGCGCATTCGAGCCCTCATTGGGATCGTCATAGTCCACGGCGGTCATGGTCATCACCACCATGCCGGCGGTGCCGTTTTCCGTTACATTGCCAAAGTAGACGCCCTGCGGAAAAATGGGCGCATTGTCGTTGATATCCTTCAGATTGACCTGGACATCCGCATAGCCGACCAGACCCTCGCCGCCCTCATCCTGGGCGAAGACGGTGAAGCGCCACTGGGGTCTTCCATTCGGCTGATCGCGATCCAGGGGCTGCGGAGAGAGCGAGAGAGAGGGTATTAGAGGGAGTACGAATACAGGGCAAGGAGTTTGTGTGTTTTTATGTCTCCTGGCTATTGTGTAATTTTAGCTGTCATAACCGCAAAACCGATTAACATCAGTGAAAACATTGTTGTGGCACATCAGCAGCGGAAGGCACACAAGTGCAACTCCCTGAAACTCCCTGTGCGTGTGTGTGTGTGTGTGTGTGACCCTGTGAAATTATCCATTCACAATGGCGGCCCACAGCTGAGCGCTGAGCTCCGCTCGTCCTGCGCTCCTGTGGGTCGCCTGTGCCTGGTGCTGATTTTGACTTTGATATGCGCACACAGCTCGGCTGGCTTGAGTGATGTGATGTTAAGGCAGCTCCTGCAGGCAATCCGGCTAGCATTACCCAACGCAAGCGCCCTTCCCTCCCCACCTGGGCAGGCGACCCACCTTTTATAATAACAAGCGCAGGAAAAACGATTTTAATCAGCACTTTTGTATCTCTTGGCTCATGCTGTTACGCAGCGGCAGCTCGGCCCCCCGCCCATCCTGGATACCGACAACCCGAGATGCCCGAAAAAAAACCCCTAGCCGTGACCCGAACCCAAAAGGCAACCCACTGTCATGACAGCCGCAGCGTAACGTAACAAATACAACAATAACAGCAGGACATGTAGATACAGGAACAGGAACAGCTTTTCATAGCGCTGACATTGGATTAGTCGTAAAAAATGAAGGAGGCAAAAAATTTACACACACTCACACACAAAAGCAGAATAAATAAAAATAAAAAGCGAAGTTCTCATGCGTCGTCATCGCTTTAATTTGCATGACAAATTTGACAGCATTGTTATGACATATTCAATTTAAGGGATTAGTTGAGCTACGAGTCCGTGAGTGTGTGTGTGTGTGTGCGAGTGTGTGGATTGTCAGTTTTTCGTTTCCCTTTGACACATTGTGTTTCTCCCCATCTGTGCGCTACTTTTTTGCTCCGAGTTCACCACTTACATCATTATTTTAATAAAAATACAAAACTTTTTGCGCTTTTAGTTGCATATTCAGAAACAATTTACTGCACCTAATGGTTAAAAACTGTGAAAAAAACAACATTTTTATAGGAGTTTTTTGCAGTATGTTCCATTTGTACTTTTGTTGGATATACATTAAAATTCTCTTGGCTCGACGGTTTTTAACAGAGGCTTACAAAACTTTTAAGCTGCGAGAGAATTTTAAACATATTCAATTAGCATTTGCTTGAATAGTGGTTTAGTTCCCGTAGCTAAATGAATTGGGAATTTTGCTAAATCAACGCAGTTTGCCACAAGGAATAGCCTAATATTTTTTAAATAATTTTAATTTAATATAGTACATAATTAAGCTCTAAATTTATATTTCATTTGAATTTTTGTTTGATTTGCACATTTGAGGCTAGAGGCAGTAAACCAAACAGAATATTAATTTTTCAAAAAATATATTAATTATAATACAGTTAATATTCAAACTCATGGCCAGCTTTATTTTTCTATTTTATGTAAAATGAAAAATTATCCACCTCAAAACCACCTCAATTATTTATGTCGTTTTATAATTATTTTGACGCCAATAAATCAATTAAAATGAAAATTCGGGTTTTTAAGTTTTGAACAAAAAAAGGATGTTTTTTCCGAAAATGTCAAAAATGTACAGTACAAAATTCATGAATTTTGGAAGCCAAATCAAATCTTGGTTAAAATGATATCACACATGGAAATTGATTGACTTTTGGAAAGTTATTTTTTATTTGATTGTTAAATTTTTGATTTCTAAATTTCACAGTTCATGTTAATGGCAAGCTGCAGTTAACAGCATATTGATCAAGTTAACAATTATGTCAACTGTTCTATAAGCTTTGTATGCCTTTTTACTTTAATACATTTTACAAGCACAAGCTTAGGGCACATAGAGGCCCCAATATAGCGTCCACAACTCTTCAGTTAATTGACTTGCGCAAACTTTATTAATTATCAGACCACTTTTTCAGTTTCATAAAAAGCATTTCACGCAGTGAAAACCGAAAAAAGGGTTTTTTCGAAGGCAGCACCTTCATAAATCAATGCAATTATTTTCGCGTTAAGTCGAAGGCGTTGCCACAATTCGCGGCCTCAGAAACTTAAATGTTAAATAATGAGTTTCGCACGTTCCCAGTTGCGTTCAGTTGGGCTGGTCAGGTTTTGCGGTATTATGTTGGGGCTTCGGCAGCTGCCGGGGGATTAAGTGCGCATTGATGGGGCTTAATCAGTGCGCATATTTCGCAATCATTTTCATTTGCCGCTGGCCACAACAGCTGTGTGGTCCAATTCGACCCTGACCTGATGTATTTTTTAAGCACTGTTTGTAGTACCCTGTACCTAATCCCAAAAGTGGATATGAAAGGTTTAAGTAGAAGCCAAGCCCATAAAATATATTTATTTTTGTCTATTGTTTTGTCAGTTTAAACAACTTGATCTGCTCTAATCGATATACCTAAGATGCGTATACATATTTGTATATATTTACTGAGTTGTAGAATATCATTCCGAGTCGTTTTAATAAACATTTATTTATTTTGCGCCAATCTTCGCGGTTTTGGTGACAGTTTATGTTTATGCTTAAATTGCAGTTTATTGTGTTGATTCAAGAATTCGCTGGGCTGCATTATTTATTATTTCGTTTTAATGCTACTCACCTTAAGCACGAATATTTCGCCGGTTGTGCGATTAATGTCGAATTTGCTATTGGCTGGATTATCGGGATCTATGCCTTGGCCAGTTAGGAAATAAACAATATTCTGTGGACGATCCTTGTCGCCATCGGTGGCGGTGACCTGTACCAGTGCAGTGCAGTGGAAAATAAATAAAAATATTTCAATATTAGCTTTTCTGTTTTTGCTCTCTTTTTTATAAGTATTTGTGTAAATCCTTTTGAAATAAACAAAAGTGCAGCGCTTAAAAATAATAATGAAATCAAACTACATTGCAATAATAAAAACAAAAATTGAGTGCATGCAAAAACTAAGCTCTAAAAAAAGCGGACTCTAAAAAAACAATTAATTTCGACGTTTTAGAGCACTTAACATTCGTTGGCTTATGTGGGCGCCAGGTGGCATATTAGTTGGTTATAGATATTGAACGGATTTTGTTTTTGAATGCTTTTTTAGTTTTCCTGGGTACCAAATAATAAATGCCCAGCACTTGACATATTGATTTTAATTGACTAAGCTTTAGCACTGCTTTCATTTATTTCTATGTGTATGAATTTAATTAAATTTGTTAAATTAGTGCAACTAAACGGTAGTTAACCACAAGCTAATAGAACTACAAAACAATTCACGAAAAAACAGAAACTAAAACCATGCAAAGATTTAAGAGTATAAATTTGTCAAATTAAATAATTAATAACACATTGAATTTAATTACCAGCTACTACACAGCAGCAATCGTGTGTGTGTTTGTGTGTGTGTGTAGTGTGTATTAAATGTCAAAGTGCTTAAAATATTTATGCATGCTATTAAAGCGGTCGCAAATTGCCCGACCACAAACAACAAACGCACATTACAAATTTGCAGAAATCTCTGTATATAATACTTCGCCAAAATAATTAAACAATAAAAAATATTTCAAATGAATTCAAAAATTAAACACATTTGACACATTAAATGAAATAATAATTGTAATAAAGCAGTTGTATTAAAACAAATTAACAAATTACATATTTAGCGCATTTCAGGCGAAAACGTTTCTTGGAAACACATGCCAAGCAATAAGCAGCGCCAATAAAATCGTTAACAATAATTGAAATTGGAATTGGCCTTAAAAGCAAATAAGAAAACATTTGCCAATGAGATTTCCTCTGAATTTTAATTTCGTTTCGTTTGTTCATTGTTTAATGAAATGATATTGTACACCTTATACCAACCCAGAGCATATGGGCTATTCATTATTATATTTATTATACAGATGACTGTGTGTGTGTGTGTGTGTGTGTGTTATTATTGTTTAAATATAATTTACATGAGAGCGAAATGATTGCGATGAGGTTTTGTTGTTCTCTTGTTAAATTAATTGTTATACGAGAGCTGAGCTATTGCTGTACACACATATGTTATTACATAATACACCCAGAGAAAAAAATCAAAAAACGGTTAGTCAAATCTGGACTGTAAACAGATTGTTTTTATATCAAGAATATTTATTTTAATCCGCCCACAATACGAAATTTATTTATGTATATATACGAAACTATAAAAGAGGACTCCATTAAAAATATTTAATGCTTCTATTTTTGTAATAAAATGCTTCTTTTTTATATGTGTTTATAACGATCTCTTTTAAAATCAAGGAAACATATAATAATATAAAAAAGTCAAGTCGAAATTGAAAAAAAAACCCGGTAAAATTACGATTTCGGTTATTATAAAATGTTAACAGCTTTTTCTCTGAGTGTAATGGTGTATATAATATGTGTAGGGTATTTACAATACGATATAATATGACATACGATATGCATTGTTTTATGTGTGGTATGTATTTAATTGTAAACAACATAGCGACCTGCATAATGGTGAAGGGCGTGGCCAATTCCTCGTTGAGGCTGCGCTCGTAGAGAGTTTGTGGGAACACCGGCGGCAGATCGTTGACATCGCGTACGCTTATGACGATGGTTGTTTGATTTTCATTTAAACTATCCGAGGCGACCAATTTCAGTTCGTACTAACGCACGCGGAAAACCCAAAAAAACAACAACAAATGTTGGGGCCGTGCGTGGTAACATTAAATAAAGCCATAAATAAGAAAAAGCAAATGGGGGAATAACCAAGGAAAAAACAAATATAAATAACAATCAAATATAAATTTAAAACAAAAAGAAAAAAACAATTCCATAAATTATATATAAACTATAAATAAAGTTGATAAAAATAAATTTAAATAAAATTCATTTAAGTTGAATACATTTACAAATGGCCTATGTGATCTCTCTGTGTGTGTATGTGTTTGTGTATATTATGTGTGCCATTGTTTTATTGTCCATTAAATTCTGTGTCACGTCCATCAGTTAATTCGCATAGTTTGTCAGTTGGTTTTAAATGCCATACTTTAATAAACTTATTTAATTATTTATTACATATTTTTTCTTTTAATATTTATTATTGAGTTTTTTCCTTTTTAATTGGCAGCGCGTGCTTAATGATTTGTCAATATATTATTCTTATTTTATTTTATTTTATTTTTCAACAGCACTGTAGATGCAGAAGTTTATAATTGTATACCAAAATATTTCACTTTATAGATTTTATTTAATTTTTTATATACTCTATATTTTTCAATGTATATACATATATTTTTTTTACATTTCGGTCAATTTGCTGCTTCGCACCCATGCGGCAATACAAACAACCAGCAAATGGTTTAAAGTAATTTATAAATTTTTTATAAACTTTTTTGCTTCATCAGGTGTTGAAAAACGTCAATTGCATTAATTTAAAATGTCAGGAGCAAAAAACGCTGTTACCAAATCGAAAAAAAGATCGCATATACTTAACAAATTGCAAAAGTGTTGGGCAAAAAAATACCAGTTTTTAAATACTAAGAGTGGAGGAAAAAATTGCGTGTTAAGTATTTAAGCCTTATTATAATGTAGATAAATATTTGCTTTGCAACCTAATTGAAATGCCATTAATTTAAATATACGTATATTTTTTTTAAAGTATTTTGCTTTGTCAGTCATAAAAAGATGTTGACTATTTCTGTGATTGCAACAATTTGAACAAATAAGTAAATGAATTTCTGTTGTGTCATACAAAACTCGAGCTAAACTTGTATTTATAAAACTCATGACATGCACTAAAAGCTAAGATAACATTGTGTATGGCATTTGGGGGCAATGTGGCGTATACTTCATGTATGTGCATATGCAATTGGGAAACATTGAGAATTAAATAAATGCTACAAAAGAAAAGCTATAAAATGAAGCTAAAATCAAAATCATGACAAGCAGATCAAATTTCAACTATCCGAACTTTATGTGTATGTTGTTTGTTTTTAATGACCTGCAAAACACGCTTGGGCAAATTGCGATCATCCTCTTCGGTAATCTGTGTACGATATGTGGGTCGCTCGAACACTGGCGGATTGTCATTAACATCCTTGACATGGATTATGACCGTCGTATAGTTTTCCTTCAAATTATCGGAGGCGGCCAAACGCAGCTCATACTGTGTATGTCAAATTTTATAATTAAATGTCAGGCATTAAATTATTTAATCTTCATATAATGCCCGACAAGCAGCAAATATGTATTTCTGTATTGTTTAAACTCTCCTTTTGTCCCACCCCGCTTACTTTCTCGATTCAATAAAAGTTCGGCATTTGTTCAAATTGAAATTCAATTAATGTTTCGCCTGACTTTCTGTCATTCTTTTCAAGCTTTATTCAATTCTTGCGCTTTGTCCTTTGCCGGGTTTTTGTATTCGACTTTTTGACCACAGCGTGTAACTAAACTTGTTTGAACTGTTAAATATTTAACTAGCCTCGCGGTGAGCAGCACGTAATGAAATTCAGCGGGAAATGCACTTTCCTCACAGTTTCCTAATGAATTTTATAGTCACCGAGATCTTTGCTTACATATTGAATTGCTAAATTGATTGCACAAGCAAAATATATGTATATAGCCGCCTGCTTTTAAGTTTGCAGCTAATCAATGAAAGTTTCTTTACAAGTCTAATTTTCCATTGCATACTTTGGGGAGAGCGCAAATAAATTATTTGTATGCCAGTTATGCTAATGTAATATGTAACAGCTAAAACCCGGACTTGACGACAAAAGAGTTCCAATTTGTTAAATTTGTGTGCGACACAAACAAATTTCACAGCTGACTGAACCGCTTCGCATATATTATACATTGTGTATAGAAGTGCACGCAACCACATCGGTTGTCATGCTGTTCAAATGCTTAGAAGATTAAACACAACAACAAGTTAAGGGCCGCTCTCTCAACTTACCCTGCGCCGCGTCTCGTAGTCCAAAGCGCCGGCCACATAAATGGCACCCGTCATATTTTTAACCGCGAAAGCGCCGCCAATGTTGCCGCTGGTGATTTCATAGCGAATACGTGAAGCTGGAATATAATTGTTAGCAATTCGTATTACTCAAACAACAAACCGTTTTTATTTTTTTAATAGCCATGCAAATATGCGTGGATTCCATACTTACACTCATCGTGATCCTTGGCGGTGACTGTGAGCACTGTGTGCTGTATATCCTCATTCTCGTCCACTTCCGCCTCGTACAGCGATTTGTCGAAATAGGGCGGATTATCGTTCTTATCGGCAATGCCAATGCGTATGAATTTGGTGACTGTATTTGTGGTGCGAAAATTTTCGTACAAAATGGTTTTCGTTTAAAATTTCATCAAATTTAATATAGAGTGTGCACAAGTTTTGAGCTGGCTTGGTACTTGAAAGTATTTGTGCGAGAAGTAAGCAATTATCACGTACTAGACGCCACAGCAATGAAATTCTACACCAAGCGCGAAAAGTTGTCAGACGACAACAATTTGACGCCTTCCATTTGATGCGACAATCATTTGGCTTTTATTTGTTTTATTTTAGACTTTTGTGGGTATTGAGCGTGTTTGAGTGTGTGCAAGTGTGCGTGTGTGTGTGTGTTGGTGTGTAAAGCTGTTGACGCGTTTTGCATATTAAATAGTTGAAGTTGTCTTGGCTGCTTTTTGTTTACATTTCGCATTTTCTTATTGCTGCTGCGATGATGTAATTTATGTGATTTTGATGACAGCTTCAATTCTTGAATTTGGTACAAATTGGTTAATGAAAGTAAACTAAATAAATGAATCGTAATGTGGTTGTTAAGCATATCCCTTGCTTGAGCTGACTTTTTCAAATGGTGTTTTTAGATACTCTCTCTCTCTCTCGCTCTGTAAGATTCATGCTTTTTCTTTATTTTATTTTTAATAAATTTACTGTAAATTTATGTTCCACAATATATTACGCACTTCTATTGAAATTGCGGACTTACTGTGAACAAAATATATTTATGTTAACAACTTATTCGCAAGCTGTAAATGTTGGAAGTCTGTTAGAGCAGAAGCCTTAAGGTGTTAATGATATGTCTACGAAGCCGTTAGGAAAAACATCACATTAAAATAACAAAATTCAACTCAAGTTGCAAATAAGTCAAATTTCCTATAATCATATCAGAAGCATTTTTAGCACCGCATGGAACGACATTGAAATGTTAAAATAACTGCAATACCAAAACAATCGGAGTTGTGTTATATATAATATAAATATAAATATATTTATACAACTGCATATAAGAGTCAACCTTCCTGTAATGCGTTTACAGTTTCTCAGCTGTCAGCTGAGCCATGTATAATTTAATAAGCAACTACGCAAAGCCAACTATTCGATGCGTTTAAGACACAATTGTTGGCCAGACAAGTCAGAGCAAAAAGCTGCAATAGGAGTGAGCGAGAGATAGAAAGAAAGAGATAGACACGGAATGGTGCGAGTGGCAAGTAAATTACATAAATCATTTATAATTGTTGCAATAACAAAAACAACAACGGGGCTGCTTTAATTAAATAAATTTCCCATACAGCCGCAATAGCCGAAAATTGACCAAGCAAAAGATTTGTGAATTTCTCTGGCACATTTGCAGCAACGTTCACAAACTTTTCCTGTCAAATAGGTCACACAAACAACTTATTAGCCACGTGTGTGTGTGTGTGTCTTAGGCCTTAGTAAGAAAGATGTCATAGTTATTTACCCATATGCACTTAGAGAAAATTGTCGTTCGAAATACTAGTTTAACTTTAAAATTACAAGTAATAATATTAGGTAAAAATGATTTATAACAAGAATTTGCATTCTTTTAAAAAGAAGCTTAAAACATTTTTGGTATTAATTTATGCATTTAGGAATTCTGGGTTAGAAAAACTAATTTATGCAAAATACTTCGTGTTTCCTCTCAGTGTATATATGATATATACTCCTGGTCTGCCGCAACTTGTGTGTGTATTTGGCTTTATAATTTGCATTTGCTGGCTTCTTATCTAGCGAGAATTATGCACATTTAGTTAGTAGGCTGACAATTCCTGAGACTGCATCTGGGCGCACTTGGCGTATGTGTGATATGATCTGGCTGTCTGTCTATGTGGGTGTGTGTGTGCGTGTGTGTGTTGGCAAATGTTTGAGCCACGTCGTAATGAAATTTATGGTACGAAATTACTAATTGCCAACTGAACTGAATTCTAGTGACGCAATGCGACGACATTTTAATTAAAACTTGGCAATTAATGCCCACACTTGATAATATACAAGATTAAATAAAGTGTGAACATATAAAGACTTTTTATGTCTTATTTAAAGTTGTTATATTTGCAAGCTACAGTTTACTTTTCAAGCTGTCGTACTTAAAGAAAAATAGAGGAAACCCCTTAAAGACATTAATTGCCTACATAATATCTTCTTTACAAACTGTTGTTTTATTTTGCTTCAGGCATTTTATTGCAAGAATGTCCTATTAACTATATATTAATTTTTTCGAATTGAATTGTGCATTTTTGAAAAACACAAATTTGCCAGGGGGAAATTTGCACTTTAGCCGAATGTTACATTGCGTGTTAAGTTAATTATTGGGCAGCTCTATAATTAGGATGCCACGCCCACTGGCCATCGACTGTGCATTTAATCATATGCACTTTCATTAATATTTACACAATATGCAATATTTTTAATTCTCATTTACTGTTTATTCCGTTGCTTGTACACAAGATTTTTATTAAAATCCCCACAACATTTCTCCCTTCACTGACTTTATTACATCAAAATTCAATTTGTTGACATGCACACACATTTGTATATATATATATGTCGATATGTTTATTACTTTTTTATGGTGGGTAAAGCAGTTGTTGTTGCTGCTGCCATACGTATTGAAAGTTGACGTTTAAGTTATGAAATTTTCATGTTGCACGTTATTTGAAGCAGATTCTTTGCCGCATGCCACATGCCGCGAAAGGCTATTGAGCTCTGACATGAAAGCAAATCGAATTTTATTACTTTTCATGGACAAATAATTAAAAAAAAAATAAAATGCAGGATAAAAGAAATATATAACACACGCTCACAAACCAATAGCAATAAAGAGGTAGCAATATATAATAATATAAAAAAGCATATGCGCTATATCCTTATATTGCGTACAGCTTGCTGTTTAAGGCCAAAAATGTGTGTGTGTTTATCTGGGATCAATTTTATTGCATTGCATAACGGAAACAGGAAGCAAATATGAAAAGGGAACGGCGTACACGTCTAGATACACTGTACGCCGAGTAAGAGCTATTTCATTGCTTCGCAGGAGTTTCCTTTCAGAAAACGAGGAATAAGTCACTTCTAATTGAAAGATGGATTCATGGGAACAAAACCTGCAGCTAAACAGACTTCTCAAGAGCTGCATTGTTGCAATCGACTGACTTTTGCCCCTTTCGCATAAGGGCACAAATAAAATCGCAAATTGAGCTTTGCGCTTTGAGCTGTATGCAATGTTTGGCCAGAGCCAAAGTCGAAAACCTCTTGACAACGGCAGCAACAATGACAAAGGACTTTCGTACACCGCCATAAAAATTGACATTGACTCGAGTCAAGTGTGAGTGTGAAGTGGGGGTGTGGCAGAAATGTGAGTCAAGCCTGAGCGAGTGCCAAAATCAAAGTCGAACTTTATCACTTACTTAGCTCACATAAAATGTGTCACAGCTGCTACAGTGTCTGTGTGTGTGACTGTGTGTGTGCCCACATAAATAGTGTTCCATTTGCCCAGTTGCCATCTTCAGTTGCTACGCTTTGCTGCACATGCCACATTCGCACAGCCCTTGCCCCAACTTCGAAACCCCGCTCTCTTCTAAGAGTCACAAAATTTATGCGCTACTTTTTCGCGTGTGCAGGCACGCATAGCAATACACGTATATAAATAAGTGTACACGTGTGTGTGTGTGTGTTTGTGGGTGTATACACACGTATTTACATCAAAATCACAGCTGCCATATTTTTTGCACGCTTTCTTGAACAATTTTGTGCGCTCCTCAACTATTTATGTGCCTCATATAATACTCTCACGTAATTGTTCAACACTCTACATGTTCTAAATATATATAAATATATATTTAATAAAAAAAAAGATATTCATCGATACTGTTAAATTACGATTCACATTCTGTAATTATAATGTTGAGTGTTAACTTTAATGTTAACTTTATGGCACAGTTATGCTACATTTTACATTTACATTAATCCCATCTTTGATAGAGCATGTGCTCAGCGGCTTTTAGTTTATATATTTCTTCACTTACTTTTTGGTTGCTTTCGACCTGGTTTATCGACAAGTTTTGCACTTGATTGAACCTAAATGATATTCAATAGTAGCCAGCGAGCAAAAAGCGAAGGCATCAAGTTCTCCGTTTTTTTGTAGAGCAATTTAAATGCTTCAGTTGCTAGATATTTAGTAAAGGATTTAGTAAAGTTTATCAAAGGGTTTTTTCTCACTTTCACACAGCCTAAAATGTTAAAGTTTAAGTTAAAGCTAAGACCCGGGACAAAGCTAAATACCTGATATTATACACATTTATAACGTTTTAGCGCTATCTCCTAGAAACTAATTGGCAACTTGGCCTCGTTTCAATTTTTGCAGCCAACGTGGAAGCAGTTGCAGTTTATGGCTGAAACTGAAATCTTGGTAACACAATGTGTAAAGGAAATCACAACACGAATCTCTGGCCAGCATTTGTTGCATCGGGCCAAGGGAAGCGGAAATGTGTTGGCCATTAATGGCGCTTAATGTGGCCTGGCCACAAAGTCAGCTAACTGCATGTCCAAGCAGATATCAAATGCGTGTGTGTGTGTCTGTGTGTGTGTGTGTGTGGCAAGCAGCATTGGCTGTCTACAATAACAAGTGCAGCAACTGCAACTGCTTACGCGTAACGGCTTCTAAATTGTTGCAAATGTTTTATTGCAATTCTTAAAACTGTCCTCGTGCTGCTGCTGCTGCTTCTTCTTCTTTTTCTTTAGCCCTGTTTTGTGGTTGTTGGTCGTAAAACCGGTTGAAAATGCATTTGACGCTCGGCTGCTTCGTTGATTTTTTATGATTGCGGCCAGAGCCCGGCCGGAGCTCACTGTCCAAACAGCTGTTCACACAGTGCGCTTCAAAATTTATGCAACATGCAAGATGCAACAATGTTGTTGCGGTTTTCATTTCTGTACACTCGGAGGAAAAGCAAAACTTAAATAAAAAAGTCGTCAAAACACAGCAAAGGTGAAAGCAAAGCAAACTAGGAATTAAATGCTCTGGAAATTACGCCTCGAGGCGTATTTGTACTCTATCTAAAAATAGTTGATTTTACATCGAGAACATATTATGTTTTCTTCTTGACTACAAATTCTGAAATTATAAATTTACTAATTTCAGTTTTAACTGATATGGATGTTAATTTCTCATGTTAATTTGACAGAAATAAGTCGTAGTTAATATTAAAATATTAAAATATTCAAAAATTAAAAATTAAAATATAACATCTTCTCAAAAAAGTGTATAAGAAAAACCTGTATGAATTCTTTAATTTCTCTAAGTGTATCTCTTTCTCTCACTCGTTCCCTCTTTCGACCTCCCGCCTGTCCTCACCATTTGCATTTTTGCAAATAAAACTCTATTTGATTTTTGTACGCCTTGTATATGATTGTCATGTTTGCGGTTGTTGAGGCTTTTTTCACCCATTTTTCATATATGCCACAAATGACCTCACCGTACACACTGTTATACGTAGCACAGTTATATGCTCATTCGAATTCTTGCGGCTGGCAATTAGTGAAAACTGTACAGATTTAATTTGTATTTGACTGAAATAAAAGTTGAAGCTTCAGCTTTTGTATTTTAAGTCGAAGCGCCTATCAGCCCGCCCCTCTGCCGACCCCGCCCACTGGCGCCAACCAAGACAAATTATAAGCTGTCCTAAGCATACCCCTTCCCTTTTTGCTCAACGCTCTTCGCCCGCAAAGTCAACGAAAGCAACCGTAGCACAGTTTTAATTAGTTTATGTGCCAGCGACAGCTTCAAAGTCGTTTAAATCAATTGACAGGACGTCAAGGATACGCCCGCTGAGCGCACACTTCATTCAGCGAGCGTAGCACTAATGGAAAATCAACTAACCATTTTTGTCACGTTCGAGACGCACACCATTCGGGATAATTTATGATATATTTTGGCATCGCATATCAACAGATTAATTGCCAAAATGGCAACAAAAAAGCCAGCCAGGTATATGATAAATCGACTGCAGCAGCGACAATTTAAAATTTATGACAGCGCCAAGAGACTCTACAGTTTTAAAGAGCAATTTTAACGCAATTTGCTATAATTTAGTAACAACTGCAGGTGGTTAAATAAGTGGGAGCATTTAAAGTGTTAAGGTCAAATTTTAAATGAACAGCTTGATTAAAGTTTGTTTAGCATTGAAGGTTTTCTATACTTATAAACTCAAAGTTATTCTGGTCAATTTAAATTAATTGATATGAAAAATTTAAGTTAATAAGAGACTTAAGTAATATTAAACTATGGCAGCTCCTGTTATAATTTTAATCTAACAGTCGAACTATTTGTGTTTACCATTGAAGGTAAATTTCGTAAAAAGCCATACAAACCTACTTAAAGAAAGCCAAAAAAATATCCTTTTTTTGTTAAATTTGAAACATGAAAAGCATTAAATTGAATGGTAAAAAATTGTTGCTGTCGCGCAATTAACTTGGCCAAACGTAAATACTGCACTGTTGAGGAATGTCCTAATGGCGCTTTCCAACACACTTTGCAACTGTTGTGGTCCCAACCGAGATAATAAATGGAGTGCTCTATTGAGTGGTTCAAATGCTCAGCTTTCTGGCTCGATAGCTAAATGGAGTTGCGTAAAACTTTGTGGCAGTTGTCCAGCTTCAATTGGCTGTCATTTGGTGCGTCGCTGATTTGGCAGAAAGTGCTAGATCATCAGCGGGGACACGAACCACACAGCTGCTGCCAAGGCTCCAAAAACAGTTTGGTGACTAATCATGTTGAACCGGGTTCAAGTTGCGGCCTCTATGTCATAGTTTAAATTATGTGCGAAACTTTGAGGAAACTTTTAATAGCATCTAGCGGGGCAGCGGCGATAGTGCTGCCAAGTTGCCATTTGCCAGTTAGCAGTTGGCATATGTTGAACGCTTACGCATTGATTGGTTACACTATCCATTAGAGCAGGTAGCTGGCAGCAGGTAACAGTTGCGACCTGCCAACTTGGCCAACTAGCCAAACGCGTGCCTGGCATGGCAGATTTACCACCAGCCACCATTCCAGGCAACTGTCGAAACGGCGAAATGAGTTTATGTCCCGCAACTCGCAGTCAAGCATTAAATTGTATCTTTCAGCGCGAAAACTTTGTTTGGGTGCGGCAAAATGAACTGAC
This sequence comes from Drosophila robusta, assembly GCA_035043565.1. Classification (NCBI taxonomy): domain Eukaryota; kingdom Metazoa; phylum Arthropoda; class Insecta; order Diptera; family Drosophilidae; genus Drosophila; species Drosophila robusta. The sequence continues at coordinate 5,347,411 of JAWNMW010000583.1, read as the reverse complement.
CTGCCTCGCTCGTAAGCCAGAAGGTGCTGGGGATGGGGGATGGGGAGGGAGGGGGTTTCTCCCAAAGGCGCTCGAAGGATATTTATTTGTTACAACTAGTTGCTGATGCGACAGCTGCCGGGGAGTGGGGGACGAGGGACTTGAAGGAGAGGAGGGATACTTGAAGTAAGCTAACGCAAAAATCCATTCCGGCTATGGTTGAATATTCTTTGATTCAGGAAGTGGTTAACTCCTAGGATAGTGCTTTTAAAAAGAACTGATCGAACCGACTGCGCAATACTCTATTCACAGTCTGAAGCAGCTTTTTGAAATGAAAAGATTTTGATGTATATAATTATTATATATTTTTTGGCAATAGGGAAGAGGGCTTCTATTAAGGAGTCACAATGGAATTACCCCAAAATGGCAAAAAACCTTCACTTTGAAATTCTTTTAAATTCATATTCATTTTCAAAATAGTTCCCTTTAGCTTTGCCTTAACTTTAATATCACATGCTAAGCATTTGCCATAAAGTCCTGATTTGCCAGAGTTTTTGGACTAATGGATCGGAGCCTGGTGCCAAATAAATTAGTATGCTATTTATATAAATGACTCTTCGCTGATATTCGGGGCTTCTTTCAGCCGTCTGGCAACGTTGTTCAGCTGCTGGTTGACCTTGGCTCGAGTGTCTGCCCGGCAATGCGTGTAAATAATGGCAGACAAACGTAGAACAATAAAGGCAACAACAACTGCGAAAATGAATGTGTATAATTATAGTACTTGAATTGCCATTAGGCTCTACAGACAAGTGAGAGTGAGAGTGCGAGGGAGCAGTGGGGGGATTGTCTCTCAGCAGTTGGCGAAACGTCGTCGCATTTGCTAAATTCGCAATAATTAGATTGATTTATGCTGTGACGCGTACAGAGCGAGACAGCTGGAGAAAGAGAGAGGGAAGAGTGCCCAGGGGCAGGGGTAGGTGGGCCAACTTGACTTATAGACATGATGACCGGCAGTGACACGGGCGCAAATTGCGCCGAGTTCTCTATTGAAAACAGACGCCTGCAAGGACTCAGCCTGTCTGCGGCCGTGGCCAAGGACCTCTCCCACTCGCAGGCATCAATCAATTTTTTAGCTCAATTTATCAAACTATTACGCAGCCTCGTCTCATCCCCGGCCGACATCGTGCGGCGTCTTGTGTTTTATTCTTGTCAATTTGACATTAAAAGTGTAGCCTAGTTTGCGGCGGCACGCCCAATTGACAATATACATGCATGTTTATAGGGGAATGGGCACACTTGCCGAAATATCATGTACTGAAATTATATTGAATTAATAAATTGGGCAAAGAAATCCTTGAACATTCATTTGTATTAAATACAAATCAAATAAATAAATATTTTCAAATTATAAGAGAAGAATAAATAAGATTAACAAGAGTTTTCATACTTGAAAAACGTTCTAACTTTAAGTAAAAAAAGTCTAAAATATTTCCAACTCAATATTATTTGTGCTAGATGTGTGTACAATGTTTCGTGCCTGTTTTTCTTCAAGTGTATGCTTCTTACACGCATTTATTGCAAGTTTTTGTGCTTTGTCACTAAATTTCATGGGCCATTTTATGCGTTAGACAAGAGGAAGTAGAATTCAACATCCGACTGGGCGTGGCGCATGTTTTGTCAATAATATTTGGCCATTTGATTGATGTTCTTTGCTTTGCCATAAAAACCATTGAAATGTGCTTCAAATGTTGATCGAATCCTGCGTAATGTTAATAAAATTCTGCAGCCTGTGCACCCTGTCGCGCTGTCCCTATTTCAACGGTTAACAGCAATGGCGACTGTAAACTAAAGAGATAGAGAGAAAGATGGAGGAAGAGAGAGAGCAAGATAGAGTGTGTGGCCAGCTGGGCTACAATGTTTGGCTTTTATGGCCGCAAATTCATAGTCGTTATGTTGGGCAGTTGCCCCGCCCATCTGTAGACCAACTATAAATATTGTTTATGCTTCTGTTGTGGCTCGTATTTTACAATATGCGTGTCTCTCTCTGTGTGTGTGTGTGCGTCCAAGGTTCACAGCTCTGTGGCATGCTTCATGTCAGCTAGCTAAGCAGTAAATTGCATTTTGTGTGAACGCAGTTTTACAGACTGTTATATTGATTTAACAAATAGTGATTGGTTTCTCGCCAAGTCGAACTGTATGAGCTTCAAAATAAGTGTGACCATGTTGGCTGACATTTGAAAAGTGTGTGCAATCTAATAGAGACAGCGTCTAAATTTCTATAGATTTTATTTCTTTGATGCAATTTAAAGCTCAATATGAATGCGAAAATATTGACTCAGTTGATTCCACATAATGAAGTCCCACTGGCATACAACATTATGCACACAATTTCTGCATTTAGTCAATAAAAACTAGATTCAATGTGAATAGAGATGTGATGTAGCAAATATTTTATGCATATGCAATTTATTTTGTGTTTTTATATTTTGTTTCTTTTACGTTTTACCGGCCACAGTCATATCGAATGTGTAAACGGAATTGCAACTTATCTGGTCACATTTGCCATGGTTACGCATAGGATGTGGTTGTCTATTTCATTTTTACATTTTACATTTCAATGCAAATAATTTTGCAGTGAAACAATGCGGCAGGTCGCAAGCAGCACGAAATTGTCAGCAACGAAAATTATTTGGCAATAATTTTTTTTAGCGGTGCAGGAGGGTCGTATAGGAAAAATATGTATATATATATATATTCCGCATGTTTTTGTGTGCGGCTTGCGGATTTTACGCTGACAGTTTGTGACTAATGCAAACGACAAATGCTCTGAAATCGCTCCACTCGTATTAAACGGTTTATTTAAGAAAAACATGCTCGGCTATTTGCAGTATTTTGCGGGCTCAATTAAAGTGTTGCCTACTTTTATGCATGGCCCAGCAGCAAAAGCAAAGTTTAGATTGTAGGCAATATTTGTGTTGGTTTTTGTAGACTTTTGATTTGTTGCTTTTGTGCCTTTTGGTCAGTCTACAAATCTTCTTACTATCTTTATGCCTGCGGCATATGCACATTTTGGACCTGAACACTTTTTTTTGTCAATTTTTGTTTTCCTTTTTTTTTACCTACATCTCTCTCTGTTTTGCAGTTTCCATTTGGTTTCATCGACCCACACAAAAAAAAAGCGGGCCAAATTCAGTTTGTTTGTTGCAGTTTTCTAAGGTTTCGCTTTGCTTTTTGGAATCGTATTTGGTAAGCGGCTTAAAGTTTTTGTGGATTGCTCAGAGTTAAGTGCGCTGAACTTTAGCGCCAAAGTAATTAAAGTTTTACCTGGCTCGCAAAAAGTGCAGTCAAAGTACCAAACCTGACTCAAAGCCACAAGCAGCTGTTGGCCAGAAAATGTTCTGCAAAGTTGATTAATTTACCTGCAAAGAAATGTGAAAATGAGATCAGAGTTAAGTCAGAGTTGAAACTAAAACAAATCTAAGTACGAAATTCTTTAAATGCGGCTGCTTAAACGTATATTACTTAGTAATGGAACAAGTTTAATAAAGCTAATTTTAAGTAAACAAATGTTGGATTTAAAAAAATATACACAGTTAAAATCTGTTTCATATTGCATACATATGTTTACTATACGGCTTATATATCTTGCAGTTAATATAATTATAAAATAAAACTAAATGGGATTGTTTTGACGAACTTTTTAAATGTAAGCCAAATAAATCAAAATGAGAATGAAAATAAATGTATGTAGAAATTATAAAATATAAAATAATTACGTATTCATTTCCATTTCAGACTGAAAACTGAACCGATTTCTAGTTTAACTTTGCTTTTAATTTTAAACAACAAAAAATTGTTATTTTAAATGGAAAGATTGTTTCAAGATGTTGAGTTACTTAATCCCAAAAAAGTGTTTAAATTTGAATACCAACATTTATTACATTTCAGTTTACATAACACTTGACTTGGCTGACAGCATTGTTCTACAATGCATATAAAACCAAAAAAATAATATATATAAATATATACATATTGAATGCCTGTAGACCGTGAGCCGTAAACTGTAAACTGTAATTGTAAGCTGCAATATATGTAAACGTTAACTGCTAACTAGCTGCAGCTGTTGCTGATGTTGCTGTTGTTGTTTTTGTTGTTGCTGCTGCTGCAGCTGCCTCTGCTTAGATAAGCTGCATCTTATGCAAATGTAATTAAAATGTAGCCGGGCGCCATTTAACAATATTTTATGTTATTTCTCTTTGCTGTTCCCTGCATGCTGTTGTTGTTAGGATTATGCAGACTTAGCACATGGCACATAAAAGCACATTCGCATGCATATACATATAATATATATATATATATATATATGTATATGTATTTATATATATATATTTGCTTGTTTGGGCATCTCGTTAACGTTGGCCTTAACTTAATGAGCAGCATCGCAACGCATTTTCAAGTTTTAATTAAAACAAATTAAAGCTAATTAAATGCATTGGCCACATCAAGAGTCGACCAGCGTCCAGGCGTGAAATTGTTCGCATTTCAATGCTGATTACGAACATAACCCAAACAAACCAAATCACAGCTGGCCACACCTGACAATCTCGCGCCGTTAGCTGCGTCTGACAAATGACTTAATTTGGGAAAAACTGGTCACACGTGTCGGCACAGATTACCCAAACATATAACCCCAGCAACAGCAGCCCCAAAAGGTCTGCTTTGTATATAACAGTCGACTTAAAACGAAGCCCGAAAATCATTCAAACTCAAGCTAAAGCTGATTACAAAGCACTTTTTCCTTGTTAGCCCTCCCGCCCCCCACCAACGCTGGCGCCCTCTATTGTCATATTTGGCACCTTTGTTGTCATATGATTGTAATCCTGTCCACCCTGTGTTGGACCCTAACCTTATCGGCTTATATAAGTGAGTGAATTTCATTTTTTTCTTTTTTTTTTTAATTTTGTTGACATTTCGAGCATTCTCAATGGATTATAAAAAATATGCGAGCATATTTTTCTTTTTAATTAAATACAAAATTGTGTGTAATTTAAAACCGCAGAGTTCTTTGTAAATTTAAAATGAGTTGAAATTAAAAAAAATATATGTAATTTAGAATATTGTGCGCATGTCAGTCAAGTGCAGAAGTCACAAGATTTTTTTTTTACTTTTCACAGGTAGACCGCGTTATTTTTACCAAGACTCAACGATGCTCAGTCAGAAATTTAATTAAAATTTATTGTTGAATTGTTAAACAGTTTAATTTAGTTTTTTTTCGGTTTTGATTATGTTGAAAAAAAGAATCGCCAATGTTATTATTATTAAAATGTAGCTTTCGCGAAGTGTTGCCCATAAATTGTTATATTAAATGTGGCCTTTCATGCTGAAAGCGGAAGCCAACGCAATGTCAAACGCAATTTGACATTAATGCCGGCAAGTTGACAGCTCTAAAGTGTTATATAAGTAGACTCGCTAGCTGAAATTCGAGCTTAACACAAACTGTTGCTGGGACAACAGCCGGCGGGCCACCTTGTTTGACACCCGCAAAAACAAATACAAATACACTCGATTTTAATTAAGAAAATTGTAGTCTACTAATTGAGCTATCTATGCTCCCATCTGGGGGTGGGGGCGTGGCTGTGGCTTGAATGCCGCAGCATGCGAGCGGTTCATGTGGCTAAGACAAACAGCCGCAAACCCCGATCCGGACAGAAAGCGACGGGAAAGAGAAAACTGTCATAAAAGGAAATTGTGCGACATGTGCGATTTTTGCTGATGCGATAAATTTGGCGTGTGGCTGCTGGAGCGAAGAAATAAAGGCAAATCGATTATTGCAGTCATACAATTCAACTTGAGACTACACAAATGTGAATATTAGTGAGATGGCTTTGTTTTCCCTTTAAATTTGAAATATTTTTGAATGCTTCTCGGTCCAATTATAATGAAATTCAAATCAAAATTTGCACAATTTCTCTTGTGCACTCAATTTCCTGTCAGTTTGTCATGCCAAAGTGATAGTCATCATCAGCAGCCAGAATATCATTATCGACGTCGGTTTGTGTTCAAGTAATTTGCACAAAAACTGCGCCCATTTAACGAAAAATAACCAAATAGTTGCCGCATTGTTGCACTTACAGCGCACAACAAAAGCAACTATAAAAAAAACAAAAAAAAGAAAAACAAAAAATAAAGTGAAACGTTCCCAACACAATGGCCGACAAGCGTAAAAGTCACGTCAACAATCTGGCAACACGTTGCAAGTGGCAACGCGCATTTTTATCGCCGCCATTGTTGCTGTCTTTGTTGCCGCTGTCCGTGTTGGCCTGGCCCATAATTTGTGCGCGTGCGAACGATAGCCAGCATTCGCGTGGGCGTGGGCGTGGCCCGTGCCACGTGCCACGTGCCACTGATTAATTGCAGCTGGCCGCTTGGCCACAAAAGTTGAGCTGTTAAATGTTTAGCAAGCGAGTTTCAATTGCGTTGCGCACAGAAAAAAACAAAGCCCAGCACAACAACTGCACGCGGTGGCGCCCTCTGTGGTCAGCCAGTTGTAACTACTAGTGTTTATCTAACGTGTTCAGTTTTAGTTCATTTGCTTCTCTATTCTTGTTCATATTGTGCTTGTTTTGCTGCTTGACTTCTTTGAACAATGCCAAGAATTGTATATTTGTTTTCGAATGCCCTGTAAAAGCGGGTATATTGCAATTGTAACGAAGGCAGAGGAGATCATGAACTTGCAGAGTTAAAGTTTCTCTTGTTTTATGAAAATTCCCTTAGAAGACAATATATTTATTTAGAGGATAACTGCTAGTCGAGCACTCTCTGGCCTGTCTTTTCTTTTCGCTGACGTTGCAGCACTCGACTTGAGCTAAGTTGAGTTGACTTGACTCTTGGCGTCTGTTCTGTTTGCCATCGCCGTGTCTCAGGCTGACCTCGTTTTAGCCATTACGGGCCCCAATCTGGCGGCTCCACCTGCGCATCTGTTTCCCATGGCAATCAGTGTGCAGCCACGAAACGAAGGCGGCTCGACAATCAGTGCCCGGCCAGGCCGGGTCCCGGCCAAACATTCAAACTGGATTCAATAAAATATACAACTAGAGTACACAGCGCTCTTCCAACTGCTTAGACAGGGCCTTTTCTTAATTTGTGTGGGCCAATGTTTAGTTTTTGTAGTTTTGAAGCATGCTCGAATTCTCCAAACAGCTATCTGGCTGGGTCTGAGCTCGAAATTAAATTAGCTGTTAACTTGGCACACACAGAGCTGCACTTGTCCTCTCTCTCTCTCTCTCTCTCTTCCCTCTCTCTTTTTTTGATTATAAACTTTTTGTGAGTTATGCAATGTGGCCAAGGAGCAAAAAGAACAGAACATAAACAGAATAAGGAACCAGCAGCTGAAGTCGAAGCCAAGCAGATAAAATAATGCTTATAATTCGAGAGCTGGCGAGTAGGGAGTTTCGTACAATTGTACTTTGTGGCATTGTCAGGACAACAGGGACAAGAAAAGTTGGTTAGTTCCTTATATTGATAATAAAAATAATAGTACAAAAATATATATATGTTAAGAACATATTATAGTTATTGTAAATTGTGAACTTAACGAAGTGACAGCGATTGCGTCGTTTTAATCTGTATATACGTCAAATTAGATGTCTGAAGTTCTTCAGAAATTCGTACCACAGTGCGTATGAAATATAGATATATTTAATTTGAAAAATGCAAACAAAAAGAAAACTTAGTTTCAGCTTTTTCTCATTATTATTATACCCACGCCCGCCCGCAGCCACCGCGGCCAACAACAACAGTCTCTTTCAAGACATTTAAAGTTGTTATGAGCTCCAGCTGTGGGGCCGAGGGGGGCAGTTGGAGCGAGGGTCGGCTGACCCGAGTTCGCCTAGGGGCCAACACTTGAGCTCAATTGTGCAAGCGTTGACAATGCGAATTACAAACAGTGAGGGCAACAACAACAACAACAACAGCAACGGCAACAATAAGCAAAGAAATTGCTCGTTTTAGCCACAATGGACACACAACTTAGCGGGCACCTAACGAACTTGGCTTAAAGTTAACGCAACTGACGTCTCCGCTGACACTGAGTGGACTTGAACTCGCATTTGAATCCAAAATTGAAGAGCTGACGTCAGAGCTGATCGATAAGTTTTCTGTTTGCACCTCTTTTGGCGAAAGTCCATAAAAAAACTAAAGTCAAATAAAATAGTTATAATAAAAACTATGCGCACGAGTCGAAAAGTTTTTCGGTTTGTTTTTTTCTTTGACGAAAGGTTGAAGTTGATTATTGAATGAACGGTTGGACGGAATCAACGGAGCAATGGCAAAACTCTGCGTGGCCATAAAATGCTGGATAAACTTTTTGGCACATGTATTTTAGCATTTTATGGGGGAAAAAAGTTATATTTTTTCTCTTTATACACTGTTTTTAATGTTAAAAGGCGCGTATAGGCTGTGAGTTTTATCTGTCTGTGGGAACGAACATTTTGTAAGAAAAGCTTCAGAAGTTGGCATATCTTCGTAAGTCAACCCGTTTCAAATAAACCGTGTAAATCGTCATAAATAAAAAATTTCACAGTTTTGTAATATAATATTAAAATTAGCAAATTTAGTAGTATTTATTTATTTAGTATTTAAATAAATTTGTGCTAGAATTCACAGTTTAAAACGAAGTAATTTTAAGAGTCATAAGCTTAATAATATCGCCAACTTTTTTCGAACCACTTTTTTCTGTTTTCATACAGCGTGTTGCGCAGTCGGTTACGCCCGACTGCTGCATTCTTATTTGTTTTTTTTTTAGTTTCTGCGCTTGCCTTTCTTATCTCTTGCCTCTTGGTTTTATAGTTTATTGATTTTCATTTATTGGTTTTCAGTTAGAGTTTTGTTTTGTCCTCTGAGTATTGTTTGTTTTCTTGTGGCATGAAGCCAGACAAACGCACACACACACACACATACACACACACAGGCGCATGTTTGAGATGCACCTTTAATTGCATTTTTAATTAGTTTGTCGTAGGCAATTGCATAATGACTTAGTTAAAGTTGTTGGCGCTGTGTGCAGATAATTAATGCAGAATCCTTAACACGCACTAACAACTCCAAGTTTTGCCAGGCGCCTGCTTAATAATCAACTCGAGAAGTGGAAAAACTTTGCAGTTATTATCAGCTCCCGCACAACGAGCAACATAATGCATACTGCCACGCCCCCAAAGAACGCCCAGTGCCACTTGCCCCTTGACTTTTGCTACCTGCTGCTATGCAACGCATCTTAATGAGCGGCGTTCAGTCGGCAAACTTGAGTCGGGTGTGGCATGGTGGGTGGGGGGTGGGCTTTGGGTGGTTGAATACCCACTCGGACATAAGTTTTAACACCTGTCCGCAACCCTCTGCCGAGCGTCTAAGTAGCTCTTAAGAGGCTTTAAGTTGCCGTGAAAATTGGTCAGGCAAAAGTTGAGACAACTTTTTTATTTTTGTTTTTTGTTTTATTTATTTTTTCGAGTCTTTTCAATTTCTTTGATCAATTAGAGGAAAGACAAAAAATTCGGTATATATATATTTATATGCATTTATCTGATAAAGGTGTTTGGCTCCGACTGCTGTCGCCCCAGTTGACATGATAATGAACATTTTTATCTCTGCGCTCCGGTGATAAAGGTCGCGTTGGTGACAGCTGCCCCGTGTTAATAAAGTGCCGCACAGATTGCAATAACAATCAGCGAAAAGGGCAAGTGCGACAAAACAAGCGATTTGAGTAAATGCCTGTCAGCTGCAACACCCTGTAATATTAATTATTAAGTCGGATGTAGAGAAATAACTGCTCGACAATTGGCAGCAGAACAAAACGATTTAATTGAGAGCTAATTAACGAGTGCGTCGTCAAGTTTTTTATCCAGCGTCTATTATAAGCGGAATTAATTAATTAGTAATTACCGGAGACTTTTAACTTTAACATCTATTTGTAGCACATATTGTTATTGACAATATTGGTATATAACATGTAGTTAACATTGCTTAAGTTTACATTTATTTATAATATTATTTATAAAATAACGTTAAATAAGCGTATTAACATATTATTTTTATATATGTGCCATAATGTTTAATTGCGTTTAAAATAAAGTAAACATTTGCATAAGTTTTGCATTTACATTTAACACAATGATAACATTGCATTAGTTTACATTCATGTTAATGTTAATGTGACAGACATTTAAATGCTTTACATTTTTAAAGCAGTCGTATAGCCGACACATGATATTGAATATACCCCTCGGAGTGCTTTTAAAATATATTCTGCTTTCCAGAGACCCTCTTCACTGTCTTGAATATGCGCGAGTGTGTTGCTGTCTTGGCAGTATGTGATAATTGCCAAGTTATTGCTTGAAATGGAGACTGCTTCCATTTTGCACAGAGCGACAGGCAGAGAGAGAGAGCGGGAGAGAGGGAGAGGGAGCGCGTTGTCAAGGCAGACAAAGGCAGCGGAGCCCGGTCAGTGGTGTCGACTAATTGTAATGAATTTTTCAATTTTTGCCATACGCCGGGGTGGCAGGGAGGGGGCTCAGGGCTGTTGCCAAGCCTGATGAATGATGCCACACACTCGTCGCTGTCATTCATCACCGACGCTGACGCTGACGCTGACAGCGCAGCCAGCTGCAGCGCTGACACGCGCTTTTTGCGGTCAAAGTTAGACACAAGCTGCGTGTGTGTGTGTGAGTCTGTGTGTGTGTTTGTGTGTGTTGGGTATGCGTTTGCGGTTGACTTCAATGGCATTTGATGAGAAATTGTGGCAGTAAGAGAAATACGCCAAGAAAGCGTTGGAGAGAGCGAGGACAGGGTAAAAGAACGTCTACTAGCATAAATTAAAGTTCCTCTAATTCTGTTTTGTGCTTAAATATTTTTAAGCATCGATCTTTAAGAATAAATACAATATATTTAATTGCAACGCAATGCGTCTAAAGCATTTAAAATTGTGATAGTTATTTAAAAGAAAATCTTTGTTGCACAAATTCCCACTTTTAACGTTCGCTGTCCTAAGCTGTCTTTCCCTCTCTCCCCTTTCTCTCGCAGTCGCTCTTTTACTAATTAAATATTCTTTCTACTACTTCCAAAAGGCATATCTTAGCCTCTCTCGAACTCTTTATCTCTACAAATTTCTCTCCGTTTTTTTTCTTTTTTACTGTATCTCTACAAAATAATTTTTTCTACAATTTCTTAATTTCAACATTCACTGTGTTAAGCTCTGTAGAGTTTCTCAACTCCATAATATCCTTTTTTTCCTCTCTCTAACAGTTTCCCTCGCTCTCACATTTACTCTGTCAGTTTTCACTCTCTATTTGCACAAATTAAATATTCCTTCTACAATTTGATATTTGCATCGTTCACTAATGAAATCGAATCTCCAAAGAGTCTACCATCTCCATAAGATCTCGCTTATCTTCTCGCCAACTCCTGAACTCTACAAATTGAACATATTGCTTTTGTTGACCTTATTTGGCATTTGATCGATCTGTCGACATTTTGGTTGCACAGAGAAATTCAATTACTTGGGCGCCACATAGCGTGCTTTTGTTGCTGAATTGACGCATTGTTTTTCCTGTTTTAAGTGCAAATGCAATGTAATTAAGGCTCACATGGGACAACCCGCACACACACACGCACACACACACACACACTCAAATACATATGTATTTGGCTGCAAATTATTTGCTCAATTCGGCGCCAATTGGCAGGTTTGTCAGTGGTTAACGGGGCAAGGGGGCGGGGGAGGGGAAGGCAGCCCTGAGCGCTGTCTGTTTGTGACGTGCAAATGAGTTCCAAATTGAAATAGCTAAGCAACAAATTCCATTGTGGCTTTTGTGTTGCTGTTTCTGCATTTCATTCCAAGTAGGTTAAGGTCCACACGCTGTTTGGCAAATTGATTGTTGACGCCTTTAAAAATGCGCTCGACAGGAATGCAATTCAACTGAATGAATCTTTGGCAATGCAATTGCGATTGCATTAACTGAACAATTTACAATTAACAGCTTACTCTTGGCCATGTTAAATTGCTTTTTCAATAATTATGCCAGCTAGGCTTTCCAATTCGACAGTGGCCTGTCATCTAAATCGATGTTATGAGCTGCTTAACATCGCTGTTAATTGAATTAGGCTGTGAAATTTAATTTCGCATTGTTTGCAGGCCAACGCGAACACAGGCTCAAATTCAAATTTGCAATGCCAATCATTTTAGCCCGAATACGGCCCATTGCCGGGGCCCAGAAGGGCTCGCGCTGTTCGCTTTGTGACTGCTCCGATTCCGTTGCATATTAATGCCCTAGCTGTAAATGTATTTGCATCTGTGCCGCTGCCGCATGTTGCACTGTCGGGCGTTAGCACTGTGGCAATTTCGCTGTGTATAGTTTTCCAATTAGGCGAAAAAACAAAACGCGGCCAGCGTTGGGAGAATGCAATTCTTGGGCATTTGCGCTGCCGCTGTCATCTCCGTTTATGGCTGCCGCAAATGGTGCAACAGCAACAACAACAACAACCGTGATAACAACAACAGCAGCGGCAATAAGTATAAAATTGCAGTGACAAGCAGTTGAAATAAAATTGGGCACTAGAAAAACTCAAAACTGGAAACTGCGGAACGGAAAACAGAAAACAAGCATGCTGCAGTCGGGAGTGCACACCAGCAGATACCCTGTACACAGCTTTGAACTGGGAGAAGATTATACATATTTTTCAACCATTTCAAAGCTGATAAACATTTATATGCAACTTATGTTACCCTTTGCTTACCGCTCTTCAATGGGCTACAGGGTATAAAAAACTGAAACTGCAAATGCGACTGGCCGCTGGCCGCGCAGCAGGAGGGATAGGGTATGTGTAGCAGTGGGGGGGGGGGAGGGGCAGGCAGACCCCTTTGACAACAACTGCTTAAGATATGCATGGTGTGCTCATTTGCACATTTCCGTTCCGTTCGTTTCGTTTCGTTTTTCGGTGTCGTTTCGCTAAGCGGAAGTTGCCATGTTGCCAAACTGAGAAACTCAGAAACTGAGAAACTGAGAAACTGCAACGTTGACAATTTCGTTTCGCCTTTGCGAAATGAGCGAGGTAAAGTGCAGGCCTCCCCCTCCCCCTACCCCCTACTACCCCCTGCCAGTAAACGGCATCTTGTCGCCGGATGTGAATTTATGCGTATTCAGCTTGAGGCAGAAGAAGCGGCAACAGCAAAAAACACAAAAACAAAAAACCAAGATGGGTGCAAAAAATACGTCTTGGCCGTGGAATTGCTTTCAGTTCGTGTTACTCAGCTGATTTGTGTCCGCCTTTGCTGCAAATTAATTGCGCAGACAGGCGGAGCAGACAAGCAACGAGTAGCTGGTAACTGCTAACTGTAACTGCGACTGCAACTGCAACTAAAAAATCTTTGCGCAAGCTGCTTGCAACAGCCAAACAGACAGCGGGACACATTTCGGCTCTTTTTTTGTCGTTTGCACTCGCAAAGGTTATTTTCATTTAGTCAGCCAATGTGAAACGAATGAGAAGAGACAACTTCGAGCCGCATAAATTATATATATTTTTAAGTCGATATTGTTTTGTCCCTCTCTAAATTTAAATAACGGCCCAATCAAACTGGAATAGGAATCGTTTTCTGTACCAAATATCTTTATTGTAACAAACAAAAACTTAGTTTTATAATCTTTGCAACAACACAATATAAAGAAAATCGGATTAATCGGAGTTGTTGTAAGAACACAACTTGGTTAGACAGCAATACTGAAATATATCGCCTCTGGAAGTGTATTTAGAGTTCGACAACGCGCCTTTAACTTTTCCTACTTGTGTTTATTTTCTTGCTTTTCGACTGGCTACTAAATTATTGCTGTGTACTTTGCTGCCAGCTGCTGATTGTTGCTTAATTGAAAATTAGAAAATTATTTCAGAAGTTTTCGGTTGTAAAGTGTTGCGACAGTTTCTTGTTTATCTGCACAATTAATGGAAAATTTAAGCGAATATTCTGTTGGAATTTAGAAAATGTTAGAAAATTCTCAGCAGCTTCTACACAAATTCCACGCCATTCCACTAAAAATGGTAGCAATCAATAAATTTGTCTTTTATAATAACCTCTCCACAGAAAAAAAAAATTACATTTGAATGGAGACAAATGTTTGATTTATTTGTAGCTGTAAAAAGTGTTGAGGGGGCAACTGTTCTACAATAGCCTTTAGTCGCAGTCCTGGGTTGGGGTTACGATTATGGCCCAAGAGGCCGCCACATAAATCAAATAAATTTGCAATGCGCACAATAAAACAGGCATTAAATGTATAAAATGTAATTAATAATTGTAATTTCCTGCACATATCTTGTAGAAAAGGAAATGCGGCGCGTCTCGAAGTAGTCGCAATTAAATTGCCAGCTGCCTGCTTATATGCATAATTAATATGAAACATCGCAACGCATTATTACATTTAATATGCTGATGATTTTTCAATGCAAATTAAATTTCGTTGATTTGAAATTTACAATTTTGCGCGCTTGGCCAAAAACCTGAAATCTGCAATCTGAAATCTGCAAGTGCAAAGCAAATTATGCATGGCTGGCTTAATTAAAACTTTACAGTCCAATGGATTAGAATTATTTTAGCGTTGACTGTTTGACAGCTGACTGCCCGCCTGAACATTCACGATAATAACGTTGGCCAAGTGCGGAGCCCATCCACACTTTCACAACTTGCGATATACACACATATATATATATATATGTATATATAGAAGTAGGCAGCACGGTTTGCTCTAGTGAACACCTGTGCATAATTTAACATCGATCGAGTGTGTTTTCAAATTTCGATTTGCGCATAATAAATCGCCGGGACCTGTCGCTGATTTGTTGCTCTGCATGTTGCAGCTATGTAATCCATAGCCAATTGGAAAAACTCAATTGACTGCATTATACGGATACGGAAATACGAAAAGGCTTTGCCTTGTTTGTCATGCATGTGTGTCTGCAGGTGTTTTTCTAATATCCAGCGTGTTTGATTGCGATTCGAATTTGAATTGTGTTAGTAATTCCATTTAACACTGACATCCTTTCGGCCACCTTTCGCAAACAAATTTACGTGCAGCTCAAAGGCTCAAAAACTCGATTGAGAATTGACTGACAAATGTGTTTGCAATTCCATTCTTCTTATTGTTCACTTATTTACAGTGTAACAAAATTGCGCGCGTTCGCTTGCATTTATTACCAGGTAACAGTCTTAGCTTAACATCAGCTGTTAACACTTCAATTGCTGTTTCGTTCCCTTTTCAACACTTTTTGTCGCTGTTATGTTAACAGCATAGTTAGCCTGTTCCGCTTGTTTACCACTTTTTATTTCCACCCGCCACTTCCGCTTCTTAATGACTTTTTAAACTGTTCATAATTTACTCTAATGAGTTCCGCCGCGACCTTCAAGACAAGAAACCAAGAACCGAGGCTAAGCAGCCCAAGTTACCAAAGTGCTAAGACTTAATAGTTTATTCTCTTAGTTTTACAGAGCAGCTTAATCATCAAATGCTCTTAAGCCTAAGCGCAAACTGTTATACCGAACT
This sequence comes from Drosophila robusta, assembly GCA_035043565.1. Lineage (NCBI taxonomy): Eukaryota > Metazoa > Arthropoda > Insecta > Diptera > Drosophilidae > Drosophila > Drosophila robusta. Next base: position 5,331,857 of record JAWNMW010000583.1, on the reverse strand, counting down.
TGCTGGCAAAATTATAGCACGAAAGCTTCAGAAGTCAAAATAATGGTATATAAATATTGTGATGCACATGGGAAATAAATGGCTTGTGCTCTAAAAAAACCCAATTTTATTTCCGAATTATAAGTAACGAAAGCTGGGATCAATCTTTGCCAAAAGCCCAAAAGATTCGCATACGTTTTTATAAGTTAACGATTTTAAGTTGAATGGTTTAAATAAAATACCCAAACTTCCCACTTATATTCATAAGAACTTTCGCATACGTTTTTATAAGTGAAGCAGGACTTTTATGTTAGTTGGTTGAATTAAAAGTCCAAGCTTCTAACTTATACACTTTTAAATATATTCGCATAGTTTTTATTAGAAGCGGTAGAAAGCGCCAACAACTTATACTGACTTATACAAATTCGTATACTTTTTATAAGTGTAGAAGTTTTTGTTGACTAAATTGCTTTGCATTTGTATAAGTAATGTATAAATTTTTAAGCATAAATACTTATATGTTCCTAACGAATCAAAATGCCAAAGCAAATAAATTATATAGTCTTATATACGTTCATATCATTGTGGTTTAGTGTGAATGGACTTCTAAGTTCTGTTCGAATTAAGAAATTGGAAAAAGATTTTGATGGTGAATTAAAATATAAGACACCGACGCGCGAACAAAATTATTTGACTTATACAAAAAACTGTATAAGTACGTTTTTAAATGTTTCAGAATATAAGACACAGTACTTTAAATACAAATTTTCCCTTATACAGAAAAACAAGTTGAAGTGTAAACGCGCGACTCTTTAGACTTCGAAATATAAGATAGAAAAACCGCAACTTATAAATGCAAGTGAAGAACTGTATAAGGTAGAGAAACTTGGATAAGGCCTTGCAACTTATACAACTAAATGTATAAGAGCGTTGCTATAAATCAGTTTTATTTAAAGGTTGCAAGAACTGTAGAAAATTGTATGGCTTGAAATGTTTGAGCTTTTAACGAAATGTAGCAAGGCCAGGTTGGTGGAGTTGTTGTTGTTGAGTTTCCCTAAACTATAAAGCAATAATTGGAGAGTGTTGATGAATGAAGCTGCTGCACATTATAAGATATAAGCGCTAGCCATCAAATATATGACTAAAATCATTTATTTAAATTGTAAAATTATTATAAGATTAGTATGTACACACTTGCAATATTCGCAGCGCCCTTCCCTCACCTCGCATAATCCCCACTCCAACTACCTGAGAGATTGGCACGAAATTCTTAAGCCGCACTTGAGCGACCAAAGTGGAGAAGCCGTTAGCCAAGAACTTTGTCTAGTTTGGAGTGGGGCCAGAGGGGGCGGAAGGGGGGCACTACAAAAGTTTATTAGCACGCAGTTGGCAGTTGGCAGGCCAGAGAAGCTCATTAAGCTCTCAGGCTACCCAGTCGGGCTTGCCAGGACGAAACCTAAGCCAGGATACTTCAAAAATTGCAACTGCTGGTGAAAGTAGCGTAACATTTTTGACAGCATCGCAAGCCACGCGAGTTTTTTTTTTTTTTTTTGGCCTTTACAATGTTAAATGCAAAAATCTTTTGCTTTTTATACGCAGCTATTTTGCATTTTCCTTTTTAAGTTTTATAACCGAAGAACACTCAAATGCAGCAGGATGAGGGGTGGCAGAGTGAGCTTCTGATATTGATGATGATGAAATTGCCAAGTTTAGGTTAGGTTTAGTTTCACTTTAAGAACTGGGCCATAAACACTTGAGCTGTCAAATGTTTATAACATACTTATGCGGGGCTGGGCGTGTGTGCGAGCGTTACAGCCAAATATGTTGCTTATTAAATGCAGAAGCGAAGCTAAAAAAAAACTTGAAAACTTTGCACGCACTCACAACTAGTTAGTTATAAACATTTTTAAGATCCAACTTGTGCACTTTAAAATGAAGATAGAAAAGCATTTTAATTTTAAACTTGCAAATCTTCTTTAGCCGATTAATAAAAATAAATTGTTTTCGTTGCTTGTTTGAAATATTCGCCTAATGCGCTTCAAACTTTGTATTTTTATATAAAAGATTAAAATACTTTATACACAAATATTAGAAAATTCATTGCAAAATTACTAAAATTAAAGGAAACTCAACGTTCTTTAAAGGATTTTTACGAAAATTTGAGACATTTGAGCTTTAGTTATATACAAAATGGGAAATCAAAATTGTCATTTAATTAGCAACAATAAAAAAATAAAGTGCGTAAGCCCTTATTGTTGAAGAAAGGGACTTAAAAGCTTGCTATTCACGTATATTTAATTGAGAGCTGGTCACACTTTTTGACATAGCGCATAAATTATGAAGTGCATTTTGTAGCTGCTTTATATGTTACCTTTAATTGGCATTTTGTGTGTGTGTGTGTGTGTGTGTGTGTGTGTGTGTGTGCCCGTAAACAATGGCCAAAACGAGCTGAACCCTAAAAACAGAGAGACAGACAGGCAGACGGTGTTCGCCTGGCTCAGCACTTGAAGCACATAAATTACAATGCGCCTGTCGTCTTCATAAGTTACAAAACACACTCACACGCCCCCTGTCGGCCGGAGCTGTCAGGGACCTGCAGTCACGGCGAGTTTTTAAAATAAATTCACATGAAACATGGCGGCAATCGGACAACCATAACTATGGGGTATATAACGGTATATATACGCGTATATGTCGTATATGTAGCGCTTGAGTAATTTCAAGTGCAGTTTAAATCAATCGGTTAAGCTTGCGTTTGGCACGCCCAACAACTAAATCAGTCAGCTGTTGAGTGGGGGTGGTGGGGAGTGGGGGTGGTTGGGGGAGGGGCGCCACTTGCTTGTTCGATATTTATGACAAATATGCCACTGACGGCAGCGAGGGTCGCACTGAATATTCAAGATAAATGGCGCCTCGAAAATGCTTTAGCTATGGTGGTTAGGAACAAAGGAAATAATGTTTATCTTTAGACTGCCGCAGTTGAAATACCCTTCTATATTTAAATACCGTTTCTAAATTTGGGCATATGGAATACAGGGACAGCTAAATATATTTTGTTGGGTTAAGTGAGAAGCATAGAAGGCAAAGACTAATAAGGAATATATTCATTATTTAATATTTAGTCAATATAATTAATTAATTATTTAATTTATATATTTTATATATATTTTGGATGTTAAAATCCTCAACAAAATATATATTTTAATGTTTGTAAAAGTAAAGCGACAAACTTCTAAATGCTCTTGACAATCGACAATAGTGAAGTTTTTTTAAATTAATAACAGCTCTGGTTTACCCAATTTTGAAATTTTAGGATTCTTCAAAATGTGAAGGAAAAGAAGCGAAAGCTGAATAGATTGCGGGCTTATTTTTCTTTCTTAAAAAAAATTAAAAATGATGCAACAGAATTTGGAAATTTTAATTTTCTGATTATATTCGTTTCTTCTTCTTTTAGCTCCTCATATATTAACAAGATATTAAAGATGTTCATGTACATATTGTAATATTGTAAGAAATTACAATCTTCTTTTTCTTTAAAAAAAAAGCGACCCCCTCAAAAAATGCTGCCTGCGCCACTGTCTTATGGATTCGCAGATGTCTGCTTCAAGGTGTTACACTCTTCATGGCGTAACTGTAATACCCCCTTGAACAGGGCACAAAAGCGTGGAATATCTATAAAAATGACGCGCACGCTTTGCAGCTACCTGTCTAAGGGCGGGGAGGGGGCGTGGTCGCTGCCTGCGTGTTTTTGACACTTTAACTACGCTCGCACTTTGGGGCCACAAGTTGTGTTATGGCTGTTGCCGTTGTTGTTGTTGTTGTTGATGTTGTTGCTGCTGCTGCCGCTTGTTGGCTGTCATTCTGCGTTTATTTTTAGCTGGGTTGTAAATGGCGTCGCCGCCATTGTCAGGTAGCTGCTTAACGCAGCTCAGCGCCAGCCCCGACCGTCGTCTGGCGCTGCCACCTTGTTGTATGCGTTTAATTTTGGTGTCGTGTTTGGCATTTTATGCAAGTGCATTCATAAATATTTGCTCGATTGATTTTTAAACTCATTTTAATGGCACTTTTGCATGCATTATGAATCGATGCGCTTTTTGATTGCGCCACATCAGCGCCTAATGTGAATTTACATTACACGCAGTGCACACGCTGATTTTACGCAATTCAAAATTGTTGAAACGGAAGATTCTTTATAGGCTTCCAAGCTCAAAGCGCTCAAATCTTAAATTGGAATCTATAACTGTGACATTTTTACACTCGTCCGCGAAGTGAAAGAGTATTTTGGTGTGAACACCATTTAATTAAAGCTAAAGAATTGACAATTGAAATATATAATCTCTCTAAGAATGAAGAACAAATCTAAGACCAAGAGTCCAATTTAACAGATAGAACCTAATCTAAAGATTGAGTTGGTAAATTTCGAGAACGAAAACTGCTTAACTAATTATTATATATTTAAAAAATAATAATATTACTAAATTAAAACTGTTTTCGTCTGTTTGCAGCTGTTGTTATACTGTGAATGAGTATTGATCAGTCCGTTACACCCGACTGCAGCGTTCTTACTTGTTTTTTGACTTTGTAGGTATTTAAATTTAAATGTTAAGTAGTTAAAGTTAAGAGTACTTGCATTCTTCAAATATAAACAATATTTAAATCTTTGCCTTTAAGAGCTCACATTTGACATCAGTTTACATACCTGTAAAGAGAATAAATAGAAAGAATATTTCTTTAATATTTGCTAACTGTTTAAAGTTGATTAGCTTATAAGGTATGTGATGAATATGTGAATCAAGTACTACTCATTAGTTTAAATGTTTCAATAAATTGTAATTGACAAGTTTTTGAGTAAGTGTAAATTTCAATTGAGAACTATACCGTGGCCTCTCTGTGCAACGATTTATATTGTATATATAGAAAATTGGTCTATTGTATTTATTTATGCTTTGAATTTAAAAAGCTAAACATAAAAGTCGTCATTCCATCGCATTGCCTCAGCAAACGTCATTTAAAGCTTCTCGAAGGCAGCCCAGGCAACTGAAAGGGGTTGGGGGGTGAAAACTGGTTTTAGAAGGACTCGGAAGCTGTAAGGATATGACATTTATTGAGTCGATGGCAGCTGCAGCTGCATTTTGACTAAGCCAATAAGCGTTTAAGTAAAAGGCGCAGCCGAGTGCAACAGAAAATAAACGACGACAAAAAAATGTAGGCGTGGGCAATGTCTTCAACGGGTCTGGCGAGGGAAGGGTGGGGAGGGGAGGGGAGGGGGCTATTTACCTTATCCGCCTGTCAGCTTGTTGCACTCGAATTTACTTGGAGATTTGCTTTGAGCTCCGACGCCCCCCCCCACGCCCTTTTGGCCAACTGTCGTCACGTTTTAGCGCTTTAGTGCTGCAATTTGCTGGAGCGTGCGGCCGGGCCAAGTGCACACATGTGCAAATAACTTTGACGGTAATGCAAATTAAAGCCAATTTACGAGCTGAAACGTTGAGCTCAACCGAACGGAGCCGGGCAAAACTTTCTGGCAGTCGCAATTGCATTAGTCAACCCAATTGGCAGCTGACGAGGTGTGAGCCCAATAATAGCCGTGTTAACGAGAAACTGACGATGCTGTCGATACTTATCGATATATCAATACATGAGTGTTACCTCGCTCTTCTCTATCGATACGATCGCATATAATATTATATATATATTATATTAGTGTTCTACTCAAACATATTTGTAGCCCTATATTAACCTGCAGAAACCAACGATATTCTAGTCTTTTGCTTTGGGGAGATTTATGTGCTCCCTTCTGGTATATCGTATTTGTCTATTGATGTTTAGTGACAAACGACATTCAAGTGCTGTCTTAAAAATTATCGTAACTATTTATTCATATTGTTGCGGCAAACGAAATTGAAGTGTACCCAAAGATTCTATATAGTATATATGAATAAATGTGTGTAGTCAAATGATATTCAAATATTTCCTTCAGGCATATTCGTATTCATTTCTTGATGTTTATCTTTAAAGATAAATTTAACTATTTATGTATAAAATGGAATCGATATTCCTATGAGAATATTCCTTTTGAGAATATCTGATCTTAATGTCTATATGTAGACATAAGCATAATATTTAAGAAATATTATATTTCTGTATACAAATTGTTGCCTAAATTAATATTGTCTCCATCTATTCATACCTGTATATTAATGCAAACGATAAGCAAGTTTTTCTCTTTGAGAATATCGTATTTATCTGCGTTTAGGGCTATCGTAAACAACAACCGATAATTAAGAAGAATGGATTGGATCAGAAATCTTTGGCCCAATCTCCCAGTGCAATATAAAGCGAATAGCTTTGGAACTCCCGAAGCGAAGTTCACCTTTTAGCTGGCGTGCACACATAGGTGTGAACTCAATAAGCCACGTATAAACAAATGGGACTTGAGTGCTGGCTCCGTGATCCGGGCAAATAAAAAGTAAACCCTTGGCAAATACAAATACAAATGCCAGCCACGAGCAAACGAAAGGCAAATGGAAATCCTGTCCAGCAATAAACAAACAATGCTGCTATGATTATGTGTAGGTGCCAGAGTGTGTGTGTGCGTGTGTGTTTGTGTGTGCGTGTGTGTTTGTGTTGTGCGGGTCAGTTGCGGTCAGTGGCGAGGGTTGCGAGTCGAAGCCGTTGGTCAGTTTGGTGTCAAAACAACAAATTGTTTTTTAATGCGCCACGCCCCGTTGCGACCCGCCCCACTTGGCCGGCAGACAAAGGGCAAATACAAATACCAATAGAAAGGCGCACACACACACACACACAACAACAATGGCCGGCAGCAGCTTGGGACTCACTGCGAAATGGGGCGTGGCATGCCGTGGGCGCCATTCATCCATTTTGGGGCTTAAACAAAAGCCTCTGTTATTGCATTTTGACCAAAGCGAAATTTCTAGACACCCGCCGGTCAAAAGTCACAACAATGGACCATTTACGCCCATGGCTAGGGGCCAGGTGTTAGGGGCCGCAGCTTTGTAGCGCCACTTAAAAACATTTCGCTGCCAAGCCTAAAACTAATTGTTGGCCACTTGCCCAAAAAAAAACAACAAAAAAAAGCGAAACACCTTTTTTAGCATGCAAAAAAAATAAACAAAAAATGGCAGGCAAAAATAAAGAAAATGCCACGTTATGAAATAGTTAGGCGTAGTTTTCCAACACTGCCCTTTTTTTGTTGTGCACCTGGCCCAAAATTCCATTGTTATTTCATATGTTTTTAGGGTTGCCTTACAGCTCGCCGTGTGCGTGGAGGCTGCCATTTGTTGGCCTTTTGTTCAGCTAAAAGCTGTTGCATATTTCCATGAAATTAAATAGTTTTCAACCTGCGCACCTAATTGACTTGCGGCATCTATTCGAAATGCCCTAAAAAACGCAATTTTTTTTATTACTTTTTAGCATTCTCTAAATGACTGATGAAATGTTTGAAACAATGTTCGACGAAAATAATCGCAAATTGTTTGAATGAAAATTGGCTTGGGATGTTAAAGCCGTTTAAATTTAACTTAATTGCTTGGCAAACTTTTACACAATTTTAATAATTAGAATTACGCAAGGAAATCTGTGATGAACACAAAATGAAATTCAATAGGAAAAGCAAGCTAATGAGATTTCACTTCTAACAGCAAGTAATGGAAAACGCTGTCAATATCATGTGAACCAAACAATTTGCTGCAAATTTTCAATCATTAAAAGAACAAAACAATTTTTCGAAGTTGCAAAATATATGTTGGCATATTTTTTGGGGCATGTTGTGCTTAAGCCGTGACCATGCGGAAAACCGCTAAAAATTACTAAGCGCGTCGGATTACAGAGACAAGCCAGAAGACAAAACCCCGCACACGTACACACACACCCACACACACACACACGCACACACACAAAGAACAATGGCAATTTGTATTCTTTATAAGCTTTTACGCGCACAGCGCGCTAAGCGTATTACACACACACACACACACACACACACACACACACACACACACACACACACAAAAGGCTCCGCAGAGTCGAAGTTTTGCGAAAACAATTTGTTGATGAACTCAATTAAAACAACAACAACAACAGCAACAGCAATAGCAACAACAACAACAACTGAAGGCGCTGGGAGCCCTGGCACTGGTTGGGGCTACTTTTTGTTTTTTTGGAGCCTGGGGTTGCCTGCGTGTATCGTTTTTTTAATTAATTTCACGTTATTCGAAATGTGCGCAAGGCAAACATGACCCTGGCACGTAAAATTGTTGTTAACTTTTGTGTTAAATCAAATTATGGATATTATACACATACATATACATATATATGCTCTGCTCGCAGAGTGCCAAAGAGTATATTGGTTTTATAAAGAGTCCCAAACTTTAAATATTATTGAAATATTAAATTATTGCAAAACTGCTTTACTTAGAACAGATTTACATAAATATATCCCTGAAATATTCAAAGCAGTTATTGCTAATAAGCAGAGTATTTTGCAGTAGATTACACCCGAATGAAGTGCTCTTACTCGTTGTTTCTCCCATTTCTTGTCAAATGAATTTGCAACTAGGAATTGGAAAGTTTGCTGGTTTTTGTTGTGTAGAGTTGCGTTGGGTTCTAAAAGAAATGCAAGGCACAAGTTTGGGTGCATTAAAGCAGGCTTTATATGGCTGACATACGTCCGATACACACACACACACACCCTCATGTAACTGTACACTGCGCCAAACTTTATGCAAATATCATATGTTGGGCATTCTACTTTTTGTGCCCGAAGAAAGTGCAACTGAAACGCAGTCAAGCTGCACAGGATAATCCCAGGGATAATCCACAAGCCGGCGCCCGGAACGCCCGCGCAACCCGATCCCCCCACCCCCGCCACAGCCCACTCCAAGGATAAAGTCAAACACAAAGCACTCGCTCACACATGTTCAATTTTTATGCCAACAAAGCGTTTTTATTGGCTACCCGCTCGGGCTTCGTTTCCCGTATTTGGGCTGCAGCCCAATGTGGGCGTGGCACTGTTCGAGTGCATATTTTCGCGGCCTTTGTTAACATTTTTTTCGCAACAGTGCTTTTGTTGTTGTTGCTGCTCAGCGACTTTGCTGCAAAATTGAAATGCATTCGCAACTTGGACTTTGAGCATTTGCAATTTGCATTCTATTTTTTTTTTTGTTAACTGCTTTTTGTGTTAATTTTACGCAGTTTAATGTTAACATTTTGAAGGCTGTTGGTGAAGCCTGAAGAGGCTTACAACTGTTTGTGACTTTTGTTGCACAGAAAGCGTCAAAGGATATATAGGAGCCTGTTCACGAATACTCGAATATTTCAATAACATATATATTATGCATATATATGTAAAGCTCGTATTCTTTATTTTATTTAGCTCAATTAATATTCTGCTCACAAAACTTAAATTGGCGAACATGGAACATTGAGAATATGTTAATCTGTTATAACAAACAATTTATATATATTATCCGCCTTTGAATATAAATCTCCTAAAAAATGAAAAAGGGAATACAATAAAAAAAAATGCAAATACAATGGAAAATATAACAAGGCTATTTTGTGCTATTTGCCATGCTCTTTTCAAGTTTTCACAATTCGCAACTTTGTTTTCGACTTTGCAATATTTATCTTTTCTCAAAAAAATACAGGAAACTTGTCACATTCTCGCCCTGATTTACATAGAAATCTTCTTTTGTTCAATTTCAATAAATTGATTTCTCAATGCAATTTGCTCAGCCAACAATTGCTCGATGGCCAAATGATGACGTTTGTCCTCGGCTAATTTTTGTTTATAGAGCGCATTTAGTTCGCTGCACTCGATTTGATTGAGAAGCTCTGGCAACTCTGGACTAAGTTCGTCATTTTTGCCAACTTTCTCGGCAGCTGCAGCTGGCGCAAACAGCTTCTGCTCCACTTCAATGTTGAATTGCACAGCATCCTTAATTTCCTGACATTTATCCTCATTTTTGTCGTCGTCATCAGTACTGCTCAGATTTGCGTAGAGTTCACTTTGAAACGAACAGAAATTAGTTCTCAGTTTCTGCAAATTGTTAAATTGAAGCTAGTCTGATTTATATTTTTTTTTATTTTTAATTCAATTACTTGCTCTGTGCGCTTCCAATGCGGTACATTCGCATGCTTTCGGTTCATATGCTTGCGCAGATTGGTAATTGTCGTCTTGTAGGATAGCTTGGCCCGACAAATATTGCAGCGCGCAAGCCTATTGTCAACTATCTGAAAATGTTGCCAAATTCGACTCTTTCTCATGTTGACGAAATCAATGAAATTATCTTTTATTTTTCAGAAATGTCAATTTCTCTTGCATTTCATTTGACACAATTTGCACAGAGCTAAGCAATTTGATTCGTATTGAATTTAACAGTGACAGTGTTTGAAAACGCCTAACAAATATTATTTATCATTGCCAGTGTTTGTTGAGCGTGCACAAATTGCTGAAACTCACAAACTCAATTAATTATCTGTCAAGCAGTGCAACACTTTTGTTTGCCTTTTACAACACTAGCAAAAAACGATAGTTTTTATCGAAATAGCGGATGGTGTGAACAAGCCTCTTTATCAAGTTTATCGGATGGCAACAAAAACGTGCTGTTAACACAAAAATCCATTCAACAAACTTTCCAATTGAATTGCCATCAAAAGGGCTAAAGATTAATAAGCCTGCGATAGAGTGGCGGCTGATAAGAGTGCATAAAGTGCTGGGATTAAGGGGGACGGGACGGGGGGCTGTTGATGATTATGGCCACTCATATGGGTTGCCAGCACGCGCCGTCAAAAAAATTAAAATAAATATATATATATGAGAGAGAGAAACTAGCACAAAATTTGCATGCATATCTTTATGAGGCAAAGGCGTAGCTGTAAAACAACAACAGATCCGCTGTTAAACACTGCTACCAGAACGAGACCCTCAGAACTCCCCCCCCCCCCCCCTTACTCACCCTCCCCACGCAACGCAGATAAAGAAAACAGCAAGGCAACAATTTTTCGGCGTTGTTGCTTTCGTTTTTCTGTTATTTTTTATGCAAATTCGTTGCATATGAAAAATTGTCAGGGCAGAAGAAAGTAAGCAAGAAAGAAGAGAGGTAAAAAAGAGCAACAAAACCATAAGTAGGAGAGAGAGAGAGAAAGAGAGAGAGGAACAAAATGTGCAAACTTTAATAAAAAGACTGAGCAAAGGAGGCGCACTGAAGAGGGAAGGAGAGCGAGAGAAAGGCGAAGAGAGAGGCAAGGGGCGACTCATAAATTCGCAGTGTTGGCAAGCGAGAGGCTCGAGGGCGGCGTGAGTGTTGTATAAGGGGGCAAGTAGCACTTCAAACAAAGCAACACTCAACGTCAGAGCTGCCCCAACGCAAAATATGTAATTTTAATGCAACAACAATGGGGCAGCAGGAGGAGGCAGGAGGCAAAGTGGGTGGGGCTTAAGGTAACGACGGCTCTGGGTTGCCAGCATATTAAAAGTCAAATGCGTTGAGCTGCTTCTGCGGCAGCAGAAGGGGGCGTAAAAGCGAAAGAGGTGCAGCAAATTTCCTTTGCTGCCGCTGCTGCTGCTGCCTTGTTGCATGTGGCACGGAAATTTGTGTTGACAACAATGCGACATGTCGTCTAAAACCGCAAAGTAGCAAAATGCAATGAGTTACAGACAGAGAGCGAGGGGGCGGGAGGGCGGGAGAGCGGAGGGGAAGCCAGTTGAAGGGGCGCTCTTAAAAAATTACTTAATAATAACATGCTTGTGTGCAGCATGTGAGTGCAACGGGGGCGGGGAGTGTGTGTGTGTGTGTGTGTGTGTGCATATTAAATGTTTAATAATCTAGTTGAAAGCCAAGAGACAATTTCAAACTAAATTCATTTAAGTTGACAACAAATTTGCTTACCCAAGCAGGTAATGGGAAATATTGCCAAATTCTCAAATTTAAATTAAATCAGTTATAAGTAAAAGTTAATGTTGGAATTAATTATGTAATTTATGAATCAACTTCAACTTCGAAATTTTCGTAGAAATATTGCAATTTGTTTATTTGTATATATTTTTTAAATTACAAGTTCTTTTTGTCTGCTTGCCATTTCATTCTTTTCATTTTGTTTTATTTTTTGTGGCATTATTGCATACTTGAAATTTATAACAGACACGAAACAAGAAGAACTTGTTATGCTTTTGCTTTTTTGATTTATTTGAATAACCAACCCACCCCCACCCCCACCCCCTTAAACTACCCCAACATTTCGCGCATTTGTACTTGCGCCCTGCTGCGTATAAATCAGAAATTGCAATGAAACTGTTTCCGTGGCACACACAAAACTTGAAACTTCTAATTGGTAATTGCTCTTGTACTTTGTCCCTTCCCCCTCCCCCCTCCCACCTTGTCCTGGCTGGCTGGGGCAGGAGAGCCCATCTGCTGTGAAGTTGCCAAAAATCGTAGCCAGCTACTTTGGAACTTTTGAATTATGCCGACAGTTTTATGCATCTTTTGACCTGAATTGTTGTGCGGCTCACTTGCTGGGCAACTAGCGGGAAAATGGTGGGAAAAAAGTGCATTAGAATGCAAGGTTTTTCCTATGCACTCGACGGCATAAAGTGTGGATGAAGATTGATGCATGTCTCGGCCATTAGGCTTTTTAGCAATGTGACAAGAGTTTAAGTAGAGCTTAAAATAGAATAACAGCTATTTATAATTTTATTAAAGTAGAAACAAGAATAAATGAACCGTATATTATTAGACGTATAACACTTGTGGATTGCAATTAATTTTTAATGAATATCAACGGGTCATAAACTTTAAGCCTTTTGCTCTGTAACTAATTTGCCTGCCAGCACTTTGCATAATTGTTAAATTAATTATGTCTCAATTACAGCCGAAAATTGCTTAATTGTTGCATTTAATTAGATAGTTACAATTGTTGTGGTTGTTTGTTGTTGTTGTTGTAGCAATTAATTTGGCAGCCGCGCCCCTATTAAAAGTCGATGACACTGTGCATAAATTAATAATTACACACATCAATGCAACTTGCTCAAAAACCGCAGGCTTGACAGCTGCTGACAAACAGCAAACATGACAACGACAATAACAACAACTCTAAATAAACAATTTCATGCACATTTCGCATTTGTTTCTGATTTAACTTTGTTTGCGTTGGCCCAAGTACAATTAAAATTCATTAGAGTTAATTACGCACAATTAAAAGCACATTTTCATAACAAATTGGCAGCAAAAAACCCGCAGGAAAGGAGACAAAGTTGGGCAATTGTAATTATGTTTGCTCAGTGTGGATTTTATGTTTTTAATAAACAAACGGAAAAGTGCCAACAAAAAAAAACACAAATAAAAGAAAATTTGCAAGTCAAGTTGAGACTTGAAATCAAGTCTTGATACGAGAATAATGAAGCCCATGCAACAAATGCGACAAATGGGAATTTAACTTGTAAAAGAAAAGAAGGTAGGGGTTATATAAAAAAACAGATAATTTAAAATTGTTTTATTTAAATATTAACGGCTGCCAACATAATTAAAATAAAACCCATTCTAGCCGCACGTGTTTAATTGCATTAACATTATCTGTGTAAGCCTACTGTTAACTAACATTGTGCAGCTTGTAATTTACGTTCGGCATGATTCTTCAGATCAAAGCTGTATATAAATTAGCATTATCTGCCACAATTGCTGTACAAACAAATCATAATTTTGTACGTCTCTTCTTATTTTTTTTTTGTGTCCCCTGGCAATAGGGTATAAAATATGAGAAGAGATAAGACAAAATGCCTACACAGCAACAGCAATAACTGAGACAACAGCAACAAAATCCACGACTTTTGTTTTGCTTCGTTAGCGCGATCCCATTTTGTACCCACGCCGAATTTAATTCTCACTTTTCTGTCTGCCCTGTTTTATTTTGTGCCCAATGCGTGCGGTTGGAGTTTGGCTCAAGTTTAAGTAGATTTTCATAATTTACGCCCTGTGCGCAGGCAACAATCATAAATTATTACATAGCCGCGAATATTGCCCGCCCTCCCCTCCCCTCCCCTCTCCCCATCCCCCGAGTACATTTAGCAACTGTTGTTGCCGCGTTCCAGGGTGAGTCGGGGCCGTGGATATGTGTCGGGGCGACCTTCATTTTTGGTGTCGTCTTCCGCTTTCATGTTGCCTGCTTCGTCAGCGAACAATTGCATTTAATTGTAAGTAAAATATGTGAAAAGTTTTGCCTGCGCGCACATTTTGCTGGCATACCAAAAAAAAAAAAGCATTTCAAGGGTCTCAGTGAACGCCAGCTCAAGCCGCCCAACTCCCCCCCCCCCCCCCCCCCCCCTTCTCACTCTACGTATTTTCCATATCTCTAAACATGTCAGCGACATGTTGTTTTCATGTGATTCTCTACTGTCAAACGCAGCTGTGTGTGCGTGTGTGTGTGTGTGTGTGCCTTCGTCCATTTTGTCCGTGTGTTCGCTCGTTTCTGGTTTGTATGATTTTCCAGCTTGTGATTTTTATATTTGCATTTCGTCAACGCTTATGACAATATCTCATAGCTTCAACGGCAACAACAACTTCTCATTTTGCTATTATTGGTTACATGTCCAAAGTTTTTCCAGCCACAATTGTCTGTGACAGAAGTTTCGTGAAGCTGCGAGTATTTTTCCTTGTTTCCAAATAAGAGCAACAGCAACAGCAACAAACAAAAAGGCGAATAAAAAAATGTTTTCCTTTTGGACATTTTTTTACAGCAGCGACATCTTGTCATAAAGTTTTTAATTAAATTGTTACGTTTACATGGGAATTTTGCCATGGCGTATAAAATCTTATATAGAATCATTCGAAGCAAGCAAATTGAGTTAGTGAAAAGCACACAATTGGAATGAAAAATCGGAGAACATTATGAATAGTTGTGTTTTTGAGAGAGATCGAATTGAAGAGATTCTAAGAATGTTTAGCCAAACAGAACCATATTTTGAAAAATATATTTGTTAACTGTCTCCCAATTTCCTAGTAAAATACAGGCGAGGTATTTATAAATCTCCACACATGCTGGAATGCAACTAAATTGGCCAAAATGTAATTATTATTTAAATAACACTTTTGCCAATTAAATGCGCGTGGGCGTGACAGCACGGTAATGAGCTTAATTAGAATTGGGCGCACTTAATAAGTATACAAAAGGAATTAAATAAATAAACTGGAGAACAACTCTGTTAATTCCAGGACAAAGGGCAAGCGCTGCTCGAGGGCGGTTCCAGGAGTAATGGGCAGCACACGTGTTGGCAATTTAAATTACACAGCTAAGTCACTTAGTTGTTCATGCTGCTTCTGTTGTTGTTGTTGTTGTGATGTTATGCAAAGCGCAGTTTATGGTAGCACACACACACACAAATATATGTGCCTGGTAAAAATCAGGTCAGGCGCATACATAGATAGAGAAACACACATATAAATATAGGTAAGCAAACGATATACATATATAATATATACGTATACATTTTTACACGTTACGTATACGCGCAGTTGCGCTAAGCTCTTTTAATTGATATTCGTGACGATAGCCAAATATTAACAATAAATACAAAAAAGAAGCGCAACGCTGCTGCATGGAAATCAATGTTTTCACAATTTGATTGTGGTAAATAAAATATTACGAAATACCAAATAGAGATCAAATAGCCTAAGCCTTGAGTAATTTCTATTGAAATGCACAAAACAATTTGTTGCACAAATAAACGACAAAGACAGTCAAACTAATTGTGGCATTGAAAATAACAGTACATATTACAATAAAGATAATGGGTTAATCTACGCCAAAACATTCGTAATTTGTAAGCCATTATTTTGTACTAATTTTATACATTTTTTTCTATTTATTTTGTTTTTAATACTTTAAACCCAAAATATTATATATATATTATTAAAGTTTAGTTTGTTTCACACACATAATTCAAATTCTTATTTTTAAAACTATAATATAAAGCCTTTTCATTAAAACTGACTCGCAGTCTTGAATTTTAAATAAGTTTCTTGTGCTTTTAAAATATGAGTAACATCTTGGCCAGAATCTATTTTACACTCTCTCAGAGTAACAATTCTTGTCTTACTTTTTTCACCTTCGCACTTTTTCTATTTTATTTTGGCTACCTTTCAAGTGTGCTTTAAAAACTCAGCTCTTCTTTGGGCACAAAAAAAAGCGAACTGGTTTTATGGCATATATGCAACTTGGTCGTATTTCCCAAAATCGCTGCATGCCTCTTCAGGCAGTTGCTGCTGCGGCTGCGGCAGCGGCAGCTGCGCTTCAGAGCGCATAAAGTGTCAACTTTATCGCAAGGCTGCAGCTCGCTGGGTGTCCAGAGAACGTTTCCTGGACCAGGACCTCAGCACCACCAAAAACCCTTTCGGGCCGTGCCTTGCAGTTCGCACGATAAATCGTGAATTGGTTGAGCGCACCAAAAGCGGAGGCCACAGTTGCCGCCGGGCGGCTTTGGTGCGTGCTCCTCGGGAGACGCACTAAAGGTGAATAATGCATAAATTGGGAACAGTTCTCGCCAGGGTTAAACGTTTCGTATGAAACGACGGGAATAACTTGCAGCTTAAGGTCCACACCAGCACAGATCATTCACAAGCTAAATGAATGCTGTTTGCATAAAGTAAAAGCGCTAGGGTTGCCAAGCATTTGCAAAATAAAAAATCAACCATCGCAATGTTGCAAGCGTTTGCAAGCCAAGCTGCAATTCATTCATTTTCGTTTGACTCACGGAGCGAACTATTTGCTCAAAGCGTTGCAATAAATTACGAGCGCAAAATAAAACAGCCAAATTTGTAGTAAATTAACAAGTGAATATTTTTACACGCATTCCACTAAATCGTGTTGCCAAAAAATGCCAACGGCAATCAATTTTACTTGCACGCATGCGATGCACTCAGAGAAATTACTTGTTCTACATTTTATTTTTAACTGTTTTCGTCCTTAAATAAATAAATTTACTTTTGGCATATTTTTAAATGAAGCATAAATTCAATGTTATTCTTTAAATTTATAAAAGAAAAAGTGAAACTTTAGCATGAAGTACAAAACACTTCAACAAACATTCGATAAACTTTCGGTTATTAGGAAAATTCTATTTTGACCACATACAGAATTTCTCATATTTTCCTCAATTTTGTGTTGGCATATTTTTAAATGAAGCGTATATTTAAAATTGATCGTTAAATTCAGGGAAAACTAAATAAAATTCTTTCAGCAGATTAGAAATATTCATACCTAAAATAAACTGTAAATTAATCGAGAATATTATATTTAGAACTTTTGGGACCTAACTCAGCTTGGAATATGTAGACCCTTTCAGGGCCCAGACAAGGCCGCATTTAAGTGGAAAATTGCCAATGTTTTTGGAGTGTGTATTTTGTGTTGCGCGCTCTAAAAATGCAGCGCAGCGCAATAATCTCGAGTACATTATGGTGAAGAACGAGCACCAACTGACAAAGGAACTCACGGACTAAATGACTGACTGACTGAGTGACTGACTGACTGATGGATGGATTGTGTTGTTCCAACTAAAATTGCGCGTGCTACAAAAATGCAAAACAGTCGTCACAACAATTCACAAACAAAATGGCAACGGTTTTTGGGGTTTTGGTCTGATTGGGGCTGTTTGGGCTGTTTGACTGCATAGCTGCGGGGTGGCAACGCCTTTCAATCAAACGCGGAACACAGAAATTCCCAAACAAACCGACGGGATGACTTTGGTCGCATCAGTTCGCATGCAGCACGCGACAAATGCCGACAATCGACATTGATTCCGACTATTTCGCTATTCAATTTGGCTGGCAATCTCCCTCTCTCTCTGTCTCTCTCTTTCCCTGCTTTCACCTGCCTATTCAGGCACACTTCTACTACACTTCCTGTACGCTCTGGCAACACTGACATTTGATGAGCCGCTTTCACTTCGCTTTGCTTCATTTTTGGCGCGGTTTTTTCTTGTTCTCATTTGTTCTTTGAAAGGAGCGAAATCATTAGACAGCCAAAGGAAGCCTGGCGCCATGCATGCCTGTTACTTTGTGGACTTATGATGACTTTATGCCCCCCTCCAACCACATCTTACTTCAGTTCAGTTCAATTCCGTTCAGTTCCGTTCACTTCAGTTCCGTTCACTTCAGTTCAGTTCAGTTGTAGTTGCCACATGTTTTGCGCAACCTTCGCGCTGATTAATTTATGTAAATGCTGCAAATGGCAGAAAAAACGTTGCTCAAGTGGCCAACAAAGTAATCTTCATTTGCTTCATCATCATGATTGTCATTAGCGCAGCTTCATAATGACGCTCGTCAACAACTGGCGCCAACAAGTAGATTTCCATCAAATGCCAAAGGATATGCCAAAAAGTTCTGTGTACTCATCGACTGCGAGAAGGGAAGTTGAGGGCGGGCATCAGCACAAAATCGCTGTCATTAATCATTTGGCCAAAAGGTGGCAAGCGTGGGTGACGTTAATCTTAACCAGGGCACAAGAAAATGCAAAAACCAAAAAAAAAACGGGCTTGAAATGACCAGCGAGCAGCGTCGAACTTTTTGTACCCTACTTAATGTCCTTCTGCTTGTGTTAAGAGCATTAAAAAGGACGGAAAAGTAAACTTATTATATTTTAATTTATATTATTTATATATTTATAAAATATTGAAAATTCTTTTTTGTCAATTACATAATTTTTTTTCTCTATCGAATTTCAGCAAAACGTTTGACAACACTGTTTGATCAAAGTGAACTGGCCACGCTTTTATTGCCTCACCCTGTTGCGTATAACAGTTTCGAGGGCAGCAGCCAAACGGAACGGGCCAAAAAACAATTAAAAGCGTCATGTGGGCGTGACAATTGCTAGCTGTTGTTGTTGTTGTTGTTGTTGCTGTAGCTGTTGACTTTTGACACGTGTCACTTGCGCTTAAAGGCGCCGGCAAAGTTAAAGTGAAAGGTGAAGTGAGTGAAAGTGCAAACGACAGGCTCTTAATGATAGCCAACAACAACACGAACAACAACAACAACATCAGAAATAGTTGACATAATTGCGCACGAAGCAGGTGCGACAATTACACCTGCTGCAATTTTTTCCCTCCGTATACGTGTGCGTGTGGCCTGGGGTCTAATTAAAATTCCCTCATCTCGGCAATTTGGCAACTCTGGCTGGCCGCAAATACTCAACATAGCGCACTTAAATGAGCTTTAAATAATTGGCTCGCCAAAAGAAAAGGCGGAGAGAGCAGTTAGGTGAAGGAAAGTGTGAATAAGTCGTCTGCAGGTGTAAATAACGTTAAGATAAAGAAAGTTAACGGAAAGATCGATATCGATAACTATACACAATTCAAATAAGAGAATTTACTATATAACAAAGGTATGTCTACGAATATAGAACATATCTGTAGCACATGTTGTAGAATGACAACGGACAGCCACGATCAGATCATGTGCAAACCCTTACGATATTCGATATGTTACGATATAACATGTGCATAGGAATGCCAACACACAGGTAGTTGAAACTTTTGTTTATATTTTAAAGACTTATCAACGGATATTTATGGCAAGCTTGCTTAGGAATGTTAGCATGTTCATGATATATTCATATTATTGAAAACATATCAAGAGATATGTTAAACAAAAGTTTTTATTCTATATATAACACATTAAACATTATTAGTATACAAAACATGTTCAATAAGAATGCTAATATAAATGTCAAAAACATATTCATATATAATATTAAAGCTTACGATATTAACAATATGATTCAACAAAAGCTAACATCATTTTAAATTTTTAGCTAGCTGACGCTACAGGTGTGCTTGTGTGTGTGTGTGTGTGTGTGTGTGTGTGTGTATCTATGCTTGCAGTTAATCAGAAAACGCTTAGGCAGCGCATTTCAACTTTGCGATTTATGCCAAAATGAGCAGCTCCCATAGAAGACATGACCGCAGGGCAAGCCAGCATGGGGAAGGAGAGAGACAGAATGGGGGCTATGGCTTGCAGGGGGCCATCTGCAACGGTAATTTATATGCACTTTGATAGCAACAAGATGCAAAGCACGAGCGGCAGCAACTCCCCGAGAGCCGCTCGACCCACTTATAAATCACGGCGCGCAATGCGAGATATCGTATCCCAGTGGCAGTTGTTGTTGTTGTCGTTGTTGTTGTTGTTGTTGTTGTTGTTGTCGTCGATGTTGTTGCAGGCGACTAAGCAGTTTATTGAAAAGTGCGCGAGCAGAGAAGGAGTTGTTGCCGTTGTTGGAGCTCGGGTTCAGACCATAAATATGGTCAAGTGGCAGCAGGCTTCGCTTTCAATAGCCGCGCCCACAATGACTTGCAAGGGGCATTAGGTGTGTGCGTGTGTGTGTGTGTGTGTATGTGTGTGTGTGCGGGGTGCTTGCAAGTTTTTGTCTGGCTTGTGGGCGTGCTCTGCTGGGGCACATTAGTTTCTGTGCGACCCTTGTCGAGGACTTGGCCTTTGCAAAAAACAAAAAAGAAAAAGGTTCTCTAAGCCGTGTTTGTTTGTCCCCCTCCGGCGTTTGGCTGGTCACCAGCGGCAAGGACATGCGATTAGCCAGGACGAACTTGAACAACTTTCAAAGCTGTCGAAAGCGAAAGTCAATTGCCAACTACTCAAGGTCACAATGTAAGCAGCAAGTCTCGTGCAGCGCTTCATTCACAATCGCAGTCACATTCACACTCGCACTCACATTCACACTAACACTCACACTCACATGTCAGCACGCTTGGCAGGACAAAACAAGTGCACTCAAAAATGCACGGCACAAAGAAGCAAGCAGAGGAACAAGCTTGGAAGGGGGAGGGGGAGGGGCGCAAACATTCACACGCCCAAAAAGTTCAAAGACCCCGAGAAAGCCGGCTCTGTTAGCGGGAAAGCTGCTAACATTATGCACAATTCTTAATAAAATTCAGAGTGCTAAAATAGATTCCACAAGCAAGCATTTTTGTAGGGGTACAAAACTATACGTAAACGTAATGTTAATGCTTACTCTGTTCAAGAGGAGAGCGCAAAAGTCGCATATGTTATGTTAATACACGGAAATGCATTTAACATGACATCCACTAAAGTGGAACTCATGTGAAGGGAGAGTGGAGCAAGCATATCCGCAATGTTAACATTTCCACAACATATAACTTAGCATCCACAAGTCGCGAATTTGATGTTTGAACGGGGAAATATGGAAATATTGAGTGCATGTAATGTTAACGCACGAGAAAGCATTTTACAAGCATCCAAAAGTATTTGCGAGCTTATGTTAAAGAATAGAACATGTACATAATGTTAATTTAACTTGGCATCATGTGAAAGAGAGGCATATTCATAATGTAAACACTCGAGAATGCACTTAACATTATGTTCCAACTTGTGTAAGGGGAAGCATTTACAATTGTCGAATTTCTCCATATCGAATCTATTTAAGTGATGTAAACCTCTCCTCACCACGCAAAAAAACATCCCAAACTTTCGAACTTGCGTAAAAGGAGCATGTTAAACAAAACAGCAGCAACTTTACAGAGGTTCAGAGGGGAATTTCAAGTATTTTATGTTAACAGATTAACAGACAATGTCTAAAACACAGCGTTAAAATTAGATTGAGAATGGGAATTAACTTGGTAGATTTAGTTTGGGTATTAATAAATAAAATAAAATTTTAAAAATTGTATGCCCAAATTTGCTGTTTGAGCTTAGTTTTCGTTTGTTTGAATTTCTAAAATGATGTTATGTGCCTCTGTTAACTGTTCGAAAAGCTATTTCCACACTATGCTGTGAACATAACATAGAGACCACACTAACATCCACATATATTGTGTTCGAATTCACTCTCTATCGCGCTCGCTCTCTTTGCGGACGCTCTCAGAGTTTGCTTCGTGTTCGGCTCGTTTCGCGTCGGCTGTGGACTTTAACCTCATTTCGATGACTATTTTGGATGCATGTTACCATTGTCTGGCGGAGACAAAGTCGAAGATGTAGCTGGAGACGGAGACGGAGACGATTGCGGAAAGGAATTCAAAAGACGCTGCGACTGTGTTACTCTTTTTTGTTGTTGGCCAACTTTTTGTTATCAGTTGCTATGGTTGTTGTTGTTGCTGCTGCCGCTACGCACTCAAGTTGGAAAAGTTGTTGACAGGCATCTCAACGGTTTTCTCTCGCTCTCGCTGAGCCGCGTATAGTTTGCATGAAATTAAAATAATCTGCAAGATTTATTGCACGAGACACGCGCCCATCGACGCCTCGAGACTGGAGACTTTAGACTTGAGATATTCACTTTAAACTTGGCCTAAAGACGTAAATACTTGGCAAAAGATTGAAACGGAATTTATGTAGTATATATAAGCGGACTTGCAAATATTTTCTTAGGCTATTTATGAAGTGTGGCGCGAAGGGAAGGTAAAGTGCCTGTAGCATTCGTTTAATGGTCAAAAGTACATATTTGCGTTTACTTTAAGCCACCTCCCGCTCCTGGTTGCCCCCTCAGCCCGAGCCACGGCAATATTGCGAAAGTCCGAGTCCTTTGCTTTTTTGGCTGCAGGCGTTCGCCTTTGGTGCGTTGACAGTGCTTAAGACAATGTCCACAGTTGGTGCAGCAGCTGCTGTTGCAGTTGCAAATGCAGCTGCAACTGCCACTTTGGGGCGCAACTTGTTGACTTGTTTGCCACTAGCCAAAGGGAAGCGAGCGAAAATGAAGTTGCCAATGCGGAAATGCCATTTTTCATTAAAAGCCAAACAGAGTGCGAAAGAGAGAGAAAGAGAGAGGGAGAGAGAGAGAGAGAGAAAGTGTGACAAGTGCAGTTCCAGCATTTGCCTTAATTTCTCTTATTTTTTTTACTGTTTTTTGCTTGGGAAACTTCTTTTTTCTCGGTTTAGCTTTGTTTGCATTAACTTGGCTTTAGGGAAAGCTTTTTAAGCAAATTTTGTGGCGCAAATAAAAATTTCAAATTCTTATTTAAATATTCATTAAGCCTTGCAATATTTTTCTAAGCGTCAAATGAATTTTAGACGAGTTGAGTTTAGATTTTTGGCAAGTGTTAAAAACTTTTAGCTGCTGAATTTTTTAGTTTATTTACAATTTGCCTTGGGGCAGATAAGATATATTGTATATTATATAATTCACAACTTTGAACTGCATTTTTTCTATGGCAGCTATGATTTTGTTGCCAAAATTTTGAAGCTCTTTGGGTTACGAACTTAAGACAAACAAAAGGTTGTTGCTACCTAAAGTTCATTGTTATTCCGAATAAATGCTTGCTATTGATACGCTTTTTTTCATAACTTTTGAGCTCTTAGCTAAAGAGTATTTTATACGAAAATAAATTATTCAACCAGAGATGCAAACTCTTTGAACTATATGAAATACTACCCCAATTTCAATAAATTTTTGCTTATAGGTGAGCATAGCAAAGCTTTTAATTGTTGAGTTTTGAGAATATTACATCAAGATATATCAATATAGCTTTTAAACTGAGAGATTGGCTATATAGAGAGGAATTAACAGCCAGACAGAGCATTTATATGAAATCTATTGAATCAAAGATAAATTTCTTAATAGGCGACAGACTTCGTTCACATTTACCTAAAAGAATCGTCTCAAGACAAAGCTCTCTTGTTATGTTTAAATTTAATAAGAATTTCGCCAACATACCTCAAAAATTGTTAAATTTAAGTATTTAGAAATGATGCTGAACATACCTGCAAAGAGATAAGAAAATTTATATATTATTTATAATTATTCGAGTAGAATCTCAAAAAAAGCATAGTGCAAAAATTAAAACTAAATTGCAATACAAACAATAATGTGTGTATATCGGTGTGTGTGTGTGTGTTTATTGGCACACACAGCTCATTCAAGCATCGATCATAAATGATGGAGGGTTCGGGCCATGCATCGTCGCTTCAAGCCAGACAAATGACCTCAAAGAGAGCGTGCAAATAACCAGTGAAAGTCCAATGACTGATGACACCAAATTTACGACCTTTTGTGGCGGCAAGGCCAAACGCAATCGGAAACATTTAAAACTGAAGAGTGTGGAGACTTTTTAACGAGCCAACAACCAAAAACTATTCACAAATACTCGGGTAGGGACAGTTGTAGCGGGGCGTGGCAATAAACTGAATGCTTGCAGCACATGAAAACATTATCGAATATCGAATATGAGATGAGAGAGCGTTTAGAGCACGTCAAAAATTTGTTATTGCTTTTGTTTTGTTGCTTCTGCCGAACAACGCGGCGTATACGTTATTGCTTTAGTCCTGCCTGCCTGGTTAGTCTGGCCATTTTATGGGCATGAACATTTTTTACGAGCACTTATTTCCGCCCCAGAAATTAGAGAAACTTCTTTCTATGCGACCATTTTATGCCCACCCAAAAAGGCTAAAACACCAACAACAACAACAGCAACAACAATGGCTAATAACTTCTTGGCCAACATGCGAAAGAGTTCGGCGTTTGGTTTTGCCCTTTGGCTTCGACTGGGCCTTGTTTTGGGCTGCTTTCAGATATTTGTGCGTTTTCGGCTATGAAATTTATGATGTGTGTAACAACAGCAACAACGAGCATTGTTTTACACACCAGTCGTTGTTGTTGTTGCTGTTGGGCATTTTCAGTCAACTGTGCCATGCAAATTTTTGTTCGTATTTTATTTAATGCGATTTTTATGAGTGGCAATTTTGATGGCCAGCAGCGAGACCAAAAGGTTGCTTCTCATTTGCATTTAGCAGTGGCTCAATTTTTCGATCACTTGCTGTATATATGAGCATCTACATAGCTGTTTACACTGTGCTACAAACTTACGCTTTCACGTTTATTTCATTTTATTTTAAGATGATTTTAATTGCTGTCCTTAAACAAAAATTCATAAGTCAGGTAACAAAGAATTTATAAATATTTATTTAAAAATTCGATGGCCTAAAAAAGTTTTTAATTCATCTGTTTCGATTCCAACTTTCGACGTAGTTAATTTTTTTTTGTGGAACGTGTAAGTGCTTAAAATTGCTTTCATTTAATTTTTAATAAATTTATATTTCTCTGGCAAACTTTGATTAAACATCCTGAAGTCGACAACTTTATTACTCCACAGAATAATACTTTTATTTTCATTTAAAGTCTCACTTTTTTTGTATATTTCCCTAAATTCAACATTTGCTGCAAAGCTGTTTAAAATATATATATTTTTTCTCATCGCAGGCAAAATAATAATATTTCTTATATTTTCAGAAGTCGCACATTTGTGTATGATTTATATACAAATGTTTTTTTTACTGTTTGCCTTGTTTGCTGACAGGTGAATGAATCAGAATTGAAGAATTGCCTGCCCGTACGCCTCAGGGTTGCCAGACCCAGACACAATCGACACAATCGCCCCAACTTAAAAAATTCTAAATTTCTAACCATTTGTCATTTTCGTTAGCCCTCATTGTTGTTGTGGCCCAAGGCCAGACAGAGGCGAATGGCAAAAGTCAGTGAAACGTGCGTTAAGCCTAAAAGTATGCATAAATAAAAATATAAAAATGAGCACGTAGACAAGATACCATCTTCATAACAAGACACTGATAACTGTATTTTCCAAGGGTTTCGACATAAACATATACGCTGTGTATTATTGTTATTTAAGCAAATGATTTTGACTACAATTTGACTTTTGATTCCAATTGGGAATCGGAATTGGCAAACAGCAAAATCAATAAAACTCTATACATACGCATGTAGTAGAGAGTACAAGGTATCGAGCATTGAGCATCGAAATGAAAACAAAATTCGATACCTGTTGTAAAATACTTTGCTTGCCAAAGCTCAAAGCCAGACAATAACAATGGCAAACAAAGTCGCATTGCGAGCAAATGCAATCACAGGATGCATAGGGAAGACCCACAGCAAGGACACAATCAGAACTCAACTAAAAAGAGCTGCAAAATGAAATAGCTTACAAATGCCGTCAAAGCACTGCAAATATACAACAAATACAAGAAATAAAATGAAAACACAGCAAACCAAATAGAATAATAGAAAGAATATAAAAAACGAGTGCTAACAAACAAGGAAAAACCACAATAAAATACCAACAAACTTCCATGTGGTTAAAGTCAGGTTAAACAAAACACAGTAAATTGGATATATACTAAGTAAATTAAATTAAATTAATTGAAAGTCAATTATTGAATTAAATTTCTACACGAATAATTTAACAAGTTTACATAGCTCTTTTGGCTCTTTTTAGGATTCTTTCTTCATATACTTTGAAAACTAATTATATGGCGTCTTATTTAAATACCAAAACCCTTAAAATACAAATAGGTAGAAATTCTTAAATGATGGTTTATTACTTTATTACTACAATAATGTCATAGAAAATGTCAAAGTCCATTGGGAAAAACTTTCTTATGTTCAAACTCCCGTATCTAGATTTGTATGCAAATAGCTCTTTTTGCTCTAAACTCGTTCGCTATATTTTTGAATGTATTTTCGTTATCAAAATTTCTGGTAATTAGAAAAGATAAAATGCTTTCATATATATTCATAATCTACATCTTTGGCTCTCGGAACATGCAAACATTTTCTCGGCATGTACATTTAACAATTGTTTATGGCTTGCTTATGAACAAAAGGCAACGTATTACGTGCTTTCATTCCTGTTCCTGCAAAATTGGCAGACCGCAAGCTGTTGCCACGCCTCCCCCGCGTTCGCCCCCTCCCGCTCCACGCCGCCTGCACACACACAATGCACAACTTTTTGTTGCTTTTAAGCGAATGTGTATCAATATTTGTAAGCTCCGGTTAGTCCCGCAACTGTTGTAATTTACATGCACCCTCTGCAAACCTTCCCCTCGTGCCCGTCGGTGCCCGTCAAAAGCGAGGCAAACAAACAGAAAAACTTTTTAATTTTCGTGTTCGTTTTCATGGCCAAAAGCCCATGCGACTCTCCTCGTCGAGGGCTTCTGGCGCGTGTTGATTGCGCATCATTTTCAATGCGGCGCGCGGAAAAGTATGCTACGAGTTTTCCTACTCGTTTTCGTTCTCGCTCTTGGTTCCATTTAGCCAGCGCTTACGTTCGGCTCAGCGACATATTAAACAATCGAAAAGCACTTGGCAAGGACACAAAAAAATATAAACAAGTAAGAGCGTTGCAGGCGGGTCTAATCGACTGCAGCATACTCTTTTACGCAGTTTTCGTATTGAAGAGAAAATTACTTAAATTTCTTTTGAATTTTGACTTTAGGCTGTTGTTTAGATTTAAAGTTTATTTTTTCTCGTTATTTGCGTGGTTCGACTTTTAAAGGAGTTTACCAGAAATCTGCCAATGTAGTCCAAAAACAAGCCAATATACTTATTTTTAGTTTTTGCACAGAGTGTAATCACAAAACAAAAAACACGAACCAAAACTTAATGTATAGAAAATAACAAAATAAAAAGAAAACGGAAAATATACAAAACTCAGACACAACGCACACACAAAATTGATTGCAATTTCAGGGGCAAATTTTTAATGAACAGCAAATACCACGCACAACAATACGAGCCCCAAAACAAATCTGTAAACCTAAATGAAATACGACGAAACTGTTGTTTGCTTGTTGGTGTGCGTGGCAATTGTAACAGTGCTTAATTGTTTATTTCTAGCGCTCAATTTTATGAGCAAACACTTGTCACAGTCAATGGATTTTATATAAAAACGTGTTTATTTACACTTTTTTAAGTTCGACGCCGAAATTGCAAATCCAACAGATGGCACTCAAATGTTGCTAGGAAACACGACAGTTACTGGGGCTATAAAGTAGAAGTACATGGTTCTATGTATTTTGAATACAAGTTTTCCAATGAAAGCAAATTTCATAAATTCTAGTTTTAAAATGTATATTATACATATATACATATATATATTATATATGTAGTAGTATAGTATTATTGCTCGCTTTTCAACACTAACCCAAGCCCAATAAGTATTGCTTGAAAAATATCTAATATGATTCATTTTGTGGCTGCTGCTGCTGATTTTGGTCTGAAACTGTTTTCGTTTAACGCACTTTTATTTGTCGGTGGCAGCTGGGGAGTGTGTCAAATAAAAGCCAAAATGCACTTGCCTAAATACACACACCGACACACACACACACACTCTCCGGCACACACCCGCGCCCGCTTGTGACCTATTTGGTTCGCCCACGGGGTCAATATTTATCGTAGATATTCGATTTGAGCTGCGGCAAACAAGTTGCGCTGCAATGCAAATAACCAAATAGTACAAAAAAACCTATTGCCAATTTCTGTTGACAAACGAAATGTTTAGCAGCAACAGCAGTTGGTTAGAAGCTATCGCTTTTATATTAAACAGACCATAAATAATATATGTGCCTATATGTACATCAATATATTTTATGCTAACTTCAACTGACTTTTTTCTTCGTTTAAATTTTGATACATTTTTTATGACCTTTTGTACAGTTGCTCGTAAATTCATTTTAGCATACTTGACCAGACTCAAGAGTAATTTTTAATTTCCATTGACAAGTGTTTGGGAAATGTAAAGATTTATAGAAATTTCTATAGCTACCTTAGATAATCGAACAATCAAGTTAAATATTTATATGAATAACTGCACGCGCTCTCTAGAATTTGACACAATTTCCTGGATAACATAACCTCAATTTATATACACTAATGGTCATAATAATGTGGACATCATCATAGTTAACCTCTCTGCGACGTATTTGGATGCAGCTCGTAGATACTTCATAATTGAGTCGAAGTAATTTCTAATTTTAGACTGAATATAAATGGTTTTAGTGTGAATTTGGCAGTTTCAATTAAATAGCAAGTTGAGCTATGATGAGTATTTATGCAACAGTGGCAATCAAATTCCGTCGAGTACTCTCATTCAACGTTTCTATTAACAGTATTTATTTGCGCTGAGCAAATGTTGCTTTCTTGTTTTCTCGAGAATTTACATAAAAGCATAAATGAAATTTTTAGCGATAAATGGGGAGCCAGCGCCACAGCAGAAGGTTGCCCATTTAATGGCCTGTGGAGCAAGTGCTTACCTGAATTGGGTCCATTGCTGTTGGGTCGCGCGGAGGGCGCACCGTCGCGCGCCTCCACCTCGAGGGCGTAGGCGCCCTTCTTCTCTCTGTCGAATACGGTTTTGGTGAAGATTTCGCCGCTTTGCAAATTAATTTCAAAAAATTCTTTGCCCTCGTTCCGTGGCGAGTCGACGATGTAATAGTAGACCTGCAAGTACATGCAAAACATGTCGTTAGAAAGTTGCAAAAAAAAGTATGTATACATATATATATATGTGTACAATTTTTGTTGACAAATCAAAAATTGTCAGGAAGTTAATTAAAACATGTCGAGTTCAAAGAGGAAATTGCCGACAATTTAAATCAAGCGCAAACTGCGCAGTATTTAAAGACTAACAGGCACATTAAAGCGCAGCTCGAATCATGATGAAGAAGTTGCTGCTAATGATGATGTTGTTAATGATAATTATAATCAGATACACCGAATTTGTCGCGTCTGTATAGTTGCGGCTATAAATGAAAAACGCTAATTAGTGCGGACATTTTGCGCGTACATGCAAATTACTTGGCTGCAGGACACGAATTGTGGCCAAGAGAATGGCCAACATCGCCAGGGCCAGTTACCCGGCTGCCCGGCTGCCCAGCTACCCATTACCATTTACCAAGTCAGCCAAGTGCCATATTATTATAATCGCCAGTATGGCTTCAGGCCGCCGCCTCGTCGCCTCCCTTCCACGACGTCCAGCCCTCAAGGTCCGCTGTCAGACGCATAAAGGACGGCACAGACTACAGTTCGCTTTTTGCCTTCGATTCTTTTTTACTTTTCTTAGTTTTTTTTTTTTTTTTTTTTGCCACGCTTTGAACTTTCACTAAGGGCTTAGCGTACTTAGGGGCGTGTGAAAATACTGCAGCGCAAAAAAAAATTATATAAAAAAGTGACAACTCTTTGACATTTATTAGCCCAGCTGCCAGATGAGCAAAGGCGGCATCAAAAAAAATACAATTATAAAAGAGCGCAGCAGAAAAGCTTAAAGTGCGAGCACTTCTGGTAAATAGCTGAATAATATTCAAGGTAAACAAGCGTCAGCAAGCTTTACTTGGCTTAAAAACTGAAAAGTAATCTAGTCTTAATTGTTGTTCACGAGCCAACTTTAGTTAACCCTTTAAATGCAGTCAGTTTTAAATGGGTTTTTGTTTTAATTCCCAAATAAAACATAGTTGATAGGGTAAAACACCCAATTAAAATTAAATTAGATGACTATTAGTATAATGAATTTTATTTAATTAATTTTATTTGATTTAGTTTGCTCATTTTCAAAGGCTAAAGAGTCTAAAAAATTTATTAATGTCCATTAAATTAGTCATGTTAAATTTGAAAAAATATTGGCAACTTTTTTATGAAATATATATTATAATACTATTATTAACAAGCACTGTGTGAAAGCGCTGAAAATTGAAGCGGTTTCCAGCACATTAACCGAATGAAGCTTTAAACTGCAACCTGCACAGCTGGCAACCTGTTCTTTGTGTCACTTTTTTTGTTGCATGCCTCATGCTGCACACAGTCATTCATTTGCCAACAATCGCTTGGCATTTCCGCTGCGTCTGCCCCGCAACCCGCTGTGTGTGTGTGTGTGTGGGTGTGAGTGTGTGTGTGTGTGGGGCTGGCTAAAATGGGGCCTTCACTCAATTTATTCGCGCTCGACGTTGCTCACCTGATTATTTGGGAATGTGCCATCCTTGTCAATGGCGTTCACTTGTGTCACTTTGGTGCCAATCGGTTCGCCCTCCAGCACCGTTTCCTGTTCGCGTTCGGTGAATAACGGTATTTCGTCATTAACATCCTCGAGCATTATGTAAACGGTCGCTTCCGATGCCAATTGCTGGGCGCCGTTGTTCTGTAAAATCAAACAAAACAAAAAAATAAAAACGTCAAGCGTTAAAATTGACTCTGATGTGGAAAATATTTAAAAATTTAATTTGAATTTTAACTTGGCAACTTTTTAATTAGCATAAATATGTGTGAGCTTTTACTTTGCATGTTAATAAAATATAAATATTTCATTAAACTGCAAATGAAATAATTACACAAATTGTTATTAAAAAAAAATATGCGTCGCATATTTGTCGGGCAAGCAATTTTTATTGTGACGGGACAAAAAGAATATGCATATTAAAAAAAGCATAAAATAAAAATTCTGACGCCTGGCATTCTGTCAACAAAGCAACAACATATGTAAAGGGACTTTTTTATTGTTGCTTTGACAATTCATGTTTTTTTATTAAATTTGTTTTTTATGTGTGTTTAAATGAGGCCTGCTTTAAATCGTGGCAAATAGTGCAATTTTGCCCTCATATTGATTGATAATTGAGTAAATGCAATCAATTTATTAGCCTTTTCACGGCATGAATTCAATTACTGAGTTACCCCAACAGCTTTTATTGTGTTTGTCATTTAACCACAGGTGGCAACCCTTCAGTGTAGTCGTAGTTATGCTTATTTGCCTGTATTTTGTGCATTAATCAATGCATATGATATGTTCATATATAAAACAAGTGTTTACATTGAATTTGACAGCACATGCAACTCATTTACAGGGTGATGTGCCAGAGGGAGAGAGAGAAGAGAGTTGGAAAACTGAAGCAATTGCCAAATGAATTATTTACTTTAGCCATCTTGTTTTTGGGTAAATATGAATTTGCTAGTTTGCTAGTTAATTAGAGTCTGCAGCCAGCAGCAAACTGCGACAAAGTTTGATTAGGCAATCGAACTATTTGTGAGGGATTTGCATAAATTTACACAAATGTCTCAAATATCAAATATCATAGGGTTCTGAACTTAAATAATATGAATAATGAAATTACAGTTACCTAGTCAGGTAACTCAAGCAGCCTAATTCTTTCATTTATTGCTGCATTAGAAATTATATTGGAATTTTTATTTTCTTGTGAGCTGAGCTGAGATTATTTCAGAACGGAATAAACTCAAACCAAATAATACTAAGCCGTTATCTTATCAGCTAATTGATATATTAAAATTTGTTGTATTGAAAAATAAAATATTTTTAACGTAAAGTTAACAAAGAATAGGCCAATGTTAGCTTTAGAGTTTTTAAAAGATTAAACCTTTATTATCATTAATGTTAAGGTACATATAAGTATTAACAGTGACAGCTCAATGCTAAATAAATTATGTTACTTTATGTTCATCGACAAGTACATATCGCTGATAAATATGCCTACACTAAACAGTTTAAAGTTTAAATAAATGTAAACAAATTATAATAAAATGTCCTATAATCATTTAGTTCAAAAACATTATAAATATTGCAAATGCTTTTTAAAGCCACGACAAACATTTGCAGTTAACCGCAAAACATTTTATGGACAGCTTTACAAATTTTACAATTAAAATTTGAAATAAATTAAGAATTTGTATATGTGAGGCCACGTAAGAGCCGTAACCGCAAACTATTTTAAAAATTAATTTCAAAGTTTCGTTGACTGTAACAAAAAAAAACTGTCTGTGAGTGTCATATGCAAAAAAAAAAGAAATAAAACTAATGCCATGTCGAGGGATATTTAATTAACTGCATTAAGTGCGAATGCAATTGAATTTTAATAGCACACGCACACACACACACATCTAATGCATGCTTTGTGTGTGTGTGTGGCCTTTGGGAGCACCGGGCGCATCATTTGTGGCATTTGTTGCAGCAGCAGCAGCTGCCGCCCCTTCGGGCTGGTCATGTTTAATTTATTGAGCAGCTGAAACAATTTGTCAATAATTCGAGCACAGCTGAATGGCCGCACTAATGAGCTGCATTAGGGCGATGGACAGGGCCAGCTGAAAACTTGGCACTGATTGAATTCCAATTGAGAGACACAGCGAGCTGACAGCCAGTCAATCAGTTGCTCAACAGCCACATTCCAGAACTAAAAACCGAGCTAAACTCGGTTTTATAGTCAAATTGCTGCATTTGCATGCTTCGTAGATGGTGGATCTGGCGTGGGTGGGGGAAAGTTAAAGGGAAATGCGCACAGCTCGCGCAAGTAATTAAAACTTTTCAAATAAAATAATTACAAACGTATTTTGAAGTCATTCTCAAATACAAAAGTCAAATACATGCCCAACTCAAGCTGCGCGCTTAATTGAGCGCAGCAGAACTTGAAAACTTGAACAACTTTTTGGGCTTTCGTGTTTTCGATTTTCTGGTATTTCGTCCCGCTCGTTTTCTTTTTTTAGGCAAACAGTTTACAACTTGAAATTGAAATATGAAAGGGGTTGCTTTCAGATTAAATACCCTGCAATACATTGTAACTTTCGACAACCTATCCGACTGTTTAAAAAATAATATCTCTGGCTATATAATTTAATATAAAATGTGAAGCCAAAAAGGCTTGGCATAATAATATAAATTTATTATATAGAGAAAATGTTGCCTTTTCCAATGCGTTACGTATTGAATGACAAAATGAAAATACCCCATCACACTTACCTCCACACGTATGGTTAAATTGTACTCCTTGATGCTCTCATAGTCCAGCGGATGATTGACCTTTATATCGGCCCAGGTATCGCCATTATCCGGTCTCTGTTGCAGATAGAACGTATGAAATTTGTTCGTCTGCGCCGTCGACCCAGGCATTAATCTATAGAAAACCGTCGGATTGCCCTCAATGCCCGAACTGCAGACGTTGACGGTTGGCGGCAAGGTTGTGGAAATGAAATGTGAGATGTAAGTGGTTGGCATTGAAAGGTGGTTTCATTTAGAGACTGACATTTGTTAGTTAGTGTTGAAAGAGTTTGACTACATGATGGTTAAGTTTAGAAATTATGATGTTATGCTACAAATATGTTGAAGTACTTTGCACTTTTCAAAAAACAAATTATAAAGTATTTAGTTGGATGATCAACAAAAAGTTCTGTGAAGGCAAAAAGAATACTTAAGATTCTTGAAATGCTCTCACACAAATTAACAGTAAGAAGTTGAAGCTGAAGTATACACGATATATTAGTGACACAAACACACACACACACTCTCACACCCTTTCACACGTACATTCACGCTCTTACACACACATGCAACACATCAAAATACAAAAATTTGATTTATGGCACAAAAGAAAAACAAAAATTTATTTTCAAGACTTTCGATTGCTGTGCGCCAAAAAGAACAAAAAAAATTGATGCGCTTCAAATGGGAAAATTTCCGTTTTTTTTCTTTTTTGGTGAGCGTCTTTCGTGCAAATAAAACCCAAAAGAAATAACAGGAAAAGCTAAGAAAAACTCAGCTCAAAACGGAAACGCAACAGAAGAAACAAAAAAAAAAAAGAAAACAAGGCGCAAAAAAAGATGGCTTCAAAACATTTAATTGCCATTCGAGTGTCAAAATGTTGCTGGAGTGGGTTTTATGCTGGTTGGAGGGGGCCAGAAGCTGGAGGGATTGCGGATTGGCGATTGGGGGCTATACACGGCCAGCGGATGATTGTTTGCTCAGTGTACAGTGGGCGAGGCGCAGATAATGAAAAACAAATTAGGCAAAAGGCGCAAACAAACAAAATAAATTTTATTTGCACTTGGACAACACTTGCAGCTGACAGACGAACGAGAAACGAAAACTTTGGCAAAAATAAAGAA
Organism: Drosophila robusta; assembly: GCA_035043565.1. Taxonomy (NCBI): domain Eukaryota; kingdom Metazoa; phylum Arthropoda; class Insecta; order Diptera; family Drosophilidae; genus Drosophila; species Drosophila robusta. The sequence continues at coordinate 5,297,189 of JAWNMW010000583.1, read as the reverse complement.
TTGCAAAAAATCTGTCAGACTGCGCCAAAAATGTTGCTGCCAAGGACAAGCGTATAATAGAAGTGGAAAAAAGGTGGGCTCAAAGTACCAGAAAAAAATCGGTTGCAAAAAGTTGTGTATTGGGTATTTGGCTGACGGGTGGGTGGGGTGGGGTGGGGTGGGGGTATAAGATGGTTTTTGTCTTGGATCAAAATTTGTGGATTGCATGAAATTGTTGGTTTATGTTTTGGTTTTTGGGCTGCGAGTGTTGCTGTGTGTATTTATATATATATATGTATATATCAATTGGTATTGGTTTGGTTGTATTGCAAAATCAAAACTAGTTTGGTGTACTTGTTGTGAAAATTCGTTGTGTATTTTGTGTATTTAGTAAATCTTATAATCTGAGCACTTTGTATTTGAAATATTATCCTCTTGGTTTGCAGTTGGCGCCTAAATGCTATGGCTACCTTTATATAGTTCTATATATGGCTAATTGCTAAAACACTGAGAAAAACGACAAAGGCAAAGTAAACTTAACAAAAATCAAGTAAAAACATTGCACTCGGCTGCAACCGACTGCACAATACCCTGTTCACAGCGTAGAAGAAGCGAAATATGGTTATTTTCTTTACATATAATTACATAAAATTTTATATATAATTTATATTTTTGGACAGAATAATTTTTGGATTTTGCGGAAATAACTGTAAGCTATGCTGGACTATTTTTGGGTTCATCTTTTGAGGAGTAATCAGTAATCTAACTGGCAAAGTTAAATCTCGCTTTTTAATTGTAAGAAATATACATATATAATATATAATATATAATATATAATATATAATATATAATATATAATATATAATATATAATATATAATATATAATATATAATATATAATATATAATATATAATATATAATATATAATATATAATATATAATATACAATATATAATATATAATATATAATATATAATATATAATATATAATATTTGATCTTATAATACTAGCAATATTTCAAGCTTAAAGTCTCTAGTTTTTATAGCAAATAGCTAAGCACTTAAACACCCCTTTTGAATACTTTGTGAACAGAGTATAACAATATATGAGTATAACGCTTTCAACTACTACTTCTATGCGGCTAAAATGTACCGTAAAATTCTGGTGTTAAGTGTGACCCTCGTTTTTGTTTAACTCATATCGCAGTTATGGCTATTATTGTTGCTGTTGTTGTTGCTGCCTGCTTAAATGCATGTTACACTCGGTAAACACTTGACAGTGCGCGCATTAAGCGCACTAAGACAACAACAGCAACAGCAACAACAACGACAACCGTAAACAAGGACAACAAACACATTTATTATGAGATACGCGCACTTGAAAATGCTGCCGCCGCCTCGCAGTTTCCGCTGGCAGACGCCTCCACACACTTGCTTAATAGCGTCTTGGCTATATATATATATATGTTTTTATAAGTATATATACACATACACAGTAATATAAAAAGTTGACAATTTTGTGCTGGGACAAGATAATTGCAAAAGGAAAAAGCAAAAACGAAATAAAATGTAGGAAAATAAATAAAAGAAACAACAGACAAACAAACAAACAAAAATGTATAAAAATGAAACGCAGAAATATTTTTCAATTCATGTTGCACACACAAATATTGTACAACCAGGTAACGGTAACGTAAGAAACGTAAAATGAACGTAACCCAAGCACGTTTAATAGTTGGCAATTTCCTAAATACTTAGCATAGAAATGAAATTTACTTAGAGCACTAAACTAACTTTAGCCAGGTGGTGCAGGTTGGTGCTGGTCGTCGGGCCACAGTGCGTATGTGCAATATCTGCAGAAACGCAGCTTAGTGGCGCTTAAAGTGCATTGCTTTTAGTGCTAACAATAAGAAATTGTAAAAACTAGACGAAGCGAAATGACGAGAAAAAAATAGTGGAGAAAACAAAAGATACTGACTGCCACTGGGCGCAAGCTGACGCATAATTAAAACGTCAGTACCATGTGGTTGCCTTGCCACGAAGATAAAACTCTATTCGTTATGTTAATGCCGCCCTCAGAGAGAGAGAGATGGAGAGAGTGAGACAGCGTGCAAGCCAAAAGTCATTTAAGTGCGCTACTTCAAGTTTTTAATTGCAATTATAAAAAACAAAACTTTATTTAAACAAACTTTACACATTTTGACCCTCATCTCTCAAGTCTATGATCATTGCTGAATACGAAAAGTACTGGGCAAGGGTCAAAGTGCTTCTCTGGCAGGTAATTTAAATTGCAGCTGGCGACTCATCAGCGAAGGTCGCCAAGGGGATTTGTGGCCGCGCACGTTGGGCGCCATAACGTGAATAAACACTGAATACTTGCTATACTTGGCACAAATCTATGGCCAACTTAAATTGCAGCTGGGGGATTATCAGCTAAGGTCAACAAGGAGTAGGAGTCGAATAAAATGTTGTAATATTTGAGCTCACGTTGGGCGCCAAAAAATGTAGAAATGTTATTCTAATGCTTATTTTTACCCCAAAGCTTATTATGTTTATAATAATTGGATAATTTACAATAAAATTGTTGTTTATTTACAGCTTTCGATGAGGTTTAACTTGATGGTACTCAGTCTATACAAAATAAGTTTAAAAATTGTGCATTTTGTGTGATTTGTGCGGGTTTCTAAGACCATGAAATGTGTTTTACTTGTGCTTGTGGTTCGGGTGCAGCATATATAGTATGTGGATGTGCAATGATGGGGAACAAATAGGAAGCTATAGCTCTTTGAGAGTGCGCGAATGAAATTGAAAATGGTAAAAATGATCAATATAAATTTCATTAGCTCACTCTCAAGAGTTGTGGGACATAAAACGCTAGGGATAGTATATTAAACATCTAAAAACAACATTCAGAGCACACAAAAACATAAATATTACAATATGATAGCTACGAAATGACATCAAAAACCGCAAAAATTATAATGAAAATGAGTTTAGCTTGGGTTTGATTACATGAACTGAAACTGAACACCTAGAAAAAAGTATAAAGTAATTATAAATTAGGCTAAATCCAAAGTAACTAAGCAAAATGGTATGGCATTTATATATTTTTCTTTTCGTATAGTGAATTTTTTTAGGTTTTGTTTGTTTTGTAAAACGTTGCACTAACAGACCTGGCTTTGATCGAGACGACTTTGCCGCCAACGGGCATATTTTCCTTGACATAGATCGGCCCATAAACGGTATGGTCCCAAACGGGGGGATTGTTGGCACGATCGACCACATCGATCTGTACTTCGACCGTACGCGATAATGGCGGATAGCCCTTGTCTTGGGCCATCGCCTCTAATTTGTATGTCTCGCGCTGTATTTTGAGTACATATTCATTTTGATTTTTTTTTTTTATGCATTACGATAGTTTTTGGTTTTTCAAAAATACAATCACGTTTCAAAATCAAGCGAGCGTTGGAAAAAACACAGACACGTCGATAAAGTTTCGGAAAAAAGGCAAAATACAAAACAATTTATATAGTTTTTAAAAATAGTTTTTAGTTGTTGGAAAACAAATGAAGGCAAAACGTTTTTGGAAAAATCAAAATTGTAAACAAGGAACCAACACCATTTTTAGTTATTATTTTTATTTTTTTGTTTGGATATAGAAACAGCACTTAAAATTAAAAATCAAAGGTTGAGAAACTGTAAGGGTTTCTTGATATTTAATGCCTTTTCAAAAGGTTTTGGTTTTTCTCGCAGTGCAAATTATTTTTATATTTTGTAAGTTTCTTTTTCAAATCAAGTCTCGACCCTAGCCTTCAAAATGTAAAAAAAAAATCAAATATATATAGTTTGTTGCTGTTCTGGACAGTAACTGAAAATCGCATACATATTATAAATAATTCGGTTGAGCATAAATACAAATATGTAAATATTATTATTTTGTATAGAATTTCATATATGATAGAAACCAAAATAATAATCAAATAAAACTGAAAAAAGGGCTTTGTGCATTTCGAGTAGTACAATTTTCATAGCATACTTTTTGACTTTGTTCATATTTTGATATGGTTTTGTTTTTCGACTATTGTTTTTTAACATTTTTGAACACTTTTGTAAATATATATTGTTTCAGTTATTTGGAGTATTTACCTTGTTGTTTCCTAGAGCTTAAACTAAACTGCAACCTTGTGTAAAATACATTTTTAATTAGTTTTCTCATTCTTCCCAATTAAAACCAACACCAAATTTTGTGGTTACGAACTTCACAGTTATTTCAAGCATTTTACCATGTGTGGGTTTGTTTACTGAGAGGGGGAAAGAAGTCAGAGTATTGGGTAAGCATATCCAATGGGTATTTGTGTTGCAGGGTTGGGTGAGAGTTGCAGCAAAATGCAAAAATACCCGACAACCGTCTTTTAAGAGACGGGTATACTTATAAAAAAACGTTTGCTCAAAACAAACACCAACAGCATTTTTTTCCTTCCAATTTTTGTTTTTTTTTTAAACATTTCAATAATGTGTCAAATTATTTCTTTGACTTTGTTGATGGTTGAAAAAAACGTTGAGCTTTTACGATATAGTACAAAAATTTGTATCGTAAGACGTTTGTTAAAATGTAAACGTTATGTTAGACGAGAGACAGTAACAGAAAGAGACCGTATGTTAAAAAATATGCCTACTGTAAAGCTTACAGATATGTTTCGTTAAGTGAGTTTAGTTTCGTTAAGCGAGTACACTGCGTGTGTTGAGTAAATTTAGCAAAGACACAGTTCAACTCTGAAGTTTTACATGAAATTTTACTCAAAAAACGTTTGCATACTCGTTGAAAGGAACTAAAACTCGGAAGCTTAAGCCTATGTTAGCTAAAATGCAGTTACATTCTTTAGAAAAAATCGAACTATGTTAAGCTCACAGCGGTTAGGCTTTGTTTTTTGTTGTTGTTGTTAGGAACTCGCTTCATTAACTTAGTATATATATGAGTTATCTGTAGTGTAGTGTGTAGTGTATTGGCTATACAAACCTTGCCTTAACCGATGTTACAACCGTACCCACAGTGACATTCTCGCGTATATGAATCGGCCCATAAATGCTCTTATCCCAAATGGGCGGCTTATTATTGCGGTCGACGACATCTAACTCAACATCTACATCGGCATATGAGGGCGGGTCCCCGCGATCTGAGGCGCGTACGCGTAGGCGATATCGATCGCGCTGTTGATTGATCGATTTGATTGATTTGATTCATTGATTCAATGTGTGAAATGCAGTTAACAGCCAAATGTTAGGCACAATGTTAGCCGAAATGTTAAACGCGTTTCATGTTAGTTTTGGTCGTATTTGGTTTGTGTATTGGGTTAACGTTGTGTGTTTGTTACGTTACGATTACGTATTTCAATGGCATCGTTGTTGTCGGTAACAGGTTAACATTACGTTTTAAATTTGTTTTCGGTTTTTTTTTATTATTATACATATATGAAACATAAGTCAAATGAAAATTAGAAATATTTAGAAAAAAAGTATAATCTTAGGAGTATCATAATTAAAGCTTTTAGGGACTTGTTATGGGATAAGCAGGGATTGTTGTAGAGTACACGCGGGCCTTGTTAGGAAGCTTTAAGATAAACATATATTAAGAGTTTAATTTGGTATGGGATTATGTTTTGTAATTTTGATTTTCTATATTTTGACGAGACTATCTCTTGCACTGATTGAGAGAACCTAACTAGAACATGATGAAGTGTATTGGAAAATTGATGCTGAAGTAATGCTCGCTAAAAGAACTAGGTAGATATCATGTTTTGTTTAGTAAGTGTTCTGGATCCTTGAGCTAAAACCAGATACATTATGATTATATACAACACGAAGTACTCAGTATCTGTGTTAGTTAAGTTTTCATTTTTGAGGTTAGCTTACAATTTGGTGAGCGAATTGCGAATCGAGTTTTTCTTTGCCGGGTTAGCACAGTATAACATCAAATTATAGCAAACACTTCATATTTATATATAGTTGAGGGAAATTCGATTACTTACAGGATAACAACCCTAAATTGTTGACAACAGTTTCGAGAACACCATTTCATATGTAAATATATAAATAGGAAATTAAAAAGAAACAGAAAGATTAACTCGCCTCAATTAGCTGAACTCGCACATAAATTGAAATCAGATAAATGATATATTGTAAGAGGTGCAGTTAAATGATATGTTTAAGTAACGTCGCCTACAACAATATAGTTCTGTATTTGGATACATTACAAAACAAAACAAAAAGTATTTATAAGCATTTACACGCATTTTCCACGAGCATGCAAAAATGCGCGCAACAAAATTGTATTTTGCTTTATATTCTATGAAAAATTTGTTAGCTAAATTCAAAAAATGTTTATTTATTTTGTAGCTGACCGCAAGAGACCTTCAAAAATTCGCATAGTCTCGACAAAAATCTTTTTGCTAATTGGTTTTGGTTTCTATACTTTTTTTTAGGGGGTTTGTGTGGTTGTTGGGATTTTTCGGGTTAGCAAAAAAAGAAAAAATGAAAAAATTGGCATACAAAATCAGGCTACATTTATAAAAAAAAAAGAAGTAAATTCAGTAGTTTTATGTTTTTTTTCTTCTTCAATCTGTTTTAGGCATCAAAAATTGCACAACGATGCTCAAAAATAGGCGTGATCGTTTTATAGGGGCTGTTTGATAGAACCTGTTCATAGTTTCTTTTTGGTGTTTTTTTTTTTTACAGTTGCTTAAGCCTAGGAACCTAACACCACAAAAATAAAAGCAGCAGTTGGCAGTTAAAAGCTTTTTTACATAATGCTCCAGTTTCCAACCTAAATATACCCGAAGTTACCCTTAAAGTACCTTTTTTTGTGTTTTTGTTGATTTGTTTCAAAAAATGTTAAAAATCAATTCGCTTGGCATTTTGCTTATATTAAAGTTTTCTTTTATGGCCAATTACGCACTATAAACTAAACAAAAAGAAAATAGGTAAAAACAATAGAGAACTAACTAAAAGTAGAATATAAAGCGCATATATGGTATATATATATATGGCATTTCTTAAATGTAGTTTGTATGTTTCTCTTCTTTTTTTTCGAATGTGGCAAAAAAAACTTGCACTGCTTTTCACATCGAATTCGTTTGGCTATCAAAAAGAAAAAATATAGGCAATTGATAGCGCCCTAAAAGTTGTACTTTTTTTATATATATTTTTAGAGGGGCTTTGCACAAAGTCTCTTAAACAAACGAAAGGTGCAGTTGAAATAATAATTAGAACGGAATACTTAAATTTCTGCTACTTTGTTTTTGCACAAATGCCACGAAATCTGACACTTTTGAAACTCTGACGGCGCTAAGCGCTCAGTTTTGAATTGTTAGTAAAGGAAATGAAAGAATTTTTGTTGAAATTTCTTTTCGTTTCTGTAGATTTTTGACTTGTAAGTAAAATGATAAGACTTGGTTAGTTGGGTTCGCAAACTTAAAAGATTGTTAACGAATACGAAATACGAGAATGAGACATAAATCGGAAATCAAACACTTACGTCAAGCGGCTTCTTGAGCACTATCCAACCCGATTCGGCTTGTATATCGAAATATTCGAGATCGTTGGGATTGAAGGGCGCACTCAGACTATAGACAATGGCGCCATTGTTATCCGCATCCTCATCGGAGGCCGAGACGCGCAGAATGTTGGTGCCAATGCTCGCGTCCTGCTTAACGTTCTCCACATATTTCTGCAGAAATCGAAAATGGCAATATATAGATAGATATAGATAGTCGGGCTGAGTTGAGCACCCACCTGACGATCGAACAGTGGCGGATTATCGTTCACATCGGTTATCTCCACAGTAAAGGAGCACACGCCCTCCAGGCTGGGATCGCCCTGATCCGTGGCCTTCACCGTTACCGACACAAATTTGCCATCGTCGCCCTCGCGATCGAACACCTTGTTTGTGGACACCTCGCCGGTCTCCTCGTCGACGGTGAATTTGGTGCCCTTCTGATTCGGTTGCTGCACAATCGAGTATTTAACCTGACGGGCGACAAGAACATGCAAAATGGCTTAATGATTGACACAATTGTGATTACAGCCAGTTCGCCAGAGGCGTTGCCCCTTCGTCACGACATGCAAGGGCGGCCCCGCCCCCGCCCCCCTCTTTGGCTGCACTTTGCAGGTGCATTGAACTTGGCGCGTGGCAACTCGGCTCAAATCTCGACACGAAATCTATCGCACTCGCGCGCTCTAATGCAATTTGGCCTAAACGTGCTGGCGCATGGCCTAAAAATCACGGGCCCATAATTAAAATGGGTAACACATAATTGCAGCTGCCTTCGGAAAAGCAACGCAAGTAGGACACTTTTTTAACAAAATAACTATTGGCGATATTCATGAAATGTTAATCACATTTTTTGCATGACAAATTTTTTTATTATATTTGCGATTGCCTTTGTTGAACTTCTTTTCATGTCTAAAGAGTTCTACAAATTTGGTATTGCCCTGCAGTATACCTATATTCTATACATCGAAAACTAAGCCGAGCAAAAAACCAAGGAAAAATTAAAAATCAGGCAAGGAAACTTCATCTTAGCTTCAAGTTATCGGTAATCGAAATTACAGATTAGGTAAAATAGCAAAATCTGTAAATTGAGATTCCATTATTAAACTTGATCAATATCCTCACAGTTTTTGTCAATTGTCAAAAGTATAAATGGCAGTGTCGATATCTGATGAATATCGTTTGAAACTATTAAAATCAGTATCGATAACAAATTATTAAAGATTTAAAGAACCTATGATGACAATGTTAACGATAACACTGTCGATAATAACGATTTGATATAACATTAATATAATTTAAAGCTTTTAGTAGCTAAAGTCTAACGTCAAAAATATCTATATATCTAAATATCGATGATTCCACGCAGTTTTTTGTCGACTGTCGATTGTCCAAGTTATCGCTTTTACTAAGCTACAAAAGTAAAATGGCTGCGTCTATTAAATATATCTGGTGACTATTGCTTGAATCTATTAATTAATAATTAATATTATCGATAACAATTTATTTTAGATTTTTAAAAAAACCAGTATTAATTTGAAGCGTCGACTGCAATGTTATCGATAATATCAATTTGATGTATTTTTCAGTCATAAAAACCAACGATGGTTTTGCAGTAAATCTCTCCGCTCACCTGTCCATTGACGCCCTTGTCCTCGTCGGTGGCCACCACTTTGATCACTGGACTGCCATTGGGCGCACCCTCCTCGACCTTGGGATAGTAGGTGCCGCAGTCCTTGAACACGGGCTTGTTGTCGTTGACGTCGGTGATGAAGACGACGACGACCGCGGTGGAGGTGTGAATGGTCTGATCGCCGTTGACGCAGCAGGAGCCGTCGTCCATGGCGGTCACGTTCAGCTCGTACTTGTCGCGGTCCAGGGAGATGGCCTTGTTGTGCAGTCGGATGACACCCGTTATGTCCTCGATGACGAACTGGCCGGACGAGGTGCCGCCGCCGACGAAACCGAAGCGCACATTGTCGCCGTCCTTGTCGGAGGCGACCACAGTGGTGACCAAAGTATTCGGACCGGCATTCTCGTCCACGTTCGGCGTATACACCTGTTGCGAAAACTTGGGCTCCTCGTCGTTCTTGTTCTTCGTATAGACGCGCACGGTCGCCGCGCCCGATTTGGCCGGCTCACCCTTGTCCTTGGCCGTCACAATGAACTCGTAGTAGGCGTTGTTGTTGTCCGCGTCCAGCTGCTTGTTGTTCACAATGATGCCGTTCGAGTCGACCGCGAAATGATCGTCGGAAACGAGATACTCGATCTCGGCATTGGCCCCCGAGTCGGCGTCCATGGCCTTGACGCGCAATATGCTGGTGCCCAGCGGAATATCCTCGTCCACGTTGTGGGCCTGATAATCGGGCAGCTCGAACTTGGGCGCATTGTCGTTCACATCGGTCACGCGTATGGTCAGCTGTGGTTACATTATATATATTTGTAAATGGCATTTCAATGTGCATATATAATTGTATGACTTTACCTCAACGGATGTGGAGAAACCGCCGGAATCCTCGGTGGCCGTCACAATCAGCGTATAGACGTGCGGCTGACGCAGGTCCTCAAAGTCCAGCTCCTTGGCCAGCTTGACAATGCCCGACGAGGGTCCAATGTTAAAGGTGCCGGCGCCCTGGCCCTGTGCCTTCAGCGTATATCGTATCTCACGGTCCGCAAACGATTTCGCCTTAACCGAAATGATGCTGAAAGAAGCGAGGCGGCGCGTGGGGTTAGTACAACGGGGCGTATGGAGCTGACAGTTGTGGCATGTGGCATGATATGTAAAATGCTGCATGCATATATTATAGACAGTCGGCGCTGTCCTGCCAGGGCCGACAGGGTTGCCATCTGTCTGTCTCTCTGTCACTCGCTCGACTGCCTTTTGACAGTTGTTTTCCTGCTATTGGAATTTCAATGAGCCAACTCTGGACGCACATTGTCATGCTCTAATTCGCATAACTTTTATTGGCAGTCCCAGCTTGCATTTGCATACACTCAGAGAAAACAAAGCCCATTAAATCACTTTGCCCGTAAAATAAGATCCCACTTTAAAAGCGTTTTTCATTTACAAAATTCCTAACTACATTCCTAATTTAAGAGTGCTTTTTAAATGTAAATTTCCTAAATTCAACTCAGAAATCATAAAAACAAACCCATTAAATTACTTTGCCCGAAAAATAAGATCCTATTTTAAAAGCTTTTTTTAATTACAAAATTTCTAATTACATTCCTATTTTAAGAGTGCTTTTTAATGCAAATTTCCAAAATTCAAAACTATAATTCTAAGAAAGTATGTTCTAAAAATTTAGGCATAAACGTTGATAAAATATAGTTAGGGTTGAAGTTATTTAAATGAAAAATCAATATTACAAAATTAATAAAAACTAATTAAATTACTTTGCCCAAAAAAATATGATCCTATTTTAAAAGCTTTTTTTTAATTACAAAATTTCGATGTACTTAAAAATATGAGCCTAAATGTTGACAAAATATAGTTAAGTTTAACCCAAAAATCAATATTGTATTCGAAGTGTTTTTTAAATGAATAAATTCCACAAATGCTAACATGCTAAACTCAATCTAAGAATTCGTAACATTTTGTACTTAATTGGTTTATATATTTTTTTTATTTCTGCTAAACTAATAGTTGATTCTGAAATCAATTAAAAATCGTATATAACTAAAGAATTCTCAAAAACAAAATTGACTTTGAATTTTTGGGAATATGGCGACAACAAACACTTTTTGGGTCGTTCTAGAATTTCGAATGTCGTTCTTCTCAGAACTACTTACTCGGAGTCCTTTTTCTGGTTCTCGGGTATCTCAGCCTCGTAGCCGGGCATATAGAACTGCGGCGCCCGCTTGCCGCCGACTATCGAGAGGCGCTCCTCGGGCGTGCTCTGGAAGCGGCGATCGTCGACTTTGCCGTTCTGATCCTCCGCCTTGACGTACAGCACGTACTCCATGTCCAGCTGGAAGAGATCGGTGCCGCGCGTGCGCACCACGCCGGACCGTTCGTCCACCTCGAAGCGTCCGCCCGTGCGATCGCGCACGATGAAATAGTGGATATTGTGATCCGTGTCCGGGTCGCGGGCCTGCAGCGTAAAAACGGGCGTATTGGGCGGCGCATTGAGCTGCACCACCGCCTGCATCGGCAGCGGTCGATTGATGAAGTAGGGCGGCTCATCGTTCACATCCTTCACCAGGATAATCACGCGCTGGTTGTCCGTGTACTTGATGCCAGCTGCAAAAATGGTTGTGAAAACAAAAGAGTTGCAATTACTTTTATTTTACTTTTTCTTTTTTCATTTCTTTTTTTTGTGTGTGCGCGTTTTGTTTGTCTTGCAAGCACTTTTGCATATGCATGTGCATACTTTTGCTGCGCACTGTGTTGTGGCTAGCAAAAAGTTTGCTTTGGTTGCAGCCATTGTTATTACAGCTAATGGATAGTTGGGTTTTGTCAAGGGAGAATGCAAGAGAAAACAAGGCAGAGAAAGGAATTTCCACAATTTCCCCCGCCCCCTAAAACAGGAGGGGAGCTTGCCATTGTCGTCGGGGCGTGTAATTTAAAGCGCTCGAATTTCAGTTAAGCCAAATGCAAATGCAATGAGCCGGAAAATCAGTTCAAGGCAGAATGTTGCAAGTTGCAAGTGGTTGAAAGTGTGCCCCATCGCTAATTATTTGAAACTTTCACAAGTGCGAAATGCAAATTTTTGGCAGTTAGCAAATATAAATTTCAACATTGTAAATTTTTAATAAATTGTAACTGGTGAATTTCTTTAAAAACTGCTAAAATCTGGCTACATCTTGCTATTTATGAAATTGATTTCAAGGAAAGTAACTTTTTTTTGTTTATCTTCATTTCATTTTCATTTGAATTGATTTGGTTTTATGAAAATTGATTCACTTGCTAATGAAAATTATACACATACATTTATAAATGTTTGTTATTAAATTATTATTACGGCATTTTTAAATAATTAAACAAATTTAGTCTTAAGCTGCAAATACAATTCTATATTAAATTAAAATTCTTATAAATTTTCCACTAAAGTTTTATTTGTATTCAATATAATTAAAGCCATCTCCTTGTAGATTCTGAGTAGTTAATCTTGATTCTGTGGCTTCAATTATATGAAATTTAATTTTCGCTTTCTATCCCAGTAACATTAAATTCAGCAGAAAAAGTTTTCTAGCTAATCATCCACAGATTACATTTAGCACTTAGAAGAATTCAACAACCAGTCCCGAGTTCTAGGAAAAAATGTGTAAGTGTTTTTTTTAATTTAAAAAGGAAACTTGCGCGCTAAAATTCTACAGAACTTGAGCAAAAAATTGCCTTAAAAAAAATGTAAAAAATAAAGAGCATGAAAAAATCAATAAAACAGCCGCCTGCGAGGTCGGTAAAAAGGGAAAAAATAATGCGGGGTCGGCTTAGCTACCTTTGCAAAATGTCTGCAGCGGAAAATACCAATCATGTTGTTGTCGTTGTTGTTGTTGGTTAGCACAAACAGCAACAACAAGCAGAATAACAACAGCAACAGCAACAACAACATGGCTGCCCTGCAAAGGGGCCAAAAAAGGAACCCCAATGATGACGCTGGCGCTTATTAAAAGTGTGTGCTGCTGTGTGTGTGTGTGTGTGTGTGTGTGTGTTTGTGTGTGTTGGAGGTGTAGCGTGTAGTGGTAGACAAATAAGACAGACGATTTACTTGCCCTTTGCAAGTAGAGGCCCCAGGTCTGAGCACAAAAGCAGAATGAAATTCGAGCGCAATAAAAGCAAAGAAAAAACGTATAACAAGCGAGGGTGGAGCTGCCTGGGGGATGGAAGGGAAGAGGGGGAGCATGTGTAATTTCTCAAGTGCAGCAAAGTGAATTGTAAACAGGTAGCAGCACAGAGTGCGCCCTTCAACCCGCAATCCCGCATCAACTCCCTTTTGGTAAGCAAATATCGTGCCAAAAGTAAAGAGACCAAAACAATACAAAAACAAAACAAAAAAACACGCGTCAAATATGAACACGTTAAGGAGCAAAGGAAGCACAACTACAAAAAAAATATATATATATATATAAAAATGTGTATGTATATATTACTACTCAACAGATTGTACAAAAATGCAACAAAGTTTGGGGCGACGTCTTGGCAACTTCTACATCTGCATTCGAGCCAAGTTTTGCTATTTGCCAGCTTTTTGGCATTGTTGTAGCGCTTTTCTATGGCTTAAGCTGCAGGGCGCTCGACGGGCAGGTAAAGTTGAAATTTAAATAACACGAAATACATAAATGAAAGTTGTTCCCATTGTTGTAATTTTTCAAAGAGAGAAGGCGAGAGAGGGAGAGAGAGAGAGAATGGGCGCAACATTGTGCATTGGGACGTGCCACAAAGCAGCAGCCAACATGGCGGATATCCGTGGCGACAATGCACACGATGAAAACAGGCAGCAGACCTAACGAGAAATGGCAGGGCGCACATGGCAGGGGTGGGGGTAGCGACGGGTGAAGGGTGAGGGGTGAGGGGTGAAGGGTGCGAGCATTGCTTTTGTGCTTTGAAAAATGGCTAGCGCAAAAAAGATTTTCGACTCGTGGCTTTTATTCCGGCCCTAAGCCCTGAAAATTGCCCAAACCGACTTGGCAACAACTTCAAACAATCCGCATTTATTATTTGATTTAGTTGAGCTTTTCAAATAAGTAACAGAAATTGAAAATAATCGAGCTGTTTCCGGTTTTCGGGCAGAGTTTTCCTGAACCTGGCAATAAACAATAAACTGAAAATGGGAACAGCTGCTGGCGGGTTTTGTTCAAGTTGCCAATTAAATTAATCAATTTTATTTTGTTATTTAAAGTGGAAAGGGTTTATTGGATCAGCAATTTTTTTCACCGCTATTGAATCTATGTCAAACTTGTGTAGATATGCTTGGGTATATCCGCGCCAGATAAATTAGTAAGATTTTTTGGCTAGGCTAACTCTATCTCCTTTTTAAAAAGGTTTGACATGTACGGCGAATGTCATGTTTGGTGATTGATTCTCTAGATTGATTCTACATTCAGAATAATAATTATCCTCAATTTTTTGGTTTAAAAATTATGCCAAAATGCCCTAAAATTTTGACAGTGTAGCTACTATATTTAAAACTCTCACAACTTTGCAAAAAAAAACAATCGACTTTCACGTTGATGGCATTTTGTTCATTCACACCCATAACTTTGTCAAAACTCAACCGATTTTCACGTCTGATGGCATTTTATTCATGGTTTATCCTCTAGATTATTTCTGCATTTAAAATATGTGAATTTTTGGAAATAAATTTTTTTGGAATTTTTTGGGAAAAAAGCATGTACCCCCCCCTTACTCATTTTGGAAAAAAATATTTTTTCAAAATTTAGAATCCGGAATTTCTATTTTTAATCGATTGTGGTGGTCACAATTAGTATAAAAAACAACATTAAAACCGATTCTGAGGGGGTCAAATTTTTTGTCAAAAATCATGCAAAAATTGACAAAAATTTTAACATGTAAAGCTCTCGGATTCATAGCTCCCATATTTCAAACGCCCATAACATTGTCAAAACTGAACCGATTTTCACTTCTGATGGCATTTTATTCATGGTTTATCCTCTAGAATAATTCTGCATTTAAAAAATATGCATTATTGAAAATATTTTTTTTTGATTTTTTTGGGAAAAAAAACGTGTACCCCCCCTTACTCATTTTGGAAAAATTTTTTTTTCAAAATTTAGAATCCGAATTTCCATTTTTAATCGATTGTGGTGGTCACAATTAGTATAAAAAACAACATTAAAACCGATTCTGAGGGGGTCAAATTTTTTGTCAAAAATCATGCAAAAATTGACAAAAATTTTAACATGTAAAGCTCTCGGATTCATAGCTCCCATATTTCAAACGCCCATAACATTGTCAAAACTGAACCGATTTTCACTTCTGATGGCATTTTATTCATGGTTTATCCTCTAGAATAATTCTGCATTTAAAATATGTGAATTTTTGGAAATTTAGCACTAATTAAATTTCTAGGGAATTTATAATTCTATATTGATTATAATCAGTGTATTTAATTATTTGAATTTGAAAGCCCTAATTTTAAATCGTCAGTTAAGAAATTTAATTAAATTTTATACACAAATAGAAGATACTTAATATTAAAATGCAAATCTCATAAGGAATCGATAAGATTGCGATATTTAAATAAGTGCAATGGGCTTTATGATTTCTAAATCTAATTCTGATAAAAACCTTGAATGGAAAATTACAGAGCTCAAATGCAAATGCTTGCTAGCATCTGACTCCTTCCTCTCCTATATTTGTGACAGTTTCAAATAGAGTTGTCTTAACTTCCTTTTCCTACATATGCAGAGATAGAAATTGATTTATGACAGTCTATTAGTTCCTTTTGTATGTATTTTAAATTGCTGTCGCCCGTGCATGTTGGTAACTATCATCAGTATCCTGTTGTACAGTGTGTACACAGTATACGGTCTTCGTTCGGTGTTCGGCGTCAGATGACATCACATTACGAGACCATTAAAATAAATTTCTAAAACGTAGAGAATAAATAAATTTTGCTTACGTTGCACGCATAACACGTAACACACAACTTTCAGTTGTCAATTTTGCTAACAAATTCAATTTTTATGCGCATCAATTTTTAGCACAGAGATTCCAAGGACCAAGGACCACCCAAGCAGCATGCTTGGGGGCATGCTGGCCCCCCAATGCTGTGTTAAGATACTTACAACAGAGTTGTGCGTACCGCGCGCGCCTCGCCCCCTTCAAACAACTTCCGTTCCGGCAGAGTCGCATATAAAGAGCGACGTTTGTGTAAATGTGTGTGTGTGTGTGATATGTGTATAAAAAAGAAATCTTGAAGCTGTGCTACCCACTTGAAGCTGAAGGCAGACGCTGCGCCTCCAACAGCTGAGTGTGGCAAGTGTGGCAAGTGTGAGTTGTCGTCAGTGCAGCCACCCTAAGCGACATATCGCGGCGCTGTCTGTGGAGGAGGACTTTGGCATCGACTGCTCTGCATCAACTTGTGCTCAGCACTTTGCCACTCTCCGCACTTTGCACTACACCAAGAAGAAGACGAAGCAGCAGCAGCCGCAGCAGAAGAGGAAGCACAAGAAGTAGACGCAGAAAGAGTCCAGAGTCCGCAGACGCCGCTTTCAACTTAATCCATTGAAACAATAAGCAGCTTTGTTCCGCTTTTGCCCATGAGCTTGTCGCCGTGGCTTTGGGCCTGCTTTTGTTTGGCAACCGTGTGTTACCCAGCGCGGAGATCGACAAAAAACTTGGAAGAAGGCTGCAGTTAGAAGTACACGACTCGGAGATACCCAGCACTCGAATCTAAAGTCTACTGTCGGCTTTGGTTGACAGAGAATCTATTCATTTAACATTCAATTCGAGTGGAGATGCAAAATAAAATTAAATAATAATAAAATTAAGTAATAATAATAAAAATAAAATTAAATACAATTTAATTATGTGTGCTATTCGAAAGCCCAAAAGCTAAACTTGAATTATTTAAAAAATGGGGTTTTAGGTCGAAAGGAGAATAAATTAAGGAGGATTTATCGAATTATGGGAAAATGAACTGTCAAAGAAAACACTCAATTGAGCTCAACTATTATCGATATTTAAATAATGTAGACTTGCTAAAAATGAAAAATAAAAACGATCTGCATACACTTTCCATTAGTTATCTTAAAAATGCAATTATTTATCGATATTTATCGACTTGGAAAACCAGGATATTGACTCAAACCGATATGCCTGCTGCTTAAACTCAATATGGTCTCAAATATCGCTTTTTCATTGATGACCACAGGGTATGAGAAAGAAGAGAAAAAAAGAGTAGCAGCACCAAAAGCAGATTTCCGTTGTTTTCAACACTGGCAACTTTTAGCCACGCGTTACGACTCTTTCTGGCTCTATCGGGGCTTTCAGTGTTTTTTTTCTCTCTTCTCTTCATTGTTGTCTCAAACGGCGCTGAAGTGCAAAGCAAATTCCAGACAATGACTGGCGCCTTTCCGGGTTGCATTTTGGCTGACTGCTGCAAGTTGGCTCGTGTTGCTAACCCCTAAGCAGCAGCCAGTGCAGCCAGTGCAGCATCCCCTGCCGCAGGTCGCGGCTTATGGCTTATGATGACAATGGCTGAATGGCTCTGAAAGCCATCCCTTGGCAGTGATAAACAGAGCATTAAAATTGCTGCTGCTGCATGGTTTTGACTCCTTAAGAGTTTGCCAACGCCTCGCGTGCGACTGTCACATAATGCATGTGGTAATTTTGATAAGAAATGGGTTCTACTTATTGTGAAAGCGCCGTAACATCAGTGGCAAGTGCCAATGACACCAGCTGAAAGTGCGACTTAAGCAATAAATTACACCTCCAAAGGAGACCTCGTGTGTTCTGTAAGTTTTGTGCTTAGTTGAGTTTTCAGAAAAAATATACCACACATGAGCTTTAACGTGCTTAAAAAACACTTGCTATTCTTAAAGGACAAGGGGCTTAATTAAGGATAATGCCGTACGATTTTTCGTTAGTATATATTTTTGGGAAATAAGTTTAATTAACTTGATTATAGAAATGTCGCATAAAATTCGATAAACTTATCAAATACAATAAATTTAGTAAACAGCTATTATTTGTTTAGTTTATATATAATAATACATATATTAATATATATAAATATATATTAATTGAATGCAGCCAAAATTTCACAAATAAGTATTTTGTTCTTTCAAAAATATTATTCAATACAAAAAGGTTCGTAAAAAGCTTTATACCATTGCCAGGTAAAAGCTTCAAAATCTTTTTGAAGTTTATGGAAAAGATCAGTTGCACTAAATTAAAGCTGGAAACACCGCTTTGGGTTCAAGTTTTATTTAATTCAATCAATTTCAGCATATTCGCTTTTATTCTTTTTCCTTTTCAATTTTCATGAGCATAACGAAAGCTTGTGCACATTTTCGTGCCCAAAAAAATAAAAACATATATATTTTGTTGTTTCCAATTCATTGCGCAGATTTATAAAATGGTCTGCAACAAATTACACCGCCATAAAAAGCTGCTCGAACAACTACATTTTAGTTGACATTATTTGATTGTCACTTTTCCGCATCTTAACTTTTGGCTTGGCTGTGCGTTGCAGGGTTGAGGGGCGAATTCGAATGGTTTATTGATGCAACTTTTAGCAGCCCCTTGACAATTCATTTTGAGCTGTCTTCCGCCTCGCCGTGACAACCTGACATCATCGCAAGGTGGCAGTTCATAATAAAGGGGATTTTGAGAATTTGGTTCACTTTAAGCTCTCAGCTTGATTAAAATGCAGTCAAGTTGAAATTTTCTTGACTTTGGCATTCCGATTGCGTTTTTGGTCAGAACCACAAATGAATATTGTGCTTCATTTTTTCGTTCGCCTTACGACTTCATTTTATGCGCCCGATAAATACGTGCAGGCAACCCCGAGAACAAGAGAATTGCAGGAATATGGACTGAAGGTAGCTCGTTTTGGGATTTTTATGACTCGCGTAATATTTGCGTGATGGGTATTTCCTCTTCATATATATGTATCTTTATATATATATGTTCTCTTGATGGGCCACGTGGGCGTGCATTTAATGAAGCTGCCAACAAAAGGCATTGTGTATTAAGAAGTAGCCAAAGCTGAAGTCAAATATTGAACTTATTGATGAAGACAGGGGCGTCTGGGTGTGCGCAGGGAGGGGGTAGGGAGGGGCTGTAGCTATTTTGTGGCAGCAATTTCTAGAGCAGGGTAAAGTAAAATAATAAGTAATAAGTAAGTGGTAAAAGTAAGAAAATACGGCAAAAAGAAAAAGCTGCCACAGCAAATGAAATTCGAGATACTTTTCACACTCTTTACGCGAAGAAGTTACTGAGAAAATGTGTACTCAGAACTACACAAAAAGTGTGTAAACTATGCGTATACATTTGAAAATGTATTTATGCTGTAATTTAAGTTATTTAACATTAATACCAAGTTGCCATAATGGTGGAAAGCATAAATAAATAAGCACAATTTTGTAGAGCTAAGATTTACCCTATTTACAAGAATCAACGAAACATAAATGTAATTTAATAAATTAATTTCTTTTATTTCATATGTATTTTTTTCTAGTTTTATTTCCAGTTTAGCTTAATGTAATTCCTAATCAGTGAATAATTTAATTAGCTACTCTTTAATGGAGCTGTTCGCTTAGTGCACAACATTAGCTGCTTATAATTCACAACTCATTTAAGCCAATTTGATGGTAACGACTTTTAGCTCGTACGTTTATGGCTTCTGTCTAGTCACATCGTTTAGTGGCTTAAACACTTGACTGAAACTGGTTTGCTGCAGCTGTCGTGCTAATTAAAACATTTGACAGCATTAAAAATTTGTCATTTGCAAATCAGCATCAGCACAAACTTCCCCCTGGATGGATATAATAGAAATATATATATATGCACACATATATATATTTATATACATTCATAGTAAGTACGATGTGGCATCTGGTGGCTGGCACACAGCGTGCAGTCCTCGGCTTGAGTTGCCGTTTATTGAGTCACTTAAGAGCTGCGCAAATGAGTTAACACCTGGCAGAGGTAGCAACGTGTTTTGTTGGCCCGGTTAGAAAGAGTGGATGGGGACTTGACTAACAGACACAGTGTTGTCTGGCGCTGTTTTTGAATGCAAAATTATGCGACAGCCCAGGCGCAAAAACTGTGTGCTGTAATCTAGAGACGCGAGCTTCGAGCCTCGATGTCTTTTTGGCCTGGTTGTGTGAGCTGCATTTGGCGCTATCTGCCACGCCTCGCCGCCTGTCATGGCAACAAATTGGCAGTTTCAGATAAAGATAATGTTATGGCTGCTGTTGCGGATGCTGCTGCCGCTGCCGTCGCTGGGGCAGCCGTTAAGACTTTTACTTTAGTAGGTGTCACATTTCTCTCTCGATGCTACTGACAAATAAAGCTGGCAGTTTAAAACGCTGCGGCATTCGCCCGCCTGGGCCAGCTTTGCGGCGCTTTTGGCCGCATTGACGGCCAGCCATAAAGCATAAGCCGGCCATGATTCCCGGCCGGCAAGTCGTAGCCACATTGCCGCTAACGTTATTCCATTTAATTGGCAATTTCAGCACAGCAGCGGCAGTGAATACATAAATATAAGCAAATAAAAAACATGAATAAAAAAAATAACCAACATTAATAAATTAATTAGCGTGGCCCGCGTAAAGAAGTTGGAAAGACTCTTAGCAGTCCAGCCAAGCAAAGAGTCAATTAAAATTTACGCAAGGAGCTCGGAAGCCAGCCTGGAGCCCATTTACGGTGCAAAGCAATTGCAGGCAACGTAAAGAAGCAAATATAATAGTTAAAAAATTTAAAAAAAAAACATTGTCTTCAAATAAAAACTTGAAATACTCTCTTAAAACAGGGAAAGTAAATTAATACATTAAGGGTATTTCTTAAAGTTAAAGTTTGTGAACAGTAGTCCTGATAGAGATGATGGGATAGAGATGAATGAAATTATATGTAAACTCAAGCGATTTGACTTTATAATATCTCTCAATTCAGTTTTTTAAGGGACTAAAGTTAGAAAAAGAGTCTTTAACAATATTTTTAAAATCTAAATCCTCAAGAAAACCTTTGTATGTCTACTAATTTTAAATATATTAACATAGTTATGTATTTAAATTTATGTTTTTTTATTTTGATTTGGTATATTTGATTTATAATTGTATTATATGTTCTTCAGTTTTAGTATTGTATACTTTTCTTCATTCTTTATTTATTTTAATTGTTTATATATACTTTTTTTTATATCGATAACGAATTTGGTTAAGTTTTAAGCATATAAACTGGAGTGAACTAGAAAACTATGCAAAGTGCCTGATAGTAAAAACTTAATATTTATTCAACTTTAGACAATTAGTAAGTAGCTCTAATCGAGATCGGAAAACATTTTAAAATTTTAAAACCAATTTGTGCGCCTTTTAAGAACTACTAATCGAAATATCCCAGAAATTGGTAATTAGGTGGTTGTTTACTTTCTCCAAACTCCTGCACGTTATATTAAAAAAACATTTCAAACTTGGCTTAATATACTCTTCAATTTACCGTTTGGCCAACACCTTGGGGCAACTTTGCGTGCGCTGGCAGAAGCTTTCGGCCTGATGACGCCCCCCGCTTGGCCCCGTTGCCAGCTCGTCAAGTGAAATTGCGCACATGGCAGACATTAAGCGAAAATTAATGAAATTTTCTTTACGCTGGCGGAAAGGTGGGCTTAGAGTCATGACTTCAGAGCTCCAGTGAGCTCTATCTATCTGGCTATGGCTGTTATCCTGCCATCAGGCACGAGCCTGATTGAGTTTGATGGCGATTGTGTGCGCCAACTGCGCTGACTCTGACTTGATTGCAATTTTCAGAGCCAACATCAGGCGGAGCAGGTAGCGCAGGACTTGCGGCAGACAGGAACAGCCGGCGGGCACCTGCATACCAATCAGACCAATGGCAACAGCACCAGCAGCAGCAGCAGCAGCAGCAGCATCAGCTGGCCTCGTCAGTCATTAAGGCCTCGGGCACGGCATATTGCCACGGCACATTAGTTTCTCTTCTATGTTTTTTTTTTCTGTTTTTTTATTCCAGGATTGATGAGTGAGCTCTCTCTCTTTCTCTGTGTCTAAGCTAAAGCTAGATAACATTTGAGTTGAGGCCGTTGAAGTGCTTTAAATTCTTTGTGCACCCAAGTGCTATCAAAGTGCATAAATTTTCATTCGACCTGCCAAGGCAGCTGTCATAGAGAATGCATTGAGCTGTAAAAGTCACTGATAAACATTTGCAACATTTGCTGCAATTTGCAATTGTTGTTGTGACTTGTGTGAATTGCATTTAATTAATGGCCAGGCAGCTGCTCAAGTGGATTTAGCTCCTGGCCAACTGTGATTTAATTCTTGGAATTTAACAAATAAATACTCATATCATTTGACTCTGTCAGGCATTAAATTTCGAATGCGTATTCAACTTGATATTATTATGATGTTGCTGCTATTGTCATTTCTTATGCAACTTCAACTAACAACTTGTCAATGAAAATATCAATGATTATTTGGAATCCGCCAATAAATCAATCTGTGTACATCATTAGTTGCCAATTAAGCAACGCCCTCGGCTGTTGCACAGAAATACTCCCCAAGCAGCAGAAAACTAATTATAGTTTTAGGTCGCATTTGATAAGTATTTTAATGCCAGCAACTAACCAATAATATCCTTAATAAGAGCCCATAAGCTATATAAAGTCTGGGGGAGTGCCCCACCCACCGTTGTACGCCCCAAAGCCAGAGCAAAGCGTGGCGCAGAAAAGTATGCTATGAAAATTGTTGAACGTGTTGCCGCAAGTATTTCAAGTGGCTTGATGCCAGTTGATGCTGATGCTGATTTGTGTCTCGCATGTGCTGCATACTAAAGAGATGGCGTTATCAGCGCGCCACGCCCATTTAGGCCACAGCCTGACCATTAACTTAATGTTAAAATGCGTGTGGGAAAATTGTACAAATTAAAAGTAAATATTCAAAAATTAAAATGTTTTTATGCTGAAAAAGCTTGGCGCATTAAGCCATGTAAATGACACGTTGTTGTCGTTGTTGTTGTTGTCGTTGTTGTTGCTTTGGCCATCTGACACGCACTTTCCATTCAATAAAAATGAAACCACAAAATGGCGCAGCAATTTACACGCAATGGCCAGTTGGCATGTTGTCATTAAAAACCCAGTCCCAACGATCCAAACACTATCAGATTTTCGCTGCTCTGCTCGATTTTGTTGTAAGCAGCATACACCGCGGCCCTCCATCCATCCCTGCCTCACACTTCCCCTTCATCAACAGTGGAGCAACGCGCGAGCATTTTGCATTTTAATGAGCAAACGTTCACGTTGGGGAGGGCACTGCGTTTGGCAGCCACTGTACGCTCATAGTGTGAACAGTGTAAGTGCAACGCGCCCTTGGGTGGGGTGGTAAACGGTGGCCAACGGGGTGGGTGGGGGTTGGTGGGGGTTAGTGGGCTGCGATTGCGGCCCAAAAGCTTTGGGCCACGCAGCAGAATTTCATGTTGGCGCGGCAAAAACAAATTTTAACCCAAAGTTCACAGCATGCATATAGTTTTTTATTTCTCAGATCCCAGGAAAGTTCGCCCCTTTACATATTTTTTTTTTTTTGGTCCGAAACCCCTCGAACAATTTGTATTTGCAGTGTGAAAACAAAATGGCAAGCGGCCAGCTCAAAGTCCACCTGCTGTTTGATTTGTGTCCTCTGTGTTCAGCTCAGTATTCGAAAGTGACCAAAAGAAAAAATCTCAAAAATAGAAATAAAAATAAACACGAGCAAAAAAGCGAATAAAAAGCATTCCAAATGTGTGCTTTGTATTCGCGCATCGACTATAAATATCGCCCCCAAGTGAACGAACGGTAAAAAACGGCGTTTAATATGATTATTTTTCAAGTTTTTCAACACCATTTTCTACTTATTTGTGCTTAACGTGGGCGAAAAAACCAACGGGCAAATATTTGTGCAGCGCAAATTGAATTTGCTTAAATGTTTGAAATTGGATTTTAGAAAATTCGCCTCATTTTTTATGGCAAGTTATGAAAGCGATTGAAATAAACAAATTTTAAATTAAACTTACTGTGGTGAGATTTTAAATACCATAGCGAATAATTTATAAATATTCTGCTCACATAATTACAAAGGAAAGTTATTTATAAATAATTTGTCAAAATATGAAGATTAAATGTCAGAAAAAATTTAAATTGCCAAAAGTTATCTCATACTAACTCTCTCATGGTTTTATGTGTATAATGTACATATTGTCATCAGTTCGTGACCAGATTACAATACCCTGGAAAACTTAACCATAAGCTAGGGCAATGAAATAATTACAAACATTTTAATGCGATGTCATTAATTGGATTTAAAAATTAATTTACAGTGCCTGCATGTTTAAGTATTCATTCACACGCATTAATCGCGCATAAAATGTTATTGACACATAATAAAACTTAATTATAGATTTTAATTAAATTCCTTGCCGTATTTCAACAGGAAACCTATTTAAATGTGCGGCCAAGGGTTAACAATGAAAAACATGTGAAAAAACACAGCTCAAAAATAACCTCAAAATTGGGGGCAAGTTTATTCGCCATTGATTTGCGTGCCACTAATTTTATTAGCGTGCGGCATGTGGCAAAATCAGCACCAATAGCAAAATCATTGACATGTAACAATTTCATAGATCAAGTGGCACAAACGCCACGCACAATTTTTAGTGGGCGTGGCTATTGAGATTGCGATTTGTGGCCGCTGCTGCTGCAGCTCAAATCAAGTGTAAGGACGCCGCTGTGCGTTTACTTCTAGCCAGCACTGGTAATAACTTCATTTGGAGCGCTTGGCGTGCGCTGCTAATTGGACCATGACGTGTTGTGTTTTTATTGTTGTTGCTGTTGCTGCTGTTGGCCAAACAAACGACGCGTCGCCCACACAAATCACAGGCATCGCAATTTTCAGCCGCTGCTAACTGTGATAAATAACTGCCGCAATAGAAGAAAAGTCTAGCTGAAATGACCGTGGCACCACAAAAACGCCCCCTGGCGGCCAAACACACACTCAACCCTTTATTACGCGCTATTCTCAGAATTAAAAGAGAGTTTATTGGTTTAATGTCTATGTAACTAAAAACTGCAATATATATTTAGAGAAAAACTATTAAAATGTATTGAGAATGAAATATAATTGGCAAAATCCCAAATTTCAACAAATTTGGCAAATGAATTAATAAACTCATTTTAAATTAAAGCCGAAATCGAAATAAGTTATAATTTCAAGCAGAATTTTGTCGATCTATTTTTAGTTAATTTTACACTGAGAACAGAGTATTTGGCAGTCGATTTCACTCCATTGCAAGCTTCTTTCTTGTTTGCATTGCAAATCAACATGCCACAGGGTGCACTGGGCAAATAGACCTTTGGGCTATGCGTGTCGCCGTGTCCGGCCGTTCGTCCGTCCGTTTGTTTCGCTGGCCGTTAGGTTATATTGTAATAAACGCAATTTGTGCCATGAATTATTACTGCGGCGTTTGCCAAAACGGATGTGCGAGCGCAGGCAGTACGAATGGAAATGGAAACAAGGCGCGCAATGCAATTGGAGGCGCTCAAGGATTTTACTCGCTCTCGCACTCTGCAGTGGGCAAGGAGGCGTGGCCAGCGGCAAGTTGGTTTCCTTTGTTGCACTCAATTCTCATTTTTATTTGTATTCATTCACACGAACAACAACAACAACAACTCGAGCTCTATTAGCAGCTCAGGCAAACTTTGCACTTTTTCTTTGCCAAACTTGATTTTCCCACCATAAATTTGTAGTTTTTATTTGAACAGCGAATTTTTGTTTTGTTCTTACGTTTAATTCTATTATTTTTCTAGTTTTGGTAAAAATCTTTTGTAGTAGAGGGCTGACCGTTTGCGGTCATAAAAAATGCAATTTATCAGAAAGCAAAGCAATTGGAAAGTGAGCTAAACTCTTGATTGATTGATTGATTGGATGATTGGCAGCGTGATTGGCAATTTCGATTTGATTTTGTTTGTATACACAATTAAATGTGTAACATTCTGATACTGTAAAACAATATATATCTATAGATAGATACTTGAATAACGGTCAAATTATGAGTATTAAATTTGTTTGTTTTCAAAATCAAGTTTTCATAACAACATATTTATATAATTATAGATTCTGTATTTAATTAATTTATCGGTAGCTGAGTACTTGAAGTATGTTGTATGTACTTTAAATTTAATTGCTGCAAAAATTAGACTCTATTGAGAAATTTCGGTATGGATTATTTACATAGTGTACATCAGGCAAATGTTTGCATATTCAACTAAAATACTTTACATGCAAACAAATTTGCTCATTTAAGCACTTATAAATTACTAATTGATAGTTTGATAATTTGCATATTTAGAAATAATAAATACAAGAATTTTCAATCATTAAAGTACAGTTCGAATTTAATCATATGACAGCTAGTTATCAATGATTTATCGACGTTAGAATATGTTGAAAGGCGGCTGAATATTAGCTTAGTAAATTTTAATGCTTTTTAATTATGATATTCACAAATGAACAAATCAAACACAGCCAAATATATTTGCGTTTTCCTGGCAGAAAATGAATTAATGAAATAAAATAAAACATATTGCAATCGATCAATTGACAATCGACACATCGTCTGATATAATTTATTTCACAGAGCAAAAACTGCTGCAAATAATACAACAATGTGACAGAAAATAAACCTTAATAAATAAAAATAATATTGCAGTGCACAGCAATGTGCAACAACAACAATCAATTCCATAAACCAGATGTGGCCCTGCTCAAAAAAAAAAAAAGAAAAACCTGTCAGCGACAGTTTTTGTTGAAAAGCCACAGAACGAAGTTGCAGCCGCAAAATAATCGGAAGAGACAAGCGACGGGAAACGAAATAAATGACTAAAAGGCAAGCAGAGTAACAGAGTTTTTAGTCAAGCTAAACGCCTAAAGGGCCAGACAACACAAAAGGCAAACAAACGCCGCACACACACACACACACACAGAGTAAAAACGGCAACAAAATGGCGCCCTTCTAGATTTTGAGTAGCCACGTTTTGTTGCCATGGCAGCGGCCGGATAAAGCAGCTGCGCCGCTGTCGCTGCCACTGTCGCTGCCTCTGTCGCTGCCTCTGTCGCAGTGCGGCCACAAAAATCTCTCGCGATGCGATTCTTGTTATGTTAGCTGGCCAAAATGGCGGCCCGTGCGAATGCAATGGCAATAGCATAAAACATAATGGCGTCCAATGATAAATAATGGCGCACATTTGTGCAGTCAAAACAGGAAATGCTCGTAGAAAACTAAACGACAAATGGAATAATAACACGAAGTCAACAGACAGACGCTGAGACAGAGAGGCACAGCGACGCACAGTCTGACAAGCTGCCAAAATGCCAAAAGTAAACACACAGCAACAGAAACGTAGCTCCCAGCTCCGAGCTGTACATAGAAACAGGCGAGCAACCCTTGGGCAGCTCCACAATGCCAAGAAAATGGGAAATAGCAACGTAAATAAAAAAGAAAAAAAAACTTGTGTACAGCTAAATACTTTATTGGGGAAAAAAGTTGATTTCAGTTTTGCCGGCGATAGACGAAATTCGGCAGAGCGTACAAAATTTTAGCTGAGCTTTGACTTTTTGGCTGTCAATAAAGTAGTTGAGTGTCGTTGTTTTTATTATTCTTCTTCTTCTACTTCATCTACGCGTTGTTGTTGACACTGCTGTTGCCAAAAGCCGAGAATCAGCTTATTATAATACGTAGTAGCCAAAACCTGAGAACTTTATGAAATTCAAGGCGATTTAAAGTCTGCGCAAGTCGACTTTGGAAACTATACTAGAAACTGTACTATATGAAAGTTAATCAGCGTGCATTAGGAACCTTTTTAAAAATATAATTGAATTTAAACGAGGCTGGCACAATTCTGTTGTAAATTTATTGAACGTTTTAATTTAACTACATTTGATAAAAAAGAAAACTATAATTATATAAAAGAATAATTAACAACACAATTCCAATATCAGATACAAATGACAACTTTTTTATATTTGTTATTAATTATAATTATTTATAATTAAATTGGATGAAAATATAATTGTATTTCTATCAGGCAGCCCGAATTCTGTTCTGAATTTGTATAAGATGATTTAGTTTAACTATATTTGAGGTAAACAAAATTCTAATTAAGAACAATACCAATATCAGAAAAATAAATATTTTAAGCAACAGGACTAACAACTTTTTTTAGTTATGTAATTATTTATTATGTTGATCAGTTAATTGATATTTTAATAATATATACATCACATTATTTTCATCGAGTTCTGATAGCTTACGACTTAAATGGCATAAGCTCTGACATCCGCAGAGTTAAATGCTGAAACCAAAGTCTCGCAGTTGTCATCTAACTGTCAGTTTGTTACTTTTAATCCCCATCAACACAGCTGTCAACTTTTTCTCATTGCCGTCTAATAGCTCCACAAGCAATTATTTCAATTAAATTTAACTTTTCCACTCCAATCCCATAAGTGGAATCACTAATAGACTGCCACACAAAAATACTTTAATCTAAAGTAAAATGATTCACAATTTGAGTCCCAACCGTAAATATGTGCCTAACTGAGCGTATAAGCTAAGCTCTCGTTTTGTGCTCAATCAGTTGTTTAAACTCAACTATTTCATATTCATTGAATTTTTTGAGCCACAAAATGGAATCTCTACACACTACCCACCAAACTCTCCAAAACGCAGTGAAAGCACTTTGAGAGCCCTCAACCAATGTCAGATACATTTCAACTGTTGCAATATTTGCAGGTTTCCACTGCGATTTTTGCATTATTTTATTTAAGTTTTTACTTCTTTCTTTTGTACTCAGTGCAGTTGGACTGCAAATTGTGTAATAGAGGATTCGTTATCGAGTGCGCGAAGCGAAAGCGAAAAATGTTCACTGAAAACAAATTGAATTTTGATGGCTGAGCACAGCAGTGGAGGTATTATTTTCGAACATTTTTATTGCTACAATTGAAATAAAAATGGAAGAAATTAAATTTGAAGGGTGTAGTGAAAAACTATTGACTCCTAGATACGCTGTTAACCGTAAAAAATACTGAAAGCAGCTGAAAGAATTTTCTTTTGATTGCTTGGGCACAAGTGTGCGAAAACTTTATTATCACTATTAATATAAACCTAGTTTGTCCTAGCTTATTTTGACAATAAAAAGAAAACACAAATATACCCTACTTAGCTATGTAAATAGAGTATATAAATAAAACATTGTTTGTGGCATGTTTTTTTGCAAAAAGCATTTTAGAGCACTGCGCAAAAAACCATACAAAACCTAATCATATACACAACAAAGCAGACTTGCCACGCCCCATTTAAAAATGTAATACCTCGCTTGAACCAAAAGAAATTCTAATTTGCCATAGCATACTTTGAGGAGCCTCAAAGCATATGTGAAAGCAAATTGAAAGTTGCCAATTGCCAGAATTGTAATAAAATCCGAAACAAATAACAAATTGGTACGTACATATCCTTTGCTATAAATGCGTATAAATGTGAATTTGTTTTTACTTGATTTGCCCATTTGCTACGCCTGGTACACAGAATCATCATTAAGTGCCAAATAAAATATTGTTAAACGCAATTTACTTCTCTCTTCGATTTGTGTCTGTTGTAGCTCATGTTATTGGCGGTCGAGTGTTGTTTGCCTTGAAAGAATCTCATTTGAAATCGAATCCAAATACAAACTCAAATACAATTCCAAATTCAGATCCATGTTTGTGCGCACATGAGTAAGTTTTCTTGTTAAATGTTTTCTACAACATTTGATGCAATTTTCTTGTATTGGACCATGGTTTTAATTTGCCTTAAGTAGATTTGCTTGTTGTTTCGAATTTGTTGCAGTTGCAGTGTTGTTTCTAATCATATTCAAATTTGGGCCAACCATAAATTGCAACAAGAAAATAATTTATTATTAATAATTACATTGAATTTACGTATTACAATCTTACAGTATTACATTTCCATTGGTATTGAAAAACAGCAAATTACCGAAAATCTACTTTTATTTAATATAAATTCTAAGCCGATGATAGTGAAAATGATATCGGCGAAGGGAAATCAAGACAAGCGAGTGTCCTACTAAAAATTTAATATTTCTCGCAAAACTCTGCTCCAAACAAAAGGCATATCCCTAATATTACATAACATTAGATTCAAGTTGTTCTCATCGTTCTTGATAAGCACATTTTAATAAGAAAAATATACATTTATATTTAATTAAATATTTTATTTGAAAGCCATTCTGTCAACTCGTAAATTATTAACCCAATTTATTTAAAGTCCAAAAAAATGTGTTGTCTGCTATCTGTATATCCCCTTTAAATCTGTATAATTTAGCAGTTTTCTAATGTCTATGGCCCACAAGCCACAGGAAAGCTCAAGGACGTGTTGTCAGCCAAACCGCATGACAAATACAATTTAAATGCAATTCCAATTAGAATTTTGACAGGTGGCTCTCGAACAAACAGGAACAACAACAACAGCAATGAGCATAAAAGCCACAGAATACAACAAAAGCGAGCGCAACAACAAATAAAATCGTTAACAATCAAATTGACTGTCAAAACTGTTGGCCAAAAGCGATTTGCATTTTTAATTTGGGTTAAGATTGCGCGCGCGCACGTATACAGGACAAGTTGTGGGTGTGTATGCGTGGGTGTGTGTGTATGTGAGTGTGTGTGTGTATGTGTAGGAGACAAAGGTAAAGCCGAGTCTCGGCATAAAATTCCCAAGCCACCCAGCTGTGTGACACACTTGTTGTTCTTGTGCGTTGTGCATTGTTTTTTCGTAAGCATTTGGCTGCCTTCGAAGGTTGCACAGCAAGAACAACATTACACATATACACACTTACATACACACACTATTTTATAAGGGTACAATATATTTTATGTAGCGTAAACTAAAACTTGCTAAATATTCACCATGCTCACATTGTCACATTGAAAAACTCGCAGATGTGCGACTTCCCCTATGCCCTCATGCCCTCTGCTCTCCCTTTCCCTTTCCCTCTCATTCCCCCTCGCTCTGTCTGTCTCATCTCTCTTTCTGACCATATAGAAAATTTATGCCGCGAAACTTTTGCTACGCGATTTCCTCAGCAGCAGCTCTTCAAAATTTAGGCCAAAACACTTTGGAGCCAGAAGAGCATCACGATGCGGCAGCTTTCGCAGCTCCGAGGTCGGGCAACGTTTGGTGGCATGGACGAATGGATGGCTGGATAGATGGATGGCAACTGCTGCAGCAGCACGAGCAAAACATCAAAATGAAATATGCCATAAATGATATTTACTCGATGCTTTTTGTCGACTCTCTGCACTGGCAAAACATGTGCTTCATAATTCCGAAAGGCAACTTTAGAAAATGCAACAGAATATCAAATGAAAAAGTGGCAAAAAAAAATAATACATAAAAACAGACTGAAAACTGACTTTGAAGAAAAACAGCATTTTATGATGGCAACTATAATTTGGTACCAGCCCATAAAATTTTGCTGTTCAGTTATGTAAAATATTCCTAAATAAATATAAAACAGAATTTTACCAGACATTAGAAATGCCAGAAAAATATTTATTTACAAATTTTAATAATGTAAATGACACTTTTTTTATCCATGCACAAAATAATATTCTTTATGAAAATCGCTTTAGTATTGACAAAGTTAAGTGAGTGTGTAATCCTGGCAAAATATTTTTAGTAGACTTTGAAAGAATTCATTGAAGTACAAATATTTGTAACTTTTGGCAGGAAAGTTGCAAGAAAATCAAACTATCGTAAAAGTATAATTTAGTTTGTTGTTGGTACTAATGTTGACATCAGTAATCGATAAGAAATATGCACAACAAAATGTAAGCATTATTAAATTTCAAAATTAGTTTTTATTCCAAAGTAAGGGGGCCCCTGGGAAAAAGTCCATTTTCAATTTTAATATCAATATAGAAATTAAGCAAAGACCAAATTTTAAAATTTAATTAGAGGCAAATTTAAAGGGCTGAGTCCTTTTCCACTTTGCTTCCTTATGTGCTGTCATTATAATAAAAGGGCATACGAATAGTGAGCGGGACCTTGAGCAGTTTGTCTTGACAGAATTTGTGAGCTCGGGCGTGCATATAAAACATGAAATTAATGCTTAATTAAGTGAGTTGCTTTGTCTACAGAGCGGCAAGAGATAATTTACCCAAGTAAAGCCCCCAATCTTAAACGCATGTGTGCAGCTGTGTGTGTGTGTGTGTGTGCATGTGTGTGTGTGTTACGTAATTACAAGTTTCTGAGTTTGGGAGTTCTGGCGCTGAGCGCTGAACAAAGCTTGTAAAATAGCAACGCAAATTTGTGACTCGATTTCACGACTTTGCCTTTACACGCAACTTAAATTTGCATTTTCATAATTTACGACACTCTGTCGTTCTTCCTCTTCTTGGGGTGTGCAATCCAAAGTTATGCTACATTTCGAGCTGCAGCAATAAAAATTAGCAATGCTGTTGCACAGTTGCATGTTGCATGTTCGCCTAACGCTCACCAGCTGCAGTTTATGACGTTTTATCTAGGGCCCCCCCTCCACTGGAGCCCGCCCCAGGGAGGCTTTTAGTTGAACTTTTACGAGTCCTGTGTCTCTGATATTAGCTCGACACTAGTTTTGCCGAGTTCTTTTTTCCTGGCGGTGTGTGGCAGGTTTGCAAAGTTTTTATCGCAAACAAAAAAAGTAAATTGCAGCTCTGTACTGTAAGAGCTCGGCTCAATAATATAAAAGGACATGCCTTAAAAGTTTTCGGGGTTTTTCAATCTTTGAACTGAGTGCCCAAACAGGTAAAACAGCAGCCGCCACCTGCCACAAAGTGGGGCCTCCGAAACTGCATAGCTCAACATTATCAACAACTTTTTCGCCACTTTCCACCCCTCGCTATATGAAACTGTGTCCTGCGTGTTGTTGTTGGTTTAATTTGTGTTTTGCATGCGTGGAAGTTTTCATTTTTCATGCACTGCATAAATTTCATGCTTTTTCCTTTTTACATGGAAAACGAAGCAAAAGAAGAAGGAAGAGTTGAGCCTCGGGTCGTCCGAAATCAAAATACCCTAGTAAATATAATGAAGTTGTCCCTCAGATATGTAAAGCGATATATATGTTATGGGCGATTTGTGATTATGTATAACAGATTCTTTGAGTGGTTATTTTTATAACAGTCTCTTTTTCTTGTAAATCTCTTTTTTTTTTTTGGTTAAGCTCGAAAAATTTAAATACCATTTTTGGTTTTATATATTTTCACAAAGTCTATAATTTGTTGTTATTTTTAAGCATAATTCAATGAGCATAAAAATGAAATTATATCGTTTGAACAAAAAATTCTGTGTAAATTAGAATACAATTTTATTAAAATATCCCTTTTCTATTACTTGCAATACTTATAATATAATTATCTAATGTTGATAAGATTTTGCTCATATTTAGGTTAAAACGCATTCTTCAAAGACTAATTTTTTTACCGTTAGTTTCTATGTTATATATATGATATGTATACAAAATATATATCTATATATTTAATGGCCTTCAAGTTGTATCAAATTCGATGCGTTACATATTATGAACAGAATTATTATACCCTTCTGCAAGTTTATAAACAGCCAGCTTTAGTTTTAGCGCTTTTCCCTTTTCTTCCAGTGCCGCTTCGTTATGTGGGCTTTGTTTTTGCATAAGTGACGGAATGCCAAAGCATAAAAAACAACAAAATTCAAGCCCAGGCTGGGGCTGCAATGTGTGTGCCTGTGTGTGTAGAGTGCATAAATTTTTGGGCGAAACAATGCGCTTGGAAATTTCTAAAACAAACACGCGCCATTCAAGTGGGCGACTCAATCAGTCAGCGCAACCACCCACCCCCTCCCCACTCCCACCCCCACCCTGACTCAAAACTCTGTAGAATGCCAGCCCGATTTGGAGCACCAAACTATGTCTGAAATCTGCATCAAATCATGCGTTTGTACTTAGCAAAACACCATTTCATGTGTGTTTGTTTATGGGTAGGCTGTGGGTGGGTGGAGGGGTGGCTTCTAATTGTTACGAGCATTTTCCTGTTGGACTTGGCACGCGTCCGCTGGCAACCCAACCCCTGCTAAAATATATATATGCGCCCTCCCTCTCTCCCACAAGCCACACATCTCGCTTCTTTCCAACTCTCTCCGAGTTCTGCGCATGCTCAGCTCTGTTCTATTTCATTTCGTTTCGTTTGCCAGCGTTCCCAGCGGCCCTCTCTCTCTCTCTCCCTCTCTTTAACTCTCCCTTTCGCCCGCCGTCCCAGTCGGGTGTGTATTGGCGTAGCATTTTAAATGAATGAAAAGTATTGTCGTAAATTCCTTGTACTTGGCTTACCAGGAAAAAATGCAACAGAGAGAGACAAAAAAAAAAACAAAAAACAGAAACTAACCTCCTAACTATGCCTACGACAAGTGGAACGCATTGTCAAGTGTTTCTCGTTGGGTTCGAGTCCTGCTAAATGAATTATGTTTATCTGGCATTTGTGTCCTGGCGCACACAAGTGGCCTCACAGGCAGCCTTTATAGAAATTTATGTATTTTTTCTTTTTTTTTTTTGTTGCTGTGTTGTTGTCGCCTGTGCGTGACATCCATGAACCTCTCGTGTGTTGCAAGAGGCAGCAACCGTAACAATCAGTTCTATGTGCATCGCATACGAATTTGTTTAGCAGGCCCCTTCCCCCTGCCCCCTGAGAAACCAGATATGCTTGTAGTGTAGGCCTATTGATTGGGTTTAGCGTGCAAGTGCTTGGGATAAGGATAATGGCTTTTGGGTAATATTGTCAAGTGGCTTGCTGAGTTTTTTTCTGTTGTTTTTTTTGAAATTGAGCCACTTAACAGTTGAACAATGTTGGAAAGCGATTAATTAGCAAAGTAATGAAATTAAATAGGGAGCCTTAGCTAGCCTAAAAATCTTTTAACTTCTGTAATTCGTAATAATTGTTAAAATCGCATAGTAGGAAACCGCCAGCTTAAAAAATATGATGAAAATCACAACAATTATATATAGTGTTGTTAAATGAAAGCTAATGAAAACGCTGTTGTTGTGATATTGGAGAGATAGTTTTAGAAAGTCAGCAGTATTGGAAAACGATTGTGAAGAAAACAATGAAAAAAAACTTTTTAAGCCAGAATTTAAAGTCTAAAAAGGATTCAGTCAAGGTAATTATTTAACTTATTTAGTGTAGATAAAATGAAACAAGTTTAGTTTGTTTTTATAGCCTTTTAACCCTACAAAAATATTTAGCAACATTTATTTATTAAATTTTAATCAAAGAAGTTATTAAAATTGTACATATATCCTGCAGTTAAATAAAAAGTTTGTTGTTTTGCATTCAGCATTTCTCTTTAACGTATTTTTTTCAGCAGCCCCTTGAAAATGCCAAATAGCACATCAATCAATTTACTTAACACCCACCCGTCTGATATATCCTGAGTGTTGGTCAACGATAACGTAATACTTCAATCAGAGTACTTGCGATGCAGACTCTACCCCCATTTTAAGAATTTTCATCAACTTTTCACTGCGTACACTGCACTTAAGAGACGCATGTATAATTAATAAATGCAATCTCCACTTGCACGTATTAAGAAAATCAATAAAACTTTAATGAAAATCAGCAGCGAAAAGCGCATAACGCGAGCAAATGAATCAGATGAAGTGCGACAGTTGTTGCAGTTGCAGCATGAATGAATTTATGAAAAATTGTTAATTAACTGACAGATGAACACAACGCACACAGGCCCCAGCCTAACCCCCACGCGAGGCCCCAGTCCCAAGCCCGAATACAATGCCTTTCACAATTAGCGAGTGCAACGCAGAAAAAGCGCAGCAACTGAAAAACACAAAACAAATGAAAAAAATAGTTTAAATGGTCTAGGCGGAAGTGCTTGACTATGAAGTACCCTGTTCTTCTTTCTAGAAGTCATGTCAAAGCGTAGCGAACACAACTAGGCTCGAGATATTTGTGTTGTCATAAAAAATAGAGTTATTTTTTGATTCAATACAATAAAACAGCAAGGAAAAACTAAATAGTTGAGAGATGATAAAATAGTATTTTTCTTATTAGCTCTTGCGGTCAACAATTTTAAATACAGTTCAAAATTTAAGCGTATGTACCTAAAATTTTAGTTATATGGAGCTATATATTAAATACAAAATCAACTTTATACGCCTCTAAAAAGGAAAAAATATTTAAAAATAATTTACATATATTCAAACTATTTCTTCAGCAATTCATACTCTTTTCGCTGCTGTTTACAGGGTATATACAGTTCAACGCCGCCAACTATGACATTGTGCCCTGCGCTGGCCTGTGAAGCGAGTGCATATTTTCAACAATTCATGAGCTTGTCTGTCAGTTAGTTGAACTTTTTTCGAGTCATGTGTCAAAGTGGCATCGGTTCGAGACATGAAGAATTGCAATGGACATTTGGCCATATTGTTTGGTCATTTTAAAGAGAAAGAGAGAGAGAGAGGTAGACAAAGAGAGAGCGAGAGAGACAGGCAGACAGACAGGCAGTCTGACTATTGATTGGCTGCTCAGTTCGAGTTCTTGTCCATGTTTATTCCCATGTTTAAAATGCTTCAATATTTGCTTATTGAGCTACGCTTGAAATAACTGGCCAGCAGCAATAATGGCCAAAAGTGTGGACAACCAATCCAGCCGGCCTTGCCTTTGCGTCCCTGTGCCCAGTCTTCGGTCCTTGTCCCTACACTGGTTTCCTTTGTATTCCTACAGCTCGCTCCGAGCGTAATTACTTGTCATGACAACCAAATATTTGAATACCGATTTGCCACAAAGGATTTGCTGGAAAACAGCTTGGCAATAAAATCTTCCCTCTGCGTTTTGTCGTTTAATTGGAAAAATTGTGAGTTTTCGTCAAGTGGTGGGAAATCGTTGCTTGCTTCCGAGCACATTTGCTTTTTAAATCTATTCTATTTGTTCTAATTGCAGTGGTCAAACCCATGAAAATTGATTACTGAACAGTTTCAGTCAACTTGCTTAAGCTTTAATATTCTACTTGAGTTTGAATTACTTTTTGCCATTAGATAGTTTTCCCAGCATATCGTATTGGACTTACATTACCCACATATCATTAGCTATAAATGAGCTCGCATTGCATTCCCAAACTCATTTGGTTGCTATGATTGCCTATCCTAAGTTTAGCCTCGTCTGTTGTATCTATTAATGAATTGATTATTGCTTTGCTGTCTGTTCAATTTTCATAATGTGTTTGAGACAATTTAGTTGTCAGCGCTTTATTATCCAGTCAAAGCAAGAAACCAGAGACAGGAACTGAAACTGACAACGCAATTGTGAAACGCCTTAAGCATATGAAACACACAAAGAAACATATGTGAATTCAATATTAATATACATATTTGAATTGAGCAAATCGAGTTGATGTTTACTTTCTGAAATCCTGACTTGAAAATTGTCTAGAAAAATTGGCTTTATGCTACAGGTTACAGACTATTTTTTATAATATCGAATAGCACAATTGTATCTGCCTTGGCCGATTTTTTGTATTGGTCTTTACTATTTAATATTCAACGTATTATTAAAGCCAACTAGCATAGGTGCAGAAAACATCAATTTTTTAATTCGATATAAACAATAAAATACTATTTGCAGAGCATCAAAATATATCGATTTTATTCGAAAGTTTATTAAACATAAAACAGAATATGAAATACCATCATCAATCAATCAACTTTTGCTTGGAAATACTACCGATTGTTTTCGAAAAACAAGTTCAGAGAATATTGGAAGATATATCAAAATACATAAATGAATAAAGTATATAAGAAATCGGTAGCAAAGTATTTGCCACATTAGATGAATAACGCTACAATTGTCCACTTACCATTGTGACCCATGTTGGTGATGATGACCCAAAAGTCGATGGTCTTATCCGGGCCGAGCTCCTCGTAGTCCCACTTCTTCTTGACGCGCACGGCGCCGTTCGTTTCCACCGTTACCCAGGGATTATCGTCGCGTATCTTGAACGTCTCCTTGTCCGTCTCCTTCTCCAGCTGGAACACGGACTTGCCCTCGGTGTCGCCGTCGGCCTCGGTGAACTCGATGCGCTTGCGGGTCGCACGGCGCGGGTCACTCGCCGCTTCTCGCGATGATGCGAATGGGCGTTGACCTCGTCGTGCTCGAGATGCTGCATTATGAACGAAACGGGCTCGGGTGCCAGAAACTCGAGCAGCACCTTCGCCGGCTGAGCGCTGAGCAGACTGGGATACCGCAGATCGTGGGCAATCACCTCGAGGAGCAGTTCACTGGACGTCGGTTCGCCGGCGAGCATCAATTCACCCGTCTGCGGCACAATGATGATCACATTGCTGGGCGACTTCAGGCGATAGGCGATCTTATCGCCATCGGCATCGGTGGCCTCCACACGGCCGAGAATGGCAAAGCGCTGCCAGACGATGCTGTTGTTGCTCTCGATGCTGGGCGACTTCTGGCCGGCGATGGCGAACTTGTAATCGTGCGACTTGAACACGGGCCGGTTGTCGTTCTCGTCGAGCACGGTGATCTGCATCTTCGACACCGTCTTGTCGCGGCCATCCACGTCGGAGGCCTCCACGGAGAGATCATAGTGGGCGCACTGTTCGCGATCCAGCGGACGGTTCGTGACCAGCCAGACGCCCGCCTCGTCGTCGCCCTCGATCGTCAGCGACTTGGCATTCACCTGGAGATTCTCGTTGGCGCGTCGCTCCTGCAGGGCGAAGGCGTCGTTCGCATTGCCGTCGATGATTGTGTAGCGCACCTGCTTCGGCTTGGCCAGCTCCTCGTCCAGCAGGGAGCCGGTGAAGGCCTGCATTAGGGGCACGCCGCGTACGCGTGTGCCGGCCGGATGATTTTCGCGCACCTCGCCGCTGGCGTCCAGCAGCGAGCCGGAGAATCGCAGCATGTCCTTGCGATGCATGACAAAAAGCTGCAGGCTATGCGTATTCGTTGCGTTCGGCGTCTGCTCGACAACGACCAGCTGCACGGGCCGATTGACCAGCGGCGATATATCCGCCGTGGTCATCACAACACCATCGTCCAGCACCGTGAAATATTTGGAGTAATCGCTGTCCAGCATGTGATACGCAGCCGGTGCTCCGGCCGTGCTATTCACTTGCTGCTGCTGCTGCTGCTGGTGCAGCGGACGCGTCTTGAATTTCTTGATGCTGAAGCCCGGATACGTGTCGTGGGGCAGCACCAGCGACATTTCACTGTGGCCGCCGGCTGCTGGCCGTGCTCTCCGGCTCCCGGGACTGCCGGCCAACATTCGGGCGGCATTTTCCGCACTGAGTCCGGCATAGCTGGATACCGCCGGCTGCTCGGCAGTGGCTGTGGCCAGGTTGCGCCAAACTGCTGCTGCAGCAGCAGCAGCAGCACCAGCGGCAGCAGCAAAGTGTGAGTTAGGCGCGAGTTGGGTAACGGGATGTTCGCATTACGTTGCCGTTGCGGTTGGAGTCCTCGCGCTGGGGGCGCTAACGGGCAACGTCGTGCCGCCATTTTGTTTGGGGGCACGCGTTGAGCACTTGTTGTTGTTGCTGCTGCTATTGTTGTTGCCGCTGTTGGTTTCAAGTTAACTATTCAATTAAACACTTCTTTCGCCTTTGTCGTCTTAATTGTTCGTTTTACACGTTTCGCCCGAATAATACATTGAGTTTGCTTTACTTTGCGCTAGTTCAGGGCTCTTATTTGTATGGGAATGCCCGTAATGTTTATTGATCGATTAGTCAATACATTGTAGACACTGTGCTCTTTATTATTCTGCCTGCAAAGAGAAAAGTGAGGGAGAAGAGTGTGTTAAAATCTTTGGATTTATTTATTTAAATGTTTATTTATCGTATATTTCTTTAAACAAATATATAAGTTTATATACTTAATCAAACAAAAAAATTCACTTTTCAATTTTTCTTTCACAAATGGTTTTACCTCCGACTTAAATTAACTGTCTGCTGTAAACATTTTCTTAAAAATATAAATACCAACATTTATTTATTTTTTGGACTTCAGCTACAGTTAAATTAAGTCAACTACCTTTTGATTTATTTGATACCCTTACTAATTAATGCCACCAATTAAAATGCCTGTTTAGGGATTAGTCAAGAGTCTGTCACTGCTCCGAGAACATTTATATTTATTTTATATTTATATATATATATTCACGAGAGCATAACAAATCGTTCCAGCAAAAGAGCACTCGAAGAGCGTAGTCGACTAGCACTCATCCCGTAACAAACACAATATATTTAATTTGATCTTTCTTGGATTTATATCTCAACAACGTACTTTTGATGTTTCTAATTTCTGAAATTCTCAGAAAGCAGCACAGAAATAATTGATAACTTGTACGTGTTGTTCAACTGTACTGCACCTTTTCTGGCTTTGTTTTCTCTACAGGGTACAAATTTTTAATTGGTTGTCAGTGCACAAAGCGCAACACAAAACACAAAATGTTGCACAAAGCGAAAACTTTTTAATGACATTAACAGCAAAATA
Organism: Drosophila robusta; assembly: GCA_035043565.1. Classification (NCBI taxonomy): domain Eukaryota; kingdom Metazoa; phylum Arthropoda; class Insecta; order Diptera; family Drosophilidae; genus Drosophila; species Drosophila robusta. The sequence continues at coordinate 5,256,426 of JAWNMW010000583.1, read as the reverse complement.
TTAAATATTCAGGATATTTGGGACACGAGCGCCGAGAAACGGGAAGAAAGTGAGAAAAGAGGGTCTGAAAGTGTTTTGCTTTTTCTCCGGCAACATGGCGCAGTCAAGGCTTTTGCCCTGAATATGAAATTTTTGCTTTTTAGATGTCGCCTGGCCTTTGATGCTTCACTTTGACACGCTCGACAGAGGGCTCGACTAACGGACACTTTTGTATTACGAGTTCGAGGGTTTCTTTTCATTTTCATCTGAGTTTTTTTTTGTAATTTCCACCCCATGCAATGTTGAAATGTGTGCCACACATGGTCGCCCTTGAAAATTTGCTGTGTGTGAACATTATACGTGCAATAGAACGGATCCGGATCAGACCCGGCACGCACCCCGTCATTTAAGCCCTAACAAAGGTAGCCGACTCGACCCGGCGCTAGGACAGGCAATTCATAACAGCTGCGCAGGCGCCACCACCGACATCAGAAATATTTATTTTTTTTATATTTCCTTTTTGATATTGGCCGTTTCACGTTTCCAGTTTTATGAGTCGCAACGTGTTGACAATAGTTTTATTTGCTTTTTACGCGTAATTATCGGACGGATTTCGGGTTCACCAAATGCACTTTACGCAGCCAGCGACAGAGATAGAGAGTGTGTAAGAGCGAAATAGAGAGATAGCCATGAACGAGCGACAGCTGAGTGAACATGCTTGTCATTAATCTAACGATCCTATAACAAGCCATGTTAATTATTGACTTTGTCAGGAACTGAAACAATGACAAATTGCAGAGTTGATTGCGAGAGTTGTTGCTAATGGGATGATATATATGAATATATATAGGACAGAGAGTAGAGAGAGAAAGAGAAAAGGCCTGCGCATTAAGTATACAAATATATAACGTACAAAATATCTATGAAATATAAAAGTGGTTTCATGGAAATGAAGCAAAAATAAACATTTACTTGGAATTTTGTTACAAGGGCCACAAATGACAAATAGAGTATAGCTTAAAGTAAGGGATAATCTCTTGATTTAAATATTAGAAACTCTAAATCACGTCAAGCAAAAGTACACGAAAATAAGAAACAGAATATGTTGATGTACATCATAAATATTGAAGTAATTTTAGTTATTTAATGTTTCAATATTGGCATAGATTTGTTAACATTTAAATTGAGTTTTTAATAAGTGTTGGCTTAGGGAAAATGTGATATATGTGAGGTAAAAATATTCTATGAAATTTATAATTTGGACTGCAAATTTTGTTATATCATATAAATTCCCAACTTTCCGAATTATACGACAAAAAAAAATTAAAACTATTTTGGATAAAGTTAAGGCAGTGAAAATTTGACCTACATATTTTTTTCCAAATAAAGAATCAAGTATTTCAGCTTTACATATTTACAGGCCGAGCATTTTATAAATTTATTAAAGAAACCACGTTTTATTATATTTATCTAAAGCTATCTTCAATTAAACCATGTTAATATTTATCAAAGTAAACCAAACATTTCATAACAACGTTGAAAAGAGTACAAAGCAGCCACAAAAAAGCGGTTGATATTTTGATTTTGTCGCTGTATTTTGTTGAAAATATTATTTCGGATTTCCTATTAAGGCTCATAAATTGGCTATGTGGCAATCAAGTGGTCACAAAGTATATTGGAAATATTTCTAGTATATGTGAGTGTTGGCCAAATAGCATGATGTCGAGTGGTATGAAATCAAATGGACATAACGACTTTGTTTGTGCGGGTGGCTGAAGAGCTAACCTAGTAAAGGAAATGCCATGAATTTTAATTGCATGCCATTGGCCAACACGACAAAACAACAGCAACAACAACAGAAAATCAATAAAACTGGACAGAGAAAAATATTGGTAATATCGTCTATCAAAAAGCGACAATTAAAGCTTCATTAGGCAAGTTTTTTATTATCATTCGTTTTTTTTTCTATTTGGCATTGAGCGCATGCAGTTAATAACCGAAATATTGAAGCATTCTCTAATATTTATGACAAATACGAAAGAGCTGCCAGAGGCACGCTTTAATTTAATACAGCGCTAGCTTTTGTCAATACAGTCAAAAAAAATATGCCCTGTATTTGACTTTGCGTATATTTATTTATTTGTATTTCGTTTTTTTTTAGTCTTCTTTTGTTGTGCTACTGAAACTTGTTAAAATGCTGCCTACATTTAATATTCTAATAAACAATGTACGGGCAACGCCTTGGGTTAAAATTCAGTCAAAATTATTGCCATAAAAAAATGGAACACAGATGAAATCCAGCTCCAAAGCAAATGCACAGCAGGTGGTCTCAGGCGTCGATTTTTAATCGATTTTAAATTGCGGCAAGAGTGTGGCTGTGGCTGTGGCGGAGATTGTGGAGGAGGCGTGGCTGCCAAAAGAGCCGCCAGGCGTCTTTTGGGCGTGGCAAGATTTAACAAAATATTGCTTTAATTATAAGCTTTGCCAAGGGACAATCAAAGCTTTGTTTGAGGTGAAGCTTAGTTAAAATATTAAACAAAACATAAAAACTTAGAGTCCAATCAAAGTTGCTATTCAGCTGAAGTAAAAGGAATTATATTGTAGATAAATTCATTTTCTAATTTAAATTGTAAACCATAACATTTTGGACTAAACAATTTCAAAATATTTATATATTTCATAATATAGAGTTCAATAAAAAATACATTTTATGTCATAAAATACAATTTCTAAATTTATTTATCTGAATTCAATAAATCTTGTAGCACATTTGAGCTTCTATGCAAAACAAACGCAATTTCTGCTGGCTGTTGTAATTCTCTGAGTGGCTTTTGGCTGGCATTAAACATCAATCATTTTAATGGATGCATAAATACATATAAAAGCAAATCAAATTCCAATATATACATATGTATAATTTATTCATTTATGCCAAAATGTAGCGCTACGCATATTGCTGCAGTCGCATTTCAGTGCGCTGCGTTTTTCCGAAACACTTTTGAGCAGAAAAAATAAAGACTTGAAACTTGTTTTTTATTCGTTTTATCTTTACTTTTAATTAAGTGCCACTAAAAAATTTGCGTTTATCTGGCACAAAAAGAGAAAAAAATAGACTGGAATGAGTGCTCAAGACTTAAAGATACCCTGCAGCCAGGTCTGCAGAACCACAAAAGTATAGTAGTCATTTAAAATAAAGAAATTTTTTCAACAAACAATACATATTTTTATTTTTTTTCTGAAAATTTTTTGATATTCATCGAGATGGATCTTAAAGCCTGTATTTCAACTAGGCCTTTGGCTGGCAACAACAATTTTTTTATAAGTGGACAGGGTATAGAATAACGACTTTTTGATTAACCTGCCGCGCTGCGAAACTCTAATGAATTTTTGACGCCAATCAAATTAGTGAAAACAATGAAATTATTTACTTTTTCGGCAATTCGAACCGAAACTAAAAACTGAAACTAAAACTGAAACACAGAAAAAAAACATAGCTTTTACACAAAGAGGCCAAACAAATCGTAAATGATTTATAAACTCAGGTCTCGATAGCTTGTTACCAGATCAACGGGTTTATTAGTGTTGGGCAGCAGCCAGTTATGCAAATCGCAACACTGGATAATTTGTAGTAGTAGCTGCCTAGTAAGTAGGCAACTGATTAGCAGATCGCATAGATAAACCCGAAAAGAGATTTGTTTCTAAAGAGTCTGGTACCGTTTGACGGTACATTTTCATAGCTAATTGCAATTAAGATGCGGCCCAAAAGATAAGCAAAAGAGGTGACAAATAAATAGATGTTGACAAAAGCAAAAGTCGTTAAACCAAACTCAACCCAAAAGGCGTCGAAAGTGAATGGACGCGACACAACACGATGAGACACGACGCTCTTTTGAGTGGGCGTCAAAAAAGCACAGCTCGTAAATAATCTTTAGGAATGCGGGGAGTTGAGACTTGGGCATTTTATGTGTTTTCGCGGGGTGTCAAGTTTCCTGATGGCAAATTGCTACTGTGAAATTTTAGGTGGCCAACAACCAAGCGATTAGCTACATAAAACAGAATCTATTGTAAATCGATTTTACAATAAATTAGCCAACGTTTTACGGCAAATTGATAAATTGGCTACCAATCGTAGTAGTAAATGTAAATAAATATAAATGTACATTTTTCGTTAAGGTGGGAATCATAGGCATTTTTATTCACATATTTCATTTCAACATTTTAATAAATTATAATAAAACTTAACTCAACCAAATACATTATGAAAAATTTATATTTATGCTCAGCAAAAATATGTTTTAAAATAGGTATTCTAAAATTTATTGTCAACATTTTAATATATATGTTATAAAGTCAAAAATACCTGAAATAATTTAATTTAAATAATAATCTATATAAGGCTCAACTCTTTTTAAATAATTTTTTAATAGCAAACGGTAACTGGTTTTTCTGAGAACTAAAACTGGCATCCCTCATAACTTATAAATTGTATTTTCCCCCAAATTTTCAAATTGTTAAAATCCCACACCCCTTTGAACTACACCAAAGTTCAACAAACTGCCTGCACAACTGTTTAAATCCTTTGCCTTACAAGAATTTAAAATAAAAATGATTATTAAATTATACAAAATTCATTTTTTTGTTTAGCGTTTAGCAAAAACTGCGGGCACAACCCCTACGAGAATATATTATGTAAATTGAAACTAAGCATTTAGCAGGCAATTTAAAGCGTACAATAGAACACACACACACACACACACACACACGTTGTGTCTGTTTAGCTTGGCATAAAATATTCAAGCGCACTTTATCAAAGGCGACGACGCGCACACGAGGTCCTGTCAAAAGGAAGGATTTCTCCTCTTGATATTTTTTAAATTTTTTTTATTGTATTTGTAGCGCGTGGCACTCACAATCACCACGAACAATACGTGAGTGAAAACCCCTACAGGGGCGGACAATAACACGGCCAAATCCGCTCACAAATCCCAACGCACAACACACACACATATACACACATCCACACGCATATATTCAGGTAGTCGACCACAGCGGACATTTGAAAATAAATAGAAAACAGCCAGGAAAGCAGGCAGGAAGCGAGGCGGGTGCACATTGAGGTTGAGGTGAGGGCCGCTATTTGGGTACGGCGCCTATTTTAGCCAGGGGTGACAGCAACGAGGGCTACGAGAGGGGGAAACTGCACCAGAGGGTCGCCTATTATTTCCGCCACGGAGTGCTTCATCAAACATGAATTGGACAGAGGAAAACAGGAACGTGTTCAGTTCCTTCTGATTGTACACTCAGAGAAAAAAGCCAATCTAATAACTCTAATGTTAATGGAAATAGATTCATAACATTATGGCTCTGAAATTTTAATTACATTGAATTCTTAAGTATTTTTAGGGTTAAAGGTGATTTAAAAATTTATGTAAATAAAAAAAAGATAGAAATATATTTGATTGAGTTATTAATAGAATTTGCAATTATAAAATAATTATAAAATGTTTACAATGTATGTAATCAGGAATTTAAAGATTCAAAAATTGACAACACTTGCATCTGATTTGAGAACACTATCTCAGGCATTTCTCTAGGTGTATTATACCCAAAATTCCAGTTACCCAATTTGTGGTTTACATAGGGAAAATGTCAAATGTCGCCCTTTTTGGAGAAATTGAACAGACAATGATTAATTGAGCTGTTGTTTGGCTATTTAAATTCAGATGATATACGAGCGTATTTTTAATCTGTGAAATTCAGAGGAAACTCATTAATGCAGGTCTTATTTACTGGCTGCAAGGCCTGTCAACACTTGCGAAAAACTGTAGCCGCAAACAAATAAGCGAAGAGGCGGAAAGACGTCACTGGGCCTCCTTTTATGCGCTCATGCAAATATTGGCTGAATTACGCCTCGGGGGCTATTGTCTGGGCCGGGAATCGTAGCCATAAATAAAGTCATTACGCACTTTTTGTGCCGTGCCAAAAAGGAATGGATGCAGTGGCAAATATTTGCATATCATGCGAACCGGGGCCCCAGATGAAGCGCATGCGAAATCATGAAGAAAAAAATACAAAAAAAGAAAAAAGAAAATGCAAAACCCGTCGAAAGGGTAAACACAGTAGCACCAAGTAGGGCCAAGGGTCCGACCTCCTTCGCCACGTCTTGAGGCAAGCACAGGTAACGCGATACTTCGACTCGTTTGTCGGCTCCTTCTGTCTGTCCGTCCGTCTTTGTGTCCAGGCCGTGTCAGGTAGCCTACAAATTATGTGTTAACAACATTTGGTGACACGCCCATTCTGCAGCATATGCAGCCAGGCCGCTAATTGGGAATTCAGCGATAATGATAACTGGGCCCAGTCGAGCTCTAAGCAGCTTAAGTTTGGCTCTGTTTACTGTGGGCAGCCTAAGACTCTGTAGGCGCCTGCTTAGGCTACCTGTGTTGTTTGTTGTATACTCACACCCTATAATGCTGATATAGTGGAACTAGCCTATTCATAACTTAGCTGTTAATGTATAGATTTGAATGGGAAATGTCTTGATTTCTTTTAAATTAACACATTTTTAATGAAAATTATTGAAAAAATGAAAGGGGGTCTATTTATAATAACAATACTTGGAGTAAAATTGATAATAAATATAATAGTAATGGAAAAAAGTACAATATGCTTCGTGGTTACCATTTTTATTCATCCTTTTTACTATAAATATTATTATTAAATAGAAAAACAAAATCAAAAATTTAAGGTAATTTATAACGGTTAAAAACATAGCTTCCATATGAATATCCAAATATGTATAGTTATAGTATATTCCAAGCCATTATTATTTATCAGCTAAACAACTCAATCTGCTTAGCATAACATTTGTAATTACAATGAAAATAAAGCTCATAACTAATTGCACTATTTATAATAAGCGATTGTATTTGTTAGTATACGAGTTAATTTCCATTGTAAGCCCATTAACGGACGCCCACGAGGCACTAAGTTTACTCTCTCTTTCTCTGTCTCTCACACTCTCTATCCCGTTCTCTGCGTGTGTGCTGTAATCACAATTTCGTTGATCAAAACGAGCCTTTAGCTACATATCTGAACAGAGCAATTAAATTGAAATGAAAACTGGAGAACAGCAGCGCCTCGTGAGCTCCGCCTTCTTCTCCACCTCCGTTTAGCTTGTGCCGCCTGTTTTGTCTTGTGCCGCCTCTTAACTGCCTTCCTGGAAGCTGTTTTCTGGGAATTAACTTCTTTTTTCCCCTCTTCTTATAGTGCTCCGAACGCCTGCAAGGTGTTGACTAGAGGTAATAACACCTTAATTAAATTTGCAGACAGCTCACAGTGTGCAGAATGCAGAAAAAAATGGAAAATATATATATTTTGCGTGCGCGTCTGGCAAATTCCTTCGAGTGCCATTTAGGCCAAGAACTTGGCCAATTGCTGATTACATTGTTTCAGCAATGGAATTAAGTAATTTTTCGTGTGTGTTTTGCTGCATTTGCGTTGCGTTTTACATGCAATGCTTTAAGAACCACATGGAGTACTTCGATTTGAAAGGTTTCGGAAGAAGCTATAGAAATTTACAAATTTTGCCAATGAGAATTTGCTTTTCCGTTGTGTCTTTGTGGCTGATGAGTGCTGAATCAAGCATGAAATGTGCCCAAAACTCAAAGGAGGGAAACCAACTAAATATAAAAGAGTCATAGCAGTATGGGATACCATGTTACCAGTTATAAAGTAGTAGGTGAGTCGATATCCTGTATATAATGAAAGTAAAATTGAATGAAACTAATTTTACAATTAAAAAATGTAACCTCGAATAAATATATAAACATACATTATTCAGAAAAATATATTATTTTTATGACTTCACGGCAACGGCAATAGTGTAAAAACCCAAAAATGTACTAAAGCCAAAAATTTTATTTACACGGTTAACATGGGATTTAAACCTGAACTACGTTTAGTATAGAATTAAATAGATATTAATTCTTCAAATGTTTTTTCTTATTGTCTTTAAATTCATGTCAAATTTTAGACTTTAATCTGTTAATTTATAATTACGTGTATTAACATAATTTGGCAATGAAACCTTTTTATCGCAGTAATATGCATTTACTCAACTTCTAAACACCCCTTTCAGATTGTTTTCATGGTTACAGAGTATTAAAAAATATTAAAGCCTAGGGTTACCCCAAGTGCAGCAACAAATTGCGAAAGCTGCTGGCAATGTGCCCGAACAATAACAAAAATAGCAACAAAAACAAGAGCAACAGCGCCGACTGCAACTGTCTGTCTGTCCGTCCGTCTGTCTGTCTGTCCGTGCCGCCCTTTCACATTGCCCCCTTCGCACGTTGCCACCTTCCGCTGCTGCCCGGCCGCACTTCCGGCGTGGCCGTCGCCGTCGTCGTTGACGTCGCGTCGCAAAAAGTGCAATGCACTAAAATTGAATTTAAACAAAAGAAAATGCAAAAGTAGAACGCAACACGCTCTATCGATGCAGAGAGGGGGAAAACGAGGCCTCGCCTCAAATCAATACGAATGTGAATGCGCTGCAAGGGCGGCTGAGAGGGGAGGGCATTTCAATGCACAAGTTAAAAAGGCCATTCAACTTGCAACACATTCACGTGTGTGTATGTGTGTGTGTGTGTGTGGCAAGCGGCGTGTTGCACGCGGGGGTTGCATTCTTCTCGTGCCGCGCGCATTGTGTAACTAGCATCAAGGTTAAATATTTGCATTTTTATAGAGCATTTTGTTTGCATTTCATTTAGCTGGGTGTTTATTCTTTTTTTTTTCTGCTGTTGCCGCACTCTCAACATGCGCTTAATGCCGCAAAAGACCTGAACACTAATTTAATTGAAAATCGAATCCTCTGGCAATACGGCAGCAATTAATTGGAATTGCAGTTACACATAAAAATAAACGATGCCACATAAAGAAAAATACACCAATGGGAATTAATATGGTATCTCAATAAATATACATAACGGTTTTACAGCTGTTGGAAAATGTTAGTACAGCTGAATTAATTAAATTGTGGGTAAATATTCGGGATTTTCATCCGTTGGAATGGAATTGGGCTGTTCCAGTTGCTGTAAATTGGCTACAGTTGCAAATTAATATTCCTACAATAATTTCTTAAAAAGATATATAATATTTTTAAGTTTAATACAAGTTTCTATTCAAGAAGTCTTTCTAAAAACTTCAGGCAAATTAATTAATAAATAATAATATAAAAAGGAAATTGAAATAGTGACTATAAACTTAATGACTTAGAACTTCTAAAAGTGATGTTTCTACAAAATTAGAATGGACATTTTTCGGTATATTCGACGACTTTTTAAATCGGTTTAAATAAAAATAATTAAATTTAAATTTTCGTATACAACACTTAGTTTTATAAGCTACATAAACGAAATGATCCACAGCGTGTCAATAATTCGATTCTCTTACTAACTCTTCCGAATATTCGTATTGTTTTAAGTACTGGATTTGTCCGGCTTATCGCACACAGAACGAACATTTTGCTGCTGTCCTGTGGCAATTCCATTGATTATCTGCAGTGCTGTTCTTCTTATCCAACTTCGCCCCAGCTTCTATAACTTTCCACATCTCTCTCTCTCTCTCTCTCTCTCTCTCTCTCTCTATCTCTTTCTCTCACCGTTTTGTTCTTTGCCCACGTATTTATGCGCAGTCACGCTGTTGCTGTCATTTCTTCTTTATTCTTCGCCTTTGTTGTTGCGGCTGCTCCGAATGAATTTTACATTTTTATAGCGCCCGAGTTGGATCTGAGGGATCTAGACGGGTGCCCGAATGTGTGTGTGTGTGTGTGTGTGTTTGAGAGTGTGTCGCAACCACTCATAATTTTTTTTAAATTTTTTTTACAGATTTGTCACAAGTATTGCCGCACTCAGGTTGCCATTTGTCGTCGACAGCTACCCCCTAACCCCCTCACCCCCTCACCCCCGCCGCTGTGCGCTAACCCCTCGCTCGCAACACCCCTCTTTCGGTTATTGCCACCCTGCTGTAGAGTACAATAAAAAGGATGCGACGCGCGAGCGCACATAAATATCACATGTGAATTGTGCTGCCTGGCAAAAGGATGCTGAGCTAGACACACACACATGTATGTATATAGTATATAAATATATATTTATATATATGTGTATAGATAGGCGGCACATTCTCTAATACAACCGCAGTGCCGGCAATGAGGGCAATCACCCGGCACAGAGCCTTTGCCTTTGGCTTTGGATTTCGCTTTGACTTTGGCTGTTGCCACACTATGATTTCTGCTTGGGGTTGCAATTTCTATTGATTTTCATCAGGTTGTTGTTCTTATACTCTATTCGGCAAGAGTATATTGGCTGATTGCACCGTGAGTCTTGCTATTTGTCTGTCTATTTAATTATTATGTACACTCGGGTATACCCGGCTATGATAAAGTATATAGGAACAGCAAGTAGCGCAAAGATATAGTAAAAGTCTGCTGATGATGCAACCGGGACGTGCTTTAATTAGCTACATTATATATATTCTAATTTAGATTGTTGTTGCTCTTGTCACACTTTTAGTACAAATTTAGCGGGTAGAATTTTATTTTTTTCTCAAGAGAAACTTTGAAAATTGCTGGCTTGCGGTTACAGTCTTCAATATAATATAATAATCAAACAACAATAAAAAAAACAATAATAAATATATATAGCCTCTATTCAAACCCATTTTTAATAACGTCCTTTTCCAATTTGCTCTTAGTTATTTCAAAGCAGCGAACAGAGTATTGCGCAGTCAGTTGCACCCCATAACTTCTTTTTGTTGCTTGCTGCGCCAAGTTTGCAGTTTGTCTCATTTGCGTAGCGCAGTGTTAATATTGTACACTTCTCTTCCGTGTCTTTGTCTTTGGATAAACTTTAGCGACCCGCAGCTTTCGCTTGCCTCGGCTGCAGCTGCAGCTGCTGGCAATTTGTTGCAAGTGCCACTTGGCGAATAAATAAACCGAGAGTCGGAGTCGAAGGCGGAGAGTGCTGCTGCATATTTTCCATTTGACACAATATGCAGATTAGCTGCTAATGCCGGCTGCCATCTCAAGCTGCCTCTTCAAGCTGCCGCTGTTGCAGCCACTTAAGTTTGATTGATTGTCGAGTGGATGCGCCCTGGCCAGCCAACAGTTTCGGCACACTCACCACTTGGGGCACACAAAGGGCCCCAGATAAATACTGCCAAAAATAAGTAAGCTTCAAATTTATTTATGAGACTAAACTGCAAAAGAGTCTTAACTGCAAAACTGTTGAGCTTAAGTTTTGAAACAATTTTGAACAAGTTCCATGAACTGGGCGAAAAAACTAAAAAGATCGCATAAAACTTAGAACATTTTTATGTAAACTTACTCAATAGTTTTTCTAAACAAAATGATGTCTAAGATAATACTAGACTAAACCATATATTCTTTTTTCCAATTCCTTTAAAATTAGAAATTTTTTTCGTAAGTTTGTCATATCTTTTATTCAAAGTTTTCTAGTTCAAAACGTTTACCATTTTTTTTACTTGGAAAAGTAAAAACTAAATAATAAGAATTATGCTTAAAACTTGTCTCTTCACTTCTATTTTTCGTATATATTTTAACCAGTTCACATGCTAAAGACTTAGCATCTGTTGCTTTCTGAGCAAATACTGAATAAAATCGAAACCTATCGAATTTCATTATTCAATAATCATTAGCAGTTACAAAGTAATATTAAAAACTTGTTTTTTATGCATTTGAAAAGCTTAATTTTAATTATTATTATATTATTTTCATTAAAGATAAAAGAGTAAGATATCCTTTATTTGCATATTATTCCTTTATTATGAATGAAATTATGAATGCAAATGTTTATAGTGTATGCGCTTTTCGAATTTGGTAAAAACTTATTTTATCGCTTTCAATTTTTATGCTTTTTGTTTGAAAATTATAAAATCTTCTTTTGCCTCGAGTTTGCCGCAAATTGCGAGCGGGTTTTGCGTTTAATTGCTGTTGCCAGCTAATAAATTTTAATTGTCGTCAATTAGCAACGGAATGCAGCGGAAAATGTAAAAAAAAACGCACACAAAAAATGGAGCGCAATGCAAATTGGGGGTGTTCGAATGTTTGTGGGGCCGTCAGCATTTAAAGCGCCACCAGAGCGGAAGTTGCAAATATTATGAAATTCTCTCGGAAATTTCACAACAAACAAAGACAGAAAATAAATAAATTGCATTCTTTAAAATGAGCAAATGCCAAAAGGCACAGACCACATACCAAAAAGACACATTTTCAAGATGCCGATCTTACAAGTTAACCAGATGAACTGCCAAATGGGAACTGGAAACCGAGAACTGAGAACTGAGCACATGCGGCTCACATGTGTGGACAGCGCAGCGGTCGAAACGAATGCATTAAGCTGAAATTTCATTCATAAAGATTTCATTTTATTTCGCCATCTCAAAGACGACCACAAGGCGCACAGAGGGCGTGCAGCGGGCCAACAAAAGACCAAAGACGGACGGAGGGACCGACGGGCAAACGGAGATTTATTGCCATTAAATATGGACAGCCTACGGCCGTGGTATATCAAGCGAAAATACCGAAACTGTCGACTGTCCAACTGCACATAAAATTAAAATTTCAGAAAAATAAATAAATGTGTTTGCTGCAGAACAGGGAATTTCAAGAATGCACAGGATACCCTATAAAATGTTTCAGTATTCGATTTTGCATCTTTTGAGTAACGAAATATAGCGAAGCGTGAGAATCTTAGACTATGGCTTTAAGAGGGTATATAAGTATATACAATTTTTATACACGTTCATTATTAATATCTATCAATTTTGTATTTGTCTACAACGATGAAAACTCAAGCATTTTTTAATATCATGTGAAAAGTGCTTTAATATAAAATATAATGCAATATATCTAGAATCTAGAATCTTATTCAATCTTGTATTTCATTGAATTTTATGGTTTCTTATCACAATATGAAAATATAATTTCGAAAGAGATTCAATTAAAAATTAAAAAACTCTTTAATCTAAATAAATGATCTCTATTTTAAATATTTATTTTGTATATAATATCACTGGCCTTATTAAATAATACACCCTTAACCTAAAATATAAATCAAAATAAAGCAGAAACAAAGGTATAATGAGTTTTGCCATCCATAAGCAATCCCATATAACAGGAACTCAAATAAAAATTCTTTATAAATGTTGGATAAACAAACTCGAGATTTCTAGAAGACTACGCAGATAAATAATACACTTGGCAAATGTTAACAAGAATGAAAATGAATTTTCTCTTCAATACAACATTTCCATTTCCAGCGGAACAAATGCCACAGACGTGCGTAGAGCAGAAGAGCCGCAGATAAACTTTGGGTTAGGGTTCAAACAAATTGCATTTGCGGCTTGACTTGTCGCTTGAGTGGAAAATTGCGTATCGCATAACTGAATTTGATATAGACAATTAGGCGCAGCGACAGAGATGAGCAGGAGAGCAAAAAATTAACTGCATATTATTATGCGGCATGAATAACAATAATTACGGCCATGGCTGCGGCACCCAGTAGGAAGTCGGCAATCTCCCTCCATATATATCTCTCTCTCTCTCTCTCTCTCTCTCTTTCTATCTCGCTTCCTAAGCGTATTTTGCATACACATTACAATATTGTTTTTATTTTTTTCCTTTGGTTTCAATTCGACCGCAAGCGCTCAGATAAACCCAATCAATAGTTATGACCCAATATTTCACGTGCTGTTTTCTTCTTCTTTTTTCAGTTCTCGCGCCGCCGATCAATGAATTTTTTTTGTTGCAACGGCCAGTTCCGACCGCAATAAGTCAAATACGAGGCCAGCGAGCTTTATTATGCCCGGTTTCAGCCGCAGCGAAGAGACCTCTGCGAAGAGCCCTCGTCAACAACAACAGCAACAGCAACAACAAAAACAACAACAACAGCGACAGCGGCATCTTGGCGCAGACCGTAGCAATGCAGCAGATAAGTCAATTATATTGACTTGGCCAAGAACTACAGCCAAAAGGAAATATCAAAGCTTTGCGAGGTGGCAAGAAGTTTTAGGTTTTTGTTGTTGCTCTTGTTGTCGTCTTTTTGTAGCTGTTGCTGTTGCTTTGACTGTCTGAAATATTCCCACACCGTTGAGAGCACTCAGCGTTTGCTGGTTGGCTGGTGGATGTGGTCCAAGGCGATAACATCAGCCCAGCTGCCAATGGCTGTCAATGGTTCAAAGCGAAGCACAGTGGAGCAAAAGTTAATATGATGGAGTAGTAAAATGTTATGGTATAGAACGAATGTGCTTGTTGGCGATTTGAAAACGTGTTAACGTTAACCCCAAAAAGTGGTGTTCTAAAGCTAATCATACAGTTTATATTGATGTCAAAATTATTAATACAAAATTTAGATTACGTTCATTCTAGAAGAAATTGTAATAACAAATAAAATTTGAGCAATCTGAATTTTTCTATAAAAAGAATAATAAGCATTGCTAAATATACGTATAATATATTTAAATATTAAGCTAAATATTTATTTTGAAAATTTTTTGTAATTTTGTTTAAAACCATGCATTAAAAACTTAAGGTGTCTAGTTGGTTGATTTATTGTATTTCAATATTTGTTAGCTATATAGGTTTACCAATCGTTTAAATCATTAATATCACTGCCTCATATTTGTATCATCTACTAAATCTCAATAAGTCGAACCTGGGATTCGAATCTTCAAGCCGAGACTTCAGATACATTTTTCAATTTCTCTATTTTTTTCCAGTTTCCAGGCTTTTTCTACTGCTACATTTCCAGCTTTTGCAATACTCTGCTAAATTCATTTTTGTTAGCATTTTCTACTGGTAAATTTGAAACTTTTGCAATACTTTCGCACCACGGTGCCTTGTGTTGTGCCACACTTTGCTCATGCTCCTCTGTCTGCTGCCCAGACGCGGCTTTATTATTTTCTGACTGGCACGTAGATTTATGTATATATTATTTTTGTTTTTTTTTCATAAAGCATCTTCGAAACGCTGTAAGGCTTTGTCTCTTCTTTTTTTGTGTTTAATTTTTTTGTTTTGCCCCAAGTGTAGACGCAATTTACTGATTACATTATTGCTGGCAAATTGCTAGATTAAAGTTTTTTGTTGTTGTTGCTGTTATTATTGACTGTCGAATTATAGTTATTAGTGTATTTTTCTTATAAGTTTTTCAATCAAATGAAATTTATCACAGACAATTTGCAGAGCGATTTATGTGTTTTGTGAAAGATGTGAACATTCAATTTATTAAATAATTTATAAACAATTTTTAAAAATTACGAAATTTCTCAAATAAATTTTGAAGGTTAAAATCAATTGAAATTTGTGTTTTTGCCATGCGTCTTGATAGTTGGGAACGCTTTCTCTGCCCCTTGCTCAAACCACACATATAACGATAACAACCGAAAGCAAACAAGAAAGCAAATTGCGGAAAACCGGCAAGAAAAGCTTAGCAAAAGCGAAATGCGAAGAACAAGTGCAGCACATGGCAGCACCAGCAGCTGCAGCAGGCCGCAAAAAAAGAGAGTAAACGCCGTGAGCGCAGGACGCAAAGTCTGCAAAACGTTCGCAATCTCTCTCTCTCTCTCTCTGGAGTGCTAACTGCGCAAAAAGCACCCCAACAAAAAATACACATGCACACACACACACACTCTCACGTAGTAGTCGTAGCAATTTTGCAGACAGTGCTGCCAATTCCTGTGCATAGTACGAATACGAATACGAATACTACAAACGGAGTATTTCACTTGCTGATAAGCGCGACAGCCGGGTCGTGGTGGGGAAGGGGGATGAGGGGATGGGGTTCCGAGTCGGCCGCATATAATTGTAGCGCCAGACGTTGTGGGGCGGTTGGGGGCGGCAAAATCGATCGATTTTTCATGCCTCCTGCTATGGGGAGCACACACAAAAACTGCTGCATACGCACAGGAGCAAAGAGAGAGAGAGAGAGAGAGAGAGAGTCCAGAGCCCCAACGCGCGCTCTCTGTGTGTGTGTGTGTGTACGTGTGTGTGTGTGCGACGTGTATGTATATGTCTAAGGTGTGTTAACCTCAACTGTGCGCACACACACACACACACACACACACACTCACTAAAGACAGAGCATTATAAAATTTTGTTGTAGTTTTTTTTGCACGCTTTCTACAGGTAAACTTATTTAAATAAAAATTAAATTAAATAAGTGCAAGTGCTACTTGAGTTTAGATGTCCAAATAATTTGGCTAATTTTAAAATCGACTAGTATTTTAAACAATTATTATAATGCCGCTGAGCAGCTCAAGCAAAAATCGTGCTTTAAACATTTTTTAAACTTTAAAATTTATTTTAACTCCTTAAAAAATTAGTTGTTAAAATGATTACAATTATTTTCATAGCTTACTTTGTTTTGAATGCTTTTTGCCGAAATTTAAACAACAGCTACTAATCCAAAATATATTGATTTTCATGTGGTGCCCGCTTGTGTGGCTTTTGTTTTTTTTTTTGTCAACTCCGTGTGCCACTCTTTGCGGCAGCGAGTTTTTTCTGTCGCTTCTGCGATTGCTTTGTTTAGTTTGCAATCACTGGAAAACACTAGCTGGCACAAATTTTCACTATATGCGACACTTGCTATATATACATGGGATTTACTATAACAAATATTTCTATTTATGCTTTGATTTTGCCAGCGGTGTTTGGTATTTTCATTTCCTGCAGTTGGAATATTTATTTGGGATTAATTTTGCGGGGCATGCAGAGATGTGGACTATTTTATTTTTCGCATTTTGTTTAACAATTTTTCACTGTGCCCATTTTGACGCACACATACACGCACGTACAAGCACGCGACGCGACGTACACACACGCGCGCACACACGCACACGCACACGTACACACACACACTCACACCAAGACACGTTTCGCTTGCGCCTATGTGCGATGTGGAGCAGCGGCGGGCAGAGGACTGCGGCACGGTGGGTGTCTGTATATCCTTTGCATTCAGTCGGTGCGCGCTAACGGAGCTATAAGCTGAGCTCTGAAAAATACCAAATGTTTTCACTATCCGACACCGTTGTCCTGTCACGAGCAACTCAATCGACACAATGAGCGGCCAGCACTCTGGAAAAGTCCTCGAGAGCCGATGTGAAAATTTGAAAAACTTCAACAGCCTAGGCGGCTCACAAGCCGAAAATTTCCCACCACCAAAATGTGCAGCGAGCGCGAACGCTGAGCGCATATTGGAATACAATATTAACCAGAGCGAAAGAGCGCTGGGCAGAGAGCGAGCGCAAGAGACCGGGTGAGCTAGACAGCGAGAGAGAGAGAGAGAGAGAGAGAGAGAGAGCGCGCGAGATTTATCATCTGTTTGGCAGTCTTTGGACATCCTTAGAATCTTAGAGCACATCCTGCTGTTATTAGCAGTCGGGTCTCATGCCAACCGCAGATGAAACTTCCTGACTTCCTACATTTCGTTTATACCACTTAGAACTGGCCCAGCTTTGGTCTCTATCTGTATTTGTGTAATATCCTGTATTTTCATGAGTTTCCGCTACACTCTCGTTTCTATTACTTATTTTTATATGATATTTTTTTTAGTTACTTTTATTAAAATTTGTTTGATAACTTTGTTTGCCTGTCAGTTGGTGAATTCTCTGGGCCCTGTCATTCTGCTGTTGTGTTCCGTAGAATGGGCAGTTCGAAAAGTAAACAAAGTTTCCTAAGTAAATTAAGGGGTGTTAAAATACTAAAACTTTTAACTAGCTGATAAAGTTGCAATCGTAAATGCAAAAGTTAAAGGGTTGACTACACTCGGAAAAAATAATTAACAAATTTAATATACTTTTTAAAGATTTAAGTAAATAAAAATTATATAAAATTATTAAAACTGATGATACCTCAAAATAAATTTAAAATAAAATTTAAAAAATTTCAATAAGCTTTACAAATTAATATTTTTGTTATATAAATAAATTTTTTCTTATTTTGGAAACTAAAAATCTCAAAATAACTTACACATTATTCAAAGCTGGACACCGAAAATGCCACTGTCTTTTAAAATTAAGAATCATACTTTTAATTTCCAAAAAAAAAACTGAACCAATATTAATTGAAATTCAAATTACCTTTCAGATTTTTTAATTAACTGGACTTCTAACTGTTCTCCTAAGAGCTTCAGCTGCCTATCTACGAATTCGAATTCCATTTAAATCTGAATCAGTTGTGATATGATTATCTTGCACATATCCTTTACAAAATACAATTTCTAATTTCTGTTGTCGTGGTGCACACATTAAACCACACCCTGTTTGGCTAGAAAGCATCAGGCAAAAGAGCAGTCCAAGTAATACTCGTAAATACTGATTTGCATGAATGCAAAAACATAAAATGAAATTTGCATTTGACTGCACACCGTGCTGCAGGCGTGTAGAGGAGAGCAGAGGCATGCAACGAGGCGAGGCGCAGTGCAGCTAAAAATTATAATTCGCCACAATATGATATCAAGCATATATAGTTATATGTGCAGTAGATGTGCACTTATTTAAAAGAGTCGCCCAGGAGCGACAGTTATGCACACAATAAACGTTCGCATAAAGTTAGTAAATTTAGCATGAAATCAACGTGATGGCAAAAAATAAGAAATAAATAAAAAATACAGCAAAAACAAAAAAGCATGGGGAGAAGGACGCCTCAGGAAGTTGGCCCTGCTGCAAGGCAAAGGGAAGGAAGCACGCAAAATGCGCGCCATATGATGAAGTAAACATACACACACACACACGCACACAAACACACACACACACACACATGCAGAGCGGCTCAAAGTTAGCCAAAGAAACGACAAAAAAAATGCAGGCAGCGAAATGGGAACACGCCAAGTGGGAAATGCACACAAGCACAAACAAAGTTGTACACAGATGTCCTGGAGTCTGCAGCCGCCACACAGGCACACTCAGACACACACACACTCGCACACGAAGTACCGTTACCGTGAAAGAAAACCGTCGCACGGTTTCCAATCAGAAGAGGAAAAATACACGTAGCGCACCGCACGCGACGCCAGCAAACGGAATTCTGAGTGGAACTTTGCATTTGCGGCTGGCAAGGAGCGCAAGCGGAACGTTTTGGCAAATGGAACACCGCCAGAGCGGCACAGGGTGGGTGTGTGCGTGTGTGTGTGTGTGTGTGTGTGACTGTAATTAAGCGCCAGCAATGCGTAAGTTTTGGCAATACTTGTAGCGCCAAGCGGGGGAACGGGCAGTTGTAAATAGCGTAAAGGCTGGCTGGGGTCTTGGGTGTGGGTTTAGACGGCGGATTTCGGGTTAAGGTTGTTTTAATTTTATATTTAAAAGGAACGCAATTAATTAACCCGGAGCTGTGGCATTAAAATGTGCAGCAAGAGTAAAAATGTAAAGGGGTTAAAGTAAAGGTTAACGATGATATTGACGGTTGAGCTGGCAAAAGTTTAATGGCAAATGGACAGGTACACGAAATGTGTGTTAAGTCCGGCAAACTCACAGAAAATGCGGTTGCAACTATCCGAAATGCAAATGAATGTGCCACGGAGTTGAAACAGAATCTGAAAAGGGCAATTGAATTAAATATTTAGTAATGAATTTCAACAATGGATTTTATCGAACGTGTTTAGTTAAGGATAACAATAAAGAAAGCTTAAAATGGCTTAAAAGATATATACCCTGACATAATGATAATTATCGCAAAGTATTTAATAATATATTTTGAGAGAAAATAATTCATCCTAAATAGGATATATGGTTTCGTAATGCTTACTCTTTGTATGCTTCTTATTATAATTTATTCTTTACTTTTTTTGACAATTTTGTAATTTTGTTTTGAAAACTTAAACAAAATATATATTGCCCTTATCAAAAGTCCAAAACTACCCTCAAGCCCTGCCCCACTTGAGGAAACTGCCATTTTTAAGTACTTTGAAGTGCCGATCCCACGCTTGGCACAATAATTTCCCATAGGTAACATAAGGTGCCGATATGTGCCCATAAATTAATGTCATTTTATATAGTTGACTATCGGATATCATCAGCTATTGCACATATCACATGCAGCACGCAGATCCTGCAACAAATTGAAGCGCAGTCGATGACTAATGAACTGCTGACAAATGAAAATGTCACAACAGAGCGACAAATGAAGCGTACTAAATGAAAATGTCGCGCTCAACTTATTGTGACATCGAAATGCACTAAAAAAATTAAGCACTAAAACAAAGAAACACAATAAGCAATCAACTTAGGTGCCGACTGCTAAATACCCTGCGAACGGCTTCACAAAAGATTTTTATATTATATAAATTTGCAATTAAATTTGAATGTTCTAGTTCTAAAGGTTCCACTATCTAATTCCCTGTATTTCGATTTAATAACATCTTAAAATTATTTAATCTCAACTAAACTCTTTTTCTTTATCTACCCAGTATTCCAATTTAAATCAAAAATCAAAATTAAGTTTAACATGAATATTGTTTTTATATACTTAATTGTAAATATATTTTCTTTAATTTGATTATTGGAAAATATGTTTCGAAATATTTTTATATTTCCCGTATTTTAAATGATTGCGTATAGCCCTTGCGCCTACCCTTTGTTTACATAAGATTAGTGCACGGTATTATAAAAACTCAAAAGACAAAGAAGCGACGACAACAACACAAACAACATAATGTGGCAGCTACTGCAGCAGATGTTGCACGAAGGCGAAAGTCGAAAGAGGGACAGAGATACGACAGAGGAAATGAGGAAGCGCAAGCCAAATACGGATACCTACTCAGTCCGACGAAAAAAAAACCGTTGAAGCCCCTCTATAATTATGCGATCAAGGGCAGACTCGGCATCAGCAGCTGAAGATCCCCAGCCACAGGCTGAGTCAGAAGGCAAGCCCGAAGCCGAAGCCGCAACCCACAACCGCAAATGATGCTGGTTCGGGGCGCTGGGCTCATCCAATAATGTCATCATAATCAGACGAATGACCGACCCGGGCATGTTCCCACATTGTGCGCGCAGTCAAGATCATGGTGAAGCAGGGAGCGTTGGGGAGGCGCATTAAGTGATGGATAAGCATTAGAGATAAAGTCAAAATAATAAAAAATAATGTGAGTGTGTGCGCGTGCGTAAATTTTGAGCTAGAACCACAAACACCAAGAGGGGGAGCGCTACAAAGAGCGAGGGAGAGAGAGGGAGAGAGAGAGAGTAGTCAAAAGGTCAACTATTTAATAAATCCAACGAATTTGAACCTTTTATGAGGGCAGAGGCCCATATGCCATGCGTATTGTTTTAAAATAATTTCAGGGCATACTGGACAAAAACAACTACCAAGTATAATACGTATATATATATCTGAATATACCATAAACAAGAACATGTGCATGCAATGTGTGCACAAATGTTAAACAAGAAGAACTTTAAAGAGAGAAGCGAAAAGACAAAAAAAAAACTGCCCAGCATCAGTCAGATAGGGATCAGCAGGATATCTGATAAACAGACAGGGTCTGACACAATTTTTAATTATGAAACGAGACAGCAAATGGAGCGAAATTTTCTAAGGTGTTACGGGCACCGCAATCAACTCTTATCGTTGTACACATCGTATCAAAACGGGATTGGTGCTAAAAAAGCAATTAAATGTGATCATTTTTTTACTTTTTATTCGGCGCCTTTTATGGAATTTTAATGAGCCAAATTATGCTGAAATAATTTCCATCAAACAAGTGGCGCGAAATAACCAAAAAACAAAAAAAAAACAGAAAGAAAAGAGAAAGAAATAACCGAAAAAAATGGGAGCAAAAGTCAAGATGAGAAAAGAAAAGAAATTCCATTCGCGCCAATGTAAATAAACATTTTTTTTGTTGTATCTATTTTGTTGTTGTTGCGGTTTGCTTGGTTGCATCTTCTAATAAAAACAACAAAACGCGCCATGAATACAAAATGTGGTAAATATATTTTGGACGGGACGATGCGCCACACAGAAAACAAGTCTTGGTGATTGGGCATGAAAATTTAATGCCGAAATATTGCGAAACACATAAGAAAACAATAAAAAACACTTGCAAGCTTAAACAAACATAAAACTTAAGTTTCGTTCGTTGATACTTCACGAAAATATGAAAATAGACAGCAATTTTAGAGTAACGAATAAAAAAGCGTAAAAATAGTAAAATATTGCTTTTTTCTTATTATTTGGGTAAAAACAGAGAGTTCCTCCTATACAATATTATGATTTATATTATGTACTTCAATTGCTTACCTTATAAGTGGTATATACATTCGCCATTATATTATTTTATGTACATATACATACATATTTCCACATTTTAATATGTTCAAGAAGTAATATGACAATATATTTTCTGCAAAGAAAAATAAAAAAATGTTGAAATATATGTAGTAAAAGAAAATTAAATAAAATACAAATTAAATATACTATATTAAATAATATAAAAGGAAAATAATGTAGAAAAAAATGTGTAATTTAAGCCAAATTTTAAAAATATAAATATTGTATTAAAATCATTTTAATAAGTGGAAAACACACTAAAGTTAAACTCTTTAAACTAAGAAGGAACATATGGAAGATATTTTTGCTACAAAACGTATCTGCAGGATATAGAGCTTTCTAAAGGTTTTTATTTGCACACAAGTGTTGCGTGCAACCTCGTCGATATGGTATGATGTCGGGGATCTTTTACCATTTCAGCTAATTTAACGAATGGTTACGTGACAGTAAGCCGTGTAAAACCATTTGGTTACATTATGTATTATCCACGTACTTAGCCCAGGCTTATGATATGCATATCTGCACTAATATAATGCCATAATTCCATTACAAAAAGTTTCCTAGTCCTATTCAGACACACGTCAGGCACTCGTCCTGTGTGTGAGTGTGTGTGTGTGAGTGTGTTTGTGTCCTTCCGTTAGCAACAGCACCAGCCTTTCAACTTTACATTAAAACATTTATCTTCATTTCACAAGTAACACACACACACACACACACACGGGATACCATTTTCTAGCAAACAACAGCAACAACAACATATGGACAATCAGCTCAGCAATGGTCATGTCTGGGACCTGGCTGTTACCAGCTAGACACATGCTCCTGGCAGCTGAGCGGGTTTGACCCGTTGCCGGCGCGTGTATCTCATTGCTAAGGACATGCTCAACACTGACACTTGGGCATGTGGCTAATGCTGGCAGCACCAGCAGCAGCATCATAATGACCATCATCATGATCATCGTCGGCTTCATCATTATCGTGTACGTCAACCAGCCTCAGCTTCAGCTTCAGCTTGAGTTGAGCAAACCAACACGTTGGCCACATCTGAGGGCGTTGAGTGTCCTGCTTGGCATCCTGCTGACTGCTTGGACTATTTTCCCCTTCCTTCCTCCCACTCACCCTCTCTCTCTCTCTCTGCCTGGCTTTTTCTGACAGTTCCTGTGGTTTCACACTCCAGTCGCGTCACGTACATGTCGTGTTCGCTATTCCAGCTCCTGGGGCAGCTAGCTCCAGTTTTGGGGCACTCAAGTGGCGCATTTTGTTAATGCGTATTTCTTATTTATTTATATTTAAGTCCAGTGCTCTTTAAAGTTCGTACTCAATCCTCATTAGCTTTCAAGGTGTCTTGTCAAACAATAAAATAACAAGCAGCGACATGATGTAAAGAAAATACAAATAAATTTCGAAATCAAATAGTCTTGCAGAAAAAAGCGAAATACATTAAATATATATACACAACATTTTTCCATCTTTCATTTGTATGTGTTTTGATTTTTTCTTTTTCTTTTATGGAATATTTAATTGTTTCTGTCTTATGTAAATTTTATTATTATCTTTTAGATGCTATATAAAAATCCTCTAAGAACAAATTGGTTACATTTACTCTTGAATGGGACTTATTGGGGAATTCACCTGCATTGTCTTTCTTTTACAACTTTATGAAATAATGATTACATTCAATCAATAATTACATTTACACATACTAAATTTTCACTCCTAGCTCACGCACAGTTTATCTGTTTAATTTTGTGATTGTCAAACTTGACACGCTTGCAAAGTGATAGCATTTTCCTCATTTTCAAATAAAAAAAACCTTGAAAAATCTCAAAAAATAACAAAATCGCCGCAATGCAATAATCAAAGTTTTTACCAACATATTTTGGCATTGCGGGCGAATTAAGCAATAAAAGAATTTTTCCCAAAGCAGTTCAAGTCAAGTTCGACAGCTAAAAAAAGAAATATGTTAAAAATTTCTACAGACTTCTGGGAGCCACAAAATGAATGTGTGTGTGTGTGTGTGTGAGTGTGTGTGTGTCAAAGCGTGTGTGCGTTCTTGAAATATTGGCAGTGCTAACAAATAATGACAATTGATATGTAGTCTAGAATTGATGTGGTTTTGTGTTCAAGCGGGCTAAGAAACGTACAAACATGGCTAACATCAGGCAGCCTTTAAGTTGATTTTGTTGTTCAGTTTTCGGCTTTTGTGTGTATGAAAATTAAATTAGAACTGCAAATGCTTTTGCGTTCATAACTTTCTTAATTAAAACTCAATTGGTGAATGCCTCGCGGCAAAAGTCAAAACAATTTCCTTGACATTTCCCCCAGGGGAAGCTGCTGCTGTTGCTGTTGTTGTTGCTGTTGCTGCCGATGTTGCTGTTGCTGCTGCTGCTGCCGCCGCTGTTACTGCAGTTGAGTTTGACTCAAAAATAATGTCAACGCACAATGTAAAACAAATTTTTGGCAACTTGAAAACTGTAAAGTGAAATGCTCTTGCTTGCAGAAGGTAAGGCGAGTAAGTCGATGCCTTTGTTGGGAAAAGATTCTTTGGGGGAGGGGCTTGGCGGGGTTCCGTTTCAATAGCCTATCGTTAACACTTATCTAGGCAGCTTGCCAGCAACAAACTCATAAAGCCAAACACGAAGCCAACTGCAACTTTTTGCAGCTTCTTCGAAGAAACAAAAACCAAACTAAAACTGCTGCGTTGTGGCAAAAACTTTCTTAATAGATTTTTGCCCAGCGATAAAGTTTATTCTTTTCCTAATGCCCTTGCACAGGGTATTCGAGTTTTGATATGAAATGTGTAATGCATAGAGGAAGAAAATATGCACATGTATCGCAGTCGAGGACGATAACTATAGCATAAAGTTGCCATCGGAACGATCGGTTCAAAAACTAGATTTTTTGTGAGTTTTTTTTTCAAGATTTCCTGACTATTCCTCCTGATATATAAGCAAATCGTAACATTCAATCAGTTTATCATATAACTAATATAGGAATGAGTTTTTTCAACATTGCTTCCAACATCAAAATATCAGCATAGATCGGATTACAATATAAAGACTCTGATTGTATTTAGCTTTAATCTGTATAAGAATCACTTAAGTATGTGTATAAAGAGCATATCTTCTACATATATGTCTGCAAGGAAATTTAATCGTCGGCATCCCAAAGATGCCAAAGATCGCTTTATAGTTTATTTTTTTCCGTATGTACAAGTATATTGCAACACACAAACGACTTCTACTCAAAATCATATTGTGCAGCTCGCATCCTTTTTGCTCTTCCTCGAAATCCTTGGCAAATTCAGTCCAAGTTACAGAAATTGATTTTCATTTGTGCAGCATGTTGACTACTCTGCTCTGTACGTGTGTTTTAGTTGCTTGGACAAAGTTTGCTGAACGCTTGGAGTGTGTGTGTGTGTGTGTGTGTGTGTGTGTGTGTGTGTGTGTGGAGGGGGGCTGTGCTCTAAAGGGACAAAAGGCAGAGCAACCCATGATGGAATAACCATTTATTGTTTACAGATCAAATTAAACTATAAATTAGAGCAGCATTATGCTATAAATGAAAAACTTAAACAGCCAGTGTTGGTAAGTGGTAAAAGGTTAAACAGAAACTCATACATAAATTAGCTACGTAAATGAAATCTCTTTGTTAGCCGTAAATATGTAGCAACTTTTATAATATCTAGTGTTGGTTAACGTACAAACGACTGGTAAAATTAGATATTCCGTAATACCAACTTGCTTAACTGCCAATATGAACAAATAAATGATGAAGAGCACCTAGAGAATGACAGACGACAATACTTTTAAAGCAATCATAAAAAAATAAATGGTCAAATGGAAACAGGAAATAGGGCCATAACTCCCTAGTCGGGGTAAAACCTATGTTAATACCAAAGCAATAACAAGCAATAACTTCTATCTTATTTGCATCGTTTTTCGTACTTCTCTACTTTAAAGAGCTCGCTTTATGTGATTAAAATCTTTATTTAAATGCAATTCCCAATAAACCAATATTAACTGCCTTTCACTTTAATGATTATGAAATTTTATAATAAACTTTTTGCATGTTATAGCAGCACCATAAATTTGCAATTGTTGTGCCATCTGCTATGCGGTGCATTCAATTTATAATCAATTTGCAGTTAAAATTTGTACAGTATAAAATACACGACTCCGGATAGCTGCGATTGAGTGCCAAAAACAACAACAACGACAAAAAAAACACTTTGTTTATGTCCCATGCAAATTTATTAAACGATTTTTGCCTTGTTATTTTTTTTACTAATTGTAAATAAAAAGGCGAAATGGCAAACTGAAAGTTGAAAAGGGGAGAAAATTGCATTGCGCCAAAATGAAATGCAGACACATAAATTTGCCACAGACAACAAGCGGCGTCTGACATTGAAAACAGCCAAAAAGCTTGGGTGTGCGTGCGTGTGTGTGTGTGAGTGCGGGGTAAATGGAAATGAAGGGGGGCTTGGAATGGGCATGTGAATGGGCTATGCAGACGTGTTCAAGTGTCGCAACTCTAATTTATTTTGGCACCGGGCAACTGCAACTGCTGCGGACCCAGTCTTAATTAGCCGCAGCCACTTGACAAACAACAAACAACAATAACAACAGCGTCAACTTTTTGGCCAACAACATTGTCGATTGTCTCTTGAGAAAACCCAACTGTTTGCCGGTGGTCGTCGTCAGGCCATCAAGAACTCATTTCCCGTTCGCCCATGGGCGTGGCCGAGACTCGACCCTCAATTTGCCAAGCAAGCTGCAAAATTTTCGTAGTCATTAAATTATTAAATGGAGCGCAAAAAACAACGCTTAAATTGCACTCCAAGCTCAAGTCCCATTGGATAGTTTTGCATTTACAACTTTGCTGCCTAATCAAAAGTTGCACTCGGGCTTCAGTTTACACAGTTGCCGTTCTTCTTTTTCCCCACAGCTCTAATTATGAGTGTTGTTTTTGGGGCTCAGTGTTGTTGATTAACACTGCCAAGGATTAGCCAGATCCCCTCGTGTGTGTATGTGTGCGTGTGTGTGCGTGTGCATTTATGTGGGTGCATATGGAACAGTTGTAGTCGGCAGCTAGTTCTTTGCCCAGCTCGTTAATTCTAATTGAGTTTCGTGTGAGCTGTGAGAGACACCCAGAGAGACGTGGACAAAGAAAAACTGCAACTGAAATTACTTCAGCTTTCAGCTCTCAGTTTGATGCATAGCATTTTAATAGAACAAACATGAGGAAAATGAAGATTAAGCTGCTGCCAGATACGTTCGGATTGGCGGAGGGTTTGGTGAGCTAGTGAAAATTGGTTAAGAACACGATTCTTAGCAACGAAATGTTATCCAAAGGTTTGGTTGCTATATCCGCACATTTACCAGCACTGGGCTGAGCCCCAGCTAAGCTCTGGTTTTCTTTAATACCAAAGCAATTTTACCTTTTATAATTAAAAGTCAATTTTTGGCTAAAAAATTATTAATTAGAATAAAGCCAAGATCTGAGAATTGCTTCCAACGCTTTAATAACATATTTTTGATAAATGTATAATTTACTTAATTTAAAGTTCACTTTTTATTTTAAGCAAGCTTTAATATGCTTACGAAGCTTTTTGATAGTAATTAACAAATCATGGTTTCAACCAAGTTTACAAAGCCTAATTGAGCCTATATTTAATTTTACCTAAAGTCACCATTTCCTTTTAAAACTCTATGCATTTAATGACGAAATTAAAAAACATTGGTAATGGTTTTCAGGTAGAGTTTAAAGCTCTGCTTAACATGAGTGCTTACATAAAACACGTACAAGAACCTATTGAAAATTTAGAATTTGTTTGGCATTCGAATATTTTAAGCAATATATGAGGCAAAACATGCTGCCAATCATTTTGTAGAAAATTTCTTATTCATTTTTAATCTCACTAAAAGCTTCCATGTGCTTTCGAAAGTTGCTTAAACAGATGTGTTGTACTTGATTAGAAAAATACTTTAGAACTTGGTTAAGCATGGCATTGCATAAACAAATCGATATATATACAATTTCAAACACATGTCCTTATTTTCTGCCTCTGCGGGCCAAGTCATTCCAAAAAAAATGCTATGCAAACTATAAATGCCAAGGACATGTTTGGGCCACAGAAGAGCTGCATGGCAAAAAATGGCAAAAGCCAAAACTGTAAAAATGCCAAAGTTAAAGGAAGTCAATTGGCCTTCTCTTTTCCTTTCTCTCCCTCTGTCTCCCCTCGAACACAAGCTGAAAAAGCAGCAACAATAAAACACAGGAGCACAAGAAACAATAAAAAACATTAACGCGAATTGACTTGAGCGTGCAACAACAGAGGACCAACAACAAAAGCGACAACAACAATAATGGCAAACAATAGCTCTTATTGCCATGACCACACACTTGAGCCAAAGGCGAACCCAGCACCCAATGAGCCAGGGCCAAAGTTAAGGCAGAACCGTCAGGCCAAGGGACGTGCAACAGCGAAAGTTAAGGCATTACGAAAGCTTTTATGCAGTCAGCCAGACACGAGATATATAAATAAAAGTAAATTAATAATTAATAAGTTTTGTGCCGCTACAGTTGGCGATCTGCCAGCATCGAAGTAGCCGCCCCTCCCCCCGCCCCCTCCCACTCAATGGCGCATCCTCCAAGTTCAGCAATGTCCGGCCAAACAATGGCGAACACTTAAGCGTTTATTACTTTGCAAGTAGTGACCTCTCGCTCACACTCCCTTCCTCCCTCTCTCTCTCGCTCACTCTGTCTTTATCTACCTGTCTCGCTTTGCGTGCATTATTTGACCA
Source organism: Drosophila robusta (assembly GCA_035043565.1). Taxonomy (NCBI): domain Eukaryota; kingdom Metazoa; phylum Arthropoda; class Insecta; order Diptera; family Drosophilidae; genus Drosophila; species Drosophila robusta. The sequence goes on along the minus strand of JAWNMW010000583.1, from coordinate 5,227,311 downwards.
GAGCGAGCTTTGGGCATTAGCCAAAAGTTCTACAGCTTATTTTATGCGCTATTTTTCTTCTTTTTTGGGTATACCCTGTAATAGAGCTGTATGCGTGTAACTAAGCTTGTCGCTAATAGCACGATTATATTTTTAAAGTATTTTAATATTTCGGTATTGTTTATTTTAAGTTACTTTACGTAAGCAGATCCACACAAATTGTCGCACATTTATATATCTTTATCTTTAAGTGTGATCTTGGTTTTTAAGTGCAATTGATAAATATCCATTTAATTATAAATTTATAAAATTAAAGCAGGTAGAATTTGTAGTTTATGAAAGTAAGAGAGAGCAAATTAGGGTAATAGCTTTTAATTTTGACACATTTTTTAAAGTCAAATCGATAAATATCGATTCTAAATTTTATATTTTTAGCGTCTTGCACTTTGTTACCTTTAAGTTGATGACCCAAAATTTGAAAGTGCCACGACTTTAGTAAATTTGTAGATGTTAAAAAATTATAACATTTATCAGACTCTCTTTCGAACAACTTATCCAAATGTCGTGACACGCGTCCAACTCTAGCCCGTACATAGTTTGGCAGGACGACTTTTTATTTTGGCTAAGCTTTATTTAAGTGGTTTTATGCGCTCTGCAAATAAGTCGCGAAAGCTGCACTTTGTCGAATTTGTTTGGCCGTGCATCAATTAAAAGGCTAATGCGACCGACTAATTACCAAACGTCCAACCGACCGAATAGGTGCCGGATCCAAAGCGTCGAAATAAAAAACTGAACTTAAGCTCGGGAATTAGGCTAATGTTGGGTTCGTGCGCGTACACAAAAAATGAAAAAAAAAGTGTATATAAACATAAAAACTGAATTGTGCATAATTGAAGAGCACGGCGCAAACGGAAGTTGCTGATTGCAATTTGATGTTAACACAAATTTAATAATTGAGGATGGTTTAATTGATTTGAAGAGAGAAAAAAATAAAATTATACGGTTATTTAATGGGCTTGGCGCTGGTCAAAGTTCTCTAACACAAAAGCCTCAGGCTATCATAATTATGACGCATTAATGTTGGACATTAAATAAAACAAAGGAATAATCGAACCAGACAAATAAATGAGAATAATTATGATTTCAGTTTAAAGCAAAGGGTGTTATTATTAATAGAGCTTGGACTGAACTTTAAGAGCTAATATATAACATTCAAAAAGTTCTCCGAATCGCCAACTTAACTAAGCTACACAAATTTTTTCCAACTTCAATCCATATTGTCTTCATCTTAAATATCTATGCTTGGATCTACATTTTACGATCAATAAAAATGCAGTTCAAATCAAAATGAAAAACCATTTCGTATACTTTTTCGGAGGGGTCTCCGAATAATTTGAAAGCTTAAATGTGTTAAAATTTACCCTAATGAACGCACAATACAAGTGTTAATTGTAAATTTTTAACACTGGAGCACGAAAAATGTGGGCGTGGCATTTTGGTTAATTTACTTAACATCAAAACTCATTTGATTATCTAAATTGTAGCAATTAAAATTAATTTCCATGCCAGCTTCGACTTGGGCTGACTTTTTACAACACATTGCCCGTTAAATGCAGTGCAGAGGGAGAAACGCCTACAGATACACACACACACACACACGCATACACACATACAACACATTACAGTAGGAAAAAAATGAAAAGCGACCGCCGCTAAATTGAAAGTGAAATTAATTGCAGAAGCTTTGTGGGTGCCTCTCGAGTGTTGATTGCCGCTCTGCTTCTTCCTCTGCAGCCGCTGCTACTGCTGCTTATTCTTCTTCTTCATCATCATCTTCTTTTTCTTCTGGTTAAGTTCAAGTTAAATAGCAAAGCAAGAAAGCCTAGTTAGCTTTGGCATGCCGCAGATTAAATACCCTTGCTGATTTGAATAGAATATTTGCTATATTATGGTAGTTATCTGTTTTTATACAAAAACTAAATTTTTTATTTTATTTTAGAAAAAAACAAATTGTTTCTGTGGAAGCTATATGATAATGATTTTTACCGCTGATATTTTTTTATATTTTCAAAAGTATAGTCAAGCTTGAAATTTCTGAATTTGGTTCCAATATTTCAAGAAAAAAAAACAACTTTTCATACAAAAACTTTATCAACCAAAATATAACCATATATATTATAAATATAATCTGGCAGATTCCGGCATATTTTGTGTTAAAAGACTCCTAGCGAGGGTATAGAATGTTCTTGACTTTGCAATTGCAGTTAAACATATAAACAAGCGCGCAAGTTGAGCAAATTGCATTTGTTAGCTGCAAAAAAGTTGTTTAATGATTGCATTATTTATGGAACTATGGAAGGCTGGCAGGTCCTTTGCTCTTTCTTTTGGTGCTTTTCACTCCCGTATCTCTTGAATCTAAGCCTGTCAAGTCGAGCTGTTATTCGGGCTCGACAAAACTTTCGCTTCATTTATCAAAATCACTTGCAATGGCCCAGTATGCTGTTCAGAACTGGCATCATATCATTTTTCTTGCCACATTTTGCCGACTCGAAGCTGAAGCTGAATCTGAAGCTGAAGCTGGTCAAGTCGTTGTCCATTGTTGGTAAAGCGCACAGATTTCCATTCAAAAGTGCTCAGTCAGTTAGTCAGGCAGATAGTCGGCTTCAGTCAGATTCAGTCAGTCAGTCAGTCACTTTGTCAAGTTGGCAGGTTTTGGATTTCCGCGCCAGTGACAACGACACTTGACACGACCCAAAACTAACTGCGGCTACGTGAGAGCCAAGTCGCCAGAGCCTTTCTATTCTACGCCCCGGCGCCTCGTTCCCTCTGCAGGCCCTTTATTTCATTCCATTCCATTCATCTCATTCATTCATTCATTCGCACATTCAGCGCGAACAAAGACGCCTCTGGTTAGCCAACTGTTGACATTGCTAAATGAATGAACCTTAGTTGAGTTACAAAATATCAAAAAACAAAAAACTAAATTCAAGATAAAACAACAAAAAAGGAAAGGTGGGAAAACAGGAAAGTGCGGTTAACTGTAGAGATAATACTATAAGCTGAAGTTTAAATACACTTTATTACACGGATTACCAGAAATAACCAACTATTTAAACAATCCAGTGAGATAGAGTTTTTCAATGTAAATGTACTTCAGGAAAAGAATTAACAAAAAAAAAGGTTTTAAATTAAATAAATGAGACCAACCTAATTTTTTATTCAAAGTATTACTGAATAGAGAAATAACTCAATATTTGCAATTTGTTTTAACTTATGAATAACAAAAAAACAAACAAAATTTGAATTTTATGTATTAAAACTGAACTGGTCTTCACAAATTTCTGATATTCTAAATAATAAGAAAATAAATGAGAGGGATTATTAGTATGATTTCACATAATATTCTTGGTATTATCTAAGTTAAATCTAAAAATTTAAATTACTTTAACGATTTAATATTTTTTCTTCTGGGTTTAGAGCACAGACTTCAATTAATTTGAATTAAATTTATTAGGGTAAATCAAATGATTGATTCGGCTGCGAGTTAACATCGATAGTTATCGATATCCTTCAATAACATGTAATTGTACTGCAAAAACTCCCTTTATACAACTGTTTTATGATTTCTTTATGACATAATCATAATACCCTCTCCACAGTTAAGTGCTAGCACAAAAAAAAGAATTGTTTTTATAGTCTGATAGCGAATAGGTAGCGCAAGAGAAAGAGGAAGAGCCCTGATGACACAGCGAGTGCAAATCAAATGCACTAAGCGAAACGGTAACTGAGAGCACTAGGATACTTATTCACCTATTCGCCCCAGCCATCCCCTTCCCTCCCCCTCCCCTCCCCCACCGCTAGTCAGCCAACCCTTTTCCGTTTATCCATTAAACGGTAGCTGGCAAAACTTTTACTGCACTTTGCACGTAGCCGCAGTCGATACGGAAGGCGGTTCGGATCGAAGGGACTGGGGGCTGGGAGGCAGTTGCAACAAAGCGTGGCACAACGTAAATCCCATAAAAATGAAACTGGCTAAAGCAAGTTTGAAATTGCAATTTAATTTCGACCGCAAACACAGTCATGGACCAAAACCCAAACCCGGGCAAAACTAATGGCGCCGACCCCAGCAGCAAGAACGTGCAAGAAGTTTGCCCCGATGCCGGAGAGATGGCCACACTATAGTCTAGAATGAGGGTCAGCCCAGGCGGGGCTGGGCACACCATATTGATGGCCCGGCATGCATTATGCGTGGGGCGCGTGACGGGCACAAATGACCCCATTGCTAACCTCGCCCAGAGTCTTGAATTTAGCTGGGCCCTCCGATTGAACTGTATGTTTGTTTGTTTGGGTAAGACCCCCCCCCCCACACACACACACACACACACCTCGTTCGTCGCATGTGTGTCGCATTTATCACTGAATCGCATTTTAACCACAGGATATTTGATCTGCTGCCATTTGACATAAGTCTTTAAGGGCTGTCAAAGGGGAAGTGGAGCACGGCATGTGGATACATTTGGCAAATGTGTCTGTGTGCGGCATGTTGCAAGCAATCCAAGGGCCAAGCGTGTTTGTTTTCTACGCTGAAAATCAATAAACTGATAAACATATTGCATTGCAACAACAACCCTCTTGCCAGGGAATTGAAAACAATTGAATTTTTTGCGCTTTCCCAATGGAAAATGGCTAGAGTAAATCCACATAAAATTTACTTTTACAATTTATAGCTAAAGTTGTGTGCTTGCGACGAGGTCAATGTATGGCAGGTGGATTGCTAAATTAACCTGATTTTACGGTTATTTAAACGTGTATATGTAACAGGCGGAAGGTGGCATCTCCAATCCCACAAATCATATATATTCTTGGTCAGCAACAATAGTCGAGTGGATTTAACCACGTTCTCGTTTCTTTATTACGGATAATTATCGGATATTTGCTATAGGAGCTAGAGTCTTTAACTCTTGAATACTTCGAAATTTGGATAACCACACTCGTCCCGAATCTAAAATAAAAATCCAATTCATGTATATTCTTCCAATGTAAAAAAGTGTAAACTGACTAATTTAAGTCAAAAATGTTTGTAATGAATATTTCATACTTATGTTACGAATACATCAGAAACAAGAATATTTTTTTGTAAAATTGAGCTTATAATCAATTCGCAATAATATGTTAAGATCAGTAACCTATCCGATAATACTCACAAATCGATATACACATAGAGACCCCGTTGAATATGAAAATTGCCGTAGTACAAATAGTGCTAACGTATTTAGTTCGAGTACTTGGTGAACTTTCAATAGATCCGTCAGAAAATGATAAAGAGAATCCGTATTATTTTGATTTTGGCAGCCAGACCACAATCTGTCCGGTTCAGGCCAACTGTCTGGATGGCAAATTTAACTTCCTGTGCGCCAAGGAGCCAATGAAGCCAGCGCCCAATTGCAAGCGCTTTGTGCCCATATCGATAACCCCGGAGTCCCGTACGAAGATGGTGCACGTGCACAATGGATTGCGCAACAAGCTGGCGTACGATAAACGACTGTCGAACATGAATCTGGTCTATTGGAATGTCAATCTGCAGCGCATGGCCGAGCAGTATTTGCATTTGTGCCGGCCATATCGGGACACCTGCCTGATCGTTGGCCTAGGTGGCTATGTGGTCGGTCAGAATTCGCTGTTTGTGCCGCGTCATCGTGTCGAGGTGCTCCAGCAGTGGGAGGGACGAGCGGTGCGACATTGGTACCTGGAGGTGCGCTCCGCGCGCTTTACATCGCAACAGTTCTTGGAGGAGCAGGTTAAGGGCCAAATGGGCAACCTAACGCAGCTGATTTGGCCAAGTTTAGAGTTCATTGGCTGCAGTGCGGCGATCATGTTCGATGGCTTCTTTATTGTGTGCTACTATTATCCGCCCATGAACCAAAGCCTCAAGCTGACCTTTCTGCGCAAAAACGAGACCTGCGTCTGCCCCAAGAATAGACTCATGTGCTCCCTGCTCTTCACCAGCCTGTGCGGCATCGATCTGGAGTTGAACTGCGCCAAAAGAATTGAGTTCGCGGCATTCAAATTGTTTACTTTTATTTCGTTTATCTTTTTATATTTTTTATAATTTTCAAATATGCGTGTAAAAAATCTATAAAAATTTTGAAAAGTGTGGTTTTTATGGTATAGGAATTATTTGTTAAATTTTGTTGAGTATAAAAAATGTATAAAAATTGTAATTTGGGTTTTTTTTTTGCTTGTTTTTTTCTAAACTAGTTATTATTTTTGTAGGGTGGTAAAGCTTAGAAGGGACTGTATTGCTCATATATATTACTTAAAAAGGGGTTAAAGTCCTCTTAATATGTTTTATGGTAATGTCTTCCTTCAAGATACCCATCCTAAGCATCTCTATACTCCATCCTTAAACTCGCAAATACTCAAGTTTAACTTTCAACTATTGAAAGCACTCATTGTGCGCACAATTCAAAAACTTGGCGAACTCCAAACTTTAATTAATTTAATAAAATTAAAACTCGCACAGAGGAAATGCCCAAAAGAGCTGGGGCTACTCACTTCAGTTGCACAAGAAACCAATTGACAGACAGTCAGTCAGACAACTTGAAAGACGCCGAAGCCGGCAAAAGGGGGCGACGCATTCGATTTCAAAAGGCAACACAAAACCCGCACCGAAGGAAGGGTGTTGGGCGTCGGGCCTTCCCCGTTCTTGGCTTGTCTAAATGCCCGAGAAAACACACCCATAGAATTAGCAAATCAAGCAAGGACGGGTAACCAAAGCGAAAACAAGCCGAAAGCGTTGACTTGCCCCCTAAGCCGCCATAGCCCCCCACCTGCCGGTTCCCTCGCTCCACCTTTAACCTCCTCTCATAGGACCCCTTGGCAAAAATGCTGTTTTGTTATTGGAGCATTTTCGGTTGATAAAACAAACGACGATTGAGGCAAGCAACTTTTTTCCCTTTTCTTTTGCTCGGGAGCAGGGGACGAACATTTGCTAAAGTTGATTTCGTGTGGGCCCGTTCGCTCTCGTGTTAATACATGTAATAAAATATAATGATTATTATGTGGTGTGCGGGCCCAGATGTGTTGGCAAAAATACTTTCTGCATAATCAGGCTTGGCCCCGAAGTCCCAAACTCCCCACGAGAAGCATAATCAAAGGCAATAGAAGCCGTCGCTTGTTTATCAATGATTCAATTCAAGTGTTTGCTTTACCCATTATTGTGGTTGTTGTTGTTGTTGTTGTTGCTGTTGTTGTTATTGCTAGTCTAATTTGTTGCTTGTTTTGACATCATCAGCTCACTCTATCCACGGTCATCATCATTGAGGCTGCCGCTTGAATTTTTATGAGAAAAGTGGCCCCATAATCATTACATACGAGTGCCATTACCCACCCAAGTAAAAGCCAAGCAACAACAAAATGCTTATCATTACCCGACAGCTTCAATCATATAGTGTATATCCCCCGCTCTCTCTTTCCACTACTCGCGCTATCTCTTTCCGATGCTCTCGGCCATTTATTATTATGAGCAAAAAAGAAGTAGCATGCGAAAATACAGACAAACTATTTTGATTGTTTTGGTCTGTAAGTTGCTCGCTTTTTGATAGAGTAATTTGTCAATAAAAATAAAGATCTATCTCCCCTTAAGTACAAGTATTTTTTGTAAGCGGTCAGAAAACTTTCATAAGCTTGGAAAAGCTTGAAATGGGAGCTGAGTTGAATTCTATTTGGGTTACAACAACGTTTAAGATAATAGATTCGAGGAACTACATACATAATTATAACGATTAAATAAATAGTATACAAAACAAATAATATTAAACGATATAAAATATATTTTAAGAGACTTAATTAACAAAAAATTTTAGGAACTTTTTTTAAATTTTTATTTTGTTATTAGTTTAGTTCAGTTTTCAGTTTTTATTTTATTAGAACTGAAAGATCGAATAAGAATTTTAGTATATAATTTAATTCAATTCCCCTGATTCAGAAACCCTCAAAAATATTGTCTTTTGAAATAAATCTGAACCGTTATGATACTCTAGCCTCGTTAAATAAAATGTATTGCTTAAATCATAAATAATTCAAATTCAAATCGTTTAAGAAATTTCTTAAGTCTAAATGAAATTTAAGCCACAAAATTTTAAAGCGTTTTAGCAAAACGAGCCTTTTGGATAAACCAGTTTTTCCGTTGTAATTTTCATTTATTTTATATTGTGATAGTTTTCTTTAGTTCTACCGTATTGTATTTCTGACAAGCCGTGTTCATAAGTTTTAAGCTTATTTAAATGAAAATTGTTATTTTTTGTCAGCTGTGGACGTGTTTTAATCCTAAAACAATATACGCAAGCACACACACACATGATGTATATATTGTGTGTGCGTGTGCATGTGTGTGTGTGTGTAAATCATTGTAAAATGCAAATATTTATTTAGCAAGCAGCTGAAGTTATACCTCAGCGCGTGTTTGTTTTTTATTTATGCATGTAGCCATTAACAATTATTTACAGCGGTGGGCAGCAAGCATTCATTTGTTCGTTTGCTGATAGCGCGCATACGCCCCGTGGCCCACGGCTGTTGGCTAATAAAATTTAAATATTGATTTATTTGTGTGGTAGCTCACTGCGAGCTCCTTGTGGGCAAGTTTATGAGCCTAGTTTGTGCCTGCCGGTGCTTAATTCGCTACGTCTCAAATTGAGTCATTAGCGTTGATTTTAGAGTCCCATAAAACAGTTAACGACTACGAGCCGGCCATCTACAGCTACACACATCTGTATTGCCCCAAAATCAAGGCTTTAATTTCAGTTACAATTGACAGGCAGCTCACAAGCCGGAGAGCTTGGGCAGCCATCAATTACAAAGCTGCACTCATAAACAAATTTGCGTATATCATCATTTATCATGTGCATATTTGAGTATGTATGTATGTGTGTGCTTGGGTGTCTGTATGGAAATGCTCACTCGCATAAACGTCGACGCTTTGCAGCTATTCTGTTCCAGCTGTGCCCATTGTGTGCTCCATTTAGGCAGAGCATATAACAAACAACATTTTGTAAGTGGAATTAAAGTTAACGACTGCACGATGCTCTGTGGCAAGTGTAATGAGAGCTTGATTAAGTTGTTGCAAATGGCCATGGCAGAGGTATTTTTTTATTTTTTTAAGAAGATTTTAGACTGTCTAAAATATAACATTTGGTCTATTGTTTCTTTAAAATGCGATTCAAGATTTAACTTGTGAATTTATCTTTATATTAAAGTCAAATGGGGAGTGTTAGATTTGAAACAACGTTAATATGGAATGGTCCTTACAAAATTTGCAGTGTTGTGATCGGAGTTGTAAAAAAACATAATGTTGTTGTATTTCTTCTAATATTTAATTTAAAAATATATATTAACATAATTCTGATTGAATTATTAAATATAAATATTGTTTATTGCGATTTTTTTTTAAATTATGGTAGTTTCAAAATTGTAATTTAAAGATGAAAACTTTAACTTTTGGATAAAATACAAATTGTTCCACATGGGCGGGAAGAGGCGTGGCATAAAAATCCTATTATTTTAGATAAACAGATTGCTTGCGCACAATATACCCTTTTTCCCCAATGAGCTAAGGAGTATATTAACCAACGCTAAACGATTGAGAAACCGAAGTGCGTTTTTCCCAAGAATTGGAGTATTCTTAGAGTCCCGCTGCGTTTAGTGATAAGTGTGGCGGTTAATTCATGCGCTCCCATTGAGATGAGGCAGAGCTCATAACTTGCCAGCAAGAATTGTCTCACAGTTTCCACACACACACGCACACACACACGCACACACACATGCACAGACAATTTCGAAGAAATGTATCATAAATTCTTTTTTTGGCAAGCAAAAGTTGCAAGTTCCTTTAGCTATCCTTAATATGATTGTTGCGCCTTTCGCTATTGTTAGAGAACATGATGATTATCGAGGCGCTGATGTTGATGCTGATGATGATGTGCACTTTTGCACTGTTTGAAGACGACTTCCGCTAACAAAAAAACCAACTGAAATTCAACGCAAAAAAAGAAGAAGATGCCTGGACATCTGCATCATTTATCATGCAGTCTCTTAAATGATGCTGATGAGTTTTAAAAGATTTGACATGAAAAGTTGAAAGTCGTTGCGCCACGTGAACTAACTGCGAACGCGACTCTCGGGTCATCGATTTAGCAGCATTACACGGCAGTTTCTAGCCCTCGTCCCTGGCATCAATTCAATTTGGGCGTGGTTGTTAACACTGCTCCAATTGTTTATCTCATGGGGTACCTGCTACCAGCCCTCTTTCTTGACTAACAGTTTTTAATTTAATTGGCTTGAGTTTTTTCTTCATTTTCATTTTTTTAAGGTGTTTAAGTTATGTTGTGTTTTTTTCCCTTGATAAATGAATCCAACATGAATTCAAATTCTGTTAAGTAAAATATTCTGTTTTTTATGCAGAGAGCGTAATTCCTTTAGTCTCATAAATAGATCCAAAATAAACGTTTTTTAAGCTGAACACAAAATATGTCTTGGTTTATGGTCTTTACTGATTTCGCATATATATTTTAAAGCAATGCAACCTTTCACTTGCAAAATTTCTATAAATATATTTAAATCTTTTAAATCTTTATCAAAACTGCAAGCAATTCCATGCATAGGTTTTTAAGTTTGGGTTTACATTTTATGAATATGAAAAGAACTTTAATAAATTTGTTATAAAATTATTTATTAACTTCTCTTTAGATTAATTTATTTATCAACCTAACTTTATTAGTTAATTTTTATAAAATCAAATAAAACTAAATATTTACTATTAGTCATAAAATTGGTCAATCACAAAAACTTAATTAAATTCCTATTCTAATTTTCTTATCGCCTTTTTTATTTCTAAATTTGCATTTCGTAATTAATTCAGGTCGTATCAAGTGACGAATTAATCATTTTGCAAGTGCTTAAGGCTTGGCAAATTTTCAGGATTTCAGCAAACACACACACACATACACACACAGACTTATACTCGAACACGCACGCCACATAATATTAATTAACAGCCACAAGTTTCGATTGCGACTGTCATAAAACTGCGCAGACATGCGAGCAATTTGTGTTTGCACCCACACACACGGACACACGCCCTGGAACCAGCTTAGGGAAAGATGCCTCACCCAAAAATATTTTATGGCCTGGACGCGAGTTGGTTAACCCTTTTCGAAAGTTCACTTTCGGCCGGAAGTCGTTGTGTTGGCCATGTCTGGGCTTGGCAAGCATTCTAATTTGATTCATTTTTAGTTGTTCGCGACGACACGAACCAGACGCTCTGCCCCATTCTGGGCCATAACCTACAAATTGCCACCGTGCCCCTAACCAAACATCTTCCCCGCTCCCGTTGCGTTGCTTTTCTGCTTCTTCCAAGGTGCTAAGGCGTTGCTTGCGTTTGGTGTCCGCGATTTTGGGCAACAGATTAGAAGATTTATACGCAGATTTTGCACTTGTTAAATGGCTCGCAAGCTGCCGCTGAGCTCCAAACCAGCTGAAGGTGTGTTAGATACGAGCCGCATTTAAGTACTCGCTGCTTGGATTGTGAGTCTTTTTGGCTTTTAATTGAATTTCCAGACATTCTGTGTGTTCGTGTGTGTGGTTGAGCAAATGGTATGCGAGTGTTGAAAGTTGTTGTCTTATGGTGAAAAGACGGCTAATTAAATTGCTGGCTTGGTTTCTTTAGGACTTAAGCTTCAAGCTCAACTGTTTTTGTTTTAATTTTCGTATCAGATATTTTAATCAAGGTTAAATATTTGCAGTTATATACAAAATTTGACTTTCTCGCAAGTAACCTTGTTTGAATTTTATTTTTTGAAATCAACTGTAAAAAATTTATTAAACATTTTCTTGTTTTTCTTTTGTTTCTAATTATTTTTAACATTTTTAGCATCCAGTCTCTTTTCAATAGCTTTTTTTAATGTGCACCCAATTTTTCGTTTTGCTATCAGTTTTTCATATCAAATTTAAGCTGCTTTCTAAAATATCTTTTAATCATTTTCTTCATGCATACCGATAAAATTCATTACACACTTTATCAACTTTTTGTTAAATGGATTTTCAGATATCTATTTATTTTATTTTTTGCTGCACCCCAACTTCCATTATATATAACACTTTCCAGAGGCTGGGCAAATGTTTTCCAACAATTTTTCTCACACCAGCAACGAAAAAAAAAATGTTTAACTTATCGAAAAAACTATACATCATGGGCTTAACCGATATCGTGCACAACACAAGTTACCAAAAAAAAAAATTAATAGAAAAAATATCCAACATCAAAAAAATAGAATAAAATAAGAAATCGAAAATATTTATCATGCTGTATTAATCAATTTCATATGCTTCAGCTGGTGCTGGGGCAAGCAAAGGAGTCTTCGAATTTGGGGGCTCTTTTTTCTATCTCTAATAAAAAGCTGTCCCGCATTTGATATACGCGCTGATAACGACAAAAACAACGCCACGACGGACTCAAAACTGAAGTAGACTGTTCTTTTTTCTTTTTTTGAGTTTTGGATATGCGTTTGGGGCACGCATGCACCCGCACGAAGCTGCAGAGGACGGCAGCTTGAAAGCGGCTTCGCTGCTTGGCTCAAAACAATTTTGTTTAGGCACGCTAACCGTGGCCAGATACAATATCTGCCCCACCCCCTCCCGGTCAACCTAGCTGCCCGCTATGGAACGAGGCCAAACCCAAATCCAAAAACTCATCATTAACCATTAGCGACGTCATCGATGAAGTAGCTGGGCGCTGTTGTTGTTGCTGTTTCGCTTAATTAATTGTTAATTAATTAACATAGATACAATATGTGCGTGTGTGCCTGGCCAACAACATTTTCACGGCTGCCGTTTGTTGTTGTTGTTGGTATATTTTTGTTGCCGCCATAAATATTGTATCATAATTTTTTCGTTTTGTTCGATTTGAAATTTGGTCTTCAAACCACATGCGGCGGCACGCACCGGCGCCAATTTTCAAGTTGTTCCGTTTTTAGTTGGTTTTCAAATACCGCAAAGCACACAAAACGCAACACCAATAACAACAACAACAAAAGCGGTAACAAAAATACATTTTAAACAAGTAGGAACGATGAAGATTAGTGCAATCGACTGCGCAATACTCTGTTTACATTCCATAGACAGCTAAAAAAAAAGTTTAAAAGGAGTATTCCCGATTATTGTCTTGATTACTCTCAAGACTCTAAGCTAAAAGTATTTTGATTTATGGGGTGCGGTCAAAGCCTGATCTTTAAAGAATATCATCAAAAATGTTTAGTAACTAGCTGAAAAAGTTTGCATAAAATCGATATTCGTGAACTGCCACGCTCCTACTCAAAGTAAATAATTACTTTATTTGAGGTATACAGGGTACAAATATATGCATATATGACCCAAACTTTATACATTTTGACTATACCATATTATCCCTTTTTAAGCGTTTTTAAGACTATAACATTTATTTCAAGCAAACAATATTTTATTTATTTAGCAACATCGTTTTTCTGAGTGTATTCACAAACGGCCTTTCTACAAAACTAATCTACTCTCTTAGCCACTTTATGGACAAAGACTAAAAATTCATTTGCGTGACGCCTTTTGTTTTCGCAGGTGCCGGGGTCGACAACAAAATGCGGACCCTTCAGCAGTGCCCAATATGGAAGAGTGGGGGGGAGGGGGACGCAGACGTCGGCGTTTGCTGCACGCAACACGAGCCAACGAACGAACACACACACACACAACACACACACCCAGCGCGGTCAAAAGTCAACAGACAGCTCAGCGAGTCCCACATCAAAAAAATAAACAAAAATAAAAAATAAGGAAACTAAAAACAACCGAAAAAAAATGTATTTTGGCATTTTTTGTGGTCAAGTGACGAACAAATTAGCTGAAATCGAGCATATGAATTAAAAAATACCTGACAAGGGGCAGACAGCTGGAATTTGAACTAATAAGCAAATGTGCCAGCATTTAAACATATTTATAAGCTGTACGAGAAATGCTTGGGCAGGTAAAAAACACGGAAACGAAAATTGTCAAATCAAAGTTTAAGTGGTAAATAAATTTCATTTGACACGCACTTGAAATGCGTAATATTATAATATTACGTTTATTCTCTTGTCAGTCATCTGTTTAAGCTTTGATCTAAGTACAAGTTGACAACAACTGCCAAGAAAAAGATTATTTCATTTTATCCACTTGTCATCAAATGTTTGAACAATGGGCAATATTAAAATGCTCTGTCGACCAGCGAACAAAACCTTAACAGTCGTAACTGTTAAAGAAACTAACTGAATAATAACAACAAAAAATACTTAACAACACCTTTTAAAACAGTATAAAATGGAGTCGCATAGTATACTTAATCACTTTACGACCTGAAAAACCATAATGTTAACATTTATATGCTATATCACTTAAAAACAATAAAGATCAATTTGGAAAGTAAAACAAATAGGTTAAGTTTCTCTTGTTAAATCAGCAAAATCTCACAAATAATCTTAGAAGTTAAATTAAAGCAGCTTAATGTTTGATTTTGTAGATTGTTTCAGAAAAAAATATAAAATATGTCTTCAAATGGATTGCTTATCAATTTTATACTCTTGTCGTAATTATCATGTCAAAAATTGTCGATTATAACTAAATGAATCTTAAAAGCAAGCTTAAACTGATGTCTACATCAAAATCTGTATTGAAGTTCGTGAAATAATGAAGCAAAAAATGATTTAATTAAGCGATTGCAGTCACAAGCACACATGGGAGTACAGTTCATAATTCACAATTCACATTCATATTCATTAGCCCGACATGAACCACATAGCGACTTAATCGGGGCTAATAAGGAAAAGAGAGAAATAAAAACTGCAATGCGCACTAATTTTTAAAGCATTTGCTGCACGCAAAATTCAAATCAGCATTTGGCGTTGGCTTTGATGGCTGTGGCCAAAAAACCAGTTACAACAACAGCAACAACATTTGGCTCTAACTGTAACCAACATGCAACAGCAATGAGCCCAAAAAGCTTGCGGCACACAGCCATCAACAATAGCAACAACAAGAAACAACCGCAGACACAGACGCTGTAGCAGACGAGATGAGATACAAATTTGTATCTATGTATCTTTTGGACGCGTGCGTGTGTGTGTGTCGCTTGCTCTGGCCACATATCTAGTTATTATTGAAATTAAATTACCCCTAATTGAATCTGAAATGGTCAATAAAATCGCATGCCGACAACTATTTTGTGTTTGACTTTGATAATGCCCGCCATTGCGCCGGCTTGTTGTTATTGCTGTGTCCACAATTTGTTTGGGGCTATCAATTTGCATATTTGTGTATTGTATATGCATGGCAAAAAGCGAGAAAAAATATTTAGCCTTTTCTTGTTTCATTTTCTTCTATTTTTTTTAAACAAATGCAAATTGAATTAATTGTTGTTATTTCCCTTAGATCGGTTATCGGCTTAATGCGGCAATTTGTCTTTGTCTGTCGATGGACTCTTCGGATACCAGATCTATTATGATATTTGGAAATATTTGAATAAAATAATAAAAGAGTTTATCTTAGAGCGAAGTTGATTTCATGTAAGACGACCTGATAATATTTATATTATGAAATTTTTATAAAATATATATATATTTAAAAAGCGCTCACAAAAAAATTAGCTGACAAAACTCTATATTGAAATGAAAAAAAATACATATATGTATAAACATAGATATAAAGTTGCTTCGAAGAGAAGTTGTCTTTTTACAATACTCGCTAAGATATCAGCAAAGAAAAAGTAATATACTGATGCAACTGATCGATTCTCAGAGTGATCGCTTAACGAACGATCACTAATGTCTGTCCGTCTATAATTGTTCGCTTGTTAGCCGGCTAATTCCACTTCAATTTCCATTTAAGCACTTAAGGAAAAAGCACGTTTTATTTCACATGAACAATTGACGCGAAGATCGCTTCGACGTGTAGCAAAACGACAAAGAAGAAGAAGAAGAAGATCACTCAGATCGACAACATGAAATCAGAGACAGTGACAGCGACAGCGACAACAAGTCAAAAAGCTAATTAGGTTTAAAGAACGGCCACAAGTCAACAGCAAAGAGAGAGAGAGAGAGAGAAGAGAGATCAGCAGAGATCACTGATCGACGCAACGGGCAAAGGCAAAAGTAAATTACATGCGAACATGAAAGATGCAGATAAACATGCCAAACAAAATAAAGCTCATGACGATCATTAGGCAGGCAGCAGCAGCAATGACAGACAGTCAGCGAATTGATGATCAGTCAGTGATCTATCGACAACTTGCCCCCCTTGCCCCGCCTCCCCCTTGCTCGCCCTCCTCTTCATCGTTGTTATTATGTATGCCAAACAAAGTCACAACATGTGGACAACATGGAGGAAAAAAAACAAAGAAGCAGGCAACAAATAAATTGATGTACCTATAGAACATGCAACTGATCAACTGATCTTCATTACGATGATCATTATTATTGCGCAAGTGCAACCTGATTTGGCATTGGGAACGTGGTGCCTTCTGCGATCTGTGCATAGTTCGGTGTGCCTTCAATCACAGCGCATTCCAGGCAACTGTTTAGCCTTTAAAGAGCCTGTCGTCTCTCTCCGTCAGTCTGTCCGTCTGTCTGTCTGTGATCTGTGACCAGCCTAGAGACAGTACGAAAATTGGCTTAAAATGCAGCGACCATAGATGGCATACGACCTGAGGAGCAGGCTGCAGAGTCCTGCCCAGTTGGCGAACACTTGTGCTTTAGCCTTGGCTCGGACGTCGCGCAATTGTGGCCAAGATTTATTTGTACGCCCGCGCTTTAAGGGCCAAAAAGGGCTCGCAAGTTGCCCCCAACTCTGGCCATATTTTGTTGCCAACAATACCATCGACAGTCGCTGCAATTGCATTGCGGCTGAAGCTGTAGCTAAAGTTGAAAATGAAACTCCACCTGAACGTACGACGCTTCGGGCCGAAAAATCTTGCGCGTGACTTTGCGCTTTTTTTTCTTACGTTTTAATACCCTGTACGCATTGATAATAAAAAGCTGACGAGGGTATGATACATGCAGATGTAAGTAGGCATCCATGACAGGACAATGAACTGAGTCGACGTATGATATATTCCTCTAACTGAAACTAGCTTAACTTTATTAGACTTTATAAAACCTATTGATATTGATATCCGGTTTATGCATATATCGGAAATTTAAAATGTGAAAATAACATATTTGTACATAATAAATTATGTATTTTTAGCTTTTAACTTATATAGTATACTTAGATCAAGAAAACTCATTCCTTTTTTCAATAAGTTATGTCAAATAAATTTGTCATAATTTGAAATTATAAATGTTGCAGATCTGATTGCAGGGCATTTTCAAGTCGGTTATTCTCGACCAGAGCTCTCTTGGGTGTTTTTGTTCTTCTATTTCTGTTTTTGACTGTTTCCTCTTTTGTGGCAAAAAGATTCTCACGCGACTTTGCCCAGAGGCTTTTCAAATTGGTTGACAAACTAGCAGCATCAGCACCTACTTTTTACCCCACCTACCGCCCAGCCCCTCCCCCAGCCCGGCATGACTTAAGTAATTGTATTCCGTACGTCTTCTAATATGTTTATCGGAATTGCGATTTTTCTTGGTTCTTCTGCTTTCGAACGTGCAGCGCCTGCAGCTTTCACTTCACTATTTGCAAATTAAGTGGTAGCCAAATGTGTTTAAGCCTGACGAGTGCTAGCCCGGATATGGGTACTCATTGAGCGAGCGAGTGAGCGAGTGAATAAGTCGTGGCTCAGGCGAGTGCAGTTCGTTTAATGGAACAATTAGTTGCGGCGCTTGCAGCGTTGTTCATCGTGGGAGAATGCAGAAATGTGGACTTAAATAAAACGCAGATCAACTAAAATATTTGAAATTCTACAATTTAAAATTGTGAGATGATGTTTGCCTATAATAGAAATACAGGGTCACCTTTATTTTATATATTTTTGAACACTCTTTCTAGTTCCTAATTTCTTAAGTATTGAAATGATTTTTGAAATAAATTTCTCAGTTTCGATATTTTTCCGCTTATTAATCTGAGATTGAATTGGACTTGTGAGATGAGGTTTGCCTATAATAGAAATACAGGGTCACATTTATTTTATACACTCTTTCTAGTTCATAATTTCTTAGGTATTGAAATGATTTTTTGAAGTAAATTTGTCAGTTTAGATATTTTCCTGCTTATCAGTAATCAAGCTTATATTTAAAATTTATTTAAAATTTTAATATTTTACTTATACTTATACTTATACCAGTAAAAGTTATTTATATAAAAGCGCGATTGATTCTGTTTTTTATGGCCTTCGTATAAGCGTAACAGTTTGTTAAGAAAAAAATTGTTAAGAGGAAAATTGAACGAAGTCTGTTATCCTGGCTGAAAGAGTTGCTAAAATAATGAGTATTTACAAATTCTTGAATAACTCTTTACATCTTAGATAAACTAAAGACAAATTTATGTTTTCTTACTGCATAATGTGAGTTATTATGTGAGTTTACTATTTAGACACTGGTTAGATTTTGGAACAAGTAAAAATATTTTATTATATTTTAAAAAAATTTTATAAAGTGTTTTATAAATTCTAAAAATGTTACCCACTTCCTATGTAAAGCTGGCAGCACATTAAAAGATTCATATCTATGACCATCCCCAAGCCAAATAAAATTTGTGGCCATTTTGCGGGACCCCCTTAGAGCACCTCTACAAAAATGGAAAATAAAAGCAAAAGGAAAACAATTTTGCGGCATATTCAAATGAAGCTGCTTAATGAACTCGAAACACACAAAGTTGAATACGGCATAAATATGGTAAATGCAAACATCCTCTTTAGGGGCAGCTTCGCGAAACTCCAATCGTGCACATGTTTTAATGCGCTTCAAGTGGCCTCGGGATTAGCCTGTGGAGGGGGTCGGTTCGGCAAAGGGGGCGGGGAGGAGTTGTTGTCGGGACTTCAATTCTGCGCATTTGTTGCGTCCCTTGGGCAGAACCTCATTAAACGCGGAACGTTTGCAAATAAAAAAAAAAGTAGAGAAGTTATGAGTTTCAGTTGATTTATAAGCACTTTGAGCGGGGCCAGAGGCGGGTAGCCGAAGGGGGCTCGGCGACAATTTCGCGTGTTTGGAGTGGAGAGAGGGGAGCGAGAGGAGCAAGAGGAGCAGCTCAATATGATGAGCAATTGTGCAATGCCAGGCGGCGAAAACTTTACATCAAATCGGGACGGATTGGAAAAGGGGGAAAAGGGGTGGGTGGGAGGCAACAGGCGACAGACATTGACAACGACTGGCAGCTAATCGACGGGGGGCACGGTGAGGGGGGGGGACATCGGTGGGGTACGCGAATGGTACGTGTGGGTCAACTGCTTTTTGTGTGCCACACAGTGCCTGTTGTAAGTAGTCTGACAAGGCGACCCATTTGCTGTTTTCACTTGTGCAACATTTCACACACACTTCAGTCGCGGAAGACACACGGGCTTAATTTTTTTTTTTGTGTGTCTTGTTTTTTCTCCCTCTTGTTCTTGTGCGCCGCCTCCAAGAACATTAAACGTGCTTGTATGGCAGTAACTACTATTACTATTAGGATTGACGACGACTTCGAAAAGTTGCTGTTGTTGTTGTTGCTGCTGCTGTTGCTACAGTTGTTGTCTAGTTCAACTTTTGCGGCGGCTTCCTGCAAGTTTTTTCTGCTCGTCGCGCAGTTCAAGTAGACCTGAAGCTGCGGCCGTAGTCGGAGCCGGAGCTGGAGCTGGAGCAGTACCAGTGCCCGAGACTAACGACGTATTTATGCCAAGCGACAAACTGTGGGAACAAATAAAAATTTAGCAAAATGCCAGCGCGTCTGGCGGAGGGGGCGGCGGAGGGGGCAGCGTGGCAACGAGTGGGAGAGATGTGCCACAAACAGCCTAGCTCGACACTTGTGCTAGAGATGAGCGCGTGACACGTACAGTCATCGATATATATTTGCCTATTTAATGAAATATATATGGTAGTCTATGCGAAAATATAGTTTCTTCCAACTTTCAAGCTTATTTTTAAACTTTTGCCTATATACAAGTTCATATAATGTGTAGTAAATTTGATGAGAATTGATTTTAAATTATATAAATAAGAAAAAAATTGTTATATTCCAAAATAATATCTATCCCATTATGTTTAATTGTGATATAAAGTAAGCTGAGCTTATGCTTGTTCATTCTGATACTAAACTCTACAACAAATTATTGAAAAATACACGAAATGCAAATTGTCTTGTTTTGAAGACAACTTTGTAATTTTAAAAATGATTCTAAAAAAATGGTGTATTATAATAAAACTCTAAACTCTAAAACTCCTAAATATAAGAAATATAATTTTTAATTTAGAAATTTATAATTTATAAATAATTTTACCCAATTTGAGGTTTATTTATATAATCCGAAATTATATTTGGCAATTTTCCTTATTTTCCTGCCAAAATGAAGAACATTCTGTTTTATTATAGTGTATTAAAGGTTGCACATCTCTAGCTTGCAGCTCGTACCGCTGAACGTTGTCAAAGTTTTTCAAGAATTTGCCTCCGCTGCCGACTATCATTAATGTCAAAACTAGCGAACTGACAATATTGTAAACCCATCGATAATACAATATTTTCGTAGTCGCCCTCAATTTGCAGCAGTTTGACATTTCCAGTTGCATTCCCTTTGGATGCGCGTCGAGCTCCACAGTTGCCTTTATCGAAGGCAAATTTCTCACTGTCAATTGTTGCAGTTGCATTTGTTGTTCTTCTTCTGCTGCTTCTTTTTTAAGCTTATGCGAAAATCAGAGAAACAATACGAAACAAAGCAACAACAACAACAACACATCGCGAAATGCCTTCAAACTGGCCCTGGGTACGTCACGTTTTTCGCGCGCATCTTCATCATCATCTTTCGGCCAGGCCCCAAGGGGGCAAGGGGTGGGGGATCAGCGTGCAAATCTCCAATCTCCCACTCACTGGCATTTTTCGCTTGACTCTCGTTTTGGGTTTACTGTCTTTTTTTTGGCAATTTTTTTCTCGTTTTATTTCGCTGTCAATTCCAGCTAAGCCAGCGACAAGACAACAACAACAACAGTAACAACAATAATAACAATAACCAGTGTTGAGCACTGCAATTGAGAGTTCGCTCGACTTTAGGGATTGCCCCAATGCCAAATGCTGGGTATCTGTATAGGGCATTCAGAGACTTAAGATTGGATCAGAAAACAATAACATTTCTTGGAATTGACAATTTTATCCTGAGTCCGAAGATTACTCAAAAGGTATTTCCTTTGGGTATTTGAAAAAAAATATTGCAATTTTTGTTCTTTAAATGAAAAAAGTGCGTAATGTGATTAATATAATCATATATCTTATAATATTTTCCAACATTATAAAAAAAGCAGTTAATATGCGAAAATATGATTATCTTGAATAATGCAAATATACATGTATTTATAAGTCATTTAATAGCCCCAAAATATATTATTTTAATCTTATGTGTTTTCTTGAAACATTCAATAAAAATTATAACATTATAACCAAAATTTTCATTTCCAAAAATAATATCTATTATTTTTTCCATCACTGTTTATATTAAAACCAAATATTACAAAATAAGTGTATAAATATGGTTTTAAAAAGAAATTCTTGTAAAATGTTTATTTTAAAATTCTGTACGACTCTTCCTTACCAAGAGAAAAACAATGACATTTATCTTGATTTGGATTTTCGGATGTTATATTTAAAAATCTACTCTAAGTTGTTACTAAAAATCATTGTATACTCTCTCGAGCTAAAGGGTATGCGCATAAAACACGATTGTCTAACGTCGAAAGGCCAAAATTTGCAATCCTAAAACACACACACACTTAGGACAGTCTAAAGTGGGTTCTTCATTTTACGAGCTCAGCTTGGCAACACCCCCAACTGGTGCTCTCTCTCTCTGACCGTGCACCTCTTGCATTGGCCGGGTCTCGCCCCCTCCCCCCACTTCCTTCCCATCCTCTGCGTCATAATAGTAAAAACAAATTGCGGCAATTGCATTCATCATTAGACGCTGCCGCTTTTGGTGGCTGCTTAGGGAACTTCTGCAAGTTTCTCCAGTTCACCTCAGCGTCTTGTTTTTGTTGTTGTTTTCGTCTTGGGGCCATAAATGATTTTTATGAACGAGTTTACATTCTTCAGTTTACGCCGACAAGTGGCCCATTGGCTCGGGTGTGTGCGAGTGTGTGTGTGTGTGTGTGTGATTTGTTGCAGTTATCAGCATTTTTCATTGCGAAAGCCTTTTGCCACTTGGCACTCTCCATCTCCCTCTCGCCCCCTGGTAGGGACAGAGACAACACACCATCAACATCAACATGAAAACCAAGAATCAGGAACCAGGAATCAGGCAACAGGAACCAGGCCACTCTGACCCTGCCCAGGCCCTCAAAATATAAGTATAAGTCAGATTTATGTGTGCAAATAGTTGGGAAGTTCTAAATGGGGTGGAGTATTTTATGAGGGGGTGGGGGTGGGGGCATGGTTGACGCCTTGTTTTTGGGCGCTATGAAATATGATTTGTGAGCTGTTGTTTAAAAAAAGTTTTGCCTCAAGGCGGATTTTAGCCATGCTGCAACTTGGCAACAACAACAATTGCCACGGGCTTGACATTCTCTAATACGAAAAGAAAAATTGCCTGAAAAACACACACGAAATTGTGCAAACTGTATATTTTAAGGAAAACAAACACAAATGAATTCAAGATATCATAAATGGAGCAACTTAAGAAAATAAATCTGAATAAGCCTAATAAAATACGAAGAAATAATGAAAAATTTGAATATGTATTTGAATTAAAATTGATGAACAAATATCTAAACAAGTAACATTTATAAATACCAGCAATAAATACATTTCAGGGCTGCTAAATTCTTATTTTTGAGAACTAGTCACAATAATTTCGTGTTTTTTAGATTAATATGTTATGTTTATTCATGAATAACTTTTTGTGAACGTTATCAAAATATTTGGCGGGTCAGGAAATGATTTGCAATTATATATCAGTATCTGAAATTGCACACATGGTGTTTGTCGATAACAAATACTAATCGGAATGTATATAACAAATTCTAATCGGAATGTATATAAAAGTATTTTGGAACTTTATTTATAAATCAAGCCCTATCCAAATACTTTACTGTTATCTCTTTAGTGTTATCTCTTTAGGTTTTTTTTACATTTTTTTTTATTTTCGCAATTTCTTAAGCGTCACTCCCTCGAGCGATTTTAAATATTTCTGTACTACAGAGCAGTTTGCAATAAAAAGCGAACCTGATTACAAATTTTATATTCAAGTAATTTTTGTGCCATTTTTACTTGTTAATGGTAATAGCTGATTAAATTTCAAGATGATAAAATCATATTTTTTATTAGTATAATTTTCAAAGCATCAAAAGCACCCTTTTGAATCTTTCAAAACGTTATGATTTACAAGACTTGCGGCGTGTTTGGGTAAAGACCGTGATTAAAGTAATTCTCAGTGCTTTGCCAAAATGAACTGTTAATTTAGCAGCAAAGAAGAAGAGGAAGCAGACCACAGCTGCGCGAGCGGTCCTTATCTCAACGAGGGAATCGCACAAATTATGGTATATGGGGTTTATGCACATACATATGTATGTAGTTCTACAGCAGCCATTAAATTGGCCATTTTTCACACCAACGCCCGCAAGAGAAATATGCGAGAGGCCAAAAGGAAATACGTAAAATACGTGGAATATGTGCAAAATGCAAGTGCATAAATCACAATTGCCACTTGCTAGAGAGAGATAGAAAGCGAGTGGGGAGTGAGATAAACTACAATATCGGATAATATAGATACATGCGGATATCAATGGATAAAGTGCCGTTATGCTTACCCCGCGAGAAGTGCGGCCGTTGCAGCTAATCCGCTGCTGCTGCACTTGGCAAAAACAATTTATTCTCGAATGAGGAAGAAGGGATAAGAACATCAATTCACTTGAGCGCCTAAAATAAACACTTCATTATTAGAAACACATGTGGGGGGAAGTGCCAAAGGGTTGCGCCCAAAAATAAATACGCATACATACATCCACACATATGCAAGTGTCTTTGCTCTCGCTTGCACTTGGCAAATGAGTGCGCAAAAAATATTGTAAGTGCGAGTGTGGGAGGGATGCAGCGGCAAATGCAAATGTACCGTTAACGCTAAAACTCCGACACGGCATACGCACTCGACAACGAAAATGAGAACAGAAACGAAAACGAACGCGAACAACTCCAAAAATAACTTTACACAGCGCTCGATGTTCGCAGAAGGGCGCGTATTTATTAAAAATTTGTTATTCATGCGCTATTCTGAGGCAGCTGCTCCCCTTTGCTTTGGCCATTTATTGCAATTGCTTCTTTAACACTAAACACTTTTATCACGTTTATTGCGAACGCGCAGCCAAACAAAATTCCAATATGAAAATTACGAAAAAATCGTTTGAAAATGGTGCGTTCCGCTCCCGCTCCGTGTGTCCCGCGCGCTTCGTGTGTACAAATCGAACTGACAGCCAAATGCGACGATCGCTTCTTCCAATTGGATGCTTCGCTTAATGGAGAGAGATGAGAGCGTGAGTCACGCGTCTGCACGAAACCAAGTCGTTGCTGTTGTTTACACACGTGCGCAGCTAGCCTCAGTTGTGCGGCGGTGAACGACACGATGTTCGCTCATTTCTAGTTGTCTTGTTGTTTTTGCTATTTTCATCAGCACACGAGCGCGCCAAAGAGATTAACAGAGAGAGAGAGAGAGAGAGAGAGTTGCATTCTGCTTTGACCCCCACACAGTTGCAGTTGTTGTTGTTATTTTACGCTGCTATTCTGCTGCACGTGCTGTTGGTTGAGTGTGCGTGATCGGAAGAACGAAAGAGCGCCAGAGCGAGGAAGCCAGAGAGCGAGAGAGCATTTAGATGTGCGTTCATTTGCGGCATCGAAAAAGCCGGTAAAATGAACGCTCTGCCGCTTTGTTTATGTTTTGAATGAATGAACTTATGTGTGAAATTTGTTGTGACGAACAAAATGAAGCACTTGCAGTTAAATTGTTGTTAAAAACTGCGCAACTTTGTAATATGAAAATATAAAATTCATTTGCGTTTCAGGTACATCATCATTTGCGCACTTCACTTCCCATAACGTCCGCTTAGCACCGTTATTCTAAGCAACCTTGACGCGTTCCAGTTTCGCTCATTAAGCGAATGATAAAGCGAATATGCTGCGATTAAGAGAAATAATTATAAATCAAAAGAAATGTGCAAGTAAATACGATCAAAAGGCGGCACAGTGGCTGAAGTTGAAGAAAAGTCGCTGCACTAAAATGCGCTAATGATTGAAAAATCGTCGGTCCCATCTCGACTTGACCCAGTGACAAATGCGCCTGGAACAGAACCAGTTTCCGAGCGGGTCTCGCGGGGCCATTGGATTATTGAAAATATGTGTGACAATTATGAAAGGCGATCGGCGGCGTGATATTAATGGATGGCGGGACAATAACAAAAGGCCAGAGTCGGCCCGTGGGAGGGGGAGGAGTGGGGGGCGGCAGACGGCGGCACAAAGCGAACTCTTCGAGATAGCCATCTCGAAAAGCTTTGGATAATACAAAAGCGTCGACAGAACAAATAAACGCAAAAATTCTTTTCAAACGTAACGGAAGTC
The DNA here is from genome assembly GCA_035043565.1 of Drosophila robusta. NCBI lineage: Eukaryota > Metazoa > Arthropoda > Insecta > Diptera > Drosophilidae > Drosophila > Drosophila robusta. The sequence continues at coordinate 5,201,571 of JAWNMW010000583.1, read as the reverse complement.
GTTGAGCGCTAAATGGTCAACGGGCCAACGGTTTGACGCATTGACGGATTGAGGGTTTGTCGCTGCCGGATGTTAGCCATCCAAAGTGGGTTGAATGTTGCAACTAAAAAATCCCCAAAATACAAGAGATTCATTTTAAAAGCCAAAAGCTGGAGAAGGCGTTCGTAGCTTGATGATAATTTAATCAAATTACCTGACAACTTAAACATTATTCAATTAGAATACAAACCAGTTTTAAGTCGAACCGGTTCTAAATTGAAATTCGAATATTTTGAAAATTTTCGGCCAAACATTGTACCGCATTAGTTGCCAAAAAAAATAATGATCCGAACCGAACCATATATTATTATTTTTTTTTTAAATAGTTGCTTTAGTTTTATTATTTTTGAAAATATTAACAGCTCTAATATATATATATAAAATTGAGAATTATAATAATAGAATATAATACTTAATATTTTTATACAAAATCAAGAAGAAAAAAAATGAAAAAAAAACTTTTTTTTCAATAAATATTTCCCAGAGTTCATTAATGTGGAAAATCAGGTTCATGCACCGATCCTAAATTGGTTCGAATCCTAAATCGAATCACCGACAGTTAATTTTTGGACTTGTGGTCATGATTAATGTTTATACTACACTGCTTTTTCATATTCACGACCTTAACATGCATGTTAAGATAACATGCAGATTATTTAAAAGAAAAGCACCCCAGCAAAATAAACTTAATAATTTTTTCTCATCTTTTATAATCTACACATCTAACAAGCCATAAGACAAGACGCTTTTTTAGGTGTTCTATGAGAGACCCACCTCACATAATAAAGTCATAAATTTTTGAACAGTCTGGCCCAAAACGGGCGAATCTGAAAATCAAATGATTAATGGCTTACAGACTGTAAGCCACTGGAAAGCAATACCAATCCGCATAAATTTTACAATTGTTCAATAGATTTATTTTATTTTTCGTTCCCCCCGCATCGAAATGCTCGACTAACATTTGCACATAATCCGTCATAAAGTGGAAAATCAAGTAACTAAGTGATTAAAGCCGGCAACGAATACAACGACAAAGAAATAATAAAAAGCCAAAGAAATCAAATCAAAGTTATTCAATAGGCTTTGGCTTCAGCCACGTCTTGTCGAGTGGCCGGTCGATTGGATTTGGCTCAGATTGGGCATTCGGATGCCGATTTTGGGGCGGTCTGCGGGCGCACTTGGAGCCCCAAATGCATTTTGGTTGTTTGCCAGCGTTCGTCGTGGCCGCTCTCAAGATTTACATAAATAAGTGCGCACCAAAAAAAATGGGGATAAGCAATCGTCATCGCATTTTATATATGCATACAGCTATTTTTTTCTTTACTATTTGGGTCTTTTTTCACTTTGGTGGACTTTTCTTTAGTTTTGATTACCTTTGCTGGGGTCGTTTAGACAAACCGCAACGAATTTCTCGGCCTTTATCGGGTTTTAATTAAAAGCTGCCGAAGCTTTGATTTGATTTCGGCGTTGTTGTCTTACAACTGGGACCAGGCCTAATGAGTAAACAACAGGAAAGTCGATTGCTAATCATATCTGTAAAATTTATGAACACATAAATATGTCTAATTATTTAGATAGGCGCGGCCGTTCTGCGGAATCGTATTGATGAATATTAATGCATGAATTTTTGTAGATCGGGAACTAGTTTAATAATGCCAAAGATATTAAGGTATAGTTATATGTAGGAATTTTGCGTTTAAAGCACACGTCCCTGCTCGGGCGCCGAGCCATAAACTCTGCTTTTGAACTCAAAAATATAGTTATTAAAAATATGTTTATTTTCAGGAGTTGATAAACTGTTAAACATTAGTAAATTTGTTTTAAAGTCCCTGTTCGGGTGCCAATTATTTTTATCAAACTCATTCTTGTGTTGTTTTTGTTATTGGCAAAAATGTATAAAGAATTTTCTTTAAGAGACAAAAGACCATTTCATATTTTGAACTCTGACATTAACTTTTCAAATTAATAAGACTTAAGAAGCTGTCCCTTATTGTTATTATTATTGGTGCAACTATAAAATTTCCGAATTTGTTATTAGAGATCAAAAAATAGGATAAATATTGAATTCTAATTTTTGGTCCCTGCTCGGGCGCTAATTTATAACTCTACATATATAATATTTCGGACTTGGTAATCATTTCTTTAATAAAATTAACTTTTGAGAAATTGAATCTAAGCATTCAAATTCAAACTCTTTGAATTCAGTTAATACAAAAGGAAAGTGTCCCTGCTCGGGCGCCAATTATTATTACTTTATCGATAATATTCTTGAAGCCACACCTTTCGCTGTCTTACCACAAAAAAGAAAAACCTCAATCTCAACTGCTTACCAAAAGCAAGCTTAAGATTCATATAATAACAGCACATTAAAGACAATTTTTGTGGCCAAAATCAGAAATTTTAATTAAAATACCTCACGTTTTTCGTTACTTTTTTTATGGAATTAATCAAAAGTTATTGACTTTAAAACGAAGCGAAGCTGGCTGGTGACTTGGTTAGCTCGCTGAGTAGCGCCACAAAAGTGGGCATGGCCAAATTACAACAGCAACAGTCGAGGCGGCCGCACAAACCGCAACGGGAAGAGAAAAAAGCTCATAAAAAAAAAACGAAACGCCGAAGCAGCACGTGATAAACGCACTTAACAGGTAACACCCATTTAAGCGAATGATGAATTAACGCACAGATACACACACACACACACACACACACACACACACAGACACACAGTCTCGAAGCCCAAAAGAACCTGAACGAACTGGAGCTACAGCTACGTAAAAGAAACTTCTCAAAAAGCTTACATTGCTCCGCAGCCGGGCTTCATGTGGAGCCAGCTCCCACCCCCCCCCCCCACCTTTCTATTGATGTGAATGAGTGCCGTTTAGAATTGACGCTGCGGTCGCTGTCAGGGGTCCCCTTCGGGCCTTGGTAATAAACTTCTGGCAGCAGCCAAAAGCAACTTCTGCAGCATCTCTCTCTCTCTCTCTCTCGCTCTCGCTCTCTCCTCTTCTCTGGCCGGTTGTCTGTCAGCTTCATATATACTTCGCTTTCGAGAAAGTTGAGAAGCGCAGAAATTAGTTAGGAAGACGTGCGTAAGGTGTGTTTTGGACAGCTGCCTGCACTGCGGAACAGCAACGGGCTGGGCTTGAATCCAGACGGGATGCGTTTGCTTATGTGCTTTTTTCGACGGACACGTGCGTCGCACCGCCTTTCAGTTAGTCAGTTTTGTAGTTAGTCAGTTTGTCAGTTGGCCATGCAACTAACGCAGTTTAACAAAAGCAAATATCCAGCAAACTTTTGACCACACGAAAAAGTGAACAAATTTGCCTGCAGTTTCGACCACAAGCGCGATAAAAGTGTCAGCTTCCATAAAGTTGCACTAGCATTAAAAAAATGTACAATAAAACAAAAAAAAAAAACTGATAATGGGTACGTTATATACTCGAAATATCTAGGGAATAAACTGGGTCAGCTGCAGTTGCCACTCGATTAAATAGTGTGAGTAATTTAATGATTACTCGAGGCTATTGCTCGAAATAACTACGCCGAGGGGAATTTTTTTAATAGCTTAAGTATAAAGCTGTGTACGTAAAATGTAAATATAAATTAAATATAAAAATAATATTTTATTTACCTGCGATATGCAGGCGTACAAATTTCAAACAGTCAAAAAAGTTTAAGCTGTTGTGTAACTTGCATTATTCTTAAAATATTATTATTGTTAATTAAATATTTGGGATTTGCACTAAGGCTCTTGGTTAATTTGGAATACCTAGTGTTAAGATAGTGATTATAAATATTATTCACAAAATATTAATATTAATATTACCTATGAAATCAACTGGACTGTAAGGCCTCTTTATTGAAACACGTTAAAAAACAAAATATATCTTAATATTAATATATAAATAAATTTATATATAAATAATATAATATATATAATGATGATATATTAATAGTAAGCTTAAAGTAAAGAATGGAAGAATAAAGTGCTGTACAGATAAACTTCGAGTCGAATTTATACCGAAGATTTTGTAGGGGAAACGAAAATATTCAAATATTTTATGTTAAAATTGTCATTATTCAGATGATTAAAGCATGTATATATCCAAAATAAATACGTTTCTCTGAAAGTTTTTGCATAAAGTAAGCACACTTTCTTTTACACTAATTGCTAATTTCTTCCTCTCGGGCGCTAATTTATAACTCTACATATATAATATATATAATATATTTATCTTATTCTTTATATATATTAATTATATATAACATATTACAACCTCACAACTTAAGTGTATACAAAGTTTCTTAAATAGTCCTGAGATAACTCTTAATCAAATTAAATAAATTTCAATTAAAATATCTAGACATTTTAAACTAAATTAAATAAAGCAAAAAAATTTCATTTCATTATTTTTGCCGTGCAGCCAAGCTCATTAATCAAATACCAATAAAATGGCATTTTAATGTACTATGGCAGCATTTTAGAGAAGCATTTAACAAATATTTTTTTATCTCGCGTTAAAACTCTCTTCTGTTATCTTTAATATATCGCCCAGCGACAATTAACTTTCAACTGCTGCCAGCAAAGTCATTAACGAATTTTTTTGAGAGAGAAAAAATGCGAATCCACTTAACATGTTTTAAAAGGCAACAACAACCAGATGGAATGGCAACTGCGGTCATTTAGAAAGGTCAGCTGGGATGCCCACAGACAGCCTCCTAGTTGGCCAGTTTCATTATTGATTTTCAGTTGGCAACAAAAATTCATAAAAAAAAATAAAAATAATAAATATATTTAGTTAAAACATTTTCACAGTTGGTTTTTGCTGGTTGCTGCCTCATTTTTAATGTTCAACAAATGCCGTAGTAATTTTAAACATCATTAATAAATTATTTGTCATCAACTCGAACTTTTTACACTCACTTGTCATTAAAAATTTAAATGAAAATTGTTTCTTTTTTTGTGACTGTCAACGCTTCGATTTGTATTACATTGATTTATTTAAATGTGTGAAACGAAAATAAACATTTGAAAAAGCTGCTGTCGCTATGCTGGCTAATTAAAATTAATATTCTATTGATTAAATGTATTTAATTTCATGTTAGCAACATTTTCTGGTAGCTCTGACAGCGCTTCCAATTCAATTCTCTCCTTACTTTATCTACCTGTAAAATTAATAATTGAATGATTGATAGTTCGGCACAACGTGTGGTCCGCTGGCCTAGCATTGTCCCAGGCGCCCCAAACCCCCAAAGCCCCCGGCCCCATTTGTGTTTCCCTCTGTTTCTCTCGGCCACTTTGCGGAGGCAGCTCAGCGGGACGTTAACAACTACTCGCTGGGAAGCTGGTTCTGGGCCAAGACTGCGGCGTGAGAAATTTGCGTAAATGTTTTTGAATGGAGTGCGCTGATTAGTTGGCTCATTTTGAGTCCGGGGGTGTCAATAGAGGCATAATACGTCTGATTAGAGACTAAATTTCTTAATTTTGACCATTTTGTATTTAAATGCAGTTTATACTTTAGCGTTTAATATTATTTAATTGGTTTCAACAAGCACAAATAAAGTAAGAAATTTGCCTTTTCATTGAGAAACTATTTGCATTTTTTTATGTTTATACCAAATAAAGGTTGATTGTCATAATTTTTATTTGCATTGAATATAAGTAGTTATATAAATTATTAAATAGTATCAGTTTTTTATTATATAAATATATATTTTTGAATTTATTTTTATTTTAATATTTTATTTTTTTATACCAAATAAAGGTTGATTATCAAAATTTTTATTTGCATTGAATATAAGTACATAGTTATATAAATTATTAAATAATATCAGTTTTTTATTATATATAATACATTATATTAATTGTTTATTGTTCTCTAAATTCATTTTAATTTTTTAATTTTTACTACGTCTCCTGTCATTTATAAATTTTAAGAAAAGATTTGCTCTAAACCCATTTGAACTATAACGAAGAGAAAACAGTGTTGTATAATATTCAACACACCACCGTTCGTTATGTGTGGAGCCAGTTCGTTAAGTGCGAAGCACTTCGTTAGTTACTACTATACCTGGGTTATGTCTCTGCTAAAACGTAGCTATTGTTATACACTACGGCTGGCACTGTTATACTGTCTCCTTTAGCAAAGTTCCTAACAACATCTTAGTGTAGACATCAACCCATAAAGCCTACAGTTAAAATCAACTTTTACGAATTTTAAAGTTGGATTTGATTCTTGATTGTGAATGAAATTAAATATGAAATATTGAAAATATAAGTACAAAATCCGCAAGTATATTATATTTCACATAATTAATTAATGAGAAAATATAGTAAAATGTTCACATTAGAAACTATTATTTATTTATGAAAATTTATGTATAGAAAAGAGTGTTACGGCTTTTGGTAAAAAAGAATTGCCCTGTGTGCGTTATTAGCATTTAAAGATAGCCGTAATATTATGGCCATCTTATATTTTGAAATGCCATTTTGTTGCTAATTTATCAGTTAAAAAAAACATTTTTAAATAAGCCGTCTTTCTTTAAACAAACTAAATTGCATAATATTATTTAATCAATATAATAATCGAATTATGTTTTCCAGTATTTTACGTATTCAGTTTAAATAACAAATTTGATAAACACAATTCAGTTAATTAAATAACAAATTTCATAAATACAAAATCGCTTCACCAAAACTGAATCATAATTTGACTAGAATTGTTGACCCAGGAGCCAACAACAACAGCAACAACAACAATAACAACAACAAGCAGAACAACATTAGGTAAGCTACTTCAAACATCCAATTAAATTTGATGCTAATGCGTTAATTTAGATGTATTTAAATTCAATAATCCGAACAGGCTAATGCTCGGCACTTTCGCCCGTTGGCCATTTTCGTTTATGCAGTTGGCCAAAAGGCAATTAGAAATAATAATAACAACGGCCAAATGCTGTTTCCAATTTCGACTAACTAATGTTCATCGCATCGGGCAGCAAATACAACTGGGCTTAAATGGCCAAATGGCAAATTGGGCGAACGGAAAAAGGGGGCGGGGCATTCAACATAGTTTTGCATTTGTTGAAACTAATGCATAAATTTTTGGGAGCCAAAAATTGCATTCGTTAGCGCGTAAAAAAATTGGTTATAATTAAATAAAGTGCATGATATTCAATAATTTAACAGGCGCGCAAAAAAAATTGCAAGTCAGGCTGGTAAACAAATCAGGCGCAAATCTATATTTATAATTTGCATAACGCATACGCCGCGGGGCCCATTTCCTTAATTAAGTCAATGATATTTGGAGATATGTATAGAAATTATATAACAAAAATAAATAAAATAAGCAAACTAGAAAAAAAAACAAGAATTTAAAATTTTTAATTAGTACTGTGTATTTTGAATGCCCTAATCTTTGAACCTAATTATTTTTGGACAACTTTTCACTTCAACTTTTGGACTATAATATTAGCAAAATTCTTTGAAACTTGCCTTTCATTATAGAGTGTATTCAAAAAAAGCAGTTTTTGTAAGTACAAGTTAGGGTGTTCCCACTGTAAAAGGAAAACGTGCACGAAAAAAATTAACATTACAATAATTAAATCACAAGAAAGTCGGAAAAGCCTTATATAAAAATATTGATAATATTGACTATGATTATTTGTAATAAACAAAATAATTCGTTTTTCGTTTTAATTACATTTTTTTCGATGCAATAAGCTTTTTTTATTCTGTTTAGATATCACATTGAAACATTATTTATTTGATTGTTATTTACATTGCTACAATGTAATTATAAACCCATTTAGAGGGTAAAATTTTAAAATGCAAAAAATTAGGTTTTTTTTTTTGTAAATTTAAATGCAGAATTCTATTTGAGGTCAATCATCAATCCAAAGTTATTTAAATTGGTGGAGTTTTTGGGATTGGCAAATGTTGATCTTAGTAGTAAATTTAACAAAAAATCCTGTTTTTAAATTAAAATATAATAAATAAACTATCTGTAACTTTCACAAAAAGAGTAGTTGCCATTTCTAGCGAAAATCTTAAAAAACGCAATTTTAGCTCGATTCTGATTGTGCTACCAAATGCAACAACAATGAAAACAACAACAACAAGAAGCTGAAAATCAGTGTGTACACAATGTGTAAATGCCATAAATTAAGGCCCCGGCAACGACTTGGAATGTGGTTGTTGGCTTCATTGTGGCTCCAGTTGCCATTGTGACCGTTGTTACTATTGTACTTATTGTAGTTGTTGTTGCTGCCGTTGTGGGTGCAGCTGCCTCCGGGAGCTTTCGTTGTTGGCGTACATCAATTAGCAGCTTTTCCAACCATACTCCCAGTTCTCCCCATTTCCCAACTCCGTCGAGCATTTGGACCTCTGTGTAATTTCCCGCTCGAGTCTTACCGTTACTATCGCTACGAATTCCATGCAACTATTGTCTAATAAAATTATACCCTGTACTTAAAGAAACGGCTTAAGAATATTGCATATTGATTTGCATGCATATAATAGCCAGAGGGAAAACAAATGTGTATTAATTTTCTAACACAGCAAAAAAAATGTATACAAAATATATATATGTCTTTATATTTGTTAGTTCCTTTTTTCAATATCCTAAAAATGTTATTTTTATACCTAAATTCAAGAGTTAATTTATATGAATATATATATTTTTTAATTTATTATTTTCTTTGAGAAAGCTCTTTAAACATTTAATTGCAACATCGGGTAAACATTTTAATTACCTTCAGCTGCAGTTAAAGGGTATTTGGATTCGAGCACTCTCGATTTGAGTGCTCTTGATAATGTAGTTATGATTTGGAGTCTATTATATATGCATATTTAGTACATATGCCAATACTTGAATTTATATGTAAGCTGTGTGTGTAGTTGGGTGTGTTTGTCGGTGTGTGTGCCCTGAGCTGATGGAGCTAACATCGTTATAGGAGGAAACAAATACCTGGAGGCATTGCATTTAAACAGTTTATTTTGAAAACAGAATTGCTTAAAAATGTTTTAAAAATTTAACTCTGAATTGAAATTGAGCAGAACAAGCAGAAAAGATCGTAGGTGGATGCAACCAACTACGCAATACTCTGTAATAACTGTTAGTTGTCTAGTTCCGATTTAAGAAATTTATGGGACGGGCTTTCGCATGGCTTTTTTTGTAGTTAAATTTTCAACATTTTGTTTATCATATTCAGAAAGCGATACCGTTTAATAATAATATTAAAACATTTTTTTAAATTTCGAAATTTTTATTTTTAAAATGATGTAAATATCCCTTTGGCATTGTATTGTTATTTACTGCTGGAGTGTAGCTTAAATGGCCTAAAAATATATTAGTTACCAATAAAGATACGCACGGATGAACATTACACACAACCAATAAACTCCTTAACTCAATTTATAAACAGAGTATAAATATTTTGAAATCCAACATATATTGGCTTTACATAAAAGCCTTTGCCCTTCACATATGTCAGGCCAACAAATTGTAAAATGATGTTTTTGGTAACAGCATACACCTAATCCACTCACACACACTCACACACACGCACACGCACACTTGGCGTTTTATCTCCAAACTAATTGCGGCTATCAATTTGATCAACAAATACTGGTCCACTCAATTGCCGTTTTTCATATTGATAGCACAAAGCTGCCTCATTTGTTATGCGCCAAAAAAAAAATGTTATCGACGCAAATCACATTTGCGACAAGGACGCCAAGGAGGACGCTGGCTGCCGCAAAACCTTTAAGATCAGGTTAGCCTTTTTTATGGCTATAAGTTGTTGCCTCCCCCACTCCCTCCCAGTTCCTAGACTGCGCCTTTTTGTGCGATTTCTGTGTGTTTCCCTGTCGCCTGTCGCATGCTCCGTTGACTTTTTCAAGCTTCACAGACGCTGAAAGTTTTCTATTCTGTTTTTCAATACCGCTTGCCAGCGATTACAGGGGTATATTGTTTGTGAAGTATAAGCTTGCATAGAATTAATAATAATATAATTGAAAATTAATTGTAAATTATTATTAATTATAAATTATTAATTAAAGTAATTATACTATAATAAAATAAAATATATAAATTATATAAATATAGAATTTAAATACTGCGGCTTGAAACCGAATAGGTTCGAGTCCTGGATAGAGATTTTATATTTGAATTCCACAGACGAATTTCTTCTGATTTTCACAAACCACAAACATTGTCGATAATATATGAATTGCAAAAACAAACATTTTAAATGTCTTTAAATACCTCAACAGGGTATTTATAAGTACATCACGAAAAATAAAAAATACACTTACCACATTTCGAACCCTTTTGACACCTTTAAATTTAACGCCATATTAAAGCTGGGACTGTGAGGCCCGGAAATGTTAGCCAGATTCCCCGGAATTCAAGGATCGTTAGGCAAGGACTTGGGCACTGACAGGAGGCCTTAATGGGCAAAATGGGTAATTGGCCTCAGGGCTACCCTAGAAAGTTAACGTTTTGCATATTTAGTTTTTATTGTTTTTCTGTGGGGCGTTTATTAATTTTAAAAAATTATGCTTAAATGCTAACTACTAACAAATTGTCCATTAACTAACGTAAATTTAATTAACATTTTGTATTTGCTTTTGTTTTTTTTGTTTTCTCATAATTTCATTTAATACATGTTACAATATTATTATTATAAGTTTTTCCGTTTTTTTTTATTCATTTTTATTTATTTTTTTATTTTATTTTTTTTTACCACGTGTATTTGCTAGTAAATGCAGAAATATTAAATTTTTGTTGATCAACTGGTTCGCTTGGGAGCGTTAATTAAATTTAAATTTAATGGTAGTCAATTAATCTAGTAGTTCTGTGTGTTTGTTTTTCTTTGCCTTATTCATGTTTGGTTTAAACTGCCGTTTTATTTGGCTTATAATTTAATATTAAAATTACACAATTTATTATGTACAAAATTATGTTACAATACTTTTTCAGTTGGTAGTTTCTGATTTAATTTCTTCTTTTTTTTTGTTTTTTTTTGTATGTAGTTTTAAATTTCACCAAAAGTTTTCGCTGCCAACGCAGGCTGCATTAACTTTTCCGGCCACGTGAGCAGCCAACTGCGTTGGAAGAAGGGGAGAGGGGAGCGGGGGCGTCCCTTTTCAGGTGCGAAATCGGTTCGCAATCGGACACGTGCTGCCGTCTGGACTATGGAGTAGCTAAAGTCCAGGTCCCGAAAAAAACTTGTTGTTTTCTGTTCCACCCGAACGCTTGTAATGCTCCAATGTGTGGGGGAGAAGGGGGCTTTGGGGCTGGGTAGCTGCAACTTACGTGCTAAAGTTAATGTCGTATATTATACAGGGTGTTTAACTAGCTGTATCAAGTTTCATAAACTCTTTTACATAGTATCATATAGCTGGCTTAATATAGTTTCTTTGCGTTTCTCTTTAGTTTTTCGTTTTTGATTCTTAGTTGGTTCACTTGAAAATGTTGGAAAAGATTGAAGATGTGTGAGAAAGAAAGAAAAAAGGAAAGAAAAATTAAATGAGAACCCAAAAGGGAATTTTAAAATTATGCAAAATTGTTCTGATTGAAAGAGCGACTTTTTTGAGAAAAGAGGCCAATTTTAGAAGTATTTGAAAACAGACCCACTGCACAAAAATATTTAAAGAATGAAAATACAAGTTTTTTCTTAGCATAGATAGGAAAATTTTTAAGATTTAGAAAGTATTTCAGATTGAAAAAGAAATTGTTTTGTAAATTTCGCGACACATTTTGACAGATTAATTTTAATGTTGAAAGTTGAAATTCCAAGTTGGATTAAATTTAGCTTAAAAATGTTGAAACAACATCAAGGAATGCTGGAATTAGTTGTAGGTTTAGTATTTGCTTTATGTCAATATCAATAGAGAAGTAACAGTACTCGTAAAGGCTCTGCTTTAGTTTAATTCGCATTTGTCGCTTACAAACTAACCTACACCGAGTCTCACACTTACACAGACACACACACACACATATATTGAATACTTAAGTTTTGTAGTCGAGCTGAAATTGCTGCACAATCCACATGCACATCCGTTTCCATATCCTGGCATTACGCTTACAGCTGAAACATCATTTTTAACTACAACTTAACTATTTATTTTTATAATACAACTTTGCCGGCTTCCGCGGTAGCGTTAGCCCCTGCACCACCGCCCCCGGGCCGGCACCGCTGCCCGTTGCCACCACGGCCAGGACATTGTCCGCGCCCAGTGGAGGAGGCGGCTGCTCCTGCTGCTGCTGCTGTTTGGTTTTCGCTTTATCATGCACGTACATCGCGGCGAGGGCATTGAAACGTGGACCCCAATTTTGTAAATAGTTAAAGTCTTGATTCTCATCGTCGGTGCCTGCAATGCAAGTGGAAGTATTTAGCGCGGTTCAGTGTCAAGGCACCTCCCACTGCCCTACCTGATGCCAACGAGCTGAGCGACTCGGCAATGCTGCCGCTGCCCTCGAACGTGAAATTGCGCAGGTCATCGAATGGCGGCGCATTGGGATCCTTGTCGATGCGCAGCTTGCGCTCCTCCATCAGGTAGGCCACATTCAGTTCCTGGCCGGGCGGCAGCAGCGTCATCACTGGATCTGTGGGGGGTAGTTCAGGTGGGGGGCGGATGGGGTTCTCTTCAGATTCTGTGCACATACGGTGTTTACTCACATATAATGGGCATCTTGCAGGCGGCTATGTCCGGCGGCATTGTGCCGCTCTGTGCGCTGATTGGTATTTGTAGTGGGGTTATGTCGAATGCCGTCATGTCGTCCTCGCCGCCGCCCTCGTCCTCGTAGCTAATCACCGTTTCGCGCACATCCTTTTCCGTTCCGGAGCGCTTCTTCTTCTTCTTGGTGGTCTTGCGCTTGCGAGTGTACAGCACGAACAAAACTGCGATGACTGCTGTCAAAAAATTAAAACAGGAGAGTTGCAGCGAAACTTTTAAATTGGTGCTTAATACAGCATTCTAAAGGTTTAAACTACCGATTTTTTTTAATATTTTAACTATATTTTTTTAATATTCCAACTATAATATAATAATTTCTGTGGGGAAGTTATAGCATCTTTTTTATATATCTTAGGATTTTATTTCAGAATATAAAAAAATAAAATGATTTGTCAAAAAATTAAAACAGAAGAGTTGCAGCGAAACTTTTAAATTGGTGCTCAATACTGCATTTTAAAGGTTTAAACTATCGATTTTTTTTCAATATTTTAACTAGATTTTTTATATATCTTAGCATTTTATTTCAGAATATAAAAAAATAAAATGATTTGTATTTTGTGCTTCTTAACTAGGTTAAATAGATTAAATAAAATTTAAAGTAAACTTGGATTTGTAAGCCCATTAAATGCGCAGAACTTACGCTGATAAAAAAGAAGTTTTAGGAAATAAAATGCGTAAATTGGAGAAAGTGCGATAAACTTAAAATAGTTATTAGTTTTGTAGCCACCAAAAATATTTTGGCCATTAATACAAAAAACTTGCTGGTTAAACAAATTAAAAGTTTTTTATTTAGGGACAAAATAGAGATAAAGATACTTTGCCAGAACTGATAAAGGACTATTTTTGGTGGCTCAACTTGTAATACTTGATAATTGTGCGGTTTAACTTTGGCACAGCCAAAAAGAGAGTGAGTGAGAGGGCGAGAAAGAGAAAGAGAAGGACAGCAGTAAAGTAGCCACACACACACACGCACAACAATCCGCGTGTAGTTTGCGGTTGGCCACATTCGCAGACTCGAGTGAGAGAATATTGCGAGTTAAGCGGATTACCAGATGAAAAACAAGAGCATTTCCAATGCACAAAAACTTGTTAAGTTCGCCTTTTTGCCGCTTTTCGGCTTTAGTTCAGTTTGCTCAAGTAGCATAAAGTTATTAATAAGTTTTATGCTCCTCGAATCCGCTGGCAAACATGTTCTGTTTTTGGCCTTTTGGGCAGAAGAACAACAACAAACTGGCGCAAGGGCGGCTGTCTGGAGGTTGGGCTGGGATTGAAAGTGCATTTTATCATTTGTGCTTCAGTTGACAGCAATATTAAGTCGGGTAGTCGGGGTTCGGCAAACATGACAGTCCAGTAAAAATAATTAAAACTCAGCTCTTGGCTCTCAAATAGGCGGCATAGTGCGTTCTTCTTCTTACCATGCTTTCGCTGCCTCAACTGTCTCTTCTTCTTATTCTTTACTTTTTTGGTTAAGCGGATTCATTAGTTGGGGCTGCAATAACTGGCAGCTGGTCTACAAGACAGCGCCAAGCCAAAAACTTGCCCCCAAAAAGTTCATTAATATTCGCCAAGAGTTTAAAATTTTCAGCGCTTCAAATGCTAGTTATCATTACAGTTATTATCTGCAGAATACCATTAGAAACAGGATTCTATTCTATTTAATGCTCGACTTTCATCACCATTAACGACTGTACTGTATTCAGATGTTAATTATACCCTATAATCGTTTTAAATGGGCACTAAGCTTTTAGATCCTAATTTACACACTCAACTTATCGATACTCAACACTTTTCCCCATTTTTAGGTAATATCGATCAATTTCAAACCAACTAGTTTAAGCAGGTAAAAAGCTTAAAGCCTTAAAATGTACTACAACAGTTATATAGCCTATTTAGCATATCAAATTATCGATAAATATCGATATATGATTTATATCCATTTATAGCCTGCATATCTTCTATGTATTTTAGACACCTGAGTTATGTTTACAGGGCAACTCGCAGTCGTGCACTCTCGACTTCAACTTCTTAAGTTGTTTTCGCTCTTTGTACCTTTTCAATTGGCCTCGTGCCGTGTCGAAAACGTAGAAGAATAACATTTTTCTTTAGATTTAATTAGCATCATTAAACGCAAATGGAGTTGTTGTTATGGCACCGCCACCAGCACCACCGACTGACGACTTTCACCGCTAGGTGCCCCACATTCTTACCCCACTCGCGTTAAGAACAAACAGGGCAAATACTTCGCAACATTTAGCGGCGCGTGCTGCGTTCCATTTTGAACTGGGACTGGGACTGGAACTGGGGCTGGGGCTGGGACTGGGGCTGGGTCTGGGACTGGGACTTGGGGCCAGTTGTGCAGCCAAATGGCTGAAGGATAATCAATGGAAAATAGTCAAAATGGAAACTTGAGCAGCAAGAATGCTTAAATCAAAAGTGGACTTTATTGAACAAGAAATGAAAAAGGAGCTTTCAGCGTAAGCCACTTAAGATAAATTATTATAATTGTTATTGAGAGTAATAATAATAATATTTTAGTATAATAATAAATATAATGTATATAGTAATTATAATTATTATTAAATTCTATTTGTTACTATATTTCTTAATTATTATGATTCTTTTTATTATTGGTATAAGGCATATTGGCATAAATTGTCAATATAATTTATTTATTATAAAAATATCACTAACTAACCTAGGTTAAGATTAACACTATATCCACACAATATATGTATATACGTACACTAGCCAAATGTCTGGGCATTATCTACAGAGCACTGCTCCTAGAAATTTATTGTAATTATTTCTCCCACTTTAGTTACAGATATACTGAATTAATTTAAAGGTTGAAAGATAAGCTCTTCAAATGCTGCAGTCGCTTATGTTGATAGTTTATAAATCTATCCTATACTAGTAATTATAACAATAATATTAATCTCAAACTTAATAAAAACAAAATAAAATATATTTAAAAAAATGTTCTATTTATTAAAATTTTTCTCTTTTACTTTGGGCTTTCGTTTTACTCGATTTTTTGTTTTAGCAGTTCAGTAATTATTCAATTCAGTTTCAACAGACACATACGCACAACTGCTAAATGACAATATCCAAAAATACACAATAATTGCAACAACTATGACCAAAAAAGGAAAGCAATAAAAAAACTGGTACACTTGTAAAACAGCAAAGCCTGTCGTGTTCTTTGGGCTCCTTTGCTTACAGTTAGCTACACTACACACATAAAACAGGGAGGGATTTTTTTGGGCCATTTGCTTATTTTTTGCTGGCAGCCAAAACTTCATGACCAGGTCGGGTCAGTTGCTCTGCGATACAGAAGCTCATCAGGACGAGCCGGCTAAGTTGTACTTTTTTCATTCATTTTTTTTGAGGGTTCTTTTTTCTTTTTGTTGGGTGTTTCTTTTATGCCTGGGCCCGAGTCCACTTGAAATTTTATGCCGAAATACAGTTCAGCGATTCTGAGATTACACAGGACACGGTCGGGCGCCGGGAGGGGGGTTGTGTAGGAGAGAGGCGAACACAAAAAGCGTTGACTGTAAATAATGTTAGATAATTATTTAGTTTGTTTTTGTCCTTACGCCACTTTAATGCAGCAACAACAATACGAAACAAAGGCAAACTGCCTCCAGTAAACGAACTTGTTGTCAGTTTCTTGAAATTTTCACTTCATAAACGGCCAAGCTCGGTGCGTGTGTGTGTGTGTGTGTGTGCTGCGTGCTGCTGTGCCAGGACATTCGTTTGCGTTTATTTATTGCGCCTATTTTGCGGTTTAGCGGTTTTATGGCCAACGCGGCGTATGCGTGCTGTATGTCCAGCAGCCCCACGAAATGGCGAACTGTGTAATTAGCTGGCCCGAAGCGACTAATTAGCTTAAGGTTGTTTTTTGGTGCCGTCGTTGTTGCTGCTGCAACTTTAAACCACACGCCTTTCGCTCATTAAAACTAGCCCCGATTCTGTGGGCTTATCTTTCTGTATAAATCAGCTTCACTTTTAATAAATTGCCTACTGAGTAGGAAGAAGATAGAGAGAGAGAGAGAGAGAGAGAAAAAAACTTACGCTAATTGAAAATCCCTTTTGGGAATGGGAAATCGCGCTGAACGAGCCTGCAAACGAAAATAAATTGTCACACATTGCGTATACGCCAGCGCGTACCATTCGCATTTCAGTCTCAATTCCACACAACATCTCCCGCTATCGCTTTCTGAACATTTTCAAAATGTCGAAATCCACTTTACGCCCGCTGCAAAGTCCATTAAGTGCCAGTGCGTTGGCCAAAAGCACACAGAGTTCAAATTGAAATCAAATGAAATGTTGAAAAAACTAAAAACTAAATCCGACAAAATGACCAAATGCCGTTTAGAATGGCCAAAGGGGCCGCAAATAGTCTAACGAGGATAGCGACTGAAAATGCGTCTAAGCATTAGCTTCATTTTACTATGAACTATTTGTTGAACTAAATTATAATTGGCTTTCAGAATTTGTGAGTGCTTCAGTTATTAGAGATTTGCTTTTTAGCTTTGCAAGTTGAAGTCGTATGAGACCTTTGATTATTTGTAATCATTATTCCGAGAATAGCCAAATCCTTCTTTCAACCTGACATTCGGAATTTGTGAGTGCTTTGCAACCTTTCATTATTCTAAGAATAGACAAATCCCCTATGAAAGGCTTTTAACTTCGTTACCATTAATAAATATGAACATTAAATTAGACGTAATATTTATTCGGTTAAATAAAGCTACTTCATTTTAAGTTGTGCATAATAATATTACGCTGACAATGATGGAAAATGCGTGAAAAACATTTGTGTGCATAATTTTTTTTCGAATTTTTTTGTTTTTAATCCGATCGGATTTAAATTCGCTTGCAAAAAAACTAAAAAATGCATTATTGGCATAGAGTGCAAGAATAAAAATTCATAACATAGCCAAAGTGTGATAAAGAGTTGAAAAACTTGTTAAGTGCAACATTTATGTTGGCAATCGGATCAGCTTCAAACCCATTTCCCTGGCTGAAAAATGGGACCCTAATGTGTCCCAAATGGCTTTAAGCGCAGCTCTCAAAGCACTGCGTAAACAGTTAATCCATCCAAATAGGTGGAACATACGTGAAAACTTACTGAATTAGAATGTCAATAAAACAAAAAAAAACAAAGCTGGTTTAAAGCAGCTTTTGTTTGAAAAGCGCTCGTATAGTTGCCATTAGAAATTGATTACATTAATTTAAAACAATTCGAACTTTTAAAAAATGGTGTTCCTCGGCAATTGTGAGCACTTGTTTAGAGCACAACCTTAAATGCAATTTGTTGTGCTGCACTGCCTAATTAGCCGCCCGGCATTCGCATTCGGCCAACACAACAAATTGTGCATGGCGTTAAAAAGTAAGCAAGAAATGTGGCACTTTATGCAGTGCAAGCCCTGGCCAGAAACACGTCCACTTCCAGCCGTACAGTGCTGTGCAAACATATGCGGATGTCGTTGATGTGGGGGGTTTTTTCTCGCTGGGATTTAAGTGCAGCGCGTCCAACCTACTGAAAATTGCATTTACATGTAAAAACAGACAACTGCAAACAACTGCGGGAAAGGGGAGCAGGAGCAGGAGGGGGCGGGGGGCTATGCGGATGCGAATGCGGCTTAAGCCGCTTAAACTGACTCACATGCATGCCAAATTGCAGGAGCTTAGCGACATACCCAACTGGGTCCGCAGCCCCCATTTGGTGGCATCCACAGTACTTACGCAGTATGATGAGCAGGCAGACGAATATGGCGCCCAGGGCGCCCATGCTCAGCTTCAGACGCTGGCCCTCCTGGACCAGTTCACAGTTCTCGCCCCAGTAGCCCTCGGGGCAAATGCAGCGATATCGCAGACGCGGCTCCAAATTGATGCAGGTGCCGCCGTTGAGGCAGGGCATGTCCAGGCATTCGTTGCGATCGACGCAGCCCTTTGTGTCCGCCGACATGATGCGTCCCTCGCTGCAGCTGTAATGGCAGAGCGAGACAGTCAGTAAGAGAGAGAGAGAGCTCAGGTTTCGAGTGGCGTTTGTAAAATTCATGTTGTGCATAACTTTTTAAAAGCGCCCAACTTTTCTGTTGCAACCCCCAAAAGTTGGGCCAGCTGCTGGGCAGTTGGCGGGTGACCAGCGGGGCTTGAATTCCCGCCCCCCCCACCTTGGCGCTTTGTGTCCTTTTTGTGGAGCGCATTAAGCGCGTTAGTTCCGTTGTGACTAGACTCGCAGGCTCCCTAAAGGATTAGTTCATAGTTTCCCAGGGTAATCAGTGTTTCACGAGCTTATTCTAAAATATTTATTCAGCATCTTATTACAGCGCTGGCAACTTTAAATTAATGTTCTTTAAAGCAATGCTTTACAGCTTTCAACATGTCAATGCGTTTTTCGCTAGCTTAAATCATTAGCTTGGTCTTTTGTAAGATTTAGCTTACAGTCAACTTTTACTATTTTACTCGACTTTTGTTTTGATCTAATACCACTTATTTTACTGCTTTAGTTGCATGTCTTGTTCTAAGACCTTTTTTCCTGTCCTCTTTTCATTTGTCCACTAGCTAATTCCACTTGCTTATTCCCCTTCCGCTTTCCACATGCTCGATTGATTGTCAATCTGGAATTTCTATTTTTAATCGATTGTGGTAGTCAGAATTAGTATAAAAAACAACTTTAAAACCGATTCTGAGGGGGTAAAATTTTTTGTCAAAAATCATGCAAAACTTGACAAAAATTTTGACAAGTAAAGATCTGGGATCCATAGCTCCCATATTTAAAACGCCCATAACTTTGTCAAAACTTAACCGATTTGCACGTCTGATGGCATTTTGTTCATGGTTTATCTTCTAGATTGATTCTGCATTTAAAGTATATGCATTATTGAAAATATTTTTTTTTTGATTTTTTGGGAAAAAAAAGCATGTACCCCCCCCTTACTCATTTCGGAAAAATTTTTTTTTTCAAAATTTAGAATTCGGAATTTCTATTTTTAATCGATTGTGGTGGTCACAATTAGTATAAAAAACAACATTAAAACCGATTCTGAGGGGGTAAAATTTTTTGTCAAAAATCATGCAAAAATTGACAAAAATTTTGACAAGCAAAGATCTGGGATCCATAGCTCCCATATTTAAAACGCCCATAACTTTGTCAAAACTTAACCGATTTGCACGTCTGATGGCATTTTGTTCATGGTTTATCTTCTAGATTGATTCTGCATTTAAAAAATATGCACTATTGAAAATATTTTTTTGTTTGATTTTTTGGGAAAAAAAAGCATGTACCCCCCCCTTACTCATATTGAAAAATTTTTTTTCAAAATTTAGAATCTGGAATTTCTATTTTTAATCGATTGTGGTGGTCACAATTAGTATAAAAAACAACATTAAAACCGATTCTGAGGGGGTCAAATTTTTTGTCAAAAATCATGCAAAAATCGACAAAAATTTTGACATGTAAAGCTCTCGGATCCATAGCTCCCATATTTAAAACGCCCATAACTTTGTTAAAACTTAACCGATTTACACGTCTGATGGCATTTTGTTCATGGTTTATCTTCTAGATTGATTCTGCATTTAAAGTATATGCATTATTGAAAATATTTTTTTTTGATTTTTTGGGAAAAAAAGCATGTACCCCCCCTTACTCATTTCGGAAAAATTTTTTTTTTCAAAATTTAGAATTCGGAATTTCTATTTTTAATCGATTGTGGTGGTCACAATTAGTATAAAAAACAACATAAAAACTGATTCTGAAGGGGTCAAATTTTTTGTCAAAAATCATGCAAAAATTGACTAAAATTTTAACAATTTTTAAATTTTAATCTTTTTTCGCATATTTCAAACGCCCGTAACTTTGTCAAAACTTAACCGATTTTCAAGTCTGATGGCATTTTGTTCATGGTTTATCTTCGAGATTGATTCTGCAGACATTGCACAAACCCAATATACCCTTTTTAGTTCGAGTTTAAAACGAGTGTAAAAATAATGCATGTTCGAGCCGTTTTGGGGGTTTCAAAGCTGCGCGGCTTTTTCAAATTGAGCACATTGTCGGCACTTGACGTGCTTTATAAAAGGTATATCTCTATTTTAAATACTTTAAAGTGCTTGTCAGCTTTCGCTGCTCACACACACACACGCACACTCGCAATGTGGGTCAATTCAGCTGCAGCTGCGTCTTAAAAAGTGAGTCTTGGGCAGGAGAATTTAACATTGCTTCAGCAGTCGACACGATTTCAACCGCGAGTGCACAATGAAATTCGAATTGAGGCTAAAAAGGAGGCATAATTTATGGCACCTGAACGGACAGGTGTGTGTGTGTGTGGTGTGTGTGTGTGCCCAGCTCAGTCCGTGTGCCGTTATTTAAATTTGCTTAAAGAGCCAACTCTTCAATTCGTCTTACAAATGGGAGCAAAGCAGCTTTTCGCAGCAGCAGTTGTTACAGCAGTTGCTGCCACCCCCCCCCCCTTCATTCCCTGCTGCTATAATGGCAGGAGTAAAATGGAGCACGAAGCTGTTGGCGCTAGTGGCCAGAGCGGGTGTTTTGGGAGCGTGGGGGCGTGGCAGAAAATCATGATGCAGTGCTGCATAGATAGGCAGCCCCAGTGCCAGGTGTTGGGGAATGTGGGGCTGCTGTTTGTTCTCAGCGTGTCTCAAATGGAGTCACTCGGCAAAACTAATGATGTGGAAAATGTGCTCGCTGCTCCGCCAGGAGTAGGTGTTGCAAATGGCAGCTGCCAGTAGCTGAAGCAGACACGGACCGAGTCCAATGAGAAGAATCTCCATCGAAAGTCACGAGCTCGCATGCAAATACATTTCAACATTCACATACACTTCTATATGTGTAGCATATATATTCTGTGGTGTCGTTGACTGTCGTTGCATCGGGCAGAGGGATGTCGGGAAGGGGAGGCTCTATCAGGACATGCTGATGACAATTGATATTATTTGTTGTGCTTTCGCCCTTCGATATGTTTGCCCCAGCCATCAGACTGCAGGTGCGCCGGCGAGTAGAAACGGGAAATTGGGGGGGTTTATGCCACAGTTAATGGAGAAATGATGTGTTTCACATGCAACGCTCCGCTGGGTTTTCCCCACTCTTTTTGGGGAGCAATCAGAAGTAATGCCAGCTTAAGCAATGTGCTGCTGAAAATATTGTAGAACGGTACTTTTTACTAAAATATTTAAACCCGGTTTTCGTTCGCTTTGCTCTTTGTTAAACAAACATTTAGTTTCACATTTCAATACGCTTTTATTGGTATTTGGCAATATTTAAAAATATTTGAAAAAGTCAGTTTAAAAGATATGTAATATATATATATATAAAATATATTTCGGGCTCGCTATGCTAGGCAAAGAATTAGATTTGACACGTATTTGTCAGTAGGTTACATTTTAGCAATAACCTAAATTTGACAAGATAATGGTGTTTAAAAATATTTGAAAAAGTCAGTTTAAAAAATATGTATATATAATATATTTCGGGCCCAGATCGCTTTGCTAGACAAAGAATTAGATTTGACACGTATTTGTTGTAGGTTACATTTTAACAATAACCTAAATTTGACAAGAAGAAATTCGTTTGCTTTTTAGCCTATTTTTAATGGCAGATAAATATTTAATGTAATAGTTGTTTAAATCTAAGTTAAGCAAAATAAATAAAATATATATTTTGTTCCGTTCTAGTGTGAAATATTGGACAAACCCCCCACTTTACTCAGCAGCTGCAATTGGGACCTGGATAAAAATCGAAATATATAACACATTGAATAAAATTTGATATTTCTAGCGCTTTTAATCTTCGAGATGTGCTAAGAAAACCATGTCTTAAAATCGATTTGTGTCGGGGACTGATATCGATAAAATTTGCGTAAGAGTTCGCAGCATTTATAGTCGAAAAGTTGAGGTCTCCAGCTTGCGTAGTTTCCGAGATCGCAGACGGACCAAGAATATATATACTTTAGGTTTTACTCAACTTATTGTTACACACAGTTGCCCAAAACCATGATACCCGTTTTACGCAATTTCAGTGGCTTTAACAGCACTGTGAAATAAGCTGCCAATTAGAAAATTGAATTTAAGAACTCAAAGATATTGTTCGACTTGTTTGATCAAAGCGAGTGGCAAAGTGAATAAAAATGGCCACAACTGGGCTGAGCAATTAGTGAAGTTGAGCAGAGCACGTTTGGCAACGAAAAGTATCGATTTGTATCGATATTAATGAAACGGGAACTGTTATCGATAATAATGATATAGTCGAAAAGTTGAGGTCTCCAGCTTGCGTAGTTTTCGAGATCGCTGTGTTTGCACAGACGGAACAAGAATATATATACTTTAGGTTTTACTCAACTTATTGTTACATACAGTTGCATAAAACCATAATACCCGTTTTACCCAATTTCAATGGCTTTAACAGCAGTGTGAAATAAGCTGCCAATTAGAAAATTGAATTTAAGAACTCAAAGATATTGTTCGACTTGTTTGATCAAAGTGAGTGGCAAAGTGAATAAAAATGGCCACAACTGGGCTGAGCAATTAGTGAAGTTGAGCAGAATGCGTTTGGCAACGAGAAGTGCCCGTTGTTGTAGTTGTAGTTGTGGCTGGGGACTGTACTTACGTGCACTCGTATTCGTTCCACAAATCAACACAATCAAAGGGATCCGGGCAGATAACATTGGAGCAGGGCCGATTCGAGGGGCAGTTGCGCTCCACGTTCCTGGCCATTGTCGCCTGGCCCCACTGGGTGCCGTTCATGGCCGGCGGCAGAGGCAGATGTTTGCCATCGAGTCTTTTGTCGCAGCAAGGAAATAATTAGCAAACAGTTAGGGGGGAGGGGATGGGTGTACTAGCTACCTGATGTCGTCCAGGCAGCTGCGCTGGAAGTCCGATTGCACCTCAAACGTTTTGACGCCCGTATACTCGGCCTTGCCGCCCGCGTAGACGCCCTCCTGCTTGTCGATGCTCAGCCACTGATGGCCCCGGTAGTGAAAGGACTCGTTGTAGCGCCGCGACTCGCCGCCGTCCAGCTCGATCATGGCCGCCGAGCCGTACCGGCTGATGCGCACCACGTGCCACTGGCCATCGTTGACATCGATGGCCGTCAGGGCCAGCAGCTGCTCCTCGTTGCGCAGCGAGTTGAGATTGTAGCGAAACTGGAGCTGGCCGCGTCGCAGCTCCAAAATGGCGTACTCCCGCTGATGCTGATCGCTGACGCGGAACAGCTCGCCGGCCAGTTCGCGGGTGCGAAAGCGCAGCTGGAGCTGTGTGCTAAACCGATCCGGTTCGAAGCTCAACGCAAACTTGACGTAGCTCTGGGACTTGAACGTGCCGGGCACGGTGGGCACATTGCAGCCGGGCCCCATCCAGCCGGGCTGGCAGTGGCACTTGGCCTGAACGAGGCTGGCAACGCAGTTGCCCTGCTCCCAGCAGCGGGCCGTGTGCTCCGTTTTGAGGCAGACCTCGTCCGTTTGCGGGCAGGCGGGAAAACTGTTGCGCGCCAGCGCCGGAAAGGCGAGATCATAGTGCACCGAATTGTGGATGACGTTCCGTATGCAGCCATCGAAGCCCTTCGAGCTGAATGCGTACTGCCAATTGTAGAGCGTCTGATCGAAGTGCTGCCTGTACAGGCCGCCCAGCTGCAGCGGCTGATTGAGATTGAGCGTCTCCGCGAACGGCGGTATCTGGCCGCGTGCCTGGCACGCGTTGTCATCGAACTCCGGCGCGCTGCCGTCCTCCAGCTCGGCGATGAGCGCACTACGACAGAAGTCGACCACCATGCGCACATTTTCCGCATCCCAGAAGACGTCCAGACGATGCCAGATGCCGTCGTCCAGCGTCTTTTTGGTCTTGACGCGCAGCTCCAGCGTGCCGGAGCCAAAGTCGATCAGCAGCCGGGGATAGCCCTGTTCCAGCTCAATGGCTATGAAGTCGCTGATTACGGGCGCGCCCAGCTTGGGCGGCACTATCGGCCCGTTGTACAGTATGAGGCCGTCCGGTTCGCGGGTGATGAACTCGAGGCTCAGATGCGATTCGCCGCAGAGCTCCAGCGGCGGATACCAGGCCCAGCCGTTGCCGCGAAAGCTGCGCGTCGACTGCTGGCAGCGCGGTCCGCCGTAGCCCGCCGGACACGCGACGCAGCGCGGCCCGTTGCGCGTCTCCACGCAGCGGCCGCCGTTGAAGCAATGATGATGGCGGCAATTGTGCTCCGGGCCGGTTTTGGTGAAGTTGCGGGCACGACAGACGCACTGGGCGCTCAGCTCGAGCCGAACGCCGACGAGGGCCGTGCGATTGACGCTGACCGTGTAGGGACGCTTGCCCAGCTCGGTGCGGGAGCTGCAGGAGCCGGCGGGACACTTGCCGCGGCCCTCGTGCAGGCACTCGTCGATGTGGACCATCGTGATGTTGAGGCCGACCTCCTGTTCGATCTCCTCGCGATGCATCTGGACGACGCCGTTGAGGCGGACCGCCTTGAAGTACGGCTGCTGGGTGGCCGAGCGGGCGGCGAAGTGGACGTCGGTCAGCGGATGGGGCGATTGGGCGCGCAGCTGGACGCTGAAGACGTCGACGTTGTCGCGGTCCGTGTAGAGCAGCTCGGCCAGCTTGTTGCGGAAGCGCTCCAGCTTCGAGGGCTCCACCTGCTGCTTTAGCGGGTTCCAGGTGCGCACGAAGTCCTCGTCGGTGATGTGCGCCAAGCGCATCGAGCCCGCCTGCTGCACTGCCTCGGCGGTGATGTCGCGGACCGTGACGCTCAGGTTCGCCGGTATGTCCTCCTGGCCGTGCTCCCGATCGTACACCTGCCAATGGGATGAGAGCAATGGTAGAGAACAACTTGGTGGAAGGTTAAACGATAGGGGGATACATTAGCGATAGTTTGGCGATAGTCGGGCGTTGCACGATATCATATACATGATATATGATAGGTTGCCACTGGAGAGGCGATAAATACCCGATATATCAGCGACAAAAAGGTGAAAGATGAAAGTTGGCTGTAAGTCCCATTATCACTTCTACCATTAAAAGTTAGATTCTTATTATACACAAGTCTGACAGGTAAATGCTACCAGAAGGTATTAATACCCTAGCAAAATAAAATAAAATGGGATGAGAGCAATGTGTAGAGAACAACTGGGTGGAAGGTCAAACGATAAGGGGATACATGAGCGATACTTTGGCGATAGTCGGGAGTTTCACGATATCATATATATGATATATGATAGGTTGCCACTGGAGAGGCGATAAATATCCGATATATCAGCGACAAAAAGGTCATATGAAAGTTGGCTGTAAGTCCCATTATCACTTCTACCATTAAAAGTTCGTTTCTTATTATAAACAAGTCTGACAGGTAAATAAAAATGATACTAAAAAGTATTAATACCCTAGCTAAATAAAATAAAAGCCGATAAAAAGGTGTTAGCTGATCCATAGAGAGATGACAGTTAAGCGATAGCTAGGTGATAGATATGCGACAAATGATCGATATGTAAGCTATATTAAGGAGGAATTTGGCAATAGGCAGGCAAGAATTTCTCAATATGTTGGCAATACATATGCGATAGAAGGAAGATAGATTGGCAAAAGTGCATTAACAGATGGCTAATAAAAGGCCTGTTTTTAGACAGAACATAGACGATAAATTGGCAATGACCAAACGATAGATAGTTGTAAAATAGCCTATATATGCAATAGGGGTAAGCAGGGACAAACCAAAACAAGGCCAAAACCTCCTCCCGCATCTAAATATATATATATATTTGCTAGTTTATAAAATGTATATAATATGTTGTGATATTGTAATAAAAAATAAATATTTATTTTGAGTTTTTCGCCATGTGACAGATAGGTGATACAATAAATAGGGGAATTATAGGGCAAAAATATTGCTATAAATGGATAAAAATGTTGCAATATAGAAGGACTCCATAAATTGACAGTAAACACTCATTGTTTAGATACAACATAGAACATTTATAGTTAATTTATAGGCGATAGATGGGGATACAACGCTAAAAATAAGAACGAGCTGGGGCAATAAAGGCGACGCCAATGCGATAATTGACACCTGGCTAAAACGTACCTTGAAGCGCAGCTGATAGCGACCTCGTCGCGTGCCCGCCCGCATCGTGAGGATGCCCGTGTCCGTGTCGAGCTTGAAGCGCTGATGCTCCTGCGCCTCCCAGTAGTACTTCTTGTCGGGGACGTCCCAATCATCTGGATCGTTGACGTACACCCGGCCGATGGGCGTGTCCTGCGACTGGCCCTGGTAGTTGTAGACCAGCACCGATTTGCTGCCCGGCTGCATCTTGTTGTCGTTCACATCGCCAATGGTCACCGTCAAAGTGCTGGTGCCGGTCATCGCCGGGGCTCCGTTGTCCTTTATCTCGATGGGAATGTCGTACGATTTCTGCAGCTCACGGTCGAAGGGGCGCAGCGAGGAGATGATGGCCACCCCGTTGCCATTGTCGCCCCCTGATTGTGGGTTTGGGTTGAAATGTTAGGCATTCGGATGAATTTCATTTGATGTTATTTGTTGTTGTTGTTGTTGTTGTTGTCGATGGTTGGGTTCGAGCCAAAGAGGAGAAAAGCGTAAATGTTGTGTAAGCAAAGGAAATTCAAGACTGGTTTTTAGCTTCATTAAAGTCCGCAAATGGTATTTGAATAGAAGAAATTATAAATTTAATTAGTTGAAACTTAAGACTGCCTGTCCCTTTCACACTTTAGATACTTTTGTATTCGTTGCTATTATTACCACTCCTTGCCCGAGGTAATTATTTGCAAATAGAAGCCTCGACTACTTTTAGGAAAATTAAAATTATCCGATTCTACTTTGAACTCGCTCGTCTCAAAGGACATTTGCCATAAAGTTCTCGAATTAAATGCGTCAAAGAGAATTGCCAGCTGAAATACTTTTACTTATTATAGTTTCACAAAATTTTAATCAAATTTCCATTTTTCATAATAAATTTTTGTGTGTCGCATTTTTCGATTTGCAAAATATTTTAAATAAGCAGCAAAATGTATTTGCCATATTAAAATATATGTGAATGCCATTCTGTGGAAGATGCTTAGGCACAACGCAATTTTCACTTAAATTGTGAATTATGTAGCCAATTATTTTGCATTATTGATGATATTCAACTCATAATTATATAATTTATATGGGTCCTATCCAAAAATGTGAGAGCAATCAATATATGTAAAATACTCAATGGGTAATATTTTGTATGTTTTTATGTCCATTATATATTCTTAAATTTGGCATAATTAATGGCACATTTTGTGGAAATCGATTCGAAACATATGCAGACATTAAATGGAAAAGCATTTCGGAATTATGATATAAAATGCATTAGCTTGATTAACAATTTATAGGCCTAATGATAGCTGCTACCTGCTGTTTGGGTCGTTTTACACTAATTACACAACTCATTTAGATAATTAGCCATGCAAATTAATAGCGTTTTGTCCGACAGCCGCAATGATCCCATTTATTTTTTTCGCTCATTTATTTGTTTATGGCAATGAATTTAATCGGCTTTGCGAATCAATTATTTATTCAGTCCCAAACGCTTGAAATCCAAGCACGCGTCGGCCCATAAAAAGGCCAAAAAAAAAAAAACAAAATCAACAAATGAATAAAAGATTCAAAGGAAAAAGTTTTAGTATCCCCTAAAAGAAAAAAAAAACGAAGTCCTGTAAGTCAAATACAGGACTAAAGTGCGAAAGAGGGAAAATGGAAAGCGCTCGGTTTGCCAATACCAGGTTTGTATTCAAGTGACACCTCAAATTTCAGTATTCCCTGCTGTCGACCCATTTTGTTTTGGGTGCTACGTTTCTAGGTTTTTGTCGTTTTTGTTATTTTTTTAATGACTCTTTTGGCAATGCGAATAAACCCCTAACAATGCCAACAAGAGTGAAGACCAATTTGATATTCGCCCAAGAGAAAACAAATGAAATCGCAGTGGAAACAAAGCCAGTTCAACCAATTGAGTGTCTGTGCCAGAAACTGGCCCGAAGGCACTGCCATCTCCCAATTTGTATTCCCTAAAACCGCTTCAAATGGGGTATATTAAATATGCATGTACATGTGTAACAGAAATGACTGAGTTTGAAATGGATATATTATAGGTTTTGAGTGTAACCGACCGATCTCAGACACTAAAAATACGCCCAAATTTGGCATGTGGATTTTTAAATTCTATTTTAGCTACTAATAAAATATATAAATAATGTACGCATTTTTAAAGATAAAACGTTTTAGTGTTAATAAAGTTCCTATATCTTAAATGTCTTATTTTGATTAGATATGATCCCAGTATTATATATTAAATACTATATTTCATTTAAATGAGTTTTCTTTTGTTTTTTGTTCCGTTAAATGGCTTTTTATAGGGTATTGACAGTTTTCCACCCTCGACTTTTGGATACGTTTTTTTCGGACTCTCTGGCTTTTTGGTAACTAACTCTGGGCACAAACAATGCTGATGATGCTGATTGTCTGTGGCATAATTCAATCACCATTACTATGCAAACACACTTTGGTTTAGCGTTTGATTTTGATTGTGAATGGAGTTAACTCAACGCAACTCAACTCAACTCAGCTCAACTTAGCTCAACTCAGTTCAGCTCAACTGAACTGAACGAGTCTCAAGTGCTTGCCACAAATGGTTGCACGTTGCCGCTGCCAGTTTCGTTGCGACGATAGTTTGTGCCTCTGCAGTTTAATAGAACTGCTCCGGGCCGGAGATGGCCCGAAAGCGAAGCCTGTGCAAAGAATTGCGATTGATTAGAGACGCAAATTGACTTGTGGTTAAACAAGGATTTGAATATAGTGATGAGAGCTCAAAGTGCTTGAGAGTGCTAAAACTTGGAGAGTCACAGTTTTAGTTTTGCGGAGTCAAGTTGATGTTGTTATAGTTTTCGTTTATATGTAACGAATACAGTTAATATAACTAAAACACAAAAAAAATTAGTTTTAATTGGTAGTTAACTTGTACGTCGTTGAAGTGAAAATACAGATTACATGAGATATGGATTTGTAAGAACTTTTACAAACAATCAATGCAAGTCAGTAATCTGACTCGTTTTATGTAGATTCTATTAGAGTGTAATCTTCGAGATATAAGAAAAATGCATCTCGGCAGCTTATATATATAAGTCAGCAACAATAATTCTTAGGTCTCTACAATTACTTTTCCCTAGCCCAAAATCCTATGGCTCATATATTGATTAAAAATATTTTATATTTAGGTCGCATTGAGTCCAAAATTAAATGACATGTGTGTTTATTATTTTTGTTTGGGGAGAATGTTGGCATATAGTTTTAATTTTATCTATTTTTTTATTTTTGTTGATTTAGTTTATACTTTATTACTTATTATAAGTATTATTTTATTTTTGTTATTTTTGTAAAATCATCATTCAATTTTATCAACAGATTTCTTATATCTTTTGAACTTTTATAATAATTCGATGTGTTATGTGTTATGTGTGCAATTTATATAGAAAATCGAAGGATGCTTCTGACCCCCAGCTACACTCAGGCTCAAAATTATAGGTACATTCACATTTCTTTCCCTTTTTTATGCCTTGACATAAAAATACTTTAAAGCACAGATATCAAAGCAAAAGCTAAAAAAGTAAATCAGACATATAAATAAATAAATGGACAGAACAAAACGTGCATTTCAATAAAATATAACATATAATTCAATTATAGGTCTTTTGCTAAAATAAAATAAATGCAAAAATGTTTTCCCGCTGCTGTATAAAAAGATATATCTTAGCACTTACTGCGATCGTATTCGACCTTAAGCCCGCTCGTATCTCGTCGCCGGCCAGCGGATCCAGTCGAAAGCTGAACGGACCTCCGTTGCCGCGCTGTCGGTCGTCCAGATCCTTGGCGGCCACCTCGATGACCTTGCGCGGCGAGACGTTCTCCGGCAGCGTGGGCCTGTAGTCCTCGGCCAGCGTCGGCGCATTGTCGTTCACGTCCTTGACGACGACCGTCAGCGTGGCCGTCGCCGTGCGCGACGGATTGCCATCGTCGCTGGCCAGCACCTGGACGTGATGGCGGTCCGCGGACTCGCGATCGAGCGGTCGCTGTACGCTGATGGCGCCCTTGTCGCTGATGGCGAACTGGCGCCGCCGGTTGCTGGCGCGCACGATCTTGTAGCTGACGCGCGATTGGCCGCCCTGGTCGGCGTCGCTGGCGCGGAACTGTTCGAGGACGGTGCCCACTTTGGTGTCCTCGTAGATGGAGACCTCGATGTGATCGCGCTCGAAGCGCGGCACATTGTCGTTGATGTCGCGCAGCTTGACCACCACCCACGAGTAGGCCACGTGGTATTTGTCGGCCCCCATCGTCGCCCTTATCGTTCACCTGGATGCGGAAGCGGAAGCCGCTGCTCTGCAGCGGATCCTCAAAGTCCAGCGGCTGGATGATCTTCAACGAGCCAGTGCCGTCCGCATTCCGCACCATGGCGAACTTGTCCGCGCCAAAGCCACTGTTCGGCACCACCTTGTACTGAAAGCTGTTCGTCTCATCCTCGTCCTGCACGGTCACGGTCAGTATGGGCGTTTCGGGTATGTGGGTGCCGTTGGTCTCGTCCACCTCCGTGAACCATTCGTCCTTGGTGAACTGCGGCGGCATATCGTTCAGATCCTTCACACGAATGGAGGCGGTGCCGGTGCCTGTACAAAGGGTGGGAGGGACAGAAAATAAGTGAGAATGTTGCCATCGATTGCAACTCTGTTCACAGTTTAATAACAGATGAAATATACTCGAGAATCGTTTATGGCTGCCAGCAAGGCACACTCTAATATTTGTAAAATCATAAAGATTGAATTCAATTAATTAATGTTGAAAAGTTACAATTCCAAAAAATATATTAGCTAATTTCAGAGGTTGCAGAAATGAGACTTGGCTGGAAAATATTTTACCACTTAATTTTAAAAAAATTAACACAAAATATTTTCCTATAAATAAATATTTTTATTAATATTTTTTAAATTAAAATAATGTGGCTTTGGGAAACTGCAATTTTTGTGGTTTTTTGACGCGATGGAATAAAGTTTTTCTTCATATTCGGAGAGGCCTAACAGTAATCGGACGCTAGTTCGAAAACCATGACTATAAATATTCCAGGCTTAAAGTCTCTAGACGGACGAACAGCAAGGCAAAAAAAGCAGAGAACTAATACACTTCCATTAATTTGGTAGAGTATAAAAAAAATAACAACAGAAAAAGTAAACAAGCAACTATTTGAGGCATGAAACCGTCTAAAAAAATTTTTAACTAGACGAACACTCTTCAAAGTCAATATAAATAAGAAATAAAAAATTGTTAACTAGCCGTCTAAAAAATTGTTAACTAGACGAACATTTTTCAAAGCCAACACAAGTAAGCAATAAACAAAAATTGAAAATAAAATAAACACGAGTATAAGAAAGAATTCCGAGTGCAAAGACTTAGTCTTAAAGTCTAAATATGCGAAGCCCTGCACAAAACCAATATACCCCGTATCTCTTAGCGAACACAGAGTAGAACGAGACGACTGCCATCGTCTGGGGCAGAAACTCACCCTTCAGGCCGCCGCCATCCATGGCCACCACCTGGATGGAGTAGTCCGGCGTGCGTTCGCGGTCGAGACAGCAAACGGCCGTTTTGATGAGGCCCGTTTCGGGCTCGATTTCGAATATGGGCGCGCCGGTCTCCT
Organism: Drosophila robusta; assembly: GCA_035043565.1. NCBI lineage: Eukaryota > Metazoa > Arthropoda > Insecta > Diptera > Drosophilidae > Drosophila > Drosophila robusta. The sequence continues at coordinate 5,169,060 of JAWNMW010000583.1, read as the reverse complement.
CCTCGATGACGTTCTTCTCGATTGAGTAGATTAGCTTGGCATTGGTGCTCTCGTTGGGATCGTCGTAGTCGATGGCGGACATTGTCATCACTGGGCCGCCGGCGGTGCCATTCTCGGTGACATTGCCAAAGTAGACGCCCTGCGGAAACTGCGGCGCATTGTCATTGATGTCCTTCAGATTAACTTGGATGTCCGCATAGCCAACGAGGCCCTCGCCGCCCTCATCCTGCGCGAACACGGTGAAGCGCCATTGCGGCCGCCCATTGGGCTGATCCCGGTCCAGGGGCTGCAACAAATACATCGAGACCGAGATGGAGCATTAAGGCCAAACCGAGTACCGTTTGATTTGCCAGCTGTTTTTGGCCTGTTTGTTTGCAAATTATTTTATGCCAACGGCAGGAAGCCAGGACTTATAGCTGACATGTCTCATTGTCAGCTACAGGTCCTTGAGAGCTCCACCGTCTTTGGGCTATGTCCGTTTGCTTGTCCTCTGCTTCGCGTGTGTGTATGTGTATCTGTGTTTGTTGTTGTGTCGTGTTCGTCTTTCCGGCTGTCGGCAGCCAGCGCTCAATGTATTTGCCCCGGCTCATATTAGATTTCTCTCATTAAATGAGTTATCCCCATGAAATCGCCCCAGTACCTGCTTCTGCTGCCCCCTGCTCCCAATTGGACTGGCGACAGGACTAAATAAAAGCCATCAAATCAAATGAAATGTGTTCAATTTCAATAGAAATTGTGTCAGCTATTCCTGTCTGGTGTATCTCTGTGTGGTCGTGATCCTATTTAAATTATCCTTAAATATTGCTTACTCGGCTCATTTGGAATTTGTTTTGGCCAGGTGGATTAGGCCCGTTTCAATTACATTTCCCTTTAGATTGTGAATTGGCATGCAAATTAAAATCGAGTCTGACTTTCATGGGGTTATACATTTATTATTTTGCGTGTCCAGCACTAATATCGATTATATCTTTTTTGATGCACGTCAGCAGCCTAAAATACTGTCAATTTAAGACAATTTGTTGACAAGTAATGAATATATATAAAAAAATATATATATATAGTTTTTTTTAGTGAAATACTTAGTAATATTTGTTTTTATTGTCAAATAAATCTCTAAAGGGATTTATTCTTATCATCAAAGCTGTATGATTTTTTATATATTTCACACAACAATTTTTCCCATTTCGAAACAGCGAATATCTGTCCGTCTTCCTTCCCAACCCATTTTTCTTTTCACCCAGCACCACTTTTCCCTATCGCTGGGGTAAAACAGTTTATTTATCCAGCTCTTCTACAGCACACAATTTTATTTATTTTTATTTTTCTTTCAAGCGATACTTTTCTTTCACTCAGGTGACACTTTCTGCTATCTTCCCGAAGCACTTAATTATTTTCTAGGCGACTAAAGTACTTTTAAAAATCAATTGCACAAATTAAGCGACTTTGTCTAGCTGTAAGATAAAAAAGCATTCGTAATTGCACATGTATTGGTGAATGTGTAGCTTTCGCTCTGTCTCTCTCTAATCTCTCTTGCCGTGTACATGACCTTCAAATACTCTTCTATTGCAAAGCGTAAAAAGCAATGATCATTGAGGAGGAAGAGAAATAAAATGTTGTAAATAAAATGACTTATGTATGTTTCGATGACTTCCTCATATGAAATCAAATAGCGCAAATGGTGAATTCAAATTCCTGTACATGGCATTCGCTCAATTAAAGCTGGCGAAGCACATTTCAAATTTCACAATTCCGAATTGTGTGGCATGTGACACGCATAGCAATAGCAATTACAAATTAAATACCGCGGTGCAGCTGTCGAATTGTGTTCGCCGAAACTCAGCGACTAGCGCGGCCCCACCGCCCCACGGCTCCTCCTTCGCTCTCAGCTGGTGCACCCACCATTTTAAACACAATTTTATGCGAGGCAACCACGCAGCAATAACGAACGACGAATGTCATTTACATGTGGTTGCTTGTAGAGCGTCAAAACCACAAATGCCACATGCTGTCGGTGCCAGCCCAACGTCCCCCAAAAAAACCCTTTAGGTCCCCGCACCGCCAATATACCCCAATATACCCCACCACACACAGAGACACACGCACACACGCCGAGAGCTCCTAAAACAATAAAACAAATAAAGCATGCCGCCAGCAGCAGCAGCAGCAGCAACATTTGAACATTTGATGCAGAAAATGGGCAGGGGGTGGGCGTGGCTGTGAATGGCCCATACTGCTTGTTGGCACTGCCATTTGACTGGTTGTTTTTATGGACTTTGTCTGAAATTAATTGGAGTTCATGTAGTTGGCATCAAACGGTTGCAGTTTTTATAGTCACAAATGACACTTTTTCGATGTGTGTGTGTGTCGCCAGTGTGTGTGAGAGATTCTGCGGTTTGACACAGTTTTAAATTAATCATACGCCACTGAGTCTCGTCGAAAGCTTTACAATTCACAGGCGGCCGTCGTTAACAATCAAAACCAGCTAAAATTGTTAAGTATTGAAAATATTTTCAAACGAGCCACCGCATTTTTGATATTTATTTTAGCAATTTGTTTGTGTGTGACTAAAAGTGGGGGTGTGTGTATGTGGTGTGTTTGTGTGTGTATGGAAATATTTAAAATCTGCATCAGCTGCCAAATTGTATAGTGTATATAAAGTCAATATGACTATTTAATCATTTGTTTTTAACAGGTCGAGAAGTGCATACAGTGGACTGAAGTTTGGCCTACAATTACCCTGCGGCTATGCAATATGTTTATTCATTGAATTTTTAAATGCTTATGCATTCATTTTGCTTTTTTAGTTCAATAAAATTTTTTTAAAAAAAACTAAAATTTCATAATTCAATTTATTTAACCTTTTAAATTTGATAAAAAACTTTTAGTGTTTTTTCAACTGCTTTAATTTTTTTTCTTTAAATCTGTATTAAAAATAATACGTACATTTTGTTATTTTAAAATAAAAGATAAAATTTTTATTAAAATATTTTTTTATTTGGGATACATTTAAAAATATAATAAAAATTTGTATATATTCCATGGAAGTTTTAAATAATATTCCTGCCAATAACCTCTCGTATATGAATTTATTGCTTTTAAAAAATACATCGATTTTTTAGCTTCTGAAATTTAAATATTTTGTATTCATTGTCTAAAAAAAATGCTCGCAGTGTATTTCATCACGCTTTACTGATGCCTTTTGGTTTTCGTATATTTTTAACTGTTAGCTCGTCACACAATATAAACTGCGCATTGTGTATATAAACTGTTGGCCCAATTGTAAACTGCCAACAGCTGTCCCCCCGCCCACTTTGCGCTCCTCTTTACCAGCCCAGCAATCATAGCCACTGCAGGTGGAAAAAAATATACAAGTTATGGCGCGCCATTTGCACGCTTAACCCAGGGGAGGCTGGCTGCGGGGAAGGTGCCGGGGGAGAGGGGGAGGGGGTGGGTTATGGGGATAGCTTTCAGCGTCCGTTGGGGCATTTAACTGGTATTCATTACGGTTGGGCTTTATGGTGTCGACGGGATTGGTAACTGGAAATCAGCTTAAACATTGTGAATGCCACTTACCTTGAGTACAAAAATATCGCCCGTTGTGCGATTTATATCAAATTTACTATTTGCTGTATTATCCGGGTCGATGCCCTGGCCGGTAAGGAAATATACAATATTTATTGGTCTATCTACATCGCCATCGGTAGCCGTAACCTGTAGGAAGGAGAAAGAACAAGAGGGAGAAAGAGGGGAGTGAGTAAGGTAGAGACTGTTATAAAAGCTGCATTACAATAAGTTCAACGTAAGGTTATAGCGGGGGCAGGGTAAACTGTTAAGCCGTTGGTGGTCCATTCTGGACCTTACTTACAATATTCAGTCTATAAATCAAATATGCAAATGTGCAAAAAACCTTTAAATGTCCAATAAAGAGCAAGCTAAAGGAAAAGCCGCGCTTACTTATTTTGTCTAAGGGGGGGTAAAATCTTTTAAAGGGGCGGACACAGTAGGGGGCGTGCCGTGCTTGCGGTTTTTTGCATGCCAGATTGCTTGTAAATTTATGCTTCGATTTTGTATATATTTTTTTTGTATTTTTTATTCCCTTTCTTTGGCTACAAAATATTGTCAGTTTGTGCCTCAGTGAAAAATGCTAATATTATCGAGATTTATGTAATTATTCAATCGGCTTGCGGTATTTTTGTTGATTTTCTGTTTCGATTATTTTCTCTGTTATTTATTTTTTTTTCCTTTTTCATTTCTTGTTGCGACTACTAAATAAAATCTGTGCTTAGGACTATTTCGTTGTGTGCGCTTGGAATGTTTAATGCGGCATTATTATTCTTATTTTAATAAAAAAAACTACATGTAAGCAAATTGCTTGGTACTTTTATTCAGTTATGACTGAGATAGGCATCTGTGGGTTGTTAGCGAAAATCATATACAAGAGGATTTTTAAGTTATGCGCACCGAAATGTTCGGCAATTCTAAGTAAACAGTAATTAGAGGGAGACAGAAAAATGAGATCAAAGCGTTGATGAAAAATGATGATTGAATATAGTTTTACTTTATTTTAATAAAATCACCTTTTCGCCAATGGGTAATTTTTACTTATACTTGATCATAAAAAGCAGTTAAAAGTCGGCCTGCACATTCTTTGGAATATTCTTTATTTTATTAAGTATAGTAAAATGTGTTTCTAAATACGCATAAATTCAACTTAGTTTCGGACTTTGGGAAAATATGTAAATATTTAAAACAAAAATAAAAGATTGTATAATACAAAATAAAATTCAATTTTAAGTAGATTAAATATGTTTTAAGAAAATTTATTTAACTTCGCTTCGGGCTTCGATAAAATTTAACAAATAATAAAAATAAAATTGCGTAAGCATAGAAAGCCTGATGTAACTACTATAAAATAGAGTTAAAAACACATATGGCAAAATTATGACATTCTCCTGCCATTCAGTAAGCTCTTACTTAATAGTTTCCATGTGATTGCAATGTGGTTGTTATTTACCACATTGTACTGCAATGCATAGTTGCATATTCAGCCTGATTGCATAAATGGATGAATACAAACTCAAACACATATTCATATGTTCAGAAATATATGCGCATAAAGTAGGTTCATTGTGCTGCTGTAAAGACGTATTTCAATTGAGCTTACCCTATTCGAGCTATTGTTTTTAGCTCATTTTCTCCCCTTCAGGAAAGTGCATGCCCATGCGAATATCAAATTACCTAGTATTGAAGGATTTCCCAGTTATCAAACACTTGGCAGGCCAATTAGAGCATAGCTCCATTGACAGCTGACAAGTTGTAAAGTTTTTAGGAATGTGGTAACTCGTGTGGCTAACACAGTTAACCACTGTGCAGAAGAAGGAAAACCGTTTAAGCCAAACAATGGCGTCAGTTTATGAATATCTCCCACATTCTATTGCCATTTATGTCGGAAATAGGCACTCAAATGCAGCTAAATGGGAGACAGACGAGGCGTTTGCTGCCACGTGTTAAGTGCCTACAATACGTTGGCAAGCCACGCCCATTGCCTGAGTGTCCGCCTTCCAACAACCGCATTCACAATGCGACAATTTACGTTAAATGTTCCGCACAATTTGATATGACAAAAGAGTTGTCTACGTGCCATTATTATTGCCCGCGTGCCGCGATGTGAGCCCTTTATGCCATTGTCCTTTCAACAGGAGACTCACACACACACACGCACACACACACCATTGGCATGCATAATTTAAGGCCTCTTTTCCACATTTCGGGCGTGGCAGCGACAAATGTCTCGCGTGCAAAAGCGCAAAAAAATATTTGCATTTAATTTTGCACCACCCACAAAAATCAATTTGGCCAAAAGGTGTCGAAGACAGAAGGCAACGCCTTTGGCTCTCCTTTATCTGTATATGCCTATATATAAAAAATATATATATACACATACACGTATATACATTGCTGTTGTCGATTATCGTTGGCCGGCGGATCCACTTGGCGCCACTTCAATTTTTTACTCGAGCATAAATGTGTAATTAAAAATGCGAGTGGCAAACTGCTGTTGTTGTTGTTAATGCGGTTGTTGTTGTTGTTGTTGCTTTTGCCGTCGACTGACGGGGCGCCATTGCAGTTGCTGCTGGGCCGTGCAATTTAAATTTATATTTTATAAAAATATTTTTTATTTAAATGAGGTCAACTGCATGAAGCATTCAACTACGTATTTTATAATATTTTCTTCGGGATATTTTAAATATATTTTAAAGAAGTGTGAAAATTATAAAAGAAATTCTAGTAATACTAAAGATAATGCTATAGCAGCTATTCACCACTCAAATATACTTTACTCAATTCTATATTCTTGCGCTGTAATCCTGCGATAATTTTATTAAGCTCTATGGTAAAATTAAGTGTTTTAAGCTAACCTTTAAATAAGTAAATTATCTGATCGCAACAAATTTAAATTGCAATAAAGCATTCTAACTTCTTATTAATGATAATATTATTTTAATTTTATTACTATTATTTTTTGATTTTATAGTGTTAATATTTATATAGTGTTAATATTAGTATAAAATGTAATTTAAATTGTAATATTTTACCCATTTGTATTATTGTGACCTTGTTCAATTTTATTTATTTTTTATTGAGTTTTTTATTTAAAAGTATTCCATAACTGCGCGTAGTTTTTAATAATTATATAAGCCTAAAAGGATTGCCCTAGAAACGTGATGTCCATTAAAATATTTTCAATAAAAATAAATAATGCCTTCCATTATATAATTTGTAAAGCCTATTTTAAATGAGTATTTTTCTTCATAGTTTGGTTTTTTGTAGTATTTTTATTTTATTTCGTTTATTTTGTAAGCATTATTGTTTTTTATCTATGTAGTTAATCCTTCAGCTTAGTTTTCATTTCTTAAACTCACTATACATATTATATATATCCATGGACAGGTTTATATCTTATTAATGACTCACTCAGTTTTATAGCATTTTCGTGTTCGAGTTGAGCTTTAAACAAGTAAAAAATAAGAGCATTTAACCTTTTGGCATGCGGACAGATTGTTATTTCTCTCTTTTTCTCTTTCTCTCATGTTGTTGATTGTTGTAAATTATGGCTTAAATAAAAGTCGCTGCCACAGACTTCCACACTTTGCATACGCACACACATATACGTATGTACATATGGGCTATATCTGTATATATGTATTTATATTTCATGTAAGACCACTGGGCAACTATCACGTTATTATTAATGAATGAGTATTTATTTTGTATTTACGGCCGAATTGCGCGGCCCGCTGAATCGCCTGGCACTTTACAAGCCATGAGGCTTGAGTTGGTTGGATTGGTTTGGGCCCGCTCTGGTCTGGTCTGGCTTGCTTGTTTTTTGCGCTCCTATAGTTTTTCGAGCATTGGATTTTTATGCAAATTGCATGTATTGTACTTGCCCGATGTGGTTGTAGTTGAAGTTGTTGTTTTTGTTGCTCTTGCCAATATTTAAATTGCGTAAAAGCAAGCAGCCGATAATAAATGCGGAGTGGGAAAATAATGATAGGAGCGTCAACTCCCAAAAGTGGCTACGCTGTAACTGCAGCAATATTTTAAAAAATATTGATTTAAGCCCAAAGGAATACAACCGGATTTACAGCAGAATTACAGACATGTTATATTTATTAATTAAATGCAACTGATTTTTGCACACTTTTTGGGGCTTAACAGAATAATTTACTATAGGGAAAGATAAGAAAAATACCTATATCGCTTGGGAGATAGATTGGCGATATTTAAAGTGGAAGTTGATTTAATAAATTCAATCTTGACATGTTGCTAAATTATGTCCACAATATTTTAAATATTTCAAATAGCTTGCTTACCTGTAAAATGCGTTTGGGCAAATTGCGATCATCTTCTTCAGTGATTTGTGTGCGATATGTTTGACGATCAAAGACAGGTGGATTATCGTTTACATCGCGTACGTTGATGACAACGGTGGTATAGTTGTTTTTGCGATTGCGTGTTGCCTCCAAGCGCAGCTCATACTAAAGATTAAGAAAACAAAAGAGAAATTCATAGAAATGTTAATAAAAGTTTTAATAGAATACATTACATACAGATGCAGCAACAAAAAGATTAATTTGCCTATTTTGACTGCATATTCGCAAAGTTTTGTTTCCCCATGCGACAGCAATGCCAAAAAAGGCAAGCAAAAAAATTGTTGTCAAACTTTTGTAAACAAGCGAAACAAAAACAACATTAAAAAAAAAACAGCGAGGGGGCCAACACATGTTTTGTGGCATTGTTGCCGCTTCAGTCGCTTGTTGCATGACAGCTACACGGAAGCCTAGCACTGCAGAGAGGGTGGGGGTGGATAACGGCTACATGTCTGCATTTGTGTGCGTGCAATCACGTTAAAAATTCGCAACGGGAATTGTGCCAACAGCTGTAGATCTACGCGTCGAGTCGAGTTGAGTTAAATTTTTTAGTTTTTTGCTCTGTTCGTAATTTTGGCACCCACAAACACACACACACACGTTAGTTATGCCATGTCTGTGTGTATTTGCATGTGCGCATATTTTTTTGATTAATTTTTTTGCGTCGCAGCACGCACAACATCGCAAAATTGTTCGCCTGAAAATTTTGCATAGTTTTGCATATTTCTTTTTTTTTTTGTCTCGTGGATTTCGTAAGGCAACCAAAATATATAAATTATGCATGCACAACCAAAAGTTGAGCATACAAAAATGAAACAAACTGCAAGTTAAAGATGACAAAAAAAAAGTTACAAGCTACAAACAAAAGTTGAGACTAGACTTCTAAGTAGGCCCTGTCAACGGAACGTTTGATAAGGGTAAAGATAAGAGTGGCAGATGACAGGTGTGCATATATATATATATAAATATACACCAACTACTTACTCTTGGCCGCGTTTCATAGTCTAGCGGACTGGCCACGTAGATGACTCCGGTCGTATTCTGCACGGCAAAGGCATTGCCTATGTTACCGCCTGTGATCTGGTATCGAATATTCGTCGCTGCAGAAAAGAAAAAAAAAAGAAAAGTTGTATTTATAAAAAATAGTCTGCCATATATTGTTAATTAATCAACATGTCTGTAGTCACAGTTTGTGATGTCATTAAAACTAAAACAGATTTCAACACGTCACACATGGCGTATGCATAATGTGAAACCGGGCAATGCTTCTGGCATGTGCGTAATTGAGGCAACACGGGGGCCCTTTTCTTTTATGCTCTGGGAGAATTTAATTTATTTTGCATGTGTACGTGTGGGTGGGTGTGTGTGTGTGTGAGTACCTGCTGGCACTCGCTTATCAGGCGCTTTATTCACAATATAATGAAGATGCCAAAGTGGTTAAGTCAAATGACATACATATCAAAATGTATGTGTTTACGAATGTTGGTCTAAAGCCGTTTGCATCCATTTGCAAAAAAGCAATTTGTACTCTTATAATTTGTGTAATACCTTTCAGATTATGTCCTTTAGTCTAAATAGATTATGTAATTTGCTTATTTGGAAATAATATTTTGTTTTTAAATGTTTAGAGTCTGAAAAGATGAAATCTGAACGACTGCAAGACTATTCAGATGTCGAAAATTACATATTGAATCCAAAAAGTTTTCATCAAAATCCTTAACAAATATTTTCTATATTTCACACTCGAATAACACCCAAAACTGAAACGATTTGTATACTTGTTAGCATTTTGCTAATGATTTGTTCTCAATTATGCACTTGAATATTGTTGTTAATCATTTTTGTAAAGATTTAATATGTCGACTTTTCATTTTAAACAAAAGACGTATAAAACCAACTTTGAATAGTAATTTAAATTGTGATTGTCATGCAGGCCATATATTATATATTTGGTGTATAATTTGTAAAATTGTTTGAAATTAATACTTCTACATTTTCGGATATTTAAGTCCCACCTGTATCAAAACAATATTTTATCGTGTAAAAGAGTCAGCACACTTTTCAGGAAGAACGCTCAAGGAAAAGATCAAAGTCGTCGAAAAGGACAACGGCAAAGTCAACAACAAGCCAAAATAATTAAGTTCGTTAAAAATATTTTGGCAGCACTCCTGCTGGGTAACATTTAAAAAGTGGGCGTGGTTTAGACAACCTGCCGTATAATTTACTTATTAAATAATTAAGCAGCTTGTGAAAGTATTGCGAGCAGTGGCAAAAACGCGTCGACGCCAAACAAGCAAAATTTCCCACATGTGCGCCAAGTACGTGAAAGGGGCGTATGGGCGTGGTCGCGCCAAGAAGTTGTCGACGAAGGAGCAGTCGCCAGCTCATTTATGCAAAAATATATAAAATGACAAACATTAGCGGAAATTAGCGAGGCGTAAATCGCTTAACCCAAAGTCTAGAAACGTGCCAGAGAGAGAGAGAGAGAGAGAGAGAGAGAGAGAGTGGGGAGCCAAGGCAGGCAACTTGGCCCCGATGCTGAGTACATTAGACGTGTGTGTTAACTTTACAGCTTTCTGCTCAATTAAAGCATGTTAGCATGCGAGGATATGAGATCTTCAGCGGGTTGCTTGGCATCACCATAAAGATTTCAAATGAAGACGGCGAAAGTCTTAACTGGCTTAAGCACTTGATAAAGTAGATTTAACTCGTGATCTGAGAGCATTATGTGCTGGTTTGGTTATTATGTAAGATAGGAACTTACGTTGTGCTATTTTTTGTACTCTTGCGAATCTTAGTTTTAATTAGCATTGAATTAGTTTTAAGCCACCTTGAAGCCACTGTTAAGCCACATTGGAATCACTTTATTATAATTGTTAAATCAGTTTTACCAATTTTAGGCCACAATAAATACTTTGCTTGCCTTATTTGAAACATTTCACAAACGTAGGCCAATTTCAGGTAGAAGTTTTTCTCAATTACAATTTTAATTAAAATTAGCCTTAGCAATTTTTTAGAAGCGACCCCCGCAATATGATTAAAGCTTCTTAGATTCTGAAAGTCGCCGTCTTTTGGCAGCATATAAAATTGATGCACATGATACAATTTAAGCAGCGCGCACATGTCGCCCATCTTTTAATGCCACAAATTACACACAACAACAACAGCGAGTATGAGGGAAAGCACAACAACAACAACAGCAGCAGGAGCATCGGAGGCAACTGTATCTTGGCAGGCGTTAAGTAGTCCCCAGTCTTAGCTCAGCCTTAGACAACGCCATTTATAATTTACGATGTCACGACGCCATTTTAAAATCACTGATAATGATAATAAATTAATATACACAGACGCCATGGGAAATGCTGCTCGGCTTTTCCCGCAGAGACTCACCAAAAAAAATCACACACACTCACACACACACACACACGTGCAAGAGCAGGCACAGCTGCTGCCTGAACTCCCTGGCCCCCGCCTCTGTCTGACTGTCCGTGTACAAGATGTTATTGTTGTTGTTTTTATGCCTTACTTATTTAGCATGAAAAGTCAGTTTAAAATGTTAAATATAAAAAAATAGAAGAAAACATTATTTCTGCCTCTGCGTTTCTTATTGTTCCTTGGCTCCATTCCCCAATTTCTTTGACCTTACTTTATTTGAGTGCTTGGTGCTCCGTGCTCCGTGCTTAGGTCGTGGCAAAGTGTTTTTATGACTGGCCCTGGCCAAGTAGAACGCTTTCAATCCTGACCCGGTCTATTGTTAAATTGTATTTTGGCGGTAAAATGCTTTATGACGGCAAGAACTTGAGATGATAATGGAAAGCCATTTAATGGCCCCAGCTAGCCAATGTAAGTACAACGAAATGCCAAGAAAAGGATTACTTAACGCACTTAAACCAAAGACCTTGGCTAGTGTATTAAAAAGTTTAAATTAGTCGCTACACTTGGCAAAATTCTGAATACTGCAGTCAATTTAAACACGAGCACACACGTTTTATAATTCTGGAGCACAAAAATACTCATTTACCGTAAAGTTCTTAGACATGAGTTTCCGTTTTAATATACAAATAATAAAATAAATATTAAATATAAAAATATTAAATTAACAAAATTATGTAGAATATGGATGGTATAAAATTAATTTTAGATAACTTAAACCTAGTGTATTTAAAATCAAAACTTTATTAAGCCAAATCCAAATTTATCAACATAATTCAGAACCGAAAAATATTAAAAAATATAGTTTTAACTATAAATATTGGGAAAAAATTCGGATTATAGGAAGTTGATATTATACTTTAAAGACTAATTTTATTTTAAGCAAAAGTTTTCTTTTCAAAAATATAAAATCGTAAGACATTATTTGAGATTTAAGTTAGCGATAACGAAAATAAAATAGGTACTCAATTTGAATTTAAATATTAAATGCAGTAAGCTCCCATAATTTTCTTAACCGAACCGTAAAAAAAAACTAATGTTTTTGGCGTTGCTTACACATGCGCTTAAATATTTAAGGAGCTCTTCTAGCACAAGTTGCCAGCATGCGGAAAACAGTTACAAAGTCTCACATACTTGAATAATAAATAATTTTTGGGCTCATAAATTTCGAATGTTGAATTTGCACTGGGCTAGAGAGGGAATCACCGAAGTTTTTACAGCTTCATTTTTCTGCATACCATTCCATACCATTTGCACTACGAAAATAGGCAAAAGAAATCACATAAAAGATTGTCATGGCCCACAATTCCACCTATTTCTATATACATATGTAAGGGTCATTCATATATTATTTGTGAGCGCTGCTCGTACGAGATGCGATATGGATTTCCCTATGTATACAACATTTGGCTAGCTAACAAATTTAATACCCTATAGCTATTGAAAGTGTGCACGAAAGGTATGATTAGCTTAAGGTGTTGAATGTGGGAGACAAGAGGAGACTTTCTTGTACCAATAAAATATGTTTCTTTTCCTGATCGGCATAGGCAGATGAGTTGATCTCTTGGATGTATATAACTATCTTCATCTTTTTGGTATAGGAAGTAAACTTTATTTGTTACGGATGAATATTGATATAATATCGACATAAAAACCCACTAATGAATGTTTCACAATTTTGGCACAATTTAGTACTCCGATTTTGCTACTCGAATATTTCGTTACCTCACTGGAAAATTCAAGACTCAACTACAGGGTACTTGCTTATCGTGAACTTTCGACTTGTTTTCGGCATCTGCTGTTGCTCAACTTTGGCAAATACTCGTATTCGTAATATTGTTTTGTACGCTCTACACACACACACTCCAATTTGTATGATGGCTGCTGCTGTTGGTGTTTTATTTTTTTTCTTCCGCTTCTACTTGTGCTTCTTTTTTTTTGCCAATTCTTTTTCCAATTCGGGTTAATGCTTTTTTCGCAGTCGTCACGACGGCGCGACGTTGACGAGCGCGCGCAGGGAGCCGGCAGGCAGGACAAAGACTTGGCTGTTGCTGTTGCTGTTGCTGTTCGAAATGCGACATGTGTGTGTCCCACAGGGTGTGCGTACGTGTGGGTGAGTGTGTGTGTGTGTCTTGTGGTTCTTTCCTGTTTTACTCCCCTATCAAAGTTGTTAAACGTTCTCAATGAGATTTTGAATGTTGCGATGCTGCAAATCTTTTTGCGCTCGCTTATCCCCCCACCTCCATCTCGTGCTCCCCTTCTCCCGTGTGTGTGTGTGTGTAGTTCTGGTGCCCATAATATTTACAATGATAGTTTTCGCATGGGTATCAATACACAAATTGGAGCATTCGCCTTGTCTGTTTCCATGTTTGTCTTTCTATTTTATGGATTTATTCATGGCGAGCGAAAGTTCAGTATCTCTTATTGTGTATCTTTGTCTTCAATGAGCCCTTATTTGTTAATATTTGGTAAATATTTGGCGTACATGGCGTATGAGCAATAATATTTTCACAATGGTTACACACTCATACACACAGTCTGGCGGCGTATTAAAATAAACAAATGTTTATTACGATCCAACGCCAAATATTTTGTGTGCTCGAATGTGAAAAATATTCAAAGCCATCTTTTTTATATTTATGCAGCAGCGAGAGCTGCCACATCGGAAGTCCCCAAATTGGTACTTTTCTAATGTTTATATCATCATTTATTTATGTGCACATATATGTATATGATTTTTTATTTCATGTACGCATCGTAGGACACTGTGCACAAAATGACATTAAAACGACATGAGTCAAAAAGTTAATGCTCCAAAGCCACACAATGATTCGCCAAAATTACTTACATAAGCTTCCCTACTGATGACAAGATTATTATCTTTAAACGTAACCAAAGTAACGTCAAATTGCCCCACGTTGATACAAGTCATCATTTTGGATTTGTTCAGATTTAAATAAAATAAAATGTTAAGGTGTCGTGTGTGAGTTCTGATTTTATCTCGAATAACTAATCATATATCATTTTTTATTGAAAGATATAGATGTATCCAATTACTTATTCTTAACTGAGATTCCTCAATGATTAGCGCAACATTATAGCTGTCATTAAGTCAGCTTCTATGTAATCAAATTGCCTGTCCTCAGGTGTTGCTAAAATAAGTTACTGCTAAATGTGTGAATTTAAGAATAAAACGTTTCGTTTACCAAAACTGTTAAAAAAAATAACTGAATGTGCAAATTAAAATTACGTTTTATGTAAAAGTTCCATACATTTTTAAACGAGTATTTATAAATCAATTAAACAAATATCTTTTGCAAAAATCAAATTTTTCCATGTATTTGATAAAGTGGAGTTAGAATATATTGCAAATCATTTTTGATGTTTTTATATATTTCCATTTTAAAATAATACAAAAAAACACATTTAAAAAATAAATGCCGAACCGTTAAGTATTTTAGCGGCATTTTACTGGCAGTTAGCTTCGAAGTTCAGTTCAGCATTAGCTGGATATAGAGTGAATAAAATACTGCAAATTGGTAACGGAAATTGTTAACAAGGACAGTAGCTATAATTATAAAAATAAAAATTGATCAATAATTTTAAAACAAAACTGAATGTTGAAATTCTTGTTATTCTCTACATTTACATTTTACATTTTAGTATTTTAAAAGAAATAGATTGATTGATAAATGTTAAGTGATATTATAATCCATTTCAAATTCGAATTCAAAATTTAAATTTCAAACTATATTAAAGGAGTAAAATTATTTTTGATTACGTGTTTATTTACAAGAGACAACTTTACTTAAGCTCTTAAATGCAAATATTATAAAGGTTCTAGTTAAGCTCTTTAATTTTGTGCAATTGTTGCCTCAACTAAACTTAACCCCTCGTAAACCAACCCGGCCCATTAAGTTTCTTCGGTTTAAGTTGATTTACCCTAAAATAAACATGTATTTAAGTATGTTTTTATGCATATCAACTGTTACTTACACCCTTCAAGTATGTATTTATGCATATCAACTGTTATTTACACCCTTCGAAGAGGCGCACATAGATTATGTGTCAGCGCTTCGCCACTTACAATTAAAAGCAAAGCTGATTAAATCAATGTCAAATTTATGCAACAAATTTTGTCTAAGCTTTATTAAAGCGCAATGAAATGAAATTCATTTACTCTTTACTTAACTTACACATTTCGCCAGTAAATCGACAATGACAAAGCGCCTTAAATAATTAAAGCTAAATAGATACATATATATATATAAACATGTATAAGCGTTAATATGTATGTAGTATATGTGTATAGATAGAGAAATTGTTTCAGTCTACTCACACTCATTGTGATCCTTGGCGTTGACAGTGAGCACTGTGCTCTGCAAATCGGCATTTTCATCGATTTCAGTCTCGTACAGAAATCTATCGAAATATGGCGGAGAGTCGTTTTTGTCGGCAATACCAATGCGTACAAATTTTGTAACTGCAAATAAAAAAGAAAAATTGAATACACATATAGAAAAAGATAGAAATCAAATGGAAGCGAAAGACAAAGCACATAGCATATCAGATACAATTCGTTGGATACACAGATACAAAGATACTTTCATATTGATTGGACTGTGTCAAGTATATGAAATGCCAATAAGCCGCATTAATTATGGCCCAAAATTAATCGATTGACAAATTGCGCGCGTGCCTCGGTGGCTACACAAAGTCGTAAATTGTTCGGTTTATGCGCGAAACGTGGCATGCATTAAATTGTGGCACACATCTGAGGCGGCCCGTTTGGCTCTAATGAGCATAATTAAATTGTCGAATGAGCTGACTGAGTGTTGACGGCCCCCACCCTCCGCTACTTGAATTAATAAAATAAAACCCAAACAGCTCTGTGGAATGTCACTTAGCTGGAGCTTTCGACGGGAGTAAGTGCTTGTGTGTGTGTGTGTGCTTGGAAATTAGAAAACATTTTGCTCAAAGCAAAAAGTTTTGTTGCTCACACCCAACCCCACCTTACTGTACCACAACGATGCTCGGCACAAAGTGCAACCCAAAAACTGCAAGTGAAGCCAACAACATTGGACTTTGCTCCACACTTTGCACAGTTTGTTGTTTAATTTTATTCGCTTATTTCCTGCTAATTTCTTGCCGAAACCAAGTTGGCTGCAGACGTTTCCTCCCCGTTTCCCTTGCTCAACACTGTGCCGTATATGGCTGAACAAATCTGCGTTAATGAGTTTCCCCATTCGAGCAACTACACAAAATACAATTCCTGAACTCAAATTTCAAACAAATACGCAATGCGTGTTAAAAGTTCTTTTGAAAGTTTTTTAGAGGGCACACAGTTTGTTTAGTTTTTAGGAGGAAATATATACATATATATATGATATATTAGATTTGGTTTTGCGGTGGTTTTTCTTGAAACTTCAAAAGAATTGACTTGTTTCCTAATCGCCGAGACGTTCAAAGATACAATTTCGTTGCGGTTTTCATGGAGTCTAAAGGGAATTGGTTTCATGCTTTCTAAATACAAAGGCAATTAGAGCAGCTCTTATAGCTGAAAGTGTCTTGAAAAGTATACCGACTCTTTGATCACATAAAGCCAACAAAAACTCTGGCTTTAACGTATGTGCTTTAAAAGCGGACAAATATATTCAATTTGTGAGAATTTGGCTTTAGCTTTGCTTAAACGAAAATATACTCAACTTTTCGTTTGTTTCTTTCAATCAACTTTTAAAGTAATTAATATTCTATGAATATTTCATGGATTGATTTCTTTGTTTTGCTTATTTCGATTTGTCTAATTAATATTTAAGTATTGTTTAGGAATACTTTGCACACATTTTTGGCAAAAAAAAAGGAAACGTCAACAAAAAGAAGAAAAGCTTTAAGCACGAATATTTTTTATTTAGAATTAAAACAGATTTCAATTTCATATTTTTGGTAGAAGGCGTGCGTTTAGTTATACCTGCCCGTAATTGGTTTACCTCTCTTTGCCATGGTAAATAGGCAAACAGATTTCTTTAAGTGCACTTTTGACTACCAACCAATGCAGGCATCAAAGGCAATAGTTTGAGGGCGGACTGGGAAAGTTGGGTGGTGCAAAGTTTGTTTCTCTCGTAAAATTTCCCACATGCGGAAGCAATAATCTGCTTTTCCTGTTAGAATTTTATAGGAACTGCAACTTGTGTAAACACAAAAGGTTCGGGCTCTGTAAAACTTGTATAAATAAATAAATAATAAAAAATATATATTTTGAAAAATAAATGCTGTAAATGCTGTAAGTGAACGGAAAAACGCCAGAGAGAAGGAGTGAGAGAGAAAGAGCGAGTTCTGTACACACAGAAACACACACACCGTTGGTCACACATCATAAAGTTGCTGGGAAAATTAATATTGCCAGCAGGCAGTCGACAGGCTGCTGATGCCAGGCACTCGTTGCGTATACGTAATATCGTAAAGACGACAGTTGCTTGGGCATTTTCCTTTTGGCAGCCCCGACACAGGCCGAGAATGCATAAAGCATTTTATTAAACGCATTTCCCCAGTGCATTTTAATCTCCTGCATGCCATTTTAAAGGTTTAATAGCGTATGCACACACTTTGACTGAAAATCTATAGAGCTTCCTATGCACTTCGAAAGCACTTTCAATGGCAACATAAGGGTAAAGTTTAAGCATACTTTATAAACTAATGTAATATATTTGCATTGAACACTATTGATTTTATATTGTGTGTGTATTCTTGTGTATTGACATAAAAACTAAATAACTAAATTTGTATACAATTTTTAGATTTTTGATTAGAGTTGTGTAAACTTTTGCCTGTGCAAATTGCTGTGAAAAAGGTTTGAAAAATAATGCAAAGTATATATTTTATAAAAGTAAGTTTATATTTCCCAGCTAAATTTTACATATTTTTCCCAAATCCCAAATGCATTTTATTCAGTTCTCTCAAATTTATTGTACATTTTTATGAAGGCAAGAATTTTGATGTATTTACTTATTTTATTCTTATTTTCTCTATCAATATTTAATTAAGTCAATGAAATTTAACAATAGCTCAAAAACATTTTTGAAGAATTTCTCATAGGGCAGCCATAAACAACATTTTACCTGCGCTTTTTTATTGATTAAATTAATTAAATATAAATTAATCAGGTCATATAAACTATTTTCGTTTTTTTTTTAAGTTTTATATAGAATAGTAGACGAAATCTAATTAAGAATTTAACTCAGCCTTTTTTAGTTTCGTGGATTGAGGCACGTAATGCTCGAAACCGGAAAGCGAAAGAAAATGAGAAATGAGCAAAAGTAAATATACACGCAAGCAACTCTTTTTCTCCAAAAAGCACCAACTCAAGCGTCCAACTTGTGTAAATAGGGCGAAAAATATACTAATAAAAGAGGAGAAAAGCAGGCTGCAGAAAGAGACAGAAGAAACGAGAAGGCAGTTAGAGACACAACACTGGCAGCAGGTACGCAAGTGTGTGTAGCTACAATATACTAAATAAATACAACAGCAGCTATAAGCACACACGCACACACTCACACACACACTGAGCAAACACAGCAGCAGTTGAAATTGAATTTTTGTGTATTTTTCGTTGTTGTTGCTGGCCCGCATGTCGCTATCTTGACTTAATTTTTGGCACTCGGCGCAAAGAGCAAAAAAAAAACAAAAGCAAATACAACAACAAGCAGTTGGCTGCATATTTAAGTGGCCTTTTTGTTGGTGTTAAATTGAGCGGCAAACAGAGCCGCAGAGGCAGCAGAGGACGAGGCAGTCAAAAGAGCTCACTTTAAACTATTTACGTGCAGCCGAAGTCAGGTGCGCCGTCCCAGTCAACTATTTATGGTCTCATAACTGGCACACTAACTGCCACGCCTCCGAAGCCCTTTCAGCCACATGTCATTCTGTGAATGACTGCCAGCAACAGCAGCGGCTTCTCTAAACAGCAACACACACACACACAGACATATCATCATTTTGTTAGCTGCTTTTGAAATTTTTTCTACCCCCTGCCGTGTTGTAGTATTATTATTTTTTTTCTTTTTGATAATTCAGTGCATGGCCCAGCCCAAGCAAAGTGGCGTCATATGTCAGTTCTGCTAAAATCAGAATCATATATATATATTTATATATGTCTATATATATATAAATATATATAAAGTGTAGCTGAGCGAGCAGCGTGTGGTAAGTGGAGTAGTTTACAGAGCCGGAAGTTACGCTTTTTTTGTTGGCCCAAAGGCAACAAAGCGCATCACATTTAAAGTGACAGCAGGTTGGGGTAAACAATTTGAAATTCGTGGTTCGGTGCTCCAAGGGGACGGCGTGTTGGGTTGCTGGTTGACTGGTTATTTGGGGTTTTTGATGTTGCTGTAGTCGTTCATCGTAAGAATGATGTGAAGTCATGCACTGTCAGGCAGAAAAGGTTGAAAAAATGATGTAGCATACTTTTCAGTGCTAACAGCTTCAATTTAAGCAATGAAAATGGAGATATCTAACAGCCTATTAACTTATGTGTTGAAAGAATTTAAAACCTTAATTAAAGGAGCATTAATTAATCAAAATCAAATAATAAAAAACTAAGAACATCAACAATATTTAATTGCACTTTTCGATGTGACAGAAAAAAAATTCCTTCAAATAAAATATAAACTAATAATATAATATTATTGGACATTCTTCCCATCCTAAATATGTTTCTATCTGATTTATGACTTGGAATTATTAGGATTTATTACTTATTTAGCTAACTATTGTTCCTTCTCGCAAATTTTGTTTGGCTTTAATATCCAATTAGACCCTTGTGAAATTCGCTCAGGTAATTATTAAGCCATATTGCATGATTTATTTATGCACAGAGGCGCGCACACACGCACATTCGGTTTTGTTTTTTTTTTTTTTGGGAGGGGGCGGGTGGGGGATTCGGTGAATCAGCAACAAAGCCACAAAACGCAAAAACCTCGCTTACACGATGAGAAACCCCAATTTACTCAGAAAGTAAAAACACAATTAAATCCATTTAATAAACTCGTTGAACCCCAACAAAATCCAAATAACGCCCTTGGGCCACTACAAAACTCGAACCCAGGCGCCTCAGTGCAGCTCATTAACTTTGGGGCCCAGCAAATAAGAGGGTGGTGGGTGGGGGGGGGGGTGTTGGGTGATGGGGCTTTGGTTGGGCTTTGCCTTACCGGCCAAATTTCAATTAGGCTGCGAATCGAGGCGCGTCGGCAGACCCCCGAATATACTTTATACATATAAAAATTACATACATTTTTTTATACTTTTTTTAATTTACTTTAAATTTGTATTCATTAGTCATCAACAAGCAGCTTTGTGCGTATTTCAGCGGACAACAACCGATGCCGGAAATGACCTGCACTTCAACTGAACTGCAACCCGCGGTTTTTTGATGCTGAAATTGTAATTAAACTTGTGAAATGTTTAAATAATCATTGGCCTGGCGAATGACCTACGAATATTAAACATTCCTTACCCGCCTTAACCAGTTTTTGTTCCGCAGCTGCCATGACTAACTAATAAGTAAGCGAGCTACCCTAAGCAAACACATTCCAAGGATTTATTATATGTTGATGTACTGCGGGACACTCTATACTAAATTTTCAATTATCAATCGAAGATATCGTGGTAAAAATTCTATTTTTATATGTTTGACAACCCACTTATGCTATGTGTTGTTACTTTACACTACAGTTATTTTTTAAAAATTTAATTTTAATTTTATAAGCTTATAAAATATAAAATATTTTATGTATTCTTCAACCCATTGAAAAACCACAATTCAGGTTTACGTTGAGATGCTCGCAATCTACATACATAATTATAGAAAATATTTACTTTTGCCTTACCGTTTACCTTTAAATATTCGCATTAATTTGATTGTAATCGTCGAATGTTTGGAGCTAAAAGTCGAAACCATAAATATCAAACAAATCAAAAAAAAAACCTATCGCCTGGATTCCTTTTCTATTTGTTGTGTAATACAAGAACTTATATATGCATCTTCTTTGCCATAGAAAAGGACTTCAAGAACCGTCCACCTATAGGGTAGAAAATGTCTCCTAATGCTTATGACTCTCTCCTCTTTTTTAACCATTAACTGGATCCAGGGTAAAGAAATGAAAAACGCGCCCAGTGACAAACAGTAAACAAAAGGAACAAAAAGACAAAGCAAAAAAAAACATGAAATACAAAATCTGAACTAAAAAAGAAAACAAGATGGCGCACACTGCTTTACGTATATAAACAAAAACAAAAAAATAGGAGAACATAAAAAATATGGCATACGGCAATGGCGATAACGGCAGCGCCTGATGAGTTGACAAATATTTTGTCAGCCGTAATGAGTCGCCGTACCCGTGCCCGTACCCGTGCCCGTGCCCGTGCCCGTTACCGTTGCCGTTGTCGAGCTGTTGTCAAGGTCTTGTGTCGCGAGTTGTTGTCGCATTTGTTGTTTTACGTCGCGACTCGCTGTTCATTAAACAGAATGCACGGGGCCTGGGTTGGGGCTGGGGGTGTTCTTGGGACACGGTTAAGGGTAGCCCGGACACTCGACTGCGTGTTAATTACGACCTGTGTCCGCTGAGGGTCAGCCGCAATTAAAAACTTTTGCGTTCGCTGATTTAAAAATGCGATTCCACAGAAAAACGACAAAAAATATTTGCGTGTTTTGATCATTTTCGACAGAAGCTGGCAATATAATGCACAGGTCGTGTTGTCCCAAGCATATGGTCTTTGAAACTTCACAATATAATTTTTAGGCTTTATTTACTTATTTTTTTTTTTTTTGGTTGTAATCTGTGGCTCAATTGGTTTGCCAAAATTAACTCATGGCTGCCGTGCAAAAGGTTCAAATAAAGCAATCAATTCAGGTGAAAACTAATTAAAAGTCGCACATACGCATACACACGCACATTTATCTAGACCGCAGGCTAAATTAGCTACATTTATTTGAACCCTTTGACTTTGAAATAGATCAACATTTCATGGTTGACACTGCGGAAGCGCTCACAAATTGCGCCTTTGGCAGTGACATATTACGCATACGCAGCGTACCGCAAGCCACCCAATTAACCCAACTATCCCTTTCGCTACTGCCTGCCACATTGCATATTGGATTAATAATTGTTATAATAGTCACGCACGCACGCACACACACGCACAACCCACAATCAAATTAATGTAAATGTTATACAAACACAAAGACAACACTCGATATTTACTTGATGTGGGGACATTTTTTTCATGCAGACAACGACATTGTCTTGTTGACAGCTTAACTGCAAGATATCCTGTAATCAACTGAATCATCGGATATAATAAAAATTATGCATCTTCCACAATTTACAAAAAACACAAGTTCAAAAAATATTATGTGTATATTCTATTAATGATACCCTGGCACTTTCTTGTTCGTGAACAAGACTTTTTTATTGCATTAATCTGAATGCAAATAGCGTATCTAGGAGTCAGTTAAACTTCGATTTTATTTTATTTTAATATCAATTACTATTAGGATTATAAATTGCCTTACAATGCTCATTTAGAATACATCCTTTCGCATACACATGCCAACTACAGGGTATTCAAAAGCGTTGGCAAACTAAATCCGAAATACATGTGTAAACACAATGCGCAGATTATCATAAACTTGGCTAATTTATTACACACAATGTTTGTCGCTTTATGCGTGGGCATGGGCGTGGCAGGCGCAATGTTAACTGTCTTGAGGATTAAAATTTTGCGCTGACAACGAAAGGCAATAAAAAAAGTTGTGTGCGAGTGTATCAGATGTGTGTTTCTGTGTGTGTATGTGTGTGTGTGCGCTTTGAAGCATTTGTTGTGTACTTATGCTGTTATTTATTTATTTGTTTTTGTGTCACAAAAACTAATTAGTAAATTAAAACACTGCAGAAAATTTATTTATTTGCTAAAAGTTTGGCCAAAGCGAAAGGTTGACATATATGCAAATAGATTTGCGTGTGACCCAAAGGCAGATTTGAACCTTTTTTTAAAAAAGAATTATTAAGCAAATTAGTTGAAACCAAAATAAATTCTTTAATACATTTTAGCATATATGAGAATGTGAATTTTTGGCAGTATTATTTGCATTAAATGCTTTTTACGTATTCATGCATGATTATTTAATGATTTATTCATGCGAATTTTACTATCTTAAGACGCTTACTTTTGACTTTTACTCATTTTCCGCTCTTGTGGGTGGCGTTTTCTTATAATTAAAATGCTGAATCTTCTATGGTAGATTTATTTAAAATTGATTTTATGCGAAATAAACTTACATGTTTGCTAAAAATGTAAATGGTTAAATACAACTGAAATAAATTTATGCAAAAATATTAGCAAAAACTGAATTTTTAAGCCGTTCTAAACTAAAAATCAAAAATATCTCTAAAAGAAGTCATTTGCCCTTCTGAACGATTATACCTAAAGCTTTGATTTATTGTTTATTTGCATTATGAAAGAAACATCTGTTTTGCGCCCTCAGTTTGGGATTTGAGTTGATTTATCAGTCAGTTATTATGAAGATAAGAAAGGTAAATTAATCCATTTTTGGCATTATACTTTTTGAGATTATAAACTTAAATAACTTGAACTCAAATATAATTTATAGCTTAATAAACACTCCTTTCTAAAAAGCTCTTCTTAAGCTCTACATAATAAATTACACTCATCAGCCGCCAGCAACCTCTTTTATAGCTCTGATATAAATACACCCATTAAAATAATAAACACAATGAAGTAAAATGAAATTTGCCCAGACTTAGATTTTGGCACTCAAAAAGCCACTTGCAAAAATATTAATGCATATTTAAAAAGCCCGCCGCAGCGGCATAACATTAGTTTGGAATTTCCCTTAGGCAACACACTCGCACACACACACACACACACACACACGACTTGTCTAAATAACATATCATGAAATTTTAATAGACAGCCGTTGCTTAGCAGGTGCACATAATCATACAAGGAGAGCTTGCTACTTAGCTTGATTTGCACAGCAGCAACACACGCACACACACACACACAATCACAAATTGCTTTACACACTTACCCAAATAGGTGCTATTTGTCAAAACCCAAAAGATTTTTAATGGATCGACCATAACTACGCAGGCAAACGGGAACAGCAACAGCAAACGATGACTTCAAGTGATGTTGCTGTTGCTGTTGTTGTTGCTGTTGCTGCTGCTCCTGTAGCTGCTGATTTTGCTATGATTATTGCAGTTGCTGCACGCCAGCAACACCTTGGTAAACAGCAAATTGCCGCGTTACCAGTCGCCAGTTGTTTACTGCCAAGCTTTGTGGGGCAGCCAGCAATTAAATTGTTGCTGTTGTTGCTGTTGTTGTTGCGCGCGGCTGTTGCTGCTGCTGCGGGCGCTGTTGCTGCTTCTGCGGGTGTTGTTGTGCTGACGCGCGAAGCTTTGTAATTTCGCTTTGTTGCTGCTGCTGCTGCTGTGAATGATTAAATGATAAACGCGACTTCGCCTTCTTAGTTGCTGTTGCTGCTGTTGCTGCTGTTGCTGCTGCTGCTGCTGCTGCTTTTGGTTAGCTTGCCTTTCCGTTTGTTGACTCGCACTATATTTAATGAGCAAAGCGTGAAGGCTGCATCTGCGGTTGCTGCTCCTGTTGTTGCTGTTGCTGCTGTTGCTGCCTTTGAGGTATTTTTGTAATTTGCGTTGTGCACTTTTATGGCGTTTGCATAAATCGAAATGTTGCGCATTTTTCATAGTACTAAGCATTCATTTATTTTTATTGCATTACTCAAATTCACATTTTAATTAACTGCAAATGGCGCAAATACTTGAAATTTTCACATTTTTGAGATTAAAACAAGAGTTGTCATTGTTGGCTTTTTTACACTATTTAACTTTATCTAGCTGAGTTGTAATTAAATTTTTTGCGGTTTATTTACGTTATTTATGCCAACGACAGCAACAAAATGTCATAACCAATGCCTGATCCCAGTTCCACACCCAACATCATCATCATCATCATTATCATTTTTCGGGCAACATCATCATGTCTTTTGTGTTGATTATCTACAGCTATTAAAAACTTATGACATTGTCATAAACTTTTTAACCAGTTTGTGTACTGTTTTTTTTTTTTGTCAATTTGTTTGGCACAGAGTAAATGTTTTTTCATTTTAATTTTAGTTTACTTTTTTGACATTAAATGAGATGAGCTGATATTTTTTAATTTGATTTTGTATAATCATTTTAAAATTTTGTTTTGGAATATAATACAAAGACAAACTTTGATAACGCACAAAAGTAGGCAATAAGTTCTGCTTTACCCATGCATAAACAAAGTTTTTTATATATGTTTTAGCTCATATTTAGTTGGGAGTCATAAAGGATAGTAATTAAAATGTTAATAAACAAAATTGTAACAACTTGAGGATAATTTATAGTTATTGTAGACGGTAGAGAGAGTGAGAAAGCGAATGTAAGAGGCAACAATGTACTACTAGAGTGATAAATTTAGGAAGGAGGCTGACGAGATGCGGATGGAAAGAGCAAGTATAAGAATCTTTCTTTCTTTTCACTCATTGTTTATTTCTCTCAATGAATTGTTTGTTCTCTGTCTATTTTTCAATTAATTGTGTGAGAGAGAGTAAAAAAGAAAGATCGATGAATCATAATTCATGCATAAGAGACAAGGCAGAGCAAAGAAAGATTAAGGGACGACAAGAGGTATATTTCAAAAACAGAGAGAGCGAGAGAGATAGTTTGTGAAATATGTAACATCCATTTAAATAGACAAAAGAGCTAAAACGAGTAGCTAAAAGGTAGAAATCGAAGAAGATTGTCGAAGGAGAGAAGACAGAAAGTTAGCAAACAAGAAATAGATTGACAGAAGGAAACGAAGCTGAAAACTCATACGACACTTCTGCAATTTAAAAGAGATTTTACTCCAAGAAAAAAATACAATAAAATAAAAAAGGTGCCCAGGTAGTCAGAAACCCATATTCTTCAATAATTGAAAATAAATGTAAATATTCGACAAATATCAAGCGAATTATTTGTATACTATCTTGGTTTATTTGCCAATCAACAATCTCAAATTTATTTCATATGGTTTCTGTGCAGAGCTACCAATAAAACAGAATTGTTAGCAAATTGGCAAAGTTTGGCCAAAACATGCGCTGCTGGGTCAAATTGACACAATGGCCAAATAATTGTCAAGGTTCGGTTGCTCTAGAATTTTGGGCTGGCCTGCGGCAGGGTAAACACCTTGCCGGGATTTGCAATTACACGTGGCAGCTGAAGCTGTGTTCCTCAGAAATTCTCAATCGCACTTCAAACACAGTCGCTGCCCGGCCGGTTGTAACAACAGTTTATGGCCATTAGCGAACTGGGGGCCAAACAAAAGGCGCCAATTAACGCAGCTACGGCTTAGGCAAATGAGCCCAGGGGCCGCAGCGGGACGGTCGGGGGTGGGCAAACTTTCCATGCCCGCCCCACAGCCTTGACCTTTATCTGCAGGCGATTGAATGGAGGGACGCAGCTGGCGCTGCTGTCCGTAAATATTTAATTGTTTATGGCATCGCCCGGGCGTACTTCGAGCATTTGGCCCGCTTTCAGAGCGGCTTTTAATGGACAGCCAAGACGGAACCGGGTCGACTTCGGCTAAGCTCTGTGAGTGCGAGGCGAGGCGATTAAAGCTAACGCAAAGTAATTAGTAACTCAATTGCTTTTACGCTACAGCGTTGAGTGCCGCATACAAATGGCTTCCGTTATTGGCGGTTTCGTTGGCTATGGGGCCCACGTTGGGCGCCAGCTGGTCGTAAGCCGGCTTCATAAATTATGCATAGCGAGGAATACCAGACGTAATTGTGCGAAAAAAAGAACGCATTTTTGGTCAAATCAATTGGCAATATGACAGCTAAGCGACGCGCAATGATTATCAAATGCGAATGAAAGCGAATGAAAGCGAATGAAAGCGAATAAAAGCGAATAAAGCGCGCTGCAATTGAGGTCAACAATATTAGCGTCAATTTTAGATGACTTAAGCCATCTGTGCTCCCATTCTTGGCCAACTTATGTAAATTTATGTGCGCTCAGCTGCTCTTCGCTCTAGCTCAGTAACATTTCGCAGTCGGCGGCTTAAAGATTCTTAAGCCGGCTTGTTGTCCGTCTGCGTTGGCTGCCAAAAAGTTGGACTTGCTCATTTTTTAAGATTGCTTTGTAAAGGACTCGGCATAAAGGACTCGACGGGCGCCACCTCCGACGTTGCACAAATTTTGAAATTGCACTTTTCCGCCCCAAGAAAAATAGTCGCAGCAGCCGAACAAGCAAAAGCGAGAAAATCCCACCCCTCGCCGCCCGCGCTAGTTTGCCGGAAATACAAAAGCATAAACTTTCCGGCCAGCCAGTAACCGCAGCGACAGCCCAAAAGCTCACGGAATTGAAAGCGCACCCAAAAATAAAGCACAAAATCAGAAAATGTGGCGGAAGTTTAATGGACATAAACTTGCTAGCTGATCCCGCTAAAAAAAAAGAACCCAAGGAAAAACTAAAGGAAATACGCCAAGTAAATTAGTCGAGAGCCTTTCAGTTTGCCATTTGGCCGACAAAATGTAGACTCACAAAAAAAAAACAAAAAAAAACGAGAGAAAAGAGCAATGCGATTTCTCGAATGGAAATGGAATATTATTCTACTTCAATGATTTGCTTCAAAAAATATTAATTACAACTTTACTCAAAAGGAACTGAAAATGCACTTTGAAAGCCAAACTCAATACGGAAACTTTTGTTTACTTTAAATCACAAGAAATTTTTGCGCAAAGTTTGCGGCTTCCACTTCATGTGCTCCTTTGACCAAAGTGTGGTTCATGGTTTAAGGTATTGAAGGTCAGGCCAAAACGAAGGCAAACATAAACCAGGCTTGTTATGATTCCTCAAAGAAAAATAAAACGGTACTATTTAGTAGGTGAAAAGGGAAAAGCCGGGCAATTGATTTCTACTCCAAAGCAAAATTCCCTTTTGGCAAAAATACAGCCAATAGATCATTAAATGAGAAACTTGAGAGTATTAAATTTGTCTGAGGTTAAGCACACGCTGTCAGAAGAATCTATAGAATTTATTTTTAATGTGTGCTTTCATTCCATTTTCTTTTCATCAGTTTTTCCAATTACCAAAAAATACACAAAAACCCACAACTTCGTATTTTGTTATTTTAAAACTCAACGTTACCTGACATACCATAAAATTGTTGTTCTGTAAATATATCAAAATTTAAAATTCTGTGCAATATACAAAAACAGCGGCCGAGGAACTGCCAGCAGAAAATACTATACAAATACCAGATTTGAAGCGTAAACAACAAGAGCAACAACAACACGAATCCTTAAGCGGCTTTAAGCGACAAAGTTCCACAAAGTACCAGGTCCTAAGAGTACTCGTCTCCCGGGTTGTTGTTTGTTTGCCGTTGTTGTTGCTGTTGTTGGTGTTGAACAAATGACAAAAGTTTCTGGCTTTGTTTTGCGAATTGTTGACGTGCAATTCAAATGAGTTAACAGCACAAGAAGTGACCTACATAGGACAGGCACCAGCAGCAGCAACAGCAGCAGCAACAAAGACAGCAACATGCGTAAAACATGAAAAACCCGGCGTCATTCGGAGTTACAAGCAACAGCAGCAGTCCAGCCAGAGAGAGAGAGAGGTCCTGAAAGCCGCTTTAACATATGTTCCAGCTGCTGTTGTTGTTGTCTGACTGGTTAAAGAGTTGCAACAACAATAACAATGTGGCTGCTTGTGCGGCAGCTAAAACAATTAAAAGCAGCATCTCCGCAAAAATGGCCGATAGCCAGACAAAGGGAGACTTAGTGACAACTTGCTGCTGTTGCTGCATCAGTTAGCTGCTGCTGCTGCACGTTTGCCAATGAAGCCGTAGCTCAGCTACAAATTGCAAAAACGAACCTAAGCAACGGCAAATTCGCTTCAGCTATTCAATGAGCACAATGGCAACGCTGACGAGGCAAGTGCGGCACGTGCCCCACGGCAAGGGTAATTAGTTGCAAGCTTCGCTGTCAGCTTGCTGCCAACTTTGGCAACTTTGGCACAAGTCGTGCAACGCGACAAGCTGCCACAAATACTGCACGCGAAATAATCAATCGCAACAAAATTCACAACTTGCATTTCAAAATTAATTAATTTATTTTGCCAATGGGCGACAAGTTCTCGGGCCGCTGGCAATTTGTGTTAGCCAAGTTAACTGACAATGCGGCTGCTCGGCTTGTGTCGGCTTGCATTAGTTGTTGCTGTAGGCATAGAATATTACACAACAAACTCAGATATGCAAACAGGAAGCTTGCAGTCGACAAGTTGTTCGAAATTGTGTTTTTGCATTCCACATAAGCAACAACAGCAACAACAGCAGCAAACGCATCAGCTTAGGGGATTTGTCTTCGTGTGAGGAGAAGAGTGGGCGCGGGCAGAGATTCTGTGGCGTAGTTGAAAACTTTCGACAAGCGGAAAATACAGAGTGAAATTTTGTTGCAAAATGTTTGTTCAAAACGCAGTTGCATTAACAATAAGAAAAGTACAATCAAGCTGGCAAATATTTAACGATTTCCTTTGTTTGCACAGACATAACTTTTAATTAAACAATTATCATGATGTTTGCAATAATAACAAATTACCCAGCATCGAATTAAGCCCATAACATTGATGGGAATGATGTTAAAGCAAACCATATTATGCGGTTTGAAATAACCGAGTTCACCAAACAAAACAAGTCTAGGCCTATGTAATCAAAGATAACTAGTTCTACAGCCATATCCAACTTATTTTTCAACACGTAAAACAAATAATTGACAAATAATAAGTTAAAAACTTGTTCTATTTCAGCAACATTTCATACTTAAATACTCTCAAGGAAAATATGCATTTTTTTCAAATTTTTTTTAATTTTATAATTGACCCTTAGTGAAGCATAAAAATTAATTTCTTATATGCATATATATTCTTATTTCTTAAATGCAAAATACTTTTTATACTCATTATCATAATAGTCAATATAAAGTAAATTAAGTAAAAACTCACTTGTTTATTGAGTGCTTTATGTAAATGTAAAATAATCGGGAATTAAATAATTCTATAATTATAATAGAAGTAATAATTCTTGAATAAAAATATTAGGTGAAGTCCTGCTTCTCGCAAAATTTGTCATACAATTTTTATCCATCCAAAAATCAGCGAAATGTAGAATGTTTTACACATTCCCAAAAATGTTGAGATATGCGATATAAAATACATGTAATCCATATTACCTTAACTTGAATAGAATTTTCATGTTACCACAAATTGGAATAAGCCATTTTCGTTATATTCAGACATTTTTAGTGGACGTTGATAAAGGCAACCACCACAAAATCGCATTACTATTAAATGTGCGTCAATGATGAAGCTGTAAGCATGTTGTAAAAACCACAAGCTGAATGCCATAGGGCGTTGCCACGCCCCTCCCCCCTTCACTCCCATCTGCTTTAAAAATAAAGCAAACGTAAAATAATAAAATGGAATGCTTTGATAAAAATAAAACGCGGCAGCAGGAGGCACCGAAATTGTCGCCATTCGTCAAACAACTTGAGCAGAGATCAGGCAGGCAAGCAAATAACTAACCACAAGTGTAAAGCAAACACACACACACACCAACCCACACAGAGGCACACAGACACACACACACAGGCGCAGGCAGTGAGAAAATAACATTTCGGCTTTAGCCTCCGCCTCAGCTGTAACTGAAATGTCCTGGCTGTCCCGTTTGTTGTCACTCAGTGTCTGTTGCGCGTGTCCTGCTCCGCTTTTTTTTTCGTTGTTGTTTTTGTTTTTTAGTGGAGAGGAGGCAGGCTCCTTCTGCAACGTGTCGAGTCGTCATGTCGCATTTGGCTCGCTGCTGCTGCTTGCCATTTGGAGTATTTATCGTGCTTTTATTTTGTCGGCCCATATGAAAATAAATTCAAATGATTTATTTACGAGCATTTGATTTATTTGATTTTCGGTGTGTGCTTTTTGCTTTAGCCACGCCTCCTTTTATTTATATAAGTGTTTCTCTGTGTCAAATTGTATTGTATTTGTGCATTTGCGTCGTGTTGTGCACAGTTGAGTCCGATATGCCTCGAAACTTATTTGATTTTCGCTGTTTTATTCGATTTTTGCGACACTCAATAAAAAGTGAATTGTTGTTCTTGTTGTTGTTGCTGTTGTTGTTGCTGTTGCTGTTGTCGCTGCAATACAATATTTTGCGCAATTTGTCGAATTTATAAAGGCATTGAATGACAGCTGCAGGGCATTTACCGCAGCACATCAAAAAAATACATAGAATAAAATGTTCAAGTTAAATTAAATATTGTATTGCACACAACTGCAAATATTAATTTTCAACATTTAACAAAAAACCAAAAAAACACATCCTAAAGCCTAAAGCGTAAATATTTGAATATATTTTTTTAGTTGATTAGAAAACAAAAAACAAAAAAGTGAACGTTTTTCACATCACTGCGCAGATAAATATTTTATAAAGAGGCAAAACAACAGATGGAACCCCAAAGTCATCTGGACGCTGCCCACACAAAAAATCTAGTGATACCTCGGGGAGTGCAAAAACGAATCAAAATTTCAAGAGCAAAGAACTTTGGGCGATGGAATATTATATGCATTTGCAGTTGTGTAATATTTACGTAAGTGAAACGTTGTTGTTTTTAAAAACAATAATTGGTTTGTCGTTTGACCTTTTAGCTCATGACAAATTTTCAGTTTAATCTTGACACAGAAACGGGGTTCATTAAAAGAACTTAAATTTCAATCGGATAATAATATTCCTCGCTAAGGGAATGACGAAATCAATCAAGTTGATTATACAAGTTTATATACAAAAACAATTTTTTAATCTATATAGTTTCTTGTTTTCGATCTGCCATCAGCAAAGCAAAAATTGAAAATTTTAACCCTCTTTATATCTTCAAAACTGATCAAGTTAGCTAAAACGGTAAAGTTGACCCACATAATGTAACCAAATATGAAAATCCTCTTTATACTCTCTTTTGGGGTCTACGAAATATTGCCCTGACTGCGTCACATATTTTATATTAAAATTGCAAATCCCTAAACAAGGGTATAATGCAAAGGTATATCTATTAGAATTTTTAAGGGCAGCAAAAAACACAATTGCCAATTCTAAATAAATAAATAAGAAAACGCATCGATTTCCCAGCCATTATTGGCTTTATTTATTTGTTTGTTGATTCACCGCCGACGTCTGTCAAAAAAGAAATCCTCCTGAAACTGACACACACGAAAGTAAAGCTTAACAGAATTACGGCCAAGAAAAGAAATTGTTGCAAACTTTTTGGCGTTGCGCAAACAAAAATCAAAGAAATACATCGCAAATGGTAAAAAGAGGGAAACTTTACTTTGGTATTATTTATCTAATGATTGCGCCATTGGGCATAAAAATAGAGTATATCTTGACTGGCACACGCCCCAGACGTGGGGACAACAAGCCCCGACCCGAGAACGTCTGTTAGCTGCAAGTGTTTATGATATTTTGATTTCATTTTATTCCAGGAACGAGAGCAGACCAAAGTTAATGTGAAAAGGGCCAAAGTTTTTGGCGCCCGCATGCATTGATACGGGCCGAGGCTTTATACATACATACATACACTTATGTATTTGTCATGCCCATTTTTTCATGTGGCGCACACGCATTTTGTTCGCACTAGTTTAGCGCCGACAGCCCCTTCCCAGCCTTCATCGCCCCCATTTAGCTTAGGCTGGCGCAATAAAAACGCCTCGACTGGCATTTTTGGCAAAAACTTTTCTCTTATTAAGATTAAAAATGGGCGAAACGCAGCTTGGCCTCTTGCTCAGTGGCAGCCCGCAGCAGTTGGAGCACTCTTGGCGGCCTGCTGATAAGCAGAGCAGCACACACACACACACACGCACACCCAGTCACATACACATGTTAGCAGGCAGTCGTCTTCGAGTGGGTGTCACGCATAAATTTCATAAATATAAGCGTCATTATTTCTGCTCGCCATTTTGCGGCCAACATCGCGACTTAGCGCCACAGGCCTCCCGACCCTGCCTCCTATTCAACACCACTTTCAGGCTTTTGTCACGTGCCAAACTTTTGCCATCACACAGCGACACCACACACACACACAAACACACACACAACTTCGCTGAATCTCATCTAAATGGCGCAATTGTGTTTCGCACACATGAAATTAAGCTCCGAGTGGAGATGGCAACGTGCCAAAAGGACGAGACAAAAGCTGTCCTGCTGGATGCGAAAGTATCGCATTGTTGTAGTATATATCAACTCTTCGGACATCAATTGAACTTATATAAATTTTTTAAAAATTGATTTGAAATTTAATATATGAATTATTATTTATACAATTTTTGTCATTATTTTTGCTACATTTGCTATTATTATAATTATTATTAGTACGTCTATTCTGATAATATGATCTATAGTTAGACAAAAATAAAATAATAAACAACTCCATATTATATTTCCCGATAATCACTATTATAGTGCTATAATAGTATATAGCATAAATGTTCAGCCCACATTAATAGTTATTTTGAAGGTTAAATATAGAAGTTGCGGAAACTTAACACGATAGCCAGATATCAATATAAATGTTAAATCTTTTAGTTACATAAATAACAGTTTAAGCCTTTTTACATCTAATACTGAACAAATTTATTTGATTATATCGGAAATTGTAACCTTTTCCGACAAATTGGGAACACCTTACAGGAAAGTCTCTGCCGACAAGTTGGCAATTTTGAAATACTTGTTCAGTTTTTTTCAGTTTTTTGAAAAATATATTTTTCAAGTATTTTGTGAGACGTAACCTATTAAAAAAGCTTTATCTGATAACCAAGAAATTTAATAAATATTTGACTTCTTGACATTTTTAACTTCAAATAAAACGAAAAAACGCGTAAAACTTGATAAAATATTGCAAATTGAATATGCAACTTTTTCACAATATATGAATTCACATTAGCCATATTTTGATAAATATGTACTTTCAATTTCAGCCTGCTTTTATCACGAGCGATGGTAAAGAACGCGAGCGACTTCTCTCCCGTCTAATCCTTTAGCGCCGTGGAGCAAAGTTGATTGCCCCTGATGGGGCACAGTGGCTGTCAATGGCACTGCCAGTGACAAAGTGACATCAATCAATGTGCGTTGGCCACGCCCCGTCGCACCCAGAGACGCCCCCTAGCGAAATGTTATCAGCACTCGTGCATGGAGTGAAAGGCGGCGTGTGAGCTGCTCGTTGTGTCGGCCAAGTTGTTCGGTCGTTGGGCGCACGTGGCGTATGAGTGTTGGCAATGGCAATCGCAATTGATTGACGACAATGAGGAGAAAGTAAATCAATTATCGTGGACTGAACCGAGTGACATATAGATATAAGTATATATATATATATCTTATGTATATGCGGGCTGACAAATTGCTGTTGTTGTTCGGCAGTTGGCGCATTAAAAAGTTGTAGACACAAAAGAATTTGATTTTGTTGTGCTGTCAAATGTGTTGTGTGCGTGTGTGTGTGTCGCGAGAGAATAACACAATAAATTCGCAGTTATCTTATTGCGAGTATCTTAGCTATACATCAAATTGCTGACTCAATGTAAACATATTTTTTTAAACCAGCAAAATAAGTATATAACAGTTTGCTAAGGCGAGATCAATATGCCAGATAAGCGGCAACTCATTTTGGCTCAGTTTGCAGCTGTCAGTTTTGCCTTTTTTATGGCTACCGTTATTTACATTATGGCCCTTTACAGTTTTCGCAGATTTATTTGCCTCGATTTTCGCTCTACAAGCCGTGCAATAAATATGCAAATTTGTTGCCAACAAAAACGAAAAATAAAACCAAAAACATAAAAAAAATTGTTTCAAGTGCTGGCTTGCATTGGGGGCGAAAGGAAACCAAACGCAGCTCATAAAAATGCATTAAACGACAAAGAGTACAACAGATAAAGATCCTTACAAGTGGTCAGCGTGCAACTTGCAACGTGCGACCGGCAACTTGCAACTTCCAACTGGCCGCAAATCACTTAAACTTGAAACAAGTGCAAATCTTTACCGGAAACTCATTAGTTTTCTGTGTATTTTCCCAGCAAATACGCGTTGCATGCAACTTTTCGCTGCAGCTGGCAAATGGCAGCTGCGGTGTCCTTGCCGCAAATCCAATGCGTTCGCAATAAAACGCTGAGCACCGAAAACTTCTTTGATGGCTTCGGCACAGGCAAACTTGTCTACAATGAACTTTCCCATAATGAACTTTTATGTGACGCACAACCTCATTAGGAAAGTTCTTCCTCTTCTTATTCATCTTCAACTGTGGTATGAATTCTCAGTGTGGCACAAACTTTGTAATAACTCGACAAAATGGATTTTTTTTTATAAATAAATATAAAAGAAAAAGTTATCAAGTTTTTGAGGCCTATCTTTATTGTATTTTAACAACAGCCGCAAAGTTGAACTTTAAGACCAATAAATTATTTGTAATGTAAATATTTATATGCTTCTTAAACTAAATAAAAAACAAAAAAAAGTAAATTAAAATTACTATGAATTAATGTTTTTTATTTATCCATAGGACTTAACTATATTAGTGTGAGAAACTAACGACCCTATAAATTTATATATTCAATTTTAAAATAAAATATTTATAAATCTTCTGTAGCAGTTACCACAAAATGACTGACAAAATGACATGAACTTAGCATAAAGAATAGAAAACATTATTCCTTACGCTCTTTATCAAATTTCCCAATCATAAATATATCCTCAAGCAGAATCCATTAATGTCCATTGACAATTTGTAATTTTTATGCTTGAATAGAAGCCATTTAAGTTGCCATCTGACAGTTTTCACTGTAGTTGAGCATAGAGCTCTCTAATAGAACGCGCCCGTAGGACAAATACCCATTGTGCTGTCTCGCTAACGGGATAACGACGCCTGATGCGAGGTGTTGTTGTCATTTTATTGCCTTTAACTAAACGAACTTTTATTATTTTATTAGATTTTTTTATGGTGGCTGGCTAAACTACAGTGGGACGTGCCAAGCCGTGCCAAGGCTACGCGGTATGCCAGTCAGATGCTGTAACAAAGAATTTGTCTTGAGGACATGCCATCATTGGGCCAATGATTACATTATGCGATAATGTTGCCCATAAAGGCTGCAGCAGCATAAAGGATAAACTAAAGTGCGAGCTCGGTGGCAGCACGGTTATCCTGTGCTCGCCATAATAAGCTGTAAAAGTGACACATACATTTGACCTGATTTTGCCAGCACATTCTTTACGCCCCCACCCACCTCCTCCACCTCCACCACTTGCTTGCACGTCGCTGCTTGCTGGCTTAATCCAACTTTAAAATTATAAACTAACGATCTACCGAAGCACGCACACACACACACACACAGAGAGAAGTGGGGCGTGGCATGTGGAGGCGCCACAGAGCAAGGATTAAGTTTGGCGCACTGAACCGTGCGTGAACTAATGCGGGATCCTGTGCATTCGTCCTTGCATTCGCTACAATCACATCCAGCGCTTGCCAAGTGGCAAATGGGGAAAATGTGCAGCTACACAGCGTGTGTGTGTGTGTGTTGTTGTTGTTGCTTTGTTGTATGCTTTTTTCTTGTGCATGTGCGAGTGCGTATTTGTGTGTGTGTGTCAGGGAGTCAACAAAGTCCATTCAGTTGTCGCGCCTTAGTTAGCTGATGGAAAAACAAAACAACGAAAAAAGCAACTGACGCACACGTACAAATGTGCAACAGCATTGCAATTAAAACGAGTGGAAGGGGGCGGGGCGGTGGTTTGGCGGGTCACGAGCAAAGGGCAGGAGTAATCGCAGAGAGCTTAAGAACAGGAGAGACTCGCACTAAGCTTATTGTCATGCTGCAGAAGTAACTCATGAATGCAACTGACAAATGCGTTGACAACTTGCGGGCAGGGGAAAAGCTTTCAGCAATCCCACAACTGCACTGAATTAATCTTAGTCACTGTAAGCCTGGGATATCTCAAATTATAATCAATGTCAAATCTATACGCTTAACGTTTAATCTTATTTTATTTTTACATTTGTGACTTACTGATACCAGATTTTGAAGTTGACAATTTATATTGAATGGCAAAAGCTTGCAATATTTATATATTTCTATCCATATTTACCTATTCTTATTTACATTCTCTAGATAAACATTACCTCTCTTAAATATCTCATAAATGTCTATACTTAAAAGTAGTTTATATTACATGTGTTATATATAGTTAAATAATTAAATCATTAAAACATTTTTAAAGTATTTTATTTTAGATAATTTTTAATGACACCAAACCAAACCTCTTTCACTTTAGCTGGAGATCATTAAAAAAACATTCAAATTATTTTTAACTCAAAAAGAAAATTTCTTTTGGTGCCACATCGCGCAAAACGTTCCCGCTGCCCCACCCTGCCCCTCTCTTCGACGGCGCTGGCATTCTCTGTCGGGTCGTTTGTCTGGGACTTTGGAAAATTGCCGCCAGCTCTGTTGATAATATGCAGCGCTAATTAAATTTATAAAAATTAATTTGCAAGGCGTGCCGAGACAATTTGCAAGATTCTGTTGCCAGAGGCAACTGCAGCAAAAAAAATAAAAAATAAAAATATACATATATATATATATACCAAATTGAGAGCGAAAAGATAAAAATGAAAATAGCGCAAAAAATAAAAAACGAAATTATGACGCCAGTAATAAAATAGAAGCTGACTGAGCTGACTTAATTAGCAGGCGCTGCTGCGTTTCGGGTATCTGTAGAACAGACAAATTAAAGCGCTACCCCCGTGACCAACTATGTATATTATCATAAACACCACCCCCACCATTCCCCTGCGCCCAAAAAGTTGCCCCAAAGTCATGAAAAAGTTTCAGTGCAACAGAAATTGCAGTCTTAAGGCGCCAGCACGGAAAATGTTTAACTTGTTGGACGCAGCACAGCTGCTTGACAATAATTTGAACATGTCTCAAGTTGATCATTAGCATATTTCATAGGCAAACAGCAGAGGCAACAAAACGAGGGGGGCCAAGCAAGGGTGAGGAATTGGCGCAGTGACACATTTTCCCTATTGCCTGCCAAGCAAGCAGACGACGCATTACACTGTCATAATCTGAGCCAGCAGTTGAAATGCGTGTGGGTACGGGGAGAAGGCTGGGGGAGAGGGCTGGTGGGAGGGGGAGGCCTGCCGCCTTTTAGCCAGCTGCTGTTTGCACATCGACGTCTTTGACGCGCCCAAAAATGCGCTCAGCCGTGTGACCCATTTAGCCAAGTCTCTAAACGACCGACTGAAAAATGAGCTGCAACTGTTTGTTGCATATACATGAGGCCAAAGAGGATGCCACCAGCTGCCAGTCGCCTTCTTTTTTCTATCTTCCTGTCTTTCCCCACCTCCGCTGGCTCCGCGCTGCAAATCTGGCTGCAGTTACCATAAAATCATTTGATGAGTTGCTCGCATTTTAGCGCAATTTTATATTGCGCTACTTCAATAGCTTGCCAGGTGGCCAGGCTGCAACAGGGTTGCCACCGCGTTGCCAGAGACTTGGCAAAATTTATCAAAACTCATAAGCTGCAAAATGTAATTTGTTAAACGTGCTAAAGGGAGTTTACAACTCACAAACTACAAAGGCTTTTCGAGTAGGGTGTCAGGTAAGAAAATACCCCGCATTTATGCTGCACCTACTTGATAAGGTTGGGTCTACAATATTCTGGCTGTTATGTGTTTATATCCGTTCGTTAACATTATGTGACTGCAGGGTATAAATATGTTGTATTCGTTGCAGGAAAATGCATCGCACAAAAGTAGGCAACAGTTTTTAATATTAGCATGCAGTGGGAAATTAGTAGAAAATAGTTGCTGAAAAGTTACTTAACTATTTGCACTTAATAGTTTGTAAGCGAAATTAAACCCACACACTATCAGTTAACATTCTGTTGTGTTTTTGTTAAATATTGCTATTTAAATACCAAGGAAAAAACCCTATGTAGATCCGTATATTTGAAAATATACACATTTATATTCAAATATGCTTTAATTATATATACAGCATTTAGAAACATGACAAGTCTTTCAACTAATTTTCAATTATTTTGGCCCAACATTAAGGTTCCTTTAATTGTATTTAACTAAATTATATGCCCACTGTAGTTCATTAGCCAGGCCAAATAACCAAATAGCTTTGGGTAATCCTATTTTGATGGCTATTGGCATGGAGAGTATGCCACGCCCAGGGCTATTCACACAGCAGCCGCCCGCCTAACACACACACACACACACATACTTCAAAGTTAATTTATGCGTAAATCTTGCAAATAACAAATAGAAGCTGTGGCATCCAAACAATTTAATCAAATCTACAAGAACAGCAGAACGGCAGCAAAAACAACAACAACAACAACGGCAACAAAGGCAACTTAATTAAATTTCCGCGTGCCACGCCCCAACACACTTCGAAGCGTCGTCAACAACTTGCAACTTGTTTGAGTTTTTTTTTTTTTGTTTTTTCCAGCTCCATTTTTAAGCCACTTGAACGCGTCGCCCCCACAAAACAAAAAATTGAGAGTGAAATGCGAAAAGCAAGCGCAAAGCGCCCGCAGCATTCGGCGGGGGCGTGGCAGCACAAAAACGCCCATTCACTGGAATTTCGCCTGTTGATGTACCCAAATTGGGAGGTGTATAGCGTATGTTCTGGCCCGGCTAATCAGTGGGCTTAAGCTGCCTAATTCCTATCAATTCGCCTCTCTCTTTCTCTCCCGCTATCCCGCGTTCTCTCTATGGCTCTGTGAAGTGGTTAAATCAGAGTAATTAACTTTCAAGTCAATTTGCCAGCGGTTAAATGTGGGGGAATACCCATACTGTCGCTGTTGCTACCTCTTCCTGTCCCGCCCATCAGGCGGCATGGACTCATGTCTATCAGGGTTGTCAGCTCCACCTACTTTGTTGGGATCGCATTGTTCTAGCGTTTCTGTTAAAATGAACTTTTAACGCATGCTCGAATTCCAATTAGCGCACCATCAACAATTTGTCTGCCTAATGTGGCCTAATTAAAAATTTGATGTTACCTCCCCAATTTGTTATTACCAAATTCCTCGCGTATAACATCAAAGTATGACGTTCCTCTGTATTCGGAATTGAGCTTTATGGTCAGGCTAACAAGACCAAACTTTTGCGCGTGCTTCGCTTGTTGCTGATATTGTTGTTGTAACAACGCAACTTTGTGTATGCATAAAAAAAAATTACAAGTTCGAAGTTACACAGCGCATATTTTAACATAGTCCAAAAATTTTGGTTACTTTGTTTTCCGGTTTGAAGCAAAAGAAAAAAATCATCAAAATCCAGCAAAAATTTTATCTGGCACTAGATACCCTGTCTTCAGATGTAAAGGACTTGTAGTTTAAATTATCTGTTTTTTTTAGACATTCTTCATATCATTGTACTCGAAATTGTGCTGGAAGTAAGTTTGATATAAGAGTCTTAAATGCATTTAAATTATTAGAAATATATCTTTTCTTGCTTATAGTTTATTTTAATTTAATTTAATTAGTTGCGCTAATAGTTGAAATAAATCTAAGAATTTGACTAATTTGACTAATAATATACTAATATAATAAAAGAAATTTTTAAATATAGCAAAAATAGCCAGTCAAACATAAGCACAACACAATATACCCCTTTGACTCGTGGTTGAAGAGGGTATAAAAACAGAATTTTAACATTTTCATCTTTGTTGCAAAACTGGGTCAATAAATTTGCAAGTATTGCATAAATTTTGGATGTTGCAAAACGAAACCCGACACGAGAAACGAGAAACGCGAAACGTGAATCGGGAATGGGTAACGGCAACGGCAACGGGAACTGTGAAACGGGAAATGCAACTGCAACTGAAACTTGGATCTCGGAACTGAAACTGGCATTGGGCAAGGCGCGGCATTAAAATAAATAAAAATTAATTGGCTTGCAGCAAATGGAAAGTAAATAAGCCAGCACTCAAGTGGCTGTGTGGCAGGCAGCAAACAGGCAGCTGACCAAACAGCGCATATATACATTATATACATATATACATAAGTGTTGAGACGGGGCTAACAAGTTTATTAATCAAACAAATGAAATAGTAGAACATAAAGCATGAAGTTAACTCAAGCTGTATCTGCGCTTGCCAATTCGAATATTTATTTGCCAGCTGCGAACTGCGTTTGGCGGGGCCAGCACCCTTGATGCCACATAAAGCAAATAAAGTGCTGCAAGTGCTGTTTGCGCCGCAATCTTGACGAAAAGTTTGCACACTGTAACATTAAGTACAAAATTTGCGGAACAGATTTTTAAATGATAGATGAGTTGATAATAGCCTGGCAAAGGACCTCTGCTGTTTATAGATCGCGATGAAATCAGATACAGATTCGGTCGATGCTGGTTAAATTGATCGGAACTTTTATTAAATATATAAGTTATTTCTTATCACCATTCAAATCACAATATTCCAAATGTTTATGAAAAACTTTCTGTTCGCAAAGTAGGAAAAAGTTTGACTTGCCTTCAACTTTACATAAACTTGAAATATTCTGTTTGCTGGACATCTGTACTCAGCCCCTGACACCTGCCTCGCAAACAGAACTTATCGTGCCCCTCCCTCTCGGTCTGTCCTTGTCCTGGCCGTTGCATGCCACACATGCACATTTTACATGCCAGCAACTTGTTTTCTGTTCCGACCAAACGCATTTTGAGCGCTCTTCTTGCCTCTCTTCTTTTGGCACTGCTCGAGCTGTCACGCCCCGTCCCCCATCCCCCCGCCAGCTGTCCCACTCCTCTTTGATTGCTGTAAGCAAACAATTTAAGTTTCCTTAAGGTCTTTTCTGTGCGTGGCTGACTGTGAAAGTATTTCTTAACTTGGCTTTAAGACAGCTGCGCCATTTAATTTTGTTTCTTGTGGCATCCAATTATATATTACTTTTTTTATTTATCTATAAAGTGGGCGCTTTCAAAGCGGATTTGTTTTCCTATTTTTAAGATAGCCAAATATGAAATCTGCCAGAAATTAACTTATATTGCATCATAAAAATCTAAAAGTATTTCAGAAAGTTTTTGGATTTTTTTTTATTATTTGTATTAATATTATATTTGTTTTATATTATATTTAATAATTTTTTATTGCTTGAGAAACTATATTTTTGTTTATTAAAAATGTCTTTAAGAGAGAAGGAAACTTGAATACCTTAACTGCATTATATTATATATTCATCGTTTTATTATTAATTAAAAGTAAAAATTAATGATTGATTGAATAATTAAAATAATTTACTTAAATTTATTTAGTTTGTTTTTATTATTACTATTTGTTTTCAAAGCTTTTAGCTTCTATTACTATTAATGCTTTAATATAACTATATTTTATTATTTAATTATGTTATTCACT
Source organism: Drosophila robusta (assembly GCA_035043565.1). Lineage (NCBI taxonomy): Eukaryota > Metazoa > Arthropoda > Insecta > Diptera > Drosophilidae > Drosophila > Drosophila robusta. The sequence goes on along the minus strand of JAWNMW010000583.1, from coordinate 5,126,159 downwards.
TAATTTATAAAATTTGTGCTTTATTTTTCAATTTTATTAGTTTTCTATTATTTTATGTCACATTAGTTAAAGTCTCTTTTATAAAATGTATACAACATTTAAATTGATATTCATATAAATTGATTGGTTTTTCAAACATGCATTCGAGATGTCCAAAATATTTATGTGATGTGTTTTGAGCCCCCCAATTATTTAGGCAAAATTGGTTAGTTCAGCTGTCCGAAAGTGCAGGCAGCGCCACCTGCCGCCGCAGTTTGACAAACACACACACACCCACACGCACATACGCGCACGTTGCTGGCCACGTCGCGCATTGAAATTGGTTTTAATGAAGCGTCCGTTACGCTCGGTCTGGCCCGGGCGTAAATTGATTGGCGGCCACTGTAAACCGCAAATGTTCGTTGGCCATTTGGCCGTCGTCGTCAATATCTGCGGTGTTTTAGCCCATTCAGATCAGCCCCTCCCCGAAATTGCGGTGGCTTGTTGTGGCCCATTCACAGCGCACGCGAAATCTGCTGAGGTGTGAAAGCCAAAAGTTATTGGAGCACGTGCTCCAGGTCAGCCCGCGCCTGCCCCCCTGCCCCCGGCAAAGCTTGTGAGCAATTAGATGCAATAAATCACAGCCATTTATCTCTTTTGTGTGTGTGTGCGTGTGTGCGGGTCGGCCGCCGGCTGGCTAAGATAACCAAGATTACTCGCATTGCTGCTGGCTATAGGCTCTAATATTACTCACATGACTGGCCTCGGTCTTTGCGCAGCCAGCGAAGCGTATGTCTGCACAAATAGCCAGATTCTATATATTATATATATGTGCCACAGCACTTCTATATGTGTATACAAGAGACCGGCTGTTTGGCGGCTTATTGACACGCCAAAATTCTTGGCACGCCGCCTTTGGCATTTTTGGCTTGATTCGCGTAATTGGCAACAGATTTGGGCGCGTTGTCTACAGATTGATGGCAATTATTTGAACACGATATAACAATGGGCCTATTTTTATTACCTCGTACAAAAACTCTGTGCATTGGCTTTTTGTGTATACTTAAAATCGCTTAACCTTGCACTCTACTTTATTTATAGCATACTTTCCAGCGCACTGCAGAAAATTACTTATATTTCAAATCAAATTTAAATCATTTTATAGAAGCAAAATTTGGATATTTGTTACCAGATTTAACAGGATTTCAAGAAAGAAGAAATCCGATGTGTTTTTACAATAATATGTGGTTTCAATGCTGTGAAAATAGATGTTACAAAGTATATTATATTTACTGATTCCGCATTCAGAAGGTTAAAAAAATTATTTTATTTTAAAACAATTAAAACTTGATATTTGGAATAAGTTAAATATTTCTGCATATTTATATTCATTTGAATTTTTATACAGTTATATTAAGTATATTAAGTACTCAACAATTTATGGCTTCACAATTTTGTTCAAAATTAAAATCAAATCTCAAAAACATCACTTAAGAGAAGAATTTTCATATTGCTAAAGCGTTTTTATTGGCTGGCCTATTTGGAGAATTTCAATAAAAAGATAACATTTAAGCAGGACAAAATCAGAAAGCAACTGCTTTCGTTGTTGTTTCCAAATCAAAATTCAAGTTCAAGAGCTCTCCAGACAGTTGTTGGGAAAAACATAACCCTGACACACATATCGCATAATCGTAATCATAATGTTGCATGCTTTTAATGGTGCCACATGTGAAGTTTATATGGCCGCCAAAGGGCCACAAATGTAATGGCCACACACACCACGCACTCACACACACACACACACACACACACACACACACACACACACATATACACTCATATGAAGTGGAAAAAATAAATTAAGCAAGCGAAGAAGCGACCCACTTGCAGTTCAACTTCAGAGATAAAAGCCAAAAAGCCGGTAGGTGCAAAAGTAAGCGGGACTTTTAACGGGGTTTGGGGTGCGTGGTGCGCGTAGTAGGGGGTATGGGGCTCCTTTTATGTGTCATGTGTAAGTAGCTTTAATTATGCAGCAGCCTTGCTAAAACACAAATGCAAAACCCATGTCTGTAATCTCCGGCTTAATATCAATTTGCGGCACAGGAAAACATTTGAAACCAATTAAGAGAGAGGCAGCCAGAAATAGAGGGAGAGAAAGAGACAGAGAAGAGGAGGGGAAAAGTAGAGCTGCAAGTCCATCCGGTTTTATAGCCTGATTTATGCAACTAATTAGCAGAGCATCATAATTACAATTACGCACAGGTTACAGCCTACCCGGCAGAGATCAGGGCTCGCATTATTATTATTTTATTAGGGCCAGAGATTCGAGTGATGAGAGGCTGGTAAAGTTGATATCTATCAGGCAGTTGGCTATGCACATGGCAGCCTGCATAAATCATCAACTGTGCATATCTAGTTGGCTTGATGGGTGGCCTCGTTCAGACTTTTCCCTTAGCCGTAATTAAGTTCCACGTTAATGCCAGCCAATTATGCTTTAATCAAGCGGGAGAAAAAGCCAAACAAATGCAATCAGTGGGGCCCATGAGTTTGGCCCAGAGCTGGTTGCTATTATAATTTTACCCGGTTGGTTTGGCAAGTGCAGAGAGATGCTGATTGATAAATTGATTGATTGATTGATTGATTGATTGATGGCTTGATCGTTAGTGTGGCCAGATGACACCCAGACCCTGCAGCAACCAAGTGCAGCCAAACTCTTGCCAAAGTTGATTTTGTCATCTGCCCTTTTTTGTTTTCGGTATTTTATCTTTGGTATTTTCGTTGTTATTGTTGCTGGCGTTGTCATAAATTGAGATTAATCATGTTTTAGATGGCCTTTTTCTGGATTGACGTTGTATACAACATGATAGCACTTAAGCGGCTTAGTAACCGTTGGCCTTTTATGTGCCAAAACCATGCAACGCCCCCTCCGCCCACACATGTATGTAAATGTGTGTGTAAAGCGCGTATTTGTTGTGGCTTTAATCGTCGGCTGGTGTTCTTTTTTATGACACGCTTGTTGCGGCTACTTTTATGTTTTATAAATTGTCAATGCGCACAATTTATTAATTATTTTAAAACCACTAAATGTTGTTGTTTTAAACAGTTAAGACAATTTAAAAAATTGTTTTAAAAAAACATTATTATTAATGGGATTTTGCTTTTGTTCAAACAGTTTTTTGTGTTATATTAATAGGTTTATTATATCTGCAACTTCAGTTTGTTGAACTAACAGTTATTTTATTGTTGAGTGTAGTGCTTTAATTTGATACGGTTTACTTTAGCCAAAGGTAGTTTTAATTGTGATTAATTTATTTATCTATAACTTTTTAAAGTTTTTGGGAAAATAGTTTTTTATTCTTATATGATAATGATTTTAATGTATGTTTTTTATTATACTATATAATCTGTTTAATATGTTTTGCAGATTTATATATATAATTTATATTGTTATATGTTTTGTTCCTAGCTTTTTAAATTTGCATTATACAGTATTTGTACACTGATCAATTTTTTAAAATTGTTCTGTGTTGAACATTGTATTTTCAAAAATACTTTTAATCCGTTTTAGCTCATAATAATGTGCATTTTATAATAAAAATTAACTTTTTTCTATATTTTCTCATGTTAATTTAGAAAAATATTTTGAACAATTTTTTTTTAAATAATTTTAGAATTTTTATAGTTGAATGTACTTTTTAGTCATGAATTTCATATAATTTTAATACAATTTTTTAAGCCTATTTGTCGTAGTCGTTCATCAGATATTCGTTTTAATTGCCATTCTCATTAACACCTTTACACATGCAGAGATTAATCGAAGTGCATTAACCATTCCTGATTGTCATGTCATCATTCAGTTTAATCATAATTATCAAAAAGGGCATGGATTAATTAAACTATTTACACGCGCACTTTGATTATGATTAACTGGCATTTTAATGGCCTCAGTTTCACACAACATTTATCACACACCCACACACACAGTTACGCACACACACAGAAATTTAAATAAATGCCAAGTACGTTGCGGCATATATTTTATTTTCATTTTGAATTTAATTCATTTCATTATTCATGTTGGCATTGATTTGCATGAGCACTTTCTTATCAGCACACATCAAATGCGAGTGCCCATAAATTTCGGCTATCATATCACATTAATATAATTTATCTCTGCTCATGTATTCGCATTTCGCTGTGTTGTCGCACTCAAGCCGCTCGAGTAGCGCACCCACATAAACACTCATTTATTGCCTCTTACAATTTTACATTCAATTTTACATTCGGGTGTAATCTTTCATGCACTCAGCGCGCGACACGAGGCTTTGATCACATCAAATTCAAATTCTGTTAAAACTAGACTCGAAATCTCTGTCGACGTTGTCTCCACAGCAGCCGAGAACGCGCGCACCGCCGTCAACAGTTCAAAATGTACTAACTGGCTTGGCAGCGGCCGCAGTCGCAGTCGCAGTCACAGCAGCAGCAGCTAGGATGCTGTACAGCATCAACCTTAACAGAAGCTGAACAGTAGCAGTTACTGTTATTGCCTGCCCATGCTTTATAGCTAATGTGATAAGCGGACACAGAAAAGACTGCTGCTCTTAATTTGTGCACATTCAAAGCGCTGTTAAATGCGCTCAGTAGGTTAGTAGGTTGTCCAATTGACTGCACTTGGCATTTGTGCCGGCATCAACAGAGGGAAATTTGCTCTTTCAAGTCAGCCGGTGACTGTTAAGCTCAAGAACGGAGCTGCTAAAACTCTGCTGGGCTGATCAACTCAACAAGTCAAATTTTAGCTACTTAATGTATTTAAATGTGTTTGTTGAACAAGTAAAGCAAATTTTTTTAAAAGCAGTTTACTTCTAAACTCTTTTATTTAATTTTTAAAAATGTTATGCATTTAATTTATAATATCTGTAGATGCCTTTGAGAAGTTGCTGTTTTTTCTTTTTGCTTATTTAATAAATAAGCTAAGCTTTGTTTAGCACTTTTCAGAAACTATAGTGAAATGTAACTAAAGAGCTAGTCTAAGTTTGCATATTGTTAACACTTTATGCTTTAAGCAATCGCAGTTAACATTTCCAATTTTATGCTCTTAACAATCTAACATTTACGTACATTTTCTTTATGCTCTGTTCGCTGTGCTGCACTGTTAAGCTGCTGCCTGTTCAGCTCTCTTACTGTCGCGCTCTTTGCCTGTTAAATGCCAGCTTATGTTATGTGCATTCACATACATCAAGTCAGCTTAGGCGAACCCAGCCCATTAGGAACCCAACGTCTATAAAGTTTTTTAGTATTATTTGTCATAAATTAAGGCGGGCAACAAATCATCGATATGAGCCATGATTTGTATGTATTCCATAAGATTTAAACGAGTTTTTTACGATGTAGGATTAACTAATAACCGGCTTAAGATAGATGTGTATAAATGCATAAAAGAGTTTTTGGTTTTCCCAGACAGGTTTAATATTTCCACTGCCATAACATTTTCAAAACTCAATTCTTAGTGATGTGTAAAATAATACGTTTAGAATCAATCGGAACTGTCTCGAACTGATGTCAAAATCTATGTAGATCAACAATATATGTATATATATGATCTGAGATTTATCTCACTGCCTATCACCTACATTTGCTCCATTTATTTTACAGGAAAAAGTTGACAATTGATTTAAGCCATTCACTTAATACCGAGCGGAGGCTCGTTAATATTTTGTTTTTAATAAAACAAAGCTGTCACTGCCCGCAAGCTCGCTTCGCCCCGCTCCTGTGAAATGTTGCGTTATCAAAGGTATGCATATATGGATGTGGCATATCCTGGCAAAGGATCTGCTGCAACGTGGCAGCAAGAAGTTCACAAAAAAATATTCAGCGTGCCTTCGCTAGCTTGTCGAAAGTTGAAAGCATTCGTACAGGCACACACACGCAGACACACGCATACACACGCTCACACGGCGTTCACACACACACACACACACACACACACACACACACACACACACACACACACACACACACACACACACACACACACATTAAATGTAATTTTTAATGCTTTCCCACGCAGGCCAAGTGAAATTTTCGCATCAATTGAATTGACGGCGCTTTAAAGTAGATTACACATTTTTCTATCATTTTTTTTTATTATGTTTTAATGAAATTTTTTAGCTTCTGGGCGTGGTTAAGTATTTATGTTTATCGTTTAACTGCGCTTTGTTGACCCTGCGCAAAATATTTGAAATTTTCATAAAGAAAAATTGTATTTACTTTAGTTAAAATAACTGTTTATTGGCGTCCGTATATTTACTTAGTTTCGTAACTTTTGTGAAAACCTAACTAAAAAATATAATAAATAAATAAAATGGGCTTATTTATATTGGGCATTTACCGTTATTGACATTTAAGCAGATTGTGCAAACAAACGTTAAATAAATGCTTTACTTACGGCAAAGTCGAAAAGTTAGCGCCACTTACCTGCAAAAGAGAGAATAATATAATGACTGAATGAGTGGGATTATAATAAACAGTTGAAATCAGTTGCTAATTATGCAAATAAAAACAGATTGGACATTTCAATTTAGCCACGACAATTTCCACAAATTTGTTGTTTCTCATAATTGTTTTTTGGTTCAGTTTATTATTTTTATTTATACATCGGTATGTTAGACACTAACAAACTTAAATTGGCAGCAGTAGCATGGCCTTCGGCCAAGTCAACACAATATTCTTAATCTAAGTAAGGATATTTTCATCAAATTGATAAATACAATGTTTTATACAAGTTCAATTTGAAATTGTTGTGTATTAGTCTAAAGCAGACTAAAATTCACTAATCCATTTCCATTTTCGTAAAGTTTTTCTTGATTAGTATATTTATTTTAGTGTTTAGTTAGCTGATAAATTCAATTTTAAAGCTATTTTGCATATTTATTAAATTTTTATTGATATTACTTTGAAAATGGTAAATTAAATTGCTTTCAATTTGATTCAAATGCGGCAAAAGATTTCCTATTATTTTTTGGGAATTCAAGGCCAAAGCAAAGAATATTTTTTAATACAAATGCAAAGAAATTGTGCGATTTTTGCAATTTTTTGGCGTACTGCAAATAAACTCGCAAAAATGATTTGATGACTTCGTAATTGAGAACGCGTCTGGTTGCTGGCTTATTGCATAAGCAATGCCGAGTCTTAGCCAGCTAGCTGCGCCTTAAGCCATGCCATTAGATGTGAGTGCACAAATCATTTGGCATGCCGCTTAACCTTATCAGTGGCAGTGGCAAGTGCAGCAAGCTAGCACAAAATATCAGAGGCATGCAACAACTGCAGCTGCTGCTGCTGTTGCTGATGCGATACATTGCCAGGCTGAATTTATGAGCAGTGCCACAAATATGCAAAATATGAGCGGCAGCTGTGCTGCAAATGCAGTCGCTGTCGATGTCGATGGCCCGAACATGAGTTGCCCGCCACCCGAGGCACATCTTGGGGCAACAAAGAAAAGGCTGGCAACGCCAGTCCCACTGTCTGACAGTCTGGCCGTCTCGTCTCGCTTGTTTGGCTGCTGGCAGCAACCGCAGAAATGCATTAGGTACCGAAAATACGGAGCTGTTCAAGTTTTGCGCCATGTTCCTAGCTGTTGACTAAACGCATCTAAGTGCGGGGCTAATATCAAACGGAAGTGCCCCAACACGCACACACACACACACTTACACACAGAGAATTCGATGTGTGTGTGTGTGTGTGTGTCTGTTTATGTCCCTGTGCTGCAGGTCACAGACTAATGCAATACATCTTAAGATGTGGCAACGTCGCTTGTTGATGCTGCCAGAGTTTTGCCTGCTTTTGGCGTGGTTTCCGCTGCCTTTTGAGAAATGCATGTGGAAAATGCCAAACCAACTGCATTTGTAACTGTTCAGGCAGGCTACAACTAACTTTTCCAGCAGTTATATGCGTCTGTGTGTGTCTGTGTGTGTGTGTGTGTGTTTGGCTAAGCGGCGCATTTCCTGGCCTGAGCCATCAACTAAATAGCATTCATTTGCCTTGATTTATGCAGGCTGAGCAGCCAGCAGAATGAAAACAGACTAAGAATAAAATGTACCAACTGCAGTAGTTGAGTCGACTCGACTAAGAGATGCTACGTAATATAAAATAAAATAATATAAAATAAAGTATGTTGTCTAGTTTATAAATCTATCTCGTTGTTGTCAAAGCTACTTTGAAATTCATGAATAGTATTATAAGAATATTAAAGAGATACAGCCCTACACTCTGGTTTCCCCTATTTAACAAGCACTTAAAATGTTGTTGTTAAACGTTTCACATTTCACAAATATAATAGGCACAATAAAAAATAATAAGCAATTGGTAAAATTTACATGTGATCTATGTGTACGAATTTACTAGAATCAACAAATTATTTAAATTTGCCTGTCAAATTAAGAAAACTCCTAAACATAAAGTTTGACATCATTTTGACAAACTTGATTTTATTTTTTTATTTTTTTTATTTTTAAAAGTTCAATTCCACCTTAACTTGCTGTTAAAAAATAGACAAGCTCTTGAAAGATGACTATTTTATTTCTAATTTCATAACGTCAAATATTTTCAACTTCAAAAAGTCTGGCAAAAATAATTTGTAATCTAACATATTTAACAAAAAGAAAAAAATGCATAATAGTCCATTTGTATCATTTGTTGTTTACAGGGTATGCGCAAGCACTCTGCCCGTGAATTTATGCCCCAAATGACACTTTAAAGTCGCAATAAAATTCAAGGCATGCTTATTTATAGGGCCAGTCAGCGATGTAATTACTTTTTCAACACGCACATGACGAGGCTCCGCTGAAATAAGAAGACGCAGCCATAGAAGCACTGCCGGGTCAAATAGCAATGGCTGCATTAGTGCAGTCTCCATTGGCCCAATGCAGCGCTGCAATTGATAAATTGGCAATGGCCCGCTCGGCCCGCCCCGCCGCCTTCGCCTGCCAGTCGCCTGTCGCCTGCCATTGACAGTTCAATGTGCGCACTGATGCGCAAATATCAACTCCAATACACTGGATAGCACCTCCGCACCTCCGCTCCTCCCCCTACCACCCCACACACATACACCAACTCTTCACACTCGTCCACACTCGCTTTCATCCTTTTTTTTAGCTTTTGCCTTGATTCTTCTTTGCGCTTTTTATGGCAGTTCGTGACCGAGTTGCAGTCACTTTAAGTTCCTTTTCCTTTTCCTTTTCACTTGCCGTTTTTTTTTTGCTGCTGCTTTTCTCGTATTTTATTTTTTTGGTCTTTTGCGTGGTCTGCGAAATTGAATTAGTGACATTCGCAGTTGCTTTACCAATCTGTGAGTGGATCTGTGCCACCTTCCGTATGAGCGCGATAATTTCAAAGGTATTTTTTTCTGAGAGCGCTTTTAGTCGGTAAATAATTGTATTTTTCTTCTCTTTCCATATTTGCGCTTTTGAGCACTTATTACTATTTTATAATAATTGCGAAGCGTAAAACAAAATAAAATTTGAAGTGTTCGACTTTTTTCTTTTCTTCTGCAGAATATTCTATAATCAAGTGATTACAAACAGATTGGCAAAAAAAATATTTATATATAATAGCTGGAACATTTTAATAACAACTTTATGCTTATGTTAACTTCAATGTTAATTATAAAATTCGACCTTAACATTGGACAATATCTTTACATAAGGCGAAATATCCAAAAATAGCTTTGATTGAAATCCACCCAAAGGAAACTTATACAACATTTAATAATTTTATTTTTTATTTTCCCCAAAAAAAAAAACCTGAAAATGAAAAGCTCATCTGTTGAGGCTAAACTTCGTTTAGAAAGCAATATACTCACACTCGCCCACATCCATAAGACGACAGCCACAAAAGTGCGCATATAAAAATCTCATAAATTGAAATAAATAAGAAAAATAACAATTTCTATACCACAGACACAAACACGCACACACACACGCACACATACACACACAGACTTTACTGCAATATTCATAACTCTTTTTAAATGTGGTCAAGTGGTGTTGTCCCTTCTCATCCTTCGCTCTCATCTCTCAACCCAGTTCAGACGGTGTTTTGTCCGCATTGCTGTTGTTGTTGCTGTTGTTGTTGCTGTTGTTGTTGCATTTGTTGTTGCTGTTGCCCGCTGCTGCTGTTATTGGCATGTGGCAGACTTTGGCTGGTCTGATGCTGTTTTCTGCCACGCCCACCTAAGCAATACAGTCGAGTGCGCTTAGCGCAGGACTCAGGACTCAGCAGACTTGACTTGAGTCGCTGCTGCAATTTTATTAAAAACGAGATGAATGGACACTGCACAACACAGCACTCGAAAACTGTTCGACGACGGCGCTCGAGGAGTGTCCGTGGGATTGGCGAGTAAGTGTATAATTCTCTTCTGTCACTCCCCATGCCGAACAGCACTCTTCACCCTTCACTCTTCACAAGTTGAACTGCAACAATTTGTGAAGTGTGTGTTTTTCGTGTCTAGAGAAGCGCGCGTGACACGGCAATAAATGTTTTACAAAAATGTTATCTTGGCCCTTCTTTTGTGTTCAAAACGATTACATTAAAATACAAGCAATATGTATAGGTAGGGGAAACGTTCAAGATATATAAGTATAAGTATGTGAATATAGTTAGTTCTTGTTAGCTACACGTTTCTAATAGTTTTCTATCAATAATTAATCAGGCCAATTAAAAGAAGATATCAATTCAAAATAGTTTTAAGTTTAAGGGCCGAGTAACCTGTCTTTAAAAAATTAGGCTGAAAGCATTTACAGTAATAATATTAAAAATTCAAATAATTTTTATAAATAAGAGAAATAAAAGAATAAATAATAAATAAATAAGTAATTCATTTTAATAGATAAATTTTACGCAATTTGAAATTGAGACAAATGTATTAATAATTTAAAATATAAACAAATAATAATAATATTCAAAAAATCCTTGGAATACTTAAATATAAAAGCAAATTATTCAATTTAAAATTAAAAAGAGTTATAGAAACTGCATGTAATATTAAAACGATTTCAATTTGAAGTTAAAAAAAGGCAATTTATTGACAATTGTCTATTATTTTTTAGCTTAATGAGTTTGGGGTAATTTGGTCATTCTAAAAATGTAAATGCATTAAATGTAATGAGGAACGCATCCTTTCGCATTGTCCGTGTTGTTCGGCACATCCCTAATTGATTGTGAAGTGGGAGGAGCCAAGGGTCAGGATCAGCAATGTGGCCATTTCGTTTTCGACATGCAATTGCCATTGCACTGACTTGTATTTTTATTATATTCCACACACACACGCACACACACACACACACCAGCTGGCTGTTTGTGCTGTGTGGTGCATTGTCTGTCGATTTATGGGTTTTATTTGGCCACTTTTTACAATTCATATATGGGAAACTGGTGCTACGTTGAACATGGTCGTGTCTTCGGCTGCTTCTTCTTCTTCAGCAACTTCTGGTGCTTCCTTTCGTTTGGCATTTGTCGCCTTTTGTATATTGTTAGCTTATTGCACACATTTATTGCACTCAGCACGAATACTACGTGGCACTTGCAGTTGTTGTACTTTATATTCTTCCTCTTTTTGTGGATTAGAATGTGGACATTGCAATGCTTTACACTTGCTCGTTATTATGTTGACTTTTATTGGGTTTTTGCGAACTTGTTACTTCTGAAGCGCCTCATAATTCATTGTGACAATTGTTGGCAATGGCGTGGCAACTTTACAAGTGTGAGGGTGGAGGGGGAGGTTATGTATGTGTATATTGAGCAATGAAAAATTATCGGAAAATAACATTTTCTTGCTAGCTAAATATCTGATAGAGATCTTAGTCTGTTTACTTTGTGTCTATTTTGTATTTGTTTTTTTTTGTGTCGAAATATCCATTAAATGGGTATAGTTAATTTTAATTAGCAAACATGTCAAAGAACAAAGTGTTTGACTAGAGCAGCCATCTTTGTGCTGCCAATACCAAAACAAAGTTAAGTCTAAAATAATGTGCTAGTTTTTTATTTAGCAGGGTATTAGCAAAATATGAATTATGATAAATTTTTTAAAAATATATACAACTGATTAAACTCCTGACCTCAGCCAGCAACAAGGTATTACGAAATATGAAACATTTAAAATATTTTAAAAATTTTAATTAAATGTTCTTCAACTGATTTATAATCCTTATTTTATCTACGACCAAGATACAGGTTAAAACAAAATATAAAAGAGCATTTTCTACTAATTTTCCTGCAATAAGTTTATTTGCAAAAGCTGCTAAGTAGCAATTTCCCAAGTGATAAATTACTTACACTGAAAAAAAACAAAGCCTTTAAAGTGAAGAAGAGCAATAATACAGCTTGCCAAGTGGCAACCGCAACTTGATTGTGACCACCACAAATTCTCGTCAGTTAAATTGCAATTAAATTCACACAGCTATGGCCAGAGCCTTTGTCCTGGCCAGGGCCATATTGGTCGCCAACATATGTTTTTTGTGGGTCAACCCACAACCCAAGTGTTTGGGGTGCTGGGCCATTTTGTGTTTAACCGCAGAGCAGCAGCCCCTTTTGTATCATCGGAATTGTTCACATATTCAAGTTGCAAACAGAGAGGCAATTAAAGGAGGCGTGTGCAAAGGGCAGCTGCAGCATATGAAGCGCCAGATAACAATGATAAGATCCTTAAAAGTAATTACGACACATATTAAGTATTTATGAAACAATAAAACGTTTAGAAAACGGGTCCCGTAAAAGGACACAACTTCGCAGGGCTGGCGGCAGGCACTGAAAATGCGAAGATAGCAAACAGGACGACGGCAACAAAGCCAAGAAACAATAACTTGTGGAACCAAACAAGAACTGAAGAAAACAGGAAGCATAAGAGAACCACTCTGCGCGATTTAGGCTCTGCGGGGCAGGATATAAAAAGGCAAAAAAACTTTAAAACGGAAATAAAATGTAACAAAATAATAAAATGTTGCTTTTGGCGTGTTGGCTCATAAAAAGCCATGACATAAACATCAGCTGGCCGAAGTGCGGGACGAGCGCACAACAACTTGGCCAAGAAGCCACAGGAAAAGTGGGGCTTAGAAGGGATTGAGTTGGCGGCTGTCTCAAGGCTGGCGCCGAAAAAACAAAGGCAAAACAAAAAGATCCAAAAAACGGGCTAACCAAATTGTACTCGCTGCACTCGCTGCCAACAAATAATGTTGGCCACAAACGAAAAAAGAAAAAACGCTATGTGTTGTATTTTTGTTAGTTTTGTGCGCATTGCTCAACACCTAAAAAGTTCACTTCGGTCACACTGTGAGCATTTGTGTGTGCCTTGTACAACGATTAGTGTTGGGAACTTTTGAAAGTTTTTGCGGTCTTCAGCTTCTACACTTAACGTTGTCGCGTCGGGCAAGTTTGTGCGGATAGTTTATGGTTATTGCACTTGCATACACACACACACACACACACACACACACACACACGTACACACATAAATTGACAGTTGTCCCCACACACATAGAGATGTGCAGTCAGTTGGAAGTTGGCTTCACAACGGCTTAAATGATTTTAATTGTTATTGTGCGCTTTAATTGCACTTTAGTGCGGCCTCCTCGGCCAAAAGTTTTTGGCCATTTCACATAGTTAACGATTGCCGACTGGCCATTGTTGCTGCCCCCCGTGTGGATAATTGATATAAGATTCAGTTTCTCTTCAGCCGAAACTGTTAAGAGAGCTCCCAGGCATTGTCTAGTCAAACTTTCGTGCCGAGAATTCAATTTGATGTGCATTGTTTCAACACTCTAGCTTTTGGTTGATTAAATCTACATTTAAATTGTGCATATTTTATTATATTATGTGGATTATAAATAGTGTTGAATATATCCAGATCTATTAAATATTTTTCTCGAATCAAATATTTAAATAGCCAATCAGACAAAAAGCTCCTGCTTAGCAGACATGCACTCTAAATATAAACTACTTTAGTATTCAAATTAAAAAAAGACCGAAGCATGATTTGTAAGAGATTTACATTCATTTTGAAGTCAAATCACAAAAAACTTCGCCTCTATTCCAATTTCATTCCTCACATTTTGCATGCACCAAAAATTCAGCTTTATAAACTTTTGCCATTATTACTGTGCGCCCATTTTACAGAATATAGCAAAAAAACAATACCCATTTCGTATATACGCTTTCTTCCGTTAATCTATTCAAAACCATCGAGCACAGTCAAGCGAAACATTTGAAATTAGGTTCAGTGCTTGGTTAAGGTCCTCCTCCATAAAAGCCTGCGCTCCGCACGAACTACACACACATAAAAGTATGAAACATGCCGAAATTAATAAAAAACCATTTCATTTAATGTTGCCAATGTTACCAAAAAGGCCCACGGAATATGAAAAAAAAGAGCCAGACCAAAAGCAGGCAGACAATTCGGCATAATGAGACAAGCTCCAGCAACGACAAACTCCAAAAAATGTCAAGTAAAATACGATAATTATGCGACATTTAGCAGTTTAGCAGGCAGTCAACATCGGCAGCAGGCGGCAGCAGCAATGGCAACAAAAAGGGTTTAATGGCTGGTGGGATCCGAATGTAAAGGGCGAAAACATAAAAAAAGGGTTTCGGCGCAACAAAAAGTGAAAACACCCACAGCGGAAATTACAAGTGCCGCCAGTTGGTGACAAAAAAAAAGAGTGAAAAAAAAAACAACCAACGAGCACAAGAAACGAGCTCTGAAAAATGCAAAATGAAATCGAAAGCGATGGGAAAATGTGTCACGGGCTGGGTTTTTCACATTAATGTGTGCGTGTCGATGGTGTGTGTGTGTGTGTGTGCGTTGGGTTTAAGATTTTTTTAAGCTCGTTAGTATGCGCAACGAAACGAAAAATCAACAATTTCTATTTAGATGATTTTTTCAGCACTAGGCCAGCTGGATATTTTTTCCTGCATTGAAGCATTTAATGGGTACATTGGGAATTTTTTACAGGTATCTGCGTGCTCAGACGACTGTGACCCACGTTGGGCGCCAAAATATCTATGCAATAAATAGATGGAAATCACTCATAGGCACATCTTTAAATTACGGCATTATCATTTATCTAATACACACCAGAACTTTACATAACTAAAACATTTTATTACATATTTTTAAAGGGATATCTGTCTGTTGAGCATACGCTGCCGGCGTTTTGGCACGCTGCCTTTTTTGGTGCCTATATCCCTTAAGCTTTGACTTTTTTGGAGCAACCAGGCATATATTTAATAAGCATATAAATGAACAAAGTTTTCAATGTCGGAATGTGTGCTTTACTGCGTTTAACGTGGCGTATGCATGATTTTTGTTAGCTAGGCGGGCCGACGCCCCCTAAGAAACTTTCACCTCGAGGTCATCATCGAAATTCCTCAAGTGGCACACGTGGCGTATGCGCAACATCATAAACATTTCGTGTGCGGCTCCTAGCATGACACACATGCCGGCTGATTTTATTTTTAATGGCTCGCCCATAAAATGAATTTAAAGCAATTTCTTTGTGGTCTACTAAATGTAAAAAAAAAAAACAAAAATCTGCTGACCAAGCAGCACTACCCAAAATCCAAATTAATGACCAGGCTTAAGCGTGCGCAAACCGTCTCAAATATCACAATATTTTTAAGCTGCGAATTAATGGCAAAGCTGCGTAGCAAATGTAAATTCAATAAGAGAAAGAACCAAAAAACTCCCAAAAACTGCGTCTAAAAATGGCATAAGCGAAATTCTAGTTTTATTCTTAGCTCGTGAGTGCTTAATGTATGCAGTGAATTATTAAAATTTGCCCGCTCTACCTATTTGACTGGGCTAACAACAAACAACATTTCGCATGCATGTAGGTCAAATTGCGCGCCGGTCTGCATATCAAGTATACGCCCGCTTGGTTTTGTCGTTGCTTTGTCTTGGACTGGCTCGGCCACGTTTCGGGTAGCTCAAATTTCAACTATTTTGCAAGTCAACTAGGCGACGGCCTCTCGGGTGTCTGCCCCCAACCACTCAGACATGAGCGAGGCTTTTACTTTTATAGCTAAGCTGCGTGTTATGGGGGTCGGGGCATCCTGTCGTCGTTAGCATCCTGCCCGACTGTTCTGCGGCACCGAACCACAAGAGTAATTGCCAGGGTTACCACCGTTCTTAGCTTTGTCTTTGGAATCGTTTTAGTTAATTTGCCATGGGTCAGAGTTTTGAAATTGTCATTGTTCTCGGCTAGCCTTGGATTAGTTTCAGCTTCGAAGCCGGAAATCGCTGTAGATGAAAACTTAATTTTAAAACTTTCATATTTAAATATGCAAAGCTTATACTTAAATTTATAGCTCGTTTCCTAGTCTAAAGCTCAATTGATTTAAATTGCTTGTCGCTTGTGATTTAATAGATTTAATAGATTTAACTTTAAATTATTTTTCTTTTATTTCTACTCTCATTTTATCTTATTAAATAATTTTTTTATTTTTACTCTCATTCCTCAACTCAATTAAATTGTTAAAAATAATAACCAGCAACTTTTGCGGCTGTGACTTTGTGAACTATATAATTCATTTCTTTGGCTGCCTCGCAGCAATTGACCAAACTCGTCAGCCAGAAGGCAAGTGTCAATTGCAACTTTACCACAATTATGCATATCACACTCGGAGCGGACAGAATGAGATTTGAATGGAAAAGTTGGGAACAGGCGTTCCCCAATCGCTGTCAGCATGTTAAAAGTGAACTTTATGAATATTAATAGATAGCTGTCAGTGTCAGCGCAGTTGGGAAATGTGCAAAATGAAGCGAAAACTAATCCATAACAATTCGCGCGGTGACTGACGCTCATGACCATCATCAATTATTCGCCGTGCAATGGAGCACAGGCAGCATAATCAGCTGGGAAATTGCAACTGGATTCCGGGATTGGAGTCACTTGGCGTGCGTCGAATAAATCAATTAGTGAAAATTAGCAATGCATGAGAGCGAAGTGAGCGAAATGGCCAAAATGCTTGAAATGTGCGAGATGTCTTGGTAAAAGTCAACTTAGCGCCATAATGCGCTTAGCTGGCATTATGGTAAGCCCGAGTGCCCTAAGCCCAACGAGGCCAGATTGCGCATACGCAGCGTACGGCAGCTGCTGCAGTCGCTGTGACAGTGACTGTCACTGTGACTGTGACTGTGACTTTGCACTGGCTGCTGCCACTCAAATACTGCTCACTTATGCATATGCATGAGGGACTGCGGGAGGCAGCGAGCAACAACAACAACAACAAAAACCCCAAGCGCGTGACAGCCAAGAAATTCAAGGTACACTTTCGACTTAGCCACTGTTGGCTCCACCAGCACCTGGGGCTAACTTAAAGGTGAAGTCGTAACGGGGTCGTGAAATAATAATAATAACAAGCTCAAAGGAATTGCGCTAGTTTAGAGTCTCCTGTGTGTGTGTGTTCGCTTATGTGGCTTGCTTTTAAAATCTCTTTTGCATTTATTTCGGTTTTTCTTCTCTTTTTTTTTTGAAAAGCTCGAAAAAAGATTTTGCTGGAGCTCATGACTTTTAATATGCTTGTTGAAAGTTATGGAAAGGTGGTCTAAACACTAATAAATAAAATAAAAAATATGTAAGATAAATATTTGTTAAATATAACTTGTTGAGCTATAACTGGATTAAGTATATATAAAAATTAAGATTGTTTTAAATAAAATAAAATAATAAAACTATTAATTCAGAATATAATTGTGATTAAAATTAAAGTATTTTTGTTAAAACTACTTTGAAGTCGAAAATGAATTTTTTAACTAATAAGAAACTATTTTCGAAATCTTTATTAATAATTTGATATGTAAAAAAGTAGAATATTTGTAAATTCAAAAGTGTTAAATTAGGAACCACAAAAAAATATTAATTGGATGCATTTTTTTCTCAAGAAAAGTTTCGAACGGAGGTGTTGTGTATTTTGTTTATCAAAAGACAATATTGCATATGCAATGTGGCTATTACTCAGAGCTCGGGGCTAAGTGGCTTATGCAAATGTTTGAATCGCAACGTGTGCGCAAAACTACAAAGTTGAGTTTAAACATTATGCAGGCCCAAATATTTGAAGTTAGCTAGCCAAAGGCAAAAGACAAAAAAGCAAAAAAAAAAAAATAAAAAAATAGAAGAATAAAACGCCCCCCTGAAAGCCAAGAAATTGCATTCACGCGGTTCGTTAGCCCAACAAACAGAACGTGCGAGCGGGAGAGCAGGGAGCAATGGGAAGTCAGACAAAGGGCAAGAGCGAGAGAGTTTACTGGGGCCAAAAGCTCAAAGGCCAAGCGGGCTGGCACAGACAACTTAGTCGCCCACTGGGAATGTTCCTGGTGGAGGAGGGGCGAGGTGGTCTTGGCCCGTTGGCTTGGCCAAAAAAGCAAAATTGCAGCCAAACATTTTCAAGTGGCGGCTGCAGCATCGTCAGAATTATGCTACAAATTTATGAGACGACATAAATTTTGCACTGTTTGTTTTGGCTGCACACACACACACACACATGCACAGCTCTTACGCTGTGAGTGGAAAAACAAACCCAAATATCAAAAGCTAACAAAAACCAGTGACACCCGCAGCCACCCACAGCCCGCCCAACTGCCAACATTTACCAGCACAGCAGTGCTGTGATGGGGGAGGGGGAAGGGGGGCGTGGTGGCCGCTTTTCGGTTTTGCTGTGATGAATGTCATGCGGTGAAATTTTGTGCAGCAAAGG
This sequence comes from Drosophila robusta, assembly GCA_035043565.1. Taxonomy (NCBI): domain Eukaryota; kingdom Metazoa; phylum Arthropoda; class Insecta; order Diptera; family Drosophilidae; genus Drosophila; species Drosophila robusta. The sequence continues at coordinate 5,107,439 of JAWNMW010000583.1, read as the reverse complement.
GCTGCCACAGCGAGGCGTGGCATCAGCGCGTTTCTTCTTCTGCCCCCAAAAATTGAAAAATGCACGCAACTGTTTTGAAGGTTGCCCAGCCTGTCCCTCCCCCTCCCCTGTACCATTCCGTTGCTCGCCTCGCTTTCAGCCCGCGCTGCCTGCCATAAAACTTTTCTATGCATTCTAACATGCGAAACTGCAAAATTTTTTCAACTGACAGCCCAACGACCTCCACGAGCTGCCAGCCACGTAAATTATACACAAACACATGCACCAGCAATATTATCCCAGTGACCCCACATATATGCTCAATATAAGTTCAGATGCATCGGATGATGCATCAAGTGGTGGAGGAGTCATCTAGAGCGGTGGACGCGGGCGCTGGTAAATGGTTCACACAGTAGACCCAACAAATGTGGAACGAGCGAGAAGACATTGCGTAAATGCTATTTCTAATTTCGATTTTCCAAAATGCAGGTGTGGGTGGAAAGCAGAGCTCAGCTATTTACGGATACTTGCAAAATTTACATAAATTACTCAATAGATTTATTAATTCATGCCTTCGAAATGATTGGCTAGAAAGCAATTTGACTGATATTGCTATATTCGGATTATGTTGTGAACGAAAGAGCTGCCAATTTATATAAACTAGGTCGGACAGTGTTGGTGAATGCAAGGGCCAGGAAGGAATTTAAGAAAACTGTAATGTGTTTATCGTTTCACAAAAAGGGGAACGAATGGTCACCCTATAATTACCTAAAAGTTTCTAGTCTGATGTGAAATTAAATGGAAAAAAACAGGAGCGCATTATATAATAAAAGGGCATAATTAATAACGTGAGAATGGTCACCCTAGGAACTAGATGCAACAAGAAAAAAAGATGTAAAAGAATAAAGAATTTAAAAACAATAGTAAAATATAATTGTTCTTTTAACAATATTAAAAATTTGCATAACAATGCAGCCATAATTATTAAAATTAAAAAATGTTTAGATTTAAATTAAAATCAAAGCTTGCCCAGATATGACAGACAACTGGCATTCAGTGCGAAATGATTGGAATGAAGTTAATTAAGAATACGCAGATTGCCATTAAATCCTTTACCCACTTTGTTTTAATCTAGCCGAACATTATCTAGATGGTGGCAGTATTATCTTCAAGCCCATCTTCGTAGGCATCTTCATTGCCAGCTGCTTCTAATGGGCGCCTGGTTTAGGAGTTTATGGCATGTTTAATGTGTTTTATGTTGCCAGTAATCGCTGGTGCGGTTGTTGCTGCTGCTGCTGCTGTTGCTCCTGCTAAGTGATCGGGCTGACCGGAATGGTGGAGTACGTTCAAGTGTGTCCAGTTTGGGGGACAACATGTTGACAACAACAACGACAACAAACATGTGCAAACACATGACCAGCACAGGCTGCTGACATTATACGAGTAAACAACAAAGTGCTGCTGCTGAAGTTGTTGCTGCTGTTGCTGTGCTGTTCTTGTTGCTTTTGCTGTTGCTGTTGCTGTTGTTGGCCGTGTATACATGAAGCTAAAATATCGTTCTGCTCGGCAAGAACGGACATGACAGTAACTTCAGCTGCAATGCCAACAGCAGCAGTAACAACAACAGCGACAACAGCAACAACAACACCAGCAACAACAATGATGCATTCATGTGCGGGGCAAAAGTTGCATTTATGCATGCGACGTGTTGGTCGCTGGACACGCTGACATTCCCCCAGCGAGAGTGGGAGAAAGAACAGTTAGAAAGGGGGCGACATTCGGGGTTTGATGCAGTTCCATTCAGCGGCAAATTTTGTCAAAAATTAGGTTGAAAATCCTATCAGTGCTGAGCGACGAATAATGAAGATGAATCAAAAGTGTTTGCACTCAATGGGCACCTGATTCATTGAGTGTTGAGCAATACAAAAGACTTGTGCAACATTGCCTAGCAAACACTATTGAGTACAAGTTTCTTTACGTGTTTATTTTACCAACCTATTGAAATTTTCACAAAATTTTAAATTGTATGTGGGACTTTGTTTAAATCGGTACAATTTTGTCATAATTTTTAACAAAAATTGTGATTTCATATTGATATGAAAGCAACACAGAAAAAAAACTACTTAAAATTGGTTTTGTTTTTTAAAATTATGATAGTTTACAATTGAATATGGTATTATTCAGGCTTAACATGAATAAATAAAATAATAAACAATATGAACCTTTGACTGTATGAATTAAAACAGAAATATAGGCCACACACACGTCCTCTACTACTTTAAAAAGGATGTCTATATTTGTTTTTTACATTTTATATTAGTCATTTTATATTTTACGTTTATTAATTTTTCTTCTTTAAAACTAATATCAAAAATTTCAACAATGTATAACAGTAACAATAACAGTTTATTAAATTTTTAAAAGATAATAGGGCAAAATTCTTGTGGCGCATCACGCATTAAACTTTGAACTCTGTTTGGAACTAAACAATTTTGATGCTCGGCTTTCAACTCAATTATTGGCTGCGGCAGGCAACAATAATTAATGCGTACTATTTTTGCTAGTTGGCTAATTAAAGCGGACTAAGGGCAACATAGCATTAACCTGGCCGAAAAGTGAAATTTAGCAAGCAGAAACAATTACAGCAAGGGCATAGTGTGAATTCCTATTGTTACAGTTTTTGGCTGCCAAAATATTAGCATAAATATTTTGTACATGCATTTTGATACGCTTGAGCGGAAATGCAGCAAACCCACACACACGCGCACACACAAACACTTTATCATTTTGTTTGATGCATCACATTTGCATTTTGCTGGCATCCATCGCATATTTACATGATGTTTGCCCGGCTTATGTAAAGTATTTCAAAATTATTCTGAAAAATAACCGACAGCCAAAATCCAAGAGATTGCATTTGCATAAATATGCGAATGTGTGTGTGTGTGTGTGGATGTGTGTGCGTATGTGTGCTTGGGTCGCTTTACTGCCTCATTTGATAAGTACACCCTGTACTTAAGAGATCGCTTAAAAATGGGTATGAAAATCAACAAATTAACGCACATGTTGTTTGTCAATATGCAGGACCTGCCCATAGGGTATATTCCAGTCGAGCATTGTACTTTTTTTAAGCATATATTCCCAATGCTTTAAAAAATATTGAGATTATTTACATTATTTTGCATGATTGAGCGCTTTCATCCGAAGTCCAGCACTGACACACGTTGGGCGCCAAAAATGTTAAAAATATGCCACAGGGTATCTGCCTGTCATGCATATCGGGCAAGTGCGCTTTTCTTCTTTAAATTGATGTTTGCCGCATTTTAAAGGCTTATTCGTTAAGCTTTGGTATTTTGCCTTTTGCAATTTATGTCAGCATTTATTATACACTTCCATTATTTTTTGTCACAAAAAGTGCAACGCACCGAACGAGACGTGGCTAACATTATGATATATATAAATATATATTATAAAGTACAAATATTTTATATGTTATATTGATTAGTAGCAAAGTTAAAGAAATTCCATGTCCATTTGTCCATCAGTTTGCATGCAGAAAAGTCTTTCAAAGCTACCGTTTCAAGTTATTCCATCCAACATCGGATGAGTATAAATGAAAGCCTCCAAAACTAAAAGCTTGTAGCTAACTCTTTAAATATAGTGCACATATTCTCTATGCCTGCAAGGGTATTCAATCTTCAGCATGCCAAAGACAAATGCTCTTGTCTTCATTTTTTTTTGTTCGCCTCATTATGCTAGAAATCGCATAAATTTCGCCATTGTCACGTACCAGCGCTGCTTTGATTCGCCGTCAGTGCGGCTGTGCTGGAGGTCCTTCGAGTTGTTTGAAACTAGGCTCCCGCCTAGTCTGGCTGAAGTGGTTTTGGCATTCTTTCTTGGCAAACTTGGCAATTGCAAAATGTGGCTGTTAATTAATTGTCGTGAACTTGTCGCGTTCGAGTGTTAATCAACGTGACAATTATGCCGAGCAATGTTTGCAAGCGTATTCAAGGTTCAATGCTCTGTCACACGCTCCACATACAATTTGCAGTTACAGTGCGTCCTTTATTTCAATTTAGTGTTGCATAAAACGCGGCGGCAGTTAAATGGCTTGAAATATAACGTCAGCTATTTGTCAGGGTGTGTGTGCGTGTGTGGGTGAGTGGGGCACACAAAACGAGACAAATAAACAACAATTCATTTGATGTCACGCACAATAACTTGGCGCCCATTGGCAGTAGCCGGGCGGTCAGAGGACAGAGACAAGTCGAGTCAGCCAGCCCGTCAGCGAGTCAACGAGTCAACGAGTCAGTCAGGCATTCATGCAATGCACTCACTCATGCAGTTAGTGTGTCACATAGCTGAGATGTGCAGCAGCTACTCCACCACTCACGCACATTTTGTGGCAGCCATAGAGTAAGAGCGAGCGAGAGAGAGAGAGGGAGTGAGAGGGACACAGTGTGAAGCCCTGTGCATGCCAGCAGGCATCTATCTTCATTTCAAGTCGCATTGTCGTGAGTTATTTGTGTGGCCGCCTTTTGTTATTTGCTATTTTGTATTGGGCATTGTTTGGAGTTCTGACCCAACACACACACACACACACACACATACACCTATCAGTTGCACAGCTTCAACTGCAATTTTAGATTACATAGAGAGAGTTGCAAGAGTCTCCTTTCGATGATTTTTAGCATTTTAGCATGCCAATTGTAGTTGCAACATGCCCCCCTCCCCCCTTCCGTTAGGTTACCCTCCCGCATTTGTGTGGCATGTCCTTGTCACATTCATGTTAATGTCGCCGTGCACAGCTCTGATTTTTAAAGAGGTAAGCGACATTGATTTCATTCGAATCGATACAAACAACGTTAATTAACATAATGCAAAGCCACAAAGCTGCGCAATTAAAAATTGTTGACATTGCGCATACGCCGCATTGTGCCAAAAGGTAACAATCTGCCAGGTCATTTGTGTCAAGTGCTGTCAGCTAACCGAACACAAAAAAGCACACAAACTTTAATGCGACAATTTGCAGCTGACAGTGGGCACCGAGCGGTGGGTAAGCAAATAAAGTGATAAAGACAAAGGGCACCACCCAAAGGGCACCACAATCTGCAGCTGTGAAGCGAAGCGGAAGCGAAAAACAAGTTGAAACTTACGAGTCGATTGTGCCAGTTGAGGGGATGCCCTGTACGAAGGCTGGAAAAGCTATCAGCTATCGATGCCAATATTTCGCTTATCAAATATTGCAAGGTGTAAAATAAATAAATAAATATTAAGTAATAATAAGTATAAATTGTGATCGGAAATTGATTTTTCACGACTTTTACAAAGGTCGGAAAACGAATTAGAAAGTGTTTAATTTATAACTGCTGACAGCTGATAGAATTATCAAAACATTTACCCTTACCTCAAAAGATGGAGCTGTAATGATTTTTTAAACTTTTTTATTTTTATCAGTTTAGAAACAAGCGAAAAGGTTTAACCAAAATTATAAAATACGTATTCCATATGTGTATGTGCCACATAGAGCGTAAAAAAAACTAGTTTTATGTCTCAAGCATTTGATTTTGTATCAACTTCCATTTAAACCGTACATAAAAATATAAATATTGGCCTTTAAAAATATTTATTGCATATAATCAAAAAACTATGCTATCGATAATGCACAGCTATGCCACATTTGAAATGTTTACAGGGTATCGATGGCAAAAAGCAAGTTGCTGACGCTGAATGAAAAACTCAAGTTCTTGTGTTGGTCAAAACGGAATTGAAATCGGGCTAAAGATTGAGGTAAAGTTGGTTCGAGTAATGAATATAAAGACTTTTTGTTAGCAGCAGCAGTTGGCTGCGAAATGATAAATGGACGACAGGCGACACAAGAATTTGTCAGAGTTGCTTTTATCGGACAGATTGCTGGGCGGGTTATTGTGAATATATATCGATAGGGGCCGGAGAACATTTTGATGGGTCAACTGAAGCCACCAAGAGCCCGGCGAAACGTGCAAGTGCACGTCGAATGCTGATTTACTGGCGGTTGGACAACATTTGGCTTTGTTGTCAAAGTAAATAGGCAAATAATAAGGCTGTGTGTGTGTGCGATTGTGTGTGAGTGTTTGCGTAACACTGTGTGCCTATTTATATTGCGAGTTAAAATTAAATAAATATTTTTACAACTACCCGACCCAAATCAAAATGCAGAGCAGCTGTCACAACAACAACAGGCCAGTAACAACAACAACAACAACAACAACAGCCAGCTGTTTGAATCAAAAGTTTTGAATGGCATAAATTCTTCTGGCCATTTAGATAAGCTACCAACTGTTAAGAGCTGACAACAATGCACGTGCCTGCCAAAGGACCACACCTCGCACACACACACACACACACACACACACTCATACGTGTCCTGCTGTGCCTTCTTGTGATGTGCTTCAAGTTGTCGCCCAGCCCCCTCTGCGCTGCACTGACTTCGCACCTTTGGCTCAGCGCTGCTGACCTTTGTGCTGTGTCTTCTTGTGGCGTCTTTCCCTAGATAGCCCTTACTTATTCATGCTTTATATTTGATTTTTTTCCAGTTTATAAACTGTGGGCATCGCCCCCCAGTCCCATTGAGCACGCTTCCGCTTTGCTGCTGCCCAGCAGCCCCTCAAGTTATTTAAGCTGCTACTTATTTAATTTTCATGTAAAGTTCTTGCCACACGCCCTGCTCCTGGCTTTTCTTGCTTGTTGTTGTTGTTGTTGTTGTTGTTGCAAAAACAAAATGTTGAAAAAAAGATGAAGAGAGCAAAAAAAAAGTTGTTGGCTTGACTTTTGTTTAGTACCCAGCACTGAGCTAAAGTCAGAACGAACCGCACCAAGTTCTCTTGGTTCTAGATATTCCAGCTACAACAGTTGCTGTGGGGGAGCTGATGCTGCTGCTGATGCTGCTGCTGCTGCTGTTGTTGGTGGCTTCCTTTGACACAAACTCGTGGCTTTTGTGAATGTTTTCATTTTAGTTGCTTGGCCATCCTTGGGGCCGAATTCGTACTCATTTCGTTTGCATAATTGAAAACATTTCTGTGGCCCAACAGCTTGTTGATTAGCAACAAAATGGACAACTTCTCGCTTACTTTGTGGCTTATAACTATTAACACCTCTGAATCAGGATAATTTAATTGGCACTCGAAGAAAGAAATTTATAATAAATTATATTTCTATATTTACATTTTTGGTTCAATTGTTTCAAAAACTTACAAGCCATATTTTCTAATTTTGTACTATTTTATTTTATTTATTTTTATAAATATATATATATATTAATAATTATTTTCCAATTTAAAAAACTTTTTCAGCATACTTGAAAACTAAAAATATATTATTCGATGCTGTTCCAAAATGTCTGTTATTAAAAATTCAAGAAAATGAATTCAAACTTAATATTTAGTTTATGCTTTACATTAACATTGAATGCATTAAAGACTAAAATGATGACTTGCATTACCCGCATTGATTATCATATTCTACGTATTCTGTACACTAATCCATTAATCAAATTATAATAATTAGTTGGGATTTAAAATTCTTTGGCGCGTTTATCCCTTTGAAAGATGCAAAGTGTTCGGGGTAGTCTTGTGTTAAGATCGTTTGAAAGCCGCGAAAAGTCAACAAACTCGAGATAAACTATGAGCTGCCGTGATTGCTGAAGCGGAGTGTGCTAAGCTCGGAGTGGATAAGGGGTGGGGTCGGGTTAAGGGGGGCTGCAGGTAAGCAGGTAAGGTTATAAAGCACTTTAATTAACTTGCAGACGCGCAGCATTCAGCAAAAGTTTCAGGCATCAACTTTGAACCGCAAAGTAGTTTATATTGCAAGGATTGCGGTTGCTGCCAGGCAAAGGAATGCAGCAGCAACAGCAGCAGCAGCAGTTGCTGAGTCGCATTATATGGCCAATAAGGATACACAGGTATGTAACAAGCGCCCATATCTTTGGCCTGCTGCTATGGCGGCCATAAAACACACACACACAGCGCAACACACAACAAACGACCAGAGGGGGGGGGGGGCGCCCAGGTGTCGGGGGGCATTGCGGCTGGGGGCCAAATCATGATGCGCCGGCTGCCTCAACTCGTTCCGTGTAATTAATTTCTTGGAAAATATTTGGGGGCTACGCGCAAAAGTCGTTTGGCGCTGCGCTCATTTGCGGTTTGGCATTATCCTCGCATTGTTCAGTTGTTCGGGCCAGCAGCGATTTGAGTTATGCACGCGGTTAATTTGGCTTACGGCTTTGCCATTTTGCCTCGATTAAAACGCAGTTTAATTAAGTCGCCTTTCCCCTGAACAGCCCTGCAAAATGTCATTGACAGTTTTCGCCCCTCCCTCCCCCATTCCCCGCTGTGTAAACGAAAGTTATTTAAGCTGCTGTCCGAGTCTTTTTGCCTGCGAGCATTTTGGACCCAGCTTGTGGCCCCAAGAACACATCAATGAAGCACGTGGCATTTAAGCACATGCAAACAAGTTTTCCTTTTCTTCTTATGCACTGCACCCCTTGGAAATTGGTAAGGCATTGGGTATATTGGCTATGGGCACATCTTTGTAAGGAGCAAATAATGGCATAAATGACCTGCAAGGTATATATATTGTATTATATATATAGTCACGTTCGATACTGTCTACAGACCAGCTTTCATTTTAAGTTTATATACTTATACTTTAAAATACTACTTATACTATTAATTGCGAAATTCCTAAATTTTATAATACAATATAATTTTCCATAAGGACATGGGTGAAAGAAACTGAAGAGATTTTCATTTATAGCTGCGAACAGGGAATCTCTTAGTCAGGCGCCACCGACTGGAGAACTTACACTTTTTTTAACAAAACAAGCAGCAGAAAAACTTAAATAAAGCAAACAAATTTATGTGCCAGCAACTGAGCAGGAAAGATAGAGAGCAAGAGAGTGAGAGAGACAATGGGCAAAGTTTACTTTTCTGTCTTGGTTTATCAGTGCCCAAAGCATAATTTATTGGCCACCGACATTCATCAGCAGGACGAACTCATCAGACTGTAATAATTTGCTATCAGAGTGTCACGAACGACCGACAGCCCAAGGGAGGCCAACACACCCCCACATCCCCTCCCCGCCCCTTCGCCTCCCCTGTCCACGACTAGGGACTGCCCTAAATCCAGGACTCGTGCCCAACTACTTACATAGTGTTGGAGTCAAAGTGAAATTGAATAAAGGCACAAAACTGGCAGCAGCCACGCCTCACTGACCCCTTCCCCCTTTTACCACGTAACGTCAGCAATCCGGGCACAAACAAATAAACCAAAACAACAGGCAAAATGAGCCGGGCTGCTGCTGCTGCTGCTGAAACTGGTGGAAAGGATATGCAATAGGAGCGTAATGTCAAGTGTGCGGAAGCATAAAACAAACTCCAAACGGGTTAGCTGCCAAGTCTTCGTTTTCTCGCACTCTCTCTTTCTCTCTGTCTCTGTCTCCTTACCACCCTGTCCCGCTCTCTCTCTCTCTCTCTCAGAGCGAGAGTATGTGTATTTGTCTATGTCAAGTGTCAACATTTACTTGGTGGTAACACAAATTGTATCTGTGGCCATTTTCGCACCCACACACATACACTGCCGGGAAATAAAGGCCACAATAAAAATAAATTCAGACAAACTGCTTTTCACAAATTGAGCTCAATGACACTGGCTGACTTCGTAATTTAATCCTTGAATTAATCTGGTCAATGATAAATTAGAAAAGCACAGCTGTTAAAAATAAAAGCAGATACTTCGTTTATTACATGTTTAAAGCTTTAATGTATGTTTAAAGCTTTTAGCCTTTAGGATTATTGTTAATGAGGTTAAATTAAGCGAAACTTACATGTTATAGTATTTACAATACCTTTTATTATAATAAAAAATAAAAAGAAAATTGCATAAATATGAGCTATATATTAATACAAATATATAACTGAAATATAAGAATGTTATTGATGAAAAAATGAGCAGAATTTACACAATCTTGAACTCTTTCAACGATAAAACAATTGTTTATGCATTAGAGTTTGCGATTTTCAGGATTTTCGAACAAATTTAAATTATATTTATATTTTATTTTAATACGTACAAAAGAACAAGAAAAGCGCATATAGATTTCACATGTTTCACATTTTATTTTCAAACAAATAATTTGTGATGCATGTAATTTTTCTCCATGTACAGTTTAAATGCGTGTGACCTAAAAGCCACAAGTGTTGTCCAGACTTTCAAGCAATACGCATCCGGACGTTGTTTTTGTTTTTTTTTGTTTTTGTTGTTGTGTTTGTTCTTTGCTAATATTTTGCAAGTCTATATGCAACAATATATAAGTATATGCATATATCAAGGGGAGTGCTGGAGATTTTTCATTTTAGATGCGGCTGCCTACCCTTTTGGCCTCTCGCTCACACACGCAATTTCTGTCTCTTTCACTTATGGTCTCTTTGTACATAGCAAATGAAGCCACAATAATAAAACCAGACTCCTATGGCCGTCTGTGCGTATGTGTATTATTCCATTGTCGAGGACGAGCTGGCTCGGGGGGCGGTCTGCAACACACAAATTATAGTTTTTAGCTAACTTTTGCCCCCGGCGCCCCCCTTTTGGTCGATGGCCTGCGGCGGTTGCCGCTGTTAGCCTTGGTCTGTTAACATTTTGTTAGTTGTTGCCAGTTCAGTCGGTTAGTTGATAGTTTTGGGGACTAGGGGGGTTCGTTCGGGGTTTTTTGGGTAGCCTGTCACATTCGTAATTTCTAATTTGTTTATGTTGTGTACAACGACAGCTAAATATGTCATTATTATGATTGACATTTTTGGTTCCAAAATGAATTATTATGTGCGTGCGTTGGATTTTCCAAAAATTGTAAAATGAAATCATTGGAGAAATGTTTGTAAAGCGCTCATAAGCAAAATTAACTTGGGAAAAAATAAAAAGTTGAATTTAATTTAAATTGTATCAAATAAATTTAAATTAATAATTTATTTAGTGTTAAAATATATTTCGCATTGCCATTTGATATTTTTAAGAGTTCTTGATTTCTCTTTCAAATTCATATAACAGAATGTTTGACGACTATAAAATGGGAAACACAAATATAAATGTAATGTATTTTCAGTGAAATAAAAGCTTGAACTTACGAACGCAAATAGTGGGATTTTGAATTCGGAGTTCTTATAAAGCTTGTGGACAATGTCGGAAATAACCCTAATACCAGATGTCGTATAAAACGTTGCTCGAATGCATTTGGGTAAATCTTAAAGGAAATAAATATTTCTTAAATCTAAAAAAGGTATTTTATTTTATAATTGTGAATAGTACTTATAAAATCACTTATATTGTAGTAGAATGAAATATAAGTTTTTAGTGAAATTAAAGGCTAAATTGGTCATTGGTTATTTCACAGTTGCTATTTGAAACTTTTAAATATTTTATTTACAAAATATATGACTGCATAATGTAAGCCATAATGTAAATATTCTCCTTTTTTATTTCATTCATTCAATACCTTTTTTATAATTTATTATGATTAAATTCTCTTCACAGTCTTATGTCTTATATTTCTACGTCAAGCTCCCTTTTTATTTAGTATATTCTGGTCTTATATTTTATGCGTGCCCCCAAACTGCTCTAATATTGCAGCTGGTCTTATATTTTATACGTTATCCAAAAGTCCTCTCATTCCGGTAGAAGTCTTCTATTTTGTCCTATAACTTGTCTCTACTAACTTGCAGAGGAAAAGCTCTACGAAAAACTTTTTGACAAAGAAAAGCGAGCGTTTTATGGCTAAAAGCTGTTTTCCCTTGTAGGAAAGTTGGGTTCGTTAAGTTTGACTTGGTGAGGACAGAGCTTTGAGTGGAGAGTTGAATGCTGGGGAAGTGTTGGTGAATGGTTATATAGTTTTACAACATTTCACATTTAGTTCGTGTATAAGAGTATTTAATGACATGCTTAATTATTTAAAGAATTGAGTTGCAATTTTAAAACATTTGCAGTTTAGTAAAAAGTGTTTTGTTTTTAGCAAAAAGCGAAGCGAACGCCTTGGAACAGTTGTGAACTATGCTTATGTTACTTGTAGTCCATTAAACAAGTTAACCGCAGGAGGCAACTTTATAACGTATACTACGAACTTTTAACTTTTTATTGGAAAACAAACACTCCAGCAAAACATTCGCATTTTTGGTACAAAGTGTCAAAAACACTTCAGTTTGTATATATGTGTCTATAAACAACAGACACACACACACACGCCCATAAGTAATGTACTTGGCTATTTGCAGCTAGTTTGTTGGACAGGTCTGTATAGTATATTAGAAAATACGTTTGCAAAACCCAGTCAAAGTTTAATTGTTTTAATTTTTGTTGTTGTTTGTTTTGCGTCTGATTTTTGCTTTTGCTTTTGTGCAAGCCCAAAAGACTTGCTCATAAGCAGAAGTGCAGTTATGTACCAACTGTTGGGGCGAGGCACTCATTAAGCGCGAGAGAAGTTCAACAGTCTGCAAAGCTCCAAAAGCCACCCACCTCCCACCTCCCACGCCTCCTCTTCCGGCCCCTTCTCTCGTTTAAGCGGCTAGCCGCTAAGCTCAAGTCTCAAGTGCGGTTGATTGTTGTTGTGCTGCACTGCGTGAGTTTATGCCGTAAGAATAATTATCCAGTGTTGGTTATGGCAAAAAAGAAAATAAAAAAAGAAAAGAGAGTAGAGAATTTTCTATATATGGCTTGAGAAATGTTCTGGCCAGGGAATGCAAATTTGTGCGTAATTTACGGCAACTGCAGAATGTGCTGCAGGTTTATCTGGCTCAGGATGTCAGGAGCATCACAGGACATGTACGCAATTTACAAAAACTTATCGATGTCATCAATCAGCTGAGAAGGACGCACGAGTGTTGGGTCCAGGACTTGACCTCATCTCAAGTTGCCGTCACGGCACTGAAACGCTTCAGATACTTAAATATAACTTTATTAAGTGCACAGCAACGCCGGCCAGGATGTCCTTTCAAAAGTTTGCCCCATTGAAAAACTAAACAAGATAAAAATAAAGGAAAACACACACACACACACACACATACTCGAGTTTCGTTGCAATTGAAGAAGCTGCACAGGACAAGAAATTGTAATTGAAATTGAGCTTAAATGCAATGGAATTGAAAACGTTTTAGTGCCTGTTATCAATCTGTTGCAAACTACCTTTGTTAATCTGAAGTGGTAATTGTGAATTTTATCTAAGAGGTAGTTTTATTTGAAAGTTCAATAAAATGGTTTTCAACGTGCTCGGAACCTGAATCCATGAAAATGTTTATCGTAGTTGATTACATATTGGAAGGGGCAAAGAGCTTAAAGTCTGCCGAGTTTATGTGATATGTGAACTTAAGGCAATAGACAGATAGAAACTGATACAATGGGAATCACAGACGTTTATTTCCAAGTAATTAAGGCTTAGACTTGTGGCCATTACTTACAGTAGAGAAGATTCATAATCACACTAACATGAATGTAGTCTCTTTGCAATCTGAGCACTGCTTAATAACAGGTAGTGTAAGCCTTTAGAGCTATGAGATGTTTTCTCTACACATATTCATTATGTTTATTGTAAATTTTTAATTAAAAAAAATTATTAAGCAATGAAAATCTTGCAAATTTAATACCCACAATTATAAAACTGCTTCCGCAAAAGAATAGGAAAAAGTGCATTTCTATCAAAATCGAACAGAACAAAATATGTAGTTCCTTCACAATAGTTCTCTTCACTTTACGGAGTATATGTATCTTTTAGTAGCATATGCTGCACATCTTGGCAGTTTTAATGCAATTAACTTTCGCTAACAACGGCTGAAAATTGCGTTTTCAGCTTGAGCCTAGCCCAATAAAGTCGGCATTAAAACTTTAAAACAAATTAACTAAGCGGCCGCAAGTTGCAGCTTGTGCGGCTTCATAATTAAACACCTCACAGCGGGCGGAGGATGGCCCCCTTTGCCTTCTATCCGGACCTTGCTGGCGCTCCGGGCGTACTCGACACTTTACACTCGTGGAAAGGAACCCAACTGAAACTTGGCTCAAGTCGAGGCTGTAAACAAGTAGGCAAAATTACAGAAAAATATTTCAGAAAAAAATGCAGGACTCTCCAGACACTAGAGGCAGTAGCAACAGCAGCAACGGAAGTCAGCTGCCATGGGGCCAAGTTAAATATGAAGGACGAAAAGGACGAAGATACAAGCGCTCAGATACGTGGCTTGCAACTCGGAACCCTTTTTCTGGAAGTTGCCTTCGCATTATTCCATTTTCCTATACCCTTACAAAAAATGTTTTCGCATTTTTAATGATATATGCAAATGAAACTCCTTTTCTCTGTTCTACGACATTATTTAAAGACTTGAACGACATTAGTTTCCACCATCAAAAACTAAAAATAAAATTTAAATATAGGACTCGATTCGAAACCAACCGTTTACATATTAATTTATTTACCAAATTTAGCACTAATAATGATTTTAACTGTCATTTTAACTCGTAAATAACACAGCTTAAAGCTATAAATTTGTTTTAATTTAGACTATAATTGCAAGGGTATTAAAATGTCCACATACCAATGTTGGCTGCCGATTCTTATTCTTTCCTGATTTCGTTTTATTTCTTTATTTTTGTTTGTTTGTTTATTTGTTGTTTAATTTAACGAATGCAGCGCGTTGAAAGTTGAAAATTAGCATTCTTATTTGGTGCCTGCTACGTTGTTTACAAACTGAGCTAACTTGGCTGCTTGGGACTGGGTCAAGTTTTCGCTTTCGTTGGGGCGTAAAAATTCAAAAAAAAAAATAGCCAAACTGTCACTTACCAATTAACAAAAGTTTCCAAATATGCATTTGTATGTTGAATGCTGTTGAGTCCATTCAAATTAGAAGCAGACGATTTAAAAGCTTCGCTCCTCCTCCGACTTCAACTTCTTTTGTGGCTGTTGCTCTTTGGATATATAGGGTTTATGTTTTTACGCTCTGGCCGAATGTTGTTGTCGATGGATTTGTTTAGCAAGTTGTTGGCGCCTCGGCGTAGGCAGCAGCATTTTGTCCAAAACTCGTTGGCTTTAATTGTTGCATTCGGTTCAGACAACAACAGCAGCAGCAGCGGCAACAACAACAATGGCTGAGGCAATTAAACTTCCAGTTCGTTGGCTTGTTGGCCCGACTGGCAATCGTGCAGCAAATTACTGACCCCGTTTAGTTTCGACAATCTTGGCCTTTTTTCCCTTGTTCTTTCTTAGTTATCTTGTCGCTTACTCGCTCTCTTTCGTTCTCTCTCCCTCTCTGTCTGCCTTTTTCTGCAATTTTATGCAATTTTCTGCGGCACTTTTATGTTGCAATCAAAGTGCCTTCTTTTATCTGGTGCCGCTTTAATTTTTCGGATTTCGTTTTTTATATATTTTTTATTTCTCTGTATGTCTCTAATGTCTGCAGTTAATGTGATTTCGGTGCGACCTCGTGTTCAAATTCTTTCGCATGAATTTAAATTATTGAAGCACTGTAATGAAAGAATTATGAACTGGGCGTTAGTAATAAATTTTAAGTTAAACATTTTTTAAATATACTCGTATAACGCACATAAAATATTACTAATACAGATTGAAAATGAGTAACAGTAATCGATTACAATAACATCAAATAATCTTAGAAGCAAACATTTATAACAGGAAAACTTAATTTGTAATTTATCTGCCGGAATTAAATTCCCTTAATTCTATTAAAATAGAATAGCAAATTTGTTACCAAATATATGTTATAATTCTTATTTATCTTTATCTAAAAGCTTCATTCAGACTTTTACTAATTATATTTACCAATTAAAGTTTTTTAACGACGTTTTTTCATTAATTTAACTACAGCATATTGGCATTACGAAAAAGAAAGTAAAAAACACATTCAAGTGGTTAAATTTATAGCGTACTATGTTGTTATTTATCCGAGTCTATTGGTTAATTATGCGTGCCATACAAAGGCTTCTGTGACGCACTCCCTGAATGCCGATGATCCAGAATGTGCCATCAAGTTTTGTCATAATAAATATTGCGCAAGCAAAAAATTATAAATGCAAATTTGTTTTTATGCACGGAGCAGACAACACTGACAAAAGGCGGCGTCAAACTGAAATATTAAGTACGATTAAATATGTGATAAATACCAAAGAAATATTGATAAATTATTGAAAAACTGTTGCTGCTTTATGTCGCACATATTTTTCCCCCTTTTTTCATTTGCAATTGACATTCGATTTAATAACTATTCAAGCGATAAAAAAGAGAAACAATAATTTAATTAAGTTAAGCAGTTGTGTGGCACGTTTAAATTAATTTTTCCGCATATAATTGTTAATAAAATTCAGCTTGATCAAGGGATTATAAAATAAACAGAAATTTCTTCAGGTGTAAAGTATTTCTTAGAATTGGAAATTAAATTAATCTGTTCAAATAATAATAATGTGCCTGCAAGGTCCGGACGATATTTAATAAATACAAACAAATTATCCAGTAAACAGAACAATTCCTGGAATCCCGAATTAAAATGTCAGTAAATTCTCAGTATCAGAATTAAAACGTCAGAGAATTAGATGGCTTTAAAGCGTGAAGAAAACAGCTGTCAATTTGTATCGGTTTTTTTTTGCGCTTTGAGGCAGGCGGGGGGAAGATCGGCATGTTGACATTTGCATTTGGAACTCGGCAGCATTACAATGTTGAGTCTCGTGTCGCCTTCTCTCGTCTCAGTTCGTCTCGTCCCGACTCTCGTCTCGTCTCGTCGCTTTTGTGCAGTGAATTACTTTTCTTGACGTTTTGTTTGCTAACAACCACAAAAGACAATGGCATTCTCAGCATGTCTGTGTGTAGAAAATTACGCAATACACACACACACACACACACAGAGCACATTCCTATGTCACTCGGCTGCTATTTAATTTATGAAGTAGAGCGCGTAAAAATTGTGCATTGTGGCAAAAGTTGCAGCGTTGCCCAACACTGAAAGCTGTCGGACGGGCTAAGCTTTACTAAAGGGGCGGCTTAGTCGGAATGGTTATCATATACTTAATGCGTTTTTGTTTTTGCACAACAAAAGACAGTTTAGAAATCAGTCAGACGGGACTGGCTTTTCCCATTGTTTTTCGACTGGAAATGAAAGCCCCATAAGCTAAGTACTTACATGGAAATGTTGAAAACAGCGATTATGCGCAAGCCAAAACTGTTACTTTAATACTTTAGCAACGACAATGGGGCTGAGTCTGCTTCAATAATCTTATACACCATAAAGTTATGAATAAAATTTTCTGGAACGGGCTTATGTCACAGGCTTTTAAGTAATGTAACTAAAATGTGTTAAAATTCTTTTGACCTAATACAGTGGTATATATATATATAATATAATACTAAATAATACACCAAAATTTTTTTCAATAGATTTATGGATTTCTACACAATACAAATAATTATTTGACTACTCCCAAGCAAGCTCCAAAGGTTCATTCTATTTAAATAAAACAAATCAGATTTATTTTTTCCCAATTCCATTTGAGTTCGTTATAAAGAAGTGCCACTGTAGCCATGAACGCAGTGCTTATCTAGCCACCTGCAGAAGCCCATTCACAATGACCTCACACATTTCTGATATTAAATACCCCTGGCACATACAACCAATTATGCAATAACTTTTTGGTTCACACACACACACAGGTGGAGAGAGCAAACTTTTATCTAACTACGAGTAATTTGACGCCTCTTTTTGCAGCAGATGTGAGCATATAAAAAAAGGGGCGTGACAGCTTAAACCTCCTCTATAAATCAAAAGTTATTAATGCGCAACGTGTTTCCTGTTCAACTCGATTTCGCTTTGAAAGCCAAACTCAGCTGCATCACCATCAAGTATATAGTCTGGCAGCTGGCCCCTCCCTCCGCCCTCCGCCTCCCCTAGTCTCCTCATTGTCGGCACCAAATTAGTTTGACCGAAATTTACGCTCAGTTTCAGCACATTTAACGCTTTCTCATTTATCGGGAGAAGAAATTGGCATTGGCCATAAAAGAGACAGAGAGGCGAGCGGGGCCGAAATGCGAGGGACGAAATTAAATGCAGAAATTATTAACTGGCGCCATCTAGCGTTCGCTTTCATTATCGTTTAGCGCCATGCCACGCACATGTCGCGGGCTTAGCGGGGCGATGGAAAGGGGGCGGGGTAGGGTGTGGGGGAGGACGAAGAAGAGTTCGCGACGGGTCGACAACTTTTTGATTATGATTATGTGGGCCAGGGGTTTAATCAGCATGTGGCTTATGATAATTAAGCTGATGATATGCTGATCCGATTATGATAATCACGACGATGATGATTGTCATGTGACCCCGGCCAGCTAGATGTGCCGGAACGCGAGGGGCCTGCCATTAGTGGTAATTGTTGGTGCAAATTAATTCTGCGGTTTAACTGGCCTTGTCAGGGTTTGTTTGCCTAATAGATATGCACAATTTAAGCACACTATCGATAAGCTTATATATATATATATTAGTGTATTTTTCGTTTGATATAAACTCTTGATTTATTTGGGCCACATGCGGCTGCCTTGAGACAAGTTGATAGTCAGTGCATCGCCACATTAAAAGCCAACTCATTCAGACAATTGACATGGCCACTGACACGTGTAATCCAGCAATATACGTATCTATATGCACATTATGTACACCAGATGCCAGATTGAAAATGAAGCGAAGAAAAACAAGTCGACCAGACGCAGCTACTTTGCTGTTTTGGCCATTTTTGGCATTGTCATGCTCAACCAGGCAAGAGTCTTGCCACATCACGTCCCGTCAACGAAACGCAAACTCAAATATGTGGATAACTGGTACGACCAGAGAATATAGAGCACGGCCCGGCCAGACAGCTCCAGTTCGACTCCGGAGCCATGAAATATGACTGGCTGCGACGACAGCGAACCATGATGTCGAATAAAACGCGACTGGTCGTACACGACAACATGCATCCAGTTGTTCCCCGTGAACTGCAGTTGGAAGCTAGTGGAGTGAAATAGTTGCACATGTCAAATCATCTTTGGTGTGCGCTACATTTTAAAAGCCAGCTCAAATTGATGAACCCAACTGTCGTTGGCAATTACTATTATAAAATAAATAAAATAGGTATATAATAATATATAATATAATACAATAAATAAAATTAGGTAAATATTGTGGGTAAATATATACAGAAACTTAGTTAAATGGCGCCCAACTTAGAAACTGAACTTACTTCCTAACTTTGTCACATTGATTTTCAATAGACTCTGAACTGTTTCTGTGGCGCCCAACGCAGGATTTGCTCATTAAATAAAATTTGTTTATGAAATATCCACAAACCGGTGAAAAATAACAAATTATTTTTTTTTTTAATTTTAAATACAGAATAAGGAAAATAATTATAAACCTGTGCTTGACGCTCAGTTTCAGCACATTTAACGCTCTGAACTGTTTCTGGATTTGCTCATAAAATAAAATTTGTTTATAAAATATCCACAAACCGGTGAAAAATCACAATTAATTTTTTTTTTTAATTTAAATACAGAATAGGGAAATATATTTTTAAATCTATACTTGACGCTCGGTTTCAGCTCATTTAATGCTCTGAACTGTTTCTGGAGTTGCTCATAAAATAAAATTTGTTTATAAAATATCCACAAACCGGTGAAAAATCACAATTAATTTTTTTTTTAAATTTTAAATACAGAATTAGGGAAATATTTATAAATCTATGCCTGACGATAGCTCAACTTACAGTCGCATCAGCCGACGGTCGCCTATTTCAGAGGCAGCTGTCATTAGTTTGCTCGCTGCATGATGGCTAAATCCAATTTTCAATGCAATTGTCGCTGCTGATATGTACAGCAGCACTGTCAGTTCGGACGGTTGAGAGCCCCGCCTCCACATGGTTGTGGAAACAAAGCCATGGCCAATGCACATTGCCAAGTCAAAGCCCCCACGCGGGTGAGTGTGATCCACGAATAGAACAAGTGACTTCATTGCGGTTTGACAGCGTCCATTTCTTTTTTGCAATCTTTATCGTCATTTTTTTCGTTCGGCTTGTTGCGCTGCTGTTGACAACTCCCCAGCGAGTTTTGCATGCGAATGAGTGTCTGACTCGTCGTGCGATTGTGAATACCCTGCGGTTGTCTCTATAATTCTCAAAAATTTCTAGCTCCACCACCAGCTGAATTCCGCTGTCCGGGGAGACAGCGTCACATGCAGTTGATAACTGAAGTGATGACCGGAGTGGATTCATACGTTGTTCTAGCTACCACGAATTGCAATTAAAGTGGTGTGAGATCAACATTTTGAGAGACTGGTTGAAATAGCTTGGACAGTGTCCAATAAACAAGTCAACATCGTATTTAATTTCCTACTTTAAATGCAAAACTTTAAAGTCTCTGAGAGTGCACAGTGCAGCAAATACGTTTGCTTTAATTAAAGGAATGTTAATGAGCTTCAGTGAAATACAGGTTGCTTGGCATTTCAATTATCTTCAATAATGTTTGACGAGAATACACAGAAATCACAATGGGAATTAAAACATAGTGAAATAAACAATATGAAATAAACAATATGTGATGCTGAAGGAATTACTGAAAATGCCTTGGGCAAGCTAACATTGTATTTCATTTCTCTGTCTTAAACAAAAACTTTAGGAGTAACAGATACATTTGGGTTAATTAAAGGCATGTTTAAGAGCTGGTTAATGTTTGATGAAAATCAAAAGACATCAAAATTGGAATTAAAACATAGTGAGTTTAACAACATGAGATACTAAGCGAATTATCGGAATAACTTGGACAACGTCGTGTTTAATTTTTCTACTTGAAATGGAAAACTTTAAATAGTCTCTGAGTATGAATATTTGATGGGAGTAACAGATGCATTTGCTTTAATTAAAGGAATGTTAGAGAGCGTGAGTAAGACACAGGTTGCTCGCCATATAAATTGGCTTCAATAGTGTTTGATGAAAATCCAAAGAAATGACTCGCAAACTATGCGAATGGAATGGCAAAGTTCAGTCCGCAACACTTAATTTGCGTATTTTCGCTGAAAATAACAGAATCGAATGGCAATGATCTTCTCCTAGCACTCACCCACGCTGCTTTCTAAATTTAACTCATTGTCAGCGGCTTAGTGCGGCCGGGAGTCGGGTTGGGGGCAGCGGGCCGCGGGGCGCGGGGTCAACCACGTGGCAATGTACAGAAATTGTTGGTTACATCCCCCGCCCCTGGCCGGATGGTGCTTGCTGCTTGATGGTTGATGAGGCGGGTTGAAGGATTGCGGGCGAAAGTGGGGTCCAGGGGCGTGGTGGCCCATCGAGAATGGCTAACAAATTGAAAGCTCAATCATGTCGCAGCAGCTGTTCGTGCGAGTGGCCAATGCCAATGTGTGTTCCGGTTGTTGTGTTGTTGGTTTTATGCGACGATGGCGACAACACCTTACACACCCACACACCCACACACACACACAAGCACGCAAAGTACGTTAGCACATGAGCAAATTATGTAAATGTCATTAATCCTTATGGTACACAATAGTTTAACGGTTCGGCGCTTTATTGTCACGTCGACATCGCTCAGTGCGTGCCATCAACGGGTAACAGCAAACTCTGCACCACCCAAAGTGACATCCGGCCCTGGCCAAAGTTTTGCACTGGACCCACACGGACGTACGGACTGGGGCTCTCTAGGTTCAAGTCCCATTCGCCTGCGCCTGATGCGTGTCAGAGCTTTTTACGCTTACGTGCTGGCAGGCATTGCGTATGTGTGTGTGTGTGTGTGTGTGTTGTGTGCTACAGGGTCGCCGTTTGACCCTGCTGCTGCCCCTCGTTCGAACCACTCCAGCGTTTTGTGTTAATTACGAAATCACTCAGCGCACGGTGCTCGTTGCGCCAATTGAGAAAAACTGAAGCAAGTGGCGATGCCAACTCAACACATTTCACAATCAATTGCCCAGACGCTACGTGATCCAATGTTTTTGCCATATATATATATATTCCTTTTTGTTTCTGTGCAAACACTTTATGAAAATATGTGTAATAATATATATATATAAATATAAATTATATGTACATTCACCAGTACCAAAAGATTTTCCTGCCACAGTAATTTCCATTTAAGTTGAGTTCTACCTGAATTACGGGTGTGCTTAATTTGTGTTTGTACGAAAACATTTTTTTAAATATTTTTATATTTAGGTAAACTCTTTTCACAAATGCATGTGCTCTAGTTTCTTTAATTTTTCTTTTATTTTATTTATTTATTTAATAGGTTGACAGATCGGGTGTCAACCTAAGTAAAATGTATAAAAACAAAGAAATGTATATATACATATAAATATATATATATATATATATATATCACAATTTTAAACGTCCAAGTTCTAGTTAACTATATATAATTTTATATAATTATATAATTTTCAATGTTATATTTCATTTGCTTATTTTGAACCCAAACAGCAGAAAGCCAGAATTTCAAATTTTTTGAATGAACCGAGCCTTGAATTGAACTGATTGCCAAAAGCCTTAAGCTTAAACTAAACCCGAACCCGATCTAGTTTAAGGTTTAATTCAAAACTGATTTTTATCTGTCAATCCCTGGTTTTTTTTTTGTTTGCCTACACTGTTCAGTGCTGTTTAGTAATATAATACATTATAAAATGAAAGCCGTAATGAAAATGCTAATTAACTTCTTATTACTACTTATTAACAAGAACATTTCAAAATGCAATCGATTTCGAAAGAAGATGTTTACATAATAGAAACCGCAATTTACGGCCAGCTTAAGCCATTTAAGCATTTTATTCAATATATGTATATTTTCATCATTCATTACGCCAATGAAATGTAATCAGTGCATATTATTGAACAATTGTTTAATAATATATCAGATTGATTGCATGTTGACGCAATTAAATGACATGTGAATGAGGTGAAAATTGAACGGCCACGCCTGCCGCCCTTTTACACACACACACACACAGACGTGACTTTCTTAATGAACGGAGCCTTTAATTTAAATGCTTGTTATTAAAAATTAAGTGTTTTTTTTTGCACGCCCACTGTGTGTGTGTGTGTGTGTGTGTGTGTGTGTGTGTGTGTGTGCGTTTGTTTGTGCGGGCGTGGCTATTATTGTAATTGTTGCAACAACAACAATTGAGCATAAAGTGCGCCATAAGCGGCAATGAGTACTGCAATAATCACAATGGCAACACTGGCTAAAAAGAATTCACACCAGGCGTTCAGTTCGGGCATGGCCATTACCTATGCATGTCCGTATAGTTATGTGTGTAACTGTGCGAATTGCCGGCTATTTAAGCTAACAGTTGAGCACTCTTTCTGCTAATGTCTGCGCATTTGCCCAATTTTTTCGTTCTTGCCTCTGGCGCTCGACCTTTTCATCGGGCTAACGCGCACACTTCATTTGGCTTTATCGCATTTGCGAGCGCCTTATACGATTAATTGTTTCGGGGCTCATTATTAGAGCATACACACACACACACGCACACACACAACTAATGTAAGCAGAACTGTACCAACCTTCCTCGCACACGTGCATAATTAACAAAAAGCTCTTTGCTCTTCGTATCCCCCACGCACACTTAAGCACACACACGCACACTCACGCACACTCACACACACGCACACAGTGACACACAGAAAAGTGGACGTGGTCATATCATTAACGTGCAAGCCGCATAAATTCGTTGTAATATGCCCAAAGAAATGTGATCAAAAAAACACAACTCAAAGCGCTTATATTTGACTACGAAATACCCTAGAAATTATATTTACAAAGATATATATATATATATCAACAAATAGCGATTAACATTCATGAAAATTGATTTCTGACTATCGAAGCTGGCATTTAAAGTCTATCGCATTTATCGATATAAACATAACTATTTGGAGAAAATTTGTAAAAGACAGCAGAAAAAGTAACATATAAATAAAGGCAATTTTATATATTAAACAATAAATTCTTGATAACAATCTTAAAAAAGGATAAAATTAATTATTTTCTGGCTAGAATTCGACTATCGACTATTAAAACTATCGATTTAGGGCAACTGCTAAATAAATTTAAATTATTCTAGATAATAATAATAAAAACGAATTCCTAATAACCATTTCTTGATAAATTCAAATTAATATATTTATAAGCATTAATTTCTGACTATCAATTTTCAGAAAAAGAAATATTCGTTGCGACATTTGTTCTTTTTAATAACTGTGTACAGGGTATAAAATCACAGTTTGTTTTTATGCGCGTAACGAAAAGCATCTGAAGGTGGTCGCGTGTGGTCCTTAAGGTGGGTTGGTGGGGTAGTCCAGGCTGAGTGCTGCTCGGTGCTGTTTCTGGTTTATTAATTCGACTGGGACATGCGACGAGCCACTTGTTAACGGTGGCCCGCAAGGAAGCCGTACACTTAGCTGGTCGAGAGCCATGATGCGAGGCATCATAAATGAGCTTCTCTTGAACTGCTCACCCGGTAAGAGAGAGCGAGAGAGAGAGAGAGAGGGAGAGAGACCATAAAGCTGAGCTTATGTCATGTCGCCGAGCAATTATGCCGCAGTTCGGCTTCAATTTGCTTAAATATTTGAAGAGCAAACATTTACACAGCATTCAAGTTGAATCAATCAATGCAAAAGCGAGTGGGAAAAGACACTCACATTTGAAATGAGTGCATCTTGAGTGGGCACTTCGGCTAGGTAAGTCCCTCGACGATGTCTATATTGTTGGTCAAGTTGGCTTTGATTAAACGCAGAAAACTGCTGTATAAACTAGAGCAAAAGTGTGTGATAAAAAGTTTTGCCAGCACTAGCAAAATACCAGAAAATGCCGAAGAAAGAGAGCTAGTGAAAGGAAGAGAAATAGTAAAAATAGAGAATTGCAATGAAATTCGTTGAGGACGAGGTAAAGTACGTAATTGTTAAGTGCTCATTAGAAATGCTCGAGTCGAGACCAGAGCTGGCTGCGGGGGAGACGAGCAGAGGAATGCCGAGGCGGGGCCGAGAACCGAGGACCGAGGACCGAGAACTGAAGGCAGCAGCTCAAGTGCATTTTCAATTAAGTACGGCAAAATATTTGGCTGCACTTTTGCACCCATCGTAAACTCTGGGCAGTGGCAAGTGGGGTAGGCAGCCAATAAACTGTTGAACTTACGACAAGTCCTAATAGCTTTTCGTTCATTTATTGTACAGGCAACAAGAGCAACAAACAGAACAACGGCAACAACAGCTTCTATTCAACACTGGAAGTGTATTGACCAAGTTCTAAGAACACATTTGGCATTCATTGAAAACAACTTCAAACAACAGACAGCATACATATCTTAGCTTGTTGTTGTTGTTTATATAAAGATGAACTCTGCTTTGATATTGATGAACTTTGGCTTTCACCTGCACAGCTGCACAAACTGTGCATCCTTGCACATCATCTGATTTCAATGCATATCAAGTATACGCCAGGTGGCTCAAACAAAAATCGCTGCATCGATTAATACGGCGAGGTAGGAGTCAACACTTTAATTTTCTGAGCGAAAGAATTTAATGTTATACTTGAAAGGATATTTCTCTTTTCAGCTGACCTTTGGCTTTGTGCTTCTAAGTACTTCCTGCGAAACAAAATGAGCTAAAATTATCGACAGCGCACTTAACTTTCGCAAAAATAACTATAAATAACTAATTCCCATTCGCAATGCTTACAGTTTAGCTAAAATATTGCTTGTGGCATGATAAATTAAGAAGAACGGATTAAAGAACGAACGGTTTTAAAGATTAAGGGCCCTTTCAGACATGGACATAGGAACTCTATTCAACAGTAATCTGATCCGGCCAAATTTACTGCCCGACCAAAGACCTTTACTGATCAAGATCGAGAATCCTCTGCGCATCAAAAAAGAACAAAAAACCTGAATATCTCAGCTTGTGATTCGAACCCTTATACTCGTTGTTCAGTTGCCCTAATGAGTCCGTCGCAACCTATGGGCAAATCTTCATTTCTGCACTTCTCTGTCAATTCCACAACAAGATTAAGCATAGGTTTTCACTTTACACCCACACACACACACACACGCACATCTTCATATTTTGTATGAATGCAGTTATTACACATTTTCCGAGTGCCTGGCACATGCATGTCAGAATCTATGCAGTGGTTGTTTGTTGTTGGCTTTTTTTTTGCCCCGAAGTACCTTGAACTTAAGCCCACTTTTGAACTTTTTAGACAGTTGGGGCAGCTATGTAATTCCATTCAGTGGGAAATTCGCCTAACGCAAAACCACATTTTGAATCAGAAACTGAATCTGTTTGGATTTCCAGTTGGCTGGCTGAACTTTTGCCACTTGAGTACATTGCTTTTTGCAGCCGATTAACAACAAAAGTGGGGGCCGGGAGCGAGGCTAGAAAACTAAGATGTTGCCAGAATGGAAAGCTGAAAAGCAACTTTTTTTTTTCTTTTTGTTGCAATTTTGTTGCCCTCAGCAACTGGAACTGGCGAGGAGTCTGTGGCAAGTGCTCGGCCCTGGCTGGGTTTGCCGGTTGCCCATTTGGCATTTTCATGCACAGCTCCAGAACATTACCTACTTGAGTAATGCACCAGTGTGGCATATTGACTTTATACAGCTGGCTGCTGCATGTGGCATGCTGCCTGCTCGCCTGACTGTCTGCTGCCGGCTTCCTTTAATGCCACTGCTTTGCATCTCTTGTTGTTGTCATGGCTGCCCCTTCAATAACATTTGATTTTTATTATCACTCGCAATTGTTGCTACATTCAAATGCAGAGCACTCAGTGGGAGCAATAAGCATCAGCATTGTGTGTGTGTGTGTGTGTGTGTGTGTGCGAGTGTGTTTTGTTCAAAATTGAATTGGTTTTGATTTTCATGCAACATTTTGTGTAATGTGGCATTAAATTTAGCATTGACTTGCCATGGCCCATTTTTAGTTCACTTTTGCACAAAGTTTTGGCCAACAAAACTTAACAACAGGAAGTCGCTGATAACAGACAGGCCCAATCACACTACACACTACACACACACACACACAACGTTATCAAACTGCCAACAAACTGTTTTGAATTACGGCGGAAGGTGGCAGGTTCAAAGCACACATGCAATAGATAACTACGGGCGGGACTCCATGGTAAAAACTTGCAACTTATGCCTGCACTTTTCACATTTTCATTATAAACAAGTGTGTGCATAAAACACGTGAGTGTGTGCGCCTTTCTCCCTGGGTGCGTGTGTGTGTATGTGTGTGCATATAAACAAAAATGACAGCCCTTTTGTTGCTGTCTCCTTGCTGGCGGCCGGAAATTGTGCGGCGGAATTTACTAAACACAGCTGGTGGTAAATAATAAACGAAAAAAACAACTGCCAGTAAGCAAAATACCTTATAACAAAGCAGTAAACTATGCGCTTTGAGTACTTTGCAACACTATAGCTATTAATGGTGCATTTTTGAAACCTACAAGAGAAACTTGCCATTGCGAAAAATGTTGATGAGGAAAGCGGGACTACCTCAAAAAAAAAAGGAGAAGAATGTATTTATGGGAATAAGCCTGTCTAACATTTATATTTATTTTATTAATATATTATATAATATATTTATTTCAACAATGTTATTTGTTTTCGGTCACATTTGACATCTAGAATGATTTATACCTGATTTAGGAATATTAAAAAATGAATGGTTTCAATTTAATCTGACTCTTAATACCAGCATACATACACAGTCGAGGTGTTAATTAAAAACATTTTATATCCTTTAAGTTCTTTTGAGTAGTTAATACTATTCTATAAATAAATAAATATGTTTGGCATGAAAAAAAAATTGAAATATTTATAATTTATTCAAATGACAATTTTAATGCTTTAAAAATTCAACTACACTAAATTATTCAACCAGCATATTTAACAAACGCTTTAAAGTTTATACTAAATGTTTTGATTCAGTGCGGCTAACTAAATAATTATCGGAGCTAAATGCAATAGTTATGAACGAAAAGTTTGATACAAAGAGCACTATAAATTCGTATAAAATTTCACTAAATATTTTACATAAATAAATATGTAAAAAGTGCTGCTAATGGCAGCAAATCGATAGGATAGAATTTGTATTTTTGACTTTATAAAGTGCACACACACACACACACACACACACTCCTGAATATTCCTGTGCGCACCCTGCAAAACAAAAAATGGCGTGTAATGAAAGGCAGACAGGATACAGCTATAACATGCTGATAGACGTCAGTCAAAGGTGCGCTGAAAATTTTGTAATCGCATACACACAGACAGCTGCGCATGTGTGCGTGTGTGTGTGTGTGTGTGTGTTCTTGAGGCAAATAAAAGTTTGTAAACTTTTGGGCCAAAAAAGAGTGCGTCATCACGTTGGCTTTTTTTTATCGCTCAAGTCATTTTCTGTAGATGACAAGTTATGCCACGCATGAAACAAGTCTGCACCCACGTTTTTTGTTTTTTGTTGTATTTGTCGTGGCTGTTGTTGTGCACATATGTCGTATTTTAATATTTGTGTATTGAAAAGTTGTTACATGTTGTGTGCGAAATTAACTTTTATTTTTGGGCTGCAATGTGGGTCTGACAACCATTTAAATACTTTAATGCGTATTCCATTTGTGTTATTATGGTAACAGTGTATTTTTTAGACTGAATATTATTTTTGTGATATGAGAACGTATCATATAAAATCAGTGTTTGATGTATTTTTTATTGGTATGGCCTGCGGTGAATTTACAATTTACAATTCCTACATATAATACTCATATATATGAAGCCATTCAAAAATATAGTTTTGAGTAAGCAAATATTTATATTCATATTTTATTTAAGTGATTCTGACTAGACGTTATCCTATACCTTTTCTGAAACTTTTGTAATGCGTCTAACTTATTGGATTGTAGTAGAATTTTTGAGATTTTTTTTTAATTAGAGGCTTTATTTAAAGATATTAAAATATAAATATTTAAAAAAATTAAATTTGCGTGTGGTAAAGGGATATCCACATCATATTTTAATCATTTTTATTAGAGAGAAATACATTATATTGTTATAGATGTTATATAATACATCCATGTTAATTCTCTAATATACCTCTATTAAAAAATTAAAAAAATTACAGGGCATTAGAGCATGTGTGCAGATTATCTTGATCAGGGCAAATAAAAAAAGAAAAGTATTTTAATAAACTAAGTCAACATTGAATATAACTGAGAGCTTATAAAAATAGTTTACTGAAAAAGTATTCAAAAAAATGCAAAATTTAAATTGACAACGTAGCAAAATAAACTAAATAATTGGCCAGTGCAAAAATGGTTATGAATTTAATAACTTAAGAAAACAAGTTTGACACACACTCACACACACACACATGCTCGTCACATGTTACATAAATTCTTTAGAGGCGCGTTGGAAAAACTTCAAGTCAAATGTTGCAACGTTACATAAATTGAAATAGTTTTGTCGTCAAGTCTCAAAATGCATGCGAAACTTGCCACAAGATGTAGAAGAAGAAGCACACGCAGCACCACCAGCAGTAGAGTTGACATTTTTTTTAATTAAACTAAACTTGAGGCTGCCAAAAGTTGTTGTTGTTTCATATTGCATATTGTATATGGAGGTCCCCCATATATGTGAGAACAGCCCGAATAATAGTCAAGTGCAAATAGAAATGTCTGCGTAGCAGTAGGCAAAAGTCATTTCAAAGTTTTAGTTTTAGTACGCTTGGTCAGCCATGACTTAACATGCATACAAGTATCTTATACAATTCTTATGAAACTAATCCTAACCCCTTGTCAGCGACAACCCCATCTGCCAGGGTTTCCAACAAGCAGCAACAAAGTAAAAACTCTTGTACAACAGGGCAAAACTTTTTCGATATTTCAAATGGGAAAATGTGTACAAGAATAAAACAAAAAAAAATCCTTAGACAATAACTTTCAAATCCAATTACGCAGACCCATGCCTTATGACATGCGTACCACTTGAATTCATGGGGTTTTTGCAGCCTGCATATTAAATTAGCCAGCAAATTGGGTGTGTGTGTGTGTGTGTGTGTGTCGGGTGCAGAGCTCAACATTTCAGACCTGCCAATTTAAAATCAAATTTTGTTTTTGCCACGTCACAAGGACTAGCGTGAGAAGGAGAGCACAAAATAAGCTCAAATTGTGCTCGACGGTGAGATGCCCTGTAGCCCTTAAATATCAAGTATAAAATATTGTTGATAGGATAAAAATGTCGATTGTTATCGACTAACGGGAAAACGAGTGCAATTACCCAAAATTTTAAAATATTTTGTTACATATGAAACAAAAGGGGACCATTTACGAAGTGCGCAATATAATGATAATTATCCAATTATAATCTGCGTATGGTTAAAGATAATTATATGACCTTTCACAGAGATCTGAATATTGCTCTAATAGAAGATCAAATCTTTTTCTACTCCAGCCGCTATAACGAAACACTGATAAATCACCAAAACAGAACTGCACAAGCCCTTGTCGGATCTATTCCTATAAATAGACTGAAGAAAAGACACTTCGGTCTTTTACAAAACAACTAAAAACAATTCTTAAGACGACAGCTTAGCCTTAACCTTAAGTAGAGCAGGAAAAAATAAACTAAGAAACAAACATTGTTAAATGCAAATTTGAAGCATGTTCATGTTTATAAACTCATATTATCTGTTAATATAATAAAGATTTGCATAATAAAAAAAGGTTAAAGATAATATATATAACCAATATATAATAAGCCAAGCTTTTATGATCTAAAAAATTGTTAATCGATTTTTAACGATTTTAAAGTGCTATCGCGCAGTTTACATAATTCAATATGACCTTAATTTTTATCTCTTAAGCCGTGTCTTGAAGTTGGTATTTAACAGAGCCATAGTTTATAGTCGGAGATCTCTTTAATATAAACATATATAATAATTTTACCGTTGAAGATTTGCTACTACTTATTGCCTAAGAATCTTTTTACGTGACTATTATACCTTAATCACAAATTTGAATGGGTATTAACAATGGTCAAGTTGCGCGTTGCGTATACGCTATATTATGCATTGCGTATACTCAATGTGTTACGTGCAAAGGTTTGAAGCTTTTGTTTTCTGTTTTTGTCAATCGCTCCCTGACAGCAAATCTGATTTGTCAACGTGAAAACGCAAATGATTTATTTAAGTGTAAACTCATTTTGCTCTCAACAAGAGGCAGCTGGCGATGCAGAAATATGCAATTCATTGCACTTGTCTGTCTCTGTATCTACGCTGATAAAGCAACAACAACAACAACAATAATGATGACAACAACAATAAGATGGCTACTGCGCTTTTCACCTTAACAACATAATGGCAATCAACTGATGGAATTGACACAGCCACAGCCTTAGCATTAGCCTTCAGCTCCAGTCTCAATCTCAGCTTGTCTTCGCCCATTGTGTGGCTGGGCGGCAAAAGGGGGGCTAACGGTATCTAACCGAATGGGGGCGTTCGCCATTATTCATTTAAACCTGGGATTGAGCAAAGTGTTGCATTGCACAGCCGACAAATAGCCGCAGGCAGAAAGCATCCTGTACATTTCTTACTTATTTTTTGCAGCTTACCAAGCCCAAACCCGAACTTTGGGGTTGCTGTGGGTTTCAGCTGCTGCTGCTGCTGCTGTTGCTGCTGCATTAGGGCCACAGGCCAAGAAATTGGCTTCGATTTGTTTGCGATTTAGTATACAAATTGTGTGTGAGCTGAAATGTTGCTCTTCAAAATATATAAGCCAAACCAAAATTGGTTCCATAGCATGTGTGAGCAGTGTGGCAGACTAGGAGTCTATGCATGTGTGTGTGTGTGTGTGTAGGTATTTTTAGACTTTATTAAATTGACTGGATTTAGAAGTGGCATTACTTAGCCTTGCTGGAATTGACTTCAATTGGAATTGAAAGCCGGCACTGTATGAAAATATACTTTCCAATTGATGGAGAATTTTAAATTTATAATTTATATCGAGCAGCATAACTTAAGCGGCTTTGCATTTAGAACACGCTTAAGTTGTAGGCTAAAAGCCTGACTTTAATCAAATACAGTCTCAAAGAAATCCCAAATTTTGAATGTGCAGCAATTTTATCACATGGTTTTCAAATTGGGCAAGGACCTTTAAAATTCTCTGTATTACAGTGTTCAGAATTATAACTTAATTCTCCTAGGTTAACCTAATCTAAATTTGGGATTATGTTTGACAACCTTCTTTTAATTACCCATCACAGTTCAGCTCAAAAGCTATTAGAAAAGAGCAACAAAAGATGACCAGATGCAAGGTGTAAAGCAAAAATAATTAAAATTAAGACACTTAGCAAAACACAACAATTAAATAAATAAATACGATAAATGCAATGTAATCACAATTTTCTATAAACCAAATTTAATTTTCATAAGAAAGACAAGTTTTCTTTGAAGTCTCGAAGTTTAAATACCCTGGCTGACATAGAGCATAAATTTTATACATTTCTATAGCAATTTTGGGGTGCAGAACATTAAATACATACAATAAATACTTTTTGTAAGAACTTACCTTAGCACATCCTTCAATCATCAAATGTTGACCTGAAAAAAATTAAAAAAGAAATTAAAATTATATAATATAATTTTTAAAAAATATTTATAAATATATGATATAATAGGTGTAAAGATAACAAAAGCTGGCCTCGATTTCATCAAAGTGCGCACATATTTAAAGCCATGTAATATACTCGTAATTCCGGCCAGTGTTTCCTTCGAATCTTAAAGTTAAATCGCACAAAACATTTTGTTTGGCATGTCGAGGATGCCAGAGCAAGAAACATGATTGTCAGCCATTATTGTTGTTGTTGCTGTTGTTGCTGCTGCTTGCCATTTCAGATTACGGCTGTAGTTTAGTTGCCATGTACAGTCGGCCGACACATGCCTACAAGCTTATTTATAATAAAAAATCATACATGGCCGCACAGACAATGAGACAATAGGCGACTCTGCAGCGCAGCCAACAACAACAACAACAACAAGAACAACAAAAACAACAATAATAATGTGGCACGAACAGAAAAACAAACGGCGGCCGGAGTTAAGCCAGTGGCAGCAGGCAGGCCTAACCCAATGTCGAGATGAAAGTCCCGCCCATAAGTCGACTCTTGTCTGCCAGCCAGAGCGAGGTTGAGCCATCATTAACTGCGTGGCTTCCATATGTGTGTGTGTGTGTGTGTGTGTGAAGTTATGTAGCCATACTCGCACACACACACACACAATTACGCCCACAGACTACACACCTCATCTAACCATTCATTGACATCATTCAGCATTGTAGATAACATTCAGTCAAATGCTCTGAGGATTATCCACCTTGGGCAACAAAACCAAACAGTGTAATGAAATTTTCGAAATATCTATGATGATTTGCGGTTGCCATGATTGTCGGTCGCACATGTGTATATACGGTGGTGTGTGTGTAGTGTGTGTGTGTTCGACACTTCCGCATTGCTATCTATACAATAGGTCTACACCCCGGCTATACTGTGAGCTGTGCTCTGGCCTTTGGTTTCCGGCAATTTCAAGTGACTAAAGTCACACTTGGAGCCTTTTTGGCCATTTCATTGTTTGCCCTTTTTGGCCGGCCAATCTGTGCGCTGCCATGTGGCAGCTGTGGTTTTAACTCTTGTGCATCCAGGGATTTTGACTACATGATGCTTACAACATTGTTATTAATTTTCCTAAATTGAAATTTTCTGCTTTAAAGGACCTGGCCATCATTTGCTGTTGGCCGGGTTTCGGCCAAGCGTTTGTGCTTTAATTATTATTTTTTGTGCAAAATAAATCGGAACTGTTCTGTTAAGCTGCCAAAGGGCAAAAGGTCTTGCAGATTATCCGATATATATATATGCCTATATATGATGTGGAAAGCCCATCTTCGTAATTAATTTTTACTCAGATGTTGTTTGTTTTAGAGCTTGTTTATTTTTTATTTCAAGTTTCGTCTATTTTTCGCCTGCTTTTAAACCGTGTCTAGAGTATTGCACAGTCGCGTGTACCCGACTGTAACGTTCATAGTTGCATTTCTTATTCATAGTTCAAATGAATAGTTGAATTCAATATTGGAATGAATCACTCACTGGAGAACTCCGGGCCATTGTCAGGCACACTTTATTCTGTCACATTTATAATTTCTGACTTGAGGACACCACAAAAGCTCTCTCTGGAGTCTGCCCGACTATTTTGCAATTGTCGAACTCTGACCTCGCCCTTTGCCACTTGCTGTGCAATCTGAAACGAGATTTTAATGGCATTTTTTTCAGCATTGCATTTTTCAATATTTGCCTTGGCTTTGGGCGTGACAGTGGGCGTAAATTCAAACTGACAGCAAAATAATTTTATTATTTATGGTGATGACGACGTCGACAAGATGTGGGCTGGGGCTGTGGATCGTGTGTAAAACTGTACGGAGCGACTAAAAAGTTGTAACGGAATTATTGTAAAATTTGTGGAAAATATAACGTAGAGCGCAGGAATATGCGCATTCCGAATGCTGCTAGCTGCCTGTAAAAACTGGGCGTTTGCACTGTGCCCATGCCCCGAATGCAATCATAAATTTTTGTGTGTAGCATGCAAAATAACGTAATAACATTAAATATGCAAATGCCCTTTGTCAGCCATGCATTTACACATGGCAAACACACACACACACATGCTCACTGAAAAATTGGCACACACTCAGAGAAAATTCAGACAAATATTGTCAAAAATAACAGGTAAATTTCGTAAAATCAACTAACTATTTTCCATGATTTCAAAATCGACCGCTGCAAGTAAGCGTCAAAAGATTTTACAGATAAGATTTTTTAATGGAATGACAACTTTTCTTAAAATTAGAATTAAGTTTACTTTTCAAACAATTTGTATACTTAAAATGGCCGTAAAACGTTTTATTGAAAATTAATGTTTCTTTAAAATATGAACTGTATATGAGTCTTTTCCGAAAAGAAAAACACCAAAGAATTTTTAGGTTATTTACAAAAAATCCTTGCTATGTGGTAAAAAGTATTTACCCGGAATCGACCTGATTTAAATATACAATTCATGTATTTTTTTGCCAAGTGCATTTACAACAAACCCGTATGTGTATTCATTCATTCACATAGTATTCACTGTTAGGCTGCTCATTTCAATTCTGAGTCTGCGTTTACGTCTTCAGAGTCGACTTCATCACATACATTTTGCAATTTGCATAAAGTGAAAATGATGCACATTTCTGTTTTCCTACGACAATTTGCCTTTATTGATTTTCTTTGATTTTCTTTACACACACACACACACACACTTACAGTTGAACAGTTGGTACAGTGGCTTCGCTCAAGCAGCTCACTTCGAGCTGCTTTACATGTGTTTTGAATGACGTTGAGTGCTGCTATGCAAACATTTTCTAACGAACACTTAGTGCAAATAGATTGTGCTGAAGCACACAACTGTGTGTCTGCGTGGGGTGTGAGTGTAGTGTGTGTGTAGTGTGTGTGCGCGTGACAGTCACAGTTCTTTTCTACCCGTTTTTTATTGCATGCCAATTACTTCTTATTTTGTTACTCGTTCGCCAAGTGAAACGAGTATATTCGGTTATTGGCTTTGCCGTGTCAGATAAAGTTCCTACTGGGGGCGTGGCAAACCGATAAAATCGACATACCTCCCTTAATGTCGAAGCGAGATACGTAACATTTTCTCAGACAGATTACTGGTGACCTCTTCTAAAGATCACTCACACATATTTTTTATATCTTGAGGGCGGGTAAGCCGCGAAAATCCACAACTTCCAGAATTTTAGAGCTAGAGTCGCTAAATTTGACAGGCAGTTATCTGATGACTTCCGGTAAATAAATAATGACTAATAATAAAGAACGAATAAATAATAGTTCAGCCAATTTTAAACTGTTTTAAGCTGTTATCATTTTGTGCACGAGTATTCCGCAGTCTGTTACACCCCACTGGCACGTCCTTACTTGTTTTCTGTGTGTGTGTGTCTTGAATTTCATTAGTTTTCTCCTGTTGTTAAATCAAAGTAGACATTATGCACAGCATTACATTTTATTGAGGGGCTGCAGCTATGTGACTGCAATTGTTATTACCAAGGCATGCAAATTCTGCGGCTGCATATAAAATAATTACGTATTTTTGCTGAGCCAAGTCTTATCTAGCTCTCAATTCAATAAGCGTTGCTTTTATTTATTTTATAAAACAGTTTTTAGCATTTGCGAAAATCTGTTCTAGCAAATAACCTGTAAAAATTCCACATCTTATCAGAAATCAGCTCATTCAATTTCAGAATTCACAGCAACAAAGTTACTTAACAGTCATATGTTTCCCCTGTCCCACTCTTCTAGCCGGCTGTGCGTTGTTTATAATTTCATATAAACCCATATATGTTGGCCAATATTTGTGGGCTGTTGGCCATGTGCGCCGGAACTTTATATTGCGAGAAAAGTTTGCAATATCGACAAGAAGTGCAACAGTCGCTGCCATCTTCGCAAATTGGCCAATAAAGCGTGCTTAAAATATTTGGCACAAGTTGCGGGCATTACCTATCAAATAAAGTTGGTTACAGATCCCACACACGCACAACCAATCCAGTAAAAATTGGCACAACTGTTGGGTGTGTTCTTAGATTTCTAATGTTCAAATGATAATGGAACGAAATGTGTATTTTACTAGAGCTAACAGTCACAGGGCGTATGTATATATACATATATGGTCCCAACGATTAAAATATATTTTGCTATTAAAATTGTGGTTAGGTATGAAACAGCCAAGGAGTTCTTCCAATGTCTTTGTTAAGTACAAAAATATTTTTCCTATCGCCAGCTCCATTATTTTATTTTTATCCATATAAAAGCACAAAATTATCGAAATCAAGCAATCTATAGATGATAAAGAGTATCTGATAGCTTATCATTTCCTCGTTTTATATTTGTTTCGCAATGCTTTGTATTTTCGGGGTGTTGCTTTTGTCAAATTTTAATTGATTCAATTGCCTGTACGTAGTGCAGTCCATGTAAGCCAACACTTGCTAAACGCCCAACTCTACCGACTTGGATTACACTCACACACACACACACACACACACTCTTAGCACACGTATTTGTGTTGGGGCAACAGTGCACCAGGACTCGAGCGTGCGATTCCCGTTGCGCTTGCTGAAATTAGTTTGGGGATTTCATTTGTTGTATAATGGGATTGATCATTAGTTGGTATTTTGGAAGCCAGTTTGGTTAACCCGGTAGATGCCAGGATTTACACATATCACACAAATGACCAAATATTTGCACGGCAACTAGGCGCCAGAAATGGGGCTCATTAGCAATGACAGGGATTTCGATTTAATTAAATTGTTTAAAAATAGTTTGTTCAAGAATGGATTGGATTCCATTGTTTCACGTTTTTCTAAAACTAGAAATTACAGACCGGTTTTAGATTTAGGATATAAAAACTTTAAGTTTTCAGATTAATAGTAATACATTTATCGCCCAAAAGAAAAGGGAAATAAAATTTCTTTATTGTAGAGTACTTCGACTACATACTTGTTATGGACTGTGATATACAACGTCAAATAAAATGTTAAGATTTTTATTGACAGATTACAATTGACAAAGACATGTAAAGCTCCCATATTTCAAACGCCCATAACTTTGTCAAAACTCAACCGATTTACACGTCTGATGGCATTTTGTCCATGGTTTATCTTCTAGATTGATTCTGCATTCAAAATATATGCATTATTGAAAATATTTTTTTTTTGAATTTTTTGGCAAAAAAAGCATGTACCCCCCCTTACTCATTTTGGAAAAAAAATTTTTTTCAAAATTTAGAATCCGGAATTTCTATTTTTAATCGATTATGGTTGTCACAATTAGTATAAAAAACAAAATTAAAACCTATTCTGTCCATTGTAACTGTCGTCAGTTCCTATCATGCGCAAGTCGGCCGATTTAATATAATTATAATTACATTTAGATACGACGAATGGGAGGGGAAAAGAAACTATTCATGCCATACGCCTAGAATAATTTCAACTGTCGTCGTCAGTTCTAATTACACTTATACCAGCTGTTAATTATCATCTAGCTGTTTGGCTAGTTTTGTATTCTTCTTTTGCGTGGCACAACCGTTGAAATCTCTGGCTGTGCTAATTTATGCCGCAGTTCCACACTTGCTCACCATTCAATTGCCATTTCGCTGAACATTCCACTTCTGCTGCTCATAAGCATTACGGCATGACCACATATTCGCATTCAGACTCACACACTCACACTCACATTCGCACACACATTCACAATTCAGCGGCAGTCGTTGCCCATTGGCATTCACAATCAACCACTTGGCAGGCCATAAATTTAACACACACCTAACCACATAGTGCCATGAGCACACACACACACACGGAACGGAAACCAAATCATTAGCCAGAAAAATTGACCAAGCCGCCGCCCTGGCAGGATATACGTGCACACGCAGACCACAGGACACCAAGCACACACACACACACAGTTCGCGTTTATTGAATTTTTGGACAGTGAGGAATAATTTTTGAAGCCAACCAAAGCAACGCAGTTTGGCAACCGCATCCGGCAGCCGCTGGTCAGCCCATAATTATCTAACCAAAAATATGCAACTGCAATTTGCAGTAACAGAAGGCCCTCCCCAAACACCCCCACACCCCCCACACCCATATGGTCAAAGCACACATGGCCACAAAGAGGTCACGCAGCTGTAAACAGTCACCCAATTTAACATGAATTATTTTTTGCTTTTTCCACTGCTTCATTCGATGTGATTTGTTTATTGTGGCTTGTGATTTGTTTAAGTGCAACGTCAAATGAAAATTAATAACCAGTTTGTTTTAGCAAATACTGAATAGATAAATTATAGACAGATGAGTATAATACTTGTGGCGTAATATTTGTATAAATAACTCTATTAAATGTCGTTAGGTGCATCAGTTGATAATAACAATAACAATAACATTGTATGACAAAACTGAATGGTGCTCGATTTATTTATTTTTGTTATGCGTTTTGCAACACTTACAAGTATATGTGAATTCATAATATGTTTGATTTTGATGCCTTAATATGTTTTTATCTATATATACCCCGACTTGGTAAATGAAGCAACACTTTCCGCTTTTGTAAAAGTCTGAAACTCAAACCAAATTATAAATATAAAGCTCGTCATATGGTGGATTTGATTTCAAAGAAAATTGCTCGCTGAGCCGCCAACGTAAATTTCCCCTACTCACAGAAATAATGTTGATGAAAATGTTCGCTGAAGAAATACTCAATAAAAATAGCGAATATTTAAACAATTTTTTTAATAAAACAAGCAATCTTGAGTAACGTTGGCGTTTAGCTATTATATTTTTTCGTATCCAGTTTGGTGCGTGTTAACTCAAAGTTGCGAGGATATCAATTTTATATCCAGTCTTTATTATTCAGTCTTTATATAGTGTATATCTGCCGAACGAAAGTTATGTTTAATTAAAAAATAAAGTGTAAAAGTTGGGACACTTTATTTCACGTTCATTAAGTGTTCAGCAATATTTCTCCGGAACTTAACCTGAGATATTATTATCACGTTTATTTAGTTTTCATACATTTTGTTGGCAAATGTATGTCAATTACCATTAAAATAATTATGCCTAATTTAAAAAATAATTATCAAGTTAAGTTAATATTTAGAAGCGAGAAATTATTGAAGCGCTTTTTCGTTTTAATTGTTGTGTAATTTTCCAGCGAAACATGACAACCCGGAGCGCGTAAAATGACGGCTTCATCGTGAAAACATTTAATAAACTCAAAATTGACAATAAACGCTGGAAGCCTGCAGCCATATACCAGCTATATAACCATTGTGCCAAGCTGTATCCCGGCGATAATCAAGTTCAGCAGACAATCAGTTTCATCTGAGGAGCCACCTCCAATATTACAGAGCAGAATCAGCAATTTCACTCTGATTAAAATCGCACTATTTTGCAGGGGGGCGGTGGAGGGGGAAACAGAGTGAAAATTAAACGAAGGCAGCAACAAGCAATAACAGCACGGACATGGGGGACAAGGATACCGGACTTAGATAACACTCACAAAGTCATGAGCATATCATCGATGTGCCAGACAGAAAACAATTGCAGTGCGAGCACGAGGCGCTAAAGGACTGTTAAGAACAATGGGGCACGACGCTGGGACGTGCAACAGCAGCAGTAACAGCAGTGTGCCATGCAGCAGTAACAGAACCAAATTAATGCATTGTCCTTCAGGAGGGGGACAAACGGCTGGCAAACGCGTCGCATTTATCAGACACAATACCGCACATAAGTAACGCACAAAAGGCCAAAGCCAGCCAAGCAGCACGACCCAAACAGGCAGCACTAAGCACACACACGCACACATGCACACACAGAAAAACACACAAGCCTCAGTACACACACACGCGCGAAAGGGTCAGTTTTTGCCGACTCGCTGACAATTGCCAGCAATTGAAACCTGCATCAAACGTTGAGTGCTTGGGGCAGCGCAAGTGTTCCCCTAATAAATTTCTATACAAATTGTTTCACATTTCTCCTAAAAGGGCTGGGGTTCCATTTGAAATCGCTCGACATGCACACATGTTGGCATTTCTGTTGGTTTTATGATAATATTTGTTTGTTTCGCCTTAAGCAAATTTAATCATATGTTAAACTGATGTGTAGGGACTTTAATTCCATCATTAAAACCCCTTTGGCGAAATTGTAAGGAAAGCTATTCAAAAACACACAAAAACTAGTTCAACATTTTTAGAAAAATAATTTGTTTACATGTGAATAAAGTTGAAGAAAAAATTGTATTCTAAAAATAGATAAAGAACATAATAAATCAACTCATAGATAATATTAAGAAAATAATTAATTAAACACACTCCTAAGGGAATATTTATTCTTAGATTGAATGTAGTCAAAAACGTCAAAAAATATTGTACAATGTTGTACAGAAAGCGATTAAAGCCACACCAGCTTTGGTATCTTATAATCTATCTTAAACAAGCGAAAAATGTCATAATAAAAACTCCCGAATTTTGGGTGAAATATAAGTAGTTAGCAATGCAGGGAACACCCCACAGTCGGCTATTCTTTACGTACCAGCAGCAAAACCTGCAGCTGGCAACATTTGAAGTTGTCTTTTGCTTTGCAGCAAAACCAATTATGATGGCGCAGAACTCATTAAAGGGGTTAAGCTCCCCCCATTGCAGCGTACACTTAACTGCTGCCTATCTCCAGCTCGTTCGTTCTCTTTCTTCTTTTTGGCTCTTTCGCTGTATGAGTTATGTGTTGCGCAATTAACATTTGCATTGCTGGCACAAAATACTTTTGCATAACATTCTTTTTTTTTGTTGTTTTTGGCAAGCACTTAAAATTAAAAATTACAATTACATTTAACTTGGCACAGCCCGAAGCCGGAAATTTTGCACTGCGACAGTCGACGCGTTTTTGTTTACCATCGTTCTTCTTTTTTTAGTTTTTTAACATCACAAACAATGCAAAAAGTTGCTGAAACTAAGAAGTTGCGCGGCGTTACTTTATTTGCCACTTGCTCAAAGTTGCCAAGTTGGCAGCCCCAGCCAGAGTTGGCTGAGAACAGAACACAGGTTTGCCATTTGCCTGACGCGCCCCTAGTTATGGCCAACTTATGGCCAACTATTGAAAAATTCATTAAGTGGCAAATAGACGCATTATGTTTATGTCTCTTGCCCGGAGCCAAAAACTTACATGGCAAAAATATTTGATGCCAAAAATAATTGTGCTTACGATTCACAATATTATATATTTATTGTCAGTAGGTAAAACTTGGCTTGAGGCGTCACAAAATATATATTATTCAGCTCTAGTAGCAGTTTTCGCACAGTTTTCTACCTTTGTATCAGTTATCAATAAAAATGTTTACCACCATATTGGACTTTTTGTGTACAATTTCAAGATGAATTTCATCTGTGTTAAAGATACTTTTGCGCAAAACTATTTGAGCTCTCTTTGTACTCATTCTCAGGACAAGTACTAGGTATACAAAATTGTATCCAATAGTATTCATAAATTTTCCAGTTAGTAGGTGAAGCCCTCCAAACCAACAATTTTTTTGAGAAATTTTGATGATTTATCTATGGACTGGCTGTCGAAAATACGCAATTGATGTGTGTAGAAAATTAATGTGCTGCCAATTAGCCGCAACATG
Source organism: Drosophila robusta (assembly GCA_035043565.1). Taxonomy (NCBI): domain Eukaryota; kingdom Metazoa; phylum Arthropoda; class Insecta; order Diptera; family Drosophilidae; genus Drosophila; species Drosophila robusta. The sequence continues at coordinate 5,065,125 of JAWNMW010000583.1, read as the reverse complement.
GCTAACACACATCGCAGATATTTGCCCAACCAGAAAAAACTTTTAATTGCATAAATTTGCGTAAATTTACAGCGACAAAACATTTTTGGGGGTAAATTTTGGAAAATTGTATAAACCGAGCTAAATGAAAACTCGCGACAAGCTACAAAAACTATGCAACAAAAAAATAAAAATGCATCTCGTTATTTATTATAGTTGTGCATTAGCTTAACAGAGTGTGAGCTGCTGAAATAGATTTTAGTGGATACATATTTCAACATTTATAGTATATAAATTTCAAGTAGCTGTTGATACTGAGCTGGAAATTGTCCTTGTGGAAAAAATCAAATAAAATTTGTTGGCACTTGAACTAAGCATACTTATACGAATAGAATATACACTAGACTTTAGATATATGACCTTGGGCTGGCCCCACCAGGCATTGTTTGCCCGGCGAAATAAAGCATATATCAGTTTGGGAAGGGTGCTGTTTTGCCACCTCGTGTTCATCATGATGTTCATAAAAATGAGCTAAAGTCCCGACGCAAGTGGGTTTATTATGGATGTGAAGAAGTATTCGAGTATTATATTTATTATATGGCAGGCGACGTCTTTGACGGCACATTTAGCACACATTAATAAGACCGCAGGAACGTGCGCCAAACAAAAGAAAGAAGAGAATGAAAGCAAGGAGGGAAAAGTGAATCTAAAACACACACAGACACTGCCAACAATAATCAGTCATCATAATGATGCCGAGACAAGGTCGAACTTCTGGAATGGGCATAAAAAGCATGCGTCGAGTGTTTGGCAAGAGTAAATTAATTGAATTCATTATGTCTGATATATGCATGTTGTATATATACATAAGCATGTGCTTCAAATGGGCATTTAATCAAATGCTTTATTCGCCATATTAAATATCATGCTGAGTGCCACAAATTTCAGCTGCTAAATTAAGCGAGTCATGTGCCACAGATATATATTATCTTTATGGCATGCTCTGAGTAACTCACAAAAACATGGAAATTCATAATATCGAAATTTTTCTAGTTTTACGTGTTATTGTTATTATACAAGTTTTTCTTATTTTCCATCCTCAATTTTTCATTTTTCAAAAATTTGCTTGAATTGAGGTGCATTTTAATCTCTCAACTACAAGTTACTGGACCTTTCATTCTTCTTCAATAAAAAATTAGTATAAAAAACAACATTAAAACCGATTCTGAGGGTGTCATATTTTTTGTCAAAAATCATGCAAAAATTGACTAAAATTTTAACATGTAAAGCTCTCGGATCCATAGCTCCCATACTTCAAACGCCCATAACTTTGTCAAAACTTAACCGATTTGCACGTCTAAAGGCATTTTATTCATGGTTTGACTTCTAGATTGATTCTGCATTCAAAATATATGCATTACTGAAAATATTTTTTTTTGAATTTTTTGGCCAAAAAAGCATGTACCCCCCTTACTCATTTTGGAAAAAATTTTTTTTTCAAAATTTAGAATTCGGAATTTCTATTTTTAATCGATTGTGGTTGTCACAATTAGTATAAAAAACAACATTAAAAGCGATTCTGAGGGGTCAAATATTTTGTCAAAAATCATGCAAAAATTGACAAAAATTTTAACATGTAAAGCTCTCGGATCCATAGCTCCCATATTTAAAACGATCATAACTTTGTCAAAACTGAACCGATTTGCACGTCTAAAGGCATTTTTTTCATGGTTTGACTTCTAGATTGATTCTGCATTTAAAATGTATGCATTATTGAAAATAATTTTTTTGAATTTTTTGGGAAAAAAAACTTATTTGATGGCATTTTGTACATGGTTTGTCCTATATCATGGTGTTGCCAGCAAATGTTTTTCTGTGATATTTGGGGGAGCTTTAGAGTGAGTATATATTTTAAATATGGAGCCCAAAAAGTATCTTAAAAACTGAGGGAGATATAACCATTTCCGATTTTTTTAGGTGGGGCGCTGGGTGGGCATTCTAGTGGGCGTGGCCGGGAAATCCAGGTCGCAAGGGGCTATCAGCACACTACATACCAAATTTGGTGACTATAGTTTTACTTTTTACTTTGTAAACGTAGTATAAAAAATTTATTTATCAAAATTTTCTACATTTTCTTGCTGTTTAATGTTTTTTTTTTACATTTTGATAGGAATAGTTTTTTAGTATCGACATATTCGGTCGCATTAAAATTGTACTTCACTCTCTCAATTCATAATATCCCTTTTATATTGCAATTTTGTTTTTTATCCAGTCACCTTCATTTTATATTTCTCGAGTTCATTAAATAAAAATTCAACTCATTATATGTTCATCGGATTTCTTAAAACACAGTGAAGTTTTACCTTAAAATCAATCTCTTGTCGTAATTGGAATTCGTGCTGAACTCGAATTAAATACATATGAATTATCTTGTCACTGCTTCGAAAATCACATTTATACCATGCGACAAGCCAAAAGAAAAGGAATAAAGGCAAATACTCATGTATATAAAGTGTATTCTTGCTTTGTTCAGCAATGTTTTGTGCGAATCACATTACATCAGGAATTAAGTTGATCCCGCCTTAACCAACACTTTCACGTTCGCCAACCTTTTGCCCTTTTCGACGTGTTTGCCATTTCGTATTGTTTGCGTTTCATGCGAGGGCAGTTTGATACCCAAACGAATTCTACTACTTTAATCCAATACTTTTAATCGACTGAATTGTGATAAAATTATTAATGTTAATTAAGACAAAGAGCTCAATAATTAAAGGTGCTTAATTTAGGAGAAGAATAATAATGATGACTTTGAGTTCTTATCTTCGAACTTTTTTGTATTTCTGAGAAATCCCGACAACTTATTAGACAGCCTTGTTTGCCATGAGCAAATATATATGAATATGTTTATATTTCCTTTTAATATTGCCCGTTTGCTGCTGTTCGTGGTTATCGTTGTTGTTGCTGTTATTGCCTATACGCATGCCGCATGATTATTATTGTTACAAAATACATTTTCAATGAATATTAAATGTGGACACATTTTTAAAAAGTTTTTGCCATTTCGTTTTTTTCATGTTTGCTTTTTATTTTGATGCAATTTATTTTTATCATTACGCGGCACCAAACAAATTACAATAAATATTGTTTTTGAGGGTCCCGCATTTGATTGTATCTGACTGCTCATTTGTTCGTACATGTATTCAAATTGAGATTTCTCCGGTTCAATCAAAATTAAAAAGAACATTGAAATTCTCTTAACATATTGGAATGTAAATGTGTATAAGTTGCTTGACAGCTGCAATTCGTCTGCTGTCATTAAGTTTTTCCTGATTTCATCCTTTGATCAATTCGAATTATTCACGTGAGTGCGTTTCATTTAATTTTGCAAGGCATACCTTCAAATAAAGAAAAACCGAAAGAATGTTTCTGTCAAGAATGGCAGATATCCTATAAAAAGTTGAAAGCCATCTTTTATAGTTAACAAAGATTTCGGTTGCGAAGGAGATATTGCTTATAATAAATTCCTTTTAAATTAAGTTAAAAGTATATAGTTTTATACGTATTATTCTGGTAACAACGAAAACGATTTCAAATTAAATTAAATCAATTAAACAGAAATCAAGGCTTTGCCCACCAAAGGGAAGATCGAAATCGAAATCAGAAGAATGTCGATACATACAAGGGAGGTGCTTAAAATAGAATGAAAAGTCGAAAGATGCTGACATAAATTGATCAGATAGACAGCCAGACTTGGTTATCAGGTTGTATATGCTTTATGGTTTGAATATACATTTGCATTTGTACATACAGGGTATAACAAATAAAAAGGAAAATATTTTGGCCCCATTTATTATGATATTAACGTTTATTCTGTCCATCTGTTTTCTTAACAAAAGATATATATATGGCCAATGTTCCGTACCTGATTAACCGTATTGACTATAATTGGGCGCTTGTAAGGTAATAAATATGCCAATTACTCATATTCGGCTGGTTGAATGCGCGGCGAATGCAACGGCAAATTTGTAAAGAAATCGTGTAAATTGAAGATGTAAAGTCAAGGATGCACATGCAACGAGTGCTTGCTGTGCTGTGCAGCAACTGTTAATGGGAGTCGTGCAACTCTAATAGCTGCCACAACGCGAGGCCACATCAATATGTTGGCTGAGTGGGCTTACCGCCAGTCAGAGACATTGAGACACCGTCAAGAGACACGTGACACCCATTTCAAAACGGCGTTGCGGTTGCTGCTACTGCTGCTGCTGCTGCTGTCATTAATAGTGGGGCATGCAACGTTCGCAGTGAGGCGCTTAAGTACTTCAATTAATTAATTGCAATTTGTGAAGGCGAAGTGTGTCGATGGCTCATTGCCAGCTGCGAAGAGCGCAACGTGAGACATAAAGTGCGTTTAGTGTGCAGCCGTTGAGCCAGCCAACGGACGCCACCCGATTAACTCCCCTTGCCCCAGCACCTTTAGTCGGTGATGGGGCGGCAGAGGTAGAGACAGCATTGTGTAACATGCCCTGCGTACACAGCATGGCGTATACTTGATATGCTCTGCTGTTGACGTGTTATTAACACGGCAACCACACGAATGCATCACCAGCAGCAGCAACAGCAGCAGCAGCAGCAACAGCAGCCCAGTCTTGCCAGGTGTTGTCGTCGCTGTCAGGTTGTTCCTTGATCTGCTGCTCATCCCACGTACAGGTTAAACGGGCGTGGCAGCAATACGGGCGCATAAATAAATGATGATGCCTTGCTTAAGATTCAGCAGCACGCACATACATATTGCGAGACAGCTCAAGTTTATGAAGATGAACGGCTGCTCAAAGCCGCGATAAGCGCTCAAGTCTGAATTGAAGTCTCAGCCGCGACAGGTGAAATACTTATAAGGTGCTTGAAGTTTTTCATGGCATCGATTTGTAATCGAATATGAAGTATGTATAAGACTTTGATATGCGTGTCTATATGAGCATACCATGCAGCAATAAAACAACGCCCCCTCCTAAATCAAAGAATTAATAATGCAAGACCCACGTTGGGCGCCATATTTGTTGAAGCATGTAGAGATTTTCGAGTAGGGCGTGTGAAAGACAGCCAGCAAAAGATTTTTATACTTGATTACAATTGAAAGTGGATACATATAAGCATTTGAATGCAGCCGAACTTTGGACTGAATAAGCTTAAAGACAAGCGACCCCTCTAAAAAAATCATAGATAGTCGTATAAGTTACAAAAGCTTCCCCTTTATAGAAAAGTCTTTTTGTCATCACAAATGTAGCGAATTTAAGCAAGGACACTTGACTCCACTCAGCAGAGAGATTGAACTAAGCTAGTTACCTCATCGTAAATCAAGAAACATCATAAAACACGAACGTCGAATTTTACAACTTTCTAGTAATAACATAATCGTAAACATCAGCAGTAAACATGTCTGACGCACATTCCATTAATTGCCCATCTGTGCAGATATGCAATATGCAAGCAAATTGCTTGAAATTAATATTTATGCGCCATGGCTGAGACTTATAAAATATGCAGAAAGTCAAGAGCAGACGGCGTCTACAATGCCAGCCACTACAAGTTCAAAGAGCCATAAAATTTCACTATAATTACCGCAAATCGCCCGCAACTAATTTAATAATAGCAGCAAACAAGTTGACCATCTTCGCACACACACACACACACACACAGCTGTGAGGGGCTGCAGCTGCATAAACTGCCTCGAATGGCCATTAAAAACCTCAACGTACTCCGCAACAGCCCCCACTCTACTGACATTATATTTTTGGACCAAATTGACGTTTGCAGGGCGCGTGCACAAAAGTTTCACGGCACTCAAAGCAGAAGCAACAGCGAGGACACCATAAAGCGACTGAAAGCCGGTGGCGTACTTTGTGGCAGGCACTTGAACGAGTACCTCGAAGCACCGCAGTTGGCATAAAACAATTGAACGTGCGCCGTTTGACGCGCTGCCTCTGGTTGCGGCCATAAAAACTAAGTGACACTCAAACTGAGACGCCAGGCTGGAGACTGAGTCGGAGACTGTGATTAATTGCCCTCCTCCGACCAAAGTTGTGCGCCGGGGCGAAACCTTAACAGTATCATTAAAAGTTTCTCACCCGCCGATGTCAACGTCGTCTTCATTTGGGCTTATGATAATAATTGGCCGTACCGACTTCTGGTACCGTCGCCCCATAGCTGTCAATACGGCCTGGACCTGTCAAATTTTGAACAGCCGGCTCAATTCATAGGGCGTGTCAAACGTTAGTTGGCCCCAATGGCTGTCATATTCACAGCGCCAACTTGGCGGATGTGGCAGCGGGTACCGCTGTGTGTGTGTCTGTGTGTGTGTGTGGGCGTTATAAAATTGATGGTGTTCGGAGCTCATGAATACGTCAAAAACAAATACGCTTGAAATGGGCACTTGATTATATCAGATTGTTACGTTAAGATGTCCAGTGATGAGGGGCAGAAACAAAAAAAATAACGTAAAAATCCGGTCAAAAGTTTAATGAAATTTTAACATTAAACTGACAGCAATGATGAATGTTTGTGACTTGGTCAAGTTGCGTATTTCCGTGCATATTTAAAATATTTTGGGTTAGCTTGCAACACGTGCTCAAGATAAAGCTGTGAATGAGGTGGAAAGAAGGAGAATGAAGGTTTTAAGATAAATGTAAATGGATTTGGCATTAGACTTTAAACTTTACCCAGACAACATCTGCTAAAAAACTCAGGCTTTGAATGAGGGAATCGTGTTGGACGCCAATTTTATATAAAAATAGAGTTCTTAGCAGATTAACTAAAACTTTAATGCATTCATGTTAGTTTATATGTATAAAAAAGTATTTTGTTATTGTATTGATTGTTGATTTATGAGCCACGCTGGGCGCCACCGTTGTATTTATGCACTAGCATGCAGTATTTATTTATTATTTATGCGCAACAACCTATCTTATCATTGTATGTATCTACTATAATTTAAAAGTTAGTGTTTATGTTGTGTGCTTAAAATTTATGGGACAAGTCGCGGCTACAAATAAATATATCTGCCAATATATAAAAAGCACTCTTTTTTATGCACAAAAATGTACAGCAATTCATTACACTTGATCCCTCCTCTTCTCTCCCAGCTGAATAGAATACCGAAACAATACTGAATAAATGCATGTCAAAAATCGCGTAATAAATCACAGCGGCCTTAGAATAACGGCATCGCCCTTACCCTGGCATAATTTATTTTCTAAGCCCCATCGCACTTTTGTTTTTCGTAGTTTCCCTTCAACCCCCACTCCACCGACACACAGCATATTGTACAAATTTGAAGCTTATTATAAGTTTGCCATTTTTTACGATTGTTTCGATCTGCTTTCGCGCTTGATTAAATTTGTGCTCGAGTTTTCAAAGCTTCATTAATCATTTTGTTTGAGTTAGCGAAGGTTCGCAGCGACGAAGTTTGCATAGTTTGTAGAAAAAACGAAAAAAATATTCAAAATAAAACATTCCTAATGAAAATCTTTAGCTGATGTTATTGCTGTTGTTGCCGCTGCAATTGGCATTGCCAATTGTTCACAGCGTGGCAGCAAAATACGAACAAAAAAAATATGAGATTTCTCAGCGATTTGCCAGTTTTTGTTCAGTTGAGCAAATTTCGCAGCTTTTGTCTACGGCCAATGAATGGCAGCTGGCTGCACGAGGCTGAACTGAATCAGTACTAAATAAATTAGAGAATTATAGCTGGCACAGTTGTGTAAGTAATGGCCCCCAAAATGGTAGTTGCTAACGACAAGTTTGAGCTTAAAGATTTGTGGGATATTTCAGAGCCAGAGGCAGGGGCAGAGAGGAGGCATAAGAATTATTTTAATTATTCCATTTTCAAGTAGTGCTCTGAGAAATGTTCGCAAAACCTCGTGCCGACTGAATGAAAGTGGTAAATTTTGCGTTGGCCACGTTCACGTTCACGTTCTCGAATACAAAGACCTTCATTTATTCATCATCAAAATGGCGTTGGCAAAGGCGCCGGCTAAGACAAAGACCGTACTTTTTGCCAGAGTTATTTGTATCTCAGAATGCAAGGGCTTCCAACAACCGACCGCAGCAACCAACAGCTCTGGTGACCACAATGCTTCAGCCTCTGGGCCGACGGCCAACGGGGCGGATGAGTTTGCCTTGTTCATTTAGCAGTCAAACGAAGTCCGTGGAGGACAACGACGAGGACAACGAGGACGCTGTCGTCTCCGTTGGCTTTCCGTTTCCTGCCCATTGCAAATTTCATGGCAATATATTTTTGCTGGCCAACCAGCTCAGCCATCATCAGTCATTTTGTCTAAAAGAATATATTGCAATTAAAAGCAGAAAATATGCTTTTGCACTGGGCCAAGAGCGCTGCACAGTTTGCTGCTACAGCTTTCAGCTATAGCTTCTGCTACCCGACTACTCAGTTACCTCCCCCACCCCCATCTTACCACTCTAACAGCACTTTCCCTTCTTTTATTTATGAGACGCAACACTTGGCTGTGCACCGCCCACTGCATTTTGGCAGTAAAAACTTTCGGTTTGGTTCCTCGCCGGCTTTGCTTGTTGCTGTTGATGTTTTACTACCCCCAGCAAATTAAAATTGCTTCATTCTGTTCGGCACTGTGTTATATACACTCCGTCCAAACACTCCATGGGAGCGTGCGGGGCTGCCTTTTAACGCTCGACACTTAATAAATTGTCTGGGGGTAGATAGGCTTTAATGAAATTGCAGTCGAGGCCAAAGTCTATTCGGGCCAGAAGATTGAAGATGCAGATAGGACAAAATAATTTACTTACATAAATATATCACAGAGTAAATGTTGTAAGCCATAACATTAATAAGTGCTTTCATTTTAGAGTTTATACAGATTTTCTTTACGATGTGCTTTGTTCAATGTCTAATTCACAACGTTTCCATAAATATGGTCTGCATTTAGATTGTTTTAAAATGAAAAGTATTAAATTTGAGATATGTAAAATATACATCGGGGTATAATAATCCTTAAATATACAATGCAATAAATACTCAAAATCTATAGATTAATATTTATAATGTCCTCGATATTTTAATAATTTTTGTTAAATACATATTTAATTTTAATTATTATGTTGATTCAGTTAAAAATCATTTACAAATAAAATATTTATAAGCGAAAAATAAAATGTTTTTAGATGCAACTAAAATTAATTTAAACTAAACCTGCTAAAAGACTTTCACTTCACGGCTTTAAGCTAATCCAAGTGCATTTTCATAAAGAAAACTTAATTCAAATATGAAAGCAGCTGAATTTTTCATTTGAAAACTTTTCCGTGCATAAGCCAAAATATAACAGCACCTGTTAGGAAGACGGAAAGGAGAACTTGAAAAGTCGCTTGCCGCTTAAAAGAAATGTCCAACAAATTGGAGAAGAGACGAACAAAGACGCCAAAAAAAAAAAAACACGACAGGAGATAAAAACCAAAAGCATTCTGAATGCCTGAAAATTCCATATATGTATATGAATTTGGCGAGTTGTGCTGGAAATTTTAGTGCCCCCGAGTAGCTAAAATGCGGCTGAGAAAAGAATGCCTACAAGGCCTCTCGTATGCCCACTCCTCCCCCAGGGCCCGGGCCCACACACTTTTCACACAAAACAATGAATGTCATCAGGATGGCATTGAGTTTTCATAAGATTCGCCCACGCATGCTGAATTTCTGATGAGTACTCAAGGCGCTGACGTTACGTATACGTAAGTATACATGAGGAAGAAGCAGCAGCAACCCTTTCTGGCGCAATTCTTTTTCGCCCTACCGCCGACTGCTGTCATTGAGTTTGCCTGCTTGTCAGCGACTTTATGAAGCGTGCCAAATTTGTGTTAGCCGAAAAGCGCTTTAATAGAAAAATTTATGCGCTCAGCCCGAAAAGTTTTTAATGAGCCCAACGACAATGTTCATTTTTTTTTTGTGGTTCCAGTTCAAAACGAAAGTTTTGCCGCCCATTTATTTATGTTTTAAGCGATAAAACACTACAGTGCCAATAAAATGTTTGCACTAAAATTATTGATCACTTGCGAAAGTTTTTATTTTTATTGTTAGCATTTAAGTAAGTTTTGGGTTTTGTTGTTGCTGACAATACATAAAGCGCTTAAGGCATTGACCAAATCTTTGTCGACATTTGCCCCAAAGCGCAAATATCAATCATACGCAGCGTGCACGGCGTATCAACAGCTGTCACGCTTCAATGTGCTGTTTACTTTAAGTCCCAAAAACAATTTCATAGAAACAACATTACTTTTAAAGCCCTTGCTGGAAACACATGTAGCACTTACAGCCCCCTCCCCAAAAAAAAAAAAACACAAAACAGGGTTAGAGGGTTGACTGACAAAAAGTAAACCTTTCACACTCGAGTTTAGAGACAAACTGACATATGGGTAAACCGTTGTGTGTTAGGGTAGCGACTGCTAAACAAATCACATCTGCGCAAATAAAATCCCAGCTAAAGTCAGCACAAAAGATCTAGCGAACCGCCAACAAATAGACACGCACACACACACACACACACAGTCGACAACTTCAGCTCGTTGCCCGTTAAGTAATTCCATATTTTATTTGGCTTGAGATAGTACAGCGCATTGTATGCTATATGCCAAGGCCAAGAAAAAGGATTTGCAAAAAAGGACTACGACTCGGACTGCGAATAGAGCTCGCAACCAAGAGGAAAGTAGTCACATTTGTTTGCGCATTTGCACGTAGATCTCGCTGGCTGGCTGGTTGGCCAGGTAGCAAATAATAAAAAAACTTATTTAAAGGGATTGCAATAAAGTGCCTGGCACATTGGGATTTGTCCCCTGCGCTATGCCATTTCTACCTGCAAATATTTGGAGCACACACACACAGAGATGCCAATGGCATGCTCCCAAATGAAAGGATTCTTTTTTCGCCACATGCCAATGATGGGCCTCCGCATTAGTCCCAGGCCTAACTGTGCCCAGTCTCCAACGTATGGCATTCGTTTTATGTGCAATTCCCTCAAGTGCTTTATTTGGCAAACATTTCAGTTGGCCGCCTCGTTGTTAACTCTTTGGTCTCTCTGCTTTGGTTTCTTTTCGATTTTTCCCTTGTTTGTTGAATTTTTTTTTTTGCTCTGCCTTTTTTTGTAATTTTTTTAAACTGTTGCATATAATTTATTGTAACTAAAAGTTTTTCTGTTTGGCCTGGTCTTCTTTTTTGTTGCTCTCTTGTGTACAATTTTATAGTGTCGTTACTAGTCAAGTGTGTGTGTGTGTGTGTGTGTCTGTGTGTTCACCAGTTCGACATTTTACTTTGGCAAAGTTTCAACTGTCAGCGTCGACTTTGCTGGGGATTAAAATTGACGTTAAGCTCAAGATTAGTAGTTGACTTGCTTTTGACTTTTGTGCACAAACCTTCCGCACATACGAGAATTCGATCCCTTTTTATTCCTTTTGTAAATCTGTATAATTCATTTAAGTCCTTTGAATTGGCACTTGTAGTTAACAATATTAACTTCCTGTCAATAATCATGTTCAGAAATATTACAAAATAGATTAAAGGATAAAACAAAAAACGTATAGAGTGAGTTTTGTGTAAGCTCAAGACAATTTCATTCCACTGACACTTTCGCATATTTTTTTATGCCGCGGGACGCAAAAAACAAGAACCCTTCAATTAATTCAAATAATATTAAGGCCTAACAACATAGGAAAATTGCTTAATTAAATAATCATATTAGGTGAAAGGAATTCAAAATTTTGCCACAACAAAATACAATTTAACCGAGACAGGGGAGCTGAGACAAACCCAAGCGCGAGCGTCTCATACGCCTAATAAGAAGAGAAAGTTGCCGCAATAACAAAATGTTGACATTAATTAAAATGTCATTTAAATGAAATATAACAGCGTGGCAACAACACTGAAAAATGTGCCCCTCTTTTAGCTGACACCGATGAAAAAGGGACTCAATAAACAACAGCGAAGAGAGCGGCCCAAGGAGAAGCGACTCGAGAAGCAAAACTTTGAGTGGGCAGCCAAGGACCCAACACAAAGCAGACAACACTCGACTCAACCCTCACAATGGCAAATGGGATTGAAGTGGGGACAGACAATGACCCAGACCCAGAACCGTACCCACAGCCCGGACCCGGGTCGGCGCTGGGCCCCAATTCCAAGGATTTCCCCACGCACAATACATGGCAAACGCTCCATTAGGGTAATGAACAAGTTAACAGGCGCATATTTCTCATTTTTATTGCTACGGCCCTGGGGTACTGGGCCCGGTCCCGGGCCCGGTCCCGAGCCTGCGTTTAAATTTTTAATTTCAATTGCACGGCGCAAATTAAGAGCCACAGCTGTGATGTTCTCTTGATCAAGAGCAGCCCAGAAATGCGCTCCCCAAAAACTCAATATGAAAGTTGTCAGCAAACAGGCCAACTAATTGTAAATAAATTGAACCAAATTGAACGAGCTGTGCAAATATATTGCGAATAAATAAACAGCCCAAAAGATATTTGCCAAAAATGTTCCGTTAATGAACCAAGCAAAATGCTTACCCAATTAGTAGTAAATATACCCTGTACAGTAGGTAAATTTTGTATATGTACGCGAAGGAGCAAAGAAGCTTAATTTCGAACATTATTATAAATATGAATATAAAAATTAATATGATTTCGTATATGAAAGTTTAAATGATTAAGAAATTTAAGACAATTATGAATATGAATTTTAAAAAATTTTAATATGAATATAAAATTATTTTTTCCAGGAAGTAAATTAAGATGAATACAAAATATACGATGATTACGAAGATTAATCTGATTTTTAAAATATTTGAATATGAATGAATATTAAGAAAGACAAAATAAATAAAAATATTGATATGAATATATATATTTTTCAGAGAGTATCTAAAAGTCAGACATTGTCCGAGATCGCCTGTTTTTGTTATTTTTCCAACCGGCTGCCTAAATAGCTTGGTGGCCATGAAGTTTGTAGCTATCGACGGCAACTCATTTGCAAATGGCCAACAATGTGAGTCTCAGTCTTAGTCTCAGACAATGACTAGGCAAATTGGGAGCTGTTCGACTTGGTTGGCTTGTCTTGTTGGCAAGCTCTTTGGGGCAGCTGATTCAGCAGAAAAAGATTAATGATTTCTCATTGGATTGTCGCCGCGGCGTTAAAAACATTTTGTTGGGTCACGAAAAACTAAGCGGAGTTCGCTTGTTTTTTGGCTGTCTGGCGACTGCCATTGACTTTAGCCAATAAAATGAAATTAAATAAATTTTTGAGCCAAATCTTATTTGTTTATTTGTTAGCTGATGTTGTCCTTGTCGTCCTTGCTGTCGTCGTTCGTCGTGGCTGCTGTCGATAATTCTTTTATTTTGTTTCATATTGGCTTTGCCATCGACTTATTTATGTCAATTTGTTAGCGAACATTTTCTAAGCCATTTGTTCTTGGACTTTATGTTTATTTGCCTTCTCTTTGTAATATTCCAAAGTGGATGATTACAAAGTTCGCCTTGAACCAGAAGCACCAGTAAATACAACTTAAGCTTGTGTTAAGAATTAGATCAATTTGTAGGGGAAAAAGTGTGAAAAACATTTATTTTATTTCTCAATTGGGAATAATAAATATTGATTATTAAACTTAAATTAAAAACAATTTAATTTGTATTCCATTAAAAAAAGATTAAGTGCAGAGTCTGAGAGCAGGAAAAATAACGAATTTATTGTTTTAGATTTTAACACCAGAACAATATCTGGCTTTGAACGTGTCAAATCCCCAGGTGAAAGAATATTCCATTAGCACACATAAAGCACTCGAAAATTCGCCGAGCCAGCATAAATCCTTTGGCATATTTTATGGCCATGTCCAAAGGCAGCTGCAGCGTCATTCTAGCAATTATAAAGCAAAAACACTAAAAAAACACACAACACACAATAAAAAAACCCAAAAAAAAACAATAAACAATCCACTTGACGCTTTATGCACTTCAAAACGGACCATATATATGAAAGTGCGAATTCGCATGGTAAATTTTTTACTGTTCAAACAATTCTGTATATACACATTTATCGATTGTATATCGAAGATAGTTGAAAAACGAACCAAATAAAACAATACCAATTGCCAGCTATGTTAAGAGCAGCCACAATCGAGCATACGCAGCGTGGTACGTGGACCGCGGATATCAGGATGATGCCCGTTTTTTGATGATGAATGGAGAGCCAAGGGCTTCTGCAATGTGGGTTGTCATGCAAATTTCTGCTGCCCTTTCAGCCGAAGTAAGTAAATATTTAAGCAGGTCCGTGGAACAACAATAACAGCGACAAGAACACCAACAACAACAACAACGGACGGGGGCATACTTGTGGTGAACCCCGATGTTAAGCCCGTTTGTGTAACTCAATATGTATGCAAATGTATGCACATAACACAACAGGCACAGCAACTACAATTACAACAACAACATTAACACCCAACAGTTGGCGCAGCAGCTGACACCGAGTTTCATTTACAAATCCTCTTCTCGGTGACTTTTAAGCCAATAATAATATACACAATGCATCAAAATTAAAGTAGCTGCGTATTAAAATCACTTAATAAGATTACAAATAATAAACAAAATTAATTTAAAAATAACAAAATATATAAATTTAAATAAAATATTCATATATAAAATAAATATACATATAAACAGAATGATTATTATTTTAATATTATACATTACAATAAATGTTAATAGCTTAACAAATATTTATTTCTATATGCGAATGCCTGCACCTTTGACAGTTTAAGGATCAATCCAATGTTAAAGGTAATAAAGAATTTAATAGTGAAAAAATGAAAATAGAGAAAAAGTTCGAGTTTATTGAAAAAGTAATATTACTTAGTATAAAAAATAACTTTCCTGCCAATATACTTTTTTTTATAAATATATCTACTTTAACATTTTATAAATGAGCAGGGAAATTGATGCCAACACGTTTTTAATTTGCAATCTGTGTGGGCTATAAATCTGTCAAGTCAAATGCATGCACTTTTTATGGACTTTGCGCTGTCTTCGACTCTCACATTTGGCAACAGGCAGACGGGGATGGGGCAAGGAGGAGATGGAAGGAAGAGGGATGAGATGCTGTTATGTTGGCAATGCAGGCCACGTTCTGGGCAGGAAAACCGCAAACCCAACGCTTAACTTCGTCGGTGGTAATACAAACGACAATTACAGCTTGCCTTCAAATGAACGTACAAACAGACGGACCGCAATTTGATGGCCAACAGAGTGAAGCAAATATATGTGTCGAACGAAAGAGCAAAGGAGATAGAGATAGAGAATGACAGAATGGGAAATGGCAATGGCCAGAGCAAATCTGTGCGGTTAAACGCAAGTGTCAGCTGTCATTTTAGTGCGGGGAATGCAAAAAAATACAAAACGATCTGTGGTATATGCAAAGGCAATAATTCTTTGGGCAAGTGTAACAAGAAAATAAGGGCAATGGCAACCAGACGTAATGAAAAGCGCATAAAAAACTCGGCAAGCCAGAATGAAAAAGAGAAAGAGAGAGAGAGAGAGAGAGACGACCATAACTGTCACAAAGTGCGGCTGTGAGGGAAATCTGTGCAAGATGTCAGCATATGTACTATGTACTGCACCGAATGAGTTTGCCTTGGTTTGGAAACCGGCAAAGAGAATGGAAAGAAACGTTGCCAGATATGCGTGTGCTTAAAGCGAGACGCTGCAGAAACGGATTCTCATAAGGCAACAAGATGGATGATAGTTTTATTTTTTTAACCATCATTTTCGGAGGCGGCAAAGCTACCTTGGATTAGAGACAGGCATAAAACCAAGAAAATCTTTGCGGTCGAGAACAAAGCAAAGTGTTGAGAGTCCTTTAACGAGATTGCATGTTTCTTTCGAGTTTCGACAACCAGCTAAACGAAACTATGCCCATAAAATACAGACGAAAAATAAGCCAAACAGTTTGGGCAACAGAGACTTTCGTTTACTCTAATTTGGTAATATTTATATATATAAGTATATAAACAGATTGTGACCCTGAATTCTTGATTGTGACTTAGCACTAATATTTACAGATGTTATTCAAACAAGTACAAAAAAAAAATGAAAATCATATTCCTTTTATAAAAGAAACCACATGTTTTTAAAAATGTTGCAGTTTTTAATATTTTTATAATATTTTAAAATTCCCAATTTAAATTCGGTAAAATTATATAGGTATAAAATGATTATATGGTGATAAAATATTAAGATATTTAAAATAATTTTTTATTAATCTAGAAGACTGCAAATTAGAGAAGCATATTATATATGTATTGAATATGCTTCTAAGAAACAGCTGTAGCCATGAGCTCAGCAAAGACATTCGCTTGCAGACTGCCGTGCTAAAGGACATCTGTCCAGCTATCCAGCTGACCGGTCGTAATGCCTGCAAATCGACTGATTATGTGCTTAAGGCCATAGCTAGTGGCCAGGACAGGACAGGGCAGGATACTGGCTAGCTGGAGGCATGTTGATGACGGCCCAAGTGCAAGTGCTTCCATCACCCAAGCAGATGTCGTGTTGAGAGCTTTATGTTAGTCTGCTCTGCAGGATTTGCATAGCATTGCAGTTTTCTCTCTTGTTTAGCTTTTGTTTTTTAGCAACACGCGAAAGGACCTGCTGTGAGTTGGCGCCGGTCCTGGCCACATTTCTCCCTGTATGTGTGTGTTGGTGTATATAAAATGTGTATACACTAAAATCATAGTCATGTCCATGAATATCCTTAACTGATTACATGCACCGAAGCTTATAAAAACAAGGACAACAGCAGCGACAATGACAACATCTGCGCCCAATACAAGGCTAATATCCCTTGCTGTTCTTAAGCATTTGCCCAGCTGAGACTGAGACTGGCGCGACAAACTGCCTTGGCAAGTTCTGCAGCCAAATTCAATAGAAAGTTTGCCCTGGTATAAACTTAAGTTAACTGAAATCTTGCAGCACAATCATTAGCTGTAAATTGCTTCTGCAACTGCTCGCTGGTTGCCCCCATTATCCTGGTTGCATACAACAAAGGCATTCTCCGATTAACTTGGAACTTGTCTATTAACAAATAATATTTTCAGTGCAGCTTTTATTGTTGACTGGTTATCAATATACATTGTAAATGGAACTATATGTTTGGAGAGCTCGAGAAACACAGAGATAACATAAGATATGATAGTCTAGTATTTAAACTTGTTACCTTTTACCATCAAATATCGACTTTTTAACTCATATTTTCTAGAATACAGGATTTACAAGAGCATCAAATTGTGGGTAAATCAGACTAAGTCGGATATGTATTTTAGATACCGCTAGATATCACAAATCAATAAGTATATTTATGTATATGAAATATTATAACTGATGACAAAAGGTTTTAAATAAATCGGGCGTCGTCTATCATGCGCATATTAACTGAATCAAAAATATTAAATAAAAACTTTACCTGTTGTTCTTACAAGCCATTAAATATCTATTTACAAAACGAATACAAAATTATGTTCTAAAAATCGATTAAAGAGAAAGAGAAGCAACATATTTGTTTTTATTTTTTATTTTTTTGTATTTTAAAATTGTATGACAGCGCTAGAATATTATAGACAGGGTATTTCGTAGGCCAACAGCTTTGACTAATATGCCCGTAGTAAAAAGTCAATAATTTTCAGTGATTTTGATGAAATTGAAATCAAATTTTAAGGGTGTATGTATTACATACACATATGTAGATGATCCATTAGGCTCATGTGAGTGGCAACTTGCTGACATGGCGATCCACTGATAGGCACCGCAGGACGACGCCACTTCAAAAACCACTTGGCCGCAATTACGCGCTGTTAATGAACGTCAATTGGGCGACCACAACAAGTTGAAAATTATGCGACCCATAATGGACCACAGTGGTGCTGGAGCCGGGATTGGGAATGGGAATGGAAATGGGAATGGGAATGAGGCCGAAGGCATCATCAACTGCTACTGACAGGTTGCGGCACTTAAAATGTTTACCCAGCAGACCGAAATGTTGCTGTGCTGTGACTGGTGCCCTTGCCGGGTCCATAATGCAGCCAATTAATTATTTGGCGTAACGCGAGCCGCGGGTGAGCTGAGTGACAGCTGGCCATGTTATTATTGTTCGCACACACACACACACACGCACACACAGCTGGCATTTATGCAGTCAGAAGGATGCTGTCTGCAGCGCGTGATTTATATTTTAATATGGATCGCTTTCATTATGCATTTTTTCGCCCATTTTGCGCCATTGGGTGCCGAGTAATTGTAATTTCTGTTATTTAAAAATTTATGACCATCGATGCGCCGGAAGCTAGCGACACCGTCCGTATCCAGCCGGATACGCTGCCTGTGTCGAGTAAGTGGGAGAGCACAAAATAATTGCATTTTCCTTCTTTCTTCTTTTGCCTGGAGAAAATTGAAATTCCATATGGGTGAGAAGCACATAAAAGGAAAAGAATCGACGGTAAGGTATTAATTAAGCACTGGATAAGACTCTAGTTAAGCGCCAAAAGTGGATAAGATTTAAAATTTCTGTCGAAACTTTTCAAGCCACCATTTGCCTCGACTGTTGTTTAGTACGGCGAACGGAGCGAGGAGTCCGGTTGAGGCAAGTTATTAGATCGTAAGCTTATTTACTCAACGGCTAAGCCCTTAGCTGTTAACATCATTAGACGTGGCTGTCTATAATGGCCATAGATTTGGCTCACGGCAAACTTTCTCTGGGGTGAAATCAAAATAAATAAAATCGCATAATAAAAATTGAAGTGGAGAAAGTTTTGCGACGTGCTAACTGCGTATGCTGCCAACTTCTAAGTCAACAGAAAAAATGTGGGCATGCTGTAGTCGAGAGTGACTGACTGGGAGATACCCTGTAGCTAGCTTTGAACTGACATTGCATACATTTGAAAAGCTGCTTAAATATTACATAAATATATAGATGAAAAATAAAACCAAGCAAAATTGATATCATATATATATATATCATACTTTTAGTATGTATTACTCATTTTCATTGGCTGCAGGGTATGCCCAAGAAATATGCGAAGGGTACAAAATCAAAGGTAATGGAAGTAATAACGACAAACGACACCCCGAACAAAACGGTGACAGTTGCGACTGCTGTATAAAGATGTACAAGTCAATAAATTGACAGTCAGCGCCAAAGCGTACAATTACTTGGGGATTAGCCTCCAATTTGTGAGGGTTGTCCTGGCAGCGGCGCTCACGTTTGTGCTGAGAAACGTACAGAAAAGTCCCAACTGTAGCAGAAGCTGCATTACTTAACTTTTAATTATGACACCGGAGTGTCATATAAAGTGCATTTAATGTTTAATATGATTGTCAAGTTATGGAAATTGTAAGAATAATTTATTTCTTAGATATCCTTACCAAACTATAAATATATATTTCAATAAGTCATTTATAAACAAACATTTCGAGAAACCTTTTATAAACGTATTTATTATCAAGTCTTAAATTTGTCCCCTCACACACACACACACAATCACACTGTGCATACCATAAAAGGTAATTCAATTATATTTACTTTGGCATTCAGCCATTATAAAAGTAAGCTGACTAAATCAAACAATGTCTCTCAGTGGTGTCTCTGACTCAGACATGTACTCTGTACACAGTCCACAGTCTCAGTTGCCATGGCAATTCAAGTGGAAGTCTGCATTACTGTTGTGTTCTTCTTTTTCCTGGCTATTTGCAGTCTTTATCTTGGCTATGACATGATTTATATGCAGCTGGTTTATCTGCTCAGCGCACACATAGTACAGAGCGGAGTTTTCTATATTTTGGTTCGGGCTTGGGGCTCTTCAGTCCACAGCCCAAATACAAAGCCTGCAGCGCGTTACCTAGACTTACACACACAAACCCACATACACACACACACACACACACACAGGCACAGCACACACATTGTTCGCATAAAGCTTTTTGCATGCACTTAAGTCCACATTATTTAAAATATGCATAAAGTGGACTTTAAATTTTGCATTTGCAGCCGCAGGTTATTTCACTTATTTTATTTTATTTTAGCTTGTATTCTTTATAGTACACTCTACTCACATAATAAGCAGAGTTGTTATGTTTTGAATACCCTCGCTAAGCTTAGGAATTTTTTATTTTTATCCTACAATGAAAAACATAAATGTTTTTTTCAGTATAACGAAAGTACTTTACCTAACTTTAAGAATATACTGAATATATTACTGAATATATTATAGTTTTTAGAAATTTACTGCATGATATATTTCCCCTGCTAAGGTATGCAAATTTTTTATTTATTATTATTTTATGATATTTTATTAGTATACTAGCCTTTGATGTTATTATTAATAAGGCAACTATTTTCGTTGCTATAACAAAAAAATCCATCTTGATAAAACGTAACGAAAAGTTTTTATATATCTCAACACTTTCTCATGTGTATAAAGTTCGCTCGAAAGTCGAAATATATTATAAAACAAATGTTGTGAAAACTAAACAGATGCATACTTTGGTAAACAACTTGAAACATCAGAATACCATATATTTTAGCTCTCATTGCAGTTTGATAAAAATGCAAATTATTAGATACGATTTTGACTACATTAATTTGTTGCTTCGGAGGGCATTTAATCTTCGGCATGTCGTAGACAGCTTTGAATGTCATTTGAGTTTGACTTTTCAACTTTGATGTTAACTCTATTAATGCAGCCCCGCCCAGATAGTGATGACGAGGGTTGGCGATTTGAAAGCAAATAACAATTTGGAAAAATCTGAAATCAAGTGAACTTTTGGAGAATTTTTTGCAATTTGAGTTGGGCAAAACTTTCATTAATGCTGCAAAAACGAATAAAAAAAAAAACACACAAAAATTGGCATCAATTTTTTACCGGGCGCAACTTTTGCCGTAACACGTAACTGGAGCGACATGGTCGGGGGAAAAGTTGCATACATTTTGGCGTCTACAATGGGTATATAAGCCATAACTTTGGCAGCGGCCTGTCAGGCAACGCCAACAAGAACGAGTTGCAAAACGCCCAAAGGGGCTGCATAGCTCGCGGTGCTTTGGCGGGCACACACTTTGGAGATTTGGCATGTGGCATGTGGCATATGGATAAACTTTATGACCAGCAGCGCAGAGCGCAACAGCGAAAGGAAGGGCGGCAGCCGAACCGTAGTAGGTTGCCCCATGCTACACTAATCCATTTGCTTGCCCCTCACGCATTAAACGCATTAAGTTTTCGCAGCGAGTTTGCTTTTTAATTGAATTGTATGGGCGGCTGCTGGGCGTGGGCGTGTCTAGGTGTGTAGGTGTAAGCGTGGGCGTGGCAAGCCAGCTCTTTGTTTACACTTGAAACTATTTGCACGCTTCGCGTCGTGTAGTCTGTGCTGCTGCCTTCATGTGGAAAAATCTAATTACTTGGCTGCTGTTTAACTAACTAGTAACGAGCAGTGCCACTGAGACAGTCAGCAAGGCAGCAACAACCGGAAAGAGAAGGGAGAGGGGGAGAGGGGGGAGAGAGGGAGAGAGGAGGAAGCATTAGCAGCTGGTGTCTCTGCGCTTCTGTTTGATTTTACGACAGCCCGAGTGTTACGTGGCGTATGCGTAATATTTGCGCATTGCGTATACGTAATGTACTCCGTATCCGGCCACGTATTCGCTTCCTCTCACGATGCCAGCGTCCCTGTTGGGACATTAAGTGCTTATAATTTGTACAGAAAATGCGCGTAACTTATGATGTTTACACATGACTTACAAATTGTTTACGTCGTTTGGTTTCAGCTTACGTCCAGGCAATCCAGAGACAGAGCTACGCCCCAGCAACTGCTCGCACACACACACACACACATAGTTAACCACAGATAGCTGTGGTGGCTGGTAATGGCTGGAGCCATGCCCGCTGTAGCAGCTGGCAGTCGAACGCAGCTGGCAGCTGCGGGATTTGCCTTCGCATGGTTTACCTACGCCTCGCCTCGGCTTGCCTCATCATATTTGTCAAGCCCTTGAGCACGTTGGCATTTGCGTTGCGGCTAGCGCTGGGCTAAGCTGGCCAGAGAATTTATTTAACTGGGCTAGAAAGCGAACGGTGGCAGGCTGCCACCGTTTATTTTGTTGCCATAGGCACAGCCGTATGGCAATAATCATAATCTATTTTATGATTTATCAACTCAGCGCATTTTCGAAACGAGCTACGCACAAAGTTTCAAGAAATTTATTTGAATTTAAAGTACGTACAATCTTATAAATATTCGCCAACAGTGGCAGCCACACCTATACAGATAGGCTATAAAAAAAGTAGCTAGCTCTACGCATGCCAATCATGAATAATATATTTCATATACATGAAAACGGTAATAAATCAATGTCAATCAGTGTGCAGCGAGCTGGTTGCTTTGGCAATCGCGCAGAAATCGATATCGATATGCATAAAAGCAAAGGCAGAAGCATTTAATTTGCATTATGTAAATAATTTGCAGGTCCATCAAATCGAAACGCTTTTGCAGCTGTAACTCAAATCCAATCCCAATGGCATACCCAAGGCTATCTGCAAACTACTTTAGTTACAGTAGATGCATAAAGAAAAGCGGAACTCAATAGCATTGAAGGTTTCTTTGTAAATATGTTAGTTGACAGCAAATTGTGGAGAATTTCTTTTGAGTTCCATTTCGAAAACAACATTTTTATTTGCTTGCGCAATAAGCTCGTGACAGCAATTAATGTAAATGAGTTTTTGCTTCGGGGCAGGCGCCAGGCAATTACACATTACGCATACGCAGCGTGGTGTCGGCCAGCACAACAGCCGCTGGGCAAGAGCATTAGCGGCGTTTTTGGGGGCCCGCGTGTGTCGTCTTACATTATATATCAAAACAATTTAAGCTTAATTTAAATTAATTATAGCCCAGTTTAGACCAAATTCTATCTCGTTGCTGGGACAACTTGCGCCAGCAAAATTAATTACATGCAATAAGAAGAAAGTCGACTGACTGACATTGTCTCAAAATCAACACTAGCCAGCAAAATTGTGGAGGACAAACAGAAAAAATAAGCACTCTACCAGCTTGGTAGAGAGATGGGAAAAAAGAACCCTCAAAAGTTGTCAAGCACGTTGCTGTGTGGGCTTCTGTAATTTTGTATTAGAAATCAATTAATTAATTTTTTTCTTAGCCAAGGCCAGAGCAGCAGTAAGAAATTATGTTAGAAAATGTTTCTATTTGCCAGCCTCAATATGCCACGACACACGCTCAAGTAATTAGAAAAACAATGAATAATTTATAATGCCAAGTTCTGTACAACAGCAATTATTTGACATCTGTAGATTTGTATAATAGAAAAAGGAAGAAATACTAGCAATAACGTAATTTGTTTGCAATTTTCTATTATCTCAATTAAATATTTCAATATTTTTCGGGATTTGATTTTTTTGGTTTGAGTTTTAAACTAATAAATATTGTTATTGAGTTTAAAAGCATTTCTGAACGAATAAAAAATTTACATCCGTATTTATTTGCAGACATATAGTTCACACTATATTGACCAAAATATCAAAAAAAATTTTAATTTCCAATTTCTATCCAAATTTAACAAACAAAAGCAACCATAATAAAAAATTTAATTTATACCTTCAGAAAAACAAATTGCTAACAAAAAATTAATTTTTTTTGAGAATATTTTTTTGTTTTTAAAAATCAACGTTATCTGTTAAGATCAAAACAATATCGTACATCTCTCACATTTTTCCTGCAAGGGTATTTAGTCGTTGGCAAACCAAATTTCGTTTTTTTGAGTTGTATTATTTTTAGATTTTCATACTTTTTTTCAAACAATAACTTACCAAGTTTAGCAGCAGTAGCTCTTAAGTTTTCCACAGGGGTTTTCCCACTGATAATCCGAGTTGTACGTTTTGTTTATGCCTGGCATTTATTTAAAGCATTTAGCGCACACACAGACAATTATATGAACACAATTTGATATGACACTTTTTGTTGTTGTATTTAAAATTTTGAGCGTGCCGCGGCTTTAAGTGTTTTATAAGCCTAAATTATGCAAACAAGCCTTTTAATTTTATGGACGTTATTCATTTATTTTTATTAATGGCTTTTATTTAAATGCGTGCTCAATTATACCCTAACTTACACACTGACTCGCGCTTACACACGCACACCAGTTAGATGTGGTCTGATAATAACATTTGGGCACATTTATGCCATCGATTTATTGCTGTTTGCCGTTTGAAAATTTGTAGGAAATTTATATATTATTTGTAAATCTAATTATAATTTGCACCATTTTCATATTTTATTTTGTTGCATTTATTTATTTGGGCCAGCAAATAGGTCAGAACGTCCACTAATTTGATTAAAGTTTGATTGTATATTGCATATTTCATATATGTTTGCACACTTTACTGATTTTTATTCATTCCACAAATATATATATATATATTTCGATGCAACATATGTGCCGCAGCTCTTGATTTTTGATTAATTTGTGTCACTTGTTTGGAGATTTATTTCATTAATTTTTTGATTTGTATTTTTTATTTTTGCGGCAGCTATGAATTTTGAATTTATATATTGTTGTAAATCGTAATTTGTGGTTTTTATTGTATCTATTAATTGTTTAAACTATTGAATGCAATTATATTATTTGCAATGTATTTTTGAAGCTCTTGGTATACACATATATATGTTTATTTAAATTGTGACAATTCTTGCATTTGTTTCTTCTTGAATTTATTTAATGATATTTTAAATTTATATAATTTGCTTTTCGATGTTCAAAATTAATTTGTTAGGAAAACACACACAAATTCTATTTATTAGGAATTTAGTAAACAGCTACACCAAATAGTTTTTATTCTGATTTCACTTCACTAGTATTTATGATCTTAATTTATTTTATTATATTTGCGATTACTTGTTTTTCAATTTGTATTTTATTTTGCGTATATATTTAATATATAATATATGATTAATTTTATTTATATTTACTTTGATTTCTTTTTGCTTTATTTGATTTGCTTTTCAATTAGCTGTACTTAATATTTGCTTTAATTTTGGCTTTAAGGAAACACCGCCCAGCACTAATTGATGGCCTTTGCGGGTGGGGCAGTTACACCTCTGACATTTGCAACAAGTCCAACAAATAAAATGTTGCCCTGCCCCAAAGAATTTCCGCTCCACTGACGCTAAAACTGGCAATTTAATTTCGATAACGATTACGATTTTGATTAGCATCAGCAATTAGCTGCGCCTGATTGAGCATTGAAATTAAATTTTTATTCTCAATTTTATTTTTTTTAAATTTTATTTCCACAACAAACTGCAGCCGGCGGTTCGAGAGACACTCGCGTTTGTGATTTTGGCGAATGTTACGCACAGGACGAAAGCGCCTGCCTGTGACAAAAGGATGTGTGTTGTGCACGCTAACAGCAACGCCGTTTGACTGAAGGATGCTGCTGCTACTGCTGCTGCTGCTGCTGCCTGTCGCTTTGCCGTGTGGCATGTGGCATGTTGCTGTGTCTGTGTGCGCTTTTTTTTCTTGGTCAATGTTAGGCATTTCGAATTGTTTGTGGATGCCATTGGACAGTGCGCATGCTCCACTTTGCGCTCCCAATGCCGCTTCGGCACTTCGCACTGACACAGTTTTCTTCTTTTTTGTTTTATATATTGAGGCATATTGTTGTAGTAGGTTAGTGTCTCGTCCTTAAAGTCGCGCCTGGATTTTGGAGCGTGCTGCGTATTACTTGACGCCGCTGTCGCTGATGCTGCTGCTGCTGGTATTTGGATTTAGCATAGCATAAATGATTCATGTGGCGTTATTAAAGCCACATGTTTACAGCTCCACGACTTTCCATTCATCTTTAATTCAGGCTGGCAGTCGGCACACACACACAGAGACATACAGATAGCGACTTAACTACTGGGTCAGTGTGATTTGTTCTTGGCCACATTTGTCTGGTACGGTGTAATAACTTTACGAGCGACAGCTGCAAATTCATTTATGTTAATTTGCTCGGTTAGGCGGCTTGGCCACAAAAACGAGCAGTGGTAAAGTCGGTTTGGCCAGACGGCATTTACAGTCAACTACATCTATCAGTCCACATGCACATTTGTCCAACTCTTCTGCTTCTTCTTCTTCTTCTTGTTCTTCTTGTTCTGTTGTTGTTTTGGCTTGTTGACAGCGGCCAACGAGGCGTATGCGTTATTTTAATGAGCATTTTTCATGTAGATTAGTTTTATGATTGGGCATATTAGTCAAGTCGGCTGCCGTTTTGGCTCCTTGGCCAACAATCATATGTTTAATTATGCCCTCCGATGTGTGCGTATTTGTGTGTGCGTGTGTGTGTGTGCATGTGTGTGTGCCTGTCTGGAAGCAATTCATGCTTTATTAGCTAAATTTAGTTACTTGTCTTACGTTTGGGGGCATTCACCTATAAAAATACATTAACTGCCATTTACCGCAATTAAGCTTTTATAAATCCAGATAAGCGGGCAACCTTTGACCAGATAAAAATTACTCGACATTAATGCGAGCTTAATGCGAAATTCGAGCAAATGCAATCAATTTTATAAATAATTAACTAAACAAACAAGTTTTGATTTGCATTCATTTCGCATAGAAAAATGGCTCAGGTAAGTCTTAATATGTGTATTTGTTATTATTATTAAATTTTGTTATGAGTTTAGTTTACTGATTTAATCTATAAAGCGAATTTTTTATTTATAGCAATGTCACAAATTATTCGCTAGTATTTAAAATATTTTATACGAGGTTTGACGTATTATAATCAGTTTCATTATGTAATGAAATATTATTTCATTTGTTTTGTACTTATTTATAATTATAATTTTGAAATTTATTTAGTTAGAGTTTAGATTATATTTTGGTAATGGTTCTGTAGTGTAGCTGTATTTATCTCTTTTTTTATAAATTAAATAGAGTTTAGTTGAGAACAATTTTATGCATTAAATTTATTTATAAAATCTGCCGCTTGCATTGTTTTTCATTGAAAGTTCCATAAAAGCACACCATACTAAAGCTTTCATCATAATTCGGTGCCTGCAACAGTTTCAAAGTAGCTTACCATGTAAGCCCGACAAAATACCTTAACTCACATCCGATTCTGACAAACGAAACCGTAACTCACGCGCATATTTCAGCATATTGCCGGCAGTTCGTCCGCCCAGACAAGTTTGTCAGCGTTGAAGGCAGAGAGAGATGCTCATAAGTAATACGCATCCAAGCTTTAATCCATTGTGATCCAGTGCTCACTGCAGCAACACCCACACACACACGCACACACTCATAAAGTCGACCGTTGAAATGCGCATTCATAACTCAAAATGGCAAACTAATTTACGCCAGACTTATTATCTCTCTGCCGTGGCAACACGTTGGCCTACTCCACGCCCAGCCTGCCCCAAAACCCAGGCGAAAAGGCAGACAACAGTTGACAACAGCGCTGCGCGCTGGCGCCATGGTGTGAACGCTAGACAAAAACAAGCAACACTGCCCGAGTCTAAGGTGCTCGACTTGCAGTCACCCTCTAACCAGCAATAAACACTCGTAACATGCCCTCGTGCTTTCACCAAATAAAATATACATCATATTTTAGTCTATTTCCTCGATTACACAATATGGACAAATGATTCTTAATAACTTGAGTATTTTCTGCCCAATAACTGTACAATTTTCAGCGATAAGAGATGATATTCAACAGGCGTTTTATATTCATACGAGCAGGAATTGGAGGCTAAGATGAAAACTGAAATATAATCTGTGTATACATATAAATGTGTATAAAACTATAAGATAAAAGCAAACACGATATATTGTGAATCGATTTGTATCGATCTTAAGCAAGTGATAAGAGTTATAAAAAACATAAAATAAACTTGACTGAATATATATATATATATTATTTTAAATCACCCAAATTCCACCGTTTTTAAGAAGTTACCAAACATCTAAAATCAACTTTATCTGCGCCTTATGGTATTATTATTTTAGAAATAAAAGTTTTTCAATGTTGTAGATATACATATATCAAATCGAATTTGTAAATGTGAAAGAATATATCTTAATAGTAGAACTTTCGTCTTTCTTTGATTCAGTCCTTTTTTCTTGTCAATTTAAAGCATTCTTTTGAGTGTTAGTGTTGAGTGTTATATATATATAAATATTTGTTGTGCACAACGTAAGCACACCCTTTCTTTAACATTTTCTTAATGTGAACAGGGTAGTGCAAGTCAGGTGCATGGCAAGCTCAGGCCGTAGCCACGTTTCTGGCGCTGTTGTAGCCGGTTGGGCCACTGGCAAATACATTAACACCGGCTACAGTTAGAGCACGTGCGCGACAAACATACAAAAGACAATGCAGCTGGGCGGGGTGCTGGGGTGCTGGGGGGCGTGACGCGCCAGCTGCCACTTGCTATAAAAAATGACAAAAGATAACCCGCCGCACGACGCCACGCCCCACGCGTCCAGGTGCAGGTGTTTTGTCATTTTAGCGCCACAGACGCCGTAGCGCAGAGTCTACGCCGCAGTCGCCGTCTCCAGCGCAATCTCCCGGACTTGATTTCAGACCCGGCTCTGTGCTTTATTTACACTTGAGCGAATTGTTGCGCATTTGCGACATCGCCGTCGAGGGGCGGGGCGCAAATGAGAGTTTTGGGCTTTGGCGAGAGACGATGACGATGACGATGACGATGATGATGATGATGATGGGCACATGAGGATGAACATGAGGACCGGAGCATCAGTTGATGCAGCAAATGAGCTGCTGCTTGATTTTCAATGGCACTCAAACAACGGCAACAGCAGCAGCTACAACAACCACAACGACAAAGACAACAACAAATGTGTCATGTCACGTAATTTGAATTGAAGATGTTGCAAACGTGCATTAATTTGACAGGGCCCCGGCAAAGCATCCTTACAGTCCCTAGACTAATGCAATTTGTCCCGTGCCGCAAGCGAAGTGCGTAAATAATGCGCTCCCAGCTGAGTCCCAGCCTATCCCAAAAGCGGTTTGCATTGTGACTACGCCCAGAGAATATCCACAGATAACTGAGGTGCATCATATGCAATAGGCTTATACAGTTTCTCGGCCTAATTATGTTTCATAGATAGCATGAAAAGGCGCATAATATGGTTTACTGCAGGCAGGGAATTGCATCTTCCACCCTATAAAGTAAAGATACATTCTAGATCAGCATCAGCAGCATTTTTTCATTTTCATAAAAATCAAATTCCAATATCAAATATTTTTTAATAATTGTTCATTTTTTAAAGTAACGTCTGATGTTTTGCCTTTGGCTAAAATTAAATAAAATTTTAACAATTCTTTAAGCCAAAACATTCTATTAAAGATACAGAACTTTTAAGAACAAAAACTATTGAAAGAGATTAATACGAATTATTTAACTAATTAGATATACAAATGAGATAGAAAAGGTAGCTGCTTCAGATTCCTATTTTAGTAATCAATTTAGATAATTGATTTATTTATTTTTATTGATTACTATGCGATTCTTTGAAGGCTCACCAGAAGATATTGCAATGAAGTTTTAATGAAACACTTTTTTATATGTTGCCTTCACATGCGCTACAAAATGTAGACGAATTTCTTAAACATTCATGTCGGCTTAATGTTAACGTCACATTAACATTTATAGTGCTCGCCTCAGCCTACAAATGTAATTTAAATGTGAACAGCATATAGTTATTTCCTGGGGCGCCCCTAACGCCAAAAGTCGGTATAACTATTCTCCTGTTTGCCTCATTATGTGCGAGCCCAAAAGCTCCATTTTATGAGCTGTTAAATCTCATGTTGATGCCCAGCTTCATTATCTAATGCCTATTTTCAATTTTTCCACGCAACGCTCTTTAATCCTAGAGTTTTACTCGTGTTTGTTGCCCTGCGTTTTCTCGCAGGCAATAAAAATATTTTAATGCACATTTTTTACGGTTGCCTTCCGGCTGCCCATTAAAAGGGCTGTGGCACGTGAAAAATGTGGAAAACACACGAAATATAAAAGGGAAACAAAAATGCAAAAACAGAAAATAAAATTATAATAACTGAAGGCAAACGTGCCGAAACTCATCTCATTTTGGATGATTATGTTTCTGATGCTGCTGCCGCTGCTCTTGAGGTTGGCCGACAACTTTGAGTATGCGGCCCAAAACCTCACGTAAAACATGGCCATAAACTAATTGAATATTTTAGGGCATTATCTAAGCCATTTATTGTTGGCGTTTCGCTTCGCTGCATTTCATTTGCACCTGTATGCGGCGCAGGACCTACACAAATGTTGGAAAAAAGGCCCGAAAAATCACCGAACGAAATCTGATTTTATTTATATATTCCACGGCTTCTTTACAGAACACTCAGCTCGTGTTTTCTATGTTTTCTTTTTTTGTTTTTTTGCTTTGTAATCTGTTTTCTGTTGTGTTATTTTTGGTGTTTAATTTTTCCGGTATTCATTTCTGTTCCTTTTGGGTTTCTCTTTTGCTATCATCAGCTGGTTAAAGGGATTTCACTCACCTGACTTTGAATTCTTGACCCATTTGCTATTTCATTCTATTTTTTTTTTGTGTTTGTCTTCCGCTTGCTGAAATGGTTCCCAGCGCTTTTCCAGCTACCGTCTCACGTTTGGATTTATTTTTCATATCTGATTGTGTGTTGTTTTTTTTCAGTTTTCTAAAGTTTTGATAGAATTTCGTTGGTTATTTGGCATTATTTTGTTATTTTTTCCTGTTTTTTAAAACATTTGTTTCCGCTTGGCTTTTATCGTAAGTACTTAATCGTAAATAAATGACGGGTAGACGGGTCTTTAAATGCCTCAATAAACAATACAAATTATTTAATTTTGCTGCAATGAGCCTAAGTAGATAAGGGATATTTAAAGTGCAGGATTTTGGCATCAAGCCAAAAGATATGCCAGACAGATAGATAAAAACTCTTGATTAAATTATTAAAGATTATGTTAAGGAGCTTAGGACTTTAAGTTAAGATCAGATGGTGCCTTTTAAATTCGTAAAGGTTTTATTAAAACACCGTGAAAATGCATTTCGACTTTTACCCACTTTTAATAAGAACAGACTTAGTATATATATTTATATATATACATAAAACATCTGCTTGCTTTTAAGGCCAACCACTTTGAAGTCCATCTACGTTTGCCCTCGTATATCAAAATGTGCATTATGTGTCCACTTAAAGTCCAGATTAAAACTAATAGCAAAATTTAATTAAGGAGCGGCAACATGCAGCGGAATGCAGCTCTCTGGGGCTTTCGTAAAGCGATGATGAGTATATGTTGCTTATGGACACACCCACACACACACATACCCACCCCCAGCCAGGGTATGCGTATGCGACTTAGGCAAAGCATAAAGGACTTCAGCCTGACCACAGGCAAGTGCACTGGCGGACAATAACAAATGGACCCTGTCAGGCCAGGACAATGACAATAAAGAGCAAGATGAAGATGAAGGAGAGCAAAGGGAGGCGGGGGTTCGAGCGCATATTGAGCGTAAACCCAAAGATTTAGCGGTACATGATGCCCAAGATGGCTTTGCTAAGACAACATATGCCCCGCACATGGGGCGACAATTTATGGTATGGCATAGAGAAAAGAAGCCTGGGGTGGCGACGTCTGGGTTGGGCAGCGATAGCAGCATCGTCAGGTCGAGTCAGTTTGTCAGTGGGGTTCATCTATCATGTCAGCAGCCTTTGCAAAAGATCAAGTCAAGTGGTTGTTGCCTAAAAGAAGAAGTGGAAAAAAATACACAGCCAGGAAAAGAGCAAAACTTAACTCCATTGTGCCAAGTGGCTGTTTATGATGCCTGTCGCCTCAGTCCACCACACGCCGCAGCCGCCTAGCACAGCCGGAAGTTATCAGTTGGCCAGGCCAAGACGATGGCTTAAAATGTTGTTAGCT
Source organism: Drosophila robusta (assembly GCA_035043565.1). Taxonomy (NCBI): domain Eukaryota; kingdom Metazoa; phylum Arthropoda; class Insecta; order Diptera; family Drosophilidae; genus Drosophila; species Drosophila robusta. Next base: position 5,033,130 of record JAWNMW010000583.1, on the reverse strand, counting down.
TGCCATTTTGTTGTTTGCTGTTGTTGCTGCTGTTGTTGTTGCTGTTGTCCTCGGACCCTTTGCAACTCCAGCAGTGCATAGAGAGAGCATGCTCATTTTAAATACCCTATATGTGGGATATGACAACTTTGTTAAATATTGTGTTACAAATAAGGTCAGACATATAATTAAGTATGTTTAAGTATAATTAAGTAATTAATTCAAATTTGCAGAGTGCGCATTTTTAAAATTATATTACTATACCCTTAAGTTCCTATAGGAAAGATCAATTCGAAAACTTGCATTTTTGAGTGCAACTTTTTTTCGAGATATAAATTTTAGGATATATGTACTCTTAACATATGACCAAATTCTGAACAACAATAAAAGACCATATTTAATTTCTATGGAAACAATTGGGTCAAATCATAATTCTGCATAAAAACATTCAAGTCTTTTAGACCGACTTAATTAACCTGCTTGACATCTTCAACGCAGCAACAAGGGTATCTAATCTGCGGCAAGCCGAGGATAACAAGTTTTCGCCGCATCTTTTTGGATTTTAGCTCCAGGGCTTAGTCAACAAATGGTTTTCTTAAATTGTTTGCCCCTTGCCATTTTCCTATTTTTAGTTGCAGTCTGAAATTGCTGTTGTTATTGTTGTTGTTAGTGTTACTGTTGGCTGCACTAAAATAAATTTTTTGTAGTTTACAGTTTCCGCATTTGCTGTGGGTTCCACAAAGCAGCCCAAATGCATTCGGCCAGGCAGCCGCCTGTCCTTCGACATTCCCGTCCCTTCCTGTCCTGTTGCTCCTTGGCTTCCGGTTCTCGTTCGTTTTAACAACGTTAATAATCTTATTTTGTGCCTCAATGGAGAGCCCTTTTGTCGGCTGCCAACAAAAGCAACAAAAAAAACAAAAACAAAAACAAAATGTATGCATGGCATTTTCATTGCATACCTCAAAATGCAATTTTCAGTGTTGCACAACTTTTGGGAGCTACTATTTTTAATTTGTTTTTTTTACCCAACAAGATTTACCAATGATTTTTACTACCTCGTTGGGCCTTTTATTTAGCAGCCATTGACTGCAGTTTATAGTTGGCACTCCCAGTTGCCGTTGCCGTTGCCGTTTGCACAACTGAAAATATTGAAGCAAAGACTGTAAATAAAACATCAATTGACCTGCCTCTGGGTCTGCTTTACAAATGCCAAAAATTCAGCAAAGGATATTTAACAAGCTTTGCATTTATGCTATTGACCAGTAAAAAAACATTCGACAGAGTTTTCCGAGAGCTCAAAGAATACTTTTGAAAATATTAAGGGGCAAGTATTGAGAGGAATTTATGATTGCTGAAATTACACGTTAAGAAACTCTTCACCGAAACATATATTTAAATATAAAACAAAGCGCTGCACTAGATTCAAATTGAAATACAATAGTAAATATTAAATATTGTCATAACCAAGATCGTTTAAATTAAAATAAGTACGCACCTTTTACAGTGATTTAAGACATGCGTCACCCATGTATAATAAACTATGTAAATAGTATAATATAAATACATTTAAAGGGTCCTTTGATAAGCGTACAAAGTGTGTACGCACTCAAAGAGCCGCTTGTTAAAAGATGTTAAACGGAAAATTCATTCGTAATGTAAATGTTAAATAACAAAATTTTCCTTTACCGACTGCCTACCGCTTGGCCATTTACTGAACGGTAAGAGGGGGAAATTGGTAACTCCACCGGTTACTTGTATTCCCCATGCGGCTGCAACGTGTGGCAAACACATTGAAATCCAATTAATGTAAATAAATACAAGAAAATCCCACATAAAACAGTCGAGTGCGTGTGTTTTCTTTTATTTAAAGTGAATGTTACTCTGGATGGGGGCGGGGGGCGGGGGGTGTAGCTGCATATAAGGGGTGGGGGCTTGAGGCGTGGCTTGTGTGCACCCTCAATGCAATTAACGTAGCTTTTGTGTGGCCTCCACTTTTGGGCAGCTCTCAACGTGTTTGCCTCTTCATGTCTCTATCTCTCTATCTGTCGCTGTTTGCGCTGTACTTAAGCCCAGCAAAAGCAAGTTAATCTGTTGCGATGTGCCACCCACTCCTCCCCCCACCCTCTACAGCGCCTTCTGCTTATACCAAAAAATATACAATTTGCTTGTCCCTCTTTTTCCTGCGTACGTTATCGGAAGGTGGTTGCAGAAGCAACAACCGTTAAGCAGTTTCGCCTCGTTTTTCATTGCCCAGCTAGATTTGCTTTTCTATATGCATGGCACTCTCCAGAAGGCCCCCTGAAAATGGGGTATAAATGCTTTATCGGACAGCTTGTCGTTAAGTAAATGCAAGCAGCCAAAATCTAAGACTGTGTATTAAGTGTTGCCTATTTGCACTTTGCGTGCTTAAAGAGTATTTAAATATTTAACTGAATTGAATAGATTTATTCTCTTGCAATAACAAGCGCTTACACAGTATTTGCTTATCAATTCATTAGGTGAAAGCATAAAGCTCAATTATTTATTTATTTAATTGAAAAAACGCTTCAATTTATTTCAATGCTTTTTAGCGTGCACGTTAAATAAAATTAAACAAATAAATTGTGAGTAAATATTAATAAAATGCTTTCCTCGAAACACGATAAAACCATCAACGTTCATATATTTGTATTACTTTTTTGGCAAGTGACTTGTGCAAACACAAAACTAGTAATAATATTTATATTTTTTACTAAAAGCATTTGTATATTCATAGATTTTTAAAAACTGTTGTTGAAATTCGTAAAATAATAAAACAAATGGTTTTGTTGGGAGTAATTTTAAGGTAACTGAATTGAGTTTGTGTGCAAATCTCAGGTCGGGCTATTAATAGAATTAAATGTCTAAGCCCACGTCAAATCCCTGCTTTAGTTTTGTATTAAAAAATATATTGATAAATGTAGATAGCGAAATAAATAAGAAAAATTCAATTTCATACATAAAAATACAAATTGTATGAAAAACGTCAGCTAATTGTGTCAGGGATATTTTACCATATTTTAAGGTTATGTTTACTACTAAATATAGTACTAAATCACTGGAATGCGTAATAAAATCATTATGAGGAAAGGAATATACAAATGATTATATTTTAAGCAGAGCTTTCTCAAATCGCAATAGACTTGTTTCTATATTTTTTGAGGTGGACTTTTAATTTTGATTCTATAAATAAAAGTTACGAAATAATTTTGTTAGCTCCCTTTTATGACTTTTTGAGTATCTTTTTTTCCTCCCTATGTCTGCAAGGGTATTTATTTGTCGGCACAACGATGTCAACCGTTCCTTCTTGTTTCTGTTATTCTTCGTTCGCAAGCGAAATTGCTAAAGGAATTAGCACACCAGCAACAGCAGCAGGACGACTGATACTGGTACTGAATCAGAGCTTTTGGTTGCCTGGTTTCCTGCATGGCTACTACGGCTGATGCTGTTTCTCTAGCTGCTGCAGCTCTTCACAGTTGCTCTTCTTTTTAATTTTTTTTTTTTTTTTTTTTTTTTTGGGCCACGTTTTGTGTAGCTTGGCGCTATCTGTTACAGTTACATTCGGCTGGCCATATTCCACGTTCTGGCCCGCCCTTTTTTGCGGTCCTTAAAGCCTTCATGCATATTTAAATGTTATGTGGCTATTGGTGTGGCAGCTTTTGCCAGACAAATACTGAGTGTCGACGAACCAGGCCGCAGCCAATGTGCAGATAGCATAATTGATTAGATGTGAAGTGCTTATAAGCGGACTGAGCTGCTTGGGGGAGACGGTGCTAAAATCTAACTGATTCCGTTGCAAAATTTCGCTAAGCCACAGGCAACATTTGAGCATTTGACTTGTTTCGCGTTTGGCCAAAACTAAATGTTCATTTGCTTCAGTTACAAATGCAATTTTGTGTCCGGTTTTGTTGTTTTTTGTTTTTGCATTTTGTTTTTTCTTTCTGCAACATTTTGCGCGCTGTTTGTCATGTTGCTGTGGCGTGACAGCGAAGGACGTAAGAGGACATAGCCAAATGGGTTACAAGCGGACCAACTGGAGGCATCTCGTCATCGTCATCATGAGCTCTGAGCTCTGAGCTGTGAGTGAGCGACGGATAGCACCCAAGTTTCCCCCAGTTACCAGTCACGATGGCCGCTTGTTATGCACACGCTGATGAAAGGCGTTTTTCTTTCTTTTGCGATATACCCTGTTTCTACAACGAAAGGGGCTTATTGGGTTGCTGCAATGTCCTTGGTCAAGTTAAATTCTAATCATTCTTTTTCATTGGACCTCAAATGTTAGTTGAATTATTTGTTGTGTTTTTTGGGAAGCTCAATAAGAATATTTTTATTCGCCAATCCAACTATTTATATATATTTTTCGCACAGATATAGACCTGGAATCCCTGAATGTTAGCACTATTTTCTTTTTTCTGCGCGCCTTTAACAAAAGTAAAAGTAAAAGAATAAAAGTCCTGCACCCGCCAACCCACAAATTTGCTAATAAATAATTTACATAATATAAAATTTTAAATTTTTGCATTCCCACTTTTAAACTTTTCCTCTCATATATATCTAACCTAATGCATCTATATTTTCTAAATTTTTAACGTTCCACGTTTATAGTAAAATTTGTTAAGTTTTCTAAATCCAGTTTGTTCTATTATTGTACTATTTAAAGCTCTCGTTAGACTAGGAACAGAGTATTTAGAGGTCGGCAGATTTCGACTGCAAACTTGTTTTTTTTTAAAGTAACCACGGCTTGGGCTTGTGCTGGCATTGTTACTGTGGCAAATGCTATTGTTGTTTTCGTTGTTGTAGCTGTTCTTGTTGCTGTTGTTGCTGGCAATCAAAAGCATGTTTGGCCAACAGCTGGCATGCGCCATTCATTCATTGTTGCCCGCCGCCGTCTCGACGAGACGGCCGCCTGCAATCATTTTTATTAATTTTTCCCAAAAGGGAATTTATGTTGCAAAGCGCACAGCACAGAAGCGGACAGGACGACAGTATAACGGCGAGTGAAGGAGCTGTGGGTGTGTGTGTGTGTGTGTGAGTGTGTGTGTGTGTGTTTGCGGTCCGGTCATTAGTTATATGAGCAGCTCATAAAAGTCCCGAAGTCCTGCAAATATAAGCGCGCAGCTTATGCAGATGCAAATTACTTATCCTGCCCCAGCCCAGGCCCCCGTTCGACTCTGCCTAATTGGATATTTTAATTACGAGAGCTGTAAACAAAGAGGAACCAACTCGCATGTGCTCAAACACTAGTCAAAATTGCCAAATAATAACTGCCAAAACTACAAATGCCAGTGAAAAGGACGGGAAGACGCACAGACGTTAACGACGCTGCAACACATAATTCCCGGCCATGTAATTTGTTTGCATAATAACAATTCAGCTCGTTGTGCTTGGGGTAAAGATTGTGCTGGGGGGGCTGGGGGAGGGTTGGGTTCGCGGTTTTGTTGTCTGCTGCCGCAGCGGATATGAAATGATGTTGGCCTCATCTGTTTGCCAAGAGAAAATCAGCTGCTCAAATTCACAGACAAAGATGGCAACACAGTAAAAAAAATAAGACTCCAATGTGTAATCAAGTTGAGCTTACACGAATCTCTAATACTCTTTTAGACGAGATCAGGCAGGACTCATTTTGAACTCTGATTAATTATGACAGAACTTTAAAGCACATTAAATAATTATTTTAATACATTTATTTTATAAAGCTGAAAATAAAAAAACTTCTGATAAATACAATTAATTTCCAACGAGCTTGAACACCATATCTAAGTATTAGGCAAATACAATTATTCTTACGTTGAAGCCTAACAAAGTTCAAAGTTCAAAATATGTAACGACCTAAAAAGCTTTAAATGCAGAAAGATTAAGAGTTTTTTAAAATCAAAAGTAAGCAAATAAACAAAGATGTTTGATGCATGCAATTAATCTAACTTGAAGCTTTAAATTACATAAGTAAATACATTTATTCTGTTAAATAAATGCAATAAAAAATCTACTTCCATTAAGAATGTTAATAAATTCTAATTTATTCAGTTTTATTATCTATACAAAAACAAGAAATAACGACAATAGGAAAGCAAATCACTTCTTTGTTTTTCTAGAATTTTAATTTTCAGAATATAATTACTACACATCTAAATAAAACGAAAAATTAAATGACTACCAATTTACCTAAGGTAAATGATTTATGATTATAAAGCCTGAAAGCACAATATGTTTACAAAGCTTTTCACTAGAAACTCCTGAAAATATATCCCAATACGTTACCAAAACTTTCAGAAATTCGTCATACTTTTATTGTCAGTTGTATTAAAGCCGACAGTCACAGAAAGCTTGTCTCATTCCATAAGTTTGCGTGACGTTTGTAATGTCGGAATGTGTTCAAATGGCGACGTTGGCGCCGACAGCAGCGCAAATGCACATTAAAAACCAACAACTACAACAACAGCAAATACAAAAAAGAAAAGAAATGATACCGAAAAATAAAAAGGAACTGAAACATCTTCTAAGGGAGGCAGAGAAAAAAAACAACCTCACATAGTCGTTAAAACCAAATGTGCTGATTTCATTGTTGTTATATTTTCTGTTATGTTGTTGTTGTCCGTGCGGCATATTGTGGCACGTTGTTGTTTTTATTTATTGTTGCCACTGTTGCTGCCCGTCCCATTCGCGCTGTTTCCCCTTCACACAGCACTCACACAAACGCGATATACATTTTGTATGAAAATTAATTTGAGCTCTCGTCTCTTGTATTTTTTTTGTTGAGCTTTTAGGCCTAATGGCCATAAGTAGGCATATTTTGTGGCACAAAATCTGTTTGAGGTGGCCATTTTGCTGCCGGAAGGTGGCAAGTTGCAAGTGGTCTAAAAAATAAAATAAAAAAGAAAAGACAGCAGGTGCCATGCAAAACAAATGTAAAGTAAATCGCCCAATAACGAAAAAGCCAAGGGCAAGGAACATCAGCGAGTTGTATTAACTTGTTTGCAAGAAATAATTCTGCTTTTATAAATAACAATTTCAATGCCAAATGCCTTTTTGATCATGTTCCTTTCTCACACTAACTAATTAATTTTATTTTAATTTTTTTTTAATAACTGGTAACAACAAACAAACTTAAGTATTCCAGTCAAGATTACTTAAATCAAGATTTCCTGATTTTCCCTCCAATACGAGGCTTAACTGTACAATATTCACTCTTGAATCACTTTGGTGTTTATTATAATTTCAATAAATTTGGTTTCCAGCTTGAAAAAGATAATCCTTATCGAATTTTTTATTTACAAACGAATTATTGAATTTCATTGTAACATTTTTGAATGAATTTCGACCGCAAATATTGCTACCAGATTTAATTACCGAAAATAGCCATAAAAAAATTATTCCCTTTCGTTGCCGGCCCAGTTTTTATCTAGCTATAGTATTTTACATTTCTGTTCAATTTATTAATGCAAAACTTATTATTTTTATTTTAGTGTATCATTATTTGCAACATCAAATAAAAACTTTTCCAGCTCAAATAAAATTGACTTGAATTGCTAACAGTGAGAGAACTGTTTTAAAAATATATGTGAACAGCGATTGCAATTGCAATAGCCATAAATTGTTGGTAGAGCTCAACACAGGGCTCAACTGGCAGCGTATCTCACGTAATTCTTGTCAATAAGCTAATATATGAACTGGCCAAAATGTCGTTAACAAGAACAACAGCGGCACCAGAAACAAATAAAAACCGAAATATATAAAAATAACTACAACTGGGCGCAAGCGAAATTACGCTTATCAGCGGCAAATCAAGTGAGCAGAAAACAAAAAAAAAAAACACTCGACAACAAAGCCAAATTACACACAACAATGCCAAGTGCCATTTAAGTGCTATAAAAATAAAGTAAATAAGTAAATCAAGGCCAATGTTTTGTGAGCTTCCACTCGCCCCCAAATTATTTGCAGCTTAAAAAAAATAAAAGCCGGTAAGGGCTCATAAAAAAGCAAAGTCAGACACTCACACACACACACCTGGCTGCATGGATGCTCGTAAGGCGGGATCGCGCAGAAGTTGTTCGGCAGCCCATCTTTCAAATTTAATGTCTAATTTAAATGTTGTAAATACCAACAGCATAGGTTACAACGGCAAGGACTCTACGGTGGCTGCTGTGTGGGCGTGGCCAACTTTGTTATGCAAATGACTTGCGCCGGCAACGCAAAATTCACACAGTTAACACCATGGCAAAGAGACTTCCGCCAGGCGTTGGTCAAAGGCAACCTCCCCCCTCTCCTCCCCACTGTCGTGGCCCCTTCTGCATCTCTTTTAGCTGCTGCCCCGCCCCGTCACGAGTCAGCCCCCAGTTGCTGCTCCAGTTTCGAATTTGCAGCTCAGTTCTCACGACCGCCGCTGTAAATATCATTAACGTGATTTTAAAGCCGGCTCGTAAAACTGCCAGGACAACGCCAAGCAGCGGATGAGGTTGCTCTTCGAGTGTCGGAAATTTGCTTTTAATTTTGCAGCAGCAGCAACAACAGCCAGTGGCTGTGGGCGTGGCACCAGCATCCGCCAGCCGCCTAAATGCCTTTTTTGTTAATGCAGCTCTAGCCAAAGTCCACGCACCTGCCATATACGAGCGTTGCTTTAAATTATGGCCGTAACTGGACTCTTTTTGCAGCTCCTGCCACCATTCTTGGCCCCCTAAATGTTGGCAACGCATTTGAGACCTGGCTTAGTGCGGATTTTATTGCGCCGAGTCTCCCCTTTGTGGTTTCATGACAGAGTTGAAATCAATTTAAAGTGTTGCATAATTAATATTAATAGCTAAACATTTCAAAACCTCTTAAAATAAATTTATAACTTAATTAAATTTAATTTCAATGGCATTTATCATATAAAATAGTATTTAAATATAACACTCGAAATTATTGCAGATGTCAATAAAATGTAACGAGCCATTTCAAATCATTTCAGATTCTCGCACAACATGTAAGGAAAATTAAATTACACACACATCAAATGCGACTTGAAATCAAAGTACGGAAATTTCCATAACTCTGAGCGTGACTGTGGGCAAATTAGCTAAATTTAGAAATTTAATGTTGCAAATTTAATGCAAATTTCTAAAGGAATGTCAGGAAAGCATAAAAGACAAATAATATCACTTAAATACGCATAAATAAAAAAATATACATAACTGAATATATAAACATACAAATGTACAAGTTCACAATTAAATTCTACGAAAAGTTGTTCAAAGTATTTCAGAAAGAAAATGGGATATGATATCTGATATTCACCGGTAATGTCCTCCTATTCGCCTAGAAATTTTATCATCCGTTCACCTATTTCGCCTGCAGGGGTGGATTTTTTAAATTCGTTGAATTAAGATAATTACAAATTACTGTAAAGCAAATTGCTCATCATTATCATCATCATTATTAATGAAAGGTGCTCCATCGCCAACGAAATTTTATGGTAATCCTAATTTCCATCCACGAATGTTTATTTGTCTAAATCGTTGAAAAACATATTTACTAAAGGCCGAAGCAATTTTCAACTGGGAGGTCCATATATTTTGCCACCAATAAATATTTGTAAGTCTTTTAAAATGTCATACAAGCATTTCTGCGCTATACTTTGTGGTTACTAAAGTGCTTCCTAGCTTGATAATCAATCAGCATGTCAGCTAAATAAAACCATTTAATTTGCAGTGTTTTGGCGATTTACAATTATTCAGCTATTTGAGAAAATGTTTTCACCAGCCTGCGAATACATATACATAAATTTTAACCCACATACATTTTGACATCAAATGGCAGTTGTCCCCATCCGCAGTTTCGCTCCCGCAGAAAATTCGCTGAATAATTAACCGACAGCATAAAATTACATTACATTAAGTGCTGCTGTTGCTGCTGCTGCTGTTGCTGCTGCTGCTGCTGCTGCTGTTGCTGCCGGCTGTGCTGCCATAACCGGAAAGAGCTGCGGCCAATCTTTTACTAACTTCACGCACTGGACCGCAGACAACCACCATGAAACTGGGCGGTGCCGCGGGGGGCAACAGGCGAATTCACGTGACTCCACTTTGGTTGTCTCAATTGTGGCTCCAATGAATATTCTCATTAAAATTACGCGCAGCTGTTCAGTGTCCATGTTGGGTGGTGAGTGGGCGGCGAGAAGGGGCAGCGAGGGTCTGCGGGTCGAGGATGTTGGCATTTAAAATTCAGCAACAAAATGATTTTATGCCATTGTAATGGCCAAACATTTAACAGGCGGAAATGCTGCTGAAGTGTAAAACGTGTGCGCCTCTCAACAAATTTAATACGCAAATATTATGCAACATGTTGGGGGGCTGGCGGCTGGGCGGGGCAGCAACGAAAACAACAACAACAGCGTCTACTGACGACAGCCAGACTAAACATGGCCAATAGCAACAGCGGGCATCCAGCGGTCGTCCTTGGCAATGTTCAACTTTGCTTGAAAGCAACATTTGCAACATTTGAAATACAACTTTTCTCATATTTCATTTAGTTGTAATTAACTTAATTTACTTGTAGCTGTTGCTGTTGTTTTTGGCCATGGTTCGTTGTCTGCTCTTCTCCTTCTTCAGCTGCTGCGAGTTCATATGTGGTGCTTAGCCATAAAACAAAAACGAAGGTAATAGCTCTACCTATATAATAGTACAATCAAAAGCTGTATGGTAGTATAACATCTTGCTATATACCCTATATCAAAGTTGTATCTATTATATTCTCAAAAAATAAAAATAAATTGTAATTCAATTAAATTATTAAGAATTGTTATGCTTAAAACTATAATTTATTGTTGGAATATATCAGACACTCCGATTTGAAAGACAAAAAAATGTTCTTTAATTACTTTATTTGTCTTGAATTATCGATAGGTTGCTTAAAATCGTTCTCTTGACTTCAAATGGAAGCTTAAATGATTTTTGTTTTGCTCCCACATTATTGAAAATTTTTATTAATTTTAAGTGAGGCGTTTTATTGAAAAACAAAAACAATTGAGTTTCGAGCAAATATCGATAATTTCGTATTATCGATTATTTATTTTTATTTGTATCATATTCAATTAGATTGAACTACAGCTGAATTTACAACTTTTTTATTTTCACGCAGAATATGCCCCTTTTCATCACAAAAGTACGGGGTAAAAAAACTACACAGAAGTTTCTACAAAAAGGTTTCCTCAGATATATAATTGAAAAGTCAATTAGTAAAATGCCAAACTGCAAACGATCATATTAAACTCACGTACTGCATTTATATCTCAAAAGTTTAAAGTCTGTTTTTTCAGTTAATTAATTATTTGGATTTGTTGACTTATAAAAGTTGAGCTCTGATAAAAATTTAAAAAAAAAAGTTAAGCTGATAACATTTCATCTCATAACTGCTCATTGCCAAAGAGCTTAACTTTTTCCGCCATGCCTGTGGCCATTAAAGCCAACCAAATCAAATCTATCTTTATCTTCTCTTTACCATTACCCATTAAAAATTGATACAAAGGAGTATACACAGACAAACACTCTTGACCATTTAAACAAAGTCTTTTAAATAAGTTAAAACTATTACATTTCCTTGAGTTAAGCACGTTGAGTTGGAAAATTAAATGGCCCTTGTAAAGCAAAGGCATTTAAATTTCAGGTATTTCAGATACATATCGGTTTCCCACAGCAAGGTAAAATGCGTAGACTTGGAGGATTTAAACAGCAAGTTAACTAAGTCGATCCTTGAACTATTTCTGTAAAGCGAATATTAACGATTTTAGAAATCTGCTGCTGAGTATCTTACATCCGAGCACTTACATTTATTTCGTTGGATATTTTCTGCATATGCTTGAAATTAATTTTGCAACCTTAATTTTCGATTGGCACAACGCCGCTATCCAATTTCGTTAATGAGCTTTTCAGCTTAAACGCAATTGTATTCAATTTGTCAGCAATATTACGTTGAATCGGATAAAGCCAACGCAAAGTGACAACAGCGCTCCATTTCCACGAGCCGGCCACCAAGGTCCATGGGACCTGCCATCAAAAAAAAAAAAAAAAACAACGCGAATAAAGAAACCCAATAACAAATTTTTAAACAAGTGTTAAGGCCACCTGAGCCGCAACAACCCCAACCCCTTTAGCACCAAGTTGACCAACTCTGACGCTGGGTTAAATCAAAAGCGTAAAGAAAATATAAAAAATATATATATATATATACATACAAATGTAAAAACCGTGGAAATGGAAGTGCCGCTCGAGCGTTCCACGGGATAAACCTATGCGTGTGCATTGTGGTCAGCTTAAAGGGGTGGTTGTGGCGCAGGGTGGTGTAAGTGGAGCACCAAAAAGTAAGCATGCAAAAGCTGCAATGGCATTTACAGTTGCATTCACAGTCAGTTTTCAGTTGCAGTTACAGTTGCAGATACAGTTCGAGTCTCTGCATAAGTGGAGTGCATGCGAAGTGTTCAACTGTCGCTCGGATCGTAAATTCTTGGAATGCAATAAAAAAGTTCTTAAATTCTTGGCCTTGCACGCAATACAAAATACACAGACTCACGAGCGGTTCTGCAAAACAATTTCGCAACAAATTATTCTAAAAATAAATTAATTTGATTTGGGAAAAAAGTTGAAACAAGTTTAGAATCACATTTGTTCTCATGTTTGAAAGAAAAGAAAACAGTTTCAAACTATTTCGCCCATTACAAAAATTGTCAAAAGTTTTGATTATAAATTATGAAAAAAAAATTCTGGGAATTCTTTAGCTCATAATATTCCCATTATATGAATATAAGAGAATATGTCAAAATGCATTTGATTTAATATTTAGACAAGTGCAGTTCTAAAGTAAAAATGAGTTTCTTAAAACCATATTATACAAAATTAAATATTGGTTCCTTAGATCCAAGAAGTCTCGAAAATTCTAAGCAGTTCACTAAATGTGAGCTTTTTATATTGCGACGAAATTTTTGGAGAAAATGTAATTGGGAACACACGACTGCCAGAAATATGTGCATATTTCAGCTACATTTACACGCGGTCCACACACAACGATACGATTTCGGTTTGCTCGAGTCTATCTGCATTTATGATAAAAATGAATTTGCTTGGAGTTCAATTCATGGTTCCTTACATTCTCTCTTACATTTGGCTGTGAATTTTTGACTGCCCGCACAGCGGAAGTTCACTTTTGGCTTCCCCACAGCCCCAACAAGCCCCACATCGCTTCCCGCTTCCAGTTCGTTTCCTTTGATTTCCTGTGGCATCGTGTAAACTTGATTCTCATGCTGTATGTGACTTATTTCCAATTTGATTATGCGGCGCTTCTCGTGAGGAGACTGCCTGCCTGCCTGCCACTTTTCTTTTGGGCCTAATTAGTGCCCATAAATATTGAGAATGGCGGTGTTTTTGCCCGTAACATCAGAAGAGCAGCACGACGGCAATGGTTTCCGTTACACATTTCAAATGCCAGTTGAGAACATATAATTAAATTAAACGACAGTTAAAAAAAAACCCCCCTCGAAATAACTGTAACAATTTGATTTACTAGCCAAGTGCTGGCAAAGTCATTAAATTTAGGAAAAAAGATGGTAAAACACAAAAACTTTTGCGCAGCCAAAAATAATTGTGCAATATACACAGACAAAAAAAATGAAAAACTTAAGGCAAATATCCCGACCACAGCATACACTATATGCTAAATGAGCACATATTTTCATTTGTAAAAGATGATGCCCGTAATCAAAAATTAGCTAATTTGTTATCTGTCTAATCTCTAACTACAATTCTAAACTCTATGAAATGAGGCAAGGCAAATATATTTTTGATAACTCTACCTTTCAAAAATCGGGGTCGAAAAATAGCCAAGCGTGCATTGCCCAAAAACCAAATACTCTATTTTCTCCTTTTGCGAACAGAGTATATAAAATAGAAATACAAAAATTGTCGAAAAAGGAACAAAATTGAAGGCGAAAATGCGCGAAATTTATGAGCCATCTTTGCGCAGTAACACGCACGCACATAACGAGCCATAACCAACACTAGCAAACACACACACACAAAGCCCAGTATGCGACATATATAGTATAAAGCGCTTCTAACGGTACTTTGTTTTAGTTTAGGGCACAATGGCGGCCATCGTTGCCACCATCGGAGTCAATAAAACGCAGGCAACAACATAAAATGAACGAACAATGGCGCCGGGCATTATCCATAGACCAAGCCGCAGGCCGAGGGCCTAGAAGTTCCCCATTAAAGTTTTGACCGAGCAAACTAATACACAAACAAACACACACACACAGCAGTTAACACTCTGCACTTAGTTGCAGTTAAGGGCGGCAGATGCGGCGGGGCTTCGGAATCAATCATCAAGTTTAAACGCATTACACTGAGCGTTAAACGATAAGCAGCTTTGTTGCATTTGTTGCAAACGAAGCGGGTGGTGGGGGAGAGGGAGGGGGCTACTGAGCTACTGTTAGCTCTATCTAATGCCACACACGACGCACACACACAACTGCTGTGCTCCATCATCAACTTGAGCTATTTTATTGTGCTGCGACCTAAAAACTGAAGCAATAATACGCTTGCTTGCCCCATCTTGCAATTGCCTGTGTGTGTTGGTATATGTGTGAGTGCGTGTGCGGTGTGTGTGTGTGTGGTCCACGTCTTTCTATAAGTATATATATTGTATTGTATGTGATATATATTTTTGCCTGGATTTACGATGCAGCCAGGCAACAGCAGCATCAACGCTGTCTTTATTTCGAGTAGGAATAAAAGCAAATGGGTTAGAAAGAGACTGCACTCCCCGTCAGTGGGTGTGAGAGGGAGAGCAGACAATAGAGACGAATTATCTGTGGCACGCCGAAAATTAAATACCCTTGCAAACATATAGGAAGTAAATATAGAAGAAAATACTGGCCAATATTTGCTATAGTTATATGGAAAATAATTTTGTTTGTCGAATTATATATATGAACTGCTTGAAGTTAAAGATTGATTATAACTGAGAAACCGTATAAACTTGAATATAATTAAAGAAATCTTCTTTAACGCGTTTTTGGTTACAAAGCGTAAATACCTTTTGCAGAGGGTACTTCAGAAGAGCTGCTTGAAATAAATCACATGTACAAATGAAAGGCATTTTATACTCTTTCGAGAATTTAAGACCAGGAATGTCACCGGACTGTACAAAGTAAAAGAGGTATATAAAACTATTTAGCAGTGAAGGAGATTCAAAGGAATTTTCTTAAAGTTTACAGCTATTTCTACTGTCTAGCTCTATTACACATGCTTAGCACTTAAATTGTTTGAGGATTGCTAGCAGATTACCAATTGAACTGCAACGCTATCGATAAGTAGGCCAGTTGATAAGATCGATTGTCGATGCATGGAATTATCAGTTGTTCCAACAAGATTATTTAAATTCTCTAATTTGCTATTATTGATGGACGATATTGGCCCAACAAAACTTTCAAATCGAGCCCATTTGGATTGTATTAAGCACTCCACAAAAGAATATTTTGAATTGTTAAAAATATAATAAATAAAAGCACAGTCAAAAATTAAATTGCAGCATACAATAATTTAAATTTAATATGTTTTGTCTGTTTTGCCAACTGTTCCTAGTAGACCCTATATTATATATTAGTTCGATGTCGGTGATATTTTAAATTTTATGTTTTACATATTTCATGACAACATTGCAATACCCCCTGTCAGGGTATAAAAAGTATTCCACCGTATATTCTTGCATTTCAGTATATTATAGAACGTATTTTCTTACCACAAAAGGCATTTTAAAAATTCCCAATTTAAGCTTCAATTATCTCTTTTATACTATAATATATATTTTTGTTACTTTTTTCTCGAATTAATCGCTAATTCTTGAACAATAGTTTTTCCGCTCTAATTAAATGACTTTCACTCAACCATTTAAAGTTTAGCAGCTTTGTTGTCAGCTAACTAAAGTTTTAGATTCAGACACATTCACACACACACACACACACGCGCACAGACAATCATTTGAAGCCCATTGAGTATAGGGTTTTCCATTTGCCCGCACATAAAACTGAATTTCACTTCGCAGCTCCAACTCACAGCCCACTTCCTGTCCGTGTGTGTGTATGTGTGTGTGTGGTAACAAAAACTATTTATTTAGTTGGTCATTTTGTTGTTATTTGTATTTGTAATAGACACGCGCACACACCCACACACACATAGAGTGGGGTTACAGTTATAAGTTTGCTGTTCGTATCTCATGGCAAACGCTGGATTTGCCGCTGGTATCTCTGAATGTCACCAGAGAGACGCACATCCGGCCAGATCTATAAATTTCCGATGCCCTGTGTGTGTGTGTGTGTGTGTCTGTTGTGTCGGTGAAATTGTGCGCGCATTTATTTATTGTTGGCGCTAACTCGCCAGGCCAAAAAGTGTGGCAAAAACAATGAAAAAAAAATCGTACTAAAAATGATATAAAAATTGTGGAACTGACCAAAGCAGGCCAGCCGGCTATGACAGCCGTTAAATCTGCAACTATATATGTGTGTGTGTGTAACGATTATTGAAAAAAAGGAACGGAACAGGCAAACGAAAAGAAAACAAAATGAAACAAAGTGCACTGCAAAGCGGATATCAAAGTGCGATTTATTTTTATTAGTTTCGGATGTCAATGTGCGGGAAATTGAGAAATTAGAAAATATTATACACGGCTCTTGGCTTGTTAACGTGCACCTAAATGCCAACATACCCACACACACACACACACACACAATTTATGTGTGTGTGTTGCGCGTTTTTGTTTGCTGTCGACAACATTTCCCCCCATATATATTTTATTTTGTTATTTGATTTTATGTAGTGGCTTTTATGCCATCTTCCTTCATTCCACTCTTCTTCTTTGACCTTTTGTTGGCCAAGTTGTGCTTGTAATTGTTTTTACAAAATCGTACCAACAACTGAAATGTCAAACAATTCAAATGATAAATTTAATTAAAAAATAATAGAGTATAAAGTTGTCTATTGCCGGCTGACGAGCTGCTAATTGAAATTTGTTATGAAAATAAATAAACAGGCGAAATTCACAGCTATAAATAAATTCATTATTTTGGCAAATTGAAATTTGCGCAAATCAATTGGTCAAATTATACTCAAGCATTTAAAAAATGTAATTGTAACAACGGCTTTGATTTATTAACTTAATACAATTTCGCACAAATTGACAAGCCTTAATTTATATTCGGTTAATGCAACAAATTACCAGAATTAAATCATAAATCAAAAATGCAACCGAATTGAATTGAATAAAAATAAACATTGATGGAATTTTCTAATTAGATCTAATAATAAATTTGAATTTCAGTTATTCATTAGGGAAAACAAATATTTTCTATAAATTAAATTACTTTTATGCATGTGTTTAAGTTATTACAAACCATCAATAAATTTTAAATACTATTCGAATTTTAAAATTGAAGATGAATTGCACTGACCAAAATACAAAATATATACTAATTATTTTTTAAAATAGCATATAAAATTCTAAAGCACTTGACTTGACAACATAATTTGAGCTACGAAATAACATGTTGCAACAAAAACCAATCACTGAACAGCGGACAAAGTTCAGGCCCCTCGAACAATTAATTAACAGCTACAGAAATGACCAGAACGACATAAAATCAATATAGTTTATGGGCAAACAACAATTAGCAAAAGTAAAAATCAATGCGACAACAACATAAACAATAAACAAAAGCGCCGAACTAAAAGTTGCCCTCTAATCAATTTTTAAGTTGAACAAATTTGATAAATATTTATCATGTATGTTTCCAACTTTTTCGGAATAGCCTAAAAGTATCTATGAATTGAGGTTTACAACAAAAGAAGTTATTTACCTAAATAACACATTTATAAAGTTGCTGTTACCCATTTAACACATCTTATGCATACAGGGTAAAACAATCATAAAGGGGCTACCGTCCCATGACCGTATAGAAAAAGCCTCATGGTGTTGTGCCATGGAAAGAGTACGCAATAAAATTAGACATAATTACAAGAGGACTGCCTCCATACCAGCATATATAAAAACTAATACAATCAATGCAAACGCACACAACAACACACACACGCAGGCACATGCGTGCAAACACACCAATACATATGCGAAATGGCATAATTTGCTGGGCAGTACACAAAATATTCCCGTTAACTGTGCTCGATGGCGGGGCAAAACTATTGTGAAACGTTGGCAAAAACTAACAGCAAATACAAACACACGCACACACATGCACACACACACGCTAGCACAGATATATGAATTTACTAGGAAAGCATGGTGGGTCGAGGGGGCGTAGAGGAAGGACGATTGCCTTTTATTAGCAAACGTCTGTAGTTGTTTGTGTTTTTGCTGGTATTGTTGTTGTTGCCGCTTGTACGTGCCCCGAATTAGTTTTTTGCGATTTGAATAAAATTGTTTTGAATAAATTTGAATGCCACATGCACACTCACAATCTGCCAAACACAAACACATACACATAAACATGCATACATTCATTCGGCGCAGTTTGCCCTAATAAATAGGCAATGCTTTCGTGCACTTCTTTCACCGTGTGTCCGTCTGCTACACCCAACGCCCAACTTTACACTTTATGTTTTCTAATTAACCAAAACACTTCAATTGCCAATAAACTTATTGCCAAAAACAAACATTTTTAGCAAATTTCCATGCGGTTTTCAAATTGACCAAATTAGGTTCAGTATTTCGTGTGTGGTTGACGTAAATTTCGCTGTTCAATGAACGATAGAAATATAAAAACAATTTAAATTAATATATGAAATGTGGCATACAATATTTTAAGAAAAGTACTGACGAATAAATTTTTGTATTTTTCCAATTTATTCTTGGTAAGTAAATGTTAAGATAAAATTGTGCATCTTTAATTTATTGTCGCACTTTAATCTATTTGTTGAAAAATAATTTGATATATGTAATATACTAATTCTCTGCACGTAATTTTTGCCGTGCAGACTTTTTTAAATGTATTAATAAATGTAATCGTTGCCTTTTTCAAATTAAAAAAAATATATATATATATATGTATATACCAAATATATATTCAAAAACTTTCATGGTGACAACAATTTGTTGCAATTATTTTGATTTTTTTTCGAGTTGATACATTCGGTAAATTAATATGCTTGAAAGTGTCGCTGTCTATATATCTTTATTCCTGCTATGGCTATATATATATTTTTCATGTTTTTAGTAGATTGCACAATTTGCCGTTTCGAGCAGAAAACGCAACTTCAAGAAGAAAATTCTATTAGGAATGAGTAGACACAGAACACACAGAGACAACCGCAGCGCAATTGATATGTACATTTGTATGTCAGACATATGGAGAGCAACTGAAGGCCCAACTAAAATTCCAGGCATACGCGTATGCAGAGCAGTTGCCAGTTGCCAGTGGCCGAGTTGCCGCTGACCAGCGATGCTCGGCGGCAACGTGGCCATCCAAAAATTTTCACAAATATCGCGAAACATTTTTTGGCATGCCGCTGCTGTAATTGGAGCAATAGATGCCTCCCCGTCGCCGTCACGAAACAGCCTCGATGCACACTTACCGCCTGGGAAATGCTATCAATATTGGCTTGCGAACGCTTTTAAAGCACGCACGCCTACACACGCACCCACAGACAAATATAGAAGAGCAAACAGATGCAAATCGATGTGTGTTTGTGTACATGCATGTGTGCGGTAGAGATGGGCATGTATCGGTCTTTTTTTTTGGAGGCATAACAGAACATAACACGAACACAGTGGACAGTTAGGGGCAAAACTTACTAACAGAGTTTATAAAATTTTAAAATGAATTTTTTTTATGAAGCAACACAATATAAAATATTTTCGAAAATTATATTCATTAATGTCAATGTATTTTTTCGTTGAAATATTTGTATTGCATTGTGGTCTAATCCTTTTTAAATTTTAAAAATTGTCTTCATATAATATAGTATAATATAATATGTTAAAATAATGTATATGCCCTAAATAATAACACTTTTCTTGTCAAATTTCCATTTTTTTTCCGCTTTGAGCGCATAAAATCCTATTTATAATTATTTATATATATATTTCCCAACTTTACAAAACGTAATAACTATGGTCGATAACATTCTCAGGCCTTTTAAGTGAGTTATGGAGCCGTGTTAATTGTTTCCAAAATCGACTTTAATTTTTTTTAAGAGAGACACAAAAAGTCGTGTCCGACACAAGTCAGAGGACACGACACGCGTCCAGCTCTAGTGGGGCTATATGCAGCTGGGAGATGCATGGACATACGTTTGTTTATCAATTTTGTATGCTGCTATCTAAACGACAACCGCAGCCCAGAAAACGTTGTCCGAAAACCGATGAGTCCCATTTGGTTAGCAATTGAAAATCTATGGCTGAGTACATGCTGTTATGAAAATTTGCTTGGAAACTCGTTGTTGCCAATTAGCGAAAATGTAATTTCGTAAATTATTTTTGGTTATATATTTTTTTTTTCTGCTGGTGTACGAAGGCAAATTTAATTAAAACGCCAGAGAAAAACACTTTGAAAGTGTTAAGTGAGATGGTGGGGAGGATGGAATACTTTCTTGGCACTTTCAATAACAAAACATAATTTTTTTTTTGTTTTTTTTTATTGCTTGGGAATACACAAATAAGTAAGTTCTGGGGTGTTTGTACGCCAAATACATAAATAAAGAGGCGTTTAAAAGCTTTTACATGAAATATTCATGAGAGGCGCATAATTAAATTATGCAAAGGCTGCGGCCGCGTGCCAAAACTTATAATATTCTAATTTACTAACTGGCAAATGTTCAATAATAGTGAAAGTGAAAGGGGGAGAGGCGGGATCCAAAGAGCGAGAGAGAGTGAATAAGGGAGCGATAGAAATTGAGTTGGTATTTATATAGGCCCCGAGTTCTGTTACAAAGTTTGTTTAGGACAAGACAAAAGATGAGCCAGAAAAAAAGAACACAATTAAAGCAAACGAAAAATTCAATTAAAACTTTTGACGCTTATCAAACTAAATATCTTACACTAGATCAGCTAGTTTAACAATTAATTAAGGCGCCCTAAAAGGTGCCTTAAAGTAATCTCAACTTTCTGCTATATTTTTCGTGAGGTCAAAGCAGGCAACTAAAACACAACTTATGACGCCTTTTACTTTAAAGGCAATGCGCCAAAAAAAGATATGCTGCAGAGTATCGTAAGTCATAAGAGCCGAGAAAAAGGGCACCAATGCGGCCACTAAAGAGTTGAAATCATTTCCACGACGCAACACTTGGAATTTATGGGAGAAACTTTGCAAAAATCCCAAAAACACAAAATTGATGCATCTTACGAGCCAATGAATTGAGATTGGTCCCAAGTAGGTCGTGCATATACTTAGCTTAATTAACTTTCACTGAAGACTGTAGAAAACCTTATATGGAAAAAAATAGATTTTTCAAAAAGCTAAGCTAAGCTAAATTCAAGATGGCATATTTAAATTTTGTGTATACATAATAAGTATTTGTTTAAATATTTTTCTAATTATTACAAACATAACTGATAAACAAAACACAGAACTTTTTAATTATTTAATTAATGTTCGCCCTGCAGGTAAATTTGTTCAACATAAAATTTCAATTCAATTTTGTCTAACAGATTTTCGCTCTGGGGAGAATAATTTTAGGCATATCAAACGAGATGGGTAACCAATTAGAGGGTATTAAAACTTCGGCACTCAGAGTACTTTTTCTTGTACCTTTCCTTTGTGCGCTTGCCAGAATTTTTTGTTTTCTTTAATTTCGTTCAACAAAAATTGCGCTGAAACACTTTAAAGCAGCCCTCTTAGAACACCGACTTCACAGTGCGCCCAGGACATTTATCTGCTGGCCCCGTTATTGTTTTGCAACTGCATTGCTCCAGCTCTCTGCGGGAGCTACTACGCGCTGGCATTGTGTGCGACTATCATTGCCCAAAAACAGAGAAAAAAGGAGGCGACGACGAAGAGGAATATAGATATAGATATAGATATACAAAAGCGCAGGCAAAAAACGTTGCCATGGCGAAATATTTGCAAATAAAACGGCTGCAATGTGACGGAAGTAAGCTGGCAAAGGTCCCTGGACCAGGAGCCAGGCAACCGGACTGTGGGTCGCGGGCGTGCTGCCCGGCCGTGTCCGTGGGGAAATACATTAAACTAAGCACTGCGCTAAGATCCCACGAACTGAACGTGCACAGTTAAAAGTTGTTGGCCAAGTTTGTTGCCTCTTCGTCTGCATTTGTATGCAATTTGCGTTTGTCTTCTGCTCACTTTATTCTTATTATTTGCCACCCCGAACGCTCTCGGTCGCCCCGTCCCGTTCCGTCCCGTCCGCCCGGCTGGGCTTGGGCCTCGGCCAGGGCCATTGTCTAAGCCATCGTCTGACATCATTTTTGCTCTATGAATACATAATTCCATAATCTCATTAGATGCCAAGCCAATGGGCAACTGCAAGTAGCTGCAAATTGCCGGCGTCACTAAACTGAAAGTGGAGAAGGAGGCAGAAGGAGCTGTTTGCACCCGAATGCATATTGAATAGCGACACGAATACATATTTACAGCCAACACAGACATCAATTGTCTTTGACTTTAAAATATTGCCATCTGCAAAATTTTATGAGCTGCAATTTGATTGAGCGCAAACTGATTCAAACGAATTTTATAAGAAAGAAAAGAAACTTTTGATCTGAAAAGTGCTTTGAAAAAATGTAATCCAAGCAGTTTTTAGCTTCATTTCAATTAAAGATGCAATCGTAAATATTTAATTGTTTTCAGTTGTTGAACAAAGTTGTAGCCTGTGGTTATATTAGTTTTTGAATATTTCATTTTTTCAAGTTTAATTTATTCAAAGGATTTCAAGGCACTTTGAAGTTTAATTACATTTAACTAGTATTGTTAAATATAGATGATGGGGCAGATTTCAAAGCAAATCCCTGAAGCATTTATGTGCACGTGGTTTTAACGTATTTTAATTAAAGCACAACATATTCAGATGTATTTACAGTCCTAAGTGCTGCGTGCTAATTAATGAGGCCAGCTTTCAAAATGGGAACTTATTTACAAAATAATTTATATAATCCGATTCTTTTTGCTTATAATTTTTATAATTGATAATAATTATCGATAACAGATAATATGCAATTCCAAAACTTTAAGCGACTTCTCGAATATAACAATACAATTAAACAATAACAATATATTTGCACAATAATAATGAAAAATGTATCTCTTCAAATCTCATTCTGATTGCGGCATCTTGAAACTAAACTAGATTTAAGCTCTACCTATCGACTGCACCGTCAATACACTGGCAACAAATTGGGTTAATCTTCAACCAATTTGAAAACAATTTTAAACAATGGCAGCCCATAATCGTAAGACAGTGACAATAGCCCCACCGCACATTGCCTCAAAATTGGTTAACCTTTGTTGGCTATCAAGCTGCCCGCCCGGCACCCGGCATTACGACTTTCAATAGCAATTTCTGGCCCTGCAGGCAATGTCTGCGAGACGGGGCTAAATACGGATTGGGGGTTGGGCGCACTCTTTATGCAAAAACAATTTGGCCAGGGGTTGCCCTTAAGTGACGAAATAACCAGCGACAAATTCACAAAACACACAGAAAGCCAGTCAGGCAACGAGATTCTGGTTAGCCCATCAGAAGAGAGGTCCTGTCAGGACAGTAGCTGCTGACGCCGGCTCGCCTGTCTGACCCAGTGTCCGTTATCTAATGAGTGGGCGGTGCAAAAATGGGAATGCCTGTCTGTTGGCCCATTTTGCAGTTGGGTCATTGATATGAGATCCATTCAACTGTCGTTTACGTGTGCTCATGTTACCAGCCAGAGTACCAAGACCCAAAGCCGGAGACGGATCTGGCTCTGACACTGTCTTTGGCTGATGCTGCTGCTGCGACTGATAGACGACAGCAGCCACGGGATGAACTGCAAATCGAGCGTAAATTTTTGGAGTTAGCTGCTTGAAGCAGGCTGGATAAATAGTGAGTGGATGGCTGGGCGTATACTTGATTCCTTGTCGAGCAATCAACTCCAGCTGCATTTGGTCCATTTTGAAATCAAATAAGGAAAAGAAAGAACACTAGTATTTCGGGTTGCTGCAGAATAAGTACATATATGTGTAAATACATATATAGAAAACCTATAGGTTAAGGGTGGAATAAAAAAACGATTTAAAAATAGAAAATTTCTCTGTCAACGCATTTTTTTAAACGACAACCTTAAAATGTCGACACTTTGTACCTAGGCTAACTAAGCATATTGATTAAAAAACTGTTCCCCAAAGCATTTTGACATTTTATTTCTCATCTGGAAGGGAGTTGAAAAGTCTATCCAATCCAAAATGTGTTTAAATTAAAGCTCTCGAGCTGTCCGGCAAGTGTTGATGTTACCAATTAGACATGCTTACGACCAAACAAACATGATGCTGGCCATTTGTCAACTGATGCAAAATCAACAAATGCAACAGCAGCAGCAACAACAACCGCAGTAATAACAACAACAATAATAAAGCAATTATTTTGTGAGTTGTTTGCATTTGCAAAATAATCGTAACAATAATTGCATTTGAGGCAAAGCCCCCAAATATTGTACGCAAAATATGCAAGAAATCTGTGCCCCAAATTGTATGCTACACAAATTTGCAAATGTTATTTTGGGCCCAGCCCAAGCATCTGCAGCCATCTCTTTCTATGTCGCACCTCCTCTCTCTTGTTATTTTTAATTATATTTTGTGTGAATGTGTGCGTTTGTCTTTGTGTGGGCTGACAAGGCAAAAACAAAATGTTGGCCTTAAAATATTTTAGAATTCAGTATTGTATAACGTCAACGGTTGACATGGACAGGTGTTAGTTTGTGCCCACACACGCACGCCAAACACATGGCAAATGCAAATTGCCAGCCTTGATTTTGACATATTTCTCAATGCCAAGCCCAAAACCCAAGCGCACACACACACACACACACGCATTTACATTAAAATAAAAACCCATTTTGCAACACAGGAAAAACATCAACGAAAACTTTTTAATAAAATTCATTTTGTGTTTGCCTGTATGCGTTTAATTCACTTTTTGTTTTGGCAAAGACAACAGTTACAACAACAGCAGCAACAACAAAGTTATTATTAACAAAAATCTGTTTCCGGAAATTTGAGTTTGGTGTATTTGCTGTATATCCTGTTTGCCTTTTATTTGTTCATTTATTTTTTATGCTTACCTTTTGCTGTGGTCAAAATATTTTTAACAGCATAGAAGTGTATGTGTGTTTATGTGTGTGTGTGTGTGCATATGTGTACGAGCAACAATTTGCCGAGAACTTTTATGCATGTGTAAACATTTTTTAGAAATTTGCTGCGTTTCCGATTTGCACATTTTTTTGGCAAAAGTTTTGTTGCATAAATCGCTGCATTTAAGCCCCGTCAGGAAATACAATATATAGAAAATGTGTGAATGAACAAAGCATATAATGAAATAAACATTATATTCAAATTATTCAAAGCAAACATGGTATTTTTAGCATATTTCGAATTATTATCCCAAAATAAATGCCTGACAGCAAAGGGCAATCAGCAAAAGTGTTAAATAATAATTCCGAAACACATTGGTAATATTTTGGAGCTTTTGATTGTTTCTGAAACTCAGTCCACAAATTAAATTATATTTGTGTCAATGCGCCTAAATTGACTACTGCTCATATTTACCTAATTGTTGGCTGTTGGTATTTTAATTAATTAACATTAAATTGCATCTTGTCGTCCACCATAAATTCTTTACCCTACTTTATTGCTGCCTTCGATAGTTTCCAAACATAAATTTAACTTTCTCGATGTTTTCAATAATGCGATGATCGACTTATACTACAATCGATAGTCTGTTAGTATTATCTACATGTGTGTGGATTTATCATAACTGCAGGAATTGTCTAATTCCCAATTTTAATTGCTGCTTTTTATGAAGTCCTCCACAGAATTGGAAATTCACATTTTCTACAGATTGTCCATTGGGGTTCGAACCGTAAACCGAACCATCCCCAACTTATTTTGATATCGAAAATCAAAATCAATCGATTGATGTTATCATCGAGAGCTTAGCAGCCACAATATCAAATATAAATAAGGCGAAATGTCATCTGATTGGAGAATATCTTTTAAACCTCTTGCCCCCACACTCACAGCCTACTATCGGCTGCAGCCACATCACTTTGATGCCAAAAGAGATAAGTGAATCATATTATGTCACATTTAATTACCGTTCAATGATTTGCAACTTTTCAACACACTTAAGCACTAAATTTTCAGCATCATTAAAAGCTAATATTTTGCTTTTTCGCGAATGAAAAGCGACAGAAGCCAGAATAAAAACTTGTTGGCTGACATTGAAGCTTTTCACATTCAGCTGACTGACAGAGTGGTGGGCAGGTTGATGTTGATGTTGCGGGGGCGGGGGCGGGGCTGGTGCTGGATTGCGTTTAAGTGGCGCTTGTTAAGTACAACACGCTTGACATCATTATCGTGAATGTCAACAGCAAAATAGGCGTGGCTGATTTGCCGCCGTATTCGTATGTTTATGATGTTGTTGCTAGACTGAAGTTTGCTCTCTGATTGACAACTTTCGCAAGTTTTGGCAGCCTCTCGCCTCCAACGACGCTCGCTTGTTGTCAATTGTCGCTTAAATCCAATTTTGCCCATACGCCGTGAAATTCGTAAACGGCATTTTAAACATCAGCAGAAGCCTCAACATTATTGGCAACGTCATCGTTATCTGACATTTTGAGCGCCGCCGCCCCCCAAGTGTCAAGGCGTTAACGGTTATGTGGTGCGGTGCGATGCGCTGCGGCGAGGTGCGGCATGGTGCGGCATGGTGTGGCATGGTGCGGTATGGTGGCAAGTGGCAAGTGGCAAAACTTTCGGCGACATGTCACGCACTGGGAACCTAGATCGCGCAACTTGAACAAAATTTTCCACATATTTAGCTATCAGCGTGAAATTTTTAATAAACTTTCTGGTGGTTTTCCATGAAAATTTAAAGAAAAACTCTTTTTTTTTGTTAAAAGTTTTTTGGGCGTGTTTTTCTTCTAAAATGATATATAGCAATTGGCCCTAAAAATTGTTTTTAGTGTGTAAAAAGATGGGCAAGAAGTAGTGTGTTTTTGGTTTGGTTTCAACTTTAAGCTCAATGGAGAAGTTTTTGTTTTGGTTATGAAATTTTAAATATTCGTAAGTTAAATCAGATACAGATAAGAGAACATAAATGTTCAATCTACGACTTACTTGAAATAAATTAAATAAATAAGGAAAACCTGTGCAAAAGTGGTCACAGGTGCCACAATTTAGAAATTCCAGGAAAACAGCTGCTGCCACTTTAAGAAAAAAGGAGCTCAAGCGGAAAACGTGCCCGATGCCAGACGCTGATTGCTTCGAGTTCCTGTTAACTAACTGACAACAGAGTAAAAGGTAGGCCATGCTCCCAATTGGCAGCATATGGCCAATAAGCACACAGGCTGTGCCCATTTATTGACACCAGATTGTCAAATGAGACGCGGCGGGGGGAGGCGGGAGGCGGGCATGGAAGAGAGCTCAACCCCACTTGAATTCAATTAAAATGGAGCACTTAATTTTATGCCGAGTTCAACACATATTCAAAAAGTGCCAACAGGCTGGCAAATCAAAGGAAGCGCAAAGAACCCGAATGAAGACGACCTGTGACTGTCAACAGCTGCTCAAGTGTATATTGTGAGTGTGTGTGTGTGTGTGTGTTCGCATGTGTGTGCGCCATTGTGTGTATTGGTGTGCATGCCACGCATGCGATATGAGTCAATAATATTGTAACAGCTGTCTGTTTGGTGAGGTTTCCCCCGATATGCTCTGTCTGTCCGACTGTCTACGCGGAGTGTGTGTGTGTGTGTGTGAGTGTGTGCGTGAACTGCCAATTTTAAATGGAAATTTAAATATGTCACGCTTAGAGCTAGGTAAAAGAGCAGCTGCGCAGCCAACAGCGAATGGATATGCAAATGCCATCTGATAATCAAAGAGCAACAAATACTATTTATGCCAGATGCTAGCGCTCGAATAAATCAAAGTTTAATAGTCTGACTTGCTTGGGGTTAAGAACAGGAGCCTAGCGATTCTGGAAATGGCATCATTATTTGGGTCAGACATATATATATATACGTATAATTTGAAAATAATATTATGCAAGATCAAAGATATAATTCAATAATTTAAGGTTGTTATAAATGGGAATGGAACAATTATTTGTTTTATAAATAAATGGTTGAGGTTAAAATGATATAGCGATACCTGAAATATCCTCAGAACGAGGCAATTGTGAGCTTCATTTTGCTGCTTTCATATGAGCAACTACAACGAAATAGGGAAAATCGGCTATAAATAAAACAATTACTTTAAACCTGAATAGGTATTAAATCTTCGGCCACTTCTTTCTTATTTAGCCTAAATATACTTCTACAACTCCCCTTAGCCGCAAATTAAAATATAATTTACGTTAATTGAAGCAGCTACTTCAGACCGATTTTTAAATTAATGTTGTGCTTAATTTTCAAGACCACACAAAAACTTCAGTTTCTCTGCAGCGCTCAAAGTCAACTGTCATTTTACTAACAACAGCCAAATGGTACATAAGTGAGTATATAAAGGAAAAATATACCGCACACATAAAACTCGGGCAAACACTCTACACACACACACACACACACAAACACAAGCACTCATGCACAACGCCGTTAAGAAACTGACATTTTGTGTGGTGGCCTGCAAGCAATTTTCTCGCAATGCACTTGCAAAAATTAGGAGGAGAATAAAGCATATTTAGAAGTGTTCTGTTTCTAACAATAATTAGCAAATATTACGCAAATAATTTAGATTACAAACCAGACGAATAATTATACTAATCTAAATTGCCTGAAATTAATATTTAACTGCCACAAACGATTTTTTTGCTTAGAAAATTAGTTTAGAGAAGTTAGCCAAGAAACTCGAACACGCTGCAAATTAGAGTTGAAGTTACCTTTAAAAAAACATACAAAAATTGTCAAAAATTTAACAAGTTGGCAACACACAAAAGCCCATTTGAATTGACAAGCAAATATGCTGTGAGTTCACAGAAGGGATTTTAACATTCAGTTAAAGCGGCTGTTAGCATAAAAAAGTGCTTGAAGTTGTTAAAATAATTAAAGAAATTTAAGTCTTAAAGGCTTTAAAGTCACAATTATGGGATAACTTTTAAGGCCCGCAATTTCAAGATTTAAGAGCATTACAGGTGCGCTCTTATCATTTGATCAGTTCTCTCTGCCTCCCTCATTCTCACTTTCTCTTCGTGTCGTCCCTTTTAGTGCATTTCCTTTGAAGCTTTGTCGACTCTATTTTAAGCCAGCCAAAATGTCTCCCAGTTCTAAGCTCCTTGCCGCCAGACACAGGGCCTGTTCTCAAGCGAAATGAGAGTGGAAATTATATGAAAAATTTGTAGTTTCTCAGGGCAATTAGAGGGAACTGCTAAAGATTGCTGTGTGGCTGTATTTTGAAAGGAAACAGGCAGACAGTTGGGAAAACCACACGACAATTTGTTTTGTGTGTGCGTGTGCACATTTTTGGGTGGATTGGCCGAGGGGGCAGGAGGCGGGGCGGAGGAAGCAAGCGCTAATAGCTAGCATTGCTTTTAATTGGCTCTCATTAAAATTAAAAGCAGCGGCAAATTGAATATGAGACCAGCTCAGCTTTCAGCTGTTGATGATAGCCCGTCCCAAAAGTCTTGGCCAGCTCCGTTTTCGCCTTAGGAGTCGATTCACATTTCGCCCAGAGCCGTTCTGTAGTTGTTTTTTAATTGCCCGCAAAGTTTTGTCGCTAATTTGTTGAACTGTTTCGCGCGCAGTCAAATCCAATCAGAGTACACAGTACACACACACACACACTCTCAACTGTTTGCATTTTGTTTTCCCGCAGCTGTTTAGTGGCAAATGGAAATGAATTCTGTTCTCGGCGCATCAAAGTTGAGTTTGGCCCAACTGTAAAAGTTGAGAGTTCAAGTTTAATGACTTTTTGGTGGACTTTCCAAGCGCTTAGCACATCGAATGTGTGTCTAGTCCGTGTGTCAAGTGTTTGCTGTGATTGAGTGAAAATTAAATGGGTCAAGTTGGTAGTAGATTTTCCTCAAGACTGATAGTAGCATGCATGGTACATATTATTACATTAAACTTTAAAACTATTTTTAATTTTGTACATTTACTAACTTTAAACTTACTACATATTAAATACTTTTATATTTGAATTTTAAAGCTATACAGATTATAAACTATTTTAAAATTTAATATTTATTATTTGCAAGTAAACTTTTCAGGTTGTATATAAAATCTCAAAATTATAAAGTTCCCATTTAAATTCTCTACATTCCATTATTTCATAATAAATACTTCCCCCTTATTAAAAATATTTTTAAAATTTAAATTTAAATTTGTAAAATTGTACCATATATTTTTATTTTTATTTAAATTCATAGTCATTAAATTGTAAGCCTTTCCTTTAAATAATTGTACCTCTTTATCTTTGTTTTACAAGAAAAAATATAAATGCAGACGTCTATAACCAGCGGTTATTTTCTTAAATTAAAATAAGAGTCAGACGAGATAAATTAAAAATTGCGCATACGCCGTAGGGGATAAATAAAAAAACACTTTGTGGCGCTGGCGACAAGAAGTTGTATAATCTAATATGAAACTCAATTCCGACAAACAAAAGTGTGTTGTCAATCCCAATCAAAATGTCAATGTGCGAATTATACTGAGAAATAGCAGATAGAGAGAGAGCTGGTGAGGTGAGTGAGAAAAAGAACTGCTGGCAAAATGAAAAAATCTAACCAAGCAGCAAATGCGGCAAATAGGATGAAAGCCAATCCAATTTAGCAGTCGGCCAAGCCAAATACATAGGTATTAACAAATATGTAAGCCCTGACGGCGTGAGGGAAGGGGCCGTGTTAAAGGTGAGCGAGTGAGAGAACGTATGTTCTGGTTCCCTGGAATTTACAGTTAACGAAGCGTAAAGTTGAAGTCGCAAGAGTCAAGCAAACGTTCGGCAGGCGACAAAATGACAGACAGACAGATAGACAAACAGTGAGACGAGCCTGACAACAAAGCGGGACAAAGCGATAAAGGAATTCAATCGAAGTCCTTGTCTAGTTGACAGCATTGAAGTTGCAAATATTTGGAAGTGGAAAAAAACAAGTACGAACATTGCAGTCGGCTGCAAGCGACTATGTAATACTCTGCTCCAATTATGAAAAAAGCTAGAAGGCGGACGATATATTTTAATTAGTTTTAGCTCTGACTTTTGGGTACACCGATTTTTGAGAATTATGCGCGTTTGATCTTTTACCCCTAATAAATTGAACTGAACATAAATTGTTATGAAAAGCTTTAAACTAATTAAAATATTGAACAAATAAAATTTATAAAGCAGTTTACTTTTGGCAAAAAGAGCTTAAATTTATGTGTTTCAAATCGGTCGTCGTCATTTACGAACAGGATGACTGCAAACGCGCAAAAAAATTGTATATCCACCTAGGGTTAAATGAGCTCATCACAAACAAAAATGGTTAAAGTTTAATGAGGGCCTCAATTAATTTGTGCTTAATTTTGTGACCGTGGGACAGATAAATTAATGATTTGTCAACAACTCAATTTACGCAAAAACGTCTAATTCAAGTTTAAATGCATAAAATTACATTACATAAAACCAATATTCCCTTTCACATGTTGCGAAAGGAGTACAAAAAAATAAAAAAAGAAATACCAGGAAAACAGGCAAAACTCGACAAGGCCCCAAGGCCCAAACTCGGCGCAAAGTGCAAATATTGTACAGGGGAGCAGGGCAACGTTTGCTATTTGATTTTGCAGCCATGAGATTATCATCAGAAAGCCATTAGAATTTTTATTGAATTCCGCACGCACACAACACACACCGATACACACGCACACGCACGCACACACAACATTGACACAACAACAACAAGAACAACAAGAACGGGCATTAACTAAGCCGCATTGAATTATGTGCCTTCGGGTGGCTGTGGGATAAATCGAGATACCCGACAACACTTTCACGCGCATTTTCGTTAATCATTGGGGATTAGTTCTAATCAAGTTGCCATTTGCTGCTGTTGCAATCGTGTTATTGGATTTGTATTGAGTTCGTGTGGAATTTCAATTAATGGTAAA
Organism: Drosophila robusta; assembly: GCA_035043565.1. Classification (NCBI taxonomy): domain Eukaryota; kingdom Metazoa; phylum Arthropoda; class Insecta; order Diptera; family Drosophilidae; genus Drosophila; species Drosophila robusta. The sequence continues at coordinate 5,000,838 of JAWNMW010000583.1, read as the reverse complement.
CCAAAACCTCCAGACAGACACAATGAGTTTCCTACTCAGACTCCCTCTCTCTCTCTCTTTCTTTTTCTCTGTCTCGCTTTCCGTCGCCGTCTATTGCCTAGTTAATCTTTTATAATTAAACTGATTTAGCTGCATTGTTGCGCCTTTTGCCTTTGGCTTCGCCCATTGACTTGTTAACATAATTATCCATTAATATCATACATTCTCATTCTCAGAACGACTAATGCAAATGTATGACCACAATGAACAGGACATTCATTGGATATACTATGTATTTACAGCTCCTGCAGTCGTAGAAGCCATAGACAGGCAGGCATAATTGAAATTTAGTTAGGCTCCATGGCCTACCTACGAGGTCAAGAGTTCACTGCGCTACTCGATTTAGTATGCCTAATAAGCATTGGTATTGTAATAAAGTTCATTATTGGGGTACGCTCAAACTAATTAGGCATTTGGCCATTGTATTTTTGCTTCATGTCTGCCTGAACGAGCTTTATTCAAATTTTCGCCTTTGATTTCATATTTAATTCATGGGACTGAAGAGAAAATAAAAGATTTTTGCAAATTAATTAGCTTGTGCTTGTATCTATACAATTGAATAAATATTAAATTTACCCAATTTGAATAAAGGAGATAAATTTATTCAGGTAACAGTAATTCAGGTACAGTAAATCCACACTATGGCAAACATGTCTATAAAAACTGCTTCCAATATTTGTTGTAAATTTTGATTTCTATTAGTTCATTATAGCGATGCACGTCTGTGTTAGACTAATGCCTCAATTTATTAGGTGTATTTAATTTTATTGTCTGAAAACTAAAATCTAAGCCTAAGTAATTTGTCAGTTATCGCATCACACAACTATTGAGAATTTATGCACATATTTGCTGTAATCCATAAATTTAGTCAATTTCACTCTTTGTTTAAAAGCAGCAGCAAATTGTCTTTTGTTTTGGGTTTTGAAATTCATTAGCCATTTATTTGAAGTTGGCAGTAGACAAATCATTACATTTTGGCCGCTAAGAAAAGCTCAATTACAAATTTCAATTATTTATTTCCCAAGAATATGTCAAAGAAATGCACACAACAACCACAAGGGTATAGACTTTCATGTGGCTTAAATTATGGGCACAAAAAATACAAGAAACACACTCAAACAACCAACTGGAATATAAACTGTAAGTTCAACGACTTTGTATAGGGGAAAGTCAGGCAGCAAACCAAACGCAATAACTTGGCCAATTGAGAAAATTCGTTTGAAGAGCTTGCCGTATTGGCAACAAAATGGCTCAAAGAGCATTGCCATTGCCATCGCTTAAAACTTGGCAGAAGAATCAAATTTTGCCAAAAAATAAATAATAAAAGACAACAAAAAACAGCAGCCAAAGACGATACAGACATTCGTGGACTGGAAGATACCCTGTTCTCAAATGTGACATACAGAATCATTGTAAAACATTATAGGAATACAGAGATTGTCTCAAAAAATTACAAGATGTTAATCGATGTCGATGTTAATCAAAAAATATAAAAAAATTTGATCTTAAATAAATATAGGAAATATCAATCGTATATATATAGAGCTATCGAACACTTAAAGCTTTTTGGTTCAATATCTTTTAGCCAAGTAGCTAACCTCAAAAATATGTTAGATATATATCCCCATTATGTACTTTGTAACATCGAAGTTATTTCCTTTCGCTTTTTATATTCATTTCCGCAAAGTGTAGCATACAGGGTATAAAAATGCAAGCAAAAATACATATATATATACGCCGAAAATTTAATCCACTTCAAAAAATTGTGAGTCTTGTGAGTGAGAGAGCTAAGAGGAAGAGCAAGACAGAACAAGGAGGGTGGGGGAGGGGTTATGAATGCTGCTGGAGCGGTGCTTTCACTAGAGACTCGCCTCGCCAGCGTTTTGTGGCGTTTTGGGGGCGAAGAAAATTTATTACCATATCGATATGCGTAATAACTTGGCAATAAAAATAAATCTCAGCATAATGCTATAAATACAAAAAGCATCAGCACAAATGCGTTATAAATAATACTGCGATTGCCGTATTACAAATTCATTTCGGAAGCTTGAACTCGAAATAAACAAACAGTCAGACAGACAGCAAGAAAGAGAGAGAGAGAGACAGTCGGAGAGTGAGACGAACAAACGCTAACATCAAATGCTGGCAAATGCAGATTGGAAATCATCATGGCCCAATGGCCAGGCAAAACTCAATTGTTGGGCCGCGCTCCACGCCTCAGAAGTGGGCGTAAATTTGGCCGCTAATATGAATATTGTCGTGGAATAAAGGGAAATGAACAAATGTGGGCGTAACATTCTGCCGCATACAGCCCTACGCCCCCCCCCCCACCACCCACGCTCTTGCTGGCATTTTATGTCCATGAAATGAAGCATGCGAGATTTCATAAAAAGCGCAAAGGCGAAAGTGAGTAAATGTATTTCTTGTTGATTGGCTCTCGCTTCCTTGCCAGGATATTGATAGCGAGCACAAGGGGGGATGGGGACGGGGGCTCGTGGGGTTAGAGCGGCAGGCCGGCAAAAACTTCAATTTCATTCGATGCAGAAAAATTGCTGGCAATACGTAAGTGCTTCATGGTAAATGAAATATATAAACGCTTCGTTGGCCATTGTATTGCCTTCAAGTCGGCTGCTCAACACTCAATACTCAGTGCCCAATACACAGGCCACTCAATACCACTCGATGGTCGGATGAAGCCCGACATCGCGTTCGCAAGTTCTCCGAGTGCCCGAGTCCTGGAGTCCTTTGCAGTCCTTTGCCCGGCATAACATTGTGGCATATTTTTGTGCTCTTGTTTTGTTGCTCGGCCAATTTGTAAAGTGATTTCAAAAATAATTTCATTAATTTTACGCATTAGACTAAGCAAATTCGATGACCTTTGACATTGTTAACTGCGTTCGTCTTTTTATTCCGTTTGTTCTCATGGCGCCAATTGGATTATGGATATAACGTGGCAGATGCAAATACATTAGTTGAGAGCAATTCTCAAATTCAATAAGATTATAGAGAACATTTAAAATTATGGGAATAATTGAATATTATCTTTGTTGCCCTAAGAAATTAAAATTTAGATAAGACCAGACTTTTAGCTACGTGAGTTATTCTCTACGACATTAGCCAACTTTCAGTTACACATTGCATTTACCAACACTGGAGCAAAAATTGACTGCTGATTAAATTAACTGTTTTTTTCTTAAAAATTATGCAATGTTTTTCCCAAAGAAAGAATGTAAAATACTTTCATAAAACTGAGAAACTTGCGCTGTAAAACTTTCGATTGTGCTTTCCACAGTATCATTGGTGCGATCGATAATTATCTATCAGTGAAGTACTTTGAAAGAAACAATAATAGCTATCGATAAACGTTCCAAACGAAGCTTGAAATAATTACTATGAGAAACATATTCCAGTTGATTTAGTGTACACGCACAAGGATATGTTTAATTTAATCATAAATAACTATATTATTCAAAGTAACTATATAAGTTTGGAGTAGATAAGTTTTCAATAGAAAAGGCCTATCAAAACTATTTATTGAATAACCTTTCGTCGACAAAGCTAATACATTTCACCTTCGAAACTTTGCCTACAGTCTGAATTCACAATAGTGCATTCAACACACACTGTCACACACACACACTCAAATTCACACTCGTAGAAGTCAGCCTTAGGTCCACGTCAGTCATGGGCTTTTGCTTGTCATGGGGCTTATCAAAATTTACAGCTGTCGTCTGTCGTCGTATGTTCTCCGTTGGCATCTCTACCATATTTTGTTTATTTGTTTGCGTTTGCATCTGTTATAATATTTCCACTTGAAATTAATTTCTCAAGAGCTCAAGTGCACATGTGACGAGCAAACACACACACACACACACACACACACACAAACACTCACACTATGTTGGCATATTCCCTTTTCTAAACACTAGCTGCAAACATTATTGTGCATATACATATATATGTATATATATTTTGTATACACATATACGTTTTGTAAATATGCTCTATATGCATTATGTTGACGTCCTCGTTGTGAAATCTGTTCAATCTTTGCCAGTGACATGTGTTTGTTGTTGCTGAGATTAGTTAGGCTCCTCGTTTTTGGTTTTCTTGTTGTTGTTGTCGTTATACCCATTTTGTATTATAATAACTCACAGGATAATTCAAGTGTAGCTCAGGCTGTTGATGTGAAAATTGCCATTAAAATGTTTACTTCAAGTGCGTTGAGCTGCTAATGGAACTTCCTCAAATCACAGCACAGAGCCGACTTTTTTATGCAAATTGCAAAAAACGAAAAGTTTTCCCAGATATGCATATGTATATAAAAACATGAGTCTGGCACTGCGGTAAGAAATGTTGAAGCAAACAACTTTTATGAATTACTTTAATAGAGAGAAACATACGCAAAACAGTTTATTTGCAATGGAAGTTTCATAGATAAAACTAATAAAGAATTTGTTTAAGTATGCTACAAAAATGTCTGATCCTTTATTTTTAATCAAATAATAAACCGTCTGGATTTGAATGCTCTTTGAGAGAGAGAAAGGACTTATGATTTTGGCCCGAGTGTGAGTACTCTATGTAAGTACTATACTCAATACAGTTAAACTAGGGTGTTTTATGATTTTTAGGTTAGATAAAATCGTAGGCATACTTGGCCGTGATCCTTCCAGGAAGCTTTTAAAATTAATAAAAATTTCAGATGCTTTCGCCTGGAGAATACAGTCTGAAAAATCCGCTTTATAGAAAGAAAAAACTAAACTACAAAACTGCTGGAGATATTACTCTTAGAAAAATTAAAATAAAACAATAACTTATATTAGACTATTATGCCGTCTTTAAATATTTAAAGTGTTGGCGAATCTACTTCATAAGTTCCAGTGTTTTTTGATAAGTGGTCTAAGTGATCTAAATTTTTACACCCTTGCAAAGGGTATTCAAGTTTTGTCACGAAATGAGTAAGACCATTTTATTTTAAAATTAAATAGTTACAACAAGTTTTGTGTTTATTTGCAAGGGTATTAAACAGTCGGCACCACGCTTTCGCCTCATTTTTTTAAGACACGACTTTTTTAGTTGTTTAACTTTACTTTTCACTGTCAACTAACTTCTCCATATATCAATGTCAACATCAAGCTAATAACACTTCGTATACTAGCTTTTATGTACTCCTATATCTAGCTCTCTGATGCAGCCTCGAATGCGCTCAATTAGCTTGCGCAATTACCAACCCAATTATGTATATAAATAAATATTTGTATATATATATTTTGAGCGGCTTCAAGTGGGGTTCGTGATTGTTATTTTTGTTTATTTTTTCGCCTTTGTTGCGTGAGTTGGTTTACGGCTCACAAAGTTCACAATGTGTGACGAACAAGAATAAACAAACAAATGTCAAGGCATAAAAAATGTGAGCCAAAAGCAGGCAATGGCAGGGCAGGCCATTAATATATATGTTGAAGTACACTTATATATATAAAAAAATATATGTGTATGTGGGTATGTGCACCTTTTTTATATACATATATATTAGCTTCAATTCGTCACTGGGATGTTAAAGCTAATGTTGTTGTCGCGTCCTCGTTTCGGCCGGGCCAAGTGTTGTTATTAAAGCCCACTGACGACGACTGTCGACTGCCGACTGCCGGCTGTCTGCATTGACGTCTTGGTGGTTGCCTTGCCAGCCAACCAGCCTCTTAGCTATATAATTGTTGCTTTACTTAGCCCGGCCCATTCCACAAAAACCCTCCAGCTGCCACTCACCTCGCACTCTTAAGCTGCACCTCACCTTTTGCGCTTTTTTTTTCTTCTCGTTCTCCTGTAGTTTATTTCATTTGTCTGCTTTGCCACTCGGCAGCATTTTCACTTATTTCTCTTACATTTTTGTTGCTTTTATGACTTTTGGCTTTTAGTGGCCTCTTAAGAGGCTCAGAGTGTTTACGCTGCCACACAACATAGCGTATGAGTAATGTCTCCAGGCAGCGCAACAACACAAGCATATCACAAAAAAAAAAATGAAGGAACCTGCTGTATAATATTACTTATACGCACATTATTCCCGTGTTGCTAATAAACACCTTGTGGGCATATCAAAAATTATTCAACTTCATAAAACAAAAAGTAACAGCAGCCTGAGATCAGCACGCTAAATTAAGTGCATTTGAGTATGTAAGTCTGAGGGGGAATTTGGGAGGAAGGGAGCGACGATTTTGACAAATTAGTTTGTTTTACTGTCATTTGGGTCAAATAGATATTAATGTTGCTCGTATTACCAGCTAATTACCTTATAAATTGTATTCATTTTTGTTGTTAAGAAAACATTTATTTTTGTGCGTAAACGAAATTAAATATAATAATGAAAAATTCTTGCTGGGTGGGAGTAAATAAATCATTTACTCTGTTATCTTTGCCCACAAGGAATTTTAAATGTGATGAATTTAAATGTAAACAACAACAGTGTTCTCTCTGGAGATTAATATTTATAAATTTTGTGAATATTTCGACAGGTAAAAAATTTACATTTATTTTGGGTATGATACGAGAGACCCATACACGAACTGGAAGTTTACAGCTCCTATAGTTTCTGAGATCAACGCACTAACAGATAGAGCTGTTACTGGCTTTAAATATAAAGACTTCAGAAATATATATATTTTGTTTGGTACAATATACAATTTTTTATCCCCACATCTGACTACCTCACAGGAAAAAAAACTATTATTTACTTGTTAAAGCTATTGCTTATTATAATAACCTTTGTGAACGCCCATACAGAGCGCTCTGATAGACGGCCAGAAGTGATGGCCATCAACCGAGAGCAATTCCCGCCAATTCCCACCAATTCCCCTGCCACAACTCCTGTAACAAGTTGCTAATGCTGCCTGCTAAATTTATTGTGCGTCTGTCTCTCCCTTCGTCGGTCAGTTTTGCTCTATCTCTCTTCCTCTCTTTCTTTTTCTTTTTCTTTATCTATCCATCTATCCATTTGTTGTTGTTGTTGTTCTTGTTTTAGCTGCAGCGCCTTGGGAAATTAGTTTTGTGCGGCTTTCTGTGCCTCGCCTTCTTTTCCTATTAGAGATTTTACTACTTCCTATTTCCGGCACACACACACATAAACACTGTTCCGTTTCTGCCAGTGTGCGGGTGTGTGTGTGCGTGTGTGTATGTGCGTTGCTTTTTACGTTTACTTTCATTTTATGGAAATTTCACACCATTTATTAGCCGCAAGTGCGAACTGGCAAAGTTATACTTCATGTTTTTTTATTCTTTCTCTGAGTGCTGCTTTTCTCCTTTTCTTCTTTTTTTTAGCTCTTCTGTTTAGTTTTAATTTTTGGTTTGCAATTGCTTTACTTAAATGTTTGCTGCGTAAATTTAAATATGCACCAAACTTTGGGCGTTAAAAAAAAAAGAACGAGGTAGGTGTCGAAATGAGTTAGACGTCAAAATTTGAGCAAAAGTTTTTCAATTGCACGCAACTTTAGGGGATTTGAAAAAAATTACAGTATGGAAAAATGTATATTTTTTATGCCATATTTGTGGTGAGTGAGGGAAAATATCCAAAAAGTTAAATATTCGTAATTTGCATAAGGTATACGGGAATATACTGAACTCAATTGGTAGCTCTCATAGTTTCTGAGATATGTTACAAAAACCAAGTATTAATGACAGATATCCAAAAAAAAAATATAATAAATAATTAATGTTATGAGAGAATCTATAGCCGAATATTTGATTTGTTGCAGCCCTTTGCCGAGAAGCTAATTGGATAGCGCACTGCCCAGCATCGACTCCAATTACATACTTCATGTTTGTGATACGTTGACACGTTAACTAATGCGATGAAACTCAAACCTGGCCGAAAAGGTGTTGGCAAGGCCAATTCAACCGACTCATTTGCAGGCCAGGTGCAGGCGTCAAATCCTATTTGCTTCCGATGGGATGGCTGTGAGTTTGTGGTAGTTGCAAATTATTTGTGATTGGCTTTGGCATTTGGACGCCTGGGCGCGCATTAACACGCTTTCGCCAAAATGTCAGTGATGCTCTGACTGTTGGGGCAGATTACCAAGGACCAAATATTCGTGATCTGCGTACTCTTCACGAGAACATTTTAAACTAAATTTTGTAGCTTTTCTAGCTTTCAAAGTTTCTGAGATATGCTCGAAAGGAATGGTCAAAACAGCGATAATTATCGATAGTAAGAAACATTAAAAAAAACACGAACTTAAAAAAGAAACTTGCTGACCAAGAATATAAATACTTTATGTGGTCGGAGATGATTTCTTCTACCTGTTACATAGACTTGCACAACAGCATTTTTATCAATTTACAATGGGTTCAGGGTTTGAAAGACACATAAAGTTAATGTAAAAAACATTTCCCCAAATTTATCTACATTCATTGTGCACTTTGCACGGCTTACAGATGCAAACAAAATTATGCTGAATTTATCAGCACTTTTAAAGCTTTCTATTCATTTTTGAAACACTGAAACAAGCAGCTGTACTAAAAACAAATTAAAAAATGGTATAAATACTAGTCTTTATTAAAAATGAATAGACTACATAACGGTAACGGCCTCTTTATTAACTTTTGCTATTAGTTAGTAAATATATTCAATACAATAGCAGACTTAACTGCACTATACTTTGAAATATAAAAGTTTTATATATAGACACGCTCCTAGAAATGTTGATTTCTTATCATAACTTTCGCACACACCGAATGCACAGCAACCGTTTGCACAAACAACATTCAACAATTTCGCCTTGAAAATATCCACAGAGCTCGCCGCACTTTGGCCACCAACTGTCGCAACGGGACGAGCACAAAAAGCAATAGCAACATCAGCAACAGCAGCAGTAGCAGCAACAGCAGCAGCAGCAGCAACGGCAGCAGCAACAGCAAAAACAGCAGCAACGGCGGCAGCAACAGCAGCAGCAGCAAACAGCATAAAACTGTGGAATTATTTGAAAACACGTAGCAAACATCAAACAAATTGTGGCGGAATCCTTTTAGCCGAGCTCTTTTCACGCGAGGCAAACAGGAGCTTCAATGGCTGCTTCCGGTTTGCTCTGCGTTATGGCAGCACTTCCGTTTCATCTTTTTGCAGCTTGTGTCGTCTGCCGCCTGCCCGCCTGCCGCCCCCGCGCTCCAAAATTAATTCAAGCAGCAAAAATGGCGCGTTGATAACTTTTCACAAGGCAACTGGGACACAAGGACACCCGCTGTCTAAATGCTCGCACAGATGTTGCTCCTTTTGGGCGAATCTTTTTCCTTTTTGTTTTTTTTTATTTTGATTCGCCCAATTCGGACCGCATGCCGGCTTAAAGTAAACTCACAAATTTGTTACAGGATATGTGTGTTTAATGTGCCACGCTGGGCAGTGCACAGAGACAGGACACACAGGATGCCACAGTCATCTTTCATATGAGCGCGTCGCGATTGACATAAAAAACTCATTTCCCAAACGGGCCAAGTTCAATGTCCCACACACACACGACCTCTGACAGCTGTTTGTTGGCCAAGTGCTTATGAATTATTACAATCCCCGAATAAGTCACAGAAATCAGTCTATGCTTATATATCGTATTAAGCTAGCGCACACTACTCCAAACTTAATTCTTTTTATTTTATCAATATTTAAAATAAACTAATTCAATTTACATATAGTAAAAACCTTATGCTTTGCTTTGCATTTTAAAGTGATTTTGTGTCGAGGATTTATGCAATTAAAACAATTCCTTAAAATGTCCAATTTTTATGCTCGTTGATGTAAATTGTACATATTTGAAACTTGAGAGATAAACTCGTATATAATTAAATCTATATCTATGTCTAAGCATAATCGTTATTAGATTTTGATGTCATTTTGGATGATGATTTGTCCTCTAGATTCAATCTGAAATAAATAATACACAGTATTGAAAATAATATTATTCAAATATTACTTTTTTGTGGTTGTCACAATTTGTTTAAAAATTCGCAAACAAAAAAGATTCTGCGGGGGTAAAATTGTTTGTCAGAAATCATGCCAAAAATTGACAAAAATGGCGCTGCTGTCGAACACGCAGTTTAGAAATGGGGTAGAACCTGTGTGGGTTCCAAACCGAACTAAATGGAATTTTTTTCTCTTATTACTTTCTATATATAATATAAAATTTTTCACAAATATAAAAATAATATAAATAATATAAAATGTTTCACAAAGGTCTTAGATCTCGCTTTTAAATAGAAAAATTGATATTTTGCTATGAACAATAAAGCTGCCAGTTAAAGCTCTTACAATTCGTTTCGCTGTCAAAAACCGAAACATGCTATATTGAAAACAATTTATACATTTGTATGTTCCATTGAATACTCTCGTGCACATGCACCAAAAAGTGTGTGTGAAAAAAAAAATGGAAAATTTGTTCGAAATTGATGACAAGCAGCTTTTGGAAATACATTCGATTGAGATGTTTTCTCTTTTCTTTTTCGTTTTTGTTTTCTGGCCGGCTGTACCAAAATGATGGAACTAACCACGTTGAACCGTTTGGGCGCACCACAAAATGGGCCACATGAAAAGTTTGGCTGGTCAATAGAAATACGTATGTATACGTATGTAGGTGGTTGAGTGGTTGAGTGGGTGTGTGGTTGGATTGGGTTGCTTGGGTGATTACTTGGTTTGGAAAATGTTTGAGTGCCAAGCTCTTTTGTATGGTTGCCAATAATTCAAGGCCCACATAAGAAGATGCAAAAAAAAATGCTTTATCTGCCTTGGGCGCCATTTACATAAAAAAACTGACTTCTGGCTGGAACAAAGCGCAAAGAAGGCAACACTAATGGAAAACGTGTAAAAAAAGCAGAAAGGAAATGAGCAAAATGGCAGAAATTTGAGATTAGCTTATGATGCGAATGGCTCAGCTAAGCAAGCACATATGACAAGGGGCTTAAGAGCGTGTCCCCCGTTCTATTATGCCACTGCTCCCCTATTTTATGTTACTTAATTAAGAACATTGCTCCCTTGCCCAAGGAATGCAAATGAAGTGCGAGACAGCAAAAACAAAAAAAAAACAAAACAAAACAAAAAAAACCTAAAAAAAATAATTTTCTATTAGCAAGCAAACATTTTTAACGCCGCAGCATAATAAAATTGCCCGAACGGAGAAGCAACGACAGGGGGATAGAGGCAGCAAAAAACAACATAGAAGAAGCAGCAGATAGTAGCAGTCGGAATGGGCCACTCACTTATCAGGTCTGATAAAAAGCAATAACGAAAAAAAAATACTTTTGCCACCCGGCAGCAACAACAAAGAGTAAGTAAAATCCTGGCAACTGGGCACAGCTAAGTGAATTTTCGTAGCATTCACACAGACTCAACCACACATACACACACCCACACACACACACGCACAGAACGTTTAGTATGGAAATTAAATTTGCATAAATAAACGTCGACATGGGGAAAGCGACAACGACATCAGCTTCAAGCAGTCAGCTTTAGCTATGGCACCAAGGACACTGCCAGGATAACGGGCAAGGTGCCGGGTTAGCAGGGGGCCATAGTGCTAGAAGAGTTGTCTAAGCCCCACTAACCGCAAATGCCGGCAAAACGACAGACAGCAAAGAAATCTCAAATATGTATACGACTCGGTCACATACAAAATTAAATTTACAAAAGTACAAAAAAAAAAAAATGCCACAACAACAAATAAATAGGCAGCGCGTGTCAAGACATAAAAATAAATAAATAAAAATGTATACAAAACAAAACACAAATTTCCCATAAAAATGCCAAAGTGAAAATGAAAAGCAAAGAAAACCACAGCAATTGTATGTGGGGAAAAAAACAAAGTGCATTCGGAATGCGTTGCGAGCAGCCAAAAAGAAAATGGGTGAAAAACATAGGGTTGCCCACAGCGTCAAAATATGTAAAGACAATGGGGTTGTCATGGTAATCTTTGTGGGTAAGTTCAAAGCGCCAAGCCTGTCAACAAAGCGGGTCAAGTGCTTTTGTTTTGTGGTTAAAATCTTAACTTAAGCTGTCAAACAATATGAGCAACTGGCAGGCATCTCAACAAATACTTCACATATTTAATCTGATAGTATGAGATTTTAAATTGCAAAACGAAGAACAATCTAATTAAAGCAACCGAATGCCCTATCTTAAAATTTAATTATTCTTCAGATTCAAATCAATTTGAAATCTAATAATGGTGTGAAAAACTATATAAAATGCATATGAAAATCTTAGCTTGAAGGAAAGAAACTGCGAAAGATGAAATAAAAGAATAACCCAAAAACTTTTGTAAAAAAATGTTTGAAATTAAATTAAGCTAGATTATATATAATACTATTATATATACACATATGTATATGTATATTCTTAAGCAGTCAAAAAGTTAAATTTTTAAACACTATATATATACCGTATAAATCAAATAAAAGATGGAAGCTATCCAGTACATTGAAATATATACATATATTTTAGAAAATCTTATTAACAATTCGCTCCCTTTATTATTCAACTTTCTAGATTAATGTCTTGAACAATCTCACAAAAATGCCAGCTTAATTATTGTGTCATATACAGGGAAGAAAAGAGAATATGTTGTCCTTAATCTTGCTTAAATCTCCATATGTTAATCAAAATATTTGCATTACCAAAATAACTGGGAGGCGCAGCTGGTGGCAAACATTACGTAACCGAATTAAGTTCATTATGCCAACAACGTGGTAACAAAAACTCACGCACATGCACACAAGGCACACACACACACACACAGAAAATCGCGCTAATTTCGCACAGCTTAAAGTCTTCATTATTTACAATGCCGGCAAAAAAAAAGAAACTGAGCCGCTGCCAGTTGCAAGGCCGCAAAAACATTACTCAAGCTTAAGGGCGGGCAAGCAAGGAACAAAAAATTATGATTCTCCTGTGGCGCACCTTGACACAGCTTGGCTGCAACAACAACAATGGCAGCGTTGAAAATGACAATGCCAACAATAAATAAACTAAACAAGCGCCAAAGCAGCCGCAGAATCTACACAAAAATCTGCAAACAAATGACAAACAAGTGGAGCCAGACAACAAAACGGCAAAACAACAAACCAAAACCACGGTACGACAACAAAGGACTAAAGGTACGAGGTGTCCTTCTAACTCCTCCACACACACACACACACACATACACACATGCACACACAATCACACATACAGACCAGTTGGCAATTTGGCCAAAACGCTGCCATAACAGTCGCGCTGATTCACCCTTACCAACAATCTGCAAACCTGGCCAACTTTCCTCGTTATGCTAATGTTCCGGCAAACTCAAACCAACCATATATCGCCAGGAAGTCGAATACAATTCCAGAAACACAAAATTTTTAAATAACCTACGTTTTGAAACAAAACAAAATGTGTTTAATAAAATGAATTAATTCGTATTGAAATATATCTATAAATATTTCATATTATTAAGTTAAAAAACATTAATTTTTCTTATGTTCTTATATGTATTTGATATATTTTTACAATTTAAGAAAATACGAAGCTATTTATAAAATATATTTAAATATAATTTGATGGTTAATTTTGTCTATTAAAACAAAAAACATTAAGGCATCCTGCAAAAAATAGTGGGAATACCATCAATATAAATGAGACTCTAATACACTAATACACTAATAAATAATAAATAAACTAATACATTATTTATTTAATTTAAAAACTACATAACATTTCAAAAACTCCAACTAACTTGGCGAAATGTCGTCGAAAGTAGTTTCGCGAATGCAACCAATTAGTTTGATGTTTTGGCGCCCAATAATATTCATGCAAATCGCCTTGCGTGGGTGCGGCAGTCCAAATTTATACACCGTACATCCCCGGCATCTGCCCAGCCCCACAAAGCTATGAGATGCCTGTAATTGCCCCACGCTGAGTCTGCCATTTTCGTTTATGAGATTGTGTAGAGGGGCGGGGAGGGGAGCGGGTGTTTGTTAGTAAGCGTTTAGCAAATATAACAAACTACAGCGCGTATATAGTGTATGTGTATATGCACTTAAGTGTGCTCTCCATGCCCACACACACACCCACACACTCACACACAAATATGCAACTTGGGCATGCAAATAGAACAACGCAATTGCTTAGATTAGTGACCGTTGCTGCATTAAATTGTTGCTATTGCTATTTCCTTGGCTTGGCTGAAGTCTGTAGGGACTAACCTTTACAAATGTTGGCTAGTCAACAACTTTCAGAATAGATTTTTATTTCGATTTATTTAAAAGCTCGTAACAATGCATGATACAAAGGAATGCATATTTCACTTGGTTAACACTATTTGTATTCCCAAAAGTAAACATAAAACTATTGCCTACTCTTATTGCAATTTTCATGAGTGTTCTTGAGTGTTTAATTATCAATACAGTTTGGCTGACTGCTAAAATTATTATTGTGTTTACCCTATACAGGAAAAAAATTTAATAGAAGGAAATCATAAAATAAAGGACTTGTATGTTTGTAACTGCGCATGCAATTTTAAATACCAGGAACAGTTTCCGATAAACATAAAATTTAATGATGAAGTTTATTTAAAATTAGTTAATATCTACCCACCTCCGAGCACTTTCTGGTTTTCTCGATATTTATTAATATATTTTTTTTATTTACCATATTAACGATCATATGAAAATACAGGCTATATTTAATTGAAGAAAAGTTTACTGCACCCTTCTTAATTATTTGCAGGCCTTTTACGGCAAAGGCAGAACTTTTGTTTTCAACCCCACGCAGAGAGAACATGCAAAATTAATTACAATTGTCGGAAGTTTCACGTTTCAGGCACTTAATGATGTGTGGCGTACGATTACAATTAACAATCACTGTGGTTGTTGCCGTGAAGAGGTAATTGTGCAATGATTGATTTATTAGCATGTGTTGGTGGACCCGATAACTTATAATTAATAAGATAATTAGCCCATATGAGGTGTAAAATCAAGAAGCTTTTTTGGTATCAAAGTTTGCAGACATTCGTCTTTTAGTTGCAAAGTAAGTGTTCTTTCTTGTTAAATTAATTTTATATTAAATTAGCATAAAATCATTCACGCTGCAATTGATACCTTAATTTAAATTTATGCCGTTTACTGAGTTTGTTTATTGGAATTAGCATTTAAACCATTAAGCTAATGAATTCGAAAAGATTTGTATACCTTCTCAAATGAAATTTCGTTTTTACGCATTCTTTATTAATATGTTCCAGCTTTTGCATGATACTTCATAACATTACGGAATCTTATAAGCCAAATAACATTCGCCTGCCCCAGCTGTAAGTTTTCGTAAAGGGGAATATTTTCTAACATATCCCCTGACAGCGGGAACAGAGGCTGGGGAATATCCGAACAACAGCTGGGGCAACAGCAGAGGACTGTTAACAGCGCTTGAATGTTAGGGGAACACGATCCACATGCGCTCCACACAGTCGCCACACACTCCGTTCGGTGGATAAGCGCCCAAACCGCTCGCACCGTTAATGTCTCTCGACGGTGACATGTTAATTTCGTAGGAACTTATTACAAGCCCCGGTTGCCTGCAGAGGAAGACAGGAAATAAGGGGGGCGACTGGCTGCTACGGATGTCGGGGTGTGTCGCTTTGATTTCTGCAGAGAAATGCGCTTTAATTTCAAGCAGGAGGCTAATTTTTGTGAAATTGGTTTTCCAAGAGACGCAGCAGTAGCAGCAACAGCAATATTTGCTGCAATATTTCCCAACTGAGCTACGAGACTAACCAAAATTGTCGAAGTTTTTTGGGTCAAAATGAGAATGCAATAGTTCTGCTTGCTTAAAGACTTTAAACGCTTTTAGCCATTTTCAATCAATTTAAGTTTATCACAAGCCATAAAATGGGCTAAAATTCAGAGAAAAGTGAATAGGAAGACACTTGGGTATGCCGAAGAAGAAATACTCTGCAGTCATATAATATTTATTAGTATTTATATCTTAATTTGGGATCAGCTATAAATCTAAACTTTTAACAATAACAAGCTTTTCGTAATTTTCTGTTTTTTTATTTTACAAAATTTTTATGAAATCAAATTTTGAATAGTTAATTGTTTTTGTAAATTAAAATATTTTTGAAAATTCTACAAAACGAAAAGGTTATGAGAGCGAATATTTTATATTCTGTATGCTAAGTGGTCTGATTTTATGATAAAGTGTTGCTAGACTGAATGACTATATCGATCCGGCTACTGATGCTGATTAAAAATATATAAAGGTCTCACAAATTTCGCGAAAATAAGAATACCTCGGCAAGATAGAGCATAACAAATGAAGGTAACTCAAAGCAAGGTGCACAAAATCATTTTTACCATAAAATTTATTGCTTTTGGGTTTTTCAAATATTTGCCACACACACACAGAGAGACCTGGGTCCAGACGCAACGGCAGACTGAAAGCACACGGGCTCAAAAGTGTTTTATAAACCTTCAATTGCTGTCAATTTATTGACAAGATGTCGCAACGGCGTCGCCACAGACGCTTCAGGCGACGAACACGCAAAAACTCTGCCAAAATACGACAAAAAAAAAATAAGGAACGGGTAGAGAAGACAAAAAGGCAACGTCTGAAATTTGTTTGTCAGGAGCCTTTGGGCCCAAACAAGTGAAGAAGCTGCAGGCCGCACACACACACGCAGCCAAACACACAAGTGGTTTTGCGTATTTTTTTATACATATATATATATATATATTTTTTTTTTAGCTGGGCTTGTGAAAAATGTGCACAATATACAATAGAAATTGCTGCGTGTGCATTTGGATAACTCGGCGTATACGCAATCAGCGCGCAATTGCTAAAAGCATGACGATGACGACAACAACAACAACAACGAGCGCTGCTCGCAGGTGACACAGAACAACAAATACAATACAAAACGAATGTTATATTTTACATTTCAATTGTTTTTTATGATTGCGCTCAAAGTGCACACGTACAAGGGAGCCTGTCCAAAAAAAAAAAACTCTTGTTGCTGTCTTCCGGCTGTCAATTTGAAGCTGTGCGTGTAAATTGCACAACAGCTGCTCGATTGACAGTCACAACTGTTTGTGTGTGCGTGTGTGTGTGTGTGTGTGTGTGTGTGTGCTGCGTGCTATCAGCATTCTGCTTGATTTTATGGCACGCCGCCGCTGAAATTGAAAGTGAAAAATGCTTTTCTCAGGTGCTTAAGTGATGAAGTGCCAATTGCTGCTTCTGTTTCCCGCTTACAACTTGCCTTTGATTGCGCCCCGCTCTGATTACGCGTGTGCGTGTGAGTTGTACCCTTGCGTATCGATTTCCCAGCACGCACACACACGCACACACCAGCGCCCCAAAAAGTAGGCAACAAAATTTTATGCGCTCGCGTGTGTGAATTACACGACTCGTATGTAAATGGAAATCTATGAGACGGATTCTTTTTAGCATGCATGCTACATGCGTGAATAGAATCAGCTGCCATTAGGTGCTTAAGGCCTCAAATAATGGCTGGAGCCCGTAATTAGATGGGTGGTGCCTATTGCGAGTGGCGGCATATGAAAACGAAATAATACTAAAAATACACAAAACAAAAATCTATAAAATCAAAGGCAACAGCAATCATAAGAATATGATATGAAAATCATATAAGCATTTTGCTATATGGACTTATAAAATAGATGGTATTATAGTGGACTTTATGAAATATATTAAAAATATGGTGCTTTGACGAATCTGCAAAGAGTTTTGTTCTGAAATACTTGTAGAATTTCAATATTGAAAGTGGATGCTGTACCCCACAGCTGGATCCCGTACGTCCAGATGGGTTCAAGGATGGCCTTATATAAGAGCAATTTGTTGCGTGGGCTGAGCTCTGACCGGAATCCGAGGAGCCAGTTCATTTGACGAAGTTTTGAGTTGAGCTGACATCTCTTGGCTTTGATATGAACAGACGAATTCAACCTCCTGTCTAATGTTGATGTTTGAAGTCATAAGTAAATTGTGTAAATAGTAAATAGGAAGTGACGAGTGAAGAGTTTTGTTCTGAAACACTTGTAGAATATCAATATTGGAAGTGGATATAGAATATTCCTGTTGCATAATTGAGTAAAACTTAATTATAAATTGAACACCTTCAATGTTCGTTATAAGAAAGGTAAGAATAAGATGAACTTTACAGCCCAGATCACATAACTCATTCTTATCAATAAGTTTAAGAGTTTAGAGCTTCGAATTTTGTGCCTTGTTTTCTTTGCATATTAATATAGGCCTCTATATATTAAACGCTTTCGGTTTTTCGTTCGCTTCGCCGTAAGAAAAATAGCTCACTTATGTTTTACACTAAAGCATCGTCAGCGGCATAAAAATGCAAATTATGCTCAAAAGGTTAGGCCAAAAAAGTATTAAAAGTGTGGCATCAGTCAACAGCTACTGCAACAACAACAGCAGCAGCTATGAGCTCAGTGTGGCCAACTCCCAAAAGTACAGTTACTTGCCAGCGACTGGCCCACTTCAGCGCAAACTACTAAATTAAGGCGCTTGGTAATAAAACAAGCCGAGAAGAGATGATGCCCAAGTAGCAGCAACAACAACAACAAGGGGCAACAAACAATTTTACAACTTGAGGCGCGCGCTAACATAAAAATAAATTTCTTATTTACATAAAGAAACTTTTAGGCAGGCATACAAAAAAAAATATGTATATATAAAAAAATGAAATCAAAATAAAAACCGCAAACGGAAAAATCTTAAGTGGAAACGGAGTTGCGGGAGGAGGGGAAGCAGGCAACGAGGCAACAAACATTAACAGCAACAACTACATTTGCATATTTATTTATTTACTTTTTTGGCTTGCTCTATAATTTGCTTGCAGCACGCAGCCACACAACGGATTAACACACGCACACACACACTTGCACAGTGTGTAATTCACACGCCCAAGAGGCAGGGAGAGTGTTGGACCAAAAAGTATGCAACAGCTAAGTGACTTTTGTTGTTTGACGGCTTAGTCAGAAATATTTGTGTATGGATAAGTTTTAAGCATGCAATCAAATAAACAGCATGAGAGAAACATGGAGACAGCAACAAATCTGGAATACTCTTTAATTGGTATTTCAAAGAATCCAAATTTTTAAATATTCGTTAAACTAATATGTAAATATGGAATATATTTGAAATTTATTTACTACTTAGAAATACGAAGAAAATTTTTAAAATATAAATTGTTTTTGTATTTCAATGTAAGTAATGTAACTGTTAAAATACAAGTAAGAACGTGGAAGTCGGACGTAACCGACTGCTTAATACTCGTTCACAGCACACAGAAGTTATTGTTATTTAGGAAAATATATATATTCCAAGTTTCAATTCTCTAGCTTTAATAGCAGCAAAAAAAATTGCACAAAGCCAATATGCTCTTTTCACTGTGTGAACCAGTATAATGACATTTGCTGTCAAATATAAATAATAATTTTAAAAACAAATATTTTGCATTATTAATAATTTGAAAAATGTTTATTAATGTTTGCCATCTACATATATTATTAAGTTCTACAAAACAACGTTAAAAAGTGTAATATGCCCTTTAGAGGGTATCGAATGATAACAAATAGATTGGGGTATGCTGGAATAGAAACATGCTGACACAAATACGCCAAAAAGTGAATAAGGCTGAGGAGCTGCTTGAAACTGGGCCAACTTTTCTAGGTAACGGGCATTAAAAGCAACGATGCGTGTGTAATTTGGAGAGGGTGTGTTTTGTCTGTGTGTGGGTGTGTGTGTGTGTGTGTGTGTGTGTGTGTTTGGGTGCTTTCCGGCCTATGCCAATACTGAGAGCAGCATTTGGCTTTTGCTCTGTTTGCAGTTGTTGGCTGTTGATTTGCTTACATTGCCAGACGCAGCTGCACATTTAGAGGGCTGGCGATGGGGCACGATTGGGGCAGGGTTGGGGGACACGGTGTAAAGCAAACGTTTCCCGTTAGTCGGTGATATTTCGTTGTTGTTGCTGTTGTTTTTTCACAGTCATTTGGGCGCATAACAATCTCTTATTTTGTTTTTTATTTTTGTTTTCTTTTTTTTTTTTTTTTTTGCTTTTTTTGTGCTTCGTAGTGCCCATAAATATTCAGTCATTGTTTTGCTTTATTATTTTTATGGTTATTGTTTCTGCGAATGCGCCCCCTTCGGCTATGGTATTTTCCCCCTGCTGGCCTACACAATTTATGTTGATTATTTTTATGGCGCGGTCAGTTGGTGGCCAATCGAGAATCAGAACAGGATCCATTTAAATACGCCTGGCAATATGTCAATATGCAGTTTGTTGTATTCAGCGCTTAACATGACAAATTGCCACGCCCATGCGGATCAGCACGCTGTCAATGAACGTGAATTTATGCATTTTACCATGTGATAGTTAAAGAGACCCAAAAATAAATGGCTAACGCCTGTGCACATTGATTGAAAGCCTTAAAAACGGACACAAGTTTTGGCGAAGTTAGATGGCGTTTCGTGCTTCTATTTGGGAATCGAACACGCACGACGTGTTCGTGTTAAGTGATGGGAATTTAAAGCTCGACTGAAAACGACTTTACTTGATTCATAATGACCTTGCAAGTTGGACTACTTAATATGACCTTGCACGATTGAAATTAGATTGAAATTAACATAAAAATACCAAAAATAATGACTAAGAGTTTAGATATCTGTAATAAATAGATTTTTTTTTTTATTTTTAGCTAATGTATCGAGGTATTTTAGGCATTATCATTTGAAAGGCTAAGCAGACTGGTAAAAAGCATACAAATTTAATCTAATATAATGAATTGAATATTAAGTTGTATAATTTGAGTTTGAAATAAAAAACCACTGCTAAAAATGTTTAAAAGTACATCGATTTTCCTAAATCTTTACAGTCCAATATGTTGAGTCAAGTAATAATTTAAAAAGCAATTTTTTATTTTAATAACCTTGCAGAAGGTATAATAACTGTCACGCTTAGAAGGAGACGTCTTCCTAGATAGAAAATATAAATATTTTTACACCCAACTAAATAAACTCCTAAATTCTCAAATATTTTATAGCTCTTAAGACAAAATCGACAAAATCACATGCCCAAATTCTAGCTCTAAAAATGTCTATCAAAAATCAGAAAAATGTGGCTTATAAATAATTACCAGCCAGCCAGCGACCCAGCGCAGACTTGAAGCGGTGAAAACCGCAGATTCATTCAGCTCAGGCAACGCCTTTGCACACACACCATTGACATATATAGCGGAACCACTTGTGTGACAGATGTACACAATTTTGAGGTGAAGATTAACTTGCACAGATATCAACAAGCACACACACACACACACGCACACTCGAGACCCTCGACTGTCTGTGTCACAGCTTAGGCAACTCCCAACCCAGTTTACTAGCGCTTTTAACCTTTTCTCCACGTCGCACTAAAGCCCGTAGGATCCGTTGTTTGCATTTTGCTTTCTCTTCCTTTTCTTTTTTCCTCCTTTTTTCTGTTTTGTTTTTGTTCTTGCTATTTTAGTATCGGGGCTATTAATATTTCTGGCTCTTCTGTTTTTGTTTGCCTAGATGGCAGCCGCCTTGACGCCCTTTCTTGTTATTATTGCTGTTGTTGCCCTGGGAGACGTGTGACGGCATCTCGTCCTTGTCCTCGTCCTGGTTTTTGGTTCAGCCTCCGCTTCTGGTTTCGGGTTGTCTCTGCCATTAATACGCTTAACATGGGTAACATGATAAGCTAACAAGTGTGTTTGTCTAGGCTTTCGACTTGATTTTGACGTGGTCTACTTGGCTCGGCAGCGCCGTCCCCGTTTTTATGAGTGTTTGTCCTTGACTCGGTTTTTGTTTGGCTGCTTGCCCCAATTTAAATCAAAATATTTGCATTTGCATTTCGAATGCGCCTTGTTAATTTCTAATTTGCATTTGATAAACATGAAATTAATTGCAGCTCATTAAACAAAAATTACAAACTTTCAAGCGCACATGGAAAATCAATTAAAACTGGCGGCCGATAACAAAACATTTCCAGCAAACCGCAAATCGCTGCCGCAAAAACCAAACAGCAACAGCAGCACCAACAACAACAAAAACACCAAAAACACCAAAGAGTATTCGTGTACAACCCCCAAACCTATGGCTGATCCTGTCAATATTAGAATTTTATGCATAAGGCATTAAATATTTGTATGTAGTTATATTTACAAGCTTCATTCATGTCGCAAACAGTGGAAAGATGGAGCAAGGGGCGTGGCCACCGACAGGAGGCAACAATTTGCAGTTGTTTGCCAGTGGATATATAAATACGTACACTTGACGAAAATAATCAAAATGAAAGTTTCGTAAATATTTAGAACAATTGAATTAATGTTGGGTTTAAAAACTCAGTTGTTGGTCGCAAATAAAATATGTTGATTAGCGATAGATTTATCGATAACTATCGATTGTAATCGAGCTCTAGCTGTGACTGTTTTTAGTGTGTCGGTCATAGTACACACTGTTCTAAGCTTCCATAGTAAAGATAATATTAGTTTTGCAGAAATAAGTTATAAGAAAGAAATAATTTATAAGAAAAAAATAATTTATAAGAAAGATATAACTAGTGAATGTTGCTGTAAATTAACTTTATCTGGTCATTAGATAATCTATACATTTTTATATTTATTTAAATTTATTTTTGGAAGCTCTTTTCAATTAAATAATTTTCCAAAACAAAATAAATATCTGTAAATTCCAGTCACTTTAGAAATTAGAACGCATAATTTTTCTCTCAGTGTTGGTATACAAGCAGGTACACACGCACACACATATGCACGTGATATAGAGAGGGCACTTATCCACAGACCAGATAACTAAACAAGCAAAATGCACAACGCCAAACACACAAAGCAAATCAAATAAAAATACACAAGTTGAGCATGCACGACTTTTTTGAATACCCTATAAAGCAAGCTATTAACCCAATTACACTTTACGCACATAAATTCAACATATCTACGGCTAAAACGTAAGCAAGATCTTTATTAAATGTAGTCAATACTATCCCACAGCTTGTTTGCAGGGTATTTTCAATAGTGAAATTTGCATTTGATGCGCATTTTCTTTGCTGCCTTTGGCAAAAATAAAAAGAGAGGGAGCAAAAAAAAAACGATAAGCTAACGCAACTGTAAACCAAATAAACTCCTCATGTGCATAAAATACGAGTGCTGAACGTGTATCTGTAAACCTTGAAAATTGCATTTGTTTGCGTATCAGAACAAATGTTGGGGTTCCCGTAAAGGCAACTATGTAAGTGCAAAGCCAACCAGCTGCAACCGGTTAGATTATGTTAGAATTGTAATGCTCTACGAAACTCCTTTAACCCATTGACAAAGTGAAAAACAATCGAAATGATGACAACCATGAACTCAGTTCGATTGCAATCGATATTTATTTTCTATGCCATTTTACAGCTTACAGAAAACCATTAAGATATCAAAAATGGGTCCCTTTATAAAAGGTATGAGCACTGGAACAACAGACTAAGGCCCGCATAATAGATAAATAAATACTCTAGTCAATAAATAAATGCATATATTTTTTTATATTTTCCATTTAAATAAAAAGCCAATAAATATCAACTAACAATTAAATGAATAAAAAAAATACGCTAAACCGATTATTTAAAATTGGAATCAGACTACAAATAACAGCCCATTGGCCTACTTAAGCGTATTTCAAATACACAAATGCAATTTGTATTACTGACGACAAACTTCATCAACGGCATATTCAGAGTGCGTCACAATTTATGTTTTATTTTTAAATTTATATAATTTTTGTTTTTTCGTATTCATTAATTTTGTATGTTTTTTATAATTACGAAAATTGTTTTCCAATTGATGGAGCACACATGCATGCAATGAGAAGCAATTCAATCATGAACTCGGTACAAATTATCTTATCAAGCTTTCCCTCTCTCTATCTGACACGCTCTCTCTCTCTCTCTGTCTCTTTCGCTCAGGCTGGCTCATTTAGCGGAAATAAATTAAACGGACTATGTTCAGCTCGCTACCACTATATCAATAAATTTATGGTAATTTGCGCTGAACTGCAATGCAATTGGCTTGTTCAGGAAGCGCGAAATTGAAATCTCTCCAAATTCGATGGCGACTATTTGTGGAATGGCCTCGGGGCGATAAATAAAATGCACAATGAAGCTTAAAATCAGTGCAAAAATATTTAACACCAAAAATGGTTGTAAGAATTTAATTTGTTTAAGAATTCCAATTAAAAGGCAAATCTAACCGTTCGCATTATTTGATTGTACGGCTTTTAGCTTTCACCGCAATGCACTCCATGTTCATGTCAATTGAAGATGCAACCAACTGCAGCCAAAGATGTGGCAATGACAGCTTCACACGGCAATTAACAGCAACTGCAATTGCAGTTGCGGAAACTCAGATGCGGCTTACAAACCTGTCAGCCGCATCGACCATAGACCATTTAGCACCAACTTCTTCACACTAACGAGATTACGAATTAAATATCTCGGTTCGCTGGAATATAGCAGAAAGTGTAAAAGGGCAACTAGATACAAGGAACAGATTACTTGATTAAAAAATAAATACCCTCTGCAAGGATATAATAATAGGGTTTTCATTATAAAATTTATACTCAACTAAAAATATTTGACATACAAAATGACACACATATATTATAACATTAATCTAAATACTTTTAAATATTTTTACCAGCATTACTTTTTAATCTCAAATTGAATTTAATTTTAAACTAATTATTCCACTTACATAAAATTAAATATTATCGTATGTTTACAATTAGCTTGATCAAAAACTTATACTATCGTTACCAAGTGCTTAAATTTTCTTATTTCATGACGAAAATATAATACCCTCTCCAAGAATATTACAAATATTTGATTATGTACTTAAAATTAGTTGCCATAAAAAACTGAACATAATCTACATACTTAACATACTTTTAAATATTTTTACCAGTTTTGTTTTATTTTTTTCAAGCTCATAATCTCAAATTGAATTAAATTTCAAACAAATTATGATACTTTAAAAAAATGTAAACATTGAATCTATTATTTTTCCACATTTATTATTAAATTTGAATGCGTTTTTACCAGTTTGCTTAGCCTTCAAATCTTTCTACTCATTTGAAGAGTATATATATTTTGTGTGGTAGCCAAACTTTTGACGAGAATCTGTTGCCCAAACGGGCAGAGAGAGAGAAGAGTCCAGCGTCGGAAGCTGAGGGCCCGGAGGAGGCGTTGACGTCGCCAGCCTGGCCGCATAAATATTTTAGATTTTGTACGGCATAAATGGGCGGGACGGGGGGCGAGGAATGAAAGGCAGACAAAATAGCGGTGGCAGCAGCAGCTGCATATTTTGCCAGCCTAACCGGCAAGCTGTTCATCCGGCTGATGCTTGTTGTTACGACCAGCACCCCGCAGCCCTTCCCCGGCTTCCACTCAGCTAGTTGGCCAACTTGGCATGCGGCAACTGCAATGTTGACGCTGCTGTTGCAAAGGCAGGTGGTTGGGAGTGGGGAGTTCGAGTGGGGGGAGGGGGGCGGGGCAACTGCAAAAATATGCACGCTGCGAGTAGCTACTTTTGGCCGTGTCCTTAACTTGGTTTTTATGAACACGGAAAATCAGAAGAGGGGACAACGGAGGGTCCTTCAGGTTTGGCTATTAATTTGTTGTATGCGCCAAAAGTGCTTAATAAATATTTTAATTAAGAGACGGGTCACGTTGCGACAGGATGAAAGATTAAAGGTGCCAAAACGGGGCCACCACGAGCATGTGACAATATTTGCAAGCTGTGTGTCAAAGGATATCGAAAGGATAAAACGACTAGCTGCTGGCGGGCTGCATGTGAAATCTTTGAAAGATTTTTAGTTACTTGTCGACTGAACTTTACGCTGAGACAGAGTCAACTTTGGCAGTGCCAAAAACTTGTGGCCTTTTTGGCCAAAAAGCGCATAAACTCATTTGTATAAGGCACACGCAGTCACACACACACACACACACAGAATCTCTCTCACACACACACACATGTGCGCTGCTTTTGGGTTTTTGTGCAACACGCGCTTCACTAGCCTTGGGGCGACATTTAGCACTTGCCACGCCCCTGGCCCCAAAACTAGACCGGACGCACAACCAGATTCCAACTTTGACCCCGACCCCGAGCCTGTCGCAGTCGCAGCTTAGCTCTGACACATTTTACACATAATTTTCAACACCTAAATCCGCAAGTTAGTGCTGCCATCAGATTTTGCACACGTTAACGCAAACATAAAGCGTTGGATTTGTGGCATGTGGCAGGAGTGGGACTGCCTCGAGTAGTTGCCATGCCAGCTACAACTACAACAACTGCCGGCTGGGCCATTTCTGGCGCTTTCGGGCTTTTTGTGCATTTCAAACGAGCCTCGTCGAGGCGAGAGAATGAGATGCATTGCTTTCTGCATGCGAAAACAAAACCCAAAGGACTTCACCGGAGCACAAAAATGTAGCTCCACCTAAGATCATGTGTGTGTACAGATTTAGCTTGATTAAAAGCTGATAGCAACATTAAGAAGTACATTACTGAACTTTACTTACTTCAGTAACATTTCTGCGAGTATGGAATGGAGGAATGAAGATTAACATGCGTAATAAACGAGCCGAGTTAATATTATGTGCAGCTTCCAGATCAAAACATATAGTACATATGTACATACATATGGCAATTCGCGAAGGATATTCTCTTTGTAACATTGACAGTAGAAATAAGGGATTTTCTGCTGGAAACTCGCCCATTTATATTATTTGCTCTGAGCACCCTGCGGACAGTTTCAAGTTTCAAGTTAGAACCCTGAACTGGACCAGTTTCAAAAACTTGCTTATTAAAAAATGGTTTGGTTCACAAATGTTTTTTTTTTAGTTTAACCAAAAACTAAAGTAAAGACGCCGAACCCAGGTTCAAACCAAACCAGGTTCATGAACCGAATCCAGAGTTGAACCGTGTTCCGAACCAACGACATTTTATTTTTTGGTCTGCAGCCCTGGGTTTTTTTATTACTGAGTTTCAAATTTAAATTCAAAATTTATCATTTTGTATTTTAATATAAATTTAAAGCTAATAATATATGTACAAATATATTAATTTAAACATATGTATATAATTAGAAGAGTAAATATATGCAAATGCGAATATATCACATACTGTGATGGAAAATATAATAAAAACGGCATGTATTTTTCGGTTCAACCCATATTGTTAACTTTGTGAGCAAATTTTATACTTGAAACTCACTGTACATTCTTAGTTGACAATGGTACTTTATTTTAGTTATTCTTTTGCGCACATATTTGCAGCAATTTTTCAAAAGAAATGTGTTGGCATACCAATTTCTGCGAAGTTCTCATTTTAGCACTGTTTTTGGATTCAGAGTGGGTCGATCGGCACATTGGACCGATTTGGAAAGAGAAGTCATCATAACACTCAAAAGTGATGGCAAAACCTTAGCTGAAATTGCAAAAATAATACAATGCTCAAAAAAAACCATTTTCCGCTATCCATTTCAAATTAAAACAAAAAAAACGAGGCAGAAAGCGGGAAACATTGAACAAATTTGCCAATCTGCTAATGCGGCAGTCAAAAAGAAACCCATTTCTATCATCGGAGGATCTAAGAAAAGACTTAAATATACCTAGTCGAACAATACGAAATGGTCTTTTAGAGGTCGATTTAAAAGCATATTCTGCAAGGAAGGTACCATTCCTTAGCAAAAAGAATATTCAAAATCGAATCCATTTTGGGAAACAAAATTTATTGAGGAAAAATTGAAAAACCGTGTTTTGGTCAGATGAAATAAAGATACATTTGTTTGAATATGATGGAAAATCACATATAAGACGCCGTAAAAATACTGCACATGATCCAAATTACACAATTAAAGCTATTAACTATGGTGGCGGGAACATAATGTTATGGGGATTTTTTCTGTTTCGGGTGTTGGTCCTAAATATTGGATAAAAGATGAGATATGTGCCACCGACTACGTCAATATCTTTAACAGTGTAATGCTAGTAAACGCCCAGGAAGAAATGCCACTAAAGTAGGAGTATATGTAAAATAATGACCCCAAACACTCTACGAAACTTAAAAAACAGAGATTCCTCGACAATAAAGTTTGTTTGATGGACTGGCCATTACAAGCTCCAGACCTTAATCCTATAGAACACCTATGGGGAGTATTAAAAAAAGAATTACTGGGTTCAAATACAAAAATAAGGGCGATTTATGGAAAAACAGTGCAGGACGAGAGGTACGCCATTGATTTCTCAATTTGTGCCAAACTTGTGGATTCCATGGGTCGTTGATGTGCCGAAGTGGTAAAAAATCATGGACTCACAACAAAGTATTAAAAGAATCCATTTATTTCAATAATTTGAAGAAAAAACAAATTTTTTCTGAGTCTTAAGGTTATGTTTCTATTTTTTTCCAAGCACAAAAAATGAAATGAATTTTCGTACCGATATGAATTATCATAAAACCAATAATTTTTGTTTTTTTAACATATTGGAGTAAACGTTAAATATAAAATATATCATTGGAATCAATATAATTTTTACAGAAGAAAACTTACAATTTAAAAAAAAAATTTCCCGTTTCTATATTTTTTTCCATCACATCATAAATATTCACATTTTTTTTATCCGTAAATCTTTTTAGCTCTCTGTTTTTAAGCTTTTTGTTTTTGGGTACGCGTGAAAAACACACTTGAGGTGTGTTCACATTTTTTCTAGCCCTTTACCGCAATTATATTTTTCCAACTGACCACACGAACATACATATGTGCCCTGAGCTGTAGAATGTTACATGCATATGTTCAAGTAATTTACATATAAACCCATTCGTTGTAGTTACTGCTGTTGTTTGTTGTTGTTGTTGTTGTTGTTTTTGTTGTTACCCTTGTAATTGTTGACCGTCCATCATAGGACGTCGCATGTTTGTTTTAAACAAAACTTGACATAGCATGCAGACAGTCAGTGGAGCAGGAGCCAAATAAGCCAGAGACGTTACCAACTTGGAGTGGAAATTAATAAAAATGTCGGCAGGCAGCCGAGAGACAGAAAAAAAACGTATACGAAAAATTAATATGCAACATTTTGTTGTGAGTGTTGCCGGGAGACACGTGTCCATGCGGCATGTGTTCCATATGCAAATGCGATGGTCCAGCAGCTGGACGAAAAAAGGAACAAGGAAAACTACGCTCTTGTACGCTTACGAGTTGTATATTATAATTCTGTGGGCAGCCCCGGGCTGTCTATCTTCAGTGCGTAATCAATTACATTTATAGCGTGGCAGCTGCCAGCAGCCGGCAACAGAACATTTGTAATTCTCTTCAAGCCACAATATCTGGACTATATGTCTAATCGCGTATTAGCCGAAAATTCGGGATCGCCACCTATACATGGGAATGAAAACTATCAACTTACATTAACAATTTTTATGCAAAAATTTGAATCGCTATAACTTCTAAAGTAGACGTCTAATCGCAATTTGGACCTTATATTCGGGATCACTATATATTGTATAGGAAAAATTAAATTTTGTTAATAATTTATATGGTAAACTTTAGGTGGCCATATTTTCAAAATTTGTACATATAAACTAAAAATGAAAATTGAAATTTTCCATATCTATGTATATATAGAGATCCGGAATTACCATCCAAATCGCGATTAGACGTCTGGTTTAGAAGTTATGTTCAAAATGTACAACATTTCAAAATGTTCGTGTGAATCACGAATTTAAGTTCACGAGTTTAAGTTTGATTCTGAGCCCATAGAACATGTACTGCTCAAATGCAAAAGCGCCCTTCTATGCGATTTTCAAGAGTTCAAGTAAGGCTTACTTGTTGTGTTTCTCTGTCTCGCTCTCTCTCTCCCTGTCTCCCTCTCTGTCTGTCTCTCTCTCTCTCCCTTTATATTTATCTCTCTCTCTCTCTCTTTATCTTTCTCTCTCTCTCTCTATCTCTCTCTGTCTCTCTCTTTCTCTGTCTCTCTCTTTCACTGTCTCTCTCTGGCTCTCTTTCTTTTTCTCTCTCTCTGTCTCTCTCTTCTCTCTCTCTCTCTCTCTTTCTCTCTCTCTCTCTGGCTCTCTCTTTCCCTCTCTCTGGCTCCCTGTTTCTCTCTCTCTGTCTCACTCTCTCTCTATCTTTTTCCTATAGAAATATAGAAATTTTCATTATTTTTCTCTTTACAACATAACACAAAAAAACACAACACGAAAAAAAACCACACACACAACAGACAGATAATACATAACACACACACACAACGCACAGAACTTTTGTATATTTTAATAATATTTTGAATATATGTGCGCTGCTCAATTCTCCCATTTTCATATATTAGATACACTCGTTTTTGAGATTTTATAAATACTGGGCATGGCAATAACTGGACAACAGCCCTTGCCCAGCCGCGGCCCCAACTAAAACCTGTAAACAAACATGGTAAGCTCGACCCCAAGACCTAAAGCCGATACGGTCACGAGACCCCTCAAACCCCGCGACCCGCCGCGTTGTTGCCGTAGATACTGTTCCGGGCCTCTTGGCAGCACGACGTGCTGTGAGGCAGAGTCTTGAGGCAGGCGGCGTGAGGCGCAGGTTGTGTGGCAGGCATTGAGGCCAGATAAAATGCCCAAAGGAATCGCAACAGTTGGTAAAAGTTTTCAACAAGCTTTTCTTTGGATCGGCATCTGCTTGGCGAGCGCAACGGAAATGCATAAACATTTATAAGAATTTTCCGAACATGTTTAACATAATTTGATGGCATCTCATCCTTTTGAGCGCGGCCAGCCAAATTGAATTTAATCAAAACTACTTTGTACTGCTACTAGATGAAAATTCGTTTGAATGCACAAGCGTTAAATTGCTTGTTGTTTTTATTTTTCGAATATTGCTGAAAATTTCATATTTTCTATAGAAGCAAGCAAATTAATAAAAGTGCTCAAAGCTAGATAACTGGAGCAATAGATAGATAATATTTAATATATACACTTCGCCTCGTAATAATGCTAATACTTTTGCCAGTGTAACACAAAAAAATAAAATGTTCTATCAGCCTTCGAATTAAAATGGCAGCTACTCAATATTCAAATATATAATATTAAAAATACGTTTACTCACCGGATTTGTCCAAGTTATAAACAGGCAATAAAAAACAAAATATCTAAAAAAAGAATAAAATATAATTGTTAAAATTAAATGAAAAAATTTTCAATGAATTAATTAGAAAATGTATTTTAATAAATAGACAATTTTTGACAATATCAAAATTAATTCGAACGTTTTTGCTTAATTTATATTTATATTTAGCTGTATATTGCGGATAACAAGCTCCTAACAGACACAAACAACAAACGCCCAAACATTTGTTAGCCCAAAACATATGTATATCCCTAAGATCCTAGATCCGATGCCTAATGCCGCCATAACTCAATGCAAACCTATTGAATCACAGCAAATTAACATGCATACGAGTTTATCTCATGGCTGCGATGTGTGTGTGTGTGTGTGCGTGTGTGTGTGCCTGTCCACATGTCGCCTGTTAGCGTTACGCCCACTCGACTGCCCTTGGCTTAGGCCGCACCGAAAACGTTCTGGCTGGCATACAAAATAAGCAGAAACAAATTCGATAACAAATGGTTCGGAATTGAAACAACAACAAATACAGCATAATATATTTATACGTAGATCTAAAATACTAAAAAAAAAGAATAGAGAAAAAATGAACAAAGGACAGCGCCGAATGTGGAACAAATGACATATTGTCATTGGCAAACAAAGTCGGAGACTGGCAAAAACAGAGCAAATGCCAAATACACAAACAAAAAAACAGACACATATACACATACATATACGCATGTGTATATACATTTAAATGGCGTATATATATATATATGTTTAGTCTGTGATATTTGGTATTTCCTCAACGTAAATATAAAATTTATTATCAAACGAAGCGCATAAATTAGCCAACAAATCAGCAACAGAGCATGTTCGCCAGAGATCCTGATGATTACAAATGAAAGCGTATGTGCGCATAGCCATAACATATATGAATAGCTGAGAGGGGGCTGCGGAACTAGGGTGAACGCTAAGTGACCACTAATCAGAATGCTTTCCGGCTCAGGGGATAAGAAGTCTGATATTTGTCTGAAATGCGAAACTTCTTACTTTGAAGCTTAAATAATTGTATGTAGTTAAGAGCTTATGAAAGAAGAAATATTAAATATTAGGAATATATATTGTGGCACCCTTAATCCTTATAAGAATAAATACTAAACAAACTCTAATTATAATAGAGCAGAATCCTTACTACCTTTTCAATTTATTGTACATGTCAATCAACAGAAAGTTTTAATTTCAAGTTATCATAAAAAAATATTTTAGTAAGCCATAAACTATTTAAAGAGTTTATATCACAGAGAACTGAAAAATAATGTAAATGGTATATTTATATGTACATAAATATTAATTTTATATACCTCCCCCTTTTGGTTATAAATATATTTAACAGATTTATCAGGCCTACACTGAAATTTATCTATTTAGGGGTGTCCACTACTTTCCAAAACTGGACAGCTATAATTTTCACAGATCTGCTATGGGCCAAAGTAAATAAAATAAACATTAATTTTTATAGCAGAGCTTTC
The DNA here is from genome assembly GCA_035043565.1 of Drosophila robusta. NCBI lineage: Eukaryota > Metazoa > Arthropoda > Insecta > Diptera > Drosophilidae > Drosophila > Drosophila robusta. The sequence continues at coordinate 4,968,075 of JAWNMW010000583.1, read as the reverse complement.
AATTTAAATTTATGTTTGTTTATGCTGACTTTTATTTAGCTTTTGTTCAATAAGGATCCCTTTTCAGTGCTGCGCAGGATTACCTGTTCTTGAAAAAAAGAAAGAAAAAATCGAACTGTATAGCATCTGTTCAGGTCTAGGGCTAACAACTTTATCGATGCACTCAGCGAAAGTAACTATTAGGTAAGTCCGCCTAAAAGCAGCAACTACTTCGCAAAGCCAAGCCGCAGTTTTTCCCACTTTTTTCTTTCTAGTACTTCTGCGTTTCCACGTCAACGTTAAAAATGCATGCAAAATGTGGGTGTTAAAGAGAAAAAGACAAAAATACAGAAGTAGAAAAAAATGGGAGAGAAAAAGGAATTCTGATAAAGCGCGTCGCATTTCGCGCGGCAATTTTGCCTTTTTTCTTTTCTGCAGCTGCAGGCCTGTTGACAGCGTTTCCGTTTCCGCTGATGCGACGGTTGTCGGCTGCCTAGCGCCACCTGGCGGCTGCCTGCTGCGGCACGTGATAAAGTTATGACGTCGGGGTGTGCGGCGGGGGCGGCAAGGTGTGTCTTACGCTGCAAATAAATTGCATTTGTTTTGGGTAGCCGCATTTCACATTTTTGTTGCTGCTGCTGCTGTCGATGCTTAGCCCCACATAGCCCCAAGTTTTTATTATGCATAGCTCGCATTTAGCTGCTGTTGTTGTTGCCACTTCAGCCGCCTCTTTATTTATTTGCGTGTAAACTCTGGCACGTCCTCAGCCACGAACAGAGACTAGCGCCTCCTGCAATCAGCGTTTTATGCATTCACGGGCTCATCCCGCCAAACCACCCCCCCCCCCCCCAACTATTCCCCACATTCCCTAGTTCACCCCAAAAATTTGAAGAGTCGCGCTCATTTGACTTCTTTTCTTTTTTCTTTTTTGCAACTACAACAAAGCCGCATAATTTTTAGTTAACATAAAAAGTTTTTTTTTGATATTTTATGCACGAAAACGTTTTTGGGTTAATTTGCATTTTTCACAGCCGGGCTTTTCGCTCAGTGTAGGTGGCAACGAAAATTGAATTAACAGCTAAATGAATTGGAATTTATGTGCACGCGTGCAAAAATATTTGCCTTCATGATTTTCTATGAGCCAGCGTGAATTTCATTTATGCAACCGCATGTGAGAAGCTCCGTTTGTTGAATGTTCATTGTTGCATGTTGCCCCGGCAACAGGTGCAAATCGCAGGCCATGCAGCTCATATTTGCACAGCAGTATTTTAGTCTTTGATATAAATGCACAAATATGTTTAAATGTGCGGAATTGTGCTAAAGAAATATTTATTTGAGAATTAGCAGAGATAAATTCATACATTTATTTAGCTAGTGATTAGCTAGCTTAAAGCTTAAACTGGCATCTACATATATGCAAATATATTATTTGTTCCATTAAATCGGACATCACTTTAATATTTTATGAAAAACTCTACGAAACGTTTATGTTCTTGTTAAAGTTCTTAATAATTCCTGTCAACTTTAACAACTTTTTTAATTTACTTTTCTTTTGACAAGGGGAAAACCCATTCTTTATATTTATAGTTGATGCTCGCATAAAAAATTAAAAGTATATTGGATATATGCAATATTTTTTCACTGTGAATGGAATATTTTGAGACTTGAAATAAATATATATGTAAATTAGAACCGAGACAGATAAGAAACTAAAATTGTTCATATAATAATCATAATAACATATACCCTTTATAAATATATATAATTATTCAATATTATTATTTAAATACAATTGTAATTGATTGATGATTTTTGAAAAATCAAGCCAAAATATTCCAACTAATTCATTCACTAATCAAAATATTCAAATTTCTAAAAAAATTTTAAAAAATTGCAGTCTTAACTTTCTTCTTGTTTCATATATTAAATATTTTCAACCTTCTTAAAACTTAGATAACCTTTTGTCAGCTGGAAATCCTAACTAACTAAGAAATAAACTTAAATAATTAGCGTCAATAATTATGAAATATATATTTCACATAATATTTCACCAACTGCAACGACCGAAAAAAGGGCGAAACATCTGCTGTTAGATATCATTTAATTTTCTTTTGATGTCTGGAAATGTGTTGACTAACTGCGACTTTTGCGAGTGATAATTTCTAAATAAAACAGAATGCAAATTTATGCACATATCAAATCAAAGTAAATGCTTAAGAGCAACTTTTGGGCGCAGCCCAACAAATGAATGCCACACAACAATTAGCCAGCAGTTATCTGTTCATTACACCGAACAGATCCGGACAGATTCCAAGCGCTGTCCAGCTGCCCCCGCACCCCTCCCTCCCCCTTACCCCCCTTACCCGTTTGTATGCATATAAATTTGGGGCTGCAGGCATTAAAACAAACTAGCACAAAACTCATTTGGTAAACAGGCAGGATGTGCAGGATGTGTGTGTGTTTGAGTGTATCTATGTGTGTGTGTGCGTGTGTGTGTGTGTGTACAGCACTTTCAACACGCTTCAAGTGTTGCAGTTGTGAATCTTGAAAGTTTTCGTGCGGTTTTACAAAAGTTTACGCTGCTGTTGTTGTTGCCATGCTTGTTGTTGTTGCTGTTGTTGTTGCCGCTGTTGCTGCTGATGTTGGTCCTGGTGGCAGGATTTTGCATGTGCCAACGGCAACACGAGATCCTCATACGATTCACGTCCTTGACAGAGACTTGGCCAAAACTTTATGGTGCAACACATCGAAAGCTACTTGCTTCAGGTTGTCAACGTTGTTGTTGCTATTATTGTTGTTGTTGTTGTTGTTGTTGTTGCTGCTGTTGTTGCTACTGCTGCTTTTGGTGGTTTTCCAGCGCTTTCACAAAATGCTCCGAAAATAAGTCAAGAGCTCAGCGTGAAAACTTTCAAAATGATTTCATTAACCAACCGCATGAGAAAATTAGCACCTGTGTTTACACTGCCTTCAGTGGTGTGCGTGTGTGTGTGTGTGTGGTGGGGTTGGGGGTTGTTTTGGGGCAGGGCTCTCAAGCAGCAGAAGTGCGAACTCTGGGTAAGTGCTTCACTTGGGGGCATATGATATGATTAGTTAGTATTTTCATAACTGTTTCGGTATTTATAATTTGTTGAATTTTGTTGATGCTTATCACTTTGATTTCCAGCCCCAGGGCCTAAAAGCAGCTGTTAAAATGTGAAAGTTTCTAAAATAAGTTTTATTGTTGTAGTTTAGTTTTGACATTTTAGGTACTCATTCAGTCTTAATTATGAATATATAAACTTTTAATTGATTGAGCATTAAATGCAATTTGAATAAATTAAAATGCTTCAAGCTAAACTCAACAATTTCAAAAAAACCCCAACAAATTTTCCCTACTTAGTAGTTTATAGGTTTCCAATATGTTATAAGAAAATTCAAAATTAAATTTAAATTTTCGCTGAGCTTAAGAATAGAATACAAATTAGCTTTAAAAAGGTAAAAAAATAATTAAATCTCTTTTATCAACAGATTAAAGTGCACGTTAACATGTTAACAAAAAACAATGGAACTTTTTAAAAGTTTGGGAAAAAAACAAAATTGAGTTTAATTACATGCCAAAGTGGCTGTCAACTTTAACACCTTTGTGAGACAATAAAGCAAAAGAGCGTATGTTTTTCCAGAGTTTAAAGAGAGAAATTGTATACTTTAAAAATAAAGTTTGCCAAATGCTTGTTAACTTTGACATGACAAAAAAAACTCTTTAGCAAGTATATATATACATATATATATTCCCTAGTTTGCAGAGCTGCGAAATTCTTTAAAAAGTTAAAATTAACGAAATTAAGTTTGACAAGCTGCTAAAGTGGCTGTCAACGTTGGAAAGAATATGAGAAGAAAACCACAATCGAGAAAGTATTTGCCGGAAGAATAAAAAATAATAGGAAAATTATTTTAAAAAAAATTAAATGCTTTTGTACAAAGTCTACGAATTTGGAGATAAACCTAATGATTATCTTTCTGTCAGGTTTAATATATATATATATATGTGTCAAATTGAGTTAGCTTTCTGTGCCCACTTTTAGCCCGCTACACACTCAATTGGCCAATTAATGAAGCCACCCGCACAAAAGCCAGACAATTGAAATGTATTTGAGTTCGTGTCGTGACCTTTTGGTTACCTCTCAGATCCGACACGATATCGACAATGGGTTATTGGGGTGGAAGTGCCCGCACAGTGGGCGCTGATTAATCACATTTGGCAGGGCTTACAATTATGGCAAGTGTAGGACCTTTCGACCAGAGACAAACTTAGTCCCGCACACACACACGCACACACACACACAAATGTCAAACACACATGCAAATGGCAGACTCGCTTTATACTTTAATTAATTTGTAATCCTTGACATTGAAGCTGAGCCGATTGAGATTTAGAGGCAGCTGTTCAATGTTTATTGCCTGGCCAAGGATTACAGGGATATCCATTTGGGCCCATGCATTTATCAAACGTCAACACACATGGCCAAATGGGCAGCTACACACACTCACTTACACACACACACAGCCGCCACGCCTATCAAATTTCAATTAGACAACTGAAATTTAATCATCAAAGTTGGTTTCAATTGTCAAAAGCACGGCACAAAGTGAAGGGGAGGGGGAGGGTTGTGTGTGTGTGGGCGGGGTGTGGTTTGTGTATTCAAAGGGGTTGCAGCGAATGTCTAATGAAGATAATGGGATTCGGCACTGTTCTCCATGCTCCTTATTTTGAATTAAATTAATGTTTATTAATCTGTTTTATATATATATATATATATATTTCCAAAAATTATATATATTATTATATATTTAAAAAAATATATATATATATATATATATATATATATATATATATATACATTTTTTTTTTAATATATAATATATATAATTTTAAAGCATAAATAAATTGGTTGCTTAACAAATCCAAGGGTTGGTAACCAATTTATTTATGCTTTAAAATTATATTATTAAAATATGTTATTAAAAATATTTATTCCCAAAAATTTACTTTTCACCAAACCATTTTTTATAGAATATTTTTTAAAATTATTTTTCGGTTCGTTTCAAGGTTCATTATATAGTACAAAGAAAAATGAGTATATTATATTTATATATATTCTTGAGTAAGTGCAAATCTGTCATAATCAATTGAAATAATTTTTAAATATTCGTACTTAAAATTGGCATGAATAACTGTTGATGTTAGATTGTGTCCTAAATTTAGAAAATTCGAATCATGGGTTTTAAGCTGGAATTTATATTCGCAATTGCTATAGGCAATCCTTGCTGATTTCTCCGAGTGTATATATTTCAGTTACAATATATAATCTTCCTTGGAACATTTTATTAGGCAATCTTAATTATAAAAGGTATTTGTCGCATTTGAAATTCCCAGCAGACATTTAAAGCCCCATTTAAATATTTTGGGCACAAACTCATAAATGCTAAACGGTTCTATGTGTGTATAGGGTGTGCGTGTGTGTGTGTGTTTGGGGGCGTGGCCTCTTTGGGCGCTTGTCCAGCATTAGCTCCTTCATAATCTGTAATTTTGCAACTAATTGCGGCCACAAAATGCCACAAACAGCAACAACAACAACAACAACAATTGAAGTGTGCCATAAATGTTTTGGGGCACAGTTTTACATGCTGCTCGTACATTTGGTTGCAAGTAGTTGCCAAGATGTTTTCCAACGGTGATTTCTCAGTGCGCCCCGCCCCGCCCCGAGCCCTGTCCCGTTCAGAAAGTTGCTTAAGTTTAATTAAGTGGCATTATGTTCAATTAGCCAAAGTTTCGAATATGCAAATTAACACAATTTGTAAGCAAAGTGCTCGAAAGGGGCGGGGTAGGGGCGGAAGGGGGTGGGGGGACAGACGTTCACTTCTGTGGCAGACAAATTGCTCTGGCGCACATTAGAAAAACACAAATCAAAGCTGCAGCTAAATGTCAACAACAGCCTCCCCCCAAAATAAACCTCTAACAATGTGGGCGTGGCCGAAATGTAAATAATTCTCAGAGCTTTTAGTTGTGCCCACTGCGATAAGCAATAAATAAATTATATAATACGAACAAGGCAACCGGAAATTATAGCGGCTTCTGTGAAAGGGTAAGGAATACGACTGCGGGAAGGGGGATTACCAAATAGTTCACTTTCAAAATTTATCTTTAATGTTTTCTGGGGCTTAGGTAGACGAAAGTTATTGTTAAACTTTTGTGATTGTTGTTGGGAGTCTGGCGAAGACATTGTTGAGCATGAGACATAGTTAAGGCAAGAATTACAGTTAGGCAGCTAAGTTGCTAGCTTTGCTAACTAATTTTTGTATAATGATAAGTAAACTGAATTAATTTTTAATGATTGTTGAAATTATTACATTCAATTAAGTTGAGGCGACTGTTTTCTTGCTAGCTTTGCTAATTTATTTTTTTAAAGGACTTACAAAAAATATTGCTAGCTTTTGATTATTGCAAAGGTTTTCGATAAATAAATAAATGTATTGGTATGAGACTTGTTCTATTCAAGGTAGCCGCTAACTTGTTAACTTTGCTAAATAGTTTTTCGGTAGCAAGATCTATTTTGTTAAACAATACAATAGAAAGGCTGCTAGCTTGCTAGCTTTGCCGATTTTTATTTTCGAAAGCATTTTGAAAAGTGTTTATGGAAGCAGTCACAGCTAGGTGGCTGCTAAATTGCTAACTCTGCTAACTTTTTTTAAATAAAGATGAGGAATAATTATAGATTGACTAAAAGTGTCTGGAGGTAGGAAATTTTTAATTATTAATTTGTCTTTAACGAACATTACCAGCTAATTTGAGTTGGTTTTCAAAAATACCTAAGCTCTAACAAATTATGTTATTAGCTTAAGATATATATTAATATGAAGCATGCAATTTAAATTTTTCTGGATCAATGTTTAAGGATTACTGTTTAGAAAACTTTACATCACTTTGTTTTTCAAGTTCTTTTATTTCTAAATAAACTATTAATTGGATTAAAAATGCATATTTTAATTCTTTACTTTCACTTTATTTTCATCTTTACAGAATTTCCGTACTTATAGATAACCATGTTTATTAATGCAATAATATTTGCAAATTTTCCAGTTTCCATCAGCTTTTAAATAAATCCACTCATTTATTCCACATTTAGAGAACAGAAAGTAGGCCATATTCGTATTGATAAAATGGTTTAAATTATTTCGATTTTTCACAGGCCTTCAAAATTTGTTGTTTCAAAATGGATTTTCTCACCATCTTTTTGATATTTTACTTTTACTCGGGATCTTGCATTTTGCTCTACATGATTGATTCAATTTTCTGGGACGAATTTCGAACTGAATATTAGAAATCGCTGACAATTAGCGCAGTGCCTGCTAGAAGAACTTGCTCCGCGGTGGCGCCACCCAAGTCCAGCTGCAAGTGGCAAATCAGCTTGTCCCGGCTGGCCCTGCTGTACAGAGGCAGGGTAATATTCTGGTCGTTGTGTTGCCGGTTGGCAAATTTATCAATTTGCTTGAATTTATCTGCATTGTCGTCATTGTCATCTTTGATTTTATACGTGATGAAAAATGCATTCGATTCGTTAGCATTTGGTGTTTGTGTATCCCCATCCAGCTGCATCCATTTTGAAATATAGTTTATATTGTTTTCGTATTATTTTCCAATTTTTGATAAAAATCTATTTAGACAGCAACCTTGAGGGTCTTAGTCTGTGCAGGCACCTGGTGCGGCGAATTCGGCGATTGTGCTCATTTAACGAAAATGTGCTCACTTAACATACTGCAAACTTAACAGAGGCAACATTCTGCTCCACACAAACGTAAATTTGCAGTGAGGAGTGAAAATGTTACAAAAAAATATAAACTAAAGTCAATCTATTAAAAGTGGTAACTACAAAAACGCTCTAAATAAAATAAAATCAAAAAATGCAAAGTAAGCGAAAAGAATTGTTTATGGCACAGAGCTACCAATATGTGCTACTCGTAAAATACCCGTGAATAGATAACAGACAGCACATGTGCTGTGCAGCCCTGGCACTGCGTTAACAGAGCGCCGGAATGTCAATCAAATAAACAAAAAGAAGCGGCGTGAAAAAAGCGAAAAACTGCAGCGAAATCAAATTCAGCAGTAAACGCAAACCTAAATGTTGTAAATACAAATTGCATATAATTTCAAAGACAAGTGCGGCAAGAACACAAACGGCAAGCTGGAGACGCATTTTATGGCCAAGATGGGCAAGGTAAGCAAACAGAAAAAAGAAGACGGAAAAAAACGATAGAAGGAAGAAGACAGCCAACGCAGTGAAAGAGACAGCCCGACGAGACGGACGGACGAACGGATGGACGGGCGGACATGCGGACGGACAGGCGCCAATGCAATGCACGAGGGTTAATCCAGCACTCACCTTGAGCGGCGCCAGCTTCAGCGTCAGCGCGTCCCGCTCCCCGCCACGCCCACTGGCGCCCAAGCAGCGCAGCTGGAGGCGCTGCGTGGAGACGCCAAAGCTGCGCGCCTGCTGCAGCTTGAGGCAGGCCAGCAGCCGCTCGCAGTTGAACACATGCACGAGATCCACCTCCGATCCAAACTCCAGCTGCTGCTGCTGCTGCCGTCTGTAGCGCTGCTCTGCCGCCGTCGCGCGCACCGCCAGGCCGCGCAGGTAGTCCCCGGCGCTGTTGCTGCTCGGCCCCGGCCACAGCTTCTGCCAGCTGTGGGGCACCTGCGTGGGGAGAGCACAAGGAACAATAATCAATAGTCAACAATAATCAGGCTTGAGCATCCCGAATTCAAAATACCCTAACCCTAATGGCAAGTGTGCCATATGTGTAAATCTGTAGAGGTTGAGCACACTCGACTAGGGATACCCTGTCCAATTTTACCGCACGTTTTCTGTAATAACCTCTGTGGTTCTTAACCGGGAGGAGGACGAGAAACTGGTGACAACAATAATCAGGAGTGCCAAATTCAAATACCCTAACCCTTATGGCAACTGAGCCATATGTGACCACACAGTAAAGGTAGAGCACACTCGAATAGGAGATACCCTGTCCAATTTTACCACACGTTATCTGTAATAACTTGTGGTTCTTAACCGGGAGGAAGACGAGGAACTGGTGACAACAATAATCAGGAAATCAAATACCCTAACCCTTATGGCAACTGTGCTATATGTGACCACATAGTAGAGGGGGTGGAGCACACTCGACTAAGGATACCCTGTCCAATTTTACCCACGTTTTCTGTAATAACTTCTGTGGTTCTTAACCGGGAGGAAGGCGAGGAACTGGTGACAACAATAATCAGGAATTCAAATACCCTTACCCTAATGGCAACTATGCTATATGTGTAAATCTGTAGAGGTAGAGCACACTCGACTAGGAGATATCCTGTCCAATTTCACCACACGTTTTCTGTAATAACCTCTGTGGTTCTTAATCGGGAGGAGGACGAGGAACTGGTGTCAACAATAATCAGGAATACAAATACCCTAACCCTTATGGCAACTGTGCCATATGTGACCATCTGTAGAGGTAGAGCACACTCGACTAGGAGATACCCTGTTCAATTTTACCACACGTTTTCTGTAATAACCTCTGTGGTTCTCAACCGATCTTGTTGAACTTTATCGCAATCGTTTTTTTAAGTTGCCAAATTCGGTTTCTCTAGCTCTCAAAACCGACAAAATAAGTTAAGAAATCTGAGCATATAGATTTTTATCGATTCTCTTCTTATCGATCATTTGAAAGAAACCCATTTTCGACTTCAAGTCCAGCTTCTATAATTTTGGAGCTCACTCAAACAGACAGACGGACGGACAGAGAGCACTTGACTCGGCTATTGGTGCTGATCAAGAATATATATAGACGGAGATGCCTCCTACGGCTGGGATTTCACTGATCTGTTGGGAACATCATGATCACAATTAAATACAACTCGATTATTGGGTTTCGTTATTTGTTTCGACCGATCGTTTCTATATGAGAGATATATATATATATATAGTATATAATAGAAGTAAGATTTGGCTTCTCTGTTAGGAACATCATAAACTTTGCAAGTGTTGCATTTAGTCAAGATATTCTAAAAAAAACCGCAAAAGTTTTTCATACAAAAATTGAATTTTTAAGCAAACGTTCCTGCGGGAGCTATGTGATATATAGTCCGATATTAATCAAAAATAATGTTTATATATGGGCAGCTTAATGAAGCTAATATTAGCCAAGTTTAGCTCAAACTATTTCTATTTCCTGTTTAAACTATGAAATAATGAATTTTTTAGTCAAAATCGGAATACGTTTTTTAAAGATAAAAAACTGGGAATTTCAGATATGGTAAATACTGGGTAGAATTAAAAAAATATATATATATACGTATATAGTAAAATATGCATATATAGTAAATAGATGTGATAGGGCATTATAACCACATCAGAGGGCTTAAGCTCCTTCCGGTTTCTCTTCCCTCGCCCCTGCCTTGTCCCCCGCCCCCCGCCCCTCCCCCACTCACCTGCTGCTCGGCCAGCGCCTGCAGCGCGCTGGGATCCACGTCCGCGGGCTGCTTGGTCGCCTCCTCCTTGAGCCAGTTGTGCAGCTGGGAGAGCAGCCGATGCACCGCTCGGAACAGCTGCGCGCCCAGCTGCAGCTCCGCGAGCACGAACAGGCTCCAGGGCGTCGTGGACGTGGGCGTCGTCGTGGGCGTGGCCGCCTCCTTGGCCACCTGGCTGATGCTGCAGGCCGCGGCCAGCTGACGCCACAAGCCCAGCAGCGGCCTGATCTGCTGCTCCAGGCGCTGCCTGGGCGCGATCAGCTCGACCGCCGTCGCGCCGCTGGTCCGCCGAACTGGAGCGCGCGCAGGTCCCGGATCAGCTGGCGCGCCTGCTCCGTCTCGCGCTGCTGCTGCGCCTGGCTGGCCAGGCCGTACGTGCGCGGCTCGTCCACGTCGGGCAGGTGCTCGACGGCCGCGACGTACTCCTGCAGCTGGGCGCTGGTGGGCAGCGGCCTGGCCAGGCCCAGCGGCTGCCAGCGATTGCTGAGCGCCTCGGCGCAGCAGAACTGGGCCAGGTAGCTGCGCAAGATGTCCACGTCGCGGTCGTTGTTCAGCCGGCCGCCGTAGGCGACCGCCTCGCAGAGGCGCTGCAGCACCGTCCAGTCGCAGCGTCCGCCGGCCAGCTGGGCGTCCAGCCAGCCGAGCACGCCCAGCGCCGCCCGCAGATCCGCCTCGCCGAACTCGTAGTGGCGCGACCAGCCCTGGGGTATATACTGGCGGCGCTCCTGGAGCACCGCCTGCAGCAGGAAGAGCACGAGCCGCATCTTCAGGCACTTGGCGGGCGCCGGGGCCGTCTCCACTCCGGCGTAGTTGTGCAGCATGCGCAGCACCTGCCGCTTGAGTCCGCGCGGCTGCTCGTAGCGCACCTTGAGGCACCTGTAGACGGCCGCCTCGCTGAACTCCGCCGCCGACTCGCACAGCAGCCACAGCCGAAAGTCCGGCGACCGGGCCAGCGCGTCCAGGTCGCGCTCCACGCGCCCCAGCCACTGGGGCACCAGGTGCACGTTCTTCACGCACAGCCACTGGCCCTCGACGGCCGCCCGGCGCAGCGCCGCCGTCGCGCGCTCCTCGCCGCCGCGCCCGATGGCCAGCTCCACGTACTTGTTGGCGCCCCGCCTTTTGAGCGCCACGGCGCGCAGCTCCGTGGCCGGATCGAGCTCCGGCTGGCTGATCATCAGTATCGGTCGGTCGCAGCTGCTCTGCTCCAGCAGCTGCTCCACCGTCGGCTGCGCGGCCGCCTCCGGGGCCACGCCCAGCAATTGGCCGCTCGCCAGGCGCAGCTGGGCCAGCAGCAAATCGGGCCGGAAGATTTGGGCCACGAGCACGCGCTGAAAGGGCGACTTCACATTGGCTGCAAGCAAATGAGCACAATATATGATATATGATATGATATATATATATGATATGTATATCTGTGTGCGTATCTATATATGCATATCTGCTCTAGTCGTGTATACCCCACCAGGCGATAAACTCAGCTTAAACTCAGCTTAGATCTTTCGATCTATCTCATATACTCGCCGAGATATACCTAAAAAAAGTTAGAAATTACAATCGATTGTTAAAATTCATCATCAAAAATCGAAAAATCGATCATCGAAAATTTGTCTTCCAAATTTGGTTCCTCTAGCTCTAAAACTGTGGGAAATGTGGATTTATACTATATGCTCTACATATTTCTATATAGATATATACTTTTAATCGGTTTGCCTCGGTGGACGTAACCGATAAATTGTGAGATCATTCGAGGATTTCATCATTAATCTATTTGCCTATGTACCTAGTTTTAAAACTAGGGTATATGCATCGATTTTATCAAAGTGCCACGCCCCTAGTGGCACATTTTGGCTTCAATAGCGGCGAAAAAAAGCCAAAATAGTCGAGTATAAAAAGCCAACTCTTAAAACAAATACTTATCGATACTAAGGACAAGTTATCGATAGAAGAAATCGTTTGCTTATACAAATTTCAAGACTATATTTATATATATATGGGATCGAAGTTTACTATGCCCGGCCCCTCACATTTTGTCGATATGATTCTTACTTAACTTGGACTGATCTGGAACTGTTCGATTTTCTATAGCTATAGATGACTGCGCAGTGGGCGTGGCCAAAGTTAAGCGGAACTGATCACGTTGGCAGATATATTATTGCATATAAATTAGATTAGATAGATAGATAACGGTATTTACTCACGCAGCACGTCGTCCGTCTGGCGGTCGAGGAAGCCGCGCCACACGTAGTCCTTGTCCAGCTGCAGCTGGGCCCGCAGCTCCGGCAGCTGCCGGAGGAGCTGCGTCAGCTTCAGCTGCGCCTCGCGGCTCATGCAGTCGGGCAGGCCGCCGCTGGCGTCGGCGTCGCCGTCGGCGTCGAAGTTGCCAATGAAGAGCTCCCACTCCTTAGGCCCCAGGGCGGCGGCGTACGCCTGGCGACAGACCCACAGCGCTAGGGTCAGCTGGCTCTCGCGGGGCGTGGCGCGCGCCAAATGCAGATAGACGCTGCGCACGAGGCGCTCGTATAGCGGCTGCTGCGAGTCCTGGTTACGCAGTGCGCCCAGGTAGAGCTCAATGTAGACGGGCGCGGGCAGGTCGTAGCCCCGGGTGAGGCCCGCATAGAAGTCGGCCGCCCGCACGCAGAGATCGCGCAGCTCGCCAAACTGGGCGAGCAGCGACTGCTTGACGTGGCCGCTCTGCTCCAGGGCGGCATCGATGGCGGCGCCGCTGCGCTTCACCTCGTCGAGGCTGGCCAGGAGCGGCCCGTTGCGCAGTATGTCGCCCTCGGTGCGCGACAGCTGCTCGAGCAGCTTGTCCTGCAGTTCCGTCCGCTGCTTGAGCAGCTCACCCTCGCGCTGCAGCAGCTCGATGCGCTGGCGTTCCAGCGTCGGGTTCCGCAGCAGGATCGCCTGCGACATCAGCTGATCGGCCAGGCCGGCGGCGGTCACCGTGAACCGCAACAGATTCAGTCCGGGCCGCTGCTCGGGCGGCAGCGCCAGCTGCGACTGGCTGATGAGCACCAAGTGGAAGTCGTCGTGCAGATCGATCAGCTTGCTGGCCACCGCCAGCTGGCGCTTGCCGAAGCGCACGTAGACGTGGCCCTGGAGCAGCGCCAGCAGCGGCGGACGCAGCTGGTCGCAGTCGGTGACCAGCAGCGTCTTCCCGAAGCGCACGGCCAGCTCCAGCTGATAGCCCAGCCGCTCGCTGGACTGCGACGTCAGCTCGGCGGCCCGGCCCGCGGCGGCCGAGTGCGCGCTCAGCCACTGTCCGGCCGTCTGGGTGGGGTCCAGCAGCAGGGGCACCGGACAGCTGCCGTACGGCAGCGAGAGCATCTCGCGCAGCAGCGCCGCGCTCTCGATGATCTGCGCGTCGCGCGCCAGTCCCTGGCTCTCCCAAATGATCTGCTGCTGGTCGGTGACGAGACTCCGGCGCAGATCGAAGCCGGATCCGGGTCCGGCCAGTTGAAACTCCGCGCTGAGCCGCTTCATGGCGGCGCTGTGAACGGCAACAATGTGAATCATGTTTACATATTTTATTTATTTATTGCCAATGGCTAATTGATGAGATCAAAGAAGACTTCCTTACAAATTCCACATACCTAGGTGAAAGTTGGGTGAAAATTAATTACATTCACTTTCATTCAATCAAATTTACTTGAATTTTAATTTGGAGACTAATTTCATTTCGAAAAAACATTTAAATTTGTTATTTACGCATAAAAACACTTCTTTTTTTTCTGTTTTGTCAAACATGCGAAAATAATGCGTTCGATATCGAATCATATTCAAAATAGAAAAATATTTCTAACGCATTTTTACCAATGAATAATGAATTTCTATTTGATGATACGAATATTCAAGAATCTAAAGCAAAATTCATCTAGGACTTTTTCACTAGCTATAGAAAATTCAAAATTGGTGTGAATTTTGAGTGAAAGTTAAATCTAAATCGGTTCGGACTTGGGTTCATATCTAGATAACTACATTAAAAATTGTTTCTCACTTTTCAAGTTCATTAAAATATCTATCATAAAAAAAATAATTAGTACGGGTTTCACAGATTTCTAAAAATTGAAAAATTGATATTTGCCCAGTTTGGCGCGGAATATAAGTGAAAAATGGAACTTAAATTGAAAACTAAGCACTCCAATCGCACAATTTGGAATATTTACTGTGGAAAAATAGAATTTCTCATATCGAATGTATGAATACTTGATTCACACAGCAATATCTATAAATGATTCAAAATATCTATCATAAAAAAATAATTAGTACGGGTTTCACAGAGTGTGAAATATGAGTGAGAAATGGAATTAAAATTGAAAAATTGATATTTGCCCAGTTTGGCGCGGAATATGAGTGAAAAATAGAACTTAAATTGAAAATTAAGCACTCTAGGAATATTAGATGTGGAAAATAGAATTTCTCATATCGAATATATGAATACTTGATTCACACAGCAATATCTATGAATGAGGCGGTCTTTTTGAGCGTTCGTTACTCACCCGCGCTGTTCGACGCCCCAGCCCGCAAAGTAGTTGATGGCCAAGGCCAGCAGCAGCGTTTTGGCGTCCAGGGTTTTGTGGGCGCGCTTCAGCTCGTCGAGCTGTTCGCTCCAGGCGGCATATTCGGCGCTCAGCTTGCCCACGAGCAGCTCGGCGGCCTGGAGCGTGGCGCCGGCCTCCTGCAGCCGCAGCTCGAGAACGGCCGCCTCCTGTGTGTAGGTCTGCAGCTTGGCGGACAGCTGCTGCACGCGCTTATCGACGTCGTCCAGGCCGCTGGCCAGCTGCTGCATCTCGTCCTCGGCCGCGCTCAGATTGCGCTGCAGCTCGGCCTGCTCGCGCTCCAGCGGCTTGATGCTCTGGATGACGCGGGCGTAGCGGACGCTCGCCTGGACCCAGGCGGCGAGCGGTGCCGCCGCTGCCGAGGCGCGCTTGGCATTCTTCGATTCGTAGGAATCGCCCTTGGCGGCGAGCAGGCGCTCGACGGCCAGACAGTTCTCGGGACTGATGTGCGCCGGGTCCAGCGAGCGTATGTCCTCCTTGACGCCCCGCTTCGCCAGGAACGTTTTCATGCTGTTCCACGAGGTGTCCCGTATGCCCATCAGCCGGAGCACGCCCTCGAGTATATCGCGCACCGTTTCGGGCGGTGCGCGCAGCGAACGTATTTCGGACAGCGCCTCCGATTTGATTTGGCCGACGGCATTGCTGGCCTCGGCCAGTATCGGCTCCACCTCGGCCAGCTCCTGTTGTATCTCGCGCTGGCGCAGCTTCAGCTGTTCGCTGCTCAGCTGCGTCTGCTGCTTTAGTTGGAGCATGTTCGTCTTCTGTTCGTTGGCATTGTGCATCGTGGCGGCGATCATTTGGAGCGCATCGTTGGCCAGCTGGCGTTTCTCGTTCAGCGCCAGCTCCTGGGCGGAGGCGTTCGATTTGAGGGTGTCGACGAGCGCATGGGCGGCGGCCAGCTTGTCGACGCCCAGCTGCAGCTTGTCCAGCCGCTGATCGATGTCGGCGGCGGCGTTGCCGTACAGATGAAAATAGCTGCTGATCAGCTGATAGTAACGATGCGCCGGCTGCTCCGGCGGCAGCTCCTCGGCCACATCCGCAAAGTGGCTGCAAACGGGCACCTTGCCACGCCCCGTCGTCGTCGCCGCCATCGCCTCATTGAGCAACTCAATGTACTGCTTGGGCAGCATGGCCAGCGTCTCGCGCCCCTCCGCACGCACGTACAGCACGTCCATCTGTCGATGCAGCGCCGGGCAGCTATTGAAATACGCCGCCAGCTGCGGACTGCTCGGATCCAGCACGAGCACCAGATGCAAATGCTCTCGGGCGCCTGCATAGAAAAAATCTAGTTTAGTTCAAATCGCATTCCACAATCCCACGCCTCACTCACGCTTCATAAAGTACGCGCCGAGGGACTCCTGGTAGCCCTCCAGCTGCGCCGCCTGCTTCAGCGTGCTGGCCACCGTCTCGAGATCATCGCCGAATAGCTCGAGAATCTCGCTGCCCTCGAGCAGCGCCTCGATGGGCTTCAGCATGTCCGGGACGTAGGCGAGCCAGCAGTGCTCGATGAGCAGGTAGCTCACCTGCTGCTCCAGCGCCGCCGTCTGCATGGCCAGCTTCAAATCGTTGTAGAAATCGGGTAGCGAATAGCTGGCGCCGCCCTGCAAGCTCACCACCTTCGCCTGCTGCAGCGTGGCGGCCGCATAAATGGCGTCCAGGTGGCGGTCGCGCGCCTCCGCCAGGACGAGCAAGTGTGCATCGTTTCTGGAGAGGATGCGCGCCACTTTGGCCGTGTGCTGCAGCAGCTCCTCCGTAATGGGCGCCGTTATGCTGTAGCTCTCGGCATCTGTAACAAAAAATAATGCGATATTATACACAATGAAGAACATTTTAAAACTTGTTATAATATATATATATATATATATATGGCATAATAATCTGATCTTAACAAAAAGCTTATTCTATAATAATTCAACATTTGTCCGATCCTTGGGCTGCTTTTTAAAGATTAAACGGCTGTCAGATTCTATGTTAATTTACTCTGTCTGTTAACAGTTTAACAAGCTCTACTAATAACATTTAATTGTCAACATCTGCTTAACAGCTGTTAGTTAGCAGCGTCACTTTAACATTTCTGTTGTCCAAACGCACTTATAATCTAAATGTAATTTAAGATCTCCGCGCATCGTCATTGAAGTTGACTTCCAGACCTAAATCCGCCCAAATTTAGCATTCGACACAAACTCTGCTTCTTTTAGCTTGTTCTTCTCTGCTGCATGGAATGTTAACTGAATCGCAACAATGTTCTGTTATTTTTCTACCCGTTCTCTATGTACTTGCAGTGGATGACCCCCGAAGAGGAGGCACGCCAAAAGTTCATCATGCGGGAACGGGATCGAGAGCGAAAGCGCATCAAACGCATGAATCCCGAATACCGACAAATGGAACGAGAGCGGGATCGATTTCGCAAACAGACGCCAAGGCCCAGTGTAGTTATCCCGATTCATAATGTGTTGTTCATGTGTTTCTTTTTTTTGTTTCTTTCCTATTTTTCCTATATTTCCCTGAACTCCTCATATCTTGAAACAACAAAGCTCTAAACTGATTTTTAGTTCTGGAGCAATGTGCTTCAACTGCGATGCGTGTGTTAAAAATAACTCTGATTAGATTGGACGGATCAACTTTGAGAGCGAAATAGTATTTAGTGAGATTAAGGGGTCCTTACTTGCTATAACAGGATGTTAACAGGCAGACAGACAAATAATATATGGATAGTTAGAAGTTAAATAAATATAAATATAAATTTTTTAAGAAGAGAAGATTTTGAAATAGAAGTGAAAAAGATACTAATATGAAGTATATACTAAAAGGACCTAAAGCAAGGCTTTAACTAACTGCTGACCAAAGACATTATATATACTTAAATATTATCTCTGTGCGGACTATATGCAGTTCCTGCTGCACTTACTGCATATCGTAATTTGCCTTTGCACCTCCTCCAGCCACTCATCGTGCGTTAGTCCATGGAGCTGTCCCTGCGACTTGGGCGACTTGGGCACAAGTAGATTTTCTGTCAAGAATTTCGAGTCAATTAGTAGACCGGTCAAACAATAGACGCAGGATTTAAGCCAAAAACACCCACCTCCTTGCCCAAATATTTGCGCATTGTTTGCCTTAAAATCGCCTCAAATTGCTGCACATGCTCCTCGCTGGCCAGTCGATCCCTGAACATGCCCAGCAGCTCGCAGTACAAGGCCTGCAAATAAGAGTCAAAAAGTTAGTGCTGCAATTCAATTAGCCCGAACTAAGCCACTTACCTCGTTGAAGTCGCTCGCCGGGTAGTAAACGAGGCCCGCCAACAGCTTCATAATACACTTGGGACTAAATTGATAATGCAACTGTTGCTGCTGCTGCTGCTGCTGCTGGCCGGTGGAGGCCGTAAAAGCTGCCTGCAGCTGCAAAGAGTTGGAAATAAACAAATTAGCAAAGAGCAAAGAGCCGGACAGACAAGCCACACAATCTGGCTGTGATACCTTCTCAAAGCAGTCCATTAGGCACTCGCTGACGTGCTGCAAATTGACGGGAGCGCCGCCCGTCGGCCGGAAGTGGGCGTGGAGCAGCGGCTCGAGGCGACACTGGACGATGGCCAGCATATCGGCGGCGCTGGGCCGGGCGACGCGCACATATTGATTGATGGCGACGTAGCGTGGTGAAATTTTTGACAAATTGTTGCTAATGGAGGCGCAGATTTGCAGGCCGCTGACACTGATCCAGTCCAGATTGTTCGCATAGAAGCCGCCGCGCTGGACCAGCTGCAGCAGCAGCTCGACAATCTCGCTGGCGCCCCACGCGTCCAGCTGGCACAGGTCCAGGTTCTTCATGAACAGAACGAGACGCGATTGCTTCGGCCGGTATTCGCGGCCCCGCAGCCCGTTCACCGTTACGCAGTGCGTGCGGAGCGTGTGCAGCACATAGCCGGCGGTCAGCTGTGTGGAGCAGTTAATGCTCGCCAGCTGATAGCCGGAGTGCTCCAGCACCGCCTGCTCCACCAGCAGCGTCTTGCCGGACCCACTCGGCCCGATCAGCATAAAGGGCGTCGTCCGTCCAGCGGGCAGCGCCAGCAACGAATTGATAATGCCCAAATACGACTTGACGTACGCCGTCATTATGAGCTGAGTGTCCCGCTCCGGCGGCTCCGCGACGCTGCCCTCCACCGCATACTGCTCCAGTGCACGGCGCCGCGGCTCAAAGTAGCTGAGCTCGGCCTGATTCGGCTGCGCCACGTACAGATTCGCCCGCTGCAGCACCAGCTGGGCAAACTCGCGTTGCCGCTCGCCGGGCAGGTAGCCCAGCAGGGCCCGCAGCGTGGCCGCGCCGTACTCCTCGAGCGTCTGGCAATTGTGCAGCTGCATCAGCAGCGAGCGCATCAAGCTGACGCGACTGATGCCGGGCATTTGGCTGTTGGGCGAGCGGAAAGTGATTAGAAAGTTGAACATCTGATCGTTATCTCATGGAAATCATTGAGAAAACCTTCTGACCTTATATATGCATAAATCTATATAGCATCTGACTACTGGGGAAGCGGAAAGGCGTTAGGCCTGATCATTATCATGAGCGAAATATTTGATAGAGCAACTAACCTGATCGCAGAATTTATGATATTCAATACCTTTATTCATTATCATGAATGAAATCTTTGAGAAAACCTTCTGATCTTATATATTCATAAATTTATATACCATCTGACTACTGGAGGAGCCGAAAGGCGTTAGATAAGAGTTTGGCAATTGATTGAAGAACTTATGATGTCCAATGCCTAATCATTATCATGAAAGAAATATTTGAGAAAAGCTAAAAACTCTTTTAGCTTACTAAGCATATTCTTTTCTAAAATAATCTATGATTTTAAATATGTCTAAATATAGCAACTGACTTTTAGAATTATTAGATGGACTTCAAAGTTGTTCAAAGATCATATGATGCCTTGCCCTAAACATTACCAAATAATGCAAGAAAACACAAACACGAAGTAAGATTTAAATATATATATCTACAGTTAATTGTGTATTCACAGTAACTTTAGGACTGAGAGACTAGATTGCATTGAAACTGACAGAAAGACTTGTGACTATATGGACTTGGCTTTTTATACTGTTCAATAATGTATATATACTTTATAGAATAGGAGTTGTCACCCTGACAAAATTAAAATACCCTCTGCAAGGCTATTATATATAACTTCCAAAGGAAAATTTAGCAGAAAATTGAATAGAATTGTATCATATATCTTGGCATGTTCGCACCTCAACAAATGTTCACTCTCCAACCACTCGTAAGCTGTCCCGAAATTGCCATCAATATAGCTTTGTAGTAGATCGCCGTATGGTTCCTTTTCCAGGTCATGCTTGACCATTTCCTTTAACGGATAACAATCGTAGCTGCAACACATATATATATATATATTTAGTATAGGCTTCTGTTTGGGCTCCCTTAAGACTCACCTCATGTTGACAATCCCCATCCGTGATATTGTTGCCGGGGAGGCGTGGCGCACATCATCCGTTTCGAATATGAAGTTGACATTGTTCCCGAACTGAATGCGCCAGCCGGAGGGCAACGTTAGGAGTCTGTCAAATGTTTCAAGATATGAGTAGTTCAAAAAAGTACACACACAAAAACACACTACATATAAGTGGCAACAGTTTTTAATACCCTGCTTTTGACATGTATATGTCCAGTGGCTGTGAAAAGGGCACCAAAACGTTCAACCGACGCTGTTAATGACAGTATTTGAATTTAATATTAAAATACACTCTCTTTTGACTGTTTAGCCTCAGACAAATACATGGTCAGCTGCAGAAATACCCTACAATCGCATCTGTTAAGCTACGCAGAGCTATATAGCGCTGACTTCGACATATGTCTAAGGACTGTTAATGGGCACATATGTTTAACAGGCACTGTTCATGAAATTTCAAAGGGAACGCCACCTTTACTTAAAATTCGATTTGACAATGGTCGCTCGTCAATTGAAACGCTTCAGTTCCAATTCAAAAACATTTAAACATCTAATTTAATATATTTTAGATCTTATTATTGCTAATGCTATATTCAAAAGTATTTAACAAAACGAAAACAAGAAGTAAAATTGTCTGTACAAATTTTATTTCTTAGCTATTTATTTCTTGAAGCTCTTTTCTGTATAATATATAATAATTATATGTGTACACTTTATACTATATATTTGATTTGTATATTTTAAGAGGCCAATTTAATTGTTAAGAGAAAGAGAATTTAAAACGCTGATTCTAATATTTATATAATTGCAATTTTCGAGCAACATTTGTCAAATGAAAATAGCCTATTTATTGACTTCAGACTTAGACATATGTACGCTCAGCGGCACAAATTCTATATACCTTCCCCATCAATTTTCTGTTCTGTTGAACTAGGCCTAGAGCTCGTTAGAGCGGCACTTTAGTTGCGGTATTTAAATACAAACACTCTGCACACCGACTGCGGCCCTCTGTCTCTATACAAAACCAAAACGCTTCTGATCTCTATCTTGCAGCTGATGACACCCGAGGAGGAGGCGCGCCACAAGTTCATCATGCGCGAGCGAGATCGAGAGCGAAAGCGCATCAAGCGCCTGAATCCCGAATATCGGCGAATGGAGCGCGAGCGCGATAGATTTCGCAAGAAGGCACGACGTGCTAACGTAGCATTTTTCCAATATTTCTAAATTACCTATATAATAATATATACATATATATATAAACACAAGCACACACAGACACACACGCACGCACACTCACACGCACGCACACGCACACATAGACACACGGCGACACAGAGACATAGATAGCTTCGGACCTGGGTTGGGGTTTACGTTAGCTACCATTTCTTTTAAGCAGACGACCGTTGACCTTTCAAACAGAAAACAACAATAGCCCCCAGTTGTTGGTGCCAGCCACATTGTGCTTTAATAAGTTTTCCCCTCGCTTCTGTCGTTTTTTTAGTTGACGCCCGAGGAGGAGCTGCGCCAGAAAATGATACAGCGCGAACGGGATCGCGAGCGGAAGCGCATCAAGCGCATGAATCCCGAATATCGGCGGCTCGAACAGGAGCGGGATCGCGATCGGAAGAAGGCGCGACGGGCGAACGAGGCGTTCCGGCAGCTGGAGAAGCTACGTGATAAGATACGCAAGGAGCGCAAGAAGGGCCTCCTCGTGACTGATCCCCTGCAATTGCCGCACGAATTTACGGCCAATTTACCGCCAGTGCCTGTTGAGCCTGAGGTGATTATATCGACGCCGCAGACACAGCAACAACAACAGCAGCAGCAGCAGCATCAGCAACAGCCAGCGACGCACCATCAACAACAGCAGCAGCAGCAGCATCAGCTTGCTGCAGCAGCGGCAGCGCATCAGCAGCAGCAACGCCGCCGCAACATGTCCCATGTGCCAACGGCGACGTCCGGCCTGAACAGCGCCACACTGACGCAGCTGACGGCGGCCGCGGCGGCGGGCAATGCGGCGATGCACACGCCCGCCGGCCATGCGGCGCCCACGCATCTGCAGCAGCTGAACAAGCTGCAGCAGCTGTATCCGCCGCCCAGTTTCGCGCATCCCGCCCTGCCCATTGCCGGCGTCGCGATTATGCCCCAGCTCTGCCATCCGATGCTGCATCAGAATCTGGGCACGCTCTATCCGCCCCCACCGAACGGCATCAAGCAGGAGTACGGCCAGGACGTGAGCAGCCTGAGCGCTGCGGCGGCCGCCGCCGCTGCTGCCAGCAGCTCAGCCTCGGCGGTGGCTGCCGCCCAGGCGGCGGCGCTGGCCTCGCTGCGCGGCGGACCCCAGCAGCAGCAACAGCAGCAGCAGCAGGCGGCGGGGGATGAGCCCGAGATGGCGCTCAATCTGGAGCCGGAGATAATATTGCAAACGCCAGCCGATGTGAATCCCGCGCAGCAGCAGCAGCAGCACCACTTTAATGCGCACCAGCAGCAGCAGCAACATCACCTGCAGCAGCAGCACCAGCAGCACTGCAACATGTTCCAGCACATGGCGCCACAGGCGCACATGCAGCACATGCGACCGGCGCCGCTGCCACCGCCGCCAATGGTGACGCTGGCGCCACAGACGCCGCCGGCAACGCATCAGCAACAGCCGCCGCCGCCGCCGCCGGCGTCGTCGTCGTCGTCGTCGCAGCAGCAGTTGCAGCCACAGCAGCAGCAACATGCGCCACAGTGAGAGAGATTAACGCACTCGCCTTTAGTTCTTAAGCTCAACTAGCCACATACGCATTTCAGAGTTCATGTTCATTATTTGTGTTTAGCGAGAAGTTGGGAGTTGTGTGCGAACTAGTTCCGTGAATCAACATTTGCTTGTAATCCACTCAATGGAATGGAATTCCTAGGCGGATTTGTAAAGTGTGCTTAATATTAAATTAAATTTAGAATTTACTTTTATAACTCAATTTTTATCAATTCAAAGTCACGATTAGGAATTCTGGCATCGATAGGTTTCAAGCAAAAGTGAACTGGTTTTAAATGAACCAAAATTAATTAACTTGTATGCTATTTAGTTCTTGTTATGAACGTTTGCAATTTGTTTCTTATTGAAATTAATTCTTCTAAAGAATCAATCGAACAGAAGTAGATTCAACACAATATATGATTATAAAATTTAATTTTCAGCAAACTTGTTTTCAATTGACTGCTTGAACTAGTTTAACTCCGAACTGTTCACACATAGTTTATACTAGTTCAACTAACTATATATAAATGTTAATGCATATAGTGGAAAGTAATTTTCTATTCATCCAATTGTTTATAATTAATTTAATTTAATTATTCTTTAATTTAATGAACCAGTTCAATAGAGTGAACTACTAGTTTAGCACAACTCCCAAGATCATTCTCCCGCACACACAAACACACGCACTCATATTCAATACAAGAAGAGACTCTTTGACGTCATTTGTAAAATGCCGTTACGTTGTGTATTACGTTTACTACGTTACGTTACGTTATTGTTTTAGTGGGCTTCCTCATTTAATGTCATCGTTTTGTGCATTTCTATGTTTTAAGTCCTTTTTTGGTAGCTAAGGATAGGGAATGCATTTGCCCATCCGTACAATACAATACTTGCAACATTAAGATACGATACGATATATAATATATGATAATTAATATGTACGTTTAAAAACAATAATTGTATATCCTCATACGATATATACACACATATATAATATATGATAAACATATATATGGCAAGCCGCAAATAATTAATACGAATTTATGCGCAAGTACGAGCAAAATATATTAGCAAAAGCTGTTGCTAAAAAATTGATAATAATCGAATTTCACTCTCTATCTATTGCTAAGGGGAGGGAAGAAGCTTAAGACTTTATTAAACTTATATAAAATTATATATATGTGTTGTAACGACAATGATGCATATAGGTGGTATAGAATTTTTTGTTATTATGCCAACGGTTTTGAAATGTCGAGGAAAAGCATTATAACTCTTACACCGAATTTTAAAAATCTGTTAACAAAACGGAATGCAAACAGTTTGGTCGGACTAAGTAAGGGGAGACCATGCTTTTTTCCCTAGAAATTCAAAAAAAAACTTTTTTTTTCAAAAATTCATATATTTTTAATGCAGAAACAATCTAGAAGATAAACCATGAATAAAATGCCATCAGACGTGTAAATCGGTTCAGTTTTGACAAAGTTATGGCCGTTTAAAGTATGGGAGCTATGGATCCGAGAGCTTTACATGTTAAAATTTTTGTCAATTTTTGCATGATTTTTGACAAAAAATTTGACCCACTCAGATCAGAATCGGTTTAAATGTTGTTTTTTATGCTAATTGTGACCACCACAATCGATTAAAAATAGAAATTCCGATTCTAAATTTTGAAAAAAAAATTTTTTCCAAAAATGAGTAAGGGGGGGGGTACAGGCTTTTTTTTTCCAAAAAATTCAAAAAAAAAATTATTTTCAATAATGCTTACATTTTAAATGCAGAATCAATCTAGAAGATAAACCATGAATAAAATGCCATCAGACGTGTAATTTGGTTTAGTTTTGACAAAGTTATGGGCGTTTAAAGTATGGGAGCTATGGATTCGAGGGCTTTACATGTTAAAATTTTAGTCAATTTTTGCATGATTTTTGACAAAAAATTTGACCCCCTCAGAATCGGTTTTAATGTTGTTTTTTATACTAATTGTGACAACCACAATCGATTAAAAATAGAAATTCCGGATTCTAAATTTTGAAAAAAAAATTTTTTCCAAAATGAGTAAGGGGGGGGTACATGCTTTTTTTTTTGCCAAAAAATTTAAAAAAAAATTATTTTCAAAAATGAATTCATTTTGAATGCAGAATCAATCTAGAAGATAAACCATGAATAAAATGCCATCAGACGTGTAAATCGGTTCAGTTCTGGCAAAGTTATGGGCGTTTGAAATATGGAAGCTATGGATCCGAGAGCTTTACATGTCAAAATATTTGTAAATTTTTGCATGATTTTCGACGAAAAATTTGACCCCCTCAGAATCGATTTTAATGTTGTTTTTTATACTAATTGTGACCACCACAACCGATTAAAAATAGAAATTGCGGATTCTAAATTTTTTAAAAAAAATTTTTCCAAAATGAGTAAGGGGGGTACATGCTTTTTTCCCAAAAAATTCAAAAAAAAAATTATTTTCAATAATGCATATATTTTAAATGCAGAAACAATCTAGAAGTTAAACCATGAATAAAATGCCATCAGACGTATAAATCGGTTCAGTTTTGACAATGTTATGGGCGTTTGATCAACAACAATCTTAACCGTTTATCTGCCAAACCCAATATACTCTTTTCATTTCGTGAAGGAGTATAATTAAGACTATTTCGTCTCTCTTAAGCTGTTATTATACAAAGAACGAGTATTTCTCAGTCGGTTACAGCCGACTGTTTGATTTTGTATATATGAGATATATATGTGTGTAGCAACAATTTGCACTCACTTGTTATCATCCAGCACGGAGTTCAGTGCCTCAATCCACTCCGGATCGATGCTGCCGTCGCAGACAATCCAGGAGCGCACGTGCAACGGCTCCTGATTGACCAGGACGGCAGTGTGGGTGAGCACGCCGTCTAGCCACTGGCGTGTGTCCGTGTCCAGTCGCCCCAGCAGCTGCACGCGACTCATCGACTTGGGGCTGATTGTGTGCACGCGCAGCTGTGCCCCGTTCGTTGCGGTCAGGGCCTGACGGAGCAGCGCCAGAACGCTGGACTTGCCGCAGCCGGGCGGGCCCACAAGGACAACGCCCATGCGTTTCTGGAGCTGCTCGTGCAGTTGCAGTGCCTTCTCGATTTGCCTGTCGTTCGCGCAGAGGCCGAGTGGGCCAAAGGCGGCGGACAATGCCTGATGCAGCGGCGTTAACGGCGCCTCCGAGGCGCCAATTTCCGGAAACACGTTTAGCAACAGCATTTCAAAGCGTTCAACGTCCTGTTGCGCCAATTTGGACATGGTTGATGAGCGCAGACAATGCACAACAATACGCATCTCATCGTCTCCGGGCCGGGGGTGTTCATTAGCGGGCGCTGTCGCTAATTGGGCGCGCAGTCCCTCGCCGCAGACGAGGAGCACGGTCTTCAGCTCGCGCAGTCCCCAATCGTAGTGCCGCTGGCCGGAGAGCATTTTGCCGCACAGATCGAAGAGCTCCACGATGCGCGCTGCAATATCCGCGGCGGCCCCAAAGCCCTCCACGAACAGCATGACGCGCGCTATCTCGCCCGGCTCCGGCTGCTGCATGACAATCGGCCGGAACAGCGCCTGTATATTGCCGGGCAGCTTCTGCCTGCCGCCGTATTCGCCACCCGCCGGATTCAGGGTCACAAATATGCCACAGTGCTGATTAAGTTGAACCTGTTGCAGGGTTAACAGTGGATTAACAAACTTCAATCATATTTCATATTTCATATTTCATATTGAGAACAAAATTAATTGAAATTGAAAATTAAAAACATAAAAAGAATATATTTCAATACTAATTAAATAAAAATTTAAATTAATTCTTGCAGCAATCTATAGGTCAAACAGTGGTAATCGTTCATTTTTAAAAAAGTTATGAGACTTTAAATTTTTGTAAATTTTGCCATGATTTTTTACAGAAAAATAGTCCCCTTGAGAATCACTTTAAAAATTACTTTTCTACCCGCAAAAAAAATATATATATTTTCCAAAATATGTAAGCGGGAATAAAACGTTTTTTGCAAACACGAATTATAATGCTGAATTAATCTAGATGTCAAACCATGATAATAATCGTAAACCTCTTGAAAATCGGCGCACTTTTGACAAAGATATGGGATTTTAATACGTAACAAGAAGGTATTCAGGAACTTTACATGTTATTTTTGCCATGATTTTCGACATAAATTCCTTCGGAATCATTTTTAAAGTTGCATTTTATATTTATTTTAGTACACGCAACTGATAAAAAATAAAATTTCGCGATCGTAAATTTAGGAACATAAGTGTTTAAAAAAATACAATTTATTTTCAAACACGAATTTAAATGCAGAATCAAACTAAAGGTCAAACCATGATGCAAATTGTAAAATTGTAGTCTGGATTGGGGAACTTTATTTGTGTAAATTTCTGCAAGTGTTTCTCATTGTTATCAAGAAACTGAATGCAATAAAGATCCCACTATTCGCAGGAAGTAAGTTCGAGTTCAGTTGTTGCTGTCCGGACCCCAATTGAAATGCTCATTTATCATTTCTCACCTGCCGCTCGCCAATTTGCACACTGTCCGCCTTGTCCTTCAGCGCACTCTGGATGGGCTGTATTAACATGGATATTGATGAGAGAGTAGCCTCCTGCAGTCGATTGAACTCATCAAAGCAGCCCCAGGCGCCGCAGCGGGCCAAGCCGGTTAGGATCAGGCTCATCGATTCGGTGTCCACGTTCTGCAAACACGTTGACAGCGAAAATGCGGCATTGAATACCCCGCCCTAATCCGGCACTCACCTCATCACAATTGAAAACCAAAACGAGCCGTCCCAGCATACCGCCCAGGGCCTTAACGCATTCCGTTTTGCCAGTGCCCGCGGGCCCAAAGGGATTACCGCCGAGGCCCATGTGCATCGCCTGTGTGAGCGTCAGATAACATTTGTGCGTCAGCTGCGTGTGGACCAGCTTGTTGGCATGGCCCAGAAACTCGTAGGCGTATTCAAATTCAGCATAAACCATTCGCACCCACACCTGGCGTCCATCACGCCCCACGCCCGGACCGCCACCCAGATAATATCGCAGTTGACTCAGCCAATGCCAGTCGCTTGTGTGCAGCACATTGTGCTGCTGCAGCTGCTCCACGACGCCGGCATAATGCACCAGATCGAGCAGCAGAGCGCTCAGCTTTAGCCACTGCAAGCTGCCGCCCATCGTACGCTGTTTCATGGCCGCCAGATGGGCTATTTCGGTGCGGAGCTGCTGCTGCAGCTTGGCCAGCCCCAGGCCGCCAATGGCCTTTTCCGTTTGACGCGTAAAGTGAAGCGCGCGCGCAGTGGCCAGCACCTGGCTGGCGTACTGGGCTAACAGCTGCTCGCTGAGATTATCGCTGGCGCCGCTGGTGTTGCTGTAGCACTCGTAGATCTGGGCGCGCAGCGTCTCCTGCACGGCGGCAACCAGTTGGTTCAGCCAGACCTGCAGCCAAAGAGATCATAACAGATCAATATATGGTTTTAATTGGCTTTGGAGCTGCCTTGCCGGGCACTCACCTCAATCTCGCCCGTCATTTCGACCTCTTGGCTCAGTCGCAGCTCGTCGCCCTCGGCGCTGTGCACGGCCAGAATTCTATAGTGGCCGCCATTGGCCGCCCGCTCGATGCCCAGACTATGGCAGCCGGGGAAGAGCTTGCGTATGTGGCGCCTTATGATGTCCGCATCCTTGGCCGCCTGGCCCAGCAGCTCGAGCAGATCGTCGTCGCCCAGAAAGTAGAAGCGCGGAAATGAATTGCGTTTGTCCTGTGGAGTGAACAAATATTTATTAATTGCACTTTAAATATAAAACATTGCACAGTCTCAGGTAGAGTTTCTTCTTTTTTTTTTCCAATTTTTAGTATTGTGTGTGGATTTTTAGAATTCGATGGAATCACTTTTTGATTATTTTTTAGAAATCGCTAATCGATTGAAAATTAGCATCCAACACAGTTTTTTACTTTAGGGAATTTTCCAAAAAACAGGAAATTAGACTTTTTAAATCAAGGAAATAAAACAAAGTTTTTTCAAAATATTTTTAAAATAATAGGTTTCAAGATTAAAAAGTTGAATAGAACGATTTTTCACGCATATTCCACGCATTTGGGTGATATTTACTAAAATAGCTTATAGATTATTAATTTTGCCTCTATGTTTAGTAAGAGTGGTCAGATAAATCGAAGATAAATCGAAGCCAATTAAGTATGGAAAAAATGGGACAAAGAACATGGACGTTTACCACTCATCTTTCACCGTTTTGGGTGGAATTTACAAGGCCTAATTAGTAAATACTTTATTATAGATGCAGTTTCCTAGATTTTACTTTTCGTTATTTTTGCTTTGATCATAGAAATCAAGCAGCTATACAAGTTGTATGTAGATATGTCTATCAGTTTTTCCCCCTCCCCCCACACTTACTGTTATATAGCTCATCAGATTCTGCTGACAACGCGCCAGCTGCGCTTCCAGCGCATTGACAATGGTGTCAATGTTGTTAATCTTGAGCAGGGACGTAACGCGCGGATCCGCCTTTATCTCCCGCATCACATAGCGAAAGTCCTTGTCGATGCGCTTGAACAGAGCGTGCTCCTGCTGAAGGGTGCCAGCGCCAAAGACGGGCTCCAAGTACACCCAGCTGGAGGAAGAGAATTAGTCGACGCCATAAATAGCATTCATAGCATTCATATTCACCGTCGCTGTGAGTGATTCAGGCTGCTGAGCAGCATATCGAGCGAGTTGAGGCGACTCTCCCAGAGGCCCGCCTGGTCCGAGAAGCTGTCGAACGCCGCCGAGTTCTTGGCCGACTGCAGCAGCGATTGATTGTCGCCAATCTTGTTGAGCACCTCCTGATAGTCCTTGATCAGCCACACCGGCTGCCCGGTGGCGTCCGTGCGCTCCACCAGCTTCAGTTGCGCCGTCACCGACCACTGATCGAGCTCCACGATCGCCTGGCGCACAATCTGCTCCGATGCCGCCTGCCGCACAATGCCGGCAATTTCCGGCGCCGCCGCCAGCAGCGCATCCACATCCTGCAGCAGGTCCTGCAGCTGTATGGCATGCAGGGGCTTCGACTGCGGCCGGCCCAGCAGCTGGAATATGATCGCCCAGTGGCGTTCGCTGAGCGCATCCGATTGCAGCTGCTGGAGAATGGGCAGCACGGCCTGCAGACGCTCCACCTGCTGCCGGATGCGCTTCGCGGGCAGATCAATGGACGCGTGCACCGAGCCCTCCCAGCGGGCAATGAACTCGTTGAGTACATACGGCCGCCGCCTGTAGATGGCCCAATCCTCCAGCAGTATGGGCTGCAGCTCGCCGAGGAATGTGTCATACACCTGCCACTGCTGCGACTGCCGCTCCAGCTGGTCGTCGATGGCCGCAAAGGGAGCCAGTGCGTCATCGGGAAACACCATGTTGAACTTGTGGCACTCGTCCAGCAGCAGCTGCTTCTTCGCCAGCAGCTGCTGCCAGTGGGCGCGCCGCTCCTTGAACAGCTCCAGGCCGGCCAGCTCGTTGGCCTCCAGCTCGGCAATGGTGGACTCCCAGCGCAACAGAAACTTGTCGGCCTCGTTGCGCAGATTTTGGAGCTGGGTGTGCGCCTGCGTTTTGATCATGTCCACCTGGCGCTGCAGTATGACCGCATGATTCTCTAGCAGCGGCTGCAGTTGCTCCCACTGCAGCATGATCGCCGCGAGAGCGCTGACACGCTCCTTGCACCAGCCCGCCAGGCAGGCGTCCTTGTCGCGCACCAGCTCCAGGGTGCTGCCAATCTGTGGCAGTTCGCTCATGATCTTCTCGTACTTCATGCCCGACTGGCTGATGCTGCCCTCGTCCATGGGCACGTTCTGCAGAAACTGCAGCGCATTCTGGAGGAACTCCTGGACGGCGGCCACATCGTTCAGTATGGAGGCGCGCAGGCTGTTGGCCAACGACTCCCAGTAGCGTCTGCTCAGCAGCTCAATGTCCGTGCGCAGCGGCAGCACATTGATCACGATGCAGTCGACAGACTCCTCCGACTGCTGCAGCTTCGCCAGCTGCTGGCTAAACTGTTTGCACGCCCGGAAATTGCGATCCCAGTCGTCGGCGACGCTGAGATGAATGCCGCACAGCTGCTCCACGTCCACGCAGCCCAGCGCTATCCAGGGCAGCCAAATCCGCTTGAAGTCCTCCAGCCTATCGAAGAGCTGGGCGGCGCGCGCGTATAGTGGCCCGAACTGATGCCGATTCAGCGTGACCATGGACTGAAACAACGCTGCACTGTGCTCGGATAGGCCGCGAAAATTGCACGGCCGCTCAATGAAGCGCCGCAACTGCGCAAAGTACAAATCGCGTATCTCCTCCTCCGGCGGACTGTAGCAGAGCTCGCGCTGACGCAGCACCAGCTTTATGTGTATGTCCGGCAGTTTGTTGTTCATGTCGAGCAGCCCCAGCACGTACTGATACTCCAGCACCTTGTACAGCTGGTGGTCCCAGTGCAGCTTGAACGCATCCAGATTGGCGTAGCCCCGGCGCTCGAGTGTGGCCACCAGCTCGCGCAGATGACGCAGCTCGTCCTTCCACACCTGGTTCTGTGTCAGCAGATCTGTGCCCATGAGTTTCGTGACCTGGTAGAGCAAAGGAATACGTTATATGATATATAAATATACTACGAACTATTGTCCGGATCGGGCATTACTTTCATTAAATGTTTGAATGTTTAATGTTTAACTTATTATAATAATTGATGAATATTGAAGACGTTTTTATCCACTTTATTTGTAGATCTGTGAGTAGATCATGAATATTGAGAAATATCTATATCTATATCTATATCTATATCTATATCTATATCTATATCTATATCTATATCTATATCTATATCTATATCTATATCTATATCTATATCTATATCTATATCTATATCTATATCTATATCTATATCTATATCTATATCTATATCTATATCTATATCTATATCTATATCTATATCTATATCTATATCTATATCTATATCTATATCTATATCTATATCTATATCTATATCTATATCTATATCTATATCTATATCTATATCTATATCTATATCTATATCTATATCTATATCTATATCTATATCTATATCTATATCTATATCTATATCTATATCTATATCTATATCTATATCTATATCTATCTATATCTATATCTATATCTATATCTATATCTATATCTATATCCATATATATTTCAATTTACCCAGGTATCTGTATCCTACATCTACATATTTGTCCACATCTTTATCTTAATTTATATCTATTTATATCTATCTATATCTATACATTTAAATACAGCTCCTGTCCTAAATTTGCCACCCACCGTACGCTTGGCCTGCTCATGGTAGCCCACGAGCAGCGTGTTATCCGCCGATAGCTTGGACACCGCCTCCTGCAAGGTGTTCACGTAGCGCTGCACGGAGGCCTCGTCCTGCCAGGCAACTGTTTCGCTCTGCACCAGCCGCTGCAGCTCCAGCGCGTTCTTCAGCATGATTGGCCGCTGGCAGGGAATCATGCGGTCCCCGATGGTGTTGTGGAACGTGGCGATCTGCTGCAGCCGCCGTGCATAGCACATGTATTTGGCCGCGTGCGTGGCTGCCGAGCGCAGCTCCAGCGGCACCGTGTAGCCCAGATTCTCGAACTCGCGCACATCCTGGCAAAAGGTGACCAGCTTCGGGTTGAAGGTGACGCGCATCAGCTGGCGACCCTCCTTCTCGAACTTGACCACCGCTTGGTCGTCGCGCAGTCTGCGGGCAGAAAGTGTTTTAGAAAATGAGCTCCCTTTTTTTATTTAAGAGTACTCACCTTAGTTCGCCACTTTTGACAGCCGTGGAGCACTGACCCGACCAGATCTCAAAATTGGTGCGCAGCAGCGACTCGGTCTCCTCCTTGATCTCCTGCACCGCCTTGTTGATCTTGTCGAAGCCCTCGCGGCCGCTGATCAAATGGCTGACCTTCTCAATCTCCTGTATTTGATACTGCACCACCTTGAGCCAGCGGCACTCGTTGCAAATCACCGACAGGTGACCCGTATCCGGCTCCATGTTGCTGTCCGTCATGGCCCGGCGCAGATCCTGCAGCAGCAGATGCAGCGACTGCAAAAACTGTTCCCGCTCAATGGTGAGCAGCTCCAGGACAGCGGGCCGCTGTATGAGCATCTCGTACTTGCTGAACAGAAAGATGACCTGGCGCGGATTGCTCAGGTGATGGTGCAACTGGGACTTCAAGGCGGCGGCTATGCGCTCGTCAATGGGCTGCAGCACCTGCTCGAAATGCAGCAGCGCCTTGTGCCACTTGGCCTGGCCCGGTGGCGAGGTGTCAAATATATTGAAATCTGATAGGGAATTTCGTTATCGATTTAATTATCGGTTATATGCGCCACTCACCTTGAAACGCCGCCTGCTCCTGAAACATCTCCTGCAGCTCGGCATCGTTGAGCAGCGTGGCGATCTGTTTGTACAGCTGCTTGATGTTGCGTATCTCGCCGAGGCGCTCCTTGAACAGCTGCCCGCGACGCGGCACGTGCGGCTCACCCAGCCACGGATGCTTCACATAGTTGGGCCAAAAGAGACGCGTCAGCGAATCGCATAGCTGCATCCATGCGTCCACCGTGTCCATGCACTGGCCCATCAGATTGTTGACATGATACGAGTTGAGGCTCCAAATGTCCTCGGCCATTAGCTGCGCCAGGCACGCCTCCAGCAGCCGATTGCCCATTATGTCCAGCAGATCGGCCATGCGCTGCTGCGGATAGTTGTAGGGCAGCCTCCACAGTTCGTCCAGATTGTTGTGCGCATGGTCGAGGAACTCCTCGATCCGACTGCTCGAATTGCCGCCACTGTCAATGGAGCTGCAAATATCTATTTAATTCAATTCATTTCACACACCCACATACTACTCACCTAATTTTCTGCTCAATATTCTCAAGCACGCCAATGAAAACTTGCGACGTCTCGCGATCGAGACGCGAACTTGACTTTTGGCCCAGTTTTTGTTTCCAATATTTGATTTCATCTTTGAGGCTAATTATGCCTGCAATTAGGATTATGGACATGGATCTTATATTATTTAAATGAGAAAGTGCATTAATGTACTTATATTCATGCGCATTCGCAACGAACGTGTTTTTTTCATGCGGCTTCAAATAGTTAATTTTTACCGATTTAATTTAACCCGCACTCACATATTTTGGTCTATAATTATTATAGTGACTCCGTGTGTTTAACATTGTGAATTAGCAGTTTCCATATAAATTGTTCTAAATTGAGTTTTTAATACAACAAAACGCAGCACAAACAACTGTTTCACTTGTGCACTTACATTGCATTGCCTGCTAATATTTTGTTTTTGTATTTTTGCTCTCTGCATACTCCTTTATTCTTTGCGCGCTCTCATAAAGTACAGTTATTTAGTGGAAGCCAAGTACTTGGGCTCGCTCAGCAAACACAATCAAATTTACTATAGGATGCAACAACAGTTTGCATATGTTCTCTTTTTTGTTTTGCTCGACTGCCAAGTGAATGCCAAGAGTGAAGCTCGTGGGAACTTTCGGAGGGAGTAACAACAACACCCACAGACAATTTGAGTAAAACCTCGTGATCCCGAATTCCGCTCTTTGTTCTTATTACTCTATGGCGCGCTTTCAAACGTTACAATTTCGCTTCTCCTCTATTCTCCGCGCTCACATTAATTTTGTTGTTGGTGTTGGTCGTTTTTTTTTTGCTTTTGCTTTCCGTTCTGCTCAATTCGGTCGTCGCGCCGTTTTATATTTGTCCAACGTTGTTGTTGGAAGTAAGAAAAAATCAGCGTCAATTTGATTCAAACCTAATGTGTTGAAATATTGAATTTGATTTCATCTTGAAAGCTAATTATTTATTTAATTATGGTTTTGGTTAGAATAATAGGATATTTTTGATCTTATTTCGTTTATACTAAAAAGTGAATCAAAATATAAAAATATAAAAAATCATCTATAAAACTAATTATGCCTGTAGTTATGATTTTATAGAATATTAGGATCCCACTTTATTTATATTAAAAAGTGCCTCAATATATAAAATTGGCAAGCCAAATAATACTGGATTTAATGCAATTTGATAAATAAATAGATAAGTAAGAAAATCCTGCTTACCGCTCTGTGGCAAGCCCAAAGTGGAGCCCAGCGAGACATGCAAATTCTCCAGAAGACCACTCAGCTCGGGACTATATTCGTTGCGCTTAAAAGGGAAAAGTATATTGAGAAACGTACATATAAAAATATTAAGGAAACAAATTGCATTCGCTGGCAAGTAAATATAATTGACAAAATGAAATTGAAAAAAGAATTGAATTATGTTGCAAATGCGATTAAAATGCAGCCTGGTAGCCTCCTGGAGCAGGAGGAACAAGCCGGAACAAGCTGTAACAAGAAGCAGCAGCTGAGCAAACAGCAAAATAATTTAAGCCCAGTTGGAATTAACGTATAAGCTATATACGAATACGAAAGCGAATGCGAATGCGAATCTGAATCGGATATATAGTTCATGCACATGGCACTTACCCGGGCCGTGGCGTGGGGCGAAAAGACACGTGAAACGGAATTGTAAATGGATTTAACCAGGCCACCCTCCAGTGTTAATATGCCCAACGGTGGTTCGACTTGGCCACCGCCAGTGCCACTCCCTCCGCCCCCATGTGCGCCCACCTGCGGCACCTTGTAGAAAAGCAAACAGACTTCGTCGTTGGGTATGCGATGCTGAAATTTGATTTTGCCATCGGATTTATTATGCACGGCCGAGATAACCGTGTGCTCCTCCTGCTCTAGAAACTCCAATATAGTTGCTGTTTGCTCGTCCAATTCCGTGCCTGGAATGCGCGCAGTAAAATACTCAACTACAGAGAGAGAGAGAGGGAGAGAGAGAGGAAAAAAATTGAAAATTTTATAGTTGCATGTGTTGGTGCAAAATGCATTCAGGGCAAATGTTTGTCTTCAACTTGAACTAGTTTTCAAATGCATTTATTGCATATTCAGAAAAATAATATTACCCGATGTATTTATTATGAATTTAGCGCGTTGACTCATCGTTTATATCGTATATCAATTGAATATATATATTTTTCGTTTAACTTGTGCTCTTCACTTGCTGCACTTTCAGTTTTCACTGCACCTTTTCACTTTTGCCTCGACACAAACTTAATTTGTTGTTGCTTGCGGTTGTCCTGGGCAACGCAAAAGTCCATTGAGCAATAAGTATATACAGTATATGTATATTCTATATAAGGTTTGCTCTTATTACACTTCCAAACACAAACAAATTGTACATAAGCCAATTTACTGTTGTTATTCCGCGTAATACGTATATTCATATTACAAATGCAGTTCGATTATTCTTATAACTCATTGTTCCGTTGCCAAGGATTTAAAAGTTGTGGGTTTCTATTTCCATGCGTGTTTTTTCTTCCCTTTCTGTGTTTTTGTTTGCTTTTGCACCTGTTGTTTTTTGTTCGACACGTGTTCATCGTTACTTTGCTAGTATATGGAGAGGGGGAGGGGGAGGGGAGGGTTAGTTAAATGTTTGCTGACATTACCTCAATCCTGTTACAGTGCCTGCTAATGAAACTGAGCGTTTGCCTCTCAAACCGGGAGCACTAAAAATGCCTCGGTAGGTTTATATCATTTGAATGTCCATTAATTGAATTGCAGAAGCGTGCCCAGGTGCTCTCCATGTCCTGGAGAACAGGACAGCGCCCAAGTCACGATGGCAACAAACTTTATGGCCATGTCAGAGCCGTAAAGAGCAGCTGCAATAGCTCAATATTGACAGGCACTGTAGGAGCACAGAGCTGAAAGAGTCGGTTGCCACATGCACAGTTCAAGGACATATCTGTAAGGAAATGGGTAGAAAAGGTTTTTTATACCCACTTTTTAATTTGCCACACTTGGCATATAGGTAAAAACAATTTATTTTTGTATACTCCAAAATCATTAATTTAAGAATGAATTTTTAATTTAAAGCGGCAATAGAATCTTTTAATCTGTTATATTGTTGTAATAGTTTATTGATATATGTGAATACAAGTTTATATCTCGATCGTTGTAGACCTGGTGTTCATTCGATGGCAACTAACTCCAGTTTTGCATATCGATTGTATCGATTAAAAGAGTTGCCACATAGTGAGCTGTGCAGTGTGTTGCCATATGCATCTCCAATACTTCCCCTCAAATGGCACCATACTAATTTATCTGCTGGATGCCCAATGTTGCTATACAGGAGTCATGCTTTACTGCTCCTAAGCCTTTGGTTAGTACATCTGCAGGCATCTCGGTTGTTGGCATGTAGTTAATGCAGACATCACCTTTCTCCACAAGCTCTCTTATAAAATGGTGACGGATGTCGACGTGTTTTGTGCGCTTGTGAAATATTGGATTTCTTGTAAGCTGGCTGGCTCCCTGATTGTCATTGAAGATTATTGTAGTACGTAGCTGGCCCATGATTTCACGTAGAAAACTTCTCAGGTGAACAGCTTCTTTTGAAGACTCGGAGATCGCCATATACTCCGCTTCTGTGGTGGATAACGCAACGGTCTGTTGCTTTCGGCACTCCCAGGATATAGCAGCGTTTGCCAACTTAAATGCGAAACCTGTAAAAGATCTTCGATCATCAGTATTAGCGGCCCAGTCAGCATCGGCATAGCCGACTAGATCTTTGCCACTTCTTTGATATACCAAGCCATACTTTTGAGTACCCTTTAAGTATCGTAGTACTCGTTTAGCTGCAATCCAGTGTTGTTTGCCATAGTTTGTGTTGTATTGACTAAGTACACTTACAGCATGTGCTATGTCGGGACGCGTTGAAACTGCTAACCACATCAGAGCGCCAACCAAACTTTGATAGCGCATTAGAGACTTCTTCTTTTTCAACTTCAGATTTGGGACACATGTTGACTGATAGTTTCTCGCTTGTGGCAATAGGCGTGCTTGCTGGCTTGCAATTCTCCATGTTGAACCGTTTCAGAATGTCCCCAATGTACTTTGGCTGGCTCATTTCAAATGCGTTTTTCTCCTTGTGTTGCCGAAATTCGATTCCCAGACAGTACGACAATTTTCCTAAATCTTTCATTTCAAAATTGCTCATCAGCACAGATTTAAGGTCTTTTAGCATTTGGATATCGTTAGTTGCAACAATCAAATCATCTACATACAGTGACACAATGATAATATTGCTTCCTTTTCTTTTCAAATAGACGCATGGATCAGCACAAAGAGGTTTCAGATCCATTTCCTTTAGCTTGTTGTCTAGTTTCTTGTACCACTGACGCCCACTCTGCTTTAATCCGTATAAAGCCTTTCTTAATTTGCAAACTTTTCCTTGGCCGTACATTTGCTTTTCTTTGCCTGTCAATATCTCGTTGAATTCTGGAGGAACGCTAATGTATATGTCTTCATCAATATCTCCATTTAAATACGCGCTGTTAAAATCGAACTGATATACGTCCAAACCAAATTCGACAGCAATTGCAATTAGGGCTCGTATCGATCCGATTCGAGCCACCGGAGAGAACGTTTCATTGTAGTCAATTCCCTCGCGTTGTGTGAATCCTTTTGCCACGAGTCGTGCCTTGTGGCAATCCACTTCTCCGCCTTGTTTATACTTGGTCCGCAGAACCCATTTGGTCTCAATTACCTTTTGCTTCTCCTGGCGCGTTACTACTTCCCAGGTATTATTCTTTTGCAATGCTTTGTACTCATTTAACATTGCCCTTTTCCATTCGGTAGCATTCGGACCCTTCAGCGCCATAGTTGCAGTAATATCGTTGGTACTGTTAATTAGTGATGCGGCCTCATAAAATTCATCTTCAGTTTCAGGATCGGTCTCCGGACTGTGTGCTTCGGCTTGTGCTGGAAATACTTGGTTGTACATTAATTTCGGTCGACCAGGTTTACCGTTTTCAACCGAGGTCTTCCCGGGCCACGCCTTATGGGAACTTGCTCGCTGGCTTCCTCTTCGGTTGAATCCTCGTGATCTTCTTCTTGGTCCATGGTCGTGTACTCTGCATCGATGACTTCTTGTATTTCAGCAAACTCTTCAAATCTGCACTCCTTTCCAAATAGATTGGTGAAGACAACGTCGCGGCTTTTAATTACGGTTCGGGCATCAGGATCATATAGTCTATATGCTTTGGCGTCATTGCAGTATCCTATAAATATGCATCGTCTTGATTTTGGGGTGAACTTACTCTTTGGGCGTTTTTCGAGCGAATACACAATTTGCCCGAATGTACGCAAGTGCTTGACAATTGGAACGCGTCTGTTCCATAACATAAATGGTGTTTCGCCACACAGGCTTCTAGATGGACATCTGTTACGTATATAGTTTGCCGTGTTTACTGCTTCAGCCCAATAGCTCGGCGGTAATCCTGCTTGAATCATCAAACAGCGTGCCATTTCCACAAGAGTTCGGTTTTTGCGCTCTGCAGTTCCGTTTTGCTGTGGAGTGTATTCTACCGAATATTCGTGTTTGATTCCAGCTGTCACCAGATAACTTTTGAACTTGTTGTTCGTATATTCGGTGCCATTGTCTGATCGGAGTGTCTTTAGTTTTTGCCCAGTCTTGCGCTCAACGTAGTTCTTAAACTCTACGAACTTCTGAAAGACTTCAGATTTGCTTTTTATAGTGTAAAGCTCACACCATTTCGTATGGTCATCTATGAAGGTCAAAAAGTACCGGCTGCCTCCATGACTGGCTATGCGCATTGGGCCACAGACATCGCTGTGCACAAGCTCCAGTGTTTCTTTTGACTTCTGACTGCATATGGGGAAAGGCTTTTGAGAATGCTTCCCCTTGATGCATACTTCGCAGATTGGTAGATTTTCCTTAATGGAAACTGTGCCTACTCCTTGGATTCTACCCTTTTGTATGACTTCTTTCAAATCCTTTTCATTTAGATGCCCTAAACGTTCATGCCATTCCTTAATGCTATTTTGCTTGCTAGCAATTATCTGACTGCATTCGCCTATTTCTTCTACATAATACAAGTCTTGCTTGCGACGAGCAGTGAAAACTGTCTTTCCGTTTGATTCCCTTATGATTTCAGCACCACTTCTTTTAAACAATATGTTGAAACCATGGTCACATATCTTTGAAACTGACAATAAGTTTTCTCTCAAATCTGGTACGTACAATGTGTTTGTTAGATTAACTGAATACTCCTTTCTTGGTTTAAATGGCACTAAGCCATGCCCGTTTATTTCAGTAGACGCATTGTTTGCTAACTTCAGCTCTGGACACTTTGCTGCAATCAGCTGGTCAAACCTCCCTTTCTGTGAGCACATGTGAGATGTCGCACCAGAGTCTAGACACCATCCTTTGAAGGTGTTGCAAGTAGAGTTCGCTATTTCTGCGTACATGCTTTCGTTTGACTTATTAATTTCCCTATTTCCATTTTGGTTCTTTGATCTACATTCTGCTGCTTTGTGTCCTAATTTTCCACAATTGTAACACTTGTACTTTATTTTCTTATGCCATTCTTTTGGCATATTACTTTTACCCTTCTTGTGTACCAGCAATGCACCAGGCAACGATTTATCTATATTTCTATTTCGTGCCTCATATTCGTTAAGTAACTTTATTTTAAGTTCTTCCGGGGAAATCAAATTATTCTGAGTTTCAATTGCGATTCTGAATTGCTCATATTCTTCTGGAATGCTATACAGCAGCAATATCGCCAACAAATCGTTAATATTCACTAGTTCTACCTCGTTTATTTTGTCCACTAAGTCAAAAAAAGTATCAACGTGGTTTCTCCTGTCGCCCCCGTGATCCATTTTTAGTAGAATTAACGACTTTAATAGTGTTGCTTTACGAGCTGTACCCGTGGACTGATAAATGCTATGCAATTTCGTCCACACTTCGTTTGAGGTTACACAATTTTTAATTTGCTTTAACTCCGATGTTGACATTGCCAAGATTAAGTCTGATTTTGCCTTCGCGTCTTCATCGTCCCACTGTGCAGCATTTTGTTCTGTCTTTACGTAATTTCCGTTTACGTATTTCCACGAACCAGATTTTATTAACAATGCTTGCATATGTATTTTCCATGTGTCAAAATTGTCTTTGCCCAAAGGCTCCACACGTATGCTTGTAACACTCATTTTTATTTCATGTATGTATGTATGTATACCGAATTTCACAACTTTTTTATTTTGGAAACTGTCAAAAATTTGCGCACTTTTTGCTACACAAGCAACGAGACTAACGAAGCTACACAAGCAACGAGAGCTGCAATACACACACAACGATCACGACTGTTTCAATGGCGCCACACAGGCGGCCACAATCTTGCTTTTCGAATTTTTCTGCACGCACTTTTGCTGTGCGTTTCGTAGAATATATTTCTTCACACTAAAACTTCTTTTGTTTCACACTCAATGTCTTTTTTGCACTTTCTTAAATCACTTGCGCAGTGGAAGTGTTGCTTGGCCCATAACCTGTTGTAATAGTTTATTGATATATGTGAATACAAGTTTATATCTCGATCGTTGTAGACCCGGTGTTCATTCGATGGCAACTAACTCCAGTTTTGCATATCGATTGTATCGATTAAAAGAGTTGCCACATAGTGAGCTGTGCAGTGTGTTGCCATATGCATCTCCAATATATATCAATATATTCCCTAACTCAATCTATATTATATATTCCATCTAAAAGAATTTATTGTTTCTAAACTCTAATTGTATTTTTCTATAATAGGTAACGAGCTTAACTTTTGCTAAATTTGATTTTATTTAATTAGAAAACCTAATAAACCTAAGGGAAAAGATTTAATTTAATTAGAAAACGTGTATATCATTTATTTAAGGACATGATAAGGAATTTTTTAAACGAATAACAGTGTATTTTTCAGTCAAGCAGCCTTGAGTACAAAATTCCTATTAGATTTTTATATTGTGGCACATTCGCGATGATATTAAGCTCTAGAGATTGGATTAAAAACTTTTTCACTGTTGGCATAAAATAATAATAACAAATTGAATATAAATAATAATCTGCTTAATAGCATTCTGAGAGTTAAATTTAGTTGAGCATAATAAACCTACAAAATGAAGTTGTGAGTATATCCGATATAGTTACACACACACACACACAAACACTCCCACATCGAAGCCCATGAATAAGCACTTCTATACTATACACTAATACTTATTCGTATTTGGCATTTATGAGCAAATGAATTGCATCCACACCTGGCACAGTTGATTATAATCAAATTTTGGTTTGGGGATTTGCGTTGGGCCCAAAAGTTTGAATTTTGGCGTGTGTGTGTGAATGTGTGTTTGAGTGTGCCTGCAAACTTAGTTATGCCAACTAACTCCTAACTCTATAGAATACGCACTAGCGCCAAACACGCTGAGCCCCAAAGCGAATTTAAACGCGTACGAAAGAGAGGATTTCTACCTTCCCCCCACCACCCCGCCCATTCCCATATGTATGTGGAAAACGGCATACACTAAGCCCATCATCCATCTGGCGCTCATCCCGTCTGCACATCTGTTTGATGCAAATACCAGCTTCTGCAGTAGAATTCTCCATTTCCGCTGCCTCAATGATGCAACGTTTTATTGGCAAGCAAATGGCTCGCGGGGCAGACTAGATTTTCTGAGCCAAGCTTTTTCAGCATTCTAGTGCTTTGGCTAACTGTTTAAATAGCCGTGCTACCGTTGGCCATTTAACCAAATTAACTGCATTGTTGGCACTTTTTTAACCGTCAATAGCCTCGGTCAATGAAATGGCATTATTTTTATAACACTTGCTGCCAAAAAATACCAAAAATGAAAATAAAAAAAGCAAGCTTGCTTTCATCTACAAAGCAGTCAAATCCTTTCCAGCGCTATGCACGCTTTTTTTATTGCCAAACAACGTCAAAAAATGAATGACAAACAGCAACAAAAAGGAAAGTTCCCAAATTGAAATTCAATTCAAAAACAATTTGTTTTATTGGCTATTTAAGATAAATTTATTAAATTTATTAACATATTATATTTTTATTTTATTTATTATTTATTAGAAGAACAGTTAAAACTGAAATTACATACAATTTTCGCTTCATAGTTCAACTCTATTGCCTTTTTCTTTGCCATTTTTATTTAAATTTATTATATATTTTTTGCCAAGTTAGAAAACTGAACAAAAATCTGGACTTATTCGACTTTACAATTCAACTAAATTGTAAATTATATCAAAAGAGAAAACCAAATATGTATAAAATTATTACTAATAAAAAATTGTTCTCAGTCTTTTTAAGGGCGAATTTTGGGCTAATGCCGTTTCCAGTATATCTTGGAAATAAAAAACAGCAAAATGGCATTGAGGCTTTCAACTGTGCCAAAAAAGGAAAAACAAAAAAAGGAATGCAACTGACGACAAAAAAAAATACACACACACACACGCTGTCGAAATGCCACCATGGAAACTTTGAAATTGACACATTCTGGTGGATGCTTTGTGGCCTTGTCTGTGTGTTGGGAGTTGCTTTTGTGCGGCACTGTGTGCTTTGGGCGCGCACAAATTTAATAACATTTCGGGGTCTAGTAATTCATCGTTGGCGGCTCATTTAAGCCTTGATTTAAATCTAGTTGGGCTTACATACAGTAATTTAGCGCCTAATGCCATATGTAAACGCTACGCATGATAAACGCCCCCAAAACAGTGTACTAAATACATGTATATACTCGACAGCTATATATATATTTCCATGTGGGTGTTTTTTTTTGTTGTTCTTCCTTCTTTTTTGCGGGATGTCTTGGCTTGTAGTTTCACTAATAGACCATTGTTACATATGACGATTTATTTGTTTATGTGCTTTTTATGTGCGAGACGCCTGACTGCTGCCAGGGTTGCCAGGCTGACATAAGAATATGACGATTTCGATAATATTTTATGTGGTCTTCTTCGACTACTGCCGGCATTTGCCGCTGCTACTTGGCTTGTTTTTATTGCTAGGCGATTACGAGAGTCAGTTTTGCCTAAAGGAAATATCCACTGGAGAAAGACAAAAACAATGGCCTACAGCTTAGGCACCGTTAGGCTTCTCTCTATATCACTGGCGCAATTTTAGTGTTTTGGCTTTGGCCAAGAATTTATGGTTTATGGCGTTTTGTTGGTTTTGTCAAATTACATGTTTCTTGTTATTGTTGCCGCTCAACCTTTTGTCTAAGTGTGTATTCAAGCGTATAAATTGTCAACACATATTACGATGCTCGTCCGTGTGTGCATGTGTGTGTGTGAGTGTGTTCCTACTCTCTTATTACATTTTACATTGAAAATTGCTCTTTGATGGCTGCCTCTTTGTTTATTTGTTTACATTTCTGCACTCGTAAAAACATATCAATGTGTAAATTTTTATCCTGACGCTGCAACAGAGGCAATAACAATCGGCTATAAAGTAGAAATTATATCAAAGATTATGATGGCCATTCGATCTCAAATTGAGGCAACAAAACACTCATTTATAAATATAAATTGAAAATAATATTGTGGCTATTTGGGAAACAGATGCAGAGAGAGAAAGCGTATTTGCCCAACAACAATTCAAATTGAGGTTATTTTCACAGCTGGGCA
Source organism: Drosophila robusta (assembly GCA_035043565.1). NCBI lineage: Eukaryota > Metazoa > Arthropoda > Insecta > Diptera > Drosophilidae > Drosophila > Drosophila robusta. The sequence continues at coordinate 4,923,169 of JAWNMW010000583.1, read as the reverse complement.
TTGGGCTATCAAATACGTAATCTTGTCATCTGTTATAAAAGTTGGAATTTGGAATTTGCAATGCGGTGACAATTTTAATATCATATGAATTTGTGTTCAATGCTCTCAATTTCTTGACTTAAGACTGAAAATGTGGCCAAATATTTCAATTTTAACTGGAGATTTAATATATGAAATATATATTAATATAAATTAGTTTATTATTGCGTTATTATTAGTGTAGATTCTTCATTTTATACTATATGATATGTTTACAAACTAAAAACTTAAAATTGTTATATTCAATTGTTATTTTAAATTAAATTATTTATTTTAATAAAGCTGAAGCAAACTTTTGTGTTGGACTTAAGCGCAAACATTTTTTCTTGTTATTTATTTATTTTTTTATTGAAGGTAAAAGCTTTTTTCACTCTCTCTTACACATTAAACTATATCAATCTGAGCTTTTTAATTACTAGCTTAACCTTCGTTTTTTAGGATGACGCAAATTTTTAGAATTTTTCATAATTTTAAATAAATGAAAAATTTTAGCTGGTCAATTATATGATATATTGTATTATCCGTTAACGATGCCATCGATTTAATCATACTTATCTATGTCTATGCAGACACGTACAATTCCAAATGATAAATGCACTTTAGACAGACAACATAATCCACAATCAGCACAAATCGTGCCACAATTTTTGTTTTGCATAGCTGTGAAGCGAGTTGAGGTCTTCAAGATATTGAAACAGTCGAGATATTTTGTTCGCCAGACACGTGCCATAAAATATGCAGGCGAATATTAATGGGCATTGCAACAATTCATCGTTAAGGCGAGGCCTTTAATCAACCACGCACACACATGCTTATGTATATGTATGTGTATATACATACATACGTAAATGCAGACAGATACTTGTTCCCACGTGAAAGTATGCTGTGCATGGTTTGTGCTCTTCTCTCTGCTGCCTCCCCTCACATCCCTTCCGGGGCAACATAATAATCACATGCATTTCCGTTGCATACTTCCAGGCGCCCGCTTTCTGTTTGCCTTGACACATTTGTTCGATTTGCGAGCAATGAATTGCGACTTTCAATGCAGTCGCAGGCGGAATTTGACATTTACTAATTGCTGCATAATGCATCAGACAGAAAGAGGAAGAGAGACAGCAGTTACTTAATATTTCACATAGAACTCTACTTGGAAAACGAACTCGATACGTTTCTAATCAATTTGCATGCGAAGACAGACGGTGATCTTGTCATCAGCAATAATTAATCAACGCTGTCAGCTCGTCAGCTCTGAGTGCTGTCGATGTGTTTGACGTTCTCGTTGTTACGTCTCTTAATTATTACTCTGATTTGTAACGATACCCAGTAAGCATTGAAAATGCAAAAAGGTGGGTGTAAAGCACAATATACCAATATATACTATAGCTGTAAAGATGATAATACCTATAGCAATAAAGTATGTACATACTCGATTATTTATTAGCAGATTGTCGTTATGTTAAAATATATTTAAAAGTCTTTTTAAACGAATGTGGAAATTTTATTTGTTAATATTATTAGGCAAATTATATTTTGTATGTTTATCCTGCAGCCTTAATAATGGTATATAAATAGGTATAATGTGTCTAGCACAGAGATTGAATTATTTGATTGCCTTATTGCCAATTTTATGACTATCGACAGCCTTTATTTTATTTTATTTCATTTTACTTTATCTTTAATCTTCGATTAAGAATGAAATTGAAAGTGTCATTAATACCATAATAAAACATCTTAAAATGTGCAGTTGCTAAAGTTGATTGTCTGAAACTTAAACTGACATAAAAATATGTTTACATATTACAAATATTTTTTTAAAAAATTTATATTTTGAAAGTAAATCTTATACTAAATATTAGTTATGGATGCTGTGCTAAAATCCGAGAAGACGAATTTTGACAGAATTCGAATATTAATAGAAAATGCTTTAACAGATTAGTTTTCAAAAATTTTAACCTAAACGTGACGATTTCAAGACATTATTATTATTATTTTTTTTAGTTTAATATATTCCACGGTATACATCGATTGAGTACATCCAAAGTTGTTTATGGTTTGTTATCGAGCATCGTATCACTTTCGTAAATTGAAGTTTTTGCATTTTTTGCTGTTGTTTTTTCATGTGTGTGTATCACAACTTGCTGTTGTTGTTGCCGTTGTTGCAATGTAGCTTCTGCGACTGGCGTGCTTCATTGGAAAGTCATGCATATTCATTGTTTACTTAGACAAACCAACGGCACACAACGAGCACAACGAGCTCCACAACAACAACAACAACAACAACAGCAGCAGCAGTAATAAAGACAACAAGAATTTTACCTGATTTCTTTTCAAACCGCATGTACCTCACACACACACGCACACACACAAACACACACTTCTACGCTCTCTCTCCCTTCCTGTCTTATTTTGTTTCCCACTCGTGCAAGGACATCTTACTTGTATATGCAGTTAGCATTGTGGTCTATTTAGCTTTGTTGTCTGCGCTCCGTCGTCAGACACACGCTGCCATTTTCCGTTATTGGTTTCAATTAACCAACAGACAGTAAAACCTCCCCCCCCCCCTTCCCCCTACCGCTCTCCAACTTTTCCTGAAAGCTTGTCTACGAATTTTTGTATTTCCCTTAAATGAAAGGATTTACATTTGATGGCTCCCACAGAGCCAAAACCGGTAAAAATGTTTGGCAGTTACTTACTAGTTACTGCCAAATTGTGCCTGAAGCAACTATTTACATTTGTGGCTTATCTGCTCCAAATCGTAATTATAGGCATTGGTCATGATACATCTGCTGCAAATGGCAAAATATTATAGATTTTAACTTTGGCTAACATAGATTGGGCCTTGATTTTCAGAAAAAGCTGCTTGGAGATTATCGAGAATTGCATTATGGCAAGGAAATGGCAAAAATGTCCTAACTGTTTCCTTCGGCTTTGCAAATTTATTTCGGTTCTTATTGTTGGTATCGGTAATTACCGTAATTACTGCAGAAGTCTGTTTAAAATGCACTTCTAAGACTTCCATGTTTATTGGCATTTTGATTATGTATGGCAATTAAGACAGATTTTTTGATTTATCATTAGAATCTTCTTAATTTCTGAATATATTATTTTGATCGAAAATATATTTAAAATGTCTCCTTTAATTTTGACAAACGGTATTGTTCAAATTTATTAGTTTAAAATTTAATTTTGTTTCGAATATAAAAATCTATCTTAAAATAGATTCTGAGGTAGCCCATTTTTCAGTTCATTAAGGTAAAATTCAAAGTAAAAAAGTATTTAAGTAAATAATTCTTGATAATTTTATTTAAATCGAAATTGAATAAATTGAAATTGTCCTAGCCGAAGTTAAAGATATCGGTGCTAATTCAAAATTGCTATTTACAGCTTATAATTATTACTATTTCATAATTGTCCTTAATCTGTAATCAATCTGCCTTTCGTAATTAACTCTGAAGTTCTTCGAGGCATTAATATATGTATGTGGCGATTTTGCACATGTATTCAGAAATTCAGCATGGCTGCGAGGAACATTTGGTACATTCCGATGCCGCATGCAAATGACTAATTAAACATAATTAGCAACTATTAACAAGTCGGCCCCGCAGCGTTCGGGCCAACTGCAAAGTGTAACTACGACACACAGTTGGTCAGTTTTGGACACAGTTCTCCCCCAAAAGGGTCGACAAAATCAAAGCAAATCAACAAGCGCGGACAGTGGGGCCATCCACACACACTCGTACACTCGCACACAATGGCCACTTGGACCCTAATAAGTCAACTGCAATGCATAAATTTAGGGCATTGTGCGTGGGGTCTCTGTAGATGAGTGGGCGTGGTGGGGGTGGATGGGGTGTCCAGCACGTGCTGGTCAAGTGTTTACGCTTGTGACTTTGGCAAATAGACGGCAAGAGTTTTGGACGAAGGCATTTCTTGATTGACAATGTGGTCGACAGCGGACTTTGGACTCCTGATGCCGCCTGGCCCACAGGCCCCGCCCCTCGCCCCCCGCCTTTCGCCTGACGCAAATTTGGCAATACAAGAAACGCTTTAACCTTTGGCAGGCCGCACACATTTCAATTGTTGTACAGAATTTGTTGCATGCCCAACAGCAGTTAAATATATGAGTGTTTGTATGTATGTGCTTTTTTATACCCTATACGCTTGGAAATTTGTCAAAAGGGTAGCATAAAATTGCTAATATGTGTGTAAAGAATAATATGAATGGGCATACGGCAAATATTTATTATATTTTTTAATCATACGCAGATTATACTTATATAAGATTTTCGGTAAAACGCACTTTTATACCCAAATCGATTAATATTAACTTTCAGTGCCCTTTGTGTTTATTTTCAATTAAGAATATCAATTTAATATTTGGTTAGTTGTAAAATTAATACAAAATGGACAAAATCATTTTAAAATAAAATCTCGTGTGATTCAACTCATGATAGACATAGACAGTCACAAAAAGTTGCTCATAGGGTATCTACAAGTCGTGCACTCACAACTATACCACTCTTGTTAGGTATGTATGTGCGTATCAATGAATGCTTGGAGTTTGGAGCCACATTAAAATTGATTGCCGGCAGGCATTTTGGGCTGTGGATGAGGGCCCTGCCAAAGCCGTATAATAAATTGCGGCTCCGGGTTTAAATGTCTTGTGTTCTCCGCAGCTGTCGGGGTCATCATTTGCTGATGTTTTGATTTTCACACTTTGTCGCCATCGCTCAGATATGAATTGGCCTGGTCGGCAAGAATTTGAATTTGAAAACACTTGCCGAAAACTTGGCAACACTTTCGTGCTCAAATTACGGTCAATTAATTGAAATGACCAAGTGTTGTATTATTTATTTCTTGATTAGCCAAAAATAATAATTTCCTGTGCTGCTTAAGCGCTTATCAATTACGCTCAAGTTATTCATCGTATGCATTCATGTAATCCCTTTAAATGGCAAACGGATATTAATATAATCAACAATTTACACATTAAGCTGCACAACACTCACACACACACACACACACATTAATACTCGTTTAGTACTTTATTTAAAATTCAATTAAAGATTGTCCTGCAAGGCAGCTCCTGTAGCAATGGCAACGGCTAATAAAATGCCAGCCGCAAAAAACTCATAAAATTTGAAATATATATATTTTCATATGTTGGCAAATTTACGTATGGCTGCCATCGCTGTATGGGTGTATTCAGGTGAACATATATGAGTTTATGACTTGCGGAGCCCATAAAATGCCATTTCATTTTATTGTACACGCTGTAAGCAATTCACTCAAAGTTACAAATATATTCAGTTTATACGCCAATAAAGCGATTTGCTAATTTTAGGAAATTCTATCAAATTCAAGCAAGTTTAGAGCATTTAAATAAACACTAAGCTTGTTATGGGTCAGAGCTTGAACTATTAGACAATGCAATTAAATGCCCATTATGAACAACGAGCTGCAAGGTCAAAGTTCAATTGAAATTAATCAAGCGAAGCACTTGTTAAAGGCTAAAGAGCGTTGCCAACTACATGACAATATTGGCCCCTTGCCACACACACTAATGATAAAACTCTCAATTAAATAATAGACAGATGGCCAATTGCTTGGTTTACTAACTTTTCCATACCATTTTAATTTATTAAGAAGAATGCAAATTATTATAATCATATAATATTATTACGTATAAAGTAAGAAGCAAGCAGCTAACATGAGCAACAAATGTATACGTGGCTCAAGGCTGATAAAAACGCTGTTGCTTATTGAAAAAAAGTTGGTTATAGACAAAAAAAGTAAGCAATCGAGCAAGCAAGCAAGAGGGGCTAAAAAAAGATTTTTGAAAAAACATATCAAAGATATTCACTTAATATTTTGTTATTTTAGCTGGCAAAATGTTTATAACGAATAAATTACAAATTGAAATTGTTGCTCTGCTGTTTTCAATCATAAATGAAACCATTCGTTTTATACTGAAAATACGCTTGATAAAATATCGCGACACCAAACAATGGTAATCTAAATTACTCTTTGCCGTCTGTTTGTGTTGTGACCCCTGCCCCCGAGGCCTTTGAACACATTAAGGCACAATCTAAAAGCCGTTGCAAATTTAAGGGGCCAGCTCAAATGGCTCGCACTCAATGCAAGTTGGGAAATGATTTGGTGCTTAATTAACTGTTTAAATGAAAAGCGTGTTTTTCTTTTAAATGCTGACGTCTTGGGATGCGCTCACAGCAGAAGCAGAAAGCGTAAAACGGTCAAATTGCCTGCTTTTAGGCGCTGGCACAACAATTAAGTTAGCATTTAAGCCGCAAAAGGGACGGGCAGAGGGAGAGCGCAAGATATGACCAGGGCAAGGGTTAAAGGGTTACCACCAAAAAGTCTGTGCATATAAATCAATGGCAACAACATTATTGTAAATGCAAAGAAGGCACATGAACGGGCCGTGCAAAAAAGGTCAAATGCTTAATTTTCCTTGGGGTCGAGCACTGCAATAATAAACAAGAAAGTGTGAAATAAAGCGAAATGGACATAAAAATTTGTATGTCCAGCGACAGAGAAAAGAGGAACATGAAAAAAGCAAAAATAAATAAAAACATGAACAAAAACGAACTGCAGACACAGCAATAAAAACGGCAAATGCTTTTAATTTGAAATGCTGCGCCTCGGACAGCTCCAGCTCCCAAGAACCGAACCAGTTTCAGGATGTGGCTCAGCCTTTGGTTCTTTCTCTTTTTTTTTAAAGTGAGTCCATGCCGTAGGTGGGGGCGGGGCAACGGCAGCATTTATAACGCTTGTGTGGATTATAAATCCCACTGGCACAATAAACTGCTTTATTTGCAAAAGTTTTGTGCATGAGAAGACACCGAGGAAGTAAAGTGAAAGGGCAGACAGAAACACTCGCATTTTCGAAATAAAAAAATATATTGAATTTGCTTGTTAACAATAATAATGAGCTTGTATGCAATTTTTTAAATAAACACTTTCGTTGAAGTCCTCATATATTAAATAATATTTAATACGTAAGCTGCAAAATAAAACTAAGGAAATTATTTTGTATATAATGACCTAAAATAACCCGGTTAAATATAGTTGATCTATTGCTGAAATATATTAATAATAAAATATATTAATATATATCAATATATCAATCGCCTTAAAATCAAGCTATGTCGATGAGAACCTTGATTAAAAATATAATTTTTTTAGTAATACTAAAAATATGTATTTTGACATAAATTATTATTATTATTAATAAAAACTAGTAGATTTTCTAAATTATTTAATAAGAGAGTAGGCAATTATAGATTACAACGTGATTCTAAAACAACTTCTAAATAAATATATTTTATATATAGAACGCCTCTTCTCGAATACACGTTATTTATAGCAAAATACTCGGCCCTCCTCCTTTTCCCACTTTTATTTTATTTTCGTTTTAAACAAGCAATAAATGTCGATGTTTCCGCTTCCCCTGCCCATAAGCTAAAAGTGTGAGTGATACTTTATTTAACACTTGCAGCAGCAGCAATTGAGAGGGGTCATTATATATATATATTTTGATATGTATATATGTGTGTGCGCCAGTATGTGATATTTATGGGAGTTGCATAAAATTTAACTGTGTCTCAAGATGTGCTTTTCCAGCATATTAGTGCATATCATTGCATTTAAAGCTACTAGGATGGGTGAAATAAAAAAATCTATAAAAAATTACTTTTTGTATTAAATTCGAGAGATATAGTTTCTTTAAATGATTGACAACCGTTGTAATTTCAGAAAGTCTAATAAGAGGTAAAATGCTAATGGTGAAAAATGAGCTGATATATAATATAATAAATAAGCTGATATTGGGCAATTATCACAATTTAAAATATTTAAAAAATCAATTTAGGACAAGTGAATTATATAACGTAATATCTGCAAAATCAGCTAAAAAAGTACACTCCATAAAAAGTGAGTTCCAAACGATTTAAATAATTGAATAGAATAAAAGCTTAAAAACCAGTTCAAATTTGGTCGATCTATCAACATTGAATTATAAAAAAATATATTAATCCATTTTAATCTGTGTATAAAGAAAGAGTGTACAAAAGAACTCGAAATAATTCGCAGCATCCCATATTCTAGTTTCTATTCCTGTACACATCCATTTATTGGCTCTAATGGCATTTCTCTCTCCTGTTTGCGCACAATGTTGCAAATGCCGCTCTTAAATCTATGCAGGCCGTCAACACAAAGCCATTAGACCAGCTCAATCACCCACACACTGACTAACTGACTGACTGACTGAATGACTGAACGCTGTGTGCTCAGTGCCCTGAGCCTGCATAAAACCCCGGCTCAACACCCGCCTGTGGCGGCAAAAGCATAAAAAAAAACTGTGATTCCCAGTGTTCCCAGGTGTCCTTCGAATGTCGAGGATTGAATACCCTTGCAGGCAATTAGAAGATGTGCAGCATCTATAGATAACTATGTATTTATATAGTAGATTGATGATATATTGTGATAAGATATTTAGATTGAATGTTTTGACTTTAAAGAGGATAATTTAAAAATTTAAAATTCGACATTTCAACTGCCTGAGACAATGTAACAAAGATAGTTAAGTTAAAGTGAAGTATTCCTGTGACTAAACAAGCACATATACATCAACTTCATTAGATCGAAATAGTCATCTCCGATGCCATACACACTTCGCATCGAAATCGTTATACCTCCTGCAAGGGTATTACAAATATTATGTCAATAGATAAAAGTCAAAGTGAAAACGACAGCAAGGACAAACAGCGCGAGCAAATGTCGCGAGTTCAATTGTGCAGCCGCTGCTTACCAGCATCCTAAACATCCATTTATCCAGAAAGCCAACCAGCCAACCAGGCTAGCAGCCAAACCAGCCATTCATCCATCCATATAGCCAACCAGCATTGACAGTGTTTATTTTATTGATGTCGCTGGTTTCTGCAACAAAGTCATCATTGTGACGTGGCCAAGGCAAGGCAAATTGTGACTTGCCGTTGTTGCTGTTGTTGTTGCTGTTATTGTTGTTGCTTTACGAGCTAGCGAAGCGGCTATAATTGTGCATTCACATTCACATTCACATTGGGAATGACAGTCGCTGTTACCAGCCCATAATATAGGATTCTACGCCGCCTTGCGGCTGTGACGCCCCGATCCCTGGCAGCGTCATTTGCAAGTGATTTATGGGGCTTTATGGGAGGCTTTATGGGGGAAGGGGGGCTGCATGGTGAACCAGGGCCTGGAATCGAGCACAAGTTCCATTTGGTGTGCACTGTTCAAACACTTGATTAGCAGTCATGATTGAACGGTTATTGCTAAATTGAAAGTAATGTGCGCTTACGTTTGTCAATATTTTCGGAAATTGAGAAGAACTACGACAAAGAATGCGTACATAATTAGTCAGCTTAATATCGGCTTATTTTATATTATTTTATTATAATATATTTAACTGAATTTAAAAATATTTATGTTTTATTTTTTTGCATTTTTTGTATATTTAAAAAAAGAGTTAGATTTATGTTTATATTAAATACTTTTTTGTTCTTATTGTGATAAAATACATACAAAACGAAACCAATGTTCATTATTTAAATCATTCCTTTAAAAATATAAATATAACAACTAAGGACTGGGGGATACCCTGAACCCTCTCTTCACATATATTTCAACCCCCCTGGATTCGTACACACATACACAAAAACACTCACTCACACACAGAGTGTGCCCACACGTTGGAATAACTTCGTGAATAACTTTTAAACCAAGAGCATGATCTTAATGAAATTTTTACTACGTAATGAGAGCATCGAAATCTTTGCATAAACCATAGCCCAAGTCTGCAGTATTTGCATTTTGTCATATGTAGGGGTAAGGAGCAAAATTCGAACCAAATTGGTTGTACTAGCTCTTTTAATATAGGAGATATGCTAAGTAAAAAAACAGGTCTTTAAATCGATTTAAATCGATATTAATGATTACCGTTTTACCCATTTTTAATGGGTTCAGGGTAAAAAATAATTAAAGCAATCATTATTTTATAGGCTATTTCTGAATACCAACATTGAATAAAGCAATTGTAAAGGATGCCATAAAATTGACACAAAGTTAAATAATTTACGCTCGATAATTCCCATATTGTTGAGCTGTTCGAGTCTCTCAGTTGTTGTCAGCTGCAATCTATTATAATCTAACTGCTGCTGCCAGCCACAGACGGTGCTGCCACTCACAAAACACTCCGCAAACATCATTTGTGTAAACCCACAAAACGAGTACACCTACACACACACACACACACTCCCAACACAAATGACAGCCAACAAAAAATATTATGGATATAAATATTTGCAAAAACTAACACATGCAATCTTCATGCAATTTTCACACTGCAATGGGAGCTAAAAGGGGTCGAAAGGGGTGGAAGGGGGAGGGAAGGGTGGCAACACAAAACATAACAAAAACCGAACTTCCAACTCATGTGCCCCGAAACTCGAACCCCACCCAAAGCAGCTGTCAGAACAAACAGTTGCAGACAGACATAAAGATTATATGTAGGGGTTTTATTTCTATACCCTGTACACATTAAATATGGGCTAAGCTGGTGTTATGAAGTTGTGCAAATGTGCGAAAAAGATAGAGAGACACATCTATGCTACTTTAGGTATATAAGTTCTACATCAGCATTAAATCTAAAGACTATGCAGCAACGGTACATAAAATTTGGGATATATGTTTTTAATTATCATAGGCAGTTTAAGTTTTGTGTATGATTTCTAATAATCTATAATTACTAATAATTTATATAAATTAATTAATATCAATTTTTAAACTTATTTTCTAAGATCGCAAAAAAGGGGTTAAGTAAAATATTAAGTAAAATATATAAGGTATTATCGATGTAGATAATATCGATAAATTGATATGAAGATACAGATATATAAAATAAATATCGATGCTGAAGTTATTTTCTTGAGATTATGAGTTCTGAAATATTTTTTTACAACAATTGCACTGATTATTAAATAAGAATGTTTGGACACTTTAGACTTGATAACATCGTATCTTCCAGTCGAGTACTCCTGAGTACAGCATTCGGACTTGATTTTTTCTAGCAGCTACCTAAATTGTACACACATTCTATACATTTTTGTTAGTAACTATAAACGTATATCTTATATAAAATCCAGTTTTTGTTTTCGAACATTGTAATTTTGTTGTAGCTGTTTAGAACTAAAAACATTTTGTCCTTAGTTGAGTTGCCGATGTTTTACACAAATTCTTTGTGGGTGTTAGCAGTTAAATTTGTTGCACAAAATTTATTGAGCTGAAAAGGAATTGTTTTTGCTCCTGTTTCAGTTCTGACAATTGTAATTTGTATTTAAAAGCCATTTATATTGTAATAAATCTACTTTACTATGGGCTGGCATCTTCTATTACCCAGTTGATCTATTACATTTACCACACGAATAACTGAAAGGAATACATGTCAAATGAAAGGAGCTTAGATATCCATATAGATTTTATGTGATTTCCGTTGCTGATTTGATTTTCGCTACTGATAAATTGAGTTAAACAATTGCTGCTTAAGGTGTTGTGTATTTGCTTTAGCTATTTGGTTGTTTATTTCTTAGTCAATTTCAATGTTTGTCTTTCAATTAGAAACGCGTAAATCAAATTCAATATAGCTAAAGGCGTTCAAAGTCACTTAATCATAGCGAATAAATCTTAATATTGTGTTTTCTTTTTTTCTTTTTTTAACGTCGTGTTACCAAAAGGTCTTAAAGTGTCGACTTTGTCAAGCCAACGGGCAGTAAACAGTAGACGGGCAAAAACTTTAGCATATTTCAAGGCGCGACAGTCTTCGTGGTTTGCTTGAATATACCCTATAGCCTTAACGAATGATGTAAATGGTTTATATTGTCAATTAATGTAAATTGAAATTTTGCACATAAAATTAAATTAAAATATTCATTTTAAATATCTTGCATAAACGCTTGTATTAAATTCTTAAAAATACTAGATAATTTGAATTGAGAATACATCCCTCAACTCCATCGTTTTCTTCTCATTAATTTTAGTCAACGATGTCATGGCAAATTTATAACTTATTATTTATTAAATGGATAAACAAAAAAATGAAAATTTTGTTATTTCCGTTTTTTTCTCCAATAATTTAGTTCAATTTTATAGGATATCTTATAGTTAAATAATTCTGCTAAACAATTTTTTGTTATTATTTTTTTTTTAGCTTTTTCTTATTTCTATTGTTTTGTGTTTGTTGTTTTTCTAGCATTTTTATTTGTTTTCCTTGAAGTTTTTTTTTCTTTATGTGCCCTTGCTAAACTGCTGGAAAATAGCAAATTTATGTTAATTTTTTCGTTTGGCATTATTGTAAATGATGAGCACAAAAAGGAAATTAAATGCCATAAAAAGTGAAAGTTGACAAAAGAAATGTCGAGACTGTGCAAATGATATGCAAGAAAAAAATAAAACATGTTTGAGGCTCATGAGAAATACAGCTTAATACATCTTTCAATTTGGTACCTAAAGCCAACTGCTTAAAACACTTTTTTTTCAACGCAAATACTCCGAACTAATTCAATTTTTTTTAAATCTGTCTCGGGTCAGCAAAGCCAAAAGCCTTTATACAAATCTACTTAACGAAGTGATTTACAAGAAACCCAAAGACGGACACACACACACACACACAAGGACACAACATCTTTCACTTACCATATAACGTAATAAGATTTTTACTAGATTTTTGTTGTTGCTGTTTGAGTCAAGTATTGCTTGCCCACATATCATTTCTCATGCAGTTCTCTCAGCAGTCGAATTTGCAGTCTTATCTTATTGTGCCACACACACAAGCACACACACACACACATTTGGGCTTTGCTTGAAAATCAACACAGCATTTGATAGATGTTCCAACTGTGAAAATACGACGCATTTACATTTATCCATTTTCTTATTTGCAGCGCTTTTTTAAAGCATTTTTATGGTTGGGGCAGGTCTCAAAAAGTTTGTTTGTTTGTTTATTTATACTTATTTTCACTATCAGCTCTTACTCACCCTCTGTCTGTCTGACAGTCTGTGCGTCTATTTACTTTATATAAATGGTGCCCCAACTCACTTTTCTGCCTTGCTGTCTTCTTGTTGAACTCTTCAAATTGAATTGAATAAAATTGAATGCAGCAACCGCTGATAAGTGCATGTGGGGGAGGATTGGGAGGAACTGCATATAAACGGCAAATATTTGTGTAGCGCCTCGGACAGCGTTTTTTTGGTTTTGTTTTTTATGTTGAAAGCCAATCATTAAGTGCAGCACGGGTCCAGGAGCAATCAAATATTAATAAATGACTGGTTGGTTATTGCATTGGGGCTAAAGTGAGCGTAAACGAGAACGATTAATCAGATTATAGCCTATTATTATCTGTCATATAAGTAATCACACTATAGCCCATTTACAATGCAGCTTATTGTACAGCATTGTTATGCAATCACATTTGCCCTTCCAGAGGGTACTTAATATTCTCGATCGGATTAATTAAATAAATATTTGTTTATTGGGAGAGTCAACAGATTCGATCTATATGTTAACTTATTATATATATATAAACAAAATTAAAAATAAAATTAAATATTCCACGACGATGTTTTCTTCAGAAATATAGTTTGAATGCGAAAGCTTTAAAAGTATGTTTTATCCCCATATATATATTTTATCGAGTTAATTCAAAAGAGATACACAATTTATTTAAATAAATACGTATTCAACACAAATGTTTTTTATATTAAATCGACGTTTATTAAAGTTTTTTTGGGCTGTTATTATATTTTTTTTGTACAAAGGCAGCTCTTATAAATATGCCGATTAATAGAATCGGTTGTGTCGATTATTGCCTATCGGATTTATGGACTAGGACTACTTGTAAAAGTGTATAAAATATTCGCTAGTTCTTTTAATGGTTTATAAATCAACTGGTCAGTTGATTAATAGCTTGAAAACTTTATTTTTAATGCAATAAATTTGGACTTTTGATATTTTACATCGCTTTATCTTGAACTCTACAGCGAAATCGAAATGATATGAAATAAACTATATTAACCGTTTGCCTTTAATAAGTGCACTGGTCAACCTCAAATTGATTTAACTCTGGGCACACTTATGCGCGCAATGTGTTTGCTCATTTCCGTTTGGCCATTTTTTTTGCTCCGCAATTTCTCGCCCCGACTTCCTGTTCCACTTTTGGTAAACACACAATTACCTGAACGTGGCCGTGTCATGATTTGCATTGCACTTGAATTATTTCCGTTTGCGTTGCTTTCACTTGCCACAGTGGGCAAAAAGTGAGCAAAAGAGAATGCAAGAGGTAAAGAGAAAGGGTGGTAAGGTTGGGGGGTGGGGGAGGTTGGTGGCAGCCCTGCACACATGCATAATTTTATGTTTAGCGCTACGTGGCGCTCATTTTGTTTGCCTTAAATGCAGTTAGTTGCTTTTCGCCCGCTATTATGGCCGTATCTTCTTTTAGCTGCGAAACGTGCGCTCGCGACTGACACTCTATAGTGGGTAAAAGGGGCGGTAAGCGAGGATTGCAGCAGGCGTTTCGTATGCAGATTACCTGTAGTCAAACTCAGCTGCCTCTAATGAGACGCGCAGCATCTTCGCCCGCCTCCAGGGCACATGTGCGCGCGTGCTCCCTGTTCCACAGCGCACTCGATTGACTGCACATATTGTAGTGGCTAAGGGTGGGTGGGAGTGGGAGTGGGAGCATGCGGGGCAGACAAAAGCGCATAAAACTGGGTGGCATTGGTCTAAGGCAGCATATCATGCGTATTGTATATGCTAAATTTATGCGCAATGAAGAGTAAAAAGCAATAAGCTCTGTTAAGTTGTGCATAAAAGGGAAATTGGCATTGACATGGGGCCAGGGCTGACAACTGGGTTTTTTTCTCCACAAGTGGGGAAGTGGGAGCATAATAAGTTTATTGAATTGACGGCGGACATGATCATAAGACAAAGTATTAAATTGTTTTAAGAGGAAGTAAAAAGAAGAACAAGCTATAGAGAGCAATTTAGCTAAAGTGAAAGCTAACTTCGGCCTGACAAAGTTCCTGTCAGTAAACTTAGTTGAATAGAAGGTGGAATCCTGTTTGAGAGGTTTGTTTGCTAAGAAATTAAAAGAAAATTTATTTTCAGTAATGAATATATTTTAAATGCAGAATTAATCTAGAGGACAAATCATGAAAAAAATGCCATAAGACGTGAAAATCGGTTCCGTTTTGACAAAGTTATGGGCGTTTGAAAAATGGGAGCTATGGATCCGAGAGCTTTACATGTCAAATTTTTTGTAAATTTTGCATGATTTTTGACAAAAAATTTGACCCCCTCAGAATCGGTTTTAATGTTGTTTTTTATACTAATTGTGACCACCACAATCGATTAAAAATAGAAATTCCGGATTCTAAATTTTGAAAAAAATTTTTTTCCAAAATGAGTAAGGGGGGGTACATGCTTTTTTCCCCCAAAAATCCAAAAAAATTATTTTCCAAAAATGCATATATTTTAAATGCAGAATCAATCTAGAAGATAAACCATGAATAAAATGCCATCAGACGTGAAAATCGGTTCAGTTTTGTCAAAGTTATGGGCGTTTGAAATATGGGAGCTATGGATCCGAGGGCTTTACATGTAATTTTAATTCACATTTATGCTGCCTCTGATGCTTAGGCTATATATTATATTTACTGTTAAAATTCTTAAATGGATTAAAAATAAAAATTATTATATGAATATAGTTGCAATAACTTTGTAAATAAATTAAAATATATATATGTAGATGGCAAACAGATACAACATACAGCTGCTGATTTAAGGGTGAATTTGTTTTTGGGAACACAGCCGATTAACGCACAATGTGACCGCACGCTAATTGGCGGGCATGTTGAATTAACAGTTGCATTGACGCTGCGTGTTTGCTTACTTTAGTGCGTTTTGCTTACTGCATACAAATATTAATTACCCACGCTCCCCTTTTCCCGTTGCACATGCAACGCCGAACACGCAACTTGACGTCCGTTCGGGCATTTTTGGCTGAGGCTGGCAAGTGCAGGGGGTGCTTGGGGTTTTAATTAGTTTTAGCTGCGGCGCGAGCAATCAGTTCAAAAGTCTCAAATGCCGTTTGCATTGCAATGAGGCGGCGATTGGAGCGTGACCCACCGCTCGGCAATTTGATTGCGGTCCTTTTGACACTTGGCTGACAAAACGCGGGGCTACTCATTAGCGTGGATGCTAAAATATCTAATTGCATGATGGCCGTGCCTTAATTAAAATTATTAAAACATATACGTAAAGTTTTCAAGAACTTTTGGTCGTTAATTAAATTCGAACCTCAAAAGATGCCCAAAAGTATGCAGCGAAATTTGTCGGACTGTGCATTGTGCTGTTGGGGCAATATGCTTAGAGATACCAAACAATACGCAGGAATGTGCCAGAAAGCGTGTGTATATGTGTGTGTATGTGTGTGTGTGTTTGCCAACAATAAATAATAATAGCCGAGCGCTTGGCCATAAAGTGCAGTGAAGCACGAAACAAACAATTTTTAATAAATATATTATTTCTCTATTTTTGGAGCCAGTCCCTAATGCTCACATGTGTGGCGAGTGGGCGCCTCTGTCCATGTTTCAAAGCATTTTACATAGTTTCATTTCGCTTGCCGGCATGTTTTTGGCAAGCCCAGCAGCCAGTTTAGCCTCAGTCGCAGTCTCTATTTGTTCTTTCTTTTTTGTTTTTTTGTAGTTTCAGTCAGACAATCCTCATCGCTAGGCACTGTGCTCCGTTTGTCTGGTAACAGCCTTGACCCAAAAATGCGGCTGCAGACTTAGCCTTGCGGCCGTAAACAGCACAACCAGAGCCCTGGCCATAAATAGCAGCCGTTGATTAGTGCCAGCATGCGGAATTTAATTGACTTTAAAAAATAAATGGAGTGCAGGCTTTGTGCGGGGCTTAGACGTATTTAAAAAAATAAATTGGATGGATGGTTCTTCCTTTGCACTGTGCAAAAACGTGTATACTGCAGTCAGAAATAGTTAAAATGTATAGTTAAAATAGTTACAAGTACAACACATAATAATACACAAATTTTATTAAGACCACACATAAAAAATTTTGATATGTTAATTTTGTTTACTGTGATAACTTAATGAAAACATAATACACAACATGAAAATTCATGAGGAATAAATTTTAGTTAATGCTTTGGCCTCGTCACTATAGAATTTTTACTTAGATAATATAATTATTATTATAATATTTATCAATATCATTTTAGAGATTTGCCAGCTGACTCCTTTATAGCAATCGACTTTTATAGACTGGCGTTTTCCATAGTTGCCTCTGTAGAAAATAAATTGCAGTGAAAATGGTTAAAAATCCTGTTAGCTCCTTAATATACCCGTGCATTCATTAATATTTCCCCACTTTTGCCAAGGAAACTGCTTGAAATAAAACCAGTTACTTGGCCCGAACGCTGTGCGTGTTCTTGCAATTAAATCGAGTGTCTGTTGAATATTTATTTTCGCACTCATTGACCAGGCCGGGCGGTCGGTCAGTCAGTCAGCCAGACCAGAGATGCCAAGTGAAAACAATTGCCTTGCAATCACATCTGTGCGTTTGGTGTGAGTGTGTGTGCGTGTGTGTGTGTATTTGTGTGTCGGTGTGGCAATTATAAGTTGTTCGTGTCTGTTAATTAAATGTGTCAAGTGACGGCATTTAATAAGCTTCAGTTATTTACAAAGAAAGGACATGGCGCACACGCAGCTTGCTGCCAACTGCGATTCAGGCATATCAGTCGAAATATTAAGGATGACTTTATTGATAAGCGATATCAATTAGAGCACGAAAATTGGACTGCGGCTGATCAATCGATAAATTCGAATATTTTATAAGCCTTTTAATACATTAATTCATTTTGTAGAGTTACTTAAGAAAGCTGCGAAAATAAAAGTTTAGCACGTTAAACAATTGATTGATAGTACTAGTAAATAAAATAATATCAATTAGAGCAGATTGTAGCATATCGAAAATGTTATCGATAAATTCGATTATTTTGTGAACCTTTTAGTATATTAATATAGAGTTACTTTACAGCTAGGAAAATAAAATTTAAACTATATTTAATTTTTTAAAAAGTGGCCTGTTGATAGTATTTATTTCGACAAGGATTATGTTATATCAAAAATAATTAAACACGCTAGCTTCGTAATATATAAAAGAGATTTTACGTAAGTTAACTTCTTCAGGATATCTCAAAGCCTTACGTTTATCTCACTCGTTAAGCTCAGTCCGAGGTCGTCATTGTCGGCTTTCCCTTTTGTTCGGACAGCTCACATAAATGCTTTCAGAAAATATTTCTCCTTGGTCGTTTTAAGTATTAATTAATGGATCACGAGCTTGCGAGCACAGTGTATACACACTTTTCGGCGTTACTGTTATTTATCCAAGTGCGACATCTCGCGCCATTTAAAAGTCAAAGCGAGCTGTGTGTGTGTGTGTGTAAATTGCCCTTGAAACCTGAAAAGAAAACAATGCTAATTAGATGGCAATTTCAAGGGGATAATGTGTGTTAATCAGCTCAAAATTGGGTGAGCAAAATCAAGGCGTTAAGTGGCCAAACCCCTCCTCCAGAATTCAACACCTCGATGTGCCAGACAGGCATCTGCGCAAGTTGATGAGCCCGAAGTAGTTTTGAATCTGTGGGTTCATTTGACGGTTAAGCAAGCGGCATTAATTTGCAAAGTTTCCTACACCTGACTCGCGGCCGCGCGGCTCCAAGCGAATTGGGGAAGGCGTGGAATCTGGGACAGATAAGCAGCAACGAACACACGCTCATATAAGTATGTACACGCTACATGCGTGTAGCTAAAAACTAAAGTACTACTTAACAGTCTTTGCTCTACTGTTGCCTATTTATCTGCTTGTTTACGCGAGGGATGTCACAAGAACTGTGCTAAAGGCACCTAGAAAAATAATTGTATTCTTCAACGTGTATATTAATCAGTAAAATGTTGCAAATTTTATTTGTATTGAGTGTTTTTATCCCTAAAAATGATTCTTACTTGTATCTTAAGTACATACAAATTCAATTTATATGCTCCTTTTTATGACTTTTCCAATGGTCCGAGATATAAACATATTTTTTTTATTCACTAGAATAAAAACGTTATTTTCTTGAATATAAAGAAATTTTAAATAATTTTGTTTCTTGAGCTAGCAGAATTAGAATTAATTGAAATAAAATATACAAAAAGTTATCTTAATTTTAAGTATCGCGAACCTGCAAAAATATATAATGCATGATTATAGTTTTACATCGATCCTGAGCTAAAAACAAATCATCAACTATTAAGTACATTAATTTAAAATATTATCTTTTCGATTACCTTAACAAATAAAATACTTAAATACTCTATAAATTACTCTGCATCTCCTGAACCTACTTACAAAGACGCAAATTCTCGACTCCCATAGTTGAACTTCGCGAAAACTATTTAAGTTTCCCTCGCACTTATGCAGCTGTTGCATTCTAAATATTTGCAAACATGTTGCAAAATTAGTTAAATAAGCATTTACCGTTGTTTTAATGTAAGTACTTGTGCTGCAGTTGCTGCTAGGGTTGTTATTGTTCTTATTATTTGTTGTAGTTGTTGTTGTTGTTGCTGGCGCGTTTCGCTTAGGCAACATTTGTATTACTTTTAATGTTTGCGCCCCCCACGCGTCCGCAACTATTAACAAAAAGGTAATTTTACCAGCAAATTGACATAGAAGACAACAAGGTAAAAGTTTTCTAGTAGGTTTGCTTTTCGAAGCGACACGCAAACACAGAGACACACACACACACACACACACAAGCACACATGCGCGAATTTATGTAAATGGAAATTGCATTGCATAAGCTGAGCCCCGTCGGTGACAACGTTACGTATACGCAATGTGAATGTGCAGCACTAGAAACGGCGTCTGCCGAAAACCATTTTGCACGTAGTATTAGCGTTGCTTTCATTATTTGCGCCATCTTTTAGGCAGCGCCATTACGCCAGCTGGCAGCCATATTGCCGCCTAGGCTCAGCTTCTGGTCTATGGGGGCCCCATTTCGATGGCTTGGTGTGTGTGTGTGTGGTGTGTGGTGTGTGTGTGTGCGCGTTGGTGGTTTACTGGTTAGTGAGGCTGGCACTTTGCCTTTAGTTTTTGGTATTTTCTTTATAGGTTTTCTGTGCTTTAGCGCCATTGCAAGTCGAAAATGCTCAAGATGCTTGCCCAGAATGGGACTTCTATACCCCATTATGTGCCCGAGCCGGGGGCGTTAATTGGAAGGGTTCTGTCAGGCCAAAGTAATTGCTATGAGCACGTGCGCGAGTTCATAAGCACTAAGCACCTTAAATATTATAAAATAAACATGCTTAAAATCTGAACTTTCATATTTCACATGTGTCAAAATCAACAACGAAATGTTCCAAAACAAAGAAACGAAATTTATGCATTAGGAGTATCACCTGACAAATGACCTGAAATGTGAAATAAAATGATTGTCAATTTTATTTTATAAAATTTATTGTTATATAATTTTTTCAAATATAAATAAGAACATGATATTTGCACAAAAATCTTTTCGAAATGTATTATACTTAAGTGTAGCATAATTTTACTATATTCTTGCCCCTGACCCTATCCACTATATTTTAATATTTTCGAAACCATAACGTATAAATATTTTTGATCAATATCTTTAATGTTGTTGCAGATATATTAAATTATATTGTGCTCGGTGCGCCCAAAACAACGGCTTTTTTCTTATTTTTTTTCGCAGAGTGCAAAATATTTTTGGATAATATTTTTTTATTAATTCATATTGAACATAGCTGCAAAATTCTAACTTGAAGTCGAGTAAATATTAGGTAATTTTAGGGTTTACATTTCATAACGTTTGTAATTTTTTGCAAAGATTGAATTAAATTGTTGCACAAAGTTCTTAAACTCTATACAAAGTTACTTTAAGTTAACCTTAAAACAGAGAAGTGAAAATTCACAACTCCTTCAGTTTTGGCTGGCAAAGAAAACCAATTACGAAAGTAATTCATAAAATGCGCACAGATATGCACTGCTAATTATTAACTCAGGCGAAAGATTGGATCAGAGGGGGTACGGGAGTGCGGGGCCGGCACTTAATAAGCTGTCGGCCGTCTGGTGGCCAGTTGCAGTTGCAGTTTCGGTTCCCATCCAACCGGAGAGTGGTATGACAACTGTCCACGGCCGGCCGTATCAAATATACAAGTAAATTGCTTCATTTTCGAATTTCTGTCATAGTCGACGTGCTTTGTGCCTCCGTCCCACTGTCCGTCCGTCCGTCTGTCTGTCCTTCTGTCTTTATGTCTGTTTCCTCTTTTGCTCATATGTTTGGAAATCTATTCGTGCCACGAATTTCATTTTCAACTTGGCAGTTGCAATGTTTGCTTTTGTTGTTGCTGCTGCTGCTGCGACGTGCAACGGCTGCCAGGCAGCTTATTAAAAATGTCTGTAGCAGCAAGCAGTGAAAAAAGAAATGGAAAAAAGCGCCAAGAAGAAGCAGCAGAAGAAGAAAATTATTTGCCGCAAAACTTGCAACGAGCGAGTTGACAATGAGTTGACAACGAGCAGTTTATACTTTGCCAGCAGCAGGAAGAGTGCAATGTCGTGCTCTATAATTGTCCGAGAGATAGAGAGAGAGGGAGAGAGAGAGACAGACACAGAGACAGACAGTGTGCGAGAGCGTGAGAGAAAGCACTAAGTAAAATTGCTTTGATTTTCCGACATTAAATTTTGCCACACACCAATTTAATTGTCTTGCAACATCATCATTATCATCACTTGCCACCTGAGCGTGTTCGCTTTGCTGCTGCTCTGTAATTATTTGCAATGGCTTTTGGCCTTCTGCTGTGATTCGGGGCTGGCTTAAAGTGCACTCAAAGTAGTTCGCCTCGTAATCGAATGCGTTGCGCCGTAAATCGATGTTGCGATGAGTCCTTTGGTCCTTTAATTTATTTACTACTGTCGACTGATGGAAATAGCACACACTCGTCTTACAATTCAATTTACAGGCGGTTCAAGCTTTTGCTTTCTTGCGGGAGTATTTCAAATTTATCGCGCGATGTGGAACGCTTAAATATAGATCAGACATATACATGCGTAAAGTATATATATATTCTTGATTAGTATTAAACTTTTTGTAGGTTTTTCTTGCTTGTTGTGATAACAATTTTTAATTAAAGGAACAATAAAAGATTATGTGTATTTTTGAATTTACATAAAAAATTAACTAAACAACAAAAATCCTTTATTTATGAACATTGTCTGTGCTCAGGATTTTTTATTCTTAATAAGGATTCCAAAGGGGTTTCGGCGAGGAGACGAGGGATGAGGTTTGTCTTCAAAAAAATGACGTTCCAGTGTTAGAAACTATCTCATTCTCTCAGTTTTAACGCTATTTTGATAAAACAGATAATTTTGTAAATATACCTGTCATTAGCAAAATTTTTGTGTGAAGATAACTTAAATAAATGTCTGCTATATCAAAAAATAACAACCAAATTTGAATGACATCAGACTACTATATCATATAGCTACCTTAGAAGTAAGTAGAAGATATGAATAATTGAGTTAATTTTTTTGATATCTTATCTATAATCAGCAATTACGATCTTCAGTATAGCTTGTTGGCCCAAATTTATATGAATTTATTTTTTTATGTGTATATTTTTATGACTACCAGGGTATTCAATCTTCGGCATATTTAATTGCTTATTCTTTTTGGTGTCTTGGGGTTGATGGTTCTGGCCAATGTTTCGCGCATATGTGCGTGCTTTTTGCGCTATCGCCAGATTGCAACGTCTCTCTCCCTCCCTCTCTCTGTCTCGCTCTCCTTCTCTGGCATATTCCTTTATAGCACTTATCCTCGTTATGCATTGTTGCCGTCAATTGTCCATGTCGAGGGTTCTTCGCAGCGTCTGCGATGAGCCGGCGATAGGGCAGGCAGCCAAGTGGCCCAAACGAGGTTTTTAACGTGGCTACTTGCCACTGCTAACGGCCGGTTTCAATGTCAGGGTTGCCTACCCAGCCCAAAAGAGGGCGTTCAGGTTAGGCGTCGCTCAATGAATGAATAAGACTCGCATACGTTCCCGGTAGTATCAAAGTTTTACGCTTAACGACATTTGAACAGGTTATTTATTGACTTTACGATGTTTCGCGCTTGTTGCCTGCTGGCTCCTTCAACGCAAACAACTTTATAATTAAAGCATCAAATGCAGACAAAACCGGCAAACTTATCTGACATATCGTGTGGCAGTGCAAATATGAAACTCATGTCGAAACAAGTTGTCATTATTTTAATTGAGTCAACTCGATAATTTAATGCGCTGCTTACGAAGAAGAGTCAAACTTTGTTTTCGCTCTGATTATTTTTATAATCAATGTAAGTATGCTCGGATATCGATGATATGATATATGATAGATAGATAATATTTATAAAATTTTAAACGACCTGTAGGTGTGTTCATCGATATCGATTGTGCTGATGTAGTGCATATCGATAAATTTTAATATTTAAGCTTTTGTTGATATATTGACAGTACGAAATTCTGACTAATTCCGATTGAGCAGACTTGCGATTACTTATTTAAATTTACTCAATTGTTTTAATTCATAATGGGGAAGAGTCAAACATTGTTATTGGTTTTTATACGTTTGTATTATAGTTTTTATTTTATATTAAAATAACAATATGCAAAGCTTTAATATCGGTAAATATTTGTACAATTAAATAAAACACAGCTGTAGCTTTCCCATCTATATCTTTTAATATCGCTGAATAGCTTTATATAGAGAGCGCAATCCAGCCAACAACTAAAACAAGTAAAATATTTTCAGAGCAATTGCAATAAATTCTTAAATACTCGGCAGACACACATAGAAGTACAGGGTAAAATTCTCTGCTGACTGTAGTGCAATGACAATTACTGATGAACTGACAGAGGGCTTAGCAAAGTTGTTCAAAACTCAGATGCCGCACAACATATGTAGCGTATTAACAATGACAAGAGCCTGCCACAGAGATAGAACACATACGCATCGCCCGACTTGCGGCAACATGTCCGGGCGACAGACAACCTTAGGGAAAGAGCTCGCAACAGGCAACGACTGGCGAGCAGGTGTTCCAACTTATTCATTAAAACAAAAGGAAGCAGACGGCCAGACGGACGGACGGCAGAACCAGTAAGCGAATAGGTGGGGCGAGGCAAGGTAACAACCCAAGACGCCGTGGCAGTGGCAAGCAGTCAGTTAGAACTTTTGGCTGGAGTTGGTGCCGCCTCTGCCTGCCGCTGCTGCTGCTGCTGCTGCTGCTGCTGCTGGTTAAGATTGTGGTCGACACGCAATTGCGGCAATTTCAACTTGAACGCGTCCTCTCCACACTTCTGGCAGCCAAGCGTTGCAACAAGGCGCTTAGAGGCTGCCACAGCCACAGCAGCCCCTTAACGCCTCATCGCCCCGGCGCCCCAGCTGACATCCGCCGCAGTCCATCCTGGCGCAGAGTTGGAGACCGCGCCAAGTGCCACAGCGCCAATTGAAACCGAATCCGGTTTTTCGGGAGGCGCTGTGCGTTAACTTTCCATGCCCGGTAGCGCTGATTGCCCAGACAGCGGCAATTCATTCAATGCCAGCTGCATCTGCCTTCACTCGGCATTCAGGTTCTTGCTCTTGAGCTGCACCCCCTGCTCCTCATTCTCCTGCTTCGCCTTCATCTTCCTGCACCACTTGCCACATCGTCTTTTGCATACGATTTGAGTCGCCTCTGCGGGCGATTCCAGTTCGATTTATCATGGCCAAAGTTATGATCGCTTAACTGCCGGCATTTAGTGCCCCCGTTTGACGGCAGCCCCAATTGCTCGTAATAAATTTTTCCCATGACAACTCTAATTATGGTCGAGTTTTAAGAAGTTGGGTTGTAGCCTGGCTGCCGTTTATTTTCACTTAAATCAAAATTGTTTCGCATTTATAAAACTTTGATTTCAGTATCTAATAGCTCTGCACTTTTTTAAGTATTGTAGTTATTACTCAAAAAAACTATTCATAAAGAAGATCTTGATCAGATGAAAAGGCATTCTGCAATTACATTATTTAGAAAACTCAGTTGGTAGAGTAATTGTATTAAACCTATTTAGTGAATTTGAAATTTCTTAACGTCATAAAAAATGTTGTGTAAGCTTAATATGAAATCAAAACAATACAACTTTTACATTCGGAATACTTGGTTTTAATTTTCAAGTTCATTTTATCAAATTATTAAAAAATTTTGCAGATTTATTCTAAAATTGCTTATAAAACAATAAAACTAAACCTATTTGACATTTTTCTCAGCAATTTAAAAATTGTTCGTTCCTAAACATATATACATATTTACATATTACATATAGTCAAAGCAATATACATTATATATTTATCAAAACTTAAAAAGAAATAACAAATAAAACTTAGTTTATCAAAAAAGGTTCCCTAATATTTTATAAATAATTTCAATAGCCATCAAATAAGATCTTTATCGTTTGTAGAAGATTTATTGATTCAACTTATCCATAAAATTATTGTTTTCATAATAGCACCTCAGATTGTACCTCGACGCACCATACATAATAAGTGTATTTGATTCTTTATTGGCAACACATAATTGCCGGCAAATTATCATAATTTTTATAAAGATTGGACCATCGAATGCATTAAACGCGTGCCAAAAGCGTCGTAAACCATACCAAAAGCATAAATATTTATTGTTTTGCTTCTTTAAATACTCTATACGCCAAGACCAAAATTCTATTTTCGTATGCCACATAAAACCACGAAATTATGAACGCAAAGCAAAAAGACAGAACGGAAGTTTGGCCGCACAGCAGATTGTATAGAACTCTTCGAAACGTAGTTAGAGTTCAAAAAGAGGCCATAAATATTGTTCATTTGTAAATAAATGGCTAAAAAATAGAAAGAAAAGCAACAACAAAAAAATTGAAAAGCAACACAAATAGAAAACGCACAGCGCACAGCATATAAAACATTGTCCAGTTGCCCATGTTCATTTCCAGCATGGTTTACCCACTGTACTTGGGCGTCTGCTATTTCCTAGGCAAACATGAACATGGCTCCGTCCCCCCCGCTCTACTCTGCCAGTGTTGCCCACGAGTTGGCCGTGTGTGTTTGTTTTATTACAGTATCATCTTCCGGTCACTTTGTCATTTCTCCACAACATATTTCAAACAGTTACGACGAGACAAGTGGCCGCTGCGCGTGGCCCGACGGAGGCACCCAGGAACTACCCGGACAACACTATAACAAGAACTGGAATTGTACGACGGGAGAAAAAGAAAGAAATTGAAAGAAACTCGCTTTGCAGAGACCTATAAACGGATGTGGTATAGACAAAGTCGATTGGTTTTTGCTTCTTATATAAATATATATATTTTTTTTATGTCGCTTTGCGCCAAGTGTACTTAAAGAACTCTGAAAAAGTTCTTAGAAATAATTACAGTTTAATAGCTTTAGGGTTAGCATATTAGTATGTATGTGCATATATTATAATGTATGTTAAATATATATTTTAAGGGTTGTATTAGTCTTGTATATTCATTTTCCAAATAATACTTAAAACTGAAGATAAAATTAAAAACATATAACATATAACTTTAAGTATTAGCCTGTATATGTATATTTATATAAATATATTTGTAAGGGTTGTATTGTCTTGTATATTTGTATATTTCTTTATATATTTGCAAAAAACTAATTAAAACTGAAGATATTAGCAAATTATAAAAAAATGAAATACAATTAAGATGTCCGAATATATTATATATAACTTTCAATATAAACCTGCAAAAATATAATATAAAAATAATAAATATACAAAACATTAATTGACTAAGTTCTACCTTTTTGTTATAACCTTTTCATAATTAAATAAGAAGCATTAAATTAAAAAAAAATATTCGCACAATCAAAGATTAGGCATTGATTTAGTAATATGCTAAATTAAATAAACGTAACTTATATTATATTTTTATGAAACTGTTTTTTGTTTCGTCTAACTATCGCGGCTGTATATATATTTGCATATATGTTTTTAATAGCGCTTAATTTTTCTTAACGTTAATTTTCTTTTGAAAGAGCCTCGCAACATAAGTCAATTATGTTGTTCGACTCGTTCTTGCTGGCATTTTCTCACAGTGCACATTATTATGTGGATTTGCTCAGCGAGCTTCAAAGCCGAAGCGTCATTGCGGATCACAATTGCCACGCCAGCCGCAGCGGACCATCGACAAGACACACTTCTCGCACACAAAGGCACGCACACCCACACACCCACACGCACAGGCATATATATATTCATATAGACAAAGTAAGCCGAGCTGCGAGCTGCGCCCCACAACGTGCAACGTAATGGGGCACACGCTGGCCAGTGGCCGCCACTTAAAAACAGTGCGCGCGGTTGCACGCAGCGGAGAGCGGCCCCCCTTCCCCCCAACTCCTTAGCCATGGTAACCGCAGCGCGCTGTGTCGCGATACGCTTTGAATATGAATTACATAGAGAGGGAGAGCGCAGACGACTTTGATGCGTTGCAAGAGCAAAGCAGCGTTTGATGTTCCGGGGCTTGACATTCGCATCGATGATGCTAATGCTGCTGCTGCTGCTGCTGCTGTTGTTGCTGGGCTTTGCGAGTGATCAAATATGATGACATTAACATGCATCAAGGTGCACTTTGCCGCCGAAGTTCGTAAGACCCTGGACAAGTTGTTTCCCCAGCGTCATTATGATTGCGTTCATTATTGGCATTGTCAGCTTTGGTCGTTGATTGATTGATTAATTGACAAAAGCATTGCCGTTATATACCAATTATGTTGGAAAGTATTCGAATTTGCATATCTAATGCCAGCACGCATACTATATGAGTGCATTCGTTCAAACCAAACGCATTCATTCAATGTAGTTCATTGTGTTAGTTATGCAAATGTTGCATTTCCGTTCGAGCAATGGGTCGAATGGGTCCCCAATGCAGCTTAATTATTCATTAATTTTAAGTTAAAACTTACAGTGTGCATGCTGTTGTCGATGCCCTGTACTAATTGGGCGATAATGGGGTATATTTGCTTGCGAAATATCTCACTAGCAATATAATGATTCAGTTAAAAAACTTATTTAACATTATCATTATTAAGCCTCGGCTTTAGTTTTAGCCACATTTTTTCTTAAAAAATATAAGCGATTTATCATTCATAAGAAAATATATATTTTGTTCGTCTTTTTGTATTTTTGTTTATCTTTAAGTGAGTGAGTGAACTTCTAGCGAATTCTATTATTTTTATATATGCAAATATATTGTTTTCCTTTTTTGTTTTGTTTTATTTTAATTGAGAGGTGAAATATTTATATTATTATAATTATGGTATTTATATTTGTTAACAGGGTATTTTTATACATGTTGTTTTGTTTTACTTTAATTGAGAGGTGGAATATTTATATTATTATAATTATATCGAATGGTATTTATATTTGTTTACAGGGTATTTTCCAGTTCAGTGCTTATAATTCACACTATACTTACTAGCTGTGCCATTTATCGGCCCGTCATAGATTCCCGCCGGGGCGTGGCTTTGGGCTTTGCACATCTGCAGCCTTTTGTCACCATAAATGAAGTGTTGCCCGATTATGAAATAATTATACGCATTGTCTGTCTGCACAGGGCCAGAAAGGGGCTGCGGGCCTGTGCAGCCATTGTGATTGGGTCAATGTGTGTCTGCAGTGTGGCTATTAAAAGCTGACAGGCTTTTAAGTTGTTTTCATTAAAGCAGCCTTTCAGCCATGTGACAGGTCAGTAAATCTATTTATTTCACATTCTCGACACAACACACAACAACACCTGCCATAGAACCAACCTGCTTCATTAATCTTTGCCGGTAAGTGCCTGCATTTCATGAATATGCATATTGTATATCTTTATTGAATCTGAAACCTTAGAGACGCCATCAAATCAGACACATCACAATGCCAATTGTATTTAATCCTGGCTATATTGGCCCCAATCCGCCCTGCTGTGATACGGACTGCCTGGCTCAACATGAATGTCCAAATGCGGAGTGCGGACCATGTCCAGAACTGCGATCGCCTTGTGGCGGATGTTCACCAGCTGCCGAAGGTAAACATCATTATACTGATCAAGATTTTGAAGCTTGTAAAAATAGCTCGGACGATCAACAAGAACCTCAAACATCCTCAAAAGCAATAGACAAATAGAAATGCACAATACTTAAATACTCCTCGAAACCAATAAAAGCATATTTTCTACTCGCTAAAAATCCGTTTTTTTGCATTTATAAATAATGAAAATTATATATCAATCTGTCTTTGCTTTCCAATTCAAGTTTCGATTACGAGGAAAAATTATTTTAATCTCATTCAACAAAATTTGTTTAAAATCGACTGCACATGGTTTTTTTTTCGTAGCTTTGCCATAGCCCGATGTAAGTAGAAAATGTTGCACGAATTCGCATAATTTAATATTAAAAATTTGACATCTCCTTAGAAATTCTGTAAAATGGGCAAATCCGACTCTAAAAGCGAACGCATGAATCCCTTCTACGTCGGTCCATATCCCGATAAGTCTTGCGGTTCGTGTCCCTATGGCATACACTCCGGATATTTGCCCTGCGGCTGGCCGGATCGCTGTAAGGGAATGGCCGAGAGAAGGTACTGCATCTGTGGTCAGAAGAAAGAGAGCAATACCGGAAGTAAGAGTGCAAGCAAAAAAAATAGTATAAATTAAATGTTAAACGAGGCTATCACACTGCAATAAAACATAAAATGTCCAGTCGAAATACGGTTGTCGATTAATTGAAAAAAATCACCAGTTCGCAAGTAAAACAAAGAACTGATATATTTGGAAAATTAAATACGTCAGCAAGAGTAGAAGATGTGGGCTATATACAGTATATATGCATTGGATTTTTTGCTTATGGGCAATATTTATATTTATATTTAAAGTGATCGCTTATATACAAATATAACATATATAGGAAAAAAAGCATTGCATATAGGCGGTTTTTCATATAACAGATATGTACTCCTTCCTACTGAAGGAACAAATCAAACGAAAGTGTTTTAAATCTATTTTTAACTTTTGCCAATCATTTTTGTGGAAGCAGTATAGTAAATAAAATAAGACTACTATGATAATTTTGTCACATTTTCAAATGCTCAGCCTGCTTAATTCTAAAACAAAAAAAAAAAAATCATATTCCCGCATTGCGCCAAGTCAAAAAACTTAACAAGTATAAACATGAAATCCAAAAATGTAGCTGTCTTTTAATTGATGGTAATTACAGTTGAATTCAGGGAAACATATATCAATGCCAGCCGCTCGATGTGCCAAACAATGGAAGCTCTGATGGCCTGCACAATGGATCAAATGCTGCCGGCGGTGCGCAGTGCCATCCTCGAGGTGCACGAATCCTTTTCGCACGCCCAACTTGATACCGGACCCACACTCGATGCGGCATCCGTGGACGATGCTTTGATGGCCATGTACAAAAGGATTCGTTGTTTTCTCAGCTCGATTGTTTTAGTGATTGCACATCTGGGCAGCACATCAGCTGGGCTTTGAATCGGCAGTCAACAACACTCGATGAGCTATCAGTTGACACGAAATTGAATCGATCGACGATCTTGGCTTGGGTGATAGTTCTCCAGGACGAGTGCGCAGCTGGCACAAGTCCTGTTCCATTTGTAATATGGAGTATGCGCACAAATCGCTTGGCGTGCTGGGCGGACTGTCATTGTTGTTCATTTTAGCACACTCAGCATCTCGGGTGGTGGTCAACGCCTCGAACTCATTCTGCGATACGGTCGAGCGTGGCACAAAGGCCCTGGATCGCATGACGCCCGGCGATGGCATACCCCTGCTGAATACTGAACGACTAAATGGGCCCTGTTCCGTCTTGAAGCACACTGGCCAATGTCTCTTCTGGTGTATGGAACTCTTTGCAAGCGCACATTCTGAAGATAAGTGATAAGAAAGGAAATAGAGGACTTCAACCAGAAACATCATAATGTCGGACCATAGATGTGCAACCCGTACAGTGGTCAAGAGTGGACAATTCGCTGGAAAATATGGCTGATAATATGCGTTGTCCCTTTAGATACACTGGCTGGACCTTGCACCTCTATAGTTGCATTATGGCCGGAACACTGAAAGAGCCTTGCCAGCAAATCCAGTTCAGTCCAACTGTTTGTCGGTTGAATTTCACTTTTGAAAATTTGGTGCATCAAAGTTGGCTAGGAAAATTCGAACTGGCTTTGCCTTTGGAGCTACGGCTATCGTTTCGTAGCAGAGCTCATTCCCAACCAACTTTTCGGCCTGTGAACATATCAGTGTGCGAGTTAAAAACCAAAATTTTAACTCGGAACTAAGCAAATTATATTCGCATATATTTTCAGCTCAAAAAATTGTATTAAGTGAGTTCAAATTTATTTTATCTTTTTTTTTTAACTTATTTTATTGTTTTTTTTTAAATCTTTTGCAGCTAAAATTTTAATCTGTGACTGGCTATCTAAGACTAAAATATGTATATCGTTTGCAAATTTGATCCTTTCTATGTTGGTCCATGTCCGCCCGGCTGCCTTGTACCCGCCGGTGGTTGCTGCGGCTGCGGCCCTTGCGGCGGCTGTTGCTACCCGGGCTGTTGCTGACCTCAACATACGGCCGAGCCAAGGTGCTGCAGTTAAGTAATACATTTGGTGGGCACTGTTTGTCACGTTCCATGGCATCGTTCTTAAAACTCAACCTTTTTACAGCTCCTTCGAAAGACGCTAGATAAAAGTTTCTCTGACTACGGCTGAAGATATATGTGGTTATAAATCAACATCTGGCTTGTTATGTTCATATCCAAATTCTCAGTCAATAAACATAATTAAAATTAATTTTTGCTTTATATTTATTTACAATTTCTGTAAAGAAATCAGTTTTTTACTAAATATAAGTAAACTTCTATAATAAATAAAAATTCTCATACTGTTTATGGTGTTGAATATAGAATTATATATGCAGATATGCTGAGAATTTGATATACGGATGAAATTGTGAACCTGGAAGGTTGTCAGTCAACAAACATAAATAAAATTAATTTTGCTTAATTTATTTACAATTTCTTTAAGGAAATCAGTTTTTTATAAATATAATTTATAAATAATATAATTTATATAATTGATAAAATTATATTTGTAGACATAATAAATGGGAATTTTCTCGTACTGTTTATAGTGTTGAATATAGAATTATAAATGCATATATGCTGAGATTTTGATATACGGATAAAATAAATTTTTAACCCGGAACATTATCAAATCGAATTTTTTGATTCTAGTGGTATTTATATTAATAGGTTTGAATGGCCATTAGATTTTAAAATACATCGCCAATAGTAATTTATTATATTGACTTTATATTTGTACACTTTTCAGTCACTTTAAATTAATAAATAAATAATACAAAATATAATATAATAGTATAATATACATTTTGATTTGAATCTTTGATGGATGGAATTTTTGGGTTAGTAACGAATATTTAAAGAACTTTTCACCCTTTTTTGTTTGCACAGAAAATAACTACAATAATAAAACCTTCAAAGAGAGTAAACAAAGTAGGCCAGTTGACTAGTTAAAAAGCCGTGTGAAATTTTTCAAAACTTAGTAGGCTTCGATTTGACAAATTTTCTTTGTAGCATTTGCCCAACGCTTCGAAGTTCATTGTTTTGGAACATTTCGACTTGATTACATCTTTCATGAAATGAAAAAATAGAAAAAATAATCGCGAATACATATATCTAAGCCTAAAATCAAAAGTTTCTGCCAAGTGAGTGTACACATAAAAATAACATTTGATTTTGTATTTAAATATCGCCGTTTACAGCAGGAATATAGTATTTGCCAATAAGGACTCGTTGCTGCGAATCAAGGATCTATAAAAATGTGGATCGTTTGCAAATTCGACCCATTCTACGTTGGACCTTGCCCACCCGGTGTCCTGGTCCCAGCTGGCCGTGGTGCTAGCTGCGGTAACTGCTAAGGAACACGGCTAAGAGGAACTGAACAGTTTTGGTAGGCATTGTGAGTTTAGGCCGCTTGCAACTTGTTAAGAAATCTTTTCCACAGCTTCAAGTCACCGTTTCAGTTGCTTCCGACTACGGCTTAAGATATGTGTATCTACATTTAGAATTTGCTCATAATTTAAAAAACCATAAATAAATGTAAATAGTTAAAATAGATTTGTTTCTTTAATTTGTGTGGAGGTTTCTAAAAATGCCCGATTAAATTAAACTTTAATATTAAGGTTGTCTTTGTATGGATAATTTGCATTCGTCAAGCATGGAAAATTCATGTTACGGCTGCAATGATTTCATTACCTATATATATAAAGATATATATATAAAGCTTTGCAGCGCTGTGCTTAATATTTTAGATTATAATTTTGAATTAAATTTTCTGTGTTTCTTTGAGAATGCCTAGGCCTGCATCTGATTCTGTTTTTAGACAAATATTTTGCTTAATATGAGTATTATTTAATTCCACTTAAGCTGACATTAGTAACTGATATTCTATAGTGTGTAATATATAAATATATACGCAAGAATAAAATACTTTGAAATCTCCTTTAAATATAAAACATTTTATAAAAGAAAATGAAAACTTAGTAGGTTTTGAGCAAGCTAGTTTTCCGTAATAGATTCGTCTATCCTGAAATTTAGTCAGTATTTTTCAAATTGTATGTCTGTCAACACTAAAAAATATGAAATAATAGAACAAGGATCCAGCTGAGGCCATAATAATCACACATATCTTCGGCCCAAAATAAAGGAATTGAGTAAGTAAGAATATAATACGTGTCCACTTTTTCACTGATCAATTAAAATGATAGCTAATATATTATATAATATATTATATATAATATATTGTAATAAAGTTACCAAGAAGTGAGCGACGCAGTGTAAATAGGATTTAAATATGCAAATCGTTTGCAAATTTGATCCTTTTTACGTTGGACCTTGTCCGCCCGGCTGTCTGGTCCCGGCGGGCAGATGTTGTGGTCCTTGCTGTGGTCCGTCCTGTGGCCCTTGCTGTGGTCCGTCCTGTGGCCCTTGCTGTGGGCCCTGCGGACCATGTGGCAGCCCCTGTTGCACTTCGTGCCCCTGCGGCTGGTAAACGATCAATATAAAGTATATCAGGTAAGCTATGCTCTAAGAAGGATCAAAAGGAGCTATGGAACTGAATTTGGGTCCTTTTTTCGTATTTATAGACCCCCTGGTGACACCTTTAATGAGGCGACACTTGGCGGAATTACGGCTAAAGATATGTTTGGCTATTGCCTCTCACATATTTGAACATATTTTCTAGAAATAAAATGTTACATTATTTATGCATTGTTTATATCCAGCTTGGATGCTGCAAGGACTTGCGCTAGTCGTGTTGTCCTAGGTAAGGACTCGAACATCCAAACAG
Source organism: Drosophila robusta (assembly GCA_035043565.1). Classification (NCBI taxonomy): domain Eukaryota; kingdom Metazoa; phylum Arthropoda; class Insecta; order Diptera; family Drosophilidae; genus Drosophila; species Drosophila robusta. The sequence goes on along the minus strand of JAWNMW010000583.1, from coordinate 4,888,490 downwards.
CTGCTCGGTTCGAGCTGCCATTGCGCAGACGCGTCTCGAACCGGGTTGGGGGTGAGGGCCAACAAAAACATCGAATGTAGAGCATTGTGTCAGGTCAAAGGCTGTGGCATCCACCTGCCTGATGCTTGATGCATGATGCTCTTCGCTGCGACTTGGCCAGCTATGTTTTGTTTTGGCTTAGCGCGATTTATGGCGCTCACGACTTCACGCACACACACACACACCCACACACTTGGTGGCTATTCCTGTGTGCGTCTCTTTAAGTTGGTCCTGCTGTGCGCTTCGCTGTTCAGGATATTTCACTCTCATTTTGGCGTACGCGCGCGGAATTTATTGCGGCAGGTCGGAATTTTCATTGCTTCGCGTGCTTCGTGTGTTGGCGGCTAACAAAAGTTTTCCTTTCTGTGGCCACTGTTATATATTTTTCTTTGTATATATATTTTTATCTATATTTTTATTACAAATAAAACTTTGAAATATTTTCAATATTTATATTTCAACAGAAATCGACTTAAGTTCAAATACCTGTTAAGTCTTTAGTCAGAGTATTTTCGTAGAGTACCTAGTTCTATAATATAACTTATACCAATTGCACATATTAGTATATTATATATTTAGACCATTTATATTTATATATAATTTATTTGAATAAAGCAAATATCATATTATTTTAAATTAAATAATTGGTAAATATATTTATGTAGTTGTTGCACTTGTTTTTTTCCAAATATGTTCACCTGCACTTTGCTGTCATTGTAGCTTTCGAATTATCTGTTTATATATAAAAATTGTTCAGTCGAAATCCAAAATTCATACAGTCAACACTCGTTCATAAACCGGTTTTCCCCGCAAATTGTCCGTCCAACGTTTGAGGACTTCAATATCCCTAAGTCCGAAAATAGACATGCAAATCTACAACTTTGGCTATGTAGGACTTGAAGATCCTCGGTGAGCGCTCAAGCTATATAGAATAAATATATAATGTATTTATATATAATATTTTTTTTATACTTTTCTTGCTTAGCCGCATTCCCTGCTTCATGTTTAATCCTGGCTACATTGGTCCCGACCCGCCCTGCTGCAATACCTGTTAATGGATGGAGTAGTAAACAAAATTGGAAAACACTGTTGCCATGAAAATCTACTGACGGGGATAGTGTTCAGTTTAACTGTGATTAAATGTCTTGAATTATGTTAACATCGAACTCGTTTCTTATTCACTTCTACTCCAACGGGAGCCAATGATCATAAGCAGCGACAGCCGAAGCAGAAAAACATAGAATACACGAAGAACTCTTCGGCTCGGCTCGACGCGACGCGACTCGTCTCGGCTCGAAGTTGTGCGGACATGTCGGCTTGCAACTTGTTCGAGCTTGTGCCACAGTTCTTAACTTTCATTGCATCCAATGCCAGAGTCAGTGTTCGTTTTACATTCGTGCAGTGCGGACAGCGTTCGTTTCGGCGTTGTCGTCGGCTCAGTTTGAAGTCACGTCTTCGCGGCATTTTGAAGCCTAACAACAATACTCTCTTACCAACAAATACAAACCAAGTGCAGTTCGTGTTAAAGAACCCAGCTCAAGTTCAAGTGCAAGTGGCATTTGAGATTTTGGATGTTAGTGCACACTTCGCTGCATTTGTTGTTGCTGCGTGCTGTGGGGCGGCTTGAGAACCCAACATACTTATATATTTCCATCTATTGACAGCCCGCAACTCATTTGAATATTTTTGCAACACCCAACTAGATTAGAGTGTGTGTGCGTGCGTGTGTGCCATGATTAACAGCGAAGAGCCGCAGGAGGCGTGATGTAAATCGACATTTTTTAAATTTTCAATTTACATGCCGTTGCACATTGGGTAAGCTTGGAATAACTAAGTACACAAATGAAGAGTTTTGAATATTTTAATTAAAAATGCAGCACCAATTTTAGAGAAGAAACCCCATTTGGAGTATTCAAATATAAAATGATTTGTTCTTGGTCATTATAATTTAAATTTAAAATGCATTTTAATTTTATTTCTTTTTACATATAAATTAAAAATTATAGGGTAAACTGTTAGGAGGTGAATTTAAATATAGAATTATTTTTGAACTACATAAATATTATTTGCATTTCTGTTTATATTTTTTTTAATAAAAAAATGGTGGGTTTAGATAAAATATATAAAAATATGAAGTTTTTTGAAAATATTCTTTTATACAGTCTCAAAATTTATATAAATTGAAATTCTTCAATTTCATTTTAATGAGCTTACCCCAAGATATGACAAATATCTATAGATTAATATATTCACTAAAAAAAGATTATATTCGGCTATTGCAATATTTCTGCCTAATTCATATATGAAGATTTAAGTTATATATTGCAAATGAATATGGAGTGCTGCGTTTTTATTGGAATATTCTTTCGTATATATCTATAATCTATTACATCTAATTTGCAATCAGATTAATGACCTAGCTAATTTCACGCCAATTCTTAACTGGTTTCTAAGCTTTAGGCTCTAAGCTAGACAAACTGTTGTAAATACATATCATCAAGCAGCTGTCATTTCACATCATTACTTCTACCAATTCAATGTCTTTAATTGAATAGTACTCGTGATAAAACCTTAAGCTATAATCAACTGACACCTGCGTCAATGTCGCCAGTAAACCACAAAATCAATACAGCTATAAGACCTGCGGATATACATATATCACATGTCAGCTCTTCCGCTTTTAAAGGGCTTCCATTTATGGAACTTGCGATTAAGAATCGTCAATTACAGTTAACCGCAAGTAATTCAAAGCCGCCAGATGAATCTGAAACTGTAAAGAAGAATAAAGTGTGCTCAAAATTAAAACCGATTTTTATCGATTTTTAATTCATTTCCTCAAGCACACGTAGCTTATAATTTTCTCCCACCGATTTGGTTCATAAATTAGCGCCTGGAAATTCGTGAACACAAAACAAAATTTTATAGGTTTTTGGACTAGGGCCATAAATTGAGATTACTTCTTATAAAGGACATTATAAATTACTTACTTAAATTAGCCAACAGGTTGGCTATATAATAAACATTAAATTACTTGGCCATATTATATGGTTAAACTTTTTTGGTAAACTGCAGCTGGTACACCTTGAAATTTTTATTGAAATTGGCAAACTTGAGAAACTCATTCGTCATGCTCAAGTGAACTGGGGTTAATATGATGAAAGAGCTTGTTTTTCTGCTTCTTTTCGGCTCGGTCAGTTAAGCAGCTGAAAGGGGCTGCAAAAATAAAACCCTTTTTCGCTAACTATTTGGGTCACTTGTGACCGAGTGTAATTAAAATATTTGGTTACTTTTCAGTTGTCGCTTTCGGAAAAGCCATATAAAATATAAAGAACACAAACGCAGTTATGTTTATCCTCAACTCATTTCCATTTGGTTTGGTGTTATGCGGCATCATTACCATCAGCATAAACATTATCAGCAACAGCTCGCCTCATCAGCATTTTCATTGCCTCGCTTTTGCATAATTTTTAACATAAACTCACATTTTGGGGCACATAATCCGCAGCCTTGATGACAACTAAAATGGGTAAAAATAGAAACACGGCCATAGAAAACATAGCTGCAAAGTGAGAAAAGTTGTCGCCTCACACACACACACACAGACACACTCACAGCTTTGTGTGTGTTCGTGTGTGTGTGTGTTAAATGTTTAAAAAATGAAGCGCTGAAAAGTTTGGCGGCCGTATTACGCATACGCCATGTTGCGCGCCTTGAGACCCGAGCGGGGGATTATATCTTGGGCTCATATAGTTAATGACATGCAGCTGCTGCTTTACTTCAGGATGTGTCTGCGTGTGTGTAAATTTCTACTTGACAAACTTATGAATTTTAAGGTGATTCGCATTGCGTCGGGTTGGGCTTAAGTTTATATCAAATGAAGAGTATGGTTAAGTATACGTCACGTGGTCTGGCAGCTGTGTAAGTGTGTTTGTGTGCGAGTGTGTCAAGTGGGTTGTACGCATCATAAATCAAATCAAAGTTGACTGCAACCCTGCCAGCCAGCCCATCTAGGGCTCGTAATCAAAATCATTTTGTGGTTTTCAACATTTGCTCGTTACGCTCCTCAAAAGTAATTAATCATTAAAAGTAATTGGTTTTATGTTTTGATTTGACAGTTGAAAAATTGCAGCTGTGACAATTCAATTTCATTCCTTTTTACTTCGTTTATACCCATTTTTAGCTGCACATACGTTGCAATCGACACTTTTCCTTTTTTTAATTTGCTAAATATGTTTTATGCTCATACTCATATTCATACATATGAAAAAATTTCCACCGTCAATATAAAATGCACGAAATGCATCATTTGAGAGGGCTCCGTTGAAATTTATACAATTCATGAAAAAAAATTATTAAATATATGGGAAATGTATATATGTAGGTGGAAATAAAGCATATACAAATAAATATTCGAAGCAAGCTTAATATCAAGGTTTAATTCTAAACATTGTTGTATCTCATGGTTGTCTGTATTTTTTTATAAGTATCTTTTATTCACAACATACATAATATTTAATCATTTTATAAGCCCATTCGTTAAAGCTTTTCTGTACAAAATATTGTATTTTACTTTTGTAAAACCATTATTAAGCCACTTTTAATGTGTACAGGGTAAATAAGAGCAAAAAACATATAACAAAAATGGTTAAAAAAATGCAAGCTGAATGAATTTATTAATACAAATTGAATACAAATAAATGGCTGTAATCCTCGCCAAAAACCTTTAATTTTATTTTATAAATTCAAATAGTCTAGAGCTACTCTACAACAAACGCAAAAGCAGAGAAATTATAGTTCCACTGAATAAATATTGTTTTTTAGTCCAGTTGTATAATTTATCAGTATTAAACTGTCAATTTTTTGTAAATAAGTAAACGTCTGTAATTATATAAAATAAACATGCATTAAAACCAATTTGCGAATTTAAACATTTTATTCATATAATCAAAAAAATTGTATTTTCGACAAGAAATTTCATGGCAGTATTATATTTCAATTCACAATTTTTTATGATTCCAGTAAGAGGGGAGTATTTATAACTTTTTTAGGCTTGCCCAGACGCCGACTGAATTAAGAAATTAAAGTGAAGCTTTGGGCCAACAATGAGCAAAGTTTAAATCCCAAAGACTCGGCAAAAACGTCGTCTGGCTGGCGAAACTTTACAAAATGTTGACAATAAAAAATTATTAAAAATGCGTTAAAGTCTTTACAAGAATTATGCCACAGTAGCAGTCGTAAACTTGGCTTTGAGTATATTTTGCTTACACAAACGCGACGGCTGGGAAATGCCGCTGAAGAGTCTGTGAGGCTCTCAATGCTACTTCAAAGAGAATAAAACGGGAGCTTACTTGAAAAAAAAATAAACAAAAAATTATATACATATATATAAAAAAATACCCGCAAACACACAAAAATAACAAACAAATCCCTCAGTCAGTCGAGTGAGAGCTTCTCTGTTTTTCTTTTTTTTGTTCGTCTTTTTTGTCCCGTGGAGTCTGAAGCTGAGCCACTCGTTGGGATTGTGGCGCCCGCTTTTGCTCAATAATAAAATTGATGTTATATTTTTCAAGTGGCCAACGCCGACGCATGCGATTTTTTTGTTTTTATTTTGTTTTTATCACAAAGTTTTTATTTGAGCGAATATATTTTTGTTTTGCGCTTTTATTGAAGGATATTTTGCTAGCTAATTAAATGCCATTTGGGCCGTCATGAATGTAATACATATTAAATATTTATGCGGCATTTAATCAGAGAAACAAATAGACACGCACTGCCACTCACATTCGAGCCCGCATCGCGACTTTGGGTATTCATTTTTGTTTATTTAAACATTAAATGAGCTTACATTTGATTAGCGTCGTGTGTTTATTTTCATATCAATGGAAGCTGGCTGGAGCTTCGAGGCCGCCATTAGCAGTTGCGGATTCTTGTCCTTAATTTCGCTTTCAATGCCAAAAAACATATATTCGTATAACTGGGCGAGTGTGCTCGACTGGGCGCTACCCTACATGCAAGTACAAAGTGTGGTAAAATTTGTATGTATTGGAATTCAAACAAATAAACAACAAATAAATATTGTATTATTTTTTTATTACGTTACATTTTTCAACAGAACATTGGCAAATTTTTCACTGGTCGATTCATTTTGTTTGTATATAAACATGCAATTTCAGTTTTTGTTCGGCCGTGCCCACTCATTTGTTTTCTCATTTACAGGGTATAGAAATAATGCGTTTGGGTCGCATTATATTTGCTTTTGGTTGAGTGCGCTCATTACAACTGTTTGTTGTTGTTGTTGTTGTTCTTTTTGTTGCTGCTGAAACTGCCTTTTGCCTTTTATGCGGCCAGTTGAATTAAAATATACACATTTATATATATGTAACAACAGTCCGCTAAAATCCATTTGAAAAGGGAAAAAAGCACGCAATTTTCTTGTAATTAAATATGTAGGAGCATTTCGCATAAATAAATTGATTCTTAATTAAAAGGGTACGCTAAAAGCCAAGTGGTTTCAATAGGTTTCACATATTTTAAAACCTTTTTCAACGCAGAAAAAATTAAGGTTTATTGCTTGGAAAATATTTTGTTTTCAAGCTATATAACTTTTCTATTTTATAAATAAAATGGTTAAAAAGGAAAGAAAAATTCGAAATTGAATTAATTAAATGATGCAGTTATACTATACATTTGAAATCCTTTGCGTTAAAGAGTTTAACAACTTTAGTCGAGATTTATAATGAGATAAGCCGTCATTCAAGATGAATTAAATTACAATACCTTGCGGCACCCCATCGATGGCTGCCCTCTTGATACAAAAGCCAATTGCATTACGGTTGCCATTTACATGTGCGATACTCGGCAAATGGCCCGAAGGGTGACAATACCTCCTGCTGACAACTGGCAGCGGCTTCAGACTGTTGCCAACTGTCAGCACGTTGTCCAAATGACAAATGGGCGCATTTGCCTTTTGTCAGACAGTGCCATAGATATGGCGGAATCGCGACACTAAAAATAAAAAGCAAATATAAACTCTGCGAGGCAACAAAACGAAAGCGACAACGACAACGAAAACAAAAACCAAAACAAAACCCCCAAATACAAGTAGACTTTATAGCACACACAAGACAAAAAAAAAGTGGAGTGAAAAATCGAAGCATATATTTACTTATTTCTGCACGCCGCCAAAAACTGTCAACATGGATCAATATCGGCTATGGTGTGACGATGTCGCGGCCAACTTTTGACTGCCAGACGGGTAACATCGTCATCGGCATCATATCTCAGATGTAGCCTTGGCTGCGATATGAGCATAAAAACAGCAGCGTATTGTATCTTAAAGTATCATATTTCTGCACATAATCATAATATCTGTGTGTTTGTTGTTGTTATTTTGCGCTGCGGTTGCCATTGAAAATTATATAAACAGCAACAACAATATGGCAACACAATTTTGTGTGCTTCCACTTCATTTGCTTTATTCAACTGCTCTCAAAATTGCTTTGCCGTGACTTGAAGTTTGCGCTTGGCATCAACAATAGGATTAAATTTTAGGTCTTAAATCTCATAACTACCACGAAGTTGATTGGACAATTAAATTTATTAAACGTTATCAGCTAGTTATTAATAATTGTTAATTAAACACGATTAATTAATTAATTAAACAATTTATTTAATTGACATTTACAGAATTCTAATATATTTTAAGGGATGTTCATTAAGTTTATTCGTAAATTCCAAGAGGATTAAGAATTTACAGATTTGGTTTTGAGCTTTTATTACACTAGAATGAGAATATTATAAAGTCGTTCTTTTATGTTAAGCAGCCGAATGAACAATTAAAATATCTTTTATATTGAATCGATATTTGCCAATTTTGTAATTATTATTTATAAAGATGCACATTTAATATTTAGTAAGTAATTGTTGAAAATATACATAAAAGATTATTTCGAAGTTTCGTGAGCCGCGAGGCATGAATAGAGTATAAATAAATCATTTCATTTCCATATTACATGTGTAAATTTGAACTACTCATGAGAATAAAACACTTGTTATAATGTTTAGATTAAAAATGACAACAAAAATCACAGCTCTCATATCCAAATTTCAACACTTGTGTCAACAGGAAATTTAGACAGTTTCAAAATCTGTATGCTGTCCGTGCAAAAACTGTTTGTTTTCTTATGCACAGTGTTGACCGCCTTCCCCCCTCGAATTCTCCCCTCTTTCGCCAGATCGTGGCGCGTGTGTTTTATCAGCTGCTCTTTGGCACTGTGCAAGGATTTATGCGTTCGCTGTTTGCAAACAAGAAACAACCAAAACAAATGCAAAGCAAAGAATTTGCATGTACTCGAGTGTCCTTTGTGGTGCATAAAGTTAATTATCAAGCGTACAATAAAATTGCCACAAACAAAGTGCAAAAGAGTTGGAAAATACATACAAGCAGCGTGCAGCATTGTGAATTGGAGCAGACACATCAAGCATACGCAGCGTATGCCGTGGCAAAGCTGCGGCTGTGTGTGTGAGTGTGTGTGTGTGTGTCTGGTCAGTCAGACGTGCTGCACTAATTGCATGACAGACAACTTAAAATTTATAAAACTCAATTTGCTAATTGCTATCAAAATAATGAAGTCTACTTGTGTCTGGCCGAGTGGAGGGGGTAGAGGAAAGGAGGGGGGGGGGGACCGCTGCTGATTGCAACCATCAAGTATCATTCGAGTAATTTAAAGTGCACTCGCCGCGGCCAGAGAGCGGCTCTTGTGCGAGCAGCGGATGCTGCTGCTGCAGCATCTAAAGTTACTGCAGCAATAAAATCAAGCAAGTAGCTGCCGCAGCAGCAACAACAACAACAACAACTACAAACTGCAATGGGAGCTGGCTAAAACTTTGCTGCACACGACGCGAGTCATACAAATAAAAGTTCAGCTGGAGCTTATGCAAGCCAAAAGTTCACCCTTTTGCCACACACACACTTGAGGTGTTTGCCCAGAACTTTGCTCTATGTGCCCCCCTGCCTGCCCTCACCCCCTCTGGCATTCTTGAAGTTTGCAGCTATCGTTGCTTATATTTTTAGCTCGCTGCATTGTCCATTTATGTCTTGTTAAGACTTTTATATGCTTAAGTCCATATTTAGTTTCTTATACCTCACAAGTTTTCGAAACTGCTTTGCTAACTAATCTTTAATCCGTTTCCCGAAACACGGGTGTTCAAACAGAATTCTTTCTGTTGTGGTCTGCAACCGACGCTTTATCAATCCCACTTTTTTTTAATGAATTTTGGTTAGCAAGAATTCAATCTGAACTTTAGCATACTTTATGACGTGCGAAAAATGTTTCCAAAGTATTTTGTGGGTACATGAGGTTCATCATTTAATGTGTGACGCATTGCTGGGCCGAAATCTAAGTTCGTAAGCATTTATATATATTCTTGATCAGCATTGACAACCGAATACATTTAGTTATTTCTGTTTATTGGCACAAAATTAAGTCATTAATATTGATATACCGTTTTGTAATTCCATTACTTATTATTATTATTATTATTACTTTACGAATCTTTATTTATTTCCTAAATTTAACTTACCAAGGCATAAATTTAACTGTGTGTTAACAAAGGATACACATTTTAGCGACTCTTAAATATGCGCCACAATTTCCATGCCGCTAAAAATGTCCAATTAGCCATAAATTCAGAGCACATGTTCAGTTCCTAACTTATCGAATGACAATAAATATGTCAAAAAGGAAAGCACAAAAAAAATAATCATTGATATTTCAGTTCATGCGCTAATTTGATCTAAATGCACGAACTCATTAATTTAAAATATGCACAATGGCAATTTGATTAGGGTAATTTGGTGTTGATCCTGCACGACGCGTTGCCAATGTGACAGGCACACACACAGCAACAACAACAACAACAACAACAACAACAACAACAACAACAACAACAACAACAACAACAACAATGGCATTGTTGTGAATGTCTCAACATGCCGGGGACATATAATCTTTGATGTTATTTGTTGATGGCTGTGCGTCGTTTATGCCAAATTAATATGCAGCGGCAGCCCAAAGCGAATTACGTCAATAAATTAGACGCTGACTGGAATGAAAGCACAATTTTTGGGCTAAAAGTTAACAAAGTTGTCTTCTAGAAATTATGAGCAATTTCCTTGGTTTCCCCATCTCTGAGAAAAACCAAAAAGTTGCACGTTTCTCGCAGCGACTTTGTACTTTGAATAATTGTACGCACGTTTCATAGAGTTTTGCGCCTATTTTGGTATAGCGGCTATATTTAACTGAAAGCTGGAGAACTGCGGGAGTGCTGGGCTAACCCCTTTGCCCTCCGGCGCATTACGTGTTTGGTTTTCTTGAAAGCCAAAATCCGTTACGACCACGCGACTGTCTGGGCCGCATTTTCCACAAGCGTCGCTAATTTCCACCAAGTGAATTTAATTTGCCGCCCGCCAGGCAATTTAATGCTCTCTTTTTTTTTGTTATATTCACCCTCTTTCTTTTGGCTCGTCGTGTCTCCATTTAGTGCTACAAAACTTTGTTGGCGTATTTTTGCATTTGTGTGTTGGACGCACCTTTACGACCCGCCCGTCTGGGCGTGTCCTTTATTTTGGCACAAAATACATTGTTGTGCTATACATTTAGCCAAATATAAAATATAAAGAGCATACTCGAATCAGAAAATCTTTCGTTTTAGAAATTCGTTTCAAAATGTTCATATAAATTTGTTTTTCTTTAGCTTTTTTCCCAAAAATATTCAAAAAAACATATTTTCAATAATGCATATATTTTAAATGCAGAATCAATCCAGAAGGTAAACCATGAACAAAATGCATGAAAATCGGTTAAGTTTTGACAAAGTTACGGGCGTTTTAAGTATGGGAGCTATGGATCCGAGAGCTTTACATGGCAAATCGCGAAAATCTATATCTCGCACAACTTTATAGTTATAGCCACCAAATTTAGCTAACAGTGTTCGGCCGAAAAATGTTACCCACGCCCTCTTTCGCCCCTACGAATTATAAAAATCTTATATTTTTCAAAAAATTTAAAAATCTTAACGTTATTTATTATTTTGTATTATTATTATTTCGCTTCATAATTGCAATTGTTATTTACTTATTATTGAATTTGAGCTTGGTTTTTTACCAATTATATCTTATTAAATTTATAGTTCGTAGATTTTAACTACAAATTTATAAATCTGTTCCCTTTTGGTAAAAGCAATAGCAATGCAAAGAATTTAAACAAAGCATATCATTTAATCTGTTCATTATAGCTGGGATCAAGATTATATAGTAGCGCACAGAAACCTAATATACCCTTGGCATTAAAAAAAGCACTCAGGTGCTTTAAAAAAACAAACAAGAGAGAGAGAGAGAGAGAGAGAGGCAAAGAGCGAGATAAGCAGAGGGAAAGAGCACCGCAGAAGCATGAAAAGTGGCAGCCACAGCTTCTGGCCCAAGTGGAGCAGGTGCAGCAATTGAAGCTGCCACGAGGTTGCCAAAGCAAACCAGACCAAGCCAAACGTAACGAAACTCAGCTCAAAAACACAATACATTTCATACAATGCCACCAAATGTACAGGAGTGTATAAGAGTGTGAATTTGTGTGTGTGTGTGTGTGTGTGTGTGTGTGTATTTGTCGCCTGCTCTTGTGAATTGTGGCCCTCACAATACGAACGAAATACAATTTCGGCAAAGTGTAGCGAAAATATTGCAATAAATACTTTAAATTTAATACAAGTGGCAGGCAAGTGCGCCCAAGGATACTTGAGCGTGTCCTTTGCCATTCGGCCAACGTCGGTTTGGCCGTTGCCTGTTTGGCCGCTGGCCCGGAAAGTGTTTGGCCAATATTTTCATAATTAATGGATGTGCATTGAGTGGCGGGGCATATACGACGCCAAGAAAATAATTACAAGCTGAGGTGCGATGCCCTTGTGGTTGGTTTGAATGTGAGCAATTCAATAAAAGCTGTTTAATTGTGTGCGTCCTTTCTCTGAGGAGCAAAGGCTTTACTGTTGTTATTTATAAGGCGATTAAGTCGCAGGCAAATGAAAGAAGATTTAATAAAATTAAAGTTCGCCGTCCAAACTCATATTTCAAAAAGAGCCAGTAAATATGATAATTTATTCGTTGTTCACAGATATGAAAAACAGCAGTAAAGCAGCTGCTTTAAAAGCACATAAAAGCTTCAATTGTAAATAGTATTTCCCACAGGCTTGAAACTCAGTTGATTATTTTATAACCTATATTCAGGTGAAAATATGGGCTTTCCAAATTTAAAATAACTTATGCCTTAAGCTTCAAAAAATTAGTTTAACTTAACAGATTAAAAGATTAAAAGGTTTTAATCTTGAGTTAACTCAATATCTTCACTATACAATTTTTCTAAATAAAGATTTTTAAGTCAGAATTCTTCTTAATCTCCTTGTTTTCTTTTTATTATGATATGTTTGCTTTTCCCTTTAGAAATTTTAAGGGAATTGCAATATTATTATAGGAATTGTATTATTCAAGCAGAGCTTTTATCGTTAAAATCGTATTAAAGCTCAACTCAAGATTAAGATGAGCGTTTGTTAAACTTTGATTAAACTGAAAGTTAAATTGTAATGCTTCTTCTGAATCAGGATTCCATTTCAAGATTAATTCTACTTAAATGAAAAACAATTTTAAGTCTTTCATATCTCGCTATTTGATGGAACAGCATGTTGTTATCTTTATCAATAAAAAGCTTTCACTAAATGTGATTTGAAGGGGCCCGATTACATGTCTTTTCAAAGTTTCAATTAAGCGTTAAATGTGCATTTTATAATAATAAGCGATATACTTGGACTTAACCAACTTAAAGTTGGCTTTAAATAATTACGCTGAAGTATTATTAAAATTTCATAATTGCCTTAAATGGCCGGCAGCATATAAAACCCAACCGTATAACAACAAGAACAGTAACCACCAGCAACAACCACAGGACGAAGGACGAAGGACGAAACGACCAGCGCAGGCATCGTTGTCGCTTATCTATGTGCATAAGTTATGAGCCACAGCCTCGGTCGGACGCCGCACGTTAAAACGTGTTCAGTGTCACGCTGAGACATGCCCTCCCCCTCCGCCCCCCCCCCTCACGACCCCCCAATGGCCACGGTCAACGTTTGCTGTCAATTCGAAGGGGCATTTCACGTGGCGGCGCGTCCAACAGGATAACATTTTGCATATTTAAGCGCAGGCGAACGTGGCTGCGAAATAAAATGTTAACTTGCAAAAGGGAATACATTAACACATCTTTACAATTAAGGACATCAAGGCGCAACAGCAACAGACAGCCACGAATGCCAGCCAAAGTCCCCAATGCACTTACGTGCTTCAGGACTCAAAGACTCGAGTCCTGCGAGTGCCACTCGCCCGAAGCTGCCTCAAGCTGCCTCAAGCTGTGCATGGCGCAAAGCCATATAAAATTTAACATACAAAATGGAAACGGAGCGTGGGCTGGCTGTAATTCTTCTACCCGGGCAGCACCCGCATTATGCAGAGTCGATTCAAGTGACCACAAAACGAGCCGGCTGCACTTACGTAGCCAGGCAATGAGCCGAGCGCAGCGAAAGGACTCTGCCTGACCGCATCACAAACTGCATACATTGTAGATACACGAATATCTATAGATACATTTTTGGTGCCAGAGGCTGAGGTAGTTGGTGCTGGCCTTGGGTTTGGGTAAACGGGGTTGGGATTTTTGTTGCGGCCACACAGGCGTTAAAAATGCAGCAAAGCATTCTTGTAAATCCCCGTCCAGGCGTTTACATTCACTGCAAGCTGCATATTCTCTTTATTCCATAATTTTACTTTTACACCACATAGTTAATTTTTAATGTCCAAGAACTACGAGCAGATTGTTCAAGTACCTCAGCTGCAGCTTTATATAAATATAAAAATAAGGTAGTTTCTATCTCAAAACTTATGAACTTCAAAATTTATATTTATTATTATTGACCTTCTGGAAATCAGGCTGAAAATAATATTAGATAGCTTTGTTCGTATTATACAAACAATTTCAAATGTTCCCCAGTTTTTTAATATGAGAACCCAATCTCGATCTATTTTTATTAAATATACATAAATTTAAAAAATGTAAATTAAATTAATTTTTTATCTGAGATATCTTAAAAATATTACCAAGTTTAATATTTCCATTACAAATCTTTCAGACAAATTATTTATATTAATTTTTGGTCTTGGTTTCAATAGCTAAGCCTTCGTTTTTAAACAATAGTTATAGTTATTTTTATAGAGGCATCTGCAGAAAGTTTTTTGCAGTACAATTTTAATTTTCTTAAAATAAAATCTTTTTGCTATGTTATTTCTTTTGTGAAACCACTTCGAGTATTCTTTTTGGCACTTGACAAATCGTATAATTTTAATTTAGCAAAACCTTTCGGCTAGCACTTCTCTCTTCTTTTTTTGTGCCAGCGCTGACCACAGGAACCGCAAGTGCTAAATTGTCAAGTAAAACTAACTCGCTTGCCAGCAAACAAATTCAATTAATGCCAAAAACGTTATGCGAGCCAAATATGCAGATATTCATTTATTCGGAGCCACTGTTTCGTAGTTGTGTGTGTGGGTTGCATGGCTGCATCGAAGTATCGAATGTGTCCAACATATCGGTTCAACTTGGCTGCCAGTCTGCTTGGCTGACCATTCTGGCTATCTCCGGTCAGCCTCAGAGTCTGTGTGGCGGGTGCCAGGCTATCGATTGGCATTGCCGATGGCCACAAAACTTTGTTTACCGTTTGCTTGGACGTTTTGCAATCAGTTGAGGGCAAAACTTTGCAGCAATATTTATGTCCTTTACACACTTCCATACTCAGCTTTTCGTTCTCTCTCTTTCTCTCCCTGTCTCTCTCGCACACGCATGGCACGTTATAACAGTTAGCACTTTCTAATGCATTTGTGACCTCAATATTTGCAAAATTTTGGCTCGTTTTTGTTGGCAACGTTATGGTCAGAATCAGCATAGAGTAAAAATAATTTCACTTGAATTAAATATAAATTTAACTGCGCAAATTGTTACACTTGGCTTTAATCAAATTTGCTGTAGGTTTAGCGTCACAAAACCCATCAATATTTCAAAGCCTTAGCTTTAAAAGCCAGCCTACTTAACAAATTTTTATTTAAGCCAACTAGGAAATGGTATTTGCCGCATTGACAGCAAAAACTTTGATGGATGGCAAACAATGAGAACGGTAAAGCCACTATTCCCTACTGCTCTCCCCCCGGCGACAAAACTTTTCAATTAGTAATTTAAATCGTTATACTGCCAGCACCGGCGCCCCTCTCAATGCACCCTGCAGTAATTTGCCACAAATTTGCCCAAATGCACAAAATTTTATTATTGTTGCCGCTGGTTGAGCTGCTTGTTTGTTTGTTTGTTGATTTGCGGAAATATTGCGCTGCATTGAGTCGGAATGAATTCTATTTGGGTCACACGCACACAAATCCAATTGTTATTTTTTCCTGAATTTTATTGCGCTTGAATCCGAACAATCGATTCACAGAGAATAACATATATTTTTAATTAGCATATAATCAAATATGCTTTGATTCTTGCATGATTAGAAACAAAGACCAAAATATTTGATAATAATAATTGAAAATTCAAGAATCTTCGAATTTTCTGTTTATTATATTTTGGTTAGGAAAAATATGTACAATGAGCAGAAGAAAAGCTAAATTTTATGCACTGATATGTTTTTGGTTCCAGATTGGTTTAAGTGTCTGAATATTTTCAACTAATCTGAATATTTTTAATATTTTTTATAGCAAATCTAAAATGTGTTTTATATTTATGAGTTAGATATCTTTCATACATTTCAGTCTTTTAGCTCATAATATATATGACGCCCTGGCAACTTGAAATTTGTTGCTGATTCACACGCCACCATTCAACAAAGTTTTCGTTTTCTTTTGCAGGTTTCTGTTTGGAAAATATTTGCACAAATACAAAAATTCCATTTCAATTTCAGGCCATTAGTGTCGCCGTTTAAATGCGGCTAGCATGAGCAAAAAAGTTTTGTTTTCACGCTTTGGCATTAAAAGAAAACAGTCGAAGAAAAAAAAAAAAAAAATTAAAAAAAATAAAACCGAAAGTAGCAGCAAAGTTTTTCAGTTTGCCCGTAGCTGATATGCCATGCTCCAAAGCGCCAGCCAAACCTCCTGTTACTCATTTTTTCTTTCATTTTTTGCGTAGCCATTTTTCAACTTTAGCTGCGTTCGTTTTTCCAGTTTTGTTTGTTTGCACAAGAAAAATTAAAGGAAAATAACAGCTGTAATGAAATTGAAATAAACGTTCCCGATCAAAATTGAATTTGTCCGCGCATGTATATAATTTGTAGTAAGCGAATAAATATTATTGATTTAAATATATAATTTAAAACACATCAGGGTCAGTTGTAAATGTGTTTTAATTTTTAGATTTTTCTAAATAATAATAACTTCTGCTGGCACAAACTTTTGCCCGCATAAGTATGCAACACTTTTTGACTTTTGCGCTTGCGGCCGTCCCCAAGCGCCGGCCACAACTGGCACCACACAATGCTCTTTAATTTAATTAAAAATATATAGACACATATATACATTTTTTCTGGGCTTTCTTGTTGTTTGCCGAAAACTTTGCTATATACAAAAAATATGACTAACGATGTGCAGAAGTGGCGCCCACCCACCGCCGCACCACCCAACTCACAGGCAGACGCACACGCGGCAAACACGCCCACAGTAAGCTCCGTAAGCCAACTGGCCGTCCCCAGCTAGCCAGCTTCCATGTGCCACGTTGCTGCTTTGTTCTGCTGCAGTGGGTCATGTGGGTCAAGTGGGTGGGTCAAGTATTAGAATTGTACGGCTACGCAAGGGTCGGCTTACGTTCTCTCTGTTGTCCTGGCATGGGTTAAGTGGTTTTTAATGAAAGTTAGAAGCCGCTTTAATGCAACTTGTTGTTGCTAATTGTGTTATGGAGAAGCCACGTGACTGGCTCATCCCACAGCCACCACCATCACCACCGCCACCACCACCACAATCGCATTCCCACCAACTCTTTGCCAGCTAGCACAGCCTTTTTTACAAATTTCCTATTTAAGGCAAAGTTGGTCCTGAATATTCTGAATATATTAAACCGATTAAAAATTCTTGAAGGCGACGCAACATTAATTGTTCAGTATAATGGCTTTAAGCCGTTCGTAATATACTTCATAGTTACCTGAATGAAATTTTCAATTTTTGCAATCTGTTATAAACTAAAAGTATTAACAAAGGCGAGTGTAAAAAGTCACGCATAATTTTGCAACGTATTTTGGACATTTGCTTTGTTCCATTTAAAATTCGTTTGCTTTTATGGGTATTGTGCACCAGCACAGAATTGTAAATATATATATTTATATTTGCTTTCAGTTTATTCTTTCTCTCTCTCTCTCTTTGCTTTATCGCTCACTCTCCTCTCGTTGGCTGCTTTTATTTTGCATTGCGCGCTTTTCTGTTGCCACTTTTTCAGTTGATTTCCTGACCCCTGGCTTCCTGATCGGAATTCTGTATTTCCGTTACGTCCATTACGCTTTTAAATACGAACTCGCCTTTGTTGTTGGCGGCTTCTGTTTTTTTTATGCAACTCCCCTTATTTATTATTGTTGCCGCTGGCGAACTGAGCAGCTGGCATTGGCTCGCTGTGGAAACTCTACAAATTCAATTGTCCTGCGGGAAGCTTCAAATTGTTTTCAACCAAAAAAAAAAATTGTTGCGTTAAAAACATTTAAAGATGTGCAGGCAGCGGATATTATTCTTTCTTTAATTGAATGAATTATTATCTTAAGGTAATTTATAAAAAATATAATTCTAAATTGCCGTCTCAAGTTGAGGTACCATATGCGACCCACACACTTTCTTTAATTTATCGGTTTACTTTCTTTCCTTTAGCAAAATAAAGAAAAATCTGAATTCAGAATTTTTAGAACAAGCTTCAGGTTATATCACACTTCTATCGCTAGCCCGGGAGAAACTATTATGATACAAATTTCGAGAGATTTTGTATGCTATATATAAATTATGCTACTTTTTCTTTCGCTAATAGAGAAACCGAATAAATATGTTTTACTATGTAAAAGTAAATTATATTCACTAAAGTAAAGTCGGACTTTTGCAGAAAAGAAAGCTACCCTTCTGTAAAGCACTCTCGACTTAACAATACTTACATTTTTATAGAGCAGCCCAAATTAGTGCCAAAAGTAGCTGCCATATGATTTGTCGACTGCCCCTAGCCACTACCAAACCCAATTAACTTCTGTTTTGGCAAGGTATCTAGACACTTTTGTCCCTCTCTGTTAACGCTTAACTTAGCTGACAGTGTCATAATTTAGACCCAAATTAATTTACTTTGCTTTTACACAACATCTAAACACGGTGTGTGGGAATACATTCATCTTCCTTGGCCCGTTCCTGCCTTCCTTTAGCTGTGGCTAAGGGTTTTCATTCCCAACTGATTTCCTGCCTGTTTAATATGCCCAACGCTTGTGCTCAACGCTCAGTGATTTTAATTAACATTTCTGATTTTGTGGCTTAGCCGACTGTCACTGTCTCTCTCTCTCTCTCTCTCCTTCTGTATTAAGGTGTATGTGTATGTGCTTTGCCCTTTATTAGCACACCTGTGCACACAGGTGACATAGTCTTAAGCCGTTTGCCGTGGCTTTAGCTTTGTCTGCGGCTACCCCTTAAACTCCCTAATTAATTGAATTGCTGCTTGTTTAATTAGCTGTGCAAGTTTTTATGATTAAGTTTTCGTCAACAGTTAAGATCTTAATTAAACTTAATTAATGTATTTTGAATACCAAATCTTTTCATTGCAGAAGTAAACGTAGCAAGTAGTTTGTGGCCAAATTAAACGCAAGAAATAGGTAAGTAATAAGAAATATGTAGAGGAAACTAGCCGGAATATGTTAGTTGAGAGAACTTGTCTAGGTTAATAAAACTTAAGAGTTCTCTCCGAAGCTAAATACCTAATATTTAATTATGATGTAACTGATAACTGATAACTAACTACCTCTTATAGATGCTTAAGCATCCAGATTAGTTCGGCATTTAAATTTAAAAGCACCCAATTTGGTGCAGGTTCATTTTGAAATTGATTTTGACCTTAGTATTAATTCTGGATTAAAATCTGACAACACTTCATACAAGTTCACCTTAAAAGTTTATCATGCAGGCTTGGATCAAAAACCTAATTTGAATAAGGAATTGATCTCTTTTTTAATTCTGCACCAATACTTAAAAAGATAATTTTTGATCTAAGTTATGCCATTTTGTATAAATACAACGCCTAAACATATTTCTAAGCTACTAGTGCCGACAACGTCAATATGTCAATCAGCTATATATCTATATATTTTTATACCACTCTAGTCTCTTGACAGTTGTCATTGCTTTGACGGCTCCATTCAAACATCAATCAAAGAATTTTTCAAAATAATTCCTGCTTTGCAGATATATTTGATTGACTTTTATTGTGTTTTGCTTTTCGTTTTATGAATATGAAATATGCATTGGCTTTGTGCACAGCTTTTGTTATTGAACAAAAGTGCGCAATAGTTATTTTCTTTTTTTTTTACCAACATATGCCATTAGTTTTCATGGTTTCAAATTTAAAACGAATGCATTTTTAATATTCAAATACTGTGCATAAATGCCACTTAGTCAGCAGGCAGAGAGGTTTGGGATAAACCCCGGGAAAAAGAGTTGAAGCTTGTTCGGCAATGTGCTGATCATAGCTCAAAGGGAAAAGCAGCCGACATGAAAAATGGGAATAAGAAAATCGAAATGAAAAGCAATACAAGAAAGCACCAAACAGCTGCAGGCTAAAAGGCTAAGGCGAATCGATAGCCTTAATCAAAGTTGTGTATGAGAAATCAAATTATGAGTGCGCATACACATAATACCAGGAGACATATGCACATAAGTATGCGAAAAGAAATAAACTACAGTGCAGCAGTGCGAGCAGGAGCAGGAGCAGGAGCAGAAGGACTGGCAGGCTGAAAGGACTTGGCTGACTGCCTGGCAGGCTGCCTGGCCGTCTGGCTGCCTAAATGATGAAGTTGATAATGATAAAAAGGGCCCAGATAACGTGAATGCCAAAGACGCAACGAGCCGAACGAAGGAAGCAAAATAAATTATGAAAAGAATGTTTCACGCATGTGCATAAGGAAACGGGCGTGAATCCTTGCCCCGACTTCCTATATATATATATACATATATATGTATATATATTTGTGTGCCTGGCGCTGCTTAATTAATTTGATTTCATTCATTCAAGTCAAGGAAATGTAAAGAACTCCAGCAAAAGGCAGTTAAATTAATTGAAAGGCAGCACAAAACGAAAAAACGGAAAAGCAGGAATTTCGCGATTGCAACACATTCATAATTTTCAACAAGTTGAAGCTTAAAGAGAAAAGAAAATGTCTGTGTGTGCGTGCGTGTCCGTGTGTATGTGTGTGTGCAAGAGGAAAAACTCATTGAACTTGCTGCAAAAACAATATCAACGACAGCAGCTATGCCGTTGTTGGCCCAAACCGTGTCGACATTGGTAATAAAGCGCTCACTAGCAGTTCGTATATCCTGGCTTCACCTCCTGCTTTATGTGTGTGTGTATTTTTGTGTGTGTGCGACGAACGAGGTTAAGAGCTTAATGAGTGAGAGTGCTGGCATAGCTGCCTGCAGTTGACATATGATATTTTTATGTGCCTCGAAGCCATGGGCAACACGAGTTTGCTATTACCATTGCATCCAAAGCAGAGGATGGTCCTTACAAGGTAAATGCTAAGGTTTTAACTTAATTAGTGCATGTACTAAATGTGACACAATTTTACTCATTTACCGTTAGGTACTTTAACGACTCACATTTGTAATTGACAAACTATGTAACAGCAAGAGCATATTTATCTTGAGAATTTCACTTAATTTCCAGTTAGCGCAACGTGTTGAGTTTATTCGTTTTAGGAAAGTTATTAATTAAAACGAAATTGAAATAATAGTCAGTATCAGTTAGTTTAAGCAATTTGATCAATTAATTTTTGAGCAATTCTATATCGAAAATTAAGTTCTAAAATGTAATTTTATACATGGAATGTATATTTTAAGTATGAAATAAAATTGCATGTAATTATTTATTGACTAATTGCAACCCAGAAGTTCGAATAGGAAATTGAGATAATGGAAAATATTAGCTATTCTCGATGTTAGAAATTAGAATAGGGGATTTAATTAGAAATTAGAAAATATTTGCATTGAAAATAGAAGAAACTTCTGGGATTTCTTGGAAATGTGTTTCGATGATAAGCGTGAGGATATATTTTTTCAATAATTTATTAATTTAATAGTATTAGTGAGGGACTAGTTAGTATATGTATATGATGATTATTATGATCATGGCACGAGCTGGATATAAAGTGGCTTTAGGTGAGTTTAACTCAGTCTAATGTTTAATGTAATCGATAGAAGATAATCATGTTCAATGATAACTGTGATTCAATTGGAGTGTTTACGATTTCGGTGAATAAATTAAAGTAATCTAAATTCTTAGGGTAAGATGTGGATTGTGATAAACAGAAAGGTAGGCTTATGTTTATTTATTAATTATAGTGATAAAGGTACAAAACAAATTGAATTTGTACATATATTTACTTTTTTCAAAACTAAAACTCAATTTTTTTTTTAATTAACAAGTAAATAATATTTCATCAAATTTTAGGGTATGTATAAATTTTTGAATATCTACGGTAGAGTCTTTAAAAGGTCTTAGCTTTATACTTGATATGTTATGTGGCTCTGAGGGACGCCAATTTGCTAGCTTTTAGTTTATCTTTATTTGCTGTTTGCACGCTCGTTTTCCATATTTGTTGCCAACTACCGCTCAGGTCTTTGTCAATTAGTCCGAACAAGCCAACAAGTTATGGAGTTGCATTTGCCGTGTCTGTTGATGCTGCTGTTGTTGCCGCTGTTGCCGCTGATGTTGTTGCAGTTGTTGTCACTGTTGCTGTTTGTTTATTGCCACGTCAAGCGCCAGGGAGCGTGACAAACAACATGTAAATACAGACAGCAATCACACACAGATGCACACACACACACGCAGAGATGAACACACACACGCACACAGCACACACAGGTGTGTAAGTGACCGTTGAAGCATTTTGCAATCTGCAACACTGTTTGGCATTGTTAACCGCTTCTGGCAATTGTTTAACCGGGTGCTGCCCCAGCTGCCATATTTGCATTTGCTGATGACATTAATTGTTGCATTTTGCTTTTGGGTTTTTCGCATTTGGGTTGTTGTGTTTGTGTTTCTGTGTGTGAGAGTTTACCGCCACGTTAAACACAAGTTTTTGTTACCACTTAGCTTAATTTTATCTTTTACCAGATTGGATGGCAGCTACACGGGTTTGACCCCGAACCGCCTGGCATATCAGTTACGTTGATTTATTAGTCTGCGTGGGCACACAAGGCCAAAAGCATCAGCATCAGCAGTAGCAACAGCAGCAGCAGTAGTAGCAGCAACAGCGGCAGCAGCAGCATCGGCGGCAGTTTAACGACTAACAGCTTTTGCTTAGTTAGACAGTTTTAATTAAATTTGATTTAATAATTCAGCAGTCAGCTTTTGAGCGCTTGGCAACTGCGACGAGCTTCATGAGTTGCCCAAAAATTTATGACGAAAAGTGTGCTGCATATTTTACGGTTAGCTTTTCCGAAAGGGGTTTCAGCGCATGCCACGCGGTGCGGCAAGCAATTTTATGTAATAAGCCCAGCCAACTGAGCTGAAGTTGAGATTTAAGCTCGTGGAGTTCACTTAAACACACAAAATATATTATTATATTATATGCATCCACTTTGTAAATTAACAACCAAATATTGCGAACATAGGTAAATTAAATTAAATATAAATTTAAAAGTACATGAAATATTGTTTTAAATCAAATTATAATAAAAATACAGCAAAAAAAGGTCACTTAAATTAATTTAACTTTAACAATTAATGCCACTCGCGGCTTGCTGCTTAATTAAGTGCGAGTTCGCAAGTCAATTGCACGCAGCGGGCAATGCGATGCACTTGAGCAAAATAGTTGACAGACAAAAACAAGCATTTGCAACAATATGTTGGCAACAAAAAGTGCAACGCACACAAACACGCAACGTCAACAAGTTCATTAAAAAAGTTCGCAAGGCAAAAAAACGCTCTTGAATGCAACTCAAATGAACGGAACCCAACGAATTCAACGCTTCACTTGAACTTTGTGCGATTTGTTGTTGTTTTTTTTATGCCCTGGGAGTTTTTATCTGTAAGTTGCCTGCCCATGGCTCTCCCTCTCCGCATGATTTAACTATTTGCGCACCTACACAACTGGCAAAAAACAACAAAGGCAAAAAAATTGAAATGATGCGGCTCATTTGTGTGCGGCCACAAAAGGGCAGCCAAAGTGCTTGCACCGCACAAGAAAGCAAAAGTTTTCCTGTGAATGGCGAAACAGATATACCCTAGTTTTTTCATTCTTTTTTTATTAGCTAAGATGCTGGCCAATGGGGAAAAAGTATGTTGTCTGCATTTCGCTTGGTATTTGATCACTTTTAAAATTGTATTCAGAGATCTGGAATAGTGGCAATGAGTGGAAAATGGCTAAAAGTTGAATAAAGAGATATTTAACATTAAAATTGTTATTTGTTATTTGCTGTGTAAATTGCTAAATATATACAATACGTATAAAAAAGAAAAGTAGACCTTTTATTAAAAAATTTAAAATATTTAACATTTTTTATATTTGGATAAATATTATATTTTTTGTATAATACTTATAAAAAGGAATTTAATGCTTTGATAAAGTTATATTCCCTTGATTAAAATATAATATAAATATTTGTTAATGATTTCTTATCATTGCCACGTAATTATAATTTATTTATTAATTATGTGAACATACCACAGCTATTTATGTCATGTAGGGTATATGACGGAACCGGAAGTGACGTTGCAATTGAATTGTGTGCGCATTCTATGAGCTGGAACACGCTCAAACAGTTAGTTCCCTTCTCCCCCATTGTCTTGTTCACGTTTTGTTGCACTTTATGGTTAGCGAAGTGTGTCGATGGTAGCGAAAGTGAAACCGCTGAAAGTTCAGCGTTCGCCCCTATTTTTTCTTCTTTTTTTGCAATGCGTTAAGGCACATGCATTGTTAACAACCACCAACAGGAGTGCTCGAAGGAGCACAGCACCCGCTGCCCCTCGCAGTGCCCGCATACACAATGTGATGCCGGAAGTTTGTGGTGGGAAATTTCATTTATGCTGACACTTGACTTGGTTTGAGTCGCCCTGCCTGGCTTTAATTTGCAGCAAATAAATAATGGGAACAGACGTTGAGTCCTGAGCTCGATTTGTTGGCCATTTGGCCTTGGTGGCAGCGCATTTGCTACCAATTCTATTCAATTCGCTGGCCAACGAAGTTCGTATTATGTTCAAGCTGTGCACTTTTTCCATTTCCTCTTTTGGACTGCTCGCCGGCGCACAGTTCAGCGGAAGTGGACGCGGATTGATGGAAAGAGGGAGGGGCTGAACTGGAAGGGCGCCTGCATAGGGACAAAGGCCAAGCCGACAGCACTTCATTGATTTTGTTGGTCTTTTGTGGTTGTCTACGTTATTTTATTTATTTATTTATTTTTTTGTTTCTTCTCCTTTAACATTGACTTGTCCATTGGCCAAGTTTGCCTTCTGGCGTTAAATGTGACAATTTAATTGTTTTGTAATTGTTGGCTCTTTGAAGTGGACTTTGATTTATAGCCAAATTGAATAAGCACCGATACTTGGCGCTGGATAATTTTTCGCTTTTAAGCTGCAAATTCAGTTATGCTTTGTAGTTTTACACTGACCCAGTTTCGTTTGCTTTGAGCTTATAAAAATTTAATAACCTTCTGACCTATGCACTGCCAGCAGCAATTGTTCATTAAATTGTCAACAAGATTGCAATGCAACTCGGGCCTAACGTAAAAATAATTAACCTCATTTCACTAGCAAACTGAGGGCGAGAAGATTTGTTTAAGTTTAAATTTCAGCATTATCAAAAGCGAAACTGTAGACAGTTGGGACGTTCAAAGCTCTTGTCGAAACTTTTGAATTTAACGTGAGTTTGACTCTGTTGAAAACTACTTTCATTAAAACTTTCTTCAAGAACTTTTTTTGCTCAAATTTCTATACTCTAATGAAGTGGGGCCGTAGTACTACATAATGTATTATTTTGATTTGGACTTGGCTTAAAAAGATATATTTGCTATTAGGCAAACTAAAATAATTAAAATAATTAATTATATACTGTGCTTTTTTTGCTTTATATAACTTGGGTAAATTAAATATAAATAAAACCATTTGATGTAGTTGGCTCGCTAATCATTTTTTGTTTGAATGGAAATTATGATTAATTTAGCATATGATGAAATTTTACAACTTTGTTTGCTTAAAACTGCGCTGAAAATTTCCTTTATATGCATATGTTCACAATATCTATTATTTCGCAAGAGTGTGAGAGAGCATACAGAAAAATAACACATCATAAATATATTAACAAGAGCCCTACAACTTGAATTTTTTATGTTTTATATACCCTGAAAATAATAAAAATGATGAAAAGATGTGTAAAATGTAGTTGTGCAAAGGAATAATAACTTTTACTATAATTTAATGACATTTAATAATATTCATATCATATTTATAAATTTATTTTTTTATAGATGGGATTTTTTTACTAATGAAGAAGCGAACTAATTACGTAGTTTACAAAAATCTTTCTGGGGTATCTTTTAGTCAAAAATTGAGAACTAGAGCCCTCTGATTTTCGTGTCTCGTTAAATCTGAAATTAATTGCATATAAGCATCGGTGTTAGGCTGGAATCATGTGCAGTTGACGTTGCCACATGCAACTTTTAGCACGCAGCCGCCACAAGCTATTTACCTGCATTAAGTTTTATTTTTGTTGGCTGCCACCTGAATGCTGGTAAACGTTCCAAACGCGTCTAAGTAGTAAACAGAAGCAGCAGCTGAAACTTTCGTAAATGATTGCAGTGCAAGCAATTGGCTGGAATTCGCTTTAAGAGCCGCACTGGAGGCGGCTGAGGAGTTTCGGCTACACGGCTCAGGCATAAGTTTTGGGTTTTGTGCTGGCTGCTGCTTACGTTGGGGGCTCAAATGAAGTTAGCAAAACTGATTAACTCGCTGCAACAGCAACAGCACGATTTTGCCTGCCGTCTGGCTGGCTGCAGGACTCGAAAGTTGCAGAGTAATTGAATTTAGCCCGACCCCCTCCCCCCACGCTTCGTGCCACATCTCGTGCCAGGGCCTAATGATAGTTTGTGCTACTCCAGACAGCGTTGGCATTTGAGCTGCTTGATATAATTTTAATGAAATATTTGATGCATTTGCTGCTGCATTCAAATGCAATTACAATTTGTTCAGTAATTTGGCACCGATTCCCAAATGGCTCAACGACAATGGCGCATAAATCTTTAAGCTGTCACGCCCACTACGCTGACTGGGCTAAAAGGTACATCAGCTGTTTGGAATATACTTGAAGCTGTTGTCACTTCATTTCGACTTGGCTTTGATGCAAGCCATTTGCCAGGCCACACCCCCTTTTGGTGCGCTATGCAAGCGGCACGCCCACAGCTTAGGGCTGACAGCGCCCAGCTGTTGGCTCTGTTAATTCTGACACTGGCCAAGATAAATGGCAGCCACCACACGAATTTATAAAAGCGCGCAAAAATCGCAACGCAAAAAGAATTCACCAAATTTTGCACTGTATTTTACCCTTACCTTGAGGGTATTATAATATTCGCACGAAATGTGTAAAGCATAAAAGCAGACATCTCAGATCTTATGATGCGATCGGTTAAGAATTAGGTTTTGGTATTTGAATTTAGTGAAAGTACTTTACCCATATTCCAAATAACTGAAAGGGTATTTAAAATGCGGCGTCCCGAGCATAACGTTTTCTTCTTGATTTTTTTTTCATGTTTGTCGCATCTGTCATTGAAATTTATGATTTTTCACAAATTTTTTCAGCTGACCCTTTGGCACTTTTAAATGTTTGCTGTGCTTTAAGCTCGCTTACTTAACTGTGGCAGAAGGTCCTGCGATTTGTGTGGCTTTCGCTGCTTGCCTCATTCACAGCGACATTTCTGATGCACACTCAAGGTAATAAGGCGGGGCAGTGGGTGGGCGGGCACTTTGCTACACATATTCATAGCACTTAATTCCAAAAAGTTGGCCAAGCATCGCTCTTGGCTTTGGCTTTGGCATATGACAAACTGGCCATGAATCTGTGTACTTTAGCTTATTTGTTCTGATGCGTGTGTGTGCGTACGTGTGGTTTTAATTTAAGTTGCCTTAACTTTTCTCATACAAAATTAATTATTTCATAGTTAATAAATACTTTTCTTGTTTGTTTTGCAGGATTGTGTAACCATAGCAAAGGTAAGTGCGAATAAATAGTTGAGACTATCTGATGTAACATACGAAAGTGTATTAAGAAGAAAGCATATTAAGAATTGAAGGACAGAAAAACTAATGACAATACTCAGAACAATACACATCTTGTCAAACTCAAGCTAATATTTGCATTCTGATTTAATCAATCTGCCTGTTGACATGATTCTTAAATAACAGTTTAACCAATTTAATAAAAAGTTGGCAGCGATAAAAAGTAAACAAATGCAGGGCCAAATCGAACACAACCTTGTTTCGAAAATGAACAATTTATGAATTAACATGAACTTTTTACTGCAGAACTGTGGAACTTTTAATGTGATGGCCAACTAAAAATGATGCATAATTAAACTCCTTTTTTTTTTAAAAAATTTTTTCTTGCTTTTGTTTCACAATCCCATCGATTGAGCTGATTTTCCCTGTGTGCCGCGCTCAGAATCCATGCACCTTGAGGCGATCGGCTTTGGCCAGGCCAACCTTGGTTAGCCACTGGCAAATGTTCTCGCGCTGATCACCCTGCAGTTGGAGTACCTCGCCGTATTCGGGATGCTCAATGACGGTGCCGTTGCATGCGAATTCCTTTTTGCAGGAGCGCACTATTTTCTTCAGATCGTATTCAGCCGATAGGCCCTGAACAGTGGTTAACGTCTTGCGTCCGTTGCGCTGTTGAATACGTATGTGGACGAGTCCGTCCTGAATGTCATCGTCTGGTCCCTTGATGGCATCGGCGAATGGATCGCGCGAGTTGAGGTTCTGAATGGACATGCGAAGAGCTGTGCAGATATCAATAACTGCAATAAATGCCAAAAAAAGGTGCACAATATTAATAAACGACTTTTTTCCGATTTGCAGATTTTTCTGAACGCTTCAATTTTTCTTATTTTTTTTAGTTTTTGTTTTTTAAATATTTTGTTAGCCTGTATAACGGAATTTTATGACTATTGTGTTTTGTTTAGCAACCAAAATATTTAAATTGAGCTCTGAACTACAGATAACATTTTCTAAACCTGCTATGACTTGCAGTAACTTTGTATATCAAAGAAATTCTTGAACGTATTATTCTGAAGTCGATTTGCAGGCCTACTTAGTTTTGCCTCAATTCAATTAGTCAGTTTCGATAAAAACTAATGATGTCTGGCAAATTAGTGCAGCTCTCTGAATTTTTCACCATCACCAATTTAACGGTAATTAAAGCTAATAAGCTGGACAGATTTTCGAGCGCTCCGCCCAAGCTTTAAGTGCAATTATTATTCAATTTATGAAATTGAACAGACTTCGTTTATGACTTCATAAAATTCAATAAGTGCCTGCTGTTTTCCGTTCTGTGCGCTGCGGCCATTTTCTCAAGCAATGCGAAAAGTAAAATGCATAAATTCAATTTAGTAAATTTTCCTAGAGGTATTTCAAACGTTGCCTGCTTTTAGGCGTCGTTGCGTAAAAAAATATGTTTTTTGCTTGATTAATTTTTTGCGGTTGTAAAAACCCAAGCGTAATGCCAACCAAAGCAAAAATAACAAAAACAACAAGTTAAACTGCGTTAGGCAAAAATTTGTTCGCCTCGAGAATACCCTTTATGTGCAGGTCCAACTGGAATTGGGCCTGGGATATAAAATTAAATCACAATTTTGGTCATCCGATGTGGATATTTTCTTAACCAGTCAAAAGGTTTTACAAGATGTCTGTACATATATTGATAAATCGGCTCAAACATTGTGAATACAAAAATAAATGTACTTTATAGGGTATGTGACGCTTCCTTCTCAGTGCTTACTCCCATTTTATGACTATAGGGTAAAAATAAAAAGAACATAGCAAATAGAAAACCGAAAACAACACAACGGAAAAGGTAGCCAACGCAAGCACAAAATCAAATTAGAAAATTTGCATTTAGTGTGAGTGAGTGCGCACAAAAGTAGGCAACAAAAAGTTTTTGCCAAATCACATGCATATATTTGATATACCCAGCCAGGGCTCAAGAACACACCTGCTCCGCTTGATGATGATGATTCCGGTCTATTATTTTCTTTGCCAAACTAAATTAAAAAGTTTCTGTTTTCTAGACCCATGTGATTTTCGATTATAATCAGCCTGTCATGTTGCCTGATGGAATTTTCATATTTTATTTTTGTTTTCAAAAACAAAACCTCAATCCGTACTGCAAAGTAACATGGGTAATTTATCAGCTGCAAACAGAGGTACCCAAAACAAATTTGCATTAAATACTGTGCGCAGTTTTAATTGCTTATATCATGCCAGCAAACATAAAATGATATACGAACGGCCATATATTTGTGTGTGTGTGTGTGGGTGAGTGTGTTTACTTGCCCCATCGGGCAGAATAAAGTTCCAACAGAAAATATGATGAATGCGCCGCGGAAACTGCGCGTTGAGCGTGTGGCAAATAATGAAAAATTACAAACACACACAAACACACTAAACAACTAAAAACTGTTACTCACACACACACACACACATACATACAAAGGAATGTGTGGTGTTGCATACTTTTGGGCGCTGTAAAATATAAAATTCTATGAATTTGTACGTACATCATTTGAAAATCGTAAAACTTGCAAGTGTTGCTTGCTGAGTACACACACACGTCAAGTCACTTTGTTGTGTGTGTATGTGTGTGTGTGTTAGCTGTCATAAACAGGCAGAAAAAGGTAAACTCAGTTTTATTTTTATTATTCCTTTTTTATTTCTGTGTAAAAAGCGCATACACTTCTTCATATAATTATAATGCCTGCCCAAATGCTGATGCCTCTGACGATAATCGTGATGCTGCTGCTAATGATGGTGCTGGCAAATGGAGTTGGCTAAGCTGAAAAGCTGCTGTAGACGCTTACACAATGCAATTTACTTTTTGAGCTTGACTGGCGTTATTTGCCTAAGTTTATGACTGCACAAATTGTGCCAAATTTTATGTGCTGCTGAGCCATGTGTAAAAAAGTTTAATAATTTTCACTCAACCAAATTGCTAATAAAACGAAATTCATATAAAACTATGACAATAATGTGCAGGGTAATATTGATCTACGATATATAATCTCTTATAAAAATTCATTTAAAAAACACAAAATTCTCATGAAAGCAATTTAAATTTTGTCATTCGCAATGAAAACAAATTTCACAGAGCCTTTTCGTGCCAAAAACAGTTGAATAACATTTTAGCAAAGAATACAAGCAGAAATATTCATTATTTTGAAACAGTTAAAATGGAATCTCCAGAAAAGTTTGTGAACTTTATTTATTTTTTTGAAAATTGGAAAATGGAAATGAAAGGATTTCGGTTGCTTTAATAAGAACTTGTATTGTGTGCATTAAAGAACAACAACAACCATTTGACCAAAAACAATATGCATTCACAATCTGTCACTTTCCTTTTAGTTTTATTTTATTTTTTATGCCGTGTATACATTTTCAAAGTGAGTTCAACTCAACTCTTTTGAACGCTTCAAATCACCTTTCAAAACTAACTTATAACAGTACTTACTTAAAATACGGACTCAAGGTATAATATTTTTTGAAATCGTCGATTGTATATAAAGAGAAATAGTTCACGTGACTTGTGCTTTGATCATATTTTTGATATTAAAAAAAACTTGTATCCATTAAATTCAATCCGCACTAACTAGAAATTTCACACGGTCAATTTTGATCTTGGATTTGACACTCATATTCTTTGCTGATTTGGGCATTCAATAAATATTGTCGTACAACTTAATCCTTAAACCCAAATCACTTCAAGCTCAACATAAACACGCATCTATTACGCACATTGATTTGCGTGTAAATGTCACAAACGTACACACACATGGACAGTGTGTCAAAATACGTAGATGCTGAGAGTGGCAGCCGCTTAAATGAGGTAATCAATAATAAGGTTAAATTGCAGGTTGACACGTGATAAACGGCGCTTGTGATGTGGGCATCTAATGAATGCCATGGACATCCGCAATCGTCGTCGTCGCCATTGCACTCGCTTCTTGTGCCATCATCAATCTGACAGGCGTTCCGTCCGTCAGTCAGTCATGCAAACAAATAAAACCGCTTTTATTGTAATCCGCAATGTCAAAACATTGCAGCGGATGTTTAGTAAAGCGATTCGGGCAGGGGTAAAAGGGGGATGGTGGGGGATAGTGGGGGAACTGGCACATCAACGAAACTCTATGGCATGTGAGCGGGCAATTGAATATACCTATATAAACGTGCAGGCATGTGCGTGTGTGTGTGTGTGTGTATGTGACCTACCTGTGCGGCCTTATCGCATGACACGCAGTTGTTCTGAAAATGATTTTACTATATTTTCGTATTTTTTCTCTTTCGGGTAGCTTCCTTTAACGACACACTAAACCATAAAGTACTTACGCTGCTAAAGCTGGTGGCGAAAGTGAAAAAAAGGTTTGGGCCCTATTGATTTTCCATTGATAAATAGCTGCCAGTTTACCGCTCTTTGCTCTTTTAGTGTCACACGGAAGGCCAGGGGAGGTAGGGGGAGAGAGTTGTCCAAACAGGTTAAATAGTTTAAGACTGTCAGCCACATTAAAAAACAATTTCCGTTAAATCTCTTTCAAGCGCTGCACGCACGGAAAATGGGAAATGAGCGACAGCATGACGTTGCAGAAACGAGTTAAAATGTGAATGCAAAATGAATGTTTAAGTTGGGCTTAACTTGGGCGGTCAGCTCGACGAGCGCTGAGATCAGCCGGAGGCCTTTTGGTCAATTTCTTTTTGAGTATGTAGATAATGCGGGATGGGAAGCATCTGTCGTTAAAAAATTAGATGAATTTATTTGGAATTTTTTATTAGCCACATAAAAAGATAACGCTTGTGCCGTGTCAAAACGGAATTTTCCGTTTGCTAAACGATTTCCTTTTTAAGTAGCAGTAGGTGAGGAATATGCATATTTCTTTTTGCAGGAGTTTTAATGTCCTCTTTGAATAGTAAGTGGCCAGAGTGACCAGAGAGTTTTAAAAACTATACTTTTTGTTCAATTTAGGTTGCAGCTTCCACGAGTTCTTTGCAGCAAACACAAAATGAATGTTTTCTACAAGTATATAAAAGTTACCTTGACAAAGATTCCTCCACAAGTTGCCTTCAAGGCTTTAATTTAGGTGGCAAGCTTTAAAATTTACTGTCAATCCAAGCAAATTAGCCAACTATTGGTCTAAAGCCTTTCGCATTCAAGATAGAAAGCACACACATAGATAAATGTAAAAAAATGTAAGCGATTTCTGTGTGGGTCAATCAACTGCCCAGTGGGTGAAAACATGTCACGGGACTAATATGCGTCCTGCGGCGCTCGTCTAAAAAAGAAAAAATCTCTAAGAAATATTAATAAAAGATGAGCGACATTAGTGTCTTCTTCTTTATTTTCTTATATATTTTTGTGAATGTCCAACCCAAAATCGTAAAAGTGGCAAACAAAAAACAAAAAAAAAGCACAAGAAAGGGAAAAGAAAGAAAACACTTTTTACTACTTCCTTTGAAACAGAATGAACGCCTGTCGCACCCTGCCCCCTAGCGTTTTGCATTGGCTGTCATCTAACCTCGAGCGTTTTGTTGACCTTTTTTTTTTGTTGGCTCTAGCTAGAAAAAGAAGAGAGAAGCTGTTGGCTTACGCTTTGGCTCTTTAAACCATTGCCAAATGCAAAAAGAAAATGCCGTAAAATTTGTAACACTTTTTGGGCTAGACGTTGGGATGTTCAGTCGGAGACGAAGACGGCGACGGCGACGGCGACACAGACGCTATGCTCGAGCTGTTTTGCTCGGGAGTCGTTGTCCCCAGGAAAGTATGACAGAAACAACAACAATAACCGTAAGGAAAAAGCATCAAAACTTGGCCTCTGGCACAATTTGTCACACATACATAACACATAAATTATAAATGTGCGCATACACTGATGCCGGTTCTGGTTTCGTATGTGTGTGCGTTTTCTTTGGCCCTATTTGATTAATAAATTGTTTAGAGCGCGCTGAGCAATGACCGAAACTTACTGACTTGTGGCTAATAAAATATGAATGCCGCAACTTTCGAGCCGCAGCATCAAAAGCAGAGACATACATACACGTATATATATATCCGATTCACAAATTAGTCATGCGCATATAAATATTGCTTGTAATTTATGTGTGCTGCCTTGATGTATTTGGCTCAAATGGGGCGCACACTTAACCTCGGTTAACATTTGCATTTCGACGCATATGTTTCTGCCAACTGATTTGAAAATAAGTTCTGGAAACATGTCTCGACTTTTTGGCAGTGCTAACACTGCGTATGCGTAATTTAAGTTTCTGTTTTTTTTTTGTTCTGTCATTGGGCCATCCACTTCTCTCAGTTTCCGGCTTGCCCCGTGATTTTTATATGTCCAGTTCTTATTTTTGGTCTTCTTGTTCTTTGGGTTAGTTCTTTTGATTACATCTCAATCAATTGGTGGCTGTTTTATGTTTGAACATTTCAACAGCAACTTTCGGCTCTGAAAATGTTCATTTTTTATGATGCCTGTGGCCGTTGTGATGTTTTATTTTTTTGTTTTTTTTGTAAAGGACCTTCTCATGAAAATTTGTAAGCATTTTAAGCTGTTTCCTTTTGCTGAGACTTTTCTTCGGGCTTTCCGTTTTCTATTTCTCTTTTATTTGTATACGTAAAAGTTGTTTATATCAAATTACAATTTTATTGTATTGCTCAAATGCTTGCAAATTGCTAAAACGTATATTTTAAATTCAATTCATAGTTCAGAAAAACAACAAAATTCAACAAAGCCCAAAGATATCAAACATTTTCTGTTGTTAAAAATGGATATTAATTTACATCTTTTTAGGGCACTCTGAAAACAATTACGAAAAATTAGAAGTAAACTTATCAGATGCCATAGGTAACAGTAAAAGTCAAGAAGAGGGAAATTATAGCAGAAATGTAATGAATAATATTGTTAGCCAAAATTCAACATTTCGCGTTTTTTTTGAACATTTTCAGATAAATATTTAACAGCATGAATTCTCATTTTGAATAAAACCCTTAAACCAGCAAGTTTATTAATTTACTGATTATCTAAATTAGGGTTACGATGATTTTTATTTAACGACTATAGATAAAATGTGAAATTATAATTAAAAAATTGATAATTTTTTAAATCAATCCACCCAAAATTAAAGGCATTGAATTAGACTCAAATGCATGGCAAAGTCAACGTAGCTAATTAAAAATATTTGTATAATATATTTATACTTCTTACATGTTTATTTCTCTATCTACCCGCGATAAGTTTTTATATGCAGTACGAATTTCAACTGCTCTAAAAATATTTCTACACAAAATTACAATTCATGGTCAATTTCGTTCTTTGCAGGCAAACATTATTTTCCAATTAACAGTATGTGTACATATACGTATTTATAAACCGTGCTTCAGGGCAATTGAACTGTGTGCCAAGGTAAAAGGAAAAAATACTCATCCCCAGTGCAACTTGGTCACTCTCCTTGTCATTGTTCGTGAAGATTGAACACACGATGGCAACTGGCAGCTGGCTTCGCAGCCGTCTGGCGAGACTCACAGTTGATTTTTGGCAGCGCTTTGTTTAGATGCTTTTCTTCTTTGCTTCCACATCGGCGCGCAGGGCACAGTTTTGTGGTTAACATACACACACACACATGCGTATACCCACACTCGACGCGTACTCACAAGTGATTCACTCACAGCCCACACACACACACACACACGCTCTGCTCATTCATCAGTCATGCAAGAGCAACAACAACAGCAAGGAAGTACAAAAGTGAGCTCACACTTGTGCATTCAACATGTTTTTGCAATTTACCGATTTAAGCACTAACAGAACACGACATCTGTCTCTCTTCCTCTTCCTCGCTCGCTCTCGCTCTTTCTCTCTTTCCCTCGCGCTAGTCAGAGCCACATTTTGTGATCATCAGCGCGCAATTCAAGCGGAATTTCGCGAAAATTCACTTTGACGTTTATGCATTGCGTATACGCCACGTGGCGCGGGCGTCTTTAATTTTGTTTGTTTAAGCGCGAGACAAGCATGTTATTTGATTAGACATTAAAAGGCAGCTAGAGAAGAGAGCATAAAACTGTTTATACAAAAAGTTGAAAGCCTGTTTAGCCTGTCAGACTGTGAGTTAAAGCAAACAGCAATATGACATTTATATTTCGAATAAGTATTTGTATTTGACATAGGCAGTCAGGCAGTTAAGTAATTGAAAGTTAATATTTGTTGCCTGGCAGAGCGAAAAATTATCAAACAGCTTAAAAGCCGAATTATACATATACCATACATGGCGTATGTGTAATGTGTAATGTGGGTGCGCATAGATACGTATGTCTAAGTATATATATGTAGTATCTAAACAACTGTGTAAAGCATCTGTCAGCCTAATACCTTTAATGTACTTTCGCCTCGGAAACGGGCCAACCGGAATTTATCAGCTAAGGCAACGCAACAGTTTTTTGTGGAAGCCCAAAAAGGACTTGCCTCAAGTTGGTTACCAGAATTCGCAACGCTCTTTTATTTATAGATTAACTGCGTCCATCATGAGCATAACAGGGCGCACAATAAAGGGAATAAGGCAACTAAATTTGCTGGCCATGGGCAAATCTCGGCCTCAGTCTTTAAATGTTTCAAATTGTCGACAAGGGATTTGGCATGGCATTTACGCTCAGATAAGCGCCTGTAGTTGGCTTATCTTGAGGAATACTCGCATTTTTATGCCCGCTGCTGTGCCTAGATTTATTACTAGCCATTTTTTGTGTTTCTCTTTTTTTTTAGCTTACCTCCCCATCCCTATCTAGTACAGGCGCAGCAATTAAAGTGCTTTACTTCAGCGTTTGAATAGTTGCGGCGTACTTTTAACTTGGCCTGAAGAGTGGCTCAAAAGTATGCAAATTATTTTGCATTAACGTGTGTTAAAAGTTGTGCAAACTTGTGCTTGATTCAGTCATTAAGTGAAACTTTTTATGTGTACGTGTATGTGTGTGTGCGGCGCACATCAAAGCCAGAGATTACTGTAAAGTATATAAAACTTAATTATGCCAAGCTGCAGATGACAAAGCAAACATATGGCCAAAGAAAATTTTGCAATGTGCAAAAAAATTCGCATAATATTACAAAGGCAAGCAGTTTCATGCGAGATTAAAGTGAAGAAAACCCACAACAACAACAGCGAAGCCCGCTTGAACAAACGATGCCAAAGGCAGCGGAAAAAAACTTTGCAGTTTAGTGAAGTGCGCGCCATGAGAGACATAATTATGCGATTTAACACTCTAGTGCCGGCTAAGTGGAACGACAACCGACAACCACCAGACCCCAAGCCACGCCCCATTCCCCAAACTCAGGCCCGGACGAGACCCCAGTCTCTGTCGCATCATCGTCGTCATCCTTGTGTCATCCTTGCGGCTTTCTCGCCGTCGAGGCGTTGAACAAAGGAAGCGTCTGCAACAAGAAAAGGAAATTTTTTACGCCAAAAGTGCACTTCCACGCAAACTGAGATGAGGATGAAGACAACAATAATAAAGTTTTCCCGTCACAAGTGCTTCAATTATAAGATACCCTATATTTACCATATAGGTATACAATTTTGCAACAAAATTGTAATTGTTATTTTCTTCTAATCTTTTATAAAGTTGTTTTGATTATACTCGTTCATAAAGTGAAAAGAGTATATTGGGTTTGTGCAATGTCCGTCTAACATGCTGATTGCAAATCGATAAAAGGTGAATATTTCCCACAATATTATTTAGTATGTAGATTACTGATGACCCCTTTCAAAGATTGCGACCTTGATATCCCAGACACAAACACTAGAACGCCTCCCCCAGCGCCCCGCCCTAAAAAACCGAAAATGGTTATATCTCCCACAGTTTGTAAGATAGTTTTTGAGCTCTATACTTGGAATATGAAACAGTTTGAAGTATGGGATCTATGGATCCGAGAGCTTTACATGTTAAAATTTATGTCAATTTTTGCACGATTTTTGACAAAAAATTTGACCTCCTCAGAATCGGTTTTAATGTTGCTTTTATTCTAATTGTAATAACCACAATTGATTAAAATTGTAAATTCGCATGTCTAAATATTGATAGAAAATAATTTTCCAAAATAAGTAACTACTGTGTACTGTGAACGAGTATTAGACAGTCGGCTGCGTCTGACTGCAACGTTCTTACTTATTTTTTACTTGAAATAGGTAACAACATAAGTTTGATTTAAAGTGTTATTAATTTTAGTTTTTTAAGCTGAATTAAATGGTTTTTCTTTTTTTAAAATGCTGCAACTAAATTTTACGTATTTTTATAAATGCAGACAGAACCTATTTCAATAGTAATGGAAAATTAAATTTGTAATTAATTGCTGGCATCAAAGTTGGCCTTTTAACTTGTTCAATGAAGCTGACTTGCGGTAATTCTGCGCAGCTCAAGTCAAGCTTTTAATTTGGTGCAAATTAGAAATTTCTTTTTCTAAATAAGTCAATGCAAATGATTGCACAAAATGCCTCATTTAGCAGCAAATCAAATCGCTTCATTTCTAAATGGATAAACACATAAATAGCTATGAATGCACCCGTCCTGGTATACAAAAACAAAAAAAATAGTACCACGACCAGACCTAGACGCTGAGCAGAAACCTGGCCAAATGCTAAACGAATGAGCGAAATTGAATGAAAATTATGCTGCCACTCGCCTGGCTGCCAGTTGGTCTGACGCTTTGACGGCCTCTGCGTGCGTCTTTGTGCCAGATGAAAAAATTTTTTAAAATAACTTGGCCCTTTTTTCAGATCAGTGAACTTTTCCAGTGCCAGTGCCCGGGACCGGTAGGAGCAACAAAATACAGCATAAATTTTTGTTAAGCAAAATTGAATTGTATTTTGACTGACGCTCAACCCGAGGCTTTTCTTTTTTTTCCATTTTGGCTACCAAATGTCCGAGGCATTGGGGCGACTGGAACCTAAGCACTTGTTACGATTTGTAGTATAAAAAAGTTTTCAACACAAACGAAAATTTATCTTATTATATAGAAAAAATAAATTCTAATTATATTTTTTTACAACACATTAACAAATTATAAATGATTGTAAAATTCTTTTGATCTGTTAAATGTTCGAAGAACTGTACATACATATTAAGAAAATTCTTTTAGTTCCCTAACACGTTTATTAGCAGTATTCAAGCACAGTTACAATGTTTTTGCGCTTACTGCGGCACATAAATTATTTAATTTTAAGCGCCAGCAAAATTGAATTTTTAATAATCGCATAGAGCGGTGCCTTTAATATGTTTTTGTGTGTGCGTGTGGATGTGTGTGTCAGTCATAAAATTAAATTATACGCATTTGAGCTCAAGAAATGTTAACAGCAGCGCCAAGAAAAAATAAGAGAATAAAGAAACTATGAATAGTACTCGTAGTTTTTAATTAAGACTGCGAGGGGAGCCCAGCTAATGGCCGAGCAGCCGAGCTGTTGAAAAGTGTTAACAGTTTCAGTTTACGCAGCTAACAAACTCATTCCGCTGGGGACGACAGCAAGCGCTTTAAGGACTGGCACGCGTGTGTGAGTGCGTCCGTCAGTAATCCCCGTTCGCCGTGCTCCCCTTTGGCGCCTGCTGCCTGGGCATTGCAGTGCGCAAAATGAACAATGTTGGGGATTTTCATTTAAGCCCACGACTTTAACTGAGCGCCTTGCCACATACACCCACACGCACGCATACACACGCACACACACACACATGTGAAATCATAGATCCGAACTTTATTCGGTTACCACAGACACCACATGGCGTATGAGCGATGCGCGCCCCTATGCTGTGTTATGATTTTCTATACGAATTTCCCGGCGCGCTTATCTACACAGCTGCACAACAGCTAATAAATGTGTGTAAATTAGTTATCAAAGGCCAGACCAAAAGCTGCGCTTAATCATAAACTCATCATAATTAATATGATTCCTTAGTTAAGTTTTGGTCACGCATATAAGTGCCCCACTAAAGTTAGTCGCGTGTTTGGCTTAGGACTGATTAATTAACGCTAAACAATGGCTGATGATGGCTTTTACGAAAGGTCGCCATTAAAAACTGTAGAGTTTATGGGCCAAATGGCTAAATACAAGGCTCAACTTTATATCTTAAAGCTAGAATAAATTATTTTACAAAATTTTAAATTGCGGCCCATTAAGAAACCTTGCGGCCCTTTGACACTTGATAACTCTACACAAAAATATAATTTCAATTGAATTCATTTATTACCGCAACCAAAAAAATTAAAAAAGAACACGCCAAGTGCGAACTCTTGCGGACAGACACTCAAATGTCAAAAGCGGGCAATTAATCATTTTTCTTTTGCCCTTTTTTAAATAATTTTTGCAGCTTCAAACTTTGGCCTGGCATCAACAACAATTTTGCACTGCCATCCATAAATGCCAATAAAATGTCATGAAACTTCAGATTTCCCATTCCATTCAACATTTTGTTTTTCCCTCTCTCTTTTTCGCTGTCCCTCTCTCTCTTTCTCTTTCTATCGCACGCTCTAGCCGTCATTTTTGGCTGTCATTAAAACGAATTTTTCAATTCAACTCAATTGAAATGTCAGAATGCTCATTAATTTATCAATTCGTTGACGACCCTTGCACATAATTGTGTCATACTTGGCGAAGGGTGTGATGAAAATTCCCTTCAATTTGCATACAGCTACTTTGTAATACCCTGCAAAATATCAAACAGGCTACAAGGGTAACTCGTATATCTGACCTGTTGTGAATTGTATTTTGTCAAACTATCGACAGGGTATCGGCTAGTTGCGCTCTCTAGTCAAGAGTGTTTTTTTTTCTTTTAATTCATGTTTGCTATCCCGCTGATCATTTTAATCAATCAACTCGCAGCATTGTTCTGCCTTCAACGTCTTGGAAGCATCTGCTGCTGCTTTCTATTGAAAATCGAAGAATGAAGAAACTGAACTGAAAATATTTGCAGCTTTGCATTCGACCCCTGGACGCAGCTAATTTATCAATGCGGAGCGACATTGCAAATATTTTGTTTTGTAATGTAAAATAATATTTCCTGAGGTCCGGCTCTGCCCCCTCGGCACTGTCCGGTCCTGTTCAGGGGCAGCGAATTGAAAGGATGCCAAGGACTTCGCTCGCTTCGCTTGGTTTATGTGATTGAAAGCACATTGTGTCACACTTTAATATTTATGACAAAATGCCAGTTGGCCTTTAGGGGTTGTCGGACTATATTTAACCTTTCCTGGCAGCTTTTCCCAGCAGATTTTTTATGCTTCCCCACTCTACTCCTTCTTTTTTTAATTACGTTTTTCATCTTCAGGACGCTGCTGTTCCTGGCATTTCCTTGGCAATATTAGAGCGCAAAAATATTACACACTGCCATAGCATTTTTTTTATGACCCACTGACAGCAAGAGGCATTTTTCCATTACATTTTTTTCATTTTTTTATCTGCTGTGCTGCTGTTGTGTCACCCTTTTGCATTGACTTTCGACTTTGGAGCACATCAACCGCATTATATCAACCACAAATACCGCATATATAGGGCTCATATATAGCCCGAGCATGTAGAAAAACTCAATCAAACTGTTAATCGACTTGTGGTGCGCCCCACTCGCACCACTCGCACCACTCGTGCGTGCCGCTGCTGCACACACCCATTTTCCCACTCTGGCGACACATACAAACGTGTTGGTCCTGCCAGTTACCCTTTTTGATTGTTTTTCCATGAAATTTCCAACCATAAAATGTCAATAATATGTCTGCTATTTGCGCTCTTTCAATGATATGTTTGCACTGCGTTGGGCTGTGGGGGAATGGGGGGGGGGGGGGGGGGCATCAACCTGCTTAATGTCAATAGGCCATAATAAATGCTGAATTGGTTGGGCGTTCAAACTGTAGACCTCGCCAGATGCTATCCAATTTAACAGAGTCATATCTGGTGTTTAATGGATTGCTGGCTTTATTTTCCTTTTGCATTTGACAATATTTCAAAAAATATTTATTGAATTTTCAGCAATTTAGTCAAGAATTTTTTATTTCTCATCTAATTGACTTTTGCAGTCGTAAAAATGTATGGGAAATTGTAGAAATTGTTAGGAAATTTTTTTTGTTTGTATTCAAATTCTCTTCATTTGGAATTATTATTTTCTAAAAGTTTTGCGTCGTGTTTATGATTATAGACCCAATAACATGAAATGAATACTTCAATTTTTATAGCCATTTATTTAGAAGTGAACAAAGAACTGTCAACAAATTTTGTGGATGTTTAAAAAAATCTTCATGAATTTTATCTTATATTATTTTGAATGCTAAAAGGATGACAAGGAGATTCCAGATGACATAACGATATTCTAAAGGGTATACTTGATGCTTTATCATATACAAATGCAATGAAAGTCAGACAAGCGACGATGTTGAATCCCTTGCTTAATCCCTTAGATATTATTGTATTCTATATCTCAAATCCACCCAGCTCACATCCTCTTATTGCATTTTCTGCATAACGACATTTCGACGCTGACAGCTGGTGTTAAATTCCAACAGCCAGTCGTGTCAAGCTGAAATTGCTTTATTTCGAATAGAATTACATGCCTGC
Source organism: Drosophila robusta (assembly GCA_035043565.1). NCBI lineage: Eukaryota > Metazoa > Arthropoda > Insecta > Diptera > Drosophilidae > Drosophila > Drosophila robusta. The sequence continues at coordinate 4,846,290 of JAWNMW010000583.1, read as the reverse complement.
AATATGCCTAAGCTAGATAATCAATAAAATCTTTATTAATTGGAACGAAATAATTTCTAGTGTGGCCCTGAGAGATATTCAACGTGTCTTAAGGCCATCAACGATTTCAACACAAATTAACAACAATTAAATTTGCCCACAAAATAACAGATGTGTTTGATTTCTGTTGATGTTGTTGTTGCTTAAGTCCAATATTATTTTAATGCCACATTCAATCAGAAGTGTTGCCAACTTTAAGCCTCTTGCCAGAATAGTTGACAGCTTCGGGTCTGAGATTTACTGAAATGCCTGGGGAATGCCGCAAGTGCGGAAAATAAGTTAAATTAAACAAATCTAATGAAGTGTGTGTGTGTGTGTGTGTAGGTGTGCTGTGCTTGATGCATGAGTCCTTGGCGCACAACTGAGGCTGCCATGCGGTGGCAAGATAGACGACTTAGCTGCCAGCCCAGACGCCGCACGTGCCTCCGTTTGTGGCCAGCACGAGCGTACACAAACGATGTTGTAATTTCTGGCTACCTTCTTTCAAAATGATATAAAGCTGCCCCCGGCCACCAACCAAACAACAGCAACAACAATGAGAGCCAACAATGTGGTGACGGCATTCACAGCTCCTACTTATGGCCGGCTGTCTGTCTCTGTTCGTGTGTATGTGTGTGTGTGTGTGCGGCCTTGTCGTCTGGGCTTGTTAGCTGTGGCGATGCTCTCCTCTATGCTGGATGAGAGTCGCCCGTTTTATATACATACATATAGTATGTGCTTGCGGAACAGCTCTTGGCAGCCGCCGGGCCAGCAAAATGAGCAAGCGGAAACAATTAGCGTTGTAGCATTATTTGTAACATGCTGTTTGCCAGCCAGTAATTAAGTGTCTCATTAAAAAATGATAAATTTAAATGGAAATATCTTTTACAATGATGCTGCGGCTCCAGCTGCTTCGCCCAGACTGTCTCAAGTGCGCTTAAAGACATTCCAGTCGCTTTTCCTTTGCTGCAGAAATTTAAGAACTTCAAAAAGTTTGCAACCAACTCGCAAAAAAGGGAGAAACGACCAGATTTGAGGATGTAAAAGTTAGGCAAAAACTACACACGACGCATTCAGACATACTCTGGGAAAGGGTATTTACGCCGTGTCACGAAATGTGTAACACATAGAAGAAGATGTCTCTAATTCCATATATTACATGTATTCTAAGTCAATAACAATATTAATATATTTACTTTTTACTTTTTAGTAGGAAATTCGTATAAGGGTATTTTAACTTCGGCACTTTAAAGCTAAACACCCTCTCTTGTTTTCTGTTGTAATCTACAAATTGGCGCCTTAAACCCTTTTGTGCACTTTACACCCCCTCCGTTTGCCCTTTTCCACTCCCTCTGCGACTGCCAAATCGCAAACTTTTCCGGCTGGCTAAATTCAACGGTTTGTCTTTCGTGACTTTCAAACTTTAAATTGTTAAAATAAAAAAAGAAATAAAACAATTCGGTACTACAAAGTTTTAGGTTTTTGTTTTTTTTTCGGTTTTGATTGAATTTCATTTAAAGCCATCATTAGCATTTATGAGCAGTTACTACCGCTCATCTCTTCATAGTATACATGTGTGTGTGTGTATGCTACATGTAATTGAAAATAAATAGTTTCATAGTTCCATAGTCATGAAAAAATGTGCATAATTTAAACACTGAGCAAATATTTACGGGGCCAACACGAAATAAAAGTGTTTTGAGTGCAACGGTAATTGAATTAAAATAAATCCCTTCTGTAATGTGTGCTGTCAGCTCAAGTGACATTAAAAGCATTAAATAATAAATCTCTCTCATGCACAAAGTGCATTTAAATAAATCAGTTAACGTGAACATTTTCTTTTGCTTTTTCAACCTGATGTCAAATTGGTTTTAAACCGCGTTCGAAAAAGAGTAATACCTAAAGATGAATTTCAATTAAAGTAAATACTTGTATATATATTATTAATGTTCTGGCAAAATAACTTCATATTTATAGCTAATATCCCGGCAAAGAAGTTTATGATAATTAATAAACAAAAATAATTTATATGTGACTAATGTGTATTGAAGTAATAAAATTAATATTAAGTTGTAAAAAAGCTCTTATCCAAACAAGAAGAAACAAAATATATATATGTATACATATAATATTCCCCACTGGTGTGGTCTTAAACCTGAAGTCCCATTTGTTTAGTTGCCTGAATGAATAAAATGCCAAACTTTTCCAACCTAAATTCGACTTAAATATTGATCAGTTGGGCAGTTAGCAGTCATAACCCATTTATAGTGCTCGATTTCAGCCCACAAATCTCTGGCACTCGAGCTCTTAAATATTGCAATTTAGAATCCACACGTGTCCGTGCGCCGCGGAGCAGGCCAATGATTTTTATCAATTTCAGCTGGGGAGGAGGCAAGGGGGGCAGGAGTCAAGCTGCTGGGTATCAGTAAGCTGCCCGGATTGAGCAAAGTGGCAGCGTCGCGTGATTATGCCGCGCCACAAAATGGGGCAGCAGCCGCAGGGTGATAGACACAACACGCTGCATGGTCACGGAGCGGCTCCACTTGGCCTGCCATTGGCCGGGCATAAAAGACTTGAGCGATTAGTTGCAGAACGTGCGGTGCATGCGATGTCAGTTGCTGCGGCTGATGCGGCCCAAGACGGCCAGCCACGCGCCAGTTGCTGCGGCCGCACATAAAGCCAGGCTCAACAAAACCGCCAAGGGCGGCCCGAACAGCCTCTGGGGGCTTTAAGCCGAGCCGCCCATTTGGCGGCTTCTGCCATTTACAAGAAAACCAAATTGTCGTTCTCAACTGCAGATGCGCTTGGCGCCAATCGCATTTCAATTGTTTTTCTGCACAAATGTTGTAATTGCCAAAACATGTGTTTGTACAAAAGTGGACACGCCCACAAATGCTCGGCCACTGGGGTCACTTGTGTACTGTTGATACGCTTGCGAGGGGTATTTTAATTATGGCACGAAACATGTGACGCATTGTAGAAGTCGTTGTATCGTCAACTTTCTAATGTATCTATAATAATCAAACGAATCTGGGTAATTGAGAGCAGTGGTGGAGACAGAATTGCTTTAATATGATGTTATATTATTATCATATTATTTTTTAATCACTTTTCTATTTTCCATTCATATCAAATATAAACATATAAGCAAAATATCATCAACATATATATATTATAATATTGCTGTCGGGAACAACTGCAGTTAAAGATATAGATACATATTTAAAACACATATAAACGTACATGCAAGGGTATCAAATTGCCGTTGCGCCAAATATAACTGTTTTTTCTCTTTGCAACTAAAAATGGTTTTTTATTTGATTTATTTGCTTGTCCGGCAAAGCGTGGGAATTTTCATGTAATTGCTTCGTGTAGACATAAGGAAAATTTATATATAAACTTTGTAGGTGTGTATGTTGTGTGTGTATGTGGGTGTCCTCCTTTCTCTATCCTTATCCCTCTCGCTCCCTCTCTCTCCCTCTCTCTCTCTCTCTATCTGTTTTGTGTGCCTGCAGTGGGCTGCAGCTTCTTTCGTTCATTTTTTGGGCCATTTGGTCGATGCGATTAGCTTGTGTGGCTTTGGCTTTGGCTTTGGCTTAACCTAATGTGGCTACCAACTGGCCACGCCCACAGCAGCGTGTGTGTGTGTGTCCAATGCGGAAGTGGAAGTGCGCAGACGACATAAAGCTGACACTGGCCAATTAAGCACGGCAAATGAGCAGCAATCTTTTGACTCAATGATGCCCAAATGGCTCCTAAGGCCACCCAGCTACACCTTGGCCAGCCTTAAGCCCGACTTAACCGAAGTAAATCAAGTGGTTGTGTGTGTGTGCCTGCTCTGCTTTAAGTTCGTGCCGCATTTGTGTTACCTTAAGCAGAGAGAGAGAGAGGGTCTCTCGGCAGGACCCTTCACTAAAATTTGTGGCAACTGTTTCAGATTTCGCTGGCAGAACCCAAAACCCGCTGCAAGATATTAAGTTTCAACCGAAGCAACGTCAGCGCTCTTATTGTTGTTGAGATTTGTCGTTGTTGTTGCTGTTATTGTCGCTCGCGGTTTTCTTAGCTGTCCAACCCGTTTCAGTGTCAGTTGCCTGGTCAACGCCGCTTATTTCCTACCTGCTGCACTGGTCACGGTCGCAGGTTTCCCTTTGTTGTCTTTTGATTGCATTTTTAACGCTTCACGCCAGCGCTTCCACTTACAATAGCCACGCCCCCTGCCGCCCCCTCTTCGCAAATCCGCCCCGAAGTGCTGTAGCATTCACTGCATCACCTCTCCCTGCTGCTGCTGCTGCTGCTGCCTTTGGCATTTTGCTTTAGTTTAATTGAATTGCAAATGCCGCAAAGCTGCTGAAAATTCTTGCAACAAGCTGCAACATTGGTGGCCAGCGTCAAGTGCAAGTTGCAAGCCAATTGAAAGACATCAAAGAATTTCGGATATTTGTAGTTGATGTTATGTAAGCCCTGCAAATCGATAGCAACTGTTAAAAATTTACAAATGATGCTAACTTCTTCTTCCTTTAGTTAAACGGATATTTAAATGCAACATACATTTACAGTTTTTGCTGCCATTTTGCTGCTGTGTTTAAAATACATTTTATTTATTTAAATCATGGCACCCCCCACAAATAGTATTATTTTTTATTAATATTCAATATAACTATTCAGTGAAACTTTAACAATTACATTCAATTACGTTCTGCTAAATACTATCGATATATTTGCAGCATCAGCTTTGAAATTTCATTTATTTGAATTATTGCACAAATATTTTCAACCATGAAATGCCCAATCAGCATAAAGTTTATTTTTGTACATTTTTACAATAAATTGCAATCCATTTAATGTCTGCGTATAAGTTAACATTTTTTTAGATGAGCCAACTACTCATACAGCCCGAGCACGCAGTGAAACCATAAATAAAAGTGCAGGCCAAATTTAGAGAAGGCTTCGCTTTAAAATCACTTGGCTATTAAAGAAAAGCCAACAAAAAAAAACTTGGCTGCAAAATACAATAACAAAACACAAATCTACAGCCCGAAAATATATTATATTGTAATATAATTTCTCGAGCGTAAATCTAATTTATCAATTTGTGTGTGCAAAAAAAAACGACGTCGAGAAAAGCACAAAATCGAATAAAAGGCAACCAAAAGGCAAAAAAAAAACAAGAAACAGGAATCGGCCGCAACATTTGCTGCCAAATCAGAGAATTGGACAGAACGTTGCAAATGCAGAGGGGGTGTGCTGTGTGTGTGTGAGTGTGTTACTGTGGGTGTGAGTGTGTGCAGGGTTTCGCCAGCTTCTGCTCTCTATATAAAACGTGCCGCAGGCCTTGTGGTAATTGGCAATAAATGTGTTCATGAATTTTAATGTTGGCTCGACGGTCAGCGGAACTGCCCGCCCCGCCCTCCGCCTGGACCCTAAACGAGGTTACAAATCGAGCCACGCCTACGTCCAGGCATAACTCATAATATTATGCCAGCTGCTATTTTATATATATATATATATATATTTTTTTTTTGGACGGGGCTTAGCCTTTAGCCGGAATTTAATGTAATTTGATTTTGGCCGACGCGCAAATATTGAGATTTATTTCATTTTGAATTGTGCGCTAAAACAAAACATGTTTTACCATCAAGAACACAACACAATTGAGTTGCCGAAATCAACAGTAAATGAATACATTTGCACAGCGCGTAACTCGATAGGCGGCCAACTGAAGAAGCCCAGTTCGAAAACAAGGCCGGCAAACGGGGCATATCAGGCACAGAGCACTTCCGAACCCGACTCGGGGCGGAGTAACTTTTCGGTTTGATTTATCATATTCAATTACAAAAGTAGCGCACGTATTAAATGGCCGCATCCGTATCCGCCTGCCCTTCTGCCCTGCTGCTATCGACTTGTGACTGTCCCAAGCGGCGTATGAGTAATTTAGTTCGGCGAAGCTTAAACCACACACCACGCGCCACTCGTGGATCGTCTATGACTTGGTTGGCTGACTGCTTCCGGCATTTACTGTTTGCATTCGCGTAGGCAAATGGCCCCAACGTTTTCTCAGTGTTTAAATAGCACGAAAAGCGAACGGACAAAGAGTCCAAGAAATGTGCACGCTGAAAGCTGATATCAACAACTACTTTAGCCAAGTGCCAGCCCTTCACTCTTGCCAGCTTTCCCCAGTCAGCCCCCGACTCGCTCTCAGCCGTTCCGGCCAATTCGCGTGCGCCATGTGCTCGAGCGGCAATGCCAAGCGGCGGCCCAGAACGCAAACAAACTTTGCCAAAGTCCAAATGGAGCGTGTACGACGTCAGCTGGCAGCGCGGCCAACTTCTATGTAACTCAATGTGTGTGTTTTTCTCTTTGTGTATGTGTGTGGGCTGGTGTACTTTTGGGGCGTGCCTTGCGTGCGGCCTGCTCACAAATCTGCAGTTTCTTTAACGACTGACAGATGCTGACTGCTGGGTTAGCCGCCCTGATGCGGGCTTCAACCGTAGCAAAGTTTTCGTTTTAAGCAGATTAATTTTTAATTTGCCATTGGTAGATGAATTTATTTATCGTATGTTTGTTATTAAGTGACAGTTTAATGTTTGCTTAGTAAATGTTAAGACATGTTTGTCAGCGCATCTCAGTCAATGACAAAAACTCACAATGAAAAAACGTCCTTTAAATAAACAAAAGTTTTTACATTTTCCTTAGTATTTCTACTTAAATTTATTGGTCTTTGTCTGTCAGACTGTAATAAAAAAGTGTTTACTAATGGAAGAGTATTGTTGTTTTGCGCCTTTCTACGCAATTCTCATTAATTCAATTAGTGCCCGCAGATTTTAAGTTTCTCTTCCACTCTTAATCCACTCCTTAACATTTTTCTTTCTAATCTCTTAGTATTCCGCGCTGAGCTTCTTTTCTCTCCATCTGCCTTTTCTTTCGCTGCTATATCGCATTTCAAAGCAATTTCAATTTAGACAAGAAAATGTTTTTGAAGCAATCATTTTTTTAACGTATTTTATTGCAACGTATTTGAGTTTTTTTTAACTTTATTAATTGAAATGCAATTTACATCATTATTATTTTCTATTATATTAATAGGAAATTATTTAAATCCAAATGTTAAGAAAGAACTTTAACTGCATAATGCACCGAAGTTGCATTACTTTTAAATGCACTTTTGGAATTTTGCTGTAACTCATGCCACAAGTTAAATTGAGTGTGCACCCCAAAAAAAAACGCACTTGGAAATTGGGAATATGGAAAGAACTTTTTTGGGCGCAGCGCAGACGTAACTCAAGAAAGCTGTCCCCTCTTTTTCCGCTGCCGTGGGAGCCTCGGCATCGGCTCCGACTTCGGCTGCTGTCGCAATTTTTCACATTTACCGCAACAACTTTGCAGAAATATTACTCAAGCCAGCGCCCAGCAGCAATATCCTGACAACAAATCCAACGCGCACAATGCATAAGGTGCCGACGATGAGCCGGAAACTTGACAGTTGCTGCCTGCCTGCCTGCCATCCTCTGGCTGCCTCAGTAAAATGAAAAATATGCTGCACATAAATCCTGCGGCTTTCACATTTTCCGGCAATGCCTGCACAATGCCAAGGGCTGGGCAAAAAAAAAATAAGGCAAATAGTGAAAATCAAAAAGGAAAATCTTTATGAAAATTACATGTGCAAGTTTCATATTGCAGTTGCAGTGGAAACGCTTACGCATATTTGGCTTTCAGGCAAATTGAGAATGTCCCCAAGCACTGATACTGCTAGAGAGAGAGAGAGAGAGAGAGAGAGAGGGAAAGTGCGAGAGTTGCGCGCATTATAATTTCGCGCTTATTTTTGAGCTCGTTCCTCTAACCGCATTGTGTGCTGCGGCTAATTTATGCAGGGCGCGCAGTGCTGCGGCAAGTGCCACGAGACCACCGCAGTTTATCGCCGAGCGCACAAGTGTCCAGAGATGGCGACCACAAATCACTGAGGTCAAACATGGCGTATACGCAACAGACACACACACAACCAACCTAACACTAACATGTGTATACAAATGTGCAAAGCAAAACAACAAACAGCAACAACTAAAACAATAACAACTGCAACAAAAACTGTGTGCAACTATGTCAACATATGACACCACGTTGATTCCAATTTGAAAGTCTGTGAGTGTGTGCGCCAATCTGTGAGAGTCAATGAGTGTGTGTGTGTGGTTTTATAAATAGATTAGGAGTAGTGGCATTATAAAACAAGAAATAACAGTCCTCATTTGCAGAGTAGAGCGTAAAATACCCTAACAGACATTTTCTGTGCAATATATTAAAATTTTAAATTAGAAAATTTTGTGAAGTTTTACAATCTTTAAGAAACCTTTATATCTCGATTTGTTGCCTATTGTTCCTATAAAAAATATATGATGAGATTTTTTATGAATTTAATTCTTATGATAATTTAAACAAAAAACAAAATAAAAGATTTTATTTTCTACAAACAAAAACAATTTATTTTTATTAATCTTTAATCCATTTTTCTCTACTTCTATCCCAACTTTATAAAATACAAACAGTGAAACATATATTAAAAACAATATTATAAGCAATATATGCGATATACGCTTCGAGCTCCAAATTTGTTATACTTTTATAACTTGTAAATATTAAAATATTTTAAAAAATGAACAACTCTCAATTGCCTGTTCGCCTGGCAACTTAGGGGTCGATCTCTCCGATCTGATCATCAATAAATAAATTAATAATAAAAAATAAATAATAAAATAATAATAAACAAATTATATTATTTATAGTCTCCAATGGAACAAAATGTAAAAAGAATTGCAAATGCTCACCGCAAGAGTATTAAAAGAGCAAACAATGGGGGTGCCTCTAAAAGTTGAATTAGTTTCGACTGCGGACAAGTGTTTAGCTGTAATTAAAACCCCCACTAATTGCCACTCACCCAGCACCAAAGTTGACTACACAAAAAATGTAAAAAAAAGTCTGGAAATAAAACTTTCTGTATCTATCTATTGCAGATGCTGTTGAAGTGGCTGCTGTTCAGCCTGTGCATAATGCCGGCTATGTTCAGCAATACGGTTCGAAAGTGCCCCGTGGAATGCAGCTGTAGCATTGATGATTTGGATCGTTATCAGGCCATCTGCACTAAAGGTAAGTGGCGCAATAAGTGCAAAAGGTGCTGGCCTTTTGCCCTCGACAAGCGTCATATAAAAAAAGGGGGGCAAAGCAAAATGTACGCAAATTACGCAATGCACAAAGCAGTTGCCAGATAATCCATAGCTGCGGCGATTGTGGGTGTTGCTGCCACCGTCATTAGGATAACATCATAATTACAGAGCCAGTTACCACACGTAGCGGCCAAACAACTGTTATTTGCCAGTTCCCAGTTGGCCAATTGCAGAATAGTTCGATTTGTGAATGCTGCTCACGCACGGAATGCAGCGAGTACTTCTGGCTACACATATGAGTACTTGGCATTAACGAGTACTTTTTAAAGCCTGGCCATTCGTTTTTTTTTTGTACCCCCTCCTCACTTCAATTGTCTGACAATTTCAATTTGTTCAACTGTCATTTGCCGTCTACGAGGACTGCTTCCGTCTTCGAGCAGCCAAAAATCTATAATTTCAATTTAACGCTTGTTTGGTTAGCGCACACATTGTAAGTCCTCAAGTCCTTGAATGTGAATGTTTTGAATGTGATGCTTTTGTCGTTTTAATTTCGTTTTCCAAATGTTCGGCACAATAGCAACGGCACGGCTAAGCAGAGAAAATGCCATTGGCAGTAAGACAACGAAATGAGTTTCAATTTTGAAGCTTATTCGGCCTAAATTCAGGGCATTTATTTCAATTGTTCTACTATGGTTATTTATTATAAATGTTTAAGTTTTATTTACTTAAATCAAATGAATTTGAATTAGTCACATGCGTGAATGCACAGTTTTCAATAATTATATATGAATAAATAGTTTCAATACGTGAGGGTTGAACAAAAAATAGAAAATATTCAAGGCATTTATTTTTTATTATGTCATAGCATGGATGGGTTGTAAAACTATTGGAAAACATTAAATGAATTTACTTCTTTTCTATTTTATTTTTAAATGTTTGCAACAACATTAAAAATGCCAAAAATTAATCACATTTCATCTTTAATATTGCGAAAATTAATTTAAATTTATATTTTTAACTTTTAGAACATCAGCTGTCTAAAAGCGTTTTATACTCTTTAAATAATATATATAAAATACCTCAATAAAAGACTGAAATAGCAATTTAGGTTATGCTACTAATGAGCAGTGGCAGCTTTTGGCTGAACTTCCAGTGCATTGCCCCTTGCCCCTTGCCCCTTTTTAGGACAATGCAACAAAACTCGTAAATGCCAACAAAATTGCAAGCGCGTTAAAATATGTTACAATCAGTGTTAATGCTATGCATTTTTTATGAAAATTCCCGCAGCGCGCTGAGGCCATATAACAAACGCTGGCCCCAACAGTACAATGAGCCACACACACACACACACACCCACACACACACAGTTACATATATATAATGCATTGCAAGAATATAATAAAAGTCGACAACGACTGCGGTTACAAAATTGTATAGCATACAAATGGTTGGGGCAGCAGGAGGTAAGAAGACACAGTTGTTAAGGATAACGGAAAACTGGTAACTGGTAACTGGAAACTGTGTTTAGTTGTTGCGATTTCGAATAGGGGAACTGCCCCGGCTTCAACCAAACAACCAAAACCGTGAACATTGTTTGCATACACAAATGGGGAACGTTGCGTTCTGCAGTTAACGATCTCGTTGGCATTGTTAACCTTGGCTATTGTTGCCAAGCTGAATAAATTTTATTTTTATCACCGTGCATAGAGCACAACTAATTTAGTTTAAGTGACGCTCAGCTGACCTTCAGTTAATTACGAATTTTGTTGCTCTTTCTCGCAGGCGGCCTAAGCTCCTTATCCGCCAATCAGCTGGACATTGATGTCAAGGTCATAATTATACGAGGACCACGAAACTCCATTACCATTGGACCGGCACTGCGACAGTTTATGCAGCTGCAGGTGCTGCGCATCACCGACTCCAATCTGCCAGCGATTGGCGCTGAGTCCTTATGGGGCCTCAAATATCTGCGCATATTAGGTGAGTAATCAATTCTTTATAGCTCGCCACTAAAAATCGCCATTTGATTTACGTGCGCGTAAAAGCCGTAGCAGCGATTTCAATTTAAGCAGCTGCGCATAGTTAAAACACCGCCCAGCGATATGCAAATAATACAGAATCGAAACGATGCGGCCCAAACAGGCCGAACGCTGTACGCAGGACGCAGGCAACCGTTGCGGTTGTCCTGCAGCCTCGTAAAAGCCAACGCAAATAAAAGTGCGCGTCGCAAAATGTTAAATGAGCGCCGTCGACGTTGCGGTCGACAGCACAAAGTAATCCCATAGTGAGGGTATTCCCACTTATTCGCATGACTTGTGACTCATAGAGCAAAATGCCACACTCCCACTCAAAATCAAATACTCTAAGCGGTGTTAGGAACTATTACGCAGTGGCGCCACCTGGCGTGACTATGCAAAGGCTTTGCTCTGTTAGAAAATACATATGCCATGTCAGAGTTGCGTGTCAGTCTCCAGTTGTGCTGTCGGGCAGCCAGTGTTGTAAAACCTTGTCTTTTTTAATTTTTAATGATGAGCGATTTTGCATTTTCTTTTCTCAACCTGCATGATATTTTAAATAATAGAAAAATTCATAATACTTACATTTTAAATGCAGTGTTGTTAAATGTCAACCGGCTAATACTGTCAGTTTGAAGTTTAGACTAAAATTGTCCAACACTGTAGCTGAAAAATATTTTATTATCGAGATATCGGATAACAAATATTTTTATTACAAAATTTTTCATAATTACTTCTAGAATTTCATGCAATGTTTGTTTTATGTGAAATGTTGAAAACAACATCTAATTTATTTTAAAATTAGCAGCATTTTTTAACAATTGCGGAAATAACAGAAATAGGCTTGACTGACAGTCTTTACCAACATTATTTTCATTCAGTCACCGACCAAATACTCATCGCATTCAGTTGTGAGAGCATTAGAGTGTTCGGTCTGGCGCTATTGGGTTTTCTTGTTTGTCAATAAAATTGAAATTGATGCGCCAAACAACGAAAAGCGACCCAGAAATAAAATAAGATTGGGCCAAAAATCAAAAGTAAAAGTCAACCAGGCAAATGCGTCGATATCGCTCAGCGCTTTTCAACTTGTTTATTTGTGTTTTATGTGCGCGTCGTTGTCTGTTTGCGGAACGAGGAGCCGGGATTCGGAACGAGGAGCCGGGGCCCTCCAATTATTCACATGCACAAATCTTTGTTTTTTACCCGAGCTGCTTGCCAAAAAGTCAGAAGTCAACATAAAACAGGCACACGCAGACACACACACACACATATACACACGTCCTTAGACACACACTCACTTGGAACATGCGGAGAAAAAAGTTGTTGCTGCAGTTAAAAATGTTGCCTCTAGTCAGGCATCAAATGGCATTTTTTTTTGTTCGTCCGCCCGCCGTTTCTATTTAAATTAATTTTTGGCAAATGTTTAAAATGTTTAAGTGGGCGTGGCACGCTGCAGCTGACTCTGCCTCTGCCACAGTGCCAGCTCCTTCTTCGGCTTCAGCTGCCGACACAATGGCAGCAACTAGAACAAAAGTCTCTCTTCTAGCTTTTAGCTAAAAATGCTACTCATGTTGCCTAGACAAAGGGGCGTATGTGTAATGTGTTTTGTGTTCCGTGCTTTATCTGTGGCAACTTTGCTTTTAAATGGGGCACTGTATAGACGTCGAAATACTTTCGTCTGTGCTGCTTTTTCTACAGTTTGTTTTAAAGTTTCTTTTATTTTCGATTTTTTTATCTCGATTTTGCTTTTCGTTTTTAGTTGCATTCACTTCGTTGTGCGCTGAACCGTCCTTTATTTACTCTTTCGATTTTTACAGCACAAATATTTACACAATGTTAAGCAACACAAGCCCTTTGCGGTTATTAAATATTGCACTCCGCCCTACAAATATATATATATTGCATATATCATATAATAATACAATTTTCCATTTTATTTATCTCCACAAAAAAATGCTTCATACTTTGGTGCGTTCAACAATTGCTGACGAAATACCATCAATAATAAAAAATATGCCAAAATATGCACTGTCGTCGGACACAGATCTATCGAAGAATAACATAACAAACATTACGGAGAATAACTTTCGTGGCCAGGATAATCTGCATGAATTGGATTTATCAAAAAATAAAATTTTACGCATGGCCAGCTCAACATTTCGCCATCTGATGGTGAGTAACAACATATAGGGGACTGATATATTTTTATTTAAATTTTTGCAGTGAAAAACACGGTCTCATTATATGCAAATATTTATTCTATAGATATATTTCAATGCATTAATAAAGTTAAAGCTTAAGACAGCGTCATTGTTAAACTATCGATAACTGTGCAGAAATTTGCGAAAAGTTACCAAATTAGTTATATTAGATAGATTCCTTTGACTACGGCAAACTATTGCAATTGTAAATTCAAAACAGTTAGCATCCCATTATAAAGTCATTCGGCTCTACTCGCCAAATCGCTTCTTGAGAATCTAAATCAAATATTAGCGCAGTTCTCGACTGCATAGTTTTGTCTTTGCTTTGAGCCACTTTGTAATAAATATCTAGGAATTTTTAATAGCAGACACAAAATATTGTTGACTACATTTTGGGGCCAAGCGAAAGTTCTACGTGCTCGATTTTAAGTTTGCTGCAGCTGCAGCTCCTTGTGCCCTGGCTGCCCGGCGGAAGTGCCAGTGCACAAAAGTTGGTGCGTTGTCTTCAATTTGCTTTCGATTTGGTTTTCCCCGCTGCTGTTGACTTCCTCTCTGGGTTCCTTTTCCAGCAGCAGCAGCAGCGTTTGAAAGTTATCTTTTTCGGCAGTTTCCGGTCCGCAGCGGAGCACTGGCCGTATTTGCGCCTCGACTGATTTATGAATTATTAGCCATGAATTTTGCGTTGTGGGGTCGCACGAAATATTATTAATTTGGTGCGTGCTGTAATAAACTTTTGGCAATTGCACAACTCTTTGGGTGCAGGATCTGCGACGTCTTAATTTGGCCGACAACTCAATCGTGGAGCTCGTGCAGCGCAACTTCTTCATGCTGAGCAGACTCAAGTACCTGGACTTGAGCGGAAATCCGCTTCAGGATTTACAGCCGGATGTCTTTCGCGATGTGCCCGTAAGTAAATACAATAACAAACAGCAACAACAACAGCCACAATAACAACCAGAAACTCGTTACTGTACGCACTTTCCTGTACTCCCATTTTCTGGTCTCTGCTTGAATTTCCAGGAACTGAAAGTACTCAAATGCCGCAATTGTCAGCTGAAAAAATCAATCCGCAATTGTACAATTTATTGCCGCTTTTAAGCGAATTGGATTTGGGACGCAACGAGGTTTGTCGCCAACCCATTGGAAACTTCTCAACCATTTTCCAATTATTTTTATTCTCGCAACTTTACTGTTTTCCTTTACGCAGTTCAAATTCCTTGACAAGGATGAATTTCGCGACGTGACGCGTCTCACAAAAGTTTTACTCGACGGCAATCAATTGTCTGTGGTCGTGGACCAACTCTTTCGCATGCAGAAAAGTCTTAATCACTTGGGTGCGCCATTGAAATTATAGTCATTTAGCTTCTAGCAAACTCACTCAATTGCCCATTTCCCGCCCCGCTCCCCTTTTTAGATTTATCGTACAATCGCCTGGCCAAAGTGCCAAACGATTCGTTCCTGCAGCTGACCAATCTAACATTTCTGGATCTCTCCTACAACAAACTGGCCCGTCTGGAGCCGCAGTCTGTGCGCAGCTTACGCAACTTGCGGGTGCTGAACATTAGCGGCCTTATGGATTTGAAGGATATGCGTGAAACATTCGAGGTGAGTTCGCAATGGAAGGAAGTTACCTAAAAAACGTTATTCATTAGGCGAGAGGTTTTTCCAATTGTTCAATTATTTTCTCATAATTATGCAGACAGCTCATCGAACTGTTAAGTATTTAGCAAGAGAATAGAAACAGTTTAAAACAACTCCTGATTAGCTTTTAAATTTTTTTCCTAGTGTTTATCTAATTGTTAAATAATTGACAAGCGTATAGACTGAGTATTCCCATGTATGTAAAACATATGCTTTAAATTAATATATATATTACCGTGTAGTTTAACAGCAGTTTACTCTTCCCTAGAAAAAATTTAAAAATTTAATTTAAAATTTTATTTTTCATGAATTTAAAGCGTGGCTTAAAAAACACTTCGATCCGTTAGCTTGCAATATATTCAAGCTTTATCAATAGCCATAACCTGATTAATCTGGAAGACATTACAGCCACGCAGACATCTTGATTGAGTGCGTGGCAATCCATCAATTAATGTTGAAATTGAATCTTATCTTTTTAGCTGATACCAAACCTGACGCACTTGGCCATTGCGGATATGGGCCAGCTGCCAGTGGGCCTGTTATCGCCGTTCCGACAGTTGCGCTATTTGAATATCTCGGGCAATTCATTGGATAACATGGCACTGCAAGTTATCGATCCGTGTCGTGAGCTTGAGGTAAGTCAGCCCGGTGATTGAATGAACAAAGTTGAAGTTATTGCCAGCACAAAGCTGGCCACGTCCCACAAAAGCAACTGCAATTTTTATTGTGCTATCTAACCGGCGTTGTTGGCCTTGTGTGTGTTTTAGCCGTCTGTGAATGTGTGTCGACAATTGTGTATTTATTTGGCTGATGATAACTTTTTGGCCAATTGCAAAATATTTCAACGAGCAACAGTGTCTGAATGACAAAATGTCATTGCTGCCTGTTTGCAGTTTGCGTAAGCATTCAACATTTTCCGTTTCTGTTTCTGTTTTTGTTTCTGTTTTTGTTTCTGTTTTTGTTCTCTGCAAATCGCACAACTCTGACAACAAGTCCCCAAAAGTTCGTTTTGTAACTGTGCCTACGCCAACTTTTGTCTCAGTCTCTGTTGTCCTGTCCGTCTGTGTCCTTGTACGTGCTTCCTTCGGTGTCACTTTATCTCCCTGCCTCGATTTTACCCTTTTTCTGTATTGTTTTCATAGTTGCGCTGTCATTGTGATACCCTGTAGCCAGGAAATGGGCTGAAGTGGGTTGAATAAAGGAGCACAAAATGCATGTCACAGTCAGAACTGGGCATCCTTAACTCAATGAAGTATAAAACTTAGCACGCGTTGATAAAAAGAACAAATTAAAAAATATCACCATATCATCTATTTTCAACTTTAAATCCAATACAATTTTTAAAAAATAAATATTCACACAATGCATTAATTTAATAAATACAAAATTTGTCCAATAATCGATTATGGTAGTAAATTGATAAGTGCTAAACAAAAATCGAATTTTGAAAATATATTATTTATACTTATATTTAATTCTTATATGTTAATGTGTATTATCTGTAATTTTATTACTTATAGAAGTCTTTATGTTGTCAATTAATTTTCTCCTTCTTGAATATCAACGAATAACAGAGTATCATCTTGTTGAGCTTACGCTCATCCGGAGCATCCCCCACATTGTTTTCGTAGTTGATGTCCTGTTGACTATGGCAAATTTATGGCGCAACAACAATCAGTTGATAGCCATTAAGCTTTTCATTTTAATTGAATTTAATTGTGTAGAGCAGCAGTAGGACACTTCAGTTAAGCCTTTGGCATTCAACTTGTTGTTTGTTTTATGTGCCATCATTGGGCTGGGCCAACAATTACACAATGCTGGCATTTGTAGCTAATTGCAATTTGATAAGCAAATTCGATACAAATGACACAAATAGTTTTTCTGCATTTGAAAACTTCCGTTTCTATTACATTCACAGTTTTTGGACTTATCGCGAAATCAATTGTACGGCATCAATGCGGATACGGCGCTGCGCATTCAGGGTATACGCAATGTGCGGCTGGACAACAATCCCCTAATATGCGATGAATGTCACATGGGCAAATTAATAAACGTTGTGCGACAAGTAAGTCAAATGCAATTGAATATAGCTCGATGCGTACGACATTCAATTAGTTCTCAAAGCCCACCTGATTGATGACATCTTAAAAAACAGCAACAAAAAAACCAGAACAGCTCATGTTTTTTACTTGCATTTTCTTTTTGATTTCTACAGCTGCAATGGAAATGGGATACGTATCCCATTTGTTTTTTGCCCAAAAGTCTACGTGGCGCTGAAATAATTAATTTGGACATTGGCGGGCTGCACACGTGCCTCGATTACATCAGCGACGAGGAGCAGAATGCGGCAAGCACTTCATATAACTTTCTTGAACATGGTGAGTGAAATTGTGAAAAAAGTAAAAGTCCGTGGAAAATGTGTGGGCTTAAAAATTGAATCAGTCGTCGGTCCTCTGCCTGATTTCGGTTTACTAATTTGCTGCGCTTATTTATTCATTATATTATTTTTTTAATATTTAAGAATGTTGTTTATACTGTATGAAATCGTTTATTTCACTCTGGCCCATAGGCTAAAATATAATTATATTTTCAGTGCCTAATATTAGCAAGTCACTTAACTTATAAAAAGCTTACAATTAGCGATAAATGAAATATTATTAGTTCTAATCGATCTTTCTAATCGACTTAATCGAGATGGGCTTGCCATGTTGGTTGTGCGTGTGTATCTCAGGCTAGTTCAAAACTGGAAGCTTCACAGATGCACTTCAGGTCCGTGGACTGTGTGTCCGCTGCGATGCGAGGCTGAAATTTGGCCACTGTGCTGCCCTGCGGTGTCCGTTTTTTTGGTTGCTCGCTATCAGCCACCTGCAAGTGCTCCTCCAGCGTTTGACAGGTGGGCGACGCTCGCGGATCGTTCGATGCCGTCGTGTTTGCATCGGGTCGGGTGTCGCAACTGGTCGACGATAAAGGTTGCTCCTCGAATTGCGAGGCCTCGTAATTGTGCAAGTTCGATTGCCAGATGAGCAGCCGGCGGTCGCCGCCGGCGGTGGCGAACTTGTCGCCGTTCTGGGTGAAGGCGACCGCATTGACCCCGGCCGTGTGGCCGGTCAGCGTGTATATGGGCCGGCCCTCGCGCAGGTCGTGAATGCGTATGGTCTTATCGTCGCTGCCGGACAACAGGAAGTTGCCGCTGGCATGGAAGGCCAGATCGTTGACGGGCCCCGCATGCACCGCGTAGAGCAGCAGCAGCTGGCTGTTGGCCACATCGAATACCTTGATGCGACTGCAGCCGAGGGCGGCGGCCACCATGTTGCCGCACGGATGCCACGCAACCTGGCGCGGCGCCGCACGCTCCTTCTCCTCCGTAAAGCTGCGCACGCACTTGCCCGTCTCCAGCTCGTAGATGCGCAGCGATCTGTCATCGCTGACGGTCGCAATTAGCCGCCCGTTGGGACTGAACTTGGCAGCACGCACCCAGTTCTTCTGCTGGGCAAAGGACGAGATGAACCGGCGCCGTGGCACGCACCACAGCTTCACCGCCTTGTCGTCGGAGGCGGTCAGCAGCAGCTGCCCGGTTGGATCGAAGTCAACGCTGCGCACGGGCTTGCTGTGGGCCACAAACTGAGCGGAGACGCCGCGCACCTTCGGCTCCCACATCTTGACAATGCGATCGTGACTGCAGGAGGCCATAAAGTTGCCCAGGGGCGACCAGCTGACGCCGTACACGGCCGCCGAATGGGAGGTAAAGCGAAGGAAGCGCGCCGATTTCTTCAGGTTCCATATGACGACAGTGGCGTCCAGGGCGCTGCTGGCGATCTGGCTGCCGTCCGGGCTGAAGCGCACCTGGGTGATGTTGCCGGTGTGTCCGGTGAAGTGGCGTTCCAGTGCCGGATCATGAAACATACTAATATCCATTATTCTTGTTCGACTTCAATAAGTGTTCCGACAAATTTTCAATTCAAATCAAACAAAAAAAATGCTAACAAAAAAAATTGCTTTAGCTTCTCAGGGCTACTATGTGACTCACAAAAAATGCTCTACTTTTAATTTTTTCTCTCTTTATGTTTTCGTTCGACAGGTGGTCTTAATACCCTGGCTATTTTGGGCGGCATAATTTTCGTGCTAATTGCCGTTATCATACTATCCCTGGTGGCCTGTTTCTCCAAGAATCGCGCACGCTACTACACCAGAGAGGATCATCTAAATGGCAGTAAGTGAATAAACGTGTCTATGGAAAACGTACCTTTAAGAACTACTGAGAACGTTGCAGTCGGGTATAACCGACAGTGGAATCAATCAAATCATGACCAAAAACAGTTTAGATTTAAATATTTGAGCTATGTTTGTCAGTTTTATATCTATATATTCCAAGGTTCAACTACAATAGAGGCCAAAAAATTGCTGACAAACAGACGGACATTGGACAAACCCAATATACTCTTTTCACTTCGAGTGCGAGTATAAAAACTGACAGAAAGTAAAGCCGGAGACGCTAAGCTGTTGGTTTCTAAGTGATGTAATGCTTTATTCCTATTCGGGCAATGTGCCAGGTTTGAGCCGGAGCGGGCCAAAAGACAAGGCGTCGAAATGAGAAACTGTCTGTTTGCATTACCTGCTAAGACGGCACGCGATTTATGTGCCCTTTAAAGGTTATTTTCTCGGCTTTTAAATTTTTTGCTAGCCAGCACGTAAAATTTTTGTCGAAATTAAAAAGAAAGAAGCAGCCGCACTTAATTAATTACAAGTACGTGCTTCATTATGTCGAGTAGCCGTTGCCCCCCCCCCCCCCCCTCATGCCCTTTGCCTAATTGAGGAATAAATAAATTTCAAGCTGACCTGCGTACCTTGGAGGCCGGGCGTTAATGTTTGTGCGCACACCTGCCCAACTTGGTTACCTGAGCACAAATTGGCCCTGGGGCCAACGTGGTCGTGGCCATTCAGCAGAACGCACTCGAGGGAAACGCAGCACCAACGAAAAACAAAGCAAACTTCGGAATTTTGCGCAATTGTAGCAAGTTTTTTTTTCGGGTTTTTGGCAAACAATAAAAAATGGTCGCCAAGGCTGTCGGAACAAAAACTTTGTGCCACACCGCATTCGATTCCCTCGATAAGCGAACAGCGTACGAAGCGTAAAAAACGATTCGTGTTCAAGCAGGGCAAAAATACTCAAAAATTTCATGCGGTGGATGCCGCAGGAGTTGAGCAGACTGCAAATAGACCGCGGGCAGCCAAAAACACGTCACTACGACTATTGACAATTGCAGGCGCTTTCACAAGAATTTTTCCAGACGTGCCCGATAGGATGCGAATAAACAATAATCAGACGATTCACCTTTTTCTGCAGCGAAAATTTAAAAAACCCTGCACAATTTCCATTGCAAAAAGAAAAAGCATTGAACAGACATAGAGAGAGCAAATTAAGCTGAATTTTATAAGTAGGATAAAATTATGTAAAGTAAGTTAATAATTATTCAAAGTTAAAATTATAAAAAAATATTAAAAACATGTTACATCACGACTTGCAGAAGTATTTAAAATGAGAGTATCCCAAATGTACTTTTATGTGAACTGGAGGCTTTTTAGGGGCAAACGAATTTTCACAGGAAAACTAAAAATTTATGAAATTGTTTTTGGCCATTAGTATAATAGTTTAAGGAACACTTTAAGCTTGAGAAAAAAATAATATATATTTAAAAGAAAATGTTAAGAACAACAGAGGCAGTTGGTATACTAGTTTCAGGAACACTAAGTTTAAACAAGTAAAAAGGGAAATATATTCCTTTTAACGAAAATTCTAACAAGAAAAGAAAACATAAATAAAACTTACTTAACGATAGTTCGGCTGAGCACTAAAATTTAAATAACTTTAAATACAGTTTGACAAATTAATTATTTTATATCGAGGGCAAATTGAAAAGTTAGTTTCATAAATTTAAACCATATTCCATAAATATCATATTCCATTATTTCAAAACTAATCTAAACTATTAACCAGCAGTTGCTAGAATTGTAAATATTATATTTATTGTTTTTTAATTGTACATCTGTTTACAAATATTATACATATTTTCACATTTATATTTAAAAAGAGCGTTTAACTAACTCCGCCTGTTTTCCCTTGTTCATCTCTGGCTGCTGTTTTGTTTTTCTCGCTCAGGCGACAGCAAATGCTTGGAGAAGAACTTGGAGGCAACCACAATAACAACGCTGGGCAATGGCAGCTCGCCAACAACAACAACGACTCTGACGCTGGCCACGTCGCCGGCAGCTGCCGCGGCGACACCAACAACAAATGGCGCAACCAACGGACTCGTTCAAAGTCCCGCCAATGGCAGCACGCCGGCTCGTGGCGGCGGCGATATCGAGCGCCAATCGGGATCCACTGCCGGCAAGGAGATCAACTTTACGTTTCCCATGGACGATCGCGTTTGCACCATTGATGAGCTCGTTTTGCCGCCAGCGCCGCCGCCGCCGGCCGTCGCCCAGGTGCATCAGCATCCGAGCATGGGCAGCCTGATGTACAGCGTTTCGCAGTCGCCGAACGGCGGCTGTGTAACGGCGCGGGCAGCGGCTTCCGCAGCCGCAACGGTCATTCCTCCTGGCGCACCCTCGCCGATGCCGATGCCGATGCCAGGACCCGCTGAGGCAGTGGTTGTGGTGCTGCCACCGCCGCCGCCGCCAGCACAGCAGCAGCAACATCAGCAGATGGGCAGCCTGGCCAGCCTGCGCGAGGTGCAGCAGCAGCTGGTGCATTTGAGCAGCACCCTCGAGCCGCTGGTCAGCGTTAACTGACCCAGGGGCTTGGCAGCAGCATCGACCGCAGCATCGGCGGGCAAGTTTGCCAAGCAAACACTGAGCACGACACCGACGTAAGCCACAGGAGAGTTGCCTAGTTGCATGGCCGCAGCAACAGCCACAGCCGTTGACGTAGCCGTAGCTGGCGTGTGGCACGATTGCAGCTTTTAGCAGCAGCGTCCGGCGAACGGGTCGTATAATTAATGACAGTGCGCTGGGCATTGTTTTTGGGGTCAAATTGAAGTGACGTAATTAGGATTTGAGTTTGTAATTAAGTACATTAATCATTGGCGCGCATGTCTGCGCTTCCCTCCCACTCTCGCCCCTACCCTCGGAAAATATGTAAGAAAATCATTAAATAAATAAGCATTCATAAATTAAGATACTGGGAACTTAAGCTATAACTGCAATACATATGGGGTGTTTGGAATTTCAATAATACTTGGAGCGCATTTCTTCCTGAGCATTTTCATGCACATATACTGCCATTTTCCTGATTATGAAAATATTGCGCATACGCAGCATATTACCAGCGTTTCATTAAAATATTTGTAGTTTGGTTTTTAACACTTTTTATAAATATACCTTTGCATCTGTGTGTATATAACATTGTGGACAGATTGTCAACACAATTAATATAAAATACAAAAAATATATAGAAACAAAAAATCAGCAAATTTTTATGATTAGAAAAAAAGTTTCACATTTTAAATGTGATCAAATTTTATTTTGTAAATATGATAGAAAACTGGAAATCTTTTGAATAAAGAAAATTTAAAATTGAAAATACAAATTGTATATTTGGCAAAAGCGATTCAAAATTGAGCAGCCGTTTAGACAAAAAATAATCTAAAGTATAAATTTAAGCAGTAAGACAAGTATATAAAATTAGCGCGTAGGTAGTTACATAGATTTTAAACATATATAAACATAAAAACATTTAAATATAAGATACAAATAAAATGTACAAGTTAAGCATAAAAAAAAAAACAATCATTTAAATGTTCACAATTGAAACCCAACCAGTAAACCCAAACGATTTATTTTTATTCATATTACATAAAAAAATACACACACACAAACAGTAAATTTCTAAACTTAAGTGCATTTTATTTAATTTGTATAACGGCTAACATTTTATTTATGTTCAACAGCAAGTTTAAGCACTAAATCAGTAATAAAGTGTGACAGTTTATGGAAGATACTAAACAAAAAAATAAAAAAAATTGTAAATCTTTAATTTATTACAAAACAATTTTAACAGCTACGTGTCGCACTTACCACAAAGGAAAACCCCCAGCGAAAATCGTTTAGAAAAATCATATAAAAATAATGGAAAAGCGAAAAAACCAAAACCAACCGCAGCTAAACGAGGGGGACAATGCGAATCAGCGTTGCAATTTATTAAATAAAAATGCGGCACTTGCAACGTTTTGCGGTTACTTGGGGCGTCGCCACTTGATCGCACTTGCCGCCCATTATGCGCCATTGTGTGCGTGTGTGTGTGTGTGAGAGAGTCTGAGTGTGAGCGGCAACTAGAATTATGCTTGTAACATGTCGTGCAGCATGTGCACAGATGCACAGCCCGCTGGTTTGTCCCCAAGTGTGAGACCACAACGGCCACCATTTTAGCTCAACGCAAATGAAAATTGCTTCCGTTTCCGTTTTGCGACACACTTCCGTCGTGGCCTGGTCTGCGGCTTCCAATTCGAATACGGATTCGCTATTGTTGCTGATTGCGCCGCTGTGAACTGCTGCTACCATATATGGCTTTGATTTACTCGCCGAGTGCACTCGAAAGATTCATTGATTCTCTTAGTTGATGGGGCATGGGAAAAAGAAAATGCTTTTATAACATGCTCGCAGCAAACTTCAAATTGCGCATTATGCTAGGTTGCAGCCATTTGTTTTGGCCAGCCATGAATCGAACAGACAAGATTTTCACTCTCTCTCTCTCCACGCTTTTACTTCTGGCTTGTTCGAAAGTCCGGCAGGCTCCACTCTATAGCACTTGAGTGGCTGACAAACATTTGAATTTATGCATGAATATAGAAGAAGGCATTCGATGGCGCTCAGTGCTTTGTTGCTGCATTCCAAATGCATTCGCAATTGGTGCGGAGCATCGAGAGTTGCTGCAGCAGCAGCAGCAGCAGTCCTTAAGTAGCTGCTGCCTTGGACAGCGCATGCAAATGGAGCATGTGGCTGCCGTTCACTTGAGATCGTACATCAATATTAGTGCACTTGACACTCGACGAGTTCCGGGCCCGAATTGGCAGCACTTGCCGGCATTGATTAACATGAGCTGCCCGTAAATTGCTTGGCAACTAAATTAAAAAAGAAAATATACCCAAACACATCCTCCTAAACATCTGGCAATGGAGCTACACTTAATCCACTTACGTATAAAATCACATAGCGAAAATTGCGCATACGCAGCGTATTGCAGCCTGGCTTTTTACGTGCTTGAATGTACAACATTTTCACAACAGGCACTTCGAAGCAAATTGATGAAGACGCTGCCAACTTGTTTCCCATCTGCTGCCTCACTTGACTAGCAACTTTAATGCCGAGTGCTCCGGGCAGGAAACAGCCAGCAGCTGCCAACAGCTGCAGCACCTTGGCTTTGTTCAATAGCCTGTCAGGGATATAAAATCGACTCGAGCCAGCTGCCTGCTGGCTTCCACTGTGCCTGGGTTCTCTTCTCTTTTTTTTATTAGTTTTCGGTGCAACAGTTGTGGTTCGATGTGTAAATTTAATCAATCGGCATACTCAAGTACACGTCAGAGCTGCACCAGCCACTCCCCCGGCCTGCCCCGCCCCGTTCCGGCTACCTGTCCGTTTTATGACCTGAATCCACTTTGGATGTGCACAAATTTTGAAATTTAATTAAGTGTAAGCCTGCAAATCTCTAGCAAATAGGGTCACATTTAAGAAAGATATAACTTTCCGAACTCTTACTGGTCAGGACTATTGATTGGCATTCAAAAACTACAATTCTAAAATTTGAATAAATTTGAAAAAAATTATGAGTGGTAACATCCCGGTTTTGCCAAAAATGGAGAAGTTATGAAATTAAATATTTCTAATAGCCAATGAGGTATATATTTGCGAGATCAGACTACATATAGCCGAAAATTAATAATAAAGTAAAAATAATAAATTAAAATTTATGCAAATCAAGTTGATTTTTTGTAGCAGGCCAAAAGTATGCACGACTAAAAATACTTGTGGCACCTTTAACATAACGCCCTCTTTTAACTTCCAGCTGTTTTAAGTTTAGCATCCAAAAGTCTCCAATTGCAGGCCAGTGTCTGCCACGAATTTAAGCTGCAGATAATGCTGCCCATACAAATGTGCAGTAACATTGTTCGACTTCCACATTTGTATCGAGCTGCTGATTTCTGTTCGCCTGGTACCTTGGGCACAATTTGTCTTGAAAACTTGCGAGCCGTCGCCAGCTGGCAGCTGATATAAAAATTACTAGAATTTGTTTTAATTGGAAATAGTGGGCGTTTCGAAAAATATATGCGACTAACGAGTCTGTCTGTGTTCAAAGGTTGGCTAATTTTAGAATGACAATAGAGTAATTGAGTAGAATTATTGCAAATGATTGCTGTCGTAATTAATGGGAACCAGAATTTAGTTAATATCTCATAAATGTACACATTTCAATATGAAAAAGACAGAACATAGTTTTAAATAGTTTTCTTTTTCTTTTTTATATATATTCAATATTTGATGATAATTAATGTAAATAATTAAACTAAAGTAAACATTTTAAATGATAGTACATTTATTTATTAGTTAGGAAAATTAATTAGATTAAAGCAAGGGTTATATAGAGTAAGATTTCCATTTAACGCCTTTCGAATTTCAGAGAAAAGTAAATCAGAACAAGCTTAATCTGAATTTTATATTTGAATATTGATTGATTAATCAAAGTATGAGCAAAGTGTGCATATTCGAATTAGTTGACAGTATCCATCGCTGCTTGGCTAAAGACAATAAGAGCCATTTGACTATAGCACTCAGCTGTGCCAATCAATCAAGCTGTCAGTGAACTATTAACCCTTACATATTGCCGCATGACAAATCGCTTCTGACATGCCAAAAGGCATGACAGGCAGTGTCTGTAGTTACGGCTACAGTTACAGTTACAGCTCCTTAAGGCCAGGACACGCATTTGTCAGCACTAATTGCTTTTCAAAGCAAAGAAAAAATAAGAAGGAAAAACAGAAACAAAACCAAAACTGTGCTTGTTAGTATTTTTGCCTCCACAGTTAAAAAACAAAAAAAAAATGCATGAGGAAATATAAAGCAAAAATCTGCCATAAGAACAAAAGAAAATGCAAACAGTTAGAGAAAGATTTCATTTCAGCTTCGACACATGTGGCATGCAGCATGTCAGAACATGATTTTTATTGGGGCAGTCAGGAGCTGCATGCAGCATGCAGCTAAAGCCCCGAACAAAAATATGAAATCAAAAATCCGCTCTGTGGCTTCTTCTGCATAGCTGGCACACAGGAAAGTGTAATGCAAAACTGTGCCACAAATATTGCGGCACTGCACGTTGACAGTTGCCCCAAGGCGCGTGGCACGAGGCGTGTGCTGAAGTAGAAGTGTGAAAAAATTCGAAAAGGCCAGTTCTTGTTGAATGCTCGACTATTAAAAGCTCTCTAAAAAGTTAAATAACTTTAATGCATATTTTCAAAATAAAATAATTAGCTTAAGAAAATATTGCAAAAAATATTTAATAAAAAATATTAAATAAAAGTTAGCTTACACTTTCATCTGAAGTAAGTACCAGAAAAAAATGTATATCATTAAAGCCATAAATCCACGTTTGCCTTTGTAAAACGCCTTATCGGATCGAAGATACTTTCATACATACATCATACATCGATTTTTTTACTCACCACATAAAATTGATTTCAGCATGCCCTTCATGGGCAACTCTTTGTTTACAGGGTAGCTATATGGAAAAATTTAGGCTTGCATGTCTGGGCATGGCAATTGGCTAACGGTTAAATTGACTTAGAAAAGGATTGCCAAGTGCTCTCCGAGGCTACTTCAAATTTTAGCCCTTCAGTTGGGAATTGAAAAACACACACACACTCGCACACACATACACATGGAAATGTTAGCTTTAACTTATGACTGTTGTTGTTGGCTAAATAAGGCACCCATTTTACAGCTAAATTGGCAGCAATATAAATTTGCGTCGACGCCAAAATCTCTCGCACCTAAAATGGCCTCCTGGGTGTAGTCAGAAAGTTTTCAAAATGCATAAATTTTTGTGTCTAGGCCAAGTTTTTGCGGCGGTTTTTGGTTTTTCGGCATTTTGGTTTTTGGGTTTTTGGCACACCAGTTTCTGGCGGCTGAAGCGCAAAAAGTTTCAATCATTTCTGGCCATTGTCATTTGTGTGCTAAGCCTCGACACGTAGATCATGGATATTACTTAAGCGCCGGACTAATTTGATGGCAGCTGTGAAAACTTTTTGCCCAAAGTTTGAACGATTCGGCCATAATCAGAGCGCTAAAGACAATGCATAAATCTATGCTGGGGTGCCTAGGTAAAGGCAAATGCCCAGGCATAAATATCCAATATGAGCCCATATATATCAGGCAGTCACACGACCATGCCCACATTTCCTGCGGCTGCTTAACGCCCCGGCACAGACAGCGGCGCTGGGCGTCATCATTTTCCGCATTTCCCGCTGCGGCTGCCTTCAGATTTATGATGAGACAAAGTCGGCGCGTGTGTGACTCCATTAAATGTGTTAATAGGATAATGTCACCGAGGAAAAAAGATATATATATATAAAAAAACATAAATAAAAATATGCCTTGCGTTTATTTTATAAATTTTTGTTGATGCTGGGGCTCCCCGTGGCTAAAATGTAAATTTAAAACGCTGAGAAAGCGCCTTAAAGCACAGATAGACAAAAAATACACATTTTTAGAACATTGAGAAAAATGTCGTTTTTGGGTTAAGGTTTAACAAAAATTGAGTTGCAGGTTCGAGTTAAGAATAATTTTTTTGGTCGGCCATTTAATTAATATAGTTATTTGCTTTTGTAATTTATATATTTTTGTTTTATTGTTGCTTATGAAAATATCCCTTTCGTAGACCTTAAAGAAATATGACGCTAAAAAGAAACATTATGATCGCATTGGATGATATCACAATATTCAATAGATATTTTTTGCTGACGATTGTTAAGCCCAAAAAACTGAAATCCCAATATAATAAAGAAACCCTAAATTTTAAGAATATAGTATTCATATCTTATCGTCTAAAGTACTCAAACACAATTAGATAAAGTTTAGTTAAATAGTAATGCTATTTTTAATTAAATTTTCATAATTGTGCTATCATTCTGTTCTACTTACATTCAGTGATGCAAGTAAATATATTTTCAATCGCAGTGTAGAAGTTTCAAGTTCAACCTCTTCGGGCTTGGTAAATGATAAATGGAAGCAGACAACACAACCAATTTACATGTAAAAAAAACTCATCCAGCTGTCCCAACAGCCGAGCTTTAGCAAGGAAACAAGTACAAGAGACACACGCACACGCACACACACACACAGAGGTAACTAGAGGGCAACCCTAAACACGTGCTGGCAGCCAAATAAAGTAAGGACTCCATGTGCCATATATACTATATATAGACATAACAATAGGTAGGAACGAGTTGAAGCACGCAGCTTTGTGTATTGAACATGTCATCGGTAAAATTGTGTCAAAGACCCACCGCAAATGCAATGAGCAGGTGAGCGCACTGCCAAAGGGGCGGTGTGGGCGGGCTGTGGGGCACGGTTGGATTTGGCCATTGCCGTTAGGCGGCACACCTTGCAGCTATTGTTGTGCCGTCAGCCATTTTGACAATATATGCAGTTATGGCCCAGCATCGTGCTGCATGGCTTGCCATTTTTGGCAGTCCTCGTTGCCCGGCCCCAACCTGGCTCGAGCCGCCCCCTGATCCGCCCCCACTCCGTTTCCTCGTTGCCCCAAACAACTGCTGCCGGCTGTCCTGGCTATACATCAATTTAACAAGCAAGCATGCACATGGGAAATTAGCTAGCAATAACGGTATTTTTGGGATGCAGCGACAAAACTGTGCTTACAACACATGCCCTACACACACACACACACACACACACACACACACATACTCACAACAACAGCTTTGTGGTGTACGCTCCACAAATTGTTGCACATAGTATCGTTCCTTTGGCTTTGAGCGCACAACATTTCTGCTTCTTTTGGCTAAATTTATGCAAAAAGTGCAAGCAAAAATTTATCAAGTGCATGAAATACGAATATGTGACAATATGTGCTATAAGGGTCAGCTATAAATTTGATAAAGAGCCAACTGAGACGTGTGGACAAAAGCTTGATATAACAGTCAAGAAATGAATGCATATGTAAACTATGTTGATTTTCTAAGGGGCTTACTAAAGGAAACGGGGCCGAGAATACAATATAAATGAGGGACCAATTTAAATAAAAATACTATGATTTCTAAATATGCATACTATAGATAGGCAAAGTTTAATGATAAAAGGCTTCAAACAGAGATTTGGTTATATAAAAAGATATAGATGGTCAAGGCTGTATTAACTTGGCTGTTAACCTGATACATATGCGAAATTATATTCTATTAGTTTAAATAAAAATAGATATACCATATATTTACACACTCTCTCTCTTTGGCTATTAATCTGATTTAGACTATATACTTTATAGAATGGTAAACAAGTTAAAAAACCCTCTGATCAGGGTATAATAGCACTTAATTCCACAGCTGGCTGATCCTTTTTTGTTTGATTCTCTCCTGGCCATTCGCTTGTGGCACTGCGATTGAATTTGATTTTACTATTTGCAGCTGAAAGTCAACTCATTAGCAGTGGCCACAGCCGCAGCCCGCAGCAGCAGCAGCAGCAGCAGCGGCAGCAGCAGCAGTTGCAGCTGCACGCATCAATGCAAATGTCAAAGCAATCATTGCATGACCATGACGCCTGTGGGCGCAGGCGGCGCGGGGGGCGTGGCTGTTGCCTCAAACACCATTTGCAATCGAGTGGCAACAGCAACAGCAACAACAACAATCAGCCCAGGCCCGCGGCCATGGCGCATAACAGTAAACACCTGGCGCAAAAAAAAACACGCACGCACACAGCTCTAAATGTTGCATATGTATATGCATATTTGTATATACACGTGTGTGTGTGTGTGTTAGATATATAGAGAGATTTGTTCACCCACGATTAGTTGACGTTGGCGTACACAGTTTCCGCGCCATTTGCTGTCACTTCGCCAGTTTGCACATCGTCAGCCACGACGATGACGTCGTCGTCCTCGTCCTCGTCCGCATCCAGGCCCCTCTTCCCACCTAGTCCCACATCCTTGCCGCTGCCTGCCAAGTTCGCTCATGCAGCACTTGAGCGTTTTTTCTCGGCCCGACTTGCCAGGAGGCTGCCTGCTTCCTACAACTAATGGCAACTGGAAATGGAAGCGACTGCGACAACGTTGATTGCCGTTTGTTGGTGTTGCTTACCCCCAAATGTTTTTGTTGCTATACCCTGTAACCAGCGCAGCTGGGTAGTGTACATTACAATGCAGAAGGAGACTAATTGTTTAATTGTTTATTTTAAAGCATCAATGAAACCATTTCCCGAATTTGATAAACATTGATTTGTGGCACATTTTAAAGATGATAAAACGAATCAGATTTTTATTCACATGCAAAATCGCATAATAAATGCAGCTTTTATTTGAGCAAATAAGGGTATCCTGTAGTCGTTCAGCAGCACCTTGTAACTTGTTACAGTTGTTGTTGTTTCTGCCGTTGACATTTGCGTTGGCGCCAATGTTGCCAATTTTTGTTTGCCTTTCGCCTTCAATAAGACAAGAATTTGTGTTTTTGTTGTTGTCTCGCTGCAATTTTACGTGCTGTTGGCCCTGATAATCGTAATACTATTGACAATGTTGATGTTCAATTTGGCCAACTGGCCCATAAATTTACAGCTACTTGCGCGCACGTGCCGTACATCAAGTTAACCGTTGCCCAATGTCTTTTAACACCGACTGCCGCCTATGCTGGCACCTTCTTCTTTTCTCCTTTTTTTTGTAGGAGCCAAAAGCTGCTTATTGTTCTCGATTGCATTGGCCGGCGCTGCATTTTGGCCAACCAATTTGGCCAACGAAAATTGCACTTGGTTCTTAGCTGAATTCCCACGGTGCTGCTTCAACTGATTGCGCAATACAGTCTCGCTTTCGCTTTTGTGTTGCATCAGGCAATTTAATTGCGCAAATTAGCAACCATCGTCCAAAAATGGCTGTGGGCGCTTTTAATCCACTTCAGTGGTTGTTAAAGAAGCAGAAATATCTATGATCGGCTCTTAATTAAATAGAGTTTTTATTGCATGTGATATATGTTAAAGGCTATTCCGCCTAGATGGCAACTCTGATAATGAAGGAAAAGGGAAATGAGTTTAAAAAACAATTATTATATATATTAAGTTATTGGCTTAGTTATGATTAAATACATCCATATGACTCAGTTTCCATCCTCATCGGAAGGGAAAATAATTTTTAATTAAAACTTGAAAATTCCTAACGATTACCTGTAAATAAAAAATAACAAAAATCAACAAAAACTCACTATAATAGAAATATATAGCAAATATATAAAAAAAACATAAATAACATTTTATAAAATATTTTGTTGTTTTGCTTTTTTCAGCAACAAAGAACGAAGTCAATAATTTAAATGATTTTTTCCTTAAGGTTTAATCTTCATATTCTATTTTGTTTATATGTTAAAAAAAGCTTTTTCCAGGATATTTCTCCCCTTGACATTTTCCTTGCCTCCATCAGCGAATTGAAACATTATGTCGCCTGTGGCGTTCACCGGAACGGATTCTGTTCATCTCTGCCGATGACATTTGCCAAAACAAGCGCCTTGGACTCCCAACAATGCAGCATACAATATAAAACGGATTTGTTCAATATATTTATATTATTTCAGTAGAAAACTATATTAACATATTGAAATTATAAAGCAAAACCAGATTTATAGTATCTAATTTTAAATTTGACTTTAATTTTGGTCGTAGAAAACTATATTAACATATTGAAATTATAAAGCAAAACCAGATTTATAGTATCAATCTTATTTTAAATTCGACTTTAATTTTGGTCTGTCTGATTTTCAAGATTTTGAAATGTAGAAGTTTCCAACAACTGCGGAGAAAAGAAAGGCACTCAAAACAGGGCTGTGAGAGGCAACGCTGGCACATTTTGGCGCAAATAACTGAAGTTGGCTTTGTTGTTCTTGACGCTTTGTGGTTGTCGTCGACGGCGTGTGGCTTTAACAAGTTCGCTAAGCGTGGGTATATATGTGTGTGTGCGTGTGTGTGCGTGTGTGTGCGTGTGTGTGCGTATGTGTGGGTTAGCTGCAACAGCTCCACAATTGCGAAGCAGGACTTGTGTGCCAGCAGAAAGCACTTGGCTGCGGTCTGTGGGCGCTCGGTTCTCGTAAACCTAATTGATTTGGAGTGCGCCTCTAAGCCGCATTGTAGACGCCTTAGCGTATATAGAGAAGAGTCCTTACAGATACTTATAGATAGCGCTTATAAATCAAGTTCTCGACCATTTCTCATGCTTGCATGTATTTTACGCATTTCTTAGACATATTGCATCAGCTCGAAATGGACAACAGCAACATGATAATATCTGCAACGCCTCACTTTGGTTCAATTATAAGCCAACTAAAACATTTAAATGGGCGTTGGGCCACGCCCACGACTAGCTCAACCTACAAAATGTAAGTGCAAAACTTTTGCTATTATTAAGAGCCTCATTGTCGGTTTTGTTGGACCCTGGCGACTTACCCCGCCCAACATATATGCTAATGGTGAATGACTACACATTTATATAAAGAGAGAGCGAGAGGGAGAAAGAGAGAGAGACACACACCCAGCATTCCACTCCGACCACACAATAAGGCACAATATATTCCACACAACTTTGTTCATATTTTTAATGTCAGTAGAGAGCATAATAATTACGTTCATTGACTTTGCTAAGTAGCCAACTTTATGTTAATGTGATTTAGTTGCGCACAAGTTAAGAGAGAGCGAGAGAGAGAGAGAGAGAGAGTGAGAGAGACAGAGAACGTGAGAAGGAAGGGAGTGCCCAAAGTCTGGCATATTTTTACATACATAATTGAATGCAGTTGAAATCATGTTCGGGACATGGGCAAAAATGTGTCTGCAAATTTATGTTACGCTCGAATTATTAAGTAAATGTAATAGACCACAGTTTAAGCTCCCCTTATGTTGCTAAGTGCTCAAATTGAAATAATGTTAAAATTTCAAATAGTTCTTGACATAAAATAAATATGATTATGCGCTTTGAAAATTGAAAACTTGTTGAAATTCTAAAAACTTTAAATTTTCAGGCGAACTCGGAAAGAGTTTTTTATTTATTTCTATTATTTAATAATTTAGTCAGTATTTTGTTTTTTTTTGTTGTTGTTACATTTTTAAAGCTTATAGAAAGATATGGTTAGTACTTAATTTCAGTTCTTAATATATCCCCAACTCCTACGCAAATTCTGCAGCTATTTATAGTTATATATATTTGTGTAAAAGTATCGCCATTTGTTAACAATTTAATTAGTACGAATTACGGCACAAGTCTGCTCTTATACGTAATAAATTTCCCATGCGTCATGCACCGTACGAAAGAACAAAATAAAGCCAGAAACGCAATAGAAAGAGAAGGCAACACCGTTGCACGCACACTCTATTGATTTTGTTAAGTTAGCTATTTTTGCATTGCTAATACGCCGTGTAGTACGCGTATTTAACGGCCAGCCATTGATTTTCTTGTCGGGGCAGCAGCAATGTCAATATCAATGGCAAACGGCAAGCCAGGGAAGCCTCAAAAATGCAGCCCCAGCGAATTGTTTGGATTCTAGAAAAGATGCAGCTACGCAAGCTAATTGAATTTGCCGCGGAACTGAGAATGCCGGGTATAAATGACGGATTGTCGTTGGCCGCTAATTGAAAACGACGCGAACAACGCGACGCGGCGTAGTTCAAAATTTAACATCAACATAAAAGTAGACCGGCGAGCGCGAAGCGTTAATCTAATACATTCTTTTTTCTTTGGATAACGAATAACAAAAACAGATCAAAAAAAAGACAGCAGCAAAATGGTTGTAAACTTCAAGGTGTTTAAGAAATGTTCGCCGAACAACCAGATCACGCTCTATATGAATAGGCGTGAATTTGTGGACTCGGTGACGCAAGTGGAGCCCATCGGTAGGTGGTAAACAACCATGCGGATTATGGAGTATATATCAGTGCAGGGAAGGTTAGGAGCAGAACAAATGAAATGAGCTGAGATCAGTGCGAATTAACTTGCCTATTAAATTAAAATTTAAATTAAAGTAGACCTACTTCCGTTAGCATTAGATTTATAAATTGAGCTATATTTATATAAAAATTTTAGTCATCGGTGTTCGAATCTCAGGCCAGTGTATCGATGTAGTATTTGTCTTATCCAAAGTTTTATAACTATGTGCGATACTTTAAATAATAATAATTTATATAAATAAATAAACAAAAATTCAGTTTCACATTGTGTTCAAAAAACAAAATTTTTATTGATAAATAGATTTAACTTAAAGCAAAAAATAGGTATAAATTAATACAGTTTAATTGTAAGTTTATTATGTTAGGACTACAACTAAATAACTAATAGAACAACATAATTGTAAAAGATTGAGCGCACTAATCGTTCTAAAAATGCCACAACTAGCACAGCTAACTGTCAGATTTTACAACTCGGTATATATATCAGATATAGCAGCTGTTCTGCTTCCAAAACAATACCCGATTCCCTTTAAACATTCAACTAATCGTTCTAAAAATGCCACAGCTAGCACAGGTATCTGTCAGATTTTACAACTCGGTATATATATCAGATATAGCAGCTGTTCTGCTTCCAAAACAATACCCGATTCCGTTTACACATTCAAGCCTTAATCAGTTGATGCGCGAAGGCCCTAATTAAATTACGCCCTAATTTATGCAATGGCCAGCAGTTGGAGCAGCCACAAAGCTGCTTATTAGTTACGTGTTAATTGAGCAACCGTGGAATATGGCCGGGACACGTAGCCAGGCCGGGGCTGTGATTGTAACAGTGCTTGCCCAATTAATATCGTTTGCCCATTTGCAGATGGCATCATTGTGCTGGACGATGAGTACGTGCGTCAGAATCGAAAGATTTTCGTGCAGCTCGTCTGCAATTTTCGCTATGGCCGCGAGGATGATGAGATGATCGGCTTGCGTTTCCAGAAGGAGCTGACGCTCGTCTCGCAGCAGGTGTGCCCGCCCCAGAAGCAGGACATCCAGCTGACCAAGATGCAGGAGCGCCTGCTCAGAACTCGGCGCCAATGCGTTCCCCTTTGTCATGCAAATGCCAACCAGCTCACCGGCCTCGGTGGTGCTGCAGCAGAAGGCCAGCGATGAGAGCCAGCCCTGCGGCGTCCAATACTTTGTGAAGATCTTCACGGGCGACAACGACTGCGATCGTTCGCATCGTCGCAGCACCATCAATCTGGGCATACGCAAGGTGCAGTATGCGCCCACCAAACAGGGCATGCAGCCGTGCACGGTGGTGCGCAAGGACTTCCTGCTGTCGCCCGGCGAGCTGGAGCTGGAGGTGACACTGGACAAGCAGCTGTACCATCACGGCGAGAAGATCTCGGTCAACATCTGTGTGCGCAACAATTCGAACAAGGTTGTGAAGAAGGTCAAGGCAATGGTCCAGCAGGGCGTCGATGTGGTCCTCTTCCAGAATGGACAATTCCGTAACACGATTGCCTTCATGGAGACCAGCGAGGGCTGTCCCCTCAATCCCGGCTCCAGTCTGCAGAAGGTCATGTATCTGGTGCCCACGCTGGTGGCCAACTGCGATCGGGCCGGCATTGCCGTTGAGGGTGATATCAAGCGTAAGGAGACGGCGCTGGCCTCGACCACGCTGTAAGTAATTACTAATAGCAAGTAATTGTCCAGACTTTAATTTTAAATTCGATTCGCGTCCACAGCATTGCCAGTCAGGATGCTCGTGATGCCTTTGGCATTATTGTTTCCTATGCGGTCAAGGTGAAGCTCTTCCTGGGCGCTCTGGGCGGCGAACTGTGCGCCGAGCTGCCCTTCATACTCATGCATCCCAAGGTGGGTGTTCTGACCCAATCTGAGGCCAGTTTACTTATTCTCTTCCTCTGTTGCAGCCCAGCCGCAAGGCTCAATTGGAAACTGAGGGCTCCGTTGAGGCCTAAACACGCAGCTACCTCAACTTAAACGTATACAAAGTGCATATTTATGAAAACCTCTAATCAAAGTGTTATATGATACTCCAAAGCTGATGTTGCTGAAATGTTCTGAACTGCAGTCGTCGTAACTTTTCTTAACTATGAAACAAATCTATTTGCAATATATGTGTGTATGTGTATTATAAACGCTATAAATACAAACAATATTTTATGTTATCATTCTATTAAAAATTCTAAAAAAAACATTGAGAACAAAACATGCGAATCTTTAAGTTATTAACAAAAATTTTTATCCCGAGCAGCTTATGATACCGATGGCATACAAGTAGCACGCCTGTGTATAACAGTTTCCAAAATATAGTCAAACTACAAATTTGGTCTAAACATTTGTGTTGCCTAAATAAATTATATAAGCAAATTGGTCACTGTTATACGACTTATACCTGAGTGTTATACTTCAAGTGTTATATTTAAATGCAAAATTTTTCTAAACTGTTTTATTTTAATGTGGTAATTAACTAATAGCTATTACTGTGGTAATTAACTTACCGCTATACCTAACTGTTATACACACCTACTCTATTCTCTCTATTGGCTCTATGAACTATTTATCATTTAAGTTTGTAAGCTTCTGCATTATTATTATGGACTTCCTAACCGACCTACAACATTCATAAATGCAGTAAACACTGAACCACAGACACACACACATAGACAGACATGCAGGCTGGATTGTGCATTATTCCACCACAGATGCCAAATGGTTGTTGGTATCCCAGCTTGCAGAATTCTTAAGATTATGCATTTATTCAAGTGCATTGTGGCAACCAAATGCCGCATATAGCATTAACATGCCCCTGGTATAAATTCAACATATTGGCCGCGCTGGCAAAATCAATATGTTATATGCTAATCGCAACGTTTACTTTTGCGGCTTTCGTGCGTTTCAATTAATGTCAGGCCCGCACCATAATTTCACAGCAAGCCCAAAATTAATGCATACCACAGCGCACAATGCATTTGATGAACTGCATGGATGCGGCTGGCATTGACTGTAATTCGAATATTGAGGCTTCTAATGCAACCATAATAATTTCTATAGTTAAACAGAAATTTACAGAATTTCAATTAAATAACCTGCAGTTACGTTATGCAGCTTATTAGGCAAATAATTACAATGCACGGCACCTGGCATGGAACACTCATATCGAATATTCTGAATGTGTGAGATTAGATTAAATTATCGCTTCTCGGCTTGTTCACAGCGATTAATTGAGAGGGCGCAACAAAAACATAGTTAGAGCTCACGCACATTATTGCAGTAGCACTTGTTTTATCAGGCCGAAAAATTACGAGTGTAGACTTCAATTAATGGACTTCCATAAAGTTAACATATTGACAAAAGGGGTATTCACGTAAAATCTCGTGATTATTACAGGCATTACAGCGCTAAAGATTAAATTGCGATAATTGGCGAAATGTTGTTAATTAAAGTGGCAATTAAGCAGTTAAATTAGAGTAAGAATACATTTTGTGTAAATCTTTCTCGCCATTTTAATTACATTTTATTGCTTAACAGCTTATCTGCTTAATTATTATTATATTTATACCCGACCCAAGTGAGAATGGTTAAAAATAGTTATGTGGAAATATATAATAATAAATTTAACAGGTAGAATAAACCTTCTCAGAGCCCATAAACTATATATAAATTCTTGAACAGGACGACCTTCATGTATCCTTCTGTATGAACGTATTTATTTCGGAATCTAAAGAAGTTATAGATTTAAACTTTTTGACTATGCTAGCTTAAAAGTTTATAAATTTTTTCTTGGTAATTTTCCCCGCTTCATTCTTAACGATAAAAATCGATTTTAAGACTTGGCTTGCATATCTCAAAGACTATTTGAACTGGATCCACCAAATGTAGTTTCTTATGTTCTTTCTTTAGAAATATTCTGATTTTGGATACCTCTTCCCGTGCGCCTCTGTGGTTTAGACATAGATTTGAATGGTCTTATAAAGTCCTGCACATTACATGCAGATCATACTTTTGGTTTAGAAACGCAGCTGCTGAGTAAAGTGCGGCGTGCGTTTGTATATATGTGTATACATGAATGCAAAGGGGTTGAAATATATTCAAAGCCAGCGTTCAGGGTATTTCCCAGTCGGGCGCACCCGACTGGAGCCTCCTCACCAGTTTTATTTCGAAATATGTTATTTTTAAACATTTTTAATGCAATTGATATCACTTCCAAAATATACTCAAACCCTTTCAACATGCACCCGCTTCCGAAATATTAGAAAGCCGCACCTGTTGCCGGGTCCCTGGCAATCTGCCGTAATCTATAATCGACAGACTGATAACAGCTGGTAACATTGAAACCCTATCGGCCTTGGGTATAAACCATTGAGTGCATTCTGCATAACTTGAAGAACAATTAAAAGTGAATAATCAGTGCAAACAAAACAAAACAAACAGAGAAATGGATTACGATTAAGGTACGATTATCGCATATGAAATGAATAAAATAGCTGCGATTAGGTGTAAGTGGGTTAGTTGACTACCGATAGGACTCGCAGAGGGCATTTCGAATTTCGACGCTGCCGGAATGTGTTGTCGCTGCTGTGGGGTAACCCAACAAAAAGTCTGGGTTTTCGGCATTGCTTCGCTTTTCGTTGTTTCGGGACTCTTGGCGGTAATATGGTGGCCCAGTTTCATAGATTCTATGATCATGAAGGTAAGTAGTTGGCAGCTCTGCGAATTCGAGGAATGTTAATCTGTTAATCTGAAATGTTAGTCACTGCCGCTGACGCCCACTTCGCGAACCTTTGAGAAATGGGAGGAGCTGCCCATACCCGTTTATATGAATATGTATCTGTGGAACTGGACAAACGCCGAGGAAGTGAAGCTATATGGCGTTAAGCCAGACTTTCAGCAGGTGGGGCCCTATGTCTACAGAGAGGAGCGCCTCAAAATGGATCTGCAGTGGCACGAGAACAAGACGGTAACCTTCAAGCCGCGTCGCACCTGGTTCTGGGAGGAGGAACGCTCCGGTGGCAAGCAAACGGATTTGGTAACCGTGCCACATCTCCCATCGATTGTGAGTGCTTTTATATATGGATCATTATATCCCCTGGACAATTCGTGTATCTTTTCAGGCGGCGGCGGTATCAATGCGAGATAGTCCCAAGTTTCTTAAGGTTGGGTTCAACAGTGCTCTCAATGCCAACGGTGGTGCTCTCTACGCCACCCACACGGCCGACGAGTGGCTCTTCAAGGGCTTCTACGATGAGTTCCTGCACTATGCCATGGACTTGAAAAATCCGTTGGCGCCGGAGATTGAAACGGATCAGTTTGCCTGGTTTCTGAATCGCAATGGTTCCAAGGAATTCGAGGGCGCCTTTACGGTGCACACGGGCGTTGGCGATATCAAGGAAATGGGCGAGATAAAGTTCTGGAATGGCGAGAATCACACCGGCTGGTATGAGGGCGATTGTGGTCGTCTGAATGGCAGCACCACCGATCTCTTTGTGCCCTATGAGCCAAAGGAGAAGCCACTTACCATATTCATAGCCGACACCTGTCGCATTATCAACCTGGAGTACACGGGCGAGAGCTACGAGATTGAGGGCATCAAGGGCTGGAAATACGAGGTGACGCCCAACACTTTCGACAACGGTCAGCGTCAGGCGGACATGAAATGCTACTGTCCGGCTGACAGGCAGCCCGACAACTGCCCAGCCTCGGGCGCCACATCTTTGGGGCCGTGCGCCGATGGGGCACCCATGTATCTGTCGGCCGCTCATTTCATGTATGCCGACGACAGCTATGCCAGCACAATAACTGGCTTTGACCCAAACTATGACCGCGACAATTTCTTTATCATAATGGAACGTAAACTTGGCGTACCGCTTCAGGTGAATGCGGCTGTCATGGTCTCATTGTACATAGAGGCGGACAACGATATTGAGTAAGTGAATGGTGAATGGTCACGTTTGAATTTGATGGGGATCTATATAAATAATTCGCCCTAATGCACAGCATTCTAAAGGACATCCCGAGTTTCTATGCGCCGCTCTTCACCACGGGCAGCTCAGCGATTATAAACAAGGAGCTCGCTTCCGAGCTGAAGGTCCACTTTAATTCCTTTTTTCAATTGCAGCCATTCATGACATTTCTTTATAGCTGGCACTAAGTCTACCCGCAATTGGACGCTATACGGGCGTGGGTTTTCTCTGCTTGGGCTGCATCCTTACCGTGATTGGCATTGTCCTCACGGTAAAACACAAGTGGTACGGACAGGCTGCAGCTGATGAGGCGGCGCTTGTCAGACCAGCACAGGAATAATGCGGACATTTTGGTTAATCTTTTCACAAGGAAATATTTAAAAATATTACAAAGGGTGATTTTCGGATTGTGATTATTATTTTTATTTTCTAAATTTACAAATTGATATTGTGATGTAATAAATTTTGCAGAGGCTTAAACTACGAATTTCATCTTCTTAATGGATAGTAAAGTCTTTGTTAGTTCGGACTGAATAAGCTTAGCTCTAAAACATTATAATCTGGACTCACTAAAATAAATAAAAACACAAGGACACTTTCATATTTAACATACGAATTAGAAAGTGAAGTTTAACTTTTTTTATAGATCACACATAAGGAA
The DNA here is from genome assembly GCA_035043565.1 of Drosophila robusta. Taxonomy (NCBI): domain Eukaryota; kingdom Metazoa; phylum Arthropoda; class Insecta; order Diptera; family Drosophilidae; genus Drosophila; species Drosophila robusta. Next base: position 4,805,442 of record JAWNMW010000583.1, on the reverse strand, counting down.
TTTTGTAATCATTTCAATTAGAGATAAAACGTAATTCAGGTAAATGTAAATATTTATTCTCAGGTAAGTAAACAGCGTTGATTTGTATATTTTGCATTCATCAAACGTGAAAATCGGTTCAGTTTTTTTTTTAAATTATGGGCATTTGAAGTATGGGAGCTATGGATCCGAAAGCAAAAATGTATATATTTTAAATGCAGAATTAATCTAGAGGATAAATCATGGAAAAAATGCCGTCAAGCATGAAAATTGGTTCAGTTTTGACAAAGTTATAGGCGTTTGAAATATGGGATCTATGGATCCGAGAGCTTTACATGTCAAAATTTTTGTCAATTTTTGCATGATTTTTGACAAAAAATTTGACCGCCTCAGAATCGGTTTTAATGTTGTTTTTTATACTAATTGTGACCACCACAATCGATTAAAAATAGAAATTCCGGATTCTAAATTTTGAAAAAAAAAATTTTTCCAAAATGAGTAAGGGGGGGGTACATGCTTTTTTCCCAAAAAATTCCAAAAAAATGTATTTTCAAAAATGCGTATATTTTAAATGCAGAATTAATCTAGAGGACAAACCATGAAAAAAATGCCTTCAGACGTGAAAATCGGTTCAGATTTGACAAAGTTATGGGCGTTTGAAATGTGGGAGCTATGGACCCGAGAGCTTTACATGTCAAAATTTTTGTCAATTTTTGCATGATTTTTGACAAAAAATTTGACCCCTCAGATTTGGTTTTAATGTTGTTTCATATACTAATTGTGACCATCACAATCGATTAAAAATAGAAATTCCGGATTCTAAATTTTGAAAAAAAAAATTTTTCCAAAATGAGTAAGGGGGGGTACATGCTTTTTTCCCCTAAAAAAAAAAAAAAAATTATTTTCAAAAATGCATATATTTTAAATTCAGAATTAATCTAGAGGAGAAATCATGAAAAAAATGCCTTCAGACGTGAAAATCGGTTCAGTTTTGACAAAGTTATGGGCGTTTGAAATATGGGAGCTAAGGATCAAAAGCTTTGCATGCCAAATCTATATCTAATATAGTCACCAAATTTTGCTGACAGTGTTTGGCCACAAAAATGTTGCCCACGCCCACATCTGCGGCTACGAAATATAAAAATTGTATATTTTTCCAAACTAACAATAATAATTACTGTGTACAGTGAACGAGTATTCCGCAGTCGGTTACGTCCGGCAGCAACGTTCTTACTTGTTTTTAAGTTGAATATATATGAAAATATATATGGATTAATAAATAGATTAAAAGTGCTTCAGCCGTTGGTTGCTTCATGAATTAAAAGTGCCACACTTTAAACTAGTTGTTTCGAGGATTAAAGTATTATAAAATTAACAAAGCAATAATCTAATAAATCCATTACTTTTTAATATTTGCATAAGGTCAAACAATTTTCAACCGATAAAAAACAATCACTGAGGCGACAAACACTCAACACGTATTAATCTAATCGGAGCGTTAAATTTGATTCTTTGTTGCCTATAAATGAAAACTCTTGAGTTTGTTCAACAGTTGCAAAATGTGCTGCAATTGCTGCAGTGTGCGCCAGCAAAAGTTCTGGGTATTTGGCCTTGGCAGTGTATTTCTCGTACTTGGCACTGTTCTGCTCTCGGCCTGGCCCAGTTTGTCCCGGCAATGGATACGCAGCATCTTGCCACTGGCGCCCAATTCGTTTATGTACAAACGCTGGGTGACGACACCGACACCGGTATATAGCACATTCTATCTCTTCAATTGGACCAATCCGGAGGATTTAAATAATGCAAGAGTTAAACCGAATTTTGAGCAGCTGGGACCCTACACGTTCACCGATTACAAGGTGAAGGAGGACCTGTTGTGGCAGCAGCCGGAGGTAACCTATTACGGTCGCAGAGTTTGGCACTTCGTGCCGGAGAAATCGAAGGGCAGTCTAGACGATGTCATTGTGACTCCACATTTTCCAACAGTGGTGAGTTTAAAACCTGTTAAAAATGTGTTACAAGTGTGTGAGTTTGCACAATTACTAAAATACAATTACTACATATAGAAAGTGGTCTAGTCAAAGACACCCAAGCTCAGAGTAAAAAGACAAAGTTCTCAAATGGAATTAAAAAATATACAAATCCCAATAATCACATTTCCTCAGAAAAAAATGTAGGAAATCGAATATTAAATATGAACTTGTTCTGCGTGATATACGTTAATCAAATGGGAAATATTGTAATAAGCTTTTTCTACAAGTAAATTACATATTTTTTTTCTAGAATTTCCCCAATTTTCTTAAAATCCATTAATATAATTTTTCAGACAATTTTTATTTTAAAGATTGATAAAATTAAGATTCTCCTTAAGAAAAATTTACATTTTTGGATATTTCCCCTTCAATATTTTTAAAGTTTCTCTACAGGCTTAAAGTTTGCAATTTGTTTTTTTTCACTACGCAATGTCCATGTCCCTGTTGTGCAAATTATACGCTAGAGTATTTGTTGTTGGCCTCTGCAAGTTATATTAATCCTGATTCGCAGACGGCCGCCCGCTATGTGCGCAAATATCGTCGCCCGCTGCGCAAGATTATGAACTTTGCCCTCAATCGTGAGGGCGGTGGCAACTACATGCGCTACACGGCTGGACAATGGCTATTCGATGGTTTCTACCATGAGCTCATTGACTTCGCGGAGCGTCTGCACTCGCCGCTGCTGCCGCTGTACAGCGACCATTTCGGCTGGTTCTATATGCGCAACAATTCGAAGACGGCCGAGGGCAATTTCACCATACACACGGGCCGCGGCGATCTTGGCCAGATGGGCGAGCTGCGGGCGTGGAATGGCGCCGCCCAAACGGGCTACTATGCGGGCGAGTGCGGCAAGGTCAATGGCAGCACGGGCGAGCTGTGGGCGCCGGGTCGCCAGTGGCATGAGGCAATTTCCATATTTTTGCCAGATGCATCGCGATACATAAATCTGTTCAGCATCGCGAATGTCACAGTGCGGGGCATCGATGCCTGGCGCTACGAGACCACCGAGCTGAGCTTCGACAACGGCCAACTGGCCCCGGATACCAAATGTTTTTGTGTGGCCAAACGGGAATGTCCGCTGAATGGTGTGCTAGATTTCTCACCAGCCGCCTATCACGGACCCATTTACATGTCCCATCCGCACTTCTACATGACCGATGAGTCCTATAGGGCAAATACGACGGGCTTGCTGCCAAATCCTCTGGAACATGGCATGCACGTGGTAATGGAGCCGACTCTGGGCATACCACTAAGCCTCAAGGGACAAGCTATGATCAGTGTGCTGGTGCAGCGCGATGAGGCCATTGAGTAAGTCTGTCATATTCTATCTTAAATTATAATCTATATGTATCTGTGTCTCTGTGTAACAAACTCTTCGGTCTTTCTACCATACTATATTCACAAAATACAACACCCTGAATAATCTCTAAAAGCATAGACTTTATACTCTTTTAGCCATAATCTATATGCTATTTTAGTTTCTTCATTTACATAATTAAATTATGTACCCTATAAATTATAAACCCTATAAATTATTTATAAGTTATAGTTATGCTAAACTTCATATAATTTGTGCTTTTTTCTCATCCAACTTTATACTTTATTCTTACCAATCTTTACTATACTATTATACCTTATATTATACCTCTTCAAACCATAACACATAGCTATATTATACTTTACATTATGCATTATGTATACATTATGCATCTGAGCTCTAATACCTGCAGTACACTCTCTGCTCTATGATCACTCCTTTATACATATATTTTATGATATACGTATATTATAAAAACTACATAATATGCTTTGCTATAATATACACTACTTCAACGCTCACTCCTTTAGCTATCTCAAGGATGTGGCCTATGATCACTATGCACCCCTGTTTGTCTTTCAAATGCACGCTGACTTGGATGATGATCTTATCAAGCTGCTCAAGGTAAGTTCTATACAATTCCATATCAACAGCCTAACTGAATATAAACTCGATTACAGCTGGGCTTAAGTGTGGCCAAGATAGGCCACTTCATTGGCCTAGGTTTCCTGCTGATTGGGCTCACACTGCTGATTGTGGGCGTGGTCGTGAGCAAAAAACATAAGTGGCACAATGAGCGCAAAATTGAAGATATTGACCAAGTGCCAGCATTTGAAGACGACTGCGTAGAAGGCAGCTAAATTTTTGTAATCTTTCTGATAGAGACTGCCGTTTGTTTATACTTTGGGTGCAGAAGTGATTATAATTATTAGGCTATTATTAATTGAAGTGCGCCATAAAAATGAAATTCACAACACAAATTGGCGTGCTGCTGGCTTTGTCCAATTTCCTTGAGGTGTTGCCCAGCTGCGCTCGTCTAGAATTACACAAAATTATGGCCTTTCAGATATGCTAAAATTTATTAATATGTTAATAATTGTTTTTTGTTTTTGTTTCATATTTTTTGTTGTTGTTTTCTTATTGTGTGGCGTCTGGTGCCTGGTGCACAGGCAAAAACCTTGAGCACGTAAGCTGCATACTTTACGGCGTACGAACTCTTTCACCTAGTCACACACACACACACATACATACGCACACCCACGGCCAAATTGCTAACTGGAAATTTGAAAAATGCCAACAGAATATTATAAGCGGCTAATTTATATGCGCCTGGCACGCAAACTTACGTTTTGCACACACATTGTTGTCGAAGAACTCACAAGAGGGTGGGGGTGTGGCAGGTGTAGCTGAGGAAGCTCAGGAAATGGGTGGCGTAGCAAGTTAAACAATGTATGAAAATATGAAAATTATATGGCAGCAAGTATGTGTTGGCCATAACTTTAATAAATACACATAAGTTATGATTAAGCTCTGCTGCGGAACATCAAGAAATTTTGCTTTTTAAAAAATATGGTAAGCTGCTGTTGAAAAGGTTATAAGCCCAATAAATTTTGTGATATTTTAATAACAATTTGGATTTAAGCTAAGCAACAGAAAATACCTTATACGAAAATTGTTAAAAAACTAAATATTTGAGCTGCTTCTTATTTAAAGCCTTCTGCATGCCCGATATAAAATAATTTGTACATAATTTTATTTACTGTGAAAACAAATATTTTTAATGTCAATAAAATAAGTAAATAAACATATTATATTTTTAAAAATTTGTGTAGTTTTTGTGGTATTTATAATTTAAATTTGAATAATTTACTTATTTCAGCATTCCTTTTTTTGCATTCCAATAAGAAAAACACAAAATTTATATCTTTTTGCATAAATGATTTAGTTACAGTTTTATTTGCATATTGGTTGTATATTTAGCAGTGCAATATATTTTAGCTTGAAACAGAAAACATACTGTGCCAAATGGCTGAAAGAAATATATATTTGCAACAAACATGATTTACATTTATTTATTTATACGCATACGTTGGCATTTTAGCCGAAAGTTATTTAGCACGACAAAATCAAGTACAATCGGATTGGTTTGCTTTGAATTTGGTTGATTTGCGCATTTGCCTTAGTTAGATTGCAATTTATTTCGTTTTGATGAACAATTTGAGACAGCATTTGATTTACGATTCGTGTGACCATAAATGTAAATATTTCAGTGACATCGAGAATGTTTCGATTAATGCAATTTTACAATTATATGAAAATATGTTGACAAGACAAATTATGTACGCTTGAAATAAAATAAAAGATTTGTGTGAGTTGCAAACATTTTAAAATTCTTTAAGTTTGTCTTTTTATTTTGATTAGTTCTGCATATGAACTGGTTCTCTCTAGTAATTTGCCTTGCGTCCGCTTTGTGCTAAAACGTGAATTTGTGCGAGGAATTTTAATGAAATATTTTTAGTAATGCCAAAGAGTGCAAAGAGTACGAAGAGTGGAGAACACACTAAGCCGCTAAAAAATACTCCAACAACAGCGGAAACTCACAGGTTGAACCGGCACGTCGCCAACTACAGACTGACATTTTTTTATATACCTGAGATCAGGTATATTTATTTAGTTACCCAGGTTGCATACTTGCTAAACTGTAAATGGTTCTTACATTTGATGTAAAGAACTTGTAGTTGGATTATATCCACAAATCTATTTGTTTTATTTCGTAGACTTTTCTGCCCTATCGTAACTGGCTTAGTCTTATGTTATTCAATTTTAATTATTTACATTTGTATAATGGGAAAAAAGTAAATAAACGATACGTGTTTAAGTTAAGATGACAACAATTATAAATTTAAAGTATTCCAATATTCGATTAACGGGAACTCGATAAATGTATAAAAAATATATTTTAAATGAACCTGATGGTTTTGAGAAATTTTTGGTTCGCACACTCGACAGTGTATTTATATTTCGATGCCAAGCATATTCTGTTTACCTTTTACTATTTTTTAATACACTTTTTTACGGGTTCGCTGTGGTTTAACATGAGCCTTTAGCAAGCAACAGATCGAGCCGGTGACCGACTTCATTATTTCGTTTAAGCCCTCTCAAAAAGAAAAAAGAAAATGAACTGTATGTAAATATAAATGTGCCTATATTGTATGTGTGTTTGTATATAGGCATAAAAGTGTGTGCGGGCATTTTCGTGCATAAGCCAAATGCCATTGTTGCTGCTCGACTGTTGTCCGTTTATGTCGCGAAAACTTTGGTGTCCTAATCTGCTGCCTGACTTGCATACTAATTTGTTTGCTCTTGTCCTTTGCCTCTCTGCAAAGCTGGCGAGTCTCACTCTTTTTAGATGCTTTCTTTACCGCCTTTATGGTTTCTCACTCGCTCTCTTTCTCTTGCGTTCTGTTGACAACCCATAGATTATGTTGTTGGTTTTGGCTTTGGTGTATTGTCGTTGTTGTTGTTGCCCAGGCTAAAGCATGTTCTGGATGAGTGTGTATAAATGTATAAGTGTGTGTGTGTGTGTGTGGGTGTGTGTGTCATGTTCGTTCGGCTTATGCATTCAGTTTGGTTTGCGGCCCTAGTCTCTTGGCCACGGGCTCCATTGGCTGGTTTTGTTTGTTTGCTTTTGCTGCCCCTCTATAAAGCCTTGTTTAGCTGCTTAATTTTTCCCTTTGTCATGTTGACAGCCCTTCGACAGGGACTGCCCTTTTCTTTTTCTTTTTTTGCGGGTGTTGCTTGGGTTCATTTTTCGCACAATTTAATGTTATTTAATTGGCATTTAAGTTTATGAAAATGTTTGTGTTTCAGCTGCCGACAAACGGCCTGCAAAGAAGGGCCACCCTACATAATAATGTCGAGGTCAGTTTTTATCTGACAGTTTCTGTGTGTGGGTGTACATCGAGCGTGCTCGAAGCCTATTTTTAATGTGAATTGCTTGCTATTCGATTTTTATAGTAAATGTTTTCCTTATCAATTTTGACGCGCGCTGAAAAGTTTGCAAAAAATTTAGTTGTATTTTCGCAAATTCAGTTAAATAAATCGGCTTGTAGTTAGTTTACGCTGTCATTTTAACTACCATGTTAACCACAATATGGCCCCATATGTTAGAAATAAATCTTTTCCATTTTTTTAGTGCAGCTCGCCTTTCGAAAATTTATGTTGCAATTTTCTATGCGTTATGCAGGACCTGCCTACAAATTTTATTCGCGCACAAATTGCATTGGCCTTTGGCGTCCGACAGGCGCTACAAAGTTGACAGTCACACACACACACACAGAACACACAGCAAAAAATAAAAAGAAGAAAAATAATAAAACTAAAATAAAATAAACGTAAAAAATAATTCAAGCCACGCGAACAACAGAAAGCGCTCGCTGACAATGTTTGCGGAATTTAAAAATTCAATTTGAAAAAGTCAAATGTTCGATGCACGTGTTTTTCCATTTTTTAGCCATTGGCTTTGTCATGGAATTGCCACATGGGGCAAGCCAACAAATTGTACGGTTTTTATTATCTAACAGTTTTTGAAAGCTTGACTCTAAAATGAATACAGCTGCGACTGAGTAGTAAGACAGGAAAAAATATGAATGCTGAAAATAAATATATTTTAGAAATAACTATAAAACAGTTAATTCAATAAATTAAATAAAGTAAAATAATAATGGGTGCAAAACTTAACCTATTAGCTTGGGATACAAGTCAAAACTTTTAGAATCAAAACTGAAAATCTGATAATGAAAAAGTAATGCAAGTTATGAAAAACTAGTTCCAATTTATAAGCAAAATAACATAGATTATCAACTTTTTGTAGCCAAAATATAATTTTTAATAATGTGCTGAAATGCAACGAAACGCCAAATACAAGTTTCAACTTTGTGTACATAATTTTTAGTTCATGTCTGTTTGTATGGACATTTTTGGAATTGTCATTTATTTGTTGGCATTGCGAGCAGAAGGAACTAGAAAACGTAGTAATTAAAACTGCGCCCGGCTAACAAACATATTTCAACAGTTGCCAAAATTGTAGTTTTTCATTTGGTCAGACAAATATTACGCATACGCCATGTGCGACACAAAGTGCATTTTAATTGCCGCCGCGTGCTTTTATGAAGTGCACATAAAATGCCAGCCATGAAGTCGCCTTTTGTGTGGCCGCGCGTCGCAAATGAAATGCAGCTGCACATTTTTGCATGCGGCTCGTAAATTTTCAAATTGTGAAATAGTTTTTTAAGCATTCTGCGGGCAACTTAAAGCACCAGAAAGTCTTTATGCCTGCGCTGGCTCAATGCCAAGAGCTACATTGAAATCGAAAGTCCTAAAATGGCAGCATTAACTGAAAACTGCTTCAGTTGATGCTGCTGCTGCTGGTGCTGCCAAAGGAAAAACAATTTGCCAAAGGATAGAAACATTAAAGGGCAGAGAGAGATAGAGAGCGGGTATGTGTGTGTGTGTGTGTGTGTGGGTGTGGGTGCGTTATCGAGTCGAAAGACACACACCAACTGCAGCTGCTGTTGCCCTTTGCTGACCATTATGCTCAACAGCGAGGACTGCATAAATTGCCAGCAAGCTGTCGTTAGGCAAACGAGCTGAGGCTTAGCGCCTGGAAGTATGCAGCAGATTGCGTCTTGTCGGAGCATATGACTATGCATATTTGAAAGGCAATTTCCTGCAGCTCGAACCGGTTTCATCGATGCAAATGCAATTTCATTGTGTTTACAGGCGCACACTTTACAGTGTATCTGAGTGTCCGGGCGTATACGCATAATTGCATTTCATATCCACTTCCAGGACACCTGAACCTTAGCTGCCCTTTTTTTTTGTTGATTGTACAAACACTTGGACACGTATGTTAATGCACAGCTGTTGACACCGGCAGTACAATCCAGTCCAATCGCTCATTCGCTGCAAACATTTCAATCAATTCAATCGCAAATTTCACTTCCGCATCCGTTTTCCGCAATTTATTGATCCGCAGATTGCGCTGCCACCTGGCAAAATGTATGAAATGCATTTAACAATTTTCACACTTTCACCGCAGCATTTTGTTAAATTCACATTAAATATACATGGGCCCGCCAAATGGCAGCTACAACCACCACCCGCACCACCAGCACCACCAACCCCTGTCAAAATGTCACTGCGAACATTCATGAATGCTTACGTATCCGTTTATGCTTCGCAAATTGCGGTAGGGTGCGCCGATGGGCGTATCGGCCAGATGGATATTCACCTGATAACCGCGTATCCAAAAACACGTAACACGACATTGCAATTATATATGTAAATATTCACATGCCACTTTCTGTTGCATATGGGGAATGTGTACTGCGGAGTTGCCCGACAATATAAAACTAAGGGCTACGTTTGCTGATGCAACTGTCGAGGACAGATCGCACAACTTTATTGAATAGTTAAAAATAAATAATTGCTTATTTATGTTAACAGCAACAAAATATTCAGTTTTTACGTACTGAATGCAACCGAAATCTTTAGCCTGCAAGCAAAGTTATTAAAGGGAATGACAAAAAATAGTAAAAAGTAAAAGAAGGTAACTAAAATTTTTAGTTTCACAGGTAATCCAGCTTTTAGTTATTTTATACATTGGCAGCAGCATTCTATTCTTTTAGAATTCATTTTTATGAAAACAAAATCAAAGTACATTTACCTTTCTAAAAAGGGAATTTGCATAAGTTCTTGTAGTTTTTAAACATTTTTCAATTAAAAAGAAAGTAAGAAAATTCAAGTTAATCGACGTAAGTTTTAAACATAGTTAAAAACCAGGCGAATATATATAATGAATGTGTTCCTAAACATAGGAACAACTAAAGCTAAAAAGCCCAACTGTTAAAATGAAAAACAATTTTCATATAATTGAAGAAAATACATTAGCGTGGCATATTATTTATAGTTCAACTTGTATATATGAACGTTGACACCCGTTAAAAAATGAAATTTAATACTTATAAAAAAAGTTTAGTGATATTTTATTTAATGTGAACATGTGGGCATATTTCATCTGTTGTTCTAGCCGCAATATGTAAAAGCCTTATCGAGTACATCTCCGATTAGATAAATTGCTGCTTGTGATTTAAATAAAAATAAAGGCTATACAAATTATATAATATTTTTATAAGCCCAAACACAGCTAACTGAAGCTATTATTAGTTAATTATAAATAGTGTAATATAATAGAATATGCACAACTCAAATTGATGATGTGCCACAGTGCTGGCCATTTAATTGTGGCACATGTCGCGCCCTATTGCCCCATGCCACAACCTCGACTCTATTGACTATTGACGCTCAAATCCTATCGATGTGATTGTCAATTCATTCATGCATATGTAGATGACTTTATGCCCATGTGCTAGGCCATTTAATTAAGGCAACACAGTGGCAACGAGACCGAACTCTGTCCAATTGGCAGCTCCATTGTTTCAGTGTCACATTTAATAATGCCAATATATATATACATTTGTGTGGGTGCATTGATTTAGTTAATATTGTTGACATTTACAGGTCCAGGTGCGATTGCGACTGTTGCACTGCGTAGGTCAGCTGGAAGCCCGTTTCGGACGCACTTGTTTGTGCATCGCTCGAAAAATAGATGACAAAGGGCGGACGTGCGTTCAGCTTGGTGCCGGCCAGTCCGTTGCCACAGTAATAGGTGGGCTGCAGCGCCTGATTGCTGAGCAGATATGAGTTGGGTATTAGCAAATAGTCCGAGGCGCGTCCCAACGTTCGCACGGTGCTGTGACAGTCCGTATCATAGCCAGGGCCGGCTGCCTCATTGAATTTTGATAAGGCAAAGTGCTCAATGCTGTAACTGTAAGGAAAGATAGACATACATTTGTATTAAATGAATATAACTAACTGATTATGCAAGCTAGCCCAGCTGAAATCCTTATTATTAATAGCCAAAAGAATTGGCGGTGGTTCGCACCATGAGGTACGGTTCACGAACTTGGTTTTGCACATTAATGGCATTTGGATGGTCCGTTCGAATATTTTATTTTATAGTTACTTATATTGTTTTTATCTCGTTTAATTTTGTATTCTTCATTAAGATTAATTTAAGAAGATATTTATTCTAAGAAAATCTGGTTTCGCAAGCTATCTTCAATTTTTGTTTTTAAGTAAGATTAATTTAAAAAGATGTTCATTCTAAAAAAATCGTATTTACGCAGAAATTAATCGAAAAGTGAAAATTTTAATATTCAATCAGTCTGTTTAATTTTGTATTCCTCATTAAGATTAATTTAAGAAGATATTTATTCTAAAGAAATCTCGTTTACGCACGCTATCTTCAATTTTTGTTTTTAATTAAGATTAATTTAAAAAGATGTTCATTCTAAAAAAATCGTATTTACGCAGAAATTAATCGAAAAGGGAAAATTTAAATATTCAGTCAGTCTGTTAGTCTGTTATCGTTATACCCAGTTCGATTTTAGCTGGGGCAACACTCACCTTATCTCCTGGCTGGCGCCACCTGCCACACATATGGCATACCGCATGTTGGGCATGTAAAGGCCGCCCGCAAAATTGAAGCTGACAATGCCGCCGGTCGGGCTGCGCCAGTACTGATCACAGCCGAGGGGCGCCAACAGCTCCAGATCCGCCTGCGAGGGTGCTCTCAGCGATTGGAAGAGCTGCGCGGCGGGACCCGGGCCCCCCTTGCCGCCAAATATGGTGCGTGGCAGCAGATTGCTGAGGAAGGGCAACAGGGGTCGCACCGTTGGCAGGACGGGGTCAGGCTGCTGTTTGGCCATGCCGGCCGTATGCTGCGGACACTCCAGTTGTGTTAGCGTCAGCTGCCACGTCGACTGCGTTGAGTGGCTGCCCAGTTTGAAGTGCAATTGGAGCGTTTGGCCGCGTTGCAGCTGCACGTACAAATGCTGTCCGTTGTTCCGGCCGCAGAGCTGAAAACGCTGAACCTGCACAAAATCGACGCACTCCAGCAACTGCGTGCTGGCATTGAGGCGCGGCTGCGGCAGCTCCAAGCGCTCGAAATCGATGCGCACTTGACAGACCTGGGCGCTCCACGGGGCCACCTCGTACTGGCAGCTGTCCAGCTCGCCCAGCTGCCGTGCCCCCGGACTGTGCAGGACAATGCGCTTTTGCCGAATGCTGGACACAGCATTGCACTGCAGCTGGCCGCGGACAACGGCCGGGTCAAAGCTGAGCAGCTGCAAAAGCTGTGTCACCAACCAGAGAAACTTCATTTTCTTTTTGGGTCTTTTTGGGCTTTTTCTCTATTGGCCAAGTTAACGAATGGAAGCGCGTTGATTCAATTTGAGAATTTGGCAGTTTGTGGCTTTTATATGCGCTGCTTTTGCTCGTTATCAACCAACTGGCAAGATATCACACTATCGACAACTGATATTGACATTCACCGTTAGCCGATAACAGACGTGTCTGTGATAACAACATCGCTGCGCAGCATCTGCCCAATTCATGTCAACAAGTTGCCAATGTTGCGAAATATCATGAGTCAGCCAACAGCAGCCCGAAATATTTAGTAATTCTTATATCACTGTCCTATTAACCGCGATAGCATTCTCAAAAAAAATGCAGCTAGCTTTTTATTTGGGTTAACCTTAAGATCGTTAATGCAGATTAAAAAAGCACAATGTTTTTGTTAAATTTGATGATGATGGTGATGTGTCCAAAATTCATATTAAGGTCTCATTCCAAACTGCAAACTGTCCTAACTTTATCTTAACTGATCCGATTTTCAAAATTTATACCAGGCTGTCCTTTAGATTAGTTATGCATATTAACGTAACGCATTTTGGAAAATAAATATATGAAATTGAAAATGAATATATGAATTGAAATATATTTTGCAATTATTGAACACCAAATTTTTGTATTTAATCGAAATTTTATTTAAACCGATTCTAAGGTGCTTAATTTTTTTGTCAAAAATCTTGAAATGTTAACTTGAAAAGTTTTGAAATGTCTTTAAAAACTTTAAAATGTCCTTACTTTGTCGAAATCATCAGATACATCTGAGTTATCAGATTTTCATAATTCTAGACTCTAGATTATACAATTTTAATCGATTGTGGATGCAAAAATTAGAATGCAAAGTCATATTTTATATGTAGATATACAATAATTGAAACTTGCAAAGTTCTAACAACCTAAATAAACAATTTATTTGTGAAATAAATTTTATTGCTTACTGCCGATTGAAGAGATTCCACCCATTGGACCTGCGTTTCAGGCCAATTGTTGCTTGTTTTGTTATCGAAATTCATTATTAACAATTTCTTCAGATTTGAAAACGAAATTTCTTTCAAATTTAAAGTTGAATGCATGGAATTGCAGGACAAAAATACCAAAGTAATAGTTCTTAGATTTTATAGACAGACATTCAAGCTGCTATCTGCCATAAATACCATTTTATTTAGTCATGCTTTAAATAAAAATTCATTGGCCAAACGTTTTATCAATAAATGCCATAAGCAAGTTTTACGCACATTTTATGACAGTCACACACACACACATATGCACATACAGGCAATCCAATAACTGCTGCTGCTGCTGCCAGGCGTTTATGGCAGTCTTACACCTTTTATGGCTCCAGCACACACACACACACCTCATCACCGCACACCTCAACAGGGCAAACAATAAAATGCCAGGCATTTATGTGCGCATATTTCTGATTGTGTGTTAAGTGTGGGTGTGCTTGTGTGCGTGTGTTTGCATGTGTGTGGCTAAGAAAGTCTGCTCCTAATTCATTTAAGTTATATTTTCTGTGGCATAGTTCAAGGCGCACCTTTAAAAACAAAAATAATTTCAACATTTGCTGCGACGTCAAACAATTGTCGCTTAAGCTGGTGCTTAAAATTTAAATAAACGAGCGTATAATAGGAAAATTGCATGCAAAGCGCGATTAACATATCAAAAATAATGTTTTACAACAAGTTTTCAGCTTTTCACATTTGCATGCACAAAAGGCAGCAAAAAAGGTGAAAAACTAAAAATAATGCACACCATGGCAAACATTCGCGTTTAAGTTTCAAAAATTTATGACCCAAGTACAAGCACAACAAGCTTCAAAAAGGAATAAAAAAACGCGTGCAGCCGGCGCATAAAAAAACAACTCCTAATAAGTGAAAACAAGGGGGAAAAAATTGGAGCGAACTGACGTCGTTAGTATAAAAGTAAAATGAATACAAAGTAACACAATTGCTGTAGCTTAGAGTATTAAAGTTATAGATACGCTATATGGGTGAAATAAATAAAAAAAATGTTTTTAACTAGACACATAGAGCACAACAAATTTGATTCTTTCCATCTAAAAAGTACAAAAATTATGCGATACCTTCAAAGTAATGTGTCATAGATTGATTTAATCGAATAACATAGAAGATATTAATTAATCATGCTAAAATATATTTGGTGAATAAATCTTGCCAAATTCTAAAATGATGGAACTATATTTTATACTGCTCATTAGAATAGTAACTGAAAACTAAAACCGACTATCTTCGACATTTTTTTAAAAAAGAATTCACTTTTATTTTTCTCTTAAAGATTACTTTAAAGAAATGTTAAGCAGGTTTATTTTGATAATTATTTAAAAAGCAGTTTATAATTTTTCGGCTCAAATAATAATAACCATATAAAATAATACTTCCCATATGCAAATAATTAGTGTATTCGAACGCTTTTATAAAACTCGCACTTTCTTTGGCAAACGTGCAAAGTTTATTCCAAAATGATATCACCTTTTCTCCAAGGGCATTTTAACAAAAGTTTAGCAGCCGCAGCCACAGCAGCTCTCTGTCTCTGTCTTTCGCCTTTATTTATGCCAATGCTTTGTTTTAGTTTTATTATTATTATTATTGTTGTTGTTGTTGGCGTTTTTATTTATATTATTGTAGGAGGCAGCCGCCTGGTCGGCTGCTTGCATGTCGTACCCACTTGTACTACCTTTTGAATTTACAATACGAACAAAAACTGACGCGCATTTCGTCGGTTGTTGGTTCTGCTTCTGCTTCTGGTTCTGGTTCTGACTCCGACTCTGGTCTCGGCCCTGTTTTATGTGATCAACAACGTGTTTTGTTCTTACTCAAGTTGTTTGGTACTATGCGAAAATTGCTTCGGCGAGAAAAATAAGTGCAGGCATGTCAAAAACAAATACACTCACACACACGCGCGGGCACACTCAAGCCTTTGTTGTTTGTTTTTTTTTTGCTTTTATTTTTTGGGGTTGCTGCAAAAGTTTTTTGTGCAGCTTTCTTGTTAGTTTTGAATAACCACCTCATAAAAGTAATACCACAATGTCCTTGCCAGTGCAATTTTGCAATTTGTTGTTGTTGCCGTTCGCTTTTCTCGTGCGCAGCTTGATCGAAATTTAGTGCAAAAGTTTTACGAAAAAAATACCAAAAAGAATAAATAATAAGAAAAGAGAGAAAAAAAACTGGGTTAAAACGTGTCCCGCAGAATGCCAATTAGCTGACATTCGATTGGCTGCCAGCTGGAGGGCAAATTGTTTTCACTCTCTTGTGGAGCTGGCAGCCAACACGGCCCTAATCGTAAGCAACGACATTAACAACGTGCGCGCCGACATCTAAAATGAAAATCTACCGGTAACAAGAAGAAAATGCATATTTTCCGGGCTTGTGTTGATTTGCCAGCCGCGCCCTCTTTTGCATTTTTTTCGCCCATATTTGCTTATCAAGTAAAATGCATGCAACAACGGCCACAGCAACAAGAACAACAATACAGATGTGCGACGTGTTGCACGCTGGCAGCAGCTAAGAAAAAACGAGCTGTTTCCGGCGCTCAAACACTATGCCAAGCTGATTGCAAGCCATAAAAAAAGACCAAAAAAAAAACCGAAGGCACTTTTGTTGCATTTGCAATAAATTTAAATGGAATAACAAGAAAAGCGCAACAAATAAATAGACAACAATGTTATACTCAAAACGTGTTCCCAGAAACTATTTTGTTGGAAAAATATTTGTTAATATTATTGCTAATGTGAGATACAAATTAACAGCCTAAAAGGGACCGCAGGAGCTAGAGCTTAAATCCGGGAATTGACCATAAAGCAAAACCAGATGCTTGACAGAACAGCTACCTTAACTTCCAAAAAGAAGTATTCATCTCACTTTATCCAACTTTGGTAAAGCCAATTTGACTGAATTTCAAATGATTACGCAACATAGAACACGAAGCAATAAATGTAAATGTTTTATTGTTGGCGGAAATGTTGACAAGCGCCATGAAAACAAATCGAAAACTTCATGTAAATAAAAACAGGCAGACACAAAGCGAACGATGCAAAACTTGGTTGTACACGTTGTGAATCTGTTGCTTTTTGTAGCCATGAGGCAAAAATTGCAAAACTGTTTTTCTATTTACTTATATATTTAATTTAATGCATTCTGGCCATCATCATGATAAACTTTCTCTCTGTCAGTTTGGCAATTGTTATTACTTTTAAAAACTTTTGCGCTTTTTGTTTTCGCTTTTGTTCTTTATTTTTTTTTTGTTTCATACAGCTCGTCGTACGCTGCGTATGCGTATTATTTGGTAAATGGTAAATTTAACATAAATGCGCTTACAGTAAATGCGTTTGTCGGTAATATTTGCGTAACAAATGGCACAGAGGTAGAACACATTCAAGCATTAACTTGCCTTTAAAGCCAGCAACGCATCAGTCAACGCAACGTTTCGGTTGCAGCCAAAAGCCCAAGATGAGATTTGACTTAACTCCAGACTGGCATTTGTCAGGCGCTGAGACTTATTTATGTGCGTCGACTGCAGCCATGAATTGACTTTGTGACATTATAGTTGGGCGGCATGCCAGCAAATTTTGCCCGCCAGGCACCGGCCCCCCCCAATCCCCTCGCACACCACCACATAGTGTGCCTCAAAATATCCTGTCAACGGCAGCAGGCGGCGCCGTTGTCTTAGTTTCCCACATGATGCACTTGCCAGGCGACGGCACAATATGTCTTTGATTTCCGTTTATGCTTTAAGCCAGCCACAAGTTCCCCGCTGCCCTTCCTATACGCCCATCGACCAAACTGCAGAGCTGCCAGTCTGCCAGGCCCTAGAAAGTGCTTTGAAGTGCTCCAAAACTTATTCGTATTTGTGCATGTTGAGTGAAAGCTGCTTTATGAAATGGCCATTGAATTGCCACTCAAAGCAATACAAGATTTTTAGAGTTTGTGCGGACAACAACAACAAAAAATACCACATATAATATGTTTATCTTGCATGACAAATTAAAATTAATAAAGGTATTTAAAATATGAACTAAGTGATTCTATTGATGCTTTCAAATGAAGAGTTTGGATATCTGGGAGAACACAAAAGTAATTCATGCAAAAACTCATTTTACGCACTGATCAAGCATAAATACTTTTAAGTCGTTTTCCATAAATTGCACACCCTTTGCGAGGTAATAAAACCCCACACAAAATATACTTTGTGTGATAGTTTAACTAAAGTCTACTAAACTTAATTCAGGGAAAGAAAAATAAATGCTCAAAAGCAAGCGAATAAAATGCGCACAGCGGCAACGTTGCGTATGTGAAATATTTGCATATTTGCTCAACAAACCAAAAATTCTTCAGGAAATTAAACTTAACTTGCGTACGTTGCATGCAACAATTTGGGTTTTTATCTGATCAGCATTTTGTTGACTTTTTATATGCCGCATGTCAAAGTCACGGACAATTTATCGGCATGCATGCAGGAAATATCTTGGAAAATTGTATTTATCTAAGCAGATGACAGTTGATTTGATTTAATTTGTTTTTAACGCTTAAGACAGGTTGTTATTGTTGTCAATTGCCAGTGCTAAAGGCCAAATGGAATATATTAAATTGCAGAATATGTGTAATTTTAAATTTGTACATTTACATACATATGTATATACATATATATTTTAAATTTGCTAAAGCAATGCGTTGGATGTTTATTTGTCTGTCTGCACGTAGTGCAAATAAAGTTGCCTGCTCCAAGCCAAGTGGATTTATGTGCAGCTGAGGCCGATAGCTGGCAGTGGGCGCCTGTGTGGGGCTGGATCGCCATAAAGCCAATTCGCTGGACAACACGCGACGTATACTTAATACACACGTATGCAATGCGTGACTGCTGCAACAAACAGAAGTCGAACTCGCCAGCTGAACGTGTGTGTGTGTGTGTGTCTGTGTTTGTTTGAGATCGTGTGTTTGTCTGCCTCTGGAGCATTGCAAAAGAAATGAACTTAAAATGTGCAAATTGTTTATATTTCAAGCGGCAAAGAAAACAGTGCGAAATATGTGTGCAAGCCAAAATCCTTTGGCCTCGTGTAAGTATGTACCGGACATTGAATAAGATTAATGAAGGTTTTGTTTATGGTTTTTTGTGCGGTCATACGGCCGCCTGCTGCGGTAACATGGCGTGGCCGCAGGATGCTGCTTGCCGCTGCAGCAGCTCCCGATCCCGCTGCTGCTACAACATTTTGCAAGCAGCTTTCGGCTTGTTCTGTTGCAGACAAAAAACATATTTCAATGATGATTTTTCGGGTAGGTGGTGCATTCAAAAAACCAACAGCAAGCAGGCGGCAACAAACTGACCCACATGCTCAGTACACACACACACTCACACACACACACAAAGTAAACAAACGGAGTTGTTGTCGGAGCCACAAGCATCTGTCACATGCATGTTGCGAATTGTGTGACAATTTGGTTAATGTTCACCCTGAGATATATTTTTATTGGTCTGTCAGAAAATAATTTCAATTTTCGACACTGTTAAAAACAATGCCAGCTTGCACTTAGCGTTTCACAAATTTAAAAGAAAATACATAAAACGAGACTTCTTGAAATATTCGAAAAATCTGATTCAGGCAACTGAACAAGTGTCCGGGTTCAACACTCAGCGAACTTTATGGATGTTGTATTATTCTAGCCAAATACTTTACTTAATTTGTACGTTTAATTTTAAGGTTTTAACCATTAGTGCGATTTTAGATATACTATAAAAAGCTGGCAGCTTTAAGTATCCTCCGGCGATTTCTGATAACATTCATAATTTCATCGTATAATTAAAAACTATATAAATATTTCAAATTTTCAAATTTAGCAATAAAACTTGGTACCGACATATTTCCACCATTAATTCCTATAAAAATGCGTAGTTGCTGCCTTTAAAAGCAAAGTGTTGTTATTAATTACAAATTAGTTATCTTTCAAACGAACTTAAAGTAGCTTATATTTGCTTTCTCACTGCGGTGCAAAACTTTCTCCTTAACAACATTTCTTTCAGACGACTGAACGCGCCAAGCTTTATGAGATTTTCTTTAGTATAATTTCAGTTGAATTATTCCCACAGCTCGAAGAGTGCATAATTCATAATAAACAAACCGTAAATAGAGCTGCAGACACCTTCAGTTAGAGTTGCACTAAAAACAAAAAAGAAACAGCAGCAAAGCAAAGAAAAATGTAGAAAGATTGCAAAACAAAACAGAGCAGAAGAGGTAAGTAATCAACGTTGAGTTGCGCACTCCATTACTTTGAGATAATGTGCCACGAATTGCAATTTAATGAGCTCATTGACAGCTCCAACAGCAGCTGCAGCAAGGACATAAAAAATAGAAGAAAAAAATGGGAGAAAAGTATGTGAACGCATAAATGAGTTAGTAGCGGCTAAATGACCTGTAACTTAGCTGGAAAGATGGAAGATTTACGCGCAAAGCGCATATTAAATATTAATCTTAGCTCGTAATGCACAAGCCCGCTGGCTTTAAGCCAACAAAAATTCAAGTCAACGCATTAGCCACACACACGCCCCCACAGCCCCTTAGGTGCCGCGAAGCGTTACCAGTTTTTAATTAACCACCAGGGGTTCTGGCCCCGCCGAGCCTCGGGGCTGTCAGTTGCGCTGAATGTGTCGCATGTTGACAGTTGTTACCTACATGCGACATTATAAATATTGCGCTTGCAACACCGTGTGGCAACCGCCACGAGAGCGCCACATGACAGCTGTTGCTCGAATAGTTTTTAAGTACTTGCTAATGAGTCTGTAACTTGTCTGGCCTGGCATGCTCTGTGGCTAGTAGGGCAATCGGAGTTTAGACATTCCCGAACACATTTTCTGCACAATTTTGCCAAACTCGAAGTTATTTTTAATAAGGAATTTAAAAGTTTCTCAAGCTATTACCTTCTTTTTGTCAATTTAATTTAATTTTTAAATCAACTTAACTCTCAAAGATCACAGAGTTACTTTCAGATGACCAGGGCCAAAGTAGTATAAAGTAATTTAAATCAGAATTCCACATTCTTACAAATTTATATTTACAAATTTAGCATATTTACATAAAATTAAATTTATTTAATATATTGTGAATCTTTTAAAATTTATTTATATTATTGTTATTTGAAATTTTTTTTTAAATTTATAGTCAAGTGTGCAATGTCAAGGCAAACACCAAATTAGAAGAGGCACTTTTATAGTTTCACCCCTCCAAAACAAATAGGGAACATTTCATTCGCTTTGGCAGTTAAGGGTAGAAATAGCTAACAGGCATACAGATGCGCTTACATTTATTATTGCAACCCCTTTTGCGTTGTCTCTTTTTACAAGACAACGGCGAATGCCCAGCGGGCAGCCAGGTTAAGAACAATGGCTAACAATGTTACGCATACGCCGCGTGTACCAGCAGTTGTCCTGTTAAGCATTTCGAGCGGCCAGCATTAGCATTTCTTGTGCAAAAAAACTGGTCCAAGTGGAAAGCTTACAATTATGTAACCTTTGAGGATGGGATATATATGGATATATTTATTATTTTTTTCTTGGCGTTAAATTTAAAGAAGGGAAGCGAGAAGCAATTGCAAAGCAGCAGCAGCAGCAGGAGAAAAAAATTGTATTCACCGTATAAATTTGCACTAAACTGGGATTCGAAATGGATTTTCTAAGCTAAGGAAACAATGGGGCCACGGCATAATCGCCATGAATGAAAGCGCAGCATCATCGACTAAAACGACGTTGACGGGCGACGGGTGATGGCTGATGGGTGACAGCAACATGGCCATGACAGGCGGAACAAACGAGCTTGGCGTATATGAACCAGAGAGCTACAGCTGCTACAACGACGAAACTAAGGCCGAGACTCTGAGCCCGAGACCGAGCCCCATCCCGAGCCTGAGCCTGTGCAAAATGTAGTTTAGTTTCACTCTCTAGTCGTAGTCACTCCGCTTAATATATTTGCATGCTGTTAGCTGGGGTTGGGCTCCAGAGGGCTGGCAGCGTGCGCGGCAGTGGCATTATAAATCGCATTAAGTGGATCATACTTTGCATATGAAGTGCCCGACTGACGCTCCACAGTCCCGATGCCGACTGCCTTGTGATAAAAACCAAGCACTCGACAACAACAACCACAACAACAATGAATGCCGTCGCAGTCGACGCCAGCGTCAACGGCAACGCCAACGCCGACGCCAACGGACTCGCGCGCAGCGCAATCAAAATTCAAAAGTTTCATTACAGGTGGATATCTGCAACGCAGGTGGTTAGGCGGCAGGTGGGAGGGGTTTTTAGTGTTACCAGGTCTCTGCGTTTTATGTTGTCAATTGTTTGGCAGCTGATGATGAATGTTGCCGATAGCGCCGCATTTCTCCACAGTTGATAGCGAAAATTTGTAGCCGCATTAAGTTTGGCACGTGGAACTTGTTATACTTCCAGTGTCTAGTTGAAAATGAGGAGCCCTAATGGCTCTGCATAGCTGTAAGTTATGCGATAAAGTTGCGAAATGAAAACTTTTAGCTGAAAGTGAAATAGTCTCTCAATTGCTTCAAATTGTTTCAAATTTCTAAGTATTTGCTTAAATAATGCCAATTTGTAATTTTAAATAATTATAAATTTCAAGTAAACGGGATAATATAGTGAACATAACTATACCTGATACTCAGAAAGAAGTTTACTTTATTAATGTCCAATAAATGGCATAATGAGTTTATTAAATTTAAATTTTATTCACCGTCGTTGTGAAATATAATATATTATTTCAAAATTTACAAATGAGTAGAAAAGCAAAAATTAATAATAAACAATACAAATTTTAAATGATTGAACATGAATAAACTACGAACCGTTTTCGGCGACTTTAAATTTAATTTAATTTTGTGTGCCCGCTCTGCTTTAAATTTTCAGTCTGTCTAGACATCTCTATAAGCAGCTATCGTTTTGGCCAACTTCATATTCATGAGATGCCATAAACTGTATGTCATAAATATGTATGGCTTTTGGCTATTGAACCTAACCAACTTTGGCGGTGTCCTTACAGAAATAGCGCAAACAATTATCATAAATATGCTTAAATTAAAAACAAAAAAATAAAATGCAGACTGGCAAGTACTTTAGGACAATTAATTTGTGTCTCATTAAAGGAAACTTGTGATACAACGAATTCAAAACAAAATTACATATATTTATTACAAGCAAAACAATGGCAATTCTTGTTAATGTATAATTATAAAAAAAATGCAAAACATGATTTTGTAGTGCTTGTTGAATTTAATTGAAATAAGTATTTAAAAGACAATAAATTAAAATGTGAGCAAAGTCAGGGCAAGGACACAACTACAGCTACTAGATAAATACGGCATCACATTATTAGTTGCCTGAACAAGACAATGCTTGTACAATCCAAATAGCAAGAACAATGTCAACCGGCCCCAACCTTCCGCCCTCGAAAAACAACGCCCACAAATGCCATTAGAGCACAAAGAGTCCTGAGCGCCATTGCTGCTTGGCGCGATTCCTATCGGCAATCGCATAAATCTCGTCCTTTGAGAGTTGTTACCGGTTCACAATGCGCGACAGCGTTGCCACCTAGTTGCAAATTGTACGCAAGGGTTTCCTTAAAGCAATTACAACACGCACTTTACTTTTTATGCACTCAAGAACTCGGACTTCGACTCGAAGTCGGACACGGACTTGCCCTGGACTTTGTGCTGACTTCACATTGTGGCAACGTGACTTTTATTGGACTTTGCCGGCATTTCGTTTTTTTGTATTCGTTTTTTTCTCTCTCTTTTTGTTTCTTTTTGCTATTTTGCGTTCATTGCTAAAACTTTTCGTCTCTTGTTTATGGCATTTATCGTGCTATTTATTCAGCTTGTTATGCCTTTTGTTTCACAAGCCCAACTCCAAACCCCACCCACTCGAGTTCAAGTATTCGGATTTGTCTAGGCTCACGGCTAACGCATATCCCGCAGCGTTTTGCTTAACGCGCCTTCGCGCTTATCTAAACGATTGTCTGTGGAGTGATTATGAGTGTTGGTAGGTTGTTAGCATAATTGACGCCCCGTGCCCGTTTAACAAATACCTTCCTCCTGCGCATACAAAGAGACGCAGCTCTAAAGGCAGATACTGAATAATAATCAAGTGCTATTTGGTTACATTTTCATGCCTAATAATAACTTTGATTGTGGGCAGCAACAGCGAGGGTGTAATGCATGTGTGTGTGTGTGTGGTCTATAACACATATACATATGCACACGTATTTGAATTGGGGTTAATGAGACATGTCGATAACACATTATTTAGAAAAAGTATCAGATAGGTATTCTTGTTTAATGCCAAATAAACTATCTTTCAAAAACATAAAACAGATATCAAGTACTAATTTTTGAAAATTTGATTTTCTTAAAACAAGTTCTAAAACTTTTCACAAAATATGGCTATAACATAAAAAGGCCGAAATACTCTATCCTAGCGATACGTAAGTAACAAGTAATAATAATAATAAAAGTTAATTTTCAAATATATATATAACTTAAATTAATTCTTCTTTTAATATAATCAATACAATTATAATATACAAATATTTTTGTAAAATTATTTAAAGAATTAAATTCATTTCTCCAATCACAAACCAGTGAGCACTCAAATTAAATGTTTGCTGTAATTAAAGAAAACAGTCTTAACGTAAATAAAAATATTTCTAAATGTTTTGCCGCTCTTAGTAAATACGCCAACATTTGCATGAGTTAATGGGTGCTAAACAGGTAGCAAGCAAATTTATCTTCATTTTATTTCAATTTTCCCAACACTTTTTGCCCAGCAACTGCAGTTGGGGAAATCAGCACAATTAACACTCAGCACACACAAACACTCAAACACGTACACACACACAAGCAAAGTAATCATGCTTAAACAGGACAAAGCGCAGTGCAAATTACTGCAGACTAACGCACACCATTAACACAAACACACACACACAAATACCCTCAAAACATTTGATTACAAGTGAAGTGCAATGATGTTCGGCGTTGAATTAACGCCAGAAATTGTCAGAGAAATGGCTGCAAACTTTTTGGCTAAAATCTGTGGGAATTGTTTAGAAAAACAAGAATAAAAAAGATACCGCCAACACGCCGCAGTGGCGGCCATTAAAGCCAAGTGCAAACATGACAGGGACAAGTGGGAACATCTAAAGATGCCACTTGATGTCTAAATTCCAGCATGTGGCAGTGTGGCAGTGTGTCGGTTGGGGTGCGCGTTAGCTAGATGACATTGTTTCTATCATGCTCTAATGCTGATTGCGCAATCAGCTCGACTTCCACAGCCAGCAGCGGCATCAGCACAAGTTATACTACGGACGTTGCGCATACGACCTGTTGACTCGGGGCAAAGCAAAATGGTTTTCACATTTTTGGGGCCAAAAGTGCAAAATGCTGTGCGTGTAATTATTGTAAGTGCTTGCCACAATAACAACAACAACAACAACAACAATTCAAATACTCAGCTATTATACGTGCTGGACAATAAGCTCCTCTGGTGTGCGTTCCGTTTTGTGGTAAGAGATTGGTTACATGAATTAGGTAAGAGACCACAAGAGTTAGTCCCTTTGTCTGGCTCAACGAAATGTAATTCTCTTTTTAGTATCTGTATAAAAGTGTTGCACAACGCTTGACTTTTTTGCCACTAACGATGTAATCCTTTTGAATAGTAATATTTCTGTTGTTCGCATAAATTGCTTATGTATCATAAGTTTATGAAATATTTACTGTGAAAATGCAAACCATCAGCAGTCCAAATTATCGATAGTTTTGTTATATTCATAGCCCTAAAATTCCCACACAATGGATTAAAACGAACTTTTAAATGCAAAATATTTTTAAATGATGGCAAGCGTTTAAAAATTATTCGTGATGTTTTCACGACAGGTGGGAAGCGTGGAGCGTGAGCACATTAATGCGCATTTGGCATTATGGCATTTGGTCTGCCGTGGCTGTTGCGCCTGGCTAAAGTTGGCATGCCGCGATGTTGCCGCTGATGGTTTTGTGACGTGCTTCGCATTTAATATCAGCAAAACCGAATAAATATTTAAATGCCACCGAAAATCAAAGTTCTGTTCTATTTATGTTTCGAATAACATGAAAAAATTACTTTTATAGCAAAACTCCTACTGATTTGCTTCTAACATTTTTGGTCATAAAACGCATTATACATAAATTCATTTAAATATAATATGTTTTAGCAAGAATTGTTTTAAACTTACATTGTACATTTTAGTAAAGCAGCGCCTGAGATCAATTGGCATTAGTGCGACTTGAAAGAAGTCAGAGCTGGATCCAACAGACATACTAAACATGGCTTTACTCATCGGATTAGACATAATTCCCTTATATGTTATTCTTTTGTAAGTAAACCATAATATTTGTCCGTGCAGTATTTTCTATGTCAAGTAGCACAACAAAAAGAAATATATTTCTTGGAGAAAATCGCATCAACCGCACCCACACACACACACACACATAAAGCTCTTTAGCCATTTGTCATTGCAGAATGCAAAAAAGTGAGTCCTTCGGAAAACATTTCGCGCAACTCAGACAATAACGGAGTAAAAGAAAAGTACTTGAAATGCGTTTCTGCTTTGCGCGAGCGAGCAAAATCTTATTTTGCATCAATAAACATTGACATTGGCGCTTATGCATGTATAAAATACTGAGTGTGCGAGTGTATGTCTGTGTGTGTGGCTGAGTCTGTGTGTGTCATAAATAAAGTTTTCGCAAACAATGCACTTGATGCTGCGCGCCATAAATGATGCATGTGCCGGGCAACAATACAAGGAGCCAAAATGCAAGTCTGCATCAATCCATAAATAACATTAAAGCTAATGCATATATACCGCGAGCTTAAGTATTTGGTCAGCTGCTAACTATAAAAAAAGAAAGAACTCGATGCCTTATAAACCATATGTTTCATCAAAAATTATTATCGCCGGACTTTTACATAGGGTTTAACTTTAAAATTTAAAAAATGTACATGTGCTGCTGTCATTCTGCATCTGGCTTTGGAGAGATTGAAGTCATTTTCGATTCGAATCCGCTTGCAGGCGAGTGTTAGTTTGCTGCGATGGGTAAGAAACCAGTTTACTTTTGCAAGCAGCATTCAACAGTCGCTTAAATGTGGCTAATAAAATTTAAACGCTTGTCCAGGGTAACGCCTCTCTGTCTCCTGCTTTAAGTTCGCTCCGTTAAGCCGCAGAGCTTTTCCACATTCCAAGAAGAAAATGTCTATAAAAATACTTTACGCACCAGTGCATTTTCTGGCTGCATCTAAACAATTTTTTATGCCATATCAAAATTATGCTGCTCTCTAAGGCCGTGAAAATATTTTCTCTCAGGTCGTGAAAATATCTGTATAATCTGTTGTTTATTTTTGTATTGGTAATGATATTTTTTTTAGCACTAAGAGTAATTAAACCCATACTAAACTTTAAATTGTCTGCAATATCTTGCGATTAACTTATTGGCGATCATAATCATATGCTAAAAACATTTTAAAATCGTTAAGCTTTATTTTATACCTGACGGATACTTATAATAACAACCTTGTAGTGGTTTTGTTTTCCACTTTTTCATAGCCAAAACTAAATACTATTTTTCCCCCATTAAACACTATTACTGCCTGCTATACTGCACAAAAGCTAAAACTAATTGCAATACCTGTCGGATACCTAATTTATTTTAATCAAATTCAGCTCACGACAGCTTACCCATGGCATTACCGAAACCTACGGCCGGAAATTTACTTAAATTCTGGAACCGCAGAGGAAATTAAGGCAAATTTGCACAAGCTTTCTGTCAAGTTCGTCAACGAAAATAAAGAAAGAAAAAAACAATAGCAAAAAATGATAAAGAGCATAAGCTGGAGCCATTAGCAAGGCTTAGAGCAAGGCAAAAATCATAAGCTTCTAATTTCACTAGGCCAAAAATAGCAGGCGCAGAATAGGAAGAGGAAGCACCATCATATGCTGTGTGCGTGTGTGTGTTTGTGTGTGTGTGTGTTTAATAGGATGTGGCTGCGTGTGGCACGCTGGCGTATGCGTAATATGCCTAATGCAAAACGCAAACTCAAATAAAAGTGATATGCGCCGAGTAGCGAAGACGTTACGCAAATGTATTTGTAAGCAGCCACTTAGCACACTTACGAGTGGAGTTTGAAATATGCTAGGCAGCCAACAACAACAACAGCGACAGCGACAAAACTCGAGAAACAAAAGAAGCAAAAGCTAAAATCCTCTTGAGAATTTGACAACATATTCACACGGAGCCCGCACTTGGCTCGGCAATCTCAGCGCGTGCCACACGCTTTGCGCATTTAACGCGCGTTTTGCACTGGCTGCTGACAACACCACGGCGCCGGCTTGGCCCATGTCGCACGTTGTGTGTGTGTGAGTGTGTGTGCCAAAAATTGTGGCATGCGGCACAAACGCATTGCGAAAATGTTGCATAAATTGTTTTTTCTTTTTGTTTTTCATTTAAGCCAGAGCCAAAGTGAGTGAAATGTGAGCTGAGCTTAGGTCGAGTTGCATCGCTGGCAAGTAGGGGGATTTTTGGATATTTTTGCGTAATCTTCAGAGAACATTGGATTTGCGCCATGCTTACGGCAGCCTGATCTACGACCAACCGCATGATGGACAGCATTGAGTCAACTGCTGACAGCAGCTTCCCCCTTGCTGCCCACAAAAAAAAGCACTGAGCAGCCAACAGACTTCGCGACTTCCGATTTTGTTGTTCTCCTGGGGCTTAGCTCTGCTTTATATTTTCCATTTTTGCCACTTTTGATGCTGTCATTACAACTTAACGCTAAAATATTTGACGATGAGTTACTTAAGTATCGTTGAAGCGACACAAAGCTAAAAATAAAAACTGTTTATTGAGCTAGACTTTATTTTTATGAATTTGCCTTCACACTGTTGAAAAATGCGCAACAAATTTTAAATAAATTGGAAATTAGGCAAATTTAAATTGTAAATTTAATCAAAATGGACTTGTTGTTTATTTATGTTATTGACCTGACAGAATTATTCTGTATTTTGAAAGAAAAACGGAACCGATTTAATGAAGATAGTCTTTTAGTCAGAGTTTTTCCTTTATATAAATGGCAACAAAATATTAACTTAGAATTTTTATAAAATTAGCTTTTCTTCATGGCTTAAACTCTCAGTTACAGATTTGCAAACAGTATATTATTTCTACGATTAATGTTATTATACAATATATAAATAAATAAATATTATCTCCTCATACGAAACCCGCGTAAACATTTAATTAACACTTTATCACCTTCGTGACTCTCTTTTTGATTTCCTGCTGGCAACATACTTTTATCATGACTTGGCTGTCTTCGTGGATTTCTCATCTTAGTCAGCATTTTTACACGTTTTCATTTCATGCCACTTAGCCAATTTACAGCTACATAACTTCAAAGTAGGGTTGCTCCTATTTTTTAGACTCGCCAATGGCTTCTACATTAATTTGAGATTTACCTAAACAATTCCTGCGGGATTTGTGGCCAGCTCGAATGTCCTGCATCCAATTTACAATTTATGTAATGTGCGTGCTTGTAATTTGGTGATTTAATTAGTAGCTATAATTCATTGTTTTTGCCAGCGCCGAAACCAAAGATAATAAATGGCATTTAATTGTTGGCCAAACTCGTAATTAGTTGTTGGCCAAAAGCCATGCTTTGCATGTGCTTCGTTCTAAATGGATGCGACTGCTTATCGCTGATCTCCTAATGGAGTGCATAATATGCCTGGAAATGTTGGACAATGCTAATAGTTACACAGAAAGGGGGCCCACTTGACGTGGAGGAGATATTGTTTGGGGTTACATTAAAAATTTAAATCACATATAAATTGATATTTCATTTCAGGTGATTTAAATATATTTTTCAATAAAACAGTTATATATACTATGATTTTAAAAGTATTTCGCAATATTTTTGAAACAAGAATTGAATGAATTCTTGAAATTGTATTCCGAATTTTGAACAGTAAAAATGCTTAAAATATTTGTTTGTTAAGACAAATAATTTGTATATTTGTTAAAACATTTAATTATATGATAAAAGAATGAAGTTTTTCAGCTTTTCGGCAGGAAAATGTTTTTGTTTTTTGCTAAAAGCGGAAATGCAACTCTAAGATAATTACATATGCTAATCTCCATATGCTAAATTATATAAGGAAGGACTGCTCATTTTGTGTCTAGATATCATTTCATGCCTTGCTAATACTAACTATAAATCACGATTGCATTGCACCGATATCATTACACATTTGTGTAAGCGCCGACCAAAATGAATCACCTGCGACGCAATGATATAATTCGCATCTAATATGCGGTTAACCATTTTGCCACTGTATATAGACATAGACGAGTACAATAAAACAACAACAGTAACAACAAAATGACAACAAGTATTCAACAATAATTAATAATCATTAGTAAGCCGCACATTATTAAGTGGTTGACTAAATATTGAAATTACAATGGTATTAATGCCATCAGGAACAACATAAACAATGGCCTTATTATGGCAACGGCTGCCAGGCCAGACCAGCAACAACAACCACAACAGCAGCAATAACAGCAGCAGCAGCAGCAGCAACAGAGACAACAATGTGGAAATTGCTTTAAACAAACGTTGAGCGGAAGCTGGCGTGGGGAACGGG
This sequence comes from Drosophila robusta, assembly GCA_035043565.1. NCBI lineage: Eukaryota > Metazoa > Arthropoda > Insecta > Diptera > Drosophilidae > Drosophila > Drosophila robusta. The sequence continues at coordinate 4,775,063 of JAWNMW010000583.1, read as the reverse complement.
GGATCAGCAACAACACTGTCAACTGTGTGCGAGGGTGCATGCGGGTGTGCCCGAGTGTGTGTGTGTGTGTGTGTCTGTGGATATATGGCAAATTATGGGCATGCGTGTGAATTACAAGCACGTGAATTGAAACAGTGACACAGCTCATACCCAAAAGTGCCACTGCACATTGTTACAATAACACCGAAATGAAAATGTTCCCAAAAACGATTTCTTAACTATTCTAAGAATACTTGCTTTATATTAAATTTTCATAAAATTGTAACATTTCCCTATAAAAATCAGGAATACGATAAGAAATCGATAACATCTACTAACATAAACGGATTCTTACTTTACCAAATAGAAAATTTGTTTATGAAAATAAGCTTAAGCTTCTTACTACACCAAATAGAAAATTTGTTTATGGAAATAAGTTTAAGGTACAAGGAGCTACTAAAATCCTGTAGTCTGCTGTTAAAATGAAATGAAAAGGGTGTTGCCGAAATATTTGCGAAATGAAGGAAAATACGAGTTGGGAATGCCTGATGAGGGTTCAGCTGCATGATGAGCTTGTGGGGGAAATGATTATGGTCTCCAAGTGGTGTACTGCTATCAGCAATGCAATTGCATTAATAATGCTGCAGGACAAGGACGAGAGCACGACGACAGGCTCAACAGGACGAGGCGCAGACAAACACACCCATTTTGCATACTTTTTGGCGCGCGGAATTTCATATTTGGCAATAATTATGCCCATGGCTATGCGCTGTGGGGCTGCGCATTAACCTGGCTGAGTGTGTAAATGTATGGATATGTGAGTGTGTGTGTGTGTGTGTGTACGATTGCATGCTTATTGCGTATGTAGTCGCCATTATAATGCATAATTTATGCACGCATTTAATTAAATTCCAGTACTTGCACTTATTTTTACATCAATTTGTTGCCCCCAAGCAGCCGGCACTGACCCAAATTCCCGGAGCGAACGCATTTAATTTTGGTTTTTTAATTTAATAAACCCAAATAAAACCGCAAAAAATTAACTGTCAAAATACTTACCAAATTAATTTTAAACTGTCACGCAATTAGTCAAACATTTAATTTTCAAATTAGAAATATGCGTCCTTTCATTGTCAATTGCCCCAAATTAAAAAGCTACAATTGGTTGGTCTAAGAGGATTTTTACTTTTTTTTATCATACGTCCCATTAATAAAACGCTCAAAGTTAATTATTCTTAATGGGCATTAGGCGGTAAGCAGATTGCGTATACGTATTTTTTGCAAAAAAAAACACAATTTAAACGGGTAAATAGTGAAAATAAATAAATATATAATTTTCAGAGCCTGATTGCATGACATATTGCTCAAATATATTTAATTATAATTCAAATTTACTTAAATAGCAACACATATGTTTTTTTAAATTCAATTATCTTTCTCCGTGTTGTATATGCGTAAAATATTAATAACAAGTAACGTAAATCCAACTTTTTGCTTTAGCAAAGAGATTAGGCTTTCAAGCTTTCCAACTTGGATTTATCAACAATTATCTCCCGTGAATAAATATATTTGTTTTTTCTTGTATTCTTAGAATTATAAACATGATATTGCATCAAATAAGTTTTTTTTTACTTCAGAGGCAGATTCGCTTAGGTCTTCGAAGTACTTCATTGCGTGATAATAGGTGTGTGAGGGGCAGTCAGGAATTCAAATATTTTCTCTGGAATTTCTCCCCTTCATCCTTCGAAAAATTCTTGTGGCCTTGTGGTCCTTTTCTATTTCCAGCGTTCAACAATAATATATATATATGTTCAGTTTAAACTTGATTTATATAGTCATTATGCACAACAATTACAAATAAAATTGAAAACAATTTTATTTTAACGACATTTTAATTAGCGTGTATAGTGTTAGTGTGAATAGTGCTTATGTAAAGAAGCGAGTAATTTATAGAATTACAAAAAAATAAAACTACATTTGCATTATTGAATATATTTATAATACGAGAAAAATTTTCGTTATTTAAGTATTCTAATACTTGCTTCGAAAAGTGGTTTAAAATTGTAATTTAATATAAAGAACATGTTTTTTATGAGCCATTCAGGGGGCTATTATAAATGATGTATATATAAAGCACTAAACTCTTGAAAGGACAAATCAATAGCTAATTTAATTGTTATTAAAAAGTTTACTTCTAAACCATTTCATCTTCCATGTTATTTGTTGATGTTTTCGCTCCTCTTTCTACATGCCCAAGGCGCATTAATTTGACACGCCCTTTAAGCAAACTTAGTTGGTCAGCTAACCAGTTGAGGCCCTAAATCAATTGGGCCAAGTGTCTGCTGTGACATGGTCAACTAATGATGATAGATCAAGCATACTTACACTTAGTCACACGCATGTGGAACAGGAGGATGACAGGATGTCGTCATGCCAAGCATCATTGTGCGACACCGTAACTAATTTCACTCTACGTCAGAATCAATGCTCTCTCCATCCCGGCTCGATGTATGCAGCTGTGAAGGACATTGAGTTGTTGGCAAGGACACCAACATGTTAGGCGCACAGACGAGTCAGAGTACAAGATCTCCTCATTATTTATTAATTGGATTCAATGTTGATGCAAATTGTGTATGTGTGCCCTTGTGTGTATGTCACAATGAACAGTTGCATGTTTCAATTAATTGTAGAATGCAGCAACAAATCACATGTTAAAAATGACAAAACAAACCAGAATATTTATGGGCGTCTAAATAAATACTTAAATCCTTTCCCACTATTTTATACATATTTCAACATAATTTTAATTAACATTGCACAAATAATTGTATGTGGTTGGAGTTTGGCATTTTCATGAAAATATTTGCATTTTTATTTGGCCGCAAGCAATTTTTCCGCATAACTGCCTCGGGCGGACTTTAAATATTATTGCTGCTTATAAATATCTTGGGAAATATGTTAAATCTGCTTGGAATTTATGTTCAAAAGTATTTACCAAAGCTGATCAAAGAAATTAATATTAAGGCGTGAGTATTGTGAAGTTATTCTTATAATTTAAAACGGTTTTTAAACTCATTTACATGATAATCCGCGTCACCTTAGACAAATGTTGACATGCAGAGCTTCCGAATTCATAGCTCTCCCATATATTTTTTAATTCTGATAATGACAAATGCTTACAATTAGGGTACAGTATTGCAAAAAAATAAGAAAAGATGATACCGAAAAAAGAATACCCTAAAGCATGTGTGGATATTTCTATTAACTATACACTTTATAGGGTTTTAGACGTACCTTTAATGCAAAATTCATAGCAAAATTTTTACCTTTTAAAAAAGTGTAATTAATATCTGTTTTCGACCTAGAGCAAAAAAGCTATTCTAGCTACCTGATATCGTGGTCCGACATATAGCTACTGCATAAATCCGCAACGCGTTTGTTGTGAATATTAAAACAGCTTTGTTGCGGCATAATGTGGGCTAGAATATATCCCCATCATGCGCTGGCTACACCTAGATAAGCCCGGATAATAAAGTGGATAAAGAATCAGTCTGAAGTACAATAAAAAGCAGGCAGCGTTTTCGCCTCGCACCTTCAAGCCGTGCCCTAAAAAGTCTGCCTCAACTTTGAGTTTGTGGCAGCACCAGAAAAAATTCCCTACCACAAAAAAGAAAAACAACATAAAAAATAATCCCTGCGCGGAACTTTTGGCCAAAGACATGATGCGTACAAATGCAAGTCCCATTAATTTGGCCCGGGTTGCAATTTAAAATTTAGTGCTGCAGATTGTTGGGGTCTACAGTTAATTAACACCTGCATGTTGCCGGCTTTACTGTAGGCGCTTTGGGTGGGGGTGGCTGCAGAGGAAACCACTTCAGTCACACTTTTGTGCCCCACAGCCGTGTGCGCTGACGCAAAGCGGAAGTGGCACTTGGCTGGAAAGCAGACGCCGCCGTCGCAGCAGAGGCTGCCGCTGATGCTGCCAGTAGCTAGCGTATCGAAAACCGAAACTTTTGATGGAAAAAGTTTGCAACAACAAACGCATTCTGGCCAAAAGCAGCTGGATGCGGAGGGTTCGCGGTGGGCGCCTTAAAACCGTCAAGAAAGTCGCTATAATTCTCGCACAGTGCCTCATGAATTTTGATTTTTTTTTTGCTTGTGTTTTATTTTTTATATTCGCTTTCACTTTAAGCAGGGTCTTAGATTTGAATAATGAGCTAGGTGCACAAGACGGGGCTACAAAATTGCAGGCTTAAAGATTAATGTTTTTGGCGCACTTAAAGCGCAAAGGCTGCTTAACAAATTTATGCCTAGATAAGGGCAGCCTAAAACAATTGAAAAGTGCGAGCCGCCGAAAACTTTTCGACCAAGAAAAAATAATGTTGGCCGCGCCAGCAAAGTGCTCGGTGAATTGTGGCCAAAAGGCAGCGCAGCAACCACCATGACAGCAGCCATGAAATACGGCACAGTTGCAGTTGCCGGCAGCGCATCCTGACCGTGTTCCTGGCAAAGGCCACAGGCTCTCATAATTCATAAGCCACTGGGCAACGAGCCGTTCGCCCAGCGCCTGCGGTCATATTATATTTCTGTACCCCTAAAAACCGACAGCTGGCCGCCGGCAACGAATTGAATTGGATGTCGGCAAATGCCCGAGATTTGTCTAATTGCCAAGCAGCTGTAAACGGCAGCTACGTCTTGCTTTGATCTGGCCATATCTTGACGTTGCAGTATGCCCCATGTCTCACGGGGTTCGCTCTGTATTATGCAAATGCGCAGTAGCTACAAAAAGTTTGTCACTTGAGAGAAGAGCTTTAAAAAACAACAAGCATGCTCAATGGTGGAGTTGGCGACGCGTTCACACCCTGTAAATGTTACAACTCCTCTCTGTAAATTATTGTGCACCAACAAATAGTTTTTATATTATATAAGTAATGATGAATTTACTATATGAAACACTCAAAAATATTATCTTTAAAAATGTGGTTTTAATGCGGATTAGTTTGAATTTCGTGTATTTTTTAGTTTCTTTAATAGCTTTATATTATAAATCCAATAAACTGAAGAAAATAGTACAGATTTAAAACTATAAATAAGTTCGATCAACAATAGCTGACACAATCAATTGTTATTTTTTATAAATTTGAATACTTAAAACACAACTCTATATAACATTCATTTGTATATATTCCTAAACTGGTCATTAAATTCTGAAGCGCATTTTTGCTTTTCACTTCAACCAATAGTTAAGGCCAGAAATAGTTTTATCATTCAGTTAAAAGTCTTTTTATTTGCTCACTATCTATATAGATTCGAACATATGGTACTCCTACCAGTCTGCCACACACTACATAATACCCATTTTGCCCACTAGTTATTCACAGAGTATACAAAAAAAAAAAAAACTGCAGCAGGGGCAAGTTTCTGCTGAGTGGTAGCCGCAGCTAGAATGCTGATGACTTTGGTAACAACTTAAATTGTTTGGCAGCAATGGATATATGTACTCGCAAAGAGGACAAAGTTGAAATGCGTTTAGGGACTGCCGATTTGTAAGCAAACTCGTGCTACTCAAATGCTGCATAAGCGATGTCTGACATTTTAGCCAATTATCTTGCCTGCTTTAACTTCTGGATGCAGTTTCCGCTCATATTTGAAGTACTCAAAACGGAATTTGTTTTTGTTGTTTTTTTTTGTTTGCTTATAATTTAATTTTTTAGCTTGGAATGCACAAATGTTACCAATAAAATAACAACAATGAAACAATTGTAAAAAATACAAAATGTTAAGCCCAAGACAGTCCAAGTATTTGATTTTAAAAAGTTATTCGGCTTGCATGCACTAAATCGCCCGGCGATTGGCTCCATCAACGTTTCCATTGACTGGTGCGACTGCTCCAATTGGGCGACATCGATGATCACATCTGGAATTTCGTCAGGGTCAACGTTGGTATCCAGCAGCATTTCACTGCATTCACTTGAAAAATAACACAAATTCTTAACATTTTTTTGCAGTTTTGAATGTCATTTGCAATTATTTACCACATTACGCAACACACAAAGAATTCGGTATTAAGAAAAATTCAAATTTCAAATTGAAATGAAAGTTTCGACGCGTTGTTATCAGCTTCAAAGCAATTTGGTCACTGATCCATAGGCGCTCGGGCATCAGCGGCGACCCCAAATATTATTATGCTCTTTTTATTTGCAGAGTTTCAGTTTCAATTACAAGCCGCAACATTATGCACAAGTCAGCAAACAAAATATTCCAAGAAATATTTTGCTCCTCTGGTCATAATCGCCTTCCATGGAATGCATATATCCACATATATATTATTTATACAAAGTGTATACAAAGTAATTATGTGAATTCACTTGGGGTTGCATTCGATTGCTGGATATATTTATTTGGTTTATCTTTGCAAAAGAAGGATAAGAAAATTGCAGCATACCCATGTTTGGGTACTCTAGCTGAATAAATATTTTATAATTTTATTAAGATAAATCAATGCTTATCCTTTAAACTGTAAACCAAATTCAAATATATAAATAAAATAAATTATTCACAGTTTTTATAATTTTCTGTAATTTAATTCAATATATACTAGAAAAATACAATTTTTACAATATTTTACCCTTTTGTTATTATTCCACCTGTTTGCTTAGTACTAAACATGTTTATTTATCTGCTAACTACTCACACAGTATTTTATTGTATTTTAAACAGCCAACGACATTTGTAATCAGTAGTTAAAATAATTTACACATTTGCATTGTTATATATTTTCAATAGGCTATAAAAAAGCCAATTGTAAATATTAACAACAACAAAATATTTGTACAACGTAAACAGAAATTTACTGCATGTGTAAATCACAATTGTTGTGTGTGTGTGTGTGTGTGTGTGTGTATGTGTGTGTCTGTGTGTGCAGAGAGAGAGGGCATTGAAAATTGATATTGTGATCGGTTTCTGTGGACAAGCTAAGCATAAGCAGTAGTTGCAATTACCTGCCCGAAAAATACCCTGTAATTAGCTTACATCTTAGAATTTCTATCAACAATTGAAAAATGTATTTAAAAATAATTAAAAGTGTTTTTAATACACACCGTGCTGAACCCAACTTTTATATAACTTACATTCTTTGTTCCTGTTGCTATCGCTGTACTTATTTTGATAAGATTTGAACCTGTAGAGACTAGCGCTTTTTTAATCTAAATACTAAATACTCTTCGTCTGATTAACTTTAAGTACACAATACGCCTTTTATATATTTTATGTATACAGGGTACAATTATGCGCAGCACTAAAAAAGACAAATTATGTTTGAAGTTAAAATTACGTAATAAATGAAGTTTTTATTTGACCTGCCTAATAGCCAATCAATTTATATAATCTATATTTACTTTTAATTTAAAACAGTTATATACCGTTGTAGACATAATATAGTAAACCTAAACATCACATAGTAAAACAATTATATTATTTGTAAATGAACTTTTTGAGTTCTTTGTTGATTTGGCTATTGATGTAAATATAATTAGTTATCTGAAGTACTTTCAATTATTATTATCGTTGTGTACATATGAATTTGATACAATTACAATCTATGAATCCAATGTTCTGCCCACTATAAACAAATACTTGACAATGTTTGATTTTGTGTACATAATATTTATATGTATGTGTATACCACTTATCTTGATTTCGCTCCGAAACTTTTTCGGTCGTACATAAGTGGCCTTATGCGATCGAGTTGATAGTGGACTGAGATTTGTATACGATTTTTATACGATTTTTGTATGGGTACAAATATTGATTCTTAGTTAGGATGAAAGAATAAAAGTTCCTGTTTCTTGAAATCTATATATCGAGACACCAAATTCGACTTTCACATTTTTATAAACAGATCAAGAATATTAAATTTTTTGTATAGTTCGTACAGCTACTCCAAAATTTGAGTACCCACATTTGAACGTCTCATTTTATTCCTTTATTCATCGAAGATCGTACAAAAAACTTTAAAGTTATTCAGATTTGCATTTCCCCGAGTGTAGGGCTTGTTTATCAACGTTGCATCGTTTGAGGCACAGTTCTAAAATGTTGCTCTAATGACTCGCTAGCCACTTATATTTATCTTTTAAATGCATTTACTTCAAGTCAACACACCATACCTAGAGACCTCGATGATAAAAGGCTATCTTCAACTGGTATAAACAGTCGGAAACAGTCCGATACTCCGAAGTTTGATTTATCATTCACAAGACTTCAAATTGTAGATATTATTATTGCGGCTAAATAAAAAAAATGCTGTTGTTGCCTTTGAAAAATATCAACAAATATGTCAACAATGCTGCATGGGAATAAGAAGCGTCACAAAGATTTGGTTTGTGTGTATAAAGAAACAAACACATTCCAAATAAGAAAAACGAAACGCATTTCATTCATGATGAAAGCAAATACAACGACAACAATGCGAGAAAATAAACAAAATTAATAACAAAAAACCACTTTATTTGGACAACACAAAAAAAAAAGATGAAAATTGTCAGAGCGTAATTAGTACATTGGTTGCTGCTCGGCTGTTGAGGCGTCAGAAGAATATTGAAGTCATAATTGATAAGGTTCAGTTTTGACATAGTCAAACGTAAAATTCGTAATAGCCTCTCAGCTTCTTATCTTATCTGAGTCAGAAAAAGAAATATATATATAGTCATATATATATAAAGCGAACACATTTGCCAGACCTGCTATTGTTGTAGCTGTTGTAGCCGTTGTTGTTGTGCCTCAATTAACACCTTCGCCGCTGAGTGTGATAATGAGGCAGACAACAACTGCGACTGCTCAGTGCACACGCACGATCAGTGGGTTCCATTTAGTTTAAAGACGAACGTGCTGCGGCATGGACACGGACGAGAAGCAGAAGGCGTTAACAGCGACGTCGCTTGGCGGCCACGATGAGATCGATTTTACCAGCGGCTATGAGACACAGTATCGCAAGGAATACAGTCCACTGAAGCCGACTTATGTGCCGCCACCGGATAAGCGTAATGCCTGGTTCCGGAGCTGGTCGACCGTAATGTTGATCCTCTTTCTGGCAACCGTATTTCTGCTGGGCACCGTGCTCCTGGTGGTCCAGGTGTTCACCGCCAGTGCACTGCAGGTGTTCCTTATTGTGGCCGCCTATGTGACCATAGCGGCGTTTATGATCTGGCTAGAGGTGCAGAGCATCAAAGTGCGGTGATCAAATAAGCAACGTATCGAAAACCCCTACCCTGCAATGGTGACTAATGTGACGAAATATCGTTTAGTAAAGTCTCATGGCAAATTTCTCGGGTCTTAAGTGTTGTGCAAACTTATTGAAAATAATCATTAGAAAAAAAATTCAAAGACTTTTGCTGACTAAAGCATTTTATAGTTAATAACTGATCACTTAGCTTTTAAATAAAATTCCATTAAATTATCGAAAAACAAAACGAAAACGTTTTGATTCCTTTGTGTGGATCACTGCTACAAATCAAACTGAAATGGTATATAAAAAATTATATGGTATTTTTTAAGTATTGAAGTGTTATATATACGAACCCGCTAAGTTAATCAAACCGTTTTTTACGACCAATAAATGAACCAATCCATAAAGTGTGTTCTTTGTACCACATGCTTTTTTCAAGGCAATTTCACGATACCTTCAGGAATGCCAGTGAGAACCAACTTTTTGTTATTTAGCTATTGCATGCAATGACAATGACCCAAAATTGGCCTAACAACAAAACTGTTGGCATTCACTGCATTATCTCAAAATAAACTAAAGCCGAATGGAATATAGTATTTTATAACGAAAGTTCAATGAAATTAATGTACAAATCAAAACTTTAAACTCTTTTAATCAAATCAATGTGAAATGAAGTGCATGGAAACAATATTTAACAACAGTTCAAAAATTTATCAACAACTTAAACGTCTTCAATTATGAACATTAGTTCAATTTAAAAAATATGTAACTGCAAACCCTAAAATAAATGTCGTTGGTTCGGTTCACGTCAACTCTGGGATCGGTTCATGAACTTGGTTTATCAGATTTATAAACACAGATTTTGGTTCGAAACTAGGTTCGGCGCCCTTAATCCTCTTTTATAATTTCGTTGCAAACAAAACTAAAAATTGATTAAAACTCTTTTGCCTGCTGCTTCTAAGAAGTCAGTTAAGTAACGAAAAAACAGTTAGGCGCGTGCTACAATATCTTATGCTAAAAAAAATTTTGAAATTATTTAAAATATGTATCAAACTATTTTTTAATAAATATGGTTTGGCTCGGGTTCAGGTTTGGCTGTCTTTCCTCAAACAGGTTCGATTCAGCGTGCGGTTCAAAATTTAAAAATATTGGATGGTCCGGGCTCGAACCGTTTGCAGCCTGAACAGTTTAAAGTGAAGGAATATGGAATTTTTACATGAAAATATTTTGATCAAAATTAACCCTATCAGATTTTTTTATTTGATTTTATTGAATTTTTCTTTAAAGTTTCACTGTTGCGTATGCAATGTAATACAGCTTTCTTAAATTGTATTTCTAAAAGTCTGTCAACACAAATCTCATCACGTTAAAAAGAAAACGAGTGCAACTTTAATTTCCGCTGGAAAAAAAGATGACTTGATGGGGGCAAAGGGCAACAGCTGACTTACCTTAATTACTCACAGAATTTCGAGCCATGCTAATTATTTGCACCGTGCACTATGCTGTGTACGTAAATGTGTGTGTGTGTGTGTGTGTCTGTTGTCCAGAGTTGAGTGTGGCTCGCGGCCAAGACTACGATGCCGTCGTCGCCGGCGTATTTAATTATAATGGCGAATGCGCTTAGCTTAAGCATTAACGTCCTTTCCGTTTGTTGACGGCGATGGCGATTTCGATGACGATGGCAAGGACGAAGGATATATATTGTGTGCCAAGCTGAAAGGCGTGCCATTTGGTGTTTTTTTCCCCAACATAGTGAATAAATGTGGCGTTCTAATTAGAAGCCCACCATGTCCCCTAAACATCATATTTCTTTGACTGCAAAAATATTCATTTGAAATTCTGGATCACGCTCTGCGATTTTCAATTTTGATGGAATTGAATTGTCAGAATTAACTTACGATACCCAGTTAAAGGAATTAAACTCCACCCTAGTCTGCAGACAAGTTCATAAATCATTAAAGTTTAAAGAGTGGATGAATTTTATTTAAAGTTATTATAAAATATTGTGTAATGCAGCGTTTACAGCGCATCTGATAGTCGTGATATTTAATGTAAATGCCACAGGCTTTCTTTGATTTATTGCTTGATTGGCCAATATTGTCAATAAATGCTTTATTTAAACAAAAGCTGGCTGCTTTTATAGTTCCTGCTCTGCAATTGTATATTTATTTTTGTTTGTTCTTTTATTATTTAAAGCACTGAATTATGCATAAATGAAATATTTTAAATTATTCGGTTTTGAAAATAAAACACAACTCTTATAGACATAGTCAATTGCACAACAAAAGATTGCAGGCTAACTATGTAAATAAATAAGGATTGCACATTTTGCAAGGACACAAGGGCCAAAGAGAAACTGTCGCTGCTTTTTGCCCAGTGCCATGTGGCTGCTGTCTAGGGAAATGTGTCTTAGAATTTGCTTAAGTAAATCTCAGCTGAACACTTTTCATTTAGCCTTTCAGGCATTGCCAACCCAAAAACGAAGGACAAACTAAGTAAAAAAATAAAAATTCATGCAAAGCATGTGGAAAGTGTCTGAAGAGTCCTTGGTGACTGTTGCTTGGCAAGGATATTCTTAAATTTAATATTAAATAAAATTAGGCTATGAAAAAGCATATGCTTAAATTTTGTAATTAAAATTTGAGGAACATTTAATTTTTTATATTGCATATAGTATTTTTTAAATTGTTTTTTATTTTATTCTTTATATTGATTTTAATATATTTTTTAAATTTTCATAATATATAGATTTAGAAAGCTATAGCTAAAGAGTCAGTTACTACTAGCTCTTAAAAGACAGCTTAAAGTATATTAAATCATAATAAATTCTCTTTAAAAAGTAAGCTGCAAACTTTGAAAGCATACAATTTTAATTAAATGCAGATTTAAGTCCACTGAACATTTTTTATTGATTATCATATGTAAATTTTGCATATACATAATTAAGCACTTTTATAATTTTTCCCCCCAAACAAAAATTGCAAAAAGAAACCGCAACTCTTTCAATTAGGGTAATTATTTTAAAAACGTTTTGCGTTAAATTGCAAGTAATTATGCATATTATAATTGCATTAAAATGCTTAACAAAAATTAAAATGTCTATGGCACTTTACTTTAAACTTATGCAAAAAAACGGAACTAAAGGCCTTGTCGTACAACACTTTATGCCATCCAATGCGTAGTCGTATTTAGATTTGCACACAAGCGCATTTGAATATTCAATTAAGCCTAACTGCCAATTCTATGATAAGCTGCTGCTCAACCCCACAAACTGGCAACCGACTGGACTCTAACCAAAAATCTGGAATTGTCTGCAATGAAAATAAACTCAATGCAAGGCCGACAATTGTCAGTCTTTTGTCTTTTATTTTCGTTTTGCCAGAAAGCTGGCCAATTTCGGGTGTAAAGTGAATAGTTGTGAGTGAAAATTGCGAGATTAAAGTGTAGCATAACTTTTTTATCCAATTTAACTAAAGCTAATTTTTATAATATATATGGATATCAAAATTTCTCTTATTCATAAATTCATAAATCAGACATCATCCCTGCTACAAACACAACCAACAGAGAGAAAAGCCGCCGATTTCGGTCATTGGTTGTTTTTGAGAAAAAAATAGAATTATTTTTTTTATTGTGTTTTTCGGCAATACTGCAGATTTTATTCATTTGAAACATATATTCAAAGAACAAAAAAAAAAAAATATAAAACTAGAAAATATTTTAAAAATTCGGATATAACTCTTTGTACGTATGTACAATATGTAACGAGCATGTCAAAGCAGTTTGTGACATCTTTTATTTATTCTATAACGAGTAAATGCCGAAAAAGTCAAGAGTACGCAAACAACATGCATAAATTACCACAAAAGAGACACGTCGAGCGTGAGGCAGTTGTCCTGGGGCTAGTCCTGGCGCTACTGTGCAACTGCAATGCAAAATGTGTTGAAATATTAAAATCAACAGAAAAGGGGTGAGCAAGAAGAGGCTCTCCCCGAGACCACACCAAAAAACTGTGGCCAAATGCAGATGAGCAGCATTCTTTCTATGCCAAAGTTTTTGGACACTTTTCTGAAAGCCTAACAGGCCACTTTAGTTTTAACCGCAAAGTTTGCTGTGCGCACCGACCTCGTTGCACTTTTGTTTGGCCATTGGCCTTTCATGTCATTTAACTATTTTTCGTTATTTCTCTTCACTTTTTTGTTTTTTTTTTGTTGTGTTAGTAGCAATTTGCAAGGACAATGGTGTTTTCGCACACTGTTGATTGCCAGCCACTTCAATGGGCAACTGGAAAGTAGTCTGGACTAAATTTATTTTGATTTAAATCTCTGTGCCTCTCGGTGGTCAAGGCCTTAATCCACTTGGCAAAAAACTGTATTTATTTACATTAATAAATAATTTTACAGCCTTGGGAAATGTAATACATATAGATGAATCCCTTTGTCGTTACGAGGTATGCATATTCTTGAGTAAGACCTCTAATTGAAGTTTTAAAGAGTGTTTAATTTTCGGCAAACCAAATATAACTATCAAAATTTGTTTCACCTTTTTCCATTCAGCCATCAACTTTTGTAATATTTATCCTTATCGCATTGATTTTATTGCTTAATGTTCGACTGTAGTGTGTTTGTTTGTTTGTTGCTGTAAATGCTGCCTTTATTTTTTTTATGTTGCTGCATTTAATGGCATACAAATTAATTTGATATTAAATATTGTGTGTTGCAGTGTTCAGTGCCACGTGGCATATTTGTTTATTTATTGTGTTAATGTTTGCGAAATGCAAATAATTTGAGCTGGCATATTTTATGCTTGTTTTATGTTGTCACGTGTCGCTTGCCAATGATGCCAGCATATTATATTTATGAATATCACATATAAATCAGACCGTTAATGTGTTAATTATTTCATAATTTTGTTGCTGCGGTGGCGTATACTTGATAAATATGTAATTACACATGCAAGCAATTGAAGAAATTATTTTTAAGCACAATTATTGTACTCGAGGCAGTAATATTAATTGCATCGAATTGACATATTGATTCACTGGCAGAATTCGTTCACTTCAGTTAAGTTTGTTACAATTTTCATAAAGCAAGGCTACGTTTTTATTTATATTTTTTGTTTGTATGTATTAGTAGTGCAATTCTTTAATTTAATAAAAAAATTTAATTTTATTTTGTGTTTGATCAACGAGATATTTCAGTTACTGTTTTAAGTTCCGTCTTATTTTTATTTTACTATTAACAACTATGAATATATGTACAATCATTTTATATTAAATACTCATTTTCTTGCACTTCTATTTTATGGAAATAAATTATTATTATTATTTTTCAACTGATTTTTGTTGTTGGCACTTAATGCGTTTTCAATTTATGCATTTTTCAATTAATTTAAAATATTTTAATTCTTATTAAAAAATCTTTCTGCGAAACCAACAGTGCGTGTAGGTTATATTTAAATATTTTTCTGTGTGCTGGCAACTTGACGGGTTGTTGTCCCAACTTGAGCAAGCTTTTCTAACTTTTCTATAGAAATAAAATGGCCGTAACGCTAAAGTTTTAAAAGCTAACTACCTTTAACGTGTCTTGACTAACGGTGGCATAAGCTTTAAGCTTGCATAATCTTTGAAAATAAATACAAATTGATGAAAATAATTAGTAAAGCTTAACTTTATATTATCGCTGAGGAATTCAACGATTTATTTATAAATATTTGTGTATATGCATGCACAATGCCTAAGCCGCGTTTCGCCTTGGCAACCTGGCAACCCTAAGCATTGGCCAAGGAGCTGCGTCTAGCAACGACGCAAGCAACGCGAAAAGCTTCTCAATTTGTCGTAAATTTTCCGGCACAACAGACGCAATCATTTTGTTGGCGGAGCCGCGCGACCATCCGAAACGTAGTAAAGTAAATTCAAGTGAAACACACAGAAATGTATAGTACAAATATTTGCACAAATAATCTAATTAAGTAAAGGTGCAAAAACCGCTAAAAACAATAAAAAAAAACAAAAGAAAGAAAAGGAAATCAATTAACTCGCCACATGTGGCAAATGGAATTAATTTGAGCGCTGTGTGTATTTGCCAGGAAAATGCGAATGCTAGAGAAAATTGTGCAAGAAAAGCCAAGTGCAATAAACTGTGAATTATCCAGAATTAGCGCTATAGAAAATGCAGGCGGGCCCTGTGCTCCGGGACCAGCCCATAATAATTCTATTGCTGAATGTCCAGCTAACTGTCGTATATCGTATATTATGCAAATTAATTTCAATTGGTTTGCACTCTGGATACACAAACGCAGCAGCAGCAGTATTTGCCGTAGCGGCTTTATTGTTGTTGTTATTGTTGTTATTCTTGTTGCGTGTAGTAGCGGCGATGTTGTAGTAGTAGTATAGTCGTAGTAGTTAAGTTGTAGTATATAGTTTTTCCCCATTTTCGTATACACAATTTGAACAACAACAAAGCCTGCTCTGCAGCCTGTCAATTGAGCATTTTTCGTTCCCGTTTAGTTTGCAGCTCGGAAAATGCTGTATTCGCATCTCAACCCTCACCTGCCCGTACTCAGTCCCCCTTAAATAACAAGTGTATGTGTGTGTGTGTGTACGTGCTCGCCTTGATTTACCGGCATTTGCAGCGTTAAACCCATGGAAATTGTTTCACAAGAATTTTTTAATCATACGTGCAGCACATAACGTGTTAAGCGAAAGTTGAGAAAATACCGCTAACTTTAGCGCGCAAGTAATTAAAAATTGTAGAAGCTTATGCTCGAGGAAATGTTGTTCAACAATTAACAACAATTTGCTGCAACATTATAGTCAACCTTTTTATTTGGGGAACGCAATTACGAAAGTGTTGCCATTTTATACTACGTGCATTAGTTTAAAGTTCAGCGCGGTTTTTCATGATTTTACTTAGAATAATTGTTAACCCCGACATTTGAGCAAATTAACAATGTGGATCCGGGTTGGAGTCGCAGCCAAGTGTATTACTTTAGTATAGTCAGCCAGCATATATTTAAAAGTTAGATTGATTGTTAAATAATAGCAAAAATAATTAATATTCAAATAATAAATTATTACTTAAAGTTTTTTATTTTTATTTAAATTTATTTGCGTGACTTTTATTATCAAAGTTTTGAATATTTTCTATAGAGCAAAAGAAAGTGCTTAATGCTCTAGTCGGCAGGACTAGACTAGAATTAGGACTATCAACGAATTTATAATGACAGACAGACAGAGACATTAACAGACACGACTATTTTTGCGTCATTTTTGAATATTTCTCTTATAATAACACGCACTTTTCAAAACTTTAATATACCCTTATTATATTACTATATATGCTATACCCCACGAGCTGTAAAATATGCAAATAATTTTCATTAAAAATTACAATACAATTTCAATCGAGATACTCATCATCAGTCACTATGCATATGAAATGCAGTCCCGACCCTGCTATTGAAAGTCGACTAAAAATAAAAAAAATCCGCCTGACAATAATATTAATTAAAGTGATGGGCCGGCAGTTTCAGTTCCATTCTACAAATGAAACGAACAACCAACAATAACCAACGAACTAACGAACGAACGAAAAAAAAAATGATGATAATAATAACATTGCACGAGACTTTCATTATAAAGCAGACCCGGCATACAGTCAAGAAGCCGAAAATGTTAATTCGAGAAAACTTACGAGTTCGAGTTTGAGTTCTCGTACTTCTGCTTTTGTAATGCAGTCCAGTGGACACCGGCGACGATTCAGTTCCCGGCCCCCATTCCCCTCCATCCACCATTCCCGTTCAGCAACAACAATAATCACAGCAATTGCGAACAGAGAGACAGAGAGAGAGAGAGAGAGAGAGAGAGAGAGAGAGAGAGAGAGAGTTGGGCTCGCAGACCTACAATATAGGTGCAGAGATGGGGGGCGGCATGTAAGAATGGGACGACGTCGAGACGCGACGTCAGTTGCACAATTTTGCACATAAAAACCAAAGCATAATCATGAATAATGAGCGTTTGTGATAAGTGATAAGTACCCTGTGGGAAATGTAGAAGTACACTGGAAAAATTATAAGGAAATCTCTGAGCAAAAATTGTGCATGCCCAAAAGTATACATATAATACAATATTAATAAAAATAAATTTATATAAATGTATAAATAAAAATAATTGCGGCAAAAGTTTTAAAATAACGTTAACAGAAACATGTAAATTTAAAAATTTTGGAATACAATTTTGTTTAGTTACAGGAATATCAAAAATGTAATAAAAAAAGAATATTAAGAGCTATCTTAAAATATCAGTTATAAAAAATTTTAATAATTATTTTATATAATATATATAGTATACTACACAAAATTTATTGAAACACAAATGCAATTTTCAATCAAATGATTTTCAGTTAAAAATCAAATTGCTTTAATACATATATAAAGTAAATAATTTATCTGATTTAAATGGTTCACAAATATTTAAATATATGGATGAAAAGCAATAAAAGTCTTCACACGGCGTTGCCAGACAAACAGGTTTCTTGGTGTGTCATCCTATTTCCAACTGGGCATTCGGTAAGCCCGTTTTGGGCTCCCGGTTGAGCGCTAACGCGCCCAGACATGCAGTATGAAACGGGAATTGGTTCGGTTCGGTTCGCTAAATGGACGCCAAAGGTGAAAAGACTGTAAAATGCTTAAATTTGTATCAGAAAAGAAAGAATAAATAAAAATTTAATATAACCTATAGTGTGTGCATAAATACTGAATATTGTGTAAAAAGACAATTTTTGAAAAATTTGGATTTATATATTGTGCATATTTCTCATACTCATACTTTGATTAGTTATATGTATTTGCCGCCCAAGTGCTTGTGTCACAGTTTGGATTTATTTACGCCGTAGTTTGCCGTTTAGTTTGTCAACTTCAATTGAAATTAATTTACTTTCTTCACATTTAGCTGCCGTTGCTGTATCTGTATCTGTATCCGTAACTTGTGTATCTGTAGGCATGTGTGCATGTGCCGCTGACTGTCAGCCTTGTATGCGATCAGATTTAAGCACAAAGGTCAGCAAATAAACAAATTGTCGCATATTATTCTTGTTTATCATACGCAAAAAAAAAAGAGAAAAGAAAGAAAAAATCTGAGCTTGGCAAATTTTCTAGCAAAATTTCGCAAACGGCATGAGATACAAAAGTATCTTGAACTAGTACAGCCTCTGCATGCTGATGTTAGGTGCACATAACGATTTTGTCGCTGGAAAACTGTCACGAAAAGCGTGTCAAAGACAGGTTTTATTTTGGCATTTCCCAGGCAACTACGTAATCCAGCTGCCAGCCAAATATGGCCAAACAGCAAAGTAACTGTGCCATTTGTGTGGCAACTATACACATATACATATACATATATATACCTATTAGACGATGCAAATTCAATCGTGATCAGCTCAAACTATTCTGGGCATATCGTATATATAAAATTGTGATTCGATTTGCATACAAAACACTCGAGAGCTAGCATTAAATTTCAGACACGACGTCTCGAATTTTTAATGAGCTGCAATCACAACTTTTTCAAAACTAATCAAAAAAGTCTTTTATACTATAAGAAGAAAAAAGCTTATAGAACCATCTATCTCTTTCACTCTCTAAACTCAATTTCTGTACAGCTTTTGGCAATTATGTAAAGTGTCTGCGCAAAAATTTTCAAGTGAAAATGAATAAAATCGTGGTACCATAAAACGAAATTCAAACTGAAACAAACTACAACAAAAATAAAGTAAAAATAAAAAGAACAACCAAAACAAGTGCAAAACAAGCGAACGGAGGACAAAAACACTTGAAAAGTGCTAACAATTAAAAACAATTTTCCAAAACTCACAAACTTGAATGTCACGCAAAATGTTGCAAGTGCCGGCAGCAACATTTTTGTTGCTGCTGCTCCAGCTGGTTGCTACTGCTGTTGCCGTTGCAGCTGGCAGCGATACCACGGCCAGCAGCATCGTGGACCGCCAAATTGATGCAAGTCTGAAGAATGCCAAGCTGATTGAGAGCAAAGCGCTGCCCGATTTGGCCGGACTCCAGCGCAATCAGGAAGATGACAAGTGGCAGCATATTTACCGGTTTGTCGACGATGGCTTTCCAGTTTTGGAGCTCTACGGCTACAAGACAAAGACAGGTGAGCCAAGTACATATATAATGCACATAAACGTCCATATAAGTATAAGTGAATGCTTACCAGATTCTAGGATTAAATTACATTTTTCATTTTTATTTTTAATTTTATCAACGGAAAATTTTATCAAAAAAAGTAAGTGCGTTTTTAATCAAGCCTGAATATGGATGGCAAGAATTTATGGTAATGATCAAGAGAGAACAATAATTTTAGGGGCTGAAATATCCTTGGGTACATAAACCAGATGTGGTTCATTTTTCTCTAGTGAACTATGTTTTTACACAAAATCGAAAATTTGACCAATTGTTCCTATTGCAGACCTATATACCTACCTATATACCCATTTTGATAATATTTTACTTATACATTGGAAGCATAATACAGTTCCTAATTGCCAAATTACAAAACATATGTTTCGCTAGAGCGTTTTTATTTGAGCTATATTTGCCCTAAGATCAATTTTTGCTGATACGTGAGTTCGTGAAAAAAATTTGATATTGGAAGTTTATAAAAAAGATGATTCACATAAAGTTAAAAATTAATTTGGAGACAATATATTAATACTCTGTTGACGACGTAAAGGGAGCCTATTGGTGTTATGCAAAGTATTTGGAATATACACCCAAATTTACTTGATTTAGTGTTCCTTGGCACATCTCGAATATGGATATCTTCCACCGTTGGAGAACTACATTAACCATATTTGACTGATTTATTGGCTTACTTTCCTTTCTGGAACTCACTGCCTTACTCGTCATAGTAGCTTTTTGGTATGGTAGTACAATAAAAATTAGCAAAATTCTTGATTCAGTAATTGATTGACAATACTTTTATAATCAGGATAAAAAATTGTATCTTCAACACAATCCCGACGAAATTACAAAATATAAATATTATTTAAAAGTATATACATTATTTATGTAATAAATGGTTGTGGTCTGTTACATTTTCCCATGCCTATATACATTTGCCAGCTAACTTTTTCTTTTCCAATATTCACATAAATTCGCTGTAAAAATGGAAATTTAGCCGACTCGTTTTTCAATTTAACAGAGCAGCATTAAATTTAACATAATAATTTGTTGGGACTTGTGGCCACAAGTTCTTCGTGCTCCGGTCGTTAAACGAATGAGCTGAACATTTAGCCACCATTTGCAGCAAGTTGGCCATTTATCAATGTCAGCACGTGGCACCAAGTAAAATTGCGGTGGTTTTCAGTTGCGACATGTCGCTGCTAACGGTCGTGCTGCGCGTGCTGGCGGTGCTAACCACAATTTTCGGATGCAACATCTACAGGTTTGTGCCGCACAGTTGCACATTCCGGCGGCAAGCGAGATTGCAGCGCCTGGTCACACTGCAGCACCGTATGTGGCTCCGTCCCTGGCTCTTCCTCGCCTGCTATCTGCATTTCCGCTGGCTTCTAATCAATTCTATGGAAACTATTTCGACCAACACCAATCAGGATGATAAGTCTTTGATGTTTATGTATTTACTAAGCGTCATCGCAATCAAATATCCAAATATAATCGCATCTATATCGATTGCTTATATTTATAAATATCACGTGAAGCATATAGAACTGATTCTCAATGAATTTGCCTTGATATATCGGCGTTTTTCACGTCGCTTTGATTGTGCACCACACATCAATTGGTGGCTCTTTGTGGTTTATTTCATAGAGTTCTTTTCACTCGCGTTGCCAGTTATCAAAAAATATGGTTTCGTTAAAATACCCTACGTTGCACATAAATCGCCGATGGACTGTTTTTTGCGCTGGTCAGCGGTGCTTTTTATTAGCCTGCAGCCATTTTTATTAGCCCTGTTGGCACACTTGGGCTTTCTGCTGTTGCAGGGATTCTACGCGAAGGAGCTGCAGCAGCTCCAACACAGACAACGCCTCACAGCTGCTGGCCACAAGGAGCTGCTGGCCAACTACGTGGCTTTAATGCAACTGCGGCAACACTTCGAGCTGCTGCTGCGTCCATTTGTGTGCGTGGCCATGTTATCGGAGCTAAATATTTGCATAGCCAGCTTTCATCTGATTCTGTACGATCTGCATTTGGTGGGGTCTCTGCTCTATTGCATCGCTTTTTCTTTACTATATCCCCTGTGCTTCGTCTACCATAGTCAGCTAATTAAATCAGCTGAGCGACAGTTTGGACATCATTTGTTCCGATTCAAAAAGAATGGCCAAAGACAAAGGCAGGTTGGTGCGTTGCATAAAATCAATATTGTTTTCTATAAGGTTTTCTTTTTGCAGCTACAAATCTTCTGTCTCTACAAGTTGGTTTTGTTTGAGGCTGTGGATCGCAACAAGTTCAATATTTTCAATATAAATCGCAGTCATATTTTGGAATTTCTGTTCTTTAGCTGGGTTTTGGCCATGTTTACGAACAGCATTCTGGTTAACTCACCAAAGGCCTGGTTCGAACATAAAATTAAGCTGCTGCACAGAACTTGATTTTTCAAATTATTAAAATAAGTATCAAGTGAATTTCACAATTTTATATTTAAAAATAAATTTTTCTATTGATCATGCCTTAGAGAACTTTTTAAAATATTAATAGTAATATCTGCAACAAAAATACGATTTTAGGAAACAAAATTTCATGATGGTAGCTTTCAAACTGGGACAGATATGGACATGACTTTATCGAATTTGCTGTTGATACTGCTCAGGAATATATATTTTAAAAATTTATAATTTTTTTGCTTTAAAAAAAGGGGATAAAATGCTGTATCTTTTAAGCATAGCTCTGAAAACTTCTTATTGCATTTTTTATACTTTGGTAAAGCTTAAATAAATCATAAGTCCGTCAAAGATATATGTAAATATAGGCAACATATGTAAAACTCCGGCAACCTGATCTTGGTTGACCGAAGTAGCTCTATAGGAAACTTGTTTTACAGTAAATTCATAGAACAACTTAAACATTCCCGAACAGTTACCCAACTTTTCTATACGCATGATTCCGTATACGGGTTGAATAATGATTAGCACAAAAAATTCGTAACCAACACACAGCTATAAATTCGCACGTGAAGGCATCTCCTAACTATAAACACCAAATTTTTTATCTAGCTAAGACACTTAAAAATGCATTAAATTTAATAGCAAACAGTTCAGTGTACCTGCCACCACTCGAAAACTTGAAAGCAATCATTTAAGAACCCACTATTTAACTCTTAGTAGGAAATAGTTTAATTGACCAACCAATATAATCTAATTTTTCAGAAACACCTTTCACATTGATAATACCTAAAATCGATGTGCGCACGATTGAGAAACCGCGCTTGAAGGAGTTCATGTTGGAGCATTTGGTGCCGGGTAAAATCTTTGATAGCTACAATACGCTGGCCAATGGCAAGGAAGAGGAGGAGCCGTATGGTAATGGGAATGGACATAAAATCGTTTTTCGTAAATTGGAAAAGTCGCACAACAATGTTTGGCTACTCAACGGACAGCAAATACTCTACAAGCTGCGTATCAATGAGCAATTGATGGCCATTGGAATTGATGGCTATTTGGGTGATAGAAAGTCGCCCTACTCCAAGCGTAACATTCAGGAAACGAACAAGTTAGTAAACTATACCATTTCTCAATGCAGAGTGTGCAATCAGCATGTGCATACACTCAGAGAAAAAGATGGGCTTGAAGAAAGTATTTGCATAGTATTTGGCATAGATATTATTTATTTATTTCTTAAAAATATTTTTAAACCCATAATTCAGTCATATTGTCTTCACAAATATAATTTAAATAGGAATTCAAAATATCTTGAAATTCATTTCAGTATGTTCTTAAAATTATTAGAATAATTAATGAAAGAAAAAAATTAGAAAACAGTTTTAAAAATACGCAAGATTTTTGCCTTCACACATAATTGAAATAGAATCCTTTTAAAAAGGTGAATTCATTTTATTTTTTTTAATTTGCAACACGAATGTCCTATCATTTTATTTTTTTAATTTGCAACACGAACGTCCTATAATTTTTGGCTGAGTGTACGTCCTAATGCTAGTTTGTTTGCGGTCAAAAAGTGCACTCATGCGAAATTTATCAGGCACTGTCGAAAAGTTTTTGTGCCACCCGCCGAACTTTTTGCGCACACTTGCTAACATAGCCGGTGGCCTCTTCACCTATCTTCCGCAGCCGCTACAATGACCCACAGCCGCTGGAGCAGCCGAACATTACAAATGCACATGCCAAAGTGGAGCCCATTATTAAGGAATCAAAGGCGAGTCCATTGATGTCATTTCTGGCCAACATGAAAACGGGCACAAAAGTGTTCCAGCACTTTCTATCGAAATCGAATCTGACACGCATTATGGATGATAATGCCTATACGGTGCTTATACCATCGGACAATGCCTTTCAGCGCTGGCATCCCATCGATTGGGGCTTCTATCCGTTCAGTGTGCCCGAGTTCACCGAGAGCGTGTTGCGCAATCACTTCCTGCCCATGCAGCGACCCCTGCGCCTCTCCGACGTCAAGAACATGGACCAAATGGTCGTCCACACCATGGGCGGCGAGGATGTCATCTTCCATGGGCAACGTAAGTGCTCAAATATCAATTATTATTATTTTTGTCAACTAATTGAATTTATGATTGACATCAACTACATTGAACCACGAGCAGCCACGCCCACTGTGAACAACGTGAGCATTATGTCAGATTATACGCTCTCTAATGGCAATCAGGTGTTTATTATATCAGAGGTTCTATTCGTTTCCGAGGCCGTGGTTTCCAAATTGCATCAGGTAACACACACACGCACACACGCACACACACACCTTTGATAGATGAACTCAAGCTTGATACTTATATTAACCGCAGATGCACAAGGATAAGGAGACGCCGCCGCTCTTGGCGTTCCCTTGGTTTGGCGCACAATTTCTCTCGCATTCATTTTTGGCCTTGGAGCGTGATTCAAGATTCACGCAAATTACAAGGTAAATTTGAATACTAATTAAAGGAAAAATCAGTTAAGAGCTCGCTGGTTATAAATTAGTAAGAAAATTGCTAGTCTTGCTCGACTAGGAGATATTGTGTAGCTAGGCCAACACCATTAAGTTTTTGATACAGCCATAGCTAGAACTATTTTTTTATAATGGTCAGACAATCGATATTTATCGAATTGTAGCAAAAAAAAATCATGTTAACTAATTGAAAATTGGCATTTAAAAATATATATATTTGATTATTCCTTTCTATGCATGCCAATAATGAAAAGAATGTGTTTGCAACCAATATTTATCGATCTAGAGTAATAAAGTAGACGAAGTAATCGTGCATATAAAATTATCCTAATCTAAATATGGCTATGCATATGAGTATATACATGCAAAAGTATTTCCATGTATTTCCGATATCCACGTGACTTACCTTAAATCATGAAATCGAGTTGCAGAATATATAATCTGTGTAAGATGCTCAAAAACCTGCACGCACAATTTTATATACGTAACTATCAACAAATTATTAATTGGCATCGATTATTATCGATTTTCGAATAGTTAAAATATCCTTATAATAGCGCCAACAACGCTGATAGATTATAAAATACTTTATAGGCTCTCGTATATCTCCTTTCTGAATTATAAACTGTTTAAACAATAGAAATTATTAGAATTATTAGAATAATAGAAATTTTGATCGATTGGGACAAAATTCTATTTATTAAAAAAATATAATAATTTCCTTTCACAGATATCTGAACAATGCGGAAATCGCTCCCCACATCTCTGGTGCAAATTATACGTTCTTTGTGCCCGAAGACAGGGCCTTCGAGAAGCTGGGCTTCGACAGACTATCCGATGATGTTATGGCAAGTTAAACCAATCGAAATAATTGATGCATACCCAATCACAGACCCGCTTTTGTAGGCTTCCCAACGTGGCATCAAAATGCTGCTGCATCACTTTGTGCGTGGACGACTCTACAATCGAGATCTGCGCGATAACGAGGTATTCGAAACGATTGGCGGTGGCCATCTGAAGATTACGCGCAATCCGGGCAGCAATTATACGAGCGTGAACAATGCACAGATTACGGAGAGCGAGGTGTTTGTCTATAATCTGGGCACCATGTACTATATAGACGATATACTTTATTCGCATATGCTGCGCGATCATATTACCAAATCGACTAAAACGAGATCGGATCGAAATGGCGGCGAGACTGGCGGCGGCCCACGGAGCACGGTGCGTCCCAGCGATGTGGAGATTGTGCCCAACGAATTCGAGAGCGAGCACAATGGCGGCGATTATGCCATTCATGGCGATGATGACGATTTTGAGGATGAGATAATAACGCCAAAAGCGTTGCCCGTCCAGATCTATGAGTTGCCCAAGTAGATGAACAGATGTCAGGCGAAGGAAGGGGTTTTGAGGCCGAGCCGTGCGGGAAATACAATTTTGATATGTGTGGGTTTTTAAAAATAACAAAAAAGGAAAAATGTGTGTGGACGCGCTTAAAGCGTTTTGTATAGTTCTGAGCTAATTTTTGTAACGATTTTTTTTTAGTTAGTTTTTAGTTTTGTGTGTGTACATTTTAAGTTAGCATTGAAAACGAGGCGGTGAAACGAAGTATACTACAACAAAAAGGAAAAAGAAATCCAAAAAAGAAAAAAAAACCAAAAAAAGAATGGCAACAAATATATACCTTATCCTAAAGAACTTATCAGCAATTACAATGAAGCTTGTAGATCTACGTAGCGACAAATTGCAATTAACAAAAAAAAAAAAAATTAAAAATTAAAAAAAACTTAGCAACGGAATTTCAAAAAGTAAAAAACAAATAAAATTCAATATACACGTATATTAAAATATGTACTACATATATGCAATTAGGCGCTCTTCGGGTATTTGTGCTTTTTTGAATAGAGAAAAACATATCGGCTAAAAATTTAAACATTATCAGAAATGTAGTAAAAAGAAAAACATAAATCAAATAAATTCCAATTTGTCGTAGCCAAGCGCAATAGTTGTGAAAAAAGCAGATAAATATACATATTATGTATATCTATATTATTTACGAGTATATTATGACAGATATTGTATTTTTTAGTTTATAATAATTATATTATATCTGTGTATCTGTGTATATGAACAACAACATGAAGCAATGAGAATGAGAAACTTGCAATTTTATAATAGTTTGTTAAAATAAAAATAAAAACCATAAAAACACAAAAGCAAAACAGCAAACAAAATTTTCACATTTATACATTTTTTTTTGTTTTTCAATTTTATTATGAATTAGTTAATCGCAATACATGTAAGTATGCTTAGGATCTATATATTTGGAGTATTGTATATGATTTTTGTATGGGCATTTTCTTTTTTGTATATTTATTGTATATATGTATATAAGTAGTATGCATGTAAATAATACCTGTTATTCTAATTGACCTAAATGATAGTTTGTAATGGTTTCTTTCTCTCATATTTTTCCTTTCTTTTTTTTGTTTGCTTGAAAAGCGCCGAAAACTTAACATAAACAAAGCGCGTGCACATAACAAATGCCAAATATCAAAGGGTTGGAAACGCCTGCCCCGAAAAACATTAATAAATAATGGATGGGTAAGCATTTAATTCGTATTGAGGGAGGCAGTGGACTTGTTTGTCGTGCCATCAAAAAATAACACAACAATTTGTATTGGAACATTTCAAAATTAATTATCAAAAATGCGCATTGCTTATATTTCTATATAATGTATATATGCTGTATATAACTAAGTATTCATTTATATATATATGTGTAATATATATATAATGTGCATGATATGGCGCTTTTGTATTGCATGTTACGTCTCTGTATTTCCTTTTTAATAGATGTTATGGTAACTACTCTTAAATGGCCATGGTAAAACGCTATTTCAAGAGAGAGATGTAGAGACATTCATATACATATATATATCTAAAAGTCTATGTAAATATGCTAAATATTCGAGCTTTGGCAGATTCATGCAAACGTCTCGAATCACAATGTATCAAATTCTACAATATCAGCAGTTTTCTTGTTTTTTATATCCTTTTTTTACTTACTTAACATTAAACTTAAGTTTTTCGTTCGGTTTGCTTTTTTTGTGCTTTAGCCAATTGCAATTTTCTTGAGATCTAATTTTGATGTGTAATAAATGTTTAACTAAAAATAAAAAATAAAAAAAACAATTTATATAAAAGAAGGTGGAAATAAAATCGTGAATTTTCGACTGTATGTTAGCGCACGCTGATCGTACTACATATATGTATAATTTTTGTGATATTTTTAATCGTTTGCTTCGTGAGTGCTTGTATTGTTGTTGCTTGACGTTGCGGCATTTGCATTGTTTTGCTGGCTGTTTGTTGTTGATGTTGTGGCTGTTGTTGTCGTTGTTTCAGTCTCGTTATCACTCAGATTTGATGGGTCTAACGGCGGCTCGGCATCCATTTCGACAGCCGCTGTCCCGCCCACAGCGCCCTCGAGTTCATCGCACAGTTCCATCGCCGTCGCCGGCTGCTTGGGCCTAAACGTATTGTTCTCCACATTCAGTTCGTAGCTCTTGAAGGGATCAGCCAGCTTGACGGTGTTCTGTGCCTGGACCTGGGCTTGGGCTTGTGCCGCGGCGCGTTGCATGCGTCGCTGCTGATTGCTGAACGTGGGACTCTCGGAGCGTGCGCGCTGCAGCAGCGGTCGCTGCTGCTGATTATAGCCGGCGTCGTGTTCGCGCGAACGCCCAAACTCGAAGCCATTCTGCCACTGCACGTGCACGTTCTCGTACGAGGGATCCTCGTGGCGATAGGAGCCGCTGTTGCTGCCGCCCGTTGCCGGGCTCTGTCGCTTCAAGCGGCTCAAATTGCTGTGCAGCGGCCGAGCAGCCGCATTCGCGTCGCGTCGCATGCTGCCCGCGCTGCCCTGAAACCGCATCATGTCCTGCTGCAGCGGGCCCAGGCCCAGCCGAGGCGTCCCATACGGATTGGACATTTGCGAGGCCACCGACGCCGTGTCGCAGCTGACGCAATCGCGCGAGAACATAAAGTTAAAGTCGATCACCTGTTGGATAAACCGGCAAAATAGTTAATCGAATGCAGTTGCGAATTAGAAATAATGCGAGCTCACCTTGCACTCGGGTCCCTGGCCAATCCACAGCGGCAGCCACTTGTTGACCAGCAGCCACTGCAGACTGGACTTGGAAATGCGGTTCAGGTTGCCGCTGCTGGCATCCGACGAGGACTGCGAACGGGCTGCACTTGTCGTCTTCTTGGCCAGCGCTGCGCTCCCCGTTGGCGCTAACTTCTCGCCGCCGCTCGACGCGCCAGCCGCTGCAGCTGTGCCCGATTCCTTGGCCGCCTTGCTGGCGGTTTTTATCTTGGGTATGGCGCCTGTGGGCCGCATTGAGGCCGAGCTGCTGCACACGCTGTCGCCGCTTAGCTGCTGCTGCTGCTCCTCAGCTGCTGCTGCTGCTGCTGCAGCTGCTGCTGCGATGGTCGGCCCAGCGGATGCTGAGCGCGCTGCACGCTCCATGGACACGTTGGGCGTCAGCGGTGAACAGTGGTGCGCAGCAGCAACGGCAGCAGCTGTGGTCTTATATATATTCGTCATGCTCTGCGAGTTCTCGCCGTGCAGGCAGCTGAAGAAGGAGGAGGCGCTATTTTTGACGGGCACCTTGACGTTGCCGTAGTCCATGCCGCCCGCTGCGGCGGCTGCAGCGGCGGCGGCGGCGGCAGCTGCACTGGCGCTAGCACCACCAGCACCAGCGACACCACCAACAGCGCCCACATAGCCCTGGCAATTGGGCACTGTGCAGCTGCTGGCATTCGCGCTGGGCGCCGCACCACCGTTGGCATTCAGACGAATGTGACCCACCGTGCCAAAGTGCGAGTGTCCCAGCACCGCATAGTGTCCGCCCAGATTATAGTGATCGATGTTGCCGCAGGAGGAGCTCAGATGCCGCTCGATGCGACCGATGCCGTGGCCGAGCACATCGAGGCGCGTGTAGAGCGGCACGCGACTGCCGCCGGTGGCCGCCGTGGTGCGATAGAGAGGCTCATCGCGTATCTGCTCGTAGATGTTCTCGTAGCGCATGGTGCCCGCCGTGGCATAGGGCAGATTGTACCCATCCGTGGACTCGGTGTCGTCGAAGCTGCGCTGCCGCTGGCAGTTGGATCTGTTGTTCGCGTAGAGTGGGGCACAGCGCAGGCCGCTGCCGTAACGATTGCCTGCGAAAGGGTGTACAGGAAGTTATATATTTGAGTAATTACAAATGTAATTAAGATATATATTTGAGTAATTACAAGTGTAATTAAGACTGCTCCAGTCCGATTGGGGATTAGGGATCAAATGGAAGTTTTAAAAAATTAAAAAAATTCTTTGTAGCGTAAACGAAAGCTTATATACTTATAATCTGCGAGATATGGTACAAAAAACTAGGCTGAGAATTGATATTTATCGTTTAGGCGTAAATTGGTAGTTTTCAAACGTTTCAAACTCAATGCCTTCAGCTCCTATAGTCTGCGAGATATGCTAAAAAATATTCAAGGCTGAGAATCAATATACATAACTTGCGGGTAGCATGGAAAGAATTATCGTTACATTAATAAGCTCGTTAAGCCATATTTGTTTGTTTTGATATACGTCACACTACATTGAACCTCGTTTAACTCGAATACATCCTGAGATTGAAGCGTTGTTACCGTAAAGGGATGATATCAACTCAATTTGACCTTCTTATCAAAAATACAACAACAACTTCCTTATGCCATTTGTTATGTTCAATACTCAATGACAATAATGACAATCAACGCCCGTTTTGGCTCATATAAACTTCGATTAGGCGGCTTACCATTTTGCATATCGATGCGAAAATTACGTCGATAGCCCAAACCGGAGCGCACCGCCCGCGGCACATCGTAGGCAGCCGCTGTGGATGCGGAGCGATCGTACAAATCATTGCGATAATTATTCACGGGCAGCATGCGTGTCGGCTGCTGTTGTTGTTGTTGTTGTTGTTGTTGTGGTTGCTGTGCTTGAGGCTGAATGTTGTTGTTGGCAATGGCTTCAGTAGCTGCTGGTTGTTGTTGTTGTTGTTGCTGTGGTTGTTGAGCTGCTTCCTCAACATTTGCAGGGGCATTGGCATTGACATTGGCCACAACTTGGTTGTTATTGTTGTTGCTGGGTCCAATTGGCGCATAAATGTTCTCATAGTGCGGATGATTAGCCGGCTGCTGCTGTGCAGGCGTCGGTGGTGCAGCGACAATATTGCCATAAACAGCACCACCGACGGCACCCTCCATGGTGCCCTCAGCCTGGCTATTCTCATCATCCAGCAGCGCAATGGCCAGCGAGGCCGCTTGTCTGCAAACGATTTGAAAAATAAATAAGTCGATTTATATATATGCTATAGAAAGACACTCACCTTGCCAATGCGCCCTGCTCTTCCATTCACAAGGGCTTATCGATCATACAGACGCCCGCATAGCTGCGTCCGATGGTCATCACGGCTGGCAGAATGCGCCAGCTATCCGAATCCGGGCAATACACCTCCACCGAGGCCAAATTGGAGGTGCCATCGTCGCCGCCGACCACATAGAGTAGCCCATCGTGCGCCACAACGCCCGCATTGCGTCGACAATAGGACATGTCCGCCACGGAACGCCAGCTGTTTGACTCATAGTCGTAGGCCTCCACGGATTTGCGGACCATCGGCCCGTCGTGGCCGCCCACGGCGTATAAAATATTATTGAGTACGCCAACGCCGGCGCCGCTGCGTCGCGAGGACATTTCGGCGACGGCGCACCAAGTGTCCGTATCGGGATTGTAGCGTTCCACGGAGGCGAGACATTGCCGCGAGAAGCCATCGTAGCCGCCGACGGCGTAGAGCAGTCCGTTGACCACGCCCACGCCCACCGAGCTGCGACGCGTGGACATTGAGGCAATGAAACGCCAAATTTCAGTCTTTGGATCGTACATCTCGGCACTGGACAGGCCGGTGGTGCCGTCAAAGCCACCCACCGCAAAGATGCAGCCATTGAGCACGGCCACGCCCAGCGTTGAGCGACGCGCCTCCATGTTGCTGCAGTTGGCCCACTGATCGGTGGCCGGATCATAAACGTCGACAGTGCGCACGCGCAGCGATCCATTGAAACCGCCGACGGCATAGACCTTGTCGCCCAGCACGGAGAGGCCGCTGCGACACCGGCGATTGGGCATCTCGGCGGCCTGATACCATTTCTCCTCGCGGAGATCGTACCACTCCACGGAGCGTATAGCTTTTGGCGCCTGGCCGCCAATGACCAGCAGGATCTTGGGCATGCCAACCGTTTTGCGGGGCACCGTGCGCGCCGATTTCGTTTCCGTGGGCAACAGGTGATAGGTGAGCGCCTCGATGATCAGATTCTTGCACACAATGTTGCCCTCGAGCAGCAGCTCCTTGTCGACGCGCTGTGTTATGTACTCCTTGGATAGGAACGGCAGGCGCACGTGCTCCATCAGCGCCGAGGTGAACTGCTCCCGCATGGGCACATCGTACCGCAGCCAGCCTATGACGCACTCGTAGACGCGCTCCTCATTTGGCACCGAGATGCGATCGTTCGATATCAAATTGATGACCTGATCGTGCGTGAGATTCAGAAACTCGTCAAACTGAATGACCTCGCTGTGGGCAGAGCGAGAAAAAACGAGTTAGGGTATGTGTCACAAGTTGTGCTAAATTAAAACGTTATTCAAAAATGGTTTAAAAACGGATAGGGTTGAATGAATTAACAGATCTATATACACTTGGAAATTAGAACTTGCAAAAATGACAATTTGTCAGAAAATACATTTCGTATTTCTAGCACTTGCTAATTAGTTATAGAATCTTTAAAATTCCCTATTAAAATGATTACATTTTGTATCATATTCATATATTCATTAATATTGATATTTACTTAATACTTTAACTCTAAGGTATTTGTTTTAAATTAAACACGTTTACAATTTTAAATATTATTAAATTCATTAGTGTTAATTTTTTGTATGGAAAAAAGCTATTACCAATTAAAATCAGCTGTGAAATCAGGTCTACAAACATATAGATCACCGTACTGATTGATATTATAGTCATTAAAATCATTAAATCATTAAAGCTAAGGTCTGTAGACTATCATTAATCTATGCCAAGTCTGTTTGTTGCGGTCATTAAAAATTAAAAAAAAAATAGAAATAAATAAAAAAGCGATTGTGTATCAAGTTGCACAAAAGCTGAATAATAAAAATAAAATGATTGAGCGACTGACGGACCGATTGATTGTTTGTCCACTCACTTGAAATGTTGTTCGATATAGGTTTCGGCGTAGTTGAGCAGCTCCACGCAGCCGTGCAGATCGGCAAATTCGCGGATGCCCAGACAATTGCTGGCGTCCAGTTGGGTCTGGAGGAAATCACAGCAGGCATCCCGCACATCCGTCAGCTGTAGAAGATTGGCCGCCGTTAGCAGCACCTGGACATTGTCCTCGTTCACCTCCACATTCGATGTGTACACATAATCGATGAGCAGCTCCAGCGCCCGGGCATCCACACTCTGCAGCGTAATGCGCGCTTTGCGCGACTCCTCGAAGCTGGTGAACATCGCATAGAAGTAGGGGCTGCAGGAGGCCAGGACCATGCGATGGGCGTGGATTTCCACATCGTCGGCGACCAGAATGACATCACAGAGCTGTTTTTGTCTGTGCAGAGAAATGGGAATGGAGCAGATGGTATGTGGTTGTTATTGAGTAAGGTCAGCGAGCAAACTTTCTATAAAATCAGGCACAGTGCAACCAAATATAGTTCGCTATACTTCAAATTAATATGTCTCATAAAGAAGCTAAAAATAAATTAATTAAAATTTGTTAGTTTTTGCCTTAAATTTAAAATTCCAATTCAAATATAAAATACATTTTTTAAAAACATTATTTGTAGTTCCTTTTTATGAAGAAAAACTCGTCAAATTTACTTTCCATAGAATTAGACAACTTTTATACTGCGGCAGTTAAATCGTAAAAATTTAAATATAATTAATTAAAAATATTTGCTTTTAGTTTTCATAAGGTAGGAAAAATCAGACAAATAACTTTTTTATTTATATAAATATGTTTAACCAACACCATTATTCAGCGTAATTTTTTTTTTAAATTCGATCCAATATTTTTCAATTATTTGAAGTTCGTTTCATTTGAAATGGAAATGGAAATTAACCTTTTATGCCCATTGGACCCACGGTGCGTAAACAGCGAACGCGAACTCGTTTAGGGCATTGGCTTACAACAATAACAAACCAAATCGAAACGGGTTTGCAGCCAAGACAAAAATATGTCCATGAAGGTAGTTTTCCATGCATACGACATCTAATCAGCTGGCCAACACGGAAGTGTGAAGTGATCGAAAAACCAAAAAAAACAAAACAAAACCAAAGCGACATCAAGTTCAAGGGCAAAAAATTTGTGTCTAATGCGAAATCGTAAAAAAAATATATATACAAATAATAAAAATCTTTTAAAAACTCATCACAATGAATACAAAAATTGCAAAGTGGAATAATAATGCGAATGGCCTCTTGAAAAAAGCAAATATAACGACAAAATATAAAGACAAAAATATAAAAATAAATATATATATATAGGTGGTACTATATAAATTCATGAATGTATTGTTTGCACATACTCTATCTGCTAAAGGTTGAAGGGGGCCAAAACAGACAAACAAGCGTAATGCGCAATTATGCGAGAGAATGTGGCTGAGAGAACAACAACAACTGTTGACCGCGTCTCGACTGTATTATTTTAGCCCATTATAATAATTTTCATATTTTTGCCAAGACCAAAATAAACAAATCTGAAGCGACGGTATGTGTATATGGCCAAAAACACAAACAAATAAAACAGTTAATGGGATATGTTAAGGTCGAGTTATATATATATATATACTTTACATCCAAAATAACATTTTTAGCATGCAAAGGTAAAGTTTATTAGACTCTATGCTGATCTACTGGATATCTTTAAGTCAAGCATTCTCGACTTCTACCTACGCAACAATTGGAATTGTTGACCATGTCCCGTTAATTTACTACCCCATTCCCTTCAGTTATATTATATTTTAACGAAAATTATTATCTTGCCCCGTTTGCCTTATATTCGGTGTTTATACTATATGTAAGGTCGAAATATATTTTCCTATATGTACAAGTGATCTGCAAGTCGATCAGGTTCTCTTGCATTCAAGTTATTTAAAAATATTATTCTTATCTGCTACTTTTAATTGTAAGATTTATTGAATTGTAGTGATTTATCAAAAAATAATATATTCATGATGATTGCATTCAGTGTATAAGAAAAAATACTATTTAACTATAAGTACAAGGTGACATCAGGTTTATAAATCAAAAAATGATTTGAAAGTAAAGTTAACAAAACTACTTTAAAAAAAAACTTGTTACTGCTTAGGGTATTATTTATAAATAATAATCAAATTAGACAATAAGTAAAATAAACTTTAAAAAGGATTTTTCAATACCTTTACTACAGTTAGAGGGTATCTATCAAATAAAATGACAGTAAAATTAAATAGTAAATAACAATAAAGCAAAGAGAGTTTTAAAAGTTTTTACTGCAGTTACAGGACATCCACTAAGTCGAGCACTCCCGACTCTTTTGCTCACCTGCGCATCTCGTTCATCGCCTCGAAGGAGCGCGCCGTGTGCTGCTCGTTGCTGTATTGGCCGACGGTGCCCCGCTCCCGTCCGCTGGGCCGCTGGATGTGCTTCTGGGAGCTCTCGTCGAGGCTGTTTTGGCTCGCGTAGCGCAGCAGGCAGCTGCCCCGCTCGTGGCCGCTGCCCTCGGCGGCGGGATTTTGTTGTTGTTGGTGCAGCAGCAGGGGCTGGCGTTGGGCCACGCCCACGGGCAGAATTAATGGTGCTGGCTCCAATAATAACATGGGCGCCGCAGCCGCACCCGCGCCCGCTTCACCGTTGTTCTGTTGCTGCGGCTGCTGTTGTTGTTGCTGCTGCTGCTGCTGTTGTTGATTCTGCTGCAAATTGCCATTGCTTAGATTGCTCATAATACCGATCGTGTATTTGGTTAACAAAGCAGTCAGCGCTATCATTCACACACACGTTTCACAAACAGCACGCGCGGCAGCCGAATGTAGCCAAATAATATTTGAAAAGAGCAACTCCGCACGTCGCAACGTGAAAAAGTCGAGTTCGTCGAAAAACTGACAAAAAAATACCATATGATATTTGGCATCAATAACTTAACAGCGAACTGTAATGTTAGACAACAGCGTTGACGCACTTTAACCGTTTCACAACACTGTTGTACGATAATTTCAAAACTAAAATAATTGAAACTAAAAAATCATTTTAAGGCCGCTTATTTTAGTTATTAATAAAACAATTTAATTTAAGTTCAATAACCATAAACCCATAATAGTTAACAACAACAACAACAACAACAATCCGACGGCTGGTCGATAGATGTGCCGTTGCTAGCAGTGCTTGGACTCCTCGATTAGAAGACTTGCGCCTAGCATCAGACTTCTCAGAATAAAGTGGTGAATGCGTTTTAATGATATATATATATATATATGTTATATATATATAGCTTAATAGCACACTTAACATTTATTCAAAAAATGGCAACTGCGCCCATGTGGCAACGCTGCAGCTATCGATATCAGCACAAACTTATCGATACGTGCATCATAATTTTAGGGCGGTGTACGCATTTTGTTTTCATTAATTATACTTTACTATAAATTTTGTTATTAATTAAAATCGTTGCTAAATATGAAAACAATGGAGAAATGCGTGCTGGCCGTCGCTTTGCTCTGCTGTCTGCTGCAAACAGGTGAGTCGCACGAGCTGATCTTAGGCATAAACAAACAAATCAATAATGAAATTGATGTCCCGTGGTGTCTCATATACAGCTTGGGCCATCAAGTGCTGGGATTGCCGCTCCGACAACGATCCCAAGTGCGGCGATCCGTTCGACAACAGCACGCTGGCCATCACGGACTGCCACCAGGAGCCGGAGCTGGAGCACCTGAAGGGCGTGCGCCCGACCATGTGCCGCAAGATCCGACAGAAGGTGCACGGCGAGTGGCGCTACTTCCGCAGCTGCGCCTACATGGGTGAGCCGGGCATTGAGGGGGACGAGCGCTTCTGCCTGATGCGCACCGGCAGCTACAACATCTTCATGGAGTACTGCACCTGCAACAGCAAGGATGGCTGCAACGGCGCGGGTCTACAGCGGGGCAGCTGGTGGGGCGTCTCCCTTGGCACTCTTGCCGCTGGTCTTGTGGCGCATATGCTGCGGCAATAGGTCCCACATAGCCAGAGCGCACTGTACGTCAACACTCTGTGTAGTTTTTTAAATGTGCCTTCAATTCGAACTTAACTCTTGGAACGCATTTCCGTCCTGCCTTTATATACATCTATATGTATTTTATATAAACATATCTATTCTTCGTTCATATGTCTATATATGTTTTCTTTATAAACATATCATAGGAGCATTCCACATACCATTTAAGCTCAAAATGTAATCTCGACTTTTTCGTATCGTTTATTTTGTGCAGTTTTTACAAATATAGTTTAAGCGACGAAAGTTTACAAATTTTATTGTAAAGAAATTAACAAAGAATTAGAACATTTTTTACAACTCAATAAATAAATGAAAAATAATTAAAAGTTAAAGTAAACTCTGATTCTGTCCATTCTATGCGATTTTAATGCTTTTAAATAATACATCAATATTATCTACATGTATTTTATTTAATTCGTATAATTTATATTTTATATATGGTCTCTTAAGTAAAAGTAAAAATTACTAAGATCATCTCTTTCCCGTTCTCAGCTACATCTTTCTGTTAACCAAAATTATACGTTTATTGTCTTTTTTAAATTTAAATAATATTGAAAATAAATTACGAATTGCGTAACAAATATTTGAAACAAAAAAACAGGAAAGAAAATTAAATAATCATATTAGTTGAATTAGTTTTAGTTCTTCTCAAAGAGCATTTTAAACAAAATATTAATTGATTCCATTGAATTAAATACAATTGGCTTTTATCCAAAAGATATATTCGACTAAGTCTAAGATCCCAATATCGGTCGTTTGGTGTTTCCGGAAATCGTTCAACAGAGATATTATATAAATTATTTATCAGCTCATTATCAATTAATGTATTTAAAAGGATCATCGTTCATTACCAATAAAATGTTGGTTTCATTTTATTATATTATTTGGTAAATCAATCGTTTAAATCTGGTTTATAAAAAACAACCCAGTTCCTTCGTTCAATTGAATAATTTAATCAAACTTGCTTGGAATGATACGATACAACAGTAGTTCTCAGTTCCTTATGACCAGCCATATCAGCAATGCATAGAATGGAACCTAATCCAATTATACATATTTAGTATTTTTGCTCAACTATGCAATACTATGCTTTTCTCGTCACTCGCCCAACATGAGTTACTCGGCCCTTTGTGACGTGTGTGGGCCTGAATAAGGTTACATTGCTCGTGTGCTTCGTCTAGGCTTTGCAAATTCTTCCTTTTTCTGTGTCTACGTGTCTTCGTGTGTGCGCGTCGCTCGCTTTTAATTATTTTAGTTT
The DNA here is from genome assembly GCA_035043565.1 of Drosophila robusta. Taxonomy (NCBI): domain Eukaryota; kingdom Metazoa; phylum Arthropoda; class Insecta; order Diptera; family Drosophilidae; genus Drosophila; species Drosophila robusta. Next base: position 4,737,069 of record JAWNMW010000583.1, on the reverse strand, counting down.
TGTTTGAACGTATTGAAAATGTCTTTAAAGGTTTAAAAAACTCGTGTAACAGATTGTTTAGTGCAATGAGCATTGTTTAATTGTCGAAATGCGTTAGTATTGAATTTTAAGACGTCGATTTGTGTTTTTGCTAAAAGCGCCGTTACTTGGAACAGCCAGTGTTGCCATACGCAATTCTTGTATGCTTATCTTTTTTTTGGCGTTCGTACATTTTGTGTAATTGTAAAAAGTTCACGTTTTTGTAAAGAATTTGATAAAAATAATAAATACTTAATTCGATATGAATGGCTGCCATGAATTTTGGAAGGATAAGGAATGCAAAACCGATAAATTAGATAACTTTTCACGCATTTATATGAGGTTAGTTACTCGAATATTCTTTTTATTTTTCTCTTGCAGTTTATTGAAAACAATCCAATTGGTTTACTTTTAACATTTCACATAATTTGTACACACTGTTTATTATTATTATTATTGTTTTAAATGTGGCTCGGCTGTTTCACAGCGCCATCTGCATGGCGAACAAGGCGAGCAGCGCCGCCGCACTTGTCGCCAAAAAGCGTCCAGCCGAGGACGCATTGCACAGATCTCCCTTGCAGGTAAAGCAGCTCTCCACCTGGCGGCTGTGCGTCACCGTGCACTCATTTTCCTTCTGGCCAACCACCTCGAAGTGGCAGTCACGAGAGACAATAACGCCGGCGCGATCTGATAAACAAATAGAGAGAGAGTGAGAGAGAGAGGAAGGAGCATTTAGTTTATATTTTTGGTTAGTTGTCTTGTTTTATGAATTTTATTGGAGTTTTCAGAGCTGCCGCTGGATTTGCACTTGCTGCTTTGTAAGGTAAGCTCAGAATAAAATTTTTTATACACAACTCTAACAATTTTGTTTACTAGGCTCTAAGGGTTTGAACTTAGGTCGGTTTAAACGCGTTAAGTGCTACGAGTACGACAACCTTTGCTCTTGCTAAAAGTAGCGAGTACCTGTGCAACTACTCGTTGTGCGTTTGGCTAATGAACTAGAATTGCCCCGTCATCAATTTACTGAGTAATTTCAATCGTTTATAAACCAAATCAGTTATTTTTCCAGAAATTTGAGAATTTAATTTTTATTTAATTATAATTTTAGTCCATCTCTTGCGACCTAATCAGAAAATCTGTATGATTGAAGTTATTCAGTTGTTCATGAACGATTCGTTTTATTCAGAACTAAATTAATGAATCTCCAAAATCCTGTAAACTATTGTAATCCATGTTTCTGCCCAAAGTAACGAGACATAGCTGTTTGTATATGTTAGAAAATTTTAGCGAATTTTCCTAACATAACATATCGACTAGGCTTTTTTAAATTGTTATAGTCTTAGAATATCATGTTAATGTCAAGAAATTGAATTTTCATGAATTTGCACTTTCCAACTTGGTTTTCCTCCAAATATTCAACATCTGTATTACATCTTGTTATATTTATAGCAATGCATCAGCCGATTTTTTGATGCTTATATTTGTTATATTTATTCAATTTTTTTCATTCGGTTTATTTTGTTTATCTGAAAGTTTTTTTGTTGTGATTTTTGACTTGTTTCCAAATGTTAAGCCCACGCAAAGCTTTGTAGCTGTCGCATGATTTGAATAAACTTTGAGTAAGCGACAGAAAAACTGACTTGTAGCTCAGCAATTTGCGTTTTTGAGCGTTTTTGGAAACCTTTGCGTATGCTAATTGAGATTGGCCTCCGATTTGAGTCGACGCGACGCGTCTACGCAATGACATCACTAATATTTAATTGTATTTTTTATTTGTGCTCAAGGTGGTGCGCTGTGTTTTTTATTGCATGCAAATCACGCCAAAAGGAGAGTGGTTGGGTGTGAGTGTGTTTTTGGCTTTTACTTACCACTGGTGACCACCTTATTGCACCTGGTCACAGGCTGCAGCTGCTCCATGGTATTCGGCTTGGCCACACTGTCGCAATCCACCTGGCGAATATTCGAGGTGGCATCGATTTTATCCATGCTGCAGTTGGGATCCGTAAGAGATTTACATTGATAGCATTTGATGGCAGTTGCTATAGAGGAGAGAGAGAGAGAGAATAGAGTGCGAGAGATGAGTGAGATACAAGGTCAAGTATTTAAGTAACGAATTTGCCCAGTTACAACCAGTTTACCTGAGCCGCCCTCTCTCTCATTAGCTAACGCCCTCTGCGAAAAAGCGTTTCGAATTGGAATTCTGTATATATGCGAATCGACGTAAGAATGTTCGCTTACATGCGTTTGTTGTCGCTATGAAGTCAGCTTTATTCACGTCTTATGCAAGCAATAATCTTATAATGGCACCTACGTGCCTTTATTTATTGTTTTTCGTATGCTATTTTTGACACTTTTTTGGATTTGAATTATTGCAAAATAATAAGTGTTATATTGCCTTAGAATTTATATAATAAATATATACAAATCACCAACCTGGGAATGTTGATAACAAACATATCTACAAATTTGTATATTCCCAAGATACATTTAAATTTATGACGTTAACGTTTTGTAAACCTTGAACAGGCAAATTTGGACTTTTTAAATTTATTAAAATAACAACATTGCTTTTTCATATTTTGACTATTTTGATATTGTCTTGATCTTGTTTCAACATAAATTTCAAAATTAAATTAAGTTGCATGCAAACTTTCTTGGCGTCTCTCAATTTGTATATATTATGTAATTTGTTGCTTGCTTCTTAAAGTTGATTTGTAATGTTACAAAATGTAAACTGGTTTTTACTTTATTACTTAACCTCCGTTAAAGTCGCAATATTTTCAATATTAGAGTTGATCTCAAAATTTATTTAGTTTTGATATTGAGGCATGTTAATCTACTCCAACATCTTTTTTTACATTACAACTGATTTCTTGCCCTTTAAATGTACATTACATATTTGAAACTGGTTTGAAGCTTTTTCTACGATTTTTGACCAATTTTCTCATAACTCGGATTTCCATTTTCAAACCTCAAATCTAATTTAATTTTCGTATAGAAACACCAACAACAACAAACTTACCACTGTGCATTAGGCACATGGCAATTAGCAAACAGGCGAACATTTGTTGCAGCATTTTCAACAAAAAAAATATAAGTTTTTCTTTTGGATTTTGTTTAAACTTTTTTGTTAAAAGCAACACACGAACTCAAAACTGAACGTTTCAAACGGTTTCGCTGGCGTCGAACAACTGAATGCGCATTTTGTTTGTTTCCCCTTCAGCAGAGCGACTCTCAACTCGTTTTGAGCGCAAAGCGAAAAGCTTTTGCAGCTTAAATTGTTTAAATAAATTGCGACCGAGTGGAACTCAAAACGGGTTCAGCGCAGAGGCCGCCGTCGCCGCCAAAAAAAAAGAAAAAGAAAACAAATAGAAGAATTAAAAAAAAAGAACGAAAAAAAAACTATTTTGTTTTGATCGACAGCTTCGCTTGCGGTGAATTTTGTATTTTACTTACTATGGGAATGTCTTTGTGTGTGTGTGAGTAATTGTGTGGATATGTGTGTGTAACTCTTGCGGTTGGCCTGTTCTTTAATTAAATTTATTTACGATAAATTGCAAGTTGGCACAGTTTCCAATGCTGCTCTGTATTACTCACATTATTGAGATCGATTCAATGCCCTGCAACTGTAGATGGTGTTCAAAAGGGTATAACAATGTTCAGCAAATGTTTGCATTTAGCAAGTAGCTGTTTCTATTTGTTTCCAATTTATTTATGTTAAGATCCAATTAATTTATTAAGCATACAAAACACAAGTACTCTCAAAAAAATAAGCTGCACCCTTGTTTTCCGAATACTCAGTAAGGGTATTTAAAATAAAGCTAACTACTCTTATTATTGATAGCTGTCTTTACTTATTTGTACTTACGTATTTATTCAAGTCTGGCTCTTACCTGTAAAAATGTAATCCTGTCGAGTGCAATTAAATAGGATTTTGTAGTATTGCAGACACAATATCTGTTTGATAATTTTGTAATGCGTGTCGTAAGCGGTTCATTCACCTTATCAGAAAATCATTTATTGCTATCTGTCCCTGTTGTCTGCGCTTAGCTCCTTTATCTGCGCTGATTGGCAATTGTTGTTGTGCTTGATATTTGAGCTATCTATAGACTACTTTCAAATCTGGCTGTCTGTTGTCTTGGTGATGTGCACTTGAGGCAATTGGGCGCAATGAGCAGCTCAGCCGACATTGGCTTTTAAATCCGTGAAAAGAAACCCTTTTTGCATTATTTTCAAGCGAAAAAAGTTGTAAAAAACGGCAAAGGAATATGTGTATCTTCAGCCAAGGGCTTTGCCTCGTCGTCAATCAATCAGAGAAAGTACTTTAAATACAGGTTAAAGTGTCGTGAGTTATCAGCAACATTTGCAATCTTTTGACTATTTTTTTTTTTCATATTCTCACTCAATTTACATTTCAGTCATTTTTGACTCATGGAAAAAATAAAGCAACCAAAATGCAAAATCCATTGCATTCAGCGCCCTCATTTGGAGACGCTCTCTGCCCACCTGTTACTTAAGCTTTGGCTCAACTTTAAGTTTGAGTCGCTTAGCTACTGCACTGAACTCGTTTCAATTGCGCAGCAACTCAAAAGCTTCAGTTCGACGACAGTTCGTCAATGATCTATAGGCGTTAATTATATGTGGCATTTAGCTTTTGTTTTATTATTTGTTACCTGGGAATCTGTATTGATTAACTGTGAATTTATTCTATTTCGATTTCGTAGTATTCAAATTTGTCAATTGTATTTTACACAATTGCAATTTACTGCATGGGGTACTCAGTTGGATGACTAACAAATGTAACATTTTGTCCATTGTCGAACATAATTAACACATGGGGTTGTGTTAAGTTCATTTAATGACTAGCAGATACCCTGCAATGTGCTTAAAAATAATTTTTTTAATAAAAGTTTACCTGTAGGTATTAATAACATAAAAAACACAGTCAATAGTTCAAAAATAATTGCTTTTCGGCTGTTTGCTATTTTTTAAAACTGATTCGATTACATATGCGACTTTATGAAATCATTAAATCTATATTAAAAAAAAACAAATATATTATATATTTGATTTAAAATAAAGAAGATCGTATAACTATTCGAAGTATCTACTTCAAAATCTAGGTATATCAATAAAAGCATATTCGTTATGATAAAATCGATTGATCAATATTTGTAAAAATCTCTGCCATAAATATTTAGTTTATATTATTTTGGTTGGACAATTAAATAAAAAAATCAAAATTTTCACAGCTGTTTTCCATTCAAAATTCTCAATTTATATTTGTACGTGGTATTGAAAAGCTAGTTAATTTTAGTGCTCAACGGTGCGTATACGTGCTGGGCGCAAAAACCACTCACAAATTGTGCGACCAAAGCAAATTTCAATTTCCGCTCGCAGCATGTCATTTTCCAGCTAAATATTTCACACTGAGCATGCTAATAATTTTTCCAACTTCTCGCCAATTTTCCACATAAAATAACGAAATCGGCAACTTTGTCACTTTGTTGTCGCCGGCCCGTTCGTCCGTCCGTCCGTCCTGCCCGATGATCATTTATAGAATAGAAAATCTTAAGCCGCTTTGGCTCCGGTCATCAGCATTGACGGCAACAATAAATTCTGATTGAATTTTTTGCCAGTGAAAAGCGTGCAGTAAATGTACACGCACACACACACAGATTTTCCATTAAATTTTTGGTAGCTATTGCAACGTGGTGGTTGCGGATTTGGGGTGGGAAGTTGTTCTGGTTATGCAGTTATTGGCGCTGCTCTTGCTACCGTTTCTGGTTCTGTATTTGACCGTCTGCTGTTGCCTCTTATTACCCTGGAGATGGCGCATCGGGTTAGAATTCAATTATATGGCTGCATTGAGTTTGAAAGATAGAGATGCCATAACGACAAAATGCAAGCAAGCTGGTAATTATGGGGTATATTAGTTGTGCATTGGGTTGGGAATTCTAACAGCATCGGTGAAAAAGTTAAAGCAACAATGAGGTTTGTTTATATAAAGTCACGCCGTATTAAGCACATCTTTAAAGCTACTGTAACAATAAGAACATTTTACACTTCTTAAATATATATAAATCCTTTTTATATAGATATAATATTGTAGCTGAAGAGCAAAAATGAGCAGAAATTTACGGGCTTAACTTTATATATGTATTTATTTATATAGCAATATAAATATTTAACATGTCCTCCACGGTCACTTTATCTTCAAGATAAACACGTTTGCTAAGCATTTAAGTCCAGAAAAATTATCAGCGAAACATTTATAACTTAAACATATTTTTTGCTTACAATTTGTTTTTCTTAATTCTTAAAAAGTTCTAAAAATAAATTTTAACAAGTTGCAGGGTATTAGGCACTCGATTAGCGTTTCTTTCATAACTTTCCCATTTGTTTGGTTCTTGTTATCAGCATTATAATCAGGCAGTGACTGTGACTTTGCTTATGTCGGGACTCATGCAACTGCAACGCAGAGTCTGTTGGCCATTTTGCAATATGATATTTATAGTTATTTTCTACTTATATATATTATATTCAATCTCTGCGCATTGCTTGTTGTCCGCTGCTTTGGCTCCATTGTTGCCAAAGACTTGCTGGCCACAGAATTTGACTCGGTCTGCACACAATTTTAATAAGGAACCCTGCTCGGTTAACATTCTCTCTCTGCCACGTCTTCATCTTTTTTCTAGTCAGCGTGTGTAGGTGTGTCCTGCACATTCACTTTGGCATCTGAACTCCATTCCACTGGACCCATTGTCATTTCATTTGGAAAACTTGCTCTACCAGAAACGAGCAAATTTTCAATTTAAGCTTCAGGCTTTAGCTTCTCCTGCATTTAATGGCGTGTTGAAAAAAAAAAAACTAACGGCTAGCTCATAAGTTATAGAGAGTAGGATACGTTGAGCTCTTGAGAGACCCTATCTCTGTCTCTGTCGCTCATTTTCCTCACTGGCAAAAACATAAACAAATTGTTTGGCTCTTTCGAAGAAACAAAACGCCCATATAATCTGTTCAATAACTTGGAAAATCATTGGCAATAAATCAAAATGACTTGCAGGAAGTGGCAGCTAACAGGAACACAATCAAGCCACACACACACACACACACGCACACACTCGCACACCCACAAATGTCTGCCGCCGGTATTATAGTTGAGTTGCATTTAGTTTGAATCCGCTCTTAAAGTCGGCTAAAAGCGAATTTCAAATTCAACACATGGGCGGCATAAATTTTCGCCTTTTAGCATTTTACGCAAAATCAGCAGAAATTCAAGAAAACGAAATATGTTCGTTGTGTATTACAACGAAGTTTGTATGCTCTTTCGGCATGAGCATATAAAAGAGAATATAACAGCTTTATAAGCTATTAAATAAATAACTTTGGAGTAAGACGTTGCAGCTATTAACGCCTGGGGTCCAACAAAAACATTTTGTCGCTGAATGTTATATTTTTGCATTTCTTTAAACTAGGGGTTTCTTGTTAAGTTACCTTAATAATCAGATTACCCTAATTACGTATAAACGATATTTTGTTATATGTATTTACATTTTATGTAACATTTTAACATTTTTTAAAACAATTTTAAAAAAATTGTATTTAAGTATAGCTTAAAACATATAAATTTTTAACTCTTTTGTCACTATCGACAGTTATATTTATCGATAGTAGTTATTTTAGCCACTGCAAAACTATCAATCATAGCAATTGTGCTCATTTTGTTAGATTTGATAAATTTTTCGTTTCACTAATGATCAATTTTGTATTTAGCTGCTTATAAATATTTGTCAAATCTTTAACAGTGATTATTAAAATTGTAAAAAGTATCGATCGATAGTTTTGCCACACCAGTAAACTAGTTTACAACATGGCATAGTTTCTGTATCCCACAATAGGGTATACTCAATGAGGATGGACATTTTGAAGTTTTTCTAGGTTTTTAACGCTGCCGTTAACACATCATTTTTGGGTTCGCCTCTTCCATTATCTTTCACTTGCGATCAAATGAAGTGTGCAATGTGTTGTCTCTGGCACTGTACGGAGTGTCTGTGTGTGTGTGCGGATCCCTGTGTGTGTGCGTGTGACTCTGACTGTGTTTTGGGCGGCTTAGATGCCCCGGCACGAAATGAGCTAGTCCGAGGTGCTCGATGGGGCCGCTGTCCACGTTTAATGTCACTCGCAAAGTCGCAAATTGCTGTGCATGAGCTTTTTATGTTCATGCAAATGTCACCACTGCACCACTGATGGCTAGCACTATGTACGTAACAGAAGACAGAGACAGAGAGAGAGAGAGTAGAGAGAGAGGGACAGAGGGTTACGTAATGCGCCCGTTGCCCGGCCTTTTGTTTGCCTGTGACGAAGAATGCACTCAAAAGTTTACACAGAAAGGCCATAAGTGGCCCGGGGACGGGCGGACAGGACACGTTGTCTGTCCCGTCGTCCTGTCCATTTTGGCCTGTTCGGTAATTTTGTGCTTAGTGCCTGGCGACGAGGCACCAAAAATCTCTACGTTGCTTTCTATCTCTTGTTTTCCGCTTAAAATCAGATGTCGAAATAATTTGCAACACGCCGTGCCCCATGAAATAGGGGACAGGGACAACGAACAGTGGAGGGGTAAGGCTCGGGGTCATGTCGAGGCTCTGCTCCAAAGTGGCACGTGTTTATGGGCTTTAGCCAAATGGCGCATTTGCTGCTGAGCAGCAGCTTAGCAGACAAAACAGCTCTCAGAGTTGCGACTAGTTTAAGCGCGGGGTAACGGGGACTATTCGAAAGAATGATTTTCGGTTGACTGATGGAGAAAAAGGAAGAGAGAAGTATCGAATAGACCTTTCAGTAAATGTGACATGCAAATCAATGATTTTGGTTTATCTTGATCGAGGGGATCTAAAGTAAGCTTCATGATTGACATAACACTATGTGTATTATTTTTTTGTTTGAATTGTAAAGAATGCCATTCATTTGAATGGACAACGGGGTAAGGCCGTAACGCGAGGTATTTCATAAATATTTTTTGTATTTCAATAATGGTTTTTCAAAGTTATATTAGAAAAAACTGACAAAGACGGCAACAATAAAAATATTAATTAAAAACTTATTGTTTTTATTATATATTTTTTTAAATTAAGTTTTGTTTCATTTTAAAAATGTGTGTAAAATTAAAGAATAGGCAGTGTTGTAAGTCAGCTTCCTCTCCCAAGTCCCTAACTTTATTCGGAAGACAAGAACAATGAACATTTGTGATAACATCACTTCACTTTAATTAATTTTTAACAAGCTACTTACAGATTGACCTAAATATTGAGTATGCTTTGTGCCTGTGCAACAAGTTACAAATTATTTGTCATAGTTTTGTGGGATAATTGCGAACCCTTGAACAGAGTTTCAACGGCAATCGATAAAAACAATAATAAAATCAAGAGCAACTATTTGACACAAATTTGCTCGGGGAAATGCAATTAATGAGTGCAAGCTGTACATTAAATGCTGAAATACAAGCGACAATGAAATTTCAACGCAATATTGAAATGCATTGAAACAACAACAACTATAATAAGAACAGCAACAACAACGAAATGTAAACAGAACCGAAAGACATATCTGCCGTTGGAGGCCAACAACAAAGTTAATTAAATTGTGCAGTGGCAAGAGCTCTGGCAATTAAATTCATCTGCCAGATGCTAGTGCGCTTTCCCCGGGCCGGGATAGGATGCCATAGATAGGATAGGATACATGCGCCTAATGTGTTTACATAATACAAATAACGTGAAAATAACAATAAATTAAGCCAAGCAACAAACAAGGCGATGCAAAGACAAACACAATCCCAAAACCGAAATCGAATTTCGGTGGTATACTATCAAATACAATATAGATAAATGCGAGAGTTGTTTTGTGTTTACTTACGATATTAATCAAGTTTTTAAAACAACAACAACAATCTTTTGTCAACATATTCCTCTAGAATCTCTCTACTTTTAATGACATTTCTATAGTCTTTTTCAAGGATTTAAATGTAGCTTCCTCTTCTTTTATTGCTAACCTACTAAGCATCTCACTAAATAATAAACACTTTAGTTATAAGCTAATATCCTAAATTGTTTCCTATTTAAATAATTCGAGAGGCTCCAAAGGATGCAAATTTCCTTCAACTGAAACCTTGTATATTTGTCTTACCATTGAATACAACGAAGAATATTAAATAATTAACACATATTCCTCAAAATGCTAGAGACAGTGAATTTTGTATAAAAGAAAAATCCTCTTCAAATTTGAAATAAGATTTTATTAATATTATAACTATATAATGTTGTTACTAACACATAATCTCTCATATTATACTGCGAATTAAACCCGATTCATCTAGTTTTTAAAACTTATTCCATTATTTATTTATTTCCTTCGAACACATCTAATTTGATTACTTGCAAAGAAACCCTCGCATATGGGAATATCTATGGCAACAGCTGAGATACCCAAAAGTGCAATAAATTAAAAGTTTTTGCCAGCCCAGGCGAGAAATAAATTCGTTATTATTATCGTCTAAATGTCAAAGCGCATTAAAATCAAGTGGGCGGTTTCAAGCATACATTGAGCGAGACAGAAAGAAAGGAAGAGCGAGAGGGAAGGGTAGGGGTTGGGGTTGGGGGGAAAACAGCTGTAACTGTAAATGCCGCAGCTGAGCAATCGTGGCAATAAACCACGAATCGAATTCGCTTCTACTGCTGCCTGGCCAGAAACACGGATATAAATTTCAATTTCCGACACTCTAAGTGGCGGGGCAAATGAAATAACATTTTCATTTAACCTGCATTCGATTCCAGGAACACACACACATGCCCGATATCTCCTCGTGTGTGTGTGTGTGTGTGTGTGTGCGTGTGTTTGTACGTGCATGTCCATTATCGACTGCCGACTCAAAGCTTCTCCTGCAACTGCTTCTGCAGCTGCTGCAAGCTCAGCAAAGTGCGGCGCGCTTGCCTTTTGCATTACAGATTGCATTCCTCTCGTTGCATGTTGGCCAAGCATCAAACACGCAACGGCAGCAGCAGCAGCAGCAGCCAGCGGGGACACAGAGGGACACACGAGTCATCCTGGCTGGGAAGCTGGCAGGCAGGCAGGCAGGCACGGGCAGCATTGGCAGACACTCATGAAATTGGCCATAAATAACATTTTCTTTACATTTCATTTGGGTAGCCGTCGCATCCGAGTGTTGTAGAGGTGCTGCAGCAGCTGCTGCTGCTTCTTCTTAATACTCTCTGTGCGTGTTTGTCTGGCTTCCTGGTGGGGCGGCTTAACCAACTGGGCGTGGCTAAGTTGCAATTAGCCACAGAGCTCCATCAGCCGATGGCTGCTTTCAAATTGTGCTTACTTTGTGCACTTGAATTGACTGCCGATTTGCAGCTTAGACGCTAATTAAAGATTATTTAATTTGTTTTTGGTTCAGCACGGATTTCGATTTGAGAGTCAGTATGAAAAATATTGCCAAATTAAGTTTGTAGCATATTTCTGTAAAAAAATGTAAAACAAAAACAATAAAAGTAACTTATAACTTAAAACACCTGCTACTATAAAGCTTTAAAAGTTCTCTTCATCCAACACGTCGTCTAAGACATGTCGTTAAGAGACTAAATACTGAATAAATTAAACGTGCATCTATTTTTACTTCTTGTGGTGTAACTCCACTTTCTGGGATATATCTCAAACTTTGCAAAATGATTTTTTGTTTTTCTTCCTTTTCTTTAGATATTAGACCATGTATTCAATTCTCAGTTTATATTAAATAGTAAAAAAAGATTGCGAAGATATTTTATATTTTCATTCCACATACATTTTCAACTCTTGCCCTAAGCAGAAGCAACCGGAGCATATAAATGACCTAAAAAAAAAGTAAACGAGGAACCAAATGAAGAGAAAGAAAAAATACATGGCAAAAGGCAAACTTATTGCTGTACGGACTGATTTCCCCATGGAAATCAGTTTAGCAGTTGGGCTAAAAATCATAAAATCTTGCGCTACAAATAAAAACACGACCGATGAAAAAGAAAGTGCGACGACAAAATCAAAAGGAACATGACATCAAATGTTAGGTTACGCATACGCCGTGTACAACGCACACTTTTTGTTGCCGCAGATGTTGCTGCTGCTGTTGTTGTTGTTGTTGTTCTTGGTTGGTTGACCTGCTCAAGAATTTCAGTGGGAGTTCACAATCCATTGGCAGGCTTTTGCTCTGTGAATGGCTTTTAGTCGGCTCCTTAGGCTTGCGGCTTGTTGTGTATCCTTAAGAGGAGGAGTGTACGCAAGGACACACACACTGAGGCCAGACAACTCTTGAGTTTATTTCTTGCATTAAAAGCTTTCAGGCTTTTGTGTGGGTTGTTGTTGTTGTTTCTATTGGTTTTTGCGGCCTGACTAAACTTTTGCTTGCAGCACATTTATAGACTTTTGCTACAGCTCGCAGAGCACCTCCCAAATGCGGTTGCCTTCAACATTTTACTATCAGTTGCCAAGAATCGTCTGGCATTATTCAAGTTGTTGTTGCCAACAATTGTGCGTTAAATGCGCTTCCTTACGTCGAAACTTATCTAATTCAGCTAATTTGTCGGCAGTTTTCACGCTCGCAGTTTTCACAAGTTTCCAAACTCGCTCAATTTCAATTATTTACCACATGCCGAACATATTGGCGGAGTAAATTTAAATTTATTGCCCATTGGCGGCGCGCACAAACATGGCTATAAATTTAACAGTTAAACAATTGATGTTTGCACACAGGGCGCTCGCGAGCATAACACGAGGTCTGCTCCAGCAACAAAATAAAGAAGAAAACCTAATCAACCTAGCATTACAGTGAACATTCGCAATATAGAATGCAATTCTGTCTATGTGCTGAATTTAATTTATGGATTATTATTATTATTAATTCATGGGTTTAGGTGTTAGGTACATCTAATATAAATTAGTTTTCTACACTACATTTAGCAATATAATAGCTCTATTTTATTTTTTTAATTTTTAAAGTATCTGTGGACTTTCGAATTTGTATTGCGTTGTGCATTGAATCTATTTAAAATGATTATTTTAAGAAGTTAGAAGTTTTTTTAGCAAGTGTTTAAAAGTGTTAAGCAATATAGAAAAATAAAAAATATAAGTTTCAAATGCCATGCATAAACAAAACAATTTTAGTTTTACGATAAATATGTTGATTGTTTGTTGCTGCATAGTTATTATTTCTGCAAGTTCTATTTGTCGAGCGTTCACTGTAGCACATAGCTTAACCTAATGAGCGACCCTCGCAGATGGCCCCAAAATAATAACGTAAATTTCGATTGCATGAAATAGTTGGGGCTGGGCGGGGCACTTATCCTTCTTAGTTACACTTCCAGCAGTTGTTGTTGTTGTTGTTGCTCTTGTTTCTGTTTGGGGCTATAACGTGCACTTATTGATACTTATAGCGCCAAACACACACACACACATCTACCCACGATCTCTACAAACATGCATCTGCTTGGCTTTCTCATAGCTCCCTTGGGTCGGTTGCAGCGCTGGCAAAATAAATTCAATTTTGTAAAACTGATTCCCCACACAATTTCCCACACACGCTACCTGCCCCGCCCCTCCCCATTCGCCCTCAAATGCAGCGCACGCCCCTCGTGCATCGATGGCTCCTCCCTGCTGTGTCTAAGTGTGCGTGTTGCATATGTGCAAAATTTTAAGCGAAATGAATATGTATTGGCATTTAGTTGAAGTAGCTGTAGGTAGCATTCTACCAGCTGCCACCAACAGCAACAAACAACAGCAGCAACAACAAGTTGTAGAAACCCATACGAAGTAGATAACAATTTATTGCCATCAAGCGCGCCAAAATGTGCTATAGTAAAAGTTAATGAAAGCAATTTGTTTGACGCTCGCTGGAGAGTTCACAGTCTGCATAAAAAGGGTAAGCAGCAAGGTTGACGCACGCACGCACGACGCATAAAGCACGCATTACTGACGATTGTCTCACGCTTGGGCCACGCAGGACTTAACTATAGTTCACATACATAACACACCTTAAGAAACGAGGACACACTTGCCTAGTTTATGCCTGTCACACGGTTGAGCGTCCTTCAATTGTTCGCGCTATCCTGACGCCTGACTCACTCATTGCTTGCGATTTTGATTTTTCATTGTATTTTTACCTTCGTTGAAATAAAATGAAACTTTGTAATTCTTATGTTAAGATTTGACTACAGGTAGCACAAGTGTATGGCTAAAGCGAACAATAATATCACAGGAACTATTCATCAAAAACACATTTCTTGTACTACAATTTTTGTTAGTCATTTTTGTTGTTAATATCCTTGCAGAGTGTATTTTGATTATGTGACGAAATGTGTACAAATGCATAGCAGAAGATGAGCTTGACCCCATAAAGTATATATAATCTGGATCAATATTTACAACCAGGTCAACCGTATCCGTGTCCCTCTGTTTTAGTGCAAACTAGCCCCAGTTGAACTCAATTTTTTTGTCGCTATTGAAACTAGAGACTTGAAACTTGGAATATACATATAATCGTGCAAACCCACCACAGACAGAGAGTTAAGATTTTTGAGGCACGTCCACTGGGAGGCTAACAAATTGATAACGTGACGATTGCAAATCGATAAAAGGGGTACATACTTTTTTCCCAAAAATTCAAAAAAAAATTAATTTTCAATAATGCATATATTTTAAATGTAGAATCTTGACGATAAACCATGAAAAAAATGCCATCAGACGTGAAAATCGGTTCAGTTTTGACAAAGTTATGGGCGTTTGAAATATGGGAGCTATGGATCCGAGGGCTTCACATGTTAAAATTTATGTAAATTTTTGCATGATTTTTGACAAAAAATTTGACCCCCTCAGAATCGGTTTTAATGTTGTTTTTTATACTAATTGTGACCACCACAATCGATTAAAAATAGAAATTCCGGATTCTAAATTTTGAAAAAAAAATTTTTTCCAAAATGAGTAAGGGGGTACATGCTTTTTTTCCCAAAAAATTAAAAAAAATTTATTTTCAATAATGCATATATTTTAAATGCAGAATTAATCTAGAGGACAAATCATGAAAAAAGTGCCTTCAGATGTGAAAATCGGTTTACTTTTGACAAAGTTATGGGCGTTTGAAATATGGGAGCTATGGCTCCGGGAGCTTTACATGTCAATATGAAGCTCGAACGCCTATATATTCCACAGTTTTAGAGCTGGAGCTATCAAATTTTAAAGGTAGATTAGTGCTCACCCTCCTTACATAATGATTCGCGCCCACTTCAGAGTTAAAGTCTCCAAATTTGGCAGACAGTGTTTGGGTAACCTCTTCTTAAGATCGAGATGATATATGTTGGTCACACCCACCTCAGCCCCTACGAAATATAAAAATTCTATATTTAAAAAAATAACTACTGCGTACTGTGAACGAGTATTAAGCAGTTGGTTACGTTCGACTACAAGTTCTTACATATTTTTTTGTTTTATTGTATTGAATCAAATAATTTTTTTATGTTATGTATCGCCAAGCCTAGTAGCTTAGTACTCTAGGCGTTATTACTGATAGTAGATAAGTAGCTTTTGGTAAGATATCTTAACCGTAGTGAGAAATTTTGAGCGTAAATATGCTTCTAACATTTGAGCAAAATAAAACCAACATTAGATTGCTACATATTATAGTGCCATACAGGAAAAATGTCTAATAAATTATTTTTAATTTAAAAACATACTTAACTTTAGAAATTTATAAGTGTATTTAAATGTCTGCACTGATAAGAAACATATTCCCTCTGGTTATACATGTTTGTATAATAGTTTCAAATTAAAGACAAAAACATGCGCCCATAGCCTCGATTGTTGTTTGTATTCAACATTTATTCAGCAAAGCAAATCCATTTTCTTTAGCAATTTCGTTTTATATCAAAAAGTACTTCGAATCAAATTAAATTAAAAATGAAAGAAATTCTTTCAAGCAATGTATTTTGTGCCTTTTCCGCCAGCCTCTTCACAACTTAGCCGCCTTATGCGCTTATCATAAACAAATATAATTGAATAATTGAAGAAGTCTGTGCATATAAAATTTGTTTGCGTGTTGATTTGGCTTTTTAATATGTCGCAATTGGCTGTCATAAAATTTGAGTACCCCGCCGCCAGACGCACGGGGGCATGTGGCAGCCTGTTTCAAAACCCGACGCTGTGCAAATGCAATCAAAGCAACAGCCTCAATTGCCAACTGATGACTCCGGCGAGCAACTGGAGATGCTCCAGGAGGAGAAGCTCTCGAGCAGCGGCGGCGACTTTTCAATCAAACGCTGATGGGCCTTTTTATGATTGTGTTTTTTCTACACACACGCACACATAAGGTAAGGCTGGTAACCCTTTTTTTGACCGCCACGACGTCCCGCAGGACGACAAGCACTCACACACACGCACACACACACACAACCAAAATGTTGCCAATTCGACAACAGCACTCAAATGAATTGGCGGTTATTGTACGACAGGGGGACGAGATGGGGTCGCCGACTGCTTTTGTGGCATTTCGTTTGCTTTACGGTTCATTGGATTGCCACCGCACACGGCTGCTGCTTGGCGGTGGTGGCGGCGGTGGTGCCAATCTTCTCTCTGTGTATTGCCAAAGTAATCACATTTAATATGAAACGCACTGCAGCAAAATCCACAAAAGTAAGGTTATGGAATATACATACGGTGTGTGGGTGTGTGTCTATCTGTGTGTGTGTGTGTACGTGCCCGCATAAAAATAAATGCAGACATTTTCATCATTTTTTTTTATTTTTTGTTGGTCTCGTTTTTTTGGGGGTGGTGGGGCGGAGTGCAGCGAGTGGACAGCACTTCCTGTGACCACTAATTGAGCCAACGGAAGTCTAGAAGCCGCACAACATAATTTAAATAAACAAAATGCCACTAAGTGAAGTTTGGACCGCAACAGGACGCTAGCCAGACGAACTAGAAAAAAATAAAATAAACTAAACCAACTACCCGGCGCATGCACCGCCCACCTGCCCCCACCCCCTCCCCTCCTCCTCCACCGGACTAACTTCCGCTTTTAGCGGCTGCACTTTCAAGTTTCTCTCTTTCGTCGTTGTCACACACTAAACACATTTTTCATAATGCTGCCATGAGACGCCCATTATATATATACACACATGAGAATGAGTGTGTTGTCGTGTCAAGGGGAAGCGGGGTAACAGGCGTGCATAGTGTCCAAGTTGTTAATGCAATCACATAGCATTCGTATTCATCATAAAACCACAAAAGACACTACACATGACTCCCCACTGTGCCGAGTGTAAGGGGTCACTTTACGGGGCACACGTTGGGCGCCATTTGCTTGGCACGTGGCTGCTGTTGCTGCGTCTGCAGCTGCTGTGAATTTGCCTAAACTCTCTCTCTCTCTCTCTCTGTCTATTTAACTTTTATTCCTTTCCAGTTTGTAAAGTTGTGCGTGCCTTTAGTTCTGAGTTTTAGACCTTAATCGTTTCTTCTTTGTGGTGTATAATTAGCTAATTCGTTTAACAGTTGTTGTTATCCATGTGTTGTGAATATTTTCTAAACATGTTCTGTTTTGGAATGTGTTCATAATTTTCAAGTCAAATTTAATTTGCAATTCGCAAAAGCTACTAATATATAATAAATAAAATAATAATGCCCATATATATTTTAGTTTTCTTAATCAGTTGCATAAGCTTCCTATTATGATATTCTTACCCTAATCTTTTACAACTTCGTGGTTTTCCTATTTATATTTTGCAAATATATTTTATAATTATAGTTCATATATTAATATATTGTATATATTTTTTAAATTCAAATTCAAATTCTCTATTTTTTCACGTTCTCTCCAAACAAACTCTTTAACAATATGCTGCTTTAACATCTTCAGTCATATCCCCTTCCATTGCTAATCTCTTTTTTTTTCATTTTCAACTTTTGCAAACATTTATCAACACTTTTCAAGAGAGTGGCAAAAAAAAAACAAGTATGAACGTTATTATCGGGTGTAACCGACTGTGTAATACTCGTTCGCAAATCTTTGTCAATTTTCGGATAATTTTCTGGGAGATATAGATTTTCGTGATTTGCGGGGGTGACCAGCCATCGTATCAGGGATATCAAGGTCGCAATGTTTTGCGAAGGTCACCAGCAATATACATTGCAAAGTTGGTGACGCTAACTTTAATATTGTGGGATATATTCACCTTTATCGGTTTGCGATTTAAGGTATATCGACATGTTATCGATTTGGCAGCCGTGGGCGTGGGCGTGGCACAGAAATCTTTGTCTGGAGCAGACAATTACAAGTATATATCCAAAATTTCAAGACTATCATCAATAGCGTCGAAAAAGTTGAGTTCATCCGGACAGACGGGCAGACAGTCAGACGGACAACATGACGGACATTGCACAAAACCAATATACACTTTTCACTTCGTGAACGAGTATAAAAATAACCTGAATCTTTGCCTGTTCGTGTCATAAACTGAACACTTGATTTGTGAAAATTGTTACCGCCTTTTGAGGCGCCACTCCCTTTTCATTCTCAGCATTCTTTTTTTTAATCATAGCTCACCTGCTTTATGCGCTTTGCTCTTTATTTAGCCTCTGGTGCAACCAGTGCTCGGCATAATTGCAATGTTTACCTCGGCGCAGGGCTAAGTGAAGCGTTAAGGCGGCGCCCCAGGTGCGGGAGGTGGTCGACAGCGGCATCCTCTTGATTAAAATTTCTGATTACTATACTGATAGCAAAAGAGCGAGAAATGCATATAAAACACAAAAAAAGAAGGAAAAAAGAAGGAAAACCCGGGAATACAGAAACAACAAAAAACTAGCGCAAAAGGTGCCACAAAATTGCAACGATGGCGCTTTGTGACAGCAACCGGTGCGTCCCACCTGCCACGCCCCCTTTCGCCTAATAACATATCCCACCGGCAGCTACTGTTCCTGTGTGTGTGTTTATGTTTTGTTTGGCTTTCATTAGTCGGCTCTCGAGCTTTTCAGCTACGATGATGCCTTCCAAGTTCTTCCTTTCGGCATGATTGATGATTTCAATTTGAATTTTCATGTCGAGCATCATAAACAAGCCGACGCAAAAAGCTAAAATAAAAAAAAAGCAAAAACCAAAACGTGAAAAAAAACTACCAACTTAATTTAACTTTTGCCAACAACTGGCTGCACTGTAGTTTGAGCTAAACGCGACTGTACTTCCGGTTTTTCGGCGCAGATGAGAAAACGAAACGTGGAGCGCTAATTAATGATGCCCCATGACAGAAATTTATGTGCAATGCAAAAACTTTTGCAATATTTGTTCACATTTAGAGTTTGCCCGTCTGTTTTCCACTCAACGTGTGTGTGAGTGTGCCTGTGTGTGTGTGTGTGTGTGTGCTTGTATTTGTTTTCGTGTATTTGTGTGTGTTTCGGCACTTCCGTTTCCTGCATTAGGCCGGTACATCATATTTGTTTATTTGAACTAAAGGGTAACTTGATTTTGTTGTTATGTTTGTTACACATATTTTCTCCCGGAAAATTCCTTGTTAATCTAATGTTAAATTTGCATTAAATGTTAAAAGTAAATTTATTTTTATTTATTAAAACTTTCTTTATATTATTATATTAGATAATAAGTATATTAAACGTTATATTACTTTGAAATTGTAGAATTTTTAATTTGATCATAGCTACATTTCGAAAGGGTATACAACATTTATTCACCGCCAAGACTTCGTTTATGTTTATTCAAATATAACTCGTTTTGCCTTATGGTATCGTCCAATGTATTCATGTGTGTCCATATCCATGTCCTTGCCGCCAGCTTTAGGCTACTTTGTCTGCTAATGGTCATTGGCTGTTGCCTGGATTTCATTATGCATTGTATCTGAACCTGTCTCCCTCGCTCCAATGATATCCAGTGTGAGTGTATTAATACCATGGGAAAGTAGCTTAGTTTGCACGTAAAACTTCGCTACTGCATTTGGGCTGCAACTGCAGCAGCCTCTTCAGTTGTCTGCTCCCCTGTGGCGTCTGTCCGTCCGTCTTTCTGTCTGTCTGGGTAGTGCTGGTGGTGGTGCCTGTGTGTCTCTGTGAAGTGGTGGCTTTTCCTGCGCTTGAGGTGTGCTTTTCAGCTGAGGCTCCGTCATGTTAATGTGTAGAGGGTATCCATGCTTGAAGTTCAATAGCGCTGCATTTAGATGGGTTGCAGCTGGAGCTTGGCTTGGGGCTGTTTATGATACGCATTCAAAGGTTTTGTGTTACACAATACGTCTAATAAGCTAGCCACAGCGAGTGGGTTGCATCCAAAATGGGTTGCTTTAACAGTTATAGATGTTATCAAGTGTAATTCAAAAGGGTTGAATCTTGAAAAGTAGATGCGTTTGGTTGATGCACTAATTTACGTAACCGCACAACACGGATGGAGGTTCGAACTCCAGGCTAGAGTCTAACTTCTCGTGCTATACCTTTGGATTTAATTATTATATTTAAACTTATGGCAATTATTATTATTATCAACAGCATTTCTCCTGATTTCTAAATAAATCAAATAAAAATTAAGCAATTTTCCAAAGTAATTATATAAATTTACAAACTCTTCGAGCAGATGTTTTCGTTTTTACCTGTTTGTTCAGTTAGTTAGTTAGTTTAATATTATGACTATTTTCAATCGCTAAAGCAGCTATACTTTTATTTAAGTTATATTTTATAATAAATAAATATTATTTATTAAGATTTTACAACATGTATAATTTCCATATTAATTTCCTTGTGCCACATGCTCTGCTGTTTAATTTTCATAAATGTTGCCACTCTTACCTTCATTTCTGTGTTCCATGGAATACTCCGTTATCTCTGATATTAACAAATCAACCACCCTATGTTAATCTGTCTGCCAATTTTACATCTCACACACCATTTGCTGCTATCAACAACTGACTATAAAACAAATGCAACTATGCACAAGTATCCATGGCGAAAATAAAAATAGCAGCAGCAGCAGCAGCAGAGGGAATGCGAGTAAAAAATGTGGAAAACAGGCAATGCACAATGACAACGACAATGACGACTTGTCAAATATTGACGTATCTCTTGAAAATTGTGCTCCAGCGCGGCTCATCCAATGTAAGCAGCCAATGGGTGGCTGTGGCAGCGTCAGCAACATCATCAACTGGTTGGCAACACATGACGCTCTTGCCAACTACACACACACACACACACACTCGCACACATATCATTTGTGCTGTTCGCTTCGACATTTTTGTATTTGTTTCAAGTAGTTGGGGGTTCTCCTCTCTGGCATTTTTTTCGCTTTCGTTGCACTTTTACTGTCCAGGCAGGCACCCCACACCCGATCCTCCGGTTCCACTGGCACTTCATTTGCTGCGCTCAAGTGGATCCACTTTCATTTGTTTGCGCTCCGCACAACACTGGAAAGAAAGAAAAAAACGAAAGAATAGCTGGAAAGAATGGACGGAGCAGCTACACAGCGCCAATGAGTTGCCCGCTTTCTTTGCTAGTCTACTTTTATTTTATTTATTTTTTATTTCGGTTTTTTTTCCTTTTTTTTTTTGTCACCCCTCTTATTGTAGTTTGTAGAGTAACTGCTGCTGCCTGCGAGGCTGCTGCTGATTCAGCTTTGTTTGCCTTAAGCCTTTGTGCAAACATTTTGCGCCTGAGACCAGCCCCAGGACACTGGGACACAGACATCAGGCAGCACGCTGGACGGGCTGCATAATAAAACCGAAAATACACTAAACCCGTGCAGTAAGGGCAACAAGAAAGAATGATGAAAACAAGTATAAAAAAAAGGAAAAAAAGAGCAGTCTGTACGACGTCCCGTTGGCTTGTCCCTTGTCCGCTTTGTCGATGCCCCGAGAAATGCATCATCAATACGTACTGTCTGCTGGAGAACGGAGGCGTGTGTGTGTGTGTGGGTGTGTCTGCCCCGGGACGCACTCACTTATCACGCATGCTGTTCCCTGTTGCTGCCTCCCGTTTCTTTGGCCGCCTTTGGCAGCGGTGCCCCCGCTCCCGTAGATACTTCTTTTGTTGATCTACCTCCTTGCACCCACTGCGCCAGCAGCACATGATATCAGTCATATGCGTCATGCTTAGTCAGTCAATGACGAGCCGTCAATTTGGCCAAAGATATTGGCTAATATTTTACTGCCACCGTGTGTGTGCGTATTTCTCTCTTCTGTCTACAAAAGTCAGTCATCATATTTGACATCAAAACTTGACATTGGCTCATCATAGCATATAGAGAGATGAACAAATAGATTTTGAATATCGAGAAAATTGATTAATGACTTATGGAATTGAATAAATATAAGTAAATTAAATGTCTAATTTGTTTTCCCTTTGCTTGTTTTCGATTTTTCTATATCTTTGAATATATCTAATCTTTGAAAAATAAAAATGCGTAATTAACATATGAATTTAAATATGTATTATATTTAAAAATAAAATGTATGCATCATATATTTCTATGCCTGGGAAATCGACTTTAACCATTTATAACCCAATAACATCTCATATTATATTATTATTCTTAATATTGCTAAAAATATTTTTTTGTCGATTAAAGTATCAGTTAAATTCCAAGATTGCTAATTGTTATCGATATTATCGATAAAGACTTACAATGTTAATTAGCAGTTAGATTAGCCGGTAAAGAATTTTTTATCATTTTCTCACTCTTATAAATGTACAAGAAATGCATCACAGCTGTTGAGAATGCAATTGCCAAAAATAAAAACATAAACTGCTGAAACTGAGCCTTAGCCAAAATCAACAACAACAAGCAACAACAACAATAACAACAATAATAATGAGAAGGCAAACAAACAAGGCAAAAGCAAACTTTGCACTAAATCCTTACAAATGTTTATCTTTTCTTAATCCCGCACTTAACTGCTCCAGACCCGCATTTGGCCTGTGCCAAGAACCAAGTCGAGACCTTCTGGGCCTCAAATGTTAATGTGCAGGGAACGGGGTAGGCTCCATTCTACAGCGCTGCTGATGTTTGTCGCCAGTGCATGTAGCTGGCAAATTGCTTAACGCTTCGCAGCGTCCACGACGCAAAGCAGCTCCCTTCGAAGTTGGAGCTGCAGTTGGGCCGCTGCTATTTTCTTAACACAGTTGTAAAAACTTTTGCGCGCTTTCAAAATCCGGGCAAAAAAAAAACAAAAAATGTAAGCTCTCGATGAGTGCCAGCGCGAGTTCAGTGCCGTCAACTAAGAGATTTTTGCAACGACAAGTTTTATAAGTAGCCGCCCCGCTAGACAAACTAACCCGCCGCCGTCGCCCCTTTGGTGGCCCTTACTGACCGCTATCACGTCGCCCTTCATTTGCACATCGACCGCGAACGTGCAAAGTTCTCAGCGTTGACTTTTGGCCACGCCCCCAGCTTCACTTCCAATTTGCCGCTACCCCCACTCAAACTTCAATTCCAACTTGGGCGTCTGTTTAATTGTTTTTGTTGGTTTATTCTTATTTTTTTTTTGGTTCTTTATTTTTGTTGGCCAAAATGTTGCACAAAAAGCAAATAAAACATTTGCAATTGTCGCCGCCTTTTGGTGCGCGAGGCGGGAGGAGGAATCAGTTGAAGTCTTCGTCTGAGCTCTATGCGTCTTAATCTTTTGTTGATGCTTGTTTATTTTGCAATTACTTAGGCGTTTTGTTTGCGTCTGCACTGCGGCGTTGCCTTCAGCTTCCTTAGCTGCCCCCGTTCCAGCCCCTTCGTCCTTAAGTGATTCACTGCGTCGTTGTCGTCTTTCCGGTTGCCACGTTTTGTTTGCCTTGCCTTGCCCTGCCTTACTTTACCTTACCCTTCCAGCTTCCAGCTGCGCTTTTTTGCCGACTTAGGCTTAAGAACTGCCTGTTGGTTGTTCTTGTCGTCTTGGAGTTTGCTGTAAAACGCTTCACAGCGAAAGCTGTTTGCCTAATTTTATGCTCAGATTAGTTGTAAAGGCTCGCTAAAGTGGCCACTAGCCATCAATGACTTAATGAGTGGTCCATTTCTATTCTTTTTAATGGAACTTTCTTCTTTATTTTGGAAAATTTCACAGAATAATATTTAATATTTCAAATTCCAAGTTTTTATTATTATCAGATGTCAAAATTGTAATTAAATGCAAACTTAAAACTGATTCTGGTATGTTGTTAAGCTGTTCTTTTAAAAACTACAATACAATCAACAAATTTAGCTTGTACTTTTCAAGTTTTCAACACTGCCTTTTCTTAATTTCAAATTATCATAACTTTGTCAAATCCGATTTGTCTCTTTATGGCCATTTTGGCAATAATCTGTCATCTAGATTAAAACTGCAACTTAATAAAATAATGCAATGTGTAAAAGAAGTTGTTATCGAAGTTATTTATATATTTTTTTTAAGTTATGAACCTCTTAATTAATTTCAGATTTTTTAAAATTTAAATTAATTACGTGATGCTTAATTTTTCTGTCAGAATCATGCCAAAATTGACTAAAATTCCAACTTGTAAAGTTTTCCAATCTCTAGTAAGTGCCCCCCAGGGCTTTAAATTTGCATAACTTTTTCAAAACTGAATGACTTTTTATAATTTCGGCCATTTTGATCATGGCTTGTTATGTACAATTATTCGGCGTTTAATTTGCAAAAAATATATAATGTACATTTAGTTTTTTGTTTGGGCAATTTATCAGTTATCCGCCTCACACATGCTGCTTTGTTAGCGCCTCATTAGTCGCAACGAAAAGCATTTAAAAGCATTTTCAATAAATCAGCAGCAGCAAATCGAGTGCCAAAAACCCAATGAAAATGTGCCTCCATAAAGGGCGCAATTAAACGCCCATTAATCAAGCTATTGAAGAGGGAAGGGGTGGGGTGGGGTGGGGTGGGGTTGGGTCGGGTGCTGCATACGACAACAATATCAAGAGGAGCGCAAAAAATGTGGCTAACAACAATTACTGAAATCACTTGAGATGAAACTTTTGACTGCCGCCCAGGGTGTCAGAGAGAGAGAGAGAGGAGAGAGTGCGAGACAAGGCCAGAAACAAGAGTGATGCACACATACACTGAAAACTATTTGCTGCTTTAATCGGAAACGGAAACGGGCTGACAGTCGGCAGTTAGGCAGGCAGTCAGCCAGTTGACAGTCAATCGATAGATGAGGTTCGCATCGCCGGCGATTGAGAGCTGGCAGCGCTGTGTGTGTGTGTGTGTGTGTGCGGGTGTGTGTGTGTGTGCGAGGTTCGGGTGTCAGCGTGTAGGGCGGGCCGCACTTAGTTTTGCCGCACAATCAAAGCGGAAGTCATTTTCGTACGTTAATTGACAACAACCCAGGAGCAGTCAGCCAGGAACGTTGCCAGGACCAATAACGATGACGACCACGACGACGATGAGGATGACGTTGATGGTGTCGCTGACGTCGTCTATCAATCAGTGACCCAACCAACTGCTGGCAGCACTTGATCTGCAGCCACAGCTCCTTTTTCTCCCGTTTCCCCATCGTATTTTGTTGTATGGCAAAATAGTTGAATTGTTTTCCATTGTATAACGTTCAGTTTGTGGAATGGTATGACAGATATATTCTGTTCTGTTTGGATTTTCTGTTTTAAATGCAAGCTTAATGAAGCTTGGCTTGCCTTGGCTTAAAACTACGTGCGCGATTGGTTTTCATTGGGTTTCCAAAGTGGATTGTCTATATATGTATATGTGGTGTGTAATATGTGCATGGACTGAACCACACTTTTCTAGCTGGTGTAATAATTGCAACTGATTTGTGGGTTGTTCTGTCTGCATATTGAAGTTTGTGCAATGCTTGGGAAAATGTGGTTTGTCGTAAGGAGATTGTGTGCTTAACAACCATTTGTTAAAAACTTGGTGGTATGAATATATATGCTTAAATAACAAAATATTTCTTAAGAAGGATTTTTTTAAACAATATTAAGAGTTTAGGAAATATATTTATATTAAATATGTTAAGTTGATTTATTTAAAAACTGTGATTGTAAAAGCAACAAAAAACAAAAAATTAAATTAATAAATGAATAAATAATTAAATTAAAATTCATACAATGCATATAAATAATATAATGGAATATTCTTGCGAAATATTGGAGTTTGGCTTATGTTCTCTGTTGCCTCGATGATCTGTATAAATCAAATAGTTTCTGAACACAAAAGAAAAGTGCAAGAGTGAAATGCCTTCGGAAATGTGAAACTCGTGTATAAACTGTATAAAAACATTGGCATTTCGCTGCATTTATCTTTTGCTATATCATGCCTTTTTTGCTGATTACAGTGAACTTCAGTATATACTATATGTATTTTTCACTTGATGCTCGCTTTGGCATTTGCTTTGTGACCGCCGGCATTGAAATGCGATGCTCATTACCAATGCGCAGTCAAAAAGGATCCATGTCACTTGGCATTATCCATCTACAATGCAGAGGATTCGTCATACATATATATATATATATGTATATCTTTTTATAAAACGTATGACCTACTACAGAGGGCCGACATCAACTGCATTTTAAAATAAACGAATACGAATGCGAATGTGAATATTGTGAAGGCATTGTGAGTGCAGCCATTTTGTTTTAGTTGCTCTGCCTGACTGACAGCCAGTAAGACTATCTGTCATTCGGTCTGTTATTCTCTCTGTGTGTGTATGTGTGTGTATGTGTTTTGTGTTTTACGCTTTTGTGCGAACGCCGCGCGCTGAATCGGCATTATTTTGTGTTGCATACGAGGCTGGGGGCAGCCTGTGGCACGTGCATATGAAACTGCTGCAACAAGCGAAGGTTCTGCTCGGGTCATCGATGCAAACGACGACGACGACGCTGTTGATGATAATAGACCGACAGACGGACACTTTACGGGCTTGGTTAGCTCAATTGTCGTAATCCCTGCTGCGGACATGCTCTACAACTATCAAATGCGGCTCGTAGCGTACAGTTGTCCTAATTCGAATATGGTAGCCACGTTTATTTTCTTCTGGTAATTCCGGCAAAGGAACACTCGCCAGTTGAGTTGCCATGTTTCTGTTTTTAAATTGTAAAGCTTCTTAGAAATCTCCTTCATAAAAATCCGTCTTGAAAAGGGCAATCCACGTGGAAAACGTTTGTGAAATATTTTAACTCAGTAATTTATTGAATTTGTAAACATCTTCGCTCCAAATAAAAGTCAGGGTGCCTTATAAAAATTATCAGTCGAGCACTGCTTTACACTTCAAACTCCATACATCATACGTCAAACTGTTTAGATCAAACAATCAATTATAAAATCGGAGTTCATTTTGAAATCTAGTTAACAAAGAACGAACTTCAACATTATATTTGAATCGATAACAAAGTTGAAATTCATAATATGGCTGGTTAGAATACGTTTCGCAAGTGTGTACAACATTCGTTTGAGCTACAAACATGTTGTTCTTGTTGTTACTGGTGCTGGGCGACTCGCTGACCAATCGCCCATTTATGGGAAAGCTGCATTTGTTGCTGCTCTTGATGAGACTCTGACATGAAACAATGTGACCTGCGTTTCGGATGTTGCACGGATGAATGGGGCACAGCGCGCATCGTGCTACACAATTTTTATAATCAAGCTGACAGCTGCATGCTGTCATCTCTATCGCACACATGGCATCGGGCCAGCCTCTCACTCGCACACACACACACACACACACACACAATGAATGCTGGTGCGCGGACTTAAAAACTTCAAATTAAACTAATTTTACGAAAATTGCTATGTGACAGCTATTGTTTTATTTGCTAACAAACAGCTTTTGTTTTTCAACTTAGGTTCATATGGAATACGCTGTGTTACGATTCGATGTGGACAGTGCTAGGGATATGGCTTTGGATTCTATTTGGTTCCGTTGTTTTCAGCTTTTTTGATTGCCCCATTGTGCGACGCACTACGGGCTGTAATTTTGGACCCGATGCGGTTGCCGACTGAGCGGAAATTGATTTGTGCATTTTATGTCATGCCTTTGTTATTGGCATTAACCCGCTATTAACGCACGATCCTGGCGTCTGCCGCCCGCCAGTCGGCCACCGCAAATAGCTCTATTATTTTGCTTATTTGTACTGGCCGTAACCGAAATGGCATTTCCAATATTTTTCGCAAATTTTATTACAACTGCGCGCAGCAGTTAATTAAATGCGAGTTAATTGTGATGCTGTGTCATATAATTAAATTCCAATGCTTCAATTTTGTGACAATAATGTTGATTTTTTTATGAACAAAAAAAGATGTTATGATTTCTGCAAGATATTAATTATATAAATAGTTCAGTCGCATGAATTCCATATAAACACATTTTTGCATCACAATGTCAACGGTTTTTTACAAATTATATAAATAATTCTTTTCGATTATTGGACAACACAAAAAAATATTTGAACTCGTGCATACTTTTTTGTATTTAAGTAATATAATATTGTGATGCACTTTTTTCTATTGGATGTGTTCTCTATGAGTTAAATACGATGCTCACTTACATCAAACAGGTGGCAAAAAAGTTTTGTTTTATTTGTGGGCACATCTAAACGAATACCCTAATTCTTCACCTTTCATTGGGTCACCTTTAATTTTTGACGATAAACTACCTGTTCAGTTTTAATTATCAAATCTACCAACAATAACTCGAACAAGCAAATTTAAATTTATCAACATAGAATTTTAAGTGGTTAGAATTCAATAAGTTCATTTTTTTGGTTTAACATCATGTTAAAACAGTTGTCAGCTTGAGTATTCCTACTTTAGGCTGTTAGTATTTATACAATTTATATAAGCCAATTTAAGTTGTGTGATATTAAAAAGTACTTTGAATTATTTTTAAAAATGTTCAATTAGCTAATAAAACAATAGACGTTTAAATAATAGTTGCTTAACTGCGCTTAAAAATAATTGTAATCTTACACCTGTGCTTGTTATTTTTATGACTATTAATATTATTTAAAGTACATAAATAGCACTTGTACATAAAATAAACTCTTTATCTATACACTGCCCGGATCCTCTTCGCTCAGTTGCCTAAATGCTTGGTAATTTTTTTTGTATCATTCCAGCGAATATATAAAAGACAAAATATGTGGGGAATTTTTGCATTTTATTGCCGCGTAAATTTGTATTAGTATTTAATTTATATGTTAATTATATGCCATTATTGCGTTTCATTTGCGTTTGTGTGCGTGGGCATCGGAGTGGGTGTAAGTGTTGTTGGGTGGATACGGTTCGAATTTTGCTCCTGCTGTTGCTTTGTCAGTTTTTGTTAATTATTTTTTCTATTATGCTTCGGTTCACATTCCAAACGTGTTTGGCTGCTGCCTGCCTTCTAATTATTCTTTATTAAATTTGCTGATTTGTGTGTGGGTGTGTGTTTGGGTGCATGTGTGTGTTGGCAAAATAATTAAAACTCTGCTATGGACATGTGTGTTTGCGTCCTTGGATTTCTCTTTATTTATGATTATTGGCAGTCGGCCAAATTAATTGAGAGAATTCCCGGTCATTTGCCTTGGCCTTGAGTTGGCTTCAATATTTATGTTCATCATTGTTGACACTCGGCCCCCATTAAACCGTCCTGCGATGGTCTATATAATGACTGTTTGTCTGTATCTATTGTCTTACTTTTACATATCCGCACACATACTTAATAAATTACCCAACATTTATAACACTTTCCGAAGTTAATCGCACTTCAGTCAATGTTTGCTTAATATAAGGGGCGCTGGTCATCCGAGAAGCTCTGTTTCGATTCGGTTCGGTTCGGTTGGGTTTGCTTCAGTTGTGTTCCTTGTGGCTGGCCATTAGTTTGCTGTTATTATGCTCATTAGGCTAAATGGTAGCTAATTTCTTTATAACACTCTAAAATGTTGCTCGGCTCATGGGTGTTGCAAATTGTGGGTCATTATTTGCAATCCTGGTCAGGAAACATTAAAAGGCGCGGGGCATATATATATATAGATATGTGTAGGGGTTGTATAGCTATTAAGTCGCTTGGTTCATTACTTATTGATTGGCCTTTGTGGGAATATCTGCAGTTGCCCTGGGAAGTACTATGTTTTAGCTATATAATAGCTGCACTTGTCCTTTTGCGGTTAGCCTTTTGTATTGATACGTAAATTGTAGCTAAAGGTTCATTCTCCTTACAAAATTGGTATGTTGAGTGTTTTATGTATTTGGTCAGGTTGTTAGGTAGTAGGGATAGTTACGTAGTTAAGGTATTTTATTTTTGTCTGACTTTTTTGACTGTGTAAAACTTATATATATATATTTATTTTTCAAGATATCGTAACTTGGCAATTGTGAGCATCCCTATGCTCTTAGAGCATAGTTTTACCAACATTGAGCCAATAAAAAAATAAAAAAATTTACTAAAAGACAAACAACACATATTCAATTCAATATCACAGATTTACTTAATAAAACTATATATATTGCCAATTCATGCCAAGTATCAATGCCTGTTCATGTTGATAAAAAGCTAGATAGATAAATTAATAGTTTTCAGTATTTATCATTACATTTATAGCATAGCCTCTCAGACAAAGAAATAAACAGCTTAAGTATTTACCCCTCCCCCATCCATCTACTCAACACAACCCGCAACCTCATTCGGACTTTTGGCAAAAGTAAAAGTAATGCCATTTTTGTCATCCACAGGTATTAGCAACACGTGCCCAACACTTGTCAACACTATTGATAGGAAGGAGAAAAAAATCCCACGTAACTTCCAACTCCGCTTTCCTTCCCTCTGCCAATCGAGCTGTCATTCATGCGACTCATGTCGCAAACATTTTCCTACCACACAGAAAATGAAAATCTTTTGTTGTCGCTGGATATTAATCCATTCGTAGTCCAATGTGGTGCGTGACAAATTTCGATAAAAAGGCTGCTTTTCCAAGATGATGATAATGATGATGATGATGACGATGATGGTATAGGATGATTGTCTGGGTCCAGCCCATTTAACACTTCGTTAAACTTTGCAAAAATGAAAAGCTCCTGGACAGAGCGCACACAACGTACAACGGTAGTCATAAATATTTTAACACACAGCGAAAAGAAAACACAAACATACACAGTAAAAATGTGCAATAAAATGCAACGAATTACATAGTTGAAAATGTAAACACACGCTGGCAAACTCAAGCAGCTCCGGAGACGATGAATGGCACAGCTATAAAAGTCAATAATACGTTCAGAAACTGCACTGGACAACACACACACATGTAACCCACGTCCCCCAGCTCCCCAACCCTTCCCCTTTCAACCTAAACGAACACCCTTTACGTGAGCTAATACAGTTGCGTATTTGTACCAAAAGGACGCTTGCCCCGTCTCTGGCCTCCCTTTAAAATGGTCAATACGTGGCTTCTACTGGCTATCCGCGACGTCTGCTATTAAATTTCATAGCCTTGTTGTAGCGAATTTACGGCTGTTAAAGTTTTTAAGTAGCCGGCGAATTGTAGCGCATTCATCGATGTTGTGTGGCAGCGCAGTTTTTAGCGGTACTGGAAATTGGGGTTTTTTTTTGGTAAACGAAGTTTGTCCTGTTTAGATTAAAAGGCTTTTTTAAGGTCCATAATTCACAATTTATGTACGTTTGTTATTTCTTTTGCAGTCTTTTTGGCTAAATGAAATTTTAAGCATGTGCCTCTTAATTTGCATCAAACCGTTTATTTAATAATTAAATCATTGCCATGTTAACCATAAAATTCTGAACATAGCTTAGCAAATTTGATACTCATATGGTCATAAACATGCCTTTTGTTAAAGCCGAAATAAAAAGACACGCTGTAAAATAAACCTAGACAACGATAGGGATGTTAGACATCTAAGAAGGTTTCCCACAGATTTAAAAATTTCAATTTAAAAAGCTGCACAATAATATATTATATATATGAAAATATTTTGTTTAAGATTTAACTCAACCAATCCTGTCATGTAGTTCCAACATTATTAAATTAAAAGAACTATACAAAACAAGAACAAACAAATTTATAGATAAAGAACTAATGCAGTATTCTTGTCGATTTGAATTGAATTATTCCTCCCAATCCATGCGATATATTTGATAACTGAACTGATAAGCATTTTCAACAGCCAGCCAGAGCAGCTCCACTTTACGGTACTTTCGATGATAATATAAAATCGAATCGAAACGAATGCGGCTGCGGACTTGTCGGATCGATCGATTTGCTTATCAATTTCGAAAATAGCTCGCATCGCGTTTATCTCCCGCGCACGCTCTCAAACGCCTCTTAATTCAGGCGTTTGCCGGTCAGCGATCATGAGCATTATCACAGCAAGAATAACAACAACAATTGAGTCTGTCACTTGCCCCCGTCGCAGCACTCGAATTCGGATTGGGATTTTAGTTTGTCAGAGTCTGTTGTCTTGATAACGTTAACGTTTCCCACTTGCATATTTCTATCTCGTATTCTCTGTCTGTGTTTCGTTTTGTGCGTCTCTGAATTTGGTCAAAAACGTCAGCAAATTAAACAAATTCTTAAAAAATATATATTATACATATTTATATATTTACATATATTGCAAGTGCCGTTGCGTAATTGTCGTCGTTACAAATAAATAAAATTAAACTCAAAAATATCTACGTAAAAGTTTACGCTTATGTCACTACGTCTTTCGTAACGTGTTAAACGTCAACGTCAACGTCTCAACGTAGTCTTTAAAGAAGTGCTTGTTTCGCTTTCCTTGTGGGTTTCTTTTTTAAAACGTATTGGTCTATTCAAGATATTACAAAAAAAATATATATATATCTTTCATTTTTGTTTGTGTCTCTAGCAATTTATGTGAGTACTTGAGCTAAGGTGATTAGTTTGTAAGTCTATGTGCTTAAGCGTATATCAATGTGTTTTCTTTTTATGTTTTTGGCTATATTTCCACCTTTTCTGTTACCTTTCTATATTAACCTCAATTGAAATTTGCAAAAAACTATTGCGAATAATTAAATTATAACCATCTGCTCGTTTTTGCTATATAAATCAACCTTGATGCCTTTCTATATATGTGTATGTGTTGGTGTATTTTGTGTGTTATCTGTTGGCCGTTGCTGCTGTCCGTCTATGTGTCAATAAAACTGTCCACCTATTTGCCCTCACAATGTATTCCCAATGTAATATATAGCGTTGCGTGTTATTGAAATGCAATAAATGGCAAAATGTTGACTAGCTGGCGATTTTTTAATTGAAAATGTGGCTACAATTTATTGTGAATATGCCGGCAAAGCTTAAAAAGTTTCAGTTTTGTTCTGCTGCGACAAGCAGGGAGATTACAGGATTATACGAATAGATATGTACAATCTGGTGATGCTGAGACCAAAGGATCACCTGTCGTTTATGGAAAACAAACGACAATTTCACAATTTTAAAGCATGAATTTAGCAAAATATTAAGAAATAAAAGGTTCACAAAATTATTAAAATTAATTAAAAAAACGATTTTGCATCCTAATGTTTTATTTATTTTACTATAATTTGCAGAAATGTCATTTTCCTTTTATTATTACGTTGTTTTCATATTTTTCTTCGTGTTTTTTTATGCCAACAATTATGGTCAACATTTTCGGACACGTAAAGTAATTTTGTTTCCAAAATGCTACCAAATTGAAATATGCATCAAATACAAAACCAAATTCTAGTGCCAAGTTTCCATAATACCTCTCACATTGAGCAATTACGATATAGCCAACAGCATTCAATTAGCCATAATTAGAGGCGTCTCTGGCTAACTTGTTGCATGAATAATGACGATAATAACAGCGACACTGGGGATGTTTAATAGCACCACCAACAACAACAAGGATACGCAGATAAATACAAACACAATGGAGCAGGACACGAGTTTTGTTTGCTTTGACAAACACAAGTTCCTAATGCCAATAACTGAACCCATAATAATATTATTTATGACCCCGAGCTGCTGCTGGTCTTTCAGGCTAGCAACTTATATCAATTTATACATATATTTCATTATGGGTAACAAAAGCGAGCGGCGCTATACGGCTTCTAATGCTCGAGGCGACTCTTTAGTCACATATAAATTGCATTGATATAGCGAGGAGTATTAAAGCAGCATACCAGTTTCAGGCATTGCCTTTGAATACCCTGTATCGATTAACAGCGGGTATAAAGGCTGCACTAAAATGAGTACAACACGGCAATAATAATTACGTGGCCTTTGAAAGTACTTGATTTTGTTAGTGAATACTATATGCCACAAGCAGCTTTTCAGGCGATTAATTTTTTTCAATTTCTTTTTTCAATAATCGATAAATATCGATGTTAAAACCACATTTTGCACATTAAGCAGTTTAATTTAAGCTTTGATTATATAATAATAAACAAACATTACAACTTAGTCAATATATGTATATAGCTATAGCTTTACTTATAGTGTCTTAGAATTCAATAAATATTTTTTCCTTACAAAAAAATTAATTAATAGAATAATTCGAACCATTTCAATATTTTAGCCTTAATGTATTTTACTATCTTCAGAACTTTATGCCTTTTATTAAATCTATTGGATCAGTTCGAAGTAGGCCACAGGGAATATTCTAGTCAAGTACGCCGATCAAACCGATTCTGTTTTTGTTTCTTTCTTCGCTTGTTAGCAATGGGAAGTGTTCCCCTGTTCTTTATTTGTTATCCGCTTTGCAGTTTGTTTGTTTGCGTCTATTGCGATTTTTATTGTTTATATTTCATATTTTTATATATCAACACACATTGTATATATATTTTATGTCTTGTTTGGTTGTCTTTTTCCATGTTTTCATGTTGACTCCAATAATAATATGTGCATTAAGTGCGTTTGTTGTGCTGTTCTTCATTGTCCGCCTTTTATTTATACAAAGTTCAGCATCTTGGCTTTTTTGTGATCTCTCCCTCTTCCTCTTCCTCTATCTCTCTCTCGTGTTGTGCATGTAATGCTCTTTATTTTCATGTTTTATCTGCTTTATTTCTTCTTGCTGTAGTTCACTATATTACATATGTTTATTTGTGTTGTATGTGCTTGTTAACAATGCAACAATATCTCTGACAGCGTTAGTACGTCTGCAACAATCAAGTGATATTGATGATGTTGCGTATACGACATGTATGGCAATTATGCAGTTCTTCTTTACCCCAAATTTGACCAGAACTTGTGAACTCTCTGGACCTCGCTTGAAATTTGTAATGAAATTATAAATTATAAGCTCACAAAAGTGCTTAAAACAAGTTAAGCAAACTTAAAAAAAAAATAGAAAAAGTTGAGCTACGGCAGGTGAGTAAACTTGGCTCTCAACTTTTGGCTATCTACATCCCCCCAAGTGCTAAACCCGTCTATCGGCGTATCCACAACGAGAACAATCTGAAATATTGTGGCAAAAGTTGCATAATTGCTTTGGAGCTTTGCTTGGCAACTTTTGATATGCCTTAATTAAGTTTGGCCGCATTCAAATATTTATAGGCTGCAAATAGCCATTGGGGTACTTCTCAAAATGTTAATGGGTTAGGGCCAGAAATAGTTGGCTTATAATTAGCAAAGAAAAAGCATTGGCAGTTGAGCAACTATTAAGCATTGGTATTTAGACGCAAAATTGTGAGTGTCTTTGGAATTAACTTTAGCTTAGTTAATTTGGAAATAAATTAGTTTGCAAGTTAGTTAATTTGGAAGTAAATTAATCTTGTAATACAACATAT
This sequence comes from Drosophila robusta, assembly GCA_035043565.1. NCBI lineage: Eukaryota > Metazoa > Arthropoda > Insecta > Diptera > Drosophilidae > Drosophila > Drosophila robusta. The sequence continues at coordinate 4,701,321 of JAWNMW010000583.1, read as the reverse complement.
TTTTTTCTTAAAGTATGCTTTATTTTTTTAAACATCAACTCTCGTGAACGAGTTGAACATTGCTTTGTACAATCTTTTCATCACTAGGGAAACTAGATTTGAAACTTGGAATTTATTCCTCGTGTTTACCCGCGTCGCATAAAGTGTTGAGATTTTTATTAACAGATTAAAATTGACATGTAGATTGATACTGCATTTAAAATATATCCATTTTTTAAAATATAAGTCTTTAATTTGTTACTCATTTTGGAAACAATTTATTAATTTTTTTGTTAACAAATATGTATTGTTACGGTATATATTTTGGTTGTTATTTAATTAATATCCACATATATATTGTTTAATATAAATTATATACATATTACTTTTCACGAAAATGTAAAACATTAAAAAATGTACAGTTTCTTTGCATTATGTGTTCCCAAACTTATTCTGTTAACTTATTAGAATGCATTGCAGCATTTTTAATATAGTGATGAGGCTATTTGAGTGATTTGAAGAGTGCTAGAAAATTGTAAAGCGGATATCCAACATATACATTACAGTATCCAATCGCGTAGGCATAACAATAGCAATCAATTTTAACGCCAATTACTTCAATTTGCTGAGTTTCTACCTGGCAACTTTGTTAACAAAATGCCAATTGAAATACAATTTGAGACGCACGTGAGCAATGAGAGAAATGAACAAGGGAATTGAATCCGTGCTTGTGTGTGTGTGCGTGTGTGTGTCATTTAGCAACAATTTCATTAAAATTTAAATAGCTGAAACAAATTGAAAAGTTGTGCCAAGAAAGTCATTTGCTAAAATTGGCATAGAGAAAGGAAGAGAGAGAGAGATAGAGAGAGACGGAGATAAACAGAGGGAGACGGGGAGAACTGAAGCACTACAGAGAACAATAAAAGGAAAAAAAATTTTGCAACACGCAAGCCAAATCAGGGAAAAAGACTTTCAATCAGCCTGCAAATTTGTTGGACATGTGCCAAACGTGCAGGAAAATAAGAGACAACAGATAAGGTCGAGAGAGAGAGAGAGAGGGAGAGGAGAGCGCGCGAGAAGAAAATGCAAACGTACTTCTAATCAATTAATGAAATTGCTGAGAAGCACGAAATCTTCCAAAGGCCGCGACAGAATTGGCTAATAAATAAATCAAGAGCACTTTGCGTGGGCTGCTGCGGCAGCTAAACTGATTAGCCATGGGGGCGTGGCAATTTCCTGCTGCAATTTTAATTACGAAGGAGGGCGACGGCGTAGGCAGTCTAAACTAATCCTTTGGATCTCAGACAGTTGTCTTAGCTGCAATAATAAGCAACTAAAACTTCATCAGCACACCATCATCATCAGCATCATCATTTGCTTCGTTATCAACGTGAATTGTATTTGTCGCTGAGGCTAAAACAATAAACAAAGCAAACGAAACAACTACCAACATTATCGCACATCATTATCATTGTCATTCCGAGCGCGCACAGCTTAAAAACAAGTAAGCAAGTCGACGAGAACTACAGTGGATGAACGATCAAATACCCTGTTAACAACCAACAACAAAAACACTTAATAGAATTTCAGTAAAGAAAAGTCAAAAGATTTTGTATACAAATTACTGTCAAACGTCGCTAAAGTGAACTTGAAGGCTATATATAAAGAAATTGAAAAATAGCACGAAAAATTAAATTCTAGCCAAATTGAAACAAGAGTTTTCGAAATACGAAAGAAAAAGAAAAAATTAACAGAAAACTTAAATTAAAAAATATATAAATACATGAATATGAAAAGAAAAATATTTATTATATATAACAATAAAATACAATATATAAATTATTATACATATATTCCTTAATGTAATGAAATTACAGGGCATACCAAAAGAACCAACAGGCTTCCATCATCAACCAACTCCCTATACATAGAACACCCAAACGTTTCGTTCGACGTCCTATCTCTATATATAACTGTATTTCACGTTGTCGTCCTTTGATGCTGTTTGCTTTATTTTCTGTTTAGTTAGTTTTTATGAGCGTCATTATTTTCGCTTGCCATGGCGCTAAGCATCTTAAGTGGCTCCCTTTTTTTTAGAGGGGGAACGACATCCCAGACGGCAGACAATTCTGAAGTTTTTGGAAGGCTGTGTGTTTGCATAGGCGACAGACATCATTTGGCGGCTTATAATTCAACTTTTGCTGCTAGTTTTGAAAACAACTTAATAAGTAAGCTGCTGGGCCGTTGTTCTGCTTAAACTGAACTTAAGTTGAGGAGAACCTGTTGTAAAAGTCGTAGAATGCGCCCAGTTGGCAGTTTTGTAAGGCCTTTGCCTTTGTGTAATCATTATTAGAGAGGTCTGCTTTGTGGCATTTTAGCTGTGAAGTTTTGTAAACTTATTTCTGGGATTAATTGCTCAAACTGAAGAGATAAGTGCCATAGTGAATTATGTATTATGTGTGTATATGTACGTGAAGGTAAGAAAAGGAGGGCTGTGAAATCTAAGATTTGAAATTGTTGATCAAATTTAAAATAACCATAATTATAATTTATTTTAAATTTCTATTACTAAATATTTGGAATTGTGTATTCCAATTCAAATTGTATTTTATGAGAATTTTTTAAAATTATATACTTAGTGAAGAAACTGCAGAGTCAATTTCATAAAAAAGGACACGAGAATGTAATATTAATACCTAAAGTTTGAACATAATATAAATTGAATATTTCTTCAATCGTTTGATTCAACTCTACAATTTTCGCCGCAATTATCATTATTGTTATTTTCATCACAGCACTCTATGCAAGATGTCTCAAATTATGTCAACTTTTTTTATTCTATTGTTTACAAAATCAGATTGTGTAGCGTACATATATTTTATAAAAGTTAAATTTCGGCATCTTAGTGGCAAAATTCTTAATGTGTTAACTTTTCGGCCGTACCGCGTCACGATCTAAACATAATTTGCAAAAAAATACATATATATATACATATATATATACTTATATACATTATATAATAAGCATAAAAAAATTCGAAATAGACCAAATCTAAAAATTTTTATCATTCGTGTTCCCTTTCGGTAATTGCAAGCAAATTAACAAAATAGGTGAGTGCAAGAGCAACTTGGTCAAGTGCCATAAACACGGTGTGGGTGCTTCAAGGGGGTTAAGGATTTGAAGAATAAGCTCCCGCTGCCTGCCGCCTGGGCTGCATGACAGATTATCGGGCGCTGTCTGTCCAAAGCTTGTACCTTTGAGTGTTCTTAACAGTTATTGAAATTGCAGCAATTGAGTTCAGTGTGCTCGAAGCTATTTAATTGCTGCTGCAGCACACGACACAAGGGGAAGCGCAAAAAAAATAGAAACAAGAGTGCTTTGGTTTAAGTTGAGCGACTTGAAGATACCCTTTCTTGCCGTGCCAAAAATCCACGCTTACACAGACACAAACATTTGCATAAAAACATGAATACATATATATATACACTTGCCATATTCTTTCCCTTTCTTTTCTACTTTCCTTATTTCGCCCCAGAGAAAAATAATGAAATGCTTTTGTATACATATATGGTATATGCATATAAATACATTCAAGATAAACCTCGAAGTTTTCCAAAATTTTGGTGATTTTTGGGGTACAGAAATTTTAAAATATTTGTTGTATCTAGTTCGTATAACCCTCGATATATGCGGGAAAACTTTTTGAGTGTGATCAATCTAAAATTAATTTGATCAGCCGTAGATGAGAATATCCATTTTATATTTTCAAATTTATTGCTTTACATATGTAAAAATATTTATGCTTTCATGGAAGTTAACTGACAAACTGATGTCTTTTTCTGCCTGTGTCATACATGTGCAGAATTGCTGCATACCCTTTGGTCTTTATCCATTTTTATGGGCACAGGGTATAAGAAAAACAGCAGCTACAAAAGCAACGGCAGGCGGCTAAGTCTCAACTCGACTTTTACCCGCAGGTGTTGTAATCTAGCAACGTGGCGTTCTCCTGCCTGCCAGTTTTGTGTTTGTGTATCTGTGTGTGTGTGTGTGTTTGTGTCCTGCTGTTGCTGCTGGTGCTGCTGGACCTGGGCCAAAAGCAGCTCGACTGCTAACTAATTTCGTCGCTGTCGTCTTCACGTGTCAGCAGCATTTCTTCAATTGGTTTCGTTTGGCTTGTCCTGTCCTGTCCTATCATGTGCTCTCTTCTCTTCCATGCCGACCTGGCATGTCCTTTATGAGTTTTAACGGATGTGTGTGTGTGTGTGTGTGTGTATGCACTGCCGCAGTTGTTGACTCGTTTCGTGAAAACTTGGGCCAAGCCAATTCCTTTGGCCCAGTCATCCAATCCTTGGCCTGTTTCTGCTCTTTATGCACTTGGCGCCGCTCTGCTCCACTCTCCTAATGCTCATATGATCTGCTTTGGCTCCAAGCATCGCAATTTTTATGGCACTTGCTGTTTACTTTTACCGCTTGCAGTTTCCAGTTGCTTGTTATTTTCCTAGCTGTATTTTGTTTTTATTTATTTAGTTACTTTTTTTGTCTTGGCTCTCACCTTCGATTGTGTCTCATTTGGATCGTAACATTTAGCTTAATGTTTATTACGTTCTTGTTTAAAATTGAGCTGTGTTGGAGGATTTTGGCTTAAGACATTTTCGAGTTTAGAGAGGATAGAATAAACTTGGTACATTATTTAAAGAGGAGAATAAAAGGCTTGGAGGCAGACTGTGGTTAAGATTATGACTATATCTATTTATAGTTATATATTCTGTATTTGGTTCGTAATGGAGAAATTAAATTTGTTTTAAATGTGTGTATTTATTATACGATTGACTCAAGATAGATGAATTCAAATTTGCAAAAAAATTAAGAAACATTTTTTGTTTCTAAAAATGCAATCTACAAAAATAAATGACATCTCGTATTATATCAAGGTAATTTCTTGTAGATCAGCGATAATTTACAAGTAAACAACTCGACTTTTACACTCTACTATGCGACACACAATATTTTGCATAAATAAAGTATTTTGATCCCTTCTCTGCGATTGTCAAAGGGCTTTCAATTAAGAGGTTTTATGTGTTGCGTACTTTTTATTTTTAACTCGCGCAAGGCTCTGATGCCTTCTCTTGCGTTGCTCAAACGCAAGGCCATACAACACATGGGTTATTACCTGGTTTTTGCCTCATTAGCAGGCATTCAAATTGTGTAAGGCCTTTGGAACAGCTCATGTCCTTTGACATGCGATGCCAGCGATAACATAAAAACTACACCCGAAGTCAAAAGCAGGGGCGTGTTGTTGAGTTTGAGGCCACAGTAAAGCTGTCAACCGAGCCACGTAATTATTAAGTTGCTGCCAAAGTGCCCACCCACAACATTAGCAGCAAAGCTGCACAGACATACAACCACGCTCACACATCCTCACACACACACACTTCCTCACACACACACACATTCATACATTTCATTTACTTTCTATAATTTCTCTAGAAATTCCAATTGCACATGTGGGACTTTATATTGGCAGCGCTGGAAACCAATTAAAATGCTGCACTGCTGCTGATTATGCCAACAACGCAGTGTGTGTGTGTGTGTGTGCGCGAGGGAGTGTGTGTGTGAATAGATTGGTATGTGTCAACTAAGTGCAGTTAATTAGTGCGAAAATCACTTCAGCTGGCTGGGGACTCTTCGCTCAGATTTCTTTAGCTGTTTGTGTTTTTCCGCTGAAGCACATTTTTTTTATATATATATTTTTTGTTCGGTTTCCTTGAAATTTTCACATTAATTGCTCTGGCTCTCCGAGTCCAACTCTGACTGCTGCAATCAGCCGGAAGGAGAGCCAAGCAGCCAGGAGCTAAGCTACTTGGGGATTTGCTCGATTTGTTGTCGCTTCGCTTCGTCGTATTTTTTTTCATTTTTGGCTTTTTTCTAGACAAATAATGACAGCTTTTTACGAATTTGTTAGCAACTTTTTTTTGGCTAACTTGACGGCTTAAACAAAAGCATATGTCCAAAGTTGGAAAGTTCAGGCATTGCAATATGTACGGACATGAGTTAAGGGCCTTGTTTATTTTGATAAATATTTAATTAAAACTGCTGTAGTTTGTCATAAGCCGTGATATGACAGATTTATAAATTGAAAATTTATACCAAGTAAATTTGCAGCTTTCATGTTTATTAAATGATAAGAAATGGGGAGATTTGAATTCTAAACGTTTTTTAGCAGCTGCAAGTAACTCACTCTTTCCTTTTGATTGATGACTTGCGAAAATTTAATTTTTATTTATACAATTTTTTATTTCTTTTGTATTAACTGATTTAGATGTGCAATAGTCTTGTTTTCTTGGGTTTAGAACATTTAATGCATGGCCTGATAATTAAAAAAGAAAATAAGATTTCACAATCAAATATAATACAAATAAAAAATTAGATGTAATTGTATTTATGATTGTCTTAATCAAAATAATATAAACTGCATGTTCGAAAGCAATTGGCGCTGACTCATATTAATTTATTGTCATTACTAATAAGTTTCATAGTTCGCATGTCCAACAACTTCATAAAAATCAACTAAGTACACTAAATAAACCACCGAAAAAAAAATTATGACAAGCGGACGTGTTATTTACTCTGTTGATTAAGTTAAAATACCGCGCAGAGATCAGCCAGACAAGCAGTCCGTAAGTCGAGGACTCACTTTAGCTCAAGGACAAAGCACAGCAAGTGTTGACCGCCCTCCCACCAAAAAAACGACCTCGCAGCGGCGCCAGCCAAGCGACAATTCAACCAAAAAAACTAAACAGAGGGTGTGCCAAAGGAGGGTCACAAAAAACGCAAGCATACGCCATGCGGGGATTACATTAACGCAATTTCTGTGAGCCAAGAGCGGCGACCCCAGCGAGAGTTGGCAAATTAAACGCCCACTTAATCTCAGCTGGGTCAACTTGTGACACGAAACTCATTTGTGCCGCTGGCCAGGGCGACGCACACAAACACACACACACACACACGTATGCACGCATACATTCTCAGCTGGACTGTGCGCCCGAGCAGGGACCAAGTTCAGGGACAGGCGGCAGCGTCAAGATCAAGGCACACATACTACTCGAAATTGTCTGGCATTGGCTCTAGTTCTATCTCCCTTTTCCTCAACCGCCCTCTCACTCTCGGTCAGCTCCCTTAGGTCTAGTCATTTTCAATTAATTTGGCAACGTGGGCAGACGCAGGAACTGGCTAAAGAAAAACAGTTTTCAGCACTTTTGTGTCAAAAGTTGTTTGTCGACGTTGTCGCGACATTTGCACTGAGGACTCTCTACAACGTTTCAGAGAGTTTCAGTTCGCATCTCTGTGTCTCTGCTTTCGAGTGCAGGAAATGCGTACTTCCTGTTTGTTGTCTCAGTGTGTGTGTGTGTGTGTGTGTGTGCGTGCGTGCCACTCCTCACGGGGCAGCATCATTCGGCTTGCAGCATATTTGCGTGCTCGACTGCTTTGCCCGAAAGACAATAAATGCACTTGGCTTTGCCGCGTTACCCACCACCTCCTCGGGCCTCCTCTGCCAATCTCCTGTTCCTCACTCTCTTCCTGCGCTTGGGTCAACCATAAACTTTTGCTTGCAACTGCCGCATAATTTTACATTTTGTCTCGTCTCAATGCTACTGCTTCAGGGCGCAAAAAAAAAGTGTAGTTGGGGTTGGGAGTTCGTTTGGGGCTGTTCTTCTACTCAATGCACTGGGCCCCGTCCGTTGGTTTTGTTTAAAAAGTTGCTACCATTTATCTGTTTTGTATGTGCGCTGCACTTCACATTCTCTGTGCTCATCCGCTGCGTTCTCTTCTCTGCTATTTTTTTTTTTATTTCTTTTTTTAAGGCCTTCGGTATGGGCCCATGTCTTCTGCAGCTGTCTCGGGGTCTTTGATGGCACGCCAAATAGTGGTCTGGGCGTGGGGCAACTGTCTCTGTGTCTTTCGAGTTGCAACACAGTGCAGAGCAGCGCCAAAGCTGCATGAACTTCCTTTTGTCGCATTGTCTAGTTGTTTGTGGCACGTAGACTCTGTGGCAGTTGATTTCAAGGAATGCCTGCTAGCTATATTATAGGGTGCTAAAACTACTCTCTTCGAAATGTTTTGTTTTATCGAAATTGTATTAGGCATTTTATTACTAAAACAAGAAGACTTATGTTAAAAACAAAAATTTAATACATTTACCCTCATGATGTTCAATGTAGTGTGTGTAAAAGACTATCAAATATCTTGAGTAATTGAATTTAATTTTTAAATGTTATTTTGAATCTAATTCATATTCATGAGCCCTATAGCCATTGTAACAGTTATTTTGTCACATTTTAAGGAAGAAGGGATTTTTGTATACATATATTGAATGTTTAATTATATATTATTCATAATTTATTATATTATATTACACATTAAACTATATTATAATTTATAAAAAGTAAAAACAGACCACATAGGAGGTTTCTGGTTTCATTTGGCACAGGCGGCGACCTGTCAAAAGTCTTATATATACAAAATATTTGATTTAAAATATCTTGACGTGGATAGCATTTGCATAAGGATGTTTTGCCTGCGAAATTTATTGTTATTGAGTTGTTTGTATAACACTTGACGTTAAAAAAAATGTAAATCAAAGTACCAAATGCATAAAATTTATTCAAAAAAAGTATCAAATGTGAATGAAGTTGTTTTAATGAACTCTTTTTCCCAATATCAAAAAATATTAATTTGTTTTACAATAGAAAAAACCGCTCAATCAGTTATATGTAAAGCGAATAAATTTCGTTTTATTTTTTTGTTTGACAGTTTGTGAATGTATCGTACAATTTCTAGCTGTGAACTCTACTTTTTATTTGATTTATATTAGCCTTAAAAATATAAATACAGGTATGTCATTTCCATATTTCTATAGTTTTCGTTCTTTCCTCATGCTGTTTAATGCGCTTCCCACTTTTGGCAATCGTTCGCCAAAACGCTTTGCACACTTTGACAATATTTCATCGTGAAATCTACATAATGAAATAGACGCTGAGTGGTATGTGAGGCCGCAAAACTGGTAACATTTACAACACTGCGACGATGTTGGGCCAGCTCCTCCTCCGGCGGATGCCTCAGAGGCTGCGGTTCATATGAGAATAGACCTTACATGGTTGCCAAGGGCAACAACAACAAAAGGGCAGCAGCAGAGACATCAATAGACACGACTAGACATTTGGACATACTCAAAGCAACAACAGCAACTTCAGCAACAACAACAGAAGCTGCGCGACCCCAGCGACCACAAAAGTAAAGTTCTTCGTGTTGCTGGTCGCGTAAACTTAATGGAGTTCGGCAAAAGGCCACAGGAAAATGGCCGAGTAGAGGGGGTGGGGGGGGGGAGGCTTTTGGCCACGGCAGTGCGTTGCGTCTCCTGGACTTGTGCTCTATGTTCGTGTTGCTATTATTGTTGTTGTTGCAACATGGATTTCCGCTCGCTGCGCTGGCATTGTGCAACCCACTACTTTATGGCGCACCACATGTGCACTTTGTAATCTGTCGGCGTTATTGCATTGCGGGTCGTCCACAAGGAGCTGAGTGGGAGGAGGGGCGGGGTTTCCTAGTTTGATGGAAAGGTCTGAGTGCACTTCGCTGTGGCCGAGGCCTTTTCAAGTTGTGCGTGCGGGCGTGTGTGTGTGAGTGTGTATGTCTATGCTCGCTTGTCCTGCCTGTCTGCCTGTTTGTCTGTCTGTCTCGGAGTGGATTTCAAGTACTTTACTTAGAAGCTACTACGACTTTATAATCAATTTGAAGCACTGTTTATGATACAGCCAATTGATTTCCATTTTTTATTGTCTTCTCGTTGCAGGTAAGTGCGCTCAGACTCAACTTTGTATCTGTTAAGCGTAAGTGAAAGGGTTGGGGGCGTTCTCATACGTTAGCGTGGTCATTCAAATGAAATGGGTTTTACAATAAAAAATCTATACGGCAAATTCCACGAAACCCATTGAGACATCATTTAAAAAATAAACCTGTAAAACTAAGTTCTAGGGGCTTTCGTTGATTATCGCGTGAGATATATGTATAAATTATATATGTGTGCGTTAATGCATATAAACGAATTAGATAGTTTAATTTAACACATTCAGTTATTTGCTGCCTTATAGATAACTGTTTAATGTACAATAAACGATGGGGGAAAAATAAGCAATTTTCATATTATAAATATTTATATTTTTATAACTATTTATATTACATCTTAATATTTATTTTATAAATATTGCTAAATTAGTATAATATAATTATTGCTTACCTTTGTTCTCCCAGTTACATAAAAAACTTGTTTCTTATATTAGTGAAATCTCTAATGTTTAACTTTCATATAGTTCCGGCCTTTTATTGTATATAATATGAGTTTTCAACTCCTTTCTATCCATAACGTTTCTATAAATAAGAAATAAATTTGTACTCTTTTCTTTTTGCTTTACCTTAATTCAGCATCTTGTTTATCACCTGACCGCAAAGCCACAAATATTTAGCATCTTTGTCATGTGATCCATTTCAGCGCTCCGTCCCCCCGCAACCTTAACCAACCACTTGGCGGTGGGCTGTGGCTCGACTTAACAGGGCGTCTCATAATCGCATCAGGAATTTCCCGGTTAAGCGGGTGGTGCAAAGAAAGCAAAAAAAAAATGTATATATAAAAAAAACACAAAAAATTTGCAACTTTTGGCGCGACGCGCCAAACTTGATGGCAGTGGAGGCAAGTCCTGTGAGTCCTTTGTGGACAATGCTAACACAGCAACAGCTGCCGCCGCCGTTGCCCACCTGCCCCTTTTTTGTTGCCTACAACCGCTTCGCACAATACACAAACAAGCAAAAGTTTGTAAACAAAAATTGTTGACGGGGTCGACGGAGGGCAACCAGCAGCAGCAGCAGCGCTGGCTAGCGGAGTGGTTGCGGGGCAGGGGTAAGGCAGGAGTAGCGGTTAGCTGGTTGAAGGTGGTTTAAGGCTCTCGAATGCAAAAAGTTTTTACATCATGATGCTGTTGATATGCCTGTTAGACGTAGACTCTGACGCTGTTGCTCTCTCAGCTACCTCTTGTCGTTGCTGTTGTTATTGTTGTTGTTGTTGCGTATTTATTGTCGTTGTGGCGGCGACCACAGCGGCACAGGCCAACATTAACCCGCTGTCGTACTATACTGTTCACAAAGTCAAATTGAGCATATTCGTTATGTATAATTTTGGATTTCTACTCGGATTTATATACACCAGTCAGACAAAGTGTTTAACTACGCCCGTAGAAATAAAACTATTTGTTTAAGTCGTTCTTAAAGAAAATAATAATAAAAAATAATTATTTTAAAACTAAAAGTTACGAAATATCAAAGATTTCTTTAAATCGAACTTTAGGGCAAAAATTTCTAAATATAAAAAATAATTAGTTCATAATAATAATAATCAAAATATCTAAATTTGCGTTCTATTTATGTTGTAGGGTCATTTTTTTTTAATAATAAAAAAGCATTTATTTAAAAAAAATTTCGGAATGAGTCAAATGTAAAGCATTGTGTTTTTATTTAGATAAAAAATATTTGTTAATGTCATAAAATATGTCTAAATTTGTTTTAATGTGATTCTCATAAAATGTAAAAAAGAAAAATCATCTTTAAATATCAAACCGAAGAAATTTCGGCCAAGCACTTTGTCAGTAATCGAAAAACTGCATCCCAAAGATACAGGGTAAAAGACTGCGCAAAAATATTGGGGATATTAAACACATAATTTAGAATAACATGCACAGAGTGTGCTGCACTCGGTTGTATACGACTAGAAGTCTTGTATGTTTTTGTTGTTGAGGACACTGGCGTTTCACTTCTACTTTGGTTTTTTTTCCGCGGTTAAAGTTGCTGGCATTTGTTAGACAGGCCAGCTTGCCACAGTCGAGCGGAATAATATTGCATCGGTACATCAGTTGTTAGCTGAGTTTGGTTTATGGTTTGGGATTGGTTTTAGTTGGTTAGTTAGTTGGTATTTGTGGTGCCCAAAGGAGCTGTATTAACATCGAGTGCAATGCGCTTAGGCTAACGAAGAAACGTGGGCTGGGAATAGATAGAGAACTTATAATTGAATCGGTTCTCAAATTTGAATAGTCGTTGGGGCTACCCTCGAAAACAAATTGGTTTGTTTTTGAATTATTTTAATTTTGTTTACATTTTGCTGTGGGTTTTTAGCTCGTTTTTTTAACCGTTTTAAATGACGGGATTCTCCTCTTTAACCGTTTCGAGGTAGTGCGCCTGCGCGCTCTTTTCTGGGGTAGTTTTCTCTTCAAAATACTGCGAAACTTCCCATAAATAGCTGAAGTCCGTTATGAAATATTTAAATAAATTCCATTTATTTAATATAATTTTTAATATTTTAAAAATAGTTTTGTATTGAAATTGAATTTAACATTTTTTATATGTTGGCATAATATGATTTTAGGTGTTTAATTTTATTATGGAAGTCATATATATTTTTTATATATGTTAAACCGATCGAACTTTGAAATTTATTTATTAATTATATTTTTAATTGAAAAGCGACCAGGCTTTTTTTTAACAAAGAGGTTAACAAAATTTGCAAATATTTTATAGATATTCTTATCAACATTTCATATTTTTGGTATTATATTTTAAAAAGGATTATACAATTTTGCTTATTTTCTAAAAAGTATAATATTTAATATTTTATTATTCAAATTATGAAAAATTGTCAATTGACATATGAAAGCTTGAGAGTCCGCTGCATTCATTCATTCATTCATTCACACCGGCCACTCACTACTTGCAAGGCTGTCTAACAGGTTGCTGGTCACGGCAACATGTGGACGCGAGCAGGCGACTCTCGAGACAAATGCTCGGGCCCGAAGCGAAAGCCTTTAACACTGATTGAGAGAATAGAACATAGCACGAGCGATAAATTTCGTGAATTTTTAGTACACATTGCCGCCTGTAAACAGAGAGCAAGTCCTGACACGACGGCCAACAGCGGCTGAATTCAATTTGCCATTGGCATTCGTCGAGCGCAAATGGCACGATTCGAGCCACTGAGTTTAGTACAAATCGTGCATTCAAACGGTGCGGATGCGCGTTGTCCCTGTCGTCGTCGTTATCATCATCGTCGTCCACTCGTCGCTAAAACGTTGTTTGTGTATGCTGCCAGGCAGGCAAAACAATTTTTACCAAACCTTATTTTAACTGGCTCGCAATTAAAAATAACGTTTTAGCCACGTGGCGACCGTTGCTCCGCGTCTAAATCTAGTTCAGGATTTGTCATGCATCAAAGCAAATTGAATAAACGGCTAGAGAAGTAAAGCAAAACGAGTCGCAAAATTCGGGCCCGCCATAAAAAGTGTATGCCAAAAAGTGCTGCGGCACTTCAAAGTGGCCGGGCGCACGCCAGAGCAAAGACCAAAGTAATGACAGGCGGGCAAGGCAACAACTGGTTGCCCGACTTCTTCGTCCTGCGTCCTTTATTCCTGAGCTGTTCGCAATACGCGCCCCCCAAATTAAATTCCAACGCAGCTCAACGCAATCTGCTTAATAAATAATTAAGCGTAATTAAAGAGTTAAAAGAGACATACATTAAAGGTATTTTTATTGTTGTAAAATATGTGACGGTGTGTATGTGTGTGTGTTAGTGTGCGGCGTATGTGCTTGAATCTGCGAGTGTCTTCAGTTTGTTAGTACAGTAAAATATGCTTAGGTGCAGCTAGGCGCAAATCAAGTTGTTTATTGCTTTCTTCAAGTGCCGTTTTATTTAAATTAAATTCTTGTACATTTTAAATTACATTTTACTGTTTTTTTTTGTTACATCTTGAGATTTATATTTTATTAGTCTACTGTAATTGTTAGACACAATTGTTGGATACTATAAATTGGCTTTTAATTGCAAATTACATATGCAAAATGCAAAGATTTTCGATCAAATAGCTGGCTAAATAGTTTTACAAATCATAAACCTTTAAAGGCCTTGCCGTCTCTATAAAATAAAGAGCATTTGAGCTCGCTATGTTTAATTTATAGTAACTATGTTTTTATTCAAATTCAATATATTTGCTATTGACCATTTGTTCATTTCACCTTCAAAATGTTTAAAATTAAATTTGAACACATAAAAGTTTTACCCGAATATTAAACAAAAAAATTTCCTCAAGTTTATTTTCGATTTGAGTGTTAGTCACACTTCTAAAAATTGATTGAATAAACATTCTATTAAACACTCTATTGAATTGCTTTTAGTCGATTTCTACTGTATTACCTAGTTGCTGTTATAGCCGCTGTGCTACTGTTGTGAACGTGTTAAATGCAAATGAGTTTTTGTCTGTTGCCGTTACCGCTCTTTGCACTTCGTTTGCCTTGGCTGTTAAGCTTTATCAATGGCAAACAACAACAAAAACATGGCAACAACAATTACACATTTTTATGTCTTGAGCATGTGTCTGCGTGTTGCTGTTGTTGCCGCTGCTGCTGTTTGCATACCGGAAATGCAAAACTTCAACAGCAGCAGCAGCAGCACCATAGTCTTCCCCATCCTTTTCACTCGAGATGTGTGTTCTTGTGTGTGTGTGTGGATGTGTGTGTGTGTCTGTTTTTCACAGCAATATCCATTTCCGCTTCTGGCTGCTGCTGTTGGCGCTTCTTATTCGACACAACAACAACAACACAACAGCTGAGCATAATAAATTTTTAATTTCATTTGCTTTTATTTATTGTTTTTTGCCTCAATTACATTACAATTTCTCGCTTGCTTTTCGCTTCTTACTATACAAGGTTTTTTACTCCTGCTTCTCGCATAATTCAAATTGTGTTTTTGCCATTTTATTGTTATTGTTGCTGTTGCCGCTTTTTGGCAGTCATTTTGAGTGCTTGCCATTGTGTGTTTGCATAAATATTTAATTGATTTTTAATATGCGTAATGCATATTTGATAAATGTTTTGATTTCTTCTTTACTCGTTGCGCATTTGATTTTCATTTAGAGTTTCCATGCATAATTCTGAGAATTTCCCAAAGGGTCAACGTTTTAAAGCCAGCTCCACACTCTGAAAGGTAATAAGTTTAACCAGACAGTTGATAACAATGAAGATTTGCTAATATCCACTATTTTTTCTAATCAAAAGTATGAAATAGGAGTTTAGATCATAAAATTAAATATATTTCAATATAAAAATATGATAATCGAACTGTGAATAATTTAATTTAATGTAATTTTTTGCAATTATTATTATTTATATTATATTGCATTTATTATTATTAAATAATTATTAAATTAAAAAAATGGTTTTTACTATTTTTTATATTTTGAACTCATTTTGTATTTAAATAAATATATTTGTGCCTAACACTGGCAGTTTATTGTTAGTTTTATTTTAATTCGATTGCTTAAATAATTGATTTATAAATAGCTGTATACATATAAATTTTAAATAAAATTTTAAAAGCATAGTAAATGGCGCCGCAATAACAACAACAACCACTAAACAGCTAAATAAGAATTTATCAAATTTTGCCGTAACAACATTTAGCAATTTCCAAAAATATTAAACCGCAATTCAATTGGCAATTATGTGTGCGTGTGTGTGTTTGCGAGTGTGCATGTGTGCATGTGCATTGGCCACAAATGTTTTGCCTCTGACCAATTGGTCGAAGAATACCAAAAATCGCGCACAAATCACGTGCAGCGGTGGTTATGCGGCAATAAGCGCGAGCGCGATTTTTCACGCGTTGGCTTCTCTATATATTCTTCTTTTTTTTCTGTTGACAGTTTGCTTTGGTTGTGGACCTAACAAAATTCCCAAGATTGTGCCGCAACGAGGTTTTAATTGAAAAACGTGCTGCGGATGCGAAATTTTTTGATCTGCGTTAGGTCGTTCCATCTTTTCCAACCATCTTCCGTTGTTGCTTCTTGTTCGGCCACACATTGTAGGATTTTTATTTTAATTAAATGCA
This sequence comes from Drosophila robusta, assembly GCA_035043565.1. Lineage (NCBI taxonomy): Eukaryota > Metazoa > Arthropoda > Insecta > Diptera > Drosophilidae > Drosophila > Drosophila robusta. The sequence goes on along the minus strand of JAWNMW010000583.1, from coordinate 4,685,369 downwards.
TTTGCATCTACAGACCAGTCTGTAAATTTGGTGATTTCATTTTATGTGTAGTTTGGAAAATGATTTCCTTAAACTTGTCAACATTTTGATTTATGCTTTTTAATTAAATGCTTGTGACGTGCAGACAGCTCTTCCATATATATTTTGTGTGTGTGTGTGTGTTCATTATTTATCTATATTCTGCACGTGTCTGGCCAAAAGTTTGGTCCCACTTTTGTCCCCCATTAAGCCGAAAAACAAACTTTGTGGGGGGCGCTCTCTTTGTGCAAGTTTTGGCTGGCTGGACATCCATATAATTATGCAATTACGTAACCATTTAAATAGACATCACACGAATTTCACAAAGTGAAATGAAATACGCTGGCCACGCCCACACGTACGCCCATTCAGCAACCTCTAACGGGACAGCCTTTGACGTGACTGTGGAGTTGTCTGCGGTTGCACAAGTGCCCAGACACAGCCAGACTCCCTTGTTGTTGTTGTTGTGGTCCTGCTTTTTATGCCCGATGCGTAGTAACTAATTTGTGTTAGTGGGCGTAACAAGCGGCTGCTTTAGCAGCGGCAACAACGCAAAATAGACGACGACGCGATGAAGCCCACTCCGAGTCATAATTAGAAGCCATGGAAATGGAACTGAATGCTGTTAAAAACTCTTTCGCTGTGATTTCGCCATGTTATAAATTTACTGCATACTTTTTGGGTTTTGCGTGCTAAATTTTGAAAATGCATATATTCAGATCTCTATTTTAAAATTTATTTTATGCATATTTAGAAACCTTTACTTTAAAAATACTTTATCCAGAAAAAACTCTTGTGCTCTGATTTCGTCATATATAAAATATACTGCATACTTTTTGGCGTTATTTGGTATTGACGATATTTAAATATATTTTGTGTATATTTAGAAACTTTTACTTTACGAAATATTTATACAGCACATCGTTATTATTTCGATAAATGCTAAGCCCATGATCACCTTTAAATCAACCTTAATTGTATTTAAATCTCAGCGAAAACGTTTTCAGGCACACAATCGCAGGACAACTTGTCATTCATTTAGACATTCGCTTAACGCAATGTACCCTGCCTGACTGCTGGGCGCTTTAGTGGCTGGTGTGCGTGTATGTGTGTGTAGGGCTTGGGCTGTTCTTGAGTATCTGTTTAGTAGTGCGCTTAACTTAACTTCCGTTTCCGCTTTGAACAGCATCCGTTGAGCGTTATTATCTAACTAACTAGTGGCACTCGTGCGCGTAACGTTCTTTATGCGACCGCCCCGTTGTCCCTCCATTCCGCGCCTAGTTTGTATCTAAAGCTTTTTGCATCTCAGAGATGAGCAGCTGATGCTGTCGCTGTCGGTGCCGCTGCTGCTGCTCTTGTGGCTATGACTACGGGTTGTGCTCTAACGATGGGCGCTACAGTTTTTGAAAAATTTAATTACAAACTCTCTGAGGCATTATTAGAGAGATAACAGGATAATAACGATGGCAAGGACGCAAAGCCAACAGCAGCAGCAACAGCAGCTGTGCTCCAGTTCGAGTTTTGCCTTGCTCCTTTCTGTCTTGGCTACTCTATTTTCTTTTCTTTCGTCTTTTTTTTTGTAGGCTGCTGGCTGTGGGCCATTTTGTGCCGTATGCAAATTTGTTTTTCCTGCTGGTTTGTTTTTTTTTTTGCCCGCCCAGACGCCGCTTGACTGTCGTCTGTCTGCCTTTCAATTAGTTTTCGAGACTAGACGCCGGGCTGGCACGTGCCGCGTTTTCCCTACCGTCATTGTCCACTTTTATTGAACGCTGAAAAGTAGGCTATAGTTTTTCTTTTGTTTTCATTTTTTGCCGCTTTTTTGTTGTTGCCCACTTCAACTTTAATTGAGCGCACTTACATATTTTGTTGTTATTTTTTATTTATACAGTGGCATTAATTATGTTTGAAAAATGAAAATATGCCACTGGCCATCAAGTATGCATTTAATTACCAATCATATTTCAATTAATTGGTTATAAAAAAGCGATTAAAAACGCATATATACACAATGCGTGTATGTATATATTATGGTTATTATTATTATTTCACGCGTGCTTTTTGTACAATTTCACTTGAAAATTTATAGTTTTAATTACTATTAGCACAGATGCAAAGCCAGTAAAAAAAACTGTAAACAAAAAAGAAAGAAAAATAACTGAACAATCCGCGCGGCAACCAAACAAACCAAACGGGCGCACAAGGATATTAAGTATACGCACATAAACCTTAATCCATTGGCAACAATTAAAGGCTTTATTTGGTTGGTTGAACTGGCTAAAAGTGTGGCACGACTGAAGGACGTGGCTTAATTTTTGTTGCTTTGGTTTTAACAAAAAACTCCCTGAAATAAGCAGCAAAGCAGGGTAGATTTTGATAATAATAAAGTAAATAATATTTACTGGTTTTTTGCTAACATAATATAAATAACATAATACCTATAGTAAAAATTTGGTTAATAATGAAAATTATTAAAATAGTTTTTTTTAAAGAAATATGTAGTATTTGTATATTTAAAACCGATAATATTTTAACGTGGTATTCCAAAGTCTAGCCTGCGCCTTCCGCCTGCATTTTTCACTTACATTGTTTTATACCTTTCCGAAATCCTGCATTGTTTACTAATTGCCATTTATTTGTGTTTTGCTGCGCAAAAGTTTTCTATAAAATTTAATACTCTTATTTTAATTTTCATTTGTTTGCATAACAATTGAGGCATACAATGTGGTACAAATAAAAGTGAAAGTGGGTACAATAAAAAATTCACTGGATTTCGTTGCTGAAAAACTTATTTATAGTTAATTAATAAATAGCAAAAAAAATATTAAGTGCTTCGTAAAAAATAAACAATCAAACAATGGCAGCAAATTCACGTTGAATACTTTTGAGCTGCTTGTAAATTTACAAAAATTGCATTTTGCGTTATAAATCCCATAATCCAGTTCATTTAAGGGTGCTTCATAGGTACAATGTAATTTTTTTTTTGCAAAATAAAATTTAATTTAATATATTTCTATACAATTCTGGGAGATTCAGCTTAAAAAATGCTTCTTTTTTAAATATACAAAAAATTCAATTATTTAGTAGCCGTGTGGAATGTTAACGTAAATTAAGTCTTTTTGAAATATCTACCCTTATTAAGCTTTTCTATTCGCGTTTCGTCTAAGTTAATAATGTAGCCTCCTTCTGTGTTGCCCCCGACAGCCTAAGCAGCCAATTAGCGTACATCTTTCTAAGTGTTTCGCATGTCTTTATTAAATGTTGCACAATGTCTGCACAGCTGCTGCTGCTACTGCCGCATATATCGAGCATGTCCTGACACTTGTTGTCCTTGATGTCATTTGCTGCGTGTGTCTGTAATTTAATAAATTTAATGAACATATGCCGTCGGCAGCCAACAGCTGCCTGAGGCGTGGTAAATAGACTTCAATGCGTTGAGTGTTGAATGTCAAAGCAGAGAGAGAGAGAGAGAGAGAAGATATGGGATGTGTTCAAAATAGAATCAACGACAGAGACAGCAAGAGAGAAGCGAGAGGGAGAATTACTGCATATAGTATCTATTTTTCAATGCCTTTTTGCAGTCTTTAAGACAGCTTGAAAAATAAATATGGAGAACTGCTGGCGGGGCCAGCACCCCAAGGCAGATGCCTGGGAAGTTGTTAACAGAGAGAGAGAGGGGAATGGACGCAGATTATGTAGCATGTGCTCTGACTTATGATTGATGCCTTTTGTTATTGTTGTTGTGTGTTTTTATTTTTATATTTTTTTTCTTTCTTTCTGAAAACATTTCTCTTATGGCTCGCAGTTGTTTTGCTTTATATTTTGCCTGCTGCTTTATTAGATATAATATTTTTAGTGGCCTTTGTTGCTCAGTTCGCAACGTTATTTGATGCTCTATAGCTGACATGTGTTTACTTTTGTTTACCCAGGCTTTTCAGAATACAAAAAAAAACAATGTTTATACATATATACTACATATACATATGTATATTTTATGGTATATTTGTATTTATAACAAAGGCGGCACTCAAATGACTCTAAATGTCTTTCTTTGCGTGTGTTTGTGTGTGTTTTTTCTCGTAGCTCTAAATTATGGCCCGCATGGCCTGTGCTCAAAAGGACTCGCAGCTATAAATGTGCCTCACATTTTTCTTAACATTAAAGCGACAATATTTTCATGGAAATTGCTAATTTTATGGGGCGTTTTCCTTTTTTGAAGCAGGCAAATTGTTTCTTTATATTTATGTGGCTGGTTTAATTGACGTAGAATGAGTGGGAGAAGAGAGAGCAAGACGATAAAGATAATGAAAATGTTAGATATTTAGTATATGGAAACAGCTTCGGTTTATTTCAGTTTTTCACACAAAAAAAGATAAGGCACCCAAAAGCTGGCTAGACTAAAGTTAAATTTAAAAATCCTTAACGATTTTTCAATGTCTTAATTCAAAAAAATTTTATTTAAAATATGAAAGTGACAATGCAATTTTATTTCTCTTTCTTCAAGCGAATTTTAAAGATAGATTTTGCAAACTATGATTTTAGTTGAAACAGTTTCAGCTTAAAATCCTTTTCCTGCTCCACAATTGGCCGACTTAACCGTTTATTTTTGAAGAGGGCAAAAACAAAAGCGAAATACTGATAAAGGAGCCAGGGGAAAAAGGAATAAGAGCACCTGGCATTGTACTCAGCGCGCAGGGAACTTAAATTTTCACCTGACCAAGCTGGTCAACGGTTGTCGTTGATTCCCAGTGCCCATTGTGGCAAATGTTGCAGCATTGTTTTCACCCAACTGTTGTTGTTGCTGTTGCTGGCGTTGGCGCTGGCGCTGGCTTTGGTCGGCTGGTTTTTTTGTAGCTGCGGTCATCATCATACAACCACAAAAGGCAGCCAGGCAGCCGGGCAGCCAGCGTTATGTCCACCACCCCCAGCTCAGTTCAGACCAGTCAGCGGCGACGCTCAATGAAGCATGGCTACATTATTTTTGCTGACCCACAGGTTATGCATTCATGTAGCATACTTTTCAGCGTGCAGCACACACACACTCACATACCACGCTCGTTGCTTTCACTCGCTGGTTAAAGGCCGAGTTTAAACCGCTTTTATTGACAGACGACTTTGTCTTAAATTGCAGCGTTTACAATTTTTTACAACTTTTTTACTTTTGCATTTTGCTGTTATTTATTTTGCTCAGATGTTGCACAATTTGTTGGCTTTGTTTTTTGTAATTTGTCTGTATATGTACGTACAGTGAATGCTCGACTAACGAACAGCTCTCGTTACTCATACAGCTGCTTTTGGCCTGCCAATATTTTTTTAGTCCTATATTTGTTCTTTTCTTGTTTGTACAAAATTCCGTTGGTTAGATGTTTTATTGATCACGCGCTTATATTATTTTTATACGAAAACTATTCAAGGTTGTGTTCGCTCACAATAGCTTTTACTGTGTATATTTTACTATTTTTTTTAAAGTTTTCTGCGGTTGTATTCCTTTTTTTTTATTTGTGGCGTGTCAGCTGCCGTTGGCATATGTACCATATATTTTGTTTACAACGTGTGTGTGTGTGTGCGGGTGTTTGTTGTGCAAGTTGAAACGAGCTAATTTGTTTACTGCAGCAGCTGCTTCTTTCGCCATTTATTTGCCAGCATTTACCAATTGACACCCACATTTAACCTTATAAATTTCTTCTGCAAGTGTGAACCGCAAAAAACGTTGAATTCATTTTCTGTATACTATGCACAGCAAATTTCGGCTGTGCTGCATAAATTAACTTTGTTTTAATTAAATTTTCAAGCTTTCAAAAGGCCGTAGAAAAAATGTTTACTTTGCCCCTTGAAACGGTACCCCAAATAAATTCGTAATTCGTTGAGTTGCCTACGTAATTCTAAGCAATTAAACTCTCATAAAGTCGTTTGTGTTTGGGCATTGTAGAATTTTAAAAAAGTGTGTGCTGAAGCTGACCTTTTGCTAAAGCTAAGAATCTTAATTAAATTCTTAAAAAAAGATGTAAACTTAAATTTTGTATCCTATTTTTTATAAGTAGTGACATTGTGGAGAGAAAATGTGAAATTAAAAATGCACTATTTAATATTAATATTTGATATTATCGTGCGTCTGTTTTAAAATTAAGAATATATATATTATAGGTCGTTGCTTATTGATAGTTTTACTGCATTAATCCTAACCTTTCCGTTAGCCAAGAACAAAAAAGTGTTCATTAATAAATCAAAAAACAAGATATAACCTTATCCATCCACTTGATGCAATCTCTCAGAGTTTTACTTAATTAATAAAACGAAATCAAAATGTTGGTTTGCCTAAAGGTAAGCCAAGAACTTATCCTAATTATATCAAAAGGCGAAACAACGTCCACAAATCGCCCAAAAGTTGGCAATATATGCTGTGGCCTGGCCCGTTGTCTGTCTTTGGCTTGGCTTTTATGGCCAAACATGGCATAGCTTCAACGTGCGAAACGTGAGCAGATCTGAGTTTGCCAGGCGTCAGGCTTCGTCCTTGTTCTTGTTTTCGTTGCTGTTGTTGTCTACCGGCTGTGTCATAAATCTCACGATTCCTGCATGAAACTCAGCTGCGCCTGGCTTTATTGCCGCCATTGTGGGTGTTCGTGTGCTGCTGTTCTCTACTTTTATATAAATTTCAACGTAAAATGTCTTAATAAAGTGCTCAGCCTCAGCCTCTCTGTCAGGCGCAGAACCGCGACTCGCCTATGCCAGCATCTTTATGTCAAGGACATTTTTATGCCTGCCACAGCCGTTGTTATTGTTCTTGTTTTTGTTTTTGTTTGTCTGCCGCCGCTGCCGTCAGTGCTGCTGATTTTACTTAATGATCAGCAGGATGACGCATTTAATAAATACGTAAATAAGCAAATGGTAAGAAAATGAAGCGTGTGTTTCTGTGAAAAATATTGGAAGAAATGAGAACTTTTCCGAACATCTTTTTGGAAATCATGTCAGATTAAAGAGAAAAGATTATTTTTATATGTTGCATTCTTGGTATATCGTATATTTCTTCAAATGTATATTCTTAAAAAATTTGAAGAATCACTTGCGTTTATTCTGAAAAATATTTATTTGAACTGGACAATATCTAAAAATATTGATAAACAATTCCATTAGGCATAATGAATTTTTAGCTGTGTAAGTTCACGAAGGCAATGTACTCTAAAATAGTGCTCAACTGAAAGCTTTATTGCGGCAGCTAAAATCGCACACGTACTGCGAATATGTTTAAAAATCAATAACTAACACACACGCAAACAACGACGCACAAACACCTACACACAAGCACGCATAACCAACATGTGAGATCTTTCATGCATGCGCGCACAAAAGTATGCACCCAAAAATTTATGCAAAGCAAAACAAACCCGAAAACCAAACAAACGTTCGCCACTTCCGCCAAAAACTGACAATGCACACGACGCGTTGAAAAATAATCAAATAAAAGAGTAGTAAAATGTGAAATCATTTTATGCCATAAATTAAATGCGCTACCCGAAAACTGCATTAAACATAAATCAATGAGAGCGGCGGAGACAATCAGATTAAATGTGTCAGAGATGTAGAGAGAGAGGGGGACAGACGGGCGGTGGCTAAACAATGGCTGTCATTTGCACTCAGCGCTGGACGCAGCCAATTTAAAATTGTCACAAAAGTTTATATGAAAATTAATAAAATATTTAAAATGCAGCAACAAAATTTTCTAACAATTATAGGCATATTAAACTATTAGGAAACTATGAGTGCGGCAGTGTATATGTTTGTGTGGGTTTGTTTGTCGCTCATAAATAAATGCGAAAAATCTGGCGCAACTTTATTATGTAGACAAACGTAAATAAAGCAGGAGAGGCGTAAATTTGCATATCAAAGCGGCTAATAGAGGAGAAAGAGCGCAAGCAGCAGAGTAAGAGAGTTCGCCACAGAAAGAGAAAGCAAAACACAAACGTACGGAATGTGTGTGGATTGTAATGTGAGCGTGTGTCTGTGACATAAATGTGTTATTTATGAGGCATATTAACAAGCGACAAACGATGCACGATGCACGACATACAACAAACGACAACAGACAACGCCAACAACAACAGCAACAACAGTTCATATATAACAATCAGAACTACATAACTCATACGCACTGTAGCACATTTATTGTCTTTAATAATTGATGCGCCTCGGATAGACTGCAAATCTGTGCAGCTTTAAGCAAACATTTTAATAATATTTTCAATTGTAAACATTTCAAAGCTGGGCAGCATTAATAAAAACAACATATTTGCTATGCAAATTCTTTCAACTTTTTAGCTGCAAACATAGAGTCAAATCAGTTACTATTTCAGGAGCTTATGAATATTGTTTGATAACATGTTAATAATTATTCAGCCAGCTTTGTGCACAGAATTGGAACGTATCAAAGCCGTTTATTTATTACTGATTTTACTTTCATAATATTTATTACCTATTTTGGCAAATTTCCTTTACAAAATTCTAATTTTAGAGTCTAGTAGACAAAAGAATAGAAATTTTAATTATTTTATATGGCCATCTCTTACTGAAGACAATAAAATTTTATTTGTGCTCGTCCCTATTGTTACTTTGAGCCTTTCATTTCTGGATTAGTCCCATTTTATTTTTCAAATAAAATGTCAGGCTTCACTTCGGCCCATGTCAAAAGAATTTTAAGCTTTAGCGAGCAAAGCCTTTATGCTTATATTTAATATTTTAAGAAATAAAGCTCTTTGCTTTTCGTTCTTATTTTTGCCCTATCTACAATGCCGTACTTCACATTCAATTTATCTCAATGAACGACTGAATTCAATGCACAAAACACACATTCCGTGAAATCTAGAATTAAATCCAATTCGCACACAGACAAATCTCGACATTTTCACTGACTTAATTCAATTTAACAGTTTACAAAGTAAAGAATGAAGACAAAAAAATGGTAAAGGTTAAACAAACAAAAGGAAATGTCTGATAATATTCCTGGCCAAGGGTAGAACATGGAACGAGTCCGAAAACAGGGACATCCACTGTCCAAAGTCAAACACCTGCAGATGGTGAAACAAAAGGGGCGGACACGGGAAAAATTACAAAATGAAAACCCTTTGAGAGGGCACGCCCGTGATAAGCGTGCGACGTGCTGTCACAAAATAGATGAAAAAAAAAACAAAAAAAAAGAAATTCAAAAAATATTGCGATTTAAAAAGGGGTTGCTGCAAGCAACAATTTTCGCATTGGCCTTTTTGTTTTGTTTCTGCTCTTCGACCTTCTCTTCAACTTTTGTTGGGGCCACATTTGTCTATTACACACGAATTAACATGGAGTCCAAAAAAATAAATAAACCAGCGATGTCGGGGTGCGCAACTTATCTATTCGTTTGTATTTGTATCTGTATTTGCTTTGGTATGCGTATGTGTGTTTGTGTGCGCATCTCTATCACTCTCACTCGCAGGGTATCCAACAAACATGTCAACAGCTTTGTGTTTGTCTTCTCCCATATCTTTTATACCACAAATTTTTTTCGGCATTTATTTTTACGGCCTTGGTTTGTTGTTGTGTATTTTATGCGGCTGCAGCACATATTTATTTGTCCAAAAAACCCTATGGCACTTTTATCAGCACACGTTGCAGCGGGGAAATAGAGAATCTCTGGGTGCAGCCAAGCGAAACATGGGCTGAAATTATTTGGTATAATTTTTTTTTATTTTATTTTGTTTTTTTTTTGCATAGGACGTTTGCGTTTTATGGCAAATCTATGACGGGCTTATCAGTGCGGTGCATACTAGTACAGCTGGGGGTACTCTATTCGTTGTGCAACATATATCTTTTTTTCAATGCTTTTTTGGGTATTTATTTACCGTCATTGACTGCAGTTCTTCATTTCATTTGTAGACCAGTTGCGGTACTTTTTTGTTGGGTTGTAAATTTCTGTTACCGGTATTGTAAAGGTGCTGTTAGTTCAGAATGGTATTTAATATTTACAGTTTTTGATGATTTTCTGGTGCAATTTTTTTGCGCACATAAACAAACTATATAATTTAGTGGAATTTTTAATTCATAGGCTAATCAAACTAACAAGTTACATTTTTTTAAATAGTTAAAAATTAATTAATTAGTGTAATAATAGAAGTGGAAAACAGTACATACAGTAAAATATAAATTGTAATGATTGTTCTTATATTGTATAGTGTATTTTTTTTTATTTGAATATATAAATTTCAAATTCCAATAATATAACAAGACATCGTTGTTAAGTTGTCAACTTTGTTGTTGACCTGACTGTCAGCGGTTTTAATAGATCATACGACACCGAAATGGCTAACGAACTGCATGACAATGTCAAATTTCGGGAGCAGCAAGCGATAAATTTTCACAAAATTGACAACATCAAATTGATGGACGCAACAAATGAGTGACAAGGACAGAAAAACATAACAGCACCAGTTGGTAGATAACATTAAAAAAGAAGCGAACATCAAACGCACAGAGCGAGCACATCGCGTGTCAGTGCAGATTATGATAGGATATATATAGACATATAAAATACAACAACAACACGACGACAAAATTGGACATCGTTGGCCAGCGCACAATTTGACTGACATGTCAACACAGCACAAAAAAAAAATAAAATAAAAAGAGTAGTAAAAAAAAATGTTAAACCAAACAGAAACAACGCAGAAAAGTTGGATGCGAATTTTTTATCAGCAGCCACAACAAACGCGGTTCAGCGGCAAATTAATGACAATTGACAATACATATTGTCAAAGTTTATTGCATTTATCAGCGTTTGAGAGAATTGTTTGCTCTCAAGTCTGAGTTTTGCCCACTATACTTTGCTTTTATGCCAGGTTCAATGCATACGGCGAACTTTAATACTCTGTAATTAGCAACTGGCTAAGAGGGGAGAAAGAGCAAAAGTCGAGTGCGGTGAAGAGTTGTTTCAGCCAGACAAGTACTGCAGTTGTTTGTGGTATAATTGTGCAGACGGGCTCGTCCAAATGCAGTACTCTTACTACAGTCTCATTTAGTTGGCTTTTTGTTGGTGTTGTTGTTGATATTGTCTCGTCGACGCACAATGCATGCAAATCACAACGGGGCAATTAATGTGTCCAACTTGCGTCTAGCCAGGCGAAATTGTTACTGCCATTTCGCTGCCTTCCCTCTTTGGCTAATTTGATATTTAAAGCTGTGTGTCCTGCGCGGCAATAAATGTGCAAAGTTTGCCAGACACCACTTCATCATTAGATATAAATAATGGAGGTTTATTTTAAAGGGCACTACAAGACTAAAATTATAAAATCACTCACAGCATAATCCTTAAAAGCTTTTAAGAAAACTGTCGGACAACAATTTACGCAATGATTTCATTTCGATTTGCCTTTTAGTCTAGCTGGTATTTCTATTAGAAATTTTGTGTTTGATATGTGGTTATATATATTAAATAAAACATAATTTCTTGCACTATCAAAATCATAATTTTAAACAACTAAAGTCAACTAGTTCAGTTAGGCCTTCTTGAGTCTATTTAGGCCACGTGTCAATTAATTTGGCACGGATAAATAATCACACCTCTATCACAATGCGTTAATTGACAAGCCTAAGAGCCTGCATTAAATTAAGTACTTAATACTCCTGATTTCTCAACATCAGATTAGTGCTGTACAATTTTTCGTCATGTCAAAGATGACTTTCAGTTCATTCCAACCAACTATTTGAAATGTGAAGTATTTTAACTGCAGTACTTCCCAGAACCCTACCATCATCTACGATGTGTCCAAACCAATTAACACATTGTCCACTTTTTTAATATCCCCCAACTCGACATGAAATGCCAAAAACACTTAAACTATTTGGCACTGAAACTAAAAACGAAACTTGCGTGCCAAACACTCGCAAACCCAACTTTTTTAATGCCCAACAGACTTTGGCTTTTATTGGCCCACCTGAAAAGGGGATATTTAGTAGGAGTTGAGGGAGCCAAATTTATGTGGCCCATACACGCAGCACGCGGCACATTTCTCATTTAACTGCCTGGCCATTTGCTAATTAATACCAAATTCCATTTATTTCAACGCTGAAACAACTAAATTTTCACTCCCTCCTCATTAATTTCCTCCAAGAACAAATCAATTTTGTTTTCTTTACTTTTACTTTTCGGTTTTATTTTTTGTGTTTGACTTTTGCTATGAGATTTGTGCGCTTTTACGACTTTTGGCATGTCCAAACTTGCCCTTAGATATTCTCCATTGCGTGCTGTTTGGGGTTGCCTTTCTGGCAGGCGGTGAACTGTGGGGTTTGGGGGGAAAATGGAGGTGGTTTGTTGTGTCAGCATCGTTTAGCAGCGATCGCACGCAAAAATATTTGTATGTAATAAAATTAATGGCATCCGTTGATGTTTTATTAATTTATACAATGTTCGCTTGGGCCTAGGAAATAAAATATATTGCTCATACGACGCGTGCTTTGCATTATTAAGCAATTAAATACTAATTAAAGCGTAACATGAGGCAATTTTCTAATTTTCCTTGATTTTTATTTGACTGTTTGAGTGGCAGCTTTGGGCTGTAGTGGGGTGCGATAATGAGCTGTATTTTGGACATCCTTATAGAGTGGGGCTTAATGTGTAGACTAATTGGATAAATTAACTTATTGCGCCAATATATACATATAAAAGACATATTTGTAAGCAGAGAGATCCTCTTTTGAGGTATTTCATTTTTTCATCAATAAACTTCTCAAAAGCTTTTTGCTAGCTCTAGAATTTTATTAACACAGTTTTTCAACATAGTTTTCATCATCATTTCTATTGGTAAAATCAATAGTTATCGGTGGTGTTAATACCTAAAATTACTATTATCAAGATATACACTATAAAAAAAGCTAAAATCTTCCGAAATTTTTTAAGAGCTTTCTATCGGTAATATCTTTGGTGTTATTGGGACATTTCTTTAATTTTTTATCACTTTCTATTTCATATACTACATTTTATCTTATTTGTTATTTTATCTCTTCAACGTAGCTGTACTTTATTTAGCAGAGTATCATATTTAACCTGACTCAATTTGACGATGCATTTGAGATTTGCATAGCAGCAACTATGTGTGTTTGTGTGTCTATAAACATGACTGCACCAACTGGCAATCCACCAATTCTTTGCCAAAACCCCATTCAAAGCCCCTCTCTCGCCGCAGTATATAGATATTTTATGACTTTAACGTTGCAGCATTTGAAGCAAATGGATAACAGCAAATAAATATATAAATTATTGCAGACCCTGTGCAAAGCAATTGCCAGTTATCCCCGCTGCTAAACCCCCTGCCCCAACGTTACCAGTTAGTTATCAGTTTAGCAGGCGGTCGTTACTATTGATATTGGTCCTTGTTTAAATGTGAAAAATGAAAAAAAAAAATACCTTGATATAAATTGTGAAATATCATTTCAATGCGAATACCTCAGCCATTGTGTGCCTCCCATTGCGGATGTTTTGGGAATTTCATTGCGCATATTTTGCACGTATCTATCGTATGTTTTGTATTCCTGTTGGTTCCGTGTTGTTTTGTGTGGGTGTGTGTGTGTGTGTGTGTAGTTGTGTTTTTACACCCTAGATGGGTAAAATGGGTATGATGATGGTACTTTAAAGGAGTTATGTAACAATCTAAATCTACATCAATCATTGATTCCATTTTTTTGTCTTTGAGGCTATGCAATATATGTTAAATAGATATATAGAAGTGTATATGACAGGATAAATGGAATGTTTCTAAATGTATATTTATTATATTTTATTTATTTAAAGAGATTGTAAATATATATATATTTAAAAATGTATATCTAGATACATTTTTCTTAACTCAGTACTCCCTCTGAATTGCAGGGCATCACCGTATCGAGCAATCTCCTTGTTGCCTACCTTATTTTTTCCGTGTAGACCGTTGCGCATTTTGTTTTGATCCTTGGCAAGCAATAAATATTGGCATATGAAAATTGCATTCGAAATTCCAAGTGGCTCTCAGCTCGTTGCTAATTTTCCTGCTTCAATTGTTCTTGTCGCTGTTTGTTTTATAGGCAGAAACAATTTTTGAATTTGTTGTAAACCAGAACACCAACAACAACAACAAATGGTCGACAATTAACAGTGGATAGCCAACATTTTGCCAATTTTCATTACGAACAACTGAAATTGAAACTGTCTGAACAGAATATGGCAAATATGAGAAATATTTCTATTTGCATTGGCTTATGAAACTATGAAAAATAATATTCAGATGAAGTGAAAAGCAAATTTTAAGTAAATAACTTTGCGAAATGGTTATTGAATTTTTGAAAATGGCTAAAATCAAATTTAATTTCGTAACTGTGTGTCTCAAATACTGAGGGGAAGGGTACAAATATTTTAGATTGTTGAAAAGTTGAGGCACATTTATTTAAAATATAAATTGTAGACAATTTCCAGTTATTATTATTCTCTCCGGTTAGTTGCTTAAGTTCATTTAAGTTTATTTATCTGAATCAGAATTCCGGTGGCCTCTTTAGCAAACTTCTTGGTTCCTTCATCAAGCATGCGGCGTTGATCAACACACAAACAAGCCAAGCAAAACAAATACAATGATTCTCATAATAATGATAAGCAGTTGCAAAAAGTAAAGAACAAAAACAGAACACAGCTGCAAAATTTGTTGAAAACAACAATTTTGCACTAAAAAAAAGAAAACAAAAAAAAATGACAGATTAGTGCGATAAATTTGGAAGTTTGGGGCATGGAGGAATACTACGCGACAGTCGATTGCAGCAGTTGTTGCGGCTCGGACACGTCGTCAAAGTTACCACTAGGATTGCCGGAAATTGAGAAAGTGCTGAAAAGAATGCGACAACAGCAAATAAGCAGGCTAAGGGCAGCCGGGAGGGCTTCGGAAAAGTTAAACGAAAAACTTTTGAATGCGCAAGAAATATATGTACATATATATTTGCCATGTGCCTTGGCCATTTGAGCGGTACATACATTTGAAAATAAGTTGTGGTCGCCAGGAAAGGTTAGCCCCAAAGTCCACCAAAAACTTTTGCTAATGAGAGTAAGAGTTTCTTTCTATTTTCTTTTCTGCTTTCTTCTTTTTTTTTCGAATTCTGCGGTGTTGCGAAAAGTTCTTGCTTCCGCGCTTCACTTCGCTTTGGTTACATTATTTTTTTCTAGTTTCTTATGCGTTTATTTACTTGAGCAGTTGCTTTTTGAATTTTTAGCTGATGACATAAATAATTCATTGCAAAAAAATGTCGCTTAACTTTTAATTAAATCAAAAAATTGACTTTAATTGAATATTTGCCGAACAAAGCAGCCCAAAATGCCATGCAATAAGCTATTAAGCCTTAAAGTCTAATAAAATAAACAGTAAACACACTTAATGCCTTGATTACCAGCATCAACAAGGCGGCAACGCAGCACCCACCAAAACAAAATGAACGCTCGTCGTCCATTGCTGCTGGGCTCGTTGTTGTTGTTGTTGCTGTTGTTGTTGGTGTTTGGGTGGTGTCCCTAGGCGGCTCCTCTGTTAAGGTTATACTCTCTCTGCACAAGACATTCAAGAGGACACCGATTTATGCCAAGCGACAGCAGCCCATGTTGACCTCAAATTTTGTGCTAGACTGCTTGTGATAGAGCCTGAAGGTGCCGCTCGGCTCGGCTTGGGCTGTTCTTAGCCGTCGCCAGTCAGTTTGTGTCCAAAACTGTGCAAGCACAACACATGTTAAAAGCAAACTGCTCTCAAGCATGACTAAAAAGTTGTTTGGTGTTTTAACATGCCTAAAAGTTTATACTTACATTGCGTTTTATTGCTCGAAAACGATATCTCAACTATTTCGCCGAAATGGAAATATGTAAAAATCTGATGTAAAAGTTGATCAATTTAATATTTCCTGCCATCAAAAATGTATTCTTCCATAGAACACTTCCGATCCTTCCTTTTGACTAAATCAATTCGCTGATACAAGATTTACAGAATAATCATCTTTAAAATTACAAATCAAAAATATGTATTATGAAAAACAAATTCCTCTACATTTTAAAGTAACTCAAATAACAAAAAAACCTACAAAATGTCGACTATTAAGACGCATTTGTCTTATATTTAAAATGTTTGTTTATAAATTTAGATACAAAAATATAATCAGGGATCTTTGTTTTTTGTTTTAGTTAATTCAGCTTTTTTATGTAAAGCTAAAAAGAATCACTGCTGAATATCATGTCGAATTATTTTCCAAGAACAGAACTATGTCTAATCCTTGTTTACATTAGCGCTAACCAAGTCGAAATCATGGCAATATGGTTTTTAAGAACACAACCAATAGATATATATTTTGTAACTAACATGCCAACAACTTGAAGCACATTGTGGCTGTTATGCTCTGTACTATTTTCGTCTTTACTGTGTTCGTGGCAAGCACCAAGTAAATTTATAGCAATGATGTGGCGCTGTCTTAAAGTAAAATATTGACAGTTGACTAGTAGCAAGTGTAGCATGAACTGGGCTGCTCGGGCCACTAAACTTTTTCCTTTTTGGCTGCTCGACTCCAGAGAAGCAACAAGCGGCGGCAGCGCCAGAAGAAGTAATTGCTTTCTGCTACTCATCCTGGTTGTCCTTGGTGTTTTGTAGTTGTTTTTTGCCAGCCTGGCTTCGTTTTATGTGCCAGCAGAAAGGAAGGGAAAGATTGAGAGAGAGATGGAGAGATGAATGCCACGACTGTGCTGCTTGTGGTCGTGGCCATGGTTGCTGCGTCCTTCGTCCCCTGCAGCCATATCCTGACAGCCATTAGGCGGCTGGCGTACAATGAAAATCGCATCGTTGGCTATATTTAATTTTTAGGCCTGTTGTTGTTTTTAACCTGCGCGGGCGGGCGGGCAGATTCTCAAAAAAATGTTTTTAGTGCTTTATAAATATTTCAGCGTCACACGTGGCGTATGCGCATTATATTTTATTCATTGACTCAAGGAAAATCAATGACAAACTCTCGACTTGTGCACACAAGTAAAGTGAGTTTCTATGTTTTTCACGATTACACAAAATGTTCACAATAATCTTTAGACACAATAACAAGTTAATTCATAATAGTAATAATAATAATAATAATTGCAAACACTTCAATGATGCATAAACATTTTAAGCAACCCGCCTCGAGCTGTCTTTGGGGCTCAATAATTAGCACATTGGCTATTTTGAGAATTATCGAGCTAAGCATTCTGGGCCATTGCCTGTTGAATTAATCAGCATTTTGCACAGTCCTGAATTATTTATTAAATTGTCAGCTGATAATTTATGTGGAACTTGCTTTCGAGCGTCCAATTTGCGACAATTTTGAAATAAACGCTTCGTTTGATTCAATACTAAGCTGGTAAATATGACAATAATTGAAAGCTTACAGCATGTATTACGTGTTTAAGTACTAAAAGTGAAAAGTGGAAGTCCAGGGCTGATATGTTTGCTTTGCTTGCTGAGGCTAAAATATGCATTATTGCTTTATGGGCTAGCAGCAAATTGGAATATATTAGAATTTACTATTTAGATCGGTTTTCTTGGTATTTACCAATGATTGTTACGAATTTGTGTGTCCTGCCGGTTCGCTTTGGCCAGGTGACTGTAATATATTAAACTTGATTTAAACATATAAATATAAATTTTTTGTTCTTAGTTCTTCGATGTTACATGATTCTAACGAAGACAACTTCCTGCGAAACAATTCGCAATATTCTTCTCAAATGTACACTTTTTTCATTACTATAAACATATTTAATTTGATTTGCTGTATTGGTTATTTAATAAATTGAATATTATTGGTTAATTTAATAAACGCCTTCTGTAGTTCACAATTTTTTAAAATTTAAAGTTTACTACATATACTTAAATTTAATGTTTCTGGTTCATTCTGAGATTTATTGTTCAAAAAACTTGTCTAGTTTTTTATATTCTTTGAAAGTGTTGGCAGTTTTCATTAAAATCGTTAAAGCTGCGGACTCCTTTTTGATTATTTTCATTTCGTTCACTTTATGCACTACTCTGTCATTTTCATGCAGCAAAATCTCATTATTTTTTTGTGGCTCCGCAGCTTCCTATGGCACAGCTACACCAGAGTGGGGAGTACCTAACCTAAACCGAGACACAAGACCCATTCAATACCACCGTGCCTCCAGCTCGTTTCTCTTTTGGGTGTTAGAAAGCGGTTCGTCGCTGTCGCTTATCAACTTTTTCCACTTAGATTTTCCTCGCACTTGCATATGTGTGTGTGTGTGTGTGGCTCCTACTATATAGTCTGGCGTAGTATTCCACCATATTCATTTCTTTTGCCATTTGCTTTATTTATTTTCCATAGGATTTATGTTTTTGGGTTATGGCGCTTGTCTTTGATGTTGCATTCTCATTTTTTTCCTTTTCACTTTTCTACCATTTTTTCATTTGCTTCAGTTTGATAACATTGCGCAGCTAGTTTTTAAAGCCTTTTCAAATTCTATTATGCGACAGCTTTGCTGACTAATGAACAAAAATAAGAGAAATAAAAGAAAAATAAGAGATGCCGTCTGCTGTTATATGAAGACAAGTACTTTGCCCAAGGCTATGGGCTGAGCGAGTCTCAAATGGTGGTTTTTTTCCCTCTTTCTTTAATGTAATTAGTTGGAACTGTTTTGGTTGCGGCTTTGCCTAATTAAATTGTAGACTTGGCATAGTTTTGACAATAGATTGAGGCGCAAATAAAAAAGAAATATAAAGACAAATGGCAGAATGAAAATAATTTAAAGACCAAAATGTAGTAAAAATATTGAGCCAAATTTAATTAAGGGAGATAAGATGAGAATATAAATGAAAAA
Organism: Drosophila robusta; assembly: GCA_035043565.1. Lineage (NCBI taxonomy): Eukaryota > Metazoa > Arthropoda > Insecta > Diptera > Drosophilidae > Drosophila > Drosophila robusta. The sequence continues at coordinate 4,666,492 of JAWNMW010000583.1, read as the reverse complement.
AATAATAAATAAATAAATAATTTGATTGAAGCTGATATTAAAAACTTACAAGAAAATTTAGTACGATAGCTAACCGAATTCAAATACTTGAAAGAGCTGATAAACATGTTTTTAAGCAACCAAAAATTAATTAAGGCGTTCTATATTTTTATATAAATAAGTAACTTAATATTGTATAAATTATAATTGTAGCAGATAACATGAACACGATAAAAGACGCGGGCAGAATATAAATTCTAAAAGAAGCTGTACAAATTTCAAAGTTTATTTGAAATGAAATCGTTATCAATTGATTAGCTAGATAAATAAATGCTTGACTTTTGGATTAGACTCATTTGCCGACGCCTAGATTGCATACTTTGTGGCTGCTTGTGAAGATGAGATGTCAGTCAATCAATCAACGCCTGTGTTTTCCACATTGCAGCTTATCTTAAAGCGCTTTTCAATGGTCTACAATGAATCTGTAAGATACTTTTGTGGCCAGATGATGCTATTCAAGTAGTTGCAACTTGACCACAACAGCTTCAGCTCATGGCTAAGCATCTTACAAGCGTTTTGGTCAAGTCTCATTCACGGACACGCACACGCACACTCGCACACACACACACACACACTCAGGCACACTCGCACACACACCTGCCACTGACAGCAGCCTCAATAGCCCCGGCAGTTCACTAGCCCTTGCTGCTGCTGCAACTGCTATTGCAAGTATCTAAACTAGAATGTTTGCTTAGTATCTTTTACACTGTGCTGCACAGTTGCCGGAGAATGGTTTCTCTATGTGTTGGTTGGATGTATTCTTCCCTCCTTTCTATCTTCCGTTGGTTGCAGCTTGCTAACTGGTCTCGGACTGTTGTCTAGTCATACGTTTGTGGATGCTTTGCATGCTACTCGACTAGCACAAACAGTGCCACACACACACTGACTGACACACACACAGTCACAGACACCCCTTGTGTAAAAGGGGCAGCGGGGTTTTGTTGTATGACATATAAAAGTCAACTTGAATGCGCTGTGTAAATTTAGCCACCCAGCATTCACTTTTGCATTGCATTTTGCTGCCTTCTAAAGACCTGTGTGTGTGTGTGTGTGTGCATTCTACACTGTTGCAACTTTAAGTAGTTGTGTGTGTGTGCCAAGGAAATGGTTGCATTTGAAAGGAATTTGCCTTTACAAGATTTTACTCTTTGCAATTTACACGCGCCGCGTACTTTTCCTTATATATATATAGAGCCATACATTTCTATGTTTATATATATATCATGCTGTATATGTATTTGCTGATATGCACATGTATTGTGTGCATTTGGCTTTTGTAAATGTTGCTTTCTTATTACATGGCATTATATCGTGTCGTATATAAAGTAGTTGCTTGCTGACGTTTGCTGTTTCTCTCGCAGGATGTTGTTTGCTCCAGCCTCAGCAGGCAAAGGCGGCGGAAGTCATCTTCAGAAAAGTAGTAAAAAAAATGGAACAAACTTTTTTTTGTAAATGGCCAGGCTTCTGTGCTTAATTAGCAAAAAAAAGATAGCTTGTAAAAAATGTTTCTTGATACTGCGAAAGATAATTTAAAATCAGGCCAAGTGGCAGCGAGATTTTACAACTATCGGATTTCTCATGGCTTAAATTATTTAATATTTCCTGATTGCACTACTATATAAATCATAAATTTTTTTTCGCATTTAAGATATCCAAACCAAATCCAACAATTACAATTGTCACTGTGCCCTATATAAGAGCAAAACAGAATCATGCTCAGATATGATTATTGTGTTGCCTGAAATTAATTGAAACTACCAATAAATGGTTAATTTGTTTATGCGCCCTAACTAAATAATTTATTTAATATATTCGGAACTAGTTCATTATATTTATTCCAATGAAGCAAGGTTTTCCTTCTTTATGCCATTCCGTGATTTGTCAAATATAAAATTGCTGAGTCCCGAAATGAACCTAAAGCATCATTCAAAAGTCACTCCAAATGTTGACCATTTGGGAATGGGGAACACACACACACACTCACCCACGACGCACACACACACACTAACACAGACATATGCGTTCCTCTGCCTGCAGCTTCCCTTTGACGACTGCTGCTCCTGTTGTTGGCATTCAGTGTCAGGCATCTATGGCTCAAGTGTTTGCATTTTACAACCACACACTTGCAGACACTCACCCACACTCACCCACACACACACACACACAGCTGCAAATGGGTGTGTGCTTTATACGTTTTGTGTTTGTGCGTTGGCATTTTGTAGAAGAGTTGCTAGCACCAGCTTAAGTGAAATGTAGCTGACCTAAGCTACAAAATAAACACAAATGCAAGGCAAACACACACACACACACACACACACACACGCAAACACACACACGCACACACTTAAAAGCAGCGCACGTAGGCAAGTTAAAGGACAATGAAAAAAACAAATGTCAGTGCACATGGTAAAAAATTGGCGAGCAAAAGAGAAAGAGAGATAGCAAAATTTTGTATATATGAATCTATGTATGTATGTATGTGTGTGTTGATTGTCAAGGTCGCCGTCACATAACCATCTAACTAACTAATTTCATTTTTTGGCGTTTTTCTGTACTAATCCTATTTGCAATTTGCCTCCCAACTTTTCCCTCAGGCAAGTAAACAATAAACAGGGCACATATAGCTAAGCAGAAGACAGAGAGAGAGATTTTGTGTGAGAAACGGGAGAGACACAAGTGAACAAATAACTCTCTTACTGTAACAATATATATATATATATATATATACATATATATATTGATATATAACCCAACTCCAGCAATATCAAGAAACAAAAGCAACAACAACAGCAGCAGCAAATAACAAGAAAATCGGTGGTGAAACGCACACACCCACACACACACGAGGAGAGAGAAAGTGAGAAAGACAAGGAGGAGAGATAGAGGGAGAGAGAAATATAGAGTGAAAATTCAAAGAACATGCTCAGCTCTCTGGACGCGCTGGCCGGTAAAATAGCCAAAGCGACGCCGGGCACCGGCGCCGTGGCGGCCAGTGCCAATGGCAATAAGCCAACAAATAATGCACATCATCCGGCGCATCAGCATCATCAGGGTGCACGGCATCAACTGGACTATGATTATTCGGCCGTTGAGATCGAACCGCCCGCCGAACAATTGGCAAATTCGCCGCGCAGCGAGCGGGAGCGATTGCAACAGGCGCAGCACGCCTACGAGCAGCAGGCGCAGGCTGAGCTGGAGTTCGGTTTGGCCGACGTCGATACCAAAAGCTGCCTGACGCTGCTCCAGCATCGGCGCAGTAGTCAAAATATGCACCTGCTCAATAATGCACATCCGGGCAAATCGAATAATGGTCATGCCCGGCATCAGCAGCATTATCATCATCCGTATCAGCGTCCGTTGCGGCCAGTGTCGCCTGCGGTGCAACAGCAGCAGCAGCAGCAGCAGCAGCAACAGCAGCAACAGCAACATCAGCAACAGCAGCAGCAGCAGCAACAACAACAGCAACAGCACAGTCCGGCGCAGCAGCAGCAGCAATCGCCATATCAGCAACAACTATCGCATTTGGCCGCGCTGCAGGATCATCATCAGGAACTGCTGCAATCACAGCAGGAACTGTTCCACAAGCAGCTGATCAACTTGCAACACCAACAGGAAAGAGAGCGCCAGGCTACAGTTAATTATAATGATAGCTGCAACAGCGACCACAGCGACTCACAGCATGAGTACAAGATTTGCCTGAGGGATAGGTGAGTGTCTGACACGCCTACAGACTAAAAAAAACCCCCTCCATACAACATGACAACAAAACCCAACCCAACCCGTGCACGTAATGTTCCATCTTAGTGCTGTCATTTTTGTGGCATATATCGCAAAAGTTTCCCTGCTAATTAGTACCCTTTTAAAACCATAATCAACCATATTTGCACCGTAAAATACGTATATAAAATATACTCTATTTTTGTTGTTTTATACTTATTCCAGACATTGCATGTTTGCATGCACTCCACAACAACAGCACACCACAAAAAAATTAAAAAATTGTTTTAAAAACAAACTTAATTCATTAACTAAAATCAACAACCGAACGTTGAGTGAAAGAGTGGGCATTGAGGTGGCCGCCTGCCTGTTGTTGGTCATACAGTAAAAATGCATTAAAAAGCAGATATATATATATATATATGTACATGAAAATAACATCGGGGAGTCAGCGACTTGTATGTTATTCACATGACTGGACGGGTGCGCAAAGTGCACTTATATTTATTCCCCCAGGTGCTGCATATGGGAGCTGAAGTATCTCGAGTCAGACAACACTTCAAATAGCTCGTTCATCAGCGGGCACATTTATAAGCTAGTTAATCAGAATTTATTGATTTAATTAAAAAAATTTAACTTGTTACCCAAGCGAATTAAATTCTTTCGGCTTTTTCCAATGCACTTAAAGTCAGCTTAACCTGTTCTCAAATATTTTAGATATAGATAGATACAACTACATTATTGTCAAAAGTTATTAATTTATTTTTTACATGACTTGGCAACTTGTCGTTAATTAATGGCTTATAAATTTTTAATTGAATTTTACCAATCTATTCATCAGCCTTTAGTTATTCTTGCTGTTAAATATTTGACATTTCTATATGATTATGTTGTTTATTCTATTTAATATGTATGCGTTTATATTTCAATTACTCGTTTTTAAGGTGCTGCCAAATATCAACTACTTATAGATTTGTTATCCTTTCATAACTGAATATCTATCACCAGATGTTTAATTCATTTTCAGCATTTTGTTTTGTCCATCATTCACATAATGCAATTCAATTTAATTATCGCCTGCAGTGAGTAAATGTTTAAATGCAAACAATAATTTATCACGCAGTTAATAGCAGCATAGTTGATATATATTTTTTATTTATGAGTCTGGATTCAATTGAGCTTAATATAAATGAATGACAACTATTAATTGCTTTCATGCAGAAGAATACAAGAACTTCAATCTGTGAAGTGATTATTGTCAAATATATTGAAATATTGTTATTAAATTGAAATATTAAAGTTATTTGTAAAGTGACAAGTGCTAAATTGAGTCTTAATTTGAATAATGCTTGACACTTATATTAACAAATAAATATATTTAAGGAATTCAGTGAATCATGCCAACTTCTTGTGCAACCACTTGTTTGAGTGTGTTTGCATTTTGAGTTGTATGCGTTTGAATACAGTCACAGCATTCATTCTTTTATTGCTGCTGTCTACGAATCTTTTTGTAGTCTGTCATGTTATGTCTTCAGTGTAAACACGACAAAAACCACAAAAGGGAAACACTAAAACAAGGTAAAACCAAAGAAGACGCCCACTCAAAAAAAAAAAAACGCCTCAAAGCGTGCAACACAATTTTGTGTGGCACGGAACAGATGTAATTTGTTGGCTTTGCCTCGGCTCAAAGTAACAAACGAACAGCAACGACAACAGCAACAATAGGGCACCTTGACAACAACAACAAACCGAATTTCACGTGACAAATTGCTGCTGGGCAAATGTTGTAACAACGTCTCAAGCAATGAAGTTACACAGAAAGCCAGAGAGAGGAGAGAGGTAAAAAAAGTTAGAAAGAGATAGCAAACAAACAGAACCTGTGACACGCACACTCACACAGAAACACACACACACACATACACATGACATTTAACTTTATTATACCTACACACATGTTCGTTTGTACATTTTATTGCTATGGCTCTTAACTAATTTAATGTATAATAACATTTGACATATTGTTTTTCGTGTTTTCGCTTTGATTTGTTGCCCATGAAACGTTGCCCTTTGGGTTTTTGACTGCTCCCCGACTTTCCCTCCGCTATCAGCCTTATAGTTTGTCCGTTTGCTTTCCGAATAACCAGCTATTTTTCACACATGCAAATATTAGGGTGCTAGGCGTAGGCGCCGTTCTGACAGCTGAGCACCAAACTTAATTACACTGAGAAAAATAGGTAGAAGTTTAGTCAATTTTAGTTTTGACTTTATGTTCCATTTTGACCGTTTTTTCGAATCATTTAATAAGTAGGTTTTTAATAAGTATTCAATTTTTTAAATTGAATTGAAGAAAGACGAGTTAGGGCTAATACAATTTTTGAGTTTCAATTAGATTGAAAATTTTTTTATATCTATACATAATCAATTAAGCATCTTATTTATGTCGTAAAAGTTCTTCAAACAATTTAGGATATTTTTTATCAGTGCATTTTTCTCCCAGTGTATTTCACCTTTAGTCTGGCCATTTTAATGCACTTTGCAACGCAAAACTTTTCATTTATTTTTATGCACCAGATAAAAGTGTACGTTGAATGCTACATATGACATTTTATTGTTTATTGTTTTTTCTGTAATTTGTTGAACCTCTTGTTAATGTTGTTTCTTGTTATAGTTCGTTGTTGACATTTGCGTGCTTGGGCCTGGGTGGTCCTTTTAGGAGAGTGTCAACCTAACCGTTCATTGACTTTAAAGCGCGTGTTGTAATGCAATTAGCCTTAAAAAATGAAAACTCCCCGCTCGTAGCTGGGTAATCGAAATCAGTGAGAAACGAGGGATTTGCATGTGACGGGCCAACAGGCAATTAGTTTCGCCAGAAAGAAAGCAACGGTGAGAGAAAGCAAATATACAGATGGAAAGCTTGAATTACGAGCTGATGACACAGATAGAGGGGCTATCCATAATAATTACGTCAATTTCTATTTGCGTTTGCACTGTGCAAAACAAAATGAGAGGGCCTGTCCAGTCGGGAATATTAGGGAAAGTGAAAGCCGAGTGACAAAAGCGCCGGCAAATAAACAACAACAGCAACAGCACGTAACAACAGCAGCAACAACAACTATAAACAAACGTGAACAAACACTTGCAAGTAAACAAAAACTGAATGGTTTTTCATTTATTAAAGTGGCTACACAGCGCAGAGGGAGGGAGGAAGGGAGGTAGGGGCGCAGTTCGGACACGTAAGCGAGCACACAATATGGATGAGAGGTGAGAAGTGGGACTTGCATATGTATGAGACAAGTGATGTTCATGTGTGTGTGTGTGTATGGTTTGTGAGTGTGACTGTGCCATGCACCAGCACTAAATACTCTGAGAATAACTGCCTTTACAGATAGGTTGATAAAGAGTATCGCCATACTATCTTCCAGGCGACATAGAAAACTTACTTTTTAAATAATTAATATAAAATAATTGCGAACTTGTTTACATTCTTAAAAAACTGATAGAGAAAACGAAACAGAGTATAAATAATATTTAATAAATTAAAGTTCAAACTCAATTCGGTTTTAGCATTTTTGCTTGATCTATAGTCCAACTCTTGTTTTTGTGTATGGGAATAAGTAACTCTTTAAAGTATTGCTAAAATATTTTCCTGACAATTTCACTTCCATTTTGATTCGCATTAAATTTGTATGAGCTGCTTACTTAAGCTGTTATGCCCTTTGAGAGATAGAGAAACAAACACGAGTCCTTGCATGGATGTTCTCGTGCTGACTATAGAAAATCCTACCCTTAGCCTATGTGAGTGCTTGGCGCCTTTGGCTTTGGCTTTGCATTCTCTATTATGCATGCCAAAGCAACGAAAACAACACTCAGAGTTACACACTCACACACACACACACAAACACATATAACATACGTAAACAGCTGCGTTTCATTTCAATTGTTGCAGTTGCGCGGGGCGTGTTGCAGCCTTCGCTTTAAGTTGTTGTTGTTGATTATGTTGGTGCTGTTGTTGTTGTTGCTTTTGTGACCCTTAGGGCTAAACAGCCTAATTTAACCGCACAGCAGTTCAGCGCGAGGCTCGGATTCATTTTCACGGCCAACCCACTGAGAATTCATTTTTTTTATTTTTCTAAATTCCTATAAATTCATATATATGTATATGCAGTCATAAGCAAAGCTTATACATACCTATTGTCTCAACATATGTATTTAAATATGTATTTCTGTGTGCGTGCACCTTTATTATTTTATGATAATTTTATATGCATAAATGTTGGAAAAATTTTTGGCATTGGTATGTTTGTTTTTAGGGGATGTGTCTGTGTGTGTTTTTGTGGGTGGCATGTCTATTTTGCATACGCTTTTCATTGTTCAAAGCTATTTGCAAAATTTGTTATTTAAATAAAAAAGAAGTCGCATATAAATTATATGCATGAGAACAGTTTAAAAAGGGGGCGCATGGTTTTTTGACATATACGTGATATTTTTGCTATTTGTGCAAAAACGGAACCAACTGTCAGCCTAACAAATATTTGAGCAAATGCATGCGAATAAACTTGTTTTAATTGTTTGCAAAAATGGAATGTTTTAGTTCACAGGCAAATGTGATGATAGCTGGTGAGAGAAAAGGAAAAAAATATTTAAAACATGTGAAACTAAGTAAAATGCTTTTTAAATGATTTGTTTTCAAGATTGCATTAAAATTATTAAATCCTAAAATTCGTTATTATTCCTTAACCTACCTGTTGATTTGTTATTTCATCCAGCTGCTTATTCTTAATCCTAAGCTAGTCAATATTATTTTATAATAAATTATTAAGAGCTTCAATGTCAAATTCATATTCAAGCCAACCAGAAGGAAATAAAATTTGTTAGCTAATCGTACAAATTTCTAGGCTTTTATTTTCTACTTACTATATTTTCCAAATTTCGTTTGCTTGGAATTTTCTTTGGCCTTCGTCTTTTGTGAATGTGGCTTTAAAAGAAAATTGCATGCTAAACAAAACAGACCGCAACATAAATAAAAGAGAAAACAAATAATGCTTACAAAATGGTGAAAATCTAGTAAAAAAAAAAGAAAAAGCAAAAAAAAATTCGGAAAAAAGGAAAAATTCAGCTAGAAGCGACGCTGACGATGCCGCAAAAACCAAAAAACTAGCAAAGTTCATTTCCACACCAAAATCAATGAACCAAGCGGCGGCAACCAGACACACACACACACACACACGCACACTCAGACACACAACAAACTGAGACACAGACAGGGTACAGCTTGTTGGGGTGGGTCTGGGTTGGGGCTCTGAAAATGGGTAACAGCTTTGCAGCTTTTGTTTTGCCATTGCGGCGAATATAGGGTCGCAATCGTTGGCTTGCCAAGGAACTGAGCGGCAGGAGGGGGCTGCCATGCCTGATGGCTGCCGGAGTCAGCCAACTGTAGCCGAGAGGAGACCGCAACGCAGTTACAAAAACACACACACACACACACACACACACACACAGCAAACACTAGCAAAAGAAGCAAATGCGGAGCCGAACAAAACTAACCGCAATTTTCGAGGCGCTTGCATGCAATAGAAAAAGAAATAAAAAAACTATACAAAAAATGGGTTGATAAAAAATAAGAAAACTATAGCATAGCAAACGGCCGGCGCCGGTGCTGCTTATTTTATTAATGCTCCACGCTGTTTTCACTTTTTGCACAAACTTTTATTTTATTTCAGTTTTTGTTTTTTTTTTTATTGCTATATACAAACATATATATTTTATTTTATTTACTTTATGTGGCCAGAGGGGAGCAACAACTACAGAGTAGCCAACTGTTGGGCGCCACATTTTCATGCACTGAAATTAAAGCATAAAATGGAGAGTATAGAACTACGCATTCTTGATGAAGCGTTGCATAGATACTTTCTTATATTTAAAGCGTAGAATATATTTAGGATTGGCGTTAAAAAATGTAGTTTTGGTATACGAAACCGATTTCTTTTTCAAGACAAGCTAATTGTACTTATAAACTTTATATGATAAAAAAATATATTAGGAACATTGAATTCGTTATCGTTTAGGTTTCGTAGGTAAAATTAGTCAAAATGTGAGCTTGATGGATAATTTTGTTATTTTTGGTCTAAATATCCTAACCAAACTTGGAATTTATGAGCATATGCTTGTTATTAAAGCATTTGGTAAAAATGGCAGACATTTTTTTATGTAGGGTATCTAATACCGATTCGTTCACTTGTATGTATTATATATGTTTGCTAAAGCTAAAGTTCATTGCAGTAGGGTATTTCCCTTTTCATCTTACCATTCGTTCTTTATTTCTTCGTTTGTTGTTTGTATTTTACTCTTCGTTTGTTGAACAAAAACCGCAGTATCGACTCTATCGACTGCTCTTTGGCATTTCATTCACTAATTTTGGGGCTTGTACTTTGGGCCAAGCGAACGAACGGTTTAGTTATTGGTTTCGGTACCACACACTCGAGGGCCCATCGGTATGGAAAAAACTTTGCAGACCGCTGCGAGGGTTTCTACACAGACTGCGTGTGAGTGTGTGTGTGTGTGTGTGTGATTAATACTTTTGGTCAGGCATTAAGCCCAAAACTCTGGTTGTGTTTTATTTGAACAGGCAACAAACCCCCTGTTCAATTTTTTTGTGCATCGGCTCTTACATTTTATTTTGTACGAACCTTAAGGACACTTGAGTAATGATGGAACAGACCGAGCAGCAGCAGCATCCGTGCCCCGCCACCCGTTGCCGTCTCGACTACCGCAAATTTGCGGCGCATTCTCGACCCTGTTTGAAGCTCCATTGCAAAAGTGCTGACATGTTATTTGTGCAGTTAACGAGCTGAGTTATTTTGCGGGCACAAACCGCACTTGAAAGAAAAAAGAAAATTGTAAAAAATAAAAAGGAAGATATATATACTATATATATGGCAAACCAAACGACCGCGCATAAAAAGCAGCTCTTGACTCTGTCCATTGATTTTCACTTTTCTGCTTAACAAATTAAATGTATTTTGGGGGCTCGAACCTCGACTCTTTCTATGCGTAACGTTATTGTTGTTTGTTTATGCGATTGCCGCTCATTAAAATCGAATTGCAATATTTATGGCGAACACAAAACCCTCGACATCCACTGCGCCCAGTTTTATATTTCAAATTAACATTTGCACACGTTTCCAGCTTTATTTATTTGCTGCGACTGCATAATTTAGTGTGTGGCTTCAATTTGCCCCTCAATTAGCTCCGAACATTAAATGGTAATTCTCTGTTGCATTTTATAAGAGTTTAATTAAGTGGTGTTGCCTCATGGCTTGTGTTTCACGAAAGAAAGCGTTCGATGGCGAATATTAAATACCCTATATATAACGAATATATTATATTATTGAAAATCTTGTTAAACAACAAGTGGGATGGGGAATAATTATAGTTTTGCTTATAAAAAACCTCCATTGAAAGAAAATGTTAATTTCTCTTTGTGGCATTTAGCCACATCGGAGCGTTAACTGTTGGTAATCTCTGCTTTTGTCAATAAAAATTACATGAAACCTTTTTAAAACAGCGGCAGCAAATTTTCGTTCACATTTTTAAGATTTTATTTAAATTTTTATGGAATGTGTTACCTTATTGCTAGCTTACTCACGCTATCCAACTTTGCTTTTACCCAGTGCCTTGTCAACAATTTCATAAATTAAAATGACGCTTCAACGCCATCTACAAAGCCAAAAAAATAAGGAGTGAAATGCAAAAAAATGTTGCCAAGCTCACGACCGTCAAAGGGTTGCAGACATTTTCTTGTTTATTACCTTATTTTATATATATTTTTTTGGTTTCATTGGCTTTTTCATTGCCAACAGACGAGCCCCAAAAAGTATGCTATGTGTACAGAAAGCGCAGAAAACAATAAAACATAAAGCGCAAAACAATTGCCGGGGTCGCTGTTGTTGTTTTTGCTGTTGCTTTTGTTATTACCTTGGAGATTAATTAATTGCAAGGCACAAAAATATGCTACAAGTTGAGCGCTTGCCCCCTCATATCCTCGCTCCACCAAACTTCACGGTTCCAACGGTTCCGTCAGTCATTTCCGGTCGCTTCCTCCGCCTGCATTTATGAGTGCGCCAACAGGCACAAAACAAAACTCGAACAACAACAAGATGATAATTTTCAGGCTCGTTTCGATGCGCCTCCCCTTAACAGCACCTCCCCCGCCTATTGTTTATGGCTTTTTCTTTTATAAAGTGGAAAATTGCAGACAGCATTGTTTGTTATTTATTGCCATTTTGATATGAAAACCTTTTTTACGCCACGGGCTTTATATATAAGGAAATCAAGCCAACATCAATGCCCATTTTAGGGGCAACTTTATGGGGGCCTTGTGTGCCTATTTGGCCTGTCATAAAAGGCAGGACTAATGATTTGTTTTTGCCCTGCTTCATCAATATCAAGTGGCTGACAATGACAGGCCCCAAAACAATGAATAGTTAAGCGCGCTGACTAGATATTAGCATAGATGATTAACATAAAACTTAGCGGAATTTACATTGATTGGTTTTCTCGTCTATTTATAGGGTTTGTTCTATCGATTTCTTACAAAATCGTGTGTACTATTATTTTTAGTACATGTTCAATAATAATTCGCAATTATTATTGACATTATAATTTGATTATTTTATACTCGTTCACGAAGTGAAAAGAGTATGTTGGTTTTGTGCTACTGATGATAGAGACTTCACGCCCACTGGGAGACTGGCAAATCGATAACATGTCGATACACCACAAATTGCATGTCGATAAACGGTGAATATTTCTCTAACATTAAAGTTAGTCACCAAACTTGGATAGATATTTAGATTTCTGGTGACCTCCACAATTTTAAAGCTAGATTCACCAAATTAGGCAGACAGTGTTTGGGTGACTTCCTCTTAAGGTCACACCACCACCCTAAAAATTCTATATTTTTAAAAATAAGTAAGATAACTTCGGCGTACTGTGAACGAGTATTACGCAGCCGGTTACGTCCGACTGCAATGTTATTGCTTGTTTTTTCGTACTTTTATTTTATTAAATTAAACCACCTCATTTTATTTTAACCAACCAACCGTTCGAATCATTTATAATTGTCATGTATTGTTTTTTATTGTGCACATATATTTGGTAAGCGCAGTAACAGTATGTTATCGCATATAGTAATTATTTTTCTATATATCTCTTTGTTGTTTACATATATACACATCTCATCCTTATAAAAAATTATTTTTAAAATTAAAATGATTTCGTTAGACCTCCCACAGTAGCTGTTTGGCTCGTATTTTTATTTCACTTTGCAATATAATACGCTTTTGATTATCCGCCACAGATTTTTCATATTATCCGTCTTTGTGTGCTAACTCAATCAGTGTTGTAAAATTGTAAAGCGCCACCTACGTCCGTTCGCTCGTGCCCCACACACTTAGCCTGTCAACCCTTCTTAGCATTGAAATCAATTTGACAAAAGCCACATAAATTTAAATAAATTGCGGCCACATAAATTTAGACATGAACTAACGGGAGAAAGGAATCGAGAGTGAGAAAGACCAACAAAAAAAAGGAGCAGAGAACGAACGCTTTATAAAGCAAAACACAAATAAACTTACAGGCGACGACTCAACTAACAAAACAAACAGAAGGGTAAGCGAGAAACTAAAGCGGAGTACTGTTAGCCCGAACAGGGCTTGGATAGAGAGCGAGAGAGAGGGTATTTGGGGTTGGGCAATGTAAACGAAAAATTCAGTTGGTTCTGCTAGTAAGTCTTCCTTTGCCGCCTCCCCTCACTCACTCACTGACCGTTCGGATAACTAACGAAAATAGAAACAACAAATACAATTTAAGCCGAGAAAATCAAAATGAAGCATAAACAAACACAGCGCCAAGAAGCGGCGGCAACTGCGAAAAGTAAATGGAGCCAATAATAGAAAAAATATATACGTATAAGAAGATTGTAGTGGCAGGGTTCCTGATCAGAGGGGAGAAGAGAGAGAGTTGGGGTGAGCTTGTAGCTGAAACAAGTTGGCAGGCCAAACAGGAAAGTGTATAAATGAAAAGAAATCGAAACCGATTGCTGCATCATATACCAATACACATGTACATACAGTCAAAGAAAGTATACCTTATTTATAGCATAGCTGTTATAAAATTTATCGACTTTGTCTTAAAAAATTGAACTTCATTTTGTTCTAAAAAAATCGTATAAGTGAATTATCTTTGATTTAATGAAAACTATAAAGACTCGTAAATGGTAAATGAAAAATAAATTGTAAAGTAAAAAATGTAAAATATTCTTTTTTTTATTTATTTGAAAGTATTTTAAATTTTTTGGAATAGGAAAAGTAACATAAATTTAATATTTTGCATTCAGACTTAGAAATTTGTACCTTAGCATTTTTCGCTGACTGAAAATCCAATTTGTTATGCTTTTCTCTGAGTGTAAATATATATGTGTATATGTTGAAGGCAACACGATAAGCAGCGCCAGACCAAAAAACCCGACGGGCCAGCATAAATGAATGCTAAACAGGCGTTGGCCAGCAGCTGAACGTAAACAAACCCCCCGCGTAGCCAATGCCCCCAAGGGAATGGCTGGCTGGCTGGCTGGCCGACGAGCCGCGTAGTAGCCGGCAAAAAAAGGGCTTTTCATAATATTTTTAGACATTTGACTTTTGATTGAGCGCATTACACGGTCGCTCCACCCACTGCAAAGGCCGCCTGGCTCCACACCAGCTCCCGTTGCCAGTTTGCCCGACTGGGTTGGCTTACAATTTGACTGCCGCAATTTATTTGGGCTTCGCGCCGCCTCGCACCACCCACATTCTCGCCCCAAACTGGCAACTGGCGAATCAGCTGGGCTAAGCATTGAGCGCTATAAAATTAGATTGTCTTGGGCTTAGGGCATAGATTTGGGCGCGTTGGATTGCCACAACGTTTTTATTGAAAATCTTAGTCAAATATCTAAACGGCGGTGTTTTATTACCTGTTTGTGTTTTTCCGCTGTGCTCCTTGTACTTGTTCTTTATGCTATTGTTGTTGTTTTTGTTGATATTGTGGCATATTTAGCACGTGTTTTACATTACAAGAGCTTAGGGTTTTTTTTGTTTATTTTTTCTTTGCTTGTGCGGCCACAAGATTTGAAAGTGGTGAAGGAAAATTACAGGCCGAACGGAAATGCTAAAAGTAGTTTATAGATTGTCTAATCTTAAGCTGTAGAAAGGGATACCCTGTACTCGCAAAATGGCCAACAAAGGGGGCTATAAATTTGTTCATAGTTTTGTCTTTGATATAAATAATACATTCATTTAGAATGAGTTTTCCTTGAGTATGCTGAAATTATTTTGTTAAATTTATCAACTCAATCTTATATACGTCATATACTTTTACGTCACTCTAATTTCACCCTAAATTACATCCATCTCTGTTGTTTAATAAACCCAATTCAGCTTTCAATTGAAATTTTTGCCAGCCTTTTGAATTCGCTGTACCAAAATATTGTTTTAAGGAAATTAAATCTTTTAATGTTTGGCTCAGACAGTCGCCAGCTGTTGTGTGGACTTGTGAAATGTTCGGGTTGGGGGTTAAATTGTGAGGCAACCCACCGACAGTTACCCGAAATCTTTCACAAGTTCATACAACATCTGGCTGCTGTCTGAGCCAAATCAAAATTCAACTTTTGGCAAGCCGAAAAAGAAAAGAAAGCAAAAGTGACAGACGCTCGCTAATTTTCAACTTTTCTTTATGAAAACTGCTGGTGGGTCAAGGGGGGGAGGGAGGAGGGTGCATTGCAGGACTTTAAAAATGTTTGCCTGTTTTTATTTATTTAATATTACGACGTCGACTTTGACGTTTTTCTTGTTCCCGCTGACTGACTTCCTTCCGCTTAGCTCATTAAACACATACAGCAAAAAAAAAAACTGCCAACTTTTTGCTCTTTATCCCGTCCCCTGGTGCCCCTCCCCCGCCTCTGTTTGTTTGCCTGTCGCAGACATAACTCTCTGGCAGTGTCTTTGGCATTTGTATTCTGCTTTTCATTGCTTTCCAGCGAAATGTGAAATGTGTTTTCTTTTTTTCTGAGCATTGAAGGCACTCGAGGGAGTTTTCTACCCCAAGATTTCAGTTCATGCACAACCCTCTGTGCATATTATTTATTTGCCGTGTTTATGCCGTGGCTGCATAATTTTATTTTCTTGCTTAAAAAAGAATTAAAAGCGGTTTTCTGTTTTTTTGGGGGTTCTGGTTTTTATTTTAAATGCGCTAAATCGCTTTTATGTGCCTTGCTGCCAATTTACGCACATTGCGCATACGCAGCGTGAACTGATGGTATTTTTGTTTCCCCTTCTTGCTGGAGTGCTTTTCAAGTGAGCAAAGGTTTTTTTTTTAGAAATTGTTAACATTAACATTTAGGTTTTATGTGGGTACGATTTGTTAATGGCCTCGGATAAAGGGCAATGTGCGTAGAAAAAAATATGGGTAACTTGTGGTTTAATTTGTGGTTTTTGTGAGGCATATAATGCTGGAATTTGGTGTATGGCATCGCATGGCATATAAATAAAACAAACAAAGCGGACGTAACCGACTGCGTAATACTCGTTTACAGTAGACAAAAGTTATTATTGTAATTTGGGAAAAATATAGAATTTTTACATTTTGCATGTGAGCGGCGCCAAAAATTTTCGGCTCGATCTTAAGAGGATGTCACCCCAACACGGTTTGCCAAATTTGGAGACTATCGCTCTTTGCCGGAGCGGAAATGGACGTAGCCGTGAACTTTTTACCCGTATGTAAAAGTTTAACCCTTTCAAATTTGGTGACTAACTCTAAAACTGTGGGAGATATACGCTTTCGTAATCTGAGGGGGTCACCACCACGTACCAAATTAACTCTCGCTTTGATATTGGGAAATATTCACCTTTTATCCATTTTCGATCGTCATGTTACCATGTTGCCACCCTCTCTGTGGGCGTGGCACAAATACCTTAACACTTTGTCTGATGCGGGTACACACGAGTAAATATTCAAGGTTTCAAGTCGCTAGCTTCAATATCGCCGAAAATAAATGCTTTTATACTGACAGACGGACGGACGGACGGACAACAAGTCGGACATTGCACAAACCCAATACACTTTTCACTTTGTAAACGTGTATTAAAACCGATTCCGAGGGGTCAAATTTTTTGTCAAAAATCATGCAAAAATGGACAACAATTTTAACATGTAAAGCTCTCGGTTCTACAGCTCCCATATTTCAAACGCCCATAACTTTGTCAAAACTGAACCGATTTTCACGTATGATGGCATTTTGTTCATGATTTGTCCTCTAGATTGATTCTGCATTTAAAATATATGCACTATTGAAAAAAATTTTTTTTTGGAATTTTTTGAGAAAAAAAACATGTACCCCCCCCCCTTACTCATTTTGAAAAACAATTTTTTTTCAAAATTCAGAATCCGGAATTTCTATATTTAATCGATTGTGGTGGTCACAATTAGTAGAAAAAACAACATTAAAACCGATTCTGAGGGGGTCAAATTTTTTGTCAAAAATCATGCAAAAATTTACAAAAATTTTAACATGTAAAGCTCTCGGTTCCACAGCTCCCATATTTCAAACGCCCATAACTTTGTCAAAACTGAACCGGTTTTCACGTATGATGGCATTTTGTTCATGATTTGTCCTCTAGATTGATTCTGCATTTAAAATATATACACTATTGAAAAAAAATTTTTTTTGGAATTTTTTGAGAAAAAAAACATGTACCCCCTCCTTACTCATTTTGAAAAAAATTTTTTTTTCAAAATTTAGAATCCGGAATTTCTATATTTAATCGATTGTGGTGGTCACAATTAGTATAAAAAACAACATTAAAACCGATTCCGAGGGGGTCAAATTTTTTGTCAAAAATCATGCAAAAATTTACAAAAATTTTAACATGTAAAGCTCTCGGATCCATAGCTCCCATATTTCAAACGCCCATAACTTTGTCAAAACTGAACCGATTTACACGTCTGATGGCATTTTATTCATGGTTTAACTTGTAGATTGATACTGCATTTAAAATATATGCATTTTTGAAAATAAATTTATTTGGATTTTTTTGGGAAAAAAGCATGTACCCCCTTACTCATTTTGGAAAAAATTTTTTTTTCAAAATTTAGAATCCGGAATTTCTATTTTTAATCGATAGTGGTGGTCACAATTAGTATAAAAAACAACATTAAAACCGATTCTGAGGGGTCAAATTTTTTGTCAAAAATCATGCAAAAATTGACAAAAATTTTAACATGTAAAGCTCTCGGTTCTACAGCTCCCATATTTCAAACGCCCATAACTTTGTCAAAACTAAACCGATTTTCACGTCTGATGGCATTTTGTTCATGATTTGTTCTCTAGATTGATTCTGCATTTAAAGTATATTCATTTTTGAAAATAAAATTTTTGG
Organism: Drosophila robusta; assembly: GCA_035043565.1. Lineage (NCBI taxonomy): Eukaryota > Metazoa > Arthropoda > Insecta > Diptera > Drosophilidae > Drosophila > Drosophila robusta. The sequence continues at coordinate 4,648,268 of JAWNMW010000583.1, read as the reverse complement.
GATAAAATATCACGTACTTACTCTTGCACATTCTATAAAAATTTTGCTTTAAAAATTTTACACAATTAACTTTGGTTATTTATAATAATAGTACACATAAATTAATCTCTTTCTAAACTAAATGTTTATCATATCCCTCACTGTGAAGAACCTCATTTTGGTGCATCTACTTCAGAATTACGCCAACTATTTGTGAGCTCTGCTCTCACTCACGTGACTTGGCCGATCAGCAACATGCAACTGGCAGTTGCACAGAGCACAGAACTTTTTGCACTCCCTCTCTCTCTTTGTCTGAAACTAGTTGTCTGTTGACCTGTCCGTGTGCATTGGCCACTTAAAGACAAAGGCTGAGTTGTTGCCGGTTTGCCAATCGACGGTGCAACGAAGCGGCAAATGCAACACCACGACACGACAGCCACAACAACAACAACAATGGCAATAGCAATAACAGCAACTCGAGTTCAACATGCAGACTTTAACACAGTGGATATCATTTCCGGCTAAATGCGTTTACAGAATGGCAGACAGTGCGAAAGGGCGAGGGAGCAGCTGCAGCAACATAGACATAAACAGGCTGCAACATAACATTTTCCCTTACTTCAGTTCACCAGCTTAAAGCTGTCATTCCCTGCCACACGCACATAAGTATGCTACACTTTTTGCGCTGCTCACACACAGACAGCCACACACAATCACACGGCATTAAAACCGAAATTGCATTCAAAATTCCATGCCTAGACGCTGACAGGCGTCGTCTGGGCCACTGACATAGCCGTCTGGGCCAAGACTACCAGCCAAAGTATCGTTAGCAACATTTGTGGCAGCCAAAGCAGCGTCGAATGGCGCAGCCAATAAGCGAAGGCACCGCAGCCCCACCCACCTCCAGCCCTTAAAAACAACACACTTGCGTACCCCTCGCGCCAGTCAGTCAGTCAGTCAGTCAGTCAATCAAAACTGCTGCTGCTGCAGCAATCAGCGAGTCATTTGAACAGTTCGCCGGCTGCCAACTCACCTCGCCTCAACTTGTGCCTGTCAAGTTGTCGTCTGGTCTATGTGAATTAGCGGCTGCTTTGCAATTATGGGCTAAGGTTTCTGCGCCGCGGGGCGTGGCCAGTTGAAGTAGTTCGAGTGCAGCAAGCGCTGTGTGACGACTCGTCAACAATGTCAACACCTTGCAGCCGAAAAACTTTTGTGTGTGCGCACACTTCAAGCCAGAAAACGAATCTTAAGTTTCGGCTGACAGCCCTGCAAATGCCCTGTAAAAATGTGCACTCAATCGTAATGAAGCGAAGGCATGTCATTTGTTTGTTTGGCTCTTTAGATGACTGAATTTAAATAACATCTCCATTTATGCATTTGCATTTATGACACTTGTGTCTATTAATATTGTCAGTGATGCCAGTTAAATGTAAATATTAAATAAATGGATACAAATAATTTAAATTGTTGCAATTATTGGCTTAAGAATTTAAATACACAAATCATTTTTCATTCTTAATCATTTTTTATATTTCGAAGTTAATTTCTCTTAAAGCTATCAAGAAATCCTACTATCGAAATCACAACAAATTTATGTAAGATTAATCGATAGCAACTAATTTTTGACATTTTATTGATTGATAGTTAAAATAATCAATCAAATTATCGATAAGATTAACGATCAATCGTCTAAACATCAATAAATCTTAACTATCGATAGTTAAAATTATGGTGCACGCTTCACAATCAATAACCAAAATTATCGATCAAATGTGAATTGTTTAGTGGCTGCACTATCTTTGGCATTAATATAAATATGCTTATCGATTGTCGCCACTATCGATATATTAGCTGCAATATATGATGTTTACTTACTATCTGTTAAACCAACTTTCTCACCCAGCTGCCAAATCCCTAGCACCTTATTTGCCCCGATTCAAGTGCATAAGCCAATAACAATACGTGTCAGCTTTTATGCCGAATCATGTGGCATTTGCAGTCTTGCATGTCCTGTGCGAATTCCTTGTCCCCCACTGTAGCTGGGCGCATGGAAATTGTTGTCCTGGTAATTGTTGTTGTAAGCAATTTCCGTTGCTGCATTTTAGGCAGGCGCATTCCAGGTTGTCTGTCGACGCCGCCGCTGACGCTGCCACAGCCCTTCGAAAACTAGGCTAATTGGCTTGGAGTTTGTGCATTTTTAATTGAAAATCAATAAGGCTGAAGTGCCGTCGCAGCTGTAAATGGGTGTGTGTGTGTGTGTGTATTGTGTGTGTTTGACTGGGCTGGCAATGGCTTTTGCTTGGTTTGGCAGCGCCTTTGATATATGGGACAGCAGGCGCAGGCTCGCATCTCGCTGCCTCTCCGGGTGCCATAATCTATTCCCTGCCTCCGACATCCCCGCAAACAGCTTAAACATTTTAAAGCATCATAAGCAACAGCTTAAAGCAGTTTGGCCCAAAAAAAAAAAAAAGAAGGATAATAAATGAATCCGAACTTTTTAATAGCTTTGTTGCATTAATTCTACCTCGACAAGCCCTTACAGCATTTTCAACACTTTTAGCGAAGCTCAAAGAATGTTTTAATTAAATCAAAAAAAAAAAGGGCAACAGCAACTCGGCCAAAATGAAAACCCTTGGCTGAAACTAAAACCTGGCTAGCTATAGTTTTTGGCTCACGTGAAAACTTTGCGCACGAAAATTCATTAAAAATTTAATTTTCGCTCAACAAGTTTAAAATATGCAACTGAAGCCAGACCAGCCAGACGATATACTTCCATACTATATATACGCGCTAAATGAAGGAACGCTAGTGAGACTAAAGAATGCACTTTGCTAATAAGCACCTTGCCGATGCTTCGTCTTCTTTTCTCTCCGCTGCGTTTTTGGCATTTCAGATATTAGTGGGCTAAAAGTTGCTGCCACGTGCGCGCTTCTTTTGGGCCCGGTGCACACTTTTGCAGCTGGCAAAGCATTTCCTGCGCAATTTATAGGTGTATATGGGGTTAAAGTTTTTGGCTAAGGCTACTGCTTTGGCACAAGTTTAAGCGACCCCCTCACACCCCGCAGTTTCGGTGTCAATGTGTGCCGAGAGTTTCTGGTAAACCAGCCCAGCGAACAGGCCAAGCTTCGCTGAACAGCAAAGTGTTGTTGTACCCTGTATTTAAAGAGCATGAGGAATGTTTGTAAACATGCGAGTAAAAATTACATTTCTGATTTTGTGGATATATATAAGGAATGATTTTCAGAGAGATAAAAAGCTTGCCGGACGGGCTAAATCTCTGCCCCATCGGGTCAGTAATTTCCGTCTCTGTCTCTTTGCTTTTATCTATCTGTCTAATTCTAATAATTATTATTTCTTTCACTTTCCTTATTATATTGTTTATTTATTAGATTAGATTTAAATTTTAGAATTTACTCTTACTACTTACAATCTTCTCTTTAGCTGTAGTTTCTCTTAACGTCACTGACAACAATTAGCTGTGATTGGGGCATAGCTAGCCGTACAGGCAAATAAGTAATGTTATGACAATTGTTGATAATTCTTGTAGGCTTTTAGATTTTAATTTGTGATATTTATCTATATGTATATATATACATTTCTTTGTTTTTATACATCATGTCATCCTATTTAATAAATAAATTTTTTTATATTTATAACAGAAATACAATTTCAAATGTTGTCTAGTTTTTTCTACTAACAGGGTAGTTGCTTGGCGAGCATCTCAGCTGCGGCAGTTGTCTTCTGCTTGTTATTGCCTTTGCTGTCGCTGCGCAGCGAGGCATGCACACGGTTTACATTAGGCTAAGTAGCGCATAGCAACACACATAATCATCCCCCTCCCCCACCCTCCACGCCTCAAGCACCAACCCAACCACAATCATCAGCCCCAGAGCGAACCTCGGGCGCCTACCTAGGGATACGGCAAGCTGAAACTCAAGTTGTGACGCTGCTTTAGTGGGTGTGTGTGTGTGTGTGTGTTTGCGCTTTGGCATAACGCGTTGATAAGCTAAAAGACTAAGGGGTTGCCCCACATGCAAGCGAGGGGCGGGCGCCCGAAACTTTAGCCAGCCCGGAGGGGTTGGCTAGGTGTGTGTGCATAAAAAGCCAACGCAAATTTATAACAAAAAAAAAAAAATGAACTGTCTAAAAAGCCAAAACAACGCTGATAAGCGACCGCTGCGCTGCGACTCGCTTGGCCTTTGCCCTCTGCCCCCCTAAAAAAAGCGCACACTTCACATATTTCGTTTGGGGTTGCTGCTGTCAACCCCCCAGCCAGGCCGGCACCCAAAAAAGGGGTGTTGTCTATAAAAATTTATGTCTAACCGGGCAAATGCCGCAGCTCTTGGTTTAATGGTGTGAATTATATTAAGCGACGCTGCCAACAATGAGTGTGCGTGTATGTGTGCGTGTGTGTGTGTGTGTGAGTTGGTGTGTGTCAGCCGAGACAGCTGCGTTCTGGGCGTGTTTATGGTTGGGGGCATGCACTGATGGTCCGCTTGACGTGTGTGTATATGTGTGTGTGTACCACACCAACGCACGCATATTGAATTGCGCGTGTGTGCGCTGGTGTGTGTGCGCTGGCGTGTGTTTGTGTGTGTGTGTGTGTGCCTCGCTGATTTGTTTTTATCGCAGCTCCCGGGAGGCATCAATTATGCTGTTCGGGTTTTTGCGCTCTTGTTTGAAGCTGAGCAGCAGCGTTTAATGGAAAATAACAGCTCCACTTTGTACCCTTTCAAGAGGGGGTCCTTAAACTGCTCACAGAAGGATTTAAAAAAGGCACTATAATATAAATTTAAAATAAGAATCCCTTTTTAATTGAGTATTTTTAGACAACTTAAAAAGTCTGTAACCTACGAAAAAAAACTAAATATTTGAAATTTGGGCCATAATAATATCTATGGGGAAAAAACCTTCCGCTCAGAATAAACATAGATTTTAAATTATATTAATATGAATTACTATTCAGAATATTGAGCTGTATAAAAGGGGGAAAGCAATTTTGATACCAGTAAAAAAAATTTGCTTCAGTAGTTTTGACATTTTCTAACTTCATATTTGAATTTAAATGTCTTTGAACTAATTATTTCTAGTTTTTGTAGTTTTAAAAAAATTTTATTACAAATAATAACAATTTCCCGAATGTAAAAATAAACTATATCCCAGATTTGCATATTTCACATGTAGTAAAATTTATTTCGTAGCATTTCCACTGTTATAGGTTTCCGTCAAAAATTTTTTGTTTTAATATTTTTCTTTGTTAGTTTAAAATGTATATACATATATATATTTTTCAATGATTTTTTTGAACTATATATTTTTTACTCTCATGCCCTCGTAATGGAGCATTTTCATCACACGTTAACCTAGTTTTCTTTTACGTACATGCCTGAACACCTAGACTAGATTAGCAGAAGAGTTCTCAGTTTTGTTTTACTTACATTTAAGTTGGTCGCTTGTTGATCTATGCCGCTCCCCCGAACTCCCCAACGCGCCCAGGCAAAGCGAGTCAAGTGCGTGGCAAGTTTCCTAATTACGCGAATGTGCGAGTTCTCTCTTGACATATTTTTTTTTTTTGTTGGTTTTAGCAAAGCCGCATTGAAAAGTAAAACTCAAACACAGATGGAAAAAGAGCGAGGAGGGGCGTATAGAGACTACCCTAGGAATGGGGAAAGGCAGATAGCACTATAACCACTTTTAGCCACATTTTATGTAATCCAACGAAACCCCAACCACAAGCCATGAAATTTGCACATACAGCAGCTGCACTCTCGACCGTCTATAGAAATTACTTGGCCTGGTACCTATTTGTAGTTTGTAGGGCATCATTTGTGGGGAAGCCCCGCGCAACTCCAAAGTATGCTGGCGCTTTAATTACATTTTACACGCAAAAAATAAAGAGAATACAAAAATTATTTGTGGTTTATTTTTTTTTTTCAAAAAAGAATAGCTAAAGTGAAAAGTTTGCTTTCATAATATACTGTTGAAAGCCAAAATGAAAAAGAATCCTTTTCAAATGCATTTAGGCATGGCAACCCTGCTGCTGCCAGTAGTGTGTGTGTGTGTGTGTGTGCGTGCTGTGCCAGCTAACCCAAATAAACCGCTTGAAGTGATAATTAAACAAGTTCTTTATTTTGTGAAAAACTAACCGAAATGAGTTTTTAGGCAGCAGCCAAATGAAAATTGTATTAATTTCAAAGATTTAAAATTATATTTGATTTGCAGTTTGACAAGTGTGTAAATAATAACACGTGCAAACAAACAGGCCTGGTCAAATTTCTAAACTTTCTACTACTACTCTACAACTTCTGTCTGCGTTTTAATAAGTTAATGCAAAAATAAACATTAAATTTGGATTTTAAACAAATATTTCATATGCTTAAATGAAAACAAGAACGTTGCAGTTGGATGTAACCGACTGCGTAATACACGTTCGCAGTATAACAGTCGAAACCGAACCTAGTTCTTATTTTTTTGGTTATATGTTTGTGATTTGAGGGGGCGTGGTAAAAATTGTTCGGCTCTATCTTAGCTTATATTGCGAGTATATTTCCCAAGCACGTTCACTTTAAAGACGCCGTAAAGGGTTCACCATAGACGACTCAACTAATCGCTGTATGGTCGCATTTAAAGCGAGCGCTCGAAAGTATGCAACAATAAATGAAAGCCTTAACGTCGGCTCTGCTGCACCGCATTGCAGACGTAATCAACAGCCTTAAACAGCCAGGACTCTGAACAAGCAACAGCAAAAAGAACAACAATAATGAAAGCATAATTACAACTACACACACTCGCACACACACACACATTTGGAAAGTGCAGCCACAGCAACAATTAAAACAACTGAGTTGCCATTTTTGAAGTGAACCTGCCAAGAAAGAAGCCCCGGCCGGTGCACAATGATGTGAACCCAAAAAGGACGAGAGCTCATAATCATAATCATGTGCTTCCTACGTTTTGTTAATTGTTGTGTATGTGGGCTGTTTACAGGGGGTGGGCGTGGCCTCTTTATTTTGCCATTCATTGTGGCCTCTGCAGCACAGCAGCGCAAGGACATGCATTCATTTTGACAAAAAAAAGCAGAAAATAAAATAACCGGTTTTGGTTTTGTAGTTGCTGTTGTTGTTGGCTTCTTTGTTTCGCCGTAATTATCATCAGTTTTGTGTCCTTCGTCCTTGCTGTTGCGCTGCACTTGATGCCTTTTAATTGTTTGCCCGTTCGTCATAATCATAATTTTTAATGATGCTGCCATAGAAAGGAAACTCTGGCTATATATATAAATATATATATACACATAGATAGCTGGATCAGGTGGCCATCAATGAAACTAATTTGTCTGAGCGAAGTGGGCAGGGAGTTTTCAAAGAACTTGCCAGCACAGAATATTTTATCACAGCTGCAACCTCTAAACACAGACGACAATTAAAATGACCATAAAAGTGCGCAGCAAGGACCAAGAACGAAACACACACACATACACACACACACAAACAGCACTACAAATAAACATGGCAAGACATTTTGCTGGGCATTTCCTTTTAACCCTTTCCTGGCATCTGCCCCCTTCCTGCCTTTGTTCCATAAATTGCCTGCCTGTTTTATTGTGTAGCACAAAATTAGGCGCTGCTGCGTCTGTGTCCTCGATCTCGTTTTTCGGGTAGGTCTCATGTGTTTTGCGGTGCTCGAAATGTGACAATTAAAATTTTCGGCTTTCTCTTGGCTTTTTGCGGCCTGTTTGTTGTTGCCAATTGTAACATTGTTGCATGCTTCAGGGGCGTCGAGCTATTTAAATGAACTTTGTTGCTCCCATGATAGCTTTAAATTGCTTTGCAAGCTACATTTTACGCATTTTGTATATGATCTGTTTATTAAAAAATATAGCTTTAATGTGAATGCTCGATATAGATAACATTTAATGAAAAATAAATACAAAATATTTAAGCTACAAATGCTTAATAATTCTGCGAAATTCAAAATATTTCCATGCTTCAGAGGCAACATTTTAAAAAAGTTATAAAAAATATCTGTTTTAAATATTTCATAGGGGTATTTAGTTTATCTTAAATTTTTTTTCTATTTTACCTCTTCCAAGCGACAATTTTAAATATAATAAGGACGTTCGACATTTTTGGCTACTTATAGTTTAAGTTTAGGTAAAATATGTGTGATAGTCGAGCACGCTCGATTTGATCATTTGCCCTGACTATTTATATTTAAATAAACCAAACGTACAATTTTTAACTCACTGACATTTAATCATATGTCCTTGCGGCACAATAAATACAAGGAACCGCCAAAAATAAAATTACGAGACATTAAGATACGCATGACAAAATTAAAAAGCAAAAATGCAAAAGCAAACAAAAATCATGTGAAAGAAAATCAGTCAGTGGCGTCTCGAGTGTTGCCAGCAGGCAGCCAGAAATCCCTTCAAACAGCTACCAATTTTTTGGCTGGCGGCTTTCAAGAGTTGTCTCAGTTTTCTTTTCCCCCCGTTTTTTGTTGCCGCTTTAACAGCCACTGGCAACTTCCGGCGACGTCAAAGAAAGTGGAAATTGTGCCAGATGAGGCATGCAGCCTGATAGGTAGAGAGAGACAGAGACGTATAGGGAAAGAGGCAGAAGCGTAAGTAAAGGAGACCCAGCTTAACAATCGCAGTCGAAGCAACTACATGCTACATCATTAACTAAACGACAGTTTAAGCGTTTGCCACCAGAAAAGCCAAAGAAAAACCAAGGACAAGCCAAAAGGAAAAAGCGAGCCGGCACTGCCAAAAATGTTCGTCCTTCGCGTCGTCGCTCAAAAATTAGGCAACGTCTCGTCAGTGGCAGCCGTTGCCGGAAATGTGGCACCATAACATTAACTAACAACTCATATCCTTGCAACAATTTTTGGCCGAGCGCCTGTTGATAGGCAGCGGCTCTAATGAAGCGGCAATGGAGGGGTGCGGCGGAGGTAAACACAGCCACGACAGGCAAACAATGCCACGGCGAAGGAGAAAGGAAGCTTCAAAAAAAAAAAAAAGAAAGAAGCTCAACCACAAAAGAAACCCAACACGAGCACAACAACTTCGGTGTGGATGGTTGGGTGGTTGGTTTTTCTCGGGGAAATGCCTTGAAAATTTGCATATGAGCAAATTTTGCGGTGCTTCATCAAGTTTTCGAGGCTGTGCGCCTGATGAGAACGTTGAGTGGCGCAGGACCTTATGCCAGGAAAAATTAATGAGCACTTGATTGGGTTAGTTCGCAGCGAAGCTGTTTGAATATTCAATGAGAGGGAAATGGCAGCAGGAATTCGAGGCGCATATATATACAAAAAAAGAAGAAGAAAAGTAAATGAAGCCCCAAAAAAGTTGTTAACGCGCCATATTAAAAGAATATTTTCTTAGAAAATTACAAAAAAATTTACACACTGAATATACAATATGTGGGTTAAACTCCAATATACATATATTAGAAGTTGGTAAAAATAAAGCAGCAAACTTTCAATACACTTATCTAAATAATAATATAATGACATATTCAAAATATTTATTTTGAAACCCTCATCCCCAAGAAAAATCCTGTCTACGCTACTGTATTGTATGCTAATTAAGGCCACAGCAATCGATATTAAAAAGTTTATTTTCTATTCTAAATTTTGATAAATATTTTTTTTTCAAAATTGAAAAGTGGATACATGACCTTTTTTACCAAAGTTTTTTGCTTGTATCCAATTGAAAGAAAGTTGTGACTCTCCACGCTTAAAAATTCTACAAAAGGACCTTAGCACACATATACACATTGAAGCACACAGGCAATTCAGCAATTATTCAGTTGAACTCTTCTCGTCTAGACAAAGAAAACCGAGAATTTGCCGAACTGTCCAGCGGGCAGGACCTTCTGCTGCTATCACCTGTCACATAAATAGTGCCGGATGAATTATTAAAGTGGCTACGAAAACAACTTTAGACGAGGACACCGCACCTCTCCGCCTCATTGCGGCAGTCGCAGTAATTCTTTTTTTTTTTTTTTTTAAGATGCTTAAAAGTGCCGCCGTCTGGCGCTGGATCCTTGGATCCTGGAACTCGATTCGCAAGTCGGGGCAGCATAAAAAAGTTTTCATTTGCTCGCTCGCTCTCGTTCTCTCTCTGGCTGGCAAAGTAATAAAAAGCATTGAGGGTACCGTTATAATAAGCGGCAGCAACTGCTGCGGCCACGTCGCCCGAGAAGGCAAAAAGCGCAGCGTCGCCGTTGTTGCTCTTGTTGTTGTCTTGGTGCCACATAAGTGGCACCTGTGACCAAAACCGCACACAAGCATGGAGTCACATACACACACACGAAAATACATATATATATATATATATATATAATATATATGTATATATATATACGTTTTTATAAAACGTCTAGCGCGCTTTTAGGCGAAAGCATAAAAAATGTCTGCTACAAAAGTTTGCAACGCGTTCAAATACCCTACAAAGTGTGATCAATGTGGGGTATATATGTTAAGCTAAAGATATTTAACGCTTCTACCTATATATATATAATTTCAAAATTCCTGAATTGTAGAATAATGTAAATTTTAAAAATTACATCTTCTTTCAACTTTCCACTGATCCAGGTTTTTTATGTTATTTATTTGTAAAACATATCTAAATCTTTTTCAATCGAATCAATTATAATTAAATTTTAATAGCACATAAAGTATTAAATATACATAGATTACAAAAATACAAGCCCCTTCTACTTCCACAAATCTTAAGATAAATTCCAAATTTGCAACATCTCTGATCTCTTCTATTTAACGCGTTGCACAGTATCTCTTAGTCATGCTTTGCCTGCACATTTATTTCTTTGGCAAGGCTTATAAAATATAATTCGACAGGCGACGGCGTTAAGGCAAATACTCGTATATTCACAAGGCAAACAGCAACAATAACAACGGCAACAAATGTTGTTTAAACAAAGTCAAAACGAGCTGCTGTAAGAAAAACAGGCAGCAACAACAACAGCCGCCAAATGAAACATTTTGCGCTGGCTCGAGAAAAAGTTATGGAGTTGTGTTGTTTGGGTTAAGAGCCGTTTAAAAGGCGTCTGCACAACACACAAGCACATAATTTCACTTGGGCCTCACCTTGGTGGCAAACACCTACTCCCCGTCTGCCAACAAACTGTCGACCAATTTGCCAGCCATTTTATTTGCGGTTGCTGTACATTTATGTGGGCAGGGTGTGCTTTTTGTTGCTGCTGCTGCTGCAGTCTCCTGACACTTTGTATTTAGTTTAATCTGCAGCTCCTGCTGTGGGTAATTCTCCTTTCCCCCATCTTCCTGGCCCCTGCTGACCATTTAAGTGGAAGTCTAATTACACAGAAATTGTTCGAGTTATGCAATTTTTTGTTGTTGGTTTCTAGTCTAGCTTTGCAGTTTACCCTCATCAGCAGCTCTTTGCTGTTGTAATTTACTTTTACATACCTAAAACGTGGAAAATCCAGCATGCGACTATGTGGGTTTTTCCTTTTGTTAAGAATTAATTGCACATTTGTTTTTGGTTGCGTTCATTTTTACCAAATTATGTTTAAATTCACATAAAGCTAATGAATTTTCTACGATTTTTCTTCTCTTTCCATGTGCGCTGATGTTTTTCTAGGTGAGTTAAACAAAAATAAAAATAAGCGAAAAATAATTGAAAATAGAGAAAGAAACGTTTGTTGTAAAAACGGAATCAATTAGTAATTCTTTCACTTTTTAAGGGACCATAACTAGCTGACTTAGGAACCTAAAAAAAATTGAAACAAAAACTGAATGTACTTTTAATATCCCGTTTTTTCTCTGCCTTTAGTATGTTTGTCTATTTAACTATCATTAATAAATCTTGGATTAAAAGCTTTTCTGACTTTTAAAAATATTCTAAAAATATAAAATAAAATAAATAATTATATTTAATATATATAATATTTATATTATTAATGGTTTCTTAAATTTACTTCACATCGCAGCTATAATCCGGCCCCTCCTTTATATTTTTTGGGATGAAGTTTAGTTTTTTACATTTATTTGCGCTGCAAGAGAGTAAAGTTGTTATGCTCTACTTAAGAGGCTAGTATTTTCAATTTCGTCTCTATTTTCTCCTCTTTTACATACTCTACCCGGAGGCCAGTTTCTTCTGTTGACACAGACAACTCTGTGCCACAGCTTTTGTTACACACCCAAAGGAGACACGGCAAAAACGAACTGTTTTCATAGACAGTTCCAAAGCAATTGCTTCCGTTTTCCAAGCGCGTGATGACACAGTTTCTGCTTTCACTTGCACATTTCCGAACCCGAGCCCAAACCCGAACCAGGCAATCTTGACAATCCAAACGGCAGCCACTTGTTCTCCCCACCCGTTTCTTGGCCTTCCATATAAAAAAAAGGAAAGTGCCATGTCGTCTGCCAATACAATAAATATTTAATGCACATGTTATTACATCAATAAGTGTGTCACTCTCTCTCACACACACATACACACAGTGAGTAAGACACAGATACTGTGGAAAAGCTTTTATCGTACACCTTGCTGCCAGTTTTGCCATTTTCAGTGCCTGCGGCCCAACCGGCGTATACGTAATTCGGCCAAATATTGCAATAAAAATGTACAGCACAGAAAAAGAACAAGTACGGCTGAGATAGAGCCATGACTGGTAGATACCACGCAAACAGATCGCAAATATTATTATATATTATATATATTAAGGGTTTCATATCCATATCGCCGAAGAGATTGTTTAGCGATATGGGTTATAGAAGTGGGCAAATAGTTTGGCCTTATACAAAAACAAAATATCCATATCGTTCTTTTAAATTAAAAAAATAAATAACAGCGAACGTTGCTGTATCGTTTTAAATACTCGAAGTTACCTCAAAAACCCCTTTATTAAACATTTACAGGGTATTAAGAAAAAAACGGGAGTAAATTTGCTACATGAATTTTATTGTTGCCCATAGATTGTTGCATAAATTTATGCACATTGAATTGTCAGCTAGAATTGTAGCCGTATTAAATTTGATAAATCGCATGTAAAAGTGAGCAAAAGTACTCCACAAAAGGATCAAAAATAAATAAATAAATGCATGTGTGTGTCAGGGCAAATAAATAAAAAATTGTATTATTCATGCAAAGAGGTTTTCGCATTGGCAAACGCGGGTAAAGCAAACGTAAAATATAAATATGGATATTTAATAGAAATTTGGGTCAATTCTTTATGCATTAGCAAAGAACGAAAAACTGTTGAAAAAATACCGAAAAAAAAATTCATTTTATTATTATTTTTTGTTTCTATTTTCTTTTTTTTTTTGTTTTGGAAAATTGTTTTTGGGCATTCGCGCCGTTTGATGTTGGCATGTCAATCGCATTTGAGCCAGCATAATGCCACAGGATGCAGGACACAGCTCGCCTGCGTGTTATAAAACGTTGCATATTTTAAGGCGAACGCCAACATAAACAACACGAACCACAAGAACAACAAAAAAATTGCATTGCGCACTCCAGTTTTTTGCACTGAATTTTTCATGGATCACAACGACGTTGTTTTTATGCATTCAGTGTTGAATAACGCAAAAAAAAACAAAAGCTTACATAAATATATTGTACATCAACAATATTTTTTCGTAATTAAAAAAGGCGTGTAAATAGATTGAGTTGAATGACAGTCGTCAGTAGGATGGCGGCGGCGTGGCCTGACAAACCATTTGATATTCAAATTTTAATATGCATTTGACATGTTTCAAACAATAAAATTCGCTTTGGGTTGCGCAGGAGGATAAGCGAAGTGGTCCAAGGGATTTGTGTGTGTGTGTGTTGGGCGGGGAATTAAAGCTGAATTGTCAGTAAATGTTGCGGATATGAAGAAAAAAATTTTCGTATTTATTTGCATATGTTTTTATTATATTTTAAAGTTAAATTAATTCAGGCAGATTCGAATTGTCAGGTGGTTTTTATTTTCAACCAACATTTATGTGTAAGAAAAATATATTTTTTTAAATCAGGAAATTTTTTTGCGGTTCCTAAGAATTTTCAATTTAAATTTCTTTGTATGAATTATTTTAAATTTATAGTCGACAGTAAATGCTGTTAAAATAAGTAAAAATGCTCAGTGCTAGATTTAAGGTTGCCATTTTTTAGAGAGCTTAACTGTATTTGAGATATATATTTTTTGAATATTTTACATTGTGAAATATGTTATTGAAATGCCGATTTTGTTCTCGAATTAAGAAATTTTCGCTTTGCACAAATCTTTAAAACAAATTCTACTACTTTTCCCAAAGAGCGGGAGCGGATTAAAGACGGATTCTGTTTTCGATACCAACTAATATCTCTACTAAACCCTGATTAGCACACAAAGTATTCAAAAAAAAATCAGAATGCAGAATCAATCTAGAAGATAAACCATGAACAAAATGTCTTCAGACGCTAAAATCGGATTCTAAATTCTGATAAAGTTTTTACAAAATAATTAATTACAGTGTACTGTGAACGAGTATTACGCAGTCGGCTACGTCCGGCTGCAATGTTCTTACTTTTAAATTTTGAATTCACTTTAGGTTATTCATGAAAATTTTTTAACAAGAGCTAATTAATTTAAATGTTTGTGTGTTTGCGTACCGTTGTTTATTTGTCTGCTGTGTTCACTCAATTAATGAAATTTGATCAAGTCGACCGCTTTCACCCCCCTCTAACCAGTTCCCACATTGTGTTAGTCTGTTTACGCATGTTAATCAGGCAAGCCTGAAAAAGGCAACGACTCAGACAAATTTGTTTTTTATTTTTGTTGCCGTCGCTGTTGGTGTTATTTTACCCGACAATTCGCACACACAAACACACTCATGTGTGTATTTGAATGTCTCGTGTGTAAGCCTAAAAGCTGCTTAAATTTTTAATGACTTTGCTTGTGTTTTTAATTGTGTGCCTGGCAGTTTTGCATGCCTCTCTCTCTCTTTCTCTCTCTCTCTCTCTCTCTCTCTTTGGTTGCGTCTCTGTTTGTCTGCCTGTTTGTGTTTACTTTCCTGTGTCTGTGTGTGTTGTCTACTTTGATAGCAAGAAAATGTTCAATTGTGCTTTGGCGCAACTTTTAATGTCGTGTGTTAAGCAGGCTGAGGGAAAGGATGTTCAAAGTGTTTTGTGGCTTTCTTATAAATTATTAATTGAAACAATTAGAAAACCAATTTCTGATCAATTTTAAGGTGGCTCGCCTTGTTTGGCAATATTTATTAATTAATTTTTTTGAAAGGCAAATAGGTTTTTAGGTTCGCAACGGTTTTCTAACAAATTGGCTTGTCGGATTTTAAATTAATCGTAATGTTTTTCTATTTCTGTATTTTAAATATTTGCTTGGAGCTGTCATTCACTGCAACGTGTCAACATTAAATTTTGAATTATCTTTATTCTAATATCGTTAAAATATCATAGAATTATGTTTTTTTTTTTTTGACAAGTCATATCTGGCTTTCATTTTTGGTTTACCAGAAAATTTAAAAAAATATACAGTTTTTAAATCAACCTTGTAAAAAAATATTTCAATTTATTCAATAAAAATAATTAGCAAAATGGTTTAACCAGATTTAACCAACCTTTAATTTAGTTGCTTTCCCAATAGGCTTCCAGTTTAAATTTGCTGTCAAAAATTTGTATCTTTTCAAAGCAGCGCCTAATTAAGTTGACATTTCCAAAGAGACACTCAGCAGGCGATTTACTTATGCAATATCTCACACTAAAATTCTATTTTTATGCCAAGAAGCAAGTTGCTACACCTGCTGTGCGAAATCACGCACGCACACTTATGCAAAAAAGCACACAAGTCGAGACATCAAAGCACGCTCAGCCAATTCTTCCTCTCTCTCTAACCACAGCTAACGGCAACAGCGACAGTTTTTGGCCTTTCTCCCATAAAAATGACGCCCACGCATGTCACGTGTTTAATTATTTACGTGACTTGGCTGCGTTCGCTCTCCCTCTCTCTCTCTCTCTTAGCAGCCTCTCTTTGCTCGTTTTGCGTTTGACATGCGAATTTTGTCTAAATATTTATTGCCAGTTCTGCTTTCGTATGTGTTTGTGACTTTTACGAGTATTTTTCTTTACGCTCAAAGAACAAACTACGCCACGAGGCTACCAAAACTTGTCTAAATACATCTGACTTTTTAGATTCTCGTCCCGCTTCTGGTTGTGTCTGTGACGGCAACCAGGCGTTAAGACAACGTCTGTTACGTGGCTTTTTAGTTGATGCTTCACTTTTTGTTGTGACAACATTAGATTGCTTGTACTTTTATATGTGTAGCCTACATTTCTGGGCAGTGTTGTAAAATGTTGACAAATGGGAGATTATCTAGGAAGCTGTCGAGAGTGAAAAAAAAACAGCGCTTTAAATAAGGTTGATGTTTTTTAAGATGAATAAAAAGTAAAGAAATAGTACTACAAAAAGAATTTCTTCATCATCTAAGCCGCTGTCTACTTATGTTACATAAAGCTATTTGGCCTATTTAAAATTGAACTTTGATCACCTGCTTTACGGTATTACTATTACTATTTATTTTCTTACGAAAGTTGTAATTTTAACCGCATAACCCTAGGCGAATTTTACATCTTAACCGTTTTCTTTCACACTACCTCAGTTGCTTTAAATAAATTGCGGAAAAGCCTCTTGAAAAACTCTCGTGTCTAGACACAATTACCGCAACATATCAAGCCATTGTGAATGGTATTTTTGAGCACATTACCAGCGTCCACACCCACAACCAACAGGCAGCAGCCCACAACTCGCCGATTCCAGGTCCATTTCGGGTCGCCGGGGGCCCATTACCAAAAATGGCGACAACGCGCTGGAAGAGCAGAAGCATTATAAATTCAGTTTAAATTCAACATTTGCCTTGGCATACGGGAGACATTTGTATAATTTGTTGTGTGTCTGTGTCGACTACATTTTTATGATTTTGTCAACTCGGCAACAACGAAACGAGCTGCGAAAGCAAAAGGATAACAAACAACGAAACAACAAAACACCAAGAACAACACACAACCCACAAACGACCAACGATAATCATTATAATGGGCATTTGCCAACGACGCCCCAGGGACGGCCCCAAAAGGCCGAGTGGAGGGATGGGGGGCGTGGGGGGCATGTTGAAGACCCGTCTCAGTATCTAATTGCCCAAGACAAAAGCAACAAAAAAGAAGCCACAACGCGGCTGGTGGCAGGTGCAACGCCTGCGGCAGGTTAATGATAAGGCGCGGCCAAGCCATCAATTTATTGAAAAACAATCTACCTGGTGTTTGCGCCTAAAGGCGACCGTATATTGAGTGCGGCAAATGCTCGGGGAATTCAAATTGAATTAAGTGAACAAATAGCTAGCTGTACTGGCAAATACCCTGTACTCACTAACTTGTTTATTGTTTGATCATTCTAAAATATTCAGGCCTTGAATATGGCATATTAATTTGGGCATTGACGAAATATTTGAGCAGTATCAACAGAAATATTTACCCATTAAACCACTTTATTTTATTTATTTTTATTAAACCACCTTTAAGCCTTTTTTTAACCATTTGGCGCCAAAAATTATATTTTTAGATCCGTTGTTTTGATAATAAAAAACATTTCCGGATGCAAACAGCTTTAAAAAACACGTTTCTAAGTAGTTTACAAAAAGTTTAAAATAAGTATCGAGGTGATTTGAAAAATGTTTACAGGTGGTTTAACAAAAAAATGAAAATAATAATTTTTGTAATCTTGAATACTAAAGACAGCTGCTAAATGCACTTAATAAAGTCATTATTTAAATTAAGATTATAATAAAAAGAATTGCTTCATTTAGGGTTGTCAAGTTGTCTTTTAAAAGCGTGCAATTCGGCGATTCATTAAGTTTAAATACTGGAATGCATATGGCAGCGCCAGAGACAGTTGCCCGAACTGTGGCGCCCCAAGTGGTGTGAATGGTGAATGCCCCATGTAGCCGGGGCTAGCGCCTGCAGCTCCTCTCGCTTGCCTTTTCGTATTTCTCCGCTTTTTTCTTCAACGCGAAATGCGCATCAAACCAGCAAAATTTATGCGCCAGTTGCATCGAATGGTAAAGAGATTCTGATAGTGCGAACTGAGGGGTGTGTGTTCGTGTGTGCTATGGCATGCAGCAGGGTTGGCAACCCTGGCCGCGTGAATTGTTTCAATTTCGCACAGCAAACAACAATTTGCGCAAAAGTGGCGACAATTCTGCCGAGTCTCCGCCGGGGTCTCATGCCTGCCCGACGCTCTGGAATTTTCATTTATAATTTTCCTTTTTGTTTTATATTTTTCTCTGCCAGTTGCAAGACTTATGCTCCAAAAAGTGTGCGCCGAAAACCCACATTAAAAAAAAAGTATATATAGTATATATGCATATATGAAAACCATTTGATTCAATTTTACACACGCTGCTCGCCAGGCTTTAGTTGGGCTCCGCAAACGGGGAGCCATGCAAATCATTTTCCTTTTCGCCCCCGAGCGGCTCGCGAGTTCCCGGAGTTCCCGGAGCTGAACGTCGTCATTGTCGTTATCCTCGTCGTTGGGTTTTTTCAAAATGAATCAATAAATTCTTCAGTCGGCAGAAGAAGTTTAAGCAATTTTATTTTTTGGTGACCCTTTCCCTGTTTTCAATACTCTGGCGCGTTCTGGGGTATTACGGTTGATCAACAATCTGGAATAAATCTTGGTAGAGACGTATAATATATAAATATATATAAATAATAAATAGAATAGAATCTAATTTAAGTTAAGCTGTTTTTATATTTTGAAATTCTTATGAGTAGAATTTTGAATTTTCGATTTGTTTTAAAGGAGATTTATATCGTGTAAGAAGTCAATTGTCTTTCATTTTTGTAAGCCTAAAAAGAAAATACATCATTAAAAACTTGTTTAATAATTTCTAAAACTTGTTCAATCTAACAATTATTATTTCTAGAGGTTGTTTTATGTTAAAACAACCATTTCTTACAATTATTGCTATAATTTTTTTCTTTCGATTTTTCGCTATTTCATGTACTTTAATATATTATAGTAATATTCTTTTAGTTTGAAAATAATTCCACGTCAGTTTTTCATTTAACATAATTTAGATTACAGACAAATTTTATATTAAAATTAAGCAATTAAATTAAACAAAGGGTATTCCAGTTACCGTGTTACGTAAAATACGTTTGTGTCGCTTTGGTTCAGGACCCGGCGGCGTTTTTCGCATTTTTGCGCCGCAGTCAACGCGCGTTATATGCGAAATGCCGTTACTTTTTCAGGGCTGCCAACTCGTCCCTGCCCCGGCTCCTGCCCATGGCCGTGTTCTGGCCTCCCTAACACATGTGTCCATTTTAATGCTGGAACTCTGCAATTGGAGAGAGCCGAAGGTGGTTCTTGGCCCTTTTTATGCAAACAAACAAAAAAGTACTGGATATATGTATTTTCATTCATTTCATTGCGGTCTCGTCCGGTCGCTTTATTCAGCCCCCACGTCTCCCCTATCCCCGAACCCTGAACCCAAGCATCGGACTTTGCGTATTTTTGGTTACGTTTTTTGCATTACGCTTTACGATTTTATTTTATTATTATATATATAAGTATTTATCCCTTTTTACTATATTTTCTGTATGCTCTCGTTTCTGTGTCTTTTGTGATTATCATTGGCAGATCCTTTTTTTGTATCCTCCTACATGCTTTTGTGACTTATCCTTTGACAAATTTACTTTTCACATATTTTTCACAATAAACGTCTGGGTTTTCAGTGCTATTTTTGGCTTTTTAATAAACCCGTAATTTGTTGTTGTTGCATGACAACAAAAAAATGATTATGGGAATTTGTGGTATCAAATGTTAATTCAACAAATTTTTGTATTTTCAATTATCAAAGCTTTTCATTTGCTAAAAACTTATTGCTCAGTTTAAACCAAACAGGCGGAAATAAGACAACTTAATATTGAAGATAAAACATTTAAGAATATTTTGTATATATTTTCGTAAATTATTTTTCTTGCTCTGTTTATTCATGTTTTTTCTTGAGCAGTTCTCTACCTACTTCCGCTTGTTTGGGTGGAGTTTTTAAAAGAGTATTAAAATATATCTCGTTTGCAAAATTCAAAAATCTTATAAATATGTTTACCAAATAATGAAATCTCATTAAGTAATTTGCATATATTAATATTAGATACAATTTATATATAGATTATACCCATTCTATATATATTTATTTCCATAGTATAGTATCAAGCTGGGCTCCCATATAAAGGAAAACCCTTGCAGTTGGTAGCGCGCAGTTCCGAGTTCCAATAATTAATTATGGCTCACACAGCAGTCAAAAGCAGAGTCCCATTCACATTCCACTCAAATAACTCGGAATGAGTTCCATTTGCAAAAGGCAACGGAGCCCAAACGAATTTTGTAAAATAATACGGCTCCCATAAACCCCCCATATAAGCCAACCTTCCCCCGCATTAAAGACCATTCGTCTGCCAATGGAGCATGTCGTAACAACCTCTAATTAGTCAACATAATCCAACTATGCGCTCAGGCTGCCCCCCCAGTTCCCCCAATTACCCCTCTGGCTGAAAACCAAACAAATGCCAACTTTGATCTATTTACAAGCAATTATTAACACAACACCAACAACAAAAACAACGACTAAGAGGAGGACAACAAACAATTTTACATTTTTGCTTAATTACACACGAGTCGCAGTTCTTGGAGCCCATCCCCACGACCTTTCCCCAACCTAAAATTCCCCAATTCGTATGGCCCCGCTGTCATTTTGACTTTGCCAGCCAAAAAATGAGCTGCTTTTGACCCTTTACTCGCCCCTCCCCGTCGCTGCCCAGTTCATTTTGTGTCCATGTCAAATATTTGCACAAAAGTCCAAGCTGGCTGTCTCCGCTGCCCTTTGCAGCAGCCGTCAGCAAGGACGAGGCTGCAGGATGAAGCAGACGCAGCAGCTTATCATTGACAAAAAGCGCAGCGCAGGGCGGGGAGGGGGCGGGGGTAGTGTGGGGGGGAGGTGGCGACGACTGCTTTTCGGGGTTCACTGACTGTCAACATTGCCGGCGCCCTTTTCCAGCGAAAACCTCAACCCCTCCCACTTTCCGCCCGCGCTGCCAACTTGCACTTTTTGCTTGACTATCCTTGGCCGCTGGCAGCGTTGCCAGACAACGCACAGTCAGCGTAAATTTTTAGCTGGAAAAACATTAAAAATAATAATAAAAAAAAAAAATAGCTCGCGTGGCTCAACGCAAAAAGTTGTCAGCGCCAACGGAGGATTTGAGGTGTGGGGCTGAGGCTAAAAAGGGCAAAGAAATCATTTTAAATGCGGCTTAAAATTATCTTTGATAAGCGTGGCGAAATGTTGCTGCTGAGTAATTTATAGGCAAAGGTTTTGCGCCTCCTCGAAAGGTCCTTGAGATCAAAGTCGTCGCCGTCGCCGTCTAACTTGGTTAGGGCCAAAGTTTAAGCAGCTTACCGAAAGCTGATTTGGCGAAGTGCGCAGAAGGAAAGGGTCTCATTAGTGTTAAAGGTAAAATAATTGGGCAAAATAAATAAATTTGAAGAGTGGGCGAACTCATAAGGAGAGTAGTTCATTAGCTATGTCGTTGCTATCTTGCTGACAGTATTAAAGGAAGCTTCTACTCTTTTTTAACTAGTATTTACTCTTTTTAAGGATCTAGCATTAATCTAATACTCATAAATCGCAAACATCAGTTGAAGAGAACAAAAGTTATAGGCCAAAATTCTGCCATAACATATAAAATACTTCTATTCTCTTTAAAATTACAGCTAGAGGCCACTCATCTTACATCTGAAACAGCCCAAAATTACCATCCACCAAAGACGAGAGACAGTTTTATATAATAAAATAATATAATAATCTCTTCTACCGATCTCGTGTGATTTTACAGTCGTCTATTGCTCTCATAAATGCTAGTCAAAATTCATTATATTCTTGTCCTCTATTATTGGATTATTCTTAGGATTAAATTAATTTAATCTGAAGCAGCGATAAGCTCTTTTATTGTAGTACATAATATCTCTTAATCATATCTTAAGTTGTTAATAGAAATCTTTGCATTGCAAGAGCAACCAGCTTTCTGCTGTAACACCAGACACTAGTTCTATTCTTCTGCTCTATACTTCTTCAAATCCCTGGGCCTGTCTTCTACTTACTTTTTCCTACCTCATGATCTTCTACTGCTCGCACAACTCTATAAAACCTACGATCGCACACTCTTATATTTCCATTACAAGCCAAAGCCCCTTGCCGTAATCTCTTAAGCTGACCATAGCTTAAAGCTCTGGGCAAGCAATTCCGCTTGAACTCACATTGATTTCGAATATCTCCCCCACTCTTCGCACTCAGCTGCAAGTTCGCTTACAAATTGAGGCAAATTTACAAATGAAGCATGCGTAGCCATAATAAAGCAAAGAGGGCAAGAACACGAAACAAAACAAAATCACAAGAATCAAGTTCTTTTGAGCGGCAACAACAACTACTTGACTACACTTTTTTGTACAATTTTGCACTTGATTTGTGGAGCAGTCGCTTCAGATTTACCTTCTGCTTTAGTTACCTCTTGGCAAAACCAACAAGGAGGAGTTGGAGAAAGAGAAGCAAAGGCCAGACAAAAAATAAAGTTGTGCTACAAATTTTCTATTACTTTTACACACACCTTAACCTCAAACTGCTGCTTTTTTTCTTTTCTTTTTGAGTACCTTTTTTACAACCCTGTTTGTTGTTGTCTCTGTAAGTTTGACTTTTGTTCACTCTCTCTCTGTCTGCCCGTTAGGGCACCCGAGTGACAAGTGATTTCTCTGCCCGATAGCACAATTCTCATTTCCTTCAACTTGAAACTTTTTTAATAGATTTCAAATTTCGCCCCTCTTTCTCTCTTATACTCTTATAGTGTTATACTCCAGAGTAATCAAGCAAATTAGTATGTTTTCGTTGTGCTCGAAGACAGACCCAAATCCGAATTGGATGCCAACTTTCGTCTTGGCCTCTGAGTTGTTCCCAGGATAATTTGGGCGGTAAATTGTTGACAGCTTTGGGTTACATTTCTCTGTGTATCTATCTTTTTGTTGCTCCTCTTTTGGCCATTTTGCTGCGTAGACAAATGAAGATAAATGTGCATTGAGCTTAGCAAAAAAGTTTTTAAATTTTTCTATGAACAAATTATCTAAATTTAAGGCAAAAAGTTGCAATAAACTAGGGGACTTGTGGCTGTTGAGACATGGAAAATGCGCTCATCCTTGCATTTGCTGAAATATAAGGGTTATCGATAAAAGGTATTTTCGATCAAAATCAAAAAGTATTTCAATTAATTAATTATAATAAAACAAATTTAATTAAACTGTATACCCTTTATTTTCGAAATTTAAAATAATATATATTAATATGTAATAAATATTTTGTTCAGCTATTAATATAATTTAGTATTTCAACTAATATACATGTACATGCAAAATATTTGAAAAAAGCTTTAGAAAAAAGTTGAAATTGAGAGCGTAGGGTATTAGCTTCGGGTTTTAAATATACTTTAAAAATGCATCAAACAAAATTAAGTTTTATTTAAGTGCAGAATAAAAACGATATTGCCCATGCTGTCACTTGCCCACAGGGTATTTAAGTTTGTAAATTGCAACTGGTATCGAAATAAATGCGATAGTCTTGTTAAGTCGATAGTTGAGCTAAAAAGTTTTCAGTGTGTGCCACCCACTTTTGTTCTTGTTGTTGCTTATGCTCTTCATTTTCTTGATGATGATGAAGATGAATTGCAGTTTGAACTTTGATAGAAATGCACAACAAGCTTTGCGTTGTTGTTGTTTGTTTTTGCTGTTCACTCGCTCAAAAAGTTGCAGCAAAGTTTTTAATAAAATTGTCGCAATTGAATGTTTTATCGGGCCAAACATGGACGAGAAAAGGCAAAGGAAATGCAATAATTGTGTCAAATGGTCGCGCTCTTAATGTGAGTCTCAGTTTTAAAGGCATTCCAAATAGAAGAGAACAATGCCGAACTGAAACAGAGTGCAAAAGCTAAGAGCGGGTTAAATGTGAGCCTGGTTTTGTGGGTGTAAAAAGAGTTGCAAAGTTTGTTCGTGTGTATAAAGTACAAAACAAAGCCAACAAAAGCCAGCGTAAAGTTAAAATTACAAAATGCAACAAAGAAAGCGGCAAAAGTCATGAGTGGGAGAAGCAGCAGCAGCAACACAAAAAGACAAAGAATTTGCTACATAAAAGTGAAACTTGTAAAGAAATTAGAAGTCAAAATGAAATGAGCAGAAAATTGCAGCTGCTGCGCTGCACGGGTGTTTGTCTGTGCGGGGGAGAGAGAACGAATGTGAGTGTAAGCACAAAGCAAACAACGGTTCGAGTAATTATAATATTAGGTGGGTAGCAGCGACTTCTCACAAGTAGGGGAAAACTCTCTGGTTTTGTTTAATTATATGTGTAACATGATATGCTATAAGGGTTATGGTTTATTGACTACGATTAGACTTCTATCATTTTCTAAGCTCTTAATGCGCTTAACTTTAAGTAAAAACTTTGCCCAGCCCCTGTATTTGAGTTGATTGAACTTGCCGGTTTACGCGACGATTTTCAGCTTGGACAAACCTCAAATAGCATTAAGCTAATGGCTATTTGTAAATAGACATCGCCAATTGGGTCAGCTAAAGTGTTCAAATACCCAAAGAAGCAAACATGATTAAATACTGTAGCAACAGCTATGTCGTAGCCAAGTATATGGGAAACTGGGCGTGTTGAAGTCGCCAATAGACAAACCATTTGGTTTTTATCGTAGTTAGAATTAGGTTGAGAAGAAAAAGAGTAACTTGTAAGATAAGTGAATATGAAGAATATAAATTGTTTGCAAACTTGTTAACTATGTTTACTATTAGTTTAGATTTTAAATAAAATTAAAATTATGCTGCAAAACTCGTCAACACTCCTAATGTGCACAAACTGCCGTTAGACAATAAAGCTAAGCTCGCTAAACGAGCGCGCACAGCAAAAACAGCAGAAAACATTTTTTTCTATTGCCTCTCAATAGGCGCAGCAGATAAAAATTTATTTAAGTGCAGCTCTCTACAAAATCGGAGAGCGCTGCGCACAACAGCGCTCTCCCAGGCTGCAACCGTTGCACCTGCGCTGTGTCTAGCCAAGAGCTACCACCACACTCTCTCTGCTTCTCATACTCATCCTTTACTCTATGCCTGCAATTGCTAAAGTTCGTGCATGGCTCTCGTTCATTTGTTCTTCGACGATTGCCAGTAAAGGAAGTGGAAAGGCGCTGCGCGTGCGTGAAAGATTTTGTGCCCAAATTTTAATTAGTGCATTTTGTAGTCCGCAGTGTTGCAGTGTGTTTACATGGAAATATTTTAAATCAGCTTGAGTTGAAAAAAGTTATTCTTTTACAATTGACAATTGTCGTCCGTGTGCGTCTGTTTGATTTAGTACACGATTCTTTTTGTTGTAAATCGATTCGACAGTGTTGCCAAAAAAAAATAATTAAATATTTAAAAAACAATTTAGAAGTCAATATGTTTAGCAGTCGCACTTCGTTTATGGGCAATCGGCGCATGATTTTTGATTTCTCCGAAAAAAGCACCGATATGTACTTGGAGTGAGTATAAAACGGCGTGTAAAAATCCACAAAAATAACTGTTAATTAATTGAAACTCACTCAACTATATAACAGTTAATTAAGACTATGTTTTTAAACCTTATCTAATTATTTATTATATAATAATAATACATTTCGCTAATTATTTTTTAACTTTGCATCAAAAAACTTTACACCTAATTATTTAAATTTACTTACTCTCTTTATGTGCTCTTTGTCTTTGCAGTGCATTTGGTATGAGCGACAAGAGCAGCAGCGCCACCAACAGCCTGCCCAATAGTCCTATACACAGCAACAACAACAATTCATCGCTGCTCAATAACAACAACAATAGCAACAACACGAACTTGGTGGGCAGCAACAATTCGCTAACCGGCATACCCTTCAATAACGGCAATAACAGCACCAGCAACAACAACAACACGATCATGTCAAGCAGCTTGATGAACAACAACAACAATAACTCATGTAGCGCCAATCGCAACGTTGTCAACATGGACGACGATAGCTGCTATCGCCTGGACTCGGACACGGCTGTCACCTACGGCGAAAAGGAGCCCGATCCCGACAACATCAAAATGTTCGTCGGCCAGGTGCCCAAGTCAATGGACGAGGCGCAGCTGCGCGAAATGTTCGAGGAGTACGGCCCAGTACATTCGATAAATGTGCTGCGCGACAAGGCCACGGGCATTAGCAAAGGTGAGTGGGAAAGAGAAAAAGCATGACATTAATTAATTTCGGAGTGCCGAAATTTGAATACCCTTCCAGGTAGATGGTAAATGTTTTTCTCTCTGCCATAAAAATCAACAAATAATTAATATCTTTCGAAGCAAGATATTAATATAATTCAAAATACAAATATTTTATGGGTAAAACCAGTTTTTTATTAAACCTGTCATGTAAATAGAAAAATATTCATTTAATTTAAAAAATATAAAATCCATTTATATTATTACTAGCTATTATCCCTTTAACTAACCTGTAACTAATCTTACAATAAAATCGGAATAATCACTCGACGGGTAAAAAAATGAATATTCTCACAAATTCAGTTTTTTTTTCTTTTTGTAACGGTTAACACAAACGGCTCGCTCCCATGCATCATTTAGCGTGCTCGCTTCCACGCACTCTCAACCGCTGAAAGTAAATGAGCGGAAATGTTCAACTAAGAACACACACAACATGAATCTATGATATTTTACCTCGCTCTTCACAGCTTTTGCACTGCTGCATTCTGCCTTCCATACGCGAGTGTGTGTGTGCGTGTGTTTTAATTGCATGTCAAGCGCTGTTGCCATTTCATTTTATCAGCAAATTGCTTTTTGTTCGCCATTTGTATTTGACTTGCATTCCCATTGCGCCTTGAGCTTCTGTTTGAATGTTGCGATCTTGAGAGTATTTAAGAGCACGACCCACAAATACTCGCTCTTTGTTGGTGATTTTGACTCTCTTTTTTGCTCGACAGCGCCCTTTTGTTGCTATTGTCATTTGCAGGCAATTTAAAAAGCCTCTCAACTGCAGAAAAGCAATCAAAGCTTCCATTGCTCGCTGGTCTCCCTCTCAGTGTCTGGCATTTATAACGGCACTTTCAATTGTGAGCATCATGAATGCCTATTGTCAAATCATATTTTTATGGACATCTGAATGTATGTATATTTTTGCTTTACCAACATTTATTTTTGTTTAGACACTTCCCATTGTCATCCTTTTTTTTATCCTATTTAGCTTTTTCAACTGTTGTATCACTTCTTCGACCACTCCGCATCTGCCTACTCTCCTCCCCCTCTCTCTTTCGGAAGCTCTCTATATCATTTTGGTTTGGCTGCAGTTGACAGGCGGCCGCTGCTTTCAAATGTGGGCGTGTGCATGGTCAGCTTGTCATCGATGGGCGTGGCAGTCGTGTGTGTATTTGTGTGTGTGTGTGTGTGTGTGACAAAGTAAAAGCGCAAACAGTTTTAGGACGCACTTAAGTGGCGCGTTGTGTTGATGATTTATGACAGCGGGACAGCGAGAGAGCGCCAGCGGCTCTTAAATTGAGAGAGTGGTGGGGGAGTGATAAGAGTGGAAGCAGAAGCTGAAGCTTTTGGCTAAGTGCCTGCCTACCCCATATGTGTGTTAAAACATGTGCTGCTGTTGTTGTTTCTGCTTATCACTTGAGCTTAAAAGCGCGCCTTGCCACAAACACAAATCGACACAAATTGCATTTGAAAGTTATTATTTATGCCGGGCAACTGTCAAAGACGAGCAGCAAAAAAAAAATAAAAATAAAGTGGGCTTGTCAGCACTGACCCAAAAAAACGCAAAGAGAATATAAAGGAAACATGAAAGCACAATGTTCTTTCGGAAGGCCGAAATTTTAATGCTCTTCCGAACATTATGAAGTCTGCGAATTACGAAAGTGTTTTATTATCTAAAACTATCAGTATTTCGAATTGCATATTGGAATTCACTCAGCATTATATGTAAGCTGCTTAGGGTCATTCCTAAATTGTATTCTCTGTAAAACTAGAGAACGATATAAAGAAAACCTAAGTTATTAAATAAAAGTAAAAGGGCATATATTCATTGTCAAATAGATAAATATCTATAAAGATAAATATATAAAATATACTTCTTGTAATGGAACTGTCTTCTTTAATAGGTGACACATTACATGAAAAAGTTATGATACCCTCTCCCAATGTATAATAAAGGCAAAACAACAAAGAAGGCTGCAATGGGCGGGGCAAACTTTTTGTGCTTTCTTGTCGTTTGCCGAAGTTTTGTTGTTTAGTCGCTTTTCTGTCGTTTCCTTTCATATGCAGTTTTATTTTGGCTGCAACTTCCTGCTACAACATTTCCATTTAGCTCGGCTTGTAACCCAGTTTTGGCCAGTTTTAGTTTCCCTCTTGTTTTTTTTTGTAGTACCTTGGTCCTTTTTGTTGCGACAAAAAGTTGTCAAGGCAGCAGCACCCCTCGTCCCTCTCCCCGCACCACCCTCCACGCCCCACCTTTGCTGCCACGCAGCGATTGGCTTCAAATTTGGATTTTGCTGTTGCATTTTTATGGTAAAACGCTTAGCCAAAAGCCAGCGCAGGACTTGGCTTCTGAGAGAGCGAACAAACGTTGCAGCTACCAAAAATGGGAAATGACACTTTTAAGCGCGACGATGACCTCTGAACCAGAAAGTCGTAAATAACCCCACGCCCCCACGCGCTTGAAAATGAATAAAAAAGAAAATTTTCCTTTTCGTTTCGGCAAAAGTTTTGGATGGCGTACTGCTCTTTTATTATTTCTGGGCTAATGCCTTTTGGCTAAAAACTTGTTTTTCTTTCACACTAAATTTCGTTAGCGGCCAGTTACTTTTTCGAGTGGATTTTCTATGTTGTTTGCGGGTGTTGTTATTGCGGTTACGATGTGGTTGTTGTTGCTGATGTTGCTGTTGTTGTTGCTCTGCGGCGAGCAGATAGCTAAAGGATAGAAAGAGAGAGAGAGGAAGCTGGAGCGAGGGTGCGATTGTGCGAAGGCTTAAGCTCTCGACTCATAATTTATTAGCGCTTGCGGTAAGCGTTAGAGACGGGAAATGGGGGGAGAGGAAGTGAGCTAAGGGTTTGAATTGCGGTTCTCTTTCAGGTTCTGCTCAGGTGTAAAGCGCACCTCTTACAGCTGCCCACAACATTTAATTTGATGGGCTGTTCTTTTTTTTTTGCCTATTTTTTATTTTTTGAGGCCGCCTTTGAAGGTTGTAAAATTTGTGGGCCGTTAGGCCAAAAGTTTGTCGAGCGGCAAACCTGGGCCGTGGGCGGTTGACAAGGGTGTGCAATAAATTAGTCAATGAGTGACAAACTATTCACAATGGAAATTAATCAATTTTTGGAGAATATAACTCAATTTGTTGTATTTTAGAGGCAAACTTGTGCACTAATTGCTCGTAAATTGAAACTGTCAGAAATTGGCATTGTGAAGAAATTAAATTTGGTATAAAATATCTGAAACCCTATTTGATTTTGTTTTGTCACGACTTGAATATAGGATTGCAAAACACAAATTAAATTTACATATAAATATAATTCAATTTTAATTACAAATAAATTATATCCTTCCACTTTGCATATCTTGTATTTCAATTAATTAGATTTTTTGCAAAAACAATCAGTGTCCAAATTGCCTTCAAATATATTTATAATTAAATAATGTTATTTAATTGGCCAAATTGTTCACAATTTAATTTTTGATATTTTATATTTTTCAAATATTATATCAAATTTTTTCACAACTTATATTATTTAAGTTCCTTCTTGAGGCTATTAAGAGCTTTTATTGCCTGTACTCAACTTAGTCCTTGAAGTTTTTTCTATAAATGTGATTTATGGCCACATAATAAAAAAAATTTCTCAACTTACGCTGACCAAATCACAAAAAAATATAATATAAAATGTGTTCGCCCACAGAGAAAAGACAGCTTCTTTTTCGAATCTGCTGCTTGGCACTTTTGGTCTTTTCCTATCCAGCCTATCCTTGAGAACTTCATTTCGAAAAGCTCGTCCTTTTGCACTCTTCCGCACTGACAAGAGCGCTGCGTCTAACTGTGCTTGGCCAGCTGTCCGCTGTCACCTAAAAAAAAAAGGAAAAGAAACGCTCTTATCTGCCGCCTTCATCGGCCTCGCTCGCTTATGCCTCCCCTCTCCCTCCCTCTCCTTTTGCTCGGCCACTTTGTGTGCTTGACATTTTTATTTAGCCGCTTGCGGAGCGTGAAAAATGCATAAAATTTCACTTAATTTTCAAAGAGCATTTCAATTGCAAAGCTTCGTTTGTTTTTGCTACCCTTTAAAATTGGTTAAGAAAGGGTATTACGCATTTGACGAACAGTTTGTAACAGCTGAGTCGATTATACATACATACATACATATGCATATGTATATATGTCTGCATGATCAACTTTACTTAAAATAATTGATAGCTCGCCCACATTCCTTCACTATGATATGACTATTGACTATTCATTTCAGCCTTTGTTTAAAATTCATATCTTTTAGATCAGGAGCTTGAGACATCAAATTTATTACGTTCGGTGTTTTACCCCATTTTTTTAAAGTCCAATAAAAATATCATTTGATTTGTCTCCCAAGTTTTTTAATATTGTATAAAGCTTAGTTTTATGGACACTATATCCAAGATTACAGAAGCTGGAGACACCAAAAATATTCGTAAGCATTAACAAACGAATTTTTTTCCAATATATAGACATATATGTGATAGTATGTCCCAATCTATGTTAAAAGCAGCACTGACCTAACTACGAGGTATTTCCAGTCGAGCACTTTTGAGCAGATTAAACTTGCATTTTCAGTTTCGGTCGTGACTTTTGGCGCCCACTGAACTATCACTAAACGTTTGTCACTTTCGCTACGTCGAGAGGCAACTGTAGGGAAGGGGAGCGAGGGCAGGGCTGCACCATAAACTAAATTCGATTGCAATTGCGTTCTGTTGCAGTTGTTGTTGTGTATCGCAGCTGCTGATCTGCTGCTGCTGCTGCTGCTGTTGCAGTCTCTTTCCCTTCGCCATTCACTTCGGTCCGGCCACTAAATCTCTGCGGCAAAGTTTAATGACATTGATTTATTTTACTTCGATTAATTCGTTTCCTTTTCGGGGGCTGTCTCTGTCCCTCTGTCTACGTGTGCGCCCGGCACATCCTTTATGTATATCCTTGCCATATCCCCATTGCTGGACTTTGGCACGTCTTGTCTGGGGCAAGCGGCGGCGGCGGCGGCGGCGGCGGCGGCTCTCGATTTCACATCTTAAAATCCAAGCCAACCCATTTCCACACACACACACACACACATACACACGCACTTGGGGAATATGGCACGCCCACTGCACCACCGCCCCCGTAGCGTGGATTAAGTTTTTGTCCAAAAACGTGACTGGATGTCGTTTTCAGCTTTTGCCGCCGGTTTTGTTGTTACTTTATCGCATTGTTCCCTCAAGCAAGCAAAAGCTCAACCGCTCTCCTCCCTCTCTCTCACTCCCCCTCTCTCTCTTGCTCTTTGGGCTTCTTGTTTTGGCGCTTTGATTCTAACTGCAGTTGACATGCACATAATGGGAATTGAGAGATTTCTCTTCTGCGCTTTTGCTTCTGCCTGCCTTCTTCTTCGTCTTCCTTCTCTTCGTTATCGCGCGATTGGTTTTCGTCTTTGGTTCCGCAGTTTGTTCTTTTATTTCTTGGACGATATTTTATTGCATTTGAAATCGTTTCGATTTTCTTTCATTTGTTACATTTAACGCTAGTTTAATTTTAAGTGATATTTAATCTGCGATTGCACAAGTTACGTTTTCCCCATTTTCCTTCGATTTTCTTTTCTTTTTTTTTCGTGTTGGGGTTAAGTGAAATGCGATATTTGTTTGCGAAAGCGGGGGAAGTTTTAAACCTTGAAGTCGGTGAATAGCTAAATAAATATGCAATTTAAAACTTCTGCTAAGGCTTAACTGAGCTTTTATTTTTAATAAGGCAAACCAGATTTTAAAGAGCATATTCAACAAAATATTTTATAAATAAAATGCTTACGTTGTTGCAGTGATACTTTTTTTTAATGAACTTTAATAAACTGCACTTTAAGCAACTGCAAAGCAAGAACTTTAAAAGCTTTAAGCTTTCAGTGCGAGTAATAAAAAAAAATTTCTCACACATCCGTTGCGGCGCCGATGGCGTCGGCATTTGCTGCCTCTTTCTCTCTAAACCTACACCGGAAATAAAAAAAAAACGAAAACCCAAAACGAATGAAAATATTTTCAAATATGCGAAAAATTCTGAAAAATGCCCGTGTGATGGCGACGGCATAAAAACTGCGACAGATTGAATTACCCAAGGGCTGGGCAGGTGTGTGTGTTGTGACAAAGTCTCCCTCACAGACACAGGGAAACGGGATTGGTGGGGTAGTATACAAGGTGTGTGTGTGTGGGAGCTCTTTGAGCCATGTCCACCGCAACGCATTACGCTTGGTTAAGCGAGCGCCGCCGATATGGCCGGTAATTGCATTATGCAACTATTGCCATATTAAGTTTTGTACTCATTGTTAGGCGCCAGACCAAAATCCAGACTCCAACAGGCCGAATTTCAAATGGACTCCGTTTCAAAGGGTTGCGTGTAGCGGAACGGGAGGGGCAGCAGCAGCCCACGGTAAATGGAATATGTGCGCGAGCCGGAAATTAATTTTCAACTGACGCTTAGGGTTTTATTTTAATCTTCTACGATAGTTGGGCCACAGATTTGGTGTAAACGGGAGCAAAAAACAACACCCCAAATTTCGGACATATAAAAAAGTCAGTTGTCAGCTGACTTTGAAATAAATTGTGTCATGTAAACCGTTGATGGCACTTAAACAGGCAATAAAAAATGCCTAGATTTTGTTTTCAGATATACGCATTCCTAACGCAGCGAAAAACATATATTAAAGTTAAAATAAAAATGAAATTAAATATTTTTGGCTTTAAAAGGAAAAGAAGAATTTGTTGGTCAACTCATTTTATTGCAAATATAATTAAACAAACGCGGTGTTTTCTAAGAAAATAGCTTTGAAAAACCATAACCTACTTACTAAAATCTGAAATAACAAATTGTTATGCTGCTAGGGCTAGAAATTTTATTTTACTTTACGTCTAGCTTGCCTGCTTAAGTGTGTTTGCCACCTGCCCCCGGAACTCTATATATATTTCAACACCTAAATCACTTCCCCAAACAATACGCCTGCTGTCCCAAATACCCCACCCCTGACCCACATTCGCCACACAAAACGCGACACATTTGCTGTCGTTTAGTGGTGGATTGGAGCAGGAGACCGAAGCTATGGCCATAATGTTTAATATAGTGTTGCCATGTTGCCACATTTATGACACCCCCACCCGCTGCCCTTCCATCTTGTTCGCTGCTGCTGCCATTTTGCCTGCCTGCTAATAATAATAATTTCCATAATTTCTTTGCCACCTTTTTCTGAAGTCGCTTGAAAATAAACTCCAATTTAACCCTTATGCTAATCTCAATATTTCTGACTCGCTCTTAACCCCTGTTTCTCGCTCTTTCTCTCCTACAGGTTGCTGCTTTGTGACGTTTTATACGCGTCGCGCCGCGCTGAAAGCTCAGGACGCACTCCACAATGTGAAAACGCTGAATGGGGTAAGTTTGATTTTTCTCAATTTTTCATGCCCACTTGTTCTTGTTTATAATATCACATAATTCTGTGCGACTTTTATTGGCTGTGATTAGTGGGCGAGAATTTTATATTTATATTTTATATGCGTACACGTTATGTTTCTGGCGGGATTTTAGCTTTTAATTGGAAATGTTTTGTTTTATTTGCTGAGTTTGCACTGCGAAAAATCGACTGCCGCATCAACTTATCATAAACGCAATCATGCAACACAGCAGCGCAGCAACAGCACAACAACAACAACAACAGGAAATAGCTGCCAGGAATTTTAGCATCGCATTTCCTTCATTATGGCTAACAGACTGCGTGACTGACAGATTGACTGGCGCGTGGACTGACACAACCATGACGTGGCACAAAAAATGCATACACAACCATGAAAAATAAAGGAAAAGAGAGTTTGAACTTTTCAAATACCCTGTTATTTGAACTGTGTGCATTTAGCTACACGGAAATCAGTAAAACAAAATAAATGCAGTTTTGGCATTTATTTTAATATATTTATGAAAAAATAGACAACAGAAATTGAAGAAAATAAACAATCGCATCACAAGCCATCTGTTTTTAAGTAAAAGTAAATAAAATTAATAATAACTAGCCGACTTTTAATCGCTTATGATAACCTTAAATATTTTACAAAGTTGCCTGTTTCTAATAGCTTGAAATGTGCTTGCATTTTTCAAGCTAATTCACCTGTCGAATATGCCGTTTGTGGGTGCATTGCAGGGTATATCAAAATCTTTGCAGTTATTTTGCTATTTTCCAATATAGTTTTTTGCAACACCCTCCAAGTTCCATCTCTCCCGCGATGTGGCCATAAAATGCAAGTAATTTCAAAGTTTAGCCCTGTATCCTGGCAGCTTAAAAGTATGCAAAAAAAATACAACAAAAAAATATTGGGAAAAATGAGAAAAATTGTTAGCCCAAGACACGCGCCAAAAGTTTTTGCAAAGGCAACCAAAAACCACAGGCACAAAAATGTCAATTTGCGCTTTAGTGCAACAACCAAAGTTGTCAGGCCCCTATCCTAGAACAGCAACAATAACAAGGGGTTATTTGCAAGGTGGGTGTGGTGGGGTGGTAAAGTTGGAGGGGTTAAACATAGACAACGTCAGCGAAAAGCGAATGACATTTGGCGTTGTTGCGTTCTATCTATATTTTTTTCGATTGCGCCATCAAATCAGCATGAATATTATTATTTGGTATGTCAGAGGCGTTAGGGGGTAGGTTTTGCTCCCCTACATAACAATGCTTTGTGTCGAGCGCCAAAAATCTCACATAACGTGCCTGTCGTGTGTGCCAAAAATTGTGCAGCTGCAAGGCAATATTTTTTTTTATAAAATTGCCGTTGAAAGATACAACAATCGCGAAGAAAGTTGCGTGAGAAGTAAAAGAGGGCGGTGGGGAAGGAAAAAGAATGAAACTAAAGTGATAAGCAGCTGAACTCTAGGTTTAAAAGAAGCTTCGCTTTTGTTACAACATGTTATTACAAACATTTAAAATTTCATATCATAATTTTATAAAAATATATTTTCATAAAAAAATAATTTTAATTTAATAATGTAATTAAATTTAACAAGTTGCAGAAATATAACAGTTCTAGATTCAATTAATGATATTGAAACAACGAATTTTTTAATTTGTACTACAATTTCACTTTAGGGATTTTCCACTGTCCTTTAAAAATTCCATCCTAAAAATAGCAATACTCAAACTGCATGGATATAAAAAGCACAAACTGATAACATTTTAAACAATTAGCCAAGATATTTTGTTGGGTCGGGGATCATTCCAGCTGTTTAAAGGCAGCCTGGACGCTAAAAAGGCTGCGTTTGACCTGGTAATTGCTACTTCCTGCATAAAAATAAGGGAATTGGTAAAATGAAAGGCAAAAGCGGGTAAATAGCACCAAGGCTTGGCTGAGAACAGGTTGACTCGGACTCGGACTGCAATTTGTAACAAGTCGCGTTGCGTGTATTATTTACGAGCCCGAAAGAGCCAATGGGAATGGGAATGGGACAGCGAAAGAGAGAGCGCGAGGAAGGTAGAGGTAGAATATGGTGTGGAAAGGGTGTTGCAAACAAGGACGCGTAAAACGTTGACTGTCGTCGTTGCCAATAAATCACGGCCCATTAGCCGCGCACAGACTTGGCGACGGAAGTGCTTGGGTATGCGGCCTCGTTCGGGGGCATTTGGGGGCACGGCTGACCTCGTGCTGCGGCGCACGTTTTGCGGGCGCTTTAAGCTTGTTTTAATTAGAAGACGTTGTGCGAAAAATTACATTTAAAACGCTGCTGCTGTTACTGCAACTAAGCGTCTAGCGGAAAAGGGCCGAAAGAGAAGGGAAATGCGAACGCATATTTTAGGATTTTCACGGGAACAGGCTGACGACGACGGCGGCGAGGGGAGCACCCTAAAAGGTGCCCACTTGGGTCTATTGTGACTGTTGTTGTTGTTGTTGTTGCTGTTCCTCGGCGACCGCTGAATAAATGTGTTTGGCTTTAGTTGAGGATTTGGCGCCCAGTTAGAAGCAGCTTGTCGGCTCTTTGCTGCATTCATTCATTATGCAGCTTAAGAGCCTACTAAAAGCAACAAAAAAAAAAGGGCGCTGCAGCGCCATATAAATGGACTCCCTTTCTATATACGTACATATATACAGCGTATCGTGCAGCGCCTGTTGGGTCCAACTTGTCCAATTTTGGCCGGATGCAATGCGCCAAAAAGCTTGGCAAATTAATCGCCGACTGCGTCGTTTATAGAGCGCCACTATATATCAAATGTGATTAACACAGCAAATTAGGTTTGGGGAAATCCTTGGAATTTCGCTGGCTAGGCATGTCTGTGAAGAAAGCAAGGATTTTATTTGCGTTTTGGGTTGGGTTTAAAATTGCTAATATACAAGAGAAAGCTTTGCTTCAACATCATAATAGACAACAACAAATACAGTAAAAATAAAAAGTAAAAATAAATAAATTTGATTGCATTAATTATTTATAATTACTTTTTTTAAAATATAATTTTAATTTAACATCAGTATTCTAGTCGCCTGTATTTTATATAGTATTTAACTTCAGTGCACTAATTATATTTTTTTATTTTTCTCTTTACTTTCAGATGTATCATCCTATACAAATGAAACCCGCCGACAGCGAGAATCGCAATGGTAAGTTTTGAATATTTTATTTTGAATTTGTGTACGTGCTGACAAATAATTCGAAGGCAGTTTATCTGCAACTTCAAATTTTAGGCAGACAAACCTTAGTCAGCACAGCACTTAACAAAAACTTGATACTTATAGAATATTTAATGTCTCTATTGCACTCAATTTTAACATTTCACTCGATAGAGTACGCGAAAATGCAATTTCACTGCCTATCAACAAGTTTGAATTGACAACTATGTAAATAAAAAGGGAGTTAAGCTGGAAAATTGGATTAACAATTGAACATGAGTGCTCCATTTGCGCGCGTATTTGTTTTCCTAAAGTTAACTTCACGTCAAATGCTGGGCATAACCTAACAGCATGCAATTGCATTTGACAGGCCTTGTTTGGCAGGTCCAGAAACACGGGGTCTTACGCTCTGTGGGACGCTGGCGATGGACAGGGCACATTTAAAGCATTTTAAGGATTTTTTCACCATGCACTTTACTATATGTACTTTTTTTTTTGTTTTTTTTGGCCTGTGTCAGTTGCGTGTCGGTCACTTGGCAGTTAATTAAAAACCATCAATTATGTGCGCGGCGCGCAGCGCTGCAAAATTGTTGAGCGGCGACAGCGAAAAAAGAAAGTTTCGGCGCAAAAATTTAATTTATGTTAATTTTTACGTTGCCAGCTTGCACCTCTCCCTCTTTCTCCGTCACTCTCTCTCATTGTTGGCCCACGCATGCGGCGGCTTCTTCTTTTAATTATGCCCATGAAATTAATCTGCTTAAGTGACCACAAAAATGTTGACTTTTTCACACACACAGCGAAAGAGGGTTGGTGGCAAGGGTAGGAAGTTGCATGTTGCATAGTCGTATAGCAATTGTTTTAATTGGCGACCTCTAGCGGCGCGCATTGTTAACAAGTTATAGCGTTTGCTGCCAGCGAGTGGAGCGCAAAAACAAAAAAACTTTTCGACATGTGGCTTCTACCAATTGCATCCGCTTTGCTCCAAGACCCCGCTGCTGCTTCTGTTGTCGCTATGCGTGTAATTACGTTTGTTCAACATGGCGTATACTTAATTTTTTGTTGGCCACTCTGTCTTAACTTTTTTGCTGCCCGCATTTTATAATGATGGCAATAATGATGCACAAATAGCTAAGGAAAATTAGTAAAAAAAATAGCATGTGGTAAGAGAAGCTGGTAGAAATATCTATGGTACACTGGCAAATTGGAACGCTTCTTTTAGGGGGTCTGTAGAGAATTCGCAATTTTGTGTATTCAATAATTTTATTGATAAATAAATTGTTTTCATTTAATTTAACTATTATTATTCAATACAGGTTTCGTTGAATTTATTAGGTTCCTATCGCATTTATATCAGCTCAAATATATTTCAGAGAAAAAATTGCTCTTTACATTATGGGGCTTGGAAGGCATTAAGCAATGCATTACGTAATTTACTGTTATTACTCCTATCCCTCCGGGTAAAAGGATATAATTAGCTCAACTATGAGCAGCTTTGAACGCAAATTTTTTTATTGTTGTGTCGTGTTTGAATTTCAATTTTAGATAAGCTTAAAAGGCGAAACGCCCGCAATGCGCCTAAAGCGACGGCAATGCAAATCCATTTTGGACAAACTCCAACGTTTGCCGCATTATAGACATATTGCACATATATGTACATCTATATATATTTATATGTATAGTCACCCTGTGCTTGCAGCAATTGCATTTCAATATCGCCGCAAAGCCAAAACTAGACAATTCCTTTTTTTAAGTTTTTATTTTGTGTTATTTTTAGTATTTTGTATTTCGTATTCGTGTGCTTTGGCACTTTAACCTCAAAAAGAAAAATAAGAGCAACAAAAAAAGAAGAAAACTCGCAAAAAGCATAAAAAATAGCAAAAGTTTTACTTTGGCCTCCGCACAGAAATTTATGCCAAACAGCGGAAACGATATAATAGAAAAAGATGGCAGAAATATTCCACGTTTTATTTTTTACAATGTGAGGGGGAGTGGCGGCGTTGG
Source organism: Drosophila robusta (assembly GCA_035043565.1). Lineage (NCBI taxonomy): Eukaryota > Metazoa > Arthropoda > Insecta > Diptera > Drosophilidae > Drosophila > Drosophila robusta. The sequence goes on along the minus strand of JAWNMW010000583.1, from coordinate 4,609,303 downwards.
TGTATCTGTGTGTGTTGGTTTATGCCTAGAAATCGAAAATAAAAGACAGTTGCAGACAACAGTTGGAGCCAAAGTAACAACAAACGGAAGGTGGCAATTTAATAAAACGCTTGAGTGAGTCACCGAGTTTTGTTTCCTGCTTCGGATGCTGCTGCTGCCTGCTTATGCTGCTCCTTATAGTCCTGCTGCTGTCGCAGAAAGTGTAGCATACTTTTTGGCAGTCGTCGCCAAAAAAAAAAAAAAACAAGAAAGAACAGCAGGCGGCAAGCTGAAGCAGCAACCTTTGATTGGTTTTCGGGGTTTGTGTGCAATTCTTGTTGTTTCAATTGCCGGTTAAGGGCTTTTCTGTAGGGCTTTGCAGTTTGAAAAGTGTACATAAGTCTGTATGTATAAAGTGTGCCACAACGAGAAGCAGAGTAGCTAAAAAGTGCTCAAGTTGTCTCGATTGAGTGCGGCAGTGGTATCACAATATGCTGGGAACGGTTCTATGCGGAAGTCTCGGGAAGGATATATAAGTGCATATGGTATACATAGCTATAATTTATCTGATTTTAATCTCATCAATAATTGTCATGGGACTGCTTGCCTACTTAATTTCAACACTGGCTTGTTTTTTGGCTTAGTCAGTTGGGCTTAATTAGGAAACTAACTAATTAATAGAATTAAAACCAATTCGCGTAATATATTTAAGTAGAACACGTCTGCTGTAGTCAAATCTCAAAAGTTGCTGATCTTCACCCCATATCGAATAAATTCCACTCAAGTATAATGCGAAGCGCCCTCTGTGTAAACCTAGGGCCAACATGACATTACAAATTTCTTGCAGCCTTCTTGGGCACAACAAATGGCGCCTCATTTCCACTTGGATTGCAGTAAATGCTGTTGAATTTTATGGCGCTGACCCTGCCCCATAAACTTCAAACCAAAACAAAGGGCTTGAAAGGGAATGACGAGGGGGTTACATAAATACGTCAAGAGTTAAAAGTGGGGTCTATCCGTCCAACGGACAGCGAAAAGGGGGAAGCAAAGGGCAGCCAAACAATAGACTGAAGAAAAAGTGTCTGCAATAAAGGCGATTTGCATTAGGTTTACTTAAGTAGAAAACATGAAAAGTGCCAGGCAAAATGCAACCAAATCAAATGAGTAAGCAAAAAGAAAGAAGAAAAATGTAGTGCAAGACGAGGAGATAGAGGGAAAGAAGGCCAAAATGAAAGCAAAAAAAGTGCAACGTGGTAATCAGTGCAATTTGCATGCGAGTAAACTTCAAACAGACAACGACGAAGCGCCCCGAGACGATGTCAAGTTGCTAGCGTCAGTTTATATACCCTATACACAGTATGAATAATGTATATAGGCTTAATATATTTTAAATAAACTTATGTTTGAGGCTAGATCTTTTACACTTGAAATATTTATATAAAAATAAAAATTTTAACTTTTACGACAATCTTCTACAGAGTAAAATAGACATAGTTTAATATATACAGGTAGTTTAATATTGATCTCCCTTTTGGATTCCTCTAAAAGTATTTCTGCAGTTGAAAATAACACCATACTATATATTTCAAAGTCAGTACGACTTTTCAATCCGTTTTTAGCTGTAGTTTCGCATAACCCTTTTACATTAGCGGGCAGTAAAATGGATCAATTGATCATCAAGTTGATTTTTCTGCATGATAACTATCCAAGCTGTTTAACGACGTTAAAAAATAGGGTATTGTGCAGTTGGCTGCACCCAACAGCAACGTTTTACTTGGTTTTTTTGAGCACCCTCTCATTTTTTGGGGGTGTTATTAAATTTGCAAATACGTAATGTCAAATGTGTGTTGTTTTTTGGCGCTGCATACTTGAGGGCGCGCCAGAAATGCAGTAAGCAGCCGGCAAGCGGCAAAAGGCGGACATGTAAACATTTTCATGGTTATTCCACACAATTTGCGAACGCGCATCCAAGAAAATATTCAAAATGGATTGTATTTGCATGAAAATGGAGTGGGGTAGCGGTATTGCCGCATATGAAATCGATATGCAAATGTTGTGTGAGGTTTGTGTCAAGTAGAAACTGGATAATAGAGAGGGGCAGGTGGTAGGGAAGCGAATTTGCGGGAGTGGCGTCTCTCGACTTCCTCTGCGATGATGATGCACGTATTGTTTGCTTGTAAACATGATAAAAATTCAAATTAGCTATTATGGCAACTCAAGTACATAGAAATGAGTGTGTGTCCGTGTGTGTGTGTGTGTACTTACTGTGTACTGTGTAGTGTCTCGTTGAAATGTCAAATGTGGCTAGAAATTACCGGAAAGCAGTTGTGAAGAAGTGGAAAAAGCAGTCGAAAGAGTACCTTGAGCCAAGTTTATACAAAATTTGTATTTGCATTTTTCATTGAACAGTTTTTGTGGCATTTTTTTCTAATGCAGAAAAATTAATAAGTGTTTGTGGAGGAAAAAGGATTTATTAAATATTATTTTATATTATTATATATATTAGTGTTATAAATAAACTTTAAATAATTATTTGTTATCTATATCTGTTATCTGTAAAATACAATATTGTATAAATTGCTAAATAATTGATTGGCCTTAGAGGAATAATAAGAAAATATAAGAATTGAAGAGATTTTCGATATGTCAAAGACGAATACCAAACATTTTAATAAATGTGCTTACAATTTGGTTCAATATTTAGCTATAAATAATTTTGAGCGATCTCAATCTTTGTCTCTTTGTCCGCATTCTCACAATTCGATTCTAATCATAATTAGCGCACACGCAATATTGTTTCGAAGTTCACCTTAAAAACTCGCCAAGCGAAATGTGTTAATTAACTCATTAGCAACAGTAGCAACAACAACAGCATGTGTGAGACACATGCAAATGAACAAAGAATACAGCAAGAGGCATAAAACTAACATTAAGTCATTTAAAAAAGAGCGCAACAATTTCAAATAGTGGCAACAAGTTGTAGATCAAGTTTTTCCAGTTATGTCCGCCCAGAACCTTTTTGACATCTGGGCAATGTTGAGATCGAGATGAGTTGAGATGTGAGATGAGTTGAGATGAGCTCAGCTGAGTTGGGTTTGCATTTTGCCTAACAGTTAATGTTAGTTGCAACTGAAACGTCAACCGGTCCAAATCGCAATAGCCCGAAACAATTTCCAATATTTCTGAACATTTTTTTCGCCGGCGCAACAAATATTTCGTTGGTTTTTTGTTCAATATTTAAATACAAATACGAGAGAAGTTATCAGTTATTCGGAGTGCCGAAGATTAAATACCCTTTTAAACAAATATCAAATGTGCGCTACATATAAAAAGTTAACTGTGTTTAGCTGTCCGATTCGATTGATTCCGATATATCTATATGCGACATAGAAATTTTTTTATGATCATAAAACTGAGACCCCTAGCTTGCATAGAAAAGAACTTTATACGGTTAACGTCGCACATTTCGTTAAAAAATTATTTTATCCGTTCTGCAAGGGTATAAAAATACGTTCTCGCTCCAAGTGATATTCTTGTTATTGTTCGTGTGCTGCATGTGACGCTGCTTAATTAGTTGTAGTGGCACGACTCAACCCCCTCGCTGCCCCTTGCGCCGCTGATTGATGTCAATTTATTTTTAGCCATTTGATTTTTGCCAATACGCCTTTTTTATACCCGCGGCATGCGAACTGTGCTTCATTGTTGTGCCGCCGCTGTTGCTGCTGGGAAAAGTGGAAAACAAAAAATATATATATAAATTGAAAAAATCAAAATAAATCGATTTAGTCTGAAATTAAACTTTAATCGCTGTAAACGACGCATTCCGCGAAAGTGAAGCGAAAAACAATACTGCATACAGGGTGACTCTGCCAGGGTTCCATTAGGCAATCGTAGGATTGTCGAGGTACGTTCTTTTACTTAATTATAAATGTAATATTTAGAAATATTTGTGATACAATTTATAAATTCTTAGATTAGATATCTGACAAATTTGTGTGTAAAGGACCTTTATATAAATATATGTGTGTTACGATTATCAGTGATAAATTTAAATTTTTTTTACGCATCACTTTATTATTTATTAACGATGTGCATCTAAACTATTATATAAACTTCATCATATGTCAACACGTTTCTTATTTTGAATTTTATAAAATATGCAAAGCGTTAAGTGGTCTTCATTTTCATTCTTGACTCTACCCGTAAATGCATTGACTTTCATAAATTGCACTCAACATTTATTGTTTGAAATTCATTAAAAAACATCATATACATACACTTAAATGTTCTTATTATTTTTGAATCGTTCACCATGCAATACCAATGCATTTGTATTTGCATTAAACCATGACCCACCCTATATAGAGAAAAAAATAACGATGCATTCTCTTTCTCTCTCCACTTACGCGCTCTATTCAATTAAATGCCGAATACTTTTCGGTTTGTTCAGTTTCGAATCAATTCTTTTAATTCTTTGGGCGCCTTTTGTCACCTGTGCTTTGACATGTGTCTGTCTATAGTCCAACTATATATAGCGCGAAAATCGAATTATTCGATTCGATATAAAAGCAGCCCATGTCAGAAGTAAGGCCTGCAATCCGAAGAAAAACTCGATGCCAGCGCCTGTCTAGAACCAAAGACAAAAAGCGAAATACACGCTAAAAGTGCGAATAAGAAACGCAGTGCAATTCCGAAAAAAAGCTAAATGTTAATTGTTGTTAAAAAGCAAATCAGTTTAAAATATTTACTACATATATGTTCTTTAATTGTTAAACGTTAGATATTTAAATAAAAATTGCAACGAGTCGAAAAAGTTGTTATTGTGCGTGGCTAAAAAACTCAGCAAAACCGTTGCGTGTTTGAAACTAAAAAAAATCAAAATTGAATATAAATAATATAATCAAAGCGTATAAAAAGAAAAATCAATAAAAGCAAAAAAGTGTTAACCTGGCGCTAATTGTTTAAAAGTCAACGCTGTCGTTTTTTTTATATTTATGATATTTACTTAACGAATTTTCCACTCACTCAATTCGCTTGATATATATACTCGATTCTTTTATTTTTTTGGCACTACAACTGTTGTGTTTTTAACGCTCGCTGTGTGTGTGTGTGTTTGCTCACTCTCTGTGTGTATCTGTGTGTGTGGTGTGTGTGTGTGTGTGTGTAAATAAGTGTATAGTATTTTCAAGAATTTTCTCTTCTTCGTCGCCAATCGCCGTCGCCATCTCGCCAACTGACATGATAAATAATTCAACTGCAATTGGTTTCGTAAATAGCCAAGGCGGCAGCAACAACATATCAGCAGCAGCGGCAGCAGCAGAGAATGGCAACGCCGGCAGCAGCAACATTTACACCAGCAACATCGGCTATAGCAGCAACGCCAGCAGCAGTCAATTATCGTCAGTAATTGAGAATTTATCCAATAATAGCGACATCGCGGCATTGTCCTCCACTGCTACTTGCGCATCATTGTCGTCATTGGCATCGACAACGACAGCGACATCGACATCGTTATCAGCATCGTCATCGTTGCTATCGTCGTTGTCCTCGCTGTCGCCATCGCCGTCGCCGTCGTCATCGTCGTCGCATGCCACGCATAAATCCTATCCGCCAATAAATTCAGCATATTGGCTGCCATCGTCGCATCCATCACCGTATACAGTGCCAGGTATGCAACAGTCGCTCAATTGCCAGCATCAGCAGCAGCTGCTGCTGCTCCTGCCCCAGCTCCAGCTCCTGCTCCTACTGGTCCTACCCCTTACAGAAAGCCTTGTACGGCTGCTGTCCATCTTCATTCAACTCTTCTCTCCTGTCTGTCCATCAATCCGTTCTCTCCCCGCTCTTATTGATGGCCTGTTGATGTTGAGTGTTATCTACCTTGTTTCAGTGCCCTGGGAGCAGCATCTGCCCAAATTGCTCTGGCGCCAACTTACATGCACAATTACAATCCCAGCGCGCCTCCTTTTCCTCTTCCACTTCCATTTGCCCTTCCATTCTCATTGGCATCCTTTAAAATGGGGTAATTAAAGCAATTTATTGGCCACCAAATTGCCAAGCAGTTGTCATTAAGTAAATGGCCCAAAACTGCGAGAGTTTTGTTGCCAAATAAGTTCAACTGGGGGAAAGGCGATTTGGCTTCAATCAGCGTTAACAAAATGAGCGTCGATTGTGCTTCTATTTTAGCGTGGCTAAATAATAGTTAGGGTATTATTAGTGTGCGTTAGTATTTAAAACTTGAATGGAATACTAATGAAATCTGTATCTGTTTTCTACAGATACAAAATATCCAACTAAACCATTTGCACTGCATTTGGTAAATATTAGTTAAAGATAGAAAAGAAATGTATTTTGTAAACAATTTTTGTATTCATGTTAACTAAATGGAACCAAGACTAAATGCTTCTATGCGTTAGCTAACCGTATTTTGGATATAGCCAAACATATTCTATTTTAATTATTGGTTATCTTATTTCTATTAAAGAAGGGATATATGTGGTATTTAATCTATGGTTTTCATATTTTTGCTCCTACTCAATAAATTGGTTTCAAACATCTTTTTAAATTTCCCTCTAATTTTTCTTTAATCGTACTTTATAAATTTTCGTGAAATATATATGCGCTTTTCTGACCTCAAATGCTTCTTAACTTGGCCACATGCGCACACTCACACACATCAGAATTTTATCGAGTGTTATGTGTCACTTGTACGAAATTTTCACGCACTGTTACACACAACATTAAGTGTAAAATATATACATTTTCACTTTTTCTATATGCGAGCAACAACAACAAAGACGTTGACAATGACAGGACCTGAAAACTGAGTTTAATTTTAAGCCTCAGCCACAGCCTGACACCTGAATCTGAGCCTGAGCCTGCGTCCTTCTCTGATCCTGAGTATTCCAAACAGCCAAAATGTCAAACCGCAACATGCACACGTCACACACGCACACACACCAGACATACACACGCACGCACACACACACACACACACACACACACACACACACACACATACCAACTTTAGCTACTTTTTCATTGAGGTACACTCTCTCTTCTCTCTGCTTATCTGTTGGTTGTGTTTTATTAACATAAAGCAACAAAAGAAAAATAACATTCAACTGCACCACAAGTTGAATGTGTGTGTGTGTGTGCGTGTGTGCGTTAATGATGTTAAAGTCAAGTGTAAATTGTGGCCAAGTGGGCGTGCTCATGTCAGGTATGTGCGAGACAATGGCATTGACATGGTTTTTAATATGTTTGGCATATGTTTCTTTTGTCTTTAAATGCGGAAAAGCGAAAAATTGTGAATGTTGCGGGATGTTGGGCCAGACTCCATATACGGGGTCATCTGTTAAAGTATGTCATCAACTCGTTCAGTTCATAAAAACGCTCCTGGGTAATTGACATTAAAATTTTAAATTGAGCCGGAAGCATGTTGGCACAATATCATACGGGAGATAACTCCATGAAAATGTTATGAAAACGAAGGTGAAAATGTGAAACTGGGCAAGACGGGCTTTTCCGATAAAGCTTCAAGTCATTTACATTAACATAAGTTACGGCACTTATGTGGCCGTAGTTTAACGATATTCACTTTATAACAAGGATGCATTCTTTAAAAAGATATAAATGCTACGTGTTTACTTATTTTTAATAATGAGTGTATCTTTTTCTCACATATTCGTTGTTGTTTGGCATACCTTGATAATGGCATTAATCGGTAATGATAGAGGGTTAACAGTAATTTGAAGGTCAATAGTTGCCTTCACATGCGTTAATTCACCAACCTGTTCTTATATTAATAATTATGTTAAAGGTATTCCCTAGTTTAATGCGTTAAATGGCATCAGAAGTATATCAAATAAAAAATATTTTTACTTGCAGTTGTCCTATTAATTTAATTAATATTGTTATAATTACCCACGATATTTTTATCGATCATTTCAGAGCACTTGCCTGTTCTTCTCACAGAAAATTTCGGTTACCCGAATTTACTTCATGTAATAAATACAGCATGCTGTATGCACTTCATAAATCTAACTGGCAAACTGGCATGCAAATTTTAACTGGACTTTAATTTTCTGCTAAATTAAACGGCAAATGAACTGGCCACGTAGTCAGCCAGCACGTGCCAGGCATCCAGTTTGGCCCCTATTCCATATTTTAAACGAGTTGTCTTTGTGTGTGTGTGCGAGGCGTGTAAAAAATGTAATTTTTCGCACACACAAACACATACACACACAAATTTATAACCTTTAATTGCTTTGACCCAAAAACGCAGCAGGCGGCGGTTGGGTGAATGGCTCTCATTGGATCTGGTTGCCTGGTTCTGGGTTATGGGCCATGCAGCAGAACTCGGCCACAAAAGCCACATTGCCTATGGCCTGCATAAAGTTTTTAGCCCCTCTGCCACACGCCTTATGTGTGTTGCAGTAGTTGTTGTTGTTGTTGTTGCTGCTGCTGTTTTTGTTGTTGCGTTTGCCTAATGCACTTTCACATTCACATTTGGCGCGCGCGTGTACCATTTACCCACATATCCAGCCTGCTGTGTGTACTTGTCTCCCAAACCCACAAGCTGAGATAGTTGTGAAGCGCCTGCCGTGTCCCATTTCTAATCCACGACGACGCGGACACTGCTCCCGGTTCCGGCCGCATTTTCAGCTGCCCCGGCTAGTTGCCATTTTATGCAAATGAATTGGTTTTTACTGAAATTCTTCACACTTTGCTCGCCACAGCGCGTGCAGCCTCGAATCGCGTCTTGTCGCTGCCCCTGCCCCTGCCCCTTTTCCTTGCCACGGACAGCGTGCAGCGTGACACTCGCTGGTGGAGACCACAGAAGCGGCAGCACAGAAAGCCTGGCATCTGGCTTTGAGTGGCAGACTGTGCAAGTCTGAGTGAATGATTGTTGCACTCACTCACTCACTCTCTGGCTGACTGAATGGGTGACTCACTGCCCGACTGAGTGTCCAACTGCATGACGTTTGTTTGCTGCCATATTACTCGCAGTTATCTTTGGAATGTCGGCTGAGTTCGCTTGGGGTGTGACCAGCCATTAAGTGTCTTGGCATTATGTTATTTTATGGAGCAACCAGTTGCAGCAGAGAAAGTTGAGCTGTTGCAAGTTAAAAATGAGGAATTGAATCGAGAAATAGCGGCAAAAAATACACTCCATGGTCAGTAATCTAGATATTTATGATTATGGTAAATTATTTTATATCTTTTTTTTTTCATGGTAAAAGTTATTTGCTCCATCATTCTACCCCTTGCTTTTTAATCGCTCGAACTTTCTGTCTCCCTTTCGGTTTCTCACTCTTAGTCTTGCCTACTTTCGTATTTCTTCAGCTGTTTTCTATACCTTCTTTTGATTCGTCAATTCTTTTTGTTTTTATACAATAAAGCCTTTCTATGCAATTTTCAAAATCAAAATAGTGCCAAAAAATATATTGTATTTTTTATTAATGATTTACATATATTGTATTAAAGAGGGGTTGGTTAACGATTTAATTCTCAGAGTTTATAGGAAATTATTTATTTTATCTCCCATAAATTTCAATTCAGGCAAGAGTTCTCACATATCCACTTATATTATTTTCCACATAACATCGATTTTAATAAAATTTAAGTATTATAGCCCCGACAACTTTTGTTCTATTTCTTTAACCCTCATTTTCACCGTAAACCAAACTCTATTTGCATAAATGTCACATTTTTACGCATTGAGAATGCGGCGCATAATTCAATTTAGTGTGTAATAAAAAAATCGAACTTATCGTCGTTCGATGTCATAATCATAACCCACAGGCAGGACTACAACATGCCTACATCCAACATACTCTACATCCTAATATCTCTAAACGAAGTCCAAAAAAAAAAAATAACCCCACTGAACCCATAAAATGCAATAAAGGAAGTTGAAAGTTCCGACATAGAAACCCATTATCACAGTTACACACACATACTCTCATACCCATACGCATTGTCCGATCATTGGGTAAAACTTTTAACCCCTCACATAATGGACATCATGCAGGACATTCATTTTTTTGCCCCCGTTCCCCCTCCCTTCCTTTTCGTATGTGTGTTGTCCTTTGGCTGACCCTCAAAATGTGTAAAAATGCAAATAATTTTTGGACTCGCCTCGTTATTGTTATGCTCTTGATTATGTTGTTGTTATTGGTGTTGTTGTCTGTGCAGTGCCTTATATAAGAGTCAAGTAAAGTATGAAAGCATGTCCTTTTTATTGCCTTTACATGGAAATTTATGTATGTAGTTGTGTATATTTGTAGCAGGACCCCCAACCCACTCAACGCAGTTGTGCCTTGAAATGGTTTTTTTCTGCATGGTGGAAAAAAAGAATGGCTCATTTTATTGGCTTGTTGTTGCCTGTATTAGTTGTAGTTGTAGAAGGACACACACAGGATAGATACTATTTTTGCTTGAGGGGGCGGCTCAAAATGTCATATCGATTTATTAACCTGTGTGAACTATTGTCTTGCTTTCCCTCAATCGCTGTCTCCCTCTCTCTTTCTCTCATTGGGTTTTTCCTGGTGATAAATGTGTTTTAGTTTCTTGAAATTGCTCGTTTTCGGTTTCGGTTTAGTGTTTGAATTTATTTCTTTTTCTTCTTGTGTGTGATATGATGTCCTTCGGCTTCAGAGAGACACCCAAAGTGTTGGCAGTTATGGCATAATGGAAATTTATGCGAAAACTTGCTACCCTTGCAATTATCCTTGATATATGTATGTAGCTAACGTTAAGAAGTGGAACGCTTTCTTTTGCCACTTGATATTCATAATTTTTTTTGGAAATAGATTAAATGCAGAGACAAAAACAAATTTCAATGCAATTAAAATGTAAATTTTCGTTGCCCCAAAGTTTATGCAATCGAAAGTATGAAGTGAATAAGGGAAATGCGCTAAACCATGGCCAAAGGATATGCTAAGGATGCTTTCTTTTGGCGTGTCTTTCTGTCTGTGTAGCCAAATCGACTACCGAGCGGAAGCCAAATGCTTGAAAAAATAAAAATTTATACAAAAGATGGCATTGGCGAGGCACTCAACAAACGGTTGTAGAGCCTGCGGGGGTTGGAGGTTGTAGTATAGTACTGAATGTGGATGAGCCGCGCGAATATATAGAGAAGAGAATATTTTTATAAGGTTTTTTATTCGCTGTTAAATTGAAATTTCAATGTATTGGGTAACTTCCTTATGCAATGGGGCTTGTTAACATTCAGAAATATTTTAAATTACATACAATTATTAAAATAACGGAAAACTTGGTCAATGTTGATAATCTAAAACTAGCACACTAAAGCACACTAATTTGAAAATTGAATATAATATAATAATTTAAAAAAAAAACTAATTTTAAAACTGACTGGAAATTTTTACAACATTGTTGAAATTTGACAAAAATCAACCCAAGAGATTTCTAATCATATTCTAATCTTTATATATTTGATACAACAAATTTTGAATATACTTTTCGGTATTCAAATTACGTCGAAGATTTCTATTCATGCCGTTTAAGCTTTTGCAAAGATAAGTGGAAATATGTGAAGGAGCTTAGCTGAATAAAGCTAGCAAAAGTGCTGCCTGCCCTTTTATCTCAGCCACTCGGCGCTGCTTGTTAGCCCTGCAAATTCTAACAAAAAAAATCCTACTCGAAATGCTCTTCCTCTCTACGCTTTTCCTTTTTATATGCTCTCACGGCAAGAGCTTTAAAATTGTTCCCCCTGCTTATCATGTGCACACTTCAAGCCAAATCAAATAAAAAATTTTTGCTGCTTGCGATTAAAATTTAAATTTTATATTAAAAAAAAAATAATAAAAGAAGCAAAAGAGAAGAAAGTTGAAATAAGCTGAAATGAAATGAGAATACGAATTTTTGCCATAATTTCTATGGAGGCGCTCGCTCGACCCAAAATTAAATTTAATAATGCAAACCGAAGCGCTGAAATTTCATTAGGTGGCAAGGTGATATATTTTTTGGTCGCCCATACATGCAAATGCGTTTGTATTGGATGGTTGGGGCTAACATTGGTGAAGGGGGTGGTGGGGGTCACAGGTCGTTGCTGCTGCTGCTGCTGGCTGTCTGTGTGGCTTATTGATAAGTTTACTGCTGGCTGCTGGCCGCAGCGCTTGATTAGATTTTACCCAGCTAACCAGTCGTCCCTGCTTCGTACTGCTTCATGTGTGAGAAATGAAAACCGCAGCCACAACAACAACAACAGCACCGGAGGAGAGTGGGCGTGGCTGGTCCGGGCGTTACATTATTTTTGTGAAAATTTGTTAAATATGCCAAACACGCAGCGATGCATGCAAAGTGGCCAACCAGCCAGGCCAACAATTCAGGAGACCAGAGGCACCCCGCTCTCAACCTTTCGCCCCCCGCCTGCAGCATCAGAACGGAGTCATCCAACCGGAGGCAGAAACCCAGCCATGCCGAGGCTAACCAGCCGTGGCATTGCGTACGACGCGCTCGCTGCCAGCTCGCAGCTCGCTGCTCATATTTGTGACATAAATAAGCTAAGCCCCGGTTCCGGAGCCCCGACAAAAAGTGGACTGGGGGCACACGGTTACAGCCGGTTATGCGATGGCGGCAAATATGACCCGCTTACATACGAAATCAGCAAACGGGAATAGCATCGCACCTGTCGCACAGTGGCCAACATTTGCATTTTTCAATTACAAATTTGTAACTCTTTTTTTGGCAATGGGCAGCCGTACTGAAGGGGATTTGCATATACACCTAATTCTCTTTTTACGCGATAGATACGTTCCCAAAAAACTCTTGTAAAAAGGGAATTAGGTTTATAGTCCTTATTTGACACATATGCGTTGTTTTTCAAGATGTTAGTTAGTTTAAAGTAAAACAGTTCATTATAGAATGTTCACTTTATAAATAGAGTCGTCAAAGTGGTATGTAATATTAAAGAAGGAAGCTCATAATGAAGAGTAGAGATAGTCACAGAACAAGAACTCAGCGGAAACACATGCCCACTGGTTTGGGATTTAGAAAATTATATAAAAACATATTAAAAATTTATTCATTTCAAATTCACAATATGAGCGGAAACTGTAAAAAAAAAAATAAAGTTTTAAAGAGATACAAAGAATGATTTCCAAATTGATGTCTTCAGTGCAAATACATTTCAGTTAAAATTCAGAATATGCGGAAAATGGAAAAAACAGAATATTTAAATAGAAACAAATAATGATTTTCAAATTCATGTGTATGCACATCTCCAGCTTTTATTTAACGAAATTTAGCTTACAGTTGGAGATGGTATGAAACTTGCCACATTGTCGATTAAATAATTTACTAGAATTCTATATAATACCGATTACACTGTATCATCGTCATCATGATGCTCATCATTATGACCAACATCATCCGAGTCGATGTCATGGCGCGCAGTGCGTTTGGTTTCTCTACGGTTCGGTTGGGTTTTGTTTGGTTTGAGTGGTCGCTCGGTTAGTTGAGTTGCATGCAAAAAGGCTGCACGCAAAAAAGAGAGAAATAGCGGCCAGTGTGCGTGTGTCTGTGTGTGTATGTGTGTAGTCGCTGCACAAGTGGCCGCACTTTAGTCGCTGCTCTGCTCCCGTTGGTGCCTCTGCCGCTGCTGCTGCTGCTGCTGCTCCTGCAGCTTCGTGCTTTATGTTTTCAAATTAAAGTCGAAAGCGTGGCAACACTTAATGTGCGCCACTAGAAGCAGATTAGTTGCATTAAGGTGTGCCCGAGTCCGGAGTCTTGGACCCGGACGAGTACACGCCTCATGGACCATGGTAATATTAATATTTAAAATAGGAACGCAAAAGACGTTGAATAGTGAAAGTGTGGAGATGCGAAGCATGCGAAGTGGAGGGCGGAACTGGTTTAAAGTTGAAGAGAACTGTTTTCTAAGAATTAAATTCGAAATTGAATTGCATTTGAAAAGTTGGCTTTAGCAAAGTAAAAGCTGTGGATTTAGTCCTACAGGTTCAATTGCAAAAGAGTTAAGCTAACCATAAAAATGAATATCGTATATACGTTATGTCTATACCATCGGTCAGAATTTACTACAATTTTGTTTTTCAATATAAGCTTCATTTTAAATTACAACATATTGGATTTATTATTATTCTGTTTAATTTAGGCTTGAAGCTTAGATATTTTATTTTCCTACAGTAAAGTAGTTTAATTACTTAGAAGCTAAAAGAGTACGTAATATAGTTTTTGATATATATTTTCACCATCAGATTTGGCTATCGCAGAAGTCATTGAAACCGCAAATTCTCTGTTCGATTGCAATAAAATGCGACATGAGCTCGGAGGGTTTTTGCTTTTTGCCAACTGCTGGCAGTCAAACAACACCACCGCCAACAACACGCATCAAATTCAATGAATTTTAAATTTTTGTATTCTCAAAACCGAAGCAGCGTGGGGTACGCGCAGAAGTTCTTGTTGTTGTTGGCTGCAACTGGGATTATGATAATATAGCTCAAGTGCAGTTAGCTTTTGCTATTGCAGCTGAAATAATCATAATAATAATGCAAGTGGTGCTGCTGATGCTGATGCTGCTGATGGCGCCACCACGCGGAGTCGGCGGCTTGCTTTTGATAACGATGATGATGCAGCTTTCGGAATGGCAATGGCAATGGCAATTCGACTAGCAAGTGGCAACGGAATTGCAGTTGGCCAGAGAGAGAGAGAGAGAGAGAGGGATTGCTGGTCCATAGCAGCACGTACTACTAGAAAAGTGTGGGAGGCACAATCACTCTCTCTCTCTCTCTCTCTCTCTGGCTGGTATGATATGAAGCTCATCTCATTATAATTTTGCCATTACGTTGAAGTACAAATGTATTTCACAATTGCACAGCTATTGTGGTCTTTAAATTGCTACTAAATATCTGTAATAATGCTGCTGATGATGATGAGATGCTTAAATAAAAGCACTTCACGCCTGCTTCCCTCCCCTTGCCAACTAGAAACAGCCAGAGATATAAGAGTGCTAGAAAAATCAATATTTTCTATAAACAGCTTAATTATAATTTTAATTGATTTCCCAAAACAGATTTTGGCTACAACAATGAATAGTAAATTTTATAATAATCATACTTTTTTGTTGCGGCAATTATAAACAATAAAATGAGATTTTCGCTTGCCTAAAATTTGCTTCACTCAAGCGTTAAAATTATGATAATTCGAAACAATTGAAAATTTGCTGGGCAGTGTGCAGAAATAATTGCAATTGCTAAATGCATATTTTGTGTAATTATATGGGCCAACAATTGGGAAGAGAAAAAAATTTGGAGTTATGTAAACTGTTTGTTTGTTGTAGATATTTGTGCAGCCTTTAAAATAAATAATTCGGTTATAATTTATATTATGTAATAGTATATACTTTATTAAATATCTTTAAATAATATAGCAATATTTGATAAAGCTGATGGAAAACAATAATTGCATAATTATATTAGAATAGCTGCAAGTTCAACTGCATAAATACATTTTTTCTACAGTTTATTTGGTACTTAATTTCCACATTTATTTTGAATAATAAACCTGTACTTTAAAAGGACTGCAAAACTTTGACTAATTTAACAAACAGCTATTGCTGTTAACTTTAATGCCAGCGTCACTAACTAAGTTAATATTCAAGCGTGTAAAAATTGCTTTTTAATGAACCGCATTTAGGCCAAATACATTATTTAGTAGCCGTTATAAAAGGCTGCAGCAGCAATTGCTGCAACGCATCGTCCCCGGCAATTGCATATTTGATAACAATTAATTTGGACCGTTGCGCGAGTTGCGTTTGTTGTTCGTGCAAATAAATTAGCTGACAATTTTGTGTGAGGTGCCAGTGCACCATGCCACGCCCACATTTAGTGTTGCTTTGCAAATATTTGGCTCCATGTTAAATGTGCACCAATTAGTTATCAGGTACCTAGAACTGTGCAAGCGAATTATAATTTATGCCAAATTAATTGAGCATTGTTAAATTAAACGAAATTAACTAAGCACCTGTTCGCCGGGCACCTAGGGGGTCTGCTCTGATCTCTGTCCCCAACCCACTTGAAACTGGGTTAAGCGTCTAACTGACGGTCAACCTGCTCATGTCTCTGACAATGTCAAACCCCAAACCTTGTCATGTGATAGTTTTGCGGTCTCAGACGCTGACTTGGACTGAGGTTTTCGATTACACACTGTGTTTAGCTGTGTGTCTGTTTCAAAGCTGCTGTGGCTGGCGCTTCCGCATTGCATTTTCTTCATGCTGCGATTAAGTTACCAAGGCCAAGGCTAAGGCAGTTAATGTTAACATAATTATGATAATGATAATGATTATGAACAGATTTTTATATGACGTAATGCAACTGCATTCAAGTCCAACTGTCAAAGCTTTTTCGAAACTAAACTGATTTTTATAATTTACAACGTTTTCGTCATGATCTTTATCTAAATAAAAATAAAATATTTACAATTTTTTTGTGAAAATATCATGAGGGGGCTTTAGTAGTAGGGGATACCCTAAACCTTGTATTTACAAAAATTTCAATCATACACAAAATTACAGACACTCACGTTGCAAGCTGCGCACTTTACTCAGCAGCTGCGGTTGGCTCCCACTGTCTGAATAATATATATTTACTTCTGAAAAAGCCAGCTATAAAGTGTTTCTGAGGTAGTTCACTTTTCTGTCAAAAATCTTATAAAATTAAAAAAAAAGTAAATATATTTTGCTCATGGTCTGTCTTAATAAATTCTTATTTTAAATATGTTGCATATACGAATACAATTTTTAAATAATTTTAATAAAAATTTCATCTTCTATCCATTGCAGAACGCAAACTGTTCGTGGGCATGCTAAATAAGAAGCTGAACGAGAACGACGTGCGTAAATTATTTGAGGTTCACGGCGCCATTGAGGAGTGCACTGTGCTGCGCGATCAGAACGGCCAGAGCAAGGGTTGTGCTTTTGTAACATTCGCCACCAAGCACGCTGCCATCTCGGCCATTAAACTGGTAAGTAACGTGGCCAACAAGCTATTTATAAATATAAATTTAATGCGTCCAATTCCTTTTTGGTTAGACTTTGAGTCAGAATAAGATCATGGAGGGCTGCACATCGCCGCTGGTTGTTAAATTCGCCGATACACAAAAGGAGAAGGAACAGAAGAAGATACAGCAAATCCAGGCGAATCTATGGAATCTGGCGACCAACATAAATATACCGCTGGGCCAGACGGCCACAACTGTCTCCACACCGATACTGCCAAACCCACCGCAACAACCGGCGCCGGTGATGGGCGCCGATGCCTTGACGCCCGCCAGCATTCAATTGCTACAGCAGCTGCAAACAGTCGGACTGCAGCAACAGCTGCTGCAAGGTGACTATCTACATTTATAACCAATAGATTTATATCAAGTACTATATATTTATATATATTATTTGGATACTTGCAGCGCTCACAGGCTTGGGTGCCGCCCAGCAAAATAATTCGTCTCAGGATACAGCTAACGCTGCGGCTGGTCTTCTGAATCCGCTATCCGTTCAAAATCTGGCAGCCATTGCCGCCATGACACAACCGAGTCTTACCAATGCTGCCACAAACCCCGGCAGTGCACAGTTGACCAACACGGCGGCACTTTTATGTAAGTTTAAGAAATGTTAAATATTAATATACTATTGGTACATATACAGACATATCAAGCAATCCAAAAATGTAAAAACATACCCTTCTTTTTTATGAACTAATCAACTTATTTTCCTTTTTACGTTATTTGCGTTCTAATCATACCCCACTCACAAAATAGATCTGTGTCAGGCTCTTGACACTTGCCAAATGAAATTTTTTATGGAAATATTTCCACTTGAAGCCACTTTCCACTTAGCCTGTTTCATGGGGCTGCTTATCGATTTTTAATTATTTTCTCTCATTTTGGGTAGTCTGGTCTTAAGTGAGTGCAAAATTATTTGTAGCTTTGGGGTTACCTTTATTTTTTTATATATATATATATTTTTAACGACTAATGGATTGGCTAAAATTTCAGTAATTATATTAGTTAAAATTTGGTATACTTTTTTGATATTAAGAAATCAATAAGCTGTTATAATATACTTTGTCACCCCTACAAGCTAAGGTTTAATAGATTCAAGTGTTAGCGGCATAATTTAAAATTATTTATAAACTTAATTATCTTGTTAGTCAAATATTTATTTATGTAATGTAGGCTTATACCTTTTTTTTATATTTCAAGACTCGTTTAAATTATGTTATTTTAACTCATGTGACAACACAAAAGAATCAAGAGCATTGGCTTTCATTGCCGGTTGAAAGATTTTCTATATATAGATTCATAACACGATACATATATTTTTATTTTGGCTGTCAATTTTCCTTAAAGAATTTCCTTTCCTTTTTAAATCATTCACTGAGTACGTCTAATGCGATTTAAAATTGACAATTTATTTCGCATGAATGCGCCCGATTAATTTTTTTTTTTTCAAACAGAACCAGCTAAAATTAAAAAAAAGCATTTAAAATTAACTAACCATATTTTCTCTCTATTTTTTTCACTGCTAACCAAATTTTATGGATATATTATATGCATATATTTTTAATACCAGGTCTGATAAGAAAAAAGGCGGCTGCCAAAGTAACAGGTGAGGTTCTCTCCATTATGAAAATCAGACTGTAAAATTCTTCTTCGGTTTGGATTTTTTCTTTTGCTAGATTTTGACAAACTTCATTTCCGCTTTCCACTTTCGTTTGTCAATTTTGAGAATTTTCTTTTTACCTGATTTTGTGTTCTATCGTTATGCAGAAGTGGAGAAAAAAGAAAAAGAATATTAATAATGGTTATTTTACTTGACATTTAAAGCAAACGAAGCGTTGCTTACGCCATGTAACGCTCACGTGGCTGCTGTTTTACGTCGTCGTTTACGTCACGCGCCAAAGTTGATGGCCGTAAAGCAACAGCAGCAGCAGCAACAGCATCAGCAGCAGCAGCAGCAGCAACACCAGCAGCAGCAATTGCTGCAACTGCCAAGTGAAGCCGTAGAACGTGGAGCGTACAAAATTACAAGTTACACTCTCTTCAGAAATTAACAACACGGAACTTATTGCAACAGAGTAACAGCAGCAGCAACAGCAGCAGCGAAACGGGTGCAGAGGCTGAGGACTTTGGCCTCATTGACTTTTAGCCGCGTTACGCTTTGGGGCAAATTGCAATGCTTCAGGCTGCACTTGCAGCTCCCAGTTGAGCATTTTCCATCTGTCACGTGGCACAGGCTTATAGACCGACAGATATAAAGTAGTATCTCCCACTACGAAGTAGCAATAAAAGCGAATGTGACTGCAATACAAGTTGCCAAAGAATTATGGCCTATAGCCTGCATTTTTCAATAGACAGACTGAAAATATAGGCAGTGAGAATAGGTTATTTTTAAAAGCAGGTCTCCAAGGCACAGAGCAATAAAGAATTGAGGCAGTTGAAAATATTGATAGAACACTGCAGAGTGAAAAATTGAGGTATCCCATTTTCAGTGAAATACTCCTTGTATGCCCTAAACTTGAAAAGAATCCTTCATTGAATTGCTTAGTAATGTGAGAGGTTGAAATGCGGCACCACTAATAATAAAAATTAATAATTGTATATGATCAATATAATTTTAATAGAATTCATATTTATAACAAATTGATTGTTTTGATATATCCACAATATTATTGATTTTAATGAGATGTTCAGTCTTACGATTAACAACTTAGATACACTATCGAACATGTTACCGCCAAGATTCAAGCAAAACCTTATAACATTATATTTTAAATCGTAAATAAGTAAGGCTTAAAAACACTTTTGCATCTCCGAACGCGGAAATGTCATTAGCCATGCCTTTGCGCTGTTTCTGCTACCCGTTCTATTTTTCGCATTTGCTCTTGCGTTAAGATGCTGCCTGGCGCAGCTATTGTTAAATTTTTAACACAACAAAACCCCAAAAGGATACCACGTACCCCAACTTGCCCCAGCCAAGCGAATTTGCTGGCTAAGCTGCGCATTACCAAGTTAATTTCATGAGCAGCTACGAACCGTGAAAAAAGTGCCTGACTTAACCAGCGAAATGCCAAAAAACAACAAAGAACAAAACAACGTAGCAAAAAAAAAGTTGAAAGAATCGCCAGATATTTAAGCGGATTTTTCCTGTCTGCCTAAACTACAAATACACTGTGCTGGCCATGCCACGCCCCCTCTTGTTTGCCTTCCATCTTATACCCTGTTCAGTTGTGCGTGCTCATCATGTGCCACTTGAACGATTTCCGGGGCACTTAATTTAATGAAATATTAAAAATTCTTGTCGAGTGGCGCAAGTCGAAAATCTTAAGTTCATAGTCCTTGTACCCGCCACAGCGGGATGTGCCTATTTTCCTTTGGTTGGCACCCCTCTTTCTATCCCTCTTATTCTACTTAGCCCATAAATGTACAAAGCAATGTACAAGAAAATTGTCCGGGTTTGTTTTTGCCATTTGCGTTTTTCTACTGCCCTTTTTTTGACCGACTGCAACATAAACTCAACTTCAAAATCACTTTGGAAGTTCATATTGCTGCTGCTGCTGTTGTTGTTGCTGTTGCTCCTAGTTGCTGTTTGTTGTTGTAATAAAATGGCCCAACAAATGGCGCTCGAGGCTTTTGTTTGCTGCAAATTGTTTATGGCAAACGCATTGCAAAATTCGTTGCAAAATACCAATATGTGCGCACAGATTGGCTCATAATTGTTGCCCGTTTTCCCTCTGTGTGCAAATTGGTATTGTAAATTGTAGACGAATATTTTCACAGTACCCAAAAAAAATAAATAATAGTGAAAATTTGTATACATATTGTGTTTGACAATTGGAGTTTGTGTAATTGGAAGATAGCAATACGGCTTATACACACGAACTTGTTATACAACGATCAGTTTTTTGCCATTGATTTTAGATTGGTATTAAGTATTGTATGTTAGTGCTTACAAAATGCCAATTGAAAAGCATAGGCCTTTGTGAGTTTTGTCGGTTTAAACTTCACAAAGAACTCAAACATATCAAAGAAAATCAAGTAAGAACATTGCAGTCGGACGTAGCCGACTACGTAATACTCGTTCACAGACACATGGAAAGCTCTTGGATCCATAGCTCCTATACTTCAAACGCCCGTAACTTTGTCAAAACTAAACTGATCTACACGTCTG
Organism: Drosophila robusta; assembly: GCA_035043565.1. Taxonomy (NCBI): domain Eukaryota; kingdom Metazoa; phylum Arthropoda; class Insecta; order Diptera; family Drosophilidae; genus Drosophila; species Drosophila robusta. The sequence goes on along the minus strand of JAWNMW010000583.1, from coordinate 4,588,113 downwards.
ATGGCATTTTATTCATGGTTTATCATCTAGATTGATTCTACATTTAAACTATATTCATTTTTGAAAATAAATTTTTTTTTTGGATTTTTGGGGAAAAAATGCATGTACCCCCCCTTACTCATTTTGGAAAACAAAATTTTTTCAAAATTTAGAATCCGGAATTTATATTTTTAATCGATTGTGGTGGTCATAATTAGTATAAAAAACAACATTAAAACCGATTCTGAGGGGGTCAAATTTTTTGTCAAAAATCATGCAAAAATGTACAAAAATTTTAACATGTAAAGCTCTCGGATCGATAGCTCCCATATTTCAAACGCCCATAACTTTGTCAAAACTGAACCGATTCTCACGTCTGATGGCATTTTATTCATAGTTTGTGCTCTAGATTGATTCTGCATTCTAAATATATGCATTATTGAAAATAAATTTTTTTTTGGATTTTTGGGGAAAAAAAGCATGTACTCACAATTTTTGGAGAAGTTCTCCAGCAATTTAGACTATAGACATAGACTATATCTTAAACTAATTGAAATTAAAATTTGCTTTTTTGCGTTTTTTTGCTTTTTGTTTTTAACTTTCTTGTTGCATTCAACTTAATCCGTACGGTTGTTCTTTATTAAGCTTTAGCCAAGCCTTAAACTAGCAACAAAAGAATCAAACAAAATCCTGCCACAATCTCAAGCGCATCCAATTCAAAACTTTTGTTTTTTTTTGTAACAAAATAGAAACAAAAACTGAAAACAAAACAATAACAAAATCAAAAGAGTAGAGCAACAAACGAAAACCTTAATCAAAGTTTAGTAAAGTGCTGCAAACTATGTAGTTTATGCACCCAACCCCTGAGCAGCCAGTTTGATTTTTTAAGGGCGTCTCTCTTCCCTTCTCCGCCCATCTCTTTCGAACACGTTTTTAACTCTGTTTTCAACATGACTCTCCATTACGTTTGTTTATACGCTTTTTCGCTCTTTGCACTTCAAAATCAACAGCTACAGAAACAACAACAATAACAACCAACATCAACAACTGCCGAAAAGTCTTCAAGTGCCTGCAAGTGGCAAAGTCTTTGGCCAAAAGCAACAACAGCAAGAAAATACCAGAAAAATATACCAAAACTTGCCTCAAATTTTACACAAATTTGCCAGCTAAAAAGTCAAATGCCAATGGCAAGAGAAGCAGGAACGGATTCTATAGAGAGGACGCAGGGCATTAAACAATTCCAACAGACATCAAAAATACCAAATAGTTGTTAGGCTGTCTGTGCGTGTGTGCATTAATGTTGTGCCTGCTTTGTTTTTATTGGCCAGGCCAAAACTCAGCGTTAGCCCTTGGCTCTTAACATGTTGCATACTGTTTTGCTTACTGTTTTTGGAGTTGCGTCTGTGCCGAACCTCTGCCCCTCAAATTTTACAGCAACAAACAATTAAAACAATTTCTTCAATTTCTTGCTAAATATGCAAAACTTCTTTGAAGCTACAGTTGCCTTTCAGCTTTACCTTTACAGTTACTTTTTTGTTGGTATTTTTCTTATGCTCTTTTCGTAAATAGAATAAGGGTGTATTCGTTCTTACTTAATAAGCTCGTAAATGCCTAAAGTATTCGAATTGTATTTATGCTACGTCTAGTTGTGACAGTATTTTGAACGTAAATAAATTTAATTTTTCTAAATGATTGATCTGGTTTTTCTCATTGTAAGCGAACAGGCTTTACTCCAATAGGGACACAGAGTATGTTGTAGTTGGGATATTTTACCTGCAAAGTTCTTACCTGCTTTGTTTTTGATTGCCACACACACATACACAACTTGCCAAGAGTTCTTCACTTGGCAAGCTGTTAAATTAAAAATGTTGCCACCCCCAAAAATTGATTGCAACACCTAACGCAGTGTAGGGGCGTCGCCGAACTGAAGGAGGAGGGGCAGGGCGGCAAAGCTGCACATGGGTAAAAACTTTTGAAATTAAATCTGTAAGATCTCACAAAAGTTTGGCAGAACGCGTATGTGTGTGTGTGGCAGGAGCAGTTCTTTGAAGAACTTTTCGTATAATTTTAAATGCTATAGAAATAATTTAAAGTTGGCTAAAAATGCAAAGTTCTTGCGCCACTTGAGAGTCAACCGTCGCCATGGCGAATTGACATCATAAATTGTTATTAGCTAAATTAGTTATCAAATGCATTGGACGCTCATTGTCAACACGTATCGACCGCACACACACACACGCATACTTATGCAATTGCAAAACTCATTAATAACAAGTAGCAAGGACAGCAGCAGCAGCTGTGGGGCAATGGACTGGTGGAGGGAAAGCAGGCAGTGGGAGGAATCGCGTTTTGCTTTGGCGGCTTGAACTGAACTGAACTGCAAACCACAAAATTGCATTGCATGACGGCGGGCAACGCAAAACAACTAAATAACAAACAACAGGCGTCAAATTACACAAAACACAAACCAGAACTCTGAAAACACACACGGGGAGACGATTGCCACATGGCGTATGAGCAACAAATTAATTTTAGATTTATATACGTGTATAAACATAAAGATATATATTATTGTGTTTTCAGTGTGTTAACTATAATCAAATGTCGCCCCCGTGGCTTGTAAAATTCGATGATTAATTACGTCTGTCATTGGGGAGGGGCGGGGGTACGTTGAATAACTGCAGGTCAACGCCAAATATTTATATTATATACTAACTAAAATGTTCACAAAAAATAACTATAATAATTTTAAATGTAAATGCAAATGTAGACACAGCTAATACGATAAAACTTAATTTTATTGGCTGGATAATTATTATCTTAAAAAATAAATTATATCTAAACAAATAAACAAATAATAGAAATAAGCTCGTGAATATAAAATGAACGAACTACGGTTCTACTATAAATACCTTAAAAAGCTAACAGAAAAAACTCACTACTATGACTTTATTAAGTGAGAAAAAATGAAATGAACACTTATAAATTAAAAAATGACAGCACAAAGCGACATAATTCTTGGATCACAGGAGGAACAGCAATTTAACTACCTGTTAACTAACTTATGTAATAAAAAGTTTTTGGAAAGATATAGATTCTTGATTGAGAAAACCCAATTTAGTCTCACACGCACGCACATATACATATATACATTGAACCAACGGGACTTTAATTTTATTATGTAATTTTTGGTTTTGCAAAATGTAATTTACTAAACGCAACACGCAACTCATTCGACTATATATCCTTCTTTTTTCTATTTCAGGGTCCGATCCGAACCCATTGGCATCGGCGTATATGTCAACAGCCGCTGGTTTACCGCAATTTGGGAGCACCACCGCACTGTCCACCTCGCCGTTGGCCAGCGTTGCGCTGAGCGCCGCTGCGGCTGCTGCTGCGGGCAAGCAGATTGAAGGTGAGTAATGGGCCGTGAGTGGGGCGGGGTTGGGTGAAATTTGGGTTATGAATTGGATGCATTGGTGGAGGGGGCGTGCCGCTGCTGCTGCACACAAATAGAAATGTCTAAACGCCAGACATTTTGATAAATGCTCTAAAATGTCTGACTGCGGTTCTGTCAGTCAGTCAGTCCGCCAGTCCGTCAGTCCATCAGTCAGTCAGTCAGTCGCTGGCGTTATATAAAATGCTGCCGTTTTTGCTACAGCCATTGCTGCTGCTGCTGTTGTTGCAACATCAAATGCATTAACCCGCTCATCGCTGTCAGCGTCATTCGCATTCGCATCCATTTTGCGGTTTTGCGCGCTGCCTTTGCGCCTGTCATGCAGCCCGTTTGGTTGTCAATCCACTTAGTTATTTGCTGCTGGATTAATCTTTCATTAGTGTGAGTGTGTGTGTGTGTGTGCGGGGCACTGCCGAGAGTTCTAGTGGGGGCAAGTAAAAAGTGGCTGTTATGCAACTAATGAGTTCTATATACAAATACGTATTTATCTATATGTGTACGCACAAGCCAGCATTATTATCAGAAAGTAAAGAGGAGGAGGGACAAAAATTATCCGTAGAAGTAAGATTGAAGGAAGATTAAAATTAGAATACAAATTAAATGCAAAATTAAATATTTTAAAAGAAAATTTTGAATAATTTCAACGAATATGAAACAAAACAGTCTTTCTTGAAGGTACGTAATAATAAAGGATACTATGAATATGACTATGCTTTGATGATATATATAGAAATAGATAGAAATAAATAAATGATCATTTTTGCGGTACCTAAATGTAAAATTACCCCAAAGACCCAAGTTAAACTTTATCTAACAATTATGTCACCTTTACGGGTGCGTAAGGTGGTACCTTAATCATCTAATCATCTAAAGATGCGTATTTTAAGTTTTTTCTACCAAGCTCCTAGTGGTGTTTGTTATATCCAGCCTTAATCAGTCTACAAAAAATCTCAACCTACACAAAAACTCAAAGCTATTCACATTTTTCTTTGATAGCTTGCTAGCAAACAGCCATACATATTTGCAGATAACTCTTAATCCTAGCATTCACATAAAGAAACAAAAACAAAGCCACGTTGAAAACCTCTTTTCAATTCCCAGCCTCAATTTTAATTGGCAAAACCTGCTTTAAAAGCTGTTGCGCTGATATAAATCCCTTACTTGCCTTACGTTTTTCAATTCCAAGCAGCAGAGAAGATAAGAAAAATCAATAGGATCAATCATCTTATACGTTTCCAAACTCCACTCACACACACACACTCCTGCATTTGGAAAACTAATGCGAATTTATATGAACGGCATTTTGCTGCAGCTTAAATTTTTATCAGCTTTTGACACAGTGTAAATATTACACACTTGACACACAATTCCATTAGTCAGACGTGAATGTCGATATCAGAAAATATTGCAATATGTGTGCGACACACACACACACATACATACACACAGATCAACGGCAGCGCCAACAGCGAATTGTGCTTTGGCACACATAACATTAAAGTTGCAGTGGCATATAGCGCGAGGGGTTAAGGGTAGTGGTTGAGAAGGGGTGAGGGGGGGGGCTAAGGGTTGCCACTGTCACTGCTTGGCAGATAGCAAAAGAGGAGAAGATGACGATGACGACGCTGTTGCTGCTGCTGCTGCTGGGGCAAAATGCAACGGAAAATGTTTTGGCGTTGCACTTTTTGCCATATTTCCGGTTACATAAGCAACAGGAGAAGCAGCAGCCGGGGGCGGCCAGGGGAAACCCCTTAATGTCTAGCGAGACCACGCAGCGGCATTCACCAAGAGCTAGTCATGCCAAATGCACATATAACTATGTATATATGCAGACGCCTCGTATATGTTGTGAGTTATATATATAAATATATATACAGAGATATATTTTTGCAGTTGGTTGACTTTTGTGGATGCTGCCGCTGCTGCTTCTTTGTGTATGTGTGTGTGTGTGCGACTTGTTTGGTTTGCTGACTCATGATGTTGCCCGAAAAATTCCCTCGTGGCCAACAAAAACACACAACAAGAAGCAGCACAACAAACACACACACACACACATGGACAGACATGACTGTAGAGCATCAGTCGTCCGCATTCAAACAAATTGCGCATGTTATGCGACATGCGAGCTGCCATGTTTGCCTCCCCCACCCCTCCCACTCTTCACGCTTTTCTCTCCCTTTCAGTACACGCTTCACTGCATTTTGGACTATAACTACTCTAGTTGCTATTTTTTTTTTGTGTCATGCTTTCGTAAAGTGGCCAAAAAGTTATGCGTGTGGGGATAATTAGTCTCATATTAGTTTGCGGCAGGTGTGTGCGCGCGTGTGTGCGTGTGTGTGTGCATCACAAACCTAACTATATTTGGGATAAAGTTTTGTACGCAATAGTCTTGGGGATTATCGATATAGTATCAATAAATAAAGATAAACTATTAAAGGTAAATAAGAGTGTTTGCTTAAATATAAATAATCGATAGGTTCATAAAAGAATATTAAATAAATTACACCACATTTTTTTGAAATTCTAGGCATAAGTCTATGATAATAGATGTCAAAGCTTCCATAGATAAAAATTAATATCGATAATTATCTTAATTATTGCTTATCTTTAATCGATAGGATTTTCAAAACATTTATCGCAGATTGTAAAAGCTGAAGATAGAAATTGTTTCCTTCAAGATACCTGTCTAGCAAACATAGATATAGAATCATTTTTTGAATACCTAGAATGAAACTCCATTACTATATTTTTTTTACGCTATTCGTGTTAGGTCCTTCAAGAAACATTCTATATTATTCACACTCGTAGTATATCCCAACAGTGCTTAGCAGCTTGTTAACTGCAGTCCGCATTATGGCGTCGCGTTGTTGGCTTATAAATTCAGTTAACTCGAAATCATTATGTTGCCCACATGGGGAATACCCCACTGAAATTCGCTACAAGCCGCTAAACCCGCCATAACACAAAATAGAAAGAAAAAAATGATTGTATATGTAACAAATTTTACCACACGATTTTTTTCGTGACTTCTTTTCCACACACACACAAATAAACTTCCTGCCTTGTTTCTTTTCTCTGCTTTTTTTATGTGTGTGCGAAAAACGATTTCCTATATTGCATTTTCCTCTTCCGTTGAGCAAAGATTCCGCATCCGTTACGAGTTCTTGTCTCCGTGTCTCCGCCAGTTCGTGCTGGTCCTCTTCCTATATTTTTATAGTGTTTCCTATTGATGCACTTGCACATGCACAAGTCGAAACAGACTATATATATATATATATATATATATATATATATGTATATATATGGTATATATTTTTACTTAACCCCTCTAACATGTTTGCTAGCAAGCAGCAGGCCAACAATTTTTTGCCAGATTTTCTTCTTTTTGTCCGCGCTTCAAATCGGCTCTCAAGGGCATGGCCCAGCCAAATGGAATTTATATGGCAGCATAACATCTGGCTTGCATATAGCTTTATTGATTTTATTGCCACTTTCACACACACACACAAAAATACACTCTAACAAGACCGCCGCTCTAAGTTCTGCTATGAATGGGGTAGGATTGATTATAATTTGTTTCTTAAATTTTAAACATGCTTTGTTCAAATAATAATGTAATGCACCTACAATACTTGCTTGAATTATGAAAAAAACGTTCTCAGTGCATTGTTAATAATTTGACTGACTTTGAGTATGTATTAAATATGTCGACATACCCTAGATTTTGACATTCGTACACATTTCATGTCGTGTTTTTCGCCAAGTGTAGGCGTGTCTTCTGCAATATGTCGCCTATGCTCATAATCATTCAATGTTGCCTCCGACTGGACTAGCCGCAGTTAAAGCCAAGTTTGTCGCATGTCCAGCCAAAAGTCGCAAATCTTTTTCTCGTCCTCGTGTCCTGTGTGTCCTGCCTGCCTGCCTGCCTGCCTGCCTGCACTTGCTTATTTTATATTCCAACTTCCGGCTTATGCACATGACTTTAAGCCCGCTGCATCCGTTTGCGAGGTTTGGCCTCGCCTCCTGCTGTTGCCGCCTCTTACCCTCAGCTGCCTTAGCCCCGTCTTTCCGCACCCCTCCCCCTGTTGGCCATCGTTTGTCACTGTCATATTTGGCTGCATCCTTTGGCTGCCTTTGGCTACGGCCTCGCATTTAAAGCATTATATTTATTTACTACATATACTAGTTGCTCCCACCCCCCATCTCGCCCGTCTACCGCCCACTCTTTAGCCGGGGTCTGCATGATCTTTCCATATTTTTTTCTTCTTCGTTTTCACATCCTTGTGCATTTTTTGTACGCTTCCTGCTTAATTTTGCGCCTGTCGTCTGCGCCTGTCTACACGCTTATAACTTGTTTCCGGCTGTTGTTACTCTGCCACTGCTTTCTCTTTCTCCTGCCTTCTTCGTATTGTTGTTGCCTATGCTCATGTCGTCATTTGATAAATTTCACATGCTGAGAATTTATCTGCCCCCAGACATTGCCGCCTCCACAGATTGCACAAATCTACTGCTGTTTTCTTTTCTTTTTTTGCCGCAACTTCGATTACACATTTTCCATAAGCAGAAAGAAAAACTTTGAGAAGTTATCATTGTTGGCATTGCTGAGCTGCTTAGGAGAAAAAAAAGCATATAAAAAACGTAAAGGGCGTTTTTTAAGTGAACAAAACTAACGAGAAATTGACAAACTTTAGAGGAATATGTTTTGAAGAAGCTTAGCTTAGCTGGTAATCTAATTCTGATGAGCATCATTTTAATGATTTTTAAATTGCAATACTAATTTTGTAATATTAATTTTGCCCGTATGAAACAATGCATTTAATAACGCGAACCTCATCAGAACCTTATTGCCTATTTTTAATATAGTTCGATATATATATTAAATAAATTCAGAATTTAGTTTTTATTTTAAATAATGGTGAACTTCAGTAGTTAGAACTCCAATAAGAAACAAAATTTAACTAATGGATGGTAATCATTTTATAATAGAGGCTATAATGCCGGCTTTGTTTCCAAATGTGTAACTATGTATCTAAGGGTATATTGTCTTCACATAATAATGTATTGTTTATAATAAATCATTCTGATCGCTCGAATTAATTTAAACAAATTTAAACTCTACCCTTAAAAGGTTATTGTTGTTTTTGGTCCTAAACTATCTTAAGCCTTGCTTCTCTTATGCTCCTGAAAAGTTATGCTTGAACAAATTCAAATGAAATCGAGTATAATTATTAAATTACATTCGTCACAAAAGAAAGTCGCACATACATTCAGTATACATGTACACACCCTTTCCTTGATTAACATCTGTTGTCCTGGCAATAATTCGAGCTCTGTTAATTGTGTGTTGTCGCCTCTTGTGAAGTACAGATTGTTTACTCGTTTACAAAGTGAACAGAGTATATTAGAGATTTGGAATTTGAATTATATAGTAATCGTATATAATAACTAAACGGACGTGGCAATTTAATTAAATCTATGCTAAATGCATACAAATTTTTTTAGTCAAATGGGGGTGTGGAAAACAAATTAAATCTATATATCTGCCTCAGTTTAACAGCTGGGTACGTTTTTAGACAGATTATTGAAGATACGTCATCTGGGGGCGTGGCAAATTGATGCAATCCGTTTATCTTTGAGACAAATTTTAAAAATCTATATTTAAAAAGAATCTACTAGTAAAGGCCGGTTTTGACTGTTTTAGGGTAGTATTATGTATATTATTATACGAGTATTATGTAGACGGTTATACCCGACTGCAATGTTCTTGTTTTTTCTATTTTATTTCACATAACGAGCGCACGTGTTGCTCGTTACTCGCCTAATTCAATAAGCTAGCAACAATTTTTAAGCATCACTCAACACTGTTTAATTACCAACGCACACACACACCAGACATGTGTGTACAAGTGTGTGTGTGTGTGAGGCCAAATTAATTGTGGAGTGTGTGCGAGGTATGAACGCAGGCTGCGCGGCGAGCACACACGACAAGCAAAGTCAATTAATGCATATGAAGCAGCCATTTGTATAGGCATATCTTGAGGCGATATGGCCACAATGGCAGGCCCCATATCTTGGGGTTTGGGGGCACACGCCTCTTAATTTGCTTGCCATTTTATAATCGCATCAGGCGACAGTTGAGCTGGTTCGTCAACAGGCACTCAAAGGCGGCGTCCTTTGATTTGCGCCTTTGCTGCTGCTGTTCCCAGCAGATTCAATCAAACTAAACGGGGTGGCAGCTGGGCGTGGCACGTGTGTGTGTGGGTGTGTGGGTGTGTTTGCTGCACTCGCGGCAAAGATGACAAAAGATGTATCTATGTTATTAATAGCGCTGCTGGCAAACGATGATGGAGTTGACATTACCAGGGACAGCTCTAACTCCGACGAAGGAGGCCCACAAAGTTATTTGATTACAATGCGTCATGCTCTACGCGTGTGTGTGTGTGCGTGTGCGTGTGGGCGTGGCGCATGCATCAAGGCGGCCATGTGCATAAATTGGTATTTGTTGTTGTTGCTATTATCCTTGGCCATGCATTTATGATAGCGTTGATGTGCAGGCCTAGCAGATTAATTACGTATACGACACGACTGCCGAGATGTGAATATGAGGGGAATATCCACAATAACAAACAAGCCCAAGAAATTTCAATGAATTTGCAGATAATATTGATTGAAAGCGAGGCATGATTACATGAGAGTTTTCAGTAATAATTTAATTAATTGAATTTATTAAATCATATTATTGCAAGGTATTTAATGAGAAAGCGATAATAGGAGATATTAGCTTGAAATAGCATTGTTTCTTTCAGCTGTTAGTAAATACAGTTGACAACTTTAGTTAAATATATTTCTAGTCTCTGTCTTGATCCGATTAAAATGGAAATGCATTTAATTTTAAATACATTAGCAATGTATTGTTAGCACAATATGAAATTATTTCTGCAGCATTAGTAAATTGAAATGAGAAAGAATACATGCAACATGCAGAAATAGAAACATTGTTGCAGTTGAGTGCAGTCGAATCTGCATATTCTAAAAGTAGTTCTAATTGTAGTTCAAAACAGGGCGAAAAGCCTTTCTGAATAATATTTATAATAATTGGTTTTTAAACTGTGGCTTTTCACAGTGTGCAAGCAGTGTAATAATAATAAAATATAGATTTTTTCTTATTTCTGTGGATGGCGATGGACGTCGCCTGCAACGTACAAAATTCCGACTATAAATGCTTACAATTATTCTATATATGGAATGATTTCACATTTTCATTTAAATAAAAGATATATTTAAAATTTTCCTTTGCTGAATTGATTTTAACTTTCTATATTAAACGCTCTAAATTCATAGTTAGTCAATAAGAGAGAGAACAATTTTATTTTATTTTAATTGACTTTAGTTAAGTTCAGTTGCAGAAATTGATCTCAACTGCGATGGGTCGAAATGGCCCAAAGCGTTTGTTTATTGGCTGGAACAATGCTGTCTGGCACATTGATAAAACGCAAAACGACAATTGTCAACCGTCAACTGGCACTTAAAGCGTCATTAAAAGCAGCTCGAAAGTGAAAACCTAATGGCAGCTACCACAACAACAACATTGACTGCTGCTGCTGCTGCTGCTGCTACTGCAACTGCCACTGCTGCAAACGTTGACAGTAATTTGCTCGAAAAGTGCAAACCGCAGCAGGACGCGAGCGACGGCCGAAGCAGCTGGTTAATATGCGATGCCAGCGACAGTTGGCGGCACGTGCTGCTAAACAAAATGCTGCCCGCCCCCAGCAAGACACACACACACACACACACACACACACCCACGCCACTTGGTCGCATCATTTCCGCATCCGTTTTGGCAATCAGCCTCTCGCTCGCCGCCCTTCGTCCTATTTTGCCTATCTCTTTCTCTGTCTCTCTGACTATATACAACTTTAGCTTTTGTCTGCTCAAATTTCAGCAGCTCTCATTATACGTGCTTCACGTGTGTGTGTGTGTGTGTGTGTGTGTGTGGGCGGTCACACGTGTGCGAGGTAAATTAATTGCTCATTGCAAAGATAAGACCCCGAGATGAAGCTTCAAAAACGGCTGTTGATTGAGCGCTGGATAGATGAGATGAAACGACCTTTAAGTTGGGGTCAGTCAGATATGGCAATTCAGCTGCTTTATCTAGCGTGTTTAACGTACTGAATTTAAATTTCCTCATTTACTTTATTGGATTTTATCCTTTTTCTACTTATCTCCTTCCGAGTTTTGTGAGTGGAATTGAAGAGGCTTCAATGAAATTCATTTTGCGAATATTTTCTATTTTGGCCACTAAATAAATGTTTACCTTGATCCTTAAATTAGCAATAATTCAACTATCACACATTTCGTTTTAATATAACAGCTAGCTTGACATATATACAATCAATTTTGTCTATTCCTATAATCCTCAATACTAATTATTAGCGTAAATTAATTATCTTTTCGTACCTTAATATTTTCCAGGCCCCGAAGGCTGCAATCTATTTATCTATCACTTGCCGCAGGAGTTCACCGATACCGATTTGGCCTCCACTTTCTTGCCCTTTGGCAATGTCATCTCGGCCAAGGTGTTCATTGATAAGCAGACGAGTCTCTCGAAATGCTTTGGTTTCGTCTCCTTTGACAATCCGGAATCGGCACAGATGGCCATTAAGGCCATGAATGGCTTTCAAGTGGGCACGAAGCGTTTGAAGGTGCAGCTGAAGAAACCGAAGGATGCTTCCAAGCCCTACTAGTGGTTACCTAAACAAGAGAGAAGAGAGAAAATAGAATTGAGAAGAGTCATTTGCAAGAACATCAACAGCAATAACAACAACAACAATAGCTAAAGGAGCAACAATGAGAAATGTTTAAACCCAAAACCAATACACCAACCAAATTGTCAAATGGAGCAGTCCAATGAAGAGTTACCCGTGTGTGGAGCGCGCGCGTTTAAAGTAAACCAAAAAGTCAAGAACCCTACGTTGTACGTATTATACCCTATTAAAAATAATTAAAAAAAAAAACACTATAAAACACAAGAAAAATACTGAAAAAAAGACATGAATTTGTGCCAAAAAGAGACAGCAAATATATATATTTAGCACGTTAAATGTTGAAGTTAAAAAAGAACAAATGCTTAATATCGATACCCTATAATTTAAGTGCCTTAGTTTAGTGTTTAGTTTTGTCAAACACTTTTTGTTTGTTACGCTTTGAAGTTACTTTCGCAACAAATTTAACGACACTCTAATAACTTTTTAAGCTGTTGTCGTACAGTTAAACATTTTATAACAAATATTTTTTGTACACACATTTTTCTATTTTGAAAATATGACACATTATATATATATATATTTAATCTGTTTCAAGTGTTAGCTATTAAGTTTCATATAAATCACAACAAAAATTACTAAAAAGAAAAAAAAAAGAAAAGAAAAGAAAAATACCCAATTCAATCTTGTATCTGTTTCATTTGTTCATCTCATGATGTTGCAAGTCACAAGTTTTGAACGTTTTTGAATATCTGAAGTTTTCAACTATACATAAACTATATATAATATATATAACTATATTGGTTACTTTGTTTTGTTAAATGGATTATCTTTTTATATGCTGATGCGTATATATTAGTTTTAGTGCTTAAACTGAATTGTTAAAGAAAAAAAATACCATCATTTTTTATTTGTACTGAATGGAAAGAACAATGTTTTTGTTATACATAATTATCATTATTTTTATTATAATTACATATTTCGTTTAGTTTTAATTTTGATTAATGCGCTACAAAATTGTTTAGTGTTAATGTGAGAGAATAAAAAAATAAATAAACACATGCTGTTGAATTTGTTTTTAAATCGGTACAAAAAGTTACGTAATATGAAAACTTGTAATTAAAAACAAACTCAACAACATGAATTTCTATTCGTATTTGCTGAAACGTAGTTTGTAGCTTTTACCTTACTTCTTTTTCCCCACTTGGTATTTTAATTATAATACACTTTGCCTTTTCTCAGTGTACTCTTTGTTTTCATGCAAAATGTTCAAAATTCATCATGTACTGCTTTTTGCATTAAACATTTTGCAGTTAGTTAATTGAGCAATATTTTGCTTAGTTTTTATAGAGCATAATTTTGTTTATATAAAATATATCGAAACGCACACAACACACACACACACACTCACAATCTTTCCAACAAACACACACGCTCACATACACATATGTATACATAACACATAAATATATAAATAAAGTTTTGTTTTCTGTTTCAAAATGCACATAAACGCAACTCTTTGTCTTACTTATTTTGTTGAATGGTATTTTATTTATATTATATATTCCCGCTCTTAATAAAATTTAATATCTCGTTTCTGATTAATTTAGATTCCAAGTTGACGATTCTTCAAGTTGCCCTATAATATGACTAATTTATACCATTATTTTTTCGAAGGCCACCAAAAGTGATGCTTCTAACGAGTCAAGAGGTGAGCTTAAAAAACAGAAAACAACTTTAATCCCTGCCATCTCAATATTGTATACTTTCAGTTTATTTGCTGTCGTTCTGTATAGCACTTTGGTCCTCATATATATTGTACATATTATGCTGCCCATCAAATTGCTGTCATACATACAAATTCGCAACAAGTGTAAATTTTTAAAGCCTTGTATACATGATCTATTTGTAAAAAAAAAACTCAAAAAAAAAACTCAAAAAAAACGAATTCTAAACAATGAGCAGAAAAACACTTTGAGAAACACCTTATATAGAGGATTTTTGTAATATAGCGCAGCATAATGCCATTTTTTAATAAAGCTTGCAAAGCAAAACAATAAAAATTTTATAAATTATAAAAAAAAATCAAAAAAAAAACAAAAAAAATATATTAGCATAATTGTGTGTTTTATGATTTGTTGTTAATTTGTAGTAATACAAAAGCATTGACAAATCAAAGTTTGGACTACAATTGGCCTAAAAAGTTGGCTACTGGATTGCCAAATTATATACTGCATAAAATATGGTAATACGAAATTTAACCACAATATAAATGTTAAACGCTGGATTTAGGGTTGCCACTTTTTTTTGCAGAAAATGCTGGCTTATAAGTCAATTGAGTCACTAAAAAATCCAATCTTTTTAGGTAGTTTTATGATTTCTATTGGATAAAAGTTGCTGCAATATTTATTTAGCAAATAATTAATTAAAAATAGCTAATTATATATAACTATATGTATGTATTTAAGCTATAGGTGTAACTCTAACTGTGCATTTTGTATAACTATCTGAATGTGGCTTTAAATAAAAAATAAAAAAAACAATTCAATGCTTTTTCAATGACATGTCAAATGCATAAAAATTGTAATTACATTTAAGCGTTTTCGTCGGTGTGTAATAAATTGTAATTAATTAGAAAGTTAAGTGTAATTTTTTAGAGAAACAAAGCAAGGCTGTGTGTTCTATTTAAATGTTAAGTCAAACAAAAAAAAAAATTTCAAAAAAAAACACATTTGGTAAATATGTGCGTAAAATACAAATAAGATACAAAATATAGTTTGCTGATTTTCGAATCGAAAGCGAGAACGTAAAAATCTAGTGATAAAATGCAGTTAGATAAGTGAATAAATTATATATAAATATATATGTATGTATATATGCATTATTGTATATTCGTGTATAAAACATGCCCATAAAATAACACATTCACTGAAACAAACACACACATACACATCTTACAAAAAAAAAAAAAAACTAAATCAATAAAAGGTGTCATAAATTTTTTATATTAAAAACTAAAACTATAGTTTTCTTCTTAATAAATAGTTGCAATGAGCTGCTGCTGCTGCTGGTAAATAATCTTACGTGGTTGCTTGCCTAGCGCAATTTATCAAATTCTTCGGGCCAAAAGTTTTGGGAACAACTTTTGCGTAGTTGAAAAAAAAAACGGGATAAAAGAAATACGTAGAAATTGTTGACGAGCAACTAAAGAAAACTTCAACAATAAACGAAATATTTTGCTAAACTTGCGATTTGCATATGAAAAAGTTTATGCCAATTGTAGACGTGTGTGTAAAGGCATCCTGGGAGCGGGGCGGGGCTTCAAGGGGGCTGCCAAAACTAAAACGACAACGACGGCAACATGTAAACAAATTTACCAACTACGTGACGCAGCAGCGCGCCAAAGAAATGGCAATGTATATTCAGATCCATCTCGTGTAACAGTTCCCCAACCCGCACACCTTTAGAGTCTGCCAGTCGCCGCCACGTTGCATAATCCAAATCCGAGTCGAATCTTAACGCAAGATTTATTTCCATTTAAATCATGCGTGGAAAAGTTTGCTGCTGTTGGCAGCAAAAGGCAAAAACGTAACGTATGAGGGCCTTGGGAGTTCTGGCTAAAACGGTGCTGGATAATGGGGATCGAGGGGGCATTTTCATTTTGTCTTGGCATATTCAAATATTTTGGCTTTTGATTACGACAAAAGTTTTTGGCATTTTTGCCATGCTTAGTTGCACAACAAAAGCAACAACAAGCGAAGGATTTTTGTTATCCTGTTAAATTGATTTTTGGGCTGCTGATAAGCGTTAAATGCACAAAAAGACGACGAAGAACTACTGAATCATCGTGAGCAGTCAAAAATGGAGCTTGATTTATTTAGCACGTCTTGACAATGTAGGCCATATATTATCAAAACTTGTTGTCAATCTAGCATATTTCTAGGTGACTCTTTACTTAAAGCTCGACAGGACCAACCAGATGTTAATGTTAATTAGAAATCCCAATGAGAAAGACATTGGATTCTCTTTTTTTGTCCGTGGTAAGAAGTTGTAGTGTGTAGATTAAAGAAATATAGAAAATATTTTTATTTTTTATGTATGTGGACATGTTTTTGCAATAAATACGTGAAAAAGATGCTTTAATGTATCAAGGACTAGCTTTGCAAAATTGCAGTCAAGTCTAACGATGCTTGTTAGGAATTCATAAATTTTATGCATTTTAATTTACATAAAGTTATTTCAATTTATATTTCTTTGTAGATTCATTTTCAAATTGAAAGTTTTTCCATTACATTTTTCATGTGCCAATTGCAATTAGAATTGCCAAATATGCGCTGGAGCAACAATAACAGAATTGCCAAATAGCAATCATGGCCATAAATGTTCATGAATATCCCGTGGCAATGGGTTAAATGGGTCTCACTCTAAAGCTCTCTTATCAATCTCTCTCGTTCTCGCTTTATGCTATCCATTCCCCATTCTCTCTGTGTGTAGTTCGAGCTAAGCAGATTAGCAAAGTTTGTAATTACGTTGGTAATTGATTAGGTTCGAACAACAAACTGCTAATAAGATTATTGCAGTCGAGAACAAACCGAGCTGAAAAAACAACTCAAACCCGGGCCAGACTCGCAATCAAACAGAGCAGAAGCAACAACAACAACGACAGTGGCAACAAGGCCAAAAACCGAACACGCAACAAAATTGAAGCGATTTGTGGCACAAGTTTTGCATGGGGCAAAATCGCTCGCTCGCTCTTCTACAGCTTCAGTTTTATCTGGCGTGTTCGTCCTCTCTCTTTCTGGCGCGTTCCCACGCTTGTTTGCACAATTTGCGGGAATAGTGGGCAGAGGGGGCAGGGGGCGGGAGGCGGGGCAGCCACAGTAAGCTCACGCAAGCCGGAAGAACAACAATCGACCGCCGAAATAACAATGGCTTTGGCGCGCGCTTGCCAGTTTGGCATTGGGCGTATTGTTAATGGCACTGCACGCACACACACACAGATACACACACAGATACACACACACACGCATACGGGGCAAACAATTTAGTGGCATTGCAACGTGGGGCAAACAATCAGTGGTGCGTCTGCGAGGCAGCTGGGGTTGAAGATGTGCCGTGGCTAGTGGGTTTCTTTGCTTCTTCACCACCCCCGCCCAGCCGCTTCAAGCGGAAGCGGAAGTGCAAGTGCATGACCAGCTGCGTGTGTGTGCGTGAGACAAATGCCTGGCACAGGCAGGCCAAAGCCGCAAGGATATCGCTCGCTGTCATTGTCTGCTCGGCTCCGATCGGCTTTCAGCTGCTGATTAAATTCGAGGCCTATTCCCTCCCATCTCGGCCGCCTGCTGCGTGTCCTGGCAGCAGCCATCGATCACACTCAACATGATGCTCACACACACACACACACACAAAGTGAATTCGATTTTGAGCAGCAGCAGCAAAAAGAAACAGAAAACCGAAAAAAGTTGCAACCGTTTGGGAATAGCTGCAATTTTGCACGTGAACACGCTCGTCCTTTGCCGGCTGGCTCGTCCTGCTGCGCCATGCCATATCACTTCCAGTTCACTTCACTTATATGCCGGGGCTGGGCCATGGTGGGGAGGGGGCGTGGCAGCATCGGCTTGCATTGCCCGCCATTTCGCTTGGCTGCCTGCGCTCAGCTTCAGCTCGTGAGTTTTTAACTTGTCTTTTCGCTTTTTTGCTTCTCTCTTTTTTTTGTGTGTTTCTGGCCCGCTCAATTCCAAATGCATTGCCAATCCCAAATGCTCAGCTTCTGATGGGATATGGGCTGTCAATGTGCCCGCTCCTGTTCCTCTTCCTGGCTGTTGTTCTTGTTGCTGCTGTTGTTGTCGCAGTGTTGGGAAATCTCGACAGCTAACCCAGTTTTGCGCGTTTTATGGCTCAGTTCTTTCTATAGAAAGGGACAACAAAAAATGAGCAAAGAGCGAGAGAGAGAGAGAAGCAAAATTGTTATGTGGCTTGGCGGCTCTTATGACTGGCATT
Source organism: Drosophila robusta (assembly GCA_035043565.1). Taxonomy (NCBI): domain Eukaryota; kingdom Metazoa; phylum Arthropoda; class Insecta; order Diptera; family Drosophilidae; genus Drosophila; species Drosophila robusta. Next base: position 4,569,915 of record JAWNMW010000583.1, on the reverse strand, counting down.
TTGTGCTGCCAGTTTTGAAATCTGTTACCTGTGGATACTGTAAATATTGCATATTGATTTGGATAAATGCACTTGGGCGCCGCTGTTGGGAGCTCTCCTGAACAGCTGAATTCTAAGGGAAAGGGCCAAAAACATCACAGTCGCGCTGAATATATGTTGGGCCATAGACTGTGGTCCATGGACTTACACACACTGTTTTACACCTTAATCTATTAAATATGCACTGCCGTATTTATCGATCGACATTTTATTTTTTTAATAATTAGTTGTTTTACAAAAATGCGGTATTTAGCATTTTTATTTCTTGTAAGTGAAAAGGTATATTAATTAACGGATATTGCCGTTTAACGTATGAGCTTAAATATTGATTCTTTCAAATAAGCTAAAGATTATATAGATCATTTCTTCATTAAAGTTGCTTAACTTTTTGTTTAAAATATCTATACAATATAATGTTGATTACATCTTTTCAAATGAAAATCCCAAATCTTTTTTTCCAAATACAATAGCCTGAAAGTCCTAAAGAGAAAATCCGGTAAAATTCGTTAAAGCTGATCTTACATAATATAGAGAGTATTTTGCAGTCAGTCATTACCACACACAGCGGTTTTATTTACCTCACAATATTATAACAATTTAAAGTTGCTTTGGGTAAACAGAGCATCTCTTAGTCGAGCAGTTTAAGAACTTGTGCTGCATTTACCGGAAGCTTATAAACTGATCAAGCCCTTGTCGCTAATTTTTCAAACAAACACTTCCGTCCAGATTTAAATCAGATTTAGATAAGGTGCAGCCACCTTTCCGCTTATCTTTTCGCATTGCCTTAGGTATTTTCAGCACTAACAACAACAACACCTACTGCCTGTTTTCCGCATTTCCTGTTGCTTACAGGAAACATTTTCATACATATTTATTTATATTTTGTTTTTGCGGTAAAACTTATTCTGTTGCCCCAGCAGCTGATTACGCAAAAAAAGGGAAAGAGGAAAATAAGTAAAAGCGGTAGGAAAAGTAATATGAAGAACAACAACAAACACATTGAAAGCAGCCGTCGCGCAATGGCAAAATCTTGCGGTAAAAACTTGCCTTTGATAACGCAGGAAACTTTGTCGCAATTTCAAGTATCTCGTTTCGCTTTCCTTTATTTCAGTTTTATTTGTTTTTTTTTTTGTGAAAAACAAATTGGGGAAAATTGTGAAAAACAAGTGTGGAATTTAATTTGTCAGGGTCTGTTGTTCGATTGGTCGCGTGACCAGAAAATTGCACCACACAAATTTGCATTTCATTCACAATTCATTTGCGACAATGTGGCCAAATTGCCTGCATAACGAATTGTAAATTGTGAATGCGAATTGTGAATGCGAAGTGGCAACTGAAATGAAATCAAATGCATGTGACAAATAACTAAAAATTTCATTTTATTATGCTTCCATAGCTGTCACATGCTGAAAAACTCAATTAAAACGGACTTAGTTTTATTTTCCAGCGTGACGAGCGCAAATCAGAACACTCCCGGCCCAAACCAAGCTGAACCACTCTCGGTCGAACTCTAACAAGCCACAAAGTTTTAAGTAAAATATAAATAGAAATGCAATAGGGTAAATATATGATTGGCACAGCGAAGTTTGGATACACTTGCGGCAGAAATGTTTCAAGAGGGAAAACAGAATATTACAAAATTCAAATTGTTTATTACAAAATAAAATAGTTTGTAGAAATGAAAATGTTTGCAGATGGAAAACATGTTATACAATTTATAAATAACATAGATAAATTTAACATAACACATAAATTTAATAAATAACATAGTTTATAGTAAATGAAAATGATTAAAGATTGATTGATTTATAAAAAGTAAAATAGTTTGCATAAATTGGAATAAAAGTGATTTATAAGTGAATTATAATAATAGTATGCTCTTTCCTTAAATTTATTTGGGGGCTGCCAATAAGAGCAGTTAAGAACTCAATCGATAGCGTAGTAAAGTAACGCGTGATTGATATATTTTAAATAAAGGGAAGCCTATTTTATCTTATCGCGACTATCTGCACTAAAACCTATCGAATGAGGTGACTATCGATATGTTCTCTTCCGTTTTCAGCTCGGGAACGTTTCCTATGTCCAAATGATGTGACCCACACGAAGGATATGATGATCCCAGAGCTGTCTTTGCAGTCTTTAGATAAAATGCATTCATCTTTTTCCTCATGTCAAATGTGTGTTTAAGCGAGTGTGTGTGGCTGTGTGTGTGTGTGAATGTGTGGATTTGCAGATGAGCGTCCGGGGCAAATGTGCCATAAAATAGAGACAGCAACCAGACAACTTACTAACAACACACTCTGGCACACACTCTGGCACACACACTCGCACACACCTTTCAACTTATTTGGGCTTAAAACTGTGGTCTTTGTACTTGGCATTTTTTGGGTGTCCCAGGCTCGTGCTTTTAAAATGTTGGCCATATTCGGCGTCTGTTTGCCTGACGTCCTGACATTTTTGCGGTTCTGTGGGCTGCTTTCTCCGAGTTGTTAAGAAATCAACTTTGCTGGCTTTTGCGGTCGGGCGCACATTTAGTTGTAAGCCAAGTGCGTGTGTCTGTGTGTGGAGTTGAGAGAGCTTAAAAACTGAATTTTCATACTAATTGGCGCACTTTTGTTTAGCACATGGCCAACACACACACACACACACACACACACACTCGCAATGCGGAATGAAAGTCTTTCATATGTCTAACAAGCTCAGCAATTAGCATTGCAGCTGTCGTTTAAAAGTTGCCAAATAACAGACAAAGTGCACATAAAGATACAGATACAAATGATGATGTCCTCTGAGTTATGAAGTTAAGCCAAGAAAAGTTTTAAAACAATTGTCTCAAATTACAGGAAAACATACAAAATCTGAATTTGTCTAAAGAACTTTTTAAATTTATTTGAAATTTCTTTTTCAAATCTCTTGCATCTTTATATAATTTTATGCCAATATATATCTTTTTATTTATAATTATGTCTGTATCTGTATCTGAATCCGTATCTGTATTGTATCTACATATATATATTTTTTATCTATACCTATTTCTCTCTCATTGCCCCTCTCCTAATTAAGATCCAGCTAATTCTGCCGCCAGCTGCTATCTAATACAAAAAATATAGATATTACGCACCCTTTTTGGCCAACTGGGCACATGGCCCAAATCAAGTGAACAGATTTTGCCAGCCAGGCTATTAAATTTATGACGCAAGTAAATTGAATTTTAAATTTGAGTATGACAAATGCGTGCCACGCACACGCCCACACACGTGCTAAAACGTGGGTGGGCTGGGCGGCAGGGGGCGTGTCAGCTGAAGCGAGGGGGCTGCATAGAAATTGCCTATGCGCGCACAAAAGTCATAAGTCGGCAATGGAAAAGGCAACAGCAGCGGCGAAAAAATTGCCAACAATAAACGTGACTCCAGCAACAAATAGATGAGCGTGTGTGTGTGTGTGTGTGTGTGTGTGTGTGGCCCTTTGCCCCGCCAAAGTGTTGACGCAATGACTAACTGAAACTGCCAGCCTGCCAGCCAGAACGACGGCCAGACGGACGCACTGACTGATTGAGTGAATTTGAGATTGAATGACAGGCAGACGCCCAAGGGGTGTCAGGGTGGAGGGGTGGCGGGGTGCCGGGGAACAGGGCTTTAGGGGGGCATCTATGTAGCTGGCAGTTCGGGCAGCAAATCAAAATCAGCACAAACTGTAATGGAAACGACAAATACGTGCGCAGTTGCGCAACAACTAAAAAACAACAACAACAACGGCGAACCAAAACAAAATTTTTGTGACAGTAAATTTAACGGAAAGTGCCTCATCAACACGACGCCATATTGCAAGGGGCGTTTCTGGGAGGGGCGTGGCTGTTGAACACCTTTTTTTTATATATTTTTTTTACACTTGCCAAAAGCTGACGTAACAAATTGGCGCGTTCTTTTGCCGTGCGGCCTGCTCAATTATTGTGGAAATCAAATCGAAAAAAGATTTTCTATTAGAGGGCAAACAACATGCAAAATTATACACAGGTGGGGCGAGCTGCGAGAATGGAGGGATGGGGCATTTGAATTTGTAAATTCAGCACACGTTTCCGTTTTTTTTCTCTTCTGGTTTCTTTGTGCTCTTGCCATTGGCGTCAAATGTAGCGTTAACTTGGCGTCTCTGACAAATCTCAATGCGCGCTGAAAATCAAATTACAGAAAAAGAAAAATGAAGACAGGTATGTGTACGACAAAAAAATACCACGTGTCATGATGCACTTGAGACTGGGCGCAGTCAACTGTCTGTCTATCCTCCCCCTCTCCACCCCCACTCTCTCTTTTTCTATATATATATACATATATGTGGATCTCAGATTTCCTCACTGTGTCATTGTTTTCGACAGCAATTTGTGTTTGGTTGGGTGTGTGCACATTGACATTGTCCGCTGCGGCGACTTTCAGTGCTCAAATCAAAAACGTATCAAATAAAAGATTACTCGTATGCTCCGTAGCATACTTTTGTGCGCACTCAACACGTGCTCCCGCTCCTGGCTCTGCTCCTGTTCCAGCTCCAGCTCCGGTTCATTCTGCGTGGAGTGTACTTTCGGCTCGACTGCTGTTGTCAGCAGGTCCAGGTCCATGTCCAGGTCCTGCGAATACGACATTTTTCGAGGGCTGCTTAGCCACTCGGGAGTTTCGAGTTCGAGTTTCAGTTCGAGATGTCGACGCGGCGACGATGACACAAAGCACCACTAACCCCGCCCCCGCCTACCTACCAAAAAATATGACACATCCACAAAGAGCAGCAACAGCAAAGAAAATAAAACCAAAAAGCGACAACTTTTTAAGGCACTTGAACATGAAATTCTATTTACAAGTGCAAATAACGTGTGAATTGTACAATTTTTAATGCTCTTCTGTGGCTGTAGTCGAGGTAGCAAAGCTTCGGATCTGTGGCTACGCTTTCCTGAATGATCTTACTCAATGCACATACATACATTTACCTACATATGCATACATATAGATACACATTTGAGGAAGAAAAAATTATAATTCAGATTGGGGAACTTTACAAGGATTCAGTTTTTGTCAATTTTAGCAGGGCTTTCACAGAAAAATTGCCCTTTTAGAAGTCCTTTAAAGTTGCATTTTATAATATTTTGATCACACAATGCGATTCTAAACATAAAAATAGGTAAAAAACATATTAGGACGCTGGTTCTTCTGAGCACTTGCAATACAACTATTGCAATTTCATTTATGAGTTTTTCATGTTTCAAAATTGAAACAACAAAAATTTGAGAATCATATGCTTTAACACTTTTAAGAGAATAACCAGAATTTTCCAATTTTATAATTCAAATTACCATGTCCAGAGGGGGGCAGCTAATTAAATCACCAAATTTTAACCGCTGGACTAGTGTTACCAATGCATATTATTAACCCACATACGAGACACCACAAACCCTTTCAATAGCTTCGCAACCTCAACTCCTGGCATGCATCTCGCGTCTCTCAGCTGGGAGATCCTTTGCTGTTGAATGTGTGAAAGTGCGCTTGCATAATTTCATTAAAATAACTGTCAAAAATTTAACGAATGCCACACACACATGCACGTTAAGCCTGCGGCGCTCATGCATACCACACACACACACACACGCGCACACACACAAGTCAAAACCAACAAAATGCTAAACGCTTCGAATTCAAACGCGTATTTTGTAGCCTCTGCCGCTGCGGCGCAGCTGTCAATAGGAATTCTGCAGGTGTCAAAAATATTTCAGGCATGGTTGTGTCTGTCGCTAGGCATTAGTGTGTATGTGTGTGTGTGTGGAAATTGGCATAAATTGCTTTAGGGGTTTGTGGGTAGCAGCACATGCCACACTTGCCCGTCTGTCTAACCGCCTGTCTGTCTGTGTGAAATTAATTTTCATTATTGGATTGCGCGACTTAGACATCATTATCATGTTCTTATCGGCAACGACACACACACACACACACACACACGCACAGATCCCACAAATTTTTGCTCTTGATGTGGCACCTAATCGCTCAGAAAGCGCTGAAAATTTTGCCACAAAGCCCGCGAATTTGCTGAATCGACAATCGATTTTCGATTTAAAGAATTTGACATGATGAAAGCCGTTGATTATGATTTTGTGTCAGTTTTACCGAACAGGCTTTAATTGTTGATTGTATATTTATGAGTTATTTATTAAGCGTATATGGATTTAAATTGATTTGTTTCGATCAATAAATGTATATAGTAAAGGTAACTAGTTTATTTTCATAGATTCATATAAGGCTGACTAATTTAATTATGAAATATAAATTATTTTCTAGCTGAAGAAGCTACGAACATTTATTTTAAAATAAAAGTAGATTCAAACCTTTCTTATTGGAAATTGTTTAAGATTTCTTAAAAAAAACTCTTCACCAGCTGTTGGCAAGATATATTAGAAATTGGAAATTTATTGCGAAATTAATTAAATTTTTTTATTACAATAATTTATTTTAAACTCAAATCATGCAAAATTGATCCGCAAACCACAAAATATATTATTCAGTCCATTCAATTTAAATAAGTGTTCAATATTTAAGCTCAAAATATTCAAACTATCAACAATTAATTATTTGTTTACTTATTTGCTTAAATCGGAGAAAATCTCTACAAATAGAAAAAAATTTGATACTCTAGTTAATACATGAAAACTTTAAAAAATGAAAATTGCTTTGAAATTTTCTGAATATTGTTTTAGAAACTGATAACGATTATAATTAATATGTAATAAATTGATTGAGAATTATCAAATCTTGTATATATGTGCATATTATTTGTAGAACAGTCCTCTTCCGCCTATGTTCAGATACCTATATTTATGATACAATATATCTTTCTATCATGGATAACTGTATTATGCTATTGCCCTATTTTGATGTAGTTCTTATGCGTATAACTCATGCCACCAAATCATATCAAAGTGATAGATTTCAGAGTTTTGGGCTATTTGTTAAAGCTAAATTGTTTTCGTTATTTTGGGTCTCAACAATTCAATTAGAATTCGTTGCGTCGTCATAAAGGAAACCCAATAGCAGAACTGAAGCATTGTGGCTGAGTGTTGAGAGCTCGTGTACAGTTAGCCCGAGTGTCTCTTTGGCAGGGGTAACAGAGCAACCATTTTATGGTTACCCAATGCTTCAGAGATAATGAAGAGGAAGCCCCAGGCACACACGCATACACACACACACACACGAGCGCACACACACACACACACACACATATGTCTGTCTGCTCTTGAGCTACGGAGTCAAACAATTTTGTGGAAGCCACAAAACTAACCAAGCAAATAATTTGTGAAAATTGAATTGAATCTCAATGAATATGAATATAAAGCAAACGGGCCTCTCTGGACTCAAACTTTCGACTATCTTTGAACAAATTACAAATAATTTGGCAAAATTTAATTTGATTTCGAGCCAGTTCCAAAGTGCTGCAAACTCACGTCAAAGTTCGATGGGCGGGTTGGGCGTCGTGGGTCGTTTTCGCTTCATTGCCGGCTTAATTGCAAAGTTGTATATCAAAGTCTTTGGCGGCGGCCAAGTAACCAAAACGAATTGAAATCGAATCACGTTGCCGGCCGCACAACCAGCAAGAAACAACCAACAACCGAGAACCACTTCAACAAAATGTCAAGTGAAATAGCATTCAAATCTTTGGCCGCACTCTCGAGCCGTTTGCGTGCCACAAAAAAAAAAAAAGAAAAAAAAAGAAGAACCGGAACAAAAATAAAAATAAAAAGGAAAACTTTTCAAAATCAACGCCGCGCACCTTTTTTCAAAAGGTAGCGAAACGTGAGTTGACTTGCCAATGCCGGAGCTATAGAGAAGAAGCAGCAGCAGAAATCGAAAGCGACACAGAGAACTCGGGCACAACTGTGAGAACGCGACGAACTCTGAGAACTTGGCTCTGGGTAAGACCCAGGCCGAACTCGCTCGCAAACATTTTCGTTTAATGAGACCAATAAAAGCCTGTGGGCCGGCGAGTGTGCCTGGGCCAGATCCTGTGCCTGGGCTCTTGGCTTTTTGGCGAAATCAAAAGTTTTTGCAAATTGCATTTGTAATGGCAGCGACGCTTAAATCTTTTATGAGCTCCATACTTAAGTATATTACGGCTGGGGTGGCGGTGTGGGGGAAATGGGGACAGGGAAGGGTGTCCCCGAGCACAGCGGAAATGAAATTGAAAGCGCACGCACGTGCTTAAGACGTTAAAACCCTTTCCTCTAATTGTTCACATGGGACAGTTTTCAGCAAACTGTAAACACGGCCCGCCCACCAAATAAAATCAAGTCCACCGCCATTTGCTATAGTGCTCTTCAAGTTTTTATGTCGAATCGAACGAAAATATTGTAGATTTTTTATGGAGTTTCTTGCAATGGAGTTTAAGCAAGATTTAGCTGATTTTCAGATATTTCTTGACTTTTGCAGAATTTGTTATTCTTTGATTTTCGATGGACTTTTCGAGGTAGATGTTTTCCTGTCAAACAGATAAGGTATTCTTTGGGTCTAATAATTCAGGGATATTTATTAAAATTTATGTTAAAAGAAAAAATGTTATACTCCAATCAACAATAATAAAATTCTTTATAATAAATATAAAAGCTCTACAATAAAGCAACGATCATTTATTAATTGAAAATATTTATATATATGTATTAATTTTTATTTGAATTAATTTCACACAACGACTTTTAAATCAGCGTCAATTATAATTAATCAAAATAAATTCTCAAACAATAGTAGGCTTTTATTTTAAAGGCAATTTACTTTCAAATTAAAGACAAAGTTGTTTAATATTTGAAATTTGTTGTATGCAGCGAGCTGAAAGGTGCGTATCTATTTGTGTTTTCCAAAATAAAAATATTGGTATACCCTTATTCAAGTTGTTTTTGTTTTGTAAAGGTTTTATTTAGGTTTTTGTTGTCATGCCTCATACCATATTGTTGGTTCACCCGAAAGAGTGCCCGAAAACGCGCACCTTCAGCGAATATAAGAGTATTCAGAATTGCTTGGATGCGATCTGCAAAATCTACGAAGAGCATCTGAAGCGAAATAGTCCCGATATGCCCACCATAACATATGACATCACACAATTATTCGATTTCATCGATTCCTTTGTGGACATCAGCTGTCTGGTGTACCAGAAGACCACGAATAGCTATGCGCCCTACAGCAAGGAATGGATTAAGGATAAGATTTATGAACAGTTTCGAGAGACAGCCCTGAAAAAACAATAAATACATTTATTTAAATACATAAATACATAAACACGAATGCTTTAAACTATTCCAACACAACACTAAGGTACATTTTTAAATAAAGTTTCAATTTTTTCTACCAGTTTTTGCAAATTTATGAGTTCACATTTTCCGCACGTGAAAACGCAAATGAAAATTAATTGCGCTACAAATGTCTCAAAAGGAAAATCAGACACAAACAAGCAACAGGAAAAACAATTAATTAATCATCAGCAACAAGAAGAGAACATTAAATACAATCGTTGTGCTGGGTGTTCAGGGGGGCGGTGGGGAGAGTTCCCAACAGTAAAAAGTAATCCACTTAAACTCAAATTTGTCAAAAGCATAAAATTACAGACGCAACAGCAAATACAAGAAGAAGAGAAAGAATCATTGGAGGGGAAGAAAACATGCGACAACAAGAACACAGCAAATACAACTGACGAAAAAGGGGTGCGACAAAATTGGCAAAGAAAAGGTGGCAAGCGGAAAAAAAGAAACAAAAACAAAACAAAACAAATGATCGCTCATAAAAAGTGACACATTTTGGCGCAGCAGCCAAAGGTAGACAACGCAACAAAGACAGCAAAAGGAGTAAAATGGCGGGAAAAGGGGGTGGGGAAAATGTCGCTTTTCGTCGCATCCGTCATTCGGTTATATTGGAAATTTGTTTCAATCAAAGGTTTAGCAGCAAATGGGAATTGGCGAGGGCGTGCGGCGTGGGGCTGGTGTGTGTGTCTGCAGTTATGTGCCATATCAAATCACTCAAAGTGTTGCAAAGACAACGCCAGACAATAGCACAGATGTCCAGGCCAGCGGACAGACAGACAAACGTTGCCGTTGTTGGAGTTTATTGCCAAATGGTTATCATATTGCTTATAGATTTTGCAACAAGAGCCGACTGACATTGATTGATCAATATGAGAGCCGCAGTTACCTAACCGTCAGTTACCTACCTTTATCTTTCTTATCTTTTTTGTCAACTTTTGTTCGACTGACACAGAGGTGTGTGTCTGTGTGTGTGTGTGTGTGTGTGTGTGTCTGTGGGGGTGGGGTGGGGGCTTGGGTATTCGGTCTGCAGCTGCGTTTCAAGTGATTTCTGTTTATGATTAATCACTGCGTGCCGCATCGGGGCAACAGTTGGCAGCACGAGAACTTTTATTTCACAAAATTATAACTTGAGCTTTAACGCGCACAGTTGGCAAACGCCAATGGCAAAATAACAGCAGCATCAGTAAAGGCAACAACAACAAAGCAAATTAAAAAATATTTAGGCAGCTGTGTCTGTGGCACTCGAAATTTACGCAGTGCAAACTTATATTTTATGATTTTGATTGCGAGCATTGCGAACGCCTAACGCCCGGGCCCTAAAAAGTAGGCAACGAAAAATGTAAAACGTTTGCCCGATGCACTGTGGACAAAAATGACTAAAGGGGAAATTACTTTATTTATATATATATCTTATAAATATACATATACATATAGTTAATTTGTTGCATAGATGAAACAAAACTTCAAATAGGCAAAGGGTTTTTTGTACAGGCTTTGATGGTTTCCTGTGCTTTTATATTTTGTTTATGAAAGAGCACTTCAATAGTTTAAGTGTGCTTTATTATTCAGGCGGACACAATTTTTTGCGTGTGCTAGTATCTCAGAGAGAAACAACAATTCAGTCCTTTTGGCGTTTCTCTAGCAGCTATTATACATTTATTTTTCGAATTATTGTAACAGAAAAAAAATTTTGCCAATGTCATCGACAAAATTATTGCTCAACAAATTCTTTAGCGAAGATAATGGATCTTCTTTAAAAAGAGAATAAGTATAAAAACACTCAAACTCCAAAGAAGCTACTGAAAATGCCAATTTGTTCCACTGTGCAGCGAGAAGCATTTGTGTTTGGGCGGCAGAAAAGTTTTGACAGCCTTGCTGTGTGAATTTGTGTGCGTATGAGGCGGCATTGGCAAAGCCTCAAATATCAAAATGTTCCCAAAATCTCTAACACCAACATTTCGTCAAATTTTAAAAGTATGTATTTTTAATAGTATGTTAGATAACATCGTACTTAACTGAACATATTTTAAATCAATGGCATATTAATTTTTATAAAATAGAATTACAAAACCATGCTCTAATATTGGCGATTTGGCGGCAAAACCGTTTTATAGTCGATTTAGCCTCACAATACAAATGTCTATTGCATTTTGATAACAGCAAATTGACGGCAGTTCTCGCAAACACTAGCAAACAGATATAAATACAAATACAGATCACACACACACACACACACTTTCGCGCTCACATTGACACACAGATTTCAATTTGACTTCAATACAAACACATTTGGCACAGCTGTTACGCATATCTTTCGGAATATAAAAGTCAAAAATATAAAAATTGTTTTTGTATTATTTATGCGGCATTGTTTGTGCTCATTTTCCATGTATTTCACATAATTTAAAAGCCAAATTGTTTTTCAATTGGAGCCGAAAAATTGGCAAAGCAATTACGAACACTTTAAGGACAACTGGCAGCCGGCATTGAGTAAATATTTTTTCAGGCCAACATATTTTGAAATTTTCTACACATTTTATGCGATTTGTTGCTGTTGTTGGTATTTTGTTGTATGAGTTGAATGAAAGGACGACCCAAACAATTTGGTGTAATTTAATTAAATGAACACAGCAGCAGACCAAAAGCAGCGGGCAGCCCAAGCACTGGCCAGGCCAAGCAGACAGTCTAGACCCTGGTCGGGGCCAAGGGGGTGGTGGGGTCTTAGGTCCTGGGCCAGGTCCTGCCAATTCACATTGCATTGTTCACTGACTGAGGGGTGCTCAAAATGACAAAAGTTAATGCCTAGCAACGTCGAACGTTCATACCGAACAAAGCTGACAAAGGCGAACAGCAGCAACAACAACAAAAGGCAACAACAACAACTGCTATTAGTAGGCAGCCAGCCAAAACCCGAATGAAAATAATAAAAAGGCAATGACGATGGCACTGATGATGCCGCTGACGTCCATGTTGATAGGTAACAACAAAAAAAAACCCGAATAGAAAGAAAAAGGAGAATCGAGCAGAAAGGCAGTGGCAAAGAAAAGCAATGAAAGAGAGCACAGGCCATGCAGGACACCTGCTGATTAAGATCACAAATTGAAAATCATGCCGGCCGCTGACAGGACACGCTTCTGACGGCAGCTGCCGGTTGCCAGCTAACAGCTGCCAGCTCCCATTCCCTCCCCAGAAGCCAGCTATTTGCCAACTTTAGTATAAAAAAAGTATACAAAAAAGAAAAAACATTAAACATTTGCGCTATTTTCATTAGTGCCAGGCGCAGGACAAGTTCAATCAAAGTCTGAAGTTTGGAATTTTCGAGTTAAGCTAATCGAAAGTGCAGCCTAAAGATACACACACACACACGCACATACGAGTAGTCTGACTTCAGGCTGGTCAGGTCTACAACAAAGAATTTCGAGAATTTGTCTGCATTTATTTACTACTAAGGAAGAAAAGTTTCAAAATGGCAAAAAATCTTTTCTAAAACGAATTTAATATACACTTTTTAATTTTTAATAATAATATATATTCGATCCGCCGTAAAAGAATTTAAAGACAAAAAAATTATCAGCATAGAATACTATTTTAGCTTTAGTTAACTCAATAAATGAATAATTTTATTAAGACGATTTATAGTTATAATTGAATTCCACTTCTAGCCAGATTTATTGAATGTACATTAAAAATTAAAGAATTTTTTGAATAAACAGAAAACATGCAGTAAGTACAAAACTTAATATAATGCACTCTTTGTTGCTCTTGTTCGCTTTCATTACATGTTGTAATGCTCATGCCCATAGGTCATAGTTCAGACAAAAGCAGTGACTGACAGGCGGACAGAAAAGTCGACAGAACAGACAGCTAGACAGCTGAACCAGAGCCCCGAGGGAAAAGCGGCAGAAACAAAAGTCAAAGCGTTAATGAAATTAAAATCAATAACAAGTGAAACTTACGCTCCCACACACACATACTAAAATACAAACACACACATACACAAGGTGTTCTCGCCAAAGCGCAGAATTTGACTGGTACTTTAATAAACTGATTGCTTCTGATTTCAGGTGTATATATTTATACCCTCTGCGAATATTCAATACGTGCAAATGTTGTAAAGGAGGTGTTTTTTTTGTTGTTTTTCAAAAGGAATTATCTGATCTCAACTCTAACATGCTCACTTGTTATAATATTCTATTTTTTTAAATATCCGAATAAAGCGTTATCCAGTGTCCAAATTTTGACTTTATTCGCTGCTAACCACAAATTGAATTTTTTGTGAAAAATTGAATTTGAACTGGAATAAATTTTTTACAGAATGCTTAGCACTAAATGCACACTTTCAGCAGTGTGCAGAGATGAAGATGAGAGAGGGGGTAAAGTAGCGATTCATAGAGTCGGATGGAGGCGGTTATTTGGTCGCTTGCCCCATGTGTCGTCAAGTTTGTGTGGCCAAAAACTTGAAAACTGGCAACTTTCTTAATTGTCTGATTGAATTGATGATTTAATAACTTTAATTTAATTTGAGACCAGGCGTGTGTGTGTGCGAAGTTCTTTGAAGTTGTGTGCTTAAAACTTTGCCAGTTTTGGCTTTCATTTAGCTCGGTTTGTGTTGAAGTTGCCAAACTGTTGCGAGTGCCAAAAGCCAAAGATTTGTCAATGAAATTATTGAAGTTGCATTTGGCAGCTGCAGCAGCTGCCGATGTTGGCCAAGTCAAAAGGTGTCGTTTGAGCGGACGAAAGGAGCTGCCTCTGCTGCATTGAATCAAAAAGTAAAATCAATTTTTGTGCCTTTCAGCTCGCAGATGGACATGGGCCAGACCATTAATCCAGGCTGGCAGAGCCGGTAACAAAAATAGAAGGCGACAACATTGATGTGGACAATGCCACAATGCGATTGCGGTCAGGCCTGGACATGGCTGCTACTGAACGTTGAGCCGCCTTCCGTTTCCGGCTCGCAGCGTAACTAAAACACAAAAGCTTCCTACAGCAGGTCCTTGTTGTCCTTGTGCTGCACTTAAGGGCAGCAGCCACAAAAAAAAAAAACCAAAAAAAAACAACAACCAGCACGAGTCGAAAATCCCAAAGAAAAACAGTAAATACACGCAAAGTTCTTTAGCCTGGTTGGGTTTTTTGTGCTTTTTTTTCTCTCTGGCCAGGATTTCGAACTGAACGTTGTGCAGCTGCCGGCAGCAAGTGTATCAGATTGTGGTCAAAAACTTTCAAAGCAAAGTTTGCTGGCAGCTAATTAATTAAGTTCTTGCGGATCAGCTTTTGGGGCCAAGTTCAATGGCCAGGCAAAGGCATTTCCCTCTGGCCGCTGGAAATTGCATTACCGTTACGCGGCGCGACTTATTAACACGGCGCGGCCAATGTCAACAAATTGCATTATTGGGGCAATAAAAACGAGACACACACACGCACACACACAAAAGCAGAACAGAGAACAATCGCCCCGGAACTACCCTCAGGAGCGAATGCGTGTTTTAAATGTTATTGAAAGTCACCCCGTTAACTGCAGACTGTGTAAATATATATACCCTGCAAGCATTTTTGAAGCACTTCCAATGCATATCGTCAGGACTTAAGGGGTAGTTTGATATACGAAATGCAAAGCTAAAATATATATTTAAGCTATAAAATAATATAAATAGGAAAATACAATTAAAAAATAGAATACCGGTAGTAGATGTAAAATAGCTTACAGAGGAAAAAATATGAGAACATTTCTATAGCAAATAGTTTTAAAAGGCAATTGTCATGTTTACTGATAGCATAACATTTGATCATAACATAAGTGTATCATCCAGGCGACATTTGTTCCTATCTTCAGTTGAAACGCTTTCGAACCGAAATTTCGTCCCTCCGACGAAGCAAACTTGAGAAACAACGTTTTTCTTTCGCAACAAAAAATTGTTTGCACATTCTCTTATATGCCATAAATTTTGCAATACTTTTAATTTGCAGGGTATTTTCTTCCATATACAAAAGTGCGCTTTTCTCTTTGGTCAACGCAGAGCTGCAACTTCAATGTCGATGACACTGGCTGCCCACGCTTCAGGTGTTAATGATTTAATTTCGTTTCGTGTGCAGGTAAATTTCATTACTGTTGACAATGGCACAACATACTTTGAGTGTGGTGCCTGCAGAGTGTGTGTTCGCGAGTGTGTGAACGAGTGTGTGGTTAAATGATAAGGTTTAATCATGTTCAAGGGTGCCGTGTTTCAAGCATATAATATTATCGAAGCTCGAAAGCTGCACTTAAATGTATTTAATTTTCGTTCTCTTCAATTGAAAAATCTGTGAAAATTCGCAAAATATCAGTTAATAAATTGTTGAAATTAAATATTATTGAACGTTGGCTTATTAACATTTAAATAGGATTTTTAATTTGTATGATACTGCAATACATGGGCACTGGAAATTCTACAGAGGTAATTTAGAGAGTTTTCATTAACAAGTTGTTCGTTTTAAATATTTTTACAACTTCTTATGTGATGTAATGGAATATAGATTAAAATTTGATATTTTCTTTATATTTATATTTTAAGTCAAAAGTTTTTTTTACATAATTGAAATACTATGCTATATAACTACTACATCAAGAGTTGGGAAAAAATAATAAAAAAATAACTATTTAAGAAAATTTTCTAAGATCGCATAATTTTTGATTGTATATATATTTCTGAATTTACAATAGAACCCAAATATATGCCAAACTTTTGCGAGTTCATTTTCGCACGCCCAATTAAATTTGTTTATTGAAATATGATAAACAGTGAAAGGCAAACAAAGAGTATGCTAAATGTGTTGCTTAACCAAGGGAATCGACAACAACACCTACAACAACAACTTTTGATACCGCTGATAAATATTAATGCCAAGCAAAGTGCGCACTGAGCCGCACTGCGGGCAAAGGACTTTGTCGAACCGGCCGAGTCCTTGCGGGAATTGCCAATGGCTGGAGGCAAGGGATTGAGAGTGGAAGCAGGCAGTGGGTGTGCGGATAGTCATGGCTTATACGTTAGCTGCACAATTCTGGCGGCATTAATATTCATTTCCATGGCTACAATAACACAGAGAGGCGCGCTGGCCACAGGAAGCGAGTGCCGTGAAGGCGACAGCAACAGCAACAACTACACAAGCAGCAACAGCAACAGGAACGCCAAACAGTGGCCACGCCCACCAGAGATGTAACAGGACCAGCAACTCATATTTGTCGAGCCGAATGCCTGCGTCAAAGGAATCGTTGAGCCAGGAGAAGCGTAAGCGCCCCGGCGACCGCTCTTTGACATTCGTTTAATTGAGTTGCCACCAAACGACGGCCGCCAGCTGCGTGCTGCCGCATTTGATTTTGCATTTCAAATGAACCAAACGAACCACATTCAATTTTTTGTAAGACAATTAAATTTGTACACAAAAATGAACACTTGACGGAATCTGCGAATTATGCAACAGGCGTTCAACAGCAATTGAAAATGAATAGCAAAAATGTTCAAAAGCATTGTGTGTGTGCGTGTGTGTGTGCGGTTTCCTGCTGCGCCAAGCGACGAGTTGGCCTTTTTTAAAGGCATTTCCATTTTATTATTATTATCGCTTTGGCATAATTCCCAAACAGAAGCCAAGACGGGCCAAAACGAGCAGAACGGCTGCCAGACAATGAGGCACAATTCGTTGCTTCGCACTTTTGTCATTGAGCTGCAGCAAGGTTGAAGGGGGCGGGGCGGGGACTGGTGGCAAGTTGGCTGCCAACTTGCGGCAGTTGCGACAACGGTGTGAAAAATGAAATTATAAGCAAAACGACAGGCTGGCAGCGGCAAGACGCGACGCGGCGCAACACAATACACTGCTACAAATGTTAATACAAATGTATTAATATTACTTATTTGATGTGTCTTAGAAATTAATGCTAGGTTACAAACGTTTTGCCAGAGCAACAAAAGCATTCTGGCTGATTTGTTATATACATATATATATTATATTTGTGATCTAATTTATAGAATTTAATTTGAATAAAATCTAATTTTTGCACGTTTTGATTTTGTTTTTGGTATGAAAAAATAAAACGTAATTTCTTAATGATTTTTAAACGTTTAATATTACTTCTAATTTGGGAAAAACCCAATTCTTACCACGCTTCGATTTTGTTGCTACTCTGAAGATCTGAAATGTTACTTTTTTAATCTTCTTTTGAATATTTTATTTCATTTTCATTATCCTTATGTACTGTATGTAAGCAACAAATAAGTATTAATATTATTGTGGGTTGATGAACAGCAATATATCTTTTTCAGTGCAATGGTTTTATTTTTCTTATATTAATATACTTTTTTTAATCAAAATGTACCTATAGTGAGCGCCAGGACAACAAGTTTATGCCCAAAACTATGATCTATAGTAAACTTATTTATAGCGCTACAACGTTTTGGTTCAAGTTCAAAATATTCTAGCCGTGTATTAGTAGCGTAGCCAAGTTGGCTTAAAGTGTGGCATCATCTTTGTCTAGAGTCGAACGCATGACAGACGACAATACATCTTAGGCGCATTTTAATTTCATGCTTAGCTTGACGCTGCCGCATCCTGCGTCCCATCTCCCGTCTCCAGTCTGCCGTCTGCTGCCATCTCCTTTTGATTGTTGCTGCGTAATGACATTTAATGTCCAAGGCCCATATAATTGACTGGGGGCCAAGCTGTGAGGCATTCGCAGTTTCTGCGCGACTGAACAGCAGTTAAATTCTCGCTCGACAGAGGCCTGGCTCCCGTATTAGTACTCTTAGCTGTGCGAATATATATGTAGATATATATATGTATACATTTCTGCTTGGCCATTTATTTTGTATTTGTAACTGACAATTTCAGTGGCCGCCATTATTCATGGCCCAAAGTGCAGCGCAACTGCGGATTGCGGCAAGTTTAATTGTGCGACCACATTATGAGCACGTGGCATATGCCACAAAGCAAAAAAGCTGATTTACCTGTGGCAGTGGCAACAATAATTGCTGTTCTCGAACGGCCCAAGATTTTATGTTGCATGACTTTCGGGTATATTTAATGACTCGGGCTATTTGAAGGTTCTTAGAGCCACTCAGCTCTGTCATATAATGGCCAATAATGGCAGATATATGGCAAAAGAGAGTCGCATTTAGAGGTAAGGGAAGTCTGCCTTGTGGATATCAAAAAATAAATGAAATAATGAGTAAAATAAATTATTTTAGATAGACAAGGCGAGAGAGTGGCTTTGATAACGACAGACATTTTAAGAGATGTAATTTCTATTATAGATAAAATCATCATTTAATTGGTCGCTGTAAAATGATTAGTGCTAGACATTTAAATTTAACTAAAATTAAACATTTTTATTTAATGTATTCGCTCTATACCAAAACTTATTTTTTCTATGATTTTTGTAAGTCTTTTAAGACTACAATTTTTAAGAGTATTAATTTTCTCCCAAAAATTTCTAGATTTAAAAATAGCTTTCAATTTAAATAAATTCATAATATGAAATTCGTTTTAATATGAAATAAGTATGTCAAAATATCCATATGTTTTTTTATATCATTAAAAGGGCTTTTCAAGAACAAGATTTTATTTTTAAATTGCGAACACTGTATTAAGCATACGCAGCGTAAGCCGGAGGCATCACAAAGCTTTTGACAGCCAACAAAGCACTTGCATCCATTAAATTGATTTTGTGCAGTTGCCTGATTGACGAACTGACTAACTGATTGACAGTTAAATAATTAAAACGATATTTTAGAGATATTTGAGAGATGCATGTATGTAGTTGAAAACCAAAGCTGACAGCCGTCAAAAGCAGGCAACTAACTCTTTGCACGCCACTCAACTGAGGAGTACTGGGTTTCAAGAGTCGGGGAATTGGGGAACTGAAGGATTGCGCACATTTAGGCGAATACCAGGTAATTCCAAACGCCTGCCAACAGCATGCGTGGCCGAACGCGTTGCAGCTAAACAATGCCCTGCCGCAGGGCAGCAGCAACAATGCAACAAAGCACCTTTAGGTTTCAGCTGCTCAGCAAGAACTGCTGAAGGAGCCGTGTACCGAAAACCAGGATAATGCATTTGATCTGAAAGCAAGCCAAATGGCAGCTACATCCAGAGAAGCGACAGGAAGGGGGCAAATGAATGGGATCCGAAGAAGCAAGTAAAATTAATTACAAGAGCTGCCGCCTGGGCCAGACAATGCAACGCGCGCTGCTGTTGTCCCTTAGCTCCTTCTTCTTGCTGTTGCTTTCTTTTTAGCGTAAATATTAATTTTCACACCTTTTGACGTATGGGAACAAAGCGCATTTGTTGCTGCTGTCAGCGCGCACGGAACTTGGGCTTTGTAATCAAATCAGGCTGCATTTCAATGACTGTTTAGCTGAAACCATTGTCATTACGGGGATTGGACTTGGGCTGTGTGTTTGCTATACCCTGTAGTCGTTGAAAATGTCTGTTTGTAACAGACAGAATTAGATTTTTGCACATTTGACATATTCTGAGGTGTTGTTGTTGCTGCTGCTGCTGCGTGGCGTCTGTTGCTTTTGCTACGTGCGCATTACAAAATTATCACAAATGTCACCCACACCAACACACAACGGACACCTAAACTCGTCCCTCCCTACTGCAGCTCGCTGCCAACGACTCCAACTTGAACTTGGACACGGCATAATCTCGCACGTAATTTGTGTGTATGCGACACAAATGTCCATTGCACCTGGCATTGGGCGCCGGCCAGCAGACCCGCCTAGACCCTACTCTCTCCAACCTCAATGGTGCTGTCTGTTGCAAAACTATTGTCTGGCCAAGTTGTTGACAGGCACGTTGACGTCATTGTTTCGTAATTTGTATCCTTAGCTGCGCATTAGAGCTTAGTTATACACTGCCAAAAACCCAGAGCCCCCTAGCCTCTCTAAAGCATGTGTGTTTGTTTTTTAGACGAGATTTAGTTTGTCATTTTTTGCCAGCTCTGCACCTTTGTTGGGAACTGTTAAAGCGTTCGTAATGCGCTTTTGAATGGTCATGCATGGAATGGCATAGCAAGTAAGTTGCTCCGGCTTTAAACGATTTCCCTTGCTTTCACTGGCAGCACTGGGCGTATGCGTAACGTGATAGCTTAGCTAAGCTGCTGGAAGGCAGAATGTTTAGAGCGCATCAACTGTATTTAATTGCAGAGCCGCCTGTATTCAAGCCACTTGTGTTGCCTTTTTAATTAAATTTCCTTAATACATTACGCCTAATTCATTAAATTGCCGCCCATTCCAGCCACCCTTTTTACCTTGAACCCTTTGTCGCCTAAGTAAACAAATCTGCTCACTTCATTTGCCCAACTGGCCGCGTTCATTGCGACAAGTGCTGAAAATTTCTGAAGGAGCTTACGGCGTATTTCCTGACCCAACAACAACAACGACAACAACAATCGCAAATACAAATTATAAACAAACGAAGAAAAAACCCGATGTGACTCTCAACAGCTCGGTGTGCCGACAACTCAATACCCTTTTAAATATATGCTACAAAAACAAATAGATTGATAGATCATATCTATTGCGTTTTTGCCAAATTCTAAATATTTTTAAAACATCTGTTTAAAAATAAAAAGACTAAGAGTCCTATATTTTCTTTCTTTTTTAGCTAAACTAACTTGCAGACTAAAACTAAAAAAGTTTTGACAAATATTACAATTTTATATTTGTTAAATATATAAAAGTTAAATGACTTAATTTTCAAACGAATAATTCTTTGAAACGAAAAAAAAAATATAAACATCGATGAGTTCAATAATGTTATGGAATAATTATGTCAGACAATACTCAAATATTGCATCACAAATTTTATGATAAAGATAAAGTACTCTCTACTAGGGTATCTAAAAATGAAAAAAGAAACCAATTTGAAGGACGCAAAACTTCATCGACAACTTTCGCAGCTGATAAAAATGTCGAGTACCGCCAAAGCGGACCAAGAGGAAGTCTTGGAGACTTGAATAGAGCCATAGAACAAGAGCTCTTTGGGGTTTGTCATTCCAGATGTCGCTGCAATAAAATTAATGCACAAAGTTTACTTTTACCTAGGCGTTGTTGTTGTCGTAGCGAAAAGAAAAAATAAATTTCTTTTAGAATTTGTAATGAGTGGCAACTTTTTTTGGCGTTAAAAATTTGATTTGAGTTGAGGGTTGAATGAGGCGTCAAGTTTTCAAATAAAAATTAAAAATTGCCAAGGCGTTAAATTAGGGTCACAGGTAATGAAAGTGATGGAGCGAAAGAGAGATGAGAGAGCGAGAGATGGAGATGGCCAGCTAAAGTTGGACGCATTTGAGTCAAATTGAAATTAAATTGGGTTGACAGAAGCTAAAAAGGGTCCACGGGCTGCAATTGACAGGCCCCTGGTTAAGTTTTGTCAATATTTCAGAGATTACCGAACGTACCTCAACCGAACCGTAAACAATGTGAGCCTTAAAGTTGTGGCTTAATGCTCCACATGCGCCGCTGGGGCTGATTCAACAAGCTGAAAGCAACAAAAGCCGCACAGGACATGAAAAGTTTCAGTTAACCAAGTGCCCACACCGCAAACCTCCCCCCTCCCCTTCCCACCATCGCTCGCCACATGATTCATAATCTCTACACTAATCTTTTAATCCAGTCGAGTGAATTTTGTACTCGATTGTGAAACAAAGTTGCCAAAGGAGCAGCAGGGAGTGGGGGAGGCGTGGGGAGTGCGAGGACAAAGAGTTAACTTTGAGCCACGGCGCATGTGGAAAATAAACATGTATGCTATATTCCAATATACCGAACATACCCCGCCCCCCTTATTCACTCCTCCTCCGCCCATTGCATTAAGCGCACAACTTTGATGTCATCTTTGTGCCCAGGCCTCCGACAAAGTTTCTGTTGATGCTGCTCCGCCTGCTGCTGCTCCTGCTCCAGCTTCTGTTGTTCCCAGCTGAAACTTTTTTAATAGTAATGGACTTCGCCAAAAACATTTTTTCTTTCCCCTTTGCTGTTGCTATTTTTTTTGTTGTTGTGCTTTTCAGTTGCTGGGCCGAATGTTTTACAGTTTAAGCGCATTGGACTCCTGCTTGGAGCTGTTGTGGCCAGGTGAATCAGCCTGTGGAAGCTGTGCATCAAAAAGTTATTTCCGCTACAAATGAACCCACACATGACGCCCTTTTTTCTATCTTCTTGTTTTTTTTTTTTGTCGATCGCCTGGCTTTAGGATTCCCGTCTCTCTATCGATGTGGCAGCCGTGTACCTGGCACTTACTGACAGGCTGGACAGCACAGCTGGACTGCCAGACTGAATGGCTGAACGGTCACTGGGCACTGGCCATAAGCGGCTTAGCTTTTAAACAACTTTCAGCATATGAATGGCAGGCCACGTTTCTTTATGTTTTATAAAAATCTATTAAATACCACATGTGTCTGGTTGAGCTGTCATTATTTAAGAACAATTAGTCAATTTTGAGCAGTCAGAAACAGCAATTGCAAACCAATTTTAAGCTTTAAATATTACTTTATATTTTAAAGATTATTTATTTATGTATTTTGCTCAAAATAAAGGCGAAATTCTTCTAATTGCACTTGTAAACTTTTTGTAGATCTCAAATTCCAATTAAATTTGCCAAACTCATTTTGAAGCGAAATAAAAGCCTTGGTCTTGATTTAAATTGGATTTATTTTAATATACTTAACTAGTCAATTTTGTAGCCTTGTAGCCAACAGAAACAGTATCAGCATCAAATTTTATAAATTAAGATATTCTGCAAACCACGTTGGTATAATTTAAGAAGAGTTTTTGTTGTTTATAACTTGATATGGGAAAAACATTTTAACCAGACTTGAACGCAAAATGAAAATGAAAATAAAAATTAAAAGCATTCCTTATTAAAAGCTATCAAATTTTTACAAAGTTTTGGCTGCTTAAAATTTGACAGCGTTGAACCGTTTTAATAATTTTATTTTCAAATAACAAAATAGCTTTCGATTTGATATAAATACCTGAGCACATATCGCATACATTTATGGAGTACCTGTCGTGACATTGGCCATCAATGACGGCATGCTGACCATTTTAGATGGCTGTAAAGCCCACACGTTTGTGACAGCACCACTCAAAAGCCAAAATGCGTTGGAGTGCAGGCTTAACACTCAGCAGCAGACAGCTCTCAGCGGAGGCCATCACATCCGAGAGCACCACTAGATATATAGGCCCGAGTGTGTGTGCTTGTGTGTGTGTGTATGTGAAGTTGTGTGTCACTTTAGTGTGCTAAGGATTAGCAGAAACACAAACATGAGGCTGGCATAAGTTGAGTTTTTGTCACGCGTCCAAGTCGAAAGCGTTTCAAATCCATTCGACGAATTTAGCATTAGTCGCAATCCGCACACAAATCGAATAGCTGTCGCAGCAGATTCCCAGAACGACCCAACGGAATGGAAAGGCGTATGTTAAGCGTATTATATTTCAATAAAGGTAGCCAAAAAGAAAACTTATGCCCTGCCATGCAAATCTATGCCTAGCAATTTTAACACTTGAGCGCATTTAATCCCACCAAAAAATAAAAAAAAAGGAGAGAAGAAAGGAAAGGAGAGACCCTTGAAGCAAACATGAAATATGCCGCAATGTTTTGGCCACAGGAATGTTGGTTAATGCCTGCCATTGGGCTGGACCGCAACAATTTCCCTTTTCGTTTCGTCTCGTTTCGCTGCATACCTTAAGGCGCCATAAAAGTGTGGACCCGGCCCCAAAGCAAATAAATAAGAAAAACCGTTCGCTACATTTCAGCAAATAATCTCATAAAGCATTTTATGCTGCCCAGCTGCTGAATCGCATATGATGTGTGGTCAGACGGGAAATGGGGCCAGAATTGGGGCGATTTCTATTGTTTGCTAAGCGTTTCGGCTCGCTTTGAGCAGCGGCCGAAACGGATCCAAAGATGACCGCTTTTTTTTTGCTGGGCATTAAGTGCGGTTTGGAAACCTTTGAAGTGGACACGTGCTGTCATAAATTTTCACAGTATTGTGAGCAGAACTCGAGATGGAACAGTTGACACTTGAAGTGCCTGTCAAGCGATAGTTATCGATAGGAATTTTCACATTTTACTAAGTTGTTCTAAAAATGAAGTTTATGTATTGCTCTTAAATCAGTTAACACAATTTAAATTTATAAATAGACAATTTCAATATTATTGAGTTTTGCCTAAGCATGCTTTACGCATCTGCGCTGCTTAAGCTATTCATATATCAGCTTAAATCGCATTTGTTTAGGCCACAAAAGCTGCCAATATTTGCCAAGTCGCTTGAACTTTCATTGCGAATATACAAAATCAACACGTAAAATTCCAATTAATTGCGCTTAGCTAAATAAATCGTTTCAACACAAAACACAAACTGATCATAAAACTTAATAGCCAAACACAGACGCACACACACAGGATAATTGGCTGTGTATGCGTGTGTGTAAACAGCTTTTTTGGCTATTTGCTTATCGGTAAATTGCAATTTGTGCTGCCAACAACGCTCAACTTTGTGCTGATTAATAAGAAAGCATCGGCAACAACAACAGCTTAAATGGCTAAGAGTAAAAGCACTCGACCAAGATATATCCTGTAGGCAGTTACGAACTACCACAACATAATCAAATTGAAATAAATCAATTATTATTTTATATAAATAAATATAGTATAATTTAAAGTCATTAATATTTCAGATATGCTGAATAAAAAACAATATTGTTATTTGATATTCTAAGGGAAATGGAGGAAATAAATAATAATAACAAATTAAGATTGACCTTTAGCAATTTAAGCTCTTAAATGCAAATTCAGACAGACATATCAATATATTATTATTATTTTGCATTATTGTTATATTTCATTAATAGATTTTCCCACCTGTTACAGAAATGTGCAGCACCAATATACCCTTCAATCGGCACAGGGCACGTCTATAGCAACTATTAGTAGTGCCAGGATCTGTGGATTGAGCCCGCCTGCCTATAGAGACATTAGCCAGCTGGGCACGGCGCCCGGCCTCGGCGTCGTGGTGCTCACATAGCAAACGCATAAATCCAATTGAAAGTGCTTAGCTTTGATTTTTGCCTGGCCATAGACGGAAACCCCCTCTGCCCCCTCCTCCAGCACACGACTGGCTCAACTTTTGGTGCCCCCGCGTGAGGGCATTGCGGACGTGTTAGTTTTGGTGCCGCTTTTTCAACACTTTGGACATTTGGTGTCTGGCCCACTACGTGCCGCAATTCAGCGTGTGACGTTATCAGCGCTCTCAGCTCTGGTCATATTGATAAATGCTGCCCCTCCCGCCGTCACTCTGGGCTCTCTGACAACTAGTAGAAACAAATATTTAGTTGTGAGAAATCCAAATTAAGTCACGTCGCGCCAATCGCGCACAGCAGTTGGGTAAACTCTGCTGCTGATGCTGCTGCTGCTGCTGCTGCTGGAGCATTCTTAACCCTATCGAAATGCCATTTCAATGCAAATGCAAAATGGCAAAATTAATGATGTTCATTTCCTGCACCCATTGCCCCACGCCACACTCCCCCGCAGACCCGTAGCCATCATTTGATTTCGCACAGCTTACAAGAGAATTATGATCCAGAAACAATAGACTTTTATGCATCATACTCCCGCTGCTCACCGCCACTTGCAACAAGATTTTCGCATTAAGTTACCAGCTCCACAGCGCAGCAATTTCCACACCCACGCCCTGCCCCAGCCACCCCCCCCCCCCCCCCAGCAATTCCCATTGAAAGGCCATTACCATTTTGGGGGTAGTTGGGTTCTAGCTGCAGTTTTTGGTTTTGGGGCTGCAGCTGCTGCTGGCGACGTCGTTTCTTTTGTTTGCTGCTTGGCAATTTTGTATGCACTTTTAGCCAAGTTACCTCCCTTGCCCACCCCCCGCTTCCGCTATGTTGTTTACATTGTCACAGTTGCCGCTTTCTTTGCATTGCAAGTTGCATTCACAGTTGGCTTTTATGTTTGCATTTTATGCGTCTGACTCCCAGTACCCAGTTCCATATCCAGTTCTGGTCCCAGTTCCATTTTCATTCCCAGCTCGCCGGGCTTCTGCCTGCCTGCAGAAACCAACGGGCTACATTTGCTTAATTGTCTGAGCCGCCATTGAGCGAAATTTCCCAAGCAAACTTAAAGTTATTATTTCATTTGGAATAGTTAAAAGTTTTCGATTTGTGCCTGGATCAACTTCAAGGAGGGGAAGGATATGGATAAAAGAAGAAGTCCGTGGGTTTGAACAATTTGAGTATCGTATTTTTCTTTAATTATATGGTAAGGAATATGGGATTTTGTAAGTTAAGATTCGATTTGAAGTTACTTGAAGATTGTTGCCTTACATTAAATTGAAATGATTTATAAATTTGGCCCTATTTAGAATTAGCAATTTATATAGTTTATTTATATAAATGTTCAAACTTTTTAATTTACGTTATTAAATTTTATTTTAATTTTCGAAGACAATGTTATTCTGATTTGAGGGACTTTTATATTTTGAGAGATTTTGGAAACCATAATTTTATTAATTGTCAAGAAAATATAGTAAAGAATTAAAGTTTATCATTATTTTAAACATTTTTCATAAGCTAAGTAATTAAGCCGAATGTCTTAATGATAATTTAAGGAACTAGACTATGAGAGTAAGTATGTCCACTTTCATTTTCTTTTGGCTTTAAATAAAATAAATAAAATATATATTAAATTTAATATTAAATAAAATATTGCCCAAAATAGGGAAGCTTTAAACAAGTAGAATTAATTAGAAAATTTGCATTCAGTCTGGAACCAAATGGAAACAATGGTCAACTCAAGACGACGCACAATTAATGAGAATGGCCATTAGAGCTGGGCCAGGGTTGACAAGTTTTGTGTGCGAAACTCCACCACGAACACCAACACGAACACCAACAGCAACCGCCAACCACTGCCGAGCACCGACTCCAATTGGACAGCTGATCCCGCTGGCAGTGTAAAAAGTCAAACAATTTGCTGACAATGACGTCTTTGGGCAAATTTAAAGAAATTACACTTGACACTTTTCAATTAGTGCGCCAAACTTTATTTTAATTGTGACAGTAACACGCTGGCGTTGCCAACCAAAGGCAAAAAAAGAGCCAACAAGTTTTGGCCAACTTGCCGAGGCGACAACTTGATATAAAACAAAAGTCCTGGCCCGGGTTTTTGGGGTACCATGGAACTTTTAGCCACAAAATGTCAAAAGGAAACTTTGCAAGATTAATTACAATTGAAAACAAATGAATGCAAAAACGATAAGCAGCCAAAGGATTTGCCCAAAAACCGAGTTGGCAGCACCACCACCAACATTAAGACCACCACCAACACCGAACAGCTCAACTCGGCAACTTTGCCAATCAAGATTAAAGAGTGGCCGCAGGGAAATGGGCTGGGGCCGAAAGCCAGTTCTCGCAGAAGTACTAATCAAAGTGGGGCGTTGAAACAAATGTTCACACCTACAAAACAACGGCAACAACAACAATGGCAACAACAGCAGCTGCAGCAGCTGGTTGTCCAGTTTTTGGGCACTTGAACTCTGGCAAAACTAAACGCAAAGTTTGCCGAGGTTAGCAGGTCCCGAACGCGGTCCAGTTCGAGGCTACTTTATGGCCCAGAGACGTGACTTGTTTAGTTTTTGCTATCTACGCGGCAGTTTTGAATACTCTGTTGAGCACGAGAGAAAAGAGCGTATTGATTTTGATTACTGTTTTGATTAAAACATATACCCAATATAGGGTAGGGTATAGGGTCTGTAGTCTAGTGAAATTTTTATCTCAGCTCTGTTAGGGACAGTTCTATATACCTTGTACGCAATGGGAAAAGGGTATATAAGATTATTCTAGGGCAGTTCCTTTACTCCGTTTTATTTAATATAAAGTTAAAGTTAGTTCTGTATACTCTGTAGGTAATAGGAAAAGAGGTATATTGGTGCAAACAGAAAAATTAAACTTATTTTGCGCAGTCAAAAAAGATATATTGGTTAGAAAAAAAGTATAATAGTAAATCGTCCTGCCAAATCACACCTACGAAAAAGACCAATCTACAATCCCATAACAAGCGTCAGAAAAGATGATATTAGAAAGAAAGAGAATAGAGTATTTGGCAGACATGGGCTTTCAACTTAACGTTTCTACTTAATTTTACATGCTTTTCGTTTGGCAACTTCCCCCATTTAACATCATTCAGAAGCTTGACCAGACGAACTCGTAAAGTGGAAAACTGAAACTGGAAAGTTTGCGACGCATAAATCATGAAATTAATTAATTTTGACATACATTTTGCGCCAAAGTAGCGCCATAAACAGTTTTAGTATTCATTTTCTCACACACATGTATATTTTGGGTTTTTTTTGTGTTTTCCAAAAATTAAAAGTAAAATCAAGAAAAGAAACAACAACAACTAGTGCCAAACTTGTGTGTGTGTGAGTGTGTGTGTGTTTGTTCGCCTTTGGGCCTTCTTGAGTTCGTTGTTGGCGCTGCTGGCAAACTTTTCCAGTCGAGAAAACCAACAAAAAAATGTATATAAATATATATGTATAAAAAAAGTTAAGTTTGAAATATGTGCAAAATTCATTCGGTATTTGAAATATGCACAAGTTGCGCAAGATTCACCCGCTGCTGCCAAAGAAAAACTTATGCCGTGAGTTTAATTTTATTCATGTTGCTAAGTGAGCGTTGAACGGCGACGTCGCTGTCAACGTCGTCGTCGACGCCGACGTCAACGAAACTTTTCCAAAATGCACTGTTTAATTGCATAATTTGAGACTGAAAAGAGATTTGAGTCGTTACACCTGAAAGCTGCTTGATAGGACCGAAAAGGGTTGTGGGCGGAATAATTATAACTTTGGGAAATAATACACTCAGAAATAAAAGTTGTCAGTTACAAAACAATATACAGATAATTCTCTTATTTCACGAATTTTGCACACGGTTTGAAAATGATACGCGTTTAAAAGTTAAATTTATTTGTCTATGTTCACAAATAGTTTTTTCCAATTTAATGCTAACTTAATTTTTATTTCAAATTAGTTTGATTACGACTTATATATTAATTTTTTTATTAATAAAAAATGGGAGTTAAAAACGTCTTAAGTTCATATGAAGTAAAATAAGTGAATGAGTTTCAATAAATTTTTGCCGGATTCTAATACAACTATAATTTATTATTTTTCACAACTATGAATTAAAAAATAACTTTTGAGGAAAACATCTGTATTTGATGTTTGGTTCGAACATCACTCCTCAGGGCAATAAATATCCCAAGCCACATAAACCCATTAATCAAGCAGAACAACTCCTTAGAGTATTATTTGAGAGTTTTCTTTTCAAGTTTAAATATTTGATGCAATTTCGTGAAATGCCACATCAAAGCACTTCAAGACGAGTTCAATGCAACAACATGCTTCGCTGCCCCCGTTCGCCATTAGCTCCATGAACCCTCGCTGACTACAATGGGGTCAAAGCTGTGGGAGAAGGCGGCAGAAATAAGTGAAAATTGCAATCGCATTAAGATTTGCAATAATTTGTGGCAATGCAAAATATTTGCACAAAGTATTTACGCCTTATGCCTAAAAGTATGCAGCGATTATAAGAAATGCAACTGCCGCTCCACACCCACAAAACGCTCCTCAACCGAACTCTCTTCTCTCCAACTGCGAGAACTATGCGAACGAACGATAAGAGAAATCTATGGCGAAATGCGAATACTTTTCTGCTTCGAACGATTGGCAAACTACTTAAGTGGGCAGGGTTAAGAGGAAATTCGGTGGGTTGGGGAAAGTGTGTGTTTGGGGCCTGCTTAAACTTCGCCTGCTTTGCCTGTGTGTGTGCTCGCCGTGGGGCGCTGTGAAAACTTAATCCTTTCAGTGCACAACGGGCCAAGCTCAAAGTCAAACAAACAATCCGAAGCGACTGCTGAGTTGCGGGGAAGGGGCGTTCTAGCTGAATGGGGGGTGTGGGCGGCAACTACTTCTTAAGCTGCCGTACAACATTTGCGGGCCAAGTATTTAAGCCATTTGCGCTAATGAATGCGGTCGCGCATTTTTAAGCGTACGGTGGTTTCGGTGTGGGCAAGGAAAAGTCTTAGCCCAAAAAGTTGCTCGGGCCCGCCGCTGCCGCTCTTATTCGAAACACGTGCAAAATTATGCTTGCAGTTTTGCCGGCGTTCACTGGTTTATATAAATACCCCGTGGACATTGTAAATGGGCATGGGGTATATTCGCCAACCCCTTAAACTGCCTGTGCAAGGTTGACTTTAAATTTTAAATGTAGTTTCTCTCAAAGACTAAGTCCTTAACTTGTTTAAATCATATTAGTGAAAACTCCGCACATTACCCCAAAGGCGATAAATATCGATTTTGGAGAAGTACTTTTTAAATCATATTTCTGGGATTATAAAAGTAATAGCCAGCACAATCTCATTTAAAGACGTTAAGTAGAAATGAATATATTTGGCAACTTGAAGCTGGGTGCAGGGTATATCTAAGCAGGCTATAGCACTTACTGTGCTTAGTCGCTGATAATTTTTAGCCAGAGTTCTTTGAACGAGTTGGCAAAGTGGCGGGCAGTAGGGAAGGGAGGGGGAGATTGCTAGACGGCAACAGATTTGCCTTTTGTTGACGTCTTTTTGCTGTCGGCAGCTTACTTATTTGGGTGTTTTGTGCGCGGGGGAGGAGGGGAGGGTGGTTCCTGGCAGATTTATTTTCATTTTATGCACTGAATATTTCGTACCAATTTCTCAGACGAATTTTGTGTTTTAATCGTTTGTTGCCCGCAGCAACAGTTTTGTAAATCCCTGTGTTTTCGACGCAATTAAAAACGTTTTACGGCGTAGTCCGAACCGTACATGCAGCCATTGACATTCGACTGTCAAATGCCAAAAATGTGCCTTGAATAATTGCACATTGTTGTTAATAATAGCCTTGCATTGCGCACCCACAACAACAAAATGTGGTGGAAATGTCGTGAATTATGGTTCAAATAATTATCATAATATCAAGTTCTTTGGGGAGAAAAACCAAGTACAACGCGTTCAACAGTACAGTGTAAATATTGAAAAAATAAATATAAATAAAACGATGGGATTATTTTCGGTTTTGACGTAGTTTAAATACCCTAGATCTGCTTAAGCAGTAATTCATTATAATTTCATAAGACACGCCACACAAATTGTAATACTCTATAAAGGCGCACAACTAAATGTATAAAAGAAAGCAAAAATTAAAAATTCTATCAATATATTCACAATATCGAAATGACAAGAAAATAATATATAAAAGCGTATGTGGATTATGCACAGCGACATCGGATGTCAAGAAAGCTAATGAGCGCTTTATCCAACTGACAAAATGTCAAGGGAACACTTAATGAACTCACCTCTAAACACAATACGGAAAACAAATGAGGGGAGCACATGAGCACATTAAAAATAAAAGGCGAACATCTGTTCGCAGCTTCTTGGGACAGCAGGAGAATGAGAGAGGGTGGGGGAGAGAGTGAGCGAGATAAATGCAGAGATAGAGAGCGCAAAACATTCTGCAAGACATTCTGTTATAAATAATAATATCGTTTTTATTGCTCTGCCAGGAATGAGCAAAAATACCAAACAAGACTCTCCCATGCACACTCTCTAATTTTGTGTTGCATCCCGCTCCTTATCGCGCTCTCTCTCTCACACACATTTGACGCTACAGACGCAAATTGATAACGACGCACGCTTCTTCGGGGCGGCAAATAAACAGAGCAGCAAATGCAGAAACAAAAACGAACTCAAACAAATACCAACAACAACTACAACAACAGTCCGGCCTTAGCGGCATTTGTTGCTAATTTCTGTTTTGATTTAAATTATGTTCAACATGCAAAAGTGTCGTCGTCTTGGCATGGCCCAAACACTGCCCCCATCCGCCACGCCCCTGCGTTATGGAAAATGCTCAGAAACTGAAATTAATTAATTCTCTAAATGAATTCACCGGGCAGCAACATGCAATAATATTTTACATTTTTTTTCTGCTTCTATTTAATATTATTTATATATTTATTTGATATTTCGGAAAAATGATTTTTCGCAGCGTTGGCGTCGATGTTGTCGTTGCCTTTGTTGCCGTTGTTGTTGTTCTCTGGTCGGTGGCAGCGGTTGGGCTCCATGGACGGGCGGCTGTCACGACGACGGGCTCAGTGCTCACTTGGACGTTGTCAGCGCTGCTCCTCGCAAGAGAAGTCTTCCATTTGCATCTTGGCCGGCTGCCGTTGTTGTTGTTGTTGCGTTTATCGTGGGCAGCGTCGCCCACATGTGCATGTAGTCGTCATTATATATATAGCGTGTAGTATATAGTGTATATGGTATATAGTTTATGTGGCCCAGTGCGTTGCTTTTGGAAATCATGTCACTTGCAGTGCGAAAATCTTGGCTGAAAGTGCAAAGTGGCCAGCAGCAACAACAACAACAAGTGTTTACTGTGCGCGCGTATATTTAGCGGCAAAATTCTGAGTGAAAATTATGGAAAATGTTCAGCGCCGAAAAGATACATAAAAATATATATATTCACAAAAATATACAAAAGTCTGTGCAAGTGCCAAAGAATATAAAAAATAATACAAATAAAGTCAATCAAAATTAACGAAAAAAATACAGTTCAGTTGAAGTGGCTGCAGTGCTGACCGATCAAGTCAATATTTATTTTTATTGTTTGCTAACGTCGTGTGCGAGTGTTTCTGTGTGTGTGCGTGTGTGTGCGGGTGTAAGTGTGTGCGCTTTTTATCTATATCTGTGAGCGATCGCTTTGTGTCAACTGAAAGATTTGACCTCGCACTTCACCCATCAAGTGAATTAACAGCACGGCCGGTGGGGACCGAAGAGGAGAGGCAAATTAGTTCGTCATCGTTTGCGTCGTGTCTTCAGTGGCACCACCGCCAGCGCCCCTTCAACCCACCCGTGGGGCAATTTGTCATACAAAGAAATCATTCAACTTTGCTGTGTGTCGCGAGTGCTGCGGAAGTTTTCGCATAATAGTTCCAATTCCAATTACAGTCAAGTGAGCTACTTACTGAAATGAATTTGAAGTGAACTAGAGATTACGGATAACGATGAAGATAAGGCTGTAGATAAACAAAGTGCATACTAGCCTGCACTTGAGTGTGGAGTAATAACGGAAAATACTATCTAAACAAACGAGTGTATTTCGATTTTTAAGTTTTTCAACAACATTTACTGCGTTCTCCAGTGATATTTGAAATATATGTATATAAATATGTGCCGAGCCAACGTTGATGGATTACTCTAAAGGTAAATATTAAGCGGAATTCAATGAAATAAATAACAATAATAAATAATCTTTGGGGTGCCGAAGATTTAATACCCTTGAAGGCAATCAAAAGATGTGCGTGATATATCTAGAGTTTATTTTGTTTTTACAAACTCAATTTATAATGGATTTCCATATACTCTTTATTTTTTACTACCATTATATTTATAAAATTATCCTGACACAATAAACTGTTATTAACAATTCAATGGAAATTCAGAACAAAGCACAGGGTATCGCCTAGGCGACTACCCCACAGCTCGTCTATGCTTATAAAATATTAGGAACTTTAAAAACAGACAAATCAGACATTCATGCACATCTGCTTGAGCAAGTTAATCCCACCAAACGTGATATAAGTGCATATATTGCGTAATTTGATAGATCGCATTCCAAAATGCCGCAAAGTGAAATTCTGCATCAAGCAATTAATTGCCGTTATTTATGTATGTTTTGCAGTACGGCAACATCTGCGCCGAAAATGTCGATCCAAAATAGTCGACATTGAAACAAAATTAGCACGGTCGGCATTTTGTTGGGCCGAAAATAACTTATAGACATGTTATTAATTGGTTTTTGGACAAGTTATGCGTGCGTGCTACAGGCAAACAGGCACATACCCTTTCCCCGCGCTGACAGGCGGTCCATATGCACTATACATAAGCATAAGTGATCTGGTGATAATATTTGGGCGGCGCTGTCTGTAGGATCGTATATTAAAAGAGAGCTGCCAACGTGGGGCTGACAGATCACGAAACAAAAATCAAATATCAAAAAAATCAAATATCAGGTAGCTATATTTATATATACATGTTTATGTATATTTAGCTCTCTTCTGCTTGATCTCTGTCATGTTTATATAGTTTATGCCCTGCCTGATTTTAATTTCACATTTCCTCTTTAATTTTTATGACATTAATTTTGTTGACAAAAAAATCTGTGTCGAAATTTATGGGAGACGCTCATAAAATGTTCCCAAAGTTTTTCCAGGCACGGCAATAACTCAGGCACAAATCAATTAAAATCTGTGTTTTTTTTCCTAGTTTCTAGTGCTGTGTCAGTTGGCAAAATCCAATTAAAACGAAAGGCACAACACAACAACACACACACCACAACACACACTAGAGTCAAGAGTGCAAAACTAAAGCAATTTGTTTGGGCTGATTCTATGGTTTTTGGGGCTTTGTCATTACGGTCAATAATTACCGCAAGCATGTCAACCGAAATTATTGCCCAGATAGATTTTCAAATACATTCACCTTGGTTTCGAGGCATTTTGGTGAGTGGGCGAGTGGGCGAGCGGGTGGCTTCGTTTGTCCACTGTTGGCTTTAAGTGTCCGGCCATGTGTTGCAGTCAAACCGCAGGACTCGAACTCCAACTCGGACGTTGGACTTTCGACTTGCTGTGCGCTCTGCCGGAAATAATTACTCAGCTTGGCTTTTC
Organism: Drosophila robusta; assembly: GCA_035043565.1. Classification (NCBI taxonomy): domain Eukaryota; kingdom Metazoa; phylum Arthropoda; class Insecta; order Diptera; family Drosophilidae; genus Drosophila; species Drosophila robusta. Next base: position 4,534,785 of record JAWNMW010000583.1, on the reverse strand, counting down.
TTTGGGTTCTGCCCGCACACACACACACCCACACACACATACACTCACTCCCCCCCCCCCCCCATTCCACCCACACACATTTAATTTATATTATTTGTGCTTCCTTTTGTCTGGCATTTGCTTGGCTCTCACTCTATCTTACGCGCGCTCTCTCTCGCTCCCTCTCTCTCTACCGCTTTCGCTCACTCACCCGCTGCCATTTATTGCTGCTCATTTTGTTTACCTGGGCAGCTTTATTAGTTAGTTGTTGTTGCTGCCGCTGCAGTCAGTTGTCAGTGCGCTGTCTCATTTGTTCATGTGGTTGCTGCTGGCTGCTATTCAACCACTAAACTGTGTTTTGGCTTTTGTTACATTACAACCACATATTCGTGGTTGCCGCATCTTCGATTTTATAGTTTGATTTCTCATAATGTTATTTCAGCTTCGCTTCGTTGCTCCAGGCAAAGCCGTTTGCTCAAGTTGACTACATTTCAGATACATTTTAAAGTCGAAAGTTTTATTCTCAAGTTTAGGAGTTGGGTATTTTTGCAGGCATCACTTGCACTCGGAACAGCTGGCATAGTTTTCTAACAACCACACACACACACCTGAGGCAATTGCTTTCAAGCGTTCTTAGAAAACATATATTTTTGTCGATTTATTGCTCTTTTGGCCACAGTTCACATTTTGCTTACAGCTCGTGCGTATAAATTATTAAAATTTCTTTTACCTAACTAACACGTTTAGCAGCAAACCAAACAGACAGCCAAGACACACACACACACACACACACAGGTGTGTGTACCTTGACTCACCCAACTCGGTCTGTAACAATTCCTCAAATCCAATTCAATATTGATCGCTGGGCAGCAAATGATAAAATCGAAACGTGGCCAAACTGGGAAAATTCTCGAAAGGGTTATAACGGCGACAAGTGCACTGAGTGGCCAATAGGTACAGAGATACAAACACAATTACAGACCTACATACACGTACAAATATTCAGCTCAATTGACGCGGTGAAGGCCGAGAACTATGTTTTTGTGTTCATATATTCGACTCAACGGAGAGCTGAGATTATCAGATATTATACCTTTTATATAAGGTACTTATATAAATAATATCCCCATATATTAACAGATAAGATAAGTTTGTAAACAGCTGCAAGCGCAGCAGAAGAAAACAAGTAGATAAGCAAATATACTAAATGGATATGGTTTTACAATTATATATGACAATAATCCCCATAAAGACTCGAATCTCTGTAGGTAGTATATAGGCCAAGAACTACTGTAGTGCATAAAAATAGTCTTAGTAGCTTACGTAACTGTTATATGCTTATAAAGTTACATATATTAAGCTGTTATACGCAACTAAAAATTATTTAAAAAGTGTTATATTTCAAACATGTATTTTATTTACATATTTTTTTATAAGAAAACCAACTTTAATAGAGGTTTTTTTTAGTGTTTTTTCGGTTTTCTAATTTAGGCTAATTTTTTATTTTTTACTCAACTGTTATAACAGAATGAACGATTTTTATACTCAGTTTCACTTTCAAGTCTGTAATTTTGCCCAGTGTAAAATACATAAGCCCTCCATTAAAGTGTCAAAAATAGGCTAATTACTGGACTTGTATGCAATACATAATTAAATATTTTTGCTCTATAATTATCCCTTTAGGAGGTGCGTCCGAGAGAGATGGCTGCATGTGGCGGTGGGGCGTGAGCATTTGAGGGGGCGGGGGCAATACTGATATATGCAAGGTAACACACATTTACCACTAAATAGTCGCGCATTATAATTTGATGGCACAGTGACAAACGAACGCGTGGCCCGCAGCGAAAGGCCAAGCAATACTTGATATATGTCCATGTAAGCCTTATGTGCCCGATATATGTACATATATATATTGGGCAGGTATATATAGAGCTTGCGCTAACTCTTGTCTGTTATGGCCACGGGCTGAACTGCTGTGCGGTCACACGGTGGTAAGGCAACCCCACCTGGACCCCCTCCCCCCCCCTCGTCTAACACTCCTTTGAGCACTTCAAACTCATCGATACTTTGGATACTATGTGGCTTGGCCATTGGTCTCTTTATTTTTCCAGGCTGCCCACAACACAGTAGCCTTCGTGCGAGTGTGCAAGTGTGTGTGTGTGGTGTGTGCGCGCGAGTGGTATATATATAGCGCAACTCTCACACATATTGCGGGCCGTGCATGAGTTTAGTTTATATTTATGAGCATTATAGCACGGATATATCGACGCGCGCGAGCTACGAGCCAAGCCGAATTGCAGCGGGATTTCGATTTCGATTTCAGTTCTTGGCCATGTTTCGGTGTGTCGTTTCGTCACGCGCTGATAAGAAATGTGAATGGCCATAAAAAGTGTTTGGTCGCCCGAATGTGCGAATGCTTATGACAGATTGCCCATATAGATTTAAGCCAAAAACTTCAGCTTTTCGCTGTTCGTGTGTGTGTAAGTGAAGTTTTTATGTTTCTGATATATTTTGTTTCTCGCCTTGTGGGGCTCTGATAAGCGAATGTCAATGAAATTGCGAACAACCTGCGCTTTCGGATTCTTGCAGCGGGCAAAGATAATGACTTGAGAAAATAAACAAATCAGAACCAAAACCAACGATAGCGAAAAGCGGCAGTGGCAGAAAGAAACCTACTTGCAGGCGACAGGCCAAAGTGAATGTTTGCCTAAACGAGAGAGATTGATTGAAAGAGAGCGAGCGAGAGGGAGAGAGAGAGAGAGCGAGAACCGGTATCGCAGTTTACCTGAGCTGACAACAATCAGCGAACAATTATGCGATAAGCACTTCTTATCAGGTGCAGATAACACGCACACGGCGAGAGCGACAATTACAGAGAGAAATTAGTTCAGCGTATGTGTGTGAGTGTGTATGTGTGTGTGTGTGTGTATAGAATCATTATGAAATTAATGGCTACGGTTTTTTTGGGCTCTTTAGTTGCCTTTCGCTGGGCTAGTAGTGCGGTTCGAGAATTTACGTTGCGAATGCATTTCCTGAGTAACTGTATTCTTGTGTGTGTATCTCTATCTGAGTAATCTCCGTTAGCGTGTGTGTATATCTATGTACTGATTTGATCGCATATCGCGTGCGCAAGTGAGCATATGTTTACAAAAAATTCAAATTCACTGGACAATACAGCTAAATAGCTCAATTGAAGTGCATAAGATACATTTGTATCTGTAAGATACTTATGTAAGCTACGGTGTTCCATAGCCCTATGTAAGTATACCGTTTGAAGCGCTACAAAATCATTTTCTATGCACATAATAACAAGTGCTCACAACTGTTATACTAGATACTACTGTTATACAAACTTGTATATATGTAGTGTTATACGATAATTAAATGTAATTCCGCGAGACTGATGCAATACAATTAAACTGTAGTTGTTGTTTTTGTATCTTTCAACTGTGGCACTTGACAAAGTTCAAACAAAAACTGTTATACGCTGTGTAGACTCTCAAGGCAGCCGAAACATGATGAAATTGTTTCAATATTTTTAGCTAAAGATAACAGCCGATGATTTAGCTAAGCATTCAGTTGCAGGTATAGCTCTATTTGCCTTTGGATATATGTATATACCGAGCATCGGAACCCCACAAAATAACCGAAGCGAACAGCACCTCAATAAAAGCCCACTATGTGAACGTATAAAACACAACTGATTAGATAACGAAAACTCGCTCAACAAGTGAATGAAGCCCGGGCAGGGCAATGAAATACACACACATACACATGTACGTTTAGTTTGTAGTGCAGTGTAACGTCATTTAGTGCAATTGCACCCCAGGGCGAGTGCCTTGCAGCGCCTGATGACATGTGATTCTTATATAGAGTGCAAGTTGTGAGATGTCAACGACAGTGTCACTGTCACAAAACAGAAACAGGAACTGTGGGCAGGGCCGGGGGCAGGGCCGGGGGGCAGTGGCAGGGTGCCCAGAAAGAGACAGGCAACGAAATTTGGGTCAGGCTTGTGGGCCTAAGAATCACTTGCCTACATTTGCATACTTTGGGCACACAGTTTGATTATCTCAGTTACTGTTGCCGTTGTTGTTGTCGTTGCCGTTGCCGTTGCTGCAAGGCCAGATTAGGGTGGGTGGGGGGTGGTGCTGGTTGCCAAACTGTGCAAAATATTGTCACTAAAGTTAATTAAAAAACAGCCAGAGGCACAAAATGTTTACACACACAAACACACACGCACACACACACATGACAACCCCATAGCAGCCCCAGCCCCTGCACCTAATGGCTTTAATAAAAATGCCAGGCAAAGAGTGCTGGGGGTGTTGGGGGGGGGTCGTCTGCCTGTCAGCACGCTGCGTGCGCAAACAAAGGCAAATAAATAGAAAAGAGATACTCAATAATCAATAGATAAATAAAATTACAAGGTGACAGCAACAGCAGCAGCCACGAGGATGACACAGCTGCCACCGCTGGGCGTCTACTTGCGGCGCGGGTGGGGCGGCCTGTTAAAGCTGCAGGAGCAGCGGCAACAAAAGCAACAACAACAGCGGCAACAGCCAAGCAACGTTAACTGCTCATAATGCAGCAGCAAAAACAAAACAGAAACCAAAATTCTACAGATCGCACGCTGTATTTCTAATACTCTATTTTTGTATGAACTAAATTCAATTTACTGTGAAATAAAGTATATAATAAATAATGAAATAAAGTATAAATAAAATAATTCTAACGGCCCTGTCGTTGATGACTTTGTTTAACTTATAACATTATAATACTACTAATCTCATTGCTCACTTGATATAAAACAATAGAATATTATTTATAAGCAAACTAAGGTATACAGTATTTGAGTATTAGTTTTAAGATAATTGTGGGAATACCAAAAGTTTCATAAATACTGATTTCATTGTCAGATGATTAAGTAGAGTAGATTCTCAAGAAATTTTGTACTTTATTTGGGTTTTTTTATTATGAAAATCTTTATTATATTAACAGATAATATGAGTTTAAAATATGTACATGCTTCAAAATTTGCATTTAATTTTGCATTGTTTGTTTCTTAGTTTATTTTCTCCTGCTCTACTTAAGGTTAAGGCTAAGCTGTCCTCTACTTTATTTGGGTAAAAATTTCTAGAAGTTTTTGTTAGCCCAATCACATACTGTTGCAAGCTGTATGAGAAAGTAAGAGCATCTAAGTGCTCTATATATTATATATATATATAGTACAGACATTGGCGTCGCTGTTGTCGTCGACATCGTTTGATGGCGCTGGATAAGCGTGTGGCAACGTGGCAGCAGCAATGCCGCTGGCAAACCGAAGCTGGCAGGCCAGCAACAACAACATCAACAGCAACAACATCGACAATAACAACATCGACAACCAGAATCTTTTGTTGGTGGGGTGCAACAAGCGTTCACGACACGTCGCCAGTTGCCAGCGTCTGGCCAAGTGAAGCAGACGCCAAAAATACAACAACAAAAAATTGAAAATAAAAAAGAAAATAAACGAAAATAGAAGAGCGCGAAAATATGCGAACGTTGCAATTTATTAAAAAGTAATAGAAAATCCTCGAGAATTTTAAAGCGATTATCAGCAGCAGCTGGAGACGAGCAGCGTACATGAAAACTAGCCCGGGCTAAAGTCGTTAGCTTAAAGTTGCGAATACGCCATGTGAAACGCTGCAAGTTTTGAACGTAGCGCACAAACATAACATAATAAGGGTAATCGCAAACGCATAACTGTATATGCGTGCGAGTGTGTGTGAGTGTGTTTGACTGTATGAAGCGCGTTAATTAAGGCGCCCATGCCTGCGGCCGGTCAAGTGCGACAACAAATAATTTGATTTCAATTTAACTAATTAGCTGGGGCCTTCAACATTATGCGAACGGCTGAGCACTCAGACTGGGCTACTACACTACATATATATGAATGTGTGTGTATATATGTGAATGTGTGTGTGTGCGTTTTGGAGCACTCAAATGCTTATCTGTTTAGCGGCAGCTACAAACATGTTCAGTTTACATGCCCACTACACTGTGCACTGTGTGTGTGTGTGTGTGTGTGTGTGTGTGTTAGCGCTTTATCAAAGCCAAGCACTTGAGAGCAGACAGTCAAGTGGCCAGCCACTGCGGTCAGTCTGTCAATATGCGTCCATTGAAATGCGCTTAGCTATGCAGCTACAAGCGTTAGTTAGCCATAGGCCAGGTCTCAACGGGGCGGGTCGAGGCAGGCAAAATCGGCTCAATCTGGCAGCCATTTTGTTTGCGGTTTTTGGAACAAACTAAATAAAAGTTGCACTTTGTTTAACAGTGTGGTTGCTGTTATAGCTGTTTTGAATTATTTAATTAAGTACTTCAATGAATTTTTAATTAAATCATCTATGCCATCCACTTATTTCAAGCATACAATTATTTAATGTGATATGCCTATATATATATATATATTCATATGGAAATTCTTTGATTCTGCCATTGTTATGGCGTAATTTCAGCACTCAGTATAAATTTCACTACTTTGAAGTGCTTTTTGATTTATGTGAATTTTCGGTCAACAGAAAAATTATAACGTTTGCCTAATTGGCAGCTGGAAATGTTCTAATTCAGTTGTTTATTAATTTCAATATTTAACTTCTATCTGTTCGCTAATTTAAAGGTAGTTCGGCATAGAATTTAAACAACAAATAAAAAAATTGAAGGACAATATTTTATAAAATGTTTACAAAGCTGCTAAAAACTATATTTAATCACAAGAGTTTCTATGAAAACAGCTTTTCACTCACTTTTCAACCTTTTTTCGTTAATATGTATTACAGAACTCTATAAATAGCAAAAAAATATGAATATAATTATTAACAAATTTTTAGTTTTCGCAAATCCCATCAAATGTTATAAAAATAAAATACAAAAGTTTTATATGGAAATGTGTATTTATGAACACTCTTTCCATCCCTATTTTAAGTAGTTATAAGGTACTTATTTCCCTTCAACTTTCAACACCTCTTTAAATTAACAAACAATTATTTTTATAATTTAATTACAGTTGCAGCTAAGCTCGAACACCCACACGCTGGCCAAGTGCAAAGTGTTGCTCAATTTGCAAAACAAATGAAAACATAAATAAAAAAATACAAAAAAGTTAAAAAAAAACAAGTAAAGTTTTAGAGGGAGATAAAACTGTGATAAGCAAAACGCGCAGCAGAGCAATTAAAAGCGAGATAATATACAATTTTAATAAAAGTAAAACCCGCAGCAAATTAAAAAGCAAACGTCGCCAAATGCAGCAGCAGCAGCAGCAGCAACAACAGTTAGAGCAGCAGTAAAAGTAATTAGCGACAGCAATAACCGAGGGAGAGAAGGAGAGAGGAAGTGTGGTTGACAGAGAGAGCAATAATAATAAAAGGATAAATAAAAAAAATTATGTTGCAATCTTCGAAACTGCGAGCGGATAAACTAAGCGGCATTCCTGGAACAACAACAACGAGCACTGAGGCAACTGTTGAAGCAGCAACAGCAACAACCACAGATACAGCAGCGGCAACAACAGCAACAACAATGCTAACGACAGCACCTGTTGCACATGTCGCTAATGGTATGGCCAATGGCAGCACTCTCTATAACGGCGGCAGCAATACTGACAATTTAAATAGCAATAACAATAACAGCTTGCCACAACAGCAACAACCAGTCAAGTATTTAGAAAACCTAACGCCCGCAACGGGCCCCATTGCGACGGCAACAACTTTTACAGGTGCTGCTAAAAGTTTTCATCCATATTTGCGGCCCGGCAGCAACATACCAACAGCAGCAGCAACACCAGCAGCAGCAACGACAATGGCCAAAACTGCTGGCGGCGTCGGCATGTCGACAGCATTGTTTGAAACACTTTCGCACAACCAAATAAATTCCAATGCAACAACAGCCGCTGCCGCTGCCACTGTTGCCGCCATACCAGCAGCAGCTGCAACAGCAGAGGCGTTGCCAGCAGCAGCAGCAGCAACCACAGCAGCAGCAGCTGCTGCGACGTCGACGCTGCTAAATTCCAGCATTAATTCCAGAACTTCATTAGCAGACCAAAGCGCCAGCGGCGCCACAAATTGGTGAGTCACGCCCCACGGCATCATTTCCCCACCCAATCCTATATCAACATTGCGTTGGTTTCCAACTTTTTCGGGGCCTGTCAGCCTAATGACTGCATATTGCATTCAAATGATTTGTTGCTTTGGCCCATTCGCAAGCCTTGAACTTTTATTCTTTAGTTGGGCAAATAGCGCATTAAAGTATGCTACGAATATTTAGAGAGCTTTTTAGACTGGTTACAGTTGCAAATAGGCCGAGGTCTCTTGGCCCAGTGTTAAGCCTTGTCCCTAAATGTTAAATGTATTGCAATATGAATAAGAAAACTTCGTGCAGGGATATCAGGTATGTGTATAGAATATTATTAACATCTTTGATATAAGAACTATACAAGTGCTGAAAACACAAAATGCAAAAAATGGTCGATGTAGTTCGGTTCGATTTAAGCTTTAGTTCGTGAAACTAGTTCAATTCATAGAATAAAAAATGTATTAGAGTTTCCAGTATGATTTAACACAAGCTTGTAGCCTAGTTTCCTCTAACATTCTATTTCTGGTTTGTTTAACTGCTGCAAAGGAAGTTCAAATATTCACTTGAAATTGTCCATATTCGTGGCCGCAAATAAATTGAATTCACATGCCACGTAAAAGCAAGGACAATTTTAAGTGAAACTTAGCATTCTCGTGGGCTGCATATCGCACGTCAAATTATTTAGCTAATTTCTTATCAATTTGCATATTAGCTAGATATAAATTTCAATTTCCTTTTCGCGAAATACCGACCCCATGCTATCAAATTTCAAATTGTTATGCCCTGTCCCCCGTCATTTTCCATTACGACCAGTTCCGTTTGCCCGGAAATTATGAACCAAAAAAAAAAAAAATAGAAGAAGCAGCAGAGAAATGTCCTCTTGGCTGCGTGGCAGGCATGTTTTTGGCCGAGTTGCCCGTTTCGAATCGATTCAATTAAAATAAGTGACAACGCGCCGAGTGAAGACTCTGCGGACCTACTGACTAACGATAATTGGCATTGCATTAAGTTTATTAATTGGCAGCGTGCGAGTGGAGAGTAGGGGCCGGGGGGTGTCAACCAAGTCGCAGTGTCATCAAGGATATAATGCTAATGATCATTGACAGCTGCGGCAATTAAAACATTACATTCTCTTCATTGATAATGGTGGCGATGATGATGATGATGATGATGTGGTCGATAAGACAAGGGCAACGTGACAAACTGAAATGCAGGCATAAACCCAGCCCAAACCCGTCTCAACTTGGCTGCAGCTCCCTCACTTTTCTCTATTTCCTCTCTCTCTTCTTTTCACAGCGTGTTGCGCCGCCATTAAATAATAAAGCAAGAATATTAAATTTATGTTGGGTCATTTTTATGCGCCTCTCTGCAGCTCCCCATTCACCCTAGCCCCCCGCCATCCTATCTGCCCGCGTCTCGCTCTGTCAGTGGCGCCCTCTATCTTTGCCGGACTGTTTGTTTTTGTTGTGACAGGCGCGACATAACAAACTACCGTCATAAATTAAATGCCGCGTCACGGCTTTGTCGGAGACAGGGCGTGGTCACGGGCGCTGCGTTGAGCTGTCCATTGGGCTGAGGCCGTGTGATAGCATCAGTATCAGCAGCAGCAGCAGCAACGGCAGCAGCAGCATCAACTTGAATATCATCGCATGTGGCATCAGCCTGCAGCACAAAACGCTTTAGCCCAGCGTCGAACATCAGATTGGTGGCCAACAATCCAACACCTGGCCAAAAGCGACGGCAGCAACAAGAAGTGGCACGTGCACGACTGTTGATACCCTGTAAGGTTCTTCTCATTCAAATTTGTTCTTAAATACGTTCTCTAATCGTTTTCCGATCGTAATGAAATGAAACAAGGAAGTTGTCTAAGTTGTTGAAATGCGGCTATGATGAAAATTTATTTCCTTGAACATTTAATGGATTTCAACAACGCAATTTAATATTGTTCGTTTAAATATGACACCCAATTTAAAAATGTTAAGTCATAATAAAGATAATCATGATTATGATCATTATTTATTAAGGAATATTCGAACGTTGCTAAAGCTTTAAGAACACAACGGAACCAATTCTCTCCTGTTCATACGTGGAAAGACTCTTTATTTATTGAGTTTATTTACCAAAAGACAAAGGTTTACCTCTAAAAATGGCCTTTCACCCTAATTCAAGTATATCCAATTAAGTATCCGTAGCTCTCATCTGCGAGATATACTAAAAAATATTGGATCTAAAAAACCACATTTTGTATGGTAATTGAGAAACAAAGTTGCAGTTTTTAGCTCATATTGAGATCGCCAATTTAATACAGACTGACAGATGGACACATGGAATGAATATGACACTATCAATTTGCATGTTGATACAAACATCTATATATTTTACTTATAGGAACCCTGCAATATTGTAGCCATAAAGAATATGTTTTTTCTAATGGATATAATCTCTGTTTTTTAGGTACATTAACTCAATTGCCCTTTTCTTAAACATATACCACATGTGCAGGGTATACCGACTGTCGAGCCCCTAAGCTGCTGCTGAAGCTAAATCCATAGCTGTAGCCGTAGCTATGGCAAATCCCAGAGAGCGCCCACCGCAGGCAATTTTCTCATTAAGCTCAGGCGCATTTAAATGAAACTGAATTAGTAATGCGGAGAAACCAACCGAGGCGAAGGTGAAGCGAAGCAGCAGCAGCAGCAGCAGCAGCAGCTCAGCAACTGTTGCCGTCGCCAGTAGTTGGCGCCCGCCGCCCGCTCTTCCTCGCTCCCCGGAGGGCATCCATTGCGCGCGCTGCCGACTCGCTGATGGATTCCCCAGGCGGCTGTGCGACTTTGAAAGCGAAATAATTGCCTATGGGGCTCCAGCGACACCTGTCGCGCAGCTGCCTGCCAAGTGGAGTTCCCGCTCCCCGCCCCTCTATCATCATGCCTCCTTTGCTTTGCGTTTTGTTTTTATTTAAAGCGCGCGCCAAAAAGTAGGCAAGAGAAACAAAATTGCCTGGCAGATGTGGGCGGCGCGCAGATTTTGATTTATGCCTGCCAGGCAGATTTGATACCCTGCTGCACCCTCTCTCGGGGTGGCCTACTTTGCATTTGACTTGTAGGCAATATTTATCACCTTGACACTAGACTATTTGGCAACGACACGCTCCGCCTCTAATAGATTAAGTTCGTTTTGTCATTTGCCGCCTTCGGGGCCACTGCTGTCGCTGCCTGCCTGGCGGGCCGGGGGGCGTGGCAGCCAACACCCTCAGAGCGCTTCATTTGCTCGTAAATTCACCAGGCAGTTCATAAATGTTGTCTACTTTGTTGTTGTTGGCAGCGCGAGCGAAATTAAGGTAGATATAATCAGAATTGGATAATATCTGGCCGCCTAGAATTTAATTTATTTAACTGCAAAGTACTTTTAGTGCGATTGAATGGGAATAAGAGATGTCCCTTTGATAGCATTAAATTATGCCACTATATCTCCAATGGGAGTTCCTGAATTATGCTTGACATAAAAAAATTATATAAATGTGGAGAATATAAATTTAAGAATTAAGCTTCTGTAATAATCTTATTAAAATAGCTAGAACTGGATATTGTTTTGTATTTTCATTTTCTGTACATTTCCCTTAAATTGTTAATTAAAATGTTCAGGAGGATTGATGTTTTATTAATGGGCAATTTCAATTATCGAAAAATAAAATTTTTATTTTAATAAAAGCAAATTTTAAACAACCGAGAAATTTAAGCTAAATTTGAACTAAACCAGTTGCCAAAACATTAGCGAGGACTGAACCATTTTATTTACGTGTTCCATTAACATTTTCTATAATATTTTTCTTTAGTTTTAGCCATGATTTAAACAGTTTTTACCTAACATATAGTTTGATATGTTGCTAAAATTGAAATAATTGATTGTCCCAATTTGAATTTTAATTTTAAGCCACTTTTCTAATGGCTAATTCGAATTGTTTGGCCACACCAACAACAACCAAAAACCAATTAGATTTTCTAAATTTATTGCCTCAACTGCTTGACAACTTCAACTTATTGCCAAATCAGCTCGTGTTTGTTGTGGCTAATATTGTTGCTCTAACAGTTGTTGTTGTTGACAACCAAAGTCAATTTCGTATGCCATCAACGACACCCAATAAACCCCAAATATATATAGAGAGAGAGAGAGGGTGCGGGGTGGGGGACGAAACACAACAAACTTTTTGGGCATTACACAAAATTCCAAGTGAAGTAACCAAGTGACCCCAAAATGGACCATTCAATGCATTGCCAGCTACTTGCGTGTCCCCCCAACACCTCCATCCTCACACTTCAGCAACCAGCAACAATTCACTGCCCACATACACACACACACACACACACACACACACGCGCGCGCGCTGACTGGTCAGCCACAGAACAAAGTAAAAACGTTTACAACTTTTTAGATTAGATTAGTTTGCTAATAACAATTAGTATTTGTATTTTATGCACTGGTCAACTTGTCTATCTCCCTCTCACATTCTCTCTTTCTTTCGATATCCCCGCACAATATATTTGCCCCTCTATCTATCCCATGCCACACAACCAGCAAGCATTGTTATTCCGCTTGTTGTTATGCCCTTACCTGGAGTATTTTAAGATTGTCACGAAGTGTGTCACGCAGCGATTTCGGGGTGGACTAATAACAGATTAAAATATATGATATATATGCTAGATATACAATATATTATATATTACATTTCAAATTAAAATTGGATCAAAAATATTATGTCTAGATTTTAATGCAGAAATAATTTAGGGGAATGTCCAGGAATTAAATGTCGCCGTTCTTTCATGAAAATGTTGTAGAAGTATGAAATTTTAACATAGGTCCATATGGAAGTTTCGAGTAAAATTTTATTTAAATACAGCACAAATGTAGCACAAGGTTATTCCTGGATGCAGAGTATAATGTAGTCGTGTACATCCACGCTTACTTGTTTTTATTGTCATTAGCAAATGAAGTTAAAACACAGAAAAGGAAAGAGAGTGAGATAAAGATAAAGAGGGAGAGAAAGGGAGCGCGGGTGTTTTTGGGCCATGTACAATATGTTGGCCATTAAAGTTCAATGGAATTGCTGGCAAAGTTTTTGGCCAACGACTGTGTAGATATGGATTTGTGTTCGCCTGATTTATAATGACTTTATTTTGTGTTCGCAGCGACTCGAATGGCGCTGAGGAGCCACAGCTGAACTTGGAGGCCATCAAATGCGACCCGGACGCGCTGGCAATGGCCATGCCCAATGCGATGGATACCAGTTCAGGCGAAGCAGAGCTGGCCAAGGATCAGCCCGATGCGGACAACATTAAAATGTTTGTGGGCCAAATACCCAAGACCTGGGACGAAACCAAATTGCGGAGCCTGTTCGAGATGTTTGGACGCGTCCATACGCTGAATGTGCTGCGTGATAAGGTTACATCGATTAGTCGAGGTGAGTGTACGCATATAAATATGGGGATTAATTGGAACTGGGCACGGTGTGCAGGGAACCCTACTCAATGAATTTTTACTATGCCCATCCATTTGAGGCGCACCCTTTTAAGCCGCCTGAGCAGTGGATTCTGAGCATTAACATCAAGTAATATGATTATGGCGAGCGCACAACAACATTAAGGCCAACACCTACGACGGCCCAGGCCCAGGTGTTGACTCCACTTTTTCTGCCTGCTTTGCACAGCTCAGCCGGTAATTGGCCATAATTGCCACACACACACACACAAACACATACACCATGTTTGGTTAAGTCTATTGGGTATTTGAATAATTTGCGCATTTGCTTGCAAACTTTTATGAAAGGTTGAAATTGTATTATGCATATTTATGGCCATGCGTGCTGCAGCCTCTCAATGATCGGATATATATACTTGTAGTTGCTGCTCTCCTTCTTTTTATGTTAGCTGATTAGGCTTATAACACAACAAGAGTTGTGGGACGGGGAGAACACACGCAGAGTAAGAGGAAGTTGGAAAAGGCGATTACACTTGATGTTGGCTAGTTGTGCTTTAGCGCACAGTGCAATCACAAATATATGATTTAGTATCGATGGATTTATCCGACTTTATAGTTTATTTATAAAAATAAATATATACATTTTATGGAGAAATATAAATTGTGACCTTTTTCAAAAACGTCTCTACATAATTTAGAGATAAAAAATATTTTCGATTATTTTCAATAGTTTTTTGTCCAAGGATCAAAATAAATATGCCCTTAGATGATATATGATATCTATTCAAGCACATATATACGTATATAGGAATGTCCTGAAGTTATATTATATGCTTTCGACTACATTTGAGATATTGTTAAATATTTTCAACATGTTCACGCTCATGTTATCGATTATTTTATACATGTCTAGTTATAACCCATTTGATATATTTTTCAACAACTTTAAGGTAAGCATAGAATATGGTATCGATTATATGCGATTTATAAGCGACCTAATTTATTAGGCCATCAAGCACTCAAAATAATTATCGATTAATTATCGACTGTAAGTGATAGGTACTCAAAATACATCTATGTAAATAAATTATTCGAACATTCTGCGTGTAATAAGCGCTTTCTAATCCAAATTAGCTTTACTTTAAATAGTAGCAAAGTAATCCGATTGTGCTCGTAAGAGTATATTTTGCATTACTTGTGTTGTCCGATTAATCATGATAAAGCACGTACAAGTTTTGGGCAGCAGCTGCCAGTAGCCATATAATTATATACATAGTCTATTATTACATATATGCCACCCACATTACAATAAATATGTCCCACAATCATAATCTCTGCATGGCTCGCTTGATGCGCTCGTCTCTTGTCCCACAAAAAAACATTTACCGTATACGTTAAAGTGCCTGCTCCAAAATAAAATTCTGTTGCATGCTAAAAGTTTGTCTCAAGCATGATATATATGTATACCTATATAGAAATATACAGTACTGTTACTTGTATTGGTCCCGAGTATCCAAAAAATAAATAAATAAACATAAAAATAATTATGATGTGCATATGCGAAAACTCGTCCTTGGCGTCCTTGTACCATACGTTTGTGCAATTGTCTATCGACTGAATTTTTTTACTTTGTTATCGACTTGCCTATATTTGTATCGATTTGTATCGATTGTTTCGTTCTGTTTCGTTGACAGGGTGCTGTTTTGTCACCTACTATACGCGCAAGGCGGCATTGCGGGCCCAGGATGCGCTGCACAATATTAAAACGCTGGATGGGGTAAGTACATGAAAACCCAAAAAAAGGGACTACCCCTACTATCTTTGTAGCTAGCTTTATGTAGCGCTTTGACTTGCTCGTTTTTATCGTTCTGTATGTGTTTCGTATGTACGTATATGTGTATGTTTGTGTATGTGTGCGTTTTTATTTTACTTTTTTCGTCGTTCACTTCGTCAAATTTTGTATGCCGCTTGCTAAATAATGCAGCTTGAGAAAATCAACCGCTGCCGCAAATCGATCGAATGACATAGTTTTCCATTCAAAACACATGCGCATATATATCTCAAAATTTTCTAATAGCCTAGCAGCCATTATTTTACACACACACACGTCATGGTTTTAGGTGGGCGTGGCTGGTAGCACAATTGCTTTGTTGGTGTGTGGCCAACACAAATGTAATCATCAGTCAATTAGTGGATTCAATTATTGAGGACAATCTCATTGTTAACGTATTAAATGAAGCGTTCACGCACAGGCAAACACCGAAAAGGGACTACCCCTACCCAGCATAGAGTCCTACATGTATGGGCATATACTATATGGTTTATATATCTAGCTAGCTGGCAGCCTTCCAGTTAGCTGCTTCATTTACATATTCAAATTGTTAATGGAAAATCCACTGGCACTAAAACGAGAGAGACCTGCACATTTTCAAAGAGTGTGGTGAGGTGGGTGGTGGGTGGATGGGTGGTGGGAGGGGGGCGGTGTCTCCAACAGGCAAATGACGCCACGTGTGTAATTGTCAAAATAATGACCAATGACCAGCTTTATATATATACCTATATATAGCCATATACCCATACGCGCTTTGTTTGTATAAGTAAGTGCCCAGCTATGCATGTGTGTGTGTGTGTGTGTGGGCATGTCTGATCCTTTAATGCATTTGGCAGGCTGCCTGTACAACCACCAAGCTCACCCATATACTCAACTTCATCGTCGTCTGCTGCCGCAGCTGTGCAGGAGCTACTTAATTTACCTGAAATAATCGATAGGTAAACAGACGTTAAAACGTCGGCATTTTCACACAAACACACACGCACACAGGAGCAGGGCAGGTGCACATGTGTGTGGACCCAACTTGTCAACGGCTTCAATAAATATTTTGTTTTGAAGTGACCATTTCTCTATATATAGACAACTGGCCGCATGGGTGTGCGAGTGTGTGTGTGTGTGTGAGGGGGAGTTAAGTGGCCTGGCAGCATTTTTGGTCAGCTTTATTTTCCTCTTTTTTCGTGTTGTGGGGCACGTGTGAAAAGTCGCAGTTGTGACGCACTTGAAACGGCCGGAAAAGTGATTACACTGTAAAACCGTGAAAATGGGAAACAATTTTTATCGCCGCCCGAAAGTACGCAATGATTTTTGAACGGAACTTGCTTTTGAGTGAGAGAACGAGTGTAAACTTTGAGAGTTTACCGAGAAATATTTAAAAAGTAAATATGTATATGTATATAAAAATTTGCATTTGATTTGTACTTTATTCGAATATGTAGCTAAACTTTTAATTTTAGTTTTTTCGAAATATATTAAAACTGTGTAAGAATTTGAAAATATATAGAAATCTACTTTTGAGTAATATGTAATAAGCTAATACAGCAGACGTTCGGCAATTGGTTTTTTTGGGAAAAATGGAAATTGTAGGAAATTTAAATATAATAATAAAATTAAAATATATTCAATAACAATTCTTAAGATCTTAGTTTCACAAAATTTATACTTTTTTGGCTATTGCTATGTATTTTTTAATATGCATATATTCTCCTTTTTATAGAAATACTTACATTTCAAGTAAATATTTTATTTAAAATTTAAAAGATATTACAATATGCATATGTAGTTAAATTGTATTTAAATTTTGCAATCATTTTGAGAATCATATGTTTTAAATAAGCCCAGTGGCTTGGTTAACGATTCAAATCAACGTCTTGACTTTAAGTTCGGTTATTTATAGTTGATTTTTTGTTATAATATTTCAGGGACATGAATATTTCTTGCAGTGTTTTAACTTAATCTGCCGCCATTCTCGCCCTTCTCTTACCCTTTCTTCACCTCTCTCCGTCCTTACATTCTACCCAGCTTATCAAACCAAACAATGCACAATATTTTCCTAGCTAATTGACAATTTGAACGGCAATCACACATGAAATATTCCGGCACCAAAAAAAAAAAAGAAAAACAACAAAAAATAGAAAAGAAATGAAAATAAATGTACAACAACTTGAATGCAAATCGTTTTATAGTCCAAATGTCATTAAAGTGAAAAGGGTAGCAATTTGAGTACATGGGGCCTACACATCGCAAATGAAAGCAGAGCCTTAGACAAATGGACAGGCAGCTTAAATGGGAGGGAGGCACTGGGAAAAGAACATCGGCAGCAGCGGCGACGTCCTGGACAGGCCACTTAACTCATTCAACTGTCAATTTTGAATAATAGAGCAGCAAAATGACGCAACAATGTGCGAGGGTGGAGCCAGACCGAGGGGAAGGCAAGAGAGGGGGCGTAACTGAGGCAATGACATTTTCTCGTAATTTGTGCAAAACCTTCTGGCCAGCGAGCAGGACAGCTGGGCAGATAGGCTGGCCTGCCAGACAGACGCTGAGCAGCAATTCGAGTTCTTGGCCATGTCATTCAATTTCAACACAACAGTCACTCATTCAGTCAGTCGGTCATTCATTCGTCGCTCGGCCAAGTTTTTATGTCGCGTATCCATTAGAAATGGGTAACGAAAAAATGGGGCACAAAAGAGTTGTGAAAATGTGTGTAAGAAACGGTAAATGGCAGTGTCGACCTTAAGTATGTACGTTCTGTATCAAAATCTGCAAAAGTAGATAGTAAATTTCGCTACATAGCTCATAGTTTGAACGGTCAAATGGTTGTAGAAGCTTAGCAATATGTAGTAACTATTAGCGCTTATATATTTAAAAAAAAAAAGGTCCTAAATTTTCAAAATTGATAAGAATTGATACCCAAGACTCCCAAGTTCGATACAAATTATAAATTATTTTTAAGGTTGAGCACGGAATTATTTGAGGTTAGAAGAGCTCTTTGATATACATGTAGGTATTTCAAATTATATTCTATATTTATGATAACTATAATAATATTTGTTTATTGCATCAGATTTCTCTAAATGGAAAAAACCTGGATTAAAAACTTGTTGGATGAGACGTAGTTATCAATGATTTCAAGACTTAGCTTCATTTAAATTTGTATGCAGTTGCTTATGGGCTTTTAATAATACACAAACTTCCATACATATATTCCAATATTTCAGCAAGAGAACAGTAGGGACTAATAATATTAATTTTATATCAATTTCAAACCCATTTTGAATCTAATTTTTGATATTCACAAATGTCAAAATTTATTTCGCTGTTAATTCACATCCTGCCTGTGCACAGGGTATCTGCCAGTTGAGCGCCCTTCACAGTTGCTTTTCTTCTTTTTCTTTTTCGAGTCCCTTGAAAAAGTATGAGCATTTCAAAAAAAAATCCAACCATTGCTGCAATTCTAATATGATTGTAAGTATTATTATTATCATTTCCGCTGTTGGCGCCTCTCAACTGAATGAAAAGTTAATTGAAATCAAAGTAATGTCAGCCCTTGGCAGCGGCCGAGTCCTGTCAAGTCCTGGCAGCGAGGACAGCGGCGGAGGCAGAGTGCCTTATCGGTTTGCTCAATGAATGTAAAATAAATTAAAAATTGTTAAAAGCAGCGCATTGAATTGCACAAGTGCTAATGGCCACGTTAATGAAATGGACGCTTGATTTCAACAGTGCCCTGCCGCCAATTTCACCATTTTCTGTTACCCCTTCTATTTGCTGCTTGTCTGCCTTTTCTTTTCCTCCTTCCTTTTTTTTTTGCTGCCATTTCATTAGTTTTATGAACATTTGTTAGCCTTTGCACTTTGCCTTTTGTAGCAACATTCTTGCTGCTGTTGTTGTTGCATTTTAGTCGGTATCAAAGTAATGAAATCTGCAAAGCACAGGACCAAAAAGGTAGCACAACTGAAAAACTTATCAGCTGGGGGCTGGGTCTGGGGCTGGGGCGGGGGCGTACTCATGTGTCCTGTGTAGTTTGAGCCTGAATTGCAATGCAGCAGCTGCTGGCAACTATTAAAAAGGAGCAGGACATGCCACACTGTCTGCTCTTTGCTGTCCTTATGCTATCTCTATCTATCTCATGATCCCTCTGTCTCTCTCTCACACTCTCTACTTTCTTTTACCTTTACAGATGCATCATCCCATTCAAATGAAGCCTGCGGATAGTGAGAACAGAAATGGTAAGTTTTTGCAACAAAAGAAAAAATGTAGAGCTAAGTAAAAATTAATTGCGTGCAACCGACTGCGTCATACTCTCTGCATAGTTTTTTAATATCTTCAAAGAGCTGGAAAATGTGCAGCTTAATTATTGATCTTCGTGATTCTAAGACTGTAAATCATAGGGAAGTTGTGTGTGGGTATGATAATGCGCGAGATCAAATATTTTTTTGCTCAATTTTATAAGAAAGTTATCTGTAATCGAATCTTAAGCTGTGAGAAACATAGATTTTCAGGATTTTTCCTTAGTGAGCTTGACCAAAAAAAAGTATATTTTATAATATATATTTTACAATATATGTTTTGTAATATAATATATAAAAGTATATATTTCAACTTTAGAGTTAGACGATTAAAAGCGTAAAAAACAACTGGCATTCATATAGCTGTTTATTTTGTTAAACTAATATATACTCTTTCAGTTTGTTAACAGTGTATAAAACTTCATTTTTTTGTTATTTGTCCTTTGTCTGGCTGATTGCTCAGTCTGCTTCCAACGTTTTTTACTGCTATGCCTTGTGGGGGTAATCACAACTTGTATCGGAGACATGCGCCTACCATATGCATGAATAATGGGCGGGCAGATACTTTGCTTCTAGCGGGCCCACTAAATCGATTAGAGGCTTTGTCCCTGTCTGTCTTTCAGTCTCTTTTGCTGACATTGAAGGTCCAATGCCTTTGAAAACGCTCTGAATAAATACAATTTCAATAAGCGCACAAATGTTAACCAGACACATGTCTGCGTATCTATATCTCTATGTCTATCTCTTTTTCGCACCGGCTATTCTCTCTCTCTTTTGCCATAAATTGTTCGTATATCGGCCGTGGTGTCAACAGCAACTAAAAAGCCAAACAACTGTTTGTTGACTAGGTGGCAACCCTGGTCAACCAAAGCCAACCAAGGTTTTGCGTGTGGAATTCCAAAACGAAAATCTTCATTCAGCCTTTTTATCGCCATGGCCATGGCTAACAACAGAAGCGACTGCGAAGCCATTTTCGCCACGTGTTTCAATTCCGTTTCCGCTCTGGTTGGGTGTGTGTGTGTGTGTGTGAGTGTGTTATGCATTGTTCGACTTTTTTACTTTTTTTACGTAACAAAAATATTTGAGAAGGTATTGTATTTGTTATATCCGTTTCCTTTTATGATCCTCGTGTTCTTCTCAACCCGTCTACTCTTCAGAATATTTCCTAATTTATTTGCCTAGTTAGAAAAATGTCAACACAATCTTATGTTTTCTATTCAATTGGTAATTTCAAATGTTAAATTTTATTATAATTCTTATTTATATTATATATCAACTATAATCTAGTATTTTAATCTGAATCTTTTGATCATCTTTACTAATTTTTGTCAACCCGTCATATCGTATGCTCTACTCAATATGTTTTTTATATCTATAATTTTTATATTCTGCCCCTTTTCATCTACATACTAGAATGTATCTGCATCTTCTGCTCTTTTTGAATCACTTTAAGTGCTCAACAAGCACTACAAAATAATTTTTCTGTGTTGTTGCTTTTGTTGTCGTGTGCGTCATGCTATACGCGTGACAAAAATAAATCACAAACTTAAAAATACGTAACATACAAATTTTATAGTAAATTAAGAGAAAAACGAAGCAAAAAAACCGAGAAAAAAGTTCCAGTCGACAGTGTCCGGCAGGGAGATACCCTGTAGCGAAGCGGAAATTTCCTTAGCAAACATTTAAATTAAAATTTATATATTTATAATCTGTACGTGTTATCTGAGCACATAAATGTATAATCTGCAAAATATTCTCAAAAACCAGTCGTAGAACCAATATTTATTGATTTTAACCAACTTGGGATGTTAAAAAAACCTTTTTCAAGTAAAATATGTGAGAATCTACATTATAATATTTTCAATACTTCCCACAGTCAGACGAACATCGGTAAATCAATATAGAGACTATATATAAACATTATACTTCCTTCTGAGTGTTACATATATGAACATATATTTATTAGACCCATTCTTAGCCATTTCAATTGCTACAGGGTATTAAAATTGTCACTCACTTGTGCATGACAAATTGAAACTGCAAAATCTCGTGGTTGCTCTGCTGAAAAAAGTATTAAATAAAACTGCATTTAATATTTATTGAGCAATTACGCTACGCATAATGAGGTACGCAGTCCAAACATTGTCTAAGATGGTTTGGGTCTGGGATGTGCCAACAAATTAATTTTAACAAGGCATAGAGACAACATAGCTATTAAATAGTTTATTTAATTTACGGGTATATTACAGAATAGCTTATACTCTGCAGAAAAATAAATCCAAAAGATATAACTCTGGGATGATATCAAAAATTATGCAATAAAATCTTTCAAGAAATATTTTGTTAATTAAATTTTTGAATATTTGTTCGATTGAAACCAAATAATAAAGAAAATTTTCAAAAATAATATTCAACTAAGTAATATTTTAATTTTTGCATTTATATTCAATATACCAAATTTTGGAAAAATATTTTTAATATCTTTAAAAAATCTTAAGGAAATATTTGAGTTTTATTGTTTTCCATTAAAATATGATATGAAGGAAAACATTTTAATGCCCAATTATAATTTATTATTACTTCTAACGAGTAGAGCATGTTTCGAGCGATTTTGGCCAAAATAAACATGAATGCCGCACAATTTCAAATGCCATACAAAATATACGCAAATGCAACAAGTGCAAAAACTTGCCTTACACTCACTTATCCTCCCTCCTTCCCTCTCGGGGACTGGCCCCCTTTCTGCCTTTCCCCGCAGCGTGTTTGGCAAAATGTTTTGGCGACACTTGACAAAATGCCAGAAATTCTAAACACTTTTAGCCGCTTGTCGTTCGCCTTTTGGCTGCCCTTTTGCTGTTCTCCTTCGTTAGCTGCTTTGAATATTTCGTTGGACGTGCGTTTTATTGCTGTCTCGCTCTGGCCAGCCCGAATGCGCTCCGTCTCTTTCTGGCCGACTGGCCAATCATGGCAAATTAATTATTTTGATGCAGCGGCAGCATTTCTACGCACACTTTTTTTATGCCGCTTGGCTTTCTAATTAATGAGTTTATTAATTCGCGAATTGTCAGGCGCTGACAGGGGAGGGGGAGGCTCATCCCCCACTCCGTTAGCAAATCCGTGACGTGACGTTTTTCAAACAACAACGAAAACAACATCAGAAGTTGTTATGCATCGCAACTCTCAGTTGGCCGCGGTATCTTTAGATCTGCGCTTGAGTCAAATGCATTTTCATGCTTGCAATTTGTATCTGCATCTGTTAGATACTTTGCTGCCGGTCACATTAACACACTTTTCAATTCAATTACGGCATTCTACGGGCTGAAAACAAAGCGCTTTTCTGTGTAGCCAGCATGAGCTGAGCTTCCAGTGCGCTTCAATTGATTTTCGCACATTTGTTGCTCGTTTAGCGCCTGACGTGATCGCTTGTTTAGATACAGCCGGAGAGTACATGTATCTGAAAGATGCAGATACATTCGTAAACAGCTGAAGAACGTTAAAGTTTTCAACATTTTTGTAGCCAAGTTGTTAATTGTGTGGAGCGTTTCGTTTAACTTGGCGTTAAATGTGTTAAACATTTTCAAATTGAGACTTTGTTTGAATAAGAGTTTAAAACATAGCTGAGAGCGAGCTTAGCTTAAGTATTTTGGTTCAAACTGCAAGTTTTCAAGTGCAAAGTGAGGTTAGGCAAAATAATCGAGGTTGCAATTATAAAAGTAGCCAATCAAAAGCTGCGCTACAAGCTTTCAAGCACCTACCGTTACTTGCCAGCGGCCCATCAACAACAACGCGACGAAATAAAACCAACTAAGCTGCACTTGGGCAAGAGCGAGACAGCTGCGTATCAATCATTTTGTCTTAGCACCGAAACAAAAACAACAAACAACAGCAACAGGGAAAAACGCTGACTCAGCCGGCAAACAAACATAAACAAACAAAAGACACAAGCAAAGAGCGTAACTAATTGACTTTGCGTCAGCCACAAGTGTCGAAGAGTGCGCACAAGAGCGCAACAAACAGCTGTGCAAATAGCCGCTAAGAGACAGACAGAGAGAGAGAGAGACAGAGTGCGAGAGAGAGATCGGGCTGAAGAGAGACCCGGCATAAGCATTGCCAGCGGCGAAAAACAAATGAAATTCAAAGTGCAGCGCAATTGACGATCGGCCAGCGCCGGCGACAGCGACAGCAACAGCGACAGCGCCAAAATCAAACACATTAGCAGAGTGGGGGATGTCGCTGCGCCGCCGCTGCCGCCGCCGTCAGTTGTTCAGTCTTCACTCAGTCAGCCGGTCGCGTCGATAGCCGCAGCGCATGGCAATTTGTCAAACGTAAAAGCGTATTCAATAGAATTTGTCGCGCATTTCGCCGCAATTTTAGCGCAGTTCGCCGCAGACCGCCGCAGTTGCCAGTCATCATTCAAGTAAAGATCGCGTCGTCAAGTTTTTGCACGTTGCGGTTTTTATTGTCGCCCCTCTCTCTCTCTCTCTCTCTCTCTCGAACCCGGTCAAAAGTAAACAATAAATGAAATATTCTTTAAATTAAATAACTGTGCTCGGTAATTGAACGAAAATAAAACTACATTGAATTTAATCGATTCGTGAAGCCAACGAGCATTGCTTGCAAGTCAATTGATTGGAAACGTCGCACACTTAATTTCAATTAATTAACTATTATTACGAAATTGTCAATTGCTAAGTGAACAAAAAAAAAACAATTTAGCCAAGAAAAACAAAAAAAGTATTTATAACAAAGTGTTTACAGCCGGTATTACAGCCATTTTTATGGTGCATAAAGCATATATTTTTAGTTTTATGTTTTCCAAAAACATTTTTCAACACAGTTTGTCTGAAAAGAATTTTGCAAAAATTTTACGATTGCTCAGACATCCACATAGCCAATTATTATTATTTGCCAATTGCCAAAAAGTAAACAACGCCGATAAAAGCCAACAATAATATGCAAATTAACTCGCCTGCGTATTGACAAAATACTCAAAATATAAAAAACAAATAAAATCAAAATAAACATAAAATTATAATAAATCTGAGCAAATGCAGCCGCTTGAGTCACGCCAGTGGGCTTCTCAATACCTCAGTTCCTACAGCTGGCTAATTGCTGTGAACCGGCCTCCGCCCCTCCCCTGTTGCCAACGGCCTTAACCAGTTTTCATTCCAATTTCAATTTTCATTCAATTTCGCTTTTGCTTCTGCTGCTTCTTATATACCTGATACATATATATAGATATATTTCATATCGAGCACATAGGAATGGCAATCGTGCCGCTATTAAGTCAGCTGTTTTTTGTTTTTGTCGTTTTGTTTTGCTTCGAATGCAGCTCAGATACTTTATCTGTATCTGCAGCTCTATCTATGTCTATGCCTGCGCTATTCTAGTTGCGCTTGCGTGGCCCATGCCAAAAGCATTTGTGGAATGCCACCGAATGGAGAAATTTGTTCGTTGCGTGTTGCAAGTGCGTTTTGCTGCCTTGTTGCAGCTGCAGTTTGTCATGTGGCACAAGACACCAACACTCACATTTAGCACGCTTGACGTGCGGCAATTGAAATATGCGCATAATTGCAGTGCGTAACAAATACGAATGAAATATCACACGAACCCCAAATGGAAAAACTCGAGAAAATTATATTTTTCTCTCTAAATCAATTCTTGACAAAGTCTATTTGAAGTCGAACATAGTATGAAGTATTTATTTTATATATATTTTTTTTTTTTGGGTAATGTGTTAGATTATCTGGATGCCTAATTAAAAAGTAAGCTTTATAATATTAACTGCTTAGTTTACTGGGTTTGAGATTTATAGGCTTTAAAATACTTTAAATAATTCTGATATATGTACAAAACAAAAAACAAAAGGGAACGTTCTAGATTTGAACTTCAGACTTTCAATATTTTCCAAATACGTACTTTACATATATTTATTATATATTTTTCTTGAAATTAGTGTCTAAGCCATTACGGAAAAATAAGCAGGCATTTATTACGTTCAAGCCACAGGTTGCTCTTATCTGTTAGCTGATGGTTACGTTGGTTTCTTGTTATTTTTACCTACGTAGAATTATCTTTGACTAATTATACAAATTGCATAGCCTACGTTTGACAAATTGTAGCTGAACTTCAATTGTGCATGCCCGGTATTGCACAAGTTATCAAAACTCATTTCCTAACCACAATTACAGACAATTCCAACCTATTCTGTTCTATTCTATTCCCATCTATTATATTATCTGAACTAATGTCATTGTTTGGGAATTATGCTAAAAGCCATGCCATGAACTACAAGTATTGTCCAAAAAGAGTCTTAGAACGATGCGAGACAAGCCCATAGAGACGGAGACAATGCTGTGAGCTGTGGCCCCACCAGCATGCTTAACATACATCATTTTCTTAGAGGGGCTGGCGGGGGGGTCTAAAGTCAAAGACATTGCCACATGATTGTGCAATGCCATTCAGTAAGTTTTGCTGCTGCGGCTGCGGCTGCAATGAGAACGAGAGACTTCGGGCAATTAATTGAAGAAATCACGCACTTAGAATCCCAAATGCAGTACGGTCATAAATTCTAAAGAGGACAGAGAGGGGACGAGTCATAGACAGAACAAAGCCAGGCGCGCTGAATGACGTTGGGGACACCATAACGATGACTTCTATGGCCTGGACACAGGCACAAATACGGCTAACGGGTTGTCTCCATGAAAGACAAAGCATACAAAACAGAAAAGAAACAAAAATAAATAAAAAAAGCTAAAGAAAAACCGAAGCGAAGAAGCAGCAACAGAATTCTACAGCAGGCGACAACTTTTGCATATTAAAAAGCAAAAAAAAAAAATATAGCTAAGATTGCTCTAGTCAAAGGGTGAACGACTAAAAGTTACCCTATAAACAGCTTCGAGTTGCTATATACGCATATACTTCTTTCCGTTAGGCTTGAAATGTTTTTAAAATAATAGCGTAAATTTTAAATAACTGTAGTTAATTGCGTATACTAATAATCGAAGATATATTCATATTTATTTCAAAATTAAGACTTAGAGATGAGGAGATGATGAAGTAACGTAAAAATATATAATTATATATTATTTATGGAAGACATTTAAAAACCTAAAATTCAGCTGTCTGCACTTTTTGCACTTCAAAATGTAAAAGCAAAAAATTAAGGCGATTTTAAGAAAAGTTGAAGTAGTTTCCGATAATTTAAAATGAACTTCAACTAAGCGACTAGCAAAGTTTTCTACAATCTAAACTTAAAATCTCTTAGAGTTTTATGCCTGCACATTTACACACAAAATTTGCTTGATTACTGATGCTGATCAAGGATATACATGCCGTATGCGGTCAAAGCCAACATAACACACAGAAGAACGTCAGATTGATACCGCAATTTTAGCCACCTTCAATCGTTACAGGGTACGACAAAACCCAAGATTGAATAACAAATTGTATGGCCAATTATTGTGTATGGTAGCTGCATGTTCACGATGATTGCCGTTGTTGTTGTTGTTGCTGCTACTTTTTATAGCTTCTTTCACTCCAATTGTGGACGTCAGTTGAGGCTCGCATAAAAACGAATGCGCCTCAATCAGAGAATTTTAATTATTATTTTCAATTATCGAAAATGGTTTTGCGTCTGTTCCGATATGCCGCATATCGTTTTTATTTGTTCTCTCTCTTTCGATTTGGCTTTTCAAGTGTTTTGTTGGGGCGTCTGTTTGCATTTCCCCAAGAGCCAACTATGTAGCTAGAGCTATAGCTACAGCTATATAACTGTATCTGTATTTGTATCTATATCTGTTGCTCTGGTTGTATCTGCAGCCCATTGTTAAGGCGCTGCTGGTAATTAGGGGGCGTTTCAATTGCGGCATATGGTTTTATTTTAATTAAATTTCATGTCGAGATAAGCGCTTGAAAAAAAAAGAAAAAGAAACCACCACAGCTGGCATTTTAGTTGAGCTTCGGGCGGTTTAGTCGCATCTATTACTTTTTTTCGTATTCAAATGCTTGCGACAAGGGCATTGAGTACTTTTGAGTACTCTTTATTTATTTTTTAAGCCAAGCAAAGTTCAGCGGAAAATACACACACAGAGAAAAAACGTCTCAGCCAAACAAATCCAACGAAATATGATCGAGTGTAGAAACAACTGAAGCTTTTAGCGGGTAGCTGCAAAAGCCACAAAGCTGTTAACTGATAAATTAAACAACTGTCGCCGGCTCTAAAAACGCGAAACAATAATAAATAAACAAACATAATGTGCGCCACAGAGCCCGGCGTTGGCAATGCCAGCATGCAAAGTCAGGTAGTCCGAGAATATAATATATATGTATATACAAATACATAAAGCCAACTCATGTACATTTATATATATATATTATATAGCAGCACAAACGATATTTATCAGTTTAGTCGAGTGGCAAACAAACGTCAATGCAAATGCAATTGACAAACACACAAGCTCAGTGCAAAGCTCCAAAATATGTATATTATGAAAATTACTCGCAAAAATTACTCTGTGTGTGTGTGTGTTTATCTGTGCATCTGTGAGATACTCGTGATCAGGTGGCGGCTGTGATCAGCGCTGCTTAGCACGCGTCACTTGATGAGTCCCCCAATTTATGGCTTAGATACACTTGACTACCAAGCGGGCATGAGGCTGAAGTTGTCGACTATGTGGCAGGGTATAAAATTAAGTACAAATACATATCATATCGAAATTTGATTTATATATTAAAAGATTTAAATAGATTTAAATAATTAAAGGAAAATAATTCAGATATACTATATGTAATTATATATACAAAATTCATATTATGAAAACTTCATGCCATCAGTAATTATATATTGGGAATTTAATATGTATTTAATATATATTTATTTATATATTTAAATATGTTTCACAGAATTTCTAAGAATCATAAAATAAACTTGTTAAATAAATAAATATAAATATTGTATATTTAATTTTATTCACTTCGTAAATACTTTCATTGAATATTAATTTGCAATTTTATTTAATTACTTATAATTAATCACAAAACAAGGCAAATTCATCCAACTAAAGCTCTAATTAATTATTTTCGTTTCTATCTTGAGTTTCTTTTAGAATAGTAACAAAATTAATTTCTAAATAAATTCTAAATATAATTCAGTTTATTTAGTTTTGCTCATTAAATAATAATTTCAACTCTTTGCTAGAGAATTACATTTTCGAATTGCATTTTTGTATGTTGTGTGTGTGGTTTTTCATTTTGTCGCAAATGCTATTTAACCGAAACGTAAAATACCAAACTAAAAGGCAACAATAATAATGATAATTTTGTATTCGTATTCGAATGTCGAATGGCTCGCCATGCGGTTGGGCACTGGCAGGCACATCGTGAACTGGGTACACAATGGCTAAAGTACACGCACACACATACACACACAGACACACGTGAAACGTATCCGATACAACTACAACTAAGTACAACAACAACTGAGACAAAACAAAAAGCCAAAGCGTAAGAAACAAAAAAATAAATAAAATAAAATACAACGAAACAAAATCAAGTAAAATAAACCGCACGACAGCGCGAAACGGCAGCGAAAAAAAGCGCGACGCTAGCAGTTTGTCACTCAATCGCCCAGCAATCAGTCGCGTTTTTGGTTTTTTTTCGCTTTTCGGTCTTCGTCAATAGAACGCCGTCTAAGCTTCACGCGCATATCTGTATCTCATAGATACATTCAGAGATACATCAAAGCGAGACGTGCGCGTCGCTGCAACTTGCCTCCACTGCGCATGCGCGTCTTAAAGTCAAAGTGTAAAACATTTATCTATCGCTGTATTTGTATCTGTAAGATACAAACGAATAAAAAATGCACTGCAACGTCAACTATGCACAATTGTTGTTTTTGCTGTAGAAATTGAACGTAGCACGCGTTAAGAACTAAGAGTTAGGAGCACAGTGAAGCTTGCTATAGAGAGTTGTGGCTAGACTTTAATGAACTGATAATGAATTTAATGAACTGTATCTGTAAGATACAAAAAAATGTTTTGCATACAATTAATATTGTTATTGCTTTTAATATTAATGTGAGGAACGTGTGTTTTGAAAGTTAATAAAATACCTCACAGGTCGTAAGGGTTGTATAATAAGTGCAAATTAGGCAGTAATCACTGAATAAAAATTAAGTTACAAGTACAGTAAAGCTTGCTTGAACAGCTTTAAAGAAACACAGCTTTAAAGAAACTGTTGTTAATGGTGTACTCGGCTAAAAAATATTGTGCAAAATTCAAGATTCTTAGACATTCTTTAACATATTTCCTAATAAATGTAAGAGTAAAGTTAAACTATTAAACTTTTGTTAAACTCGAATTGTATTAACAATCTAATAGTGCAGTGAATCTTTTTTTAAGAAACTTGTCAAAATTTTTTTTAAGGTCAGCTTACATGGGCAGATATCACCGTAGTTGCCATGTACTTGTTAATATTAAATGTTATAAAACTTGCCTTTAAAAAATTATTACGAACTTCATTGTTCAATACAACTTAGGCAGGTAATACTGTAGTTAACATGTTCTACTTAGGAAATGTTGTATACAGCGATGATATAGGTAATAACATTCTTGTTTTATTTCACTTGCTATGTTTAACGCAAACTCGTTTAGGCAATGACCACTGTACTTGTTAATTAACCCTATTTACCTGGGCCTAATGTGCATTAACAAACGTGTCGAACGTATTTACATAAATTTACTATCCAGGCACACAGCAACAGCTGATTCGTTACACCGAACAATAGTCCAGCAACAATTAGACATATAAAATTGTTCTATATACATAGATACGTGCACATATATGCATATATACGACATATTTGTATAAAAGATAAACCGACTTCCGATACAGTTGGCTTTACGCTTGAGTACCTCGGTTTTGAGGTGTGCCCAGCACACACACACACATCATAAATGGCTTTAGATGAGCTGCAATCTTCACGATCTCAGAGCTCGATTCATACCTGAACAATAAGCTAGGTGCGTAAAGTCTAGCTCAAGGTCGGCTCTGACTGCGCCCTAAGCTCCACATATACATATGTTTATATATATGATATATGGCATATAGAGTACATCTATGTCCTAAGTTATGAGACAATGCGGGAAATTTGTTGACTTGTCTCGAGTGCCGCATTTGTTCAAATATTAAAAGATGCCACAGGCAAACAACTAGCACAAGTGTCATTAAATTGAATACATCTATAGACAGACCACGCAATATCTATGTGTCTGTGCGTGTGTTTGTTTTTCTATACATAACTCATTTTAAAGAAATCCAGAGATAGAAGCAAAAAAAAAACATCACGTAATGGATTTCTTGGCGTCAGCATGAAAATGATTCACTTGTTCGTAAGCAAAGTAAATTCCAATTGAAAATAATCAGTCGGTTAGCCGCTTTTTAAGGGGCATCGGGACAGGGAGGGGTACAAATGCGTATAGCCCCGGCAACAAACGGAAATTGTCAGTTGTCAATTTTGAGAACAGCAACAACTACAACTACAACAAAGGTGTGCGGCATATTAAATACAAAATGTCAACAGCTCGTCAACCCAAAAGCGAAAACCCAAAAATACATATTTAGTTCTATATATATACCTATATATACATCTATGTACAAGTACATATAAACAGAAAAATAAACAGCTAAAAAAAGGGCTTAAAAATTTGCTGTAAGCATTGCAAGAAATGTTTTGAGGTAGTTCACAAAAAGTAAAAAATATTTTAATATTATTAAAGCTTTATGACAATTTTTAGCATGTGTAATAACAATATTTTTAAATTTTTAAAACGCTTATTTATCTAAATAGTATTATTATTTTATAATTTAATGTTTAATTGAAAAAAGCACTTTTCCAGCACACCTTTTGGTATATAATACTGGGCCATACGTAACTCTCACTTCATACCATACATATATATATCTGTATGCTTTTTAAAGCTCTTCATTTAAATTGCCAGCGCAATCTAAAACTTTTTTTACATGCTTCGAATATTTCAGTTTATAACGAAAATGCGTTGCTTTACGCTCTAAATATTTTGAGATACCCGCACGTTAACGCAAAATACACCCAAAGTTCAGAGTGTAAATGTGAAGTTTATGAAGTTTATGCGATAATTGTTGTAGTTTCCAAATGAACTGAAGCGCAGAAAAAAATAAAAAAAAAACAAAAGTCAAGATTAAGTACAAAGTGCACAGAGCGCAAGTTTAAAGATACATAAACATATACTATAATGAGACGAATTAAGTGAGATAGTTAAACCCAAGTCAAAGTTCTATGGTAATTAGGCTAATCAGTTCTAGCTGGCGTTTAGGCAACCGTGTGCTAATTCCTAAGGCATGTTCTAACATAAATTAATATACTATAGTCGTAGTCATGTGTTGACCGAGTTGACAAATTGGTTAGTTTTCAGTGTGCAGCGAGGCGTAACAAAAAAAAAACATAAAAATGATTACAAACAAGTCAAATGGCAGTTGCAACACTGCCACATGCCCCATGCTTCATTATGCTATTATATATACATATATGATTGCAGCACCGGCAGCAAATCAATTGCATTTGCATGTTGCAATCACTTTTGTGGACGATGTGTTGCAATATACTTCACTTGCAACAAGGCTCAAGCCCAAAAATACAAAATACCCATATCAATATTTGCACTTTCTTCCTAGAGCTCTATGCGGTGTACTATACTATATGTACATTATATATATAAGCATATGAGTTTCGTTTATTTACGCATATTTATGTCTATATGTTGACCAAGTACAAACAACATGGGCCATCAGCAGCAGCAGCAGCAACAACCACAACAACAACAACAAGAGGCAGGCAGTCTGTCAATAGACTGGCAAACGTCAATTTAGCTGGGCCACAAGAAATTGAAAATAGACAGACCCGACAAGTTGTGGAAAGTATAGAAAAAAAACGAAATAAATGGAAAATAGTTGACATGAAAAATACTTCATTTTCTTGGAACTTCAAGTCCCAATCCACACAACGTTTTATTTCAAGAGAACAACGGCAATTGATTGTTCTAAAAAGCAATCGGGTTTTCAATTTATTTGCATATAACTACATATTTGCTTGGCGACCTGAGATTCTTTTTAACCCGATATTAAAGTTTAGAAAAATAGTTATATATGGATAGGTCTACAAAAACTATCGATAATTGCGCTAGGTTAGATATAATCGTTTTTATACTCATTAGCAAAATCAAAAGCGTATTCAAGCGATATCATAGATTTCATAGATTTCCTTCTTGCTATTGAGAGGGCTGACAATTGAAAAAGTAAATAAAATTTAGAAAGTTGCAAAAAATATTATCACAAGTTCTGTTCTTGTTTACAATCCATATATTAACAGTACGTTCTCTTCGCTCAGCTAATCAATTGGTGTTATTTTATAGATTTGGCTTTCTTTCTTCATATTTAGTTAAAGAGAATTTCACATGGTAATAAATCACCTGAGACGTTAAATGTTGTAGTTGTTTCAAGTGGATGTTCGTAGTTGTTGCTGTAAATGAATAAGCTTAAAATTTCACAATTCATTTTGTGTTATGTCGACAGTTGTTTAGTGTCGGTTTCGAGTTCCGTAGCTAGACAGTCCCTCCCCCGCACCAGATACCGCCCTGTCCCCCTAAATACTTCGTTGTGTGAGATGGGGTATATAGGCCTGGCTTATATGCGTTATATAAACACAGACGTTTGTTTCTTTTCAGCTCTTTTCAAGCTGATTAGAGCTTCAGGCAGGTGTCATATTAGGTACATATATGTTATGTATACATATATCTATAAATAGGGAGAGAGGTGTTTACCGATGGGGCGTGGCCTGTGGATAAAATGTGAAATTCGCTTTGGCCTGACAACGGTTATTTAGCTGCTGCGACGCTTTAATAGTTTTTATTTTAATTTAAATTTTTTCGTTTTGCTATTTTTGAGTGCAATCCGAAAAAAAACTGCACATAAAAATTTTTGAGGCGAAAGCTCAACGTGTGTGTGTGCGCGTGTGTGGGGGGGGGGGGGGAGGCAATATCATTTCATGAGCTGGCTCCTAACTGGCATTAAATGCAAAATCAAATAACTGTGCTATGTGATCGCCATAATAAGCCAAATAACAACAGCAAATATCGTGTGTATATATACATATGTATATATATAAATGACATGCCTGCCACATTAACGCTCGATATGATGCGTTGCAGCAAATTGAAAGTAAATAAAAAATAATAACAATCGTAAAGAAAGAGTACAAAAAACACGAGCACAATATTACAAAAGCAAACGAGCAATATGGCAAATTAATTAGTTATACAAAAATGGTAAACCATAAAAAAATAAAATTGTGAATATAATAGCATTAAACAACAACAACAACCAAATTTAATAAGGATACACAACACGCGCTGCGTATGAAAAATGAATTGCAAAAACAAAACAAACAAATAAGAAATAAAAATATATAATCAATTTTTTGCACATCAAATTCAAATTATGCACAAGTGAATAATTGTGGCATTATTTTCTCCTTGTTTTCAATAACAGCAGACTAAATAAATAGAACTATGTTTATATAAACTAGATGCATATAGAAAAAAAGAAAAAAGAGAAATAATAATATAGCTTGTATTTTAATATAGCCCAAGTGGCCCATAAAAACAAGTTGCCCTTTTGTGTAACACACTCTGTGTGTGTGTGCGCGCGTGTGGCGCCATCTAGCGGCCCATAAATATGAAAAATCCAAATACAAATATCATGGAATGCAGCAATGGCTTAAACAACAACAACAACAACAGCAAGAGTAATACCAACAACAACAGCAGCAACAGCCTCACAGCGTCCAATATCAACGGAAACGGAAATGGCAATGTTAGTGAGCTGCAGCTGCGCCCTCTGTCGGCCAAAACAGCGCTAACAACATGTGCAACAGCAGCAACAACCCAGCCCAACAGCAACAAAAACAGCGGCAACAACAGCAACAACAACAACAACAAATTGTGCGGCTCCGGCATGTCGCCGCACTCGCCACCCCCGCAGCAGCCCACAAACATGGCCACAAATGGCCATCAGTCGTATCCGGCGATAACGGCAACGTATTGGCTACCGCCACCAAATCCGGCGCCATATTTAGTTCCAGGTAATTAGTGTTACTTGCAGCCGTAGCCAAAAGACCCCATCTCGGGCTTTCACTAACTCCAATACCCTCCTCTTAGCCCGCTCGACAGCCTGCCTCAAAACGTTGCAAATTATATTTTCGTGTTTATTGTAAAGCGCGCGAGGAATACACTTAGCGAATAACAATCAACTATTTCGGAGCATAATCAAAAAACTTGTTAAAAATCTAGTCAGCAGAATTTGTACATTAAGTCAAATATTTTTTGCATATGCTGAAAATTCTTTTTTCTACAAATTTTTCTTAAGTTCTACAATTTAAAATACAAGACTTAAACCCCAGATTTCAATTGAAAATCTCTTAGGAAAATTTAAAAATGTAATGAACTAAATATATAAAGCAGCAGATGATTTAGTATTTATTTTTATTTAACAAATTCATTTAAAATTACACAAGTTATAGCCAGAACGGCTTAGGTCTTCTGGCCGTTCAAACAGGAATTTAGAATTGTATTTATAATTTTTCTTCGAGTGTACAAAGCATGTTGTAGTGGGGCACAAGGAGCCGGCAACATAGCTCGTGTCGTGTTGCTCGTGTAGTTGTGTGTGTGTGTGTGTGTACCGTTGTCGTTGTATTTTATTTCCATTCGGTTTTTTCTCGTATTTTGCTTAGTCCGGAGTCGCGCTGGCAAGTGGCAAAATGTTAAGCCAGTGTGTGAAGCTGGGGCTGGATTTTAATGCTGCAGGGGCCCGTATCGGAATATCGGTACGTGTCTGCGTGGGTGTGTGTAGGCATGTGTGGGGGGGCGTTTTGTTTTGGGCATCGGTTGCATGCAACGCAGCGGCGCCTCGTTTTTGTATGTAATTTCATTTGCAAACGCCACTTGCTGGCTACTAATTAAATTTTAGCTTTGTCAGGGGATTTGCACTTTGGGCATGTGGAGAACATTTTGTTTTTGGACTTTTGTTGTAGCTACTGTTAACTGTTGCTTGTGGGGCTGCCACAACTAAACAATTTGTGGCTTAACGAAGCAAGTGGCCTTGGGTAAACAAAATTAAATAACAAAAGCAATAAACGACTTTTTAAGTCATAGTTAGAAAATGCTTAAGTAAAGCTAAATATAATAGAATTAATATAGATATTTATTTATTAATGTATTTTATTTCTTGAAATTAATGCAAAAAATATATGCAATTATTATACAGTTTTTTTGTTTTTTAATTCAATTTTTATTATTTTTATTATTTATTTATATTTTTGGATTTATAGTATATTTTAAGTTTTCTTAATACATAAAGTTATTTATTACTTTCACAATTAGTATTTATCAGATATTGTAGTTAATATTCTGTAGATGAACAATATTTTTTATAGCTTTAATATATATTATTTATTGCTTTTATTAATTTAAAAATGTTCCCTATCCATCAAAAAAACAATAAAACTCAATTTAACCATTGGATACGTAATCGTTATGCACATTAAGGGGTGCGTTTTATATGCATATGAGTTACAGTTGAATTTTGCACCCATAATGTAAAGTCCATCCAGCTGTTGAAATTGTTTGTTGTAGAATTATTTTCTAACTACGCCAAATGAGTGCTGTGCATGCAAATCAATATCAATTTACGATCTAATACATTTCCGCTGTTGCGACTTGCATACAGATTGCTCCAAATATGGCTAATACAAACGCAGCACAAAGTATAGCCCGTTTCTCTCTCTCTCTCTTTGTCCATCTGTCTTTGTCTCACTCCCTTTCTTTCTCTCTCTCCTTTTTATTTAACTTTCTCAATAAGTTTCTTGGGGCTCTGGCCGCAAGCACATGCAAAATTTCTAACCTCAGGCACACACACACATACACACACACAGCACATTTGGGAATATAGCTTTTGGGATTTTGGGCATTGCTGGATTGCAGTTTGTGTCTCTAACTTGGGGCGATAGGCGTGGTAGGGGCGTTACTCCGAAGGCGGGGGGACAGTAAAATGTTGGCTTGCTTTGACGTTTCTATCCATGTGGACGCTGCTGTCGTCGTCAGCGTCTAACTATGCGCATGACTTGCATATTTATGCGATATATGCGAAATGAATTGTTTATTGTTGTTGCTTCAAAAGAAGAAGAAGAAGAAGAAGCGGCAGTAACAACAGGCCGCAAATAATGATAATAAACAAGCAGCGCTGCGTCAAAAGCCAAAATACAAAAAGGTTATAAATAAATAAAGATCTATTTGAATAAATGAATGAGTGAATGCATGAATAGCCGTGTTCGAAAGCAACCAACTCAAAGTATGACGAGCACAACAAGTGCATGCGGTGATATTTTTAAAGCAATTCGATGCAGCTGACACGTACCCCATCGCCAGTAAAAACACTGAGAGAAAACCCTGATACTCAACTCTAGAATAAGGGACAAAAAGTTCAATTCGTTTTGTGTGTGAAAGCACAAGTATGAGTAATTATTCATATGAAAATAGTTGTTGATGTTATTATAACTCTTTAGTCACGCACAAAATAATAATCATAAGATTTGCGTAATTGTAAAAAAATTGTAATTGTAAATGCTTTTAAAGCAAATAAAAAAACTTATAGTTATAATTTTTCTGAGATACAAAGAAGTTATTAAGTACAATTTATTCTTGAATATTCTTAAAAGCAGTATGAATAAACATTAAAACGAAAATTGCTCCCTTGTGTAACAAAAAGTGGCCAAAAATGTAAATTTATTTAAATTATTACATCATTGTTAGCTTAACTATACTCAGCTTAAATTGTCAGATTAAGATAGTTGGATTTTGATCACGTACTCACTTTAAATAAAAAATGCAGCAACTTTTTCTTAAAGTGTGCAGCAGCAGAACTAATCATTTTATGAGCAGATCAAATGACGAGCAGCCATCGGAGGGGGAAGAGGGGGCGGGGCAACTGTTGGGCACAACACTCAAAGTCAAAATGGCTGTCAGTCAGAATGAAGCGTAGCAGCCCGTGCAAATATCTGGCTATATATGTTGTGTGTGTGTGTGTATGTGTGAGCGTGTGTTACATAAGGTTGTCAGTTTTAGAATTTTGTGGCATAGCATTAGGTGCGAGCAAGAGGGAATGCAAGTGTCATTATCGCTATTTCGGTCACACGCAACGAGCGCAAATGTGTTAACACAAATGTAACACGTTTCGCTGTGGCAACAACCAACCAACAACAACAACAAACGCTACACAAACAACAACAACAAAACCTTGCGCGTCGCCATGTCACGTAGCTGCTTTTGCATGTCAACGGCAGTCGAGGGGAATCCCCCACTCCCAACAGCAGAAGATTGTGCCAGCAAACGTAACTGTCACATTGGCGAGTGTCAAGAAAATTGCTGGGTCTGAAGCTGCCTTGCCAGCTTGGAAGAGCAGGGAAAAACCAAAATTTGCTTTCCGAACTTCAACTTAAAACATAAAAATAAAAATTATTTTCAATCAACTGCCTCCTCTGATCAGATACTGATGATCATTATTTGCCTGATAGTTTCAGATTTTAGCAACTGTATGTTAATAACAAAAATAACACGCGTGTGAGAATTGTGCAAACGTTAAATGAACTTGATTTGAAAATTTAGCCAAAACACGCAAATACATCATTGACTTGAAGTTAAGAGTAGAAATTACGAGAGGATTAAGAGAATGGAAGAGACTTTTTTGAGCAAATTAATGACAGTTCATATAATTAAAATGTGTGAAAAACTTTAGCTTGGGAATAAATTTAAAATTCAGTCTAACAATTTAATTAACAATTTAATAGAACAAAAACCTTATGCAAAATATAGCAGATCAATGCGAGAGATATTATACTTACAAATTAAAGCCAACTTAATGTTTTCATGTGCTTTAAAAGCTGCTTGACTTTTATTTATTTATATAATTATGTAAATTCTTCAGAATCTTAAGGCAATCTCATTTTCAAGGTTTTTTAAAGTTGTACTAAGCAATACCAAATCTACAAATATTTTATAATAAGCAAAAACTATAAGTTAAATGAATAAATTTGTTCTTTAAAAGTTTTTCTTTTAAGTGAACAAAATTGGTCATATTAAGTATTGAAATATTTAAAGGATTTCTGGCAGCATTTGCAAAACATTTTATGACATTTTTGAATATTCATCCCACAGAAGTAATTTCAGAAATGATTTGCTTATTGAATGTCAACAAAATACGGTTTTCCTATGCAAAATTCCGACAGTTCCTTTGTTTTAAGTTGACTGTGACTTTCTCAGCTCGTTTGGGTCAATTTGTTTGCAGCTAATTTCCTGAACTATTGAAAATTTTACTATACGCCCACTTTTAACCCATGCACACCCACAAAACACACACACGCGCGCACATACACACTTGTGAAACCAAACGTCAAATGGCAGACAAGTGACCAGAGAACACAAATACGAGAATTCTGTGGGACCCTTCAATGAAAACAACAAATATTCCGTTGTTGTTGCCGCACATTTTGCATAGACAATGGTGCGATAGACAGACAACAAAAACAACTTTGAATGCGTTACAGTTCAATACAGACAGCCAGAGTGGATAAAACCAATGTGGTGCTCGGGATAGGTGGGGAGGAGAACGGGGCCGAGGCAATAGGCGGCGTATTGGTCGCTCGATCGAATGTGCGTCCCATAAGAACGAAATTAAATTCTGTCGCGACAATACAACATGCGGAATACGTAATCAATTGCCGACATCGATATAAATACAAATATACGTAGTAGCAGATACTCTCTCTATATATGTAAACAAATACATACTTATTTGTCGCTTTAGCTGTTGCCGTAACTTTATTCCGTATCTGTGTCTGTCACCGTTCAGCACAGGGCCCGTGCATATATTTACATTGGCAAAGTACATAGAGTTCGATTCCAATACTAAAACCAAAATGCAGACGAAAGTTCTTACAAAACACTTTTTGAACTTTGACAGGGAACAAACGAAAACATCTCATGCACATTTATTGCCTATTTATCTGAGCAATCGTGTGCGACTTCTATTGATGTGAATTGGAGATGAACTCCGGCTGTGTTTTCCTATTTGCCACAAAAACACGCACGACTTAACAGAAGGGGTTCGTGTTGAATGGAATTGAATATTTGTGTGCGTGTGTTGAGTAAAAAGAAACACGGCTCTCAGAAGTTTCTTATACGCACTAAACACGTCTCAATGCGTAGACGATTCTAACACGACTTTCGCCTGATCTTAACACGAATCACGCACGACTCTAAAGCGACTTTAACACGACTACAACACGACATCAACATAATTTCAATTTAAAACGACAATAGCACTAAATTATCACGTTTCTAATACATCTTGGAGACGACTTTAACACGACTTCAAAACACCTTCAAACCGACTATTAAGATTTTAAACAAATTAGCAGAACCTTGCAAGGCTCTTCG
Source organism: Drosophila robusta (assembly GCA_035043565.1). Lineage (NCBI taxonomy): Eukaryota > Metazoa > Arthropoda > Insecta > Diptera > Drosophilidae > Drosophila > Drosophila robusta. The sequence goes on along the minus strand of JAWNMW010000583.1, from coordinate 4,494,532 downwards.
CGGCACTGTGTAACATTAGACGACAAGATTCAAGCAAAATTCAAAATAATAGGACAGAATTCAACACGACTTAACACGACTCTGACGACTCAGATCGATTTTAAAAGAACTAGGTTCAAAAACTTATTTTTTGATCGTGTTTCAAATCTTTTCCTCGTGTCAAGCTACAAAAAATGTGACACGCGCTCAGTTCTAATGCGAATTTCTGTTATTGCGTATATGCATTGGTGTGTGCAGCTGTCTCCAGCATATTATTCAACACTGGCACAGGGGGAATGCAGCAGGGCACATGGATCGCCCTCAACTTGAGAACATTTTCAATTTTGCATATGCAATAGCCAATAGTCAAAGTCTGCCCTGCATTCTGCAGTGCCTGAGGTTCGCATATTTAGCATAGACAAGTTTTGAATTGAGTGTGTGTCAGGGTGTCTTTGTGTGTGTGCGAGTGTGTGCATCAGAGAGAACGAAATGTTTGCTAATTGAGCGAAGCACTTAATAAATGTATGAGAACTCAAGGGCAAACGGGCAGAGTTTCCAGTCGAAAGAAGTAAAGCTAAACATATGTAAGAACGTTGAAGTCGTTGTATCTGGGTTGGGTTTAAACACAGAACCTACAGCACAAATAACACCAAAGAGTTAATTACAAACTAAGATATCCAACAAGATTTATTTGCAATCGTTAAACACTTCAATAATAACAATAATAATAATAATAATCCACATGCACACAAAAAAATGCTTGCACTTGACGCATTGATGCTGAAAATATAGATTTTTTTAATTTGTGAGGAAGGGAATTATGTGATCTTTAAAGTAGGGTGATTTATATGGGAGTTTTAATTCCAGCTTCTTAAAATTTTGTGAGTTTGAAATATTTTACCATTTCAGAGTCGATTTTAATATTGCTTCTTATACAGAAAGTGAAAAGTGATGAAAATTACTAAATAATGCAAGAAAATATATATATTTTAAATGTAGAATCAATCTAGAAGATAAACTATGAATAAAATGCCATCAGACATGAAAATCGGTTAAGTTTTGACAAAGTTATGGGCGTTTGAAATATGGGAGCTATGGATCCGAGAGCTTTACATGTCAAAGTTTTTGTAAATTTTTGCATGATTTTTGACAAAAAATTTGACCCCCTCAGAATCGGTTTTAATGTTGTTTTTTATACTAATTGTGACCACCACAATCGATTAAAAATAGAAATTCCGGATTCAAAATTTTGAAAAAAAAATTTTTTACAAAATGAGTAAGGGGGTACATGCTTTTTTTCACAAAAAATTAAAAAAAAGTTATTTTCAAAAATGCATTTATTTTGAATGCAGAATCAATCTAGAAGATAAACCATGAGTAAAATGCCATCAGACGTGTAAATCGGTTCAGTTTTGACAAAGTTATGGGCGTTTGAAGTATGGGAGCTATGAGTCCGAGAGCTTTACATCTCAACATTTATATATATTTGTCACACTATAGGTAATTTAATTTGGACCCCATTTAATTCACGACCTGTTCATCATAATGTTAGCCGCCGCAAATACAATTAGCGTTAATAAAAGCTAATGACATGCGCGCTGCCAACCACTGCGACAAATGTGCAGAATCATTTAAATCAGTTGGCAGCCTTCAACCACCGACATTAGCTGTGTGCGGTATGCCAAAAGAAGGAAAAGTGGGCGAAAGGGGCGGGGCCACTCGCTTCATGCTTTGACCGGACGGCGTCGTCGACAGCCGGGAGCAGCAGCAGCAGTTGGAGCTGAAGCTGAAGCTGTTGGAGTTGAGAGCCCCCGTCGGAGTCGGAGCCAGCACGTTTCGATTACGTTGGCAACACTTCCGGGCCGCGGGCGCCGCAATTTCCGCAACGCTCGCGCGCTGCATTCGTTTGGGCAATCGCCAAACGGCCAACAGTCAACGTCAACGCGAATGGTGAATCTATGGGGCAGGATCTGTTTTTTGTTCGGGCTGCTGTTGCTGCTCGTTGCAGGTTTTGCTTGAAGGGTTCATTTTTGTATTATGTATACTGTGTATGTATATATATGTTTATGTGTATTTATACCCTGTAACTATTAAAAACTTTTAGACCAGGATATACTGCAGCAGTGCAGATGTATGACAGACAGCAGAAGACATCACCGATTCCATGTTCTTATTATTCAAGTATTGTTAGCCAGCATCAAAAAGCGTATTAGCATCCCCGCCCCTTCCTCCATCTTTTTTACTATCCGTCGGTATCCCCTTCCTCTACCCACCAGAGCGTCTTTCCTCTATTCATCCTTTATAAAAGCTAAGGCCTTTAAATTAAAAATATAATTTCTCGTATATCATACACAAATACACATTTTTTTCGTTCATTCTTCTTTATTTTTAAACTGTTGACCAAATTTGAAGTAAAATATCGAGAATACAATTTTGGAATAAGTTTTTCTCATATAGCAATACACGTAAATAGTTTATATATTTTAACTTATAAATTTCGAAAACTTGCGCAGAAATATAAATTTTCAGCATATTTATCTTCTGTATTTAAGCGCTGCAAAATAGTATATTTTATTATTTTATTTTGTTTATTCAGCAAACCGCGTACCATTTACCCTTTTATCTGAATATATGCTAATAATTAACACTATTATTATATACAAATATTAATTTAAAATTAGTTTATCGCAAATTTACACAGTGTATAGGGTATCTCTCGTCTAACTCGCTCTTCAAGACCCATTTAATTTTTTATTTTTCATTGACCGAAACGTTTTGACTGCGCTTTGTGCTGCTGGCTCATACAATTACCGCTGGCCGCCAGCAATTCCTATTCTAATGTGCCGCCAATTCCGACCCCAAACAGGCCCCCTTCCCCTTTGATTTTCTCAAGTGCTTAGCTGGCACATTGCCCTAAGCTGGAAAGATGAGGGAATGCATTGCATATGCGACTGTTGCCAGACAACGCGGCAGCCTATTGACTGGCTGGCTCAGCAAGTCTTTTATTATAATTTAGCTTTATGTTTTTCTATATATTTTGTGTTTTTTTATCTTTGTTGTTTTTTTTTTGAAGCACTTTGAATTTGTTGATATGAGCTGAAAGTGCACTTTTTGTGTATCTCAAGTGGCGGCACTACAAATTGAAACATTTGAATTGAAAAACTACTTCTGCGTTGAACCAGCTCAACGGAATTCGAATTTTGTGGTCAAATGTTTGTGCTTTGCCTTGGCTTCATTGCATTCATGGGATTGCCAATAATCCCCAGCATAATTAGTAAATAGTTAGCCAAAGACCAGTTAAGATCAAAAGATCCCATTGAATTGAGCATTGCGCACAAATTATTTTGCTCACTTGGCTGCATCTCTCGAGTCTGGGCATTTCATTATGGAAATGCATTTCGACAGGCAGCAAAATCTTAAAATTTATGCCAAGGCTCAAAGTGGCAGACCAAAAGAAAAACTATGGAAATATTTACACTGAGCGACAAATGAGACACAGAATTCGATATAAAAATCAAATAAGTTTTCTGTTTCACTTTATACAAGATGTCGTTATTGATAAATTAATTAATAACTTCGGTTTATTTGGAATTAAGTCAAGAACTGCATATGAAATACAAAAATATGATTTAATAGCATTAGTTAAAGAAAATTTCGAAATTTGTTCTACGATATATTTTACGGTGGATATTTTAGCATTTTGTTAGTGTAACTATATTCCCTATTCAATATACATATTAATCTTTAAAATATTTTCATATTTAAAGCTCAAGTTTGATTTAATCATGATTAAAAAACATTCAGATATGAATTACATTTGAGATTACTTGAAACTTTAAACTGTTTGTAGCTGATACTATTAGTAAATCATGTCATTTAGTTCTAGAAGTTTACTCTCTGTATATATATATACTTATAATGGCAACTTGTGAGTACCCGTTGTTGTTTTTTTTCTCATCTGATTATTATTTGGCTTTTGCATTGCTGCTGACGTTGTTGCCGGTCGTGTCTTTACCTGAAACTGGTTCTGGTGACGCACGTGCTGCCTGTTAATGCTGATGTGAGACAATGAGCGTTGCTCTCGACAACAACAGTAACAGCAATAGCAATAGCAACAGCAACAGCAACAGTAGCAGCAGCAACAGCAACAGTACGCTGCGTATTCATAAGATACATTTGCTTGTTACTTGACGTCGTAAAGTATCTTATGTCATTTCTATGCGACGCCACAGCGCGCTGCACATTTAATCTTGAGGTGTTCTGCATATTTGCGGCTTTGGCGGCGACGTCACGTCAAAAACACTTGAATTGTCACTCAGTCACCCAGTCAGTCAGTCAGTCGGTGAGGTGAGGTGAGTGAGTTTGGCAGCGAGGGAGTTTCGTATACTGACAGCTACCCAAATGCGACCAAATTCTCTCAACGTTGTCGCTGACAGTCGTAAATTCTTTAAGGTATTTTTTCCTTCTTCTCTCAGTTGTAACTTTTGCGCTGCTTTTTGATTTGCCTCAAAATTATTCGCCATGCGCTTTGCATAATAATCAACAGGGATTCTCATACAGCCACTGCGTCAAGCAGAGATAGCACTAGACGGAAGACGGAAGAGCGAGATAGAAAGAGAAAGAGAGCAATTGTATGGCATGCCAGGTGATTACTTTGTTGCCCAGAGAATTGTAGTGCGGGGAGGCATACAGAATCTAATATGCGACTCGCCTTTGATTTAAAGCTGAAAAATGTAGAATTGCTGTCAATGCAATAGTAATAACATTCAGTCTGCATAATAAAGGGCTAAGTCAGAAGTACAATAATTAATTACTATGCAGATTAAAGAATATTTCTTTTTATTTTATATTTTATGTAAATAAATTAAAAATTATTAAATCTTTAAATCAGACTGATATAAAAAAATCCCCCTCCCTTAGAAGTTTCTTTAAATAGGTTTTTGTACCGAATGTAGCACACGCAATCGATTAAAAATACAAACTTAAGATTCAAAATGTAGAAAATATATATATTTTGGAAAAATGAGTATGGGTATGAGTAAAATCATGCAACTTTCACCAAAGCTAGAGTAGTTTAAAGTTGTTAATTACGAAAATAATTATTTAAATTTCCAAATTTGTTAGAAGCCAGGCAAAACTACGGTGGCGTCTTAGCCAGAAGCAAGAAACAAGGCATGTTAAGTTTCAATTAAAATGTTTGCATAAAACATTGCGCCGCCACAAAAGGATGGATGCGATTTGCATGATCCGCCGAATCAAAAACATTTACCGTTTTCAATTATAACATAAACACATGGCACAAGGCACCCAGCAAGCGCAGGCACAGGCACTCATGTAGAGGGTTGTTGTTGTTGTTTCTGGCGTTTATATTTGTTGTTGTTTGTTGTTCAGATTAAGCGAGCGCGGCAGACTTAATAAATGAAAATGCAATGCACATGTGAAGCCGCCGTTTTTGAAGTGTTGCAGCTGCTGTGTGCGAGTGTGTGTGTGATAGTGTGTGGAACAGGAGCAACTTTTCACATATTCGTATCTGTTTGGATTGTTAAGTAGTTGACGCTGCCGCTGCCTCTGCTGCATAAATATTTATTGCATATTTTGCAAGTGAGTTGCCAAAAGTGTTGAACAACGAGCCAAAGCAGCAGCAGCAGCAGCAAATGCAGCAGTTGCAGCTATGTAATTTGCGCTTGTTTTTACATTCATTTGAAACACTTTACGCCATAATTACTACCAGTTTACATTCAATAGCTGCATTCAACTCCATTTAAATGCAGTCGAGTGTGTTTAACTGAAATAGAATCTCCATGGCATATGTTGAAATATATTTAAATTTTAAAGCAGCGAATTTATGAATATGTGAATACAGATGAACAACTAAAATTGGTATTAAATTATATTACTGAACTACAAGCGTTTGAGAGTGTGTGTAGATATGTTTATGTATATGTAACATCGACTAGTAACAAATAATTATTTATTTATTATTATTAACCACACAACAAATTATTAGCAATTAATTATAAATTTGAACTAAAAAAAGATAGCAAGTACCTGAAAATTGGCCATTTTCATTTTATGGATTACCCAACACATTATATCCTCTAATACAAGTAGCTTTTTAGTAGAGCTAAAAATAATAATGCACCGTAAATTTTCTGTAACATATCAAAACGCACTCATCACAACCCAAACACACAGACACACACGCAACTCATGGCGTAAAAGCATTCAGTGCTCATTTCTTATCTCTGGAGGCACCGCCGAATTCAGATCCCTGGGCTGGCAAAGTTTATAGCATACCCCGAGGGACTGCTATACGCAACCAAAACTTATTGCGGTGCAAAAATTTTTATGTTTTAATTCAATTAGGCGTTGGGCCACGCCCACGCTGGTGGTTTGGAAAGTTTAGCAGGGTCGCGACTGTGGGCGACGCAATTATTGCGCACATTTTCAACATTTTTCAAGTTTATTTTTCTGGTTTTTTATAATTCGTTTTTTGGCTGTGCAGCCTTCGCGAATTGCGCCGACAACATATTTGCATAATTTTGCAATAATTGACAAGCGGAAAATGTTGATGCGGAAACGGAAATTAAAACGGAATTTCAACTAATTTCCCATGCAGTTGTAAGAAAAATTATATATAATTTACATATGTATGCAGACAATCCATTCAACAAATGAAAAGAAAAATATTAAATTCGCTGGGAAATATTTAAATGTTTTTATTATAATTATGAAAACTGCAATAAATACAAGAAAACATTAAAAACAGATTTAATTATATTAAAATTATATAATTTACAAAAGTAATAAACAATTAATGTAATAAAATGTAAAGAATGCGAATTTACCTAAATAACCAAATAAAAAATTGTGAAGTAATACAAATTAAATAGTAAATACAAATGCATATTAACATTTTTGTATTGTTGATAGGGAAACTGCAAATTTATTCAAAAACAGGTTTACTTTTAATTTTATAATTTTAAAGCAATAATTAATATATATTTAAAAGTAATAACAATAACATAAAGCATACGCCCTGTATGGCAGCCAACTATTTTATTTGCCTCCCAAAAATCTCTAAAACTATTTGAGCTCAACTAAAGCCTCATTTATGTGGCATTTATTAGGTTTGGGCAAAACACAATTACAATCACAGCCATTAGCCAGGCTTGTTCACATCTGTTTTTACACATGTATTGCTTTACAGCTTTTGCCGTAACGCCTGCGGCTATGCTTTGAATAATGTTGTATGTTTCTTAAACCCGTGCCTCCCCTCAGAGCAGCATTGCCAATTGGCGCCAGTTAGTAATAGAGTTTGGGTTGCTGCTAAATCCCACATAAGTTTACATATTTATCTAAGTGTTTCTCTGCTTTCTCTCTATATCTCTCCCCCTCTCTCTCTTTCTCTTTGTCCCTCTCTCTTTCTCTTGCTCCTTCTCTATACCTTCACAATAACAAAGCATTTTAATGCAGAGCACATTAGAAACGATTTCCCAGCAATCCATAGAATTCATATGCATGTGTCTGTCATATGTCTGCAAGTGTGTGTGTGTGTGCAAGTATGTGCATAAATATATTTATGCAAATCGTAAACACTTCAGGCATATTTTCTTCCTCAACATTTCGCTCAAAACTATGAATGCTTTTGTCCTGGTTAATGCATTGACTTTTGTTATCCTTATGCACTTACTACGGCTTATTGTTTGATGGCAGAAATCAATTTCATCTTCAAAACATAATATCGCTTAATTATAGTTTCTGTCTCTTAATCCTTTTGCAAGAAAACTGATTTAAATCCATTATCTATATTACCGAACAAAATATATATTTCAAATATATATATTTAACTCTGAACCTTTTTTCCAGATATTTTAAAACTTTATTAATTTTGAAATTTAAAATTATATATCACATATTTTATTCATACTTCGCCTTCTTTGAACGAAAGAGTATGCAGCAGTCCATCAACTGCAGTTCAATTCACCTAAAATCTTGTAAAATGTTTTGCAATTTCCATGGCATACTTAAGTGCGTTTGATTGTGTTTCTGGTCTAAAAGTATGCTGCACGTTTGCTACTTAGCTTGTAAACATTTGCAGCAGAGCTTAATTTGTTTATGCTGAATAAATAAATGATTGAAATAATTAAAATTCACTCGGCGCCTAAACTTTAAAGAGCGCCAAAGAAAATTCAAATTCAAATTTAATTGCCAGGCAAATTGAATGCGATGCCTGCTTGAATTAACTTTCGAGCCGGTCACAAAATGCAACTGCAATAAGATAAAAGATCAGAGATAATATAAAAAGTGTGCACATGACAAAGTTTTCGTTTTGGGCTTGGAGTGGCAGTGGAGAGAAAGTTGATGTCTCAAGTGTGAAGTGAATTACATATATGGATGCACACACACACACAGACACACATAAAGATGGGAAGACACAAGTGCAGTTTCCGTCTTTGACTGTGCACATAAATCTTAAGACAGTTAACGACATCATATGCCAACTCAGGAGTTTGCCACGAGGGAGGGCGGCATCTTAGCCCCAAAAATTATACGCCGCGTGAAGCCGGCGAACTTTATGCGAATTTCATTCTCTGCATAATTGTAAGACGGAAGGCACGAAGGCGGCAGTTGCAACAAGCAGTTGCAGCTCGAGAGGACGAAGTGTGCACGTTGCGCCAGTTGAGGAAACCAATTTGTGGTAATTGTCGTGAAATTGCAATTTCTGCAACTGTAATGGGGGCAGCAGCAGCAGCAAGATAGAACTCAACTCTGGCAAATGGGGGCCAAGGGGCTGCGGCATGACTTGGTTAAATGAGGTTCCTTGACTGCATCGGTTAAGAAACTGCGACTGCGACGGCGTTGAGGTGATGTGATATAGTGGACGTTAAAGTCAATAAATGTCGAGTAATTGCGTTCGTTAATGTTGCACATGAGCATGTCGAGATTTATTTTGTATGAAATGCAAGAACAATACTTGACTTTTATACACTTTAAATTAAAAAAATTTTTAAATAAAGGGTATGAAATTATAAGATAGTAATAGTAGGCTTCAGCGATTTAAGGTCTTAATAAATATTGCAGTATAATAAATTATGTGACCAGTGATTAAACGTCAAACTTTTGCCGAATTTTCTTAATATCATATAATTATATTTACTTTAGTTTTAATTTTTTTTTGTTGTTTTTTACTAATATTCATAGCACAATTGCAAGTGTCTTCGCCGTGCAATATTTAACAGGCATTTGTTAGCAAAATCCAAGACTTACACTTAAAAACATATATAACAAGCCTTCGCCTGGCTTTATTTGCCAAAAATATATACTTTATGCTTTAAAGAAGGTGAATGCATTTTATACACTGCAGCAATGGCCAGCTTGATTCGAATAATACTTGCAGCAATATTTATAGTTCTTTATCGTTGGCGCAATTTACGGCACGTCAGAAACAGCAAACGCGCACTCGCAGATACAGCGCAGATACTCATAGATACTTGCAGATACTTGGCTCTACTTTGGCCATCTTTATCGGTGCAAAATCACGTGCGCATAAAACTTTCCAATCAGCGTCGCTCGCTAGCTTTCTTCCCTCGCTCTCTCTCTCTCTCTTTCTCTCTCTCTCTCTGTCTTGCCTGCCAGTGGCAGCTTCAAAAGAGGTGCTTAACAAGCTCTCAGCAACAACATCGTTGCACCTGTCGCTGAGTCAGTTGCAATAAGTTGGCAACGGTGTGGCCAGAATGGGAGGAGGGGTATTTTTTTCCTTTTGTCATAGTTTTGTTATCTTTTGCTGGCGCAAAGTTGCAACTTGAAATGGCAAATCCATACAATAAATATATAAAATGTTACCTTCTGTGTCACACCTGAACTAACCTCAAATAAATTTCTCGCACATGTGTCAAGGCTGCTGCTGCCGCTGCTGCAAACAAAAGAACGTACAAAGTGCCATCCATGTATGTATGTATTTAGCACAGGAGTGCGGAAAAACTTTCCGTTCGATAAGACCAACGGCCAAGTCCAGAGGCTCTAGCTGAGTGCTATGCGTGGCATATCCACCACCGCACCGAAAAAAAGAGGGAAAAATGAAAAGCCCTACGTCTCCTGTCGAAGCGCAACAATTTCCAATCACTTCCGTTGCAGCGACACAATTTTCTATATTTATACTTTACGACAGAAACCCCCAAAAAGGGTACAGAGTGCGGGCAAGAGAGTGGTGGCAACAAGTGAACAGAAGTGAAGTTAAATACCCTTAGGAAAAATCTTAACCATGCCTAAACTTCAATTTTTTTAAGACTGAAATATAAAATGCCCTTGCCGTACCACAAACAATATTAATATTAATAAATAATATTATAACACTTTTTCTAAATGTATGCTATACTTTTCTTCGCCCAACAAAATAAACCGATAATTAAACAAACCAAAATTTAATAGTAATTTAAAAACTAAAACACACTTTATCGGATCACAGAAAACAATTTAAAATATTATCAAAATTCTTCCTTATTTTTGCTCGGCATTTAAAAGTAGGCTGAATAATTAAAAGCTCTTTCGTGAAGCCCTAAAAGTCAAACATGCTCAAGTCAGTATATTTTAAAGTTGTTTGAATAATTAAAGAGCTCTTTTCGTGACCACACAAATATTTAATAATATTTTGAAGCCCTAAAAGTAGCTCAAAAATAGTTTATTTCCTGAACTTAAGCAACAACAGCTTAAAGTCACACAACCCTTAGTAAGGGTATTTGAAAATGGTTTGAATGCACGCTTAGTTTGTTTTTGGAGCTAGCTTCCGCTGGAATTGGTTACCAGCACCTCCTTTTTGTTGCACCCCTGTGCCGCACACCTTTATTCCACCAAACGACACCACGTTGCGTATGAGTGTTGTCTATGCAACGAAAACTTTGCGGGGGGCAGTGGGAAGTGTGTGGGGCGTGGGTGGAGCTGCTCTAAAGTGTTGCAAAATGAAAAGTTTTCATGCGCTTTGTTGTTGCAATGATTCGATTTGTTGCGATTGCGTTTTTAGTCTTTTGCATGTGCGCTCCAAAGTTTTTGGCCACACAACACTTGCAACGCACTTTGCACAAGGGTCTGTTATGGCGAGGATAGGGTATTGGGGTGCAGGAGCAGTTGCATATGCCTTTTGTGCTTGGCCCAAGATAAAGCAATGCAATTGCCACACAAAAAGTTTGCTCACAAATACCCTACTGGGTCCCAGCAGCATTCGAGCTTTGTTCCATGGATTTATTGTTACAACTTAAAGTTATTTCCTCTCGGTGGCAACTTGGATGCGGCAAGCTGCAGCTTGCTTGTAGCAGCTGCTTGTCAATTGTGCTGAAAATGGCTTTAAAGTTGCTGCCAAAGTTGCTCGCTGATTAATGATGGTCGATATATTCTACAAATATTACTCATACGACATGTTTAATAAGTTACACTAAAAAATGGCGAGCTGCCATAAAAATGGTTAACACACACACACACAAATTGCTGCATGAATATGCCCCTTTTTTAATGCCGCTCTTATGATGCTCATTTTGGCTTGTTGAGAGCTCGTCAAGCGCTCAATGTTTCATTTAGGCAGTTAGTCAAAACTAAGGCTACAATTGTACAGTCATGAATGCCAGTTGAAGCTCGAGTCAAGTGCCACGCCCTAAACACACAACTACCTTACAAGCATAAGTATGAGTAGTTGTTAAGTTGAGCTGCAAAAGGAAAAATAGGCAAATAAAAACTTTGCTGTTGAATGTGAACGACTGCGCAATACTCTGCCGGTGGAATAATTGATAATAATAATAGCTGGAACAAAAAACTATTTGACTTTGGAGTAAATGAATATAACACAGTGATACCTTAACTTTAAACTGTAGTTATATAAATAAATTTATCTATGTGAATTTCGGCAAATTGTGTAACGGAAGTGGGCGTGGTAAATTTTTTAAAAAAGGTCATCAGTTTTAAGCTGTTTTAGATTTTGGGGACTTGGTAAGATAACTTTTGGATTAAACTTTAAGAGATCTTATTCCGCTAAGTTTTAGAAGTTGAGTTTTAAAAATATAAATACTGTCGCGAATAATTTAAAATCATAAACAGGACATTTATACATACCACGAGAGGGTTATTGCTCAAGACGAATATACCCTTTTACCAATTAACAGCGTATAAAAACGCAACCAAAACAATTAAAACTGTCGCCATGTTGCGTGCTTGTTTATTTTTTTAAATAAGCCCAAAACACGCCCCTTGCTGCATTTTATAATTGTTCTTTCTTTTTTGTTTTTGCTACTTGAACTTTTCATTATATAAATTGCTGGAATTTTTCCAACAATTTTACAACATTTTTACATATAAATAATTTTGCTTATTTTCTTTTTGTGATTTTTTTTATAGAGCGCAAACTTTTTGTTGGCATGCTGAATAAAAAATACACGGAAGCTGATGTGAGGCAACTATTTACGGGCCACGGCACCATCGAGGAGTGCACCGTGCTGCGGGATCAGGTGGGGCAGAGCAAGGGCTGTGCCTTCGTTACATTCGCAACCAAACAGAATGCCATTGGGGCGATCAAGGTGAGTGGATGCAGGCGGGTAGAACTATATATATGCATTGGCGTAGGCTGGATTTTTCTTGGGGGGTTTGCAAAAAATATATTTTTTAATATGATATTCTTTAACAATCGAAAGCTCCCCTGCCTACGCCACTATATATATATATGCATATAAAGTCATCAAATTTGATCAGTTTGGGTATTTAAAGCCCGCTTAAAGCTCATTGTTACACTCTGCAGAGCGTTTGTGTGCCTGTGTAAGAGTATCTGTGCTGGCCGCATCGCAAAACTGTCGCAATGATTAATTGCTGTGGCGGCAAGAGTCGCGCATATAAAACATGAAACTCGCCAACACACACACACACACACATATACACACAAAAAGTAGGAGTTTATAATAACCACTGTACTAAACGATACCCTGTTAATTATGTCGAAAAGTGTCAAGTCAAAATTAAAAGCTGATGATCTTTAAAAAGCTATGAATTCTATAGAAACGAGTCTGACCGATATAGTGTTCGTTGATTCCACATCTGAGCTTTTAATTGAAAAGTAGTTTTTTAAGTTGTTTGATTGATTACAACTGAATACTGAATTATATGTATATTGCCCAAAATAAAATACTTAATATATATGCATTCATTTTGGGCTTGTGACCCAACAATCATATACATGTATAAAAATATGTTCCCTTTCCGGTGCCCATCTATGTCGTTATCCGGTTTTTAGATGTATATATAGAGCTTATCTTATCGCGTATCTTCTTATCAATCAGCATAAGCTGGCTCGTTTTTTTAGACTACAGACACAATAAATATAATAAACGATTGCATGAAGTCCAGCATACCCCGTGTACGCCTAAATGTCAATGTACAAACCGCATGCAGCTGCAACAACAACAAAGAAACATCTGCAACAACAACAACAATAGCGGCAACAGGAAGTAGAAATGCAAGCAAGACGCCGCCGCTGGCAGCGGAAGAAGTCAACAGCAATGCTTTTGCCGTAGCAGAGACCAGAACAGATTCCATGGCAAAGCCTCATGTGCCCAACCTGCAATGGTCACACACACACACACACACTAGTCACATACTAATGCAAGTTTTGCGCCGGAAACAGGCAAAATTACAAACTTCCGACAGGCAAACACAAACACATGTAAAGCACACACCAAAAGCAAGTGAGCAGGGGGAGCAACAGGGGAGGGCGGGGTTGTAGCAGGGTGTATGTGTGTGTGGGCGACTCTCAAATGTTGTCTCTGTGTCTGTGCTCCATGCACATAATTTGTCGCCTTTTGCAAGATGAATGTGTTGCGGGTGAGCTGCATTATATACAAACAGACACAAAGGCATATATATATCTATAAATATATTTTCATGTATGTGTATGTGTGTCTGTGTGTGTTGTGCAATTTTAATGGATTTGAAGTCAAATTACTGAATGCGAAGCACGCACCGAGCCAAACGCAATGAGCTGCCGCTGCAGCTGGCCAAATGATTTGGCAAGTAAGCGCTGCATCAACGTTGAGGTGCGGAGATGTTGCGGGTGTTAAGGGGGTGTAAGGGTTATTAAGGTTTGGCTTGGGGGGCGTGGCTAGTAGCTGCAAGTCATTGCAGTCCATTGACGCCTGAAAGTATGCAATGGCAACCGAGTTAGAGCGAAATGCATTTAATATTAATGTGCCATGTTTATAGTCCCAGCAATTTATTTTACCCAGAACGGTCTGCCTTACCAAATCCCAACCCCTAGCCCCCTCACTTGTTGTTGTTGCTGTTTCGCAGACAGCTTTTTGTTTAGATCTCGCGCTGAATGTTTAAATTGTGAGAAGCGAATGATGTTACAACATTTTTCATCACATGCAAATTTTTGCTTTTCACGCTGCACGCTCTAATTTGTCAAGTGGTTCTGGGCTCTTGGCTCGGACTGTAAGTAGAGTTTTCATTCAGTTGATTACCAGGTCATTTAACTCGTTTTTCAGCTGGGCAAACAGTCAAGATTACGCACTGACAGGCGACAAAATGCAGTTGCGGCTGTTGGGAAAAAACGCGACGTTGTGTTTTAAGGCTAAATTTTCTGTTTTTCGCTACTTAATCTTTTTACTTCCTTCTCCTATTTTAGGGAATTTTTATCAACAATTAAACCAGTAGATATCGCTTATCTTTAGCAATTCTCGCTGTCTGAGCAACTTAATATTGCTGGCAACATGCAACAAATTTTTAATTTCACATATATTCCATTATATATTTTTATTATTTCAATAAAGAACTTAAAAATGCAAAGCAAATATACTTTAATTTATATCTCAATATTCTATATTTAAAATATTTTCCAATCAACCTGATCACCAAACTATTTTCCTGATGATAAAAGCGCGTAAACTCGAATAATTATAGCAAGTCTATACATGAACTGATATATACATCCAGTAGTATATAACAACAAAACGTTATGCTATATATTCAGTATATATATATATAGTATATGTCTTTTAGATCCTTAATATTTTATACTATATATAAAAGAGGTTGTTGTGCTATAGAACTAGTGGTATCGTTTAGATTCTTTTATTTTATTCAACTTTTTGCCTTGCCAGCAAGGTTATTACAACAGCAACTTTAGCGACCTGTTTAAAAACTCGGAAATTTGCCTAATTACTTTGTTGCCAGCAGCAGGATGTGCCACTGCAACTGCAGCAGCAGCAGCAGCAATAACAACAGCAACAACAACAAGAGGCAACAGTAGCAGCAGCCGGTCATAAAAGTCGCGCCACAGCCGCAAGAATTATAGTCAATGTAATTAAAGAGCACTTCTGCTGGCTGGGCCAGGACACCAGAGACACCACAGCCCCACTCTGACTCTGATTCCGAGCCGGAGCCAAGAGCCCGGCCACAGCCGCCAGTTTAAACAAAACTGTCGTGCCCCGGCCACAATTGAGCGGAAGTTGGCGAGGCTCGTCGCCTGGTCGCCTGGTGGCCCGGTCTCAATGATAAAGTCTACATAAAACGGGAAATGACTAAAGTGGCTGTGGCCCATTCCGCAGCACCCGGAGCCCGGAACTGCATCTAATGCCCCGCGCGATTTGGCCTGGTTTATGTTTTAGTTTCTGCCCGTTTGTTTGTTTTGTTGGGCTTAGTGAAAGGTGTAAATTAAGTCGCTTAGGCAAAATTGTTGTGGTTTGTACCACAACTAACTGCAGCAGCAGCAGCAGCAGCAGCAACAGGATCAACAGCTGCAGGAAGCGTTGGACAACCATCAGCTTTGTTATTGCCCGCGTTTCGTAAGCTTAAGTGCACGTCATTATTTTCCTGTTGTACAACACTGCCGCCGCCGCCGCCGGCGCAGCGGCCATAAAACTTGTCAAAACAGCTAAAGTTGCCCTCGTAATGCCTGCTCGGAGCTGCTCTCAACTCACGGCAGCCGCCACAAATGACGCTTCGAGTGCAGTCGATGAGTCGAAGGCGCTGCACAATCATTCCAACTTGAATTGGGGCCATCTTGATGGATATATAAATATGTATATATATACATATATGTATGAAGTTGCTCTAGATGCCGACATTCCTTCTGAATAATGACCTACCGTAAACACTTAGAGTTTCGGTACTCAATTATAATTAAATTTTATAATTATCAAACACATATAATCTCGACAAAACAAAAAATAAAAAAACAAAGCTAGGTTTGGGTGTGAGATTCACTAACAGAACAATTACGCTGTTCAAATACGTATAGTAGCACAGAATTCATATCGTTTTGTTCTTAACATTTTAAGACCGATTCTTTCCTCATTATTTCCAAATTTAAATATTTACTAAAGAAATTTTGTATAAAATACATTCAGCGAAAAAAGGATTTCAGAACTTCTTTGCAGAAATCATTCCCTGGCCAACACATTTAAAATCCTTTTGGGTGATCTCGCCGATTTTTGTCCTTCCTACCCTTACGACCTCCACAGCTGCTGCTGCTATTATACTTCTTATATATTTATTAATATCAAGTAATAAATATCTCTACAACCTGCCCATCTTTACTTGCAGGCCCTGCACCAGAGTCAAACCATGGAGGGCTGTTCGGCGCCCCTGGTCGTTAAATTCGCGGACACGCAGAAGGAGAAGGACCAGAAGAAGCTGCAGCTGCATATGTGCATGAGTGGCGCTGTCGCTGCCGCTGCCACGCCCACGGCAAATGCGGCAACCGCGCTGATTGGCGCAGCGCCGGCAGCGACGCGGGCGAATCCCTCGATGGCAGCGGCGCTGGCCGGCGTGCCGCAGACGGTGCAGAGTGCCGGAAGTGGAGCGCAGACAGCGACGCTGATAACGGTGCCCACATCAACGGCACTGGGTGCCACACTGGCGCCGGCGTTGCTCGGCACCAGTCCGCATCACGCTCAGACGCCGGGCGCCGCAGCCGCCTTTCTCAGCGCCGATCCAACGGGCGGCTTGGTGCCCGCCAATACGGCCCAGTTGCAGCTATATCAGCATATGGCCTATGGGCTACATCCGGCACACTTTATGCAAGGTGAGTGGGGCTTAAGTCCCGCAATCACTTAGTTGATAAGCCCCAAATACCCTCAACACCCGTCGAGAACGTTCCTTCAGCTCAGTTAGTCATTACCACAACAAGAAAATCCACAGTGTTTCTTTCCCTCTCTCTCTCTCTCTCTCTCTCTCTGTCTGCATCTCTCTTTATATTTCTTTCTTTGTTTTTCACACATTTTGCTCGAAAAAAATTCCAACTTTTTCTCGTGTAATTTTCGTGTTAATTGCGCGCACTTTGTGATTTGTGTATTTTTTCGTAATTTTTTTCTTTTATTGCAACCCAAAAAAAAATATATAAAATTGTTGTTTTATTTAATTGCGTGTTTAGTTTACCTATTTGTTGTACTCATTATAAATTTTGTTTAACTATTTTACTATTTATCTATCAATTTATCTGTTTTGTGCATTTCGTTTCGAACTTTGTTGTTCGTTTGGAATTTTAATTAGCTAGCGTTTAGTTTTGTGTGTGTTCTTATGGTTTTTCTGTGTGAACTCGAATTTGGCGAGGAAGAAGTTGAAAAAGGTTATCAGCACAAAGGAAAGGAAATGATTGGCAAGAACATATATAAAAAAAAACACTTTAAATGAGCTGCGAATGCTGCAAAAACTAAATGAAATTTTTATTTGAATGGGGTTTCACTTACCAAATAAACCAATACCAATAAACCTAAATAGTCGACCATCGTTTAACCTACATAACAATATTTATATCTTAATCTGATATTCAAGCCAGGTGCCACGTTCAGTTGAGACACCTTAACTACTCCTGAATCAAGACAATTTATTCACTTACCAACCTGGAATTTAAACCAGGATCTACATTGTTCAGCTGATATTAGCCCGAGTTATATTAATCTTAATCTAATTCCTAATCTTTTAGAGCAAAAACAGTTTTTCTAGCTAGCTTAAAACTGGTACCATTTCAGGTTGAGCAGGTGTTATTTTGGGTTTATTCTACACAATTTTCCGTAATGCCATTGCACCCGGAAGATAAATGACTTTAAATGTAGCAAACTAAGCGCCCGTACACTGCAGTCATTTGTTGAGCATTTAAAAAGTAAACAAGAATTAATGTAAAACTTACAAAAGCCAGCAATGTTTTTCTTTATTCTACATATTTTTTATATTTCTGAGTTCCCTCTAAACTTGTCGTCGCTTCATTTATAACAAGCGACCTCTCGACTGGCACAAAGTCAGCCAAAGGGAAACTAACAAAGACATGAATAACAGGGGAACAGGAGCAGCCCCAATCCCACCCAGAGCCGGTGTCTCTTCAGTCATTTGCAAGCGACAACTGTCAAATAATTAATTTCAATTTAAGCAAACGAAATTTGCATAAATGTAGAACAGAAAATAAAAAATAGAAAGAGAGCAAAGACAAAACCAGTATGGAAAACAATGTAGCATAAAGGTGGGGGAAGGCAGGGACTCAACGAGTGGATTTTTCGACAGCAGGCCGGACTGTGAAGAGCACGATGAATAAAACAAAAATTCTAATAGGATTAAAAGGTGGACAGGCGCTGGCAATGGCCAAGGCAATGCCAAAGGCGTTGCACAGATTTCCAACTAAAGATACAAGCACAGTCACAGATACAGATACAGATACAGATACAAACGCAAATACAGCTACAGCTGCAGACAGACACAAATATAGCGACACGTACGTGGCGTCAATGTGAACGTGTTGCATATGCAACGGCGCTTCATTAGAATGACCAACATGCCACGCCCATGCCGACAGCGCTCTGGGACCAGGCCCAAACCCAGGTCTCAACCCCTCAGTCCGTCCGTCTGTCTGTCTGGCCAGTCTCGACGACGTGAACATTTTGCGCATAACAAATCAAGCACAAGAGTTGGCAGCAGCAACAACAACAACAAAGAAGAATGAAAGAATCACAGACAGCCGAAAGTTGAGCGGCGCGTGATGTAATTGTAGAGAAAAAAATAGTTGATGTATCCTTCACAATGCTGACTTTTGAATGCACTTAATGTGCAGAACAATTTAAATAAAATTGCGCATCCAAATTCAACTTGTTAATATTGCCATCATTGTAGAAATAAAGATAAGATAATATTTCCGTTTTAGTTTCCACAAAAAAAATACAATTCACATCATCTTGAGCACTTCCAACGAAAGATTCTAAATCTATTCCATGTCTAGACCAAGTGGTTTTATGGAGACTTCCTAAGGAGCGCATTTAAAAATAATTAATATATCTTTATTACTATTTAGAAATTGTTTACAAAACAATACATGTTTTTAAACTTCAAAAATAATAACACATAAATAACCTTTCGGTCAAGTAAAAAACATTCAAGATATGAAATTGAAAAATATATACCAAATTAAGAAGCTATTAGACCAAGACAACTTCAAATACAAATTTATATATTACTGGTTTATTTCTGCATTAAGCAAAAAGTTAATTAAAATATGCATTCCATCTAAACTTTTAAATTTTGTGCAAGAACATTTAGATTTGGTTAGGCTTAGTTTGTTTATTCAAGCGGGCTCCAAAGACATCTTTAAAATTATTTAAAAAAATTGTACTACCAATATATTATTTTTAACCGGATTCTGAATTTTACAAAATTCGAATTCTTTTAAAATATTTATATCTTTAATATCTCTAAAAAATGTCACACTTTTTAGTGCCTGATATGAAGTGTCTCAAACTGTATGTACAATTCTAAATGTACTTCCAGTTAGAGTGGCTCATAGTTGGGGGTGGGTGTAAATGAAGAACAGTTAACGGACGACGGTAAGCGTTGACAGTAAGGGGCAGAGATGGGCAGTTAGAGGCAACTTAGAGCGACGTATGCCACTTGAATAACAAATGACGTTTTTTTAAATGTCAGCAACGGACTCCGAGGCTCCGAGACTTGGACACAGAATTGGACGCTCGCTGATGGTCAGCAAATGTATGGGACGTGCCTTTTATGTGAGCGCAGTAAAAATCATAAAAAACGAGAATTTCCCCCCATTCCTGTTAAGTGTGCAACCTGTAAATGCGGCTGATTTAACCAATTTGCGTTAAAAGTTTTGAAAAGAACTTCTTTTGGTTGCACTTTAGTCAGCAAAAAAAAAACTCGCACTTGCTAATTATTTAATACGGTAAAACAGCATGTGAAGCGCTTGCCAAACGCCTTTGTGTGTGCTTTGGTAAATTTTTTCTTCATATTCCTTTTGCTGTACTTATTTTTTGTTTTGCCCACACGTCTGGCATATTTGCGCCTGCAATTTTTATAAGCCATGCCAAGGCCCAGGGGCAGCGCAGCATCAAAGACACTGCAAACAAAGCCTAAGAAAAGCATACAAAGATGGCCAAAGGCGGAGAGGATGGGGCGGGGGGTCTAGTAATGCCCAATATCCCCGGGGTACTGACAAGAAACGCTAGCATGTAAACAAATGCACAAGACAGAACAGTAGCAAAAGAGAAGAAGAAGAGGGGTTAAGCACAATGTGCGACTACCTGGCCACAGGTGGAGCGCACTTAAAGTTTTATGAAGACGCCAAAGCCTCGAGGGGGGCCAATGGGCCGCTCAAAAATGCATTGTCTATGATAGTTGAAATAATGGTTTTTCCAGCGGCCAGCTTGCAGCTCATTCAAAGTGCAAAATTTTCTTTAAAAGTCGTAAGCAAAAGAAAATAACTATTTGTAAAAAGAATACAGAAAGGTATCTAAAACTCTGCCTGTTTTGTTTTGAATGTTGTGTCCCATGTCTGTGTGCTCATCTATATTTGTGGGCATGCCACACACCACATACACAAACACACATAAACACATATACATATATAAATACACACACATGCCTTGCCAGTTTTTATGTCGCTCGCTCTTTTCCTATCTCTTTCAATCAACTTTTTTGTATTCTACTTTATGTTCAGGAGTCTCGTTTTGTGTAGCTGCTTGCCAAACTAATTTAGTTACCAATCAATTCATAAAGCCAAAATTATTTAGTGTATGTTGCAACAACTACAAATTGTAGTGTAATAGCGCCCTAAATACAATACAAAAAACCCGCCACGCCTTTCATTTCGAGCAGCCTTTTTAGCGCCTTTTAATGCAAATGCAAATATTAATTTATTTAAATTTATTTATTTATTATTATATTTCTAACTGCATTTGAAATTGAATTTATGTCTATGCGTTTAATAATTCAATTGTTTTTATTATTTTATTGTATTATTTTCCAATAATTATTTTTTATTTTATAATTTCAAAATTTTTCAACTTAAATTTGATTTATCTTGTTATTATTTTCTTGACATTTGAAATATTTTTATTTTATTGTATTAAAATTTTTATTGATATATTCCTTACTTTTCGTATTTATTATTTTATTTTATATTATTTTATGACACCTTTTTATTTAATTTTTTTCGTTTTATTTTCATTTGTTTGCTCTTTTATGTTCATTTTTAATTTGTATGTTATATATATTTACATAAATTTACATGAAAATCAAAAAAAATCAACAAAATTAATTTTTAATTTCTTGTAAATGTAAATAATCCAATTGGGTGTGTGTTTTCTTCTATGTTTTTTATATATATAAATATTCGTTGAACATTTTTTGGTATGTCTATGATTGACTCTGTGGTCATGTACAAAACAAATCAATCAATCAATCAATCAACCAACTCAACCAAACCTTACAACCATAAATCAAAACTCAAAACTGTACAAAAAAAACAAAAAAAAAAAATATGGAAACTGAAAACAGGACTAAATTTCCACCCACCGGATAACAGTGCCCACCACGGCCAACACGGCCCATCATCCGGCGCTGCCGGCAGCACAGCAGCAACTCTATCGGCTGCCAATGTCGCTGCCGCCGCAGCAGCAGCAGCAGCCGTCGCCGGGACATCATCCGCATCAGCAGCAGCAGCAGCAGCAGCAGCACCTCCCCCACCACCACCATCCTCATCTCTCCCACTTGGCGTCGCATCATCACACGCAGCCGCATCCGGCTACAGCGGCGGCGGGTTCGCTGCCGCCGGGCATGCTGCTGGCGCTGGACTGCTCGCCGGTGCACCCATGTCTATGCAGAATCTGGTAACACTATTAAACACAGCCCAGCACAGCAACAACAGCGTCAGCAGCCTCAGTCACAGCCATCGCCTTCACAGCAGCAACACCAGCGGCAGCAACAGCAACAACAGCAACATCATCAACGCCGCCGCCGCCGCCGCCACCAGCAACCACAACAACAACAGCAACAACAATCACCAGATCGCCGCCAGCTATGCGCCCAACACCGGACAATTGGTCACGCATGCGCATCACGCGCTCAATTTCGCGCAGCTGATGGGCGGGGTTCCGCCTCCGCCGCCGGCGAACGCCGGCCAAACGCTCACGCTGAGCGCGCTTTGTAAGTAGACAACTCCGTATGTATGTATGTATGTGTGTTTGTAAGCGCGCGTGTTTAACTGCACCGGGTGCGAATGTGTGCTCATGTGTCTCTAACCGTTAACTGTCTGTTTGAAACTGTGTACTAAATGTGCAAATAACACACACACACACAACCAACTACACCACCCAACCACACACTAAAATCCTATGCCGCCTGCATGCGCCTTTGCCCGCAAAAACAAAACAATAGCTATACTAAAAATTAAAAACTTATCGCTGAGTCCACACAAAACAGTATGCTACAGATAAACCTAATGCACCTATAATGAAACCCTTCACTCCTTTAAACTATCCCAAATACATATATGTAACTGTGATCGATTCTGGAGTTAATCAAAAATACCGATACTCCACTCTACCTATCGATAATTTTAAATATAGAATAAATAGCATTAAATAATCTTGTCTTACACTTATTACAACTCTTTTAAGTAAATTACGTATTGTTCTTTTTTATTATTAGATATATGTGTATCAGTAGACATATTTGTTTATTATTTGAGTGCTTGTAGGTACACAACTGCAAAACTATCGATAATGGTTTCTATGAAATTTTTCGTTTAGTTACAGTTAAGACCAATCCTACCATCGATAGATTAACATGGTTTTACCCTCGTTGTGTGTTTTCTTTACATATTCTTTCAAGGTTCTAGGCCCTAATGTAGCCATACGCAAAATAAAATAAAATCCTCTGTGATATAATACATATAATCTATCAATATATGCAATTACAATCAAACACTTGAAAGTACACTCGTGTGTAATAAAATATAAAGATAATTTCACTACATAAAATGCATATTTACTCTAGAAAAACGGGTATTCAAACAATTTTTTAGATTTATTCAATGCGATTCTTCAATTCATTTAACACAAGTAAAAGATAAAAGTATTTTAGTTTTTCTTTCGTAATAATACAGAACACAGATCTCGCTAAGTTTCTCCACATTATATATACATTATTTAAATTCTATATTCAATGGGCATAATCGTATTTAATTGTACCTAAAGTACTTTACTCTATGTAAAACTAATTAATACATCAAGTTCACTTAGATTACTTTTCTATTCAATTAATACAAAAGCAACTCTATTGCAAGTCAGTCACCTGGAAACCTCCCTCCCAGTCCACACAACCAGCCTATTGTTAATTAAAAACACTTCTAGTCTTACCCTCTGTGCCTCTCTTTGAATAGTTTCTAACTGTGAAAGTTCTTCCTGCTTTTATTTACTCACTCTGTCAATAAAAATTGCAATAACAATAACAAAAAAGCGTGCAACAATTTTACATTTTTACCATAGAACAAATGTAAATAAAAAAATAGAGAAAATCAAATCATGCCAATGACAGATAAAAAAAAACCCATATGAAACTTCGTTGATTGCATTCAATAAAGAAAAAAAATAGGAATAGATTTGAAAAAAGAGTTAACGAAAATTGGAAATAAAATTGCAACGTCAATTTTAAAATCAAAATCCTACCAGAAGCCAAACAAAGTCGCCGACATGAGTTAAAAGCTTGAACAAAAAAACTCGTGGCCTCGAAGGTTTAACAATGGGTATTAAAACTCTTTTCCATACTTTTTGTATTGGAAAAATATGAAAGCAACGGCACGGGCTTGATAAATAAATATAAGGCCAGAGCTGGGATTATCAACGACAACGCACCTTAAAAATTATAGCATAGAATGGAATTCAATTTTTATGTTGAAGTAACTATTAGAAATCAATCAATAATGAAGCATACATAAATGATTTATGCAGGGCAGTAATTAAAAAGCAGCGATAGAAATTATAGTTCTTATATATGAACCTACAACTCCTACGATAGCACAGAGTGCAAAAAGTTATCATATCGTACTATAAATCGAGATTGGTCGATTTAAATATACCAATTACCATCCCCAGCTTTTAGTTAACTTTTTTTATATTTTTTTAATTCTGATTAGACTGGCTATCAATTTTCGTTTTCGAGCGCAAAAAAGGCCAGGCTTTTAAAAATTAATTTCTCTAAATTGTACATAAAACTCAATAACATAATTGAAGTGCATAAAAAATGTAGAGCCATAATTTTATGGCATATAAAAAAATACCAAATGTTTATGATGATTTTCATCTTTTTGCCACATGTCGAGTGCACACAAAATTGCATAAAATGCAAAACTTTCATTGCTTAACAACTTCTGTCTTATTTGTATTTTTTATGTTTGTTGTTATGTATTACACGTATTGTAATAACAAAAGAAACGAGGAGAAAACGTAATAAATTTTTAGTAGATTACAAAAATTCGTGTGTTGCACAAAGCCAGCGGAGAGGAAGGGAGGCAGTGACCGGGGACAGGGCCGGGGCTCGGCTCAATTAAAAAACAGGCGCCGTGCGCACAACAAAGGATAACAAATTTTTTTATGCTGCAACAAAAGGATATATAAAATTTAATAATGTAAAGCCAGCAGCAGGCGAAATAAAAAACAAAACCAAAACAAAAGGAAAACGAGGGTCAAAATATAAAGCCCGGTTCCCATATGCGTTAACTCAACTCGGCAACGTTGTGCGTCTGAGTGTGCGTTGGTGTGTGTGGGTGTGTGGTGTGTGTGGGCGTGTTTTAGCAAGTCTTTTTCTGTCTCCGTCTCTGTGTGCACAGTAATTTGTTTTTTTTTTTTATGAACAACAATATGCATAAACTTATGCAAAACAACAACGAATCATGTTTTACTCTCTCTCTCTCTTAGCCCAGCGAAACTTTTGCATATTTTTTAATTCACACACAATTTTAATAAATCCCAAAAATCTAAAATTTTAGGGCCCACCAGCGCCGCAGATCCTTATGGCACCACGACACTGGGCGGCCTGACCAATGGCGCCAGCGCCGCCGCCGCTTACGGAGCCGCTCAGTCGCTGAATGCCAGCGCTTTGCAGGCGGCCGCCGCGGGCGTGGCAGGCAAGCAGATCGAGGGTGAGTCCACAAATCGCTGTACAGTGAGCGCTCGATAACTACGACTTTTTACAAGTCAAATACGTATTTTTCGTTTTTTTTTAAACTTTAAACTTTTAAATAGAGTTTAAAAATAATTAATTTTTTCATATTATGACTTTAGAAAACTTCAAAAAGATAGAATTTATCCCAGTAGATTTCTAAGTATCGAACGTCCACTGTTGTAGCATAATTTGAGGCGCATACTACTTATTTCCTTATCATTCACAGGTCCCGATGGCAGCAATCTATTTATTTATCATCTACCTCAGGAATTCGTAGATACCGATCTCGCCTCAACATTTCTGCCATTTGGCAATGTGCTATCGGCCAAGGTGTTTATCGATAAGCAATCGAATCTATCGAAATGCTTTGGCTTCGTCTCGTACGATAATCCGCACTCGGCAAATGCGGCCATACAGGCCATGCACGGCTTTCAGATAGGCACAAAGCGGCTGAAGGTGCAGCTAAAGCGACCCAGGGATATGGGCAAGCCCTACTAATTATTGGTGGGCGGCGGGGCGTGGCTAATACAAAACAAAACGAAAATAAACACACCGATGCACAAATACAATAATAGTAGTTCCATATTGTGCCTTTTAGCGTGAACAGTTTTGAAACCAAAGGACCAATTACAAAATGTATCTAATGTTAAGCAAAAAAAAACACCAAATATGCAAACGAGGGGCAAATGTAGGGGGCACAAATTATGTTTTGTTTTACTGCAAACAAAAAAAAATACACAAAAAGTTAGGAAAACAAACTAAATAATAAAAAGAGAAAAAAACATACACAAAACCAACCAAAGAAGTAGCTTAAAAGTTGCATCCTTGTTGTAATCACTTTTGCTGAAAACAATTTCTAGTGCATTATATTCATTATTCATGTGGTCGGCAAAACAAAACTAAAAACAAAATAAAAGAATAAAACTAACAAAACTGAAGCTGCGTTGTGGCGCCAAAGTATTTTCAAAGCCAAATAGTTAAGCAAAAAATAATAATGAAAATATTGATAATGAATGGGATATTGTCAATAAAAAATTCTTAAAACACATATAGAAAAAAAAGAAAAAAACTAGCAAAATAATTTGAAGCTTTTAGTGCTAATGAAATATGCAAAAAAAAAAAATTATCAGGCCTGTTTCGAATTTTGATTTCGATTCACCATTCGATTTGAGTCACCAACAATATTGAGTGTGATTTTTTGACTCGTTGAAAATTGAAACGGAATTGATATCTAGAATAGAACTGATAAATAATTATATTTAAAAAAGAAAAGGAAAAATATATATATACACATATATTTATATATATCCTTTAGTAGTCTTAGATCTATGGCACAAAACATTCGAAATTCCGTTCGTAGCGAGTTCGAGCACAAGTTAATAAAGTCTGCGAAAACCCTTTATTAATGGAAACTGGAAACTCTAAGCAAACCTGCAGCTACTTAGCTTTAATAATTTCACACATATATATTTCTAATGTCCGTAGTACTTTACAAACTTAGACTATCGTTTCCTAATGTTAACCTAAGCAAACTATTATTGATTTCTTACTTCAAAACAACATCAACATTATAATAATATTATATGATAATAGTTATAAACTATTTTGTTAAATCTTTTAAACTATTATTTAATGTGCAACATGCAAATTGTTTTAAAAAAGTGTACTTAAATTGCATAAAAATTACAACTAAATAAATAGTAATAATATTTTTAAATAAAACGTTGGAGAAAATCATATATATATACATACATATAAATTAAATAATTGGCTTAGAGTTTCAATAGCTTTTTAGTGAATATTGACAGTAAATTTTGTAAAATACTTTAAAATAAATGCAATAAAGCAAATGTTTTAATATTTTCAAACAATAAAATAAATATTGAAAAACTTTAACTAGTTAACATTGTATTTTAATTTGATATTCATAAAACCTTACCAGATCCGATATAAATATACCGTATCTTTGTTATTTAACAATTAAGCGAACTAATCCCTTGTTTCACAACAAGGAACATATATTAACATATATTACTAAATTGTCAAGAAAAATCCTGCAGAAATGTTGACACGCGTTTTACGAATTTTTCCCCTAACCTTTTTCTAAATATTTTTGTGGATAATGTTTAAAATGGCAAATACGTAAATATTCTATAGTCAAAACTATTTGAATTTGCATAAGAAATCATATTTTGCAACGCAATGTTAACCAAGGAGCCGGGTCCTTAAGCCGCTGGGGCAGCCACTGTGAACAGTTTCTTGAGGGATCTTATCACATTTATGCGATTGTACATGCATTTTTTATGTGCCCTGACAACTCAACTGGGCGCTGATAGCCCAAAGGAGCCGCTGAGCTGCCCAGCGAGGACCATAAATCAAAAACTGCCTGCAGTTGCAACTGCCACAGCATCTCTCCGTTTCACTTCCCCTTCAGCTGCTGCTGCTCCTGCAATTCAAATGTTGGCGTTAACGCATGAAATATGCATATGTATAGGGGCCAGGATATGCATGGATAGAAGGACACGGCTGCTGTGCAGATGTTGGCTGAATTTCTTGCCATTTTTTATGCGTTATACCCAGTAAAGGCGGTTAAATAGGGTATATATAATTCTGTATATGTATGTGATGTCAATTTTTTAAATCAGGAGACTATATCAAATTTTACTAGGGAATTGTAGAATTATTTTAAGAAGAAACTTAAGAAACCTAAAAATTGCCATTTAAGAATAGTATAAATAATGTATTTGATTAAGAGTTTATGCTGCCATAACTCTGTTTAAAACTGAACTGATTTGATTTGCTTTGATCATTAAATTGCTATTTTTCCTGGTTTAGAATTCGAATTCATTTAAATATGGCGTACACCTTACTGTCCAAATTTCTTAAAAAATGAATTAAATTAAAAACCCTGAAATAAGTGAAGCTGGCTACATGCAGGATATCATCTAGTCGGCGACTCTTAACTAAAACACTCTTAGTGGCCCCTACAAGTTTATGCCCCGCACACTTTGTTGCTGATCCCCCCAGCCGCACAATTTGATAGGTCAAAGCAAACATTGCTCAAACTTCAGGCTGTGCCCTATCCGAGCGGCCCGTTTGCCACTGGCTCAGTCGAGTTTTTGAAACCGAAATAAGCAAACGAGGCGAAAATTAAATAAAAATATAAATTAATATTAATAAAGAGAAGAAAACGTAAATAATGTCTGACGAAGATGATGATAAGCCAGGACCGTCGAAGCGTCCATTCCGCCCCAGGCCGTCGCCGCCACGTTCGCCCCGCAAGCCGGCGCCGCCGCCCGTGCAACCGCGTTCGCCGCGCTTCCAAACACCGCGCGAGATGTCGCCGCCACGTCAGTCGCAGACGCACGAGACGCAAAGTGACCTGCCGCGGAAGCGACCGGTGCGCGTTAACGTGTCGAACGCTGTTCCCGATAGCCGCGATATACCTTTGCATGATGCGCAGTCGGCCGCCTCTTTGCCCATACCCGAGCCATTGGGCGCCAAAGGCAAAGGTGCAAACCGCTTGATCAAAATCATGCGGCGCAAGGAACCTGCCCAAGACAGTGAGACAGATCATGAAGAGCAACAGCCGCCGCCGCCGCCGCCGACCGAACGACGTCTAACTATGAGCTCTGAACCAGCGCCTAGATCGACATACGAGAAACGCGACACCATCAAGGTGAAGGCCTCACGAATTCTTTACACCACCGACGAGGAGGTGCGCGATGCTCT
This sequence comes from Drosophila robusta, assembly GCA_035043565.1. Lineage (NCBI taxonomy): Eukaryota > Metazoa > Arthropoda > Insecta > Diptera > Drosophilidae > Drosophila > Drosophila robusta. The sequence continues at coordinate 4,465,351 of JAWNMW010000583.1, read as the reverse complement.
CATGGAGTTCGCCGTATTCATCATATTTCTCATTTTGACATCGCTGGGTAAGTGACAATTTTGGTTGGCTTCTGAGAATCTTTACGGATTCAAATTAATGCAGCAACACAGCTGAAAGTTGACAGCATCTCGAGCGCAACGTGGCACAGCTAATCATAAAATTATTTGCATACCCTAAACCCATTGAAAATGGGTAAATCGGTGTCAGTGTATATATTCTTAGTCAGCATCAATAGTTGACCCCGACTGTCTGTCTGTCTGTCCGTCCGTCCGTCTGGTTGGCATTTGGTTCAATATGCAGATTAAGAATATTTGGGATTTTGAATAACTTCCGCCATTTGCCCCACATATGAAAAAAACGCAATTCAATTGAATGCTTTAATGCTCATTAAAGCATGCTCTACCTTTCTCTCCCCTTTAAAAGCTATGCTTAGTTTATGCCGTACAGTGGCGTTTTAACAGCGTCACTTTAACAGGGACACATTAACAGTGTCACATCTGAAGCTTCACTTCTACAGCGTCAGCTTTTACAGGCGTCACATAAAAAATAATTGATTGTTTAATAGCTATTCTATGTTGTAAATGCCTCGTATAATTAATGGAACGCTCGATTAAAATATAATATTAAGTTCGTAATACTAATCCACAATCCTCGATCGCAGTCACACTCTCCGTGCGTCACTCTTATATGTTTTATTTTAACGACACGATGAAGAAACTGTTCACCACACGCGATATGGTCGTGGCGCCTTCGGTGACTATCAATTTTGAGAAACTGATCACCATACCGGACTTCTGGGACTATATGATCTATAATTTTCTGGTAACGCTGCACGGTGACATGACTATCGTTAATTCCGATGGCTCGCTCATTGATGAAGCTGAGGACGAGCGAATGCATTCCGAGCATAGAAAATTTAAATATAAAGAGCCAGGTGTAAGCCGTAAACGCAGCGGCAGGCCGCGGCGTCGGGCACAAGATGAAGGTGCGGGAGGTGCGGATGGTGTGGGTGGTGCGGGTGGTGCGGGAGGTGAGGGTGGTGCGGGAGGTGCGGGTGGTGCGGATGGTGACAATGGTGAGGGTGGTGCGGGAGGTGCGGGTGGTGCGGATGGTGCTAATGGTGAGGGTGGTGCGGGTGGTGCTGGTGGTGCGGATGGTGCGGGTGGTGCTAATGGTGAGGGTGGTGCGGGTGGTGCAGGTGGTGCGGATGGTGCTAATGGTGAGGGTGGCGCGGGTGGTGCGGATGGTGCGGGTGGTGCGGGTGGTGCGGGTGGTGCGGATGGTGCTAATGGTGAGGGTGGTGCGGGTGGTGCGGGTGGTGCGGATGGTGCTAATGGTGAGGGTGGTGCGGGTGGTGCGGATGGTGCGGGTGGTGCGGGTGGTGCGGGTGGTGCGGGTGGTGCGGGTGGTGCGGGTGGTGCGGGTGGTGCGGGTGGTGCGGGTGGTGCGGGTGGTGCAGATGCTGCGGATGAAGAAAACAATCCTGACAAGGGTCACAATAACCAAGTACATCTCGAGGGCCGCGTTTTTTTGCATGAAAATCTACTGCTGGGACCACCACGATTACGCCAGATACGCGTACGCAAGGACAGCTGTTATGTGAATGATGCCTTCATACGGTACTTCAACACCTGCTATGCCGAATATTCCGCTGGCGCGGAGGAGATTATCCACCACCACGGCGGCGCCCCATATCGGACAATGGGTCAATTGGACGCGATGCCATTGTGGACAACATTGGGTTTCTATCGTACCGGTGGTTATACCATCGATTTGACCTTCAACAGAGCCAAGAATCTGAAAATGATAACGGATCTGAAAAACCAACATTGGCTTGATCGCGGCTCGCGGGTCTGCCTGATCGAATTTAATTTGTACAATGAGAATACAGATGTCTTTCAGAGCGCCAAGTAAGTGCAGAATATATATATATATATATATAAATCTATATTTAGAGAATATTTTAAATTAAAATTGCTTCTATCTCCTGCCGTCTATCAGTTTCGCAGATATATTCTCGAAAATTTGCATAATAAATACGATCGGTCAAAAATATCCTAACCAAACGTAATACCTAACATATCAGCAAATAAGATCACTAACATCACATAACTATATAAATTAGCTTTATCTAGAAACAATTGGATAAAAATTGATTTTGTATTTCTAAATGAAATTCTTTTGAATCAAAATCGCTTTTCGAAATGCTTAACTTGAAATTGTTTAACTTTCAGATTCATAGCGGAAATACCACCCACTGGAGGTGTTATACCACAGAGTCAACTGCAGACGGTCAAACAGTTTTCGTTCATAACCGATCGGAGTCTGATCATGTGCTCGGTCTACATATTCTGGTATATTATGGTGGTGTACTATAACATTTATGAGATCAATGCCTTGCGGAAATGTGGCTGTCGGAATTACTTCAGTTCCATACTCAACATACAGGACGCGCTTATTTTATTGGTAAGTTTACTCTAAACTAAACCTAACCACACTTTGCATATTTACATTTATATAACTGATGCACAGATTTGTTACCTGGCCTTGATCTATAACATTTGGCATACGTTCAAGGTAAAGTCTCTGATCAATAGGGCCAAATTCGAGGAAACCTATCTCAGTTTGGATTCTTTATGCTTTTGGAATACCATCTATGTGGATATGATGGCCATATTAGCATTTCTAGTTTGGATCAAGATCTTTAAGTTTATAAGCTTCAACAAGACGCTTGTGCAGTTTACGACCACATTGAAGCGCGTATGTCGCAATATACTTTTTCCCATTCTCTTTCAATTATCCTTATCCTTGCCTTTTAGTGCTCCAAGGACTTGGCTGGCTTTAGTCTTATGTTTGGCATTGTATTTCTGGCCTATGCCCAACTGGGTTTGTTGCTGTTTGGCACCAAACATCCGGATTTTCGCAATTTTATGACCTCTATATTGACCATGATACGCATGATTCTCGGCGATTTTCAGTATAATCTTATTGAGGAGGCAAATCGAGTGCTGGGACCTATTTACTTTCTAACTTATATTCTATTGGTCTTCTTCATTTTACTGGTAAGCTGAAAATGTATATATACTCAGATTATGGCTACAAATGGTTCGAACCGTGAACCGAACCACGTTTGCAGCGTGGTCATGATAATGGTTAGGAATATTTAAAGCATTTCACATTGTTTTCTCCTGAATAGAATATGTTCTTGGCCATCATAATGGAAACGTACAACTCCGTTAAGAGTGAAATAACTCAAGGTCGCAGTCAGCTTGGCTCCTATATCTATAAGAAAATATCGGCTGCCTTTAATTTTGTGATGCGCTGTGGTCGTAAGCGTCAGCTCGGCAATGTCCGCTTTCCAAGGGCAAAAAACGCAGATGATGAAAATGATGAACCCGGTGAACGGTCCAGTCGCTACCAACAGCCCAAAGTGGAACTGCGCAGAAATATGACAGAGGCCGAGTAAGAATAATACATATACATATATAGTTTTTAGTACTGGAAAAATATTAAATTTTTAGGGCACACTACTTTGAAGACGTACCACCAGATGTAAAAGACAAAGATATGTTTCGGTGAGTAGAAATTGAGTATTTTATAATTCATATAGTTATACTATATTCTCATATATCAGCCTCAACAACCGTGTTTCCTTATTGGAGGAAATTTTGGAACAGCTGGTTACCAATATGGACGGCATATTGAAGCGTGTGGAAAATGAAATCAAGAAAAATAGATAAAATAGATGTTTTAAATTATTAGGAATGATCTAATCATCTTCCCCAAAGGTGATTTTCAAATTTTATTTTTTATAGGTTTTTTTCGGAACTATTTATCTAATATTCAAAGAAGCGAAAGACGCGAATAACTTTGTTTTAGTAGTTAAACTAATGTTTGTTTATGGCATTGCTTTCTTGTACTTCAAAAGAACTTAAATATAATTCATATCCGTTGTATCATTTTCACCTGTTCCTATTGAGTGAGCAAATAAAATAAGCAAAAATTAATTAAGTTCAGCCCACTGAGCAACATCGAAACAAAGAAGCCAAAAAAGCTCCCCGACGCTAATCTCTGGCAAATCTGTGGCCCGTTCTCCCGATGTTTACCCAGTCCACAATGGGGCTTAAAATGGGGAAACTAAAGCAGAGCCGTCAACAAAGCGTTGCCAACGAATTAAAATCCTTATTTAGTTATATAACGGGGCGGCAAGAGGAACGAGGTGTGCCAAAGGACATGTGTGGCCCGGACGGGCGCATCATTAAGTATCTGCGTGTGGAACCCAGTTCCCGGGGCTAGGGTGCAACACTTCCAGCCGCTGTGTTGCGGTTGTGGCACGTGTGTGGCAAGCTGGTAACAGCTGTGTTGACAGCTGAAAAAGAAAAAAGGAGGAGAAGCGTTATGAAACAATTTGTTATCACAAATTGCATTTAGACAACATGTAGATAAAGTAACGAAACCCAAAAGAATATATGATGGGGTAAGAAGAGACAAACGACAAACAATTACACAAATTATATGTGAGTTGACTTGCAATAAAATAAAGTATACGGCAACCAAGTGTTTTTTAGATTTTTATGTCGTATTCATTTCGAGGTCAAGTCACAAGATAAAAGTTCAATTTTAACAAATTAAAATTCGAATTAAAAGCTGAAATTGAATTGAACTCAATTAAAATTAGTTGCCACATTTTAATGCACAATTAAACTAGATGCTGAACTATAAAACAAAATTTGACCACGTCGTGATTGTTTGAAATTAGAGAATAATGAAGGAAAACAGCGGATTTTGGTTTTAATCTAAACTAATTTTCACAGATCATAGATTAACAACAGATTAGCAGATTAAGCCCTAAGCTAAATTTTACCAATGTTAAATTAGCACGGATCAATATAGATTGTTTATAGAGGCGGCTGAAAATAAATTAGAAATAAAAATGTAATTAAAAACAATTGAATAAATATTGAGAAAAAAATGTAATGCGCGCGCCATACTGGAATTAAAAGTCCAGGATAATAATATAGCTGCCATAGTTGAATCAATGCCAAAACAGTTTAAATAATCCACAAAATATGATTTTTGTTCACACATGAAATATATCTTATTTAACGAGAGTACACTCACATGTTCTATTTTGCGCCCGTAAACACAAATACAGAAAGCAAATTGAAAAGTTGCCATTATCGCAGCAACAACAATGAGGAGGCCAACATGGCAACAGCTATGCAAATACGAAAGCTGCAGCTGCAGCTGAAGCCGACAGCAGTGCGAGGCCGCCAATTGCCACTTGAAAAGGCGCCAATTGCGACGCCATAATTACTTACCTTTATGCTTTATGCTTAATGCAATGCACAGGCGAAATGTTCAAAGTGGAATGCTGATCATGATGATAAAGCTGATAATGATGACAATGATAATGATGTTGCTGTTGCGGGGCAGTTGGCAACTGGCCAGTTGCGGTAGCATAAACTACCCCCAGCCCGATAATGTACAAATATGTTGGCCACTTGTGCATTCAATGGGCTCCCAACTCACCCAAACAACAGCAGCAGCAGAATGGATCAAAAGTGCTGTAGTTGGGAGTGCACGGCTAGGAGATACCGTTTGCCCAACTCGCAGGTGATCAGCACACACGCAGATAGTAATCCACGTTATGAGATAGTAATATATTTGGTGTTTCTAGCGCTCATAATTTTTGAGATATTCTCAAATTCAATTAAAAACTCCGATATTTTTCGGTTTTAGATGCGATATCGATAATTTGTAGGACGTCTATATATCCACGTAAGATGTTAATCATGCAGATCAAGCATATATATAGTGTTACATACATTCGGACTAAACCAATATACCCCATTTAACCCATTTTCAATGGGAAGTGGGTATACATTAAAAAGCATATGAAAAAAGAAGAAATTCGTAAAGTGTCTGCACACAAGCGAAAGCAAAATGAAATTGACGCGTAAATATTAAACAGGTAAATATAAAATGAAATGGCAGAAATTACAACGGCTTTTCTGCTATTTGCACAACATAAACCAATACCGTATTGAAGATAGCGGTTCTATTAAATGCACTACTTGGACATATATACATACTTACAAACAAGCATGATTATAACTGTAATATTTGAAGTTCACGTGCTGGCAGCCCGTTTATTCGACTTTGCATTGCTTTTATCCGCACACCTTTCTCTCTATCTCGCTCTCTCCATTCCACAAAACATTTTTTACACACACCATTCAATAAATTATAAATATAAAATAAAAATAATATATATAATATAATAATATATATAATAATATAATATAAAAATAAATATATTGCAACAAATATAATTTAACCCATAGTTTAAAGATTAATAATAATAATAAACTACTTGTCCCATTTTAACATCTACTGCTAAAAGAACGCTGTTAAACTGCTCAAGCCGCCCTTGCTAGTTTCACTTTCAGCAATGTTAAAGAGTTTTTATTTTAACAGAGCATATTAACAGCTGTCAAACGCAACATTTAATTGCGGCAGCATACAAAGTATGCAATAAGAGGCTTAGTAGCAGCTGTTAAAAAAAGAGAACAAAAGGATAACGCGTAATTAACTGGCCATAAGTTAACCATTAATTAAACGCGCAACTCATTAGCAGAAAAAGGCATATTCAATCAAGAGTTTTTTATGCGAACAAAACATTTTATCAACCCATTTCCATCAATGTTTCCCAATACTACAAAAAGTGCCCAAGGGGTTGAACTTATGGTGGCACACCATTAAAGCACAATATGTAAGAACAATGACGTCATTTGACAACTATGCTTATAAATAAATATTTGTTCCATATATGCTGATGTATCCGGCAGCTAACATTATATGATTAGTATATGGAAAGGCAACGTTAGGAGCACATCGAAGTGGAAATACACGTCCTATCAAAAATCATATTTGGCACGTGCGTCAAACAATTAGCATTGAGTTTCTTCTCTTATGCGTATGGCTAGCTTTTTTAAATGCCATATCATATTTACAATATCAATTTACAAAACCTAAGCACTGTTAAATCTACATATTTAATCAAATCGTTATTGGTGATCGTTGTGGTTTTCAACGCTAGAATGAGTTATCTAAGGATATCACAATCTAACAGGGTAGAATCATTAGAGTATAGATTTATATATAATAAAATATATATAATTTTTAGTTATTATTATTTGAGTTTATAGTAATATAATAAATATTATTGTTATCAATTTTAGTTAAAGCTCTTAGTTGTAGATATTGTCATAGTGTTATAGTTTGCAAACATAACCTGCTTTATATTGTGACAAATCAGAAGAAAAAAAAACTCACAACTTAGATGTGGTTTAGAAGGAGATATTCCTTTATCCTATGCGTTGAATAACATGATTTATATCCAATATATAAATCAGTTTAATTTTAACAAAGTTATGTATATCAAACATGAAAATCGGTTCAGTTTTGAGACGGTTGCGGTAAATTTAATGCCAAAATATGTTAAAAAATGGAAACAATTTTTAGTAAATAAAAATATGTTATTTTTGTTAATTGTATAAAATAATTTAACTAAAATATCAAATAAAAAAGAAATAGAAATGCATATAACTGGCTGACAATCTTGGTTAGAACGTAAATTTTAAAATATTAACAAATAAATTTTTAATTAATAAATAAATATATTAAAGAAAAAATAAAAACACAATACATATAATAAAGCTGACCTTAAGGTCTGAGACATTTTTACATTGTATTCCACAAGTCCACCAAAGTTACTCTATCCTATGCTTTTAACAGACATAATTATACAAATGATGTTGCCCATATATGTTAGAATAATGATGTCATTTGTCAACTATAGTTCAATAGAGTGTAATAGTCCATAATTTAAAAAAAATAATAAGCCAAATATTTATTCGATATATGCTGATGTATCCTGCAGCTAACATTATACGTTTAGTTCATGTGAATACAGCGTTGGGAGCACATCGAAGTGGAAATGGAAGAGTTATTATTTCATAGGATAATTCATATTTTAAGTCGTGCAATATATCTAGTTTGTCGTTGCTGTGCCTTTGGTCATTTCAAGTACAATGAGGATACAAGAAAATTATATATCTCTAAGCATCAAACTATAAAAAAGTTAATAACTTTGGTTATTAAGATATATTTATTGTTTATTGATGAATCATTCTTGTATTACATAGTTTTTAATATAGTGCCTCGTTTTACTATTAATATTGGAGAAAGGTGTGCTGTCTATAACTTTTACATAGAGTCCTTAATATATTGGAGCGTCACTTGGCAGTGTTTAAAAATGTCATTTCTTCTGCACAGTTGGAATAACAGTGCAGCCTATGTGACTGTGATCAATAGGATAATCGAATTACACCGTAATATGATTGAGACCTTCGACCAAACCTATTTCACTATCGAAAAGAATATACTGATCATATCGATGTTTGAATTTGGTTTAGGCCTGTTACAAATATGGAATCTAATTAGAGACAGTTTCTGTCCTGAGATATTTGTCTATCAGTGTGTGTTCTTCGAGGTTTTCTATTGGGCCTACTTTGTCTATCAATTGATGCTAATAGCCTGGCACAAAGTGTTGCTCAGGTTTCTCGATTCGTATGGCAAGAATTTTCAGCCCAGGACACGCAATCGTCGTCAGCTTTTGCTCTTTTATCGCTTCTACTTTCGCATATGCGAAGTCCACTGTCGGGTTACACAACACTGGTTGAAGGTTTCCGGCGGCCTGCTTGCCAGTATTGCCATGCTATCGGAGAATATAGCCTATGAGCTGAAAAATATTATTTACACACAAGAGAGTGCACTGGAGAAGTGGAAATATTTCTTTACCCTTGAGATTGGCCAATGCCTAGCACCTTTTATGAGAATTTTCCTCTTGGGCTTATGCAATAATCGCATTGAAAATCTCACGAAACTCATAAGTCAGCAACTCTACCTAATTGATTTGTTGCACTGGAATCGATCACCTGGAAATGTGAATTCGGATGGAGAGGTACTATTTGAGAGATTATCAACTTCTAAAGTGAGTGAAGCTTCTTCATTAAAATTCTTTTACATAATTATTTGTATAAATATTATTATTTTCAGTACACCTGTTTTGCCCTGCAGCAGCATATACATCCTATCAAAAATCATATTTGGCACGAACGTCAAATAATTAGCATTGAGTTTCTTCTCTTATACGTATGGCTAGTTTTTTTAAATGCCATGTCAAATTTACAATATCAATATCAAAAACCTGGACACTGTTAAATCTACATTTTTAATCAAATCGTTATTGGTGATCGTTGTGGTTTCCAACACTAGAAAAATAAACAGTGAGTTATCTAAGGATATCACAATCTAACAGGGTAGAATCATTAGGGTATAGATTTTTATAATACTAAAGTTATATAATTTAAAATTATTTATTATTATTTGAGTTTATAGTTAATATTTATTGTTATCAATTTTAATTAAAGCTCATTGTTATAGATATTGTCATAGTGTTATAGTTTGTAAACATAACCTGCTTTATATTGTGACAAATCAGAAAAAAAACTCATAACTTAGATGTGGTTCAGAAGGAGATATTTTATCCTATGCGTTGTATAACATGATTTATTTCCAATATATAAATCGAATTAATTTTAACAAAGTTATGGAAGTTTAAAATACGGCAGCGATAGATTGGAGAGCTTACAAGTCAACATTTTGAAAATTTTGTGATTATTTTTGACAAAAAAATATATAACAGTAAAAATCTGTTTTAATTTTATTTCTACTGATCGATTAAATAATATAAGGTTGCAAAATTAAAAGAAGAAATGTTTCTGAAAATTATTTAAAGATTATTTTTTATTATTTTTATAAAAAATCAAAAAATAAATATTTATTTTTAATAATGCATATTATTTAAACTGCAGAATCAATTTAGCGGACAAATAGTGACAAAAATGTCATCAAACATGAAAATCGGATCAGTGTTGTGGTGAACTATTCTAAAATATATTAAAAAAATGGAACCAAATTTAAGTGAATAAAAAGATGTTTTTGTTAATTCTATAAAATAATTTAACTAAAATATCAAATAAAAAAGAAATAGAAATGCATATAACTGGCTGACAATCTTGGTTAGAACGTAAATTTTAAAATATTACCAAAAAATTTTAATTAATAAATAAATATATTAAAGAAAAAATAAAAACACAATACATACAATAAAGCTGACCTTAAGGTCTGAGACATTTTTACATTGTATTCCACAGTCCACCAAAGTTACTCTATCCTATGCTTTTAACAGACATAATTATACAAATGATGTTGCCCATATATGTTAGAATAATGATGTCATTTGTCAACTATAGTTCAATAGAGTGTAATAGTCCATAATTTAAAAAAAATAATAAGCCAAATATTTATTCGATATATGCTGATGTATCCTGCAGCTAACATTATACGTTTAGTTCATGTGAATACAGCGTTGGGAGCACATCGAAGTGGAAATGGAAGAGTTATTATTTCATAGGATAATTCATATTTTAAGTCGTGCTATTTATCTAGTTTGCCGTTGTTGTGTTTTTGGCCATTTCATGTACAACGAGGACACAGGAAAACTATATATCTCTAAGCATCAAACTATAAAAAAGTTAATAACTTTGGTTATTAAGATATATGTATTGTTTATTGATTATACAATCTTAAAATACTCAGTTTTGAATATGGTGCCTCGTTTTACTATTAATATTGGAGAAAGGTGTGCTGGCTATAACTTTTACATAGAGTTCTTAATATATTGGAGCGTCAATTGGCAGTGTTTAAAAATGTCATTTTTATTGCACAGTTGGAATAACAGTGCAGCCTATGTGACTGTGATCAATAGGATAATTGAATTACACCGTAATATGATTGAGACCTTCGACCAAACCTATTTCACTATCGAAAAGAATATACTGATCATATCTATGTTTGAATTTGGTTTAGGTCTGTTACAAATATGGAATCTATTTAGGAACAATTACTGTGCTGTGATATTTGTCTATCAGTGTGTGTTCTTCGAGGTCTTCTATTGGGCCTACATTATCTATCAATTGATGCTAATAGCCTGGCACAAAGTGTTGCTCAGGTTTCTCGATTCGTATGGCAAGAATTTTCAGCCCAGGACACGCAATCGTCGTCAGCTTTTGCTCTTTTATCGCTTCTACTTTCGCATATGCGAAGTGCACTGTCGGGTTACACAACACTGGTTGAAGGTTTCTGACGGACTGTTTGCCAGTATTGCCATGCTATCGCTGAATTTATCCGAAGAACTGAAAAATATTATTTACACACAAGAGAGTGCACTGGAGAAGTGGAAATATTTCTTTACCCTTAAGATTGGCCAATGCCTAGCACCTTGTATGAGAATTTTCCTCTTGGGCTTATGCAATAATCGCATTGAAAATCTCACGAAACTCATAAGTCAGCAACTCTACCTTATTGAATTGTTGCACTGGAATCGATCACCAGGAAATGTGAATTCGGATGGAGAGGAGAGATTATCAACTTCTAAAGTGAGTGAAGCTTCTTCATTCAAATTATTTTACATAATTATTTGTATAAATATTATTATTTTCAGTACACCTGTTTTGCCCTGCAGCAGCATTTACATCCTATCAAAAATCATATTTGGCACGTGCGTCAAACAATTAGCATTGAGTTTCTTCTCTTATACGTATGGCTAGCTTTTTTAAATGCCATGTCAAATTTACAATATCAATTTACAAAACCGGAACACTGTTAAATCTACATTTTAAACAATAAGTTATCTGAGGAGATCACAAAATAACAGGTTGGAATCATTAGCCTATAGATATATATATGTAATTAAAGTCATATAATTAATAGTTTTTATTAAATATTATAGGATCAACAACTGTCCTCAGATATTTGTCTATTTGTGTGTTCTTCGAGATTTTCTATTGGGCCCACTTTGTCTATCAGTTGATGCTGATAGCCTGGCACGAAGTGTTGCTCAGATTTCTCGATTCGTATGCCAGGAATTTTTAGCCGAGGACATGCAATCGTCGTCAGCTTTTGCTCTTTTATCGCTTCAACTTTCGCATATGCGAAGTGCACTGTCGGGTTACACAACACTGGGTGAAGGTTTCCGACGGACTGTTTGCCAGTATTGCCATGCTATCGCAGAATTATAGTCTGACAAAACTGAATTGAATTGAATTGAATTGTTGCACTGGAATCAATTACTGGAAAATGTGTATTCGGATGGAGAAATACTATTTGACAGATTGTCAAATTTTAAGGTGAGTAGGGTATATCTTTATATAACAATATTCACTTATATTATTATTATTATTTGTATTAATATTACTATTTCCAGTACACCTGTTTTGCCCTGCAAACCTGTATGGCTATCTTTTTTAAATGCCATGTTAAATTAACAATATCAATTGACGAGAACTAAATATTCTCCTGGCTAAATTTGTGATGAGTTTATAGTTATTGCTTAATGTCATAGCTTATAGTTAAAGTTTGTTGTTATAGTTTTTAATTTTAGTTGTAGACATAGTTTTATTGGTAGAGGTGACAATTATATATATCAGATTATTTTACCAAAAATTAAAAATAAAGTATATTTTCAATAATGTATTTATTTTATTTTAAGTGCAGAATCAATCTAGAGGGCAGCTGGCAATCTTCGTAAGAACTATTATTGTTTTTAATGTAAATTTAAAAATAACAATAAAAATATATTAATAAATAAATATTTACATGAACTAGTAGAAACACAATATGTATAATAAAGTTGACGTCAATATCTGAGACTTATTTGCATTATATTTCAAAGTGCACCAAAGTTACCCTATCCCATTAATACCTTTAACGGGTATAATTATACACATTATGTCTGCCCATCATAGAAGCTTAACATTTGATTATCACAATTATTCATTTTGTCTGCTCGTGAACTGGAACTAGGATAAATCCTCCCTAAGGAACATTTCAGTTACAATCAATGGAGCGCCTGGAACAGTATCTATTTCGCTGGAGCGTTAGGATATTATGTGATGGAATTTATTTAACCTGCCGTTTGGGCGGCTTCAGTAACTTTAAATACAATTCAAAAACCAAAAAATGCCGCGCATATGAATCGAATACACATTTTCTACGGTTAATTAAAGTAATGATACTGCTCTTAGACAAATCAAATATTTTTGGTATTTTATTTTATAGTCGAATAAGTAAAGAGACGCTTTTTCCGAAATTTCAAAACGGTTTTGAGGCATTTTGGTTCTATTTACCGTTACTGATCAGCAACTGGCACTTCTTGAGGATGTTTTATGTATTGCACAGCCAAAAGTACAATGAAGCCTGCTTGGTGGCCATTAACAAATTAATAAAACTACATGAAATTGTAAACTTAAACTTTGGCAATATGATATTTAAGACCGATTTTTTTATAATCGTCATATATTTCATACAATACGGTTTTACAATACTACAACTACAGGATAGTTGGGGGCAACCCTGGATCTATTTATTCAATCTACTGTTATTTGAAATATTCTTCTGTGCCTACTTTGTCTATCAATTAATACTGATGGCTTGGCTCAGAGTCATTTTGGCTAATCTAAGTGTATATTACCTGGATGCTCAACTTGGAGTCTTTCCGAGTCCTCGCAGTAGACGTCAGCTGATGCTGTTCTATAAACTCTACGCTCACCTGAATCAATTGCATAAAAGTGTTAACCAACTCTGGCTAAAAGTATCCGGCGTGATCTTTATCAGCTTCCTAAAGTTTAGCCAGGATTTCGCCCAGACATTCTATGAAATGATCTTATATAAAAAACGAACACAAAAGCATAGTTTTATGTTCTTAATCGATATTGGCAGCTGTTCAGCGCCATTGCTAAGAATTTTACTAGTGGCTTTGTGCAACGATCGCATCGAAAAATTTAAACAGCAATTAAAACAAGAACTTTTTCGTATCGAACTTTTACACTGGCAATGGGCCATTTCAGGAGTGAAACCGACTGTGGGGAAAACATTTGACAAGCTCTTAAGCTCTAAGGTAAGTAGACAGCAGTCGGAGGGAATATCCCTAATTTAGAAACAATTTTCTTTTGCAGAACTTTTCCCTTCACTTACAGCTTGGAAACTCATTTTGGAATACGTGGCCAACAATAAATTTAAAGTTTCTGCATCTTTGCCTATATTTCGCTTTATTTAATGCCATTTTAATGTTGCAGCATCAGATACGATATAAATAGCAGTTATAATTGGTATTATTAGTGAGGTTTTCGTTAAATTAAATGAAATTAATTTAATTTTGTTTTATCAAATCGAAACAGTTAATTATAAACCTTTAATATCCATTACAAAATCATAACTAAAAATCAATTTGGTGTCTGCTTGTCGACTGGAAGATACCCGACAACTAACTACATATGTGTAACATTTAATAAATGTGTAGAAATTAAAAAGCAAGGACAACTATATTACACCCATTTTATGAGAGTTCAATCGGGTACAGGGTATACAAATATAATTGTACACTATCACTCTTTTGTTTAAATAAAATACACAAAACCAAACCAAATAAATCGTCAAAATTGTTTATATTTTTGGTATTTATATATTTTCATCAATAAATATATGATTAGCATGCACATGATATGCCAATTAATTTTAATACTCGTACTTACTGAAAAACACTGATAATAATTTAATGAGTGCCCCGCTCTTTAGAATTTCCTTAAGGTATTTTACGACATTCTTTTGGGCATAAGTATACCTAACTTTAAAGAGATATTCGAGCGATGATAAATGAATGCAGTTGCTGCTTACATAACTAAAACAACTTAAGATGAGGTCCTTAACTATGTCCCCAGTATCTTTTGGGCCAAGGGCATCACTTCATCACTGGCGTCGGCGGCGTCAGGGATAATTTCTCAAATTTTGGCATCGTTTCAACGTCTGCGGGCAACTCAATCAGCTCGGCGTCTGGATTATACGGATAGTCCGGATTCGCGGCGGCCACATCGTTGACGGCAATGTCATTGGACAGATCCACGGGCGCAAAGTTCTCATAGATGTCGATGTGATTATTTAAATCGTTGCCCGGATCTGCTGCCTCCGCTTCGGCATCCAAGTTGGCCCACTCCTCGTTGAAGGTGTCGCTCATTTCAATTGGCGCCCCACCCTCCTCATCGTCCGAGGACTCCAACTCCTCGCGTTCCCTGTGCAGCTGCGCCAAATGTGGCTCGACCAAATCCGAGTCTGCCTCGTCGCCAAAGTTTTCAATGGCCGCCAAGGACTCCGGCTCCGCCGCATTATGACTGTCGCTGTCAGGCAGCGGCATTTCCGTTTCCTCATTATGCGCCATTGTGTCGCCATCTTGAGCTGTTTCGTCCAGCTGCTTCTGCTCCTGCTCGTGCTCGTGCTCCTTCAGCTTTTGCATAGCTTCCATTACAGTGTGTACAGTCTGTTCAATGTCGGTGCTGTCTGCGAGGCTATCTTCTGGGACTTCTACGAACGAGCTGGAGACAAGTGTGTTTGCAGCTGTATTTGTTGTTGTTGTGGTTGTGCGCTGTGTGTTATGTGTGGCGTGTGCATCGGTTTGGTGGTGCATAAGTGGGTGTGTGCGTGTGTATGTAAATAAATTGAATAAAAGTTTGTATTACTTCCGAGTTCGCCAATTATGTGCATAGTTTTTAGTACAAGCCGCATGCAAAATAAACGTCCAACTTACAGAGAAGACACAGTTCTGTTACGCACGCAACGCAATTGCCAACTAATTCGCTGTTAAGCAAAGCTTTAACATTTATATACATAGACTTAACAACAACGCACGCACAGCGCGGCTGACTCATCCCTGAACAGCTGTTAAGCTGAGAGAGAGAGAGCGCGAGAGAAGGGAGAGCTCGTTAACGGCCGCGTCGCTGTTAAGCTAACAGCATGCTATCAATGAGCTCAGTTTGTAAGCTGCTCATCTGCCACTTTGTTCTAACGCAAGCCTCTCTTTCCCTCTTATTCACTGTCGCCTTTGTCATTGCTCATTTACATTTCTGCTTATTATGCAGCGCAACACGTATGATTCACCTTCGTCTGATAACATTTCGTTGAAATTTATTTTAAATACCTTGCAAAAAAAAATGAAGATCTAAAAATAAATCAGCATGCAAAGCGCTAAGCGCCCCCGGCTTGTCATTCACACGATTTGTTGGTCACTCGGTCGATCGCTGTAAGCGTTGTGACGTCACAAGCTCATTTATTGTTCTTACGTTTGGCAGCTGCCCCTCATATTTCTATTTTCTGTCTGTTTGTGTTCTGTTACACATTGCTGAAATTCACAGAAATTTGTATTAATAATACAAATTGGGCATTTGCTGTCGCTGCTCGTAGTTTATTTTTATCGATGTCAATGTGATTATTCACTTAAGTTTTGGCGCTAAAAAAATAGGATTTTGTTGCCCAACCGGTTGTGGAGCAATAGTAATACTATACACGATATATATTTTACCTATAGAAGATGCTCAGTAATGACCTAACGACAAGGTTGAGTCACGCTTTAACGACCATTTCCGGGGGATTTCTCGAGAATTGCGTCGTTGATAATCCAAGAATGTAGGCGCATAAGTGAGGGATGTAAATTAATTTGACAAAGCATGCAAATTCTATAAGCGCTTAAAATTATAAAATTTTTCAAATTTTGTATCGTGAGTTTTGAGCTTCTTAATGATTCCAGCTGTAGTTAATTGTACATTTAAGAAAATATTTATATAAAATTTACGCTTTGCATTAGAAGCCTGCATGATTCAATGCTGCTAAATGTATGAATTTTCTCTTAACAAACTAGCAAAATATTCTTTACAATATAAAATCTATTCTATCCTTATTTTGAAATGTTTTCTTTTATTTAAAATGCGCGTTTAAGCAATGTTTGAAACTGGTAGATCTGATGAAATTTATGAGCTATGCTTGCCAATTTCCATATAGGACACCCTTCCATTCCATCCCCACCTCGCATGTAAAATTTCTTCGCAGTTTAACGCACTATTTTACGCTGCATATTTTATGTGTTTGTGAGTTCAAAATTCCCGCTGTGTTTTTCGCTCATTGCATGCGCATTTTGTAGCACGCCCACTGCTTCAGGGCCAAGCCCACCCCAATTTTTTAACAGTGCATAAAAACTGGGCGCATAACAAATTGAAATGCAAGTGCACAAAGTAATTTTTACAAAGTTATGAAGGGCTTTGCGATTGCTGTCGACATACATATGCATATAAATATGCGATAAATATGCGGTTTACACAAATATATGTAAATACTCTATATTTTCACACATTTTTTTAATAGGAAAATATTAATAAAATAACGCATATATGAGTATTTGACTGTTTTGAGCCAAGCGACAGGCAAATTGTTTAACAGCCTTCAACAATTTCGCAATATTTCTGCAGGGACTGTGCCAGAGGGGAAGGTTGTTTTGTGTGTGTTACTTTATATTAATATTTATAACCATGTATTTTCCATATTCAAATAAATGCATGAGTCGAGTTTGGGGTGCCAAAACCGCAGCTTTCAATATCCGCGCGAAAGTTGAAAAAAAGAATAACAACAAAAAACCTGCATAAATTGAATAAATTTTTGCGACTTGTGCAATAGTTTTTCCCCCGGAAAACAAGCTATATGGTGCCCTATCGCTCTTCGCATTGTTGCAATTTAAAATTGTGTGTACACTCAGAGGAAAATTCTGTTCAAGGTTTAAGTATGCGTTTCTTCAAATTAAAAGACGATTTAGTGCGTACATTTTTTTGAATTAAATATGAATGATTTCTTTGATTAAATTCGATTACTAGATAATATCAAATAAAAAACGGTCAAATAATAAAAAGTTAATTCTCCCTTTGTTAGATTTTCACAATGTTTTAAATACAAACTTCCCAGTTAATTCTCTGAGTGGATATTGAAATGTTGACATGTCGCACTTATGCTTTAAAGTTGTTCATAATTACGCTTTACGCCGCATTGCATCTTTTTTTGCGTATGGTCATTTATTAATTTTGCGCTGATTTATGTCATTACAAAAGAAAAAAATGGCGAAATGAAAATTTTAAAAAATAAAATAAAAAATTGAAATGGCGACACGCAAAATGCTCGCAAGTCGCGTGCTCGTCGAAATTCGATACAATAAATTCTCATAAATACTACATGGGCGTGGTCACGCCCCCAAGCAGACGCCCAAGACAAGGATTTATGTCGCTTGGCGCACATGACTTTTAATATAAATTAATTTTTATTATGGCTAAAAGTAATTAATGGACTTGAAAAACCGCATATATGATGCATGTAACGTTAAATTGCTGCAACAACTGCGACCCACGGCGGCGGGTAATGGGGTGGGGGGTTGGTTTGGAAGGGAAAAGCGCATTTATAACCCAACTGTTTGTGCAAGGGACTGGCCAACCTGGCCGCTGGCAGTTACAACATAAACTGGGCAAATAAATTGCATTTGAAAGCATGTCTAACATAACTGATTAAGTGTATAATACACGCACAGCAACAAAATCCAAGAACCCTGTACATAAATCAAGTAAAAACTTTGCCAAAGTCAAGCACTAGTCAAAGTTTTTTTAAGCTTTGTTTAAAACAAAATCATCATTTATTCCATTCCACTTCTTGTTTCACCGCAATTAGCTAAAAATACGCTTTCGATAGGTCTAACAGCTTTGAAAGCTCGTGAAAGTTTACTGTATTTAGTGTCGCTGGAGTATATAGAAGACTAAATAATTCAAATGTGCTTTTGCACCAACTGCACGAACTAAGAACTTATTTAAAGTCTATCTAACACATAATTAAAATGGTATGTACAAAATTTAACAAATCTGAGTAAAATTTGTTATAGCAAGCACCTTTGAAAGCTTACTTAAAAAGTTAATCTAACGCAAAATCAAAGTGATGCCATCTAAACTAAAACAAATACTTTGTTATAGTTTAAAGATACAAACATCAATTTAATCCACATTTACTAACCGGGCATTCAAGTGACAAATATTTGATAAAGCAACAAAATTAGCAAGCCGTCGAAAGCTTTTCTTGCCTTGTTGATTTATTATAAAGTTTACTTAAGCCTTTAAAAAAATTAATTAAATTCTTCATTTAGATTAAATAACTTATAAAATAATTTAAATAGAAGTTTTGTAATTGTCGGAATGCTTCTCAATTATGCAATTTATCTGTGCATATTTCATTACACAAATTGCAATTGCCATACCTATATAGAACTAGGAAAAATTACTAACTGTTCAACTTTTTTTATGATTACATAATATTTTTTATCTCGTTGACACATAATAAAATTCATAATTTGTTTGCATTATTAATTTAGGCGCAATAAGAGTCAATCCGAAAACAAACAAAAAACCATTGAAAAAAGTGGCAATACTCACACATCTATTAAGCAAATATAAATATTACAATATTAAACAGCAACAAAAGGCACCTGATATTATAGTAGCTAAGCGTATGCGACAAGGCAACACCCTGCAACCAGATCAGTTGAGGTCAGCCAATTTAACGTTAACAAGAATTCAGATCAAAAAAACTTTTAAACATGACAAGCGATGCCTTAAATCGGATTAAATATTATATTTATCAAAGAGAGTTATCAGTTGTCTTAAAAAATGTTGTTTTACACATAACTATGCAAGCCTATATACAAAGTTAGATTTATGAATACATATTATATTCTTTGATATATACGTGCATAATCTCAAAAATGCGCTAGGAAACCGATATTTTTAAATTATTTGCCTGTATTATTATGAACAGACAGCCCACTATTCTGTTCATATTATAGAAAATATATATACCTCATAAAAAGAATCGTTTTTTGCCGTAATATCATACCCCATTTAACCCATAATAGCTACAGGGTATGAAAAAGTAGAAAATCTAATTGTACAATTTAACATTTTGTCGTGTTAATAAAATATTTATGATTACGGCGGCTGACGTTTTATTGACAAATAAACAAAACTTAATTATGACTTTGGCAGCAGAAATAAAAAAATTTGCTAAAACAATAGAAAATTACAAATAAATAAAATGCATAATTACAAATGCAAATTTACACACTCTATTACTAAATATAAAGCTTTAAGAAAATAGAATTTAAAAAAAAATTTTAAATTATGGTTAAATAAAAAAACCACAGCCAGAGCAAAAACCAGAACCTGCCACAAACCAATTACCTTAGGATTAAGTTTATTTTAAGAATTTCAAAAGCATTAGTCGCAAAATATAAGCAAGCAATATAACTGGGTACTCCTTAGGTTTATATCTATATATATATGTATATACAAATGTATTATTTTATTTTAGTTTTATGCAAAACTTTATTTGAAAAAAATATTAGAAATTGTTTTTTGTATTTATATTACAAGTTTACATAATCGGCTCAATATACATGTTGTTTATATATAGTAATATAAAGTGTAGTATATAGTTGGTTAGTAGAGCTCTACGCTGATTTATATTTAATTGTTTTTATTGGCAAGGCATTTTGCAAACATTTCCTGGTTAAATGTTTTTTTTATTTTTTTTTTTTTTGCTTTTTAGTTGCTTGGAAATGCTGGTTAAAGCTTTTATACCTGAGGTTCATCGATGTCGCGCACCTCATTGTCCTTGGACTCTTTCTCGAGCGGCTCACGGCGACTGTTCTCATCCTCGAGATCGTCCAATTCGGTGCGCTTGGGCGGCGCCGATGTGCTGGGCGCATCCACCGGCTTAAAATCTCCGTGATTATTGGTAACGCCCTCGGCGACCTCCTCGCCGCTCTCCAGCGGACGGACATTGACCAAGCGTACCTTGAACAAACTGTTCGTGTCGCCGTAAACGGTCTCATTGATCTCCACCTTGTGACCGTTGACCACCTTTTGAAATTGATTTGCGTGGCGTCAGTTAAAGCTCTAAGTTGTGCGTAGCACTTTGATGTTGGCTCACCTTAACCGTTGATGTGGTATTACCATTCTTGTCGTTCAGCGATGTCAGCGGTCGCAGACCAAAGCCGAGTGGTGTGATTGCCTCAGAGGAGTCGTCGGAAACGGTGCCACCCACAGTCTCATCCGAATCCACGACGAAGGGCCAGAGACGTGCGCGTAGACGGCGGAAAATGTCTGCAAAATGGGAATACATAAAAAATGTTGTTGTCTGTGGGCATAATTTCATGCCAAAATAAGGGAGAAAAGCAGTCGACTCGGTTGAGAGTGCGCGACTAGAGATACCCTGCGCCCTGGCAATTAATAAAGGTGCATAAAGCGAAATGCGGTCGGAGATCAATAAGTATCGATTTGGGAAAGTTGAGAAAATTATTTGCTATAAATTTATTCAATGTCTGGTAAATAGGAAGCCGCAAACCTAAGTTGCAGTATCTAAAAATTGGATTGAAAATATTTATCATTATTAAAGGAATAATGAAAATTATCAATATAGGATTAAAAATGTATATTTATCGATTATGAAGAGCAACGCAAATAATCCAAATATGTAGAATCTGCGACTGGTAGCTGAGAATTTAAATATCAAATTGAAAGAGTCCAATTGTAAAATTCGCCCAGATCCAAATGCTTAAACTCAAAAACAAAAGGGTAGGAAAACAATATTTATCGATATTCAAGAAGCCAAAAAAATATCAGGCATAAACTTAAACTGTTCCTGGTAAGCAAGAAGCCATATAGCTTAAATAAACTCTATCTCCCTGTATAAAAAGTTTGCGAGCTTAAACTAAAATATGGAAATCGACTGTTATCGATGCCAAGCAAACATGGCTAAAAGACTTTCTTATTGATGCCTATTACGAATTTATATTTATAGCTTCGGAAAAGTCTTCTGAGGTCCCTTGCATACTATATGAAACCCCAATTACAGGGTATAATGATAATAGAAAAGGCCCTGGCAAATTGAAATAGGTACGCATACGAGCAGCTACAAAGGCAGACCATGCTGTGAACTGGCGCAGGTGTTGCAAAGTGCCGAAATGCCATCTGGAATCGACTTGGTTGTTGTTGCTGTCATCTCTTTGATGACGCCCAGACGCCTTTTGCCATGCTAATGCGTTTCTCTGTTTAAATTCCCTAATCCGTAAACGCACTAAAAACAAAAAAGAGCATTTTCTGTGTCGCCGTCTGCTTGTTACCTAATCCTCTTTACCCTACCATTTACCGTCTGCCCATATGCTGTCGCATTTTTGCACTCTTTCTCCTCGGGCTTACTTTTCCTTCATGCACTCAACCTTGTCATAAATACTTGACCGCATTGTTTACCCGGCTTTGGCATGTTGCAATTCATTTGCTTGTTGCATTCTAATGAGTTTAACGAGTACCTCGAATAGTTGGACAGCCCCAAATGCTTGACATCATTCTGTAAGCGGCGACCTTTGAACTTTGTTGAAGGTTCTTTAAGTTCTTTAACTTGAAGTGTTGTTTTTTTTAACTTTGTGATAACATTAATGTATTGAGTTGACAAAATGAAATTGTAAACAAGTCGCGAAATATTTCTCAATTTGGGGAATATTTTATATTTTATTTATAGTAACGAAATATATGAGATCTATAGTGAATATACTTTAGTAAATGTCAACATTTGCAGTTATTTGTTAGCAGATTGAAGTTTTATTTGTATCACCCAAATTTATTAAACAACCAGTACCCATAAAATGTTACTCTTTCTTGCAGTGTATGTTAGCAGTAAACATCGCTGAAGCGTTTTCTTTCAGTGTTGTTGTTTTTCACTTGTTATCTTTGAAGCTGGGGCCAAATAAAAGTTTCCTGCATATAAAACGAGCCATTGGCTTAAGAACTTTTGTCAGCGTATTAGTTAGCAAAAGATTTATGAAGTTTGGCCACTTCTTCATCCTTAGTTAAGAAGCAGCATTTTATAAATGTTTTCATTTTTTTATTATTCTTTTTTTTTATTTTTTTGCCAGCCAGAAAGCTCAAACTTTTCACTTTTAATGGTCAAGAGAGTTTTTGAACCCAGCACATGCATATCAATATAAATATACTTAGAAATAAAGCCAAGTACATGGCTAAAAACTTTGCCTGGCCCACAACATTTTTGACATAATATTTTGATAAATTGTTTACATTTTTGCAGTATTCCCAAGTTTGTCTGTGTGGGACGAACTTTAAGCTCAAACCAAATGGACAAAGGACCTGCCATATAACGACTTGAATGGAAAGCCTATTGACAAATTGGGTAGCTCAGCCTAAGGGGTAGCTTACAAATGCTGAGAGTGTTCAAATTGGTTCATTAAGTATGTAATGCGTTGAAGAAGACATCATATACCTTTATGGAACATTTATTATTGGCTGAGTCTTACGTGAATTAAATGTTCAGTTAAGCTATCTGCATGGAGTAGATGAAATAGATGATTTTATTTGGTGTATTTGGTGTAGAGTGAACATATGTCGGAGTCGAGCCATTCGGCTCGCTATAGAATAAAGCTGCAATGGGAACTATCTGGAAAATCCGAAGTTGTTTGAATTGATATTGGACTCTTTATTTATAATAATAAACAATCAAACATTTAGATAATATCAGATATATCTACCTAAACATTATACACTCTTGCTTTTTAGCTGTAAGGGTATTTCTACTTCGACAACCTCAAGATAATTATGCTATCTTGTTATTCTCTTGTTTATCCATATAATAAAAATCTCTCATCATGTAATAACCATAACAATGAAATGCGCATTAAATGCATTGCGTTCGCAGTAATTACTCGTATATGGGGGGCTAATGAGGGGGTTTGGTGGGGCTGGGGCGCTCGCAACATAAAATTGTAATTAAATGCAATTGCACATGCGTCACGTGGCAGCCACAAAACTCACCGTCAAAAGAGTTGGAAAAGCCCAGGTTGAGATGGAAGCCAGATGGATTGGACTGCAGGAATGGATTCTCGGCGCCCGTATCGATTACGCCCTTAAAGTCGTGGAATGCCGGATCGCTGGCGGGACGAGCAATTACCTCCGCATCGTCCTGCGGGCTGTTGCGAGCTGCAAGTGAAAGAAGAAAAATTTAAATTAAAATTAACATAAAAATAAATATAACTCAGAATTATAATTAAAAGCACAGTTAAAGCCAGCACAGCATGTCCATAAATTAGCCGCGATAACTGCGCAAAATTCAGCCAAATCAGCAAATTCGTAAGCAAAACCGCAGAGCTCAGACAATTTTGAGCCCTCTCGGACCCTTTGTGCTAATCATTTAGTGGCCTCATTAGCGCTTATTAGCGTTTTCATTTTGCATAATTTTGCTGCGCTGGGGATCTGCTTATAGGAGAGTTGCTTTTCCTTTGGCACTGACCTTCTGAATGTCGAGCGAGGAGCTGAGAATTGCTGATGAGAGCTGTTCATAAAAAATTTCTTAAACACACTGAGTCTTCAGACTAGACAACATATATGTAATACCAGAGTTGCGATTTTTTGTTGTGTTGTATTAAAACTTTTGTAAGTATATCTCTTATTTTGCCTTTTTAAATTGGAACTAAGAATTTAAAGCCTGTTCTATGCCGCTTTATATTGAGTTATAATCATCTTAATTTCCCCACTTTCAAAGACAGTTCAAAAACAAATATTTATTTTAATTTAAGATAAGTATGTAGCAATGAAAATACCCTTCAAATTAAAAATGTGTATAATAAAGAAGTTACATAAAATAAAAATACTCCCATATCTTATATATTTTTTTATTTTCCTGTTCATGTTTTTAAAGATTATAAGCAAATAAAAGCCACATTTTATACTCAGATTATGTTTTTTCAGCTTTGATGACTCCGGTTCCTATATTAAAATAATAAATAAATAAAATATATATTTTTATGCCTTCTACTCGAACAACTTGCATGCTAAAGCTTTTTGTTTTTATATATACCCACAGCTGAATATAATTTTCATAAAACAGGCAAAATAATTGCAATTAAAATTTCATAACATGAACAGAAGGTTTTTAAAAATATATATTTTCTAGTGTGGTACCAAAGGCTAGAATTTGAACAGATCCTGCCTAAATTTTGAAGTTGTCGTCATAAGATTTTGTTTAAGTTTAGGGTAACAGATAGTCTGGCAGTCTTGCGAACTGAGCAGTCGTGTTCAATTCTTTTCCCTTGCCACAGAACAGCTGTATATTTAATACGAGATGTTAAAACTAGGCCATGGTTCTATAATAAAGCATCGCCTACAGCTGTAAGGATAAATAAACAACTGCTTGCAACTGCCACAATTCACATTCATTCAGGCAGCTTCGGCTTCCCGGCCCATAGATAAATGTGTCCCTCCGGTCGTGTGGCACTTCATAAATCTCGGCAGCTGAGACTGACACACAACATACAACAAGTGGCAGGCGGGGTGAGTGCAAACAAAAAAAAACGGAGTATAAACGAAAATATGAAGGAGAACCGCAACTAACGATGTTAAAAATATGTCCAGCCAAGTTAAGGCTTGACTTGACTTGGTCGAAATGCGATATGTGAGAGATTTACATGCTGCGCTAAATGCGTACTGCAAAATGCAAAACGTACGTGACCTCTGGACGATAAAAAAACAGCTTCTTTTGCGCAGAGTTGGCTCCCAAAGCGAATGCACTTTTACAGAGCATTCACCATATATATTCATGTAAGCCGATTTATAAGTAAAACACACGGCACTCGCAATATGTTTGGTTTAAAAACAGTCTTCGCTATATATTCAGGGGGGGGGTTTGCCTCTGACGAAACAGAAACTCAAACAAACTGTGGGCTGGGTCACATATGAATGTCATTTACAAGTGCAAATATTTACCTTTTGTGGCGCATACGAAAGTGGGCTACAAGCTGGCAAATATGCAGCGTGGATATTTATATGCATATGCGTTGCAAATAAAAATGATACACTCAGGCATATGCGACTGGCCAATTAACTACAAAACTTTCATTTAACATACGAACGTATTTTATTTTCCTAAATTTTAATCAAGGATATATTAAATTTTTTCTTAAAAAAAACCTTATTTAAACGTAAATCCCACACTAAATCATGCTTAAGATTTGCTGATTAAAAAACTTAAATTTGAAATTTCCTAACGCTATCTTCAAATCTGCGACTTTTATCAAAACATTAAAATGTATAACCCAAATAGCTAAGCTTCTATATATGTAAACCTCATAATTTTTGGTATACAATGCACTCACAAGTTATGCATATGCAACAGCCAGCTAATATGCCCCATTCGCCCCTGAATAGTGCCTTCAAAGAAGATCAAAAAGCCAGCTAGACTGTTGCATATAATATTTCATGGTATTTTGTTGCATACCTTGAGGGGTTGCTCGTTGCCATGGCAGTTGGTGCCAACCAAATTGAAACACGCTTGCGGGGGGCAACGTGCCAAAGAATTTATGAAAATGAAAATGTGCAGCAAAGGAAATATTGTAGGGGTTAAAGTGCGACCCCCGCTGCGCTGTAATAGGGGTACGAAGCCCACCGAAAAACCTGGGTTATTAATCATGCGAATGCTACACAAAAGCGGGAGTTGCCCTAATGAAAACATCTACATGGCATATTCATTAATTTTCCAATAATTAAGCCGTGCCCCAGCACACAACATGGAACTGTTTACCTCCCCATTGGTCGGTCTATTGTTTCCTTCTCTGAATTATGAAATTAATAAAAGCAGTTGGTAAAATTTCGCAGCGCTCGGCGCTTTTGTTCTAAACACAACGAATTTGTTGCAAATTATGTAAGGTTAACTGTAGGCCCAAAAAGGGGGCGCGGTTAGCCCCACCCTTCCATATTTCTTCTGGTTTTTTTTTTGCTTCTCTCCTTTTTGCTGAGGCGCCACAAATAAAATCCCAAAACTGTTCCTGGCAATCACTTGGCCTGCGTTTTATGGTGCTAATTGCCAGCAGGCAAAGGGAGAGAAGGGGGAGGCGGGGTGTCGGAGGCGGTTTCAGTTAAGAGCAGCGACCGGGCCTCGGCACGAGCTGTGCGTCAATTAATTAACATAATTGTACAATTTTGCATAATTTACTATGCAGCGATTTTTTGTTTGGTTTCAAGACTTTGGCGCTTGATTTTTGTACAGTGTACTTAAGTTTTGGTAGCTTGAGTTGAGAAATGATAAAGTAATAAATTCTGTGAAGAGGGCAAAATATTAAAATATTGCCTGCATTAATTAAACATTATTCAAATTAAAAACAATACTCCAACTTGATTAAAGCAAAAACAATTATCCTTTGCAAATCAATTCTGCTGCGTAATTTAAGGACTGATTTTTAGGTTTTTATATAAATAAACATAATAAGGAAAAAAATATAAAGAGAATAAATTATATTATTTTTTCCTTTATAACAAAGTAAAAAATATCATACAAATATAGGAAACTGTAATAAATCCTTGTAATGAAAAAACTTTCCAAATAAAATGAAAAAATATTCTTTCATAGTAGAATATATATTATAATATATAAGTCCATCTTAATAGCAAACAACTCTTTTTACTTTTATGGAAATTCACTACAGTATTTCAATATTTTTCTGTTGCGAAATATAATTTAGATTTTGTAAAAATAAAATATATAACAATATAGTTATTATTAGCTTACAGTGACTTCCTTTTTAATTTAATCAACCGTCTTCTGTTCCTTCTCTTACATTCTTTTTTTCAATTTATAGTTATATATTTATTATCCTTATAATTATTGTTGGAAGTACTTCATTTATAGCTAAAAAGCTTTTTAAAAGATTTACATATCCAACCAGCTAACTGCAGCTGCAACTCTTCAATCAACGGCAAACATAATTACTTGCCATTCAGTATGCTCAACTTATAGAAGCCTAAGCCATGTTTTACCCAACGCTCCTAGTTGCTCGAGGACAAGGAGAGCAAGTGAGGAAACATCCTGTAACTATTATGCCAACTTTTTACATTAACCAAAGTACGGACTATTAAAAATTCATTAATCGCACGCAACTGAAAAGCAAAATACGTCATAAAAAAGAAGTAGCAGAAAGTGCACGAGTGGCAAATATCCTGTAAGTCAGTTTTGAAGTGCCAATAGAGGTGGGTATCAAAAATGTATTGCTTTTCCCTCTACATAACCTATTTTTATGGGATTGTTATATAAATGTTTAAAAACGTAAAAATAATATACAAAAATATACGTGTAGACATAGGTTAAGGTTATTAACTTAAAAGATGTCATTTGATTTATTATTACTATTGTTATTATTTTAAAACATTTGGATAAAAAACAATATTAATCAACTTATTTAAAGGGACTCCAATTTAACCCAACAAAAACGTTTGTTTACTTGCAGCTACCTTCTACTGTCTGTATATAAAAAGCGCTCAATATACCCTACTCCCTTAATATCTATAGGGTAAAAATAAAAGTCGCACAACAAAAACTCCCGGCAAAAGTTTAATTGATTTGCGCACAAAATGGTAAAATAATTGATAGATAGTTGCGTTCAGAATTTAATGAGAATTTGGCCGCAGAGAAAGTTGCGAATATTTACAATTTTGCAATGCGATAATTTTGACGAACAACAACAACAGAAAGAAAAAAAAAGGAGAATATTCTGTTGGTAAAGTTATTAATTAGAAAAGTTTTGCGGCCAGCGCGAACTGCACTCAAATCAGAATTGATTTTGATTTTCATTTTGATTTTGATGAAAATTCGTAAATTATGAATGGCAATAGCGATTCACACAGTTTTATGGCAACACTGTCGAGAGCATATCACTGGAATTACACATATTTTAGCAATCGGATCCAAGTAATTGGAAAACATGCATCGCATGGGGTTTTCGGCTTTGCCCGGACATATTGAATTTCGTGGGCACTTGAAAATTTTCAAATATGCATGTGGATGGAGCGAATTGGAGGGACGGGAGGGTAGCCAAAGCAACCGACACTTTTGGCCAGCATTTTAATTACCATTTTGGGCTCTCATTTGGTTTGGCTTGAAAAAGCATTTCATATTTTGCAGCAATTTGCCAGCCAAACGAGACGAGATTGAGCGCACAAAGGTTACACACAAACTCCCACACTCTCGAATAAATTATGGGCATGAGCAGTTACCATAGCAGTTTGTAATTATCGTCACATATTTATTTGGTTACACGACTATTCTCTATTTGTCTGGGCGCCTGCTCTCATATCACATTTCAAACGAATTTTGCTGTTGAGTGATTTGTGGCAGAACGAATGGCGAATGGTTCACAGTTAAATATTTTCCATTTCTGCCTTCAATTGTGGCTGCTTTTGTGCCAAAATGCAACAAATTATTCACAAGCATTTGAAATTATATCAAATAATCTTTGGTATTAATAACGTTTTCGCAGCAGGCCTGAGAAATCAAGTGAAAATTCAAATTCAAATAAATTGATATGAAATTTAATTGAAATTCAAAATCATGTAGCTGGATGATAATTAAATACGCTGTCAGACAAATGACTGTTATACTATACGTAGAAATCAAATCTAAACTGGGATCTTGTCAGGAAAAGGAATATGGCTTGAAGCCGGTTTTAATTAAATATTATTCATTTACTTTATTATAATATTAAATATTCAAATAATAGATGACCTTTTTCTTTCGATAAAGTATATGCAAACTATACCATAAAGGTTTTTTCAAAAAGATTGTAATGAATAAAAATATGTTTTCTTATAGATTAGCTCTCAATTTTAAACCAATATATGTTTGACTTGGTTTAAGCTAAAACAAGAATAAAGAAGTCTTTCGATTAAAACTCTAATTTCCAAACCGGGCAGGTACCACAAATAGCACAATTAAGCGATATACGGAAATATGCCTTGTTTTATAAAAATAGCTGTAAAAGATAAATAAACATGTTTCTAATAGTCGCATTCCCAGAAATTTGTAGGGAATATGTATAATGTTTATTGTGTTTATGTTTTGTATCAAATGAAATTTGTTAACCATCATTTCATTTTTGTATGTGAAATATATGTAGAATTCCAGATTTGTTCGAAAGCCCTAGCAGCTATAACTGCCCCGAAGAACAAATGATAAATAAATTATTTAATGTAGAAATTTCGCAGCTTATTTTTGTAACAATATTTTCTTCTTCATGCCTTCCAGGCTTTCTTTTTCAGTCTTTTCTCAATTATCATCGGGAGCATCGCGTCTCAACTGTGGTAACTGTGGCCAGCTTCTGTTGCATGCTTATCGCAGTGTCATGGTCTCTTTCACGCCGCTGCCAATCAGTCGCCAGTCAATGTGCCACCCCACTCCCTCCTCCTTCTCCCTTCGACGAGTCGCGCAGATAACTAGAACTACGCCGCAACCTCTAATAGGCAACGCATCCGCAACAGAAACCCCGGACTCTGACCAGGCGCAGTTGTTCCCGTTGTTATTGTTGTTGTTGCTAATATTCTGCCTGTGCTGCGCGTGACATTAATCAAGCCTAGACCGAAGTCCCACATGCCATAGCCGTGGCCATCGCCACCTGCATCATCATCACCATCATCATCATCATCTGCGCAGGGTGGCCGAAAAATCATTGTAGACATTTGTAATTAGAATTGATAGCAAGCAGGCAGGCAGCCAGTTAAAGGGCGGGGGAGGGGCAGGTGTGGAGCAGCCCCATTGAAGACCCCAACATACACAGAGCCAATGCAAATGCAAAGCAGTTGGCGGCATCGGCTCCATTGCGGCTGTTGTCGTTAAACAAATTTCATTCTCGAATCCATTGAAAATGGAAAAAGAGTGGGAGGGGTTAGGGGCGCTGTGCCCCTGGATATGTGGATATGTACAAGTATGTGCACTCAAAAGGCAGGGCGAGCCATGCAGCATGTCCATCATTTGTTAAAAGTAAGGTTTTTTCTGCAGCATCGGCAACAACAGCAGCCCCTATCAAAGGGAGGCTGAGATTGAGCTGGAGATGAGCGCGTGTCGGATTATGGTATCACAACACGACACGATTTGTAATTTAAATATTTAATATTGATATTAATATAAACTGCATGTAGAACGTATAAAAATATATCTTTAACAAAATTTTCTTTTAATTGACAAATTTTAATATGGAACTCGAGGTAAAGAACTAATCCCTAATAATCGCAATACAAGCCTCTCAAGTTCTACGACTTCATATTTTTGTTATTCATAGTGTATTTTTTGTAAACTTTTTCATTTAAAAATTCATAAGAAAGTATGAATTATTTTAAAATATACATATGCAAAATTGTAGATGTTATTTTAATATTTTTTGTTGTAATTTTTTATATATAATATTTGTATAGAAAACGTATATAGAAAATGATAGATTAATTTGTATGGTATATACTTTAAATTTACTGAGTTGCTCAACACAAACTTGGTGGAGCACACACGAAATTTGATATTTTCCTTAGCTCGAACACGAACACGACTGAAATCACGACACGAGCTCTGCTCTAGAGTGGGGCCCGCAAAAATGAGTGCTAACAAAATATCAGCACACGTCAATTGAATGGCATTTCAGTTGGAGACAGACACAACCCAATCTCTCGCCCGGGGGCACTTTCACTGCTTGTGCAGAGGTGTGTGTGAGTGTGTGTGTGTGTATGTTGTGGGGTGTGTGTATAGGGGACAGACTTCAATTTTGGGGGTGGCTTGAGTTTCACTTTCGGCTCAAATGCTGTTGACACTTGGCAGTGATCAGGATCCCAGAGACAGAGAGCTAACTGACACTGCAGCAAGTGTGCTGTGTGTGCGAGTGTTGTGTGTGTGCGTGTGTTGTGTGTGCGCATCAAACTAATTTTCCCCCTGTTTAGAGTTCTTGAACGTGACACAAGTCCGCACTTGGCCGGCCAAACTAACTAACTGCCGTCTCTGTCCGGACATCAACTTTCCTGCTGATTTCTCGCCCCCTCCCATACCCCACTCCAACCCCCGCCCCTGCAGTCATTTCAGTTTGAGCTGGCTCTGCATTGCTTTTCAACTGATTTGAAATCATTTTAACCCAAATTGCATACAATTGAGTTTGTCAGTTTGTCAGCTGGCGGCATAGGCGTCGCATTCGAGGGGAGCGGGCGGCCAAAGGCGTTCCGGCTCAGGCGGGGGTTTCTTTGTAGTGTAGATGAAAATGTGAATGTGTTTATACGTCGTGAAATGAATGCTTTTGTAGTGTAGATGAAAATGTGAATGTGTTTATACGTCGTGAAATGAATGCTGTTGCATTTGTGTTGGTCTGCGTCAGTTGGTCCTACGTGCAGGGATTTGGCTTAAAGTAACAAGTGCTTTTAAAAGGAGATAGTTTAGGTATTGGAAGAAAGCCAATAGATGAATTCAGAAATTGATATTTTTAACTAAGAAAACGTTTTGTTAGAAAATGTTTATTTAGTATTTAAGTATAGAATATTTTTTGTATGTGTTATTTTTATTTATTTTATTCTATATTACAGCTTTATATTATAATTTAAATTTTTTGAATCTTATATTCTTTAAAAAAAGGTTTTTGATCTTAATGAAAATTAGGGTAAGATAATTTCACGTCAGAAATATAGCAGAGAGTCTCAAACCGTTTGAATATAATAAACTTTACTTTCCACGAGCGCTATTTTATAAGCATGATATCCAATAAATGTAGTCACATTTTTTTATTCTAAATTATATTCAGCTTTGAAAAAAGTAGATAAGTTATGACCACATAGTAAATTTGCAACTATCAAAATTTACACCAGGTCGTTTTAATATATTTGTTCATTTAATTAAATAAACCACACAATTTACAACCACTGTCAGCAAATCCTCCACAAATAAAAGATACGTGTTTATCAATAAGGAATTTTTTCACCTCAATGATAATAAAAATAAAAATAAACAATAAATAAAAACCGCTAAGCCAAAAGTAAATTTGCATTATAATAAAATTAAATATAATTAATTTTTTGGGTCGCTGGGTCAGGTTACACCCACTTGAAGGCCCGTGCTTCGCTACATTCGCCAGGTAGTCAGGTGCTGCCTTCATTTTTCACTTCTCATTCAATCCGAAATTCATTCATTCATTTCTCATCCACTTCATTTGCATTTTGGCAAAACATGGCGCGAAATCCAAAAAAAAAAAATAAATAAAAACAAAACAAGTGAAAAACAAAAATGCCTAAATAAAAACCTTGCCCCGTTGTAACCCCCATATCAAAGTGTTGTTGTTGTTGTCGTTGCCAAATGTGACAATCGTGTCACGTACGCAATGTTCTGGAAGATTGAACGTTACGTTTGTCGCGTTTAAAATGAGTTTTTTTCCCAGTCTGAATTTGATTTTGATTGTTCGGTCCCGACACGAGTCCCCGAGTTCGCCCCATGCTCGCCCCAGCGCAAGCCAAACTTACTGTCACAGCTATGATTTGTTGCCGTTCATCTCGACCGCCCATTTGCCACATGTAGCAAATTATTTGCCAGCAAAAAGTAAAATTGTTTAATTTTAGGCTTTTTTTTTGGGTGGAGTTTTTGGCCCATTGTTTGCTGGCATCCGACACCAAAAAATCAGAGCCTTCATTACGCCCCCTAAGATTTATTATTATGCTTATTCTCTTCTTTTATATATTTTTTTATTTTGACTGCCGACACGTGCAGAAATTTTTAAAATATATTTTCAGTTTTGATTTTGGTTGATTTTGCGCTGCCTGCCGCAGGTGCAACAATTGCTAATGAATTTTGAATTGGATGGAGGTGCTTCAAATGAACGGAACAACAGCTTTCACTGTGTATTTTTGGTGAGGAAGTTGGAGGCATCAATTTGAGCTGAAACTTCTGGGCAGAAGTTTTAAAATACCTACTTACACGAGAATGGATGATATTTCAGAGAGGGAATACATCAAATAAATAAATCATTTTAAAAAAATGAAGAATAATAATAAATAAATAAATCAAATAAATAAATGATAATAATAATAAATAAATAGATTAAATAAATAAATGAACAGGCAGAGTGGCCTGCCAAATTCTGCAAAAATAGGTTTATGTTATTGAATAGAAATAAAAAAACATTTTATTTATTTAAAATTATGACAAAATGATTGTAAAAAATTGAGTTCTAAAAAGTCAAATTTGTTTACTTTTAATTAACTCCAAATTTCATTCCATAATGTAAATATTTCTGACTGCGACTTTACGAGTTCATATATGAATTTTAAAAATTTTTGTCACTCGATGTCTTTATAATGAAAAAAAATGTATTAGCTGAAAAAGCCTTGATTTTCGGTACAAAATAAATTGTACAATGGTAACGTTCAGCCAATAATTACTGCATATAAATATTTTACAATCTGACGTTTACTAATATATTTAGAATTAATAGTATATTAAATTTAATCTGTATAGGTATGAAAAGCTTCAAGCTCAAACATTTATTATTAACTAGTTTCACTAGCTTTAAAATAAAAATGTAGCCAAAAACTGAATTAGCTTCATTTGCATAATTTATCATTTAAGAACAATTTGCTATAATTTAAGTTATGCCACATAGTTCACTTGCCAGTTGCAACTTCGAGCCAAGGCCTTCATTAGCAGACAAAATGTGCATGCAGGCAACATGTCAATGTGGCCAATCCTTCAAAGCCATAAAAGGATTGGCCACACTCAAGATGCCCGCAAAAGACGCTCCACAAAATGCAAGCAATGCAAATATCATGAATGTCAGAGTGTAGGGAGCGTGGTTTGGGCGAAAGGGGGGGGCGTGCTGGCTCAGAATATTCGAGCATGATTTATGATTACTAAACTGCTTAATGTTAATCAATGTGGAATTCAAAGACAGGGCGAGAGAGAGAGTACTATGTGATTTGTGAAAAGCCAAATTGTTGGTAATTGCAGTAGCAAATGCATTGTGACAGCAGGCCAGTCAGCCAACAGTAGATATATACACATATATCTATAGATATGGACAGATATAGAGCGTCAGCGTCTGTTGCATATTTTTGGTTTAGCAACAAAAACCGCAAATTGTCATTAACGAAAATCTAATCATAACCGGAAATTAATTTGACAGGAATCTCATTAAATTTACAGCCACATAATGTGGAACCCTACAACACACACCCCACACACACAATGCACCCCCCTCGTTTGGAAACCCCTTTGACAATCGTTTAAATCAGCTCACGTTGACATTGCCAGCTGACTATTTGAGTAATACTCTAGGATTTTCATTATAATACACAATTATTCACATATATATAAACCATTCGCCTGACTGTGAGCAACTGCGTCTGCGGCCCTACCAGCCCCCCCCCCCCCCCACAACCTCTTCTTGTCTCGTAATTTATTTCTGATTTTGGGTTTGCGCCATGCGTGGCTGAGCATTAGAGGCGCTTGCACATTTTGCCAGCACATAAATTAACATAAAGAGCCGGCTGTTGAGCAGGCAAAAAGGGTGGGGAGGGGGTTGGTAGGTGCCACCCACAATGAAGGCCTTGCAGCGATTACGTGACATTGAACCAGAGCTAAGTGGCTGTGCAGCTTTCAATCATAGACAAGAGCAGCACAGAGAGAGAGACAGAGACAGAGATAGACACTTTGCTAAATTTATGATTATTCAGCTTTAAAATTTGCACCCTATTCCATGAGAGTCATCAGATATGGAAGGAGAACAGCATTTGGTTTAGAGCTTTTCGTGACAGCTGCCAATTGTCATATGTGTGTGTGAGTGTTTGTGTGTGTGTGTGTGTGTGCTGTGGGGTTCATTGTAATAGCCGGAAATTGCAGCAGATAAAGCAATCAGCCAACGCAATTGTTTATT
The DNA here is from genome assembly GCA_035043565.1 of Drosophila robusta. Taxonomy (NCBI): domain Eukaryota; kingdom Metazoa; phylum Arthropoda; class Insecta; order Diptera; family Drosophilidae; genus Drosophila; species Drosophila robusta. The sequence goes on along the minus strand of JAWNMW010000583.1, from coordinate 4,429,547 downwards.
AATTTTACGTTGCATTCACAAAATTGGTTCCGAATATCCACAAGGCATCCCAATAAAGGCAATTAGCATCAGCTTCAACCAATTTGCGACAGTGGAAAGATTAAGTTCAAACACGCATGGAAAACAACTAATAAAATCTTCTTAAAAAAGTATATCATATTTTCTTTAAATGCAATTCTTGAATGAACCACAGTATAATATTATATATCGATAGGTATGGATAACATACAATAGCGTATGACTAAAAAAGACAACCAAAAAAACTATCTAAAAGCTTTTTGCACAGAACCTCTTTTGTGCAATCATTTTTTCTGTGGGGCCTATGTGATACAAAAGTCCAATATTCCTTTTTATTTAAAACTTATATATAAGAAGTATAGAGAAAATTCCGAGTTTGAGCGAACTTTATACATGAGGAGCATATTGTAACTGACAAATTGCCAAGTTTGATTAAGATAACTTGAATATTGAATATTGCTAGCCTATTGCAATTGCAGCTATATGATATAGTAAGCCAATCGGGCTCCAACTGCCTAGGACGCAGACAAAAATGTATATACTAAGGTTTAGCATATGACTTAAAGCGTTACGCATTCTGGCGAAATTATTAATGATTTGATTATTAAGGTAATAGACTTTGATTACTTAAAGAATACATTATTTATAAAAGTCGCACTTATTTGAAAATTTAATAGTTTCTTTTGTTTTCTTGCTAAAAAAAAGATAAATATTTGCATAAAGTTTTTTACGCTCGTTAAACAAAATAATATTTCATTATTTATTCAAATGAAAACTAGAAAATTCTGTACCTGACGACTAATATAAACAGCACATTATTTTTTCTATCTATTATATATCGCGGCCATAAACTCAACACTCACGACGAACATTTGTATAGATATTGTTACTGAGAGATGATTAATCATTTTAAATGGCGGTAAAACAGCTGCAACAATAGTAATAACATCAGCAGCAACAACTACTTACAGATAATATTAACAACAAAAACAACACAAGTCTGATGGTTATTCTATATGTGTGCTTGGACCTGGCATAGTATTGACTTTGTCATTGAATTATTCATTTGAATTACTTATTTGTGTGGCTGAAAATAAATATTTTAAATTGTAAAAAAGTCAAAGGTTTAAATTGTTTTTTTAAATGCAAAATTGCTTACTTTATTTCACTGAGATTTTTACTTGAGTTTCTATGTATATAAAAATATACACTCGGAAAATTTTTTACGCTAATCAAATTTAAAATTTCTTAAGATAACTTTTTTTAATGAACTTTTTCCTAAAAAAATAATTAAAAACGATCTTTTTTATTTGTTTTATAAAAATTTTAAATAAACTTCGAAAACTCTTTAGTACCATTTACTTAATTATTCAATTATGCAAATTTTTGTTATAATTACTTTTTCACTTCGTTTTTTTAACATGCATTTTAAATGTTGTAATGATTTATACCCACTTTAAAAAAAGTCATCATAAAAATAGACTTGGCATTGAAAAAATGGGAGTTCCATTTTTTCCTGATTTGTATACATATATATTGAACGTAATTTATCTTCTCTCAGTGCACATCTTCTACGTTGATATAAATTTAGATGCCAGCAATAATTAACTTTAATTGAAAAAAATTAAAGTGCATGTTCACAAGAAAAAATGCCTAAAATTAAGTATAGAAACATTTAATAATTTCGTCACAAAGAATATTAATGCAAATAATATAGAAATATTATATAAATACTATAGAATAGAATAGTAAACTATAGTTTATGCCCTTAGAAAATATATGCTTTGCAGTTGAAAACTTTCCTCCAATGCGACACATATTTCATTAAAAATGTTTATTACTCGCTGCAAGAGTACAAAAAATCGAATTTCTATAATTAACAAGCACGGATGGAAAGAAGAGAGTTTCTGTCGTTAGGCATTTTATTTGCCTTGCTAAAAACGTACTTTAAGTGGCTTTTGGATAGTCTATGGTATTGATTTTATGGCTATTTTGTACTTTGAACCCTAATTGACCGCAAGTTCAAGAAACTCGTTTAAAACTATAGCCACAAAAATGTACATGGAAATTTTGTTTTGTTAAATGAATTTGAATTTGCCTCAGCTGAATAAGTAAACATTTTCCTTAACACATTGAGGTTAAAGCGATTGCAGGTATTTAAAATGGGGTTTTGCTGTAAATTGAAAAGCGTATTTAATTGGCATTTAATCGCAAGCCGGAATTGAAGTATGGTTGAAGGTTTAGAGCTGGAATTGTTTTCGGTATATATAATGTAGACTTAGTAAAAAACAGCTGCTTTAAGGTTTTGTCAGAAACCTTATAGCTATAGATATATTGAAAGACACAATTTACCGGTAACTTAAAAGGCCTCTAAAAATTTAAGTTTTTACATATTTAAATTTAATGGCAGGTTTAAAATTTTACAAATTTATTAATGCCAAAAATCTATGAAGAATAAAAATGCCAGGTTTAAAATTTTACGTAATAACAAGAAATTATTATCTATGTAAAAAAAAAACCAAATTCATTAAAAAAAAGTCAAATAAAACAATGAAGAAATAAAAAACAATGTAAATGAAACATTGAAACATTGCAAACTCACAGCAATATTTTTGACTAAAACGTACCCTAATAAAAAATAATTAATCTCGAATGCAATTACTAAAAATAATGAGTTCATGCAACGAAATTTTAAAAACCAACCCATAACACAATATCTTCCATCCCACGCCAAATTAGCTATTCAGTTAATTAGCCGCAATTCATGAAACCAATTCAAAAAAACGATTTTTGGAATACGGCAATTGGCAATAAAAAAATATATATAACAAAAGTAAACAAATTGCGTCACATGCAAATAAACAAAGTTGCAAAGTTTTTACAATGAAAATAATAATTCATAATAAAATTATAAACTCATTTATTATATGCAAAACTGCAGTCAACTTACTAGTTCAACCAAAATACAACAAAAAGATATACAAATAATTTATTTGAATTTTACTGCAATTTGCACAACATACAGTTGCAATTTGTACGTGTGTTCCCCTATAACTCATTATATGCACACATATGCACATGTATATTTTTCATGGAAAATGCCTTGGAATTATGACCATAATTAACCCAATTTCGGCTGGCACCGGCTGTGATGCACATAAAATTAAATGCCATAAATGTTGTCAACAAATATAAGGAACACCAACGAAATTGCTTAAGAATTTCTCTGGCCACTCGAGCACAATTGCAAATGTACAAATTGCAGTCGAGAAAACGGAGCAGAACCGACCAGGAAAAAAATGAAATCGGGCCATGACAAAAAAGAGGCAACAACAAAAGTAAATAAATGAAAGAAATTGCAATTCCCAAGAAGTGGGGTTCATTAAACTGACGAATGCTTTGGCCCAACTCCGGCGTTATCTTGGCCACTCAAATTAAAATATATATATATATGTATATATATATTCAAAATGTGCGTGAGGTCTTGCAGCACAATAATCAAGGCAAATGAAAAATTTACCAATATTCAGAAATTCATCACAAACAATTGTTCAGTTATTAGCTATAACATTTATTTCATAATACATTTAAAAATCATGAGCATGAGCTAGAAATTAGACCCAACATTCCGATAAAAACTCTGAATGACAAAAAAAGCTCGTTGAAATTCTGCATATAGTTTGTGAATGGAGTCTGCCTGAAATTGAACCTGAAATTTTCTCATTCACTCTATTTATATTTATTTCTAAATTCCTCTATTAATCCATGCTTATACATGTATATAAGTCACCGCTTATGCAGTGTATTATCATATATTATCATATATGTATTCGTTTTCAATTTCATACTGCCCAAAGTCAAATTTAATTCTATAACTAAAAGTCCAAGCATAAATACGTTATTTTAACTCTGTTTATATTATGTTATTTCTTATTTACATTTTTCTAAGACTTGAACTCAATAATTATCTGTAATCAGATCAATCAAATACCCTTTAACATAGGTAGGTGCATTTTAATTAAATATAATACATTGTCAATATTTATTCAAACAGAATAAAAATTATTTTCAAATTCCAAATGTTGATACGATTTTGCTGAGAAGCCCACAATCTTTTAATATTATATATTTTTCACACAGAAACTTTATTTTTCGAGTGATCGTAAACAACGAAAAGCCTTCATCAAAATATGTGATCTATGACAAGTTGTATCAATATTAATTCGAAACTGAGGAACTGTTTATGAAAATAGGAACTCTGTCTTTATTCGGCTGTTGCTACTGGTCAGAAATATATATATATATATTTCCTCTGCCAAAGTATAAACATGAATTTTACATTCTTATGTTATTTGTCAGGGGTAATTCCCATTGTTATTGCTTTTTATCTTGCTCCCTTCTTCGTTCTCCTCCCTCTCGCATAGCTCTATCAATTTAGCCGATCTCGAAATATTTAAGCAGCGTTTTAACAACAATTTCAATGAACACAAAAAAGTAGTTGTCCAACGGAATTATGCATGAAATTTGCATATTTCTCTGGTAAATGATTTGACTGCTGCAAATTTGACAACTTCAAGTGGCACTGGCAGCTGCTTCCCCTCCCCTCGCCCTCCCCCACCACCTTTCAGCCTGCTGACTGCAACCAATTCAGCGTCTTCAACTTTGGCTGTTGCAATTTATGCATTCAAGTGGCAGCAGCAGCATCAACGACGATGATGGGGCAGCTGCGTCTGCTGCTGACTTGTATCTTGTATCTGCAGGATGCATTTTGCAGTTTCACTGATTGTCAAGTGTTGCTTGCACCGTTCTTATCAAAATCGAGCATCATTACGCCGCACAAATTATAAACACAATGACGTAATTCCCAGAAAGTTCCTACACTTGGAGAAAATACTAAGAATTGTGAACTTAATCAAGAACAAAGGTTGCCAATGTAAACATTTTTATTTCTAGAACATTTCCTTGTCCAAATTTCAATAAAATCGTTCTAAGCTTATTTTAAGCGTATAAATTCCTATTAAAGATACACTCAGATATATGTATATATACAAGAATTGTTTACTTCAATTATATACATGCACTGGTCAAAATTCGACCGAGCTGAAAATTTCTTAACTTAAGAACATAATGTTTACTTCAAGAACATGTTTGTTAATTACAAAAATGTATTGATATAAGACTCAAATATTGTAATTCATTAATGTAATATTGTACTTTTCTTTGGAACTCTTTTCATTTATTTCATTATTAATTATTAATTTATTCCATTAGTCATCAATTTTTTTTCTGTTATTTAATATTAACGTCTTAAAATTAACACAATTGTACAAATTATATTCCACACAAAGAGTAGGAAGGTTTCTTTCAGAGTGTATCTCACTATCTCCTAGTCTCATATCTTATTTTTTATATAAAATGTTTAAAATTTAAAACATTGTGAGTTCTATATGGAGTATTAATAGAATTATGAATTGTTTTTTCGCTGAGTGTAGTTGCTTTATCAATTTGCATTGTTGATGCGGATGACAGTCGCGAGTTCAAAAGGTTGCTAACAACATTATCAATTCTGTATTAAAACAGGGAATTTTTTTTTTAGTTATAATTTAAAATTCCATAAAGCGCCGGATTAAGCAACTTGAAACTTGTTTACGCTAGCTAACTAAACACATAACAAGCTTCCACATATATACATTTTTTTGTATATATTTCAATATAGTTTTGTAACTGTAGACCTACCTGGCAAAGTCCAAACGTCGCTCACAGCCAACGCGATCAGTAGAACACCGCACAGCAGCTTCATGTTTGTTTTCACACGATATTTTCTTTGTTTTTTATATAGTTATTTGAGTACTTATTTTTTATGGTTTTTTTTTTCGAAACCTTTCGGTAAATTGTGTTTGATTTGTTGTGGGTTTTTGTTCTGGCACCGGTCGCCGATTCTGTTCTGTTTCGTAAGACAAACAATAGTCAAATGCGCTGAAATGCGTTGAGGAAACGGCAAATAAACAGAATGTCCGAACGCAAAAGCGACAGAAATCAGTGAGTGAAATGAGCAACAGATTGAGCGTTACAGATAGGTGAGTATGGGCACGATTGGGGGTACGTCTGGGAGAACTAGCGCTGACAGTCGGCTCACACTCAGGCACTCACGGCGTGCACTCACACTCAATTAGTTGAGCTGTGAGCGCTATTGATATAAATAAATGACAACGAAAAAGTCACTAATATAAATTCACAGCTAAAAACAAGTGAAATTGCGAGCAGAATAGACGAAGAGGATCGCAGAGACCATGGCATACCCTGCAAACATTTGGTTTACGCGAAAGATAAATATGCGATATTGATTTCTTATCAATTGAGTATAGTTTGAGCGTAGCAGAAACGTTTTGCTTGAAAAATAAAATTACATAAGTATCGCCTGGAAGATACTTTAGTATTAAATTATTATTTTCCACACAATTTTTTTCTCTTGGGTGATAGGAAAGAGTATTCCATGGGCGATAAAAAAACCGTTTAACTTATATAATTATAATATGTGACGCCTGTGAGATACATTCATAACAATTAAAAGGATTTATATTTTAGATATATTTTTTAATGAACCAAGTAATTTATCCACTTAAGCCCAAACTAGCTTTCAGTTGTGCTATTGCCCAAATCTCGCTAAAAAAAACGATAAAGAAGCAATAGAAATACATTTAAATAGAATATTAAAAACAAAAAACGTTAGATTAAATTATTTTTTATATCGCTCTGCTATAAAAAGTCATATATCATCTTCCAAGTCTCCTCCCTATAGTGACGCCATTATATCTACCCTTTGTCACGTTCAATACAGCGCATATAAATATATAAATAGCCCGCTTAAATCTAAGCATAAACGCTAAACAATTGGTGTGGGAAATATTAAGCAAACAGCTGGACATGTTTTTATGGGCATTAGTGTAAGGGAATGAACGGCGGCAAACGCGGCGAATGCGCAATTTTTTTTGCCGTATATTTGCTTATTGTTTTTGTTGTTGTTAGAGTCTGTTGCATCTGCCCCTTTTTTACATTAATCAATTGCCGTTTATGCTTCGTTAGCTGCACGTTTAATACGTTATTTTATTTTGTTTTAATTTATTTTATTTTGTTTTGTTTTGGTTTTGAGTTTTAGCCTCAGAGAAATAATGTCAATTAGCTTGTTTGCTTGACTGACTACCGAGTTCAAGGTCATTGTTGTTTTATAAGCTAATTAATTTGAGCTTTTCTAATCGATCAACTGTTATCGATAACTCTTATATAAGCACATTGAACCTAAGGTTCCTGGTATAATTCCGACTAATATAACAGAGCGCCATTTAATAAATGTTTTCATTAAGAGTGCCATATAATTAATTTCCCTATGATTAAGTATTTCTAAGTAATTTAACTACGCAAAGCCGGATACGATTGATTGAAGCGCATTTCTAAAATCACGTTTAGCGTAAACAGATTTATTTCAGGCCACTTAGCTAATTGCTTAGCAGCTCTTCATTGAATTCATATAATAATTATAACAATAATATATGCAAAAAATATTTAAATTGTATTTGTGGCTAAAATCTCTTTGTTTATTTTTAGCTTAAACACAAATTTGGCAAAATTTGATATATTTAGAATTTATATTCAACATAATTGCGAACATAAATATGATATCATATTAAAGCACTTTTTATATTTATAGCACACACACGCCTTTTGACTTTAACATAAACATTGTTGATATATTTATTTTAACACGTTTATCCAATTTTTGTTGCACAAATAAATTTCACTTTTTACCACAAGAAAATTTAATATCTTTATATAGACCCAACAAGCGGTTAAATTTCTTTTATTTTGTTTATATACATCAAACGGAAATACCAAAAATTATTGCAAACAAGTAAACACAAAATTCGCACAAGATTTTATTTACGGTTGTTGTTTTTTTTTGCTGCTGCTTGTTATTGTTGTTGTTGTTGTTTTACGCGCGATCGCTGAGGTCTCGCGTCTGTTGACTTTTGTATAAAATTTCGGACTAACCGTTGCGTACAAATTTGGCTTAATTTATACCAAGGCACGCAGCTCCACACACACACACACACACGCACCTAAGCATGAGCAAAGAGAGACAGCAACAAAGAGAGAGTGAGAGAGAGAGAGAGAGCGCGCGCGATCGAGAATTGGAACGTTTAAAGCGTTAAGACCCATGCAACGGCACGAACAGTGCCTTAAAAAGTGAATGTCTCGACTGCAGTTGACTGTGAACCGCGAGACCCTCTTCAGCCAAAATATCCCTTGACCAAGGTTTGAGCTATATTCATTTGGTATGCGAAGCAGATCGCCAGCGACGACGAGGAACGCGCGCCAAGCAACGTTCTCTGTGTGTCAATGATGGAAAGAAACGAGTAGAAAACTGTAGAATAAGTCAACTGACAGATACCCTAGCCTGGGTTAAAACGCTCAAATTTTGCAAACAAAATTTACCTAGTGTACCAAGGATTACAATTCCTAAAATGAGCACTACATTTTTATTTCAATAACTGTTTTTTAACACAATATCTGCACACTCAGAGAAAAACTAAGCATTCTGTGCACAATGAAGTACAAATCCAGCGAAGATTAACAACTCCTAAATAATGCGTAAAACTTTTGTTTCAGGAAACTAGTTTATTCCCAAAGAAAACTAGTATTTTGTTATACCCAATATGATATATAAATTCAATCCACTATAAGAAATAAATAAATGTGCACTCAGGAAAAAAAGCAAAACCGAGTTAAAAACTGTCTTAAACTGCGCACAATGTTCTTATTCCACTTGTAACCCTTAGTTTAGAAACATTTTCTTAGGCTTTTAATTCTTAAATTTAAAACTTTAGTTAACTACACACATTTAAAATATCATATCGTCCATTTATAGGCTCAATCGAAAACATTTTTTTTATTTTGCTATACTCAATCATAAAATTGTTAATGATTTAAGAAATCAGGAATGAAATCTTATATGTGTCTTCGTTAAATTACGAATATTCGTAATAGAAATTAGCAATTTAAAATGAATTTTTTCCGAGTGTATATTATCAGTGTATATTATATATATCACCTACTTCTCTTTTTACACAATTGATACGTTCTCAAAAAGGCATGTAAAAAGCGAGTATGGTATATTTATAAATGAATTATTATAAATAAAGATTAAAAAATTACAACTAACCATATCGACTCATATTTATAAGATTATTATTATTATATAGTTTATCCATTTAATACACATTATATAGGGTATAACAAAAGACCAGCTTCTCGGTATTCTGTGTCCAGTTCATCTGTTTTATTGTTGTTGTTTTATTTCGCCCAGATTGGGATCACAGTCGCGGACTCTTCACATTTTATACCCGTCATACTGATGTGTATATATGCATATGTATCTAGATATATTTGTATCTTTGTCTCTACCCAACCGGATTCACATTTAACTGCACTTTGCTGTGCTTTATTTTGTACCGGTTCAGCTGTGCATTGCCTTAAGTGCGAAAAGCATTTAAGATTTTTGTATAATCAATTACCGTTTTTGGTTGAATCTGGCTTTTTGGCGGGGGAATTTTACAAAGTTGTGGCAACAACATTCCTGCGGTTGGCGCAGCTTGCAGAATGCTTCGATTCCGAAGACGCTGACATCAAGGTCAGGACCAACTGCTAATATTGAGTCATATTGAATTAATTACACTGTGCAGCTGCTTTTCTCTCGAAGAGAACTTCGGCTTTCTCTCTCAAATTTTGACATGGATCTTGTGGTTAATTATAGCCACAATTCCATCGCTGACTGATGCCGTCGCCTGCGTGCACGAGCACAATAAGCTCTTGACCCTGACACTGTTCAGATTGGGTTTACTTTTGGGCGGATCTATAAAAAAAACACAATAAACGCAAATGTAAAATGTTTTTGAGCCGTTAAACTCTTAAGTGCGCCATCTATAGAAAATTGCCTCAGTCACTAGTGGCGCCATCTGTGTGTAAGTAGGCTGCGATATAATTGCTTAAAATACTTACTATCGATTGCAGCAAAATATCGATATGCAAATATGACTTTTTAGCCGCGTACTTTTAAAAACAAGCGCCAATTTAAAGCCAACTGAGTTTTATTTGTTATTAAATGGAAATCAATAAAATACAAGTTGACAGAATAAAGTAGGTGACGAAAAACTAATTGTTCAACCATGTTATTCTTAACAGTAAAAGCAATATATGTGACCCACACATTGAGCTACTCGGCGTTGTCCTGGCAACAGTTTTGTTTTGTGTTCATTTGTGCTTTCAGATTTTTGTTTATAAAAAAGACGACTAAAAGGAAAGCATTTAATTTTGTCTAAAGATGTTTCGTCGCGGCAAATTCTCATTTCTGAACAACAAAGATGATCGCGTCAAGATCATAAACGAGCGCATTAATCTCACCGAGCGTCATTTAATGGAAATGTGCTCGGCATTTTCGCTGCTGACTCGCAAAATGGCCAAGTAAGTGGGAGGCGCAGAGTTGGAATCACATAATGCTATTTTCTTTAACGCTGCCCAGGTACCGCGACGCACACGACGAGCTGGCCAAGAATGTTAAGAACTACGCCGAGGACGAGGAAATCAACGAGACCCTGTCCAGCGGACTGAAGAGCTTCACCAATGCACTGACCATAACGGCCGACTACATGGACATCAATGTCCATCGATTGGAGCTGAAGGTGACAGTGCCGCTCGAAAGTGTGTGCACAGCTTCAACTCTTCTTTTTTAGCATATTCCCGTTGAAAATTGTTGTAATAGCCAGAAGCATGCAGCCTTGACCCTATAAAGTATACATAAATTTTTGGCTAGCATCAATAGACGAGACGATGTAGCCATTTCCGCCTGTTGGTCCGTCCGACTGTCGTTCTACATGAACACTTGGATCTCATCTTTAACATACGCAGATCACATTTAAAATTATCAAATCGTCCTGTTTTTAAAGAACGGAGCGTCTGTTTTTCTAAAGTCGACAAGCATCGGTTTTTTTACTCGATTTATTGTGAATATTTCAGAGACTCAGCTAGAGATACAAATTCGAATGTAGATAACCCACTTTTTTTACCTAAAATCGATAAATATCGTTTTTTACCCGTATTTTTAGAAAATCTCTACAACTTTAAGAGCTACGTACACCAAATTTTACACCAAATATGTAAAGGCCGTGTCTACCAGATCAGATTTATTTTAAATGGTCGATAACACATCATTTCTCAAAATCGATAAATATCGATGTTGGGAAAATAAAACAGTTGTATAGATATAAAGATATAAAGATCGCACCAAAGCTATACAGGTTGCCACTTTGCATACTGTGTGGCTGGGAGCTGGGTATCTGCCAGTCGGGCACTCCCGACTAGAGCACGCTTGCTTTTGTCTGCAGATTGTCAACGAACTGGCGCACTTCGAGCAGCTGTGCAAATCCACACGGGACAATCTGCGCCTGGCGGTCATCGCCCGGGACAAGGAGGTGGTCAGCCAGCGCCAAATGCTGGAGCTGAAGTCCAAGTTTGCGGCGAACAGTGTAAGTTGCCCGGGTCCAAACAGTCGGCTTGGTAATCGCTAATAAATATTCTCGCGCAGAGCGCCGCGGACTCGGAGCTGTTCAAGACGAAGCTGGAGGTGCAGCGCACCAACAAGGAGATCGACGAGATCATCAGCAGCTTCGAGCAGCGCAAGCTGCGCGATGTGAAGCAGGTGCTCAGCGACTTCATACTGATCGCCATGAAGCAGCACACGAAGGCGCTGGAGGTGCTCAGCGCCAGCTACTACGATGTGTGCAGCATCGATGAACGCGACGATTTCCTGCAGTTCCAGAAGCTAATGAAGACCAGCGAGGAGCCCGCCGCACTCAAATCTTCGCTGAAGAAGACCCTGCGCTCACAATCGATGGACAGCCTGGAGCGCGGTCGCCTGAGTCCGCTCAAGCGGCAGCATAAGCTGTCCAAGAGCACGAAGACGCTAACGGGTGCGGGCATTGGACGTGCCGGCAAGCCATCCCAGAGCGAGGAGGATGAAAGCGAACTGGATGAGGAGGAGGAGGAGGATGAGGAGGAAGAGGAGGAGGCGGTGGGTGGACTGCGAAAACATAAATTGAACCCAACTGTTATTACATATTTATTACCTGCAGGAAAGCGAGCGCAGCGGCGAGGAAGATGCCACTGGCAGCGCCTCCGACGATGAGGCCGAAGGGGCGTCGCCTTCGACGCCGCTCGAGAATGTGTTCGGCGCCAGGACGCGCGGCAAGGAGGCGTCAGGCAGCGCAGCCGCCACCCCGCTGAAGCCCGTGCGGCAGAGTGTCAAGCATCCGTTTAAGGCCGTGGCAGCCACGCACGTAAGACTGCAAAAGCAATTCCATGTGCCCCAAAACTAGAGCGTGGCCAACTAGAGCGCATTTGCATAGTTGCCGCTTGGCTGCACACGCCTCCTTATTTAGTCCAAATAAACAATAAATTTGCAAAACTAATCAGGTGGAAACCCCTCCCCCGTTGCAGGCAACGTTGCGGCGGCACCGTGGCGCGGGCATCGTGACGGAGGGGGCAGCTGGTGGACGTCGCCTGGTGACCGTTGTTGAATCGAAGCGTTCGTAAGACCCATTCACAGTTCGACAAGCACTGGGCGTTTCTTTCGTGTGTACAATTCTTGACTTTTGTTTAATTATAATAAAAAATAGGTGGCTCAAAACAATGAACTCTCTTTTTTAAAAAACCCTAACTTAATTTTGACAACTTAAAAACTATGCAAAAATGTGAAATATGAGCAAAATGTGTGTCTACAGTTTGAGAGCAATTGCATGTGATTTTGATTGGACTTAATGAATGGGATTTTCTTGCAGGTGCTATTAGGGATCGTGTGTGAATTCGATGTATGTATGCTTTATGGGTGCCTGGGTGTGTTGCTGGTCATGCCATGACTATGGGCGTGGCACTCGCGCCGATATGCTCCGGCGTCGCACTCATTTCTCCGGCACCGTGCCCTCGACGCCCGCCTGGTTCATCAGGTCCGCAATGCTCTTCTCCAGATCATCGATGCGATTGCCCATATCATCGATGCGTGTGATTATCTGATCCGACATCGTTTGGAACTTATCCTGCACGTTCTGCAACAGATTTTGCACCTAATAGATAACACACACACACGCACACAGAGACGACAAAGAGAGGTGGGTGCGTGTTTGTTGTATTTGCTGTTTGGCTGTGGCTTTGTTTTACTCACGTAAATTGTGAGCTCCTGCATATTTTTCGGATCCGCATTGCTGTTTAGCGAGTAGTTCTGATCCAGATCGCTGTCCAGCTCGTTGCGCAAATCAGTCATCTTAGGGCTTTTGTTGTTGTGTTAGTAGAAAAAGTACAAAACGCTCAACGTATCGCACTTCTGCCCCTTTTCGGTTCCTTTGGCTTGTGTTTGCGTCGGCGGCTGCAACTCGATAGAAATGTTTTTTTTAGCAAAAGTTGACAGGGCACAGCTGTGTAGCGATTAATGTTCTTTTCACACACGATATTTATCGATGGTAATATCGATACTTTTCCAGGAGCAGCACATTTTGAATTCATAATTACCAATTGTAGTTTACAATTACACGTAACTGTTAAAATTAGACAGTACTCACTTTTTAAATTACATTTAATTTGATTAATAAATACTTATTTGCAATTTAATGTTTTCAATATTTTGCATTAACTGCCAAGTTAACAGAATTCTTAGCACTGTTAAGTTCATACAGCAGTGTGACCGTCTTACGGCTTAGCATGAACATCAACAGTATTTCGATTAAACTGGAATTTGGATAATGAAACATAAAATAAAAATCGGCGCCAAGTTGTTAATTAATTTGAGTTGAAATGATTTAAAGGAAGAAAAAATTCATAAACAACGAAATATGGCTTTTTTGTACGTACACGTTAAAGCATTCATTAAAACTTGTTTGTTTAAAAGATCAGCGCAAGGCTTTGTTTGCATTGTATGTGCCGTAAACAGCTGATAATATTTATGTTTTTAATCCGGTCGCGCTCTATTGCTCTCTCGCTCTCCTACTCATAACTGGTAAAACTCGTTTTGCGCGCTTTGTTTGGCTGCTGCTACTGCTAATGCCGCACTGGGACAAAGGAGACGTGCGCACTGTAGGCCTACCACAAAAGAATCAGTACAAACGCTGAATTGAAAAGAAAAAAATGCGTCGTAAAAAAAACATCCACATGAAGTGCACTCAGTGCAGCCAAAACACACCCCCTGCAACGGCTGCCCACACTGGAGGCAACATAAATTCATAAATAAACGCAGTGGCGTTGTCAGTCAACCAATGAGAGGGCTCGCACACAGCTGATAAGTGCGCTTGACGCGCCACTGTCAAACAAGAGAGCTGAACAGCAAGAGCGTAACAGCGAGAGCGTAGGCGAGAGTGAGTGTGAGATACTGGGCAACAAGCTGAATATAATATTCGGTTTTTCGTATTTGAAAACAGTCTGTGCCAAATTAACGGTCGCTGAGGATCGCTCGTCGCCAATTAAATATATATGCATATATATAAATAATAACGAATATACAAAAAGGCGATTATTAAGTGAACCACTAAAATTTCAGTAAATAAATAATCATTATACTAATTATGTTTCAAAGTGTTATTCGTGCGTGCGGGTGTCAACGACTATTAAATAAGCTATGTGTGTGTGCGTGCGTGTTTGTTGGTGTCATATCAGCGCCGATTGTGTTACAACAACAGCAACAACAACCGAAGCTTTAATCAGTAACTTTTGACCAATCAATCGAAAACCACATTTGTGGTTTACATTGACGTTCAGTGCAACACTTTAAACAATCGTGATAAGCCACAAGAGTCCACACAACACACGTTTAAATTTTATACAAAGTTTTGTAGTTCCGATAGGAAACTAGTAGTTGCTTGGCATATATTAAACGGTATCGTTGCCAATTGGAATATAACCTAGCAAATGAGAATAGGCTGAAAATACAGGAACATACTAACACACACACACACGCACAAGCAAATATATGTATGTGATAATCAGCTGGCTTTTCGCGGTCGGCGGTGAGAATGAGAATGCGAATAAGAACGAAAGTGTGTGCAAAGAGTAACCAAATAAAATTTCAACCAAAAGATATACCAATTAACAGTAATTAAAAATGAGACAAAAAGCGGTTACAGACAAAAGGAACAAACAACAGCACAAACATAACGCACATGCAATAAAAATAATATAACACATGTAATTAAAGTGCTCCACTGTTAAGACAGACAACAACAAAGACAGACAACGCGCAAAAAATAAAATATTTGTAACACACAGACACATACTTAGTATATATGTATGTGCACTCATACAAATGAATAGTCATTTGCCTGCCTCAAGTGCATTTGCATCAGCAAAGCTGTGAGAGCGTATTTGTTTACAAAGAGAGTCAGCTTGCAAGAGAGGGAACGTGCGCTAATTAGACTTTGATACTTGTTGCGCAGGAAAGTTGTTAACAGGAAGCTTTAAGAGTGCATTGTATTAAGAGCGAAAGTAGTGCCGCATAACGTTGTTTTTGTAAATAAGAGCGCGCCCCAATGATCGGCACGTGTAAGACAAAGCACAAATAACAACAGCAACAACAACACAGCTGGTGCCATAATAAGCTGTTTTACTCTCTTCTGTGCTATTTTCTGCCTACTTGTTTTTGGGGCAAGTTCTGATTAGCAACAGTGCAACCGCAACCCCTTCCTCCCTTGCTTGTCAACACTCTGTTACACCCCGCCCCTCCCTAGCCCTAATCATCAATCAGCAGGCTAAAAAGCTAATGAACTCTCACACCCACACAAACGCACACACACACACACATTTGAACAGAAACGGTTTTTAAGAGCGCGCGCTCATTTCGTTTTCTTTATATGCGAAAGCAAAAAACAAATAAACAGAACGAACTCATCAGCGCGTAAAAGCAAACATTTCGCTTTTTTATTAATAATTTTTTTTTTCTTCCAAAAATGAATTATGCAAATTTTTTATAATTTTTCCATGCCGCGCCCTTAACAGACAAACACAACAACAGCTAGCGCCAGAGCAAGTGAGAAAAAAGATTGTGTGGAAATAATTGAGCGCAAAAAGAATTAGAATAAATTTGAAAAAATTTTTGACGCGCATTCGACTCGAGAGTGCTATAAAAAGAAACAAGTATTATTTAAAGTAAAAAGTAATTGTAATTTGATGACCAAAGCCGCAAGAACACACGTCAAAGTTTTTGAAAAACAACCAAAACAACAACAACAACAATTGCACGAATTTTGTCAACATGTCCAGTTGGAGCTTGGCCAGCGCCGTATCGCCCACGGTGCGCGGCGCCGGCGATGACGTCATCCGGCTAAGCAAACTCAAAGCCGCCTCCAACATAGACCTGGCAACGACTGATAAACAGCAGCGAGCCCGTCCAACCACACCTGTGCCGGCCAAAAAGCTAACCCCAAAGAGGCCGCCACATCTGACACTGAACATCCACACGCCAACTGCAGCAGCAGCAACAACAACAACAACAATAACACAAGCTCACGATGCGCCGCTCGCTGAGGCGGAGAACATTGCGCTCTCGGCCAGCTCATCCGTCTACGGCACACCGCTGGGCTCTGCAGCTGCCGCTGCCGGCGGCACGCCGGAGAGCTTTGGCACCGCCAACAGCCAGAACACCAGCTCGAGCAGCCACAGCGCCAACACCGCCGGTTCCATTTTCCCCACGAGCAGTATAAAACGATCAAAAAACTTGA
Organism: Drosophila robusta; assembly: GCA_035043565.1. Taxonomy (NCBI): domain Eukaryota; kingdom Metazoa; phylum Arthropoda; class Insecta; order Diptera; family Drosophilidae; genus Drosophila; species Drosophila robusta. The sequence continues at coordinate 4,412,724 of JAWNMW010000583.1, read as the reverse complement.
TATTCTATTCGACAATGTGCGTTATAGCGCCAAATTTGGATTCTTTAAAAGGGGTGAGTGAAACAAACAAACCTATATGTGAGGATCACGGCAACACCCTGTGTCATATTCTAATTAGAATTCTTTAATAAGTAATTAAGAGATCTGAACTCTGACCCCGCGTTAGCTCATTCCATGTGTATAAAGACTTGTTTACATGTGAAACGACGTGCGTTGACCATTTGATTTGTAGCAAGGTATATTTAACTGTGCAGCACCCTGTGTTAACCGTTTTGCATGGCATATTGAACTATGAAACAGCCTGCATTGCATACTATAAAGACGCCATGTGTTGACTATTTTCTAGCATATTGAACTATGATAATTCTATGCGTAGCAAGATAACTATGATACACCCTGAAACACCATATTCCATATGTAGCTAAACTTAATTATTTATGAAACACCATGTGTAATAAGAAGTTTTCTATCAGTGTATTACCTTGTGGTATTCTATGCAAGGCTGCTAGTTGTTTTAAACTGAACCGGTTCGAACCACAGTTTAAAATATTTTTTTATCATTAAACCTTGAACCGAACCAGTTGCTTAAAAAGTCAGTCGAGCCTTAACCAGAACCTACTTGGAGGGTATAAATAAACAACAAAAAACAAAGACAAACTAGCAAGCACGTTGCAGTCGGACCTGGCCGACTGCGTAATAACCGTTCACAGTACACAGTAGTTATTCATTTTCGATTTTGAGGGGTCAAATTTTTTGTCAAATCATGCAAAAATTGACAAACATTTTAACATGTAAAGCTCTTGGATCCATAGCTCCCATATTTCAAACGCCATAACTTTGTCAAAATTAACCGATTTTCACGTTTGATGGCATTTGTTCATGGTTTGTCCTCCAGATTGATTCTGCATTTAAAATATATACATTATTGAAAATAATTTTTTTGGAATTTTTGAGAAAAAAGCATCTCCCCTTACTCATTTTGGAAAAATTTTTTTTCAAAATTTAGAATCGGAATTTCTATTTTTAATCGATTGTAGTGGTCATAATTAGTATAAAAAACAACATTAAAACCGATTCTGAGGGGTCAAATTTTTTGTCAAAAATCATGCAAAAATTGACAAAAATTTTAACATGTAAAGCTCTTGGATCCATAGCTCCCATATTTCAAACGCCCATAACTTTGTCAAATTGAACCGATTTTCATGTTTGATGGCATTTTGTTCATGGTTTGTCCTCCAGATTGATTCTGCATTTAAAATATATACATTATTGAAAATAATTTTTTTTGGAATTTTTTGAGAGAAAAAGCATGTACTCCCCCCTTACTCATTTTGGAAAAATTTTTTTTTCAAAATTTAGAATCCGGAATTTCTATTTTTAATCGATTGTAGTGGTCATAATTAGTATAAAAAACAACATTAAAACCGATTCTAAGGGGGTCAAATTTTTTGTCAAAAATCATGCAAAAATTGACAAAAATTTTAACATGTAAAGCTCTTGGATCCATAGCTCCCATATTTCAAACGCCCATAACTTTGTCAAAATTTAACCGATTTTCATGTTTGATGGCATTTTGTTCATGGTTTGTCCTCCAGATTGATTCTGCATTTCAAATATATTCATTATTGTGGGAAATATTCACGTTTTATCGATTTGCGATGGTCATGTTATCGATTTACCAGCCTCCCAGTGGGCGTGGCACAAAAATCTTAACACTTTGTCTGACGCGGGTATACACGCATTCATACAGACAGCGAGACGGATATTGCACAAATCCAATATACTCTTTTCACTTTATGAACGAGTATAATAAATAATAAATAATATTTTATAAATACAACATTTTCCTATCAAATATCATTCGACGAATGTTCAAGCCAAAACTTACATGAATTATATTTTAATTTTCTTGAAATTTGTATATGAAAAGAGTTTCTGATTAGGCTTCTAAGTATTCCATGTTTTAAGTTTATTTAAAGTCCACAGTTTGGCTTATTTATAGGCATTCTCTGTGTAGTATATATTTAACGCAGTTCAACCGATAATTATATATTCGTTGTTGCGTTTCGAGTGTTCTTGTGCCAGTTCATTTCAGTCACGCTTTGATGCGTGTTCTGATAACAATAACGACGACTAGAATTTGGCTTCGTATACCTACAAAATATGCACAAATTAGTTGGCGAAAACATAAACACTCATGTGTGTGTATATGAATATATGTATGAATGTATAATATATAATTTATTGTCGATTAATTTTTTAAAACTTCAAGAGTGGCATGCAATAACAAAGGTGAATTAAAAGAATGGCTTGAAGTTAAGTTCTGAGAACTTTGAAACACCCCTTATAAAACTTGTGTATGGGGAAAAGTATTTAGCTATGCAAATTACTGGGGTAGTATAAAATTTGTACTCTGAGTAATAATATTTAAATTATTACATACTCTATAGCCAATGCGCCGTCATGAGTAATGATTAATTATGTAACAATTTTAGATAAGTTTGAACTTTAAACTATGTCCTGTAGAATTAATATCCTGTAGAATAAGATTAATATTGGGAAATTCAATGTAATATGAAAATATTAGGTATATAAGAGCCTGTGGCAAATTTAGCGAAGCATTGATTTATTTTGGGATGGAACCCCTATTTAATGGCTAGCATTGGAACAATTTAATGGTCATTAATTTATTTAAATCTTTGCAATTAATTTAATTTAAATAAAAAGTCATTTAGATTGTCTAATTTCTATATTAATGTTAATGCATTAGAACTGTGCAAAAAATATTCAGATAATTCCATATAATTCCGTGTTTTCCCTAATCATCAAAAAAAACTATTCGACTATAAACCCGCCGATGTTATCAGAAACTTCCCAGGAACACACACTTGTTATGCTCCATTTCTGCAATCAAGGCCCAGACAATTTATATTTTATTAATGTGCTACAACTCAATTCATTATCATCTGGCGGTAATACGCATTGGGACACCTGTTACTGTCGGACTCAAGTATTTGGTAAAATAAAGAAATAATTAAATGTTCTACGATTTATCTACGTAGCTCTTGAAATCAAATGAAAACATAGGAAACGGAAAAACAAGCATTAAATGCTGATAATGATGAATAATGGCTGCTAAACGATTAAGTTACAAATATAAATTCAATTAAATAACAAACGGAAAAACTATTGACAAGCTGCTAATTGAGCAAATCAAAGTTATGGTCAAGTGCAAGGTTCAATATCACAGGGCGCTGCGATATTTTTAAACCCAATTTAATAAATTTAAATTAAAAATGTAAAAATATATAACTATATATGGAACTAATGGGGAAGTTACATGATCAGTTGATGGGGGTCATTCGGGTCGCTGTTTGATGTTTTTATGGGTTTCGAATATTTGCATAACAGTTAGGTTTAATGGGTGTGTGCGTGTGTGTGTGTGTGTGTGCGGGTCTCATGTGTACCTATATTACAACACAAATGTTACAAAATTGACGACCCGATAAGAATTGTGGGTTACAACAAAAGCGTGTTAATTGTAGATATGCATATAAATGTACATATGTATATATAAGTAAGTACAGCTTGTAATAAATGTTTCTTTATTTGTTATCAAGGGACCTTCAGACACAGTCAAACCAGTATATCTATTTCGTTTCCATAATTACCTAATTTTCTGTGCTATCTGGGGAAAATATGTTCGATTGTTAGTTCGTTTCTTTAAAAGTTCCACGCGAATTTGTGATAATAATAAATATGTAATCGAAGTGAAGTTAACTACGCAGATAAGGGCACTCCCAATTGCTCTGGGATTCAACGTGAGTCATTTGGCCTAATGTTTATTATCCCGATAGGCATCATGACACGTGCCGGGTTGACCAAAACTCGTAACTGCATAATTGCGCATGACTCACGATACAATTCATTATGACTGTGACTTTGCGGTGGGTAGAAGTTCGAACCACATTTAGGTAGTTTATAAAAAAACTTATCTATTTGCTTATCTACCTAAAGGTTTTTTCCGTCTGGCAACTTTATACAATTAAAAATAAATCACAATTACTAGTTAATATCTAATGTGAGCATACAAAAATACATTTAAAAAACTGATAAATAGCTACATAATTATTGTAGCTAATAAATATGTAGAGAGAAAAACGTTTAGATACCTTCTAATTGCTAATTTATTTATGCACAGAATAAACCCATTAAGAAGATTATATCACACTTCACTAGCTACAAATGAGGGCGATCAAAATAATTATTATTTTAAATAAAATTAAAGAAAATTTTCAAAATATTATCTATATAAAACATAAGTGTTTAAAAAATATTTCTAATAGTCATTCCCCCCATCATAATAGTTGACCTGGCAACAAATCTTAAACAATATAAAGATCGCCAACGTTTTAATTAATATCACTTAAGATCCATTAAGTATTATGCATGTTCTCATTCATTTGTTATCGCTTTGTTGTTGTTGTGTTATTGTTGTTGTTATTATTGTTGTCGTATCAGCTTGAGTGAGTTTTCCTGTGTTTATTTATTTTTTTCGTAGCGGCATATTTTATCATCAACAGCTCGAGTTTCACAATCATAAGCTGGCTTTTAGGATAAGTCACGATATAAGTTTCCCTGTTATTACAACAAAAAAAAAAACAAATATACTGGCGTGTGCTACGTATTAATTTTAATTGCTAAAAGCGTTCAGATATTGTTGACAGCTTATGCGTGTCACAAGATCAAGGAAATTTTAATAAGGCACTTCCAAAACAGCTTCGAATTTAAAAGGGTCAAACGTAAACTTCATTTATGGAAATAGTTTAAAATAAACCTTTTGTGTTTATTATTAGGAACTTCATTAAACTTTTCGGCTATATATAAAGTATATATAGCGTCTTCGTATATTGTAATTCCTTTAAATACTCATTGTAATACATTTGATATTATCGATAAAAAAAGTTCGGTAACAGAAATTAAGCTTTGAGTACCTAAAATCTCTTATATTGATCGTCGATCGTCAACTTCGATTGATCGATGATTACATAGATCGGTATAGAGCATTTATCGATATTCCAGTTATCTGAAAATATAAGAACCTTATAATTCCTAATCTATCAACCAATTATATAGCTCTCATGTGCACAGAAGTTAATCACAGTTCATCAAAGATCCTAATGACAGATAGACGAGGCTTAATCGAATTTCTGTTGTTGCTGATCATAAATGTATACGCTATATAGGCTCAAATATTCCTCTTTTCGCACATTTAAGACTCTTTTTAAAAGATGTAACTATCTTAGATACAGCAAAGATCATAATGATATGCAAAAATATTTTAACCGACTAATCTTCAAATGCTGGCCACATATATATACATATGCTATAAGAAATCAAATATGCATTTATTCCAATACCTCTGTCCACTTTTATGGCTACAGGGTATAGGAACATGTTGTAAATGCATAATACTTCTAAAAAAGAAAAACCCATGCAATTTCCATGTAATTACAAAAAAATGAGAATAGATAAGCGCTTTGGGAGCTTATTTTGAATGGGTTCACTAATCTCCATTGCTCGGATCAGCGCTAGATTAAGACTCAATATACTATATGGTGTGTGTGCGTAACTTTAGACTAGAGTAATGGCAGGCACGAGTAGGAGACGACACCCGTGTCATAATCATCGATCGATCGGTTTATTTCTATATTGCAATGTCAGGCACAAGGCCATGTCAGAGTAGACTTTATAAGTGCAATAAAACGTTAGCCAACCAAGCACCTTCGGGTGCCATTAAAATACTCACCGAACATCTGGCAGAAAGCATTCGAATATCGCACTGGCATATGACAGACGCGTCAGGCACCTGATTGGAGCTGCTCGTAAAGCGAATTCGTGATAAGATTTGACAACGAGTCGCAAACCCCGTTGATAAGAAACCCGTACGAGACTCTATGCCCGATTAGCAATTGGCCAAATAGCTGAGATAATCTATCGATTATCTTCAGGCCGAACTCAGTTCTCAACGACTTTGTATCGGCCATAATGTGCCATAAACTTGAGGCATAACACAAAAAACCTCCAAAAGCCCACAATTGCGACAATTGAATAAAAGTTTTGTGTGTTTAGTTTTTAGGGGATTATCATTCCAAAGGCGATTAGCGCTCGTGGAACGCGGCTAATGGGAAACTAGCTAAAGGGGTCTCTTTATCAGCTAGCAACTATCTGAAGCAGTGGTGTATGGCAACAGCAGCCACAGCTATTCAAATATCTCTCTCGTTAGTCCCCAAAACCACTTGAACCCCTAATTTGTGCGTTAAACGCGACATTTTCCGAGCATTATTCAAAACGTGGTGAGTGCCAATTAAATGAGTTATGATCGTTTAAGACCTTTATTTAGGAAGGACACTTTATCCAGTCCATAAAGATTTTATGATCAGCACAAGTTAAATCGATCAACCCATACCTTCCTATCAATCCATCCATATCCTAAAGGCGATCACGTCGATTACAGATATTATATGAGCTAAGCATATTAAAATTTGTTTGTATATATCATTTATTTGTTTATTGATAAGTCTCTTAATTTTCTAAAAATCTAAAATTATATCAATAACACTCCTCAGTTTGTTGAGATTCATAAATATCTTTAATTTAGGGGTCTCCATGCAACCAAAACACCTTATTTTTCGGTTCAATGCAACCCGGTTTTGTCTCAAACATAGAATCGACACATTCTTTAAAAGTTAAATAAGAAAATACTTTATAAATATAAATTGGAAAATATTACATTCTTCGTTGTTTTTGTTAATTTTCAATTAAGTGCGCAAATATTTTCTCATTTAAGCTGGTTTTCAGTTAGGGAAGGAAACATTTTCCTCTTAAGCCAAACCGTTTAAGAAGATAAAACGGTTCGGTTCGGGCTGAGATTCCGCTGAGGTTCGTTTAAAGGTTCGGTTTATGATTTTAAAAATATTAGAATTCAGGGTTTAAGCCGCTTCAAATCAAAACTGGTTTGCTGTCCTGATAATATAAATAAAATACTGATAATAATAATGAAATATTTAATAATAATCAATGAGAAAATAATTATAATAGATTTAATAACTAACAAATATCGCTTGTTGGTCACTTTTAAATTTAAACTCATTTCTCATCTGCTGTTTTTCAGAGAACAAAGACATACTGAAAGGTCTGTCGGGCATCTTTCGTTCCGGCGAGCTGAATGCCATCGCAGGACCCTCCGGAGCGGGCAAGAGCACGCTGCTAAATATACTCTCAGGCTATATGTAATGTAACCCCATACTTGTACCGATTTCCCAACGTTTACTCATCTATATATATATAACATTTGCCCATGCAGTTCGGGTGGCTACACGGGTGACTTTCGCATCAATGGCAAACCACGTGACCTGAAGGCCTTCAAGCCAAATGTGGCGTACATCACGCAGGATACGACGCTGCAGCCGTTCCTGAGCGTCAAGGAGGCCATGCATTTTGCGGCCAATCTCAAGATTGGCACACACATGTCGCCGGCATCGAAGCGAGAGCGCGTCCTGAGCATCCTGACGGCCATCGGCATGTACGAGAACCGGAACACGCGCACGGGCAACCTAAGCGGCGGTCAGCGCAAGCGTCTGGCCATTGCCCTGGAACTGGTCAACAATCCGCCCGTGCTGGTGCTGGATGAGCCCACCTCGTATGTGCTGAACGAGCATCGTTTTTGTCTAGCTTTACTAAGTTCGTCTCCCACTTTCTGTTCCTTCCAGCGGCCTGGACAGCTCCACCTGCAATCAGCTGATAACGCTGCTCAAGAAGCTGGCTATCGAGGGTCGCAATGTCATCTGCACCATCCATCAGCCCAGCGCGCTGACCTTCTCCATGTTTGATCACCTCTATACCATAGCTGAGGGTCAGTGCATTTACGCGGGTGGCGCCCAAAATTTGGTCCCATTTCTAAGCGGCCTCGACCTGCACTGTCCCGAGACCTACAATCCGGCGGATTATTGTGAGTGTGCAAAACCCCAAAAAAACCAATTTAAGCACACTACTTTTTGCTAACTAAAACAGTGAAATTATACCCAAAAATTTTAATAAGAGCATGAGCCCAGATTTTTAACTACCATAATATAAACAAATACTGAAGCTATTGTGACTTTCGAGATTAATTACACAATATTCCCTAAGGAATTCCCTGTTCCATAATAAGGACTATCATAACTTTGTCAAAATTGAACCGATCTTGATAAAGAATGCCATTTTGATCACGGCTTTGGCTCTACAATAATTCTACATTTAAATCTGGAGACACAATTTTTGGTCTTAATTCATGTAAAAAATTATACTCACAAATTCCCTTAAGGACATGGTTTTAAATTTATTTTGACTTTTTTACCGAGTACTTTTTGGTCACGGCTTGGCCTGTAAATTAGTTGTACATTTAAATTTGGAAACACAATTTTTGGTCCGATTCATGTACAAATTCTACCCAGAAATTTTCTCAGGGTACAATTTTGAACTGTCATAACTTTGCCAAAATTGAACCGATTTTGATGAGGAGGAAAGACAATTTTTGGCCCAAATATTTGTAGAAATAAAACAGAAATTGCGCTAAAAATAAGTTTTTGCTCAACTGATCCGGTTTTAATAAAGAATGACTTTTTGAGGCTTAACATGGTATACAGCATTAACAGAAATTTTGTGTATTAATAAAATTTCTCCGATTTGCATTTTGCAGTAATGGAAATAGCTACGCACGACTATGATACAGAGGAGGAGCAACAGGTGGATAAGCTGATAGCTCTGATGGACAATGGACGCAATGAAGAGTATAGGCAGAGTAAAACGGGGCGTGTGGCACAGCTAGCGACCATGAAGAAAGTTGGTAAGCAGCACAAATTTCGAGAGAAGGGCTAAAAAGCAAGAATTGCGTTTGACAAGTAACTCTATTTTGCAGAGCAAATGATGTCCTCGGGTATGCTCACGCCAGTGACAGCGCCCATCATGTCCACGGGTCACCCGCATTGCCGGCAGGCGTTCAATTTCAAGCCGCTGACGCCGATCAATGAGCACTCCTCGCGCATCTGGGACAGCCAGATGGGCTGTGATGATGGGAACGGCAGCAAAGTCGATGCCAATTGCTGTAAGCCAAAGAAAAAGAAGCCCAAGCCGACCATGTCGATGCCAACGCTAGAGCTGGATCCGGCGCATCTGTGCAAGCGTGAGAATATCTATGCCACGCCCTTTTATCGCCAGCTGAGCATACTGCTCCTGCGCACCTTTCTGCTCATCTGGCGCGACAGCTCGTTGACCACAATGCGCTTTGGCATCCATCTGGCCATAGGATTTTTAATTGGCTTCCTGTACTATGGCATTGGCAACGATGCCGGCAATTCGATGAACAATTTCCGCTATGTCTTCTATACCATCATGTTTATCATGTATTGTGCTTTCTCTGGCATTCTGGTCAAGTGTAAGTCGCACTTTTTTTATGGCTTTAATACGTAAGACCATGGCTATAAAGCCATAAATAATAATATTTAATAATGGCTAGTTCACTTAATTCAATGTCTCGACTTTAGATTTGATTGTAAACCTGATTTTTTTATTGCACGCAATCAGGTTTTATCTTAAAACTTTGCTCTTTGTTTGCCTTTTAAATAAAAAAGTAGAATACCTTTTAGTTAATGCAAATTTTTATTGAAAAATTCATTTTATAATGAATCATATATTTTTATTTATTTATTTAAATTAATAAGTAGAATATCTTTTAGTATATTCTTAAAATTTTTATTGAATATGTGCCTTATATAATAAATTATTTCTTTTGATTTGCTTATTTAAATCATTTAGGAAAATTCGTTTTATCGTAAATTTGCGTTTTTTATCTACATTTCTAATTAAAAAGTAAAATCTGCAAATTTCAAAATATCAAATTATTTTCAAATAGTCTTGAAATAATCTGTTATATAAAATTAAACATATTTTTGGGTTCGAACTTCGAACTTATATATAGGTTGAATTGTTTTTCAATTCAAGGTTCGGTTCTTAGTAAAATGTAGTTGAGTATTTGAATCTGTTAACAGTCTTGTTTAAAACTAATCGATGTGTTTTTTTCTTTTGCAGTTCCTCTGGAGTTTCCGATTGTCTCGCGAGAGCATTTCAATCGATGGTATTCGCTGCGCGCCTATTATGTGGCCATAACGCTGGCGGATCTGCCCATACAGATAATCTGCAGCTCCCTGTTTATAGTGCCCACCTATCTGATGACTAGTCAGCCGCTGGAGCCCTGGCGCTTTGGCATGTTTTTCCTCATCGTGTTCATGACGGCGCTGGTGGCGCAGAGCATCGGGCTGGCGGTGGGCGCGGCGCTTAGCATGAATCTGGGCGCGATTTTGGGACCGTTCTTCATCTGTCCGTTTCTGGCATTCAGCGGCTTCTTCCTCCAGGAGAAGGATGCGCCCGTTTATTTGCGCTGGTTCTTCGATGTCTCGTTTCTGAAGTATAGTCTGGACGGTGCCATGCTGGCCATATTTGGCTACGATCGGGCGCGACTTGAGTGCAACGAGATGTACTGTCATCTGTCGCGACCGAAGTATATACTTAAGAATCTGGACATGGAGCATGCCGACTATCAGCTGGCCATATTCTTTATGTTGGGACTGCTGGTCATGCTGCGCATTTTAGCCTTCTACATTATGTCCTTCCGACTGAGATTATTCAGATGATACGATCCTGTGCCGGGACGGGCTCGCCAATGCCACATTCCTTTCACAGTTGATAGAGTTTGTTTTATACATACACACACATATGTATTTATATATAGAGAGTATGTTTATGATTTCTTTTAGCATTTAATTGAGAGAACCATGTGCCAAAGAATTGAACAGCGTTTAGCCTAAGGAGAAATCGTGATATACATACATACTTCCCCAATCTATCTGCAGCAATTAATATATAATTCTTAACACCCATTCGCAATTCCGTAGCAGCTATATATATATATATATATTTGATTTATATATATAGGCATCCCTTTAAGCGTAGCCTTGTATTTTTTTACAATTGTATTAATGACCCCATCATCAACTATTGCTTAGTTTTAAGCGCATGTACATATTTTTATAAAGCTCAAAATGTTTTGGGTAACTTTATTTTAAATAAATATTAAATATTTTGTATTAACAGTTTGTATGATTTCTTGTATTGTGTTTATTGTCGGAAAATGAGTGGAAGCCTGTAAAGGGATGCTGTTTCAAACTTATATCTATAAAATTATCGTAAACGGTATTATATGATTGTTTGGTTATTTTTAAAACACATCCTGAGTAAAACAGGAGTTCGAGTTTTCATAAATGTTTAAATTAACTGTATAATTATTTTAAAATCCAGACATATAAAAAAGGGCAATATCGTGTATACGAGGGTTCTTAAAATATTGCATTCATACCACATACATTAATTTTGAATCAGATGAAGATATTAGACCCAATAACTGGCCAAATATAGTATTTACTGATATTCACCAATATGAATGAAAATTAAATCAAATCAAGTATATCAAATATGCCCCTTTGTAAGCCGAACAGATCAATTTTGCTCGATAAGCAGCATACCTTGCCCGAACAGACGCAACCAATTGATGCCCCCATGTTGCACTTGCAAGTGCGACTCAAACCTGTTGAGGCTCGCCTTGAATAATATGAAAAATATCAACAGTTGCCGGCACAAAATAAAAAATAAATATGAATTACGTTCAGTTGTGTTTTGTATTTCAGTGAAAAGTGATCACCGATCGAGTTGAGGGAGCGGTTATTAAACACCCCGTTGAATGGGGACGCGACTTGAAAACTTAATTAAGTGATGCCCAAAAACAACAAGATAGTGTTACAAAAACAATAAATATTTTTATTTGTTGAATATGTATATATAAAATATATAGCACTGCTGATCAATATACCTATATAAAATATAATTGCCTTGTGGAAAACTAAACCAGTTTGTTGTCCCATTGAAACGCAGTAAATAGCAGTTGCAATAATTTTCCAGCTGCGCTCTACTATATTTAAATAAATAGTACGAAAATATTTGTGATATACTTGCTAAAAACCGTTGATAAGCAGCTGCTAAGGAAGGCGTTGAAATTGAGCTGCATTGTTGCTATATAATCTATAGGAAGTGCACGTATGTACATATATAATAACGAGGGAGTAACAGAACAAATTATTACGCATTTGATCAAAGTACGCCAATTAATACTCTTGTTTGAAGCAAACGCTTAGTTAGTTCATAGACATACATTTTTATTGCATACTCTTAGGCGCCTTTGAAAAAGGTTGCTTTCAAAAATTTAATTTACTAACTCCCTGCATTTTACATAATTCACATCGTCCACCGTTCTAGACCTCGGTTATCCCCCGATAAATATCTAAAAATTATAGTAAAACATTTAATTTTTTAAAAAAGATTAAGTTTCAAATATAATATCGATTGCGTGTATAAACCAAAAAAATCAAAAATTAAAAAAATTTGAGATCAAGTCTATATTTTTGTAAGTTTGGTCGTGATTTTTTGCAGGAAAATGTTTTGCACGAAAACTAAATTTTTAATTTCGTTTTTACTAAATTTGCAACATTTTTTAATTTTAAAATTTAATTTAAAATAGTAAAAGGAGGAATGTTAGTTTAAAACAAAAATATTTCAGAAATCTGATTCCTTAATCAATGAACGGAATAAACGACGTTTGAATTGATAATTGAATTCATTGTTAAAATCGATCTTATTTTACATAGATAAGACTGTCTTGGAATTTAGATAGAGAATATACTATGGACTTGGGACTTTTTCAGTGACAATTTGTATAATTTATGACACGCTTTATAACAGCAAATAAACTTTTTTTTATTTTTCATAATAAAAATATTTTGCATCAAAAATTACGTAAGATTTTGTTTATTCTTAAAAGAGAATGAGTGAGACTGTGGATAAAACTGAAAAAAATTATAAAAACAGAAAGTATCACATTGTTTCTTAATTAATAAAAACCATGCGAGAAATCAATGAAGAGGAACAATTATGGCTAAGATTTTCCACAAGTATTGGCAGTTAAGACTCTTAGCTTGAGAGTCTTGTCCGAACATTATTTGTCTATAGCCAAGATATATGTTGATTTTTGATTTTTCAGTCGCAAAAAAAGTGTACACAGTTACAGAGTATCTTCTAACCCACAACAACTAACAAAGTGTCGTTGTTATCAGTTTGCTTATCGCAGTGCATGTAAAAACCCGCAAAAAAATAAACAGCTTGGTTGACCACAGACACTCCAAAACAAATTGGGAAGCTGTATCTGTATTCGTTCTATTGAATATGTATGCATAAATATATATACATATATATAAATAAATATTTTTGTGGTAAGGATTACGGTCTTATCGCTGTACTTGGCTGAAATTTTGGCTGTATATTTATATATATATATATAATATACATGTATATATATATAATGTATCCATTTTTTTCAGCCTTGATTTGGGGCAAAGGCATCAGCTTTTCAGCCAAGTACAGCGATAAGACCGTAATCTTTTCCACAATCGAATTTGGATTAGACGTTTGAGTCAGTTAAGATATTGATAATAACTGCAGGCACTTGAACTCCACAATCAAGCGAGAGAGAGACAGAGAGAGAAAGAGTGAACAAGTACACAAAACGATCGCGTTTTGCATTGAGGCCGCTCCAACGCAATAGACAGTCGAGCATTGCCCGTCAACAGGGTCAGACGCACAGAGAAACAAGAAAAGCGATAATGGCCGATAACGTCGCCGTAAGGGAAGCTAATGGCTTGGCGAAAACGCAACCGCTGGAGCTGCTTTTCCGTCAGGTTTGTTACAAGCTGAAGGGTCCCAAGCAGGCGAATAGCCAAATTTTAAATGAAACCTGCGGCGCCTTCCGAGCGGGTCGTCTTACGGCCATCCTGGGCCCATCCGGTGCGGGCAAGTCCACGCTGCTGAATGTTTTGGCTGGTTTCAAGTGAGTGCATCCGGTTAGGCGCCAGCAAGGTGATTTACCAACACGATTCCCCACAGAGTCAGCGGCGTTTCTGGCCAGTTTCTGCTGAATGGACAGCCACGCGATCTTCTCGCCTTTCGCAAAATGTCCTCGTATATAGCCCAGAACTTTGTGATGCTCTCGCTGCTCACCGTGCAGGAAACGCTACGCGTCTCCGCCGATCTGAAGCTGCCCACGAGCACAACCCCGCAGCAGAAGCAACAAATTGTAAGTAAATATTTATGCATATAAATTTACATATTTAATCATAGAGATACTTTATCGATTTTGGAGAAAAATAAGGGAGTTACTAAACAAATGTGCATTTAATTGTTCTAAATTTCTAATCTCCAAGATACTTTAAAAAAAGCACAGTTTAAAATCGATTTTAATCGATTTTGTGTACAAATTGTCGGAGGTATTGAAAAAAGAGTACTTAGACCAGCTCTTATTTTCATGATATGCGCAAGAAAGGCTGTATGTTGATATTAAGCGATGTTTTAGAACAGGAAGAAGTTGAAGATAATAAGAAGTATATAAACCGATATTTATCGATTTTGAATTGGGGGGGTTATTAAAATAAGCATGCAGTTTTTTTTCTTAAATAATCCAAGGAATTTGCTCAATAACCTTAAAAATCGATATTAATCGATTCTATAGATCTACAGAACATTTTCGATAAACATAAAAAATTTTTTTATATACGTAACTTTTTTATATACAAATATCGACATATTCAGATAAATAAAGACGGACAGATATCCTAGCATCCACTCAGCACATCTACCTGATCAAGAACAGAATAGATATGGTTTTTTGGGAACATAACCTAACTATACCTCAAACTCTTGCTTAAGCTCTAAAACTGCCTTTTAATCCCCCAGATGGATGACATTATCGAGGTACTTAATCTGAACTCCTGCCGGCACACGCTGGTGCGCGACATCTCCGGCGGGGAGCACAAGCGCCTGTCCATCGGCATTGAGCTGATCACGAATCCGCCGATCATGTTCTTCGATGAGCCCACCAGCGGACTGGACAGCGTTGCCAGCTACCAGGTCATGTGTTACTTGCAGCGATTGGCGCACGATGGTCGGATTGTGGTGTGCGTGGTGCATCAGCCCAGCTCCCGGCTGATGCAGCTGTTCGATGACGTCCTGGTGCTGGCCCACGGCGAGGTTCTTTATGCGGGCGCACAGTGCGATATGTTGGACAGCTTCAAGGCGGCGGGCTACAACTGTCCGCAGTACTATAATCCTGGCGATTTCGGTGAGTATGGAAGCATATTGAGTGACATGATCTCTTTCTATCGCTCCCGTCCTCTTACATTTAGTGCTCGAGGTGGGCAGCGAGTCCTCCAATCAGCGCTGCGAGTCGCTGATCACACAAAACAGGTCGAAATACGATAGTATTCAAAGCTTTAGCAAAGCTCCAGAGGATGAGCAGAGTAAGTTGGATTTGTGTTTTGATCGTTTCGTGTGCTGTTTGCTGATCATTGTCTTCAATTGCCATCGCTTCTGTTTCCTGTACCTGTTGCATGCCACTCCTGTGTACTTTCCCACTGCTCTATCTGTTCCTTCTCTGTCTACCTCAATTCGATTCCAGCAGCGCTCATTGTACTCCCTGAGCTTGCCGCGGAGAATCTCGTTTTGCGGCCCAAGGAGCGTGTGAGTTTCTGGTACCAGCTGCGCGTGCTCATGTGGCGGAATCTGCGCGCCATGTTCCGCGATATGGTGAGTAGCGGGCACAGCGAACGAATAGACCTTGTAATCCATCGCTAATCCTCTCCAGATCGCCGTGCAGATGCGCGTGATAATGCACATTGTGATCGCGCTGCTGCTGGGCGTGGTCTATTGGCAAATAGGCACCGATGCCGGCAAGGTGATCTCCAACGTCTCCTGCCAGTTTTTCGTCATCCTCTTTGTGTTTGCGGGCAATGCCATGCCCTCCATTCTGCTCTGCCTGCAGGATGCGCCCGTGTTCATCAGAGAGTACTACAATGGCTGGTACTCCCTCCGGGCCTACTATATATCCAAGGTGTTGGCGGATTTGCCCCTACAATTGCTTTGTCCCACTTTGTTTATTAGCATCAGTTACTTTATGACCGGACAGCCGCCGGAGCTGCATCGCTTCGCCATGTGCTGGAGCATATGCGTCTTGACCGCGTTCATTGGCCACTTTATCGGAGGGCTTGGCGGCACGTTATTGACCGTGCAGATGGCCACCTTTATAGTGCCCACCGTATCGATACCGTTCCTGTTGTTCTCCGGCTTCTTCATTCGAATGCGCGAATTGTCCTGGTTTCTGCGGCCCATCTGTGATATATCCTTCTTTCGGTACATCTTTGAGGGTCTGATGCGCGCCCTTTACGGCTACGGACGCGGCGATTTGCCATGTTATCAGGAATTTTGCTTTCACAAGTCACCGGCACAGTTATTAAAGGATTTCGACATGTCGGGCGATGAGTTTAGCACGGATGTCGCTATGCTCGGACTGTTCCTGCTGCTGCTGCTGGTCGCCTTCAATGTGGCACTCCACGTCTGCATCCGACGTGCTCTGTGACTGACTTGTGTGCTGTTGATTAAGAGATTGTTTAGTTTGTTTTTGTGTGTTGTATGTATTGCCTTATTTAATTACTTAATGATTGCTTAATATTTGAAGCCCAACAATTAGTTGAACTCATCCAAACAATTTTTTAATATAATTCACAACAAATATAAATGTGTCATTTGTACACTTAATCGATGGACACACTGGATATCTCCATGGAGCTGCCATCGTGTGTTGCCTGCTGCTCCGAAGTCGCCGTGGCCGACGTTATATCCTCCAACGTCTCCGTTTCCGCCGTGCTGCTTGCGGGCGTCTCCTCGCTAATCGTTGGTATTGTTGTTGCTGTTGTCGTTGTTGTTGCTGTTGTTGCTGTTGCTGTTGTTGTTGTTGCTGTTGTTGTTGTTGTTCCTGCTGCTACTGTCGTCGTCGTGGTGGCCGTGCTGTTTGCCGTCGGCCCTGGTGCACTCCTTTGGCTGGGCTGCGCGCGACGCACACGCTCCGGCACCGAGCGTAATCGTCTCGTGCTGGCTGAGGTTGAGGCGGTGGCGGAGCCGGAGGCGGAGGCGGCGGCGGCGGCAGCGGCTGCGGCGGCGGAGGTGCTGGCGGAGGTGCTGGCCGTAACTGTTAACGTTGACGTTGATGAGGATGCTGATTTGCCTCCATCTGCTATGGAGGTAAGTGGGACGCGCACGCGCACATCCAGCTGCTCCCATTCCATTTCATCCTCGGAACTGGTCTCCGCGTTGGCCGCCACCGTAGTTGTAGTTGTCTTCTTTTTTTGGACCTCGGCGCTGCGCCGCAAATCGATGGTCTTCAGCAGCGCCTTGGCCTCCGTTTTGCGCTGCGTACGAAATACAACGAAATAATAAAATAGCAAAGTTTTGAATGGATAAAGCTTACATCATCCGAGTCCAGGCACTTGTAGGCATAGTAGGCGGCACGCTCGTAGTCGCACTTCTTCTCATAGTAGTTGGCCAGTGTCATGAAGCCTTGGTAGAGGCTCTGCTTATCGGTGGCGGCGCGTTCGTCCTCGCAGTACATAATATAACAATGGACGGCCGTCTCGTTGTCGCCCAGCTTCTCGTGCAGGCTGGCCAGCTTGTACATGGCGATGCCCTCGATGTCGCCCACATCGCAGGCCTTCCAATAGCATTTGACCGAATTCTCGCATTTGTCCAGCTTCTCGTAGGTCTCGCCCAGGGCGACCAACATCCGCGAATCGTACGGACGCAATTGATGCGCAATTTTAAAATAATACAAACTATAATAATGCATTTTGATAATCTCATAGGCCTGGCCCAGGCCGTACCAGGCGCGATAGTCCCGTTTGTTCACCTCTACCGCTTTGCGATAGCTTTGAATCGCCGCATTTGTGTTTTTCAGCTCCATAAACTCATGACCCATCAGAGTCCACGCGGCCAAGTACTTGGGATTGAGTTTCAGTGCGCGCTGGAAGTATGCAATGGCCACCTGATGATCACAGCGTATGCTATAATAGTTCCCTATTTGGAAGTAGAGAAAAGCTTAGAGAGAGATTCGGCTAGTGGGACTTGGAACTCACCTATGACACAGCAGGTTTCGGGTCGATATTTGTTAATGCTAACAGCTTTATGGGCCAGCTGCGCCATTTCTGTTTTCATTTCCTTGACAAACAGCAGGTTGGAGTAGGTGTCCACGTTGTCCAGGCGATAGGGATCGCTCTCGAGCAATGCCTGAAACAGCTCTATGGCCTTGTCCACATCTGTAAGCGAAATAAGAACAGTTAATAAAAGATAGTCCGAGAAACCTCAAACACTCACCTCGCTTATTGTGGTAGACCAGCGCCATTTGTGCGGTCAGATAGATGCTCTTGCTGAAGCCCGCCGCCTGTAGATCCTCATATATCTTCAGTCCGTCATCATTCAGATACAGCTCCAGATAGGTGTGTGCCATAAAGAAATGGCGCATCCAATGACCGCCTAGCTGCAAGCTCAGCAGCTTCTTCTTCTCCATAATCAGCGGCGAGAGCTCCAGGTAGGCGCTCCACAGCATGGGTACTAGCCGTATGGCACTCAAGAGCATTTGCTCGGCTGCTTTATTCAGATTCAAGGCCTTCAGCACCACGCCATACAGATAGATTCCATAACCATCGAGGCGACTGCGTCCGTGCTCCGCCCGCAGCGTCGCCAACAGATCCGCCAAGTCGCGCATTTGATTCGGCTCATTGAGATTCGCCTGGTCTGTGGTTGAGTCGAGACGGCGCTTCTCGCGCGCCATATACGTGGAGTAAAGATGTAGGAAACGTGGCACGCTCGACTCGCAGTTCCTTACGGCGTGCGCTGCCCGGTCGTATTCACGCACATCGTAGTAGCTCTTGGCCAGAAAGTAATCACTGTACTCGGCGGGCGCAATGCCCTCCAGTTGGTGCTCACTGAACGAATGATCCTCATCGGGCGCCGCATTGTCGATATTTACATCGCCCAGTCCATGGTGCATCTCCGCCAGCCATTTGGTGCTGTGCAGCAGGCCGCGTTTCGAGCACTCGATGATGCCACGGCGCAGCTCCCTCTTTACGTCCGGCATCAGCACGCTGAAGAACTCCTGCATGATTGTTTTTCGTCTGTGCCAGGCCGCAGTTGAAGCTATTTTATGTTCACTAATAAAATTCCGCTTTGAACGCGCTAAACAAGTGCATTTACCGGTCCTGACGATTTATTAATTATATCGATACATCGACAATTTGCTGTTCGTGAGTTTAGCAAATATTATCGATATAAGTTTGAATGGCGTGTTCGTCCATCTAAATTCTTAATATAAATATAATAAATGCTTTTTAAACAAATTAAAAAATGTTTAAACTGAGATTATTAAAAGTGCTTCAAATTTCCTAATAACATTGTTTTTTGATAAAAAAATCACTTTGAACACATTTCGCTGCACAGTGTGACCATAAGCTGTAGCATCCAAAAATCCCAAAGTTGCAAAACTCCATAACACTGGCAAAGCAGCTGCGCAAAAAAAGAGTAACAATAACAAAACAGTACAATTTAATGATAACGAAGCAAAACAACAACAATAAAGTCGGAAAAAAACAATTCTTTGTTTACTCAAGCGCACAATATCAACAACAACAAAAGTAAGGCTGATGAAAATCGCGCCACACTGAGATGCGGAAAACAGCCGCCATAAACAGTTTCAGTTACTGTTACATTTACTGGCTTAAAGATCAATTGAGTTTTGGAGCTTCCTTTTGATGTACATTATTAAACGTATGTACATATATTTATATGCGAATTGATAATTGTGTGCTGACTCATTTGTTTGTGTCAGAATACTTTCCTCATTAATACCATAAATACCTTTATCAAAGGCCGTTAGTCAGTGAGGAACTCCCGTATAGCCCAGCAGTGTCCGCACAACACAATGGAACTTCGGTGCAATAGCATACTCTTCGCCCTGCTGCTACTCGCAAGCTTATTCGCCGCGGGCAACTGTTTGTGGCCTTTTAGCAGAAAGCACAAAGAGCCCCCACCGCCGCCCAAGGAACCACAACTATCTCCCGTTATATTTGGTATGTACATACATATATCGGGAATCAAGGGTCACGGTCACCCTAAGCAAGTAAGTGCTTTGGAGTCGGGTGTAACCGACTGGTCAATACTCGTCGACTGCATAATATAACAGCTTTAAATAGCCGAAAACAGACTTAATTATTATTATTTTGAAAATGTTTTTATTGAGTGTTAAACTTTTACATTTCTGATTAAATTAAAAAGCGTATGTGTGATAACAATGACGTGGAGAAATATTGAAAAATATCGATTTCTGTAAGTTGTGGGGCGGAAGAGGACGTGGACGAATTTTTTCCAAATTTTCGGCTTAAGCGAAAAAATTGCGTTCATAAGGACAGACGGACTGACAATAAGACGGATATTGTATAAATCCAATATATGCTTTTTACTTCGCTAACGAGATTAATAAAAATGCCATTTATTAAAATTGTTTAGTTCCTGGCGATGGCGGCTCACAAGTCGAAGCACGTTTAAGCAAATCGGATTCGCCCTACTTTATATGCGAGAAGACGCATGACTGGTATAATTTATGGCTGGATCTGGAACAGTTGGTCATACCGATGGTCTACTGTTGGATAGACAATGTCAAGCTTTACTATGATAAGGCGACACGAACGACGCACAATACGCCCGGCGTGGAGACGCGCATACCCGGCTGGGGGATCCCAACGTAGTGGAATGGATAGATCCAACGCGAAATAAGGCGGGCGCATACTTTAAAGATATTGCCAATTTGCTGGTGGATCTGGGCTATGTACGCCGTCAAAATATACACGGAGCACCCTATGATTTCCGACGGGCGCCAAGTAAGCCACTCAATATCCTTTTATTATACCCAGTACCCATTGAAACTAAACTATTTTTGATTTATTCTAGATGAGAATCAGCAATTCTTTATCGATCTCAAACAACTTGTGGAGGATACCTATGAGGCTAACAATCAAACGGCCGTGACCTTTATAACGCACAGCATGGGCAGCCCCATGACCCTGGTGTTTCTGCAAGAACAAACGGTCGAGTGGAAGGCTCAATATGTGCGTCGTCAAATCAGTTTGGCTGGCGCCTGGGCGGGCAGCATAAAAGCTGTGAAAGTGTTTGCCATGGGCGATGATTTGGATTCCTTTGCATTGAGTGCCAAAATTCTGCGTGCGGAGCAGATCTCGCATCCTTCGACCGCTTGGCTGTTGCCGTCGCCGTTGTTCTGGAAACCCTCTGAGGTGCTGGCCACGACACCGTCGCGTAATTATACCATGGCACAGCTGGAGGAATTCTTCGATGATATCGACTACAAGACGGGCTGGGAAATGCGCAAGGATACCATCCGGTATACGCAAAACTTTAGTCCTCCCGATGTGGAGCTGCATTGTCTGTATGGCGACGGCATCAGCACAGTGGAGAGGTATCTCTATATGTCGAATTTATTTAATCCAGGCGATCACTAAAACAGCCATAAACTTTGTTTCATAGATTGCAATACAAAAAGGATTCGATTGCCGGGGAGACACCAAAGCTTATAATGGGTGTGGGCGATGGCACCGTCAATCAACGTTCCTTGAGCGCCTGCAAACACTGGGCGGGCTACACAAGCTCCCACATATCCACGCTGGCACTACAGGGTGTCGATCACATGAGCATTCTGGCCAATCAAGATGTCCTGCAATATGTGCGCACTCTCTTAGAGTTGCCATAAATGCTAAAAAATCTTCAATTTGTATGTAGTTTAATGTTTCTAGAGACGTTCAAATGTTTGCAAAAATGTGACAAGCCAATGTTAATCAATCAATCTTAATACAGCTTTAATTTAATCTAAATACTGATTTCATATAGTTGATGATAACAAGTTCAATAATGTTAATTCAATAAAATGTTTAAGTTACCGAAGTTAGTTTTCAATTTTAAACAAACGATATTTTTACTTGTGTCATCACTTGGAAAATATCGTGCAGAGCCCGCCGGTTGCTATCGATAGATGTATCGATAGCACAATGCACAATTCTACACAACTATTACTTGCATTAAATTTTTGTCACAATCACAATATTATTTATTTTATTTAAAGCTATTGATAATTTTGCAATATGCCGCACGGCCACTCGCATGGTCATGGACATGGCTGCAGCCATGAGGCCTCCGATATCGACAATGCCCTAGAAATGGGCATCGAATACAGTTTGTATACAAAAATCGACCTCGAAAATACGGAATGTTTAAACGAGGAGACCGACGGCACCGGCAAGTCGGTCTTTAAGCCATACGAAAAGCGTCTGGACATAAGCAAGGTGAGCAAGGAGCCTTTGTAACTAAAAATATGGAAATTAACTACTATGTTCCTTATAGTTTGTGCAAAGCGATGCAGACGAAGAACTGCTGTTCAATATACCCTTTACCGGCAATATTAAGCTCAAGGGCATTATCATAAGCGGCGCCAATGATAATTCCCATCCAAACAGGGTCAAAATGTGAGGGTATTTAAATATCTGAAATGTGATTATAATCCGAAATTTGTTTCTTTGACAGTTTTAAGAATCGACCAAAGATGACATTTGATGATGCACGTGGGAAAGCGGATCAGGAATTTGAGTTGACACGCGATTGCCGTGGCGAAATCGAATATTCACCCAAGTAGGTGACTCTCCATAACCTTCCATAGTACATGCAAGAATTTATATTATTTAAAACCTTTCTCTAAACCAGAGTGGTGACCTTTTCCTCGGTACACCACTTGTCGCTGCATTTTCCCAGTAATTTTGGTGATGAGAACACGCGCATCTACTATATTGGTCGGTTTGTCTCCATAGATTCCTGTTATATAAAGATACGCTATAGACTGATTTGCTTTCCAGGTCTTCGCGGCGAGTTCACTGAGGCACACTATCACGGTGTCACCATATGCAACTACGAAGCCCGTGCCAATGCCGCCGATCACAAGGACAAGGTCTTTGATGGCGTCGGACGCGCTGTACAATAAATGCCAATAAAATATAGAAATCTTAAGCAGTGAAATAGGCACACGCATTTTATTGTACTAAGATACGGACAGATGGACGGACGGACAGATAGACGGACATATCTAAATCGTCACGGCTAGCGATGTTGATCAAGAGTATATATATGCTACTTTCTGCCTGTAATGTATGTAACATTTGCACAAAACCTTGTTGACCATTTTCAATGGGTTCAGGGCATGAAACAAAAATATAGTTGATTCATTAATTTATTCTTTATTGTTATCTTATTGATTTATGCTTATAAGATGAGATATCGAATCACGTGTGTCAATGTCAATGCATAACGCTTTTTATTACTCAATAGTGTTTCATTTTCTTTTTCGTTTTTATTGTTTTCCCATTTTCTTTTTTTCTTGTTTTCATTCTGTATTTTTAATAAATTGTTTATATGTATTTTACAAAGCGTTTACTTAAATGTATTTCATTTTACATTTATACCGAATAATTTGTTATTTATTGCACTAGTTTTTGTTTTCATTTCTTTTTTAATATTCTTTTCTCCACTTGCTCATTTATTGTAGTTGACATTTTTTTTCGTTAAACTATGCTTTTTGCTTATGTACTTTGATATCTAATACATAGATGATAGATATACACCATGTGTTCCATTTTTTTGGGTAAAAACTTTTCTAACCCTGTTTTAATTATTTTAATTCATTTTTCTTTTCCATTTTGTTGAAACACATTGTGCATATACAAATGCAGTTGGGAGAAAACTAAAGTTCTTTAAATGAATGCTTGAAATTCTTTGTTTTTAGGTAAAATTATTAAATATATATATTTACAAATTGTATGCGCATATAGGCTGAAAAATATGTGATATTTAATAAGAAAGTTTGTCGCTGCTGTCGTGTAGTGGGCATGGTCGCGAGTCGGATATTGAGTGGGGAAAGGGTTCGTTTGTTTTTAAAGCATACTTCGGTGACCTTCTTGTGCGGTTCTTTAGCTAGATATACATACATACATGTTCATATATTTTGTTGAGGATTTGTATATATATAAATATGTATATATTTGTTGTTTTGTGTTATGTGTGTGTGTTTTGAGAGTGAAATTTAAAAAAGGGTTTCTCTTAGTGTTTGATTTTTGTGTGAGTATGTTTGTTCAACAAAATTTGTGCTCTCGTTCCATAGGGTTACATATATATGTATATATATATACATACATATATATATATATATGTATATACATATATATATATATACATATATATACGTATAATATATAAGTACGATTCTTGCAACATATCAATATCAATCCGTTTTTTAAAAAATACGTTACACTCAAATGGCGTGTACTCGATTTTTAGCTGATACCCCTCAAAAAATCGTTCAGTTTTTGGTATTTTGTTGTTTGTTTCATTTCAAAGAGTTTACGTTTAGTATAAAAAATCATTATATCGAAAGTATAAAAATCGTATTTAGCCTTTCATTTTTATTTTGTTATTTTATTATTAAATTTTTTTAGTTTTCGTTTTTTCTTTAGCAAAAGCGGGTGTATCTTCATCAAGCAGGTATTCGAATGTTACTTGGCAGGATTATTATTTTTTATTTTTTTTGTTTTTTAAATATATATATATTTAAATAGTTTTATAAAAGCTTTGTGTCTTTCAGTTTTTTGTTGTTGTTTTTTGTTGTGGATGTTGTGTCGAGTGTTTTGTGGTTTTGCAGGCCTGTTTCAGTTTTTTTTTGTTGATTTTATTTATTTATTTTTTTGTTTCTGAAAAGTAGTTGCGCTTTTATAGTTAATATGTGTGTGTTTTCATTTGTAATATTTTTCACTTTTATATATTATTTTTTATGCTTATAGAACTCACATTAGGCGACATTGACTTAGCTGGCTAGTTAATTAATTAATTGGTTTCAATACAAGTATGTATCTACAATGGAATTTATCAATGATAATGATATCAAAATTATTACTGTTAATTCATACACGATACATGTATCTATTTAATGTATTTTTGTAATTAAATTATTTAAAGCTTTTTCGTGTGTGTGTTTGGGTGTGTGTGTTTGTTTTATTTTGTTATTCAACCATTTTTTTTTATGTATTTAAGAGTCGAAATGATAAACGTTCTAGTATTGCCTTAGTTAAAAAAAATCATCAAACATTCTTTTCGGTCGTGGTCGTTAACACAAAAAATCGACGTGTACAATTAAAAATTCTATTTACAATTGAATATTTTGCTACTTATGCACATAGATTTACTATTCAATTTGATAAATATTATTTAGTTTTTTTTTAACTACACGTTCCTACAAAATGCTTGCTAATTTGTATGTTTTCTGTTTTACTTTGCTTACACTTCAGATTTATCAATGTCGTTAATACAATTGAATTGCCACGAATATTGCTAGAAATAGCCACGCCCCGAGCCAAAAAATAAATCGCATATCCTAAAAGAACTTAAAATAGTTAAATGAAAATTAGGAATAATTACAGAACATTGTTGAATACAAACCAAAAGATCTGTTGCATGCGGCAAAGCTCGAGGAGGGGCTAGACTTGTGCTTCGGCTTGCCGAGACTACAACTTATGGTATAACAAGTTTCTTTTTTATATCTTTTATTATTATATAATTTAACTAGCATTTATTCATATTGTTGTTTTGTATTTTACCATTATGCACTAATTTTTGCGTTGCGCTACGTTATTTTATAATAATTTGTATTATTTATTTATTTATACTGTTTTCGTATTAGTTTAAATATCTACGGCTAAATTATGTAATTTTTTCTTTGTGGTTTTAATTTATTCAAATCATCATCACATATCAAAAAGTTTACAAAAATTTTACCTTTACATTTCATTAGCTACATTTTACTTGCATATATTTTTGGTTTTTTATATTTATTTGTTATTATTATTATGTTTTCGTGTGCATCAGAATAAAACATACAACGATAGATATTATGTTTTGTTTATTTTATTTTTATTTTTTGCTAACTTTTACCCACTTAACAATAGTTGCTCTCAGTTATTTTCAACAAGTATTTGCATTCCACGTTCCACATTCAACAAACATGCGAAACATTTGGTATTTATTTGAACTCAACACAAGTCCGATTCCATCGATTATAATTGTTGATTAACATTTTATTTTTTAGCTTAGTTTATGTTTTTAGTTTTTTGTTTCCATTAGTGTACGTGTGGGCATGTAAAAGGCATTTGTTTGGTTTCTTTTGTGTGTTTTTTACTCGTATCATTTATTAATCATTAAAGATTTATATTTGTTTTAGTTTTTTTTTTCTTTTTGTTAGCTTTCGTATTTTGGAAGAACTGAGCTGAAAAACCTGAAATTACTTTCACTATTTGCTAGCATTCCAATAATGTCAGCATATGATATGCCCAATTAAAAATTTAAGGCTGTCTTTTGTATACACAAATAATACACATTGAGTTATGAACTCAAAGAACTCATTTTAAAAAAATTTCGTTTTTATTGTGTTCCAATAATTTTTCAACTAAAGCGCGTGTCTTTTTTTAAGCTTAGTGATATTATGTCTATGTATGTTATTTATTATTATTAATTAATGGAATAGTTTAGCTTAAATTTGTTTTTTCCCAGCGTTACGAACAAAATTGACCGAATTCTACACGTGTTTTTTCAGAATTTAAAAACTAATATTGCTTCATTGGGTTCACAATTGGTGAGAAAACAATAGCTAAAAACAGTTGCTGCCTTGTGCTCGAACAATTCCAGTATCTTTTGGTTTTTTTGCTTACAATTTAAAGTAACAAAAGAATATGATTTAACAAACAAAATTCATCACGGTTCCATTTTTCACTTTCGTAAAAATTCCACAGCATTAGCTATTGCATACTTTTTCGAACACTGTGTTTTTCTGTTGCTGCAAAAAGTATGCCATGGTAATTTTGCGAAACGGTTACGAAAATGTTTTGCGGAACATGGTTGTTTAATATTCTATAGTGTTAATGGTTGTAACAATTGCATTGGTTGCTATTTTTTGCATTTCTTTTATAATAAAAACTATGCATAACTTGACTACGAAACGCGCACGCAGCTGCAGCTTCGAAACAAGTTCTGAATTACACTTTCGCCATAATTTTTCAACAAAGGAACGTCCAGTTCTGTTGTACTTTTATTTTCTTTTTGGACTAACTTAAAAGTATGCTCTTGTTTTGCTGTGAAATTTAGAA
The DNA here is from genome assembly GCA_035043565.1 of Drosophila robusta. Classification (NCBI taxonomy): domain Eukaryota; kingdom Metazoa; phylum Arthropoda; class Insecta; order Diptera; family Drosophilidae; genus Drosophila; species Drosophila robusta. The sequence continues at coordinate 4,385,404 of JAWNMW010000583.1, read as the reverse complement.
GAAATTGTAGTTCAGAACAAGTTTAGTGAATTTTCTTATCTTTCTATTTTTGGAGATTTGCATTTTGCAGACAAAACGGACAATTGTATTTTTGTTTATTTGCGTGTGCGCTTCTTTGTTTCATTTAACATAATTATTTATATTTTTTATGATGTTATGTTTATTATTTATTAAACAACTTACTATACAAGCTCTCACTTTCTCTTTCGCCTTCATACTTTTACACCTTTGCTGGCTACAAATTTGTGTGTTTTTGCGCATTTATTTTTAACAATGTGTTTTGCATTAAATATTTTATTTTGTATTTTTATAGAAACAATTCAATTACAATTTAATTATTATGACATATGCTTTAAATTTGCTTTTCATTTCATTATTTATACAGCATTTCCAAATGGTTTTCTTTGAGTTTTAGTCTATCAAAATGTATTATTTTCACTTTTTTCTTGTGTAGTGTATTGCAAAAATGTGCGAATTGATGTGTGTGGGTGTGTGAAATGGTTTGTTTATAAAAAATTGTACATGATTTGTGTGTTTATTGTTTAATATGAATAGTAGGCGTAGTTTGTGTATTGACTGTATTTCGAAATGGAATCTCTTGTTGATATCGCAAATGAAACAGCGCAGCTTTCGTTTTGTCTAACTATTTGTCCGTTTGTCCCACTGTCAGACAGCATGTCCGTTCTTCTCGGGATCAGCACGCTTAGCGGCAGCTGCCGCGCCCAAACGCCGGGCACGCCAGCGATCCAAGGGCGTATAGCAGCATATGAAAAAGGGCGGGACACGTGGCGTACCGCCCGAACTGCCGCCGCTGCTGCTGTTGCTGAGCTGCGCCAGCGAATCGACCGTCAGCTCTGTCTGGACACCGCTGCTGGTCACGCGCACCTCGGCCCGATACGGCGGCGGCGAGGCGGCCAGCATGGGTGCCGCCTTGCATACGGCGCTCGACGGCGCCGGCTCGTGCAGCTGAAAGCTGTCGGAACGCGTGCTCGTCGGCGTTGTCGTCGAGGGCCGGAACTCGTGCGAACAGCTCTCGACCATGGCAGTGCGATAGGTAGCGGCAAAATAGTTTGTCTCCAAATAGTGGCACGACTCGAACAAATAATCATCGAATTGCAGGCGTGTCGAGCTGCTGCTGCTGTTGTTCTTGTGCTCGCCCATAAAGTTGCCCTTGTGCGACTGTGTCGACTGCGGCGAGCCCAAGGCTAGCGGCAACATGGAACGGGACATGGGCATTAGCTCTAGAGAACTAGAGCAGGCAGCTGCAGCGGGTTTATTTGTGCGCTGTTGTTGCTGCTGCTGCGTTTTTTGTTGCTGCTGCTGTTGTTGCTGCTGCTTCTGCTGTTGCTGCTGTTGCTGTCGCTGCTGTCTTTGCTTCATATCAACAATTTCTATTTCTTCTATATCACTAAAACTATTTAACTGTTTCAACAAATAATGCACATCATTTCGTTTCGTTTGATCAGCTGCGTCGTGGTGCTGCTGCTGCTGCTGCTGTTGCAGCAGCAACTGCTGCTGTTGTTGTTGCTCCATTGCCGCCGTCTTGGTTTTTATTGTGTTTAGTGCTTGCAATGTTAATGGAGTGCTAACGGCGGCAAGGCCACGACTATTGCTACGTGGGAGGTTGTCGATTTGATGCATTCCGTGCTGCTGCTGCTGTTGTTGCTGCTGCTGTTGTTGCTGTTGTTGTTGCAGCTCTGGATAGGCTAGCGCCAGGCGTTGCTGCAGCGTGGCGCTGCTGAACGCCGATGAGGCGCGATGTGGCTCCAGTCTAGCAGAGTCAAGAATGCGATTGAATTTAGCTAATGCGCTGGATGTTGTTGATGAGCTGGTTGTTGCTGTTGTTGTTGTTGCTGTTGTTGTTGTTGTTGCGGTGATCTTATGTCTTAGTTGTTGTTTGGTTTGAGGCACTGTTGTGACGGTTTGTAAATTATCACCAACACGGCGACGCCCACTGCCCTGAGCATCGACGACATCCGCGACGCTGTCACCATTACCATCATGAGCATGATCATCATAATCATCAGCATGATCATCATTGTCATCATGGTCGTCCTCGTCGCAGACATCCTCATCAACATCATCAATATCAACGCCATCCTGCAGCGTTTCCGTTACATTCAAATTGAGATTCAAATGCAGCCGCTGTCGCAAAAGCAAACGTTGCGCTTTAATATCCAAGGGCGTGGCGCCGGGGGCGCCGGCGCCGCAACGGATGCTGTTGCGCCAATTAAACCACGTCCAGCGGCAATAACGGCCGCTGCTCGCTGCTGTGCGGTGGCCCTAGCTAAATTCTTTTGTAAAATCAACTTCCTCGACGAAATGATGTCATTATTGTCGCTCCCCCGCGATTACCGGCTGTCGCGGGTGGAGCGAGGCCGCCCCTAACTGGACGTACTGGCGATGGGCGAGACGGGTGACAGTGGACTGCGTACGGCCTGCTCGCGCGGACACCCGGTCAACGTGATCACCAGCTTGCGGCTGCCGGCCTGATCGCGATGCTCGCACAGCCAAACGCCCTGCCAGGTGCCCAGCGAGAGTTTGCCATCGGTAATGGGGATTGTCAGTGAGCTGCCCAAAAAGCAGGCCTTCACGTGCGCGGGCTGCAAAACAAACAGAGAAATGCAAATACGTTAAGTTGAGCCAAATCGAAAAGAAATTTCATTTATAGCTACCATATCGTCGGGTCCTTCGCACGAATGCCTGTAGGGCAAACCTTCGGGAACTATTTTATTCAACATCATTTCCATATCGTCTCTGTGAAGAAAATTTATGATTTTTATTAATTACAGTATCTATTTTATCTATGCATAACTCTAGCTCACCTGACGTCTGGATCCCAGCTCTCGTTTAACGCTAAACTCGCCGAGGTGTGAAGTACTGTAAATTGGAAAGAAAAAAAGAAATGAGACAAGGTAAATGCGGCGTCAATTAATTTGTTGCCCAAGTGTTTTTTTTTTAATCTCTAGCAAATCTCTTTAATAATAGCTGCTGTCCAAATTACTAGACCATGCACGATGCATTTCCAATTGAGTTGTAACGCTAATTAGCCAAAATATTTAACACGAATCTAAATTATAAACGTTCATTTTTTTTGTTGGCGAGAGTGGAAAACTAACGTGATTAATTAAATGCATGACGCGAAAGCTATTTTCAATCGAATTTTTCAATTAAAATTGCTGCAAATTATATGTCAAGGCATGTTATGGCAATTAAACCTGAATGTGACTAACAAAATAATTATAATTGGCAACTTTGCTTAATTTATTGACTTACAATATTTTTTACACACAGAGATGTGTGTATATTGAAAGTAATAAATAATATTCTCAATAATATATCGTAAATCTTAAAAACTGTAGCAGTTTTTAATTAAATTTGTCTAAATTATATGTCAAGACATGTTACAGTTATTAAAACTGAATGTGACTATCAAAATAATTATAGTTGGCAATTTTGCTCTATTTATTGACTTCCATTTATTTTGTATCTATTGAAAGTAATACATAATATTCTCAATAATATTTCGTAAATCTTTACAAATTTAGCAGCCTTTAATAACATTTGTTACCAGCAATAGCCAATCGCAAATGCCTGTTTTTATTTGACAGCAAGTTAGATAAGATTTCCGTTGATGTGAGTGGGGGTAAAGGAAACCGGGATGTCTGTTTTGTGCGTCAGAAACATGGCGCCTTGCTAAGAAAACGAATGCGCCTTCCCACTTCCCACGTGAATGTCGTGTCATAAGAGGTATTACATACCCAGCTCCTCTCTTCAAACTGACAATTTCAGCAGACAATTTTTTTATACTCTTGCATAATATATACGCTTGTGATAAGTGCGTCATCTCTGAACATAGGATAATAAAACAAGTTTACATAATCATTTGTTACATTGTCTGTTTCTGTCAAAGCTTGTCTGCGCTAGAGCCCGTTTAGACCACCTTATTATATCACTTTAGCAGCGTTACGAAAACAGGTCTTGCTTTAACAGTGTTGCTTAACAGTTTTGGTACTTTAACATTGACGTTTGATTTTGGAGCTCTACTAAAGGTACTTTAACAGACGATATTAAATTGAGGATCTTTAATGGAGGATCTTTAAGTGAAATTAGCACAGTTTGCACAGTTAAACAGAGAAACCATAAACAATATTAGTTAAAATACAGAAATAAATAATAAAAGGAAATAAGAAAATATAAATGAGCAGTTGATTGGAATTCGTTATAATTAAAAGCCTTCCTATTCTTTTCTAAATGTAGCCTAATTCAACATATATTACAAAAATACTGTCTGTTGCCATTTTGTGCTATAAAAATGGACTAAGAATTGTCTTCAAGCTCCACTTCCTTACTTGACAGAATTTGTACAAAAATTCTTTGACATGACACCGACACAAAGACAGTCTTTTTTTGTGTTGTGCATTTGTTTTTGTTTTTGTTTCCAAACATGACCAATTCATGTCTAGTTTGACTTTGAGGCATTTCGACAAAAATTTCATAGCCTACTTTTTGAACCCCCTTAAAAGTTTAGTTATTTAGGGTTCAGGCAATTGGCCGACTGCCAGCAACAAAAAAGACACCACAACAAAAAAAAACAAGCAAAGCTCGACGAACATTGCAATTGAATACTAGTAGTTAAAATCATTTAGTGTTAATAATAAATGGAGCAGTAGAGCCGGCCGCAACACTTAAATTTGCACACTAATTGCATATTCATGAATAAAAGAGAAGACAACGAATGAGTTGAACGCAGCACAAATTAGTTTATTATCAAATCCCAGAGATGTCATTTGGGGCCCCCAAACGCTCTATGTGTAAGAGAGAAAGTGTCTCTCTATGTGCCTATGTGTGTGTGTGTGTTTGTTTGTGTTTATCAATGTTTAGGCTTCAAGTTTGTTGGGGGCTAGATAAATAATTTCCGAAAAAACGATTATGTCATGTTGGACATGTGTAAATGGGCAACAGGAATTTAAATGTAACACAGACAAACACAAACAACCGCAAGTAACAGTGCTTCAAACGAAAGTGACCGACTTAGCGATACCCTGTACCCAGTTGCGAGCTGCTGAGTTAGATAAATTCTTCTCTTTCTTATTAAATAACTTCTGTGCTTGTTGTCCGATTATTATGAAATTTCCATGGTATTCAAGATCAACATAATATTTGTAAGCATGAAGGGAAGGAGAAAAAATATTAACCTTTATGATATGAAGAGAATCCGTATTAAAAGTTTAAAGTTGTATCTAAGATCAAGACCTTCATACAGACAGAGAAAGCTCAGCTCATCGTTCTTGATTAGGATCAACAATATATAAATTGCTTCTCAAAAATGCGTCCAACATATTTGCTCAACAACAATATAACCTCCTTGACACAATTTGTTCAATAGAAACAGGGTATCACAAACAAAACGAAGGGACAAATGAAGCGACAAATTCGCAGGGAAAGTGGGCATAAACAAGCCCGAGGCACAATCTCAAATGGACAAGCGGACAACGCAAATGAAAATGAACTCAAAACTGACAGCCAAAGGCAGCGGGCCCTATGCAAATTTGCAAATTGATTTCGGCCAAGAGATGAATGAGGGTGGAGTGGGGAGAAAGCTGGGCGGATCCACTTTATAGGCCAATTGTGAAAGAGGTGGGTGGCGACCGCAATTAGTTGGTCCCCACGATTTTCTATGCTGGTGCGACGGCAGATCAGGCAGACTCTTATATATGTATATAAATATAAATATGGACCATATGCAACTATGCCAACTATAAATATGTTAATGCGTTAACATAATTGTGCGTGTGTCTGCCAGGCCAAAAGGGGGAGGGGGACCCCCACTTCCCTCTTGGCTCACTCTCACTCAACTGACACTATTTTCGCACAAACGAAAGAGGTTTCGGGGGGCAACAGAAGTGCGCGGCTTTAATACGATTTAGCTGTGATAGAGTAAAGGCCAAGGGACGTGGGTGGCGCATTTCCCATGTTTGTCAATGGGCAGATGTGCTAACAGCGCCAGCAGATTACGACTCGCAACGCTTTAATACACTGCAAGAAAAGTGAGTAGCATTTCCAAAAAGGTTTATAGAGAGATGTACTATATAACATATGTAACCCTGCTGCTGTGACCCTAGGAAAAATTTCATTCATACAGTGGGCTGGGATTCGAGCTCCAAATTGTGGTTGTTTAATGCCCTTCCTGACTAGGTCACTTGGGCTACTCATTTACCAAGTACTTAATACTGTTATAGAATATTGTACAAAGCGAAATTTGTAACCTATTCGAAACTGTTATTAAAAACAACTTTAAAAGAACACAAATTTGAAAAATGTTTACACTCAGAGAAAAACTACTATTTTTTACATTATTTTTTCATTTACAAGCCTTTTTAAAATCTGGCCAAGGTTTAAACAAGGTACAAAATTTATTTTTAAACATCTTTTTTGGTAAAAAAAAAAACAACTTCCAAATATAAGCTCAAATGAGATATTTCAGTTCCTAAAAAGTTCCTTTAGCAAACTGCAATGCATTTTACCTGACTTCAAGCTGTATATACTATATATACTCAGTTAAAGAATACAAAATAAAATGTTGCAAATATTTCAAGACTGGAAAAATTAAGAAAATAAATTGCATTTTAATCGTCAACCAATTCAGATTAGTCACTATTTTTACACTGTGTTTACAAAGTGAAAACGCGTGAATCAAAATCACCCGAAGTTTAAAATACATACACAACATTAAAAATGTCTTGTGTTTTCAATTGTATTTAAATGTTTTTACAAGGTTTCACTTAATGGAAGAGATATGCAACCTAAGCTCAAGTTTATAACTCCATTCGCAATGCAAAACATATTTTCTTGCAGTGTAGCACGCATTCCGTGAGTGGCAGGTGGCGTTTTTTGTTGATGACTGCAGGGAAGGCACAGGATGTTTACATACATATATATGGGTCTATGTATGTGTGAGCAGGAGTTGGATGTGAAATTTCGAGTGGCTGTTGTTGTTGTTGGTAATGTTGTTGTTGGTGTTGTTGTTAGCTTCTCACATTTAGCGGCGCGTTTAGGCACTACAAAAGTTGCTAATGTTTTTAAAAGAGGCCCTTTTTATTATACAAAGTCAAACATTCTGACTGCAAAAGCAAGCACAAGGCACACCGCACACACACGCACGCAAAACCGCAACACACACACACTCACACACACGCTCACACATGTACACACATACTAGCACCAGCGTCTGCGGCTGCTGCAAATGCTGAACAATAAAAATGCGGCTCTCGCTTATGTTTCTCATTCATTCATATATGCATGTGCATACATAAGTAGCAATTGTGTGTGCGAGTGTGTGTGTGCGTGTAGTGTGTGCATATTACATGATATAACGCAGCACGAAACGCTTAAATTCATCAACCTTATTACACAGCGCGTTGGTTACATTTTGTGGTCAAGAGCTGAAGAAAAGGGCTCCTAAACAACAAAAAATTTGGTAGCATGCTCGCAGGCGCAGGGACAGGCGGAGGATGGGTAGGCGGCGTGCAAGCACGAGACGCCAGGTGCAGGCGCACCTGCCAACCACTCATTAAAACAGAGCGAATTTGTTATCTTTACCAAGTCGAAGATTAAATGCGCTATATACTATATTTACCTGGCTATAGAATATTGCTTCTATGTATTATATAAGGAGTATACTGAATCGAGCATCCTTTAATTAACTTGAAAAACAAAAAGCTTTTTATTCAAAAACTAAACTTTTGATATTACTTATGGCTTCTATAAGCAATAGTGGACCAATGTTTATAAGATTTTGTTTATAAGTTAGGAGCATTATGGTATTCCTAAATTTTAAATTTTTTACATATCTTTAAAAACAAAGAGGTTTTTTATACAAAAACTTAACATTCGACCAATTAATCTTATAGCAAAAATAGTATATATTTATCGAATATTGAAAAGACTTTAGTTTCTTATTATGAACCTCGTTATTTCGGAGTTTGGTAACAATCTTTAAAATTAAAAAAGTTTTTTAAACACAAACACAATTAATAGATTAGAAAAACTAATATCTCCGCACTTTGCTTAAAAAGCTATATGATGTCCTTTATCTTTAAAAACAAAAAAGTTGTTTATACAAAACTTAATTTTTGCATAGTAAGATCCGTATCTTATGTGTATACGGATATATCGACTATATACTTTATACTTTATCTCCTTCAATGCGCAACACAGTTCATGACAAAATAATAATACCCTTGGCAAGGATATAATAAGGCGACCCTAGCGCAAACACACAAACACACACGCACACACACATACAGCTAGTCAAATGGAACTAGTTCAAGTTTTACATGGCAAGCAAACGTAAATGTTTGTTGTTGTCCGTGTCGTCCTGTAGTTATTGTTATTGTAGTTTTCTCTCTTTGTTTTTTGTGCTTTTTTTTGCCTTCTTTTTGCATAAATAATATTGATTTATTGGCTAGCGCAGCATTTGCGGCTCATAAGCGAAACAATTTTTAATGCTAAAGGCGCCGCCGGGCTCCAAAGCAGTCGCCGTCGCGTTTGCTGGCTGGGGAATGGGGAGGGAGGGGGGACCTATGGCAACCAATGGTAACCCGAAGAATGACACACACATGGCACATTTTAATGCGATGGCATCGTTTGCCACACTTCGATGTCCTTGGTGAGGGCTACGTAAAGTTCTATATGAATTTTGCAAGTCAAAAAGCGTAGGAAAATTATAAAAAAGGGGACGATTTTCTCAGGTGGCTGTCAAAGTTCATGTTAGCTAAAGCAAAATGAGAAACCTATAAATTTTAAATTTAACTGTCAACCGCAAACTGTTTACAAACAATATTCGTTGCCAGATTTGAAATGCAGTGCAGGGTGACGACATTGAGATTAATTTCCTTTTGCCAAATATAAGGCACGTAGGTAAACTGGCTGTTAAAGGTTCGATAACCGTAGTCTTCAAAGCTGATTTTTTTACAAACTACAAATTTGTGTATGACTACACATTAAATAACTTTTGAAATCGAACATACACAATAAATATGACTACATATTAAAGTTGCTATTAAGTTTGACAGTAACAAGAGAATTTCAAAGTTTTTATTTAAAAAACAATAAATATTAGCTTAACCACATGTTTAAGCAGATTTTAAAGACGTTAACTAAGCTCTGAATATGAATAGTGATTCCACGTATGACCTAATTTCAAGCTGGCAACACAGCATTTATAATCTCTGGTTTAAACTTTAACAGGTAGTTTAAAGGCATGTTACTTTTAGCTAATCAGATAAGCTTCTAATCTCACTGAAAACGGAATATAGCTTTAACAACATTTCAAAGTGGCTGCTAACTTTGACTGGCATCTAACAAAGGAAAATATGGTAAGTACATGGCACAATTTTTTTTTCCGTCTGAAAATATTCAGAAATATGCGCCACAAAACCAATTTAAGTCACAAAGTGGAGAGAAAAGTAACAAATGATTTGTAAAACTATTTTTAGTTAAACCCAAGAGGGTTTCTCATGACTAGATTGCAACGGCATTTAAACTTCAGCTAAAAGAAAGAGAAAATATATATAAACAAAACGATTTTCTTTTTCGTTTTCATACTTCTATTGTTTTTTTTTTGCTACGTTTTGCTGTCACGAATAAAAAGGACAACGCCGGGCGCCCACACTAAGGGCACACACAAACACACACACACACACACACATACATACACACATCCACTACATACTATAGTGTTAAAGCGTCTCAATGTTAATTTTCCCCTAGACTTTTACCACCCACTTTCGGTTTCAGTTGATTTATTTGGCGTTGCTTCTCTTTCGACTACGCACAGGACATTGGGATGTCCTTTTTTGCCGCTGTCGTCGTCCCCACTGCCGTTGGTTAGCTGCTTTGAAAAATATGCTCGGGTTATAAATTGAAGTTGAGCCATTTATATGATCTTACGATTATGCAGCAAATTGCCGTAGAGCAAGAGAATTTACTCCACGGGCAGCAATAAAATTTGTCACTGAAACAATATGAAAATCGAGTTTCACAAAAGATAACGTATTTTAAATTGAAGTCTGATTACTTTTAGAGCAAGTTTTAAATTGAAAATTAGTTTTCAAAGAGAAATATATACATCATGGGGGTGAATTGAAACTACTAAAATGATATTGCAAATGTCGCTCGCAAATTAAAACGCTTTCAGAGGAAATTCAATATTGAAATGTCCTTCAATAAAATCCTTAATATTCCACACAATATAGAAATGTTAAGTTTTTAATTGAGAATTCCAGATTAAAAACCTAGGCTCGCGGATATATACATTATTGTATTAAAAACGCAAATTTTGTAAAGAAAGGTACTTATTTTTTAACTATTCGATATCACAATATAACAATAAGATTATTTCCCTGTTGTAGATGTTCAATTTCTCAAAATATATGTTAAACAGCTCAAATATCTCCACAGAACGGAAACATGCAATTTATGAGTAATATAAATCGAAAAGGAAACACACTTCATATTCAAAGCGACTTTGATCCAAAGTCCCATTAGTTGTGTCCTCTTTTCGTCTATTCTATTTTTTTATTATTCATTTTTCCTGTTTTTCATTTTTGTTGGAAATACTTTGAATTGTATTTTTTCCTTCATTTAAAAAGTAACGATTAAATTTGCCGCTTGCTTTGTATTTGTGTTCCTAGCTCTGTCTCCATCTCTGTCTTTCTTGGCTGGCAAACGTGTTGTTATGTGTGTGAGTGTGTGTGCATTTCCCCATAGAAACAATGACAGGGTATTCAGGTCAATAGTAGAAGACAACAACAATAAGAACATATGGCAAGGTTGCTTTGAAATAATTTTTTAAATTAACTTTTTTGTGCCATTTGTGAAATGTGCACCCTTTGGGGGCATAATAGGTAGGTTGGACAAAGGGGAGGGGCAGGGGGCAGGGGGCTGACTGCCATTTGATTTGTGATGGCGCTGCACATTTTGCCTCGTTGTGACAATGGGAGGAGAAGCAGCTGCAGGTAAAAGGTTCAGCTCGAGAGGGGCCTGGCACACACACGGAGACACTTGCACTCTCACACACACACACACACACGTGCACGTATTTAAGTAAAGTGAGTCTAATTAGGAAGTCCTTTTGAGAAAATCAATAAACATGTCTTGACCTCAATTAGATTCCGCTTACTACAGTTCACAATACACACGTACCCGAAACGGATCCCCCCAGACAACAACACACACACGCACACACATAAAACACAGAAAGATTTGGCGTGCAGGAGATTTTCGAGGGGGTAGCACAACCAACACACGTGCTTTTCATTTGGCGCAAAGCGAAAGAATAACAGGAAAGAATAATTATCTGAGAATTGCCGAAGATTAAATTCCCTTGTAGACACATACGTGGTGTGGAATACTTATTTAATTATTGGTCGTAAGAACTATTCAACTATCCAATGTTTATTAGATTTTGTCATTAGTATTCTCTTCTATATTCTATATTTCTTGTCAAAATCCATGCCTCAATTTTGACCTATGATTGGAGTAAAAACTGTAACCATGCTTTAATCTCCTGACTCCGTTTATATTAAGTTTTAAAAATGGAATTTTTTTTATTATTTATTTATTTGTTTTTTATTAAAATTCATAATAAAACATTTTGAATCAATAGTTGTACCTTTTTCCAAAGCTTTTTAATTCCATAACTTTGTTTTAACTACCTTATCTACATTTAAAATGTTATCTACATAATAAAATGCTTGAAATTTTCGTGTCATAATTAATGCTAAAAACTTTAACTTATGGTTAGTCTAAGTCCGTAGTCAAAACTTTGTATAGATTTCAAATTAACACAACTTTGGCAAAACTAAAATGATTTCTATAATTTATGTTAGTATCTTTATAGCCTAAGGTACTTTGATTCTTTATTTAAATTTAAGTTCAATATCTTTTCAATGTATCTTTTAATAACTAAGTTTGATCTTAAAATGTAGAAAAAAGTTTTTCATACAAAAAATTAACTTTTTTCGCGATTCTTTCTAATGGAGACATAAGATATAGTTATAATTTGGCTTTTTTCCAACACATTTAAAATTGGTGCACAAACATCTTCTGTAATGGGTTGCAAATAATGTAGGATGATTATGATACCCTCGGCAAGGGTATAAACAGAAAGGGACAGCTATAAAGGAAAGACTCGACTTGGCTAAGACGACTTGTGTGCACTGTACGAAGGCAGCCAAGGATTGGGGGGAGGGGGTTGGCAAAGCGGGCTGTGGGAACGAGGGCAGGCAGGAAGAAGTTTGCCCCGAGCATTCACACGCCATAGCCACAGAGCCCTGACATGAAGACATGAGAAACGACTACAACGACGACGATTGCTTTTCACTTTGAGGCTCCTTCTAAGCGGCCCAAACGACCCCCAGCTCCTGCCCGCAATGTCCCCAGTACCGCCACCTCCTGCCGTTATCCGCCGACTGGCATTTTATGATACGATTTTATTTATTTGCTCATGTCTGAAACGATACTGGGCCCCGGCGCTGAGAACGCGTCCTCCCATTGTAATGCAAACTGTCAACAAGACCGCAAATGCTCGAGGCAAGGATTGTTGTTGTTATTGTTTTTGTTGCTGCTGCCGCATTGGAGGCTGTCAGAAGTCGTCCTTCCACGAGGATTTCAACGGGAATTAGCGCAGCGCGCACTTAGCTAAGCTGCAACTGCAATCCCATGGAGCTGCATTTAGATGGCCAGTTGATTGTTAGGGATTATATATACATATTAGTTTATACATATATTGCCTTCAGAGATCCTGCCAAAAAGCGTAGCCAGTGAGCGTGTTAATATTTAAACCAATGATATATAATAAATGCACTTCCTAGAATTGTTTATATCCTAGCTTTAATAACACGCAATCAACTTCCATAAGGAAAACTAGAAACTAAAAACTTTCTTTTCTAGATTAATTTGGCCTTCATTGTATTCAGGAGTTTCAATTATATCATTTAATCGTATTGTATGTTTTATATAAGATCTCAAGACGCTGATCAAAGTGAGAAACAAATACAGAATTCAAAAAATTTAGATTTGAAATTTTAAAAAACTTTTCCATAATTGTTTGATATTTTTTCTATTGGTTAATTTTTCAAGTCAAATTTGATCTCAAAACAAAGTTTGTTGTATCGTTTTCTACCAGTAAAATAGTTAGTCGGGTAGTTACATTTTTGATATTTAAAATATAAAATAAAACCTTACAAATATTGATTATCGTTTTCTAGTTCAAAAATAAATCTGAGGTAATTATTTATATTGTGAAAAAAACGCGAATATTTAAAAATAAAGATTTTATCAATTGCAGTTCGTTGTAATTAGATTTTGAATTTATGAAACAAGAATTTTCTAATGGTGCTCTTTAAATTGCCTTTTATTTTATATTCCATTATGTAAACGACAACATTTGGAATATATCACTGAATTCTCCTCAAAAATGTAAAATAGTCATTTGATTGTAAAGTTTCAGCTCTCATGGAGAATGTGGACAATTTATTTAGTTTGTGTTTGATTGAATTGCAGCAACAGACAGGACAAATCGTGCCAACTTGAATCGATGTCAACGTCGCTGTTGGCACTCAACAAAGACGATGACCAAAGGGGCTCAAGAGAAAGCAAGAGGAAGCTTTGTCGTGGACCAAAAAAGTATCTTAACCCAGTTACTTCACCTAAATGTACTGCTGCCAAATCTAAAAATGTAACTTTTCAATTTTAAGCTACCATTTTTTTGCTATGCAAGTTTTGCACTTTGTTGTTTATTCAGCTGAACTTTGAGCTAAAAGCCGATTTGCTTTCGTCTTCATGGAGCGGGGAAATCCATATCTAATCGTCGATACCAAAGCAATTTATGTCATGGAGAGAGGAATAAGATAGTTTTAGCATACAAACTACTTCTTGGAAACGTGATCTTTAATTGGGAAAAGTCGGTTGCTGTAATTTATATGTGCCAAGTACCAAGTAATTTATATGATGTACCTTTTAACCTGTACTTTTTGCAATGTACTATTTGATATATACATTTGCTATTACAATTTGTGCAAGTACCATTTAACATGCACCTGAAAGTATTTATAATGTACTATTTAGATTTCTGTTATTGGCATCTTCTATCTAACTATGTATATCTATATTATATCTACTACTTATCGAGTAGTTTTTAACATGTTATTTGTACCATGAGTGATTTATCATGTACTATTTAGTATTTTATTTTAAACAAGTACCCTTTACTATGTACCTGGTAATATGTACAACCTGCTATTACTTTATCTATTTTATATCTACTTATTTTCGTTAGAGATTATTTCCTTTATTTGTGGCATGTGCTATTTACCAAGTACTTTGTATCAGGCCATAATATCTATTTCTACCTACGTGGAGCCATACAAATCGGTACAAGTTCTTTCTTCTTAGGGGTATTCTCTCTACTTACTTTGCATGTGACATAATCCCACAGAGAATTGCGTCAGTTCCGGCATCTGTCTCAGTATCTCCTCGGTGACCAAATGGACCCCGCGATGCTGCGGCCTTAGATTGATTTTGCGCTGAAACCAGGCGGAACCAAATTGTAAGCCGGCCGCATTGCCATCGGCAGCGCCAGCGCCGGCGCCGGTGACGCCGCCGCGTCCGCCGCGATGGTTCGCCGATGCCATGGTGCTGTTGGAGGAGCTGCTGCGTATGTTGCTGTTGCGGCTGACGCTCTGTTTAATGTTGGCCGTAGCGCCAGCACCGCCCCCACCACCGCCTCCACCACCACCAGCGATGCCGGCGCAGCCAGCTCCACCGCTGCCACTGGTCGCTTTCGTGTTGCCGGCGTTTGGATTACTGCTGCTACTGCGACGCCGATGGCCGCTGCGTCCGCCGCTGCGTGTTGCTGTTGTTGTTGTTGCTGCTGCTGCTGTTGCTGCTGCTGTTGCTGCAGTTGCTCCTGCTGCTGGCGGCGGACTCTGCGTGGATTTCTGACGTTGAGTTTTAGCTTTGGCGGCGGCGGCGGCGGATGTGGAGGCGGTTGCGGCGGCGGCGGCGGCGGCAGCAGCGGCTGATGTCGTGGGTTTTGCGGACGACGTTGTGACGACTCTTTGGCGCTAGCCCCAAGTCAAGACGACACGCACACGCACACACACTTACACACACTGGCACATACGCGCGCACACCTCACACGCTAACGGGAGGTTTTATTAAATAAAATATTTCTCTTTTTTGAGCACTTTTGTTGCACTTCTCTTAATTTTTCTTCTTCTTTTTTGTGACTTTTCCTGCGCAAATTTATTTTGCTTTAATTGATTTTTATTTATTTTACCCAGTTGGCTAATGGATTTCCTTAGCAGAAACTGCAAAAGAGTAAGAGAAGAGGGAAAGTTAATTAGTATTAATTATATAGTTTTTCAAATAGGAGTTTATACTTTATAAAATATATATATATATTTTTAATTTTTAAAAATATTTAAATAAAATATTTTTTAGTGAGACCAACTGCATTTAAATATTTAATTTTAGTTTTCAAGTCGGAGTTTATAGTTTTTCATATTTTTTTTTTAAATCTAATTATACTTTATTTTTAACAAACTTATAAATTTAACAAAATTAAATTAAATAGTTTTAATTTTCAAATTTCTAATATTTTCCAATTGCGACTAAATTATTTGTTAATACGAAAACAGCTTAAGTCTTTTTTCCATTTGCTGCTTTAGCCCCAGCATATGTTGAACTAAATGTTCAATTCAATTCATTATTACTCTAAGCCAGCTTCAGCTTCAGACAAATGTAACCCATAAAAGGTCATTACCTTATAAAATGGCAATACAAAACAATTGTTTTTACCTAAAGGTATATCAAATAAATCAAGTACACAATTCTCTGCTTGGGCGTTTTGTCTCCCTGTTGTGTTTTTGTTTACATTTTCATTTGGTGCTCCCAACATGAAAGTCGCCCACAATCAACAAGTTTTAATTGCGACCAGTAAACAACAACAACAGCTGCAACAACCTCAACCACATTGACTGTTTATGGTTATCAGCAGCTGGCGTTGACCTTGTCAATCGATTGGGTAAAGTGACAAACAGTTCTGGCATTAAAAAGGGCCAATAACAGGGTTACATCTATGATCACAACTAGATATATGTATATCTATATCACTTTTATAAAGAATTTCCCAATTTAGAAAAATGTAATATATCTTCGATATTGATACATATTGCTAAAAATATATATATAAAAATATAAGAAATATATATATAAAAAAAACACTTGAAAAACTTGTCTATTACTAAAAAGTGAATATATTTGTTTGTTAAGCAAATGTTAAAACAAACCGAATAAATCGAGTTTTTGAAAGTAAATAAACTTACTTTTGTTTCATATAGTCTTTTTGATCAATGCGTTTAAACAGACGAATAGGTAAAGAAGCGGACAAATAAAGCTAGATTAACTCAACTAATCATTTTGATCAGAAATATATATACTTTAAAAAGTCAGAGTGTCTTTTTCTATATATTGCATACATTAGCAAAACACTATTAACAGCGTCTTTTTACTTTATGCTTTTCTATTAATTAAAAATAAACTACTCGAACCATATCCATGGTTTATTTGTGTTGAAAGCAGGTTCACCTAACCTCATCTAAAGGCGTTGAAAATGTGAACCGAACGACATTTTTTTTTTGGGTTGCAGCAATGGTTATGAGTTCACAAAAGTACAGGCAGATGTACATACTTTGCTAGATCGAGAATATGTATACATATATACTTTATAAATCTGAGACGACTGCCTACAAATGTAACAAAGTTAGTTTAGTAGCAATAATACCCTTTACAAGAGTTCTTCTACACGCAATAAAATCCAAAATGAGCTTCAGCAATTTGTGTCTTGAAGCCTCGTTGCTGGCTGTCTTCATTTAAAGTCTGGTCACTCTAAACCAAAAGGAGTTCAAAGCAAAACTCACACAGACGCACACACACAAACCAACACAGACACAAACACACGCACACATAGAGAGACATGCAGGTCACAAAGCTTTTATAGACAATTCCGAAAAACGGAGCAAAAGTCAAAAGTAGAGTAAATTTGTTGCGGCACAATGGGCACGTGTCGCAGCAAGTGGAGCCCAAAGGAGGCGACCATGCAAAAGGAGAGAAGAGAAGGAGCACGCTTGCTCGTGCACAAAACGGAGCCGTGTTCACAGCTTAAGGTGGCAAACACACACACAAACACACACACGGCACAAGGAATCAACGAAAAATGGTGTTTAAGAAGCGAGGTTCGTATAGTTCACAAGTTGAGTGCACTCACACACACACTCACAGGCACACAGACGACGTGCTTGAAGAGAGAGACGAAGCAATCGAAATGCATTTGAATTGAGCAGCGAGCGCTGATTGCAGCCTGTATGTGTGCGTGCGTATATGTGTGAGTGTGGGTGTATGCAAGTGCGCCGTAATGCAAAAGAAAGGTAGTAAAAAAGGGCACAACCAAAAAAAAAAAAAAATGAATAAAAAAGGGCAGAGCACTTGCCACACAAAACGATTTACACGACACTAAAGCTAAAAACGGGCGCACGCCACGCGCTGCCACTAAAAAACAACAGGATGGCTATACCCGGCTTCGAGATACCCTGTAACCAGCTATACACAGATCAAACATTAAAAAATTAATATGTACATTTTTGAATGGTGTTAATAATTAGCATAACGCTACGTAAAAGGGTTTTTACATCCAGATTGAAAAAATAAATATCAACGGCGGTGCTTTTTCTTCTTCCAAAAAGGCCACGCCTTTAAAAATTCCTAAGATTTAAATATTCTTGATCTGTTAAATTGTACACGAAATTTGGTGTATTTAGCTTTTAGTCTCAGAAATTCGTAAAAAAACCCAGGACAAACAAAGCGATATTTATCGATTTTATGAAAACAGAACGGTCAACCGGGATATTGAACGTTTGATTGAAACCCCAAATAAGTTATTTTTAATTAATTAAATAATTAAATAATTTTATTCTTTTAAATCAACTTATTTTATGGTTATAATAAGTTATCTATATGCATATGTATACTAATAGGTGCAGATTCACATGCTCTTGTTAAAAATGAATAAATATTTTATAACATTTTAACAGTTTGTATATGAGCTGTTTTAACTGGGATTTTTCGGTTATCCGTAGTGAACTCGCGGATAATCAACTGCACATGCATTTGCAGAAAACCAATATACTCTTTGGCCCATTCTAAATGGGTTCAGGGCATAAAAGGAAGAGGAGCGAGCAGAGGTGAAAGAGCGACGTCATGACTGAGAACAACGGTAGCAGCAACGGTAACACCAACCACAGCAACAATAACAAGCGCGGTAAGGCCGCAGTAGGTACGTTTTTTTTTATGGTGCTACTGTTCAAATTTGCATATGCTTTAAATATTTAATGTAATTCAAAAAGAGGAGACAAGTAAGTATGCAAGCTAAGACGCACAATGTGCCAATTGGGCAACCGGCGGGCAGCTGTATAATCCAATTGGAAACAACAAAAAAACAGGAACTGAAAGTGGTCCAACAAAAAAACGCAAATATTGAGCAAAAATGTTCGCGCATTTGGCAAAAAATCAATTTTTCGTGTGATTGCCAAATGCAATTGCCGCAAGACACACACACACACACACTCCATAGACACATGGGGACTCACACATGACAAAAAAAAGTAAGAATTGAAGGAAAACGAAACGAGGAAAACTCCTTAGGTGTCCCTGGACAGAGATACAAGTCAATTGCAGCCCTAGAAAAGTGGCTTACAGCTGTTTAGCACAGCTTACGCAGGGTTTTGTTGCCTTTTGTTGCCTATTGTTGCCTGGCGTTTCCATAAGTTTTTACTGTTAATTATTGACATAACAAATGCGGCAACTGCAAATAAGAACTGATGACGGCAACAACCAACTGGAGCTCCAATCAGAACCTACCAACACTAGCACACACACGCACACATGGACACATGCACTGTTACACTAGCAATGGAATGAACGAAGAGAGCAAGACACACGCGAAATTGCTTACATTAAAACTTGGCGAAATAAAAGGGCAGAATATGAAACTAGCTATATATAATTATAATATAATATATAATTTTCCACGTTGTCGTCGTTTTTGTTTTGTGCATTTCGCATGTTTGACGGACGGCAAAACGAAGTGAAATTAATGAAATTTTGAGCCTAACGGACGCTCAGCTCACACACACACCCACACACACACACACACACAGAGAAACACAAGCACGCACACAAATCACGTAAGCATCAAATTTAAATGCACTTAATTACTTTTAATGCGTGTTTGCTTTGTTTTTTAATTTTTTGTTGGGGGCGCCCAGGCCAAAGTGCCGCTGTAACACACAAACCGTACGTACGTGCGCGTCCGTCTGACAGTCCAATTGGATGCGCTCGCTCTCTCTCTTTGGTGCCACTGCCACCGTTGTTGCTTCTTCTTCTACTTGTTTTAGTTATGCGTGTGCGCTAAGTTTGTTCGTGTCAATAGTTTTCTTTTGCACGTGCAGCGATACTATCGATATGTTTTGCGAAAATCTAAAAGCAATAAATCAAAGCAAACGATAGACGCTTGCAATGTGGGCCAAAGCGCTTCGATCGATTAATAACACTCAATTATCGATAGTGCTAGTGATGCGAAAACAAATAAGTTGCAAAAATCAAATTTTCGATAAATTTGCTAACAGAAAATTAAAAAATTAAGCGGTGCTTACTTTGCTGTTGTTTATTGTTGGTGTTTGTTTTTTTTTAATTTGATTGGTTTTAGTTAATTCACTGCGTGGGTGGACGAGTTGTGTGCTGATAAAAGTGCTGTTGCTGCTGACGGCGCATTGGCAAAGCGCACTTGCTCTGATTTTGTTTGATATTGTTGCCGTCGTTATCGAGATCTGTGTGCATTTTGTTTAGCTGTAAAAATTGCTTATATATTTATATGTATATGTATACAGCAGCAGCAGCAACAACAACAACAACAGCGAAATTAACTCTTGGGCTACATTTGTGCGTAGTGTGTGCGTTGGTGTTAGTAGGTCGTATAAATGACTCGGCGGCGGCTAAATATAACGGTTGTCGTTGTCGTTGCCGTTACGTTAGTTGTTGTTGTTGTTGTTATTGGTTACACTCGTTACTCTCGTTTGCTCTTGCTTTTTCTTTATATGTGGCCAATTCACAAAATGTACATTTTTTACACCTTTCACACACACCCACGCATTTTACACACACACTATGAAGGCGCGCGCGCGTTGCCTTCGTTGCGTCCTTTTTTTCTGCTCTTCTTTTTGCACACACTTTCCCACACCTATTCCAATTGTCGTGGTCGTGTTGTTGTCGTTGTTGTTGGCTCTATATATATTTTTTATTTTATTAATCTTCTATATAAGCAGTATGTATGTATTATATCTGGCATTATTTACACAATTTATCTGAAAAGGCAGTTTTCTGTGATTTTTTGCTTTGGATCTGCCATAGACCACATGGCTAGCGTCTTTGCTTGAGACTTTTTTCCACTCTGTGTGCGTGGCCTCTCTCAGATTTGCCTATCGCTCTATGTGGCCAGGCAAATAACGTTTTTTTAGTTTTTTCAATAAAACTCCGTGGCCCTATTATGTACTCAACACACACATGCTCACTCACACACGCACACACAGGGACACAGAACAGGCACACAGACACACACGCCCGTTACGAATACGTACAACGACTACGACGGCTGCTGCTGTGTGTTGCTTTTTATTACGTTTTGCTTCGGTTTTAACCCTTCTTTTTTTTCAGTGCAGCGATTTTTCTTTTGCTACAGATTTGTGAATTCTGTTACTTTTATTATATGTATGTATGTATTTAATTGTTGGCCTGCGACGAGCCCAGCGTGTGTGCCACCGAACGAGAGCCTCTGAACTGAAACTGAGCAGCGCTGTGGCAAGGATAAGCATGTATTTTTTGTTGAATGAGTGGGTGAATGAAACCTTGCCTATGTGCGAGCTTGTGTATGTTCATAGCAACTCGTTCGTTTTAAACGTGTACTCACCGCACAGGCGCAGCTTTGGGCGAGTCTGCAGGCGAGTCTATTGTGACTTGCGGCGGCAGTGCTGCCACCTGCCACCTGAACGTAACGAGCAGGCAACATAACGGAGCTTACGTTTAGGTTTAACAGCGTTTTAATCCTGTTGGCATTGAAAATGAGTATATTGGTTTTGTGCTTTTGGTAAGTATTTTTATTCTTGATCAGCATCATTAGCCAAGTCGATTGAGCAATGTAGAGACTTGATGATTGGTTTTTTGTGTATAGTTTGTAGTGTAGTTAATTAAATTTAATCGCAAAACCAATCTAGATAAACCATGAAAATGTCAAACATTATAAAAATTAAAAACAATCTAGCAAGTATAGACTCGAGTATTTTGGTCCATTTTGGCATGGAAATAATGAAAATTTGAACACTTTATTTGACTCGGACATGCACGAGTATATATTCCAAGTTTCAAGTCTCTAGCTTCAAAAGCAAGGAAAACTTGCTTTTATTTAAAAAAATAGGCATACAAGTTAAATTAAATTAAATAATATGCACTTTTATTGGGGATGTTATTTTTTTTTTATAAATTATATGAAGTAACCTAACCAATTTTAAATAGCCGTTAATTGTTAACATTTCGATAGATTGATAAGAAAGTAATGTTCTCGCTTGCTGGTGAGTCACAACTATCGGCGATCGGCCGTCCAACATCGATACATCGCGTAAAATAAATGAAAGCTTTGGCATCGATAAGTAAAATTTTCGATTCATTTTACGACTTATTCATAAGCACAGGTCAGGTTAGTGTCGTTTAGAGAGTCCAAAATATAACTAAAAGTATGTCGGAAGAAACAAAGAAAGTAGACCTATCTGGCGATGGAGGTGTCCTCAAAGAAATACTGAAGGAGGGCACCGGCAATGAGACGCCAAACAACGGGTGCAAGGTTTCGCTTCATTATACCGGCAGACTTGTTGACGGCACGGAATTCGATTCTAGCGTGGGTCGCAATGAACCATTTGAATTTGAGTTGGGCAAAGGTATGGGCCAACTAGCTTCGCGAATGTTCTCCACACAAGCCATTGATTTATATGCGTTTTTAAAGGACGTGTCATTAAGGCCTTTGACATGGGTGTCGCCACCATGAAGTTGGGCGAGCGTTGTTTCCTAACATGTGCTCCGAACTACGCCTACGGCGCCGCTGGCAGCCCGCCAAGCATACCGCCAGACTCTACGCTTATCTTCGAGGTATATTCAATGCAAACACAGCCATATGTATCGCTGTTCTATACCCTACTCGCACTTAATTGCAGCTAGAAATGTTGGGTTGGAAGGGCGAGGACCTCAGTCCAAATCAAGATGGCAGCATCGAGCGCACTATTCTGGAACAAAGTGACAAAAAGCGGACTCCCAGCGACGGCGCTTTTGTCAAGGGTTGGTCACTCTTATCTTAGTTTTGTGGTTGAAATAGTGGTTAAAACGCATTTGCTCAAAAAATTGCAGCTCACATTTCTGGAACGTTCGATGGAAGTGTGTTTGATGAACGCGATGTGGAATTCGATTATGGCGAGGGCAGTGCTATTGGCATAGTCGAAGGCCTCGAACTTGCACTGGAAAAAATGAACATTGGCGAAACATCAAAGTATGAAAAAAACCCTATTTACACTCTCATACGTCTTGTATCGCATATCATTCTACTATAAGTTAAAATAACACTTCGGTAAGCCGAAGAATAGTAGATAAAATAACAAATAATCAATTCCCAGCCGTTTGCTTATACAGAACAAAATATGAATTAGAAATATAAATCTTGACAAACAAAAGAAGGTTCTTCACACAAGAATCCAAAACTAAATATTTAGCTAGAAAGTATGTATACTTAATTTGTATACCCTGAACCCATTGAAAAAGGGTATATTGATTTTATGCAAATGTATGTAACAGGCAGAAGGAGGCATCTCCGACCTGATAAAGTATATTCTTGGTAAGCATCAATAGCCAAGTCTGTCCGTCCGTCTGTACGAACACGTCGATCTCGGAAACTATAAGAGCTAGAGCCCAAGTTTGCAAACAAAGTTTATTTTCAACTTTTCCTAAAATCGATAAATATCTACCTTTCAAGCTGATCTCCTAGATTGAAATCTAGAGACACAGAATTTGGCCCACAAGCACATTTGATAAGATAAGATAAAATCGGGTAAAAAACACGGAAGTTGTTGATAAATTTTGCAAGCCAATTGTCAAGTTATTTTGCGATTTATGTGTGCACATAATGAAGGGTAACGGTAGTAGCGATGCGAATAAACGTAGTTAACAATAGCGAAGATAACGAATTGCATTGCTAACGCGCATATATAAATATATGTGTATTCTTTATACAGAATCAAAATCCAATCAAAGTATGCATTTGGTGTCGATGGCAACGCGGCCTTTAAGATACCGCCAAACGCAACGATTGCGTACACTGTTAAGTTAATTGACTGCGGCAAGGGCCTGGAGGAGTGGAAGCTGAGTGACAGCGAACGCGTCGCTGAGGCAAAAGTGTACAAGGAAAAGGGCACCAACTATTTCAAAAAGGAGAACTATGATTTGGCCATTAAAATGTACAACAAGTGCAAGAACCTGCTGCCCAGCATTAAGGACAACACCAGCGATGAGGTCAAGGCACTGAAAATAGCAACTCACAGCAACATTGCCCTTTGCCATCAGAAATCCTACAATCCTTTTGAGGCCAAGCAGGAGGTGGGTGTTACAACGCACTCCTAATATACATTATAAATATCTATGAAAACATTTTCTTATTGCAGTGCAATGCTGTTCTTGAGTTGGATGCCAACAATGTCAAGGCGGTGTATCGTCGTGGTCAGTGCAACCTGGTTATCAATGAGCTAGAAGATGCCTTAGAAGATTTTCAGAAAGTGAGTGTTTAATTCCTAGTTGACTTTGAACCCAATTAACTGGATACACGCAATTGCAGGTTATTCAGCTGGAGCCTAGCAATAAGGCAGCTGCCAATCATGTGATTATTTGCAAGCAGAAGATTAAGGAAAACAAGAACAAGGAGAAGAAGCTATACGCAAATATGTTTGCCAAATTGGCTGCTGGCGACAAAGAGGTACAATAGACTTATACATGCAAAAAAAAAAAACAAATAAACTGCTTGTATAAATGTGTAACATTTGTTCAATTTTTGTTGTCTGTTGTCCAGACGGAGCCACTACGGGAAACAGATGTGCTGGACAAGTGTGGTGAATGGTCCGAAGAGGATGCGAAACGCGAAGCTGATTTGACATTAGAGCGCGACAATATAATCATGATTTGAATGGCATGCGCACATCTAGCGCATTTTTTTATAATACATACCAATCTTATTATTAATTACTTAAAGCTGCTGCCTACTGCTTGGAATCCCAAATTATGGAAATGAATTCTAATGAATATAAATATATCTAGTGACCTTAGGTGTTTAATAAATACGTTTATAAATAGCATGGGCATTAATATCACAGTTTCTTTTATTTTCTAATTCGCGCTCTCACGCGGCAGTATTTTAAAATTGGGAATTGGCTCCTTGTCGCGCAGCCACAAGGGCGAGGTGGGCACTTGGGATTTAATATATTCAGAGGCCTTGAAGCAATAGCCCGAGCAAAACTTTTTGCGCTCAGTTATATCGTACACCTTGTTCCTCGTAGCGCAGATTTGATACTTTTTAATAGGCACCCTGGAAGATAACATTTCAATAATAAAATAAATATACGCTTCCGCTTATCCTTACTTTTCCACGACAGCATCACAGAGTGGATAGCCGCAAAGCTTGTTGATGTGCCGCTCCTCAACAATGTCGGCATAGTTCTCTGGACCGATTTGAGACAGCTATTGAAAAGTAAGCCATTTAAACCAATACAGTTTTGGTAATTTTTTAAATTTACCATTGCAAGAAATGCCTGCTCCTCAATGTGTGGCTCCAGCGACGCGACAACAGCCTGATGAGCCCTGGCGAGAGCTGCTCGCTTCTTTGCCACGGCCGCTATTAACTGCTCCCTACAAAAGAAACCCAATCGCTGAGTTAAAATCACTTTAACGCAAAAAAAGAATGGTGAAATTACCGCAATTTCTCATTGTCTTTCGTAGTCATATTTTGTTTATTTCGCATATGTGCTTTAGAGTTGTACTGAATTGCTCGGAACAAGTTCGATTAAACTAGTTACTTAGGTAAACGAACGAACTGGATCCACTTTATAGTTCATCAGTCGATTTAGTCGTTATATTATCGTTGGTTGTGTTGTTTTGTGAAGAATTGCATGTTCTTCAACAGATGGTTCGAAATATTTTTATTTTGAACAGTCGACATGGCGAATGCAAATAAATGATGTGATATCTAAACAATATTGGAACCAAATAGCATAAAACGAACGTGAAGTAAACGAACGTTCTTTTTGAACTGAACTACGATGTGCAACTCTAATGTGCTTGCCTGTTTGATAATAATGATGTTATCGATAACAGTTTAAAAATCCACCGAGAACAGCGTACCGGATCAACATTGTATCGATACAATTTTGCTGCGAGTACTTATCTCCAATCACAGAAACAAAACAATAATCAACAATAAACTGCCGGGGCGTCTCAGAAAACCACAAATTACAAATAACCACTTTTAAATGGTTTGCGACAAGTGTGAGTCAAAGCTGTCCAAGGTATCGGCGCCAAATCCTTGGCGAACTAGCAATGCAGCTGCCGGTGGCCGCAAAATCAACGAAAACAAAGCATTGTCCTCGTCCAAAGAGCGTTACAACCCCATTGGCGGCACCCTGTCAGCCTGCCGGTAAGTGTCACTTGTTTGGCGTTATAATACAATATACGCTGTTAAAGATTCCATTTCTCGCCCACAGCATATGCAGACAGAAGGTGCACCAGATAGGGGCGCACTATTGCCAGGCGTGTTCCTACAAAAAGGCCATCTGTGCAATGTGCGGCAAGAAGATACTGAACACAAAGAACTACAAGCAGAGTACAACATAGCGACGAATTGCGTTTGGCAAATGATTTTAAGTGTAAATAGTAAACATTAACAAATAGTTCAACGTTTAAGCTTAGCATAGTGCAACCAAAAATCAGTAAAAATAATTTAAAAACTTATTTATATAACTAACTGTTATCAACTTTCGGTTGGTGATGTCTTCTCACGCTCCCGTCGCCGTTTCGCGCTCTGCACTGAGCTGGAATAGCTGAGCGCATCCTTGTCAAACTCCATCGGCATTATGCCCAGGTCGCCGCTATAGCGATTTTTGGCCACTTGCAAATACTTCTTGCCGCGCACCGAAGTGAGCCGCTTGTCCTGTATGATCAGAACATTGTCCGCTTCCTGTGTGGCCTTGGCGGTACCGAAGACCGAGCTGGTAGTCAGTTCATCCTCCTGCCGTTCCTTGCGCGGATGCATGACCAACGTGACGTGCACATTATGTTTTGTGGCAAAGCCACGAAACGCTGCTATAATCGAATCCTGCTCCCAAAACTTGTCCCCGCGATACGACGAAACACCCATCATAAATTGCAAATTGTCAATGATCACGTGGGCAATGTCATGCACGTACTGGGCATGCTCGATCGCCTCCAGCACTGGCTTGAGTGGCTGCTGTCCGTGGAAGGTCATAAAGTACAGCGGCAGGCGCTCGAACTCCGTGGCCCAGTGCTCAAACTCCTGCAGCTTATCATCGAGCGGATAGCCAACAAATTGACGCAACAGTGTGGCGGCCAGTCGCGTGTTGCGTATCTCGAAGGAGCCCCACAGCGTGCTAACGCCCTGCATGGCCAGATCCAGAGAGTACTCGCTGGTAAAGGTTGTTTTGCCGCTGCCCGTGGGCCCAGTCAGTATGGTGAGCTCGCCCTTGCGATGGCCCTTAAGCAGCTTGTTGAGCACCGGAAAGCGTTTCCATTTGACGCCGTTCACCTTCTCGATGTTCTGCAGCTCGCTGAGAATATCGTTGCGTAGGGCATTAAATGTGGTTATGGCCTTGTGGCGCACCGGCGTCGCCTTGGCCAATATGTGGCGCACGTTGAGCCGTCGCTTGAGCGCCACATGCGGCGCCGGTTCCGTGTCAGTGGGTCGTATCAGCAGGCAGCGCCTCTCGTCCATTTTCTGCGAAAACGCGCGTGCCGCATCCCAACTGTGCGTCGCATCATAGTGCAGCCAAAAGACCAGCTCCTTGAAGCGTTCCAAGCCGGGCAGACACTCCTGCGGCAGCAGTTGCATGGCATACGGCAAGCAGACGATGCAATCTGAAATGTGCAACAAGCATGACAAAATGGGAAATTTGAACAGCAACCAGTTTTACGCACGTGTCTCTATGTTCTGCGTGGCCAGCACAATAAAGTCCAGCAGATTGCTTACTAGCACAGCTTTGGCCTTGTTCGCGGCGCCGTGTATGAGCAGGCCAGAGCTGGCGCTGCCCTGGAATGTCTGCTCGCTCCGATCGGCCAGATGCAGCACCTTCTCGCCCACCACCTTCTGGGCCGCATTGTGCAGCTTGAAGTGCAGCAGCTGCTGCTCGGGCTCGTACTGTGCACCGATGGCGTTCAGCTGCGCCTCCTTCAGGCCCCTCAGGCCGAGCGCCTCGCACGCCTCCGCTGTGACATTTATCAGATTTGGGAAACGGGTTGCATAGGCCACCGACTGCATTTGTGCGCGCCGATATCCAGCCGGCGGGTTTGCCTGATAGGCCGCCAGAGCGTGCGAGAGCGAAGCCTTGACATCACAGCTGGGGCAAATAAAGGCGCCTAAAACATTAAATCATTACATCATTTAAATATGTGTTTAAAGAAAACGTGTGTTAAAAAAGGGTCACGTGAATTCAAAAGCGCGCGAATTTAAGCATGACGTCACAGATTTACGAATCAAAATCTGCGCATTGGCGCCACCTTCCACTTCTTTTTGCTTGGTACGCATGTAAAAAAAAACATGCTTTTACACATACCCGTTCTTTTGTTTACGTAAGCCAGTGGACCCTGTGAACGCGCCGTTGTTGTTGCTGCAGCCGGCATACGGTCGCATAGCCGGCATTCCAGTTGGAGGCACGTGTGCCCATCCTTATTGTAAACGTTTTGCTGTCGCAATTGTTTCTTAAAATCTATGTACTCTTTGGTGTCAAGTGCATATTCCTCGGCCTCAGCGCTTGTGGCAAGATGCTGTGCAGTAAATATGCATATGTTTTTATTAACGCGCAACAGCAGCGGTTTCACTAAAGCAACGAGTCTCATGGCACAGGGTGAGTCGTTCGCATGGTTCCAGTACAGGGCGCGCATCAACATCTTTGAAATACTTTTAATTTGAATTGTATAAACGGCAATAACAAGCATTGCCCTCCTATGCATTAAGATTACCATAAACAGAAATTACTCTAATTTCTCTAACCACATGCCACTATGCGTACACAATAGTGATGTTCATAAATATTTTGAACTAAGTGTTAAATTCCTGTATCTTAAGCTCATTTATTTCACCAAACAGAAAAAACGCAAAATAGTATTCTTTTTAAATATTTTATTAAGACCTCTATAGGTAATACTATAGTAAATGTTTTTATAATTTTAACAATGCGGGTTCAGGCAGGTCAAATGCGTCTTTCTGTAAATAAATTTAGAAGTGACATTAGAAATGTACGATTAACAGACGTATAAGTAGATAAAAAGTGCTTTAATCAGACTCCTAAGGCCATCTTTAAGCGAATTAACGCTTTCTGGTGGAAACCGCAAAAGGTAAGTAAAATAATCATCAGTTAAGCACTTCTTTTTCCTGTAAACCATAAGGTATAATAGAAAATTTACCTTGCACTAACGAAGCCGACCGATCACCACCAGTTCAATATAACCTCACTTAGGTCAGCCAGTCTGCAAGAAAGTTACATGTACATACATTAAAAAGTGTTCTAAGTAGATAATCTTAATATTTTTTAGGTTATTTAAATTGGTCAGTTTATTAAATACAAATCCACATGAGTAATCTCAGAACAGGTCTGTGTTTAGATCATCATTGTCACATAAAAATCTACAATTTATCATATGCTTACCACGTCTTAACTGCATGTAGAGCTGCAAATAAGTCCCAAAGGGACGCCATCTTCTTTTCATGATGGTCTTTTCAAGACATCGTGCCTATGCCTAAAAGTAACATTAAAATTAACCATTAGAAATAATTTATTTAACTCAATTTATTTTTATATGGCTTGATATCAGTTTACAACGATTTCCACACAAGGGTAGTCGGTACAGGTCTGTGTATAACTTCATCACACGTGATTGTAGTTAGTTATGAATAATTCTTACCTTTTATTGTTCAACAATTCAAATGTGTCTTCACATCAAAGTTAGATAATGTATTCAGCCCTACAATAGAAAGAAATTTTATTTTAACACATTTTCCGAACTCGACAGTAAAGCACATTGTAATAAAATTGTGCCATCAGATTGCCGATTCATCTTTAAATGAACAAATGTTGTTCGAAATTATATTGAAAGATACAATACAATATCGAGAAAATGTCCTTTCAGTCTCGTCATCAGTCTCATCATTTGTGGCATTAAATATCTAATCTAATAATTTAAGCACTTAAAAATACTTCAGCCCAAACTCACCATCTTCCACAAAATGTTCAGCACAAATGAATGATGAACGCACGTGGCATAACCAAGAAAAGTTAGTTCGTTGCAATTTGTGACAGTAGAGTTGCATTAGAGTTGTGTATTAATCGATAAGCTAGCAACTCTGCGCAAACAGCTGAGCGTCAATGCAACAAAAAATCACTAACACGTGCAGTCGTTCGCATTTCGGTTTTTAATTGTTTACATTTTATTTACATACTAGAAATATATAATGGTAAATATACTTCTAAACACCTTGACATAGTATCAATTAAGCTTACTTTCACAAACCTTCAGGGTAAGCAAAAGAAAACGAAGAAGATACAAAAACAGCGAAATGCACAATTAAAGCGCCTGATGAAGCCCACCGATTCCCGGATCAAGGATCAAGCCCGACAGAAGCGGAAAAGGCCACCGACCCACATGAAATGAAAGTTCATGAGGCCACACAGCAGAGCTCGGCGCTCTTTTTCCAGTACAACACGCAGCTGGGTCCGCCGTATCACATCGTGCTCGACACGAATTTCATTAATTTTAGCATTAAGAACAAACTGGATATAGTCCAGTGCATGATGGACTGCCTGTATGCCAAGTGCATACCCTACATATCGGACTGCGTACGAGCCGAGCTGGAAAAACTTGGCAACAAGTATAAACTGGCCCTGCGCATCATATCCGATCCACGTTTTGAGCGCTTACCCTGCCTGCACAAGGGCACATATGCCGACGACTGCTTGGTGGAGCGTGTGCGCCAGCACAAATGCTATATTGTGGCCACAAACGACAAGGACCTGAAGAACCGCATACGCAAGATACCAGGCGTACCAATTATGTACGTTGCTGCGCATAAGTACGCCATTGAGCGTATGCCCGAGGCGTACGGGGTGAAAGCGTAGTCTAAATTATATATATCAAAGATAATTATATTGTACATCCGATACGTGTACTGTTTTAAATACATATTAAGGCTTAAAAATTAACGTTTTTAATTTCTCATGGTCATGCCAACTGAGCTACTCTTGATAAAGTATATGCGTACTTATATGCAGTTTGCGGAGTCATAAAATTATAATACCCAATGCTGATATTAATAAATCATTTAAATACTGTTGGATATAGATGTTTTGCATTTTATTCAAAAAATCTGGATCGCGATGATCTTAGGCATCGGCGTGCAGACGAGCCGTTGGCTTGGACAGGAAATCGGAGTATGCCTGGTAGGGTGTGGAGCCCAGGGGAATCTCCTTCCACAAGTCTGGCGTCAGGTAGGCGTATGTCTTGGCAATGGCAGCATAGGTAGCCTTGGCGAAGTTACCCAGGGTACCAGTTGAGCCACGAGCAGAGGTGTAGCAATCCTCAATGCCAGCCATGGTCAGCAGCTTCTTGGGAACGGGAGCCGAGACAATGCCAGTACCACGGGGCGCTGGGATCAGACGCACCGACACGGAACCGCACTTGCCAGTGACCTTGCAGGGCACGGTGTGGGGCTTGCCGATCTTGTTGCCCCAGTAGCCACGGCGTACGGGCACAACAGAGAGCTTGGCCAGGATGATGGCGCCACGGATAGCGGTCGCAACTTCCTTGCTGCACTTAACACCCAGACCAATGTGACCGTTGTTGTCGCCAATGGCAACGAAGGCCTTGAAACGTGTGCGCTGACCGGCACGCGTCTGCTTCTGGACGGGCATGATCTTAAGGACTTCGTCGCGCAGCGATGTGCCCAAGAAGAAATCGATGATCTCGAACTCTTTAATGGGGAGCGAGTACAGGTAGATCTCCTCAAGCGACTTGATCTTGCCCTCACGCACCAGACGACCTAGCTTGGTAACTGGCACCCACTCCTTGGAGTCCTCCTTGCCACCACGGCCGCGTGCACCGCGTCCACGGCCACGACCACGTCCACCACGACCACCGCGAGAGCCAAATCCACCTCGGAATCCACTACGGGCTGGAGCTGCGTCCGCCATTCTGTAATTGCAACAAAGTAGATATTATTTGTTAGGTTAAAGACGAATAAACTATCAATATCGATTTCTCATATTTGAAGTGCTTGAATCAGACACCTAAGGCCATCTTTAAGCGAATTAACGCTTTCTGGTGGAAACCGCAAAAGGTAAGTTAAATAATCATCATTTAAGCACTTCTAAATATCTTCTACTTCTACTTCTACAAGGGAATGTGCACCGCCGCCATTTTGAAACACGTGGTGATGCACACTTCAAGTTAAACTTGTCGATTTAGTTTTCAACTTGCATACCAAAAACGATAAGCAGTTGAATAAGTTATGTTTTTCGACAATTTACTATATATTTTCTTTTCATTAAATTACTAAAATAATATACATGTAATTGCAAAAAAAAATTGACTCACTTGTAGTTGTATCAACTTTATGGGGTGAAGACAAAAACCAAATGAGCGAGATATTCACATTGCAGTAAAAACCAAGCCATCGTTAGGGTTGCAAATAATCGATATGTAATGTTCAGGAGTGCTATCGATGATTACTCGTTGGCGGTTTTCTCGCTATTTATTAATAACTAGCTCGTTAGTTTTAAATGCACTTGTATCGCTTTTAAATGTAAAAATCGAATTTATGGTTTTAGTTTTCGAAATTTCGAAAAATTTGAATCTGAACGTTATTTTTAAGCTTTTTAAATCTCTTATTTTTGTTATTTATATTACTGCATTAATAAAGCGGGGTATCGAACATTTTCTATTTATATTGACTAACCCTTTATTTTAGATGCAGGAATCTCAAATATAAAATTTCGCTTAGAAAAGTATACTAACTTAACTTTTTTATTACAATTAATATGTTTTCTATACATGTAAGCATATATTTGTGTATGCTGTGTGTGCGCGCATGTGTACATCACTTGAGCCTCAAGTGCTTTAATATTCCTGCGCGGCGACAACAAAATGGCAATGTGACCGTTTCGTGCTTACTCAGCAAGTCCATGGAATAAACAATTGTACATTGTTGTAGACTCTGTTGGTCAGTTTGTTTTGATACTCGAAGTAAAGACGTCGTTTGTAAATCTTCAGCCTCAAGAAACCCGACGCAATACTTAAATAAATTTATTTTCAATTTGTTTTTGTAACTACAAATCGAGTAATGCGTGTAATTACTGAAAATGAAGAAAATGTGATGAATTGGGTCGATTTTAGTGTTTGTGTTCTTATTTAAAGAGGTACAATTTGTTGCCTGGAAAATAATAAATATTATTGTTCTACTAAAATGGTCACACGCATTTCTGTATATAAATATTGAACTACATAGTGACATACTCACATGATAAAAAATATATTAATGCAAAGGTTTGGTCCACACACTGTTCCGTAAAAACGTCAAGTCAGCAAGTTGAAAATTAACATCAAGTTGAGTCGCGCTATTTATGACGCCGACTCCTTGGGTTTCATTTAATGAATTAGCCTAAGTTTCTATTTTTCCGGTATTCTTGTGTTATTATATGTATATTAATTAGCTTAAAGTACCCGGTGTTGGATCTCTGTATGAACGTAGGGATCTCACAATTTGCAAAATCTAGAGATGTAAAGTTGTGACTACAGATTTTCCTATAAGATACGCAGTTTATTAATATCGATACAAATCGATTTTAAACTTGATATTCTTAGCATATCTCAAAAACTTAAAAAGGTAGAGGTACCTAATTTGGCTTAGCATTGTTAAGCATACGCAGATCACAAATACTTCGTTTTTTTGATACCTCCACCCAGTCACCCAAAATATAAAAAAATACAGTCATGAAGTAATACAGTCTTGCACTTTGCTTTGTAGACACATTTGGATGCTCTTTTTAAGTTCTAATGTAAAAGTTAGATTCTCCTAATCGGAATATTCTTTGATGTACAATTATTGCTTTTCGCACAGACCTAATAAACTTTTGAAAACAATGAAGAACGGAGCCCCACAAACACAGGAAACGAACTTGGCTCCCAACACATCGGCAGGGGGATCGGTTCTAGGACCCGGCGACCAGACCAGGAAGTATACCTACGCAGAGCGAAGAAAAGCCGGAAACATTCTCAAGCACCAAAAGGCTAGCAATATAGCCAATCCCACAGAGGACTGGCTGAAAAAGTTAGAATGGGCGAAGGGTGTGCTCCCGAATTTCGGTCTGGGCATGGTCCCAGTGGAGCGTGCACAGCCGAAGCGGCAGCATCCACAAGAGGTGACAGGACAGGCTTCAAAGCGCCCCAAGGTCGTACCGACAAGGTCCTTCGCTGAGATCGCTAGGGAAAGGACTCTGATCGGTGTGCTTGACCAAGGCGCTGAAGATGGCCGCATTCCACGTCGGCAATGGAAATGGGTGGAGGCTGCTTTAGCCGACCGCTGTTTTGAGATGCTGGCATTGGAGTCCGGCCCGCCACCCATCTGTAAGGACCTAGGATGGTACCAGGGCAATGTGAAGATCATCGCATGCGATAGCTTCCGCTCTGCTGAGCTGTATAAGGCGGCGGTGGCACAGCTGGGGGAGGTTTATCCCGGAGCAAAGCTGATTGCCGTCGATTGGAACGAAGTGCCGAGCAGACCACGTGCCCGCGTCTGGATTCCTGCTACGATCAAGGAGCCGGAGCGCATCTTAAAAATGCTTCAACTGTGCAATCCGCAACTCCCAACCCACGATTGGAGAGTCGTAAAGGTTGAGACCAACGTGGGCCCCACAAATCAGGCGGTGCTGGTGCTCAACAGGGAATCGCTCGCCCCCTTGGAGGCTGCCAAAGGAGAGATCAATTTCGGATTCAGCTCGGTCACAGTTAAAGTTTACAAGTCGGATGCCGTGGCTCCCAAGGAGTCCGGCGACAATGCGATGGAACAGGACTTTAGCTCGGAGATCGAAGCTCCCGACAAAGAAGCTGATCTTGACGGTTACACATCGGACACATCCACGCTGGCACGAGAGCTGCAAGCGCTGTCCCATGACGATAACGATGACGACGACTTTCTACTGGATTGCTTTTGAGATAAAACTGACCCCGATGACGCAATGGTCGCCGGTTTGTCCTCCGCTATTGCTGGTAAACCTGTATTACATTTAAGATGACGATGGGATCCATAGCTCCCATATTTTAAACGCCCATAACTTTGTCAAAATGAGCCGATTTTTATGTTTGATGGCATTTTTTTCATGATTTGTCCTCTAGATTGATTCTACATTTAAAATATATGCATTATTGAAAATAAAGTATTTTCGAGTTTTTTGTGAAAAAAAAGCATGTACCCCCCCTTACTCATTTTGGAACATTTTTTTTTTCAAAATTTAGAATCCGGAATTTCTATTTTTAATCGATAGTGGTGGTCACAATTAGTATAAAAAACAACATTAAAACCAATTCTGAGGGGGTCAAATTTTTTGTCAAAAATCATGCAAAAATTGACAAAAATTTTGACATGTAAAGCTCCCGGATCCATAGCTCCCATATTTCAAACGCCCATAACTTTGTCAAAACTGAACCGATTCATTCATGTCTAATGGCATTTTGTTCATGGTTTGTCCTCTAGATTGATTCTGCATTTAAAATATATGGATTATTGAAAATAAATTTTTTTTCGAATTTTTTGTGAAAAAAGCATGTACCCCACTTACTCATTTTAGAAAAATAATATAATATATAATAATAAAATAATATGTTTCAGGGCAACCAAAGAAGCGACCTTATTTTAAGTGTATTGTTAAGAATTATCTATATACACTTATATACAAATGATTTAAACATAAATCTGTACTCTGTACATCAAACTCTACTAACAAAGGGCTTTTATGATCCGATACAGTATATATACAATTTCTCAAGTTTTAAAGATATCTTGTTGAAACATGGCTTAGTTCCGAAATTTTGTTTTGAACTGTATCGGACGATTATATAATTATATTGGCAAATATTTGTGAACGGGACTGCCGTAATAGTATAAAGCTTGCATAGCAATAAGCTGTCTATAAATAATATTTTCATAAAAACATCCCAACTTACCAATTAAAAGTTTTTTATAATTCTTCTATTATATCGAATATAGTTTTCATAGGACCCAATTAAATATATATACATATGTTATGAATTTTAATATGCACATAATATACGAGAAAAAAGCTTTAATATTATTCCTGTTGAAGCTTCCTTTGAATCTATTTGAATAGAAATAAAAGTGTTTTATGAAATCACCATAAATAATAATAATAAATATAAATATAATAACGACTTCGCAACCTCAATGAACTCTATTTTATCGTCGTTTTCTTTTTGACTAGCGTAGTTTTAATTTTATTATACATAAATAATATGGATTCACATAGTATAAATTGAGCCTTACAAAAGCAGAATTATTTATTCTACCACAGGGAATTGGCAGGGAGCAGGAAGGGGGAGGGGCGATTGGGGTTAGTTGAAATGAGCTTCCCCGTTTCCGTTAAAGTTTCTTCACATAGACCGCCGGGGTAAGTGTTGAGCTGGTAAATGTGGTTGCTTTATAATTATGCCTGGGTTAGTCATCTATCTACGATTCCAAAATAAATATTCCTTAGGTCCTATGTACTGCGCGAGTACGATAAATAGTTGCGCTTAGCATGAGAACTGGGCCTAAATGCAGTTCGACCACAATAATCATGCCATGGTCACTGATTGCCACAAATTGCGATCCGATCCGGCTAATTGTTGTTGTGCGTGTAGTAGAGCACCGAGTTGCCGGGCAGCTGCCAGTGCGAGGCCTTCAGCTCGATCAGCTGGAGCAGGGTGCGCCGTATGGCGGCGGCTGCGTCGCCGGCATTGAGGAACGCGTCGCGCACCAGGGACATGAGCAGCTCCAGCTGTTGCGGCAGCTGCTGCTCCAAGTCCTGGCCAATGCAGGTTAACACATAGAACAGGCATTCAATCTGCAACGGTAAAGAATTCTTAGTGCTAGCTGCAATACAAGGTGAAAATCGCGCCCACCTCGGACAGGGAGCGTACGGGCGGACGCACACAATCCTCACAGCACTTGGAGAGCAAACTGAGCAGCACCAGGGGCGGCGGGTGCCCTCGCTGTGGGTGCGCAGCTGCAGCTGGCGGCGTTTCAGCTGGCAGAACATTTCCGTAAGAAATGCCATGAAAGCCGTAAAACGAACCCGCGACGGCGACTTCATGCCCTGAATGGCGAACAGTAGCTGAAAGGAGCGGAGAGTTTACGTTTAGCTAGAGCTGAGCTGGGACTCCGTGGACTCACCTTTTCGCGCTCCTGATACCACTGGCGGCACGTGTTGAGCAGCGCCTCCAGAAACGTCTCCTTCTGCTCCTTGGCGATGATGTTCAGGCAGAGCCGCGAAATCGGCAACGCGAATCGTCGACTCTCGACGGCCCGTTTGATGAACTGCGAGGTCAGCTCCATGAGGCAACGTGAATTCAACTGGTTGGGATCCTCCAGGGCCGTTTCGATCAGTGCCTGTATTTCCGGCGGAAATTGGCCAATGTCGGCCACCTCGTTGCCCAGGCCCAGGCCCAATCCGGCCAGGCCACGGGTCAGGGCGTCAGCCGAGGACAGCGACTTGGAGCGCTGCAGGGCGGTTCCATTCAAATAGGGATCGATGCCGTTCAGTTGGTATTGCTGTTGTCCGTTGTTGTAGTGGCTGTTGTTGTTGTTGCTGCCGCTGAACTGGTTGTGCTGCGCCGACTTCTGACCCCTGGGCTCCGGCGCGAACTTGACCCGATTTGTCGACTGCAATTGCATAAGTTTTGGGATTATCTTCTGCATTATTGTAGTTATTGTTTTTATTAATACTACTTTTATAATTAATTAACTTTTATTAGATTATTATTATTATTAAAATTATATTATTAATTAATTTTTATATTATTATTATTATTACTATAATAATTATTATATTTAGCTGTCTAGACAAGTGAAATATATCTTAATATTCTTATGGCAAAAAAAACAAGATTTTTGTCAAAAAGATTTTTTCTGTTTCAATTTTCAGTTTCGATTTCAAATTATTATTAAATTAATATGGTTATTATTATTATGGTTATGGTTATGATTAAATATAGAGTACGTACATGCAGTATGTTGCCACTGGATGGTGAGTTCATGAGCGGTATCTGTCCGGCCATTGGGCTGAGTGGATGCGTCACCAATATGGATCGATGATGGGCACCCTTGAGGCCGTTCAGGGCGGACATGTTGCCCAGGGAGAGGCCCGCCTGGCGCCTGTTGAGGATGGAGCTGGAGCCAGCTGGCACATATTGTTGCGGTGGCTGCTGCAGGAGAGTCGGCCCGCCAGCCATTGGGAAGATGAGGGACGAACTGGAAGAATGTTGTAGATTGTGGTTTAGCTCTGCAAGAAGATGGCAAGAGGGGTAAAGTTTGGCATTAAAAATGGGTTGGCGTTACCGGTTACTGTTAAGAGCCTCAGCCGGTGGCGTCGCACGTGTGTTGGTCGTCATTGTGAACTCCTGGGCATTTATGTTCAGTTTGTTCGAGACACCACCATCACCACCACCACCAGCACCACTGCCACCACCACCACCACCGCCACCGCCACCAGCCATAGTGGCTAACTCGCCGCCGCGTACATCTGACAACGTGCAATTGTTGTTGTCGTCGGGCGAGAGAGCATTTTAAGATACACACAAGGGAATATACATAAGTTCAAGTATGTGATGATTGGTTTTTGATATTTTATTTTTGTGCAGGGTATAACGAGCACGATTATGAGATAGACATATATGAAAAGAAGAAGAAAGAGAACAGTGACAAAATAAGTATTGTAATACTATAGTTTATGCATTTGTTTTAAGTGAAATTGCAGAGCTGGTGTTAAAGCAGCTTTAAAGCAAGATTCAAATAAAATTCTGCTCGACTCGAAAGTACAAAAAAATAACGGGCATTATTGTCTTCTCAAACCACAATGAAAATCAAGGCTAAATACTTTGTCAACGTAGAAATAATGTAAAAACGTCCGAGACCAGTCATTTTTCGGCCAAAACGCCGAATAAAATAAGAAACGGTTAATTACAAAAAAGTCTTCGCTTTACTATAAGTTATGCCATATAAGAAATGGCATGAAAATCATTTTCGACAGCAGCAATAATTTTAACGAGGTGCCTAAGGAATTATTATTATTATATGACCAGAAAAGGTTTTACATCTATTTCACCTTCCCTTTATAGCTAATGCTAGTTAAGGCGTAGTTATATATATTTATTACGTCTTTCTAATATTTATAATTAGAGTCAATAAATTGTCGGCAGGGCGGGTTAAAAAATTGTGCTACGCATAAAAATTTGCCTATACTTCTAAATTATTAAATACAATTTAAGACTCCACAGAGTTTAAAAGATGCTTAATTAATTGAATGCTATATTTACAAAGTGTATTTTAATTGCAAAGACGTTAGGAAGCGAAATTGTGTTTGTCAACATGTTAAATTGAGAATTAATATTAACAGAAACCTACAAAAATGCTCAATTTCCTTTGTTAACATTATATTGCGTACAAAAATTAACCAACATTACAAAAATGGAATTTTAACTTCGTTTAATATTGTTTTGAAATGTTGTCACTTGACAACATGAGGAAATTGATAAAATAAACTAATAGAATTAGGTAAAATTAATTTAAATAAATGATATTTTTTCATTCTAGGTAAGAAAGAACAAAAGTAGAAAAGGCCAATTGGACTTGTGTTTTATAATAAAATAGATCAAATTTAGCGACGAAGCAAGCTAAGCTTATAGCCATATATACATATTTATATGAGCGTTACTTACTTGGTGGTCTGTATATATCCATTGCGGGCTTGCCACGCATTTGTCCCGGCTGATTTCCAGGCACATTGAACGCCAGACTGCGCCTTTTGTTTATGTTCTATAAACAAATGAATTAATTACTTATTTTGTATAAAATTGAATAGTAGTTATTTGATATGGACACTAACCTGTTGGTTTGAGGTGCGCACAAAGCTGCGCTCTCTGGATATAACGCCCGGCATCATCGGCTGAAAATCGGGCGATTTGCGCACCTTTCGAGCATCATTCTGTTGATTATTATTAAATGTGGCTGGTGAGATTTCCACTTTCTCGGCCATTGTTGCGTGTTAAACTAATTGAAAACCCTAGTCTTTGGCTTTGCTTTTTTAATGTTTTGAAAAACTTGGATTATTCGCGTATCCGTCTCTTTAGTAATCGGAATACTTGGAATAAACGCCTATATATGTTTTTTCAATATTTGAGTAAAGTTGTACATATCACAATTCTTGTTTTTTAGTTTTGTTTTGTTTGCTTGTTTTTTAATACAATTATTTAGGTTTAATTTGCTTTCGTAGTCTTAGATGTAAGACAAATAGTATTTTTTCCTTTAATAAGTATTAGCGTGGTCTGAAATATAAAAGACATTTATATCAAATTTAAATATGTAAATATATATAATAGAAGTACTTATTTAAACAATATATACTCAATTCATTATTCTAACAACCTCAGAGACTAGCTCATCCGTCACGAATGTAATAATAAATAAATAACATTCAAGTTTTTGCCAAAGACTGTGTGTCATATCTTGGACAACAGCTCGAGTGTTTGCAGAAAGAGAAAAGCATAAACTATTTGCGCTCTTGATCGATCGGTCAAACACACACGCAGACAGTTTATATATAGTATATATGTATGTACTTCATAGGTACATCCACACTCAGTTAACCGGCTTTGCGGCTGCGCGTAGGAGTGCATCTGGTTTTAAGGCCGCGATTGGGGAGCGCACTTCAGTCGAATGACATCAGCTTTGAGCAATTTGTCTAATTTTTCAGCATTTTAAGTACCCATAAATAAGAATGTGTGTGTGTGCGTGTTTTGAGTGTATTTAGAAGCTATTTTCGTCTTCTCGAAATGCGCATACTCTAATAAACAAATCAGTTCTGTGATAGTTTTTGTAAACAAACAATCTAAATCTTTTAAAATAATGTTTATAAAAACATACAATATCTATTAAAAACAGTTTTATGACGCTCTACAGTACAACTTTCTTAGAGTATACGTAGTCAGCAGGAAGAGCTTTTAATAAAGATAAAAACAAAAACGATACCCAAAACTGTTTTATGATTTTCTTCATATGGAATTCTTACATAAATTAGAATTCGCTAAAAGATATTCTACCTCTTCGTTCAAAATAGATTAGAGCATATATTATATTATATTTCTTATAATATATATATTTTTTAAAATTATAAATAAAATATTTTGTTTTCAAATTTAAAACATTTGGTTGAAAACCCAGTCTCGCGATTCGAAAATTAAGGCGAAGCACTATAGGCACTATATATAAATACAAAAATAGTTATATAAAATTGTATTCCACAAAACCACACGAGTTTGATAACAATGAACAACACAAGCTACCTTTTTAGAAAAACTAAAAACATAATTTGATAACAAATTTTTAATCAACCAACTATAACTAGACTTTTGTTTGTCAGAGTTTGTAAAAATTCTTATATGGTGCGATAGATGTGAGTGCATTAAAAGATTGTCCGAGCATTTGCGGTGACGGATGATGAAAGATGTGACTAATGTGTGAATAATTAGTACGCAATAAAATATTATTTTATTTTTTGAATGGACTAGACTTAAGTGCTAGTTTTCTTCAATAACATAAAATTGTTTTTAATATAGATGCAAAATACAAAATGTCTATTTATAAAGCTGTAGGTTAACACATCATTTTTTTTTTTTTTTTTTTGGAAGACAGGAAGTGTATCCCAGGCCGAGAATTTTATACAAAATTTGAATAATCATTTATTAATATTACACTATTTGGCGAATGAAAAACAAAAAATCGTTATTCAACAAAAAGAATGATATTTTGAAAATCCCTGAAAGAAATGCAAGTTTTTACCTCATAATTCTAGTTTAGTATAGATAAAATATATATATGCTTTGTACTTTTCAGATCTTTGAAAATGGAAAGTAAATAACAAATCAAGTGTTTAGCTTACCTTTTAATGCAAAATAAAATTCATCCAATAATTTGTTTGGGGATTCGTTGCTGTTCAGCGTTTGTTTATCTGCTTCTCTCACACTCTTTGCCTTCCGATTCGGTCTCTCTTTCAAGTTCTTTAGATTAAAAGTGGTCGTAATGGGTTTCGCGTCGTCGTCGTCGTTGTGATTCGTATAGATATGTGTTTATTCATTAACTTTATAGATACGCTCTTCGTGTGTCGTTTAATTATGCTCGGCACATACGCTAACAATAATTCCAAAAACAAAAATCATTTTTTTTTTTTTAATTATAATTCGCAGTCAGGCAATGCATGCCTTATAGACAACTATGAGTAAGTGAATTCTTTGCTAAGTTTTTGGATCGTCGCACTCTCAACACATGCACACTGACGCACACACATGCAGACATACGCAGATACACAAGCACACACACACACACACACTCATTGGATCAGATACAGAGAACGGCGCAGAAACAATTGATGATTGTCTTGTTATTCTTTACAGTTGCTGCTGCTGCTGTTTTTATTAAATTTTTGTTGTTAGTGTTTTGCAAGCAGCTGTTTACGAGTTGGATGAGTCAATGGGAGCGGGTGGAGCCGGCTGTGGCTGCTGGTTAAGTATACGCACCGTTGACGCTGACGTCGTCGTTGGCTTCGCCTTCGGGCTGTGCGCTGTCTATTTTTGGTTTGTTGCTTTGCGCTTGCTTCCTAGCTCGTTGTCAATTGTTATGGTTGCTGCTTTATTTTGAATTTCTTTTTGGATTTGTTCGCGTAATTTTCGTTTGTTTTTTTTTTTTTGTATATACTACATATATTTTTATTGTTTTTGTTTCTCGTTTTTTAGATCGCTCGCTGGTTCTCTTGGCTATTACTCACACACACGCACACTTACGGCCGCGATGTGTAGAATAAGCATAGATATTAATTTATTTTTATGTTTGCTCTTGCACGCGCATTTGTTTTTCTTCAAATTCTGCGTCGTAAATATCATTTATATTTCTATTCATTTGCGAATTATTCACATGTGCCGCATACTCGTACATACATATACATAATTTTCATATATGTGGATGCTATATGTATCTATACTTATACCCTCTATATATGCATGCAGCAGAGGTGCGGCTATATTCTTCCGTTTCCGCTAGGCAGCTGCGAAATGACGTCGGTTTCTTCTATTGCTTTTTTTGCTTTTGGTTAAGAAAATATAGCTATTCAAGTGAACTTATTTATTTATTCGTATTGTGTGACTAAGTATTCGTATTGGACCAATATGATTTCCGTTTGGCGAGCGCTCCGCTATTTATAAATATAATTCGGCTTGTCTGAACACCCAAAAACTTATGTATGTGCTCAATATGAATCACATAATAGCAAACGAGTCGTTAGAGCAAAATAGAATTTACCAAACTCTGCTGCACATTCTCATTAAATACATATATTCTTTATTTAAATCACACAGAACTTTCGATTTTTACTGCATTTATTACAGGCGTTTACTTTCGTTGCGCTTAATTTGTTCGTTATTCTTTTTTTTTTAATATCGCAAATTGTTCAATATGTAGATATGTATGTGCATGTATGTATGTATGTTTGGTTGGTAATGTGAGTATCGTTTTGTCTTCTACACTTGACGCAGGGTTTTCTCTGTGGTACAAAATCAGCGTTTCAACTTAAAAATTAAATCATCGGCGCGAGCGATCAGTTAAAGACTAAAACTTGATGAATCGCCGCCGCACCGAAAAGCTCTTGAATACTGCTCGCGAGAACCGCACAGCGTGCGATCTCTCTCGCTGAGAGAATGAAATGAGAGCGAGAGCGTGAACGCGAGCGGTTCGTTAATTTGAGGGTTGTCGAGTTTGTTTTGACTCGCTGAACTCGATGATTCAAAAGA
The DNA here is from genome assembly GCA_035043565.1 of Drosophila robusta. Classification (NCBI taxonomy): domain Eukaryota; kingdom Metazoa; phylum Arthropoda; class Insecta; order Diptera; family Drosophilidae; genus Drosophila; species Drosophila robusta. The sequence continues at coordinate 4,341,817 of JAWNMW010000583.1, read as the reverse complement.
ATTTGCCAGTGCGTATGCATATAAATTCAATTGCTGCCCAATTATTTAATTCCTGAAAGCTTATTGTACTTATCAATTAAAATTACTCAATTTATTGTATGACTGTCAACGTATTGCTTATATTTCTTTTATAGAAAATATTACATAAATTAATGATAAATAACGAAATTTTATATAGAACTTCACATCGTTTGCGTTTCAAATTTAGTCTAAAAATTTTGAAAATAAGTACTTAAATTAAAAATCTTCAATCAATTTTTGTCAATTTTAAAAATATAAACTAGTCATCTGTTGGTAAAATTTGTACACAAGTTATTAGAATTTTATTTATAACTTTAATGAATAAACAAAAGACACAACAAAATTTATAAACTTGCATAAATTAGTATTTTTTAAACTATTACATTTTCGGGTCAAAAGAAAAGCTGTGCCTAAAATCATTTTGAAACAAACTCTGATAAAATTTATGACAAATTGGCTTTAAATTAAGGAAATTATCAGCGAGTTTTGAACGCTCTCTCTCGAAAAAAAGTTTTTAATCAAGGAATTTAAAATATAAATGAAAAATTGGTTGAATTGAAACCCCTACCGTTATTTCTCAATAAAAAAAAACACAAAAAATGTCCCCCATCATTACGAAATGACTTATTTCAATAAAATGTGCATACGAAAAGACCACAGTCAGTTAATCCTAAAATTGTAAATAGCCAACAATTGAGCTTAAATGTGAATATATTATAATATATAATTTAATACAATATTGTTTCTTAAAAAATAAACGAAAATGAAATGAGCAAAACGCTCTGTAATAATTTAAGTATACATTTTAAAATAAGTAAATGATACGCTACAAAAACAGTGTTGGTAAATGGAAAGTGAGTCGCCTAAGCGGCTGCATAACTAGCCTACTTTGTAGACGGATCCAAGGAGCTATTTAATGAGTTGTTCAACTGCTCCTCCTCCTCCTTATCCAGACCCAATGCCATAGTTAACAATTTTACTACGCAACGCTGTTCGTGGACCTCACCTTTTTCGCTGGACGTAATATCCTTTTCTAGTTTTAGCTTCTCTTCGGCAGCCATCAAAATGCCCTCCTCTATAGTGCTCTCCGATATTAAACGGTATATGGTGACTGGTCGACTCTGCCCCATGCGATGGCAGCGATCCTCAGCCTGTTTATCATTGTACGGGTTAAAATCAATGTCGTGAATGATGCAGGTATCCGCTGCAGTCAAATTGATGCCCACACCGCCGGCCTTTGTTGATAATAGAAATACAAATATATTGTCGTCGACATTGAAGTCCGTGATCAGATCCTGACGTTCCTTAACAGCCGTGCCGCCGTCCAACCGACAAAATCCATGCTTTCGTATTCTCAAATATTCCTCCACAACGTCCAGCATCATGGTAAATTGACTGAAAAGCAGCACACGATGACCCTCGGCCTTCAATTTGGGCAGCAGCGTGTCCAGGTACAAAAATTTGCCCGAATCACATATTAAATTATCTGGTATCTTCACATCATACAGTTCCTAATGGAATATATAGGCGTTAGTCTGGAATAGGTAGGGATATAAACATTTTCAGGCGACTTACATATTTGTGGCACAACTGATAAACCTGAAAATCTGACATAATAGCCAACTCCTCAAATATGTACTGCTCATTGGTTTTCTTGTAGGAACTGACGCTTGCCAGACGCTTCGAGAAGCCACGCAAATCCTCGTCTGAGAAATAGTGACGCATTAGCAGCGGATGATTGGCCATGCGACGCATTTCCATCATAATTGCGACACCGGCACGATCGCTGCTGCTACAGATTTCGCCCTTGTTGTTAGAATAATATTCAACCAGCTCCTTATAATATTGCTTCTGTGAGGCGCTCATTGAAACTTTTTCCTAAGAGCGAATTTAAAAGTCAACATTTCAATTGTTATCTAGAGTTAAATATTAGATTTTAAACGCTTACCACGCAGCTGTGTTTTTTAGGTAAATTATTTAGCACATCCTTTTTCAAACGCCTCAATAAAAATGGTTTCATAATGCGTTTGGCGCGTTGCACTTGAGTCTCTTGGAACTGTGAAACTTCCTCTTGATCGCCATCGGTTTTATTCTTCTGCAGGGCATAGAAAATTTGAACAATTATGAATTTTCACCAGAGTCTAATATATATCACATTTGACGCGCACCTTAGCAAACAAAGTTTTGATATCCTCAATGCTCTTGGCAAAGAATTTGGGCATAACAAAGCACAACAACGAAATCAACTCAAGCAAATTGTTCTGCAGTGGTGTGCCCGTTAACAGAATGCGCATCTCAGCATTAATTGTGATCAGATTTATATAGCGTTGTGTCGTCATGTTCTTCAGCATGTGAGCCTCGTCGAAGATGACATAGTGTAGCTTGCAAACGCGGAACATCTTTCGTTCCTCGGGCGTGGATCCAACTATATGGTAGCTGCCAAATCACAGATGAAGCGACATCATGCTTAAGTTTCAATTGCAAAACGCTTACGTGGTGAGCAGGACGTCGAAACCCGTAAAGCCATCCTTGGCGAAGCGTACGCGCATTCTTCGGCGCTCATCCTGCGAGCCGTGATATTTTTCCACAATAAGACTCGGACACCACTTGGAAATTTCAGCCTCCCAGTTATCCAGCGTCGACGAAGGGACTACAATTAGGTGCGCTCCTTTGCTCAGGCCGTGTTCCTTGAGGTAAGCGAGAAATGCTATCACCTGTATAGTCTTGCCCAGACCCATTTCGTCCGCCAAGATGCCATTCATTTCCTGCTTGTGCATTACGGTCAGCCAATTGAGGCCAATTATTTGGTAGTCGGCCAATTGCAAACTGTAATATATCCAGAAATAAGATTAGAAAAATGTTCACAACTCGTAGGCGGAACCATTAAATGTTGTTTCCAGAGAGAAACTAGATAGATGTGGATAGAAAAAGACAACCAGATATGGCTACATCGATTCAGCACATTGTCCTGCTCAATAATATGTATATATACTCTATATGTTCGGAGCTGCCTCGTTCAATGTTTTATGTACTTTATAACAAATTCAAAATACCCTTTTATCATACAACTCTTTTGGAGGCATAGAGAATAGATAACATAAAGTGACACCCACTTGCTGCTCAGAATCCGTGGCTGCTCTACAATGCCAGCGCCATTGGCAATGGCCGTTTCCAGGCGCTGTACCATACCGTTGCATTTGCTTAGTATGTTGGCAACGGTATTCTGTTTGTTGATCAGATCCTGTGCGTAGTTAAGTAGATCGGCCGACAATCTATTGGCCTCCAGTTTCTGTCGCAAGTCCGCCCAGTCAATAAATGGACGTATCTCAATAAGTACCGTTGCCTTCTTCTCGGAGAGCGTCTTCACCGATTGCAGCTCAACAATGCTGGCAGTGTTCATAAACTGGAACACTTTTTTTCGCTGTCCGGTCATTTTGGTGGACATTTCGGTGTCACTGTCGTCACTATCGTACACCTGATCCTTGGACTGCTTAACATCATCATCATCTGAATTGTCATAGTCCGAGTAGTTGCCGCTTGACTTTCCATGCGACTTTGCGGCACTGCCGTTCGAGCTGGGCTTCAGCTTAGCCCTATCCAGGGGACCAGTTTGGGCTTTCGGCTTACAGTGTTCCTTCAGATAACGAATAGCCGCTGCAACGTCCCAATTTGATCGAGCCAGCGAGTCTTGAATTGCCTAAAATGTGTACAAGTCGATCAGCATAACATAATAATATGTGTACGTTTATTTTAATTATAGCCTGAACGTATTAGAAATGGTTAACAATGGTATGATGGTTATCTGCTAATATTTGTAACTGGCAGAAGAAAGCATCTCCGATAACATAAAGCACATTTTTTCTTAGACAGCATCAATAGACGAGTCGATCTAGCCACGTCCGTCTATTTGTTCGCCCGTCCGTCTACTAGAGACATCAAGTTTTCAAAAACAGCGCTCATCCATGGAACGCGCAGAAAGAACAAATTATCGATTAATTTTACTTAAATTTTCCCAAAATCGACAAAAAACTACAACCTCAGATTTTAAATGTTTATTACGTAGATTATGAGAGCGAGGGATTTGGATCACATTAACAGTTAAATATGCCATAGCACTTAAATATTTATTTCATGTATGCATGTGTAATGAAGGATTCAGAGCCTTCCGTTAGTCGAGCATCTTCGACTAGAGCTGTCTTACCTGTTTTAATTTTTTTTTATGAAATTGATGAAATAAAATATACCTTTATAACAAATAAAAAATAAAAAGAAAATTAAATTTTATATATCAGGACTTTCACATAAAAATCCTGACCTATAATTTTGTGAGTACCCCTTTTGAGCGACGGCACTGTTGCAACAGCTGTTTCCAACGCCGGGCCCGAATCGCCATATTCCGAACACATGTAAGCGACGCGCACGCTTCGCCCCCCCTCATCAAACACAAAAAAACGGAAAGAAATAAAAGCCCTAAGCAAACTTTTTACTTACCATCGTATCGTATTGGGGCATTATTTTTGCGGCCGCCATATAACGTTCTTCTTTTTCCTTGACGGTCAACACGAGCTTAGCCTTTTTCGGCGTCTGGCAGTCAGCGCTGTCGCTGTCACTGTCCGCCATCACCTGGATGCGTTTCTTGCCAGGCACACGCTCTGTAAATGCAAAACCGTTACCATTTAATGCAGCAAAAAAAACACAATGCTTACCAGTTCTGCCCAGGCTGGCAGCTGCGGCAGCTGCATTTTTATTTATGCGAAATTGTCGCAAATCATTTATGCTGGATTTGGAGACAGATGGCGCTGGGCTTTCCGACATGTCTGGGGCGAGCCGAATGGTGAACAATTGTCGACGTTTTATTTAATTATAATTGTTGCAATTTGTGTACGATTTGGCATTTACTAGTGTGAAATTTTCCTACAAATTTTTACATTCACAATTCACACAAATAATGTGAGTACTCGCAGTTGCAAACCAATCGTAATCGATAACGATATACGTGCGAAACTGTTACCTGTGCGTCAGCCCTGTGTGCCAATCGAAATGTTCGCGACGCCATATGCAGCCCTTGACGAGTTTTTTCCAGTTGTGTGTGAGAGAGGTTAATTGAATATTTATTTTGTTTTTGCCAAAAACTTACAAACGTTTTCAAGTTCGACAAAAAAAAAATAAAATTTAAACATGGCTGGGGGCAATACACCGCGTGTTATACAGGTGACCAATATTGCGCCGCAGGCCACCAAAGATCAGATGCAAACGCTCTTCGGCAACATTGGCAAAATCGAGGAGATTCGACTGTACCCCACCATAAGGGACGTCTCCTGTCCGGTACAGTCGCGCATCTGCTACGTGAAGTACACGGAGACAAGCAGTGTGCCGGTGGCGCAGCATTTGACAAACACCGTCTTCATAGACCGGGCGCTCATTGTGATCCCGGTGCTGGCCATACCCGAGGAGTATCGGGCGCTAGAGATGCTGAAGAACGGCACCATTGTGCCGGGCCTGCAAAAGCCGGACTCCAAGCTGCCGCCGGAGGTTATCAATCGCATTGAGGGGCAGCTGCCGCAGCAGGTTATCAAGACCTATGATCCCAAGCTGGTCGAGTTCAATCTGCCCGAGTATCCAGCGCTGCCGTCCTTTTACGATGCGCGCAAGATCGAGGAAATCCGGCGCACCATCATCGTGTGCGATGTGCGCAACGAGTGGCGCCTGGACGATCTCATGGAATGCTTTCAGCGTGCCGGTGAGGTCAAATACGCTCGCTGGGCGGAAAAGGAGAACAAGACGTACTGCATGATCGAGTTCTGCGAGCAGACGAGCGTCATCCACGCGCTGCGGCTGCAGGGCCAGGAGTTCAAGGGCGGCCACCTGAGTGTCTACCATTCGACGTACTCCATCACGAAACCGGAGGCCAAGTCCAATGAGGCGGCCCAGGCCGAAATCGAGGAGGCCATGACGATTGTCAAGGAGGCGCAGAGCATGATCTCGGCCGCCATAGATCCCGTCATCGGCATGCTGGCCAAGGACAAGCGGCGCCGTTCTCGCTCCCACTCGCGTTCCCGCGAACGTCGTACCAGCAGTCGCTCCCGTTCGCATCGCTCCAGCTCGCGGCGGCGACGTCGCTCCGGCACCCGCGAGCGCCGCAGCGTCTCCAGATCACGGCGCTCGCGCTCCCGCGGCAAGCACTCGTCGCGCTCGCGCAGCAAGCGCTCGCGTTCGCGCCATCGTCGCAGCGGTTCTCGCTCGCGCCGTTCTCGCTCACGCGGCGGCAAGCATTCCCGCTCGTCGAGATCGCGCGGCAAGCGCTCCCGGTCTCGACATCGCCGCAGCACATCACGCACAAGTCGCTCACGCTCGCATGCAACAGGAGGAGGTGGAGGAGCCGCAGGCGTGAGCGCTGTCGGTGGCAACGGCAAACGCTCCCGATCCCGTGAGCGCAGCAAGAAGTCGCATCGCGCCCGCTCACCGCACTCGCACAGCAAACGCAGCTCCCCCTCGCCGCCGGCTGTGACCAGCAAGTCCCGATCCAGCCGCAGCAAAGATGTTCCCACAATTTTAATCAAGTCGGCGTCCTCGTCTTCTTCGCGCCGACGTTCCCGCACTCCGGACGCACGCAAACTGAAGTCCATCTCGGAGGATGCCGAGGCGAAGGCCGCCCGCAAATCGGTCAGCGTTGAGAAGTCGGACAACATGGATATATCCAACTCACCATAGATAACGTTTATATAAGAAATAATACAATGCATTAAAGAACGTACAATTATTTGCTATTTAAATCGCAGCCAATTTCTATTTTGCGACCGCTCTCGAGACTTCTTTTGGCTCAGCTCTATCCTAGTTCCGCGTATAAAATTCAATTCAAAGTCCCGCATTTCAACTATGTATGTCTATTTAAGTCAAAATATTGAATACACAACTCTAGCTTAAGTACATAAACTGTGCGACTCTTTCAATTACAGAGGGCTTACCTTGCAGAATTACGAGAGACAACCTGAGAAGCTAAACACAGTTCAGAATACATATGAAGGTTGACCAAAAATTTAAGCGGATGTCAGAAAAACTAATTCTTTGTACTTTACGCGGCTTTGGCAAAATTCAAATCAAAGCGACCTAATGAATTTCCATAAAAACCTGTTTGGAGTTAATCGAATGAAAAACGAACAAGTAAAAGAACGTTCCAGTCGGGTGTAAAAGACGTTCCGTATGGGCGGGAATCGAACCCAGGATTCACCGGGAATCTAAAGTTTAGTGTTGGACAGCAGCGCCACTTGCTCTCTGATAAGAAAGTTGCAACCAATTTCCAATACGAATAAATGTTTGGCTTGTATTTTGTAATTTGTGGGGGAGAAAGTGAGCATAACCAATAATTTGTTATTATTAAAAATTATTAAAAATTGAAGATTCATAGCCTTTGTCAATTTGCCGCGCCACCAGCGGGCGAATCCAAAAAATTTTAGCGCTTTATCTGTCGCAGGTATACCCGAGTATGTGTTCCAAGTTTCAATTCTCTAGATTCAACAGCGGCGAAAAAAATGTGTTCATACGGATGATGAACGTTAATCAAACCCAATACACTGCTGTTAGTAGACCATCATATTTCAGTCTGTAAAGGTTTTTTAAACGTATTATCTAACGCAAATATATTCTGGAACATATGTATGTACATATATTCAAAGTTTCCAGTCGCCAGCTTCAAAAAATACATCCATTACATCCACATACATCCACATAAAATGATGAGATCAATTAAAGCACATATGAACATATATATGTAGTTAAGTACATACTAGACCTGAGTTGGTTACAAAATACCTATAGAGTAATAAGAATTTATTATTCTATGAAAAATACCTAATGCATAGCATAGACTATTTGTTACTATCACTATTGTGTTATGTTTTCTTTTATACAAACCAAAATGTATTAAGAAAATATAGCTCTATGTAATATAACTATATTCATATATTCTTACAATCTGTCGTCTTTTCGCGCTGTGCATGAACCAGCTGAAAGTTTGTTTGTGTTTGGCTTTTCTGCCGCTAAAAAAGCTTTGCGACGTAGCGGAGGCGGAGCTTTACGCTCTACAAAATGTCGGCCAGCCGCGAGTTGAGTTCAAGTTGACGTCGAGTGTTTGTCGCAAGAGGTTCCAGAGAGAAAGAGCGGAAGATTCGGTTTTAATTTTATAAATTTTAATTGCAATTTCTTATCCACATATATTGCCAGAACAAGTGCAAAATGTCCGCAGTTACAAAAGGTAAATGGGTTGTCTTTTTTGAACTAAATAGGTATCAAGACGATGATACGGTGAAAGTGAACTTTGGACTTGTTGATGTATTATCTGCTGCCGGCTGCCCCTCGCCCCCTTGCTGCTTTAACTGAGCACCGGCTGAGGGGACCGGCCGTCTGCACTTTGGACCTGTTGAGCGAACAGCAAGATTTGCTTTCGTTCACATTGCCTAATTTGAATAATCATGATAATAAACACATATATACATATATATAAGTCTTCCCTACATTTATAATTGCTAATTAGGCATTTATATTGTGGCCGCTAAGCGCACGGCCTTTGGCACCTTCGGTGGTGCCCTGAAGAACATCAACCAGACGCAACTGCAGACCACGGCCGCCAAGGCAGCGCTGGATGCGGCGGGTCTGAAGGGCGACCAGGTGGACACGGTCATCGTGGGCAATGTGATTGCGGTAAGTGAACTCTGGGGGCAGCACCTAAATCAAATCTACCACGCAGTTGGCTTTTCATAAAATTTCCTGCGAATCGAGTTTTAATTTGAGAGCATTTTCATTATCATACTCTGTTCAAAAAGTGAAAAAGAGTATATTGGATTGGCTTAGACATTTTGAAAATTTTTGAATAAATTTACATTTACACAATGGGTATATTAGTTTTGTGAAATTTAAAATAAAAATTTGGTAATACATTATTATTTTTCAAGTTATCTTAATAATAATAAATCTGTGCAAAATGTATAAAAAAAATAGTTTAGCGATCATATGTGTAAGGCCTAAAAAATGAAATATATGCATATGTAGATATTTTTTTCTATTTAAAATTTATAGCCGGAATTTTTAAAATTTTATATAAATATAAAAATATACAGATGTATATTATTATTTTAAAGTATATATCTATAAACTATCAAACTAATTATTTTTAAATAGTGAAACACTACAACTATAGAATAGCTGGGATTCGAATCTGGATCCACATTAATACAAATATAAAATTTCCTAACATATTGATTCTTGCAGTCATCATCCACAGACGGCATCTATGTGCCGCGCCATGTGGGCCTCAACTGCGGCGTGCCGATTGAGAAGCCAGCGCTGGGCATTAATCGTCTGTGCGGCTCCGGCTTCCAGTCGATCGTGAATGGTGCTCAGGACATTTTGGTGGGCGGTGCCAAGGTGGCGCTGACCGGCGGTGTCGAGAACATGTCCCAGACGCCGTTCATAGCGCGCAACATGCGCTTCGGCACCACACTGGGCGCCAACTACAATCTGGAGGATTCACTGTGGGCGGGTCTGACCGATACCCACTGCAAACTGCCCATGGCGCTGACGGCCGAAAACCTGGCGGATCAGTATAAGATCTCCAGGGAGCGGGTGGATGAGTTTCTCTGCGTTCGCAGAGGAACTGGGAGAAGGGGCAGCAGGAAGGCGCTTTCAATGCAGAAATTTCGCCCATCAAGCTGAAGGTCAAGGGCAAAGAGGTTGACTTTGTGGTGGATGAGCATCCACGACCAAAAACCACCATCGAGGGCCTGGCCAAGCTGCCGTCGCTGTTCAAGAAGAACGGCGTCGTCACCGCGGGCACAGCCTCCGGCATATGCGATGGAGCCGCCGCTGTGATAGTTGCCTCCGAGGAGGCGCTCAAGGAGTACAATCTGAAGCCACTGGCACGTCTCGTCGCCTTCTCGTTTGTGGGCGTCAAGCCCGAGATTATGGGCATTGGACCAGTGCCCGCCATACAGAACGTGCTCAAGGTTTCCGGCAAGAAACTGGAAGACATTGACCTGATTGAGGTAGATCTCCACTTGCCATGCAATTACTGTTTCGTCTAATTTCAATGCTCTGCAGATTAACGAAGCCTTTGCCGCACAAACGCTGGCCTGTGCCGATGCCCTGAAGCTGGATATGACCAAGCTGAACGTGAATGGCGGTGCCATTGCCTTGGGTCATCCCTTGGGCGCCAGCGGGTCCCGCATAACGGGCCATCTGGTGCACGAGTTGCAGTAAGTAGATCTTGCACCGATCCAATTCGTATTTCCGCTCATCTCTTTTCCATTTCCCGCAGGCGCAAGAAACTTAAGTATGGCATCGGCTCCGCATGCATTGGCGGTGGTCAGGGCATCGCCCTACTCCTCGAGGCTGTTTAGGCCGAGCACTATCTGCATTTACGATTAGATTAGGCATTTTGATTGAAATATATAGCGTTACGGACTGATTACAATGTGTTTGCTTCACTTCTGGCTTTTATTTTAACATTTTTATTTAAACATTTTGCAAAATGGAAGTGTTTTTTCAGCTTTCTACAAGAAAGACAACATTTCATTATAAAATTTATATTTTCGAAATAGCTAAAATGTTTACATCAAGTCAAGCTGCGAGTGATGAATGGAATTTGTTCCTCGCACTTTAAGGTAAGAATCTCTTCTAAAAGGGCCTAACATTACGAGTACATGTAGTTGTTCAGTTCGCCTGAGCGCTGGTGGAGAATAGCGCCAAGACACCGCTAGCCACACCGATCGAGAAGATGTAGTTCACAAATGGCGTCGCATTCTTCAGCAGGAAAAAGCTGATGAAGATGATGATGGCCAGATAGAGGGCATTGTTGTAGAAGATCGAGTACGTGGTGGCCTCGTAGTCGGCGACCTCGTTCTTCTTCCACAGGATGCGTTCGTCCTTCTCCTTGCGCGTGACCTTCTTGTCATCGCCCACCTGTCGGTTGACCTCGCGGGTCACAGCCTCCTCACGGCGCACCGCAATCTTGTGCTTCAGCTGGAACTTGATGTTCTTGTAGGCGGTGGCCATCAAATAGGTGCTAGCCGCGGTCACCAGCACAAACAAAATGGAGCTGGGCCACAGGTCCATGTTGTGAATGCGCCAGAACAGCCCTAAAGCAGCGACAAGAAGTGTTTAGCAGGGGTCGAAGGAAAATCAACAACGTGTCACCTTTACGGTACTTACATATGGGCAGTGCGGAGACGATGAAAGCGTTGCCGTAAAATATGGTCGCCGATTTTGTGCTCACATTGCGACTGAAGTCCTGCAGCAGCAGCTCCTCTTCCTTGGTGAAGCCAGACGATTGCACTTTTTGTTGCTTGCCGGAGCCCATTTTTCGTGTGTTTTGTGTGAAACGCGTTAGTGAAAGTTACAGCTATGCAGCCAGGCCAACGAAGAATAAGCGCAAAGCGTACACGAAGGCAGTCGAATCGGCAAAGTGACAGCTGCGGCGTAGTGACGTGTAAGGTAAATGTCAAAAAACAAAGTTGCTACACGATAGGAACTTGACCAGTCTACACTTGGTTCAATTTCCTGAACTAGCTCTCGCAGTTACTTGCTGAACATAGCTTAAACCTGATTATTAAAAGTTTTAGTTGTTAAAACGTTTAATGGAAAATTGATCAATAATTTCAATAACCTATAAAATAAAATTTATTTGCCAAATTATATTTCTTCCCGAAGTGATTTGCTTCATTTATCGAACTAGCATGAACAAGTTTACATCATTCAGCCCTGGCGCTATCGATGAAAACAATCGAGTAATTTAAATCAGTAGCAGTGCAACAGGTTCTGTAACAGCTGTTTTGATTAAAAGTTTAAATATTGAGGTGATTTAAATTAAGATTTTACCTTGTACGCTAACATACGACCATTCGGGCCAAGTTAAGAAACTGTAAATTAACCCAAATAATAATATTTTTAATAAGTAAAAGCACTTACCTTATTAAACTGGACTAATATAATACCGCGTCCAAAGGTCAAATTCATTTGTTGACATGTTCAGAAGTTTTCTTTTAAAGAATGATGCGTTCAAAGCTCCTCAGCCTGGTGCCCCGTGCCACGGGCATGTGCAGGTACATGTCCACTGCCACAAAGCTGACCACCGTCCAAGTTGATGATAAAACTGGCATTGCGACGCTCACAATGAACCGTCCGCCCGTAAATGGCCTCAACTTGGATTTGCTGCGCGACCTGCAGCAATCAATTGAGGAAATAGAGAGCAACAAAAGTCGCGGCCTCATTCTGACATCCGTGAGCTGAAAACTTGTATATGCTTATCTTGCGTGTATTTAACAAAATCATATTTAGTCAAATCCAACAATATTCTCAGCCGGCTTGGACATACTCGAAATGTATCAGCCGGATAAGGAGCGCATTCGAGCATTTTGGACCGCACTGCAGGACGTTTGGTTAGCCCTCTATGGCAGCAATGTACCAACAGCGGCTGCCATTAACGTAAAACATTTCAAGACACGTTGGGACATATTTAAAAACCAGCTTTCTTCCGACAGGGCCATTCCCCGGCTGGAGGCTGTTTGTTGGCCACCTCCTGCGAGTATCGCGTTATGCTGCCGAAATTTACAATTGGCTTGAATGAAACGAAACTTGGTATTGTGGCACCAAAGTGGTTTATGTCGTCCTTCCTTAGTGTTCTGACCCGACGCGAGGCGGAGCGCGCACTTAACCAGGGACGCATGTTTACCACGGAGGAAGCCCTGCAAATTGGCCTGGTTGACGAAGTGGCCAGCAGCAAGGAGGAGGCAGTGGCCAAGTGTGCCCAGTTCATTGGCACATTTGCTAAAGTCAATCCCTTTGCCCGTTCGCTGACGAAGCAACAGTTTAGGACTGCCGAATTGCAGGAGTTGGAAAATGGACGGACCCAGGATTTGGATAAGTTTCTGTTCTTTGTTAATCAGCCAGCTGTGCAGAAAGGACTGGGCCTGTATCTGGAAAGTCTGAAAAAGAAGGCGAAGAATTGAACAGACGTTGCCTTTGAATTTTGAATTTAACTCTGTTTTATGCGTCATAAACTGTTTTTATACATTTAAAACATGAAACACTTAAAATCTCTAAATTAGCATCGGGTTTGTGCCCATTGTTTTGGTTCGAAACTCCGCTGTGCTGTTTTCTTGAACCAAGGGAATGAAACAAGTTTAGCCTCTTCTTCTTACCTGTTCGATCACCACAGGGTACGAGGTAGCGATGAATGAGCGCTTGGCTTGCCGACTGTGACGTCACGAGCTCTGAGCACCTAGCAATGTTGTGACGAAATGCTTAAAACTTTCGAAAGTGTGCACAAGTAGTGACCTTATCTACTGTTTATCATGTGATCAACAGTCCCCAAAATGCTGTGCAGCCAAACGAAACTCCTGGGATGGGGCAGCCGACAATTGCCCCGCTTGTGCAGATCGCTGGGAACTGCACGCAATCTCACCCTGGTTGAGGTGAACGATCAGACAGGCATTGCGACGCTCACAATGAACAGACCTCCTGTGAACAGCTGCAATTTGGAGCTGCTGCGGGATCTGAATGAGTCCATCAGGCAGATTGAGTGCAACAAGAGTCGTGGCCTCATACTGACATCGGTGAGCTGTTTACCAACTGCCGGATTAACTAGCTATATTTCCGCTTTTGTTTCACAGTCCAACGATAAGGTTTTCTCCTCCGGACTGGATCTCAATGAACTGTACAATCCGAACCAGGAGCGTTTGGTGGCATTCTGGCGAATACTGCAGGACATGTGGTTGGCCCTATACCAATGCAGTGTGCCCACAGCGGCGGCTATTAATGTGAGTACAGCTCCAATGCTGACCTTGTGGCTAAAACATTGAGTAATCAGAAGAAAGAGATGGCGTTTCGCTCATGAGCTTTCACTCAAAATAGTTTATCTTCGCCAGCAAAGTTGAAAACACAAAATGCAAACCAAAAGCTAAACATTCGACTTATTGTCTTTTCCTTCACGGGTCACCAGTACACCCTTTCCCTAAATAGGTTACTTTAACTTTTTCTTAGGCTTTTAACAAAGATCAAACAACTTCTAAAAACAAATGGTAATTTAATATAAGGGTAAAATGTTATTTGCTGATTTGCTATTTGCTGATTTAAAACTAATATTTAAAAAGGATTTTGTTTAAATGTTTGTATCCTTTCAATGCATGGAGCTTTCTATGAACTTATTTTGAGCGTCTTCGCAGTCGATCAAAACAAAAGACAAAACTGGTTCACATGTGAACTGTTATTGTTTTTCAGTTTTGTTGTTTCATCTTTAAAATTGCCTGTGTGTTTGTAAGACTATATATGTAAATGTTATCGCCGCCTCATTTTAATTACTCCATGTGGCTTATTATACGGAACTCTTTCTACACAACAGGGTCACGCCATTGCCGTTGGTTGTGTGCTGGCTACGGCTTGCGAATACCGCGTCATGTTGCCGGGCTTTAGCATCGGGATCCATGCCACCAAATTTGGCTATGTGGTGCCGCCGTTCATAGTAAACTCATATCTGAGCGTCCTGCCACGTCCCGTCGCTGAGCGTGCGCTGCTGCAGGGTAAGCTGTTTAGCACCGCAGAAGCACTGCAGGTGAATCTCATCGATGAAGTGGTCGCGAGCAAAACTGAGGCGCTTTCCAAGTGTGCTGAATTCATTGGCAGCTTTGCGCAGACACAACCTGAGGCCCGAGCACTGACCAAGCGTCAATTTCGTGCACAGCATGTGCAGCCATTGATTGACGATCCAGAGGGTCAACTACGCGAGTCTCTGGAGTATATAAACAGCCCATCATTTCAGCAGGGCTTGAAAGAGTATCTGGCCAAACTTAAGAACAAGGGAAAGAAGTGATATGCTGTTCCATTTACAACATTCTGTGTTAATCTGTGCATTTAAAGGGGTTTTAGAATAACGGTGTTACTAGTTGGTACGAACAAAATGGTTTTGTTTTTATTTTGTTATAAATATAGCATTTATTGAAAATCAAGCGAAGCGGTTTTCGAGCAGAAAAGTCGTTATAAAAAGTGCTCAGCAACCTTGGTATTTGCACTGCACTTTGTAATAATCGAGTGGAAGCAATCGATTACAAAGCAACAGGTTTCGCAATTATTGTTTTTATTTTAAATATATAGATATTTTTATTTGTTTTGAAATATTCAATTAGTTTTTATATATTAAAAAGGTATACAGTGCTTAAAATACGTGTTTCCAAGAATTATTTTGGTGCATTTTCCAAATTCAATCCCAGGGCCCGTTCACTAACCAAGCAAGGATCGTGTTATAGACTTGAATAGTTTCTTGTCGTTTATTAACCATTCAGAGCTGCAAGAAGGCCTGGGCATATATCTCGTGTGTGTAAAAAGGATAAAAAGGATTCTTTCTTTCACTTGACACATGCATTATTTAGAAAAAACTAATAATTAAATAATAAAAACATACTTTTAAATTTTTTATTTAAGGGACTCTTTTGCGGCTAAAATTTGCACCGCGCTGGAACTTCAACGTTTATCGCTCCTCCATTAGCAACTCCATATGGATCTCCTCGGGCAGCTTGGCCATGGCCTCCGTCATCATTTCCATAAAGGAATTTATTTCCAAGATTTTGGCACGATGTCGCTCTATTTCCTCTCTGAAACGATATTTACATTTAGTTTTGATGCGCAGAGTCGAGACCTGGCACTCACTTGTCAAGCTTGCCAACTAAGTGTTCTATGGACTCCTTGCTCCTGGAGGCCATGCGATCTTCGCGCTCTTCAATGCGTGCCGTGTGCGTGGCTTTCATGTCAGCTACAAGATTCAATACGGCACCCCGATCATCGATGCACAGACGCAGCTCTTGAGGCACTGCGTCCAGATCTTGCAGCGCCAGCTTATGCGATATGAAACGGGACACTATGTCGGTCATGTTGTCCGAGAAGTGGTCACAAACATCGCGCAGCTGAAGAAAGTAGATTTGTGCCTCCTCCACAAAGCTGGCCATCAAGCGCGAGATTCTCCGTTCAAAGTTCAGCGTGGACTCCTATGGAAGTAGGCGTCATTTCTGAGCACACCAGTTCTTGCCCCCATACTCACCTCGACAGCCTCATGCAGATGCACCTCCTGTGCCATCAGAGTTTGCCACATCTCGTTGAGCGCATCGTCGAATTGTGCATTGAGGGCGTCCATCGCTTCGCACAGCTGCAACTGCTCCGCCGCATTCTCTTCGCAAGTCTCCAGTTGACGCAGGATGACGTTTGCCTCCTCAAAGGTCTTATCCCTGTAGAGCATAAATTCTTCGATACATTTCTGGCCGAGCGACTGCAGCTCCTGCTGGCCTTCTCTCAAACTTTTCATGAAATCTTTAATTTCCGTCTCGCGTTCGCTGAAGCGCTCCAGGCCCAGTTTGTAGATCTTCTGCGTTAGCTCATACACATCCTTTTCGTACTCCTCGGCCAGCTCCTGTGCCGGTGCGCCGACCAGCATCAGAACCTTGCCGTCTTCATCACCGCGCCACATGGCTTCGTACAGCTGATGACCGTCCAGGTGCTCGACGAAACTGGAGGCCAAACGTTCCGCTTCGGCGAGCTCGCGTCCCTCCGTCTCCCGGTCATGTATTTCCTTTTCCTGCTTGGCCTCGATTTCGCGCAGCTCTCGACTGTTGGAGCAGAATCAGTAATATGTTATATTAGTATTAGATATTCGTAATATCTTACTAGAATCTCTTCTGAGCCGCTTCGCGCGTCTCATCCTTGATAAAAACATATTCATAGTAATTCAGTTGGGGCAATATGGCCGTCAAATATTGCGACAATGGAAAGTCTGGCAGCTTGGCAATGGGATTTCCTTCCAGGTTGAGTACTTTTAAGCTCTTCACAAAACGCAAGCGATCGATCTGTAATATTGGATATAGCGTCTAGTTATAGTTGTCAATTTCATGCGATTCGATTTTCAAACTTACGCCATCCAAAACGTTGATTAAGTTGTTACCAATGCTCAGTATTACCAATTTCTCAAGAGTCTCCAAGTTTTCGATTCTTGTTATGCGGTTGCTAAACAGGGATAACACTTCCAGATTGACTAGTGTCTCCAGATTTTCAATTTTTGTTATATAATTAAAGCTCAAGTTGAGTTCCTTGAGTGCCGTTAGCATTCCAATGTGTTCGATCACTTCAATTTTGTTGCTATTGAGGCAGAGCTTGGTCAGGTTGGGCAGGACCCACAGGTGATCAATGCGTAGTATGTCTGCATTTTCCGCATTATAATAGGAGTTACTAATTAGCATTTTGTAGAAAACTTTTAAGTGTGTAAAAAAATGGCATACTATGTTATATTTAGATATTTTCGACACGGAAAGAAATTCTAGGAATAATCCTGTTGGTATTTTATTTGTGATTTCAAAATATTTAAAGTTTAGAGTGCGAATCATATATGACGATATATTATATCAAATTAATTTCTAGTTAAGGTAAAGTTAAGTTTTCGAACAACTCTTTTGTTTTTCAATGCATCTTATATACCACTATAGTCACAATTTAAATTTACGTGGGTATTTTTTTTTTTGGTTTTTTCGAAGTTATATATAACCATATAGTTAGGATATTTAATCCGTTTCTTTTTGTTTTCAATCGAATATTTTTATTTAAAATAACGAATCAGTTCTTTTGAGCTGAACTCACTTTTGAACTCCAGTCGCAGCGTTTTAATCCGCTCCAAGACCACCGGCTCCAGCTGGTGCAAGCGACGCGTCTCGCCGCGCTGACCCTCCTCCAGGTAGGATGCGGTGATCATGTCCAGATTAATGATGCCCGGCTCTGGGAAATGGACCTCATCGAGAAACGATTTATTGGTCTCCACAATCTGCGTGCTCGTCTCTTCGTCCATTTCGCTGACTGGCCGTAAAACACACGCCGCACTCGAGCTGTCCAATCGTCGCCCCGGCAACGCGCTCATGTGGCAAACAAATTTTGGTAAATAAGGCGCCACTGAGCGCACCACATGCCTGGTAACCAGCCGAAGCCAGCTCCCGTGACTCTCAAGTCGCCAGCGGAGAATGCGTGTTGTGCCGAAAAAAAATAAAGAAAAACCGAAAATTTCAACCCCGGCAACGGGCGGCCCGTAGTCTTGAACAGGTGCAATCGGTTGGGTCTGGCCGGTCAGCTCCTCGATTGATTCGACGTAGTCGTTGGGCTTCGTGCGTGGCTCTCTCGCGGCGTGTTTGTTGACAACGGGCGTGGGAGGGGCGCTTGGTCTACTTAGGGTTGCGGTTGTTGTGGATATCGGCGTAGTTGGCAGTTGTTAACATTTGCTTACAAAATAAACTGCTGCTCGCAATAGATATCGAGATAAGCTCGCCTCGTTTTCGCAGCGAAAATTATTTTCCGACTTTAACCAAAACGCTTTCACAAAAAATACATATATATATATATATATTTATTTATATATTCCAGCTTCGGTTTCAAAGTGCGCCTTAGGTAAAGCTAAAGAGTTTCTTTAATTCGAAATTGATGTCTAGTTTAGCTAGTGTTAACCAAAGTTAATCGATAAAGTGAACCCCGAAATGACTTCAAGTTAGAGTCCCTTAATTCGATGTGTTCGCGAATACTTATAATATATATACGGTGTAAGGTGAAAGGTCCATCATCATAAACAAATATGTTTTATTGGTGTGCGTGTTGTGGAGAGTTCAACTAACTGAAATGTTAAATGTGTTTCAAGGCTGTGGCACAAAATTCGAGCGAAAGCCAAAACAAAACCCGTGCTGACTCAAGTTTTGGTTCCGGTACCTCCTGCTGCTCCCCCTGCTCCTGTTGAGGCACCTGCTCCCCCCACCGAAAGCCACACATGCACGATTTCAACGAAACGTCTTATAATTTGACACAGTGCTATGAATAAATAATAATAAACCCAACGTTTGAAGCTTCTAATTGTCTCTGAAATGTGATACCCAATGGGGACAGACTTGTGTGCATACTTTTTTATTCCAAGAACGCAGGGTGCCCCATTGGAGCGTTTTTAATTATAGGGTTTAGTTTAGTTTATAGTCAGAAAATATTTGAGAAAGATCTATATCTATATTAATGAGTTGTAATTTAACTTTGCAAAGGAGTCAGGGTTCCCCCGAGATATTTAGATTTCCTAGCCAGTGGAATGGGAATATATATGCATCCGTGAATTGAGAAAATTTGTGTGTTTTTACTAGTCTACTTCAGGGATATATATTAGGTTTGTGTCAAATTTAAATTAAGAAATTGTTTCTTTATCCTGGTAGATTTATACTCTATATTATGCCTCTCCCAGTTTCATAGCTATGGTCACTTAATTTGATGAATACGTTACTGATAAGCTCCTTCAAATATTTATATATTTAAAAATATATAAAAATAGTTAGTCGTTAAATGGGGTTTATTTGATTTTATTTTCTTGTATTTATTATTTTATTTATTGTATTTATTCCACCTCGCAAATCGAAATAATATCCCACAGATGTAAAGTCAAAGATTTGTGTTTTCCAAAATTATTAAATCCCCAACAGAGCATTAGGCTGTCGGTTACATTCATCATAACTATAACCCTCTAAATATCATTCCAACACCCTGTAAGAACTTTGAAAAGGTGAATTGCATTTTCTACTACATAAAAATTTGCATTTGTTATTTCAAAGGTCAAGTTAAAAATTCATTTGAAGCAGAAAGTGGTTGGCGAATTGATTTATTGCCTGAATTATTTACACAACTTCATAGGGTATATAACATTCAGTATAAACTGCGTACAAAATACAAAAGTTCAACTGTGGCTGACGCTGTATTTATCATGATGATATTGAACTAAATATTCGTGTCTATTTATTTATATTTTCATTGTCCTAAATTCAATGTTATCCAACCAATCGGTAAACAATTGTTCGTAGGCCCAAAATTTAGGCTGTCCTTGATATTAGGGGTCATAGATTCCTAGCATCATAATGAAAACAAATTGGTCAAGTTTCTCAATAGTTAAAGTGTAAATCAATATATTGATTGATTTCGAATTGGTGGCATCCAAAAGCAGAGTCCTCAACATGTGGTCTCAGCCCAGTCCGTCCAGGTGTGGGCAATGACAATCCAATTAATTTCCACTTATCCGATGGTGTTCACAACACGATGATTTGATTCGATTTTAAGTGTGCGCATTTGTTTTAATTGTGGTTTTAACAAGTCCCAGAGGTACGTCGACACTTTCATTATTCAACAAACATGAACTGCAAGTCGAATTATTTAAAAGGTCTTTAACTAAAGTTTAGTAATAGTTTACTTGAGGAAATTTAAAAGTGTTTTTGGGTACATAAATCATAAGGCACTTTATGATAAATGTGTACATAGATTTTCCTTTTTTTATATAAAAAGGATCTGGGTTCATGATCTGGGAAGGGCAATTAGAAACCAGTTATATTAATGGTTTATTGGGTTATTTAAAATACATAAATAATTTACAATATTATCATATTTCAAAATTCGTTTCAAAATTATTTTTATAATTAATGCGCATTTTAATTTCTAATTATGGCATAAGATAAATGGAGTCTCAATTATTTTAACATAAAAAGTAATTAAAGTACAGGCCATAATATCTTAAAATACCCGGTGTACCATACTCAGATCAAGTTTATTTTGTATATTGTTTTAAAATTAGGTTTTTTAAAGCATGTTTCGGAGACTTTCAAAACTAGACACACTGAATTTAGTTAAAAGTCACAAATAGTTCAATTTTGTAATATTTTCCGATTTTGAGTGTGCTTAAAAAGTTCTTTGAATGCATGTTGGGCAGCGCAGAGCTGCGTACAGGGTATCCGCTTTTCGGGCAGTCTTGACTCAATCACCCTTGCTAGTTCTTTCCTCTTTTTGTTTTAAACTTTAAATAAGCTAACCCAAAGAATGTAAAACTTATGATATTGTTGAAAAAGATATTCAGATTTATATATGTACATATCAAATTCGGCCGTGGTAAGATTTTATAAAATATTTAATAAATTAATCAAATTTAATAAATTTATATAATTTACTTTATTTTCGATTGATCTATTAATTCTAGTTCCATATAGAAAATATGTGAACAGCGCTCCCATGCTGATTGTACTATGAATCGTTATATTACACTGACCCAACTGGGTGATGGGACGTATGGAACCGTTGTGCTTGGCCAGCGTAAGGACACCGGCGAGAAGGTGGCCATAAAGCGCATGAAACGAAAATATTATTCCTGGGAGGAGGCCATGAATCTGCGCGAAGTGAAGGTTCGCTTACGATCGGAACATTCTCAACTCACGACTAATTGGGGATTTCGTTTTGCAGTCTCTTAAGAAGCTATCGCATCCAAATATCGTCAAGCTGAAGGAGGTGATCAGAGAGAACGACACGCTGTATTTTGTATTCGAGTACATGAAAGAGAATCTGTATCAAATGATCAAGGATCGCGATACGCATTTACCGGAGCCGGAGCTCAAGAGTATTCTGTTTCAGGTAAGGCAGGGGAGCTGAGATCAAAGCGAATATATTGAAATCAATAAATGTTTCAGGTTTTGACGGGCTTGGCGTTTATGCATCGGCACGGCTTCTTTCATCGCGATCTTAAGCCGGAGAATCTGTTGTGCTCGGGCCCAGAGCTGATCAAAATCGCCGACTTTGGGCTGGCGCGAGAAATACGTTCGCGACCGCCGTTTACGGACTATGTGTCCACACGCTGGTACCGGGCGCCGGAGGTGCTGCTGCACTCGACCAACTATGGCAGCACTATCGATCTCTGGGCCATGGGCTGCATCATGGCCGAGCTGTACACGTTTCGGCCGCTCTTTCCTGGCAGCAGCGAAGTGGATCAGCTTTTCAAGATTTGCTCCGTGCTCGGCACGCCCGGAAAGGTGGGTTCGTCCAAAGGCAATATAAATTCGAAGTTGAGTAACGTCGAACCCAAGCAAAAGTTGTGAAGCTGGAGTCGGGTGTAATCGACTGCGCAATACTCGTTCCCAGCTTAAAACAGTCGAGAACGTTCTTAATTATTATTGTCATTTTGGATAAATATCGTTTTTTTTTAATTTGTGGGGGCGGAAGTGGGAGAGGAGGTTTAGTTTAGAGGAGGTTGCCATATTTGGTGGCTAAGGCTCTAAAATTGTGAGAAATATAGATATTCGCGGTTTACCCAGGCCAAGTGGGCGTGCCAAATTAATTTGTTTCTTAATTTTTACATTTAATTTTAATATATTTAGCTTGAAAACTGTGAGAGATATATAAATTTTATCGATTTACCACATCGCCAGTGGTATTTGACAAATTTTTTTGTCTTTAGAGGAGCTCATCTGTAATCTGTCTGCAAAAATTATATATATCTAGCTGTAAAACTAAGAAAGATATCTAGATTATAGCGAATTGTAGCGCCCCCTGATGAAATATCATTTGTTGTGCGATCTTTAGAGGAGGTTATCAGTAATCTATCTGAAAAAGTTTAAGAATTTGTGTATAGATGTTTGCCTTTAAATCCGCAGAGCGACTGGCCGGATGGTTATCGTCTGGCGTCCATGATACACTTCCGGTATCCCGATTGCATCAAGGTGCCGCTGAGCAGCGTGGTCAGCCGGTGCAGCCAGAACGGCTTGGACTTGCTGGAGGATATGCTGGCCTACGATCCCGAGAAGCGGCCAACGGCACAGCAGAGCCTCAAGTATCCGTATTTCCATGCGCTCAAGCGCATCTCGCCCACGGCGGCGGCCAAGGCCAATGTGCGGCTCAGTTCCAAGTACGCAGCTGGTTCTGGAGCCGCCCATCTCGTGCTCCCTCCCACTGTGTCAAATAACGTGCTTCCGGTGCAGGAGAAACTGCAGGCCGTGACTGAGCTCATACACCAGAGCAACATCAACGGCAACAGCAACAACAACAGCAACAGTAGCGGCAACAACAACAACAACAACAACAAGAGCAATGGCAAGACCTTGTTCAACGGCCAGGTCAGCAAGAACGTGAGCATGCCTGGCAAATATCAGCCCAAGCTGAGCTTCCTCTCCAACAACGACATGTCCGCCGATGCCGCCGGCGCGGGCCAGGGCCTGGGCGTGGGCCTGGGCGTGGGCTTCGGCATGCAGCCGGCGCAGCAGCAGCTGGGCAAGGAGTCGATCAATGACATTTATCTCAATCGGAACATTTCGCAGCTGTTTGGTCTGCCGGCAGCGCCGCAACAGCAGCAACAGCAGCAGCATCTGCAGCAGCAGCAGCCGCCCAATGTGTCCTTCAGCAACACGTCCACGCGCAACGGTGGCGCCATCTATGTGAATGGCGGCCAGC
The DNA here is from genome assembly GCA_035043565.1 of Drosophila robusta. Taxonomy (NCBI): domain Eukaryota; kingdom Metazoa; phylum Arthropoda; class Insecta; order Diptera; family Drosophilidae; genus Drosophila; species Drosophila robusta. Next base: position 4,318,507 of record JAWNMW010000583.1, on the reverse strand, counting down.
TGAGCTACGACACGGCCAACAAGAATGCCAAAAACAACAGCCGCTTGGCCCCTGCCATGGGCGGCTACTACGTGCAGACACGGCCCTCGCTGCTGCAGCCGGAGGCCAAGGTGTACAACATGTTCTCCAAGGTGGGCGCCGCACAGGCGCCCCCAAGCATAATCGTGCGCCAGCACCAGCCACCACATCCGTTCGAGCCCGCGGCCCTGCTCAACGGAGCCGCCATCCGGCTGTCGGCGCGCTCGCAGGCAGCGCCGGCGGAGACCAGGATGGGCGGACTGAAAGCTGACGACCTGGATCTGATACTGGGGTAAGTAGGGACTAAAGCGACAATATTGTATAGAGACTTATGGTGAAGGAATTTCCTCTGTTTTGGGGAATATAGTCTCATGTTATATTCCTATACTTGCTGACAAGGAAATGGTCAAGAATTTTTGAAGTTCGTTTTTGGCTGTTAATCGAAAGTGGTTTAGTGTGAACAAAAATAAGGAAATGGGCCTAAAAATCATGTGACTGAGATAGCTTAAAACTTAAACAAAAGAACATATAATGAGATATAAGTATCACCATTGCTACTTAAATTTGTGGGAGCTGTTAAAGAAAAATGTAGATTCGTTATTCTTACTACGCTAAATAATAAGACGAATTAGTAGTAACATTGCAGCCGGGTGTAACCAACTGCATAATACTCTGTTCACAAGGTAAAAACAATTTTAAACTAATGATAATAATCATTGTAACTTTAACCAAGCGATCTTCAAGCCCAAAATCATTTGCAATTTGTGTAGAAGGCTGATCAAAAATTTTACCCGATCTCTAGAGAAGATTATTAGAAGTCTATCTGTTAAATTTGATATCTGAAATAGATACACACGATTTTTCTACTAAAAATGTTTACACTCTATCTGACATTCTCTACTCATCTGAGTAAATTCATTTATATTACATCTCTTCTGTCCCGTATGGGGTGTATTTGTGTGTGTTTCCTGTTGTCCATCATTTCTGTTGTTTAATCTGTATGCGTGTCCGCACTAAAGTCTGTTTGTTTGAGCCTCGTTTAATGCAATTTGTGATCCTTGATGTGTTTGTATTTAGTACGAAACTCCTCTCATCCCACAAACAGTTCGAAGCTGAAAAGCTCGGCGAAAAGGCAACGTAACGCCAAGTCCAACATCTTGCTGGAGGATCTGTTTGGGCATCTGTCCATGGACTCGGATAGCGATGGCAAGTATCCGCACACAGTGCCGCCCACGCAGCAGGCGAACAGTGGCCAGGGGACGACGACGAGCTCCCACAACGGACGCGACTTCTTCAGCGAGAACTTCAAGCGAGCCCCCAAGAAGAGAAGCCCCAGCAGCCTGGAGGCGAACAACGGCAGCCGCACAGATTCGCTGTCCACGAATCCGTAAGTAGGGAAGACCGTTGCTACGGCATGAGTACTTCACTGTATTCGGATCGAATACGCTCTCATACCCATATCCGTATTTGCCCTGCGATCATCGATACTCATATCTGTGCTTCTTTGAATGTCTCTTTTGTGCTGTTACTCTATGTCGCCCACTGTACGTTCGACTACTCTATCTGCCCTGTCTCTATATGTACTTTGTCTCTCTTGTTTTCCCCCTCGTTTGTTTCTTTTTTTGTCTTTTCATTTGCTTGTCATTGAACACTGAACATTTTGTGCGTGCCCCAGTGAAAACCAAAACGACTCCTCAAATGATGAAGAATGTCGCTTTTGGCCCATAAGGTAAAAATCTGCATTCGTAACAAGTTGTAAATACATAAATATATATCTATTATTGTTTGTATTTAGATCATGAAAACATAGCTGTGTCAGCATATTATAATTATTTCAGTACATCATTTTCACTTTTGCACAAGGATTCCTTAATTAACCTGTAGATTTGTGGGAAACTTTCACACCAGTAAAATAATAAGGGTACTCTCTATTATGAGCTTAAATATGAAGGGAAGCGGGTAAAGGAAAAATTGGGAGACTCGTTTGCTAATTTTTATCATTTTCAATAATGAGCTGCTGCTGCCCTTATTATTTGTACAGCTTTTTGTTTTTATATCCTTGGAGAGGTTATGACTTTTTTTTACTAAATATGCAACGCTTTGAAGGAACCATCTGAAATCATAGTATATTATATATTCTTTCTTTTTCAAGATTCCAATTTTAACCATTTATCTCACAAACATCGGAACACTTTATCAAATTCATAGAAACCTGATCGAACATTTGGTTTTTGTATGATCAACTATTTTGTTTTAAGACATGCAAAATACATGGGGAATAAAACTTAGTTTTGTTATAAAATAGATTTGGTATAGAAATAAAGCACAAGTAGTAGGTACATTTAAAATATTTAACAGACAATTCAAAACTTGTTTAAAAAACTATGCTTTTTTTAAATATTTCAAAAATTGTATTTTGTTTAGCTGCATGTTTATAAATATAAATATAAAATACAAAATGCGTCCTATTTCGTAATTAGCGCAGTAGATACCGCAGATACCAACTTTTCACAAGGTATTCCTAATATTTATTTTTGAATACGTAAAAAATCATTTGCGTAAATACTTATTTAACTAGTATATTGTAGTTAGTTCCACAAAAATGCATGTTGCTTATATATATAATATTACAGTTTGAATAGTGTTTGTATAGCATCGTATTCTAAATCTATAACTGAACATTTTCAGAGCTCAGAAAACACATAAGGAGAAGGCAGCTACGTTTCCTTGGGATGAGACGAATAAAACGGAGGATGAGAAATTAACAGCCTGGATGGTCGCGGAGAATGGTAACTTGAATTTGGGTAATCAGCAAGCGTAGAAGTTGGATGCACTTCATTAACTAGCGTAGAGTAGCGTATATAGCAAGAGCCCAATACCGAATTCGATATGTAAATTGGGTGCACTTTATATGGATTACGGGAAAAGCATAAATTTAAACTGCAAAAGTTGAAAAATGTTCATGGAACTATGCGGATTAAACGATATTCTAATATTCATAAATATTTTTCGACATGTACATGACAGGATCGTTGTTGGAAAACAAGTTCTGAAACGGACAGAAATTATGATCGTTGGATTGAGAATACGAGTACTCGTTAATGTCGTCGTACCTGAAACTCTGAAACCTTCGCGTGTGAAAATACACCAAAATATACTTCATCGCGCGCCTTTCTATGTTTTCTTCGAACTGCATATACTAAGTAGAAGATACTCATCGTGTCCATTAACGCCACGCCTAAACTAATTTTAATTAGATGTGTTTATAAAATCCATTAATTTTAATGCTGTGATAAATTAAGCTAAAGACAAAATCGTAAATTTGTAAAGAATATATAATGTTAATGGTTATTTTAAGTCAAAAATAAATGATATATAATTGACATGAATTGTGATGTTTTATGTATTTTGGTTTATATCTATATATTTCATATTATTTAGCCAGCAAGCGGAGCCAGGTCATGTCTTTCTATTATCTAATAATAATTAACCTACAGTTAACTTGTAAAATTGTGGAATGATTCAATGAGATTGAACACCAACACTTAGCACCATGTGAAACAATTTAGCCGTCATCTATCGGACCACCTTGCGGTAGGTGGCGTCCATCAGTTTGTCCACCAGACTGTCAATGGGATGCACAATCAGCGGGATGCTGGCCAAGCCAATCAGTGTAGGCAGTGTCTTCAGCAAGTAGCCCGGTGAATTGCGCAGCATAATGCGGCTAAGCGCGGTAATGCTGGCGGTAAACAAATATTTTAGATTAGATTTGAGATTGGTGCCGGGTTAGCGGGCGTACCGATTGATGGTGGCGCCGGGTATTATGACCGAGGCGAGCATTTGCCAGGTGAACACATCGGCGGCCACCAGCGCCACCTGGCGGTCGGAGGCGCCGGCCCGCTGGTGACGCAGCGACTTGTCGAACGTGTCCGTGCACACATAGCCAATGGCCATGCCGTAGGAGGCGGCTACCAGGGACTTGGGCACCAGCGGACGGAACGCCTCGCCGACCTCATTGCTGTAGCCTGTGTGTGGTGGCAAGGGAAGCCGTAAGGGGCGTGCGCAGCAGGTCTACATCAGCACTAGCTCACCCATATAACGTATGAAGGTGTCGCGAAAGATGTCCAACTCTTTCTGATGGCTGAAATCATTTTGATCCAGCTTCACGTCGGCGGGCGGCGGAGTGGTCGTGTTGGTGTTCGTGTTTGGTTCCATGTCAGACATGACCCGCAGTTTGCTTTATTGTTGCGTAACGACTAATGAAATTTAACAAATAAAAAAAAAACAACGATACATTTAAAATGTCAACACATATGTGTTGTGTTTATCGACAGTCTGGCAACGCCACAGAGTTGTCATTGCTACCCGAGCATCAACAATTGTTGTAGCGATAGACGAAAACGTTTGCCTATCGCTGGGCCGCCACAAGCTATCGGCAAAACGTCAATCGTATCATGATTCGTTTTTTATACCCTGAACCTCTTGAAAATGGGTAAATCAGGGTATAATGGTTTTGTGCAAATATATGTAACAGGCAGAAGGAGGCACCTCCGACCCCATAAAGTATATATATTCTTGATCAGCATCACTAGCCGAGTCGATTTTGGAGAGTACAAAAGCTGGAAACTGAACTTGGACTTTTGAAGTTCGTTAATACCATACACTGGGCAAGTTTATTTCAAATCATCGATAACTCATCTCGTTTTCTTACTAACGATGTTTAACGGTTTTTTGAGCATATCTCTATATCTGTAAATTATAGGAGCTATTCAAATACTACAGACTTGCGATTTAGTTTCTACATAGGTTTTAATGCTCTTGTTTAGCCCAGATAATTTCGTTAAGATCATGCTCTTAGCTTAGAAGTTATTCACGAATTTAATTTCCATCGAAGAATGTCACAAGCGAAGGTTCGAACCAAGGCCAGGTTTCATTGACGTTGGACTAAGCTTACAAACCGAACCGTGAATCGAACCCAGGACAATTTTTCTTTGGGATGTCGGTTCATAATCTCTATTCAGAGTGCAACAAAAAGTCGTAAGCTGAACATAAGAATTAAATTTAAAATAAAATATAATCGTTATAAAATGTCAGGTTCATTGTTTCTTTTTAAATAATAAATTGGAATACAGTTCGGCCCAAACCTGTCTTGTAGCCTCGATTAGTATATTCTTTGATATGTCTTAGTCAACTGCTCACAAGATTGAAGCCACGCTATATTTTAACCAAGCATTGCATTTCATTTCCTTTATGTCTCCAACTGCAGAGATGCGATTTCAGAGCATTGCGTAATCGATTGCACTGTCGGGGATTCGGTTTCAAAGCGCACCTTCGTAACTTGGGCAATCCGACAATAGGGCATATGTGGCCAGTATGTAGGGTAGCTATATATAAAGACGGCAACGCGATCACTTAGTCATCAGTTCACTGGATCTCGGCTTGGAGTCAGCTGTGTTTGAAGCCCTCTTTGCAATTTGAAAATCAAACTGAAAGCAAGATGAACGCCTTGGTATGTTGGGCCGTAGTTTTACCTATTAACAGTAAAATTCGGAATATTCAATATCCTCTAGACCATCAGTCTGGCCATCTGCCTGATCCTGTGCGCTGCGGTCGCTGAGGGCGGCATCATTGCCAGCCATCCCGATGAGCTGATCTCTGTTCCGGCTCAGTACGAATTTCACTATTCTGTGCATGACAGCCACACGGGCGATGTGAAGGATCAGTTCGAGCATCGCCGGGGCGAGTACGTTACGGGTCGTTACTCGCTCATCGAACCCGATGGACACCGTCGCATCGTTGACTACAGCGCCGATCCATTGCTGGGCTTCAATGCTCAGGTGCGTCGCGAACCCATTTCTATAATTACACGTCATTAGATCAACTAATTAGACGAAGATTAACTACAATGCTGGATTTGCATACTACTATTAAAAGGCTGTTCAAATGACATACGATAGTTTTATTGGGAATGGGTATTATGGGGGACAAGAAAAATTCGATTAGCTTTCTTCCAGAGATTGAGCTAAATATTATTCATCTATTCATCTATTGCTTTCAAAAATAAAAAAATATATATAAGTGTATATATAAATATTCATCGAATTTTTTTTTAAATCAAACGATTATTAATTTTTTTTCAATCAAGTCTTTTCTCAATTATCTATATTTGTAATTAAATCCATTCAAACCATAAAATAACTTCTTGGTTACACTTGATAAAAACTCTTTTTATAATTAAAAGAAAGGTTCGGTTTGACTGTAATTTGGGCTGTTTTTTGACAAATTGGTCTGTTTTTGACAAACTGTTTCGGTTCAAGGTTAGGTTACAAATTAAAAAATAATGAACTGTTTCGTTTCAAACTTGTTTCGCAGCTGAGATCATGTAAATGCTATTAGGCTAATAGCAATTAGAGCGCTGTTATCTTAACAGCTTCTTTTCAACAGCCTCAAGTAAGGAGCTCAGCATTGATTTATAAAATGCATTTATTGCGTTTATTTTTACTCATAATCGTAATATATAATACATAGAAAACAGCGATTTTGAACGCAACAAGTGCGTTTACAGATCGCGTCTAAAGAGTCTTGGTAGAGGGACTGATGCGCGTAGGTGTGTGAAAGTGGGGGTGAGTACAGGCAAGTGTTTAAAGTAGTGGCTAGAAAGTGTTACAGTTACAGTTACAGTTACAGTTGCAGTTGCAGTTCCAGTTAAGAGTTGAGTGTTCGGCTTGAGATGTGGGTCGTCAATGCGATGAAATCAGTGTTTGGATTATCTCTCTCTATCTCTCTCTCGCTTTCTCCTCTTCGCTTTCAGTTCTGTGGTCAGTGGTCCTAGTGGTACAGGCCCAATGGCAGTTTGGGGGCAGCCAGGAGTTTGGGTGCCGCATAGGCCAGCGGCAATGGAGCCACAATCTTGGCAATGGGCGCAGCCTTGATCACCTTGTGGCCCAGCGGCTCACGACGGACGACAGCATTGAAACCGTTGTGGGCATCCGACGTGTAATCCACGATGCGCTGATAGCCATCGGCATCGATCAGTGTGTACTGACCCTGGACCTGATCGCCCTTGCGGGACTCCGTCTGGCTCTTGATGTCGCCGGTGTGCTCGTCCTGCACGGAGTAGCTGAAATCGTAGTGGGCAGGAGCCTCCACCTCGATGGTCTTCAGCAGGGGCTTCACCAGGTGCGTCGCCGGCGCATGGTAAATGGGACTCAACTCGATGGCGGCCACAGCAGCCACGCCCAGAATGAACACAGACACAAGCTGCAATGGGAATTGGAAAACACCTCAGTGCTTTTTACAGATTTGATTTATGTTAAAGACTCACTTTGAACATTTTGCGTTTCGTTTTGGTTTTTGAGTTGTGGCTGCTGAATCTGTTGGATCACTTCACTTGAGGCTCCTGCGTTGAACTATGTCGCCAAATGTCGGGCACGCAACTTTTATACCCAAAAATCGTGGCCACAGTTCGAGCCCCACCTCCACGGTGCGTGTGGATTAGTCCAAACCCGAACCGGAATGCCGCCAAATGTAAAACAGTTACTTTTTGTTTTGCCATTGCGGCTTTGATTGCCAATATTTTGCATTACCACCCAAATAAAAATAAAAATTGTCTTGTATGTCGATCCAGTTTGCGAATTTGGTTGTGTGTCAAATCGACTTTTGTTTCTAAATACAGCGCTCTCATATCTCCCTCAAACAAGGGACAAGCTGAGACAACGATCTCTAGTAAAGCTACTCATATGCCCAACTATTAGCCAAATGCCCAACAATGCATTCCGTTGAATAATGAGCGTAAGCCAAAGTCAGGTGAAAGTGAAATGATTAATTACAAATTTACACATTTCTTAATAACAATGTATATGTTTTATTATAAATATAAATATGTATAAAGATATATTTAAATCCAAATATTATTAAATAACAAATTCTTAAAACATATAAATATAACAGAATAATTCATCTTATAATAAAATACATACACACAACTATGTAAAGTTCCCCATTATATCAGTATAGTTCAAAAACTCAAAATCAAAACCTATCATTAAATAAATATATTCCAGTCTGCAGGCCTTTGTTGCTCTAGCTTAGCTTTTGCCAGCCAGAATTAATTGCTAAGATACAATAAATAAATAATAATCACAATAATAAATAAATCAATTTAATCACATTTATAATAAAATTTAATAACTGGATAACATTTCTATAAGCAGTATACAAATTTTTTAATTTTAGATTGAGTAAAAATTTTTGCAAAGCTAAAATTTTGATAAATATTATAGCACTGTTTGCGGATTATAACAAATCATTCAAATTAGAGAATATATTCAGCAGTGAGAATACCTTTCTTATATAAAAAAATTGAGTAAAAATTTCGGCAATGTAAGAATTTATTAACAATTGAAAAAATAAAAATTAAAATGTTTAATATAAATGTTGATATATTATACATTTTTATACATTGAATATATTTTACGTCACGTTATAGAAATATGATTTATGAGGAAAAACAAACACATTTTTTGGTTCATCTTCATATGATATATATGTATATAATAAATTCTGTCATTTGAATGTTGAAGTATTCAACACTTGTATTCATATCCTTATACTACTACGTAATCAAGATTCTACGACAAAAGTCGAGTGATATTGTTGGTATAAATAATATGTGGCCCACTTAATTGATAAGTTGGGTGAATTGGTTAATTATCCGCCAATGGCACAGCATTGGGTGGGGTAAATTACTGCGGCGATATCTCCGTCAAATGCAACAAATTGCACATTGACATTCAGACAGCCTTCGGCGAGCTTGCAGTTTTTCCACTTAATTAATTAATCAAGTTGCAACATCCGTCCGTGTGCCACACAAGACACCTCAGCCGCAGCCATATCGGTTTATAGCTCTTTAATGCTAGCCAGTCGGGCGGTCGTGCCGTGGCCGGCGATTGTGGCCAAGGGGGCGGGGGCGGCTCGGGGTGCGGTCCGGGTGCTGGGTGCTGCCCACATGCCGAAGCCTTTCACGCACTTGGCGCTCGACGCACACAAATCAATGCAACACCGCAGAGTGCGGTAAGTGGAAAGCCAGCAAATATTCAATCGAGACACGTAGGTAAATTCGATATGAAGTAATAAGCGGCCCGGCGCGTATCTTGCGCCACATTCATTTAGAACAAGATTACGATTGCGTGGCGAGTGGTTCGCAGCAAGATCCAAGAGCTGCACCGCTGCACCGCTGCACCACTGCACCACACGCACAGCTCCAGTTCCACTTCCAGACGCGGCACGCCCGCTGTCGTTGGCTGTCGCTGTCGCCCAACCCAATCAGCGAGACAAACCCGTACGCACTGCGAGCGTACATTTAAGTAGACTCCATAAATAATAAGTTGTGTCTACTTAGCGACATGTACACACTTTGTAGATTGTACGATACCAGCACACATTTAGGCGCTCTGCGAGCACTCAACTTTGCGACTGTTTTGGCATATGCCACATGAATCGCCCGCTGCCCACCTTGCTCCAAGTACAAGTACCCAAGAAATGTGCGAGATGTGAGTTACAAGTGCCTGAAGGTCACTCGGGGTGGACACAGTGGAGGTGATGAATGATACGCGCAATCAAAGCAAAGTAGCCCAACAATATTCGAAATATATTTCATTCATGTGCATTGTCTATATGGAAGAATTTGTATAATTATATTGGAAATGATCATCATTTAATCTTTCAAGCATTCCAAGTGTACATGAAATATTTAAGTGGTTTTATTGAAATTTTCAATATAACATTTTATGCATTTGAAATTTTTAGAAATTGTTTCTAATAATGTACAGTGCACTGATCGATATATTTGTATTTTTAAATTTAAAAAAAAGAATATGAAATATTAAATTTTAGCTCATTACCTTCTGAATTATTTCTCTCGTATAGTATACTTAATTAAGGATAAACGAAGTTTATAGCATAGAAACCCTAATGGGTTTGTCATTTATTAATTCTTTTATGAATTATATACTTTGTGATTTATTCATATATACTTACTAAAATATACATTAGTGTCTAAGTATCCATAAGTAAGCAAACCTAATTAAATTCAAGCTTTGTTTATTAAAAAGAAAAAGATTAATTTTTTTATTTACAAAAAAATTGATAGTCAAGCGATCAATAGTTATTTTTTTATGTACAAATTGGATCAATTAAGGATTAAATAAATCATTTCCCTTTTTTGCAGCATATATTTTGCTTGGGAGGTGTGCAAATTCTCTATTAGAGATCGGCAGGTTTACACAGGTAGGGGTACTCAACCTTGTTTAATTTTACCTTACTTTAAACAGAGTAAAAACCAAACCAAAAAATGCAATTTCGTATGATCATTGATCGTATGTAATATTTTCACAAGTCAACGCATGATTCAACAGTAAAATCAAAAACAATGAAATAAATAAATACATGGACAAAGCGCCGTCAGACTAAATACATATGTACAGGCACATACATATACTTAGGCATAGCTCTAAACCTAACAACAACTAACAACAACTGAGGTCGCATCGGGTTAGTAATCCAAGTCCCTGACCTGGTTGCCATAGCCGAAGTCCTTCAGATAATTATCGATAGCCAGATCGAAGGAGGACGACGACTCCGGCTTGATCGAGTTCGATTCGGGCGCCTCGTAGGACTTGTCCGGATACGCCTCTGTCTGGGTGGGATACGCCTCGGTTTGTGGCATGGGCAACGGCACGGGCTCCGGCTCGGGCTCTGAATACGACTTGGGTGGCTCTGGTGGTGGTATCGGATACGATGTGGTGCTCTCATAGATGGGCGCTGATGTTGCCACCACCTCCTTGTACGGCGTCTTGGCCTTGGCCACGGCACGTCCCGACGATGCCACCGCTGCGGCGGCTATTTTGATAGTCACCCGATCCTTGGGCACTCGAGCCGGAACATTATTAAACAGCTGCTTGTAATCTGGCTGCAGTTGGGACACCAGCGGCTGTGCTGGATAATATTCCGCTGGCTGTGGCTGTGGCTGCGGACTAGCCGGATAGCCCTTCCGGGTGCCGTAGGCGGTGCTCAGCAGATGCGCCAGCTCCTCCAGCGTATAGTTGGGCGCATTTATGTTGTTCGACGCTGGCGCCGAGGCCGCTCCGGCCGCCTCGCTGTACGACAGGGCATAGGGCTTGTAGCTCTTGCTGGGCGCCGCATTCTTGGGCACGTATTTGCGCTGGTGCGAGTGCGTGTACTCGATTTGGCCGCCGGGCGCATAGTCGCCGGTGGAGGAGATCTGGCTGATCTGCTGCTTGGGACTGGCCACGGACACCTTGCGGCAGAACTCCTTGCAGCCCAGCTTGCACTCGCAGTAGCACTTCTTGTACGTGGAGGGCGTGGTTACGTAGGGCGAAGGGGGCGTGGTATAGACGGGCGGCCTGCTGGTATACGGTGGCCTTGTGGGTGGTCTTGTGGGTCGCATTGTGGGTGGCAGTGTGGACGGCATTGTGGGTGGCATTGTGGGCGTCGATGGCGTTGTGCTGGTTATCGCTGATGTGGAGCCCGTCGTCGTGGGCGGCAGGTTTGTGGTCGTGCTTATCTCGCTGCACGGCACCTGCTCCCAAATCTCCTGCTCGCACTCGGCGCAGTACTGTGGAAAGTGGGCGTGGCTCAGCGCCAGGGCGCTCAACGCGAGCAGCGCAAATAGCGAATTGTGTCGCACGATCATCTGAAAACAGCACGGAAATGGGTCGCTTTAGTAACAGTGCCAGGGGTCGATGACACACAGCTCTCAATTCGCAAATGCGCAATCGATTAATGTTGATTTTAGTCGTCAGTTCTTTTGTACCTTTCAGCACTATTTGGATTTAGTCGATGGCTCCGATTGCGCTTGTTGGCCTCTCGTTGGTCGCGTGCAACTTCTTCGGTGCAATTTGCTGAATAGCTCTTAAATACGTTTTCGCTGCAAATATTACAGCGCTATGCAAATGGGTCGCGGAAGCGTTGCAGCCAGCACGTTCCAAACGCTGCGCTTGCCGGCGCTGGCCAGGCAGCGGGCTGGGCGGGGGATGCCGACGCCGACGGCGACGCCAACGCCAACGCCAACGCTAAACGTATAAAAACATATACATTGCTTGATACCATGCCCATATGCATATATTGGCTATGCTGCAGCCGACACAAACACAATCCAAATCGTAATCACAATCATAAGCGCAGTCTTTGCGCTTCCGTAAAAGAATTTCATGCATTTCTCAGAGTGCTCGCTGATAGCTGGAGCCAGTGCCGGACCCAGAGCCGGAGCTGATCGTTGGATGCTGGCTCCGATTTCAATTCATATTTCAGTTCCAGTTCCATTTTCCATTTTGATTTCTAGCTCTGCACGCATTGACCATTTTTTTGTGTCTGAAGTTTTTGTGCTGACTGCTCGATGGATTTATAAATTCTGTCTCGGTTTGGGTCTGAGTTTGGGTCTGAGTCTGCTTTCTTGTTTCTTCTTCTTTAATGATGAGCAACTTTTCTTATCAATCTGTCGATTAACTTATCAATCGGGAAACATTTTTGTGGGTCTGGACACGTAACGCGCCGATACAAGAGACTCGCTTCAGTTCTCCTCAAATAAACCGAATAACCGATGCAGCAGTGGAAAATAAATCTTATCAGTCCATATTCGTATTAGTCTAGACTATAGACTGTAAAACTTGAAGGCTGTAAAAGAACAAAATTACACCTTCTTCTTTGCCATGAGTCACATTTGATAGTCTTATTGATTTATACTTCATTTTAAGCAAACATTCTCTTTTGTTTACCGGCTTAGTCAGTGAGTAATACTATTAACTTGGTACATACGTGACTATAGTCAATAGTTATTGTCCAATAGTTAGAATCGTAACTTTCATGCAGCCAAAAATTCTTATTTTGCAGAAACGTTATTGTAGAATTATTTAGATGATTTAAGATTAATTTAATGCACTTAAGCAGCCTTTTAATTTTTTATTTAATTTGTATTTATATTTTTGGCTAGACATTCTATCTACATCTTGCCTCCAGGTATCCTTTGCTACACAGACTTTCATTTGCATCACACATGATTTCTGTTTCAGCAGAAGTGAGTGAACAAAAATTGTTTTGCCTTTAGAAAATTGTAACTGTTTTCTTTTGGCAAATATATATTGACCCAACTTTCCAAACTCAAGTTAATTACATATTGTTAACTCGCCCCTTCAAGATGTATATCAGATATATTGCATTGCTACAACACAGATATATTTTTCAATGCACAAATTTGTTGCATGCATATATTTTGTTGGAAATAATAATAATAATTATGATATTTACATCAAAAGTTTCTTATATATATATGATATATATCTACATATATGTGACATTGCTTCATTGAAAGTAAGGATTTCTGTCTATTATATATGCCATTATTTTAACCTCCAAATATTTGGAATTTAATTACTAGCTCGCTGCCTGTGAATTTTGATATATAAACAAATTTAAAAAAAAATATTGTTTTGTTGTTATTATTGGTATTTCTGGCATTTCTATTCGCTAATCGTTTTAGAATTCGAATTTTCAAATGTTTAAATTAAATTAATGTTTACTCATCATGCTATAAGTAATATTAATTTTATTATGTTGCGATGAATTTTGCAGGCAGTTTGTCTTAGAACAAATTAATGAGTAAGCATACTTAATTCTGCATTAACAACAACAATGGCAAATTAAAAGTTAACTTAAATTGGCAATGCGTGTTTGGAATGGCTTCGCTCCCGCATAGACCTGTACTTTGGGATGGCGACTGCTCTCGTCAAGCGGCACTGCTTCCACCTCGTCCGGATCCGCGTTCTGGTCTGGCTCTTCATCGAAGCTGCGTTTTTTCAGCTTTTCCCATTTGCTGGTTGCCGGCTTGGGTCCATCGATGGCTGTGGCAGTGATACTGCCACTGGCTGTGGCGCTGGCTCTGGGCATGCTCAGGTCTATGGTATCGGATGCGTTGGCGGAGCTGGTCAGACGCTTGAGCATTTCGCGATAGTGCGGCTGATCCTCGGTTATGAACTCTGGCTCTTCCTCTGGGTTCAGGATCTGATAGCTGGGCGTACCCAGCTCAAATGTGGTCGCATCGCCCTGCTGCACTTTGTTCTTCAGCTCAGTTGTGTCCCAGCCATACTGCTGGCGCAACGGCGCCATCCAGGCCCCATCTTCGCCAGCCACCGGCTCCTCGGCTGCAATAGAACCGAGCGCCATTAGCACCCAGATGACCCAGCTGAGCATCTGTCGTGTAGGCACTGTGTCGCTCATTTTGATACTGATCGCTCCAAGTCAGCGGCATCAATCGTTGATTTTTGGCTGGGGGCAATAGAAGTTCGACTCTCCCAGCTTGCACGTGCGCCGCCCGAAAGAGTTGGAGACGTTAACACTACGTGAGATTATCAACTTCTATGTCTAGTTTATCGGAGCATCTGTGTTTTCTGCTTAACATTCATGTGGCTTTATCTAACGATGACACATCACACGAGCAGACGCGTATCTGAGTAATCATGAGACATTTACTCGTTTACGAAGTGAAAAGAGTATACTGGCTTTGTCCGTCGTGCTTGCTGTCCATCCGTATAAATACACTTAAAACCATCAACCAAATTCACAATAATATTGACTCGGCTCTCAGATCCACAGCTCCCATATTTCAAACGCCCATAACTTTGTCAAAACTGAACCGATTTTCACGTCTGATGGCATTTGTTCATGGTTTGTCCTCTAGATTGATTCTGCAATTTAAAATATATGCATTATTGAAAATAAATTTTTTTCGAATTTTGTGTGAAAAAAAGCATGTACCCCCCCCTTACTCATTTTGGAAAAAATTTTTTTTTCAAAATTTAGAATCCGGAATTTCTATTTTTAATCGATTGTGGTGGTCACAATTAGTATAAAAAACATCATTAAAACCGATTCTGAGGGGGTCAAATTTTTTGTCAAAAATCATGTAAAAATTGACAAAAATTTTGACATGTAAAGCTCTCGGATCCATAGCTCCTATATTTCAAACGCCCATAACTTTGCCAAAACTGAACCGATTTTCACGCCAGATGGCATTTTGTTCATGGTTTGTCCTCTAGATTGATTCTGCATTTAAAATATATGCATTATTGAAAATTAATTTTTTTCGAATTTTTTATGAAAAAAAGCATGTACCCCCCTTACTCATTTTGGAAAAATTTTTTTTTCAAAATTTAGAATCCGGAATTTTTATTTTTAATCGATTGTGGTGGTCAGAATTAGTATAAAAAACAACATTAAAACCGATTCTGAGGGGGTCAAATTTTTTGTCAAAAATCATGCAAAAATTGACAAAAATTTTGACATGTAAAGCTCTCGGATCCATAGCTCCCATATTTCAAACGCCCATAACATTGTCAAAATTGAACCGATTTTCAAGATTGATGGCATTTTTTTCATGAATTTTCTCTACATTGATTCTGCATTTTTAGGTTAATATCTCCGACAAGTTTAGACAATCGATTAGCAAATTCTGATTAATTGACCCTCTAAAGTAAAGAAGTATATATATTCTTGACTTTAAAATTTTAATTTTAACTTAAAAATGTAACCATCTGACTTTAAATGACAAAATGGTTTGGTTTGGGCTTAGGTTCAGCACAATTCGGTTCTGTTTATGATATTAAAAAGATTAATAATCTTTATTATTTTTTACCACAGTTAGACAAAAACATATTTTCTTTATTATAAAAACCCATAGATATTGAATATGTTTTTTTCTAGATTTCGTAGACTTCTAAGTAGAGAATGTTTTTATGTTTTATCCAACGAAACCAAAACAATTATTTTGTGCTCTTCTAGAGAACAGATTCAATATATTTATATATATTTATGTTTGTATGTAAGTACGATGCATCTTTATAATGTGTTTTGATTGATGTAGCAAATAATGTATGTATATAACTTAAATATGTATAATGAATGCCAGATAGTTGCAGATTCCTTGGAGGCTCATACAGTTCGTGAAGTTGAGATGTAGTCGAAATATGATCAGTTGCTCAGAATGTCTTACGGCACTCTAGTATTTGTACTGTGCCGTGGGTCCCGACACAGACACGTAATTGCCCTCCGCCGGCTCGGCGGCCTTGAGAATGCCCTTGGGCGCATAGTGGACCAGGGGAGCTAAGGGCAGCACAGGCGACACCAGCTTGGTGGCAATCAGCTTCTTGGGCTCGAGCGAGGGCTGGGGTATCTTGATGTCCGTGGGGTCACGGCGGACAATGGCATTGAAACCGTTGTGGGCATCCGACGTGTAATCCACGGTGCGCAAATAGCCATCGGAATCGATGAGCGTGTACTGGCCGATGACCTTGTCGTCCTTGCGTGTCTCCTTCTGGCTCTTGATGTCGCCCGTGTGCGGATCATTGACTGACCAGTTGAACTCGTATGCCACTGGCCCATAATCCGGTTCCGGCTGCAGCTCCAGTGCCCATACGGCACTGGTCAACGCCAGGCAAATGCAGAACAAATAGCTGAGCTAAAGGACCCCAATTAGGACTTGCAACCATTCATATATTTCCAGTCCAACTTACTTTTCCCATCATTTGAATGTGAATATATTTGGCGTTTCCTTTGACTCGAGAACTGTGTACGCACACGACGCTGATCGGAATCGTTGTAATTAATCTGGGTAGTCCTCAGCGTTTTTATACTCCACGCATGACAGCCCCAACGTCTCAATCTCGCACTTAGCCTCCGTCTCAGTGGATGTGGCAATGAGATAAAGCACCCAATGCGAGTACCACGAAAATGTGGAGCGCGCTCATTAGGTGAGCCATGAAATAAAATCATAAAACATGAAATGCGCAAAGTGCTCACTTGGCCAAAACCAAAAAACAAGAGTGCTCTAGTCGGGAGAGCCCGACTGGGAGATACCCTGATTCCCGCTGCAAGCTGTCCTTATCTACATTTCATACATTGCATCTATGTACAAAAGAATTTAGATTCCATCATCTAGTCTCCTAATCAAGAAAATACTTTATGGGGTCGGAGATGCTTCTTACTGCCTGTTGCATACACTTGCACAAAACCACTATACCCTTTTTACCCATTGTCAACAGGTTCAGGGTATAAAAACTCTGCCTCAACACGCAGAAAATTAAAACCAGCGTAGAATAAGGCTTACGTATTTACTATTAATATATTGCATCATTTGTTTTTACAAAGGGTTCAAATAAAATCGATATTCCATTTATCTTAATCTTTGTTTTATAAACGCATTGCTCTCAGATTTTATATGAGCCCTTTAGTCTATTTTAATTATATAGAAGTTGATTAAGAGAAACTAGTTCTCATATTTGATAAATAAAGGGTTAAATAAAATTCTTAAAAATCACATATAAATCATTTAAATAAAATCGAAATTTTTTTGAATTACAATTAATTAAGAATATTTTTAAAGCCTTTACAACAATCTCAATCATTTAAATTCTATACAATATTTTCTTGGCTTTTAGCTGCATGTAAATGCAATTAAATAATTTGTTTATTTCCACATCGACAAATGGTAAGACAATGCCTGCCAATAGTAATAATGAAATATGTATCTCAAAATAATCTAAAAGATCATTAAAATATTGAACATTCATTATTGCCGTGTGCCGCCACGGACCTTTGGCTATTTAGATCCTCCCGCGATTTGGCTAATTGAGTTGGCCATAACTTGTTTGATGTCGCTTACAAATATTTTAATTAATCGCCATTAGACGGCGTTTGCCTTATTTGATGGCTTCAAATTCAGGTTACACTATCACGTTTTCAATACTCTAAAGTTATATTAATTTTTCTTGTTTGTGGCATGTGCACTTGTAAGGCAGGCGTAACTTGCTTCAAACTGGGTTAAACATACCTACTACCACTAAGTGCAAAATAAGATCAAATTTTGCATACCAGCTTTTGCATTTGCACTTGTCGTGAACTGTGGTCTTATGGCCAGAAGACCTGATTGTGCCGTTATAGATTATGAAAGAGCTTCGAATGCGTTTGAGGGCTGTCGGCAAAAAGTTATGCATAAGATTAATTAGAAACTGGAAGACATTAATTACGAGATTAATTAGTAAACATCTCTAACATGCCATAAAACATAATTGGAGTGATTATGATAGAATTATGATAGAATAATTTTTTATAAAGTCGTGGCAAGAATTAGCTCGAAATATAAACAGAACCATCGACAATTTGTTTGTGGTCTCCATATTTAAATAAAGCCTAGTCAGCAAAATGAATTTCAATACATAAACATAGCTATTTCTTTATAAACAAAATTTATTTGATAAAATGCAGTATTTTATTTTTAGTTTTTGTTAAGTTAAACATTCCAATTATATTCGGTTATAAAATTAACACAATTAAGTAGCCGATTGGTTTGTACAAATTTTTGTCTTAAAGGCCAATTTCACTTGAAATTGTCATTAATTTGCATAAAATACAATTTGTACAATTTCTGGCAGCATATACATTTATTTGTTGCATAAAATGTATATGCTGATCAAAATTCCAAATGTTTTTCAATTTTAATCTTCCTCCTCCTGCTTTCTCTTCAATTTGTCGCCAGCAAATTCCTTTTCGGCTCGATAATTAGTATAGCGAGACTCGGAATCAGAACTGATTTCGCTACCTGCTTCGACGTTGACATCTGAGTCATCAACTTCATCCGTGGAGCTGGCATCCGCTTCCGCTTCCGCTGCCGCTGCAGCAGCCACTGCCACCGATACCGCGGCAAGTTGCGTCTTCACTTCTTTCAACTCTGTTTCCAATTTTTCATTCCGCACGCAAAAAATTGCCTCCTGCGAAAATGAATTTAATAAAATCTGCATAGTTTGCTTGCCTTGGCCTAGTTACGATCTCCAGTTTGAGTTCCATATCATCAATAATTGCACTGGACTGGTCCACCGCCATTTTTAACGTTGCCAGCATCAGCATCATTTCATTGCCTGCGCTTTGCTGTGACCGGGCTTTTTCGAACTTCATTTGTTGCTCTAAAAAAGGAGGGTTAAGGAACTGGGTCGCACTTAAATTGGAACCTACCCAAATTCCGTTCAGCAACCGCTGTCTTCGTTATCAGCCCTGGCAGCGTCCCCTGCCGCATGAATATCTCCTCCAGCCCCTTGCAGCGCTGCACCTTCACCAGGTAGGCATCATGCAGTTCGTTGTACTTCTTCTTGTGCATTCGCAGTGTCTCCTCCAAACGTTGCGCCTTGAAACTAGCTTGTATACACGTGTCCTGATTATTTTTGGCTTTATTCAGGCTATAGGACAACAGTTGAATCTTTTCCTGCAGACGAGCATTTTGTGCCTTAACTAAGACCACAATTGGAATCTAAAATTAAATGTTGTTCTTTTCGATATTGCGTATACGCACCGGTTGCAAGCTCTGCGCTTGGAGAAGGTCGTTCCATTTTGCAATCAACTTTTGGACTGTTTCTATTAGTCAGAAGGGCCCCGTTCCTAATCAATTCATTTGAAAAGCGATACTTTACCTATCAGTGATTTTATTGATAATTGTTGCAATATCGCAAAAAGAAAATGGAAAAATGGGAAAATTAAATTTGTTTTTTATTACAAATACAAATTTTTGTTGTCTGTAGTAACGATAAATTGAGGAATATGGGAAATAATGAAAAAATTGAGTTGTATCTTATATTTTCAGAATCTGGTTATGTAGCCCTGGTCAGAACTTACAACAGTTTAACAGTCATTTTCCAGCAGCATATTGGACTTCAAAGCTCTCTGATAAAAAGCTTGTACATTATTTGGTTTCAACATTTACCGGCTTAAATATGGGGTTGAACTAAAATTGACATGACTTCTGATTAAAAATCAGGATCAAAATCATGCAGTTTTGTTATAAATAGTAAATCTCATTGGATTTATAAAAATGTTTAATTTAAGTATTTAATTCCAATTATACTCAACTTAACAATAAATTTACAATTATTATATTTATTATAATACACAATTAAGTAGTCAATTTTTTGCAGCACATACTGTATTAAAAATGTATACACTGAGTAAAACTTGCAAAAGATTTCCAGTTTCAATCCGCCTCCTCCTCCTCTTCCTTCTCCAATTTGTCGCGCACCGTGCGCTGCCAGCGGGAACGCAAAAGTTCACGTCTCATGCAATTGCTTTCCGCCTCGATAGTTTGCATTAGCTATAATCGAAATCGATAGTGTTATCGCTGTTGTCAACGATAACCGTTTGCTTTGACTTACGCTATTTGTCATGGCAGCGCGTTCCAGCGAATCCGCATCAGCGTCATCGATCTTCAGGCAGCACTCACAACTGACCGAGGCCGCATGCTCCCGTTGGTTGCCTGCTTCGTATTTGGGCGGTGGCTCGTCTTCATCGATGGCCGCTGGCGCTGCCGCAGCCGCAGCCTCTGCCGGCGGCGGCGTCACCAGTTTCGCCTTCAGCTCGGCCAACTCTTCGCGCAAGCTTTGATTCTGCGTCTCCAGCAAATCAACCTGCCGAAGTGCATTAGTTAAGATCTGAATAAGTTGTTTTAGGCTGGTCTAGTTACGCTCTCCAGCTCAAAGTCCATTTCATCAATAATGTCATAGGACTCGTCCAGCGCCTTTTGCACCTTCGCCAGCTTCATCTCCAGCTGCTTCAGCTCCGCTTCGTTGCTTGTGCTTTGCTGTGACCGGCGTTTCTCCAGCAGCATTTGTTGCTCTAAAGAATTGGGTCACGTGTCGCACTTGAAGTGTATTGGTTCGACCTACCTGAATTCCGTTGGGCAATCGCTGACTTCATTACCAGCCCTGTCAGCGTCTTCTGCCGCTTGAACATCTCCTCCAGCACCTTGCAGCGCTTCACCTTCTCCAGGTAGGCATCGTGCAGTTTGTTGTACTTCTTCTTGTGCAACTGCAGCGTCTCCAGAATACGATCGCGTTCCTCCTCCAACTGAAATGCCCTGATCTTCGCTTCCACATTCACTGTGGCGTTCGTGTTCTGATCCGTTGAGGCGCGATTCAATCGATGGCGAAGCAGTAGATTCTCCTCCTCCAGGCGGGCATTCTGTGATTTAACTACGAGCACATTTTGAAATCTACAATTACAACTTGTTCTACTTGATATTGCGTATACGCACCGGATGCCAGCTCTGCATAAATTATTTGCATTGCCGATTTGGATTGTCGCTCCATTTTGCAACCAACTTTTGAACTGTTCCTATTACGCAGAAGGGACTGTTTCTATTACTAATCAATAAACAAAAAAGATAAGCTATCTTTTTATTGCTAATTGTTGCCATATCTTAGTAAAAAAGAAAGAGTAAATTAAATTCACGTTTTTGTTTAAAATATAAAATGTATGTGTATTATCAAGATGAAATGAAAAATAGGAAAAATAAAATAAATAATTCAGTTATTTATTATATATTCAGAATCTCGTTATGCAGCCCTGTATAGAATTTACAACACTCTTACCACCATTTTTCTAGCAACCTATCGGACTTAAAAGCTCTTTCGAAAAAAGCTTATACTTTACTTGGTTTCGAAATTTGCTGAAATATGGGGTAAACTAAAATTGAACTTCCAGAAGTTTTGCCATTAAAAGTGCATCGCATAGAAGACATCTACCACCCTACCTATATAATGTTCCTGATCAACAGCCGAATCGATATAGCCATAAGCACCTGTCCATCTTTCTGTTTATATGCAAAATATATATTACTGAAACGTTGCACAGATCCGTTTTTTTAGTATTCCAGCCAGTATATACATACATATGTATTTCGGAGTCTGCCTTATCCGACAATAAATTGTATACATTAAAAATCAGAATATCAATTTGAATAAAAACTCAATATTTGCATTTGTCTAGTACATTTATTATTTAATTTGTTTGTAGAGTCTCATGTTTTCATTTCATGTATTATTTTATATTGTTTAGTTATTCAATATTTTCTCTAAATAAAAATATGCATTTCTTAATATCCTACATATTGTTTATGTTTAATTTACTCGCACCTAATAGTTACGTAGCTAAACTGTGTTTTAAAATCCACTTATATTGTACATATAATGTCAGTGTGTATAATTGCATATCTATTGTGTGGATTGCTGCTGGGGTGCGCGACGTGATCATGTGTATGTATGTGTGTGTAAACTTAAGATATATGTTTATTTGAAATCGAAATACAACTTATAGCATACGCAGCAGAACGGCTTTTACAAATACATGCAATATAAATTATTTGAATACGCAGAATTGTAATCATGAGAAATCACACGAAATAATTATGAAAGCTGGCCGTTCCTTTCAAATGTACAGATGCAACTGTGTAATAAGTATCCAACAGATACCAACTAAATGTACTTAACCAAGATATATTAACTATATATATGCGCAGTTACTTGCTACCTAAAATGCGTAGGCATTTCTTTTGTGTATATTTAATTGATACATTTAAGGCATTATCGCTTAAAGTACGACACTCTGTATTAAAATGTGGCCTATGCGGCTTTAATTAATTGTTTGTTATACTAGAACAGGATAGTAAGGAATTCGTTCTACGCTCGTCGAGCTATCAAAATACGCTTTCTATGTGAGACTCGAGCCTTCGTTTTCTTTTCTTTTTTTTGTTGTCATTGTGTTCTGATATGAGTTCCTTATATAGCTTTATTTTCTCTATTCAGTGTAGTTTTCAAACATTACGTTTTAATATTATATTTATTTATTTTTCTTTTTTACTCACACATTATTTCACAGCACAATTTCCATTGACAATTGTTAATATATTGATATTATTAATTCAGCTGCTTTTTCTATTTTATATTGTTATATTCTTTAAAATTCTGCAGTCAAAATGTTTTTACATTATAAATTTTTGTATTTCGAAACCGAGATTGCACAATATATTGAGTAAAAGCTTTACGGATAAGCCAAATCAGGAGCTTACAGGAGCGATTCTTACAGGCTGGAATTTGATATTTGGGTGTGATTTTAGGGGCTCATCGGATTACAAATATCTTGAATTTTGGCAGCTGGCAACGTGTGCTCCGTCTGATCTCAGCTGATAATAGCTATTGTGCTCACATCGTGGTTTGAACTGTAACTTCGGCTCATGAAGAACACTCAATTAGCTCTTATAATGTAAATGGTACGAATACAATATAAAATATGCCTATCACAAGGAGCTAAGACTAATATTTTGCAATATGCTTACTCAATAAACTATTTATAAATATTGTTTGCAATGCTCCAAATATGAACTTCAGTGAAACGGTCCGAACATTGTATAAAAAGATTATTTCTTGATTTCTACGAAGACAGTACAATTGAACACTTGGTTGTAAGTACAAAGAAAGCAGCTCGTTTCAGCTCTTTTAAGGAAATTATATAGTGACGACACGGGGATGGGTTGCTTGCCAGGAATGTGTATATAGGCTACTGTTGTCACAAACCGAATCAGCTTAAAGCTATGTGAGACATTGGAGAGATTGCTACGCTATGCACAGGAACATATTCAACTACCGCAACTACAAGCGGACCGAAGTCGACTCCTCGTCGTCATCATTGTCGTCAATCAACTCATTGCGATCATCGTCAATCTGGATCTTGTGGTGCGAAGTATTCCGCGTGTGTTGCTGTTGCTGCTGCTGCTGCTGCTGATTTATTGCGCGGCTCGAGGCACTGGTCGCATTTATCGGTGCAACTGCTGCGGCTTCTATGTTGCTGCCACTGGGCAGGATGCTGTAATTCAATTCTTTCGAGTTGGTGCGACGATGGCGCAGAATGCTGAGACTGCTTGTTGATGGGTCCGCTAAGGCGACTTGACTGTTCAGGTCCTTGGAATTGTTGCGCGAGTGGCAACGCGATCCGGAGGCGGCCTCTGTTTCATTGGAGTTCTTCAGCTTGCTGGCATCAGTGACCACATTCTTCAGCACATTGACATTCTTTTTGGGATTGATGTGATGGGAGTGCGGATGGCGCAGAAAGTCCGCATCGAAACGTATGTTGTTGGGCATATAAATCTGATCGTAGCTGTGGTTGCGCGAATGCTTCTTGACGAAATGACCACAGCCGGTGGTCAGCTCATCGTCGTCATCCTCCTCGGCGCAGTCCTGCGGCCGCAGCTGGTTCTGTATATAGCGTATGGGCAGCGTTGGATCATCGCGCAGCGTCTTGTGGCGCGCATCGTGCGGATTGAGATCCGTGGAATGATTCCGCGTGTGCGACTGCAGTTTCTTCAGATTCCGGTACTTCTCGCCGCCGGTGTCTGCGCCGCTGCTTGCCACATTGTGATCCTTAGCAAAGCTCTTAATCATCTTAACATCGCACGAAGCGCTGCGGAAATGCTTCTTTGACTTGGTCTGCGGCAGATTGCAAGTGCCTCCTGGCGGCAACACCTGTCCGTACTTGTCGTAGCTGCAAGAAAACATAGTTAGGCCTTGGTCCAATATGAATCACGACACACCTACCTGTGCTCCAGCTGCATGGTGCGCGAATCGTTGCGCGAGTGCCGCAGCAAATCAGTTGGAATGATCAGCTCCCCATTGCCTCCAACGAAACCAGTGCCAGGATCCCCGCCAGTCAGTTTCTCCTCAAAAACTGCAAGGGTATTAACAAGTTTATATCAGTGGAATAGCAAAAATCCAATTATACAGTTGAAAAACACAATTAAGAAACTTAAACAGAACGTTTAAAGCAAACCAACATATTAAGAGATTGGTAAATTAAAAGTACAATATCAATATTAACAAAGAGAGAGTAAAAGAAAATAAAAGTTAAAAAAATAAATATCATACAAAATATATAACAATAACAATAATATTAATTATAATGATAATAATATCAGAGGCTTTTAAAATGTAATTCATATAGGTAAAAGATTATAATAGGTCTATAAAGTTTAAATTTTCATGGATGTAATCTCCGAACAACCATTGTATTAAATTGCTTAGAAGTTCTTAAAAAGTGCTTAACATTTTTGGCTATTTTTCAAATCAAAATAAAATTAAAATATAAAATGACGTATATAATAACTAAACATAACTAATAAATGCATACTCTATCAGAAGGAAACCAGTTTTGATAATTTATATATAAATTAAAAGAAAATGAATAAATAAAGTTTTACCTAACAAACTAAATTATATTTAATAATTTTATATGTTGTACACAGTGACATTAAGACTCACGCTTGTCCAGACTGATGATGGATCCGATAATGGGATCGCTGGCATTGAGGGGCTTCATTTTCTCGAGCTGCTTGCGCCGGCGCACAAGCAACCAGTCCACAATAAAGATGAACAGGGCCACCAGTTTGACCGCGGCACAGAGACCCACATACCTGGAGGAGAAGAGGGGCATTTGAGGGGCCTGCTGCTGGGGGCTAGCGAATTGGGGGGCTTACTTGTAACGGAACTTCTCGATGTCGTAGATAAGGCAACGACCGCCTTTCTCGCCACAGGACGACTTCCACAGCAGGCAGGTGGAGTCGATGAGGTTGCCGAAGAGTATGGGTGCGGGTATATAGCCGAACAGTCGAAAGATGACGAACTGCATGCCGAGGGCAAAGGAGCGCTCCTCCTCGGAGACGGAGCGCAGCACGATCATCAGCAGTGGCATCTGCGTCGATGCCACAATGAATGTCATGAAGAAGAGCAGTATGAGGAATGGGTAGATGGTGCGACAGGGCGTGGCACAGGGCCCGGCGGTGGCCACCGGGACCACAGTGACCTCGGCAAAGTCTTCGTTGGCGCTCAGAGCCTGGGCCTGGCTGCCGCCGGCGCCACGGTAAATGCTGCTTGAAATATTGGCGTGAACACCTGAGGGAGAAATAAATGAGATAAGTGAATTTAAAGATTGTCTTGGTTCGAGGCAGTTCGAGGCATACTCACAGGCACAGTTCGTGTAGTTTGAACTGGAGGAGAAGGCAGTGCAGCCTGCATGGCACGGACTAAAGTAGGTCAGCCCGTTGTTGCCGCAAACGGGCTCCACCTCGCTGGTGAGGCACTCGCAGCCAAAGTTGCACGCGGCCGTCAGATTCACCTGGAAGGGCTGATCCAGCGTCGAGCCGTGCTTGGTGTAATAGGGTATCGTGGTGCCGGCCATCTTCAGATTGTCGCAGCCCAAGAAGAACAGTAGCGCATAGCAGGCCAGGCAGATGACGTTCGTGATGAGCACAAACTGGACGGCGCCCTTGGGCTTTAGCTGAAAGCGCTTTAGGACGCAGCCGCCGATAAAGATGCCAATGCAGGCGCCTGGCACGGCAATGGAGCCGGTGAATATGTTGGCCTGGCTCTTGCCCAGACTAAACTGGGTCTCCAGGTACTTGGGCAGAAAGACCACGAAGCCGGACACAATCATCAGTTCCATGCAAGCGCCGAGGCAGGTGACAATATACACCGGATTCTTGACCAGGCGCAGCATCGATTGCGGTATATCCTTAATATCCTTGCCGTAGCCGGTGTCCACTTTGGGCGGTGTCTGGGCCTCCTCCTCTTTGCTGGTCACCGCAACGATCTCCTTCTTCACCTTGCCCAGCTCATCGGTGATCGCAGCACTCGAGTTGTTGGGCAGTGCCAGCTGCACAACACTGCTCTTGCGAATCTTCTTCTTCTCGCGGGTGAGCACTTTGGGAAAGGAGAAGAACGGCACCGCCACCACCAGCAGGATGACTCCGCAGAGCAGGAAGCCGCCCCACCACATGCCCACCCAGCGGCGATCGCCGGGCGCTGCAAGAAGATCAGGCCAAGATTAAAGATATATATACACAAATGTAGACATAAAATTTCTATTTAATAACAGTTCAACATTGGATTAATCTGCACTTAAGTATTACGGAAAGAATTAACTGTATAGATTTAGCTAAAAAATTTGCCTACAAATACATTTGAAAGTTCATCTGGCTTATCTGATATGAAGCTATAACTGGGCAGGAAAGGGCTCTTGAGGTTAAAAATCATCATGAAAATCTGTTTTATTTTGACAAAATTACAGGACTTTTAATCTGGCAACTATGGATACAGCATTTAAATTTATGCAGACTTGATTTTGCAACGGCGTAATATTATGAGTTAAAAAACAGTTATATATTCATTTAGAAAAAAACCGCGTTTAAATTATTATTAGTACGGATTGCCAAACTTTTTTTTAAATCTCAAATTGTTCAAATATAATATTGAATATCCTCCGTCACGAAATCGTATATTAGAAGTTTTGGGGCTTGAATATGATTTCGTCACTAGATTGATAAAAAATACAGCTATAGAACTCTTATAAGAAATTCGTCGAATTGAAGGAGAGGAAAATAGTGTCAAATTTTAATTGTAGTGTTGTTAAAAAGTTCTTAAAGCTTTTACCAAAAAATTTTTAAAATGAATTAATTGCAGTTCAAGAAGAATATTTTATTATATAGTGTTTTAAAAATGCTTAATACCTCAGCTGTCCGTATTTATCAACACTGTGAAATCATTTTATTAGTCACATTCGCTTTAATAAGTCGAATTATTTAAGATAATGCCCTATACAAGGTCTTCTAGCTTAAAGTGGCATTTAAATATTGGATTAATCCTGCAAAATAGTTCAAGAGTCAAGATTCAAACCTTTTGAAACAGTTACTTGTATATAAAGTGCTTAAAAACTATATTTGATATATTGGATTAATCCTGCAAAATAGTTCAAGGGTCAAGATTATAACCTTGTATATAAAGTGTTTAAGAAATTTATTTGATATATTGGATTAATCCTGCAAAATAGTTCAGGAGTCAAGATTCTAACGTTTTGAAACAATTACTAGTATATAAAGTGCTTAAGAACTTTATTTATTTTTTCCACAATTAACTCAACGTCAGTTTAAGCTAATGCCATTATGTTCATGTACTCACTTATGGATATGATGGTGGACGACAGCGAGTCCATGTGAAAGGAGAGCAAGTAGGCGCCGAGCAGGAAGCCAACGACTGGTCCAAACGCCGCCATGCTGTACATGCAGCCGATGTACATCGAGGAGCTCTCGGTGCGCACATGATCGTCCACGTAGGTGGTGCCCAGTGTGAAGAGGGGACTGCCGCCGCAGCCCAGCAGCAGCTGGGCGAGCACAAAGAGCAGCACGGGCCCCGTCGTGGAGGCCTTGCCCTCCAGGCAGTTGTCCTCGCGCAGCGTGTGCGGCGCCAGCGGCTGATTGGAGAGGCCGCTAGAGAGTCGTCCCAGGTCCATGTCCTGGTCACGCACCAAGGCGCTGCGGCAAATGTTGTCACTGCTCTTGTTCTTGATCGCAATGCCCGGATTGGGCTCCCCGGTGAAATGCGGCACCATGAACACCAGCGAGCCAATGCCCATGATCACCGCCCCGATGCCAATCCAGACGGGTATGTGACGCCGGCTGCCCAAATAGCTGACAAAGATGACGGTTATAACGTTGCCGATCTCGTAGCTGGACGCAATCAGGCCCGAGTAGCTGGAGGGTATCTCGAAGCGCTTCTCAATGGTCGTGATCACCGAATTGATGTAACCAGAGCTGAGCGCCTGCTGCATCATCACCAGCAGCGACAGCAGCAGCACGAATATCTTAATCCTGGCGAATCTTTGAATGCCATACGGCCGGCAATTCAAGATGCCGCAGTCTCCCGAACTGAACTGCTCCTCGTCCTCGTCATCATCACGTGGCAGATCGGCATTAGTGCATTTGCCAGAGACCGCCGCCGCCGCCGCTGCCGCGGACGGCTGTCGACTGTGGCCCTTAAGGACAACGTTGTCCAGTGCGGAGGACGCTATCGCCGTTGTCGTTCCGGTGGCTGGTTTGGACATGTGCGAGCTGTCCTGCGTGGCATCTATGCTGCTATCGTCGCCGCTGTTCGTTTCCGAATAGAGGCCTGTCATCTGGTACATTGATTCCTGTCGCCTGCAAGTGGACAAAACAATCAGCTCCTGGTCCAGTGAGTAGTTTGCCACTCTATGTTCATGACTTTTCTTGGCCGAAAAGTAATCGGAACTTTGATTTTGAAACAGGCTTAAAACAATAATTTAGTTTAATTTTAAAATTTGACGTTCTTACGATCAGGCAACTAAGAACCTATTACAACCTTAAGAACTTCAAGAAGTATCTATCTTAAAACAACCCCTAATGATGACAATAGCTAAAGATTATAGCTGCCAATATTTGTGCAGTAATTAGCCCATATTTATAGTGCAAATTATGTATGCCTAATTCGTTGTTGTCCGTTATTACGATTTTCCTGTTGTGTATGAAAATAGCCCTTATTACCGACCCCAAACTTTGATTACAAACATCAACTTTAATTTGTTCATTCCGGAAAATCCCAAAAAAAAAAACACTTTAGAATAAATATGATTTTGTGCTGTAATCAATTTTGACTTTCAAAAACACAAACACAACAAAAATTGATATTCTCTAAAATGTAAATAAGTCTATTGTTAACATTGACTGACAATCACTGACACTTAAGTCCTCAATTCCCGGCCTAGAACTTTGCATTGTTTGCCCATTCGAATTGAAGGACTGCGGCGAGGACAACTCACTTGTGCTCAATACCCGATTCAATGTCAAACAAAGGCTTTTCTTTTCAGACGAGAGGCCGAGCCACTGTGGCAGCCAATTCGCGGAGTAAATGAATATACGGCCCAAAGGGCTCACGTGCCCGACAGACTGTGCCAGGCTGGCTCTGACTTGTGCAACGATATAGCCGTCCATCAATATTTCAATATATCTGACCCGAGTTGTCGTCGTAATCGACTGCCATCGATTGTGTCTATCCCTAATGAATTATTGAAGGCAGGCAATTTCTTTGCCAAGTTAAGTCGCCCCCACCACCCCCGGCTAATTACGAATAATTCGAATAGTCGGCTAAAGTTTGTTGTGAAGTATCGATAGGTAGGATAGTGTCGAGCTATGTTTGCGCGGCCAAGGTGTCAATTTATGGGGTCTAGGAAATGCCGACGACGAGTGTCGTGCGCCATTGCACATTTTCTCACCTGTGACCTTTGCGATGTGCCGTGCCCGTGGCTCCGCCCGCCTCGGCATCGCTCATGCAAACAGCTGAACCTGAACCCGAACCTGAAACGGAACCGGTGCCGTTGACAATCCCCGTTGCCGAGCTTGTCACCGTGCCCGCGGTGCTTTTGTTTGCTCCGACGCCCGCTGCATCTGCTGTGGCCGGATTGAACTCCTGCTCGAAGGAGGGATTCGTGTACTGTTCTGTGTGTGTGTGCTCTGGACCGGATCTCTTGGCTGACATAATGTTGCATTTATGTTACTAAACCACCCGTATTCCACGACCATTCAATCAGTTCGTTTGCGTTTCTATTGTGCTAACTGTGCTAAGGCTTTGTGGCATGGTGCTGCAAGTAACAAAGAAGAAGGAAAATGATTGATTATAGCGTTGATGAGGGCATATATGCTAACAAATATATTCAAAGCTGCACAAATTAAAGCAATACGAGAGGTAAGTGTTTGTGGTTGGTGTAGAAATAATAAACTAAACTTTATTTTGTAAGTCTAAATATTTTATTTAAATAGTTAGGTCTTTAATTTGAACAGATATTGAAGTATTTCTTTATGAAATTGAAATTAGAGTAATTTGGAAAATTTATAGCATGCAATATCAACCCACAATTGATATTAGAGTATGTTTTAATATGACTGTGAAGTGAATTATTATGGTGTCAAACCATAGGGAGATATGCTAATACTTGAATGTGAAGCCATTTATTTAATCTGATATACTGATATGTCAGCCGTCCAGTCCCATATTACCAAGTTCTCATATATAGATACATGTGATGTATTATGCCAATCAACATTTCTGTGTTGTGTAGAAATTTAGTCGTAATTTGAAAGGAACATTAATTAATGACACGGTGACTATAGAAAACTTATGTTTATGAAAATTAAGTGACCATGGAGTGCATATAGAAATAGCGTCAGTGTTGAGTAGAATTAAAAATCCGGCCATTTTGCTTAGCTCGGAACCCGCATCTCACCTCTACAGCCAGAACTAAGAGGCTGCAGACTTTATACCCGCCTTAAATAATTTTTATTCAAGTATCACAGAATCTGCACAGAAGTCAAAGAGTTAATGCATCTCAACAGAAATGCGAATACGCACATTTGACGTGCGTGGCGGACGATTCACTTCCGGGTGTCCTGAAGGGTGTTGGTTTCTATTGCGCGCCTAATTGTGCCTTAAATCTTTGTGGCAGCCAACGTCAAGTGGCCATGAGCTGCTGCACATGCGGCACTGCCAACGGAATAATTACGGAAGGCGCCTGCCAGTCACCACTTTGGTGGCGCCCCAGCCTGCACCACAGTTGGGATGTCGAGATGGAGATGGAGATGGAGAGGATGGGCCTGGTGCCGTTTTAGATTAAAAATACACACGCTACATGGCCATGTGGATGTGTGGACTTGGGATGTGCTCGTTTCTGAATACGCTAAGGACGAGCGCACAGCTTGGATTTTGCGGCGGAATGGACTGGCAACAAAAGACGCGGCAAGAAGACGCGACGCAACTCGACAGACGTCAGCTGTTGATTTCCCTTTCATTAGTATGCGGCCCAGCAAAGACCAACAACAGCGACAACACTCAGAGAAAAAGCTTGACATTTAGTTTTAATAGTTGTGTGCTTAGCCGGCTCTACTTTAAATTTAGAAAAGGTTAAAATTCGATAAACCATTTATTGATTTTTTTTTTGAAATCAACAACGTATGCATTTATTAATAAACTTTAAAATGTGGAGCAAAAATTTTATATCAGCTACTTTTTTATATATTCAAAAATTTCCACTTTTCGATTTTGCACTTATTTCAAGCAGAGGTTTTTGAAATATGTATTGTGTGCTTCCAAATCCAAATCCATCCAAATCCGAATCCAAATTTATTTTATATAATTTCTATATATTTTTTAATAGGCATTACTTTAAATTCAGACAAGGTGGAAGTGTCTTCAACTCAGAATAGAATTTGTATTTCAACACCTTTTTTATATATGCAAAACTTTCAAAGAAGAGGGCTTTTATGTAATAAAATGTCTTAAAATAGTACACTTATATGAAGGATCTTTTACACTTATTCCAAGTAAAAATTCATGAAATACGTATTGATAATCACTTAGGATCAATTTTAAATCAAAGACTTGTATCTTGCATCTGAAACTTTCTATCTCTATAATTGCAGATGTAGTTTTTCCAAGTGTACAAAAACTAAAGCAACAATAGCACTTGAACACGCCCACATTCAGCCATGTTTATATATGTATGCTTATAACGTTTATATATATATATAACTATATGTGTGCCAGTCTTTGGCCAGTGCAAAGAGTTATCGATTGGCAACGTCGACAAAGCAAATATGAAAATCAGCAAATGGCTAACGTTCTACCTGCTGTTAGCGGACCCCCGTCCATTCGCTGCCCTTCTCGGCCTGGCCAACACGCGGGGTAGCTCATGTAAATTGCATGAGCGGTGGCTAATTGAAGATTTGCCGGGGCTACAGTTCTCCGGCTACTCGGCTACTCGGGCGCTTGAACGTAATTTACGGCTTCCAATCTGACCCATTTGCAGAGGCAAATGCCCGGCTAATGTTGTTCCTGGCTGCACTCCGTTAGACGCTGCCCACTGAACCAGTTAACCAATTATGTGCCGCTCTTAATGCATATAGCCTGGCATGCTTTAATTTGAGGTTCCTTCCCCCCACTGCCATGAAACTGGGGCCTACGTATATTCTATTCGGCTATTCGTGCTGACCCACAAAAGCGTCAGCTTATTGCTTTCATGTTTTCCATTTTTTTTATTTTTGGTGTCACAGCAAAAGTTTCCGCTTGTGTCGCATCTGCGCGCATCCAATGACAAAATGTTGTAAATTCTTCTTCATATTTTTTTGTTGGCAAGCGGCCAATTCAATTTTTTTTCGTTCCCTGGCTTAGTCCATGTCCCAAATGGTGGAGTGGAAAATGAATTAAATGCATAAATATTGATGGATTATAATTGAATATCTTCACATCTTTTCTTTGGGGAAAAAGGTTTTCAAAACATTATGAAGCAAACAAAAAACGGCGTTATTGCGGGTTGAGTTGGAAAAAATAGACCATGGAGAATTGAACGACCATGAAATACTTTTATTATAACTTTAAAGTGCATGAAAAAGTGACCGTGAAGTCAGTTTTAAGTGTGCATTTTTTAATGGGACCGTATGGGATCGTGACTACACATTATTGTGTTTTTCTTTTCAGTGTGACTGTATATTTGCAAGACCATGTTTTCAGTGTGTTCTTAGTGCAACTTCTTCTTAGTATTAAAGTGTCATCATATTTCAGTATGACCAAATTTTCAATACATACATACATTTTATATTAGTAGTACAACTTTATTTCACTGTGGCTCTATTTTATCTTTACTTTCCTTCAATGTGCCCGTAATTGTATCTTTAAATTTTAGTGTGCCCGTATTTCGCGTGTGAACGTTTTACAGTGCAATTTTCTTATATAATTGTCGCTTAATAAACACAGGCATATACAAATCTATAAGCCAGATAAAAATGCAATCAGTTGGAAAATGTAATATATACTGAATAAATATAATAAACCATTCTATCAGCTATCAACAGATTTCCAACTAAAAAGATAATACATATAGCAATTTTATTTTCACACGCCAATTGTATATTAAAATGTCTATTAATTCCAGCGAAAAAATATTTAACAATACTTAAATGCAAACCAAAAAGTTTAATGCTTGCATGTACTTCAAAGTCCTCTGTTTATAAACAGGCAGCTGACATTCTTGACATTGTTCGCGGTGAAAGTGCAAAGTCCCAACATCAAGAAATCAACTTTAAAATCCAGTTGACTTTTTGGTGATTAAAGATAATGTATAGTATTAAGTTTGTCCCAGCAGCAATGAGCTGGGACTTGGGACAGTGGACCAGCAACTGATCGGCAGATGGGCAAATTATGGAGTATATTACATAAGTTGTCGGTAAGGTTGTTCACTTGTGAGTATAAAAGGAATGGTGATGTCAGGTATTTAGTTTTTAATATGTGAAAGGTTTCAAAGAGAAACCTTTTTATAATGGGATTAACTTAGAATTTGTATTCTTATGTTTTGTGCAAATTTGACAAGTAGGTTATTTAGGTGATTAAGCTGTTGTCTGTTTTATAATATAAAACGGAAAAGAAGAATTGAAGAAAATGAAGTATCTTTTTATTAAAAAATTAAATTTATATAGTAGTTTGATGTTGGTGTTATGTTAATATAAAGAAGTGTTTTTATACTTATATTAATTAATTGACCAATTGACTAAGATTTTGTCTATATATTGGAAGCATAGGGACAACTTTCAAGAGACTAGTTGGCATAGAATAATTTTTGAATAAATTTTCCTGCTCAGTCAGATCTTGAACGTGATTGATAACAATGTTAACTTAATGAATTAGTCAACATCATGAATACATTAATTTACTAAACTGCTATATATTGCGTTGTTCTGAGTGCATTAACATTCGTCAATGTATTTGTGAAACGTAGGTCGGCTGTTAATTGAGTGCAAGTCACTCTGTGGCCCTAACTCTTATTGCATTTAATTTGCAACATGGGGTATTCGAACGTTAATTGTCATTCGTTTTTGCATAACTTTTATTCGACATAGATAATCCAATTAGGCATGACGCACTGTCAACTAATGTGGAACCGCGTGGCCTTCAAAGCTGGCCAAAACGAGTACCATTACCAATGACCACACATACGGCTACAGATACAGATACAGCTACAGATACATGAGCTAACAGAAATACCGGTTGCAGAAACACACCCACATGGTGGCCACAGACGGACACAGTTCAGTAGACGGAAACGCATTAATACTATATATAAACTTATTGTCAATATGCAAAAAAACTGACGGAATGCTTGATCGTTTGAAGCTCGTGATTAACGGTGCTTCGCGTAGCTGTACTTTTGGCAACAAATCGAGGCCACAGCTTGGGAAAGAATAAGCAAAAAAGAAGAAAAACAAAGACGGGCATTTCGCCAGCCAAGATCAGCCGTGGAGCAGCAAAGCCGCAAGCTGGCGTCCACTCCATTCAACTCCAGCGCCGGGTGACTCAGGTGGCACCTTTGCGTGCACCCCAACGGGCAGAAGATTCGAGAGGCAGGCCCAGATGCGGCAAGATCTTGAGCAATAATTGCAACAAAGGCGAGGCAGCGATCAACGATCTCTGTGTGGCACATTCAAAGTGACATGTGACTTTTTTTTTTTTACACAATTAAAAACAATAATTAATTATACAATTGCAAATTGCGAATCGCATATTGCGCTGTGGAGTGGGCTACACAAAAGTTGGGAACTCGTTAAGAGGATTAGTGACTCCCTGTTCGCAACGAACCGAACCGAATACCGTCTCGAGCGACTTGTAATCGGATACAGTCCATCTAACTCACAATATACCCGTTGGCGTTGTGCTCCACGAGTCATTTGGGTGGGTGGCCAAGCACGTCAACAATATGGAAGCCCCGCGCATTCAGACACCAACAGCACCGCAAACAGCAGCAGCCCACAGCAAATCGGTGTTGTGTTTTTTAAATAGCCTTCAGTGGGTTTTTACTGAAATTTCCAACTTCATGTAATTGCACGAATGTCTCAATTGCAACAAATGGGAGCACTAAGGGGCGCTTTTCGCATTTCGAAACTCGAGATTGCAGCTGTCTATAGGCAAAAACGTTAAGCTTTAAAGTAGCGAAAGCAAACGCAACGAAACCCGATTTGCCAATCTTTAATTGGTGCCAAACCACGAATTTGACAGCACCGCTCATTTTGTATAATTTTCTTGGGAAAATATGATTACATTTGTTTTCTGTGTTCACATGCCAAAAAATATCACGGGCACATTTGCTAAACTTAATTATTTTTAACCAGAGAAGTGTGTTAGATTTTATGGCGAGTCAACTGGAACGAATTCAATTTCATGTATATAAAACAGCTTGAAATGGGTTTAACCAACTTTTACCTTCAAGTTAGAAACAATTTTGTTTTTTTAGGAGTAATAAATCAAAACATTTGAAATCCCCACATGTAAATTACGCATTTGACATTCTCTCAGTATTTATAAACAAAATTCACTCAATGCATTTGCTTTTTTGATAACTGAAATGTAGGTCAAAAAGTCAAGCAACTTTATAATCTTACGAAAATTCTTATCGCATAATATGTTTCTTGAATGCTTATTTAATACTGCAAATGCTTGATTGTAATATAATATGCAAAAATACGTAATATGTGCCAAGTAAAGAAAACAAAATTTCGCTGTTTAAGATATTGTCCAAAACATTAACACTTTATTATTTGTGAGGCGATTTTTGAATACCCTTTAAACAGAATATGAAAATTGTTTCTCTGACATATTAATAATATTGCAAGAAATCCTAACGGACAATGGTTAAATAAAAAGTTATAAATTTTAACAAAGTTAACAACATGAGAATTTATTTTTTTTAAACTGCCATTTTAATAATTATTTCTATCAATCTTCAGAGGGAAATGGAAACGTAGAAAATGAAAGAGAATCGAATTTCTACTTATGAGCAATGTAAACAACTACTATTTTTATTTTTATTATACAAACTTATTAATTACTAATCAATTAAACACAAACAAGTATATATATTTTATATGAATAGAAAATTGTAAATGGTCGGATTCTATACAAATGTACAATAAATAATTTGCGAAATTGAAAACAAAATATTTACCAACTCATCAATAATTTATTTATAGCTTCAACGAATGTACTGCATAAGAGGAACAAATTTTAAAGAAGATAAAAATTTTGATCGTGAGTTAGTTTTATCAAGATACCTTTAAAGCTAATACGTAACATGATCAAGAATATGCTTAAGGACCTTATAATGCATATCACTTGACAGGAATATATTACCCTCAGTCAGAGTATAAAATCAAGTATATTTGCACACAAACTCTGACCGTAAATTGTACATTACCCAACATAATTGGGTACAATGTATGCGATAATTGTGTAAGCTTTTGTAGATAGCCACAACATGAAGTTCACTCGCAAAGCCAAGTCGTATGTGGCTTAGTTTGGAAAAAGAACAATTAAAAAATGAACGTGCGTGCCCTCCCCAGAGAGATTATCAAATCATCAATGTCAAACGAAAACGGTCGAGGCTATGCAGCATTACATGAGTGGAGATATAGCCGCATATGTCTACGATGTGGCTTGTGCAGGTTTTAAGCTAGACGTATGTGAAGTATGTCTGTATAGTTGGGCACCGTGCGACGCCATAATTCTAATTTAGTTTTCGAAATGTCCGCAGTGTTATCAGCTTGTTTATACAATATATTTTCGTAATTGCTTCCACTGTTGCCGCTACAAGCAACAGTTTTTCTATTTGCGCAAATGTGCCTTAAAAAAATTATAAAAATATCAACAGCAGTGGAAAAAGAAGAAGACTTTGGCCAGCGAGAAACAAAGAAACCATTTTCAAAGACTTTAGAAAAGTCACACAATACAGAGACAAAACTCAATACTCAATGTGCATAATTATCAGCACAGTTCCGACGCTCTTATCAATTGACAAATGGAATATTCGAGTGCCTTGCAATTATCATTTATCATTTGCTTCTACTATCAGCTGAGATGTATCTTGCAAATGAACAAATGTATCTTATAGCGCACATTCCTTTAAAGTACGAATTCTAAGAAATAAGCTTTGTGTTGATGGCCTCTTAAGGCTTACACTGATCTATTCCTTTTTAATTTGTTACTACTTGATGTATGTAAATTTACAAAAGCTTGACGTGGCTGCAAAATGAGATCGACTTTGGTTAGTTCAGCATTATGAACCAGTTACTCAAATGTAGTTCGGGTCATCAACCCTTCTGCTGACTTGCATTTATATTTTTGATTTGAGTATATGTGATTGAATAAAATATAAATAAATAAAACAATAATAAATTCTGGGATTTTTATTCCTTTCATTTTGAAAATGCTTTCTGAAAATCTTGAATCTTTGATTTGCATTAGGTGCACAAAAATGTTTGTGTTAAATGTCCGACTATTTCAATTGTAAATGAATAATGATATTCTTTATGCAATTGCGAACAGAAAACTGTTGAATTATTTAACACAGACAATCAACTTCAATTCAAACTTAAGAACCTATCAAGATACTTTTGAATACAAGATATAGTGAGACAAGAAAGATGCGCAGCCTTAAGTTTTGTGAAAGTCCGTAGCTTGTAGCTTTAAATGCTTAGCTACTAACACAAAAAACAACAAGCAAACGAATCAACAGCGGAAAAAACAAGTTTTGCAAATTAGCTTCCTGTTTGCACAAACTTATAAGTGTATATATACATATGTATATGTATATATGGTACAAAACTGATGTTCGTATAGATGCCTGTGTAGGGAACACGGAATGCATTTTGAATCAAAATTCACTAAATTTATTATGTTCACTTTTCGTGCACTCGGCGAACACTTTTGATGATTACCTAAATATATTCATTAGGATTCTAAAGATGTGAGCACAATAAATGAATGAAGCACAAGCTGGCAATTAAACAGCACAGAAAAAAGTGAATTACAGAGTGAAATAAAAATACAAAATAAATAAAAACAAAAGCGAAAACTCAAAAGCATGACACATGCTCCATTGAAAGCGCCAACCTGCTGGGCAATTTACGAGTTAGCTGCTCAAACAAGTTTCTTTATTTGGTGCTCTGAAGTGGCTTTGAAAACTTTTTGCGCATTAATGACCTTTACCATTTTAGCCAAAAGCCAGAAACACACACACTCTCACACAACCTCACTTAAGAACAATTTCTGACTCAAAGTTGACAAAAAAAAAGCAAACAAACAACAACAAAACATACGGAACTTGCACTGTGTACTTACACATGAGAGCTTAGAAATTCTTATATTTGAACAGTCTTAGATTATCACATTTTCTATTTAATTACATCAGTCCATTTTATTTGAGGTTTGGTTTCAGGTTCAATGTACGCCCGCAGACACAAGACAAAGAGAAGAGCCAGACAGGAGAGTGAGATCTGAGTGCGTGATCCGCATCAACACTGATAGTCAGACTGTGGAATAACCCACGAAGGACGTGACACTTGTACACATATATGAACGATCTGACTGATAAGTTTATTTACATATGATGCATTATAAAATTAAAAATGTGCGGCACATTTTGCATGGCAATTAGTTCTACTTTAGCTTTGGGTTTCGGCAATTTCACCACAAGATGTTTAATTCTATTATTATTATTATTATACGAATAAATTGAAATTCAATCTTTCTGTGAATAATATCACAGATTGATATTACCTTACCGAAACATCTGTTTTTTGAATAGCGCTAAAAATTGAGACTTTCCTGTAGTATAGTCAACTAAAAATGCTGTTCAATTAAATCAACTTGATTTAATATTTCTGATCTGCGTATACATAAAACACTTAACAAAGAAACACAAAGAAATAAATATAGCTTGGGTTTTCATATAAATTTTTATTTATCTATATAAACATGTTTTATTGATATATTGCAACCATAAAAAATTAGCACCTATTATTCATCTACGCATTAAAGAACGATAAACAACAGCTGCGTTTACTAACATGTATACGTTGTGAGCACCGTTATTTAAATTTAAATGATAAAAGTAAACAAAATTATTATAAACTATAAACCAATGAGTGAATTAAAAACAGCTTCATTTAAACATGGTTTTCGTCACATTGTTGATATTGCATACTTTTGGGATATTTATACTGTGTTTATAAACATGTCGCCACCTACGTAAATAGCTCAACCGCTGTCGCACAAACAGATGAAGTTTGCAATTCATTTCTAGGCAGACAAACAACGCTCCAAGACTGTGACGTCAAACTGCAAATCAATGTGCATACATGCCAAGGAACATATCTACAAGGAGGCAGAGTCGTAAACCGAATGCGCACATCGCTTCCCCCATCACATAAATACCATATACATAATCCGTATGCTTATTGATATCAAGGCCTCCGTCACTTGCACTTTGACGTCACAAGTCAGTTTTTGCTTCATAGGAATAAAAGGAAAAGTTATGTCTTAGTCGGAAGTGCACGACTCGGTGATACCCTATAACATGCATTCAAATATCTTCAATTTATTGGCTGTCTCTAGCTCTTGTTATGTCCGAGATATGATATTTATCGATTTCGTGCTGTAATAGCAGTCTTCTTCATATTCTAAATTAGCTAAGAATTTAGCTCTTATGGTCTTTAAGATTGGCATTTTCATAGGGACGAACGGACAGATTTGACTAAAACATGGTCGAAAATTTCGTCTTCTGTCTGTTATAAACATTTGCACAAAATCCGTATACCCGTATTTTTAGCAATTTTTATTGAGTGTAGCGCATAAAAAGGGGAGCACTTGGTTACGAGTTTTGAATTATTATGCATTGTTTGCGGGGCTTTAATTCTTAAACAGCGTGTTTCTGGCTAACTTAATCTTGACAATTTGGCCTTTATAATCATCAGCTGGGCAAACATCATTAAAATGTGCGTCAATTATGAAAAATCTAAACAAACGTGTTTTTTCCGCCATCGTGTTTCTTTGTTTATAAAATATGCATTGCTAAATACAATATACATAATTAGATTAGCACTAAAATTGTAAAAGGGAAACAGCAGCAAAAACAGCAAAAATGATGACACTGAGAAATTGTGTGTGTGTCTATAGGCACGTGTTGTTGTGTGTGTGGGCAAGGGGACACCACTACGAAAATAACTTTTAGCATAAACACACACAGACACACACACACACACATTCGCACACAGACCGGCAAACAGACGAGAGAACGTGGCAACAGACAAACCATTTTCGTAGGAGGCTAAAACCACGGCGACTCGGGCCGCATCGAGATTATAAATAAAATACCATTAGCAAAAAAGCCAAACAAAAAACAACAACAGCAGAAAATGCTACAGCTGAGAGTGCCCTAAATTGATTCGATTATTTGCAGTTTTAAGCCATATGGATAACTTTAATGATTTGAATTAAAATTTGGTTTAATATGAAAGCAAAATTGGATTTAAAACGTACTCTTCCCCTTTTACTACCGCTCCATTTTAATGCCCTATTTTCAGTGAAATATAAATATGTATTTAATTTTAATAACAGATAACAGATTAACATGCTGCAAGCATATTCCAAGAATTAATAATTTTCGTTGTAGATGATTGAATATTTGACAAGCATAAATAATTAAGTAGAATAAAAAAAACTTTTGTAAACAAACAAGAGCTTACAATTGATTGTTAAATATAATTATACAAGTTTTTAAATCCGCCCTGCGGTCTTAGTAATGCTTTGCCAATTGGTCGAAGTGGCTTTATTCTAACTGCAATAATTTTAACATTCCGCTGACAAAAAAAGGAATTTTAAACGTATGGGAATAGTGGTAGTAAATAGAAATATCACAATAAATTGGATATAATCACAATTCTTTCAATAACATCCAAGAGCTCAATTTAATTATACTTATACAAATGAATTTATACTTATTCCAGCTGAAGGTCAAACATACCGTTTTAGCCCCCCGTCAACAGCGTATACAGGGTATAGAAATGCATGTAGCTGCTGCTGCTGTGCGCTACTGCTGTTGATCTTATTGCTTTATTGCTCTCCGTTATATGTATTGTGTTTACCGCAGAAAGCAAACAGATAGTGAGCTGATTATAAAGACAGACCAACAATGTATTGCATACAAAATCCACTCAGCATTTGATCTAGCAGCAGCTAGAAAAAGCACTATCTGCTAGTGTTTGTTTGTTCAGCTCGGGCTGTTCACGCACCTTTTGTGTATTGACTGAAATACTCGCGCTTCATTGGGTTAGCTAGAGCAACATCTAAGTAGATACAAATGCATCCGCACAGTGTGCAGTCAATGATCCGAAGAAAAAACAACAGCAAAGCACAAAAATAGCGACATGAAAGTGTTTTCAACTAGAATGCAAGACTTGGAAAATGCAAATGCTTTCTATAATATTCATCGGTACTTGTACTGAATAGCTAATAATATCGATTCCCCTTTAACTATTTTATTTCTGTTCACAAATACATAAGTTTACAAAGAAAATTCTTGGAAACTTGTGCTTATATGAAGTAAAAGTACTCTAGTCGAAAGCGCCCGACTAGCCAATACCCTGAACCCCACTGCGAGCTCCCTTTACATACTTTTGAGCCCCCATGCATTCATAAATACACAAAATCACATATGCATGCAATCGCACGTCGCACCTTACTCTGCGCTTGGACCCCACTATGGAAACTAAATTCTTGAGTAATTTCTAAACCAAAAGTATGATCTTTCTGCAATTTTCAAGAGTTTATACGAGCACTAAAATCTATGTTCAAACGAAAGCGCAATTTAAATACTCAGAACTTATATATACTTTTTACGCATTCAAGGGTTCAAGTTATATCAAATGTGTGTACGATAGCTGGATATAAAACTTTGTTGGCTTCGTTTTTTCTGTCAACATAATTTTTAAGCTTTGCGAGCATTGGTTTAATTTCGGATAAATTGTTGACCAAAATACATCTAAATTCTAAATTTTACTAAATCTACGCAATCGGGGAAAGGAACATGTTCTAAATGTCAATCTCTAAATACTGTAAAATATTGTAAGTGTGTGATGTCTAGTTCATTTATATAATTTGTACTTTTATTATTACCGTATAGAAAATGTGACTATGGGCAAAATTCTGCGTACTCAAATTCACCGTCAAAAATTGCCGTGAAATAACCAAACATAACTTGCTCAATATTATATAAAATCTAAGAGTGAATATGTTTACATATTTACTGTACTATAGAAAAATTTTAAAATTGAAGTATTATTAATTGCCGAATTTTTAGACATTTCTGTAGGCAGCAGCGCCCGACAAGGAAATACCCTGAACATAAATTTGAGTTTCATATTCATGAGAAACACGCATACAAACGCACGCCGCAAGGTGTGCACTTTACTCAGCAGCCGTGGTTGGCTCTCACTATGGAAACTTAATTCGTGGGGGAATGTATCCGAAACCGGAAATATTCTAAATCTTTGATATATATATATACTATTGTTTATGGAGTCAGGTGCCTCATTCTGCCCGTTACATACTTTTGCACAAAACCATTATACCCTTTTTACCCAATTTCAATGGGTTTAGGGTGTAAAAATTGTATGGGTTGGGTTTTTGTTTTCATTTCTCATTCTCAGCTTAGGGAGAAAGCAGGTGACGTTGACTAAAAAAACAATACACGACTTTTAAATAACAAATGTGTGCATATTTTAGTAACTTTTAGAACTTTGTCCATACACTGCTCGACTGATTAATATCAAGTATTAATGTGAATGATATAATAATTTGTAATATATAACAAACAAATATACCGCAATTTATGATTACATATTTCCCCTGGGTTTTAGCTCTTGATAAGGAAAAAATAAAGCAGTAAATAAATTGTTTTTTCGAAAAGCTTAGTTTTATTTAGAGCTTGTTTTGAGCGAAATTATTTAACGTTCTGCTTCTTAATTGATACGTTAATTTTACTGTTAAGCAAATCGTGTATGGTCGTATTGTAATTTTTTGGCTGCAGGGTATAATTATGCACCTTCCACTCAAACGCCACCAACATTAATAATATTAATAATAATAAATTTGTGTAAAGTACACAAACAACATTTTAACATCTGTGCGTATCTCTATGTATCTCTGTTTGTAAACGTATGTCAGCTGCCAGTTGAACAGATTTAGGGCGCACCTATTCACCTATTTATTTAATTTTTTTTGTTATGGCACAATACAGCGCAAATTTGTGTATATTATATGTGTATGATTGCTGTTACTTTGTCGCATGTTTGAAAAGTACACAATTTTTTAGGTCATATCAATGTGGTATTTTTGTTGTTGCAAATGCAACATGTGTCGTGTGTATCTAAAAATGATTGCGAAAATAATGCACACAATTATTAGTTGGGTCGCGCAATTAAAACGAATTTTCAGCTTGTGTATTTTTCCCGATTTTTATTTTACCTTTTTCATGCCGGAAGTGGGCCGATAATTAATGCCAGATAACACATACAGAAATGTCTAAAAATTCCGCAAATATTTTTACATTTCGCTATAATTTATAGTTTAAATTTTTCTTTATTATTGCAGCCACAAATCTGGAACTTAAAATTTATATAATTTAACAATGAATGCGAAATTTAACAATTTACATTTCATCCACAGCACAGTACAAGCGTAGAAACATACTTTTTAGATTTTTATTATAGCATTCAAAGATAGTTTTATATAAGAGTGGGCATTTTGTATTTGGTTATATTACGGCAAATTTTTACGACACGGAATTTGAGTCTACAGAATTGTTCCCGTAGTTAAATCTTCTATACGGTAATAATAAAAGGTACAAATTATGTAATTAAACAAGACATCATACTTACAATATTTCACAGCATTTTCTTAGATTAAAATCAAGTACATATTCTATTCCCCA
Organism: Drosophila robusta; assembly: GCA_035043565.1. Lineage (NCBI taxonomy): Eukaryota > Metazoa > Arthropoda > Insecta > Diptera > Drosophilidae > Drosophila > Drosophila robusta. The sequence continues at coordinate 4,273,906 of JAWNMW010000583.1, read as the reverse complement.
ACCGGGTTAGCATTAACAGAGTGTGGGTTTTAAATATTGAGTTTAGAATTTTGATGTGTTTTGGTCAAGACATTGTTCTAAACTAACCATTTTAAAGTAATATGCACACGAAGCTTATTAATTATGCTGATAGAAAAAGCAAAGCCTACTTAGTTACATATCCATTAATGAGCCCATTGAAAATTGGTTAAAAAAAGTGTAAGGGTTTTATGTAAATGTTTGTAATAGGCAGAAGAAAAACATCTCCAACCCAATAAAGTATATACATATAATCAGTCGATTTAGCCATGTCCGCCTGTCCGTCAAATTTTTTTGATATCTTGTCCCGTTTACAACTTTTACATGCGCTATCCAATTAGTTAAAAATTAAATTCTATTTTTGTACTTTTAGTATTTTGATGAAACATTTAGGGTATTCAAAGTGCTGGCCACACATTTAGTCCGATTTGTTTCATCTACGTTTAAAAATCACATTAAAGCACCAGACATTTGCTGCTGGCTAAAAACCTATATAAAATGTAAGCAGTATATAGTCTGTAAACTTAAAATTTAAGTACGCGCATAGCTATTTTTATATGAGTTTAATGGCCACCGAAATGGAAAATCCAGGCAGGATGCCGAAAGGCAATACATATCAAATAGGCACAGCCAATGGAAGGCAAACTTTAAGTGTTTGTGTTAAAAAAAGTTTTTTTTATGTTTTGTGCTCACTTCCTATGAAGCTCTTCGCTTTTGTTTACGCTCTGCATCAAATTGTTTTAGCTTATTAATGGTTAAGCAGAGCGTAAAATTAAATAATAATAAAAATACAAACTGACCCGAATGGAATGTGCTACGATATAATATGATAATCGATTTTGCGTTATATTTACAAGGTTTTTAACCATCCTATGAGATTTGTGTCTATTAATTTTCTTGGTAGTGTAGTGTAGAAAATACATTTTATTTATTTAGGTTATTGGACTTTCTTCCTATCTAACGCTGTCTGGACTGAAGCTAATTTGTATATATTTTGTATAGATTTGAAGCATTTCTATAACATAATGGATACGGTTTTGATTTCTGATTAGATTAAGCAACGGCTTAAAACATTGTATTGTATGGTTATAAAAATACCTATGAAATTTTCGAAATTATCCATACAAAATCAAAGCTATTACCCTCTACATGTACAGTTCGTGGTGTTACATAAACTAAAACTGTTTTTGTAATTAAGAGTTTAAAAAAATATTTTTTGTTCAGATAATAAATACATTTCCTCCTAGGCCAATGCGCGTGTTTCACAATTTACAAACATTTATTGTGCGCTTTTACTGGTAATTAGACAATAGCAAAAACTCATTCGATGATTACAATAATATTTTACACAAAAACACACACACGTACACACGCATTTTATATAACTTAATTGTTATGGAGGGCTGACTGTAATAGGCCTAAAAGAAATAAAGAAGGTGCGTCTGCTCCCGAATTAAGCAGAAAGCAAAGCACACACAAAATAAAGCCATTAAATAAAAGCAAAACGATAACTAGACGTTGTTGAGAATAACTATGGGTATTACGTTCAAGTTGGCTAAAACAATTGATAAAACTGTAGCCAAATACACGAGTCGTATTTTGATTGAAGGTTCTGACAGCGGAAATTCTGTGGGCTGACAAACAATTTTTTTTTTTGGTAGCCTGAAGTTTTTCCATTACGTTGTTTTAATCGATTTTCCACACATTTTCCATGCTGGTGGCAACAGCGGCGGCAAAAAAAATCAGTCAAACATTTTGCTAGTTTTGTAATGTTATTCGTGAGTGTATGTGTGAGTGTTTCGTGTTCAATCAAATAATTTGGCCTGATATGCAGTAGCCAAGTTTTGGCTGACAACAATGGTAACCTGATTTGACTTTGGATTTGATTGATATATGTGGTGTCACACTCTTTCATTTAAATTTTTGGTTTCTTCTCAATTTCGATTTCGATTTGATTTTTGATTTTGGGCGGTTTTTAAACCGAAAACATATCACGTAATATCCAAAATGAAATCAAACTATGTATTCAAATGCTAATGAAACAATTTCCGAAATGGTTCGAATAAAAGTTTACGCAGCTTGCGAAATTTGTTGTTGACATTAAAAAAGAGACAGCCAAAAATTTCATATACGTATGACAGAAATGCCATAGAAAAAAGTAGCTCATGTATTCATTTTTTGTGCGTAAACAGATAAAATGCAAGCTTTAACTTTAGATAAGTGTAGATCAACAGTCAATCATACAAATTATTGCAATTTTCAATTTTTTATGAAGACTACCAACTGAATAATAGAATTTCCAATTTCACTGCATATTTACGCATATTTATTGAAATATGTACATTATCATACTTTTTTCATTAGGGATCTGGGCTAATTTTGCACAACAAAGCGCTGGCTCTGCCGGATCTAACATCTATATTTTATAGCACTCAAATAAACTTTCGTCCGAAAAAATCATTTTTCTTAAAAAACACCTCAAAGTATTAAAATAAAATCAATAAAAGAATAAACCATCCTCTTAGGTTTATCCCAGAAAAATATTTATCTTAAATATATTTCACCTAATAATAGAAAACTTAATTGGGATTTTCTTTTTACTCACCTTTTACGCCATATTTTTCGTGCGCATAAATCGTGTGTGTATATATATATATAGAGCTGAATATCCTTGGACGACTGCTGACAGCTGCACAATTTTCACCCAATTTTTCAGATGCTGTTTTTCTTTATACGTGTGTTTTTTGTTGGTGCAATATTAGCGCATTTTTTTTCGGTTTGTAAACAAATTTTTCTGTATTAACAAAATGTTTTGCTTTTTGGCGATCAGAAAAATACAATATTTTGTTTTGTTTATTTATATTATTCTTTGTTTCTGAAAAGATATGTGGATTTTAATTTATTGCATTTCTTTAAATATTATTTGGACGAAGATATATATATTTTAGTATTCAAAAGAATTGTTTGGATCATGCCAGACCACAAGACACGCACACTTACACACCCAACATACGCACACACATACACACTTTCAGTTTGAGAGACTCGCTTCAATGATCAACTCGAGCGAACGAACAAACGAACGAACGAGTGAGCGAAATGAGCGAACCAACCGACGAACGAAACGGAACCGGTTTTTGCGATTTCTGAATCGTACCATACGAGATATACACAAACACCGTTAGATCTGTGTCTTGTTTTGATTTTGTTGATTTTTGCATTTTTCGTAATTTTTTTATTATTTTTTTTGGCAAACTAACCCAACAGGTCGTAGCCGCCACCGCGACGGCTAATTGCGAACTGAGCCCAACACGTGGAGAATTGGAACGCCAAAAGAAAATAAGCAAGAGAGCAGCCCAAGATGGGGACCGAGTGGGGCAGCAGGGCGACATCGTGAAGCAGCGAACCGCATGAAATGGGAACAGCTGCTCGAACATTGGGCCACAATTCATGATAAACACACATACATACATATAAGTGCATATATGTATGTTTAGAGCAAGACCGTGTGCAAGCGTCAGCATATGAAATTTTAGCCATTGCTAATTGGAACAATATAAATATGTAACATGTATATATAAATATGTAATGATAACTTTAACAAAAAGTAAATAAAAAATAAACTTCAGAAATTCTCTAAAAAAAAGCTCTTATTATTCGACAAGATATGCTGACTTTTGGTTTTAGATCGCTAAGATCACTAGGTAACAAGCTTAAATAATTTGTTCACTGTCTACAAATTTTGTAATGACTTTTTCACATATACACCTGAGCTCAAAACAAATTTGCCAAAAAATTTTTATCCCCAAACAGATGAAAGCTTCTCTTAGCTTCAACGGTTTCACTTAAATATAGCTAAAAACTTGTACACATATCTTCTATAAATATCACGTTTTCACATACCGATAATTTCATTAATTTACTCAATATTTGAGCGTGGCTAAATCTAAGCGATGACTCAGCTACTGCCTAAAGAACAAATATCGGTTTGTCAGTGTATTTAAGTGTAAACCAGTTTCCTCTTTGTCGCCTGATTTGATTGCAGTTTGTCAAACGACATCGGCAGCAGCTCAGCAAAAACAAAAACAAAAACCAAAAGCAAACAAGAGCAGCTAACTTTTGCCATGACCAAACTCAAGAACTCGTTACGAAACGAAAGTGGATAAGTTGCAAATAAATAAAAATGAAATGTAAACCCAATATAAAAGAGTGTGGTTATAAAACTATTTAACAACTTGAAAATTGTGGGTTAAAAAATGTGTGTTTCCAAAAACTGGTTTAAAGAATTATAAATGAAAACTAAATTTAGGAGAACTAATATTTGTTCAAACTTTAATCTAAAATTATAAATATAAGACAGGCTTTAAACTTAGGCATGCTTTTTTTAAGTTCTTCAATATCTTCAATAAATATTTTATTATAAAAAGTGAAAATAACCTATGGAACATTTTCAGAATATTAAAACAAACTTGAAATCAGCTGAATTCCATATAAGAATCACAATAATCTCAAAATGGAATGCCATAGGTGACAAAAGCAAAAAAGAAAGAAAAAACGTTTGTGGACCTTATTTTTATAGTCGCTGTCGATTTTTCTTTGTCACCAGTGAAAGTGGAAGCCACTTTAAACAAAAAGGGAATTATATTTGTTTTATAGCAGCTTTCAAAATTTCAAAAAATTTAAACAAATATATTTTTTAAGTATTATGAATTTAAAACTGAGTAATCTACAATAAATTATATGGTTTTACTTAATTACCATTTTTGTTTATCCAATGTTTTCCTAATATGTAGTCATATAATTCATATAATTATCAATAAATTTGAATAATTTTATAAGGCGCGAAAAAAAGGCGTATAAACTTCATTAGCACATTGATTACAAATATATTTAAATGTGCGTTTAATAATTATCGTCTAGTTGAACTACAAGCAAAAGAAATGTATCTTTTAATGCTAGCTCAAACCTTAAAATAAAATGGTATGTTAAATACTCTTATTAATTGGTAGGATGCGAATTTCTGCTATTATGAGGCATTTTTAGCACATACTTGAAAATATTCACGCAGATGTTTATGTATATGCAAATCTCGATAAAAGGGTACTTGTGTACATATATATTTGTGTTTCATCAGTTCAAACTATTTATGTAAGTTTGTACAGCCATGGCCAAAGCACTTAGCGTACGCTCACTTATAAATTTGGTCGAGACGGTCTACTGAAATCAGTTATGCAAAAATAAAATCAATTCGCAACTAAAAAATTCATCAAATAAGAATAAGCAAGTAGAAAATGGCCTGATACTATATTTTATTTGTAAAATAAGTCTATTTGACAAAAAACAAAATCAATTCTGTACTTAAATCGAGATAAAAAAAAGTAAGAGGGCTCCAGTCGGGAGTGGCCGAATAGGAGATATTCGAACTTTCTGATATGCATATGCATTAAATAATGTAAAAAATTGTTTATTCTAAGAAATTTTGTTCTCATTTTAGTGCAGTTACAATATTCGAAGTACAAAATAAATATGTTCCGCGCTATATGCAATTAGAGTTCTTGAAGTTAGAGAAACGTGAACTTGCTTAAAGAACCAAAATGCCATGAACAAGTTCCAATGTTCGCTCTTCGATAAGCCCTCGAATGCAAAAAGGGTTTATATTAAATTAAAACAGTATGTTGAACCTGTTTTGAACCAAACCGGTTCGAACGCGGAACTCCAACATTATGAAATCATGAATATTGCCTAAAAAAGGCAGTTGAACCTAAGACCTAACCGAACCATATTTAATTTTTTGAATAATTTGGTAGTTTTAGCACTTTGGAAAGTTTCAATTCTCAAAATGTATAATAAATGTATGATGCCTTAGCGCAGAGACATAAATAGTCGAGAACAAAAGGGGGAGTATGAGAAACTTTAAAGTATATATCAATCATATATTTATATACCTAAATGTATTTATATTTCAGTCGCTAAAATCGATGCCTACGCACAGATGAACAGAGACAGCTCAATTATGCCCCCCTCACACAAATTATACAGGGTGCTTGGTGCAAAAAGGAACCAGAAAAGGCGACGCCAGCGACAACAAAGAAAAACCTTCTGCGTTGTGGGGAGCAGAAAAAAGCCAAACTGAAACTGTAACAAGTGCGCCTGTAAACGTGCACACATACATACATATATGTATACTTATGTGTATGTTACAGCTGTAAGGCAAAAACAAGTCTTGTTGTGGAGCTGTTGCTGCGCGGGGTGCAAAGGGAACAACATATGACTGGCAAGCCAGACAAGGCAGAAACCAAGAAGAAGACGAGACACGTCTATGGGTGTTTGTGTTTATGTGTGTGCGTGTGTGTGTGTATTTATGTAGGCACACGCACACGTTGACACATTGAGCGCAGGTATGGTAAGTGGATTAAAAGTTCGAAATCAGCTTGTAATAATATATTTGTCATATTTGGTTTCCATTTATTTATTTATTTTTGCTGGTGTTGCTGCATTTCTTGCACATTATGCAAAACACATTGTTTTTGTTATTGTTTTGCAGCTCTCTTTTGTGGTTGCTTTCTCACACACGTGTACACAGCCACACGCACACAAATGGAAACGGAGGCAAGCACACGCACACATGTTTCTTCTTTTTTTGTTGTTGTTTGGCTTGCAGTTGCATCACTGTGTGAAGATTTGTAAACCAAATTCGATTCCGTTAGCCGTGATTTTTTACCTCTTTCTTCAAGCGGCTGAATTAAAAATGTACACTAAATAATTGCAATTATTATTATTGTTGTTGACGTTGGGTGATTGACCCTTTAATTGCACATGATTTTTGTTTGCTTTTATCACAGTCACACTCTGGCAAACAAATGCACTCACACACACATGTATACAGACGGACGGCACAGTGTGTCTAAAACCAAGTAAATTATATTTTGTTTTTGATGAATTTTTTAAATTACACGCTACACAACGTCTCAGCCATTTTTTTTTTGGTAGAATTCTAGAATGTTTTTTGCCGTTGCGCGTGTTTTTTTTACTAAATAAGTCCGTCAAGTTGGCATAAATATGTGCAGCGAATACGCGCAGCACAACCGTACCGTATGAAATCCAACAACAAATTAAACAACAACGAGTCCAGTGCTGCCAGCTGATTTACCTATCAAAACATAACCAGGTGGCAGCCTGACGACGACGCAGGCCAGCATGCGCAGCTAACTTCACATAACGCACGCTTGCGTTCGCCGCCAACTTCATGTCACATGTGACTAACAGACCGCTGTTAGCGTACGTTTGGCGGCAATTTTTAAGCAATTTGAATTTTTCAGTCACATTCTAAAATGTTATCAAATTTATATTATAGTAATTTTTAAAACTACAAATACATATGATATTTAATTGTTACTTATATTTACTTATCGATTAGACATTAATATAGAATATGATTGAGACCAGAGTTGATTATTTTGTGTAAAATTTTCATAAATATGGAAATATTGAAATTATGTGCAGCCAAATAGCAATATAGAAAATAGATTATTAAATCATTTTCTGGCCTAATTTAATCAAGTTCTCGTAGAATCGAGAAACGGCAGTGCATCGCTTAATTTACGTCATTTATTGTTTAAATGTTTTAAGTTTAGCTTAAATTTCCGAATCTTTTTTGGCATTCAAAGTTTCACTCGGCGGCACATAAAACCACCAGGCACCCAGAAAGAACAATACGGAGCACAATTTGCCAACTAAGGCCAGCAGCCACATGTAGCTGCAAGTAAAAATTGATTATGTTGGATACTAATGCAGACAGACGTCAAACTAACCGACTAATGTAGAAGTTGTCGTAGACCAAACAAGCGCCGCCAGCGTGCTCATCGCAGGATTCATGCCACAGCACGCAGGATTCGTCGATCAGTGCGCCAAAGATCAGGGGAGCGGGTATGGTGCCCATCAAACGCACCTTGATCCACTGCAGGCCCAAGGCAAACGAACGCTGCTCGTCCTGAACGCATCTGCAAAGGAGCGAGAAGTGCGGAAATTGTCGGGATCGGGATCGGGAGCGGCAGGCGGAGATCTTACCTGAGCGTGGCCGACAGCGCGGGCATCGTGGCCAGAAAGGTGAACAGCATCAGCACAAAGCAGAGCGCCACAAAATACGGCAAACTCTGGCACTCGGACGCGCACATCACGTTGCTCGCTTCGGGCTGGAGCAGGGAACCCGCCGTAATGCAGCTGCAGTTGCTGTAGTTCTTCAACGTGTCCAGCTGCTGCTCCTGGCCACAGCCCGCATAGCAGGGACTGTAGTACATGACGCCATTGGCGCCACAAATGGGATCGTAATTGCTGCGACTGCAGCCACAGTTGGCATTGCAGGACGCCTCCAGGGAGAGGGGTAAGGCCCGATCCTGCTGAGAGTCGTAGGGCGTGGTTACGCCCGCGAAGGCCGCATTGGGGCAGCTGACCAGGAAGCAGCTGGTGAAGAACGTGGCCACCACGGTGGCCAACAGGCACAGCTTGATAATGCCGCCGCAGGCCAGGTTCAGCTTCTTGACCAGGTAGCCGCCCAGGAAGGTGCCGCCGCCGCCAGCGGGCACCGTGATGAGGCCCATCACCAGCGCGGAGATCACCGGCGAAATGCCAAACTGGTTCTCGATCTGCTTGGGCAGGAATGCGGCGAAGCCCGCGATCACCAGACCCTCCGTGGCGCCCGCCAAGTTGAGAAAGAAGAACGTGGGATTCCGGATCAGCGCCAGCACAGCATGCGGCAGCTCCCCGAGTCGCCGCCGATGCCCCGACCTCTTGGCCACACTCGCACCAGCCTTGGCCTCGGCCGGCTTCTTCGTGTGCGCCTCGGATACCTTGCCCAGCTGCAGCTGCTCGGCGCCAGGCAGTGATTTCGGATAGCCGAAGATGGGAATGGCGATGAGCACACACACCATTGCAGCGAACACGAATCCAATCCACCAGGCGCCCACCCACACTTTGCTGTCGCTCGTCAGGCCAAGGCTGGGGGAGTAAAGGGAAAACGTTTAAGAATTGGGACGAAAAACGAAACAAGTAAGAATGTTGCAGTCGGGTGTAACCGATTTCGGTTCCATGTTTAGAGGAGACCATCGGGAATTTGTCTGAAAAAATCTTAACACTTTATCTAACAAAAATATACACGAGTATATCTATCCAAAACTCAAGCTTCAGTTACGCCGATAAAAATTGTTCATAATTTCAAATTACATTGAATTCCAAGAATTTTGTTTTATTGCTAAACAAAATTGAATGCATTTTTAGACCTAAACATGTCTGAAGAATTTTTTAAATGGTACGCAATAATAAACAATTTGTTAAAAATTCCAAATTAACATAATTCTTTAAAAAGAAAACAATTCGAATTGTAAAACAAATTTAAAATTTAGTAATAACATATTTTGCTTTCTAAGTAATTTAAATATTACGTTTTTATTATATAATTATTTTAAATTTGTTTGCTAATTAATTTCCAAACAGCAAAAAACAAAAATAAAATATATGTTAACATTTTCCAATAAAATGTTTTACTTTTAAATGAGGGGACATTTGAGATTTAGATTAAAACTTCAGTTAAACTCTAAATGGCTTTGATAAGAAATAGTTGTGGGAAAGTGTAATAAATATTTATGAAAAACTAAAAAAACCAAAGTTTTTTTTAAAAGGACATTAATTGTAACTTTTTTCTGCAACCAGGCTTGGGCGAGAATAAATGTGAATTCAAAGTAATAAAAAAGCCGTCTTCAAAAGCCAAAATGGCTGATTGCCCCGCCCCATGTCCTTGGAAGTCGTACTACTCCGAGTTGGAGTCTATAACACTGGATTAGCCGCATTGCCATTATTTATGATACATTCAAATGAATTGTAACATCGTTAATCTACATTTATAAGCCAAGTGGCGTTGGAAACTCCGTTGGCAGCAAGCATAAACAACGTTCTTTTCATGTTTTCACATAATTTACTAGTGCGACGAGCGCGAAAGTGGCATCGAGATTCGCCGGGCGCCAACTCCAGTTTTCCGTATGACTTACGGCGTCACCTTGACAATGAGCCGTGCGGTTTATCCGTGCAGTGCAGTGCTTCAACCTGCGGCACATAAATGTGAATCAAACAAATACCCCATTCCCATTCGCACCTTATTTGCCCGTTGTCAGCACGAAATGTTGTTTTATTAGTCTCCGGAGATATGTATTTACGCTCCGCCGTGCTCTGTGCTTGTGGCATTTGGCCGTTGCCGGGCAACGAGACTCGCGCACAAATAAGCCACGGAACCACTCCGGCCCCCAGACGAGCACCGTTAAAGCCATTTGCCGTTGCGCGCTCTCCGGCCGGAATAAGTGTGGCCCGCGATTAATAACAATCACCACGGGCTTATCTGTTGCTTAAGCGCAATCAAAGCTACACACTTACTCAGCGGCGTCCACGGCAACGAAATCCGTATAAATCAGCAGCAATTGACCGCCCAGAACGTAGCCAATAGCGGGTCCAATTATGGCCATCGTGTAGTAAATACCTGTGAATAGTTGGAATGAAAGAGTTATATTCAGGTGCAGCGAATATTTGGCATATTCAGAGAACAAATGAAAGCATGAATGTTGCAGTCGGGCTGTAACCGACTGCGCAATACTCGTTCACGGTAGATAACAGCTTAAAACAGTCGAAAAGCCGCTATTAATTATTAATATGGAAACATATCCATTGGCCGAAATTTTTCAGCTCTATTTTTAAAGGACGTCGTCCGAAAATTCTCTGCCAAATTTTCTGACTATAGCTCTGAAATTGTGGGAGCTACGGATTTTTGCGGACATTACACAAACCCAATATAATCTATTAACTTTGTAAACGAATATAAAAAATAAACATATTTTTATAAAACATAGTTTTCCGTCCTTTTAATACAAGTTTAAGGCAATTTATTTTATTAATTATTTTATTTTATTATATTATTTTATTTTATTTAAAAAAGAAAATGTAACTAAACCCTAAAAAATTTAATTTGAAATTCCTTTGCTAAAATAATTACTTTAAAATTTATTTATTTGCAGTCTTGTCTGTATTTTTAGCGTGCAACTATTTTGTCAGCCTGCGACATAAACGCTTGCCTCTTGCCACAAAATGTGGCGCAAAGCGAGGCAGCTCCTTTTACCAATAAGTCGATGCATGTTTTATCATTTGGCTGCATCTTAATTTGCATGACAATACGCAAAGGACAAAGTCAAAGTGGCAAGTGGCAAGTGGCAAGATGTGTGGGGGCAACTGCTCGGAAGGGAATTTAATAACTGGAGGGCGTTCTGCGAATGTGTTTGCACATTATCCTTTTCGACTGGCGCTGCAGGCAGAGCAACAAATAAAGAAAATAAAAAAAAAATAAACAAATAAAATTGTAGGCAAAATCCCCAAAAACGAATTTCAATTGTTTCAAAAGGCAGACGACGTAGCTGGACGGCTTTGATAATTCCGATGCCGTCGGTTGGCGCACGATAAACTTAACTAAGAGGCAATAAATTTCGCTGCTGTCTTCGTGCTTAGCGTGTCCTGGCCCTTGGGTGACATGAGTCCTGGCATCAGGACCTGGCAAACGCCTGAATCAGCAACAAATGCGCCTTGCCTTAAAATTGGGTCAACAAGGGAAGACGCAGATGTGCAAGCGCCTCGTCCCAGCGATGCTGATAGGGGGCTCGAGGGGGGAGGGGGAGCGGCTGGGGACGGCAGGGAAGTGGGGAGCAAATAGTAAATAGTATTTACTTCCCTTTGAAGCTGGCGTCGTTTGGCAATATTGCAAATAAAAACAAATAAGGCTGCTCTAGACGATTTCGCACGGCTAGAAGATACTCTGTATCTTAATACGGGGCATACACTTACATTTAATTAGTTTATTAAAATATATTTTATATAATTTGTTTAAATTTTAGAGGGTAATCAAAAAAAAAAGGATTCAGAGAAAAATTCGAATTAATAAAATACTAAAATCGGTATCTTTAGCTCTTATTAAACACATTCGATATTTATCGGCATAACTAAATTTGAGAAAAAATATCGAAAAAATGGGCAGTTCAAAAAGATTTATAAAAAAATGCGAATACACTTTTCAATTTTAAAGACCCACTCTGACCATATCCACCGCTTACAGGGTATACAAAATATGCATGTGTGAGGCAAGAACTAATAGATCCTTTGATATGCTTACAAGGAGTTGGAGCAGACAACCAGACAGACAAAAGTTTGCCCACTGTCTTATCAATGAGACAGTTGAACTTACCCAAGTAAACAGATGACATCTTTGTGGATACGTTCTCATCCAGATAGGTGACGCCCAGCGTGAAGAGCGGCGAGGCGCCAGCGCCATGCAAAAGTTGCGCCGCAAAGAACAGCCAGACGGTCCAAGTTAGACTCTCGCCCCCATCCAGCTCGCCCAGCTCCGCCATTGTGGCAGCGGCGCACGCATGCTGGAAAAAGGCATCGCATTTAGAGCTATTTTGCCAACTCAGACAAACCTTCGGTTGACTGCACCGTCGTCGTCTGGTTCGCCAGCGGCTCCCGCTCGCAGATGTTCGCCTCGGCGATGGTCGCCCTATAGCCGCCGACCAGAAAGTGCGGCAGCGAGAAGATCAGCGAGCCCAGCCCCATCAGCAGCAGGCCAACGGCAATAAAGCACGGCTTGGAGGCGCCTTTCCGTCCGCCGTAGTACGTCACCGGCACCAGGCACACAAACGAGGCCAGATCGTAGCCACTCGCCACCAGACCCGTCTGCCGCGAGCGCAGGCCGAAGCGCCGCTCGATGGTTGAGATGTTCACATTCACAAATCCGTTAACAATTAGGCCTGGAATATGGATTGAATTAATAATTCATTAAGGCGAATAAATAAGTACAATTAAGAATTACGTATACACCTTTAGTGTATAGTTATAAGGTTTTAATAGTTTTCTTCGGCTTCCCAAAGATCAAATACCCATGCAGGCAGCTAGACATTGTATTCCCACTGGAGGCTATATAAATAGTGGTCCGATCATAGAGACGCTTTCAGGTGTCAAACTTGGTTAGGATAACTTAGAAAGCAAAAATGTTGTTCACACAAAAACAACGTTCTCGACAGATTGTTTCTAGAGAAGCTATAGCTCCCTTATGTACTTAAAAAGACAAAAGGAATATTTTTGCACTATTAGAAGAATATGTTCTACAATCAGATAAAAGATTTTATAATCGATTTTACATTATAAATTAGATTAGTCTTAAATTGTATGTGCTAATTTAGATGAGAAATTTGTATTGTAAAAAAACTTAACCCAAATTTATTTAAATTTAAATTTAAGAAATATGTATAGGAATGTATTAAAATTAAGGCAGTTAAAATTTGGATATTACGAATATTATTACAAATAGTTGAACGGATAAACTGTCCCTAATGCAGACTTTGATTTGATCCCAGCTGGGTTAAATTTGGCTTACGGCAGGATTCAACCCCCTTGCCAAATGCCCCAAACACTATTAAAGACTATTACCAACATCATCCCTCAACGGTGGCGTCATAAAAAAATAAGACCAGCTAAGATGATTTTATGACTTCGGTGGCAACTTAAGAGCAGCTCGAATTGTCGGCAACATCAACAGATTGAAATACAATATAAAAGCTGTAAGCGGACACCGGGGGGTTATAAATTAAATATCTGTACGACAAATTGATTTTGCTCATAAAAATACACACGTAGATATATTTATTTATTTATATACATTTGTAAGGTGCTGGACCCATTGTGTTGCTTAGAATATGACTTGGCGGCAGCAAATTCAATTTATTTTCCAATAATCGCCCTGCTTGAAAAATGTCCTTTTAGTCACACGCTGGACACACGGACGCCAGATGAACAGTTGCCCCCGCTGTGTGTGAGGGCGCGTGGTGCGAGTGGTTTGGGCTTAAACGTCTCAAGCACTCATAAGTCATTTACCCCTGAAAAGTGCAATAATATGGATCAATTTCCCTATGAGTAATGCGGATGTGCCAGCCCCCGGGCTAAATGGAGGCGGGCATCGATTCTCCGTGGAGTCAAGTGAAGTATTGTCGGGCTGCCTGCATACGTGACAATCTACCAATTTGTTTATGCTCATCGATTGGCTTTGCAAATTCTCAAGAACTTGGAACCGAGGGCAGCTCCTTAATGAACAAAAATTAAAAGCCTTTATTATGTATACAAAATATGATTTGGCTTTCAATTATGATTTAAGTGAAAACATATTTGGTTCCAATTCGAAATTCCTATAATATATATACATATATATATTTTAGCGGTCGCTTTTAAATAGGTAAATCTCTGTTTTCTATAGTCAATTTTTTAAATAGACGCCTTCGTCATTTCACATCATCGATAAATATTGATTTGAATCTCATATTTTCGATCCATATCTCGGAGATTATAAAAGCGAGGGACATTAAATTTGGTATTTATATTCCAAATATTTCGCAATTGAAATATTTGGCCCCGTTCTCCATATTTTAAGAGAAAGTTTGTGGGAAATACATTTTCTATAGTGTAAAGCTAATGGAAGACGAAATACATCCTCTTTCGTCTAACAAAAGATGTAACTATCTGAGTATAATAGAGTATAGGGTATTTTGTACTTGCCATAGGCCAACTTTAAACCAAATAAGTTGCTGATAAAACAGCCGAACATATTTTCAAGCCAGGTTTTTCCAAAATATCATTGCAATAATTTTTACATATATTAAATAATGTTAAACAAAAGTAAAATATATTGAATATTAAATAATGATAAATTTGCAAATGTAAATACAATTTAATAAACTTGTTTCATTTCAAATTGGATAAAAATTGACGGAGCAGCTTTCGCTTAAGCCCCTGAAAGGTTAATTTACTAAAACACACTGATCCCACAGTTTGCAATTGAAGCGATAAAGCGTTAACATTTGATGGCCAGGAACAAGAGGAGGGCAGGGGAAGGCAGCCACGGAGGAGGGCAGCAGCGAGGCTGCAATCCAAAATTGTAGCGGATGATTTATGTTAATGCCATGTCAACTGATTAATATTTTCGGTCACGTGCCGCCATTCATAACACACACACACACACACACATATGCAAAGACAAAAACAACACACAACACGCCCAAAAAACACAACAAAAACAAAAACACTGGGAGATTTATCGCAGCACGCGACCTGGCAAACATTCGTAGGCTGGGCGTTCAGCCTTGTCATCACTTTCGACACCAGTCCAAGTCCGTATGCCGGCCGGATCCGAGCCGGAAATGCGCTCACGTAGCGCAATGTGCAACAGATGCCAACGGGCAGTCCATGCACATAATCTGCCCAGCTTGTTTATAGCACGACCAAGACATAAATACTGCTGCCGGTTGTTGGGGGCAACACCGAGTGCTCGCCGGACGCGCCGGCTAATCCCCGCAACACTGTCTAATCCGTGCCGCCCTCCGCAATTGCTGAATTTTAATTAACCGCATGAATATCGAGTGCTGGCGATGTCATGACTACCAGCCGTTGAGCACCCTGTGATTTGCATTGCCCTGATTTATGCCGAGTGCACCCAGCTTCCAGTTCCAGCCTCCTGTTTCCCGTTGAACATCTTCCACTGCATCCTTTCAAACTATTCAGAGTATCAGTTTTTTTTTATGTTTTTTGAGGTTAATGCATCCTCGGGCTAAGTAAAAAAAACATTTACCGTCTGCTGACTGCTCGGGGCTGATATTAATTATTAACTCGCTTCCCATTCAGAAATATGCCACACCTGCCCCCGCCCGTTGTCAACGCTTATCGGTTGCACACAGCCTTCGGCTGGAGCTCAAGTCGCAGCCAAAGCCAGCTAAGTTGCCCGTGCTCTGCTCGGCGATGCTAATGAAGCGTTCCCGTTACTCCCGCCCCGCGCCAGAGCCCGCAGTTCTAAATTCAGGCTGCCTCTTGGTTTCGGGCAAGGCTCCCGGATGCAGCCAAGTCTGAAATACTAGTAAATTAATAGCCCCGAAAAATCGAAATCCTTTTTTGGAACATTTTTTATTTGAACAAAAGTGTTAACTATTTTATTGGCCAACAAATAAATTATCAGCAATTCAGTTTAAACTTCCCTCCCTTTTAGGTTCGGTTCACACCTCACCTTAATTTAAATTAAATTTAAAGGAAGAATATAATATTTTTATTTATTGGACAATATTAATTTTAATTGAAAAGAAAAATATTATAATTGTTATTTATATGGAAATATTTCTTGTTGCTTATTTTTAATTAGGCGGGAAGCTGTCTTCTATCTAATTCCCATTTATGCAGCCTGTAAATTCAGGCTATATAATATTTTTCTATTTATAATGTTTCGTTCTTCAGAAACTTATCCAAACTATTTTAAAATATAAAAATATATGGTTTGGTACGACTTTTTGGGGTTTGGTTCGTTCAATACTTTTAAAAATATTAAAAATCCGTATGCGAACTAGTTCAGTTCATAAAACGTTTGCAGCAGGTTCTTGGGTAGTTCCGGGCAGAAAATTTCTTTTGTAATATTAAAATTTTAAACACCTAATATATATTCGTTTGTTTAAAGAAAATTAGAGAAACAGTTACATATACCGTTCCAAAGCACTTTGGGATTATTAAAATTTATTGGTTGCCCAAATTTCTTCACTTAAGTTTTAATAAATAAAGATTCAATTTATTTACACTAATTTTCTAACACAAATTAATTTAATTTCGACACTTTAATGCGCTTGAAGCTTCTGGTCAATGGAGCTAGAAACAGTTAAAAATATGTAAACACAACCGCCAAAAAAAACAAACACAAACACAAAACATAAGCTAAAAATTGGTAACGAAATTAGTTTAAGTATTTTTTAATATTTACTACAATGTTTATATCCTTGAGAGCTGGTTTTGTTGTCTTCTAAAAACACTCATTGTTTTGTTCTAGATAAGAACATCAAATAAAAAACTGGAAATCTACCAAAGTGTTTTATTTACTCGGCCTTATTACCCAATTTGATTTACATAGATAAGATAAACGTATCAGATAACTGTTTGATAAAAATAGATTGGCATACTGACACTTGAATCTTTTGCACTGACATTTCTGATCTTCACTGTCTTAAGGAATGAATTGTAGGAACTTGCAACTAAATATTAAAATAAATTGCTCTAAAATTTGTCAATTTTTAAAACAATGTTTGCTATATTTTGTTTGTGAACTTTTAACTTCCTAACTTGTGTTATGAAGAACACTTTTAAAACGGGCTGTTTCTTATTTATTCACATGCTGAAAGAACAGCATTCGGCAGAAGTGTTTGTGGGCGGATTAGCGAGACAGAGCTATTAAATGAATTAAGCACGGAGCGCAATGAAAATTTGTGTGCCGATATTCGCCCCCGTCCCCACATCCCCGCACTCACCCTGCAATGCGCCGCCCCAGCAGAGCCAGAAGAGCGCCCACTTGGCGGTGCAGAAGCGTTGCAGCCACTGTGGCTGGAATCGGCGCCAGCCAAAGCGCTGCTCCTCCAGGGACACCGTATCCGAATCCGTGCCCGTGCTGGTGCCCGTGGCGCTGCCAACGCGGCTGGAACGGGCGCTATTGTTGTTGTTCATGTTCCCGTTGCCACTGCTGAGCTTGGGCGGACTCGTGACCGATGGGCAAATGGTTGACATGGCATTCGAGTCCACATCAACAGCCTGGGATGTGGACATCTTCGAGGTGAACTTGGTATTCGCTTGCGTAACAATTTTCACTGGCACTCGCGACTGCTGCGATCCGCACCGAACGAAGCGCCAACTGCAACTGAACGCACAGATTTGAATTGCGCCAAGCCAGAGCTCAGCCTCAGCCGAGTTTCCTGATGCTCGCCGCTTAACAGCGCAGGACTTAACATTAACAGCGCTCTGTTAACGCCAGTTAAAAGCAACCCCAGACAACCCCACGCTCACACCAATACTATCGTGAACTTACAATCGTACATATACAGCTACACACGCGCATATTTTGGCGTAAACAAACCCGAGACTTTATGAATGAAATTTTATGCCGTCTATCCACACTTTGCGCCATGCGCCCCCTCCCCCACGGGTCCTCGCATATCAACAGTTGTCATGTTATTTGATTTGGTTTTCATTTAAAAATATCTCAATGTATTTAAAGGCAGCAAATAATTTCTAAAGTGCTCTTTAAAAATAATTTATATAAATGAAATAAATTTAACTCATGAGTGAAATGACATAAACAAGCTATTATTTAATTTATTTGGTACGACTTGTATATGTTTATGAATAATTTTAACTGTTGCTTAGCTTATTATGAATAAGACTCATTAATGTAATGATTGCTATTTTTCATTGATATTTCTTTTAATTGTTTTTAAAACTTTTATCAAAAGAAAACCTCCGCGGTTATTTTTTTAATTTATTATACACTTTTATACGCTTTGTCCTATGTCCATATCTCTGTTAGAAGATACCTGCAAAGTTTGATATACCCGCCTGTTTTAAGGCGATAGACTTTAAATTTATCTGATAACCTCTTTAAAAGATCGAGACAAAAATATTCCACGCCCAGTTTCTCAGTTTGAGGGCAGGAATTACAAAATAACTAAAAAAGATAGAGCCAATTATCTCTCAATCCGAAAACTACTCGCAAATCCAACAAAATATCTCACATATGTAGTTCCAAAGTTATAAATTTTTCCTATGTTCAACAGAAAATTACGCAATTTGTGTTTTTTTTCCAAACAATATCCGATCTGGGCTACTAACTATATATATATGTTGTTTATATATTATTTACATTCTTAAAGTTACATTTTGGCATTAACAGCTAAGCTATAAGAAAAACTTGTTGGCAATGTATTCAATTTGGTTTGATTTAATTTCACTGTACACATGGGCAATCCACAATAACTAAAGTTTTCTCCGAAGCCTTTAGTTAAATAATAATTAATTTGAAAGAAAATAAAGAATAAGGTTTTCCACTGTCTCCGCAAATAATAGCCAATGCCAACGCCTAATCGCCCGTCATCATTTCCATGAACTCTGAAAATAAAATAAATAAATAAAAAATAAAGCGATTAGCTAATCAGATCGGGGGCAATATAGACGGTGCTCACCATCGAAGTCGACGGTGCCCGAGCCGTCGGTATCGATTTCAGCAATGATGCCATCGAGATCACTGGATGAAAGCTTGTCGTCCAGAGCGGCCAGAATCTCTTTGAGCGTGGACGTCGTTATGTAACCGTTGCCCTCGCGATCGTACAGGCGAAATGCCTCCTTCAGCTCCTTTTGTATGGCCTCGGCATCCTCCTCCTCGAGGAAGTGCGCGGCGATGCTGCAGAAGCCATCGAAATTCACCTTGCCCGTATCCTCCGGATCGTTCTCATCGATCAGATCCTGCAGTTCGCTCTCCTCGAACATCTGACCCATGCTGTTCAGTATTGTCTTCAATCGAAGGGTCTCGATGAAGCCCGACTTTTGGGTGTCAAACATTTGGAATGCCTTGCGCATAATGTCCATTTTCTCATCGTCCTCCTAAACATATCGAAATTGAATACGCCATATATGATATATGATATAATACCCGACGGCAGCAATGCGTACCATTTTTTTATTTTTTTTTTATTGCGGCCGGTTGTCGGTGGTGCGCGATGCGATTATGAGTGTGGTATGCGAATGCGAGTGGTTTTGGCCAACTGCCTTTGTACGAGTTGCTGCGTTGGACCGCGAACGTGCACTAAACCGTTCGTCTGGCCAAGATCATTATTTATAAACAACAAATTTAGCCAAGTGACTACGTCACTCGCACGCAGAGCGCACAGCGCACATCTCACAGGCCACCCTCACACACGCACACACACACACACACCCCTGCGCACACCATCATCCTTCAGGTTGGGTTATTGTTGTTTTGGCTTTTTCCGAAAAACGACCAAATATAACCCACCTCTAACCTACTGCTCTCTACATATAATTATTGGAATGTTGCGGCGGAGGCTGCCCAGACACTCAGATCAAAGTGGTGCACAATGGGCCCAACCAAGACCAGGTCGGTCAGACTAAGGTCGGCTGCCACACATGGCGACGTCATTACACCCTGTGTCTATGGAAAATCTGTGGCAACAAGAAACGGGGTATCATCAAGTAATCAAAATGTATGTAACAGCCAAATGGGTTCTTTTTCGATCAGGAAAATTAACTGAATATTATTTAGAGACCTCAAATTTGGAATGTTGGTTGTGCTCGACAGCTAATTCACTTTCTCTTTAATTGACAAGAAAGCGATCTTATAGAGCAAGAAACTCCAAATTAAATATATTTTCTGCATTCGCATGGTATACATATATTAAAGCTAAAACTACCTCCTTGATTACTTTCCCGCCACTACCTTAACATCAATTATTTGCTTTATTACCCCTTTATTAAAGTTAATGCTTATGATTCTAGTATTTTTCAGAGTTTTCGGGATTGCTTTTTAACTGTAATATTTTCATTTAGTTTTCTATTTAATTTCTATAAAATTAAATTCATGTAGTAAATCGACGATATAAATTTTGGAGCAAGTTATAGAAGAAGCACAATTGCAGATTAAGGAGCATGTGTTCCAGAGTTGATTACTCCTTATAACAATGAGAAAGAGAATAATAATAGAGAACAATAACAGAGAACATGCAAAATAATTCTGCAATCTTAGACAAACTCACTTGTATCATCAGAAATTAAATGAATAAAATTATGCTTTGTTTATATTTTTTTAAATTTTTTTTATTAATGCATATCTATAATAATAAATAATGAATTAAATAATATATTTAATGAATTAAAATGTGTAATAAATCTAATAAGCAAAGAAAATTTCTGAAGTGAACTCTAAAAAGAGTTTTTTAATATTATTATAATTACCAAGCTACAATTTCTCCATTTAGCCAATATCGAAGAAGGTGTATAGGGCACCGCCTGGTCGAGCAATCTCGACCTGGGCACTTTTACTGCTTTGCAGCTCTTTAGCGTGGACGAGTGCCGGAAAAATCAAACACAGCGCATGCCACAATTATACAACTATGCGCAGAGGCGGCGATTGCCCAGTCGAATATTGCGATCGCCCAGTCAGTCACTAAAAATCGGCTATAAACGTCCTCACAATCAGTCAGAAAATCAGCGCAAATTTCTCACGGTAATTGTATTTTTAGTACTTTATAGCAATTTGTTGTCCATATGATCATGAGTGGGCCAGATGTCGATGACGATGCCAATGCTGCTGCTGCTCTTACGTGCTATAGTTACGGAGCACCGATTCACCTCTCCGGGCGCGTAAATTGTTTTCTGCACACACACAAAATTGTTGATGTGGTTTTAGATTTTTGCGTTAAAATAAACAAACAGGCGTTTCAGGCTGGCAAATGGACATCAGAACAGTTGGACGTGCACCAAGCCAGTGGACAGGTCGTGCGGGAGGAATGGTGTTGCAGCGGCCTTAACGCCTCTCTCTGTGTGTGTGTGCGAGTGTGTGAGGTGTGTGTATGTACTATATAACCTTCTGACGAATTGGTTCGGTTTCTGTGCGGCATTTTTGGCAATAGCCAAAGGCAATTTGATTTTTATTATTTATGACAAAACGTGAAGCACTTTGGAAAGCACTCGTATATATCTCAGTGTGTGTGTGTGTGTGTGTGTGTGTGTGTGTGTGTGTGTGTGTGGTTCGGCAATGAGTGCACTTATACACACGCACTTGCGCACACACTATCGTGTGTACCTGCCAGATACTTTGCTCGATTGTTTTTGAATATTTCAGTTGAAATATATCGTATAAATAGCACATAGTATGTCGTAAGTTTTAATTTAGTTGCTGACAGTTGGTTTCGAAATTTACGGTTAATTAGCCAAAATAAATTGTATAATCCAGAAGCGTTGCGAGCCTTTGAATATTTCTCATAAAGCGGCCCCAGACGAGCCGTCAATCTTTTCTTTGCCTAAGTAATGCATGAGCTATAAATAAAATAGTTCATATTTGAGAGCAGGAATTGGGAGAGGTATTTAAAAATAAGGTAACGTATTTTCAGATTTGTTTACCGGGATTATTGCAAAGTATTGTGAAAAATTCGTAATATTAAAACGTAATTAAAACAAGTCAGAGTACAGTATAATAGCTTAAAAAAAGCTCGATTATTATTATTAATTTAGAAAATTATTGATTTTTGTAATTTGGGGGGTGGATGAAATTGTTCGGCGCGATATTTATAGGAGTTCGTCAGAATATTGCCTGTCTAGCTCTAAAATAATGGCAGATATGGATTTTCGCTGATCACCCCAAAATATATGGTCTTTAACGATTTGCCATGCCCACAGTCTTTCCTAAAAATTGTATATATCTAGCTTAAAATCTAAGGTAGATATATAGATTTTATTGAATTAATACACCCCCAGTTAACGTAGCCAACAAAATCTTAGCACTTTGTCTGTCACGGATATGTACGAGTATATATTCCAAATTCTCTAGCTTCAAAAGCGCCGAAAAAACTTGCGGTCATGCGGACCGGCGAACGGACGGACAACAAGGCATATAAACCCAATATACTCTTTTCACTTTGTGAACGACTATAAAAAATAGTAATAAACATGCTATGGAAACTGCAATATCTATTATATTTTCATTGATTGACGGGTTAATTCAAACGGACAGACATAATAATAAAAATTAGCTTAATTTATTTTCCTGATCAAGCATATATCATATGTATATACATATCCACTTTATGAAAACGAGGAGACCATGCGAACAGATATTTAACACAATTTTATTACCTTTAACATGTTTTAGCCTACCACGTCGAATACCCTAGACTTTTGATCGTTTAAAAATCCACTTGGGATCTTTGTGTTCTCATATCGTTGATAGGTTCCTCTTTGCAGCTCTATATGAATTAGAAAACTATAAAAAATATTTTTAGTTTTTTGTGAGGCAGATCTCAAATGAATTATTTTCATAATTTTTTCCGATCTGGACTTATAAGCTGGCTGTGCCAAGAATAAAGCACCTTTTCCCAGAAACACTTAATTATAGTTTTATGGTTAAACACAGTGATCTCTGATTTTGCAATCGATTACAAAAACCAAGAAATTGGAAAGACAGCAGTAAGTGGAGAACGGGGAAAATCCAAAATTGTTGCGGATGCTTTGTTTAATTATTTAATACCATGCCGATTGATTAATACTTTCGGTCACGTGTCGCCTTTCATAACCAATTGCTGTGGCCAAGCACACACAAGGTTTTATGTTATAATTTGCATATTTTTTATTTGTTTTTTCATTAATTTTAAAATTGCTACGCTAAACCGCATTCAACAGAAATGAATGTGGGCGAATCAGCGAGACAGAGCTATTAAATGAATTAAGCACCGACCACAATGATACTCTCCAGCCGTGCCCACTTCCCCACACTCACCAGGCAATCCCGACGCCCCCACTTGGAGGTGCAGTCACTGAGGCTCCTCCAGAGATGCCGTAGCCGTATCCATGTCCGGAACGGACGCTATTTTTGTTGTTCATGTTGAGTCCATATCAGCTTGGGTTATAATTTTCCCTTCCACTTGCTTCTGCTGTGATCCGATCCGAACGAAGCGCCAACTGCAACTGAACGCACAGATTTGAATTGCGCCAAGCCAGAGCTCAGCCTCAGCTTAACAGCGCAGGACTTAACATTAACAGCGCTCTGTTAACGCCAGTTAAAAGAAACCCCACGCTCACACCACTACTATCGTGAACTTACACTCATACATATACAGCTTCACACGCGCATTTTTGGCGTAAACAAACCCGAGACTTTATGAATGAGATTTTATGCCGTCTATCCACACTTTGCGCCATGCGCCCCGTCCCCCTCGGGGACTCGCATATCAACAGTTGTCATGTTATTTGATTTGGTTTTCATTTAAAAATATCTCAATGTATTTAAAAGCAGCAAACTATATATAAAGAGCCCCTAATGAATTTAAAAATAATTTATTGGCGATGAATATAATTTATATTATATTTTATTACAATGTATTCAAGCCCAGCAAAATTGATAAATAAATTAAATTATAAATTATCATCACAAAATCTATTGAAGTATTCCAGCCACAAATATATCCAAACAACATATCCCTTATACCCAATAAAACAAATCATTTTTACACTTGACTTCAATATAACTTTCAAAAGTTTATTCAGTAAATTTTTAGTAGTTTCTCTTGTTTTACTAAATATGAGCTTAAATTATAAAAATATGTATATACGAACATTTTGCCAATCTCTCGTAAAATGTGTTTACATCTTAGATGGATGGTAGAATTCTTAAGAAATCATTGCATTTATTGGTAAATCAAAACAAATAATTCATTTACAGCGTCAGAAATGGGGTCTAACAACGAGGCGAATTCTCAAAGGGATCAATGAGCACCAAAATAAAATAATCATCAGTTGTAAATTAAGTACGAACAATATGATTGAAAATAACTCATTTAAACAATTGATAAAAAAAATAGAAAACAAAAACAAAAAGTTTGTAACATTAACAACAAAAATATAAGAAAAAACTAAAAAAGACTTTTAGTTTTTACGCGTAAATAGTTTAAAATGGGGCTTCATCTAACACAATTATTAGTATTTACATTTCTTTTTTTTTTGTTTTATATATCATGCTAAATATGTATGAATATTTATTCTGTGTTTAATTTTCTTGATTTTTATTAAGAATTGGCAGCTTGAAAAGTTGTATTCTTTTCGCTTATGCAGCCACAGGCTGCACTCAGCATAAAATTTGTCTGGATATCTTGTGGTATTATGCCAATAACGTATATGAACATATATTTGAAATGTTTGCTTGTTTGGGGTTTTGAGTTAGTTCGCTTAGAGCGAATGTGTTGCGTACTTAATTCGTATGCTTGGTTTAACATGGATACAGTGAACGCTTTGGGCACTACGACAAATATCACATAATGAGATCAATTGGATTTATTTTGGGTTTTTTATTTTGTATCATTTCGTTTCGTCTTGTGTAATCTATATATATGTGTGTATATATATAGATTGTATGTAAGAATGTACGATGTTGTTTGAACTTAACATTGCCTACTGATTGACTGGTGGGTTCATCATTCAATTATAGTCCGTTCAGCAAACTGATTTGATATAAAGCACAACCACATTTGTTTATATCCATGCAAATGTTTAAACTAAGCGTAGCCTGTGGCAAATAACGCAACACAAATCTTGTTAGAGAGTTTAAGTAAGCCCGCTCGATAAGTAACTCCTTGCTATTATGAAGATCGTTGCTAACTTTCAAATTTTCACATAATTCATCATGCTTCTTAAAGAACTTAAGTAGGGTTAACAATTGTTTGGTTTATAAGTATTAACATTTAGTTGAGTAAGTACAAAGTTAACTTTTTTCTTAAATACAACTTTTCAAATGCCAATCCATATTTATATAGTTGGGTTTTGTATTTTGTTAGCCTAATTTACATACATTTAAGTAGCTGTTTTCATATTTCATTTTAAGTTTTGCAGCTTTCACATGCCATATGATATCATAGTTAAAATATATATGGGTGTATATATATATTTTGTATAATTAAGTATATAAGTATATAAAACTTAAAATGAATTTAACCAAGAAAAAATAGATATATATAGGATATATATATATCTATATATATATATATATGTGTGTGTGTGTGTATAGGTAAATAGTCAAATAAAACAAAGTTATGATTTAAAACTTGTGTACTTTTTGTTTCTTATTGTTACAGTTTTGTGTGTGTGGTTGGTTGGGCTGAGGATCAGCAGTGAGATATATCCTTGATTTTAGTGTCTTGACGGAGGGTGGGCTACAAAAAACATAGAGAGAGTCAGAGAGTCGGGGGAGAAGGGGAATGCTGAGGTGGGTGTTTTGCGTTTCCAATTTGCTAATTGGTTTTTTTTTTGCTGCTTTCCTGCTCAACATTGTCAAATTGCACACGTCATTTTTGTTGCTTATTTAGGTTGGGATAAGTGTTGAATGACTTAGACCTGGCCCAGATCCTCCTGCTGCGGCTGCTGCTGCTGCGGCGGCTGTTGCTGTTGCTCAGCATCTGGCATATCGGACACCTCGCTGTGCATCACAATCTCAATGTCGTCCAGCTCAGCGGCCGCCTCGACCTTCAGCGTCACATTCTCAACAGCTCTCGTCAGCTTCTGCAGCGTGTGCAGCGTATCCTCGTTAATGGTGTGCTCCGGCGAGATGTTCTCCTTGAGCTCACGCTTCAAGCTCAATGGCATGTGCACTGCATTGCACTCCGGTGGCGATGGCGACTCGGCAACATTGCTCAATGTTGGCGATGTCGCCATTGCCACCGCACTGGGATTGACCTCCAGCTGCGACGCAGTGGCCATCCCATCCCCACTGTTGTTGAACGAGAGATTCGGACGAAACACCTGCTTGCTAAAGTCGCGCAGCTGGCGCGACGCTGTGTCCAGGAATGAGGTGCTGCCAGTGCTAGTCTCTGCCGCTGCCGTTCCGGTCGGCGCTGTTGTTGTTGTTGTGTTGCAGCCACTGTTGTTGCCGCGCGACGGCGGCGTCGTTTTCCGTGTCGCCACAGCCGTCCCGTTGACATCACCGCTGCCGCACGTTGTTGTGTCTGCAGTAGGAACAACAAAATAATGTTATAATTAACAAAAAATAGGTCAAACTCTGTTGTAAAGCAGCAGGGAAATCCTATTGCGAATTTAATATAAACAAGAACTTTGCAACAAATAATACACAAGTATAGAAAACAACTAGGAACTTTGCAGTCGGGTGTAACCGACTGCCCAATACTTCTTCACACTGTAATAACAACTAAAACACAACTGGAACGTTCACATTTGTAATTTGGAATTGTTCATATGTTAAAGTGAATATCCTTTGTCAGAAAAATGTATATCAGAAATGTTTGGACTTGAATACGCTTTCACCACTAAATTATTACACAGTGTAGATTTGTTGTAGAAGCGCTTATGAAATCTGTTTGGAAAATCTGATGTGTCTAGTTTTAAAACTGGAGCTATATAGATTAAAATGAATTGCCACGCCCCCAAAGGGCGTAGCCAAAAAATCGTAGCTCTTTATCTGACGCGGGTATACACGAGTAAATATTCCAAGTTTCGAGTCTCTAGCTTCAGTAGCGTCGAAAAAAATTGCATTCATACGGATAAATGAACGGACAGCAAGACAGACATTGCGCAAACGCAGAGTATATTGGGTATATTGGTTCGCTTTATGAACAAGTATAAAAACCTGTTAATGTCAACGGAAACAGACAGACCTATGTATGTAATATACTGCCATACATCAATTCTGATGCGGTTTGGTTAGATATATATATATCTAAATATAAATATAGTCTATAGATAAGTTTTATAATTTTCGACTAACTCTGTGCGTTGTTTGAGAGTGGCGCAGCAACTGCAGCTGGAACAGCAGTGGGCTTGGGTTCCGGGGATGCGCTGCGCTGGAACATGGTGCTCGGATTGAAGAGGGTGAGCAGCTTGTCCACCGTCGTTTGGTTGGCAATCCACGAGGATTTGCGAGCGCGTGTCGCCGCCTGATGCTGTTGTTGCTGCTGCTGCTGCTGCTGCTGTTGTGCTGCTGCTGTTGCAGCTGCTGCTGTTGCAGTGGCATCTGTGGGGGATTGCCGGCATCTGTGTTGATTGCCGCAGCGGCTGAGAGTGCCGCGCCCGCGGCGGAGTCTTTGGTGAGCGTTATATCGTTGTCACCGAATACAGCGATGGGGCATATCTTGGCGGGCAGCAGCGGCGCCGGCTCCGGGCTGCTGGAGTGCTCCAAGAGATCGGTGGAGGCGCTGCTGCTGCTGCTGCTGCTACTGGTGCTGCTGCTTGCCGCACTCGACACGGGCGAGCTGCTGCATGAACTGGATGATGTGCTGGGCGAGTTGGGCGACAGCTTTTGGGCGCCCGCCTGCTCGCCATTTGTACTTTGTTCGTGTGCGTTGTCTGGGGATGGCTCCACAATGATCACGCTGCTGATCGGCATCGCGGTTGTTGTCGTTGTTGTGGCCGCCGGTGGTGGGGGCGTGGCGGCTGCGCTTTGCGTTGCCTCAGCCAGCTGAGCGGCGGCCTTGCGCGCCGACTTGAGCATCGGCGTCGGGGGCAAGTGAATCGGCGGCGTCTGCGGATCCTCGTAGATGCGCGACACATGGAAACGGGAACGCGGCGATCCGGAAAGCCGCTTGATGGTCTGTGTGGACGAGGTGACCGATGCCATCGATGGCAACGAACTGGACGTGGGCAGCGGCAGTACGGCGATGGCATGGAGGCTGCTCTGGCTGCCCAGCAGCTCGCTGGCGACGTTGTCGTTGTTTGTGCCTGCGCCGCCGCCGCCGCTGGCCGTCGGTATGGACATACAGCTGCTGGCCGAGCGCGGCGTGGGCGGATGCTGGGGCGGCATCTGGGCCAGCGGCGAGGTCAGCGGGCTGGCGATCTCGTTCACGCGCGAGACTTGAAAGCGACTGCGATTGGGCGAGGAGGACGGCGATACCGTGGGCGGACTGGGACCCGGCGAGCGCAGACGCGAGTTCGTCTTGCGTCTCACCTCCAGTTTGGCGGCCGGCGTCGGCATTGCGGTTACTGCTAGCGCAGCGGTCACAGTGCCAGTCGCTGCATCCACCAGCGGCCGGCTGTGGCACGTCAGCGATATCTTCCGCGAGCCCAAGTAGTAACCGCCGCGACACCGATTGATGATGCTGCTGCTGCTGGCGACATTGCTGCTGCTGCTGCTGCCGCCGCCGCTGTTATTGTTGCTATTGCTGCTGCTGCTGCCGCCACCGCCCACGTTCGCCGCCTTCTCCGCCAGCTCCAGCTCCTCCGCCTGCATCTTCTCATTGCGCGAGCACATGGAGCGCACGGTGCCCAGTACTCGCGTGTAATCCAAATGCGCATCGCTGCCAATCTGCAAGTGGAACCCCAAACAAAGGATATTTCTTTTATCATCAAGTCTTTAACTTCACGTATACCTCATAAGAAATACAATTATGTGTGGCATGTGCACAACTAAAGGAAACTATTCTGTTTTTCTTTTCATTTTTTATTTTGTTGAATTGCGTAATTAAATTAAATTAAATTAAGCACTCGTATAAGAAATATCTCATCGATATTGAAGTACAAAGAAAACCAAGCAATATTAATACAAATTTATTACGATATTTTATGAATAAAAAATGTTGAATAAACACTAAGAATGTTTTTGTGATTCGGTGGGGCGACAGTTTATTTTAGCAACTAAAATTCTGACAATATATTTTAACATCTAAATTTCAGGCAAGAAATTTAAGCATTTAAAATTCTGACAATAGATTTTAGCATCTAAAATTATCGCGATATATTTATATATATTTATATTATATGAAATGTTATAAATAATAAATTGAATAGATTTATCTAAAATTTGAAAAAAAAATCCAATATAATTCAAATACATTAGGTCAAAAGAGTTCTACATAATTAGAAAACAGCTATATTTTATTTATTCGTCATCAAGATCACAAGCTGGTTTCTTCTTCTCGTTTTATACTTTATTTTATTAGGAATAGTAACCAGTTTATATATTTTATCCAGTAAATATACAAATATTAAAAAGAAATTTAGCTTTTCTAGTTAGATTTCTGAATAATCGAGTCCTGCTAGCACATAATTGTTGTTTGGTTATAGTATTAATATTTAAATTTGTATATTATACTTTATTATTTTATTATATTTTGTATTTTATTTATTATTTTAATTATTTTGTTGGTGTAAAAAACCAATAGCTCCTTAAATTGTGCACACTTACAAATATGTAGTTGTATGAGGAATAGTGTTGATCGTGCTCAAAACTTTTGTGTTCCTTTTTATTTTTAGCTAAAGTGATATTTTTTTGAATAAACGAAGTGGCAGCAGCTGCAGAGTATTGCATTGTTAGCATTGTTAGCGGTATTATTAGCAAGCCAAGATTTCTTTGCGTTTATGCTTCAGAGCAGGTAGAGATGCAGAGAGGTAGAGAGGAACGAGAAAAATATTGCTGGATGATTTGGGGTTTACTTACGCTGTCCTGGGGCATTGGCGTTGGCGGTATAACATTTACTATCGGCACTATTGGTAACTTTGCGATAAAGGAGTTGGTAACAATAATAACAATAATTACAGCACGAAACAAAAATGATTCAATTAAAAATCAACAAACAACGCAACACACACAAAACGCACAACTGTGCTCAACTACTATATGGGATATAGAATCTGATATCTTCGGTCACAGCCAAAGTAAAAAATGTCAATTGCATGGGGCTAAAGCAATAAAATCCCAGTTGAAACGATACAAAAATTAAAATATTTATAACAAACATTTTTGCTGATTTCTAAAAGTGAATTAGGATTGTAATTTGCGGAATTAAAGAATAAATTCAAAGCCTTATGGACAAAAATTCACTTAAGTGTGTCTTAAGTTTAAAAGCTTTATTGAAAAACATTAAAAAAAGCTCTGGCGTACTTTGACTAACGGTTGGAGCATTAACAATTGACTTTTAAGACATCATTATAAAAATTTGTACCTTCGCCTTTATTTTGTATAAATTAATAATGTGTGTATTATTTAACGTTTAACGTCTAAAGGCTTTGTTCCTATATTCTGTTGTTTAATGTATTTTTTGTATTTAAAAAATCATTTCAAGCTATTTGGAATATTTTTTAAACTATATTCATTAATTTGGTAAAGAAAAATTTAATTTATTAATTGTTTTTGAAATGTTCAACGACAATTCTATTCTTTAATTTGGTAAAAAAAATCTCAATATCTTAAAATTGTGAGCTGGTTTGAAAGTGTTTGAAACCCAGTTTTAAAGTGAATAAAGTTATATTATTTGTTACATTTCAACAGCTTTGCAATTAAATAAATTACCGGATAATGTTGTTTATGGATTAAGAAATTAATTTAAATTAAGTAAGTATAATAAATATAATAAAAAATAATGTACAAACAGTTTTCAAATAGTTAAGAGTATTTTCTATATCCTTTCTATCAGATATTTCTGTTTGCTTCGCCCCATGTTATTGATATATATATACGTAAAAACAAAGCCTTAAACAGCTCGGCGGCATCTGTTGAATTGAAATTGTGTCATATGGGAGACATAAGTTTGCATGGGGAGCACAAACATTGATGAGTTCGGCGGGCGGGCGTTTGTTCAAAATAATTGCATTTGTACATTGATATAGCCGACTTACCGTTAGACGCTTGGGCTCATCGTTGATGTCAATCTGGGTGATCGTCTTGTTCGACTTGAGCACCTCGGCAATTATGTTCAGACTTTCCACCTCTAGTTTATTGTCACGGATGTCGATGCGCTGCAGTTTGCTGTTGCCGCCAAAGGTCAAGATGGAGGCGAGCGTCTCGATGCCCTTGGCGCTGAGATGGGCGCTCTGCAGGCCCAGCGTGGTGAGCGTTGTGTTCTTGGTCAGGCTGTCCTTGATGGTGGCCACAAAATCGTTGGACAAACAGTTCTTGCCAATGTTGAGCAGCTCCAGCGAGGAGCAGCGCGACAGCAGCTGGGCGATGCAGGGACCGCAGTCCTTGGTCAGATTGTTGCTCCACAGAGCGAGCGCCTTGAGGCCGCTGGGCGCACGATTGGCCGCGTCCAGCGTGGCATCGACCAGTTGGCGGCGCGAAAGCGTATCGTTCTTGGTTAGCTTCTCGGCGAGATGCGGATCGGCCGCACTCGTGCTGCCGTCCAGCGAATTCTCGCTGCACAGGCTGTCCGAGCTCTGGGAGCGATTGCGCGTCGACTGGTTGAGATAGGCGCAGCTGGACTCGGTGCGACGCAGGCCGCTGCTGACGCCGCCCGGTGATGTGGACGGCGGCGGCGGTGTGGGCGTTGGGCTGGGACAAGGACTGGCACTGGGCTCCTTTTCCAAGGCCGCAATTGTCACCTTGGGCCCCGCCGCTGCCACAATCAACTCAGGTGTCGGCTGCTCCGCCTGCATGCGCACCACAGGCGTGGGCGTGGCCGTGGCCGAGGCTGTGGGCGTGGCGGCGGCGGCGGCGGCCGTGGCTGCCTCCTCGGCCACCAGCAGACACTCGGTGGACTCACTGGCTATGGTCGCCGTCTCGATGGCCATCTCCTTGGCCATATCATCCAGTCGCGTGCTCTCCAGCGACACGGACAGCCGACTAAACTCATCCGGCAAATGGCGACTAATGTCGCCCTCCGAGGCGCTCTCAAATGCCGAGTCTGTGCTGTGTGTATCCTCGAAATCATCGCCAGCCTTACCATTCCTATTCATGTCCAGCGGCCGGGAGCCGCTTGGCCCCGCCAAGCCATTGACGCAGTCGCTCTCCTCGGCGGTTACCTCGTAAATGGATGCGGCTCCGCTCGAACTAACGGCGACTGAAGTCACTTCAGTCGCAGGTATTTGGTTGATTATAAGATTACTAATATGGTTGTTGTTGTTGTTGTTATTGTTGCTGTTGTTGTTGTTGTTGGTGTTATTGTGGGAATTATCATTGTTGTTATTCTGTACACAGGTTTCATTGGGTTCAACGGGTTTAGCCTCTGTTGAGGATGTAATATCTGCAAAACGAAAACAGCGCCAAATATTACAATTAATACCAAATCAAGGAGTCTGATCTACCATCAGACGTGGCTATTTACACCCTGAACCCATGGAAAATGGGTGCGACAGGGTATAATGGTTTTGTGCAAATGTATGTAATAGGCAGAAGGATCCCCGACCCCATAAAGTACATATCTTGATCAACATCAATAGCCGAGTCGATCTAACTATGTCCGTGTGTCCGTCTTTAGGAACGCGTCGATTTCGAAGCTGAACTTAATAAGTTTATTTCAAATTATCGATAACTTGTCTCGTTTCTGTATTATCGATATTTATCGGTTTTTAACCCAGTTTTATGTGCATATCTCACAAACTATAAGAGCTAGACACATCAAATTAAATGGTTTCTACGGACTTGCGCTCTGGTTTGAACATAGATTAAATGCTCTTCTTAAGCCCTGGAAATTGCATTAAGATCATGCTCGTTGTTTAGAAGTTATGCACGAATTTAATTCCCATAGTGGGGGCCAAGCTCACAGCGTGCAGCGTGCGTTTACATGTGTGTGTGTGTGTGTGTGTGTGTGATTTTCTGTATGTATGAATGCAAAGGGGCTTTAATGTATTTAAAGACAGGGTTCAGGGTATCCCTGAGTCGGGCGCTCCCGACTAGTGCCCCTCACTTGATTGATTGATTTGGTGTAATTAATTTTAAGCTAATTTTATACAATTATATAGATAAATAAAGAAGTCGGCCGAAACCGACTGCACAAAACTCGTTCACAGTGTAATTCAAGGGCGTAACCACTGCAATCTTTAGAGGAGGTCATCAGGCAGGCTGCACAAATGTCAACTATCTATCTTTAAATCTAAGAGATATATATAAATAAAATCGAATTACCACGGCCCAGGAGGGCGTATTCAAAATTTTAGCACTACATCTGACAAAAATTCGGTCATATCAACAGATAGACGGATAGAGCACAAGCCCAATTTACACTTTGTGAACGAGTATAAAAATGGTAATCCAAAATTAAAAATCCAAAGCTTAAATACCCTTGCAGACATAGAAAATGTGCGCAATATAACATATAATAGTAATAATATATATTATAGTAGATCAAAGCTGATGATTACCAAGTTTAATTATTTAGAAAAAAATTGTTTCTGCAAGGGCATAAAAACAGTTTTGTAAACAAAAAGCATACTCTTAAAAGTCAATAAAATAAGTACTTATAAGAATATGAATAAGCAACAACAATAACATTACGAAAATGATCATTGTTTTGTATCTAAATAACACAATCTATCTAGTAAAAATCTAAGAACTATGTTTATCGTGGCTTTTACGTTCGGCAAGCTTTTGAGGAAGTGTATTTTGGTTAGCCGTTTAAATTTTCATTGTCGTGCGGAATTAAATCCTCAAAGTGAAAATAGAAACAGGCCTAAAATGATATATGTAAAATCGCCTGCAAAAATATCAGTTCATTCTGTTAGTATTATTTTGTAAGTAGTTTATAAAAAAAACGTAAAAATATTTAATTTATTTATATTACCACATAAGTTGCGTTCATTTTGGGAACTTTGCTGCTGTTGTTGTTGTTGTTGTTGAAGCGCTGGATTCAGCTGCTCCAAGATTGGACTAACCAGCGGACATGCAGACATGTCCGGCGTCGTCGTGAACTCATCCGTGGATGCTGTCGCTGCTGTTGCTGCTGCTGCTGCTGTTGCTGTTACTGTTGCTGATGATGATGATGTTGGTGATTGCAGTTTGCCAGCAGCGTCGTAAATTTCATTGCTGATCTCGCTGATATCCTCAGAGCAGCAGGCGGCTAAAGTGTCGGTGGATATGTTGGATGGCGCCTCCTCGATGCTGCTGCTGTCGCTGTTCATCGAGAGCAGTTTGTCCAGCATGGATTGCCCCGTCGCACTCTGATTGCCGCCCCTCAGAGTGCGCACCGTCTCCTCCGTATTGTCATCGTCCGCATCGTTTTCCACATCCACCAGCACACCAACGGCGGGTTCACTAATGCTAGTTTCTTCCGCAGCCACCGCCGCCGTCGCCACCAAAATTGGCTGCTGCTCGACTGCATCCGGCATGACTTCGCCGGCCTCCGGCGTTGAGCTGGCTACAATCGGATGCACCTCCGACTGCAGTTGGTTGCTGCACTGCTCGCCGTGGCTGGCCAACGGCGCCGGCGCTGCTATTCCCATGGGCGACACGGCCTCGTCGTCCTCAATGGCCTGGGCCCGTTGGAGCGGCACGCCACTGCGACGCTCCAGCTCTGTGGCCTGCATGATGAGCGCCTGCACCAGGTACATGGCGCCCTCGTCTCGTATGTTGTTGTTGCTAATGTCAATCAGCTCGATGCTGTGATTGAAGCGCAGCATGTCCGCAATGTGCTGCGCATCGGTGCAGTCGAGATCGTTGTAGCCCAGCCACAGCTCCTTTAGCTTCTTGTTGTGGTACAGCTTGCAGCCTGCAAACACAAAGGACCAAATCAGACAGGAGAATGCTGAACAAATAAACTGTTATTTACATCAGTCATATGTATTTGTTATGTTCATTGTATGTGGCGTTGACTGATAAGAACAAGTCAAAATGCAGTTGGGTGTAATTGATAAAACAAACAAAAACTGTGCAAAAATTTGTTCTAAAATAAGTAAACGTGATTTTTTTCCCAAAAAACCCAACAATTTCAATTTTTTATTTTGCATTTACTTTAAATGCAGAATCAATCTAGAGGACAAACCATGAACAAAATGCCATCAGACGTGAAAATCGGTTCAGTTTTGACAAAGTTATGGGCGTTTGAAATTTGGGAGGTTTGTATCCGAGAGCTTTACATGTCAAAATTTTTGTCAATTTTTGCATGATTTTTGACAAAAATTTGACCCCCTCAGAATAGGTTTTAATGATGTTTTTTATACTAATTGTGACAACCACAATCGATTAAAAATAGAAATTCCGGATTCTAAATTTTGAAAAAAAAATTTTTCCAAAATGGGTAGGGGGGGGGTACATGCTTTTTTCCCAAAAAATTCGAAAAAAATTTATTTTCAATAATGCATATATTTTAAATGCAGAATCAATCTAGAGAACAAACCATGAACAAAATGTTATCAAACGTGAAAATCGGTTCAGTTTTGACAAAGTTATGGCCGTTTGAAATATGGGAGCTCTGGATCCGAGAGTTTTACATGTCAAAATTTTTGTCAATATTTGCATGATTTTTGACAAAAAATTTGACCCCCTCAGAATCGGTTTTAATGATATTTTTTATACTAATTGTGACAACCACAATCGATTAAAAATAGAAATTCGGATTCTAAATTTTGAAAAAAAAAATTTTTCCAAAATGAGTAAGGGGGGGTACATGCTTTTTTCCCAAAAAATTCGAAAAAAATTTATTTTCAATAATGCATATATTTTAAATGCAGAATCAATCTAGAGAACAAACCATGAACAAAATGTTATCAAACGTGAAAATCGGTTCAGTTTTGACAAAAGTTATGGGCGTTTGAAATTTGGGAGGTTTGGATCCGAGAGCTTTACATGTCAAAATTTATGTCAATTTTTGCATGATTTTTGACAAAAAATTTGACCCCCTTAGAATTGGTTTTAATGATGTTTTTTATACTAATTGTGACCACCACAATCGATTAAAAATATAAATTCCGGATTCTAAATTTTGAAAAAAAAAATTTTCCAAAATGAGTAAGGGGGGTACATGCTTTTTTTCACAAAAAACTCGAAAAAAATGTATTTTCTATAATGCATATATTTTAAATGCAGAATCAATCTAGAAGGTAAATCATGAACAAAATGCCCTCAGACGTGAAAATCGGTTCAGTTTTGACAAAGTTATGGGCGTTTGAAATATGGGAGCTATGGATCCGAGAGCTTTACATGTCAAAAATTTTAGAAATATCTGCAAGAGTATAAATTAATGGAAACAAAATGTTCTGGATATGAATAATTGAGGATTCTACAAACATGTTAAGCTTTCATTTAAAAATTTCAACATGTTAACAAACAGCTATTTTTTAGATATATAATTTAACAGGATTATCAACAGCACATGGAAACAATTTTAACACATCAATAACTGCATTTGAATAATACGAGTTTACTTTAGTCACACGTGTTTTAGTTTACAAGTATATTAAACTGTGAAGTAAAGAAAAACACGTATGCACTCACACTTACAGAAACTGGTGAGTGGAGGTCCTTTGAGGCCGCAATGCTCCAGCTTGAGGGTATGCAGATTGGAGGTGCTTAACGCATTACCCAAATTTTCGGCGCCCAACTTTGAAATCTGATTGCCCTCGGCATTAAGTTGCAGCAGCTCCTGGCTGCGACCCACCATGTACGTGCAGAGACCCCAGCTACGAACCGACATCGGCTCCGTGTTGTACGAGATGTCCAATTCATTGGCCGCCTCATAGTAGTCAATCATCTGGCAGAGCGCGCTCAAACAGCTCTCGTTTAACGGACACTGGGAGAGATCGATGGCTCTGTAATGTACCTGTGGGTTTAATAAAATCGCATTAAATACTTGCCAATTGTCAAATGTTGCACTACAAACCCGCATGAATATCTCCTCCAGCGGCTCACAGTCGTTGGGCGTTAGCTTAATACCTTTCAGCGATAGCAGCGGCTGTCGCGTCTGCCGCAAATCCAGCGCCTTCAGGTGCTCCATTATGTTTTCCAGCGGCTGTGTGCGATGCTTATAACAGGACTGCACATACAGCTCGGTGATTTCGGCAATGCTGGACACCTGGCAGACTGCAACAAAAAGAGTTGATAGAATAAATTTAGATTTGTATTTATATTACATTAAATATATAGATAGAAGGGAGAAAACATTTGTGAATTTCCACCCAAACTCTTTTACGTTGAATGAATATTATGTGAATTATTTTATTTATTTATTTTAAATTAATATTTGGAGAAAGGCCAGAATTGCAGGCTGTTTAAAAGATACATTCTGTCTGTATTGAGGAACATATTTGTCAATTTCTACCAAAAATCTTTAATGTTAAATGAATATTGTGTGAATTACTTTTTTTATTTATTTTAGTATTAAAGTGTTTACTATATTTAGAGGCCAAAACTGCAGGTTGTTAAAAAGATATATATTGACTAGTTTGACGCAACGGCTAAAAAAACTAGTCCCAGCTAAAACTTATTGTAAAAAGTTAATGACGAAGCATCAGGTTTATATGGAGAGATGACTATGTACAACGAACCAAATTTAGACCACAAAAAGCAAATTGAGAAGTTCGTTTTTAAGAAATTTAATTTAATCATGAAAGTTTCGATACTGAACATATCAAGATTATCTAGAGCAATTATATTAGATAGAACTTCTCTCGATAAACTTAAGGACACTCAAAGCTAATAGGATTTCAATAATTGGGGTTAACTTTACTGCGAAGAGAATATTTCAATCATTCACATTTGGCTTTAGAGAACGAACCAATCGAACTCATTATAAGTATGTGATGAAATCAACAAATGCTTGCGAAAAAACCATTCACAAAATATTTAATTACATTCTTGGAAAAATATCATATTTGTATACTTTTCAATTGCTTGGGAAAACACAATTTATAAATGTATATTATTCTATAAGCGCACGCGCGCACACGTCATAACTGGAAGTGTATATAATATAGATATATAACAGAGGCAGCTGATCAAAATGCCGCAATTTGTGATCAAAAATACATAAAACAAAGAACATTGTTGTGTCAATAAACTGTTGACTTTTCCGTTTTGTCATGCGATGTGACAATTTCAAACCAACTATGTCCAGATAAATACATATTAGCAATGCTCGGCCATATAATGCCCTGTAAAAGGCATTGAGGTTAATTTTTCTTTAATTGAAACTAATAAAAAAAAATCTTTGTAAAACTCTATGCTACTATTTAAAAAGTTCTATAAATCATGCATGTCATATTTTTCTAATAAAATTATCCTATGTAAGCTGTCTTGTTTTTCTTTTAAATAGGGCCTAATAATCATCTGTCATTGTATAAAGACATATGCCTGTCCGTACAAACATATTTACATGTGTGTATATTATACACTTCCAACGTGCGTATCTACCCCGCACACTCAACAACATTATCATCAGCAGCTTGCTGATGATGCCGGCAAAGTCGTAAGACATAGACAAATTGTCCGCAAATGTCAAAAAAAAAAAAATGAAATTGCGGCATTTGCAAACGATTCTGCGGCCTGACAAATCGTGAACTTGTAATTTGCGACTCGTAGCTGGGCGTAAAAGGCGACTTCGGACATTCTATCATTTGGGCAATAGAGCGCACAGAGAGACAAGCAATTTCTAGCTAAATTTAGATACTCTTTATGATTACTATAATTTGACGGGCAATCGAAACTGAAAATCACTTAATAAACAAAAAGTGCAAATGTAAAAATTTTTCTTTTGATATACATAAAAAAAATCTATAGTTTATACACAAAATTGCCTTATGCAAATGTTCGCTTGGGGGCGTATCAAATCGTATTATATAGGTATGTATATTTAATTTTAACATTTCTGGGCGACAAAGAAACGTAAATTGTGCCAAATGCCAAGTGCATTGAAAGACATAACGACAGAAAGTTTTTAAAAATAGTTTGCCAACATACATAGTTCTTCATGAGAAATGTAAACAAATTAATCTATCATTGCATTATCTATCTAGCCAAAGAGAAGGCAATTAAACGATCCATTTTAATTCAGCGACAAAATTTGATGCCAACACGAAAAATGCTCACAGCAGTTTGTTTTGTTTTTTTGCTATACCCTGTACCCAATATTGAAAATGTGTAAAGAAGGGTTTTATAATTCGATTCAAATACATGTAACAGGCAAAATAAAAAATATAAACAGCATTAATAACTGAATCGATTAGGTGTTAGAGACTATAAGAGCTATAGACTTTAAATTTTGAATAAACATTTTTGTCTTCATTAAGTATAGATATATATATGTAAATTTTTAGTCCACGTTTTTATGAGCATACTTTGATGGTTTTCGATGAATGAACCATCAATTTCGGAATGTAAATTTTAATATATAATAAATATTGCTATAGAATTAAGGTGGGTACAGTGTATCCATTTGTCGGGCACCCCACACTACAGCACTCTTACTTATTTTTTATTCTTTTCAAACAAAATATTTTTGGCAATCATTCAAAAACTGTCTCATACCTCTCAGCTTTCATAGTTTTTGCCTTAAGAGACAGACATCTGTTAAATGATTCATTAGCGTTCGCATGCTCAGTAAAAACATCAATTCCTCAGAACCATTATTATATATATATCTATATACACATATATGTATCCATATGTATATATAAAAAATACATACTATATACAGTTTTTTTGCGCTGGCAGACAATGTGACGACCGGCTTCGACTTTTCGTTTTTCTGTGTGTTTTCAGTTAATTGTGAATAATTTTTCAACTGATAAAATATTTTCCATTGACAGCCTCGAGAGCTGCGTTTATCAATTGCACATAGCGTACGCTTTTATTGTTTGTTTCTAAATTTTTTCTCCTATTAGTATTAGTAGTTCGTTTGTAATTAAATAATACGTATAAACAATTATAATTTAATAAATGTCATTGTCATTATTTACTTAATACACTAGTTTAGCGTACAGAAATACACTGCAATTAAATATATTCCAACTAATTTATGCTTTCTGACGATGCGCGGAGTATTTTTGCAATAGAGCTGTAGGTGATAATTAAACAGATGACAAATTATGATATAATTTTATTTCGAAAATTTATATTTATATTTATGAAAACGTATAGTATAAGATTTTTGGTTATTTTAATAAATTTGTTCGTTAACAAGCAATATTATCAACAAATGTGTCTTTTCTTAAATAAATATAAAAACCATTTATTCGATAATAGATATTGCAATCTAATACAGCAAATTCAGTTGACAGCCTATCTAAAACTTTTGGCACCATTCAGTATACCCATTCCACATACGCAAGAATAAAGAGTAAAAAGAAAAAGTGAGCCTATACGAAAATAGCGTCTAAAAGAAATTTGCGCTAACAAAATATAAAAACGAGATAAAAGCAATTTGACGCTGGCCAAGGCAAATCGTAAACAACTTTTTAAATGTAAATAAACTACAAGAAAACACAAATTAAACCAGAAACAATTTAAAGTTCTACAAACAAAAGTGCGAAACAAAAATTTGTTGATTTTATATTTGAGCGCTTGCCTCATTCATTGCGATAAAACACATTTATTTACTTAAATCAAAGCAAAAATAAAGAAAATATAAGTAAAATACTACAATATCTTAATCAGAAATGGCTTTGCTTTCTGCCATTTAGTTGTAGTCTTTTCTGCATTACTCAGCATTTGGGCTGTGTAGCTGATAATTTTCAGATAAATTATTGTTTAAGTAATAAATATAAATATACAAATGCTCATTTCTATTTTAATGCCAAGTCTATTTTTGAATATATTGCAATTGTTGAATGGCAAAAGTATTAAAATATTAATTTAATTTATATGCCGAATAAGGTGTGTCACAAAGGAAACGTGACGAAGTCATATGAAATATATTAGCATGTAGATCCTTTTGCTCCAAATAGCTATTATTAGGATACCAACGGCTGATTTAATGATTCAAATATCGATCGATAACGAATTAGCTCATCCATTGGCTAAATCTAAGAAATAACCGCGTGTCTGCGGGCAGCTGTTTTGTGTGTGTGTGTGCGTGTGTTTGTATAGCAATTGGCGTATTAAATGCTTTTCAATTTTTTATTATTCTATTGATTTTTATGCGTTATCGTCGGCATCGTCTTCGAAAGGGGGCAAAAACGGGCGTAGGCAACAGCAAAAAAAACAAAAGGCAACCGTTAAAAGCCAAAACAAAAAGTCGAGCGAAAAATTGTTCAATTAAATTGCTGTTAATTTTCTGCTAAACATTTACAATGTCGGCAATTCGAGCGCGTTTCTATCTCGAAACTTGTTCTCGACGTTTGCCATTTATTGAATTGTGTGTTTGTTTTGTGTTGGCAACAGCCTTCGCCAAAACAAAATGAAACCCAAGCGCAGACTGAGAGGCAAGACCCGTACAAAATTTACGAAGAGACAAATAAAATTTTAAAAAAATAAAATAAAAATTGGCATCAAGTCGATAATTTATTTAGTCAGAAGACAACACAGATGAGCGTGCCAATGAAATGATCATTAAAACATGTATAAATCCGTTTAGATCATTATAAAAACGCCAAACTTTCATATTAAATCATGCAAGAAATTTGCACAAAAAACTGTTTATCAGTGACGTTTACTTAACATAAATCTAACATGTCGATAAGACACGTTCCGAAATTCAGCAAAACGAAATAGCTGAGAAGTGTGTGAAACAGTTTGCCGTTTGTTTGTCTCAATTCCAAAGTGTTTCAAGTTCCGTTGTTTTCCTACGCGGCCTTTAAAATCATAAAACAAATTGGGCAAATATGTGTTCTAAAGTGAAAATATACAACCAACAATATATGTAAAGTTTCGGGCTAAATTAATTTTGATCAAGAATATATATACTTTTATTACTTTTTATTGACTGTTTTCCGGTTGTTACAAGAAAACAAATCAATTAGACATGTTCCGGAACTCGTTTTATAAAAACAGTTTTCTAATTTAAAACGATTAAACACATTCGAGCTTTGTTTTTGCAACATAACGTACATATGTTAAAGATATCGATCTTTACAGTAAAACGTCAACCGAAGAAGGAAGTAAATTACAAAATAAGTCAAATTCGTTTTAATCCCAAGATCCTATTGTCATTATGGTATACATCTATGAAATATTTAATATTTCTAAAATCGGGTTTATATTTTATTTAATAGTCGGAAATACATCGGCAAGGTAATCTGCAATTGTGTGTCTGATAAAGGAGTAGAATATATTAAATATTTGTGGTTTTAGACTTATTTGCAAAATCTTAAGTTTTATTTATTATTATTTTTGTTATACATAATTCAATACTTTCAGCAAGTCGGTCTAAACTGTTGGCCAAAACAATTACATTTGCTTTTAAAATTGATATCAAACATTTTATGTAAATATTTTAACAAATTATTTTTTTATTTTTATTCATATGAAGTCATGAAATCATTTTGTATTTTTGTTTATGCGATTTAAGGTTTTAAAATAAACCCTGTTAAAACATTTCTTATCGTATTTGTTGATACCTGAGCAGGTAATCAGCTCGCCGATAGCCGACAAATTAAGTGCCCGGCGTCGTTTATCATTGTTAAAGACCAAACTCGCAGACAATACGAAAACCCAATGATATACGACCAGATAGATTAATAGCTCAAATGTGGTGCCCAAAGCGAAAAGTAATGAGGAATTATGCATTTAATGAAATAGAGCCAAACAACATTTTAGGCATATTACTTATGTGTGTGGAATTGTTTCCGCAAGAGCAATAACAATAACAACAACAACAGCAACAACCACAAGTGACATTTTCACTAAATGCTAAGATTAGCATTTATATTTAATTCTGTGTTCCCTATTTGTGTTTATTTTGTTGGTTTGCTTTGCTCTGCTTTGCTGGAATTGCATTAATTAATTACATCGAAATGTGCATTAATCGAGCTCGTGACATTTTTTATCATCTTTCATTAGCACTTTAAGCGCTACACACACTAACAAACAAACATATTGTATATACAAATATATACGAAATGTAAAAATGCGCCTTTGCTTTAAACCTCTTCAGCTGAAAGCGCTGAATATGCAATTGTTGTACATATTGAAGACAAACGATTGCATTCAAAAATTCCATGCAGCGTTGTTAACAATTTTTTTTACATAATTAATTTGACTTTTTTAAATAATTTTTATTTACATATCCGGAAAAAGTTCACAAATATTTTGCATAATTTTCAATGAAACAAATTAAGGTACATAATTAATAATTAAAAATGGGACGATCTGACACTAGAACTAAACAGATATTGCATTTGCTCAGAAATTAGCATCAAAATAGCATTTGAAGCTCTTAATTTTAACCATTTCAATTTAAAGTTGTTTTTATAAATTTCTTATTTGTGAAAATTCAGTGTATTGCATTTGCTATCGCGTTGAGAATGTTTGCTCACAAATAAACAACTGATAGTCAATAGAGTGTTGTCACATTATTATTATAACAATACAATTTTGTGTATTTGCTAATGCCGCAATATCTGAAAATGCATGATTTCTGTGTTATCTGTCTTTTGAAAATTAACTGGTTGTTTGTATATCACACAAGGGATTTATAACAGAAGCAACTAACATTAAAATTAAAAACAATTAAATAATAACATTAAAATATACATTGGTCATTTTTTTTCAGATGCCAACTTGTACATAATTATAGAATTTTTGTTTACCAAAAGAGTATTTGATCCAGAAACTATATTTAATTTATTGTCAACATTCATGTTTATTGAGA
This sequence comes from Drosophila robusta, assembly GCA_035043565.1. NCBI lineage: Eukaryota > Metazoa > Arthropoda > Insecta > Diptera > Drosophilidae > Drosophila > Drosophila robusta. The sequence continues at coordinate 4,229,789 of JAWNMW010000583.1, read as the reverse complement.
GAAACATGAGAAAATTTACTTAAGCTCATTTTCAATTGTTTGCTTATGCAACGACACATATAAATAAATTTAAATCTATATTTAACAAGTTCGAATCAACTGGGCTTCTCTAGAATTGAGGATTTTTGAAATGCACCCCTTTTAAATAAGTACACCGCCCAATAAAAAAACATTTTAAGTCCTACAACATGTTAATGTAACATTTGAATACAGTATGAATACATTAAACAATGCAAATGCTTGCAAATAAGTATATAGAGTTTCATATATTCATAAGAAAAGTTCACATTGGGTGCGATTTTTAATCTCGTTCACAAAAAAAACAGTGTATATTAGTTTTACACAATGCTTGTTTTGCTGACTGACCGACTGTTTGAGAAAGCTGTTTCTTCAACAAAATAAGAAGGTAGACTACTAACTGATAATTACCATTATTATAATAATTATCAGATTATAATCTCCTCCAAAGGATCAAGCCAAAAAGAAAAATGGTATATATTTACCAAATTACAGGTTGATGGTCATTGCTACTTACAACTTACAATTAACATTAAGACCGACTGTTCTAAGTTGTGGGCAGAGCATTGTGTAGTCGTGTATACTTGACTGCTATGTTCTTGCTCGTCTATTTTTTTTGTAAAGTGACACGGTGACATCACATAGCGCGAATTACGCCTACAAGCCAAGCAAAAGCAAAGGCAAAACGAAAAACTACAGCAAATCTAGTCAACAAGGTATTAACAAAGCCAAGAGACGAATTTAAACAAACAAACAAACAAATACAAAAGACACAGTGTACGTATTAAAATATTTACTTTCAGACACACTTATATACAAATAAACGAATGCATGTGTGTGTATATGGAAACAAACACGTTGAACAAATCGTAATCGTTTCAACAATTTATAGCGTTTACGTTGAGAAAACAGATAGCAGACAAATGGTAGACATAAAGCGGGCCTACAAATCGAGCCGGTAAAAAAGCACACAAAAAATAAATGAACAGAGAGAGAGAGAGGAGAGAGACAGAGCAGAGAATGAGGAGAGCTTTATAAAAAGAGCGCAAATCTAAACCGCAACCGATCCGATCCAAAAACGAGTCGTTCAATCGTCAAATTCGTATCTTATCAGTGATTCTGTTGTTGTCTTTATCGCTGGCAAGGAAAAAACTTATACGAATACGTGTACAACGAATAACAAAATCAAAGGCAACCAATAAAAATAACCAATCACTCATGACAATAACAATGGACACGGCGATAAAATCCAACGGCTATCTATTGCCTAAACAAGGTATACCAGATAAATTCAGAGGATTTCAATTGCGAAACATTGGAGTATTATAAGATACAATTCCATGCACATATTTAAATTTAATTGGAAGCTCAATACAGGTGTCGCTCCCTAATAAAATCTACTTGGTTCCAAGGGTTGTTCAAATGTTTACAAAGTTTATGTTACTGCAAGTGTTATTTGTTAATTTGTTTTATTTAATGAATTCTATGAATGAGATAGAAATGCTTTTAAAAATTACAAAAGTTTTTAATAAAACAGAAAATATTTCTATCGAAAATTAGAACTTTAAAAATTGTTCATTTTCTTGCAAGTTGAAAGCGGTCTTATACGCTTTGAATCTCAAATTCCTACATAATATCATAGATGTTTACTGTTTTTAAACCTTTGAATATATATTACATAGCTAGTCCCAATTATATTTAGTTTTAAAGATATTTAAACACTGTAATATTATAATACCAAATAAAATTAGAACAATAACATTATGTAAATGCTATGCAATTTTTTTAAATAGCATTGCGGTCAGTTAGTCAAGTACATAAAATCAGAAACCCTTAATTAATTGTTATGCCATGAACATAACAGAAGTACCAGGAAAAACTAAACGATTTATGCATTAAAAAAAGACAAATAACCCCACTGTACGTCGGCGACCAACGCAGTTGTCAACAGTTCGCAATATGATTGAATTGTGCGTATCACTCTTACCTGACAAGGAAGAGAGAGCACACAAGAAACGCCACAATACCAGAATGCATTGAGCTTGGCAACACAACGTTATTGTCGCCATTTATTACGTTATTCCGTTATACCGAGTGCAGCGCCATTCAGACATTCGCTCAAAGGAAATGCATAAACATTTGAGTGCGCTTTATTGAATTGGCTTCTTTTCGCAGTCTGGCTGCCACCCACCCATCTCATACATACACGTTGTCGCCGCCCCACGTTTCTTCTTCCTTACTCTCGCTCTCTTTGTTCGCTCTAGCCTCTCTCATTGCATCGCTCATTGCATCGCGTTGGCGCTGTGCGCACTTACCGGCTGCATGATCAACCGTATTCTTTTTTGATTGATTAGTTATCCGAGTCCTTTTCGCACTCGGTTTTGTTCTTGCTTGTGTTTGCTTTGACGTTTCTCGCAGTTGTCAATTCTTGCAAGCAAATTAATCTATTTAATTGAAATCAGAGGAAGTGCAATTCGCGACATGTGTCTCGAGTCTTTCTTCCGTGTTTGCGCAAGTTCCCGAATAATAAGTTGCGAAGTGACGAAAGTCCGCTAACGGAGCATAGTTCACACATCGCTAGAAAATTGTTTATCGTATCACGTATAGCTCCAGCTATATGTATATCCATATATATGTATGTACTCATATCGGAAGCAAACTAATCGAAACAAAAACAGTGTACAGAAACATTAAACTATTTCGTAGTATTGTTCTGTTAAAGCATCTTCGATTAAGATTTTAGTTTACAAATTGTCTGAAACCATTTTTTTCTAGCTGTCTAAACTGTTTAAACTTTTAAAAAAGCATTTTCAACCCCTACTGAATATTAAATTAATTTTAGGTTGCAAAACGCGTCGCTAAACCACGTTAAAAATCTTTTTCTTTCATTTTCTGCAGTAGACCGCTGAAAAAGACACAGTACTAGAAAACATGATTAAAATCTAAAAATGAACATGTCCGAAAATGTACTTTAAGTAATAAGTTTTTTCAAGGCTGTAAGGCCTTTGTAAGCCGAAAGGGTTCAAACTCGCAATTTTAAAATCGTGAACTGAACCAGTTATCCAATAAATTAACTTGATGAGTGTTAGCTAATCCAAAACAAAATCTAAAAGAATAGGGGCCGATATATTTTTGGTTCAGAAACAGGGAATTTTCTCCAAATAGAAAATTTTCAAATAATAATATTCATCTTTAAAGTGTTTTAAAAAGTTTGGGACTGTTTTCTAATTTTGACACAATTGTTTTTCTTATTGTCATTTTTGTAGTTCAATGTTGCAATAAAAATACGAGTAGTATTTTTTGCATTTCCATTTTGTATCCATTATATTTATATTTATTTATTTGACTTGACTTACCTTTTTCCCATGGATTTGCCGGCTCGAGGTATCCGGTGACAAGCTCCTTATCACTTTCCGGGAATGAGACGCGACGCGGCATCGCATGTGCCGCGACTGAGCTGTCCGAGAATTTGCGTTGCAATAGGCTGGGCGCTGTCGCGTAGCCGGCGCTGCTGCAACCGGCGCTGGCGCTGCCTCTGCTGGTGGCGGTAATAGCCTCGGTTGATCCCGCTTCGCTTCTGTTGGAGCTTGAATTGGATGCGAGCGAATCGGTTCGCCATACTGCGCTCTGCTTGGCGCCGTGATAAATTCTAATTTTCTGTTGTTGCTGCGTACGCATCTGAACATCGAATGCTGGCTCTGCCTCGGCCGGGGTCTCGATGGTAGCACCGACAGCAGAGCTAGCGACGGCGACGGCGACGGCGACTGCAACATCAGCTGTTGTTGCCAATTCGGTGCGCTCTGTCACAGCTGACAGCGGCAATGGCGTTGTTGTAATGTTAGCTGTCACTGTCATTGTTGCTGTTGCTTGACCCTCAGCTGGTGCTGCTGCAACTGTTTCTTGTTCCGTTGCACTCGCTGCTGCTGCTGCAGCGGCTGTTGTTATTGGTTCTATTGTTGCCATCGCGTTCGCAAGGTGCGTTGAAATTGTTGGCTCCGTTCCATTGCCAGTTGTTTCTGTGGGGGCCACAATTGTGGTTGCTGTTGTTGCAGTTGTTGTTGCAGTTGGCGCGGCATTTTCATCAATTTTATGCAACATTGTAACTAGGCAAAACTTTTTTTGTTGCTTTGTTAATTAGTTACAATTGTTTCTCTCGATTTTAATATTTTTTTATATTTTTTTTTCTTTTAATGTATTTTCTTTTTACATTAATTTATATACACTCTAGTTTTGCTGATTTTTACAAAAAGTTTGCTTGCGCCTCTTTGCGTGTGACATTTACATTTTTTCGGCGCTTTCAAATGCAACGGCTCCACAAATCAAATTTAGAATATGTATTTAAGTATTTATATGTATGTTTGTAGGTTTGGTCAACACTGCGATTAAAAATTTAATAGAACTTTAATTACATTTTAATTCATTTCGCTTCATGCATACATACTGATGCCTTATCAGAAAACGTATTACAAACACCAAATTTTCCTCACAAAATACACAAAATTTTCCACGTAGAAATTGTTTCAAAACAAAAGTCAAAAACAACAAAAAGAAAAACATCAGCGGCATTGAAATGAATGCGCTCTCTCTCTCTCGTCTCTCTCCAACTCAACGAAAAGACGACGCAAAAGAGAATGGCGTAAAAACATTACCTAATTGTTGTTATTGTTTTTGTTTTGTTGCGTTTGTTTCATGTTTGCGAGAATGACAATAACTGGCAGGGTGGAGCAGGGGCTGCCAACTCTACCGCTAGTTTTTTTTGTTCATTAATCCCATCCCATTGTTGTTGGTGTTGTGTTATTGTTGTGGTGTTATCGTTTCCCCTATGCACATTTTATATTTTTGTTTACCACAGTTTGCCTTTCTCTCATGAGACGTTTGTCGTGTGCATGTGTGTGCGTGTGTATGTGTGTGTGTGCGAATAACACGCGCCCTGTTGCATGCAAAATTCAAATTAAAAGGCAATTGCAATTGGTAATTACAAACTGTCAAGAGGGACGTACGACTGCACACGCTCTTCTTTTTTTGGCATTTTACGTTGAGTATTTGTTTAGAATAAATATAAATTACGTCACATTCTATATCTCTACCGCTCTCACTCCCTCTCTCGCTCTCTAGCTGGAGAGTGAACTTTTGAAAAAACGCTTTTTGTTGTTGGCATATGTATGGCGAACAAAGGATTTTATTACATATATATATATATTTTTTTTTGCACCGAATAGGATTTTTGTTGAATTTATTGGATTTGACTTTTGTTTTGCTTTGCCTCGCATTTGGTTTGGGCTCTGTGCGTTTCGTTTCGTTTCGTTGTCACAGGCCCATGGTTTTGTTGTTGTTTTTGTTACACTTTGGCATTTAGTTGCTTAGTTTGCACAGTTTTAAAACATGGATATATATGTAGATATATATTTTTAATTGGTTTGATTTGTTACACAATATACGTTTTATTCGAAGGGTGGTAAAAAAGTAACTAAATCGCATCCGACCAACAACCAACAACAACCGATCACAAAGACGTTTAAAATGCAAAAGGTAGAAATCGAAAATAATGAGCAGCAGCAGGAACAACACGCACTGCTGCTGCTCTCTTGCTCTCTTTCGCTCTCAGTATTCACTAGTTGTCAGTGATGCGCACTGTAATTCACGGCTTTTTTATCCCTTTATTAAACAGATTATGTTCAATTAATTAAATGCTAAATATATAGCAAAATAATGAACACGACTGTATTTCGAGCGAACACTTCTATTCGAATGTCATTTAAATTGTTTTATTGTATTTAAATATACACATCACACCAAGAGCACGACACGCGCACAGCTCTATTTTTGACAGCGCGCACGGCGTTGCCAGAATGGCACGAGCGTATTTTCGTTTCTTATCAAAGCAAATATTACACCGAATTATGTTCTAATACGTGGTGTGTTTTATATTAAATTCTTTTGTATGTAAACACAGCCTTAAATTAATTTTTTAACGATTGATAACTCAAAACAAAGCCTTGACTTTAAAATGGCCTATCTGGCAGCGCACCAAATGTCGCGCTCTTTTTACGCAGCTCTCCCCTTCCAATAATTATGCACATCAAAATCGAAAATAACAAAACCGTCTATATGCATGCTGTTCGCCAGTTAAATAAATAACCGCGTTTATTGAAATAAACTGATATCATTTTAATTTCAGATTTTTAACCAATATAAAAACACTAGTTAACTTATTAAGAACCACCACACAACTACAACAAAATGTTAGAAGCAAAACACAAGAACCTTTTTCGTATGCCTTTTGTTCTTATTTACTTGCTTAAGTATCGCGTGCACATTTAAGCGCGTTTCATTTTTGCACATTCGGTTTACGAAAAACAGACTAAAGCATTTAAAATGTAGCTATGCTAGAGACTATGTAGTGTGACCGCAGACGGTATATTAAAAAATACACCAAATTCTATTTAAATTTAAGCTAAGATATCAACTGCATACTGCATTGGCACCAAGTAAAAATAATAGAGACATCTTATACAAGTTGAAGAAATAGTCCTAATATTAAAGAATGTTGAGTAAAATCGCAAGAAAAAGCTAAATAAAAGTAAAAAAGCTTAAATTAAACGATCCATTGGCCACAAATCTATCGATATGTCGATATCTTTAGGACATGTGGCAGCACCGCCAAGCAGCTGTTGTAACACGAAAAGCCAACTCAGCTAAAGTGAAGAAATTTTTTATACACAAAAAAAATTTCGCACACAAACTATATTATTACTAAAGCCGTGTAAAATTGTTAACAGTACTGCAGCAACAACAGAAAACGATGCAAAATGCGGCTAACAAACGCAAACGCCCAAACCAATACGCCGTGGAGTGAATTGGCCATTTACCTGACGATAACACTCACACTTTCCCTTTCAAGTCTTCCAACGACGTGGGCTTTGTCCGACAAAAGACTGTGCGCTGACGAAAAATGCGAACGTAAGTGATGCCGATAATTATAAAGCTTAACATATATGCCTGTAATTCGCATGGCCATCGGCCAGTTCAATGAATTTCTTCCCTGACCCCCTTTTTGAATTAGTCTCTGATAAGAAAGCATATTTCATAATCATGCTCTAAAACTTCCACAGAAATCATCTCAATGGGCAGTGCCAAAATCACCTATACGTCTGCCGAAGAAGGCATGCTGACGTTCAAGATACATTCGCCGGTGCGAATCCTGTCCAAAAGCGCCGGCAGCAATCCAAAGCTGTGGGGCGTCGAAATCAATGGACGTCGCGGCTATGCCAACAAGGACTTTATAATGGAAAATAAAATTTTCATCAAGGACACAGATCTCAAACACGAAATGCCTGTATTGGCGAGAACACGCAACCCACCGGCAACAGCTGCAATGGCGAATAGTCCAGCGCCACAGGCAGATGCACCTCCACAGACTGTGCTCAATGCATCTGAATCAGCTGACGATGTACCAACAACAACAACCTCACCGCTGGACACGCTCAAGATGGCCATACTCACCGAGCAGGATCAGACGAGCAGCAGCGAGGCACCGACACCAATTACGCCCGTACAGCCCAATCTGCAGATGGTTGACGGCACCGAATTACCGCTGGAGGCTGTGCCAGCGAACGCGGAACGAAATCTGAATCTGACCCGTGCAGACGAAACCCAATCCGCAGCCAATAAGATTGCTGAGCTTGAGGACACAACGAACAGCATGAATACATTCAACGATTACGAAGACGATGACAGTGAAAACGACGACGAAGACGCTGACGAAAGCTACGAAGAGGCAACACTCGATAGCCCAGTTAACCAAATGGCAAGCGAACCAAAGGCGGCCAGCAAAGCAGAAGACGTTCAAGTGGCCAAAACACTAGAAGCGGAGCCAGTGAAAACAGAGGAAGCCAAACCAGCAGCTGCAGCAGCTGGCGCAAATTTAGCAAATGACACCGAGTCGGCTAAAAATACTGAAAACCCAATTGTTGCCCAGCCTGTTATAAATCCAGTTCCATATGAAGCTACGCTGCTTATAGAAACACGCAATGTGACGGCAATTCCCTTGGCGGCGGAGCAGGAGCTCAAACTGGAGGCAGCACCGCCCAAGGCAGAAGATGCAACGACAGCAGCAGGAGCAACAACGGAAGCTAAGCAGATTGCTGACAATGTGACAATAGTGGAACCGAAAGCTGTGCTGATGTCAGGACAAGTCGCTGAGCAGCAGGCTAAAGAGTCCTTAAACACAACAGCTCAAGCTGCAGCTCAGTTGGTTAACGAGAAAATCGATGGGCAAACAACTGAAGAAGTTAAGCATGACAAAAAAAACAGCACCAAACCAACACCACCAACAACAACAGCAGAAGCAGCAACAACAACAACAGCGGAGGCAGATAGCAAAGATCAAGCTGAAGGGGAAATTGCTGCGCCGAAGCTGCAAGAGCCAATTGAGGCAAAGCCAACGCCAATAGAAGCTCAGCCAAGCGAAGCTGCAACGGTTGTCGAAGAGCCAGCTGCCACACAAGTCCCAGCTGAGCCACTTCTGGCGGATATTGCGAAGGCAACAGTGAGAAATGAAGCGCAGCAAGTTAAAGTAGAGACCGGTGATGTTGTGGATGCAGCGCCAAAAGCAGAGGAGATCGTAGCCGCAGCAGTGCCACAGGGCGCCAACGAAATGCGCAGCACAGTGGCCACGCCCACCGAACAGCCTGTTGTGCCGCCCAGTTTGCTGTTTAAGCAGCAGCACTTGGACAATCCAAATGAATACTACAAACAGCTGCAGGAACAGGCACAGAAGGAGAAGGAGAAACAGCAACAGGAACAGCAAAAGAATCAGAAGGAACAGCAACAACAGGAACAGCAGCAACAGGAACATCAGCAACAGCAAAAAGACCAGCTGCAACAGGAACAACAGCAACAGAAGGAGAAACAGGAACAGGAGCAGATCGAGAAACAGCAGCAAGAACAGCAGCAACTGGAAAAGGAGCAAAAGGAGAAACTGCAGCAACTGGAACAGGAGCAGAAGGAGAAACAGCAGCAGCTGGATAAGCAACAACAACTAGAGCAACAAAAGCTCCAGGAACAGCTCCAGGAGCAACAGCAACGAGAGCAGGAACAGCTGCGACAAAGGCTTGAGGAACAGCGGCAACAGCAACAACAACACAAAGAACAGCAGCAAAAGCAGCAACAAGAACAGCGGCAAGAGCTGCAAAGAAAGCTCCTTGAACAGCAGCAGCAGCAACAGCAACAAAAAGAGCAACAGCAGCAGGAGCAGGAGTTGCCGCAGACCACGCCCACATCGCACGCTTATGATGCCGACTATGATGTGGAGCCGACGCCAGCGCCACGAGCTCAAGAGACCATCGCGACTGGCACCGTTGAGCCGCTGGGCTTGCCGCCGGCGGAACCTCTCAAAGAAGATGCCGGCGTGGGCATTGGACTCTTTGGCACCATTATGGACACTGTCAACTCGTTTATATCCAATCAGGGTCGCAACGAACCGAAAACTGCGCCGCTAACGGGCCACGATGAGCTGCATCGCTTGCTCTATCCGGACGCAGTGCATCCACAAGGTAAGTCGGTTACCTAATAGAGGTTGGGTATTTATTTTGCTATTATTTATTTATGTAAGGATACTTAAGGTGATCAAATTATTTCTATAAATAGACAGCTGCAAAAAATTAAAATTTAGTAATAAGGAAGCCATCGAAAAAATAGATCTTCTTCTTGTTTCGACTTAATTACGCTAACAATTTCCATAAAATCGATTAATCGTTTTCTAATTTTCATTTAGTTTGCTATAAACATAAATATTAAAAGATAATAGTTAAAGATAAAATATTTATTTTTTTATACTTGAACATAAATTCCGTCGATTTATGAAAGAAATATATTCATTAATTTATTTTTGTAAACAAACCTATGCCAACACTTAAATGTATAGGCTAAAGTTTCAAGATTTAAATAATTTATGGATCTTGTCAGCTTGTTAGGTCTTTTTTTAATTATATTTATTTAATATTTACCTATAGCTAACCAACAATATTTACACCCATAGGCAATGCTCAGGTCGAGGGCTATTGCAGCCGACCCTTGGATGGAAACTGCCATGCCGCCATTTCACTCGACAATTTCGTGGACGTCTTTGCGGCGAAATTGTTGGAGCATAGTTTGTTGTTGCTCTGCGTTGCGATTGCTGCCGCCTCGTCGCTGTTCTTTATTTTCACGTACTATTGCCTCTGCAACAGCAGCCAGGAGGGTGCGCTGCTAGCCAAGCTGAATCATCTGGAGCGCAGTCTGCTGGCCGCTCACAAGGAGAACCTGCTGATCAAGCACGATCTAATGACGACACGCACGAAGCTCTCGAGCATCGAGGACAATTCCTTCGGCTCTAACGATATGGTGGCGGCGCTCAAGAAACAACTCGAAGCGGAGCTCTATGAGAAGGCCAAGTTGCAGGAGCAGGTTAGCTCCCTGGAGAAGGTGAGTACTGCTTAATAATTATTGTAAATCTGGCTTGAATTTACTAGTTAATTTAAATGTGGAAATAATAGTTATTGATTTTAATTGTTATTGTATTGTTTTGCAAGGTCTCGCTGCCTAATGAATAATAGCTAACGTTAAAATTTTTACTTAAACTTTAAGTGGATATGGATCTGTTGGGGTTAAGAGTTGACGCTAACTAAGTGTTATGATTATAATATTGCAGAAACCAGGCTTCAAATTGTATAATATAAATAGTAGATAAATCTGAAATATGCAGCGATAGTTAAAATTGTAATTAATACAGAAGCTCCTACATCAAATCCCTATGCATTTCTTTTTAATCACACAGGACTTGGACAATGCCGCCGAAGCGGGCTTAGAGCTGAACAAAATGTTGTCCGAGGTGTTGAACAGCCAAAACGGCGATGATGCGTTCATGAGCACCGTCGATGAGCTGCAGCGACAGCTCAACGATCAGGAAAGTGAGTTAAATCTAGTTAAAAAGGCTAAACAACCCAATTTAACACGTTATCCATTTCTCGCAGAGATCATCATTGACATCAACGCAAGTCTGGCGGAGAAGAGTCGCGAGAACAGCGAACTGCAATACTCCTATACGGAGTCCACAACGCGCCTGACCGGCGAAATGAAGTCACTGCAGCAGGATAACTACGAGCTGGAAATGGAGAAGGCCAAGCTGCAGACGCGCCTTGAGCAAATCCAAACGGAGTCTGAGCAGGAGCTGGCCAAGGCTCTGGAGGCGCGCAACTATGAAATGCAACGGCTGCAGCATCAGATCATGGATATAAATGCCAAATACGACAAGGAGCACAGTGAACTGCAGACGAGCTTGGCCAAAATAGAGGCGCTCGAAGATTGCCTCAAGACGGTCAAGAAGGGCAGCAACGCCAATGTCCAGGAGCTTATAACATCGGCCAAGACGCGTGGCGAACTGAATGCAGCGCAGAAAAACTTTGTGGCGCTGCAATCGAAACTGGAACAGGAGCTGGCGGCCAAAGCACGACTCGAGAGCCAGCTGCAAGCATCCAGCACTGATGTCGAGCAGCTCAAACAGGACTTCAATCAGTCCGAGCGTGACAAGCTCGAAGCGCAAACGCGGCTCGAAGTGCTCTCCGGCTATTTCCGCGAAAAGGAGACACAGCTGCAAAAGTGCGTGTTTATCTACTAAAGTAGACAATATTATCCGACTCGTTTTCCACCATTTCAGATAGGATTTTAAAAATGTCAATGTTTCCTTACATATTTCTTTATCATGACCTTTTAATTCAAGTCTATTTAACCACCCAAGCCCATTTTTAGCCTAAAAGGGTAGATTTTCAAAACGGATAAAACGGATATCTAGAAAAATTATGCAATAACTTTCGATTTATTTTTCACGCTTGTGAACAGAATTTTTCAATAGCCGGTGAAACTTTATTAATCTTATATGTCCATCTTTGAGGTTGATGTCGATTAGCCGAAAATCAACAATCTAATTTTCTAATATAGCACCTGCAATGAATTTTCCATAATCAGTGCATTTTCACATATAAATTATAAACCTAAAGTTAAGGAAAAGCTTTCTCCAACAATTTTCACTTATACCCACCAATATTCTAAAAAAATTCTTCATAATTAGTTATTTAGACAATTTTGAATTTCTTGGAGTATTATAATAACCTTAACTTCTTCCAGGGAGCTCAGCTTGCAAGAATCCAAATGGTTGCAGCATCAAGGCGAGAATGCCAGCACTGTGGAGACGCAAACGCTGATGAAGAACGAAATTCAGACGCTGAAGTGAGTAGCATAGGGTTTCTATATATATCCATATTAAATCTTCAACTTGCCATAGATCTCAAAATGATGAGCTGCGCGCCGAGATTGAGGCACAGATCGCCTCGCACAAGGCGCAGATGGGCACGCTGGAGAATCGGGCGCACGAGTCTTGGCTCGCGGCGCGTCAATCCGAGCGACGCTGTGAGGAGGCGCAGGCCGAGGCCGCCGGACTGCGGCGCAAGCTGACCGCCATGGCCAGTGGCGGAGCTGCCAGCGATCTAGCGCTAGATGCGCTGCCGCCCAACGGTGGCCTGGTGGCGCCCGAGCTGAGTGGCGTGCCGCCGTTGCCGGGCTCGCCGGGTTTGTTGACCATGCCCAATCCACTGCCATTCCTGCCGGCGCCCTTCTCGCCGTTTATGGGCCTGCCGCCGCCATTTTTGCCACCGCCACCGGGTGCTGGCAGTACACGGCCGCCGCCGCTGGGTCGCATGCGTTCGCCGCCGCCGAGATCGTCGTCGCGCGACCGTTATTCGCCGCATCGCGACGATCGCGACGACTACAGCGACTATGATGACTACGATGACGACGACGAAGACGAACGCGGCGTGGACCGGCATCACCGGCGCCACAGCGGCAGCTGGGGACGTGCGCACCGCGACTCCTACATGCACTCGCCGCGCACGTATCGCTCGCTGTCGCCATCGGACAGCCGATATAATTATAACGAAACGGAAACGGACTTCAGTCCGCCGCCGAGTCCACCACCTCCACGTAAAAGTAGCTCACGACCCATTAACGAAGTATAAAAGGCGGCACTGTGTACTTCATAAAGGTGGACAACAGAATTCTACCATATTATGTTCGAGTAGTTGCAGAAACTCAAAACTAGTTCAAATCTATGTATATTTATTAATGATCATCGGGTTAACTACAACTAAGAGCGACTCACATACTAATATACACAATTCCCATAATACGAATTTGAGGCATTATTAAAAAAAATGAAAAAAAAACATCAGCAAATTGGTGGCTCAATGGTTAAAAATATCAAATGGAAAACTGTAATAAACCAAACATAAAAAAGCCAAAAACAAAAATGTGTTTATTGTATTCAAAAGAAAACTCCTTGTAGTTGCTGGGAAGTTTATTGCATTTTTAGTTTTAGTTTAGTTTAGTTGCATTTTCGCATGAACTTTGCAACGAGCTTTTAGCATGATGTGGCAACGCCACGTCGGTAAAACTCTTGATGGGTTGGTTATTACTGTGAAGCTGTGAAGCAGTTTAACTACTTGTTAAGTTTCGGTTGACAAGAAGTAAGATTTAAATAAATAGTTAATAACTAAATAAAATACTAAATCACTTTTTTCGATATATTTGCAAAACAAACATTCAAAAATATATCTGCTGAAAGTCCAAAGATTAAATAAACTCATTTTGTAATGCATATCCATATATACATACTCAATAATACTATGTTAAATACGGTTTTTATTTTTAAAGTAGGGCAATTTAATAATATCGCAAAGTCAACAAGATTGTACGATTAGATTAAACAAAGCATTGCTCATAAGCAGATATCAGAATGTGCAGCTAAAGTGCTATGTGTAGTCGTAAAGCTAATTGTCTATTGTATTACTGATAATCCGGCTTAATCGATTTCCAGTTTTCGAAACGAACCCACCGCGCCAAACGAGGAGCGTTTATTCAGAGCGGGATTGGTGAAATCGCGCAGCTTCTCGTCGGTGCCAAAGTCCTGCGATGCCAAGAAATATTGTGCGTAAACGGACAGCTTGTTTTCCATGGCACGGCTAATGTCCTCGATCAGGCCATGTGTGCCACCATATTCCAAGGGCAAATAATCGCGAGGCACGAAATTGAATATGGCATCGGGATCGGAATTCACAGAAATCTGCATTTAACAAAAATAATTTGGTCAAGTGTTTTTACGATCGCTTTCTTTCTTCCTTTGCACTCACCCGATTCTTGATCTTTGCGGGAAAGAAGGATCTCAGTGTGTTGAAGCCTGCCTCAAAAGCCGGTGGCACGTTGATGAAGTGTATTCCCTTCTGGCGCGTGGGCATCGCCTCATCGGCATATGTCGAGAACTTGCGCAGCAATTCCGGCTGCAGGGCAAACAAGTGCGTTCCCGTTACACCCTTCATGTCCATTATCTCCACATAACCGGACACAGTTGCGTTCTCATCCTCGAACATCATGATCTCACCGAACATGGAGCCAACGCGTATTATATCCTGAAACTTATACTTGCTGGTGTCATAGGAACCAGCGCGTATAATGGTCACACATGGCCCAATATCGTCTTCGTCTTGCGGAATCCGTAGTAAAATCCTGCAGGTGAAAAATATAACAGGAATCACAGAATGATGGCAGCTTAAAAAAGCCGAAGACTCTCTTAATTATTATTGCTATTTTGAAAAAATCTTGATATTTGTAATTTGTGGGAGCAGGGGTTATGGCCGAAATAGCTTTTTAACACCTTATCTGACACGGGTATTCACGATTATATATTTTCAGTTTCAAGTATCTAGTATTGATAATGGCGAGAAAAATTGCAAGACAAAGATAAGCCAAGCTCAACTCAAGAAGTTGTTGAAAAGTTTCATTACTCGATTCAGCTCGTTGTTCTGATCAAGAATATATACACTTTATGTGATCGAAGATGTCTCCTTAATAATTTTAACATCTAAATTAAAACGAATCTATATTGATGATGCTGTTATTGTTAACAGTTAGTAAAAGCCCTTCAGAGTTTTCTAGTTTCAACTGTTTTTTAATTCGCAGTACACAATTTACGTACCCGGATCGTATGATATCCAAGACCAAAGGATCAGTGGCCAAGCGTCGCTGGTTAAACACCTCGGGTATGGACGCTTGCAGTGTATAGAAATTGTCGAACTTCTGTTTGGCACGTTCCAAACTGAATTTGGTGCCGCGCAGAAAGGCCAAAAGAAACTGATCCTCGGTGCAGGCGCGCAGATGCGGCTGCTTGAGGACCCAATCCCGCAGAGCCTCAATGTCGTCCGCCACTCGGTGGGGCACCTCATTCAGCTCCTGCACGGCAATCGTCTGCAGGGCCGGTTTTAGGGGGCGTATACGTAACCTGCTCATTGCTGGGAAAAATGAAAAAAAAGCGAACACAAATCACCAAATTTAAAATTCAAGTAAAACATTTGCGAGAACTTAAAAGAAATCGAAGTATTTATAAGGCTTTATTCTGATTGTTAACGCTTTTAAGATTATCGCACATACGACATGTTGTCCCGAAATAAATTGAATTTTGTGTATGAATTAAATAATCTTTCGTTTAGTAAGTAGGCATATACACGCAGATTGTACTTTTTATTTTACAGCCCAAAAATGTAAGAACAAATAAATCAATTCGAACACAAACTTTAGAGTAATTTAAGAATAACTTTTCCATAGTGGAAGTTGAGGAAAGCATAAGCACATCCGCTTGGTAAACTATTTCATTACAATTTTCTGTATATATGACTGCAAGAAAAAATGCAGCTGAAGACAGGGTATCACCTAGTCTGACAGTGCCGACTAGAACACTCTTGTTTGTAAATATTGCTATTATTTTGTGCACCTATTGTTTGGTCAGCTCGAATTTCAGTTTAATTTTTTTCAAATGCCGCACAATTTGTTGTAAGTTTTTAATATATACATATATATTATATTATATACATATATACATTGCGAATTCCGTCGTATTTTGTCTGCAGGTATTTTAGCACTGTTCAAACTGTCTGCTGTGGAGTTCAATATAATTATTTTTTATTATTTTTATTAAAATGTACTTATTTTGAGTGTTTCCTGCTTGGCATTTATCGATTTTTAAAATTCTAGCCTTTGCTTTTGTTTTTCCTAATTGAAATCCAATAAGTACTCAATAAGATAGTTTTACAGTGGTATGCAATATATTTGTGACACCTTACATTTTAAATTAAAATATTAACATTTATGTGATTTATAAGCTTTATACTATCGAGACTTAATTTTTAATCTATTCCGGGTAACAAAATTGCCATAACTTTGTGAAATCTGAACCAATATTTTATGTTTATGTTTTTAGATGGATTCTGAATTTAAAATAAATTCGTATTCGAAAATATTTTTTTATTATTTTTTCCCAAAAATATCCTTTATTCCCCACTTACTTATTTTGGAAAATACGTTTTTGTAATTTAGAGCCGCGAACAATCGTAATAATTGATTACACACACACACACATTTAATGATTAATTCCAATTTTCAGTTGACCGCTGGCAATGATTTAAGCCACTTTTATTTTGAGCACAGGTGTGTACAGAGAAATTAAAATAAATAAACGCTTCAGTTGCGATTCTCATTAGTTTTTCACAGCCGCAGTTGCGCGTGTTTGCTGCTTGAAAATCCAGCGCCGACTGAAACAATTCAAATGGCAAATCAACGAACTTCGACGTGTTTACTTTTGATGATCAGAAGCCGATTTAACGGCACACGAAGTAACTGTTTTTTTTTTGTTTATCAGCAAACGCTTAAGGAAGAAATGGTTTATTTAAGGTTGTGGTGTACCAGGCGCCGATAGACACATGGTATTTGGCTGGGTGGGTGGCTTTTCGACAATTGATTGTTTTAATTGGCTTTGGATTTAGATACATGCAAGCGCACATAAATAGGGGCAATGTACATACGTACGCGTTTTTAAGTGCATGCGGCTGCATTTTCAATTCTCCATCCCCGTCCTTCCGTTTAATTTTGATTTGCCCTAATTTCCTTGATAACTGAACACGATTCAATTATTTAAATGTTCTGGCAGCTTAAAGGGCTTTGGTTTACTCAATTTATTTTGCATTTTATGTGATTTACGGCACAATATAATACTGATAATAAAGTCTACTTGAGTACATTTCGCCAATATCATTGTCAACATTAAATTGATAATTAATGATTTATATTTTATGGTTGAGAAAATGTAAATTAATGTTTCAGTTAACATTTGCAGTGAAATTATATTTATATTTATTTTTATTATTATATTATTTTTTTTAAATATATATTTATTAATTATGATAGTTTATGATTTACAAAATATATTCTAATATAGAGTTCGAACGGGTTCGATGCCAAACGATTTGATGTCTTAATTTTTATATAATTTAGTTTCATTAATTTATATATACATATATTGCTACCTATTTCTATATGGTAATTTCGATTGGTGTTCTAAAGTTTTAAGATATAAACTAACGGCATTTTTAATACAGAATCTAAAATTCTTTAACTAATCATATCGAACGAATTTTCGAATTGCAATGAACTTAGTGTATAGAAATTATAAAATTGTATATAATTTCCGTATTTAAAAAACAAGAGCTAGCAGATATCAAAAATGTTTCACAAAATTTAATTTGCGACACCTTTTTTCTTTTGACATCTAGATATAATTTAACAGATTGTGTCTTAGATTTGATAAAACATTTCTTGTAAGAGCCTGAAAATCAAAAAAATGTATGAATAATTTTATTTAATAATTAGTTGTTAATTTATTTTATGCAATATCAAATTTTATTACATCATAGTAAATAAAGTAAATTTTAAAAACATTGCCAAGCAAAAATACTTTTTTGGTGTTATTTGGTGGTATTTACTATATCGATAAATATATTCGATTGCCTGATTTGGTGCTAATTCGCCAAGTGACAAAGTGACAGGTAGAAGAAAATATATAAATTAATTTGATTTATAATAGTTCAAAACCAAATATTAATATTATACAAAACCACAATGCAGGTCGCAACAATGTCCAGCGTTGGAGACACCGATAATCCATTCGCAGCGCTGCTGCAGGACGGCACCCAGGCTAATGGCGTGTCCAAGCAGTTGATTGAGAGTATTTTGTTCATCACGCTGAGCAAAGAGGCGGACATCAAACGCAAGCAAACGGTGCTCTGTTTGGCCGATGTAGTCGTTGCCGACACCAGCACCGAGGACACACTCGGCGAAGATCTGCTGGCGCATGCCCTATTCGAGCGCCTCATGCTGGACGACACAGCAAAATACCTGATGCCCGGTGAACAGTTGGATCACGCACAGCAGGAGGCCGCGCAGGAGACGCGTGCCATGATTTACCTCCACGGCGCGTTCAACCGATGCGAGCGCGTGCAACGCAATTGCAGTGCCAGAGACAAGCAGCATTCCAATCGAATTCTTGAACTGATTCTTAACAATGCCAGCACCTGCATGCGCCAGCCCCAGCTGTTTGCGCCGCAGACGTTCGCATCGCAATGGCTGGAGCTGTTCGAGCAGGCGGACGAGCATGACACCGGCACACAAGAGTTTCTGTTGCATGTCACATGCAAGGTGCTAGAGGAGGACGAGCCTCTAGAGGCGCTCGGCGCACTCAAGTCAATTTTCTATCCGATGCTTGGCGAACTGCAGAAGCAATTGCTCCAGAACAATTTGATATCAATTAAAAAGAACATATTCTGGATTCTGGGCTTCTTTACACGCGAGAAACGCGCCAGCGTTCTCGGCGAGCTGCTCATCGACTACACAACACCCAATCCAAAGGCCAAAGGTTCATCATTGTTATTGTTTTTTGACTGTTGCAAACTATTTTATGTATTTATGCTTTTGTAGGTGGCGATTACATGGATACAATCTTAGGTCAATTGCTGTGCGTGTCCATTATGCCCAAAACGCAGACAGCGCCTTACGAATTCTTTCGCGACATTTCTCTGGTCTCCCAGCAGTCGGATCCCGCACTGTGGCAGCTGCTGGCCCACCATCAGCAGGCGATGTTTACGCTGATCAAACAGCTGCTGGTGCAGTCTTCGACAACCAAAAAGAAGATGCTGCAGTGGATAGCCAACTGTCTGGATGCGAATGTCTCGCGCGGGCACTTGTGGAGCACAATTAACATGAACCTGGACCACACCGTCCACAGCACCGCCAGCGATGCATTTATGACCACACTCAGTGCCGTGCTGATGCGTCTGTGCGCGCCCCTCTGCGCACCCTCATTAAAGGTACTTAAAGTGGGCAACTAGGCCGAAGTATATACATAACTTGCTCCACCAGCGGGTGGGCGAATCCAAACATTATTCAAATTTCAATCCCTTTGCAGGTGATGCTGGTGGATCCCACGTACTGTGCTGTGGCGGACCCTAACGAACGACAATTGAAGGGCGTTAGCATGCTTAAGGCCTTCGAGGAGACATGCCTGCTGTCCAGCGAGGACGGTGAACAGCGTTTGACAGCGGAGAAATACAATTTCATCACCGAGATCTTCTATATGGCGCACAAGGCATTCGAGCTGGGGAATCGGGCGTGCATTGAGCGCTTGACGCGCATGATGCGCGAGCTGCAAAATACGCAGAACGCCTATCAGGATGTGGCGGCCAGAGATCCCAACAACGATCTAACCAAGAATCTGTTTCGCATGCTGCAGGATCAGATGCAGCAGGTTCTTTGCATCCGCAATGGCCTGGCAGAGCCTGAAAACGATACCGCCATCCTCAAGTTCTTCGAGGCCTCCGCAATTTGGCTGACTGAGATCGCGATGATGCCGCGCGAGAACTACGAGACGGCGCTGGACAAAAAGGACTTTGCGCCGCAGCTGATGCGCAATATCGAGCTATTGTCCGATACGCCGCCGTTTGTGGCGCCCTATATGAAATCTGTGCCGGAAAGCATTATCGATAATATTGCTGCCTATATGAATTTCTGTCGCAGCTTCGCTGGCGATCAGTTTATACAATTGTACACCAGCTCGCACGATGCCTTCTTCAAGATGATACTGCTGTTTATGGGCAGCTCGGGGCTGGTGAAGAATCCGCATTTGCGTGCCAAGCTGGCCGACGCTCTGGAGTTTCTGTTGCCCACACAGATTTCGGGCAGCAATCGCAAATCATTCAATACGCACGTCTTTGACAGCCACACGGATCGATTGCAGGTGGTGCGCAGTCTGCTCAACGTGTTCGTCAGCATCGAGATGACCGGACAGTCGGTGCAGTTTGAGCAGAAGTTCAACTATCGCCGACCCATGTACGCGATCATGGAGTTTCTCTGGACTAAAGAGGAGCATGTCGAATGTTTCCGCCAGCTGGCCAAGGAGGCTGAACGCAACATGGAGGCCATTGAGCCGCCAATATTTTTACGCTTTATCAATCTACTCATCAACGATGCCATCTTTTTACTGGACGAATCGCTCTCGAATCTGGAGCAGATCAAGCAGCTGCAGCAGGCACAGGACAATGGCGAATGGAACAATCTGTCGCACAGTGAGCGTCAGCAGCAGACCACCAATCTGCATCATCTCGGCATGCTGGCACGCTTTGACAACATACTGGGACGGGACACCATTAACTTGCTTAAGCTACTGACCACCGAGATCAAGAGCATTTTCTGCCACAACAGCATGGTGGATCGCATTGCGGCCATGCTCAACTATTTTCTGTTGCATTTGGTGGGGCCGCAGCGCGAACGCTTTAAGGTCAAGGATAAGAAGGAGTTTGAATTCGATCCGGCACAAATGGTGCTCGAAATTGCGCACATCTACATTAATTTAAGTACTGACAATTGCTTCTGTCTGGCCGTATCCCAGGACGGGCGTTCCTACAGCGATCAATTGTTTGGATATGCCGAGAATATACTCATACGCATCGGTGGTGGACAGCTCATTGGCGACATGTCCGAGTTTGCGACCAAGGTGCAGAAAATGAGCGCTGACTACAAGGAGGAGCAAGAGCTGCTAGCCGATGCGCCCGAGGAGTATCTAGATCCAATTATATCCACACTAATGACCGATCCCGTAGTGTTGCCCAGCTCAAATGTAACCGTCGATCGTTCCACAATTGCTCGCCACCTGCTGAGCGATCAGACAGATCCGTTCAATCGCGAGCCGCTCACCATGGACAAGGTCAAGTCGAATGTGGCCCTCAAGCTGGAGATTGAGGAATGGATCGAGGGCAAACGGAGCGCGGCGCGTGTCAAAAGCTGAGCAACGTTTCGAGTTTAGGGCACGCGCTTAACCAAAGAATTAGCTCGTTTTTGGGGGTAACCGGATAAGGCTGTAGTTTAATCTAATCTTTCTAAATAATTCCAGTTTATATACAATATCTGCAATATATAGACCCAAATGTACATAACGGCCTTGCAATTTCCAATAAATTCTTTTTTATTTATAGCAATCGGGGATTGCAGCTTGTGTACATTTAAGTTATACAAACGTATATTAATAAATATTTAATGTAAATATGATTGTACGTTTAGACCGCGTTCGGAGCGAACGCATTAAATCAAATAAATAATTCCCCAAGCCGTTGATTATTTACAATTAATTACAAATATTCTTTTTTTACCTGTAAATGAAAATATAGCTATACCTATAGCATACCTCCTTTTTGGACGATTGTATCAATGTAGTTACATTTTTATGATATTTTGCTTCCTATGCAGGTTTAAATATATATTTTCAAGAGTTAAAGTTGCTCATACAAAAACTCATTCTCCACGGCCAATTGATCCAATGGAAGCTATATTATGTATTGGCTCGGCATATGCAAGCATACGGGGACAGCTGCAATAGCTCAGTTAGCCGTTCCGATTGAGAATATATACATCTTATGAGATTGGAGACGTCTTCTCTATTTCGTGACCAAGTTGTATTATTAGCCTGAGAATAGAGATTAATGTTATTTTTATTAAGATTAATTTTGTTTACTTAATTTTTACGTTTATTTACAATGTGTTCAAGCTGCTGCTGCAACACGAGTAGTTTCCATCACGTCTCAATATCCTCGACCACATCGTGTGTAATATGCTCGAACTTTTCGGTGATTAATTGATGGGCCAGACAGTCGCCACAAAGATTTAGATAGCAATAGCAGCTGTTGCAGTGCCAGCGGGTTCGCGTTATGGCTGAATCCTCACACTCTGCGCACTTGGGCGCCAGGGGATCGGGACTATAGCCATCTTCCGTTTGTAGCTTTTCCTCGTGGATGGCCGTTAATATTTTCAACTGAAGTAGCTTCTTGCGCCGCGTCTCCGATTCGTGGGCTCCATCGGGCTCCAGCTTTGGTTCGATTTTAATCGGTGGCGTCGCTGCTGATGGCATAACGGGCATAAGGTCATCCAAGGTGTATTCATCCTCGGGCATTTGAATTTCGATATTCTGGGCCGGAAAGAATGTGGAGCGACGTACGTTAAACTTGGGTCGCGCTGTTCCGCCCGCCCGCCGATACTTGGGCAAACGACCCGGCACCGGCATTCCGGCATCGTGGAGCTTTTGAAAGTACTTCTGGACACGGCTGAAAACCTGCTGCGTCGTCCTGTTGCCCAGCGCTTTAGCGATCTTACCGAAGCGTCGCATTTCCACCTCTTCGGGCGGATATTCGATGAGTAACTGTTCCAGGCGTCGCTGCTCTTCATTGGTCCACAGGCGAGCTTGCGTTTTGCCGCTACTTCGATTATCCTTCTCCTCCTCCATGGACGGATAATGGCCAACTGGTTTCTCGATTTTAGCATCTTCCTTGACTGTTAACGTGGGCAACTCGGGCAAGCGAATCGTGGTTAAATAGTTGGGCGCTATTAAAGGCTCATTGTTGCGCAGCTTGTCCAGCAACAGTTGCGGATTCTCCACATACAAATCGCGAGTTTTTTCCAGCTCGTCGATCTGTTGATGGACGCGGATGCGCTGCGCCTGCAGCAGCGCAATAGTGCGCAGCAGGTTGCTATAGGCTTGGTTGCCGCGCAGGGCCAAGTGCTCGGTTTCAAAGTGAAACACATCCTCGATGTCGCCATCGTCATCTGTCTCCTCCTTGATGCTATTTGCATCCGGTTTACTTTCATTGTTGTCGTTTTCCATTTGTACGCGCGTACCGAGAATAAAAATAAGAGATGTGCAAGGCCCAACTCAATTTTGCAGCTGGCGCTTATCGATAAATTGTGCGTGGGCGCCAAGAAAATCGATCAGCAATTCAATAATAATAAAACTTATATTGGTTCATATTAATTATTGCATTTATAAATAAATAAAAAGTCATACATATTATTTAAATATATATATTAAAATGTAACCATAAGTATATTAATAACACCACTTTCTTGTATAGATAACAAATTATCGAATTGAATTTTATTGTAATAATACTTTCAAATATTAGTAAAAAACCAACTAGCCCGATTTCACTGTGCAGACACATAATATACATATTTAATATTTGCAAAAATTTTAAGAGATGGCGATAGTTTGCTCTTTTAAGTATGTAAAATCTGTTGGTTTTTTTATTAACATAGTTGACAACTCTAGATCGTTCTGATCAGAAACAGCTGTTGGTTTTGCTCTGCACGTAACAAGTTGTTATTTACGTATTTGGCAAAATGCTTGTTCCACGATATTTGGCACGTCCATTATTCCACAGCGCCGCCATTGTAAGTTACTGAATATCAACGAACCGATTATCAATAAAAACCGCATCATTTCAGTGCAGGACTTCGAGACTTATGTCTCAGCTTGCCCAAGATCAGGTGCGTATTGTGGAGGTGGGACCACGGGACGGTCTGCAAAATGAGCCAAAACTGTTGCCGGCTGCCACAAAAATCGAGTTAATCGATCGCCTATCTGAAACTGGACTGCAAACAATTGAGGCGACGAGTTTCGTGAGCGCCAAATGGGTGCCACAGATGGGCGACAATTCGGAGGTTTTGCGTGGCATACGCCGTGTGCCTGGGATTAGCTATCCGGTTCTAACGCCCAATTTGAAGGGTTTTGAGAGCGCCTTGGAGGCAGGCGCCGAGGAGGTAGCTGTCTTTGGTGCCGCTTCCGATGCATTTTCAATGAAAAATGTCAATTGTACGGCGGCAGCGGCCATCGAGCGATTTAAGCCTGTCCTGGCGGCTGCCAAGCAACATGGAGTTCGTGTGCGCGGCTACGTTTCAACTGTGGTGGGCATATTCAAGCACAATCCACGTTTTAAATCCTAAAATAAGAGTCTTGTGCTTTTGATAGGTGGGCTGTCCGTACGAGGGCGCCGTGCCGCCCCAGGCTGTGGTCAGGGTGGTGCAGGCGCTGTATGACATGGGCTGCTACGAGATCTCGCTGGGCGACACCATTGGCGTTGGCACGCCGGGCAGCATGCGCAAAATGCTGGACGAAGTGACGCGCGCTGTGCCCGCCCAGAAACTGGCGGTACACTGCCACGACACGTACGGACAGGCACTCTCCAACATATTGACATCGCTCGAGTACGGCATACGCGTTGTGGACGCTTCGGTCTCGGGCCTGGGCGGCTGTCCCTATGCACGCGGCGCCTCTGGCAACGCAGCCACCGAGGATGTTGTCTACATGTTGCATGGCATGGGCTTCAGCACTGGCGTGAATCTGGACAAGCTCATTGGGGTGGGACGCTATATCTGCTCCGAATTGGGCAGAGCCTCCGAATCGAAGGTGAATCGCGCCTGGAAGGGACCACAGGCGAAAAAGGCCTAAGCGCAAATAATCCCATAAAGCAATCGATGGCATTTATTAGTTACTAATTGTTGCGTGTGTTTAATCTAAGTGTTTATTTGTTATAAACTTAAAAAAATGCGATTTGCTTTTTATAAGAATCCCATGTAGAACCTTGTTTTTTTTTTGTTTCGATCAATACACTTAAAACTTTTGAGCATCCTTAAGTGTGTATAAAGAGATGTCGCCGGAGGCGAGCGACAAATCGGCAAGACTCTGATTGGGACGGCGCGGGATATGCGATGCATTCCTGTTGCTCTGGGCGGGCATTTTCAGCTTGCCATCATGACGCAGCACGGTCGGCGATACGGCCGAGTTCAGATACTTTTGTATCTTTGGCACATGCGGCATCGGCAGTGGAGTGCGCTCATCGACGACCTGACGGGTGTACAGAGAATGTATTTTTTAAAATCGAGCAGTATGTCAGAAAATAAAAGTTGATGTTTTTTTTAATGTATATTAATTACTATTCTAGCCACTAATTATGTGCTTGAAGTTGAGCCGAAGTAGCAATTTTCTTTTATAAACTTTCTTTTAAATTCAAATTCTACGCAATTTTTGATCGGGAGTTGGGTTAAATGGAATATTTCTGTAAATTAATAAAACTGTGTTTGGGATTGCAATCTCACGAATATTGAACTTGAAAGGTTTTTATATTATTTATATTAAATATCTCATACCTTTGTTATTAATGTATAGTTAAAACAAAGACAATATAAATGTTCATCTTAGTATTTGTACTGTCTTTGATTTAAAGAATTTTAAGGCAAGCATTAATTGGTGTATTAAATTTATCAGTTTTTTTCTCTAAGTCTCTCTATTGCTTAATTTTCGGTCAATTAAATATTAATAAATTAACCAAAAATAAAATAGTTTATCCTATTCTTTTTTTCCAAAATCGTACTAACTAAATTTTTATGAATATAAGTTTTAAACTTTGTTCCACATCTTCCAACCAATTAATTTAATAACAATAACTGTAATGTTACTCACCTGCTTCAGCTCGGATGAGATGTACGCCTTCTTGGGCAGCAATCGAGCAGCAGGATTAATGCAATCCATACCCAGCTTGGTTGTGTTGGAATTGCCAGCTCCTGTAGCCTGTCCGCGAATTATCTGGCACAGACGCGACTCCTCCTCCAGTTCCTTGATGCTTAGTTTGTTGAACGCATCGTTGATGTTGTCCGTCTGGCGGAACATGCTCATCAGCGGCGCGGTGGACGACTTTTGTGTGTAGGTGCGTATGGGACTAACAATGTGTGCGAAGTGATCCTTTTGGATTTTCAGTTGGCGTCGCATTGGAATGGCCGATGGTTGCTTAAAGAATCTGGTTTTCGGCTGCTCCATATTGATGGCATAGCGCGACTTGGCCGAAGCCGTTGGCAGCTTGGTGCTGCCCTTCTGATACGGCGATGATGCGGTTTTCTGGGGCGTCATGCTGAAGGTATTCTGCTTGGGCAGACTCTGATGCAAATGGATGACATTGGGATCTGTGTGCGATTTGGCTGTCTCTTTTTTGGGCAAGTTTTGATGCAAGTGGACAATGTTGGGATCCGACAATGGTTTCACTGACGGTGGTGATGCCTCCTTGGCGGCAATATATTCGCGAGCCTTTTGCATCATGTACTCCATTTCCTCCATGGTGCCATTCAAATGTATTGACTTGTTCTCCTTGTTATCCTCCACTTCTGAATCTATCAAGGAAGATTCCTCCTGCTTAATGTCGGCATCGCAGTCATTCTCCTCAACCTCCTCGTCGCTGGACGAGGACAACTCAATGACCGTATTGTCAGCTGCACTGGTAATCGCCAGATCCAAAAGGGTCTCATGCAAATCATGCAAGAGCTCTTCCTGCTCGCCCTTGGACATGCCTGGAGGCTTGGCCTTGGCAATGGCCGCATAAAACAAATCATCAACGTTCACCGTTGGCATCTCCTTCGAGCTGCTCGCAATCGAATTATCTGCGGCTGTCTCGTAGCAGCTGGAACCGGACTCAAGTGTGTCGTTGCTCTGTGCCGTTTTCAGCGTGTGAGCGGTCAGGAAACTGCTGTTGAGAGACGACGACGAAGCATCGGATTGTTGTCCTGTCAGATCCGCCTCATTGGCCTCCAGTATGGTGGAGGGACGCAATAGCCCGACCATTTTCACGGGCGAAGTCTGTGCGCTTGGCAGAAAGACGGAATCGTTGCCATTCATTGCGGATTCATCCCAAAAGCGAGACGGCGCCTCAACATCCTCCAGCTGTGTGCACTCAACACTCTTTAGCGGACTCTCGTTGCACAGATCATCCTGCTCACTCACTTCATCCAGCATGCGACGCAGTGCCTCCATTTCCATGTCACCAGCTGCGCATGGGAATGAACAATATTAACCAAGGACAAACAGTTGGCACAAGACAACCTTATACAACTAATATAGCCCGATAATGAGCCTATTTTATAACCAGAAGAAATATTAGACTCTGACGTAGGTCTAATAATTTTGTTACGAAATGCGCAATGCATAGAAGGAGACGTACTGATCAGAGTACGATATTATGCAGCTACTATAGGAACAATCGGGTTTTAAATGAAAAACTTTTTGTTTTTCAAGATATCCAAAAATAGGTTGACAATTACTTTCTGATTTTCAAGATATGCGGACCACACATAGCAGTTAAACGTTTCTTAAGGCTCTTAACAGATTAGCAAAATACTATCACTATTGGACCACTATATCATATAGCTGCAATAGGAATCTTTCGAAATATTTGTTTTTGTAGATCTATATCTATGCTATATAAGAAGATAACCTTTTTATCTTGTATATTAAAAAACTTTGATTTGTATTCAATTGTTTCTAAGGAAGCTATATGATCCAGTTATCCTGTTTAAATACAAGATAAAAAGGGACCTGTGATCTGCTGCGCCACTCCGCAGGCGTATATAAATTTCGTGTACACTTACATTTATCTGCACGAGTGCTGCGCTCCTTGGCTAAGGCCAATACCTGTTCCTTATCGTCGCTGTGCAGATACTGGAACAGCGTGCTATCTGGATCGGAGCCGGTCTTATCGCACATGCGTTCGAATGCATCGAAACTCTCATCTGCAGTTTGTTTGGGCGCATCGAAAATGGTTTCGCTGCGAATGTTTAGATTGATGGACGAAATGGCTTTGCTGTTATTCTCCTGCTGCTGTCGATCCAGTTCGGCCTTCTTGGCTTTGATTAGGGCCGGGAAGTCCAAGACAATGTCCAAGCTGTTGCGTCGTTCCATTGAATCGCGTTGGGGCTTCGGTTTGGCTGCTGGTGGCCTGCAAACAAAAACGAGAAAATAATAATAATATCGTCCTATTTCGGGCTTGACACTATGCCTTATGATTAGTTGATTTTCGTAAAATTTCACATGCGGAGCATTCCAAATAATTACTGCTATACTCGAGCTACATTCATTCACTCTACAGTGTGTATACGCATTTATGTATTTACCGATCCATTAGCAAATGGTTGAGCAGTTTTTGACGCCAAGCCGAAGAGTCTTGAAATTTTTCCAGGCCAGACATTTGGGCTGTCTTAAAACTTATTAAAATAGAAGAACCCAACTTTTTTATTGCACACACAACGTTTTCTTATTTTACAGCGCTCAAATTGCAATTTACTCACTTGAAAAAAAAATGTTCGCTATTAGGTAAAAACACCAATTTTGCAGCCGCTTCTGTTCAAACGAGTTGATCGTGCACGAGTAAGTATCGACGCGCTGCGAATTGTCTGGTAATTTTGAAATCGATACTTGGGCCCTTTGGCGCCAGGGCTACAAAAATGCGAACCAATGCTTAAAAGGTAAAATGCAAAGATAATTTATTTAAATTTATTATTATTGATAGTAAATACAATATATCTTTAAAAAAAAAACAAATATTATTCACAGCTCAAATACGACGAAAGGGCTGATTAACTAATCTAGAATTTCTATCATAATACGGCTTGACATTGTTAATTGGAGTGCACGGACTGTTTATGTCTTGGACTTCGACCATTTTATTTGTTTTGCTTCCGATTGAGCCTGTTTGCCTCAAGATTTTAGTTGATATCTCGTGGAAATCTTGTCGCTCGAGATGGGGTGTCTCAGGTGAACTGGATTGGTCGATAGAAATTGTGGAATGCAGCGTTTTGTCGGCTTGCATTTTTTTAAGCATATCACTGAATTCTATATCAAAATCCATATTAAATTTATATAAACAAAGTACACACCAGGTGCAAGTGAAAAGTAACTGTTCTTTATCGAAATACACTGCGACGGAATTGTTATCGATACACATAACTTCGATACTAGAGTGGCCTTTAAATGCCGGTGCAAGAAGACGATAGATAACAAAGATTGTGCGTGGACTAAAACAAAGAGAAAAACTTTTTATATGCAATAAAATAAATATAAATATGAACGCATTGAGACACACGATATCCCTGGTCTCGCTGGGCACCTTCCAGCTGGGACGCCGCATGAAGAGTCAGCATTTACGCGGCTTTCTCCTTGGCACTGGGCTGGGCCTTTCCACCTTCGCCACAGTCACGTACGCCCAAGCGGAGGCCGCAAAGGTCAATCGTAAGTTGAACGTATCGAAGTTCATGGCGGAGCCCATTACGGACCAGACTGTGCTGCTGGGCGATGAGGAAAATATGCGCCATCGCATGGAGCTGATGATCATGGAGATTCAGGCCGAGTTCTGTCGTGCACTCGAATCGGAGGAGTTCAGTGGCCAGAAGTTCAAGGTGGACCGTTGGCTGCGCAACGAGGGCGGCGGCGGCGTCACCTGTGTGCTGCAAGACGGCGACGTATTCGAAAAGGCCGGTGTCAATGTATCCGTGGTCACCGGTTCTTTGCCGCCGGCGGCGGTGCAGCAGATGCGAGCCCGTGGCAAGGCGCTAACGGAGAACGTGAAGCTGCCGTTCTTCGCCAGCGGCGTCAGTGCAGTTATACATCCACGCAATCCCCACGTGCCCACCATACACTTCAACTATCGCTACTTCGAAGTGGAGCTGCCCGACGGCACGAAGCAATGGTGGTTCGGCGGCGGTACCGACTTGACGCCCTACTATCTGGACGAGACAGACGCGCGTCACTTCCACAGAACGTTGAAGGGCGCCTGCGACGAGCACGACGTCAGCTACTATCCGAGGTTCAAGAAGTGGTGCGACGATTACTTCCACATCAAGCATCGCAACGAGTCGCGCGGCATCGGTGGCATCTTCTTCGATGACATCGACGAGCCCAGCCAGGAGGATGCATTCAAATTCGTGACCAGCTGCGCGCGGGCCGTGATACCCTCCTATCTGCCGCTGGTGCAGAAGCACAAGAATGCCGCCTACGGCAACAATGAGCGACAGTGGCAGCTGCTCCGACGTGGCCGCTACGTGGAGTTCAATCTGATCTACGATCGCGGCACGAAATTTGGCCTGTATACGCCGGGCGCCCGATACGAGAGCATTCTGATGTCACTGCCCTTGAACGCCCGATGGGAGTACATGCACGAGCCGAAGGGCACGTCCAAAGAGAACGATCTGCTAATGGTTCTACGCAATCCCAAGGAGTGGGTTTGAAGCCAAAATTGAGAGCAATACATTGTTTTCCCCCTATAATTATAATGGGAACGGTGCCTTTCATGATACAGTTTTGTTAGTAGTTGTAAGAAATTGATTATATTTAAAGCCTGTACAGTTTTATTCGTTTAAAAAAAGTAAAAAAAGTTTATTTTTACAAAAAAAAATATTTTTAATTTTTGAGCAAAACTAAAAATGTATCAATATTATAAAAAACGCAGGTTGTTACATTTATTGTACATTTATTTTCGATACATTTTTTAATATTGTATAACAATGAAAGCGAAAAAAAAACAACCCTAATCAGGTCAACTTAAATATGTTTAAACAAATTTTTTTTAACCTAATATATTTTTAAAAATTAAATACGTTTACACAAATTTTGTTCAAACATATATTTTTTATATTTTCAAATTTTTGAACCGATTTATCTAAATTTTATATTTATTTGAAATTTAAATTGCGTTATGAGTCATCATTTTGGAGGTTAGATTGAGTATATCTTTACACATACTAGCGAAATCTGTTACGTATTCTAGCAGAGATGACGTCATATTTTTCATGAATTTTGAGGTTATGTTTGTAGATCTAATTGATATTTGTGATACCTTATCTAGATTTTGAACCCGTAGTATACCGACTTTGAAATCATATATTTATTCAAACATACATAAGTACATAGTTATTTATGCATGTTTTTAGTTAGCACATGGACAGATGTCTGTCTGCCTGCATTGTGTATGTATACTCGTTTTGCACACACGCACACAAACGTAGTTGCTGTACTGTACACAGTTTGTGTTTGTGTGTGTAACAACAATGTTAAAACACTCGAACACACACACACACACTCGCAGCAATTCTCAAGCGCCGAGTGGCAGCATTAGGGATATTAAAGCGGGAAATGCGCGCTACCGGCTATTTACCCACCAAAAAAAAACGAAACCAAAAGTTTGCAAATAAAAATAAAATACACAATTTTCTGAGGAATCGTTCTTAAATCATAGTTTACAAAATGCTTTATTTTCCAGTTTTGTTAGCAAATACCAAGATCTTTGTTTTTGTGTTTTTGTGATACTCCTTTAAGTTGTTATCATTTTCGTGTGTACAAAACGAAACTGAACAACACAATTGACGTATAATTTTCTGTTTGTTTATTTATGTAGAATAATGCTCGCTTATTTGTTGTGGCTGCTGTTGTTGTTTTTGTCGTTAAAATGAAGAGTAACTAGCTTAACTACATTCATACAAGTATATATTTAATAAACACCGCCGCCGGTCTGCTGCTGGTAAACCTCGATAGTGTCGCCCTCCTCCATCTCCAGCGAGGTCGGAGTATCGTTCTCATTGATGGGCTGCCCGTCAAATCGGAATCGTACCACTTGCATGGAGAGTCCGGCCCGGTCGCAGTAGGCATTCATTAGCTTTCGCAAAGGTGTGTGTTTCTTAATTTTAAACTGTACCACGGCGTTGTCCTGTCCCAGCACTTTCAGATTGATGTGCTCGGTTTCGCCGCCCTTCTTCTCGTCAGACATGTTTTTTTTCGCTCGCGCTTGACGATATATTCACAAATATAAAATGCAATGATGCCGGGGCGTGCGTGCTGTACAAAGTTGAAGATAAATACACAGAAATTAATGGAAATTCACTTTTGAATGTACATTTGTACAATTCGTATTGTGCACTTTAACGTTGTGTTTGCAAATACTAATTTTCTTTACATTTTAATACGTTTCACCACTCGCTTCCTTTTTTTAAGATTACCAAGCGGCTTGCGCTAGCTACACACACACGCCAAAAAATGGTTGTATTTTGAGTGTCTCCCCATTTGCAGCGCGAAAAAATTACGAGCGAAATAATGTACTAAAAATGGCCAATGATGCAGATAGACAGAGTTGCATTGAAATGTAATATTTAATTACCTGGCAAAATAATATCGACAGGTTGCTCTTTCTCAGAAATATTGTCTTTGTATTCAAATATATATAAAAATATTTTGCATATAACTTAATTTGCTAAAGTTAACGGAATGCGGCTGACAAAGACGAAAAATATGGACTTATCATTTTTTGGTATTTTTTAATACTGCGTTTATCAATATCGATATATTTTCGTATCACATCAAGGAACACGCGCGCATTTCGAAATTAAAAAAAAAACTACGTGCGGGTTCTAAAAAAATAAAGAAAACACACGCCCACATACGTAATACTATCGTATACTTTACTAGTATAATTGTAGTACTAGAACTATTTTTGGCATTGATTGGTATTGATCGTCTTCTTTTCACAGCCAGCCGAGTAAGTTATAATTTAAAAACAAGATTGAAACTTTGTTCGTAAAAAAATACTTTATTTTTGGCAGTATTCGGTATTAGCACATCTATAAACTCTTAACGCCTGAGCAACAAATATACAAATGTACTATGCAAAATCAAATAGGTCGAAAATTTGCTTTGCTTAAAACCAACTCTATTAGAAACATGTTTTCCAGAAATTCTATTCTCTCATTAAAAGAATAAAACAAAGCTGATTTTAGACCTGTCTGAATTTTTAAATATTAATCAAACTTTTTTTTGAAAATTTCCATTAGTTACAAATTGGTTTGTTCCATAGTTTAGTTTAACTTTCTATATTCTTTTATTTTTCGCATTGCGATGTTTTTTTTATATGGGTTAGATATTTTTTGTTTTGTTCTAACACTTCAAAATTGGCAATTAAGTGCTTTGGATTATTGTTAATACATGAATTTTAGGCCCGTTCCCAATTCCCAATCCATAGACATTGGTATGTTATCCCAGAGCAATTTGAACACTGCAAGTAAATCCCTGTTCAGGCACCCTTACCAGTTATAGGCGCCAACAAAAAACGACCAATAACAAACCTTAGCGCCGCTTTCAAAACATATATTCCATGGAGTGGTCATCTAGCACAGGTGCCACCCAAACAATCACCACCAAACGTACTTGAAAAAAGATCGAGATCGAAAATTGATTACATACGTTATAAACTCGACATATAAGTTCCATACATAACCATTTCTAAAGGGCATATAGTACATCTCTCATCGTCAAAATAAAACAAACATATACTTTGCTTTTCTTTTTCCAGTACTTGACCAACTTATTTTGGGCAGAAATCTTACCACAACAATAATAACAACAACAACCAGCTCACAACAACTTACAATCGTCAGTTAATTATTTCGAAAAAGTGTCCCAATTGAAAACTTACTCTCAGACCCATGTTTGTACACCAATTGAATAAGCTGAGCTGGATGTGCCAGGGAGGAGCCATCACGTTTCTAGTGTTGGCCTAGAACGGTAAACGCATGGATTAGTGAGATTTGTGTAGAAGAAATTACCTGATTTCATAAGTTTTCTAATGGGTCAATGGCTTTGACTACTTTTGAGGAATTGCGCTTTTCGCTTTCGGAATTACTAATTATTTTCTGTTGAAATACTTAGGATTTGTTTTCACACTCTGGACGTATATACAACATAGATATTGTACTTGAGAGATTTTCAGATTTTCAATATTGAAAACTGCAAAAAGATAAAAAAAATGAAAAAGCTCGAGTTAGCGCACAGGTTTAAAGATTGATTTGAGTAGTGTTTTTTTTTTAAATTATAATCTTAAGTAGGTTTCGAGCAAACAAACCAATCTCAGGTACTCAGGATCCGCATAGTTCAGACACACAGCAAGGCATATTCCCTTATACCCCCTTACCAAAGGTGGGGAAACAAACACATGTTGATATGATTTATTTTTACTTACTCTTCATTTCAATTGTTAAGATTTACTTACATATTTAAACGTATTTAAGCTATGCAAAAGTATTTGTTGATTTAGGTTTTTGTGTTACGTTTTCTGTTTTTTTTTTTGTTTTTTCTATACTTATTTTCTTTTAGTGGGTATTGAAAAGTGAACCCAGCTTACAACGGACTTACAGCATGTCTTACGCTTCGTTGTTTCCGAACTGCATCGTCCCACTGGCTGTTTGGCTATGAATTGATTTCTAAATTTCAATTGAATAAATATGTAAAAACAATCGATACGTTCGATCGTGCCAAAGCGATGGTTGTTACAGTTCTATATATAGTAAAGTCGCATTACCAGCGCAGGTTAATTTAAAAAAACTCTGAAAATTGTTATCGTACTCGATTACCAAAGTTGTTGCGTATGATTGACTGGCGCAATCCTCACTGTCGCCACCAGGTCGGATCGCTGGCATTTGGGCCTCCATTGTCGGGATTATTGCTTCGTGGAAGTATCGGCGGTGGCGGCACACTGAACATATTGTGATGTGCAGCGGGCGGACGATATTTCTCCTCGTTCTCATCGTCCAGTTCGCGTTTGATTGCCGTATTTTGATAGTCGTTCATCGAGTATGTGGGATAGCCGTCATCGATGGGCTCTTCCTTGATCTTAATCATATCCATTTCACGGAAATCTGGCTTGCGCTCCTTGACATCGCGTTCGCCGCCGCCGCTGCGATCAGGAACACCCCGCTCCCGGTCGCGTCGCTCCCGCTTGCGATCGCGCCTCTCGCGCGATGAGTCGCGTTCACGTGACTTGGAACGCTTCTTTTTCTTTTCGCGTTCGCGTTCGCGATCGCGCTCCCTGTCCCGTCTGTCCCGCCGACCATCGAAATCGTCATAGTCGCGCTCCCTGCTGCCGGCACGGCGTTTTCGACGTTCGCGCGAACGGCTGCGTGAGCGACCGACACGTACGCCTCGCTCCCGATCGCGTTCCCTGCGATCTCGAGAGCGCGAGCGTCGCCTCTCGCCGCCCACGACTCCGCCGTAGGGTGCACGGCCGCCACGTGCATCGATGCCATTGTTGGCGCCACCACGCACACCACCCTCGCGATCCTCCCGCTCTCGCTCCAGTCGATAGCGCTCGCGCTCACGTTCATTGTCCTCGCGGCCGGAGTGCTTGATATTCACATCGTTGCCGCCTCGCCGTGTGCCGCCCAAGCCGCCACCCAGGCGACGTGGCAACCAGCCCTTGACGGTGCGGGCGCGTTCCACATCCACCAGGACACGCTTGCTGTCTATCTTCTTACCATCGGCGTGCTTGTATGCCGCGTGCATATCGCGCTCGTGCTCGTACTCGATAAAGGCGTAGCCCTTGGGTTTACCTGGTTCGGAGCGCAACGAAAAAATTGGTATACAAATGTGTTATCACTAAAATCATGTATGTTTTTGTTTTATTCGCTTAGTTTTGTTTTTTTTTTTAGCGCTCAAAACGTTTACGGATGGGAGAGAGAATAACAATTAATTTAAGAGGCACACGAATTCGTTATGATTTGTATTCTTTTTGCCAAGTATTTTTATAATTAAAACTTCCAGTAATCTCACAATAGAAATTTCTTTTTCAATTCAAAGCTTTCACGAATGGGACATAAGAGAGAACATAGAACTCATTTAAGAAGCAAACGATTACGTTATTATAATTCTTCTTCGCTTTGCTAAGTCATTTCTTTTATAAATAAAGTTCCTTATCAATTGGTTTACAAAGAATTTTAAGTTTACGGCAGAAAACTACTATCCAGAAATTTGAATCGTCGAAAAAAGAAAATAGGAATTTTTCATATATTGAAGGCTTTGAATAGTCATAATCATCTTTAAGTATTATTTTTAACAAAACCATTTTTTAAATGTAATTCGGACTTAGAACTGTTTAAAAATACAATTAGTTTGATTCGCGATAAAAGCAAATTTGAATGGACTCAAATTGAACAAATCACATTTGTTCTTTAAATAAAAAGAAATAAGCATGAGCAAGAAAAAAAAAACACAATTTACCTGAGTCCTGGTCGTGAATGAGCACGATCTTCTTAATAGGGCCGTAGAACTCGAATTCGCGCCTCAACTTGGATTCGGAGGTGTCGTAATTAATGCGCGCTATGAACAGCGTACGAAAAGGATCCTCTGTGGCGTTCTTGATTTCGGTTGGATCCCATAGGGCGATTTCTCGCTCCAGCTTATATGCCACTTGTTCTGCCTTTTCGCGCCGCCTACGCTCCAGTCGCTCCTGGCGCGTCTCAACCGTTTTCGGTGGCGGTGTGTCCTTTGGGTCCTCAAAATCGCTCATAAATTTGGCGACGCCCAGATAGCCGCGTGACTTCTTTTCGTGGGGCAATTTATCCACCGGTGGCATAAACGGTATTGGATCCCTTGACGCAAATAACGCCAATAGATTTGGCGGCAGATATTGGGTCATTTTGTTTATGTATTTATTACCTTTGTCTGCGACGTTCCCTTAATTTCAGTGCTAGACATTAGACAAATTGAGGTTATGTTACGCTTTGTTTACGACTGTTCACGATTTTATCCCTTTGCATACCTTATTATTCCATCCAGTAGGCGTGCTCGCCTAAATTCTTTATACTTTAATCAAGCCGAAGAATATTTTCATTGGCTACTTAATCGATTTATTTCTAGAAATATTTTTAGATGAAAAAGAATTTTTTCCCAGCAGTGTAGCTACCAGCTACACGGCTTCTATTGATGGCATCATGCTAGAGATGAGCTGTGCATTAAAGTGGTAGTTACGATAAAATGTTTTAGACATATATCGGTAACTTCCAATTGCATATAATACAAATATATTTTCGTGTTTTTAAATAATGGGTGTTAAATAATAATCATTTCTGCTATTAACTAAAGATCGTATTCTAAATTAATGTTTTGGTGACTGCAGCTGTATTGGCTTTGAAATATTGTCGTGTTGTGGTCGTGACTGGAAATATCGCACAACAGCAGCTTAACGCAATTTCGAGGGCTGCGAAATTACTATCGATAATTTGATATGAAAATCTACGTAGCTCTGAACTATCTTACTCGGTTTTCTCTTTGTTCAGTAAATATGTTCACTCCACCCACACATGCATCCGTGAACTGGCGCACGATTGAAAAGACAAAATAACGGCATCTACGAGCTCGCTATAAACGTGATTTCATTTTGCAATATATAAAGTTACACCTTGCATTCAAATTTAAAAGTGCTTGTTTAATACCAACAAACAATTTAATTTATTGTAAGTATAATTATCACTATAGAATACGATCAACAGTTAAGAATAAGGAACCGCAAACCAAACAGAATATGTCGACTAGCTCAAAGCAAATGCTCGAAGCTGCAGTGATCGAAGAAGAAAATGGCGCTGGCGCTTTAGACCAAAGCAATCACCAAAGGAGCAACGCAAAGTAAACGCAACATTTTCAATGGTGGATGGCGAAAGTGATGATGGCCAAGAAGATGCCATGCCCAGCAGTGTGCTAACACCAATTGAGAAAGCAAAGTTTGCGATGCCACCACCGCCGCCGCCCCCCACACCCGTTCAAGCCCCACTACCACAAACGCCTGCGGCGGTGGCGGCTGAAACTGAAGATGACGAGGCAAATTCGGAGAAATGGGAAGATCCTTGTGCTCCTCCACCACCGCCGCCACTCCCAACGAACTCATTGGCGGCTAACCAGGGCTACGTCAACTTGACGGCCATCAAATTGAAAGACGCCCTGGAGGAGGCCATTATAAAAATGGAGAGCAACAAACGGGAGCAGCAACAGCAGCCGAAATTCAATGTGAGTCAAATGACAGCTGCTTAACTTCACAGTTATGTGCAGTGCAATGACAGTGCGCTCCCAAAATATTGATTTTCACAGTGGTAGTCTGCAAATGAGAACGCTTCAGTCATGAATTTATTCAAAATTGACAAACAACTAAAATGAATTATTATTGTTTTATCATTATTAATATTAAAAAACATTTTAAAATTTTGGGCAGCTACTACAATATATTAATATATAATTTCTTTAATTATTTAATGAGCTTTTACCATAATTGATAACCCTTTGTTGACTCATATCGCATTAAATAAGGTATTATCCATTTAGTAAGGCATAGGTCGCTTAATTGAATATATTTCGTTCCGAGTGCAGTCTAAGTTATTGAAGAACTCTAATGAGTGAAGTGCTATTTATCCAATTTAACCTGTTCCTCTTGCAAATGGGTTTTGCGCAAGTGTATGCAACTGGCAGAGGGAAGAATCTTCGAAAGTATATATATTTTTGATTTGGACACTTAGCAGCGATCTCGAAAACTATTGCAGCTTGAGACTGTAATTTTTTTTCGATATCACAGACTTGCACAGACTAGTTTGTGTGTGATTTTGTAATCTAACTGTCATTCATTTAATTGTTTTGTTTGCAAGTTACGATTCATATTTTTTAGTTAGTATTAGTTCAACAACAATAGGAACCTTTTTTTACTATACTCGTTTATATTTTCCGGTTATTGAGAAAGTATTCAAAATTTATGAAGTGTGTTGAATTTTATTTTGTTAACGACATACAATAGTCTGCAGCAGCAGAAACAGCATATCAACCGCACACTGTAAATTTGTTTGACATTAGAAATTTTGTTTTTGGAAATGACATTGAAATTTTCGTGTTTAACTTTTCGCTACACATAGTATTCTTGTAGAAAATCGCGATTGTATCGATAATTAGTGTGCATGCATTTTTTTCTTTTGCTCTCCAATATTAATTATTATTTGTCATTATTTGCTCAACAGTTTGTACCGAAAAACGATTCTGTCACATTGTCGCCTACATGTTCAGTTAAACGTACAATTCATCCGTCCACTGCCTGTTCCCAAGCAATTATTGTGCATCCCAAGTGCAACAAACCCGCTGTCATACGCAAACTGGAAAGAAAAATGAAGGTTGGCAAACTTCTGGCCAAACAGCAGCAAGCGGCGCATGCAATCATCTCGAAGGAGGCGATACCCTTGCCAGCAGCAATGCATGTCCATGATGATGAGAGTCAGGGTCTGATGACCTTGCAGGTGCTATCCGCACGCGCCTCTACGCCCTACACACAGCCCACAAGCCTGTTGTCCTGCGATTTGCATTTAAGCCCGCCGCCGCCGCCGCCGCCACCAGCACAATTGAAGGCACCTGGCAAAAAGCAACTGGCGCCGCCTATACAACAGCCAAACCCAAAGCGCAGCAGCTCGGCAGCTGTCTCGAGTAATCTGCGCCTGCCCAAGCTGCGCAACACGCAGTCGGCAGTGATTTTGACCAGCTCCAAGCTGGACCAAACGCCCAAGCAGCATTACACGCGGCAGCAACTGTTGGATATACGCAATGCCATGATGCATGCCCTAATGCACCGCTCCAGGAGTCGCTGACGTTCAGCATGCCACGCATTGCCACCTGCGACGACATCGAATTGGAGGGGCGATTGCGTCGCATGAATCTATGGCGCACCACGGACGCCGCGGCCAGCGCACGTTCCATGCATGGCTTCAAGCCACGTGTGAACACGCATAATCCCAGCGGCGGCAATGAGTGCATGCCCGCGTTCTACAAGAATAAAACCAAGCAACAAGCATTGATCGCCGACGAGTCCATAATACAGAGCCAACCACCCCAACCGCAGCAAGAATTTCAGGTGAGCACTGCACTCTTTATATATATGTATGTTCATGTATATATGAACTACAATTAGCAAGCGAGTATATAGTCAGCATATAGACAAGCTAATCTAATGTCTGGCCAAGCCTTTAATCTAATTGCTTTTCGTGATAAGCACGTGCAAGGCTGTTTGATCACATCTATTCCGCTGTAGTCTCAATAATTCTTAAATATATTTTTTAATTTTGGTATTGGTATTTAGACAACTTTAAAATACAAAATACACTTCGTTGTGTTAAGTTTTAATTTCAGATAGCTCAAATTTCTATACAAAAAATAAAAGGCTTTATGTCTATAATATAGTATACTAAGCCATTAAGATTTATATAGCGCACTATGACAGCGCCAATGGTTTTTTTAAATTTGAAACGAAAAATTGGTTCAGATTTTGGCTGTGCTAAATTTTTGGGTAACTGGTTTGGTTTACAATTTGAATTTACAGTTACAGGTTACATGTTATAACTGATTCAAACCCGGTTTTCAGCCACTTGTTTACCCAAATTCTCTTCAATTTATATTTAACATAGATCATTGAAATAGGAGTACAAATCAAAAATAAAATAAATTAAAGTTTTTGGCTTATTTTTTAAAGCTTGGTTAAATACTTCAAAAACAGCGAACAAATGTTTGTTGTAATACCTTTACAATTTTCCACTTACCATTTTCACAAAGATTTTTTAAAATGATTTTAAAACCTATCAAATGAAATCCAAATGATTATACAATCAATTTCCTGTCTTGCGTTATAAAATGTATCTACTATAAATGTAAATAGATCTTTCTAGATCTTGCGGTTTGGGCTGTGTCTTGATCACCCGATAGTCAGTCTGTTCGTAAGTCTCAATGTACAACCGTTATGTATACATAGTTTAGAATCATTATTTTTTCATTTTTCGTAGAAATGAATAGGGCTTCAAAAATTATAAATTTTTGCGAATGAATAAGTTGTGGAAGTGATTCTTTTGATAATTCGAGCGATAACTGTCTGTATATATACACATATTATAGTCACATAGGAACAAAGATAAGGTGTACGAAGCCAAAAGGTACACCAAAATCACAGTGTAATCTAAAGCTGGATTGCGTTTTATAATTTTGCTGATTATAAATAGTAAGCTAGAATGTTTTTATTTTCGAATCCAATTGTTTTTTTCTTTCAACACAATTTACCATGTCGTTGTAAGCAAGGAATCATTTGGTCAGGTAGTGCTGTTTGCCGTTAACTTCTCGCAATCGTTGTGCCGCCTGCTCCGGCGTCAAATCACGCTGCGACATCCCCAGCAGTTCAAAGCCAACCATAAACTTGCGCACTGTGGCGGAGCGCAGGAGTGGCGGATAGTAGAGGGCATGAAGTGTCCAGTGGGCGCTCGAGGCGTGCGCATGTTCCGGTCCAGTGGGCGCACCGTGCCAGCCCATTGAGTAGGGAAACGAGCATTGGAATAGATTGTCGTATTTGGTGGTCAGCTCCTTGATGGTTAGCGCCAAGTTGTGTTGCTGTACGTTGGTCAGATCGTTGATGCGCTTGTTGTTGTTGCGCGATATGACCATCGTTTCAAAGGGCCATGTGGCCCAGTAGGGCACCACCACCAGCCAATCGGGATTCTCGATGACGATGCGTTCCCTGCGCTGTAGTTCCCTGTCCAAATAGTCGCTTAGCATCGGCCGGTCATAAGTGGCGTAATAGGCGCGTAGTCGTTCCTGCTTCAGTTGTGGCTCAGTGGGCAGAAAGGAACACGACCAGATCTGGCAATGCGGATGTGGATTCGAGCAGCCCATGGTGGCGCCCTTGTTCTCAAATATCTGCACCCAGGCGTATTTGGTGCTCAGCTCATTAAATTGTTTAATCCATCTGCAAATGAAGTAATATTAGTCGCTGATCGATAACTCGCTCTTATCGTTCACTCACTCGGTGATAACAGCGCCAATTTCCGTTGGGCTCATAGTGGGCAAGGTTAAATTCGATTTGGGATGGAAGCACATAACGCGACAATTGCCACGTGCTGGCGCCGCCTGAAACAGCGGATCATCGCTAGATGGCGGCGACGGCACCTGCTCCAACAGTGCGGGAAAATCATTGTCAAAAACATAGGTGCTCTCGTAACGTTCCGTGACAAGGCCATTGGGTCGTTTAACGCCCGGACAGAGCGGATTGGTGGGATCAAACTCGGGCTGATCGTTAAGCTGCGGCTTTTCCTGCTGACCCGACCAGGGTCGCTGCATACGATGTGGACTCACGAGCACCCATTGTCCATTTAATGGATTTAAGCGGCGATGTTGATGTTCTAAATAAAAATTAATAATATATTCATATATGTATGTGTAATCGTTTGCCAAGTGCCGCACTACTTACCGGTCGCCACGAACTGCATTTTGTCACTGAGCTTCAAATAGTTGCTATCGCTGCATTTACTTACTGCGTAGGGTTAGTTAATGCTGTGTGATTTTTAATGGCTGCTGCTTACAGTTATCTGTCGACCGCTCAGCCAATAGAGCCCACGGGACAGCGCAATGTCAACTAGCGCCAGTTGTCGTCGCAGGCACCGTTTTAGTTTTTTTGTTTTTGTGCATCTCCGAGTAGCGCTTCATAATTATGTGTGTGTTTTGCCAAGCAAATTTTTCAGTTTGCTCACTCTCCCTTTTTGTTTTGCGCTCATCGCTTAGCACGCACATTCGCAAGTTAACTTGGCAGTTTATCAGTTTGCATTTGTAAACTCTCTCACAGCTGGCGCTGTAAATATACATGTGTATGTGTTTACGTATGTACATACATATGCATGTTTTTCTCTGTGTGCTTAATGTGGGAGAATGACATTCGAATGGCAGCTAGTGATGTGCAATTGCCGCGATTAACAGTGAGAATTACTTACCAGTTACTCAGATGCAGTACAAATTTATACAAATTTTAATACACTTAAGATTGGTTTTTGTGTCACAGATAATATGTTTGTACATAATTATTCACAGGTGATAACTATTTAGTTTCACATTAAATTATTTGCTATTCAAATTAAATCTATAATTGAAAATCTGCAACGATAGTCCGATCAGTTCAAACAATTTGTGAAAAAAATGTATTTTTAAATACAAATTAAATTTAAATGCAAAATCAATATAGATGAAAATATTTTATAAAAATGGTAAACATCATGAAAATCTATTTTTGTAAGTCACAACTTTTTGGATATTTTATGGTGGGTTGAAGGTAGAAAAGTCTAAAGTGGATATCTTTAAGTCGGACACATTCGACCGGAAGACTTTTACTTTGTTTAAAGATATTTTATTTTATGTACTACAACTTTGAGCTTTTAGATTTATAGCCTAAACTTCTAAACTATACAAATTTGTATAACATTTATTGCAGGATCCGGCTATTGTTAATCAAAGGCGCATCGGCAGCGGGCGTCTCTCGCATTCGAAATGGACATACAACAACAACAACAATAATAACGACTACAAGCCTGTGCAATCGTATAGCAACAATAATCAGTCGAATGCAATGAGCAAATCTCAAATGGATGAAGTGAAGCATAACAACAACAATAACAATAACACCACAAACAACAATAACAACAACAATAATAGCAGTATGACAATGCTGCAGTTCTATGATAATGGCGAGATTAGCAGTACGCATTTAAATGCCACACATCCGTCGACGGGTCGTCCCAATACGCCCATTATGGGCATGTCCAACAATAGTCGCTCGGAAAACGATAGCTTTAAATCAAATGAATCCATCGAGGACTTGAATCGAGCCAATGAGAACTACGTAAAAAGGGTCATGTCAGGGTTTTTGGTCGTCTCCAAACCCAAGTCTCGTGATTCGGAAGAGCGCCATTATCGCCGCTACCGAAATCAGAGTGAGGAGCCCGAGTGGTTTAGTTGCGGTCCCACCTCCAGACTCGATACAATTGAATTGTGTGGCTTCGATGAGGATGAGGAGAAAATGCAAAATGAGGAAAAACACGCGACAAATGAAGCAAATAAAGAGCCCACAATGCAAAAGCACAAAGTAAGCAAAACTTTTGAAAACCTTTATTAGTTATACTCGATTATAGAGAAAATATTGTTTTTTTTTTTAAATTGTATGTAACAGAGAAGAGTTTCTCAAATCTCATGTGATCAAGTTTTTTCCGTCTGTTTATAATTACCTTCTCTCCCAAAAATAAAAAAGGCGCAGCTTTTAAACTTTGCCTTTTAAAGCGATTTTGCTGGTATAGAGTAAGTTAAGTAAGGCTTACAGGTTTAAACAGTTTCCAGTGTTGTGAACATATGAGTTATATATTTATTTTATTGTTTTTCTTATTCTCACTCTCTCTTTTTGGCACTCTCTGTGTTTTTTACCTCACTTTTCCTATCCCTCTCTAACACAACTCTTTCTAACTCTAGTTTTCGCTTTTACCTTCTCTTAATGCTTCTCCATTTACCATATGATGTATGACCTTTCTATACGATTCTCATACATTCAAGTATTTTTTCTTACGTTGTTATGTAAAGTTCTTTTTTGTATGATAATT
The DNA here is from genome assembly GCA_035043565.1 of Drosophila robusta. NCBI lineage: Eukaryota > Metazoa > Arthropoda > Insecta > Diptera > Drosophilidae > Drosophila > Drosophila robusta. Next base: position 4,185,434 of record JAWNMW010000583.1, on the reverse strand, counting down.
CTCATGTTTTCTCAAACTTCTGTTTACAGATCGATCATAGCAAATACAAATGGCAGCATCCCGATACAATTGGCCGCAACAGTAGCAGCAGCAGCATCAATAGCAACAGCAACAGCGTCGGCGGCGGCAAGTGTCTCTCTAAGAGCGATAGCAATAACAACAACAACGCATCGGAGAACATGAACAAAGTGCATTCAAGTGAGCAGCTGCAACAGCAGCAGCAGCAGCAACAACAGCAGCAGCAACAGCAGCAGCAACAGCAACAAAAACAACAGCAGCAACAGCAGAAGGATGATAAACGTTACGGCAATCGTACGGTTCAGTTTAATAGGTTCAATCACAATCAGAAGAGCTTTGATAATAATTGTTTTGCACGCCCCGAAGGCAACTATCAGCAACAGCAGCAGCAGCAGCAACAGCAGCAGCAGCAACAGCAACAACAACAGCAGCAGCAGCAACAACAGCAGCAGCCGTTAAATACAAGCAATAACTCAAAGTTCATGTCCTTCTTTGCACGTGAACGTCAGGATAAGGTTGGCTCATCATCATCTCTAAATGAGTTCTTTAAGCAGGCCATGAGCCACAGCAACAATAACAACAACAACATCTGCAATCAGAACCTGGAGCAGCCCAAGAGCCTGGGTTTTATTAATCAAATGCAATCAGTTGATCAACTTGAAGCCAAATGGCGTCGCAATTCGCTCGGAAATGCAAACGATGCAACAGCAACCACAGCAGCAGCAACAGCTCATTCCAGCAACAACAATAACAACAAACAGTCGGACAGCTTCCAGAAGTTAATTGGCGCTCTGAATGGTGCCAAGCAGCAACAAATGCCGCCCCAGTTGCCGGCCCAACAGCCGCAAGTTAGCAACGATGCCATCTCCAATTTCATCATGCAACAGCAACAATATCAGCAGCAACAGCAAAAGCAACACGTGCTCATCCAACAACAACAGCAGCAGACCGCCTTCCTGGCCAGCCTCCAGCTAAAAGCCATTCTTGGACGCGCCGATACGCAATTGTTGCTGCTCCGCCTGACCAAAGGTATGCCTAAAGCTAAATAATTTGCATTTTTCTCTTATATACCACAAAAACATATGTGCGGTTATTCAGGGATACATAGAATATATAGATAATTTCTTAAAAATTATTTGATTTTTAAGTGTTGTCAGTGCAATGCAAAAAATCTAGAAATATTGGGACCTCAAAAAAAAATTGTCGCTTTTAGGTTCGGTTTGCAACCTGGTTTTCCACGCATTCATTTAAAGAAAAAATATTCCAAATTATAAATACAAAACATAAATTGTTAAAATAAATTTCATTTAAAGCTTGGACGCTTTTTGAATACTGCAATCTGAAATGTGCGTATATCCTGTTATTTTACGTTTGAAAGCGTTCACCTTTAACATTTAAATATTTAAATTAAATGTTTCTTAATTCTAGAAAAATGTAAATATATTATTCTAGTCAAGAATTTTGATAAGGTGACAAATGAAATGCTTTACAGACAAAAACGGAAAACATTTTTGTCATGATGACCTATGCACTATTGCTTATTCCCAGCTGAGACGATTGATTTTTGGGAAAATATCTCTTCCTAGAACGAGCAGTTTTTTTCCCAGAACTTTATCAGCATTTTATACACATTTCATTTTTTCTATATTTCTTCTAAATTGCGCAATTATAAGTTTCTACCTTTTTAAAATAATAAACTTGTGAATTTGTGCTTGGATCCCTGAAAATGGGATTACAGACGATCAGATGGGATTTTCAGAGTGTATCATATTGTCGATTCTTACAGGCTCATTTATCCAAATCACAAATATATTTTATACATCGATGTTCACTTAATTCTGACTTAATTTGAATTTTGGTTATTTCAGGTGAAATTTCAAAGCACGGCCTGCTGGTGCAGTTGGCCAATCCGCGTCTGACCAACATGGATCGCGAGGCCATAACGGCAGTGTTGCAGTTTACCAACACGCAGCAGCAGCAACAGCAGCACCAGCAGCAGCTGGAGATGTTGTCGAGCACAGTGATTGCCAGCCAGTTGCAGAATCTGCACAATTTGGCCATTGTGCAGCAGACGCTAGCAGCGCGGCAACAGCAGCAGCAGCAGCAGACAACAACAACAACAACAACAACAGCAGCAGCAGCAACAGCAGCCGCAGCAACTGGCACAAGCGCAGCCGCAGCAGCTATCGCAGGAGGATCTGCAGGCGCATGCCAACACCATAATGCGGAATGCGGTCATGAAGCGCAAAATGGAGGAGCAGACCTCAAAGTTGCTCAACATGAACGCTGCGGCGGTAGCGAACAAACAACAACAGCAGCAGCAGCAGCAAACGCGCGCCGCATTGCCGCCCATGCTTGGAGCGAGATCAGGACGACAGGAGACATCTTCGAATGCATTGCTGAATGCGCTTTTGGCTGGCAAAAACCATCCAGCTGCGGTCAATGGCAGCATGATGCAATCGCAGCAACAACCGCTGCTGCCGCCGCCGTCGGTTGCTGCGGCAAATTCACGTCGTGCTGACGCAAATTTGCGTTTCGCAGAAAGCGCAAATTTCCAGATTGGTGAAATGGCCCAGCCTGCGGGACAGTATCATTCATATCCACAACAACAACAACAACAATACGCAACACAGCACGTTCGCCATCAGCAGAACAATCAGAACAACAACAACAACATCAACATAAACTCCAACAATTTTAACAAATCTCACATTCAATCACAACAGCCATTGGCAATGCCTCGAGCGGCAGTGGCGGAGGTAAGTCTAAATTTTTTTATAAAGTATACAAGGGAATACAATGGATATTACAATTTTTGTGTGTCCTACACAACCTCACAATAATAAAAGGTGTTGACCAGATATGAAGGATTACGCGCGGCAGACCTAAGGACAATATTTAAATGAAAAAGCCCCCTTTTCTGGGTCTTAACTTGATGACCTTCAAAATGCCTTTTAATGATGTCCTTCTGTCTGGCCAATATTTCTCTTTGTCTGAGCAAACTACTCTCTAAAAGGATCAATTTCAAAAGCATTTTTGCAGCAGACATAATACTACAATATAGTTGCCATAGGAACTGATAGTCGAAAATTTTAAAAATATATATCCTGCAACAACTTTTTACATAGGTTGGAAATTGAATTGTTTGTATATTATGTTCAGAACTTACATATACCTTTAAATGGTGGCAGTAGCATAGATATAATCTGACAATTATTTAGCTATTTTATGTACATAGTAAAGAAATATATTGCATGCTACATACTTGAGTTTACAAGGGTATTTAATCTTCGGCTTTCCGTAGATAACCGCTTTTCTTGTTTTTCATTCTACGCGAACGAATCGTACTACAGAACGTGAATAGCTGAAATCTATTGTGTTTAATTGCTTGTCAAATGCTTGACGGGTGTATAATAATTAAATTTAATGATCAGGTTTAAATTTCAATAATATTCTTGGCTTGACGTCGGTTATTGGGGTTTTCCTTGGCGACATATTTTAAAGCGTGGCTATCAAGTTGCACGAGATACAAAAAGCTAAAAAAAAGATATGATTTCTTAATTCTCTGAAATTCTTATTCAGAAGTTATTTGGTTTAAAAAAACGCTTAAATAGCAATCAGAATTATAAATTTTTATAAACTTCGTTTTTGTAATCTGATTAAATCGTTCATATTTTGTAAGCCAATTAAAAATTTACGGTCTCAAAAGAAATGAGAAATTCTTTTACATATATTTTTTTTTGGAATCTACTTCCGCTTTCGGAAAATAAGGGAAGATCGGTTTTTTCCCTATAAGTATATAGTTTTTATGAGCTAGTCTGCGAAGGGGTATTTTATTTTCTCTGTCATATTTATTTTCTTTAAAAAAATATGAATTTTAAATGTTAATAACTTTTTTCCTTTGGTCGTTTTTAAAGTTATTTTAGGGTTTTGCCAATGGTTAACACGTTTGCGCCATAAAATCTTTAACTGTTTGTAAATATTTAAGTGAAAGCACGAATATTATGGAGGGCCTTATGTAAATATTTTTGAATATACTGAATGAACCATGAATCAGTTGACACAATATAAATAAATGCGGTTTATTTATATTTGCAATGCTTTTAAGTTCTCGTATTTGTTGTGACTCAAGCTAATATAAAAAGACAAAAGGCTGATAATTTTCAAGGTGTATAAGTAGACTTGTCTGGGACCTTATCAGATACATATGTATGTAGGTGTATTTAAAAAACTGTACAAAGTAGATTCTTCAGTCACTTAGCTGATTATCGAGTTACTTCCTTTCTGTTTTGTATATATTAAAAGAGGCCACAACTTTGAGGCGTTAAGCGACAAATTTAAGCTAATTTGAACTTAAATTTAATATAAAAAAAACAAAAAAATCACGTTTATCAACTTCCTATTTGAACTCGTTTTCAAAGATGACAAAATATTTCTCATTAATAAACAAAACTGTTTTTAGGGATACGATGGAAAGTTTAAAAAGTTGCAGTCTATCATAAAGCAGAAACGATAATGAAACTAGAATATGTCGGGAATAATTAGTTTTGATCCACTAACATAATCCCAAAAGCACAAACATTTATTATGCGTGAAACCTGTTTCAATATGCAACAAACTCTTACTAAACGAAAAATGAAAACATATTTATATATGTATTTCTCCGTATGTGTTAAAATCTCACATATATAAACATGTGGTAGTAGACTACATGAGTAGACTTCACGATCGCTCATCAGAAATAGAATGAGCTGATAAGCATTTTAATAAATAGTAGAAATCGTATTTATCTCATCTGTGTGTGTATATAAATTAAATATCCAAGTGTTGAAGTAACTTGTTATAGCGCATAAAGTTTCATCTTTGATCCTGAGTTTCTAGCTTGACTAAGATTAAAATAATTAGAGAAAATTTGTAAAATATTATTAGATTCATTTAATATACATTTAAATATATTCTAACTGATAAACGGATTGACTGACTGTTACATTGATCAAGCTTTTTCTTACAATGATTATATTCTTAGATACAATGATACAAGTTTAGTTTAATTTAATATAATATAATAATTTCGGCAAATCCATTGCCCAGAGTGGTGTAAAAGGGGTGGAAATAAATGTTGTATGGGATGTCAGTTAAGTTGTAGTTCAATTGGTTATAAACTTCATTTCAAAGCTCAACATAAATCAGCCAAGATACTTTGCCCGAACAAAGCCGGGCAATATTTACAAGCCTAATACACTTGTATACAAATAACATAAGTACATCTTTGATCTCTCACAGAACTGGAAATACTATTTACGTTCAGCTGATTGGGTTATATACAATATTAAGGCATTGATCTGAAATCGCTTTCTATTAGGTATTTACTTGGGGATCGTGCAATGACTCGGCCAATTGTTCAATGGTGTTAATTAGATCCCACACTCGTGAGTCATGTGTGGGCCTAAGTGGGTTTTCATGTGCTCGTACTTGTGTATACATATGTATGCATACATATCTCATAAATCTCGCAACGCAATTGTAGATTGTGCGGCTTGGTTGTGGAATTCCCGTGCCCTAAGACAAATACATCTTCATTAGTATCTTGCCTGTATTGTCAAGTGCGGGGCGTGCCTAAATGTTACAAGGCCACTATGAATCAAATATACTTTGACGGACTTCAGCTTTATCAGCTATTAATAAAACAAGATGAAACTGCATTTTTTCGAAGATGTAATACCCTGTACCTGTTTTAATAAACATCTTCTTGTATAGAAAGTGAAAGCTATCAAAACCTTACAAGATGTGTTTTAGATAAATAGTTATACTATAAAATATTCTTGAATTTCATCTGTATTTAAGAAACGATAATGTTTTCGAAAGCTAAAATTAAAAGTTTAAATACTGTTACTAAGATTTAATAATTGTAACGTCGCGACGTTATAAATTTTCGAGTGTTTACTAATGTAGCAAATTTTGTATAGAATACGAATACACACAAATCACAAATAGTGATAAAGCAAACATTTTTTTTTGAAAAATATTTGAGTTATTCAAATGTTAGAAGATAATTATTTTATTTTCTATATTTTTAGATTTTGCTTGTGGTAGAACTTTTTGGAAATGCCCGTAAATAGTATTCCAATTCTAAAAAGTTAGAGCTCAGTTTTCGTTATCTCCTTCATGGGTGCTTACATTCTTGTCGACAAAAGTAGATTACCCTAAACTAGGGTATACTTAGTAGGTCAGCGGGAGGCCTTCTATAAATAAAAATATGACGGATGCTGTCTGAGGTCGCAACGTCATATCTTCTATGCGCAATAGCAATAACAATATCGAAATTATATGTCATAGTTTGTTGTTTTTTTTATTTACGTTATTCTAAAATCAAGTAATCATATCAAGCACGACCCTTCGGAGCCGCTCTATTGTCTAGCGTCTTAGCAGGGCTGATGCACCTTGCCGGCGAACAGAATGTTGCCGGTGGCCTCCTCCTCGATAAAGAACACGAACGGGCGATTCACGTTGAACTCGACGATTTTCTGGGAGCCACCGAATTTGTTCTCGATCTCAACGACTGTGGCCGCATACGCTTCCGTGCCCTGCTCGTTGACATCGATGCCAGCCTTTTGGAATATATTCGATACCTTCACCTTGCCGGCAACATCGGCGCCGCGCGTCAGGCCCGGCAGCGAGGCGGTGTCCTCGAATATCTCGCGTACGCCCAGCTGCTGGAGCGTATCCTTGAAGCTGCGCTTGTAGTCGAACTGGAACTTGGGCAGCGTCACCTTCACCTTAACCTCCTCCATGGCCCACTGGGCGCTCTTGACCTCGTCATTCTCCAGCGCTTGCAGCAGCTCATAAATGCCGTCCATGTCGTGCGGCAACAGGACAAACATGGAGTTCTTGCCCTTGTAGGGCAGACGCAGAATCTGTGCCCTCATCTTGTCCGAGTTGTGGTAGTAGAAGTATTCCGTTTGCTCCATATACTGAACGCGCACCTGTGCATCTCTGGCCCGGAAAAATGTGCCATCGAAGGTGTTGTAGAACTGTCGCCGCCACAGGCCCTTGAAGTAGATGAGATTGGTGAGCAGCATGACGCTTCGCTGAACGTTCTCCGGCGTGACCAGATTCCGCAAGCGCCCGTTCGTCACATTATTCGCCCACTCATTGATGGCATAGGCCGCGGCGGGCGCATTGCCAAAGTCCAGGGCCTCGATCTCGCTGTCGTAGAAGTGCTTCAGCGTGGCCGTAAACTTTTGCTGCGTCTCAATGAAGCTGTCGGTGAAGAGCTTCGTGCGCACATTCAGCGTGTTGTACAGTTGATTCTCCTTTTTGAACGAGTTGAGCGTCTTGCGGTAGAACTCGCGCACATTGTTCGCCGATCTGATGTCCGTCTGTGTGCTTATCAGCTCTTGCTGGGTCTGTGTATTTGTGCCAGCGGCCTCCGAGAGCAGCGCCAGCACCAATTTAATCGAAAACGGCGATATGATGACATTGTTTTGTTGCTCCGTATCGTTCAGCAGCACCGTTTTCAGCAGCTGCCATGAGAAATTATCGTGCGAATCGCTGCGAAATGGCACAAATGTGTCCAGGTCGTCGTAGGATGCGGCCGGCAGTGCTGCTGCTGATGATGATGACGATGACGGGGGAGCTGGGTCAGCATATGCGCTGGGTATTTTATCGGTGCGCGTCTCGAATACGCCCGTCGGTGTCGTTAATGTGGGTATCGAGTTGCCATTGGCGCCAATCGTCAGCATCAGCAATGGCAGCCACGTATATAACCTTATCATTTTGTTTGTATACATTTTTCTAAAATTCTTTGTTATTTCGACGCACTTGAATTTTGTGTGTATGTATACGCTTGTTTTTTTTTTTTTTGTATGTTTTCACTCCTTTTCGCAGAGCTTAAAGCGCAACTTGACAAGTTGCGTTGAGCGCTCAGCAGCGGACGAAAAAGAATGTAGAGAACCGTTTGGCGCGCGATTCCAACTGAGAGTGACTCAAAATTCACTGCGAGCAGGCCATTTTAAAAACCAGCTTACTGTTTAATAACGCTGTGGTTGTTGTTGCTACTGCTACTGCTGCTGCGCGGCTTCTGCTTTTCGCTCTGTTGCTTAAAAGGGAGTCCCAAGTTGAGGGCATCGCACGTCATAATCCAACTTTCGTGCTCTGGCTCGCTCTCTCGCTCGCTCTCTCTCTCTGTATTTTGCTTATTCGCTTGATGCTGCGCGCTAACTGTTGATTGATATGTAAATATGCATATGAATGCTTACATAAACGTGATGGGATAAAACATTCTTGCTGCTCCCGAGGAAATCCGCATAAATTCCAATTGCGTCAATAGCGCAAGAGAAAATCCCAACACTTTGGTTAAGTACAACCCCCTTAAACGCACATACAAACATATTTTGCAAATAATGTATGTATGTTTTTGTTTTTTGTTCTTATGATTATTTCATCAATTTTTAAACAATTATTTACACTGTACACAACTTAACGGCTGCCGCATCTGTTGCATCTGGCAACGCCAAAGGAACAGTGTTGAAAATTGTTAAACACAATCAGCTGTTGTCGGGCACACTTGCATGTGTTGTTGGACCCGCGTTGATGTAACATTCGCCGGCAATAGGAATTTCTTAGCAGATTTTATAAAATCAAATTATTTGCTTGTGCAATGCAAATACGTCGTCCTCGCGGTGTGACAGTACCTCAGTTAATGATTGTGACCGCAATCGGTTTTCTGGGCGGTATTTACATTTGGCAGCCATTGATATTGAAATTTAAAAACGAACAGAAACCAGAGCACATCGAACAGGCAACAACACCAACAACGACAACGACAACAGCAGCATCAGCAGCAGCAACAGCAACAAAGTGCGATAGATTTAACTTGATTTATTTATCAAAAACAATCATTCGATTAACATATTTTTTGTTCACTTCAATTACAGATGAGCTTCATTAAACAATTTGCCTCGACAACTGTCGGCGTAATGGCCATTGCCATCGGTTCGACGTTGGCCATTTATTGCACCAATCGTTTTTTTATCAAGCCATATCAGAGCAAAAAGCAACGTCTGGAAGCCGAAGCCTATGCGGAGTATTTATTTCAGCAAGAGTCCCAGAAACGTGAATAGAGGGAGAAAAAAGCAGATTATTCAATACAGTTTCCTATATACAAACATTAACATGCAAACAGTTATAAAAATAGTATCGTCGAAAATAGATTTCAATCAAAAATATGGTTTGGGCCTCAAAAATTTATCACTTTTATATCTTAAATTTGTTGTAGAGCATCATTCTTTTACAAGCATATACAAATTTTGTGTTTTTTTTTTGGCATTTTTAATATTCGGAAGATGATATTGTTAAAGAATAAGCCTTAAGTTAAACATCATATGGAATTTTAATGGAAGATTTATGAAATGAATTGAACAAAACAAAAATGAAACATTAGTTACTAAGTACACGTATGTTTACAATTTTGAAATATAATAAATAATCAAGCCAGAACAAAGCTTTTTACATTTTTTGAATAAATATCAAACAATTGCATAAATAAAAACAAATTTTTTTTTGGATTTCACCTAAGTGATCCATACAGTTCTAAAACACTACGCTTTGTTGGACTGCGCGATCGCTTTTTAATCAAGGCATCCAGTTTATCAGTGGGATAAAAGTCCCAGATCGAAAAGGACTCATCTAAGCCAGCCGCGGCGAGTTTGGTTCCATCTGGACTCCACATCATAAACACCGCTCCTCTGTTCTGATGAATCAATATATCGACAATGCGATTCAATGAGGACAGCACCAAAATCTCACAACGCAGACAACCATTCTCATCTATAGGAAATCACACGAAAATAAACAATTCAAGTACTCTGGCATAATCTTACCGCGTCTATAAATGTTGACCAGCAACTCGCCCGTAATCTTGCTAAAACTAATTGAATTGATTAAAATCTTCTCGTCGCCGCGCTGATAAAAGGAAACAATTTCACGGCGCGGCACATGAAATATGTAAATGGATGATAGTTTCTTTTCCGCTGCAATGTATTAGAAAATTATAACCCAAAACTGTCGCGTATACAAGCTACTCACAAATTGCCAACTCAGAGGGCGACCATGGATGCCAGTCGAACGCAATGCCACCCGCCTTGGCGCTCAGGCGCAGAATGACCTTATATTGCATAGCATCGAATATGTATATCTGTCCCTGGACATCGGCTGTGGCCAAGTAGAGTCTCGTGCACGAGAAGCGTATGCAACAGATCTTGTGGATATGCTTTCGCATAATATGCTCCATGGTCATGGTGGATAGCCTGAGCGCCACAATTAAACCGGATCCCGTGCCGCAGAGAATCTCCTCGCTGTCTTCGGTCCATTCAATACAACATATGGACTGGACGGGCCTCGGAATATTTTTATATCGGCCACTATAAATTCGTTATACGATTGCAATAGCCAAAATTCCAGAACTGTGTGCAATGTGTTTTTAAAAATCGTAAGTTAATTGGGTAATGTACATTATACTAAATTTGAGAAGTAAGGAAAGTTGAATAAGTTAAAAAAAGTTGAAGAAAAGAGGAAAAAAATATATATATAAAGTCCGATGCTGATGAGATTTTTATCATTTGTAGTAGCATAAGGGGAAATAACTGAATTTGAATCCGCAAGAGCCTATGGCTTTGTTAAAACTAGCCCGATATGATCGATCTGATCGGAATACATTAAAGCTCATATCGTATCATATTAAATTAGTTCTCAAAGGAGTAAATATAAAAATTTCCCAATGGAAATGTGTTGATCTAACCGATCTACCTACCGGGATTATTACCATCCATGCAGCCAATTGCAAGATATTTGCCATTTGGCGAATATCTAAGAGAACTGGTGCGATCTACATTGAAAATCAGGCTAGTGTCATCCTGATTACGCCAGATAATCAGATTTTCGCCAAACGAAAGAGCCATCTGACCGTTGCTCGACCAGTCCATCATATTATGATCTGAAAGTGCGATAAATATTTCAATATCTAGTTCATAGAAATCGGTTGGCTTGTCCAATACCAAACGAGGTGCAGAGCTCGGGCATTTCATTGGTGGTCGTAGCAAAAGCCATCGGCTTTACGCGGGGTATGCAGGACCAATCCCCATCTATTTTCTGTCTTGGCTTGGAGATTCCACTGTGCGCATCGGTGAACTGCAGCAGACGTTCCTCCCGTATGTTAAAGACGTCGTTTATGGCGGCAACAAAGCTGCTTTGACGCCAATAACTTGATTTTTGTGTTAAATTCTAAGTTAAAAATAAAAACAAACATGCTCTAGTTGGTAGTGCGCGACTAGGAAATACCCTGTACCCAGCTATCAGCTGCCGTTACATACTTTTGACTTTCCTGGCATTTATGCAGCCCCACTATAAATATTTTTGCTCAATTGTATGTAAAAACCAAACCGCAAAACTTTACCTCTTTATTTGCGTTTTTCCAATATTAGGGTGAGGGGGCATGTATCCAAAAAGTGAAATAACATCAGTGTATGTTAAACGAGAAGATACGCACCATATTTGGAGGCTCTAGCTTTAAAAAACTACGATATATGCTTCAAAATGCATTTTTAATATAATATTAATAATTAATTAATTAATTAATATATGTCTATTTCAAGAAAGTGGGGCGAGATATTGAAAAAAAGTAACTATAAACCGGTGCTACGTATAATATAAGAGAATATTTTAAGAGTATGTAAATAGACAGACAAAAAGACAGAGGATCAAGAATACATGGGACTGAATGGGGCTGCATGGGACTAGGAGATGCTTCCGTTGCATACATATACACAAAGCCAATATACCCATTTTCAATAGGCACAAAGTACTAGAAACAAAAAATACTATTGAAAATTGCATTTGCCAAGAGCACACCATTTTGAAGAGATCCATCTCCTTAGTCCTGTCCACGTATTTCAGATTGTAATCGATGCGCTCGCTCTTGAAACGCTTCGGTATGAATCGATCGCCATAGGTGACCTCCTGACTAGTACTTCGTTTGTTCTAGTTGGTGAATTGCCATTAATAATACGTCGCACAACAGTTGTTAACTGGATTAATTGTTATTGTAATTTCACCTTGTAGACCTCATTGCGCCATTCCACGCGACGTCCTTTCAAAAAGGAACGCGCGCACTTTTGGTCCAACAAATTGTTTTTACCAACACTTTCACATACATCCATAACGAAGACTAACACTCAACTAATCCACTTTGCGCCCTCGCCATTTTTGTCTTCGATTCGTTGAGTGCATCATTTGCATTGCTGCTCAACCTGAAGCTGGCAAGCTTTCAGCAACTAACTGTACTCCATCGCTTTTATCTTAACCAGAGCCGCTGACCTGTTGACAAAAGGGGGCGTGTTTACGATTTTTACGATTAATATTTGCCAAATTCTTCGCTCAAAAGCTTTTTCTACTAGCCCCATTTGAGAGATCTGAAGGTCAGTTCCGTTATTCGGCGCAGAAAGAAAAGAGCGCGATTTAAAAGAGTGTGACCTGTCAATATCGATTTGTGTTTTTACATTCCATTACAATACAGTATTTAAATAAAGTTTGCGATAAATGATATAGTAGTCCGATTGGACCAATTTTGATATGCAGTCGCTCACAGGTTATTTCAACCAGCACGCAACAAAAACTTTAAAGATCTATAATAACATATATTAAAATTATATTATTGCACGTTGATAGTCTAATGTTTTAACTTATTGAATATAACTTCATTTATTTTTTCTGTATATACATACATACATATGTGTTGTGTGCACTAATAGGTAGCCGTTAATCTACTTTAGGAGCGAAATTGTTGTCTTTTTAGAGTGGGTGTCAGGATTTTATCATTGTATAATAAAACTTTTATAACAAGAATCGAACATTTTTTTATTTGAAGCAATTTTTGTAACATAATTCATCTCGTTTCATATATCTAGAACATTTGTACAATTTAATTTCTGAACACTACATTTTCATTCTAAGAGTAAATTGAATTTGTAGTATTAGTTAGTTTAATGATTAACATACTTTCTTTTTTTATTTGTAAAAATGTTTTTTTTATTTTTATTTATCACAAACGTAGCTTTTATTTATTGAAAAATTTGTGAATTTATGGATTATTGACTAAGCCGCGTGGCCCACTTGTTGCCACAGGTCGGGCAATTGGAGCGCGTTCGCAAATATTTGCGTATGCAATCCCGATGGATTTTCCGACCACAGTCGGAGCACTTGATGTTCCAGAGCACCAGCTGCTTGCAGAGCGCACACTCTTTAATCGTGTCCGCGTAGTTGGAGCGCAAAAAGAACTCGAATTCGACAATGCTGCGCGGACCCAGATAGAGTTGATCGTCCGATTCGAGGAAGTAGCCCATCGCGGTCCATAGCTGGAGCAGGGTTTGCATGCGCAGCTTCTTGGGCGCTTTGGTGGAGCCCTTAAAGTCCAGGTCAGAGTACACCTCGTTCCACGCTATGTGACAATCCTCCCGTGTGCCCAGTTTGTCTAATATAATGGAGAAATACAGGCATTCCTCGGCTGTCAGACCCGGATGACTCTGTTTGTCAGGCGTTGCGTCCGTGATGCTAAACACCAAATACTCCTTCCCAGTTATCGGGTGTGCCATGAATGTCAATGCCTGACCGAGCTCCTTTATCGTGCCTTCGATTTCCCTTACAAATTTATAAAGCGCCTCTTTATTTGCGGGTTTGGTCACTTGATGCTGTTCACAGAGCGGATTTAATATCTGATCAATTAAGTCATGGTCAAAGCTGTGGTCAATGCAGGCGCGTAAAATTCTCGCTTTAGCATATCCATGTTACCTTTCCACAGTTACCTGACTTAAAAGTAGCTCTCATTTGCAAAATTGAAAACTAGACTCAATAACGCGACGCGCCTGGCGAGGGCTGCAACGATGCCGTTAAGACGCAAGATTTTACGGCTGGTATGCTGATAACGAAACAAACTTTGAACATTGAACATTGATTGAAAATAAATGCAAATATTTGTGCAAATTTTCTCTCACTAATTTATTCTGGAATTGTTTGATTTATTTGTATTTAAAAACACCCATTAATACAGAATACTTTACAACACAATTAGAAATGAAATTAGCGTAGCAATCACAAAACGATAAGTAATTATCGATATATTGTCAGCTGTTATATTGGCAACGGCGGCAAATTTAAAGCAACCACCACGGCCCTCAAGCCTTACTCAACTTTAAAATGCCAAAATACTTTAGCGATAAAAATACAGTAAATAAACCCTCTTTTATCATGTAACAAAAATGCTCCCGTTTTTCTTTGCTTTTTATTCATTTTAAACTTAAATATTTAGAGCACAACAAGTAATATCATCAATAAATGTCTATAAGAGCTTCGCTTTATTAAAAATTATATATTTAGAGTGTTTAATAGACAGAATATTGAATATTAAAACCGAACTTTATAACATTTGTGTATTTTACCGTGCAAACACCGCGTATTACATATTAAATTTACATGAATAAATTTTTGAAATATATCGCAATATTGTAAATTTTAAAAAGCAAGTACATATCTAATGCCGTTTAAAATATATTTATTTACACTAATTATTGTTCGGTAATTTTGAAAGCATTCTCTATGATTTATATGTATATTGAAATACAAATTTACTGTAAAAAATAAATTAAGTTATTTATTTCTATAACTTCTATAACTTTTTGCCATAAAATCCTAATAGCCTGATTCTCGTTGACACCGGACTTTGAACATGCTCCAGGATTTCCATCTAAACATTTTTGTTTTTGTACGATTTTGAAGAATAGTTATATAGTTATAAATTCATAAATTCAGTTCAATAAAATGTAGCAGCGGTTACAAATAAAAAGAGAGGGAATATGATAAAGCTATGAGTATTTTTTATTAACATTTTACAAATTTGCATCTTGTGTTTTCAAGGTTTATTACAATTAAGGTAAAATTATGTATATATCCTTTAAAAAAAAAAACAATAACTAACTTATAGGAAATTTAAATCATTCAGAAAACAATTATTAAAATTAAATTTTAAATTGTTTGAACGCAAGAATTCATGTTTGCAATATTTAACTTTAAGCAATAACAAAATAAAATAATTAATCATAAATTGATAACTAGGATCCAAATCACAATGTCTTAAAAACTAATCAAATTTAAAAATAAAAATCTAATTTTTACGAAGAATAAACTTTTCATTTTAAATGAGACCAATTGCATAATTATGTATATAGCAACAAATTAACTTAGATATAAACATTCCCATTTTCAGTAGTGACCTATAAGAGAAAGTTTATAAAAATAATGATAAATAATATGGTAAGATAACGACATGGCACTGTTGTAAACTGAAACTATGCTTGCATACTGTGTATAAGAATATATGCTCAATAAATGAAAATGAAAATTAAAATGAACTTATAATCGTATACTTACATGGTTAGTCGCATGTTAGGTTCTAAGAAATTAGATTGTGAGATACATAAACAAAAATAATAATTACAAAATACAAAGAAGCCACTTCAATATTGTGCTTGTGCCGTAGAAAGCTCCTAATAATTAATAATAATTACTTATAAATTCCCAAGCAGCCATACGCTAAAATCAACTGAATGGTAATTGGGAAAAACCCTCAACCAGGTTATGTATCAATATTTGTGCGATCGGACAGGCCGACAATATACGATTTTGTATCACGGGACGTCTTGTTGTTTGCTTAGTTTTCGGTAGTGTACGCAATTAAAAGAAAATTTTCAATTTAAAGGAAAAAAATAATCGAAAAATATTTGAATAGGCGAATTGTTTCACGTGTTGTGATAAATTCGATAATAAGTTAATTAATTCGTTTCTTTACGAAATGATTACATGAAATTATTAGTAACCAAGCTGAGTTCGTTTGCAATTTGATTAGTTTCATTCAATATATTTGACTATTGTGTTTAGATGTTTAGTTTTTGCAATAGGTATGGTATTGGATAAATATGTGTGTTCGTTGTTTCAGTTGGTGGAGCACGTGGTAACCGAGAAACCGATTAGTTTAATTGTTTAAAGTCCGCATGAGTTGTTTATTTTGTTAGATGAATTGAGGAGAGATAGAAAGAAAGATGCCGCAGCAAATAATTAAATTAATATTTTCGCTGAGAAAGTTACATTTCGCATTTTGTTGTTTGTACTTATATATTTGGTTAGCCATGCAGTTAAATATTAATATTAACAAAAAATATACAGTAAATATGAATTAAGACTAGGAATCGCTTGGCATATTTAAATTATACAATTATGTAATTATAATTAAATAACACAATAATAATGGTATACAAAAAAAAGATTCAATTCTTTAACTTCTTTTAGTTGTTGTATAAAATCATTGTAATAAAACAGTTAACAGATAACTAATAAGACAAATCACAATTTTGTTATAGTACATATACAATATATACAGTAATTGCTGTATTTGTAGTTAGTTGTATAAGTTTTGATATAAATCTCGCTTATAACAATGCGTCTACTTGGCCAAAATATCTATTAGATGTAGTTGTTTTCAGTATCTTCACTTTTTGATTTTTTTAATTTGGTTTGTTAGTTGCTCTTTCTACGTGGTATTAGTCTTTGGTGCTTCATTCAAGATTTCTGTAGCTAGCAAGTAGGTTCTGAGTATCGCCCATGTACCGAATACTTACACGATTTATCGAGTTGCGACGCCCGCCACCGAGGCTATCCTGGCTGAGTCCGTTGCCAGTATCGTTGTCAATGCAAATATCCGAGTCGGAGTCAACTCGCCGAAACTCGCTGCCATCCTGTAAACGAAATTCTTAGAACTCAGCGCTGATTGTAAACTTTAAATGAGTTTTTAAATCTACCTGCGTCAACTGCTGTGTGGTGGTCAGCAGTCGTGCAATGGGATTACAGCAAACTGGCAAGGTCTCCAGTAGCGTAGGCCTGGAGTGCGTCAGCAGTGGCTTCATATATCTGTGAAATAGTCCAGCTTGTAATTATTCCCAAGGGACAATTGACATTTGATGCTCACTTGGTGTCGAAATTGCCCCAAATGCGCGCCAGAATCGCCTTCTCATGGCTGTTGCGTCGCCGTCCGCCGGCTGCGGTCGTTGCAGTCGCCGCATTGCCATCCAGTGGCGTATCCAGATTGGAGTCGGTGCCACTTTGGAGGCGTGTCTTGGCACGCCCACCGCCGCCACCTTCCACGTCCTGCAAATAGCCATCAGACTGAACAAATTTCAACGAGACAAGATTAGCGCAATGTGTATGTTGAAATGTGTCTTCATAAAAGTACCAAAAAACAGAAACACGCCTCTTAAAAGTCGTTAAACATAAAACGAACTCAAAAACTAGAAAACGTTAAGAAAATAAACTAAATTTTCTAAATGCTGCAACTGAAAAACGTATGTATGTGTATGTGTAATGTGCGAACACAGGACGAAGAAAAAGCACAGACACAAATTCGCAATTGAATGGAATTATTTAAAAACGTACCGGAGCCGAATGTGAATTATCCATGGAATTGTAAACCTTTTTTGATATATGCAAAATGGCGTGAAAAAATTTCGCAGAAATGTACAAAATAAATAAGTTAGAGACCATGTTTTTAATGTGTGATCAAAACAGAATCAGAATTTGTTGTTGGATTGTTAAAGCTTAAAAGCTTTCAAGCCTCTAGCCTATACTTATATACTTCATTTATATATATATCTTCTCAAATCTATCAATAAGCGTTCATGATAGCAATCCCTCAAAGAATTTGTTCTGTAAGCTGAACTAAGGATTCGGTTAATATAATTCGAAAGCTTATATTAATTTTTCGTTTCCATTTTTTTGACTTTTTGTTTTGTTTTTGATGATGAAATTGGCATCTAGTCTAATATGAATCTAAGACGATGAGTAAGATTTTACAGTTTTTAAAAAAACACGTATATATATAAATCTAACTTGTGCAAAAATATTATTATATAAACTACAAGAAAGAAATTTCCAAATATACTTGTAAGCTCCTAATATGTTTTATATATCGAACGAACACTGAACTTGAAGTTGTGGCTTACTTATAATTGAGCTGCAAGAGTTACAAAACACAAAGACAATTAACAACAATCATCTAATTGGAATGCATTATGTTTCATTAAGATTTCATTCATAAAAAAATGCCCCAAACTAAATTAAATGGCTTATATAATAAAAACGAATGAAGTTAATGTACAAGTAAAAATACTCACACTGTGAACCTGATAATTATTCAATTGCTCAGTCTCGTCGTCGACGCCAACGCTGCAAATAAGAACTTTCCATTAAAAAATTATTAATTGATTTGGGAAACAAAAAAACCCACGGTATTTTTAGCCAGTTGAGCAAAAAATTTGAGGCACCGCCTTGAATGATGACTGTAAAGATGACAATCAGCGATGTGGCTGTTAACATGGTCTGACGCGCATCGGAAACGGTATTTCTAATGGCCAAGGCAAAGGACATGGCGCCACGCAAACCTAGAACAAATAAAAGCAGTCAAATTACTAAAGCAATTTAAATAGAATTTGTTATAGTTGAAATGTACCAGCAAAGAATAGCATGTGCTGGAAGTTTGTTGAAATTTTTGGTTTGCGTCGTATGTTCAACAGCCAGGACAAAGGATACACATTGACTGCACGTCCCAGCGCGGCGCAAATCTACAAAAGAAATTGAATTTAATTAATATCTCTCGCTCTCTCTCAGTGTTCAAAAATTTAAATACTACTTTATATAACTTACGAATGCGGTTATAATAAAGCCAGCATCGAAATGATGCTTGGGAAAGGTAAACATCGAGACGCCAATGTACGAGAATATGAAGTTCTCGGCCAGAAAGTTGAGCAGCTCAAAGATCTGTTTAGTCCGCTGTCGCGAGTCCTCGGACAGATTATTGTACGTGTAATGCGCCTGACAAATGCCGCAAAATAAAACGGCCACCACGCCGGTCAGCTCCGTGGCCTCGGCCAGCAGAAATGTGCTGTAGCTCATGAGCACAAACAGCGCCGACTCCAGCAGCGGAAAATCACGAACACGCGTAAACTTAGTCAAGTGTGGCAGGAGTTAAGGAAACACAATACATATATACAGATATACAAAATAATAATTAATAATTCTAGGTTGTTTTTGTAAAAGGATATCAATGCCGTAAAACAGCCCACGACAGCGCCAATCAGCAGCGACAAGAAGAAGATGGAAAAAAGTCGCTCAGCGAGCGCAGAAATGCTGTCGTTTCAAATTCTCCTGAATTTGAATAATGCTCGCCGTAGTTTTGTATGGCTCTGCAATTACATACGAGATAAATATAAATATATGTATGTCTGAAAAATGTCTAAAGTGTTTGGCTGTGCAATTTTCCATTACTATTTCTGAGTATTGTGTTGGCATGCTGTTATGACCGATTACATTGTTGTATTATTTATATAAAAATATAAAATACCCCTTTTTTGTCGAAAAGTTGTTACGAACGCTAGCGTTCGTTCTTTTTAATTTTCAATTCTTTTATAACTTTTTTATTTAATTAAATAGAAAAGATATAAAAAGATTTAAAATAATATAACTCTTTATTTGTAAACTTTAGTCTTGCGCTTTAAAATTTTATATTCGGAAAATTTGTATATTATACGCACTTATTTACTTTCGATTCTCTAAGATCAGATTAATAATAATATAAGATAACCCTAAATCTCCTTATAATTGATATAATAGTATAGATAATCAAAATTAATATTGATATTCAAAAAACTTTCGAATTTGTTCTTATTGATTTTTAAGTCCCAAAATCTCCTATAATTATTTAAAAATACTTTTCCCCATGTTGAAACCTATTTTTGTATTTGATTGAAGTAAGAGACAGTCGCTTAGCTTACCCGCTTAAAACAATGGCAACGGCATCGTTCAGCACAGATTCGCCGAATACAAGCGCATATAGATTAACGTCCACGTGCATATCATTGAATATGGCCAGTATGGTGAGTGGATCTGTCGGCGATATCAGCGCGCCAAAATACAATGTGTCCAGAAATGTGAAACTGCTGCTCAAGTATTTTGGCATCAGTTTCACACAGCCGTACATTACGCCGCCGATTAGGAACGCCGATAAGGTGGTGCCCACAATGGCAAACGTCAAAATGGCACCTAAATTACGAAAGAAATACTTCTGCAAATGGAAACGTACAAAAGTTAGGATCAAGTTACTTATATGCACATATAGATATACGAGTAATTCGTGTTACGAACCTTTTTTAAGCTATAGCCAGCATAAAATATAATTGGCGGCAAAATGATATTAAAGAAGACCTCCGGATCGAATGTGGCCTTCAAATCGATTTCATTCTCCTCGATATCGTAGACCTGTCCGCGGAACACGTACGCATATGTCTTAACGCCCTCTGGCAGCTTTGTGGTATTTGTCGGATTCACCGGATACTAAACAAAAGACATTCAATTACAATCGACTTCAATTGCATAAAACAAACTTCACCCACCTTGAACCACAGCGTATCCGGTGGCAATTTGTCATTATACGTGGGGACACCCTGCGTCTCCACCTGCATGTGCACCAGCGTGGTATTTGTGCCGGCATAGCGTATGATGGCTCCAACAATTAGGCCTGTAATGCGGCAAAGAAGTAATTCAAGATCAAATATTATATACTACATAAGATATTTTGTTTTCGCAATCAAAATTAGTTTAGTTGCCGCAATCTGAATGCTGTTCTGCATTTAAAACAGGAGGAACATTAAAAGAATTTTATAGTTCCTGAAAAATTATTCCTTAAGATTAACTAAAATATAGAACATTCGATCTGTATTTTTGGCAACTGTGTGAAAAGTTGTATAAACCATTTTTTTTTGTTTCTTTTCAGCCGAAATCAAAACGTGTCTGTAATTTTTAGCGATATTTAAACAATATATTAATATATAAGAGTACGGAATCTTTGCTACATAAAACCCTAATTACATTAGGAGAGAGTCTGTTTAAAAATAACCTTAGCAAATAACAAAGGAAAATTGAAAATTCAATTCTTTTTAAGAGGATGACGAATTTCAATTATATATTAGATCTTTTATTTACTTTGATTTAAATAGGTGCATCCGGCTCGGACATAATCGAAAAGCTAAACCGAACCGGTTCAAATGGGTTGTGTTTGTTGCTTTGACTGTAAGCTCATTTTATTATTGCCTGACCTATCACAAAGCTCGATTTGAAAGTGACTAATGAATGTTGCTGTTGTCGTCTCAGCTGTACATGTTTTGATAAGAGCTTGTAGAACAACTGTCGAACACACATACTTGACTCGCTGACTCACTGACTCTTTGTCAGCCCGCTGAAACAAGCCAATGCTTATCAGCCAACAACTTTGCGCACTGCCAAAAAAACTCTCGAGTCTTATCAGCAGTGTTTACTGGTATCTTTTTTTCTAGGCAAAATATTGTACGTATGTATTCAGATTTATGATGGGTTTAGCCAATTTAGATAGGATGTTTAATTAGCATATTTTATTATATTTTCATTGCAAGCAACAAGAAAAGGCGTAACTGCCATCTGTCATGGCTAAATCACGTGTTTATTGAGCTGCCTAATTAGCTTTAATATTGGACATGTGAAATTCCGTTTGTTGACCATTTCACTTGACCCGCTTGTCGTGTTGGTTAGTACGTATCTGATTTCCAACTGGTACCGATGACATAGCTTTACTTTTATAAAAATAAAAACAAACGCAATTAAAACTATTGGGTAAATTCCCAACTCAAATAAACATATAAATGTATTCGATTGTTAGGTGCACAGACAGTCGGAACACATACGATTGCATATGCGCAATAAGGTTGTATTAAACACAGTTAACACTCGATATAGTGAATATATATGGACTTGAAATATTATGTATCTTAGCGGGCATGACACATCAAAATTCATATCTAAGGAAAATTATTATTAAATATCGTAAAAATGTTATAGAACATTCTATTCGTTAAATGTAAGACTAATTCTCAGAAATTAAAGAATTGAGTATACAATGAGCTTCAAATCTATTTTCTATAACAAAAAAAGTGAAATATGAAGATTGTTGTATGACGCATACTTTTTAATCGAAATGCGCATGTTTAAATAAAATGTTTACAGTGAATTCAGAATTAAAGAAAATGCACTTATAATTATATAGTTATAGAAATAATATAGAAGATAAATTTTAACAAAATTAGATATATATCACATAAAAATAAAAAACTGAAAACTCTATTTTCATTAAATTCAGATTTACTTAGTTTGAGAAATTTTGTAAAATTGTTATTCCTTGAGTTTGTTTTTCTTGAATGTGTACTGTAATAGTTTATGCTTGATTTACGGCCATAAATAACTTTATATCGCTATAAATCTAGTAGCGTATCTTTAAATTCGTAAGGTTATCGTTTACGAGTATTCACTATAATAAATAATATGTATACATTAAGCGATATATCTATGAATTTTAATACGGCTTAAAACCCGCTGAATTGCAAGAAGGTACACAATAACAATTTGTGTGCTGTGGTGTGTAATTAGGGTTTTAAAATACAGGTTCGTATATCATCGTAGCTCATTTGTTTATTCAACGTGCGGGCTTTAAAAGCTTTGCTGTTTCGATTACCGAGCCGAGTGATGTGTTTTTATATATATTAGCACAGCCTTTTGTGTAAGAATATGTAATTACGTATGTGCACAAACGTTTTCAAATATATTTATATATGTATGTGTATTTATGTGCTTAATACGTGCGGCCTGTTGCGTACATTAGATAAAGGGGCGGCGATGAAAGCTGCAGGTGGCAATGACAGGGTCAAAATGACGACGCTGCGGAATTGATGGCCAAAATAAAGAGAAGGAAATAGCAAGGAGATGACAACATAGAAGTTGATAATTAACAACTAAGATTGCTCTAGTAGGGAGTGCACGACTAGCAAATACCACACACAAAAACATACGCCGCAAGTTGCGCACTTACTTTAATTTGCTGTGGTCGGTGCCCACAGTGGAAACTAAATTCTTGACTAACTTCTAAATTAAATCGTAAGATCTTTATTAAATTTTCAGTACTGAAAAAGAACATTCAAATGTATATACACGCCAAAGTGTAATAGCGTTTTTTTTATTTTGGGGCGAGTGGGGAGATTTATCCGAAAAGTGAAAAATTTTCTGGCTTTACGTCTAAGATATACTCAAAAAACCGGTCAGAAAATGTATATTTATCGATAATAGGAAAACGGGGCGGGTTATCGACAATTTGAAATAAACTTGATCTGTGTATAGTATACACGAACTTCAAAGACCAAAATTGAACTCTCTAGCTCTTATATTCTCTGAGATCGCACTAAATTGATTCTTCTAGTGATGCTGACCAAGAATATATGCACTTTGTGGGGCCTCCTTCTGCCTGTTACATACATTTGCCCAAAACCATTATACCTTTTTTTAGACGTTTCCATGGGTTCAGGGTATAAAAAGCTAACCCTTTACTCACCATAAATAACCGCTAATCCAGTCTCGTGCAGCCAGGAGACACGATGATGCTTGAACAGCCAAATAGTGAGCACCGTCAGGGCCAGCAGGAATACGAACACAAGCAGGTCCAGACTCTGAATGCGATGGTTGAGCGTCGCTTTGGCATCCAGCGTTATGTCCGTGTCCGCTGCACTGCAGCCTGCGATGAGTGCGCAGACCGTGAAGAGTAGCAGCGAGCTTTTCCAGCGATCGTGCATAATTTTGCACTTGCTGTGTGAAGGTGGAATGCAATTAATTGTACAATTGTGCATTAATTTAATGTGGACAGCAGCGGCAGCGGCAGCAGCAGCTGGCAGCAGGCAAAACTGAAATCGATTTTCGCGTTACGTTGTGCGCCGTTAATTGATTTGGCGCACAGCTTTTGCTGCTTGCGCTACTGCTCAGCGCTATTTCGCTGACTTTGCTGTTATTTATCGAATCGAATACTTTTACACAATTACGTATGAAATTGTTTGATCAAATATGTGTACGTATATATTTAAAATTGTGCTCGCCTCTTATACACTCTTATACTACGAACGACACTGTGCGGATAGGACAGTTTCCTTCTAGTGGGCTGCTTGGACTGCTGCTTCTACTCACAAGTGTCAGCTGTTTCGGTGTAGCTATCGATAACAAACTGTGTTTTTCAGTGTTGTTAAGCTATGCAGTTACACTTTTTTGGCTTTTGTTGTGATTAAGAAATTCTTCGTTTGCGTTTTGTGCCAGCTTTCGCAACAAAAGGGTTGAACGAAGAAATGCAAAAAATTCAATTAAAGTTTGACATTCAAATTATAATTTTATTTTTTTTAACTATCCGTTTGGTTTAAGTATTGTTCTCTCTTGTATTTGGCAATAATTTGCATTATTTCCAGTTTAGCGTCTATTTTATAGTCCTCATCCAGTTGATCCAGGTCTTGGGCAACAGTCATGCCATAATGATAGAAATTTGTTTTATGCGTTTTTCTGGGCGTTCGCACTTCTATGATTGGTGCCTCCTTTGGCCTTTTACGTATAGGTGTCAACGTTTCTGTCTCTTCTTCATTTTCATGGTCGTTCAATAGCGTATCCTCCGATGAGGGCTCTTCCGTTTTTATCGTTATATTTGGTGGCTGGAAATCCTGGGTAGCCAGCGGATCATCTTCGGACAGATCAAAGCTGCTGTCGCTCGCATTGGGTGGCAGAGCTGAGCCACATCCACCCTCTCGCAGTGGGTTTTGCTGTGGTCGTGCTGGTGCGTCAAGAGCCGAACTTAGGAAGGATAACGTTGACCTAAATTTCCAGGTGGTGCTGAAGTTTTCAGCATCTGCTCCGATTCTCCTGGATTTGCTTTCCTCAAACAAATAGTATGTTTTCATATTTGTCCATTTCTTTTGCAATGCCTCTAGAACCACAATAGTTTTGCGTTAGCATAAAAATAAATACTTTTTGTAATAATACAAATTTATTTTACCCTTGGTAATTGGCGTGGCTGAAAAAAATCCACCGTAGGAATTGACTTTTTCAGCTAGAAGCGACCAGAATTTCGCCTTCTTTGATTTGTATGCAAACTGTGGATGGGAGTGATCCCACACGAATGGCGCGGCCTTCACATGTTTTATTATAAAAAACAAAATCTCGTCGGTCCAAACGACTTTGTTAGTTTTGCTCATTTTGTTTATACCACTTTTCGCTGGCCAATGTTCCGAATAAATCGATGAACTACCCTATCGATATTAAGCATTCAATATCGATAGTAAAATCTATGTCTGGTATGCAGCTTGAAAATTCATTTTTCTCAATTTATTTATTTAGCTGAATAGCTTGAATCATTCGAGTTTCGAATCGTTTCGACTCTAAAATAAATCAGTCATAAGTTTGTTTGTATTACGCATTGGTAATTTGAAGCTTTGTTTAATTAAAATCCGAAACTTCTAACATATGTGGAATGTAGAGAACAATTTGTATATATTTTTTTACATTGAGTAATAAGAAAAACTGTTGTTCTTCTGAGTTTCAATTATGGCAGATATATAAATGATTTTTTTTATTTACTGAGTACATTAATGGAATTAAGGAAACAGGAAAGAGAAGGTAACATTTAGATGACCCTTATAGCTCTATTTTTGTCCATTGGCTCCTCATAAATGTCGCATATTGTTTGGCGCCCGCATTGTTGAATTCCTCAAAGTATGGCAGCTGGCCGAGACGGGCGAGCCAGGCGGTGATCTTCGGATATCGTTTGGGGTCAATGTCAAAGACAGCTGGCATCGATGAGACGGTGGCGCCACAGCAAAAGTCGGCCACGGTCAATGTGTCACCGGCAATGTATGATTTCTCCAGGAAAACTTCGGTGAGCCTGAGTGCGTCGTGAATATTATCCGTCTTCTCTTTGGAGACCTCGGTGAAGCCCCTCATCCAGAAGGCACTGCTCACATTCCACAAGGCCTTATAAATGACGCTGGCATCGAAGAACAAACGTTGATTGACGCCAGCACGCGTTACCAAATCTTTGGGATAGAGCGCATCTGTCTTTGCATACTTGTCGCACAGATAAATGCATATGGCATGTGAGTCCCATATGAGGGTACCGTTGTCATCGAGCAGGGGCACCGTGCCTTGCGGATTCTTCTTTAGATATTCCGGCGAACGATGCTCGCCTGCGGCCAGATTCACAACCTTATATTCGAATGGGAGCTCCAGTGCCTTAAGAGTTAGTAAACAAGCACGAACTGGCGGCGACATATCGGTTCCATAAAGCACGATCTTCGACATCTTGTTGCGGTGGGTGTGAATGTGTTAGCGCAATAGCTTAAACTAAAGCCATCCACAGCTTTCGTACCTTATATATGTGTGGAACGCAAGATTTGCAAAAGCTTGGCATCACAGCTTTGTTAAGCTCTCCAGCGAGCATAAAGTGCTGTAACGGTGACAACGCGATTTTATATTCTCAAAAGACTATTCTGATGTGGGGGCTTGTTGTGTTGGGGACTTGTTGGGGCCATTTCACAACCCCATAGATAATTATGCTGATAATGATGAATATGAATATTTATATATTTTTAAAACTGATTGGATCGCATTACTATATAATATGGCAATTTTTAACTGCATTTTACCATTTTAACAATGTTTTTATATGAACGATAATTTATATTAAACACTTATTTTGTTTTTATGGATACTTAACATGACTAAATTTATTTTAAATATACACCATACTGTGAAATCTAATTTATTTATATCGTTCTCGTAACTATGCAATATGTCTGTAAGTGTATTTAAGATTTCAAAGTAAATTTAAAAATAAATTAATAAAAAAATAATATTATGGGGTATTTCATAACCGAGCTTTGTATAACCATCTTTTACTATTTCATAATAAAGGTAATTTGTTCTTTAAAGCCTCTTCCAAATAGCATCTAGTTAAATAATGATGAGCGTGCGGATTTTTTTCTTTTGATTTTTCACTTTTATTAGGGAACTGCTTGTCATATCAGTGGCAAAATTGCGGCCTCCCTCGAAGTACACAAACAAACTACGCAAACAAACCGTTAATCAGTCACCCAAAAAGTATATGTATACATGAGAAGTGAGCACACACAGAAACGTAAAAATAAACGTAGTCCATTGTTTGTGTGTATGTATGTACTTAATTTTTTTCGCCGCTATTAAAGTTAGAAACTTGTATAAATTTGTATAAATTCAATTGTTTTGTATACGATACGATTTTGATATACGATATATGTATATCTTGGGGCGGGTAAGCCGCGAAAATCCATTCCTCCCACAATTTAGGAGCCAAATTTTGCAGACAGTTTTCGGATGAGCTCCTCTAAAGATCGCGCCGAAAATTTTCGGTCAAGGCCAGTCAATATTTAAAAAAAAATAATAATTGAGTCCCTTAAGGACTTTTATATTATAAGCTTTGAATTTATATTATTATTATTATTATACTTTGATCGCGTATAGTCGACTATACCCGACTGCAACGTTCGCTTTTGTTTGTATGAAGCGGCAATTGCATTTTCATATATTATTACATTTTATACAATTATGTTTATATTGTCTTTGCCCCAACTGTAAAACTGTCATGTGAGACCGCTTTCTTGGCTCCACACACACAAAATTCATTAATAAACAAGCCTTATTTGAAATACTATTCTAAATTTGAATATTTATTTAGTTTTAGTTATTAAGCATCGATGTGTTTAGCGGACTCTTCGAGATGGTTCGCCCGCTTAACACAGCAAGATCAGTTTTAACAGTCCATCGCATGCTAAATCCCCTATGCAAAACATGCGTCTTCTGTTGCCAGCACTTGCACATGTCGCCGGTTCTGCGGAAATCGGACGATAACTGTGAATTTGAGGGTATGCAGTCGGGACACCGTTCTGGCACAATGACCGATGGTAAATAATAGTCCAATAGTGCTCCGCTGTTTTTAAACTCTCCCTCTCTCGCTCTGCTGCAGTGGTTAGGATGGTTCAAGAGCGAGTTAGTTTGGAACCGGGCTACCATGCGATACCCAAGTGTCGCGGAAACTTGCTCAAGTTTCAGCCCAAGCGCAAGGATTTGCCCAGTCGCAGTATGAAAGATTCCTTTACGACAGCCATATTGGATCTGAGTTCGACTCCGATACGGGAGCGTTATGTCAACCATCTGGGCCGAGTGCGCTCGGCGCGTCTAATGGAGGAGCTGGACATGTTTGCAGGTAAGCCGCTGCGCCCAGATTGGGCTTTAATGTGCCAGCTTCTTCTTTTTTCTTTTTCGTTGCAGTATGGGTCTGTCATCGTCATTTGAGTATACCCACATTGCCCGAGGGCGTTCCGGTGCCCTATGTCTTTGTGACGCTGCTGGTGGACAGTGTGGACTTTGTACAGAATGTGAACAGGATCTCGGCCGATGAGGACATTGATCTGTGTGGCCATGTCTCCTGGACTGGCAGCAGCTCTTTGGAGGTCACCGTTTATTTGCGACAACAATTACGCACCGTCGCCAAAGCCATCATGGTGATGCTGGCGCGCAATGCGACACACTCCGGACCGGCGCCAATTAATCCATTGGTGCCCGCCAACGAGAACGAGCAGCGCTGCCATGATGTGTCCGTGAAGCGGCACAAGAAAATCATGACGAAGCAATGGAGATCTGTGCTCAATATTCGGCCCACCAAAAGCGATGAGAAGCTCATGTACGACATCTTTAAACGGACCACGGGCACCGAGGTCACAAAAAGTGTGGATTCCCGTGAATTGCCACCAAACTGCCGCTGGATGTCCGATTCGTTTCAGAGCACATTGCTGCACGCCTTCCCCGACAATCGCAACTATTACAATCACATTTTCGGAGGCTTCATAATGCGCACCGCGGTTGAAATCAGTGCTCTTTCGGCCAGCTTGTATGCGGGGTGTCGGCCACTGTTGGAGTGCATCATGGATGTTGCCTTCTACAGTCCGGTGAAGGTGAACTCGTTTCTGAAAATGACTGCCTATGTGGTCTACACGTATATGAGGTATGTACAAGTTTTAACAGTTGTGGAAGTTCTGGACGCGAACAATATGGAACATCTAACAACAACTGCACTGCACCTTACCTATAAGTCCGAAAGGAAAGTTAAGGAGGTGCTGCCATTCACCTACCAGGAGACATTGTGGTATATAAACGGACGCAAAAAGTTTCAGGCCTACCGCAAACTACGAAAGAAGTCGCGCTTGCAGGCATTAAAAATGGACGCTGAGGCTGCCAACAAATAAATATTTAAAACTGTTTTACTTAAAGACTGCATAATTATTTAATTGGTGAGCTAGTTGCGCATTGGAGCACTTGACTTGGGTAATGCTTGCAGGCGCTGGCGACGCTTTGACTCAAACTCGGTGGCCAAATGCCAGGTTTCCTTGTCCAGCGCCGCCTTGCCGCGCGCAATGCCCAGGAGCCGGGACAAAACCAACAGACCGTGCAGATCATCGGCATTGCTCTTCACGTTCGCCTTGCGCATGTCCACAAATTCCTGCTGTATCATCTCCGTATGCTCTTCGCTAACGCTGAATTGGCTCGTCCGCGCAATGGTCAAATAATTGCGAAACTGTTGCAATCGCGCTGGCTGCAAATAGTGCAGAGCCGCCTTCAGCGATTCCTCGTAGAGCTGAACAGCCTTGCCATCGGCAGTAAGGGGCAGCACAAAGTCGCTCTGCAAACGAAGGAGGCAAAAAGGAGTCTCGAAATGTCTTTCTCAAGATGCTGTGGTGCGGACACCGCTTACCGGCAACATGCTGCGACCCTCGCTGAGCACCAGCACCGGAATGTCAACGCTGTAGCCTATTTCATAGAACTGAAAGTCGTACTTTAGCTGCTGATTGTTGATCAGATTGGCGATATGTTGTATGGCGTGCACACCATTCGCCTCCAGTTTGCCCTGCTGCATGCGCGTCTCGTCCAGGACGAGATGTGTGTGGGGCGCCAGCTGCAGCTGGCCCGAAACCAGCTTGTTCGTCTCATAATCCTTTCTGTTGGGCGACAAAAACGTTAACAACCAAATCCAAATCATATCTAGCAGCCACTTACTTGGGAGCAAAGGCGGCAGTGTTCATGGTGTCCAGGGTCATGGGCAAATAGTGGCTGGCAGGTAACAGCAGCTCTAGCACCTCATATAGCTTCGATGTGTACTGCTGCAGGCAATCTTTGGGCAGATTGCAAATGTTCAGCGCGAACTTGCCGATGCTCTGCATCGCTGAGCGGATATAAACCGTAGAAATCAAATGGCAGAGCAGATACTCGGCGGCCAGTTCGTCCTCAAACAGGCAGAGCTTAAGCAGCATGCGTAAATCCTTGTGCACCGTCTCTAGAGATTGCTGCGCAAGCAGCTCTTGCGCCACCGGCTGCTGCAGACTCTGGTCCAGCAGGGGATTAGCATGAGACAACGACTTGACGCCAAAGGCGTGAAGGCGCGGTATGAGAAATGGCGATGGATTTTGCGCCTGCAGCTCACTTAGGCTCTCCAAATCTTGCATGGCCTCCACGTCCAGCGTGGCTGCGTCCAGCGCTGGATCCACCGAGAGAAAACCCACAAAATCCATTAGCGAATTCAGCCTGTACTTGTCGAAGTCCTCGTAGACCTTTACCATGCAGGCCATACTTGGCCGATCGGGCAGTGGCGAGTTGAGCAGATAGTCGGCACCCAGCACGGCGGAACTGCTGGCAGGCGCAACACCTTTATCCTCGACGTCCACGCATTGCCTTTTGAGCGAACTACCGCAGCTGACTTCATCCGCTTTGTCCACTTCCATGTCTTCCTGTGCGTCAAGCGAGCGTTTTTTGCCATTTCCAGCTGTCGTTTGTTGTTTCGACATCTGCGGATTACACTGCTTTTCGTGCTCCTTGGCCCAGTCATTTAGGCCTGGCACTGTGACTACAAACAATGTGCGTCGCTCGCCATGCACATTGCTCTCGGCATGGTAGTCCAGTTGCTCATCTTTGCCCAGGCGCAGGCAATCGCGATATTTGCCTGGTTGCAGGCGTGTGCCACCGTCGGCCGACTTCACCTCGTAGCGCTCCAAATAGATTTCCGGGTCCATCATGTCCTGCACCATGCCGCGAAAGCGCACCAGCCCCTGATCCCTCAATTTGTGCAATGGCGTGTGATTGAGCAGCGGAATGGAGTGCCACTTCGCGGAATCGTTGAGTAGCTCCTTCCAGCTGGCAATGTCCTGTGCGGCCAGCTCCTCCGGAGTGCTTGGTAATTCCATGTTGCGAGGCATCGCGCACATAAGCAACTAATTGTTGACTGCTGTCGCGTGCGCGCCAAATTGTTTTGCTAATGATGGCAGAAGCTCGATAGAAAGTTGTGGCAAGTTGGCAGCACTCAATGTTCGCAATCGAACATAAATCGTTATCGTTTTGTACTTATCGCTAGCTGCGTAGGGCTGCGACGAAACGGATGTAAAGCGGAGTATCCGCAAAAGAAATAATGAGCAAAAAGAGTCGCGTTTGGAACTTTTTCTATAAAGAAAGCGATACGGTCGCAATTTGTTGTCTGTGCCACAAGAACTATTCAAGAAAAGGTCGAGGCACAACATGCCTGCGAAATCATTTAAAGAGCAAACATCCTGGCGAATTTCTAACATTGTCCGAAAACGACATCAAGTACATGGTGAAAACGGAAATAAACGATGGCACATCCGCTCACCCGAACTTGCAGTTACACGTAAAAAGCTCATTCACTGTTAGTGGGGGTTTTCCACGTTAAGCACAGCAATTTTGTTGTTTCTTTCCAGGATGCTGATCCCTTGGAAGTTCAGAGGCCTGGCGATTCGGACGACGTTTATGCGTGCGATAAGAAATTGTCCTTAATGATAGCACAGCATGATTATTCGTTTAGTTGGATTAAAGCTGTGGGTTTTGTAAACTTTATCAAAGTGCTGCGGCCCCGATATACAATTAATTCAATTAGTTATTATGAGAATATGATATGTCAGGATATATATCAGCGCATGCAGGCGCAATTGAAGCAACAACTCGTCCTGTTGGACACTCTCTCGCTGGCAACGAGCCTCTATTGGGGCTCCGGCGCCCAGGGCCTGCTAATCTTAAGCTGTCACGGCATTTCCAACGAATTCCAGTTCAAACAATTCCACCTGAAATGCGAAGCTTTCGATGAACGACACACGGACGACATTGCCAGCCGCATTCGTAATATTGTTGCCAAGACTAGCCTGGACCTGCAGTTGCCCAAAGAGAAGATACATTGCATGATCAGAGATGAGGGCACCTGCGCCCCGGGCGCTATCATAGAGTGCAGTGTTCATCTGCTTAAACTGTGCGTAAAATGTGCACTTGAATCGAATGAGCAACTGAAACAATTAGATTTGAAATGTCTTCAGATAGCCGAACACTTCGAACAATCCCACATAGCGTACAATCATTTGAAATACATTCACGAGAAGCGCTTGAATCGGGAACCGATTTCGTTATTTGAATCCAATGAAAATCCCTTAAGCTGGAATACGATATTTCGTTTAAAGGGCCGTCTGCTCAAACTGAAAGATGCGCTCTCAACTTATGCCGAAGAATATAATATGGTGAAAATCTATCCAGATGAATGGCTGGACATTGACTTGGGCAACCGGGTAATACAGCCAATTGAGGAAATTATCAATATTTGGAGTGAAACATCAACGACAGCATCCTCTGTAATACCCCTAATAGCGGCCCTGAGGGATTCGCTTCGCACGGATGTGCACAACTTTGTTTCGTCAATGGTAAACTTATATATATGCTATATATATATAGGAATTATTTAAAAACCGTTTAAAATGCCTTTACAGACTATCTGCTCGTTTGCCAGAAAACTACTCGAAGAGCTGGAATCGAGGTATTCAACAGTAACCACAGATATAAAGTATCTCATGGCCACATATTTGGATCCGCGCTACAAGCAGGCATTCTTCACGCAACAAGAGGCACAGCTGGTAACTGATGAGGTCCTGGCACAACTCTGCCGCACCCAGCTTCAACAATGGCAGCCACCAATAAAGACCGTCAAAGTTGCTGCCAACTTTAAGAACGAATCGAAGATTGACTCTTTTCTTGACAATATGCTCACGCTGTCAAGCGCCAATCCGGAATCATCGACGACTTTGCACACTCAACTGCAACTGAAAAATTTATTGTATTTGTATAATTCCGAACCGAGAATTGAGCGCCAAAGCGATCCACTTATTTGGTGGCAATCCAATGTTAAATATAGCGCCATGTTTCCAATTGTTAAACGATATCTCTCCACTCCCGCCGCAAGTATTGCCGGCGAGCGTTTGTTTAATTTATCTAAAAACCTATTTAGTGATATGCGTTTGGGTCTGTGTCCAGAAAATGTTTCAAAAATATTGTTTGTCAAAGCCAACCTTCAAGTTCTCGATCAAGACTAGTTGTCTTCCAATTTAACTGTAATCAAAAATAAATATAGGTATTATTTTAAGAAAAAATTATTTATTAAACATCTAATTTGTAAAACAATAATTTGATTTTAACGTGTAAAATATACAATTTTTAAAATTACGCTGTTAATGTCAATATAATATATAAATAATAATTAAATAAATAATAAGTTTTGTGGTCTGGATAACGCTGAATCTAATATTATTATTTGTATAGATAATCGAACCCAAATTCGGCAACGTATTGTCAACAGATATAATTAAATCTAAGGGTCACCTTTAATTGCATATAACACTAGTTTGAAGAACAACATAATAATTACTTACTATTATTGTCAGTAGAAGATATAGTTTAAAACTATAAAATAGTATTATCCCTACAAAAAAAGAGCTAAGTAATGAACGACGATTAAAAGAGATATTTAAACCTGTGTCAAATATATTGTTTTAATTAGATATTAACGAAATCATAAAACGTGTTAAACAATTGTTATAGTTAATTGGGTATTAGGACCATAATTACATTTTTAACAGACAAGTATATAATTATTTCGTACTTGCACATGTTATATAACTCGTATTCTAGTGTATAAAAGCCCAATCCGTAGTGCATTCGGCGTCGATTGGAATACCCAAAAGATGTTGCAGAAAAAGTTTTTATTCCAAGTGATTTCCCTAATTTTATTCGTTAGGCAATCGAGTGCTACAAAATATTCTTTTCTTCTTGAAAATGAGGAAATATTCAGCACTTGTCCAAATCAACCAAGTAACGTACTGAATTTTCAAGGACTTGTCGATGATTCAAATGTGACCTTCGAATGGAATGGGGATACAGTACAAATCTCGGGCAACGCTACCTTCATCTGGAATATTGAACCTGCTGATCGCATTCAAGTAAATCTCTTAATTATTTGGAATGAAATAAAATCTTTTTTGATTAATATGCCACCCATGATTAATCTGGATTGACACATTTATTTCAGTCTGATATGCGATTGTACCGTTTGGATCGTGGAACATGGCAGCCAACAGTATTTGGTATGTCTGTTGCTAGCGTATGTCCAACTCTATATGAAAAGGAACAATACTGGTACAAATATTGGACAAAATACGTAACAAAAAAGGAGGAAGTCAAGGACAAATGCTTTCAGCCTGGTGTAAGTAGATTTATTTTGCAAATACCGATATAACAAACTAATAATCCGGTGTTGATATCTACCCCTTTTACAGACCGAATTGATTCACGAACTGTTTAAGGTGGATATTTTTTTGATCTTACCGGACCGACTTTAACTGGACGATACAAGATCGTCGTCACATTTAAGGCCTATAACGCACAAAATGTGGAACGCGATACTAGCATTTGCTTAGAAATATTAGGAGAATTTGTGAGGCTTTAGAATATTCGCAATATATTTCATATACAAATGTTCAACACTATAAACCTATATTATGCAATAAAAAAGTAATTGATGCAATTGTAACTTTCCACGGATTGCAGACCTAAAGCAGATGATATAATTCTGCTTAAAGCTATACAATAAAATATTTCAATTTGACAGTTTGTTTCAATATATATATATACACCAAATAATTAAATTAAAAAGTTTTTTTTCGTCCTATGTGATATATAAACGTTAATACGCTCACTTTTAAGTCACACAAATACACTTTATTCTTAATTCTAAGTGAATGAATTTTAAATCTAAAATGTTTTTAATTGCCTTGGAGGATCTTAGCCTCTATAGTCGGGATCATTGTGCTCCTCTTCATCTTCCTCCTCTTCGTCATCTTCATCTAAAAGCAGATACAAAGTTTGTTTGAATTGGGGCTTAAATTGCATTGCCGAATTCTTACCATGATCTTTGCGCTTCCGCGTGTATGCACGACGCGTGGCCACCGGGGCCTGATCAGTCTCGCCGTGCAGCAGGGAGTTTCGGTAAAGAACCAATGGCTGCCATTCCTCGGCACGACTGGAGGGCATCCCCGGCGGTATAACTTTGTCCAGAAACGCCATGATCACCTTCTTATCCTGCTTTAGCAATTTGTAGTTGAACTCATTGAGCACCTCAAGGAACAGTATGCGCGTCGGTGCTCGCACTGGATCGTCGGGCTGCTTATTGGCAGCAAAGTAAATACCGCCTCGATGTATGGCCGCAACCGAGTCGCGATTTTTGAGTGCATCGAAGCCAAATGTAAGGGCGAATCGTTTGGCCAACTCCTTCAGATCGATGAACTCTTGGGAGCTCTTTGATACGATGCCATCGTCGGAGCTCTCCTGCAGACTCTTAAATACGGTAATAAGACTTAGCAGCAGCGTCATAGCAAAGTTGACCTTGTTGATTTCGCGAGCCTTGCCGAGCGTCGCCTTGATAATATCACCATACTCATTATAGCACTGCAAATAAAATAGCTTAAAAGCGTGTCCAATTAACTAGCATACGCATTTGAAAAACATACCTTAACATAGTACTTAAATATGCTCGCCGCTCGCATAGTGGGTATTATATTGTAAACAATAAGCTTGCAATAGCAGGCCAAAAAGTTTCGTTTCTTGTGCAGCTCCTCGATGCGTGTTTCATCCTGGGCAACAACCTGCTTTAACGAGAACACGTAGTGCTGCACAAAG
Organism: Drosophila robusta; assembly: GCA_035043565.1. NCBI lineage: Eukaryota > Metazoa > Arthropoda > Insecta > Diptera > Drosophilidae > Drosophila > Drosophila robusta. Next base: position 4,149,299 of record JAWNMW010000583.1, on the reverse strand, counting down.
TTATCCAGTATGAGATGTTCGTCCATGCGGGACTTGTATTCCAAGCTGCGTATATGTTCGCTCTCGCTGCGTGCCAATTGATCAGAGTAGATTATAAGCAGATCGCAGATGGACTGGTAGGCCTGTTAGAGAATAAAACTCCCATTAAAATCTTTATAATATTTATATATTGGACACTGCTTACAGCCTCTTGAATTTGCACAGTGGGCCCGTCACGTGTTAGCTCAAAGCAGGCGGACATAAAACTGTCCAAATTGCTGCGCAACTCGGCAACAACCTGGGCAACATTCAGCGTCTCACAGTCGTTCTCGACGTAGTAGAGGCCCCAGCTAATGGAGAAGTAACAAGCTTCTATGCAATAGGCCAGCGCCTCGTTGGGCAGGCAACGTTCAACATTGTCCTTGCACTGGGCCTCCTCGACGTCGCGAAACAGAGACTTAAATAGATCCCATGGATTCAGATTGTGCGACGAATACAAAATGGACAACACTTTCAGCGTTATGGTTATGTTATAGATATCATCCTCATTTGGTGTCTCCTCGCCTGTTGTAAATAGTCCAACGGAAATCAATTAATTTAATTACATATTAACTAAAACATAAACCTTGTTAAACAATTGTTATAATTAATGGGGTACCAGCAACAGAATTTCATTTTTGACATTAAGTGCGATTTAACTATATAATGATATCGTACTTGCATCTCTTATATAACTCGTATTCTAGTGTATAAATATCCATATCCGTAAAGCACAGAAAATCATTCGGTGTTGATTCGAATAGTTAACCCAAAAGATGTTACAGAAAATGTTTTTATACCAAGTGATTTCCCTACTTGTATTCGTTAGACAATCGAGTGCTACAAAATATACTGTCCTTCTTGAAAATGAGGAATTATTCAGCACTTGTCCAAATCAACATAGTGGCGTACTGAATATCCAAGGATTTGTCGATGATTCTGAGTTAACCTTAACGACGAGTCCGAATGCAGTGCACATCTCGGGCAATGTGACCTTCATCTGGAATATTGAACCTACTGATCGCATTCAAGTAATTCTATTAAATATTAATTTAAGTGGAAAAATAAATAATTTTCAATTATTTTTAGTTTTATTTAAGAATATTTCGCTATGATAGTGGAACCTGGCAGCCAACAGTACTGAGTATGTCGGTTTTCAGCATCTGCTCAACTCTATATGATAATCAAAAATACTTGCACAAGTATTGGACAAAATACGTAACCAATCAGAAGGACGTCAAAGACAAATGCTTTCAGCCGAATGTAAGTAGAGATCTTTTAAATATACCGATCTAGTATCAGTTGTTCTTTTGCAGACCAAATTGATTCACGAACCCTTTATTACGGATAAGGTATTTGAAATGAGCGGTTTACCCATGGACGGGCGACACAAGGTCGTCATCACATTCAAGGCCTTTGACAAACGTAATGTGGAGCGAAAGACGAGCATCTGCTTCGAAATTTTAGGAACACTTGTGCGTTTGTAGATTTTTGGATCTTTAAGATTCAATCAATATAAAGTGGAACATTAAAAATTGACTATACTACACTGAATTAATTACATGGCAAAAGTTAATAATATTGAATAAAAATTATTGTTTATGCAATTTAAGTTATGCAGCTGAAAGTTCTCTATTGCTCTGCAATCGGATGGTATTTCTGATCAACATTTCGTGACAAAATTAAAATAGTATTTAATTGCATTCGCAGGTGAAAAAAATATTAAGTATCATCAATCGGGAACCTATGAAAATCTATTTTATGTCAATTTAAATTGATGATAAAATTTGAATTCAAATAAAAGGTGCTTACCTAAGATTAGATTGCGCCACTCGACGATGACATCCTTGTACTTGTTAACCGCACTCTCGATGATATTGGAGCGCGCTATGTTGCAGCGGGTGTAGGTGGCGCTGCCCTCGGCGCAGAGGCACTCCAGTGTCTTGGCGCAGGTCTCGAGAACGTCGCGGCCGGTGTGCATACACATGACCTGGCTGATCTTGTCGAGCAGCGCCTGCAGATTACCCTCCTGTCGGTTGGTGGTGTACAGATTTAGGTCAAAGTATTGCGGCACAGCCAGCAAATTGGCCAGTTTCTCGCTGTCGGCCTGGTACTTTTCGAGCAGTGCTGGCAGCGAGACAATGAAATGCTCGGTCAGCTTGACCTTTTCATCCTGTATGGCCTTCAGCTCCTTGGCGCTAAGTGTAAACTTGCGATTGCTGGCACGTCCCACTGGGACTTCGCCCGATGCCGATTGCTTGACGCTGCTCACCATGATTTCGATGAGCGTGGACTCTTGCTTGTTGTCGAGCACCTCTTCATTCGGTCCGGGCTCCTCCAGCAGCAGATCCGTCATACATTCCCAATCGCGCACCATCTCATTGCTATCAATAAACGAGTCGACCAAATATGCGCCGTGCTCGTGCAGCTCCGATTCAATAAAGAATTGCACCAGATCCCGTATAAGTGGAGTGTTTGGCAGACGCAGTTTGCCACGTTTTGTCTTTGTTTCCTCCATGTCGGCGGTTAAATGGAATAAACGCACGTTGAGAAATTCCGCTGCGGCCTGGGCAACACCGCGATGGGAGGAATATACCAATTCATAGACAATTTCACAATCCTTATCAGCCAAAATCTCTGGATGTATTCTAAAAACATACTATTAAATATGCATGTATATTATATATTTCTCAACGACTTACTTTAGTATGCTGATAACCAGCTTAACAGCGTGTACGGACACTTCGAATTCCTTGTCCAGCGTCATGGCCACAATTCGATCTTTAAATTTGGATGTGAAGAGCTCCAATTTGCCTTTAAGCTCATCCTTGTCATAGAGCGGCAGCAGCGATTGCAGGCAGCGTAGGCGCACCTCGCCAATCTTATCGTGCAACGTCCAACCGATATATTTCAAATAGGAATCATCTAGGAAATTTTGTGGATAATTTTCCATCCAGATGCCAATCTCAGCCATACAAATAGCTCGTATATCCGGCAACGTGTCCCTGTAGCGATGCACAAATACCGATTTAAACATGTAGGTTAACATGCTTTTGATCTCATCCATGTTCTCCTCCAGCTCAGAGCGTTTCGTCATCAAGGAGTCCAAGCGATCCGATGCGCGTCGATCGCGAGACTATAAAATAATAATTTTAGAGTATGGAGAGAAACTATTTCAGTGAATCTTTGAATTAGACAACAAATCATAACATTTCCTTATTAGTTGTTATAACACGTTGTTCAAGGATCCACATTACAGGCATACTGCTAACCTTGACGCGTTCAGCTTCAAATTGTTTAGCTGCATTTTCGAAGTTGTTGGATACGAGCAAGGCAACGTCCACCAGGGCGGTCATCAATTTCATGGCCGCCAATGTTGCGGTGTGGCGAAAGGCTCGCACTTGGGAGTCGGACAATCCGGTTAGCAGCGAAATGACGTTATCCATCAAGAACTGATCGTATATAATGGAATACTGGCATTGCTTGACAAGTGTTTGCACAAAATCACAAAAGTTATTTTTGAATTTCTTCCATTGTGTGCCGGTCATAATTAATGGATACTCGCCGCTTTCCTAAAATATACGAAATGTATTTAAACTGAAGCATGTTATTTTGGTGACATTCCAAATATTGCCTTACCTCATCAAATTCTTCCGTCATGCGGCGAATGATGGCCGTATGATCAACGGGGTATTGTATATCCTCGGATATTTTGCCTTTGCAGCCGCTGGCGTTTATGAAGAACTGCATCAATGCGACAAGCGCTGTCTCCCGATTAGCCTTGTACTGCCCAATCCATTGATCAACAATGCTCTATATTTGGTTAGAGTATTTGTAAGCAAAATATTAAGGTCGGATGCATGCATAAATATAATCAGAATAATACCAATTTTAGGGCCTTACAAAGGCACTGACTTCGAGTAAATACTCTCCTCACTCCTGCCGCACATGCTTAATTATATTTGCTGCTTACCGCAATGGGATTCTTTGAATGTCGCACAATGTAATACAAGCTATTCTCGTCCGTCGTAATTTCACGTTCATTGTCGATGCGTTCGTGATGACCCTTCTCCACCGGTTCCTTACGCGGACGCTCAACGCGTTCCTTGCGCTCCGCTGGTGGTTTGCGTGTTTGCGGCGTCTTCCGTTTGCGTGAAACGGGCGCAAAGAATTCATCCTCGTCGTCATCGATGATTGGCGGCTTGTCGCGAACGCCGCCGCGTGCCCGCAGTCGCGTCATTCGCTTGGTGGGACTGTCGGCGTCGGATGTGCTTTCATTTAATGCATCGCTGTTAAACATTTTCCATTAAAATAAAATTTCTTTTTTGTTTTGCATCCAATTTGACCTGTGCAGCTCGTCGTATTCTGGAGCCGGAGGCGGATCGTCCATACGTATGCGCTTTCCACCGCGGCGCGCCATCATGTTGTTATATCAAGTAGTGGCCTCTGCTGAAAATTAAATTGATTTATAAACTTTTCTAAACAAATGTTTTGGGTCGAGAAAAAAAGCGCGATAGCGTCGAGAAAATTCAACAATTATGGATGGCATCGTGAAACCACAAATGCTTTCCATATATCGATATAACTTTTTCACCAATGCTATCGAATAGCTCTATCGATATGCGCCGAGTAAAATAGAAGAAGCAGCATCTGTTTTGGTTTCGAGCATATCAACAATAAATAACAAATAGAATAAAATAGTAGATAATAATTATTGAAAAATATGACTGATTTTGGTGCGGATTCGGGTGGACGACTAAAGGGCGTTACCATTGTGAAGCCGATTGTGTATGGCAACAAAGCACGCTCGTTTGGCAAGAAGCGTGAAGAGGACGGACACACGCACCAATGGCAGGTATATCTGAAGCCCTATTATGACGAGGATATGTCGATTTATGTGAAGAAAGTGCACTTCAAACTGCACGAGAGCTACGCGAACCCGAACCGCATTGTGGTCAAGCCCCCGTACGAAATTACGGAAACCGGCTGGGGTGAATTCGAAGTTGTCATCAAAATCTATTTCAATGATCCATCCGAACGCCCGGTTACCTGCTACCACATTCTCAAGTTGTTCCAATCGCCCGTCGTTGACGGCGAGCTGAGCTCCTCCACGACAATGGACACCAAAAAGGGTCTCGTGTCAGAGGCGTACGAGGAAATCGTTTTCCAAGAGCCCACGCAGATAATGCAACATTATTTGCTGCTATCGGAGCAGAGTGCCAACGGATTGCTTAATCATGACACAGATTGTAAGTGCACAACCTATTAAAAGTTAATGTTTCGCTGTTTAACCCACCTAAATCTTTTCAGTTGAAGAGAAAAAAGATAAGACGCTGGACAACATTGTCAATGTGAAGCAAAAGGTTAAGGGAGAGATTGTGACCCTAAAGGACAAATTGAAACTAGCGCGGGAAACTATTGTTAAATTCAAGGCAGAGCTAGCCAAAGTGCAAAAGACGGCGGCCTAAGGCGCCCAAGCGCAACAAATGTTTAATTAAGAAATTACTTATTTTAAGTGAATTGTAATTAACAATGAACAGAATGTATTGGATTAAGAAATTACCGATTTTAAGTGAGTTGTAATTAACAATAGCTAGAACTATTTTCCTGACTGCAAAATTGTGCAGGCCCTCTTGCTTTTACCTGTAGTTTACAGTGAAATAAATGTTCTCATAATTTTGCTCATTTCGTCTGTTTGTACAGCTGTGGCTTTTCTTCAGAAAGTCTATTCGGAAAAATATATTAACTACTTGTGTTCATTTTTCTATATCATTCGTAATATTGCTGCTGTGCTGTGAAATATTAAGAGCAAAAATGTATAAATAAGAAGTAAATTAAATATTAAGCGCATAAAGTAGTTACTTTTGCGCTGTCATTTGAAGTAGGTGAATGCATACGCTTTCCAGCTGGGTTGTGCTAAACACACACACTGCAACTCACACAAACATGCGCTTCATGCACTTACACATACAAGCATAGATGAACCAATGAACCAAAGATTTCTCGTTTAGCTAAATGAACCAGTACACTTGAACTAACGTCGCAGTCGCGTTTGCAGCATCCAATTTCGATGGCAAATAATAAAATGTTATTGTTTATTTGTGCAAGTTGTTAAGTGCATATGCATGTCGGTAACTTAAAAAGAGACGATAATTAACTCCAATAACCAGGTTAACAATAAACAAGAATATAATGAGCGTACAAACGGCTTTATAAAATTAACAAAAAAAAAAAACCAGCTTCAGCCTCTGCGCAAACGCGTCGTCGGCTAGTTTTCAGTGGAGAACCGAAACCGAACAAAAGGAACGAAATACCTCAAGCAGGTAAGCATGCGCGCCACCTGTTGCCCAGAACAGCCAAATATACATACGCATTTGATTTATTTTTTGGCATTGTAATCGTAAAGTTTGAACAGATTTGGCATTGTAATTAGTTTTTCGCTCTTTTTTGCAGGAGCCCATCAAATGTCGGTGACGCGCTTCAGTTCGACGCTGCTGCTGCTGCTGCTGCTGACGTCGTTGCTTGCAGCAATTCCGGTTTTACAGGCCAACTCATCGCCGTCGCCCGCGCCCTCGCCCGGGCCAGGCGTGCAAATACTGCGCGCGCCCGAATCGACTGTGGCGCCCCCTGGCGACGAGGTGGTGTTCGTGTGCGAGACCAATTTGCCGCCGGAACATTTCGAATGGAGCTACGCCTCGAGTCGCAGCCAAGGGCCGCGCGCCTTCAAATACCTAAAATCGTCGAGCGGCAAAGCCAATTACAATCTAACCAGCATTACGCACGATAATCACATCACCCGGCTGCGCGTCATTGTGCGGCCGGAGACGCTGGGCGAGTATCGATGCGTGGCCTGGTTTGGACCGCTGGCCGTCACCTCGACCACAGCCCGCCTGGAGTTGGCCAGCATTAGTGGTGGCGAGATTGGTAAACGGGACCGTTGGCGCGTTGCGGCCGGCAACACGGTGCTGTGGCATTGTGGCCATGTCGCCTCCAATCCGGCGCCCAGCTGGAGCTACTATTACAATGCCATCGAAATGCCGGCAGCATCGACGCTGAGCGACAACAACGGAACACTGCTGCTACCAGCTGTGAGCACGGCGAGCAGCGGCAGCTACAGCTGCGTGGCCACCAATACCGCATCCGGTGTGCGGGTGACGCTGCCCAGTCGCTTGGAATTGCAGGTGCCGAGCGCGGCGTTGCCGAGTGCGGCGCCTGCCCTGCTCAGCGGGCAGCGTGTGCGCCGCGAGGTGGTAGCCCGGGTGGGCGAATCCGTGCTGTTGCTGTGCCCGGGCGTTGGCTATCCGCCGCCCACTGCCGTCTGGAGCAGCCCCAATGTGACCGGTGCCATCTACAACAATCGCACGCGTGTGCTGTCCTATGGCCTGCGAATTGAGGCACTGCAGCCGCTGGATGCGGGCACCTACATCTGTTATCTGGACAACGGCATACGGCCCGCCCTGGAGCACTTTATACAGCTGGTGGTGCAGCAGCCGGCGCGCATTGTGCGCCCGCCCAGCGCCAATCTGACCAACGAGGGCGAACGCATGCACCTGGAGTGTGCGGCCACGGGCATGCCCATGCCGGAGATCTACTGGCTGCTCAATGGCAAGCACAGTTCGTTCGACAACGAAACGAAGATACTGCATAACGGCTCCCTGATCCTCCAGCAAGTGCAGAAGCGACACGCCGGCTACGTGCAGTGCTTTGCCCGGAACAGTCTGGGCGAGGACAGTGCCGGCACAGTGCTGCAGGTCAATCCCAAGCAGTTGCCGAACCCTGAGGGCACCCAACAATCCACGCGACCCGCCCACAATCGCAAGCACAAGCAACAGACGCAAATGGTGCCGCCATCGGCGCCCAATGTCACCCGACTGTCGGACGAGTCCGTGATGCTTCGCTGGCATGTCGTGCGCAACGAGGGCCTGCCCATCCAGTTCTTCAAGGTGCAGTACCGGCTGCTCACGGCCAGCGGCAAGCGCAAGAGCTGGCAGACGACCAACGAGAATATACCGTACGGCAAGCAGCGGCACGACTCCGGCGCCGATGTCAAGAATTTCACGTCGTCCGTGACGGGCTTGGTGCCGGATAACAGCTATCGTTTCCGCATCATGGCCGTATACTCGAACAACGACAACAAGGAGAGCAGCACCTCGGACAAGTTCTTCTTGCAGCGCGGCGCCAGGCTGGCGCCCCTGGCCGTGCCCGAGCTGGTGGACATCGAGGAGGACTCGCTAACGGCCGTTGTGCTGCACTGGCATCTGCCCAGCGATGCGGACGAGCAGCTGATATCGGGCTACTACGCCTACTATCGTCCGTCCGCCTCGGCTGGCGAGTACCTCAAGGCGACCATCGATGGCGCCCGGTCGCGCAGCTTCCAAATCTCCGCCCTCGAGCCGGGCACCATTTACGAATTTAAATTGCAATCGTTTAGCGCTGTGGCCGCTTCCGAGTTCAGTGACCTCAAACAGGGACGCACCCAGCGACCGCGGGCGAGCACCACAGCACAGCCGGCGGTGCATGCCGTGGACACCACCACGCCCAGCCACAACGAGACGTTCAACATGAGTCCAATGCTGACGGGCACCATTGGCGGCGGTGCACTGCTCGTGCTGCTGGTGGTCAGCGGCTGCCTGTGCCTGTGCCGACGGCGCAGCTCGCGCGGCGGCAATCAGCAGAACAAGCCGCGCCTGGCCGAGCTGCGCGAGGACTTTGTGCCGCTGAACACCTGTTCGCCGAACAAGCCACGCACGCGACACATACACATTACGCTGAATCCGCTGGCGCAACAGCAGCAGCAGCAGCAGCTACAGCAGCTGCAGCACGAGGAGAAGGACATGCAGGACAACGATATGGGTTACTTTCAACGCCAGCCCGTCGTCTACGATGCGGAAACGTTGGGCTTTAACGGACTCGCACGCATGTCCTCCTCCTCGCTGCGACGCTCACAACGCACGCTGGAACGTGCCGCGGCTGCTGCTGCTGCTGGCGGCGGCTCCGGCGGCAACAATAACAATCTGAATCAGCCCACGGACACCACGCTGGCCACCTCTGCGGACAGTCCTCGGCTGCAGGCGTCCAACAAGCCGGGACGTGTCATTCTTAAGCGCGCCCGTTTGTCCAGCCGTTCGGAGAATCTCTCTTCGGGCAGCCTGAACAGCGTGGGCGTGTAAGCTCGTGATCTTTAGTCTATATACAAATATATATATATTTATATATATATATATATATATATGAATGTATGCTATTCCTCTACCTCTGTTTTAAAACTTTTTTAACTTCAAATGACATCTACTTAAACAGTTTGTGCTATTTGTACAAATGCGTTAGCTCCTAAGTACTTAATTAGTTTTCAACAATTTAGTTTATATGTTTTACATATATATAGAGCGTATTTAGCTCGCATGTGCATTTTTATAGTCTATAATATACGTCTAATATAGTTAGTCTTCCACCTCTTGATATAAGTCGAAATTCTGTACTGATAGCCTCATAGTTTTGTAAAAAAATTACAATAAAATTTGCTAACTTTCCGAAAAAAACGAACACAAACTTAACTTCTATATTATATATATTACAACTTTTTGTTGAAATTAAAATCATTAAATTTTGGTAAAGTTTCCTTTCGTATTAAATAGTTTTTATTACCAACTGAATTTGGTATATACAAATATTTAAGTTGAAATAGAGTAAATTGAAACAGCGTCAACTATCTCTAAATTTCAAACCAACTGTCTGATATGCAATTAAATATACCTTGATTTCCAAAAGTGCCGCTAAGCATTATATATATACTTTATCAAGAATTTAGCCGATATCATCAAATTGATAATCAATTTTAATTATTATTAATTCTTTTAGGTATCCTGTGAAGCAGTTTTATATATAAATATACATATATATATATATATTTATTTATATTTACATATGTATCAGACGCAGCATTTGCTGACTCATATTTTACAGTGCCACAGTTAAACTGTTATCGTTACAATATGTTTTACCTGGGACGCTATAAATCAGCAAACATTTGTGCAGCTGTTCGTACTTAAAAATGTGTATAAAATACAGCTAAAATACACTTTTTAGGCTCTTTATTGGCATCTTATGTATTTACAATACAGCCAAGCCACAGAAAAATGTCGTTTAATGCTTAAAATTCAAATTTCTGTACGATAGACGGCCGATAAGTTGCTTCGATAAAATTAAATACACTTCTGCATGGAAAAAACGATGGCAACCTTCACAGCTGTCAGCTGTCAAACCACCTAAAATAATTGGGTCGTACCAAAATTTATAATAGTAACATTTTTGGTGGTTTTTATCTTTTGTTTGTAAAATTTAAATGTTTGACCAAAAATCTAAAACACAACAATAAACAAATCACAATTTAATTACGTAAATTAAAGCACGCTGCAAAGCAAGAGAAAAAGCAAAGCTAAAACTGTCCATTGTTATAGATTGGCGAGGCCTGCTCCAAACAAAAGGAAAGGAGTTCGGAATCTTGAGAGGAAGTTATAGTTTAGAGAGACCGAGAGAGCGAGGAGCGGCAAGATGTCGAACCTATCAGTGGGGCAGATGATAATGGATGCGCAGCGTATGGCCAGTCGGGTCAAGGATTTGGATGCGCTGGGCACCGCGCTGCTCGAGGAAGCGGAGACCAATAATCGGCTGGTAGAGAGCTTGCGGCAATACCAGGACGATATTGAGTCCCTGAATCGTATCTCGAATAACAAGACAAACGTGGACATGGTGAATCGCATACAGCAACAGAATGTGAACAGCTCCGAAATATTAAAGGAGAATCGCGAACTGAAAATCTGTATCGAGGACTACGAGCGGGCCATGGAACTGATGATGCAAAAGTACCGCGAACACACAGTCACCAAGGTGCTGGACAGTAAATTCAATTTCAAAGAGCTGTACAACGAACGCCTGTGGCAGGTGATACGCGAACAGCGTGAAAAAATCAACGAAATGGCCGCGGTCATGCACCGGGCGGCCACCGCAGATGATGAGAACGTGCAGCGGGAACTGCAGACAATATCACAGCTGCGTATGGAGAATGAAACGTTGCGCGAACTGTTGCAAATCTCGAGGCAGTACGGCTCAGCGCAGCGGCCCATACGCGAGGGCGATCACCTGCTTGAGGAGAAGGCCGTACAAACGGACAACAATCAGACGGATGACTCTGCGGACGATCTGTCCATATCGGGTGCTTCGGTGGAGAACATGAACAACAATTCAGTCATACAAATGTTCAGCGGCCCCGAGCTGGCCGGCAACACCAGCAATAATTCAGCAAACACTGCCTCAGTAAACCCGCCCAGCGCTGCTCAGCTGGCCAACACAGTTGGCGATGCTGTTGCCGCTGCTGCTGTCGATACTGTGGAAAATCTAAACGCCAATGAGAATAACAATGGTCCTGCTGCGCAGAGCACACCAGAGTCTAGTGGCAAGGGTGCTGCGCCGCCGGCGTCGACGGCGACGGCAGCGACGACGCCAAATGACATAGACGAGGAGCACACGCTGCCCGCTGTGGGTGCAGTCGTTGCTGGCAATGCAACATGATAGGTGCTGGTACAGCAACATCTGGATTGCATTGTCATCAACGTCATCGCCAGTCAATCATTGTTAATTTGTATTCGCTAAATATCACATCTTTGATTTCCGGCGCAACGCATTCTCTTATAAACAACACTCACACACACATATACACACACAAATCATATACACACCCATACACATATGGTTACTCTGCATTAGTACATAGCGACTAATAATCTCTAAGTAATTTATACATACAATATATATTGTCTAAACATAGCGCAACAAAACGCTCATCAAAAAAATTTAATACACACTCACACACTCTGTAATCCATGTTGTACTCTTTCGACTTATGATTTAATAAATACCACAATAGAAACCCTTTGATGGATTGAAACTTTATAAATGTTTTGAAATTTCCAAAACGAAGTTCGTGAAGATTATAAAGAGAGAAGCTATGCCCTACATCATTTTTATTTGGCTGATGCGGAAATGTAGAAAAATTCTCCGCTCTATAATATTAAATAATTCTTTTTAAAATTTCAATAAAAGCGAGATAATCTAGGAATGCCTCTGTTAGCTACTTCTTTGTTAGCAGATCATTTTTAAGGATCAGCATCAAACGCTGATGTGACTGGTTCGTCGTCTATTTCTGGTCAACCGTAAATTTCTAGCGCGACTCCAGTTTAGAGTGGATGCATATCTTTCCCTGGCAATTCTAGCGATTTTGGCTGACACCATTGGCGACAAATATATATAGAAACTATAAGTTTCCTTTTTTAAACTAATGTCTACTAAACTTTCTGTTAAATCACACACTTCATGTGTATGCACTAGCCTGGAATTCGAAACTAGGCCCGGACAATGTTCGGTTGTTTTAATGCCTGGGCCTCAAGACAATTCAATTGAGGGCTTGAACTTTGGTTAGTAAAATTTACACTAATTGAAGTCTATATGTATGTTGAAGTCTTGGAAAATTATATTTATTTTTTAGTATTTTTTTATTCCACATAATCTGACTTTACGTAATAATTACCACCACCAATTCATGTAAATATTTATTAAACAGTGGGCTAATTGCATCCAGCTTACGAGTTTTTATTTAATTAAGTACATTAATTATACAACCTTTTATTTCGCTATTATCATTGTTTCGTAATTTAACAATTTTTTGTTTTTTATTTATTTATTTAGGTAACAATAGTTACCTTAAACATAATTTCGCCAGGTTTTCAAATAGGTTTGGCTTAATATAAAAACTTTGCGATTTAAAAATTGTTCATTTAAATAAGGAACAGGGTATCGTTCGCCAATTAAAGTCTTTGTTCGCATATCTCAAAATAAGAGCGAGAGAGAGGAGAGAGAGAGAAGGAAGCAATGGTCGAATCACTTGCATTCTCCGTGGCTAGTTTGAGCTTTTTGAATTTATTTAAATTTAGTTTCTCGTCGATTTTCAAAACGTTCGCAACGTAAAATTAAAGAAAGACGCGTCGGCCCGGAAAAACGGTTTGTCTTTGCAATTGGTGGGAAAGAGATGCACGCATCTGTATAAGTATATTTCGAGTGCTCAAGCGATCGATGTTATATCAAAAGAAAAAAACCCATAGCATATATATATATATATATAGCTGCATATATGTACATGTGCGTCAAGTGAAAATTCCAATTTGGAAATGTTGCTCGCTGTGAATTTCGAAATTCTGTAATAGAAAAGTAAACAAATATTTTAATATCGTGGTAAAATATTAACAGATCAGTTGGGAAAGTTTGCATTTGAAATCTTTAAATGGGATATATTGAAAGTGCGCTGCCATTTACGAAAAATGTGTTCTATTTTTAAAACACAGCTAATTTTTCAGCCGTAAATTCGTATAAAGTGAATATATTCCAAAATTGAAACAAACAAAACGTGAAAATATTTAATCTCTCAAAAATACTAAAAAAAAGTGAATCTTTAAAAAAAAAAAAAAAAAAAAATTCGATGCTGCAAGTGAATAAATAAATAAATAATTTCTCATTTTTTATAAAATATACCATATGTGCAATCTAAAAGAAGTCAATAAGCTGAAACTGCGGTTACGCAATTAACCGTTTGGTAAATGAAAAGTTGCGCACAGTTTGCGGACGTCTCACGGATCCGGAGCAGATGCAGCGGCTGCGGCGTGGCCTCGTTCCCACTTGCCCAGCTTCAAATTCAGCTAAATGCGGAATCTTTTTGTGTAAGTCAAACGTTCTAAATTTGCGACAACCAAATTAAATACACACATATGTCTAGTATATACTTAGGTTAAAAACGTTGATAATTATTTTTAACGTGCTAGGGATTTGCAATGTTGTCCCTCCCATTAAAGAGAGCGATCCCAGGGCGCGCTCTCATTTAAAGAGAAACCCACGGTACTCTCGTTCGCATGCTCTCTTTTGAGTGAATCAAATTTAGCACTCAATTTGTATAATTTAATCGCTTTCTTGATTATTTTAATTGCCGGAAAACATGCGCAAACGTTCAATTTCTGCATGCGCGTTTCCCACCTGTGCAGAGCGCAGGTTTTCTCTTCTTTACTCTCGCTCTCTGCGACTCTCGCGCGTTCTCTCCGGCTCTCTGGCGGCGAGTGACTAAAAATATATAAAAGAAGTGTAAACATTTGTTATTGTTTATATTTACAAATAGTCTCATGTTTGTCTATATAAACAATCAGGCAAGTCCATCTTTTGTTTTTCATCAGGTGTTCATAAACAGGAGGCTATTGAAATAATTATTTGGTTGCTTGAAATAAAGTAGCTCGTAAATTTAAATTTTATATAAATTATATTCTTTTATTCGGCAAACTATTTTTGAATCTATTCAGTTCAGTTCTGGTTTATGTAAAATTTTGGAGCAACATTTTGATTGGTGGATTTCTCAAATTGCTTAGCAAGTTTTAAATAAATTGTTATCCAACTGACTCATACATATACATACAAATACTTACATAGTACTACCTAGACTATCCATTGGGCTTGGTGTTAAATAAAAGGCTATCAATTAAATTTTTAATTTCGAACAAAATAAGTAGTTAAACAAAATAGTTTTTTTTTAAATTGTAAAAAAACCTGATTAAGCCCGCAATACCAATATTTAAAAACAAAATTCATTGATCCCATAATATTTTTCTTAAAAATGTAATTAATATAGAAAAGCTGCTTGAACAATCATACATTTAGGCGAACCAATAATTTGAATAGTTTGCAGCTAGATGAGGATTTTGATGAAATATCGCTATGAATAAACATGATGCATGATAATTTGATGCAATTTTTAATTGTTTTGCAAACTTAGCGTTAAATATTTCATTTCTTAAAATTTATATATTTGGAAAGGTGTTTACATCTTTCACTTATTCTTTTATTTCTATTCGCAAATAATTATGTGTTTTCGAAAATCTACACCTAGCATAAAGATTAGCGATCAATTACAAGACACAATTGGCTCAAGGTTTATTGAACTATGTCATTACAAACAAAAATAATTCGCTTGAGATATTCGCGAACTAAGACAAAGGAGATGCAGAATGGTTGATTGGTTTACAGAATTACGGAAAACCAATATATTTGAATATCTCGTTGGCACAAAATGTTCTACATTTTATGTACAGCATTCTTCAGTTTACTTGGATAAAAGCCAAAATTCCACTTCGTTGTTTAAAATGAAAACGTTTAAATTTAGTTGATGCCCTGCATATGATAGTGTCCACTGTAAAAATGAGATGCAGAGCCCAGTCTAAGTAGCATATGCCCCTCATAGCAGGTGAAACACTTACGTCTTTCGATTGTGCATAAAGAAAATTTTTTTTATTGCGTTATCTATAATTAAAAATAAATAAAACCTGACGCTAAATTTTCGATTTTTATACTTACTCAAGCACAAAGATATTGCTAAAAACAAAATAAATTTAATCCTACTTGTATTATATTAAAAGTCGAAGGCACCTAACGGTCAATATACTTTGTTTCAGCTATGCCAACTTGGCAAAATCACAGAAATGCAAAATCAGATGTTGCCAACTTAACGCACTATCAATGTTATTTAATGTTGAAAAACCGATTAATTATTGAACTGTCAATAATCTTAACAAAAAAAATAGAAGCAATTTCAATTACCTTGCAGTTATTTATATTATGCAAATTGAGTGTAAAAAGTAAATACATTATCTGAAATATATTTATTTACAGAAAAGCGAAGCTGATAATTTATATAAAAACAGATGCATCATCTGTACCCATCGCTGAAAGGTGATCAGCTCTGCCCCCTCGGGTTTCACCCTCAGACGCGTTATCCCACAAGATGTAAGCGCTGTTTTCGGGATTACAAAGAACACGGAGCCCGAAGAGGGGGTGACGATGTGGCCGCATCCTCGCCAAATCTTTCCGATGCGCAAAGTTCGCGGTAGGCAAACATCCTTAAAAGACTTGGATATATAAGACTTTATTTTATGATACACTCTATTTTTCCTATAGGCCCTCATCGCGAACATGGACATCTACGCAGAACTTAACCAGCGCGAACTCAAGCAACAGCAATGATATAGGTATGATTGACAGACTTAACAATATTCGTATGATTCCTGTTTACATAGGAACATGTCAAAGTTTCTCAAATTTAATTTCATTCAGTGGTATTAAAAATTTGTATGATACCACAATAATTAAATAATGTTAAATGCTCTGCGAACAATATAATTTCATGTAGCACTACTGGAAAGTCTTTTGTGTAGACATTTTTTGCTTTAAATTAATAACTAGTAAACATTTTAAAATCTCTTAACATGACTAGAGTGCATTTTTTTTATCGAGAAACCATATAGACATAATATATTGTAGAGATTTAACTTTGTACCGCTTATACAATTTCATAAAAATTTGTTCCAAACAAACAAAGCTATTTTATACTAAAATTTAACTGAAAAGTAATAATGTTATATGTTTTTAATTTTACCTACAATGTTTTGAGAGAGCTTAAATTTGTTGTATTGCGAAAGTTTTTGTAGTAGTAGTCAATTTTTTATTATTATTGGATTATTTTTTTATATACACTTTTTAAAAAAAAATCTTAAGCAATTTTGTTATTTTAAATGAGGTGTATGTATATGTATTTTGGAACTGCTCCAATAATTATATTAGTTAAATTGTTTGGTATTTAAGCAATTAATTTAAAAAATGTTAAAAACTCTGTAAAACTAAGTTTATATTTATACCTATGCAGATGGAATTTAAATAGGGTATATTCTTCATTTAGACTAAAGCAGCTTTGTCCGTTGTCTATGATCTGTCTATCACAAACAAAAATTATATTAGTCTGTGAATTCAACCTTGAACCGAACCAGTTGCACAAAAAGTCAGTTGAATTTTATATGTTTATACTCGTTCACAAAGTGAAAAGAGTATATAGGATTTGTGCAATTTGCGTCTTGCTGTGTGTCTGTATGAACCCAATTTTTTTCGCCGCTATTGAAGCTGGCGACTTCAAACTTGGAATATATACTCGTGTATACCCGCGTCAGACAAAATGTTTAGATTTTTATGCCACGCCCACTGGGAGGCAGGCAATTTATTTTTAATAATGCATATATTCGAAATGCAGAATCAATCTAGAAGATAAACCATGAATAAAATGCCATCAGACGTGAAAATCGGTGCAGTTTTGACAAAGTTATGGGCGTTTGAAATATGGGAGCTATGGATCCGAGAGGTTTACATGTCAAAATTTTTGTCAATTTTTGCATGATTTTTGACAAAAAATTTGACCCCCTCAGAATCGGTTTTAATGTTGTTTTTTATACTAATTATGACAACCACAATCGATAAAAAATAGAAATTCCGATTTCTAAATTTTGAAAAAAAAAATTTTTTCCAAAATGAGTATCGGGGGGTACATGCTTTTTTTTCCAAAAAATTCAAAAAAAATTTATTTTCAATAATGTAAATATTTGAAATGCAGAATCAATCTAGGAGATAAACCATGAACAAAATGCCATCAGACGTAGAAATCGGTTCAGTTTTGACAAAGTTATGGGCAACCACAATCGATAAAAAAGAGAAATTCCGGATTCTAAATTTTGAAGAGAATCATTTTTCCAAAATGCGTAACTACTGTGTACTGTGAACGAGTATTACACAGTCGGCTACGTCCGACTGCAACGTTCTTACTGGTTTTCTAATGGTTGGGTTTAATTTTAGCTTTTGGAACATGTCAAAATGTATTTAAAAATACCATAAAGTTTTGTGTTCTTTTAAATTAGATATATAATATGTTTCTTCTAAACTTATAAGAAAGTCAGGAAACGATGTTCGAACCAAAATTAGAGTTTATTGAAACGGAAACGTAGTTTCCTGAACCAAACCTAAAGGCGAGCCAATGTGAATTGTCAACCGAACCACTGGCAATTTTAAGACTCTAAATTAATAAAAATAATACTTTCGTTCGTTTCGAGTAGACAGAACTATCTTCTATTAAATTAAATTAAATTGCAAGAGGTTAGAAATGAGTTAAGCTTTACATAAGTATTTTTTTTAAAGAAATTACTCTTTGATTGATACTGATTGATATTGCTGATATATAGATTAATTTGATACACATGTCTGCAAGGGTATTATATATTCGGCACGCCGAAGTCTAAGCCGTTTTTCCTTTCATGTTTTCTGTACGTCTCTCTCACCAATTTAACTGAAATTCTTGCACCAACTGTACTGTATCGTGTGCTCGTATCACTCTCTATCTTTCTCTGTCGTGCTCTCTCTCTCTCTCGCACTCAACACTAATCTGCATAACGTTTGTTAACACTGTTTTGTACTACCATCGTGTGTGCTGTGCTGTTGCGCTGACGTAATCCTCTCTTACCGCACTGTTACGTAACAAATAACGGCACATTTGGCTGGCCAACGCTCATTCATTTGACACGGGCTTGTGGACACCGCCATCGCCGAATAAATACCAAAAAATAAAAAAACTGTAACTGTGAACGTGACTGTGATTGTGATTGTAACCCAACACAATGTTGATCTTGATGTTGATGGCCAATCCGCTGCTTGCACTTGCATTCGCATTTGCATTTGCATTTGCCGCACTCGATGCTTTTACTCAACTCAGTTGTACACTTCAATGTAGAGCTCAAGAAGCGTCCGCAGTCCTGGGCCTCAACGCCGGACATCGATGAGCCGGACAACGCCGCGCGACGCCCAACGGCCGCTGCTGCGGCGGCGTCGTCGTCGTCGTCCTCCTCCCGTCCAGTCGACGATCACAATGTGGCAGTCACCCTGAAGCTGCCCGTGCCGCCGCGCCGCCACACAACCGCCTTGGATATCAATGAGGTAAATAACATTTTTAATATTAACATTAACTTATTCTCAGTCTTAAAAAAAATACAAAATTAACATTCAATGAGGTAAATAATACAGTTTTTTTTTTACATACGTAAACAGGGCAAAGTGTTTTTTGATTAAATTTTGGATCTGTCAAACAGTGAAATACGCTATTTTTACTTACCCATGTAGAGCTTTAAAATTAAATTGATGCAAATTTTATAAAAGATTTATAAAAGAACAATTAAAAGTAAATTTTCTGGAAAGTAAAAGTCTTTAAAAAAGAGTGTGAAGCCAGACAGATTAGTTTTCATAAAAACGAACTCAAACACGTTTCCGAAGAATACTCCTGAAAATCTTTAAGAAATAGTTTGAAGCCAGTCATATTTTTAGTCGTGAGAACGAATAAATTTTACACATTCTTTTTGTGCGTCGATCACCAATTAGTTAGTTAGACAGTCAGTCAATCAGTCAATTAATCAGCCAATTAGCCATTTAGTGAAACAGTCAGTCAGTCAATCAATCAGTCAGCCAGTAAATAAATCAGTCAGCCAGTAAGTCAATAACTTAGTCAATCAGTTAATTAGCCACTTAGTCAGCCAGTCAATCAGTCAGTCCGTCAATCAATCAGGACACTCAGCTGTATAAATTAAAACAATTTATTGCTTTAATTTCGAATTGGTAGCTAAATCATTCAGTCAGTCAACCAATCAGACAATCAGTCCGTACATCAGCCAGTCAGTCAATCAGTCATTTAGCCACTTAGTTAAGCAGTCATTTAGTAAGTCAATCAATCAATCAATTAGGACAGATATTAAGCTTCTTATACCAATCATTTCCCATTGGCAGGTGGAACAAACGCTCACGCAAGCCCGAGTCACATCCTCCCCCAGTAAAACTTCAAGTATTCCAGATGAGCTAGTCATCCTATCGACAGACAGTCTTGCCGAGCGCGTGCGCAAAATGAATCTGCTGAAGAAGCAGCGCAGCCTGAACTCCAGGGAGAACAGTCGGGAACGTTCCGTGCCGCGCAGAGATGAGTAAGTGCCACCAGAGGCAAAAAGAAACCTAATTCACTTTGCGTTCACAGGGAAAGCGAGTCTACATTGCCACCGCCGGATCGGCCGGAGCGCAGCAAATCCGGCACATCGCTCAACCAGCAGGCGGAACTGAAACGCGCCTCCCTGCCGCCCAAGAAGGTTGCAACGGCAACAACGCCCACTGCGGCAGCAACCACCGCATCAACAGCAGCAGCGGCGGCGGCAGCGGCAACAACCACAACAACCACGTTGAAATCTGCATCCTTAAGCACGTCGTCAACACACACGGAAGCCAAGATCTCGGCAGCCAGTTCCAGCTCGAGCACGCGGCGCAAGGAAACGGAAGTCAGCAACGGCCGGGATACCAAAAGACAAACCGTGCCGGCAGCGGCAACGCCAACAACAACAACAACGGCCGCCAGCACGCTAAAGGAGCAGATGGCGGGACTGCGCTCCGATTTGGAGGCGATGAAGGCGCGAGCGGAGCGCGCGGAACGTGAGAAGAGCGATATACTGCTGAGGCGGCTGGCGTCGATGGACACCGCCTCGAATCGCACGGCGGCCTCGGAGGCGCTCAACCTGCAGCAGAAGCTGAACGAGATGAAGGAGCAGCTGGACCGCGTGACGGAGGACAAGCGCAAGCTGAATCTGCGCATGAAGGAGCTGGAGCACAAGGACAGCCAGTCGGAGCTGAAGCGCAAGCTGCAGGCGGCCGAGCAGATCTGCGAGGAGCTCATGGAGGAGAATCAATCGGCCAAAAAGGAGATACTCAACCTGCAGGCCGAAATGGATGAGGTGCAGGACACGTTCCGCGACGACGAAGTCAAGGCCAAAACGAACCTCCAAAAGGATCTCGAGAAGGCGACCAAAAACTGTCGCATCCTAAGCTTCAAGCTGAAGAAGAGCGAGCGCAAGATCGAGACACTCGAGCTGGAGCGCCAGAGCTCCTACAACGCCGAGCTGTCCGCGAAGGTCAAGAAGCTGGAGGAGGAGCTGCGCTTCTCCAGCGAACTGACCCGCAAGCTGCAGGTGAGTCCGCTTCGCACATCCGCCGAGCTCACCTGATTCGATGCACTTTCAGACTGAGGCCGAGGAGCTGCGCAATCCCGGCAAGAAGAAGGCGCCCATGCTGGGCGTGCTGGGCAAATCCACATCGGCGGATGCGAAAATCACGCGCGAATCTCTGACGCGCGGTGGCTCGCAGGAGGATCCGCAGCATCTGCAGCGCGAACTGCAGGACTCCATTGAGCGCGAGACGGATCTGAAGGATCAACTGAAATTCGCCGAGGAGGAGGTAAGCCCACAGCCACACGCCCACACAGCAGCTCTGATTAATCAATTTGCCAACTTCACGCGAAGCGGCGCGAACTCAAAGCGCGGGCGTCCAGACACCGCTCCCAAGTGAATCGGGGCACCCAAACGGGTGACATGCTGGCGATTCCTTTAGGCTTTCCGCGTGCCACACAGACGGCGCCCCTGGTCCGCAGTGATGCCGCCTCCAATACGCCAGCCGCGCCCGCCCGCCAGGCCACGCACACGCAGACCCACTCGATCGAGGGCTGCGACAGTGCCACGCAGACCAGCTTCGAGCTGAGCACCGGAAATGTTTCCGTTGAACGTGAAACTTCTCCGTTTCTGTCGCTCTTTGCACCCAGCACCTCGGCCAGGGTCGTCAATTCCACCTCTTTGCTCTTTCCCAGCGCCATGTCGCATGTGCTCCTGGCGGGCGCCAGTGCAGGTACCTAGCACAACTCCTCCCCCACCCACTAAGATCTCACCAGCATTGGCCACAGGAGCGCAGAGCGCAGAAAACAATAGCCATAAATAGTAGATCCTCAATAAAATACAGCCCAGCAAGTAAGAACGTCGCAGTCGGGCATAACCGACTAGGCAATCCTCTTTCCCAGTAGAATAACTGGTTAAAATTGTCTACTAGAGGCTATTAATTATTATTCTTATATTCTTATATTGTTTCTAGCTTTAAAACTCTGGTAAATTAAATCGATTTATCTCGCCCATAGCAGGCGTAGTCAAAAACTCTTATTACTATATCTGAATGCGGGTATACACGAGCATATTTTCCAAGTTTCAGTTCCGGTTAGGTTTCGAATGAATTTTTATGTAAGTCTTATGATTTTAAAAATTTTACAATATATTAAGCCCAAATTGCACTCTATGTTTCTTAAGATATAAACCCAAAACTTCCTAAAATTCAAATACTAAAATTGGAAACAAGAAAAAATATTTAATGCAAGAGGAGAAAGAAACTAGTTTTTTTTAACACAAATTTCAGTTTGCTAATATCATGCTAAGTAATATTATTAAAATACGCATATATTTATAATAGATGTGTATTTTATAAAAACCTAAAGCCTTCGATCTTCGATTTGTGTACCGTACTTGGTACCAACTTAAGAGATACCTTCTTTCGTAAGCCATAATATTGAATTTATACACGTTCGAGATACGTAAGAAAATTTTTCAGATACATTTATCGTGTTTCTATATAAGCAATATCTGACTTCTGTAAAGGTCTTTGCTGGTTTGGGTCTGTCCCAAATATGTAGAACAGTTGAATTTGTTGTTTCACTCTGTTAATAATATGTACTTGTTATTAATGTGTAAATATGTTTTAATATCCTTGCAGACAGTATTTCAATTTTAATCATTTCTTTTTTATTTGAACAAATGTTGCTCCTAAACCGAGAAATTTGATATATGATAGATTAAATTTTTCAACAAATACTTATGACATTAATCTGCAAGGGTATTCAAACTTCGGCAAACCGAAGCAAACTTTTCTTTCCTGTTTTCATTCAATGCTAACCCAGTAGATAGAATCTTTCGGCTTTATATTGGTACAACGCCATGTCAGGGCGCACTTTTTATCCTCGAATACGAGATTCTGGAAATCGCTATAATTTGAATTAACAACTGCATAATTTACATAAATCAAATGTGTGTTTTACATTTCAGGCTGAACATTTGAGGAAAAAGGTGACTCGTTTCGAGGATGAAAATGAGTCTTTGATGATGCAGTTGAAAAAAATGGCAACGCGCTCAAGAAGTACGATCAAAATTGTTCTCAAAGTAAAACCCATGACAAAACTATATACAATTTGAGAGATATATATACTAAATACTTACACATATTTTTTGAACATTTACTAATCAAAAAATTTGTATGTAAAGCTCAAAATTGAAGCATGAATCGATTTAAAGGGGAACAAAGAGAGATAAAACAAAATTGAAAGTGTTAATTTAAAAAAAAATAAGAAGAAATGATCTTTTGTCTATATTTGATGTTAGATTCGTGTAAATGGTTTTCGAACCCTGGTTCCATATACAGTTTCTAAAAGTAAAATATCTTTATTTACTTTAATAAATATATTAAAGAAGAGAAAAATAAATTTTTAAATTTTCAAAAATTTAGAATATATGAAGCTAGAAGATTTGTTTTCTCTTTAAATATGGTTTGGTTTAGATTTTCCCCTTATTTTTGGTTCATATTAAAATGTCAAATTAAATCGATTCTTGTACATGATATATTAACATATTTTCTTACGAACTAACGATATTTCTCATGCGCTTTTTAACGAATGAATTCAACAGTAATTTGCCATTTTTTGCGGCTGCTCATGAAGTGTGACTAACTGCGCCTAAAACAGCTACTAATCATTGACAGCCTGGCATGCTATCCAGTAACAATCCTTTCATTGATATTTCTCAACGATATCTAACTTTCGATATACCCTGTAAAACACACAGCTCGCAAGCTGAGCCCTGCGCCCCATGCCCATCGATTGGCGCCCGAGGTGCACGCGGATCGCGACGAGGGCATCTCCGATGAGGACGATCCGGCGGAGCTGCGCATTCTGCTCGAGCTGAACGAGCAGGAGGCGTCGATACTGCGGCTCAAGGTCGAGGATCTGGAGCGCGAGAATGCCGAGTCGAAGAAATACGTTCGTGAATTGCAAGCAAAACTGCGCCAGGATAACAGCAACGGCAGCAAGGGATCGCTGCTCAGTTTTGGCAGCGCCAGCGCCGCCGATAAGAAGCTGAAGAGCCTCAACGAGGAGCTGGCCCAGCTGCGCAAGACGCTCCAGGAGAAGGAGCAAAGTGTGGAGACGATGCGCGCTCAGCTGGCCAAGCTGACCACGCTGGAGACCGAGAACGAGAAACTGGCCAAGGAGAACAAGCGCCTGCAGCTGCTGCGCAAGACCAGCTCGAATGGCGAGGCCGAGCTGCCCAAGCTGAAGGACGCGCTGGCGCTGGCGCAAAAGGAGCGCGACGAACTGACCGCCCGGGTGAAGCGCATGCAAGTGGAGGCGGAGGGCAAGCTGCCGGCACGGACGCCCAAGCGGGTCAACGATCTGACGCCGAAGAGCCATCTGAAGAAGTGGGTGGAGGAGCTGGAGGATGAAATCAGCGAAATGCGCGTCCAGCTGGGCAGCAGCGGTGTCAGCCAGCTGAAGACGCTGCAAACGACCAAGGAATCTCTCGAGGAGGAGCTGCACAAATGCAAACAGAAGCTGGCGCTGGCCGAGGGCGATGTCCAGCGCCTGAAGCTGCTCAATGGCAGCAGCAGCAAGGCCAAGGAGCTGGAGCAGAAGCTCAAGGGCAGCGACGAGGAGGCCAAGAAACTCAATACCAAACTCAAGGACTTGGAGGACAAGCTGAAGAAGCAGGAAGCCCAACTGAAGCAGACCGAAGCCACAAAATCGACGCTGGAGTCGCAAAGCAAGCGGGAAAAGGAGAAGCTAGCCAGCTTGGAGAAGGACCTGGAGAAGCTGGGCAAGGAGCGCGAGAAGCTGGAGTCAAAGATTGGCCAGCTGGACGGTGAGCTGCTGAGCGCCAAAAAGGCGGCGGAGAAAACGAAACTTTCGCTCGAGAAGGACATCAAGGAGCTGAAAACAAAGGCCAGCAAATCGGACAGCAAACAGATGCAGGAGCTCAAGAAGCAGCTGGAGGAGGCACAGAGCACGCTCAGCGTCGAACAGAAGCGCTACGAGGAGCTGAACAACCACTGGGAGAAGCTATCCGAGGAAACCATCCTCATGCGCGCCCAGCTGACAACCGAGAAGCAAAGCCTCCAGGCCGAATTGAACGCCAGCCAGTATAAGCTGGCGGACATGGACACCATACGCATCGAACGCACCGACATGGCCCGCAAGCTGAACGAGGCGCAGAAGAAGATCAAGGAGCTGGAGGTGAAGACCCTCAAAACGGGCAGCAGCAGCGACTACGAGCGCAGCATGCTCAAGAACAAGCTGGCGGAGAAGGAGCACGAGTACGAGCGTCTGCGGCGCGAGAACGAGATGAACATCGATCTGGTGTTCCAGCTGCGCAAGGATAACGATGATCTGAACAGCAAGCTGAGCGACTTCAATCGCATCGAGCAGGCGCAGTCCTCCCTCAATGGCCATGGTGCCCGGCGCGAGGCCGAGATCAAGGAACTGAAGGAACAGTAAGTGGCTGAGTTGGGTTGGAGTATATTCAATAAGGCTTAATTGACTTAGGCCGGGACTCTTTAAGTGCCAGTGAATTAAGAGGTGTATCGGATTGGAGTGAAACAATGGGATAGAAAATACCATTACCCGGGATCTGTTAACAGCTTTCTTTATGCCAAGCTAGCTAGACTTCCCAGGTCGCTAAGGACAAAATCTTGGAGTCAACGATTTAGTCTTCTGAGATATGCACAATAGTTACTCTAGATGCTTTAATTTCTACTTATATGCATAGCTCTAGTCTAGTTGGGGAGCCTTTGGCATTTTTTGCTTTGCGAATTTGTTCAGATGTCAGTGTTAGATTCGAGTTTGGATTGGAATCTTCGACGATGTTAAATTATTTAATTTTGGGACAAATAGAGGATATCCAAATGTGAATATAGATTGTAGATTAAATAAATTTGCCACTTCTTCTTTAGAGGAGAATATTAGTAATCTGTCTGTAAAATTCGATGTATCTAGCTTTAAGACCAAGGAATATATACTTGTGGATTAAATCGAATCCCCAGTGGAAGTTGACAACAAATCTAAATCAATAAATCTAAAACGTTTATCCTAGACGGACAGCAAGATGGATATTACATAAACCCCTTCGTGAACGAGGGTAAAAATTAAACAAAACAGGGCTTCAAATCTTTTCTTATCCATTTTAGTAATTTGAGAAATAATTCAAATCGTATAAAACACCTCCTGCTCTTATAGTCTCTGAAATGGACTCAGCTCAACTGAGCCTGATCGGGAGTATTTGCACTTTTTGCTTTCTTTTGGCTGTTATATATATATATATATAGGGCTCTTCCTCTCTCTGAACTCTCCTACTCATTGCAGACTACAAGCCTCTGAACTGCAGCTGAAGTCCGAGGTAGCCACGACGCGTTTGCGCTACGAGCAGCAGGTGAAGAACCTGAGTGGAGAACTCACCTCCATGCACGTAAGTGTTGAGGGCATTATCATGCGGATCGGCTAGTATATGCGAGCTATATTTTTATCGCGTTGCAGCGCCAATGTGAGCGCTTCAAGAAAGACAGAGATGCCTTCAAGCAGATGCTCGAGGTGGCGCAGAAGAAGATCGGCGACCTTAAGGCCAACAACACGGGCCGACAGAGTCGCAGCTCCATGCACAGCAGCGATGACGATGACAAGAGCAAAATCGCGTATCTGGAGCAGCAGGTAAACTTTGCTACTTACCTTTGGTTTATGGGAAACTCACCAAGTGTGGCTTGCAGATTGGCCATCTTGAGGATCAGCTGGTGGAGTCGCGTCTGGAGTCCAGCAAGGTGAAGACGGAGCTTGTCTCGGAGCGCAGCGCCAATGAAATTAAGATATCGGAGATGCAGTCGAAGCTGAACGAGTTCGAGGAGGAACGTGTCATCGGCTCGGGCAGCACCAAGCTGCCCGGCATGAAGACCAAACTGGAACTGTCCTGGCAAAAGGAGCGCGAGGATCAGCAGCGTCTGCTGCAGGAGACATCCACATTGGCGCGCGATCTGCGCCAGACCCTATTCGAGGTGGAGCGCGAACGGGACAAGGAGCGGCTCGAGTCCAAGCGCAAACTGGACCAGACCAAGCGGTCGACGGAAGAGGAAATGGAGGAGGGTCGCAAAAAAATTGCGGAGCTTCAATGCGATCTGCTGGAGCTGCGGGACGTGCACGCCAAGCTGCGCACCTCCAATGAAAAACTACGAAGGGAGGTGAGCTGCAATTTTAATAGATACAGGGATGGACTTTGGATATTGAAGACTACTGGAGCTAATCAAAACCATTGAAAGTCGCAAATTATTAATATTCTAGGCTCAGTGAGGAATTTCCCCCACTTGTTTATTGGAAATGTCTTCCTTAAGGGTTTTTGAAAAGGGAATTTGTGCTATGAGCTCTTGCTAGTATTTTCCTAGCGAAACTCCTAAGGGTCCTTTTGAAATTTTTGGCAAATTGTTTATTGGTTGTTGGTAATCAGAATATTTTTAGACCAACTTAGATTGTCTCAACTAATTTTGAAGCCTCAAGACCCCAAAAGTCAAGGCCTTTGCCGACTAGAATAATAAGGGGGACTAAAATGATATTAGGTTGCAAGGTCTCGAGGATCCTACCTCTTAATGTGGATTAGAGCTTAAATATAATATTATTTTGGGTATGTTTTAAAAAAAACCTAATGGTCTGCAGTTTAAAAGCGGGGAATATAAAGGAAATCTAAGATTCCAGAAGAATCCTAATCAGCTAAAATCACCCGCTCCTTTCCCAATAATCGTTGCAGCGAGAGCGCTATGAAAAGGAGCTCATCAAGCGGCGAATGGAACAGGATGGCGGTGAGCGGAAGGTGGGTGCGCTGCTGCAGACGGTCGACGAGCTGGTGAAGATAGCGCCGGATTTGAAAATCGTCGGCGGCTCATCCGGACGCAGCGCGTCCTACGCAGACAACAAACTGCGACCGGAGCAGGCGAACGTGCGGCGCAGTCGCAGTCCGTCGCCAACGCTGAGCAGCGCCCAGATCACCAATGTGCTGGCCCGCTTGGCGGAGGCCTCCGAGGAGCTGCGCAAGTTCCAGCGCCTGAACGAGGACGAACAGGAGCGCAGCCGCATACGACGCGGCAATCTACGTCGCGCCGCCTCCCAGGAGAACGATCCGCATGGCAGCACGAGCTCCGTGGCCAGTGCGGCCGGATCCCAACGGGGGCGGCGGCGGCGGCAGCGGGCGCTTATCCCGCAACTCGGCCAACAATGGCAGCCTGATACGCAAGAGTCTGTCCCTGGATCACTCCATACAACGCGACCAGGTAAGCTGTTGCCACGCCCGCGTCTGAGGGAATCTTATGCTGAAGTTCGCATTGCAGAATATTTGGCGTCAGGATGATGGCAGCGTGTCCTCCATGCAGTCCATCGATTCGGAGCTGGGCGGCCTGGTGCGCGACTCCAGCTTAGACTCGCGCCTCGATTCGCGCCTCTCCGGCGGCTCCACCCAAAGTGACATACCACGCGGACCGCGCAAGAAGAAGAAGGGCATCATGGGCAAGCTACGCAGTCTGACCAAAAGCAGTCGCAATTCCGAGAGTGAAATATCGGTGAGTGGAGAACCAGGCTGATTGCTGGACATGGGGTTACCCTCTACACACTTTTTATTGCAGATTCAAGGATCCGATTCGGACATAAGCGTAGCAAGCGACATGAGATCGAGCAAAAAGGATCTGCGTGGTCGCCTGTCGGGCATGTTCAAGCGCTCCGGCTCCAACTCACGCAGCGAGAGCATCGAACGGGCCAGTTCGGAGCAGCGACCCGTCGCCGTCACCGTCGTCGGCCATCCGGACGGACCACAGCCACGGGAGCCACCGCCAGCCAATGCGCTCACACCCAAGCCCATACGTTCGGTAGGTTTTTACGTCGATTGGACATGGACATCCGAATCCTGATGATCGATTTGCTTTTATTTCTATCACTCGCAGATTAAACCGCCAACGGGCACGCCCACCACACCAACCACAAGACGGCGCCAAGCCAAGTAGTCATCGTCAAATCTTTAGGATCATCATAGTTAGTTAGTTCGATCGCATCCTGCCTCAGTTCCCACTCGGTCGTCTGCGCATTTTGATACCAACTGCATTGGAACTTGAGTTTCATACCATCATAACTATTTATTTGACTTGCGAATGTTCTTTAAATTATATTTTTCATTTCGAATTTGAAATAAAAATGTACATTTTTTTTAAAGTGCCGCCTCTTCTCTTACTGCAGATTAGCGCTAAGTAAAATAATTAAAAATAAATAATACTTTTAGGATTTTTTTATTAGCAAACACTTACGTTTACATATACAAGTCCCGTAGCCACTAGATATAGTGCTAAATTTCTGATCAAAAACAAACAATCTTTGGCTGAAGGGGGTCTCTCCACTCTAGCAACGAAATAAATAATACTACTCGAGAGCAAAAATACAATAGCTTCCAACATTTCATAAATTTTATTACGAATACGTAAAATTTTTAAATTTGAATTTTAAGGCCAATTTCTGTGATTTAAAGAAATATAAAAAGCGTACTAAATAATATGGCTGCAAATAGCTGCTAATCGAACCGGTTCGAGCCCGGATTTAAATCCAAACCTGGGCCACTTTTTTCTATCAGGGTGCAATTTATTTTACCTAATCTCAAAAGCTAATATGTTGAACCAAGATTTTAACCAAAATATGGTTTCATTGACATGGGCAACTTGGTTCTCGAACCGAACCCAAAGGGGAGACATTGGTTTAAAGCGTGAACCAACCACCGTTAGAACGACGACAGAACACGCTAGTGACGAAGGATCAAAAGGCGACTACAGTACGAATTGATAATCGTAGTAGACTGCGATAGTCCGATCAGATCAAGTTATATACCGATGGAAATGTAACGTTGTAACTAAAAAATGTACATAAGACATTTGATAATTTATTTGGTCCCTGAGATACTATAGAGTACGAAAAAATTTAAAGATTAGAATCAATTTTATAGTTGTACAAAATTGGATATCAGATTAACCCCAAAACACTTCTCGCAACCAAAACAAAGAATATGCTTTCGTCACTAGATTGTTACGATTGCCATAAACCGGTTATCTAAAATAAAAACTGAATCATAACAAATAAAAAAATCTATTAGACATTAATCAGATTGATTGAATAGATAAAAAAAATTAGCAGATAAAGAGTTAAGGAAAGCAATTTGTGAAAGTTTCAACTGCCAAGGGACCCTCTTAATATTAAACATCAATATTGGGGCTTAATACCCGATACTTGGCACAAATTTGATATCTGAATGGAGCCAGAGTGCCAATGGAAAATGATCAATGCAGGTTAAATAAAAAGAGTGAGTGACATTTATTCTATTTACTTGCAATTTATGTATATATTCAAAGTATTTTGTTTTTGCTTAAAACTTTTTTTACAAACTACATTAATTGTAAACATAATTAGAAATTTGTAATTCATTTCGTGTATTTTAGTACTTGTTTCAAATGAATAAACAATTTAAATTTGAACTTGAATTTCCAGAAAAATAAAATATTTATATATTTATATTATCGATATACTTGTTTGTTTGGTAGATCTTTCCATTTCCATTTTTTTTAATTTTTCATTTTTAAATGTATTTATTTACTGTTTACAATAATGCTAAAAACCAATGCAATATGCGAACCAATTGTTTTCTTTCATATCATAAATAATATTCAACTTGCAATTGATGTCATTTTGAGTACGTGGCATGCCTAGATTTCTACACTATATATCCATATATATGGCTGTTTGGACAACAAAACAAAACATTGGCTTGGGCTTTGCTCGAAATAAAAAATATCAAGATCATAACATATATATATATTTTTTGTTTTTGTGGGTTGTGTGGTTTCTTTGCAATACAATTAGTATATTAGATACATACATATATATATATATATATATATATAGATATATATACATATACATATATATACATATATTATATGCATATTAGTTTTGTGAAAGAGGACGTATGTAGGGGGTACGTTGCTTTATTTATTAGTATGGTATTTTAGCTTAGTTAGTGTTCTGGATATTGTTGGTGTGTCAGTTACATTTATACAATTATGCAATACGGTTATTTTGTTTTTCTCTTTATTTCCATATTTAGTACATGTACATATATGTAAATTGTATGGGTTGGTTTTTCTTTTAATTTGTATGTCCTTAGTTATGTATTGTTAATTTTTGAATTGTTTGAATTTGTTGTCACTTCCAATGTTTTTTTCATTTATTTATAAATTTAATCATTATGTTGTTTAGTAACAATGTCCTCGACAGATATTTGTTTTGTTCACTTACTTTGCGTCGCTTATACTCGTTTGTATTTTTGTTTTTGATATTACTTAGGCACTGTGTTCGTATTACATTAAAAAATTAATTAAAAATTTAAATTTAGGTATGTATAAATACATTGTAAAAAATTTCTTTTAAGTTTACCGTAAACTAAAACCTTGCAACTCTCTATATGTATGTATGTATTTCCATTTGTAAGTATTATTCTCTGCTTCGACTTAGTTTTTATTTTATGTTTATTTTCATATCTTTTTATTTTTATTTTTATTTTTTTTTTGTATTTTCATTAATATTTTCCCTTTGTCTTGTATGTATGTCTCCTATGTATGTATGTAACTTGTCTGCTCTCATTACATAATCAATGCATTTAACGCTGTACCAAGTTCGGTTCTAATGTTATCTCTAAAAATTACAAGTAGAAAATGTCTAGAAAGAGTAAACAAATCGTAAAACGAATTTTTAATTGAACATGTATGTATATAGTTGCTGTATGTATGTGTGTGTTAAATACATATCTAATGCCAGCAGCTAAACCGAGCGTCGCAACACTTATATGCCTAAAAACTGTTACATCTGGCTTATAAGTACATGCTATATGTAAGTTAATGTATGTCAATGTGTGTGTGTGTGTGTGTGTATGTGTGTTATACAAACTAACTCGTTACAGTTACGGCTAAAAGTAATCACACACTTTCTTCACTTAGCCTGCTTACGTTTGTCATATTTAATGCTTAGATGTCACAAATAAAACAACTATATATGTATTTAAGTACCTAAATAACTTAGCTTTCACTATACATACATAGTTAATAAACAAACAAACCTTAAGTGTGTGTGTGTGAGTGTGTTTCTAACCATGTAAAGTGAACGAAACGGAAACTCTTCTAAAATCGATGACAAACAAGAAATGTATCTGTATCTGAGTATGAACATCGTATCGTATTATATTCTAGCAATCTCTTCCCAAACGCAACATAAGAAAAACCAACAAAATTATTATGAAAATTTTGCTGTTGTGTGCTTGCCATTAACGCAAATCCTTACACGAACTTATGTAGGTAGCCTATATTCATCTGAGATTTCTTATATTTTTTTTCGTTTTTTTTTGCTTTTTGTATTTTCGCTTTACGAGTTAAGAGTTATATAGTTTTTAAGCTTTACTTTTCAACTTATTTTCTGCTTCACTTGTTACATGTTTACAGTCTCAATTTTGGTTTTTCTTTTGGTTATTTTGCTTAGTTTTTCTCTTTTTTTTTGTTTGCTTTGTTTTTCGTTTTTTTTTATTGTTGTCTATTATTATTAAACTACATACAAATTAGTTTGTTCACTATCTCTCGGTTTGCTTGGTTTATTTGATGTTTAAAACTACCTTTAGATACACATACATACCTCGTTTTTAGAATTAATGCTTAAGAACGAACCGAAGCCAAAAGTGGGAAATCAAAAACAAATTTACCAAAGACAAGCTATAAACAATTTGCTGGCAATTAACAATTATTAAACAAACGACTTATGCACTTAGATTTCCTCGTTATATCTTAATCAATGCTATTTGTTATTTATTTAATAACGTTCCTTTCATTTCGTTTTCGTTTTATTTTTATTTTATTTTTGCTCACAAACATAACGCCCCAAAATCGCTTACAAAAAGATAAACAAGTACAAAGCATGCTTACACACAGTTTTTTTTTAAGATCTGAAAACCCCCATTAACCGTGTATTTTATTTAGTCTACATACATCTGTTACATCATTACATCTGTCATTATGTCGTTATCTTATTGTTTGGTTTGCGCCTTGCCTATAAATTTAGTCGTTACAAAAAGGTGTCTTAGGTGGAATCGTTTTGTCTTAGGAATTTAGCTTAGATATCTGTTAATCTCCTTATTTCAAATCATTCTAGTTAGTCTTTAAAGGCTAATACGAGTACAGTTCAGTACGTGAACAACAACAAAAACATTGTGTGGGGGGAAAACACTGTTAATTGTATACAACTTTTAGAAAATCCATGGGTCTGTGTCAGTTACTTATAGCTTAACTATGATACCAGTCGAAATTGTTAGCCAAATCGATAACTATTTAAATGACTTTTAGTAACTACGATGTGTGTAAAAACGGTTCTTTAGAAGATCTCTCTCTCTTTCTCTCTAAGTATAATTTATTTGTTCATTTGCATTGAGTTCTGTTTTGTTTATAATTTCTCGCAGATCGCAATTTTTTTTGGCGCATCGTTCGTAATTAGCTTAAATGTTTAATTATTTTGATCGTTTTATAGCTATTTCATTGTCATTTATTATGGGGTATATCGGCGAAATTTTAAAGTCCTACAAAACCGAGTCAAGTCAATTACTTAATTTTAATTGATTTCCTATTCAAATCAAACCAAATAAAAATCTACACATAATGCGAATACCTTGCACCCCAGCGGGATGGGGTACCCGATTCGAACCGCAAAAGAAAACAACAGAAAATATATATATTATGTATTATTTCCGAATCATTTGCATGTTTTGTGGTCCTTCTTCCATTCAATTGACCGAAAATCAAAAACAAAACCAAATACACGAAATGACATCAAAACACAAATAATGAAAATACAAAAACAGATCCAATATCATATGCACTGGATGCGTGGACATATAACCCTTGATTCTCGTACGAATTGGCTACAACAATATCCTTATAATGTGTATGTGTGTTTGCTGACTAACAGTCACGCTTAAAAGTACGTTGCCATTTTCTATTCATGTTTTTTACTTCTTTGTTTCATTTGTTGAAAGTGCAACACTTCATAGTTTCATTTTGTTTTTTTTTTTGTGTTTTTTAGTACAATATTTAGATTTATTTTTACTGTTAAATTGATATATTTATGCATATATTTATATGTATGTATATAGTAAATATATATATATAATTGTATATAGTAGTTGTAATTACGTTTAGATGCATATATATGTAGTTCATTTATTAGGTTTTTATTTAAAAAATTCTTTAACTTTAAATCATAAATCATACGGATTAAAAAAGAAATTGTTTTACAATTAACAGTCAGTGTTTTTTTTGTTTTGTTTTATAAATTTTTTGTTTTTTGCTTTACGTTTACATTTTCCATTACTTTAAACCTTGCTTTAACTATTTATGTATATTTCCTTGAATTAGTTATTAATTTTACCATTACTTATTTCAAATTGTTAAACATCACTTTTTTTTGTTGATTTTTTTGTTTTTTGTAGTTTTTTTTATTTTAACTGTTTCTGCATGCAAAAAAAGGTGTTCGGTAATAAACAAAAGATATTTGTATATAGATGTAAGTATGCAATGATCATAATCATAGTAATAATAATGTTTGCTTATAAAATTACATTCAGGTGTTTTCTTAACTGCATTTAAACAACACAATTCAACGGGTATTATGTTATAACGTGTTGTTGTTGCTGTTCTAGTACATGTTACTCAAACACATACAGATACATTTATATATTCGGATATATACATAGATGTATAACCGTTTAATGTCTAGGTTAAGCCTGATACGTTGTTGTTGTTGCTGCACAGCAGCGCATTTTGATGATGTTGTTGTCGCTGCTGCTACTTTTGCTGCCTGCTGGAAAAAAACACAGAAATTACAAAATTACAAGCGGAAATGGATCGAACTTCTTTCGCTCAACTCTGTTTATCATCAACGCCCCGTGTGCGTCCCGCTGGCCAAGCGCAGTGATTTATATATATATATATTTGTATATATACAACATACAATTAGACAAACAATTTACACACACACACACGCACAAACAGACTCGCACACACACATAAGAAGGGCAGCGCACGTCTGCAATTTTTAAATTAAAGGAAAACAAAAGCAAATTTTTTGTTGGTTTTTTTTCAAAATTTTCAAACGCTTTTCATACGTTTCACTTTACTTTGTTGTTCTTTCTTTTTTAGCTTTACTGTGTAGTTTGCATTGTTTACGTTAGTTTTGTTTGTTATTGTTTCTTTTTTTAAGTGTATAATTATATAAAAAATTTAAGCATATGTTTATATGTATATTTGTAATTTAAACGAAATTAAATTAGGAATTTATGATTGTAGGATTTGCTTGCTAAGTAGATTTGTAAAAATTAGACGAAAAAAACACTATGCAATAAATCACCGAAAAATAAAGTAAGGTATATATGTATGTATGTAGTATGTATGTATATTGTAATTGTAAATGTATTGTAAATGTTCGCGTAATCAACAAATTAAAAATTACGTTTTGTAGTTGTAATAGCAGCGAAATATTACTTCATATATATATATATATATATGTGTATGTATATATATATATGTAAGTGTATAAACGTATCTATTAGCGTATATGAGCATATACATATATATATAAATAGAAATAAATATATATATATATATATATGTACGCAAGGTTTTTGTAATATGTAATAATAAATTGTAAAATCGCAATTATTTAAAAATTAGTTTACTTTGTTTTTGTTTTGTTTGTTGTAGTTTACATAACATTCAAATGATCATGTATGCATTAAGAGTAAATAATATATAAAGTAATTAAAGATATATATATATATATATGTATATAATCAATAAAATATGCAATTCTTCTGTTTTTCTTCTTCGCGTGTGTGTGTAAATACGTGTGTGTGCGCGTGCGCGCGTGCGTGTTGTAGTTTGTGAGTACACACATACACGCACACACTCACATCTTAATTGTTGTTGTTGATTTGTCGTTGTCTGCTTGGCAAACGATGAAAATTTAAAAATGTGCAACGCAACTCTAAGCATCGTTTTTCTTTTATCTTGCTCTCTTTCTCTCTCTCTATCTATTTTCTCTTATGACTTGACTTTTGTTTTCTATTCTGATTTAACTGTAGTTTAAATTTACGTTTTGTTTTGTTTAAATTTATGTATATTATTTATATATATATATATAAATATTTATTTATATATATAGAGATGTATGTATATAAGTATGTATATAGTTTTTTGTTTTTATTCCTTTTTACTTTTTATGTATATATTTGTTAAGAGCGTTTCGTATTTTTTGTGATTTTTGTGTTTTTACTTTTTCAATCAATCATCGTGTTGTTTGCGATTCTCATCTGTTTCTTTAACTAAATAATAATTCCAACACTATATAATTCTAGTTTCAAGTTCAACTTTCGCTTACATGCAAACGACATACGACATACGCTTATTAATTAGGTTTCTTTATATATGTAGTTTAACTTTTAGCTAGTTGTTTACTTTACTTTTAAATGGTAAATTTATAAATTTTGTAACGTGTTGTCGGCGCCAACAGCCCAAGCATATTCATATGTATGTCCATGCCAGGCCCCCATTCGAACACCCCAACTTGGCTAAGACAAACAGTCAAAATGATTTTTTTATCTGTTATCTTATCTTAACTGGTTTTTTTGTTGTCTTCCTGTATAAGCCTTTTTGGCTGCTACGCCTTTTCGCCAATTGTTTGATAGCTGTTTCGAGCAGGGGCGCGGCATGTGGTGTGGCGCGATTTTATTTTCCATTTTCTTTTCTTTCTTTTTTTTTGTTTTTGTTTTTGTTGCCAACTAGTCATATGGTTTTACGCTTTAAATGTACAATTTCGAATTTGTATTTACTAATTTTAGTAGTTAAGGGGATGTTTTATGTTTGTTAAAGTATAATTTCCTTATAATTCCGTTTCTTTCGTTTAATGTTATTCTTTTGTTGGTATTTCGTACACTTTTCTCTTGTGTCTAATTGGCTAAACTTTATACTTTCAAATCTTCACAATTCTATTATATCTTTTTTGTATTTTTTTTATGCATGTATCTGTGGTTTTAGTTGGATTGTTGTTGCTTTTAGTTGTTAGTTAGGTAGGATACAGAATATATGTATATATATGTCTGACTGGGAGCGTTGAGGAAGGGAGGACGCATGAAAAATGTTTTTGTTGCTCTGAGTGTTGTTGTTGTTGCCTATGAATTTTTACATACTCTGCTTTACAATAGATATATATCTATATAAATACATATATATATATAAATCTATGAACCTGCCTTGTTTCGCTAGGGTTTTGAATTTCGTGTTTGTTTGTTTGTTGTGTGGTGTGTGTAAATTTGTGTAAATTTTGCTTTTAAATTATTTGTTGTACACAAGAGTTACATTAATTAATTTCAACAGCTGATCTCAATTAAAAATATCTTTTAAAAATTATGAAACGAACAGACGACGCTTTAGCTTACAATTACCACCATCTTTTTGTCTTCTTCATCATTCACCTCATGGGGCCGCAGGATGACACGAGACAACACGCGCGCTGGCTTTTTAAACGGCCTGCGAAGCAGCGTACGGCGGCTGTGTGGAGCTGTCGTTGCCGTACGCTGACCGCGGTCCGGCGCCATAGTTGGAGGCGCCCTCCTGCTTAACATAATTGCTATAATCATAATCGTAGCCGGAGCCATAGCCGCCATAATCGTACTCAGAGCCCGATTTCGAGGCCGAGTTTCCTGGACCGGTGCGCGGCATGCCGCCAACAGGTCCAGTGGTCGATGGTCCGCCCGCAGCCCAGGTCTGGGCACGCGAATACATGTCCGTGGCGGTACCAGCGCCAGCACCCGGTGCCCCAGTTGGCCCAGCTGAATTGGGTGGCATATTCCACGAGTTCCAGCTGCCGCCGCCTGACGGTCCCGATGGTGCTCCGGTCGATGTTGAATTGTACATGTCGTAGCCGCCATAGCCTTGAGTCTGCTGGGGTCCAGCATAGTTCGACCATTGCGGTGGTGGTCCCTGGGGGCCAGGGGGTGCGCCCCAGCCCTGATACGAGCCCGGGCCGCTATTGCCATATCCATAGCCCTGCTGCTGCGGCGAGGTGCCCCAACCCTGATAGCCAGGCATCATGTTGGGTGCACCAATTGGCATGTTCAATGGCGGGCCACCCATCTGACCGTTCTGGCCCTGCATCATGTTGATCGGCGCATGATGCGGTCCCCAGTGGCTGCACTCGTTACCCAGTTTGCTATAGGCGCCGCCCACAGCACTGTTGTTCGAATTCTGTCCACCAGAACCATCGCGCGGCTCCGCTTTCTTAATTTCCACCTGAAAAACATATACGCACAACACATTAAGACAATGCTCATTGTCAATTCTCGATAGACTGAATTATTATAAGTTTGTTTAGGGTTAATTGGTAGTTAAATTACAAAATAAATTATATGCAATTTAATTGCAATTATTTATTTTTAATTTAATTTATTATTTTTAATGTATCTTGTTTCAAAACAAGTCTGTCTCTCTATTTTTGAAATTATTTTAGTATATATAATACATATCTGATAAATTATAAGTTTATTTAAAATCCCTTTGCATACAGAATAACTTAATCTTCTTTTTACTTTAATTTGTTAAAAATAAAGATTTCAACTTATTTTTCACAAGGGGGTTTACGCACCTGCTTGCCATTTAGATTAATGTAACGCTCGTTGGTAACGTGCTCCACGGAGGACTCTTCCTCGAAGGACAAAAAGCCAAATCCACGTGACTTCTTCTTCTCCTGGTCGTACATGATGACCACCTCTGTGACCTTGCCATAGCGACCAAAGAAGGTGCGCAGATCGGTCTCGGTCACGTTCGATGGCAGACCGCCGAGGAACACCTTATAGCCGCCGCCTTTTTTCGGCTTCTGCAGCGTACGAGGATTGCACGGCTTCGGGTCGATGGTGCGACCATCGAGCGTGTGCGGTCCACTTTGCAGCACATGGTTGACATTCGCAGGATCGGCGAAGGTGACAAAGCCAAATCCGCGCGATCTGCCGCTCTCATTGTTCTTCATGACGACACAATCAATGATGTCGCCGAAGCGGCAAAAGTAGCGAGAAAGATTTTCCTGCGTTGTCTCCCAGGACAAGCCGCCAACGAAAAGTTTGCCCCTTTCGTCTTCTTCCATGATGTTGTTCTGGTGATTGTGAGCTATTGCGCCGGGTAGATTTTCAATAATTGACGTAATTTTGCAGCTGTTTATGTTACACTTGTGGACTTGAATAATTTGTGGTCAGTGTCTGTTTTTTTTGTTGTTGCTTCTTGTTTACACTTTGAATTTTACACTAGTTGCTGTTGTTTCTTGTGTTTTTGGGATTGGTTTTAGTTGCCAACGTTTTATTTTTTATTTTTTTTTATTATTTTTCAAAATAATTAAACAAAAGCCACGACGTTTACACGTAACTTTCTAATTATTATTAAAGGTGTCCAGACGTCAGATGTTGCGGAAGTCATGAAAATTATTTGATGCAAAAGAAAAAATACATATCAGTAAAAAGAAATACCAACAGTTAAAAGTAAATCTTAACTAGCTCTGGGCACATTGCTTGAGAGAACGGATGACAGCAATAAAACACGCACACGCACATGTACACATGCAAACATACACACTGATGTACCATATGTGTGTGAACAGAAAGTGGCCAAAATAGGCACAAATAATTATGAAAGGCAGGTAAGCAGCGCTGCGAACAGCAACCGGCCGGTACACATACATATAATTCACACGCAAATACACATATGTATGAATAAATGCATATGTGTCTGCTTTTGCTGTCTAACTACTTTTTGTACACGTTCACAAGTTGTTCGGTGTTTGCAACGCTCTGCTTGCTTTTTCATGTGGTTTTCAAGCACGCTGGTCGTTGATAGCCGTTTTGTCTTTTTACACTCTGCTACGAGTTTATTTTTAGTTTTCTTTTCGCTGTGTAACAATATGCGCTGACGTCGTTGGCGTAGCGATATCCCAGCCACAGCGTCATTCATTTCACACACACCTACACACACCACAAGTGCCTGTCGAAGAGTCGTGAGAACAACGAACTTATTTTCCCAAGGTAAAAATGGTGAAAACAGAAAGACGAACAGAAGGGCAAGCATAAAGCAAAGTGCCGGTTCACCACATTTGCGCGCCATTTGCACTATATTGCCACACGATTTTTGAGCGACCGGAAAAACAACTGAATGCACATTTACCACTACGATTTAAGTTAGTGTCCTATTGCTGCGGTTGTCTAAATGTTATTTTTGTAGCCAATAAATTATATTTGTAACGCGTTTGCGGGACTGTAGCTACATGCGTTTGAAAAACAAAAAACCATGTGGCAACGCCATGTGCTATGTGAAAGCGAATGAAAAAGAAAAGAAAAATACAAAAAGCAATGCCCTCAAAATGTATATATGAACGTATGTGTACACTTATGCACGTACAATAAAAAACACAAATTTTAGAACACACGGTTTACATTTTTTTTCTTTCAGTTTATGTTAGTGTTGCGCGTCAATCATGCACAGTTAAAATAACTCAAAACAAACGCAATGAATTGCATGAAATGCGAGAAATTCACCACGAACAGCAGCAGCGACGGTGGCGGCGCGACGGCAGCAAAATAAAAAACAAAATGGAAGACTTTTCGATGACGACAAAAATGCTTCAACAAAGAAATCTGAAGAACTGATTTTGTAGACACAAACGCGAGTAAAATTATACGTAGAGAAACTCTGCCACATGAATCTTTTTTTTTTTTAAGAATCTAAATTATCGGCACCCTTTTTGCCGGCGTGTACCGCGCACTATTCACACTATCATATTGCACATTCCCAAGTTTCGATAAACTAGTCCATTTTCTTACTACGCATTTTTAAAATTTCGCATGATTTTTGTATTTTGCACCGCAATCTTTTATACATACATACATACGCAATTACTCTTACAAGCACACACGTGTCTATGTGTGTATTGTATTAATGTGTGTATGCGAATGGCCGATGTGTCTTGTGTGTATGTATGTGTTGGTGTGATGTTATACATAGCATTTTTTTGTATGTATAAAAATATGAAATTTTCCACTTAAATAGAAAAATTAAAAACTTAAATCATTTCATTGCATACACACAATAAAATGTTTGCGTTTCTGTATCAGACGCTGAGCATTTCTTTATTTCTAGCGGTGTTGCAATTTCACTAAGCAATTCTGTTTTGTACACCAGGCAGCTGCTGCTGTCGCACATTTAATTTTGGAAAGGCAGCAGAGGCTTCGGTTTTTTAAGCACCAAGTTCGTTATGTAAAATATATATTTTCATTGTTGTTTATGCTTACCGTTTGTGCCAAGTGTTCGTCTGTGGTTTTTTAAAGATTTCGCACTGCAAATTCACTAAATTTAAGTGTTTATTCCTTAAAAAACTAGCTTATAAATAATTGTATGATTTGATGCATACGATATATAACCTAACTTATGATAGAAAACTCGCCACCGCCACGTTTAATGGTGGTAGCCATTCACAATTCACCGCAACACTCTTGTAATCGGTAATGCATGGTTGTATTTTGCAGGCATCAATTAGGGCAACAGGGGTGCAATTTTAGATTTTGCAATAAATTCAGCAGAATTTGTACCATAATGCGGCCTATTGAGTTAATAATAATGGTTTGGAAGGGAAAAATGTTTTACCATATCTTAACAGTTATCCGAAACGTTTTTCTTGCTGGCTACAAGTTGCTATTGCAGCCCTGATAGCTGTATTATGATTCTGGTTCATTTGGAATTCACCATACAATTTAAATGTTAGTACATACATACAAGCCCATCAATAAAGATTAAAACTGGTGGCCTAGTTATTTCGCTTAAGGATTTGACAAAGGTTATAAAACTATCGTCATAACGGAACAAAACGTTGGTCTGCTACGAAATATCGATAAGGCTGTAACTTACCTCGGTAGAAAACTGTTATTAATTATGACTATGGTAACACTAATAGGGGACTGGTTCATTTATTGTTTACATTTTTTTTGCTCTGAACTGAAAAGAACTATTTACCCAGCACTTGATTTAGTGAGCAACCCTGTTTAGTTCACGCACCTAACCATTGTGCGAGTCGGCAAAAACAGTTTTGTGCCGAAATAAATATAGTGCCTAAATAACAAAAAGCCACAGAAATTAATATCAAGTAATGAGAAGTAATCAACATTTCGAATAACCGAATGTGCTTCTAATAAGGGCATCGAACGCGGAACTTTTGCACTCGAATCGATTTTTTCTGCGCTGCTTGCGATTTTCATACGCGCCCAACCAACAAACCCAAGCTAGAAAATGTCGCGGCATCCTAGCGACCGGAAAGTATATGTCGGCGATTTGGGCAATAATGCACGGAAGAATGACTTGGAGTATGTTTTTGGTGCTTATGGCAGTCTGCGCAGTGTTTGGATTGCACGCAATCCGCCAGGCTTCGCCTTCGTGGAGTTTGAGAGCGCCAGAGATGCAGCTGATGCGGTGCGTGGCCTAGACGGACGAACCTTATGTGGCCGCCGAGCTCGTGTAGAGCTGTCCACAGGCAAATACGCTCGGTCCGGGGGTGGTGGTGGCAGCGGCAGCGGTGGTGGAGGAGGAGGTGGAGGAGGCGGTGGCGGCGGTGGTGGTTTTGGCGGAGGACGTGATCGAGGCGGAGGCCGTAGCGATGATAAATGCTATGAATGTGGCATGCGTGGTCATTTTGCGCGCCATTGCCGCGAACGCAAGGCTAGGCAACGACGCAGGTTAGTGAACAATTTCATTCATAATTTTGTGATGTATGCATACTTACACACATATACATACATATGTATGTATGTATGTGCTGTGCTTGGATTTTGCATATCCAATTTAAAATTGTTTTGAGCGCGGTGAATTTCACTGTGGTGTATTTATGCAAGTGAGTACACACCCTGATATAAAAAATGCGCGCGAATTATTGGCAGCCATTGCTTTATTTACATAAGCTAAATAAAATTATATTAGTTATGTTAACCCATTTATGCTATACCAAAAAGCGAAAATAGCTTTTATTTTGCAGTTGTATGTTAAAACCGCGTAGTTGTGTGTTAAATTATGCAGTTTTGTCACGCGATAAAACTTATCGATAGTTCCGTTCACAAAGGCAACACTGGCACCCGCACACGCACGTGTTTGCAGGCCTCATTTTGGATTTTTCTTTTACACGCGGCGTTAGACTAAAGAAGGTTAAGTTCGTGTTTGCTGCGCGACAAAAATATAATTTCTTCACTTAAATTGATGCATTTGACCGTGCACAATGTTTGTGTTATATGAAACGCCGGCGGGCTACGCAATTTTCAAACTGCTGGACGAAAAAAAACTTGAGCAGGTCGATAATTTATATTTGGAATTTGAGACACCCGAAAAAGCGAACAAATTGCTAAAATTGAAGCATTTTGAAAAGTTCAATGATACCACAGAGGCGCTATCCGCTGCCACGGCCGCCGTCGAGGGCAAAGTCTCAAAACCGCTGAAGAAGACGCTGAAAAAAATTCTAGTGGATGATGTACAGGCATCCTTGCTGGTGGCCGATGCCAAACTGGGCACAGCCATCAAGGACAAGCTGTCGGTGCAGTGTGTGTACAATACGGGTGTGCAGGAACTGATGCGCTGCATCCGTCAGCAGGCGGACAGTCTGCTGGGTGGTCTGCCCAAACGTGAGATGACCGCCATGGCATTAGGTTTGGCCCACTCGCTCTCCCGATATAAGCTGAAGTTCTCGCCGGACAAAATTGATACGATGATTGTACAGGCGCAGTGTCTGCTGGATGATCTGGACAAGGAGCTCAACAATTATATGATGCGCGCCCGTGAATGGTATGGCTGGCATTTCCCGGAGCTGGGCAAGCTTATCACCGACAACGTGGCGTTTGTCAAGACCATCAAACTGGTGGGTACCAGGGATAATATGGCCACAACGGACTTGTCGGACATTTTGCCCGAGGATGTGGAGCAGCAGGTGAAGGAGGCGGCCGAAATTTCGATGGGCACTGAAATCAGCGAAGAAGATGTTCTAAATATTCAGTGTTTATGCGATGAGATAATTTCGATCAATGATTATCGCACACATCTCTATGACTACCTCAAGGCGCGCATGATGGCAATGGCGCCGAATTTAACGGTGCTGGTTGGCGACACCGTTGGCGCGCGTCTCATTGCTCACGCCGGCTCGCTAATTAATCTCGCCAAGCATCCCTCGTCAACGGTGCAGATATTGGGTGCCGAGAAGGCTCTGTTCCGCGCGTTAAAAACTAAGAAGGACACTCCCAAATACGGTCTGATCTATCACGCTCAATTGGTGGGACAGGCAAGCCAGAAGAACAAGGGCAAAATGTCGCGTTCCCTGGCGGCCAAGGCGTCGCTGGCTACGCGCGTCGATGCATTCGGCGAGGAGGCCACTTTTGA
Source organism: Drosophila robusta (assembly GCA_035043565.1). NCBI lineage: Eukaryota > Metazoa > Arthropoda > Insecta > Diptera > Drosophilidae > Drosophila > Drosophila robusta. The sequence goes on along the minus strand of JAWNMW010000583.1, from coordinate 4,104,794 downwards.
GTTGGGCGCCACACACAAGGTGAAGCTGGAGGCGCGGCTTCGTCTGCTCGAGGAGGGCAATCTACGCAAATTGTCCGGCACGGGCAAGGCCAAGGCCAAGTTCGAGAAGTACCAGGCCAAGAGGTGCGTTCAAATGCTAATTTCAACCATTTTGGGTCAAGTAGAAACTCCACATGATGATACCACAAAGGTTTCGCAATTTGCTGATTCCACAGTGACGATAAACCTTGGCTGTCTGATGGAGTTTTCCACTTGTGTCCAAATTGTTGTTTTAGTTTCGTTCACATTTTACTCAATCTCAATTTTGCCATTTTAGCGAGGTGTTTACCTATCAGCCGGAAGCGGACAATACGTTGCATGTGAAGAAACGCAAACATTCAGAAGTTGAAACGCCCGTCAAACAGGAGGAAACAGTTGAACAGGAGCCGGAGACGGCAGCTGATGCTGATGACTCCCAGATAAAAACTGAGAAGAAAAAGAAGAAGAAGAAGCAGAAGGTTGAAGAGGCAACTGAAGCAGTCGAGGCGCCAGCAGAGGCTACCGAACAGGAAACGCCAGTACAGCCTCCAAAGAAAAAGAAGAAATCCAAACAGCAGGAATGAAAATAAACAGTTGATGCTGTGGAGTTTATTAATAATGTTTAGGTATATAGTTTTTAGCATTAACCACCATATAGGTTTACAGCCAATACTACAGATTTATTCGTTGTGTACTACATTAGAAATAAAAATGTAAAGAGCAACACAAATTAACTAAATTGTTTTTAAAATATATCATTTATACAATATATCAATCAAAATATTTGACATATTTTCTAGCTATTACATATATACTTATTTACAGTGAGTTTTCTCAAAGTACAGTTGAACCTCAATTATCCGTGATGCTCAGGACCGACTTCATATGTGATGTTAACTTAAATAAACGGATAAAATAGATACATCGCGGATAATAGAGGTATAAACTCGTTCAGCAACCCTGTTAATCGAAGTTCAACTGTACTTTCAAGTTTTAAACGTGCAATTTATTTCGCTTCTATTTTTGTTATCATATTTGAAAGGAATTTCTTATCGCTAAATGTATGTTACGCTCGGTCAATCGATATAGATAAATTCGTGTGTCCATCTGTTTCTAAGGCAAGGTTTTTAAGCTATAATTCGATGTTGGCGCAAACGGCTGTGGCAAATAGGTTACATATAGGTCCAACATGAAGTCTCAAATCAAATGGCAGACTACTTTATTCTTTAGTCGTGAAATTGAATTATGTTGTGGTACAATTATAATTAATTAGTCATTTCGAAATATATTATACCTTTAACATAAATAGTTTAAAAATGTTCTGCAATATTTTTATGACGAATGTTCTTTTGTTTGCTTTGGAGACATGAGTGCATAAAAACCTCGCAAAAATAATAGTTTTTGTATGAAATACATTGGTGAAGAAATCCATTGTCCGTCTGTCTGTATGTCTGTTTCTATATAAATAATATTTAAAAATCGAAAACCAATAATATTGACACACGCCAATAAAATGTCGGCATATGTATAGATGAAAATACATTCGAAAAACTATACAATTTTAAACATAAGATCAAAATAATATATAATCACAACTTAAACAATTTAAATATTGTGAGTTGATTTCACGAGTAACTAAGTAATGCAAAGTAAACAAGCATTTGGAATGAGCCCATATCCCAGCCCACTGTAAAGATGGAAGATTACGACAAACTGAAGCTAACGTTGTCAATAAAATACAAAAAAAAAAAAACACAAAAAAGGTGTTTTGCGCGATCAAGCAGAAAATTTACACCAGTCGCAGGCCCAAAAAGATGTCTTGCATCACACTGAAGTCTGCGGATTTTGCGGTGAGCAATGGAGCAATGGGTAGCCGGTATAAAAGACAACCAGATGGCTGACCAGAGCGCTCAGTTAGACAGAATGAGGGGCCACCTGAAGCTGCTGTTGGTCTTGGGCCTGTTGCTGACGTGTGCGGCGGCCAAAAAGAAGGAGGCATTCTTCTCGGAAGAGGAAGAGGGCGGCGAAAAGCATGAGAAGAAAAAATATGGCGACGAGGAGCATAAGGGCGAGAATGGTCACAAGGAGCACAAGGAATGGGACGAGGAGGAAAAGAAACATCACGAGGAGGAGGATCATGAGCATCATCACGGCGACAAGGGCGAGAAAAAGAAAAAACACTATGGTGAGGAGGACGAGTATGGCGAGAAACATGAGCACGGTGCCCACAAGAAGGGCGGCAAGCATCATCAAAAGAAGAAGCACAAGAAGGGTCACAAAGAGATGGAGTACCATAAGAAATTCAATAAGGACGAGTACTACAAGGAGAAGAAGTTCTACGATGACGAACACAAGGGCGGGCATCACAAGAAATATGGCAAGGAGCACAAGCATCACGAGGAGGATCATGGTGAGCACAAGAAGGGCGAAAAGCACGAAGGCGGCAAGAAGAAGGGCCACAAGAAAAACGAGGGACACTACAAAAAGGGCCATCACGATGAGGATCATAAGAAGTACAAGAAGGAGCACAAATACGGCGACAGCTTTAGTGAGAAGGAGGAACACGGCAAGAAGGGCGAAAAGCAACATGGTCACAAGCATCACAAGAAGAGTGGCAAAAAACACGGTTAAACGAGATCCACTCCCATTTTTTGTGTGTGTGTTCGTGTATTTGTATTTTATGTGGTTGTTAAAACTGATTTATTAAATTTGTATTCGAAACTGATATTCAAAACCGAATAGAAAGAACTTTGAAATGGTTTTATATAATATATTTGCAGAGTCGCAATCTGTAAATCTTTATGTAATTATGTTTATGTTTACCAAATTAGATATATTCGAAACAAAACTGAATTTAAGACAAATTAAAAAGCTTTCCTTTTTGTAGTGTCTATTCTAATATAAATAAAAATTCACAGAGAGCGTGTGCTGATATCATTGATATAGTTTTGAGTGAACTACGACAAGCCTAATATATAAAAATAAATCAAACAAATTCCAACAAATCTTTATTTTTGATTTAAAATTTTTTAAAATACTTTTTAAATTGGAAAGGGGTTTTTATTGATTCGTTGAAGTGGTTGCCACAATATGCTATCAAAAAGTCATGTTCTTGACTTATTTTTTAGCAAAAAAAGAATATATAAATCAATTCATAATTTTTATAATAAAACTTATAATAATGACGAACCCTGCATTATTTTATATACCCACAATACAAATTATGACATTCCAAGTAAATATGTCATTAGGCATTTGTTGTCCTAGTTGCCTACTTTAACTTCTGCTTATTGCATTTATTCTAAACAACATTGTAAAGCCGTTTTCCTTTCTCGTCCAATTCATTCCAGAAGCAACTCGCTGAGCAGATCGCGTAGCACATCAAGACGCCGTCGCACTCGCTCCAAATCTGGCACCCGTTCGCGCAGCCGCTCGGCCGGGTCCGTGGGACGTCGCTCGGGGCGCTCGCGTGAGAATGGCCGCGATGAGAACGGATCGGTGTCTCGCTACAGTGACCCGGAGCGCAATGGCAGTGGGGTGGTGGACTCACCGCCGCCAGTGAAGCGGCGATACGAGGATGATGATGAAGACAGAGACAGAGGTTCACGGTCGCCGTCGCCGCCCCGTCGCGGTTCACCGTTGAGGCGTCGCGGCGATTCCTCCGTATCGCGTTCCATGTCCAGGGATTAGCGTTGCATGGATTTTGATTTTGGCCATTAAACATAGGGCTCAACCTGCTCCTTCATTCCTGAAATCGAAACTCCCTAATTTACATATTTTTGTTCGTCAGGCGGCAGTAAATCAATTAGTTGCCCACATTCTTAGCTTAGAATATAATCTATAGATTAATATACAACCGTACATATACTCTTTTCTCCACACCGCCCACAAAATATCCCAATTCAACTGAGCAGAGCACTTTAGTGTATAAACGCCAGGTAGAACAATTTGCGCTTTGAAATTATTTTGTGCTCATTATGAACAACAATATCAACAACAACAACAACAACAACAGTAACAACATCAAAAAAAGGAACAACAACAGATCGAATCAGCCTCTAGATAGTCGATCTAGTCATTCTGCTCACTACATTTATGTTGATCGATTACGAATACAAATGTTTTGCTTTCTCACATACATATATTAAATACACGTACATTATTATGTAGACCCATATATCAGGCTAAGAATGTTTTGTATTCAAACAATTGAAAGAGGCAGCTTAAATCTGTGTAGGAAGAGTATACAAATTTCATTTTGGACAACTGAAATTCTATCCTCATGTCAATTTTATGATGTTACTTATCACCGAACCTTTTAACCTTGAATACAGAATGCCTCGGATGATATTTCACTTCAAGTTTGTAAGGTGTCTTTTAATATTCATATAAATTAAGCAAAGTAATTGCAAATTCGGATTTCTCATACATTACGTCATAGTTAAGTATTATAAAAATAATGTATGAATTTTTTGAAATGCGTATTTGTGTGTAGCAGATGCGTAGAAAACCTACAATACATTAATATTCAATCAATAAATTAAATGCCAAAAAATTTATGTTTTATTTTCATTTATGGAGATGAAATGAAAGCCATAATGATTCGCCTCGGTTTTATGCAAATATATGTAACGGGCAGAAGTTGACGTATAATTTAAACGGATCAACAATGTTTTATAGGGATCTTTGATCTGAAGGATGTTCAGCTCGGATTTGGGTACAGGGTAACTCCACTTTCAACCAGAGCACTGTTGTTTGAGAATATTTTAGGTTATGTAGAAGCAAAAATTAACTCGAACATACTGTGAATATAATGACTAAAATTTAAAAACAAAACGAAGTCACATTTGATAAGTTAAAACATTTATATCATTTTGGTTTAGTTACTAGTTTAGTTATTATAGCTTCCTGAAGTTTTTGTTAGTGCTGGTTGAAATAAGTTGTGAGCCGTTGTATATCTGAAAAATACTAATATATAGCAGAGCGTAATTTTGTTTTATTTAATTAAAATTTTGAAATAGATGGAAATTTCTTTATCAAGTTGCCATATTTTTACAACTCCAATTAATTTATCGATCAAAATTTAATCCTGATTTCAATGTTGCCACTCGTCGCCATGCGTTCTGTAAGCGATAAAATAATATAGCGATATTTAAACTATCGCATAGAGAAGAATTCACAGCGGCACTATCACTTTTGTAATCGATAAGCGTGTCTATCGATACAAGATCAATTGCGCTTCGCATTCCTACACTTAATACTGTTTTGTGTTTTTGTTTTGTTTATTTTTTTGAACTCGATACACATCTAAGACCGTTCAATAAAGAAAAGTGCAGTTAAGTCATTTTGGCTATCGTTATTTGTCAATTGCAATGGCAATGGCCTTTCGCTTGTCCAAGCACGAAACGAGCGTCGTCAGTGCGGACGACACTTCGCTCGAGCAGCTCGACTCCAGCGTCGAGATGCGTTCGCGTTCCCCGTCGCCGCTCCTATTCAATCCGCGCAAGTTGCGCTTCGCCGACGACGATTTTGACAAGGATGCGCACGAGAGTCCGCAACAGAAAAAGCAACCGAACGATGCACAGCGAATCGTGGTGGACATGTCGCCGCCCTGCCAGAAGGTTCGCGCCCTGCGTCTGTTCAACACGCCCGCAACGCCAAAGACCATTTTGCAAAAGTCGACCAGCAATTGCAGCAATCATTTGTCTGCCGCCGCCGCCGTGGTGAATGCGACCCGGCGCGACGATATTCACTTCAAGCTGACAGAACGTCCGCGCTCGCTGCCGCTGCACAATCATAGAAGCATGCAGCCGCAGGACACCGCCAATGTTAATCCCTTCACACCAGACAGTAAGTGCAAAAGAAATGAATGTATAGATAGAGTAGTTCGGATTATATACCCTGCTCAATCAACTCTAGTTGATATTCTCTAATCGAATCTCCAATCTAATCCACAGGTCTAATGGCGCACAACAAGAAGCGCTGTCGCACTCAATTCGGACGTGAGAATCTCAATTTGAGCGCCATGCAACGTTTTCTGCTCAGCGATCCCGGCGACGAGGATGGCGCCCAGGATGCGGCGGGCGGCTTCGATCCGATGCGGGAGATACACCATCAGCAGGCACCGAAACGCTTGGCGCTCCACGACACAAACATCAGTCGCTTCAAACGCGAGTTCATGCAGGTCAGCGTCATCGGCGTGGGCGAGTTCGGTGTCGTCTTTCAGTGCGTGAACCGACTGGATGGCTGCATCTATGCAATCAAGAAGAGCAAAAAGCCCGTGGCTGGCAGCTCGTTCGAGTAGGTTGCGCCAAATGCAATAGCTTGAGTAAATCCCCATTAATGTGCTCTTCCATTCCTGCAGAAAGCGTGCTCTGAACGAGGTCTGGGCGCACGCAGTGCTCGGCAAGCACGATAATGTGGTGCGCTACTATTCGGCCTGGGCGGAGGACGATCATATGTTAATACAAAATGAGTTTTGCGATGGCGGCAGCCTGCACGCCCGCATTCAGGAGCATTGCCTCGGCGAATCCGATTTAAAGATACTACTGATGCATGTAATCGAAGGTCTGCGTTATATACATTCCAATGATTTGGTACACATGGACATCAAGCCGGAGAACATATTTTCCACAATGAATCCCACCGCACACAAGCTGGGCAGCGCTGGGCAGCCGGGCGGCGGTGGCGGCAGGGACGATGATGGCATGGACAGTGTGTACGAGGAGTTGCGCAGCTCCGAGAATCTCGTTACGTATAAAATTGGCGATTTGGGGCATGTGACGTCGGTGAACGAGCCGCACGTTGAGGAGGGCGATTGCCGCTATCTGCCCAAGGAGATACTGCAGGAGGACTACAGCAATCTGTTCAAGGCCGACATTTTCTCGCTGGGCATAACACTGTTCGAGGTGGCCGGTGGCGGCCCGTTGCCAAAGAACGGACCCGAGTGGCATAAGTTGCGCAATGGCGAGGTGCCCGCCATTCCAACGCTGAGCAAGGACTTTAACGAATTAATTGCTCAAATGATGCATCCAGAGCCAAACGAGAGGCCCAGCTCAATGTCCATATATAGTCATCCGTAAGTAACTTCAGGACATTCAAATTTAAAATGCGTCTAATTTTGTGTAATCTCTTCCGACAGCATTCTAAGCGCTGTGGACTCCAAGAGCAAATTGCAGCTCGGCCTCGAGTTGACGGTGGAGAAGCGCAAGAACGAGATACTGATGAACAAGTTAAGGGAGGCAAAGAAACACATTAAACAGCTCGAACAGCGAGGTAAGCCCCATGACTTATTCCATCTAATTTTACTTAATTTCTAACTTGATGTTCCACTTCATATAGTTTCTATGTTGGCTAACACATCGGAAACTCTGGACGGTCAGCGCTGTCTGCGCTCCTTCACACGACGCATGCGCACGCCGTTTTCATCGCACGGCAAATTCAATAATCTTGGCGATCGGAACAAGAATGTCATTACCAATGTTTGACAATTCTGCTAATTCTACACTAAAACTCTTCCGCATTCAAAGTGAACTAAGCTCACCTTCTTGTTAACTTAAGCTTGTATAATAGTTTATAAGTTGTTGCCAATTTCGATTTGCAAATGCCTCATTATCGGTGAGGCTTGTTCCTATTCTATCTTTCTAACAACAAAAAGAAAACACCGGAAGAATGCCATTTCTATTTCTCAACTCAGTGAAATTACTTGAATAAAAAAGACGCGTAATAAGGTATTGCCTTTAATTTTAATATTTTTTTTTATTAAAAAACCTTAAAATTTTTGTATATATCGAGTATCAACTGTAAAATAGTATGTATTGTTTTCGTAATTAAAATATTTATTATGTTACATTGAAGGCAAAAATAATTTAGATCATTCCATTCGCGAATAAAACGAATGCTATTCACTTAAAATACACATGTGTTCTTTTTAATGTGCTCTGCTATATTACAAAAAAATAGAACATTCTATTTACGTAGTAAACAATTGTTATTCAATAAAATAATGTTTGCATTGTTCTGTAACATTCGCGATCATTTGTTGTGTTTGAACATAACAACCCCTAAAAACCCAATGCTTCGATACGCAAAGCTATCGACACAAGTTGTGTATAGAGATGGACAGTGTGAAATTTACGTTTCGATAACCATTCTTCGAGATGTGCAACATGTAGGGTTGTCACAGTGCAACAATAGTCACGGCACCAGAACCAGAAACTCATGTGGTCGCAAGTGTTGCGAGTAACTTTTTAAACAGAATGGCCAAAATAATACAGAAATACATAAAGTTTACCACGACAGAGCTGGAAGAATATGCCGCCAACTCGGAGTCGTGCGTGCGTTGCATTAAAACAGACCTGCACCTGTCCATGGGCCCGTACGGCATGGCCAACTTCAAGCATGCGCTGCACGAGCTGCTCATCCGCACCAAGGTGGGAATTTACGATGCCAACATGAACGGGATTGTGCTGGGCATTAAGAACATTAAGGTGCTGGGTCACACGGCAGCGTTGCGGGCTGATGATCCCACCCTGCACCTGGTTATTAACGCCGACTTCTATGTGTTCAGGCCAGTGGCTGGTGCAGTGCTTCATGGCGTGGTCCGACACATCTCCAAGCATCAGATCAGTGTCATCATCTACAGAGTGTTCAACACAACCATACGGTTTACGAATAAGAAGCAAAACAGAGGCGACATTGCCATGGAGCAGGAAATCAAATTTCGAATCAAGGACTTCAACATTGGCAACGTGATGCCCTACATTGAGGGCGAGCTGTTGCTCGAGGAGACCGAACCCTTGGTAAGCTAAGCATAAGCTTTCCACCCAAGTCCGTGAACCAGTCATAACTCAATCGTTATTTGTTTTTCCCAGAACAACATCATCAAATTTGAGCCTGAGTTTATAGAGGAGCTAGATGCTCTGGTGGAACTTATCAAAATGGAGCCAAGCATAGAAGCCGAAGTGCCGGCCAAAAAGAAAAAGTCCGAAAAGCGTAAGAAGACGTTAGAGGCTGATGATAATGTGCAAAAGATTAAGAAATCCAAAAAAATAAAATCAGAACCTGTTTAGCCTTTAATGAACTCTGCTTAACTTTATCTGAATTGGTACAAATTATATGTAAGATTAGGCCTGTAGCCAGTCCGGCTTATAGCTTACAACTATGTTTGCACGTATATCCTATACTTCCAATAATTATAATAATTTATTTAAGATACCAGTTTGCCATGTGTTATGAGCAACATTTTAGAATATAGCACATTTCAGTTTCACAAATACAATCATTAAGATGTATACAAGTTAAAAATCCGTTCGGAAACCTCAAAATTAACCGTCTAATGGCAAGCAACTGATCAGCGCATCGGACGCGAAGATGTTTAACCTCTACGCATTAATAGCCCAGCATAATGCGGTGGAAATTTGCAAGATAGTCTCATTCCTGATCCTGTTGTTGGCACACTTACTTCTGGGAACTGGAGTATTGCAGCACGATAAGTCACAGACTCTGCAATCGGAGACGCTGTCAGCAAATTTGGCATCTGCCGTTGTCGCAAATCAGGCGCCGCATTTTGAGGGCACGGCTGTGATCAACAAGGAAATTGTGACCATTTCATTATCGGAATATGCCGGCAAATACGTTGTACTGTTATTCTATCCGCTCGACTTCTCTTCGGTCTGTCCAAGGGAAGTGACGGCATTTTCAGAACGTTTGGATGAGTTTACCAAACTGAACGCTGTGGTGATTGCCTGCAGTGTCGACTCACCCTACGCCCACCTCACCTGGCTGGATATGCCGCACAAAGGCAGTGGTCTGGGCAATGTTCGAATACCGCTGCTGTCGGACATAACGCACAAGATTAGCCAAGACTATGGCGTTTATATGCCCAGGCTGGGCCACAGCCTGCGCGCCCAGTTCATCATCGATCCCAGCGGCATCATACGGCAGGCGACCATCAATGATCTTTTTGTGCCACGCTCTGTGGACGAGGCGTTGCGTTTGATCAAGGCCTGTCGCTATACGGACAAAACTGGCAAGCCATTTCCGGCGACAATAGTTTCCAAGCACGAAAATAATAGTATTTAAATCTGGGTAAAAGCAAAGTTTTTCAAAGTTTTAGATTATATGTTGAATATCAATGTTTTGCCAAAAAAATAATTGGATAAAATTAATAAATCAAGATTGGGGCAGGTGTTCAAGTAGTGAAACATTCCTGATCTTCGTATGCTTTACTAGAACATACTAAACCAAATTTGGTGGCTTTACCTCTTAGTCTCTAAGATATGCTCCAAGAAATTTGTCGGAAAACCGATATTTATCGACAACATGAATTAAACTTGATCTGCCTATGGTCTATACGAACTATAAAAACAAAACTTCAACTCTAGCTCTGTTTCTAAGATTACTAAATCGACTTGGCTAGTAATTCTGAACAAGAATACATATACTTTAAGGGGTCGTTGATGCCTGTTACATACCCACAAACGCTTTGCAGACATTTTTACTGGGTTTGGGGTATACATCAGAAATACTAAAGCAAATTTTTACACTCTGTTTATAATTCCCAACTAGTTTTAGATAAAACCATGTAAAAATTTGGTCTAAAGTTAGTTTTGTTAGTTATTCCAAAATGAAATGAAATGTTTCAATATCACCATAAAAATGCCGAGTATACATAAGTATATTTTATTACATGTGTATTTCATACAAATAGATTCAATATTTTACAATACATTTACTCGCAAATACATTATGTGTATTGTACATGTATATAATATTTAGTTATAATAATTTAAAAGCTTGTTACTTGTACATAATTTTATTGGTTTTTTTTTGTTTTTTTGCTAATTATTAAATACATAACAAGCAAATATGCAATTAAATACGAAGTCTTAACTATAGTCAAATGAACATAAACTATGCACACACCTATATAAAAAACAATCTCAATTCAATACGATACAATAATATATATATTTATGTAGTATATGAGGCCTACATATTCTGATTAGCTTATGTACGCGACACGACTACAAGGAACCTTTACATAATGTACAAACAGACAATATAAGTACATACACATATCCTTAACACATTTTCGATTTACATATATAACTACGGCGAAGTGAGGATAGAATTAATAGAATACGAAATCAGATGGAAATAGAAAGTGTGGCTAAAGTGGGCAGGGAGAGAGATGGTTATGTACTTGGAGTACTTTCGATTGAGTACGGAGAATTCCGTTGAGAGCCATCTGATTAGACAGAGATTTCCTGAATATGTACACGTTTCTTGCCGCTGCCCGAGCCGCCGGTCGCACCCGCTGCGCCCGCCTGTCGCAGGATGCCCATTTGTTGTTGTTGTTGTTGTTGTTGCTGGGCAGCTAGAAAGGAGCGCGGTGGTGGCGGCGGTTCTGGTATATCGTCGTCACGCGTGATCTCCGAATCGCCTATGGCCGCCGCCTTGACCGCCTCCTCGATGGCCTTGAAGGACATCTGATCCGATGACTGCACGGCATAGTCGAACTGCAGCTGCCCGTTGGTGTCCACGAACGAGCCGCGTTTGCTGCCCCCTGGCGCCGGATTGGACTCAACGACCGTTGCCAGGGGCAGCGCATTGTAGGTGACCATCTCGATGTGGGCACCGGTGGTCGGCTGTGCCGCCGGTCGCGTCTTGAGCAGATCCAGCGTGCTCGTTGAGCACGCCTCCCAGCTGTCCATTAGGAGCGTGGTTTGAGCCACGTGCGACGGCGCCGGCGGCAGCTCGACGAGCAGCTTCTCCTCCTTCAGCTGCTTTGTCTTCTCATCGTAGCAGCTGTACTCGCCAAAGACCACGCCCATGCCGCCCTTGCTGTCCACCACGGCACCGCTCAACGTGTACGCATCGCTGCCACCACCGGCTCCACTCGCATTGAGCTTCAGCATGCTGGAGTTCTTGCTGGTGTCGCCGTCCTGCAGTTCCTCCTTGGTTTTGGCGTCCCGAGCGCGCTTCTCCCGCTGGTGATAGATGCCCGCAAAGATGAGCACATTGAGGATGAGCAGGAAGCAGCCCACGGCCACGGTGGCTATTAAGGCTGTCGTATAGCTCTGGAACTGCTTGCCACTCAGGCGGCGCAACAGCTCCAGATTGCCGATGATCCCTGTGGACGCCGTGGCCAGGTCCTTGTGCGTCTCCACCTTTGGCTGCGTGCGATTGTCCTTCGGGGATTGTGTTGTGGTAAGCTCGGACACGGACATAGCGCCATCGATGTTACATTCTGGAAAAACATCACGAAGAAAGTGAAAGAAATTTGAAAAAATTCGTCTGACATTAGGTAAGTCTAAGTTCTTAACTTAATGTTAATTAAAATAGCTCCCATATTTCAAACTCGCATAACTTTGTCAAAACTGAACCGATTTTCACGTCCGATGGCATTTTATTCATGGTTTATCTTCTAGATTGATTCTACATTTAAAATATATGCATTATTGAAAATAAACTTTTTTTGAATTTTATGGAAAAAAGCATGTACCCCCCCTTACTCATTTTGGAAAAAATTTTTTTTTCAAAATTTTAAATTCGGAATTTCTATTTTTTATCGATTGCGGTTGTCATAATTTGTATAAAAAACAACATTAAAACCGATTCTGAGGGGGTCAAATTTTTTGTCAAAAATCATGCAAAAATTGACAAAAATTTTGACATGTAAACCTCTCGGATCCATAGCTCCCATATTTCAAACGCCCATAACTTTGTCAAAACTTAACCGATTTGCAAGTTTGATGACATTTTTCTCACTTTTTCTCAACATAATTATCAAATTCCTATTTAATTATTAATTTTTATTTACAAAAACATGAAGCTATGCAAAACGACAACATTCAAAAGATTAACATGAAGTTAAAGTGCATCTCAACTAACAAGAAAAAGAAAAGAACATTGGCCTGCAAGGGCCCAGCCCACCTGTACAGCGAGTTAAAAGCTATCAAATTATTCAAAGTGTTACCTGTTGTGGCCGTTGCACCTGTGGCGCTCAAAGCATTCGTTGCATTTGGGGCTGCTGGGGGCGGAGAGGTTGTGGTGCGGACCGTTTGCACAATTATGATGTTGTCGTCTTCCGCCGGCTTCGTTTGCAGCTGGGGCCGAACAACGCCTGAGAACAAATTAAGGTAAATATTTGCAGCTTAACGCATTTGCGGCTATTTACCCTCATAGAGATCGCGACTGTTGAGGTCATCCTGGAACTGATGGTGCCGCATGGACTGATCGTTGATGTTGAAGTGACGATGCAGCTGCGGTATCAGATTCAGCCACATGGACAGCTTATGGCCGCGATAGTGGCTCTGGATGTTGGCCTTGTTGCCTGGCGTGGAGGGAAATCATGAGTTTGTTTGACATGAAAGCCATGTTACGTGAACTGCAATCTTACCCAGCTCAATGTACAGCTGATTGACGACATCGTAGGCATCCCAGAAGGGCAGCTCGTCGCCGTCGTAGCTGCCCACATCGAGCTCAGCGCCCAGTCCCAGCGGCGTGGCGGGGGCATCGTTGCTGCGCAAACGTCGCCTGAAATAGGAGCGCTTCTCGTGCATCGCATTGCTGCGACGTTGATTGTAGAGGACGGCCAGGTTGACGGTCTCGCCGGTTGCCAGCGCGTCCTGGTAGCGAGCGGGCGCTGAGCGCTTGCGTTGCGTATGGGGCGCTAAACGAGCCGGGCCAGTTGGGGACGTTGATTGGTTCGGATTGCTGTGCCACAAATTGTTTGTTACTTAACGCTGGCTAAAGGTCAACATGTCAAATTTGGCATACCCTGTTTTGGCGAAATTGGCCAGATAGCGCAGCATTAGTCGGCCGATTTGCCGCTCCTGCGCCGTGTAGTTGTGCGGAAAGAGCGGCGAGACGGGCAGGCCCAGCCAGAAGGGCACATCCTCACCGCGCACCGAACCGGTTCGCTGCCAATGTAGAGCAGCGGGTCAAGGTTAAAAGGTCAGCGCGGCGCACGCCATCGGTACCCACCTGTGGATATTCCTCCTCAACGGTGCGATGCTTGAAGTGCACGAAATATGTGCGGCCGCCACGCAAACTGTGCATGTAACCCAACTTGATCAGGGGCGCGGCCGTGTGCCCATCGCTCAAGAACTGCAGCGTGGCATCCCGGGAGCTCAGCGGATTCCGGATGGCCTTCTCCCAGTCCGTGTATTCGTTCTGAAAAAGGCAAAGGTAAAGGCTGGTTAGAAGCAAGGCACAAAAAAAACGAGTCGGGTGCAACTGACAGCTTAAAACGGTCTTAATTATTATTTGTATATTGATTATATCGAGTGGGCGTGGCCGCATTTTTTCGTTTTAATCTTTAGAGGAGGTCATTCGCACACTGTCTACCAAGTTTGGTGACTTTAGCACTAAAAGTTTGGCTTACCCACCCCTAAAATTTATAGATTTTATCGATTTGCCACGCCCCTAGTGGGCGTAGGAAAACATTTTATGCTCTTTCTTTGAGGAAGTCAACAGTAATCTGTTTGAAAAATATTTATGTATCTAGCTTGAAAACTGAGGAAGATAAATAGATTTTATCAAATTGCCACGCCCCCAGTGGGCGTATTCAAAATGCATTTTACACTTCACAAACGAATATTAAAATTTAAGCTTACCTTTAGCACCGCGAATATCTCGTTTAAATGGTAGTGGAAATTGTTGCGCACAAATGTGCGCAAAATGCGATCCCGACGCGTCTCGTTGAAGCCGAACTCCAGGTCCTGGGCGCTCAAATCCAGATAGGATTCCACAGATGTTAGACAGAAGATGAGGTCACGTTTGGGAAAGTTGGCATATTCAATTCCTGAAGTACTGTGTGAATATGCAAAACAGGATTAGCTTTCAGCACTGTCCGTGTATAAAACATTCTACGGAACTTACCTAACAATAGCTGAGCCCAGAGGCAGGGCAGTACTGGACATGGCATCCGAGCTGGGCGATATGACAGTGCCATCCACGAACGGAGCGAAGCCAACAAGAAAACTTAAAAGAGCAATTGGAAATGATACATTTAATTTAAATTTGTTTAAATATAATTACATTACTTGATTTTTTTGGAACTTTACAATTCCTTTTAAACTTCTTCATAAAATCTTTAAGTCATTTAACTTTCAAAAGTTACAAGGCAGTTTATCTTCCTGTTAACATTTTTATATTAATTGACTTGCCTGTAAATATGTTTGCATTACTTTCTGAATTTTAATTAAATTAAATGAAAATATGATTTTGACAAATAAAATATATATCAACATGTGCCAGGTAAAATTACTAAACAGATTAAATCTTGTTAAATTAATATTTGAAATTTTAAATGTAATTAAATATTTAATTTGTATATAAATGCAAAAAAAGGTTAATATTTTTTTGGATTTTACATTATTTAGTTTTGTTGCACTCACCGCGGATGGTCGATCTTCACTGAAAGTAATTCGGCGACGGTTTTGGTGCGCAGACAGGGCGCCAGATCGTCGTAGAGCATGTCGCCATGGCAACCAGTTTGCTCGGCCACGCGCCGCTTCACGAACAGCGGACTCTTCTGGATGGCCCAGGGCGAGAGGGCCGTGCCGCTGATAAGCACCGTCCGCTGCATAAGATCTGAGGGGAAGCACGAACCACATATAGACCTAGTTGAGGAGCTGAGTCTTCAGATGACCTACCACTGGCCACGGGCGACACGGCCAAGATGTTGGCCAGCACGGCTCCTGTGCCGTAGCCAAGCAGCGTAATGCTCTGCGGGTTGCCGCCAAACGCGGGCAGGTTCTCCTTGAGCCAATGCAGGCCGGCGACCAGATCCATGAGACCAAAGTTGCCCTGGGCGCTCTCCTTGCCGCCGGTCTTGAGGAAACCGAAGATGCCGAGCCGAAAATTGATTGTCACAACGATGACGTCGCCGTGTGCGGCCAGCTCGGAGCCGTCGTAGGGATTGCCCGAGTTCCAGTCGTAGGACTCGCCGTGTATAAATACCACTGTGGACAGCATGGAATCGGAATCGGAGCCAGAACTGGAACTGGAACTGGCTACTGGAACTCGAACTTGAAGTTTCATTGGCATTCGCATTGTCCGCTATAAATACAGGATAAAAAGGGTTAAGAACCATAAGACTAAAAATACTTATAGTTAAAATTATTCAAATAAAAAAGAAAACAAAATAATAATAATAAGATGAGTAATAACAATAATAATAATAAGCGAACTCCCAGGGAGACGCGCTGAAGAGAGGCTGAAACGCAGATCATTTAAGAACCTGCTCCAGCACTATGGCTGGAACTCTATCATAGTAAAACAGCTACAACCCTACTATCATTTTCTTGGTGATACTTAACAGATACAAGTTGTCATTAAAAATGTACTTTTTGATTCAATACAATAAAACAAATCAAAAATAATAAAGATAATAAAAGCAAATATCAATAATAATTATAATAGTAATCTATTGAGTTTATCTGGCCATATGCTGCGTGCGGTCAACGGAGCTGCCAATTCTGCAACGCTTGCAGTAATTGCTTAAACCAACTGCAATGCACTACGGAATTGAAAGTTACGATGCCATTATGCCCCTACTATGCCCCCATCATCCGCCCCTTCTCATTGCTTAACCGCTTTTTTTTGCAGTTCGAAAGTTGTAAAACATATATTTTCTCGCTGGCCTAGGGCTGCTACGCGTTTATTACCAATTAAACAGTCAATTGAATCACTTTTCCACTTTTTTATATTACGATTTTTTACCCTCTTTTTCAGCACTTAAATCAATGAAAACATATATTGCCTCTTTTGAAAAAAGTGAAATATTTTTAAGTTTAGTACTCATAGCATTTAAAACTTTTTCTATTCAAAATATAATGTATTTGCACTGTAATTCAAGTCGATTAAGTCCGGTGCAACAACGAATAATAACTACTTCAATAGATAATCTGCATTCTGTTTTAAAATATAAAATTTACATTTAAAGTAATAAAATTACAAAAGTAAAAACAATTATTTGAAATTTGAGAAGTAAAAAATTTAAAAACAATTGTAAATAAATAACAAAAATTAAATGAATTTAAACTCACTAAACGTGAAGCTAAGTGAATAGGTGAAAAATTGAAAATGCTTTTTATAACTCACGTCTGGTTCGCTGCGTTTCGTAGGGCACATAGATATTTAGGTATAAGCAGTCTTCCGATTGGTTCTTGAGCAGCGGCAGCAGTCGCCGCAGCTGGGCGAGGCGGGCGCGCGGCACCTCCAGTAGGGCCTCTGGTCCATTGGGCGGTATGGGCACATTCTGTGGACAAACGGGCGAGAATCGATCCGCATTGCGGGCCGTTTTCCACGTCGATGGCGTTATGGGTGGCATAAATCTGCAAGTCAATGTAATGGCCGCAATATGTACAGTATAAATATGCAGCTCTCGGCGAACGTGGTAATGGTAATGGCATCAAACTATCGCGATTACTTCCCCATGACCATGTGGATAGGGGGAGTCGAGGGTTGTGCAAAAGGACTGGCTATCGTAAAGGATGCCAAACTAAGTACTAAGCCCATCAATCAAAATTGGCAACTGTTTTTGATTAATTGTGCATTTTATTGTTTTGCGCTGAGTGCCATCGATCAAAGGCCGAGTTGGTAATGTTTGCTCCAAAGCAAAAGGCTCCAATGTTGGTTTTATGACACAACAATTGACGCGAAACGTTTTTATTGTTTTCGATTTGGCGGCTGTGTCCAAGAGCTCATCCTGACAACATCTCGCGGGACAAAACAATGGGAAATGTTAGCATTTTCTTGCCTGATGAAACAATAACGCGCATAACTTTTCAGCCACAATTCCCATTTCCCTGCCCCCACAGATTTGCCGTTCCCGTAATCAGTTTTCACATTTTGCGGTTTCTGGTTTCTATGGCTAAAAGTGAAATGCTTTCAAATTAAACGGCACATTTTGTTGGTTTCGCTTTTGCCATAACAACGTCTTAATGAATAAATTTGGTTAATACTCTATACTATCTTTACAAGTGGGGTAGGATTGAACTTCAATCTCTTTTGTTTATTCTAATACAGAAGAGGAAGGCTGTTTTCAATTCGTAAGAAATATAATATTAATACACAAATATAAAGTTAAACTAATTTTCTTTTTATTTATTTTAACTGTATGAATGTAATTAAGATTTTCTTTATAATGATTGTATTACTTATGAAAAGTTACCAATTAATTTATGAGGATAAGTTAGGGAAGAGAGCGAATTATTTATAAATATGAATGTATTTGCATTTATACTTCTCCATGAAGTTAGATTCTTTTATACTCATACTTATGTCCAATGAATAAGTACCTTTGCAAAATATTATAAGTCATTGCGAATCAGAAACAAAAATTAAAATATTTAAATAAATAAATGGCAAGGGGGTATCTATAAGTCTATACTTGCATACCCAAACTTAAATATTACCTTTAGGTATACGCACCCAACTTTATGAAATCAAATTGCTAATTTCAGCAAATGACTACCCAAAGTTGAGCACATAAAACGATATATGTTGCACTGAATGCCTGCCGATTATTTCCTGATGGTGCTTAAACGAGTTTGGCTCGATTTGTAAATTTTTGATTAGTAACTTTGGCGACAGACACAGATTTGTTTAGACGCAATGATTAATTAGCTTTCGCATGCTATCCGGCACATCGACAATTTGTCAAATATCACGTTCATTTGACCCCGCCCCGCTGGCCCACAAAATTGCCGTTGTTGCCAATTGTCATTCGAGCATGAATAATTCGCACATAGACTTCAGCATAGTAAATTTGGCTTGAGGCAAAACAGACCGAAATTCAGTGGCATTTGATTAAGTCCTGTTGCTCGTTTGTGGCATCTGTTGATGCTGCATAACAATGAGGCAACATTCATAAGCTGACTCCATTGACTTTGGGAATTTGTGCGGCAAGTAATTAAAGAACAATTTGCCAGAGTCGGGCAAAGGGAGTGGGAGACGAGGGTGCATGGGGATTGTACTATATGTAGTACACTTTTTAATCAGCTCACACACACACACACACATACTTGCTGTGCTTCGCTCAACACATATCAACTCCACTTTAGCCAAGTGCCATGCGGCTAAACAAGCCGAGGGATACGTATTGCCTAGATACAGAACACGCTCGCTTCCATGTGCACGAGCGACAAAGTGTGGCAAAACTTTTGCAATATGCCGCAAACTTGCTTTAGATTTGTTCTCCGCAAAACTACTCGGAGTTTCCAACATGCAACACGCCGAATCTCGCAGCCAAAACCGAATTGTGATGAGATCTTTCATCGAACTATTTCAAGTGCAAGTCGACACCTGCCTAACTAGCGACAGAGAAAGAGAGAGTGTGCGAAAGAGAACGGCAGAGTTCCAAAACTATTGAAGAACTAAGTTAAAATTCTGGTTAAAAGTCATGATTGCAATTACCCCAAAAAACTCTGAGCTACGTCGTCAATTCAAAAATGTGGTTTAAAACTTAGACTTATCGAAAATATATATATATATATATGTATATATATATACATATATATACTTCCAAATATTTATAAAGTTAGTTTCCCGAACAAGCATATTCAACAAACTTTATTCATCAGCATTTAAATTAAAACAGCTGCTGCACAAGTTGACGCATATTTCTAGGCAATTTAAAAATCTATTATATTTCATGTTTCTATATTAAAGTTGTGCCCTTTTTTTACCGTTCAGTCATAAAATAGATCATAAAGGGTATTGTATAACTATTTAATAACCACAGGGAAGTGTTACAATTTTTTATTTTTGAATGCACCTCTTGTGTCCAATTTAGCTTCGTACACTTAATTAATACACTTAAAAATAAATAAAATAAACATGCAGGCGCAGCTAACTTAATTTTCAATTTAATAAAATTATGCAGTTAAGTTATATTTGATTTTACACTTTATACACTTTATAAGATTAATTTAAAACCCTTTTGAACCATCTATATAAATATATATCATATATTTTGTTATAAAGCTATTTTTTCTAAAGGACTTTTATCTGATTATTATCTGCAGCAATGGAAATTATGGAGTCCTGCTTAACATTCACAGATTTTGGTTTTTATTTTAACGAGGAAAAATTGTGTATTTGTTGTGGCGAAAATTAAATTGCTTTGCAGACAAATCGAACACATTTGCAAATACACATATGATATTGTGGTCAGATGTTGAAAAGTTTTTGGCTATATGTTTGAATATTGAATATTATTGTCGTAGTGGCAGCTTTACAATAATATTTGTCGAGTAATTTTAGTCAAATTAAAGTTTGTATGAAAATGTAACCAAATTATTTTCATTAATTTCGTAGAAACAAAGTTTTCATGGAAAAACTTAGTTTTTTTGTCTGATGGTTGCTGTCGGTTGCGAGTCATATTATGTCTGTTAAAAGTTTTTATGAACATAAGTTTTAACTAGAAAAAACTAGTTCGGCTGGTTTAACAAGCTTGCATCATATAAAAGCTGATTTTTTTTTTGAATTTTCTGGAAACTACTTAAACTATAATAACAGAGTACATATGAAATTCTAACATTTTATTTCTTGTAGTCGAGTGTAATTATCAGCCTAACATTTGCTGCAAAGCGGAGTTATTTAATATTCTTTTAACATGCTTAGCTAAGCCAGTTTACTTCCGAACTAAGCTGAACACCTTCCCATATTGATATAAATGAGCTCGTTTACCGGATTACGCTTAGTAGAGAATTCTGCGCCCGTTCTGGGGCCCCTATTGTCTTAGAAAATGAATGTGAAAATGCTGCCAACTGCTAATTGTAAAATAAACACTGGATGCAGTTGGCTTCATTAAGAGCCCTTTGGCTATGGCCCGGGCCAAGGCCTTGGAACTTTAATCTGGCAAACAATGTGCGGGTGGTTTCGGTTCTCGGTACCCGGAACTGGCTAAGGCAAGTATGCATTACACGAATGTGCAAAGTTCCGGACGTAGTTTGTGCCCGTGTTCACGTTTAGTTTATCAAAATAATTATTAAAATTGCTTTCGCCTGGCGCAGGGGCCTGATAAAGTTGCGCTGCCTTTGGCGAAACTTGGCAAAAAAAAAACAAACAAAGAGTTATCTACTAGAGAGTATCTCACAGAAAAATACCCTTTGGGCTACTTTGCAACATAATTTTGTTATTTTTTTATTAAAGCGAACATGCTCATGCTAAAAGAAACACCCATAAATAAAAGTTGATCTCACACACAATTTCTACACCAAAGAAAGGCATGCATACTTAGGAGTTTCACTTTAAAATAAGATTTTGAAGGAAACTTTGAAAAAAATATGTTTTTTTTTGTTTTTATTTAAATATGACAATTTATACTTTTAGGTATTTCGTGACGTAATCGGAAAACAATTTTATTTCAATTTTTGAGATCTTTAATAAATGTAGCTGGAGCTCAGCTCGTAGTTCTCTTATGTTATGTACTCCAGTCTGTCACATACATTTGCTCAACCACAATATACCCGTTTTTTAATTATTAAAAAAAAATGCGCGCAGACAGCATCTGCAGGCATGCCTGGGCATACCGAGCAGTGGGTGGGGTGGGGCGGGCGGGGTTGGTTAACCCGCATAATCTGGTTTGGTAGCTGGTACTCACCTGAGACTGCCGACGGGCGGCGATGCATAGGGTATGCCAAGGAATGCCTCCACCAGCGGCGTGGAGCGCACCACAATGCCCCGCAGCAGGCCATATTTGGTCTTCACCGTGCTGGCGCTCAGTTTGGCGCCGTGGAGGCACTCGCAGTCCGGCCACAGCGAGGATAGTAGCAGCAGCAGCAACAGCCACGTGCTGCAGCTGCTGCTGCTGCTGTGATGCTGCCAACAGGATGCAGCCGGCGTCAGGTCCTGTGTGTGCCATAAATGGCGTTTCCTATGCGCTGATTGTTGCTGCTGCTGCTGCTGCTGATTGTGTGTTGGCACTGCCAAAATCTGTAGAAATCTCTTTAATGTTATCAGTCTTATAATGCAAATGCCTGTGCTGTCACTGCTGCGGATTTCCATCTCCATTTCCGCTGGCTGCGCTGCCTTCGTCCGCCTCTCGCTGCTCCGCACAGTTGCCGCACAAGCGGCTCTAATGTAGCTCATCAAGGAACCGACAAAAACGTAACAGTAAATACGCAGAAAACGCGATTGGGTTAGCTTAGTTTGTTTGCTCCTCGAATTTGTCGTCAATTGGCTGCGCCCGCGGCTGTTTCCTGTTTGTGTCTGCGCCAGATTGGCGGCATCTTCATTTTGACAGCCGTCGTTCGCATGTTGAGCTTGTGATTGCGATGCAGCCGCGCCGACATGCCGATACCCTTTCGCTTTGATTTCAAATATTATACACTAAACTCGTTGGCCGCTGCACCACAATTTTGCGAATTGTATCCGTTTGACGCACCCTCTCACGCTCTCAGTGCTGCAAGTAGAGCAGAAAACAAAAAACCAGGTGTTAAATATCCGTCAACTTGGGCTCCGATGAGCTTTACAGCCGCACCTAGTCGCTGGCGAGTGCGAGTCCTAACTGTGCAACGCATCAGAGCGTCGCATCCTTAAATAGCTTTGGCCACATCCGGGCCGCTGACAGTGTGTACCGTAAATGCGACCTGCATGGGCAACCTGCACTCAATTCATGCCCCAACCACCCCGCCACCCTACCCCGCCTCACGGCCGATTGCTTCTTTTGACCTGGCTTTTATGCGCCATTTTAAATGCGCATGCTGCCAAGCTGCAAGCTTGACCCGAACCGCTTATCAAGCGTTGCACACGTGGCGCATAGCTCATGAACCCGCCAATATACAATGCTTAACTGCTCTGTTATACAGCTCCAACAGTTCAAAAACAAGTAAGAACACAGCAGTCGGATGTAACAGGCTGCGAAATACTCCTTTTCAGTATCATAACTGTCTGATAATTTTGGTGACTAGCTTTAAAATTGTAAAATAAATAGATTTTCACGTTTATCCCACTCGCAAACATATTTCTTCTTTATCTATTGAGGAGTTCATCTGTATCCTGTCTACAAAATTTTGCGTATCTTTAGCTTTTCTACTCAGAGAAATATTTTGATTTTATGATTAGGCGTATCCAAAAAATGATGTGTGGATCTTTAGAGGAGGTCATCGGCAATCTGTGTAAAAGTTTTCTGAATTTAATTGCCAGTGCCCCCAGTGAGCGTAGCTAAAAAACCTTTAAAATTGAAAAATATATGTTACAAGTAACAAGTATCACATATTCACAAGCCCAATATACACTTTTCCCTGCCTGAACGAGTATGATGTAAGAAAACATTTCGTGAAACAAAAACACATGTAGCTTCTAAAGTTAACAAAATGAGGCTATCTGTATGCAAAGGGCAAGAACGAATGGCAACAAAAATGTGAAATGCCCACAAATCAGGTGAAATCAAATCAGAAACCTCATTAAAAACTTGCACAACAACACAATATTCGTATTAATGCATTTTGTCCAACCGAAATCAAATTTTACGCGCATAAATATACATATGTATATACAAATACGAAATTAAAAATTCATGTTGCAAATTCCAAAAATTCTCTTGCTTGTGCAGCCTTTTCAAATTTACTAAACAAATTGCATAGAGTTGCAAAATGGAAATAAGTTTGCAGCGCACTACTGCAAATTTTACAATTGTCTATACATACATATATGTACATGTGTGTATGTGAATATTTTAAATGAAATGCAGATTGTTTCCTATCCCAGCGTGCAAGAGAAACCATTAATGTATCCTGTCGAACTCAGTGAGCTCGAAAGTGTTGCAATTTTATTTATTTTTTTTTGATAAGCAAATAAGTGCATAGATTAAAATGTAAATTTTTAACATTCCTTCTCTTTTGGTAAAGAGATAATTTTCAACAGGCGAGTCAAGATAGCTATTCCAATTTGACTGGTTGTTCGGCGGTCCGTCTGTCTGTTTTTAACAACATTAGTCTTTATACACCTCATAAGCCTGGAAGAAAAATTAGTTTTTGTAGAAGAAACTTTTTGTTCTTTAAGATATCCCAATGAAGTTCATCTGCTTCACAACATCACTGCAACAATGTGTTCCTAATATGTAAACTAAAAATCACCAACTTCGTGTATTGCTTGAAATTTCTCGGTTTGAAAACCGAATAAATTCATTAGATTTAAATGACAAATAAATTCATGAGAAAACGATTGCTATGTAAAGTTAGAAGTTAATAATAATAAATTAATTTTTCAAGTATTCCATTCACCTATCTCTTAGTCACATAGACTTTTTAGACTAGGACGGATAAGAGCGCATTTATTAGAATTTAAAATCCCTGAAGCTAGCTGCCCAGCTCATTATAATGCCAGAAACCGCAAAAGGTTGCCCACAGTTAATGCAATATGTATAAAGTACCTGCAAATTTTCACATGAAATTTCTTTGTTGTGGTACAACATGTAAATCTGTTAAACATATATGCGCCATGGAGAGCTTAGTCCTTGACAAAACGTAAAAGGGAAGACCCCAAAATAAAAAGGAAAACATGGCAAATGATGTGAGCGGTTAAGCTCCTTGGGTCTCATTAACAATGCTCACACACACACATGCACACTCGCACACACGCCTGTACTTAGTCGTAATGCCCAGACACATGACGAGTAGTGTAATTTATCTTTTGGCCTAAACAGACTCGTTTAAATCGTATATATCTGGGGCTAAACAATTGACTGAAATGTAACGATTGCGACGGTCTGCCGACAGACACACACATACACACCCACACACACATATATACACACACTCGTCTAGTTAGATCCAGAACCAGAGCCGGAACGACAAGCGCACAATTTCTCTAAATTGCTGCTATAAAACTAAAGTTTAACTATGAGCCCCGAAACCCACATACCATTTTCCATGTACTAAGTATTCCCATGACCAGCTCCATCTCTTTCATTTCAATGTCTCAGCGCAAGTGTGTGTGTATGTGTATGTCTGTGTTGA
Organism: Drosophila robusta; assembly: GCA_035043565.1. Lineage (NCBI taxonomy): Eukaryota > Metazoa > Arthropoda > Insecta > Diptera > Drosophilidae > Drosophila > Drosophila robusta. The sequence continues at coordinate 4,079,796 of JAWNMW010000583.1, read as the reverse complement.
CATCCAAAATGTCGGCACGTTTTTAACGAAATATTTGTATACCCTGTACGCACCGAAAATGTGTAAAACGGGTATGGCAAAGTATGTGCTTTATTTCAAAAAATTTGTCGCATTGTTTCCATATAACATATATTGCTACTGCTTTTAAATATAATTTTAAGCCGCCCTTACTTAAGTTGATCTTGAAGATAAAATCTAAATGTATTAAATATTTGTATAAAAATGTCGTTGAATAAGTAAATAAAACTTAATTTAATTCTTCGATAATTCCCAACTAAATTTATAAAAATTAATGACACTAAATATTTCAAGTATATATATTTTAAAGATTTTTTCAAGTACACAGAGACAAACTATATTTTACTTCTTTTACTGCTATTGTATTACCTACATGTTTATTACAAACAATTTTTGGAAGCAACCACTTGTTGATCTAAATAATTTAAATATTCCCAGGTTATTTTAAGAAGGTACACAAATAACTAGAATGCAGGGTATCCATTAACCGTATATTGTCGTCCAAAGCACACTCGATTTTTTTTGTTTTTCGTATAGTGTCTTTACTTCACTTACTCGTAATTCTGTTTTGGCGTGAGTCATGAGTCGGAGCGACCAGCCGTCGGGACACGCAGTAACGAAATGTTGGGATTTTGAAATAAATTTTAACTTTTAAATTAACTAAAAGCTTAAAATAACATTTGGCTGCAACGCTTGCCCCGCCTGGCCCCACTCCCAAAGGGCCCCAAAGAAGTCTCGTGGTGTTAAGCGGGCCGAGAGAAGCGTAGCTACATTCTTTAGCGATTTTTAGAGAGGTTTAAGGGGGAGGGGGTGGGGGCTGAGTTGGGGAAGTTGGTTTTAGCATTTACAAATTGAAGTAGACGTTGCAGAAGCAACGCATGTTTCCGGTATGATAAATATTTACATTTTTGCTTGGCAAACGTCTTTCATGCCACGCGTTCCGGCAGCCCTAAGCCACGACAGTTTGTAACGCAGCCTTGTTATTCTTTTTGCGCTTCTTTTACAGAGATTCCCTTCTTTTTTGTCGAATGGCAAATCTGTAAAGACCGATAAAATTGCATATTTTTGCATGAAAGGCAAGTCAGGCAGCCAGATGAGGTAGAATGCAAAGCAGGAGATGCACGAGAAGAGGCAGCAGTTGATGACGACGAGCCGACATCTCTCCGGGCAACTCACACGTCCATTCCCAGGAGAAGGGGGCATGGGGGACACGGGGAGACAAGGGGGGCGGTGCTGTTGAGCTGAGTGGGGCAATGACTGCAAATCATGGCAGTGCAAACAGGAAATGTTGCAGTTCCAGGCGAAGAAAAGCAGCAGCGCCGCAAAAAGAAAACTGCCAAGGAAAATTGCCACACACACAGGCACAGTCACGCACATCCAAACACACACACACACACATATACACTTGCAACTTTTTGCATTAAAACTCGAAATAAAAGCTGAAAGCGCATTAAAAATTGTTGCATTTTACAATTGCATTCGCAGTTGGCATACCGAAAATGTCCTCTGACGGTTCGGATTGTCAGCACTTTTATATCTGGTTGGTTTTTTCAATAAGCTTGCAATGAATTCCACAGACAAGTGTCGTATGTCGCACGCTGCACGTTGCATGCTGCATGTTGCATGAATGCGCTGGCATCGTTCAAAGGCATTAAAACCGAAGCGCATCAAATTCCCAGAGACGACGCATCAATTGCTTGTTATTGGCCATTTAAGAAGTGAATGAAACTGAGAGTGCGGAGGAGGACAAGGACATACCCTATACCTTGGCTGAAGGTATTTTTGGTGGTTTGTAATTTTATAAGTATACGTTTTTTAGCATCATTTCTGCTTTTTATTATTAGCATATAATACAATATTTCAGGATATACATATTTCTAAAATATTTAAATATAGGTGCATTTACCAAATTTTAAATATTATTAAAATGTGCTTATTAATTTTCTTTTTTTGTTGTTGTTAATTTTAACGAACAATTATAAGAACTTATGTTTTTTTTAATGAATGACATATAATACTTTTGTATTTCTAATTTCTCTAGATACTTAGATACTTATATAAGTATGACACAAAAATGTATGACAAAAGTATATTTATTAATATTTGTTTTCAATCTAAAAATAATTTTAAAACACTCTAAATAAATATATATATACTTCTTAAATGGAGTATATTTTTGTATAGTTAAATGGAATATTCAATTTCAATTTCATTGGATATCATTATCAATATTATGTATCAAAAGAGATTGACCAGCATTCTCATTAATATTATTTCAGAATTAACTTTAATAACTCGTAAACAAATTTAAGATTTAAAAGCCGCTTACCGAATGATAAAAGCAAAAATAAACATTAAAGCACTCCGAATGCCATTTTATAATATAATAATAAAGAGTGTATAAAGTTCGATAGTTATGGGTGGAGAACTTAAAATGGCAAAAATAAAATGGCAAATATATTTAATATGCGCTTTGTTGCGCAATCAATGCACAAAGTTATGACTGAAAGGAGCACCAAAAGAGCAAGCTTTGCACAACTGCAGCGACAACTTCTTGAAAAAAAATCCTTCTGAATAGCGAAAAGCATCTGAGAGGAAAGTACGCTTGAAACTTTGCAAAAAGTACTAAGTACATATGTGCTATATATTCATGCACATAGGACTGCAGCCAGTAAACATGTATTTCAAGAAGTAAAGTTTCTTTATTCTTTGCGCAAAAATAAGTTAGCCAAAGAAAAATTTTAACTACTTATAACTGTGACATAAATGTTTTTACTTTTGCCCTTTATAGATTTTTTTTATAGATATTTATTAAGGCGATAAATTTGTAGAGCGAGCTTTGCATAGTTGCAAATAGTTTAGTATTATTGGAAAGTTAAAGAAATAAAGATAAAGAAGATTGAATATTGAAAAGTATTTTCGTCTTCAATGTGAAATTTTTATCGTTAGTAAGAATGACTATATGTATAAAAAATTACACGAAATTTCTGTGATTTGTTCCGAGAATATTGTAATTTGATTTCTATAGAAATGTGTTTGTCATAGCTCTCTGCTGAGGAAGATGTGAATTTTTTCACAGATATAAAAATGACAATTTATTGCAAATTTTCTATAGAAATATGTTTAGCTTCGTATGAAATACTTGCTTTTTTTATTATTTTCAAAGGGGGAAACTAATATAATATATGTATATAATATGTAATATAGTTATATTTCTGATGTTAGGCTAATAGCGTTGCTTCCATGATCCGCTTGATTTTGAGCGAATAATATTTCTTCACTACATATAAATAAATATATATTTTTTATGGCATATGCCAAGGTTTATATTTGGTCTGCGGGAAGATAAGTTTCTTTTTTGCTTAATTTTTTCTTTTACAGCAGCACCCTTATTTATTAACTCGTTATCGCGTCTTTTCCAACGTGTTGCAACCTTTGTCATTAACATAATTAGTTTAACTTATGCCGCAGAGTTTACCCGACCCGTTCTTTTATAATTCTAATTAAAAACTCTGTTTCTCTCTGATATTTGTTGTTTGATTTTATTTTTGCTGCGTACCTCAAAGTTATCTTTGCTTTGACTCATCTTCACTTCCGACACAGTTTGTGTGCTTGATTGACATTTTACATTTAACCGGTAGACGAAAAGAAAAAAGGCGAAACCAACCAAGTTTGCGCTGCGCATCCTTTTTCTCGTCTCGAGTGCTTTTTTATTCATATGCTTTTTATACCTAGCCCTACCCATTGAAAATGGGTAAAACGGGGTATTATGGTTTTGTGCAAATGTATATAACAGGCAAAGGAAAGCATGTCCTATCCCATAGAGTGTATATTACTTATAGTGACCGTCGGCCGATTGCAGAATATAAGTTAAGTTTTTAAAATCGACATATATCAGTTGAACAGGGTATCTTCTAGTCGAGCAACAGAACTCTAACTTGTTAGTACAATTTTTTGGCTGTTTTATTTCAGTTCTTGTAGAAATAATGAAAAAAACGGAATGTCTATGTAAGCCGTACGGAAATTAAAGGCACTTCAAAAAATAAATTAAATTTTTCGCATGAAAAGTTTGATCTGTGGCAATAAGAAATATTGTATACAATTTACATAAATTTCAAATACAGAAAAATACGATGACCATCAAAGTTACAATTTTAATTGATTTAAAATCTATGCAGAACAGGTAGAGGTTTTTATTACAATATTTTTCCATTTTATTATCATAATCTATCTTTTTATTCAGACCAACTATTTATTTTTCCCAAGAACTTTTTTGTGCTTATAAATATATAAAATAAATATGTATTGTAAATATATATTTTTTCAAAGAATTACTTTTTACATTGTCACAAAATTTTTTAAATTGTTGACAATTTATAAATAAATTTGAATACCTGGCGGCCAATCAATTTATGGTTAAAAATAATTCCATCAGTTTGAACAATTTTGCGTAAGAGGGCGTCAGGGAATTGACAAATTACATGACCAATTCACAAAAAGGCTATTAAAAAGCAATTTCCCAGCTTGTTTGTGGCTATAATAAAAAGACATATTCCTGTTTCAATATGTTTGCCAACTTGTTTTCGATTTCCGCTTGTAGGAATCATAGGCATGTGGCACGCACAGTTTGCAGGACACACAGCAAAATAATCTCATGTTGGGGTTGTCACACCGCAGACCCGCCCAAAAATAAAAGAAGAAAAAGAAGAAGAAGAAGAGGAGAAATCCCCACAGCGTCCTGACACTGGACCATAAATCCAATTGTCAACTGTGCCGCAACTTTCTCATATTGTACGCGTACAAATATCATTTTATTTTTCTAATTACGAACGGAACGACCTTAATAATATCCTGCTAAAGCTCCCAAAAAAAAAAAAAAACAAATACAATTTTAACAGTTAGAATGTGGGCCAGGACATTGTGTGTGTGTTTGTATTTGCTGCTTCCCAAGTTGATTTAAAATGCTTTATTGACAAAATTTTACCAGAAAAGAGCAAAAAATTGCATTTCCGAATGTAATTCGCCAACTTGGCGATTTCGGAAAAACGGTGCTACGGGTACATACTAAAAGAAAATAAATATATATGTGTGTATAAATTGAAAAGTTGAAAAATGAGAGCAAAGTATATCCAGGCGCTTGGCAGGCGGTGTCTCGTTCGGTTGTGGATTCAAGCAGGCATGTAACCTCGTTTATTTTTTGTCCAGCATAATGAAAGGGGAAAGTTCTGCAATTTCACCGCCCATGGTTCCGGCATTGCAATCCAAAACACACACACACATGCACACTGCTCGAGTGTACGCTTAAGTGTGTGTGAGTGTGTGTGTGTGTGTTAGGTGCACTAAATGGCATTTGAAAATGTTTTGTAGTTCAACTTTGGTGCCTAGTGCCTGGCGACTGGTGACTTGTGACTGTTGACTGGGCCCGGGTGACGCTAGTTTCGCCTTTGCCATTTGGAACAGGCAAAATAGCTCTGACAGCAGCCAGGACAGAAGTGGCAGACGCAGCGGCAAGGGTGTCATTCTTTCCACTGACAGCCAAATAGTGTGTGAAAGAGAGAGAGAGGGACAGACACACACACACACACGCACAGCCATAACAAATCATTTTAGCGCAAATTCACAGAAAAAGGTCAAATGTGAATTATAATTAAAAAACAAAATGAAAGCGTAATTCCTTTCTGGGAAATTTAAAATTACCGCCCTTTGTGCTCAACCCGAACACGGGAAGCCTTATTTTTTGAGCCATGGCTTTTCATACAATTATGGAGCTTTTAATTTTTTTATCTAAAACCCTGAACAACTAATTTTAGTTTAAATTAAATTTTCTCTTTAGTTAATTAATTAATTAATATAATAAAACAAATAATAGTAACATTCGCTGAAAAGTATGCAATAAAATTAAACGCAATTTTGTATGGAAAGTCGCCTTTGAAATAAATTGGATTTCTCCTTAAAATTTGTCTGTGAATTTTAATACATTCACATGTCGCCCAAAGTCTCTTGGCATCAATTATTCATTTATGTTTCATATTTTTTAGCTCAATTTACAATAAATATTTGAATTCGATGGCTGTTATAATAGGTTTTCACTCTATATTATTTTGCAGGACGAAAATACATTTGTCGGTTAAGCTATTAAAAATTAGATATAAATCAATATTAGGTATAAATATTTATGCGAATTTTATATCATTCATTTTTTATGCATTTTAGCTTTTCATTTTGTGTTACTAAGCAATTTTAAATGACAAATTGAAAAAAACTTTTGTTTAATTTAGCAATTCAAATGTCTTTTTTTCAACGAAACTAATTATAAATTTAGGTTGAACTATTCACAACTTCATTTATTATTTCAATTGAATACATAATAAATAAAAATAGTTATTTGTTTTGGGAATGTTGATATACAAAAAGGTTTTTCCAATTTTTATAATGTCGACTACGACAAAATTGATTAATAAACACACATTCAATACATTTAAAACTTGCTATAACTGCAAATTTATGCATTGTGTTTGTAAACTGTTTAAAACTCGTATTTACCTATATAAATAAATCATTTGGTTTGAATAGTTTGATCAAAACTTAAGCCCCGAATACCACTAATCTTTAAGTAAACGTATTTTAAATTGATTATTCTAATCTTAAGCTCATTATGTTCCACTATTATTTAATTAAGTATTTTAAATATGCATATTAAATACGATTTTGGTTTGTGCCTGCGAGTACATATTAAATTTATAAACTGCATGAATAAATGTTCATTAAGCTGTAATTTGGTAATGTGAAATGATCTCAACATATTAGGATACCGACTTGCCAAGTCTCTATAGTATAATTAAATTTTCCTTTATCCTCATGCATACATATATTTTGTGTACTCATGTGTGTGTGTATGTATTAATTGCATGTGTGAGCTGCTCCCAGCACTAATTAGAGCCAAGGGACGGGCTACGGCCTGGTTTAGATGCAAATGAACGGCAATTGAAACATGTGCTAGCAGCTGATTTACACAGTGCATGTAATAATGCATGGACGCTAAAGTCGGGTGAGGGTGGGATTAACATGGAAATGAAGATGAAGACATCAGATGCTCGTTTGTTTTGGGCCCAAAGTTTTTGGTGTGGCAGAGGGGGTTGGGGGAGAGGCTGTTGACCAATTCACGCAGGCATAAATTATTTATGACTGCGGCACGGCAAACACGCGTGCAAACAACGTGTGTGTGTGTGTGTTGTGTGTGTGTGTGCGGATATCCGCAGGCAAATACTCAAGTCTGTACATGTATTCTCGTATGAGTAAGTGCTTTCATTGGACATATAGAGTGGAATGCTGTAGCCAAGTTTGTAGCCGAGTGAAGTGGGTAATAAGGCATGGCAATAGTGGTTCGAACAAGCTCACTCCTTGGTCCCCACTTGGTCAAAATGTAAACATGCAAAACTACTACTAGTGCTCGTCTCGACTGTCGTATTTACTATGTACTTAGTATAATTAAATGGGCTTAATGCAAATGCCAACGTTGGCTACACAACTTTATATTCATCATCCGCCCGGGCAGGCAGCTCGAACAGATGCGCGCCAGGAAACGGCTACGGATGCGAATATGGCTGACACGGACACGAAGTCCAGGCGGCAGCAAATCTTGTTTTTCGCATTTTGCGACTGGGTTTTATGCGGAAATGTGAGATCGTTTGTAATTTAATGAATATGTAAATTAAAGGATGCACTTAATGGCACAATACACACACACACACACCTGAAGCTCCAGTGTGTGCTCATTTGCGATACATGTATTGTAAATATATATTCAGTCGCAAATTTATTGCTGCCTTGAAGCGGAAAGTTTCAATCGGTGCCAATGGAATTAATCGCACAGACAAAACATACTTGCCATAAAGTACTCTCACACACACACACACGCACACAGTAACATAGAAACTCATGTATTTATGCATTCATGTATCTGGGTGTTTTGTCTGTGTGTCTGTGTACATGCTCTATAGAGAGATAACACTAGAACAACAAGTACGTAGCACAATTTCCCTTTGTGTGCGGATAAAAACAATAGAGCGTTGTGCTAGTGTTGGAAAGCATCTTAAATACAATTCGATTGGGCGCGGCGCCCCGCCTGCCAGAACTTGTGCACGTTCTCTTGTTTTGACAGCAATCCATTTGAGATTTGCCGTCGAAACTTAACGCACTGTTGGAGAACTCTGCCAGCATTGAATCGATTAACCCATTTTCGCATCTTACTCTCGAAAGTTAACAGCCACTTGGGCATGTCAGGCTAGATTTACTTAAAGTGCCAGTTGAAATCTAATATGCATGTTAAAGTTTTTGATAGAGCATCTGAATTGTTTTGGCAATTCTGGCTGGAGAAAGTGTTTGCAAATTGGGGTTGCCATCGTTGTTGCATAAATTTCTCAACATTTGTGTATTTATTATCGGACAAGCAGTTTCTGTTAAGTTCTTCTATGCTATTAAAAGGAAAAGAAACATTTTGTATTCAAATGCAGAATTAAATACAAGGTAAAACTGCAAATATGTTTTTTTACTGAAAGTTGTTTTTACTGGGGGGTATATATATGTATAAAATCTGATTGTACCTGCTGACTGACTACTGACTGATTGCTGTTCAACTATCACTCAAGCAACTATTTTCTTTGCGAACGCAATAATAAGTGCCATGCTCAGCGCTATTAATATTTAAGGCGCTTATAAAACAGGACGTACAACGATGCGATGCCGACTAACGGCAACAAAACAATTCCCAAGAAAATGTACGTATTGTACGAAAACACAATGTTGAAAGAGAATAAACAGATTTTTTCGGTGCTGAAGATTAAATTGCTTGCAAACATGATATATATATATATATATATATATATATATATATATATATATATATATATATATAGTTAAGACCTTTACAAACTTAAATATATTTAACAAAAATAAAAGTTGTTCATAGAGAAACCAATTTTCTAGCGATCTTTAATATCAGAACTATATGCTGTAGTGATCCAATGTCGGTCAGACTTTTCCGATATATTGGACTGATAGGTATTGGGAAGTTTTTCGGATGTCTGAATATTGTAAAATATTTTTTCATTCAAGAACTAATTTTTCGGTCGACTTTGTCATATATACTGTTAAAAAGACGTATTATCCAGCTTTTCTGGGGATAGATTTACTAACTGGATTATTTTGCATAGAAAGAGATAAACGACTGTATATCAAATTGAACATATATATTATATAGGGTCGAAGAGTCTCCATCTGTGCGTTAAACATTTCGTGAATAATTTTGATAGCCGCTAGACTAAGCCGCTAGACTAAGCTAATTCAAATACTTTATAATTGTTATTATCAACATAAACGTGAGTACTTTTATTAAAATTCATATTATTTTTTTTTACTATTGTTATCATTATTATTGAATTTTAATTTTCATAGCTAGATAAAGTAATAAACGTTCAACCCAATTTTTTTAAATAAATTCAGTCTAATAATTTTAAAGGCTATATTACCATTAATGTAATTTGCACAATTTCTCTGACTAACTCAGTTTACATAAATTACTTCAGCACGCAAAGTTCATAATGTAAGTGAACACATTTTAAACGAATAATTTGCATATTTATAAAATGCGTACACAGCACACCCGCTGCTGGAGCGAGTGTGCAAATGAGTATCCGTGAATGTTGACAATGCGCTTCGATGTAATTGCAGTAGTTGGAAAGGACCCCAACACAAAGGCCAATTAATAAAAAAAAGAAGTCAAATTAACATGTAATCAGAGTTGTAACGACTTTGTGGCGACGGCTCGTAAATATATTTTGAAATTGAATGCTGCAAGTGGCATAAATTTAATTTGCAGCGCGACGCCAGGTCCCGTTTTCCTGACACCCTCGCTCTATCTCTCTCTCACTCCTGTGTGGCATTTAAGGAAAAATAATTGTGCAATAAAAAACAATAAAGTTGAGACTGTAAAATCAACTGCATAAATCAGCTCGAACGTTCCGCCCCTGGCCCGCTACCTGCCTGCTCTTCCTGTTTCTCCATCCGCTCGTGCGTGCGGCCAGGCGAGCTAAATGGCATATCAATGCGTGATTACGTATACGCCGCCTGGTCCCGGCAACAAATTGGGGACAGGACTTGTTTGGCCAGATAAAGGGGGCTACAGCGGCTCGCAGGATGGGTGCTTCATTATGCCGAATGCCTACGTGCACTACTTATTTATCAAGTGATGGCGCCTTTATTTATGCCCCGAATGGGAAGCTCTGGCGTGCTTCGTCCTGCTGCCTGTTTCTGCGTCATCAGCGTCTGTGCAGGACAGCCAGAAGGACGCTTTGTTGTATATAGAAAAATACAGAAATAAGCGCCTGCATGCGTGTGTGTGCTGGGCATGTGTTCAGCGCATGGTGCTGTTGATAATGAGAAAGGACGTTGCTGCGAGTACTGCTTCTCAAATCCTTACCCCCTGCTGCTCGCCCAGACTCTGCTCTGCTGATGATGTTTACGTTTGAATAATTTACGAGACAATAAAAATGAAAAAAAAATGCGTGGCAGCCACATTGCAATTGCCGCAAGGTGCAAAAGTCCATATGGCGAGGACTATGGAAATGCCATTTAGTTATATCCCGTTTTGCTAGAAGGTGGGGCAGGGTGGGGGTACGTCTGGTGTCAAGAGTCGTTTTTATTCATTTCAACAAAAAAAAAATATATAGCGAAAAAGCTTAAGAGGCTTCCTGTCGAGCGTGCCCGAAGCGTAAATTCTCTGTATTCAGCCGTATCATGTATTTGTGATTAGTTCTTTATACACTCAACGAAAAACTAGATACTTCCTTTTATTCTCGAAACTAACAAATGCTTTTTAATGTTATTAAAGTGAGTATTTCTCATTTTTGACTGAATAAACTATCGTAATTGTTGCATAAAAAGGAGAATTCTCGAATTAAGTACATTAGATCGAACTAATGCATCTCTTCTAAATTTTCTTGGTGAATTAGATTTTTTGATATCAATGAACCCTTTTTGTTCTAAGCCTTAACCGCATTAGCTCTTGACTTAACCCGGTTTTAATCAATTTCGGTTTACAGCCTTTCTTAGATTAAGTAGTGAATTTGAGTTTTATGTTTATATATTTTGTGATTAAGGAAATTTTTGAAATAAACATATTTTTCTGAAGTTAAGAAATTCCCATCATATTTGTCTATACATGATTCAAGTATACATTTATAGCTTTTATTACACTGTATATATAAGCAAACATACACACAGTTTAGACACCGGTTGTGCTTCTTCTTCCCCTAGACACACACAGTGGAATACATTTTGTTAATTTAACTCCTGTGTTTACTGAACTATCGAACTGATATTTTCAGCTCGTGTTCAAATAACAATTGCATATACTATATTCGAAATTAGAAGAAATTATAAACAAAGGACACACAGCCTAATGGCTGGATTAACTAGATCATTAGGAATATATATATATGGCTAATGGAATCAGAGATATACCTCCTTTTACGCTCATTTTCGATGGGTACAGGGTATAAAAAGAAAATGATAATTGGCTACACGTCGAGGCACACACACATGGGCTAAACTGACAGGCAAAAGGGATAGACAGCTTAGGCAGACGCCAGTTGTCAGGATGTTCAGTTGTTGCCAGGCGGGACGTGTGTATGTGTGTGTGAGTGAGTGTTGGTGTGTGGGCGTGCAGCAGCAGTTTTTGTGTCGGCCGGTCAGAAATCAGAAACAGTCGCGAACGGAAACTGGAGCTGAAAGTTGAATGGCATTGCGGCATAGTGCACAGAAAAAAGGGAATATAAATTGCCTCTTAAATATGGAATAAGTGCGCAAAAGTCGACAACAAGCTACAATAACAACGACAACAACAACAAACATGCACATAGATAAACTATGTAGCCTGCTGGCCAAGATAAACACACATACACACACTCACACATACACAGTTACACTGACAAATAACCAAGATGTATCCGTTCGAACAAAAAGCCCAAATGGCTTCAACCGTTTTATAGAACGGACAGTGTGATAAAGTCAAGTGGGCGTTGCCTGTTTGTGGGCGTGTCTGTAGCTTTGTGCGACCCACCTTTCATACGTTTTTGTGCTCATTTGTTTGGCACGTTTTTTGTTAATGAAAGAAAATGCCTCGGCAGGCAGAACTCAATTCACCTCGCGTCGCCTCCCCTTGCTTCGACTCGACTCATTTAGCAGCCTAAACCATTTCGTTATTCGATTCAAATTTTTATTAAAGCCACATCAAGCAAATGAATTCGGTGGTGCGTGTGCCACATCAAAAGCTTGTTTGGATTTATGTTGGCCAATCAACAAAATGATTACTCAGTATTGCAAGTGCTGCAATAATATTACACTTTGGTTGTGCACGTTCCCATTCATCAAGAGCGGTAGCTGATAAATCGTTGCCCATTTTAAATGAAGTCTTAAAATATGGCATAAATTAAAATGTGTATCAATTGAATTGTAAATAAATGGGTTACGAGTGTTTTAAAATATATTGTAGCTTTACACATTGTGGTGGAAATTGTAAGTTTACCATTTACTAAACTATTTTCAGTTTAAAGGGATAAAACGAAGTTTTGCAAGTGGTATATTAAAGTTAGTCTAAGATATTTATCAAATATAAACGCAACGATTTCAAAGATAAATAAAGCTTTTGCCTTTGAATTTGCTTATATAATAATTATATGTGTATGCACATCTACATTGGTGTCCTTTAACAACGAAGTTTTTCTCCGATTGTTCCTACACAACCTCTATGATATGTACATTATCGATATTCCTAAGATCGGGCGTAATTCAATTTGCAATTAAAAAAATAAAATTAGTTATACAAGAATTCAAAATTAATGACTCATAATTTATAACAAAATAAATTACCTAATCTCTATATAAATTTTTTGGGCTTTTGGAAATTTTACTTTCCAACATTTGTATAACTCGCACACAAGAACATTAGATTTAAGGCGGCTAATTCTAATTTATTTCAAGTTAAGCTTGATATGAATATCAAGTGGAATTAGGGGCTTATTAGCCCTGTAGGCCCTCCAGGTAGCGCCTACTCCAACTGACAAAATGCGGCTCAAAAAAGTAGGCAATGAAATTTCGTAACAGACAAATTGCTTTCGCAAGACACTCGATTAGGGTGACCAGATACGATCAATCATCAAGTCAGCTTAAGGCGCTTCTCAAGTTGTACTACGTTAAGTATCTGTGTAGTGCCAACTAGACATATGGGCAATAATGTATAGATTAGTGAAATACATCTCGCAAAATAGAACAGTTGCTGATATTTGTTCAGATTATTACTTTTTCGATTGTAGTGGAATTAATGCTAGCCCAATTTAGTGTGCTCTTCATTTTAAATTTAAATTAAATTTTTTTGTATTATCTGAGTTTATGCTAATAATTAACACCATTAACACATTAGATATTAATGTGATAAATTTGTATTTCTATTTTTTTTTTTGACCTGAACTATTTTTTATGTGAGAGATATAATTTAATCCAAGCGACTTAAATTTTCAGCTTATGATTTGCCAACTAACTAAAAACTAACTAATTAAAATGCTAACTATAAAATTCCTATTTTGTGCTAGTTTTTTCTGTTATTAAGTAATTTTTATCTCTTTCAATAAAAAATGCAAAAAAGCGGTAATCGCGCTGTAATTGCTCTCCATCGGGTATTCAGCTTTTGGCTATTTGGCTAAGCGCTGATTACCGTTGTTCCGTCACAGGATACAAAGAGATGCCGCGCATAGGCAGCTGTCTCAACAGCCAAACAACAGCTCAGTAGCAATTTGCACGCCAAGCTGAAAAATGTTACAAATACAAAGACAACAAAAAGTCATTCAAGATTGTGTCCTGTGTATTTTGGGAGCGGGGAGAATGACGGCGCGGGGGGTGTGTGTTTGTGAAGAGGAGGCGGCAACCCACACGACTTTTGCCATGACTGGCAAACAAAAGTTGCCGCTGGCAAAGATACGCTAAGGCACACACAACAGCACATAAACACACACACACACACGCACATGTGCAACGAGTCGGTGGCATTTCGACTTCATGGCCTTGCTTACCATTTTTAGGTGGCACGGCACACACACACACATACACACACACGCCATGTAAAAATCCCACTGCACATATTTCAAGCAAAAATTTCAATTAAGACTTTTACTCTGAATTCATTTTTGTTGTTGATTTTTTGCTTCTTTCTGTTTTTTTTTGTGCTGCCCGCCATTTTGTTTGTTTTCGCTGCGGCTGTTGTTGTTGTTGTTTGTGTTTTTGCTTTGTGGCGCCCTTTTTGTACCATTCCCGCTGCGTGCTGTGCGTGTTAATTTCGTATGTTGAAAACGAAGCCAAAACACTTTTGTTTGCGCCGACCGGATGCAATTTTAATCTGTCGGAATGTGATAGAAAGAACGGGACATGGAGGGAAGGCATAAAATATTGACTGCCAAACCACAAATACAAATACAAATACAGCTAAACAATATGGTGAGTATAGGAGAGGAGGCAGCACACATAATATTTTAGTTTTTGACCCAAAAATGTCAGTAGGACATGAGTTATCACCGTTGCCGTCGCCGCCGCCTGTGCTCCTGCTGCTAACATCAACGTAATTGTTGTTGTTGTTGCGGTTGTTGTTTTAGGCTTGCAGGTTGCTCTATGCTTGTTTAACTGTGTTTGTAAGAGCATCAAGAACAACAACAACAGCAGTAACAGGCGTGTGGGAGAGCCAAAGACGACCGTCTTCGTGCGTGGCTCGCGAGCACGCACACGACACCCACAATACGAATACGAAGGCCCGCGCACCCATGCCAGCCTCTGCTGCTGCCGCTACTGCTGCTGTCGCCATTGCTGTCGCCTCTTGAGTCGTTTGGCGTGGCGACGACGACTGTCACTTTTTCAAGAAAGGAGGGAAGACAGAAAAAAATCTGTTTCGGGGCGTTATTCTTGACGCTGCCTGTCCCCCGGTTGAGTTGTTGCCTTTTTGCATGACTTATTTTGCGCTCACCTTTCCTGCTGGTGCCTCGTGCGCCTC
Source organism: Drosophila robusta (assembly GCA_035043565.1). NCBI lineage: Eukaryota > Metazoa > Arthropoda > Insecta > Diptera > Drosophilidae > Drosophila > Drosophila robusta. The sequence goes on along the minus strand of JAWNMW010000583.1, from coordinate 4,064,687 downwards.
AGCTCCCCTCGGCTGCCGCCACCAGCGAAGCTGCTTAATCGTCTTTGTCCTTTTTAACTTTTGCGCCGCCAATGTTGCTGTGCCTGCTGCTTTTCTGTGGTTTTTTCCACTCCACTTTAGTTGGCAACACTTTGCATTTTTTTCTTATTTTCTCAACGTGCGTGTGTATATTGAAATCTTCCTATTTGCATAAGTATTAAGTAGTTACACGCATACACTCGCGGCACGTGTGTGCGTCTGTGAGCTGCTTTGTACTTGGCTTTCTTCACTTTTGCTTTCGGTTACTTGTTCGAAAGCAGCAGTATTCAACAAATTGTTCGCGCTCGTCTCTCTTCACACTTCACACCTCGCACCTTGTTCGTGCTGCTTTTTACAGTTAATTGAGCCGCTTGCTGCCTTTTTGTAGCCACTGCGATTTTTTTGTTGCACCGAACTCACTCACTAACTCACTCGCAGTCGCACGTTTTGCTACGTTTTTTGCAAGAATCTTTTTGAGTTTTTGAGCTAAAAATGCTGCGTGTAACGGTTTTTATTTACTTTTATCCGTGCGCCGTGTCCGTTTGCGTGCGCGTTCGCTCTGGATCTGATGCGACCACGATGCTTCGACTCTAATTGCGTTAAAATATTTTTGCTCCCACAACAACAGCATCCGCTACAGCAACAACTACAACAATGATAGCTCACTGCGCTCTCCAATTTGTCTGTCTCTTGTGTGAGTGCCAGCTGCTGCTGCTTTCAATTCGCACAGTTCAATTTCAAGTTGAAAACTTATTTGAAACATTGTCACACACACATACACAAGCTATGACTTTGACTCTGGTGCTGCTCCTGGTCGTGTTTTACAGTTCAATGCGAACAGCGACCGACTGTGACTTCGTGCTGCTGCTTTCACTCTGTCATTCAATGCGTATGTTCGTATGTGTGTGTATATGATTTTATTTCGCCATCTCGCCATCTCACCATTGTTGTCTCCCAGCTTCGTTGTGCGAGCAGCTTCGTTTTTATTTGAAATTTCGGCGCAAGCTCAGTTTATTGTTGGCATTCACTGTTGTTCTCACTTCCCTTGTTTCTGCTGTTGTTGTTATTGTTGTTGTAGTGGCTGCTGCTGCGCTGGCATTTCTATGCATAGTACTTGGGTCCTTGTTGCGCTCAGCATCCACTTTGTGCTCCCGCTCCCGCTTTTGTTGTTGTTGTTGTTGTTGTTGATGCTGTCGCTGTTTTACTTCGTGTTTTGCGTGCTCTCGTTTCCCAGGCCCGCGAGCGCTTTTAGCGACTTAGCGGCCAATATTTGGCGCCTTGCGGCATTACCAGAACATTAAACACGATAATATTGAATTTAAAGTAACAATAAATTGTATTCGAAATTTTTTTACTGGTAGTTGAATTCATCTATTGTATATTCATAGTATATGTTACCCATTGAAATTGTATATACTTTGAAATTTCATAATTTGTTCTTGTGAAATTCTCCCTAGAACACAGTAAATTTTCCGACTTCATGTAATATTTTTTAGATCTTTAACTTGTTCTTAGGAGTCAATTTTCCAATTTCAATAAATTTACAAAAAATAAAAAATGATATTTTACATATTTGTGTATATTTGATAAATCAATAGCTATTCTGAGATTATACAAGATTCGATAGGTAAAATAAGTGTTATTTTAACACCTAAAGCAAATTACATATCGGTAATTTTTTGTTTTAATGTAATTAATAATTTATTTTTATTTTTATATATTACTTAGTAATATTATGGTTTAATTAACATAATGCAATAATAACATAATCCAATTAAGCAAAAAAAGCAATATATGCCACAGAGCAATTTTTAAAGTGAATATAACAGTTTATGCTTATATCATATAATGAAAACGAGAATTAGGTGGTGCTAATTTATTATTAATTAATCAAACACAATATATTGATTAAAAACTTATTAAAAATTTAACGATGCTAAACTCGTTTTTAATCTCAAATTCCAGATAGTTAAATTTAGTCACGTGCAGGGTATTAAATAACAGCTTAAACCGCGTTTGTGTTTATTCCTTTTTTTTGCTCGCTTTTAGTATGTGTGTGTGTGACAACACCTTGTATGTGAAGTCCGCCCCTGGGCGCGACTACGCCACTCACTGGCATTGTTGGCCGTGCTCCACATTATATGCATATATATATGTAAAATGTATATTTCGCATACTTTCCCGGCTGACTGGCGTTGTTGTGCGTTTTCCCCTTTTGTTGACGTTGGCTGCTGGTCCTGGCTTTTGGCTCTGGCCCGTTGGCTGTGAATGTGGACGTGGCTGCGGCTGTGGTTATTTCTGCTCTTGTCGAGTACCTGTGCGAGCTGTTCTTGTTGTGGGTCGCCAGCGTTGCGTTGTTTTTCCATGGTTTGCTGTCTGAAGTGCAAATTTGTTTTAATTATTCCGTGGCAAGCGTCAACGGCAACGGCGACGGCGACGGCAACTGCACCACTCGTCATAGTCACAGCCGCCGTCGTCATCATCGTCACCCACTGCCGCCCTGCAGTTGAACCACAAAATCGGTTGTGGACATGAACGTTAGCACAGTCGGTGACAACGGCATTTACTTGTACCCGCGAGAACATTTTTTTCCCCCATTGTAGCGAATTTCTCCTGCACACTATCTGCAGACATGGATCGGGCTGAGTATTTTTCTTGTACTATTATTTAAGCCGCAGACAAAGTTTCGCTGCTTAACGACTACATTTGTTAGAGATAAGAATTTGGATACTTATTACCCCTTGCTTGCAATAAATTTCCATGTTGGGGTTCGTCCTTGTGCGCAGTGTGGGCGTGTAAAGGATATGTTAACAATATTACTTTCAAGTTCGCTTTCTCAGTGCGAACTTCCAGCGAGCACGTTTGGTGTGCCCGTATTGCACCGCGTCCGTTTTGCAGTGTGACTGTATTGTAGTGGGAAAATGTCCTGCGATTGAAGATGGCAATTTTGTGCGGCCGTTTTCAATTTCAGTTGTATTGTGTTTTAATTCAAAATCATTTTAGGTGTGGCCGTATTAAAGAATGTACACAACAATGTGACCGTACTGTAGTTCAATCGTATATTAATTGATAATTGTGTTCCTATAATGGTCCGAAATTGTATATCCTGATCACAGGTAGCCTACAATTTATTTATATGACAGACCTCTTAAAATATGAATTTTTCTTAGATTGTGTATACCATATCCATATCTTAAAATCAATATATATCGATATTAAGAACGCACAAATATGATATTTTTTAAATTTGCAATGAGTTTGTTAAGTGTTTAATCATTTAAGCAGATGCACATCGCGGATCTCAATTCGAATCCAAACTTAGAGTGTGGATGCAGTTTATCTGTTTCTTAGCGGAAGGCTATAGCGTCCTGTGCTATTTAAAATTAGTTAGGTTAGTAGTTTTAACCTATATCCTATACTTTAAATTATAATAATAATAATATTTCAAATTTCTGTAGCTGTTTCAGTTTTCGATACAGGCAGACGTGACTAAATAAACTGTTTATCCTGTCTGTTACATATATTTGGACAATATCTGGTATACCCATTGGTCAATGGGTACAGGGTATAGAAAGGGCGCATCTCCAGTTGCAACTGTGTTTCTCCCTCTTCCTCTCCCTCTCTCCCTTTCTCCCTCTCTCTCCCTCTCTCTCTGTATCGACTGTTTGGCTCGGTGTAACTATTCGCATCCGAAACTGTGCCACCGCCGTCGGACATCCACCCTCAACCGCTGATGCCGCATCCGACTCTGCTGCCAAATCGCTGGCGCTGTCCACATTGGTGACATCCTCGTCGTCGTCGTCGTCGACGTCGCCATCGCCGTATTTGACGCTTGGCATTGTTGGCATTCGATATTGGTTGTAATTAGCTTTAATTGAAATTGCTCCTTTGCCATTCACTAGCTTCGTGATTTGGGTTTTAATGTGCAAAATGTGTGTGTAATTTTGTCAAAGTTAATTTATGGCGAATTCTGCCCCCGCCAACTCCAAACAACCCAAACCACGCTGTTCATCAGCAGACAGATTCAACGTTTTTTTCGAGTTTAGTTTTTGATATTTGGGTATTTGGTTTTTGCTTTGATTTTTGATTGAGATGATTAGAGAAAACCCAATTAAATAAATGCAGATGCCGCCTCAGCTCTTTTCAGTTTTATTTGCAGACTTCATTTTGAGTTGCTTTTATATGTCTATCGGGAATTTTCACATTTGACTGAAATTAAGGAAATTAACGCTGAAGTGGAGAAAATGAAATTGATATTTAAAATTCAATTTATTGGTTATTATGTACATATTAAACAGTACTCGGAATACATATCGATATGCCGATGCGGATGTGGTTACAAATGTAAATATTTCATATAACCACGGACGTGAGAACAACGATGCGAATACATTTAAAGGAAAATAATAAATTATTTTTTACAATTTTACAGTTTACAACAGGCTCTTTAAAATTTTTATTCGTAAATATATCAGGGCCATATATTTGGGCTACTTAGTGGGTCTGGTTTAACAAATAAATGATAATAGTAATTATCACCTTTTATTGATTAAACTGAAAATGTTATATACGAATGCAAATAAACCCAATTGGTTTCAAATATTTATATTTGCCAATTTATAACATATATGTTTGCGAGGAGCAGAAAAAATTGTTATTTATTAGTATATTAAGTTTTAAGTCAATTTGTTTGGGAACTCTAAAAAAGCGAATAATAATTATCAATAAAATAACTTGCACTTTTTTAATTTAAAAGATGAACGCATATCTTTCAAAACTGTAATTAATACAACTGATTAACATAATGATTAAGACCACATTTATTACTATGCGCCAGTTTTATTGTATTATTATTGCTGAAAGTGATAAATAATCTTATATCTAACTAGGTGTGCACCTAAAGATAATTATACAAAATAATTTGTTTGCCCAGCCAAATTGAAGTGGAAGAATCAGTTCTGCGTCATAATGATAATAAGTCAAATATCATTAAATGATATTCCGAAATATGGGTACATTAACAATATATATGTGTATATATGTTACGTGTCATTCTAGACCAGTTGGCGGTTGTCTGACAAGAGTTTCTTTTATCGTACCGAACATGATCTTATATTAGCTTATAGATAAGAAAATCCGCCATCAAAGTTGATATAAAACAAAGTTTGAATTAAAATTAAGCTGGGAATATATTTTAAATAAATGTATATATTAAATATTTGTATACTTTCGCTCAATGTGTCAATAGTTAAGGAAATGTAAGCTTATAATAAAGTTCTAAGCCCATAAAAAATACGATAATGAAATTGCCTCCAATGACTAAAAAACTTTGCAGACATGCTGTCTGCTAAAAGAAATAATTATTTAAATTTTAAGTGATAATAAATTATATTGCTATGAACACACTTATAGGCTTGCATCTCATCGATCTTACGGGCTTAGTAACTGAATGACAGACTAGTCAAAATAAATAAACAACTTCAGTTTATTGGTACATATAAAAGAAGTTGATATCAAAAGTCGTAATACAGTGTTTATTCAAGGTTTACTCACTGATTAGGGGCTTTGAATTGAATGGAAAAAAATCACTTTAAATCAAATAAGAAAAGCGAATACAATTCTACAAATTGTAGGTCAGTAAGCGATTATGTATCTATTTTATGATTAGATAATCATTAAAAAAGTTTTAGTATTTGGTTTATTTTTCTTATACTCTATAATAGTATAATGGGCATATTAATGTCAAAGACGGAGTCAGATATCTTACCTTATTATCTATTTTTATTCTATTGTTGATCAATTTTATATATCTATGTATTAGATCTAGATTAATTATGATTGTCTTTTTTTTGTTTGTTTTGTTTGTTTTGCACTGTGAATGAGTATTGTGCTGCGGCTACATCCGACTTCAACTTTATTATTTGTTATCATTTCAGATTTTTTTGCAAAGCAAAAATGGGAAATAAAAGAAAAGAAAACAATAGTATTTTATGGAGTAACGACTTTAATCTAAGTTAGGTAGCTCAAGATTGTTTTCAAATTCAATAATGGAAATGTCTAGACTTTGACAACAAATTGCAAAAAAAAAAAAATTCCACAAATAGTTTCCGGTAGAAGTGAAAATATTCCCAAATCTAAAAAAAGGAAAAAATCAACAATCAATTTTTGACAAACTTGCAATAATAAGAATGGTTTTAGTCTTTGACAGTTTTATTATTTGATTACAGCCAAAATGCAAATGGCAATAAAAGAGTGAATAAAAAAACAAATATGAAAAGCTGCAATAAAATCATCTACTTTGTTGTATATTTTGTTGATGAAATGTTTGAAGGCAAACTAATTAAGTAGAGTCAACAATGTTAAAAACAATCTAAGCCATCAATCATTTTTATTGCATACTTTTGCGTATCATATACGCACACATATTTGCGTATACAAACATTCCCGTAAAACTCTGTGCAAATATTCACTTAGCTGTGACTACTCGAAAACGTCGAGCACGATAATCATTTTAATGCAGGCACTCGTAAATGTTTTAGTAATAAATATAATTTTTGGGCAAATACTTGCAGTAGCTAAATAATAATATTTCTGCAGAAAGTACAATTTATGGAGCTAGTAAATTTAAAAAAAGAAATATATATATATATTGAAGTTAATCATTTCTGAGTAACTTATGCTGATCCGAGTTGATTTATGGCCACGCCTATCAATATCAATTCCAGACGACCAAAGATATTACAACTTCGGCTCTTCGTATAACACGATCGCAAAGAGAGCACGATACGGGGTCGTGTCTTGAAGTAATCGAGGTAATCGCTGTGATTCGATGCGATTCGATTCATTTTTATTGTGCGGGTACTCGTATTTGCTCATGCATAAGTTCGAGTAAGTACTCAAAACATATACATATGTAGCCGCTCGTGTGTGTATGTGTGCCTATAAAGCGCTGACAAGAATTTGCAGCGATTTAGTCTTATTAAAAGCGGAGCCACGATCGGAAGTCCGGGAGTCCGTGGATTTTGAAATTTGCTCCGCGTTTTTGACAAAAAAAATAAAATAAAATAATAACGAAATCGCTACTTGACGCAATTGTCAAAACCATCTAATTTTCGGCTTAAATCACTTTAAAGAAAAGTAGGTTCCTTTGCTGTGATACTCTCTCATTCTCGTTTAAGTTAATGTAAAATTGTGCCCAAAAATGTCATTTGAAATATAACACATTTTGTTGTACGTGTTTCGAAGATCAATTAAAAAATGCAAATTGCATACGTAAATTACGATATAAACGAAAAGTGATGCTTATATATATATAAACTTAATATATATACTTTGTTAACATGTGCAATTACAAACTGAATTCATTTAACACGTTTGTAATTAGACTGTGTTATCAACAAAAAGTTAATTTGACTCTGCTACTAAATGTTTAAATATACTAGCGAATTCTAACGGAAATCAGTTCAATGACTTTTATACATATAATTAAAGTGTAAAAATACTTATATATGTATGTGTAAAACCGGTTTATTGTTTTTACCTCTGAATATATGTAATTAATTATATTTCGGCATATTTAATATTTAATACATTGAACTTGACACAATTAAATGGGAGCAAGAGAGACAGAGAAAGGCTTAAAGAAGCTTATAACATTTCAAAATATTTTAAATTTTACATCGAAAGTTTAAAAAGAAAAAGAATCTCCCAATTTGTATCGTTTCCAATTCGTATCTTCCAACGCGCGGCGGCAGTTCTACACTCCCGGGAGAAAAGAACTTATTTCCTCTGTCAGAAAGGAAGTACAGAATGTAAAAAAAGCGATACCAATTTTTTTAAATTGATTTTTGCTCAACTATCTTTTTACTCTCTTTTTAAGTTTGCCATAACTGTTCAAAGTTCCCCTTTCTCATGATTCATATAATCAATACGCACTGAAATAGGCCAGACAGTTCACCTTAATGGTTGTAAACGGGGTTCTATCTCTATAAAAAAAAAAAAACAAGTCTGTTTAAGGTCTGTGCGTAGATAAGGTGCGTTTTGTTTGGCTCTCATTATGTTGTAGTCAAATGGTAAACATAACAACAATAATGGTGACAGAAAAGCTGTCGATAATAAATAATTAAAAAATCTTATCTGTTTCGGGAATATCGAATATCAGTTATACTTGTGCCATACAACAGCTATTAGCCATGTTAACCTGTTCACAGGCGGGTCTAAATTGGATTGGGTTAAATGGAACACTTAATTATGGTAGTCACGCAGTTTGATGTGTTTGTTGAGCAGAGATAAACACTTGACTTCGTATTGGGTTGCAATCGGTACAACAGTACATCCGGAGAGACGATAGACCCATATGAAAAATATATAAACACATAAGTGATTGGGCCCGTCGATCGTTGGGTAAGCCATAAACCGTTCGGGGCTGATTGATATTCAAGTGGAGATTGGTTTTTAATCAAACACCAGTAAGTGGAGTAATCAACTGTACGAGATCCGATCGGTATATAGTCCATCTGTATTCCAAATCAATCACAATTCGCCGTAATAAAAACAAGCGCCCGGAGCGCAATATAAGCCAATTAACTGGCAGTCGGTCACAAACGATACGAATAACTTAACCCGAACCCAAACCCGAACTCGCACACTTCTCTGTTTGATCGAAATCGCTTTTAGTTGTGCTTTTGGTTTCTCTGTGAATTTCCTAATGCATAAATCTTTTTTTTCTCAAAGGGCGCGATTTCTTATCGCAAGTGTGGCTAAGAAATTTCATTGACTGTGAGATAAGCTTCCATAGAGTGCCTGCTTAGCCAGAATAAATATATAGTATTTCGATGTGGTGCCATCAATCATAGCAAGTCTTTTATATATGCTATAAACAATTGGCAATATATGGCTTGTGATAAAATTATGAAAGGCCCTATATAATGTCGTTTAAGTCATGCAGTTGCCTGCAAATTATAGCACAGCTATATATAATCGAACTCTTTGGGCATTAAAGTGCTTTTTATTGGGCCGCATACCAAATCAATTAAGAAGTTTACGCGTAACAATTTTTCTTGACGTCAGACAGAGCTTAATTCCAGACTCCCTTTCATGATAATAAGTCAATAAACATGAATTGATCAGCGATACATGCAATACAATACAATCAATATTAACAAATTGGAGCTTCCCTTCTTTGTGTTTACTTGTTTTTAGCTCTTCTATAGTTGATTTACATTTTTGTTTATTTGTTAGCTAAATCAATAAATTCGTTTGCTAGCTTTAATTAAATTATTTACGGGCAAATAGATAATAAAATTGGAATTGGAATTTGAACCAATTTATGCTCACTTTGTTAGCTTACAAACTTTATATATAATAATAATAACTTATTCCCAAATGCGTGTTTATTATTTATTATTATTATTTACTACTTTCATAATTCTTTAACTCCAAGATGATGTTCTGTGTATTAGTTTTAATTATTTTAGACAACTTTTATTTAATACGAAATACAAAAATTTAAAAAAATTATAAAAGTGAAAATATTATATTTTTTCAACTGTATGGGGAATTATCTTTAACATAATTATTACTTTTTTAATGGTAAGTGTTTTTTAGTTTAATACGAAAATTATTGTTTTTATTAATACAAATAAATACTTTCCCAGGATATATGTTTATCAAGTACTCTCAAGTAGATCATTTACATTTGCTTTAAGTTGTTTAATAGGTTTTCGATTTGAGCTTCTTGAACTAGTTCCAGTTCGAACTGGAACTAGCAGAGATAACCAAATGCACACGCTTGGCAATATGTTTTGTAAATGCCAGACTTTAAGTGGCATGCGAATGACTTATCAATATTAATTGACATGAATTTCCTTCGTTTCGAATTGAAGTATTACTGTCTTTGTCGAATATCTATATAAATAATGTTTCTCTCGATTTGAAGTATTACTATCTATACCCAATTATCTGTGTATAGCAAATAATATATTTCTTTATAATGAAAATGCCTGGTGCTCAAAGTGATTAGATTAATACGAAAACCCATTGCCCTAATATTTCTAAACGAACTGAAGAAGTAAATAAAAGAAAACAAAATAAATAAAAGCTGAAAGCGACACTGACCCACTGAAAATATTAAATGAATGCAATCTGATTGCTGGGTGAATCCTCATCCGACTGAATTTCCAAACGTGGCTTGAAGCAGAAATGAAAACAAGCTAGCGGAATTGGTGGAAAGAGTAGCTGACTAGGAGATACCCTTCAGCTTTGCGAAAGCTATTAAAAAAATATTTATGAAATGGCTGCTAACATAAATAAATCTGTCAAGATGAAGAAAATAAATAGAAATAAATAAATTCAAACGGACAGTCATCCTTTGGGCTCATAGGTGGGTAAAAGAGAGGAATCTGGAAAACTGTTGGGGGGTGAGTAGACGACAATGACTGAGAAAATGGAAAAAGTCGCAGGAGAAATCGATGTGATTTAAAATACATTTTTAATTCCACGAAAGACACTGAAAATAAAAGGAATAAGGATGGTCATACAAAATATATTTTTCTGAATAACTATTATAATTGGTAATAATTATTGCATTGAAGTAAAATAATAAAATTTATAAATAGATAATTAACATTTTTATTTTCTTGAGATATTTATTGATTTTGAACAATAGAAGCTTTCAAAAAATTAAAATCAAATTGATATGATTATGGTATTCAAATAAATATCTTAGAGAATTTGAGGTTAATATAGACTTGGTTGTTTCAGGCTATATGAATACGGTAAACACCGATTTTCTATCATACCCTTTTCGAGCCTTTAATGAGCGTAGGGTATAGACGGCAATAGTAAGGGCTTGGGAGCTCGAAACCGCGTCCGCTGAAGTGTCGACCGGCACTTGACCCGTCGCTAACTAAGCTTGAAAATTTGCTTATTGCCAACAGCTGGCCAAGTATCCAACTGGGCAGTCGCTGCTCGGTGCTGGCTATTGGCAAACATGTCACGTAGAACGATTTTTCGTTTCGGTGCCAATGCAACGCGCTGTTTTCGTGGTATGCCACCTCTGGCAAGGTCAGGCCCTGGCTGGCAAGTGTCGCGATTTATAGACGGGCTCTCATTTAAGCCGAAATCAAATTCGCGTGCACACAGTGGGAAATTAGCTTAAGGTATAATGCAAACCGGATAAAACCTGACTATGAAAAGGAAAAGAAAAAAAAAATAATAATAAGAAGAAAAGAAATGAACATTTTTGTACATGCTCCATTTGACTTGTGCCATTTACACGTGATCGTCGTTTTTGTGAGGCGTATACAAGTTGTTTAATATCAAAATAAGTATTATTATAAATGCTAAAAAGTTTACAAATGACACCGGCATGCTAATTAATATGCTTTGTTCGCCATTCTCCAGCCGGAGCACGTGATGGCCCGGTAGAAAAGTTTGTCAACGCACTTGCCAGACAATCGTCAATTAGAACCGATCCGAAACTCTCCGTTCTGTGAAACAAATTGCGTAAAGTGTGCAAAAATTATAAAAAATTTAATACCATATATATCCGAGATGAAGACAAAAGAGCTTTGAAAGCGCATGAAAGCTTCAAGCGACATAAAATTCTATAAAAGCTAAATAAAACAAAGCCAAAATGTTAATTTTTCTTTGTTACAAATCGTTGTATAAATCATAAAAAATGGATAATCTTAATGCTATATATAATATAAAATATCACATATCAGTTGTTTTCTTGTCACAAATTAAATGTTCCCCTGTCTTTTATACCTGTTGCAGAATTCATAAAATTATAAAATAGTTAACAATAGTTAAATTTAACTTTTTGAAAACATTCTTTAAAGAAAACTTTCTCTTTTGTTTAAACAAGTGGCCTATCTTACAGATTAAATTGTCTAGGCGAATTAAAAACTATATACCATATATTTAAAGGTTTCGTCCTTTTGTTCTTTAGTATATGTAATTCCCTACAAAATACTAATTTTATTTAAATATTAATTTTTAAACTAATTACAAGGTATCTTATAGTCGAGTTCTCTGTGCCGTTGTTCTATGCGAATTCCACATACACCCAGTGGTAAATTGAGTGTAACTTCTTTGCGGGGGCATCAACGAATCAAAGCCACGCCTGTTGTCCAAGCGCAAACGAATATTACTCGCATTCAATTACGATCATAAATATTGTCGGTATCAATTTATGCGAATTCGAATTTCTCATATCAACTCTGAAGTGACGTTAATTGCAGGTGAAAATTGAAAACATTGAACGTGTCTGGCCAATTATGTAGATTTGATTGCAAATAGACATTGATTGCTCTTCTGATATTTGTACGTATGGATATATCTATATTTAGTAGCTTTATTAGAGCGTGAATGAAATAAACAAGATGCTGATTTTGAAGTTGACTGCGGTTGTTGATTAATTAACAGTTAAAGGATGTGGGTGATATATAATTGAGTATTTATATCGAATCAAATTGCTCGACTCGGGATAGTTTGCCTAAGAGATACCCTATGTTTATATAGTGCACCTATATAGGTTTAAATCTAACCTCATTATTACATATATAAAGCTTTTATATACTGCACTTTTAATACACAAATAAAAGGAAAAATTCAAATATCTTAATTATATTTCTATGTAATTATTTAAAGACTGAAGTTACGGGTACTAAAATAATATATACCAGCTAAAGAATTTAATGTCTATACAATAGTTGTGTAGTTTTATGAAATACTAGTGATTGAGTATCTTTTACCTTGTTTGGATATAAGTACTTTTCTACTTGGCGTGCATAAAAAAATATAGTTGGGTCATAAATCTCAATCGTTCGGTGTAGGTAAGGTATAATTAAACTTGATGACAAATCAGAGACTATTTTAAAAATACTAATAGAAAACAGTTCACGCTCAGAGAAACTGTAAACCAAGTGACTTGGACCCAACTCAACTTTTGTAATCTACAACAAATCTGTAAAATATTAAAAATAATTATTAGTTTTAAAAAATGTTTAACATCTGGTTTTGCAATGGGCGGGTAATATATATATATACAGATCAATTTTCCATTCAAATTCTTTTCAAGAAAATTTTACTGTAATTAGAACGAATATCTTTGTGTAAGTTATAAATTAGTATGTTGTATAAGTTAGCCAGTTAATATATATACGCATATATTTATCGATTTGTGTAGGGTCAGCGCAAAAATCAGTTTAATTTGTCACGCTGTTTGAATACCAGTCGGCACCTTATGACTTTTTGTCACATTTAGGCTTCATTTGTTATGGATTTGTCAACAAAAATAATAGGGCGATTCCTTAAATAAATGGCGTACCAAAAATTATACGTTCAGTGACTTTCTATACATATGTAAACCGAACGCAGACAAGAAAGTACTCTTACAGAAAAAATAAAAAATATAAAAAAGCTAATATTAAAACCAATTTAAATTCAACCCGCAAGTTTAGAAAATGTATGGAAAACACTTTCATTCTGTTTCAAACTAACTTTTTATGATTTAGGGAAAATTAATTAATTCTGAAAATCCACAATCCGAGGTGGAAAATGGATGGATGTTTGCGCGAAACTTTAATTTTCATTCGATCAACTTTCATTCTCTCATTCTCAAAGCACTTTATTAAAATTTAAAGAATACCTCTTTTACGACTTTTTAACGGAATTATAAAAATTTAAAATATACATTTACTTTAAAAAGTGTCCACTAGCGGGTAATGGCCGCATAATTCCTGCTATCTGTAATTTAATCTTATATCGTTGGGCTACAATATATTTTATATAATTATGGAGTTATATTTGATGTGTAACTAACACAACGTAGATTTTGTATCGAAGGTCTGTCAGCTAACAAGTTAAATTGATCATGCAATTGGAGCTAATTATTATAAACATTGTTGCATTTATTTTTTTTAACCATTGTTATATGTGTTATGTATTTAAAGCTAAATATTTGCTTTAATCTTTAACCCTTTCACAAGCTTGTGTTGAATTCACACACACACACACACACTCAGGTATTAACTGATGGCCCTGCAAAACTCCCACAAAGTGGCGATCTGAAACGCCAACGATGATAATGAATTTATTTCAACGCTAAACGTTGAACGAGCTAGTTGTAAAAATCGCGTAACGCTGGGCGTGTGAAAAGAAAAGCAGAGAAAAAAACAACGTTTTAAAGTAGGCCGACATAAAGTCATAAATTCGCATAAGCTGATAATCAGGCGCAAATCTTTCTGCAGCTCGGGACGGAACGATGACGGCCAACGGGGAGCCCGGCGCCAGCAGCGATGAGAACAGCATAACAACGCTGCCAATACCGGAAATCCGCACGTCGCCCATGCCCAACGGCAATGGCAACCACAAGAGCACCATCGTCATCGAAAACCAGCCGAAGCGACGGGTCAGCATTATTTCGGATGCGCCGATGATCGGAGGCGCCGGAGGCGGTGCCGCCGGCTACGACAATCCCGCCTATGAACAAAATCCCAATCGCAAAATATCCCAGGTGAGTTGTCGCCGTTGTAGTCATCCAGTTGGCTATTGGCGTCGATTGCGATTACGATCAATGTGGTTAACGGGGTCGTAAATTTGGATTTGTGTGTTTATTGACGTGCTGGCCATAAAAAACGAGAATCGAGAACCGTGGCGGCAACAAGCTCGTTTATTGATAATTTCTTGGCCAAAGTGATATGAGCGAACAGATAATCGTCTGGGATTTCAGAATAAGTAATAAACGCGTAATCTTGCAAACTTTATTTTTGTATTTTTCCTAAATAGACCTCGACACATTCGCACACCGAAATCGGACCAACAAGAAGAAGAAGCATTTTGAAAGAAACATCGCTGCATAATAATGATAATGACAGCGATCGTGGATCCACCAACAGTTTTGGTAAGTTAATATTCCGGAAAAACGTACATGGCGTATGCGTAATATTGGAAAGTTTTTGATCAGAGCGTGATCTCTATATCAATCAGTTAGTTTGTTAAGTTTTGGACATTCCGAAAAACATAACTGGCGCTACTCGTATGCCAATTTCAAAGGGGTTCCGAAGGCCAACGCATGTCAGTGGCAAAAGCAAATACGTTTACGATAGGTTTCTATTTGAGCACTTGTGCTCCTATTGTCAATCTAATTTGCAATCGCACCGTTAACATTATCAATTAGCAGCCCGGAAAGTGATTTCCAATTTCCAGTTACCATACGAAACTTGAAAACACATACGCAATCGAGTTTAGTAACATTCCACTCTACAGGGTATATTCCGTTCTTGAGTGTGCATGAAAATTAAATATTTATTTTATAAAATTGCTCAAATTATTATGTTAAATGAGGTTATGACGAGTAGGATTTTAGAAACTTCTTGATACTTCTCTGTAAGATCAACAATTCTTTTTGTTTGATTTGCTAAAAAATTACATTTTACCTTCATTATAAAAAATTTACTTTGATTTTAGAAAATCTATTATTATTTATTATACATCGTATAACAACATATAATTTTGTTTAATTCAATATATATATTTGAGGAATTTTCTCAAATTTATAAAGAGTTTTATTGCCAATTATTGCCAAAATTGGTGCCAATTATATTATTATAATTATAGTATTATATTATAATTATAGCATAAAGTCAGATAAAGCCAACCGTGATTGCTAAATAAATAAATAAATAAACAAATTTGAAAAATATATATTTTTAAATAAAAAAAGAGTTATTTCTCTTATGCTATTTGAAAATTGAATTTATGACTTTTAAATATGATTCACGATTTTGTTTTATAGTAATTATATATTTTGTTATTATTACATTATATATTGACATTAAAATATTTGGTTTTTAATTTAATTTGACATCCATAACATCCAGTTATTCAACGGTATCTCACGACCGTGTCAAGCGTCTCCAGTTTGTTTTCACGTTTGTAAGTTCTGAGACACAATTAGATGATGATATAATTTGTTTATAGACTGCCTCGTAATCAGAGTACACAATTTTTCTGCAGGTCTTCCGCACTCGGCATATTCATTATCTCTCCTTCCATTGCAGAAAACTACAGACAGAGTGCGTTGGATGTGCTCAATGGCAAGTATCAGGGGCATCAGCAGCAGGTGCCAAACTCCCAGGACAGTAATGGGGCTAATTACGTGGAGGACTCGTGGATTTACACATTCTGCCTTAAATGTCGCGGCGAGGAGCCGAGCGAGTCCTGGGAGCCGCCCTTCTGGCAAAAGATCTTTCCCTATCCGCTGTGTCCCTCCTTCAGGTCGTTCTCTCGTCTGATTGTTCTCATTTTGATTGGTGAGAGAAAGACTTTCCCTGTCCCTTTTCCTCGTTACCTGATTCGCTTTTGTACCCATAGGTCTGCTACTTTGGATTGTAGCTTTTGTGATCATTGGGAACACAGCTGCGCCGGGCGGTCAACTGTTCAGCCTGGTGGTGCTTACAGTGGCTGCGAATTTTGGCGGCTATCTGATATCGCTGACCACCCTGCCACGCCTCATCGGCATGCTGCTGGTGGGCATTCTCTTCCAGGTTAGTTTGCGGAAAATATTTAGAATATTTCTTATATGGCTTAACTGAAAACTAAATTTTTAATTTAAGAATTATTTTTTTATCACGAAGTTCCTGAATACAATATTCAAATAGAGTACAATTTAAAATATTTAAATTTAAAGAATTTAAATACAGCAATCGAAAAAACTTATATTTCCATTGAGAGCCTTTTTTGCAAATTCCAACTTCTTTAATAATTTTTTACCTCACCCAAGAAACTTGTATACGCCTGAGGAGGGTTTCATAATTTTGTCATAAAATGTGTAAAGCCTAGAAGCAGACCCTATAAAGTATATATATATATGACAATTGTGAGCGACCCTATATGCTCCTAAAAATATCACCAACGTCTAATTAATATATAATATAACCTTCTTCAGTTCTAACTTCTGTTTTTGCGGTAAAATGTTGTTAACTCCATTAATACTTCCAAGGGTATTTAAGTTTCGGCACCCTAAAAACAACTTTTATTTTTTTCGTTTTTTTTTGTTTTTGTAAATTTAAGGACACATTTTTAAAATCAATAAATTTGTATATTATATTCAGGAATATTTAAAAACGAATTTTACCCAAAATCGCAAAAGAAAAGGCCTTGAATTATATTTCTAGTGTTTTCTAGTGTTTAGATGGTAATATAATAATAAAAATTATAATATTAATAATTATAAGAATTTCTCTGAGTGTAGTAACCCTGTTTAATAGAGTCCCGTTTCCCTCGAATCTTTCAGAACGTTGGCTGGGTGGATCTCGATGGCGACTTCTCGAAAGTTACAGCGCATCTGCGCAAGTTTGCTCTGACCATAATCCTGACTCGAGCTGGCCTCGAGATGGAACCGCAGGCCTTCAAGAAGGTCTACAAGACCATTCTCAAGCTGGGCATTGTGCCCTGGATGGTGGAGGCCGCCGTCATGATGGTCATGTCGCACTTTCTGCTCGACTTGCCCTGGATGTGGGGCTGTCTCCTGGGCGCCATCATCGCCGCCATCTCGCCCGCTGTGGTCGTGCCCTGCCTGTTCCGGCTGCGCACCAAGGGCTACGGCGTGGTCAAGGGCATACCCACGCTGGTGGTGGCCGTGGCCGGCGTCGATGATGCTCTCTCCGTGGCCATCTTTGGCATTGTCAGCACGATCATGTTCTCGGACAAGGGCTTGGGCTATCAGATTGCCCAGGCGCCCGTCTGCATACTGGGCGGCCTGGCCTTTGGCGTCATCTGGGGCTCGCTGGCGCGCATCTTTCCCGAGAAGGGTGACGCCTATGTGGTGCCGCTGCGCACGCTGATGCTCTTCGCCGGCAACCTGGTGGCCATCTACGGCAGCGAGGAGCTGGGCTTTGAGGGCGCCGGCCCGTTGGGCGTGGTCTTCTCATCTTTCGTATCGAATCTGTTCTGGTGCAAGGACGGCTGGGACGTCGATGACAATCCCGTCTCGACGGCCTTCGAGATCTTCTGGATGATCTTCGAGCCGATTCTCTTTGGCCTCACCGGCGCCACAATCAAGATCAGCGAGCTGGACTCGCACACAGTCTCCATTGGAGCCGCCTGCATCTTCGCGGGCGTCATCATACGCATCTTGGTCACAGCGGGCATCGCCGTTGGCGATCGCCTGAACACCAAAGAGAAGTTCTTTGTGGGCCTCTCCTGGATGGCCAAGGCGACCGTCCAGGCCGCCCTGGGGCCCGTCGCCCTGAAGAATCTGGGCAGCGATGCCACCGCCGAGGAGCGCAACTGGGCCGAAATCGTGCAGACAATCTGCGTCTTCAGCATCGTGCTGACCGCTCCACTGGGCGCCATCCTGATATCCGTGACGGGCACCCGAATGCTGACCAAGACGAAGCAGCCTCAGGTCCTCTCCGGCTGGCGACGCAGCCATCGTCCCTCCATACGCGACATTAGCATCATCGACGAGGAGGAGGAGCGCGAAGATCCCGAGTTGCCCCGTGACAAGGAAACGGACCACAATACCCAGAGTAACGCCCACTTAACAGGCCTGACATACACCGCCAATAAGTGAAAGCCCGTTTGGTATTGCCGTCGAGCTCCAGTTTTTGTTGCATTAAGATATCATGTTGATTATTATTATACAGTGCTTAGCATAGTGGAGATGCATTCCGAATAAATAATAGGTTCAAAAGCGTGCTCATAGAAGTTTTACTTATGGGATTACAAAATAAAATTTCTCGCAAGTGAAGATACAAAGAAACATGGGTATTTTAAATGTATAATTTCTGACGGGTGAAAACAAAAGAAATTTATGGAACTTAAAAAAAGGCATAGATGATTTAAAATGGTTTTTTTATACAAGTCAAGTCAAAATGTTTAATCAAATCAATATGTGCAAAAAGAGACACAAATTTTTAAATGCCTGTATATATGTATATATATATAATTATCGCTTACTTTCAAAGTTGTCAACCAATATATTTTTAATTTAATTTCCATTTTGTACTATAGTAATGGCAACTTAAGCTACTTATATGTGTGCGTTAATATGGAACTTCACAAACCACATAAAGGGCAACTTTAATATCTGTCTCTCTGTGAAATTAAAGTGTTAATAAAATTACATGTATTCATTAGCGTTCATTTAATTTGATAGGGTTTGTGTCCCCGCTGCAGCCCTTTTGTGATTTTGTACGACAACCTGTTTGCGACATATAACATAGCATACTTTTTGGAGTAGGATCTAAAGGTTAATACAACTTCAACTAAAGCACTTTAGTTCTCTCTGTCACAACTTTAAGGCCTGCTGCTAAATGCTTGTAATTAAAGACAACAATTTCAAAAAATTTGGATACTGAGAATGCGTCTTAAGTTAACCTTTTCAAAAAACATTAAAAGCAATATTTATAATATATTTTATCATTGGAATATAAAAATATTTTATTTCAAACTGAGTTTGCTTCATAGCTTATACCAATGTTACCACATAGATATATGACTAGACTAAATTAAATATAGTCAACTATTATTGTTTGTAAATTGTGACGTTGTTAGGAGGATAGGCTTTTTAAAAGCACACTTTGTAAGGCTAGATTCCATGAAACTTTCTACCAGTTTAGAGCAGTAATTTTGCAGATTGGAGACCTACGATATATATATATACTTATATAACCGGTTTGTTGCTAAGTGTTAAAATTTTGGTGTATACTAGAATACAAACAAATACGCAAACAATGAAAATATATATATGTGGAATATTTGATTTTAATTCATATTATATGCATACAAAATATCACTAATACACCAGAAAAAAAATTTTAAATGTATAAGCTGAATGAAAATATTTGTAACAAAAGAATCAATTGACAGAAAACTAAAAATCAAAAACAGAATCGAATTTTCTAACAAACTCAATTTATTTATAAATTGCTTTTGATGGTCTTGATGATTCATTTGTTTTTGCTTGTAAAGAATATAATTAAATTCATACTCATCACGTGATACATAATTTTGCCAAGCTCTTTGAAATATTGTTGTGACAAATGCTTTAACAATCCGAATTTTTAATTTTGGTTGGTTTTCGCAGGCAAATTTTACATATTGGTCAAGGTTTTCAATTTATGTAAATTTGCTGGAACGCGTAACATTAATATGTAAATTAAGGGTTAAAGTGAAAGAGAATTTGGATTTGTGTAAATTAAACAGCTTTACATATTACGTACCTTTTTTCAATTTCATAGCTGAACAGTTTAAGCGTAAAATTCACTCACATGTGAGTATTTAAAATTGACAAAGTTAACTGTTAATAATTAGTTTTTTCTTCTTTTTTGCCTGTGCATTGAATATGAGCTTTTAATCGGGGTTACCATTGCGCGAGCGATAAATAATGAAATTGTATAATTAACGATTTAAATGACATAGCGCAAAAAACACTCAACCAGTCCACATGAGGCGAGATGCTTTGTTGGATTTAATCTAACGAACCGCATGACTTGATGGCACATTCTCGGCAAAAAATAGTAAGAAATTAGTAGTCGATTTGGGGATACTGTGTAAATATATCTCAGGTATCCCTTTAATCTAGTTCCGTTTCACTATTTTAGTACATAGTCTGTAAACATTTCAATACTGGAATTGTTTACTTTCTTCATATATAACACAACATTCATTTCACGGGTAACAAAAATAGAGTTTTCTTTTGTGTAAATAATTTGTGTCATGAGAAATTTGTTCTTATAGTAAATTCACTTTCTAGGCGAACCGCTTTTTATATTTCAATTGAAGTGTTCCAATCTTTTCTATTCCCAAAAAGTGTTGTTAGTGTGAGAAGAAAAAGCGATATAATAATTTAAAAAAACTGTGGCTATAAAAAATGTAATATAATAAATAAATATATAAGAGGAATATTAAAGTTATCAAGATATACTCTATATAATACCTCTAATTATTCAGTTCATTTGCATAACCGTATCGCTGCCTTTCTCAACATTACAGGGTATATATACAAATTTTGTAGACCACACCAAAAAAAGAACAACAAAACAAACAAAACAATAACAAGAAAAAACCGCGGCAAATTTCATTAAATAATTAATTCAGCCTCGTTATTATGAGACGATTGTCTACTGGGCGCTCACGTGAATTTGTTTAGATAAAATGCGTCACAATTAAATGACAAACAAACCGATCAAAGCACAAACCGACAGCTGCTCGCCGCGGTTTACACACATGTGGATGGCACCATGGGACCATGCCCATGACCATGCCCAGTTTCCAGTTCGCCAGCAAATAATTAAAGCTAATTATTAAAAAAAAAAAATGTTAAATTTCTTACGACTAGCCGTTGGATTTGTATTTTTGTCTTAAATAATAAATGTTTGCATTAAGCGTTAACACTTTATTCACGAATACACAGCTGGTGCCATCGAGCCCACAAAAAGCCCGCACCCCGCCCAAAAGCCGAGATCAGAATCGACAGTCGCGAGCGCTGATGAATTTATTTGAACGCTAAACGCCGAACGAGCTAGTTGTAAATTCCGCGTAACGGATCCATTCGATAAGCGCGCGGAGTGTGTGATGTATACAGTAAGCAGCCGCAAATACCATAAGTCCCATAAATCCATTAAAATCACGTAGTCCTCGAACGACACATAATCCCGCAGAGCCACAAAACGATGACGACCAATCCAGAGCGCGCCGCGAGCACTGAGCCCAGCTCAGCGAGCACAGTTCCCATCACAGTTCCCATCACAGTGCCCATCACAGTACCGACCACGGTTCCCATCACGGCTAGACCCGCCACGCTGGCCATCAATATACCAACGCCAACAATGGCCAGCATTGAGGGCCAGACGCCGTCGCCCAATCACAAGAGCACCATCGTCATCGAGAGCCAGCCGAAGCGGCGGGTTAGCATCGTTTCGGAGCCGCCGGTGCTGGGTTCCGCCAATAGCTCCGGCTACGATAATCCCGCCTTTGAGCCAACGCATGCTCGGAAAATATCGCAGGTGAGTTACGTAGATCGATTGGATCTCCGGCTGCTGACAGTGATTACGAACGTAAATTTGGTTTAATGTGTGTTTAACGATCTGCCCGTCAGATTCGAGTGCACGTAACGCTCGACCAGATACATATATATACGTATATTATATGAGTGCATATATTGAATGACGGCATTTATAATGATGCTCGTAATTGTTGGAGTGATCATAGTGATCAAGTGACTTGGGATTTACGAGCTCTGTCAACTAATCAACTCTCGCAATCTACCAAAAAAAACAAAAAAAAAACAATAACAATCAAAATTTAATTTAAATTTCGGCACAGAGCTCAACACACTCACCCCTAGAGATCGGACCGCCCGGGCGCAGGAGAAGCATCCTCAAGGATACGCTGGCCCATGATAATGAAAGCGATCGTGTTTCGACGAGCAGTTATGGTAAGATAAGAAACCAATATGAAATAGGATAAAAAATAATTGAAAGAAATTTTTTAAAATTTCCATTACAAAGAGATTTAACTAAGAATTTTGGATTTAATTGTTTTTTGATTTTAGTTGAAAACTATTCTTTATAATTTTCTCTCAGTGTCTCTTAATGTAGAGACTATGAAAAATATAAGCACTTTAATGACATAGCTATATAACTTTTTTTTATTTTGGTAAAGCCCCTTGGATTCGTATGTGCTGAGTATTCGATTTTTCGTATAATTCAACTCTTAAAATTAAACAAGTAATTATTTATTTGTGCATTTTAATTGAAAAATGAAAATTGTTTTGTTGGCAATTAGCTTATGAAACATTTTTGAAATTTTGTGAATTTTAAATATTGACATGTGTATATATCTCGCAGAATGTTGTTAATTGGTAGAAATGTGTGTTGTTCATATTTGTGAATCATATTGTCACATGTGAATGAATAATATTGACTTAAGTCTTAATTAGTTCGGTTTCCCGAATCTGAATATTTAAAAAAGCGGACTATTTTTTTGGCAATATAAACATTTGAAAAAAAAGGTTTCGAAATTAAATAGCTAAAATGGAAGTAAATAATAAAATAAAAGTATGAAAACATTAAAATAAAGAAATAAAAAAATTTGTGGTTTATGTAGAAAAACTTTAAAAGAAAAATTAAAACAATCGTTGGGTCGTGAATAAAATACTTTCTTTTTCCTTAATTGTATATTTATTCTTCTTAATTTAATAACTAATAAAATGTGGCGAAACTTAAGTAGCTACAAAATTATTAAGGAACTCCACTGCTCATTAAAAATAGTTAGGTTAATAGTCTTCAACTATATGCTTCACTTTAAATAATTATAAATTGAAAATACCCTACTTGAGCCTTTATCAACTTAAGTACAACAATTTTAATTAATTATATTTCGAAAAAAAATTGTTTATATTTGTGAATATAAAAAGAAATATTTATGGAACATAAAATATTTGCGCAGCTGAAATTCGCTTTTACACGACGTGGGGCAAGAGGACATTCACAAATATTTTGTTTATTCGAGCAATAATATTATGTTTTGTGTACAGAATTATAGACGATAATAATGATAATGATAATAATGATAGTAATGATAATTACAAAGACCCACCGAGGTCCCCAGAATGTCAGTTAGCAAAAGCAAATGAATTATTGAACACTTATGGAACTGATGTCAATTGAATTCGACAACGTAAAGTTGGCATTAACAATTAACAGCCGGCGGGAAGTGACGTTTCAATTTCTAGTTTCGGCCATAGATCTGATCTAGATGCCACACTTATCACCCAATTAGAGCTCGATGCTAATTTGTCGCGCCTTAATAACAGACACCCTTGATTTCTCCATTTCTATGCACATCTATTTGAGAGAGTCTCCATCATTCCACAGAGAACTACAGACAGAGTGCGCTGGACGTGCTCAATGCCAAGTACAATGGACTGCAGGCGGTACAGGGTTCTCAGGATAGCAATGGAAATTATGTGCAGCAGTCGTGGATATACAATTTCTGCCTAAAGTGCCGCAAAGAGGAGCCCTCCGAGTCGTGGGAGCCACCTTTCTGGCAAAAGGTATTCCCCTACCCGCTGTGCCCCACCTTCAGGACCTTCTCCCGCCTGGTTTCCCTCATAGCGATTGGTAAGTCCTAGGCCCGGATATTAACTTTTTATTTAAACCTCGGTATAAAATACAACCTTTTGGAAATACATTTTTTTATTAAAAATATTATTCACTTTTATTAAAGTCACAAAACTACAAATAACAATTTAAATTTTTATTTAAAATATGAAATATCTTTTATTTTTTCAAAACACTTAATGCATAAGAGTTATTTGTTATTTTTTGGATATAAAAGATACTCTGAAACTTTTATTTTTAAAATAAAAAACTGATTTGAAATATCTTTTGAACTACGCATATTTGTAAAAAAGTTTTTATATAAATATGATCTACGAGTAGGTACAGTGGCGTAGGAAGGGGGCGTGGGTTTGGGCCCTAAACCTCACACTTTCACATCTCAATATATATATATATATTTTGAAGTTTGTAAAAGCAAAGCGGCCATATCCTATACTCATACCCAAAAAAAAAAAAAAATTACACCCGCCAAAAAAAATTCTTCTCTACGCCACTGATTATGTAGTATGTTTAAATGCGTATATACATTTATATATATATGCATTCTAAATAAAAGTTGACAAATAGTAATTATTCGTTGAGTAACATTATAAATTTGAAAAATTAATTTCAAAAGTGAATTTTTACATTTTCACATATGCCAATCTATTTAATGCAACATATTTAAATAAAAGTGGAAAAATAATAATTATTCTTTGAGCAATAAAAAAATGCAAGAAATGGATTATTAAAGTGCAATTTGAGGGTTAGAAATTAGAACAATTACGTTCCCCGATTTAAACACATTTTTCGTCCATTCAGGTGCGTTACTTTGGATCATCTCGTTCGTGATCATCGGACACGCGGCAGCCCCCGGCGGGCAGCTGTTCGGTCTGGTGGTGCTCACGGTGGCCGCCAATTTCGGTGGCTATCTAACCTCGTTGGCCACCCTGCCACGCCTCATCGGGATGCTGCTGGTGGGCCTCTTGTTTCAGGTGAGCTCCGGAGAGCTGTTCCTCTTCAAGTTCCTTTACCCTCGTGTTCGCTTTGTGCTTTCCAGAACGTCGGCTGGGTGGATCTCGATGGCGACTTCTCCAAGGTGACCGCCCATCTGCGCAAGTTCGCTCTGACCATAATCCTGACTCGAGCTGGCCTCGAGATGGATCCGCAGGCCTTCAAGAAGGTCTACAAGACCATTCTCAAGCTGGGCATTGTGCCCTGGTTTGTGGAGTTCGGTGTGCTGGCGGTCATGTCGCACTATCTGCTCGGCCTGCCCTGGATCTGGGGCTGTCTCCTGGGCTCCATAATGGCGGCCATTGCGCCGGCTGTGGTCGTGCCCTGCCTGTTCCGGCTGCGCACCAAGGGCTACGGCGTGGCCAAGGGCATACCCACGCTGGTGGTGGCCGTCTCCGGCGTGGACGATGCCATCTCGGTGGCCGTTTTCGGCATCATCAGCACGATCATGTTCTCGGACCGCGGCCAGCTCTACCTGATTGCCCAGGTGCCCGTCTGCCTGATCGGCGGCCTGGGCTTCGGCCTCGTCTGGGGCCTCCTGGCGCGCATCTTTCCCGAGCGGGGTGACGCCTACGTGGTGCCGCTGCGCACGCTGCTGCTCTTCATCGGCAACCTGGTGGCCATCTACGGCAGCGACAAGCTGGGCTTTGAGGGCGCCGGTCCGCTGGCCGTCGTCTTCTCCTCCTTCATTTCCAACTACTTCTGGTGCAAGGATGGCTGGACCATCGATGATAATCCCGTGGGCACTGGCTTCGAGATCTTCTGGATGATCTTCGAGCCGATTCTGTTTGGCGTGACGGGCGCCACGATCAAGCTGCGCGAGCTGGATCCGAGCCTGCTTTATATTGGCGCCCTCTGCATCTTTTCGGGCGTCATCATACGCATCCTGGCCACAGCGGGCATCGCCATTGGCGACCGTTTGAATACCCGCGAGAAGTTCTTCGTGGGCCTCTCCTGGATGGCCAAGGCGACCGTCCAGGCCGCCCTGGGGCCCGTCGCCCTCCGGCATTTGGGCCCCAGCTCCAGCGCCGAGGAGCGCAACTGGGCCAAAATCGTGCAAACCATTTGCATTTTCAGCATTCTGCTGACAGCTCCGCTGGGCGCGATTCTGATATCCGTGACCGGGCCCCGGATGCTGACGAAGACGAAGCAGCCGCAGCACAATCTCACCGGCTGGCGGCGACCTTCCATACGCGACATCAGCATCATCGATGAGGAGGAGGAGCGCGAGGATCCCGAGACGCCGCACGATAAGGAGACCCAAGATAACACCCAAAACAATTCACAATTTCCCAACTTTGCGTACACCCACAACAAGTAGTTGGAAAAACGCCACCGAATATTGTTAAAGGATGCAAATTTTTTTACTGTTTTTGCACTGTACACTGAAAGCCAAATGGGGTAATTAAAATATTTGTAATAAGAGAATGCGCTTTTTATTTAACTGAAGTTGAGCTTAAGACTATTGGGTTAACTGAAAACAAATACGGCCTAAAGATCGTTATAGAGTATCTTATTATTTTGTTTTTTTCCTTTTCTGTTTTAATAATATATATATATATATATATATATATATATAATATATATATATATTTATAATACCGTTTTCAAATAGTATATATCTCTCATAGTTTTGTAGTTAAAGACCCTAATTTCCTGCTTTAAAGATGCAGTCAAACAGCCTCCCCAAATTTTTCTAGTCACAGTTTAAAGCCACTTTTAAAGTCAGTAAGCACCACATTGAAGGAGGCTCTATTTCTTTCATTTTAAGCTAAGATTACTTGTCCTCGATTTGCATTATTTATTATATATTATTACATATATATTATGCTCTGTTTGTCTTCAATTTTCTACAATTTTCCTGTTGGATGCGTCAGATAAATGTCTTTTTGTATTTTCCATGCCTTTGTTTACATGCGATTTATTTATTTTATTTATTTATACCAAGCTAAATGTTCGCTTTTCCAATCATATAAACCATGAATATAGATTGAAAAGTAACAATACTGATCAAGAATATATATGATTAATTTTTAGCTTCAGAGATATTTCCGTCAATGCAATACAGAACTTTTGCCAAAATTATAATACGCCCGGAGAGGATATAGGAAAACTTCTTTACAGATTTTATCATACAGAAAAGCTTTTAATATTGTTTTAAATGTTATTCTTAAGAACAGATGGCATTACCATATGCATATATTATATATATCTAATAGTGTTTAGCTTTTGTTTCTTTCGATACAACACATTGAGGATTATACAATTAGTACTGAAGAGTTAAGGGGATTCACAGACATAGGTTTCTCCCAAATTCCCCCAGGTAGCGGGTGGAATGACAAAACCAACCTGCTGAATTTGACTGTAAATATTGTTTATGGCCTATTGTTTTGTTTTTCGTTTAGAGTGCAGCGGTAGCAGTCGTAGGCAGTAGTATTGTCAGTTAAACCCGTTTACACCGACATCAGGGATCATTAAAGTAATAGAGATAATTTCCAAAGATGTAAATGATGTACACTGCCAGAAAACTGGACACAGTCAATCATTTTCAAATACTTTTTTGTCAGGTGCACGCGATGATTGATTTGGCAGGTGGTAAAGTTGAGACTCAATCGGAAAAGTGTGCTGGGAACATGAATATGAAAAACGACTCTTAAAGTTTAGGCAGTTACAGTTCATATTATATAGATTTGGCAGTACCAGGCAGATGTGTTATTTGAATAGCATTACTCTATCATTAACGTTTGTTACTCTATCATTAACTCATAAATATAAATATAAATTTCGCAAATTACTTTAACAGTAAATTACATTTTTTTGCATAGATTTTTTTAATTTTTTTTTTTGAATGCCCATTAGAGTATTTTATTATAATTAAGCTTTAATTGAAAAGTTCTGTTAAGCATGTTTAGCTTTTAAATTGTGTAGAGATATAAACTCTGATTGCGATTTTGCAATTTTGGAATAGTCCAAAATAAAGTAGATTGTTAAAGTTTAAGGCATACAACAAACTTAATAATATTTCTTGATAGTTTGTAAAAACAAAGAGGCAATCTTCCAATTTCCTCATATTCCTCCTCAAAATAAAAAAACCCGATGGTAACGACCCATAGAACATTCTCAGCGCTGAGCTTAATTTAGTTTAATTAAGTATGTTTGCAAAAATAGTATATTTGATAAATTTCCTTTGAATAAAAATAGACAGTTAAATGGTTATCAATAGGGTAATGTTAGGGTAAACTCTGTAGATTTTCTCTTGTAATGTTCTACAAAGTAATTCAATTGAATGAAACTAGAAGATCGTGGCCATCCAATCCATTAGGGTGAATTGTAATCGTTGATGGCAATGTTGTCGCCGGCTTATAAGTATTTTTGCACCGGTTCACCGAGAATCGCCTCCAGTTCCTGGACACCGGTGCGCGTGTTCCGCTCCACGCGCTCGTGCTCGTCCTCGAGGAGTTCGGCAATGAAGGGCACGGTCTCCGGCAGCAGGGGGCGAAGCTCTCGCCCAGCTTGCGGGCAATGGCCACGCTAGTGTTGAACGCCAGGATGCGGATCTCGGGCGTGCTGGTGCGCGTCTTGAGCAGCACCTGGTTGTTCAGCTGCTTCCACAGCACATCGTTGGTGGCGCCCGCCAGCTGGGCAATGCACTCGGTCAGCGTCCGCTGCAGCTGCTCGCGATCGCCGGCCAGCACCGAGCCGTTCTCCAGCTGATCGACGAGTGGCGGCATCAGCGTGCCGAAGCGATGTTCGTTGACGAAGTCGCCGTCGCAGTGCAGGAAGACGTGATGCAGTGTGCCCAGCAGGGCGGCGAGCAGCTCGGCAACATCCTCGACGTCGACATCGTCGCCAATCGGCTGGCGCGACGTGTTGTGCTCCTGGAGCAGCCGTGCGGCGTCCTCGATGAACTCGCCGGCGAAGAGCACGAACAGGGACTTGAGCGCCTCGGCAATGCGCCTGGTCAGCAGGAAGTAGGTGAGCTGCGGCTCCAGGGCATTGCGCTCCATGGCCCACTTGTGCACGCGGGCGTGCATGGGCCGGAAACTGGTCTCGGATAGCTTCAGAATCCAGGCGACGAACGCCTCACCCACGGACGCCTCAATTTGCGCGATGCGCTGACGCTGCAGCTGCTGGCCGCGCACCTGCAGCCGGAACTCGAGCGCCTGGAGGAAGAGCTCGGCGAGCGGCTCCTGCACGGGCTGCAGTTCGGCGTTGCCATTGTGCCTGATGCAGGGCAGCAGGAGCTGGCGCATGAGCAGGCCCAGCTCGTCGTAGGCCTGCGCCTCCAGCAGACCCGCATAGGCCTTGGCGCAGCTGGGCACCAGAATGCGCGCCTCGACGCCCTGGGCCACCGCCGTCCACACGTCCACGATGCGCACCTTGAGCGCCTGCGTCCGCTTGTCCTGCGCCAGCTGCGCGCCGTCCAGCTGCACCGAGAGCCGGATCAGGGCCCCAATGATGTCCACCAGATAGGGGCCCAGGAAGAGCGGCAGCGTCAGGAAGAGCTTGTGTATGGCTGCAAGGGCGAAAAATAAAATAAAATAATAAAGAATCTATAACTTATATAACTATAGCTAAAAAGCCTCAATAAGATCAATATTCTATTCAAGCGAATAATGTTCACGCCAACAAAATATAAATGTTTATATACATTTGATATATCAATGTTTTTACACTTGATATATCAAAGGATTTTTGGCTTAAAACATGAAAGGATTTCGTGTTGTTTTTAAAACATGATTTCACATAAATCTTGAGTGCGATCCAAATATAATATACTTAAATCAAGAAGGAAGAGTATATACCCTTGTCTTGACATATAAAAGATGAAAGAGTATGAAAAGCATATTTTAAAAGACGAAAACAGTTTTTCCACCATCGTCTCAATGGAAGCTATATGATATAGATCAATGATACTTTTCAGATGTAAATATCAACAGCAAGAATTTACAGTTGTAACTCAGATCAGGTATTTAGACTTAATTGATATTGTGCACTCTGTTAATGGAGCTTTTGGCACTCACCTGTGACCAGAGCGGAGCAGAGGTAGTCCGGGGTCTGGCGCTGGGCGAGCAGCAGCTGCACCTGCTCCTTGAGCAGCTCCGTCAGCTGGGGCGCGAACTTGGGCAGCTGGGCGAGCGCGTGCGCCTTGATGCTGGCGCAGATCTCGACCAGGGTGAGCACCACGTTGCCCACGACGGCCTTGGGCACGTTGGCGCGCCGCTTCGCGATGCGCGTCAGCTTGGCCAGCAGCGTGCGGCACTCGTCGAGGTAGTCGCGTCCATATCGATGCGCCAGCAGCTGCAGGCCGTGCAGCGCCGTCTGCTGCAGCTGCGCCAGCTGCGCATTGCTGCCGCCGTGTCCGGGCGCCGTGTCCAGGATGCCGTCGACGATCGCGCCCAGCGGCTCGAACAGCTGGCCAAAGTGGGCCGCCGGGCAGGGCGCCAGGTAGGCGCTGGGCGGCGTCATTTTGGTGACCAGCAGCTCCAGGACCTTGATGCGCACAAAGATGAGCTCGTGCTGCAGCAGCTCCGTGATCACATTGAGGAAGTACTCGGGCGTCAGCAGCCCGATGGCGTTGTCCAGCACATCGTGCACATGGTTGGCCAGCACGCGCCAATATTTCTCCAGCGAGGGCGTGCCCGCCGCCAGCTGCAGTCCGCTGTTGACCACGCCCACGTACGCGAGCGTCTTGAGTATAAAGCTCTGATAGTGGGGCTTCAGCTGGGCCAGCTGCGCGGGCTTGGGACTGGCCAGCCTGGCCTGGAACTCGGCGCCGCCGCTCAGCGCGGACAGGAAGTCCATGATGAGGTATTTATAGTGACGCAGCTGCTTGAAGCTCCGCGTGCGCACGTCGAACAGCTGCTGCTCGGAGGCGAGACAGCTGCTGCTGCTGCTGCTGCTGGACTGGGCGGCCTGGGCGTGCGTCTCCTTGCTGATGGGCAGCTTGGCGAGGTAGTCGAGCAGGTGGACGCACGTGTCCAGCACGATCGCCGGCTGCTGCTGGAAGCTCAGCACCAGCTCGTGGGCGAACTCGACGCGCGACTTGTCCAGCGGCTTGCCGGCCTTGAGCGCCTGGGGCGTCTGGTGTGCCTGCTCGAGGAGCATCTGCGACTCGAACACGATGCACAGGAATTGCCACAGATGCTGGCGCGGCTCGAGCACCTGGAAGAGCGTGCCGTAGAGCGGCAGGCGGCGATGCACCGGCACGTCCGTGCAAATGTCCGCGAATACCTTCAGCACGGCAATGATGAGGCGGTCGCGGTGCGCGCCGGACTGGAGCAGCAGCGTGGGTATGATCGTCTCGACCACGTTCTTGATGATGTGCAGACTGAAGGCGTCGTCGTGGCGCGCCACCGTCGAGCCGACGAACGTGAAGATCTCGACGATCTTGTGGAGCACCTGCTGCGGATAGAGGGCGGCGCAGCGCGTGAGGAAGAGCAGCGCATGCTGCTGGGTCTGGGGATTCTGGGTGTTGCGCAGACACTGGACGACCTGTTCGATGCGGAAACAGGACTCGGGCAGCACCTTTGACAGCTGGACGCCGGCCGCTTGGGCCGACTCGCAGCAGTGCAGCAGGCTGGAGAGGATCAGCTGCTTGGGATACTCGGCGGCGCTGTGCTCCTCCAGCGTCAGGCACAGCTGGAGCAGCTCAAAGAGCGCCGGTATCAGCAGCTCCGCGTCGACCAGCTGCTTCTTGTGCTCGAGCAGCTCCAGCAGGGTCATGCCCTGCTTCCAGGCGACACAGGTCAAATCGAGCTTGGTGCTGGGCGCACCGCGGCGACGTTCCCGCTGCAGCGACGCGTCCGCAATGGGACGCGTGCTCCGGCTGCACATGCTGGCCAGCATGCCGATCAGGGGCCGGCACTCGATGCTGCAGCGCTTGAGCAGCCGATGGGCGGCCAGGAAGATGCTATCGTTATCGGACGCCGTCGCCGCCTCGACGATCAGCTCGATGAGCGCCAGCTTGTGGTCCGCCTGCAGCTGGGCGTACGTGTCCGGCGTGAGCGCGTTGAGCAGCACGCAGGGCAGCGGCTGCAGCTTCTGGCCCAGCTGGACATAGGTGCTGTGCCGTCGCAGACTCGCCGCGAGCAGCTGCCAGGCGGCGGGCGTGCGTCGCAGCACGTCGAGCCCGACGGCGCCCTCGAAGCGCTCGATGACCGCACAGTAGATGTCGCTGTGCGGCCAGTTCAGCTGCTCCAGCTGCGCCGATAGCGTCGTCCGCGCCAGCGCCGCCTCGCCCAGCGGCAGGAGCGCCGTCAGCAGCGTCTCGTTGTTCAGATGCTTGAGCGCCTGGAGCAGCGCCGCCGTGCACATCGCCGGCTGGCTGACGTCGCAGACCAGCTGGAGGAGCGTGCGCCGCAGCTTGGCCAGCAGCAGTTTTTCGCGCGGCGTGCTCTTGCCGCTCTGCAGGATCGTGTGCAGGATGAGCGCGTACTGTTCGTGGTCCATGCACAGTTCGCTCTGGCGGCGCAGCAGACACTCGACCAGGTGGCCGACGTGCGGCTCGAGGCGCTGCGGCTCCAGCAGCTGGAGCGTGGCCAGCGCCTGCTGGCGCAGCGTCGGCAGCGGCGAGTTGCACGCGTTCGCGATGCGCAGCACGTGCATCAGGCCGCAGTTGAGCGACGAGGGACGCGGTCGCAGCAGCGCCTGCAGCAGCTGGAAGCCGCGCACGCGCAACAGCGCATAGTCCGTGGGATCCGAGTGGAGTTCGGGCAGCGTCTCGTACACGTAGAAGTTGCACAGAAAGTCGAGCTTCTGCTGCGGCTCGGGCAGCATGTGATTGAGGCATTCGCGCAGCGTGCGCGTCCATGCGCTGCGCTCGGCGGGCGCACAGTGCTCCGCATAGACCTGGCCGCAGAGCGTGTCCAGCAGCAGCAGGCACAGGCGCAGCTGGTCGCTGACCTCCGTCCAGGGCTGGCACGAGAGTGGCCCGAACTTCGTGTGCTCGGCGAGCGTGCGCAGAAAGTCCGCGTAGAGCTGGAGCGGCACATGACTGCGATGGCTGGCGCCCTCCTTGGCCAGCCGGAACTGAAAGCCGCGCGTGTAGACGCCCATGCGCTGCAGCATGTTGAGGCTATCGGCGGCGTCGAGCTCGCGTTTCGCATAGGCCGTCAGCAGGAGGAGCAGGTGCGTCAGCTGCGCCGCCTCGCCGCGCAGGTAGGCGACGCCGCCGTGCTGTTCGACGCTCTCGAGCAGCGCCAGCTGCTGCTGGGCCGGGTGGCCACCGCCGGCGATCACGTCCAGAAAGTGCTGGCGATGCTGCCACACGCTGAACTCGCCGTGCTCGCTGCACACCCGCAGCTTGCCCAGAAACGACAGCTTGCTGGTGAAATTGCTGTTCAGTATGATCAGCAGGGCCGCGTGCTCGCGGGCGCTCAGTGCATCGCACGGAAAGAGGTAGGGCATCAGGGCGAGCAGCAACAAATTGGAGTCGTAGTTATCGCTTACGGCGGCTGTCGTCAGATGCTGCACCGCTTGCGGCACCACCGCGTCCCACTGCGTCTGGCGCTGCTGCTGGGCGCGCAGCAGGAGCTCGCACAGCGTCTGGGCGAAGGTCGCGGCGCCCAGCATCTCCACAAAGTCCACGGTGGGCAGCGTCAGCAGCGTGGAGACCACGGCGGGACTGTCGTCCCGAATCCGGTCCGCCAGACACTCCTGCAGCAGGCGATAGCTGCGCTCCCGCCGCTTGGCCACCTTCAGGTTCTGCAGCAGCTGCTGCACGGCGCCCAGCCGCCAATCGGCGCTGTAGTGGTAGAGCTTCTCGTACGCCCGCTTCGCCTTCTCGTCGCTCGTGTTGAGTCGGAAGCCTGCGGGAAGTGAATACTATTTTATTGTTCGACTACAAAATAATCGTAAAACAAGAACGTTGCTGTCGGTTTTTACCGTACAATAACAGCTTGAAAATAGTCGAAAATAGTCCTAATTCATTTTGTTGTTTTGAAATTTGCGGAGCGGGGAGTGAGCGTATTTTTTTCAGAATTTTCTTTAGTTCAAAATGAGAATATCTTTTGGATATTCTATTCCAAGCAATCACTGTACTCTATAGCCTTAGTGAACATTATATACTATGTGATTGTTAAAAACGATTTACAAATTACATTCAATACAGTGAACCATAATCTTTCGTTCATATATTGATTAGTAATTAAGTAATATATACATATCGATTTCCTATAAAAAACTTATGTCTGTTCAAACTTGGAAGAAATTGATGATATTGCACCGAAATATAAACGGGAATCCAGTTCGATGAGAATAATTAAGACATTGCAATTTGTAACATAAAATATCAAAAGTCTTTACCACAGGTACAAGATCTTCGATTTATAGTAGAAATATCGGATCCATAGCTCCCATATTTCAAACGCCCATAACTTTGTCAAAACTGAACCGATTTGCATGCCTGATGGCATTTTGTTCATGGTTTATCGTGTAGATTGATTTTGCATTTAAAATATATGCATTTTTGAAAATAATTTTTTTTTGATTTTTTTTTGGAAAAAAAGCATGTACCCCCCCTTACTCATTTTGGAAAATTTTTTTTTTCAAAATTTAGAATCCGGAATTTCTATTTTTAATCGATTGTAGTGGTCATAATTAGTATAAAAAACAACATTAAAACCGATTCTGAGGGGGTCAAATTTTTTGTCAAAAATCATGAAAAAATTTACAAAAATTTTGACATGTAAACCTCTCGGATCCATAGCTCCCATATTTCAAACGCCCATAACTATGTCAAAACTGAACCGATTTTCATGTTTGTTGTCATTTTTTTCATGGTTTGTCCTCCAGATTGATTCTGCATTTAAAATATATGCATTATTGAAAATAAATTTTTTTCAATTTTTTGGAGAAAAAAGCATGTACCCCCCTTACTCATTTTGGAAAAATTTTTTTTTCAAAATTTAGAATCCGGAATTTCTATTTTTAATCGATTGTGGTGGTCACAATTAGTATAAAAAACAACTTTAAAACCGATTCTGAGGGGGTCAAATTTTTTGTCAAAAATCATGAAAAAATTTACAAAAATTTTGACATGTAAACGTCTCGGATCCTTCAGCTCGCATATTTCAAACGCCCATAACTTTGTCAATACTGAACCGATTTTCATGCCTGATGGCATTTTGTTCATGGTTTATCATCTAGATTGATTCTGCATTTAAAATATATAAACTGAACCGAAAAAATCTTAACACTTTGCCTGACGCAGGTATACTCGAGTATGTATATATGTATGTATAGCGGCGAAAAAATTGCATTCAGACGGACAGACCACAAGACGGACATTGCACAAACCCAATATACTCTTTTCATTTATTTGTATTTTATATTATTTTTGTATAAACTGACCATGTCGTAGACTTACCCAATGCTAGCTTTAAAGCCTTCTGGCGATTGCGCGTCTTGGACTTGGAGCTCAGAGCCGCTTTGACGCTCAAATCGAAGGCCTCCGGATAGCGGCGTTCGAGTTTCTCGAGGAACTCTGTGTACCACGTCTGGAAGTTAGTCTTGGCCGGGGTCATTTCGTCATCTGAATCGATGATAATGGTCTCGTCGTCATCCTCGTTTGTTGCAGTCTCCATGAGCGTTGATTCACTCTCAGATTCCATGTCCACAAATGTGTCCAGGAAGCAACTGAAAGAGAAAGTAGTTGAGACTGAGCTGGAGAGCCAGAGAAATGGAGGCTTTACTTGATGAGCTGCTGAGCGCTGGACTTGGAGAAGGGCACCTCGCTCAGGAGATTGTCGAGGAACAGCTGATGCGACGCCGTGGCGGCGTCGCCCTCACGTATGGCTGCGACGGCGCCGCGCATCAGCGGCATGCAAATGGCCTGAATGGCGATGTTCTCCTTGGCGAGCGTGGCCAATGCGCTGATCAACCACTTCTGGCAGACCAGATTCAGCATGGTCTTCGGGGTGAACTGCGGCTGGGCCGCCAGCTGCTTGTCGTGTATCCAGATGAGCAACAGCAGGGACGTCGTGTGCAGCCGCTCGAAGGTGCAGTTGGCCACGCGCTCGAGCAGCGCATCGCAGACCTTGGTCTTGAGCTTGGTGTGCGCGACGAGCTGTGCGACAATCACGTACGAGGCGGCCACATAGTCCACGGTGTCCGAGACGAGGCCCTTGAGCAGCGACTCCAGTATGGTGGCAATATGCCAGTCCTCGACCGGCTTGGCCGTTTGCAGGGCGCCCACAACAACGGTCGCATAGAAATTGATATGCGCCTGGAGCTGATGGGCACGTGGGCCCAGCTCCTTGACCGCCTTGCGTGTGCTGCGGCAGATGAAGCTGAGGAAGGCGGGCACACTGGCTGCCCGGTTCACAATGCTCGTCTTAGATAGCGGCACACCCGGCCGCTGCAGTCGGCGCAGCCAGAACCAGTTTTCGTCGGATTGACGCAACCGCATCGTCTGCAGCACCTGGACGAATGTGTTCGTCTCGTGGTAGGGCAGTATCAGGGCCATCACCTGCTCGCGATTGTACTCGTGCACCTGGAAGCGGCGCAGCAGCCACTCGAAGCACATGTGCGCCGGACGCAGCAGGAAATATGGCGACAAAAGACGCAAAAATTTCGCAATAGCCGCATCGAGCAGCTGGTTGACTTCCGCCTGCTCGACGGCGCGCTCCAGCGTCAGGGTGGCTTCATCGAACAGCGTCAGCTGGAACTCCTTGAACGTCGGATTGAAGGCGGTCAGCTCCAGCAGCCCGCTGAGCCCGATCTCATAGATGGCCCGCCTGTCCTTGGTCGCCGCTACCTTCGGATCGAATAGTATCGAGGCGCGACTGTGGGCATCCGCAAGCGTAACCGACGTTTGCGGCGCTGCCAATTTCTGTAGTTGTTGAGCCAATGACGTCGTCATTTTTTCTTACAGCTCCTTTGTGTGTAAAAACACCAACAAAATATGTTAAATGTGTGGAAAATGCTTCACACGTGTTGCGGCGGTAAGTGGTAAATGTGTGTATATCGATAATTGAATCGATGTGCGTGCACGTATCGATAGGTCTGTTAGAGACACGACCGAGACAGCCTTATTATGCGGTGTTGACATTTAATTGCAGAGAAGCATGGCTTAGATATTAGATAAATGATTATTATAACGCGCCAACTATAATTAAACAGCAAAATAATAACAGAAAAACACTGAGCAACCTCAGTCGAGTTCACAGTTTCAAAGCCAGAAGATTGATAAAGTCCAAAATCGACTTGGAATCTTTTGCATTGGGGTGTTTCCTTTATTAAATTTTATTGGATTTTTAATGTTTTTCTTTGGGTAAATCATAGTTGGCAAATTAAACCTTTATAAGAGGTAATTCTTAATGGCGCAAATTGTTATTACTGAAATTCTTATTTATTCAAGAGTAAGAGGTTTTTGAATATTATTTATTCAGAATTTATTTTTTTTTATATCGTATCAAATTCCGGGCTCCTATTAAGGTCCTCTAATAAGAAAGGTAATACATACGATTGGAAGGGAACACAATTATATAAGCTACCATCACTTTCCATTTTTTGCAGAAAAGTAGTTGAAACACTGAGATAAATTGTACAAAAGTTGTTTATTTTCTTTGTTTCTCGTTGTATATGGTAAAAAGTAACTTAGAACTATTTAATCTCACAGAGGTACAAGAATGTTGAGCATACGTTACAGCAGAGAGAATACAAGATAATAAAAATTCATGACATTAAAATATAAACGATCGCAACTGACATGATATAGACGATCATAATACTAGTTGAACATGTAAAAAGGACCCTGGGTACAGACCCAAGGAGAATGTTAAAATTAATCAGATGTGTAAACCTACAAAGGAGGTCAATTTGTTGAGCTCCAAACAGTTCCATATTCAATCACTAAATTCGTTCTTGTTCTCGTTTAAAAGTTCAAGCGCTTCAGCGAGTTTTTGCGGCTGAGCTTGTAGTCGCATTTTTGGTTGCGCTTGGGCGGCGTCGTCCTCGCGGTGGGCATCATCACCTTCGAGGGCGTGCCCAGCTCGGTGACCAGGCACCGCTCGCCGGGATGCGGCGGGCAGCAGCAGTGAACGCAAAAACGAAATCTGCAAGAAACGCTCATGCACTCCCCAGTCGAGTGCGACTGCGGGGGCGGCGCCGGCACGGCCGCATTCTCGTCCGGCGTGCTTTTCACCTGGTCCAGCGAATAGAAGCGCGCCAGCGTCGGCTTCGGCTCGCTGAAGGAATGCGCGTGTGGCAATGTTTGCGAAAGTGCAGCCTTGGGCTGCTGTTGAGTAGTCTGCGGCGTCTGGGGGTAAAACACCTTGCTGGACTTGCCGCAGCGCGGGCACTTGATGCGCTGCATCTGCTCCACGAGCAGGCAATTGTTGTCCCCGGCTGCGTGGCCGTAGCTATTGTGTCTGTTTGGTATCTGTATGGCGTTCGATGTTTGCAATGGCACTAGATGATTGTTTGCGGTCTTGGACAGCATGCGTCCGCGCTTCAACGGCTGGCTGTTCTCCTTGGTGCGGCTCATCCTGAAGCGATAGTTTTGCAGGCGCTCCATCGCCCGCTGGCTCTGGCGCACCGCCAGCGCCCAGCGCTGCGACACCTGCGTCATCACGTCCAGCGTATGCGAACTGACATTGGCCAGTATGCACTCCAGAGCGGGCAGCGTGTTGCTCAGCAGGCCAACGATGTCCAGCTGCTCGACGCCGTCGTAGTAGCGCTTGCGACAGATGGCCGCTGGAGCGGACTGCGGAAATAGTTTCTTCTTGGATTTTTTGGGGCTGCTGTGATGCGCCATCGGCTGATAATGCGACTTGCGGCGCTTGGTGCACGGCGCCACATGGGATAGCAACAGCGGCGATCTGCACTCCATCCCATGCTCGTCGTCGCTCTCCTCCATCCGCACAGTGCGGGCAGACTCCGGCAGACTCAGCGTCCTGTGCCACAGCGTCTGGTTCGTGGTGGAGCTGAATTCGTTGCAGCTCGGCGTTTGGAACTGCATCGAGTTGCAGCTGGACTTTGTCGTCGTCATCGTCGTATTTGGTGCATTGCGACAGTTCTCGGTCCCACTGTCGCGCTCCAACAACAAAAATGGCGCCTCCACGGTCGAGTTGTGCAGCGCTTTGAAGGACGCGTAGCCCGACTCGTCCATGGCGTTGTCCGCATCGAATGAGCACAGCTTTTTCTGTACACCTCGATCGTAGCCACTCATCTTGGAATATGCCAACTTGTTTTGGCGTTTGTAGTTTTCACATTTGCTTCAATTTGTTCGTTAATTTGTCTGCTTGGTTTCTGTTCGTCGCAATTGGCGTCGATGCAAATTTGTAGAGCTGTTTACTAAATATCGATGCAAGTTTATATCGATGGTAGTTAATAACAGCTATCGATGATTGTGGCACACAAAGCTTATTGCTATGTCACTGTTTATGTGCACTGTTAGTTGCTAATTGGCATGAACGTGATTTCAATCTGCCGCAAAGAGTTAAATTTTCCGATTTCTGACCCTATTTGTTATTTAATTTAACAACTCTAAGCAATTGCGTGACGACTAGAACAAATTCCACAAATCTCAGCGTGAATCAAAAAATTGTTTTTTAAAACATAAAAATTACTGTAAACTACGTTTATTTACTGTAGACAATTCAATTATTTAATTTGTATTATATGCTGTTTTTTAATAAGTTTTATATGTTTGCATGTTGTGTGTAAAATATATATTTTTGATTATGGGAAATTTGGGTTAGGTTAGCCTTTAAAATATATAAAATGAAATTCGGTCTGCTGAGACCGTTTAAGAAGCGAACACTCGAGGATAATCTGGCCGGGGCATCAATGTCACCAAATTAACAAAATCCCTTAATAATTTATCATTTGCTCTGGTTCAGGTTTCCTTCAAACTTGACTCAGCTCCACTCCTTGCACCGCTCTCTCTGTCTCTCTCTGTCTCTGTCGCGCGCCTGACAAATTTGCCGGCCAAAGTTTTGTGCAAATCATGCCGAGGCATAGATTTCGAATTCATGTGAAAATCATGCTGCCCACCGCAATCAACCCCTCGTCGTCCTGATAGTTTCATCAGCTGTCCTTATGGTCTGGGGCGCTGACAAACTCCACAACTTCATCCACTTGCTGCAAAAGCGAGTGAGAGAGACAGAAAGAGAGGGAGAGAGAGAGTGGCATGCAGTCGACTGGGTGGGCAAAGGAAAATCAATGAATGATATTTCTTTATGAGACTCAATTATTTGTTGCGGGGATTTGCTTTTCTTCCATTTCTGTCATCTCCGGGTGCGTGCTTCATTGTCCTTTTAAATGCTTTGGCCAAATATTTTGGGTATTTGTGCAGTGCCTTTTGTCAGCCCCTGCAGTCGACAGGAGTCGACAATCGGCGCCTGCGTTAATAATTTATGAATATTTGCTCATTTATTGTTTTGCATTATTTATGCGTTTATTATTATCCCCGTCCAGCACAAGCGAAGATGGGCAAAGATTTTGTTTTGATTTTAATTAAATCGACAGACGCACATCGGCTTAATTTAAAGTCATTTCAACGCCCTAATCCCTCGTATTTCGAAAATTGTGGTTGATAATTGCCGACAGGAGCCAAGATAACAATTAGTGGTTTATATTTGAGGTTTCGTAGGTCTATGCAAGGACAGTTTAATGTGTTCTAAATTGCTTTATTACGCGTCTTTTTTATGCACATACATAAAAATACATTTTTGAGAATTTAATGTAGATATCACCATTAATAAAATAAACCCTAAAGAGATTTCTAAATGCTCTCTAAATTTATAAAATTAAAATTGTAAGAAATACATAAAATTAATATTTGAAAAATTCTTTTTTTGACTGTTTAAAAATAAAATGCTAAATGTTTTCCATAAATATTGGTGTCTTAAAACTAAATTGTAGAGCAACTAAGAAATTATTAATTATAGAATTAATAAAGATTTACATATGTATAAATTTATATACTCTCTTAAATTTTGGATATATATCTAAAATAACCTGATTCGGGCACATTTAAAAGTCTTCAAGGCTCGAAGCGTCTCATAACCAATCAATTTATCAAGTTAAAACCAGCTGAATTTTAAGGTAGAAAACATTAGTCAAACAATAAATAATACAACTTTCCTTTTTAGTATAGTTTTATTATGTTTCAGCTCTGATATTTACCAATATATTATTCAGAAATTATATAACGAATGTTGGTTTTGAAAAGGTGAAATAAATTCAAATTGTTAAATGCGGAATGAATTTTCAATTGTCGAAATGAAAATGTATTCGCTCGCCAAGGTTATTATAACGTTGTTACCAAATGTATTAATATCTGTGTCGATATAGCTGTGTCCGCCTGTGGGTCATATCACTGTATCATAAAGCTGCCATAGGAACGATAATAAAAAATTATAAATATATATATTTGACATATCTTCTGCATGTCTGCCATAATATTAAATCTCTCTTTCTAAAGCTAACGAGTCTGACTCCTAAATCTTAGTCTAACCTTAATGAAAAAGTAATACTAGCTTTAAATCTTTGCATTGATGTTGACCCAATACACAATATATGATTTCCATGCATATGTTCTTTAGTATTTATTTATGTGCTGGAATTGCAAGTATTTAATTTAATATTTAGTATTAAGATTCTTTAGACATATGTCTAAATAAGCAGGATATGTGTGCTTATGCACATGTGTGTGAATTGTTTGCGTGTGTAGATTGATACCAAACTGATTAATTTGCGTTTACGAGCACACCCAAAGACTGATGAATAGGCGTGGAGGGGGTAGGGGCGGGGAGGGTGCGCTAGCTGGTGGAAAGAGCGTCAATGTTTGCACACAATCCGTACATATGCTCTAATTATGATGCCTTTAGCTGTGGGCAGTGCCGTTCCGCATTATGTTGACATCGATGCCGTGACCTGGACACACACACAAACACACACACACACACACGCCCACGCTGATCAAACACCAATGGACACCAGTTCTCTCCTGTTTCTGGTCTATTTCGAATCAACTAATTATGGTAATTTCCCGCGGAATGTCAACAAATATTTTGTAGCCGGTTATTTCAGAGTGTGGCCCTGGGGTAGAGCCCCCGGGACCGGGCACATATAAAATGGGACCCAAGTCGAGCAGTCAAAACTCTTGACAAACGATGTTTACCCGCTGGCCATAACAGTATGTACTTGGTGTATATTGCAGTATGCCGCTGTCCTTGGGAAAAAAACACGTAACGCTCGGTTTATTTTTAACCAACCGACTAACCAACAAGTCAACTGAATGGCCAAGTGGGTGTGTAACTGTAACTCGAACTGTACCCAATTCGCTTGATTATGTTTGATTTTGGCCCCCGTATTTTTCATGCCCCACTGTCCGGTAATTCGCTTTTAGCCAATAAATCGTTGACCCGCCGGTTTAACTGGGCGCGGCGCCAAGCTGATTACGGCCACAATATTAATTTGAAGGTAATACGAATATAATCGCACTCATTTATCATTTTAATGTATTCGTTTGCCGTCTTCTGGGCGAGTCAGGCCAAGTCAACTTGGCTATATCGTTTCGCGTTTAATGCGATTCATATTCTAATCGCTGCAAATTAGTCTCCAGGTAGCCTCGTAGAGATAGTCGACAGGTGTTGCAATCCAAGCGTTTGGGTCCTACATTTTCTATACAAACGAACAATCCGAGAAATGGAAAACTATAAAAAATATAACAGTTTTCTTTGGTTGCTTATTTAATTGATTACATTCTCCTATCATATTTTTTGAGATTCCTATCAGATTATTTGTAGACCAGATTGACTTGGCAATTAAATTTAATTTATTTAAGAACTATATAAAACCTTTTTTCTTAAGTTACAAAATATTGTTATATGTTTTATATACTTTCCCTAACTATTTGTAACAAAACAATATTTTTTTTTAATTTAAAATGTGCGTCTTATTTTTGAACTAAAATTAAAATTTTCTATGATTGATTAAATTCTAAAATAAAAAAAAGAAGAAATGTTAAAAAACGCATTAACTTAAATATAGAATCAAATTAGAGCATAAACCATGATTTATATGATAAGCATCATGACAGTAGTTTTAGTTTTGACAAAAGTATGGTAAGCAGGTATTTGCGTAACTTTTGTCAAATTTGGCATGACTTTTGACAATTCTATTTCAAAGTTGCTGTTTCTTATATAATTCAAGATACCCGATTTCTAATACCATCACGCGCAAAAAAGTATGCAACGTAAAAAATATTGCAAAATTGTAAAATTGATTTGAAAGTGGCATTCATCCAATATTCGCGAAAGGTGATTGATTTGCAATTGCAAAATTTGCAAACATCAATCAATGCAATTTTTGACTAGGACACGTGCACTACGCAATGACATACGATGTAGCTCAGATGTGCAGAAAGTGGAATAATATAATTTCTAAAAATTTCAATTAGGAAATTAGAAACAGAATTGAATTGGACGCGGGTAAAGTATCTAATTTCAGATATTTTGTACTTGACAAGGCCCAAGTCTTGTTCTTAATTTCCAGCCTGTAGTAAGTACAATTTGTCAAAGAAGTCAAATAGAAAAGGAAGTTAAGTAGTTAAAAATAATAAAAAAAACAAAAACCGGAGAAGGGTCCGGTCAATTCTGAGCGTCCCAAGTGTGTGAATTAATCATGGCCGCAATTTAAGTTAAAAAATGCGAAAAGTACACTCAAAAACGGCGGCATGTCGTCAATTTGAATAATACTTATGAGCGAAGGGCACGCCCGAAAGGGTGTCAAAGGGTTGGCCGTGCCCCAGGACGAAAAGGTGTCCGTCTCCATGTCGCTGTCGGTGTCGTTGTCGGTGTCGTTGTCGGTGTCACTGTCACAGCTCATTTGGCATTCACAACATGCACGCCTCTTGCCAATTTCATTTGGCGGCATCATTTCTTCTCGTGCCTTCGTCATTTTTTTCGTCTGCTCTGCGGATCGGAGTAATGGAAAAACAAGATAAATGATTTAAAACTCGACTTTTCATTTCGCATATTAGCAGAGACGTGAGCCACATGCAATCCACGATGTCGTGACCAATAACTATTTAACCCTCGCCACGGCCAGTTCTGTAATTGTTTTCTATTAACGAGCCTCGATTTGTTCCAAAGACCTCACAGTGACTTTTACACATTCGGTTGATCAAAATATCACACTCGTTTCGATGGTCAACCCCTCTCCCCCCCCCCCCTTCCGCTTGTACCTACCACTTTGTGGACATATGTTGCCTTCATTCGAATGATATACGAGTTCCTGTGTCTGTGTTTGTGTGTTTGTATTGCCTTGGGTGACTGCTGCCTGATTATGCTGGCCAGAAATGCGACGGACCGTAAAGTGGTTGCCGGTCTTTAGTATTTCTACTTATTCCTTATTTTATTCATTTATTTATTTTATTGCTTATACGCCACAAATATTCAATTTCTCTATAAAGTTTTATTTCATAGACGATTGAGAGAATTATTTTGCATTAGAAGTTTTCTAGCTTAACTTTCTTGGTGGTCCCTAA
Source organism: Drosophila robusta (assembly GCA_035043565.1). Taxonomy (NCBI): domain Eukaryota; kingdom Metazoa; phylum Arthropoda; class Insecta; order Diptera; family Drosophilidae; genus Drosophila; species Drosophila robusta. Next base: position 4,020,038 of record JAWNMW010000583.1, on the reverse strand, counting down.
TACATGTAAAATATGAATACCGTTTAAGCATTATATAAAAATGTATTTTAACAACTAAGGACGTTGCAGTCGGGTGTAACCGACAGCGCAATTAACATGCTTATTTTACCAAAAAATTCAAAATCGGTTTTAAAGTTGTTTTTTATACTAATTGTGACCACCACAATCGATTAAAAATAGAAATTGCGAATTTTAAATTTTGAAAAAAAAAATTTTCCAAAATGAGTAAGGGGGGGTACATGTTTTTTTTTCAAAAAATTAAAAAATTTAATTTTTAATAATGCAAATATTTTAAATGCAGAATCAATCTAGGAGATAAACCATGAACAAAATGCCATCAGACGTGAAAATCGGTTCAGTTTTGACAAAGTTATGGGAGTGTGAATTATGGGAGAAATCGTTGTCAATTTTAATCTGCCAGTACAAATCTTAACACTTTATCTGACGCAGGTTATCACAAGTATATACTCCAACTTTCAATTACGTTTATTCGACGGACGGACGGCGGGACAGCAAGACGGACATTGATCAATCCTAATATACTCTTCACTTCGTGAATGAGTATATTGCAGAAATTATTGACATATAGTTGAAATAAAAGCCGGCATTACCTACATAAACAAACAAATTAAAAACTATGTACTATCGTATATATTATTGATCATCATCTTAATATCTCAGTACTTCTAAAATAAACATAATTTTAAGTTTCACATCAAGCACATTTTGGTATTGCGCTAGGAGTTTTCACAATAGATTTTATTATGTTTTTCTTATTTTGTCTAATCAGGAAACATTAATTGTACTCAACAATAAATATGAATTCAAATGTGTTATAGGTAACTATGTAAATAAGCGTATATATACGCACTTATATGAATTATAAAAATCGCCCCTTGAATTGAATAGTTTGAGCAAATAAAAACTGAATTCCCGCATTGTTTTTTGTGTGACGTGTGTCGTTAAGTGTTTTCATTAGGCAATTTATGCAGTATTTACCGTACCAATAATAAAACAGCGGCATTTCGTCTTAATTAAGTGCTTAGCCAGGCTAAATATTCGAAGGCGCTCTCAAGAAATATAGTTATTGTGGAAACAGGGACACCGCCACGTGCTGAAAAAAGCACCCAAAACAGCGAAACAACAACAGCGCTGGGAATTTGAAAGATAATGTGACAATCGGTCGACTGTCATTGGGAAGTCAATAAGGGGCCGGATGATGCCCAGACCACCACCAGCACCACCAGCACCAGCACCACCACCACCACCATACAAAGAAACAATACAAACACTGAGCTGATGACTTAATTGATTAAATGAATAAAAAACGTTGCCGCCACGATTCCATATGGTCGGTCCTGGGAATGCCACGAAGTAGGTAGGTACCCCTAGCAGGCGTTAAGGTGAGACCCGAATCTGCAAAAGGCGCGCCGGGGCGTTCAGCAATCAGACAAGCAAACAATCAAGCAACATTTCCAATCGAAGGGACAACGAAATAAGGCAAACACACTTTTAAGTATCTATTAAATAATATCTGGTTACAGTTATGTTGGTAAAAAACAAAACATTTCATTATTGTGTGGGCCTAAAGATGAGTCCGATGGGAAATGATAGCGATAAGTGATTGTTATGAGATAGTTTCTAGGACAGGAGTTTGTTGGAAAACAAGTGAAAGTTGAGTGAAATTAGCTGATAGAAAAAATATAAATATTAATGTACAAGGACTTAACGTATCAAAATAAAAAACTTAATTTTTTTTATTAAAATACCTAAAACATTAAGAATTAGTTGTGAATGTTTTTTCTAAGCATTAAAATTTTATAAAATTATTAGTTATTTGAAGTTGTTATTTAATATATATTATCTTAATACATAAATAAAATATATACAGTCAAAAATGATTCTTATTATTTACATAAATTAAAAAAAGTGGGTGTCTTAGCTGAAATTAATATTTTATTCATATTTTAATTTTCGAACTTACATAAAAATTTTAAAACAATTTATTAAAATTAAAACATTTACATTACATTTTTTAAAAATCAAGAGCGGGCCAATCTGTTATTTCCTATAACAAGAACTGTTCTTAGACAAAATCATTTCAATTAATTGTGCGTCATAAATTGAATTCCTGGCTTCGTAGCACAAAAATGTTGGCTTTGGGCCATGTTGATTAAATGGAATGTTGTGTGGGGTCTGGCAGGCGTTTCTGGTTTTCAATTAAAAGTTTTGCAGGTGCGTAAATTCTCAAGTAATTCGGTTCGGTCGCCACAGAGGAGCCCACTTTGAAGTGACTTTCAATTTATGGCTCAAAGGGAGCCTTGGGGGCCATGCTGAAGTGAGGAAATTTCATATTTTACCACTCCAAAGTGCAATTGATGGATATTTGTGCCAACGATTGGAAATCTGTGTATTGACAACAACAATCGTGTGCACAATTGAGGAGAACTTGCGCCCTAACAATTCCGATTCCAATTGCAATTTCGAATTTTCAATTTCATTTTAATTTCAATTGCCACGTACTATGTAAGTGTCGTCCACATGGCCCCAAACGCCCCCCGCCCCTCCCCCCGCACACTCTCTTTGCCAGCGTCTGAGCAATATGCAATCCATTTAGGCATAATTCTTAATGTTTTGCTTTCAATTTGCTAAGACTACTTAGACAGGTCGTATGCAAAACCAATTTGCATACGCACTGCCCCCCGCCCCCTCTCAGCCCACTTTCCAGCATGCTTGCATTGCCCTGACAGCCCCAAGATCTGCATGGACCCATAAACAAGTTGCAAACAAATGCAGTTATTTACAGGAGTTGACAACCTTGTTTCAATTACATCAGACACTCACGTAGGACACAAGTTCCCTAAGGCTGACCACAATTTACTGGAGTGAATGTTGCAAAATCTTAAGTCGTTTTACCCTACACCGAAATGCACATAAGGTTAATTCGCTTAGTAGAACACTTAAAGAAGATATTTTCAGTGAGCCTTGTTTGTAGCCAGAGAACAAACTGATTATCTTAAATTGTAATATGTTCATGATCTCAAGTCACGGGCCAGGTTATTTTTGACGATATAAAAATTGCTGACTTAGAAATTATTCTTGCAGCTATGTTTAAAAAGAAGAGCTTAATAGCTTAGAAGTAGTAATAAAAGTAATAGTACGTGTAAAAGAGTAGTAGTAGTACTTGCAGTAGTAGTAACAATAGTAGTAGGAGTTGGTGTAATAGTAATAGTAGTAATAATTGTAGTTAAGTAAAATTAGTAGTAAAGCTGTAGAAATAATAGAAGAACAGAAATAGTAAAAAGTAGTAGTAGAAGTAAATATAGAAATAATGGTAGCATAATAGTGTAGTAGTGAACGTAGGCTTCAAGAAGAACTACTGTAGTAAAAATATTTATATAGTTCCAAAAGTATTAAAAGTAGTTGCATTATAAATTAGAGTAAAAGTAATACTAGCAAAAGTAGTATTAGTAATAGTAGTAGCAGTAGAAGTTATAGTAACAGTAGAAGTATTAGTAAAAGTAATAGTATCAGTAGACTAATTGTTTTGAAACATAAAATTCTATAAATTGTATATAAAATCATTCTTCTTTTAACCATAATCTAACTACAGGGTATTTACAGTCGAGCAGACTCATTGTTAGCTTTGCAACTTGTTTGTTTAATATCCACAAGTCAATACTGCTGATTTTATTGGAAAACATTCTGTTTTCTTATTGAATAATTGTATTGTATTATTAAAACTAATTTACAAAGAATTCAATTTGCATGCAATCTTCAAGATTCCATTTAAAAACCAATTGGTTTACATAAATCGAAACGCACTAATAAATAATATGTATATTTATTAAATTTATATTTCAAACATTAGCTCTAAGAATATTTTCGCTTGTATTTTAAAAACCCTATGTTTTCCAAGGCCTAGCTATTTTGGAAATGTTTTTATTCGAGCAAATCAAGTAGGGCGCGTTGAATGCTGAATCCCTTAATACCATTAATGGCATTTCCATTGCGGATAATTACGGGGGTTGTCTACAATTAGAGGCTGCCTTGGCTTATTCACGCCTTTAAATTTGCATTTAGCCCCGACCCCAAGCCCGAAGCCCTCACCACACCTAACCCCAAGGCAGAGGCACATTTGAACTCTCGCAACTCACCCCCAAAAACTTGGTAGAGCTTCCATGTAAATCATGATGCCAGAGCAGTTGACAGCAAACAGTTGTGTATGTGTGTGTGTGTGTGTGTGTGTGTGTGAGAGGTAAGTCGAAGAGTTGTTCGCTTAGGAAGATTCGTCAGATTCGCATAATTAATTGCGAAGCTTGGGGAGCGCTTCCTGGAGCTTACAGCCCAAAGTACAAGTACCAACCTGGTCATAGCCGTGCTCTGGAATTTTGATTGTGTGTTGTGTGCACATAGGGGTAGGGGTTGGGACGGGGCGCTGTTAGGGGAGGGCTTGGATATGGCATTGATATGGCTGCCGCCTGCATGGGTGTGCTTGTAGCGATTTGTGAACGTAATCAGGTGGGGATTGGATGGGGCGGAGAGAACCCCTTTTGCGCACTCACCTTGCGCTCGTGGCTGGCATTTGGATGGCACAAAATTAATTGCTTTTGTCATTAGACGGAATCTTGAGGACGCCTCGTTTCTAATTTAATGTAGTGCAGTGTTGCGGGGCACTCTCGAAGGTGTCTGCCTGCAGCTAGGCGTCTGTCTGTTGATGTTGTCGACGCTGTTGATTTGTGATTTATGAAGATTAATTTATTGCTAAATAGTTGAGCATAATTTATTTAACATTGATTTCAACTTGGATTAGTTTTACACCTGACGGCCTCTAAACGGCTGTCAGGACTACGTGAAAGATGAAAGCCGTGGGTTAAATAGATCCCATTGTTCTACACAAGTTAAAGGCTTAAGTAAAAGTTTTTTATTTATAAATTCATATAATTATTCAGTTGTTTAAGCCCTATATAAATAGGCTTTTCTCTGCTCCTTAAAATATAAATATTGTATTATTTTAGTTAGGATCTTTTGACGAAGTGAAAGTTTTAATAGATTTTCTTTTTTATGCCCATAATATAACTACAGCACATTTTTAAAGATATACATAAGAAACCATGATTTTATAAATATATTAAATTATGTGTATAAAAACATAAATATGTATTTTTAAAATAAATAAAAAAATCTACGATACGTAGTTCTTCGATGAAAATAAAATCTCTTGTTTTATACCACGGAATAAATTCTATAAAAGTATTTATTACACTGTTGAAAGCGATTTAAATTCTATATGCTATAATGAAAGTCATTTTATAAGCAAAGTTAACATAACTAAGCTATATGTCTGATAAATTTAGGTTTAATTTTGTATACGCTGCTTAAAAGTGTATTCTAGCTTTGACTGTCAACCTATATATGTGTCTACTTTAGCGAATTTTAGAGTAAGTTCTAGAGTACTCATTCTAGAATACTAAAAACTCCTCCTGCTTTATGCAAATGCACTGCAAAACTGGGTAAAACTGAGTCTATTAATTTCGACACTGATTTGAACTATTTTAAATGCAACAGCTTTAAAGTGAATCGAATATTTCGTCAGCTATCTGTCACATCTGAGCTCAGAGCTTGAGGTGTGCTCTACACTGATATGTTCCAACTCCCAGATGTTGATAGTGCGTTTAAGGGTTGCTCTGCGAGAGTCTTGTGTTTGGCTGGAGGTCCATAAACACTTGACAATATGACATGGGCTTTGGGTGTAAGCCTTCAACCCGGACGCTAATTTGAGGAGCTCTGGAAAACCGAAGAGTGTTTTGGACCCACTTAATGGTTTGTTTTCGGTTGACAACTTTTCGTCTGCTGGCTTTCTCTTGGCCATTGGGGCTGAGCACTTAACATTTGTTTAGCTTGCGGTTGGCCAGGGACAGCGGCCCAAAGCGGCGGGTTGCTAACAACTAATTTAAAGCAATTATGTAAAAAGTTTTTGGCAATTGTCGGCGGCGCATTTAAAGTTTTGCAGCCGCAAATTTTCGTTCGTTTATAGTTTTAATTAAATTTACCAAATTATGACAGCAAATTCACTTAGAGCAGAAACACATTAAAGTTTATATATTTAATTGTGCTGCAAAGCGGGGTTGAATGTGCTCAGGCCGATGTCCTGTAATTTAGGCCGGCGGCCAAATCCCAATGCGTATGTTCGTAAATCTCATCGGCATTTAGATCCCGAACTCGCGCTGCACTTGCTCCAAAATAATAACCAATCATAATAATACTTAAAAAAAGAAAAAATCTTTGCAATCATTTCATGGGAAGCTTCGCAACTCCATTTGCCTTTTTGCTGCGCCACGTGACCCTCGACGCACTTTGATTAGCTTGGCCATGCTCACTCCCATCCCAGTTCCACGCATTTCCATCGCAATCATCCGGTTATCATCGGACCACCCCTGCCGAGACCAGCCAGCACCACCACCACCAGCGGCAACTGGTGCGAGCCGCCACTCGGTTGCACCAATATCCGGTTGCAGGAGCAGGGAATGCAATTGCCACCGGCACTTGACGCGTGCGGATTGTGGGAAGCTTTTCGAGTGTCAAATTTTTATGACTTTGTTTGATTTCTGGCTGGCGTAACGCCGTTAATGGAAGGCACTTGTTCGACCCGTCCAAATTAACGAGATTTCATCTTTTAGAAATTGCACGAAAATAAACTCTTTGTGCACTGTCATGTGGGAAATACTCGAATAGAGTTTCACAGATTTAAAATTATTAAACAAATAGTCAAGATGTATTTATGTATATATTTTAATAGATGTGGGTCCTTTAAAATGTTTGTAGCGAATAAGAACGTCACTTGTAATTGATAAAAAACCATTAAATTATTTACATTTTATTTTTAAAAACAACTTTATATATATAAATAATAGGTAAATTTATTTTTTAAAATTGTACATTTTGTAAATTTTCTTTTTACCAGGTTATTATGCACAGAGTCGATCGTGTTTGGTTATATCTCATATTTGGTCACGACATTGTGCTAAATGTAAGAAAACTATATCAGTTCTAACTAAGGCTGCAAATAGGTTTTGAGTTGAAAGGGTTTGAACCAGTACTTTATTATTTTTATGTAAGTATAAACCTGCATTAAAAACAGCCAAACCTAAAACCGAACCAACCAACATTTTTGGCTAAAAAAAATAACGTAAGTATAAAATATTATATAAAATTTACTTTTTTACTTATTTTAATTAAAATTCAATAAAACAATTTGAATCTGTTAGACATAACAAATTTTAATTTTGTTTTGATTAAAAATTGGAAATAAGGTAATAAAGCATTCGTTGTTGTTAAAAACCAGTTCCGAAAAACAAACTTAAAGAATTTCATTTGAAATATTTTATGAAGTTCTTTTCATTCGCAACCATGTTCCGTGCCGCGTCAATTAGCCAACTGCAAAAGCCGCAAATGTCGTTTGTAATTCAATGCGGCTTAAGAGACCGGGCTTGTGGCATGTGTTTGCAACTCGTTGCAAATTGTGGACATTTGTGCTAATGTGAGAAGATACTTGCTGGAGTTTGTTCTATAATCGCATTGGATGTTTCATATTTCAGCGCGCCGGCAACACTTTCAATCAGAAGCCGAAGTAAATCACAATGTAAGTGGGTGAAGCATCGGCATCGAGTGCGAGGCACACAAATAAAACCGAACTCTGATTGCTCGGCAATGGGCAAATGTGATTTATGCGCTCCGCTTTATGTAAAAATGTCAGCAGCAATTCCAGTGTCGAAGCGCAAATTAACTTCAATGGCTGGCAGAGTGAATGGTGATGGAGGAGGACTGCGCCAGGATCTCTGGTCCAGGCCTGAAAGTCGAGACGTGTCCCGTAATTCAATATCAGAGCGTAGGCCGTGGCTCTGACACTGGCTCCGGCACTGGCACTGTTACTCTGGCTACGGCACAAAGGTCACATTTGGCTGCCTGCTTGGTAAGTATTCCCCCGAGGAGCCGAGTAATTTCCTACCCTTGGCACTAAGCATTATTGTGCATTAGAGGACTAATAAACAGGTTCGCAGCAGCAGCAGTGCTCGCCCCCCATCCTGCTCCCCATTCTCTCCGTTTGTCGTCTTTTATTCATAGTTTTGTCTGCCTCCAGCTTTTACCTACTACGTGATTTACGGCAATAACTCATCGGACGCAAGACGCAAATCAAGAGGCAAATAAATCACGAATACTAAATTAATTCACTTTTTTAATTAAAATCGCAATATATAGCGCCTCACCGAGCCAAATGAGGCACATAAGTCTTCGAATGTATCCTGTAGAGTCCAGAAAATTAAAAATGTAATGATATGTGATTTAAAATAAATAACTTAAATATGCTAATTTAATATTCAGAGGCGTATCTCAAGAAGCGCAAAAAAATAAAAAAGTTATATTTAAAAAGGGTCAGATTAAAAATTGGGCATATTATACAAGTAAAAAAATTGTAAATGGGTATAATTATTAAAAAATTCTTTTTTAAAACGTATCCGGTATGAATAGGAACATAAATGTATCTAACAAAAGGATTAATCATGTGTATTTCATATTAATACTTTAATTCTAGAACTTTAAAATAATATTCTAAATATGCTTTTACGTTTATTTACGTGTAAATATATAATGCGTAACTTGAAAAGAAAATTATTTATTCCACAAGATTCCCATAATATCTAAATATTTGTCTTAAATACTTTATTTTATTTAATCTAAGAAATTTACTTTTAATTATTAATATTATTTATATAATTATTTAAATAAAGATTTTTGGAACTTTTTGGAATACTTTGAAGAATTGTGTCCTTATTACAAATATTTCAAATATGCAAAACAATTACCTTGTACTTGGATTTGGAACAAAACTTGTCTCTGAGTGTAAAATATAGTAGAGTGTAGCATAATTTAAGAATATATAAAATACATTTTAGTATATTATTTTGAAAAAGATTCTTGCTTAACAGTTTATTCAAATAATAATCGTCAGGCTGCTGTTTTAATGGATAAACATTGTGGACTTAAAATCAATTTTCTAGTCAGCATCATGCGACTCAGGGCTGGCGCGCAAGCCGGGGGCGAGGGGTGGAAAGGCTGCCTAATGCCGACTTATGACACCAAAATATTTAACTGCTCAATTTTCGGGCGTTGCGCTTTCCGCTGCCGCGTGGCCAGGCGGGGTGCTGGGTGCGGGCGGGATAACAAGGGGTTACACTTGAATTAGTCCAGTGGGATTGCTGGGGAGGAGAAGGGGGCGGGGGAGTGCGCAGGGCGTTTGTTTGTTTGGCAACGGGAACTGGCTCGGGCACAGCCAGTGGCACTTTGTTCTTGGGCAATCACGCAGCACGACTCCGCACTCGCATTGTATTGGCAACAATTGAGACGTTCAATTGGCAACAACCACCCAACCACCCAACCGCCCGACCAGCCCGACCAGCGATAATAACAACAACCACCGCGAGCCGTTGACACTTCGTCTGCTGCTGCCCGCTGAGCGTGCGATTAGTTTGGGAAGCTGCCGGATGTTGCGCATCCGTAAATTACTATTGCGGTTCGATGTGGTTACTCCGGCCAGTCGGCCAGTCGGCCAGCCGGGGAGGGTGGCTCTGACGGGGGGCGGGGGCGCAATTTGCGAATCGCCCCAGTTGTGCGTGTTGTTCTTTCCTTTCGCCTGCACTTGAAATTGTCAGCAGGTGCAGCGTATGCATTGTAACAACATAAACAGGCACAGAGATACTCGGATACGGATACATGGGAGTGAAATCAATTTAGAATGCAGCTGAATGCCATGGAGGTCATGATGCCTTTATGTTTGGGCCATTAATAAACATTTCGTCGACTGTTTGTGCAATAAAAATGCAATTGTCATTAAGTGCCGGGAATATGTCACAACTGCGTCGCTTCTGCCTTGGCCAACAGGGCACTAAAAACCCAGTTTGCGCACTGGTCAAGTGCCTGGATAATGTTGCAAATCCATCATAAATAAACAGTTGTTTCATTGACTTTCCACGAACACGCTTTTCAATTGATAATATAAAAATACATTTAATACCATTTGCTGATATAAAAGTTATATAGACAACGTTCTCAGTATTTAGATGTTTGTAACTTGTTATTTGTTCAAGAGGATTCTAAAACCACTTTTTAAATGTTAAATTCATTGAAATGTTCGGCTTAAACATTTGATTTAATATGATTGTTCAGATCGGCTAATATACAACATTTATAAAATGTGCAAATTTATAAAAATAATATAAAAAAATTCCACAATTAAAAGTCTAAATAAAAGAAAAAGTTAATTTAAATCATGTTGTTTCTATACTCAAATGGGGAAAAAATAGTCAAACGATTTTTTAGTTAATTTTAGCGAATTATAGTAAAAAATTTTTTTACCAAATTCGTTAAGGATAATGTATTTGTATATGATAAATAGTTGACAATAATTTAATCAAAATAAAAATAAAAATTAATAATAACAATAATAGTAAATCAAAGACTTCAAGCCTGTTTTTTATAAGACAAATAGTAGAGTAACATTTTTAAAATACAAAAAATGTTAGAATGCATTTTTAAAACTATTTTTTCCAAGTAATTTTAAGCGTTGCTTGTTTTCTCTTTTACAAAGAAGGGGTCAAAATACGAGTTAATCTTTATGGTTCTCATGCCCATACTTTATTATTCTTACTTACACACACACAGTTAAATACCTTTAAATTTTTTTTGTTTTGGATTATTAACACTTATTTCCAGAACAAAATTTAATTAACACCCATTGTCTTATCTTACCCTCGGATTGATGCGCCAGCAGAATTGAATACTAAAAGGGTGCAAAGCTGTTGTTGAAAAGTCTTGAGTCATCTCTTCAAATGATCTTCATGTCTGGCCGCCATAATGATGGCGGCAATAAATTCGCATTAAGACCGCCTTGGGACTGCGAGTACAATTGTACAGATGTTGCGCCCATTTTACGATCTTTGACAATGACTTTAAAATACACGAGGCGGACCTTAAATCATGCGAGTTGCGTGTCGAGGTTCCGCATCGATCACTGATCCTGCAGGGCTAACCCCAAGCCGAACCTCAACGGCAACCCCCCACCCCCTCAAAAGTACCTTCGCTAATTGCGCTTAATTCGTTCAAAGAGCCCGCATGGCAACGACGGCGCTTTGGCTTATTTCTGTGTTTTATAGCACATTACGATCCAATAATTTAGTTCTTGAATGGCTGCTATGCTCGATGATCAAGCAAGCAAAGGCAAATAGCGAACATCGACGGAAGTTGCTGATTTCTGGTTTTGGTGGGCGGGGAGTCAATTTGTGACTTGGGATCGTTTAAGATTGATTGATCAATGTTTTATGATCACCTACGCCCGGTCATCGACTCTTTGGGCTTTGCTTTCGACGTTCGGCACTCGTTTGTTGATTAAATCGCAGGATGTTATCGATCATTGCATAAATTAACGTTCGATCTGCTTGCCTACCCGACTTGCTATTAATTTTTATTGCTGCTGTGGTAATTGCGGGCAATGAGTTGCGCCAAAGTCCCTAATTCCAAATGACATATGCATAAATCTATCAATCCCCAAATGCTGCTGGTTCAAACATTCATCGGTCCGCAGCGCAATAGTTGTCCACAACTCACTTTTCCATTTGGCTCTAATCGAAAAGCTGAAAATGGCATTTCTAAAGCATATGAATAAGAAGTAGCCAAGCTTGAGCTCTTGACAGTGCTCGACTAGGCAATACCCTATGTAGGTCTAAGGTGACCTATAAACATTTACACCTATGTACTGCCAGAGTTGTCACTTTGTTTTTGTGTACTCTTCTAAAATACTAAAATATACTAAAATAAAAATTTGAATCGTATTTAAACAATAAAAAAACACACTGAACATTTTTTAAAAATAACCTTGCGGAAAATAAATATTATAATTATATATATGTATATGTGAGTAATCATATCTTTCTGATGTTATTTTCAAAAGAATAAAGTCAGCAGATAAAAATTAATATTTGATTACATTTTGCGTTCATACTCTTATATATGTTTGCAAATTCACAAAGGACAAAATACACCAATGTAGTAGGTAAGCAGTGATCATAAATTTCTTAGTTAATTTATTGATTGGGAAATCAGTACAAGGAACAGAAATAAGAACAACTACTTTAAAATGTTTGATAACTCTTCGGGAAAATTGATCGGTAATTCTGTTTATCGTGTTGAGATTTGCTGGTCAAATATTTGGTACTATATTTTTCCATTTTTGTGTTGCACATTTATCGAATAGTGTCAAACACCCATTTCATGGCTGCAGGGTATAAAAATTGCAAACTTTGTCGTTCCCACACGTGTTGCCAGGTAGACAAATATTTTTTATTGATGAAATTGGTTTCGCTTCGACTCCATTTGCAAAGTAGACAAGTGCCGTGCAGAGGAGTCCAAATTGCAGACTTGGGAATAAGCGCAAGTGAATATGGAAAAGCGTCTCTTTGCTCGCCAGCCACCATTATGATTTTTTATTGTCAAATTTGTTTAGAACGGGTGCGACACGGGGCCAACCTTTACCCTCGTCTAGTACGTGATATCCGATATCAGGCGTCGGACACTTTGGGGAATACGAGCAGCATTCACACGGCTGCCTTCCACTTATGACTCCTTAATCATGGTGTGCTCGCATGTAAGAGTTTGCATATTCAACGAGCAGTCTACATTCGACATTCTCATTTGGTATTTCAAATATTTTGCATTCGCTACACTGTCACATCCTTGGACAAAGGACTTGTCAGCTGCCGGGCAGGTGTCATGAATGCGAAAAGAAGGACTCGATCTTATTAATATGTAACTCTTTCACTGACAGTTTGACTTGAAGTTTTTATCGAGCACTTCGTTAATACATTTTTTCAAATTATATACGTATACAAATATACATAAAGGAATAGTACGCAAAGAAAATACATGGTTTTTTTTAGTATTTTACTTCTTAAAAGCTTCGAAGCTAACTTAAAGATATCCATTAAAGTTATTAAAGCTGCAAATAAAAGAGATATGTTTTAAAATAATTAAATAATTACTTTTTAACTTAAAATACCTTCCAATATGTTTATATTTAGCAAATACTTTTAGTTTTTATATGATCTATTTTGTCATATAATTCATTTAATTGTGATTTAATTCAGATTCATTTAGCAGCTATTTTATGAGTACTATAATTAATACCAGGTATAAAATATAAATAATGCTACCAATTTATATTTAAGATTTAAATAGCTTTCGGAAAAATTTCTTCGAGTATAACTGAAGGCACATATTAAAAAATAATTTTAAAAATGTACATAATTTTCAGGTATGTTACTATTTTCTAGTGAGACACAAAAGAAACAAAAACTTTTATTTTAAAATTAACATAGAGTTGAAAATAATCGTAACATACATTTTATTGACGTTCTGAAAAATAAACTTGCTCTGTAAAAAATTAATTTATTGCAAAGAAAATAACTTTTGGCTTAATTTCTCCTCATTGGGAACCACGAAAATTTACATTTGCGTTTTTATATTATTTAGCATTTTTGCCTTTGCAACCCATCAATTTCCAAAAAATAAACAATTACCATTTTATTTAGTTTTAATTTCTTAATAAATTTAATTTATTGGAAAACATAAAAATACTTAAAAAGTATGTTAGATTTTTATGATGTATTTTTTGTTGTTGTTATTTGTTGAACATTAAAATGAAAATATATTCATTTAGCATTTGTTTTTACATACATACACATACATATGTATAAATAAGTTAAAAATTCATTAATTAGACTAAATTCATTGGAATGATATAATATCAAAATATTTGCATAGTACAAGTGTTTAAAATTTCACATCTATCTAGAAGCGAAAATTTGGAACATCTCAATTAATTTTTATATTTTTGGTTTTGTTTAAATTACATTTTACAAGTAGTACACGCACGATTCATGGCTTCGATTTTGATTTGATTTTGGCGCCTTAAGCAATTTTTTTTTTAATTTTTTAAAGTTTAAATAGCAGCTATGAAGATATACATATACGTACATATTTTTTGTTCAATGAATTCCATGTTTATTAATCCAAATACAATCATACAAACAAACAAACACACACACAGACATATCGAATATGTATATATATATTTATAATTTACAAAAAACAATTTTTTTGGGAATTTTTTTGCGCTATTTTGTAATTTTGCTGAGAATGAGTGTGTTGCTATTTTGGTGTGCGCTGAGAATTAGAGAAGAAAGAGTTTAGGATGTGATTTTTATTTTGGTTTAACTGTTCGTATTTCTTTGGTATATAGTTATATATAGTATGCATCTATTTATTTTTGGCAACAATGGAAATTTCTCTTTGGTTGGTTATTGCGCTGATCGGCTTAATCTAGTCAAATTTTATTAACGGCAAATGGAAATGCGTGCCGGCCATTTGTGTCGGCAGCTATTGCACAATGATTCCGACTGGCTGGAACTGCGATATGCGGAACTGCAACTGGAACTAGAGCTGACGGCTGCTGCTGTTATGCCAGCAGTGATACCTTCTGGCAGTTCATCGAGTTGACCGGCGTGCTGGCATTCACCGGCGCCGGCGGCGCCGTCTGCGGTGGAATGGCGCCGGCGGACATTCCCATGCCCGGCCCGGGTCCGGCACTCAGTTCGGCGGCAGCTGCGGCGGCCGACATGAAGTCCACCTTGCCCAGGTGAACGCGCAGATCCGTGTGCTGTGTCTCCTTGTGCCGACGCAGATCCACCTTGCGCTGGAAGGACTTGTGGCAGAGCTTGCAGGAGAACGGCTTGTATCCGGTGTGCTTGCGGGAGTGCGTTATCAGGTTGGAGCTCTGGCTAAACGCCTTGCCGCACACCTGGCACTTGTGCGGTTTCTCGCCTGCAACGGGAGCGCAAAGTAGAGAGAAATGTGAAAAACACTAAAATCGATAGGCGTTTGCATTTTGCATTCTGCTCGTGTCCTTGCAACACGGGCAACCAGTGCGCGCCATTTTCGGCAGCGACGAGACGAGCTTTGCTTTCATGGCCGCTGCCAACACCAACAAAATACAAGCAAAAAAAAAGATAAGGCAAGGCAACCACCCACACATGGCCCGTCTGCAACCCCCAAAAGTGTCTGAGCACTGAGTCAGACAGCCGCCCCCCTCCGACCACCAACCCCCCTGCAACTTATGCTCTGCCTCAGGCGCTATGTAAGTCTTCGTCATCATCTCCGTATGGCAGCAATGGCGTCGACGCTGCCAAACCGCAGCGCCCGACACCCCCTAAAAGCGCTCCCTGCCCCAATGGAAGTTTTTAAATTTCAACTTTTTGGTTCATCTGTGTGGTGTTTGCGGTTTGGCACTTAAAGCCAGCCACATAAAATTGCGCAAAATGCTAAAAGAATTTCCATGGCTTAAAGCGTTTTCACTGGCTTTTATTTCGCTTGTGTTTCCTTTATATTTCATTTTATAGCACATTTTCATACTGCTTAATTTTTCATTAGCGATTTGTTCTCTGCTTCTTTCGCCTGCTGCCACCCTAATTTAATTTTTATTTTTTGGCTCGAGATTTTGATTTGATTCGCAGCTATCAGAGTAAAATTAAAGAGAGACCTGCTTTTCATTCTGTATCTGTATTTGTCTAATCGGTTTTGAGGTTTTGTACTCAGAACTCTCAGGAGAACAAGTTTTATATATTGGTTAGAGAGTTTTAAAAACTGTCTATATTAGATTATGTACATATTGGACTATACATACAAATACAAGTTAATGTTTATTATGTATGTTTAGAAAGATAATTTTTTTATATTTTTTTATTTATTTATTTTAAAGAGTCAACAAAGCGATTGTCAACAAAAGTAAATAAGTACAAAAAAAGGAAAAGATGAAAACGTGGGAAAATATCGAAAAAAGTAATAAGCTTTCTGTCTGTTCCGAATCAGGCTAAATTGACTCAGCATTTCGTCCTGATCAAAAGTATATATGCTTTATGGGGTCGGAGATGCCACCTTCTGCCTCTGACATACATTTCCACAAAACCATTATACTTTTTTTTACCCATTTTCAATAGGTATCAAAATTGTGTGTGTCCGATTCGATTCAGTAATCCCATTATTCCGCCGGTAAGGTTAATATGTCATGCTGTTATAGAATCATATAAAGCATCGTGTTCTGCAGTCAAATCAAATAAAAGTTGACAACTATTCAAAATGAAATTGGCTGCAGTTATTTGTCTGCTCTGTGTGTTATTCGGTCTTTCCCTGGGTCTTGAGGACTGTAAGTATTTGGGATAGTTATCGTTCTCTGTCGTCTCTCAACTTCTGATTCGCCCTCAGCAATTTGTAGTTCGCCGCCATGCCGATGGAATAGGTAGTATCAAAAACAAATCAAAGGCTCTGGGATCAGCTGGACCTTCAGTCCTCAAAAAAAAATGGAAAATACTTGGAGTGAATATATTTACATATATAAATTAGTCATTTAATATAAATAATAAAACTCCAAATTTTTCGAGAATGTTATAAATATTGAAGCCCATTGGCTTGCTAAATTTAAGAATTTTAACAATGTGCTGGAAAACCTAAAGCGTTGATATCGGATAGATCGGGTCGGACATATCTACTGCCTGCCTTGAAACTAGTAACAGCGTTTAGCTGACAGGTCAAGATCAAGAATACATATTCTCTATGTTTTAAACTTCTTGATAAAAATATATTCGGTATAATTATAATTATACAGTTAAAAAAACATATTTTAATACGGTTCAAATGTACGAATTCGATCTGCAGTTAAAATAAATGTAATTATTATGGTACTTTACAGCACTTATCGAATTATAAGAATTAAGAAAAAAGAAACAGTGAGAAAAAACCAGCACTATAAAAATTCGAATCAAAAAGAAAATTGAACAATTAGATATAATTTAAATTGTCATATTTACATATAAAAGCTGAAAAAAACACTTGTCCGGATGAGACAATTAAAATTGCTCTCTTTTCTTGCAGTGCAACTATATGATGTTGATTTTTCGATTGAAATCAAAACGCTGACTGTCTTAGAGTCTAGTCATATATAATTTGGCCAGGTTGTCTATTTATTTTATTATATTTTATGATGGCTCCAATGGTAGCAGACAAAAATGTGCGCTTATCTATGGCACCTTTACACTTTGGCCAGCACAGATAATGCTATAGTTATATA
This sequence comes from Drosophila robusta, assembly GCA_035043565.1. Taxonomy (NCBI): domain Eukaryota; kingdom Metazoa; phylum Arthropoda; class Insecta; order Diptera; family Drosophilidae; genus Drosophila; species Drosophila robusta. Next base: position 4,002,808 of record JAWNMW010000583.1, on the reverse strand, counting down.
CATATATATACGTTTACACACACAGAGACACTTTGGCTACAAAATAACGACAAAATGCTAACTTGAGCAAAATTTGCGAGGGTTTCGACTTTGGCACAGGGAAACTGAACGGCGAACAATGTATATAAAATAAACACATACACACAGTTATATAAAACAACAATAACATGCGCCCACTATGGCATACACACACACACGCACACATGGCAGTTGGGCTCCATATACTATTGTATATATACTATGTCAGATATGAACGAGGAGGGGGCTGTAAGTATATAATGGAATTGCAGCGACGTGATTCTGAAACATTCGACCGTTGGGATGTGCTCTGATTCAACTTTAGCTCCCGCAGCAGGAGTCGAGAACGCTGCTTGTGCTTAAGCAGCGCAAGGGGGTGGAGCCGCCGGAGGGGGACGGGGGAGGGGGACGGGGCGGGCGCAGCTGTAGCGGCAAGTAGTAAAAAATTGAGTAGTCATGCTGGAGTAGCTCTCGGATGCGACGACTGCTCGACGAGTGCTCGTCCGCACGGAGCATGCCCCGCTGAAGGGTTTCTGGATTTCCGGAGCGAGCAGCTTTGGGCTCGTCCGTCTGCTGCCAGAGCCGTGCTCGGGGCACGTTCGTGCACTATCGGCACAAATAACGTCACGTAGTCGCAGAGATTATAGAGCAGCTTTTATTATTTATCACGGCAAACGAGCAACGAACACTAACGAGACCCAAATCCAAATCCCGTCGGCCGTCGGCAGTTTGCAATGTGGGAGCTGCTTCATCTTAGAGCACAATGGAGTGGGGGGGAAGGGGGTTTCTCTGGTTAGCTGCCTGGCTGCTCTAACTAACACGCTCAGTAGATATATACATATATATATATACATATATACCCATGGCTCTGGCGCTGTGCTTATGTGAGAGTTTGGGGCGTATGAAAATTCGGTTTAAGGAGGGGATGCTGGCGATGGGGGCGGATGCGTTCCCGGTTTTCGTATGTACAGATTTCAAGGATTTTTATTGCATCACATTGTGGAAATTCTTTTAAATCTTTGCTTGCTTCTGCGCTGCTTTTTCTTTTACTCTTCTAATATTTTATGTCTGACTGTTTGTCTGACTGTGTGTGTGTGTGTGTGTTGGTGTGTGTCTTGGCAAATCCTTTCAATTCAACACGTTTTATATTTCGCTTTGCTTTGCCTTTTCTCATTTTGCGTTTCTTTTCTTGAACTCTAACCAAATAACGCATACGCAGCGTGGGTTAGGAAGATAAAAATAAAAGAAAATCATTTCAGTTCTAAGTGCATCGCAGAGAAACAGTTAGAATTTTCGGAATGTGTTGAGATTTGATTTTCGTTTTATGTTTTTATACATTTCAATGAACAGTAGCAAAAAATTTAATTGTTTTATATATTTTGTGGTATTTTACAATGTCTGCTAAAACACCGTATTATGTTAGTCTCTTTTAAATGTATTGAATTCTATAATTTTTAGGTTGAATGATATGATATCGGCAAAAATGTCGCAAGTACGATTTTCTGACCTTAAATGATTACAGGCAATTGAAGCTATTCTATTATTCACATAAATTTAAAGGCATTTTCCAACTATAAACTATTAAACTACAATTTACAATTTATAATATATAACAAGATATGTATAAAAAAATGTATTTGACTTTATCCAGGGAATATCTAAATTAATTAATCCTTAATCATTCTTCTGACTCGGAAATATGACTTTTAAACAATCATTGGTTGGCTGTTTTTTTATATTGAATAAAAATTCTTGAAAAGGTTTTAGATTTATGTTGGAATGCTTAACACCGTTTTTGGCCTGACCGCTGTTTAGTTTTGTATATATTATTTAAACAAGAACTAAGTTAGGTCAAGGCTTTAAAAAGCAGCGAGCTTTAATTTATCGATTTGTTTACCAGCCTTGAGAGAGCAAAAGGTGTTTAAATATGGAAAAGAATTTAGCGTTTCAGATCGAAATGAAACTCATGAATAAGTGAGCAAGCTGGAAAATACACACACACATATACACGGAAAATTTATTTGCTCCGCTTTTATGGTGCATAAATTTACAAACAAAAATCTGAGGCAGGAAAATAAAAAATGAAAATGCGAGCTAAACACAAAAAGGATATAAAAACGTAGCCAAACGTGAATGCGGAAATGTACAAAAAGGGAAAAGAAGACAGGCAAATGTTGAGGAAAATCACATCAATGTGGAAAAATCTGCTGCCGCGATTATTGCCAGCAATAGAAACACGTCGGCCAAACACGAAACTGACAACAAAAAAAAAAACGAAAACAAGAGATATAGTAGGAAAAAAGCACAAAAATTAAGGATGGTCGTAAAGAGGAGCAAAAGCACGCACCGAAATCGGACAAGAGAAGACCCAAATGAAACTAAGCCAGGGCAAAAGCCAAAGACTAACGCAAATCCCGAAGTGTTCAGGATCCGTAACCATATAGCTTGGCCACATGTGTGCGTAAACAGTGAAAGCAGCCGTGGAGGGTGTCGTTATAGGGGTTGTGGGGCACACGTCCTAAATCGAAGACGCCAAACGATAAAAATGTCTGAAATATTTTCGTCTGTATGTGTGCGGAGTCGCTTTCCACTGATTTCGCCAGACGCTCGCTAAAAACGAATGCGAGCGGGTGGGGAAGGAAGGAGGGAGGGGGGGGGGGCGTGCGACGGGGTTGATGGGTGTGGCCAGATGGGGCCTGAGCTGGGGGCTGCTTATTAGAAGGTTGTTATCCTTGCAATTTGCAAACTGATTTGAGGGCAAAAAAATATATATATTAACGATATAATAAAATTCACGAATGGTGCAAATAAAATTTGCTTTAATTCTTTAAGATGTAAGATTTGAATTTATAATTTTTGAAAGCCGTTAGGAGTAGCTTCTTATTATGACGAAAAAAAGTTAAGTATAATATATATGTACTTATAAAGGTGTAATATAGACTAAATAAATTAAAATAAAGAAAAAAATTAAATTATTTATATGTTTTAGGAATGTTTAGCTTCGTTATGTACAAACTAATCATAACAGTTTTTTATTCGTTTAAAATAAAATGGATGATTGAAGTAATTTGTCTGAGGCTTTTTTTAGAACAAACAATTTTATTAAATAGAATATACATATACACGTAATTAATGGAAATTAAGTCGATAGAATTATATCGGCACAAAATGAAGCAAATGAAACGTTTATAAACAATATTTTAATTAATATAAATAATGTAAATGGGAAGAGGTGCCAATAAGAAGCGAATATTCATCATGACAAATACTAGAGCTCTTCTAAGAATTGCGTTGAGTGCAAATCAATTAGATTTTAAAAAACATTGTACATAAATAAGAATATCTGGCATTTTCCAAAGTTCGTCGGGTGTTTACTCATTTGCCAAGCACTCATTGCTTTAAATAAAGATGGTAGTCATATATCAGCGGATACAGATTAGGCTACCACGTAGACACATCGGACTGGGCGAATATAAAAAACAAAAACAAAAACTATAGAAATCGATGCCTACGCTTCGAGACTCGGGGCGTAATGGCGTCGCAAAACTGCGCGAGGCGACGGCAGCGCAGTCGCTGCTTTTTGGCAGAGCTTTGTTGTTATAGTTATAGGGGTGTATGCGCAGCTCACACAAACACACACACAAAAACACATGCATATACAAATATACCGTCGCAGTCTCGGCGAGTGGATGTGTCAATGTGTGCGTCGTGTTTGTTATTCGTGTGTGTGCGCGCGTATAAAACAGAAAATCAAAATCTCTTGACTAAATTTTTCATTGGTCGGCTGTGATTTCTCTGCCCGCGTCGCTCATCGCAGCACACTCGCTCGCTCTCTTTCGCGCGTCAAGGCGCAACGGTCGTCGATGGCTGTGTCTGTGTGTGTGTGTGTATTCTGCAGTTGTTGCTTTGTCGTCGTCTTTCCAATGCCTCTCCCAAGCTTCGTACATAGCTCGACGTCAATGTTGGTCCTCTTATCAGTTACATGTTGCCGTTTTATATATTTCTATGTGTGTGTGTTGGGTGCTCTCTTGCCATTTTGGGAGAGTGAGCGCGCTTTTATAGTTGGCGCTCTTTTCAGCTGTTTTTGCGCGTTTCTATTGCCGTCGTCAGCTCCATTTTCGCAGTACCCAATTCCCCCTGCCCCTACCCTCCCCGCCCCTTCTCTTATTACCCTATAAACTCGCCGTTCTGTCAACGGCCAACTGGCGACTGTAACTGTAATTGAAACGGCGACTGTGGCTTTGGGTGGTGGTTTGTTCGCCGCTTTAATGGCGCCCGTTTCCTGGACATGTTCCCCATTTGCGTTTATCGCTGCCATTCTATAAAAATTGCAAGTCTCTTGTCAATATACAGTATGTATTTACATGTTTGTATATAAGCCTATGCACATAAGTGCAGGTGTCAGTGTGCTGCTCTTAATACAGATCATGAAATGAATTTCAAAAATTTATATCTATCATAGGAATTAATGAGCGATCACTCCACATTAAAGTGTTGATCGTTTTATCAAAAATGAATATCAATTAAACTATTCAAAATGAATTATAATTTGTTTACAAGTTCACATTGGCATAGAACAATTTTTACTTGTATTATTAAAACACGTATTTTATTGAAATTTTCTGTTAAAATAAAGATAGATCCTAGATAAACATATATTTATATGTATTTTTATTTGTGTGTATTAGATAAGTATTAATCCTCCCGCCAAAGTATGATGGATTCATAATTTTGTTTTTAGATTTATTTTAAAATCAAATGTATTTAAATATTATTGTAATATAACTTTGCTTTTTTACAATACGACTTTTTCTGTAAAGAAAACAATACACTTTGCCTGAGAATCAAACCATATGAATTTAATATTTCAATAATTATTTAAATTCATATTTTAAGCCTTATTCAGTAGAATCTTAACAACATTTGAAAAGACAGTTTAACAACGCAAACTTGGGCCAATTGTTACTGATTACTAATCTAATCTTTGGGGTTCCCCTGATTAAAAGCACTTTTTAGGCGGCATATTTGATCTTTTTGGCAACAATATTAAAGCACTACAAGAGAAATAACTCCAATTTTGTGGTGTCATATGAAGAGAGTCTACCTAACCTTAGCTATCCTCATAAATACTTAAACCCAAAATGAAAATCTCCATATTATATTTTTTTTGTATCAGTATGAGTAAGGACAGTTGAAGTTAGGATCCCCGTTACTTACCGGTGTGGATGTAGGTGTGCTTCTTCATATCACTCTTCTGGTGGAACCGCTTGCCGCAGTAGCTGCAGGGATAAGGCCTCGTGTCGCTGTGGATGAGCAGATGGGTGGAGAGGGTGCTGGAGCGCTTGAAGCGTTTGCCGCACTGTTTGCACTCGAAGACCTTTTCCACGTTGTGGACCGCCCTAAAAGGGCCACGACAAAAGAAGAGAGAAGCAAAAGAGAACCGTTACACGACATGCACCATAACAAGCTGGCGGCTATTTGGTGTAATTAAAGCCAAGCTCGAATTCCCTGGAGCGGCAGCTGAATGCTAAATACAACCGCAAAGCAAACATTTGGCCGGGCTAAATCCAACATTTCAGCTAAATTAAGTAACGCAAAACTGTCCCTGGCCCGGACGCTCATTAAGCATGCAAAGTGCCCCCCTGCGAGGGGCGTGGGGCCCGCACTGGACTGGGCCCGGTCAAATGCTTGCGGCTGAGTGCTTTGCATACCTGTGCTGGCTGAGGCTGACCTCGTGGCCGAAGGTCTTGTTGCACAGCTCGCAGGCGTACGGCTTCTTGCCGTGGTGGGTGCGGCGCGAGTGCACCTCGAGTCCGTGCGGCGTGGAGAACATTTTCTCGCACTTCATGCACGAGTACAGGTCGCTAAATTGATGCAGGCCCGGCCACTTGGCGGTCATGTGATGGAAGTGCAGATGCGGCGGATGCGGCAGACTCAAATGCCCGCCACCGGGTGGCACGCCGACGCCCACGCCCACGGCCGCCGCTGCCGCCGCCGCCGCGGCTGCCGCACTGGAGCCATTCTGGCCGGCAGACTGAAGTGGCACCATCAGGCTGCGCAGTCGGAAGAGATTTTCCTGCGAGTCCGGATGGTAGCTGCACGAGGGAGAAAGCGAAAGAGAATTAGCTTAAGTACGCACTTAATTAAGGCAACTCAATAAGGCCAGGCTACACACTGAGAGAAATTTGTATGACATACGATGCGTGACAGCTAAACTAACAAAAAATATTAATTACCTGTGCCAATAATAATAATAATAATATAATAATAAAGTTGGAAATTTTCTTATTTAACTCCTATTTATAAGCCCAAAATTCCGTAATATTTTAAATAAATTGATTGAAATTTGTTCTTGAAACTTTAGGAACATATTGCTGTGCCAATAATAATAATAATAATATAATAATAAGAAAGTTGGAAATTTTCTCTTTTAACTCCTATTTATAAGCCCAAAATTCCGAAATATTTTAAATAAATTGATTGAAATTTGTTCTTGAAACTTTAGGAACATATAGCTTAATTTATTTACTCGTTTTTCTCAGAGCGTAACATAACTTAAAAATGCATACAATGTAAAAAAATATATGAAAATTATAAAAATATATTCAAATAAAATGGGGAAATGTGCAATTAGTATAGTATTATATAAGATCAAAATATTTCATGAAAGTTAATTGTTTTCATTGTTAAAAATATTTTGTATATACTATATTGTATATTTATTTTATAAATATTTTGTATGACCTTGGAATTAATTGTAAAGTACTTCAACTTGAGGCAATGCATTAAGATATAATAATAATTCCCACTTAGTTAACAATTGTGCAGTGTAATCCCCGTCAGCAGACTCACCTCGTGACCAGACCGGATTGCTGTTGTTGCTGCTGCTGCTGCTGGAAGGCGATGGCGGCAAAGAAGGGCAACGGCTGCAGAGAGGAGAGCAGCGCTGGGGAGAAGTTGGGGCGCTGGAACATGACCGGGTCGTAGTTGGGCGGGTAGCTCTGGCGCATGACCTCCAGCGGATTGGCGGGCAGTGCCAGAGCCGCACCCGAGGCGCCGACCAGGCCGAGGGGGGACTGCGGGCGCGTCGCAGCGCCGGCTCGTCGCGACGCAGCAGCGCGGAGACGGAGAAGAGGTCCGATTTCTTGGCGCTGCTGTTGCTGTTGGCGGTGATCAGCAGCTCGGAGGCGGACACGGAGGCGGCACTGGGCGAACTGATGCTGGGACTGCCGGGCGGCGAGTCCACCTCCAGCTCGACGGACGAGCTGCTCGAGTGCGAGCGAGAACGGGAGCGGGAGCGGGAGCGGGAACGGGAACGGGAGCGCGAGTGCAGCGAGCGGCGCGAATGCCGCGAGTACCGCTCGTGGCTGCTGTCCGCATCGTCCATGTCGATCTGCGAGGAGCAGTGCGAGGCGCTGCGCGACCTGGACCGCGATCTCGAGCGCGACTGGCGCAGCTGCTCGCTGGCGCTCAGATAGGGCAGCAGCTTGGGCCGCTCGAGGTGCTGCTGCTGCTGCTGGTTCTTGCTCAGCATCGAGACGGAGTTGTTGTTGTCCTCCGCCAGGGCGACGCTGTGCGCCGCCAGAGGCGCCGGCGGCTTCAGGCCCGCGGCGGCCACAATCGCCGTCAGGTGTTCAGTCTTGACCAATCTGCTTATGCTAAAGGGGTGCGCTGCATCTGCGAGAGAGAGAGAAAGCTATTAGCAAAATCAGAGCACATCATCAATCACACACACACACAGACACACCTGTGTGGCACACAACAAAACACACACACACACACACTCGCTGACAGTTGGCAGCATATCGAATTTCAAATGTAATTATTTTCGTATTCAATCGCCTAATCCACCTTACATGACCATTAATTCACCCTAATCAAGCACACACACACAGGGGCGGAGAGCAGCAGGAACAGGAGCCGCATTCGGCGATATTACCGCTACGTCCCCGTTCCGCGTTTGACATCCACGCGTCGTCATCGGCCTCAACAGGGCCGGACGGAGGACTATGTCACCCAGAATAACGCCCAGGGTGCACAAATTTTGCAGCCAGCCGACAAAAGAAAAACAAAGTGATTTCTATTCTTGTGTTGGCAGAGCAATGGGGAGTTGTGAGCGAATTGAGATATAAGAATGGAAAACATTTCACTTTTTTATTGCTTTTGTAAATAAGTTCCTTATTACAACAACATCTCTCAATTTTATTATAAAATAGCTGTAGGGTTTACAATAAGTTTTGAATTAACTGTCAAATTTCTTCAAGATTAATTTATTTATTATGTATTAAATATTTTCATAGAATAAATTAATATTCATAGAATTAAAGCTTTTTATTTATTTAATTTTTCAATGACATAGTTTTCATTTAATTGCATTGATAACACGATGTTGTAACTTTGCGAACGCAAACCCGCTTGCGACAAATTTGTGTGGTGCGCACAAGACGCACGACGCAGCCTCAGATTCGCCTGTCGAAATGGAATAATAATAATGTGCGTTTAAATAGAACATCTGTTCGGTCCGCACTCGGCTAAATGGAGCATGACAAAACAGAAAACACACAAACAGGCAGACGGATGAGGATGGCAACGGCGACTGGCGACACTCGTGGGTTGACGCAGGCGCAAAGCTGTGAGTGGGAAAGGGGTAAGCCTCGTGGCAGGGCCAGGGCCGTGGCCAGGGGCAGGGGCAGAGACAGAGGCGAAGGCATTGCCAGGGGCTTGAGCGAATCCAAATCGAATGAATGAATACGCATCGCAACAAAAGAATAACAATTTGACAACATTCTAATTCGCCACGCAGATAAAAGTAACTGCGGCGAGTGGGGGTTGGGTGGGGTGGGGTGTGGCAAATGGGGGCGGATTTTGATGATGCGGCTTTGATTCGGGCAGCCAGTGAGGCGGCAAACGCAAAGCCAAATAAATATAAACAAAAACCCACGCACAAATGCGCGCATTTAAGCTGCAAGTTCGCATCCGACAGATACAGATACATTTGCACACGCTCAGATACACAGTCGAGCAGCCGTTTTATTATTTGGGGTGCGCCGCGGCCTTCTGGCGTCAGAGTGTCAAGTGTTTTTATTGCATCTATTTTGTTGTTGCGTTTATTGTCGTTCGCTTAGTTTTCGATGCTTTCAAGTGTTTCACAGGGCAACACTTAACAAAACACTCTCTATTTTAGCAGAGGCCGCCGATATGAAACAGAAGCAGCGGATAACACAAGCCAGAGCCAGGCCCGAGCGTTAAAAAGTAGCTGGAGTGCGAAGAGGCAGCATAGTTTGCATATTTGCATGACTGCAAAATCTTTTAAGTACTCGAATGTAAATGTAAGTGAATGTAAGTAAAATGGAATCAATAAAATATTTTACATTACTCGAGAGCTTCAACCCTTTTGAATGTAGTAGGAAATTTAAACTTTGTTTTGTAATTGTTTAAAAAATATATATATACTTTATTATATACTATGTGATAGAAAGGTTGTCAACCAACAATTTATTCTTTATTCATTATACGCTTTGAAAGTATATTCTGTTTATTAATTAAAGTGATTTTTAAGGGGATATGTTAATATAATTGTTTTTCCTATGAATTATTATTGCTTGAATATTTTAACATATTCATTTTAGAAATATTCTGAAGAAATGAATTTAAAATACAAAACATACTTTGTATTTTATTTCTTTTCAAATTGGTTACACAAGCAGTATTTTAAATTGGTCTAGAGAGATCATAATAGATTGTAGAATTTTAAGAAAAAATAGGTTTCCTTATTTGTACTTTTTAAATAAATAATAATTTATAAACAAACGTTTGGCAGTTAAAAAAAGCGATTGTTCTCATATCTAACTCATAAATATACCAACTTGCTGAAAGCATTAGACAAAAAACAATCATATAAAATGAATGGTTAACCCCAGCTGCCCTTAAACCAGACAAATTTTAATCATCGCCATTACAACAAATGTCAATTGCAAACCCTTTATTCTAATTATGCACGCAATTGTCCCGGGAGCATTCACATTTCCTCATCCAGCATCCAGCACCCAGCACCCAAACACCCAACAGAATGAATACCCAACTGGCAAACGAATCGCATACAACCACCAGCAGGAGCCACCCGGCCACCAGTTATGGTCGCTGCCCCCGGAGAGCGAGAGAGCGAGAGAGAGAGAGTGCAGTAAATCTAGGAAATGATATTTCCGAGTTTCGAGTATTGAACGAGAGAAAATGCCTAAACTAAAATTGGAAACGTTTAACGCAGAAAATTGCCGGCAAGTGGCAAGTTGGCCAAAAATCAACCCCTGGCAACGGGGACCAAAGCAGACAAGTGGCTCTGGCGGCTCACGTAGGCCGACTTGTTTAAATGATAATAATGAGCTTAAGCATGTGCCCGATGCGTCCACAGGGTGGCAGTTGCCTCGCCCGCCCGGAGGCTGACAATGTAAACAGACGACACGCAGCAGCAGCAGCAGCAGCAGCAACAACAACAAACCGCCCACCCCACACCCATTGGGTGTTTCTAGCACTGAGTGTTCAGTCCTTGCTCGGTAGTAAAGTCATAAATTTGTGCACATTAGACATAGCCGTCGTCCAACCCCCTCCCCACTCATATACTCGGCCACCCTTCGCGCCGTTCATCTGTTTTTATACGCCCGGGAGCAATATTCACGCAATATCCACGCACTTGTTCACAACATTTTGGGCTGGATGCAAAAAGGTAAAATAATTATTCGACACTGCATGGTAATTGAAATCATTGTTATCCTGTTTATTCACCCCAGCACCGCCCCCGCCCCCCCTCACCCCGCTGTGCCGCGCCCATATCAATTGACGGGCTTATGGCAGGATTATCATTGTTTTGGCCCGATTCTGCTGCGGGGCTTTGCTCAGTAGGTGATAATTATTCCAAACGCGCTGTAATCTAATTCCTAATTATTTAAAAATTTGGCATTTTTTTACCTATAAGGGAATGTACAAGAAACTCCATAAATTTATAAAATAGAAATGTGACAAAATAGATTAATATTTTATAATTCTGAATTGAATATTTTAGTTCGGTAAATTTTTATATTTTAGGAGTGAACTACATCAGTGGCAACTAAATACAAATTAGAAAACCTTGTTTTTAATGATAATGAAAATTATCTCTATTTTATACAAATTATATCTTTTATAAAAATGGCTTGCTTTGTGGCAACAAATTTACGTTTAAAAATTAAGGAATCAGACTTTGGTAGGATATTTGGCATGGTTCCTTAGACTCCCTGCTATTGCTAGAAAAATATCTTAGTCTTAAGAAACATAGCCTTCCATATAAAGTAATATTATTCCTTTTTATGAATAAGCATCTTCAAACTTAGAATGCTCACAATGAGTTTAAAGCCATATCTTAAAAATTAACCAAACTTCCTCAGTAAACCAATCTGGCTATTGACTTGCAAAAAAAGTTTAAAGCTACCAGATAATAAAGCTATTAAATAAACATATTGACACCTATTAGCAAAACTATCATTCCCTTTATTAATCACTCTCCCAGCCTTTAATCTTTATCAACCTTTGATTTCCACAAATGCATAAAAGTCTCCTCAATTCATCCACAAAATTTGCAATTAATAAATTTAATTTCAGAGGAATACAAAATACACATACATAAAACCAAGCGGAAGTATCTGATAACAAAAAGTTGATTTGATCTTTCACAGGAAAAGACACAGCGTAATTCTGTTTCCATATCTGCACTTCATCTGAATTCTTAATCGTTTTCCGCACATTCGCTTGATGCATTATTTACAATGCTGTTGTGGATTGGAGCCCAAGGTACAATACCGATATCGATCGCCAAGCAAAGCCAATCGATCAAAAAATGTGGAAGAACAGTAGTTCGGGGACCGCGCAGTCAATAAACATACTAGACGTAGTATAATACAATATTGTAAAATTGCTGCTTTCGGCAAATATGAAAGCGAATAATACAAAATGAAAAAAAAAATAAACAGTCCAAACGCGCAGCGAATAAAATAGCGCAATATAATAAATATAGAGCTGGGTCCGATATGCCAAAAGTAGGTGCCATAAAAGTTGGCCGATAGATTAGGGCCATGATTTGGTCACTGGCTGCCGACAAAAACCTGAAGCATGATTTACGAATTCGTTGAGATTTGGATTCCGATTTGGATTCCGATTCGGATTTGGATTTCGTATTAGATTAGGGTGGGGGCCGTTCGAGAGGGTCTCAATGTCTCAGGTTTCCAATCCTTACCATAAGCTCCACTCGTGCTGCACTCCAGGCGGCATTAGATGGGGATTGCGTATTCAAACAGAAAAGTGCCAGGCTCGGTTCTAAGTAACAGTTGCAGTTGTTGTTGTTGCTGTTGCTGGCGTGCTATCAGCAACTGTTGCTGCTGTTGTCGGTGAATGCGCTTTGAAGCGTCTCGAAACGATTGCAAATAAGCCCAACGCAATTACAAATTACATATTTATTCTTGCACTACAAATCAATCAGGCAACGCTTGGGCAAATGCCAATGCCAATACAGTGACTGTTAGTCCCCCCCCTCCCCCTCCCCCAAACCCCCTAACCCGCCACTGCGGCGCAACCCTTTCGCTCAGCTGGCTTATCGCAGGGCTATAAATCAGAAGGCTATCTAAACCTAAGACTCTTTTTGCTGATAAATGACATTTAATTGGTGGTCGCTGGCAGCCGCTGTCCCAGCACGTTTTCACTTTTACACTTTCAAAAAAATACATATATACATACATATATATTTAAACGATCGCCAGACTCACACATTCCGTGCCCAAACTCAAGGTCATAAAACAAATTCTTTCTATAATGTTTGATTGTTGTTCGATGTGTTTTTTTATTTTAATAATATCTCCCGATTCCTGTTGGTTGTTTTTTATGATACTCGGTAGAAGCTTCTTTATTTGCTTAAATATTTTTGTGATTTTTTCGCCAGAACTGATCGATAACAACAGCCATAGAGACATATAAAGCGCAATTGCGTCTATATAAAGATACTGGCCACAATTTCCTTTTATTGACCAATATTACAGCCTTATCGAGTGTACTCAAAATATCGTTGGATACATTTTTCTATATTATATCAACCTATTTTAAGCATAGTTTGCTTCGAATTGTGTTCCTATATAACAATGATTTTTTTTTTTTTTGGGGTGGGGGTACAAATTGTAATAAGTGATGGAAAGTTAATTTAGTATATAACGTATTGCTCATGGTCCAATTTTAGTTGGGGTTGTAAACTGTCTGCGAGTTCATATCACAGCCATAAGCTGATATCGACTGGTAGCGTTTATGAGGGTTAAGTGTGATATCAATATCCAACAAAAATCGCAGTACCTCACACTCAAAGCTCAATGCTCAATTAAGTACAGTACTGAATGACTTGAATATATAAGTCGATATTACATATTCAGAGATAATAATCTTAAGAAATTCAATTTATTTAATAATATATTTATTAATATATAATGTATACGATTGTATAAGATATTAAGAAAGATATTTATTTAGTTTTAAATAAATGGATATATTATGATCATATATCAAAATACGAAAAAATGTTTGTGAAATAAGACACTTATGATAAATATTACCCAAGTCTTTTAAAATTTTGCAATATTAAAAATATTCGTTAAAACAGGTTGTTAGTTACTTATGATAAATTTGATTGGATCGATTGATAATCAATTTTAAAACGTTCTTTGAATATATCTAAAGAATGTTTCGTAATTTAATCGATCGAAATGTTTTTCATCGGGATTCTTACACCTTCTCTGCTTTAGGTTGATAATCTTTTGTACACTTAAAATATTTACATATTTATTTCATATTCTGATTTGCGGTGTAAAAAATCTGTTCCAATTTCGACAGCTTGGAACGTGACGAAGAACTGTTGGAAATGCGTAAAGAGTTTTTCACACCCGAAATTGATTTTTCTTTGTCAAACATTGTAAAGTTGATAAACTGAGCAAATATAATTGGATCATAAATAAAACTGGACTCTTTTTTAATATGGCATCAACTATGCGAGAGGGTTTTTTTGTGTCGTTTTTGCGGTCGGCTTCAGGAACTTCTTGTGGCTGTTGTTGTTGTTGTTGTTGCGTACTTATCGGTCGCTGGTTTTACGATACTTTTACTCTTTCAACTTTACAACTGGGCGAGGATATTGACATGTTTAGATGTCGTTACCTATTTACCTTCGGATCGTAAATCATAACGCGTGTGCGGTGTGCGTAGTTATTAGCGACTGAGTACACAGCATAGACAGCAACGGCAATGGCTACAAATGTATCTTGCAGATACATATTCTTACATACATAAATATATATAGATATAGAATGTTGCTGTCATTGTTTACCGGTTGACTGTTTTGGTATCTTTATAGATTTACAACGCCCAATTTTCGTCTACTTGGGAGAAGTTGAAAGATATACGACAGGCGTTGAGCGCATATTCGATGAGTTGCCAATGATTACGACGTGTGCCATAAATATTTCATAAATATGGCTCTGATTTTCGTTGCGACAATTTGTTATTGATCAATAATGTACGAGTGCCAAAGGTAGCTAACACCGTTAGCTACAATAGCTACACTGAGCGAAAATGCTGTTTAATGGAAGATCTTGACTGCCTAAAGAAATTATCATCAAGTTAAATGGTTTAAAAAATAGAGAAAACATTTGGTAACCAAGTTAAGTTAGATAAGCAAAAATATTGGTTTTTTTATAATAAATTTTAAAAATAATTATTTATAATAAAAACAAAATAAAGGTAGTACGTTAGCGCGTCGTTTGATTTAATAAATAAGCATATAATCCTATTTTTAAAAAATCTTCAACAATTAATCGATTAATTTTTCGTTCAGTGCATTGCGTGCGCATTGTGTCATTTTATAAAATTATTCAGCTCGAGTCGTTCCACGAATGCCCTACAATCAGTACACGTGTTAAGCCGTAAAAGCTAATCTTTTTGTGCTTCGATCGCTAAACCACTTCAGATTATTAACGTGGTTGTCATCGTGATTGCTTTTAGAAACTGAATGCGTTTTTCTTTTTAATTCCAAGAACTTCCAGCAGTTTTATTCAATATCTTGAACTGGACGGTAGCTGCTCTCTGGTGTCGCTTAAGCCTTGGTTTTTATTTTGTTCTAATAATTTACAACTATTTCAGATGCGTAAATTATCCAGATTACTGGCCCGTTGCCACTCGGAAACCCAATCACTTGGCTGATTAGAGAGCTCTTGAGTCTGGCGCGGTGCAATGGATCGATTTGTATGTATATTCGATAGGATATGTCGATTGCTTTTAATTGATTCGAATCGCTGTTCAATTGTTTGGTGTGATTGAAAATGGCTTAAGAATTTATTACAGAATTTATATCGCCCCAGGCTATAGAGCTATGTACTTGTACACAGCTAATCTGTACACATAAATTATATGTATATCAATATTTTTTTTTAGGGGCACAAATTCCAAACACCGAATATACATTTCTCACTGATATCATTTGGCAAGTATGCGCAGCTGTTGTTGTTCTCCCCGATCACTAGCCTATATGAATCAGTGCGTTAGGTTCTCTGATTAGACCATTTGATCTCTGACTCGGTGACTCGCACTCGACTCATCGTCTAGCTGGGCCCCATGGACTCCTCTTAAGTACATTGTCGGGGGCGAATGTCCGCCAGCCGTGGGCAATTTTAATTTAACTTAATTCGTGACTCACTTTGCACTACGGTAACGTAACGTAACCCCTCGGCAAAGTTTTCTATGTTTTCTATGCGATGCGACAAACATTAATTGAATGATAATCGCTTGTGGGTGGCGTGGGGTGGGGGCGGGTCTTGTGTGACAAACTTTAAGTTGTTGTTGATCCATTTGGCGCATGCGACAATTTTAATTGTTGGCTCTGCCTAATGGGAAATCGAGACGGAAATTAGTTTGGTGTGTGACCTTTTTTCGCAAGGTTATGCCCGGAATTAACGCGGCTGGGTTGAGAAATTCAATTGTTGGAGTGGGCGACTTTGGATCGAATATAGATTCATGGGGGGATACATTTAAAAGATTTGGATCAAATATAGATTCTGCATGGTATAGATAATAGATTAAGAGATTTTTGTTAATAGATTTAAAAGATTGTTGCAATTATCTACATTATTGAGCTCTATAATATATGATATTATATTTCTCTGTATACATTTTCAAACTACATAGTACCGGCAAATGTATATATCTTTTGTAACTATGTCAGCGTTTTCAAAAGTATCAGAAAAATTTAATACTTTTATATATAACTTTTTAAATGATTAGTATTTTATAACAATAGTTTTTAGAATTTAATTAAAGTAAAAGATAAAAATATTAATAATGCATGATAGGGAAGCTTAAACAAATTTCTTCTTTTTTCTTTTTTTTAAATATGTTACAGATAAATCTTTTTCTTTAACCAAAATCTCTGTCAGTTTAGATATAAGTAAATCTGTTTAATCAGCTATTAATATTTTTCATATGAAAAATTTCTTTAAAAATTGTCAAATTCATCTCTAAATTGGAGCTTCTGTACTTCTAAAACCCGAGGTAAGACCACACGAAACATAAACAAAATTAAAGCGAATTTAATTACGTTTTCTTTTGAGGCCGTTGAGATTTTTTGTGATAATTATTCTGCCCACATTTCCACATATTCAGGGAGCGGTGGGCTCAGTGGAATGGACACAAAAGAAATCCAGGCGATGATTGTGAGACGGCGACAACTCGACAGGAGGTGGCCAATCAGTCACCGGGCTCGGGCAACTGTGGCAACTCTGGCAGCAACGCTGCTGCGCCAATATTTTACCAAAAAATATTTCAACAAACAAAGCGAAATTCATTTTGCCGAGCACGAAAAAAACAAAGTGGCACTGCAAACCCAACAGCACGAAAAGTAAACGCATAGAGAATGTGAAAATGGCAGAGAAAAACGGAAAGTGGAGAGCAAAAAACGTGGCGCGCCAAACAGAATTGAAAATTCTGCACAAAAGTGTGTGTGTGTGTGTGTTTCAGCATATCCATGTCTGTGCCGGGCTCAAGCTGCGGAGCTAAAAACATATCCGCTGGATACATGTAATGCCGGTAAATGAAATCCGCTTGTCGCTGCCTGTGCCTGTGTGTGTGTGTGTGAGTGTGTGTGTGCGCTCGCACACCCATTCATTCATTCATTCAACGCTCATATTTGAAATTCAACTGCGATGGCGACGACAACAGAGACTGCCAGCCAGATACAGATACACACACACACACACGTACGCATTTATATCCATCCATATGCCTGCTGTCTGTATCTGTATCTATGAGTTTGTCCGTTTGGCTTGTCCGTGCGCATTCGTTTCCGTGTCTGTGGTTCGCTATGGATTTTTCAATCCCCGATATCCATTTGTACGCCATGTCCACACGGAAGATTTGCACATTAAGCGCCACACACACACACACACACACAAACGGAATAATGAATATTTTCAGCAATGCCCCCACCGCTCCCCACCTCCCCCGCAGCCTCTTCCTCTTCTCACATTTTGCCAGCACACCGAATTTTTTCAATTAAACTGACACCGTCCTGGGCCTCGTTGGTGGCTTTTGGCCAACGTTGACGGCCCGCTGGCCTGTTGGCCATTGTCAGAATTGCAATATTTTAAAATCACACATTATTCAAATAATTTTTAAAAATTTCCCTGCACTGCGCCGCTTGTCGCTTGCCCGGCGAGCTGAACATGCGAATGTGTGCACGAGATCTGTGGCAATATTTTTAATTAACTTGGGAATATGAAATGTGGCATTTGGGAAAACCTTCTGTGGCGCCCCCACCCTCCGTTTGCGCTGGCTCAGATGGGTCAGCGTTGCGCGTGGGCTTGAAAAAAGCGCTGGCACTCAAATAAAATATAATCCCAGTTTAAAAAACGCAAATATAAAATACAATTTAAATATGTTTAGTGCTTATAGAGAAACGAAAGATTTAATATATTTATATAAATATTTACTACTACTGGGTCAAATGTAAGCCTTAAATTTCCCACTACTGCTTAATAAAACATAAAAGGCTTTAAAGTTGACCAGACGAAAAAAATAAAGCAGTTGTACATAAAAGTTTGCCGTTAAGTTTCCAACCGTGACGGTGGGTTTACCAAAATCGGTAGAATACGTATTAAATTTGTACGTAGAACTTTGAAAATTAATTTAAAGCTTATCGATAAAATTAAAAATTTGCCTGTACAACATTGAAACCCCATTCTTCACCCAGGTTAGATATATGTATGTATATATGTTGTATTGGTTAATTATAAAATCTATTAACTAACTATTAAATTACTTCTTACTTATAATAATTTATTGCGACATTTTGGAAAAGTATCTTTTGGTAATTGAGAAAACAATATGTTGTGGAAACGAAATCAGTTTCTATGAAATTTCTTCTTCTTTTTTATTATTATTTAGAAAAATGTATCTCTTTTGAGAAAAATACAGGGCATCTCAAAGTCGAAGATTCTGATTTGGTTTCACACTTTTCGTATTCTTCTTGAAAGCTGCATAAATTGATAGGTAAATATTATTTCTGTCTGACCTTAGTTGTAAGGGTTGCACTTGTCTTGATTGGATTTTCTTTATGTTAGAACATCAGACGAGCATTGATATAAATATTCATGGGAAAATTGAGAAAAGAGAAACCAAAAAATTGAGGAGTTCGTTTAGGTTCAGATATTGTACTGATAATATTTGCAAAGAATTCGAAAAAAATAAAAAATATAAATTTAATTATAATTATATGGTTATCTAATATTCTATTCGGGCTCTAAAAACACACAGATCGTATAAAACACTCAAATATTTGAACAAATGCAAAAAAAGAAACAATAGCTCGAATGTGTAAAAACTTGCTATGTGAAAGATAAACCATGCAATTTTTACTGTGCAATTTGCAGATAGATTTACTTATCGATACATATTATCCATATGTAAATGTCAACAAATTTCAAAAATGAAATAACTTTTATAAGTATATTAAGACATTTGTAATTTTCCTATAAACTAGTTTAAAGAGTTGTAAGTAAATTTAAAGGGAAATGCAATAGTATTAGACATACATATGTACATAGATAAGAAAAATAGCAGAGATATAACATACATACACACAAATACAGTGGTCGCTCGATAAAATTATTAAAAGGTTCTAATAACTCATCGTTTCATTTGCTTATATAAAAATATATTTCTTTATCAAATTAAATTGGATTTTCCAATATTTTGAGCTTCGTTATTGGAGATTTGAGAAAGATATTTAAGCAATTAAACTCTTCTTAAGGAATTGCTTTTTTTGTATACTTGTATATATAAATAAATGCAAAAATATCTATTTATTATAAGAAACTGTTATGAACTTGCGAGCTTTTAGTGCTGATGGATGGAGAACTCTTATATCGAGTGTCTACAGTAAAGTAAATTTTGGAGAATTTATTATAAGAATATTCAGTTATGCTCTTATTATGGCAAGTCGAGGTTCCTTATATCGAGCGTGCACTGTAAAATAGCTGCAACCAATTGCACTTGCAACTCTGCACTGTTTTCATACATAACTTCAGATATATATATATGATATAGCCACATTCACACATGGGATCTCTTGGGGCTTACCGTCGGTATTTCGCTTCTTGGGCAGCACCGCCTTGAAGGCGGACATGGGCGCGTAATCGTGAGGCGACGTTGCCGCCGGCGGCATTTGCTGCTGCTGTTGTTGTTGGTGGTGTTGGTGCTGGTGCTGATGCTGATGCGCATCCACAGTGATCTGGGCCGGCTGCATGCGCTGGTGCAGCAGCTGCGTGGGCGAGGGTATCGCGGCCATCGTGGTCAGGGTGCTCAGGTCGCGCACCTGCAGCGAGGCGCCCGAGGTGGCGGTCGGGGGCGACGTGGCGGACGACGACTGCTGCTGCTGGGGGCTGGCGACAAAGGGGCCGCCGGGGAAGTCGGCGGCGATGGCGGGCTTAAAGTTGCCCAAGCTGTAGTCGATGGGCAGGTGATGCTGTTGTGCGGGCGGCGCCGCGGAGGCGGCCGGATGCAGCAGATGCTGATGCTGGCCAGGCGCTTGCATCTTGCCAACGTTCATGAGTTGAGTTTTTCTAAGCGGCCTTCTTTTTTAATAATATTTCTCTAATTTCGTTTCGAGTTTTGGCTAACGTTTAAAGGCGCTGCATTGGCACACGCGGCGGCAGGGGCAACAGTAACGGTAATCGGTAATCGGTAACGGGAACGGGAACGGATTTGCACGCGCGTCTTCTAACTACGGAACAGATTTCTTCTGGCTTTGGTCAGACGGCACACGCGCCATGCAAGCAGCTGCTGGGCTCTTGTACTACTGTTGTGTTCGGCGTCATCGAGCGGACTAAAACCCGTAAAAGTTAATCACGGCGCTGAGTGGAAGCCGTGGAACGGCAGCTGGCTGACGCCGGCGCCAGCTGAGGCTGAGGCTGAGGCTGAGAGTGAATCTGGCGGCTGATTGAAACGGCGGCAGCGACAGTGGCAGCGCCAAAAGCAGCGGCAGAGACTGCGACAGCGGCGAGTGCCTGCACTTGACACCCGCCACTATCAAAGCGGGGTGGGTGCAAAGCGCAATTTCGACGACTTTTCCAATTGTTGCGATTCCGATTTCCCAGTCAAGATTGGAAGAAATCAAGTTGAGCGTCGACGGCGGCAGCGACGTCGCTGTTGGCGCCAGCGAGAGGCTGCGAGAGCAAACACAACGGGGCAGCAACAACTAAAACAAATACTCGCACTCGCACTCGCTTGTCTTTGCGGTTACAGTTATTCGGCAAGAGTGAAGTGAGCGAGCGACCGCACCGTAACGGACCGTCTATGCGCCGCAAAGCACAGCGACTGACGAAAGCAGCAAGCAAACGACGACGACGGCGTCTCACGCGCTCTCTCTGCTTTGATAAGTGTGCGAGCGACGCGACACCCACCACCAACGCCACCCAAGTGAGGCGTGCGAGCGAGATGCATAGCTGTGGCGTGCATTCCAGTTGGAATCACAGCTGGAAGCCTGTGTGGCCCACCACCATTGCTGCATCGGCGCGCTCTCTCGCACTCAGGCGCGTTCGGCGCTTGAGTGCCTGCCATCCTTGTTGCGCTCGCTGGGCAGCCTGTTGATTTTGGGCTACGCCCAGTTTCCAGATCGTCACGCTTAATCTGGATTTGGCATTGCCATGGTGCTTGTTGTTGGTATTTTTAGTGCGCATACCGCTTTGATTCGTTCAAATCAATGCGCCACTCACGGGCCAAGGGTTTGGGGACTGTGGCGGGGGGTTTGCTGCCAGTGTTTGGGTCGCCTTTGGTTTTCGGGTTGGTCGCTCCTCCATCGCCATCATGATTGCCACAACGCGTTGTAATCGCCGTTGTCTTCTGCCCTTGCAATGCGCAGTGCGTTCCATTTTCTAATTTGAAGTGTTTTCCGGCACCTCACTCAAGTGCCGCGTTCGCAATTGACTTTCAGTACTCACCCCCTTCCGGCCCTCAATAACTTTTCGACTTTGACTTGCCACTTGGCAATCCCTTACGACCCTACAGTTTCAGAAGGGAAGTGAGAGAAAAGAATTCTAAGAGAAAAATACAATTGAAAACGAAAGAGCCAATGGCAGCTGCCTGCCAAAGCAAACAAATAAAAACACACTAAATAAAGCGCAATTATTTTTTTGTTTGCTGAGAGTTAATAAATCCAAAAGTATTTTCATTTTTAACAACTAAAGTATTTTTATTAGGTATAAATGTTTTTGATACTATTTTATTATTATATTAATAGCGATTAATAACGAAGAAATGTAATGTAAAATAAGATCATGGAAAGAAAATCTCATAACAACAACTGCTAGGGGAATACCAAATTTAAATTATAATAATGTATTGCAAAAGCCAAAGTATACGGGAATTTGTGTTTTGTGTTTGACAATGATCAAATTCTGATGCGCACAATTAAAATATTTGTGTTAGAAGTTAATTGAAATATAAATAATTATTTTTAAAAGATATTAACGTATATTTTCTTACAAGGAAAAAGAATGAAATATATAGAAATATTTTCACCCTGTAAACAATTGCAGATTTGTATATACAGTTAGAGAAAAAAAACAGATTTCTACTCAAATCAACGACAACCATTATCGTATTATTAACGTAAGGTCAATATTTCTATTTTTATTGTATTTTCCAAGTCGGATTTTCAAAGTATAAATATTTAATATAGTATTTTATTTAAGAAGTTGTTTACTTTCGTTGGGCACTTTTTCTCTGAGTATAGCCGGGTTGCTCTACAAATTACAAGAATATATCGTTGTTGAGTACTACTGAATTGGGCATGAATCATTCTTGATTATATAGAATTTTGATTTTTTAGAAAGGAAAAAGTTCTTAATTGAAGTGCTAAATAAGCGGTTATAGATCTTAATCAAAATAGAAATTTAATGTTTTATTTGAAAAATTTGAAAATTATAAAAAATGTTCCTCAAATAACCTTTTTTCTCAAACTAAGAAAGTTTTATTATTGATTGTCTACCTTAATATCAATTTTTTTAGAAACACATACTTTTCTTATTTCGAAGATATATTTTGGGAGATATCGAGCAAATGGGAAAAGATTGTTTTTATCTCTAGTAAGTATGCTTCTCAATTTTTTTTTGTTGATTTCATACAAGGTTTTATATAATTAATTTTTAAATTCAATTAGTTTTAATATTCTTACAGATATATAAAATGGCATTTAATTTTGTCCCCAATCCAATGTCAACTAACCAAATTAAATGGAATCGCGTCCGTCTCTTGCTTGTCAGCCAGATTTGTGGTTGTCTAATTGAGTCTTCAGCGTCTGTGGTGGCAATGAGGAGAATGCCGATGTGGCTCGGATGACAGAGACCGTTGTGGAGCCACTTGCTAAGGCCGGGAGCTGCAGACGCCCCCATGCTAAATTTAGTGTGCAATTCTTGAAATCGTTGCCATGTGTTGCAGATGGCGCCCGATTCCAACTGACACAAATATGTAATTTAGTATTTGTGGCTTCAAGCTGGATTCTGGGCTTTGGACTCCGGGCTCTGGGATCTGGGCCGAGAGCAGCAGACAAATCTGTGACGAAAAGCTGGCGGGAACGGGAGCTCATAACACTTATTTATGTGCATGTTGAAATGGGAGCATTAGCTCACACTGTTTGTAAATATTTGTCATAATTTGGGAGGGGACAAAAGCAACACATGCTATAGGGGCCGTCGCCAGTCTCGGTCGGCAGCTACATCTACATCTCCATTCCTAACTCGAGGTCGCGCTCGTCTCGAGGTCTTCATTTGGGGAGCATTTTCATTTTTTTTTTTCTATATTTTTTGTTAAGTGTTGTTGCGTTATTTGTATTCACAGTCGGGCTTTTAATGTCGCAATTAAATGCATGAGTTTTTAAAAATTAGATGCTTGTCAAAATTTATTATTTATGACGCTCCAAAAGCTTTGGCTGTGCGTAAAGCTGCTCAGAAGCTACATAGGCTGACTTTTCCTCCAATTACTTGCATAAAATCCTACAAACTGCACAAGTGAAGAAACAGAAGAGAAAATCTGTGTCTTACTTAGGGTCGCCCTTCATGTTTGTTCCCACATTAAATGTAGATCACCAGGAAACATATTTCAGAAATATGAATAAGTTATAAAATCTTGAAAAGAAATGAATAATTGGCTTGCAAGCTGAAAGTTGGTTTTAATGTTTTACTAAATATTGCATTTTTAATTCAAAAGGAACTCCGAAATTTGTAAAATCGTAAGCTAACCCATTTTTATGTTTTAAATGATTCATTTTAAGTAGAACAAAAAATCATTACGCCAAAAATATCGACAAATTCAAGGTGGTAAATTTTGAAAAAGAATTACCAAAGTAAAGCCAACCTTGTCTTAATATTAAAATATTTGTAATATTTCATCTATATATAAATTGTGTATGTCATACTAGCTGTTCCATTGCTCAAGTATTATTTGCCTCATAAAAAGTTACAAAATGTAGCAACAAGACGGGAATTGAGTAATTGTAAACAATAAATTACGCATACGGCCTGTTGTCAGCTTTAAATTTGATCCTTCAAATGACTGCAGTTACAAGGATCAAATTTAAAGCTGACCATATGATTTTCATAAACGTTATTGGGAATGCCTGCCCTGGGCTGGGGAAGTATTTGGGTGAACAGAAACGGTTCGATTGTAAGTAATAAAGACCTAAATGAAGTTTTACAACGGTTATAAAATATATTTTTGACATGAATTTTCAATCAGAATTTTAATAGCCCTTAATAATAACATGGCTATCAGTTATCAGCGCACACAATCGGTTATCAAAGTAATTTTCGGTGCCAGAGAAACCTCAACCACAAGCACAAGCACAAGCCACCAAAGCCGAACGGCTCAGCGGATCGGGGCGACGGATCGGATCGGCAGTCAGCGATTGCCCCGTGTCCGTATCCGTCTTGGGCACAGGGCATGAGGTGAGGTGCTGGTGCCTCCATTACCTCTGTGTGGTGGCAATATTCCACCACCGAAGCTATAAATAAATTATTTATAGCTCTGACTCCAGTTGGACGCGGCGTTGCTGTTGTTGTTGATTTAGTGCCTCTTTATAGATCGATAGACGTGTGTGCGTGTGTGTGTGTGTGTGTGTGTGCCTGGGATCTGGATGCATAAACGGGACGCTTACACCTCCAAGTTGCATGCGTTTAGCTGCAGTTAACTGCGGCTCGGGGGTTCGGTGGGTCGAGCCTCCTGTTGCCCACACTGGTGGTGCGTGGTTCTGTGCTCTTATCTAATCGACAGCGATGGTGGGTCCCAGATCGATTGCGAGCTGGCCTGATAGACCCATATACAACGCCCAGAGGCGGCAGATTGAAATAAAAGTACGGTTTTATAGCCTCCACAAGTCCCGGCTGTATGGGCTCCCCAGTCTCTAGTGTGGTCATGCCACGTAAATATTTATGGCACGATTTACACAAACAGCTATTTGTATTGTAATTATTGACAGTTTTTTTTTCGGTTTACTGGAAGCTACGAACTGGCAAGAGGCTTTACTAACCTTGTACAAGTTTTGGGTTTTGCCCAAAAAACACAAATAACTGAGAGCTAAATTTAAAAATAGTTTTAAGTATTAAAATAAATTTAAAATAGAAAGAAGAAAAATGTTAAAAAGATTTTAAATAATAACTTTGCCAATCCAAAAAATAATGTGTGTAGGCATTTAGTTAATAATATATACCTTCGATAATCATTCAGTCAGTTCTTTAAAGGAAAAGGGCAAAAGCCCCGAAGCTTTGTTGATTGATATTTGTATAATTTACAACATGTAACCGCGGCATACGTCTGTAAACAAGTCTGGATGTCTATATCTGACGGTGTGTATCTGGGAAGCGTTGGCGACATAAAGTCTACGAGGTTCAGGCGCGTTTACCTTCTCTTTGACAAAAAAAAAAATAGCCATGTTTATTGATAAGTTATAATTATTTTTATGGTCGGGTTTGTTTGCTGCCACCACCTTTGCCAAGAGATAAAAGCCCAGATATACGAGTACTCGTGCATTATTTATTCAGCAGATTAATCAGAGAATGCGACGCACGCACGACGTACTACCACATGGCAAATATTTGGGTAAGTGACAACTGAAATAAGGAAGCAGATGATCGGATCACCTCTGATCATACTGATGCTGCCGGTTGAATACGGCAACTATATTATATAGCTGGAAAGTTTGAGCATCTTTTTAAAACTTTATTTCTGTTTTGTAGTAATAACTTTTTATAACTTTTTCTCCTTTCTAAATATTTTTGTAAACTAATCATTAAGTGTGCAAATAATAAAAAAAAGTGTTGGATTGAGTGCAAAATATTTATCGTTTTTAATATAATTACAACATTTCTTGGATATTTCATCTTGCAATTGGCAAAAATTTACTTTGAACAAATTTTAAAAAAACATTGTTGAAATTAGAATTTGAAAGGCATTTTAGGTACATTTAAAAATTAAAAAAAAAATCAATTAAGTGACAAATAGCACAATAGTTATGATAGCTGACATAAACGAATTTTACAGAAACTTTATACACGCAATAATAAATAAAGTTTATTTTTTAATTTAGGAAATCAGTATTTTTCGCCGGTTCATAGCTCTTTTTACTATCCATTATCTGTCACAAAAGCTTTGCAAGCATGATTGAACATATAGTTGCGAATGTATTTATAGGGCTTACATTGTTTTTCTAACCTCACGAATTCGAATTGGGCTTTTTGTTGGTGCCGTCGCGGCCGCAACATGAGAGATTTAACAAAAATAAAAACGGCAACGGCAAGAACAACAAATGTTGGACAAAAGCTAATTACCGAACAAACGAATTCGATTGAATCGATTGATTTTTCAGTGGGCACCAGATAAGCAACCATTGCGCCGATTAAGATTTGTTATCTGTGAAAACAGAGGCGCAATCGCAATCCCTACCATGCGCAGTGCCCGAAACGCTGTGATTGGGTCGCCCCAGCGCCAAGTGGGAGGAGCTCTGTGCGTCTCACCTCGCATTGGTGGCACCGACCGCTGTCCCGTCTGGGGTCGCCTCTTGCCCTGATTCATGCGCACGTCTGTGTGCGTGTGTGTGTGCCAAAGTAGAGCAGCCATATCAAAAAAAATATATATATGTATACAAATAAAAAAATAGCAGGGCCAGTGCCATGTTCGGGGCGGAGCCAGCGCATTGTTTAAATCAAGGTAAAACAAATACAAATCGAACAAAAATATTTGCACACTACATATGCATATATACATATATAATGTATATGTCAAGGTGTGTGTTATTTAGTTAACGAACAAGGGCAACTTTCGTAATACACTTTACCTGCTGTCTCGTTTTAAATAATTGAGTACTGATTTAAATGTCAACATTCAGTTGTACTTTTTGTGTAAATTAAACCCCCACAGCAAATAATTGGAATACAATCGAACGAAAGTGAATATATATAATACAAATATATACAGTTTATTGAAAGTACGTTTGTTATCATGTTCTTGTGATTTTTGGAACTATTGTTTACATACGCAAAGCCCAAAATCGACAATGATGGAATTTATTCTACGCTTGCAAAATCTCAAGAATCTGCTTTGATAAATCAAGCAGTTAAAATGGAAACATTTTTTCTTGAAAATTTGTATAATTGCCTAACACACAGTGAAAGACTGGCAATCATTTGGTAATCATTTTGGTTATGATTGTGCAATATTTATTGTTTCTCTATCTATTTTTTTTAATTGTTTTATATATTCACAATCTTTAATAATGCAATCTTATCCCTATTTCCAAACATTGCAAGTGGTTTTATTGGATTGAACTTAATCATACGTACATTCATTTGTCAAAGGTTTTTATTTCAAAGCCTCATCGTAAAATACTTAGGAATTCTAATTTATATATATATTTTACGTACACATATTGTGATAAAAAAAGAAATAGGGTTTTAATAAAATATTTTTTGTTTTGCTTTAAACACATCGAGGATATCGATAGGTTGGTCAGAATAATAATAGTTATTTATTAAAGTTAAATTTAAATATATTTATTTAAGTGCCGTATATGCGATATTTAAAATGTTTAAAATTGTAATCAATTATATTATTGTATGTTATATATTGTATGCTGTATGTATGTTTAAGCCATATGAAAACAACTTTTGAAAGTTTTAATTTTATATTTAAATAAACCAAACAAAAACACTTATCCTCGGAATATTCAAAAATAAATTAAATTAAGTAAAATAAAATGAAATAATAAATATGTATCGATATGTATCTAAATGATGTTTCCGTGTCTTAAGCTGTGATGCGTCTTCTCCATTGACAAATTAAAAACGTGGAATATGTACCCGTATAAATTCACGTCAATCAAAGAAACCTTAATACCTCAACAGTCGTAGAGCTAGATTTTCAAATTTTCTACCAAATTTGTTCTCGACTATTTATATAATTATATAAAGATAATATAATAAAAAATATTTTACATTATAAATTCTTGTTTCTACAGCCATAAATTACTGCAGAACTGGTGCACAGCCAGTTCACAGTTGAAACGCATTAGTTAGAACCAGCGCCCATTTGTTTATTTGCAGCTATATTTAGAAGCAGTCGAGCATTGCGCATAATTGTCGAATGCAACAGCAGCAAGAAGAAGAAGAGGAGCAACTGCAGCAGAGATGATGGTAATCTATGTAATTAAGCAGTTCCATTGTCAGAAGTGTCAGTCGGTTAGTTGAAAAGTCGCGAGTTGCAGTACGAGTGCCAGATCCCACGCCCACAGCAGCCGCCCCGTCGGGGCCCAATCAATAGGGACACGGACAGACTTAACACCCAGGCCTGAGGCAGATCTCAAGCTGTGAGCTGCGGCTCATCATGCAATTAAAACGAGCCACAAGTACACGACATGCCCGAGAGAGATAGAGAGAGAGAGAGACGGGAAGAGACCCGCACAAATGCGACTGATGATGTCATATGTGCATAGGTCTGTGAACACCATATATATACACATGTATTTGCAAGCACTGTTAGATGATCAAATGATTCCGAGACGTCGCCCAAAGTAGAATCCATTCCATGTACTCGTTAATTTATCCAGCCAAGCGGCCAAACAGCCAACAGCAGGCGAGCCGAGGCGAACGGCCATTTCCAGCTTCAGCTATCGGTAGACGGAATCGAGTCGAGTCGCTGTAATGTATCTCATGGATACTGCATTTGTATCTGTATCTGTGGCTGTGGCTGTCTCTGTGTCTGTGTCTGTGGCTCTGCGTCGCTCCGGAATCTAGACAGTGTGGCCAATTTAGTCTGCTTTGGCAAATCAATTAAATTCAATTAATCCCCCAACACTGTTAATGGAGCCTAATGAAAAGGGTGACATGGCCATATCGCATATCCAAACGCGCCCACAGCGTGCAACGCCAACGGATACATTGCGTTCCGGGCCGGACCGCTGTTGTGCCCGGCTCTCGGTCCGCGTCTTTGCAATTGATAGAGTGAAAAGA
The DNA here is from genome assembly GCA_035043565.1 of Drosophila robusta. Classification (NCBI taxonomy): domain Eukaryota; kingdom Metazoa; phylum Arthropoda; class Insecta; order Diptera; family Drosophilidae; genus Drosophila; species Drosophila robusta. Next base: position 3,973,691 of record JAWNMW010000583.1, on the reverse strand, counting down.
AATCGCATGTCTGAAACGATTTGTGGTTTACACTGCCAGCAATAGCGGCCAAGTCAAGTTGTGAACTTGCTTATTTGATTTTGTATTTGCAACATGACAGCATTGTATCTTTCTCTGTATCTGTATCTGTATTTTAGGATATTGAATTCTCTTTATTTATTGAAAAGGTTTGCATTTCTTTGGATATTTGAATAGATAGCAATTATAACTTTTAGATACATTTAGCTTATATTAAGATTGTTTTATGTTTTAATTCCATTCCACCTAAAACAAGCTCTCTGCTAATTTATATTAACTTATATATTTATTTACAACTTCTTTAGTTATATCACTGCATTTATATATTTTGTTCAGTGTACTGCCTGCTTGCTGCTTCCCACAATTCCAACTTTAACCGCATTTTTAATTGTAAAAATATCTTCCCTTCTCTGGTTTTGATTCACTGCAAAAATATTTCTCACGCTTCGGAGTTTGACATTTTCGAACTTTTGCATGATTTCAAATTTTAATTGTTTTTAACTGTTTTATTTTTTCTGCACTTTATATTTCCGAACAAATAGCAATATCGCGATGCCAATTGAGAACACAATTCGCAACTTTTGGAGTCATAGAGAGCGGCTTTTCATACCATTGTAGAGGCTATTATATTTTGTCACATTTCATGTGACGCATTGACGAATGCATTAAAAGCTTCATAAATCATACATACACTTGATCAGGATGACATTTTTATACTCGTTATCAAAGTGAAAAGAGTATATTGGGCTTGCGCAATGTCTTAATGTCCCTCTGTCTATCCGTATGAACCCAATTTTATTACACCACTACTTAAGGATACTTTTAACTTATCCGATAAAGTGTTAACATTTTAATTGACAGGTTCAAATTGCACAAAATGCTAGCATGTCAAATTTTCGGGTGTATAGCTCCCCTATTTCAGTCTCCCATAACATTATGAAAACTAAACCGATTTTTTCTAAACTAGATTTATTTATTTTTAGTAATAAAAATAAAATTTTCATATAAATTAAACATTTTCCCCAACAGCTATGAAGGAACAAACGGTTTTAAAAAGCAATACATAAAGATATTTAAAAAGAGAGAAACAAGTAAAATGTTGAGTAATTTTATAACACAAATTTAAGGTAGAAAACATAATGTAATAAATTTTCCGATGAATTTCCGTTACAATCAACCAATTCGCTCTCCAGTTTCTACAAGGAAAACTCATTCGCTTTCGATTTAAGCCGTTTAATGTAAACACAAATCGGCTAATCTGAAAATTGGCCACAACATAACGACATATGACGCTGTTCGAAAGGGTTCCGGTCCGCAAAGCTTTAAAACAATTTTGAAAATCATGAATAAATTTTGCGGTTAAATTGTTGCATAAATATTGGATCAACAAGGAGCGAAAGGCGCACGTGCGCCCAAAAGCCAAGAATGCCCACAACATACGGTAGCCCTATAATTATGGGATAATGTTCGATCAGCCGCCGCAAATGTGGAACGGGAGAGCGGAGAAAGGGGCGGACTGGGATCAAAGGGTAAGGCTCGATTTCAGCGGCTCAACAAAAGGAACAATCAGCGCCGCAAGCAGCCTTTTAGCTACATATGTATGCAAACAGAGCCAAGTGATGCCCCTCATCCCTAATGCCGTCCTGGCTGCTGCTGTGCACCCTTTTGTAATCGCTTTGCTTACGCCTCAGTTCACATGTGACAAAATAATAACAATGCTACGGCCAAGGGGAGCGGAAAGGGCGGACGGATAGCGAGGCAATGAGGCACGCAACCGCGCCACAGCCACTGGTGGCAACTGTGACTGAAGACAATGCGGGCTAATGGACGACCAAATGCAACAAATTGAGCAGCAGCGTGGGCTGGCGGGGCCGCAGGGGGGGGGATTGCCATGCGAAACTGGGTTAATCGGAAGGGGTAATTATTTTAATTACAACGAATGTCGCTTATGCAAAAACTGGCACCTAATACACAGCCCGCTGACATATTCCGCTGTCAAAGGCGGCGATTAGAGGACGGCCCCGCCCACGCAGCCCACGCGGCTCCGCACCTTTTGAGCGGTTCCAGTTACAAGTTAAAGTAATTAACTAAATTACCAAGTCCGAGTTACAAAAGACAAACGAGCTGCAGCACACACACACACACGTACACACACACACAAACACTTTCTGCTATAGTCGTTCATTTTGCCAGCTGGCATGCAGAGAAATTCCCCAAAGAAATCAAGCTAAAAACTATATAGTGCAGCTACACATGTGTGTGTGTGTGTGTGTGTGTTTACCTGTATAGCTGTATGTGTTATTTGCATATTATGTCATCAGCAGTCCATCAGTTGCCTTTGGGACTGTCAGCTGGCCACGAGCCCAGTTTTTACTGTGTCGTTCATTGTAAATTTCACAGATTATTTGGCCCTGTCTTCCATTTAGCTGCCACCTCCCTCCGGCTAACCCTAACTTGTTATTAACGTCATTTCGCTGACCATCATCAGAACTCACGCCCATTGTCCTGTTTGTCGTCGTATGCTTGAGAGTCGTAAAGTTAATAATAAGCTGTTGCGGTTAAGTAACGAGGTTAGTAATGTTTACCCTACTCTTAAATACCTTTGGGATATGCAAGCACACACATACCCTCACAGCGCGGTAGTATATCATCTGGCATTTATTCAAACTACGCGTATGTGTCATAAGTCAATTAAATTCCTTGCATACGCCATACGTGGAACTAAGAGATAAGCAAACTATGTTTACCAACTATTTACTAATGTAAGAGCACAATTCCATGGCTGATTCTCGTAGCCATTCTACATTAATAGTAGTGTAAGAAGAAGAAAGCAACGGTAGTAAATATGTGTCCTTTTAGCCTCAACCAAAATGTATTTAAAACAATTGCTACAACGTAGGCAAAAAGAGCTTGAGGTGATTGTTTAAGAAAGCCCCTGACTTATTGATATTTCGAGAGTTGTAAATATTGTATGACATTCGAAGAATCCCAGGTTCGTGTGTGGACGTGCGGTTTATCTTAGTCGAATATGTTAGTTATACATGTTTTTTAGTGTTATACAATATTAATAATAATAATATTTTTAATTAAAAATTATATTTGTACATATAAAATAACAAACATCAGCTATTATAAATATTTGCTTAATATCACAATATTGCAAGACTAGCGCTTTCAAATATATATTTAGATTGGGGGCTTTAACCCCCGAACCCCTCTGGCTATGTCACTGTAAGAATATATATACATTGCAGATCACAATCATATCTCCTGCAAGTCTATACAACATTTTAATTTCTGCTAGGCTACACTTCACCTGATTGTTTCTTTAGAGCTCTGCAAGGCCAAAATTCCAGAAACAATCTACACATTGGCAGATCGAGTGATTTTCCTACAAATATATATAATTGCTATCATTGATTCGGCCTGATGAGACGAAATGCAATCGAAGGCGCTGCGTGGGTGTGTCGTCACTTTTCAGTTTGATTTGCTTCAATTGAAGAGACCTTTTGAAATGAGCCTCCCGACGTGGCCCGAGTCAGTTGCGGGCCCCATTCGCGCTCGCGAACCACGGCATCGCGAGTGGTGCGCTTTATGGTGGTTGCGTGACTGGTGGCCATCTGGCACTGTGATCGTTCAGCTGGAATGACGCTGCAATCTCCAAAGTGTAAATTGTGGAAGTGGAAAGTTGGGAGGCGGCTCGGATCCCCTGCCCTGGCGATCGAGAGCCGATGATGTTGACCAATTAATTGTCATTAAGCGTATTTGAAGATTTTTAATTAAAACAAAATCTTCTGCTTAATTTAAATTGATCGCCGGCCAGTCCCGAATGTATTCTCAATAACATTGCGCGCCTTTGAAACTTAGGAGTCTCCCCACCAAACGAGCTCAGCTCGGTGTGGATGCCATTGAACGTCAATATGGATGATGAGGTCGGCATTGAAACCAAAGCCAAACCGCATACAAAATTCCATAAGCCGAGGTCTATTCAAGAGTTATTATTATTTTTTTGAAAGTATTTTATGGATTACAACATTTTTCTGGGATTACCAAAGAGTTTTCTAATATAACACAAAAAATTGCATTTGTATACTTTATGGTAAAAATTTAAAATTTTTATCTCTGGTGAACATATAAAAAATATTCAAATATTATTATTAATATATGATTTAAGTTTTCAAATAATTGCGAATATATTTTAAATAGACTACTATATAAAATATCAGGCTATCCTTTTGAATGCAAAATTTGAATGTCTTATGAAATTATACTATATATAACATTTTTATTCAATACCAGATACTTGATTTCTCAAAAACTTTTTATTATTTGGGAAATTTAATTAAATTTTTTAAATTTTTTATGATATCACAACTCATTAAACGCACCACTCCGAAAGGAGATCAGCTGATAAATGTAGATATTTAGCGCATTTTTGGTGCACAGTTAATCATTATTTTCATTGAGTGGGATTTCAATTGTTTTGCTTCGAATACTCGAATTGAAATCAGCAGCCGCAGTTTTGACACAAGAGGCGGTGCCCGAAGCCAGCAGAAATTTAAATGACTCGTAAAGCCAGTCAACCCGTTGAGCAGCCCATTTATTTATTCATTTCTTCAATTCTTGTCTTTTTCGGCAATTTCGTGGGTAATTTTAATGTGCGCCTTTTTGATTGGCGGCACATTTCATGTTCCAGCGTATTTCGCCCCATTCATTGGGCTGGTTTCTTATTATAATTTTTATTTTTTCTTTTTCTTTTTTTTGAGCTAATTTAGTGCGCAATTAGGAAGCACTAAGGTCTTTTGTGTGTTCCATGCCGCGCACTGAACTTTTGCCCCAAAAACAAAACAAAAATTACTTCGAAAGCAAACGGTTTACCATTCTTTACCATTCAGATATGATGATAAAACCTGGGCTAGCCTACGATAACTGTTAAGCTACGCAGATAACACCCAACCAGCACCAGTCACTACCAAAAACCCAAACTAATTGCCGCCAATAGAAGCGGTTCAGAGTCCATGACAAAAATTGTCACCTGACGAGCTGATTTTACCATTTGCGCAATGCCTTCAATTGATTTTGTTGGCTTTTATCGAGCTGGTCAGGTCGTACTGGCCTTTTATTGTTTTTTGTTTTTTTGGTTCTTTTGTTTTTATCTGCGATTGTTGGTAGTTGTTAAGTGGCATGTGAGCATAAAACCATAAATGAAATCTTTTAACAAATCGTTTGGCAACCCATTCACCTACTCGCACCATGTACGATATAATACGGCAGGAAATGGTAATATACTATTGCAGATAAAAACGAAAAATAGTTATTGATATATATCCAATTTACAACAATTGAATGCTATTGAAAGTTGCAATTTGAATGAAATCTTTTAGATATGAAATTTACTGTTTCTTAAAATATTCCATATTGGGAAGAGAATTAGTTTTTAGACTTGAAAGGAAATTTTTGTCCCACCAAATTGTTAAAATATATATTTAAATTATATGCAACTGATGGAACAACAATTCAACTGTGTACTATGTTTATTGTTAAAAATAATTATCCATAATGTACAAAATAAATACTGTTGAATTTGCCAACAGGATATGATTAACTTATAAGAATTAATAATAATAAGTGAAATAAATAAATATGCCTAATTTTCACTGATGACAAAAATAAAGTAAAGTTGGAAAAAACCCCTGTAAAAGGCTTGATAGAATATTGTTAAGATAATTCAGTGAGGAGCAAAATATTTTGTATATATATATTATAATATAATTAAAATAATTGGTAGCAGATCGAAAATACTTGCAACTTAAAAGATAGACTGACTATCCCCAGACCAGAAATTAGAGCCGTATCATATAACAGTACGAACGAATAGTGAGCCGTATTTATGCCTTGAACTATTTCAGCATTTGTGTGTGGGGATGTGTTGACACAAGATATGCATTATGCATGTGTAACAGAGTTACGATTTTTCCAGTAATTATTCATGCCAACAACAATGCCAACAAAAACAGTGCTAACTCAATTCAAAAACCAACACGTAAAGCAAACAAACAAACAGACGGACGGACGGATGGACGGACGGACGGACGGTCGGACAGACAGGCTGAAGGACTAAAGGAAGTGCCTGAAAGCCGTAGGCAGGCCCAAGTCCGAGTCTGTGAATGTGAATCCCGTTTGCATACAGAGTGACGCTCGAGTGGGCAGCACTTAAGGACGAGCGGCCGGCAAGGACATGGAATTGGTAGTTGGACATGTGGCTGTGTGGACGGAGCCATTACTTAATTATCATAACAGCCTGGCCACGTCGTTTTTGGCCAAAACAGACAGGCAGAAGGGTTAAGCGCGTTATAGAGATAGAGCCCGAGAGGCAGGGGGCGGAAAGTGGCCGTAAAAATTGCGCCACACCCAGCGTGGAGAATATCGGTGGAGTGGGCGAACACACGCCGCTAATAAAATAATAAATATCCTGACTGCCAAAGCCAGGCAACCGGATGCACGAGACTCGAGCGCGAAGGACCTCCCGTCGACACGCGCGGGGCCAACGAAAATTGTCGAAATGAAAACAATTTCATCAGCGTAATATTCATGGGTAGATTGAGGCACATAAAGCTCGAAAGAGTTTTCGAGGCAGCGCCGCAATAAATTGCCATATTTTATGCTCTTCTGTTTCGCTCCTACCTCGTGCCTTTTTGTCAATTGAAACGCAATTTTCATAAAACACACGTGCACGGTGCGCTCTACACGTATCCGTCAGATACAAAAATTTGTTTTCCCCATTTTGTTGCAGCTTTTGCGCTCACGTATGGATTGTCACCGCTGCGACTATTTCGAAAGCTATTGGCCCCGATGCCAATGAAGACTTCGACACCGACTCTGACTCTGACTCCGGCTCTGGTTGCCATTTGGCAGCGGCTGCTGTTTTAGCCATTGCCCCCAGCGGAGCACTTGCGAATGCGACCAAAGCACGTTTTGCCAAACTCTAATGACAGGCAAATAAATTTCATAGAAAATATATTTCGAAAAATTGATCTGACGTGTCACGCGAGAAGCGAGCTACAACCACAACGCTGCCAGCGAGTATCCGTGTCCGTGTCCGTCTCTCTGGTCACCGCATTGGCCACCGCATTGGCCACCGCAGGTAAACAGACACACGGTTGCAGATACAAGATACTCAATAAGTAGATGTTTGTCTGTGTACACATTTCTATTTGCAATTGATATCGGGGGTATCGTATTTCTAAAAGGATTGGTTCAGAAAAAACTATTTATATTGAATAGTTTAATTCCTTCTCAGCAACTTTAGCTATGTGTAAAATCGAAATTTGAAGACTTCTTTAAAGTTTATTTAAATCTAAATCATGTTCCATTATAACTAATATATTGAATTATACATATTTTAAATATTAATTTTCATTAATATTTTATTTTAACTCATATATAACATATGAATTATCTTTTTATACTCGGTCACAAAGTGAAAAGAATATATTCGGTTTGTGCAATGTCCGTCTTGCTGTCCGTTTTGAAGCTAGAGACTTGAAACTTGGAATATATACTCGTGTATACCTGTGTCAGACAAAGTGTTAAGATTTTTGTATCACGCCTAATAGGAGGCGGGCAAATCCAGAACATAATATTATAAAAGGTGAATACTTCCCACAATACTAAAGTTAGAGTCACCAAATTTGGCAAGTAGCTTGCTGGTGACCCTCATCAAAGATTGCGATCTTGATTGAATGACAACCACCCCCCCCAAATTGAAAGAAAATTTATTTTCAATAACGTATATATTTCAAATGCAGAATCAATCTAGAAGATAAACCATGAATAAAATGCCATTAGACGTCAAAATCGGTTCAGTTTTGACAAAGTTATGGGCGTTTGAAATATGGAAGCTATCGATCCGAGAGGTTTACATGTCAAAATTTTTGTCAATTTTTGCATGATTTTTGACAAAAAATTTGACCCCCTCAGAATCGGTTTTAATGTTGTTTTTTATACTAACTAGGACAAGCACAATCGATTAAAAATAGAAATTCCGGATTCTAAATTTTGAAAAAAAATTTTTTTTCAAAATGAGTAAGGGGGGGGTACATGCTTTTTTTTTCCAAAAAATTCAAAAAATTTATTTTTAATAGTGCAAATATTTTAAATGCAGAATCAATCTAGACGATAAACCATGAATAAAATGCCATCAGACGTGAAAATCGGTTCAGTTTTGACAAAGTTATGCGAGTTTGAAATATGGGAGCTATCGATCCGAGAGCTTTACATGTCAAAATTTCGGTCACAATCGGTTTTGATGTTGGTTATTATACTATTGTGTTAACCACAATCAAAATTTTCAAAAATGAGGCACTACTTTGTACTGTGAACGAGTATTACGCATGCGGCTACGGCCGACTAAGACGTTGTTACTTGTTTATATTCTTCAAATGAATCTCAGGTGTAAATTTAGCTTACGTTAATTTTATTTATTAGAGAAAACAAATTTTCGAATAATAATAAATTTAATAGAGTCAACGTGCTTTAACTAAACAAAAGTAAATTTATTAAGTGGCATTTTTTAAATCACAAACTATCCAAATCTCCTTAAAATTATAAAACCCTTAAAACCATAAATATATTTTTGGTTTTGCAAAGTACATCGTTTTCTGTAGTTGGTGTTATGTTTAATATTTTTCACTTAAGCCAAATCCAACTGACGCAAAAAATCGGTATTATTTGGAATACAAATGTAGAAGAAGAACGAAACTATATTGCTGAGCTCTTGAAATATCATTAATCTATGTAATTTAATATTCCACACGAGGAAAAGCAAGTGATATGGCATTGTTTGTTCGGAATTAATCGTTTTAAAAGTAATAAATACAGTAATTAAAAAAAATAACAAAAAAAATAACTTTCTATTATAAATGTTTATGGATAAAATTAGAATCCCCAAATGACCCTCATTAATCTATTAACAAATTTCAACTAAAATAGTTGACATTTAGTAGTATTCCAAGAATAACTGCATCTTACATAAACATTTAATTTCATACAACTTTTCAGATTAACTTTCTAGTGTGCTCCACTATTTGCCAATAAAAAATGGAGTTGATTGCTGAAAGGGTTTGACAAACCAAAGGCTTTCAACTGTTCCAGCCTCTGTCCCATAAAACAATTCTTAAGTTCCACCAAATCGTGGCCTGAAGGTTCGCGTTTTTTTGGCAACAGGACCAACGATAAGCAATAAGCAATAAGCTTTTTATTGCCCATCAGAGGAATATTTTATTGTTCATCGATGGAGGAGAAGAAGCCGCAGCGGTAGTCAAACTTGACTGTGAATGTCAAATGCGAAGCAGCTAAAAAGATACAGATACAAATTCGTATACGTGTAGAGATGCAGGTAAAAGCTGTTATACGGGTGGAGATACTGCGGCTGTTGGCTTAACGGGCAGACAATTTGTTTTAGCCACGGATGCGTTCCCCGGAGGCATTCGAGAGCGACATAATGAATTACCTTTATTGACAAGTTAATGTTTATAGGTGTGCCGTGTGGCTGTGGCAGCTACCTGTGGCAGGTACCTGTGGCAGTTGCCAGGTTAAGCGCCATTAATGGCAAGTGGATAGGCTGTTGATGTTCCACTTGCTGTCCCCAAACAATTTGGCAGCGAGTCTCGAATAATTTAGTGAGCAGCTAACACGAATAAAATGAGATGCGCCACATTCGACTCCAATTGAAATCATCCGCTCGACGATCCACCTGAATTATTAATGTCCTGTGGCAATCAATTGGCGTTGACATTGCCGCAAGACAGTTGGGGGGCAACGGGGCTTTGGGTCGCTCCAAAGCGCTTGCAACCATTCGGAAGGGGGCGGCACACGCGATGCCGTTAACTGTTGTAACGGTTGTTATTGGCGCTTCTTTTGGCGTTTTGATTAATTGTAAATGAGCCTCTAATTAACAACCAAGTGCTTTGAGTTGACGTCATGCCAAAGTAGACTGTTACTTTATTTTTTTAAAAGTAATACCTTATGAAATTAAAAAAAAAGAATTGAATTTGCTCTAAGCTGAACTACTCAACCGAAAGATACTCTGCATCCAGAAGATACTTCTTGCAAAACATACAACGAAATATCATTTTTAAATAGTTTGTATAGTTCAAATACTGGGATATGGTAAAATATTAAACTTATAATTTCAGTTCAAAATTCCTTTAAATTAGATTAATTTATAATGTAACGCTTTTAAAACTATTTGAAATACTTTTATAGGCAGCTGCTGCTAGTTGTTTATTCTGAATGTTTTTGATTTATGTTTAGATTTATCCCACTTGGAGAAATTAATTAATACATTTTAATAAAAATAACCTTCCTTCAACAAAATTGTTGAGTCACCAAAATTATATATTTTAAAGACATTTATTTTTAATTTAAATATCGTAAATAATTTTAGACATTATTATACCCTGTTTTACCCGTTTCACGGGTAACAGGGTATCAAAGCCGGAATGGGCGACGACAGAGACACACCCAGGCCGTCGGTTTCGAGTTTTCCATTATAAATGTATACGAGTACGGATAGGAGTACCCAAGTATTCGAGTTTAAGGCAATTGAAGCGTTAAACTGAACGCTTTTTAACTTTTTGTGTTGCGGCAAAAGTCGGAATTTGTGGCTGGAAATTACAAAACGACAGCTCCGGGCACTTGCTTGAGACTTTACGAAGTTTACATCAAAGACGTTGCCAACCCTGTGTTGGGGGTGTGGGGCACTGCAATGGGGTGTGGCCTCAAGGTGGGCGGAGTCAGTCGCTCTGTGCAGCTGCTTGTGGCAGCAAATATAGCTGTTTCTTGAAGAGTTACCTGGCTGTTGGTTAGGTATATATATATAAATTTGATTGTATATATATCTGTAGATATCAAAGGAGCTAAAGCGCATTTAATTAATTAACCCTTTGCGTGCTCAGCGGTTACGCTTCGGGTCCTCCATGTTCAGTTGAACACGGCTGAAGCGCCTGTTTGTGCAGCGTGAACAAAACATTTTGCATACTTTTAGGCAACATAGCGCTGGCCAAACGAGTGCGTGTGTGTGTGTAGTCAAAGGATTCGCTGAGTTGTCTATGGCACTGGGTGTGGCGCTGTCTTGCAGCTTGTTGGGCGCGGTCCTTGCCACGGCAAATGCGCCAAATCACGTTCCCTCAACAAATATTGAGGTATTCTGCTTTGGCGCGTGCCTGTCCTCTGGCCGGGCGTCCTGTCCGGGCCACGCACAAATTAGCATGTCCACTCATAATTGTCCTTTCGTGAAGAGATGACCCGCTGAGATAACTGTCCATAGTTGTAACTGATTTGCGCTTCGTCTGCTTTTTGTTGTACCTTTGAGTATTTGATTTGCCATTTCGTTTTTACGCGACTATCGCGTGTCACTAATGAGCCCAACTGCTTCCTTCTTCTTCTTTTTTATCAAGCTTTGGATCTGTACATAATTATCGATTCTACATGGAGTCAAAATGTCAAAGGCTTGAATAGCTCCTTAAAAAAGCATATTTATAAATGAAATCCGCTTCAAGTTTTTTTTGTTTGCTTGTTAAATACAAAACTTAGTCAAAATGGTATTAATTACAGTGCGTTACAAAAGTATACATATACGAAATATTCTTATTCCTTTTTTCCCGCTTACCAAAATTAAAATAAATTAATTTTTTAAAGAAAATGAAGAAATGTTTAATGTATGGTCAATATGATAAACTTACAGAATCGTTTCCTTACATCTAAATTAAATACAAGAAAATGCAGAGTCTACAAGAATGGCTATTTTGATGTTTAATTATGTTAAAGTATGCGTTGTGTAATGGCTAAGAGAGTTAAAATATGGTACAATAATACATTTGTACAATAAAGTAATATATTTTTCAAATAATATAATAACGATATATTATTTTTTCATCTTTCATATTTCATATGTGATTACGAATATGTCTTCGACCTTAGACCTCGTTGCAGGATACCTGCTAGTCGAACGCACTTGCTGATTCTCTCTATGGAATTTTCTTTGTTGTTATGTCGTTTCATTTTATGGGCGGAATATGTTTAATTTTGCTATGATTGCCTGGGCCAGCCGCAGTAACGATAAATGTGAATGTGCATTAAAAAATGCAAATGACACATATATTAGGAAGGATCCTTTGGCTGAATGTCATAATTAAGTGGGGCATACAAGCGATAACAATCAAATGAAATGGGTGTAAATTTAATTTGTCTAATGTCTCAATTTGAATAAATATCCGAAAACAAACGCTGCACAGCTATGTTAATAATAATGGAAAAATCGCACCCGTGTCCATGACGAAAAGCCACCCCAAAACAACAACTCCGCCGGAATACGCATTAGAATTCGAGAATTGAAACACGTCCTACGCACCTTGCGAGTCGAGATCTCGCCCTTGCCACCGATCCGGGCCCTTAAGTCGGATTTTAAAATTCAAAGCACTTCGGGTGTCATTTGCAGGGCAACAACCAATTGGCAACTGGCACTTGGGCATAACTGAATTTGGGCAATGTCAAAGCAAACGCCATTCGACGCATTTTTAAATGTTTCCAACATCTTGTCTGGGCTGCCGCCCCCCATCCCACATGTCGCCCCCACACGATATCAGCCCGTCAATTGGATATTTAAATACGAGCGACACTTCTAATGGCAAAGTGTCAGTTGGCCGAAGTGTTTGCCCCACTTCTTCTGCTTCTTCTGGTGGGCGTGAGAGTTTCGTGAGGGCATGTCTATTCTGAACACGTAACGGTCTTGTCTCGTGCCTGCTGATAAATTGAATATTGAAAAGAAATAATTTAATTTTGACATTTGCCTTGGTCATGTGAGAGTTTTAAGAAATTCAAGCATCTGAAACTTCATGCCGTCAAATTCGGAGGATTGTAACTTGACCAAAAATTAACAAAGTATCGAAGTATTTTTTACCTTAATCTTGTTAGCCTGTAAAAATACGAAATGTGTTGTATTCTTGTTCATAAATTTATATGAATTTATTTATTTAAGGCTTTTGACTTTTGAATTATGCAAACATATTTTTCTTTGTAAAACTCTTCTGTTATCAATAATATAATAATTCTTTAAATCGATGGCATAAAATTGTTTTATTATAAAATTAATATAGTATGATTTAATAAACAATTTTCCTAACCTGAAATATCAGCCAATTTTCTCATAGAAACTTTCCATAAGCAAATTGTATGGAATACTGCGAATTATCTCATGTAACGGATTAGAACCGAGTGCGTCAGAGTTTATGACGTGGCATAAAAACGTCTCATTTGGGACTCATTTAATCCGCCAAATTGTTTACACGCGCAACGCTCCACCTGTCCCTGGCGTCCTGTCACACAAATCCAGCGCCAGCCCAACCCTAACCCAATCCGAACCCAAACAACCCACGCCATTCTCGGTGAAACAATCGCGAATTTGAAATCATTTGAAAATCGTTTAACGGTCGTTGGCTGTTTTTCGCCGACACCTGCGCATTCCCAATGCCACAAAAATTGCTGCCAGCCAAAGATGGAGGACATGCCTCTGCCCCCTGCCCCTGCCACCTTACCGTTTACCCCGCCCATGACTTGCAGCCGCGTTGCGCGCTTTTATTTAAAATCGAAAATGCGGAAATACAAAACGCGCAATGAAATGCAAAACGGAAACGCTTCTTGATTGTAATGGCCGTGCCACATGTATGCTGTCTGCCTGGACCTGAACTGGGATGTGGCTATGGAAGTGGAAATGGATGCACTTGCCGCCAGCCGCAAGGTGTCTGTATTCCTGTGTGTGTGTGTGTGTTCGGGCGCGCTTGTCGCGTGGCAAACAAATAAACAAAGGGTTCAACAAAAGCAGCCGCACAAAGTAATTCAAAACAAGCGCGTTATTGAAATGTTTGAGCGCAACGCCAAAGGATCTCGGATTAACCAGCCATCTCGCTCACTCACCATTTGCCGCCTGTTATCCTGTGCAGCACAAGGACTCTCATTGTTTGTTTATTTACTCCTAAATACCGAATAATCTGCGTGTTAAAGGGTGCAAGTACTTTTAAGATACAATACCCTTTAACTACAAAGGCATTTGCATCTGAATATTTGTATTTATTTATTTATTATTTATTTATATGTGGAAATAAAGGGTTAACAATAAAGTTGATGAAATATAGAAATAGTGTATTAATTGTAATGGTATATCTTTTTAGAGCAAACTATTTTTTTACGTAAATAGAACTTATGATCAATGATTTAAATTAAAATATTATTTGGATGCTATCTAAAAAGAATCTAACAAAAAAGTTGCATACTTTTGGGCTGATGCACAATATTCCATTAAATATTTTACCAGTATCTGTTCCTCAAAAAAGGGCTGCAAAATGTATCAATTAATAAGGGTTTCCCACTTCTTCTTCTTTCTGCAGCTATGCTATATAAGTTATCAATTTTAAATTGATCAAAAAGATCAATTTAATTTATATATTATTTCTTTAGTTATCGACATAAAACGAATTTTAAATATATAAATATATGCTTTGTGCACAAGGTAATCTTTTAAAGTAAATGTTGTATTGTGTAAAATATGCATATTATAATAATAATATATAATCGAATTACTTTCAATATATGACTATCTCAAAACAAATTATTTACGGAAAATTATAAAAATAGCAAATACATGAGCATAGTCTCTATTAAAAGCACATACGAAAAACAAAATTCTTCCGAAATATATTCAGTACTTTTAAAAACCGCTTTTGTTGTTGTTCTTCTCGTTTGTTCGCATTTTTGTAGCCTAACGTTTATGGGTCCCATTGCATTGCCCCAAATACCCATTTCATCTGATAATTGCGCTTATAAAAACAAATTAAACTTCAATTTTGTGCGCCGACTCGTTGGGAGTTTGTGTCGTGTGGTTGCCTAGTGGCTTGTGCCTGCTGGAGACCAAAGGAGGCTGCCAGGACATGCCAGACAGCTCCCAGAGTCCCATTCAGATCTCCAGTTTGGATGGGGTTAGGGGTTATGGGGTTGAGGGCGCCGCGTTAAGCAACTTCCGCTTCGGTTAAATGAAGTTAGCTTGTTGCGACTTATGCAAAAGTTTTCAATTGCCTTTTATTATTGTTGTTTTCTTTTATTTTCATTGCCGCTGCTCGCGTTTGCTGGCAACCAACTCGCCAACTCGCCAGCTCAAGTGAAATGCAAATTTATTCAAAATGTTAAACGGCAAAAGTTGCCACCGCTGTCAGAAAGTTGTCTGGATTAAGGTCTATGGCGATAATTAAATACCATTTTTAGCATTTATATTTGCATCCCGTTGAATAATTGCCTTCACTTTGCTCTTAATTCATTTTATATTCAAGTCAAATTCATTGAACGTTTTAAAGCTAAAATTGAAGACATTCTCTGTAGCAAAACTATAATAAATAACATTATATTATAATCGTATATTTTGCTTTTAAATTGGAAAGCACTGTTAGAAATATACTACGACAAAAAAACATGGATTTTCATGTTAGGAACTCAACGTTTTATTTAACTAACGTCAGTTTTTGTATTCTTATTAATGTATATATATGCGAAAGCTTTTGTATTTAAACGAAATTTCGTGTTCTAGCTAAATTAAAAGTAATAGAAGAATCAAGAACCATGGGTGATATACGCCAATTGCAATACGATATCAAATGGGACGTATGGGAGGGCCATCCCATAACAGATATTCACTTCAAGCAAGTAGACCCAATAGAAATACTTTATACGCCCATCCACATTGTTTGCGGCTTTCATTTAGCACAGGAACTATAGCATCGTTATAGAGTTCATGTGGCAGAACTCATTTATGCAGAGCATAGTGTATGAGGGGCTGGGACTACATGAGTTGGCGGCAATGAAGGATATATACACAGACTACTGCAAGCACATATTACGCAACGAATGCTCCGTTATGATGCTGGACGAGAGTGAAACCAAGATTTTGGCTGTGGCTCTCCTTGAATGGATGACAGAGGAGTGGCACTCCTGGTAAAACGAGAAATAATAAGCCTTCAATAGATAATTGGTTTAGTAATTATTTTGTAGGGTTTTCCTTCCCTCATATGTTGCGAAGGGCCTTTTTCAGCAGCTCATCGAATTGAAGGAGGATCTTATAGCAACCACCAAGCGGAGCTTACAGTTGGACAACTTTGATTGCCTGATGGTGCACGAAATTGGCTTTCCCAACCACTTGTATGAGGATCAGTCCTTCCAGATGTGCATATTCGATGTGTTCGGAGTGGTGGCCCAGCACATGCACATGCCCCGAGTCTGCTTCATCGCCCTGACCACCAAGGATCAGTATGCCGCCGAGCTGGCCGAATATTTGGAGTTCGGCAGATCCATATACTCCATTTATAAGGTCAAGGGCAATACGCGGCCCTTCGATTGCCTGCGGGATTTGGATGAAATGTATGCCCTGCTCTATGTGCTGCCCCTGGATCCGATAGTGCATTACATAGACTGGCCTGGATTTGAGGCCTTCCACGAGGCTCTGAGGGCGAAAGAGCAAAAGGAGCGAGACGAAGAGTTAATGAGACTCAACGAAGCGTAAAAGTCCCTTTCCCACTGATTCGAACGACGAATTGGTTACAGTTCAGCTGATCAACTAGTGCACTAATGCTATTCCGAGTGTGATCTCGCGGCAGATCTCTGTCAACGTCTTGAGGGCTAATAAAGTTTGAGAACGTTTGGCAACCTGAACTGGCATTTCTGATTCTAATTTATAAGACATAACTTGGGTTTCAGGATAAATAGAAATAACTTGTTATGTAAGACGACTATATATTCGATCAGAACAATTATAAACCATAGACACTTTATACTTTATTTTGTGTAATTATAAGATATAAGATATTAAAGTAACACTTACCAATATAGCTGCAAACTGGAGTTGGGTTTAACCCAACAGGTTCAAATCCGGAGTTCAAATATTTTTAAAATCATAAACCGAACCTTGAACTGAACCAGTTGGCCAAAACTTCAAGCGAACCTCAACATAAATCGAACCATTTTATCATATATTATATTTTTCATTAAAATTCAAAACAATATGATTAACAAAGGTTTAAAGGTTTGTTTTAATTAAAATTAAAAACAAAAGTATGAGAAGTACGAATTTAAGTATTTTAAATTTATTTTTATATTCTGTGTGCATGTTCAACTTTTTCGTAGTGAAAAAATTGTTTTACCAAAAGATATTATGATTAAGTAAAAGATTTGGCAACAAATTATTACACTGGCCTGGACCGTATTCTTTGTAAATGAATTGCATAGATAATTCGTCCTGCGATGACTAAAATATATATTATACAAAATTTCAGTTTTCGCAAAACTAGGGCTGCATTTTTACAGATTCAGTTCACGTAAGACCCAGATTAACTTAAACGGAACCATCGACAAACGCGCCAGCGATAATGAATAGTGATAAGCGCTGTTTATTGTTTATACTATAGGGGGATATATGTTAGTATATATATATATTATGGCAACAAGCACTTGATTTCGCTGATAACACACTAACAAGTCCGACGTGGAGAGCTACAACTTGGCGTTCACCCTGGCAGCTACCAACAGGGCCAGGACATCGTCGGCACAGCCCCAGGCCAGGGTGACGCCGCTGCCACCGTGCCCGTAGTTGTGGATGAGCAGCTTGTTGCCACGCCTCTCCGCCTCCAGGCGCAGCTGGACACGGCCGGGTCGCAGGCCAACCCAGTCGAACAGATGCTGCGCGTGCGTCAGGCCCGGCATCAGGCTGCGGCAGCCCTCGATAATGAATCGCTTGTCCGTCTCACAGACCTTGGTGTTGTAGTCCTTCTCCTGGTGGGTGCCGCCCAGCACGACGGACTCCGTGCTGTGGAATAGACGCTGTATTAGAGGCGGATAAGGTACTCTCGATAGGTGCTCTACTTGGGAATGATGTAGTTGCCAACATCGCTTTCGTCCAGGACGGCGGTGAACACCCAATTGGCCTTGACGCGGCTCACCTGGCCGCGCACGGCGTACATGCCGTCATCGTTCAGCAGCTGCCTGGAGCCCAGGCCCGTGCAGTTCACGATCACATCGTAGGGCGAGTCTCGCACAAAGCTCTCCAGATCTGTGACTTTCTGCTGTTCCACGCGTCCGCCCCTCCGCCCAAAGCGTTTCATCAAGTACGGCAGCAGTTTGACGGGCTCGGAGGTGTAGGTGACAAAGGAGAGGCCCGAACTACGGGGTTGATAAGAGTCTAAGGAACCCATTATAATCGATGTGCATGCACTTACGTGAATTTCACGTCTCTGTCTTTATTATAAGCGGCCAGTTGGTCGGGTGTCAGATCCACAGCTCCGTAGACAATGTCGCGCCAGAAATCGCCAACGGTGGCATTCGGATCCGTGCTCAGACGCACGCAGGGCACCAGGCAAACACCCGCCTCGCCGGCATCCTCACTTAGCCAAAGCTTCTCCAGAAATATGTGCACATCCTTCGACCATTTGCTTTAAGGAAAGAAAAACAAATAAATTTGTTATGCATTTGAAATGGAAAATTCTTTTGTGGCACCTACTAAACTTTTGAGTCTTCTGTGCCACCCAGCAAATAGGGGCCCCAGAGGCCCGCCGATCCATCGCCGGTTGTGTTGGGTGTGAATTCCTCAGAAATAATGGTCACCTGCACATTCAGTTTCTTTTCATCCTGGTAGTGCTCTAATATTTTAATTGCACTTGCAACGCCATTTACACCGGCCCCGATAACCCCTACTTTCAGCATGATGCCGTCTGCGATGAATGCCCGGACTAAACTAAGTGGAATTGTGCTTTTAATGTACTCTTATCAGCCTAACATTCGCACTCGTGAAAACCAATTGATAACAGCTAAAAATTTTCGTATTACGCTCAGTTTTCGATTTTCGCTCACTTCAGAAATAATAAATCTTTCATATTCCGTGTATGGTTACCTGTTTAATAATCCTTATATATATATCATTAAATGGAAATTTGGGTACTTGAATTTTAATTAACATTTTAATTTAGTTTGTTCTAAGTAATAAACTTAATTTATATATTATAAAAAATATTTTTGGGCTTTAATTTAATTTAATACTTTTAATAAAATGGAGATATATTTCTTTAGATTTTCTTTCAGTCTTAGTAGGCCTTGAAAATGTATAAAGTAGGCCATGACTTCGACCGCAAATTGGCTTTAAACGATTTCGACACGAGGCCTTTGGGCTTCTGGAAAATATTCATTAGTTTTCTGACTTTCGATCCTCGCACTTCAACTAGCTTCTAAATTTTTTTAGCAAAATTTTATATTTTCTTTAAAAATTAACTTTTTTTAAACTAAGTTTTATCAACATGTGCGGAAGTGGATGCGGATGCGGCCCTTGCGGAGGTTGTGGTCCCTGTGGAGGTTGTGGTCCCTGTAATCACTGGCCATGCTGTGGCCCGCACAGTCCGCCTTGCGGTGCACCGTCTCCAATTCCGTGCTCACCAGCGCCGGGCGTCTGTTGTCCGCCTCTGCCCGAAGGCGGCATACCCGATCCACGTGTCTGGAATTGTTGGAATACACCACCAACCTATCCATGTAAGTTGGCGCGCATCCGACTTTGAATAGTCGGTCAGACCCGGCAGAGCAATACAATTGCCGGACTAGTTAGTTCAGTCGTCCGTCCACCGCATTAGCCTAGAACTGGGCGTGCCACAGCATGGGTCAAAAATAATCTTCGTGGCCAGATTCTAATTGATTTCCTTGAAGGCTGCATTTGCTGCCCTACCCGTTACTTGAAGAGGAAAGACAATGCACCCTGTGTTTGGTGTGCACCATGCAAGGCTCACTGCTACAACACCCCACCAAAGTGTTGTTGCTAGCGTGCTTTCGTATTTTGCGACGGCAGACTAATTTTTAAAGAAAATTGTATCTTAAGTTCACATCTACGACCCAAGTCATAGTGTAAGTAATTTTTAATTTTAGTATTATACTGATGTGTCTATTTCTTACTTTCTACAGGTGGTTTTTAGAGTGACGAACGCGTCGCAATAGATATTTCGGTGTCGTATTTAAATCAAGCACAATAAAAATCAGCGGACTATGTGCATGGTTGTAGTTGTGAATCTTTTGGTTAAAACAAATTTGGAAGCAAGTTGAATATGAAAAGAGAACACTGCTACACCACTAAATTCTCTCGATCCATCAAGAAGACTAAACTACTCACAGGAGACTTTGAGATTGTGCAGCCAATTGCGGAGCTTCGAATCAAATTGCAATACTAAGCCAGGCTTCAACCCTTTGAGCGACCCTCGTAGCGATAGTAGGAAGCTGGCAAGAATTATAGGAATTCGACCGGAACAGCAAACGCATCTCAAGCTCTCTTTTAAATTTTATTAGTGGATAAATTCAAAATTTTCAGCAACACAAATTTGGACCCTTTTTATGACTTTTTAATAATTATATTTCGGTATCAACACAATGCAAGTCTTTAATTTATTGAATGGGGGATTCGGGTTAAAACAGAATAGGATAAAACGATAAAAGGGTGGAATGGTTTTATGATATTAAATGTAGCGGCCAGAACCGTATGCATAGTTTTTATTTCATCTTCTATATAACAAATCGATAGCTTCCACGATTTCTGAGATCAATAAGCTCATGGTTTTTCTATATTTCTCCCATAAAACCAAAAAAGCCGAGTAATAACGTTGCAGTCGGGTGTAACCGACAGCGCAATACTTGTTCAGTGTAATAAACATCTACCCTAGACTTATTTTTGCACATTAAAATGTTAAAACCAATCTAGACGACAAACTAAACGAAATGCCATCATGAAAGTCAGTTCAGTTTTGACAAAGTTATAGAAGTTTGAAATATGGGAGCTATCAACGTTTTTGTCAGTTTTAATCTGTTAGCAAAGGTTTGGTCTATCTAGCTTTTAAACTGATGGAGATATATAGATTTTGGAGAATTCCACCGTCCCCAGTGGTCGCAATGTACAAATCTAATATACTCTTCACGGCAAATAATTATAATTGGGATCGATAATTATCGATTATTAATTTAAGCATATATATGTATATTTTTACTGTATCATTTCAATTTCCAAAAATGTATCCCATTAGGGATAATATTGACTCCATAAGATTTTTTGTCTTCATAGGATAATCCTCAGCTCTATATACTCGTAGCTTAATACTTGTCTAGTCAAGTCTGATATTTGTCCAAAAGGGTATTTCCTTTTATGCACCCGAAGATAAGCGTTCATTCATTTTGTCATTAAATCCTAATGCTTAAATATATAGAATATGTAACACAACAAAAAAATTCGACAGACTCTTAAAATGCCAAGAGCAGATCGAAAACAAATAACACAAAGTAGGCCTTGCAAATAGATAAAGTTGGCCATGACTTCGACTTCAAGCTGATTCTCAAGTTTTTCGGCACCAGGCCTTGGGACCTCTAAAGAATAATCATTAGTTTTCTGTCTTTCGATCCTTTCACTTCGACTAGCTTCTAAATTTTAATATAAATTTAATTTTCTTTAAAATTATACTCTATCCAAACTTAGTTTCCTAAAAATGTGCGGAGGCGGTTGCGGTGGCTGTGGACCATGCGGAGGTTGTGGTCCCTGTAATCATTGGCCATGCTGTGGCCCGCACAGTCCTCCTTGCGGTGCGCCGTCTCCGATTCCGTGCTCACCAGCGCCGGGCGTCTGTTGTCCGCCTCTGCCGGAAGGCGGAATACCCGATCCACGTGTCTGGAATTGTTGGAATACACCACCAACCTATCCATGTAAGTTGGCGTGCATCCGACTTTGGATAGTCGGTCAGACCCGGCAGACCAATACAATTGCCGGACTAGTTAGTTCAGTCGTCCGTCCACCGCATTAGCCTAGAACTGGGCGTGCCACAGCATGGGTCACAAACAATCTTCGTAGCCAGATTCTAATTGATTTCCTTGAAGGCTGCTTTTGCTGTCCGACCCGTTACTTGAGGAGGAAAGACAATGCACCCTGTGTTTGGTGTGCACCCTGCAAGGCTCACTGCTACAACACCCCACCAAAGTGTTGTTGCTAGCGGGCCCCGCGTTGATAGTTGCATTTTTGACAAATCGTTATTTGAAGAATTAAATTTAACGACACCTCCAATCTAATCGTAACCTCAACCCCAAAACAAACACCTAAAAACAAAGTAATTCTGTAAGTAATTGTAGTATTGTACTGATATATGCTTATTTCATGCTTTCTACAGGTGGCTTTGGCTCGTAATAGCAGCACGAGGAAAGCGTTGCAATAGATAGTTCGGTGTTGTATATAATATATAACAAATGCAAACAAATCAATATGAAAACTATGGACGGTTGTAGTTGTGAAACTTTTGGTTGAAACAAATTTGGAAGCAAGTTGAATCTGGAAAGAGGAAATTGTACATGGCATTAAAATCGCGCAAGCCAACAAGAAGACTGAACTATTCACAGAAGACTATGAGATTGTAAAAGCAATTTTCGTGCTTCGAGATGCAACATTCCCAAAATGCACTCGGGTCGCCGGAACAAAAAAAATCTCATTGTTTTTGACTCTTTGAAATTCTAAATTAGCAGTAATACAAAATGAGAAACCCTTTTTCAATTAACTTTCGGCGAATTATATTTTGGAAACGATAACATGGTTTTATTTGGGGGTGGTGATACGTTGGTAAAATAGCAAAAAATAGTCAATTAATTCAACATTTTAAAACGAACTAATAAATAAGATCAGCAATGCACTTCGATAAATAAATATATTGTAATGAATACAGGATTGGGATTTTTTCAAGTGCAGTATTTTCTTGAATTTATCATTGATCGTGCCTTGTCACACTCACAATAAAAAAAGCAGAGCAATGAGTAAAATGAAGTTAAAATGATTCGCATTTAAAGCAATGGTAAATTTCATCTATCCAGATTTGGTTGATGTGCATAATAATTTTGTATGCAAATTTTCTTATTAAATTATACACATGTAAATTACAAAATATATACGTCACTAAACATTTAATACACGTAGTAAAAACTATTTCTCCATATCCCTTGAGATTTGCTGTCTCCAGTTCTAGAATAACAGTTGTGAGCTGTTTCTTTGCCTGAATCTGAAGGTCGCGGTCCAAGCGTCTTATGCTTTGTACGATGAAATTGCCGTAATGGAATAGTTCAGTGGGCTCCGTTAGGCTGTTGTCCATAGCTGTCGATAGGCTTTTAACTGAAGAGATAATCATCGGATCATCAAAATTGGCGGTGCGTTTTCTCTTTGATGAGAGAGACGTCTCAGCAAGGGGCTTGGCGGAGGGGCTTGACTCAACGGAGTCTGTTGGAACCGGTTCTGGAAAATCCTCTTCCAGCTCAACTACAACTTGGGGACTCTTGGGATCGCTGTCGTTGGCGAATAACGAGTCCTCCGTATGAAAGCTGCTTTCGTCCGAGAATTCCAACTTCTATAAGATAAGGACAAAGAACGTTTAATTGATGTCACAAAATAAACCCATTTGAACATACATTTATGCTTCTCTTGAGACGGGTATTTACAGGGGGCGTGGAAGTTTCTAGCTGCAGCAGAAAATCCATTTTGGATTTGTTCTTCCAGTCAAGAATGTCATCCGGAGCATTGTCGTCTGTAATCTTTCTCTGGATTTTTCTGGTCTTCTGTTGCATGTACTTGTAATAGGATTTCAGATTGTTCCACTTTCTGCACACATCGGCTTAAAGAGCAATATAGTTACAATTATTAATAATTATTGTAATAATTAAGTTCACATATTTTCGTACCTTGTGCTACTTGGACACATGGATTGTATTTGGTGTTAATGTCCTCAGT
Organism: Drosophila robusta; assembly: GCA_035043565.1. NCBI lineage: Eukaryota > Metazoa > Arthropoda > Insecta > Diptera > Drosophilidae > Drosophila > Drosophila robusta. Next base: position 3,949,807 of record JAWNMW010000583.1, on the reverse strand, counting down.
CAGCTTCTGCCAGAAATCATTCTTCATGTGCCTCAGTTTGTAGAGTGGACTCATTGGGTTCCACAGATACTCTTCGGCATGGACGCTGGCAATAATAAAGTCGGTTATTTCGTCCGTAAACATGGATTCTATCATTTTAACACGGTTAGTTCTATTTGTTTACACTTTTAACAATTATTAACACAATATGTGGCCGCGATTAGCGTTCTCATTGCATTGTTTATTGTAGAACGGAAGAGAACGCGTGTGAAAAGAGCAGCTTCGTATGTCTGAGGATTTCTGACGTTGACCTGCATGGTCACACTCTTTAATTTAAATAAACGACTGAATGTGAAATCTGTAATTTGCTCGAGCCGTGAACTGTTTTGATTAGATACAAATAGAATTATGAAATATCTGGCAGTTGGTAATTAACTGTCTTATTTTATTTAATTAAATAAACCTAATGCTAATTGGTATGAAATCAAACTTCTGTTTGAGAAAATATTTTCTATAAGAAAACAATTAATTATATACATATATATTTTTAGTTGTTTTTTTTTAAACTATTAACCTAACTATATTGAAATAGCATTAGCTTCTAATACCCTTCGGCTACATGCATGGACCAGTCTGGGCTTCGAACGCGGATTCTCGTTGTTCTTTTTTGGGCTCTTTTCTAGAATATGATTTGAATACAAAAAAGTGTAAGAAAAGTAGGCCTGGAAAATGCATAAAGCAGGCCATGACATTCACCTCAAATTGAGTTTTAACTTTTTTGGATCGAGGCTGTGAGCCTCCCAAAAAATAATCATTAGTTTTCTACCTTTCGGACCATTCATTTCGCCTAGCTTCAAAATTTTAATCAAAATTCTAAATTTCCTTAAAAATTAAATAAGTAAGTTTGAGAAAATATGTGAAGAAATAGTTTCTTAAATTGTTTGGGGCTTGTGTTATATGGGAGAATAATGATTGCATTTTTTTCGTCATGTAGAAAATAAATCAGGATGTGTGACCCATGTTGCGGACCTTTTGAGGTGAGTATTCGAGTGGTTTGTTTAGGGACCCACCGTGTGTGGGATGTGTATTCGTGCACCCGACAAGGATAAGCATAGGGCGAAAAGTTGATTCACCGCCAACGTTATGTTCCAACAATTGTTCGTAAACAGTCTGGTGCCCCAAAATCGTACACTGCGGCGCAATTGGACGCACTGCCACAGACGGCACCGCGCATGCCGCCACCGTTCCCAAAGAGCATAACCGTGCAACAGCCGCCCCGGCTAATATGCAAGAAGAGAATCGTTTTCACCGAGAAAATAATTCCAGAGCCGATGGTCGTGAACCGTTGCCGGGACATCTCGGTGCCCAAGGTGGTGGAGACGACGCGTGTGATTAAGGTGCCAAAGTTGATCTGGGTCTCGCAGATGATTCGCGAGCCAAGGGTCGTCTACTTCCCATCGACGGTACCGGATCCCTATGTGGTCTGCTATCCAAAGAAAGTGGCAGAGCCCCGAGAGGTCTGCCAGACGATACTCTGCCAGCCGAAGCCTCAGGTTATTGACATACCGCCGCCCCTCGAGTACTGTTGCTATGCGAATGGACCGATTAGCTATAAAGAGTCGCCGCCTTGCCCACCGTTTGCCGGCAAGGGCTGCACTCCATTGCCCACCTTTGGCACGCATCAATACCCGATGTGCGAACCTCTGCCTTGCGGACCAACCTATGGACCCTGTGGACCCTAAACTGATGGACGTTCCCCTGACACTACTTGTGTGCATCGACTGTATATACACATTGTACACTCTGACCAGACAGCTGGTTAAGCTGTCGGCTCGTTATCCTAAAGGGATGGACAAGATGAGCCCGACGAACCGTCAAGGCGAGCAACATTGATTGCACAGGCTTGGATACGTAACTAATCTTGATCGGGGCGTGGCGATCTAGTGATGCTCGCCTTGCCGGAGATTATTGTAATCGCATATGTTTGATCCTTGTCAGAAAACACGAATACACGTATCAAGCAAATCTGAAATCCTAACGTATTCTCTTTCATCCCCGATCCTCCTTCTACTCTGCAGCCCAGGGGCTGTCGCAGTCGCGAATTGCGCTGTGGCATTCTATATACGTCCTGCGATTGCATCAAGCGCAACGGTCTGCAAGACAAATGTCCGAGGGCGGCATGTCAAGGACGGCCACCTTGCATGTGCTTCCCGTTCCCCACCTGCGGACCAGCGTCATTCCCATTGCGCTTCGCCAACATGACCATGGGCGTCAACAACAAGCGCATGCGGTGTGCCGCGACTGCTGCGACTTGCGCCGGCGGTGGTGGCCTTGCTCGTGCCTGTGGCGGCTGTTGCGGAGGTTGTTCTCCCTGAGATCTCGATCCGTTCCATTAACCGTGCTGTGGTCCGTCCGCTTCCCAGCGGTCCGATTTGTCCGTTGCTCCAGTTGGTCCCACGTTGTCCGTGCCACACTCCGTCCGTTCCTTCGCGTGCCACAGCATGGGTTAAAATGGACAGTTTGTTGCCAGTTCCTAATGCATAATTAATTTAAAGGCTGTTGATCGCGACCTATTGTTTGACCTGGAAGTACAATGCACACTGTGTGCATGACGCAAAGCTCACTGCTACGACACGCAAAGGATCCGCACATTTAGTACCGTCACTAAAACACCTCATCACTGAACTTGTTAATTTTTAAGGAAATTAGTCCAATCTCTTACTAACCCACACATCCTCGGAGTAAAAGTGAGTAATCCAACCATTCTTCCATTTTCGCCTGCTCAATTTGTTGCTTCCGTTCTCAGGTTTCTGCTCGGTAAAATCAAGTGTAAACATATGATGGTTTGTTGTTGTATGTTTATCGAGAGCGAATCAAGGAAGGTTAAAGCCGTAACACCTGGGTATAATCTCCATGAACGCGATCTACGGATGTATTCGTAAAGTTTCGATTGGTACAAATTTCGAAGCAAGTTGAAATTGCCCAAATTTAGAGTTTACAAATTTTGGAGAAGGAAGAGAAGGAAAGTGAACTGTTCGCAGAAATCATTAACAAATTGCGGGCATTTATGGCGCTTCGAATTCAGATGGCATAAGTATGCCCTCAATTCCTTGGGCAGCCCTCGGAGCGTCAAAAAGAAGCCTGTAGACAAATATCGCATGCGTTTTAAAGTTCTAACTCGAAAAAAAGAATCGATAAATTTAAATATTAGATATACGACTTTGGTTAACTTTTGAAAAATTAAAAATGAATGATTTGAATGATGGCTTTTACGTGGCGTGGGGTCGATTTGACTGGAATTCTTTTATATCTGAAAGTTGAATACAATTAATTTGACGTAGTTGAACGTAATTGTTATACTTGCCAGGCGCAACAATAGTTGCATGTTTTCGCTATTATTTTATTTCCATTTGCCGGACACTTTTGAAGCCTGCAGCAGATGTTTACATTTTGTCAGTGTGACCGCAAGCAGTTAATGCAAAAATACTGTATATACGTAAAATTAATGTTTCACACGAGTGCGCATATAGTGTCTCAAACATTAACAATTTGCTGTTAGACTTTGTCTTTGTCGCTTAGGCACCATTTTATTTTAATATATTTCCGTATTAGTAGTATAAATGTCATGAATGCAATCGTTTAATAAGTGCTGCCCATTATGTTAGGTAATAAAGCGGTCAGCCTGTGTTCGCTTCGTTTAATACCATGGAAAGTGCTGCCAAACGAATGCTTCGTTAAGTTCTCAATTGGCGCGAACAGCTGTTATATTTGAATTTGAAATATAACGCGGTCGTATTTATATGGAGTTGAAAACAAATTATTATTGACATAAAATACAATACAATGCGTAATCATTGAATTTTGAATGATTTATTTTGATGCAATATTGGCATTTACTTAACTGCTTACATATATTAGCATAATCAATTATGTACAACAATTTAATACTAATTCGTTTGTTTTTCGCACTCGCTTTGTGTATGCTTAATGTTTATAACTAATGGATGGAATGCTTTAAGTTTTCTACATAAAACAACGTGGGGCGTTCGTCGGCTAACATAATCTCGTCTCTAAAAGTATTTTATGCAAACTAGAAACTACGTCGCGAAACTGAGTGGTAAATGGAGAATGATTGGGCGTGGGCGTGGGCGTGGCCGCGGGCGCGGGCTCCACTACATGGCCGTCTCCAGGGGCTGGCTGTGACTGCGTCCGTTGGCGTGCAACGGCACCAGGCCGCCGTCGCCGGCCTCGCTGTCGAAGTCCGTCTCGAGCAGCGCCTCCGACTTGGAGCGGTGATAGGGATTGGGCGGCGTGGGCGTGGGCGTGGCGGGCGACGCCTGCTGCGCCGCCGTTTGGTAAACAGTCTTTGGGCGCGGCGCCGCCGGCGGCTGGGCCAGCGGCCTGGGCGTGCGATAGTGCGACGTGGGCGCCTTGCTGCTGCGCACCGCCGTATAGTAGGAGTCCGGCCGTCGCATGTCCGCGGGCGAGGCCTGCTGCTGCTGCTGCTGCGGCGGCACGGCCGGCGCCGGCCGGTACAGCGACGACTCCGTCGAGTAGTTGAACTGGTCCAGCTTCTGGTCGAAGGGCAGGGAGTCGCCGCTGCTGCGCTGCGGCATGAAGCTGCTGTGCGAGCTGCGCTGGTACTCCGGCAGATTCTGCTTCAGCTCGTTGAGAAAGGCCAGGCCCGGCTGGCCGCGGCGTCCGCCCACGCTGCTGCCGCCGCCGCCGCCGCCGCCGCTGCCCGCATCCGTGCGCAGCGGCAGCGTGCTCGCATTGCCGTAGTAGTCCGAGCCCGCCTCGTCGGCCTCCGCGTCCGTGTGGTGTATGATGGGCGTGTCCTCCGCGACGCTGGTGCTGATCGAGTTGGCGCGCGTGCCGCCGCCATAGGTCGAGTTGTCCCGGAAGCCCTCGTTGCGGTAGCTCAGCTCGAAGGCGTCCGGCCCCAGGGCGGCGGCGGCGGCGGCCGCTGCCCGGGCGCGATGCGCGCTGCCCTTCGAGATGGTGGCCACCTTGTGCGGCTGCTGATCCTGGGCGGCGGGCCGGAGCGCGTTCTGGTTGACGTACTCGTTGTAGTGGGGCTTCTGCTCGTAGCCGCCCTCGAAGCTGCCCGCCTCCGAGCTGAGCACGCTCTTGTCCATGGAGTCGATGGAGCCGTTGGCCACCATCTGCTTGTAGTCCTGGCTCTTCGAGAGCGTGCCATTGCTGGACATGTTCTGGAGTCGCAACCGAAATGAAAATAAACGAAAGCAAACAAAGGAAAACTCAACTAAGGAGAACTCAAAAGAAACGGGCGAAATCATACATAATTGGGCCGGCGGCGCAGGGATCCCTGGGGATCGATGCTGTTGAGGCTGCGCAGGCTCTGGCGGATGCTGTTGCGGCGCTGCAGGCGCTGCACGTGCCGGTGCTTGGACTTGGCGAACCAGCAGAAGGCCACCAGGATCAGCAGGATGATGGCCAGCACGAAGGCCGAGATAATACTAATGGCAAAAATGTCGGCGCGCCAGGACAGCGGATCGATGATCACCTACAGATGGGGCAGGTATCAGTCTGATATATATTTGGTGGCATTGGGTATGGGGTATTACCCTCGGGTCCATTTCGCAGATGAAGCCGCGCTCCTTGCCGCAGTCCTCCACCTCGATCTCGCCAAAGACGAAGCTCGTGCAGCGCTCGATGTGATTGTAGTCCTGGATCCAGACCTTCTCCGGGTACTTGAGGTGCCGCATCTGGCTCTGCAGGTACTTCCACAGCGTGGTGCTGTCGGTGCGTATGAAGGGCATCGTCGAGTTCTCCGAGCGACAGAAGTCGCGCGCCTCGTGGAACGACATCGGCGCGCCCACGTAGATGAAGCAGGTGTCCTGGACCAGCGCCCAGCCCGGCGGGCATTTGCCGTCCAGAATGGTCTCGTTGTTCATTTGGAACGGCACGGCCAGCACCTCCAGCAGCATGGGATCATCTGCCGGGAAAACAGAGGAGGTGAGTCAAAAGTTTGCGGGCCCCTTTTTAGGGCGTGGCCAACCGTTTTTATCCCTGATGCGGGACTGCACCGAAATGGAGTTGTTGTAGCTCCAGTAATTGTGACGGGCGTCGATCTTGGAGCTCCACGTCTCGAAGGTCCTTCAGTGAAAAATGGGAGGAGTTCGAAATTAGCAAAAGTTTTGAGTGGATACCAAAGACCAAGTGCTTACCTGTTTTCATAATCAAAGCTCATACTACGTGTTGAGGAAGAGAGAGGGAGAGAGTTGTAGAGGGGAGAGAGGGAGAGTAAAGTAGACAGTTTGATATAAGTTTAATAATGGCACGAAGTGAAGTCTGGAGTGCTATGCAGAAGTCAAATAATAACCTAATTTAAATGTACTTAGATAAAACCCTTCAGTTTAAAGTTTAAGTTTAAGTTTAGATTAGGGAATCTTGAATGTCGAAATATAATATTTTGTTTCACGAATTTACTTCAATTAGATTAGCTATGTAAGTGTGAATATATTTTCATTTAAGGCTTTTGTTATTAAAAAAATAGTGAAATATTTAAAGAATAGTTAAGAGACTAAAACTACAAAAATCTCAGGTGCCTAAAATATATTGTTTTTGGCGATTAGAAACCTAATCCTAGGAATTCGCTGAGAATCTGTTACGAATCCCATCCTAAGGTTTTACCAAATTGAAAAGAAATTGTTAACTGATCCTGGGAAATTCCGATATATATCAGCCCCAAGTTTTTGCGGATTCCTTATTCCTCCTACATATTTCCTTTCAATTTCCCTCTAATTAAGTGACCCTTAGGCTCAGATGCTGGGTAAATATAGATGTAGACCTTTTAGGCTAACCAACTTACATGGAGTTATTGACAGTCAGCAGCTCATAGTCGTTCTCATAGTTTTCGAATATGTTGTCCACGTATTGCTGGCCCGCGGTACCCGCCACAATCGTCGCTCGCGACATCCAGTTGGTGGCCACATTCCTGGATTGAAATACTGGTTAAGCCCAAGTCCAAGTTATCTGTCTCTTCAGTTTACCTGTAGAAACCGTTGTGCGCCGTTGTCTGGTAGATCTGCAGGCGGACCTTCTCAAAGCCGGACACCTCCATAATGCGACCGCCCACATTGCTGTGGACGTAGTTGTAGCTGAAGTTGGAGACCACCTGGCAGAGTCGAATGACCTCTTCGTAGCCGGCCATGTTCTGGGCAAAGTAGTTGCGGTAGAGCTCGACCTCCTGGTAGGGCGACGACTGGCGACCCTCCACGAACAGAGCTGGACGATTGCGATTGCGCATAAAGAGATTGTGGTGCACAAAGCCGCGCAGCGAGGTGGCCGTGCCGCGGGAATCCGCACGTATGCGCAGACCGCCCTGATTCTCCAGCAGCAGATTGTTCTGCAGAGACAGAGTTGAAGATGAGTGCGCAAGGGTCGATGGGACTACTCACCATAAAGTACAGGGAGTTCATGTTCTGCACGTCCAGGTTGAGCGCCGAGGCGCAGGTCGAGAAATTGCCATAGAGCTGCTTGCAGTTGCGCTCGATGCGGTTGCCGATCAGCGTCAGCGTTGGCGTGACCTCGCCCGCCGAGGCGTACCTGACGGCGCCCTTCATGGCGCCCGAAATGTGCGTGTCCGTGATGTTGTGCAGCGCATCGCGATCTGTGGGCAGTTCAAAATAAGGTAAGATCAATAATACTAAACAGCTTGGTGCTGGCCTACATTGTCCCAGCGTGGAGATGGGCACCGTCACGACCTCCGCTATGAAGCCGTGCGTCTCCGGGGCGCCACTGGCGACCAGCTGCAGGCTCAGCGTGGGTCCCTTCGTCTTGAAGAAGGAGCGCTGGTTGTCCGTGTCCGACTCGATTTTGCCCAGATAGGTGGCCGTCACATTGTAGATGTCGCCGTCGTAGAGCTTGATGAAGTCGGTGCGTCCGTAGAGCTTTGAGTGGTTGAACAGGTTCGACTGCAGCAGCCGGAAGCCGATGGGCTTGGCGCGGAAGGCGGAGGTGAAGATCTTGACGCAGTTGACGGGATTGTTGTCGTACTTGTAGTAGACCAGCATGCGCTCCTCGATGGTCAGCACCTTCTGGGGATCGCAGATGTCCACCAGCGAGAAGAGCTTGTAGGGCAGGTCGAGCTGCTTCAGCGGCGTGAAGCTGGACTCGTCGCTGTCGCGACCCTCGCCGCTCAGCGAGACGATGCTGATGCCGGTGCCGAGGGTCCGGTTGATGTTCAGATGGTTGAGGTTCAGCTTGCCGGTGGGCGCAACCAGATTGATGCCATGGTTGGCCGAGTTCTCGATGCGGACCGAGCTGATGCTGGGGTTCTTGTGTACGGCCTGAATGGCGGCTGTTTTGTGATTGTGAAGGATGCCCGCCTGCTCGATGCGCACGAACTCCAGCCGGCTCTCGCGGTCGAGCGTCTGGCCGTGGGAGCGCGTGTTGTGCAGCCGATGCTCGTACTGGATCTCCTCGAACTTGGAGTTGGCGAACCGAATGCCGCCCCAGTAGACCTCGTCGTCGGCGAGCCCGTTGCAGCTGACAAAGACGTACACGTCGTCCCAGCGACACTCGTGCCGATGGCCGTACAGCTGGCCGTTGAGCCGCTCGGCGCAGTCCTCCATGCGCTCCTCGTCGCCACGACACTCCAGCGGTTGCACCCACGACCAGATGCGCGTCAGCGAGTTCGTGTGGAACTCGATGCGGCGATCGTGGCCGTAGTAGACGTTCAGCGGATCGAAGCCCAGCTCGCGGCAGACGACCTGCGCGTTGCGCTCCGTGAAGCGACCGTCGCAGATGGGCACCCACTGCAGTGTCGTGTGATTGAAGTACTCGAGGAAGCCCTCGTTCTGGCCGTACGGCCCGTCCGCATCGCCCGTACAGTTGCTGGCGCTGGTGCACAGCCGTATGGCATCGAAGTCCGTGAGCGCGGCGCTCATGTCCTCCAGGGCGCGTTTGCGCGGCGGCGTCGCCAGCAGCGACTCCTTGCTGGCGTTCCGGAACGGACGCATCACAATCGGCGACTCCTTGTAGCCGATGGCCAGCAGGGTGCCCAGCACCAGGATGCCCACGTTCGGCTCGAACTCGAGCGTGACGCCGTGCTGCACGGTCAGCGTCGTGCCCGGCATGACGGTGATATCCGAGGCGATGTAGTAGGGCCTCGGCTGCTTGGGCAGCGTCAGGTCGCGATAGACGCGCCCGCCGCGATACGTGGCCGGGTCGGCGTCCTCGCTGGGCGGCGCGACCACCGAGACGCTGGCGTCGTAGCTGTCCTCGATGAGGAACGGCTGGTAGATCACGTCCGCGTGATCGTTCCAGTTGTCAAAGTCGAAGATCTTCGACTCGATGTGGGCCACGTCCAGGCTGCCCCACCAGTTCTCCGTCGCGTAGAAGTAGTTGTTAAGGCGCGCCGAGCGCACGCCCGCCACCAGATTGTAGTCCATCGCGTTGTCGGCGATCAGGTTCCGGTAGAGCCGCACGGTCTGGACGCCGTCCAGCCGTATGACGGCGCTGGGCAGCTGGTGCTGCTTGCGCAGCCGCCGGGCGGCCCGCAGGTAGTGGCGATAGTCGGACATCATGGTCACGATCTGGTTGCCCTTGAACGTGTTGTACTCGATGCTGGCCGGTACCTGGCCGACGATCTCGCTCAGGCTGTCCGCCTTGAAGAGCAGCACGAACTTGGCGCTGTTCGCCTCGAAGCGATTGTTGTCGAAGCGCAGCCGCTTCTCCATGCCGTCCAGCGAGACGAGCGCGCCGGGACAGTTGTTCGCCAGGAACACGTTCGAGGTGATGTTGAAGACCGCGTAGTGGCCGTAGATGCCGATGTGGAAGTTGCGATTGCGCTGCCACGTGCTGTTCCCGAAGTAAACGGAGTGCGTGAAGTTCTCGTTGTACTGCCAGACGTAGGGCAGGGCCACCTGGAAGCCGCCGTGGGCGTTCTGCTCGACGGTCGTGTCCTGCAGCACGTAGTGGAAGAGATTGTTGGAGGAGCGCAGGTCCTTCGACAGCTGACGGATGCCGTACCCGTTCTGGCTGATCAGCGAGCCATTTATGTGCAGGCTGACCTCCGAGAGGTTGCTGGCGATGATGTCCCAGAAGGGCGACTTGATCAGGACGGCCTCGCGCTCGTTGAAGCTGAGCTCCGAGTTGATCAGCCGAATCGACTCGTTGGCCTTGCGCAGGTAGAGCTCCCCGTTGTCGCCCACGTAGCGATTGTAGTAGTAGCCGGTGATGCCGCGCAGGTTCTTCTGGATCTTGGTGGATCGGATGGTCAGCGTGGGTACGGCGCCGCTGACGATGCGATTGCGCACGTTCTGGACGGGCGCCGTCACGGTGGTCAGCATGAGGACGGCGCCGCCGAGCGCCTGCGGTCCGCTCTCGTAGTAGATGATGATGCCGTAGCTGCTGCTGGTCGCCGGGAAGACGTTCAGGTCGCGCTTCACCAGCCACAGGTCGCTGCGGATGTTCTCCGTGCGGGCGTTCAGGATGCTGATGCTCTCCGTGGACAGGTTGTGAATGGGATTGAGCAGCTGGATGCCGATCACATAGCCGGCGGGGCACTGCACCACGATCTTGCGGCTAACGGACTGGCCGAGCAGCTCCTCGGTGCGAATGTACTTGTGCTCGAAGGTGCCCAGATCGATGTTGGCCGACTCGTGGGGCAGCCGGTACGGATCGTAGTCGGTGTCGTACGCGTTGAAGTCGCGCGCCATGTTGAACCAGCCGCCGATCTCCTTTTGGTCGAGCGAGGCGATCACCGGATCGTGCGAGACGCCGCTGCCCCGATTGTCCCTGATGATCGAGCCGGAGATGCGAAAGTCGAGCTGCTTGAGGCTGATGCCGCTGCCGCGATTGCCGGCGAACTCCGAGTTCTTGATGTTGTTCACCGACTTGCCCGCATAGATGTCCGCATAGATGACGCCCAGGCCGTCCTGCAGGTTGTCCACCACGCGCACGTTCTCCAGATTGTGGCGCGCATGGTCCATCTGCAGCGCCGGCCGGAACGAGTTCGTCGTGTAGTCGAAGAGGCCCGCCTTCTCCACGGTGACGTACTGCAGGTCGGCCCGCTCCGCGAGCATGCTGAACCGCACGCCCGCCCAGGCGCCCTCGTAGCAGCGCAGGCCCACGTCGTTCTCGTGGCTGCAGCTGTGCTCGAACTCGTGCTCCGCCCGGCAGCGGGTCACGTCGCGATCGTGGGCCGTGCAGCGCACGTTCGCCACGAGGACGTCCTCGGTAGTGCCGGCGCTGGGCAGCTGCGAGCGCAGCAGGCGCCAGTCCTGCGGATTGAGCGAGTAGCCCAGCTGGTGGCACACCAGCGCCGCGTTCAGCACGTTCCAGCCGTAGTCGCAGACGGTGCCCCAGCGACCCTTCAGGTACAGCTGCAGGCGACCCTCGTGCGCGCCCGCGCCCCCCACCAGACGCACGGGCAGCCGGGGCGCGCCGTTGGCGTCGGCGGCGGGCAGCGGCTCCGTCTCCATGTCGACGGCCTCCGTCTCGCTGTCCAGGTCGATGGTCTCCGTGTCGTTGTGCTCGCCGATGATCGTCTCGCGCTTGAGCGTGAAGAGGATGTCGTCGGGGCGGCGGCCGCGCGCCTCCAGCTTGCCGGCGACCATCATGCCGACGCTGGGCTCGAAGCGCAGCGTGGTGCCCGGCTGGAGGATGAGCTTGCCGCCCGGCCGGATGTTGATGTCCTTGGTGACGGTGTAGGTGCCGGCGGGCACCATGTCCTGGCCGTCGACCTCGCCGCCGAGCACATCGCTGCCCTCGTGATAGAAGCGCGGCACGACCGTCGAGACGGTGATCATGGCCGTGGAGCCCGGATTGGAGCTGTGCAGCAGGTACGGTATGTAGTTGATCTTGGCCAGGTTGTAGCGATCGTTGCGATGGAAGAGCCGCGCATAGATCCGATTCTCGTCCGTGTGGCCCAGCCAATTGCAGGTGGCATTGATGATCTGGCTCTGGTCCGTCAGCTGCGAACCGATCTCGTACGCCGAGTCCAGGTTGTGCAGTATATTCCGGTAGATGTCCACGTTGCTGGAGCCCACCACCACGGGCGCGGCGACGCGCGACCGCGGATTCAAGCGGCCGGCGCCATCGCTGCCCTCGCTGCCGGCGATGAGCGGACCGAAGGCCTCCGTGATGTTGTTGCTGCGCACAAAGTTGCGCGTGAAGAGGACGTACTGCACCTCCGGCCGGCTGTAGGGCGACAGCGCCAGGGAGACCACGTGCAGGCCGCTGTTGCGCATGAAGTAGTTGCTATGGATGATCAGGCGTACCGGCAGGTAGTTGAACTCCTGGTAGATGTAGTCGTTGTTCACGTAGATGCAGCCGTACGACCCGAACCGGAACATGTTGTACTCGATGCGACCCTGCAGATTGAGCGCGGGACTCAGATAGATGGCGTTCGCCTGGCTGTACTTGAACAGGTTGTGGCCCAGCTGGAGCTGCATGTTCGGCTGCCCGGTGTCCGTCGCCCGGTAGCACGACTCGATGAACACGTCGTTCTGCTGGCTGCCGTTGAAGCTGTTCCCGGTGATGTTCACCCAGATGGGGCGGCAGTAGTTGCCGTGAAAGACGCCCATCTCCAGGTTGCCGCCGATCTGCGAGTACTCCACCACGCTGGTCTGGTTGAACGCTATGTACTCGACGCGCTCCACGTCCGTGGTCTCGTTGAGCCAGGTGGCCACGCCGTAGCCCCGATTGCCGCTGATCGCCGAGCGCGAGACGTTCCGATTGCCGCCGTAGTAGGTGATGTTGATCCCGGCGCCGTTGTTGAAGCTGATGTTGCTGCCGGTGATGTTGACGTCGCCGGCGCCGCTGGTCACGTGGACGCCCGCCACGTGCCCGTTGCCGGACACGGAGCTGGCGTGCACGTGCAGCCGCGAGCGCATATTGTCGATGGCCACGCCCCGGCCGCCATTGTCCTCGACGGTGGAGTGCGCGACGCGCAGATCGTACGCCACCGAATCGCCGGAGGTGATCCGGAAATAGCCGCTCGCCTCCCGCCTGGCATCCGCCCGTATGCGCACAAACATCTTGTCCCGCGTGCTCGTCACGCTCTGCGGCCGCGTAAAGTTCCGGGCCCGCCACGAGAAGAGCAGGCGATCGTTGGTGGAGGCGCCGTCGAAGATCTCGACGGTGGCCGTCTCGTTCTGCTGGAGCACGAAGTGCTCGAAGTGCAGCGTCAGATAGTAGCCGGGCCGGGTGAAGAAGTACTTGCTGCACTCCTTCGCCGAGCCGGCGTAGTACTTCTGCGTGAAGGACAGCGAGATGGGGTACGTCTGGCCGGAGGTCGTCGGCAGCGTGCAGAAGTCGTAGATGCTGGCGCGGTCCGTGCGCTCCGTGCCGCGCAGATCGTGGCCGACGTACTTGACGCCATCGGCGGCGTTGTCCACCACCGAGCAGCCCTCCAGCTGGACGAGGCCCTGGCTGGAGTTGACGAAGACGCCGATGCCGTTGCTCCGCCGTACGGTCACGTTCTGCAGCTGGAAGCCCGCCCAGGGCCGCGTGCTGTTGAAGCCCGTGTACGCCGAATGGCTGATCACCACGTGCTCCATCTGCGGCGGCAGGCCGTGCACCTCCAGCGCCGACCTGGCACTGAATCCGGCCCCGTTGCCCGCCCGCACGATGTCCACGTAGCCGAGCCGCGACTCCGACTGCGCCGCGTACACCGTGTTGTCCCGCCCGAGCGACTTGCTCGACGGCGCGTCGTCGAAGTAGAGGCCGCGCCAGTGGCCCAGCGGCTCCGCGTGCACCGGCTGGCACTGGACGCCCAGATCGTTGTGGTAGTCGCACGACCCGGCGCCCATCTGCCGCGAGCTCCACGCGCACTCCACCAGGCTCCGCTCCCCGCCGCGGCACCGGGGCTGCTCGTAGAGCAGGCGCGGATAGTAGCCCGGCGTGCGCTCCACCCAGTTCCAGAAGCGACCTCCCCGGTAGCCCAGCTGCGTGCAGGCCACCGCGTAGTCGGTGAGGGTCCAGCTGGAAGTGGACTATCATTAGTGCGAGCTAACATATCGGAGCGACTGTATTCTTTAGAATTCAGTTTTGCGGATCACGTAGTTATTAAAATGTGGATAAGCCTTATCAAATGGAAGTTTAGCTTGGGGCATCTCTAAATTCGCAACTGGTGTGGATAACGTGAATTAGAATAATTTATGCGTGGATACTTAAAGCAGTTTACAGAATTTACCCGGCATTGCCCGGGCCAATTTTACACTTTTAACTTAGCTTTTGTTTTTGGCCAATTTCTAGTCGGATGTAAATTTTCATAAACTATTGTTTTTTTAAATCTTTTTTTATATTTCTTATATTTCTATGTCACTCATGAAGAATAATTTGAAATCCAATCGGAGCAAAATTTTAACATCCGTGCAAACAACTTTAGATCTTCATTTTAAAATAAGAATTTGATTAAAGAATTTCCATAAAATAAAAAGCTTTAAATGCGGAAGATATCTAAGCATTTTCCAAGAATAAATATTGACTTCTTTACGCAACCTTTAAACAATTAACAGACAGCAAATGCATAAAATATCTAATTTTGTATAATTCTAATCTCGGCAAATCTACAGTAATCGATGGGAATCTGTGAAAAATGCTGACTTACTTTCTAGAATTGGAGCAAACTGAACGCCAGGCGCCCTTGTGGAATAACTGTAGTCGTCCCTCCACGGGGGTTGGTCCATCCACCAGCCGAATGCCCTTCTCCTGATCATCTGGCAGTTCCATTTTATAATTTGCAGTATTACTTTGGGATTTTAATACTATACGAGCTGTGGGAGTTCCCTGCAAAAATATATATAAAGAAATTTGTATAACAAGCAGAGTAAGACCCAAAAGAATATAGTCAAAAGTAATTTTGTTGAGCTTAAGTAGCAAAATTCTTATAAATACCAAATTCTTTGAAATTCTACTTCATATAAGTAGGAATTACTGGGAATTAATACAGGAAGTCTTAAATCAAGTACAAAAATTTCAATATCTATAGATACAAAAATTCAACTTAATAAAATATATCCGGATTTACTGGGAATGAGTACAAAATATCTTAAACTCAGTACAACGAATCATAATATCTATGGTGAGGAAAAAACAATCAATTTTTCTGGTTAACCATATAGTGGGGTTCTCGTTAGTTCTCATAGAGTTCGCATCTTCCGTTTATTACTTAACAAATAAATAGTTAAATAACGTATTCTTAAAGTGCTAATAGAGTATCTAAGAGTTCTTCAGATATTTTCCCGATTGCAGATATCGTCGTGAATAGTAGAAACTCAGAATGTGTCTGAATGCAAATGAGATGTGAAAGGCGTGGCGATGGTAATGGAAAAGCCAAGCGATGTGTATGAAAACACTTTTCCACATTTCTATTGCATATTTTGCTTTGTGTGCAATTTTCGTATAATTGTCAGGTGTGAAATTTTTTCTTTCTGATTATTTTCAAGTTTCACCTCAGCTTTTGAACTCTCACACGCAACGCGAAGTGGAAAATTGTTGAGTTTTTTAGTTTTTGTTTTTCACTTATTCAATTATGATTATTTTCTCGCCCGTTGACCTTCGTTTTGCAATGAAAAATCATCTGTCAAGACCTGGGTATATATGAGTATATGGAATCTACAGTTAATTAACACCTATGCATTGCGCATGATATTGATGATGATAGAGATGATGATGATGATGATGCTGCTCCCAGCAACGCCCACGGAGGCAATTGACAAAACACCAAACAATTTTATTTAATTAAAACCAGACAAGACCAAACTCTGCCAGGTCAAAAGATGAACTAGATGATTCACGACTATTTTGCATAGGAAACTAGTAGAAAAGAAAAGTAAAGATGTTTTTTTGGCAGCTTAGCTAAGACTTGGATCGGTGCGTAGTTAAAGGCGAGCTAATTTGCCCATTTGCAGCGTAATGCAAACATCAATTATGCGACGTCGTTCACTTAAATCTAATTAACCCCTAATGACCTCCTGACCGCTGATTAAGTGACGGCGCGGAACGGAAGAGAGCGGGGCGTGGCAGGGGGCAGGGGCAGGGCGGACATGCAAAGTAAATGCAACGGCAGCAAAAAGAGTTTGTTCTTTGAAGTCGTCGGTAATTGTTATTATTGTAATTGGAATCGTGCCACGATTCGTTATTGAGGAAGTGAACTTGGTCTGACCCAATTATGGGCGAGCTCAAGTCGAGCGAGGCATGCGCCGACGCCCTAACCTACCGCTATAAACAGTACTCGGTGCTGAGTACTCGATGCCGACCACTCCGAGCTCAAATGGGGCCCTTATCGCACTGAATAAATCCGGCAAACGTAATCTTATCAGTTCAAAAGTCAACAGAGAACAAAAAAAGTGAATGCTACGAGTCTATCATTGCCGTTACTCACCTGTTACCTGATAGCAACAGGTGCCCCGCCAACGCTTAATCATTCGCAATACTCAATGGAGCGAAATATGAAAGTTACGCTTGGCTGACTACCTACATACCCTGTACCAAAAAACTGTAAAACTAGGCAGCAACTACGGGTTGAGTTGAAATATATTGTAAGGTGGAAATTCAGATGTTATAAATTATTAAAGGAAATTTCGCAATTGTTTTAAGCAAGGTTCGATTTAAAATAATGCCAGAAATAATTGTTTTAATAATAATAATATAATTTAATAATAAAATAATTAATAATTTAATAATAAAATAATTTCAAAGCATTATCCTTATCACAAAGTCAGGTAATTTTAGTAGGAGTAATATTTGGAAGGAAGATATCAAAGAAGAAATATATAAAAACTAAAAAAAATGCTCGCAAGCTTCAAGCTTTGAAGTAAGAAATATGGAACTTATAGATCAGAAACTAATTATAGTATTTATAAAACACAAAATTTAAAACTGTGTTTGAAACAGATTTCTGTAAAATAAAATTTTAATGCGAAAATTACAAATAAAACTAAACATTTTAAATTATATTCTCCTGATATTTTTATATTATTTAGAGGTTATATAAAAAGAAACCATATATATTTGGGTGCTCTGAATTTTGCTCTTCAGAGGAATAATACATTAGAGCTGCTTTGCACAGCTAAAATGCCCACCCGCCTTTCGACTGCAGGGTATGTCTGTTCCATTGTCAGCACTTACCACAGCTTGCAGCACGCCGCGCACTTTGAGTCCTTTGGTGGGCGCGAACTCGACGGTCACGCCCGGCTCGATGGTCAGGCGGGCGCCGCGCACGACCTCGAGGTCCTCGCGTGCCAGGTACGGGCTCTCGCTGAGGCGCAGAGTGCGCTCGCTGAGTATCTCGCCGCCGGGCAGGTCCGTGTAGGAGTTGGCCGATGATGTCAGCAGCAGCGCCGGCGTCGACGGCGGCGCCGCTGTGGCGTCTCCGCCGTGGCGCGTCGCGGGCAGCAGCTGCGTGGCGCCATCGAGACTGGCGAATTCGATATCGTTGTCGTTCTCGTTGGCGGTGTCCTGCAGCAGTTCAACTGCTTCCAGCTCCGATTGGGGTGCGTGTTGCTGCTGCTGTCGTTGTTGTTGTTGTTGTTGCGCGCGACCCAGTTGGCAGGACGACAGCAGCAGGCAGAGGAGTATTGTGCATATGCTGGCCCATTTGGGGGCAGTGGGCGGGCAGCCTTTGTGTTTTTGGTTGTTGCAACCTCGTTGAGTTTGTTGCAACTTCGTTTTATATCGTTGCAGCGTCATTTGTGCATTGTTTATTTATCGACTTTTAGTGCACATATATATAATTTTATTTTGTTGATTTTGGTGCTACTTATATTTATTATGCATATTGTACATTGCCTTGGCAGTTAATTGTTGTGAATTAGCTGGCGGTTATAGAAATAAAAATGATTTAAAGAACTTTATCGAAAAGAAAACCAATATTAAATAAATTGCACTTTGTTTGAATAAATAAATATTAGTCAGAAAATATTACACAACACATTTGTTTATGCAATTTTTAAACTTTATATGTATGATTTGTTGTATGATTAAATTTAATTAAATTATTGAATGTGTTTTTAGTGCACAATTTTGTACATTCTTAGTTGTTTTTAATTATTTATTTATTGTTTATTTTATGAACTAGTCAATTAAATTATTTTTTATATTCATTTCATCATTTATTTATATATAATGGGTATAATTATGTATTTTAATTTTTATTGTTTGGTTTATTTGTTTATTTTGATTTAATTTTTTTGTATTAAATAGAATTTGTTGATATAATTTGACCATTTATTGTTATTTTTTTATAATATTTTTATTATTAAGCCAATTAATAAAATTTTTAATAGTTCACTATTTTTATAGCTTCACTAAATTATTTTTTAATTCCATTGCAATTTCATTTGCTTAACTTTTAGTTAGTTTTGAACACAATTTCGTATATTTTCACACTTTATACACCTAATTAAAGTTTGATTTCACAGAGTGTTTCTCACAAATTTCCTTTAGTTAATTTTCGTTGTTAACATTTCGTAATAAAACCAGAAAAGCAGAGTTTCATATTGTTTCAGAGCCACAAGTCTCGCGCATTGTTACCAATCTCTGATAAGCCAGCCACAAACTGGCCCTAAAAGCCAGCACACAGAGCCACAACTTGACAACGTTTCAAAACCAAAACACACAAATACCAATACACTAGCACCCAACAACACAACAAACACACACACACGCAGTCAGTGGGTCGTGTTGAGTGCCCCCAACCCCCGGATAACAAAAAGAATATATGATATTAAGCATACACGAAAACACGTCCGTACGCAAAGAACCGTTAGCAGCGACTGAGCGGGTTACTTGCATTTGGTATTATGACGAGGGCTGAGCGACAACAACAACAACGAGAAGCGTTGAGGAAAAGCCAACAACATGTAAAGCAGTTGGGGAGCTGCGTTTGTTGTTGTTTTGTTGTTGTGGCTCCACGTCGCGGTGTGCTGTAAACTAACTGTAAATGTGTAGGCATTTCATTCATGAGAGAGCAAGCCCTTCGCACAGAGAGAGAGAACGAAAGAGAGAGAGTGAGAGTGAGGGAGAGGGAGGCGGGCAAGCGATAGCGTCGCACGCACCGCAAAAGGTTGTTTTCATGTATTTTTCTTTATTTTCTGTGGGTTACGTGTGCGTACAAAAGTGGAAAGAAAGAAAGAAAGCATTTCCAAGCCTATCTCCGCCCAAGAAATTTCTTCAGTTTCGGGCCCCAAGTCAACTTTTTATTTATTGCATATGCAAAGCAGCTTTGTTCTGTTCTTGAGCTGCGGGCGCGGCTCATACACTATAAAAAAAGATGTGACAAACCTTTCTTAATATAAAAATATAGTGAACTAAATATAATTTAAAAAAATAACTACAAAATTCTAGCGCAAAAAATCAAACAACAAAAATAATAATCGCAATAATTCCTTTAAATATAGCTTAAACTTTCCCCCACTTTTCTCAGTGTATGCCCGAGCGTCTTGGGGCCTCGTGCCTTACTATCGACGCATCTGTGACTCAGCTGCGAGATATTCCTAGTGCTGTTGTAGTTGTTGTTGCTGTTGCCTTTGCTGTGACTTCCAATGCACTAAAGTGCATTCAAAAGTTTATTGTCTGCCTTTTTATGGGTTTATTAACTTTGTTTGGCATTTTGCGTATGCCGGAGAATGCATTTTGCCCAGCTAAGTGGCTAAGTGGCTAAAATCGCTGACTAAACAGCGTTGTTCCTCGTAGCGTCCATGTGCTACGAGTTCCTCTGATAAGCTCTCTAAGTGTCTCGGGGAGGCTTGTAACAATATGTTTAGCTTAGGCAATATCAGCATTCCAATATTGCGATAACTCTTGATAGCCGCCAATCAAGTTGGCTAGACAGCACTAAACGGAGATTGTACTTCCCTTAAATTGATAAGATAGTTGAGGTGTGCAATCAACAGGTAATCGAAAGAACACTAGAAAATCCATTTGAAGAGAATTTTTAGATCTATTTAGTTACGCCACAATAAAGTTGGTATTTTTTTCTAATTGAAATGTTATTGTTGTTAGCATTATTCTGCTCCAATTTTAATTTCCGTTTTTTATTTACATAAAAAAGAGAAACTTTAGAACACGTTTGTTAACTGGCACAATACCCCCTGTGGTAATTTTGCAGGTAATTGCGTAGGTTTCATGTGTGCAAAAATAGGTACACATACACTCAGAGAAAACTGCAGTCCTAAATTTTAGTTTGACAGGGGCAAAATTGATAACGTTTTGACGTTAAAAAACTTTTTGTGCGTCATTTGGAAGGATATCAAAGATTATCATTTTTCAATGATGTGACAAAAATATTCATATTTTTGTGTATACGCTACAGTCTAATTAATTGAATCTAAGCCATTTCAATATTTCCCTTGAGTTATTACTATTTCTCAGTAATTCCTAACCTTTCACCTTTCAAATAACAATTCTTGAGACTTTCAATATGACCTAAATTTCAATAATCACTTTGGTTTCAGATTTTAACACACCAGAAAATCTCTGTTCTTTTTCACATTAGGCCATACAACAATTATCTCGCTTTATTTAATTCTTCGGTTTTGTGACTATTGAGCATTCTTAGAAAATTTGATGAGACCTGGTAATATGCATATAATAGATCAGATAGGAGTACAAATAGTTTTAAACGCTCAACGCTTGTTAGTCATCTGTAGTAATTTGTTGTGCCGGCTTCTTTGCTTTTTTATTTTTTCAGATGAGCACGCGATTTGCATTGTTCGGGAATGACTAATACCAGCCCACATAATATAAGCTAATCTCCCTCTCTCTCTCTCTCTCTCTAGTATTGATAGGCGCCTCTCACTCACTCGTCCAAAAATGGCAAAAAACAACGCCGCACTTGGCCAACGCTTATCGCAGTCAAGTCTTTTATCTTTGTAAGCCCCTTGACTTGGACTGAGAGCCCCAACATTCAACTCGTATATATATGAAAAGATATATAAAAGATTGATAATGAGCCGACTTCCTTTAGCGTAGCTATTTACGCTTTAATTAGCCAGCAACAACAACGGGCAACTGGCAACTGGCAACGCGTCATCGGTTCGAGCCCGGTGGGAAGTGAGTAACAATGTTGGTAATGTAATGCCAGGCAAAACGGAAGTAGCCACAGAATGCGGCACCAACCGGAGCGGCAGCGGGGCAAGTGCAACTGCAGCGGACAGCGCTGCCAGCGTCGCAGTCGCAGTTGCAGTCGCTGTCGCGGCTGGCTGCGCTCATGCATGTTGGCAAAGTTTGTTGAGTTTATTGGCCACAAAAAATAGCGATAGTACAAGTTGTTGTTGTTGTTGCTACTCTTGCTGCTGGCAATTAGGCATTCACGAAAGCGTGCAAGTCTTCAAATCGGATTGGGATTCGGATTCGGATTCCGATTCCGTTTCGGAGTTGGATCTTTACGCGCCGTTGAATTATATTCGCACTAATGAGCTTTGTTTTACGGTTTCTCCGCGCCATTCCAAAATGTTCTAATTACAAGAAAATGTGTATATTTCCAAGCTCTCTTCAAAAGCCAGCTTGCAGATGTCTGCAACAGTGTGTGTGTGTGTGTGTGTGTTTGTGTGTCTGGCCTTTGTTGGCACTCTTTGCTGGTGTTGGTGGGTTTGGTAATAGTCGCTTGGCCAGAAAGCGAGCGACGCACCAACACAACCTCACTTTTCGCTTTTGTTCAGCGAGTGTTTTCAGCGCTTCGCAACTCTGTTTTCGATATTTGCAATTTGCAACACTTTACGCACTTGTTGCACTTGCCGTGGCCACTTTTCTTCTATTTTACGCACTTTTTGGGCCGATGGGAAACGACGCTTTTTGTTGGCTTTAAGGCGCGGTCAACGGCGATCGCACTTACACACTCGCAGCCCAGAGAGACGCAGAGAGAGAGGGAGAGAAAAGCACCGTTGAGATCAAAATTGGCTGCGTTTAGCGCGCACACGTCTGCTCGGCCGCGTCGTCGTTCACCTTCTGAGCGCGCTGAGTCGCCCAGAGCAGCTCCACGGCCGAATCTCGCACTCTCTCTGCCTCTGTCTCTCTCCCTCTCTCCCTCGCTGGCCACTAAAGTTTTGCGGGCCAAACAGCCAAAACAAGCGCTGGGAAGCTTGCGCGAGCGAGACGGAAGATGCGAAGTTCGCTCGCAGTGGACGCAGCCAAATGCCAGTTGCTGTTGTTGTTGCTGTTGTTGTTGCTGTCGAGCGGGCTATTCGTTGTTGCTGCTGTGGCGACTGCTGAGCGCGCCACTCGCAGTTACCTTGGCCGAAATGACGGCAGCAACAGCTTTTACAGCTTTCAAGCATTACCTGTTGCTTCGTGCGCTGTTGTGCGAGCTGTGTTCAGTGTTCACTGTTAGGTTAACAGATTGTGCTCTAAACATTGTGTTAACGGCCAATAAATAAACAAAGCGGCATGTAATGGGCAAAAGCTTGTCTAGTATAATAGCTTTAAAGTATTTATTTATATTACAATCTGGCGCCGGTAAATATAACAAATTTAATTTACAAACTGAGTTAAGCTTAGCTTGTCGATTTAAAATTTAAAATAAAATTGAAAACATTTATTTATTTATTTTTACTAAGCTAGCTTAAAAAAATACAATTTAAGAGCTACATGTTCTGTAGGCAAGCAATAGCTGCCAGGGCCTTAAACTCGCAAGAGCGTGAAAATACATACATACATATGCACATGTTGTTGTATACAAATTTTTGATTTTATTTTAAAACAATTATATTATATTATATATATTATATATATATATTATATTAATTAAAAAAAACTAACACGGCACGGATTTTAACATATATTAAAAAAAGACAATGTTAAAATTAAGCAATTTATAACTATATAATCCAATTATATATATACATTTAAAAAAAACATATGTATATAAACATTTTATTTTAAGCATTTCACTTTATTGGCCCACTGTGCTCAGTTTTAAATACACATTTACAATTATTGTAGCATACTTTACGGCAGCAACGACAAAAAACATTGCCTAGATTCAACTTAAAATCCTAAATACTTCAATGTGATGCTTATGGCGCAAATTAAAAGAACATTTTGTAAAACAAATGTTTTTCGTGAAATCTACTTTACTTCGAACTACCATGTTGGTTGGTACAATAGCACAACTCTTTTACACACGTATACATTTGTAAGTTAAAAATTTCCCATTAATACGAATTTTTTTACGTTTAAGCAGTTAACTTACATATCTTTTAAAACCAAATTAAAGAGGCACATATTTAAGGCATTCATATTTAAATCAAGTCAAAGCCCTATGAAATCTGGCTATGGTCGCAATTAAAAATAGATTTTATATTAAACAAAAAATCGTATTTGATGACAGAATATTGAAGAACAAAATGTTTTTGCAATTTTTTGAATAAATAAATGGCTTAAATTATGCCACTCAACATTAATTGATTCATTCAAGTCAATAGCAACCGGGGGACGACAAAAATGTAAGTAATACATTTTAATGTAGCCTACTTTTAGGGTGTTTTAAATAATATGAATAACAATTAACTTTTATTAGATTGACTAAGTAATGGAAAGGAAATCGTATGCTTTGCATATTAAATAATTTTGTTTCGCCCTCTTTTTCTCGAGTAATTTATCAGTTTTTTTGTGCTCTGTAAAAAACGCTGTTTATTAATTCATTTCGTACGACTTTGGCGACTTCCTTTCGCAAACTTTGGCTATTTGGGGACATTCTCACGCAAATGCGCGGAGATTTTCGGCAGGCAGCTCACGTGCGGCGGCAACTGGTGATATCATCTTTGTTAATATGATTATATATATTTTTTCTTATTTTTTGTAGTTGAGCGATTGATGTCGTCAGCGTTGAGGCCTGGCCGGGCACCCATAAAGTTTCCTGCACTTGCCTTGATGACAGCAATTTACGTGCCACATTAATTGCACTAACTCTCTACGTGTTCGAGTGCGGCACTTGGAACCGAACCTGCCCTGAATCGAAGCCCGCCGAATTGTGCGTGTCTGTGAACTGTGTTGCCCCCTTCGGAAACCGCAAAATGTCTATGCGAGACGTGCCTCGAGTACGGCTTGATCACGGCTGGGATGTGGCTTGATTGATGGGCGAGTGATTCACGCATGGAACCCCCAATCCTACATAAGTCGAAATAAGACAATCAATTAATTTCAATGCAAACTTTATTTAAATACATTTGTATATATATATATTTCTATTAATTGTGTATTTTCAAAGTCATTTAAAATTCAAGGAAGACCATGGAATGCTAGAAGGCTGTACTAAAACTCTACAAAAAACTTATGATCACTATAAATTAAGCCTATAAAAGATTTAACTGGAATGTGCGGCCGCATTTGCCGAGCTTGTTTTTCTTTCGTTAGTGTTTCTCGTATCTCTAAGCTACTTTTACTTTCAACCTTTATTTCCCTCAGCGAAGATCTTGATACGATTGTGCCGTCAAGATAATCTTAAACATTAAACATAAATTAAAGTTCGTATTGAATTAAGTTACGCACTAAAGAGCTAAAGAAACAACAACACTTAGTGTTGGACTAAACTAGGCGATAGCTAAGATAGACTCTGCAGTTATATAGCGACTACATATATGTGCCTAATGCCAGGCCGATTTAATGTAAGTGTGCTAAACGAACGCCAAATGCAGCTGTACTAAAAAGTAGACTTCGGTGTTTAATTAGTAATCCTTATAGCCTAGGGACATTGTACTAAAATGTACTAAAAGTGCACTTATGGCTAAGCAGCGTTCTGGCCTTAACAGATCGGCTCTCCGATCCCGGCCCAGACCACTTCCAGTTGCTGTACTAAAAACTAACGACGCATGATGTCCTCGATGCTGAAGCCGGTGCGTCTGGGCGGCGGTGGTGCGGGCACAGCGGCCGGCGGTGCTGCCAGTGGTGGTGGTGGTGCTGCTGCCGCTGCTGCTGCTGCTGCGGGCGCTGCAGCTGCTGCGGGGGCGGTGGCGCCGCCTCCTTGTCGGCGGCGTCCGTGGCCGGCGGCTTGCAGAGCAGCTGTCGCGGCGGATGGCGCGACATGTTCAGCGCATAGATGCCCGGATTGTCCAGATACGCGCGCTGATGCTCCACCAGCTCCACCGGCGGCGGTGGCGGCGGCGGCGGCGGCGGCAGCACGCGCTTCCGCACCGGTATCGAGCCCAGGAAGCTGGGCAGCGCCTCGTGCGGCGAGTGCAGCGGCTGCGACGGCGGCCGGACGGGCTCCGCGCTGCTCGGCGGCGTCGCGGCCGATGCCTTGCTGAGGTTCAGCGTCTTGTGGTGCAGATCGCGGCGCACGTGCAGCATGGGCAGGTAGGGATCCCCGCCGCCGGGCCCCACCAGATGGGCGTGGGCGTGGTGGCCGCCGGGTGGCCCGTAGCGCAGCCCGGCCGCGAACGAGGCGGCGGCCAGCGGCGGCTCCTCCAGCGGCCGCTCGCCGTGCGGCCGCATCGTGTACATCTCGCCGCCCTCGTGATGGCAGTGGGTGACGCCCTGGCGCTCCGGCTTGGCCCGGCTCGGGCTGGCCGCGGCGGCGGCGGCGGCGGCGGTGGCGGCGGTGGCGGCGGCTTGGCCCGCCTTGAGGCGCGCGACGAGCGCCACCTCGGCCTTCTCCTCCTCGGTCTCGGCGTCGAGGTCCTCGTCCTCGGCCAGGTCGAGGGCGCCGGCCTCGTGCAGCTCCTCCTCCTCGTCGTAGTCGTCGAACTCGTCGCCGCTGTCCTCCTGCTCGTAGCTGGCGCTGCTGCTGTTGGTCGCCTTGCGCTTGAGCCGCATGCGCTCGGCCTCGTCCCGCTCGGGCTGCTCGCTCAGATTGTGGACGGGCGACTGGCGCGGCGAGTCGACCTCGAGCAGCGAGTCCTCCTCGTCGCCGCTGAGGCGGCGGGCCTCGTCCTCCTCGCCGACGTCGACGTAGTCGGCGCTGTTCACCTCGCCGACGGCGTGCGTCAGCGCGTGGCGCCTCAGATCGCAGTTGCGGCGAAAGACCTTGCCGCAGGAGGAGCACTCGTACGGCTTGTGATCGGTGTGGGTGAGCAGATGGGTCTTCAGGTTCGAGCGCTGGTTAAAGCTGCGACTGCACACGGGACACTTGTGCGGCGACTCCTCCATGTGCAGGATCTTGTGCACGGCGAGCGTGCGCGACTGGCAGAAGCCCTTGCCGCACTCCGTGCACTTGAACGGCTTCTCCTTGGAGTGAATGTACCTGGCGAGAGAGAGAGGGGAGAGAGAGAGGGAGAGGGGCAAATCGTTAAGCACATGACTCGACTCGACCAACTTGGCGTGGGCGTGCTTGGCAGCTATTAGCTGGTAGCTGCCTCAAGTTGACAGTTATCTGCTCCGGCGGCTTTATCTGCCTGCCCCGCGCGCATGAGCTGCGCTGATATATTTTATGTTTATGGCAGCCATCTTTGAAATGGCGTCCACTTGTTGTTGGCCCAGCAGCGGCAGCAGCAGCAGCAGCAGCAACAGCAGCAGCTGCTGCTGCGACTCTTGAAAGAGGCTAAAACTGGTTCTCGCCTTTGCCTTTGCCTTCGCCTTCGCTCGGGGGCCTTCAAGGCGCACTGAGATTCTTCTTGGCGTTTTCTTCGCTTTGCCTTCGCTTTGCTGTTGCTGCTGCTGCTGAGAAATTAGCCCCGCGGCAAAGCAAACAAACGACAAATGGACCGAAACCGAACGATCAAAAGACAGCATCTTGGCCCGGCCAGCACACATGGAGCAGTGGCCAATGCCAACCCGCCCGGCTCTCAGTACCGTCGAGTATACAGCATCGAGCAGCGAGTACCCCTTACCCGCAGCCCCCCTATTGTCTGGCCCCCAAACCAAAACCAACAAAGTTAATTAACTTTGTCTTCTGCGGCGTGTTCTTCCTCCACTAACTTGGCTAGAAGACTGAGCCAACTGATTTCTTCAAGCTGTTGGTTCGCTATTGTAGAAAACTATTCACAAAAGTATTTTATAAATTTTATAATAACTATTGGCTATTTAAAATAATAACAAAATATCTATTAAGAGCTTCTGATCTCCTTTGTCTCTCGTACTGTTACAAAATATTATATTTATATTTTTAAGTGCAATTTAAATAATATTTCTCAAACTAAAGCCAAAAAAATAATTGTAATTATGTGACCCATTGAGAAAGTCAAACTTAGTTATACTTAGGAATTGATTATGTTTTCATTAATTAACAGACAAAACCAACAGCAACTTTTAAACTATTTGATCTGATCAGAGGAGTATATAACCCAAAGATTATAAATTGAGGCCCTAACCCTGGTCCGTCATCCTGCGTCTTTTTTTTCAATCTCAATTTGATGTTAAAGGAATAATACAAAAATCTGTAATTTACATTAAGAATTAACTAAAGAACAAAATAATAATTTAACTATGATGATTGTCTATGATCAGCCCTTCCAGGGCCAAAGAGAATTTGAGCCCTAATTCAAAGTATTCATATTGGAACTAGCATTATTTTACCACCTATATTTTTTCTAGGGTATTCAAGCTGCGACTCGGGCGAGCCTCAGCAAATTCGCTTTCCAGTTTTGGCTTCTTCTCGCTGCTGGCCCCGGGCATGGCAGCTATTACGAGTGCCGCCCTCCGCCCACCTGGCCGCACTCACCTGTGGTCCCTCAGATGGTCCTGTCGCCGGAAGGCCTTGCCGCAAATATCACAGGAATAGGGTCGCTCGTCCGTGTGCGTGCGCTCGTGTATCAGCAGATTGTAGGACTTGGTGAACTGGCGATTGCAGAACTTGCAGATGAACTGCTTCTTGGGGCGCGAGGCGCGGCCGGGCGCGCGCAGCAGGCGCCTGTCGAGGCCGGCGTGCATGCCCGGCGCCAGGCCGGGCGGGAACAGGGCGGCGGCGGTGGCCGCTCCGGGCGGAAATGGGAAGCTGCCGGCGCCCGTCGGCGACGGGCCCGGCCCGGTCAGATATGGCGGTGGTGGCGGCGGCCCGTAGAGCACGCCCGGCGGCGGCACGCCCGGCGGCGGCCCGCCCGGCGGACCGGCGCGGCCCAGCATGGCGGCGGCGGCCGCCGCCTCGCGCAGCGCCAGCTCCTTGCGCTTGTCGGCCATCATGGCAATGATCTCGTAGTTGGAGTTGCTGCCGGCGCGCGCCTTCGCCTCGAGCGCCTGGCGCGTCGGCAGCACCGGCACGAACGCGGAGATCTCGCGATGGTGCGGCGGCCCCGCCGGCCCGTGCGGCCCGCCGTGCAGCCCCGACGCGGCCAGGTGCTGCTGGTAGGCCAACTGTGTTTCGTAGGCGGCGGCTGCCGCCGAGATCCTGCTAGCTGATGAGTTGCGCGAGTCGCCGGCGCCGGCCGAGCCGTCCGCGCCTCCGGCGGACCCGGCGCCGGAGCCGCCGCCCGCCGCGGCGGCCACCGCCGCCACCGTGGACATAAACTGATCCATGCGGGAGGCGCGCAGCATGGGTATGGCGCCTCCGCCCTCGCTGGCGGTGCTATCCGTGGGCATATTGAGCGCCAGAGCTACTCACATGCCGTCAGACCTTCAGCTGCGGGAAGGGGCGAGAAATGGCAATTAGTCAAATGTTGTGTTAATTGCTTCGGGCTTATTGGGCGCTATTGGGCTTATCTTAATTGCTCGTCAAGTTCAATAAAATGTATATATACATATTTCTGCTTTTTTAATACCCCGTTAACATGCACTGCCCTCAGTGGGTTCGCTGCGAGTGCACCCCGTGTGGGCGACAGTTTGTAACAGGTCGCAGTTATCTTAACTGTAAAATTGAGTTGGGTTGTAAGTAAATAAATAATCGAATGCATTTTTCCTTTATCTAAAATAAACAAAACATTGTCGTTCTTCGAAAACTGCTTTTGAGTACCTTAAAATATCGCCTAATAAATTAAATAAATTATTATAAATTACAAATTTATTGTAATTTATATAACAGACAAAATATATTTGTAATCTACTTTGTAATAATGCTCATTAGTAAGAAATGTTAAAATCAAGTCGAGTTCACGTCGAAATCAAACTCAAAAATGTTAAAAAATTAAAAAAAAACATTGTTTAAAATTGTTTAAGATAAATTTAAAACGGAATGAGAATAGTTACTATTTGAACTAAATTTCTAATAATTACACTCACAGCTGTCTTTATTTTAAAACTGCAAAATTTGAATGAACCACAGAACATGCCACTCTATATCGTATTTTATTTGTTTTTAGAGCATATTTATTTAATTTAACATTTTTTGCTTTGCTTTGGCTTCAACTTGTGTCATTTGAAATTATTCACTAGTTAATTCGACTTTTGCGATTACGCGATTACAAAATGTTAACTTTTTAGTATTTTACAGCTGTACTATTGTGTAAATATACGAATGCACATATTCACATAATAGGGTATATTTAGTTTTCTAGACACGTTCTTTTTTCACATTTTTCACCAGGTAATTTTTCATACGAATTTTTGTGTTTTTGTTTGGTAATGTTTTTTTTTTTTTTTTTTTGTTGTGTATTATCAGCAACGGCGGCGGCAAGTGAAACCAAACTGAACTGAAACGAGTCGCAGTTGGAGTTGTCGAAGCAGGCAGGTTAGATAAGATTGTGCGTCTAAAAACCTGACTGACTCAGCAAGCGAGGCACACACAGCACAGTAGTAGCAGCACACACACACACACACACACAGTCATATAGATACTGGCATTTGGCAGCCATACTAATGCAACTGGTAGCCTAAGCGAACTAAACGGCAGTCAGTCAGTTAGGCAAGCCTTGACTCGGTAGCCGAACCCGAACTCGAACCCGAGAAGCGAGAAGCGCAGAGCGAGAAGCGAGAAGCGACCCGATACGACCCGTTCGAGCGACTGCTTACTGGATTTACGCAACAGGAGCTTCAGCTTCTGGCTCTCGGGGGGTTTTTTTTCTCTCTTTTTGCATCTGAACGTGATCATCACGATAATAACAAGCGGATGATGAAGGAGAAACAACAACACAGAGAGAATGGCAAAAAGTAATGCTGATAATGATAATGATAATGGCGACCATATTGTCGCTGGATCGACCATAAAACTTTGTTGCGTTCCGGCCACATTTAAATGTATAACCAGTTGCGCAAAAAAAGAAAAGAAAAAAACAACATAATAAGAAAAAATAAAAGGTAAAGTATTGCCTCGCAGTCTACCTCAAGTTGCCCCCGCCGTCCCCCTGTCCGGGCAATGACAGTTTTGCTTATCATTTGCTGGAAATGTTCTCGACTTGTGAATGTTGCGCCTTGAAATGAAATTTCACGTCGTGATTTTTAGTAATTCTGTTTTTTTTTCATTTCTCTTATTTGTATCTTTTCTGCCCGTCTGCCATGATAAGTTGATAGTTGGAACTGCTGCATCATCGCAATAGGCCCAAGCGTAGGCTTTTAGCTTGTGAGCTCAGAGCCGGCGGGTTCAGCCAAAGACTGGCAAAGACCGGGCAAATGGTGTGCCATGCACGTGCCCAGAGATGTGGCTGTGAGGCTGCTATGGGGCTGTCAGATTAGATCTGCGCCGCTAAGATAGATAGTTTATGGCGCTGTCTGATTAGAAATGACATTGGAGATTTTTCACAGTGAATACAACAAGTGGTTTGTTAGGCTGTCAGTGCTTTATTTTATTCTATTGACAACTTGATTTGATTTAAGTGAAACTCCCAGCTTGGCCCAACACTCGAGTTAAGTGTCTCGCTTAATTTGAAAAATTCTGGGAAAAACTACTTTATTTAAATGCACAGATTATTAAAAATTGCAATTTTATAGGTGTTTTTAGCATCAAATTTAAAAGTGTTGCTTGCAAAATAATAAAGTTAAATTCTAATTTTAATTTTTATTGACATATATGTAAAAGATTTTTGACTTTATGAAGGTCTCGATACTGAAAATAATAAACAACAAAAGGAGTATGAAACTTTTTTTTAATGTACCTAGTTCACATATTATATATTCTTCTTTTATTACAAAAACCAAGTTTTTTATACAAACGTGTTTTGAACATATATATTTTCAAATCTAATTATAGCAGAATCTCCTAATAAATAAAGGGCTTTCAATTTCAGTATACGTATTAAATTCTACTAGCAGTAATTTCCTTTTGACAACAAAATATGAAGTAACAAAATTATTTTCTCACACTATACACTTGACTGCATAAATAAAACCATTCTCTTAAATTTTTTGAATAAAAAGGGAAGGAATCAAAAACAGCGAAAGAGCATAAAGATTTTATATTCATAAGAAACAATAATGATAATGATAAATAAGAAGGTTTCGCTGTGAAAAATATAAACCAAACCCCAGTTAACTAGCTTTAGCTTACTAAATATTTCAATTAATTACCTGATTTGCTATCTAATAAATTATTCCACTTTTGCGAACAGTTAAGATCTTCCTAAACTGAGTCTCTCTGTTGAGCTTTCCCTTTGAAAATATTTCCATAATTATTAAATTTCGCGCAATTTCGAGTACTTGACCAACTGATCTGAATTCATACGCTCCATAAATTCCCCACTAGTTCCAGGTAACTGAACAGCCACATAGCCCATATATCACTACACACACACACACACACGCACACCCGACACGTATCTGTGGTAGCCTCGAAAAAAGGTAACTCGTTTTGGGGGTTTTCGTTGTCGTATTTAGTTTTATTTATTTCTTTTTTACTAGGTTTACACACAGTTTCTGCTTCTTCTTCTACTCACTTATGCATTTATGACTGGGGCTCGGTGTCTGCTTAACAGTCTAAACTGTCTGAACTGTCTAACTGTCCGTCTCCCCCGCTCTCCGTGCCGCCCCACGGCGTGCATACAATGCGATTCAGCGTTCATTATCTTTTGAAACATCGGCACTTTTGAAACGCCAAGCCAAATAAGAAAAACAAATAAAATTAATGTAAATAATGGACATCATCAGCAAAATGCGAAGTCGACAACGTCGCACGTACTTTCCGTAGTTATGGCTAAAGAGCAAGAAGCAAGGGAGCGAAAGAGAGAGAGAGAGAGGGATAGGGAGATGCAATGGTAGAGAGAGAGTTGTGTACTTTCAGATACAATATAGAGATACAGATACACACGCACACACACACACACACGCGAAACGTTTGCGCAAACGGTTGACCAGCAAATGAAGCCAAAGGCTTAAATGTGTGTATACATATAATAATAAAAAAAGTGTATGAGAAACAACAACAGCAACAACTACAACTACCGCCGAAGAAACTAAAAGATATCGAGGAGCAATTTGGCTGCCACATTTCGCTGCCTGCTCAGGGCCCGAGCCCTGGCTATGACTATGGGTCTGGGTCTGGCTTTGTGTAAACAACCAGCCAGAGAGACGAGCAGACGCGTACACCCAGTGGAAAAAGGTTCAAAGCAGTTGATAAAAAGCAGAAAAAAAATATTTATATACAAACACACGCACACACACACAGCTGTGGGCAACACACACAGCCACACAAGAATAACACATGCGCAAAGGGATTTAATATTTGTATAGAAACGGGGAGAAGTTTTGTCCCAGCGCGGCTGATATCTTGCCTTGGACCAAGACGCTTAGCGCACTACTTCAGTTTGCTTACAAAACAACAACAACAACAACAGCAACAACAACAACAAACAACACACCACAGGGAAGGGTCAGTGTGTGTGTGCGTTCAGTTTTAATCCCTTCGGGCCAGGCTCGCCGCCACGGCGAAGGTAGCTAATAATCAACAAAAAAAACATAAGAAAATAAAAAAAATAAAAGTAAAAGAAACAACTTGTAATTATAGTGCGCTGCCTGCATTCGTACAAATGCGTTAATCTGGCAACCCTTTCGTTGGGGCCAGAGCCCTGAGATAATAGTCCGAGCTATTAAAATCTCTAGCCGCGATCATCAGCGCTTGTAGTTTTCCACTTTGCCTGGATAGCTACTCCTCCGGCGTGTCTCTATAATTTTCTTGATTAATATCTAAGAGAGTTACACACACCCCTCCAGTAGGTGTGCGTGCTTGTGTGTGTACTGTGTGTAAGTGCGCGGTCATTAATTTAAAAGCTTTGCTAATTTTGCAGCCATGTTGCATGCGTTTTTCGAGCAGCTCAAGAACTGCTAATGAAGTTTTATGGGTTCGAAATGCAGCTGGCTGAGGCTGAGACCGTTCCCCAGAGATTACTGAGGTTGTTCACTTAAATTGAAAAACATAATTTGTAATTATTGTGATCAAACGGCTAAGCGAACTGCCTAAGAAACTAGTTCTGTAACGATAATAATTGATAAGTTCATCGGGGAGTAGGTAGAGTTGAGTAGGTAGAGATTAGCGAGAATAACTCCAACGTTTTTTTTATAAAATGTTAATGCCAAGTCTAAATACAATAAAAGAAAACTTCTATAATAAGCAATTGTTTTATGTGACTAAGCACAACTAGTTTTTAAATGATTTAAATACAAGTTTATGGCTTTAAGGCATAGATAAACAGCCGAAAATTGGCAACACCGATACCATTGATTATTTTACATATTATATAAGAGCTTTAATAGTGTTCAAAGTGATTAAATCTTGTATAATTAACATACTATCAATTCTAGCTTAAAAGTTTTGATAAATTAACATTTCGGAAAGTTGTTTCTCTTTCGAGCATTCGATTGTGGTAAAATCAGTCGATATCAATCGCTATCGATATTGCTAAAGATATTTTAGTTCTTAAATCACTTTAAGGCCATCTTAACCAACCGAACCTAACCCAACCCAAATGCAATCTTACTTTAATTCTTTTTTGTCTAATCTATGTATTTACGAGATTTCATACAAAATCGAATAATTTACATATTTTTTTCATTTTCTCAAAAACTATT
The DNA here is from genome assembly GCA_035043565.1 of Drosophila robusta. NCBI lineage: Eukaryota > Metazoa > Arthropoda > Insecta > Diptera > Drosophilidae > Drosophila > Drosophila robusta. The sequence continues at coordinate 3,916,054 of JAWNMW010000583.1, read as the reverse complement.
TATTTTAATCTCTAAATTTACGGGTTCGCCTAAAAGCGAAAAATAAAGAAGTTTTTTCCCTTTTTTAACTCTCTGGTGCTCTGGTTATTTCCTCGTATTATTTCTCCTACACTGTCCAGCAAACTAATCCCCTTAAGCCGATCGTATTTCACGCTTCTTACGACCCTCGGATCCGGACAATTCTTTACCGCGATGCTCTCGAAAATAGAGTTCTTCAGGTCTTTTGTGCGCGGACTGTCAATAATTCATAATCATGGGCTACTTTAGACTGAAGAGATCAGATCAGTTATGCTAAAATACAACTCGAATGCTGGCGAAGATGCTTTACAGCCGGCTCTGTTAATTATTCAAATTGGGCTCTCCCCACACAGTGGAATTCATATTGTAATGGATAGAATTAAATTTCATCATCGAATCTGATCGGAAACATTAAAAACTTGTCTAGTCTACACAAGCGCCGGTTAAACAGGCACACGTGCCAAATGGGCGTGGCAGATCGTCGAAAAGCTTCGCCTTTTATGGCCAATTGTATGGCCCATTGTTCGCTGCAGCTTTATGAGCCAGCTTTAAGTGTTGCCTTTTGTTTAACTAAACTTTTATATGCTTTTAATTTGTTTTTTCGCTTTTAATTAATTTTATTTTATTGGCGGCTATTTTCGGACCAAAAAGCCATTTCCCTACTGCGGGCAACCGTTGCACTAATATCAAACTTGATATCACAGAAAAAAATGAAAAAAACCCACCCAGAAATATACCGAATGCAATAAATTTTTATGTGCCTATTCTTATGCTAAAAAGTAGGAACCCAGAGCACAAACCAAATTGCCTATAAACAAACAATGATGAAAATTCAAAGAGTTCGAGCGCCCCGACTCCAACTCCAACTCCAGCTCCAGGTCCAGCTCCAGCCAAGCGAGACAAAAGCCAAATGGCTCTATAGAACCGCAGCGAATGGAACCCGAATACCAAATATCCAATACCCTATGCCAGATCTAAAGCACAAAAATAATAATAAAAAATGAAAAACGAGACTGTGGGAGCGCGGGAGGCGTTTTCAAAAAGCATCAGCAGCAAAAAAAAGGAGGAAAAAAAACTAAAGCATTTAAACGAAATCAAAGGAAAATAAGCACAAAGATGCTGGAGCGATGTAGATGGCAGAGCCAGATGATGGCATGGTATCCGAACCCAAAACCCCAAACCCCAAGCCCCAACAGAAGCTTGCGGCAATTGCGTTTCCTCTTTGGACACACGTTCTGAACAATTAAAGCGCGCGGCAAGCCAAGCTGGCAACGGCCAAGACGACGACGACGACCAAGTCCAAAAAAACCGGATTCAAATTGAGCACGACGAGAGCTGCTGAAACTGAGTCTGAGAGCCACTGGCCACTGGCACTGGCTACAAGTGAACTGGTTTACGGGCAACAAAAAAAAAGCAACCAAAACCAAAAAAAAAGACGAAACAAAAAATAAATAAGAAAAAAAATTCCAAGCTCGAACCTTCGAGCTGGAGTCTCGAACCCAGCCAGAGTCAGCGTCAGTGGCTGAGCCGAGCGCCAGGCCGCCTGTCAATGGAACGCAGCCCAGGCACCACACTGAGTTCGGTGGCAATGACAGTGGCACATGCAGTTGTAGTGGAAGCCGCTGCGGCAGCCGCCGCCAGTCGCCCAAAAACCGCCAACTGTGGCGGAGCCTCCAACGTTGTGGCGTGTGTGTGTGTGAGTGTGTGTTGGTGTGCGTCTGCTTGGAGCAGGTTTTGGCAGTCGACTTATTTTTTATTTACTTTGCTACTCGCTGCTCTCTGTCGCTCTCTCTCTCTCTCTCTCGCTCTCCCGCTCTCTTTGAGCCCACTCGCTGTGGCTGCTACTCGCTGTGATTTGCTTTTGGCCATAGCGAAAATCAAAAGAAAATAATTAGCTAGACCCTAAAAAAACGTTTCAACTGCGGAATTTTTTGTGGAATCTTTTGTGTATTTTTTTCTTTGCTGTTTGGAGGGGGTGTTGCCAGCTTGGGGCGTGTAGCTTACCTGTAAACAATTTTGATGGCTGTGCGAAGAGCGCTTGAGGCTCTTTCAGGCTTGGCCTGGCCAGTATTCCAAGTATTTTGAACAAGTTTTAGTTTTGTTTAGTTTTTTTCTTTTTCTTTCTTATTTCTTATTTTCTTTCTCTGGGTTTTTGTGGCACTTTTCGGGTTACTTTTTAAGATTTCTAGAAGGCAAACGATATCAAGGATTAGATCAAGGATCAATAAGCTGGTGTTTAACTTAAGATAAAGCGTAGAGTTGTATATGCTGGCTTGCAAAATGTATGCCTTAAGTTTAGATGCACGCACACGCAGCACAACACACACACGCACACACACACAGACAGCAGATACAAATGTATCTACAGCTGTATGCGCGACACAATCACGGCACGATCAGTCGCGCGCGGTCGCGGGTGTTACGGGAGCAGCAGCAGCAACGGCGGCAGCAGCTACCACAAACCACGTAGAAGCCGAGCAAAAAAACAAAAGCAAACCACGTACGACGGCAACCAGCAACAGCCAGCGACCGAACGCTCCGACGAGCCGAGGCAGCGATCCAAGCCGAGCCGAGCGAACGGGCCAAGCAACAAACGAGATACGGCAGCTGAAATGTGTTTTTCTACATTTTGTTTGAAATAGGAGCTGAAGCCAGTGCAGCTACCAATTCGCTCCTCAAGTAGTCCCAAACTCTTCCCACACACACACACACACACAGACACGCACACACACACACACACACGACGACGACACGACGGCACGAAAAGCGCTTTTCAGCGATCGGCGAGCGAGCAGCGGGCAGCGGGGCGGCTGCGACGTTGCAACAAGTTCACTGTGCCTGCATTCCCCCCACACACACACACACACACACACACACATGCACAGACTCTCACACATACGTATGCAGTTCCAGTGTGGCCACGATCCGCGCGCAGGTGCGTCAACTACGATCAACTCTCGAAGACTAATCCCGCATCGCCAAGCCGCTGTCGTCGTCGTCGTCGTCGTCGTGGCTCGTTCGGGGAGAGCGCCACGGGAGAGCGAACGGGCGAGCGAGAGAGAGTGGGCAGCGAGTAGCGAGAGAGATCGCGCTCGAAACCAGCCGAGTAAGAAAATAGCAGCAACAACAACAGCAGCAGCAGCAATCCGAGCGACTATTAACCGACCGCCAGTCGCACGCTGCGGACGGCCCGACAGAGCCGACGGACACTCGGAACGTGCATGTACGACGAGTTATTGTCAGTTAGAGAGCTACCTGTTTACCGACTGCTTACCGTTTGCGAGGGTAGACGAACGTTGCCAGACTGCACTCGGCCGTCCACTCGGGCGAGGGAGTAACTGCGGTGGCCGCGACCGGGCGGTGCGGGGGAGTATACGCATGGACGGTATACGGTTCAATTTGTAAGTAGCGCAAGGGGTGCTATCCGAAAGCAATAATTGCAAATAAGTGGGCTCTATTGGAATCTCTGCACATACGCTATACGATTTGTAAGTGAGAATTAACCTAATACTCTCATAGATACAGAAATAACTGTCAAGGTTTAGCCTTTTAGCTTGCAAGTATTTTAGATACAAGTGTATCTATTGGTATACAGCTAGCTACATATATGCATACTAATAATAAAAGCTTTTTAATTATCAGTTGTCTATTTAATGGATAGACAATTCACTTTATAAGATTCACTTCATATATTTATTATTACCTTTCTGGGCTGTCAATCAATATTGAAATCAACCTTGATAAGACAGATGCAGAAAATCAGAATAAATCACCAGAAATATTGTATTACGAATTCTATGATTGGAATGCATTATAAGACTTTACTTGTCCGCCTGCAGTATTCCAACAGGTAGATGTCTCAACGGTCTGGCAACCTCGTCTGCTGCACATGCAACAAACAAAGGTATGCGGCTAACTATTAAGGGGAAACAAGAAACAGGGTCTTGGCGGGCTGCCACTGCAGAGTCTGTGGCCCAAAAGAGAGGGAGTTACGTTTGACGCAAACGCCTCGATGATGCTGCTCAAGATGATGATGATGATGTGGCACATGATGATGATGACGAGGAACCACCAACTGTTTCAAAAGTACCAACGAAAACCCAAACGGAAAAAATCGAAGAAAATGAAAAAGAATAAGAAGCAGCAGACGAAATACAAAGAAAGGCTAAGGCTGCGACTGAGAAAAGAAGAGATAATTAAGGCAGTGACATGGGCCGCACAGTGGAACTAAATTGTTATTGTAGTTGTTGTCAGCGCCGTGACTCGAATCTGAAAAGGAAAAAACAACAGCAGCGAGCTGAGGCAAGCAGCACGCAGAGGCAGATACACAACAACAGCAACAACAGCGGCAACAGCGGCAACAAACGGTAGCAGTCTCATAGGGCGAGCGAATTGTTATGCTAGTCGTTGACTCCTCGCTGCCGGCTGCCGTGTGCATATTTTGCAGCTCTTTACGATCTTAAATAAATTACTCAAAATTTGTGTAAAACATGTGGCCAACCATGGAGCTAGCCAGCATCGAGCGTCGAGCGTCGAGCGTTGTTCTGACAGGTTCATTGATCGCATTCGAAATGCTTCGTTTTCGTTTTCAGCCCGACTGAGCCGGGCCGAAAGAGGAGCGGCGTGGCGGAGGGACGCGGCTGCAGGTAGGAGTTCAGTTCGTTGCATCATTGAGCCTTATTAATGATGTTTAGACGCATTTCAATGCCCTCAAGCTGTCAGCAGTGCACATCTTCAGCATTTGTCATTTGCTTTTGGTGCAGTGCCAAAGACTCCAATTAGCTGTAAATGCGAGCTCAAAGACCTGGCTTATTAGTTATAAGCATAAATTAATATATTAAAATTAAGTAAATACAAATAATAAAATATATAAATAGGGGAAGCTGAGTTCATTACTATCTACATTTTTTCCGCTTGTATTTAGTATTCAAAAAAAAAGCAAAATTTGTTCTTGGTATATTCTTTATTTTATAATTAAAGCTCTTATTTAGTGTTGTTTTTTTATTTTCGGTATTTTCTATTTGTTTTTTGTTTTTTAAGTTTTACTCACATTTTCCACATAACATAAAAATGACTGTCACACTGTCTTGTATATATATTTAAGTATTTTCTAAATGAACCGGCAAATCCATTGATTGGAAATCTCTATTTAAAATATATAAAATATCTAATTATGTACGTGTATATAATCGGATGTGTGTGTGTGTGTGTGTGTGCGTGTGTAACACTAACAAAAAATTGTACTCAATATGCACACACTGATCCACAAATGAAGCGAAATCAGCACACATTCAAAGATCATATATTGCATATATGACAAAGTAACTACTGGATCGTGAAGTATTCAATGTACTCATAAAGCATTGTCCATCTTATTGTTGGGTCTCTGGCCAGACCGATCGACTTATTCGAAAACTTGATGGCAATCCCAAAAAACTCAACCTATCAAAAACTAAGCTTAGCTACAATGTGTTTTTTTCCAATTCTTATAAAAAAGCTATACATATCATAATAGTTGTGTCTAACTAATAAAACATTGTTGTATGCAAACTTGTGTTGTTCTTGTTGTTGTTGTTGTTGTTTCCAAAAGGGACGAAAACCGTTTTCACTTAGTTAATATGCACAATAATTTTGTATCTAGTGTGGAACTAAGCATTCAAATATTAAACCATTATCTAGTACCGGTTTCATGATTTCTAACTTTAGATAATATTTCGTTTTTTTCTATGCTTGTGAAATTGGTCATGAGTTTTTATTTTCTGTTGTTTTTTTTTCTTGTCAAAAGTTAAATTGCAATCTTGTAAATATTATCTCACTGCTAAGATACCCGTCTAAAATGAATATCCATATATGCATTTGATTAAGCCTTCGAATAGCTAAGTATCTCAATTGATTTAGTTAAATGTTGAATTTTGTTTAAACTCGAACACACTTTAGACAATATTTTGGTCTGCTGCATGCTTTTACGACGATACATATATATATATACGCTATATATACGTGTATGTGTGTGTTTGTGTGTATAACAAGACAACCTCACTAAACATAAGTATGTATAAGCTATAATAAGTATATAACAAGAATACACACCAAAATTCTCTATGGTATATTGCGCACTTCAAAATAGTTTTAAACCCGATTTTTCTCTCTCGCGACTGCCTAAATTCCTTGTCTTACTAGCTATAAAAACTCTGGACTATTTCTATATAATTTTGTTTGTTCTGTTTGTTGCTGTTGTTGGTGCTTAAGAGCTAGTTGGTAGTACCTAGTACCCGTACTAATGTCCCAAAAATTTGATTTCCGACTGCCCAAGGATGTCCACTAGTCCATGTAGTAGCTAAAACTACGACGCTTGCGTCGGCTACTGAGCGCCGATCTGGAGCGTGTTTTTAACCTTAGTTACCCGGACTTGATCCAACGATCTATGGAGTATTCCAGTGCGGATATCCAGCTGCAAGTTTCAAGTACTTTACAACGCATTCATTACAATATTGAATATTCCGAGTTCTTACCGTTTTTTATCCATTTCGCTGTCGGTGCAAAAATAATAATGACGCAATTTCGCTTCTGGTGGTATTATCTCGAATGAGTTCTTCTTGCCGGACGCATTGGCGGACATCGAGGCCACCTTATAGCCGTGCAAGCAGGCCATGCCTAGACGAAAACAAATTGATTCGCAAAATTTAATTAATTGGCTGCATGCGTCAGCTGTCTGTTTGTTTTCGTTGACACCCTGTAACCTCAAAAGGGCTGAACGAGGGTATGACAGAGCATTTCTCTAACTTTGTCAAATGGCATTTTGTTCTGCAGATTGAGTATGAATCTCTAACACATGCATTATTGAACAAAAATTTAAAAAAAAAATTATTACCTTACATATTTTTAATATGATTTTTTTTTAAATTTAGAACTGCAGATTTATAAATTGAACCGATTGTAGTTGGCACAAGTATGAAATGATAATGATTAATATGAAAAAAAACGAATAAAGCCAATTCTGATGTGATCACATTGTATGTCAAAAATCATGCCAAAAGTGCCAAAAATGTTGACAAGTGAAGCTCTCACATCCAGAACTCCCATAAAAGGTTATGGGTTATACAAGGCTATATATAGCTATGGTATGTGTTTTGCACACTGTGAATGAGTATTGCGCCATCGGCTACACCCGACTGCAACACGCTCAATTCTTTTTTGTTTGCCTGTCTGTGTGTGACTCACCGAATGCACTTTTGCTATTTGCATCTTGGTAAAAATAGAGGCAGGCATCCTTAAGTACACAATAGCGTTTCGACCAGCCGCACCACCTTGAGCCCAATTTGAGCAAATGGCCAAAACAGTCGGGCCGCACAATGCTGCCGGGGCTCTGGTACAGACAGCGAGCACTGAGAGAGTGAGAGGGAGAGAGAGGGAGAGAGGGAGAGAGATAGAAAAAGAGTTCGCTGCAAGTTTCTCCGTCTACCTTTTGTCCAGCCACTGATTATCCTGTGTGGCCGCTTGGCGCAGCAGATTCAACCACCTGTTGGCCAGTTCCTCGGAGTCAGCGGCCACGTACATGGGTATTCCCTCGCCGGAGTCCACCTTGAAGGCGTAGGGCTTGCCTATATCGAGAGGGCACAAGTCCACCGTATGCTTGGCCATTATCATCGCACCCACGGGCTGAGAATCCTATTCAAATAATTTGTATGTCGTTTTAATGGAATGTGAACAAAGTAAACTAAAACTTTTAGATACTGAATTAATTAATCTAGTCGAACTTATTTTTTAAACTTTTAATAAAGTGAGTAAAACTTCGAAAATAAAATTATTATAAATGCAATACTTCATTTATTAACAGCACCAGTTAATTTTTAATAAACACTTTTCGCTTTTTTATGGAACAAAACTTTTCAATAACTGCAGAGAATTAGTTCAGTATTTCTTTCTTTTTTTCTTTAAATTAAATTTAATACGCGAGCGAATTGAAGAGTCTAACATTCTATGAGATAATAACTGAACTAACAAAAGAAGAAACTATATCTCAGTCAAATACTGATATTGGCTCAAATATCAATTTAAAATATTTGATATAACCACTGGAGAACTAGTTGAATTGAAATATATATTGTCATGACTTACATCTTCCGTTTTGTAGTAGTAAAGACAATTGTCCGGGCGCAGCGAGAACCAGCGTCGCACCCATTTCTTGGCGTTGGGGGCGCCCTTGGCCTGACCACTCTGACGCCACAGGTAGCCGCTGAAGATGGGCTGGCTGGGCGGCTCCAGTTGCTCGTGCATGAGGACGCCAATGGTGCGGGCCACCTGGAGTTCCAGCTTCTCGCAGCCATCGTGGGCGATCTTGACCACCTCCGTGTGATGCTTGTCCAGCACCTGGACGCCATTAACCGATATGATGATGTCGCCCACTTCCAGGCCGGAGCTCTCCGCCGGCGTATCGGGCTCGATGGCAGCCACCACGACCGGCTTGGAGCCGTGGATGCGAAAGCCAAACTCGCCGGAATCGCTCTTCACCACAACGGTCTTGTCCACGCCTGCGTGAGAGACATAGATACAAATTTACTGTACACTATATGCTCTAGATATGATTATGTATCTTTGTGGCATTTGATTTGTGGGATTTTATTTCCGGACACATTACCGTGCGCGCCATTGCTGAGCGTGGTTATGACGAAACTCTCGCGCGCCCATACCAAGAGCATTAGCTTCAAGACCTCCTCGAGTTTACGGCGCACCGAATCCGGCGGCGAATTCGACGATATCAATTCTGTGGCATTCAAAAGATACGACTAAATCGCACCGCATGGCATGTGATATATAACTTTCTGTTTACCCACCAATCATGCGGACTAAATGTTGTGTAAATAATTATTCGGACTAACGCCAGCCGGGCGACTCTCGCCCCGAACACTCCGAGATGAAACTGGCGTATACTTTGCACTTTTCGCATTTGATAATGCCGCGGCCCGATCGCCCAGCGGAGCGACACACAACAAAGCACGCACCGCAACTATTTTCGATAACGGAATCAAACATAAAACACTTTTTTCTCGCTTTTTTCCTCGTTTCGTTTTTTTTTCGTCTGCCAATTGCCGGTCATGAAAAACCAGAGCGCCACCGACCCACTATCACGCGGAAAACAAGCACAAGCAGCTGCGCTCTAAACGCCGCACCTCAAATGCCCTCACATATATTTAATTGTCTTTAATGTTCTTACCAGAAAATAAATGTATAATTAAGATATTTCAGCGCTTGTTAAGATATTTGGGCGAAATATCATTTAAAGGGAGTTTTTAACGAGTAATAATATTCACCGATAGATAACTACTACTGTCTAATTAAATTGTTGTATATACTTTTATATTAGAATATGGAAAATGCCATTTTTCCTTTTTTTTACCTTTTTATGGCACTTTAAAAATGTTATGCATACTTATTACTGCTTTATGGTTTGTAACATAAAATTTTCGTATGCTTAAAGAAGGTTGGAAATATTTTTTGAGAATTTTGTAAAGTGTTTTAGAAAGTTCTTTAAAATAAATAAATCTTTTTAAAATGCTTGAATAAATCATGGGAACTTTTTTAACTTTACCAAATTGAATAAATAGTCAGCAGAGATACAAAGTGGAGGCAGACATGACTATATATACGCAATGCTGATCAAGCACACATATCCAAAAATTTGGAGATATGCGTATAAACAAAACGTTGGACGTCTCGTTAGTCATAGTCAGAATACGGCATCTGGCAGGGCATTGGGCAGAGCTCTCTTGTTGCGCTCTCCGCGATTCACGCGCACGTTGTGCCAAATATAGAAGGCGATACAGGGTGTTCTGTTCGGTGGGCGTTCACTTACGGAAGTTGTTGTGCTTCTGGCGATGGTACATCTCGAGCGTGCAGCGGCGCTGAACCAGCCGGTGCAGGATCACCTGGTACTTGGCGTGGAAGCCCTTCTCCGACTCCGTGGAGGCGCGCCGCTCCCTCGAACGATCTGCAAGTGGGCGAGGGTGGGCAAGGCCGGTCTCGACTGGATTGGGGAGTACCTACCGAAGCACTGGTGGTCCAGCTGCGTCCACAGGTCGTCGTCGGTCAGCCGCGTATAGCGACCCGCGTCGTAGTGACCCTTGTAGATGATGTGCTGGCTCTGCTCCGTGTGGGCATCGGGCAGCACGCAGGGACTGGAGCCGGCCGGGCGCAGTGTGGGCGTGTTGGGCAGGCTGGGGGCGCGGCCGCGTTCCTCGCTCTGAAACGAATCGGAAGGGTCAAGGTCTCCCTCGCTCCTTTAACTCTTTGGAACCCATTGCAGCCCATTGGTGCTGGAAAATCTCGGAAAATATCAAAACCAGAGGCGGCAATTTTGCGAATATATAACTGTTATTTCAAAATATCGATAGCCGATGAATAAGCAATGGCGCTCAAATAATCGATTGCTAAAAGATCGATTATGAAATCGTACGGTGGAAAATGCTAGAGAACTGTAGTTTGTTTGCTTTTAGCTTAATTCAAATTATCGATTCTTACCATCGATAATTATCGATTTTATGAACCGCTTTGTTGAGCATATGTAAGGAACTATAAGAGCCAGAGCCGCCAAATTAGGTTCAATATGTACGTAGATTAAGAATATTGTGGATTTTGGATACCTCCCCCCTCCCCCTCCCCCACCCCCCGTCTCTCTACCTGTGGGCCTACCTTGGCGCGTATGTTCTCCTGCCGGGTCTTGTAGTGTCTGCCGCGCTCGCCGTGGTAGCGCTCCTCGGAGCGGAAGCGCTTGTCCATCTTCTTGTAGAGCCGCTGCGTGGTCTTCGTGGTCACCGGGGAGTCGGCGAAGTCGGAGGGCGGCTTCACGATGTCCGCCTCCTGCTCGATGTAGGGAATGGACTCCACGGAGTCGCCCGCCAGCTCGCTGGCCGTGTTGTTGTGCTGCTTGCCCTCCATCTCCTTGCCGCAGTGCAGGCAGTGGCCCTGCTCCGCGCTCGCCGCGTTCCCATCCGCCTCGCTGTAGAACACCGAGTCCGAGCCGGGCGACACGGAGCGCAGCGATTCGATGGACTTGGCCTTGAGCTGGCCGGCCTCGGAGGCCGACTTGGTGGCGGGCGCGGCCACTTTGGGTGACAGCAGCGCCGTGGGCGTGGCACAGCTGTGCGGCTTCTTCAGCATGGGCGGCGCCGCCGGCTCCGGCTCCGGCTTCGGCTCCGCCGGAGCCATGCCCGCGGAGGAGGCCGAGGTGCTCGTTGTCGCGACCGCCGTGGCAGCTCCTGGCGCTGCTCCTGGGGCCGCAGTCGCCCTGGGGCCCATCGTGCTGGTCATGCTCACGTCCAGCAGCAGCTCCGTGTCGCCGCTGACGCTGCTCAGGCCGTAGGCGGTGGGCGTGGCGCGGGCACGTCGCACGGCCGCCGCGGCGAGCACGTCCTCGCGCGAGCTCTTGCGCAGCTGGCGCCGAATCTTGGGACGGAAGCGTTTCATCTTGCTGGGACTGGCGGAGCCCTCCAGAATGCCGGCGCTGTGCTGCTCCGGCGACTGCAGCTTGACGGCGCCGGCGGGCTTCTTGATGGGACTGGTCAGGGCGCGCATGTTCTCCTTCTCGATGTCCAGCTTCATGCTGGTCTTGCGCCGCTTGCGCTCGTCCTCCTGCCGCTGGCGCCGCGCCTTGCAGCTGGGCGGCGCCCGGTCGTCGTCGTCCTCCTCGTGCGGGCTCTCGTAGTAGCCGGAGGAGGAGTAGCGCACCTCGCTGCGCTCATCCTCCGATATGGACTCCGGCTTGGCCTTCTGCGGCGCCGACGCCGCGGCGCTGACCTTCACCTGGGCGCCGACGACGGCGACGGCGACGCTGCCCACGGTCGGCGGCTCACATTCCTTGGCGGGCGACTTGACGGCCTGACCGGCGGCCTGGCAGCTGCCCGAGGACGTGGTGCTGCTGATCGAGTGCGAGGGCGACTTCCTGGTCAGCTCCGCGGCGGAGCCCATCGGCGAGCGCAGCTGGGCGGCCCGGCCGTCATGCTGCAGCACCTCCTCCCGCATGGAGTACAGCGAGCTGGCGCTCTCGAAGGAGCTGCCCGCGTGCGTCTTCTCCAGCTGCGAGCTCTGCGTGGACACTGCAATGGAGGCAAACGGAAGGCACGGGACTTTAGTGCGGCTCGCGACTCTCACTTTCCGGACAGCTAAAGCATTGCGGGCAAGCCAAGTTCGACAAGCAACAACAACAAACTAGAGAGTTGCGGATGTGGATGAGCTACGAGGCAATAGGCGAGTACTAGAGGCAAGCGTGAGAGGCGGAAAGGGTGATCGCCGACTGGGTCCGAGGGACACACACTACGCACACACTACACACACACACACAATACACACACAATACTTAGGGGCCCCAAACCTGGCACTCGTGTTGTCGACGATGAGCTTGTCGTGGTCGGCGGTGTCTTTATACCTGGTGTGCGCTTCGAGGTGTCCGTGCAGGTGGCATACTCATCTGTGTTCGTGCTGCACTCGGAGATGTCCGCGCTGCGCGCATAGTCCGTGGCATCCGAGTGGCTGGGCGGGGCGAAAGGAGTCTTTATTGGTGACCCTAGGGACTTGAGAGGGGACTGGCACCTACCGCTGCTTGGGCACGCCCGTCACGTACATCAGCTGGCGGGCATCCGGCACGGAGCTCCTGGCGACCAGGCTGCGCTTCGGCAGCGGCGAGCTGATCGCGTCCGCCTGGTTGGACGAGGGCGTCACGGCGATGGCGGGCGCGTTCACCGGCTGGACGGGCGCCGTCGCGTGCTTCGTTGGCGTCCTCACGATCTTCGGCAGTGTTTGGAGGCCATAGGTGGGACTCTGCAGAAGAGGGCAAAAGAGCAAATCAGGATTCTGCCCGGCCAACGGACCACTCCTGGCTAGTCCACAAGGTTCGCCTACTCGGAGTCAGGGCGACATCTGGGACTCTCCGGGATAGTCCGACAGTCTCCTACAGGGCGATCCTGAGTCCTGTTCTACACATAACCCACTAAATCTGAATCGTTCGTGAAATGTTTCCGTATACTCTGGTAGCATACTGCATGAAGGGGCAAATAATACCGATATCATTATTTCCTAGATCTCATTTTCGATCAGAAACTCAAGCTTGACTCCTTGGGACATTCTTGGGATCTGTCCCCACAATGCTCACTAAGTCCGAATTGAGTCGGTGCCGAAGCAATTGTGACTTTTTGCCTGTCATGGTCTAAACTGGGCCTAAAGTAAACTGGGACTGGTAGCATACTGCATGAAGGGGCAAATAATGCCGATATCGTTATTTCCTATGTCTCATTTGACTCCTTTGTTATATCAAGTTGGATGACCCTTTTTATATCTGGTGTCCGTCCCATTCTTGGGGTCGGTCCCCACACTAAGTCCGAGTTAAGTCGGTGCAGAAGCAATTGTGGCTATTTGCCTGTCGTGGCCCAAACTGGGACTAAAGTAAACTGGGACTGGTAGCATACTGCATGAAGAGGCAAATAATGCCGATATCGTTATTTCCTATGTCTCATTTGACTCCTTTGTTATATCAAGTTGGATGAGCCTTTTTATAGCTCGGGTCCGTCCCATTCTCGGTCCGAATTGAGTCGGTGCAGAAGCAACTGTGGCTATTGGCCTGTCGTGGCCTAAACTGGGCTTAAAGTGCATTTCTATTAGTGGATCTTCCCTCTTTAACAAATCGGAGAACTAGCCCTGAACTACGCGGACTAACACGTTCGTGCGGAGTGATCAGTTCGGAGTCGGATGCTGGGACGCTTCTCACACTCACCAGTTCCTCCAGGTCGAGCGCATCCGTGTCCACGGAGCTGCGCTGCTGGTGCTGCAGCAGCAGGTTCTTGCGCTTGGACGAGGGCGTCAGCAGCAGATTGGAGCTGAAGGAGCCGTCGGAGATGTCCCGGTGCTCGGCCGTCAGCACGGTGACCTGCGACTCGTTCCAGATGCCGTCCGAGTGATCGCGCGTGGTGTCGTTGGCCAGCGAGTCGGAGGATGGATAGGTGGAGACATTGGCCAGCAGCAGCTCCTCGCGACACGGGCTGGCCGGCGTCGAGGGCAGGCGCAGGCCCGGCGCCGGGCAGGCGGCCGGCAGGGCCGCATAGTCGTCGTCCAGGCTGACAGAGCGCTTGCGGAACTGCGTCCGCAACTGCGTCCGCTTGTCGAGGATCTGGGCGGCCGTGGGCTCCAGCTTGCAGCCGCAGGGCGTGATGTTCTCGTAGAGCGGCTCGTCGTCGTCCGGCTGGGGTTGCTCCGAGTCGGGCTCGTGCTCCAGCTGCGCTGCTTGCTCGCCGTCCACCTCCTCCGCCGCCTCCTCCTCCTCCTCCTCCTCGTCCTCCTCATCGTCATCCTCCTCCTGCTCGTCGTCGCTGCGCTCCAGCTCAACTTTTCTAGCCTCGGGCTCGACGGGCCTCAGCCGCAGCTTGGGCAGCGTCAGGGCCGCCGCCTGCGCCAGCCGCTGCTGCTGCATCTTGCGCATGGCGATCTCCGCCTTGTGCTGCTTGCGGTGCTTCAGCTGCTGCTTGGGACTCGGCTTGGGCGAGACGTGCGGCTTGAAGTCGATGAAGATCTCCTGCTCGTCGCGCGGCGACGGCGCGTCCGCGCCGGGGAAGCAGCTGACCTTGTCCCGGTGCCGGAACGAGCTGCGCGGCCCGAAGCCGTCGATCAGCTTCTCCGTCTGGCCGTAGACCGGCATCGACTGGCGCCGGATGTCGTCCCGCCGGAAGGGCGAGTCGTCCAGCGGCAGCATGGACATGCGCCGCCGATGGCCAGTCAGCTGGTCGACGCACACCTCCGAGCTGTAGCTCTCCGTTTCCGGCGCCCGCACTTCCTCCTCCTCCTCCTCCTCGCCGTCGTCGTCGTAGTAGTCGCCGCCGGCGTCCTCGTCGCTCTTGCAGTACTCGCTGGGCGGCGGCAGCAGGTGCGGCCGCGTAAAGTCCAGCGGCACGCTGTCCGCCATCAGCTCGGCGCACTCCGTGATGTGCTTGCAGACGTCGTGGCCGTGCAGCGCGTCCGGCCGCCGGGGCAGGCTGTTCGAGTAGTAGTCCGTCTCGGTGCGCGCGTGCGAGGTGCACGCCCGGCGCGGCAGGCTGTTGCTCTCGTAGTCGAAGCTCTCGTTGAGCGCCAGCGCCGCCGCATTCACATTGACGTACTCCACGCTCTGCTCGCCCCGGCCCCGGCTCAGGTGCTCCATGCCCAGGCCGCAGCTGTGCGCGTCCAGCAGCGGCGGCGGCGGCTTGTAGTACATGATGTTGTTCTGGGCGTCCGACAGCGTTTGCAGCGGCACCACGTCCTGCGACTGCGTGCGGTAAATCAGCTCGTGCGGATACGCCGGACTGCAACGGGGTGATCAGGGCAAATAGCGAGTTGCGATTAATCGGTGATCGACAGTGCGGCATCAATTTGCGGGTCATTTCAATAAAGGTTAACTAGTTGCCTCTTATCTATCCATCTGATTCTAACAATTATTATTATTAATAACTAAAACTGTTCCTTCACTTTCCTTATTATATTGTTAACTTATTGGAGTTAAATTTAAATTGTAAAATATACTCTTACTACTAACAACATTCTCTCTAGCAGTAGAATCTCTTGACGTTACTGACAACAATTAGCTGTGATTAGGGCATAGCTAGCCGGACTGGCAAATAAAATACTCCCATCGTGTCGGTGATGTTATGAGTATTGTTCATAATACTCTTAGGCTTTAGCTTTTAATTGTCTATATTTATTTTCATTGCATTTCTTTGTTTTTATACATTTTACTTAGGTTGACACTCGATCTGTCAACCTATTAAATAAATAAATAAATAAATAATAATGTATTTCTTTAAACATGGGTCTGCCATCCCAAGTTCTACCAGCTTTTCTACGATCAGACTTGGCTCCTTTTCTCTTCTGGCTACAATTTCTTACACAAAATTCATGTTGAAGAATTTTTGTATTTCCATATTTGAAATTTCGCTATTTGTAAAAGTAAATGTCTTTTGGAAGAAGATCATTTAAAAAAAATTAATGTTGAACTGCAACTTTTGCAGTCGGGTGTAACCGAGGTGTATTTAGGAAGACGTATAGATGAAGTCGAATGTGAAGCGGGTTCAAGAATCTAGATTCCATAGAGGCGTTCATACGGATAAACTGCCGGACAGCAAGACGAACAGCAAACCCCATATACTCTGAAGGAGTATAAAAATTAAAAATAAAACTAAGGAAAATATAGATAAGTATCTGTTTCCTTGAACGTTTTGTATAAAGCCACGTACAGCAGAACTATAGATAGATAGAATACTCAGTTTAGCTTAGTTTTCCGCAAGGTCAAATTGTCTAGAAACTCACCTCTTGGCAAATAACAAATTAGATGGAATACTTAGTTACGCCTAAGGATAAACTTGGGTTAACAAGGAGTAATTGTCTTGAAGCAACCTGCTCAACTTCGCATTCATTGAATAAAAAACATTCATATCTCAAAATAAAATAATTCAGTGAAGCTATTCCTTGGAATAAAGAATATTCCTTGTTCCTTTCTCAGATGCCTTGTATATAAGGTCGCTCACTTACCCCTGGTGGCAACGCTGATGCATGAGGTCCTTGCCGTTGGGTATTTCCGATAGGCTCTTCGTCAGCTTCTTGCCGTTCTGCAGGCCGTTGGTCTGGGCGCCCTGGGAGACGACCTTGATGCGATGTGGGGCACGCGGACTGAACGCGGGCGCCTGCGAATTGGGGAGACCCTCGCGACGGGCAGCAACGTCTGTCTGGGTGGCCTGCGTTTTCATGGCGCTGCGAAACTTCTTCTCCACAATGAGGACCTCGGGGCTGGGCGGGGGCAGCGCCACAGGCAGCGGCTGGGGTATAATCAGGCCCAGCATGTTATCTGTGGGGGTTGTGTTGGGTTAATCGGTCGAGCGTAGAAGACAACCTATGTTACCTGGCAGCTGCTGGTGCAGGTGAATGGGCGCGTGGTGATGCTGACAGGTTTGGAGCTGGACTGGAGCTGGCAGCCAAGCTTTGGGCAACGTGGAGCTCTGCTGTGGCTGCTGCTGCTGCGGCTGCTGCTGCTGCTGATGGGGCAGCATCGGCTGCAGGGTCTCGTACATGGAGCCCGTGGCAATTATGGGCTTCTTGCCACCAATCAAACGCTCCTGACTGCGAGCGCTCTTCAAGCGACCCGAGGACCGAAAACCCGCATTTACCGTATCGAAGCTGGTCAGGGTGTGAGATCTGGCGAAGCTGACGTGTTTGGTTCTGTAAATAAATAATGTTTAGAGGTGGCTCAAGGTCAGCTGCTAAATAAGCTTCAACTGAGAAAGCAAATCCGAGATATGCCATGTTTCCTTCAAAGTTAACATGCTCTTGAACATTTCCCTTCATAAGTGCTTCTTAAATGATGTGATTGTTAAATCTGTCTACTAAACGTTTGACAGGAAGTTAACGTTGACTGTTGCTTCCTAACAACACTTAGCATATTTAACAGCAAATATTAATGCTCAGCTTTTTAGGGTAATGTTTGTAAAGGACAAACAATATTTTATTCTTATTATATATTTAAATTTTAAGCTTCAAATTAAATATAAAAATAAATGTTGCGCTTATATTCGGATAAATTGGAAACTTTGGATTGAATTTATACACTTAGCAAAATGCTGTTAGAAATGAAGTCATACAACAACATTAATTGATAGAAATAAAATTTGATTAGGTTTTTAAGTTTTAATTAAAAATTTAGATTTTAATAATTTGTTGAACAAAGAATGCAATAAAGTTAACACCCAGTTAAGATGCTTGTCAACCTAACGTAAGCTTTGACAGTAGTATATAATAATATAGACTATACCTGGGGTTGCCAGACTGTTGTTGTTGCTGCTGCTGTGGCATGGGCATTGTGGCATATGTGGGGCAGTGATATGAGCTGTGGAACAGAATACAGAATAACTGTTAGAAAGCGTTAATAGCATTTGCGGGGCGTATAAAAACATTGCTCTTCTTCTTCATCTTTAGTCACGTGCAGACACATAGCATTTAAAAAGAAAAACATTTTCAATTAGCGCACTTTTAAAAATGTTTTTCTTAATTCAAGTTTTAGTTTAAGTTTAAGTTTAGATAAATTGCAATCGTAATTTAAGTTTAAACATTTTAAGGTTACTTTTGTTAGTTGTTTTAAATCACTTTACATACCAAACATTTACATTAGCGATTTGATTGGTGTGTGATGTTGGTGGTGTAGGATGTGGTGGAGCGCAAAGCTCGACATAATAATTCCGTAGCAAAACATCCTGGTAAAAGGATTCAAGTGGTGCTGTACAACAAGTTGCCCTTTTTACACATTTTGTTCATTTAGTTATTGGATTGGTTTCAATTGTTTAATTGGTTTTTAGTCGTTTTAGAGAGAAGGGGGAAGGTGAATGAATAACGAAAAGTATAGGAAATATATTTTACAGCTTCTTTTTTTCTTTTTGTGTGTTTGTTTGATTTGATTTTCGATTTGGGTTTGTGGCAATCGCAAATTTATTGCAGTGTAGTTTACAGAAAGCGAAAGACCTTAAAAGCAAAAAGCGTTTGGCATTATGCAAAGGTGAAATGCAGGCTGATTTTTGTTATTGTTGTTGTTGCTGTTTGTTGATTATGTTATGGTATTTGCTGTTGTTGTTGTTGTGTGCATGGGAATAGCTAAGAGCAAGCATCGCAAGCGTTTTACATAGTATGTCATATGTATATTTAGAGAGAGTTACAGATAGACTACGGATAGTGTGACAGTTAAGTTAAGCATGATCTCTAGCGACAGTTTGGCATAGCATTTGACAATTTGGTTGTGGGGTTTACGGGCTTACGGGCTTCTTAGCTTATCAGACTCGTACCTCGAATCCGTTTGGTAATCGCTGTTGTTGTTGTTCGCCGGCGTCGCCTGACTAGCCAAGTGTAGCGAGCACCCAAATCCGGTTCACTCGATTTCCCAGTGCTTAAGATCGATGCCGGTTGTCGGCGAAAATAGGAACTATCCAACTCGTTCGTGTCCGTATAGTTGTTTTGAAAGCTGCGCTTGCAATTCAGATTTAACGTGATCGATTCTCGGTTTCTGGCCTTTTACTCACCGCGGATACTTTTCGAAGGGCGCATAGGCGGCCAGGTTCTCGTCGGAGGGCACGCGACGACCCACACAGCCGCCCAGGAAGCTGCCCGTCTGCGTCTGGCCCCTGCGCGACAGGCAGCCAAAGAATCGCTCCCGACGCGGACGCTGCTCGATGCTGTGCAGCTGGCGATCCGTCAGGCAGTACTGCATGGGAGAGGCCAATGGAGATGGAGTGTCTCGGCGGGCGGCACTTGGGCGCACTCACCTGTTCTCTAATGTCGCCGCGCGAGTAGACGGAGGTGCGAGGCTGCAGTTCGGTGGAGAGTGTTTGACGCAATCGTCGACGGCCCGTGTGCTACATCCTCAGAATCGTAGCTGCGATCCATGTGGCTGGAATAGGTGGCCTGATAGGGATTAAAGATTTGTGCATGGCTTGCGTGAAGCTTAAAACAATACACTCAAGCGAAATCGTAAATATATTACGCATACGCCACATGTAACGCAAATACATGGAAGTCCATCTCAATTCTTATTAAGACTTTATAACTATATTGTAATTAAACATAAAAATTGATTTGATCATTCAAGTGAGATTCATTAATGCATATTCATAATTGAAGAAATTTGGAATATATTGGTGTTATTATTTTGATGAAAAGAAAGAAGAAAAGCAAATTATATATTTTATAAAATATATTTATTGCGACGAAAACTACATAAAAACAAAATATACGAAAAATATTGGCGGATGTAAATCATCTCGCATATTTTTATATAAAGCGGCAACACATATGCAAAATTAAATTAATTATTAAATAAACAGATTAAAGAAATAATTGTAATTACATCAAATATAATTTAATTGTCTTTTTTTAATCACAATTGCAGAAACTGATTAATTTTGCAAATTAAGTCAAATAAGATGAAATATAAATGAAACATAATGAAATATGGAAGACCTAACTTCTGCTTTACATTGAAGCTTATCTTAACTAACATTAATTTTACTTTAGCCATGTACCTACAAATTGATGTAGCCTTTGGTAACAATAATAAATCTCACGATGTGCTTAGAGCAACTGAATATTGCGCTAATTTATATATAAAATACATATGTTTTTTTTCTAATGCTCTCTTAATTTACTCGCTAATCCCTAGGCAAGGCTCTTGCCGAGTTCTGTTAGATTTAATTTCGTGGTACCAACCTTGGTGGAGACCTCAATGTTGCCCAATGAGACAGCATGATGTAAACCTGCGAAATGAATTGTTGGTGAGTATCTGCGTTTGTTTCCATTAGTGGATGGGCAAATGAATCGCAGCAAGAAGAAGAAACGCACACGTAATACACTTTGTTCCGGGTGGGGGGGAATATGTGATTACGTGTGTGTAACTGTAACTGAATCTGCTTGTAGCTGTCTTTGAACTGACATGTTTCGCGTTCCGTCGCTTCAGCCAGTTCAGTGACTCTCAAGGACTTACCGGAGCCTCTGGCCGGGCCCGAGCCAGTCGCCGATGCTGAGCCACGCATAACGATATCCATTTTGGCCCAAAAATAAATGTTAGCAAACACACACACACGCGCGCGCACACACACACACACACACAAAATGCGAGGTAACTTTGCTCAAAATCTGCTGAGGCTATATATAAACGTTTCGTTGTTGTTGTTGTTGTTGCTGTTGTTGTTGCTGTCAGTTGTCTGAAATTCACTTGTCTGCATTTGGAGCTGCCTCAGTTGTTGCTGTTGTTGTTGTCGCTGCTGCTGCTGCTGCTGCATCATCATCACATCATCATTATCATCACGCTGTGTGTTCAATATGTATAATTAAACTTAATTTCTACAAGTTGCCTTCGTTGTTCTTGTGCATTCTCCGTCGCTGGGCGTTGCAGAAACTCTGCTTCTTGCCAACGTTTTTGTGATTTTGTTGTTTCCTTTGTTGCCTGTTTCGCTTGCTTTTTCTTGCCGTTTTTTAGACGCGCTGAGTTACTGCGTTTGCACCATCTCTGGACTTATGCAAGGCAGCAGCAATCGATATTCGCACTGGCCAAAAAAAAAGACGGAAGCAAACGGTGGAGAAAACACGCAGACGCACTGTTAAAAATCACATTTGCTTTAGGCTTGTTTTGCCCAAAATATGGCAGTTGGTAGTCAGCCCCAAACTGGGCACTCGATTTGGCTAATGCGCTTTTAATTGTCTTGTGGAAAAATAGAAAATCGGCTGGCTGAAAGTTACTGCTGGACAGCCTCTGCGTCTGCTGTGTGTGTGTGCGTAGCTGCTGCTGCGTGTTCCGCGTTGCGTCTGCGAGTCGAACTGGCTCCGTGCGCCGTGGCGTTGATGCTGGAACTGACACGGAGCGGCCCGACGGAGACGCGCGCCAGTCGCATCCTATCATATGGAAGCGCCGCCAGGATGCTGCGAGAGCGCGGCGAGTGCGCAGCGAGAGCGCGCGCCTGGAAGCAAAAGGCAAACACAAAACAGATGTTTACGACACGATTTGGCGAGCGGCGGCGGCGGCGGCAGCGAGGGGCCGGTCGCGTGTGCGTGCGGCAGCAAAAGCGCAACAATGAACGACGCCTGGAAGTAGGCAACGGAGCGTGCGTGTGCGTGTGCGCAGGAGAGCGCTGCTGCGACGCCTCTGCCGGCGGACGTTGCTGTGTCAACAAAGCCAGCGCCGACAGTTGGCCAGCACACGGCCAGGACTCGGCACCGTGCGGGCTTCAGGCTGCCCCAACTCCTTGGCCAGGGGCCCCAACAACGATTTGACGACAATGCGGCGTGAAGTTGACTTTGCCGTGCGATTGTTTTCACACGGCCTCTGTCCTGGCGCTGACTTCGGGACCAACCCCGAAATTCACAAACGGAAGTCGAACAAAAGTTAAATTCGAAACAACGATGCTCTTTCACGTGCCACTTTACTTTCACAATTTACTTTCGCCTAATGAAAAACTTTGTTGCCCCTTCTTGAAATCTTGTCTTTTGTTTTTACAACATTTATTTATTTTTACACTTCACAACACGGCCATAAGTAATATCCCCACGTTCCCCTGGGGAGTCGTGCGATTTGTCATAAACGGCGTCGTCTTGAAAAACTTATTGCCACGATTGACTGCCTGTCAGCTTTATTATAATGCCTGAGCCATCCATTGTAATCAGAGGTTCTTACCTTGCTTATGCCAGCCCAGAATCCTTGCATTTGCCCTTATTAAAATCTCTACCCTTCGCTCTTTTGTTATTCTTAGAAAATCATGTTATTATTTATGGTTATTGTACTTTAACATAATTATGTACATATAATTATCTCACATTCTTCTGTGCGCGGGAGTATAGAAAAAGGATAACCATAAAGCAATAAATTGCATTTGAAATGTATATATTACAAAACAGAATATTTTAAAGGAGACGTAGAGCTAGAATAATTCATCTGCCCTACGATCAATAGTATTCACATCACTAATTTGTAACTCCCATGTCTTTAATTTCCAGCTGATTATTTATTTGCTAATTAATAACGAAAAAATAAAAAATTTTTTCCCTCAAATTCTAAGAAAATAACTTTAACTCCTTCTGATTTATAAGGGAATCAAAGCAAAATAAAATAAAAATCCTGAAAATATATCAATCAAATAACACTGCGAATTCGGGGGGTTTATATACAGACATATGCAAAAGCAGAGGCATGGAGGACATGGACTCTAGGTGCTCATTAAGTTAATAATGCTTGATTTGTATGATCCTTAGTCTCCTGAAGATTTCAAACAAAACAAAAAACATTTTAAAATATACATAAATTAATCTTATAAAAATAATTATTATTTATTGTATTTTTTTATCTATTTCAAGTAATCTTAGTAGGCTGCGGTTGAGTAAACTTGAAATATATACCATATATAGCTGATACCAAATTCACACTGAATTCGGTTTATATAGCATTTGATGCTTACCAAGAATATGCTGACGGTTGTGGGTCAGAGTTCAATCCTTCTGACTGCTACAGTAAAAGCTGTTAATTGATTTTTAACTCTTGGTCGACAACTTTTTTTTGGCAATTTCTTAATTAATTCTATATCAATTGGAAATTTAACCACTGTTCGAAATACCCGTGACGTGTGATAGCTTCAAGCTGAATAATTAAATGGGGATACCCTGAATTTAGTGAGGGCTAACACAAAATACACACAACAGTTACCGTGGAATCTGTTTGTATAGTTGGCATATACCTACACACTTCTAAGTTCGCATTGCCTATACACACAAACATATATATATGTATATATATAAATATATATATGTATATGCTGGATAAATAGTGGTAGTTCCAGAGTCGTAAGGCATTTATATAGACTTTGGCAGGCAGCACAAATTGTCTTATGCATTTTAGGCTGGCTTTACGGCTTCCATGAGGAATCTTTGCAATCACGCCAACAGCCCCACGAATCGCCCCCCCCCTCTCTATCACCAACCCCCCGCTGCCCACCAGCTTACAGCGCAAATATTGCCAAGCTTAACTGTGCTTTGTGCCGAAGTCAATATCAGGCAAATATTAAGCATACGCACAGTGCGCCAGCATAATGCATGAAAAATTGAGCATGTCATTGACGCCGTTGTTCAAAGTGAATATTGTTGTTGTCTGGATCGTTGCTGTTGTTGTCTGCTTCCTCAGTTGCTTGGCTGTTTGCAGTCTAGGCACGTTCCATAATGGCGCTCCGGGTTATATGAACGTATTATAAAACGGAAATGGAGCCTGACTCCGACTTCTCTTTGGGGTCAAAGTTTTTAATCGCCTGGCATTAGAGTTGGCTATATGTGTGCGCGTGTGTGTGTGTGTTTGTGTGTGTGCTCGCACAAATTGACGCTTTGTATAAATGCCATTAATTAATAAACAAAATATGACATTTTCGTGGATAATGTTGAGCCTTCGCCTAGGTTTATTAATTTTTAGCACGTAATAAATGAAAGTTTATTGCGGGTACAGCCGAATATCCTGAATCCTGTATCCTGTGGTTAACCCCATGCTGTGAATTTAATTTGGGTTTGCCCTTCTCTTCCTGAAGAGCGAATTTCAATTTGCGCTGACACTTGAATTAGATTTACGGTTTTCTATTTGCATTTGCATTTACTTTATTAACATTTATCACTAAACTACTAATGATAAAGAGTTACAAATTCAATTATTAAAGTACAAGTATTTATGAGTTGCGTTCTGCTTTCGAGTCGAGTACTCGAAACACCTAGTTGAAAATTTTCATATCTAATTTATTCGTTTCACTTTTCGTCTGGAAATTTATTTAGCTACAATTGTACCTAAAGTTAAATAGTTTTTATTTTCCATTTATTTTTTGACAAATTGAAAAAGTATTTTGTTTCTTTTTCGTTTTGGGCTTAGATTGGGACATTCAGATATGCATGATTGGTGTCTGTGAATGGGCGTACGTGTGTGTGTGTGTGTGTGCATGTGACTAAAATAATTTATGTTTAATTTATGCCAACTTTTCGCTGTGTGGCGCCAACAGAAAGTATGTGGAAAAGAAAAGAGGTAAAGTTACGCTTATTTAAAATTGTTTACAGTTTTAGGATGTGATTATGGATAATTTACTTTCATGACGTCCCAAATTTCATATTTCGTCTGACATTTATTTTATAGTTACATTTTTTTATTGCATTTTATGGCAGTTTGTTGCTCAAGGCAATCTCGTTATTTGTAAGATGTTTTTTTAAATATACCCTTGCAAAGTGTGCTCTATATAAATTATCCATTTGCACTTAATGGTGTCATTAACGCTCACTAAGTATTGTATTTACGATAACAACAATAAATATATAATCTAACAAGGGGAAGAAAAGTAAAGTTATATTACGAAAGGATTAAATATAGATAAGCCCGACAATACTTTTACTACATATGGAACATTGAAATGTGTCTATTAAAGTTTAAATTTGGATATTGATGTTATCTTTCATTGAATTGTAATTTTAGGTTTTCATTGAAATCATTTTTTTATTTTTATCTTAAAATTTCGGTGAGTTTTTTAATAAGAGAGACTAAGGATAATGAACATTAATTAACTTTGTTTTATGGACAAAAATTAATAATAAATTAAAGTTAACTAAAGTTTCCAATTCGTACTTTCAACGGCAATTGTAACTAATTAAACAAATTTAGCATAATATCAGATTAGTCTACTGTAAATAATTGAATCTTTCTGCAAGGGTATTAAATATTCGGGACACCGAAGGTAAATTGTTCTTCTTGTTAAAATTCTATTTAGGTATTCATTAATTTAATGAATAAAATACTTTTTTTTTATATAATTGAATTTATGCCTCGTTAATTTGTTGAATTTGTAATTCAATTATATTGTTTTTTTTCTCCAAATCTTTACTTCCGCTCATTTCGCAATTTATTTCGGTTAAGTATTTGCACATATGTCCCTATTACGATTATAGTGTAATTAATATAAATTGGTATTTAAATTATTCCTTACACAGAGAAATATTATTTATGCGCATTGTTACTTATGTCAGATATTGTGACTGCCCAGCCTCAGTTAAAAAGTGATATCGGACGATATCATTATAATAATGGTTATTACATATTTGCTTAATATGCGCTTCATTTAAAAATAAGGCTCAATCCCACAACGAATGGTAAATGGCAAAATTGTTTAATATTTCGTATTTTCGCACTTTTCTGCTTTTGCGTTTTTCGAGTTTCTCGTGCATCTTAAACGTATTGAGAGTACGAGTGCTATATGGAATATTTAATTTAAAAATAAAGTACAAGTACGAGCCCGACGCGTAGAGAACAAATAAAACACACAGAAACTGTGCCGTCGGCCGTATAATTGCCTCGATTCGAGTATATTTCGTATTGGTATCGGTGGATAATTTGTATGTGTACGTTTTTAAAATGGACCATTTAATATGTGTTTGCCTCAGCGCTGCCCTCGCGGCTGCTTTGTTTATTCATTTGTTAATATTTACGTTTTTATTGTTGTGTTTTCTTTGTTGTAAAAAATGTTGCCTGGTAGCAAAGTTCATTTAAATACTTTTGTTTGAGACAACGATAAAGCTTTTCGTCTACTAACAGTGTGTGAGAGTATGTGTGTGTGTTTGTATTATTTATAAATATATATATGTTAATGGTTAGAAATCGGCGATTTCAATGCGCTGAAACCGCATAGAATAGTATCGTATAATAATAGGTTTATAGATTTAGAAAATTCTTCGAGTTGCTTTTTTTGTTTTTTTTTCTTTTGTTTGCGGGATTTCAGTTTTAGACTATACGTGCTACTAACTACGACAAAAGACTAGAAAGATGTGACAATTCAGAATTCGATTCACGTAACTGGAGTACAACTACAAAATATGTTATGCGACTATACTACCCAAGCGGCAAGGGGCTTGGCGGCATCCCTTGCCCCCCTAGACGGAGGTGGTGATTTGCTCCACAAAGTGCACGGGTCGGCACAGGGACTGCGAACGCTTCAGCCGGCACTGCGGATTACTTCTCGTTGCATGACAGCTGGCAGTTCCAGCTCCAGCTCCTGCTCCTGCTCCAGCTCCAGCTCCTGCTCCGCTCCAGCTCCAACGCCAGCTCCTCCTCCAGATGCCGGCAAATGACGACCCTGCCGATGTGGCGTCCTCTGCAACGAGGCGTAGGCGTGCGGCACGTAGATAAACTCACGGGAGGGCGCTGCCACGCCGCCCACGCCTGCCCCATGACGACAGTTACACTGCTGCGACATGGTCGATAGGCCCTCCGGCACGCTGCGACTGCGTGCCGAACCGCCGCCCCCATATGTCGCGGAATTGGGGCTGCAAGTACATATGAGTGGCTGCCTGTCCTGAGACCTGCAAATAAACACGTGCCACGGCGGGGGGCTTGAGAGGTGCTTCTGTTCGTAAATAGCGCAAGTGCAAGTGCAATAATGCTGTTGACATTCTGTCGACGCTGACACGAAGCCGAACAACCGACTCCCCAATTGCATTTCTATGGCTTAAACAAAGGCCAAAGATTCGATAATTGAACGTCAGCCAGGACAAACTTCGCCCCATCAAACATCGAATGCCAAAAACATAATCAGGCTGAAGACTCGGATTGCTTTCAAGTGCATCCAGTTAACAACAGCCTATTGTTCTGCGTAATTAATTAATAATTGTGAGGTATTGTTTTGATAAACGATACCGAATTGAAATATCTTACCAATACAACAAATACGGTAATTTTCTATTTATTATAAATGTGCATCAGGTAAGATTTGCACGTGATTATAATCTGTGAGTGAATCAGAATTTCTCTGGCCAAATAATCACGGCAAGATACATTTTAATACGCACATGTACACTCAAAAAAACACTTATCATTCTGTTGCTAAAATCTGAAGAACATTCCGCTGCTGAATTTCTTGAAGTAAGC
The DNA here is from genome assembly GCA_035043565.1 of Drosophila robusta. Lineage (NCBI taxonomy): Eukaryota > Metazoa > Arthropoda > Insecta > Diptera > Drosophilidae > Drosophila > Drosophila robusta. Next base: position 3,888,570 of record JAWNMW010000583.1, on the reverse strand, counting down.
CATTTGAGAGACCGTTAATTACAAAACTGTTTGTTCTTGAAATAAACTAAAAGTGTTTCTTCAAATAATGACCTTAAGTAATTAAATAACTTTTTTGTAAAGTAAGAAATTTGCATTTTGGCCAAGTTGTATTTTTGATGCTGCCAGTAATTTAACAAATGTTCGAAAATTTTGTTTTTGTTGAAATTCAAGCGTGAACCCATTGAAAATGGGTACAAATATAAAGATTTACCAACAATAAGTTTACAATGTGTAAATGCGTGGCAATGTGAATGTACTGCTAACAAATGAGAAATATCTCATTAACATCGGGCCAGTGTAATAGCTCTTAAGCTAAATTTATTTAATTTTAATTTTAAGCTGAATTTATAACGAATTCAATTGAATTGAATTGCCAATTGAATCTTATTCAATATATATGCATCTCATGTATTAGCTAGCAATTACTAGCCGATATGAGGAATCTAAATATGTTTTAGTATCTGTATCTGTGGTCTATAGAAAAACGGGCTGGAACAACATGTTTGTCGGAAGGTGATCTTTCCCGTAATGTCAGTTCCGTGTTCGATCCTACTTACTTGGGCGACTTGCGGCAGCCGAGCTCGTAGGTGCTGTGCCAGCTGCAGTACATCTGGGCGTCGCAGCAGTTGTGCTGCTGGATGAAGGAGAGGCTCCGCTGCAGGCGCTTGCCCATTTTGGCGCCGATGCTGCCCTGGCCCAGCTGGTAGGGCGGGCGGACCTGCTGCATGTCCAGGTTGTGGCAGGCCAGCTGCTGCGGATGCGCGTGCGAGTGCTGGACGGGCAGATGGTGATGCTGTGGCAGATGCGCCGGCTGATGCATGTGACGTTGACAGTAATGGGGATTGGTGGCCTGCAGGTAGGGCTCCATTTGATTGAGACTAATGCAGCTGCGGCTGAGCAGGTCGGGCGCGGGATAGTCGCCATAGCCGTAGTCCATGTGCAGATTCGGACGATGGTGGCGCGCCGAGGAGTGCCGCACCAGCATCGGCGTGGGCAGGTGGCCATTGAGGTGCGTGCCACGCGGCTGCTGCTCCTGCGGCTCGCTGATGAAGAAGATGATGATGCCTGAGATGGCGGCCGCCGCGGAGCAAATATAGTAGCCAGCGCGTCCATATTTCAGCGAGTAATCATTGAGAAACGAAGTGAGGGGCACACTAATCAGTACGGGCACGGACTCGACGCCGCGAATAAAGCCTGCAAGTGGATAATTTGGGTGAGAACTTGGCTCGATTTGGAGCTGGAGCTGGTTGTAACCTACCCCAGGCCTTGGAGAAATGCTTCAGCTTGATGCGTTCCAGCGCCAAAATCTTCAGCGAGTACTGAAAGCCGCCCAGGCCAATGCCGTAGAGCCAGCTGAGTATGCAGAGCCCTTTGTAGCCCATGACAAAGGATAGAAACAGTATGGCCAGGGCAACAATGGATATAAAGAGCTGTAAACAGAAAGAGTTGCAAATTGAGGGAGGACTTCAATGAGTACTAGCTGCTATTATCCGGCTTTGCCCACACCTAAAACTTTTCTTTTAGTGCAAAATTTACTTTTTTGTAATTTCAAAATTTAATGAACACGTATTAAAAAAGATGTAAGTTTTCGTTAAAATACGTAGTTATAAAATTAATATAAAAATTTTAATAAATTTCCCAGTCAACCGTACGGAATTTAAACTTGTGCTCATTAAAAATTCATGATCATAATGACTAAGTTAAATAGTTAATAGTTGAAAATTGACAAAAATTTTGGCATGAAAAGCTTTAGGAACCATAGTTTCTATATTTCAAACGCCCACAACTTTGCCGAACCTGAACCGATTTTCACGTCTGATGGCATTTTATTCATGGTTTATCTCCTAGATTGATTCTGCATTTAAAATATATGCATTATTGAAAATAATTTTTTTTTAATTTTTTGGGAAAAAAGCATGTACCCCCCTTACTCATTTTGGGAAAAAATTTTTTTTCAAAATTTAGAATCCGGAATTTCCATTTTTAATCGATTGTGGTGGTCACAATTAGTATAAAAAACAACATTAAAACCGATTCTGAGGGGGTCAAATTTTTTGTCAAAAATCGTGCAAAAATTGACAAAAATTTTGACATGTAATGCTCTCAGATCCATAGCTCCCATATTTAAAACGCCCACAACTTTGTCAAAACTGAACCGATTTTCATGTTTGTTGTCATTTTATTCATGGTTTGACCTCTAGATTGATTCTGCAATTAAAATATATGCATTATTGAAATTAATTTTTTTTCTAATTTTTTGGGAAAAAAAGCATGTACCCCCCCTTACTCATTTTGGGAAAAAATTTTTTTTCAAAATTTAGAATCCGGAATTTCCATTTTTAATCGATTGTGGTGGTCACAATTAGTATAAAAAACAACATTAAAACCGATTCTGAGGGGGTCAAATTTTTTGTCAAAAATCATGCAAAAATTTACAAATATTTTGACATGAAAAGCTTTACGAACCATAGCTCCCATATTTCAAACGCCCATAGCTTTGTCAAAACAGATTGTTTCCGCATTTCAAATATATATGTTATTCAAATGAAGACACGTAAAGCTCTCGGATCAAGAGTTCCCATATTTCATGCGCTTCGTAACTCTTGCTTGATTACTAATCATTCACTCAATCAATCAGTCTGTCAATCAGTTAGTGAACCCAAACCGTTTTGTATTTATTGAAAGACTCACCTGAGCAACAATTTTGGTATTGATCACAAAGTGTCTGATCACAAAGCAGCGACGCAGCAGAGCGCCGGCAAGCACCACGCCCAGGGCCATGGAGATGCCCAGAAAGGTCTGAAGCAGCACCAGCTCCTGCACATCGGAGCCCTCCTTGGCAGCATTGAGGGCCTAAAAGCAGGCAAAGTCATTTATAAAGGTTTCGCTCCGATTACATTTGGTTATGTATACCATAAGGAACATGGGCGTATAGATGCCGAATGCAGCCACGCTGGAGGTCATCAATAGAATCTTAACCGTTACGGATTTCAGCGATGATATGTCCAAAAATAAATATCTAGTGGGTGATTCGACCTCGTGCGTGAGCTTAGGTTTTTCTCGCGTAGCTACGAAAAAATACAGAAAAACAATCTCAATTAACAATGGGTTGGATTTCGCAATTTCGTTGTTGTTGTTGTTTACCTTTTTGCGCTGATTCTTCAAATGCTGGATGGCGCGACGCTGCGGATGGTATAGGGATGCGGGTCGATACATGAGGCCCATGAAAAAGCTGAGAGCCGTTAGAGCGGCAACGATTTGCAGGCCGAGGCGCCAGCCGGCCTTGCCCACGCCCTCTTTGAGTATGACGGAGAACAAAGCGATGCCAACGCCCTCGCCGGACATGGCCACCATTTCGACGAATTGCCGCCGACGCTTAAAGTAATTGCCCAGCATCACGGTGGAGGCCTCACGCACCATGGAAACCCCAATGCCGAAGACGATGCCTGCGCCGCGTGCGGAACGTAAAGAAAATCAAAATGGTAAGCAACATCCGGCACACAAGTTAAGCGTATCCCGCATGCGAGCATAAATACTACGCCGTACATTACTATATACGCACCATAGCTGAAAACAACCTGGCCGAATTCCGTGGCAAATGAAGTGAACAGAATGCCCAGCGGCAGCACCAGCCCGCCCACAATCGAGAGCAGGCGAATGGAGCGCTTCCGGCACAAGGACACCACAAACGGTATGGCCAGCATCGAGATGGACCAGCTCAAGGCGCCCAGGAGCTCTGCGAAAGAATTCATTATATTTTGCGGGAGTTGTTTGTGCTCGAAATCAGAGCTGACATTACATAAATAGTCATTGCAAGTGCTATTTACGATAAATATCTCCTGTTTAATTAGGAATCTCAATTAAATCTCAAATAAATCAAAAGAAAATACCTTTTTGTATAAGTTTTAATTATATTAGACATCCATAGAGGTGGAATATAAAACTCTATTGGATGTTGCAAGCACGCTCCTTTTATAACGCATTAAAAACTACGACTGCAAAAATATAAGTTACACACTCTATTTACTATTTACATTGATTAATAAAGCCAAACGGAGATCCGAAAGCTAATTTCTTAATTTATTCAAATCTGTCCCAGTTTTTGTTGTTTTGGTGTGTTCATGTACTTTGAAAATACAATGTAAATATAATATTTAAGAGGACTTCCTATTATTACCTATTCTAATTCCTTGCATTGTTTTCTGCAGAAAATAATAAATAACACCTAATTCTCTTTTCACACGAATGGATTTTACATGGTTTTGAAATAAAGCGTTAAAAGGGTGAAATTTTGCACATTTCAACGTCGCATTAAATTTCTCTCATTAATCGATTACATGTGTAATTTCTAATAGAGCCCAATTCCTCGAATTATACATATGCTTACATAAGTTTTAATTTTTAAATATTATTTTTATATTATTTAATATTTTGCAATTTGATATATTTAAAGTGCACAATGCAATAAGAATTTTTAATTTGTTTATTGTACTTTTAAGTTACTTTTTTAAGCCTGGAACAAATTTATAACTTTTTCCATTTGGCCAATATCTGATTGTACACGAATTTTTTGGCAACGTATAATTATAGAAATTCTTAAAAATATTATTAAAATTCGTAACTTTATTATTATTGTTTCAATCATTCTTATGGAAATTTGTTGGCTTTTCAAAATGACACCTGCAGACTTTATTACGCTTACTTACCTATGCCACTTGTGTTGTGGAAGCGCTGAACGGCGTAGAACAACAACAATCCGTAGCTGAGCTGGAGCCCAGTGGTTAGGATGTGGACCAGGAAGGACACGCCGCAGATTATCCAGCCCCAGCCGCCATCCGGGTAGAAGTACTAAGTGGACAAAGATGCGGACATTATTGTGACTTGACGAGCTCTGAGTGCTCTGGGCCGGGGGCTCACCTGGCGTATGCGTGTTGTGTCCACGCCGGTGCGACGCAGTGCGGGAATATTGCGATGCAACAAATGAAACTCTCGATCAGCCAGAGCTGGAAAGGCCGAGTCCTCCTCGTCGGCAATGTGGCCGGGATGGTGGCCCGGCTCGAAGCCTGCGGCACGGACAATTGAAAGTTGATTAAATGGAAAACAGGACGCACGGCCGCAGGACACGCTCATTACTCACCCAAGTAGCAGCCGCCATTGGGCATAAGTGGCTTGGGCGGTGGTGGGATGCTGCGCTGGTGGTGGTGGTGCTGCTGCTGATGCTGCTGCTGTAGTTGCTGCTGCTGCTGCTGTAGCTGCTGCTGCTGCTGCTGCTGGTGATACCAATTATCGCAAACGCAGAGCTGTGGGGCGTAGTGGGCCGTGGGATTGTACATGTAACAACAGGCATTCAAGCCGGGATTGGCATTGGCGGGCGCATACCAACGGGCAGCCGGCGGCGGCGGCTCAGGATGTGCTGGCAATGTCGACGGGCAATGTCGGCTGCAGCCAGCGGTGCCGCTGGCATTTGCATAGTTATGATGGAGCTGCTGCTGCTGCTGCTGCTGCGCTGCGTCGATGGTGGGCAATGTGGCGTAGCTGCCAAAATTGTCACAATGCCGCTTGGCGGCATTGGCCTGGAGTGGAAAGCGCGCCGGATTTGGGCCGTGGCAGTGACGTGGCGGCGCCGGCATCGCTGGCGTTGTCATTTGCGGCTGTTCAGTGTGGAGATTGGACAGGCGCGGACATGAGACCCACCAGGCCAGCGGCTGGTTGTTAAAACGGCACTCGGGACACAAATAGCGCGGCGTACTGAGTGTGCCAGCTGCCTCCTGCCCCGCCTTGGGGCTAGCTGCAGTTGATGTTGCGGCTGTTGTTGCTGTTGCGGCTGTTGTTGCTGCTGCGGCTGCAGTTGCTGCTGCTGCTGTTTCTCTTGCTGGCTTGTTGCGGGCTTGTTGCGGTTCTGGATGCTCACAGCTTAGGTTGTATCTTCGTCACAGCGCACATTTATTACACAGCACGGAGCTTCTGTGCTTGCTGCGCACCAGACTCGAATATGGCCTCAGCTCCTGCTGCTGCTGCTGCTGCTGCTCCTGCTGCTGCTGCTGCTGTTCCTCCTGTTGCTGCCGCTCCAAGCTGCGACTGTGGCAAGGCTGGCCAAGGCTGGGCAGCAGTTGCGGGCAGCTGCCGTAGAGCGCTGATGAGGTATTCGATAGCCGGCGATAGTATGGGAACCGATGCTCCATATCACTGCCAGCATCGAGGGGCGTGGCACGTTGTCGCAGCGCCAAGCGTGGCAAACAGGAGCTGCGGGTGTCTCTATCACTGCAATTGCAATCGCATGTGCACTGGATGACCATTGTACAGGACAGCAGCTGTGTGTATATCTATGGTGTAGTGTCCTGTTGTGTGCGTGTGTGTGTGTGTTTGTTTGTGTGTGTCCACTTCAATGCATGCAGCACATGATTCACGCCGCTGAGGTTTCTAGGCCAGCGCCAGCCAACTATATCCAGTTGGGGCCATCTCCGACATTTCGCTCCACATCAGCGGGTCAACAAATTCGATTTTTTCAGCTGGTGCTGCTGCTGCTTCTGTTTTTGGCACTGCAAAAATTGGAAACGTGCACACATTGCGCCAATAAATAAATAAATCAAAATCAATTTGTTTACTTCAGGCACACACACATACACGCACACTTACATTTAGGCGACTAAACACACTTCACACACACAACACCAATTTCATATGCATAATTTAATTTGCTGTTTAATTGCGTGAATTTGACATTTGCCTGCGAGCAATGCGCATTTCGAAAAGAGAGACAAATTGGAGTTGTGGTCACAGTTTGAGAGCCATTGAATTAGATTGCCTAAAAGCATTCGGTTTTTGGTTTTGGGATTTAAGCACTCGAGTGCGCATTTGGTGCAAAACAAAATGTTCAGCGTTCAACTTGATTTTGAGCATTTTTCATTTGTGAGCCAACACAGCTTAATTAACAATTTATTTATTACCACTTAAGTATTGAATACTTAAGTTTGTTTATTATTGGGTTGTTTTTGATGTGGGCCAGGTTCAGATACACAAGAAGGAAAAGTTAACTGCGGATATATGATTTTAAAATTATTGGATTGCTTTAGATGTGGGCAATGTTCAGATACACAAGAAACAACAGTTATCTGTGGTCTGCCGAAGATTAAATACCCTTCCTGTCACTAAGCACATTCAAGGTCGTCATCCTGGTCACAAACAATTTTAGAAGTTGGAGAAGTCTCCTTCAAGAAAATTATATTTTAATCTCATAGCTAAAATATAAATTATATTATATTATATGTATATAATAAATAAATTAGTATATGGATCTCTGGATCTACAAGGTGTATTCTCGAAATAATAATATATTTTGAAATAATAATATATAATAATATAATAATATATTTTCTATTAGGTTCAATTATTACAGTCAACTAGAAAATCGAAATAACATCCATTAGTAGCAAAATAAATCTTTGGTGCGAATTCCACGCCATTATCTGCCGATTTATGGTGACTAATTTGTGAAGGCAAGAAGCTAAGTTAATAATCGGGTGTTAAATTAAACAAATGATATGAGGTTTGTTCGCTTGGTAAACGATACTCATTCATCTGTGTTGAACAAGGAATCAATCATCACTTATCGGCAATCATGAGGGCACACACGGAGGAGTCCAACTTCTTGAAGTATTTATAGCCCGAGTACATCACACTGCCAACGTGGCTAAAATAAGATAACTGACAAGTGAAGCACATCATTCAATTTGCGCGAAAACCGCTTGGGAATTAGATGCGAAAACTTGATTATGACTGGTGTCTGCCGTCGTGGCAGAGCCGTTGATGAACTGAGTAGAAAGGGGAATACCAAAAATTACTTCAATTAGAATATTTGCAAATAGTTGAACCAATTAAACTGTGGCGCAAACAAACAAGTTGCGAAGTCAACTGAAGCGAGGCAGTGGCAGGCGGGAGATTAAACCATTATTCGAGAGAGCTTTGACTTTGAGAAATTGACCATCTGATTGTTGTAGACAGTTTGGCACTTTTGTTAGTAAAGTTTTTGCCCGCATTTATAGAATTTGAACAAAAAAAGGCCGCATATAACAATGAATGTAGGTCACAAATCAATTTCCTGTACACCAGAAAAAATACGGTCGCTAAAAATATTTCTATTCAAATAATAATCATTGCAAGAAACTAAGTGAAAATATCCGCAAGTCATTTTCATTGTATTAATGCATAGTTTTTAAAATATAACAAATACCCTTTTACAATTCCAAGAAATATTTTTTTTACCAAACATTTTCTTATCTCTTTTCTCTATTAAACACGTAAAAAGAAAATTTACGTGTTTATTTTATAAAACTTGATATAATTTTCCATTTAAGTTATTCCATTCCATTGTTGGAATGCATGTTACATCACCTAAACTATACAGGGTATATCCTTGGCAGACACGCCCGATTACATCTTTTATACTTGCGTTTTTTTGTTACCCGTAACATGATTGATTTGTGTAGTTCTTGTTTTTGTTGTTATTTATGGAACGAAAATGTCTTGTACAGTATCTACTTTGTAGCTCGGCCCGATTTGAAGGTATCGATTAGCCCAGTGTCCGTAGTACAGGCCATAAAGATGATAAATGATTTGGTTCGCTCAGCTAGAAGAAAAAGCGAACTTGCATCTGGTCTGGCAAGTGCAACACCTACCAGAGCAAACAGCATCAAATGCAAGGGCTTCATCCTGTGCCCCAGTATTCCATTTTTATGGTTTCACATAACGATTTGGCCGACAACAGCAAAAGGAACTTTTTACAATGCACAACGGCGCATTTAAATTGATTGTAAGCAAGCGAGAAGCAGAACAGGAAGCAGCCCACGAACAGCCAACATCAATCAAAATGCATTGTGCCCGAGCGCCCACGTTAAGCATCCAGTGGGGAGCTGCACAACACGCTGTCAGCTTAAAAATGCGGCAACAAGCGAAGCCCCCAATCCACCCGCAATCCACCCACAGCCCACCCGCTACCTGTGGAAGCATAAAATTTAAGAATAGCAGAAGGAACAGCAGCACCAGCAGCAGGTGCACCTTCAACCAATACATAAAGACATCCTCTTCTAGCCGAAACACTTCCGCACCAGGAAATATGCGAGCATACATAAAGGTATGCGAAGCTCGCATAACTACGAAATACCTGCACACACAGCTTGAACCCAAAACTAAAGATGCGCTCGGGCCACCGAAACTTCAAATTCAAGTTTTCATTTATAAGTAAGTTCATCCTGCTGATCAACATAAATATGGTTTCTTAATGGAAAATTGCCTAAATAATGCGACAGCTTCCTGCTGTCACGAAAATGTTCGATTTTAAGATGAATTTATAAAAAGAAAAACACGTTTAGAAAAAACGGTTAGAAAATAGGAATTTTATAATAGAATAATTATATTTATTTAAGGACAAGCGGCAAATTATTTTGTTACTTTACAAAATAGATTTTAGTTCATGAATATTGTCAACTCAATTAAGTTGAAGAAATAAAAAAATAAATTTAAATTAAATGCACATAAATAATAATCACATAAAATAATTACCATAAAATTAAAAACTCCTGAAAGTATGCTATGTAAAAAAAGTTGGCTAGAAATCGAAAACAAAATGAAGGACAGGGCAAAAGTTAATTCGGTTAGAATCGTATCCTACAGTAGCTACTTAATGTGTTTAGTGTAGTATGAAGAAGATTAGGCAATACGTAGGAAAAACCAAAAAATATTATAATATATATATATTTTCTCGGAAAGCACTTTTGGTAGCAACTTTGATTGACACAATTGCAAATTGAGTTAAGTTATGAGATACTGGGGATACAGGATACTGACAGTCAGTCTCAAATAGAATTTTTTATAAAATATACAGATTGAATTCGATATGTCAGAAATATATTATATCCTATAGCAATCACATGATACGGGTAAAGAAATATTTTATATATATCTTTTTTGTTGTTGATTCCAGTCGAGTGTAAAATGTTGCACAGCTCGAGGATGCTTTTGGGGTGATTGGCGTTGATGTTGCCACTGGCCGCAGGCAGCGTCTAATGTGAGTCGCATATTTCAATAATATCCTAGACATGCTCCTGCTTTGCATATATTTGTATGCATTATTATTATTATTATTATGCTTTTTTTTTGGTTTCATTTAGTCGTGCAGGTCAGCGCTTTATGTACTTTTAAAATGTTATATTAAAACGTAAGCGCTGTGCAAATTCAAATAACTCACAATGTTGATAATCTGAACATTCAAAGTTTGTACCAGCACCCGTGTCGCGCCCACAATCGCACCCACGCCCACCCGGGCCTGGCCAGGTTCGTGTGTTGACTTAACTGGTCATTGACTTTGCCAACTTTATGATGCACTAAAATTAAATATACAACCTACCATATAAATATCGTACATCGTGTCTCTGTGCATGTGCATAAAAAAGGACAACTTTTATTTGCCGCAGCGCAAAAGGACAGACAGACAGAAGCAGTCCGTATGCCGGACAGGAGCCGCTGCTACGAGCGACAAGGCGCAAAGTGTTGGTCCTTTTTGGTAGGGGGTGTTGTTGAGCCTGGTCAGCTCTCTGGTTTACTCTGCTGATTAAACATATTGCGGCAACGACGATGTTGCGAAAAAGACAAAAAAAAATGATTTAGCTCGTGTTGCCCGACAAGTAGATACTCTAAAAAATTCGAAATAAGAAAAATATCTTTAAAAAAACCTCTGATTCTTTATAATAAATGTGTCCCCTTTTTTAATAAAAGCTACTTTCGTATTGATTTTGAAGTCAAAAAACATCAGCAATATTAACGGGTTGTTCAAAACTCTTTTCTATCAACTATTCCTTTTAATTGATCGTCATACATCTTTTAGGAAATATAGATGACATTTGTAAATTATCAATAACTTAATTTGCAAAAGGTATCTATATATCTTTGTGGATTTACGATAAAAGCGTAAATTGGATATCGATAGCATATAGAAGCGATCGCACCGTGAGATAGTTGCAAACAATTCTATTTTAAATCTATTCGCCAACTGCAAACATTTCTATAACATGAATACACCCCTATTACTGAATACACAGGGTATATGATGGGGGAAAACCCTCAAACAACTTTGAGCCACAAAATTAAATTCACACCGAGAAGTTTTTGAGTTGTTTTTGCTCTGCTACTGAGGTTGGTTTTTTTCACGCATTGGTCCCTGGTCCTCAGTCCCGGGCTGAAAGATAATGGATATCATGTTGCCTTTGGGTTTACATTTTAGTTTTGCACTTTCAGGGATAATAAACACATGACAATATGCGAGGCTCCTAGCGGTGCATGCACCCTTCAAGGAAATAGAAAAAAGCAATGGAATTGCACGTATTCCAAGAATCTGGTTCACATAAATTTCTATCAAACTTATGGTTTATATATTTTGCTGTATATACTTAATTTAAAATACATTTTGTTAAAAATATTTATTTATATATTCAGTATATTATGCTTTTAAATAAAAACGGAATTTTGTGGTACTCTTATAAGGTTTTTGCATTCAGATTTTCTTTTTAATTTTCTGAACAAATTATTACATAACTTTACTTTGCAATTTTTCTTATGATTTTTTAAACACGAATTTCGCTAAAGAAAATTTAATTTAATTCAGAAAGCACTTTGCAAAATTATGGTGAAAGCGTTTCGCAGAACACAAAGACATTTCCATGAGCTAACTTTTTATTTTGCCGGCTGCTGAAAGGGTGCAAAATTTTGATGTCCTTTTGTGTTTATGTGAGTGTGTTTGTGTTTGTGTTTGTGCATGCATGTGTAGGTTAAATTTTCGCACTCCCTAAGGGAAATAATTCGAATACTTTTGCCTGCTAGCAACAGAAAATATTAATACTTTTTCATTTACTTTGTGGGACCGGAGACTCCAGAACGATCCAAGGATTTGCAGAAAACTTTGCAAGTTGACCAAAAATGTTGTCGACTGCGCTCGAACTTTGCGCATATATTATGTGCACCACTTGAGAAAGAGTTTTCGACCTCAGTCAGGCGCTGACTAATGGCTTTCTCTGAGCCGCATTCACAAATGGAAATATGTTACTTACTAATAAGCCAGTGGGAATGGCTTAATCCACAGCGGCACTCTTATAATAATCAAATTAAATGACGAGGCCATCACATGCCCGAAGCGCCCAAAAGTATGCCGCGTTATTTGTGTTCGCATTTAGAGATTGCGTGAAAAACCCCCTTGGATTTCAGCCTCTTTTTTCTTATCAGAATCCGTGTTACAACATCGGCAGTGCCATTAACCTTACTCAAAAATCCTATCAGAACGTAATTAGGTTGCCCGCTGAGCAGCAAACGAGGCAAACTGGCAGGATCAGGACCTGGAACACGGCCAGGACCAGCCAACCTTAATATTAATATTATTATAAATAAATTTAAAACGTAAACTTGCTTAGACCTCAAATTTCACACAGACACACACAAATCTTTAAAAGGCAGACAGATAAATTGTGCGGGTGGTGAAGTTGGTTGAAGGGGAGGGGGTGATTTGCGGCAGGCGTGAACCACATCATAAAGCGAAAGCTAAACCCTTCTTGGCTGAAAAATGACACTTCCGCAAAAAGGCGACGAACGGAAGGCCTAAAACAACGAAAATTACAAAGCACAGCCACTGGACGCAACTGGCTGGGCGCCGGATGTGGGTGGTCATGTGGATGGTGTCGGAGCCCGGGTTTGGTTTTTGGTCTGGATTTGATTTTCTGACTTGCTGCCTGCCGGCTTCAGGCTGCCGACTGCTTTATCAACATCGAAGGCAAGTCTGGAAATCGACACAAGCAATTTTATTATTGGCTTGTGCCCCTAAAAATGGTTTAGGTGGCTGTATAAATTTCCCCCCGCCGCCCAGTTACCCTTTCTCCCTTTCGCCTGTCTTAGCCACTTTGTTTGTGCTGCTTTTCGGAGAATCGAATTAGCATGCAAAATCTTTTGTTTGACTAACAATGTGTCAAAGTGTGTGACGAGAGCGCGTTAGTCTTTGTCAAGGCCCGCCACGCACCCCACTCCGGCTAACAGCCCCTGGAGCCTTGGGGCCATTAGGCCGATACAGTCACAGCTACAGCAACGTTCCCCAGCGGCACGGCATGCCCCGGCTGGAGTCACATGCCACAATGCTGGTCACCTAAATGGAAACCGCAAAAGATTTCGTCGACCATGGCTCACAAAGTGAATTATTACTGGATAGGAGATGCCTAATTAAGCGCAAAACCAGAAGCTGTAGCATAAAAAATAATTCTCTTAATTGGCAGCTGGGCCACAAAACGTATTTAGAACAATAAAACTTAAGAGACCTTTTCACCTGCTTCTATGGAAACCGGACCTTCCCTTTTGAATGTACTTTTTAATTTAATCCTTTGGCATATGAAACGTATAAAGATAAAAGGAGAAAGAGTTTGTGTTTACCAAAAAGGGTAACAATTATTCTGGGTCATATAAGTTTGTTATAATGACCACGAAAAATGCGTTTACTTAATTTTATTAAGTATACGAACCGAAAATATAACTTTTAATGACGGCTTAGCTAATTCTATTGTTTATATTCATAAAAAAAGTTAAGTTTATTGAAGATATAATAAACCGCTCGTGTATTATATACATTGTTTGAACTCAACTCCCTTTCACATAGGAATAGGATTTTCACTTTTAGTCAAATGTGTTCAAACTCATTGTAAAATATTTGTAACCAGATAAATTTTCTATTAATAAAGATTGCAAAAAAAACATCGAGATTGACTGCAGTCTCAAGCGATTGTTGATTTTGGGGAGTTACAGTAAATGTATTTGAACTACTGGCTATGTTTTGAATTACTGTTATTATTATAAGCTTTACGGATTTGTCGCTTAAACATTCTGTTGCATTTTTTAATTTCAAAATGCTTGTCGTTTGTAATTTAAAATATTTCTTATATTAGAGAGTAGGAAAAGCTTATCTTGATATCTGGATATCTAATGTATTATTTTTTTCCAAGGACTTCGAATGATAAATGTATTTAGAAGCAAAATTGAGGCAAGCGTAGTAATAGAAATGTGATAAATGGTATCAATAAATTCAAGAGAGTTTTTCCATATAAAGCAGTACATTTATCATAATGATTTAGGGATTTCCCACCAAAAGAATGCTCATTAAATTTCAAACATGTTTTTTTTCTCCTTTAACTGTCCCAGTTAATTGTGAGTGGTTGATTTTCGTTTTTGGCCAGTTATATTAGCCAGGCCTAATCAATTGCTGGCAGTTGTGTGCATAGAGGGAAATAAACAATTTACTTAGACATGCTGCCCATCTTTGAATATTGTTTGTCATCAATTCCAACCAAGCTGAGGCTGCTTAATTAATGTTAGTTTGCTCTGATGATGCGGCTGCGGCGGCTTCTACATTGTGTTGACCTTTTCTGGCAAATGCAACTTGAACCACTGTGAGGGAATCAAGTAAGTAGTCCAACAGCTTGTGCTAAATTAGCAAATGACATAGTCAACATGGCCAACATAGCGGCAGGCACCAGCTCAGGCCCAAGCCCGAGCCCAAGCCCATACCGGGGAAGGCCTGCTAACCCACAAAACAACGTGCAATGCCGACACCATTTACAGCTGCCCCTCCGGCTGTCCCCATCCGTTATATTACAAGCCCCCCCGTCAACCGGCTGCCGACGCCTTTGCGCTGACACAGAACATAATGCCGACGGGCAATGCTCTTTTAAGCACGCAGCCCCCATTGGGGCTGGCAATAGTGGGGTGGCAAGTGGGCTGTTCGGGTTTGGGTGCTCATGCTGAGTGCTGCTTGTCTAGAGAAAGTGCCTCGAATGCGCGTAACAATGATGATTAAATATATATATATATATATATACATATACATATACTATATAAGAAGGGAGTTTCCCTGGCCCTCAACAAAATGTGGCTAAAAACAAACAAACAACGAGCTAAACAAAGAGACAGAGACGCTGACTTTCACGCGGCTTTCATTAGACGCAGTCTACCTACAGAAGCCGCCCCCTCGGGCCGCTAGCCCTCCCTCGCTAAGCACCTAGAAGGGGCCCATAAACGTCCCGCTGATAGCTTCTTTAGGTCTTGGGTCCAACTAGAGTCGCCTCGCCAGCCTGACACTGACACTCACAACTCCATTCCTGCCCCCCCGAAAAATATGCTAAGGCAGCACGAAAAATATTTTAAATTGAAATTCTGTTTATCGCGCTGACGAAATCGTCCAAAACCATCCAAACAGACCAAAGCCCGCAATTCCCAAGCTTCCCAAAGCGGCGACCCTCAGCACACATTGTGGCCTGGTTGGTCTGCTTGGCCCCGTTGGCCCCGTTGGCCTGGCTTAGCTTAGCTTTTTGGGGGTAATTCAATAAAGCGGATAATGATGCTCATCGTCAACGTAATTTGCTTTCGTGGTTTCCACAAATCTGCCAAGGAGCCAAAACCGACTACTGATATCATGAGCACTGTGCACGGAAAACGGGCCACTTCAACGCCGTTAATCGGTTCTTCATATCACATCAAACAGAGTACGAATTGCTAAAAGTTGGCATCATCATCAGCGACAACATAATCTGCAATAGAAAGCAGTCGGAGCTAGAGATGGGCGTGTGCCCTTTAATATACCACATATGCGCGGCGCGTGACTGAATTGGCGCCCAACGTGGGCATATATTTGAATACGTAATTTGTTGAAAATCCCACAGAAATAACTTGTATGTTTGAGAATGCCTAGAATGTAATTGAGTTGAAGTTGCCAAAAAATAAATCAATTTTATTATGATGTAAAATATTTGTTTCAAGTTTTAAGTCAATTTGCTTACAAATATTTTTGTCTTAGAAATATGTAAGAAGGGAAACATTATAACGTTTGCAAAGCTATAATTAACTTTTGTAAGTTAATAAAATAAAATTTTAAATCTATTGAAAAACCAAACAAATTAAATTTGTATTGCTTAAGCCAAATTGACATCGTTGTTGGAATTATTTTTTGTAGATCAATTAAATATTTAAAACTGAAATGGCCACAAATCCGATTAAGGTAAAAATATAATTCTGGTTTCACAATTTAGAAAAAAGGGTGCACAATGTGACAAAGCTTAGGCTTGAAAATATGCTGGAATAATATTTGTTTTTTATTTGAATAGAAAACATAACTTTTTATTATAGTGAGGAAAACCCATCATTGCTTCAACTCTACAGTTAATAAGGATAATCCTGCAAACAAATGCTGGGAATTGGCCCTTTTTTCAACGAACAGCAAAAACCAACAAAAACTAAGCTTAAATATGAAACAATTAATATTTCTGTATTTATTTTCTAAAAGGGTTGCAAATTGTAATTTAAGCACAGGATTGCAAAATGAATCTCAAATATGTACGCACGAGAAGAGATTAATTGAGCTGGCTAAAAATATTGCTTTGTGTCTTGGCTGGGGCAATTTGATGGCCCAAACTTGGAGCCAGGCCCATCTCTAATAGGAGCCGCATTAGCAGCTAGTGAGCGCGTCATCGTCAAGTGGCAAGCAATGAGCGGCCTGCGACAAACGCTGGCAACTCTGGCACGAGCGGTGCCAAAGGAACCAGGCAACCAAGCCAGACCAAGCCAAACCAAACCAAAGCAAAACGCGTACAAAAGGCAGCTGCTGCCTGAGTGGCCGGGATGGTGTGGCGCCTGTATCTGTGCCTGTGTCTGTGTGTGTGCGTGTGTGTGTGTGCATGGACCGACCCCATTACGTGCCAAAGCACTAAAAACAAGACCAGCCACCACAGGGTGTTTCACATGCCTGTGTGTGTGCCTACAAATATGAGTGAACAGCGCTCGTAAATTTTGTCATATTTTCTCGTCTTTCACGTTCAACTTTTCCCTGAATTTGCTGTTGTTCTTGTTGTTGTTGTTGCTGCTGCTGTCGCGGTTGATGCCTTTTTTAGGCGCACATTTTCTTTTACTTGTTAATGCGCCTGAGTTTTTGTTTTGTTTTGTTTTGCTGTTATTTTATTTTCATTTTGTATTTTAGCAGCCCATTAAAAAATGCGGCCGCACGCACAGTTTGACATGCACTTTTAATCGATTACAAAGGAGAACGAACAGCAACAACAGCAACAACAAGGCGTTGAAATTTTCTTGGCACACGATTTTCCATATTTATAAAAATATTTTTTCACAATATTTTTTTATTTTTTGGTTTTTTTTTTGGCACACATGCGAAATGTGTTAATGTGTGTGCTCGTGTGTGTGCTGTCTTTGGGGGACTTTTTGTTATTGTTGTTGCCTTACTGCTGCTGCTGCTGCTGCTACGGCTGCTGATGTCTGCGGTGCGATTAAAGTTTATTTTTGCTGCTTTAATTGAATAATAAATTAAGCGAATGGCCCCGACACAAAGGCTCGAGCAGGAAAATATCCAGTAATCGAGAAAGTAACGGTAACTACGGGGCAACAAAGCTGGCATAAGTACACGAGGCCATCACGACAACAAGAACTAGTATGCAGAGTGTGTGTGTGCCCGAGAAATTCAGGCCGTTAAAGTCGAGAATTTCGGCACTCACATCTAATTAGTATCAGATTCATTTAGAGTCCAAATGGCTTTCTAAATACATATGTACCATGCTCTTTATCTTTATAATGGCCAAATTGGGGGAAACGTTAGTTGTTCTAGACATTTTCTTAGTGCTAAAACCTAGAATGTCTAAAAAGTTGTCAATCCGGAATGTACAAACATTTGCCGTATAACGACATTATATACTTAGTTGTCGGCGTATATTGTACGGATATGTATATTATGAGAGCAAATTGATTTATCCTTAAGTACACATACATTATTTATGCCTATATGTGAATGTCATAAAACACAGCCTGTGCTTAATAATAAATTTTTTTAATGGCAATTTTAAAATATATTTGCCCTGCTGCAAGTAATAAAATATTCATTGCAATTCTTCTTAAACTAATGGTATTAATCCATTTCAAGACTATGTGAGTTAGGGAATAATTCAATTACATTAAACTTAATTTCAAATGTATTTTTTCTGTTTCACTGCCAATTTCAAATTTTAACACATTTTAAAACAAAACCTGATACAAATTACCTTGGTATATATTTCAAAAATTGTTTACGCATTGAATAAAATTGAAATGCATTAAATAAATATGACAATTCAATTACTCTATTTACTACTTGAATAATATTATAGTAATAATTTCCCTCGGGAGTACAAGCTTTAACTTGTAACGTAAAAAGCTCTCTAACAATTTTGTATGCATAAATTCGAATAATAAACAAGTAAGAACGTTGTAGTCGTGTGTAACCGACTGCGCAATTATCTTTCAGGTCTTAATTATTTTTGTTGTTGTGGCAAAATATAAATGTTTGGATTTTTGCGACCCCAAGGATATATAGACCCAATTCAATGGCAGCGAAAAAATTAGGTTCATACGGCCAGACGGACGGACAGTGCACAAACATAATGTACTTGGCATGAATAGTCATAAATGCACTCGTACAGAGTACTCGACTAGGAAGGGCGCATGCTGATGAGTGCTTTTTTAGTATGCTACCTTTTTGTTTCATTTTAGTTAAGTACAGGGTATGCCAAATAAACAAATACTTGGTCTGTGATGAAGGATCCTTTGCTCCATGTTGTCGCATTCAGCGTTTGCATATTGTAACACGCTTTGTTACCCTTCAAGCAACTGAAGAGTAGCGAAAGCACAACACCAATAAAAATAAAAATAAAAAGGAAAAAGAGTAAACAGAAAACGAGATACAAAAACCAGGTAAGCTCCAGAGGGCAATGAATACAATAAACAAAATGCTTAAACAAGACATGGGGAACCGCTCAAAGCGTCGTGATTAAAAAGCAAGCAAGAATAATTGCAAAACATTTAAGGACATGGAACCGGAGACACGATAAAAGGAAGCTGCCGACCAAATGAAGTGCATTAGAAAATATAAAATTAAATTTTCAGACACTAATGGAAACGTTTTAAGGAACGTATGAGTGATGTGGAATGGGGCTGTGTGCCCGGAGATGGGTCTGGCTGCGTGCAAAGATGAAGAGTGCTTAGTGCTGCACATTTAACTGATAACCGATACCCGGATAGATACAGCTATAGCCACACATACACACCAAGCGCATAAGCTGCTCAAAGTTTAATCGGTTTATGTGACAGTTGCGACGAGGGCGTCGGAGCTCGGATTGTGCGAGGAGTTTCAAATCGGCTGGCACAATAAAACGCACTAAATCATAAAGGATCCGAAACTATAAACTGCACGACGCACAAAAACGCTCCCACTTGCTGATTTAGAGTTTCCCAGGCAGCCAACAGCAGTCGAACTCCGAGTCGAGTCGAAGTGGAAGTCGCAGCTGAAACTGATGCTGCTGCTAATGCTGGAGTTGAGGGTGGAGTTGAATCCGATGCCGAAACTGAAGCAGCAAGTGGCTGTCAATGCATTTGGGCAGTGCTTAAGATAAGATGTAGGTCTTTGGGGCTTTAGTTTGGCTATAGATGCCACACACACACACACACACACACACACAGACATACAACCAGTTGACTGTCAAACTTTCTTGGGATTATGCATTAAACAGAAACCCAACGAATGATAAAGGAGAATTGCAGTCCAAGGCAATTTAGATACCGGCTGTGGGCGCTCGAATGGCAAAGCATTTGCTATAAATGAATGAGTTATTGTTACCAAATGTTAGTGAGGCCAATTAAGGCAATACTTTGGTCAAAACATCATAATACCAAAAGTTCTACAAATGGCCACATTCATCAGAGCTGTCACGATAAATCCGTATTAATGCATTTCAACTCTGTGCGTAGCACAAAAATTTCATGTGGTTAGTTAAAAAACAAACCCCTCATATTTTATCAAGAGATTTTGGGCTTTGCAGCAAAATACAACAAAAACCACAGTCTTCTTTTTGGAATTAAGCCTTTAAACTTAATAAAAAGTAAAAAAAATAGACACATCAAAAAATATAAAAATTGCTATTGTACGTTGAAAGCCCTCTAAAAATATATTTATTAATTGGGAAACGAAAAATGAAACGAGAACGTTGCAGTCGGGTGTAACCGACAGCCCATTACTCGTTCACAATTTAATAATAACCGAAACATGTACCCTAGCATTATTTCTGAACATAATGCATTATCAATATAGCTGAGTCTTTTGACAACAATTTGCCTCTCTCAGAATGTATTTTAATATTGTTTTGTATACTAATTGTGACAACCAAAATCGATATTTTGAGGAAAAAATATGTTGGAAAATAAGTAAGGGGAAAGTACATGATGCCTAATGGAAAAAATGCTTTTAAAAAATGTAAAAAGTTTTGAAAAAGTTGTGGGAGCAATAAAGCGAACAATGGACAAATTCAATATGCTCTTTTCCTTCGTTAGATTGTGGCTTAGATATTGTAGTAAAATAAATGTGAAACATATCGCTGGAAATTTTCCAACACACATGTTCAACATAAATAAAAAATTTCATTACTTTACCTTTTTCTATTCATAAAGTGCACACTATAAATTTACCTTTTTCCATCCATAAAGTGCGAACAATCAACTTTGATTAAAAATTAATATGTTTTAACCGCAAAATTCATTCAAGCGAAGCAACCATTTCAATTCTTTGACAGCTCAACCAGCTGAACCTAAGCCAATTGGTTCGTATTTACATTTATATGATTTGGTATTTCCATTTGATAGAACCACACAATTTCCAAATGAATTCCAATTTCAACTGAATTTCAATCAATAATTTTCACTTTTCATTGATTGAAATCGAAATACAGCCCGAAAATTCATAAAAGTCATTTGTAAACAAACGAAAGGGGTGTTTCCCCGGGATAAGCCATGTTAAATTAAAACCGTAAACTTATTGACAACAAAAACACTTCGCTATGTATTTTCCATTTCGAACAAAACGAAATTCCTTGTTTCATTTGAAATACTTGTATTCGAGATAAGCCCCCTGAAGCAAAAGAGTTCGTTTCATCCATCCTAAAAAAACTTGTCACTGAAATTGCCTTGAAATTTGAGCATTCAAATTGATAGTAGCAAGCAGGTAAGAGTACGAGCGTGCACGACTATAACATACTCTGTAAAATAATGTTGAAAGTAAAAGTTAAAAGATAAACTTGGGATGGGAATAGAAAGTAAGGTATAATAATTTGAACACACAACAATTAGAAGCAATCATGTCTCACTCAGCGAAAAGAAGGGACTGTCATTGAGCTTAATATATGAACGCCAAGCTGAAGAAATTGGATAAATCTAAGATTTATGTATGTTAAGAAACATGCACTGGAAGAGATTTAAATTGTCTATTTTTATTTGAAAATGCCGAATAAGCAAAGCGCAAAATGAAGGGCACATATTTCCTTTCGAACTTGTATACATTAGATTAAGGATAATTTATTATCATTGTAAAGATTCCTTTTTAAGTTAAATTTATTTTATTCAACAAATAAAGCTGTTGTGTGTGTGTCTGAGTAAGTAATATATATTTTATATAATGTATAAAAACTGCTCTCTTGTATTGGCTTTTACACATTATTCAATAATAAATTAAAATAATTATAAAATAACACACATATCAAATTAATACATACATATATGTTTTCTTGTTTAATATAACTAAGAATAATAATAAATATAATCCATATCCACATAAGGGCGAACCCAGTTTACTTAACCCAAGCTTTTCTTAAACATAAACAATCAAAAATATATATGCATATGTATGTCCTTGTATATATAGAATATGAATATCATCTCGCTAATGCCGCGTTGTTGTTCTTAGGGCGTATTGTGTTTTTATATGTTCGCATGGATGTAAACAGGTAAAAACACAGCTGAGGGTGGATGCCAAGCGTGAAACGTATGGGTTTCTGCTCTAGAAAATGGGAAAACAAATGGAATATGACAGGTGGAAATTGTGGGTGAAAACAAGAGATTCGGACTCAATTGATTTCCGACGAATTGTCAAATTCGCTTCCAATTTTTGCATTGTTTGCACAGCTGTGGAGTGTCAACAGCGCCGAATCCAAACCAAATCAAGCAGCGCTATGCAAATTTCACACCGCTCTTGACCCCTGACCCCGGAGCCACAACCACGCAACCACCGAGCCCAACCCCAAGACAAACAATTGGAAATCAACAGAACGAAATGGTAATCAAAAGTGAATGAATGAATATTTTTTATTTGCTGGCCTGTCAATGGGTCCCAATAAATGTAAATTTCATAAATGAAGTACGGGAATGAAATGATAGCTGACAGGTCACACACACACACACGCACACGCACACACTTATATAAAAATGCCATCAATAATAAAATGCAATTACAATTGCGAATTGAAATGTTAAAAAGAGTGGGTCACAGAATACCTGCACACAAAGTGCTCACAAAGGTTATAAAATATCAACTTGCAGCTGTAATTGCGTCCAAAGACACAGATACATCGATGGACACGATTGCAACTGAAGGTGCAGATTCCAGTCAGAGATACACCAATTGCAGATAGATGGTAAAACAGAGGCTGCTTGGTTACCTTTCATTAAGCGTTGGGCGACTTGCCCTGGCTCTCTCTTTCTCGCTCTCTCTCTCTCACATCCCTTTTGCTCGATACAAAAAAAACAAGTAAGAACGTTGCAGTCAGGTGTAACCGACTGCACAATACTCGTTCACAGTGAAATAATAGCTTACAAAATCGAAAACGGCCGCAATTGTTATGTTATTCGGATAATATATAAAACTTGGATAATACATAAACCTATGCATTTCCGAAAGTGGGCATGTCAAATAAATTTTTTCTTGATCTTTAGAAGAGATAATCCGTAATCTGTCTGCAAATTTTGGTGCATCTACTGAGGGAGCTATGTTGATTAAATCTCAACACTTTATCTGTCGCGGGTATACATGACTATATGCTCCCAGTTTCAGACGAACAATGCACAAACCCAATACACTCCTTTCACGTCGAGAACGAGTATAAAAATGATTGTTGCTACTGTGCGTTTTGTTGGCACAGGACTGTAGGGTTTCTGATTTCTGTTGCCTTTTCAACTTTGCACTTAGCAGCATTGCCCTGAACCCTTAATGGTTCAGGTAAATGGGTTAGACAAATTAAGCTGATGCTATTTTATGTTGAAAAGAGCTTAATCAAACTGTATCTTAATTATGAAAAAACACACAAATCGTTTGAAAAGATATGAGCACTTAAATTCTATTAATTGGGTTAATTTTTATGTTTTTTTGTAAAGAAAAATTAAATATTAATTTTTTTCTGCCAAAATGGTGAATAAATTTCAGTTTGCACTGCGTACTCATATTATTTGATAATTATTATTATTTTTTGTTTGGCACATATTGCAAGTTTAAATAGTGTTTTTGACAATTATTTAATAAGGGCTTGATTACTTGAAACAAGATCAACTAGTCTTGAATATGTGAGATTGGGATTTATGTTCGTCAGAACACCCAACATTGTCAATTAGTTTCCTAGTGACGATAAAAATAGAATGTGCAATCCTCTTCTCTTCTCAGAAATTGAGTCCGCCTTCTGAGAAGTGGGCAGCAATTGCAAGGTTCTTTCAGTCCGCCTGTCATCCGCATAATACATAACATAAGTTGTGCCATATTTGAATCATTTCGCCGTTGGCGCTGCATTCCGTTATGACTCCTATCGGCCTCCTCTTGGAGCATTAAAGTGCGGAAGCTCGCCTTGGATTGCCGCCAGGCCAAAGTGGCAGGCGGACTCGACAACTGCACTCAGAGGCTTACTATCTGTCTTGTGAGTTCCTGGGATGTCACTGTAAAGCCCTTGAGAGCGACTTCTGTCAGATTCTCAACGGAGTAAATCTGCTTAAAGGAATTTCGAAATCAAATATTTTAACTATTTCTTTACTTCGAAGACGAAAAGAAAAGGAACGAGGAGAATGAGAAAGGCAAAATTGTAGTTTTTCATTTTTCAACAAATCTTTTGCAACTAAGGACTAATACGCCCACATAGAACATGCATACCATATTGAAGTACAAACATTCCTCAGCAGTCTGGTTTCTTATTAAATTCTCTACCCGTGCTCTCCGATGTCTTCAGTCGAGCGGAAACCCAACTCAATTACGACTGACTGCAATAAAAGGCAACATTAAGTACGGCTAGATAATTAATACATTACAGACGTCTCAAAGTAATCTCAAATTCCTTAGCGCGATTCGGGCGACGAACTGACATACAATTACACCCAAAAGTGACATACACACAAGTGTGTATATATGAATGTGTGTGTGTATTTTTATCAGGATTTATTTCATGCATATATTTTGTGTAAAGATATTTAGTGTAGATAATATACATAGCTGTCGTAATTATGTCAAAGCTTTCACATTTATAATTTAAGTTTTTATTCGACTTTAAATCTTTTCAAATCAAAATAATGTTTGCATTAGTAGTTTTTAATAACTGATTTTATATAAAAAAAATTAAAAATGTTATATTTGATTTCGCAATTTTAAAAGCAACTCAATGTTTTTGAATCATTATTAAATATGAAAATTTCATTGCTTCCTTTTCGCTTTTCATATTATATTTTGAAC
This sequence comes from Drosophila robusta, assembly GCA_035043565.1. Classification (NCBI taxonomy): domain Eukaryota; kingdom Metazoa; phylum Arthropoda; class Insecta; order Diptera; family Drosophilidae; genus Drosophila; species Drosophila robusta. The sequence continues at coordinate 3,863,912 of JAWNMW010000583.1, read as the reverse complement.
CTTAGTGATTTATTTTTTTGGCAACCAGTCAACCTATATTCTAAGAAAATTAATTGCTTAAGTGTCATTTGACATGGGTCTTCATTGCTTAACAGGACAAATTACAAGGTATTAAAAAAGGTATTAAAAAAAATTATGTCAAATTTTAAATGTCAAAAAGTTTGAGGCTAGAGCCTCAATTAACTCTGCCTAATTAACATCAAGTCTAAAATATTAAATTTTAACAGCACAAATGTGTTCAAGCATAAATTTCCATATGATTATCATATAGTTCTCAATTAAACACGTAATATAAATATTTACAGTGTGCGAAATATTTAAACTGCAATCGCAATTTCTTTATTTATTGGTTTTATTTTATTACTGTGATAGCTGCAATTACGGCTGCAGCTGCAACTGCCGCATGCCGCAATATTTGTCATGAAATGTTATTAATTTATGAGCGGACTTCAAGCGCGCTCCAGAGGCGCAAAATGTGCTAATAATAAAGATTCAAAAGTACAAAAAACGAAAAAAAAAAAGCAAGCTCAGTAAAATAAAAGCTTCAGCGCACACTTAATCTAGTTGAGACCTCCCGCCCCGCGCCTGCCCCGCACTCCGACGCTTGCCCCCGAGTCGTGCAGTGGCGCTTATGTTTAATGCATGCCACAGTCAGCGTGGCAGTTGTAAACGTAACCAGGCAACAACTGCGGACAGCAACTATGACTGGTCTTAATCGCAATCGCAGAGCCAGTCAAGCAAACGCTGGGACCTGAGCCCGGAGACCTGGAGACCCAGGCGACTATGGCGATTGCTACAAGTGTAACAACGGGGGGAAAACTCGTGAAAACTCTGGGGGTGTGGCGAGTAATTCGCGCTGACTGGCGAGGCGTAGGGCGTTTAGAGTGCGACACACACACACACACACACACAACCACACACGCACACAAAACTGTCATCCTCGCACTTGGCTTTAATATTCAAATGGCAACCAACCTCGAGCAATTGTAGAAAACGCAACGCGTCGCAGCAAATAACAAAAAAGCAAAAAAAAACACAAATAAAAATCCCGAAAAAAATAAAGGAAAAACTTGTAGATGCGACCGCGAAGAGCAACAGACGACGACGACGACGACGACGACGGCGACGACGACGGCGACGGCGACGGTGCGACGGACTGACGACGACGCCGCTGACAGCTGGAGCACGACGTAGCGCACAGATACGACACGGCACACACAGGCACACGCACACACCGAGATGGCAATTTGTTGTCCCGAGTCCCCAGAGCGACGTGGAGACTAACACGCCGCGCAGCCAAAATTACACTGAAACCGTTTGTGAATGTGAACTCCAGCAGCCGCCGCCAGCGACCGCCGCCGCAGTTGAGCCGAGCCGGGACCGGCGGACCGGCAGACAAGCCGACCAAATACAACGGGATCAGAGCGCTCCATGGCGTATCTTTGGCAACCGAAGGCAGCGCACGAGCGCCTCTGACTGCTGGGCCTGGGCTGCGCTGGCCGGGAGTGGGCCGGGAGTGGGCCTGGGGTGGGCCGGGCAGGGTGTTAGGGCAGTCGGCCATGCAAAATAGCCAAATAGCCAGCGCAGCGACAGAGAAATGTATTTTTGGCTGCGAGAGCGAGAGCTTCATTGACAAATGCCAGACAGCGTCCATAGAGAGCCATGGCCAGAGAGGGTCCAAGAGAGAGAGAGAGAGGGAGAACGGCGCATTACACAGAGAGAGAGCGCGAGTGGGAGTGAGCTTTTTCCAGGCAACTCTCTCCGCGCATAGACAAAAAAACTGAAAACTGAAAACTGGAAAACTGTTAATGTAAATGCCTTTCAACTCTCACGCAATGTCGGCAAGTCTTTAGCTTGTTTTGATGCACTCACATAGGGTATTACAAAATTGCCACTGAATGTGTGACCACTAAGGACGGAAAATTCCATACAAGTACATTCAAAGATGTACATATATCACATACACATTTTCATTTCAGAACATAATCAAAAAATAAAAAAATATAAAAAATATCAGCAGAGTGCGCTAAGCAAAGATGCCGTTAATAGAGACGGCCGCAAAGCGGGGTATGGGTGTATCTTTAAATGTGACATAAATATATTTATGATAAGAAATTTTATAATCGAACTGTATCCTATAATCGCAATACCACTAATAATATTAACAATATATTAAAGAATTAGAAAGTACTACTAATAATATTAATTATTAAAATAATTTTCCAATAACACCAATAATAAAAATTAATACATTTAATTAAATAATTTAAATTTAAATTTAAATCAATATATTTGGTATTAAGCATATTTACAAGGGCATTAACTCGTCGATAATCTGTGTGTTGCTGTTGTCTTTCTTTTCTTTACCTGCTCCCACAACATTCCAGCAACTGAGAGCCAACAGCAACAACAACAACAACTGTGATGTTTATGACGCTCCAAGATTTGCTAGCTTGAACGCGTACTATTACGTACACACATAAGTAGACGCGTACATACTCAGAGATACTCAGAGATACTCATAGATACTCATAGCATTTGGCTGGCTTATGATTTTTGACTCGTAATTGAAATTTCATGCATTATTAGTTTTGTAGGGTTCAAAGTACGAAGGTGCACGCCAGTCCCGATGCTCCCGAAAAGCAGCTGACCGACTGGGCGCCAACTGTTGATTGGTGTGGCAACTGCCCTGGGGGCAATCCCCCGTTTGTGGCAGCCCATGTTTTTAGGTTTCGTTTGAGGTTTCGGTTGAGGTTTCGTTTTCGGCTGTGTTTGGGGTTTGTTGTCCTGACGCTTTCATGGCCCATGTAGCTGCCTAATGAAGCGCCTTGCTGGTCAACAGCCGCGGGCCAAGAGCACAGCATACTTTGCACCTGGGCAAAGCTTTCAAGTTAACTCCAAAGGTCAAGACCGGCGGGGCAACTGTTTTGCGTTGGCCTTAAGATATTCAAGCACTGCCTAACGGTACGAATAATGTAATTGCTTTCACAATTGAGCAATGAAATCAAGACCCCATAAATCCCCATGTTGTTGTGCGCCACGTTACAAACAAGCCCAAAAAAGACAAAAACACAAACGAAAACTACACAGCTTAAGGTTTGGGATAGCTGAGCATGATTTGCTATTTTGCATAAGTTTGATGACTCGACGAAAAGTAAGAGAAATAGCAAATAGCAAATAGACTAATGCAAAAAGTTTCTTCGTTCACTTTTAAAAAGTACGCAAATAAATAAAAGACAAAACAACAAAAAACCAGTAACAAGAAATCCAATTAATGCTATAAATCCTAATTCAAAATCCCAAACTAGGGTATGCATGATGTGATGGATTAGTTTAGAGTGCAAGTAGCTAGTAATGACTTATATATATGTATACCCATTTACAAGTGAATCAATGTTGTCTATGGCAGATTTGTATACCATTGCAGAGGCTATATAAAAACAGCAGCTGACTCCTTAGTTTGGAAACTATTGTCTAAAACTTATTTATTTGCTTTGGTAAAAGTTTTTCTTTTAGTTCGGCCGGAGTGCACCACATAACTCCCACAGAAACAATCCGTCAATTAACGATTTCTTGATTGATTTGGCATTTGAAATCTTCATATTATGCTTATATTTAGCAGAGCTTCAATATAGCTTAGCCCTCCTGAAAAAACAATAAAACATTAAGATTTTGTGTGTAAGCAAAGTAAACTCTAAACTTTAGACTGCTTCAAACTTCTACAGACGAAAATTTTGAAAACTATTTATTCTACTGCTTTTCTTGAAATTCTCTATGCACAAACCACGAAAAGAGTATAATTTTTGGTGTTCAATAGATTTGTTTATTGCATTTCAGTTTTGAGTTTCGTATATTTATTACATAATTAAATTTATTTGTTCATGAATTATTGAGAGAACAGTTTTGCTTTTAGTTCAAATAGTATACAATTCACTTAACTATACAATTAAAAATCAGTTTTAAATATTTTAAAAGGAAAACAATCATCATCATAATAATAAATACGAACTAAACAGTGTTTACGCTTTCGCATACTTTATAAATACTATATATATATATATTTGTATGTATATATATATATATGTATGTATGTATGTGTGTATGTATATATGTACTCGTATGTACTATATAGTAATTATAAGTTTCTTATTAATGCTTTTCCATTGTAAAAACTTAACAAATGTTTTGCAAACTTTATTATTTTTATGAAATCGTTTGTTGTATTTTTTGCAAAGCGTTAGAATCTTTCTTTGTTGTATTTTGGTTTAGCTTAGAAATTATCGTAAATATTCTATATAGATACATTTATTATGTGTGTATGTAAGTATGTATAATGCTTGCTGAGAGATATTCAAAATGTACAAGAGGATTTACCTAATGATATCCAAAAGAAACACTTTCATGTGTATCGCTTATGTGTGTGTGTGTGTTTGTGTGCTCTGAACTCTGACCCCCTGCCACTGTTCCCCACAGCTAAGAAACAAGTGAAAAAGTATTTTGAAGGGAAACGAACTCGAGAGCTACGTTTGTTTACAACAACTGTGGGGAAAAACATTTGAATATATGCGATTTAAATCGTTTAACGCTCGTTAAAGCAAAATCCTGCCAAAGATTTTCCATGTAAATTTATTTGCTTAAGTACGAGTAGCTACCCCGCCCTTACACTCAACCCCCCACCCACCCCCAACCCCTCTGGCCCGCACCCCGCCACACGATGTCTGTTCCAGGTTAAAATATATGCAATTAAAGTTGAAGCGTTTCTTTGCGCCCCCTGCTAATTTGTATGTGCTGATGATGGGAGAACAGGCAGCCGGAAATTTTTCATTTGTTTTTCTAAAGTTTTCTAAAGTTTGCACAATGTTTTTCGGTTCGCAGCGTCAACGCCAAAGCAGCGAAAGGAGGACCATTAGATGTAAGTACTTATTAGCTGTAAAGTTAACACGTGCCCTTAGCAAGCGATTGGCAGCGTTGACTGCTTCAATGAATTTTAAGCAGTTGCCATAATATAGCCAAAAGTTGCTTTTATTTTATAGATCTTCTGTCTGGAGCATGCGGCCAATTTCGAGTGGGAGTTCTCCAATTAGGCAATTACAAAGCTTATAAGCAAAGATTCGGCTGCGCAGCACGACAAAGTCGAGTTACGTGGGTTGGTATATATATATACATGTATATGTATATATAAATATATATATATAGATTCTGTTTTTTTTTATTTTTGATGGTTGCGTCATAATTAATATGAAATGCTCTAAAAACTGTTGACCGATAAATTCCAGGATGAATTTAAAGCTGTCGAAACACAACTGTCGTCAGATAAGACTTAAGGAACTGACAAACCGAATCAAAAAATTGGTTTAGTTAAAATGGTTAGCTATGTAGTATATACATTTTGGTCTATTTTCGTTTTTCCCTTTGCTAAAAATATACGTTTATAAAATGGATCAATAGTCGGTTAAATAAAAGACTAAAATACCTCAGCATTAAAAACATGTAAACGGTATCTATTTAAAACGCCAAGCAGTGCCGATGCATTATTAATCGTAATAATACTTATATAGCTACAGTAATATGTATGTCATGATATGGCCGAATATGGGAGTCTAGTTTGCGTGATAATAGATTGATAATTACTCGCGTAGGTCATACGTATGCGAAGGTTATGATAGGTTATAGGCTAAATATTGCTTGATGGGCTTCTTGAGGATTCTATTCGCTGCCGTTGCCATTTAAAGGAACGCCTTCTTGGCGGCCTCCAGGGTGGTGCTGGTGGTAGTTGTGGTGCCGGTGCCGGTGCTGTCCTTGCCCAGGCTGGCGGTGGTCGACACCGCTATGCTGGGCACCGCCGGCAGTGTTCCAGATGCCGCTGCGGCCGCGGCGCCCGCGGCTGTGGCCGTGACATTGCCTGCCAATGACGTTGGTAATGTGGGCGCTGGTGTGGCGGTGGGCGTGGCCGCCAGCTGTGTCGGAAAACGGGGCTGAAATGTGGGCTTACCCATGGCCAGTGCCGGATTCAGGTCCAACATGGTGCGTGGACTCATCGCGACGATGCTGGCGCCCAGCGGACCTGTGAAGAGTTGAGCAACTGTTTGGTTAAAGCGCGGTTAAACGAGATCAGAGGATTGTAGAATGTAGTAGCGAGACAGCGAGAGAGAGAGAGAGAGAGAAGAAAGAAAGAAAGAGAGAGAAATAGAGAGTAGAAAGAAAGTAGAGAGAGAAAAGAGCAATTTCATTAAAATTTGTTAATATAGCTGGAAAAGAAGTCCAATTTCAATTTACTTAAGTCGAATTCAAGGGTTTCAGACGCAACGCTATTAGTGTTGGTTAATACAGGGTGCACTTGATACTACTTATTACAGGGTGTGTGGCTGGGGGAAACATCAATGCAATACAACACACACACAACACGGCAGACAGAGACAATGTTGCACATGGTTATTATTTTATACACACAACTTAAAGTAATTAACAACTAACTAGGGTTAATGACACTCCAGTGGCGGGCAACATGCAGCATGCAGCATTGAAAACAATCAACTACTTGGGGGATACTTGGGGGTTTTGGGGCTTAGAGTGTTTGCCAACTTTTCGAATCAACGCTGGATGGTTAAGGTGTGAAGGTTGCGGTTACGGTTGCGGTTACGGTTACAGTAACGGTTACGATTACGGTTTCGGTTTCAGTTTTGGTTGCAGTTTTGCGGTTTCGAGAAGGTTTTGCTACAAACTATTTAGTTTTAGAAATTTCCGGGAAGGATTCTATTGCCAGCGCCTACGCTACATAGAGATAGGATTCGATTGAGGATTAGAGTAGAGTACAAGTACATAGAGTTATGCTATATAGAATATATGGTAAACCAACACACCCGCCCAGCTTAATCCGTTAGTTTTATTTGCATAGCCTGAGAGCATGAGAGATGAGCGTTTTACGATAACGATAACGATAACGATTGCGATTTGTTTTTTTTTTACATATTCTCGATTTTTGATTTATGTTCCTTTTTTTTTTTGATTTCGATTTTGAGCTGGTTTTGAGTTTTTGTCTTTTTTGGTGCTTGCATTTGAACTGTGTTTTCTGTTTCGGTACTTTGGAATACAAATTACAAAATATGAACTGGTTTTATCTTTTAGTCGAAACTGAAGGCCATATCTGAAATACAAAAGTTTGTATATAAAAAGTTACGATACGTATATATAACTAAGTATTATGTATTATTTTATTTTATCAAATACACACACGCAGACACACATACAGATATACAGCAAGTGAGATAAAGAGAAAGAGAGAGACATATAGAGATATATAGGGATACTTGTAGAGTAGATATTTATATATGTATGTATGCATATAGAGTAGATACTTTGGAACGAACGAACGAGCCAGAACTGATGAACAACACGTATACGATGCGTAATATCAATATATCAATAGTCATATATAGTAGGTATATAGAAGAAACACGTAGTAAATTACATATTGTAGTTATATATAGTATATAAAAATATATACGATTATATAGCAAGTAGTAATGGTAGTAGGTGTTGGTAGCAGTAGTAGCAGACGCCGCCGAGAGTGGCACGTGTTTCGAATCTCATTGTTTCCATGGGGGCCAACGTACCACGATAAGAATCTCAATCCGGTGGCTCCTTTAAAGTTGTTTTAGCTTAAATGCATATTTACGGATTTGCGATTTGTTATTGACTTGCTATAGTAGATAGGTAGATTTGCAGTTGGGATGAATTTGATCGATTGCTCCACTCTATATATTCCTTGGATATGCCAAAAATAGCTCTTTGCATTGGAAAATTTCATTATAGTTCAGGGTTCAGAATTCTTGTTGTGTTCTTCGTTCTCGTTGGTTTTGGCTTAAAGCAGCCTGCTCTTTTTGCCATCTCGTGGTTTGCCAATCATTGTTGTATATTCATCTAAGTATTTACATAAGATTTTTTGGTTTTTGATTGGGTTGTATCAAGAAAAAAATTATAAAATATTTGAGCAAAATTATTTAAAAAATGGAGTTTGAAATGGGTTTAGGGCTGGGGCTTGAACAAACGATATATATTATGGAGGTAAATAAACCCTTTAAAGCCAAAAACTGAAGGGTAAGGTCATCAATATATTGTACAAAAATATTTTGGAAATTCCTTAGTGTATTCGAACTTAAAGCGTTTGGTAAAAAGCCTTGAATGAAAACTTGAAAATGTATTTAAATGGGATAAGTGAGTGTTGATAAGAGATCCGTTAGAGTGAGGGAAAAAAATATAGCTGTTGCCTTTTCTTATTCTTCTTAATAATATTTAACGATCTCCGATCAGCACTTTTCAATACGAAAAGCTCTGTGAGCTTGTGAGCAGCGTAAAATGAAAGCCAAGCTTTAAGATGAATCCAAAAATGAGCTTTCGATGATGTGATTGAATATGCATTCACATTGTAATTACATAGAGTACATATATACACGTACAATTTCGATATTATAGTATTGCAACGATCAAGGGAGCGCACCCCAAAAAATAAAACAAATAAATTAAAAATGTACATATATATTAATTTATCGAAGGTTCATTAGTCAACTTTCAGAACTTTAGCCTTGTGCGCAAGCTGTTGCATAAGTTTGGAGTATTATCTCGAATAGATAATGCCCAGTACGCTGTTTTCTTTAGAGAGAGTGTGGGCGGCAGGGGGGACAGCACAACAACTGCTAAGTGGACTTCAAAGACTCGAGAACTGAGTGCAGCTGTGCAAGCTTTGAGCTTTTGTGAAGGTTAGGAACTGATTGCCGCTCGGCTTGGCAAAATGGTTACTCAACATTATCTTTTCTTTTAATTATTATTATTATATTTTTTATTTTTTTGCTGTACTACATAGAGAGGCGTACGTTAGGTGAACCGGGTGTTCCGGGTGTTGAAGCGCAGCTCAGTTGTAAGGGGGTGTAGATTGGTGCTGCTGATGGCTTTTGTTTTTTTTTTTTGTCTTTTTTTCTGCTGCGGAGGCGCAACCAAACACTCACCTGACTTGGGACTGACCAGATCCTTGGTTTTATTGTTCATGCGACGCGGCCCGGTGCCGCCAGAGCCCATGGGACCCGAGTGTGGACCGGAGCCCGGTGTGCCGCAGCCGCTGACGCCGCCAGGAGCGCCTAGAATAGAGTGCGGAAGAGGAGGACTTGAGTAGCCGCGGGCTGGGACGGTGCGCCGCGATACTTACGCTCACCCGGCAGGCGCGCCTGTCGCGGCTGCTCCACGGGAAGCACTCGTCGTCGCTTCTTTGGCAGTTTGGCTCGCGCCTGCGTATGCGAATAGTACATGGCGAAGTTGCTGACTATGACGGGCACTGGCAGTGCGATGGTTAGCACACCGGCGAGGGCGCAGAGTGCGCCGACAAACATGCCAATGTAGGTCTTGGGTGCCATGTCGCCATAGCCGACGGTGGTCATGGTGACCAGGGCCCACCACAGGCCCAGCGGTATGCTGTTGAAGTCGTTGTGCGGGTTGGGCTGGATGCGCTCGGCGTAGTAGACGAGGCTGGCAAAGATCACAATGCCCAGCACCAGGAAGAATACCAGCAGCGTCAGCTCCTTCGCCGATGCCCGGAACGTTTGTATAAGTATTTTCAGGCCGGACGAGTGGCGAGTCAGCTTGAAGAGCCGCATTATGCGTATGATCGAGAAGAACTCGAGTATGTCAGCGTTCTCCAGATGCGATGCGAATCGCTGAAGCACTAGATCGATATAAAAACTAAGCGTCGCTATATAATCTATGATGTTAACAGATGACTTTAAAAATTCACACTTGTTGGGCGACGAGATAAAGCGGACCTGCAAACAAAATTCAATCGGTTTTAGTACTTCAAAATGTATCTTTTACTCGTTCTATCCTCAATAACATTTACAATATTCTTTACTATACTTGTTAGTTTCTTTGTATATGTTTTATTGGTGAAACTTACTTATATTTATGTAACTGAATTCATTGAAGTTGTTAGATATATGGTTTTGCTGATTTAGTTGTACTAACAACTATCTCATAAGTTCATTTCAAAAAAATCACTATTCTTTACTTTTTTGGTTCTTTAATGCACTCACCTAATTTGTTGTAACATAGAATATTTAAAGTTCTTAGCTATTTGTTAATTTGTTCACCAAAAAAAATATTCTTTCTTTATAATAAGAAATTTTTATTTATTTCTAGTTCTTAAGTTTTTGTAACTTTTTCGCAGTTAAGATTTTATGCACCTCAATTTATTGAATTTAATCTATTGCCTTTAAATCTCAAAGGTTTCTAAGCTCTCACTTTTCTGCGGTTTGCTCAAAATTGAGCATGGAAGACAAAGATGTTTTGAATGTCTATGTCAAAGGGTTTATCTAATAAACTTGGAATTTGTTAGCCAGACTCACCAATATCTCAAATGTAAACCAGGCATTGCAAACGCATTCTATGTAGAAGAAGGCAATGTGCGCATTGGTCATTGACTTGTCCAGAAACCAGGCGGCGCTGCCGTTGGCCGTTCTCACGGTCACGTTGTGGACGATGGGCACACGCATGTCCGGATGGGTTTTCAGGCAGAAGGACAATATCGAAATGCATATAAAGAAGACCGAAACGACGCCAATGGTCTGCAAGGGAGTCGAGAGTCAAGAGTTAAACCTGTCGAACGGGCTTTAGGGGGCCAGGCACCTACCTTGGCGGCATTGGAACTGTAAGGCTCATCGAATAGCGACCAAATGCGCGGCTTCATTTCCTGCCACCAGGACACGGTGCCTTTGTAATAGTCCTCCTCGAAGCCAAATTTGCGCGCCAATTCCTCTTCGGACGGTTTTTCCGTATCCAGATCCAAGCGATCAAGTACGGCTAGGGTTTCCTGTGTGTCACGATGCTGCGGAATCAAAGGAGCTTTAGCATAAATTCACCTGTCATTAAATGGCCCATCTTACCTGTGTGTAGGTCATCCAGCAACAGGGCTCCACCTGATTGGAGTCAAGACCCCAAAATTCCAATTCCTCCTCAAACAGCGGACCGCACACATCTGTCGGATAGTGCAGCTTGCCCGTTCTGGAATAGACCCATCAACTTTGGTTGGTAAACAGCCCGAATTTCGATAGACAGAGTTACCTGTAATAGTTGAGCACTTGTGCGAATACACCCGGATGCCTGTCGAAGAAGTACTCGTTCAGTATGGGATCATAGTTGGCCAGCGCCTCGGTTAGACGGGACAGGCGCGTCGCTGGGATCTTCTTCAATGTGGCCTTGTATGTCTCATGCCGGATGCCGCCCACATTGAGCACGACACGGTTCTCCGAGTCCATGTTGATCAGATTCATGGCTGCATGCGCATAGTGTTGCATATTTTTGGGTATATAAGTCATGATCACGGCAAAAATGTCAATGAGTGTGGCTAATATGATCAATTGTTTGTGTTGCAGTTGTTAACTTTGTTTGGTGTTTGGTGGCTAAGTTCTACGAATGTGTCTGGGGATCTGTGTTGGCCGCAAACCTGAATGTCTCTAGCGTATTCCTTTGCCCACGTTTATGCTTGTTGTCGTCGCGTGTCCCGCTCAAAGCCACACACGCTCTCCAGCCGGAGCCCACTGGTCACGCCCACTGGTCACGCCCACTGATGTCACCCTCACTGCCACTCACTTTGTCACTTTGCACTTGAAATGTATCTAGATGTTAGCACGCCGAAAGCATGTTGGCTGCTTCCGCCTGGCATTGGGGTACTCACTAGGTTGGGGACTGGTTGGACAACATTTCGCTGAAAAGATCGGTAGACAAATATATATATGTATATATTTTGAACATGTTCCAAGTATTCATGAGTGGATGAATATTTACAGAAAACATCAAGTTTGGTTTGTTTTTACAATATATCTATCCAAGAGTTTACGAGTGTATTCATGTGTTTATTTGTGATTCTACTTAGTACATCCATCAATGCAATCATTTTATTCATCAGCTGTTCATGAACTGACAACAATATTGAGGGATAGAATGAGTAGATTTATGAAATTTTGGATTTCATTTGTAATTTCAATCGGTATAGAATAGAATAAAAATCCATAACCTTGCTCTCTATTAATCTAATTTATTACTTATAAGTTTCTATGTTTTTCGCACTTAAAATTTTAGGTACATTAATTTTTGTTAGCATTTTCCTTTAAATTTGAAAGCTTTCTAAGTTCTTACTTTTTTCGGCCTATTCTTATTCCTTAAAACCCCATTTTAAATACGTGGGCGTAGTATAGAAATTTATAGTATTGTTTTTTTTATATATATTATTTATGTCTCAAGGTATTTATCTAAAATACTTTGGGGCATTTCTTTGGAAAATCTGTTTAACTTTTAATACAAAACAAAACTATATCTTTTTTGTCGTAGATTTTCGTTGAATCTTAATCTCAATATTTTACAGAAAACATCAAGTTTTGTTTGTTTGTATAATATATGTAATCAAGAATTTTACGAGTGCATTCATGTGTTTATTTGTGATTCTACTTAGTACATCCATCAATGCAATGCTTTTATTTATTGGCGCTATTAATGAATTGACTAGAATATTGATTAATATATATTATAGAGTAAAATAATTAAAATACTTTGTATATATTCGATTTTCTATATTTGATCATCCGATCATCGCAAAGAATTCTTAACGAATGCACCCATAACCTTGGTCTCTATTCATGATATATACAAACGTGTGTCTTTAATCAATTTTGTATACAATTCATTAGCATATTCATATTTTATATCACCACAAATGAATCTCACACTTTCACACATCCTCAATTAATTATGAAAAACAAATGGTAAATTGAACGATTTGTTATGAATACACATATCTCATACGAGTACACATGAGAGCTATGCGGGTAAAATAATGATTCAACTCTCTATGCGAATTCAAAGAAACCCAAAGCAGATTGATGCTTCCTATTTCCCGACGATTCGATTTAGAATATTACGAATCCAGGTGATTTTCACGATGGTATACATATGAAAGCGAATAACAAAAACAAAGTCAAGTACTCGTACCAAGTACTACTAGCAATAATATTTGGTTCAATTGAAATGACCCATTAGCAGCTCGTGAAAAGCATCCCACAAAAAAATGTTTTGCTTTTCTAATGACTAAATATAATCGCAGGTAGTAGGTAGTAGCATCAGATATAAATATAGGAAAGAATACCATCGATAGCGTCATTAATTTGGGGCCATTAAAGGGGGGAGGGAGGGGGAAAGGGCCGCGGAGTAGCCGCGAAAAAATCGCTGATTCGTGATTTGCACAAAAGGCAAATATTTGTTCTTAAACAATATTTAGCTTGAACGCTGCATTGTTTACACGCACACACAGGCGCACGCACCCATTGTATTCACAAATACACTCATACAGCACACCCACATGCGGCCGAGCGAGCGAGCAACAATCGTTTTGTCGAAATGTCTGCCTGTCTCTTCTATCGCTGCTGTCTCTGTTCTTGTCGACTGTCGACTGTCGATTTTCAATGTTCAATGTTTATTTGCAGGCCGGCAAACAGACGGACCGACGGACGGACGGTCGGACAGACGGACGGACGGCCAGTCGGGCGTAATGAAAAACATGAGCTTTATAAACAAAACAAACAATCGAAACACACGCCGAGGGCAGCCCCCCGCCAATTGGCGAGTACCCGATGCTATATGTTTAGGCGTTTATGGCCTAGCCCGGGCCCGAGCGAGTGTTCCAGTTGTGGTTGTAGTACTTGGCAATTAATGCTAATGATTATGTTGGCACACTCGCACAATCAAACACTCCAATGGCCGCAGGGCACAGTGACTGTCAAACTGTCGCCAGCTTAGCTGCCGCTCATAATATTACATTATTTATATATATATAGGAGTCTTGCAAAGCCATTAAAAATCCTATTAATAAAGGTAACGCTCGTGCGAGCGACTCAATGTGACTATATGACTATATATGAGGGGGGCACTCATTTGCCTGCGGGGCACAAATCCCTACCCCCATTATTTATTCACTTTTAATGAGCATGGGAGAACTTCAAAAAGCTCGACGCGTACACATATTTAAAATGAGTTTTCTGTTTTTGTGGCAAACAAGCGCCTTTTTCTACCAAAATTTCCTAGCACACACCCACAACACACACACACACACACACACGCCAACTCATACATACATACAAAGCCACATCCTGTTGGCAACGCACGCACGGGCTTGTGGCAGGCAGGCAGGCGGGGTGGCAGGCGGGGTGGCAGTAGGTCAGGAGTGTTGCAAGTAGTAGTAAGTAGCGTGTAGTAAGTGCGGCACTCTGCCTCTAAATGCTGCTGTTCTTCTTTTTCGTTTTTTTTCTACTCTCTTTTTGTTGTGGTATGAAGTCGTTGCTGCCTTCTGTTAAGCTGGAGTGTACACACATACACAGCTCAACTCTCCGTGTATGTATGTGTGTATGTATGTGTGTGTCTGTGTGTGTGTGTGTGTGTATGGGAACAGGCGCACGCATCGATTTTTCCGTTTGGTGTAGCACGAAAAACTTCCTGATTATTTTGTTGCCCGTTGACTTAAAATTGAAGCGACTTTTCGTGCCCGTCCTGTCATAGATCAAACGTAACACACTTTTCCACTTGCTGCAAGTGTGTACATACATAAGAGACACGCACATACACATACTCTCTCACACACACACATACACATACACTCTGACCAAATTCAATGGCCGCTTCTCACCTATTTGCTGGGTTTTTGGTTGTAGTGCACGCTGCCAATAAACATAATCGCTGAATAGTTTTCCTTGTAGTTGTCGTCGTTGTACTATATGTGTCTCTCCGTGTGTGTGAGTGTGTGTGTGTGTGTATTGTGACAAACCAAAGGATTGCAACAAAAAACAAAAACAAAAAGGGGGAAAATAACTTAAAGCCTAGAACTACACTACACGTTGGTGCCGTTTAACGTGCCCCGTCTCGACGCTGCTTTGCGTTTTGCTCGGCTCTCGGCTTTTGTGCTCAGCGCGTTCCGTACGGTTCGATGCGATTCAACAAACTGAAAACCGAAATACAAATCTGTTGGAATTTGCCTTTTCCTTTTTGTTCTGTCGGTTTCGCTGTGGTGCATGCGCCCTGCTCTGTTTGCCCATTTCTCTTTTGCGCTGACATTCCACGTGGCGTTTGCCATTTGGCGGCAAGTACAACGATACGTATACGTGATTTATGTGGTAAATTTAAAATTACGCAAATACATTTGTATGTTTATTATTTATTTATTTATCTATTCAATTTGCTCTTAAAAAATAAATATATATTTTAAAAACAATATATACCATTAGTAGTAATAGTATAATTAGGAAAATATACGGTTAGAAATAAAGTTTTATAATTAAGTACATACACATAATATATAACTTTTTATAGTCTCCACTACCCAATTGTAAAAATATAAATAATTTAAAGACAGCTCATTAAATAAATTGTTTTGTTTTTTAAATTGCTTAACAACAATTTGCATGCTTGTACTACATTTTTTTAGTTTGATGGCAAGGATACTCGTACGAAAAAATACCAATAAACAGAATTTATTAATTATATTTAAAATTAATATTGTTACGGAGTAATACTTTCATTAATAAGTTTGCTTTAAATAAGTTTTTAGATATTTGCTGAGAGTTGGAAAATGTGCGAACCCCATATTTTTAAAGTTCATTGTGTAGTTATCGTGGCGTGGAAGATAGATTTAAAGAATTCCAAAACAAAAAAATAGAACTTGAATAATTTATTTTAAAAGTAATTCAAAAATTTATCTGGGCTCTGTTTAAGATCTTATTTTAAATAATTAGTTAAGAACACTAGTTTAGTAATTGGTCACCCAGTGTTTCATGGCTCTGCAGTCAAAAGGTTTTATCTCATTTCTAACAATTAAATTATACTGCTTTTAAAAATTATAAAAAATGAACGTTCGACCTTATTCGGGCTTTGCCTCTTAAGTTTTTAACTTTTATTTATATCTTCGGTGAAGGTACCTTTTCTATAAAAAGCAAGGTTAAGGGTTTATTTGCTTAACATAATTCCATTCCCAGGCCGCAAAATTCAGCCGACGTATGGTTAAAAAACCATAGTTCGTTATGCATGTTTCAATACGTAATACAAATTAAAATTGTTTTTATCAGGTATTTTATTTAAAAACATCTTGGTCGCAGTTGCATTTAAAAAAACATAGTTGCAAACTTACAAAATGGAGTACAGAATGCACATTGCTAATACAAACGTTGCAGCGCAAACCAAAACAAACTAAAATTTGATACATAGGGCAATAAAAAGCTTCTTCAAGAAAGAAACTTAGAAAAAATAATAATGCAAATTTAACTAGATAATGCAAATGCAATTGGCTAGATAAGAAAATGTGTATGCGTGTGTTTAAGTGTGTCTGTGTGTGTGAATCTGTATATATTGAGGTTATTGGAGAGCTTCAATTGAGAACAGTCTGAGCCACAGAATATTTATAAACACAAATCTTTCACGTCTCAGATGTCTCAATTTGCGGTTTCATTACGTGTAAGTCTAAAGCTATTAATAGTTCAGGCCTGCTGCTCCTCATTGCCCGAGGCGGAGGTGTGCCAGACGTGGCCCGTTTCGAGTGCATGCATTTTGAGCATTTCCTTTTGGCTGTCCTTGGCCTGCAGCAAGAAAACGCTTTGCTGCAAATGAATTCAATTTAGCACTGGGATATAAAAAGACATGGTCGGGATACTCGCTTTGACCTCCTTGGTGGTAAGTACATCCATTTTGTCATAGATAATGGCATGCAGACCCAATTCCTTGAGCAGCTTGATGGTGTCCTTGGAATTGTTGTCATCGCCCCAGCAGAAGAGCACAAGGCCACGCTCCTTGGCCAAATTTACCTAAAACGATCGATTGTGTCAAATTCCCTTGCAGTTATATTACGGCTCCGCTTACCTGGCTGGGATCACGCAGCAGGTCCTCCGTGTGCGCCACAATGCCCAGCAGCTGCATGGCCACCGCATGCCACACGGCCGTCTCCATCGAGTTACCGCGCGGGTCCAAGTACTTCTCGTATTTCGTGGTGCTGCCGAGCGTTAAGAACATGACCGGATAACGATTCTGCTTGTACCGCAGCATGGTGCATATGTCCGGGTCAAAGCAGCTAAACACAATCCGCCGGCTGCCGGCCTTGCGCAGCACCACATCCAGGATGCAATCGAGGTAAAGATTGCGATCGACCACATGCTCAAACTCCTCCTCCATGCGTCCATCCTGCAGACGCTGCGACCATTTAATCTCTATATTAAATCCAATGTGCGCATCGAGCTCATCCATCACATCCGCCAGCTGCGGAAATGGCTGATGCTCCAGCATATCATCATTGTAAAAGGAGCGCGTCTCACGTGAGAGTCCCTCGGCCGTGTGATAGACCTTGAGTTTCTTCAGCTGCTCCAGCGTCAGTTCGCGCATGGGCAGCGCCAGAAAGTCGTGCTCCTGCATGCTGCACTTGCTCTTCAGTGACACATAGATCATGAAATCATGATATACAACCGGCACCAGGTCCTTGCTCAGCTGTACATCAAACTCAACCATATCGGCACCATGTTCGGCGGCATTCTTTAGCGACGTGATTGTGTTCTCACGGATAACTGCATCCTTGGCCTAAAAGAACGATAATATAATAACTATTGAAAGCTCTTAATGAATGTTAGTAAAATTTTAAATACATTTCAACAAAACAATATAATTGTGGGATGTAAAAGAAAGTATGAAAAATGTTCAAAGTTCTATTAAGGTTATTTTTAATTAAAATCTATTAACATTATGATATTATATATGATTAGCTCAAAGGCAGCATTAATGAGAATTAGCTTGAAGATATTATACCTCTTTAAAATGTTTTCTTTTTCTATATAAATAAATAGAAACTTAAAAGAATGTGACGACCCAAGGTTCGAACCTAAAGGCCAGACATTGGTTCAAACCGTGAACCGGGTCACCGAGAATAATTATTGAGTTTGTCATGAAAAAAACTATAAACAAGTAAGACTACTCTAATTGGGAGTACCCGACTATGAAATACCCTGCAAGATGACGTTAAATACATTGCAACCCCCTTGGATGTACACAACATCATATATATACACATTAAATACTATGGAAAATTGATTATGGAATATTGATTATATCTAAAAAGTGCAATATTTTTAATCAGCGAGAAATTTGGATGGTTTTAGCTCTTATAGTTTCTGAGAAATGCTCAGAAAACTTTAAATAGCGAATTTCCCTAGCTCTTATAGCCACTGCGATCCAGATACCTGGGATCGGAGATGCCTCCAGCCTGTCACATGAATCTGCACAATACTTTGTATACAAAGGTAATCTAATCTATATAAGAATTTGATGCCTCTATCTCTTGTTACTAGATAGTAATATACACAGTACTTTACTATTTACAATAATAAACTATTTAGATACACATTTTTCGCATAACCAGGGAATAAAACATATTGAATTTCATTTTAAAATCATATATTACCAGGAATGTAGACATTCCTCTGACCACTTTAGACCAAATAAAGCCATTTGTTTGTTTAAATGCATATTTAAGACAAATTGTTAATGAGTTGATTCAGAAATATGTCTGATCTAGAGGAAGCGACCCTAATAGCCCTAAATTTCAGAACTATACTTGAAGATGGTGTAAGATAATGAAATGAAGATTCTAAATGGAACAACTATTTTGCTTCATAAAATATGTAGAAATGTGTTATTTCAATTCCTATAAGATATTCAAATAACACATTCTAACTATGATATATTTAACTAAGGTTAGGCCTCCAGAAATCTATTTCTTCTGAGATAAAATAAAACTAAATGGGTTATTTGTAATTTTAATGCTTCAACTGGGTGTTTTCTTCGCGTTATTTTAATGCATTGAACTTGAATCGAAATGCAAACCTAAATATAATAATCTGTTCAAAATACCTTAGGTTCGTCACATTGTTCACATTGTATATTGTATGGAGGTATATATGTTAGTATATCTTCAGAACGACACAAAACGGACTATAAAAGAATTCATCTTAAGAAAATCTATAATATTGATATTTTTGGAAGAGTTGAAATATAATCGATATATGAATGAGTTAAAACCAAAATATTTACACAAATCTTCAAAAACGAGAAAAATACCCACCTTAAAGCTGGTCCCGGAGCCGCGATGTCCCACATCCAGGCCCGTCCACTTGTTGTTCCAATAGCGCGCATAGCTCTCCCGCATGTCCATCTGGGCGCAGAGGGCGGACGGCTTGACAATTAGATAGCCCATGCGCATCATGCCCAGCGGTCGATGGCCCTTGGCGCAGGTGATGGGCAGCTCCAGGCTGCCCTCGGAGCGCTTGAACAGATTGGGCAGCACATAGTGATAGCCCAAGTGCAGCGGCGGGCCGTCCTCCCTGGCCACCTTCGAGCTGTAGCTGTACAGATCGACCAGATAGGCCGTGCTATCCAGATCGGCGACGGTCAGATGGAAGATGACCAAATCGGTGGTGCCGCAGGCGGAGCCGAATTGCTCCTGGGTGCGCACCTCGCACTCATCGGCGCTAAGGGTGACCACCTCGCTGAAGGCAAAGGCGATGCCGTCGCCGCCATTCTCACGCGTGTCGTGCGTATCATTCGACAGGGATTCCTCGTGCGGAGAAACGGGCGCAACGTCCGCACAGCTGGCGGTGGTCGGTATGCGCAGATTCATCGGCGTCACTTTGACGTGCACCAGGCGCCGCTTCATGCGCTGCTTCCAGGTGAACGGCGCATAGAAGAACTTCAGCTGCACCAGGGACTCGTTGGTCAGCCAGCCGCGGTCCACCTTCTGTTTGCCGTTGACGCAGCCAAACGTGTCCTCGCACTGGGCCGGCTGCTCGTCCAGCTCGGCAATGCGCCGTGGCGCCAGATGCACCTCCCAGCGACGCACCACCAGCTGCTCCGATGCAGCCGTCGCGTCCACGCCACACACCACATAACGGTACTCCGTGGCACAGTGACGTGGTATATAGACCTGTGCCGTCCACACATGGCCGCCGTCATCGTCCTCGGCCGTCGCCTCCTGGCGGCACAAAATCGCCGCCCCGCTGTGCTGCCAGTTGCCCAGCGCCTCGCAGCTGCCCACAATCGCCAGGCGCTCGCAGGCGCCGAGCTGCTCGTTCACCAGCACCCGAAACGTCCACAGCCGATTGGCGCTGATGTCGCCGTAAATGCGTTGATCGGCGGACCGCGACGTGGTCGCGTCGGCCGTGGAAACGGGTGGCGCGGCCATGGCGTCGTCCTCGTAGTCGTGCGCTGCCAGCCAACGTTCCATTTTCAATACGCACTCAATTAGTTTTGGGCAAAAAAAAAATCCAAAACACAAAACTTTCACCAATGCAAATGTTGCTTATTGTTGTTAGGCGAGGCAAGGACAGGGCAAAGTTCTGTGCCGCCCGTTATTGCTGCTGTTGACGTTATCAAAGTTCCAAGCACATTTTAACAATGCAATGCGATGCGAAGCAGTGTGCACAGACAAATATGACGACGAACACGCAGACGCAGAAGAGGGCTCAGCGCAATATCCGTTATCGAGCCCAATTTGTTATTGTTATGGCTGCTGCTGCTGCTGCTATCGACGAGCAGCTGTTTTTCTCGTATTTTACGAGCACATGTCGGTCTTCCCGATGCCGTTTGCTTCACTTATTCACAGTTAATTTGATGTGAATATATATATACTATCGCGAAATAGCGTTGTTAGCGCTGCAACTGTGACTGAAACTTAGCATTGCGAAAAATTGGAGCTGAACTGACATGGAGAAGTGTGTGAAGGTTACGTGTTTGGCATGCCGCGGGCTGCTACGTCACAAGTGCAGAGCACGCCACTGTTATTAATTTTTAACCAAGTTATGAAAAGAGGTTACGTACCGGAAATAACTTAATTAATCATTAAATATAGAGTTAAATGAGCTCATTACGTTTAATCGAAAATCGCAATCCGAAAATAATAAAATATTTTAATAACAAGAACACGTAAAGATGTTTTTGGTTAATAGAGGTGCGAATAATCGATATTCAACTGTAATTACACCGAGTTAAAAGATAGGTTACATTTCAGAAATAATTTAGAAAGAGTAATAATAAATCATTAAATATATTTATACCCATGCTGCTGAATGTCGTAAGCACTACCTCTTACATATTTTGTCCAATAAGCTGCCATTTCGAGTAGTGCTGCCAGACCGCAGCAAAAGTTGCGTAGCAATCAGCTTTTGACACGCCTTGTTTTATTTTGGCGCGAATCTTGCACACTTGTTTATTGTTTATTATTTTTATTGCACGGGTTGCTGTTCCAACTGATCTCTGAAATGGATCAGTATCCGGACGAAAATGAAGAGTTCGAACTCCAGTACCAGGATGAGATGGAATTGCTCGAGGATATGCCGCACGAGTACGACGGGCCCAGCACATCGCGCCAGGCTGTTGCCGCACTCGAGCAGCAGAAACAACAACAACAACAGAAAGTGGGAGCACCTGCGCCTGGCGCTGCTCCTGCTGCTGCAATCAGGGATTTGTCGCGTCTAAGCGATTCCACGCTCAGCTCGCCGCAGCTCTCACAAATTACATTTGGGGCCACCCAAACGGAAGCGGCCGGCGGAGGACCCGTCAATCGACGGCTCTTTGGCACGCCCAGGGGGGCGGCGGTGGGGCGCGGCTGTTCCACGCCGCTGCAGCGATTGCCGGCCATTGCGGAGGCAGCAAACGGCACCCCAGACAATGCAGCACCGCTGCTCAACGCCGCCGCCGAGCAGCTGCAGGAATTGGGCCTGCGTGGCAGCAATAAGCGACGTCTGGAACGAGATCTCTTTGGCGACATTGACGATCTGTACCACGAGAGCTATGAGGATCCCATGGTGAAGAAGGCGCGCACCGAAGAGCAGCGCGACAACGAGGCCATCGAACGCATCCTGGAGCTGCGCCGCAAGCTGCGCGAGACCAGCAAAACGGTGCGTCACGATGATGTGTCCCGTCTCCGCGCGCTGCACGACTTCAAGATGAAGAATCTCTCATATGACATACCCTCGTGGCCGTTCCTGGCGCTGCAGCGCAGTGATCTGGAGCGCCTCTACGTGCGCTTCCACTCGGAGGATTACGAACGACGGCAGCTGGAACTGCTCAGCGTGCGGGGCAGTCAAATCGACGGCAGCCTGCTGGGCGAGGCCAAGCAACAGGTGTGGCAGGACGCCAATGAGCTGGTGAGTTGGGTGTTGGCCGTTCACAAAGAGTAGACATTTATTTTCGAACTCTTCCAGGTGCTGCGCCGCTTGGCGCCCGCCACGCAGCCTGTCGACGTTGCGCCCGTCGCGCCCGGCCCGGACACGGGCCGCCTTTGGGTGGACAAGTACAAGCCGCGCAAGTACATCGATTTGCTGTCGGACGAGATGACCAATCGGAGTCTGCTCTACTGGCTCAAGATGTGGGACAAGGTGGTCTTCGGCAAGATCTTTCACAGCAAGCAGGAGCAGCAGGAGGCCAACACTGGAGCCGCGGGCGCACAGCAGCTGAACAGCTTCAACAAACGCACGGGCAAATTTGAATCGAACGGCGGCTGGCGCCAGCGCAAGGCGCGCCAGGCGCTGAACACCAACGTGGATGAGCTGGGCAGGCCCATGCAGAAGGTGGCGCTGCTCTGCGGTCCACCCGGCCTGGGCAAGACGACGCTGGCGCACACGATTGCCCGTCACGCCGGCTACAATGTGCGCGAGATCAACGCCTCGGACGATCGCAGTCCGGAGGCCTTCAAGCTGGCTCTGGAGAACGGCACACAGATGTCATCGGTGCTGAATCAGGACAAACGACCCAACTGCATTGTGCTGGGTGAGCAGCCAGTCCAAGATTCCCCACCAGCCCTCTTAATTGTAACATGTGCTCCTCTTTTGCAGACGAAATTGACGGCGCACCACGTCAGTCCATCGAGTATCTGGTGAAGTTTGTCAGCGACGGCATCTACAGCAAGGCCAAGGCCAAGGGCGCCAAGGCGGAGCACAACGTGCTGCGTCGCCCCATCATCTGCATCTGCAACGACATTTACGATCCCGCCCTGCGACCCTTGCGTCAAATTGCCTTCGTGGTCAACTTTCCGCCCATCGATGCAGCCCGTCTGGCCGAGCGGTAAGCTGCCCAGCTGCTCCCAATCGATCTTCAGCTAACGGCATTTCATTTTAGCCTGCTGAAAATTGCCCACAAGGAGCATTTGAAGACGGACTTTGGCTCGCTTATTGCCTTGGCTGAGAAATCGGGCAACGATGTGCGCAGCTGCATCTCATCCATGCAGTTCTTCAAGTGAGTTGGGACGACAAATCTTTGAATAGAAGTCTTTAAAAAATATATATATAAATATAAAATTTAGTTTGGGTAAGAGTATCCTTAAGCCCTCATAAGACTTCCAGAATACAACTGAAAGCTTGACAAATCAAATCATGTAAGTAATAACAAATCAGAGGCTCTAGTCGAGAGGGTACGACTAGGGGAACCCTGCTTTTACATACGTTAAAATCTCTTGCATTCATACATATATACAAAATTAAATTTACATACATTTGCACAAAACCATTTTCAATGGGTTCAGGATTATTAATTTATTCTATTTTTTTAAGATTAAAATCAATATATATTTACTTTATTAACTTATTTTTTTCAGCGTTCAGAAACACAGCCTTACGCTACAGGATGTGCTCAACAACAATCTGGGCCAAAAGGATCGTCATAAAGGTCTCTTCGATGTTTGGGGCGCAGTTTTTAGGTGAGTTTTGAATTAAAAGCTTATTTAAATAAATTCTAAGATGAACATAAGTCCTATTGTGTAACTATTTTAAACTGAAGTGAAACTTAGTAAGTCTAAATTACTTTTTAAATAATTGTGAAACTTTTAAATCGACACTTACTATGAACATACTATTGCATATATTATTAAATCCCTTTTAGCTGATTAACAGTCTATTCGGATCATATTTATATAGATACTTATATTACTGTCTGTATCTTTTGCAGATACAACGTCCAAAGAAGCAGCTGCAGACCGACCCGAACAATGCCGAGGAGCCCGCCCAGGTGACCATGACGAACATGTCGGTGGCGACGCGGGTGCACAACGTGCTCGATGTGGTGCACTCCAGCGGCGATTATGAACGGTGGGTGGGATGTTTATCCTAAATGGCCTACCAATTTTAATGATGCATGCCCCTCTTTGTCAGCCTAACGCAAGGTGTCTATGAGAACTATTTGCAGCAGAAGATGCCGGATCCGAATTTTACGGGCATCTGTGAGGCGCTTCAATGGTTCTGCTTCTCGGATATGCTGCAGCATCAAATCGGAAGGCAGCAGAACTACAGCATTTATCCATATTTGCAGTACGGCTTTGTGGTCTGGCATTTGCTCTTTGCCACATTGGCCTGGCCGAAAATTGCATTTCCCACGCGTGGCTTTGAGGTGAGCCAACGGTGATGACTAGGACCTCGACGACAGCGATGGCCCCGGGTCGCATCATTTCTTTTCATTTGGCATGCAAGCAGTGGGTTCTTTGAGCCAGCCTCATGTATTATGCAATCCTCATTAGCTGGGGCAAACAGTCCCGGCGAGGGCCACAGAAAAGTGCATAATCAACACAATCAAGCCTTGTAATTTCTTGTGCATTATGTGCCTCAAATGCAATCACAAGATTAATGAGAGTTCTGCATAGATTTCCCACTGTTTACACTAGCCCAACCCCCAAGCTCTGTCTCTCATTCTCTCACCCCCTCTCTCTTGTCCCTCCCTTCATTCACAGTTCAATCAGAAGTGCACGAACCAACGCAACATCTTTCAGTCGCTGCGCAAAGGTGTCACCACATCCGCACAAGGCGTGGGCCAGGGCACCATTCTGCTGCTGGACACGGTGCCGCTGCTGAAGCGCATTCTGTCGCCGCAGTTGCGCTCGGTGGCTGTTCAGCTGCTATCGCAAAAGTGAGTGCTCCCTAAGAAAGTCAGCGGGAAGTATATTATCTTTTGGAATAGGAATAGGAATAGGAATAGTATGTATATATATATACTCTCCAATTACAAGCTATATAATTATTATCCTAACAAATTTGCAAAAAGTTTCTTAATTATTTTTATTAACCTGCCAGAAAGTATTTTAGCATTGTAATAATAAGCTCTCCATTAAAGGTTTCTGTTATTATTGTTGTAACAGCTAATCAAAGATTTCTTAATATTACATTACTATGTTTTGTAGTATACAAATTATATAAATAATTGTTTAAAATAATAGTTTCCACAAAGAGTATAGCTAAACTCAGATTTTTGTTCGCTCACAGATATTACTAGTAGATAGTTTTAGATACTTTCTTACCACCAGTTCTACTCGAATTACTCTAACATTTTTCTCATTTAGAGAACAATATGATCTACGGCACACAATTCAGGTTATGGTTGATCTTGGGCTGACCTTTATGCAGGTCAAATCGGCGGAGGGTCATTATGTCTTTCAGACAGAACCGGATTTGGATGCGCTCTGTGGTTTTCCAGGTAAAGTCAGAGCCCAGCCCAGCACAGCAACATTATCAATTAACAAAATATATGTATTTCGTAGGTTTTGCGGGTCTTACGCTGCCCTATTTCAGTCGCCAGCTGATAGCACGTGAGGTGGATCTGGAGCGTATACGTCGCGCCGCGCCCAAAGGTGGCGAGGTGGATGCCACAAAGAGTGCAGCAGCAGCAGCTGCAACGACTGCCGCAAAGAGGAAGCCAGACGCGCCGCGTTTGCCCAATCATTTGCAAACATTGAAGCCAAAACAAATAACGAACTTCAATGCGCCCAAACAGCAGGTGAGCTGCAGCTTTTCTCCATATTTCTATCAATTTGCATGCCTTGCATTTACTTAGCAGCAATTCTGTGGTAAATTTGTGGCGCAGCTTATTGAAATTTAGCTTTGCCGAAATTGCCCCTAACAGACACCCCCAACCCCCCATCGTTTGGCCGGGCTTGTGCTTCAGTTGCGCTTTTTAGCTGCGTTTTTCTTGCTTCTGCTTCGGCAAATCCTGTAAGAGCTAATAACCCATAAGGGGATTCGCCGCCCATTGTCTTCGGGGTCGTAATGTGGGATCAGCGCAAACGAACATTTATTGCCAATCCTAAACGAAAACGACTGCCACACGGAAACAACAACGAAAAAGGTCAATTTCCTTGGGGTTGTCCATTTGTTTAGGGGTGGTTTTTGGCGAGTTTCTTCATTCCTCACACTTGATACAAAGCTGTTATTAGGTGCCAGTGTAAAGCACTTTTTTCTCTTTGAATTATTAAGTTATACAATTTTATTATATTTTTCGCCTTTTTTAGCTCACTAAAGACTTTTTTGGTCGCGTTACCCACAAAACGTCGGCGATGTCTGCAGCGGAGGATGGTAGGAATATGACTTCAACTCTTCAAATTGATTTGTTTGTAATTTACAATAATTGTTTTTTTTGCAGTTAAAACTGATGCAATTGTTAAGAGTCCCATATGGTATCGCTATAAGGAGGGCTTTAACAATGCTGTGCGCAAGGACGTGCATCTAAATGAACTACTCTAAGGCTAAAGTTATACATATGTGTTGTTATTATTAAAAATATATTTATTATTAGCTGGTATTAACCGGAACAAGTGTTAAGTTTTGTACAACTGGGCTAATGTTTATAATACACAATCTAAAATTTAAATCACAATGCTAACAAATTGGTTAGTAACCAATTAGCTCAAAAATAAACATAGAATATAATATAAAAATATATATAACAAGCGATAACGTTGTAGTCGGACGTAGCCGACTGCGTTCTACTAGTTCACAGTACATAGTAGTTACTCATTTTCAAAAAACACTATTTTTCAAAATTTCGAAATGGAAACTTACATTTTTCATGGATTGTGGTTGTCACAATTAGTACAAAAAACAACTTTAAAACGGATTCTGAGGGGGTCAAATTTTTTGTCAAAAATCATGCAAAAATTGATTAAAATTTTGACATGTAAACCTCTCGGATCCATAGCTTCCATATTTCAAACGCCCATAACTTTGTCAAAACTGAACCGATTTTCACGTCTGATGGCATTTTGTTCATGGGTTGTCCTCTAGATTGATTCTGCATTTAAAATATATGCATTATTGAAAATAAATTTTTTGGAATTTTTTGTGAAAAAAAGCATGTACCCCCCTTACTCATTTTGGAAAAAATTTTTTTTTCAAAATTTAGATTCCGGAATTTCCATTTTTAATCGATTGTGGTTGTCACAATTAGTACAAAAATCAACTTTAAAACGGATTCTGAGGGGGTCAAATTTTTTGTCAAAAATCATGCAAAAATTGACTAAAATTTTGACATGTAAACCTCTCGGATCCATAGCTTCCATATTTCAAACGCCCATAACTTTGTCAAAACTGAACCGATTTTCACGTCTGATGGCATTTTGTTCATGGTTTGTCCTCTAGATTGATTCTGCATTTAAAATATATGCATTATTAAAAATAAATTTTTTTGGAATTTTTGGGAAAAAAAGCATGTACCCCCCCTTACTCATTTTGGAAAAAATTTTTTTTTCAAAATTTAGAATTCCGGAATTTCCATTTTTAATCGATTGTGGTTGGTCACAATTAGTACAAAAAACAACTTTAAAACGGATTCTGAGGGGGTCAAATTTTTTATCTAATATCATGCGAAAATTTATAAAAATGTTGACATGTAAAGCTCTCAGATCCATAGCTCCCATATTTCAAACGCCCATAACTTTGTCAAAACTGAACCGATTTTCACGTCTGATGGCATTTTGTTAATGGTTAATCTTCTAAATTCATTCTGCAAATAATTTTAAAATATATGCATCATTGCAAAAAATAATGCATCTCAATGCATGTCAAATTTTGCTTGAATACGGCATTTTTCCTGTACAGAGTTTTGTTTGTTAATTCGAATATAACGGCTTTCCACGAGTTTTTAACCATTGGGGGGAAATAGTCCAAAAGGAAACTAATAAGAGAATTCTGCTTTTAGTTTACATTATTCACTATGATCACAATATTTTGTTGCAGAAGTGTTTAAAATAAATAAAATTTATAAATTATTAGTCAGTGTTTTCTGCCTGTACCAAACACACTTAAACACACTTTAAGCTGACTGATAGTAAGTTTTTCTTATTTTTCTCAATAATTACACATTGTTTACATTGGAGGCCAATCCGAGCTCACTTTCGCCCCTTTCGGCGCACAGCTGACGCACGGGGCTGCTTATCACTTCCGTTGGGCTATCATTAGTTGTGTGTGTGTGTGAGTGTGTTGCTGTTGTTGTTGTTGTTGTTGTTGTTCTGCCGCTGCCAACTTTGCCGTTGCTCCGGCCTCACTCGCTCACTCAGTTGTCGGCGGGTGGTGCTGTGCCTCATACTATCGAAAGTGCGCCGCCAGATGTCACCGCTCAAGGCGTTGTTGTTGCTGATCGGCGGGCTTGC
This sequence comes from Drosophila robusta, assembly GCA_035043565.1. NCBI lineage: Eukaryota > Metazoa > Arthropoda > Insecta > Diptera > Drosophilidae > Drosophila > Drosophila robusta. Next base: position 3,835,399 of record JAWNMW010000583.1, on the reverse strand, counting down.
TTGCGGCCAGATTGAGGCGCGCTATGTGCCCGGCATGCCAAGTAAGTGGGCGGGGAAATGGGGTGAACCTGCCGATCGTCCGCTAATTGTGGCCTTTGGTTTGACAGGCATCTGCAAGCAGCCGCCGCCGTTCTCCGACGGCATTTGCACCATCGAGATCGAGGGCTTCTACTATGATCCGGCCACGCTCGACTGCGAGATGTACTCCATCGGCGCCTGCCGGCTGACGCCCGGCCAGAGCTTTGGCAGCCAACAGGATTGCATCGCGACCTGCGTGCGTGGCCAGCGTCGCAGTCCCGATTACTATAGGAATGTCTGAGGCGTTCGAATAAACAGACCTGCGTCTACTATAAAAGAAACTGCGTTTGATTTTAATCGAGCTCGAACTCGGCCCAGTGTTAATCACCGCCCTGACCCGTGACGTAATTGTTTATTTCCATGGAGAAACGAATCTGAAACGTGTTTGACTTTGTCTCTGTGGCATGTTCCAAGTCGCAGCCTAATTAATTACTCTACTTAGTTGAGCATCGCGAGAAGCTTGCGTCAGCTACAAATACGCTTATTTTTATAGGGTATAACCGTTTGTTCGGTAAGCTAAGTCCGGCTTGCCGGATCAGCTGATTGGAATTGATTGGCAGCCATGTTAAAAAGAAAAGTAAAATGATACTATAAAAATTAATTAAGTATATGACAATTGGACCTGATGGAATATATTTAATCTCAAATAATTTGTATTTCTGATTATAACATTTTACAGTAATCAAAACAATCGTAATCAAATTATTTTAAGTATGAAACTGTTTGTGTTTTACAGCTTAATCCAGTTCCAATCGCAATCACATAAATAAATATATTCTGTTAAGTCCGACAAGTATTTACATTTTAAAACCAATATAGATTTTTAAAGTTGCTCTTGAATTGAATGATAGAATTAAGAGCAAGATATATTTCTGCTGGAAAAAGACGCAACCAAGCTAAGAAAATGCTGGAAAAATGTTTGGCATAGTTTTAATGATAACTCTATAAACATAAAAAACATATTAAAAATATATTTTATTTTCAGATATTTCGGAATTAATTAAAACTTTATTTAAAGGAATACATTGTATACTTAGTGCATAAATGTTTGTGGTACTTTGATATTATAGTCCAAAGAATTTATTTGTAATAAAAAACAATTCAAGTAAATTAAAAAAGAATAAGTATTAAGTTTACAACTTGTTTTCAAATTCAAAGTTAAATTCATATAACTTTCATTTAGGAAAACTTTAAAAAATGCAGAAATGTTTAAATTTTGTGTAGTTATTTATTTATTTTATAAATTCTTTTAGCTTAGTGCCCAATATTTTTACTAAAAACTGTTTCTTGCATAAGTAAAGGAAAACCTGCGTATAAAATATAATAATATAAGGCTCCGTCAGTAATCTTTCAAATGGGTTTCCAAGAAATTGACCTTTATACATATGTATGTGAATGCGATTGTTGAGCTGTAAGTTGCCTAGTAAGAGTATTCAAATGTCGTTGCTTGATAGTTGCCTCCCAGGAAGCCCTGGCTAGTGGGCCGGCCTTCTGCAACAGGCGCGCGCCGGTTTAAGCCGGAACCCCAACCCCCAGGCAGCGTTCCCCAGTCGTCAGCTCAGCGCGTTGGCATCGTGCATATTATCAACATCGCACATGCAGGCAGCGAGACGGCTTAGTGCCGTTATCGTTGTTGTTGCTGTTGTTCTTATCAGTCAACGGGAGCGCTAGCGTCAGCGTCAGCAGCGGCTATTGGCAGAGCGCAGCCTGATTACGAATATGTTTGCCTTTTGTTCGAGGTTTCGAGTCGAGCTTGCGACAGCACCAACAGCAGAGTGATCAACTTAGCCAGTGATCAAAAGTGGCGCAACAATCATTTCGAAATTCATTTACAATATTTGCGAATGCGAAGAATACGTTTTGAGTGGCACAGAATCGAACAAAGTCTGTCAAATAGGTGACCGGAACAAGTCGTAAAAAATTAATCTGCAAGCGTGCCAAAGATTTGTGGAATATTTGGTTGGGCTACGTACTGGTCTGAACTTGTGTCGCGTATTAAAAAACTCATAAATTGCACAAGAAGACGAGACATATCAACAGATCGGTATACTATATAGCCAGATCGACATTCCATTTCAATTATAATTACTTTATATATGGCGAGCAGCAGCTGCCACTGCTGCGCATTTGTCTTCAACTTGATCGCCGCAACAGTCGCCAACGAATCTATGGCAATACGGACGATATCTGGGCCAGCCACAATACAGAGCTGAATTTCAATTTGCCAAGGAGCAAAAGCAAAAAAAAACAAGACAAATATTAAAAAGAAAGCATTCTTAACAAATAAATCCAGACTGGCAAGATGAGTGCCCCAACCAGAACAAAACTCGTGCTGTATCTGCTGCTGCTGCTGAGCCTGTGCCTGGAGTGGCACGTGGTTGTGGCACGCACACGTGAGTGATTCACAGATTTAATTCTCTTAGCGGCAAATTTCAACTAAAGTGCCCCCGTCGCAGGTGATCTGTGCCAGGTGAAGCCGAGCAGGAGCACCCTGTGCGTGCCCACCACGGTGGGCATCTACTACGACGTGGAGACGCAGCATTGCCACTACATGGGCTGCAGCAATAAGCCGCTCTTTGGCTCGCTCGAGGACTGCGAGAAGATCTGCAACAATGCGCGTCACGTGAAGCGGCGCAATAACTTGGCCAGCAAAAGCAATCAGACCACTAATTGAATATATATATATACATATAAGCACTTACAATAGCTGTAGCTGTAGTTGTTATTAACATTGTTCATTATTCATTATTCATTTATCATTCATCATTCAGTGGCTTATCAGCCTAAATATCACGACAGCTGTACTCGCACTCGGCCTTGCTGTCAAAGCGATTCTCGTTGCCGCCGCAGCCGCCATAGATGAAGGCCTCGCAGCGACGCTGGAGCGGATTGTAGGCATAGCTCTCCACATGGCCGAAACAGCGACCGCTCACCATTGGCTGCAGGCACGTCTTAACTGCAAATGGGCGACATTAGATGCCACTGGCTGGCCTCGTGCCACAAACGAAATGCTTGCTTACCACGCTTGGAGGCGCCGTCGACCCCGCCCGGCAGCCGCAGCTGGAGGATTAGGAGCAACTGAAGTAGCAGCCATTGCCAAGGCATTCCGTACAACCGCCTCGTTCTTTGGCCAACAGCTCACTGAAACTCAAACTCTGTCAATTGTTTGTTGTTTTCAAATGTTTCTTTGCCTAGCCAAGATTCAACATTGACCAAGTTAGCTACTAAGCGCTAAATCTATCGGCCACACAGACAGCTGTCTCACCTACTTCGATCAAATACATGCAGACTGTACTTTTTCAAAATATAGCAAACATTGTTTGTTGTCGCTCTAGCTTAGATCATTTATTTATTTATTATATAGTAACGATGAGATTAGATTTTATATTGCCGCGATTGTACATGTCCATATAGCTTCAATTAGTTCATTAATTTAAATTCATATTTTCTTTGTAATACTTAAATATATAATATACAAAATATGTTGCATGTTATATTATTTTGCTTTCTACTATTTTAATTGGGTTTTTTCTATTTCGTATATTGTGAAATGTTTTTGCATATTTGTCAAATAAAAATTGTATTGCAAATTGGTTTGTAGTAAGCTAAAAGCATTTAACTTCTTTATTAATTACATTTCTTAGAAAGTAGTTTATTATTGTCTTTAAATATATTAAACAAAGTTTATTCACTAGAATTATTTTATACTTAATATTTTCGGATTTGACTTCATTTGATGTATTATAAAGTTCAATAAGTACAAAATATACACATACAAACAAATACATTTTTTATTTTATTTTTATTGTTTCATTTATAACACGGACAATAATTATATTGATCTAGTGATGGAAGCTTATAATTAAACTTCACACAAATTAAATATTTGGAAAGACCTTTTAAAAAACTTAAACTTTAATCTTACGGTATTGGAGTTATTAAAATAAAAATAGTTTAGAAAATTCATGGCTTAACACTATATAACGGAAACATTATAAAACAGTGAAAAGGAGAGTATCGTTCATTTATAACTCGAACTACAGCCTAGACTATAACATGTATATGGGTTTTCTAAATTGTTTAGACCCTATAACTATAATATGTATATACGTTCTTAATTTCTTAATACCCTACACCCTACTTTTAACAGCATTCAATAGTGAATATTATATAACACTTTCAGATCAAATTTTGTTGCCCTAAGAACACAAAGAAAAACGAAGCCAATATTAACCTATTACTCATCTGATAAAAAAGGTTTTTAGGTTTAAACAAAAACTTGTTATGCAAAAATAAAAAAAGTATTATTATAGTATAATATTTTTTAAAATTTAAATATAATTCTATCATACACACTTTGATGTCTGGCTAGTTCTTACCTTCCATGTCCTCGCTCCTTATATGCTTAACCTCACAGATCCTGCCCCAAACATTGTTATTTCATTTAAGAAGTTAGGCCCTCTGTGCCCATTAGCCATAGGCTTAACTTTCCCATCGATACCCTACACTCATAAGACTTATAACAAACGGCGGCGGCGTTCGCATGAAATGACGTAAAACTTTGCAGTGGCAACAAAAACATGTTCCGCATATCAATGACAACAGCAACAACAACAACAACAACAGCTTCAGATACATATACAGGCACAACAAATCGAAGTTGATTTTGCTGGGGTATTTCCAATACATGTGCGAAAATAGATCCAGTGGAGCTGGACAGCAGCGAGCGGGCTTTCGGTTTCAACTAAAGTTGTTTACGCACTGTCTCATGCATATGCTAATCGAGCTACAGATACAGATACAAATGCAAATACACTTGGGACTGAGTTATTCAGTTAAAGCGCACAGGCAGCGGCGAGCCAGTTAATTGAATGAAGTAATGAATGCTGAGTCTATTCGCTTGCAAGTCGAGTCGAGTCGAGTCGAGTTGGCTCAGCTGCAGCTCTCGACGGAGACTGTGTCTAATTTAGTAATTAAACGCAGTTTTGGATGACGAGCGACACAATTAATGTGTCTCGCCTGGGCAGCAGTTCAATTATTTCAAGCAAATTAAGCAGTTAACTGAATTGTCACCACATTACACATTACACACACACACACCTCAACATTTTGGCCATTCAATCAACCAAATTTGCTTGCCACCTACGCCCCAAACGTGTGAGTTGAGCTAATGAATAAATAGCACGTCTGATGAGTGCACTCCCCATCAACATGATTATCAGCATCGTTAAGTGATAATCAAATTTGCCCTGTGCATTAACACCTAACTAACGTTTTTGCCCAGCCTTAGCCCATCTTCAGGCCCACATAATATCAGTCTAATTATCACCTGAGCCAAGTGCCATCAGCTAGGCCCAACTGTGACTTGTCCCAATTACTAATGCAATTTTAATGCGCCTGCAAATTGCAGTACATGACTCGGGCACTCGCACTTCTCCTACGTAAGTAATTGTCTCGCGTGGAATACATCAAGACAGATATATTTGTCATGCAAATGCTTGCAATGTCATGAATCATACTCGACTAACAAAGTAAATTTGGTCTTTAGTTTGCTTGTAAAATAGTGTTTCTTGGCATAATAAAAGTCAACAGATAGTTGCTTCTTTATTGCGTCATAAAATTGCAACTTTGTTGGCCAGTAAATTAATGAAAACAAAACAAATCTATTTAGTGGTATGCAAAATGTTTAACAAGCTGACTATTATCAACATATGAGGCCGATTAAAAAGGTATCACCTCAGCAAATATGATTATTATGGACAATTTCTTAAAATCGATGACAGTAGCCATAAATATTCTGTTAAGAAATTTTATAAATATTCAAACTTCAGAAATAAATTCTAAATCGATTAGATTTTAGATATATATGGCTATATATAGTATTAAATAGATATCAGATATATATGGATATATATAGTGTTAAAAAGATTTCGTAGGAATAACAAATGCCAATAATTTTAGGAATGTGAATCAATAATTATTATTATTCTTATGATCAGAGTTCGTGTTGTGCACACTTTTTTGGTATTGAATATTAAATTTGTTTATTAATGAAGCTATCTGGTCACACTGATTTCTGCCAAAAAATAATTGGCCCAATACGACTAAAACGATTTGTGGTTATATATTGTCCATCTGTCCTCAATCTGTATTTAACCTACAACATGCCGAAGATCAATGTATATTTTCGTTCCCAATCAAATTAAGAACGTGGATTTTAAAATGCAGTAAAGGACAAAATTCAATGGCATTTTTAAGAAAAGTATCCGTATTTTTTCCCAAAGTACGTGAAGAGTATTCAAATGGTTACCACCATCAAATTTGGCACAGAGATAGCCGCTGGCTGTCCAGCTGGGTTCACAAATATGTATGTCTACGTATTATTAAAAACACACTATGTGCACAAACACAGATGCATATGTATATGGTAATATATATAATCTGATAATTAAGCTCGCGCTCGCGCTCCACGCTTCGTATACGCGATTTGAGTTAAACGCTTCGCTTAACAGCATTGACACACAGATACGCAGACTCACACAGCATATTTATTCAGAAAAGCTCGTTGGGCCGCTTAGAAAAACAAAACAAAAAATAGAAGATTCAGTTGTTGTTTGCAGTTATTAACGCGCAGTTATCAGCGATCACATTGAGAATGACGAGAATGACCCAGTTTCTGTGGTTGGCCGCAATTGCCTTGCTTTGCCTCGCACAAGTGACGCGGGCGGTGACCACGCCCAAACCGAAGGCAGTGGCAGTTGCGCAGCCGGCACCGGTGACCACCACCAGCACCACCCCAAAGCCAAATCTTAAGCAGCAACCACAACAACAACCACAACAACAACAACAGCAACAACAACAACGCCAACAAGGTTAAGTCGAAAATGCATCTTTGAGTTTCATTTGCAAGTTTCTGATATTCTCCACAGACGCCAAGTGCCTGCAGCCACTGGAAACGGGACCCTGCCGCATGAGTCTGGAGCGGTACTACTACAACAAAGAGAAAAATACCTGCGAGACATTCAAATATGGAGGCTGTAAAGGCAATGACAACCGCTGGGGTTTCCGGCAGACCTGCGAGGAGGCATGCCTCATCAGGAAGTGACTCAGGCTTCCCTAAATCGAATCGTGTACACATAATTCAATGGCCATTCTCGAATCATACCAAATAAAAGATCTATCCGAAAGTGTGAATTCTGAGTAAATTCTCAAAATGTTGAAATTATTAAAGTAAATACTTGTTTATATAATTCGAAAAATGCAAATAACAATCTGTAAGCAGATATCAATTTTTATTGTTCCTATTGCACATAAATTAGAGGAGAGATATTAGATTAGATAAGTCATCATAAAATCATTTGAGTTCTTAAATATATGTACAAACGTTTTTATTTTGAAGTCCTAAAGTTTCTATAAACCCACATTTGTAATATTATACACGATTAATACAAAATGAAGATTAAATATTATAAAGCATGATAGATAAAACGGTCATAAGAGCAAGAAGGTATAATTTTTGTCTAATCATTTATAGTGTTATAAAAATGTACTTACAAAGTAAATGTTCAATGATCATTTTGTAAATGCTTTCTGGGCAGCCTATAATCGAGGTCAATTATGTTCTGATTCAATAATATTCCTTGCATGTGTTTTGAAAATACTAGACAGATTTTTCAACTATTTTTGTGGTGCATATAGAAAAATCGAATACAGTTTCGGTATAAAATATAATAATTTTAAATAATAAAATTTGCATTCAGTTCAATTTTAGTTTTCATCTACTGCAGGGTATTTATTCGGCATAAAAAAATATATATAACATAATTTGAACGTTCCTTGTGTATCCAATCCGCTTATGTGTGGTTCCACCTATTAATTATATATTTCATGCTGATCAGATGAAAGTATATTAAGCCATATATATAAGTCCCTCCAAGAAGCTAAAATGAGTTAAGATATATTTGAAATGAAACTCGTTGCTTTTATTTGCCTGCTCTTCGAGTTGTTCGGCATTTCCCTGGGCGTTAAGCACCGTAAATTTAATTTCGATTACTTTCGACTGTTAATCTTATCTTAGTTTTTGATCAATCCTCAGATATTTGTTTAGAGCAACCTGAAGCCGTGGGATCGGCTTCATGCGCAACCGGCACACCAAGTTGGACCTACTTTATTGATGAGAATATATGCAGACGGATCAACGGATGTACTAGCAGCTACAATAGTTTTATAACTCGGGCATATTGCGAGTACATGTGTAAGGATTAGACATATACTTCTAAAATTACAATGTGATTTCAATAAAACAATTGCCGTTGAAACATATTACTGACTGACCAAAATTTCGCTGTGTGTAGTTAGAAGAGATGGAGCTTTTGTTCTGAATTATTCTGAAGAAAAGAATGTATCACAAATCTTCTAACCATATTTATAAATAATTATAATAATTAAAGACGTAGAATGCAAGTTCTTCATAGCTGTAAACTTAAACTTATTTAAATCTTTGGTACTTAAGGGTCAATTTCTCAAGAAAAACAATCGCATACCAAAGAATTTCTAGTATCAAGTGCAAAGTATATCCAGCGAATCATAACGAATGCGATTTTCAATGGGTTAGTTTTTACATCAAGTAATATTGTTACGGCGATACCGATCGGCATGCCCTATTCCGTGACTGTTTTGCGTAAAATCAAATCGTGCGTCAAAACAAATTGTGGGACTACGGACAGCTGTGCGGAAATAAGCCAGCATATGATAGTTCGATCATAATGCTGGGCAATATGGTTAGGTGCGTTGAACTGCAGCTGAGGCATTGGCCGTCAAAAACTGTCAACGGACCGGGCCGAGACGACTTGTAGCCGTGATTTACATGCGTCGGCGAATGAGTCGAGCAAATACGAAATGATCAAAAATAACAAAAACTACGGATACGTGCGGCTTCGGGCCAGTTGACTCACGTTGTTTGCCTATTTAAGGCTGACTAAGTGCCAGAGCAGAAATCATTCGCAGCGCAGAAACTGAAACGAAATGTGCTACAAGCTCTGCTTAATTGTTCTCAGTGTACTGATCTGTGCGCTCCACAGCGTGCACGGAGCCGCAGTCGATCAATCGGCGCTGGTGGTCGAGAAGCAGCCGGATGACCAAGCGGCCACGGACGTAGACGCCACCAGTGTCCCGGAGCAGTGCCATCAGCCAAAGGAGACGGGTCGCTGCTTTGCGCTCTTCTATCGCTTCGCCTACAATCTGGACACGCACGCCTGCGAGGAGTTCGTCTACGGCGGCTGTGCCGGCAACAGCAACAACTTCGAGACCAAGGAACAGTGCGAGCAGCTCTGCCTGGGCAAGTCGGCGCCAGCGACCGAAGCATCCGCCACAGAGCAGAGCACGGAACCGACTATGGGGTCTGAGGAGCCCGAGGAGTCCGATGAGACAACGAACAGCAGTCAGACCGCTTCCGATTAGTGGGAAGAACCCGGACTGTGGCTATAGCATATAAGTATTATAATAGCGCACACTTGAAATTATAGTAATCACGCTTCCACTATATATAACTAGATTTAAACATCTATACGTATATGCTCACACACATAAACATCTATTAAGTACACAGCTCCAGGTGCGGACTTGCACTTAAGGTGCGCCAAAAAACCTATTAAAAATTAAGCAACTCTCTGACCATAAAAAAATAAAGATTGTTTTAAATGAATAAGAGATGTTTTATGCCCTGAAAATGAAAATAGAGACATCAACTTTTCGACTATAGATTCTAAAATACCGTACGCAGTACGAATTTATCATTTCTCAACATTTTATTATTTTCGATAAAAATCGATTTTAAGAGTTGCTTTTCTTAGCATATCTCGTAGACTATAAGAGCTAAAACCACCAAGAATATTTCGGATTTTGCATACCTCCCGCCACAGATTAGAGCACCTCACTTGTATATTTTTTTTATAGCTGCCCTCAGTTCGAGTGCGTCCGCTCCTGTTTAGCTTCGCCTATTTATTGAATTTTTTCGCTGGCGTTTGTTAATGAATATTGGCCTGACACCTAATACACAAACATACACACACACCCACACACACACACACACACATTGATGAGTTTTTTTTAGAGTACGCGCAGCCTGAAAATCGTATAAAACATCGTGTTCTGCAGCTAAATCAAGTCAGTCGCTTGACAGAAGCCCTTAAAAAGTTGATAACTATTCAAAATGAAATACGCTGCGGTAATTTGCCTGATCTTCGCGCTCTTCGGCCTTTCCCTGGGCCTGAAGGACCGTAAGTATTAGGATGGCTATCAATGGAATATCCTTTCTCAACTTCTGATTTGCCCACAGCGATTTGTGGCCTGCCGCCTTCCGCCGACGGCAATGGGCTGATCAAGTGCACCGCCTTTGTGCCCAGCTGGAGCTATTATCCTGATGAAAATGCCTGCAAAAAGTTCATCTTCGGCGGATGCGGCGGCAATGAAAATCGTTTTCTATCCCCGGAGCTGTGCGAAACCAGGTGCAAGGAGTAGATTAGAGCATACGAATTCGAGCTATATTCTTAATAAAATTATTTGTTGATTCGAGATGAGTTTGACCTTGAAACGTGTTCGATGAGATCATGATTAGCCGTGTGCTATAGTGCCATATGCGTGGCTAAACATATATAAGCGATAAGTTTCTAAATTATGAAATATTTGGCATTATTTCTATGGCACTGTGTGTGCACCTACTGAGGTCGCATCTAGCTTCAGATAACAAAATATCCGTATGTTGCTTTTTTCTATTTTTAAATTACAATTATTGTGATTTGTTAATCTAATAGAAGATAGGAAATGTATTCAAGTATAGTGTTTCCTCGCTTTAGTAAACGTTTGTCACTGGCCGCTTCAAGTTCGCCAATCCAATAATGCAGCTGATTTTTTATTGTTTGCTACTCGCTGCATTTGTGGGCAGCTCAGTAGCCCTCAAAAATGGTAAGTTGTGTAAAATTGAACAATCTGGACAATATATTTATCTGTTATCTCATCAATCGCAATAAAGCGGTGTGCGGACTGCCACATTCACAAGATGGGTTCAATGATGGACTTGCCTGCCACGGATACTTCGAGGTGTGGTCCCATGATGCACTGACCAAAAAATGCGTAACGTTTATTTATGGCGGCTGCGGTGGAAATGCGAACCGTTTTCGTACGAAAAAAGAATGTGAAAATATGTGTATAGAATGAAATGGTTCAGGAAACTGCTAAATGATATTATCTCTGTATTTTTTAATAAAATCTAGATTGGTTCAATAATTATTGAATTATAATTAAAAGTTATAAACTGAATTTGTAGCTATTATTGACTGTGTAAATCAAATATAGTTTTGGTTTACAATTAATTAATAAAATATATCAAAATTAAAGGAAAAGTTTTTATTTATTAATTCGGACTAATCAAAAAAAAATTTTTTTGTTTAACCTTGAGCTTACAACGTGTGTCCAATTCGATTTTCTCTAATACTATTATTCCGTCCGCAAGGTTAATATTTCATGCTAATAAGAATAGAGTATCGTATAAAAATACTCGTGTGTCTTAAAAAGTTGGCAGTTGGAAGGCAACTTGCAACTAGATATATTTATATATATAATAAATACGGCATTTGTCGATTTATATAAATAATCAAACTCTAAATTATTCGTGGATGTTAAACAATTTTTTTCTAGGATCTAGTAAGTAATTGGAAATTTTGTAAGCCCGTTACTTCAATGTTTTCTCATGTGTCGGGATCAAAGAACTAAATCGTTGCAAACTTTCGTCACTCTATTTTGAAAAACAGAAAAGTTTCGCTCAAAAATGAATTTTTTTAACAGATCGTTTTTAAGATAACAGTATGATGTAGTAGTCCAATCTGGCTAATTGTCACATATATACGGCCTGCACTAAGTCTCATGTGAATGGAATTTTGGAATTATGGAATTTGAAAGCATACATAGCATTAGTTCCAATTTAATTAAAATTTTAGCAATGCTAGCCCTAGCGAATTTGAACGGAAATATAAGTTAAAGCTAAAGTATTTATGAATTTTAAGTCTAGTCTTAATTCTGAGAAATGTATTTGTTTACAAACAGCTTGGGACTTTCCTAAACTAGATTGTGTGAAACAAAATTGAATAATGTGTTCAGCGGAAAATAAACAATAAGCACGCAAATTGCGCTAGCAATTCACATTTGTATACACTGTGCATACTGTGAAAAGAGAATATTAAATTTGTAGATAAGGTGCTGAGATTTTTGCCAGTTAATTGTAATGCCTAATATGCACATCATTGAATGCCAGTGACTAATAGTTAGTGTTTTAGATCCATTAGAATTGTGTTTCGCTGCTATGAAAGTGTGAACAGTGTATTAGGCAGACCATAATGTTTTTGCTTGATTGTCATTGATTTGTCATTCCAGCAATCAGACTTTGAGATCTCACACGTTTTACTCCCAGGTAATTAATACATACTTTATTATTAATTGTTTTCATTATACTCGTTCACGAAGGGAGAAGAGTATATTGGGTTTGAGCAATGTCCGTCTTGCTGTCCGTCCATCCGAATCTAAAGACTTGAAACATGGAATATACTTGTATTATATACCCGTCTCAAAATGTTAAGATTTTAAATTACAGATTAAAGAATCTTTATTATCAACATTAAAGTAAGGGAAAAATTTGATAAAAAAATTGATCTGCTAAATTACTAGAAAATACATTTATGTATTTTTTAATTTCCTATCTCTGCGCGACAGGATGACAAACCGACAGACATGGCTTGACGGACTCAAAGCTTACAGATGCTTAAGTGTGTTACAATCATTTCAGCAAGACACGAAATACCTTGTTTTTAATCACTACAGAGTATACAAACTAAATGTTTGACTATATAATGCGAGTTCCACTTGTTCCCACTTTAGTCACTATTTGTCACTGATTGTTTACAAGCGAGGCGAACGTAAATAAATACAAACATTAAAATGAAGTGTTTTCTATTATTTGTTTTTGTCGCTGCCTTCGTGACCAATTGCTTGGCGCAACAAGATTGTGTGTAGTCAAATGGGAAATACTCTCTGAAGTTCACTAACTGAATTTAAGAATCCTTGTAGATCCTTGCAAACAGCCCCACTCACAGGCCGGCTTGTGTATGGCCTACATACCCAGTTGGAGCTACAATGCGGCGGCCAATGAGTGTATTCAATTCATCTATGGCGGCTGTGGCGGCAATCTGAACAGATTCCCCAACCAGAATGAGTGTGAAAATCGGTGCCGGAAATGAGCTCTGAAATCGCAGATCGTTACACGAATACTAATATAAATTCAAAACAGTTCTTATTTTGGGAACCAGCAAAAAAAAGTGAGGTCGAATTTATTTTAAGTTATTATCACAGCAAATTTGGGTAACATTTTTTCTTAAGGAAAAACAGATTTTCGAGAAATATATTCATAGTTAATACATACATCGCATTAACGTGAAGGTGAAATTAAAAATGGCAAACTTTTGCTAACATTGATTGTGAAAATAACTGGAATTTTTTTAGAAAAATGGAATATTGATAAATAAATAAACAAGGAAAGAATGGATTGAATATTATTATAAATAATTTTCGTTTATTATTTAACATTTACAATTTGTAATAATATGTTCCTTTCAATATCAGGGTTCGTCTTGCGATTTATTGGTATCCATTTATTCCAAGCACTTCTCCTCACACAACTCTTTTGTGCCAAAGCGATTGTTATTGCCTCCACAGCCTCCATAGATGAACTTCACGCACTCTTTGGCCGCCGCATCGTAGCTCCAACTGGGGATGAATGCCTCACAGGAAATGCGTCCATCGCCGTTACGGGAATGGGGCTGGCCGCACACATCTAAATGAGACAGACAATCAAAAACTGATCTAGATCTTGGCAAAGTATTTGAAAATTCACAACACACCATTTTTGAGCGCAAAGCAGCTGACAATAAAGCCAAAAATCATTACAAGCGATACCAACAATTTCATAATGGAATTCGTTTTTTAACTCCGACGAGAACTGTATACAAGCAGTGACAGAATTCAACTAAAGTGTTCAAAAATGAAATTCGTGTAATAAGTATAATTCTATAGCTTTGCTCTTGGCTCTCTTATCGCATCGCCCAGTCTGACGAAACTTGTAAATACAAAACAAAATTGTTCGAAAGTTTCAACAGCACATTGCATTGGTAAATAATTGTTTCTGGTGTTTAGCAATGTGATTAAGTTTGATTAAGTAAACATGTTAAGACGGGGAACTTTACAGCTAACATTGCTAAACACATTCTTAGTGGGCATCAATTCCTGGAAGTATTTATAGGAACATTTATGTCTCTAAAAAAATTACGAAAATCCAAAACAATGCTGTGATTCGTATTGTTTAATAAGTAATTTATCGCCACGACAGCTACAATGAATATAGCATAGAAAACTTTATGTTTACTACATACACATAGTTAATTAGAGAAGAACCTTTAATCACAATTTCAAACAATAAATTTTTCAAACATAAAGTTTACGTCTTACACGTCTGTATTTTTTATATTTTGGATCACAGTCCGATATTGAGTGTCAATACTTTTACTTCAACAACTGTCTGCCTTCAACAAGCCATCATACTGCAAGCTAAAGTATTTAAGGTGGACTTTCAATTGAGAGCCAAAAAATGCTTTTCATTCTACTATAAAGCTTGCGGTGGAAATCTCAATCGGTTTAGAACTAGGGATGAATGTATGAAATATTGCCCATACAAATGACCGACCAGTACTCGGACCAGTAATCGGTGTAGATTTACAAAAGTGAAAATCCAAACAATATTTATTGGATTTAGAAGAGAACATAAGTGGATCGAATGACGTACATATATTTGATTTAAATTTAATATTGTTCTTTTTTGTTGTTTCTTTTTATTCTTTCATCATTTAACAAAAGATATTTAATTAGAAAAGATTATTTTTAAATAGAAATATACACAAATTTTATACGGGATTATTGGTTTTCTCTAGCGTATGTCCACTAGATTTGTTTCCTGTTCTGCTTCGCTTTTGCCAACTATTATATATGTATATATGTATATATTACTATTAAGAATTCATTGTTTGCCTGTCAATTAATTTAATAAACATTTGATTTCCTGTACACAATCTACAATATATTAGTATGTGTATTGAGGAACTCGTAGGACAGCCGTTACTTCTACAAAAAAATGAATAATTTTGTTTGAAATCAACTAAAACAAGAGAAGTTTATGTACATTCTGTATATATTAGCTTTGATATATTTTGAAATTTAGGAATATAGCATGTCTAATCCCGTACACGAATCGAAAATCTTAAGATTGTACAACCTTTGTGTGGTACCAGGGCTGTTTCTGAGCTAGCTTGATTACGTGCCGATTATCTGAGTTTAATATAGACGCGGTAGCTGCATGTGCCATCTGTGCCCATCTGCCGTTATCGGTGTGGACTTTCTATGTTGACCCAGAGCACGCAGATAAGCCTTACTTCTTTTGTGTCTATGGCTATATGTAGTTGGCTTTATATACCGCCGATCCGGCCAGTAGCTGCTGCAGTTGCATTCTAAATATGAAGAACGAGTATCTATGGTTAACAGTCATCGCAGCGCTGTTCTGCCTGCTCATGGTGCACGCCAAGCCAGGTGAGTGGCGAGTGCCAAGTCCTGAAAAGATGCTAATAATAAAATAATGCCTTGTTAGAGATGTGCAATGAGCAGCACTCGATGGCCGGCATGGCACAGGATGGTGCCGCCTGCATGGCCTATATGCCTAGCTGGACCTATGATGCTTCTAAAAACGCCTGCGTGGAGTTCGTCTTTGGCGGCTGCGGCGGGAATAAAAATCAATTTGGCAGCCAAGGTGAATGCGAGACGGCCTGCAAGGACTAACTTGGCCGGTGGAACCACTTCAAACCAGTCTCAAGTGCTGGCAAAACCCAGCAACAGCGAATCAACGAAAACAAAATGCGAATAATTATTAAATAAACAGCAAGCATGTTGTGTAAAGTAAATACAAATTTCACTATAATTTCAAGGTTTGTTGTTGTTGTTATTTTTTTTGCAAGAGAGCTCATCTTGACCCACAGATAAGCCCGCAGCCGGTTTCTGCCTATATAACGAGCGCTCCTTGCCGCCAATTAGCTCAGTTGCAATCGACGCAGTGCCCAAATATCAGTTCAAGTTTTTGTTTTTGCAAAAAAAAAAAAAAAACACTCAAGATGAAATATTTCGCTGTGCTGCTGCTGCTCTGCGCGCTGATGGGCGCTGCGCTGGCCACACTGAAGAATCGTAAGTTTTAGAACGCACCTCGCTGCTCGGACATTTGTTTATTTCCATTTCGAATCCCACATTTAGCCGAATGCGGCGAAGAGTTTGGCAAAATGGGCCTATGTCGCGGCGTGCTGAAAATGTGGTCCTATCGCCGGGACACCAACGAGTGCACCTACTTCAACTACAGCGGCTGCCATGGCAACAGAAATCTCTTCGAAACCAAGGCCCTGTGCGAGACGACCTGCAAAGTTTGAGTTGTTGCTAATGTTAAGTTTCTTGTTATGTAAACTCAGAATTGTGTTTGTTTAAATTTTTATAATATGATTTATTGTTTTAATTAACTTGTTAAACTTTAATTAATTGTGTGTGTTTGTTTTTTTTTTGTTTTTGTTTTAGATATTTGTTGGCTTAAATAATGTGTTTTTGTTGTTGGTTCAATTTGCTGTTCTATGTTCCTGTTGCTGTAGTTTTTCAGTGAGATAGTCGACTAATGTACCATCGCTATTTTTCTAGGCAGATGCCTGATTTGTTAGCTATCTGTTATATATATAATTTTTTTATATTATATGCATATGTTCTTTTATTGATATTTATAATCATTGGAAAGGGCTCTGTCAGCTACAATCTCAATACTGTTTGAATCAAATGTTATTGCATCGGAGATTATGAGGGTACACTTCAGTGTTCTAAGTGTATTCTGTATGTGTGTTCGGGGTCTGGTTCCGACATTAATTAATATAGAAATTAATTAATTGAGAAAGCTTAAAGAAATTAATTAAGAGTTTTATGTATGTGTTTGCTTTGCGTGTTTATACGACGTCATTTATCGTGATCAGCTATTTGACATATTTTAAAAAATATAAATTTAATGCACTGCCGGAAAAAATCAAAAGGCTTTTGGAAAACGCTTAAAAAAATATAAAAACCGAGCTGTGGTTGCAAATATGATAAGGTGTGTACCAGAGATATTGCCAAACATGCTTATTGTAAACTTGACAATGAAATATTTTTTGATATATCTGACAAGGTTTAATTTATCATACAAAATTTGTAATTGAACTCTACTTGTATTAATTTAATTGATTTCGAAGGATGCTTTTCGAAGTTTTCAAAATTTGAAAGTTTTTTAAAAGTGGTTGCTAAAAAAATTTAAATAATATAAACAATTAAAATTAGTTGAGTATATTAATAGATATTGCGCTTAACACGAAAAACGTCGCATAAACATTGATTTTGAAATTGGAACTTCGTAATCCCTCTCTTATCTGCCGATGCTCTCTCGGTAATTGCACACTCCGTGTTTCGATTTTCAGCTGATTGCCACCAACAAGTCTCTAAGTGTCTAGCTAAGTAATCTATAAGTATTGTAGATGTGAGTTTTTATTGTGTGTTGCCCTCTAGATGCGTAAGACTAATGCTTAAATGGTAGATCCGCCACATAGAATATATTTATATAGATAGTACATTAATAATCTATAATTCATGATGCCATTTTTATATTATTTTTACTCGGTTTTGGTGAGCAGCGCGTTCCCATTGACAGCGCCCGTTGCTGGCGGCGAATCCGGACGCACTGCAGCCGATGGCAGCTGCTGTTGCTGTTGCTGCTGCTGCTGAGTGGGCGTGGTCGGGGGCGACAGAGTGGCATGGTGTTGCTGTTGCTGCTGCAGCTGCAGCTGCTGCTGCTGTTGCTGATGGTGATGGTACGCCGCTGCCGACTCGGCCAGATCGAGCAGAGCCGCCGATGTGGAGCTCGCGGCGCCAGCCCCGGTGCCCAGGCCATTCATGGTGCTGGCCGTCATGTCCTGAGCCTCGTGCTTCAGGCGCAGCGCATTGTTGTTGTTATTATTGTTGTGATTAACGCTGTGGCCCAGCGCCGGATGATGGGCAAAGGAGAGCGGCGGCAAGTGGAGGCCGGGAAAGGCCAGGCCAGCGGCCGCTGCCGCGTGCAGCGACTGCAGCAGCGCTGCCGAATGCTCCTGCGCCTTGCGCCGCAGCTCGGCCACCGAATTGGAGCGTGGATCATGGGAGCCACCACAGCCACCGCCACTGGACTTGGGCGACTCCGGCGAGCTGGCCGCCGAGCTGCTGCTCACCGGCACGCTCAGTGGCGCCATCACCGAACTCGAGGCGGACGTCGACGGCGGCAGCGGCGGCGGCTTCAGGGAGCAGCACGAACAGAGACTTTGAAACGGCGACACACCTGCGTGAGAGTTTTCAAGAAAAATGCATTAGCATATTTTGAAATTGTTTTCGATGGTGATTTTTGAAGTTGATGCATCGTCTTTTTGGCTGGCAGCAGCTGCTAATTTGATTAGCAATTGCTTTTGATTTTCTTTCATTTTTTTCTTTGTGCATTGATTGACAGCTCATCGATAGAGATTATGCCATTAGTCCACCCACCTTTGAGGCCCGGAAAGAGCGGCTGGTGCGTAAACTGAGCCGCCAGATGAGGCGGCAGGAAAAGCGGTGGATGATTGGCGCTGCGCTGAGCCGCCGCAGCGGCGGCTGCTGCTGCCACAGCGCTCTGCTCGCTGAGCACCGGACGAAAGCCGCAATTGCTGCAATGGAGCGAAGAATAAGGAAACAGGTCAATAACGAGCTGAAACCAGTTAGTAATGTGGGAGCATAGAGAAAGGGAACCCTGAATGATTTAATACCAAAGATACCCTGCACAAAAATTAATTAAGTATTATAAAAATTATGTACATTTTTTTGTGTATTCCGCAGAAGAGTTAAGAGTTCAAAAAGAAATTAAATTTTGAGTTCTTAGCTTGAGAAATTTCTACCTTGCCCGAATTATGACAACGTTTGCAGTTAAATAACATTTAGTTTTTGGTTATTTTAGATTATAGATTTTGCGCACATAATGTACCAATTAGATATGGATATTATAAATGTACTTAAACTGCAAAATCTAGTTTTTCCGCAATTTAGTAAAGGTTTGTCAGCGGCTGCTTCAAGTTCTCGAATTTAACAATGCAGTTAATTTTTATTTGCCTGCTATTCGCTGTAATTACGAACAGATCTGCTGCTCTTAAAAATCGTGGGTATTTATAAGTGGAACATTCCATTATTAAATTAACCCATTGTCCTATAATTGCAAACAGCTGTGTGCGGATTGCCACATTCAATAGATGGATATAGTGACCGGACAGCCTGTGGAAGAATGCAACAAAACTGGTCCTATAATTCAGAGAAAAAGAATGTGTTATGTTTATTTATGGCGGCTGCGGTGGAAACGATAATAATTTTTATACGTTCAGAGGATGTAGGGATGCGTGCCTAGAATAAATCGAATCGCAATTGTGAAATAAATTACAGATTGATACATTTTTGCAGAAGTTATTAGCCGAACAAATATTTGATTTATAAAAAAACTTTTTGAATTACAGGTACACATCTCAAGAATGTAGAAGTTTAAAACTAAAACAAAACTGTTTATATTTGATTTATCAAGATTCTGGAACATATTGTACTTTTTGTATAATAATGTTTGTACTAATTGTGAGAAACATTATATAAAAAAATGCATTTTATAAAAGGTTTGTTCAAACTATTTTCTTTAATACACAAATGGAATCGATTAGGCACAACAAATATAAACATATTTAAACAGTGAAATTCAGTTTATTTGTAATTGGAATTTTAGCTGGTGTCTTTATTTTCTTTCCTACAATAAATTAATTTTTGGTTTTTACTGATATTTGACAGAATTTCTGTACTATGCATAAAATTTAGGAATTTACCAATTAAAATCTTTTATATTATCTCAAAAATGATTCCAATCCCAAATTTTTATTGCTTAAGTTTCAATAAGTTATGCTGAATTATGTTAGTATCGTACGTTATTATGTTACTATAGTACTCCGAATATTAATTATAATTGTTTAATTGATATATTATTATACAGTATCTAGTTCAACAGAAAATCAAGATGTTTTAGTTACATATAAGCACCTACTCTTTCACTATCTGCCCCATTAATTACCAACATTATTCCCTAATATATCGCATTCTATGGCATGATTCACTCTGCAACTTATTTCTATGCTGACTCTCAAAGCAATGGGAAAGTTCTGACCGCTTTGGCCTTTCGCTTTTTCTTTATGCTTTTCACACTGTCCCAGCTATATGGATATGTATGTAAACCACCCAGTGACAAATGCCTCTTTTTTATAGCACCCAATACACACGCAAACAACAACAAACACAGTTTTTAATTAACGCTTAATTGAAATAAATTAAAACATTTTTATGCGTAATTGCATTATTATTAATAAACCTAAATATTTTGTATATGTATAAAGCGGCAGCTGTTGGCGCTTGCTGTTGCTGTTGCTGTTGTTGTCGTTGTTGTTGTCTAGGCCCCTACTCGTTTTAATTGAATGAAATATAACGCTTAGGTCGCAATACCACCAACAGCAACAACAACTCACATTCAAAGAATCCCCGAGCAAACAGTTAATGCAATTTAAACAATTTTAATTGATAAGCGAGCCAACAATTTTTAGGAAATAAAAAATATGCACACTAGCATGATATAGATAAATTATATGCCTGGCATAATCCATTAATAAAATTATCATATTTTTTATTAGTAATAATTGTGGGATGATCATTTTTTTAACACTCATAACCAAAATGAATTCAATGCCATGTAAAAGCTTCTATGCGAAAAAAATGATATGAAAAAATGCAATTTCCATTTATTTCAATTCGCGTTAAGCTTTTTAGCGTTTAGTCCATTTGGATTTGGCCCCGTGGGACTATTGGAGCTGGATGCAAATGTGTCCAAAATTTAATAACTCGTAGTACGGCCTAACGCGACGCGGGGCCACCAGGTGGCAGGTGGCAGGTGGCAGAGGGCACGTACCGGCAGCAGGAAGACAGAGTGCCACACAAATCTCTGAATGCTAATCGAGTTGCGGGTGGGATGCTGGCCAGGACGAGCCGACCGAATGTCGCGACCACAGCCACTGGGCCACAGTCGTCGCGGCTGTCGCTTTTAATTCTTTTCACATTTTTTTCCACTCTAAACTTGATGGTTTTTGCCTTTTGCTTTTGCCACTGCCTACCACACCCTCTCCGCTCCCGTGCTTATCCCGAGCTGTGTTACGGCTGTCGTGATTTTCGAGGTTTTGGCCGCTTTTCGCGTTTGCGGCGCATCACGAGGGGCGAAACACACACTATTTGGCCGCTTGAAACAGAATTTTCTATGCGGCCAAAATTATATGATTTTTTTCCAGTCTTCCAGGTTTATAAATTTTTCATCGAATTTTAAGCTATTTTTAACATGATTGAAAAGACATAAGATTAGGGTGGACATTAGATTATGAAGAGGGAGGACATCGCCAAGTTGCAAAACAAAAACAATTAAGAAACTTGGAATAAACTCAAAAGAAAGCAAAAAGATTAAATGTCTGTGAATTTATAAAACAGTCAATAGCGCTTAAAAAAATATAAAAATAAATAATACATATTAGAATATCTGATGTTTATCAATGTAAATGAAAAATACTAGAAAACCCTAATATTAATAATTATTTTAAGTTTGGATAAAGCTTTAAAGTATCAATCAGTTATCTGTTTTGACAAAGTTATTGCTGCTAGAATAATAATGAACTTACACGTTTTAGGATTTAATTTTAAAAAATATTGAGATAATTACTAATGATAGAAAATAACTATATGATTATATTTTATTTGGTTTAATTATGTAAGAGATTTTAAAGTATAGAATCAATGTTTTCAGTTTATTTGATTATTCAAAAATAAATAAAAACTGTGCACTTTTTATCAACGGAACTGATGTAACAAATCTTTCTAAAAATTAAAAAAAACTAGTGAAATATATTTTTTTATTATTTGTATTTCTGTTTATTAAAATAATACAGTTAATATATTTAATAGCTGTTGTAAAAGCTATGCACATGCTGCGCCCCTATATTTTTGTTTTAATATACATAATATTGTATATGCATGTTACATACACATTCAATTTCATATCTTTTTGGTAACATGCACGCATACATGGCAACCCAATTAGGCCCAGAGGCATGGGCAAAAGCAAAGGTCCGCGCTGAGCGACAAGTGTAATCAAACAGAGACTCTTGGAAGTGCTCGCACTACTCGTATTTGTAGTTCCAGTTCCATTTGCAGTCCCAGTCTGAGTCTTAGTTGCCGTTGTAGCGAGAAAAAAGCAGTAAACTTAAATGTTTGCGTATAATTAAGCACTCATCCTTTGGTCGTAATTAAATTTTGCATGTGCACATCCAACAGCTGCCGTCGACAGTCGGTTCTGGTAGGGCAAGGGGAAGGGGCTGTGAGGTGCGCTATCTGAGACTGGCTAAAATGTTGCTGCAAGAACGTTGTGGGCCGCAGGCCACATGGTAAGCGGGTTGCGGGACTGTTTGACAGAGCCCCGCCCACACGGCTGCCGCCCTAATTGCAACACTCAACAACGTGCCCAGTCGGAGACTCGCACTCCTAATTAAGACATTCAGAAGCTCGAGTGTTGTCGTTGAGCTCGTTAGTTAGTACGTAACTTTTGCTGTGGGCCAAGTGGCGCGGGGGGGGACGGGCTGGGCGGGGCTTTTGCGTTTGTCAATGTCAGACTGAGCGCCAAGCATGCTCACCTAGCGCACAAAAGTTTTCTTTAAATTTTCGCACTTTTCACAGATTGCCGTTGCCAAGGAGAAAGTTTTTCTGGCTTGGCTTAATGAATTTTTACACATGCTGCCTGCTCCCCGACAATGCTCCCCCCATGATCATAATTTTTCTGGCAAACATTTTAATGCTTTACGCAATTCTAACAAATTAAACTCGAGCAATCAACACCTCAACGGGTTGGCGGGCACCGCTCCAAAGTTTCCCCACTTTGTAGAGAGCCAAACCCAATTTCCGCAAATGTTTGCGCTGGCAAAAGTTTGTTTGTTTTATTTTTAATATACCCTGCATCCATTAAAAATGAATAGAAACGGTCAAATAATGTTGATTATACATGACCTGTAATTCAGAGGATGCTTTGGATGAGAATTATCAATTTTTGAATAAATTAAAATCTACAAATATAAAAATAAAAATTTATGTGATAGCAATTATTTAAAGGCATAAATAAATGTTGTATGAATGAATTTGTTTTTTTTGTCTACTAAAAATATTTATCATAGTCGAAAAAGTATCTTACATAATACTATACAATACAATACAATACAATACTATTTACCGCTTGGTGAATGAAAGATAAAAAGCGAGAAAAATGAATCGTAGATACTTTTAAATGAAACCAGATAAAAATATGCTGAACTGATTAAACCAAAGTAAAGGGTATTTGCCAGTCATCATCACTCGCCCTTGTTTTTTTATTTCTGGCTACTTATGGCTGAAATTATTTGGTACTTCCTAACCAAGTATGCCAGCCAACGCGAGAGCTCGGAACATTATATGCTTATTATATTAGGCAACCCAAAGTTATTGTTGTTGTTGCTGTTCGGTTGGGTATGAATTCTGTTGGTTGGTTGTTTGTTGTTGTGCGCGAGTCAGCGGCTTATTTTAATTGCATGATGAATATTAAAATATTTGCCCAATTTATTATTCGTGCGCGCAAACATCGCGTACACATAGGTAAATACATATACTACATGTGTATCAAGTATATAGTTAGTACATAGCTTGGGCACATCAGGTCGTATTTGGCCTCTGCCTGGGCATGCGGCTGTTTACATGTTTAAGTAGCTTTGATTTTATACACACGCCCCCGCTTCTAATTACGTATTTAGTTATTTGTGCATAAAATATTTGGCAATTCCGCTTCATGTTTTTATTTTCCGGCTAACAATTTCACATAGTTTGGCATTTAATTAACCTAATTTTCTGTATCCAGCAAGAGGAGATTGCAAATAAGACACAAGCCAAATTGAGAAACTTGCGGAAATTTTTGTGGGAAACCCAAAAAAAAAAGTTTTCTATTTCAATTCACTGGAATATCTTCAAAGCTAACCACAAGTGAAAAGTGGATTTTATAATCATACAAATTAATGCAAAAGTCAACTTTGATTTAGTTTTTTCCAACAATTATATTATACTCTCCCAGTAAAAACAAGTCTTAATAGTGCAGTATAAACGAACAACTAACTCTCAGAACTTCAAACCCTCTCACACCTTAGCATATACTTCGTATAAGAAACTCAAGTTCAAATCAACTAAAAATAGCCATAAAGCGTGCAAATTTGTCCGTTTGAGTCATTAACAAACACAAGATCTGTTTGGCCTTTTGGAGATCAACGTACGTTAAAAAATATTTATTGCTTGCCGCATTGAGTTTTTTTTTTCGTATTTTAATCGTTTATGCAAATTGTCAATAAAAAAAACGTTATCAAAGTGCTTAACACTCTTGACACAAAAACAACGAGAAAACAAAAGTGTTTGCGAACGCAGCTGGCAGGTGATTTTATATGATTATTGTTGTTTTATTTTTCAAGCCATAGTACACATCATATAAAATAAAATAGTTGCCTAATTAAAAATATAATGAGGCGTTTATATAATTATGGCCTGCCTTTTTAAAATTGTTATCTGTGCTTGATCACTCAAATAGCACTTTATTAACTTAGTAAAGATTTGAAAAACATTACACGTAACTTCCGTAATATTTAAATTAGCAAAGCTAGACAATTTGGGCTTATAAAATATCTTTCAAGTTGAACTTTAACTTTAAGCTGATTGAATAATAATAATATTGAATAACTGCCTTAGTTTCATTCAGTGGCATTTATTAAATTTATTACGAAATATTTAAAGATACGAATGAACGTTAATAAACTGAGATCCAACATTATTTTTAAGTGCTTATAAGGAATGCAAAAGCGCAAACGCAGGGCAGCTTGCAGGGTATACGTAAATCGGACCCTTATTTACTCCTGCCTGTCGCAACGATTGTTAATTGTCTTTGATTGACTTTACGATTAACTGAACTGACGTCAGCATCGAAGTTCGCTCCAGTTCCAGGCGAATGATTGGCTTGTGAGTGTTTCTTTATACATATATATATATATATGTTTTTTAGCTTCTCGATTTGCATAAAATATACGAGAATAAAGAGATAAAGAAATACTTAAAGATAGCTGAGTGCATGTCTAATGCGATGATAAATGCTTGCGATGAAACGCTCGACTTCAGATGAGCTGCAAAAAGATGGCAAATCGAAGATGGAAGCACACACAGGATATCCGGTTGAAGGCATTTGAATAACAATAACGATATCAAACGATATCAAAGTGCTGAGTGCATGCATTGAGCCAACGGCGATTGCCATTAGCATACATGGCAGAAAGTCGGAATTGATTTGGTCAACCGTTACAACAACAACAAACAGCGGGCAATGATTCAGCTAAAGCATCAGCCGAATTGTCGACCATCTGGCCCAGTGGGTTGTCCCCTCAGCCATCAGCTCACCCACTTGGCTTGTCAGCTACTGCCGCTGCGCTATTATATCCTGAGCCGCATCCTGATCCCTGATGTTAGTTGTTTTCTTTTTTATTGTGGTGTGACGCTTTATCGTTGTTGTTGTTGTTGTTTTTGTTGCTGTTGTTTGGGCGCGTTGACATGTGAGCTGAAGGAGCGCTGGGCCGCCCGTGGCCTTTTTGCCGGCTGATGAGACCGCCCACCGCTAACCGGCGCACACTTCCTCCCCTCCCTCCCTGTTCTCACTATTCGCATTGTGGTGGCAAAATAAAAAGAAAAACCAGCAGCCGCCTTTTGCCGGGTGTGGCATATGGTTACATTGGCAGCACAACAAAACACGAAACACCCTCATTTACGCCCAATTAAATTTTCAAGTTGCTTTTTTATGAGCGAAAGCATTCAAAATTGAAGAAGTTTATACTTGTGTGTGGGAAAACCAAATTATTTTAATATGGCCAATTAATTTGAAGTGTTGGCCGAGATTATGCACTTCTCGCTGATTTCTCACAGATTTGGAGCTTTTAATAGTTTTTGATGTTTCCATCCCAAATTTAATATGCTTAGAGTAATTTTTTTCTTTTAGAAGTTCTACAAGTTTTTAATAGTGAAGGATGTTTTAGAAATTTGCCAAGTTTTCAATTTTATACGCTACATTTTTCTAAATAGTAAAATTCATACTCTTAATAATTTGCTGCCAGAGAATAATTTGCAAAAAATGCTGAGAGCAGACGAATAGAAAATAAGTAAGCTCTGTTTATATACAATTCAATTATTGTATTGTGTTTTCATTTTTATACATTGCTATGTATATATATATTGTTCGATGGAGTCAAGTATTGCGAATTTATATTACGATAGAAAAAACGTTGCCTGCAAAACCTTGGAGGCCAGCAGCCATTACTAATGTATTTCAAATTGATTAACCAACTAATTTATCTATGTGCTCAATAAGTATTTGGTTGCTAAAGACAATGCCAAAATCATTCAGGCGCTGTTCCGATGGTGATTAGAAGCTGGCCGCGTTTAGCACGTGTCGGTCGTATTAATGCAGCATCATTAAGTTCATCTAGCTGTACATTTTTCCAAACTCTTAGACGGGCTGGGGCTGGGCCTTAAAGGGGGGCCACTCTTAATGTTTCCGCTGGCGCACACGACATCCGCTGACCGGAAGTGCGCCAATGGAATTTAAACGTTTTCATCCAAAACATTAACTGAATCGTCTTCCGCTGCGCACGCCTGCTCAATAGCCCGTGCCAGGCCTGAGCACCACAGGAGTCGCCAGGCGAGAGTCGAAAAATCAGGAACGCCAGCCGCCCACCATCTAATATCATTACTGCTCTCATTGTGGTCGTTGACTGGCTATAATAATTCCATCTCCCAAATTCCACATCGAAAATTCGTCTTTCACTTGGCCGTAATCAATTGCTAATTTAGTCATCGTCGCCAAAAATTCGTTAGGGGTGACATTTGTCCTGGTCTCAACACCCTGCCCCCACCGCCCCTGGCTTCCCCGCTCAGATTTGTAAATATTTGCTTGGAAAATTGCTCTTGGGGGTGGCGTTTTCACTGTTCTCTGTGCTCTTTATGATTATTTTATTTCTTCCTTTTTTGCTGGCAGTTGTTTTTGTGCGCGTTCGCATTGTTATTGTCAAATTGACGACAAAATGCGACACTTGCCATAAATTTATTGTTTGTTGTTGCCTAATGCCATTGTAAGTGGAGGCTTAATGACACGCAGGCAATTAGCAGATCGTTGGGCTTTAATCGCGCTGGTTAACAGGGGTGTGTCCTAGGGGTTTGACAAGTAGTTATCGGAGTGTGTGCCGGTGCTATGGATAGCCCTTGTCCAAGCACTAACAAAAGGGTCTACAAGTAATTGGATTGTTCGCAGCTTTGTAAAAGGAATTAAAACATCTGAAAACACATCATGGAAATTTCTTCAAATTCGTATTTAACCAGTCCTAAAAGAATTTTTAAATAAATTTCTTGTTCAACTATCATAAGAAAGACATTATTATTCAAATATTTTTTCCAAAGTATATACGTACTAAAATCAGGCTGGCAAAGAATGTTTTTTGTACGAATTTATTCCAAATCTTATTTCCTTGGTCGATTTCTGATTTTGTGAAAACCCAATATAAAGACTTTTGTTTAACTGAGTGGTAAAATTGAAAAATCGATATTTCCATTGGTATTTTCAATCGAAAATAGTTAGCTAATTTAATTTTAACAATAAACAAAAAAATAATGGGAGATTTTCTGAACGGGAATTTACAGTCTATTAAATAACAAGAAACGGTTTTCGAAATCCACAGATCGATACAATCGTTGCAACAAAAAAAATACTTAAACAAATATGTAAATTAAATATGTATTATAAAGTCAAACGTGTTCGATTGACCGCAATGTTCAAGATTTCTAACGAAAACTTCAAATTTGACTATTACGAATATAAGTTATAAAAAATATTTGTATAGTCTCTTTTTATTACTAACTCAATTTAATTAATTCAGTACTACTTTAGAAATTATTATTGAAATAGATAAGTGTTGTTAATAGAGATATTACTACTTACGTATCGTTGCCAACGCTGCCAGCGCCAAAGCTGCCAAAGATGTGGCTGCCAAAGGCTGCGGCAGCTGCCGAATGTGGCAGCTGTGCGGCATGCGGCGTTGTTGGTGTTGGTGTCGAGGAGGCCGAGTTGTTGGAGGAGGCGGCCATGCGCGAGCCGGTGGTCAGCGACATGGGGCCGCCCACCTCGATGGGGGAGTCCGTGTTGCGCGAGTTGGAGGGGCTGCTGGGGCCCAGGCCGCCGGCCAGGGGCGTGTGATCGCGCATGCCCGGCGAGGGGGAGCCGGCGCTAATGGAGCCCAGCGACTGCGAGGCGGAGTGCGGCGTGGCGGTCAGCTGAGTGGA
Source organism: Drosophila robusta (assembly GCA_035043565.1). Lineage (NCBI taxonomy): Eukaryota > Metazoa > Arthropoda > Insecta > Diptera > Drosophilidae > Drosophila > Drosophila robusta. Next base: position 3,806,632 of record JAWNMW010000583.1, on the reverse strand, counting down.
GGACAGCGGTCGCTCATTATCGCTGGAATCCAAATGGTGGCCCCCAGTCGGACTGCGTGAATGCTGCTGCTCCATGGGCCCATTTGTCAGCGGACTGTGCGAACGCTGACGTGGCGGCAGCTCGTCCATATCGTCATCGATCTCGCCGGTGATGTCTGGCGACGATTCACGGGAGTCATGTAGCTGAAAGCAGAGAATGAAAGGGCGTATAAATATAGAATTTAATTTTATAAAGCGCATATCTTAAAGTTAGATTTACTGTACAAGTGGATTAAAGACTAGATCGTTAGCACAATTTTAGAAATGTATATTATATATATATTTATATTTCCTTCACTATGTTGGCTTAGTCTTGTAATTCGTTTATTTAACTTACGTAATAGCAATTAAATAATAACTCAATTTGGTTCCTTAATATTCGACAATTTTAATTATAATTATATTTAAATCCTAAAAAGGTTCAAAAGCTCTATGCCAACTGATGAAAATAGTAAACATCATGAAAATCGTTTTTAAAAAATTATAAAATATTTATTTTATATTATAGAAAACAGACAAGAAATCGACTAGTTATAACAGTAAAAGATCGATTTTTTGATTTGATTTTATAAAGTCCAACAAAAACTGAAAACAAACCATTTTGGACGACACTCCACGCGAAGCATCACGAATTGAAAATCTTCTACGTTAGTCCGATCAGATCGAGTTATATAACGATGGAAAGGTATTGTATTAGCTAAAAAATGTACATTCCAAGATATTTCATCTGGTTATTGCGATATAAAGCTGTACATTTAATAAATGTAAAATACTAAATTAAAAAAGTAGTTGGGCATTCGTCAAAGCTGGAGCCTTCTGCGTAATGTGCGGAATACCTAACTATTTTCGAATTGTAAATACTTATTAAATTGCATAACCTTCACCACTAATTTAATATCAGGCTTGAAAATGCTTTCGCCACTAGATTGTTAACTCGAGAGTTATTTTTAGTTGGTCAATTATACTATGATTAAAAGCTATTGAACTTTGGCAAAAGTATTTATTTATACGATACCAATCTTCCAATTTAGATTTCGAAGCGAATATCTTCAGTTTGCTTCAGCTTAATATAAAGTTGTCGATATAACTAAAATAGATTACATCCCCATCTTACCTTATCCAATGAGCTGCTGCTTTCGCCATTCTCCCGCTTGCGCTGCTCATCCTTGAGTCGCTCCGCCTTGCGCCATTTGGCGCGACGATTCTGGAACCAGACCTGCGAATGACAATCGAAATGGGGTTGGGGTGGGGGTTAAGTTAGAAAATTGCTTTTGTATGCCTGAGTGCTGTTATTTATGCTGTGGGCCAAAGTTGTGACTTGACTTGGCTGCCAGCCAATTGAAAATTGGAAAACTTTCGTCACACACACACACACACACACACAAAACACCCACTCGTACGTACGGGCGAAAAACAATAAACGAAATTTTCCACCTCAGAAACTTTAACAATTTGCTGTTTGCACCACCCACCCACAGCCACTTCATATTCGTTGTGTCTTCTAAGACATAAACAAACAAAATCTGATTTTCAATTTTGCGCAGGCACACAAAACAAATTTGGCCTGTAATCAGCGCCTAAATTGGTAAGAGATGGAAACGGGCGGGGATCGGGGGAGTGGCTGCCACACACACACACACACACACACATACGCATGCACATGCCGCTACAGCATCTCCACTAATGAGCTTCAATCAAGACAATGCCCTCGTATCCTTGGCACTCGTCCCCCTCCCTCGATCCCTCGCATCTTTGGCATCCTTTTGCCTGCTTGCTTATGCGCGCGTGTTTCCTTTTTGTGCCATTGTTGTTGTGTTTGCTTTTAGTTCCGGTTACGCTGATTCCATGCTTAAAGCGCCCTCTAATGGGATTTCTAATACGCAGGGGCGCCATCTTGCATGCCTATCTCCCCTCTCTCTCGCTCTGTCTCTCTCTCTCTCTTGTGTGTGTGTAAGTAAATTTCCTAATCAAAATTCAAATTAGACATTGTGCAAAAGTTCGCATTGTTGTAATCATAACGCAACATAAAACAATTTCAACATTTTGCGCCTCGAGGCAACTTTCTCTGCGCTCTCTCTCGCTCTCTCTCTCCACTTTTAGCATGGCCGCCATGTTGGCTGTGTCCCAGACACAATACACACACCCACTTAACCAAACACTACGCCAAACCCAAACCTTGCCAGACTCCAGCTAACAATAAATTGCGCACAATCCAACCCCCAAAAGGCAGCTACCAACCACCCACTTTGCCCCACCCCCTGCACCCCTCCATACCCATCCAAAGTTATTGCGGGAGTTTTTCTCCTCATTTTTTTTTGTGGCGACGCCCACCAGTTACTTAATACAATATTTATGCCATAAGCACATTACCAATAAAATATGGCTGGGTAAACTTTTTTCCAAGTGTAGCGACCCCCTCAGGGGCTTGAAGGAGCGAGACGGGTATAGCTGTTCTGAGCGAGACAGACAGTGTGGCTTCCCTGTGCTGAGCTCTCGTTATTATTATGACAAAAATTGAATAATGAAAAACAATTGTGTGCGTCTGCCTTGACTTTACTCAGCCAAACCCCCCTATAACACATATACTCATACATATTTATGTGTCTGTGTGTATGTGTGTGTTTTTTTTGCCTCCAATAATAATTTCATGCACAATTTTGCTTTGTTTTATTGCAATAGCTCCCCGAAAAGCAACCCCAACCACTGCCACAGAACACGTTATCATATTTCTTATTTATTCAATTCGCTTGGTTTAGTTTCTTGATTGCTTCTCGAGGCTTTACTGTGGAGTTCGTTGAGAGAACTTCTCAGCTTGTTGCTGCTCGTCGCCTTTTGGCTTTTTAATTTACAACGTGGCTAATTGATGTCGTTTTGCGCATATTTAATTGATGATGTCGACGAAATGTTGCACTTCTTTTTTTATTTCCAGCAAATGGATTCTGCCGAATTTTCAGATTTCAGCTGTGTTAAGCGGTGCATACTTTTAGGTGCTGCGCTTAAGCTGTGGGTTAAGCGGGGCTTAAGTTTGCTTCGCCCGAAAACTAACTGCACTTAAAGTCAAAAGAGTTTTCTGAAAATTACTTTGCGGAATATTAAAACTTAAGTGTACATTTTGTACCTCCATTGTAATAAAGGTTTAGAGATCAACACAATATATTTAAAACATCACTATTATGCCAAGTCTTTAATTAAGCATGTTAAATATCAAATTAAGTTTTTCTGTACATTCGTACATTGACGCGAGATTAATTCTTATGTGCATGTTATCTAAGAATTAAAACATTTATTACCACAATTGTTAATTTTGATTGGGATCTCTTGAAAATAAAGAAATTCGACGCACCAAAACTTGATTTTCAACCGATCGCTCCTATAGCAGCTGATCAAGAGTATACACTTTTTGATGCCGTTGCATATTTCGTGACAAAATTATAATACCATGTGCATGTGCAATAAAAAATCAAGAATTATGGTTAATATAGCAATTGAGATTGATTTAAAAATCCAAAGAGAGAGAGAGAGAGAGCCAGAAAGATAAAAAAAAGAGACACATAGTACGGGCAGACAAAAACAGACAAAATGACATAGGTTGATAGATTCTGCTAATTATGATTTATTTTTTATAGAATCTGAGATACATTCTGCCTGCACTTAGGTATTCAAGAGTATCTAAACTTAGTGAAAAACTTGAGCAAAATTGTAAAATATAGAATATTTTATTATTTTGAAAAGCTTTAAAATACAACTGGCCATCTCCAATTTTCGATCTTCAACTAAGTTATTCTATGTCCTAAATATCGCAGTCGCATTCTCGGTGCTTGAAAAACATATTGTCTTAAATGTCACATCTAAATTTTCGTAACCTGTGACTATCTCTGATTTAGATACTCTTCCATTTACTTTTCAGATTATATAAATAATTGCGCCATATAGAAACCCTTCAATGAGCTTAAGAAAACATACTTCGGACACTTTTGAACTCCCTAATTTTATCCGGAATTCCTCATCCGGTTCACAGCGTACGTCGCTGCTCATAAGTGGAAGCGTTTGAAGGCACCTCTCCCTAAAGGGGACATTGCATCTCAGCAGCCCTACTTCATATAATTTATTTACCGCTCTTACGGAGCAAACAAAAAAAAGAAAAAAAATAAGAGAGAAAGGAAACGCCCGAAGGCGGCAAAAGTGCTCATAATTTCGCTAACAATGCGAATGGGACACAGGGTAAACATTGAGCCTGGAATTGGAATTGGAATAGGGTATCGGGCCTCATATGGCCTCAAAAAAAAAAAAAATTGCGGTTACAAGTTACAAAAAGCGATTTGTGTTGAAAAAGCGAAAACAAATAAGCAAACAGCGGTAAATAAAGCAAAGTTGTGAAGCAAAATGGAAACAATGCGAGTTAAACAAGCAAAAGGTAAACACCACCCAGAGGCGGACAGGGGACGGAAGGGTGGACGGGGGATGCGGATGAGGATGTGGATGTGGCTGAGATTGGCCCGGGGTAATTATGGCAAGTGCGCACCATTAGCTTCCGCAAACAGTTCTCCGCAGGACGATGATGACGCAGCTCAAGTGGAATGAATGAACAGATGTGTTAATATCAAACGCATTTCGTGAACCCTTTGCAACAACAGTTGCTGCTGCTGCTGCTGCCGCAGCAACAATAATTGGGCTACCGCAACAGCAACACCCCTCGGAGTCCGCCCATTGCCCTGCGGCGAGCATATGCGGCACTCCCGATGCCGCGTCCTGGCCATCAACTTGGATCAGCATTAAAGGATTATTGAAGCAAATGCAATTATTTGACAGCACCACCGCCAACCCCTTCGGGCACAGCGAACGGGTCGGCGTCTTGAGATGTGGTTGCCTTGGGTGGATCCGGGCGGTTTTGGGTGGGTTGAGCTGGTTCCACTAGTTCCTGTACAATTCCCATAGTCTGTGATTATAATAAATTATCAATTATTGGCATTATATGCTGTCGCCTTTCTTTCCGACTTGGGGCATGGGGCATGGTGGGCGTTGTGGGCGCGGCCCGTGGCATTGTCATGCTGCAGACATAATTCTAAACGAATTACGCACGAAATAAGAGCTCTCGTAATGCGAATCGCCAAGTGCTGGGCCGTTGGTAGCACATTCATAAATATTTTCCTCAATGAATATTAATGTGTTTATTTCGAGTTGTAATTGAGATTGAATGTTGAGAGGGTGGCTATTGTGCTTCTTAGTTCGAATGTGTTATTTATTTGTCCTTTCAGTTGATTAGCTTTGAAGTTATGTTATCAGAAAAATAATACAATTTTCTTAAGCTTAAGGAAAAACAAAATCGAACTCAAAACTTTTTCAGATTTTCTAAAACAAAACATGCCTAAAAAATAATAATTGCGTCAATGTTCTGTTTTGGTTTTTTTATATCTGAGATGTATTTATTATACCATTGTCACGAAATGGGTAAATCATAGATGTCTTTAACGTATATATATATATATATGTGTGTATATTATATATATATGTATTATATATTCCTGATCATATTTATATCAATGTTTTTCATGTACACAAATTTGCCTTTCGGTTTAGGTTTTATTTTCTTTGATAATAGAAGACACGAAGAGAGCATATTGCAGTGCCTTCAAATCGAAAAGTTATATCTTCCATAACCAAATTAGTATTGCGAAGTTGTACTTGCTATAAAAACATTATTTTAAATGTAATTTCGAGATCACTTAAAAAATCGAAATCATGCAAATTGCCGCTGATACTTTCACTGTTCCTAAATTAAGTTCCGTTCCCCGGTGATTTATCAATCAATATCATTTATGAGCAAACTCTGGCACATTAGCTCAACTTCAAAGCACTTTGTCTTTGTCAAGCAGCCAAGTCGATACTTTACTACAAAACAGTGGAAGCCCAGACAAAGAGAGAGAGAGAGGGAGAGAGAAAGGGAGCGAGTGAGCGGAACTTATCAAAACTCAACCTGGCTTACGCGCCAGCCTCACGGATACGCATTAAGTAAATGATTTTGCGCCGGATTGAAATGCGTCGCGACAGACGCCGAACATCAAAAATTGACAGTGGAAAAACATATCAGGTTACAAGTACGCCCGGCTTTACGTATTCAAGTGAGCGGCAAACGAGCGCGGGGTCTGTTGCCAGTGCGGGGAATCAAACGAAGTACATAATAAATTTTATTATAAAATTTATTTCCGCATTTTCGCAAAATGTGTCAAAATGCGGTCGCTGAAAATGCGCAACGAAAAGCCACCCTCATCAAAATATTTGGCATTCATTCCATTATCAAAATCCCAGACTAAGCCCGGCCCAAAAGCGACTCTCTCCAATTGTTTCCTGCCCATTTTTCTTCCTTTTTTTCTGTGGCTTTTTGCAGTATTTTTCATGGTTTATTTTTATATACGTCTGACATTTAAAGACCAGTTTGAATAAAAAAAAAAAACTTGGACAGAAGTCAGCGAGCTGACAGGCGGGTGGTTTTGGGTGGTCGGGGGTGGGTTTGCGGTGGTTTGATTGGGCTTCTAACTGTGTTAGGCTGACAAGTACACGTGTTTGCGACAAGTGTCCCATTGTCGGACGTTTGACATATAAATTTATACCAAATTTAATTCAAAGTATCAGGTTGCTCCTGGGAACTTTGCGACGGCAGCGCGGCGAGTTTTTTGGTTGGGGCTGGGCCCAATGCGCCGCTAATTGTGCCGGAAATAGCAAAGTGCGTCATTGTCATCGCCTAACGCCACCAAAGTGTTTGTAATCGCCACCTGTGTGTGGGCCGCACTCATCTCTCACTAAGCTACGTGTCTAGTTAACGTTGCATCCTCATTAAGTTTCTGCCACATAATTTGCTCAGTATCTCAATCTTTCCACGGCTGCCGCGTGGGCAACGTGCCTGAGTGCCAGCCACCCACGTCTTGAGCGAGTGCCTGCCAAGTGTGGAAGTAGATCCGCTAATTGTCAGCTGCCCCTGCACTAATCCGACAATATCTCGCGCACAGTGTCGCAAATTGTCATTGCTAATGATCGCAATTCTCACACAAAAACAAGTCCAATTTGCAATTTCGCTCTGACTTAATTTGCATGCACAGGTTTCGCTTAACGCAACCACAATTATTCGCGTAAGTTCATAAATTTTAATGGGCAGCCACAATTTGACACGTTGTCAAGTGCTGGTTAAAATTTAGACGATTAGACAAGTAATAAGAAATTATCAAAACTCGTTGAAGTGTAAGGTTAAAAGGTTAAATTACAGATAACGCATTCCACTCTAACATTGGTGTTCTTTTAATACTATTAATATTTAATATATTTCTATATATAGTGTATGTTTCATAGAAGTTCTATATATATATATCTCATTAAACATTAAAAAGGTCTTCCTTTCTTTTTAATTTTATTAAAAATACACTAAAAGTGTTGTGATAAAGAGAATGCAAAATTGTGCTTACTGTTTTTTGAATCGTTGCACACTATTTCAACCAGTTAACTTTTCTTTCTAATTATTTTCCTAAGTAGGTTAAATAGAATAATAATCCTGGTTTTGAGGATTTCCTTTATGAGCTTGTCGAATAGAACATAAAAGTATCACAAGTTCTAATGTATTTTTGTCATTCGCTTGTGGATATAACTTAGCTGAACTTAAATATAGATTACATTACCTACCTACCTATTTCTATTTCAATACATCAGCTTGATATTTTTAATTAAATATGATTTTTTAAAAAAATTATTTTTATTGAATTGTTTTTAAAGGGCGTTAAAATTATTGTCGCCAGGTTTTTACTTAGGTTTAACTTAAGTTAAAAATATTGCAATTTAAATATGTTATTAAAATGACTGAAGTCAACGCTGAACTTAATAAGCAGCATTGTTAGCATACCAGAGGCTCGAAAAATTCAAAAGAAGGCTAACTTTTGTTCACAAAAAATCAGTAATTGCCTCTCTCTGCGCTTCTCACGCAATGCAGCTGCAAGCTTTTGCCTGGCGAAGTCTTCTGCCTTTGGGGCATGTCAAAATGGCGCCACAAAGCAGCTTTCATAACTGTCTATCAACCTACATAAAACTCGCATCTAACTGTATATTGAAAAATAAATTTGATTTATTACGAGCATTGCCCTGCCCCGCCCAGCGCTGCCAGCCAAGCAACAATTTGCCCTGGAGATGGGGCTGGCCAAGTTGCCAGAAAGAGAGAGAGGGAGAGAGAGTGAGACGGAGTTTTTGGCTTTTATAAGAACTTTGCATATTTGCTTCATTCAAAATGTATATAGAATATTTTTAAAGGCAGTTATTGCATTAGGTTGTACATGACCCCCAACGTGCTACCTCTTTGCCTCTCCCTTTCTCCCTTTCTCGCTGGTTGTCTCTTTCGCTCCCTATGTACGACATGCATATGCATTATTAATAGAAAGAGTGGGCGGGTAGTTGCCGGGGCAGCTTTGATCAGGCTGCGTGACCGGGCTAGGGTTGCCCTGCTCGCTATTCTTCTGAAATTTGATACAATTTATGAACAAATTTTTTATTTTATTTCCTTCTTTTTCGCCATTCATATTTTTGTTTTTACTTAACCTTTTTTCATGATATTTTTACATAATTTCGAAGGGTTGACCAACCCCCGTCCCAAATGGAAAAATCACCGTTACAGTCAGCGCTGTCAGTTCACTCACCTGCACTCGCGCCTCTGTTAAATTAATTTTCATCGCCAGATCCTCGCGCGTAAACACATCCGGATAATGGGTCTGAGCAAATGCCGTTTCCAGCTCCTCCAGCTGTTGCCGAAACATTAAAAATTAACAATTTTCTCTCTTAGTTTTTCATTCTCCTTTTTATTTATATATATATATATATGTATATAGTTTTTCTCTTTCATAGTTTGCTTACCTGTTGCAGTGTGAACGTTGTGCGATTTCGTCGCTGCTTGCGCCGCACAAAAGTCTCATCGTGTATGGCAGGATGATACGAGTAGCTGGTATCTGTGAACAGGAAGAGGACACCAAAGTTACAGTCGGGGCATTAGGCATTAGCTATCCGAAGGCGTTTGCATTAGCCGGCATAATTGAGATAGTTGCAGCTCCCAATCCCCGCTTTTCCTGCTCTATGCTGTTCATGTTGGTGTTTCCTGCATAAGCTCGGGCAACATAAGCGCTACTAAGCCGGTTAAAGTGTTGGATAAGAGAGCGTGACGATTGTAAGATGGCAAAAGCTGAACATATACCAGAATAAATAACTCGAAATTCAAGATACAGAAATCGATAGATGTTCCAAAACTATTCAACATAGTTTCAAAAGTCTTTAATTGTCACTAGCTATACAATCGAATGTTGCAAATATTTTTACAAAGTTATTTAAATTCAATAAAAGTAACAACAAATCATCAATAAGTTATTTTTTTATTTTCAAAAACGAATATTTGTTATATTATGATGAATTCCTGTTCCTGTAAATGTTTAAATTTTTCCTTAAACAAAATATGTGCAAATTGAATGTTTTTCAAATATGTATAAATTTCAAATAGCAAGAGATATATCTACAAAGTCGCCTATATCCATAAGATCTTATACCTATAACTGACATTTCATTAGAACTTAAATTATTCATTTGAATCTCAGATACTTGAAGAGTTATAGCTACGAATTTTGAAAACTTGCTTTCAATAAATCAGATATATAAGAACACTTAAAAATTAATTAATTAATATTAGACCGTACTATACTAAATAAAAATGGTTACCATTTTAGTATACTTATATTTATGATCCATTGATAACAGATTACTTTAATATTAAAACTCAAACATAGCCCATTTCTCATATTCCCAGAACTTAAAGTTTGAATTTTATATCAAGGTATCTGAACTTTGGTGTTCAAAAATCTACATAATTTTGCCAACTCTTTGCTTGGCTAAATATATCCCGCCCAGTGGCAGGACGAGGCTTTTGCTGAAAGCCAGCTGTTGCCAAAATTGCAGGCTAATTGAATTTTCTAGCAGCAGCGCCATTTTGTATGCTACAAAATATTTTATAACTGCCTTTTGAGCACTGGCAACGTGAGAGAAAGACAGACATAAAGAGTGAGAGAAAGATGGGGTTGGGTTGGACGCGTTGACAGCCGCACTTGACCCCGGAGCGGAGTGGCGGGTATAAAAACACAGAAAAGGCCAAATATGAAACGTAAGCCAAAAAGTGAGGCCAAAAATGTTCGGACTTTTCATTGTTGTTGTTTGTTGTTGAGCCTTTTGCCATGTTGTAAAATTAATTTTCAATTTGATTTTAAATAAATAATTAGCTAGCAAATTGAAAAATTTAATTTTAATTTCTTGTTGCTGACGCTCTTAAGCTCCAACCTACGCCCAAGCCCACCCAGACTCTCTTTTGCTGAATGCTGTGTCAAGTACATATACATTTTTTTTATTATTATTATTTTGGTAGGTTGCATAATCCGATTAGCTGGGAAATGTTGTTAGCAGCCAGCAGCAGCCCTCGACGCTCATTTGCGCCATTTGCTTGAAGGTCGTGTACTGGCTCCCCTGGCCTTACCCCCCTCCCCTGGGGAGTACATCTAATGCGCTCTAATGTTGTTTGGCTCACAACTCTGGCAGCAACTTTGGCCGTCTGCTTATCAAAGTGTCGCTATGCAGCTGCGCATTTATGTCGACTATTAATATTTAATTATGAAAATAATTGGAAATTTTTGCAGGTAAAGCACAAGTTGCACTTGCCAAGCTGCCACTTGGCACGGCTAATGAAGCACGCATTTGGCCAACATTTTGGGAGATCAGCATTTGGGCTAAGTATCGGGGCCAAAAAGTGCCTGGCTAATCAAATAGTCAATGAGCCGGGCTACGTGCACTTTTTGGCTCGTTTCGTTTTCGGGCTAATCAAATTTTTTGTAGCCAATAATTGCTTGAAATGCAAATGGACGCCTTGAACATGTGGCATGTGGCATGTGGCACGGCCTACGGTTTGAGGCCAAAGAGCAAACGGCAACGGCAACGGCAATTAGCACAATTAGGTTGCCAGTGCAAATCCCCAAAGCGCTCACCAGGCTCAATTCTCTATAAACTCCCCAGCTCACACTCCCCCCAACGCCCCTCTGTGTCACTCTCTCCCTCCCGCTGCGCTTTCAGTAAGAATCTGATGCTGAAAGCATCGACCTGCGTAGACCAAACATCAGATGTCAGCCAGGCTGGCAACAGCAACAACAGCAACAACAGCAACAACAACAACTCAACTAACCGCACTTGTCAGGAAGACAGGATTAACAAATCCTTGTTGGCAAATTGATTCAAAAAGTACACAGCACAGAGCACACAGAAGCCGATACAGACGCAAACCTGCCACGTATAAGAATGCCACAGCACAACAATGAACGACTTCAAAATACCCTGTATATGTGTACCGAAGGGTCTACGAATGCCGGAATTCCCCGAATACAACACAATCCATTTCTGAATGCTTAAGCAAAGCTAAGGAATTTTGATTGTTATATATCTAAAAACAGTGCTATCAGATAAACGTTTGTGGATATATTTAATATATTATACCATCATTAGTGAATACCATTTGTACACAAATCTTAGGTAAAATTAAAAATTCCTAAAAATATAATCTGATATTTTCAATTCTCTATAAAAGCTGAAATTTAAAATTTCTTATGATCCTCTGTTTACTTTTTCCCCTTATGTTAATTTGTGGATCAGTACAGTACATTCATATATAAGTATGAAGTATATATAAAAAGGTACCATCATATTTTTTAGTAATACATCAATTCTTAAAGATTTTTTAACTATATTTAACTTTTTGACAATCTTTCATGAATATATCCTCGCAAAAGCTTTTCAAAAGTATAGACAAATTAGCTTATTAAATAAAACCCTATTTATTATGGCAACTTCGTCGAACCTTTGGATTAGCCTTTATATTAAAAGCCCCAACTTTTCAGACTTCTCAGTATTTCATACGAAAAATAACACAACCTACACACAATCTAAGTCTACCACTTGGCCCAGTCTTTACAGGGCATAACAAGACCTCTTCATTTCTACTCTCGACTCTCTTCTCTGCACTCTGCCCTTCCGTCTCTGTCTGTCTCCACTGTACTGTGTACGTCGGCCGCCCCGCTCGTTAGCTGCGCCGGTAATGGGAGATAATTCAATTTTTAAACATTTGGCATAACAAGCGAAACCGTCATTAAGGGATTTTTGGTCCTGACTCTGTCGAGAGTCCTTGCAATCAGCTACCCCTGGCGCTAGCTGCCTCTTGTTCTGTGTGTAGCTGTGGCCGCATGTATCTGTATGTGTAGCTGTGTATCTGTAAGATACTTGTCTGCAACTTTTTGTCTGTGTCTGCTGCTTGATTGGCATGTAGCTTGACTTTGACTTTATCCGTTGTATCTGTGAGATACACACTGTGCCTGTAAATCAATTTTCATTCGATTTTTGCCCTGTGTGTGTGTGTGTGTGTGTGTGAGTAGGTTCCTGCGTAATCTCAGACAAATTAACATTTATTATAGTTTTGCAGTAAATGAGTTTTGGCCCAGTTTCTCATGCAACGGAGCCCGCTTCCAAATTGCTTGCGACACTTTTCGACTTTTCTTTTCCAGCTTTTCCTTGATTTCCCCAATTCCCAATGCAAAGGGCTCTCCCTTTTGCAGTGGCCCACCCCGTGTCACGGTTTCAATTTCAGAATCCCGCATCGAGCTCTCAATTCTCGATTCTCAGTTCTCGACTCTCGACGATGTCGCACGCGCTCGAAATTTTAAATTAGTTTAGCAATTGAGAAGCGTTCTTGGTGTCGAGTGGCGGAATCACGAAACGAAACTAAATTGAATTAGCCATGCAAATGCTGGGCTTTTCTGATTTGCGTAAAGTGTCGCAGTTGATACCTAAGATATTTGACATAAATACATGCCCGTAAATGTGTGTCGATGGAATGCTGCTTGTAATGGATATTTTCATTTTGATTGAAAACGGATTGTAGTTTCGCATTTTAGTTTATAATGGGAACTGAATTTGATATAATCTAAATATTATTTATGGGATTTTACAAACCAAAACATGCATTCAATTATTATTTAAAGTACAGGATATAGTTATAAACTACCTACCTAATTATTTTTCATTAGCACTGACTACCTCGTTTTTCAATTATTGAATACATATTCAATAACATAATCAACAAAGACTGCTTCATTAACAGACCATGTTTGATACCTCAATAAAACTAAAACCGTCGTCTAAGAAATACAATAAAAATAACTCAACATAAGGCATTAAGCTAGTGGCGAAAGCATTCAAGTCCCAAAATATTCGATATCAAATTCTGTGACAAAGGATATGGAATTTAATATACGAACAATTCGAAATTATAAAACAAAAACACTAAAAGCTCCAGGTGCACGGACCTTTCTATTAAAATAAAATATAAAAAATATACTTTATTCCATTTTCTCTAAACGGGGAATTTTGCAGGTAGAACTGTTTGTATCTACTTCAAATGTTGATATAACTTTTAACCTAAAGTTCAGCTCAGATGGGATTTAAAAGAACGATTGCTTTCATAAGCAGATATTATTACATAACAAAGGCATCCTTTGTCGTCTATAATTCAGCTCAGAAGTGTTTGCACTCATTAAATATCGTAGCATAGACTCTTAAGTAATTGATAAGCAGCCACAATTTATAAATTGCATTAGTAACACCTGCTCCACACGTAAGTCAAGCAGACAACTCGACTCGACTTGTCTTAAATCAAAAGCGACAGTTGAATTTGTTAGGTAATAAGCCGCAAATATGCGTAGCCTGCCACATTATGAGGCATAAGTTGCACTAGTGCGAGCTGCTTGTCTGTCATATTGAATAAGTCAGTCGGGGCCAAATGGAATTTGCACCTTCTGGGCCAAAAGCAGCAGCTGATTAGGGCAGGACGTGAGCAGCTCTACGTGCAGAATGCTCATGCATTATAGATGCGAGTAGTAGCTACTTGCCCCATCCTTGACCCCCCGCCGCACTTAGTGTTTCCCTCTCTATGAAGTTGATGTAATGCGTTCGTAAGTCTTTGGCTAATCCCATTAAATACTCGTACATTCGCTCAGGCATCCCAAAAACTAAATGCGCTGCAATTTGCCCAGCAAATTGTCGGTCGTCTGTCGTTGTCTTTGTCGGCGCCTTTTATGTTAGTGTTTTGCAGCCAAAAAAAACAAAAAAATCAATAAAACCATTTTCGGCGGCAGGTGGCACTTTGATTTTTGATTTTGATTTTGATAAATGCAGCTGACGAAATCGCTGGGTGTTTGCCATAACTGAGCGACACTTTCGCACATTCCGGCGACTGAAGGAAATTTGCATGCCAAAGCATTAACGCTTTGCCGCATAATTGCATGATACGAAATCTGAACCAAAAAAAAAAAGAAAAACAAAACGAAAAACGCGAAAATGCCAGTCGCAAAACTAACCTCGCTTCTTGGCGGCCACTCCTTTGAATCTCGCTCTGAATATCGATTGAGTTGCCGCCTCGCTTCGCTTCACTTTTTTTATTCAATTATAGTTATCTGGCAACGATGGGGAGCTCCTATCGGACCCGGTGTGCACAGCCGAAGTTTATTATTTCGGCGGGGGTATGGGAAATCGAATTGCTCTGTGCTTTTCTTTCGACATTCGTCGAATGGCGTTTAATGGAATTTTTATGCGCTGCCATTCCGCGAATTGGCAGTCACTGAATTGCCGACTAACTCACGCCGAATGCTAAGCTTCGTTATTCTGACGAGAATTATGACGAAATCTAAAAGGGAAATATATGATTTCGCGCACTTCTATAAAGTGCAGCTCTTGTGGCTAAATAAATGACAAACTGTCAAAGATATGTATTGAAGAATTCCGATACATTTGTTCTATCGGTAAGAACGGCGTGAAAAATTAGGGGTCCAATTTATGGAAATTAAATTCATCTTTATGTAATGGAAATTTTAACAATAAATTTTAAAAATCAAAATATATTCTCCTCCCGATGTCGAAAACTAATATGAACTATTGACACTTAATTTGGGAAAGCAACTAAAATAAATTAGTACAAAAACTTTGACTGTGATAAATTTGTTTTTATCATTAAAAAGCTTTTTTTAGCTTAATTTGAGTTTAGCTATTTAATGTATCTTTTAATGATACAAGAGTTTATTATTCACAGAACCATTTGTAATTGCTGTCTGTTGAAAATAATATTTCTCTGTTTTTCTAAGAAACTTTTGCCAAAGTATTTTCGTAAACTTGATCTAGTAGCTAGTTTCAAAACTAAATAAATTCGCTACTTAATAAATTCATTCACGAATACTTAATTAGATGCGAAATAGACACTCATCGACACTCCCTTCATTAAGGACGCTCAGCTCTATCTAGCTCGCTCTCTAACTACCTCTCTCTCTTTCGCTCTCTCTCTGTTTCATTTGCACTTGTGCAGACACTTACCCTCTGACCGATTCGACACAAACTTCTGCGCATAATTCAACAACAACCAGAACAAGAACAGCCCTCGTCATGTGCGTCTATGTAATCCGATATGCGACAGAGTCCCAGTCGTAATGCCTCCGCCCTACCCGGCCCCCTCCCCTCCCCTGCCCATACCACCCTTCGGCCCGTTGCACGTTTTTCAGCGTGCCACTAATAGAATAATTCGTTAATGTAACTACAAGAGACAAAGTAGAATATAATCCGTTGTCGGGCGATTATCATTGGCTTTTTATCTAAATTCAATTCGTAGCTGCACTTTTGGCCGGGCCGAGCCGAGCATCTGCTGCAGGGAGCCGCTATCTCCGAAAGTATCTGGCAGATACATTTGTTATTTCATACTCACATGGATGTGTGGCAGCAAATGGATAGTCGAGTGTGGGCAGGCGCGGCGGATGCGGACCGCACGGATGCAGGGCGGGCGGGCACTGATAGCAAAACATTCCTCTGCCCGCAGCTGCAGGACCGAGCTGAAAAAGACCAAGAGAACAAGATACAGATACGAGCTACAGATACACAAATTGGTTAAAGATTGTCAGTAATTTTGATTAATTTACTTGCCAATCACGTACTCGAACTGTTACGAGCATTTCAGTATTGAGGCTGGGCGAGCTTGTAATTTAAATGCAATTCAATTGACGACGACGTCGACTGCAACGGCGACGGCGACGGCGACAGCGACTGCGACGGTGACTGCGACTGCAGCACATGCGGGCCGACTTTGCGTCGCCTTTAATGTTGTCATATGCACCTCAAACTCAATTCGATTCAATTAAAGACAATTACAGCCTTATGACAAATAATCTACAATCGATTTGTGTTTTTTTTTTGGTTTTCTTTTTCTCCGTTTTTATTTCTTGTCTTTTGCATCTCTCTGCCGCAGAATGCAGCGCTGCCGGCGTCGCAGTCTGCATACAATTAAATTGTCCTCAAACGAATCAATTGATTTAAATTAATTGCATTTGCCGCAGAGTCGAGTCCGCTCGTCACTCAACAAACCGCTCTTCGGACTGTCTATCGGACTATTCCCACAAACTGTTCAGTTATTGCCCAGTTGATGAACTGACATCAGTTATGAGTGCAATTGCCGCCCAGTTGGCGCCTTTTGCATCTCCAGAGCTCTTAATTAGACCAAGAATTTCTCTCATGGAATCGGAAAGAACTATTCAGAACAACAGCGAAAGTCGAGTTGAATGATGAGTCAAATGTCAAAGGGAAAATGTCGAAAGAAAGCAGTCAGCCATAACAATCAGATAAGATATGGGCATGAAAAGAAATAAGCTGCATATATTCTCCTTTCGCATATGTAAACGATACTTGTGAGAAATTGAAATCTAGATATCGGCGAGGTAAAATATGATGATGGCATTAATATACATAAACGTGAATTGAACTGAATATTTATGAGAAAATTGATTTGAACATTAAAGTACAAATTTGAAGAAAGATGAAAAATAAATCAAAAATATCATTAAATTTTAAATCCCTCTATTTTTACATTCATTAGGGTTTAATAACGCTTAAGAGATCAACTTTATCCAAAATTGAAAGGGATAATAAAATGGGGAACGTGTATAAAGACTTTTTCTGACGCTTAGCGTTTTTAAAATAATTTTTTGAAAAATCGTAGTGGAAAATGTATTTACCAAACTGTTAGTTTTATAAACTTTAGTTATAAATATAGATTTAACTTTAAGTTGAACTTACTTTTTACACGCTCATTTAACTATGGTTCCTTTTAATCGAATTTATTTCACAATTATAATATGATTAATATAGTAAAATACTTTATGCTAATTAAATAAATTTTTATATATTTAAAAATATTGAGATATACTTCATATCTTTATTATTTTTATAACCTATTATTAAATAAATAAATCCTCTCAAGGGACTGGCCAATATCCCAACTCTAGCCAACTATCTGTAAATTAGTACAAAGTTCTTTCCCCGCTCCTCCTTTTTGCTCTATATACAAGCAACACTCGCCATAAAGCAGCCCATTAAAATTTCAAAAATCAATTTCAGGAATAGCATTTTGATTTGATTTGCATTTAACACCCCGGGGGTCAGTCGACATACATGCATGCTTATTAGCCATGTTGGCGAGCAAGTAATATGCATGACTACCCTTTGGGCCACACCGTTTTAAGCAGCGCCCTGGCGCAGGATCTGCAGGATGTGTGGTGCTGGTTTGTAAGCCAGCCTAAAATAGTGGCCGCAAAATGTGCACGGCACGATTGTACGGCTATTTAATACGCCCAAATAATTCAGCATAAATTATTCAGTGGAAATTAATTCACTAACAACACCAGTAACAGGGCACAGTTACGACGTCGACTAACGGCACCTACTCGATCCCTGCTCGGGCGCCACTAAAACTGGAGGACAATAGGGGGGATTCACCAATGGGTCGCATGTGCAACATTAGACACGAAATGGCAATTTTCCATTTGGCAAATGAGTTTTGCGGCCGACAGACTCCAAATATAACAATTATGCAAAATTACAAATTCTCACAATTCTAATGGAATGCTTTGGTCAGGCCGGGCCGGGCCGGCTCCGTCCGGGGTCCTGGTGGTCGTGGCCGACGGCTGCAGCTGATGGCCGCTGATGCTGACTAAATGGAAATTTATTGGCGCTGCTCGGGGACGCAGCTGGCGCCAGGACAACACACACACACACACACACACACACACACACAGAGCCGCAGCCGCATTCGCGTCCTCCCGACGCCGTTAAATTATTTTGCGTGTGTAAATTTGGCGGAAATAGTCTGTAACATGATATGCTAACACTTGTGCTGGGAGTTCGGCGGGGGTTGGGGGAGCAGGTGTGGGTGAGCGGTCGTGTGCATGCCATAAATAAAATTCATAAAGTTTTTTAACAAATTTACTCAAATAAATTAAAATGGCGCAAGGAGGCGGCAACAAATTTGTTGTACTCATGAGTTTTGAATGGGACTCGTTGGTTGGAGCTTTATATATATTGTATATGTGTGTGTGGCCATCAGCTGTAATGTGTCATATAGCAGTATGCACACAATTAATTTTAATTGCAATTGAAATTGAAATGTAACTAGAAATGCGAGCACAGGAAATTGCACTGCGAGGAATGGTCTAATATGAAAGCAAACATTTTGTAATTCTATTCCCAAATGCTTGTACAACTATCATAAATTGATGAGAAATATATCGCATACACATGTTAACTCTGTGTGTGTAAAAAAATACAGAATGTATGTAAATAGAAAATTTATGTGCATTGAAAAGTTTTTTCTCATCTCAAATGCAGCTTAGTTTTTCATTTAAGTTATAGTCAAGAGATTCAATTAAAATCAAAATTATGCTTAGACAGGCGAAAAACTTCTTTGAATATTTAAAATATATATTTGTAATATATATTACACAGAGTTGGCCATACTTTAGGTGCAAATTTATGTATGTTGGAGTTGACCAGATCGGAGTACAATATCTATTAGAAAATTTGAAATAATAATAATGTGAAAATCTCTTTTGTTTTCCAAGATACTCTTATCAAATTCAGGAACTTTGATCATAAAAGCAATATAATATAGCAAACATAGAAACGATCCTCGTAAATTGAGTTATTGTAGAAATAACTTTTCTGCTTTTCAAAATATTGCAACCAAACACAATTAATGCTCTTAAAATGTTTACAAAATATTACGAACATTCAGCTAATTTAAAATACACATAGTCTCTACTAGAAAGAATCTGTTAAAAATGAAGTTTGCACACAAAGTTCGGTACACCGATCTTAAACGGACCAATATCGAAACTGATGTAGAAATCCAATAAACATAAAAAAACTATTGCCAACTTTTGGGCTGAACTAACTAATTAAGCCACACGCTGTGAGCAATTGTTGTTGCTGTCGCTGCAACACGCGCGACACAAGCTGCAACTTGTGCTGCAACTGCTGAAAACTGATGCAGCTGCGGTCTAAATGCAATTATCCAATTGCAGTGAGATGCACTTGCGAGTGCTATTTGGCCTGGGCCTGGGTCTGGGCCTAGACAATGCGCAGCACACGCGAAATTCAATTAGGTGCGCTCTAAACAGCGCAACGCTTTCGATTTGACTGCCACTGCTGGAGGGAGGAGTTGGTGGCAGTGGGGGCAGTTGCAGCAATAGTTGCAGGCACGGGCGCTGCCAAAACTGGACAAATCTGTGTGCTAAGCTCGGACTCGAAATGCCTTTGTTGTCACTGCCACACTGGCAGTGTGTACGTGTGTGCATGTGTGTTCGTGTGTGTGTGTGGCAGCTGTGGAGCCATCGCTAGTTGCTGCCACGAGCCGTCGCCAAAACGGGAAATTCAATCAGAGCTGTAGGATTAGGCAGCGGCTGCCGCTGTCTACCCCAATTGCATTAGGGAGCTGCACTCGAGTTGTTCCGCTCTGTGTGTGTGTGTGTCTGTGTGTGTGTGCTACGGTTGTCAACATCCGCGTGGACCGACTGCGTTAATGGAATTAAAAATTTAACAATTTTTTTTCGCTAATGTTTTTTTTTGTACTCTTTTATGGTTGTTTGTTGTGCGCTTTTTATGCCAATTCGTTGGAGTTCCCCATTTTTACAGCGCTCTCTCCCTCTTTTAACTCCATCTACTTTGTGTCTCTGTCTGTCGCCCCCCTTTTGGCGCTGGGTGTTGCTGCCGCTGATTGACTTGTGTTTCATTTTAATTTGGTTAATTCAAATTAATCAAGCGAAGTCGGCAATTTGTTTTTTTTTTTTAATTTTTATCGCCCTGTGCGTGTTCTGTGAGTGCATTTGTTTTTCATATGACGTACATTACATAACAAATGGGGTGTATTAAGCTGAGTTTAATTTAAAGAAACTTAATTTATTTGGAATTTTAAAAGGTAAGCTTAGTAAAAGTAAATT
The DNA here is from genome assembly GCA_035043565.1 of Drosophila robusta. Classification (NCBI taxonomy): domain Eukaryota; kingdom Metazoa; phylum Arthropoda; class Insecta; order Diptera; family Drosophilidae; genus Drosophila; species Drosophila robusta. The sequence continues at coordinate 3,786,188 of JAWNMW010000583.1, read as the reverse complement.
TATCATAGTGAAAGATCGTCTCAAGGCTATTTTTCACAAAATATCATTTGATGATATTAAATGTGAATTATATGCAACACTTTGAGAATAGATTAAAGAATTATCAATATACTTTACACACGTCGATTACGTTAAAAGTTGATCACCAACCACCAAAACATTTGATATATTTTCAGCAGAAAAATAATTTATATATAAGTTAATTTTACTTTTTTTAGAAGAGCTAATTAAAAACTAATCAAAAAATTATTAAATCAGATTAAATACTAATAACAAATTAATATATAAACTTTAAGTTAATATATAAACTATGATTGGGCTCAGAACAGATAAAAAAATTAGTTTGTATCAATCTCAGATCAATCATAATTCAAAAGAGCTAGAAATCAAATGTTAAATTAGGTTAGACTTATTACATGACATAATTTATTATATAACATGATTCTCAATTAGATTAAATTATATAGAGTCTATTTGTTTATTTATTCCCGATATGAACACATTGTTAAGAAACCCAGTACAGGGTATATTAAAACTGTTGCCTTCTGTGAAACTCAGTTAAAGTGCATTGGCATATTGTTTGATATATGAATATGTATGTGCTCCAGCAGTTCCATATTTCAGACCTGGACGGACGGGACAACTGGACGACAGCTGTCGCAGACGCATTTCCACTTTGTTGTTTGCTCAATTAATGCAATTGCACTTGTTGTTGTTGTTGTTGTTTTTTGTGACATTATTAATTTATATTTTTATTACTTTTTCACTGCTTTTCAGCTGATGTTGCATAATGCGCATCAGACATCGCAACTGCAAATTGCATTACATTTTGATGCGTTTTAATTAGTTTTGAGTTAATTTTTGTTGCTCGTGTTTTTCTGTTTTACTGCTGCAGCATTTCAGTTGAGAGACACTCAGCTAATCAGACAATCAGCTGTTTAACATATGCCAAGAGCCCGAGGGTGGGACCTTATGAAAAATTGGGTGCATTAAGATGATTTCGGTGATTTTAAATCTGCATTGTGCAGCTATATTTTAATATTTAACGTTTTCAAAATGTACGCGTGAATTAATAATCAAATGGTTTATGTTAATGTTATGAGATTCACAATTAAAATTAAAATATTTTTAATTTAACTAAATGGAAAAAAAACTGGGAAATCAGTTTATGGCAGAAACTTTATTTATTAAGTGGGATATCATGGATTTTAAGACGGAAATGTAGAGAATTGTAGAAAAAAAATTAAAAAATATAAATAGAAATTTATAGAAAAAATATGACACTTTTGTCATATGAAATCAATTCTAAAATTCAAAATTATGTATTAAACAAGTCGACAGACCGAACAATGTAGCTTATCCTCTCCTCCCCTCAGCCTACATTCTAAGCAAAAGCTACCCAATAAGTCAGCCGCAGTCGGACGAAGGACTGTGAAATACTCGTGCACTGTACACAGTAGTTACTCATTCTCAAAACCGATTCTGAGGGGGTCAAATTTTTTGTCAAAAGTCATGAGAAAATTTACAAAAATTTTGACATGTAAAGCTCTCGGATCCATAGCTCCCTTATTTCAAACGCCCATAACTTTGTCAAAACTGAACCGATTTTCACGTCTGATGGCATTTTGTTCATGGTTTATCTTCTAGGTTGATTCTGCATTTAAAATATATGCATTATTAAAAATAAATTTTTTTGGAATTTTTTGGGAAAAAAGCATGTACCCCCCCCTTACTCATTTTGGAAAAAATTTTTTTTCAAAATTTAGAATCCGGAATTTCTATTTTTAATCGATTGTGGTTGTTACAATTAGTATAAAAAACAACATTAAAACCGATTCTGAGGGGGTCAAATTTTTTGTCAAAAATCATGCAAAAATGGATAAAAATTTTGACATGTAAACCTCTCAGATCCATAGGTCCTATATTTCAAACGCCCATAACTTTGTCAAAACTGAACCGATTTTCACGTCTAATGGCATTTTATTCATGGTTTATCTTCTAGATTGATTCTGCATTTAAAAGGTATGCATTATTAAAAATAAATTCTTTTTTAATTTTTTCGAACTCTTGACAATATTTAATTCAAAAGTATTTCTAATAGAACTACAGCAGAACCGGCGATCAATTTTAAGTTAACCAACTGATAGAATCTGAGGATCAGCAGATAACATTATAAATACAAGTTCTCTAGCATTAATCTCACATATCTCAGAATCTGTAATGCATGTAAAGTTCACTCTTAATAAGAGGCCTGGCATTATTCCACAGCCCACAACTAACCCAGATTTGATTGCCAGCCCCTGCTCCTCGCCAGCGGCTCCAGTCCAGCGCCAAGGTCATAGTCACAGCCATAACGTCACTTCAGTACTCTTCAGACCCTAATGGACTTATCGGCTGGCGAAATCTCAGTGTTCGCTCGCGAAGCGCGACTAAACGAGCAAAAATTGCAACAACAACAAGCAGCAAGAGAAACAGAAATCGCAGCTGGCATAATTCGCATTGCAGACAGCGAACGGACCGCATCAGCATCAGCTGGAGCATCATCATCATCACCATCAGCATCAGCCGCATCATTGGCCATAGTCGTATCCACGTGCGAGGCAGCCCCAATCCCGGCCAGCCGCCCCATCCCGCCTGCATTAGAGCCACTTAAACGCATTTGCAAAATTGTCTGCCACCCACACAACAACAACAGCAACAGCAACAACAACAGCAATAACAAAGCAGTGCACTTCTATTGCACTTGTTGTTGTTGTGCCTAAAAGCGCGATAATTTTGTGCCGCGCGTTGGGGAGCCCGGGCGGGGGCTGGGGGCGGCTCTCGGCTCACAGTTGTTGATGAGGTTATCACTTTGCGAAAAGTAAAGTGCATCCGTTTTTAGAATTGTCCGTCCGCGTAATCAAACTAAACTGGCGCAGAATATATCCCGCCCCTCCCTCGCAGCCCCTCCGCGTTTATCTCTGGCGTTGATTGCAGCTTTCGGCCGTTGTTTTTGTTTTTGCTGCATTAAGCGCATTTGATTGTGTCAATTGGCTCGCGCCTAGGCTCAATCCGCAAAAAACATAAACGCACACATTAGAAATAATCTGTGCACGTGTATTCGACTTTACAGGTATCCTATACAAATATACCAGGTGTACTAAATATATTGTTTATATATATATTTTATATTATATTTTATATTATAGAACAAAAGATACATCAATGTGAGATTAAAACCGATTAATATGCTGTCGATGAAAAATAAGTTAAATATGTATTTATAAAACAATAGCTAGTAAATTATTTGACTATTTTTGTATTTCATCGATTTAGGAGATTTAAAAGATAGGAGATAATATGCAATTTTAAAACTCTATTTTAAAGTTCCATTTATTTTTAATATTTTTATAAATTATATTTAAAATTATTGTTAGAAAGAAATGTTTCTTTTTTATTATATCATTATAAATGCTTAAATTTAATTAAATTCGATCTAATACCTTTGATTTGAGCACGAAAACTCACAATTTGATTTCCTAATCTACTCTAAGGTAAAATACGACTATAATTAATAAATTAAATTAAATTAATTTTCTTTTTTCCACACTACACTTCAGTTAATAATTTAACTACCAAAGAGCTCCATTCCTATTCTCAGATTAGAAAATCTGTAATATAACGTTTGTGATTCGCTTTTATCAGTAACAAGAATTTGGAAGATCCAGCTATCTAGCATATCAACAAATAATATTTTCTCTCCCGAACGAAACTCAAAATATATTCAAGCAGCTTTCAAATACCCTTTCCACATATTTTAAGGGTATATACGAAAAAAAATCAGTTGCAGCTATGGCAGCTCCGGCAACGAAAACGCTTTTAAATTGAATTATGCGCCCGGCACAGCAGCGGCCACCCGCCGCCCGGCGTTGGCTGCAGTTGCTCCGACTGCGATCCGTGTCCAAGTGTCGCCAATTGTGCAACACGAGGGCCAGGAGGCAGGCGGCAGGGGGCAGGGGGCAGGGGCAGGCCAACCCTTCAATTTGAATTCGTCTTCGGGGCGCCCGCATGTAGGAGGTCTGCATATATCACATCATATGTTCTCGCATATTGCACTCTTGACAATTGCGTGGTTGGTGTTTTGTTTTATTATAAATATTTTGATTGAATTTTCTGTTTAATTAAAGCAAATTGCTTTTTGTGTGCATTTGCCAACGGGTAACTGCTATTATTATTTTTTTTTTTCGATGTCAATTGTTGCTGGCGAAAAAGCTTTCCGCCCTGGGGGGTCCGTTAGTTGATTAAGCGAGAGAGGTTCTTGGAAAAATTGGTTTGGGAGAGAGTCAGACTAACTAAGAGAATTCGAAGAGATCGCGCTGAATAACACATAAATTACCATTGCACAATTTTATAGTTTATCTTATTGGTTAAATTATAATACGAAAATTAAAAAAAGTTAAGTTTATGTAATATTGAAAAAAAAACAGCTCACTGGATTCCGAATAGCGGACTTTAATATACAAATTCCAGTCAATTGCTTATATATCTGAACTTTTATTGGTGAAATAAATACTTACGCACAAATATGCACAAAATTTATTTACATTAGGTGAGACTCATTTGCAGAGATTTTCCGATCACTCAAATTTTTAGACGACAAATTTCTTCGATCATTCTATTGAGTAAACTATTCCTAGCAAAGAAATGACGCCATCTCCCTTCACACATAATTTAAAAATTGTAATTTTTGTTTATCTATAAACCAACTCAACTCTGACAAGTTCTTAAGAGACAAAAAATTGCCATATTCGAGGCTTTTCTTGCTTACTTAATAATAACTGTATTTTGATCAAACTATTTTTATTGTTGGTCTTCCTTTGATTTAACAACAGCCTCAACAATCCCAAAAACATTTATATTCACTTCCCATAATCCTATCAAACTATTTTCATGCCTAATACCAATTAACCCGCACACAAATATTTCCAACTATTTTCGATACATTTATTTCATCAGATCGCCCATTGGCTTGCATTTTTTATGCGGTGCTGACCACTCGCGTTGGAGCATTTGACAAACATAGCCCCCAACCCTCCCCAAATTGGCCCGGTTGATTCAACAAAAATGTTTCCAATTTCGATAGCCAATTCAATCAAGCAATCAATAAACATGGCAACTAACCTCCAACTATGCCCAATAGCCATTTGCACGATAATTCTATTTGCTAATTTAAATATGCCAAATTGTGTTTTATTTTCAGTGCGCTAACCCCCCCCCCCCCCCACATAACGCCCCATCTCTAATTCAGTTGAACGAAATGAAAACGAATCGCAACTTGACGATGACAACAAAACTGAACTCCAGCCAACCGGCTCCAGTTCGCCATGGGCGACCCCTCCATACGGCACCCACTCAATGGAGCCAACTCCCATTGAGTTCCTCTCCGGGTCCCCAATGCTGAATGCATGGCGTTTGCATGGCTGCCAATTAATTTGCGGTTGATCAATTCAATTTGAAGCTGTGCCCCGTTTTTTTTTTCCATCTTTCCCTGCCCGGAGGTACCGGCTATCCGGCACCGTGCTCCCCTTTAATTTGTTGGCGCGTTTCGGATTCGTTTGGCAAATTATTGGCCATTGATTTTGTGCTCGTCCCGTCCCGCTCCAGCACGCGTCTGCCTCAACGCTGTCCACGGGGCAGGGGACACGGCAACCGCAGTAGCCGGCACTCTTTTTAATTATCATCAATTATTCAAACTGCATTTGGAGTGATCAACTTTGGGTCTGTCCTCAATTAAAGCGAGTGTTCAACTGCAATTTTTTTTGGTCTTACAGTTCCTTTTATTTTCTTTTTATACCCCTTCCACATTTCTTCTTCATTTTTTTTTTGTTTTGCTTAAATCCTTTTTTCTGAAGTGTTCACAAATTTTGTGCGATTTCTCACAGGAAAGGCATCAACACAAACACTTTTGGTGTGCCTCCACTTAACGAATTCACACACACGCACACACACTTCAAATATATATATACATGTGTGTGTGTGTGAGGGTGTACTTGAAGCACACTTGAGCAAGATTTTAATCACATCTGAACTCATTAAGAAATTTTTTAATGCAAATTAAAAGCGTCTAAATAAATTATGCCAAAATGCTTGTGCCTTGAATTGAATTGAGACGTTTTGGGGCAGGCAAAATTCTACTTATTCTGAGGTTAGAATTGAACACACTTACACATGCATGACGATCTCTAAAACAGGAATACAGCAGGTATTTGCAAATATCTATCATGGGGTCTATTTATTTAATTGAAATGGAATATCTTCAAGTAAAATTTAAAAAAGTTTAAATCTTCCGAATCTAAACTTTCCGCTTTTATACGTATTAGCGGATTGTTTTTAATAGATTTATTTCCAGACAGGCCTATTGATCAACATCGTTTCAACTCAACTATATTAACTTATTCATATTTATATTATGTTATATTTTGTAGTTGTTGTTTTGATCCCAGTTTTAATATAAAATGAGCTCATATTATTTTCTAGCGGTTAATACATAAATATAAAATAAATTACCTTAAGGAAAACTTACCTACACACACTTATAGAAACATAAAATGCCCCAAAAGCCATGATACAATAATTTCGAATCAAATAAAACTATATTTAAAAGTAGTTCCTTTTTATAAGAAGAATTTTGCTGTACAACAGAACGCGAAGTCCGAATTTACTGGCAATCTACTAATTTGATGAACTGATACGAAACCTTAGTTATAAATCATTAGCAAAATCTTAGAGGCCTTTAACTTTAAATATATTATCAAAAATAATGGATTACTGCACAGATATTGCACAACAAAAGGATTCAAAGACATGCTATTAAAAGTGTTTCAAGTGATCTTTATGCTATTTAAATTTATTACTTTACTTTATTTATTTTGTTTCACTACAAAAGAGGTATTTTTAGTTTTCCAATTGTGAAATTATTGCATTAACTACCTATCAGATTAATTGTATTCATAAAAAATATACTACTATTACCTATCTATCTGGATCGAACTAGATCTTCCCTCATCTGTTTAAATATGTCGTATAAGTTTTAACTTCGACTTCTCTTCTTCGCTTTAATTATTGCATTAGATCAGAGCACATTTTCTTACATTCTCCCGCCATTGCCAATTGCAATTTTCCAGTCTCTGAACCGCCTCCGCTGCGTCTTTCCGACTTACCTTATTACCGTCCGTGAAAATTTTGGCAGTAATTCTTCAAGCGTGGCACGGAAAAAAAATCCTTTCGTGTGGCTCGGGCCGCTGAAAAGTCCTGAAGTTCGCTAGCGAAGCGGCAACAAAGCGAAACTTTCGACAGCGTCTAAAAGGCGTCTCAAAGCACTTGTCAGCTAACTTTTCTCAAGTGCGTGCAGTTCGAGAGTTTTCGTATTGTGCAGGTGTGAACTCTAACGGTGCAACTGGGCAAACTTTTGAGTCACACTCAATCAAAGCTCAAATTTAGCACGAAAGTTTTTTGGCAGTTGAACACACATGTACACGCACACGCACACATACACACATAAACACCCACACGCACACACACGTGACTGGCTTTTTATTTGGATTTTGATTGTTTTGCTTTTCGCTGTCCGCTCACACTTCGCACTCGAAGCCAACCCGACGCGTTTTCGCACAAATTGCAATTGTTTGTCGTCTGTGTAATCCACACGTAGATTCGCATAGGCTGTTCGACTGGGCTGCCGCTGTTATACTGTTATACTGTTGGGATTGCTGTGTACCGAACGCGCGCAACGGTTGATTGCGAATGATCTGACAGCCGACGCAGTGGCTGCGACGTTGTTTCTGTTTCTGTTGCTGCGCCCGCTGTCGCTGCCGTCGCTGATGTCGCTGCTGCTGCTGCGGACGTCGCTGCTCTCGTATAAAGATGGCCGCAACGGGGGTTGGGTTGGCTTCGCTGCTTCGTGCATTTTCAGCTCGAGCTCGGCCGCGGGCTCGGTCTCGGGCTCAGTCTCGTTGCCGTGGCCCCCTAAGCGCCGCCTTTGCTGCCTTTCATGTATTTCCCTTTATTTTTTGTCGCGCAGGCGCTGCGCTGCCAGCCAGCCAAAGCAGCGGCCCTGTTGCCGGCCTGCTCGCACATCGCGTGCGCTCTGTTGTGCGCACGTAAGACAATTTTCTCATTTTTCGCAGGCCAGCAAGTTTTCTTCGTGTTCGCGCATTTTCATTGTGAAATTGAATTTACGGCATGGGAACGTCCAGGATGTCACGACGTTGACGACGACAACGACGACGACGACGACGTCGACGTAGACGTAGACGTAGGTTGCCTTCTAATTTCTCCACACGGCGAGGCTACTTTATTTTATTACACTTTGTGCGCTTGGCTGTGTGCGACAGAGATGGAGAGCGAGAACAAAGCGTCTCACTCGCTGAGGCAGCCTTAAATTGGATTTTCATCGTTATGCTTGCCGTTAAGTGAGCGCGGGAAGAGGTTGTTGCGGTAAAGAAACGGTGAGAGAGTGAGAAAGCTGCACGGGGTGGGTGTGAGCGTGTGAGTGTGTGTGTGTTTGTGTGTGTAGGGAGTTGAGCTTTCGTCCATTGTGCTTTGGGTGGCGCGTTGTTGTTGTTGTTGCTGTTACTGCCCTGACTAAAAGCGATTACTCACCGTTGGAATTTATTTGGCATATCATTTTTGACAACTCAATTTATTTTTATTAATTTGCAGCTGAGCAGCAACGCTGGCGCCGCAGTCGACGTCCACTCCCGCTCCCTCCCTCTCTCTCGCTCTCTCTCCCACCATCAATACAAATCCCGTGCACAATATATATATACACATATAAGTGAATTTCAGTTAATTTATTATCTTGCATTATTGCCTTTATTGTTATTTGCTGACTAGCTCTCTTATCCCTCTCTCTCTCTCTCTGGCCGCCATATTGGCACTGCCTGATCCATTTATTATTGTTTGCGATTGGGTCGTTGGCCACAATTACGAAATGAATTTGCTGCCTGAGCCAGTTCCCTCGGCCCCCCTCTCCCCCACTTTCCACTTCTAGCTTGACTTTTGGGCGTTCTCCTTAGCAGAAACTATTTTCGGTCGCTTTCTCTCCTCCTCCTCCTACTTCGTCACGTGAGCTTGGGCTCCCTCGGCTTATTCTGTTGCCGCCTCTTTATCTTCCGCATCTTTGGGGGCCGCCTGTCAGCCTCGCAAATTGGCGCGCTGATTTATGAGTTTGTCTATTGTAAGTTTCCCACTCTTCCCAGCTGCCTCTTCGCCCCCCCCCCCACCCCCTCCCCCTTTTTCCCGCCATTAGCTTGTGTTTTAGTTCTATTAGTATTTCATTTCATTTTGCTTTGTTTTACTTCATTTCGTTTTATATCATTTTATTTGCCTGCTTCATTTTTCTCCTGCTGTTCTCATCGTTTTAGTGGAATTACCTGCTAAATAATAGATGCTCTGGGTTCCTTCTGTTTCTTTCGTTTACTTCTTCTATTTATTTTTCTTTTCTTTCTTGGATGCAAAATTGCATCTGCAGCTTGTGATTAAGAATTGTGGCTGGGGTGGGGGAGGAGGAGGGGCTCTGCAGGGCTTGACATTTTTGATTTTTTCCCGAGCGTTTTGCTGAGAGATTTTCCAGTTGGTGATATTTTTGGCGCTAGAGAATGTGCAAAAATTGCGCCTGGTTGTTGCATATTAATAAAGTTGGGAATATGTGGATTTAAATTGATTTGAGGTAACTAGAAAAAGAGAAACACTTTACAAAGTGAAAAATAGTTCAGATCTGCATGCCATTTTTAGAGAACTTTAGTATTATTATTATTTACATATGTATATGCAACATAATACTTTAAATATAATACTATATATTTTCTTTTAAAAAAAACCCTACCTAAAATAATATGTAAATCATTATATTGTCCTTTTTCCATACATCAACTTTGCCCGTTCACTCCCTTTCTCTCTCCCTCTCCCACTCTCTGTCTCTCCCTCTCTGTATTATCGAGAGAAATTAAATGAAATAAATTTTTATGCAAGAGAGCGATCCAAATCTAATCCATTTCATTACTTTCTCTCTTCTACTTCGCCCCTTCTCTCTTTTTTGCCTTCTTCTTTATATGTCTCCCTCTTTCTTTAAAATATATTCAAAATGTTTTAATTTTGAAAATTAAGAAGCAAAAATTTCAAAATTAGCATAAATTTTATTTATGGCAATAAAATGTTGCATCAGAATATATTATATTAAAAGCTTTTTTAGCATAATCATGATATTTAAATAAAAAGCTCATAAAACGTATTCTAAACGAATCTTCTATGATTTGCATATGTGGAAATTTGTATTTTATATAAATGAACATTAACGAATTTCCTTATTTCTTACCCGCTTCTGCATTCTATAATATTTTTTGTTTGCTCATCTGCTTAGTCCAGCAAAACGAATTAATAAATATTAATAAATAAAATATTTTCCGTGAACATTTGCTTTATATTAAAGTTTATTAAAAAATATAATGCAAAAAAAGTACGTTCTGTAATTTGAACTTTTCGATACCATATAGTATATTCATATTTATATTCCATTTGTTCAAAATCTGTGCGGACCACATGCCACAATCCAGACCATAAGTAAGTCACTTTTAATTCCATTCCATTTCATTTCCTGTCATAATTTTATTGCATGTCTTGATGAGATTTTCGCCATTTTGCATCATTAATTTCATGCACAAAACTTGAACCAAGCGCGAAGAACGGTCGAAAAGAGAGAACCAGAGAAAGCTTCAGTTGTTTCCGTTTCGTTCCTCTCAGCTGTTCCCATGTGAATTTGCAGCGGGAACAGAACGGAATGGGATTGGTACGCTAACCATTTATTAAGAATGAGGTGGACTAGAAAAAAGAGCGGCGTGGGGAGGGGCGGGGCGGGGCAACGGGGAAAGAGAGAGAATAAGGACGCCCAGCACTCAGTGGGTTCCACTTCCACTTTGCGCGGAACTCTGGGTGAAATTTATGTAATTTATATGGGCACTTGACTGTCTAAATTGCCTGCGGAGAGAACCCCCCACAAACGCACACACACACACACACGCACACCCTATACTCTCCGCCCAACTTCCGCCTCTGCTTTGCTGCCACTTTTTATATCATCTACTTAGCCTTAATGGCAAATAATTAATTTCGTGCTTCCGCGTTTCGTGTCGCCCGAACTCGCTCACTGCTGCTGCTGTGTAACGGCGCACGCCCACCGCCCACTGACCAGCCGGCTGGTACAGTCTAACGGTACAGCTAGCCGCGCTTCCTCCCGCCCCCCAACGGCCATTTTCAATTTACAAATTGCTTATTTTTCGAAAACCAAATTGCGAGTGCCTTGGACTTGGACCAGAAGCAGGCGCAGGCACAGTCGAGGCAAACTGGCAGTTAATGCATTTTACGTGCGGCCCTGGCCAGCCCGTCGGCCCGTCAGCCAGCCAGCCAGGCAGCCAGTCAGCCAGGCCCGCAAGCCAAAAAGCAGGGCTCGGCGCCCGAGCAGGGACTGCCTGCCTGGCTCGAGAAGGCTTCTCAATTACGGTTATAAATTTTGCCAAGCCAAAATGGCGCAACTCGAAATGAATAGCCTGCCTGAGCGGGCTCCGTTGCCTGCTGCCACACCCCCCCCCCTCCTTCACCCAGCCGCCCCCCATTCACACCTACCCCCTCCCACCCAACGAACACACTCTGCGCAAAATGTTATTAACTTCTTTTAGCCAAGTTGAGCCAAATTACATTGCGGTTGCCACTCAGCAGTCACTTTTATTGAGCTCCTCAGTTATCCTCGGTTATTCGTCTGTCATTAGATGCTGCCCCGCCCACTTTTTTGTATTGTTTGAGGGGGCACGGGGGGGCAACTTTATTTATGGTGCGACATTTCAGCGGAATTTCAAGGCATGAAAACAAATTTATTGGCGCCATCAAATTGTTTTTGGGGCTACGCCTCTATTGGATACACCCCCCACCCCCTGTCATCACACCGTGGTCCATTTGCCCGGCCCGTGTCGTTGGCCACTTGGCCTTTTTATGGCCGACGCATAATTTTGCTGAGAGCCCTCACTCGCCCTCTCCCTCCCTCTCTCTCTCTCTGTCTCTCTCTTTGGGCCACTTACTCGCTGAGTCGCCATTTTTTCGACTGAATGGCCGACGCATAAAACGCATAATAAAATAAATGACTAAACAGAATTACGATAAAGACCCAAGCGTAAAAGGAGTCTTACGTAAAATTCCACCGGAAGCCGAGGCGGACGCAGGAGGTAAATTTGATGCACACTTGTGTTTATATCAGGACATCAGAATATAAATTGCCCGTCTTAAAATACCAACAACAATTATTTGAAAGGTTTCAAGCGGAATGGGAATTCCACACAAATACTTGAAAGAGAATATATTTATATCCTTGTAGACATTCTTTAATTGAAATACAATTAATCTTATTTATTCAAATCGAATAACATTTTAAAATTTTAACTTTTAATTTGTATACTTAAATAAGGTTATTGTTAAATCTTTTCAAAGTTGATTTAAATAAAATTCTGAAAAGGTTGAAATTATTTTTCACAGTAAAAGCTCAGAAAATCCGAATCGAATTACGAATTAGATAATTCTATATAATTAAGAATTTTTAAAAGGGAAAGTTTCTGGGGAATCATTATTCAGTTACGGTGAATGCTGTAGTAGGTAGTCCACTCAATTTTTTATAATTTTTTTATTTTGTATAATTTTTAAATACCCATCGCCTAACTTTGGACGTTCTTTTTCCAGACTCATCTACTAATTGATTGTTGCAACAGCACATTTGTCTTCAAATACAGCTCCATGTAATACCTAATGCATTTTTCAAAATAACTCAAATACTCTCCACATATTCTGAACGTGAAAATTATCTTTAATATATTCAATATTTTATACGGCGACTAAAGTATTTTTCCTGAATAGTGCGGAATATTTCGGCTAACGATCAAATGCGTTTATATATTTATATCGAAAAGCGCTTATCTCTGTACCAATTATAAAAATATAAAAAAATAGAATTTCCTGTGCTATTGTCATTTAAGCATTGTTATTTATCTGCCCAATCTTTCTTATTTGGCAATTACATTTACCCTAGCACATAGTGTAAAATAATAAAATGTGAAATAATTGCTTTCGCGATCTTTAAATGCAGTTCTCGGTATCTGACTGAATGTTCTGTATCTAGCTTTAAAACTGAGAGACATTTAGATTATATCGATTTGCCCCTAGTGAGCCCCTTCTGAGGGTATCAAAAAAATCATAAAACGTTTACTGACGCAGAGATATACATACATATATACAAATTTCAAAGTCTGTAGCTCCAATATAGACGTTTAAAAATGTGAAAAATAAAATAAATGAAACAAAAAACTAAAACAAAATATTGTTTTATTAGAATCTTGCCACAAATACTTATCAATAGACAGAATAACAGAGAAATAGAAGAGAGCAATACTATTTTCCAATTAAAATTAAGTCATTTTTAAATCTATTTCAATACTATATTTCTGCAAAATTATGTAGTTATCTGTGGCCTTCTTAGGTAATTGGGGATAAAAATAAAATGTCATATATTTTATTAAACTCTCAATTTCATTTCCGTTGAATCGTTGAAATTCTTTCATTTATTTGATCTCTACAGATAATTCCAACATTGAGTACGAAATAGTTTCGATTATTCAATATTCGCTCTCTCTCTCTCTCTCTCTCTCTCTCTCTCCACACACACACACACTCCCAGCCAGTAGATCTCGCTGAGAAGCTTAATTTCATTTCGTTCATTTGGCCCACAAAATCAATTAAAAGCGCAATTAATTTGTTTGACAGCTAAAGAAAACAAACGCCAGAGTTTTGAGTAAAAGCTCAACGGGCGCAGGGCAAGCGGGGAGGCGGAGGGCGGGGAGGCAAATTAAATGGCGCATAGATGAACAAATGAAACGCACGAACGATGAGCGAATAAAGAGCATCAACAACAACAACAACAACGGCGATGGTGATGAGAGCAACAACAGCAAAAGCTCAGCTCAGCTCAGTCGGCAGCGGCAGCGACAGCGGCAGCATCGCATCAGAGTCGTAATAATAAAAGTAATTTAATTTTAATGAAATTGTTAATACGAAAACAATTTCATTTTGTAAAAAGTTTCAGCTGCCACGGTGGCGGGTTGGGGCAGCAGGGGGCGTGGCAGGCAGGCAGCGCAAATTGCTCGTGACAATGAGTGAGTGCAAAGGAATACAAAAAGCACACACACACACGCACACAGATGAAAAAGTTGCACAAACAGAAAAACAATAAACAAAAGCGTGCGAAAAAGAGAAAACCAAAGCCAAAGCCAACGGCAGCAGCAGCAGCGGCGGCGGCGGCGGCAGCAGCAAAAGAAACAAACACACAAAACACAAACAGCAAATGCCGTCGGAAGATAGCAGCAGCAGCAGCAGCAGCAGCAGCAGCGACGGCGGCAGCAGCAACAACTGCAAAAACGGAAGAGGGAGAAAATACGAAAAATGAAATGCTGATGCGAAGATTTAATAAATGAAATTGGTGTGTGATTAAAAACACAAAAACCAAACGAAATCCATCTAATCAACTTTTGCTGCCGCCATCTCGCCTCGCCTAACCGCCCCCTGCCCCCAACGCCTCACCCCAAACGCTGACTTACCGTTGGTGAGAGCGGCAGCGGCAGAGCAGCGACGCAGCAAGTGGGTGGGCTGGCTTGAAACGCCTCCTGGCTGGTGCTGGCGGGGTGCATTGAAATAGGAAATAGGGGGAAATATAATTGACAAATGCTGGGAATGCTTGCTGGGAAGATCTTGTCAGGATAACAGTAAAAACATTTACAACACAATAGTTTGTGAGTTATTAAAAAAAATGATTTACTTATAAAATAATTTGTAGTTTTTTTAGCTATTTTGTAGTTTTTATACATATTTAATGCGTAAAAGCACACACTTCTCTCATTGCAAATTACATGTAAAATATTCCTTTTACAGCACGGTATGTTCCCACCTTTAAATTACCCCTTCTGCCAAGTTGTACTCTTTACTGACTCCGCCCCTATATATGCACAGAAAATGGCTATTATGCTGCAGCTCGCTTGCACTCTTGCGCAGGGGTGCAGCTTCATACGCTCTGCGCATGGGAGCAAAAGAGAAGCAAGAAGCAAACAAATGACCCGATTTCATAGCCTCCTAGCTTCTGTCCGTGAGCAACACACATTTCCCTTTTTGGTAATTTTGCGTGCGGTTCGCAACAAAATCTAGCATGTACAACAACCAATTGTGCTTTTGTGTCATAGATTTATGTGCGTGCTTGAACTGATATTTAGTTAAAACTTTAAAGCTCCGTTAGCTGTACCAGTTATCTGGTGAAGTAATGTGCATTCTTATTTAATTCTTATATATTTTAAGTTTCTCATCAAATGACAAAGGTAATTACTCTTTAATTTCCATGGAACTCCTTCTTGTTTATAATAGAAAAATTTAATTTTTCCCAGTGACTTTATTAGTTCTTTAGTCGTTCTCCGCTTGTCTATAATTGAAATCGGTATATTTAGATAATTTCTGGATATTGTTGGTTTAATTTAGCTGCCACAGATTCACACTGTTCTAAATGCGAACTTGACCCATTCTCCGTGCTGCCTGATACGGAATGTTAGTTAAAATTAATTGGTTTTAAGTATGCGTCTCGCTTGTCGTTAGTCGCTCTGCCAAGTCCCATTAAATACTAGAACAACTCCGTTCCACTTGATTCCACTTGATTTCAATCACGAAACTCCCGCCCAGCTTCCAATTTGTTTAAGTTACTCTCACACGGGCAACAACAACTACCTGTCGCGTGGCTGTTCTCTTTTTTGCCCCTGTCTCTTTTAGAGACAATGAATTTATGCTCACTCTCTTGTGCGTTAGTGCATTAATAAACATAGAGATGCGAAAAAGCTCTCCTGGCTTGGTAATCTTATCCATAGATTTTGTTTTTGAAGAATTTTTTTTTCGCTTTTTGAAAGAGAAACTAAAAATAGTTATTATTAAATTTTCTGAAATTATATTATATTGGAAAATTCGTTTCTAGTTGTTTTTATTTTCCGAACACTTTTAAATATGGTTTATGAATTAATGCATAACAAGTTATCAAAATACACAAAAATAAATGGGACGTATATATGAATGCTTGAAACTTCAGAATTTTAATTATTTAGCAATATATTGTCTTCCCTTATTAAATAAAATTAAAATATTTCGTCGCATTTCTTACTTATTACAAAACGTGAGAGTACTTTCCACTCTCTTCTTTTATGCGCTCATCGCTGCTGCTCGAACGACTTTGGGGGCTGCGCTTGTCGCTCAGTTTGTGTCTCATTTCCGCAGCGTTTGCCTCGCTGTCGTCGTGTGCGCGTTTTGTTGCTGTGGCTTTTAGTCGAACATTAGTCGTACGATCTCAATTCTAACAATAACAACGTTCTGTTTCATATGTGCAGTTATTCAGCATAAAATGTAAATGTCAAAAGAAAAAACAAAATGGCTAACATAAATGTTATATATGCATGTTAATAAGTGTAACTAAGCGCAAATTGCAGCGAAGAATTACAATAAATCATTGACAGATGAAAAATGCACTTGTCAACCTCGCGGTGCATGCGAACGAGCGTGGAAGAGGGAGAGCGCAACAAAGAGAGCGCACGCTTATTTGACATTTTAGTTAGTCGCAGCAAGAACAACAATAAAGCACGTTCTTTTTAATTTGTGTTGGAAAATTAATAAAACGTTTGCTGTGTTTATTTTTGTTTGTGCATTAATTAAAAGCGTGTAAAATATAGCTGGCAATTTGATTTACCTCTCTCTTTCCCACATACGCTGTTGCCCCACCTCGCTCGCTCTCCCTCTCTCATTCTATTTCACACATGACGCATTTGCTTTGCATAGCTTCGTTTAGTTGTTGTTGTTGTTGGTGCTGCTGCTGCTGGAATGAAAATCAAAAGCTGCACTTCAACATCAATCAAAGCTTCGAAACTAGCACTCTCCCTCGCTCGTTCGCACTCGCAGTCAGTGGAACAGCTGCCCACGCAGCTGCTTTGGCTGTGTGAATTTTGCGTCGCATTTTCTTTGCAAATCATTTTCCATTTGAGCTCAACAGCTGCTTTCCTTCCTCCACTTTGATTCGTTGTGTTTTGTAGTTTGCCACACACATATTTCTTTTTTTTTTGTTTCCAATTTCGCCTCGTATTCTGTCTCGTTTGTTATTTCTGTTGGCCGCGCGCTTCTATTTTTAGCAACAAATATTGTTGTTGCCTGTCAAGTTAACTACGCTACGCTGGCAGCGGCCGCAGCCGAAAGCAACAACAAAGCACAGCAAATGCAGACAGTCCAACTATGCGAGAGAGCGAGCGCTCAGGTGATAACAACTGCGAGCGCCAAAGAGCGTAAGAGCGACAGAGAGCAAGGCTGTAGTACACTTGTTGACGTCGCTCAACAACTTGTTGCGCTCTCGCTCTCTCGCTTCTCTTTTGCTCAGCTTAATTTTAATACACGCACTCTCAACCAGAGCCCAACAGTTGACGAGGAACAACAACAATAGCATTGTGACAAAAGTGCCAAAGTGCAGCGACGTTGGCGTTGGCGTCGCGTCGCCTGCATGTGTGCCTTAATTTTGTGCTTCCTGTGCACAAGAGACTACAATAATAACAACAACAAGCGGCGGCAATAAAATATGTGCTCACAAATATAAAAGCAACAAGTGGAAACTGTGACAGCAACAACAACAACAACATCAGCATACTGTGAAAGCCGGCTGCGCAGCATCAAGAAGAAGAGCGTGCGCGCAAAGAAAAGTGTGAAAGAGCGCAAGCACAACAATAACAAAACAACAGCTCTCTTGGGATTTTTTTTTGGTTATTTCTTTTTGAGCAACTTGTCAAAATGTGAGTATTAATATGCAATTACTGTTTACTGTTGCTTGATTTATTATTTTACACGCACACTGTACTTGATATGTAGATATTTTTATATTTGTGGGCTACGCCTACGATTTGCGATTGCACAATCGAGTGGAAAGTTGACGAGGCTATCGCCATTTTGAGCACCCTTAAGCCGTGCCGCTCTTTGTTAGTGTGTGTGTGTGTGTGTGTTTGTGTGCCCTTGTGGCTGCACTGAATATTCAATGAAGCTCAGCTTCAAAGAGCTTGAGCCCTTGGTGCTCTTGTTATTGTTGTTGTCACATTAATATACCCTGTAATTATTTATGAATTGTTGAATTAGGGTACACTGAGGCGGGCAATTGGAAAAGAAATTAATTTTCTGGCTTATATGCATTTTTAGAAAGCCTATATTTTTATTTTCTTAACATAATTTAAAAAACTTCAAACCGTTCCGAACCATTTCCTCGCAATTAAAAACAGAGATCCACAAAGAAAAAGAAAATTAATTATTTTCTCATATTATAAATAATAAATGGTTCGAATCGGACTTTTGTTTGTGTTTCAAGCCTGGTTTTTACTCCATATACATATATATTCTTGAGCAGCAGTCACAGCCGGATTCATCTAGCCATGTTCGTCTGTTTAAGAACTTTCTAGGTTTGTTTTGTTTTTTCTAGGCCATATTTGTAACAGATGTTTTCGCATACCAGATGCAGATCACAAATAATTGATATTAATGAAGTCGCGCAGTTGCCCCACTATCGATAGGTATCGATTTACAAAGTTAGATAACAAATGTAGCTGTTTTAGGCTTGTGTTTCGCAGCAACATTAGATCAAAGAAATTTTAAAAAATATATAGAATTTTCCAAGGTGTATTTTTGTGTGTGTAATAATAACTTCGAGTATGCGCATGTTACAGCAATTGAAAACCAATTACAGGGTATCTGGCAGTCGTACACTCGCGACTTGCAGCCCTTTTTACGTGCTGCATATTCATTTCCTTCGCACTCCCGAACAACAACAACATGTGTTGTTGTTCTTGTTGTTGGCCGTCTATTTTTAGACTTTTGTCATAAAGTTTAGCAAACAAACGGCGCGACGAGCAACAACTGCGAAAAATAAAATAAAAATACAAAAAAAGCAAAAGAAAAAAAAATAAAATAGCTGACAATTTGTGCCATAAAATTATTCGAGTATTTTGCGACGAGCCGACGCCGGCGGCGTCGTTTTACAACTGCGCAGCTTTTCAAATCGCAACAACAAATGTTCTGTAAGTTATCGCATTTGTTTTCACCACTTGTGAAAACGGCCAATTGAATAACGGTTACTATTTCAAGCAACAACAGAAGAAAACAACAAATAGGAAAGCTCTGACAGAGAGTTTCCGACTGGAATACACCCTGCATCCAGCTGCTAGGTGCGAGAGGGGAGGTACAAAACAAGTGAAATATTCTGGCCCTTAGATCCATTTGCATAAAATATGTTATACCCCATTTTTACCGATAACTTAGCAAATAAATATAGTATATATCTATGTACATCTATATAGAGGTAAATTTGAAGATAAGCAGTCATAAAGCGTATACAAAAGAAACTTTCATAGCAAATGAATCTTATCTAAATAAATATTTACACGATTTTTGTATAACTCAAAATTTGTGTACAATTTCATGTGATATCAATATTTATTTGCTATTGCTTTTCGTATTTATTTGCATTAGAAACAAGTATACGAAATATGTAGGCAAAATGAAAATAAACTCAAAGATAAACGGTGCAATAAAATAGTTCTAATATCGAGCGATGTAGGAAACTTGATTACGCCAAACTTTCAAAATTATTTATGGCAAAAATGAAACGTTTTGCATTATGTTAATATGCATTTAAAAAATATTATTAGCTTTAGTGTGGAACTCGTAATTTATATTTAATTACACTTAATCCACTTTACATTTACACTTTAAAGACATTTTTGTTTGTCTCAAAAACAAAGTTCCTTTAAATCTTTATTTAATAATTAGAAATTAAAACCTTTGGTTTTTTCGGTGAATATCTGCTTCAGCCTTTCTTTTGCTTTTCTTTAAAATCGGTCTCTGGAACGGACAACTTTTTAAAAAATGGAGGAAAGAATGGCAAATAAAATGGCGACAGGAAATATTGAAGCAGTCGATAGTTATTCGGTATTCGGTAGTTATGAATTTCCTTCAGTATTTTTTACAAAACATCTGTTTTTAGTACATAAAAAACATTTAATATGTTGAAAATAAAGTATTACAGTTAAATTAAAGTTGTTGTTTTAGGTATTTAAGTTCTTGATTTAGGTAAAAGATATTTAAATATTTCTACACACACAGTCATGGAAAGAATAATAGAAACGGCATGCACTTCATTGTATGTGTATATGATAGCCCATAATTCGCATATAAATTAATTTGGCAAACCATGCTTACGTCGAGATACTTAGTTGATCCAAAAACAATTTGAAATAAAAATAAAATGAAACTATTATCCTGTCTATAGTATATACTCAATATTTAGTTCCAACAATTATTTTTATACACAAAATAAAAAACCAAGAAAGATAAATTAGTTTTATTCAATAACAAGTTATTGTTATATGTAAATACAAAGAAATATCTGAAAAAATCGCAATTTCACGTGAAGTTTTTTTCTAAGAATGCAAGTTTTTTGGACACGTTAAGAAAAATTCTATTTACGGTTAGTTTGGATTCTTCTTTATTTCGGACAGCCGCGCCCCTTTGTTATTTATTGCAAAATGATTTTAAAGGTGTTAGATTCACACAAACTGGGGGAAGTTCTTCTCCCTTCTTCCCTTCTCTCTCTCACTCAAACTCTTTGAATTTTGCTTAAGCGGCATATCAAATTCGTGCCGACATGACAAGTTTTTTGAAGCTCACTACTGGCGTCGCTACTTCTTTACGTTTACAACTTTACGTTTGGAGCAGGTCGCCTTCCAAAATGTTCTTCAGCTGTCAATCGAAGAGCGGACACAAGGAGAGAGAGAGAGAGAGATAGAATGCGCGCGCGAAACGAAGCTGTAAACAAAATGTCAAACCTTGCGTTGTGGAATGTGGTCCAAGCTCCACAGCGTTTGGGCGGTCAATAATAAAGAGAGCCAAAAAAGAGAGTGCGAGAGAGAGCACGCAATTAATTTAAGAGCGCGCATTACGTTAACGTAAAGTTGGCTCTTTGTGCGTTAAGTGAGCTGCGCATGGAAACAGCTGTTGTTGTATTTTTAATAGCGTAAAAGATTGTTTATCCATGTACCACATGGTATTGCGCGTAGAACATCATTAAATATACAAAAATTTATATAAAAAACAATTTCGATTTAATGTTTATTCTTGCATTAAATTTTTTTACTGATTTGGCTATTTTTGTTTGTGTTTACAAAAATGTTTTTTCTTAGCGTGATAAATTGACTATCGATGAGCGCAAAGCTTTTGCTGAATAAGCTCGAATGCAGGCCAAAGCTCACTAACTGGCGCGTACATTAAAAGCTTTACCGTCGATATTCAGCAATTCCAACGAGCGGTAACGGAAAAGTGTGCTGTAAAAAAGCTTAAAATTGAAATGAGTTGCAAAGAAAAGTAATTTCAAACTATATTTTTATTATAGTGCAATGCAACAAATATGTAGTATTTTAGTTACTATTTTTTATGGTTTTATTTTTTTGTTGTTAATATTTATGTATTTTGCTACTCAGTTATTTGTCTAACTTGACAATAATTTAGTTTATTTTCCATTGAATCTATTATCTACTTTTACTACTGCACCGAATTGCCGAATGCAAAAACAATGAAATGGATTGTTATTGTTGTTTTTATCGTTATTATCGTTGCCGCCTAAATAACCTTTCGATTACGTCAATTAAATAAAATATGTATATATACATACACATACATATAATTACATAAGCCCGCTCGCTGGCAAACTCACATCAGCTTATCAATTCCGCCAATGTCACCAAATGCAAACAGACAATAACAGCAACAGCAGCAATAACAATAACAATAACAATAACATCGACATGTTTTAGAGTCGTGTCTTTCCTTGCAGCTAACCGGCGATCATCTACCCAACCCTCAGAAACCCAACATAACCTCAAATTAAATGCGTTGCGTGTCCGACCCGTAGAAACCGGGAGCTCAATTCGCAAATGCAAATACACATTGAAAATAATATTACTTTTTGATATACAAACATATTTATTGAAATCACGTCCTACAAATACGACAATTGTGTTAGTTGATAAAGATTGTCAGCGAGGGTTGATCGGTAATTATTGAGTCTATCAAAAGTGTTGAAACAAATAAATTATTAAATTTTGCTCCTCATCTGTTCATGTTTTCACTAAATTAAACACGACAGATAATATAAATATAAGATATATGCATAGGTATTGTGTATCGGAGTTGAAATCGCTTTTTACCTACCATGGGAAAGAGTTCAATTATTATTAAAAAAATTCTGATATCTTAGTAAAAACAATTTGAAAGTTGATTTATTGTTTTATTTAAGCCATCTTTATCTTCAAATTTCTAACTTAAATAAAGAAAGAAAACGAAACAAAAATAATTATTTCAAGTAATAATTAGTTATAAATAAAATGCACCAGAATTCAATGAAACTTTTAAGCAATAATTTACGAACGACCCTCGTTATGATTGCAGTCCAGTTGCCAGTTGCTCGAGTTTTCAGCGAGTCGCTTTGTTTACATGCGCGGCAATATTGTTTATAATAAATAAATCACTTTTCCTAAATGCCAGGCACTAAAAACAAGCTTTTGTAATTATAGCAGAACCAGAAAAAAAATAAAACAAAAAAGTACAAAATCAACACAAAAACAAGTAAGAACGTTGTAGTCGGGTGTAACAGGCAACGCAATACTCGTTCACAGTGTAACAACAACCAAAACATGTTCCCTAGCAATATTTGTACGCATTAAAATGCAGAATAAGGTTTCAAGTATCTAACTTCAATTACCTACTCAAACCTAATATACTCTTTTCACATCGTGAACGAGTATAATAAAGCGAAGCAAAAGAATCGACAGCTGTGACTAAATGAGAATGAGGTACAGAGATATAAAATAAGTTTAATATAGTTATTTATATACGTATATAGCACAGCAAATGGTTTGATTTATGCGCGAGCCGCATAATAAATCAGACCATGAAAACAGTTTGAATTGCCGGCAAAAAAATATTGGTAGCAAGTTTTGAGGAGCGGTTCCTGGTCGGTTGACAACATTTAGGAGTTAATTTGAGACAACATAAATGCAAGAAACTGTCAAAAGTATTTAAAAGAAATACGTAGAGTATTTATGGTTATAGTATTAAGTGTTGAATAGAATCGCTGCGTATGCGTGATATATTGAATAAAATACAATAAAAAAAATTAGCAATAGAATTCAATTAAAATCAAAAATATTTTCAAATAAAAAATATAGAGAATTTAATAAAATATTCTTCAACTAAAAATAGAGAGAGTGATAAAATATTATATTATGAATTCAAGAATATTGGGCGTATACATAATTTATTGAATATGACATTAGTGCTAATTTCTTATTAGCTGCTTGAAATGAAAAGGAAACGAAATATCTTAATTGAATTTTTTACATTTTCATTTTCACATTGTCTTACTTAATTTGTCAAAGTTGAGATTCTCGCTATTTCACAGAAATTCCCGATGAGTTCGTTTCTTTCTTTTCTCCATCATTTAATCCATGGGGAAAGCTCTATGCGTAGACACAATTAAGATATTCGCCTCACATCCTCTAAATTGCGAGCATGTCAAGTGGTATGCTCTGATCCCCAAGCGACTCATAAATATGCATGCAATAGGAAATCTCCAGAGCAGGTTGACCGGCTATGGTGCGTGCCTGGAAGTGGATGTGCCGCTTAATACCCGTCCCAAATGTAAGTTAAAGCGGGTATGAGCGATTGAGGAGGGAGTTTGCGATAAGTAATAGAAGATTATTTAATGACGATACAGTGAATAATTATTTACCAACCAATCGTTGGAATTGAGAACTATACAGAAACCAAATAGAAATACCCGGCTGTCAAATGTTCACTAAAGAAATCAACCGATTCAATATTGCATATATTCATATATGTATATATAAATATACTTTGATTGATTATCAAAATATAGAAGAATCGAAAGGAATGTATATGCCCTTTTTCGCACACTTAAGCCCAAAAGTATGCTAAAAGAATGGACAAGCCAATAATGTTTTCCGCAACAATGCTTTTATTGAGCTATCGTAAAAAATGTCTCTTGAATAAATTTATAGTATGTTATAGTAATAATATTTAATTTGCTTATTTAATTTGTAAATGGTTATAAAAAATGCACATCAATACGAAAACATTACCATATATTATTTCATTATATACTAAGTTGTATTATA
Organism: Drosophila robusta; assembly: GCA_035043565.1. Lineage (NCBI taxonomy): Eukaryota > Metazoa > Arthropoda > Insecta > Diptera > Drosophilidae > Drosophila > Drosophila robusta. The sequence goes on along the minus strand of JAWNMW010000583.1, from coordinate 3,761,826 downwards.
TTTAATGCCCTATTTTATAATGAGATATTTCATTTTAATCTATTTAAAAAAAGTTGAGTTAAATAGAAAAAAATAAAAACAAATAAAAATTTTATGTTTTGATTACCGAATTCCAAGCTATAATAATAATTGTTATTAATTAACTTAAGCTATTTAATTTATAGATATGCATATATCCATTCTAAAAATGGTGTTAATGGGTTTTCATTGGTTATAAAAATATATATGTTTGTTAGGTTGTTTTACATTCATATTTTGTCAGCAGCAATGCACAAAATTGTTGTGTTACGTGCGTTAAAATCGAACGTGTCGTTAAATTATTTTGAGGCTTCAGGGCACGGGTATTAAATAGTCAGTGGATTGATGCAGGACCGAATATACTTGTTTTAATGTTCTGCTTGTTGTTGTTCTTGTTGTTGTAGCATGTGAGCGAGCAATTAGATCGCCCCTCAATGCAATTGCCGAGGTGTGTGTGTGTGTGTGAGTTTGTTACAGCCATTCTATTAAAATGAATCGAGGCAACGCACGAATCACAGCAAAGACGCAAAGGCGTCAACAACTCTCAGCTGCGTGTGTGTGTGTGTGTGTGTGCGTGCGTGTGTTGATCACACGTGCGTGTGTGTGTGTATGTGTGCGTGCAATCAACTGGTTTCAGCCAAATTCCGAGTTTTAATTTAAACGACAACAACAACAACAGCACAGAGGCAACAACGATGGCGACTGCGACAGCTTCTGGGGGTTCACTTCGATAACACAACTTCGTTGGCGTCGCCGTCGCCGTCGCCGTTGACGTCAGCGTCGCTGCCAGCGCATTCAACTACTATCGATAGCCACTCTACGGTCGTCGCTCTTCGCCGTTCAACTCTCGCTCTCTCTCTGGTCGACAGCCTGGCTGGCTGTCAGTTCTCAAGCGTCGCTCATTCGCTGCGGTACACAAAAAACGCGATTCGTCGAGTCGCCGGATCGAATCCAAAAAAATAACTCAAATACAATCCGTCAGATACTTTCGATGCCGAATTTTTGAAAGAAAAAAAAGAAAAAAGTTCTTGGCGCACAACAAGATCGCGCAGGCAGCCCGCGCAGACGCGTTTCTCAATTAATTTTTTTAACGGTTAAAACGCACGCACAAATTAATTACGCGTCGTCGTCGATTGTTGTTCATTAAGTGTGCAAATTGTTGTTGTCGTCGGCGGGTCTTGACCAGGCTCCAAGTCAAGTGGAGTCGCCTCAAAGGTAATGCCCATTTGCAGTTTCAGTCCCAGACGGGTAATTTCTTGGCAGTTTGCGTCGGTTCCATGCACAAAATTGGTGTTTTAATTAATGCACACACACACAAACACACACACGCACACCCATCACATATGCATCGGCTCCTCCTGTTGGCCAGCAAACAGAAGCCGCCAACTGTCAGCGCCAAATCAACGCATGTTGTGTGGCCAAAACCAAAGCCAGTTGACAGCGATCGTGGTTCTAATTCTGGTTTGGTTTGAGCTCTGTTTCCTGCCCGTTAAATGTTGACGGGAAAGTGCTCCACATGGCATGTTTGATGGCATTTTGATGGGCTGTTTAATGGCTAATGCTTATGACGGAAATGCCAAGACTTGTGTGTGGCAGTGTGTGTGTGTGTGTGTGTTCAACTGGAAACATATTTAAAAACTTTTTAGCTTGTTGACAAAGCTCTTTATATATTGGAAAGTTGTAATTGCTCTATTTGGCAGATCGCGAACGTTTCTAGAGTGACGCATATATTTTGAAATTCGCATTCGATTATGAAACAGTCGGGGAAAGGCTTTGTTTTGCTGGGTTTCTGTGTTGTGTGTGTGTGTACCTTACGTGTGTCAAGTACTCAGTTTTATTAGCCTTTCTTGATTCCATTCTTTGAGTTTGCTTAACGCGATGTGTATCTTTATTATACCCTAGAAGAAAGCATTATAATTTTGTCACGAAACGCATGTTAAACAAATAGCTATCATAAAAACATTCGGTCGAAACATATGAGCAAAATATCACTAACCTACTAAAGGAATAATCGGTCAAAAATCAAGTTTGTGAACTGTAAACTATAAATATATGGCGGGAATTTCCTGTTGGCGAGGGTATTAAATATTTGGCACCCGATTAAGAGTTCTTTCTCGTTCGTATATCTTTCTATATATTTCTCAAGTATAAAAAGACCCAGAAGTTTAGGTAAATGTTGCTCCGAATAAGTTAAAATATTTGCTTTGGAGTTACAGTTTTGGAGCCAATAAAACTTTTTGGCTCCTATTACACTGCGAATAATGTATTTATTCAAACAAATTTTAGTTTTTCTGGCATAAAACCAGGGCTACAAACTGGGTAAGATTCTGCAATTTCATTATTTTTTCTATCATGAACTTTACCATGAACCGAACAAGTTAAAAAAAATTATCCGCACCGTATCTTTCTTTATTTCTTTATTTCTGTAAGCATTGTAATATTTATTTCTAAAGAAAATTTGAAATTTTTAGTCGAACTATGTAATTTGCAAAAAAAATAAATAAATACTTACAAATTATGTTTACATACATTTTATTTTATTCAATTTACGTTTTTTTACTTCTAACAAAATGTCACTCAAAATCAATTTGCTGATTTTAGGAATTAGAGCTCTTTTTTATGACAACTATCTGCATCTTCAGTTATAGATTTTGTAGACTTTATTAACTGGCCTAGCCTTGACATTCCATTGCCAGCCATTACCTTACACACAGACACACACACACACACACACACACATGCGCACACAACCCCTTGAACCGCCCCAAACCCAACCAAATCCAATCTAATTCCGCACTTGTTTCGCTGTTTTGTGTTTTCTCTCTGGCTTCAATTTTCTCTCTCTCTCTCTCTCTCTCTCTCACTGTTGCTGTTTTACAATTTTCATCGCCGCCGTTGTCCCGTTGTGCGAAGGTTTTAATTGATCGAACGTGAGCTTCATGCCAATTGAGTTCCATGGAGTCGCGATATAGTATGTATATATATTCATTTGCCATGTAAACGCAACGCACTCGTAACTGTTTTGCGCCTCCATAGATAGATAGATAGTCAGATAGATAGATACTCGGCCAGCTAAGCAAAACGAGCGCATTTAATGCCAGCAAATCGAATCGAACCAACGAAACAAAATCAAAGCAGCCAACCGAGTCGCATAGTTAGTACGGACTCCATTTGTATCTGACTGTCTTTTAAGCGTTATCAGGCGATCAATTGCCTTCGCGGGCCGCTGCGATCGATCGATCAGCGAACGTGTCGCCGGGACTAATGAGTATTTGACTAAGACCCAACGATAAAATACAGAAAAACGCTTTTGGCAACCGTTGTGCACTTGCTAGTACCTCTATTTGTATACTCTACTCTGTCGCCAACTCTCCGTTTTGCTGGCATTGAAACTTCACATAAATCAAGCGCGATTTGTGCGTAATTAGTCGGGGTCATCTGCTGTTCAGCAGGTCAATCGGGAACTCTGCCAATAAGTCACCGAATTTACGACACACACATAACGCTGACGTTTATTTTCATACATAATTACAATGTAGAATTTTTTATGGATCGCTTGTCAAAAAAAAAATAGTATTCTATTTGTTGTCGAAGATTCAATACTCTTACGGGTTCCACTAAAATCTCACAATAGAGAGAACTTATTTATTTTCTATATTTCAAATTGCATAAACATTAATTTTTATCTCGATCCTTAACTTAACTAGGATATTTATGTATGTAATTTAAAAACTTTATTTATTTACGGGTTGCATAATAAATAAAAATAATATTAGTTAATAGTGTTCAAAAATATTTAGTTTTTGATTTGTTAGCGACAGCTATAACAAAAATGTATTCCACTTAAAATGTAATATGCATACAGATATATAAAATGTAACGAATCTGTTTCTATGATCGATACTTTCAAGTAACACCTAATTTATTATTTTTCTCTGTAGGAAACAGAACCTGATGTCTGAACTATTCAATATACTCACTTATTATGCTCTAAGAATAGAACAAGCAAATATACTCTATGATCTCAAAAATGTCCAATTCACAATTTTGACAAACCTCTCATACCCTACGCAAAAGGGTAGGCAAACCAAATGTTTAAAAATAACTTGAATAATTGCACGCGTTTATGATATAGAAGTCGCTACGCGTTGCCTCGATTAATTTACGTATATACGAATATATATATACTGTAAAAAAGTCACAATATTCCGGCTGATACTCGTTGCCAATTGTTTCTTCAACGGAATTACTCATTGTGCGTGTGTGTGTGTGTGTGTGTAGCGTTTGCCTTGAGTTGAGGAAGCGCAGACAGAACGACACTTGACAATTATTGGAACCTATAATTATAACATTCTATATACGTAGAACTCACGATTCAACAGCACATTTGAGAAACTGGCTCCCGTTATGGTCTCGACATAACTTTCAATTGATGTCTCAATTTAATCTGAGCGAAAGAGAGTGAGGGAGGGAGAGGGAAGTATTTCACGGCTCGCAAGGAGCTGCCTTTATCCCCCACTCACCGCACACTTTCCCCCCTCTCAATCAGCCTACTCTAAATTGTGCGCCCGACTAACCGCTTAATTATGTTTAAATGATTCGAATGAGCTGCATTTTTGGCATGCTTCGCTTTCGCGTGTATATATGTGTGTGTTTGCTTGTGTGTGTGTGTTTATCTTGTCGCTAACTTGTTGACTGACAGCTCGGACAGTTGGGCGATCAAATCATGCATGTTGCATGCATCGCAGTTGTCTTGTGGCATTTTGTTTGCTGTCTCTTTTGATTAGCAAATGATGACGATGATTGCAATCAGGAAGCTGAAATATGTCAATTGCACATCAAACGGCAGCTAGAAGTTGGGGCGAATGCTAGCGAATTGAGTTTAGTTTTGGTGTAATGTAAATTTGCTCATTTAACTGCCTTATAAGTCGCGCATCATGAAGCTAAAGAATGCTGTAAGAAATTGGAGGAATGTCATGTGATAACGATCGGGTCGGGAAATATGTGATGACATTTGAATTAACATTAATGTTTAGTACTGACTAATTAAAGGGGTCCAATTAGTTTGTTCAATTTTTAGTATTCAACTCACAGCAACTAGTTTACTTTAATTCTTGCTTCAGTTTCTATTTTTGACTTGGTTTTATTTGTATTGATTTGCATGGCTACGTAATTCACTTTTCCGTTCAATTAGCTTATACAAAAAATAATATATACAATTCCATTTTGTATTTTGTAATATTCTTCCTTGTACACTTTTTCCTTATTAATAAATAAGTATATTTTTTCGCAATTTGACGCAACAAATTACCTCCGAGCGACTACAAATATGTTCATGTTTAAAAAGAACTTATCTTTGTTAATAATTTTTAAGAATATATAAAATGTAACTAAGGTTAATATAAATATTTATATTTATATAGCGTAGAAGAATATAGGGAGTTCGTTTATAAACCTGTATTCCTTCTTATTTAGTTTGCTACATACAATCTGTTGATCACGATAGTGTTGCTCACTTCAAATGATTATAAAGGTGGTTATTAATTATTCACAACACTTGTAGTTTATTTTCAGACTTCATTCAACAATCGTACAGAAATATGTGTGAAAACTTAAGTACCTGTAAATGTATTTATGTTTGTCCTCCAAATTAGGTTTTTTTTTCAAATTTAAGGAAATTTAGTTTAGCGAGAAAACCATTGTTAATTGAGCCATGTAATCTTTGACGATCTTTTCACGTATTCGTCAATGATTACTAAATAGTTCCTTGTTCGAAACAGTTTATTTCCTCAGTCGAACAGCTTGTGTTTAGACACTCAACAATAGACTGATCATCTGTGAATCATGTATGGCAACAATCGTTTAAATCTAAAGTGCTTACTCATTAGCACATGCGATTACTGATTTTCCCACTATATGCATGTTTCTTTAGACTATATATTTAAAAAGGTAGCCAATACTAAATTAAAGATCAGTTGGAGAACTAATGTGATCATTCAATCGATGTGTGAGTCCTAGTATATAGTATGATCATGATTTTTTTTTTAGTGTTTTTGCATTTTCATTTCCACCCTCTGGCAACCGCGTAACTGATCGTGATCAATTTGTAGCCATTGCTAATCTCGACACGCCTCGCTAAAAAACTACCCAATATGGTTGCGACATATGTTTTGAGCCGCAGATCAACAATGTTTCTATATATATACAACCGACCGGCGATGGTTTTTTTCGGGGCTACGTTGCGGGCTTATCAGTGGCATGAATGAACTCACGATCGATTGATGTTAATACCCTCGATTGGGTAGCGTTGACATTCCAAGGCGCCTTCCACATTTTATTGACTGAACAATGGGTAACAAGCATGGTGTGGCTCACTGGGGAGGAGGTGGGGAAAGGGGGAGGGGGCTGTGTTTATAAATGTTTTCATAATACAAATTAAAGTTAAGAACCTGTTTCCATTGGCGCACAGAGTTGCCGCAGTCGCCCAGAGGGGAGGAGCATCATTTAAATGACAATAAAAGTATAAAATCATTTAAAATATTACGTATACGCCACAGCCGGTTCGTGTTTATTATTTATGTGCTCGAGATGAAAACAAATTGCACGCGTAATTGTGCTTAAGTGGCCCAAAAGCCTCAGCCACTGCCTCACATTGGGCATATTTATTGAAAAGCCATGGAACCGACCGACGACAGCATTGACGGACGGACGAATGGACGTTTCCAATATTTTGAGTGGCTTGTCAATTGTTCTATAAATAAAACGGCAATATTTACGCTCTTGTGTCAATTGTTTTAATTTGTCGATTGTTTTCACTGTTTTGCAACACTTTTTGGGGCTCGCGTCTAGCTAACGTTTCGTATTGTTCTTTATTTGTATATTATTTTATTTTGTTTTTGTTGTTTGTTTTTATTTGCGCCCAATTAGCCGCTGTAATTGCCCGGTAGGGGGCGTCCCCAATGCCACACATTGGCATTGTTTTTGTACCTTTTTTTGCTTTTCTGTTTTCGTTTTATTTCTCAGAATGGGTTGGCATACAAATCGACCATTAATCCGGTGTGCGATCATAAAAATGCTAATTAGCATTTAATACGATCGTTTTGCATAGCTGTTTAGTTCCAATGACCGATCAATGTTTTGCATATGACTGATAAGAGTAAGCTATTAGATAAGTAAATGTGTCAAATAGCTAAGGGGTAGGATTATGTGATCAAGATTACCCAAATAATAGCTCTTGCAACAAATAAATTAGGTTGTTTATCTGAAAAAAAAAATATTTTAATTTTTTATTAGAATAAATAATCGTTTGTTCTGACATGATTTTAGTTTTACATGTCTTTAGTAATCTTATTGTTCTTAAAGTAAATAAATAACTTATACAAATAATGGCCAGATGTACAGATGGACAAAAAAATTTTAAAGATGTATATATTTCTTTTAGATCCCTTTTGTGTACTATTTCTTATGAGGATCAGTGATTGTTAGTAATCGATAAGCATCGAGTAATCTGATTTACCTATTTTTAAAAGTTGTATATGTGACAAGTAGTTATAAATAATCACTAAACTTAAAGAATAAATTGAGTTCTTTTATTTTATAAAATAAGAAAGTAAATGGATTCGATTGTGAACGTAATCAGTCAAATATTTTATTTTAATTGTTATCATTATATTATTATCATTGTTGATAAACAAAAGACAATCTAAAACAATATATACATATAAATTTAATATGATGACTGATCATCAGTGATCGAAATAAGCCAATCATTTGTAAAAAAAATTTACCTTATCGAACTTAAAAAATACTTGAGGGTTGTTATAAGATTATGTTTACATAAAAGTTAAGATGATAATGACCTTAATCTTCCTAAATAAGTAATTATAAATACTTTTTCTAAAAGTGATCCGTTGTTATTTTAACTATAATGTCATAATATCATAAAAAATGTTTTATTAATCGTTTAAAAACACAATTCATAAAGCTCAGTCCCTAAACATAAATTTAAGTGGTTGACGATTCCGAGTCAAAAAAGTAATTTATGCGATCAGCTCTGTTATTTTTGTTTGCTGCTCCTCAATTTTTGAACCGATCTTCACCTTGTCAAGGGGCAAATTTTAATGTTTTTACACCTACGCAAAAAACCAAAACACAAATGTTTACACTGAAAAGTATGAAGTATGAAGTATGAAATGATTATCGAATGAAGTTAAAGGTGAATCGATTAGAATTAATTAATTCAGCCAAATTCTTCGACAACTCTCTCTTATGTCTGAAAATAAAATGAAATTCAAAATCAAAATATCAATTTAAATTTTTTTTCTTAGTGTAAGTTATAGGCTGCTCTAACAAGCTATTAGTTCAGACTGCGAGTGATCTTCACGTTCTTTAGCCTGTTCTTCACTTTGATACTTCTAGATCAGAGCAATTTTGCATGCCAGCTGTTGTCTCATCTACTTCAGCGTCTTCTTGGCCACTCTTTGCGGCAACCTGATCTCACTGCCTGAACCTGATCGTTGATCTTCTGGCCCCCTGATACCGTTGGCATCTTCGCATTTTCGCTTCTCCATTGGCAGCCCACTCGGGGATGCTTCTCGTAAAACCTGCTTGCTAATCGTTTATGGCTCACCTTTGCCGTGTTTAGATTTGGCGTATTTTTAGCTTTTCATTTCGTTCGAGTTGAAATTGAATTGAATTGAATTATTGTCTAAGCGCAGCCAAAAACAACAGCGAAACAGACGCCAGACACAGAAATGTGTCAAGAGTTGTCTGTGCCAGTTTCTCCGGTGCGTTCTTGGCATTTGGACTCTTGATTAGTATTTATGTATAATAACAAAAATAACATACGCAAAACGAGAATCGAGATATCAAAATAAAAAAGTCAAAATAAATACAAATTAAGAGCACAAAAACTCGCCCTGTTATCGTAAAAGACTTAAGGCGTGGTTGTCGTTTAGCGGCGATAGGCGAGCGGTTCCTCAGGCAATAGACCCATTCGAAAAGCCGCCAAGTCATGTAATGTTTGTATATCTATATAGATACCTTAGTCGAATGACAGAATGGGGTGTATTTAAGAGATATAATAAATATAAATTTAAGATTTAAGTAAATCTGGCTATAATATATATCAGATTGTATTCAGGTCCACATTTATTATTAAGTTTTTATTAAACTGAATGTGATAAAAAACAGCTGACGGCTGTGTTCATAATGAAGCCAAAGAGATCAATAACCTGCCCTAAATATTTATATTCGAGAAAAGGGTTACACAGCACGCAGAATGAGCCAAAAATGTCGGACAAAGGCCAAAGAGAAAGAGAACATAACATAAAGGATATGAGTATAAATAAATGTTGCTACCGAAATTCATCTTAAACAGTCGGAGTCAATTAATTAAGCAATAAACTTTTTTGGCACACATTTATATATATATATTTATATATATATATTTTTTTATATATATATATTTAGATATATATCAATTAAAAGGGTATATTTAAATCGAGAAAGTAATTCTGTGATATATTTGATAAATTTAATGAATCATCTAAATATATCTAACAATAACACATACTGAAATGTCAATTATTTGTGTCTCAGCCGTTTTCATTTAAATAAACAAACTGCGTATCAAGTTAAAATTTTCCAGTGGGACCTGTTAACGGCTGCTAATTTGTGTGGGTCGACATTTAGCATGCTGCAAGCAAAATTTGGGTTGGGTTAAGATTCAGAATTGACTGAAAAGCACGAACGGTGGGAATTGACAAGCATTTGAAGACAACTCAATTAAAAAAAGATCTCGTATGCTGTCAATCGGTTTATGTTGCATCTGATATTAATCACTAATATGCTCTATCTCTCTCACATTGCAGGTGTGCGTTTAATCCATTGAGCAACTTCCACGTGGCGGCGGTTCTGAAAGAAAGCCGCCTGGATGCGTTTTTGCTTTGATCGGCTGTGCTTCGCGACCAAGCGGCCAGCCAACAACAGCAGCAACAACAACAACAACAGCCACCAGCACAGCAGCAGCAGCATAGCGGCATCAATGAGCCGTGCAGCAGTGGCAGCAACAGCACAAACACAAATGCACCAAACGCATACGCAACCACCGCACCACCCGTCACTGTCTATGCCGAATACCAAAAGCTGCAGCCAGCGATAATCAGCAGAGACGACACCGAGGCCAAGCCGCCGGACATCTCAGAGAGCAGTCGAGAGCAGCCGCCAACGGCAGCACCCCAATCAGCCGCACCGAGCACCGCCACAACCGCCAGCACCGCCGCACCACAGCGCCGTTATCGGCGCCACAGCAGCGCCGAAGATCAGCCGCGAACGAAAGCGATTGCGATTCCGATTTCGATTCCGTTTCCGAAAGCGAATTCGAACACGAATTTGCGAAAAGCGGTCAGCATGCAGCAGGAGCCGAACGCCAACTATCAGTTTCAGCCCGACCTGGGTCTGGTGAACATCGTCAACAACAACAACAACAACAACAACGGCAACGGCAACAATAATTTTAACAACAATAGCAACAATAGCTTTGCCCACAACAGCGGCGGCATCGTGACGCTGCCCGCTGCCAACAGCATTGGATACCTCGGCCTGGAGCATACATCGTCCGGCCTCCGTCTGATACCCGCCCCGGGTCCGCCCTGCCATTCGGACGTGCTCACGCATACGCTGATCTACGGCACACCGCCCTCGGGCACGCCGCAGCAGCTGAACACGGATCCGCGCAGCCTGCTGCACCAGCAGGAACTGCAGCTGCAGCAGCGCTACCAGCAACTGCAGCAGTTGCAGGCCCAGACCCAGGGCGTCTACACGGCCTCCGGCAGTCCCGTGCCGGTCCTCTATCAGCCGACGCCGACCAGTCAGCCGGTGGCCATACCCGGCGCCTGCCACTCACCCACCGCCCAGCCGCAGCAGCAGTTGCAGCAACTGCAGCAGCAGCAACAGCAGCAGCAGCAGCAACAACATCTGCAGCAGCAACAACAGCAGCAGCACCAACAACAGCCGCCCACATCTCTGGCGCTGGCCCAACAAATGCAGGGATTGCGCATCTCGAACTGCACGCCGGGCGGCAGCTCGGCCACGCCCTCGCCGGTGGGCCTGGTCGACATGATGAGCAACAGTACGTATGTGGCGGCGACGCCGCAGGAGGAGCGCTTCCTCCAGATCATACAGGCCAAGGAGATGAAGATCCAGGAAATGCAGCGCGCCCTGCAGTTCAAGGATAACGAAATCGCCGAACTGCGCTCGCATCTCGATAAATTCCAGAGCGTCTTCCCCTTCAGTCGCAGCAGCGCCGCCGGCTGCGCGGGCGCCGGCGCGGCGTCCCCCGGCGCGGGCAATGGCGCCGGCGCTGGCCCCACCACTGCCACGGGCGCCACACGCAAGTCGGGCCAAACGTTTCAGCGCCAACGCGCCCAGGGCATCTCCGCGGAGCCCCAGAGCGAATCCTCGGTGCTCGATCATGTCAGCTTTCCCAAATACGAAAAGGACGAACGGTGAGTAACATATTTGATATTTGTTTCTATTGTGCTACAAAATGGAATGGAATGGACGTCAGTTTATGGCATTCCGAAGAGCATTTTCGCCTACATTTATTTTTTTTGATAATTTAGTGTATTTTAAATACTCTGAAATAGAAAACAAATTTATCGTAGGAAATTTAAGTTTAATATTATTTGTAAATTATATTATTGATGTTAGTAATTTAGTTGAGAAATCATAGTAAATAACACTTAATATAAACAAATAGAAAGAAACGATACAACGAAATTGAGACATTTAGGGGACTTTGATTGGACAGTTTATTTTGGTTGATAAATGCCATAATGGGAAAGTAAAAAGAACCGAAACGGAGGGATATGAATTGAAAAAATTTTAGGAATAGTTATAGCAGGTTTTTTTTATACGTCAACATTTTCTTGTAAGGAGTATATGGTAAAATTGATGGGGACATTTTACATATACTTTATTTTAAAAGATTAAACTTCTATATTCAAACTGTTTTTATTTTTATTTTGAGCATTTATAGGTAATACAATAACGTTCCCCTTTATTTACTGTCTATATTCAAAAAGTTATCTTAAAACACAGAAATAATAACTAATAATAATAGAATAAGAAACAAGTCAGAATTGATGAAATACTAATTGAATTGAGAATACTTTTCTCGAAACATCTTACCTTTTCTTTTTGTCTGTAATGTCTCAACAAATTCTCATTTTCGCTCGTGAACTTTTCGTTACTTAGTTCCAGCAACAATATTACACAATATTCAAGTGATATTGAAATTTGGAACGCTGCTGATTACAGCGAGTGAAAGATCAGCGCTTCTCACAGACAGACCTCAGAGCTAGCTGTAGATTAGCGGCGTATTATGACTATTTATATATAAATAAGTATATATATTTAGCATATATATTTAGCCTATAGAGCTGTGGCGATAATGATCATCATTAGCGTCATCGGCGACGATCTTAATCAATAGCAGCAACTGTCCCAAAATGCGTTTATTAAAAATTGTGCTGACAGTCTGGCGGGTTCACAGTCCCCCAGCGCCCACAAATCAACAAAATGGCCTTGGCCAGTGTCATATACTATATGTATATACATATATAAAGTCCTATATAGTCAGTGCCAAATGGGCAGCTAGCACACGATTTTATTGCGTCATGTGGCAAGATTTTGATATTTTTTAACAATTTCTTTTTATAACATTTTATCGAAAGAAAGAAAAAAATAGCATTCAAATCTCTTCAAAGTTTTGTAAAGCAAAGGTAGAAAATATATATTCGAATATTGTATACCCTTGCCATAATGTTTGCAATAATTTTTGTATTCAGATATTCAATTTTATTATTAATTGCCCATCGTAAAAGAATGACAAATTTTGTGTGCATATAATCATAATATTTATCTATATGTTGTATCAAAGTTCATTAGCTGGTCGTATTGCCCACGCCAAGGCTTTTAGAGATATGTGAAAAGGCGTGGGTGTATCTTTTTTGTCTTTTTCTTTTTGCCAGACCGATCTGAACTGATCTCTGGGGTCTACGATTTTCACACTTGGCGGCTGTCTGGACGATGGTTCTTTGGAACAATTTGTTTGTGTTCTTCTGCTTTGTTTGCTATGGAAACATAAAAGCATAAATATTTATTATATTTTTTTCGGGTTTTTTTTTGTTGCTTTGAGATGTTTCCTGCATTGGCTGCGGCAGTCGAGCAGATCGTTTGAGGGCGACACGCGCGCCCAATTGGCTGTCAAAGATGGCCTATCCGCCTGCTATTATACAGCCATTAAATTTTCGAAATTAGACAGCGGAAAATTGTTAACATCTTGGAATTTGGTTAATCTAAGCTATAGAGGTATCAGGTTCTAAGGGAAATCAATAAAATAAACGCTGAAATTAATTATCAAAATTTTATTCAATATTATTATCACATTTTTGTTCAAAGCTATATATGTATTGCTAAATTCATTCATATTCGCATTGATTTTAGTAAAAAACGTTTAAAATCTAGAAGAAAATGTTCTAACGAAGCCAACTTCTATAGATTCTACGATTAACTCCAAATGTAGATCATCAATAGTAGAGTGGGATGAGTTGTTTAAAAGTCGTCTATGACTAAGAGTTTAAATGTGAGAGTAAATAAAGAGTTAATTAAAAAGTTAAGCTGCTTCCTCATAGTATTATAGAATGGGAAATCGTTTTAACTCTCGTTTTAAAGTAAAGCTTAATATATAATTCGGTTTTGTTTCGTAAGAAATTAATATCTTAGCTTCCAAGGAAGGAATAATATGCTAATAAGTAATCAACTTATACACAGAACAAAGCTTAATTTGATAATACTTCTTTATTGAAATAATCGTCGATTTAACCATCAATAACAATACTTTAAGTAGATCCTCAATTGATCGTCTTGACCTTCTTGCGAATATCCAATTCATGTAGCTGCACTCGGAATGCAATTGGCGACAATTTGAATGCGTATGCAAATATGCATATATTTGTCTATCTGTGACAAATCTGCATTTGGCATTAAATAATGCCGCAAATTTGTTAGCTGGACGCAATTTATGCGATTTTCTGGCCAATCGCGAACTGCTGACACAATCACTGAAAATCGCGGCAAATTGAAATCCGACTGGAAATGCGTTGTCAACAATTCAGCCTTTTAATGGTCAAAATTCAATGCGACAGGCGAAGGGGGGAGGGATGGGGGTGGTTAAGATGGAGGGGGCGCAGCACTGGACGACCAGTTGACCAACTCGGTGGACACTCTATCTATGACTAAAATCTATGCCGCAGCCGGCGCCGCCGCCGACGCCGTTGGCAACGCGTGTGTGCAACAGGACATTTTTTGACACTTGCATGGCATAAATCAAATGCGCCGCAGGCCGCAAGCGTTCCTCGACTCCACTCGAGTCGACTCGGCTGACCGCACATTGGTTGGCTTCGAGACCCACTTCGCCAAGTGGTCTTTGGGGCCATTTACACGCCGTAAATGCGGCATGGTGGCTTTCAGCGGGGCCATCTAATAAATAATGCCAGCAAATTGTGCGAAATTGTGTCAACTCTGGCGCTGTGTGTGTCACAGGGGGTCGCATGAGAACTTGCTATACGCATTATAAAAACGTTGTCGAAGGATGACCAAGAGCAAAGCTTATGTAAATGTAGCGCAAGTAACTTGCTTAAGTCACCTAAGATAACTGTATAATAAGCCGCAATTAAGCTTAGTTCGTATAAGTCAATTTATAATCATGAGTTATTTAAATAACTTTTTCGCAATGCGCGTTTCAATTTCTCAGAGCTAAAGGTTATTATTAATATTATTTTACTTATAAAAAATTGTGAAATTTACTTATTGGACATAAGTTAAGCAGAATCTCAAAAACGATCTAAACTATAAACTATTGCAATAACAGTTGAATAGTATAGTATTGATATCTGGGTTCAAACAAGCACAAAATAATAGCGAGAAATAAAATTCTTTCGTTTTATATACATTTTTTATTCCGCATTTATGATCAATATATTATAGCATGGCTAGTTATGCCAAAAATATAATGACTTCCAAATTATAAAAATAAGAGATTTAAGTGTTACAAAATTACGGTTTCACATAAAAGCAATTTTTAATTATTTTGTTTTTTGATAGACATGCACAAATATTTATAGTAATAATAATGATGAATTGGTATTTAGTATAATTTTTGGATTATTAATAGTAAAGCAATCATTTAAAATCATGCAAATAGTCCATATATAATTGTTGTTATTCAAATAAGAAATATGAAATTGGCATGCTCTGATTTCGGGTTTGATTCTATAATATATGCTATATTATTTAATGGCAATATTCAAATTATATATTTTGTAATGGTGTTTGTTTAATAACTTATAAAGCTGAACCTGCTTACGTTGATGATGGCATTTGATGTATTTGGCTCTTAGAGATTAAAAGGTATTAATGGACTCAAATATATGTTGACAATTTCAAATTTCAGGCACCCTTAGAGTATGCTATAGAATTTGTTTTAAATGAAAGGGTGCAATTTACGTACAATGTTTTAATATGGGTGACTGTAATTTGTCAATCTACAGTCTAGAATCTACAATCTTTCCTAAATAAATCTTCGTAGATATTATTAAAATATTATTTTATCTAAATTCGATAGATATAGATATTTGTTGACCTTCTCTGATAACGTCCCTAAACATATATTTGCTATAATATGAATTTTATGAATATATGAATTATATTGATTTGAGAAAACTCTTGGTACACAAATTAAGCTCACAAACAAAAATATAACAAGAGTTTTATTTAGAATTTCAATATCCATATACCTCTCGTCTGTTCAATATAAAAAACAGTAACCCCCTTGTACCCATTTTCAATGAGGGCATTAAAATGTATGTACCCTTATCTATTATCTATTAATTTGTCTGCCTTTTTGCCAAACAAGTAGCTCTCTCACTGCCTAATCAACTCTACTTTGTAGGTGTTAAATGCAATTTGACAGTTGTCCATAAATTATCGCTTAAATTATGGCTATCCACAACCACTTTTAACTTACAAGACTTGCGAGTAATCTTTATTATCTCACATTACATTCGCATATATCATGCATGTCTCTGCGGTTTTATGTCGATGGTCTCGAGCGACAAGTTCGAGTTTCAGCCGTTGCTAATAACTATTTGCACTTTCAATTTGGACTGAAACCAAAAGCCAACTTCAAATTATTGAACGCACCCGCAATTCTCAGGCTCCAAGATCTACAAACCTTCAGCTTGAAGCCAAAGGGGGCTGGCTCTGGAAAAGGTGCAGCCCCGACTCGTTGGCGTGAGGGGGGCCGGGGGAGGGAGGGGCACCAGAGCAGCCTTGGCATGCCTTTGCACAAATGAAATCAAATTTACGCACAAATATAGTCATATAAATGGTTATAGCTTCCGATAGACAACTGGAACAGTGCCAGCCAGGCCTGGCTGCCAGCACGCCCCGTAGGTCTAATTGAAGCTATTAATTGTTTGGCTCGCCCGCGGTGGCATGGCCAGAAAGTGGCACCCTGCCACACCATCCAGCGAACGAGCGAACGGGCCAACGCTTGCACCGTGGGTAACACAAATTGCACACCACATGCATTGCTGCGTGCCCCACTGCTGCGCCAATGATAATTTACGCATAACAAATGGATCGCAGTCGCAGAATGAACGACTCAATGAATGCCCTGTAAATTATGTGAGACATATTCAAATGTAAATTACAAAATTACATCATTTATATTTTAATATTAATATTAAAATATTAAGAATATTAAGAATTTAGTTTTTGTGTTTAAACAAAATTCATTTAATTTTTTTTCAATGTATATTAAAATTATATTAATTGTATAAAATATTATAAATGTTGATGAAAATCAAAAAGAGATAGTTTGCAGTTTACAAAAGTTATTGAAATTGAGATCTGTTGAATTTCACTTATCCACCTTGGATTTTAAATATTACTTTTCTGCACAATCAATACTATTTCTCCAAAATATCTTTAAGGCTTATTTAAGCCAAGTCAAAATTATCAACTTGGATTCAATAACAATTTTCCATCCACTTTATGCTCACTGTTTTCTACATTTTAAAATGAAGTTAATAGACTCTTTAAGCTCCTTGGTTGGCCCAGGTATTGTAAATGCAACTTGTGGCGTTGGAACAGCGCCGCGGGTGTTGCACCAACAGCATCGCTGCCACAGCCCCACACCGCATGGAACTCCTAAAGTCGAACCCGTTTCGGGTGCCCAAATAAACTCTCTGTCGGGGCGTTGAAATCTAATACGCATTTTTCTTTCGCAAAAATATAAAAACGGCGCTTGCAGCGTACGAAATTAAATTGGTCTCTTCCCAGGCATCGGCACCAGCACCAGCTTACCGGCACCTACTACGTTTACACTGTTAGAAATCTTAGAGTAAATTCTAATAATGTGACATATAGGTATCAATTATTATTATTTAATTTTGTTAAATGCTGACAAATTTTTGGAGCCATATTTAGGAAGGTTTTTCGAGAAATTAAATATATATTATGTGTTATATATTAGAAAAGTATATATTTTTACCTACGTATCTGTCATAGTCGGCTTTCTAGCACTAATACTTTTGCCTGTTCTAAAATCCCCAACTGCATAAACAGCTTAATTTAAAGATCAGTTTAAATTGTAGTCAAAAATTTTCCAAAGTGTATATACTTGGATTGCAACGTCGCCGTTGGGTGCGTGACTGTCGCGTATCGGGTAGCTTGTATGTTTATTAAATTTTTATATTTTAATTGTAAGTGTTGTCTTGTGTGTGCCAAAAATATGCGAGTACCTGCCAAACAGGCAGCACAGCTTGTCCGGTGGTTGAGTGGCTGGCTGGCTAGTTGGCCCGTCCTGGCCAACGAGCCACAGGTGAACTCATCATCCACTATCTTGGCCAGGTACGCGTAAAAATCCTTGCTATGCGCATGCGCAACGTTGCCACATTTTACAAATTGGGTGTCCACAGATTGGAGCCACCCCAACGACGACAGGCGCGTTACGCCTGATTTCAAGAGTTGGCTTTAATTAATCGGCCCAAGTCGATTCGGCTGGCTGCCTAGTTGGCTGCCTGGCTGCCTGGTTGGTTGCTTGGTTGTCAAATTCGCTGACAGATAAAGTCATTTGACATTTACAGGCATTGGCAACATGGCACGGCTACAGTTGTGCGGCCCCCTCTTCGATCCTGTCCCTCGCTCCCTACCATACAATTTTCAAATTTGTTTTAAATTCATATCATAGCAATTTTGGTGTTATTTTTTATTTTCGCACAACGACAGCAACTTGTTGTATTGCTTGTAAGCCAAACTGGCGAACCAGATAAAAAACGATTTATATGTGTCAGCCGCGAAATTAATTGGCCTTTTGACTTTGTCAGCGTCGAATGTGCAGAATACTTGTTAAGACCACGACTGATCATTTTAGGACCTAACCATTGACAGTTTGCTACCAAAGTGGCCGCAACTGTAACTAATTTTGTGATATACATATGTCTCTATATCTATGCACTTATCTATTTACAGCTCCCGTGAACTTATCAAAGCGGCCATTTTGGATAACGATTTCATGAAGAATTTGGACTTGGCGCAAATACGGGAAATCGTCGACTGCATGTATCCGGTTAAATATCCAGCCAAGAATCTAATCATCAAGGAAGGTGATGTCGGCAGCATTGTATACGTTATGGAAGGTGAGCTAAATAAAATTATTTTAAATATTTATTTGTTGGAGTACTTGTAGAGTTCATGCTTAGGGACTTATCAGAGCTTTAGTTTATGATTGGATAAGTTTATTTTCACATTCCCTTCTCATACCTTTATTTACATTTATTAACCCTTATTCTTACCTCTTTGTATTGGGTTGAAAATGGTTAGAAGATCCCCTAATAATCAAAATGTTGCTTTATATTCACTTCGAAATTGAAGAAAATTGTATCATAAATACTTTGGGATTAAGCAAACTGATTTTTCCCCCACTGTAATAACTTTTCAAATCAATCTAGATTGATTTGTTGTCCAAATACTGTGAGAAATTTTCGAAAGTCAAAATTACTCTAACAAAAACTCAAAAACGTTCACAATCTTTAAATTTTAGTCGTTTGTTCATATCGATTTAATTTTAAATCAGTTGCGTTTGATATTGAAAGCTTTTTAAAATTGAAAATATTTTTTGACATGTTTTCAAAGTCTCTCAAATTTATTAAAAAAATTAAGAAGACAGTTTTTTGCAAGTTTTCTATGTGCCTGAAGCATCTTAAAAACTGTGTTAAGATGGGTATGTATTGAAACTGATATATCTTTAAAATAAAAAAAGGAATAGTTATATTCCGAGTGCAGATATATATACTTTTCTCTGTTTTCATACAAAATTAAAAATTTTATTAGATTGTTTCTATACGAGAATTATTATATAGTAGCTCAAATTTTGTGTTGCAGGAGGCAGATAGACGGACAAATATATTTCTTTTGATTTCTGATTTCTGCAAGGGTATCTTGCTGTTTGACACTCTTAAGTATGCAATATTTTATCTCAAGTGATCTTGTAGCACTTTTTCGCGCCGCCCACGAGTATGCAACAGAAAAAGTAAAACTGTTGGCTGCATTTATTATTTCTTTCCCTGTTCACTCCCCTCGCCCAACCTCTTCCTCGTCGTCTGTCTGTGTCTGACACCCACGGCTGTCTGAGTTCCGTCTCCTGATCGTGCCACTCGTTGTGGCAGATAAGTAGCGCCTACTTCGACAACAGACTGCAGCACATGCGCAGCTGTGGCATCGATTCGGTTGACTCCGTTGGCTGTGCCCTCCCAGAAATGCGCATGCGTCGTGGTCGCACCCACACAACCCGTCAAGAAGTTCACAAGTTTGCCATACCAGCGAAATGTCAGCGGTTGGGCTGCTGCTCCTAAATATAGTTTTACGATTTTCCTTTCGCTTGTCAATACCCTGTGTCTATTCAAAATGGGTGTAATTGAGTTGAATATTTGAATTAGAAAATATTTATAGAAAGTAATGAAAAATATTTAATTCATATGAGAAAGATGTATGAACTGAATATTATATATTGTTATTTAGGAATGTGTGTATATGTGCAATCACATTCATATCTATATAAAGCGTTGAATTAAAATATATACAAGATACTTGATAATATTTGCCTACAGGGTATTTTTGAGTCTAGCAATTATGTCGAGTGCATTCTAATATGTGTTTGTTGCTGTTTTTGGGTGTGCTTGTCTCTAATTGTTGTTTTAAATATTTGCACGCCAAATTTTAAGTTTACTTAGATGCGAGTTTAGGATTGGCTTTTGTTGTAGCTGTTCGTGTTAATTTAGTAGCCGACTTAATTTAGCATTTTAATTGCGTCAGCAACAAGCTAATTGCATTATGTACAAATTGCAAAGTCGACAACGAACCGCCAAAATCAAGAAGAAGAAAGTTAAAGTTGTGTTTCCTCATAAAAACTAAAATCCAATGATGATTCATAATGATGATCACGCTGTTGATGATGATGATGATGATCATGCAACGCCACCGACAGTTGCTTCCTTAATCTGTGCAACCTCCGCACTTGAAAGCCGGCTGCACTAACTATGGCTGCTCCTAGCCCGCTGCCCGTTCCTCGGGTGGCGAAAAAATAAAATGAAAAAAATCCAAAAAACAACATATGTCATGGCAGCTGTTGCTGCTGCAGGCTGCAAACCAATACACACTCACATTGCGGAAAGAGAGTGAAATAAATATGGAGAGCGAGAGTGTGAGCGTCAGCAAAACTCTCATCTTACATGATGATCGTGGCAGCAGATGTGCAAAAACTGCGAATGCCGGCCAAACGAGTGAGGCAAATGCGCTTCATGTGAATGAATGAATTGGAATGATAACCCAGTACTCATGACTGTGACAAGTGAGATAAGGCAAGTACATTTACGTACCTTAAACACTGAGATAAGAAAATCATTTGGTGGCAAAAATTGGAAATGATTATAATAAAGGCCGCTATGTCTGTGTCTATTTAAGCGTAAATAGTTGGAATTAATTTAGAAATACTTACAAATATGCCAATTCTCATCGAGACTTAAGGTATTTTGGAAATCAAAGGTAAAATAAATTGGGGACAATATTTAAATAACAAATACAAGTTGAATCTTTGCACGTCGTTTATAAAAAAAACATTTTTATATTTATTTAAGTGTTTGCGTCATACTAAAAAAACGACACGCGCTTAACAAAAATTTAACAACAAACATTTCTGCAAATAACGTTTTTTTTTTTGATGATAATAATATAATTCAGACGTCAGTCGAACAAAATGAGCTAATTAGACATATGCAAGACACATTGGGGGAATAAACCAATCAAATAATCTAAGTAACATATCAATTAGGTGTAGCTGATCAATGAGTCGACCTTGTCGCACCGACTCAGCGCACTTGTTTGTGTTTACGCCTTACCTGCATGCTCGTGCGTGTGTGTGTTTGTGCGTACGTTAGTTGCTCTCAAAAGCGCACACACGTTTTTTGCCAAGTGGCTCTCTCACCCGCATACACGAGCCTCGCTCAGCTGTGTGCTGCTTGCCGATCTCTCCCGCATCCCAATCACTCTCTTCGTCTCAGTTTCGCTCGCCCGTTCGGTCTCTCGCACGCGAGCCGTTCGAATCACAACCGAAATCATTCGTTCAGCAGCCAGCGTAGCAAGTAAACGTGCGAGGCGCATGCGCGCTCGGCCTGCAAACAAAATAACAATAGCAACAAAAACACAAAAATTACTCGTGCTTTTTCTTATCGTGCGTGAGCCGTGTTCGTGTCGTTTTGCATGCAGCTTTTGTTTTTGCATACTGTGTGCACGCTTCGTCGCGCGTGGAATATTACAAGAACAAGCCCAGCCCACATTAAGAGGGGCACACACCAGTAAAAGTAGAAGAATTCATAATATACTACACATACATGCATATTTGTAGACATAATAAGCACACACCGACAATTACAATGACTTTAACACGTTTTTATTTTTTGCGCTATTTTCAACAACACAATTACATAAACACTTAAACATTTGCTGTTGTTGTTTTATTTGTGGTTGTTGTTCGTGCGCCCCATTCTAAAATCAACAACAAGCGAACGAACAAAATTTCCCATGTGTTGTTAAAAAAAAACCAAATCGAAACCCGGCTATAAACCAGAAATTATGTAGAAAAGCCAGCGACGAGCAATGCG
Organism: Drosophila robusta; assembly: GCA_035043565.1. NCBI lineage: Eukaryota > Metazoa > Arthropoda > Insecta > Diptera > Drosophilidae > Drosophila > Drosophila robusta. The sequence goes on along the minus strand of JAWNMW010000583.1, from coordinate 3,739,522 downwards.
GTTTCTACGAATTGCTTTGGCTCGAAGAATTCTTGAAAAGTAACAACGTAAATACAAAAAATAAAAACAAAAGTGAAAGTGCATTTAAAAAAAAAAAACAAAACCAACTCCTGTGTGTTGCAGTCTGTGGGCGTGTTAAAAGTACACGGCAGCTAGAGATCTCTAAAACAGAGACACAGACACTGCGAAAAGAGAGGTAGAGAGCAAGGGACAACAGCTGGAGTTACAGTACATTTGCTCTTTATATATATATATATATTTTTTTATTTTTTATGTCGATTGAACGAAAAGATCACTTGAAGAATTCCGGTTTTTGTGGTTTTTCTCAGTTGTTGTTGCTGCTGTTGCTGCTGCTGCTGCTGTTGCTGCTGCTATTTGTTTCATGTTGTCTGCCCCCTCACATTTGGCGTATTTGTATTTTGTCGGTCATTGGTCCGAAAAAGTGTAGACAAAAAAATACTTTTGTGTATATCAAACACTCAACTAAAGGTTCAAGCCAAAAAAAAATGCCAAATGTCGGCTGCGAAAAAGATCGAAAAACCCGTAACTTGACTGCAAAACAATTAAATTGATATACCCGCCGAGATAATATACATACAGAAACACATGCCCGCTGATATAGAGCCCATCAGCAGAGTCGTGCAAGAATGTAAAGCGTTAAGAAAAACAGATTTCGCAGCACATTATTTAGATGAAACCGGCGAAGAAATGCGGAAGACGTGGGCAGCATTTCATAAAGTGTGCAAAAGAAATATCAAAATTTAAGCCAGCATTAAATTAGAAATCGTGCGAAAGCCAAAGACAATCGAAAACCCAACCCAACATGACAAAAACAAACGGAAAGAATAATTGTTTTCGAAGTGCAGAAGAATAAATACCCTTGCAAATATTTTACAGATATTTTACTTGTGGTAAAATTAGGTTAGATTTTTCGAAAAACAACTAATTTCATTTTTAATCAATGATAAAAGTTTTTTCTATGAGAAACTAAAGTTTATTAAGTAAGCTTGATCAATAATTTATCTAGTACGCCATGAGGTCTAAAATGTCGCACGCCTTGTGACAATTTTCAAACACCCTCGGCTAGGGTATAAAACAAAAGTCACAGACAACAAAGTGTGTTAATGTCGTGCGTTTTGTTACGTTCGGATTCTGTTTTGTGCCCCATTTGACTTCTTCACTGCGCAGCTCATTTGTCTCAAGCGATCGTTTAGCTGGAGGGAACTACGTCCATTAATCGGAACCGCCAGGTCGCCAAGGGGAACTCTCACTTTCCCAGTAGCTCAGAGGCAGCATTGCGATACGCCAACCGAGCCGCGCTTTTCACTCGAGTGATTAAGTAACTTGCGATGGAGCCCCGGGCTACGAATCGGCTGCCATAGCTATAGGGAAGTGAGCAGCTCATTTGGAAATGAGCGCCAATTTGACTTGAGGCCGAGTATGAAATGAGGCACAGCAAATGATAATATTTCTCGTATTACGTTTGTATCTCGGTGATCAGACGCGATCAAAAGCAATCGGCTGTGGTTAGCATATTCTACATAGAAATGTGATATTTGCAGACAGCAAACCGTTATCTTATCAGTAATTAGTGAGGTTTGCTATAGGCACAGCGATTTATAATTGAACTTCGCTGATTGAATGTATCATAAAAAAAACTTTGACAAGGCCTGATTAAATCGGAAGTTTCCTGCTTACTGTTAAAAAGTAAACTTAAATATTAAAATAAAAATAAAACCAAACAAAAATTACAATTCAATTTTCAACAATTACGATACCACTTACACTTATTAATAATATATATGATTTTAAATGCAGTTATTTCGCTGCTTAATGGTACGGGAATGGTTAGGGCATTATGTAGGCTATGCCTGATAACTTCAGGGTTTCATGTATCTTACAATTTCGTGAACTGACGCCGGAATGGTCGTCAACTTTTAAAGGTTTTGTATCAAGCATCACATTACTTGTGTGTTACATTATTTACAAATTTACACGATATTTTCATATCAGATTTGGGAATCTAAATGCCGTCAGCACATCATATATTCTTGCATCGGATGACATTAATCAGAATTCTCTGGAATAAGAATGGTTATATTTATATTGTAAAAAGATTTTAGTTTGAACATTAACTTGAGTAAATAAAAGAATATAGACTATATTAATAGAAGAATAGTGTAGAATATTTTAATAATGTATAGCACAGTCGAAATTTAATTTATTTTCACTTTATTAAAAATAAAATCACGTGTGTTGACGTTGAGTCAAATGATTTGAATTAGCAACTCTTTTAAGAAAGTGCAAATTAAGACTGCCAAAAACATGTTTTGTTTGCCCTATAAAAATGAAATACCAAAAAATCCGTGAAGGTCAATTATATTTATTAGAAAACATATCAAAGTGTTTGTGGTTAGTTATAATTGCAACTTTTACATATTTTATATTTAGTAATTATTATAATTACAAATTATAACTTGTTGATAAGAAAGTGGTTTTCTTAGTTATAATAAACTAATTACCAAGAATTACAATTCACCAAGCTTGGATTTATTCATTACGATTATAAACTTCAAATTGAGAAATGTATTTTATTTAACATGCATAAACATATTAGAAGACCTATTACAATGGCTAAAAATGATCTAATCTACAATAAAAAGATCGTTTTATTCGTTTGCGGTGGTAAATACCAGTTCCAAATTGTCCCTATTCATTGTTCAATTTGCGGCTCTTGCTGCCAAATAACAAATGTTGTTGCTAATGAGCTCACGATGATTCTAGCGAGCAGCTGGTTTGACAACAATCTAAAATTTAGATATCTATATACATATATATCAACGCTATACGATCTTTAAATCGCAGACAGGCATGCTTGTACTACCTGAAAATGTCAATCAATTTTAACTTTCTTTATATGCATAGACAAACAAAAGAAGTTATAAATATTTATTATTATAATTTACAAGCAAAAAGTGGAGGGAAAAATTGAAAATGCGGTCAGGTTAAAAAAAGTGACTCAGCCAATGGAATTTTTAATGTTGACCGTGACAGGGCGCTGTCAGCGAGGAAGAGAGGGCAAATAATAAAATAAAAAAAATATGTGTGTTTTTTTTTATTGCTTTTAGCATGTACTGTAATGTAATTGCGGACTGTCAGGCCAAAACCAAGAAATCAAGTGAACATAAAATTATGGAGCTCTTGCCCTTGGCACATAAGCAACTGCCTGTGACTAACCCCAGTTTAATTGAGGCTGGTTGCCGCGAGAGACTGGGCGCTGGTTCAGAGACCGTTACGTTTATAAATAGCCGCAGCTAAAAGCCAAATGTTAAGCGGCAAAAACTTGAAACGGCTTTTGCAAATTCTTGCGATTGTATTCAAATCAGAGACCAACTGAGAGAGACATGTGAGAGGCAGAGGGAGACTGAACGCCTAGCTTAGCCAACTTGTTGACCTTGCCCAGCAGTTTCATTAAAGCCAACTTGCGTCCATTGCAAAATCTTTTGGCCAGCTGCATTTGCTGTCTGTTTGGTTTTTTTTTCGTTTTGTTTTTGTTTGTCTTTCAAGTTGTTCAACTTTGCGTGACGGATTTCCGCATTGGAGACCCCGCGGACCCCCTCTCAAGAAAAATCTGTTTGAACTCTGGCCCCTTTGTCGGCGCCTTTCAATTTGCAAACTTGTTGTATGCAAAGAAAATTTCCATTGATTTGAAAGCTGCCTTCCTATACTTGAAATTTTAGTTTTTGTTTTCCTAGCCCGACGGCAGCTGTGTCCATTATCGATGTCAGTTCCCGTTGTCTCGCCTTATCAGCTTCAGAGCCGCGGCACGAGGTTGCGTCTCTGGCATGTCCTGATAAGCGATTCGAGTATTTACATTTCCATTCAGTCGCTAAATGTATTTTTGGACACGTTACGCAAATACTTTGTTCCACAGCAAACAAAAAATAAATGTTGTGTGAAACATTTGTTTGCTGTTTACTGATTGATGATGCGAATGAATTGAAGGTGAACAATACTCGGTAGTTATCTTTCACTCATTATTTGCTTTTTTGATCTGGCCAAAAGCAATCACGTAATTGCCTGGGTTACTCCCATTCGTCAGTTTTGCCGATCAACGTTTTGTGTATTCGCATTGTGTTAAATGGTAATGTGACATTTGTGGAGCACCTTGAAAGTGAATATAAAGGCTTGAGTATGAGTTTCACAAAGTTATTGATCAGCAGAAACTTCTCTTGTGTGGGGGAGTTGCATTTGTATACATATAATTTTCAAGTGATTTTAGTTATTACCAACACTTTATTTCCTATTTCTTATGTGCTTAAACTCTAGTTTTACCCAACACTCAATTGGAGCATTCCACATTCAAACATATTTTTTTCTTATCAGTTTTTTCTTGATCATTATAGATCGGAGAGTAATAAAAGTCAAAAGTTTATCGAAAAATTTATGTTCTTAGAATAAATCCCTTTGATATTTTTATTGATGATCGTTAGACTGGTTAGTGATCGTTGATTAGTTTGTACTCAAACACATTTAAAGTTTTTACCGAAAACTTTAGTCGTGAAATTTCTATTTTGATTCTCTTATCAAATTTTTTTAGTTATCACAGCAGATAAGTTATTGTTATTCAAAATTTTGCACTGATCACTGATCGCATGCACATTTTTTGAATGTTTACATGTATTTAAATATGTGTTTGATTCAATAAAATATCTACTTAATCTTGTTTCTTTATGATCTTAAGCGAATAAAATAAAAGTGTGCCGTGTACTGATCATCGAATAGTTTTTATAATTCAAATATAAATTACAAAGATTTATTGTTTTCGAAATTGAGTTTTTAAATCTGATCAAGGCTTGCAAATTAGTTGCCTTTAGCTTTTTTATATATATAATGCTATTTAATGTGCCGATTCAACAGGGCCCATTAATCAAAAAGGCCGTACTGGCCTGACTCTGCAATAGACTTGAGTTACTCAGTTAAACAACTGGAAAGTTGAGTGTGCATTTACTAAGGTTTCAGTTCTACAATAGCTAAACAATTACAATTGCTAAATTTCTTTTTGTTTTTCCGCTTCTTTATAAAGCTTTGCGTACAACTTGTTGCGTTCCACTTCTGAAAAAGCTGTTTAGCTCATTTGTATATTATTGTTGTTGCTTATAGCTTTGTAATTGCATGTTTCTTGTTGAGTGCTTGCTGATCAGTATTTGCTAATGGGGTATTTTGTGTGCCATATGAAGCAGCTGTGATTTTGTAAAATGCTTCGTTTTTTCTGATGATCACTGGGTAGGTAATTTCTTATTCGTTGTTCTTCAAGAAAATAGGAGTTCGGTATTGAAGATTATTATCATTTTATGCCCAAATTTATTCTTTTCATCACTCACCTGCTCAATTACTCTGCTAATTTTCTGTTTTTAATTAAGCTGAACAGACACGATCCATTTAACGATCATCTACTTGCTTTATTATTCGCTTTTAGTTTATTTATAATTAAATACAGTTCAATTATACTTCGCATAATATATAGACTACATTATTTCCAATGTTTCTTTAAAACTTAGTTTTCAATTATCATTAATTAAGTGAACGCATTTACAGGGCAAACTAATTATCTTGCGCTTAATGCTTTTAATGATCCACTGTCAGCCCAGTTCGATCATCAAAATTAACTAGATCAGCCAGTGTCCCACTTTACTTGAGGTTGTTTAACCGTCACCAGCTTCGTCATATATTTTGTATGCTCTACTCATTACCCTTTACCCTTTTGTTCATTCATAATCACTTTTGGTAGTAACTCACACTTTTGGGGCGATTCGCAATGAATTAACTGCGTGCACTCGTAAACTCGCGACTCATTGATTCACACGCTTATTCAAATTGCAAGAAAATAATTTACACCAGCGCCTAATTGTTATTAACTCATATAGCCTAACATTATGACAAGCGCTTAACTCTATAGACACACAAAGACAAAGGCAAACAGTGGGGTCTGCAAATATTGGCACAGCTGTTGCTCCGAGTTGGGTTTGGCTTGGGGCTTGCAACGAGTTAGGTTTGATTTTGGAGTTCGTTTAGGTTCGAGGCTTTTACAAAATCGAAACGTCGCGTTTTGTTTATAGTATTTATGTACATACGTGAGGCAAGCGACATGCTTGGAAAGTTTACAAAATCAGCAACAACAACAGCAAATCACTTTGGTAATATAAATAATAGAAAACCATATACAATTAGGCTGATGTCCCCAGTCGTTGTCTTATATATATATACATATATATATGTGGTTTTTTGCCGTCCACTGACTCGTCAAAATTCCGTGCGCGAATTTCACGGCATGGTTATGCAAAAGACAACAAACAACAGCAACAACAACAACAACAACAACAACGACAGCAAGAAAAGCCAAGTCGCGTCTTTTAACTAACTAAACAAATCACGTCAAATTCGTCAGCGCCGAGCCAGTGAAATCTTTGGGCCACAAGAAATCCAGTTGAAAGCAGAAAACGAAAAACAAGAAAAGCTAGAAAATTGCCCAGCGACATGAAAATCAAACATTATCCGGGCAAAGCCGTCGATGCGAGTCTCTCGCTGGAGAGCGATAGCGCGATGGGCGCCCTCTACGAGGCCAACTGGCTGCAGGCGCACCATCAGCACCAGACGCCCCGGGCCACGCCCCGCGCCACGCCCCGATCCTCGCCAGCGCAGGCGAGCAAACTCAGCCGGCAGCCGAGCAATGCGGGCAGCAGCAGCAGCAGCAGCAGCTTCCTGCTCGACGGCATCTCAGCGCTGAGCAAATACCAGATGACGCTGGAGAACATTCGCCAGCTGGAGCAGCAGGCGCAGGACAAGCGCATCGTGAGTGCCATCAAGGAGCTGAATGGATACAGGCCCTCGGCGCTGCAGCATCATCAGCAGCAGCAGCTGCACACGGGCTGGGTGGCCGAGGATGAGGATGAGAACGAGAACGGGAACGGGAACGGGAACGACAATGAGAATGGGGAGCAGCAGCGGGGGCAGGTGGAACAGAAGGTAATTACGCCGGCAGCAGCTGCCGTCAATCACTACGTGCTGGATCCGACGGAACGGCAGCGCGTGCCACGCCCACGCCAGCAGGTGTCCGTGAAGCCGCCCTCGCTGCGTCGCTCCCAAACCATGCTGCCGCATCCGCCGCCCAGCTATGCGACGCTGCGCGCGCCCAAACCCAAGCCGAAACCCAAACCCGCCTCGCACAACAACAGCAACAGCTCCTCCGCCTACTCCACGTTCTCCTCGGCGGCCGAGGATCGGCAGCCGGAGCGCGTCATCTGCCAGCAGCCGTTGCGCCTGATGCCGCCGCCCACGGAGCCGCCGCCGGCGCCGCCCGGCGCCAAGCAGCGCGCCTTCAAGCCGCTCAGCAGATCCCAGACGAGCGTCCAGCGCTACGCCACCATCCGCATGCCCAACCACTCCGCCTCCTTCTGCCGGGCGCCGCCGCGCGGAGCGCCCGAAGCGCCGGCCGTGCGGCGACACAGCTTGGAGCAGGCGGTGCAGGGCCTGCAGCTGGAGCAGCGGAATGGAAATGGGAATGGGATTGGGGGCGGGGCGGTGGTGGTGGTGAAACAGCCGGAGCGACAGCAGCGCCACCTATCGCCGGCGACCAGCAGCAATGGCAGCTCGAAGGATCTCAACGGCGAAGGCTTCTGCATACCACGGCCACGCCTCATCGTGCCCGTGCACACCTACGCCCGGCGACGGCGCACCGGGAATCTCAAGGAGCAGTCGGCCACGGCTCAGGACGAGGAAGTCACCAGTGGTAAGGTTGGGGGATCTCTAGGGGATTCGCAGAGGATCTGTGAAAGCCTTTAAGTTAGCAAATTCCGTTTTGAGATTTGCATTTATGTCGTTGATCAAGATATCTAAATGATCCAAATGAAGTTCTTAATATACACTTATTATTAAATTGTGATTCTCTTAAGACTTATGATTACCAATAATAGCCAATAATATGTTTGATAAACCCTAAACCTATTTTAATAGTCATAACCGAATACAAGCTATAAATTGCGGACCTAATTCTTTTTCTGTATGACTTTCAAATGAAAGCTAAAGTAATCAGTATAGTCATGTACATTAAAGACCCCATTAAGTTGTGATCACATGATGTGATTGATTGCTTCAAATTCATTGGGTAAATACTCTAAGAATGTATTCATTGAATTTAATTGAAGCCAACCAATTGAAGCCTCTTCGCTCATAATGTCTTCTTTGTTTGTTTCTATTCTTGATTTTTATTGGAATCTGTTAATCCTGCTTCGTGACCTAAATAGAGAATAGAGGGAAGACTAAATGGATTTTCTCATAGTTTATAAAAAATAAAAATAATCATATAAAAAAACAACAATTTCGATCCAGCAATCTGGACAAAATCTTAAGTCTTTACCTTAAAGATCTTTTATATTGGTTTAACCTTTGACACAGAATCTCTTTTCATTAGAGAGATCCTATTGAATTCCTTGAATATCTCATTGCTGGTGCCGCCCGTAGCTTTTCACGGCGGAGCTCTAGAATGTAGTTAATTAAACGTTATTGAAAACTGGAGTTCCGTCTTCAATTTCCTTGGCTAATTCGTTCGTTTGCTTTCATAGTTTTCATTTACATTACCATATTTCAGCGTCAGTTGTTTACTGAGTGCGAACTCTCGCATTTCAATTCTTGTTTAATCAATCGAGTGCTTTTGGTTCTTGTCCGTTTCAGATGGACGCGTGGAGGTCTCCCGCGAGGGCAAATATCTCTCGACGCTCTCCGGCGCCAAGGTATTGGGCGAATTGGCCATTTTGTACAATTGCCAGAGGACGGCGACGATCACCGCGATCAGCGAGTGCAATCTGTGGGCGATCGAGCGTCAATGCTTCCAGACGATCATGATGCGGACTGGCCTCATCCGACAGGCGGAGTACACGGATTTCCTCAAGAGGTATGTACGGGTTCAACTCGATTTCGATAAGGTTTTCCACACACGTACATTTCCTCGGGCCAAATATTCAACCGGTCGCAACTTCCCCAATGTTGTGGGCCTTTTTGATGAAACGCTTCGATTTGCTGCCGCCGGCTGTAATTAATGTGCATTTGCACTTAATTATATCAATTCCGCCAAGTCGTTTTTGTATTTGGCCATTACACATAAGTGGTAAAAAAAGAAATACTAAAAAATAAAACGCTTGGCTTAAGGATTTGTTTTTATTATTATTTATATATTTTTTTGGTATTGGGGTTTTTGTTGTTTTTGTGCAACTTTCTCTTCGTCAAATGGGCAAACAGCATCAGACGACGTCGTCATGGTCATGGGCGTCTCATATATGTCTATTACGATGACGTGCAGTGCTCAAAATGTGCGGACAGACCGACAAACAGGCGGTCGAACGGACGGACGGACGGACAACAACAGCTTCGTTCGTGCGGCCAACGAACGCGTAGAAATGTTTTCTTTTCTTTCCATCAAATGGGCAAGTTGGCAACCAGTTTAAGGCCACAGCAGCACCACCGAACGCACCACCGATCGCACCGCCGATCGGCGCTGATCTGCCAGAGCTGGCGCCGTGAGTGACCGACAAATTAATCGCATTTAATTGGCCGCGTGCAGGGTAGCAGCGCCTTTAAACACCCCCTTTGCCCCGCCTAACGACACGGCTATCATTACTGAACAAAAAAATAAGGAAAAAATACATTGCACCAAATGAAAATGAAAGTGCATTTTGGGGGCGTGTATGAAGATTGAGATTGAGGCGGACATGAAGTCTCAGCTGATGGGTTACGTTGGGAAAGTTGCAGCTTGCTTTGCAAGAGGGATATTGGGCAAGGGCCAATTAAAATATATATGCACCAAGCTAACATTATTATCGCGTTGAGTAATCCAATAAGCAAGAAGTTGCAACCAAATTCCCACCTGGCTTCAAACCATTTCGTCATATAAATTATGTCAATTTATTTCTCTTATTTATACCTCTCTGGTATATAAGGACAGCCCACTATTAAACTGTTGTAAAGATATTATTCTATTATATTATAAATATAATCTAATCTTGAGAACTTTGTAAAAAGGTTTATGTCTATAAGGAATTCCCTCAAGCTTTGTTTGTTATCAGATATGGATATTTTGTTTAATTCGCAGTAGAAAAAGAATAAACTGCATTTGATTACAATTTATTCTTTTATTCTTAGAAATTGTATAAAAAGTAAATATATAGAAGAGTTTAATTCTTTTAAGTATACTCAAGGCCTGATATATTCTTACCCTATCATCTCGTATTCATGATATTGTAGAGACCCATAAACAGGTTGTGCCAAGTTAGCTTTATATGTTTTGAACAACTTTGCCAAAGAAACTGAGCAAAATAGTTCCTCTTTCATTTGAAAATTAGTTATTGAAAGATTCCTCTTTCGTTTGGAAGATAGCGTTAACTCCGTCTTAAAAACTGTTGCGTACTATTTTTAACATTTGTGCTGACAAAGTGTCAAGCAAATAATTTCATCTTCGTCTGGGTGGCCTGGGGCTTAACACTCATCAATACGGATATGAAAGGCGGCGACCATCTGTATCTCTCTAAAAGTAAAAGCAACTGTTGCCACGTCTATTAATTGCTTACCTTACCGAACTTCTTGTTGCAGTGTGCCCATATTCAAGGACTTGGCGGAGGATACACTGATCAAAATCTCCGACGTGCTTGAGGAGACGCACTATCAGCGCGGCGATTATATAGTACGGCAAGGAGCGCGCGGCGACACCTTCTTCATCATATCCAAGGGCAAGGTGCGTGTGACGATCAAGCCTCAGGATACGCAGGAAGAGAAGTTTATACGCATGCTGGGCAAGGGCGATTTCTTTGGCGAGAAAGCGCTGCAAGGGTAAGAGAGGCCATAAACCCATTTAATAAACGCCCAGCTAATTGAACGCTTGCTTTTAGCGATGATCTACGCACGGCCAACATTATTTGTGAGTCGCCCGAGGGCGTCAGCTGTTTGGTTATCGATCGTGAGACATTCAATCAGCTGATATCAAGTCTGGATGAGATCAAGCATCGCTATGACGATGAGGGTGCCATGGAGCGAAGGAAGTAAGTTGCAACTAGATTTCGAAACCTTAGCGAACTCTTCACTTGACTCTCTTCAAACCTGACCAGGATCAACGAGGAATTCCGCGACATTAATCTAACTGATCTGCGCGTGATTGCCACATTGGGCGTCGGCGGCTTTGGGCGCGTGGAACTGGTGCAAACCAATGGCGATAGCTCCCGCTCGTTCGCCCTCAAGCAGATGAAGAAGTCACAGATCGTCGAGACGCGCCAGCAGCAACACATCATGTCCGAGAAGGAGATCATGGGCGAGGCCAATTGCCAGTTTATTGTGAAGCTCTTCAAGACCTTCAAGGACAAGAAGTATCTGTACATGCTGATGGAGAGCTGTCTGGGCGGTGAGCTCTGGACGATATTGCGCGACAAGGGCAACTTTGATGATGCCACCACCAGATTCTACACCGCCTGCGTGGTGGAGGCCTTTGACTATTTGCACTCGCGCAACATTATATACAGGGATCTGAAGCCAGAGAATCTGCTGCTCGACGAGAAGGGCTACGTGAAGCTGGTGGACTTTGGTTTCGCCAAGAAATTGCAAACGGGCCGCAAAACGTGGACCTTCTGCGGCACACCCGAATATGTGGCACCCGAGGTGATACTGAATCGCGGCCATGACATAAGCGCCGATTACTGGTCCCTCGGCGTGCTCATGTTCGAGCTGCTCACAGGTGAGTCGAGATGCTATTACTGTATATCGACGGAGCTGACGGAACGTTGTTTTCTGTTGCAGGAACGCCACCTTTCACCGGCTCGGATCCGATGCGCACTTATAACATAATACTTAAGGGCATCGATGCCATCGAATTTCCGCGTAACATAACACGCAATGCCAGCAATTTGATCAAGAAACTGTGTCGCGACAATCCCGCCGAGCGTTTGGGCTACCAGCGCGGCGGCATTAGCGAAATACAGAAACACAAGTGAGTTGATCCCTCGGGAGTTTGGCATTTATCGATGAGAAGCGCCGCTAATATTTGTTTGTTCAGATGGTTCGACGGCTTCTACTGGTGGGGCCTGCAGAATCGTTCGCTGGAGCCGCCGATCAAGCCCAGCGTAAAGAGCGTTGTGGATACGGCCAATTTTGATGATTATCCGCCGGATCCGGAGGGACCGCCACCAGATGATGTCAGCGGCTGGGACAAGGATTTCTAGTGTAGAAGACGTTTGGGAATTATTTGACGCTGCTCTCTAGCGACCTCTGTCGCGCAGCTGCTGCAACTTGCGAACGATAAAGATAATCGATCTGAAGGATCTTAAACTAGTGCGCCATTTGTACGCCAAAGCAATAGTCAGGGTCAGGCTTCAAGACGAAAGTTGACCCCCAAGTAGCAGTCGCAAGTCGTAGGGTCCTGAAACTAAAATGTCCATATCGTGTCCAAACCCAAACACACACAGGCATAAACACACACACCTACACATCCATCAAAACAGCTCATTGTCTCAGAGATCTGATTATCATGATAATATTGTGCAACACTATGAATTTATTAACGAGTTTACAAACTATTATTATATAAAGATTGAGAAATCTATACTTTCTAGTTCATTGGATATCGATAATAATAATAAAATTGTAAGTAGGTTTCTGTATCCTGGCATTGCTCCGTATCAGCCATGTGCATTATGTAAATTGTTTTCCCAATCTATCTATATAAATTACAATAATAATTGTTAAACGTACCAAGTGCAAACACACACACACACACACAAATACATACAAATCGGGTTGCCTTATAGTCTGTAAGCAGATTTTTTATGCAAAACCCTCATGACCATAACATATTTCGTCCTACTCTTATTCTTCAACTATCTATCTGTCATTTAAATGTCTCTAAGCAATTGTTGATCTATATTCTAATAACACTTCAATCATTAGCCTTAGACACCATCATTTCTATATATAAATGAGAAAAATCGCCTTTTTAAATTGTCTTTTTTAAGTAAAATGAGCTAGAAATTTAATAAATAACAAATTTATGCGCCTTAGCTAATTGAACTTTTACTTTATTATAGCTTGGAGAAACTGAAACCGAGCGGAGTAATGATACGAAGAATCATCTGTTTCTCATCTAGATCTATCAAAGGTTTCTCTATTTTGTTTATAATGAAAGGATCCCGCTTTAAACTATTAAATTTAGAAACTTAACACCTTTCTGATTTTCAATTCAATGAACAGAGCTCCCATATTTCAAACTCTCATAACTTTGCCAAAAAAAAACCGATTTTCACGTCTGATGGCATTTTGGTCATGGTTTATCTTCTAGATTGATTCTGCATTTAAAATATATGCATTATTAAAAATAATTTTTTTTTGAATTTTTTGGAAAAAAAAGCATGTACCCCCCCCCTTACTCATTTTGGAAAAAAATTTTTTTCAAAATTTAGAATCTGGAATTTCTATTTTTAATCGATTGTGGCTGTCACAATTAGTATAAAAAACAACATTAAAACCGATTCTGAGGGGGTCAAATTTTTTGTCAAAAATCATGCAAAAATTTACAAAAATTTTGACATGTAAAGCTCTCAGATCCATAGCTCCCATATTTCAAACGCCTATAACTTTGTCAAAACTGAACCGATTTTCACGTCTGATGGCATTTTGGTCATGGTTTATCTTCTAGATTGATTCTGCATTTAAAATATATGCATTATTGAAAATAAATTTTTTTGGAATTTTTTGGTTTCATGGTTTATCTTCTAGATTGATTCCGCATTTCAATGTGTTCAATTAATGAAGTGGAATGTGTTTGAGCGAGTATTGCACTGTCGGGTACACCCGACTGCAATGTTCGTAGTTGTTCAATTTTGGGAAGATTAAAGATTTGAATGTTTTGTGATGTGAACGAGACTCACTCGAGTTCTTTGTGTGCATCTTATATAGGCACATATCTGATTTGGCCAACTCAGCTTAGAGGCACAACCTCTCTGGGCTATATTCAGCTGTTAAGTGCGCTTCCTGGATTTGAGCACTCGAGATGGCTAAAAGCTCACGTTTTAGCTCAATGAGAATTGAATGCAATTCTAGTGCATGCGACAGTAAAAAGAAGCTGAAAGTAAAAAAATGAAGTCAAATAAAATTTAAAACAAAACTCGGCTACGTGCGCAACGAGACTTAAGCCAAAAATCCAAAAACAGAGAAAGCCGAGAAAACTCTGTCGAGAGCTCTAGCACTTCACAGAGAACATTCTATGGGGATAGTTCGGTTCGTGCGCTTCTAGACAGTCGGAACAATAAAATCTAAAATCATAACCAAAAAAATCTAAATTAACAAAAAAGAAAAAAACAGCAAAAAAAAAGAAACGAAATATACGTAAAAGACGAAAATACAGTGAAAGAAGTGAATTTTGCTGAGCTTAGCACACTGAACGGAAATCGTGTAAAGATATATATTTTGTAAAGAACTAAACTCGAGAAGCGAGAATCATGAGCTGGAGTCTACTACTACTGCTCCTATTGCTGCACTTAACCCTAAGCTGCGGCCTGCACCTGGAGAATCAAACGCGTGAGCACGTCAAACAGCTGATCGGTGAGTTATAGCCGCCATAGCCCAAGGCCTGAGTACAACAAAGTCGATTTCAGGGGCTCCTCTGTGCCCGGCGTGCAGGCAGCCCAAGGCGCCGGGCTTGTGCCGCGGCAGACACCTGCGCTATGCGTACAACAAGGAGACGGGCAACTGCGAGAGCTTCTACTACACGGGCTGCGCCTCCACGGCGAACAATTTCCTGACCTACGAGGAGTGCCGGCGCGACTGCATGCAGCGTGTGCGTTACTAGAATAGCTCAAAATACGCGTGGTTAATTTCTAAGCTTTGTATGTTTAACACAAATCAGTTCACAAGTTAAATTATAGAAGAATCAACACTTTCTGGCCTTCTTCGGGCGGCGTTGAACTTTGACCCGGGTCGGCGTGCGCCGCCGGGCGAGCAGCAGCAGCAGCGCGCCAGCGGCAGCAGCAGCGAGCCAACGATTAGGGCCAGGCTGTCCAGCGAGTGGTAGACGAGCCAGCTCAGCTCGGTGCCCGGCGACTGCAGCAGCTCCACGGCCAGCTGGCCGTGCCGCATCACGTGCTCCACGCTCCACACGGCGGTCTCCAGCGGCGTGCGTTCGCGCTCGTTGAACACCCGGGCCAGCTGCACGGCGCGCTCGGCGTAGCTGCAAGGGATTGGAGCTTTAGTTAACGCACTTTTGCGGCGACTCGAACGCACCTGGGCTGGCTCAGCTCCGCGAGCGCCTGCTGCAGCGTCTCCGCCGTGATGTGCTGGTAGGCCAGCTGGAGGCCAATGCCGCGATCCTGGGCCGCAAAGGCGTTCAGGAACTGGTCGCCATAGATGGGCGTCATGAGCAGCGGCTTGCCGCAGTGCAGCGCCTCGGTCAGGCCCAGGAGTCCGGCGTGCGCCCAGAACAGACGCACCTGCGGCTGACCTGCGAACGGGGAGCGACATGATTAGGCGTATCCCTTGGATCATCGTTATCCACTTACAGAGCAGCGCCAGCTGTGGCGCCCACTTGAGAAACAGGAATTTGCGGCCATCCAGCTGGGGGCGGGGCGGCTGGTCCGACTCCCATTTCCAGATGACGTTCAGCGGCTGCTGCAGTAGCACATCGATGATGGCCTCCAGTTTGTCGGCCTCGATGCTGGAGGCGCGCACCATGGAGCCCCAGCTGATGAAGATGACGCCCTGCGTCGACCGCTCCAGAAACTGGACGATCTCGGGGCTCAGCTGCTGGCGCCTGTCCTCGCCGGTGATGTGCACGCCGCCCACCTCCACGAACTGCGGGCTGCGCGGCCGGCTGCCCAGGTGCGAGTAGTGCTGGTTGCCCAGCACGAAGGCCGTCTGGGCGCGCGCCACGGCGTCCACGTCCACCGCGACGTCCAGATGGCGCTTGATCAGCGCGTTGTCCGCCCGGTTCGTGTGCAGCCGATAGATCAGCTTGAGCAGCTTCGCCTGGACGAAGTTGAGCAGGCGCTCCCGCCAGCCCAGGGGCCGGGCGAAGCCCACAAACTCGGACTGCACGTAGGCGGGCGTGTCCGGCAGATCGATGCGGTCGTAGTAGTAGGGCATCAGGGCGCACGTGCTCAGCCCGACGATGGGCAGCCGGAGCAGCTGGGCGATGCCCAGCTGGCAGTCCGTGCTGAAGTACTCGGTGAGCAGCAGATCGTACGGCCGGCGCTGCCGGTGGCGCCGCAGCACGGTGGCCACGTGCCCGCTGCCGTAGAGCAGCTCGCAGGAGATTTGCCCGTTGCCGAAGAGATCGTAGTACTCAGCGAGCAGCACCGGCAGGGAACGCGTCGGCGTCTGCTCCGACAGCGGCACCACGTTGATCGTCGTGTTCGCCTGATCCGCGGCGGGATCGGAGAGCAGCAGCTGCTCGTAGTTGGGCAGCTGCGCGGCCAGCGGATTCGCCACGTACGAAATAACGGTCAGATGGTGGCCCCGCCGCGCCAGCTCGTTCAGTATGGGCAGCGCCACCTTGAAGTGGCTGTAGCCAAAGTGCGGGAACACGGCAAGCACGTGGCCAGCCTCGCCGCCACTTGGCCCACTTGGCCCACTTAACGCCATCAGGCAGAAGCCAATTAACGCCAAACGTCCGCTTTCCATCGCTGCGCTGCGCTCGACTGAATTTGCTTTTGTTCATGATGACCTAACGCCTGATAACTTGCTTTGCCCGCTGGTTGAGAGGTTTTCTCTTTGTTGTTGCTGTGTGGTTTATTAATAATTGTGTTTGCTCTGCTCGTGCTTGTGGTCAAATTGCATTTGTGGTCGCTGTCAACTGCATCTGCATGCCGTGTGGCAACACTGCCAGCCTTATTGATCGAAGGCTGGAAGCTGTTGCATACTTTTAAGCGCTGCTTTTAAGTTCACGACGTGGCCCTGGCAACGTATGCGCCAGTTGAGCACTTCGCACACTTTCGGGGCTGCCATTTGTTGCGTAGCATACTTTTAAGCGCATTTGTAATTGGAAGCGTCGGTTTGAAACGAACTATAGATGGCGCCAGTAAAAACTGTGCATGAAAACATAAAAATTGTTTAGTGCGATGTTTATTAACACTGCAAGGCCATCCTTTGTCTTCTTGAAGACGCCCTATTTGGAAACCGTATTGAACAAATTCTAAGCACATACAATGTGCGGAATTTAATTTTCTTAAAACTAATTTTACAAAGAAAACTTTTTTGTTGTGTAGTTAATTTGTTTTATTTCTTTTATTTCAAATTGAGTTCACAGCACATATTAAAAAGAGTTTGAAAAATATAAAACGCGTCTTCGTTTCGATGAGCGATTACGCTCCAGGGCTAAGATAACTGTTTATAAGCCCTGTTAATCCAAACTAGACTTTATATACAGTAAAATAAATAAATAGTGTATTATTTGAACTTCTTTCCAACAAAAATAATGCTGACTGATACAGTGTGAAATTATTTCGTATACAAAAGAATTTTTTAAATTAAATATTTGGTCAATGAGATATCGAAATAAATATATTATTGTTATTTGATTTAACCAGGGACTAAAACTGTTTTTTAGCATTCAAGTTATGCAAAGGGGACAAAATAAATCTCTAAATATTGTACGATAAACTAAAGTGGCCCTTAATGTTTCAGTCAATATTCGATTTTGATTGATTTTCCCAGCAGTTCACATGCCCAAAGTAGTCCTCCAAACTCCAATTGTAGAGCACTCAACGAAAGTCAAGCCTTAAGATATCGAATGCACAATTGAATTGGAAAACGCCCCGAAAACAATAGATAATGGACAGTAGGACGCGTTAATTGAAACCGCAAGCGATGCGACGACGAGACGAAGTGCCGATGATAATAACTGTAATTGGCAGAGTGCAATTCCATCTGCAGCAGCTGGCCCCGCATGGGGCAAGTGCAGCGCGGCCGCAGGGGCACGGGGCAGGCCACAAGACTAGGGACTGTCGAGGGAATCCCTTTTGCCTGCCTGCAGACACACGCACACAATGACAGCTCTTTAGGCGCCTGCAAATGTGCCACAGGGTGGGTGCGAGTGTGTGTGCGTGCGTGTGTGTGTGTGTGTGGTTGTAATTGTGATTGTGGGCGTTGTCAACGACCCACTTCCCATGGCGACACTTCGAGTGCGCCGATTGGGCCACATTGCTCGATAAGAGCCGAAACGCCAACCGTTAACAATGCTCGTAAGTGTTTTTTAAGATAACATCGAGGAGGCGCAGAGGGGCGCAGAGGGGCGCAAGGAGGGGACAAGTGTGTGTAAAATTGTATTTAAGCAAACAGAGCTATTAAAAGTGAACAGGCTCTGGGCCAGAGTGCTCGCCGGCGATAAGTGGATGCCCATGGGAAACATTACTGCCTGCCGTTAGCTGGCTCTCGGTAGTTTCTATAACGCCCCCTATAAACACACTTACAGATTGGCCCCGATATCATCGAAAACATGCCACATCGAGTACAAAGCATTTCACGTTATGTTTGAAATGCAAACGTTTGCTTCACTTTTTCACATCTGGAATTGAGAACAAGTATCGAAAACATGCTCGACACTTTGGCAATTAATCAGATTTGTTTTTAAACATTTTTTTAATTGCAGTTCAATAAATTATTTAAGTGTGGCTTTTAATTACTTAATTAGCTGCCTTATCATTAAGAAATTGGACTTATGTAAAGTAAAATTTAATTATTTCATTTCTCAAGAATATTATCCTAATTGTGTTCTATGCATCGAAGTAAACTTTGATCTATTTTGACTTTAATTCGAAGAACCTTAAGCAGTTTAGATCCTTACAAATGCAATTCCAAAATAATAATGTTAAGGATAGATTTATCTCAAGTCATTTTAAAGGTGCAAGTACGAAATATTCTAAAATATTATTATTTTCCCTAATGTTTGACATTTGTTGTAATCGCGCGAAATTAACATGACCTTTAAAATAACCCAGGTTTCAAAATATTTATAAATTTGACTAAAAGCTGAGTTTGCATTTCAAATGATACACTTGCAACATCCGGGCTGTCTGTCTATCTGTCTGCCCCACCCACTTGCACGCATATACATCAGATATATCATAAAAAGTTTGTTTCAGTTTGAAAATTGTCTTGTCACGCCCACTTTTGATAATGCAATCAGCAATCGCAGAGGCTTCCGACATATTTTTACATATGATATAAGCTCTACACGATTTATTATTACGAACTTGAAATATTATAATATTTGCTGTTGGCACTCAGAGTCTCGAGTGGTACTGGAGAACCAAGGGGCCTATTGTTATCGCACTGAAAGTCGGTAGCTGACGTCAGAGTCTCGCCTGAGTGGCAATAATAGCTATTTCTCTTCTTTTTTTTAGATGAATGAAACTCTATATATAGAGTTCAATTTACAGAATTATTCGCCCTGATTCAAAAATGTAGCGCATGCCGAGTGCTGAATTAATTGACGTCATGACATATCGGACGTGAATATGGCTGTATTATTTTATTATTACTGCCAGATTTGCCCCCTGCAAACCCCCGCCGCTGACGTCATTGTCCAGTTTAATGGACGCCCGTTTGATGGGCCTTCCTTTGTCCTTTTAATGTGTCTCGCTGCAGGACTTAATTAGAGCGCTGTTTGTGCCGATTTGGACATTCTGCAGTTATGATCCAATTTGGCGCGTTTAAGGACACATTTGTTTGCTCATTTGTCTGGCTGTTTGCTCGCCTGTCGCCTGTCGCCTGGCAGCTCCAAACGTCTGGTCACATCGATGGCCAGGATTAGCAGGGGACTTGTGTGCACAGCTGGCCAGACCGGAGGGGGGATCCAATTAAGGTCTGGACAGAGCCAAACAAGGCGGCGATTAGGTGCCGCATCCGCATCGAACTCGTGCCGCCGGACAATGACGGGTAGCCGATAGCTGCAACTGCACATTTCTCGAGTGGATTCGTTTCCTGCTCTGGAGAGGTGCACGCCGAGTGGTGCCCGGCCAGGTGCCGTTGCCATTGACAGTGTCTGCGCCTCGAAACCTGCCACTTCAGTTGCCACAGTTGCCGGCGGGCTCAATCTGAGCACACATAACGGCAATATACTCAGCTGGCTGATAGCTTATCAAGCGCCCGCGATGCAAGTCGCGAAACCCATTCACATTTCTCGAGTGGGCCACAAGTGCAACAACTGTCGCACATGTCACTTGTCCATCCCATAACAGAGCTCAACTGCAACTTGAACGCCTAATGCGCGCTGCAGATAGCGGCCGATTGCCGCTGATACTTTTCCGACCAATCACAGTTACCGGCTGCCACATACCCTGTTCTGTATTCACTATGTTTGCTTAGATATTTCAAAGCTGTTCTGGCATATACGAGAAAGATATTTTATTCGCACGCAATATTTAAGCGCAATCCCAATATACTCTTTTGGGCATTGGGAACAGAGTAGCTACTTATTTATAGAATCTGCTCGGAAATCAGCTAGTTGTCTGGCTGTACCTGATATGCAGGAACGGTCGGATTAACAATTTATAGATAAGGTTATCAGTATTTTTAAAAGTTTTAAATTAACCTTCTTCAACTTTAGGATTATTAAACTAAGCTTCACTTCAGAATTATCAAAATTATTTTATTAGGAAAATGTTATAAATATAAATTATAATTTAATATTTATGGAATCCCTCTCACTCTCTCTTCTTTCTCTATCTCTCTCTCTCCTCTCTCTCTCTCTCACACATCAAGTTGTCTTTGATTTGCCAAAGATTAATTAGTATTGTACACATATCGCTGGTGATCATAAACGATATTTTGTCAGATAATAAACCGAATTTCCATTTTTGTTTCAGATAATAAAGTCGTCAGACAATAAAGTACTCATTATATGGAATTTAAATTTCTGTTTTTTTAATGCCAACTTTGCGATACGATAGTCCGATATTGCTCTCAATTTGCTAATATGTGTAGAGCAAAGATTAATTCAATTAATTCTTGAGTTTGTTTGGCATTTATTTATTTATAAAACCCAGACGATGTTCAAGCTATAATTGTGCAGTTGTAAGGAAGATAGTAGCAACAAGTTGGGCCTTCAAATTGACATTTACTATGATTTCAAGTGGCCCTAATGAGCGCTTGTTCCCCAGAGATCTTGGCTAATTGTAATTAGATACACGTGCAGTACTTTAGATACGCCCCTTGGCCCCACTTTGGTTTTTAGATAATTATTTGCATCTATTTAGCAGCAGGATAAAATTGATATCCAATTGATACCAGATCAAAAATAAATAAATATTATTAATGATGGCATTTATTGTGGAATAACGCCCACGTCGGTTAGTTTGAATTTAAAAATATTAATATAATTTTTAATATCTGCAGCTCTGCCTTAACATGTAAAATCTGTCAACTATGTATTTTTGTTGGTCATAAGCTGCATTCATTCCTTTATACATATTTCCGTGCAGTCCTCTTCACTGTCAAAGCGATTTTGGGTTTCTGGGCCACAACCACCCCACTTGAAAAGCTTGCACGTATCTTCTCCAGTGTGGTACGACCACTTGGGCACAATTGCCCTGCAGTTACCAACGATCTCAGGTGGCTGGGAGCAACGATCTGGGAGAAGTTCACAGCATTACCTTGGAGTGGATGGACATCCTCTTAACTTGGTCTTACCATCGCTCAATACAATGCCAACCATGCAGCTCACAAAGACAATTAGGGCAGCGAATTTCATTGTATTCCTCTCCGGGTTTTCGTCAGGAAATATCGAGGCACTTGCCATCGATCGCTTATATTGGCGTCTATTCCACCGGAACTAAAGTGCATTATTCGCCTCATTTGAACTACTTTAGTTCCACATGCTACAGACGAAATGCAGCTGTAATTTCCCTACAACTAGGAAATATATATTTTGTGGAAAGGTTAGAAAAAAGTACCTGAAATAATTGCGATTATTTACATTTAAAGTATATCATACAACAAGAATGTCATTTCAAATCTTAACGCAGGTCTTTTTATTCTCGTTTACGAAGTGAAAAGCGTATATTGATATATTGAGCTAGACTCTTGAGATTGGGAATATATACTCGTTTATATCCGCGTCAGATAAGATTACGATTTCTGGTTACACCCACTGGGGGCGTGAGAATTCGATAAAATCGATAAATCTTCCTTGGTTTTAAAGGTACATAAAGTTGTTTGCATACGCCCAGTGGGGGCGTGGCAAATCGATAAAATCCAACAAATTTAAAAATAATTAAAAAAAATACAGTAATAAAAATAAAACAATAGTTGAGACCGTCATTGACTGATTTAAGTTGTTTTTATAAATTGAACAGAAGCAATATTTCTTGCACTTACTTGGAAAATTCTATTGCAGGTGTGTCTCTAGGCTGTCGCAGCCCCAGAGAGCTCCCTAGATAGACTCAGGACAAGGTCACTTGCACCTTCAACTGGGCGTTTCAGTGCCGGGAAGTTGATTTGTGCGCCTGCGATTCAACAGAATCGACAATGGGTCAACAATTTGTGTTTTGTTTGTTGTTGTTTGTTGCCGAGTCGAGTCCGCTCGAGGCGCGTGCGGAGGACGCTCGGCTGAGGCTGCAGGCGCAATGTAAACAGGAACTGGGCAAAGGAGTCGCGGGCACGCGCAGGGCCAAGCCAAAAACTGGGTAGACGAAACTTGAGGCATGTTTTACACGTGAATCGCAATGACAAAAAGACGCCGGCCGAGGCCAATAAACGGGAATGGGAATGGGAACGGGAACGGGAATGGGAAACGGGCCTGGACAGGGGCATGGTCGACGTGAAGGTGAAGCGCATAAAAATTGGCATAAACAGCCAAGGCACATGGAAATGGGCATCGAGCTAAGAAGTCGTCTTCGATGGTCGGATTGTCCTTCCTCCACGCGACGCGCTTTATGGCCGCTGCGGATTCGTGGAAGACATTCAATTGATGCGAAATTGCTGCAATATAAATACAGTGCTGCCGATCGAGCCGGCGGACGAAGCTGAAACTGGTGGCCAGGGAGCGGGCCAGGTATTCGACGCATAAATGCGGCAATAAAACGATTCCCTGCCGGATCTTCGCTTGCATTGTGAGTGGCTGTCGCTGGGCAGGGAAAGATGGCAGCCAGGGACACGCGTGTTAGCTGCCAGCTCGCCCTCTCCCTCCCACTCTCGTCTCTCTCTCTCGCTCTTTCTCAGTGGAAGTGTGCTGCAGCAGAGGCGGCAATTTGTTTACAGCTTTGTTACTGAGACAAAGTCACTGATTTTCAAGCAAAGAGGCACTGCCTAGGCCCACTCTGTTTCCCTCTGCCTCCCTCTCACGCCCTCCCTCTCGCTCCCTCCCGCTCGCTTCGCGGCAGCTCTTGGTGCGAAGGCATCGCTCATCGCGCACAATGATGTTGCAATTATTGAACCTTCTGTATTTTCAAATTTCCATCATTAATAACACAGGCGGAGACCAAGGTGAAGGCAACGACAACAACAACAACAAGAACAACAACAACGGCGAAGGAGGACGCTGTGACCATTAGCGAGTTTCGGCGGAATACGCGTGAATTCGTTTTGTCTAACAATGCGACGACTCACTGAGCGCATCAATTGACGGAAAAATGGAATTTTCGGAATGCCAAAACGCCGCAGGTCAACAATGCTCCAGTCCCCGGACCCGGCTAGCTGCCAGAAGGTACGCGCACACCCATTAACGGTCGCAGCGAGGAGCCGGCAAGCGCATAAAGATCGCCTATAATTATTCATCTTGGGTGGGGGGCACGGTCCAAGGCAATGCCAGCGCATTCGCCTTGGGACCGCTCGCTGTGTTTGTCAACGCAGATGCTAATCACAACATTAGGCCCGTGCAGATTCCACTTCAGATTATCGTATCGCCCCGGAGAACCGAGAACCGACAACCGAGAACCGAGTGCCAAGTCTGCCCGGATTCGCTGCGCTCGCCTGGCAAAAACCCAGCAGTTCTGGCTGCTTGGGCTAACCTCGCGCCCCCTCCGGCGTATCCGTAACTCAAGGATACGCGTAATTGCAATTGGATATATGTGCTGTACTTTCGATACGCCCCTTGGCCAACAATTTGGTTTTCGGCGCGATGAAGTTGTCCGGCTATTTGCCAAACAGATAATTATTTGTCTCTATTTAGCAGCAGGATAAATCCCAACGACATCCGGCAGCGTTCCTGAAGGTGATGTCCATCAACTGTTGGGTTAACCAAACAGCGCTCTTCGATTCGTTGCACATCAGAGCAAGTTGAGTGATTTTACAAATAAGCTGGAGTTAACAGACAAGACAAGACAAGACAGCCCACAAGGATTGCAGTTGATACCAGATAATAATATTGCTTGTCTTTAGTTATCATCTATCGCCAAATTGGTAAAAACTGTTGGTTCACAATTTAATAAATTAAATTCACTTCTATTCACTTTTATAATTTGGCTTAGTCTGGAACATTCCAGCAGTTTTCAATTCATTCCGCAGTTTCTTCAGGAACTGTCGAGAAATTTGCAATTGCTTTTATTTGGCATCTATTCCACCGGAACTAAAGTGCATTATTCGCCTCATTTGAACTAATTTAGTTCCACATGCTTCAGATTATTTGCACCTGCAATTTTCCCTTCTATTTTAAAATATCTGTTTTGTTTGTTCATTATATGAAATCTAAATTTAACATTAAATTATAAACTATATAAAAAAGTTTCTTTCTAATTTTTTTGATCCACATAAACGATTTTCCTTGTAAAATTTAAAGTAAATTTCGTTCCATAATGTTCTTTAAATAAGCCTGAAAATCCTTGTTTTAATATAAAAATGAATCGCTCCAGTCGGGAGTGCCCGACGTGGAAATATCCTGTATTCAGTACATAACTCTGCGAATATGTTTCTCCATCTTCACTCAGCCCCAAACTAACTGAAAAATTAAATATTCTTAATCTGGGTTCAGTATACAAGAACCTATTGATTATTGATTTCAAGAAAAATGGGTGGATTTTCTCCAGTTGGAAAAATAGCTGAAATTTTAAGTCTCTCATATTGACAGACGGGTAGACGGAGGGTAACTAAGAATACATATACTTTATGAAGTCGAAGGTGCTTTCTTTTCCTGTTGCATACCCCTTTTCACCAATTTTCTATGGATTCTGGACATATTCTTATAACGCTTCTTTTGGATCCGCTGGAACAAAAAGCTATGGATTCATTTAAGATAGCACAAGCAGAAATATACATTAAATTTCCAACTTATAATAAGAGTTTTGCACCAATTGTAGTAAAACCATCTGCACTTACTTAGATAAGTAAGCTTAAGTCGTAAGTATTTGACGTAGCGATAATTTATCTGTTAATTATTGTAACATTCTTGTTAAACTCCGCCGTAATTTTCGCCATTTGCACACTTTCAATTCCTTTGGCGTAGCCAGGTCGTGTGCATTCAAGAAAGACACTTCAAAATGCACTCTGCTTCAGTCTCAAAGCGGTTGTCGGTGTTTGGGCCACAACCACCCCAAAGAAACTTCTTGCACGCTTTTTCGCTAGCGTAAAAGGTCCACCTGGGCATGTCTGCTGTGCACTCCCCTTCGACCGCAGGTGGTTTAGGGCAACGAGCTAGGAGAAGTTCAAAGCATTAGCTTGAACTGCTTGGGGAGCGTCTTAGCTTGATCTTACTTTTGCACAATACAATGTCAACCATGCAGCTCACAAAGACAATTAGGGCAGCGAATTTCATTGTATTCCTCTCCGGGCTTTCTGCAGGAACTATCGAGGCATTTGCAATCGATCGCTTATATTGGCGTATATTCCACCGGAACTAAAGTGGTAAAGTAAAATTCGCCTCAGTTCCACATGTTATAGATACAACTGCACGTGTAATTTTCCCTACAACTTTGAAAAATATATTTCTTTTCGAGCTTACAAAAACTATGTAGAATTATTTCTATATACTTGCCCACACTTAAGTTTCACAATTAATCCTTTAAACCCAACATGTGGTAAGTGACGTGTGTTTATATAATTTAGAGTACATTTTGTTTCTTAAATTCTTTACAAAAAAATAGAGAATTTTCTTGGTTGTTTCATAAGGTTGTATTAATGTTATAAAAATTTATGACACTGCTACTTTATTTGATTGTCACAATTGTAATTTTTTTCTGAGTGTAACTATATGCAACATGCCAGGTCTGCCCTTAAAAGTCTTTAAGAGTGGCGAGTATAGAAAAATATAGGAAAATTGACTCGACTAGAGTTTAGCTGTTGACTGATAATTATCTGTTTTTTTATAATAAACATAAATATATTTATAGACAGAAAGATTTAAAATTATTTGCTGGTTTTTTAAAAGTTGTTTATTTAGCTGCCGATTTACTAAACGGAGCAGCTGTCCATACACTCCTTCCTCGTTTCAAAGCGGTTTTGAATTACTTTGATAGCGCATCCACCCCAGAGGAAGCTCGAGCAGGTATCTCGATTGGAGTCATAATACCACTGCTGAACACCCGATCTGCAGACGCCCACCATCGCAGGTTTTTTGAAGCAGCGCACTGAAGGGAATGCAAAAGCTTTAGCGTAGATCGAATCGATAAATTATAGGTAACTTCATATACCATCGCTCAGAACAATG
The DNA here is from genome assembly GCA_035043565.1 of Drosophila robusta. Taxonomy (NCBI): domain Eukaryota; kingdom Metazoa; phylum Arthropoda; class Insecta; order Diptera; family Drosophilidae; genus Drosophila; species Drosophila robusta. Next base: position 3,712,863 of record JAWNMW010000583.1, on the reverse strand, counting down.
CCAACGGTGCAAAATGTACAGAAAACTAAAGCAACAAATTTCATTTGATATTTTGTTCACAACGTTCTTGCGGATCGCTGATCACTAAACGGAAAACTTATCGCTTGATTTTAAATAGTTGAGCCAAGCTGGAAAAATGTAATCTTGAACTTCGTCTAATCGATTGTTAAACTCCTTGAAATTTAAATTTTCTCCATTGTTATGAAGACCCGTATCGTATAACTAAAATTGTTCGTGGCTCCTGTAATTGTATAAGGCTGTGTTACGCGAGTGTTTGACGCGTAGATACTCCTTAAAACAGGGAGATAGATATTACTAACTTTATTTTTTTCTATATTTGTTATGCGATCGAATTCTATTATCTATCTATCTATTAACTTCGATTACTAATTATTTACTTCGATTAAATTTTAGGTTTTTCAAAAATATATACCCAGCGAAAACCTTTCAACTTAAGTAATACTTTTATTTTTATGAGCGTTTATTTAATATGCCAAATTTGGTGTAATAATATAGTTACAATAGATATATTTATCTCCCATATAGGGCAGAACAGAACGATGTGTGCCTAGGAAACTTAGTTTGACCCTCAACAGATTTCGCTTCTTTTTTTAGTATTTTTGAAACCCAAATCTCCGCATGCTTTTCCGAAGTGTTGTCAAAACGAAACCAAACAATCTTCGGATCTGACCAGAGTGCGGTTCAGTAGGAAATCAACGGGAAACCACTCGAGCAACGAAACTGTGGAACTACCGTTTAGCCGCTCTCTGGAATGTTTCCCCGAAATGGACATTAGCTCCGAGTATTTATGCAGTTAGTCGTAAAAGTGCAACTGCAAATTGCCCTGAAAAGGAGCAGCCCACTTGAAGACGCAAGCCCGAAGGACCACCCAGGAGCCAGTTTTGGTGGGGTAGACTCCACTCGGCGTACAGCCAGCACAGCTCCAAAAGTGCTTAAAGCAAATTTGGGAAAAATGTTAAAAAGACGCTCAGAAGTCGCGACAATTAGTCGCATGGAGTATGTAAACAAAGTGCAAGAGTTTTCAGAATTGTTATCGACAAAGGATTTGGGCATCGAGTTACACAAAGTGTTGTTTGCTTGATTTTCTTCTCTCTTTTATTGTATTTTATTGTTGTTGTTGTTGTTGTTGCTGTTGTTGTTGTGTGGAGTCGGAGGAGGCGTCTCGGAACATTGCGTAATTTATGGATAGCGCCGCACTGTAAACACACCAAGTGACCAAATAACCAGCATCGCTTGTAACCGGATCGAGGCCACGGTCAAATACTTGACACTCACCAAGTGCGGACCGCTGAAGTGGCGCTGAAGGACGCGCCCAAGGATCTGGTGGGTCGCACATGTTTGCAGTCATAAATCAGTGAATGTTATGGCTGCGATGGGCTTGTCTTTCACGTCAGTGGAACAAACGCATTTTCACACTTTTCGTCGCCCCACGTAATTTGAATACTTTACAGGCGTTCGCTGGAAACTCAAACTGAGGATTATTAATTACACACTTGGATTGGATTTCTAGCGGTGCTTACGCGCTGATTAGAGCTGTAAGCGATATGCCCTTCGGGGGTCGACGGTGGGCAACTAACAATGGGTGGCCGTATCATTAATAGCGCTTTAATTAGACGGCCAAAACAGTTCAATAGATCGCCAGCGCAACGGGTGTCGCTTTGGCAGTTAATTGAAAAGGAGGAAAAACAGCTAAAATCGAGACAGGCCAAAAGCGCGTTCAGGCCAAATCAATTAGGCCTCTGGCCGAAGGCGTACATTAATCAAAGCATCGTTTCGGCGGGGCTGCTGAGTGCCAAAAAGGGGTGGGGGGTGCGTTCTGATTGGACGTCTGGGCGCTTTTGTTGGTGCCGCCATTTGCCGCCCTTGTGCGCCGCCATATTGCTAAATCACAAACGCAAATAAAACATAAAAACAAACTGTTGAAGAAATATGAAAATCAACAGCCGGCGAAATATGAAAGTCGCCGAAGTTTATGACAAGCGCGGCGGCTAAAATCAAAGTCAGCGAGATCATAAAAAAGCTGTTGTTGCTGTAGCTGCTTAGCCTGCTTACCCCACCCCAAAATACCCCCCAACCACGCCAATAACAACAACTCACCTGAGTACTTTTTTGGTTATATTTTTTTATTAGATTTTGCGACATTTTTGTTGGTGCTGCTTGCGGCTTATCGGGCGGCGCGATTTTATGGCCACACACGCGGGCGGGCAAAGGAGATTGCGATAAGCTGCCGTTGCCGCCGCCGCGGGGCGGTGTGGGAGGAGCCTGCTGCAGCGCTAATTTGACCAGTAATCGCCGCCGCTCAGCCCGGGATCAATCTAATTATTTTGCCAAATAAATACAACCCTTTTGCACCCTTTCGTAATTCGCCACAGCAACGGCAACAGGAACAAGCAACAAAATTGCAAGTGACAACAACACGGCCAAACACACGCACACACACCGTGTATGCAACTGCAGCGCTCGCCTAATCCCTGGCTACAGGCTACACCTTTCCAGCGAGCAGAGTTGCCATTTTCCAGGTAACCCAAGACGCCTAGGCTCAGCTCGAGTCTGAGGCAAGGAGTAAAAGTGCGTCGCGCCCACCACAAGGCGCACACAATGGGAACGATCACCGAAAGACGATCACGTTTTAGGGTTGGGCTTTAGGGTTTCGGGCCTGTCCGGCTACCTGGCAACCCCGTTTAATTACGCTGGTAAAGGGTACACCCCTTTTTCCGTTCCGTTTGTTCAATTTTGAGATTTGGCCTGGGCCAATGTTTTGGTTTCTGGTCGCGGCAACTGATGGCCGTTGCCCAACGATGTCCTTGGTCCTTTTATTGCCTTTCGCCGATATTTTGGCCGTGCGACTCGCGGGCGTGACGCGTTTATGGTGTGTTTAGATACTTTTCGCAAGCAATGCGAATCGCAACAATGCCCAAATGCACCCGTCTAACCTTGACTTTTACTTCAGCACATCCCTTTACAATTCAACTGCATTTACCATATAGATATATATGGTGCCTTATAGCGCATATTTACCTAATTATGAAATGCATTTCAGCTCAAGTCTCTCGGCCTCAAGGCCTGAGACAATTTTTCGACTCTTACTTTTCGCAACTTTTTGTTTTCATTGGAAGCATTTTCGCGTTTATTCGATTGTTTTCTACTTTTTGTTGTTCATTTGCCAAATTGCTTTTCAGTTTGCCTTGAACGAAGCTGCAAAATTTTGGAAATTCAGTAAACAGTCAAAGAAAACAAAGCTGGTAAAATTGTGTTAAACATTAACGAATATCAAGTATTTCATTTAGGAGCGTTGCCAGTATTCTAGTATCTCATTTTGTATGTAAAACGTATTCTTATTTTCTATATAAGCATTTTCTTTGTCTTTTTTCCATAAATATTTGCTGAATTTATTGCTTTATGTCTTTGCGCCCGCATTATACAGATAACTCTATTATCTGTTGTTATTTTAAAGCAAGTTTTTACCTTGAATTATTTAGCATCTGAGGTTTTTGTATTTAATTAATTTTTGATTATATCAATTACTTAGTTAATATAAACTTTTTATATTTTGCAACTTGATTTCTGATTGAAAACGATTTTCAAAGTTTTAGCATTTTTAAATAAGATAAAAATATTTATATATATTAAATTTACAGTATGCAAAATTCCAAAAATGAATACTATGAAGATCCCGATCATTTTATTTAATATTCGCCTAATATTTCAAATTAATTTTTATTATTTAACATGTCCTCATTTTTGATCATGATATAAGCAAATTATTTTTACCCTTTGATTATCCATTATGTAACCGAATCTTATATATTTTTTCAAGTATTTTTGAAGTAGTATACAAATTTCGTTTGCTGTCTGTCAAATGGATTTCTTTAAAATTTAACGAATCATTTGAAGGCTATTCGAAATGCTTTAAAAATATTTACCACCTCCTAAAGCCAAAAGCAGGCACACGATAATTGCACTTTAAATTTGAGCTCATAGTAAATGCTGAAAAAAAGATTTTAGTGTGAAAAAACCAAGAGCTCAAAAAAGTTGCGAAAACCTAAAGAGCATAGGAAATTTAAGGGCATTAGCATTTTGGGCCGTGAAATTTGGTGACAAAGCGAACTTGCACTAAAAAATCTAATTTTTTTCGACGAAATATAAAAAAAAAAACAACAAAAAATGAAAGAAAATGAAATCATAAACAAGGCAGTTGAATAATGAACAAAAGTTTGTCAAAAATTGCTAAAAACCAGGCCAACAGCCACTAAGACCATGGCCCGAGGGCCTTCTGCGAAGCACTCGCAGTTTTTATGGTTCAAAAAAAAAAAATGAAAAAATGAGAATAAGAAAGAAGAAAAAATAAATAAGATATGAAGAAGCAGCAGCAGCTAAGGCAAAAGCCAAGTAAGTTGTCATTTTTGGTTTTATGATGATTTTGTTTTTTGCTGCTCTCGTTGTTATATTTTTTACGCTCTACATTTTTTGTGCCCGCCGGGGCAGAGACAAAACCCCGGAGCAGGCAGCAGGGCTACTAATGTCGAGCAGTCGCAGTTTTTGTTTTTTTTTTTTTGCTGTTTTTATGGTTTTATGGCATAATGACTTCTTTATTGGTGCAGTATTTAGGATGCTATCCTTGAGCAGGTCCTGTGATCTCATTGTTTCTGTCTCTCTCGCTTTTTACGACGCTGCCTTAGGCCGTTTCCGTTTCCGTGTTTCGAATAGCGGATTTGGACTCGACTTTTATGCAAATACTCAACAGCAGATGTGTGTGTGTGTGCTTGTGTGTGTTTGTAAAGTTAATCCTTTAGGCATTTGTCGACGCTCGGAATAGCAGGAAGTTGACAGTTGGTGCCATATATCATCATCATGTGTGTGTGCGTGTGTGTGCTGGGAAATATTCGGCCTGTGTCTTTCATGTGACTCAGGGACTGTCCAACTCTCCGACTGTTTGTGTTTTTATCTATTTATTTATTTGTTTTTAGTACACTTATGACATGATGTTAATTACTGCGCGTGCATTCGGATTGGCTGTGGGAAACACTTTGAAATGGAAAAGTTCGCCGACTGTTTGTCAAATGTCAACAGCGGCGTTGGCAGTTGCCAAACGGCCAAGAAAGCTGCCTGCTACAGACAGAAACAGAACACTAAGTACAATAACAACTACCAACAACGGCGACAACAGCAACAACAACAATAACAACGGGACAAACACGCACACACGCGTTCGACATCGGGTCGGGAATTTTTTGCTTTTGGCCAGGATATTTGATTTAGCCGGTTGACTTTGCAGTTGTCTCGCCTGTTGTTTTAAGGAATTGGGAAAATTGACGAAAAATTGTTGTGTAAATATTTTTTAATTGGCTTTCGTCGGCACAGTAGTAAGTCTTCCCATTAGCCCAGCGTCCAGGAAAAGTCAAAAACACCGAAAAGTGTGCCACTAAGCTGGGCTAAGTCCTGCTCCTAGTCTGGGACTTAGTCGGTGTTCGGCTCTGGGTAAAACCAATGATAATGTCATGGTTAATGCCATGGGAAAATTATTTTTTAATGGATTTGCATCATTCGTTAAAATTGTGGGAAAACCAGGATAGAAATCAATGTGGGAAACTGAAGTTAAAAACTAAAGGGTATTGCACAAAGTGAGTGTAAAAGAGTTGGTGCCATGTATTAAAAATTATATCTCAAGAAATTGTAAGCAAACTGTAAAGGAAACTAAGAATATCTTACAGTTTCATTAAAATTAAAATTAAATTTTTAATTTATAAACAGAAAATGTAGTATTTAAAATGTAGTTGATAAATACGTATTTAGGAAATTTTTTATGTAGTACGTATTATAAATATATATATTTTTAATTTTATGTGCTACATTTCCTTAAATTTAAACGAGTTAAGAATCTCATGCTAATGAGCTTTAATAGAACAAAAGTTTTGTTGAGATTATAAACCTTAGTATTATTATTATCTTGCTTGTACTATTTGCACTAGACATATATTTGGTGTAAATTTAAACATTCTATAGCGTAAATTACTTTATGGAACCAGTCTGCTGATAAGCATAACAAGAAATGTTTTCTATTTTCATTTGCGGAGAAAAAAATCTCTTTCGATAACCAAAAACAGTGAACAGAAATTAATTTTTATGGTTTTTTTCCCCAAGTTGAAATAATTTATTGGTTGCTTATTGTGTGATTATTTTCACAGAAAAGCATTTCTCAGGTCGTTTTAATTACTGAAAAGAGAAATTTGATAGCTTTGTTCAACTAACTTTGGCAAGAATAAGCCTAAAGTGATTCTAAAAATGCTAAGACATAAATATATAATCGATTCTAGAGCCCATTATATATTCAATAATGACGCACAACTCTTGGGATTTAAATTGAATTTCTACGAATTATTGTAGCTATAATTTCTTATAAAATATTTGCGGCACTTTTCATTGATTTTTTCTTTGCGTGTAGCAATTTGTTACGGCAATTTTGTGCATTACAGCAATGCCATTACGCCAATTTATCACATTAAATAATCATAAACCACCGAGAAATTATTTGAACTCTAAAATGATAGGAAATTGATTCAGTACTGTCTCTTCTTCCTCCAGCACGGAAACCGTAAAATGCCGCTCCTTGACTTTCAGTCCATTCAATTAGGTACAAACACACAGTTATGTGCATTTAAGACTCGTTTTAAGTGCCTGTTAAATGAATAGCTTAAAGCATTTCAAACGTAAAACTCATTACAGACAATTTTCAATGGGGCAACGGAAGGTGCAATTAAGTTCAATAATTTAATTAACAAATGCATAAAATATGTATTTAAAGTTATTTTAAGTTAAAGTTTCAGCTGAGGGGAGTACGAATAATACTTGTATTAAATGTGTTCAAAGTAAATAGTAATAAATTGCTTATTTTGGAGAAACCCGACCTTTGTATATGTAAGAAACTCTTAATTGTTTGGAAAATTAGCATACGCAAAAGGGGAACTCAACCATCCTGCCAAAAACTGAACTTTGCCAGCATTTGCTTTGATGCGGCTAATTCAATTTTCCGCTGAAAGTGTAAAACGTGAAGCGCAAAGCGTGGGAGGCAGTCAAAAAAGTGATTTCTGATTTGTGTGGCAAATTAAAATTTAAATGAAAACGAATCAGGCGCACGCACAAACATACACATGCGAAAAGGGACAATAGATTACAATATCCTGAGGCGAGGCAGAAAGCAGCACGAGCACGAACAGCGGCAGCAGCAGGAGCAGGACACACAGGCCCAGCTGGCCGGGGCATGCGCCTGGGTGGGATCGGGTGCGGGTCGTCTCTGGCCTGATGGTTGCCTGCCATCAGCAGCAGCAGCATCAGCAGCAGCAGCAGCAGCAGCAACGGCAGCAGCAGCAGCAACGGCAGCCGACAACGGCGTCCGACCATCAGCCCAACAGTTTCCGCTTGTTTGCTGCCAGTGAGCAGCGAGCAGCTCAACCGGAGCAGAGCAGCGCAGAGAACGAGAGGCGATGCCGAGTGGCGGCGGAGTCGTGGAGTCGCTGAACGATGCCGAACACGCGCGCAGAGTGCAGACAACAATGCTACAGAAAAGAAGAAGAAAAAACCCCCGATACAGATACGGCAGCCGCTGGGAGTTGGAAACAGCCAATCCGAGCGCTTCGTGGGGCAGCAGGTAGGCGTGTACGTATCTGCCATTTCCAAATAAATTCAACCCCGACAACAACAGCAACAGCAACGGCAGCAGCAGCAACAACAACAACAACGAGCGACGACGACAAAAAGGCAGCTGCCGTTGGTTCGCTTCAAAACCGGTCGACGACGCCGCAGTTGCATTCAGTTATTAACGAGCGCTACTCACAGCTACAGCAGCAGCAGCAGCAGAAGCAGCAGCAGCAACAGCAGCCGCAGCAGAAGTCACTTCACTCAACGCACACACACACACTCACGCTATCAGCCGAACAGAGCAGTGGCTGAGCGAGAGCGAGAGCGAGAGGGCAAGAGCGCACTTGATATACGCTTCGAGTCGTCGACTATTATTTTCACGAGTTTGAGTCGGAGAGCAAAACACGAAAGCAGAATTCAGTTTGAGTTGAGACGTCGTCGAGGGCACGTCGCAGCAAAAGGAAGAGCGCATAACAACAACAGCAACGCACGAAAGAAAAGACGTAAAGCCAGAGGCCGAAGCGAAAAGACAAACACGTTAAACATTTAGTGCAAAGTGACAGTGCAATAACAAATCAAGTGCTAACAACACGACACAAACGAAGAACAACAACAGCGACAGAAAGAAACAAGGGAATATGTCTTCTACTTCCGCCTCGCCCATCAGCAACATAACCGTGGACGACGAGCTTAACATAAGCAGAGAACAAGGTAGGCACGACAAAAAGCCGACGGCTAAAAATAGATTCGGCAAAAGCTCTGCTGCGCTGCCATTGGGCAACATTGGAATAGCTGAATTGTGAGGATCGTTGGTGTTGTTGCAGTTTGTAGCTTAAAGCACAGCTTCACTCAGCAGCACTTGAAATGAGCGATTTTTGGAGCACAACTCGAATTAAATTGTAACAATTTGCTTTATTTATTTTTTTTTACTTATTGTAGACTTTGTCGAGGAGGATTTCATAGTGATCAAGGAGGAGCGCGAGAGCAGCTTGTCGCCCATGTTGACGCCACCGCACACGCCCACCGAGGAGCCGGTGCGACGTGCTGGCAGCTCGGCCGCCGTCGCCGAGGATTCGGTGGCCACGCAGCTGCACATGCGGCACATGGCCCACTACCAGCAGCAACAGCAACAGCAGCAACAACAGCAGCAGCAGCAGCATCGCCTGTGGCTGCAAATGCAACAGCAACAGCATCCACATGGCCACTATCCGGTTTATGCCGCAGCCAACGCCGATCCCGTGACCGTGCATCAGCAGGCGCTGCTCATGAATCAATGGATACGCAATGCCGCCATCTACCAGCAACAGCAGCAGCAGCAACAGCAGGCAGCAGCCGCAGCAGCGGCGCATCATCATCACCCGCATTCGCACTCGCATTCACACTCGCATCCGCATCCGCAACCCCATCATCCACATCATCATGCACATCCGCATCCTCATGTGCGCCCCTATCCCGCTGGACTCCACACGCTGCACGCCGCCGCTCGCCATTTTGGGGTCATGCCCAGCCTGAAGCTGAGCGCTGGCGGCCCAGCTGGCGCCCCGGGGGCAACGGGCAGCAGCCGGCCCAAGAAGCAGTTCATCTGCAAGTACTGCAACCGGCAGTTCACCAAGTCCTACAATCTGCTCATCCACGAACGCACCCACACGGACGAGCGTCCCTACTCCTGCGACATCTGCGGCAAGGCCTTCAGGCGCCAGGACCATCTGAGGGATCATCGCTACATCCACTCCAAGGAGAAGCCGTTCAAGTGCAACGACTGCGGCAAGGGCTTCTGCCAGTCGCGCACGCTGGCCGTGCACAAGGTCACCCACTTGGAGGAGGGGCCCCACAAGTGTCCCATCTGCCAGCGCAGCTTCAACCAGCGCGCCAATCTCAAGAGCCATCTGCAGAGCCACAGCGAGTCCGCGACCGCTGCCCAGGCTCAGGTGCAGGCCCAGGCTCAGGCCCAGGCCCAGGCCCAGGCCCAGGTGCAGTCCCAGGTGCAGGCGCAGGCGCAGGCACCACCTGGCGGACCAACCCAGGCATTGAGCGCTGCAGCTCAACCTGTCCAGTTGGTTAGTCCCGGCTCCAATCACAGCACGCCCGCCTTGGATCTGTCCTCGTCGGGCGGGGCCACGGCGGAGCGGCCCAAGCGCACGCTGGGCTTCACCATCGACGAGATCATGAGCAGATAGATTTGGCGGCTGGTCGCAATTTATTGGTTTTACGTTCGCGATGCCCACGCATCCGGAATGCTGAGCGCCGCCGGGCATGGGAAGTGCCCGGCCTGGAGTCGCCGTCAGCTTAGCAGCGCCGCCCAGCTCCAGTTCGGATTGGAGTCGGAGTCGGAGTCGGGCCAGACCAGAAGCGTTCATGAAGAACAGGATCTGCTCAAGTCACAACTAGCCCAATCGGCGCTATATAAACCCAATCGTATATAGCTGTCGCATTGGCGCTTCAACTGCACAATGCCAAAGCACAAGAAAAGAACAGAAGAGAAAACAAATAAATACAAATAAATTATTCAAATGTAGTTAAAAGTATTGCGAAACAATTCCAAAATATGGCAAGAGTACTTTTGCCTCGCTATTCTTTAAGCACAAGTAGTTTGAGTACGTTCGCAATCTAAGCATAAGTAGCTTCGAGTACTTCAATATATTTAGTTATATAATCGTTTGTACCTTATAGCCTGTAGTAGCCGCATTCAGTTTGTAATACACGATACCAATTCCCAGAGAAAACCTCAGACCTCTATCGGTTATTCAAAGACTGTATAATTATTTGTTTGTTTTTACTGAACATATATGAATTATAAATACATAAATCAATCCATTATTCGTTAATTTTAGTTAAGTGTTATGCTTGTTTTTTAATGACGAACACGAGTTCTTTACATTTGTAGGCCGACTGCATACAAAGACACCACGATCTCATTATCTCACCTAAGTCTAGATGTATATGTATGTGTATGAACCTCGATGTGTACGATAAAAGTAATAGCTATCGCAAAATATATTAACTATGAGTAATAGCAAAAACTGGAATCCATTTGGTTGTATTATCTTTATCATGGCAAATTTCTGGGAAAAATAAAAATTTAAGGAGAGCGCGCATTTTAATCAGATTGGAAATTGATTACAATGCACTATAATACAATAAATATACCAGTCTGCAGTTTCAGTATATGGAATAGTTCAAGAACAGAAGAAATATCTGTAAAAACGCTTGATGTCTAATAATAAAATAATTCCACTTTTAAAGCCAAATATCTTATCATCATTTTAGAGTAGAGGAGAATTTTATGAAAAAAGAAATACGTAGGTTGGTGCAAATTATTTTTATTCTAACTGATTTACCACGAATATAATGTAAATAGTTTTAATCTTGTAAATATCTTAAAGTTTGTGTTTAAATTCTTAAATTATTTTGCCAAATAAAGAAATAAAGATAGTTTCTAAGTGTACATATCATTATAATATTTCTTATAGAGTTTTCAAGCCAGATAGATGTTTTTTTCAAGTGCAGAGTTGATGGAATCCAGGTTTGAATTCCAAAATGATTAAGCCAAAAATTTATATGACTACTTTGCTTAATATAGCTATAATAATCATAAGCACACAAAACAATAGTTATAAAAAACACTTGTTTATTTGTATTATGCATACCAAACTAATTGAGTATATAATGAAATTGAGAGTAATAAATTTCAACTTATCTTTATGTAATTAAAAGAAATTTTATTTTTTATTTTTATATAAGAAATCAGTATTTTAATATGTTTTTTTTTCTATTTTATTTTATTTTTTTCCATCATGGCATGATTATTTTTAAGTGTAGAATTCCCTGTAGAGTAATTATCGCATTTTTTTCTAAACACAAGTTTTGTTTCTATAAATACTGTTTTACTGCCGTTTTTAATAGTTTTGTTTTTATAAATAAATGCCCCAAATCGATATGCCGTAACACATGTTTGTTCGCAATCAAATCATGTTAGTTTCCATTGTTTCTCGTCGCACCCACCTTTATTTAACTGTATCACAAATTTGACATTTCGGCTGTTGTTTCACTTAAAAACGTTGTCAAATTTTATTACGCAAAGGCATAACTCAAATCATATTCATATTTTAAGCATCTATTAATTTACAAGATTCCAATTAAGCCAGAGACCAGCTCTATAAGGTAACTGGTCCAGTTTGAGGCTGTCACAAATCTGAATTTATGATAACTCTTGAATTTGATGTTCGCATTTCGTTGATGTTTGGTTTTGTTTTTGGTTTTGAGGTGTGGTCGCCTCGCTTCAGTTCTATAGAAGTCCACCGGGAACGTGCCAAATGCCAAGATATCTAGACAATTGGCAATTGTACTTTCGTGTGGGTTCCATTTCTGGATCTAGAACTGTTCCCATTGCATTGCCATTAGCACGCGCAGTACCAGGAAGAGCCCGAAGCTGAGATGGTTATCTCTAATTGAGGCTATGGGTCGACCTTTCTTCTAGGGGTTGCCAATGGCACCCGTTGCGTGTGCACGACAAGAAATGGAAAAGATGCTCTGGCACATTTCTATTCCTTGATTGGTCCAGCTGCTGGCTCATTTGCTGCCTCAATTTCATTTACAATTTAGTTATTCTCTGCCTTGTTTTTTCCTTTTTTTGATGACACTGCCATTATGGCCATGTACAATTGATTTTGGGCCAAGCGACAGCTCTCAACGGCCAACTGTCAAATGTGGCATGCAAAATGGAATGGTATTGGGCACAAGGCACTATTGATGTCTACATTGCTCAGCTGTGGCGTCCTAGGTGGCAACGGGCAACCGGACAAGTATACGGGACGCGCCCTCCTGCCACGCCTAGACCCATAGATATTTCAATATATATATATATCGGACAGCCTGCGGCTCTGTTGGCCAGTGGGTTGGCCAGCAAGCGCAGCGAGGAGCTGTTTTTTGTCTATTTTTTTCTTTTGGGTCTTATCTTCTGGTCAACCGTAGAACTTGTTGCTGGACTGCGGGCTCTATAGTACTAGGCTGTGTTTTGGCAACAGCTCGCCGCAGGATACGTGGTGGCCAGGATGCGGGACTGTGGCCCGGTTCATGTCGCAGCATTCGACACACATTGTCCACAAACAGGCCCATAATTGCACGAATCCGCACTGCGTACAACCAAAATATTTTGTGAAAGTCACAGCGGGCGGTGAGGATGGCCCGAACAGACGGACAAGGCTAGCTAGCGTGTTATCCTGCGAGCCCAGATTGATGGATATATTGTCGCGTTCGGTCAGCCAACGGGGTGTTGTGTGTCGTTTTTAGGCCACAATTAAACGCATCGGTTCCGCAACTAGGGTGGCATCTTCTGCTGCAGCCCCTGTCCCCGTCCCCGTCCCTGCCCTCGACGTTGGCTGATTAAGCAGCAGGCAGTGGACAACGTCTGCCAAAAGTGAGCCATTTGCCGCCCAGCAGCCAGCAGCAGGCTCTGCCCGCGGGGGTTGCCGCTTAATGACATGACCCTGGCACTGGCACTGGCACTGGCCCTGGCCCTGGCCCTGGCATGGCCGGCACAATTTGGCCAGGGCCCGGACACGTTCGCACTCCAAGTGGCCTTGTTGCGACCACCCAGAAGACGGGCCGGGCCGAAATGAAGTTGCCTCTCGGCGCAATTTGAGCGGCAATTAAAACGTTGCAAATCGATTTGCCGCCATTCAATAATAATGCCACAGCCATCGGCCACATTAGAAATGGACGCCATTTTGTTGGCCCGATCCGTTGACAGCCACCGCACAAAGGCGGCGACGGCGGCCATCGAGTGGTGCTCGGCGTCAAGTTGTTGCCCATGATCACAATCACGAGCCACGCGATAGATGATTAGAGATGATGATGACAGCATCATATAGCCACAGCTCAAGCCGCCGCTCAAGTGGGCCAAGCCCAAAACTTGTCTCCGGTAATTGTACATTGTCGACGCTGTCAGCGCGTTCCATTTGATATGCCGACGCCCGCCTTTCGCAATGACAAACGCCGCCGATGCCACTTGGACTCGTGAATAACAAGAAACAAGGGTATTCAACATAATGTGATTCAATTCACTAATAACTACATATCTCAAGTGAACTAGGCTTTGTTAACTTCAAACTTGGTACTGAACTGGATTATATTATATTGTGGTTTATATTGTGGATTATGTAAAGCAACAAGGACATAATTAATTTGCCAATTCTTATTTTTACCATTCTCCCAGTACTAACGTCGATGTCGTATTCTATTTGCAGAATTAGATCAATTCAAATATTCAAAGAATCAATTTCTAAGTTTTTCTCGTAATTATCTGTTGCAAATTCCTTATTATAAACCTATAAAAAAAAACTCGTTCTACATTCAAATACAAACGATATTGAATTCGAATAATTCATTCTAAGAATTTCAAGACATTTTGGCTTCAAAGTAGATTGAACAAAATAAGTATATTGAGCTTATATAAAAATATGCGCAATTCAATTTAATTACTAAAGTCTTGGATTTGAATATTTAAGATATTCTTTAAAATTTCTCTTGAGCACTCTCTTGACTAGGCCAACTAGGCTCGGCGATATATCGCTAGACCTATTTCCCCTGCTGTCATAAAAATGTTTTTTTTTAATCAACACAATAAAAATAATAAACAACAAATCATATTAGAAATTGGAACTCTAGAAATAAACCATATAACGGGAAATTGTAAAACAAAGTTTGTCCACAAATTTTTGCAGGAGTAATTTTGAAGAATCTCACCAAGTTAAATGTAGTTAAACATAATGCTTAAATTGTTTTGCGTTTATTCGCAGGCGTGAATACGTGTTAATGGGCAAAAATGTTTAAGTCTGAGCAACTTTCGGCCAGTGTAAACGTTGTTGGTGCCCAACCCTTTTGATGCACTTTTCACATTTCCGCACAGTAGTTGCACATGTCACAACTTGACATTGTTGTCGTTCCCTAATTGCATTACACGCGTTGTTACTTAGCAGACAAGCCCCACACCAACACACACTCACACTCACACACACACTCACGTGCACACTTAGAGATACTGAGTCTGAGATACTTGAAGTATCTGCAACTCACTTGACTACGAAGCATGTCACAGTTACTGTTACTGTTAGGGTTCCCACTTCTCGCTGGGTGTTCTGCCTGGCCAAGATTTTATTGGCCCGTTCTCGGTGTCTAGCCATGGCTACCCGGCTGGCTAACCCGATCGCCCTGTCAGCTGGCTATCTGGCTGCTATTTTGACACTTTTGTTTAGCCTAAAAAGGTGTTTTAAATATATGGCTCACTTGGCGACCCCAATGGGAAACCGAAGAACAATACGAATTGCTCTAACAATTTAATCGGTATGCGCTGCGGCTTATCGCCGGGTCTCAATCAGGACGCTGGGCATTAATTGACACCTTAGACCTGAAACCGAACCCTGACAAGGGACTGTCAATTAGTTGCCGAATTTATCGCCAGGCACAAATCAGTTTTGGAAAATTTGTAACCCGAAAACGCCGCAGCTAAAAGAGCGATCAATTTTATTGTAAACTAACTAGGGAGGTCTCATCTCCCACTCTAATACGAGTGTGTGCGAGTGTGTGTGTGTAAGCACTTATTGAGAACTTAATTGAATTACCCAGCGAGAACGAGAGACCCGCACCTTGTCCCCAAGGCGATCTATGCCGCTGTCCGTCCGTAGATTGTCTGTCCGCCCGTTGTTGTGGCCAGCGAGAGACAAAAACAACAAGCGGCGATAAAGATGAAACGTCGAATAGTCGCAGTCGCAATCCCAGGCCCAGTCCCAGTCCCAGACTTAGTACCAGCCACTGGACCATCATCGTCCATGGTCCGCGAGTCTGGGAGTCTGTATGGATCGCCTCTTGAGGCAACAACTCTTTTGTTTGTATCGCTTTTCACTAGTCTGCAAGTGTGTGTGCGCGCGTGTGTGTGTGTGTGTGTGGTTCTTTTATACTTTTATTCCCATTCCCATTACCAGTCCCATTCTGTGGCTCTCTCTGTTCTTTGACATTTTAATGCGCCCGTTGGCGTTGACGCCTGACGCTGATGGTGGTCACTTTGAGCTGGGCACACTTGAAAATGGTGTGATAGCAATAATCCGATATAAATAAGACATTATAAGCGACTCGCCCGACTGCAGCAGAGACAATAAACACGAAATTTATTTGTTTGGATTACAAGGAACTGAATCCACGGCGACGACATGTGGCGCTTGGCCAAAGCTTCGAGAAGCTCAACTGGAATCGAACAGCCCGGCCGGATGATTCATGTGGACCCACCGCAGACGCGTCCTCTCATCAGTCAGGCTGGCCAAGAGACCGAACTAAAAAAAAAGTGAAAACAATGGAAATGGCATTGGCAATGGATCTACGTCGCTCGGGTCTGTTGTGCTCCTCCGTATGATCGATTGATTTCATCGATTATGGTATAACAGTCCAGCGGAGAGTTGCGGACGCTTAAAGAGTCTCCATGTGTGTTTGTTTGTTTGTTTGGCATCTCCTACACGAAACAACAACAACAACGATAACAACACATGATCAATTACAAGCTGAGCCGCTTTCCCAAGCTCCCCCTGGCGGCCTGCCCACGCTCCGTGTCTGCGGCACAGCTTCTTTCACTTATTATTAAAAGTAACAAATTATTTTCAATTGATTTACACGCTGGCAGCTCAACAGTTCAAAAGCCCAACACCCGCGCACCGAAACTGACCCTGAAAACAGGCATGCCAGCCATCCCCCTCCCCCGCCCCCACCCCCTCCGCCTTCCCTTTCGCTGTTGATTAACCACTCACTGGGAACATTTAATGTGTAATAACGATTTGTATCTGAGCACAAAGTAGTTATGTTGAAATTCCTTGGGCAGCCAGCGCAGCCAGCTCCGGCGATCATTAATCATAAGAATGTGAATCTTTCTTTTCAGCTCGCACACCTACAACAACGCACAGCCCGGCGTTCACATGCCCAGAGCGGCAGATACACTGCTCCGCTCGGGTTCGCTTGGCTCGAGCTCGGGCTCGGTGTCGGGCTCGGGCCGAACAATGATCATGCGCTATGCCAAACGATATTTCATGCCCATAAACGGTTAGCGGTGTTTGGGTGCAGTACGTCAGGTTGCCGAACTACTCGCGTACACTGCGAACAATTTTCGGTTCACTTGATAGGGTCTACTAGGAGTTGTTACAAATTATCAATCGAACTTTCTTATCTCTCTTACCCCTTGGCTCAGACAATATTCATACAATTCCCTAGCCTGGTTTAACCAGTTTCAATTAAACATTTTCTCTATTATAAAATAGGAGTTGGCAGTATTCTCAATAAAAGTTTGCTTTTTTATTATTATATTCTATTAGTCTTTTTGAAAAGGTCTGCTAAAATCTTTATAATTCAGTTGAAATTTGAGGCCAAAATTGACAGTTATATGAAACCAAAGGCAAATTTTTAAAATTAAGGAACATTTTACATATTATTTAAGTTAATTTTGTTTTATTTGTGCATAAACTGTTTTAATACCTATTTTTAATTGAAGTATTGTTATGGATATTTACTTAATTTACTATTATAGTATGAATGTTGTGTTGTATTAATATCGTGATATATATGTGAAAAATATTATATTACAATAATTTTTTTAAGGATTATTATGTATATTATGTATATACCCAAAATGTTGGTATTTTGGTTTTTTTATATTTATTATAAGTCTACATTTTTATTCAAGGATTGCAATGCATTATATTTTCTTAATGAATTTTCTTTGACACTAGAAATTCGGAAGATTTTTGCGCAGTGTAAATATAGCACAGCATCATCTTCTATGCACCGATTTAACGCCCCGACATTTACATATGTCCGTGGTGTGTCCCCAGCCCCACCC
Source organism: Drosophila robusta (assembly GCA_035043565.1). Lineage (NCBI taxonomy): Eukaryota > Metazoa > Arthropoda > Insecta > Diptera > Drosophilidae > Drosophila > Drosophila robusta. The sequence continues at coordinate 3,695,333 of JAWNMW010000583.1, read as the reverse complement.
CGATCCCCATCCCGAACACGTCCCCCACCCCCTCCCCCTTCGTACCAATGCTCATTGGCGTTGGCGTTGGCGTTTGGTGCAGTACGTGCCTACAAATTATGTTTATTCACGTTTACAAGCCTCTGACATGCACTCCACGACGAACCTGGAACCGGGAAGCGGGAACTGCGCGCCGAGAACTGGGCATGAGGTCTTCGTCTGAGCTAAGGGGTTCTGGTTCTGCGCACCGGGGTGTCCCCCGGCATCAACGTCAGCGTCATCAGCGCATCGACAGCGTTTGGTATTTTGGCTTTTTGGGTGGGTGACGGTGCCGACGTCATTCCCGCTGCGTCTTCGAGCTCGGGCGCGGGCTCGGGTTAGGGTTTGGGGTGGCGGTGGGGGTTGGAGTTCGGGGCTTGGAGCTGGAGTTCGTTGCGCTTTCTACGTTAATTTGTTAACAACAATTTTGGCATTTGTCTGTGCACTTCTGTGTGTCGCCATCGGTTCCAGATTGATCATGCGGCCGCCAACTGATCATTATCGTATGCTAATTATCGCTGATCACTTTGAGGGGATTTGTAAAAAGCGTTGAAAATGTGCCAAATTAAGTGTAAAGTTGAGCTGAGATTGCATTTGGTAATGAATTGGCAGAAAAATGATCAGGATTTATGGACCTATGGATTTATGATGTATGAAAATTTCCGGGGAATCGAATTGAATTTATGTAAATTCTTTAAAAATATGAATTAGGAATTTTTTGAGAAAATTAATTAGTATTTTACGAAAAGTTTGCAAAAGCTTTACATAAGTTAGATTATTACGATTCTTTTGTAAACCATGGATTGAATTTTAAAAATTATGAAGTATGTCGAATTAAATTCGACGAATTTTAAGAACCTTAGCGTAGAATTTTGATAGGCTGATCAAAGTAAAACATTTATAAATTTAAATTTTATTTTTCTACAAACAATTTTAATTATAACTAGCGTAAGAATGATTGGTTAAAGGTCGAGTCGTTTACTGAATAACACATAAAAATAATGTGATTTCATAATATGCTATTTAAAGTAAAGTTAATAAAATAATCATTTGCAATTCCCAAGACGTTCACCCCGATTTTGCGCAAGGCACCCAAAAAACCTAACAGTTTTTGCACATCTTCGTACAGTTCCGCATGCACCGAGGCTACCTGCAGCAGGCGAGTTAGTGCATAAATTAGTTAGACACCACATCAAAACTAGAGGGGGAGATCGTAGAGTCTAATGCCATCCCCAGCAGATCCCAGCAACAGCTTAGACACATGCTTAGAACCGTTGACCATTTTCACATGATTTGGGGAACAGCGAGCGCAGAAGGCAATAAAAACTTGGAACCCAAACACGGAGCTCCCCCATCGCTGAGTTGCACATGCACAGCGCGTGGTCCCTGTGCCCCACCTGCGAGTGGCTGCCACTGCAGCGGGCAGTCGGGCAAAGGCAACTAATTTCGAGAAAGAGCGAGTCCATGTTGCATGATGCACTGCAGCATGAGGCGATTTTTATGTTAAGCACAAGGAATTCGGGCTATTAGCGCCAAAGGATTTTCTCATGGTTTAAAAATACTCAACGTGCGACAAATTTGGCCGCCGGCCATGTGCAGCACGAAAGCTGCACGCGGAGCTCGCCCGCCACTCCGAGCGCGTAGAGGGCGGGGTCCCGGCTTGGCTGACCGACCGGCTGGACAGGCAACAGCAACAACAGCAACAACACGCATCTGATTGCCGGCAATTGCGGGCGGTGCGGTTGGCAGCCAGTTGAGGCCCGGCAGGAGGAGGAGGAGGAGGCAGCGAGGGGGGCTGTGGTCAGCTGCCTCGACCGGTCAGAGAGCTGCGCCTGCCTGGCATACAATTTAATATTAAAGTTGATAAACATTTTGACCACGGCAGTTAGTAAGCAAACGTACGATCCACCTACTCGCCTTCTTTAACGGCAGCCGCTGCGGCAGCAACTGTGGCAGCAGCTGAGGCAGCACCGCCATCATCATCATCAGCAGCAGCAGCAGCAGCAGCAGCTGAAGCAGCAGCAGCAGACAGTGGACGTGACCCGACCAGTCCGTCGGTCAGTTGGACTGACGTTCGGTCCGAGAGGCTGGTGAAATAAATTCTGAAACTATGCCAGTCGCAGTCGCTGTCGAAACCTGGCAACTGATTGCGCCACAGATTCGCACTTAGTCGGTGGCTGCGGCCGGCCGGGAGCAGGGGGCAGGGGGGGCAGCGGGGTGGCGCAGTGGCTAGCGGGAGACAGGGGGCGTACTGTTTCGGGACATAAACGGGGGCGTGTTGAGCGCGGCTCCGCAATAAGCTTTAGCATTTTGGTAGTCGAGTCAAGTGGGGCCAAAGCTCTGGGCCACGTTTCAGAAGCAGGGCCCAAGCGGCGCATGATGAAATTCAAAATAAACCTGAAAAGCTAAATATTAATTAATAAAATGCTTTTGAATGAATAAAAATGTGTATTGAAAATTCATCGAATATTTTATTATATTATATTTTAAATATAAATCAAATTGTACCACTTTATATTGTTTGAAAAATTTAATAAGTGAACTTAATTAATTTACAAGTGTGTTTTAATTTGCATAAATAATCAAAATTATTCTAATGCCTTACAAATCAACAATTAATGTTTTGAATAAAAATGCAACTTTTCAAACCTACTTTAAAGTATAATAGTTAAAAGAAAATCTTTGGCAAAAAAAAATATATTATATTATTATTAAATCATCGTATTATAAATTATTTTCTGCATTTTTAAATTGTATAATCTATTAATTAAGAAATACTTTAAGACATTAAAATAAAGAATAATTAAATAAGGCACACCTTTCTTTATTTTTTCAATAAATCAATATATAAATAAGCCTAAAATGGATAGAGCTTTGCTAAAAATAAAAACCTTCTTTGCTTTATTAATTTATTAAATGTTAAAAATTATTCAATAAAATATTTTTTCTCTGAAATAATAATTTATTAAATATGCAATTTATTATAATGCCGCGAAGAGCAGCATACTGAAACTTTAAGATTGTAACTTTCGCTCTCCGCTGCCCGCTGTCAAAGGGCGAAGGGAAAACGCTGGATTTGCCCACGCCCCGAAAAGCTGACTCCACCTTCGATCTGTGCATGCAGCCGATGCAGCCCTGGCTCGATAAAATGAGCAGCCACACACACGCATGCAAGCACACACACACACACACACAGGCACAAAATCATGTCCAGAGCGCGCCTTGCATGGAGCTGAAGTTGGAGTCGCCTTAGCTGGCTTTTGGCTGGAGCCGAACGCTTTTCGAGAAATCAACGTCCAACGCGATTGTTCCCATGCAAGTTTCTACAAATATTTTTTTGTGAATTATTACCTTCGTATTTTTCCAGTTCGCGAGGAGTCAAATTGGTCGGCACACGCTCGAGGGCACACGCCATTTCCCACGGAGCGAGCATTTATGGCGGCCACTGCCAGAGACCTGGAGACTGAGGCGGCTGCTGTCTGCCCTGCCCCGACGACCCATGGCCACGGGTCTGCCTGCTGCCTGCTGCCGCTGCCGCTGCCGCTGCCGATCGCTGATCTCTGATCGAGGACGAGCCATGAACCATTGCGGACTGGGGCTGCTGCTGCTGGGGCCTATGACATGGCCAGGCAGGTGGTAGGTAGTTCAATTAGGCCCATGGCCCGATATCAATGGCCAAGACGCAGTCACAAAACTGTCAACTGGGCACGTAATGCAGCATAATTGCCAACTGCAGCAAGTGTCCAACTGTCCAGCAATTCAAATAGCGAACGCATCCTGCTGCGAATTTGATGCCCACCACATAGATACTCACACACACACGCACACAACAGCCTACACCTTTTGGCTAATGGGCCAGGCTTCCATTGGGAAACCGAAACCGAACCCGATCACGATTCAAGTTCAAACCCACGCATTTCGATGCGGTTTCTTCTTCGTTCTTTTTTCTTTCTTTCTTATGCCTTTTAATTGGCTTGTCGCACACAGGGAGAGTGAGCAGAGAGAGAGAGAGAGAGAGAGAGAGAGAGAGAGAGAGAGAGGAGGTGAGGGTTAGCTGTTAAGGAGCGTCATGTAACCGTGTCTGGGACTTGGGCCGGGTTGTCACTGGCACTGCCATCGGCATCTTCCTTGGCCGGGGCTAATAGAAGTGATGTCGATAGCACTTAAACACGATATCCGTTTCAATTTGTTTGGATTCTTCAATTTAAAAGGTGATAATTTTCTACTTTATGGCCCTCGACATGTGGGCCACCCATAAAACTGATATCGGAGTAGTGCCTCGACTCTCGCACTGTGTGCGCTGTGTGCCGTGCTTCTTGTCCATATACATTCAATACATTTGCCAGCTGAACCTCGACTCGGACTCGGACTCGGAGTCGGACTCGGAGTCGGAGTTGAAGTTCTTGACGTCGTATCACTCGCTTAATTTGTTATTCGCTGGTTTTCACACTTGATAATTGTGGCTGCGGTCAGTTGCGGGCCAAAGGGAGGTAGACAACTTACAGCAACCACCAGCATCATCAGCATCATCAGCATCATCATCATCGTCATCATCGTCATCATCATCAGCTGTCCCTGGCCCTGCCACTTTGTGTCGTCTGTGTGGGCAGTTTCATTGCTTGCAACGGCTCCGGTTTATCAGCTCCGACCGGAGCGACAGAATGTCTAAATTTTTTTTGATTACTGAATCTCAGCGATTTTTATGCGTTTGGCTCACATAAAATACGCAGCGCAGACCACAGGTCCGGAGGCGTTTTAGCTTCGCATTTCAGTGATCAACTAAATCAACAAACAATTAATTAAACACTGAGCGAAAAGCCTGCCCACAGCTTCAATTCGTATTCAAATCGTCTCGATCCATTGTTGGTGTCAGTTGATCTTTAATGCTCGTCAATGCAAATGCAAATTGCTTTTAGCTCTTGTTTCAATTTTGGGTGGTCTCTAATTTAATGCCTAATTTGCATAGCAGATCTCAACTTTTGTTTTACCCCCTGATCAACTTGGCACTCTGTAAAACTGTATATTTTGTATATATATATATATATGTTTTAACGACCCGTCGGATGCTTAATGGCTCTCACAATGAAGTGACGACGATTAGTTGACAAATTAAACACGTTTTTAAGATCCAACTGATTAGAGAACCTGCACAAGACACATTATGTGAAAGTATATAAGCGTGTACGGGAAATCAGATATTAAATACAATCATACAACGTTTCAAACATTCAATTAAACCTTTTTTATTATATAAATTAATAGTCTGCACAAATCTGTCAACAAAATTGATGAAATCATTTTAGTGTTGTATTCGATTTACAAGTTTTTAAAAAAGTCGTAAAGTTTTATTTAATTTACTTTTTTTTCTAAGTAATGTCTTTGTTTCTCATTTTGATCAGTGTATTGAGATTTTAAATATTACTCTTATAAGATTCGGCGAGTCTTACATACTAAGGCAGATGGACTAAAGGAGCCTAATTGTAGGCTACCTTGGGTTTGTTTATATATATATATTTTCTTAACATTATTTAATTTAAATTAAAACTAATATCCATATATTCACATTTACAGTTGAATATATTAGTTTAAATTTACAACTTGAATTTTGAGATATTAGCAGTCGTTCCGAATTGATTTCAAATTCGACTAAATGTTTTTGTTTAGTCGATAGTCATGAGAAGTACCGATTATATTGAGAACTCGGCCTGCGGATTTGGGGGCAGTACAGTATAACTTGTCCGATTTGATTTAAAACTATGTTTTTCTAACAATAAAGTTTCAATCAAGGTTTAGGCTGAATTGAAGCCCAAATATTTTCCAAAACACGAAAAAAATATTTAAATAAAAATATTAGACAAATTATTGAAATCAATTTTGTTATGAAAAATTTCTATGCCATATGCAGACATCCTTGAAAGATAGAAGAACTGCCATTTATTTAAATATATATTAAGTATGTTTCCATAAGTTAAATCATTTTCATTTATTTAATATTGACGGCATTACATGTTGTAAATACACTTTAAAAGGTTTTCAAATCCGATTATAAAATTAAAATGCCATTTAAATTATTTATGCGCTGCCTGCCGAGCCCTCATATCTTAAGTCCAGATCAAAGTCCTGGTCTGCATTTGGGCGACTGCAACATTGATTCCGCATGGCAACGCAGGGCTCTGGCCAGGGGCAAGGGGCAAGAGCCAAGGGGCAACTAGCAGCTGGTAACGTTGGCGGCGGCGTCTGCGTCTGCGTCGACGTCGACGTCGGCGGCCTCCTCTGAAAGGCTGAAAAAGCTGCAAAGCACAATATGAAATCATATCACTAGACATGGCTTACAATAACAATCGCGGCCAGACACAGAGTCAGAGTCCAAGTATGACTGAGTGTTGTATGTTGATGTTGATGTTGTATGAGTTTTACAGTGAATGCTCTCAACGGCAACAGCAACAGTAACAACAGCAACAGCAACAGCTACAACAGCAATGTGCCAACAATGATATTAAAAATAACAATTGTCTTCAGTGGTCTTTAACACCCGCACCGCTGATAGACAACAGCAACAGCAACAACAACAACGGCAGCAACAACAACGCTTGAGTGGCATATAAAAGTCACATCGACAACTTCGATTGACTAAAGAAAATATTGTGTAGATGGTGCGGATCGAACGCTTCGAGCGGAGTTCATAAAGCACCGAGAGCATTTTGAATACCTGAACAATCATAAAAATAATGACGCTGCACATTCCAAGCAGCAGCAACAGCCGCAGCAGCGGCAGCAGCAGCAACAACAACAGCAGCAACTCCCAGCCAAAAATCGAACTCCAAGTTGGAGAGAAATGGAGTCGGAGTCGAAGTTGCTGCTCTGATGAGCTTTTGCAGCCACCACACAGCATGGCATAAGGCCAGGCTACATAAATTAGTGATATGGCACATTATGTGGCCGCCTGCAAACAGTAGAGGACTCTACGCGAGGTCAACGCGGCGTATGCGCAATTTGAGCATGCAAATTGCGGCGCTGCAGCGTCTTCCAAAGAAATTTGCATCATGTTGTGATTAATGAAGCGACTGCCAGCACGGATCACTGACCAGCCAATGGTTTCCACTGACAGCTTATCAGTGGGACTAGCCCCCCTTCCTCCATTACCCCAAACAAGCCCCAAGAGCAGAGCCAATTGTTGCCTTGCGTGTTCCGCTGACTAAAGACTTCAATTCAGCTTCAATCATTTCATTTAACTGATGATGACGATGCGGCTGCCGTTGCCGTTGCCGTTGCCGTTGCTGTCGTGGCCGGGAACGTGGATGGACGTCATTTTAGAGTTGCCAAGTCGCTGACCAAGTCCCAATTCGAGCCGCTCGACACGCAACTTCCATTTCGAGCGTTTTGGCTACCAGAGCCGAGGCACTTAACTACTTTATTGGTCCCACTGTAACTGCGACTCCTTCGCACACACCTGTGAAATGACAACAACATCAACAATAACAACAACCACGACAACCACCTTCCCGTGCAGAAGTTCTTCAGCTTCTTTTATAGTTTAATGAGCCACAACACACATTAGAATCGAAAGGTTTATATGTCATAAGGCTCGTAAAAGAACGGTATTTTATTGAGTACCGAAAGCTGGAGGAAACAAAACAGATTTCTAAACGCCATAGGTACACGTCGGCATATATCGCACCTCAACCGTCCCATAATAGCCCATTTTAATTGACCATCAAAAAATAAAAAAAATGAAAAAGCGGAGAATAAAACATAAAGAATATAGAAAACTTAAATGTAGATGAGATTGTCGGGCAGGGGTGGGGCAACGACAACTCCCATATCATTTCAATGGGTCCATGTCCGCGCGTTGTCGATGTCTATGGCCGGGTGGGCTATAAATTTTGTATCGGCATTTGCCATTGTGTGGCCGACGATATTATCGGGCGTGGAATTTATCGTGCCATGTGGGGGAGCCATCAATACGGAGCGACAGAGAGGGACACACGTGCACATGCTGCAAGACAGAGGAAGAACGCTAGGAGCCGCAATATTTCATGGCTGATGGATGCGGATGTGATATATCGTAGCGCAAGCGGCTTGTGATATATAGGCTCATGTGGAGGTGCGCATAAATCAAGCGATGGTTGAAATAACAAAAAAATAAAATAAAACCAAATAAACCCAAAAATCGTATGATGTGATAGGTGCTGTGGTTTTTCCGGGCGGGCCGCCCATGTTAAGGAAACAAGTGCACTGGGAATGAGATGGTGTGAGCATCGACTGAAATCAAGACAAGCTAGTGTGGAAAAGCGAGAGAATGGCTTAAGAAGATAATGATCTATGTGTGATCAAAGGGCGGCATGCGAGATCACAATGCAAAAAGGAATTAAGTCTTTAGAGTTAGGATCGGCGTGTAAGATATTAGTTAGTATTACGATAACTGATATTGGACCTTGGAATTTGGTTGTGTGTTCGATGTGACAACAAGTGATAACAATGTATAACTCATTTAAGCATCAAAACAACGGGTTGGAATACCAGGCCAGTATGTGAATATAGAAAACAATGTAACTTAAGTCCACAAAAGATTGTAGCTATATCCCTGTCGACGGCAGTCCACGCTAGTGGCGAAGCATCAGGAAGTGTGCATAACAATATACACCGAAAGAACTAAAAATCTGCTCCGATAGTCCGATCAGATCGAGCTATATACCATAAAGTATTGGAGCTGATGAGCCCGTTAGGATATTAATGGAATTTTACAGTTAATAATTTGTGCCTTAAATGCACTCGGCAAAAACCGGTTTAGTTTTGATAAATATGTGGGGCTTTGAAAACTAGCGAGTATGTATTCGGAAACTTGGCATTTCTAAATTTATGCAGACTTTATTTTACGGAGGCGTATTATACCTTAAAAATTATAAAATATATATTTTGTGTTGCAGATAACAAACTAGAATTATATCCAATATGTTTCGTCAGAAAATTTAATATGAACAATTTTGGGGCTTGAATATGGTTTTGTCACTAGATTGTTACCTCGTGTACAGCGTTTCTATTTGATTCTTTACTTCTAATAAAATTAAAAGCAGTTCAAAAAGATTTTAAAATAATTGCTTTCAGTCGAATTAGCTTACAGAACATTTCTTAAATCATCCCCTGTGCGGTAAGTATCTGAATTATTTAGTTTGTTAAGTTCCAGGCTAGAAAATATATAATGAGAAACATTTGTATAAGTTTTGTTCTGGATGTGAAAGTGCGAAATCGATCTGGACTCGCCAATCAAACAAACTTTTATAATCAAAAATAACTTTGTTCTTTTATTTTTATTTTTTTATTTTTTTTAATTAGATTTACAGATAGATTTACAATCGGATCCTTTAACTCAATTCTATCTGATGACATTTCTCACTGAGTTCACAACAATCAAATTAATTTTGAATCGTAGCAAACTTTGAACTGTGAAAGCTGCCGAGAGCTTCTGTCAATTGGCAATCAAAAGCCAAACTAAAACTTCTCACATTGCGACCGTTGCACGCGCGTGACCTGTGACCTTTTAATGGCTGTCCCGGCCGTAAATACAAAAGAAGAGAAAATAGAGAGAGAGAAATGAAAAATTAAGTATTCAAATTCACAGGCCGATGCGAAGAGGCGAAAGAACAACAAAACGATGAGGAATGATAATGCCGGCAATAAACCGAATGGCAACTGAAATCGCACATAACTTGCGAACTGGTAGTTGGCTGCGCTTTTAAGCCTTTTAAGCTTCAATCAAATTTCTCAGGATTTGGCAGGCAGCAAGCGGGACGGCAACAACGGCAACTGATGCCATAGCCACGCTTTGAATCGACAACAACAACAACAATAATGTTGTAATTTGAAGGAAAGAATGCGTATAGCGAGAGTTGCGGGCACCTTTCTTTCAGCCAAGAGGGCAAGTTTGGGGCTTTTGGCTTGGGGGAGGGGAATGTGTTCGGGGGGGCCTGAACAGATGCCAGCACGTAAACGTTTCACATGCAAGAGTTAACAGCATTTGGATATGGATGCCTGATGCTACCAAAATTACCAGACAGATCAAAGCCGTGGAACAGCAATATGTTTATGGCTATGCGAAGCACCGAAAATTCTTTGATAAAAGTCCACCGTAGCGGTAGAGGACCGTATACAAATTGGCTCCAGCCATTAGTCTCGAGAGCCAAGTTAAACGTTTTAGTGGCTGCGCTTAAGAGCGCTAAAGGTAATTTTTCACTTTGCTGCAGTTTCAGTTTATTATGGCATTAAAAAGCAGACCGCTCGCTCTCTTTCCCACCCTCTGTCGCTCTCCTTGTCGCACAGATTCCCACAATTTATGGCCGACTATTGAATGCAATTCCACGGAATAAATTTCCTTCTTTCTATTTAGGAAACAATTCGATTAGAATTGACTTCTGTCGAGTGTTTCTTGTCGTTTTTTTTTCTCCCCCCGTTTATTCCATAAAATACTTTCACATAATATCCACAGATAGTTGGAAAATTGAGAGCGATGCGATAACAACAATAAGCAGCATTAATTGTTTGGCATTGTGATCGTCCAGCTGTCTAACAATGATCAGGGGACAATGGACTTGGGTTTCCATGCGATTCCGACTCCTCCACAAGTGTCTGCGCTTTGTCAGTATTTTCACGCACTTTGTAAAGTGGTTAGATAATCCATTGTTTATGGCATTCAAGAAAAAAAGACTATATATATGAAAAAAGAAACACCGAAAATGGGAAAAATGTTTCGTCATTTTGCCAGCCAGTTTCAAATCGAGTAAAGGTGAATTCGGTTCGCTTCGGTTCGCCACATAATTGTAGTTACTCGGCAGACAGTCGGGCAACAGTCAAACAGCTCAAGGTGCCAAGAGATGAGTTTAGAGTCGGGAGGATGATTTGCTTATGTATTGTTTCCCATTCGAACAAATTAATCGCGGAGCTATCGAAGGAGGCGAACAGCAGAGCGGCTACTGTGGCTGAAAGAAAACCCTTAAAAGCAATTAATCTGAAATTAAACGCAGATAATTTGCTGACAAAAAATATTTTCTTATATGACTTACAATATATTTTTAATTAAAGATTAAGAAATCTAAAAAAATTCTCTCAGATAAAATTGTGTGCTCTATTTTTAGTAATTTTGATATTGATCGAAGAAGGCGAGCAAAAAAGTCCCTGCCTGAGGAGTTGAGTGCTGAAATTTAGTGAATATTTTTTTGTTAATTAAATAATTAAGTTATTTAGAAGAAAAACTATATAAAATAATTATTAATATATTTGTAAGCAAACAACAAGTAAGGTCAATTTTATTTTTATTATGTATATTTAGGATATAATTTATGAACGTTAAATGACCAAATTAAAAATTATATATGCTAGATTGTTGATAACATATTAGACCATATAACTATATAAAGAACATTTAAATCAAGATTTGCGCAAATGATCGTTTTGATATCTCAATAAATCGTTGAGGAACTCCACTAAAATGATTCGATTTGATTGATCATCGGGAAAACTCTTTCTCCCCTTTCACTCTCTTCGTCATCAATTTTCTTTGACAATCGCCTTTTGCAGGCAATCGAAAGCATGTAAGCCAAACCCATTAAAGCCCATCACAAGAACACAATTCCAGCTGAATGGATGCGCAACAATTGCATTTTGAGGCGTTTGAAAGAACTACAACAATAACTAAGAAAACCCTAGAGCAACAACATCAGCAACAACATCAGCAACAACGACAACGGCAGCAGCCGAGAAATGAAATCGAATCAAATGATGTGTATAAAAATGAAAATAATACAAAGATAAATAACAACAACAGCCACAGAGCAGCACACACAACAACGGCAACAACAAAACTCGAAACAAAACCATATAATAAAAATCAAGAAAAATAACTACAAAAGCGGAGAGTAGAGGTGTATCTGTCGATGAGGCTGCCCGGGCGAGGGCGAGGTCGTATATGCTCGAATATAGCTCGGACTCTGCGGCAATGTTGCTGGCGGCGCTGCTGCCGTTGCTGTTGCTGCGGTGCTGTTGTTGCTGCTGCTGCTGATGCTGCTGCTGCAGACAACCGGCAACGATGGCGACAGCCATGGACAACAACATGCGAGACTCTTAACCTTTGACGCCCGAACAATGAAGTGGTTAAAAGCAAGACATTAACACACAGACTTACAGGCAGCAAACAACGCCAGCAACAACGCCAGCAACAACAACAGCAACAACAATGAGAGACTCTGTCGAGGTCTGGGCCTGGACCTGGACCCGAACCTGGTCTGGGCCCTGTGGCTGTGCCTCATAGAGCAGCTCGAGCTGTTGGCTTGTAGCACTTGAGTGGAATGACAGAAATTAGTGAAATTTATTATTGATATCCACTTGAATTTATAGAGCAGCGAACAAAAGGCGTTGTTCGAAGTCGTTGTCAAAGTCGAACTCGGAATCGGAGTCGGGGTCGGAGTTGCCCCCTTCACCTTTTTCCCTCGTCTCGCATAAAGGTGCATCTTTGTGGCGTCTCGGCAGCAGCAGCTGCTGCTGCTGCAGCTGAAAAATTGATGGCATTGCGTTGCGATCTAATGCGTGTGATAAACAGGTTCAGGTTCTGTTGCACCTATGCGCGAAGGTGTCGCTGCGTATAAATTATGAGTGGAAAAACAATAAAATGCACAACAGGCAGCAGCGCTAATAGCCGATAGAGACAAGTAGTTGCCGCACAGAGGAACATAGAGAAAGAGAGAAAGCGGAGCGGGCGAGAGAATGAGAGAGAGACTTCAGCTTTATTGTGAAGCCACCCAGAATGGTGGCCGACGACACCCGCAGCATCGATCGATCGGCCCGATCGCATTTTTATAAAGTGTATTTTCCAGCAGTTCCGAGAAAACTTGAGCGCCGCACAATAGAGTTATTTAGAGGCCCCAAGTTATGGTTATTGATTTGAAATATCACACGACATGAGTAAGGAGTGCGTGTATGCGTTAAAATAACAGGGCCAGAATCGTCTACTTCACGGCAGACAGAGACCCCCGAACAGACTGGCAGGTTCTTGAGAGCACAAAAGCCGCCGTTGCACACACACAATCCACACACACGCACACACACACATTTTCAGCTGTGGGCTCCAGTTCTTACAGTCGCAATATCTTGAGCCTTCAGCCTCGACTTGAAGTGTTATGGGCGAGTCGCGAGCTCTTGACAGACCCTCGTGCTCGTGCCCTGTTTCAAATGTTCAGAAATTGTGGAACCTTTAATTAAACGGTGGCCTAAAATATGCAAACGAGTCGAGGCCGACGCTTGGCCGTATGCCAAGTCCAAGTCATAACTCATTTTCTTTTCCAAAGGGGAACCGAGCACCGGGAACAGGGAACCGGGAACCGGGGGTACCGGCGGGTACCGAGGGTACCGTCGGAGTACAGCCCATGGGCCACTTTGCATACTAAACGGCGCACGCCCCACTTTCAACGCATGCCGAAGACGCGTCTTAACTCGGCTGCAGCCTCGTCGTCCTTCGGGCGCTTTTTCGGCAGTCAGGTGGGAGTGACCATGGAGTTTTTTTTTCTCTTTTTTTTTTCTTTTTTTTGGTGTGCTACCGAAAACAGAAACCGGTAGAATTCGCTCAGTTTTTGCGCTTCAGCAGATTTGCATGCGCCACTAAATTTTTGATTATGGCTGCGAACCACAAGAAACTCATTTAAAATCGATTTATGCAAGGATTAAGATTCAGTTACTACACGAAAAGCTGGCGAAGAAGAATGAACTCTACTGGCGCGCCCCCAGCCCCTGTGGCATGTCCATCAAGTTGGCCAAGTTGGCCGAGCTGGCCGCAAGTTAAGAAATTAGTAAAACTCATTTTTGCATTTTTAGCCTCCGGGCTTAAACTTAATTCGGAAGCACAGCAGGAGGTTCTAAGTAAATAAATGTGCCTACCCGGCCTCCATTCGTTTAATTTGCATTTTATTGCACTGGAGCCGAGTCTCGGAGCTGGTAAGTCTCGGGCGGGACACGAACTGGCACCACAGCCAATTAAGCGTATATTTGCCACGCTTTACAGCTTTGGACGCGATCTTCCTGCTGTTGCTGTTATTCTGGCGGAGCGGTGCTCTACTTTGCCAAAGCGCAGCTAAAAATGATTAAAGGCCTTCCCGGCCCAGACAGCCTCCTATATTAATTTGCGTATTCGCTTTGTGTTCCGAGTTCCAGCGTATAGCGTAACAGCCCTGAGAAATTGAAAGTGAATGCCGGGCAGCAGGAAATGAGTTGCCAATAGAATAATCATAACGCACCATAGGGGGTGGATGCTCCTCCACAGTAAGGATTGAACTCAGATCTGGTCACACAGGCTGGTGGGTGCGTATGCACACTTCATTGCATGTCCGGCTTACCATGATTTAGAGCTTAAGATGAGCGCATAAAAATTGGGGAGATTTCCAAATGCCTGGAAAAATTCGCTAAATGATAAACTCCAGAGGTAGGGAATGTGAAAACCCAAGAAAAGTAAGAAAAGCTAAATGTTTTTTGCTTTTTAATTTACATTTATTTGTATTTGCGATCTGTCTTTTGAAATAAACAAATCAATTAATGCTTAAAAGGACATTACAGGATTGGTTGAGTTCTGGTAAACTCAGACAATATATTTTACTAAGTTTATGTTAGTTTTTTTAAATTTTAATTTATCTGTGGGGTAGGTTCAATATATTTGGACATTACATATTATTTATGAGTATTTACATCTTAGAATAGACAGTCCAGTGAGCAGATCCCAAGGAGTTTATGTGGAAAATAAGGAAAATCCTAAAATTCTTTTAGAGTTCAGGAAGAACGAATGGAAAACAAACAATAAATTGGAAACGTTGAAGCAGAATAAGTAAGCGTAATTGATTAAAATTAATGTAAATATTAAACTTTAAAATTTTACGATTTTCTCCTGTAGAGAGTTTAGAATACTCTATAATTCCTTGTTTAATTATTGTCTCTAATGAGCCTAGGCATTCTGTGAGATGAATATTTCGTATCGAGTTTTTCGGATGTTTGTCTTTATTTTTCTAGAATTCTTAACCTGGACCCCTTCTAAATTGAAATCTATGCTTGGTATTTAGGCCAACCCCATTACGATATCTTATCCCAGTTGTGTGCAAATGCAACTCGAGGTGTTGCTGATGTCGATGTTGACCCAATGCGAATGCGAAATTGAAATTTATTTCTTTCTCACGTAGTCGCCTCCGTCATTAGCTCAATCAGAGGAACGTTAAATCGCGTGCATCAATTTGGCCATTTAGGTCTTTGGTCAACAAACGACGAGCATTTGGCCAGCGAGCACGAATGGCGCCCCATTCGGCAACCGCTTCCAATACCGATTGCGATTCCGATGCCGATTCCAAACACGGTATCGGGTCATCTGACACATGTCCACGGCGACTGATGCCCATTCCGAGCGGGCGGCGATGCACAACGAAACGCTTCGGCTGTCACTCAGTTGGCGAGTGTTTCGAGCAGGGGCTTGAGTACACTCACATCATTCAGTCAGCCAGTCAGCCACTCAATAATTCGGCAGTCGTCGTCGACTTCCTTCTACTTCTGACCTGGTCGACAGCCGCGAGAAAATTGCAACGATTTTCAATTGTTGTTGCTTTCGTTGTTGTTTCATTACAATTTTGCAATTAATTGACGTTCGCAATCCCCCGAATGGCCATCGAGAGTCCAAGCCCGAATCACACTCTCAACTCTTATTTGCCCATGCAAATTATATTGAACTGATTCCCACGACGCTTTTGGCCAGATGGCTTCGATTCGATTGCGGTCCGTCCTTAGTTAATATTGCTGTTGTTGTTCTTGCCGTTCAGTTAAAGGCATGCAAATCATTTGCGGAATGTTGGAGGAGGCGCGGTTGAAATGTTTCACATTCACACTCTTTCTTTGCTTGGCTGATTTTTCAGTTTGGCTTTCGAAGCCAATTGAAATAAAAGGTAACATTTTATTTACGGGAACGATTGTTTAGATTGGTATTAGATACTAAGTGAGAGCAGAAAATTAAATTTGATTGGCATAAAATTAATTTGACTATATAATATATATTAAGACGTTGAAAGTATTTCAGTTGCATCACAATTCGTGATTTGGGATCGTTATTTAATACAACCAGAGGCGCAGGCAGGAGGGGCTTTGAAGGTTAGTCTCTACCCTATTTAAATATATATTTGAAGGTTTGTCCTCAATTTATGAAACCCCCGAAACAAAATCCCTGCCTACGCCACTCAGCTTAACTATAGTAATGTCCTACCTTATTCCTGAAAAACTTTTGCGATTAATCAGTTTCATAAATCTGATTGAAATTCAAGCACAGCTCGAATTTATTTTAATGCTCTCTCATTCTTCCTATTAACAATTTCCTTATGCCAAACTCCTTCTACCGTTCTTTAACACTTGTATTTGCTTAAGATCTTTGTCCATGCGCCAACTCATTTGTTGTTTGTTCGCTCGCCGCCAGAACAATGTCAATAGACAACAACAACAACAACAACAACCGATCTCAAGTAAGCCCGAAAAACAAAAATGATCAACGGCGCAGATCAAAGAGCAAAATATTAATATTTCCTAATCCATTGTAATTATGATTTCTCCTCCATTGTTTGTCACAAGAAATGTAACCTTCAAAACAGCCGGCACAAGGCCCGAGGTCTTGTTCAATAGATCAAATTACCAACTGAATATGTCAATTCCTGAGCGCTGCACACGAGAAACGATAAGAGATCTGCGTCACAGCTCCGAAAGTACAAAAAGAAAAAAACGAATATAAAAATGTACAACAACAAAAATGTCTAAGGCAAAACCCCAAACACCAATTGTAACGGCTGTGCGTGCCAGCCACAAAGTCGACTACCAGGCCGCCTATTTCAACAGAAAACTGAACTGACAAAAAAACCAGAACACGGAAAAAACAGAATAAAAATAATGATAATAATGATGAGAAGAAGAAGTGAGGCAGCGCCTAGGCTAGGGACTGGGCCAGGGATTAGTTGGTCCAATCAGCGGCAACGCCTGCGGCTAATGAACAGCGGCTGCTGCCACCGCCGGCTGTTACCGGGAATCGGGAACCCGGACTGGGACTGGAACTCGGCGAACGCCCCTGGTAATTACTCGTACCAATAAAAAGTCACGCCAAACAATGGCAACGGGCCGAAGTCGAAGTCGGGTCCGGGGACAAGATCGTCGATAGTCGATCTTATCGCTGCCATAGATGTGTGTATGACTTTTACTTTTCTTTGGGCGCCCCGCGCCGCGCCGCGCCAAATCAAAGCAGATTAATATGCCGATCGGAAAGATGACAAGCGGCCCAACAATCAAAATCAAATTATGAGACAGCAATCAATAATTTGACACGACAAACCACATACACAAATGTGGCGATATACTCACTGATCCCACACAAACCCAATTTGTGGGACTTGGCTGCTGACCAATATTTCGAATTTTTCAAATTTAAAGGTGAGAAACGCTTTTGGTAAAAAAAACTTATCTAAACCTTTTAAAACCAGAAGGAAAAAACCAACTCATTTTCTCCGGGGCTCTATCATATAGTAGATGGATTCTTTTTAGAGCATACTCCTAATTAGATCGGGATATCTTATAAAACAACAAGAAAATGGACTTCCTTCAAGTTACGATTAACAGGAGGGTTTAACAATATAGTACTAAATATAAGGCAATCATTTTAAGCATACTCAAATTTGTTTGCTCATTTTAAAATGATTTTAAAACACTCCTCTTAAGGTAAGAAACAAAAATCAAATGATAAACAAGTTAACATATACACAATACACTATGTAGTATGTATACGACTGGGGCTAGCTTTTGTCTGTCCGTCCATTATATTATTTTCGATCTTAGGTCGATTCGCTTGTGTTGGTGGCTTCCTTCTGCTCAAATTCCTCGATGCGTCGCTCCAGGACATCGACATCCAGCCACATGAGCGAGGCCTTGTGCCAACTGGGAGGCGGGTCGCTATTAATCTCATCGAGGAGCTTCTTGAGCCGAGCTCTGTCCACGTCAATGGACATTTTGCGTCTCTTCAGCATTCTGGCTTTCAGGGGATCCACCTGCGAATCCGACGCGGCGCGCTTCAATCCAACATTTTGGGTTTGACACGACTTATTCTTTGTTTTCCGGTTGTCCGCATCCGGGGGTTCCGGTTTGATCAACGTAGTTTTGGGCCTGGCGAACTTCATCGTTTGGTCAACGTTATCCAAACTATTTATTTTAGTCAACTCGGTTTGGGTGTACACCGAACAAGTCTTGGGCACCTGCACGGGGATCACCTTGGGTGCGTTGGCCAGCAAAAGGTTGGTTATAACCGCCTTCTTGTGCGCTATACGTTTGGGAGGTTCCATGGCGATGATTGAATCATTCACGCTACAAATGTATTATTCAATATTTATGCTTTGCTTTATCTTCATATTTACCAAAATATCGGAAAATTTTTGATTTTTTATATTTTTGTTGTACTACTTGCCACAATCGGGACAAAATCTGTTTGAGCCATATTTTTAATTGACGGCGTACTCCAAACTGACAACTGAAAATCAAGGCAATCTAGATGCAGAATGTTCTAGTTTTTTCATTATTTTCATTAATTTTCGTTGTCGGCTTTTAAATCGAACAACCATCGCTTTTATTGTCTGGCATTATTTCATATTTTTTGAGCCAAATCAAATTGCATTTCCATTTTCGGATGATAACTTTTGATGTTCCGCTGGAACTGTCGAGTCAGGATCCTCCATTTCAAAATTCGAATAACTGTTGTACATCAAAATAATTGTTTAGATATTAAAGGGTATGCGAGACATTTAATTTAATATTTTTGATATTTCACATTTTTCTGAAAGCTCGCCACTTTCCAAAAAATCTAAAAATATATTCTATTTTAGCTTACTATATGTTTTATTATATTTCAGTATATGAAAGAGAGAGGGGAGACTGTTTATTAAGTAGTGGGAATGTGCGATCGATTAAGAGTGCGTGTCCCGTTACGGATCTTTGTATATGTATTTGCAGAGCTTTGCGACATTTTGTTTTGCCCATGATCGTCGGTTAGGTTTATGCTGTTCCGCTGTTGCTCTGCTCCTGTCCTTGCCCCCTGCTCCTTGCCCCCTCCCCCTGCCCCTTGTCCCTCTGACCGTTCCTGTGCCTGTGCCTGTTCATGTCCCTTTTCCCCTTTGCCGCGCATGTTGCCTGCTATGTACAACATCAAGTTTTATCGCTGATCGTGATCATGTAATTCCAGCCCACGCATGCGCGCACAGCGTTAAGGAATCAAGTTTAGCGCATTCTTATTGCCGATCTGAATGCGCGCCTTTCCCTGTGACAGATGGTGTAAGGCTGCGAGGCATTCCCGTGCCCAGACCGAGGCCCAGGCCCAGACCCAGACCCAGGCACAGGCCCAGACTCCGACTCGACTCGAAGACTTTTGAGGCGACTGGTTTTCGCTAGCCGAGCTTTCTATATGTAAACTGGTACTTGAAATTTGAAATCATGTACCATTTGCCTTGAGACGCAGCCGCAGCCTGGATGTGGATGTGGATGTGGATCTGATCGTCGATCGTGTCCCTGACAGAGCGGCACAGGAAACGCGCATTTAAAGCGCGACTATCGAAATATAACGACATTAAGCTGGCCCCGAGTATGACGGCGCGAGGAAGCTGCAAAGCCATTTAAAGGAAGCTTGTGTCAATACGAAAGTCCCATGGAGTTCACCTTGGAATGCAGTCGCTGCGATCGCTAATCTTTTGAAGGCGCCGACGCCGCAATGATCATCATAAGCGAACGTTTGGGCGCACTAAGCGACATAATTGCTACCGTGGGACGACTCCAGACACTGGACCCCAGCTCCCCTGTGATCCCCAGCTGGCTGCTGGCTGCGATCTCTGCCTGGTGCGCGATCATTATGAGACGCGCTCCTAATGCGCTCCAATCAAACACACACGAAACGAGCGTATGACATGTTTGTGCATTATTAATCATGATAATATCTGTATAAATGGTAGAAAACTGCCCCCCGCCTCAGTTGCGGCCAAATTGCAATTTAATGCAAAAATAAATTGCAGCGCCGACTGCAGACGTGTATCCGCAGCCGGACAGATGGGGCCAATGTCGGAGCTGACCAACCGGCAGCCGGAGCAGGCAGCTCCCATGATTATTGGCCATTTACTTGCGCCGTTTAGCGCATTAAAATTCATGCGGCCCCCGAGTACAGCCGGGCAGCTTCGCAGCCGCGAGTCCCACAGTCGGCTTTCATGCATACACAAATAATTGACAGTTGAAAAGTTGGACGCAAAGCGCAGCTCCAATCCCGAGTCCGCGTCCCAGTCGTGCTCGATTCTGGGCGTTGGATTTGCAGCTGTGACTGTGGCGCTGTCCCTGTCCCTGCAACTGCATCAGCATCTGCATCAGCAACTGCATCTGCATCTGCATCTGTGGGGCGTGTGCTTTGCCGTGGCGTGCGAGCAAAATGATTCCGATGCGTCGTTGCTGCAGCTGCGGGGGCAGAGGTGGTGTGCACAACACATGTTGGTCGGGGGTAGCGCTCAGGGCTTAAGAAATCAACGCGCTTGCTAATGGACATCAGCTAGCAGGTTAATAGACACAGCGAAATTCTAGATACGAACTCGAACTAACAAAGAGTTCCAATCTGCCGTTGTCTTTCTGAAAAGCTGATTAGTAACAAGTCCAAGTACATGTTTACAATATTTATTAGTACACTTTTTATAGTTTCGACGTAATTTTTGACAGACTTATTTGTTTTGCTTAAGAATACGATTCTATTAGGTTTCGCCTATCATCAGCGAAATCGCTGTTTTATAGCACTTTTAGCACCTATCGACAAAACTTCTGGTGTGTTGGAAAACAAGATAGGAAACATTGTCACGTTTTAGAAAAAAAGAAAGAAACTAGCATGGAATTTAAGATTGACAATCATTTTCATTTTATAACTACAATTTATGCCTGAAAATATTATTATTAGTTTTAAGATAGTATGGTGACACAAATAT
Source organism: Drosophila robusta (assembly GCA_035043565.1). Taxonomy (NCBI): domain Eukaryota; kingdom Metazoa; phylum Arthropoda; class Insecta; order Diptera; family Drosophilidae; genus Drosophila; species Drosophila robusta. The sequence continues at coordinate 3,674,280 of JAWNMW010000583.1, read as the reverse complement.
ATTTATTTTATATTTTAGATTTATATTCTAGCAGAATATTTTTTTACTTTATTTCTGATGTTCTAAATGAAAAATTATTCAAAATATTTAGATATTCTTATTACCTACACGTCAAAAGTAAATGTTTAGGCAAATAAAGAATAAAAAAATTTAAAGGAAGATATGCCTTTTAATGCTAATTAAACTAAGCTATCAATTAAACAATTTCATTTCGATTCGACACCAAATCAAGTCCCTGGCGATCGTCAAGTGTAAGCAACGACTTTAACTATCGCTCAAGGCTATCAGCGATTTGTCAGAGCTCGCAGCAAGTTCTCGAGAGGCGCAGTCAAACAGGCCCCACGTCTGAAATTGGGCATGCAAATAAAGATATGCCGCATAATTGCTATAACAAGTAAAAATAAATAAAATAAAATGATGCACAATAAACGCAGAGAAAGATGACAATCAGAAAGAAATGAGAAAAGTGAAACTCATCAGCAAATGCAAAGCTAAGTAAATAATCAAACAAGAAATGGCAAATTATGTGCGCAACAACAACAACAACAACAACAACAATTACTTGTGAGGCAATTGTGAAAGAACACCCACTCAAAAACAAGCGTTTGCCATATTAACAACCACTGCGAGCGCCAATAACCGGTTAGCATGCTGAGTGCGTGTGTGTGTGTGTGTGCGATCGCGCTCTCTGGTCATGCATGTGTGTGTGTGTGTGCTCGAGAGACGGCAACACTTAACACACAAGCACAAAACGTGTTTCGTTTGCACCTACTAACACCTGGTCACACTCTCGCACGCGCTCTCGCGCGCTCTCTCTCTCACGCGCTCTCTCCCGCACGGATCGTGTGCCTGGCGCGCTCTTGCACTCACAGCTGGGCTTGAGCCGAAGCGCTCGCCGTGCGCCTGTGTTGGTGAGAGCCGGCAACAAGTGAGCGCAGGTCCAGGTCCGCGCGCCGCTCGCAGAGCAATGGACTTTTAGTTATTCCGTGATCTTTTACCAATATTGTGCAGCGCACACGGCACGACGGCTGATCGCAGAGCAGCAGCAGCAGCAGCAGAAGCAGCAGCAGCCAGCCCCTGGTACCAAGAACTACACGAATTAAGCGCGTGTTTATTTACGGTAGTGAATAGCTGAAAAAATTTCAAAAAGTGCTCTCGAAACTTTCCAATCGAAAACAGCTGCGTGTGACAAAAATCGCCCACTAGAAAACTTTTGTGTCTGTTTTGTTTTTGGCAAAAAAGAAAGAAAAAAAAACATCGCGCGTGTGCGACGTCATTGGATCCCCGCCCCCCATCCCCGCCCCTTCGCGGTGCAGTGCCAGTGCTGCCAATTGGTTTTCTGGCGTTGTTGTGGCCTGTGTATTTATGTTGTGTTTGCCGTTTGAAACGTCAAATTCGATTTTTATGACTTTTGAAAGCGTGACTAAGGCGTGATTTATGATGGCGTGTGGTTTTAATATTCATGTGCAAAGTCAAAAGCCAAAAGGCAGCCACGAAGCAAACCACTCGGGCCGCACTCAACCTGCGTAGGTGCGCCAAACAATAAAAGACAACAACACAAATCGAAGGCAGCGGCAATAACCGGACAACAGCAGCAGCAACAGCAACAACAACGGCAACAAGCGTTGCATCTTTGTGCCCACGGGCCAAGTTGCTGCCCCGATATCCTGCTGTGTGTGCGTGGATCAGTGGACCAGTGTTTTGGGCTCTTTTATGGACGCAGCGAAGCAATTGACTGTCGCTGCTGCAGCGGGCAAGCACGACAACAACAACAGCAAAAGCAGCAGCAGCAACAGCAGCAGCAACAGCAACAGCAACAACAACACCATGCAAACGCATACAACAACAGCAGCGAGCGCAGCAGAGAGCTGCAATAAGTCGCATGCGTTAGAAGCAGCAGCAACTATTGCAGTGAGCAGCAGCAACAAAGCCAGCAGCAACAACAGCAACAACAAGCAGCAAACAGCAATGCCAACAAGCGCCGAGCAGCAGCTGAAGAAGCCAGAAGCAGCAGTTGCCAAAACAGCAACTGCGACAACAACAACAGTTGCTGCCGCTGCTGCCAGCAAGTCGAGTGCGGCGGCAATGGCCGCGGCGACGGCAACAGCGGCGGCCGCCACCAACGATCTGGCAGCGGCTGCTGCCGTCGTGCTGTCGCTGCAGGGCACCATGGTCAGCAGCCTGCAGCAGGCGGCATTGCTGCCGGCCAATTCGGCGGCGGCGGCGGCGCTCAATCTGCAGGCGCTCGAGTCCTATTTGGCGCTGCAGCGGCTCACCGGCAAATCGGATGTGTTTCGCTTCAGCAGCAGCGGCAGCAGTAACAACAGTAGCGGCAACAACAACAACAACAGCTGCGGCAACAGCAGCAACAACAACAGCAGCAGCGGCAGCAACAACAGCGACGCCGAGCAGAGCGCCACATTGCCGGCGCTCATCGACATTGCCAGCATTGAGCTCAAGTCCAGCTGCTCCTCCAGCGCCTCGAGCGTCTCCACAGCTGTTGCTAGTTCGCCCAACGCCAGCAGCAGCAGCAGCAGCAACAATAACAATAACAATAACAATAACAATAGCAGCAACAGCAACTGCAACAGCAGCAACAACAACAACAGCAACAACAACAACAACAACAGCAGCAGCAGCTCCTCAACCACATCGAAGTGCATTCCACCGCTGCCCTCCATTAGTACCGTTAGCGCCGCGGTGGCCGCTGCTGCTGCCGCGGCCGCCGCTGCGGCCAATCAGCAGGCGGCGCTGGACTGCGCCACGGCCGCCGAGCTGGCCGCCGAGTGCGAGCTGCCGCTGCTCGACGGCGAGGACGCGCTGTCCTTTGAGGCCGGCGACCTGGACAGCAGCTACGGCAGCTTCATCTTCAATCCGAGCGGCTTCGGTGCCGCGGAAGCGGACACCTCGCTCCACTCGCTGCAGGCCACCATGTACCAGGACAAGCTGAGCGTCATGGCAGCCGCCAGTGGCGGCGGCGGCGGCGTGGAGGATGCGGCTAACAGCTCGACGGCCGCTGCAGCGGCCGCCGCCCAGCGCTCGAAGAAGCAGTTCATCTGCAAGTTCTGCAATCGCCAGTTCACCAAGTCCTACAATCTGCTCATCCACGAACGCACGCACACGGACGAGCGTCCCTACTCCTGCGACATCTGCGGCAAGGCCTTCAGGCGCCAGGACCATCTGAGGGATCATAGGTATGAGCAAAAGGGGCAAGCGCAAAAAGAGTCTTTAAATTGTAGAGCTGAACCTGAACCATGATTCTGAGCAAAAATCCGATATAGCAGGGGGGCCCACAATCTATAAACTGTTCGAAAAATAAAAATTCGAGTAAACAATATGTGAGACTTTGACTCTATTTTTGCGACAAGTCCTTTGGTTAAAGTAAAGATGGAACAACCTTTAAGTGGGTTGATCTCAGGCCTGCAACCAGCACTATTTTCATAAGGATCTCTCTTATCTTAGCTCTAACAACCCTTGTGATATTCGACTTAGAGAAGAAACAGAAACAAGCTAAGCAGATTGATGTCTGACCTGCTAACCAAAGCCTGCTTCATTAGGATCCCTCTTAGCTCCAGTCCCTTTATGCTCATTTCAATCAACCTTTCATTAAATTCAGAAAAACAGAAACCTTCGTATGCCCATTAATAGCATTGTGTCCATTCAATATTAGCTAACCTTTCTCCCTGCGTCTTCTTTCCACCGACAGATACATTCACTCCAAGGAGAAGCCCTTCAAGTGCGCCGAATGCGGCAAGGGCTTCTGTCAGTCGCGCACGCTGGCCGTCCACAAGATTCTGCACATGGAGGAGTCGCCGCACAAGTGTCCCGTTTGCAATCGCTCCTTCAACCAGCGCTCGAACCTGAAGACGCACCTGCTCACGCACACGGACATCAAGCCCTATAATTGCGCCTCCTGCGGCAAGGTCTTTCGGCGCAACTGTGATCTGAGGCGCCACAGCCTGACGCACAATCTATCGGCAACGGGCGGCGTCGGCGGCGGCCTCGGCGATCTATTTGGCAGCGGCAGCAACGGCTCCAGCTCCGACTTGGGTCTGTCGATGGTCCTGCCCAGCCCAACAGCTGCCGGAGCGAGTGCCTCGTCCACCGCTCGAGACTTGGTCGCCGTCAGCGATTGAGCCCAACTCAACTCATGTGTTGTGGCCTCCCGCTCCCTTTCTCCATTGGGAAGGGAAGCAGTTTCTAAATCTCATTTGCAGCTCTCAAGAATTCGAATCCCTCCACAATGTGTCTGATCTGTGTTGCTCGTACTCGTGGCCTCCAAGTTGCTTACAGCTAACAGCATTTAATTAAGTTCTCGTTTGTGACTAATTACGGTTAAGCTAATGATATTTTAGCTGGTAGTTTATTGGATATTTGAAACATAGGAGTAGGCCGAAAGTTTGACTTTATTTGGTAATACTATTTAGTAATAAGTAAATTGTGGACTTTTATCGTACTATCGAATAAATGAAATAGTTTAATGCAAATACTTAAATCAAACGTTTTTTATTCCTCATCGCAAGTGTCCGATGAAAATGGCTGGAATATTTATAACTTATATGTGTTGTACGTCTTATAAGTGAAATTAATCATATCATAAATCCTATTCGAATTTCTTTAAAGGTAAATACAAAGTCTTTGATCACTGATTACTCTAGATGAGAAAGGTTCGAAAGGGAATAGGTGTAACTACTCCCAAATATCCCAAGGCATTAACTTTAAATTTGTAGGGAGATCTATGAGCTCTTAAAATAGAGATCGCTGCTATTGCTTAAAATCACATGAATAAAAATACTCGAATAACCCCGAGTGAAAACTCCCTTCTTAATCATAAAATCTTATATCACGTAGGGTTCTCTATACTTCTACTATATTTGTATTTCATAGAAATATGAATTTCACAGGGTTCTTTCCACAGAAAACTCTATTCTCAACTGTTGCGCGTGCTTCCTGCTGCACTTTTGCGTCCCGTCCTGACCCCGTTTACATGCCCCCCACCCCGTCTGGCCTAGTCCCGACCCAGTGATCGTTTCTCACATGTAACTACACTATTTGCGCACTTGTAGCGAACGAGAAATCAAATATTTGTAGCGATGTTTATCGTTCGAGTGCCAACAAGGGCAATTAATGTACCATTAAGGTGTACACACTCATTCCACGAGCCCGAACAAGCCTTTGACAACAGAAAGAACAGCGGAGACTGAGACAAAAGCGACTACCCGCACTTTCCCACCAGTTGCTGGCGGGGCATAGACCGTTATCGCCTGGCCAAACAGTGTAGAACATGGTCGAGCAGGCGCTATCGCTGCGCCGCCCACCCGGTCCGCGGCCCGGCCCAGAGCCTTGTCGGCCGGGCTGGAGCTCCGGCCGGGTGGCTGCCACAAAGTTAACAACGTTTTATGATCGACTGCGAAAAAGATGCGTCCAAGTTGGCCAAGTTCAAAAGCGTGTGCCGACCTCTCGAACAGGCTAAGCAGCGCGCCGTCTCTGTTTGGCGGCCCCATCGCCGTCTCTTTCGCTTTGTCAATCGTTAAGCGGATCAATGTGAAGCCGCCTGCGACGACGTCGCTGCATTTCCTGCGCCAGCTTCGACAAACCAATTACAATGATCAAACAACAATTATGGTACCACAGCTCTTGACCAGCTAAGCCCTGCCCCCCGCCCCTACCCCGCCCCTACCATGGTCGCTATGGCAACAGTTAAACACGAACCGCGCACGCTGCTCTCTGCAAATATTTGCGCGGATATTGTTCTATTCAATGGAACAAGCACGGAACGAGACATGTCCCAGCACCAGCCAGCAACAAGCAGCAACAACAACGCCGACAACGTTTGGGCCATTAGCCAAAGAGCTGTGCAGACTCCAGAGCTGGAGCTGGAGCGGGCCTTACCCTCAGCTCGGTTACAGTTTGAAGCAGCGTCTCTGCGAATTGCCGGCAATTTCACACTTTATGCGCGACGGCTTCATTTCCACTCCAGCACCAGCACCAGCTCCAACTGCAAACTCCAAGTCCAACTCCAACTGCAGCTTCAGCCCCCAGCTCCAGCTTGGAGGTTCGAGCCCAAGCGGTTGGCGGCGCGTGCGGGCGAGCGGATGTTTAAGCATTCAGCGCTAAACCTCTGCGGCCGTTGCCGTATATTGATGGGAAAATTATGAAATTCATTGTTTGTGTTTGACTAATAATTATGACAGCAAACGCATTGTCGTCATAAAGCCCCGGGTACCCGGCGTCCCGGGTCCCACAGGTCCCCGGGGGTACTACGACGAGTGAGCGCACTAAATTTCGCTTTGAGGTTTCCGCAACGCCCCATTGACAATGTCAGCTGCCCCGCTCGGACGCCAGCCGCCCGGGGCTCCGACTAACTCTAATAAGCCCATCACTAACCAGCAGCAGCGGCGGCTGTTCGATCTGCAGCAACAACTATAACTACAACAACAATGTTGTCTAGTGTCGAGGCGTGGCAACTTGTAGCTGTTTTTTTTTTGTTACTTTTCGGTTTGGTTTGGTTTGGTTTGGTTTCTTTGAAGTTGCTCGCAAGAGTTGGAAATATTTTCGTTGTGCTTGTGAAATTTTGTTGCGTTTCCGGAACCAACGCAAAAAGCGGAACGTTCTTGTTGTTGTTGCTGTTGTATTTGGGTTTTGGGTGAATGTGAATGTGAATGTAAATGTCATGACGCTGACTATATGCCCCGTCTGGCCCGGCCTGGTCTGGCCCGTCCCGGTCCGGCCCGGCCCGGCCAGTTAGTTGGCGGCACCATTTGCTTTATGATTTGATGTATGTGTGTCTGTGCCAGAGGAGGAGGCCCCACCAACCCGTCAACAACTGACGGCACCTCAATAGGGAACAAATCCATGTTTGCACAGCGCTGATGTACGAAGGCCTCTCGCCTTCGCCTTCGCGCCTCGGACCAAGTCCAGCCGCGTTCCCATTTCCTTTGCCCGCTCCCCGTCAGCAACTTCGACTCCGCCTTGACGCGTTGCTGCGCCAACGTTTGACGAAACGTAAATTATGCGGCGTTCTTGTGCCTAATTAGGTGTCGTATCGTAAACGTTTTTATATATTGGAGGCACACACTCACCAGGCTTTCGGCCAGCCCAAGGGAGACGCGGCGTGGAGACGGCCCAAACGTTGGCCAGGTGAGAACGTGTTAGCAGCTTGTTCAAGGAAAATGTGAAAAGTGTTCGGCCTTAAGACAGGCTTAGTGAGAAGGAGTCTTTTTGGGGTATTATAATCATCGGGGAACTGGGAGGATCTACATATTTACAATATTAAACAGTTGCGGAAGTTCATTGTTCATTTATGAGTAAAATTATGCATTTAAAAGGAGTAAACGCAATATTCGAATTGTTATTAGACCATATGTATTGCATATATGTATCTTACATCTGATATATTAAACATCTGTAAGGGCTGTTTAATTATATTTATTTTATTTTCCTGCTACTCCGCCCTTAATTTTATAACTCTGAAATGAATCTGTTTAATCAACTAAAGGAAGTCTTTTTCCTTTAACATGTCTGTCACTTAAAGAGTAAGACAATTTAAATTTAAGAGCGTCTAGTTGGAGTAAACGGAAGACGACACCTCCAAAAATTTCATTATGGGCCACTTTCGTTTAATGTTAACGAAAAAAATGTGTTGCACCAATTTTTGTATTCCTTTTTCAACTATTTTTAGTCCTTTTCAACAAGTCTAGTATATTCTCCAAACTACAGGTAAGTTCTTAGGTTAATGTAAAGGGTAATCTATTTTAAGGCATTTTCTTCTCTTTAACGGTATTATAAACCTAAAAACAAAGGTGATATACTCTCCATGTTTATAGTTGTATTGCTATTAAAAGCTCTTGCAAATATTATCTCTAAAGGCACAAGTCATTAAAAGAAAAAATGCCGGATCCCTCTACCTTATGTTGCAGTACCGCCCCATCACCCAACTAGACTCTACATGGACTACGGACTGCTACTGGATTCAGCCACTGATCATTCGAATCACCTCAAATTGTTAAGACAGTCCTAGATCAGTTGGGGCTATCTCCCTTTCGGCAAGACCTCAGTTTATATGTTGAGGGACCTCTCTCAGATCTATTTTTTCTTCTTCGTTTCGCCAACTCCACCTCTGCATATATAGACGTAAGATGTGCAACAACTTCGCCGCCGCCAAACGACCGTAAAGAACGAAGAGCACAATTTCTGGAACTGTCAGCCAACCTGGGCTGGACGAGGTCGTCCCGAGGGGCCCGAGAATAAAAGCAGCCGAAACTCGTGCAAGTGAATAGATAGACATTGCTTACGCAGTGCCTCCAAGTGGTAATTAGATTTTATTGGATGGTGCGCGTTATGCCGACGGTAAACCCGGGAAGGGGGTAGACGCAAAGACGAGCGGGTGTGTCACAGTCTTGGCGGAATGGTAATACCACGGCAAGCAGACTTATGCTGGACAAACACACGCACTGGCATAGGTGCATGTGTGTGCCGGTGTGTACCTCCTAAATATATACCCTATAACTGTTGCGCCTTGATGCAGCCGACTCGGTCGTTGGGTCGCGCTTTATTTTATGGCACTCGGGGCGCAAATGCAAACAACTGCGACAAATGTTAAGCGAGTAAGTACTTCGAGCTGAGAGTAGTACAATATAATTGACAGGCAATGAGCTCCGCAGTTTTTGGATACTCTCTCTCCCGCTCCCTCTCTGTCTCCCTCTCTCTCGCTCTCGGTCTCGCTCTCGCGCGCTTGTCAGTATTTGCCCAGGGCTTGTTTGACAAGTTCGCGGCACGTAGCACGGAGCAGTCGCCGCAACGAGTTGTGTACGACACATAATCATCAAACATGCCAGAACAGAGCCGGGCAGAATAGAGAACACTAACCACACTCCACACGGCAGATAGCGAGGAGCTTATCGCGCACACACACACGCACACACACCCGCACAGAGAGTGGCCAGGGTGTGCGTGTAGTCGGCTCGGTTATATGACTTTTCGGTGCTGATAAGAGCCGTTCAGCTCAGAGCCGGAGCCGGAGCCAGCGGCTAATTGACGGACGGGCCCGGGCCCGAGCCGTCATGCGGTTAAATTAAAACGAAAATCATTTGCCAGCAGCAGCACCACCCAGCACTGACACCACCACCCAACTGACCCCCCTCCCCCTCGGTGTGCTGGCCTGAACTACCTCGGCGGCAGTCGGCATGATTAGAACCAAAAACAATCAAACAACACACACTTCAAAGGCATTTCGCCGTCAATTTGTCATTAACGTCATAATATAGTGACAAGATTGCTTTGCACGGATATCGTCGGGTCGAGCCCCCCACCCCGCCCAGCCCCTGTCCAGCTCTACCTCTTAGAGTATTTGTCAACAAATATAGAGTTAAGCGTCTGTCCCCCCGGCCAAGGTGTTGTAATAGCCGCCAGCTCTTCATGTTGTTGTTGTTGTTGTTGTTGCCATTGTTGTCGCTGTTGTAAATTTCCGTTCTCCCTCTCTCTTTTTCATACTTTGTGTTAATGCAATCTTCAAGTGAAAATGTGACATTTCAAAAATAGTTTTGTTTTTGGTTTTAGACTGGTCTACAAACTGAACTGTGTATTTAAGGATTAGCAATGTGTGGGATTTTTTTTTTTTTGGTGCGTTTTCCATGTGAATAGTCGGCCTGATTCTTTGGTGCTAGGCGCATATTTGGACAACTGATTATTGGGCCATTAGTGAAATCTCTTTGACTATTGACATATCAACTCCTCTGAAGACAGAGCGGCTATTTTTCCTCTTTTTTGTTGTTGTATGAAGTACTTAGGTGAAGCATTTGTGTTGCAATTGCTGCAAAGTGATGTAGAAAGAATTTAAATTCTAATTAATTGTACCAATATCTAGCAAATACATGTAATTTCGAATCGTTAAATTAAATTAAGAAATTTGAATATGTGTAAAACAATTATCTGATCGAATGTTTCCATTTGTAGGCTTTGCCCTTTATTGCCGATTAGAATAATTGTTATTAAAAAATATATATTCTATATGGCTAAAAAAACATATAACGTAGAAAGAATTTATAGACAAAATTTTAGCGTGGCTTCAAAAAGTTTTTTCTTTTACGCAGCTTGACTTCAAAGTAAAAATCAGATTTCCATTTAAGATATGCAAAAATCGGTTGTTTATGCTCGAGAATTGTTGACGCCCACGAGGCAGAGATAGCGATAGCAGCCCCCGACAGAACATAAGAGATCATAGCGTTAGGGAAAACAATTCGCCAAGAGCGATACACGATGAGCGACAAACGATAAACGGCAATCAAAACGAACTTCAAACACTTAACGCGCTTTGCCCGCCCCAATGTTGATTTAATTATCACAGCATGGTTGCCACTGCCCGAGGGCTGAGCAACCCCCGAAACGTTTGGACTAACCCTCGCCCAGCGGGCCCATTAGGAGCAACTGTTTCGCATGTAATCTACACCATGCCACGCCTACCGAATGTTCAACCACCGACTCGATAAATGACATCCATGGACGATGAAACCCTCCAAAGTGGGCACAAATTATTAAGCTAATAAACAACAAAAACAAGGCGAGGATGAGCGACGGCGTCAGGCAGCAATTTGTGACCCGTTTTCTGAGAGCGGAGACCCGTTGGAACAGGGTGCGGGTTGCCGGGTACTGGGTGCTGATAAGCGTGAAATATATCTAAGTGGCCATTGTCCTGGGCCCGTTAACTGTCAACGGCAGCGGCCACGGGGCTGCTTAGGTACCGGATATATTGCTGGTTATATGCATCGCTGATCTTTCGCACACTGAATGGGCTTACATAACCGTAATTGAGTCGACAAATGGGCATCTGTTGGGTTTTAAGGAACTGGCAACTGGCAACTGGCCGCGGTCTAAAAAGCAGCGACTACTTAGCCCGGATCGTTGTGGCTCGGCTTATCGCTCGTCTGCATCGGCTTAGCTGCGTTTTCTGAGCGCTTGATTTTGCTATCTGTGTGTATCTGTATCTCTATAAATTTATCTGCGTCTGAATGTGCTTTGTTATTAGGTGTCGTAATCGTTGACATAGCTCAACCTAATTAGGCATAAATTGAGCGCCATAATGTCACAACTGTCGGCTTAGCCATGGCCAGACCCGATGGAGGCTGAGGAGGAGCCAGCGGCAGAATGGAGAATGGAACCAAATCGCTTGACAAATGAGCATGCGATGTGTCACAGCGAAAATGAGTAGAGACTTGGCTAAGTGATTTTGATGGCAACAAAAACAAAATATGACTGGCGACTGTCTGAGGTGAACGTTGAAAGAGCTGTCGGAGCAAATAAAATAAGTTCCCCTATCAAGAAACAGTTGTCTGAAATACTTACAAATTCTTGGAAATTAATTATATTCGTTTTGAGATTGCATCCATTAGATTCCCAGGCAATCCTTTGTTAAGTTACGTGTAATATTATTGTTGAGATACAATTTTTAAAATGTTTCGAGTACGGAATTTAAGTAATAGAAAATTTTTGCAGCTTGAAAGATTTCTAAAGAAGTAGGTATTTTAAGAACTTTCCAGCAACACTTTTTATTTTTAAACTAGATACAAGTTAACAATTAGTTCAGATTAATTTTTAATTTTTTTTTTATTTAAAAAAATGGTCTGTTTTATTTAATTTTTTGTGTATGTTTAATTTAAGAAAATCTAGATTTAATTGAGATAATATTTTGTCTAGAGAGCTTTTATTAATACGCATTATAGATAAAATGTCATAATAATAATAATTAGTTATAATGCTATGTTTTATGATTATCAAAAATAATTATGTTTCGGTTATAGTTTTCTCCTTTTTTCTCTCCCACTGCTTAACTTCTTTTTGCTCTATTACCTTTATTCATGTTCAAATGTTGCTCTATCCTTAGTCCATTTAGGCCATCAGCTACCTACAAATAAAAACTAAACACGGGCAACCAGCTCGACAAAATTAATTTGTTAGGCGCGCGAAGCGTGAAAGATGTTGTTGTGGGGGCTACCTCTATAAGTCGTGGGCCTCGACTAAGCCACAGAACCGCTTTTTGTCCTAACTGATTGATGATGCAAACACGCGCCTTCTTTGTACTAATAAATTCTGAGCAAATTCAGACAAATTCAAGAGGTGAACAAAATGAAAGAAATTCCTGCCCCAGAGATAAGAGCGCATACCAAAAAAAATATAAAAAAATAAATAAAAAGAAAAGAAGTCAAGCAAAGAAGTGTGGAAAAGAATAATCACTAATGTATGGATGAGTGTGTGTGTGTGTGTGTGTACGGGCTTGTGTGTGTGTGTGGATGGCTCTTCCGGTTGGTCAGTTTGTAGACGAGGAACCAGCCAACATTCAGTTGAGAGTTGCAGCCATAAATAAGCATCTAGTATAATAATTTGGTTGCTTCTTCCTCTTCTTCGTGTTGAACGTAAACAAATTAGAAATCAAAAATTGACCACAGCCTGTGGCAGCGTTTTGACTCTGTTTACTTAAGGCTGATAACAATGTTGAAACAATAAACATTTTTCTCGCACCACCGAACACACAAATCCACTTAGCCACGCGCTTCACCGAAAGAAAGGCCGACCACCCGAACCGATGCGGCAAGATGCGAGATGGGAGATGCGAGATGGGAGATGCGAGATGCGAGTTGCGAGTTGCGACTTGGTGGATCGGGGACACATCATCAAGTGCGTTGGTGCGGTTGTCTCGCTCCGCTGCCGTGGCGTCATATAACCACGGCAATTTATTGATGAGTTTATTGCAACAACTCGGAGGCAGCCGCTGGCCCTGACTCCAGCTCCAGCTCCAGCTGCAGCGCTGGTCTGATGATGTCGATGATGTCTATGTCGTCGCAGCTATAGACCCGATATGAGTTGATTCTTTGTGTGGCTTTGGGCTCTGTTTTTGGGGGAACAATTTGTAAATTTGGTTTTATGACAACGCGCGCGCTCCACCACGTAAAATAAAACCGATCGTCTGTTCGGCTGTGCAGGGCACATCTTGTAGAGAGTGAGAGAGAGAGAAGAGAGCGAGAGCAGGAGAGGGGGAAAAATGCTAATTTAAAAAATTACGAGTTTCGTTCGCTTTTGGTCACACCTTAAAAATGCTCGCGACGTGGTTCAGTTTCGGTTTTGGTCGCACTCTCCACAGATCCGCTGGGGAACCGCTGGCTGTTGGCATCTGTCGCCGGCGTATACGGTAGGTACAGCTCTAACTGTAATTTATCGTTAGACAAGACAAGCGGCAAGCTGCTGAAGCTGAGGAGGTAGCTCTGGCTCATCCGATATGATACTATTTATAACGATTATTTACGACATGCCAAAAACTCTGAATGCTTTGTTTTCGTGTATTTGTATTTGGTTATAAAAACAGCAACAGCAACAACAACAACTGAAATTATGATTATATCTTAGACTTATAGGTGCTATGCTCCGAGCTGGGCTGAGCTGAGCGAAGATGAGACTCGTTTGACTTATGAAGTTGTTGCCGTTAGTTGGCATTAAATATAAGGTATATTTATAGCTTGTCTCGGCCAGCTGAATTTAATGTTTCGAAAATTGGTTTGAATTGGCAATGAATGTTAATCATTGAACACGAACACCACTCGAAATTCTGAATCCGAATACCGAAATTAAAAGCACGTTCGACCTCTAAAATCACTTAATTTATCGCAAGTGACTGAGTAGATTTTCTGCTAGCTATTCTTTGGGAGGAGTTAACAACAGGTTAAGATCAAATTCTACTAAAATATCGGGGGTCTTCAATATGTTTATATAGGTAAAGATGATTCCTGTGGTATTTAAGTTTCTAATTAGCTTAGTTTCAACTAGAATTGATCGCATCCGAATAACGGCAAAATATAAAGAAACTTCATTCATTGAAATATAAAAATGATATAATATAAATATATAAATATAAAAATATTCAAATTGAAAATATTTTAGTATTTTATACTTCGATAAAGTGAAGAAGCGGGAAATATATTTTAAAAATTAACTTTAACAACTGCATCCGATATTCGTATTCATATACCTCCTTAGTCAGTTTTTTACACTTTCTTTAAGACTTTCTTAATGTATTTCTAAACTTGTTCTTTGATAAATGTTCTCAATTTCTAGCTTGGAATTTTTTATATATCATCTAATTTGGTTAATAAATTGCTGCCAACGGGTTAGAAATGCCACCGTTGTGGATTTTACTTAAATTAACCAAGTATTGTTAAACAGCGAAAAATGAACATAAAAAATACATATAAATATATAAGAAATAAAAATATAAACAAAACTGTATAAATGTACGTAAATAATTGATTTGGTTGATTCCATTAGACGTAGATAAATGTACCAACGTGTATATAAAAGTTAACAAATGCCATTCGATTGGCAAACAAAACGATTGGCAAGATTAAACAGTTAATTAGAACAGCAAGCAAGAACAGTTAACTTCGGGGTGTCAAAGAGTGAATAAAAGCGATATATATCTATAGCTCGTTGGCGTTTTCAAGCAAAAATTGAAATTTTAAGCGGTTGTTCTAGCAAAGACTATATTATATAGTTGTCTGATTCTTGAGTTAGAAGTATAGTGAAGCTGTAAATATGGTGAAACTATTTAAATTTGTTTTTTTCACAATTTTCGCATTAATATAAATTTATGCTCAACCTCCTTTTTTACAGTAATAATTTCCTGGTGCATCTATAATTAAATATTTTTGGCAAAGGCAAAAACAAATACTCAAAAGGAGACAATCCATATCATCTAATTGGGTATTATTGAGGGTAAATTAAAAATTTTGGCAGTATTCTTCTATGGGGACACATCTTTCTCAGACTAATGTTGGCATATATAACGCATAGCCCTGAGCATTAACTCAAATACCCTCATTACGAACGACTTGATCTCAGAGCATATGCCAGACTTAGGTCTTTAAGTCTGATGCTTCACGGCAGCCATCAAAAATGAAGTCATTATGCAGAACGACCCATAGAAAACTCGTACTAAACGTCATAAACTGTTCTCAAATATGATTTGATGTCGTTCGCAGCATAGTTCCGTTGCACAAGTGTGCGTGTGTGCGTGTGTTGGGCCCAACAATGTTGCGCCATTCATGGCGTAGAGTTGGGGGCCCGAGTCAAGACCCCGTCGGATAGGCGGCGCTGAGTAGGTGAGTGAGTGTTAAAGGCAAATAATTTTAACTGCAGTGCAAAGCGGTCGGTTGTCGTCTCTACTTCTCGTTGTTGTTGTTGTTTTGTCTTTTGCCGAAAATATGATTTAACTAAATTATTACCTGGAGCACACCTTAAAGTAATACAAAGGCAACGAACAACAACAACAATAAAGGAAACGCTTAATTTTGCATTGTCTTTTGGGCCCGAAAAAAAAGCAACTCTTAAAATGAATGCATGGGGCGCTTGCTCGAGAGTTAGCTCCATGGATGCACCTTAAGCAACATCAACTGGAGGCCACAGCTGAGGGACAGAGGACAGGGCAGAGCCCAGCATGGCACACACAAGCACACAAACACACACACAAGCACACACACACACACTGAGTCGCAGTCATCATCATAGTTGGCCCGGCTTTGGATGTGCTCGTGGGTGGGTATCATACATTTGAGTAGAACGCCTCTATTCGACGTGCTCATGAGTGAGCTGTGGGGCGGGGCGGGGGCGGGGGCGGGGGCGGGGAGGGGCACCGCTCGCTGGGTCGTCGCCGGGTCTTGGAGTTGTGGAGCGAACGCATCACCATCACAATGTGCCATCAATAAGTGGTAACAGCGTGTGTTGTTGTTGTTGTTCTTGCTGTTGTTGTTGTAGCCAAGTTCGTTCGTGAGCGAACGTCCATCAATGTGGGCACTGTGGTTGTTGTTGCTGCTGCTGCCGTCGCTGTTGTTGTTGTCGTTGCGACGACGATCATAACTTGAAGTTCAATCGCAATGCCGCGGGCCATTTGCCGAGCCTTAGTGGCACAGCCAAAGCCCAAAAGCAGCCACAGCCGCAGTCGCAGCTGAGGCCCATCCACGGCAACGGCAATGAGGATGAGGCCATGAGGTACGAGAATCAATCGCCCACGTTTATGAATTGCTGCGGCGCCGCTTCAGTCCAAGTCCGACTTGAAGCCAAAGTCGCAGCGGCCGCCGCCGCCGCCGTCGCTGCCGTCGCCGCCACCAGCAACGTGCAACATTTTAGCCAACGTCTGCCTCGCAACCACAAAACGTCGCCACTTGCGCCTCATAAAATCAAAAGAAAAGAAACCAAAACCCAAAGCAAAGCCAAAGCCAAATCCAAAATAAGGGCTAGGCACACGCGCCGCCTGCAACTGCGGCAAAGACTTGCGCCGAGTTTTCCCTTTGACTGCGCCTGCGACTCATGAGTTGCAGCCGCTGCGGCAAGCTCACGGGTTATGCCCCAGCCCCAGTCCCAGCCCCAGCTTAAGCCCAAGCCCAATGCACATTTGCCCTGCGCCACCTACGCCGTTTGGCTGCGTCCATTTGGCGGCATCTTCTTCTTCTTCGTCTTCGCCTTCGTCTCTGCCGCCGCCGTTGCATGCGACAAATATTTCAACACAGGCTTCGACGATTCTAATAGACCGATTTGTCAGGGATCAGATTACATGCCTGCTAACGCCCACATCCGGTGGAAACTTGGACGCTCCAACATCGAGATCGGGGCCGAGGCCAACACTTCCCGCCTCAAAGCGACTCCAATGAATGAATCTTGATAACTCTGAATGGGCATATTTTAGAAAATATTTTACGAAAATCAAGATCGTGCAGGTGTAAAACTATTGAAATGCATATTTAAAAGTCAACAGTCGAAGATTGATGGAAATTAAACGAAATTATTATTTATATTAAGTATGTTAATCGGAACATTTGAAATGAAGCATCCCATTATAATGATGTCGACTCTCTAACATTATTGTCTGTTTACCAAGTCTAAATCCTGCTGTCCGCTCATCTCTCTGTCTGAATGAAGCTAGATATTAAGAGCCTGGAAAGTATAGTCTTGTCTACCAGAAAATGTTAATAATTTTTGGAAATTCGTGAATATCAATGTATATCTCTCACAGTTTTAGAATGAAATTCATTCAAAAATAGCAGCCAAAGATATATTTCCTAAAGTTACAGATTAAATTGCACTGCTTTGAGGTTACTATGATTTTTTACTATTTTAATTTCTTATTACACTGTGAGCAGAGTATTGCGCAGTCAGGTAGACCCACTGCAACTTGTTTACTTATTGTAATTATTATTATTACATTGAAGAAAGTCCGTATTTAACTACTTTACAATTTATTTAGATAGGTTATTTAATCTTCTATTTTATTATGCGAGATTCAATATTTGTTTAGAATTAAAAATATTTAATTTAACTTTAGTTTTATTTGTACTTTCGTTAATCGTTGATATAGCTTTTAAAATTTTCTAGAATTTTTTTCAACTCTTGGCTACCGACTTTCAAAATATAGTGCCTTTCACGGGTCTGAAGACTATTTTGTGGGAAATAAGTATGAGGATTCGAAGATGTGAATTTGCCACCAATTTCATAATATATAGCAGATAGTTGGCAACAAAGTTTTCAGCTCGGCGATTGCTATGCGCCCCGCAGACAGCCACTTGCCGCAGCTTGGAGCTTGTCGCCCTGTTGCATGCCGCATTGTTTATGGTTAATCTTTATCAATTTAAAGAAATATCTTTGTTTCGACATTTGCACATAAACAGCGTTAAGCTTTGATTTCAGATTTCCACCGAGTCGCCGGGAGGGGGCAGAGCACGCCACAGTGGCGTCTCCAACGGAAGCAAAGCCACGGGGGTGGGCGTGGCGGCTGGCCGATAGTCTCGAATTCGGCGCCCGAGCAGGGACACCTCGGCTGCCCGACGACAAGAAGCACCAAAAAGCACAATTTTAATGAGAATATATTTTGTGAGGCAGGCAAATGACAGGCCAGGGGCCAAGGCCCCAACTTGGACACATTGTTCGGCAGCTGAAATAATATTCCGTGAATTATGAAATGTAGGAGGGAATCCTTAACGAACTGCCCCATCCGTACAAACGAATATACGAAAATGTCGTTCACACAGCGTGAAATGCTCCGTGGCCCGCAGCTCTCTCGTTGGCAACTGGGAGACTTCCCCCCCGCTGTTGTGCGATGACTACTACCAGGCAACTACTACTGTGCCCGACCCGGGGCCCCAATCGTGGCCAGCTTTTATATGCTCATCAATAAAAATAAATCAAAGCGCATTTTTAGAAACCAAAACCTAAGGTCATAACATTTTTGTCTTGTGTGGGTTCCACACTGAGATCTATAGAGGAGAAAGAAATGGGTAAATATATATAAATATATGGGTATTTATGTGCATATATGGAAATTAAAAGATGTCTGGCCAGGCACTACACAGTCACACTTGGCACCTGGATGGGGCTTGTTATCCTTGGCGCATTGGCAAAAACAAACATTCATTCACATATGCCAAACATCGCTACCGGATTAAGGCATATATCTATATGCATATATATAATGCCGACTGTGACAGTGACTGAGTCCCAGTCGCAGACTCCGGCTCGCCGATGATGATCGTCGTCGGGCGGGGAGGGGAGGGGGACGGGGACGGGGCACGGAGCTTAGCTCACACACCACTTGGCACTCTCGGGTGTCTTGTTAACATATCAACATCATGTCGCACTCGCACAACAACTGCCCACAGTTTCGGTTTTGGTTTGGGCATCCCTCTACCTCACTCTCCCTCTCCCTCCCTCTCGCTCTCTTTCGCTCGCTGACACGTCGCCTTTTTATGATTATTATTTTTTTTTACCGCTGTGGCATTTTAACGCCACAATCCACAAGGCGCCTGCCAGCCTGCCTGCCTGTTTACTTTTCGGGGCATTATGGGGCCTACAGCTAATTGGGAATTATTTTTATGCATGAATTGTGTGAAGAAATTGGTAATCATTTGTTCAACTCCGCACCACACACCCGTCTCTTCGGGATTGCGGCTGGGCTAATTCCGAATCCGGATTGAGCGTTTCCATTGAAAACCAAAAGCCGTTACGTGCCTCGGCAATGGATTATTTCAAGATTGCTAAGATTTTCATTCTTTTCTGAGTGAGTGAAGCTCTGTAGAATTTGTTGACTATCTAATAATTTTTGTTTTTTACCAACAAATATTCGCTTCAGTTAAAATACGAATTACAAAACAAACCCTGAAGCTGACTTGAAGTTCATTTTTGAGTACATAAAATAAAATACAATTTTCGAATGCATTTTATTTGTCTATTCCAAACTCTAAAACATCAGACTTGAAAAAAAAATCAGAAACTTATTTAAAAACAAATGGAAAATTGCTTTATTTTAAAACAACAATTTCTTAATTTTTTAAGATACAAAACATTTCCGGGAAAATAAAATCAGATATATAAGAGAAAAATGTATGGCATATGGAATATATATATCGTTAGACTCGAAAAATGAGGAGTGGAAATTTATGATTAAATATTTTTTAACTGTAGCTTTTACCCAAGGAATTCTAAGAATGCGTGAACAGAGTTTTTGAAACTATCCAATTGCACCTTTAATTTTAAGTGAATCCAGGTTTGCACTGAATTGAAGTATATTTTAGTGTTCATATATTCTTTCAAAACATTGAATTTCTAACTTTTTTTGTTTCGTAGTCTTTATGCACAAAGGGAATGGCTAAAAAAGTCCCTACCCACAAATACTCAAATAGTCTTATTTTAATGTGAATAGATAAACAAAAGATAAGCAGCTCGTCAGAAGTTCACATATCGATCAACAAGATCATTAGTCACAACTGGCCGTCCTCATCATTAGCCAATATCCGCTTCCGCGATCTCAACCGCAATTCTCACACATGGAGCACAATGCGAAACCACAAGAAAGAGACGGACAAAAAAGTCACCGGAACTACGATCTATTCGAATTTCAATAAGCACGCGCAGCAGACATTGTTGTAAAGTACAAATTAATATTTCGCATTAGCGGTGCAGCGAGAGCCACAGAGTGAAACCCAAACAACAATGACAATGAATAAAGGTGACAAAGTCGGAGCCCGTCAGGGCCAATGTCAGCTGCGTGTTGCGTGGGATTGCAACAGCAACAGTTGCAGGCCAAAGAAAACGGCTGGGAAGCTGGGAAACTGGGAAACTCGGCGACTGCATTGAGCCATTAAGACAAATGGCCGGGCGTTCAAAGCAAACCAAAGCGAAGCAAACCAAAGCAAAGCAAACCAAAGCAAAGCCAGGCAAATGGCAAGAGGCAAACAAAGCAAAGCTTCGGCAGCTGACAAATGAGGCGGCTCAAAAGGCAGAGGCGCGCAGACAATGTGTTGACACGCTTTTGGCCAGATCAGGCACGGCCGCAGGCGACGGCGATGCGACGCGTTTCTTACGGATACAGATACCAATTTGTCAGCAGAACAAATAGCGCACGTACGTGAGCGAGCAAAGCGCGTACGTGAACTGGGTGACACTGTCAGTCCGGAGCTGATAATAATGATAATAACAATGATCATGATGATGATGATGATGATGCGGCCTAAATGATGATCATGTGATTGTGTGGCTGCTGTTCGTATCTATTGATCTCGCATTTGTCTAGCTCGAATCTTTGGCAAGCTGATGCGACACATCGCTACGATTTGAATCTTGATCTTGATATACAGTTCGGCGCCTCTTTGATGGCACTGCCAACAAATTCCTGGCTGGCCAAGAGCTACACGACACCACGGGCAACGGGCAACGGCCATAGGCACCAACACCGACCTCAATGTGCGCTGAATTGTGTAAACAAGCTGACTCCAAACATACCCAACATCATCAATTTCAGACGCCCGTCTCTGTCCCTCTCGCTCGCTTATTGGAAATTATCATAGCAGAGCATCTGAGTTATGCCCTATGCCAGCGTCGTTCAGCTCGTTGTTGTTGTCCTGCCGATAATCAGACGCGCTTGGTGGCTCCTGGCCAGCCTGCCAGTTCCAAGCTGCAAGCTCCAACCTCCGAGCTCCGGGCTCCAAGCTCCATGTTCCATTCCCCCGCGGCGGCAACGCTGTTGGAATATTTCAAGCGAAAATCGCCCGGATTCGAATCGCGATTCGCGATTCGCGAATCTGCGCGGTATCGATTGACTCTCCGCTCACAGCCGAATGGGTGCAAAATCTTTGCCTTGTGGCCGCATGTGCTGCGGCCTTTCAACAAATTGACTCGACGATAATTGAAACTGACATGTGACTAATCTGCACAGAGTCCCAGAGCTCGCCAACTGCCCAACTGAGCACTGAGCATTATTCAAACTGGTTGCCACCAATATTCACCCCGCCCCCTGCCCGCGAATCCCCTCCCGCCCGACGGGGCCACGGGTGACAATCGGGCACTGTACTTTGCGCCATAAATTTCGACTGTTTCTCAAGTGGCCGGCCGGCTACTTTGTTGTACATACATAAATGTATTGATACATATATATATATATAGATACATACTTATGGCTGGCTCTTGCCTAACATGCGGGTCTGCGTCTGTGGAACTCACTCTGTGTGGGTGGCTCTGCGGCGTTATAGAAAATGTTACTTTTGATTATTATTTATGCGACATGATGAAGCCCGACCGATCGATGGCAATGCGTGCGTGCCCACAAATATTGCTACAACAACATCAACAACAACAGGAAGACAACACGAACAACAACACAAACTGTGCCAAATAATAGAGCTATGATTACGTATTACTGGAGCAGATGTGGGCGGTAATACGGAGAGAAAGTGTAAGTTATCACCTAGAAAAAGAGAAAAGAGAGAGGGAGAGAGAGAAAAAAGAGAGACCGCGAGCGAGTGCAAAGAGAGCAAAGGGGGAGTTGCTTTCATTTCCGATAAATTTAAAATTAAAAATAAATATTTTTAAATGTCATCCAATCAATATTAACATCTTTCATTTTAAACTTAAACTTATAATATGAATAATTTTCTTTGTTTTTTTATTATATATTTTTTCTCTCTTTTCCCTTTATCAAAATTTAATAATTATATAATCCTTTGTACTCTATTTTGCAACTTTGTCTTCACTTAACCTGAACCTAGTCCCATACACAAGTTTCCGGCCAACCCCAACACGTTTCACGTTATCGATTTATCGGGCAACATGTTATAGACATCATTAAATTATCAAAATCTATAAGTCTTTCATCCTAAATCGAATGGCGTCTATAAAGCAATCGAGATAGGCAAACGGTAAAACAAAAGCAAAAGTACAACAAATAACATCTAGAAGTAAAAGTATTTTAGTCGAAAATGCTCAACAAAGCGGTACCCTGTACTCTGTCAATTTGTATTAAAATAAAAACATCTTTTTTATACAGCAAATATTATAAATAATAAACGCTTTTTATAACAGAGAGAATTGATAATAATTATGACTCGTAAGCCCCAAATTCATAGTTAATTACGCCTACTTCAATAAGTCTCATAAGGGTTTACTTTTAGTTTATCTTGAGGAGAGATATTTATATTAAACTTATTTATTAAATTTAATAAAACCTCTATATATTCAGCAGGATCAGAAACGTCTCCTTCTGCCTGATACAGACGTCAGCAGGGATGTTTTTCGATGGGTATTAAGTGTACAAAATATTGCGGAAATTCCAATTCCAGTAGTTTGACCTTGTGCCGATAACCGATAATAAATAGAGAAATTTAGATTTGATATTGCCCAAAGTTATGGCGCCGCCCACAATCCGCACACGCGATAAGGCAACCAGGTCGTATCTGGGCGATATCGGGAGATATCGAGAACACGTCACATATTTGGCACACTTGTCGAACGGCAAGGATGACTTGGACATTTTCTGACCGATAATGGCGCTTAATTAGCAAGGCCTAATTGCAGACCGAATAGGACAGACAGTCCAGACAAAGACGGGACGTGGCGACAATTTTATTTTTATTTTAATTTAAAGTTGATTTTTTTTTTGGTTTTTTTTTTTTGATAGCAACGAGCGCCATAAATTTAAAACTCGCTGCATGGAGACAAATTTTGAAAATACTTTTACTTGTTGTTGTTGATGTTGTTTTTGTTGTTTGATTTTGGCAAAGGAACGCCACCATAAAGATAAACTCTAACATGCTTTATACATCATTAAACATTCCTGCACAGCCGCCAGGCAGTTAGCCAATTTCAGTTTTTATTGGTGCCCCAGACGCTTATTTCCCCCCGGAACGAGCTGGAATGAGCCGAAACGAGCTGAACTGAGATGGGCCGATGATGTTTGGCTAGGGGACGCGAGCTTTTGGTGATTTATATTTGACAGAGCTGCGGTATTTGATTCTGATTCGAGTTCGTGTTCGTGTTCGTGTGCGTGTGCGTGTGCGTGCTCGGGCCGCGGTGGGGTTCGTGGTGCTTGTGACTTTTATATGCACCCACTTTTATCGTTAAAGTGGCGTGCCAAAGCTACACGAGACTCGATAAATGTCACTGATATTTAATTAAGTCTGGTCCGCATATGGAAGGCGCTCAAATAAATGATATAGACGGCGGGCCTATACCAGCACCTGAAGAGCATAACGGGTATATTAAATCGGTTGGACAAAGATACTTTTTGCAGATACTTTTGAAATATTTTTAATGACATAAATTAATTATTTTTTATTTCTACATATCAATTAAAAGGCAGAAGAAAAATGTATTTTATTTATATAAGGCTCAGTTAAGACTTAAGAACTGACTTTTCAATTAGCTGGCTATGGCTGCAAGAGCCTAAATCTCTTATAGTGGGTATTTTTAAAGAAACTCTTTATTAAAATTGCTTAATTATGCAACTGCATACATATGTTTACGCTTTCGATCTTTGACAGAGACGCAAAGTGGAAATGTAAAAGTGCAGAAGAGCAGTTAAGAGCATTTCGGAAATGAGTTGATTCGGCACGCCAGAGGGCGCCACACATTTGCATTGTTAACCCCCAACAATTGGCAGCCATTTGGCAACATAAAAATAAAGGTGGCTGCTCGCATTCCAAACGCTGACTCAACGGCCATAAACACCGTAATTTACAGCACTGGGCCCAAACACAATGGTCGAGGGCATGGCCGAAATGAAGAGTATCTGAAAAATCTGCGCTACCGCTGCACGCGCCATAAATATGTGTTAAGTAGGAGCAACCGCATAACTTATATCGGAAACTTGTGTTCATAACAATTTAATTTTGCTTTTTGTTTCAACTGGGTTAAGAACGACGGCCAGAAACGAATCGTCGCTTATCCCCAAAGATTGTCGCGTGTCCGAGACATGGCGAATTGAGGATCGAACAGCGCGCTCGGCCAAGACGACAACGACAACAACGACAACAACAACAGCAACAACAGCAACGACAACATGGTGGACAGACAAGGCGTCGCAAAACTCTCAGACAAGAGCACTGCTAATGGGAATACTATGTAAACGGATGTTTTAATGTCCAAAAAGTAAACTGCGAAAATGCGCAACAGCAACTTAAAAATCGCTCCACACTCGACGGGCTCGACTTGGAGTTGTTGTTGTTGCGATGCGATGCGATTCGATCGATCGCCAACAACAAGAAAGTGTACATTATAAACACCTACGAGTGTGTTGTTGCTGTTGTTGCCTGGCAAGATACACAAGTTTCGATATGCCGCCACCATTGAAAATGCGTACAAATTGCCGAGAAAAGTGGTGACAAGCTCTCAAGCTGTAAAACGCTCAAGAAACAAACAAAACAAAACCAAAAAAAAAAATCGATGCGAAAAAAATGCGACAAAAATGAAACAAAGTAAATGGATGAATGAAGTTCCACACTGGAATTGTGCGCGTAAAGTGATCACAGTGATCGATATATGAGCTACAAGAAATGCCATAAATTTATCAATATATTGTTGCAAACTTGTGGAAATCAACAATTTAAAAGATAATGAATCTATATGGCGCTATCAACATAAATCAATTATATATAGTAGCAGGAAGTTTGGAAGTTTCATAATTTGCTGTTTTTCTATAAATAAAAATGTCATTTTATATGCTACAAAGCTTTAAAAACTGTATATGCTATAATTTACTTAGTATTCATTTATTAATTTTTGTCAATTTATTTTAAGATCACTTTATAAAGGAATTGTTTGCTATTAAAATATGTAAATTATCATGTAATTCATTATTTAGATTTAGCATTTTTATATTTTTATATTCTCTAAACATTAAGTTGTACTTTGTTTTATTAATGAAGTGTATTTTATAATTTTATTAAACTTAAATCCGAAGATCAGTTAATTAACTTCTTTTGTTCTTATGATGAAATCTTTGTTCATAAATAGTTAACATTCTTGCTGTTTCGCCAATATGATCCCATTTTGATCGTTTGGCTCTCCATGCCTCTTTGTATGTGCACAACCAAAATGATCACCTTCATCTCCATTAAAGACAACAGGGGCAGCCAAAATGTCGTCCTACAAATTAACAAAAATTCCAAAAATTTCTGCCTGTTCCATTCGACATGCCTCCTTAACCTTTTCGCAAGTGTGTGTGTGTGTGTGCAAAAGTTTTCTGCCATATGGATTCAATCATTTTGGTCTGCTATCAACAATAAACTATCTATCTCTGTCTTTCACGCATTTGCGTCTTTCCTGTCTCACGCACTTTGTTTAAGATATAAAGTTCGAATTGGTTTCGGCTAGAGGAGCCGTTATAATGCGCTACACCAGCAAGATACGTGGATCATCTGCCTTAAATTACACTCTAAACTTTTAAATTATTTTCAAGAGAAGAGATTTTGTTGTTTTTAATAATTATGTTCGATTACAATATAAGTCAATTTAGTTTTCCAAATAATACAAATAATTTTTAAAGAAATTTACGACTAATTGGATTCATTAATTTAAATAAAAATTTAATTAAAATCTTTATATTAACTACTTTTTCGAATATGAATATAGTTGGATTTTTTTAAATTGTTGTTTGTCATTTTAAGAACAATAACTGAAGACAGTTGCTAATTACAATTTTTAAATTGTTGCCCACCTTTATCAACCATAATAAGATATTAGGTAATCTCCAATCGGTTTATTGTTAATGTATATTTATCTCAACTTATTCAATAAATTGGCCAATCGATAACAATGCACAATATTCGTATAGTGCACTGAAAAAAACGGCAATCCGATTAGGCATCGTCTGAGCGAACCGATCGAGCAGCACACGAAGGAACCAGCGATCAACGAACCGAGCGGCCGAGTGATACGAGTGTGAACCGGTGAACAGGGAAGCAAAATGGAGCTGCATGTCTGGATTGTGTGGACTGTGTGGATTGTTGTCTGGGCCCGCGCCCATTCATGTCATCAAGCGTGGTAAAACATGCAACGTGCCATTAGCCCGACGGGCGGATGGACTGAGGAACGGACGGACCCAACTGACCGACAGAGTGACCAAGCGAGCAACTGGAACGCCTGGCAAAATCGAATTCCTTGTTAGATGCATTCCGACAAGTTGTTTCCTGACACCTCTGGAAAATACACTCATAAGCAGCGAGCTGCTTGCTTTCTAGGTGTTGCCAGCGACTTTACGACAACGGCCAGCTGGATGTGGATGTGAACGTGGATGTGGATGTGGCTGTAGATGTGGCTGTGCCCGTGGACGAGAAGCTGGCGATAGCTTGACAAGAGTTTATGAAACGAGCCACAGCCGCTGCCTTTTTTCTCTGCTTGCCTTTTTATATGGGCGACAAGAGTTGACAAGCAGGCGAAGCGTCTGGGAAACGGGCAGCGGGGGCCAACTGGGGGCCGGTTAGTGAATCACTGTGCCTCTGACTGGGGCTACTCTCCCGGTTACTGGTTGTTGTTGCGGCTGTGCCCGTTGTCGTGGCGACTGCTGAATTAATTATGAAACTTAAGCGCAGCGCTGGGGTTTTGCAATTTATTTTAATCGCACATTGCTAGGCACATTTATAATCGATTAGCTCTGGACGCCTCAGCATATGCAACAGTTGCCCCAAGCTCCCCCTCTCAATCTCCCTCCCTCCCTCCCTCCCTCTCTCTCTCTCTCTATGAGGGGTCTATGAAATGTGTGTCAATTGGCATCGTAAATTCCCGAGCTGTTTACCATTTGTTGGCTTTATGTTAATTTCCATTAAGTTAGTCAATTGGCCGCTTAGTCAGCGTTGAGGTTGAGATCTTCTCGCTCCTCCAGTCGCGGTTTGTTGTCGCCTGCTGATCGCGTTTTAATTGCAGGCTTTCGAGCATTATCAGATCATCCGCCTGACAACGGCTACCGTCTGCCTGGGAACTGGTACCCGGGCTGGGGCTTGGCCTGTCTGGCTAATTAGCCATTGATTTGTCCATTTAAATATGGAAATTTTAATAAAGCGGCATGACTAATCGATTTCGATTCTAAATGGGTCAAATCTAGCTGCTGTTTCGAAGCTCGAACAAAGGAAAACGAGAGGGGAACACCAAAGAAAGATAAACAATAGCAAACCTAATGCTTTAGTTTCTGTATCTAAAGAAATAAAACATATGTTTGTGTTCTAGTTTCTAAACCATGCATAATTGATACGGATATCGGAGATATATGTATGGCTGGGATAAGCACTATTTAGTCTAGATAAAACAGCCTAATAAAAACCTCATTAGGCTTAGTGTCAGCTAAAATTGATTAATAAATGATAAATGATTAAACTGATAAAACGGTGCTCTGATAAATGCCGGATTACATTGATTACAGTGACACATAAAAGACATTATCCATTTATTTACTTTACTAATGTCATCATTACAATAATAATAATTATAATTCAGGTATTTTGATCGCGAACTAAAAATAGCTGTTGACGTAAAAGAAACATTTATATTTTAGGCAAAGATTTTTCAAATTGCAATAAAATTGCCAAAATAAAATAAAAAATACTCGAATCCCGAATAAACAGAAAGTGGAAATCATAATCAAATATACACAATAGTGCATTTGTTTTTAAATCGACTTGCTGGGGTCAAGGGCTTCAGATCTCTCCCAAGCTTATTTGATATTCCCTTACAGCAATTTCAAAGCCTTCCCGTTCCCACCCATTACCCACACTCTCCGGGTTAGAACCCAGTCAGAGCAATTCCCAGTGCGCTTCTAATTAATAATAGAGCTGACCAAAATAATGATAACACTTGCCACCGCGCATAGCTCAACCACTAGCGGCAGCAACAACAAGGTTGCTGCCATTGTTGTTGCTGCTGTTGTTGCTGTTGACCCACCCAAACACATTTAATCATAACTTTGTTGTGAACCAACTCTGGATGTTTCGCTGTGTGGCACTGTGCGGAGATGTGTGTCCGATTCCCAGAAATCAATCAGACAGCAGGCGGCGGCGGCGGCGGCAGAGTCCGCGCTTTCAGTAGCTTGGCAAACGGTTAGTCGGTAGAACGGTGTCCCCTCCTCCTCCCTACTCCCTCCTCCCTCCTGCCTCTCCCCGACCGCTGGCCAGTCATAAGTTGTCTGGCATTTCGGGGCGCTGCCTGAATAAACGCATAAATCCAAAAGCCACAAATTGTAACATTGGCTGTAATAAATGCCGCGATACGCCCACCATTTGCTCAGCGGCAGAAGCGGCGGCAGACGACGCTAATCGAGAGCGCGAGAGGCCGGGGAATCGGGGGACCGCGAGACTGGGCCCGAAACCCAGACGCAGCAGACCCCTTTTAGAATTTCGACAGTTGTTGTTTTCTCATTTTCATTTTAGCCCTGAGCCTTTGAAAATTCACACGGCCTAAACACAAAATAAACAAAATGTTGTGTAGCAGGCAGGATCGTACCCGTTGTCCAGACCATATTGTCTTAATGTGCAGCGGACCCCGCCCCCGCCCCCGTCACTGCCACAGGTTGCACGTAAATGTTGCCCCGTTGCCCCAATTAGCTCGATTTGCTTCTGATACGCGCGTCGTCGTCGTAGACGAACCCTGGAGTTGGAGTTCGAGTTGGCGTTGGAGGTGGAGTTGCAGTTGGCGATGGCAGACGATGGCAAATGCCTGACCCTGGCAAGGGTTCAGCATCGGTGCGCTGCTCCCTACCGATGCGTATATATGCTACATATATTTCTCGACCTTTTGACAATTTAATAATAGGCTGCACTCGCGCTGACCAAATGACGGACTCCGGGCTCTACCATGCGCCCACCACATTTCGTAGAAATGAACAGTTTCAAGTCAAAGTTGGAGTTGGAGTCTTCGACGCGGCTGCTTTCGGTCTCTGGTAGCATCGTCAGTTTTGGATGGGCGTTAAAATTGGGCTGATCACGTTCCTGCATGCCGTTCACTTAGGTAGCCGTTTATCTGCGCGGTAATCCGAGTTTTCAATCCCACAGTTTCAGTTTCGGTTTCGGTTTCGGTTTCAGTTTTCTGACTCGTCATCGTCATCGTCGTTAGACGCTCGCATTTTTCCCCATAGACAGTCGCTTTCTATGGCTCTGGATTTTGATAAACGCTGCTAAATTGTGGCAAATTAAATTATTAAACAACATTTTGCGTTCGCCTTTTGCGTTCTGCTCGGCTTTTTGGGCGACGCAAATTGTTGCAAATTATCTTTGGCCTTGTCCAGATTTGGTAATGCTCGACCGACACGATCACCCGCGATCTGCCTAATCTGTTGTGGGCGCAGTTCACTTCGATCTAAGGCTATAGTTAGTTTAATGTGTGGTCGCAAGGGTAGCTGTAAACCAATCATTAGCAACTGCTTCAATTCCTCTAAATGCCTAGTGGAAACGTTAGATAAGAGTCGAATAAAAGTCACAAATAATTCGGGTCGTTTGCTTGGAACTAAATCCGAATTGGCTCTATTTTGTACAAACAATTCGTTTAATTTAAGTGCTTGGGTAAAGTTAAGTAGTTTGGTTCATGAACAAGTTCTTCAGATGTCAAATATCATGCAAAAATATACCGAAATTTTGACATGTTAAGCTCTCGGATCCATAGCTCGCAAATTTCAAACGCCCATAACTTTGTCAAAACTGAACCGATTTTCACGACTGATGCCATTTTGTTCATGGTTTATCTTCTAGATTGATTCTGCATTTAAAATATATACAATTTTGAAAATAAATTTTTTTCCAATTTTTTGGGAAAAAAGCATGTACCCCCCCTTACTCATTTTGGAAACAATTTTTTTTTCAAAATTTAGAATTCGCAATTTCTGTTTTTAATCGATTGTGGTTGTCACAAATAGTATGAAAAACAACATTAAAACCGATTCTGAGGGGGTCAAATTTTTTGTCAAAAATCATGCAAAAATTTACAAAAATTTTGACAAGTAATGCTCTGGCTATGGATCCCAGAGCATTACTTGTCAAAATTTCAAACCCATAAATTTGTCAAAACTGAACCGATTTTCACATCTGATGGCATTTTGTTCATGGTTTATCTTCTAGATTGTTTCTACATTTAAAATATATGCATTATTGAAAATACAATTTGATTTTTTTAAATTTTGAAAACTTTTGCAAATTTAGCAATATACATATCAAATTTAGTGACTACCTTTAATATTGTGGAAAATATTCACCTTTTAGCGATTTGCCAGCCTCCTAATAGGCGTGGTAATAGCGCTGGTATACCTGAGTATATTACAAAAGAAAATTCAAAAGTTTTTGATAGTGATTCATCCTAATTCGACTGCGCTTTTACCAAAAAATTTTCATTTCAGCACGTAGCATGCGTCAGTTTCCAGCGCAGTTCTAGCCAAATTTCCCACCGAGTTAGGACCACTTTCCACACGTCAACTTACTTTCGCCGCATTCCACGAAAATGCTTTAGCCAGTGATTCAGAAAGCCTTAAAAAAAACCCCAGTAGATGCGGTTCTCCAAAAAACAAAACCAGTTAGCGCTGTGCCAAACTTTTGCGTGGCGTCCCCCCGTGGCTGACAAATTCGCTGACAAATTCAAGGCAGCAAGATCAACAAAATTGCCAGCCATCAATCAAACCATTAAAAAGAATGCACCGCAAAATGACTCAAAAAAACGCCACCTACAAACGAGCGAAAGACAGAGAAGGAGGGGAAGGTGGAGAAGGAGGGGGAGAAGGAGGGGGAGCAGGAGATGGAGCTGGAACAGGAGGGCTGTCGCCTGTCGTCTGGGCCAAATTATCAGCAAACATGTTGATTGTTATTGATCAGCGCTGTTGATTAAAACGACAGAGTCAGAGGCCGGCCCGGGTTGACCATCGGGATTGGGCTCGGAGCCAGGGTAGGGGATCGCTGACATCGGATATGCCTGGCCTGGGTGGCCATCAAAGCGACACTATGTCGCCTGTCAAAATTCTTAATCAAATACGCGGCGGAATGTCATCATTATGCAAAGAGCCTCTGGTCCTCGCTGTCCCTCTCTCGCTTCCATTCCCTCTCCCTTTCTCGTTCTGAGCAACATGCAAAGCTTGCCGCCCAGACATTTACAATTTACACTGCCAAGAGAGGCGGGCGGAACGTGGGGGGGCGGGTAGGGGCGGGGGGTGTGCAACAGCACAACATGCCTAGAGTCTGTGGCTTCAAGGCCCGTTGACAGACGGCCAACAACATTTGCGCCACATTTGCTTCACACGCGGCCGTCGCCAAAGTCTCTCTGACATTTTAATCGCATTTGCTAAAACTCAGTGAACAATTCCCCACCAGGCGGCAACAGCGGAAAACAAGCAAGAAAACTCCCATTTTCACACTACGAAGCACTAATACACTTAGCTTTTAAATGTCGCATGTTATTTATTTATGCATTTTTAAACTAATGTGTAGTTGAAGTCAAAATCTTAACATTAGCTTCAGGTAGTCATATTTTGGTTCTGTTACATAAGTTTTTTAAAACATTATCTATAGTTATTTTATACAGTTTTCAGTTTACTTACCCAATTTGTATTTTTACAAACAAAAAGCAAGTTTTTTACAAATTAAAATTAGATCTTAAATAAGTTATAAATGAAATGTATAAATATTATTAATAATAATAAAAAAACACAAATTATCATAAATTTATATTATTTTTTAAATGATTATAGCAATTAAAATGTATATTCTTTAATTTCATATTTAAATAATTTGAAGTTATAAATAAAATTTGTTAAAATCTGAAATCAATCTAGAATTATTTTATTTTGATAAGTCGAATATTTTGGTTATTCAATAACAAAAGAATCAATATTATATTAGCTTTTAATTTCCTTAATACCAAAAAGATTAAAAATATAAATACTATTAACAGCAATATATCTTCCAATCAAATATATTTTTCATCTGTGTGAAATATTCTTATTTTGATACCAAACGGCTAAAATTATCTGTCTGATGTTTGGACGGAGACAACTTATTAAACTAAATGCTTTATTACACTCTACAATAGACCAACTAATTTTGTACCGTTACCAACTCGACAATATAGTGAGGTTATCCGCAGCTAGGGCAAAGGGAAAGAAACTGCAGAGCTGACCGCAACTTCAAACTGTCATTAAAAGGCGCGCGCGGCGCGCACACGCATTTTACGAGGCAGCAACAGTTGCAGCAGGAGTTGCAGCAGCAAGCCGATCTGTTGGCTAAGTGGGGGCCGCGGGGAGGGGGAGGGGGGGCCGGCTGTGACACTCCTGGCCCACAGAGAGTCGCCAGGTCGGGAACGGACGTAGAGCGAACGGAGCCTGATGATAGCTTACTTAGCGATTGCGACGGCGGCGTGTAATGTATGAAGCGGATTTCAGGCCGCATCGCCTTATTTAGGAGATCGTGATAAAAGTTGGAAGTCGCTTGATTTATGTCAACGCACACGGCGCAAAGACCAGCAGACCACAGTTGACCAAAAGACAAAAAACGCAACAGCAACAGAACCAAAAGGGGGAGACGAAGGAAACCGAATAAATAAGATTCCCATTCGGCATATCCCATTGCAGAGCGCTCAATGTCCGTTGCCCCCGCTGGCATCGTCGCACTTAAGTGCCAAATTAGGAATAATATTGAAGCAATTGCCCAGCGACGACTCTCCGGCTATAAGTAGAAAGCCCCCAAACTGTCACTGGGTGAAGTGAGCTGTCACGTTTGCGGTCCGCTTATGTCAGCTTCGGCTGCAACCGACGGCGACAACAACACCAGCAACAACAACAACAACAACGACGCCTCGTCGACCGCCGCCTCTTAAGCCCTTTAAAATGTGTTGTTATGATCGGGCGGCAGCGATAAGTTTTCGCCGCAGATCTCTGCAGCTGGGTAGCTGAAACTACAGCTGGAATCCAGTCAGAGTGCCAGCCCCAGGCTCAATCCCAGTCCCGGTCTACGTCTCAGCGTCAGCCTTGCGAAAGGCTCTAAAGTTACGCGGCTTTGGGGTTTGCGGCTGGGACCTCACTTCGATGCAAATCATTTTACGTGTTGGCGACATTAAGCGCGAAATGACCCCGTTATCCCACTTGTCATCATCACTTCATAAATTAATGCAAACTCGGAAGGCAGATCAGAAGGCAACCACCGGACACTCAAACAGCCGGAGAGCCCCACTGCCAGACGTCTTGGCTTACTGCGCTAGCCCAGAGTTGGGTCAGGGCCAGGCCCGGGAGGGCACTGGCCAACAGCATTGCGCAAGCTAAGATTACACTTATGTCTTATGGCTGTGCATTAACTTTAAATATGAAGTTAAGCCTTCAGAGTCGTCGAGAGCAAAGTACCCCAAAACTATAATTTTTAATTAAGTAAGTTTTAATAAGTAAGTAAGCTTGTAGTCATTTAAATACTTGGATACTAATATATTTTTATATATAAAGAAAAATATTCTTTATCATATATATTAGCAAAAAAAATAATTTCTTATAATTTGTATATGTAGAACTTAAAGTTTAGAGAAAAGTCAAAAAGCACGCTGTAAAATATTCGTGAAATAAATTAAAAGCATAAATATTTCGAAGTAAATATGTATTTACATATATTTTAATTAAATTTGTAAAGTTCAAGTCAATAAATAAATTAACAAAAATCCTTAAAACAAATGCTTTTATGAATTGTTATTCATATTCAAAAGTCCTCATAAATATGTCATATAATTTTTTATGATTTTATTTCAGACATAAAATCCGGTTTCAAAAAAGTTTTTCTCTTGTGCTAAATATATGTTCTGCTTTCAATTTAACGCTGAAATTTTAATATTAATAAATTAAGTTCATTTTTAAATATTTCAAAATTATTTAATAAATAATATAAACAGTATTTGCGAAATAAAAGACCCTTTTAGTTCTTGACTATTTATTAGTAAGTATGTTAAAACAATAAATAGGTTTACAAAAAAATAAATTATTCAAAGTCTTAAATATGTTATTTTTTAAATTTCACCTAATTTTGATATATTATGATTTTATATTTACATGTTGTTTTGCTCGTTAGCCTCCTAACCAATGACAATTCTAATATATTTAGGGAACCGTCATAAAAAAATCCATTTAATATCATAGGCCCCATGCAAACTGTAAATACATGAATCTACCAATTGATAAGTTCTTTAAAAATCGATAAAAATACCATTGGAATTCCTTGGAAAATACCCCTCAATTTCCACGGAGCTGCCTAGTGTAATGTGCATTCCACGGTGCAGCGCGATCCGTTCGCGATCATGTTGAAATTTGTGATAGCCGCCGTCGAGGACAAATTGGTCCCTTAACTGTTGGCCAAACGGCTCGCAGAGACAGACGAGAATCAGAATTGGAGCTGGCGTGAGGCTGGGGATGGAGAGACTGCGACTGCGACTGCGACTGAGAGATTCAGAGTTTGGCCCCGACAGTTGGTCTGGTCCAGGACTGGGGCCGGGCTTGCTCCGCTTTGCGATTACGATCACTTTTAGATCCAATATATCAGAGGCGCGTTGACGTCGTACATTGGACGACAATTGATATAAGTTGTGGTGAAAAGTTTAGTGGCATTCAACGATTGCTTTGCTAGATTAAAAGCGACAGGCAGCGTCCACAGACCCGGCCCGAAGCATACCGGACCGTTCGTCTGTTTGGCCCGTTGCCTGGTGTTTTATTTTGTTTTCGGCTTTGGCCCACAAATCTTAAGCCAGTCACAATGCCAGCAACAGCAACCAACACGAGTAACAACAAAGCAGACAAATAGCCGCACGTTGTACGTGCCGCACTCTCGACTCTGGAGCTGGTGCCGGGTGCCAGTTGCCGGTTGCCAGTTGCCGGTTGCCAGTTGCCAGTTGCCAGTTGCCGGTTGCCCACTGCCTGGTCTCTCGCATCTGTTTGGATTCGGCTCTGTACATTTTGTGGTAGTTGCGCTTTTTTAATTGCAGCCCACAGCAGCACAGGAGCGGCTCCCAGTCCAACAATGACAGACGCCCAGACGGACGGACGGACGGACGGACGCGTCGCCTCTTAACAGTAAAAGTAAAATTATGCGATGCTACGTGTTGACAACAAGGTGGAGCATTCCAATACGTCGCCCAGATGATATCTGATCCACCATGGGCCACGGCTATGACTGCCGGCCGTCAGTCCAGACGCGTCCCAGCCTCAGACTTTGCCTCTGCCAGATATTACGTATAAATTAAATGAAATTAATGAGCGTTGTGGCAACCACGAATTTTGAATGCCCTGCGGGAAAATAAGGGCTTGACAACATTAACTACAATTTATTATAATTATTATAATTACTTATAATTTTTTATATTTAAAAATCCCACTATATCATATAGCTGGAGTCGAAAATATACAATATTTTTGTATAAAAAATGTTGGTTTTAACCTTCGGCACTCTGATAATAATTATTTTGCTTATTATTCCCTATCAACACATAACAGAAATGTGTTATTTTAAGAAGTTAAAAAGTTTTTACTATATCTTTTAGCTTGTATCGCAGATTATTTTTAGTCTAATCATTTTTTTTATAATCTTTATTAAACTTCATTTATATTTAACACAAAAAAACGGTTTTACTCGAAAAATAAAATTAAATAATTATAACATATTTGAGATAAACTAATTTATATTTGACAACATTGAAAACCTTTAATCGATACCTAATAGATATGTCCTGAATTTTCAAGACAAAACTTGGCTTGGAGATTTTGATATATTATAAGAAAACTGCTGTTGTTGTTATTTGAATTTATATATAATCTATATAGAGCGCTACAGTGCCTAAAAGGCATTTACCAACACATTGACATTAGTAAATCCATATATTTACTCTTTAATAATTATTATTGGTTACCTACCTGTTTTTTGTTGCTCGATTAAACCGGCTAAGAAAGTCATGCGGCCCGCTTTGGTTAGTGCAGCGCAAGCGTTTATCAGCAAATGACATCTAATGAGTTAGACAGCGTCGCTTCAGGTGTGAGTCGTAGTCGTAAACGCAATCGCGGTCTGAGACGGCGTCGCACCTTGAAGCGGGCCAATTGAAACCAGTTAACCTGTTGCCAAATAATGTCGTCGCGTTGCCAACAGCTGCGATTTATACGAAGGCCGCTGCTTAGAAAGTCGCTTGGATGAGTCAATCCAGGAGAGAAAGAGTGAGAGAGAGAAATAAATTCAAATCTCTTGAGCCAGAGTGACGACTATTTAACGCATTTATGATGTGGCTGCAGAAGTTGGCCAAAGTGCTGCATGAATCACTTGGCCAATGGAAAAGCCATAAACGAAATGTGCAGCTGAGCCAAAAGGCGGAAATGAAGATTGCGCTACCGAAGTGTTGAATCAGCAGCAGCAGCAGCAGCAGCAGCAACAATTCCAACTGCGATGGCCGCAATTGATAAGGCCTGCCGGGGGATGGGCACAGATCACAGCGAGTGGGTGGGCGCGGGAGAGAGGGACAGAGATAGTGGCTATAAGGCTGAGATTGCGAGCTGCGTCTAAGCCAACAAAAGCCGCGGGTGGTGGCCAAAAACGCAGCACGCAGCCACGATTTGGCCAGTTGATGGTTGTGTGTGTCTGTGTGCGTGTGTGTATGTTTGTGCAAACATTGCAGAAGTCAAACTGCGCCAGTTGTCGTCCTTTTTGCGGGTAGGCGGAAACAGTTTAGTTTTAATGCCATAAGCAGCAGCAGGAAGCGGCCAAGGGACGCGGAACGCGGAACGTGGAACGCGGGACGTGGTTAGCTGGAAAACCACACGTGCCTCCGCAGCGGACCACATGCGGCTGCATCCTGGACTCGCCACACACTCGCCACAGTAGCCGGCTTGGCATTCGTTTCGCATTTGGAAACGCTTTCATTATCGGCTGCCAGTTTGCCAGCGACTTGGGCGCAAGTGTGGCGCATCCTGCCGTGCAACGTGGTACGTGCAACGTGCAGCGGCCAACTGGCCACATTTAAATTTGGTGCTGCTCATTGGAAAATTGGATGCGGCAATGTTACGGCTTATCAAAACATAGTCAATATTTAATTAACACGAAGCGCAGCGTGTGGCACACTCATGATTTATGGCACCCGCTTG
Source organism: Drosophila robusta (assembly GCA_035043565.1). Taxonomy (NCBI): domain Eukaryota; kingdom Metazoa; phylum Arthropoda; class Insecta; order Diptera; family Drosophilidae; genus Drosophila; species Drosophila robusta. Next base: position 3,636,872 of record JAWNMW010000583.1, on the reverse strand, counting down.
CAACGTGAAATTTCTCCCTTCGTTCTTACTAATTTGTTAAAGGGTCGCTGCGCGCGGGGGTCAATTGAGCCGACAAAGGTAACCATTTTTAACGAGTGGGGGCAGCCACGACTGATGGCCACGGGGTGGGGTTCGGGGGCGGCGGCGGGGGCGGGGGCACACTAATGGTGCATTTAATGATGTGTGCCTATGATAATGATAGCAAATAAGCCAATGCAAAGATATGCACACACAGACACACACACGCTCGCACACACTCACAGCTCTTGGTGTGCAGCCAGTCTCAGTTTGATCGCCTTGGCCATCTGGCAACATTGCATTTTGCCATAGGGCAATATTTTGTTTTCTATTTTTTTTATTATTATTTATTTAAATAAATATATAAAAACAATTACATATATCTTTTTTTAATATTCTCTTTATATTTATATATGATCTAACTACACGACGAATTATATTTCTTAACAAATTGCCGATCAAGAGTTCTTATGAGAGCTATATGATTAATGATAATCGTCGAATGTGCACAAGTTTAGAAGTATATAAACGCTTTCCTACAATAAGTTTGCTGAAGAATAGATGCTATTTTAAGTACACAGTAATTCAATGTTCTTGTAAACCTGCATATAGCAAAAGTTTCAAAAACAGAACAGTTTTTTCTATCAATACTCAATTTTTACCGATAGTTCCTATGTCAGCTATACAATATAAAAAACTGAGCAGGCCCAATTATACATTAAATTTGAACTGCCTGTACAAAAAATGAATAAATAAATATGCGCTGATCTAGTTCTATCGAGACAGCATTGAGACAAAAAAAACAAGTCTGCATAAGAAATAGACAGACCAACATTAGCATTACTATTAGATCTCCTATATATACTATATATACTAAAATACAATATATAGACATTTTAGAGCCCGAGATGTCTTCCACTTCGTTGTAAGAATATAAGACAACCTGACGGTGTATAATATTTATAGGCAACGCTAATCTGTCAGATCAAAATCGGACAGTCTGATATTCCAGTCTCAAGTAGCAGCAAGTATAACCATAATTTGCACTTACTTAGACTGAATTTCCATTTGCTTGCGACTTTCCTCAACTCTTATATGTATTGTGTAAGTTTTATTGTAAAGATAGGATGGGGGAACTTTACTTGCGATGACCTTAGATAGACTTTTGCATTGCAGTTAGTTCACAGAAGCTCAAACACGTCATGTACATCCATAAATGCATTAAGTAATCAGTCAATCATTTAAATAAATACAAGCTCTCGGCACGTTCAGCTGTTAAACTAATCACTTAACTAAATTGCTGTCTTATACAACAGTGGATTTGTGTGTGTGTGTGTGTGTGTGTGTGTGTGTGTGTGTGTGTGTGTGTGTGTGTGTGTGTGTGTGTGTGTGTGTGTGTGTGTGTGTGTGCAACCATAGACAGTGTATTCTAGCTGTAGGAAAATCAAATAAAAATACTCAAGTTGGGATTCATATTTTTAGTTGGTTATTCATATGTCAAAAAGTCCGATAGAAACTAGTAAACAATTTAAAATGTGTCTTTAAATGTTTTCACCCTCAAATTTATTATAACTCCCAGATTCTCCCGAATTTGTTTCCTTATTAAAACATATTTGTTACTTTTAATCATCCAAGCAAAAAATGGCAATCCAAAATTATAATGCATGCAATACTAAGCAATGCATTCTAATGATATTTGTATAGTAAATTCAGTATTTTTTCCAACATAAAGTTCCAACTACAACCAAGCAAAAAATGTTGCTGTAACGTTAACCCCGTTTATCTGGGGCAACATTCCTGAAATATGGCCAATGTTTTTTATTTTATGAATAGGAAGAAAAAAACAGTTGAAAAAATTACATTGTATAAATATGTTTATTTATTTACTTATTTTGTTGTCTTTACCACACAAATGCCAAAATAAAAACAAAAAGGTCATCGTACATATTAAAAACATTAAAATAAAATATTATTAATATTATTATTATTTTGATTATTATTATTAATATTATTATTATTGTTATTCTTTAATTATATATGCATGCAGGCGATGCCAGCGATGCCCACAAGCCCGCCCCCAAACCCTTTGTGGGCGTGGCCCGCTGCATGTAATACATATTGCGTTTGATTTCTCATGTGTATTTTTTGCATTTTCTTTTCTTTTATTTTTTGTTTATTATAAATAGCAAAACATTTACAATCTTATTGCAGCGCTCTAAAAATAACGTTTTTTCAGGCTTTCAAGTGAAAATTGTTTTCGTTTGTTGATATTTTCATTTTTCCAAATATTTTTTGCGTTCACATTTTTAATTGGTAAACTTAAACAAAACAATGCATATATCAATTCATTATATAGTTTAATAGTTTTTGTTTGTATTATTATTTTTAATTTTTAAGTTTTATGTAATACATTTTCAACGTGTTTTTTCTTTGTGATTTTAAAATAAAAATACTTAAGTTTTATATTTTGTTTTATTATTAAATTGTAATTAATTGTATTATTAATAAGATAGCGAGAGGATCGCACAAGTTCCGAGTTATATAAGGCAAGAGAATTGCAGCTGTCGATGGAATATTGATTTGTTAATTGATTGAATGATGGATTGATTGAAGTAGTGCTATAGAAATGTTGCAAAAGTTGCCGCTTTGTTGTTGGCCGGGAAAGCACAAGAAGCTCAAGCTTAATTGTGCTTTCCATAAACAAAGCTAATTTTGCAATGTCGCTGAGGCATGTTGCTGGTTGCACATGTTGCACTGTTGGCCATGTTGTATGTGGCATGTTGTGGCTGATTGCTGTTTTATTTGTTGTAGGCACGCCCACAGGTGTTCATGTGTAAATTTCTGCAAAGATTATTGTTAATCGTGGTTGTTGTCGTCGTTGTTGTTTTTGTTGCTGGTGCTGCGCCTGCGCAACATTTGGTGGGCGTGGCAAGTGCACGTTTTTCATAAACCATGAATAATAATTTCAAAAAACAAAAACACAACCAAACCGTGTAATAAACAAAAGCGAATTATCGAATACCAACACCCGATTGCATTCCGATGTTTATCGTTGCAGTTGCACTTGTTGCAGCTGTTGTTGCAGCTGCTGCTGCTGCTGCTGATGTTGCTGCCAAATGCATCTAGTAGGTAAGCGTGTGTGCGGTGCATGGGGGTGGGCGGTGGGCGTGGTGGTAAAATGCTGTGCTTGCAGTTTGCTGTTCGTGCTGCTGCGGCCGATTACCGATTACCAACACATATCGATAACTCTATTTAAATGACAGTTGCCCATTTTCCTCCAACTATTATATAAAATTATTTGTGATATTGCGTGCGGTTGTTGTTTTTGCTGTTGGTGCTGCGGTGCTTAGATATCTGATGGTGTTTTTTTCTTTTTTATATACTTTATATTGCTGTGTTGGCTTTTTTATTTTCTTTTTTTATATATTGTATTTATGATATTTTAGCTTATCGCCAAACACACTGACTACATCTACAAATAGAAGAGAAAATAGAGAAAAAAAGTGATGTAGTAGAGCCGAGTTGTGACAAATAGTCTTACAAATAAGAATCATATGTAAAAATCAAGCATTACACACTGCATGTGAGAACCTGTGTGTATGTGTGTGTATTTATACTTGTGTGTAGGTGCCATGTGTTTGTGCGTATGTGGTAGATATGTGCAGAAGCTTAACGATATACTCCAGAGCTTTTATGATAAACACATTTGTTTAATTTGATAAGTCATTGTCCATAATATGAATAAAAAGTCAGAACTCAAATAATTTTTTAATGGAAAATGATTTAAACAAAATCCAATCAAGGTCTTAAGACTGAAATCTAAAGTGATTCTAGCGAATCGGAATAAGATATATAATTTAAGTTATATTCTAGCCTAATTAGTTAGATTTCTTAGATTTCTTTTCGAAAATTATATTATACTTCTTTCTATGTAAGTTATTTATTTCTTTCTTTACTTAATAGAATTTAAAAGTTATATATGTGAGTTATACATATATCAAGTTCCTACTAAATGTCTGCATATGAATTTACTTTTAAGTGCACACGAAAGTAAAACGACTTTAATTGCACCTTATCAAATTCCCTAATTAATAATTTCATTATAATTTTAATTTCGTGCTATGACTAAAATGGTGTGAATGCTTTTTCAAAGACTGGGAATCCACAAATTCCAGGAAAACTTATCGAAGTGATTGCTGCTAAAGGGATTTTCTGGCAAGTCATAATTTATACAAATAGGTAAAACAAGATAGCTAATCTCTGAAAATAATTTAGAAATTGAACTCTAAAATATATCGTTTATCAATACAACACCAAAAACAATGTCTTCTGGCTTTTCATGCACATGTGTAAAAAAAAGTATTGCTAAAACCAACTTATAAAGCATACTGAGTATGTGCATCTGTACAATTTTGTAAAGTTTGGGTCTATGCTAAATGTTGCTGGTCTTGTGGAACTCACCTGTGCTGACGCAGATTATCACGTTGCTTGAAGTATTTGCCGCAGACCTCGCAGGAGTATGTTATCTCGGGGGATTTGTGCGTGCGCTCGTGTATCATCAGATTGTATGGCTTGGTGAAACGCCGCTGGCAATACTTGCAAATGAACTCACACTTTGGACGCATCTTGCGACGGAAATCCGACCGGCAGTCATCGTTGTCGATTCGCATTACAGCAAACATTTTGACAGACGATATATTTTCCCTCTTTTTTTTGTTTTTTGTTGTTTTTTTTTTTGTTTTGCCTACGTGCGACAGACGCGCGCGCGCTCAGTGCTCACACAATCAGTGGGTGAAGTTTTTCGTTGAGTTGGCGTCGGTGCTGCTGCTCCCGACGACGACGACGGCGCACTCTCTTCGCTCTCGCACTCTCCTTTGCACTCGTACTCGTACTCGTACTCGTACTCGCTCACGCACACAATCACATTCACTCGTGCGCTCGATCTCTTGCACTCAGTCGTAGGCTGAGTGGGGTTGTTGTTGCGTGTGAGCTTTGAGCTTTGCTCTGTGCAATGAGCGCAATGCTTGGCGCTGTTAACGGTACTCAAAACGTTATCGCTATCTCTATTGCGAGTGCAGATAACAAATACACACACGGCGCTTTTTTTCGTCTTTTATTTGCTGGTGAAATGTGGCAACGCTGCGGCTTTTCTTTTTCTGTTTTTTTTCTATATTGTCAACTGTCTCACGCTCGTTGGCTGTTGGCTGTTGGCTGTTGGCGTTGTTGTGATTTCTCCGTTTGCTAGTTTTTGTTTTTGCTTTTTGTTATTGTAGGCGTTTTGGGTGGGCCGTCTTTCCAGCTGCTGCTGCTGCTGCTGCTGTTGCCTTTTAGTTTATGGCGCACTTTAAGGCAAACACCTAAAAATACAGACAGAGAGACAAGAAACAAAGTTAAATAAAGTTAGCAACGCCTGCGACATCTTTTATGTGCCAATAAATTTGAGCAAAAATACCACGACAACAACATTACGACAACAACAACAACAAGTTGTCAACTTAAATCACGCAACATGAAATTGAAAATGACTCATTAAAGCCTGAGCCGCTGGCCCATACGCAGCTCGAACTTGGTGTTGACATTTACAAATCACCAGCCGCCCAGTTTCAGTTGCTAACCTTCGCTTATAATTTGTCTTAAACGACAACTTTTGACTTTGTTTTGTTTTGTTTTTTTGTATTTTATTTTTTAGCGGTACTGCCAGCCTGGCGCATTGTTGCCAGGTTTCAGTATCAGTTTCGCTGGCACCAGCTGCCGTTTTCATTGTCAACTGTACTTCCGCAACACAATTGTTCAATTAGCGCCCACACGGTGTAACGTGAGGTGGGGAAAAGCCTAAACCGAAGCGTGCATGCCCTTAAATTGGCTTAGAAGCTCTAAAGTTCAAGATGAGGTATATATATGGTAAATTAATGATAATCTTATAAACGAAATATTGGCTTGAATTATTTTCAAATCAGTTAGGAAACCTAATTTAATCTCTCTCGCATCTGCAACTCAATTTCTTCTGCAGCTATTTGATTAGTGATGCGATTGTGAAGATTTCAGCATTAAAGCGCATCTACTGCCAAGGCCTGGCCGTGTACCAAATTTAATGATCGTAGCTCCACTAGCAGCTGAGTTCACATAGGACAGCCAGCCGTAAACACACCGAAAGGCGTCACAAATTCACTCGGAGAGTGTTTATGCCTTTACGGCGGCCTCTGGCGCATACAGTTGCCATATTTTAGTCGCTTCATTAAAGTGGCGCTGTAACAAGTTTATTTTTAATTGGCGCCTGGGCTGGTGTTTTAAAATTTATGCCAGATGATTTTTTTTTTATTCTCCTTCTCTTTTTTTTGGGTACCGCTGCATTCGGCGCATTTCGGGATCCTGTGCGGTAGTTAACAACTGTTATTTTTTATGTTATTTTATTTTTGTCATTTCGGCGCCGCTGGATGGCGTTTTGTTGTTCTTGCTGGTGAGCATATATATATATGGATATGCATATGAATATGTATATAAATACGCGTCAGTCCCTTAATGTTATGCCATACATTCCTGGGATTGGGGCATTCGTATACTCGGACTCAGGGATTTCTGCGCAAACAAAAGCCCGCGCTGACTGGTAGCGACAACGTCTCTCGGCAAGCCCCGATTTCGATATTTATTTATACGCTTTTCTTCTTCTTTTTTTATTTTATCTGAAGCAGGCTGCGAGCGCTCGCAGCTGGAGGTGGGCGAAAAAAGTCTTTCGGGTTTTGGCTGGGGGCAAACGTTGACAACAAAAGGCAAACGTCACAGCGGGTGCTGCACCAGCCGCAGACGCGACGTAGTTATTGTCATTATAACATTAATGCCCACTAAACATATTCAAATTATAACACTGACTTTGCGGCCAGGTCGCTGATCGCCAACTCCGAGTCTTAGTTCAACTCCAGCTCCAGCTCCAGCTCCAACTGCAACTCCATCTCCATGTTAATTTGTGTACACAATGTGGCGTCACATTGGCATTTTAACGCCGTTAATCATGCGACACAGGGCGCCTGCATAAGGCCATGGGATTCGACATGGACGCCGAGTTCTCCATGTGCACATCCCTCGAGCGCTGGCCTGGCCTTTGGTTCTGGTCTGGCCCTGCTCTTGGCCATGCCCGGCGTGGGCCTAAGTGGAGCAGCATTAGCCACGGCCATCGACTGCGTCTAAGCACTTTATTTGGCCCGAGAATGGATGTTACCCACTTATAAACACATGATTAGACGACATATTTCTTTTGAATTGAAGCTCAAGTTTGGCGCCTAAGTGAGGTTTTACTAGCAGGTAGATAGCTATAGTTATAGAAAACTGAATGTTCTATTTAAAATATGCAGATAATAAACACTCCTCCCTCTTCTTACAAAGAATTATATTTATAATTTAATAAATATATTTTCATTGTTTTCATTACTTTAAGAAACTAAAATGATTGAAATATTAATACCCGAGTTAATATTTTTCAAACTTCAGACTAATAAATCAATTATGTTTAATTAATTTACCATTTTAATTTATAAATATGCTTTGAAACGTAGAAGCAAAATATAATTGTAACTATAATTAATATTATAATATATCAAATTTTGAAATGGACTACTTGGATTCTTGGATTCTTTTATTTTAATAATATCAATCTACATCACCTATCATCTATCTATCATAGAATCTAAGTTCAAGTATTAAAGGTATATAAAGTATTTAAAGGTATATAAACTTAATAAACTAAATATTATGTGTAGTATATTTAATATATATATGCATAATAAATTTGTAAATAACGGAGCTGACTTTAGCTACTAATTACTATCATTAAAATATTAAAAATGGCTCGAGTGCAATCTAAAAATGCCTAAGATACTTTGAAGTCTTGAATCGATATTGTTTTGGCAATTGCTAAAAACGATTATATAGCATACATTTTTTCCTTTTCTATTTTAGTTTTCAAAATCGATATCAGCCCTAAATCAATTTATTTTATTTTCTCCATTTCACAAATGACATGAGAATATTTACATTTCGACTTAAGGAAAAGTTGTGCATAAACTGTTTTGTGCTTAGCTCTTTGTCTGTTTACCAACTGTTTACCAATTGTTACAGTGTGGCAACGGGCATTTGGCAAAATCCGCTTACCGTTGGCTCAAGACAACAGCAACACCCACAGACCGTGCTACGCTGGCGGACCACACAGAGCACTTATAAGTCTGGCCAAATATTGTATAATAAACTGTTGTACAACATGCAGCTAATCCCATTAATCCGCAGTGAAAATAATTAGTGTTTTGTACACACAGCGCAACGAGAGGTCCGCCAGGGACCGAGCACTGAGAACCCATATATATATGTATATGCATATATATAAATATATATGTATATAGTGAAAAGATCAAGACACAGCGTGAGACTCGGATTTGAGGCTGTGGAGTGAGGATGCTGCAGCCTGTGAAGGGCATGCGAAAGGCGTTAATGCTGCGTGAAATTAGATTTGCACCAAAAATGGCAACACACACAAGGAGGAGGCCTCGTATCTGAATCTGTATCTAAATCAGGTGGGATGCGTGAGCGTGTGTGTGTGTGTGTGTGTGTGCAGGTGTGAGTGCGCCAGCGCCTTCCACGAAGCCCAAACCCGAAGAGTTACAGTTTAACACCCCGGCCCAGCGATAATGTGTAGCGGTACACGCCGATAAGGCAGCAAGGACCAAAAAACAGAAAAAAGGAAGACAGACGGACGGATGGACCGACGGACGGACGGACAGAAGAGTGACACACACGTCGCGCGGTTAAGGGCCCGCTGGCCAGTAAAGCAGACATGGTCAAAAGCGATTACCACACTTACCAATGGCCTTTTTATTTTCCGTGTTTTGTCTTTTTGGAGGCGGACAGTGAGTTGGCAAGGTGTCATTAAAAATTACAGCCGAAATGTGGAAAAAATGACAATAAGCCGGCCGAGTCAGGCCATATAAAATGAAAAGGACAAAGGCACCGAAACGATTTGATACGAATCAAATTGTGCTAATGGCGCAGAATTCTCAAGAAAAGTGCCCAACAACAATTGGGCCTGAAGTAGTCGAAGAATGGGAACAATGCGGCGAAAGGAGCGGGGCGCGCGAAACATAACTGGACGCATCTAAAAAAAAAGGAGACAAGCAGCCAACACCTAACCACAAAGGATCCTGCGCACCGACGCGAATCCCTCAAGGATCTCAAACATCTTGTGGGAAAACACGCTGCATTCGAATATGTTGACGCGTTGCGATCAAATGTTGCGTGATCCGTTATGAGAGACAGGATCGGGCACCCTGCATGCACCTCGAGGTGCCAAATGTCTGCCAGACAGCGCGTTTAACTAATTTGTGTCTAATTGATGGCAGTCAGCGTGTGGTCCCAAGTGCACAACTAAAGGACGAGGTCACGAGGGAATTGCACGAGAACGCATAAGGCATACTTATAACAACAAAAAAACCAACTTGTTGGCTTGTTAAATTTGTGCGATCAATCTAAGCCATGTGCGTGAGTCAGAGCTTAGTTTAAGCCACATGTATATGATGATCTGTGGCAACAACAATTTATTTGCGGTTGTGAGTGCTATTGTCTAAATGATTCGATTTGTGCGTTTCGCGAGTTTTATTAACCTCGCACAGACCTTGTTCGCTTATAAAAAGTTGACCAAGTAATGCTGACTCATGGGCTTACAGCCGAAAGAGCCACAGCCGTAAGACCAAGTTGAAGAAATGCCGTCGGCATTTTGGCCAAAGATTCCAAAAATGATTATTTAAGGCAAAAACTACGCGAATGTCAAATTCAATATATGTATATATTAATAATAAAGTTATATCTATTAATTTAAGAAAATAATAAATCATTAACGAGATTGTAAAAAATATGAATTTGTCTATTCTATACATATTAAATTTATTTTTGTGCTGCCAAAAAATATGAAGTGCTGGAAAAGTTCTGGAAGAGTTATGTGAATTGAGGCTTAATTCGGGAAACTCTGTTGCTTGTTTGATTTGTGTGCCTAATAAAGCGTGTCCAATTGGCTAATTAGATATTCCGTTATGGACGCCATTTTGCGACACTTTTATACGCAGGCGAAGAAAGCTCAACGAACGCCATCGACCATCCAACACATTCAACTCTCTCACACACACACACACACACACACATACAGACACGCGCGCCGAGCGACGCTCACGCACATTTGGCCTGGGCCAATGAAAGCGCGTAAAACTGGTAGCCAAACAAACACAGCAACAACAACAACAGGCACACGAAGAAGAGAACAGAACAAGAACACAAGCGCCAACGCTGCCTACTGGCTACTGTGCGACGCCGCCGCCTAGGTGCAGCCGACCAGCCGACCGACGTCGACTGCGCAGCCAGGGCCGCAGCAATGGCGACGCCTGCGTAACTGCGCAGTCGCATAGGCGAAACTTACCCAATGGGGAAATACGAAAAACTGTCGAAAGCTGCGGCGACTGCGGCTGCTGCGACTGCGACTGCTACTGCTGCTAATCACTGGAATTAACGCGACGACAACGGCGACTGGCGACGATTGCATTAAAGTCACGTAGCGTAACAGTATCTTAGTCAGTGTGTGGATCGTTATTGTATTATGGTGATTGCTATTTACTTTTATTTTTATTTTATTTTTGGATTTATTTCTTCTTTTCTTATTTTTTTTTTTTTTTGCTTGGTAGGTACACGCGAAGGAACTGAGGAACTACGCACGCTTGCGCGGCACAAAGTTGAATGAATGAATGCTACTAATAACTGAAAGAAATAGTAGTCAACTCTGCTGCTGCCGAGCGCTGCTGCTGCGGCGGCTGCTGCTCGCGTCGCTGCTGCCAAGTTGAGGAAGCGGCGACGACGCAGTCAGCGACCAAAAGACACGGTGTGTGTGTGTTTGTGTGTGTGTGTGTGTGTGTGAGTGCGGCTCAATACAGTAGTGTATGTTAATGTGTGCGTGTGTGTGTGTGTGTGAGTCATCGGACTACTGTAGTGCCACAGCAACAGCAGCAGCAGCAGCAGCAGCTCTGCCTAGCTCTTCTTTCTAACTGGTCAAGCACGAGCACTGCAGCCGAAGCCGAAGACGCACTCGTGACACGAAGGAGAAGCTCAAGACCAGAAGCCGAAGCAAGTTCTTATAAGCTTCGGCTACTGCGCATGCGCAAGACGAGTAGCGCTAAAAGCGCACTCGCTCTTCCTCTCTCTCTCTCTCCACACGCTGTGTCTCTTTCACTCCGCCGCACGCTCTAAGTAATTGTTGTTTTTGCTGCTGCGTAACTGCGGTAGCATTCAACGGTAGCCACAAAATGGCAACGTCTAACAAAATGGCGTCTGCTTACCTTTTTGTGCGCAAATCGCAAAGTCCCGAATGTGTTTGCACCAGCCGAAAAAAATTATGAATTACAGACGTTGTCAGTTCGAACCGAATTCGAACTTCTTTCGATTTTCGTTCACTTGTGCAATTTAAATTGTTTGCTGTTCGCTGCTGCGACGGCGCTAGCTCGGCTCAAAGTTTATAAGCTCACAAAAGCTCACCACACAGCTCGACTGCTAATATTATTAATAAAATATATTTCACTTCCGAACGCTTCTGTGCGCGAGAGTCAACTGCAAAGTTACGATCGAAACTTCAGCTTGATGGGTTTAACAGCTGCCTGTGTTGAAACAGTTGAGCGGCGCAACAACAACAACACTAACAACAACAAGAGCATAAAACAGCTTCTGCTGCTGCTGCTGCTGCTGCTTGCTGTTCGCTGTTCGCTGCTGGCTGCTTGCATTCAATTGTCTCTTCACCGTCTCGCTCTAGCGCAATTGAGCGCAAAACGAGTTTGAGTGAGCGCAACGTGCGCTGATTGGATGAGAGCGCCGAGTGACGCTGCGTGTGTATGTGTGTGACTGGGTGTGTGTGCGAGAGCAAAGCAGGTGAGCTACGTTTATTTTTTGTTTACCCTCTGAGTGCTGCGCTGGGGCGTTACGTGCGTGCGTGCTGGCCTGTTAATTAAGCTTAAACGCGCCCACGCCCGCCGAAAAACGGTTTACGGTTTAATTAAGAGCGTGCGCAAACAGAAAATTGTATATGCAAAAGAGCAGTAGCTGCCAGCAGGAAAAAAGCTCTCTCTCGCCCATGCGCTAGTGTAGTGCTGTCTCTGTTCAGCAGCTATTGGCTGTCGTCTAGCTGCTGTGCAACGCAGTCAACTTTCTTTTACACACACACACACACGCACACTCAGGCAAACGGCTACACACACACACACATACACACACGCCAGCACACACTCAGTTGTTAAGTGGGCGTTGCCTTGTGGCGCTTTTGGGCGGCCAATGGCAGCCGCGTTTGCGTCGCTGCTGGCGCTCAACTGTCAGTTGCCTGCCCTTAACCCGTTTCTCGTGTGTCTCTCACTCGCATGCGTTTGCGTGTGTGTGTGTGCGCACTCTCAGTGTGTGCGTGTGTGTGTGTGTGTGTGAGTGCTGAAAACCAGTGGCAGCGCGCCAGGCAGCCGTGTTACGCATACGCCGCATTGACTGCGCTGCCAACTTTGTTAACTGTCGCGGCTCCATTTTGTGTGCGAGTGTGTGTGGCTGTGTGTGTGTGTGCGTGTGTGCCGCCATGGGAAACTCTTGAAATGCCTTTTTCTTGAACCGCTGTGGCATTCGTTGTCGCTGTGTGGCCTCTTTGTGCCCAGCAAACAACAAATAACATGTAGAAATCCAACAACAACAGCAAAGCGAAAAAAGACAGAAAACAACAAAATACCGAAATACATTTTGTAATGCGCCGCAAAAGGGCCGACCTCATATTTATTGTCTGTTTATCTCTTGCCCTCGGCCTGCTCTAACTGATTGCCTTTCATTTTCTTCGTCTCATCTTCTGCTGAATGAAACAAACGCTTCATTCACAAAATGTTCACAAAAAAAGACAAAACCAAGAAGAAGAAATTTCGTTAATTTTACACAACTCTGCGCCTTTTGTTATTTTAATTAAGTGGCCCCCAAAAAGGATAGCCTCTTGTTATTGTTTTTGTTTTCGCTGCCTGCCTGCTTGGATTTTTTAATTAAGTTTTCGCTTTGCGGAGCTGGCAAATTGACATGAAGCATCAATAAAGTTTAACAAAAAATGCTAAAATTGTTTCTCCTTGTGGGGCAGAGCTCGGCATTTGCCATTTTTAAGGCATCTTTTTTAAAAACAACTGCTTCAATTCGATTTTGATGGCTTCATTTTTGGTCAGCATTTGCATATATCCAATCAGCAGATCCGCAAATTAACTTTTTACAGACAGCCAAGTGGCAATTCCTTATGTGGCATGTACAAGTACACATGTATGTATATTGGCATCTGGTGAAATCTTAAAGATGCAAAAATAAACAATTAAATCGAATCATCATTTGTGCATATACATACAAATGCAAAGATATACATATTTTATTAATGAAATAAATACACAATGAATTACGAATTACAAAAGCTTTGATCAAAAAGTTCTTAATTTATGCATTAAAAATTAACATATTTATATTTAAAAATAATAATAAAAGGAATAATACTGATAATAATTAGTTATTTTAAAATGTTTGTACTTTTACTTCAGAATGTGAGAAAATCTGTATGGGGATTGCACTTGACCTTATAATATTCAAGAACTTCAAAATATTCTATTTGAGGTTGTATAAGTTTATAATTTCGCCGTGATTATTATATTTGATGATAATTGAGGCGCTGTTGAGACTGAGTTGAGTTGAGAATTAAAATATTAAAAATTTCGGAAATAAATCTTTAATATTTGCCTTTAAAACCATGGTATATTTTTCTTAATATAATTCAACAACCGTTTTTTTAATAGCTAGATAATTTTAAAATATTTGTAATATAATTTATAACTTTTTTGAATACATTTATATGTATTTATATATTAAATATATTAAATTAAGTTTTATTTATTATGTAAAGAAATTATTATGTCATAGAGGTAAGTTTGCTTCAAGGGTAAAACTCTATTCAGCTTATTTTTATTCTATTCTACGCCCTTTTAAAAGTGTTTCCTAATCAGATAGTTCCAGAAAAACCTAAAAAATGTCGATCAAATAAATAACTCAGTCCTAACCGTAGCTATTAAGCCGTGATTCATTTGAAAATAGGCCTAACCAGGTCTATACAACGTTATATACATGTGTATGTGTATATTTATGTGTTTGTATTTATTTCATATTTTTCGCTTTCTCGCCGTGTATGTGCCACCGATTGCCACTTAACTTTGCCACACACTTTGCCCACCAGCTTTATGGCAAATTAATAAGCCACGAAAATTCCAAATAAACCATAAATTTTATTCATTTTTCTATGTATGACTAAAATAGCTGCCTCCTTCTCGCATCTACAAACAAAAACTGAAACTCAACAATCGCACACACACACATACATATTTAAATATTCAAAGAGCTATTCATAAAAAGTATTTTTGTTTTGTTGATTTTTTTTTATTGAATTGTCTCTACAATGACAGCGATTCAGACTCTATTCTGCAGAAAAAGAGAAATAGATATAGGAGAGAGAGGGATAAAAACTACCGCACCGCACCCAATTATAATAAAAGACAAATGAAATCGATTTCGAATTTGGTGTTTGTTTTTTTTTCATTTCGATTCAGAACTGAACGAACAATGGAAAAACCTTTTGCGCTCCTACAGAAGTGACAACAAATTTAAAATTTACGAAATAAAAATTAAAATTAAATAAAACACAATGGACACAAAAACTGAAACTGGAAACCATAGAAAAATAATAAGAAGAAAAAAATAATAATAAAAATTAACATACAAACTAAAATGCATACGAAATGAGTTGCAAAGCGTGGAGCAGAGGGGGGCCGGGAAGCTGATCGACGATCGATGGATAGCGCTTTATGGGCGATCGTTTTTGTTGTTGTTGTTTCTTTATGGCCATAGTACGAGTTCATTGAGTTCCGAAATTCATTGATGGATCGTGTCGCTATAACGGCAGCCACAGCCGAGCTAACTGTTCAAACATAGAAACGTACAGCCAAATATTGAAGACTGGCCCAAAATTTACGATCGTACATAATTCAAATTTATGCAGATGGATTCACGGCGGAGCCAAGCAAAATAAATCAAGCTTTTTCAGAGCCAGCTCACAAATTTGGCCGACACCTTGAATGAAGCCTGCTGCTGCTGCTGCTGCTGCGCAATGGCCTGGCAACTCTGGCAATCATCACCAAAAAGTTTGTCATCTTCGTCATCAGCTGGAAATCGACTCGCAAATCTGCAGCTGTTGACAACGCGGCTCGCCTGCGGTCTCTGCGGTCCAGTTTCAGCATTTTATATAGAGACAACACAGCTCAGATCTCAGATCTCTCAATACGTTTGTGTATATATATATATATATATATGTATTTGAGACGCCCACGTCTGCCTCTCCAGCTTCAGCTCCGGCTCCGGCTCCGGCTCCAGCTCCATTTCCATTTCCACCTTCTTCGTCGTCGTCTCTCGCATTGTTTGCTGTCTTCGCCGCCTGAGTTGGCAGCTTCATAAAATTTATGCGACCGCATCGCTGCCGTATGAATTTTTAATTTTTCACAAAATGCTTTTTCATTCTCTTATTTGTTGTTGCGGTTGTTTGTTGTTCTTTTTTCTTTTTTTTTTTTTGTTAATTTTGGCAATTAATGAAATTTAATACTTTTGCGCACAGTGCACAAGGCAACAACAACAACAACAAAAACGAGCAAAAGGTTCGAGAAGCTTTTGTTAAGTCATCGTCATCGCGGGTGCGAATGCTCAACTAGAAAAGATGATTATGAAATAAAAAAAACATGTAAATGTAAATGTTTAAAAAATGTTCATAAAATTAAATATCTAATTTTTCATATACACACAAACATACATATATGTTAGACAATAAACAAACCTTCGGGTTTAATTAAAATTACAGTCCCATATATTGTTAGCTTCCACATTTTAATTTAATTCAATTGAATTAACTGCCTTGCGGAACTGTTTGTGTAAACATCGGGTACATAAATTATTCAGATTCAAATACACTTGGAATATTTTCAGCGGCTAAACTTATATCACCCACAATATAGCGAAAATAAATTTGAGAAAATAAACACTGGTGTACAAGGTACTAATGTTTACCTCGCCACGATTGCAAAAATCAGATGTTAAGACTTTAAAACTATAAAGTATATATATTTTTGTCAATTATGTCTATAACAATAGTAATAATTAGTTATTTTTTAGCTCAATTTTTTTAATTCTAGACTATAAACATTGATTTTCTGAATCCTAAATCTAAATAGAATACATACATTTATTCTCTTACAATTAAAAAAATATATACAATTGCAATGATTCGTAAATTACGTAATGTATTTAAGCCGGAATTTCAGGATTGGCCAAAACATTTTTGTACTCCGATTTTTTCTTAAGCTAAAATACATCTAAGGCAGATTAGGACTGTACTTATAGTTAAAGTATTTTTTATTTAACAAGAATTAGTTTTAAATTGCCAACGATTATTTGCGTAAGCAGCGACAAGTATTGGACTAAACATTACTATAATAAACGTAATTTAAATATTTAAAACAAATCAATGATGGAGTGATGAGAAGCCGCTAATCGTTTTTCCTGATAAACATTGTAAAAGTAAGGACTTATCTTTGAACAAAAGGCTATATATAACAGTTGCGAGACAAATCCCAACAAAACAGTGTTAAAGTCATTTTATACATAAAATACCTTTTGTGGCTAATACAAAAAAAGGGTTTCGGCCACAAAAGTCAATGGTCAACAGTTTTATTATCAACTGAACCAAAATGCGATCCCCCGCATTACTCAAGTCTCCGATGTTTAGAAAGCTGCCAAGCTGTGAAATAAGATTTACGATCGATTTTCATGTGCTAAGCGCCACATGAACTTCCGTTGATTTAGAGCCACCAAAAGGCAGTTCCCAAAACCCAAAACGGAGAATAATCATAAAACTGGCAGCTCCGTTGAGGTGTTTGCTGGCTGGCGTAGGTGTCACCAGCTCCAGCTTCAGCTGCAGTCCCAGTTCCAGCTTCGTAACCATCTCCATTTCGGTCCCGCTTAAACAAATTGAATTTAAAATTAATCGTGGATCGTATCGCTAACAAAAAAAAAAAAAAAAAGCGAGTGAAAAGACCGAGAAAAAAATACAATAACAGAGAAAAAATGTTTTATTACATTGATTTGCATTTAAATCGATGTTCCGACAGAGATGGCTATATATAGAGAGCATCAACTGGGTCGGGGCTTGCGGGACTGTTGATAACGAGCTCAGCGAGCGGTCAAGAGGCAAAAAATGTTGACAAGCTGACAACGAGAATCTTAGCCGAATCCGAAACCGAAACCGAACCCCAAACCGAAACCGAACCACAAATCCAGGCAAACAAAAAGAATTGTGAATGAATTTTCGAAAAGTGAATGAAATTTGTTTTTTTCTTTGTTGGTCTTAGATCATAAATAATTCCAAAATAATAGAGGGTTTTTGTATGTGGACTTTTTGTCTTTGTTTTTTTTTATTTTTAATTTGATTAAATGAGAAATTACAAATGGAACGGGGTGCTTTGTAGGTGGCGTCTGGGCATAGGGCCTGGACCATGGACGGGGCATGGGCACTATCTTTGGCTCTCTCTCGTTCGGGCCAACTGTGGGCAAATCACGATTTATGCTCGGCAAATGCTTTTTAGCCAGCGGCCAAAAGCTGAACACAAATTTGTTCATTCAACGTAAAGTTGAGGCTGGCAACAGGTTTCTTGTATATTCAGCTAGCTGTTGCTGCTGTTGTTGTACTTTTGGGGCAGCTTGCAACGCGGTCGTGCCAAACAATGAGAAAATGAAACTCATCTGCGTACTCGCTCTTATCCAGCTGCTCCAACTCGAAAACGCCAAGCTCCAGCTGCCTCCCACCGCACTCAGCGCCACACAATGAGAGACGAGCCCCAACCCGAGCTCCAGCTCGAGTTGGAGCTGAAGCTGAAACCGCAGCCGCAGCCGCGACAGCGACTCGGAGACTCTCGAGACTGCGGCCAAAACCAGCCCCAGAGCGAGTTGGCGAGTCGCGAGTTGCCTGCCACTCACTCAGTGGAATGGCATCCGAATCCTACCGTGGGAAATGAACAGTAGTTGCTTTTGGCTTTTGGAGCAACAACAAGTTTAATGCTACAGTCAGTTGTTCGCTGTTGTTGTTGCTGCTTTTGTTGTTGTTGCGGACTTTGCAATTTCACTGCAGCTTTTCGGTCGTCGGCGCATATCAAATAAGCCTAATAATAATGCAATTTATGCCAAGCAAGCGAAAAGAGCCACAAAATGACTTTTGACTTGCTCTATTTTGCATGACGCCAACTGAGATACAGCCACAAAAAATCAAGAACAAAAGCGGGCAACGAAAAAGAGAGTTGGCCTTTGAGGGAGACTGGGAGAGAGAATATTTGTGAAATTAATAACATTTTTTTCTGGGGTTAGATTTAGATTTGTAAATGAGTTTTTTGATCCTAATTCAGTTAAACAGTTAATAAAATATAACTTTAATAAAATACAAGTTAATTAAATATAAGTTAGCAACATCTTTAATAAATAGAAAGTCTGTCTATCTTTTAAAAATACTTTTATAATTAAGGCTTTGTGCAAAATATCACGAAAAGGTGCTAAAATATACAAGAAAAATAGATGAGCTTTATAAATTTTATTTTGTTTTTTTATTACATTTCGATTTATTATATAAACTATACATCTATAAAATACTTAAATAAACATTTGACAAGGGGTATAAATGACTTATAAACAAATGCTTGATAATAGTGATATTTCCTGTCTGTTTAAAAAACTATGGAACAAAAACAATAACAAATGTTTAATGCTGATTTAAGATTTTCGACATCCAAAAATATCATAAAAGATCTGTTCTGCTTTAAAATAAAAGTTTTTCAATAATTGTGTTACGCCACTTTTTTTCATTCTAGATTCTTTTGCATAGTAAAAATCAGTCCCAAATCACATTAATTATCCGAAATTGACAACTTATTTTATTTGACTTTCTTTGAAAAGGATTTTCCTCTATAAAAAGTTTAGTAAAATAAAAGAGAGAAATTTGTTCAACCGGTTGCTAATTTAAAATATTGTATCAAATTTTATTTGTAGTCTCTTAAATATTATGATAAACATCACCACACCACACATTGTATATAGAAGTATATAGTATATTTAACAAGGACTTTATTTGATGGTTTATTGGCTTACAGGCGGTTAATTTTTAAGGGTGGCTCGCGGTGTGGAAAACCCGCACGCGTGCAAAGAAAATTCCTCGGCTGTTGCCACACTGTTGTTTTGGGAAAACCTTTTAGCACCTTTGGCAAGCCGCAGCGAAAATCACAACAAGTTGCGCTGGTGCCGCGACCTGAGCCAGGACCTGGCCGTTGGGAACTGGGCTGATAAGCCGGCCGTAGGGAGGGTAGCGGGCAGCAACACCTACGGCCGGGGCCGGGTCCGAGTCCGGGTCCGGGTCCGGGTTTCGCGGTTGCGTCTTAGGTTTGCTTTGGTTTGGTTTCGGATCGGTTTGGTTAGGTTCAGTTAGGTTAGGCGAGGCTGGGTTCGGCCGGGTTCGGTTCGGTTCGGCTCTGAGGCGGCGTCTTCTCATCTACGTGCGACGTGGCTGCTTATCTGATCAGCGCAGGACACGCGTGCCCGTGTGTAAGTGTGAGTGCGTGCGTGTGTGTGTGTGAGTGTGAAGTAGAGATAACAAAGAGGTGATAATTGACCGCCCTATTGGCTGAGCAACTAATTACGGAGCTTATCAGCCGCGCGACAATCAAATCAAACAGGGCGGGGCAACGCCGGTGGTCTCTCTGCCCCCTTCTCCACCCCGGCCCGCAACTGATTGCGATCGCTGATCGATGCGGTGTAAACAAGGCCAACAACACGCACCCATGGCCAAGTGTGAAATGTGCCCGAACACAGGTCGCATTCATATGCTAAACACCCGCAGACTCCTCCTCCTCCTCCTCTGCCGACGGCGGCGGCTATCAGTTGTTTGCCTGCTCGGCAGCGCCGAGCGTCTGACGCACTGTGTCCTGGTCGTAGGCATGCACCAAGAGCGCCACCTCCAGGTTCAGTTGCGCAATGTCCTCCTTGAGCTTGGCGATCGCCTTCTTGATCTGCTGAACGGAGCCTGCCCAAATAGAGAGGGGAAATTAAGCAAATGTGAATAGCCGAAACACGAAAATACCCAAATATGAAAAAGAGAAAAGAAAAGATATGAAAAGATTCCCAATACATATAGATCATCATACCCGAGTTGAAAATCTATATATTTCCCAAATTTTTAGACCAAATTTTGTGGACAAATTTCTGATGAGCTTCTCTAAAGGCCAATTCGCCTCGACTTGATCTTCCTACTTTTTTATAATGCAAAAGTTTCCAAAGATTTCTTATAGGTATTGCACTTAAAGGAAGAGAATCTTATAGAGGGTTTACAAATTCTTGTGATAAATATTGTGCTCTTAATTATTGAGTACTTAATGTTAGGAAAAGTTAGGAACGGATTGAGTTCTATGTCTTCTACGCCTAATTCTCTTTTTTCTACACGGTTTTATTTTGTTTTAACAGGATTTTAAATATTCTGTGATTTCTTTTTATGCATTTTTGTTTATGTTTTATGAATTTCTTTAAATTCACTTTCATTAAACGATTGTAAGCGTATTTTCTGTTCGAGTGCGACTTCCCGAATAATATATATGTATTTAGAATTAAAATAGTTTTACTATTTTTGTACTAATGCATTTCTGATATTATTTTCTTTTTTCCAACTCATATTTTTTAAATTTTACAATATATGTAATGAAATGAAAGAGTGAACTTTAGCAATAATTTTGAAATATTTCAGTGGCTTTTTAGGTATTTTTTTGCACGAATGTTTTGGGAACGTATCTATCGTGAAAGGAGAATTGGGTGTGCTAAGAATGGCGCTTTTCTCTGAGTGTATTTACAGCTACCACCCCATCCGCACATAATCACAGTTCCCCCGCACTTACTTCCATCGGACATGACCTGCCCGCGCCGCTCCATTTCCTGCTTCTTGAGCTCCTGCTCGGTCATGACCTCGGTCAGCTGGGCCATCTGCTTCTCCGTGTCCGCCTGGAGCTGCGTCTGGGCGTACTGGACCGTGGACAGCTCGATGGACAGCTCCTTGTACTGCTGGATGAGCTGTTGGAGCTCGTTGTTCAGATGCTTCTCGCGACTCTCGATCTTCTCCAGGCTGAAGGTGAACTCGGCGTGGAGTTTCTTGAGCTGGGCCTGCGTGGACTCCGCCACGTTGGCGATGCCCGTATTGAGTGCCTCCATTTGGGTGATGTGGGTGCGCCAGTCGCGGGCATCGGCCTTGACGAACACCTTCAGCTGCTGCAGCACGCGCTCCAGCTCCAGCCGCCACTCCTGGTGATCGCTGAGCCGGGCGTTCAGCTCGCGGCTCTGCTCGTCCGGCATGTCGCCCATGGCGCGTTTCTGACGATTCAGCCAATTGAGCTGCTTGAAATTGTGCGCTTCCAGCTCGAGATCACTGTCGTCGCTGAGCCCGCCGGCGGCGGCATTCTGCTCGTCATCCAGTTTCTCGAGTATGATTTCGGCATTGTCCTCCAGATAGTCGCCCACGAACTCCTCCTCCTGGGCAATGTGCAGCCGCTGATAGTTGACGTTGGTCACCTTCAGCGCCTGCGTGGCCAGCGTGTCGAGCACCATGAGGCAAATGGGACCAGCGCCACGGATCAGCTTATTGGGTGCAAACTCCACCGGCACATCCTGCAAGAAATGAATGAGTGGGATATCGAGGCGAGAGCATCTTACACTTACAATTTCCTCCAGCATTTGTATGATCTTGGCTATAACCGTGTTGGGATCATCGTACTCCTGCGGCCGTTCCATGTCCTTGCCCAGTTTCTTGCACAGCCACCAACAGATCAGTGTAAACATGAAGAACTGCTCGCCGGGATTTGTGGCTTTGACGAAGTAGAAGCGCGACAGTGGCTTCAATTTGTATTCCCTCAGCAGGTGCTTCTCATAGTTGAGCAGTTTTAGCTTTTCCAGCAAATCGTCGGATTGAAAATTTTGCAATTGTTGTGTTTTATCGGCAGCATCTTCCTGCATTTTGCCTGCGCTCAAATAAATGTAGAAGAAAATATCAAAATGTTTGTTGGTTCAATTTGTTAATCTCCATGACAACGAAAAAAAGAACAAGCACAATGCAACGCACGTGCCGAGCAAGCTGCTTGAGATAGCTTTTTTTAAAATCAAATATATCTTTTGAAGAATTTTTTAAATAAACACTACATTTTTAATCTTGCCTTGTACTTATTGCAATTTTAAAGAATTTTAATTTGGCGCGAACTATTTACTCAACAGATGGCGCCAATCTTACTTGCCATTCACCCAGAACAGGTTACAACTTCATACTATCGATTAGTTGCGTCACATAGCAGTCACCAATGTGGCTGCAAAACGATGATTTACGAGTAACATCGATACATGTTGCGTGTGCTTTAATTAACAGTAAATGCAATCGAAATAAATACAAATACTACTGTTGAGAATGTTATTATGCTTAAGACATGATAACAAAACACCGGGTGAACAATTTAATACCAGACTGTCGAATCACAGTTTAACTAATCGATTACCTATACGATACGACCTACCGATTGGAATTAGCTTGCAGCTCTGTGTGAGCGTCACTTTTGCACCATAGATTCAAAATTCTGACGCCGTATTGAAAGAGAAGCAACGATTGGTGTAATCAAAATGTACAATAACTTAGATTTAACCGCCTTAAGCGTGGACGATATTGTCGAAGAGTACAAAATACTGCACGAGCGTCATCAGCAGCTGAAGGAGCTCAGCGAGGCGGATGCCCAGCGCATACACGAGCTAAAGCGCAGCCTGGACACATCCTTGGCGGCCGAGAGGTATCTGACCCAGGAGCTGGAACAACTCAGCGCCCAAGCGCAGGCCACTTGTCCTAGCGCCGAGCCGCGCCTGCTTCAGGATTTGGAGGAGCTGCGACGCAAGTACAAAAATCTACAGCTGGAGCATGAAACCTTACAACAGGATTACGATGCCAAGTCCGAGGAGACGGCCAGCCTGAAGGCGAAGCTGCAGAGCGCAACGCGCGACTTGGAGGCGAATGCCACACTGAAAGCGATTAGCGCAAATGAGGATTGTGCCGCCCGTCTAAGTGCACTGGAGCTGGAGAATGCCGAGCTAATGCAGAAGTTGGCCGAATATGAGGAGGCCAAAGTGCACAATACCTTTACCGTAGCGGAGCAGGAGGTGAGTCGATAGGCATATAACATGGCATTGCTACAGTGTTTCATGCCACACACAGAAAACAATTGAGATACTAAAGGATCAGGTCGACTGTCTGGAGCAGAATCTGCGCGGCAAACGGGATGAGGTGGAGGAGAAGCTGCAGCTGCTGGAGAGCGCACAGGAGCAGCTGGTGGACGCCAATGCGAAGATAGCCCTGCTCACCAGCGCACCGGAACACAATGGTTGCTACACAAGTCCCACTCCGATCCAGAAGCCTTGAGCTAAGCAGTGTTTTCTAATCCTTGCAGATCGCAAGGGCAATTCCCTGTTCGCCGAGGTGGACGACCAGCGGCAGGTCATGAAGCATTTGCTGGCCAGCCAGAAGAAAAGCTATTTGGACATGAAGAAGATATTCAATGAGAGCAAGTTTGAAATACATCGACTCAAGCGAGAGAATATAGCGATGCACACCGAGCTCCAAGCGTGCAGCACTATCTTCTGCAGCGCGGATAAGACATATCAGAGTAAGCGACATCGTTTAGTCTAACTGAAACTCCATCTTATGCTCGCTTGCCTTTTCCAGATAAGCTCAATGAGCGCATTCGCCAGCTGTTGCAGCAGAATGCCAAGCTAGAGCACAATTTAAATGTGTCGCAGGAGCGTCTGCGTGAGCTGGCCAGCCAGAAGTCGGTTACTTGGCTTGATTCCATGCTGGATTTTTGCAAGTATGAGTTGGCCGAACGCTTGGGCCATTTTGTGGCCAAACTTGGCAATCAGTTGCTCAGCTTAACCAGCTACAGATTGTTTTTGTTGTGATTGGCCGTTTGGTTAGGGCGCGTTTAGATTTAGTTCACTTCATTCCACATTCCATTTAGACGCGAAACGGACGAGCTGAAGTCGCAACTCCACAGCATGCACCTCCAAAAGGCCACCCTCGAGGAGCAGATGCGCAACGTGCAGCAGGAAATGGCGCGGTAGGTGGAAGCATTTTAAATACTCTCTCTCTCTCTTGGTATCTTTTAATGTTGACTGTGATTTAACAGCTGGCGCTTTGAGTCACTGAAGTCACGCTGCGTGCTTATCGACCGGGAGAACCTGCTGATGGAGCACAAGATCGCCTTCAAGCCCATTCAAGCCATGGAGTTCGATATCAAGGAGGCGCAGCTGCAAGCAGCCATGCCGCGCATTCTCAGCGCCACGCCCACGCCAGCAGCCACCGAGAGTGCAGTCAGTGTGAAAGCACAGGCCGAAATCATAGTTCTGGATACGCCGCTAAAGCCGCGGGGCGTGTGCGTCACTCTGCAAACGGATGTCATCGTCTTGGACACCCCGCTCAAAGCTGAACCGCAAGAGGAATCGCGGCCTGCCGTTAAGACCGCACCCCTCTCAGGTCTACTGCGAGTGAAGCGCGAAGTGGAACTGGTCGCTCAGGAGCCCGAGCAGCAAACACTTGCTGATGCAGTTGCACCGCAGCAGAAGCCCCAATTGCAATGCAAAGTTGAAGCCGAGGAAGCTGTCGCAAGCTCGCAGTTGTCCGCTGCTGTGGAACCGGTTGAGAGGAGCACGCCAGTCAAGCCACACCTTGGGTGCATTCAAGTCAAGAGTGAACAGCAGCTGCTCGCGCCCAAAGCTGAGCCGGAGGAGGCAGAGCCAACAGCTGAGCAGCTTGTGCCGGCCAAGCCCCAGCGCAGGGGCACGCCCATCAAATTGAGTCAGTTTAAAGCCGAGTTCACGGAGGATGAGGAGACACCGGTGTCCACGCCCGTCAAGCCGCAGCGCAAGGGGACACCTGTGAAGCCGAAAGAAGTGCCCACTGAAATCGATGCAATTGTTGAAGCGAGACCCTTGCGCAAGGCCACTCCAGTTAGAGCCAAAGCCATCGCCTTGGAGGCCGCATCCTTGCAGGAGGCAACGAACAACTGTCCCGTGCGCTCCATACTAGCAAAACGGCGCGACTTGTTCGCCGAGGATGCCCACAAGAATGTGCAGTTCAGCAGCAGCGAACCCATCGTGCACAATCTGAGTCCGGATTTATGCAGTCCGCCGCTTTGCAGCAAGGAGAACGCAAATCCCATTGACCAGGACATAAAGCCACCCAAAAAGACGCATAACATAATTCGACGCATTGTTGTGGCATCTAGAAAGCCAACGAGCTCCTGAGAATTAAACACCAATGCATACATAGAAAAGAGTTTTTAATTAGATTTAAGACTTAGCAATAAATTACACACCAAACAACAACAAGACGTACAAACTTAATAATCCTTGCCAATGCCGAGCAGACCAGATCAAAAGATTCTCATATGGACACTTATTTGTTGAGTAATCCAGATAGATAATATGCATATCTGAAAAGACAAAGATTGATTACATGTTAGGCAGTGAAAGTTGCATTTAAAATCGTTTCACTGTATTTTTTAGAGCTCTATTAACCAAATACCAATTTCTAAAGCTAAGTTGCAAATCTTGATTGACAGATATGGAAGTCGCCTTACATACACTCTACAAGTGTCTAATACAATCTGTTTTGATGTAACGATTATGATCTTTTTAATTGAGCTATAAATATCTTAAAAGTTGCATACTATCAAATATCTCACACATCAGGAAAAACTGCTCTAAACTGCATTTTGTTTAATATCATTTGAAATTTATATATCTTGAAATTATTTTTAAAATCCAGTACTGTGTAACAAAAAAAAGGTTTAATACTTTAAATTTGATATAAAATTAAAAACTCCAAAGAAAAAAATTGTCAACTAATGCAATAACATGTGTAATATAATTTTTAAAAATAAACAAATTAATATGATATGCTAATATGCTCTATGTTATAGAGGCTTGTTTTGGCCTTTTTTGTTTGTAATACAAGTGTAAATATATTGTCTACAGCTCTGCACCATACCTCTATTCCAGTGGCGTACTACTCTACACATATATGAATTTAAATATAATATATAATATATATATAAATATGCCTTACTTCCTCACACTATAAAAAATCATTCGACGAAATAATAGCGTTTATCGTTATAAAAATCAATTACATTTAATTTCGCGCAAAAAAATTTAATCCAAATATTTGCATAAACCAAAAATCAAATTCTTTTCTTACTCTTTCTCGAAGTAAAGAGAGTATATTGGGTCTAGGGTTAGATTAAGCTATAGGCTTGATAGATAATAGACAGATAATGTCTTAAGTTCTTTTACTGAGGGCGTGGCAAATTGCAAAATATATCCCTAATTTTTAATACTAGATGCACACAACTTTTGCAGATGGATAAGCTCCCAAAATTCATACTCCCATAAGAAAGTTATGAACTGAACCGATTTACAAGTTTATTTTGTAAAAATACGTATTATTAAAAATTAATTTTTTGATTTTGTCGGAAATTTTCGAAACTAGTTTTTCAAAATTTTAAAATGCAAATTTTACTTTTATATCGGTTGTGGATTGTGGTAATAAATGAGGTATAGGAAACAACACTGCACCAGATTCTGAGTTTAAGTGCTAGCTGTGGGGTAGGTTATTGCACTGGGAACGAGTATTGCGCTGTCGGCTACACCCGATTGCAACGTTCTTACTCATTACATTTTGAAAATGTTCTTAATATAATATAGTATAGTGGCAGCAGTATTATTCCACAGATGTGAGATCTGAGATCGATATTTATCGATTTTGGATAAATTATGGTAAGGATTAAGGTGCTCTGCTAATATCTTCTATTTATAATTATCTTCTATATTTTTAATCTTTCTGGCTCTTGAGAGCCTGTATCTATTATAAACTCCAAGATATGCTTGAAAAACAGTGAACGAAATTTCAAAATACCCTTTAAGCCCGCTTTCACTGGGTACACGATGTAAAAATGAATTGAATTGATTGAAAGAATCGATCACAATAGCATGAATCAAGCGATTGTTCATGCGATTAGATCATCGGGCACCCGAAACAGTCGCCAATATTGTACTGAAAGCACTCAGGCGAGGTCTGTGAATAGCTTACTTCATGACAGTCGGCTAGACCTCCAGCGGCTGCTCCTCGTCGAAAGCCAGGTGATCGTAGATGGGCGCCGTAGCGGTGGGCGTGGCGTCGAGCGGCCGGTCCGCCTCGTCGGCGTCGCCGTCGGTCAGCTCCTTGATCTCGGAGTAGAGCTGGTAGGGCAGGTCCGTGGGCATCGTCTCGTAGGTGACGTGATGGGTGCGCGAGCATGTGGAGCGCTTGTGGCCGGCGCAGTTGCAGATGGAGGCGGCGCCACTCAGCGGCGTCTCGTAGCCATCGACCTGGGGCTCCAGGTCCGCAGCCGCGTTGGCCGCGCCGTTGCCATTGGCAATGGGATAGCGCACGATGTCGATGTGGTCGACGAAGCGATGGCCGCGCGCCGCCTTGCTGGCGCCAAAGCAGGGCAGTCCGCCGGCGTAGTAGGACCAGTGGAAGAGCCGCTCGCAGTGCAGGTAGAGATACAGCAGCAGGAAGAGCAGCGCAATCCCCACCGGCAGCATGAAGACGATGATGAGCGCCTCGGCGCGCTGGCTGTGCGTCTGCTGGACGGGATTGCCATAGAGCACCGTGTGGCTGGAGACGTTCAGGTGCGCATGGCGCATCGTTGACTGGGTGCTGTTCGGGCTGCCGCCAGCCGGTGGCTTCTCTGACCGATCCTCCAGCTGCGGCCGGCAGCTGAGACCGTTCACATTGATCTGCGATATGTACTTGGCGTAGCGGAACAGCCGGAACAGCTGCGGCTGGGCGTGCGAGAAGTTGAGCAGCCACTGGCAGCTCCACGGATTCTCATCGATTTGTATGCGCAGCTGGCGCGCCTGATCCCAGCCAGCGTGCTCCGTCTGCTCCAGGCGCACCAGCCGATTGGCGCTCAGGTCCAGCTGGACGAGCGTGCGCGGCGCCAGCTGGCCCAGCTGCGGCCACGAGATGCTGGCCAGCTGATTCGACTGCAGCCGCAGCGTCCGCAGCCGCGCCAGCTGGAGGAACCAGCTGCCGTTCAAGCTGCGCAGATGGTTCGCGCTGAGGTCCAGGCTGAGCAGCGTGGAGCTGGCCAGCTGCAGCTGGCGGAGCGCATTGCCGCTGAGATTCAGGTGCAGCAGCCCGGCCGAGGTCAGCGCCAGGCCGCTGAGCTCGCATTGCACCAGGCTGACATTGACCAGGTAATCGCTGGCATTGCCCAGCCGGAGCTGGCGCGGCTCGATGGGCGTGCTGTGCACCAGGAGCTCGGTGAGCGTGGCTGGCAGCGCGGCCAGCACGTCGCCGGACAGCAGCCTCAGCTGCGTCAGCTCCAGGTGCTGCAGCTGCTCCAGCTGGCCCAGCGTCTCCGGCAGCTGGAGCGCCAGCTGGCGCTCCCGCCGTATGCTC
Source organism: Drosophila robusta (assembly GCA_035043565.1). Lineage (NCBI taxonomy): Eukaryota > Metazoa > Arthropoda > Insecta > Diptera > Drosophilidae > Drosophila > Drosophila robusta. The sequence goes on along the minus strand of JAWNMW010000583.1, from coordinate 3,608,146 downwards.
AGCCGCTGGAGCTGGCCGCAGCCGCGGAGCGTGTCGAGCAGGCGCAGCGAGTTGTCCTCGAGCATCAGCTGCCGCAGCTGCGGCGCCAGCTCGAAGCTGTGCCCGTCCAGCGTCGCCAGCTCGTTGTGGCGCAGCGCGACCGCACGCAGTTGCTCCAGGCGCCCGGCGCCGGCACAGCCCAGTGGCAGGCCGGCGGCGGCCGCAAGCGCTCGATCTCGATGCTCTCGAGCTGCGCACAGTTGTCCAGATGCTCCAGGCCGTAGCTGGCCACGCCCAGTGGCGGCGTCTGGCTGCCATTGAGCCGCACGTGCAGCTTGCCCGCCACCCGCTGCGAGCCCAGGTCGAAGGCGGCCGGCCGACTGCTGCCATTGGCGGCGCAATCAATGTCCAGCGGCAGTCCGAAGTCCTGCTCGCGCCGCTGCTCCGGCGGCGTCATATAGAGCGTGGCGCGTATGCTGCACAGTCCAACGGGATCGGGATCGCGATCGGGATCGGGATCGAACTCGGCGGCTGCCCGCACGTGCGCCAGCAGCAAGAACACGCCCCAAATGGCGCTGCAGTGCGTCATCGGCCCGTTCGCATGCCAGCTGCCCGGTGAAGCGTGTCCCATCTTGGTTCTAGCGAGCCGCTCGCGTCGCGTGCGAATACTCAACTGTGCGGAATGGCGGACGAGCGTCGCACCTTTGGCTCCGCTCAGCAAGAGCGCGCCAGGTCAGCGCCAGCGCCAGCGCCAGCGGCCCCCGCCGCTCGCCGCCGGCTGTGCCAGCGTGCATATTGAAAACATGATTGCTCAGTTCGCCTCTGGTATATATTTAGCTATTCCGTTTGGCGCTCTCCGACAGCGCTTCCTATTTGCGCACTTCTTGCACAGCTGTCAGCATCGAGTAAACTCCCCACCCCACCCCCACCACCCACCACCCGCCCACTCTCCTCTCCCCGTCCGCCTAAGCAGCAACACTTTTCGCACTTTTCTCAGCATCATGCCTCCAAAGTGGCTGTGGAAAATGTTTATATATACTCTCTAAACACATATACACACCAGCAGATACATTTGTATCTGGGAAGTCGTCAGCAGCATCAGCTGTGCGGCGAGAGTTCTCGAGAATCTGCAGATTGTTTACACGTCCACTGAGTATATTTTTGAATTGAATTTCGATTACTAATCAGCCACTTGGCATGAGATCAGCGAGAACCCTTCAAATCGCACTGTGAAGGACAGCTAAAGATAAGTGCGAACAAGCTTAATAATAGAACAGACCCTGCATATATGTAGCTATATCGGTAATATCTGAGCATCCAGACAAATTTTTTTTGTTTGAGGAATTCATATTTAAGATAATGCGCAATAACAGGCTGCAACATCTTTCAAAAATGTTTGTTGAATTTAATTTGCACTTATTTCTTAAAATAAATTACAGGTAAGACTGCTCAACTAGCGGATACCCAGTACCGAAATTCAAATTAAATTATTATGAATTATCCAATCGTAGTACAATTTTTGTTCCTGAAAAATGGAATTCGGCACGACTGCTCAGCTAGCAGATACCCTGTGAGGGTGCTGATCTAGGGTATAGAAAATAAAATTACTATGCTTATTATAAATCCAAATGTGTTATTATGTTTAAGCAAAGAAAAAATCGATAATTTTACTCTTAGAAAGCTGAATTTTAAATTGCACTTATCTTTCATTTATTAATTTAATTATTAATTATTTTTTATTTATTATCTGAATGATCTTTGCGACTGACCTACATCTCAAATTGAATATGTTTACCATTTATTGTGTTCTAGATAAACTCGATTTCAAGAAAACGGGATAGGATAATATTTAAATAAAAATGTGACTTGGTAGACGTTAACTTATATTCCAGACTTTATTATCTCCCTCATGTATAAATATACTTTAGGGCTTTGGAAATGTCTCCTTCTGCCTGTAGCATAATTTTACACAAAATTATCATGCCCATTTTTTAATGGAAAATAAATTTGAGAAAAGAATATAATTGGACTAAACTTCTTTCCTGATTAGAATCCACTAATTTCGGATAGTTGATTTAATATAGAAATTAATATTAGTCGTAAATAATATAGCTAAAATCAAAAAAAAAAACAACTTAGATTTCGTAAACCAGGCCCAAATTTCCCAAACATTTAAAAGAACCAGAATATTTAAACTTGGGCTCAGCATGAGAACATGACTTGCCCACAATTTATGAACGAAAATTTGATAAAAACAAATAGAAACAACGACACAAAGGATCGATGTGATGGACACAGATGCCACCACAGTCTACAAATTAGCGGGCAAGCAACTTGATGATATGGCCGAGAAGTCAGTTGGCTGCAGATATATATAGGCATTGGGCTGGCCCTGACCGTATCTTCAAGTTGCTTGAACCGCTGACCACAGCTGCCCCTAGGCCTTCAGCGGGTCTTCAGCGTGCGCGGACTGCTGAGCCGTCCGGTGCACGAGCTGGACGAGGGACCCGGCTGGCTGGCGCGCATCACGTTCGGCTCGCTGCAGGGACTGCAGCGCTGGACCATCGAGCTGGCGGTTGGCCGGCGCCGCCACCGCCATTTCCGCCAGCGACGCCAGGCGGCGCCAACGCCGCCCGAGGTCATCGTGTAGATGTGGCGGCGCAGGACGCGTATGTGCTTCTGCGAGACCTCGAAATTGTGGACCAGCGCGTGCAGCTGCGTCTGCAGCTCGGCGATCAGGCTGTCCCGCTCCTGGATGAGGCTCGACGTCGAGTTCTGGCTGCGGCTCAGCTTCAGCTCCAGATCGAAGATGCGCTTCTGCAGCTCGCGGCGCTGCTTCTCCGTCTGCTCGCGATGCCGCGACAGCTGCCGCTTGCTGGCCGCCTGCAGCGAGTCCAGCTGGAGCTTGGTCGTCGACAGCTCCTCGGCTAGTCGGCGCTTCTCCGTCTTGAGCGCCGCATTGTAGTTCTTGAAGATCTTGAGATCGCGCTCCGCCGCCTTCAGCCGATTGACGGTGATCAGCTTGCGCTTGCCGAGCTCATCGATCTTGCACTTCAGCTGGGTGGCCTCCTTTTGGAGCGCGTGCAGCTTCTCGGCCATCAGGCAGTTCTCGCGCAGCACCTTCTCGTATTTGGTGTGCTCCTCGCGCATCAGCTGCGGCAGCTGGGCGACGCTCTTCAGCTTGCTGTCGATCTTGGAGCGCAGGGTGTCGATGTCGTGGTAGATGCTCGACTCCAGCTGTTTATTGTTCACGTGCAGCTTGTCGATCTCGTGCTTCTGGGTCTTCATGATCTCCTGGGCCTTCACGCAGCGCGTATGATAATCGGAGATGCGATCCTGTTGGTGCCGTATGATATTCCGGAACTCCAGCTGTTCGCTCTTCAGATCCTTGATCGTCGTGTACAGCTGACTGAACTCGCCGCTGTCCATATCGTAGGCATATTTCTGCTTGTGATCCTGCTGCTGTGTGTTGATCACGTCCTTGAGCACGTGGTACATCTGCTTGAACGAGGTCGGCTCGTTCTCCTGGTCCGGCGTGCGCAGCGCCTCGAATGCCGCCCATGCCGGCCGTACACGCTGCCGTCCACCTGGGCGGCCAGGCTGTGGCGGGCCTTGCGCTCCTGGCGCTTCTGCTGCGCGGGCAGCTCCTCGCAGGAACTGGGCGCCGCCAGCACCGTCATGAAGCTGGTGGTGCTGCGGAAGGCATTGGTGCTCTTGCGCTTGACCGTCAGCTCGGAGCCCATGCTGGTGGTGGAGGGACTGTAGCTCCGCAGCGCGTTGTCGTCCGCGTCCATTTCGCTGGGCGGCTCCACTTCGGAATCCCGGCTGCGCCTGCCCACAAAGTGATCGTGCTTGTGCTGCATCTCGCTCAGCTCGTAGTTGATCTTCATGTACTTCTTCTCCAGATCCCTAGTCGTCTCGTTGTACTCCTTGAGCTCCTGCTTGTACTTGGTCAGCTCGTGCTTCAGCTTGGCGCCGATCTCATCGCACTGCGAACCGATTCGCCTGTTCGCCTGATCCCGCTCTCGCTCCCGCTCCCGCTCCCGCTCCTGCTCCTGCTCGTGCTCGTGCTCCGGCTCGTCCTCGTCGTCGACGGAACCGTACTGATCGCCATCGCTGAGCGCCGGATCGTCGTCCTCTTCGGCACAGTGAGTGCCGCCGTTGTCGTCGCCCGGCGATAACCCCTTGCTGCCAGCCGTCCGCTGCTGGAGACTGATATAGCTGGTATTCGCCAGAGTCTTGACACTTGCGCTATCCCCTCCGATTGCTTCCCCATCGACACGGCCCGCTCTCGGCCGTCGGGGGACACTGCTCCAGGCGCCGATTCGGTGTTGGCTTTCTTTTTGGCCGGAATTAACATTTACGAGAATTTTGCGTACAGTTGTTATGGACTGCACTTCCTGGATTTTTTTTACCAACAGATAATTTTAAAAGGAAAGTTTCACATTCGTTTACCAAAAATAATAATTAGTTCGACATAGAACAATTCGAAATTATTATCATCAAACTTTTGTTTAATGCCTACTCAACTCAAGAATTTGCCAGCCACTGTGGAAATTTTACCAAGAAGATCCTGTCCAATTGAAATGGACTCTAATTAAGTGTTGTACTCGTGTCATATACTCCAATAAATAAGATGGCAATCATTTAATTGGTCTCGATGCCAATAAGGACTGTTCAGATAAATACAAACACTGATTTAACAAATAATCCTTCAAATATTTGATTGCATACCAGGCCGAATGTATTGCAGTGATTTTTTCTTACATATTTTGCATATCGAGCAATATTTAAATTTAACAAAAAAAAACACTCGGCAGCATATTTTCTTTAATTTTCCTCTTTTTTAACCCGGATATGTCATCCTTTTTTTTTACAAAAAAATCGACAATGATCAAAATTAAATTATTTTTAATGTTTTTAATGAAAATTAGAAGAAATACATATTTTTCACCAACTTAAAATTAAAATCACAACAAACCATAAATACCTTTAAAGGCTAAAAAAAGTAATGAACGTCGTCGTTTCGTCAAAGGATGACGGTCAAGGGTTAAAGTAAGATTTCGGCAGACTGGCGTAAACGAGGAGTAGGAGATATCATGTACCCATCCCCACTCTCTTATAGTCTCCGAGGTACGCTAAATAAAAGATCTTGGCTTAAAATATTGTCCATATTCCTATAGTATTATCGGTATCACTGCGGACGATATTCAACGCTAGTGGCGAAGCAAAAAGCAACCACAAGGATTCGGCAAACAGTTCATTTTATGAATACAGAAGCTCCTGGTTTATGCGAATAGTGCGGATACCCCAATTATTTTTTTTATAATTTTAATTAGCATATATGTTAAATTGGATATGCTTCGTCAAAAATTTGATTTAATAAATTTAGGGGCTTGAATGTGCTTTCGCCACTAGATTGTTACCTCGTCTGCAGATGTTTTTCTTTGATATTCAACATGTAAGCCCTATATATATTATATATTTATAATTATTTTTTTCGATAATAAGAGGACTTTATGGGGTTGAAAATTTGTCCCAATATTTAATAAGGGTTTCATAGACTACCGAATAAATAATAATAGAATCGAAATGTGTTCTGTTTTTTCTATCATTCCAAAAATGAATACGCCCAGATGTCCTTGGATTAGAATCAGAAGGCGAGTCGAAGCATGTCATGGACTACATTTAGTAGAGGAGAAAATCCAACAAAAATTGTTCAGTTCATTTTAGTTGTTTAAAAAAACAACACAACCTTAAAATTTTATAGTAATCAATTCCAGAATTTATAGCCAAACTTTGGAGATTATGCTTTGAAATTTCAAGTGATAGGAGTTGAGATTAAAAAATAAACCATCCGAAAATTCTTAAAAGTTACCACACAAGAGGGGAACATCATTTTTGTACTTGCTTTTTCTTTTTTTTAGAGTTATAAATTTTGTATTACTATGGCTGAGAACGAGGGGGCGGAGGAGCAGGATTATGAGGAGGAGGACGCAGCGATGGCCGCCATGGATGAGGGCGGCATGGAAGAGGGCATCGAGGATGATTTATTCTCGCGCCTGGGCGAATCCTCCGACGATCCAGAGCAGAAGCGTATGTATATGGAGTACCTGGCACTGATCAAGGAAATCGACTGCCAAAATAAGATAATACAGGACATTAAGAACCAGGTGATGGACATGTGCTACAGGCCCTGCAAGACGCGCAACGAGCTGCGCGAGATCAAGCGCTTGCGCATCTGCATGGAGCAGGAGAACATCAAGTTGCACACCATGATGAACCGGGCCGTGCAGCTGCAGAACTTTGGATCGCATCGCCATTATCGCGAATTGAACTTGACCACCACCGTGGACGAGGACAATATATCGCCGTATTGTGTGGGTCCCTGTGGCACTGGGATGGGCAGTGGCGCCACCGCCACCGAATGCAGCGAGGAGGCCGCCTCCAGCTGTTGCCAAGTGGAGGGCCAGGAGGATCGACTCATTAAGGCGCTGAGCAAGGCCATGCAGAAAATGAAGGGCGCCTGCCCGGAGGACATGAAAATGATGCAGGACATCGCTTGCGCCATTATGGCCTCCAAGTCGAAGCCGAAGCAAGTCTGCAATCCAGGTCCGTGCGCCAAGTCCCCCTCGCCCTGCGCCGAGAGCAGCAGCAGCATTGCCGGGCCGCCATGTCCACCGCCCTGTCCGCCGCCGCCTTCCAAGGCGGCGAAGCGCCGGGCACCGCCGTGTCCGCCACCCTGTCCGCCGCCGTGTCCACCGCCGTGCAACAAGAGCGACTCGCTGGAAAAGCTGAAGCGGCGCATCGTGGGCATGCAGTGCTCCGTCAAGAAGCTGCTCAATGAGGTCAGCAAGCGGGAGACCCAGGAGCCCTCCTCCTGTGGCTTTGACGACGATGACGACGATGATCCGTGCGGCACGCCCTGCCCACCGCGCCCACCGTGTCCCGAGGATCCCGATCCACTGGTCATTTGCGGCGGCAAGCGCAACACGAAGGCCGACAAGTACGAGAAGATGAAGGAGAACTACGCCCGACTGCTCACCCAGTTCCAGCGCAAGGATTGCCAGATGAAGGAGCTGGAGAAACGGTAGGTTACTCTCTCGGTTACATACCCTGGACCCATTGCAAACGGGTAAATCGGGGTATAATGGTTATGTGCAGAAGGGGGCGTCTCCCACCCCATAAAGTAAATCCTTGATTCAGTATCACTAGCCCAATCGATAATTATCGATTTCTTGATTTGGTTTTTTGAGCATATCTTGGAAACCATTAAAGTTAGAGCCACCAAATTTGGGTCGATACTTCGGATTTTGGATACCTCCCTTTACCTTTTGGCTTGTACATAGATTTAAATGCTATTATTACGAACTAAGAACTTGATTAAGATCAGGCTCTTAGTTTCATAGAGAGCTTAGAATTTAGTTGAAAGGAATGCCGAGGCAGGGTTCAGGGTATAACCGAGTCGGGCGCGCCCGACTAGAGCCTTCCCACTTTACTCAACTGTTTTCCCGCTCCAGAATGAAGGGTATCATGGGCGGCTGTGGCCCGTCCAAAGGCGTTTCGGACGCGGACGCCGCGGAGCTGAATCTGCTGCGGGCGCGCGTCAACGAGCTGAAGGAGGAGCAGTTGGAGTTCAAGTGCATCATGAAGGAGCAGTCACAGCAGCTGGAGGACTATCGCAACAAGTACATGCTGGCGCAGCAGAAGGTCGAGGAGCAGTGCGTCTCGCTGGAGAAGCTGAACATGAACAACAAGCGCATCGAGCAGCAGATCAATACGGAGGTCAAGGAGATACGCTCCAAGTTCCAGGAGAAGCTCAACGAGCTGCTCCACTTTCCCAAGCTGCTCGAGAACGAGCAGCTGAAGCTGGCGCAGGTGTGCAAGGAGAAGGACGATCTGCAGAGCAAGCTGGTCGTCGTTTGCAAGGAGCTAAAGTCCTGCAAGGTGCAGCTGGAGAATCCCACACCCGATTTGAGTCCACAGCTGGCCCAGTGCCAGCTGGATCTGACGCAAGCGCGCAATGAGATCGAGGAGCTGCTGCGCCAGCGAGATCTATTCTGCGAGCAGCTGAAGACCACACAGGACGATCTGGACACGCTGCGCACCGAGTCCGCCAAGATAATAGCCGGCACCAAGGAGCGCGCCGAAATGATTAAAGCCCAGCAGCAGGAACAAATCAATCGACTCGAAAAGGAGCTAGCCCAGTGCCGTGCGACGGCCTCCCTGTCGGTCAACGATCGCGAGGCCGTCATCCGGGAGATGCAGGGCCAGCTGAACACGCTCTCCTACAGCTTCGATGCGGCCCAAAAGCAGATCAAAACGCTCCGCAACCATATCGCCTATGTGTCCAATGAGAACTGCTTCCCCGTCAAGTGTTAGAAGACAACGCGGTGTCCTGTCGTCCAATCCATGTCCATGCCCAATCCTACCTGACAACCTGTCTGTGCTTGTGCCCGCTGCCAGGGGTCTGAATGAAACCCAATGTTCGTCTCTCAAATGTACGATATACACGAATGTCCACTGCGTATCAAAATCAATTACACCCACTTTTGGCTTCATTCAAGTCTTGTGCAATTCGAGATTTGGATTACACTTAAATTACACACTTCTTTATTAAATAGGTGCAAAAATCCAGTTTTCGGTATTTCTGGCATTTAACGGTCGTTTTAATTGGGCAACATCTGATCAATCTGGGCCTTTGCTTCCGACATGGTTACGACGACTGCGTGGTGTTCCGGTTACCCTAGAGTTGAGATTAACAATTACTTGTATTCACCAGTGTGCATTTATTTATCCGTTCCTTAGGGTTGTATAATATAAGCTACAGACCATGTTTGCAGGCAACATTGGTTCACACCAAATGGAGAAATATGGTAAGGTTAAAAGTACAAATACTAAAAAGAATAAAACAGTTGTAGTATTGCGAGTAAGCGACAGCGACGAAATTCAATGTTGGTTATACTACAAGAATTCAAAGGAAGAATGACAGAAATTGCATTTGCAATTGAATCTAATATACTCTTTTCACTTCGTGAAAGGGCATAAAAGTTGCGATTATTCAGACGGAGTAAATCAATTTCTTTTGGCTACATTCGCTATGGCAAAAGCATAACTTTTATCTATTTTGTAGAGTATAGCTGTATATCCTTGATCCGTATCAATTTGAAACTTTGCATAGCTCTGTATCTTTTGCACGCAGTATATATGTTGGAATCAGCCGATTTGGACCTTGATCTAGAGCTATGTTATTTGGTTAGTACTACTGTGTAATATAGCCTTCTTAATAAACAACGCTTTAGTCTGCCTGTTATCTTAAGCTTAGCACGACCTATTTTTTTTTAAATTTCTTATAAAGGGCTTGAATTCTGAGGAACTTAGCTTAACTTAGGAACAATAGCAGTAATATTAATAACAATAAGCTAGTCAATGTGCGACCACTACGTGATTAAGCGGCTCAAGCAAATACATGGTGGTATGTCGAACCTTAAAATAAGTTGTGTACAAATGTGAATTTGGTTTGTTTCTAAAAAAAACTTTGGACTACTATATCATATAACTTCAACAGAAACATCTTCATTTCTTCAACAGTATTTAATCTTGGTAACTTCGAACATAAACTGTATTTTTCGATTTAAGCTAAAAATTGTCCAAAAGGTTTCAATGCTTTTGCTTTTCTAGATCTTTGCCCAACTACAATTATATTTTCGAATATAATAATAGAATACCAATACAAATATCAAATACTTAGCGAATACAAAAAAACGGCAAGCAAGGTTTAGATCTTTTGTTTTTTTGGCGCTCAATAGGAAACACAAATACTTTATTGCTTTAATGTGGCATTCGACGAGTGGCCGCTAACAGTTCTAAGGATGAGTGAGCGCAGATAGATGGCACAACAGGGCGCAACAAATTCTACAGGGACTTAACTGCCAGGCGCTTCATTTTGGGCGCATTCTTTTTGGCCTGACGCTTCTGCTCCTTGAGCTCCCAGCGGCGCTGCTTCTCCGGGTCGTCCTCGGCGAGGACGCGCTCTTCTCCTGCTTGCGCTTGTCCTCGCGACGCTGAGCGGCTGCCTCGGCACGTGCGGCATGGGTGCTCTTCAGGAACTCCTCCTCGACACGCAAACGATTTTTATCCGCCTTGGCCTTGGCCTGCAAATATGGAGATTTGTGGAGATGTTTCGACAAGAGAGGGGCAGGATTGTGGACTGATTTACCTCCTTGGACATGCGATAGGTCTTCAAACGTTCCATTAGATAAAAGATCAACAATAACAAGGGTTTTATGGTCTCCATTTCAGCATGCTTCGGCAGATTGAAACCGGCCAGCAGCACGGGCCTAGTCTCCGGCTGCTTTAGTGTGCTGCCCTCCTCTTGCTGGATCGGGCCGCTGAACTGATCGGAGATGTGCAGGTAATCGATATAGCTTTGGTATTTATTAAGTGCGGTAATAACACGTGACTCGAGTATGGCGGAGGTGGCCTCCGGTATTTCCGAGAGTACGCCGAAGCCGGTGGGCACATTATAGCGATCCTCCGGCTTAACAACTAAACTACAAAACTTGGTCTGCAGAGGGAGAACAAAATTATTAAAGGTTCGTTGCAGCCACGGGCTACGAAATCGCTTACCAAATCTGTGTATTCCTTGAATACCTTGGTTATGGTCTTCTTACTGCCCACTGCAAATACAAATGAATCCATTAGGCCACGTGTCAATTCGATTTTGATGTGCGCCTGATCCAACTGAGGTCGCATCAGACCCGCGACGAGCGACACCAAATCCTGACGCTTGATCATTTTCAGCTCCACCAGCATGCCCTCGCAGCAGGTGCGACCGGAGCACCAAAGAGTGTATAAGCTCTCGCTCTCCTTGATCAGACCCGGATTCTCGTTATCCACTTTGCCATCGTCACCGACCAAGGCAAAGTTCTCGTCAAGCAGCGCTTTGTGTGTGCTGAACCAGAGCTGCGCCAGACGCGCATTCTTTGTCTTGCCCGCAAAGAAGTTGGCAAAGTAGGCCAGCAGACCGGCCACCATGAGCATTTCCATCCAGTAGGAATCCCAATGGGTTCGGAAGTGCAATGGTATATTCGGTATCTTTAGCTTGGGTTCTGACTTCTGATCGATGGGCGCCTCCATGGTGTCGCCAGCGTCGTAGCCCTCAAACTCCTCCTCGTCCTGGAAATGCTCGAACTCGTCGTCATTCTCAACAAGACCGTCCTCCTCCTCTTCGCTGTCAACTGCGTACTTCTTGGGCACGTCCAGGCGTTCCCTGTTCAGCCCGTTTCCGCCTGCACCCCTCGATGAGTCGGCATTCTCTGGGGTCTCTGTATCGTAGCTGGCTTCCACGAAGTCATCGTCGAACACCGCGAAGTCGTTGTCAATGTCATCTTCGGACTCAGAGTTAACATTTGCGGTGTTTAGTTGACAGGCGCACAGAAACGCCAGCAACAAAAATGCAAAGACTGGTCGCATTTTGTGATTCAAATGCTCCAAATAATTAACGTAATTCAGCTAATATTAACCTAAATCTAAAACTTTTCACCTAATAAAAAAAATAGGTTAAGTGAACTGAAAATATCGATATGATAATGTAATCGCTTTTCGATGGTACTGACAATTTAAGAAATATGTAACAGTTGTGAAACAGTTGACTTAGAGATGGTTGCGGAATATGCAAATGGTAAAGAAGGTGCATATAAATCAATTTTGCTAAATCATTGTAGTATTGCACTAGGAATCGATTATTGCCTAAACAAGTACCTTTGCTTCTAGCAATGTCGTGTCGTGCCTTGCCAGAATAATCATCGTTTGTCTTCATTTTCACCGCATACTATCGATAAGTGCCTGCGAATTTCGACTAGCCAAACGATAGCAACCTTTTAGCCGCCGTTGTGAAGTAAACACGTTGCAATTTGCAATTTGTTATTTCTGCCGGATTACTGAATTGAGTATTAAGTTAACTTACCATTACAGGTAACATGGTAAGTGCAAACATTGGAAATAATCGCTGGCACAGCGAAGTTGCTTTGGTGTATTTCAATAATAAGAAATTCTCCACCTGATGCAATATTTGCCCATAATGACGATGACAAATAACAAAATAATGAAAATGTATAATTTATGCACGACACAAACAGGCGAATGTGGAACGCAAGGGCACCTTCAAGGTGGAATACCTGCAGAAAATCGAGCTCGAGGTGCAACAGCGCTGGGATACGGAGCGTGTGCACGAAACGGATGCGCCAACAGCGCCGAAACAGCGCCAGACCGAAAAGTTCTTTGCCACATTTCCGTTTCCGTATATGAATGGCCGCCTGCACTTGGGCCACACGTTCTCCATGTCGAAGGCGGAGTTCGCGGTGCGCTACCATCGCCTCAAGGGACGTCGTGTACTGTGGCCCTTTGGCTTCCATTGCACGGGTATGCCCATAAAGGCGTGCGCCGATAAGCTGGCACGCGAGATAGAAACGTTCGGCTATCCGCCGCAGTTTCCAGAGACGCAAGAAGAGGCGCCAGCTGAGGAGAAAACTCAGTTGGAGGTGCCCAAGGATAAGTCAAAGGGTAAAAAAGCAAAGCCGTGGCCAAAACGGGCTCTGCCAAGTACCAATGGCAAATTATGCAGAGCCTGGGCCTGCAGGATGACGAAATTAAGCTGTTCGCCGACGCTGAGCATTGGCTCAACTATTTCCCACCGCTGGCGGTGCAGGATCTGAAACGGATCGGTGTCCATGTCGACTGGCGTCGCACGTTCATAACCACAGATGCTAATCCCTACTACGACTCGTTTGTTCGCTGGCAGTTCAATCATTTAAAGGAGCGCGGCAAAATCATGTATGGCAAGCGCTATACGATCTATTCGCCCAAGGATGGACAGCCCTGCATGGATCACGATCGCTCCACCGGCGAGGGCGTGGGTCCCCAAGAATACACGCTCATCAAAATGAAGGTGCTGCAGGCGCCCAAGGCTTTAAGGTATTCATGTCCATAATTCCCGCTATTTTGATTATAAAATAAAACAATTCTCTTATAGTGCTGTCAAGAAGCCCATTTACATGGTGGCGGCCACACTGCGACCGGAGACCATGTATGGCCAAACCAATTGCTGGGTTCATCCGGACGTTAAGTACATTGCCTGGCAGACCTCGCGTGATGAGGTGTGGATAAGCACCCATCGTGCCGCACGGAACATGGCCTATCAGGGCTTCACACCCGAGGAGGGCAATATCGTTGTGCTGGCCGAGCTGACTGGCATGGAACTAATGGGTGTGCCGCTGTCGGCGCCACTGACGTCGCACAAGACTATTTACGTACTGCCCATGCTGAGCATCAAGGAGGACAAGGGTACGGGCGTGGTGACCTCAGTGCCATCCGATTCGCCCGATGACTATGCCGCCCTGGTGGATCTGCAGAAGAAAGAGGCTTTTCGCCAAAAGTACGGACTGAAGGATGAGATGGTGCTGCCATATGATCCCATACCCATCCTCGAAGTGCCCACGCTGGGCAAGCTATGTGCCGTGCATGCCTACGAAACACTCAAGATTCAGTCCCAAAACGACAAGGAGAAGCTGGCTGAGGCCAAGGAGCTTTGCTATCTAAAGAGTAAGTTTCATAGAGTTTCATAGTAAAGACCTTTAGTAGCGTTGTGAGATTTGATATTACGGATTGATGATGAACATAGATAAGTGTAGTAGATAAGAAGTAAGATATATTATTTAAAATTCTTAGCTGGTATTTTCTCATGCGGCCATGCCAAGTGTTCTGTTAATCTTAGCATAACTGACTAAAATCCGGCTAAACTTCTGCCAGTGGAAGTGGTTTTTCCGATATTGTTTAATCAATTTAATCTGGGTAAAGCTATCAAAAGAAGACCACAGCCAATTGAGAAGTTGACGTTTTAGTTTTTCATGCAATGAAATAGATTAAACATAACTCAATTTAAAGTCGAATATAACTCTGATAACTATTACATATACACAGTGTTCTTTCGCAAATTTCTTTTGTTGTATAGATTAATGTAATATTCGAATTGATAGAATTTTTGAACATACCTCTAATTTATCAATTAGCAAACTTATTTTTATCACTAACTTATTTTTAATTTGATATTTGATAATTTGATAGCACTGTTTGTCAAAGGATTTCAGATTGATAGCTCATAGATAACTAAGTTAACTCAAACAAAACAGAATTTTAGACTACATTTAACATAGGTAATCAATCTTAAATTTTCATCAACAGGTTTCTATGAGGGCGTCATGCTTGTGGGTGAATTTGCGGGCCGCAAAGTTCAGGATGTTAAAAAGGAAGTGCAAAAGCTTATGGTTGATGCCAAAGAAGCGGATGTTTACCATGAGCCCGAGAAGACCATCATGTCGCGCTCGGCTGACGAGTGCGTGGTGGCACTGTGCAACCAATGGTACCTCAACTATGGCGAGCCCGAGTGGCAGGCGCAGGCAACAAAGATATTGCACGACATGGAAACGTTTCACGAGGAGGCGCGCAACAACTTTGAGGCCTGTCTGAACTGGCTGCACGAGTACGCCTGCTCGCGCACATACGGACTGGGCACAAAGCTGCCCTGGGATGAGCAGTGGCTCATTGAATCTCTGTCGGATTCAACCATTTATATGGCTTTCTATACGGTGTGCCACTTGCTTCAGGGTGGCACATTCCGTGGCGAGAAACGGGGACCATTCGGTAAGTGGAACGCATGGAGGTCAACTAACTATTTAGTCATTCATTGTGGGTTGTTTCTAAATAGGCATCACACCCGCCGACATGACTGCTGAGATCTGGGACTATATATTCTTTAAGGAGACGCCGCTGCCCAAGAAAACGGCCATCAAGCAGGAGCACTTGGCGGTGCTGCGTCGCGAGTTCGAGTACTGGTATCCAATGGATTTGCGTGTTTCTGGCAAGGATTTAATACAGAACCATTTGACTTTCTGCCTGTACAATCATGCGGCCATTTGGCCCAACGACGAGACCAAGTGGCCCAAGGGCATGCGCGTCAATGGCCATTTGCTGCTCAACTCCGCCAAGATGTCCAAGTCGGATGGCAATTTCCTGACGCTGCACGAGGCAGTTGAGAAGTTCTCGGCGGATGGCATGCGTCTGTGTCTGGCCGATGCTGGCGACAGCGTCGAGGATGCCAACTTTGTGGAGAGCACTGCGGATGCGGGCATCCTACGGCTGTACACCTTCATTGAGTGGGTCAAGGAGATGCAGGCGGCGCGCAGTACTCTGCGCCACAGTGCGGACAAAACCTTCAATGATCAGGTCTTTCTGAGCGAACTGAACCTGAAAACACAGCAGACGGATGAGAACTATCGCCGCATGCTGTTCAAGGAGGCGCTGCGCAGCGGATTCTATGAGCTGCAGCTGGCGCGTGACAAGTACCGCGAACTGTGCGGCGCCCAGGGTATGCACGTGGATCTGGTGATGGAGTTTATACGTCGCCAGGCGCTGCTGGTGGCGCCGATCTGTCCGCACATGGCCGAGCATGTGTGGGGCCTGCTGGGCAACAAGGAGTCCATTGTGCATGCCCGTTGGCCCGAGGTGGGCGCCATTAATGAGCAGGACATCATGTGCTCCGAGTATCTGATGGAGGCGGCGCACTCCTTCCGCCTCAATCTGAAAAATTTGCTGCAGATCAAGGCAAAGAGCGGCAAGGAGAAAACGATGAATGCCCCGACTGCAAAACCCAATTGCGGTCTCGTTTGGGTGGCCAAAACCTATCCGCCCTGGCAGTGCTGCGTGCTGGACACTCTGCGTGCGCTGTACAACAAGGACACCAACACACTGCCCGATAACAAGATCATCGCAGCCACGCTGCAGCAGAAGGCCGAGCTGAAAAAGTTCATGAAGCGTGTGATGCCCTTTGCCCAAATGATACGCGAGAAGGTGGAGACGGGCGGCAAGGGCGTGGCCGCACTGGCTCTCACCCTGGAATTTGATGAGCGCCAGGTGCTGCTCAGCAATCTGGAGTACTTAAAGAATACCTTGGATGTGAGTTGCCAGCCTGCTGAAATTGAATTTTTCTTTTAATTCAGCCACTCTTCTTTCCTAGCTTGATAGCCTGGAAATCAAGTACACAGACGATCCCTCGGCACCTGAAAAGACGCGCGAGGAAGTGCGTCCTGGCTCGCCATTCATTTGCTTCAGCGTTGCGCCGCATGTCAGCGTGGAACTGATCAATCCGACGGAGCGTTCCTCCTCTTCCAGGTGAACACCAATATATCCGAGGGCGATACGGTGCAGTCACTGCGCGAGAAACTTGCCAAAATTATTGGCCTTAAAGTCGATTTGTCCACGCTGCAAATCTGGCGATATGAGGATCCCGTGCTGGGCCCACGCAAGCTGCCCAATTTCCAGGACTATAAGACTGGCCGAACACTGCTTAGCGAGGGCACCTTTGTCTTGGACGTGGCCGCTAAGCGAGTGAGCGTCAATCAGGCGGGCAGCCTGACCGAAGTTGGACGCAATTTAATATATGTGGTTGAGTAAAAATCACCTCGTTCCGTTACACCCATCATAATTTATAAATTAAATGAACAATGTTCCAATGTAAATCACATTTTGCTAAAAATGAATACCTTAATATACTACGAGTGTATAAACCCAAATGCATTATGCGTACTCTTGACCCAATTAGTCGATTATAGGACGGTTCCACTGAGCTGTGTGTGCTCTTTAGAGTTAAGGTATGTGGACTTTCTTGTTAAGCTAAGGTTAGTCGGAGCCCAAAACGAATGTGAAATATTCGTAAATTGTAATGTGACAAATTGAATGGATTTGAAAACTCAGTTGAAACTACTGAAATGAAGACAGGTTCCGGAAGTTGCGAAAGAATTAATAATATAATAGTTTAGAACATGAAAGTAGCATCGACTGCACACTACTCTGTTCACTGAATAATAACACCCCGAAATAGTCGAAAAGAGTTGATTGTATTAATTGTTCGATTCGTACACGAAAACTGGTTTTCAAACTGACTTATATGAAATATATATTTATTAGGATTTATGTTGGTGGGAGAGTTGTCAAAAGGCAAAAGAATGTCGTT
The DNA here is from genome assembly GCA_035043565.1 of Drosophila robusta. Lineage (NCBI taxonomy): Eukaryota > Metazoa > Arthropoda > Insecta > Diptera > Drosophilidae > Drosophila > Drosophila robusta. The sequence continues at coordinate 3,591,099 of JAWNMW010000583.1, read as the reverse complement.
TTAATTTTTTTTAATTAATAACAGCAATAACAATAAAAATAAAAAATACGTCGCAGATTTTAAAATTTTCTAACAAAAGTTCAATAAAAACAAACAAGCCTTAAAACATAAAAGTAGTTTAAATCTTTTAGCAATGTATCCCAACTTCGTTGCGACAAAGTTTGCTTTAATTTCATTTATTCTAAAGTGACATTTGTCAGATAGCGTCTCAGCGGGCTCTGACCTAAGTGGGTGGTTATCGCTTAACCTAACCCACTCACGGTCTGGGCCGGGCCTATAAAAAACCAGGGCTTTGTTTCAAAGCCAACTCAAAATGTTGTCAACTAAGTTTGTGTTAGTTCTGCTTCTCCAGGCCAGCGTGGTTGTCTTGGCCGGCGTCTGTTTGATTCCTGAGCCCGTTAAAAGGCAACGATCGCTGCTCAACGAGCTCTGGAGGAATTACCCGCGTCTCGATGGGCGCATTGTGGGCGGTCAGCGCATAAACATAACGGACGCACCCCATCAAATCTCGCTGCAAACGTCGCAACACATCTGCGGCGGCTCGCTGATCTCCGAGCAGTGGATACTTACGGCGGCTCATTGCACCTAGTAAGTAGCGCAGCAATCCAGGCTCAAGAGCTCTCCATTTATTCTCACTCGCCTCCGTACAGTGGCAAAACGGCGGAGAAGTTCCGCGTGCGCTTGGGCACCTCGGAATGCTCGCAGCATGGGCAGCTGCTGCGCGTCCAGAAGATTGTCCAACACGAAAAGTTCAACTTCACGAATGTGGACTACGATTTCTCGCTGCTGCAGCTGAAGGAACCGATCGTATTTGATGAGACCAAAAAGGCCATCAAGCTGCCGGAGGCGGATCAAGTGTTTGAGGACGGGGACCCTTGTTTTGTCAGCGGCTGGGGCAACACACAGAATCTGCTGGAGTCCCGTGAATGGCTGCGCCAGGTGCAGGTGCCGCTGGTCAATCAGGAGCTGTGCAGCGACAAGTACAAACACTACGGCGGCGTTACGGAGCGCATGATCTGTGCAGGTTTTCTGGCGGGCGGCAAAGATGCCTGCCAAGGCGACTCCGGTGGTCCCATGGTCAATGAGGCGGGTGTGCTTGTGGGCGTGGTGTCGTGGGGCTACGGCTGTGCCAGGCCCGATTACCCGGGCGTCTACTCCAGAGTGGCCACTGCACGCAATTGGATCAAGGAACACAGCGGCATTTAGGCTAACTGAAGAACTACAATAAATAAGAGATCATTGGCTACAATTTTAAATGCGTTCCACTCATTCAAAAAACATTTTTTCCAAAATGAGTAAGGGGGGGGGGGTACATGCTTTTTCCCAAAAAATCCAAAAAAAATTGATTTTCATTAATGAATATATTTGAGATGCAGAATAAATCTAGAGCACAAACCATGAAAAAAATGATATAAAACGTGAAAATCGCTTCAGTTTTGACACAGTTATAGGCCTTTGAAATATGGGATCTATGGATCCGAGAGCTTTACATGTCTAAATTTTTGTTAATTTTTGCATGATTTTTGACAAAAAATTTGACCCTCTCGGAATCGGTTTTTATGTTGTTTTTTATACTATTTGTGACAACCATAATCGATTTAAAACAGGAATTCCGAATTCAACATTTTGAAAAAAAAATTTTTTCCAAAATGAGTAAGGGGGTAAATGCTTTTTTTCCCAAAAATTTGAAAAAAAGTTATTTTCAATAATGCATATATTTTAAATGCAGAATCAATCTAGAAGATAATCCATGAACAAAATGCCATCAGACGTGAAAATCGGTTCAGTTTTGACAAAGTTGAGAGCGTTTGAAATATGGGAGCTATGGATCCGAGAGCATTACTTGCCAAAATTGTTGTAAATTTTTGCATGATTTTTTACAAAAAATTTAACACCCTCAGAGCCTGTTTTATACTAATTGTGACAACCCCAACCGATTAAATATGTAAATTAGCATTGCTAAATTTTGGAAAAAACAATTTTTTTTGACTATTGTGTACAGTGAACGAGTATTACGCAGTCGGTTATGTCCGACTGCAACGTTCTCACTTGTTTTAAATTTATTTCAGCGAATCTAAAATAACATATTTACAGATTTTAATTATTCTGATGTTAAATCTATTGTCAATATTTGAAAAAGTAATATCAACAAAAACTTAAATACACAAATAAAAAATATATAATGCTGAAACGATTTTCAAAAACCGACAAACTAAAAAAAACAAAAAGCATTATGTGAAGAGATAACAGACTCTGCAAGTTAATTGGTCTAAGAACTTTATCTTCAAGTTCATAAATCTTTAAAGTAATGAACAATGTGCATTTAAGTAGGAAAAAGGGAAAGAAGTAAGCAGACCAAGTTTCTTGACGTAAAAATAAACTAAGAAGTTTATTATCAAAAAACTAAATATATATATAAAAACAAGTGGGGTTTCGTTGGAAATGTTAGACTTGGAGATACCCTGTTGCCAGCTCCAAACATTTGATCATCTACACATTATATACACACTATTAAAAATTTGTTCTTAAATTACTGCTGAGTTGATTGTTTGTTATTTATGAAATTTGAAGGAATTGAATGTGAGATCGTTGACCGTTGTCCTGATCATTTTCAATGGGAGCAGGGTACTACTGGGTATTAAGGAGTATATATATAGTGTTTGCTTTAATTTCAATTATTTTAATCTGCTATTTGTTGGGATAATTGGTTTGTATTCGCTTAAAGTAACCCACTCACGGTCTGGGCCGGGCCTATAAAAGACCAGGACTTTGCTTCAAAGCCCACTCAAAATGTTGTCGGCTAAGTTTGTGATAGTTCTGCTTCTCCAGGCCAGCGTGGTTGTCTTTTCTAAGTGGCAACGGTGGCCGCCCAACAAGCTCTGGAGGAACCACCCGCATCTCGATGGCCGCATTGTGGGCGGTCAGCCCATAAACATAACGGACGCACCCTATCAAGTCTCGTTGCAATTATACGGCTCACACATCTGCGGCGGCTCGCTGATCTCCAAGAAGTGGATACTCACGGCCGCTCATTGCATTGAGTACGCGACTCTGGAGCTCTAGTGCCAAAGATCTTAATGCGTCCATATTTTCTCACTTACAGTAACAAAAATCCGTGGTCTTACGTTGTGCGCTTGGGCAGCTCTGAATGCTGGCAGCATGGACTGCGGATGCGCGTCAAAAAAATTGTCAAACATGAAAACTACACCACCGATAATGACTATGATTTCGCGCTGCTACAACTGTACTTTCCGATCGAATTTGATGGGACTAAAAAGGCCATCAAGCTGCCGGAGGCGGATCAAGTGTTTGAGGACGGTGAACTGTGCTTTGTCAGCGGCTGGGGCAGCACACAGAATTATCTGGAGTCACATAAATATCTGCGCCAGGTGCAGGTGCCGCTGGTCAATCAGGAGCTGTGCAGCGACAAGTACAAAAACTACGGCGCCGTTACGGAGAGCATGATCTGTGCAGGTTTTCTGGCGGGCGGCAAGGATGCCTGCCAGGGCGACTCCGGCGGTCCCATGGTCAATGAGGCGGGTGTGCTTGTGGGCGTGGTATCGTGGGGCATTGGCTGTGCTGAGCCCGACTTCCCGGGCGTTTACGGCAGAGTTGCCGCTGCACGTAATTGGATCAGGAAGCACAGCGGCATTTAGGCTAGGCTGTACGGCTGTAACAAAATAAATTATCAACCATTGGGCTCAATTTTAAACAGGGCTACAAACCCAAATGAAAATGTCGTTGTTTCGGTTCACGGTTCGAGCTAAAGTTTCGCCATTGGGTTCGATTCATGAACTAGGTTTTTTACAGTGTGCTAAGTGTGTGTGAATGGGTGTGTGTGTTGGTGTGTCTGCGAGTGTGTGGGCTGTGCTATTTGTGAATGTTGTGTATGATTCCTTTTAATCTATTGAAAGCTTAGCAACGTTGTCCACTTTTAGGTAACATACGTATACACAATATTACGTATACGACAGCGCGAACAAGATTGAGCATTTTAAATACTTATTATTGTTGATTTGTTATTTTATGAACAACTTACTGGTTACACCGTCATAAGTCTCTTGCATAATCATTTATTTATTACTATTTGCTTCAAGTAGCAGGGAAAACTGAACCTCAATATGTAAATATGTAAAACCTATGCACATAACAATATTATATATTAAAATAATTTGATAATAAATAAATTATAATTACAGAAAATATTAAAAAACCAGAGGTCATAAATGTGCGAACCGGTTCGGTTCAAGCTTGCTTGGAGCATGGAGCATCTCCACATTTTAAATGAAAATACTTCGTTTACAGGTAAAGTGATCTGGATTATTTTCATAAAAAATCAGTGATCACAATGTTGATATTATGATTAATAAAAATGGTACGAAAATGGTAAAAATAAAGGTAATTAAATAAAATTAAAATAATAATATTGTAAAAACTAATACAGATAGAGTTAACAAAGAAATTAGTTAGATGCACACATTTATTTATGTAATATTTAAAATAAAAATAATAATTTATTTATTGAATATTATACGTTTTTCTTTATGTCAACCGCAAATAAAACGAATAACTGCAACGTGAATGATCTTTAAAGTTATTTAACACAATCGCTCTCGCCCTGAACTTGATAATGATCATGCACACACACACACACACGCACACACACACGCACGAATGCAACTGTATTATTTATGTACTTTGTTTGATTAAGTAACAATCTGAGCAGGTAAATCGCGTTGTAAGTATATTTTTGAAGTGTGTAACTGGAGATACACATAGTATAAGCGGCGATCGTCCGTTCCGGCGGCGATTGCGATTATGTGGCCAATTGGGGCTAGCCATAAGTGCTGTCGCAGTCGCGTGGAGCTGACGTGCTCGGGGCTCGCGCCGCTGACCAGGAGACCAAGTGGACGCAGTGGACAAATCGTTCTCGTTGTTACGTTCTCTGGATTTGCACATTGCATTGCGCATACGCCGCGTTAAATGACCAACTGTTGAGTGGACGTTGTGTAAAAATAGCCCAAAGATATAGCTGTTAGGCAACTGTGTTCGTGGGTGTGTCCACTACCAGCACATAAACACCGCCAACACATCAACAATCAATGAGAGAGTTCGAATGCCGTCGGCAAATATCGTTTAACGGTACGGCACGCATACGAACACATGCACAGCGGACAACCAAACGTGCCGCACGTTGCCGCTACACGTGAGCGGCTCAAGCACCCAGCCCGTCCCAGTGCCGAACGGAGAGGCAACGACCAAGAACACGAAAGCTCTGCCACCCATACACACAGCGAGCGGTCCGCGTAACGCCGCATGATGTGTTATGTGAATGCGGACGGTCACGCGTCTGTGTGTGTGAATTTACGCTTCGGATCGGTGCACTCGCGGCTTCTTCCAGAGCACAATGCAAGCACATTGAGCATTCAACATTGTGCGTTTCAAGTGAACGGTTCGTGTCTCCTCGCAAAACAAATAACAAAGAAATATTATTTACAATTTATTCAGATAGTAATATTTTTCATCTTAATATTTTTATCAAGTTGTGGTATGTTAAATAGAACATTCGAATTATAGCTTGTACAAGTACTACATAATTGTTTGCAATTTATTTAGCAACAAAATACAATTGCGGGTACTTAGCTATCGTATTTGTTTGTATATGTGTTTGATTGTCGTGTATGTGTGGGCTTGTATTAGTGACAGTGAATATTTTTTTTCTCTCTATTTCTGTCTGTAATTGATGAATGTGCAAATTGTTTTGTACTTTACTATAGTTGTTGTTGTTGTTGTTGCATTTTACGTAAGTTCAACTTGAACTACGTAGACTAGAATCATGCAAAACAACATGCAAGACTATAATTAAATTGCAATGCATGTAAATGTGTGTACAATTTTTTTGTTTTTTTTATGCATTTAAATTTTTTTATAAATATAATTAATTTGTACATTTTACCACAGTATTTGAAACACTTAAAACTATATTTAAAAGTGCAACCAAACAAATCAAACTTTATGTACTATATATAAAGCACAAATCGGGTAAGTAAATAAGAACAAACTATCATTAAGTTAAATGAATGCATCCGCCAAATACATGACCTAGCACAGTTAGCTACAGCGTAGCCCACAAATCGAGATTTGTCAGAAAAGCTCATAGCTTCAAAGCTTTCGGCACTCATCGCGCCAAGTTCAAAATTTCAGCAGATTTGCTTTTTAAGCACATAATTTCAAATTAAGCTGCGTTTAGGTTTCCTTTTACTCTTTTTTTTGTTACTTTCACTTTTGCACAGAGCAAAGGCTGGGTAGTTTTTTTTTGTAAAAAGCGCACTCTGGAAATTTCAAAATACGCTTACAAAAATTCAAACAGCTCAGCAAAAGAAGACCTTCTAGTCGCAGTCATTGAACCTAATGGGTAAAACATATGAAATTTAATCGAGCGCACTTGAAAATATGTAAAAGTCAATCAGTTTTGTAGTTTTTTCCGAAAATTAACGAAAGACTTTATTGCCCGATGTAAAAGTGCGTTTTAAATAATTCTAATATATCCACAAAACCACCCTCGTAATTTTCCAAATTTTTTGTACTCTTTGCAACACAATAGAGGTTTTTTTTACTCAATTTTCAAATATATATTCTCATACAGAGGTTATGCAGAGGGTTAATATGTTTTATCGCACATTTTGCAACGCATTGAACATTACATATTTGCAAGAATAGACACAATTAGACTCAAATAAACTGTATTTAGCGAAAATCAATATAATATATTAGATTTCGTAATGTAAATCAATATATTATTTACAAAAATGCAAGATGTAAATATATATCAGAAAGGGCATCAACTCTTCTGCCTAAAGCGAACTATTCTTTCTCATTGTTATGGGTTTGCTTTCGACTGCCCGACCAGATGTTTTATTTTGGATGCGCCCACCGTTTTGACTGCAGGGAAATATTTTGCTTTCCTTTTTTCACTTGGCCTCAATTTGCATTGTAAAGCTTCCCAATCGCCACTGCTTTTTGTTTGGTTCACTTGAGCGCATGCTTTTATTTTTGCTTTTACAAAACACTATTTTGCACTCGGTTTTAAAGCGAAATATATTCGTTAGTACTTTTGAATGAATTTTCTTGTGCGAAAGAATGAAAACGCATTTTGATTAGTTTGGCCAATACAAATGCAATGCGCATATCATTTGCTATCTCTTTTTCCCCGTTCGTGCAGCAACAAGTTTTATGTAAGCTCTATTGAAGTGTACTTGGTTTCATAACTGCAAGCGGAAATGGGATCGGGGTTGTGTTTCGAAAAACACACAACATTGGAAAAGTCTATATATATAAATATATTATATAAATTTATATACGTAATGCACATGAGTTATATAAAGTTTTAGAAAAATCACATATTCCAAAAAATCTCCTTACCATTATCAATGTTAATTTCTTAAATTTGAATTTATAGCTAGAGATTTTTGCTTTTTATACTCTTTCCCGAAGTAAAAAAGGTATATTGGGTTTGAAAAATGGCCATCTTGCTGTCCGTCTTGAAATTTGCCATAATACCCGTGTGCACCAGCGTCAGTAACAGTCTTAGGATTACGCCCGATGTGCGTGACATTTTCATAAAATCAGTTTATCTTCACCAGTTTTAAAGCTAGATCCATCAAATTTCTTCAGAGAGATTACTAATGACCATCTCCAAAATCCATTTGTCCCTCAATTTTAAAGCTCCACTATTTCTAAATTTTTACAAAATAACAATAATAATTAAGACAGCTTTCCACTATTTTATTTATATCTTATTTATTATTCTATGTTTTATTTATTTCATACCATAAGCACATTGAAAATGGGTAAAAAAGGGTATATTGGTTTTGTGAAAATGTATGTAACAGGCAGAGGTAGGCATCTTCGATCTGTCTGTTTATCCGTCTGAATGAATGCAGCGATCTCGGAAACTACAAAATGTAGAGACCTAAACTTTTCGACCAGTTTATCAGTTTCTTCGATACCTTCCATCGATTCATGGTTTGTACATAGATTTTAATGCTCTTTTTAAATATCATACTTAGTTTATTAGTTTAGAATGTATTCAAGAATTTAGTATTCATAGTCATAGCCAAGCTCAGCTGCTAAGTAAAGTGAGCAGCATGCGGCGTGTCTTTGTCCGTGTGTGTATTTTGATATACACACTGCCCACTTTACTTAGAAGCTGCGTTTGGGCCCACTATGGAAACCAAATTCTTGAATAATTTCTAAACCGGAACTTAAAAAAATCATTCAAATTTATGTACAAAGTAAAGTACACGTCTGTAACATTTGAATTGCGTTTATTTCATAAATGAGGCGAGTGAACCAGTCTCAAAATCTATTTTTTCCAATATTAATGAAACGGTGCAGGTTATCGATGTCGAAAAGTTGTGTCCAGCTTTTGTCGTTTTCGAGATAACTGTATTATAGGGCTAATAACTGATGGATAGGGCTAAATCAACTCGTCGTTTTGAACAAGAATATATATACTTTTTGTGCCTGTTATATGTATTTGCACAAAACCATTATGCCCATTTTACCCATTTTCAATGGTTTCATGCGGTAGGGTGGGGGGAATAAAGGAAAAACTGGCAAATAGTTGGCCAAATAATGAAAATCAAAGAATAAAAGAGATGAGTCAAAAACACTTCAAACTGCGAAAATCGAAAAGTCAGCTTAAAACAATTAGCGCAAGATATTTAAGAAGGTCGCTTAAAAGTATGCAACACTATTTTCAAGTAGCAGTTCCGTAGATCGAGCACCTGCAATGGAAATCGAAAATAGTATAATAATTTACAAAGTGGCATTTGTGCAGCTTCACTGAAATTCTAAGAGGGCCATGGTCATAAAAACTGCGCCATTTCTTTCACTGCCTTTCAAGAGCATATAACATAAGCAGCGGGGGGCCTTAGAGGGTACGCAGCGCTCCAGCTGAGACGTTTACACAATCATCAAAGCCTAAGTCAGTGTGTGTGTGTGTGTGTGTGTGTAAGTCACATGGGACCTGCGGATGCCTGTCCATGCTTATGTTTCAAGTGGTTACGTGTGCCAAAGAGGGTGGGGGTAAGCGCTCAACCCGATTCGATTCGTTTCGATTTAGCTCCCTTATTGTTGCTGGTAATCCGTTGTGAAATACTGGCCCGGTGTTTGGAGGTGGGAAGTGGTCGAGCAGAGCAGTTACCGTCAAGCTTACATCAACTGAAGAACTTGCGCTGGGGCCGTTTCCGTGCTCGGGCACGTGTTGCGTTGGTGTGTGCAGGTCGCGTTATCCTGCACGCAGCGCCTGCACATTGCACTGACTGACACGGGAGTATCAGTCGGCAGTAGGTGGGGTTAGGGGGGCCCCCCGTTTAGTCGAGTGTGCAATTGCTGAGATACTTTGTGTTTGGTGCATCGGTCACATGCAGCTGACTGTGGCCAGCTCTGGTTTCTATTTGTGGCCTGCATTTGTGGCACCGACTTAACCCCCGGTATTTCTGAGCTTGTATAATGAAACGACAAATGATTCATCATTCCATTTTAACGACTTGGAATACTACTCATGTTTCCATTATGCACTTGTGCTTCAGCACAAAGAGTAGAAGCAAGTTAAGGTAGTCAAGTAATCCAGCTCGATGTGTAAACTTGTACAGATGCTATGAGAATAATTCTTAAACATGTTCTTAATGGAATGACGCTGTGTAAAATATAATAGTTATTCAATTATGATTTATATGTTTAGCTATAGCCAATTTATATTCGTACAATATGTACTGACGAATTTTAGAAAAACACTTAATTCTCCTTTTCACGATAGCTACAAAGGGGTAGATCAATTCCAGACCTATGCATGCAACTAAGAAAGAACTTGCGAATTTGTTTTTCACAAAAAAATATATTATGATTTGCAAAATATAATAATTCATGAATATAAAAAGAGTAAAACTAATATAAATATAATATAATTGTATTCATTATCATTTTCTGAGAGTCAACGCATACTTTTGCGAAAGATTTCAATATCACTAGAACTATTTTGTTAATCATTTCGAGAAATTATTTCTTTATTATTTTCTCTCTTTCCCATTTTTGATGACTTTTAAATATCCAATATAATGCGAATTTAAAATGTATTTTTTTGAGAATAATAATAAATTCTAAGATTATTTAAAATCGTTTTAAAAAGAATTAATTCGTATAAAAAGAAAGAGTGTTATTTCAAATTCGTGTAAAAAGATAATTAGGTGTATGTTCAATTTAAAAAGTTGTTGTTAGATACGTAAATGTATTTGTATATATTAAACGATACTCAAACAGTATTATTTTAAAATAGTTTTCTTTAAGTATCTTCCTATCTAATTTACAAACAATTAAACAATTTTATAATTTTCCGCTTTTGCAGTACTTGGAATTAAGCGATCGCTGGTTTTCATCCATTGTAGACGAAACTCCTCATATGTGTATTTCTGACAATGTGCCACGATTGGCCGAATAAGAATCAACAGCTTATCCGAGAGAACCGAGAGTATCTTCCAGTTTAAGAAGAGTATAAATAAAAAGAGTTTAACTAGAAAGAACTTGTCATGGATTGGTTACTTGGAGCACCTCAGTTGCAGAGCGCCTTCTCCTCGCTTGGCTCCCTGGAGGGCGACACCTACGTGGTGAGCCCCAACGCATTGGGTAAGTTGAGAGAGCACATAAGACAAGAGCTGTATTTGCTGACTTCTCGTTCTACCCTAGCCATTTTGGAGGAGATCAACTATAAGCTGACCTACGAAGATCAGACCTTACGCAGCTTTCGACGCGCCATTGGCTTTGGGGAGAATGTGCGCTCCGATTTGATACCGCTGCTGGAGAATGCCAAGGATGAGGCGGTGCTGGAGTGGGTCATACGCATACTGGTGAATCTGACCGTGCCGGTGGAGTGCCTCTTCTCCGTGGACGTCATGTACCGCACCGAGGTGGGACGCATCACGATCTTTGAGTTGAACAAGCTGCTCTACCACAGCAAGGAGGCCTTCACCGATCCGAAGTGCACAAAGAGCCTCGTCGAGTACATGAAGAACATTCTGGAATCGGAACCAAACCTATCGCCGCACAAATGCGATCAGATCAACAACTGCCTGTTGCTGCTGCGCAACATTCTGCACATACCGGAGCACCATCCGCACATCCTCATGTCCATGGTGCCGAACGGCGGCCGCAACAAGGTCTCCATGCAGAACACCATATTGTGGAACCTCTTCATACAGAGCATTGACAAGATGCTCATCTATCTGATGACCTGTCCGCAGCGTGCGCTCTGGGGCGTCACCATGGTGCAGCTGATTGCGTTGTTCTACAAGGATCAGCACGTGAGCACTCTGCAGAAGCTGTTGAACGTCTGGTTCGAGGCCTCGCTGTCGGAGAGCTCGGACGACAACGAGAGCAACACGTCGCCGCCGAAACAGGGCAGCGGCGATTCCAGTCCCATGCTCACATCGGATCCCACCTCCGATTCCTCGGACAATGGCTGCAATGGCGGCAGCGGCGGCAAGATGGAGGGCAGCGAGGAGCGACGTCAGGCGCTGCGCGAGGGCACCGAGGCCACGCTCCAGGAGGTCAGCCGCAAGGGGCATGCCTACCAGAACGCCATGGCCCGAGTGGCGGCCTACAAGCCGCATAATCCGAATGCGATCATCGATATGGCCGATGTGCCCTCCACGTCGCGGCAGCAGCTGCCCGCCGACAGCAACATGAACAATATGGACTATGAGGAGGAGGAGGAGGAGGAGGTTGCCGACGACTCGGAACCATTGAATCTATCACAACCAGCTGACAAAGTCAAGCGCACTACCAATGCATCTACCTCAACGGGCGGCCTAGGCCCGTTTAAGCCACCCCCACCGCTGGCCATGCGACGCACCACCCTGGCGGACATGCGGTTCGAGAACTATAATCCGCATGTGACGGCCGTCATGCTCGGCCAGAAGTCACCGCACTCGGGTCAGCTGCAGCTGACCATGGGCAAGTGCTGCCCACAGAAGCGGCAGTGCCCCTCCTCGCAGTCGGAGCTCTCCGATTGCGGCTATGCCACACAGGTGGAGAACCAGGAGTCCATCTCCACATCCAGCAACGACGACGATGGACCCCAGGGCAAGCCCAAGCACCAGAAGCCGCCGTGCAACACAAAACCGCGGAACAAGCCACGCACTCTCATTGCGCCGGTGGACACAAAGGATCTGCGCCGCAAAAAGCTGGTCAAGCGCAGCAAGAGCAGCCAGTAAGTACCAGCTGGAGTCTCTCTTAACTGCCATTCCCAACAATGCCACTCCCTTTTGCAGCATCAACATGAAGGGTCTGGTGTTGCACACGCCCTCCGATGAGGATATATCCAATTTGCTCAAGGAATTCACAGTTGACTTCCTGCTCAAGGGCTACAACTATCTGGTGGATGAGCTGCACAGGCAGCTGTTGTCCAATACGGTAAGTGTACATGGGATTCGTGGCGTTACGAATTTTGGCTGAAGGGTTTCTTTGCTCATCTCGCCCCTTTAGAAGGTCTCCATTGACACTTCGCATTTCTTCTGGCTGATCACGTACTTCCTCAAGTTTGCCGCTCAACTGGAGCTGGACATGGACCATATTGAGACCATACTCACCTTCAATGTCATCGGCTATCTCACCTACGAGGCCGTCAATCTCTCGGAGCAGCTGGAGCTCAATGTACGTCAGGAGGGCAGCGATATGAAGCAATATCTGCGACGCATGCATCTCGTTGTCACGGCCATACGTGAGTTCCTCCAGGCCGTCGAGACCTACAACAAGGTCGCCCATCTCAGCGTGGACGATCGCCAGCGCCTGCAGCAGCTCCAGCTACAGATCAGTTCCACCACCGATCTGCGCTGTTTGTTTGTTCTGCTGCTGCGCCGCTTCAATCCCAGCATCCATTCCAAGCAGTATCTTCAAGACCTGATCGTGACCAATCACATTCTAATGCTGATCTTGGACAGAGCTGCCAGTTTCGAAGGCGGCCGTCAAATCGGACTTCATGACCACATGTTACAGTGCGCTAACAAATGCTTAATTAATCCGTTGCATCTTTCTGACTAGATTTTCTCGTACACTTATCAGATTTGCCAGCCTTGAGGTGATGCACTACTATGGCATTCTACTGGAGGACTTTACCAGCAATGGCGAGTTTGTCAATGACTGCATCTTTACCATGATGCATCACATCAGCGGTGATCTCGGCCAGATTGGCATCCTCTTTCAGCCGATCATATTGAAGACATACTCTCGCATTTGGGAGACCGACTATGACCTATGCGATGTAGGTTTTAATGGGTGTTCGAAATTGCAAATATCATAAATATTTTCCCCCTTCCCTTGCAGGATTGGTCCGATTTAATTGAATATGTTATTCACAAGTTTATGAATACACCGCCCAAATCGCCATTGATTTTACCAACAACTTCGCTGACCGAAATGACAAAGGAGCACAACCAGGAGCATACCGTCTGGTAAGTGATAGTCAAGGAGCTGTTAAATGGAAACACTTTGCGATCCTGCGAAAGTTAATTTGCTCTTGATCAGAATGCTGCATAAGGCGATATAGTTTTGCCCCTTTCGAAGTTATATTGTGTTTTTTTACCATAATGTAGCATAATACTACACTTACTGAAATATCTAATAGTGTTGTACTTCAACCAAGCCGACTACAGATATTTTTTCAGTCAAAAACTAATTTCTTACAAGTACGTTGAAGAAGGTTTCACTTTAATATTCAAGAATAAATCAGTTTTCAATGACTTATTTTTCCAAACACAAGCAAATCATATAGATTTCAAAAGATCGCTCGGTCAAAAATTAAATTATATCTTAAAAAACAATTTTTTTGTTTTTCACATTTTTTAAAAACACATTTAAATTAGTTGCCAAGAAATTTGTTACAGATACTTATTATCGGCAAGATAAACTTTGATCTAGTTCTAGTTGTGTTTCTGCAGTATCCGACTTGATGTCAGTTCATCCATTTTCAATTGCAATTAGAAATGCAATTTTTTTCGCCGCTGTTGAAGCTAGAGACTAGAAAGTTGTATAAGATTCTCTTTAGTACCCGCGTCAGATAAAATGTTCAGATTTGTTGTCTACGCAGACAGATTACCAATGCATTTTTTACCTACGCCCACTGGGGCGGTTAAAAGCTCCGTTTTAAAGCCAGATACATAAAATTTTTCAGACAAATTACTGATGAATTCCACTAAAAATCGTTCAACAAATTTTTTGGATACGCACCCTGAGGGCCCTGACAAATCAATAATCTAAAAATCTTTATATTTTGAGGGCGGGTAAGCCGCGAAAATCCATATCTTCCACAATTTTAGAGCTAGAGTTACAAAAATTGGTCTCCCAACCACCCCCGCAAATTACTAAAGCCGATAATTACCCAGTTGTTATTATACTATGAAAGAGTATGGCGCAGTCGGTTAAGCCCGTTCTTGTTTTAAATTTAGCGTTAATGCTTCAATTTTCCCATATGGTACTTATTATTAATTAATTGTTTTCAACAGCACCTGGTCACAGGAGGAGAAGGATACGCTCTACTGGAACTATCTGCAGAGCAAGAAGAGCACCGATGTGGTGGGCAAGATTGTGAAGCTCTTCAGCAACAACGGCAGGCAGATAAAGACGCGTATTTCCATCATTCAACAGCTACTGCAACAGGTGAGCCCAGATATATGGCAATGTACGAACTTGGCTAATCAAACGACTCTCAATCAGGACATTATCACCTTGCTGGAGTATGATGACCTAATGAAATTCGAGGACGCCGAGTACCAGAGAACATTGCTGAACACTACGACATCGGCAACCAGCGAGTCTGGCATAGAGTTAAAGGAAAGCAACCACGGCAAGCCCTCCGATGATGTGCAGGTTTGTGAGCAGCTTAAGTTAGCTGGGGGCATGGCATACTGAAAGGTCACCGATATTATCTAGATGCTGCTCGATCTGATCATCAAGGAGCACAAGTCGCAGCATTTGGTGTGGCTGCAGAAGCTGCTGCTGGAGTGCTGCTACGTTAAGCTAATGCTCAAGGCCGGCAACACCAAGTCGGACACGAATCCCATCATGGAGCCGGTGGCCTATCACTGCATATTCAAGCATAAGCCCATTCCGGTGGTCCAGTGGAACAACGAGCAGTCGACGACGATGTTGTATCAGCCATTTGTGCTCCTGCTGCACAAGCTGGGCATACAGCTGCCCGCGGATGCGGGCTCGATCTATGCCAGAATACCAGACTTTTGGTCGGCGGAGACGATGTTTGGGCTGGCGAAGAATCTGGGACCGTTGGATAAACGTGAGTTAAACTCGTACCACTCTCAAATTGAAGGTGATGTATATACCGATATCAAGAATTTTGCTCTCTTTGTCGACGACACAAATTTTGATTATGGGAATCTCGCCCGTCCCCTAAAACCCCCCTCCTTCAAAAAAAAAAAAAAAAAAAAACCATCAAAATCGTACAATCTCAACTCCATATGCATTTTTTCCCAATTCCATGCTCCCAAACTCCTCCCTGCCTGCATCTCAACATCTATCTCACTGTGTGCGTCAATCGGTGTATTTCGATATGCTCTGTGCCCCTCTTTCTCCTCATTTTCGGCTCTTATAGTGAAGATCAAGTTCGATCCCCGCGAGCTGGATGATTCCGCCTCATCGAGCGTCTCGTCGCGCTATCACAATACCGGCGCACGTAATTCATTGAGTTCGATTAGCAGCCTGGACGCCGATCTCGTTGAGTCCGAGGAGCTGGCTCTCATACCCGAGGTGGACTCGGCTGTGGAGAAGGCTGCGGCCGCTGGCAATGAAACCTTTGCCGTGCCCAGACTCAGGCCTTGCCACTCGATCATCAGGTGCGCAATTTAACTGTTCAACGTCAACCGGCTAACGTGCTTAACTGATTAATTGGTCTTGCATTTTTCGATATTTAGATATATGCCCGATCCGACGACGCCGCCGGCGACAATGCCCAATTGGCTGCAGGCGGTCATGCGCAGGAAATGCATTAAGCGGCGTAGTTCAGTCCCCGATCCCAGCGAATGGTGAGTACCACAGACAGCAGAGCGGCCCAAAAGCCATCAGATTTATGGCACACGGCAGCCGTTGAGACGCTCGTTCTGCAACATATTGTTAACATGGCGCCCTCAATGCAATTCATGAACTTTAAGACCCGGGCCGCCGCATAAAACTCCACATTTACTTTCGTGTGTTGACAGTTGTCGCCGTTGCCAACTTGCAACGTGCCACTCGCAGCCTGCAACTGGCAAGTTGCAACTCTCACAGCTCGCACCAAATGTCAGGCTCTGTTGGCCATTGTCTTGTGTTGGCCAGATCGCTCTGGCCTAGAACGGCCTCCCTGCCGCTTGCGCCATCTAAATTCATAAGCTTGTTCATCCGTTTTGGGGCTTTGTCCATATGTGTGTGCCCGTGGTTTTTTTTGGTTGTGTGTGTGTGTGTGAGTGTGTGTCTCTGTGTGTGTGTCTGTGTCTGTGTGTGTGTGTGTCTGTGTGTGTGAGTCTGTGTGTGTGTGTCTGTGTGTGTGTGTCTGTGTGTGTGTCTATCCAGTCGTTTTCATCTCTGGGGCTTTGGACCTCACACGATCGCCCGCTGCTCATGTTGAATAGCATTTTGCGTACAGTTTATGAGTGTTGTTTTTGGCTTTGATATTTGTTGTTGCACACAACTTTTAGATCGGCGATAAAAGCTCCCTGCGCTTTTCATATAGCCAGAGGTAAAAAGTACTGAAATCTTTTGGTCTTTAGACAGTGAAGAGTTTATAAAAGTGGGAATCGAACTTTAGTATTTGTTACAGCACAGTGGACGCTCGAATAAAAGAACATTCGGAAAATAGGATTTTCCAAATTTAAAATTGCATTTTATTTATTTAATTTTTACCTATATTTCATGCATTTTAAAACATTTTTTATGTATTTTTTTAAAGTTTTTTTCAACAGAACTTAAAGAAAAACTATGAAATTTGTCTATAAAAATCAAGATTGTAACCGTAAAGTATTTTAATTCCTTAATTTTATACAAATATAGAAAATTTCACAAAATTTGACCTTGCGCAAATTAGAATCACCTCTGAAACTTATGCGCTTCAATTTGGGAGCGACTGTAAAGTAAACTTTTTTGAAATGAAATCTCTTAAGCACCAGATCGCAAAGGTATCAAAATTTGGTTTTGTTAAGTTCTGCTCAATATTATTTTCCATAATTCGATCCATCTATATATATGAAGTTTACATAGATTATAAAAACAAAACAAACAAATTTTTCTTATATTTCCATTGCAGCTATAAAAGGCTTGTTGAGCGCGTTGTCAGAGAAAGAAAGTTGTTTAAGAAATAATTTATATAAAACATAATAGTATAAATTGGTGTTTTTTTGATACTTTTTTTTTTTTTGATTTCTTCGTTTTTTACAATTGTAATCACAACATTATACCCGAAATTTATGTGTGTGTGTATGTAATGTATTCGTATATTTACAAAGAATATTACAGAGAATATTTCTATATTTACAGAGAAGATTTGCTGGTATGACAGTACTCTTGAATATTTTATATATTTCAGATAACTTACAAAAATAGTTGCGAATTATTGAATTGAGTGGCTCCCATTAAATTATGAATTCCTTCAAGAAATAAAAATAAATAATTTGTGTGTTAGGTGTCGAATTACCCATTGTATTAGGTGTCAAAATACCCATTAAAATAGGTTATTTAATTTTGCCTAATAAAATACCATTTTTTTGTTTTTTAATTTTTATTTATGAGATCTTGTAATTTTAAGATTTATTTGATTTAAGCAAGAGATGAGCATGAACTTGATTGGCATCGAAATTGGGACAACATTAATTAATGGTATCCAAAGGCATAAGTAACATCGCATATATTTCTTTTTTACTGAATTTAGTTGTTGTTGTGTCGCTTTGTATGTTATGTTAATCCAATGATATTTTAAATACCTTACCTTAATTTAAAAAATGAATTGTAAGTTTTATTTACATTTTATATTATAATTATTAACTGTCTTAAAGCGCATTTCGGAGTCGCCTTTACTTTCAGTGCCCTAGTTTTTTTGCTAATAATTTTGTCGTTTGACACCTTTTAAGTTTTTGCCTCATTTTTTGAATATGAAACCAAATTTAAATCAATGCTGCCCATGAGATACATTGTCTGACCTCTGTTAGCAGCGCACCCATTGCGGCATGAAATGAAGTCATCGCGATTAGCACGCGCAGCAGTTGTATCTTGTATCTGATGGATACAGCTAAGTGCAACGCTGTGGACGGTAGCAGAAATATCAACACTAATATGAATTAATTAAGCTGGTGTAGTACAAAATAATTCCGACCTTGTTAATTAACTTACCCATTTCCATCAAATATCTCGCTGTGTAGAAAAGCAGTGGCCAAAGATCAAGTTTGAAACCAAACAAACATATTTGCAAAATATTAAGTAATTAAAGAAATTCGCATTTACTCAAGAAATATTTATTTAATGTTATTTAAAAGAAAATGTACAACAAACAAGAAATTATAAGTATTATATGTATTAAATATATATGTATCCAAATATTCCTTATAACAAGTTTAATGCAAAAATTATATCCTTTAATATTGTGAGTCCATGAACAGTTAAGATAAAAAGGAAATTTGAAAACAATTATTAAATATACTCCAATGTTGTGAAACTGTACCATTCAATAAGCTTTTATCTATGATATTTCAGATTGTTGAGCTATACAATTTTTCTCTTAGTGTAGGAAATTAAACAAGCTTCAAGGCATCTAATCAGTGCACACTGCTTAGATGTTAAGTGCCAATTGCCAATTAACAATTGCCCATTATTGTTAAAAAGTAATTAAAATTGAGCATTGTAAAGGCTATAAATGAGCTATAAATTTAAACTGTAGCTCAAAGCTACCGACAGAGGAGAAACAATACCAAATGACATTTAGCTAATTTTACAATTGCATCCTCATCTCAAAGGCACGCAGCTCCCATAAAAAATAGAGAGAGAGAGAGAGAGGGGGGGGGGGGGGCAGAGAGAGAGAGAGATATCTGAACCAGTTTTTCATTTTTTATATGTTAAACATTTCGTTAGACTTTTGCGTTCTACGCTTTGACGGCATGTGAAATATTTTCGCAGATATTTTATTTATTGTTTCGATACGCGGCTGCATTTTAGCTAATGTTAAACGAGTTTGGCCTTTGTGGTGCCAACAGGCCGAAAGTAAAAGTCAAAAGTTATGCGAAGTTGGTCAGAGGCCCGACAATCGGCCGCGACTGAAGATCGCACCCATTGATATATCGCATGCGTGCATGGATCGCGTCGCGATACGAGAAATGTCAAACGAGTTGTTTTTTATATCAATCGCTCCAAAGTATAGACTTTTTGTTAATCCGTTGCGTCAGTTCTTGGGTGTGGAGCTATTAAAAATGCCTGGGACAGGTTTCAATTAAAGTCAATGAGCAATTTGACAAGCGGATTCTTTTTAAATAACCACTTCGACTTCGCTACCGATGTATTCGTATATAACATCTATCCCCAAGCACAAGACAGCTTACTCGTCTTATTTTATGTCAATTTAATGTTAATGGCAAATTAAAATACATTTTTAAATTTATATAGATATTTATATAGATAAGTTGCTAAATATACACCGAACTAAACTTTATTTTCAGCTTTCAATCCACTCCACAAAAATGGATGGATTGTTTTATATGAAATTAAGTTAAGGCTAGTGACGAAATTGCTAAGATCTGTGTGCTGGCCAGGCTACGTGCTGCCATATCTGCCAAGCTTTTCCAAATTGAATATAACAAATAAATTATTTGTGTAATCGATTTTGATAGGCAGTGTAGCAAAAAATGAGCCAGACACTAAAAAATACCAATTGGACAACATATTCGGTTCACATTCACAAGTTGTTCGAATTGTTACTACCAGAAAGTCCAGAGCTTAATAGCCATGTTAGGCTGGCTATTATTTTTGGCAGGAATATCAGCTGTGTGTTCAGCCCTGATATTATATACAGTCGTCGGCATAAATATTTTGACAAAACTATGCGCTATGTTTTTTCTTTTTTCTTGAAATAATTGTAAAATGTAACGGTTTCATTATCTACTGAAAAGTTAAGTACATTTATGCAAAAAGGAAGATGCAAAGTATTTTTTTAATTCCTTTATGCGTTTTCTTGTTTTACGCATTTTTATCTTTCGCAAGCTGATAGCAGGTGGACAAAAGTATTTTGACATTTGCTCTATTCAGTCGGTGTTATACTACTATCGATCTTAAAGCTAAGCTACGCATCTATTAATATTGTCTACTGATTCAAAGTGCTGATAAGAACAAATTTGCTTCATAGATTTGCTTAGCTATGGGTAAAACAAATGAATTAAGCGACTTTGTGAAACATGATATGGTGGCGAAGTATAACTCTGGTATTTCTGTACAAAATATCAGTAAATTATACAAGTACCCCGCCAAACTGTGTATTATCAAATTATTAAATATAAAAAACCACACCACACAAAACTTGGCTCGTTGTGGCAGACCGCGTAAGACAACAGGTCAGAACGATCGTTTGATTCTAAGGAAATTTAAGAATAATCCTTTAGAAAATCCTAAAACTGTTGCCAAGGAGCTTTCTAATTACTTCAACATTAACATAAGTGAAAGGACAATTCGCAGACGATTAAAGGAAGCTGATTACGGCACTTACATAGCCAGAGTTATTCCTCAAACAACCATGAGAAATAAAATCAAACGACTTGAATTTGCAAAAAATATATAGACAAGCCCCCATCCTTTTGGCATAGTGTTTTGTGGACTGACGAAAGTTTTTTTAATTACCACTGCTCTAAAAAAAGTTTTCGTAAGAATGGCAAGAACAGCACATAAAAAAAGAGTCCCGTTTGTGAGAGAGTAAGCCATGGAGGTGTAACCGAAATGTTTGGGGATGTGTTGCCTATAATGGGGTAGGAAACTTTGTTCCCATCGATGGAACATTGAATAAAAACAAATATTTACATATTTTAAAGGATTACGCTTTCCTTTCTGGGGAAAATTTGATCGGAGAAAACTTTATATACCAGCAGGATAACGCGCCGTGCCACAAGGCGAAATTAATTACGGAATTTTTAAGTGAAGTTGGTGTTAATACGCTGGATTGGCCACCACAAAGCCCCGATTTAAATATTATAGAAAAGATATGGGCTTATTTAAAGAAAAAACGATGTCCAAATCTATCAAGGACGCGTAGGAAACAATATCAGAGGTAGAAACACTCTGGAAGGATATTTCATTGGACTATATCCGAACTTTGGTTGATTCCGTTCCCCGAAGACTGCAACAAGTTATAAGTGCTAAGGGAGCTTATATTTTTTATTAATAATAAGTAAAATTATCTAAAAACATGTGCATTCATAATTTTTTTAATCTTAAACAATATGTAAAAATACTTATGCCACCATACATTTCTGAAAAATTATTTTTGTTTTTGTTATTAATATACTCATATAATATTTTTATATATTTTGAAAATAAATTAACTCATCGTTACACCATATTTATTTTAAATTTTTTTAGTGCTCATTTAAAAAGTTATTAACCGAAACGCATGGTAACTTCTTTGTCAAAATATTTATGCCGACGACTGTATGTAACATTTGTTTGGTCATTGCCAACCACAAAAGCTAATCTATTCGACGAGCTTTTGCATATAATCCTCAACAAGTTTAGGCAGCAAACACTGCGCAGCCTTTGCTGTTGGGATTATTTAATAACTTTTAGGCAAATTAACACAAAGGCGTTGCCAAGTGGGCACGGGGCACACTTATTCCATGGATTTAGATGCCTGCGGCGCGTGGGCGTTGACCAAATGCACTTTTCCAAAGTAATTTAATTTAACGCCTGGCGAAATTGAAATTGACATTTGTTGTGCGGCCCACAGGGAAGCCAACGAGCATATAAACCGAAAGTCAAACTGCCTTCACTCTGGGTCTCGGTTTTCCAGTGGACCATGTGGGCTGACTCTCTGTCCAAATTGTCTGTCTGAAATGTTCCGCCAAGTGTCTGTCAGTCAGCCGGCAAATATGAACATGAATTGCATTCTATTGTGCTTGGCTGAAACAGTTAAACGGCAGCAGGCAGAAGACTTGGTCAATTGGTAGCCAAATTCAATTCCAATTCGCGACTGTGGGTTCAACTGCCGACCTTCTATGGAGCGCGTTGTTGTTGCTGTTTTGTTTTTTGGTTTTTTGTCTTTTTGGGTTTGGCCCAATGTTGTTAACATTTTGGTTTATGGCTGCTGCAATTTATGTGCCAACAACAGACGAGGCATTAAGCACAACATGCAGGCAAACATGGACTCCAATTGCTCTCCGTGGTGTGGATTGCGGTGCAGTGCTCCACAGCAGCACCACATCAATCAGTCGCATAAATCATTTTAATTATTAAATAAACAAGTTTTGCAGCCGCTGACTCACTGCAAATGCAATTGGCTCCGAGCCAGGCACAGGGTGTGAGAATACTTATATATGAGCCAAGCTATCAAAGGGTTAATTGAGCAACGATTTATGTTGTTTTCGGCTTTGTTCTGCTAGTGATGGGACGGATAGGTGTGTTTTCCAGTTTAATTACGTGAATAATGCTTCTGGGTAGGCAAAGTAGCATCGATATTATTAAATGTCCTCGATGCCATCCTCCTCAGATATATAAAATTTTTGGTTGACCATCATTGTATTATAGAAATAATATTATAAGTACACCCTTTATTTTTATATATTCTGAAATCTGTATGGTCACATTGATTTTGTAAAAAAAAATTTAAAATTTGGGCATCCTTTTTTTTCAATTTCATCAATACTTTTGCTGCAATTATTTATAAGCAAGTGCATAAGTGAACCTAACTTTAGAAAATATTCTTCACTTTAGCTTTCAAAGTTTTTGATACTTAAGATTATTTTTATTCTAGTCGGGAGCTTAATTTTCAAAGATTTAAATTTATGTCAGCATTGTGAAATATATTTCAAGTAACAAACATTAGCAATTACGTTCCATGGTCACTTGAATTTTATAAATTATGCAAACATGAAAACATAATTTTCGAGTGTTTATTTCCTTGATGATAAAAATGATAATTTAAATGATAATAATAATTGAAATGGCTTATAATATTATTCTACAATAAATATAAATTTAATATTTTTATTAAAAGTGAGAGCATGATTATCGATACTGAGTAATATTTGTTGATAGTCATCGATGGTCACTTTACCTAAGGCCTTGTCCCTTGAATATTCCATGGATGTTCATGTTTTCAATAACAATTATATTAACAATTGGATGTTTATTACAAATTCAAATTTGTTTAAATTCTATGTAACACTCTCTTTTTCTCTCTTGCAGCGTCAGTGCCACCACGATGAACACCGAGGACGAGGGCATGGGCAAGTCGTACGCATCCTCATCCCATGCGCCGCAGACAGCGCCCAGCATGGCCAATATCACCAGCACACTGGCCTGCATGACCAAGATGAGCAACTGCAGCTTCATGGCGCCGACGAACGAGAACAGCAGCAGCTCCGGCTGCGGGGGAACAGTGTCATCGATGTCGGTGGGCGCACTGATCAGCTCCAGTGCCGCCGATGCGAGTGCGGATGTGGTGATGAAGGCGCCGTTTGAGCGATTGGAGGCGGCAGCCGCAAACTTGGCGCGGGCCAGCCAATTGGATCAGGAGTACAGCGCCATGGTGGCATCGGTCTACGGAAACGAGATAGCCAAGTGAGTGAGTTAGTGAGCTCTGGGATTGAGATTGAGACTGAGCCATGCCAAGAGCGGGCCAGCTAATTGACAATTAGACACATTGCGCAAATGCCAAAATCGAATGAAACGAATCTCGAGCCGCAGAACTGACAGAATGTCAAGCTGTCAATAGCCAATAGCATGAAGCATGCCAAGCATTTTTATACAGTGTCTCACATAAATTTATGGCGGGCAATTATTCAATTTAAGGCGATTTTGATTTCAACCGAATTTGGAGGCGGTTGCATGTCCAACTCTAATATTATTTATTTCTATGGAACGGCCTTTAAAGGCGCGACAATTTGGAATGCAAATAACGATCGGGTGGTTTTGTGTTTGTGTTGTTTTTGTTTCCTTTGCCATCGATTTTCGATATCTCACGTCTTTTACATCTTCAATTCTAATCGCAGCAGCGACAATGTTTCAGTGGCTTCGGACTTGACCCGCATGTATGTCAGCGATGAGGATGAGAAGCATGAGTTCCGAGCGCCAGTGCCGCATTATCATTAAGCAAGTGAAAGAGAGAGAGAGAGAGAGAGAGAAAGAGAGAGTGAGAGAGACAATGTCGCGATTGAAGTGTAACTCATGATTCGAGTCATTCGTGAAAGGCAGACAAAGGCAGACAATGAACAGGCCCAAGCCCAAATTCTTGCAGTTAATTCAAGTACCTTAACTTTGCAAACCAATTACCTACATATATACACATATACCACAAAAATCAAATTCCATATTGAATGTTAAATTTGCATTTAAGTTTATGTTATTAATGATTAAATCGTCAGAATAATTATATTTGCACTTTACTGTACAAAGGCTTAAATATATACTTGTATGCCAAATATAAAAGACAACAAAGTTATTGCAAAAGCCGTGAAATTATTAAAAAAAATATTTTAAATCTTTTCAAACTCTTTTAAAATGCTTTATGATTATTCGCAAGGCTATGAAAAGTGCATTATATTCGTTATAGAAAAATAAAAATGATCTAAAATAAATATTTATAAGAAATATATATGATAATTAAGCTAGTTTTATTTTCAACTGTACTTGGTATTATACATACATTAATGGGCAGTTCCTGGTTAAAAAAGTGCAAATATACATACCATGAAAATATTTTTCAATATTAATGATATATTTGTATGTTAGGCTAAATTATATATAAGAGACGCGCTTTTGTATGTCTTGTCTCAAACACAACAACAAGCAAAATAACCACATATAAGAACTAACAACTGTCTATGTTTATATTTGAAAACTATGCCCGGATATTGAACTAATAAAGCTTTTTATGTAGTAACCAATGTTTTACGATTTACTGAAAAAACATGGACAACTGGGGTACTCAGATCCGCCAGATCGGGCCCACACGCTGTGCGGCTAACAAATGACAAAAAGCAAACAACATTTGAACTCCAGTGGTAGCCAGAAAGATCTAAGCCGAATGTGAATTATGTGCTGCAAATTGGCGGAGCCAGAAGAAAAACGAGCTCTGACCATTGCGAATTAAGGTCATTGGCGTAACCGATGGCTAAAGCGGAATCTGTAGCGAAATCTGCGACTGCTCCACGCATATGCACCCAAACGGTAGCCGAGCAAAAAGTAAATCTCATAGGTAGACATATGCTTAATATGGCCCAAGTGCACATAAATAAATAAATGTGCGGGCCAAAGCCCAGCCAACTAAAATGGTAAACATGCCAAAAACAATTACCAAATGCTGCAAACAACAGGCAGCACCAACAACAACAACAACAACAATAACAACAGCAACAGCAAAAAGAACACCAACTGGCAAAGTCGAGAGCAAACACAAAACATTGCAAAAATAACCGTACGAAAATAATAATAATAATAATTGTGGCCAATTGCTGTTTAGTTGGCAGTTAATTGCAACATGGCCAAGACAGAAACGCTGCACGAGTTGGCCCACCAAAAAGTTCTTCGAGTGGCTGTTCTTTTCCTCAAATGCAAAGCCACTCGAATTTCAAGCAAAGGCCAATGAACTAGTTCCAAAATACATTTATCATTGATCAATGTGAATTTGAATGAATAAAATAAATTTAGAAGAGGTTCAATTCAAAATTTCACAACAAATTATTGAAATTTAAAAGATAATAATTTACGGATATTGAATAAAGCCTAATTTCATTAACAATGAGCTTTAACTAACTAAGATAATTATTAATAATATAATTATATTTATTATATGTACTTTCTGAAATGTATATAGGGGAACAAAGCCAAGCAAATCATAGGACACAAAATATTTATTTTAAATAAGTATTTACTAGTCAGGTGAACTTGAATTCAACTTTGCATTCTTTCTATTTTCGGTAAAGCTTTTAAATTCAATAAATAGTTAAATAATAAAATCGCACTAAAGAAGCTTTTTTCTGCCTCAAATGGCTTATAAGATCCAGTCCATGTTAATATATGTAGTTTTAATTAGGAAACCCCAGCAATGCCTCCTCACAACCAATTTAAAACTATAAAGATAGCAATACATCTTTGGCTACAAAATTGATGTTCTCAAGCACAAGTTTCTGGCAATTTATCTCAATTCACAATAACAGGAGTCAAATAGATGTCTGAGCGCTAATTTTATACCAAACAAACAAATCATATCGTAAAAAATCAATTAAAATTTAATAGTTGGTCTATATCGTTTATTCAATCTGCTGCTCAAACAAATTGTTGTGAAGCTTTCGGTTTCTTTAAGAAATTGATTTCAAGTTGGTGTCACATTTAAAGTTGTATATCAAATTAAAGAAGCTGAATTTGATCTCAAAGTGCGAATTTTGAATTTATGTATATTCTTTTAAGAACGCCGCTTTAAAAACTGGTATAAATTTCTTGACCATAGACATTTCACAACCATAGATTGCATTTTATTTATTTAGGACTTAAAGCTGAGTGGAAGAGACGAGTTGTTTGCCCATTGGGTTTTGCCAACTCTGTATCGAGGTGCATATTGCCCAGCATTGTGACACTTTGATATAAATAAAAATAGCTTTCCATCCCTCGTTCTTCTTACCAAATGCAGAATGCAGACTCCGTCCCAGTCTCAGCCTGGGCTCACGTCCACGTCGTCGTCGTGCCTGGTGACTGTTACTTGGCTGGCTTTTGGCTTTGGCCGTGCCGCAATTACCAAGACAGGCAGCTAATTTTATTTGCTGTAAACGTGCGCCTCAGTCGATGGCCAGTTGCTGTTATTATTATTGTTGTTGTTGTTATTAAAGTTAATTTTTTTTCGGTGGGAATTATTCGACGATGATTTTTCAGGCGTTGCGTGTCCGGAGCGCATTAGCCACCATCAGGCAGTCGGGGCAAACGAAAAGCGTCAATTGAGTTGTCAGCCAAGTGACAAGACATTACTCAGGGTGGTCTATGAGTCTATGAAATGTCCAAAGCCGGAGCTGCATTCAGTTATTCGGGGTGTTAATGGAAGGCGTTGAAATGTTTAAATTTGATTTTTTTTTTGCTTTTTCGGCAATAATATGCAAATTGAACAGGAAATCGCAGCCGATTGTCAACAGTCGGTTTGAAAGTGACACAAAGACTTTAATAGATACAAAAGAATCAATCGAATTTTGCCAAAAACTGGTTCGCTTGAAAGTAAAACTCATGTTGAGCAATGGCAACAACAAGTTCCTGAGCGCCACAGATTATAATGATCATCATTATTAACGTGAAGATAAAAGTAGTTGACAATAAGAAATCGTAATATTGAAAACTACGCTGCCTGGAGCGACTCGACGCCCGAATACCCTTCTGAAGTTGTAAAGATTAAATAATTATCAAACCTAAAATAATAAAATTCATTCCCAAGGATTTACAATTGAGCAAAAGCTCAACTGCCTTTCGAAACCTTAACATATTGTCAACTAAATATTTGCATATATGTGTGTTGACAGCAGCTCAGTTCGGTTCCCATGCATTACAATTCAAAGATGCAATGCAGATAATATATAAGATTAGTATATTGCATTGAAAGTATAAAATAAAATCAAACATTTTGAAAACAAAGGCAAAGAACACTAAGGTTTTTCTTTGCAGAATACTCAACTGAATGTTTCTCAAGTATATATTTTATAATTTACATTTATTATTAATATTATTTGATAGAGCTTAACGAGCTGCGACCTTCTGGGTATTGTTCCTCTCTAGTAAGTTATAGACCCATCATGTATATAGTTTACACAGCGCATAACAAATTTAAGAAGCTCTGCGATTCCGTATATAATTAGTGATTGCCATCTTTTTGGACATTTGGCAGTCGGTTGGATTGCATAACCTTTTTGCAGAGGCTTGTCGAAGTTTATGTAAGAGTGAAATGAATGCCATTTAGATAACATTTAGCCTGGCGTGGTTCACAATTTGCCTGACCATATTCCGGCTGAACATACTTAGACGTGTACTAGTTCCATATTTGGTCTATATTTTGTCAATGGCTCAGACCACAGCCAAAAGACTTCAGCTGGAGCCCAGAGAAGTCGTGTTGAGGCAAAGTGCAATAATTCACACTCACTTTGGTGCGACCCATTGAGGTGGTATCGGCTGCCACAACAACGCGGATCGACATGCCGCACGGTGCATGCAACCCATGCAGATCCCGAGCTAAAATTATGCATCAACTGAAGTGATTATGAAATTTTACATGCACACGCTGCCACTTTGTATAGTTTATGACTTGATAAAGCAACGAGGCGTGTCAATGGGCAGGCATCGAGAATTCCGCTTGTATTGTCCGAATAAAGTTATTAAATTGAATTTACGATTTCTATAATCAAAACCTGAGCGTGCAGTTGAAAAATGAATTGTTTGCCAATTTTAAAGTGCCACCGGCGATACGTGTTTTTTTCCATTCAGCTAACAATTTATGACTAATTTAGGCATGATTTATCCAAATGTCCATAAACAGTATGCAAAATTGTGGCAAACTAGCAGCCAACTTGGCTTATCGATTGGTCACAAGGGAAGCCGCAATAGTCGAACGCTCGCCAAAAAATTTGCTTGCAAATTTAATTAAGTCAGACAAAGGCCATGGGCAACAGCTCGCATCGAGATGATAATCAAATGCATTCAATTCTACTTGTTCGAACACACATTGTGGGCGCGTCGACAGAGCGCTTAGCGGAGACACGAACCAGCCGTTTCTTCGCCTGGACCTGAACAGCTTCGGCAGCTCGCTGGCAGCTCGGCCGCAGCTTCGGCTCCATGTTAAGCCTCGGCTTTCGGCCTGTGACGGATCGAAGCTGATCGAGTCGCGACTACTTCAACTTGGCGCTGCATAAAAAGTGGTTCAGTGGAGCAAACGGCTTCAGACTGAAAGCATCGCGTGCGCGTTGAAAAGTATTTTAAAAGATATTTAGACCTATACCATATACGGCGCGGAAGTGAAGTGTAGGTGCTAAATATATACTCTATAAATCAAATTATTGTGACATAACGCATCCTGCCTGCAAAAAATATATGCTGAAACAAGCTTTTCAATTAATATGTGTTTTATGTTAATTAGAACAAATTGTTGCCAATTTTAATAAAAATTATATAAACAATATGAAATTATTGAGAATTTAATTCTTCCTATATGCTAATACACATTTATAAATATAAATTTGCATTTGCAGCTACGACGCATACGTAATATTTGGATACAAATTTATATTAGCGGATGCAAACTTCTATAACAAAATCGAAGGTGAGTGTTTTGTGCGTTTTGAAGGCTGTACTTATAAAGAATAAAACAATTAAAATAGTTGAACCATAAACTAGAGTACATTTGTATTTTTTGTTCGGTCAGTAATTGCTCCAACTTAAACGTCAAATATAATCAGTTTAAATTCAATAAACATTTAATAAAGTGAGACATAAAATGGATAGTTCAATATTCATTATAAATTCATAATTTATAAATCTTTAATGCATTGTAGGCAATAAATTAATTTCACTGAAGTTTTTAGAAAAGAAGTATATTCTCTTAACAGTTAAGAAGTATTATTAAATTTCTTATGGATAGACTTTTTTTTTTAAATTTATGACAGAACTCCAGCTGAGAAACACATGGGACACAATTAAATTATATAACTTGATGCTGTCTAAGATAATCAACCTGACAATAAGATAAAACCCGAGACATTCGCGAAATGTCGCCAATATAAATATACAATTAGACAAGTTAAATACTTAATTTATTGCCACTCATTGTATTATATTCTAGATCAGGTTTCTTCTTTGTCAAGACAACAATGCCAGTCCAGTCTTACGAACAGTAAATTCCAGATTTCTCTATATAATGAACCAGTAAAAGTTTGCAATTATATTAATTCGATTTCCATTCATTTACTTGGCTTTAATCAATCTGACAGATGTCAATCGGACCACGAGAGCCAAGATAGCTGGACAAATTTGCATATTAATTTTAATTGAGCGCATAAAGTAAAGACACACAAATTCGAAACGATGAAGTGCAGTCAGTAAATTGAAATTGAAAATGTCAAATACGAATGGCAATTCGAGATTCAAATGAAATCGAGCTGAATAAGCCATTGGAGCTGCAGCTGTGGTAGGTCCAACAACAGTTTGCTTGTAATGAACACTGATTAACATACAATACGAGCTGCGAGCGACAGATTGTCAAACACCAAGGCGAACAAATGTTCGGAAAGTGTGGACTCCGAAATGTCCCAAATATCATTTGAGTCTGTGCTCTGCTCTGGACCCGAACTCCTGTCTAATGAATAATTCATGTACTGCAGTCGATAGGCATTTGTTGGCTCTTACGTGCAGCGTGTTAACTGCTTAACGCATTTCATTTATTGGCATTTCAAATATGTGCGAAAATCTATTGAGTTATCCAAAGAGTATAGAGCAAGTTTATTGCTTAACTCTTTTGATTGCCATAACGTTTTTTTATGGACAGTCATATAAGTCGTAAAACATTCTGCATATACAATTTAAGCTCCTTCACTTCCGCCTTGAAAGTAACTTTTTTGGGAAAAAGCTGATTACATGATGACATTGGCCCAAATAAAGCTTGTCTAAAATTCGCCGAAAAAACGAATTTGTTTTCGATTTGCATATGCAAATTCGATTCCCACGACTTTTAATTGTGGGCACAAAAAAAAATTAAATCACATAAAAGGCCAGTTATATATACAAAAAGCCATTGAGCTTGGACTTGAGGTTCTGTGATACAATTCTGATTACTTGATTGACATTTAATGGTTTAGTCAGGGGCTGGCAAAACAGAAGTCAACACATATATTATCGAGATCTATCTGCGACAACAAAGTTTATAACAAAAGTTTTGCTTATTTTCTTTAATTATTGTGTACATCTTTTTTACTTGGCTTAAATATGTTTTGACCATTTTAATTAACACCATTAACAAAGCCATTAATGTATACGGCTGCAGATTAACGAAGCGCATTAAATTGACATTTCGTATACCCTTGCACAGAGTACAACGACATGCTCTCATTGACTATAAATGGTTGTGACTGATATACATAAGTATAGCAAATATATATGTTTACGTTTTTTTGTTTTCATTTTAAAAAGTTATTGCTTTTGTATAACTATTTAAATTATATTTCTTCATTCAAAATTAAAGTTTTTGATTTTGAAATTAAATATAAATTTAATTTTATTTTAGTTGAATATACACATATTTTAATTTTATTTAAAATTAAATATTTATTAAAAATATATTTACTTTTTGATTTTATTATTTAAACTTCTTTTTATATATAAAAATTTATTGTATAAAACATTGTAAATATTTTAATAGATTTTACAAATTCCATTGATTTTACGAAAATGCTCAAGATTATTTAAAAAATACTTCACCTTAGATTCGAAAACTTAAAGCATATTATATATATTATATAGTATTAGTTTGATAGCCAACTACCAGCGTTAGTTCTCAAAGGGTATTTATGCTTTGCATTAGCTTTTTTGTGCACCGTTTTGTAGCTGGGACAACGCAGGTAATAAATAAGCACAGCTATGACAGCTGCTTGACTAATAGAACAGGGAACATTGATATTTATCTTAATGAAGTCGACGCATTGCCAGCCAAATTGGACTTGGTTCTAACCACAACTGGCAGCTGCCTGAGGCAGGGCGAGCCACATGCCAGACTGCGCCCAGAAATGCGTACGGCCTGATTGACATTTGCGAGACAAGTCGCTTGCAGCGAAAAAACTCTCGAAAAATGCACTACTAGACAGACTCAAGTGAAACCAACGACATTAATTGAGTTTCACCAGAGTGGCTCAAGTGATTGCCTAGTCAGTCTAACCTACTAGAGCCGCATTTGGAGTATTTGGAGCATTTGGAGCGGCCCGTTGCCGACCAGGCATCTCCGGTAACCTCAAGTGCATTCAAGGCCCCATTTTGCTGGGCGTACCCTGTTTGGCTGTTAGTTGTGTAACAAATGAAATCAATTCGGTTAGGCTAACAAATTAACCGACATTTGTGGCCGTAAACATTGTGGTTCAAAGTTCAATTACAAGAGTTTAGCGTAAACAACAACAACAACAACAACTGCAACGTCAGCGCCAGCTATTCATTACGTAATGACTTGTAAGCGTATCGATAATCAAAACAAACACAGGCTACAACTTTAACAAGGGCAAACACACGAATCAATTCAAAGCAATCGTCTAGAAATCAACAAACATTCAATACACAATTCACAATCGAAAATCAAAAGAAGCTCATGAAGACAGAGGCTAAACTGATTGAACCCAGCGGGCAATCTAAAGTATAAGATTGTAAGTAGAAATCTTAGCGCTGGTAACTTCTCGATTCACTTGGGAATGTTGGTTAATTAAATTCAGTAGCCGAAATTAATTAAAGTAACCTTCAGCACTAGACAAGAGTCAGTCAAAGCTCATTTTATCTTTGCCTATAACATTCTTATTGGTAAATCGTTATACCCTGCATACAGCCATTATTATGGTGCAATAATTAATATAGGCTATTTATATAATGAGAATTTTATATTTTTAAAACAACTTTACCGTTTAAGAGCCTATATTTACCTTGAAAAATCAAATTATCAGCATGAAAAGGATGTAGAGGGTAATTAATATTAATCCTAATATTTATAAATACATATATGTATTGAGTTACTTTGCATTTGATAAATAATTCATTGAAGATGAGGCAGACAAGTGGCTTAATAAATAACTAATAACTAATTGATAATAAATTGGTAGTAAATGTATTAGTAATTAAAATCAAAGCTAAATAAAAAGTAAACTTGTCTTATGTAAATTTCAAATTGATAAGGAAAATTCGTATAATATTATAAGGTACATATCTAAAATTCCTGTTGATTTTTATGTTTGTAATACTGACAATAAATATTGTGAATTTAAGTTGAAATACAAAGCAAAAACATTTTTATATCCTATCATTACACATTAAAGCTCAATGATATAAAAATGCAATGCGGAACATTTCAAAAGGCTTTTAGGCTTATAAATGCAATATTAACAACAACAAAAATTAAACTTCAATTTAAAGCATATCTCCACAGGCTATCCTGTTGTTAATCGAATTTCACAATTTTGTTAATTCAAAATGCTGAATGGCACAGAAGTCTTTTACCCAAATTTCGATCAAAGCAATTCCCTATTTATCTCGAATTATTATGAAAGGTTTTTGTTTACATCGCCCTGCGGCGATGGTCAGTCCAGAGTTCAAGCGTTTGGTTATTATGAGCATTATTTGGCCGAAGTTCAAAGACGGGTTCAATCGGACAGTGAGTCAATATTTTATTTTTTGGTGGGAGAGGGCTTTTGGTTTAAGGTTTGTCAGTTGTTTGGCCAGTCACGCATGCCTTTCAATTTCTACGAATCTCTGCGGTGATTTCTCAATTCAAATGCGAGCGCAATGCAAATTTATCATTTGCTTGAATTTGCATTTCCCAAAACAAAGTTCGTGATATGTCACAGGCGTTAGAATGTGCCCCACCAAACAAAAAAAATGGAGGACAACCACGGCACCAGCTTCAGCAGCAGCAGCAGCAGCAACAACAACAACTGCGACAGCTTTAACAGCATTTAACTTGACACTTTGTGGCAATTAGCAGCAGCTCAAAATTGACATTCGAAATGGCAGCGCCGTGTGCCAAATGCCTCCTCCGATGATTTGTCGGCTACTTTGATTACCAGCTTGTTTAGATGTATACTTGGATATTCATATCTATCTGTATGATGATTGTGATGAATTTATATACTGTAAAACAAATGACTTAGACAACGAACTGCAATTAGCTTTAATAGCAATTTTATAACAGGTACCTACATAAAAGGACTGAGAGGGTGTGATAATGACATGAAAATGTATGTTTCAGCCAGAGCTATGCATTTCTTCTTTCTTTCTTATGTACGTAGGACTAATTTTTTAACCA
The DNA here is from genome assembly GCA_035043565.1 of Drosophila robusta. Taxonomy (NCBI): domain Eukaryota; kingdom Metazoa; phylum Arthropoda; class Insecta; order Diptera; family Drosophilidae; genus Drosophila; species Drosophila robusta. The sequence goes on along the minus strand of JAWNMW010000583.1, from coordinate 3,556,808 downwards.
GATTTGAGTTGTTTTATCTAATTTTTTAGTTATCATTATCCCTTTTTTTCCTTTTTTCCCAATGATTAATGTTAATTCGCTAACTGAAAATGTTGTACATACTCCAAATGTACAGAGTATCTATTGATCGAGTGTTGACGTTCAAAGCATTCTTTTTATAAAGCTGTCAAGAAATGTAAGCGAGCTGCTGTTTATTTTTATTTTTTAATACATTTTCAAAGTCCGTAGTTTGGGTGATTAAAGTATTTTAATTGCTTTATTGGCTCTTCGTTTCTCGACTAGTATTGACCAATTGGAATCGATTGGTGGCAACTGTTAACACCTGTCGTGGGCATTGGGTACGTTTTTATTATCAGGTATCCAGGTCAAGTCGGCTTGTCTATGGCTGTCATTTAATGCAAATTATTGCGCAATGTTTTAGCTTGTTCCATTACAAATTGGGGCTTGTGCAAGTGGCTAACGCATGTGGGCGTGGCCCCACTGTAAGCTATTGAGCACAAGGCGTTACTTCAATTTCGAATTCTTACCAAAGAGAACATACAATGTGTTAATTGACTGCGTGTTGCAGTTTGCCATGAACTGCAAGGAAGTCAGAATAACAATTGAGTTCACATGTGGGTTTACATTTTAGCCAAAATACCTAAATACATATATCTGCTAATGGAATTTTCAAGTTTTTAATTAAATTTGTTTGAAGTCGGTTTTGCAGTAAATATTATTATTATTATTTTTAAAGGACTTTGCGGAAAATAACTATTTTAATTCAAGAAAAAATGCTAAAAATATTTTGTTTTGCATGAAAGTGAGTTCAGTGTCGACCAAGTTGTTGGAGCTGGATATTTTTCATGAATTTAAAGCATTCCTACTTGTTTTATATCATTTATCAGGTTAATGAACGCGACCAAATTCAACTTCTCTCATTCAATTATCTTAGCAAGTACCAGAACCAGATTTCTACACTCTTCCATTGAGTCAGATAATTTTTTACCAAAAAATGTTACGCGATGTAGAAAAATGTTTCATCAAAATATAATATGAAGATATATTCTTAAAAAAATTAAGCTCGACGTGTTTTAGAACTGGAAAGTTGCTCATTGGAGAAAACATTTTTTAATTTATTTTTAGAAATACATCTTCACAAACGCATTCTACAAATCACACAATTTATTATTTAACTTTTATAAATACTTTTGCCAGGGCATTTGTTTATCGTTTGCAAAATATTTGTATTTTTATACTCGTTCACGAAGTGAAAAGAGTATATTAGGCCCGTGCAATAACCGTCATGCTGTCCGTCCGTCTGCCCGTATGAACGCCTCTATTCAAACGAGACTTCAAACTTGGAATAAGGGGAGAGTACATGATAGTTTATCAAAACATCCAAATAATTTTATTTGCAATAACGAAAATATATTTGAAATGCAGAATCAATCTAGAAGATAAACCATGAACATAATGCCAACAAACATGAAAATCGGTTCAATTTTGACAAAGTTATGGGCGTTTGAAATATGGGAGCTATGGATCCGGGAGCTTTACATGTCAAAATTGTTGTACATTTTTGATGATTTTTGACAAAAAATTCGACCCTCTCAGAATCGGGTTTAGTGTGGTTTTTTATACTAATTGTGACAACCACAATCGATTAAAAATAGAAATTCCGATTCTAAATTTTGAAAAAAAAATTTTTTCCAAAATGAGTAAGGGGGTACATGCTTTTTTTCCCAAAAAATTGAAAAAAAAATTATTTGCAATAATGCATATATTTTAAATGCAGAATCAATCTAGAGGATAAACCATGACCAAAATGCCATCAAACGTGAAAATCGGTTCAATTTTGACAAAGTTATGAGCGGTTGAAATATGGGAGCTATGGATCCAGGAGCTTTACATGTCAAAATTTTGACAATTATTGCATGATTTTTGACAACAAATTTGACCCTCTCAGAATCGGGTTTGGTGTGGTTTTTTATACTAATTGTGACAACCAAAACCGATTAAAAATGTAAATTTGCATTTCTAAATTTTGAAAAAGGCAAATTTTTGAATATGAGTGACTACTGTGTACTGTGAATGAGTATTCCACAGTCGGCTACGTCCGACTGCAACATTCTTACTTGTTGTTGCTTAGAGTTCTGTAAGCAAACCGCTTTTTTATCGCTGCCTCAAAATTAAAGTACTTAAATTAGCTTGCAATTTGAAACACTTGAAAACAACATATAAACATTCTTTTGTGAATATGCATAAGCAAGAAAGTTTATTATACACATTCGTATATTATTGCTAATAATAATTAACTGAGGCTAAATTTTTTCAGCAAATGTAGTACAAAAGACACTGTTGAAACCATACATACTGAAACTTACATTTTTTATTCTTCGTTTAACCAAATAAAATTTGTAACAGGTTAGCATTATCTAATAGAATGTTTATTTACAGACTACCAGAAGTTAGGAAAAATAATTTGTTTCATGATTCTAACCGTTTATAGAAAATAATTCGAATCACCTTTTTAAGGTAACCAGAGAATGTTAAGCAAAGTACCTTTCCAAATAATATAAATGAGCAGATATAATTAGAATAAAAGAGAAAAACAATATAAATACATTATTCTGATTTAGAAATCAAATATAGGTATAAAAACTAATATTTACGTAAATATAAATGACAATTTAAATATGAATAAAAATAAAATAAATATGTTATGAAAAAATGCTAATAAATAAAATAAATAATACAAATATTAGTTGTTCTTAGGTATGTTTTCTGAGTGCTCATATTTTAAAAGTTTTGTGAACAAAAGTTTTTTTTTAAACAATTCCTCAATTCAGTTCTAACTCCTGATGCTTGTTCGAGAAGCGTTCTTAATTTGAATTTAAGTGCCGGCAGCCCAGGGGCAATTAAATGAATTAACATTGCCCGAATGTTGTGTCGCGAAAGAGGTACGCGCTGACAAATGATCAGCTGTTGCAACGTGCCGTGTGCAGCGTGCAACTTGTTGCAACGCGCAACCTGTAAGCGAGCAACAAGGTTTGTGAACGACATCAATTAGCAAAGTTTTTAATGCGGTCGCATTTGGCGTGAAACTGCAAAAGAGCCAAGCAAGACAGAAATGCCAAGTAAAATGCGTAGAAAAACGCCTCGAGTCAATCAATTTAGCTGTGTGTCGAGCGACGCGTATTACAAGACAAAACGGCCACTTGCAACGTGGCCCGAGCCGGGACCGCGACCGGGCTGACTAGCCGCAGCCTCAGAGCCAGCTCCAAAGCCACAAAGTGTTGGCCACGCAGCCTTGGACGCAATGGAGCTGGCAGATTGCGATGTCGATGCCGATGCCGATGTCGATGCCAGATTGGAAGCCATTTGGAAAGGCGGCGTTCGCGGCAACTTACGCAAATTTTTTGTTGGACGCCGCCAGGCTCAAAGCAGATGGAGACCAGGCAGCGACAACTCCAACGCCGGCACACCCTAATGCTATCTGCCTTCTTGGTCTAAGACAGCGCTCGGGAGCTACCAATGGCTTTAATTGAAATCTGCGCTGCCCGGCCAACGAGTTTACGCATTCGAAAGGCCTGCGTTGTACGGGTAATTAAAAACTTGTCGTGCGTTTCGATACTTTTGAGATTGGGAAAGGTTTCAGTAACTAAGCCATTAGGATTGCTCAATTCATAAAAATTGAGAAATTAGGATAAGCGATCAAAGATTGGGTTAAGCATTAAGTAAATCTGAGATAGTAGTACAAACTATTGAAGTTGTCGAAAAACCAATTAGAAAATCAGTAAATCAGATCAGATAAAAGTACTAATGAAATGATATGCAATTATTTTTAAATATATTAGAATCAATACAATTAAAATATTCGTGAGGAAAGAACCAAAGAAGGGTTTTAAGAGAATATTTTATGTTACGTTTGCCTACTCTTAGAATTTGGAAAGTAATATTAATTAAAACATATTTACAAATTAAAAGGAAATATTACAAATTTCAGCAAAAAATCATTTTTTAATTATTTAACACTATGATATACATTTTGCAACGAGGTTTGATCTTATTAGGCGAATAAATGCAACTATAGTTAAGCTCCAGATTTTCAAACTAATTGAAAATATTCAGAAATAATATACAAAAATATTAATTTTTTTATTAATAGAACAGAAACAACTCGATGAGCACAGTATAAATATAGTTTCCAATTTGTTTACACAGTGTATTTATTAGATATGATGATTTTTAAACTTTAATATTTGTGGAATAAAAACCTTTAATTTTGCATGATAAAGATTTATCGACAAATATTTAAAAACTTTTTGTACTATACAATTTTACTTTGCTCTTATGTAGCATGTACAGGGAGAGAGTATACAGACTTCTGTATGCTGCACTGAAAACTGCATTGTTTTGTTGCCTGTTTTTTCTATGTTGCTTGCGGCGAACATTGCGTATACGCAACATTTGTCATACGACCGTTTTGTATGTTTTTTTTGAGATTAATTATTATGTTTGCGTTTCGCTGGTTTTTCACCTTTATCATGGAGCATGTGCAGCCTGATTGCATTGGAATTTTGGAGGATGTACAGCCGACTGCTTAGTGGTGAATGATTAATGCAATGCGGTTAGATGACTGGGAATTTTGGCAATTTGCGACACCCTCCTGACCGACTGGTCGGCTAAGCTCGCCAAATTATACCAGTTTATTAAACGGGTTTCATTAAGAGTAATGCCCCATGGCAACCTACAGAAAAAAAAAGCGGCAGCGGCATTTAATTGAAAATAAAAGTGACGCACTTTCAAGTCCCGCCCCGACTGCAGCTAACGAGATCTATGGACATTGCCCAATTGCAGGGTATGTGACGTGACATCCTGACAATGGCCGCTGCCCGGCTACTGGGTAACTTAATATGTGCACAGTGATTGCATTTTATGGCCCAATCTTGGCCACATTTCGCCCCTAGCAAAGTGAGCGGCAATCGCATTGGACACGCAGACCCAAAAAAAAATAAATCCAAGGATTTTAATTATTTGCACAAAAATCTAATTTCCGTCCCGAATATAACTGGGAGTCTGCTGCGGCTGCTGCGGCTGCTGCTGCTGCTGCTGCTGCTGCTGCTGCTGCTGTGCCTGATGCAATCGCACCTAAATGAAAGAAAAAATTGAGTGCCACGCAAAAGTTAACAACAAATCAAACGCTGCCCGCAGTTTGGCACAGTTTCTGGCGCAGGAGCAGCGAGTGGAAAATCAAACGACAAACGAAATTTATAGAGCGCGTAGAGAGACGCAAGCCGCTTAAATGGATGTGGATATGGTTGCTGTTGTTGTTGCTGTTGTTGCTGCGGTTGTTTTGGACCAGTCCCAGTCGCTGGCCCGAAGCGAGGTGCGTGCGACGTCACTCAATCAATGCAATTCATTCATCGAGCTTGCAACGGGCAGCGGGCAACGGGCAACGGCACGCGGTACCGCGAATTGAGACCTGAGACCCGAGACTCGAGACTTGCCTGAGATCCGAGACTGGATCCGCCTGCTCTGCCCTGGGCTAAGTGGCTTTCTGTGCCTCTCCATGCCTCTGGGACGTGGGCAAAGTGATGCGGTGATGCAACAACCTGCGATAGCACAAGCATTAAGTACACACTAAGTACACACACCAACACACACACACACACACACAGTGGCATTGCAGTCGGGTGTTGCCGATAGCGCAATACCCGTTCTCAATATAATAACAGTCAAATCGAGCCCAGAACCCGCCGCATATCTACACCGAGTGTACTAAACTTGAGTTATCCAACGCGAATTTAATGCAATGGTTAAAAACTGCAAGCAAATTTTAATAATTTATGCACTTTTATACACAAACATCAAAAATCGCTTAGTTTGCTGCTTCGATGTTGGGAAATTTTGGGGGCGGGTATTTTTGCGCAATTTTTTTCAGAAATCAGTTTAAAACATAGCAGCTATGGCGCTGAGTGTCTCACATGTCAATATTTTGTCAACTATAATTTTTCAATAAAAGTCTTAATACTTTATCTGCCGCAGGTATATACGTGTAAATATTCCAAGTTTGGGCACATGCCCAATATACTCTTTTCACATAGTTCGCAAGTATAAAAATGCGGGTTTAAGTTAAGAAAGATTTTTATTGGCCGGAAGCGTATCTTGAATTTCTTCTCTCATAAACAAAGTATCCTTATCAATACCGAATTTTTATCTTCCACTCATATCTTTTATTCAAGAAAATGAAACGGATTCCCTTTCGAAATAATTTATAGTATGTGATGACTATCATTCCAATTTAGATATTTTTGTCGGTATTCAATTAAAATAGCAAAAGACAAGTAAAAGCATTTTTTATAATTACATTTTTTATATTAATTTCCATCCATCTTCTTTATCTGCGAATATTTCGATTCCCTTTTGTTGCTGTCTCCAATTTATCGCTTATATCTCCTCCGCCACTGTCTGAACAATCTAAAGAAATATCAGACTCTTAACTCTAGGCGCAATTCACTTGGTGCCTGATGTCAGCTCTTGTGGCATATGTTTTTTTTCGGACACAAGCGACAGGCTCAACGAGCTCGTTGCAAGTTTCTGGCCAGCTCTTGTAGCTGCAGTTGTTGTTGCTGTTCGAACGTTTCCCCATGAATGCCGTTTTGTTTTTTATTCAATTTTGGCACACGCTACTGTGGCAAAAAAATGCGTTGGGTGCGTATGCAAAAAGAAAAACAGAACCCAAAAAAGATCACAAAAAACTTTTGCAAATGGGTCGCACAAAAAGTTGCGTATGGCCACATTTATTGATTTATTGTGGAGCTGGAGCGCATAATTTATTACAAATCTATTTGTGTTCGGCCAGCAGTAGGAATATGGCCATGTCCATGAGTATCTTGGGATTTGTGTGCGTTTTTGTGCGTGCCAGCTGATTTATAGAGCGGACCAAACAAAAGACTTAGGCAACAAACTCGCCTGCAAAGATATTGCAACAAAATGTGCAGATAAATGAGATTGGGCATCTTGGTATTACAAAATTCTAGTAATTAAGATAACATTCATATCATATGTCGAAAAGTAATTTTAAATAATATGGTATGTATTCAATCAGATGAGTATTAATTGCTCTAAAAAATATTTAATTTCTATGCGAGAAATAAATAGATAAAGAATATGCAACCCACGTATAGTTCTTCCTCCATAGACATATGATCATATATGTATAAATAACGGTCCCTTGTTCAGCATGCATTCTAAAGTTGTGAAACCTGTCTGGAGTGTCCAAGTCGCCAGTCACGTCGATGAATAGCCGTCACCTCTAAGATAGTGTGTTGAAAACCAGGTTATAAATCACAACTTATAATGCAAGTAATTGCAAATTTATTTTGTTTGTACATTTTATTCATTGATCTTAATTAATATATATTTTTAATGCAATTTAAACCTGTTTTCTTATTGATGGATAAATATATATTGAAATGCAAATTATTTACATCCCAAGAATTGTTCTTCTAGTTTTCTCTGGTGCTAAAGACCTAATCAGTTATAAATATATTTGATAAATTTTCTCAACTATTTAACATTTCCTGGATCTTTTTTGTCGTACCTTGATTCAGCATCAGATCAAGCTAAAAAAGTGGCTTAAGCTCGCAATTGCAACTCGTGACCCCTAAAACACGTTGTTAATAACTTAATTAAGCGCCATTTATGTAAACCAGGCGGGCAGCTGAAATATATTCCCATGAACTGCGCTGACTTGACGCCCACGCGCAACCTAAAACAACAGCAACAACAACAGCAACAGCTACGCTAACAAGAGCGACAACAGCAACAAAGGCAATTCTGGCCACACGCCACAATATTTGAGATCGCGCTGCTGGCAACTAGTCCACCCAGTGGCAGCACATTTGAACCTGCCGCCAGTTGTGGCAACTAGCAGCTTGCAACCTGCGACTTGCAACTGGCAGCTGTTGAATGCCGCGACTCCAACTTGATTAATATCATCAGGCAGTGTTTTGTTCGGCTCTCGGCTTGATAATAGGCGCCGGGCGGAGCTGTTAATGTCTGCTACCTTGGCACGAACCCCGCCCCCTTCCCATTCCCGTTCCCCTTTCCGTTCCCGTTCCCGAGAGAGTTATTGTTAATGGTCATGACAGCTGTTTAATGCGCTATTTAGCGACCGCCCAGCGACAATTGCCAACACTTTCCGCGGGCTCCTTTGGCTCTCTTCCCGCTCGTGTTTGTTTATTTGTTCATTTCACTAATCAGGTGCGGGCCATTATAGCGATTGGCTGCGGTAGCTGCGGTTGTGCCTTGGGCAACATGCAAGACACAGTCCATGCATGAAATATCACGCCAATTACGGGCCGCAGCCCGAGTTAACTGGAGTTGGATTGAGCCCAGTCAGCCAGTCTCGACAGCTCGCACAGTGGCTGCCGTAAGCGTGCGCCGCAAATTAAATCAATTAAATAACAAAAAGCAATACGCCGAAATTGATTTACACACTGAGCGTCCAAATCCAAATGCTCTAACAAAAGAAATAGCCAATAATAAACAGTTAATCATGCTATTATTGATATTTTAATTTTTTATTGCAAACTCGAGATACACTTACATTTGAAAAGAAACTTATCTGAATATATTGCTTAATATAGTTACCATATGAATCTGATCAACATTTTTAAAAACAAATTAGTTTAATAATTAATTTTAGTTGTTATTCGACTAATATGACATTATCCATTATTGATACACATATCAAATAAATATTAATTAAATTACATTTTTTAGTTTTATTTATATTTTGTTTGCTTTAAATTAAATTAAATTTTAATTAAATTAAATTGATTGATATATGTACAATAATTTGTTGTCTGCTTAGTTTTATTTTAATTTCAACTGTTTATAGTGTTAAACAAATAAATCACATGTGTAAAAATATTTTTGTAATTCTTTCTTAAGTTTATTTTTATTTCTTATAAATTAAGAATTGGGAAATTGGGAATTGTTTATTTTAAGCGTCAATTTAGAGTAGCTTGAGTCGCAGTAAATTACATCTCGACAGCTTAATGCGACAAGTCAACATGCTCTTTGAAGTCAGTAGGGTATTAACAGCCCACGGACAGAAATAAACAAAAAACGCTAGCCGTAAACGTTAAGTGATTTTCATCAATTATGTTTGCGTCTCATTAAACATTTATAAGACTGATTGGGGCTATTATTATGATGTCATAAACGCGCGTGTGTGTGCGTGTGTGTGTGTGTGTGTAACTGCGATATTAACTAATGTTCGTCTCTCTCTCTCTCTCTCCCTGCAGATGCCCCAGTACCGCTTGCTGCCCCAGCTGCCCAGGCTGCTGCTGCTCCTGGCCGCAGTGCAGCCAATCACAGCTGAGCCGGCCGGCTACCACTACGACCGTCCGTCGACGGGTCCAGCGGCGCCGTCCGCGCCCGGCTCCATCTACACCGGCCATCATTTTGCGCCGCTGCCGACGGTGCAGCCGCTGCCGCCGGTGCCGGCGCTGCCGCCGCTGCCCACGGGCCACGCCCCCTGGCGCACGGTCGCGCCCCGGCGCCCATCCTGAGCCGTTATCTGCCCGCAAAGCCGACCGCCTCCTACGTGAGCTCCTACGCGGCGCCGTCCTTCGGCCCGCCGCCCGCCTCGGTCAGCTACCACGGCCACGCGGCGCCCACGCAGCAGACGCTGCAGCAGCCCATCCACGTGGCCAGCGGCCCGGCGGCCGCGCAGCCGCTGCGCATTCCGTTCGGCAAGCAGGCGCTGTTCTCACCGGGCGAGTCGTACGTGGCCAACGGGCGCCAGCTGAAGCAGTACGCGGTCATCGAGATTATCGACAACGACCTCAGCGACAGCCCGGCGCCGTTCCTCAGCTCCGGCTTCTTCGATCGCTATCGGGCGCATTTGGGCGCCACCGGAACCGGCGCCACGGGCAGCGGCCTGCAGCTGTCGTCGCGGGCCAACGCCCTGGTGCTGGAGCAGCAGGCGCTGAGCCTGCAGCCGCGGGCGCAGTTCCAGGCCCAGGGCCAGGGTCAGAGCGATGCCATCGCCTTGGGCTCCGGCGGCCTGGGCTACATTCGCCTGCCCAATGGCAACGTGTACCTGGGCTCCGGGTCCCTGGGCTACATCAGCGGCCAGCAGCGGGTGGCCTCCGTTTTGGATGCACGCACCCGCTCCGAGTCCACCTCGGATGCGCTGCACTTCGGCCACGGCCCGTTGGGTGGTGCGGACAACTTCCTGCGATTTAAGTGAGGGAAATTCGGAGAGCGCCAGCTACCTGCTTCAATTTTGTACAATACACATATATTTTATTGTAAATATTTAAATGAAACAAAACATCAATTTTATTGTGTAGTTCTTAAGCCTTTTCTAAAACAATTTTGTACACATAATTGCAAACATTTCGTATGTTTTCCTATGCGCACCGCTAAATGTTGACAAAATAAATGCCTTGAGAATCGATAAAAAACAATTTATGTGCCATTTTATTGAATTTGTTTAGTTAATTTTATTGAGTTTGTAGTCTATTGATTTGTGGAACAGATTTGTATGTTGAAAATACTTAATAATTTGAATATTTCTTTGGCGCCATTCTAGTTAAAGTCGATACATTTGCTCATTAACAGTGTGACTGTTATCATAACAGTGCCATATCGAGCTTTACAGCAATCAATTTATTGAACAGTTTCGCACTCTAGCACAGCTTTTTTTTACATATAGTCATGCCTTTAATAAATAATACAAATTGTAAAATTTAAGTGCACACATTCATTCCATTTAGAAGTTTATTTATAACTAGCTACGCCACAATCAAATTGAATGTTAACAGCTACAGCTGATGTTTTTATGTCGCCAAACCAAACAGCCGTTTGCGACACTACCAGTGGCGCTGCCAACTTGTTGTGCGCAGCGCGTGTTGCTAGCGTGTGCATTATGAATACAAGCAGCTTAGCAACATTTCCTATCGATATATTCGATAGCGACGTGCCATCGACTTTGACCAGGTTGTAAATATTCTTCTTCGAAATTCGTGCCGAGCGGTTGTGCGCGTCGGACAAATCGAAAACGGCAAATGAGCGTTTTACCAATTGTGTTTAAACACTAAGCACACGCGCCGAAAGTAAAAGTTAACGCATGATTAGTGGCTAATCAATTTTGGAAAACAGCTGCAATTAATTAATCAACGAAAACAAATTGTTTTCCAAAACGAATAAACACATTTGGATGCTGTGTTAACAGCAACAAATACGACGACAGAAAGTTGTGTAAAAGTGTGTGTGGGAGTGTGTGTGTGTATAACAAAAAGAATTTGGTGCTGTATGTGTCCTTTGAAGGTTCCTCAAAGGTTGTATATGTATTGTGGAAAAGCTGAGCTGCAGCAGCGCAGCAGCGCAGGATAACGCATTAGTCATCAGCCAATAGCAGCAGCAGAGCAGCTGGCAGCGCAGTCAGCGCATCCCGTCCTAGCCGGCGGTCAATACGCACACAAAAAAGGAACAATAAAAACAAGAAAAGCTTCGACACTAACAACAACAACTTGTTCTCCATGCATTGTTTAACCCCTGCATGCGTGTAACAACAACAAGAACAACAACAACAGCAACAGCTAAAGGAAATTGAGAATGGAGCGTAAATTCACGCGCGGCTTGAATAAGCCGGGCATGGCCGCACAGCTGCGAGAGAGCGTCTCTCAGGTGGTGCGTGAGAGCGCCGTTTTGGTAAGTTTGACCGTTTGCCGTTATTGTTGTTGTGTTCTTGCATTTGCATTCGCTTTGGCTTCCCTTTTCTGTTTTCTAGCTGTGGAGTTGAATGCTGTGGGTGTGTCCCGTTGCATGCCCGTGTTTTATTGTTGTCTCAATTAAATAGCTGTATATTTATTTCGATTGTTGTATTTTGCGTACTATTTGCGAGCAGTCAAATTTTGTTTTTTTTTTTGTATTTGCGATTCCCTCACATTCTACACAAATTTCGTGTTCCCTTGCTCGCTTTTTAGTGTTGCAATGCAACGAATTTTCTTCAGTTTTGGCAAACGTCCAAATTGTTGGATTTCTGCGTTGTCTAATCATATTTTACATTCTATCTCGCTCTCGCAGCTAAACAAATCTTTTAGCACATTATTTTTGTATATATTCAGCTGAAACTTAACATTGCATAAGCAACAAAAACAACAACTGAAATAACAACAACCACAAATGTCAAGGGAGGGGCCCTACAGACAACTTTAATTCTCGACTTCTCAACTTGTTCTTGTCATCACGAGTTTACTCAGTTGTTGTTGCGCTCGCTCTCTCTCTGCTGCCAAGGCCGCGAGATTTGAAATACCGCAGCTTCCATTTATGTTTACATTCATGTTTGATATAATTGATAATGATGTTTGCCTAGAGACACTACAGTGAAACACGTCTAAAGCGTACTATCTTAGAAAACTGGAACTAATTTATTGCGCTGGCGTTAGGAAACCCGTTAAAGTCATATAGATAATCACTAGGCATACAATATGTATTGTGGGCTTAGTGAGATAATATAATAGCTCAGATTTGTTGCTACACACAGTGTACAGTTAGTTGTTTCTATTTATTTTTACAAGCCCCATAAATTTAAAACTTTTAAAAACCTTATCTATTATTTTATAGTCACAATTATATTATTATATATATTTGTGGACTCTTTTGATCGGTTTTTTTTTCGGATTAACAACTAATATAATTGCTTTGTCATCAATGCATATTCTTACAAAATTTAAAATTTTGGTTTGGAAATGTGAGAAAATGAATAATTTATTTAATTATATTTTATTTAGGATTGAGTTGACATTTTCAAGCTTAAGCAAACAAATAATCCATCGTTATTGGAGCTTGTGACTTGTGTTAATAAGGTTAATAAGGTTCTAAGAAATATATTTATATCCGATTGCTAGGTCCCCCGTTCACCTAACGCGGTTCCATATATGTACATATGTACACATACAACTATCATAAACACATAATAAGCAAACAATATAGATTGCTTTACTGATTATTTACAAGACTTGCCTTTAACAAGTTGTCCCCAATGTTTAGAAATGTATTTTAATAAATAAACAAAGCGGAACATTAAGTACTCCGCGGCTCTGTGTCAACCCTATTTGCTTGCTAATAAACAGACGAAATATGTCAGAGTTGAGCCAATGAACTTTTGTCTAACTACAGTGACCCCAAAACGCAATAAACCCAAAATGAGCAGCGGGTGTCAACATATTTAATTAATACGATTATCAGCATTGGGATGGAGTTGGAGATGGACAAATTTGTTGTGGGCAGCTGATAAGGTAATGTGACATCTGAGGCGTGCACTAAGGCAAATGTTTTATTTTAATTTGCTTGCCAAATCAAAAATGGGGGCAACGGAACAAAGTGAAATTTGGCAAAAAGCTACATGAGTTTGCGGTCATTCGATGTGCAACAGCCGTAACAAGCTGAAAGACACGATTCAACTCATTTAATCACATATTTGAACTATATACCTACTATTATTATAAGTATATACACACACTATTCTCTAAGGGCCAAAGAGTTGCTTTTGTGACAGCTTAACAGCGGGCTTTTGTTGAACCGGTTCATGGCTGCAAATCCAAAAATAATAAATGGTTCAAGGCAATGTCTTAGCTTGACGTTCAGTTCGTAAACCTTTTTTTACATCACTAAATATCATTTAATAATTATATATAATTTCTTTTACTTTTAAAAAAATGTTTTCGTTAACAAATTCAATATTTTCTAGCGACCTTTGAACTAAGGCAATTTTATTATTTTATTTCCTTATTTTTTTTGTTTTGTTATTTAAAATAAAATGGGGTTTTAAAGGGAGATGGATATGTCATAAATAGTTTGGGTTCCATTAAAGTCCAGTAGCATATTTCCCACTTGTTTTCATCTGTAATTTACGTGGGGAACAGAGTATTACGCAGTCGAAAAGTTTGTTTCAACGCTTTGACGTGCTTTTTTATTTTTATTATGGCCTGATTGATTGTCAATTGTCAGTTGACCAACTGCCGCTTTATAAGTTTCCATTTATGTATATATATAAATATATATCAGGTATCTATATGCACTCTCACTTACCGCATTATTACGCACTAATTGAATTAGTCAGAGTGAGGGAGGGGAAAAGAGATAAATATATAGAGGGCAGGGAAGCGTTGTGCCCACCCACGATATGGATCGCTTGGAGCCCACTCTAATTGGCATTGGAGCGCGTCTAATGTTGCCTCCCATAATTTGATTTTGTGTGCTGCGGGCCAAGTAATGTAATTAGCGAAACAGTTAGCAGCAGTCAGAGAATGCAGCATTCGATTTTTAGATGAAGTCACGCCCCGAACCACCAGATACGCCACATATATTATTTTTGATATTTGCAATGTTGAACCCAGAAAACATTGCAAACTGCTCGTAATTAAAAATATTTGTGCAATAGATATTAAATTCGGAATGTTTCTGAACTAAAAAGTTTTGTTTTGTTAGATCAGAATAAATTATTTTAAATTCTCGAAAAATAATAATAGGATTGAATGTTTAACCAAATTGAATTTCTGGCGTTAATCTGGATTTTAAAAAAGTGTATTTTATAGAACGCATTAGTTGTAGGTGCATCCATCTGCGATCCGTTTTCCCTCGCTGGTTGTGCAGTGTAAATTACACTTCCCCCTTATACTTTGTACTGCTAGTCTATAGTTTATATGCCTGTTGTTTATTAAAATGCCTGCTCTTAGCTGCTTATTGTTCACATGTGTGTTATACACGCAAACACATACATATATACATGTGTATCTAAATGTACAGATGCGATCTCAACTGCAATATGACACCACTAAAAGGGAATCTTGTGGGCCGCCAGTGAGTCTAAGCTTTAACATTGCGACTGTAGAATCCACAATTTGTGGGCAACCGAGCGATAAGGCTGGGAATTATGTAAGAAGTCGATTATAGTAAGCAAATGTCTCTGATAAGGCAGCAGCTGTACGAAATTGTGTAAATAGTTCTGTTTAAAGGCAAACTTTGCATTTATGGAACAGCTGTTAAAAATGCATACATTAATGTACTATATATGCATATTTATTTAGTTTCGTTTTGTTTGTTGCTTAGGCTTTAAAGGGGAGTACTGGGGTACACCATTTTTCCAGAAAACGGATGAGTACTAAGTATTTTACAATTTCGAATAAATAAACTTTGAAAGTGGACAACAATTAACATACTCAATATATATTTTTCAATAAACTGAAGAGGCTTTGGAAAATGTTTATGTATTATATATATTTTATAACCATAAATCCCATCTTTGCCTTTCTAATTCGCATAATTCCTGGAATATTTTAGCATTGATTTATGATATATGTGCGATTTGTATCCCCACAATAACGCATTTGTTTGTTTGGTATTTGTTTTTATTTTCTTCTTGTTCTGTTTTTGCCCACCTTTGGGCATGATGTCATCTTTCAATTATGTTGAGCACAAAAACATGCATTCTAAGCAGGGTTTCCATAAATGTACAATAATAACATCAGCATGCCCAAAGTCTCGCGCCAGATAAATAAACTGAACAGCTTTATTTTGAGTGTTAATTGTGTATCTGTATAGTTGGCGAGTACATGTACACTATATATACACTAGGTATACATATATGGAATTAGTATATAGTATGCACATAAATTATGTGTACAACTTTTATTGGCGGCACTCGTTTTGATATTATTTTAATTCATATTATTTTCTGTGCTATATCCATATGATATTCTCTTTGGATTCGCTCTCCTCATAATGTATATATTTATATTTATACATGTGTAGATGTTTTTGCTAAAGCGTTTCCTCTATTTAATCGGTCTACAGTCACACTCGTATTACCCATTTTTTCTGATCGTTTGCGAAAGTGACGCTTCACATGTTGAGCGCTTTTGTCACGGCTCAACTGCTTGGGGTCTGTTTGCTTATACCCTGTATTAAGCTGCTGAAAGGGGTGGATTATGTGTGCACAGGTTTCAAATTGCTGACAAAAGTTGGAAATAATAAGCAGACTCATTGAAAATAATTATCGTTATTATATTCAAAGTAACATCCAGGAATATGAATTTTTTATATATAATATTTAATTTATACTGTTAGAGTAAAATCAAAAATAATTGCTAACTTAATTGATTACTTAAAGAGAAAAAGTCTCACGCGTAGACATTATTATTTAATATTTAAATATATGTCTGATGTTTAAGAATATACAAACTAAATGGCTTTTATAGGGCATCGGGTAGTCAAAACTCGAACATACATCATGCTCATTTGTTTTCTCTCCCTCTCTCTATATGTGTTTATTGCTATAAAGGTAGACGTGTATTCTTTATTGTTTGTTTTCTGTATTTTTTCGTGCTGTTCAGTTGTTCGGCATAGTTTACCCGAGCGGAAGCATCGCCTCTGAACTTTTGACGTTTGTTTGAATGTGTGTGTGTGTGTGTTTGCGCTTTAATGAGCGCTGCATATACCTGATTCTGTTTACCTGCCTCATATTCAAACTAAGTATCAACATATTGTAGCCAATTCTATATGTGTTTCGGGCTCATTTAAAACTATTCTGTATATAATTAATTATATATATTTATAGCTATTTACCTGTTCATGTGTGTTATTTATATACGCATATATATGTACTATATAATCAAAGTTCAAGCTACTAAACAAACAGCTTGTACTAAACCAAGCCTATCTTAACTTTTCTTTGTCATTTTAGATACACTGCCCTGGAATCTATCAGCGCAGTCTCTCCATTTTGGTAAAGCACATTGATATAACAATTGCCGACCTTTTAACCCACTTACAAATACACTTCATATTTTATATACGTACCACACACTGAGAACAACAAAAGCTACAAGAAAAGTTTGACCTGAATTTGTTGCACATAATGTCAAAGGTTTTATTGATTCTCTTGAGGATGACCTTCAGCCTTCAGCCTGACTGAGGAATGCCTCCTTCATGATTAATGAATTATGAATGATTAATTCATGCCCGTCATGCATCATTTAAGTGTAATTTAATGTACCTCAGATAATCTCAACTCATAACTTTCAAGCACTTTCCATGCATACATCTACACACATAAGTCATGCGATTATTTTCCTGACTTTCCATACTCGAAGCCATTAAATGGTGTGTTCATCGTGTTGTTTTATATGCACAAGATGCAACTTTATCTAAATTTATATTGCCGCCCGCCTTTTAAGGCGAACGGGCTGACAGTCGTGCTAATATTGACATTGAAAATGGTGTCTAGTGGGAAAACTCGAAACCGAAACTCAAACCCAAACCCGAACCCGAAACCCGTTCCTACACTGACAGCAGTGAGAATGAGTCAAGTTTTTAGCTTTTCTATTTCTATGTTGATGAAAGAGGAAAAGTGAAAAACCGAAAAACTGCAGGTGCAATCAGTTTTAATGGTTTATGAGTTTTCTTATGGCTCTGCTTTATGTTGAGTCATGGCCACTGAATGCTCCACTTGGAGCGCAAATGGCCGAGGCGAGGGACCTTCGCCAAAACTATTGCACACAATTGATGCTAATCAAATAAATTGTTGATAATACATGCTCTTATTATTGTTGCAAACTTTGCCGGAATTGGCACAATTGTCAAAAGCGAAAGTCTAACTAAACAAAATAAAAAAAATTGAATTTTTTCGTTCATTTCGTATTGCTTTAGTATATATTTTGTGCGCACAAAGGCGAAAATCTTCACACGATTTTTGTGTTGTTTTTGTCTTGCTTAGATTTTTTGGGAATTTTTGCTCGCATTTCCACACAAAGAGAAATATTCTACATAAACAACGCATTTATAATTTTTTTTTTGCGGCTATGCTTTGTATTGGCCCCATCACTTGACCCATAATAAAAACATTTCTGCGAATTCGACACACTGCGCGTTTATACAAATTAATGCCATTTTAATTTATGTGCTCGCCTTGGATTTTCTGCACTGATAAATAATGTGCAGAACGAGAATTGAAGTGCCCGATAAACAAACATGTTATAGATCTCATTTCGATTGTGTGCACCCACAACAACTAGAAGAACAACAACTGGAATCGCGAAAGGTGTTTATCAACAAATGTTTGAGCAGGGTCTATTAACTTTTAAAGCTTTAAGATTCCGACTGGGTGAAAGGTGCGAATATAGCAGCTGTTACATGCTTGATAATTAAAGAGCTGTTAAAGGTTGTAAAACACCCAAACAGCTGGTTTCTCTAATTTGTTAAACATTTAGTAACAATGATTGTAAATATATTATATATTATAACTTGAATCAAATTTTTGTAGGGCGTATGTTTATGATTATAGATATATGTAATAGTTGAAAGATATGAAAGATAAGATACAACACTAACAATATGCGATCGTTTAATATTATTAAAGTTGTACCTTAAGAGATCGAAAGGATGAGAAATTCTGTTTAATTTCTGGGAAATCTCAAAGAGTTTATAAGATCATTAAGTGTAGGAAGAACAATATTATATGTTCATATTAATAACAATATAATCATTAAAATCTTTTCCCATTAAAGTATATTATCTCATAAATATAAAAATTATAATTTCGTTTATTCTTATACTCACATCAAACTTAATTAAAATATTTTCCATTGTTTCCACTTATTAAAATGTAAATTTGTAATATAAATACATTTGTATATGTTGCCATTAAGATGGAAATAAATTTGCATGCATTTTTTGATGTCGATTTCGAAGGCCCTAATAGCCAGTGCTATTTATAAGGGCCAAAATAATATATTGTAAATTTATTCTACAATGTAAAATAAATAAAAGTAATTAAAAATTTTAATAATCATAGTGAACATTTTTTAATCATGCAAAATATTTAATATTCTAACACAATAATACATATGAATAGAAGAGTTTTCTGTGTATAATTCTATATTTGTTGTACTCAGTAGCTCTGTCTCTTTGAATTAGAACAGCAGGGCCGTCAACTTTCTACAAAGGCCCTACAAGTACAAGCAAACATACATGCATAAACATACACAATACATCCAAAGGTCGCTGACTTGTCCCATTGTGCTTTATGTGTCCACAAACCCTTTTACCCAGTTACAAAAAAAAAATGCAAAAATCAGAATGCGAATGAAATCTACTGAAAGCACGACAGATCCAAACTCTGACTTCAGCACAGAGAGACAAAGCTTGTATTGTCGAGAGCTCCATACGGAAGCGAGTTAACTATTTTTAAATTTTTTTTATTTTTTTTTTTAGCTTAGTAACTGTGTCAGCTTGAGAGTCGAGACACAACACACGTTGTCTATACTAATGTGTCATGCTGAATACTGAATATTTGCCAACTTACTTTGCAGATACATAGATAGATGTCTACATGAGCTCGAACAAATTTCTATAGCAAGTGCTAACAGCTTGCTCACACATTTCGCACGCACCCCACTCGCAAGCCCCTCCTCCTTCCCCCTTCCCCCTTCCCCATTCCCCCTTAACTGTGTGCACCGCCCGCAAATGTGAATGACATTTGCACAAATATTGGCAATTGGGGAAAATGTTGACGATGGTCGTAAAAAATGATTGTTGCGCATCTGAGAAAATGCATTTGAATTTTACGATGCGATAGTATTTCCATGCACATGTTTTTAATAATAGAAGTGCAAATGGGGTAGCGGATGCAGGGTGGGGGAAGGGGTGTTAGTTTGAAGAACGCCTGTAAACAAGTTAAATGAGACAAAGTTAAATTAAAGTTGAAGTTGCTGCAGTTGCGGGGGGATGCAGCTTCTTTGGTTATTATGCAATGGAGCAAAGTGCAACAACAACAATAATTACGCTGAGAGAGTTGTCAACAAGCAACAATAACAACAACAACAACAACAACGGCAACGGCAACTGTCAACACACAAAAGTCGCAGACGTTCGCAAATAACAAAAGTGCGAGATGCGCAAAGAGAAAGGGTAAATGTAGGAGAGAGGGGAGTAGTGGGGTCGGGAAGGGGGTAACTTACATTGAGTGGAGTGCGATGGCACCTAAACAGTTTATGGATTGGCTTTTGGGGCGTGGCTGTGTGTGGGCGGTGTGACGTTTCCTCTATGCATATTTTCCATGAAAGTTCATTAGAAATGTGCAAATAGACAAATGCATAAATTATAGGAAAAAATTAGAAATTGTTTAATCTGTTTAAGCTGCATTGTCTAGAAATAAATATTTCAGTATTTGCAGTTTTGTTTAAATAATTTTAAAATTAAAAAGCTTAATTATTATTTGCAATGTGAATAACCTGTATTAGCTGTTTAATTTATTAACAGTGACTGTAATTATTCGTACGTAAATTAAAGTATATACCTGATTTCGAAAAGAACATTTTATTATATATATATTAACTTATAATCACACTTAGCCGAAACTTCTTAAGACGTCAATTAGTTCTTATCTCATATAAAACTCGAGTTTTTCTAATCTCTCTCGCAAGGCAGTAAAATAGCATTCATAAACCAAAACCCTCATAAACAAACAAACAACAATACAGCTGATTTTGACCCAAACACAGTTTCAACCTTTGTCACTGGATACATATTTGCATAGCTATCTATTATATGTGAAGTCTCTAGCAGTTCCAGCAGCTATCATTAACATTTTCAGACCTTTTGGATGCTTAATGAAGTACGTAACCTGCTAGCTTAACCTCTCAAGGTCAAATACTGCACTTAACTCCATTTACTGAGTACTTCCCACCTTGGCAACTTTTGCGGCTTTACTTTAAAAATGTATTTCGCCCTGCGGCAGTTGCTCAACCGCTTTTGCCGACCGGCTTGACAACAACCAAAGCAACAACAACAACATATAAAAGAACTTCAAATACAAGCTACGATGGGGAGGGGGTGGGGGGTCCAGCCTTGAGGACAACTTTAAAGCAAACAGCAGCAAAAAACAAGACATGGAAAAGCAAGTGCAATAAAGAGTAGAAAGAGCACAAAAAGTTCCCACGCGACAAAAGTGAAAAACTAATCGTATATAACAACAACAACAGCAGTAAATAAACGACATACTACAACAATAATAACACGTATAATTTTTCAATTCTGGTGCAGCATTGAAAAAACAGCGAGGAAACAAGTAGGAAAGCACTAGTTAAACAAGCTCGACTAGCGAGTACCCTGTATGTAAATTTGATAAAATAAGATATGTTATTAGACCCTATACGCAGTGGAATCACAGAATTTGTAGGGTATCATCAGTGATAAAGTTTTTTATTGCTCTCCTAACTTGCTCTCTGCTCTTCTGTGGTCAAAAAAACGTTTGCTTGGCATATAAAAAATATATTAATTATTAATAATACTATATATAGAATACTCCTTCACACACATTCTAAAGGGTATGCGAAAAATAATTAAGCACGTTCATAGCTCTAGAAAGGCTGCGTAAAATCGTATTAAAGAAAGTAAAAGAAAAGCAAACACAGAAGTAAAAACATTTTTGGAGCAAAAAGCATGGTATGACAAACATTGTGAAAAGAATATTGCGACGTCTTCAATCTAAACTCGTAATTGCCCCCGTCTACAATTTAATGAACGTTGCTTGGCGTCTGCTTGGGAAAGTTGACAGTTTCAGTGCAGTTGCTGTTTCTACAGGAAAATTGGGTGTGTGTGTGTGTGCATGTGTGTATACACAAACACATTTACACATTCATTGATGCGGCTACTTTCTAAAAAGTACTTAGCACTTTCAATTGTATAAACTCAGCCATAAATAGTTGTAAAACAACGGACAAGAACCTGTCAGCGCCTGTCGACTAACTAATTATGGCCAAGACACCAAAAGCAGCTTTTCTTTTGCTGAGTGTGAAATAAGCGTTAATTAAGCAGATGGCCAAAAGTCTCTCTAAATGTCTCCCATTAATTGCTCAATTGTCGACAGTCTTTTGAGAGTTGAATAAACCACTTAAGCTGCAGCTTGAACTTTTGCGAGTGGTGCACAGACGTCGACGCACCCACCATAATCCACCAAAGTTGCCATTTAGGTGGAAAACAAGTTTCAAGAACCTAAAAGCCGCTTCAGACTGCGAAGCTGATCTTTAAAGACACACTGGGCCTTAAAGTGGTATAAAATCGTTGTTGTGTGGATATCCAATCTATTAGATACCCCTTAAAGAAGTTGATTGATTAACCAGCTCATGATTTAATGAAATATGGAATTCTTAGGTACAAATTGTTTAATTCTATTCAATTATAAAGATTTAAACTTTATGAAACCTAATTAAATGTAATTTATTAGCTTGAGATTCAGTTAATTTATTTCTTAAAGATGTACACATTGTTGTTGTTTTCTGAGAATTTTAAGAAATTTATAAATAAACTATAAGAATCTTAAAATATATTTTTATATATATCGATAAAGTAATAAATCAAATTTCCAATAAATCAAATACCGTTCTTGGAAATCGCTTAAGCCTCTTGATTTTATGAAAATAATTTCATTATTAAGGCACAATAATATTATTTGTCTGATTTATACGTTTTTGGATAAGAATAAATTCTTATTTATATGAATTAAAATTCATTGTGCTCTATACAATTAGTTATTTAAGGATTATTATTTAACAACTTTAAATTTCACAAGATTAAATTTGCAAATGAGCCCTGATTAAAAACGTATTTAATTAACTACATAAATTAGAATTTGTATAGAATAATATATGTTCTCTAAGTTAATTTTGTAAACAACTAATTTCCAATTGCCAATAACCTTAGTTTTTTAGTAGGAGGCTTAGCGAAATATATCTCACTTATTTAAACCGAATTAATGATGTCTATATGAATGTATATCGCTTATTTCATATGCATTAATTTCTGACACTGCATGTTTTAATTTTCTGAAGAATTATTAACCCATTATAGAGTACAGCATATTGTTACTTAGCGCCATCATAATAATGCATTATGCAAGCGAATGAAAGTCTTGCGGCACTTTTACCCACTTGAGGATTGCGTCATGCGATGCGATTAGTGCATTATAATATGTGTGTATATAATGCCATGGTTATCGGCATTATTCGAAATGATTTAAATGAGCCGTAGTTGCCCGACATCATCGGATCGCATTGTGCGCAAATGAACAAAAAGCCATCTAATGAATGCCTCTAAACTGGCGAACGTGTTTCGGGCTTGAATTGAACGCCTAATGATAAACTTCCTCATTTGTGGAATCGCGCATGTAAATTTGCTTACAAATCGTAAAGCAATTTGTATCGGGATTTTAGACTTAAGACCGTCGACGGAGACTGGGTGAAATTTGTTTTTGCCATATTACAAAAGCTTCTTTTATTCCAATACAATTCAGTAGAATTGTCCGGCAGTTTAGAAAGCACAACTTTGTCAAATCGATTGTCAAAGTTATTTTAACTTATGCGAAAGATTTTCAAAAGCCCAAATGGAATTTGCCGCTTGTGACATGGTCACATGGTCTACAAATCAACAACAGCAAATGGTCAAATTCCAGCGCAATATTTGCTGACCAGCAAATATAGAAATTACGCCAAAGCTAAAGTCCAGTTAACACGTTTTCAGTTACACTTATGTACATATTTGACGGCCCAAAGTTTCAGGTTCGTTGAACCAAAGCCTGCCCTGATGATGACCAAAACAAAACCGTCGCGCCTTTTGCGGCCTTTTCCGCTGCGTCACTTGGGAAACCGGCCCCAGTGACAGCCACAGATAAAATGAAACTTTATAAAAATACAAAAATATCCAAACACACACAGATACACACACGCACACATCCAGCCATATCATATGATGACATTGCTATGCAAGGCATTTATTTTATCAGCGGAATTCTGCGCCCTTTTTATGGCTCAAGTTAGCATGCAAATTCTCAGCGCATTCTGGCGATGTTTATATAAAAAATTATACAATAATGTGAATGAAAACAACTGCAAAAGGAAGTGGCGACAAAGCGCGTGAATCGTTCTATAGAGTTGGCACTGAGTACAGCATTGAATACAATATATATATGTATATTCGACAATCTTTATCAGCGCACAGCATTCTCGTTAGATGAGTGGTATAAGTTAGTATTCGGATGTGAATTCCTGGTTAGTGTATGAAGAAAGTCTTTAGAAAACTTCATTTTAATGTTTATTTTGTTTTTCCTTAAATGGGATGCCATAGTTCATAATTTTTATAATACCATGTCTATGAATTAATCGGTGCTCGCTCCGAAACTGGGAATTTGAACTTTTCTCGACAAAGTATTGTCAAGAAATTGCTTTGTTTTTCTATTTGAAAGCAAAATTGACTTCAACCCACTTATATAAGTTACTTATATAATCTCGTTATAAATTTCAAAGAACCAACAGCACTCATAAACTACTCAGTTTGAGTTTATTTGAATGCTTTAATGTCGCTAAATATACTGTTAAAATTCTGGTTAACAAACCGTTGGCTCAATTTCTCGCACTCTACAAACTGCCAGTTGAATAAATTCGCTTTTTAATATCTGGCTAAAATACAACCGGTTAATTGTGGTATCACTAAAAAACGGAGGCCTGTTTATCAACACCGGTTAATTAAAATGACCTGATTTGTTTTTGCTCAAATTGAGTATATTTTGGTTAAAAGTGTAACAGCCAGGAAGGAAATCATTATATAAATTTTATTTGGATAGGGAAACACATGTGGTCGATATGGATTCAGCCCACAGAGCAAGTGAATAAAATAAACATATACAGTATTTATATAAAAGAATTATATCACTCAGCCATAAACATACTAATCTTCTGATTTTATGCTCCGAATAGCAGCTCACGACCCAAATTTTGATATATATTTAAGAATATAGAAAAAATTGTTTTCTCTTTCTGATTATATTACTGACTGACCACAATCAGTAAAGTCCATTAGAGCTATAAAGAATTCAGCTCTTGAAAATGGCAAAACTTTTAGTGGTTTTATAGTGGATCACTTTGGCCGTCCTATAAAAACAATGGCATCAATCAAAACGTTTGCTTTTTTTCAATTTTTCGTAAAGTGTAAAAAAGTTTTATAGAATATATACCATTTGCTGTTTATCTCTTGATGGTTTCAGTGTGGGTCAAAAGTTCGCCAGACGCAGCAAACTAAATTTAGTCAGAACTTTTCCATAGACCCATAATGCAAATCACTTTCGGGGGGCTGCTGGGGCAGACCACTTCAATGGTTTCCAATTCACTTCAAAGCAAAACAAAAAGAAAATACAAATTTCACTCCCCCCCCCCCGCGGCTCAAGATCTTTTTATATGAAAAGGCGGCTGCATTGTTGCAATTTAAATTGATTGGAGTAGGTAGTGTGGGGGGGGGGGGGGGGGGATAGCGACCTAGCCCTGCTCAAGTGACATTGTGGGGCTGCACTCAGACATGGCGTGGCCAGGGCTGGCGATTCAAACGCTTGCCATATCGAAATCAATGAGCGCCCCTTTCGGCTCGGTCATTGCCATTACCATAGCCGTCGAACATTAACCATAACCAGCGACAAGTAGCCCGCACCACTGGGCAGCCGCCGCATGCCACTTGGCTTGCTCCACTGCAATTGCATGGCCAGGCATACGAAATCATCACGTTTCGTGGTGGCGCCCCAAACCCAACCCATATCATGATGATAGCGTTTGCTTTCTGATGATGATGCTGCTGCTGCTGTTGTTGATGCCTTCTGCTCAGGTTTCACGCCTAGCCAGGCAGCTGGACCAGTTGTTGTTGTTTTTGTGGTTGGCCGCTGCGGCTTTCGTTGCCTGTCAGTTTCTTATTTTACAACAAATTTGCGTGTTGGGCTATGTATTTAGATCTGATAGTTAGTGCCTATATTGACTGATATGAACAAGTTTTTTCGCTTGTTGGCATTTTCGCAACGCCCATCACTTTTAATATCCTCTACTCTTGTCTGCGTAACTAGCTGACAAAGATCGAACTAAGCTACAGCTAGTTCAGATCTCTGCAAAGCCTGTTTTCTAATGTTAATGTCAAAAATGCATATAAGCTGTCATAAATTCTATTATTTTGTATTTTCCGAATGTGAGCAATAAATAAGTAACATAAATAAATATATATGAGCTACAAGTTGGCAGAGCGACACGACTAATTGTATATTTATGCTTAAATGTCAATAACTATCTTCATGTCCATTATTCAACAGTTAGATGAACTGGCTGGTAAATTTAGCTACGCAAATTTAGCATAGGGTATTTCAACAGTGTTAATTTGGACGAAAAAACTTTGTGAAGCATTCGATAACTGATATACAAAATATATACAACTTAAATAAAATATATTTTTTTTACATTTTCAAATTTGTATTCTACATTTGTATTAACAAGTAGTAAGTTTCTATTATAAAAGAAAAATTTAAATTTGTATGAAAGCGCTTTTACTTTTGCGAAATGTATTACATTTAATTTAAAAGCAACACTCATAATTCTATTTATATTTATTTTTGTTTATTTTTTATATTATATCTTATATGACGCCTGTTAAATTACTCAGCCGTGTCTCATGTTGTATATCTTATATAAATGTTTATACCTCTTAAAGTTACTACGATTACGTGGCAAGCCGAACAATACCTTTTTTTCATTCTACGGATAGTATTACAGGGTATATACCATATATAGTGGTTGTTCAATTTGTGTGTTGTTGTTTGGCTGCCCAATTGATTTGGTAATTGCTTTGCGTAATGCGCGATGCACTTGTCAACGCCGCCGGCTCAGACTTTTGAGGAGGGGATTTAATTACGCAAGCGACGCAGGCAATTTGCATGCAGTGCGTGAACCGAGAGAGGGGGCGAAAAAGACTGAAGGAGAGAGCCGCTGTAACTTGGGCCTATACGGTAAATGCTTTTCACATGTGACAGGCAATCGGCGCGTCCAGGCGCCAAGTGCATTGACTTGAAGCTAAATGAAACGCCTACGGCTACAGGCTGCTCTGCGTATAAGAAACCAGCATTTGCATTTGCTGGCGTGATTGTTTTTTCGTACAAAGACTCTTGAACAGAAAGTTTGTATATAAATGGAATAGCTTGAAATTGAAAGTTCATATGCAAATTCTTGAAATGTATGCAAGTTTTTTTAAAGCTCTTCAGAGCTTCTGCTTCACCTTTTTCCACTTTTGATTAGATTAATTATATAAACTTTTAGCAGATTTCACTAAAATCTTTGGCTATAAATTTTATTTACAACTCAATAGGAAATCTTTTCTATTGAATCTCACATATTTAGTGTGTTTCGTAACATTCTTGTGAATTAAGCATTGAGGTTCAGTTTAGTTATGACACATAATTTATTCTTTTCCGTATTTATGGGGGACGAACGAACTCTTAGCAATCGCTATATGGCCTGTTCGCAGCCCAACCCTTTTGGCAGCCACAACCTGTGACAAACCTTTCTTTATTGCTGCACATCTACGCAGTTATCACACGATGCTACCATTACCCCACACGAACTGAAGCCAGAGCCCAGCCCAGGCTTGGGTTCACGTCAAACGACAACAGACACCGGAAATGACACTTTAACCTTTCAGGCTGGCGCCGTGTCATAAAGGGTTGGGCCATTTAATATCACCTGCTGCGCAGCAGTCAACACGGGCACAGCTCCACGGTGCCACCTCCATGGTGTCATCGTGGCCAAGATCTAAAACTGAAAAGCGCAAAAATAAAACAGCTCGTGTATTGGCTGCGGGGCATTGCAAAATGCCAAATGGCTAAACAAAATCGATTTGTTTATGCCAATGGTGCGGCCCACGCCGACGTGGATGGCATGGAGCACATCATTAGAAGTTACACCCGCCGCTAGACACAACAAAATCAAACGGTCTACGGCTAACGGAGACGTCGACATCCGCTGTGTAATGCGGTCAAGGTCTGAACATTTTCGGTGGCAGGGGAGGATGGCTATAGAAAAATAGCCATAAATTTATGGCGTGCCTTGGTTCAATAAATTCTTCGAGCGGTGCATGAATCGGGAAATGCGTATGGGATTGGGTATTGTGTATAGGCACGGGCATGGGGAATTCTGTCATTGGGGGAGGTATCCAAAAATAGATGCGCTTTGCTTTTACAAGTGGCACACATAAATTAGCGAAAATCTAACCAAAAATATCATCTCACCCTCTCTACTTGCAGAGCAAGCCACTCGTCGTGGAGCCGATCGACTTTGAAGCCTTTATAGCCAAAAATAAAACACTCATTCAAAATGATCCGCAGCGGGAGTTGCTTATCTATCCAGCAGACGATGTCTCGGTAAGTCTCTTGGCAAAGCGTCTAAAAGCCACATTGAATAATTTATTCATTTGAATTTGGGATTCATAAAACTTTTACTTTCGTTTAACTCGGAATAAAATGCGGCGTCGTAAATTATTGATTAATACCACCAAGCAGTATTCACCATACAATATGCATTATACGTTCAGCTGCAATGCGTAGTGAGAAAATTGTATAAAAGGGATCTAAGAATAATACCTATTAATAGGTCATTGTTATATTGTTTCTGTTTAAAAGTTGATTACACTGATTTTAATGTTATTCTGTATTTAAAATACCTTTCAATACACTTTAGTTAAAATAGGTATTTAAAAAAAGAGAATTACATTTTACAAAGCCTTCACTATTCTCATAACAGAGTAATATTCTTCTTTTTTCAATGCTTTCTTACACATTTTTCTTGAGTAATTTTGAGTCGAGTATAATTAAAATATTTATTTTTGATTTCAAAGATATAAAAAGTAAACTTTTCCCAAGAACAAGAACAGTTTAAAGTTACTAGCTTTGGATTTCAATAGATTTAACAGACTTGCAAGTACTATATCCAATATGCAGATTCGTTATAAATAATCTGTGTCGACTTTTATTAACCTAGCTTCGAAATTGATAAGCAAAGTTGTCACATATTTAAAAGGGTATCACAAGTTCTTCTTCCCTACTTTAAAATTTGCAATAAATACATCTAATTCATTGCGACGCCATTGTTATTGCAGGAGATCGTCATGCCGCGTAAGCAGCGCACCAATGCCAAATCTGTGGCGGATCGGTTTGAGCCACCGAACGAGGCAATCGTTTGTCCATTGCACGGCGCCGCGGTGCTGAGCAGCAACGGCCACAGCCAGGTGAGCCGGCAGAGCAGCCTGCAGTCGAACGGGAGCCTCCACAATGGCCACAGCAGCAACACCAGTCTGTCCAACGGGAATGGCCAATTGTCGCGCAAGAGTTCACAGTGCTCGAATGGCTCGACGAGTCGAAAGATGTCCCAGGAGTCGTCCTACGAATCAGCGTTATCCTCGACCACGCTGCGCTCGCACCTGGCGCAGCCCGAGGAGGTGGACGAGTACGCGGACGAGGAGCCGGCAGCCGGCGCGGATGGGCCCGATGCACATGCGCTGGGCACGCGTGCCGAGTGCACGCGATTTACGCGCCAGGCGCTGTACACGTATCGTGCCAAGAATCATCTCATCCACTACAAGTACAGTGCCTATGGCGGCAACTGTCATGATCTGCCCAGGTGAGCGTTTTGGCCAATTCAATCGAGTGTCTCTTTTGACTTTGTTTCTTTCTTTGTTCGCAGCACGTCGCCCGCCGAGGAGCTGCTGGAGGAGCTGTACGAAATCGATGCCGATCAGGATCGCATCGATGAGCAGATGACGCGATCTCAGGCGGATACCATCACCAAGCAGGGCTATCTGTTGAAGGGGCCCGACTCGGCCGCGGATCGCATGTTCGCCAACATTGGCAACAAGTCCTTCAAGCGCCGCTATTGCTATCTGCGCCAGGAGATCGATGGCACCTACATGCTCGAGCTGCACAAGGATGAGAAACAGGGCGAGGCCAAGGCCACCATTGTCATGGACTTTTGCACAGAAGTCGTGCAGGTGATTCCAGCTCCGCCAGCTGCCCGTGCTTTATCCGAGCTCCAACTAATATCTGTTTTCTCTCACAGAATCCGAAACGTGGTCGCTTCTGTTTTGAGCTGCGCATGACAGCTGGCCACAAATCGTTTACGCTGGCCGCCGAAAACGAGCAGGACTTCAAGGATTGGCTGAGCAAGCTGTCCTCGGTGCTGGCGCAGAACAAGGCGCAGGAGGAGAAACGCAACGCCTCGCTCGAACGCCAGCCGACGCCTCAACTGCAGCCGCCGGCCCTGGAGCCGCCCACCTTTGGCACGCTGAAGGGCCTGGACCAGTCGCTGCATCCGCAGCTGATGAAATACGGACGGGAAACGGATCACTCCATCGCGCAGGCGCGACGCGAGCAGCGACGCCGTCTCTTCGCCTGCTACCAGAGTCCCAACAAGGCCGTCGCCCACGACAACGTCGACCAGTATCGCGAACACTTCGGCACACGCATCCTGCTCAGCTGCCATTGGCTGCGCTTTCGCCTGCAGTGCCATCCGGCCGACGTGTCGGATGGCGCCGGCGGCGAGCAGCTGTGCCAGGTGGAGCCCTACATCACCAGCCTGGCGCTGTACGATGCCAAGGCCGGGCGCAAGCTAACCGAAAGTTTCCACTTCAACATCAACGAGTCGGCGGCGGCGCAGCTGCTGCCCAATACGCCGGTGCCCACCTCCGTGGCGGGCTGCGGCATGCCCAGGCGCAGTGCGGAGAGCGACGAGCGCGCCGCCCAGGCGCCACACTCGCTGTTCGACGGCGTCTCCTCGGAGCTGCTGCGCTGTCCGCGCCACCAGTTCCAGCTGCTGCGCCAGTGCCTGCTGTCGGTGAGCGCGCCGCACGCGGACATCTATCTGGTGCTGCGCGTCGAGAAGGTGCTGCAGTGCAGCATCGCCCAGGCGGCCGAGCCGTATTTGAAGGCCGCCCGCGACGCCAAGCTGGGCCAGAAGGTGCACAAGGCGGCCAGGAGCTGTGCCCAGCACATTGGCCACTATCGCCAGCCGTTCGCGTGGGCCGCACGGCCCCTGTTCAAGGCCTACAGCCATGAGCTGGACGTCGAGTCGCAGGGCGTATTCGAGTTCAATACGCTCTATCGCCAGGAGCTGCCCAAGCTGCGCGATGAGGAGCTGCTCAAGCTGCTGGCCGACTACCGCAAGCCGGAGAAGCTCAGCAAGCTGACCATTATACCGGGCCTGATGCATCTGCGGCTGCACCTGCTGGATCAGACGGCGCCCTGCGGGCTCAGCAAGTCCCTGGCGCCCCTGGCCAGCTTCAGCGCCTCCGCCAAGCAGCCGCTCACCCTGGAAATCGCCGAGTTTCAAAGCCAAACGGAACGCGACGCCCATCCGTACACCAACTTCTGTAACCATCTCTACGTGTATCCCCTCAGCCTGCAGTTCGACAGCCAGAAATTGTTCTCGCGCGCCCGGAATATCACCGTCGTCGTCGAGCTGCGAGATGGCGATGGCGAGTACAGTAAACCCCTCAAGGTAAACAAATGCGAACTGATTTTACTGTTTACAAATTGTGTTCTTAAAATCGATGGTTATCGACCAAGCGGCAAGGGAAAAGTAAACATCTAGCTGACTTGATCCAATAATAATACTACCATAATATTTCTATATAGTATTTATCTAAAATAGGTCACTATATTTCTATATAATATTCATCTAAAATAGGTCACTTCAAAGTCTGCCAGCTTACCAGTACAATATTCCTTTTTTATTTTCATTCTCAATGGGTGAGGGCATCTACTAGTCGTGCACTATCGTCTAGAGCACTATTTTTTGCTTAACTGATGAAAATTTTAAATGGTGAAATAAACGAAAAACATATTTTTTAAATTGAAAAATGATAAATAAAAACATATTTGTTAAATAACTGTGGTTAAATTTACATTACATAAAAATAATTTAGAAACTTAACTGATTTGTGAAAGATGTGTGGGCAAATTTAGATTTTCTTTGGCTAAAAATCAATTGCTGCTTTCTAGTCATATTCCAAAATCTTTTCAAATAGTGTATCAATAATTTATTTTGGTAAAATCCAGGCTATATTAGCCGGATTAGGTTATATTAATATGGACTCATTGTCGCGCTTTAAATACCCCTAGTCTAAGCCTTCTTTTGCTATTCTTGACTAATCGCATCTACGCTCATTTGCAGTGCATCTATGGTCGACCGGGTCAGGATTTGTTGGTGTCCCAGATCGCCTGCCCGGTGTTGCATCACAACCAGACGCCCACGTGGTACGAGGAGATCAAGCTGCGTCTGCCGCTGGGCCTCTTTCCGGAGCACCACCTGCTCTTCTCCTTCTACCACGTGTCCTGCAACCTGAGCAAGAAACGCGACGCACACGCGGCCTTCGAGACGCCCATCGGGTATGCCTGGCTGCCGTTGCTGCAGAAGAATCGCATCTCTTTGGAGGAGCAGCTGCTGCCTGTGGCCGCGACGTTGCCCGTGGGCTATCTATCCATACAGCCCCTGGGCTGGGGAAAGGGGTAAGTTGCTGCTGCTGTTGTTGTTGTCGCTGCCCGCCGCCGATCATCGACTCATGCATCGTTTTGTGTTCTTGATCCACATCCATTCCTTGCTTGCCTAACCAAAAACAAACCTGCTCTCTGTGTTCTCTTTTTCGCACATTCTCCATGCACCGCCATCCGTAACTCTCCCCCTTTGGCCGCCTACAAACCCTTTCAATTTCTTAGCAGAACTGCGGCCCGGACATCCAGTGGATCGACAATCAGCGTCCGCTTTACAGCGTCGGCCTCCGCCTGGACTCCACGGTCCTCACGGCCGATCAGCATCTGCACAACTTCTTTGCCCACTGCGAGCGGCTGCTGGAGGGGGGCAAGACGGGTGCCCTGCCCGCCGAGACGGAGACGTGCAAGATCCTGAAGGCGGCGCACGCAATCGATATGCGATCACTGATCAGTTTTCTGCCCACGGTGCTCAACGAGCTGTTCACGCTGCTGGTGCACACGCAGTCCGAGGAGATCGGCCTGAACGTGATCCGCTTGCTGACCAACATCATTCACATGATCAGCGATCTGGCCAATCGCACCGAGCTGTTGGCCGCCTACGTCAAGTACGTGTTCCATGCGCCCTACTACAGCCAGCAGACGGCGCGTCTGCGCACCGTGCACGGCGAGCTGTGCCGCCACCTGCCCTACCTGCTCAATCCGAACAACACGGACTTTCTGATCGTGAACAAGTTCATGCGCTACTCCTCGATCTTCTTCGATCTGATCGTGAAGAGCATGGCCCAGCATCTGTTGGCCACGGGCCGCATTCGCATGCTGCGCAACGAGCGCTTTCCCAAGGAGTACTCCGACCGTGTGGAGCAGCTCGTCAAGGCCCTGGTGCCGTATATCACCACCCGTTACGAGGATCTCGGCGAGGAGACGCAGCAGCTGAACCGTTCGTTGGCGCGCTTCGTGCGCCAGTGCCTCAGCTATATGGATCGGGGCTTCGTGTTCCGGCTGATACGCTACTACATGGAACAGTTTGCGCCCGGCAATCCGCGCGTGCTGCACGAGTACAAGTTCAACTTTCTGCAGGAGATCTGCCAGCACGAGCACTATGTGCCGCTCAATCTGCCGTTTGTGGTGAACCCGAAGAATCGGCCGCCGGAGCTGCTGCAGCATTTCACGCTCTCGGAGCAGTTCTGTCGCCAGCACTTCCTCGCCGGCCTGCTGCTGCAGGAGCTGAAGAGCAGCCTCAACGAGGTGGGCCACGTGCGTCGCCATGCGCTCGCCATCTTCAAGGACCTGCTGGCCAAGCACGAGCTGGACGCACGCTACCAGCAGCGCGGCCAGCTGTGCCGCATCGCCCTCCTGTACGTGCCCTGGCTGGGCATCGTCATGGACAACCTGCATCGCATCGATGATCTGTCCGACTCCGGCGCCTGCACGCCCAACGGACACGTCTACGCGGACTCGGCCTCCTACACGAAGCGTCTGAGCTGCTCGAGCAGCTACGTTTTCAGCAAGGACTCCTCGACCTTTGGCTCGCTGACTTCCACGCCGCGATCCAAAATCGCCTCACTATCCACGCCGACCAGGCGAGTCCCTGCCGCACCTCCATGCACATCAAGGACCACAACTACTTGGCCGCCATCGCTGGCTCAGCTATTGGCAATGGCATCTCAAATCTCTCCCTCAACTCGAACTCCGATTCAGGCGTAAGTTCAATGCGTGCTTCAAGATTCCGGGAATGAAATTGAAGGCAAACTTAGTTCAGCACTTGTCTAGGCTTCCAAAATATTGTGTAACGATTGATAATGATATACAAAAGATAAATCAGTCGACTCAATGATGAAAAGAGTCTAATTCCTTCTTATGTCATAAACCTATTTAATAGTGTCATTTTATCTCTTGTTGATCTAAAAAGCGGAACTTAGACCATGTACAGGATGTTAAATGTGAGCCAGAAAAAGTAGACTCTTTGACTAGAGTTACATTTTAACAAGAGGGAATTGATGAGGCTTAAAGTTGAGGAAGTTCCTTCCAGCAGTCCACAGATCGCATCTATTTATTTAGTTTCATAAAATTACAACCCGCATAATTCGGCCAAAAATATTTTGGAATGATATACCTTTTTAAACTCGTACGGATCGAGACTATCGCTTGGCATTAAAAAATCCCCACTCAAAATTTTGACCAAATTTGACAAAAAGTGCAAGGGGCAAGATCTTAATCGCGAAAATTTTAGAATGAAAAACTTTGAATGGGGATCGAATATATAGACTTACACGAGTCGAAAGACATCTTTCCGAGATCGGACGACATACGGCCGAGATATAGCCATTTAAAGCTTAGACAATGTTGTGTGCGATCTTTGGAGGAGGTCGTCAGTATTCTCTCTGCAACATTTTACGTATCTAGCTCAAAGACTTAGGGCGATATGTAGATGAAATCCATTTTCCACGCTCCCAAAGGGACCTGCCAAAAAATCTTCACTCTTTACCTGAGGCGGTTCATACACGAGTATATAATCCAAGTTTCAGGTTTATGGCTTTTGTACAAAATCCTGCTCTTGAAAGAAGTATAGAAGTCCAAGTGTACCTTCAATTTCATTCCTTGCCATAATCTTCTGCTCATAACCATCTCAATCCTTATGGTCACCACAAATGTCTCCCTCCGTTCGCTGTAGCACTCGCAGGACACGACCACAATTGGCGCCTACACCAATGGGGACGCGGACGTGGCCTTGCGCAATGGCCACAACCGGTCGGTGAGCGTGACCCATGCTCAGATCCTGGCGCGCTGCGACAAGTTTAGCGGGGCGGAGAGCAAGGACCTGCTGCTTGGCTTCCTGTTTATAGTGAAGCATCTGTCGCAGGACCAGATTGTCGCCTGGTGGCAGAACTGCAACGAGTCGGAGACACTGCAGTTCCTGTCCATATTGGACCTGTGCTTGCTGCAGTTCCGCTACGTGGGCAAGAAGCACGTGGTGCTGCCCAGCGAGGCCCGCCTGCAGCGGCCAGCCAAGGCGCACACGCTGCCCGCCCGGAGCACGCCGCCCGTGCTGGAGAATGGCAGCCAGGAGCCGAGCACCGGCACGCTCACCCAGACGCGCGAGCATCTGCTGGAGGACATGGACCTGTCGGCCAGATCTCAGCAGGCGCTCTACGAGTCCAATCTGGCCACGGAAGTGGGCATGATCATACTGGACGTGCTGGGCCTCTACGTGCTCCAGTTCCGGCAGCTGCTGGCGGAGAGCCTGGTGCTGCCCAAGCTGGCGCGCGTCTATCTGCGCTTCCTCCAGCTGGGCCAGTCGGAGCGCCTGTCCAAGCACGTGTTCGCCGCCCTGCGCGCCTTCATCAACAACTACGCAATGGCCCTGTTCAAGGGCAACGCCATGCTCTGCGGCCAGATGGTCTACGAGCTGCTGAAGGCCTGCGACAGCCGGCTGGTGGAAATCCGGCACGAGTCCTGCGCCGTGCTCTATCTGCTGATGCGCAGCAATTTCGAGTTCAGCGGCCGCAAGGCGCTCACCCGCGTCCATCTGCAGGTGATCATCTCCGTCTCGCAGATGATCGGCAATGTGATTGGGCTGAACAATGCCCGCTTCCAGGAGAGCCTGTCCATCATCAACAGCTATGCCAATAGCGACAAGGCCATGAAGGGCACGGGCTTTCCGCTGGAGGTCAAGGATCTGACGCGACGCGTGCGCACCGTACTGATGGCCACCGCCCAAATGCAGGCCCATCACATGGACCCGGAGCGACTGCTCGAGCTGCAGTATTCGCTGGCCAACTCGTACGCCTCGACGCCGGAGCTGCGCCACACCTGGCTGGTGACCATGGCCCGCAATCACGAACAGAACGGCAATCTCTCGGAGGCCGCCTGCTGCCATCTTCACATTGCGGCGCTCATGTGCGAATATCTCCGGCTGCGCGGCGGCTGCACGCTCAGCTGGTCCTCGACAGCGTTTGGCAAAATCTCGCGCAACATTCCGCTGGACGAGCAGGGCCTCAAGCTGGACGCCGGCGCCCAGGACTCACAGTATACGGAGCAAATGCTGCTGGAGCAGCTCAAGCAGTGCGCCGACTTCCTGGACCGTGCCGAGCGCTTCGAGTGCCTCGGCGAGCTCTACAAGCTCATACTGCCCATCTACGAGCGCGCCCGCAACTTCATCGAACTGGCCCAGAGCTACGAGCATCTCACCCAGGCCTACAATAAAATTGTCGAGGTCAATCGGTCCGGGAAGCGCATGCTGGGCCGCTTCTATCGCGTGGTCTTCTACGGCATGGTGAGTGAGGCCGGGAAGATGCGTCCACAGACCCGCTTTCTAATCTATGATTGGTTTTCAGATGTACTTCGAGGAGGATCACGCCATCGAGTTCGTGTACAAGGAGCCAAAGCTGACCTCGCTTAGCGAAATCTCAGAGCGCCTGGGCAAACAGTATAAGGAAAAGTTTGGCGCCGATGTGGTCAAGCTCATAATGGATTCTTCACCGGTATGTGGCAAAAACTCTTTGGATAATCTACTTTTATTTATTTAGCAAGCTGACTTCAACTGCTGTTTAATTAATTTCACTTGACATGCATTTAAAATATTATTTTACTTCATTCTCATGTTAAATGAATCCCTTCGAAAAAATATTTAATCTTGCCAATCCTTTCTTCATAATGCCATTTAATCCCCTAGGGTACTTCCACATTAAGCCTTTGTGGAAAAAATAATGCTTGAAATTGAAAGGAGACTTTTTGGGAAAATATATGTATTAGTAATTTAGAACCCATTACGGCTCGTCTATTGTTGGCCAGTTGCTCAGTTGACTTTGAGCTAATTTGGGGCTCCGAGCTCGAACTGCAGCCCTGTTTTAAATGTTTTCCACCCCTGCATAGTTTCCCAAAAACTTTTAAGGGGATTCATTTGGTACATATTTATCGGACTTACGGAAACAGACAAGTAAAAACGGTTAGACGCAACCAACTTCTAAAAACTAATAGTATAGCGGCTCCATTTGGAATATGTACTACTGGAAAAAGCTCCCTCAAACATCTCAGACAAAATTCCCAGGCCACGCCACCAATATGATAGAGGACAAACCATGAAAAAAATGTCATCAAACATGAAAATCGGTTCAGTTTCGACAAAGTTATGGGCGTTTGAAATATGCGAGCTATGGATCTGAGAGCTTTACATGTCAAAATATTTGTAAATTTTTGCATGATTTTTGACAAAAAATTCGACCCCCTCAGAATAGGTTTTAATGTTATTTATTATATTTGTGACAACCACAACCGATTAAAAATGTAAATTTGCATTTCTAAATTTTGGAAAATGAGGAACTGTACTGTGAACGAGTATTAAGCAGTCGGCAACGTTCGACTTTTTACATTGATTTCTGTAACTTTGTGAGGGTGGACGTGGGCGTGGCGGAATTTGTCTGCTCGATATTTAGAGGAGGTAAGCAGAAAACTCAATAGTGACGAAAATAAGAACAGATCTTCAGCAAAACGGCGATTTGTGATGTTGCCTTGCCAAAATAGATATAAACCAATCACCGCCTGTTGAAAGCTTAATACACTTGTTTAATTCGCAGCTTAAGCTCAGCTTAATAAAAAATATATATATAGGTAGATAGATATAAATTGAATCTTTTGACATGGCTAACAAACTAACTATTTGTGAATAATCAAGCTGCTGTTGCTGATGTGAAATACACTTGAAAAGAAATAGACTGTAATGCAAAAGACAGATTGTGTAACGAATAAATTTCAGAACTGGCTCATTTAAACAGATACTCATTGAATTGAACGTCAGTGTCGTTGTCACCACGCATTAGGTTGAGGCGCTGCGAAGGGAATGCGAAATGGATTAAAGGGCATTCGATAGATATCGGGGTCGACTTACGCGCTTCACCTCCGACTGTCGCATCTGGGATGTGTGGGTGCTACGTGGAGCTACTACACGCAATGCTCCTGCGGGACTTTGCCTTGTGGTCTGCGTTAGGCCGCTTGTGCGGCTCAGCGTTGCCTTATTCAGTTTGCTATTGGGAATGGAAAGTGGCAGAGAGAACAGTTAACATCGTCATGTTATATGCATATAACGTTTGCAGACACATTGTTAATATATTTATAGCTATAGTACTATAGTTGTCTTTGATCTAGAATACATATACTTTATATGGTCGGAATCGTCTCCTTGTATGCTTTAGATATTCCGAGGCCAATTAGGACTTGTAGGACTTGAATAGTGCTTGATATTTGGAATGCGTGGGAAAAGATTTCAAGAAATCAATAAAGCGGAGTGTCTATAGTTGAAAAGTCTCTCTCATACAGACGGGGACACGGACAAGAATATATATATATCCTGAACAAGAATATATTCATAGTTTATGGGGTCGGTCGAATTTCTACAGCTTCTGCAAGGGTATTTCAGCGATTAAAGACTCGATTACTTACACTTGGACCTGGTCTATCTGCTGCTTGGGCATGACGAGCTGCTGACGCGGCTCCAGCTTGTAGTTGGCGCTCGGCTTGGCGATGTGGCTGCCCGCCACCTCGGGTATGTGGCTGACCATGCCGGATTTGGGCTGCAGGGCGCGCTGACAGGCGCGATTGAGGCGACTGCCGTTGGGATGGCTTCGCTCTGGCGGCTTCTTGGCCGCTGTGCTCGTGGCGGCGACCCCTGTCGCTGATCCAGTTGCAGTTGCAGCTGCTGCTGTCGCTGCCGCTGCCGTTATCGTCGGTATGCCGCCGGACGAGGCGTGTGCCGCACCTGGCGCTGCCGGTGAACTGTAGCGCCATCGCTGGATTTTGCTCTCCCTTTCCTTGTGAGTGTTGCTGGCTTTGCGCAAGCCCGACGCGCTGGCCCATTTGCCCTGAGTGACCTTGCAGAGTTTTGGATAGACCGAGGACACGTTGGCCGAGGTTGTGGACATCGCTGGTGTCGTCGGCGGCACTTCCAGGTCATAATTTTTGACTTTCAGCTGCTGATGCTGCTCCATCAGCTCGTCCACGTGCATCTCGCTCCCACTGGGAGCCGAGTACCTGTGGACGTTCATTGGCGTAAATTCGGGTGTGAACGTATCCCAATCGTAGTTCGTCTGATCGTCCTCGACAAACGGCATCTCGGTGTCATCGTCGTCGCTGACCATCTCCACGGCCGTTGTGGGCGCGACAGTTGTGCATTCCATGTCCGATGATTGGTCGTTGGTGGTCAGGCCCAGCTTGTGGCAGAGCTCCTTGAACGCCTCCTGGTAACGTATGCCGGCGTCCTCGTTGATCAACTTCTCGAACGCCTTGATGTCCTCGATCTGGCGATCGATCTCTAGCTCGGTGAAGCTGTGCTTTTTCTGCAGCCCGGTGCACTTGGGACATATCGATGGTAGCTCCTGGCTCTTCTCGCTGAGCACATTGCCCATGCGGCTCAGGAACTGCACGGCTAGTGCATTGCCTGGCCGGGTGGACATCGTTTCGCCCTCGTCGACTTTCAGCCGGAGTCCGGCGGCTCGGCAAAGATGTTTATCCAACGGCTGTCGCTTGCCGTTCTCGGGCGCCAAGAACTGTACATTGATGCCCTGGCCGTTGGAAGCCAGGCTAAATTTAATCTCCGCGAGCGGCAAGTGCTGGTTGCCCAGCAGACTCATCAGGTTGAAGAGCTGCCGCTGGATGCGGCTTTGTTTCACCTCCCTGGACATGTGTGGGACATCGCAGACGGTCTCGTTATCCACCAGCGTTGTGGTCGAGAGAGCCAAAGTCTTCGGGTCCTGATGCTTGTACGGCGGCTCCTCATCTTCGTCGTCGCCATCGCTGCTCTTCAGGAACGATGGGACAAACTCGGCCGCGTTGGGATTCAGCGAGGACTCGCTCATGCTCCGGCTCTGCATGCGGCTGTTGCTGTCCTCGCTGTCGGCCTGCAGCGACTGAATGAAGTCCTTTATAAACTGCTGATGCATCTCGTTGCCAACGTCCATGCTAACGGCTAACTACTTGACCGACGGCTATTCTAATATGTTTACTTTCTAATGAATTTGGTAACGCACTCTGTTGGGTTACAAACAATTTACTATTTATACACGGTGCTATTTAGTTACTACAACATGGGTATTTTAGTGATATATACATTTGAAATGCTTGAATATATTGTAATGCTTAAGTTAGCCAAAACACAAATGTTGCTATGATCCAGTTACGCCATCTGTTGCTCAATTCCCAAAGCAGCTGTGATCGGAACATTCACTCCAATCTCTGCCGGGGATTCCCCAATTAGTTTAGTCAGACAATTCTGAGTGGCGCTCTCTCATCTGCAATATCTGAATCTTAATTCTGCATCAGTGCTGCCTAATTTTATTGAAAGCAATACATTTTGATGCATAAGGCATGAGATTTTTTTTTGCAAAATATTTACTTTTTCACAATTCGCGTAAAAGATAAATTTTAATAACATCCGTATATTTCCTAAAGTGAGCCTCTCATATTTATCTTAGGTTATATTTTTCCGATCAAGTTCAGCAAGCATTTATTCAAAAATCAATTAATCTTATAAAATATCGGTACGAATCATGCTTATGTAAAATTAACAATTACCAATAAGAAATTAAACAAGTTAAAACGTTGCAAGCGGGTGTAACCGACTACGTAATACTCGTTCACAGTATAATAACAGTTAGAAACGGAAGAAAATATTATTGATGGACATTGCACAAACCAGTTGATTCGAAAATGTATAGTTATTTATTATTTATTAAATAAATTATTACAGAAATGAATATTTGTATATAGGCAGAATGAGATATCTTCAAGCACATAATATTTCCTCAGCAGCCGAGTCAATTTAGCCATATATCTGTCTTTTGTTAGGGAACTATTAAAGCTGCAGACTTTAAATTTATAATTGCATTTGCATTCCCCAGTCTCATATATATATTTAAGTTCCTTGAAGTGTTTAGCCAATTTCGCTGAAATCTCATGCCATATTCTCTTCGCTTGCAGGTAAAAGTCGACGAATTGGATGCCAAACTAGCCTACATACAGGTTACGCATGTGATACCATTTTTCACCAAAGACGAGCTCGATCAGCGTCTGAATGAGTTCGAGCAGAATCATGATGTGGATACATTCATGTATGAGACCCCGTTCACCAAGTCCGGCGCGGCACGTGGCAACGTGGAGGACCAGTGGAAACGCAAGACGGTCATTAAGAGTGTGTCAAATGCATTTATCCCGATCGAGCATCTGCTAACTGATATATATGTATATATATTTATATTTTCTGCCTGCAGCCCAATATTCGTTTCCGTATGTGCTCAAACGCATACCCGTCAAATCCCGTGAGATCATCGAGCTGAGCCCCATTGAGGTGGCCATCGATGAGATGCAATCTAAGGTTTCAGAGCTGGAGGAGATCATCTTGCCGCCGGCGGATGTCAAGAAGCTGCAGCTGCGCCTGCAGGGCAGCGTGGCAGTTACTGTTAATGCGGGTCCCTTGGCCTACGCGCACGCCTTTCTGGACGCCAAGGTGATCAACAACTTTTCGCTGGATCGTGTCGAGGATCTGAAGGACGTATTTCGGTATGCCTACCTATGTGCAATAAGCAGCAGTTACTGATGCACCTTCTCTCTTTCCGATCCAGGGACTTTATTGGCGTCTGTCACAAGGCGCTGCGAGTCAACGAGCGCATGATCAGTGCCGATCAGAAGGAGTACCATCACGCGCTCAAGGAGAACTATGAGAAGCTGTGTCAAGCGCTCAGTGAGTTACTCCAAGACGAGTCATTCCAGCCGCTTAGCGACGATGCCGACACAACTGCCCAGCGCAATAGCATGGCTTTATTCAATGCGATCAGTGGGGCCTCACATAACTCAAGTACTGCTTAAGTTCATGTCAAAACACAAAAGCAAAAAAAAAAAACAAAAAACTATTTTAAACAAATACCAAACCAATACCAATTTATACATACGCACAGCTACTAAAAACGGTTTTAACAATGCAACGTAGAAGCGTAATTTGTAGCATTAAACTTGTTCGGTGTTCCTTTGTAATGATGTTTGATCTTTGACCTTTGATGTTTGATGTTGTCGTTGTCGTTGTTGTTGTGGCGCAGGTAAACTGAGATTTCGCACCGTCCCCTGGTTTGTGTCTCATCTAACTGTTAAACACGCGCATCCATGTGACTAACGCCCAGGTATTTGGCCATTACTAAAACCCAGCTAACCGTAAGCAATTAATACACTAAAACGAAATCAAAATCCAAAAATAACTGTACTAATTGCTTGAACCCTACCGAAAAGCCAGCCAATTCATGCATTTAATTAAATTTTACTTTCTGTTTTAGGTTTTGGTTTTGCCGTTTATTAAAGCCCATGCAAACCAGCAAATACCATATACCCCACACAAACAATACAGCATATAGAATATACATATATACTAAATATATATATCTACACACACTCACACATCCACACACGATAAGCGAAATTGTAACTAATGATTCGACCAGTTGACCAAGTTCCAGTACACACGAAAAACACTCGTTAATTTTGTAAACCCGTTTAGCATAACGAATCGATAATTAATTGTTGTTAAATTTTAAGTAAATGCATAATTGTATATACATATAAGAGCTTCATTATGATTGTACATTTGTTTTATTGATTTTTCATTTTTATTATTATTTAAATGTATTATTCATTAGTTTTTATTACGAGTACAATGATATTTGCAGTGTGAAGCATGCCTAAAAACCTGATAAACAATTGATATATATATAATTAAATATCCAAACTTCCTGATTAATGAATGAGCTCCTTTATTAGATCAAATCTGCTAACTTTGTGTCTTCAATTTATATGGATAAAACG
The DNA here is from genome assembly GCA_035043565.1 of Drosophila robusta. Classification (NCBI taxonomy): domain Eukaryota; kingdom Metazoa; phylum Arthropoda; class Insecta; order Diptera; family Drosophilidae; genus Drosophila; species Drosophila robusta. The sequence goes on along the minus strand of JAWNMW010000583.1, from coordinate 3,513,574 downwards.
AAATTGTTTAATAATGAAATTATTATATACGCACTTAACTAGTTGCAAAACTATCTATAGTACTATTGGGCATGTGAAATAAATGTTCAAAATTATCTAATGACGAAGTCAGCCAATATTCCAAGCACAATTTGCCCGAACATTATGTAAGCCGAATTATATCTTAAATTATATGTAAAAGATATCAAAGTATATAATCAAAAACCGAGTTTGATGAATTTACTTATTTCCCATTTACAATACTACTATAGATAGTTTTAAGGTAACCTTAACCAGTAATCTGTAAAACCTACGATATGCCTAGACTTAAGTTCCAGAAGCAACAGAACTTACCAAAGTATTCACACAACAATGATACAAATAAACATGAATATATATTTACATGCATTTTCTAGTGAAATCGAATAATGTACTAAATAAAATATTTATTAAACAAAAAACGTATTTATTTATGGTGTTCTTTTCTCTTTAGGATTTTTCACCAGTGTTGGCAAAGATGCTTTATTTCATACATTTATGAAGTCAGTTGAAAATTTATTTATTGGTCACTGGTCACTAAATTTCCCAAACGTTTTTGTGTCTCCCTTAGTATGTGGGTATACTTCCATATACTTCAATCAATCTCTAATTGTTGGTCGTTTTCAGGAGACTCATGCGCTGCAAATACTGAGAATGATTAAGCTGCTCGTTGGTAGTTTATGATAATATTAACCTGGCTTACCTTTTGCACCTGCGATTGGCGCATTTGGGACGTATGGGTGCTGCGTGGCGCACATTTCTGACTGCCTGTTAAGCCTTTCTTTATAATTTGTCCAAGGCTTTGCCGGGGCGTGTGTATTCCTGTATTTGATTTCTTCCTGAAAGTGCAAGCAAATTATGATCTATAGGCTGAGTAACTCACACAGGGAATATGCTATTCGAAACCAAATGATAGTTTATATTAAATTTTCAAAATACGTATTTTGGTATGCGTATTATCGTAACTTTTGTGGCAATAAGGAAAATCTAAATAATTTTTAACGCTGATATCAAATAGCAGATTATACTCAGAGAAATAGAATAAAATAAAAATGAGTTATTGTTTTTGGACACATACTCGTATTTGGGCTCCTGGCTAACAGTCACACTTTTCTGACGTGACTCGGATTTGGAACTGCACACCGACAGGCTATTCCAGCTGCGCTTAGGGACGTTCATCTGCATTTTGCTGGCAATGCTTGGTCTGGCAAGCATGGGGCGGACTTTGTTTAGTTGAATAGGCTCATGGTGTTGTTTCTTTGTCACAAGTTCTCTCGGTGAGACGGTGACGCCTATTTGGTGGGCATGCTGAACGTCCTTGCCAACAGAGGGACAGGACTTGCGTATGTTTTCCGTCAATCGTTTGCCAGCTGGCTGTGGGGAGTCCGACGAGCGGCTTGGGTACATGGACTCCTCATTCCATTCCATCTTATCATTGAGAACGTCGCCCATGCGAACCATAAAATTAGCGGCTAGCACATTGGGCAGTCTCCGTGGTATTAATGAGCGATCGCTCATTTCCAAATGCAGAGCCGAATCCTGGCAAAGGCTCTCGTCGAGCATCTGCTTGCCGGTTATCCCATGCTCGGCCTTAAACTGAACATTAATGCCCTGTCCGTCCGGTGCCAGACTCACTTTGATCGCCTTAAGTGGCATAAATTTATCTCCCAACTGATGCAGCAACTCGAACAACTGCCTCTGGGCATGCAAATAGGACGCATCGCCGACGTAGTCGCGCTGGGTCAACGTTGTCGTCGAGGTTGCCTCTGTTTTCATCTTTTGGTTCCGCGATTGCTTATTATTAGTGTTTTTAACGCTCTTTAGGTACGAAGGAATAAACTCTAATGCGTAAGGGTTAAGCGATGACTCGCCCTCACATTCGGGATCGAATAGAAGGTTTGGCATTGATTTGCACGGTAATTCCTCTTTCCTTCCGCTTCTGGTTCCCATTTTCTTGGATTGCATAACTAGGCCCAGAACGTAATTCACAATGGGTTGGGCTAGGTGTTGTTAATATAAAGATGAAAGACAATCTAATAATTTATTCTTTGTTGTTTAGTGTTGAAACCTGTATTTAGTTTGAATGTTAAGAAACAATGCGAGTGTTTTTAATGATAAATTATTCGGAGGTTCCTGTGGGAACTGTTCGATTTAAAAACTATGGCATCCTAGTGCTGTCGTTGTGGAAGTAAACAAACCTACAACTCAAAAGCCTATTGAGCAGAACACCGCTGTCGTGGTGGCGCCATCTAACGGACAGAGCTCCACTCAAGTGCGGGCTTGAAAGCTCAGCTTTGTTCAACCCAAGCTTTTTATACCAATTTCTTAAGCGGCTCAGTTAAAGTTGCAATTTTTTGCGGTGGTTGTTATCAAAGCTAAAAATTGTAATAATTCGGTATATAAAATAATAGATAAAAGTGAACTGAAAACTGTAAAATCGCCATGATTATATAATTTAAAGCATTTATAAATATAATGTTTTGTGCTGCTGGATATATATCCATAGATAATACGATAATATTATGTTCCTCTTGGAGTCTTAATTTAGAATACATACCATAATTAATAAATTAATGACTGTCTATGCGGACTACTTCTACCTGTAGATGTTACCTATCAACTGAAAATAGGTTTCAGTGAAATGAGCTTACAATTTATAGATAACAATCAGAACACCATATTGTAATCGCTTCAATTTGTATTTTTATTAACAATTTTTTTAAAATTATTTAACAATTTTGTTTTTCATACGCGAATCGACACGGAAATGTTATTCAAATTTTTGCTTTTAGAATTTGCTGCAAACAAAACCATAAAATAAAACAGAACGGAATTGGCCAAAAGCGCGTGGAAAGCAGTCAATCAATCAGTCAGTTGACAATCAATCAATGCTCCGTTTAATGCTACATAAATATCTCTTGTGTTTTTCTGTTTTTTTTTTCTCTTCGTTTTTTTCCTCTTTTCTTTTAAGCTTAGTTTAAGTATTAGAATTACAAACGCACATTGGGATTTCGGGAGCGCACAAAGTTGAGCAGCTCGTCGGAATCCTCGCAGACGAAGGGCTTGATGTGATGGCAGGCGACGTCGTGCCACTTGATGCCATCGTTGTAGAAGTTGTTCAGAATGGAGAGGCAGCTCTCGTCGTTGCCCTGGGCGGCCTCGCGGTTATCCGGCTGCGGTTGATTGTAGCCGCCCGTCTGCGACCAGTCGCCGGTGTTGCGCTGCGACGTGGGTCCGATCTTGCCGCCCGAGCCGGACCAGAACCAGCCGTTCTCATTCGGCGGCTGCAGGTCGGGCCGATCGCAGCCGGCAAAGTTGCACTTCCTGCCCGACGTCCAGATGTAGCGCACATTGCCGCGGGCGATGCGCTGCTTCACAAAGTCGTTCTCCTGCGGCGTCTCCAGCGAGACGGCGTCCATGCAGTGCCGCCGGCAAATGTTGCGTGCGTCCAGCCAGTCCACCTCCAGGCTGCGCGTCGGCGCATGCTCCCAGCTGAAGAAGTATGAGTGCGAGACGCCCCTGGCATCCCGGTACGTGGCGTGGCGCACTCGATTGGCGCAGCTGCGCGGATCCGGGAGCGCCAGGCGGCGCTGGGCCAGCGCCACGGTGGCGCTCACTGCCAGCAGCAGCAACGTGCGCAGCACAAACATGCTTGAGTGGGCGTGGCTCGGTTTAAATCTAAAAAAACGCTGCAAGTGCAAAAAGCCAAAGTGGTTACGGTTAGACGTGCATTGAAACTGTTTCTAGGTTTAATTATTTTTTCCTTTTTTTGGGGGGAGAGAGAATCGCCGATTGACCCAACGCCCAAAAGCGGCCCAACCCATTTCCGCTCGGATGAGTCGACAGGTTTTTATGCGAAATCAGTGATTGGAAATATCGGATCGGGCACTCGAGCCGACTCTATCGATTTTGAGCGATTTTGACTGCGGTTTTTTGTTCAATTTGTGTATGGAATTTGTCGCTGACAATTGTCAATTCGCACAATTTGATTTCATTTCGCTTAATTGAGTAGTTTTCCATTTCAATTTGTAATAGGTTTGACAACGGCCTTGCAGTGATCGTCGCCCCTCCCAGTCCCCCTTTCCCACCTTTCCCATTCCCAAATTAACCGAGCCCTATTTCGTAATCAATGAGAATTCTATGAGCATAGGGAAATTCTGCCTGACAACAATCTTAGATGAGTTGGCTCTTTAATAACTGTGATGCAAATTAGTTTATTGTTTTATGCTTTTATCTATTATAATTTATGGCTAAAACTAGGCAAAATTGTATGCAAATTTAATGGACTATTGATGGCAGCTGTGTCGCTTTCAGATTCATCAAAATTACATCAGTCGATGAGCTTATATAAATATGTTTATTACAATTAAATCCGGAATGAGCAGTTTTCGCATTTGTTAGGCTAATTAATTGGCAGATGAAGAAGCAACGATTTATAGCCAAGATTTAAAGGCAATCAACACCTGGGTATTACAATAAAAAATAATAATACAATGCAGCAGTCAAGCTGACCTTGATAGTTAAACGGACAAAGATAGTGGAAATCATGGAATCCAATGTAAGAGTTAAAACCGTTTTAACCTTTTGCGGGTTTATTCATATACTAACTATTTTTAACAACATTTTAGAATATATATACATATTTCATAAACAGAACTGGCCAGACAAACAATTTTACCATTATTTTCTTTCGCTTACGATAGCTAATACAGATTTAAATAGTATTGTAATAGCTAGTGAATTTTCAAAAAAAATGTATGAGGATGTTGTGATAGAATAAAAGAACATACGATTATATATATTGTATATGTAAATATCATGGTATCTTAAGACTCATGCCTATACCCACAATTGGGCCCCTTCACAAGCTTTGATAAGAATAACAAATTTCAATTTATTATTGTATTATTTATTATTATATTGCAAAAAATTAAACACAAATTTAACGAACTCATATTTAGTATAACTATATGCTGCACATATGCCGGCACCCGGTCAAGTTACGATCACTGCCATGAAAGATAATCCAAAGGAAACCTTTTTAATTAACCTTAACAAAAAAGCAAAAGCGTTGATGAGTTTTTTCCCCTTGCCAAAACAATCTAACTTCGGCATAAACTCTTGACCTTTCTCAAATTGCATGATAGCCAAAACTCCAAAACTGACCTAACCCAACAACAAGCGGCCAGCACACACTGTGCTACAGGAAACCTGAGGCCGAAGCTAACGCTCTGACAGGGCACATGCCATACAAGCCCGACGGTTTCTAGCTCTTGAGTCTGAGTCTGGCTTTGCATACCAAATACATTTTTCTTGGCTTTAATGGAGAAAGTCGCATTGCTGTGCTCTTGTTGTTGTTGTTGCTGTTAATTGTTGTTGGGCCATATATTACACACAGTTGGCTGACTATCCAACTGTCCAACTTGACTCTTCCGTCTGATAACAGTGCTAACGACTTTGGTTTTGTTTTTATTTTTGATTTTTGGTTATTTTGTTGTGTTTTGTTTTTCTTTTTATTTTTTATGTGCCACGCGCAATTGTCTGAAATTTTTTGTTGTGTACGGCTTTTATTTTTGTACTTTTTCACGGCTTGTAACTTTTGTAATTTAAATTTCCGTTGCTTCATTTGCTCTTCCTATGTGCATTGTGTGTTTCTTGTCGAGCTAATTGTCGTGGGTAACAAAAAAAAACAAAAACAACAAAAAAATATACAAAATTCGAATACAATTGTAGGCTCTTTACTTGTATTTGAAGAGGCCAATTCGAATTTTGTTAATGCTTATAAATTGTTACGCAATAATTGTTAAACGCATTGCATTGAATATTTTAATTTTTTATTTACAGTTTTGTTGTGTGAAGCACTTGTGAATTGCGTGGATCATGTATGGGAGAAAGGCATTTCATGTAGCTTCAATTATATATTATGACTAATAAACGAGGAGCTCTACAACTTATGCGCCACTCAATTCCTTATATAAGTGGCAAAAAAAAAACATAAAACAATTCAACCTTCAATGCGTCTGCTATAGCCAAATAAATTGAAAGACGACAAATTAAACGTTTAAATATTGCCTTTTTGTTATTAACGTGCACATCTGTGCAACATTCCGATTTTTGTTTGTTGTGTCTGTGTGTGTGTATGGGTATTTGTGTTAAATAATTTATTCCATGCCTTGACTTGTGGCATCTGCCTAACATTTGGCCTGTCCATGCAGCTGCATTCCTACTCCCATTGCCTCACACTCGCCTGCCCCTCTGTACATATATGGCAATTAATCTCTGGCTTATGCAGTCTTTTTGCAGCAAAATCTTTAATATCATCTAATAGTAACTGGTTTTTACACTTGTGCAATTTTACGTATTTCCTTTTTATTTCTGGCTGCCAATTTTATTTATGTATCACGAGTTTTTAATGGCACCGGAGTTTCGTTTTATGTTGTTTATAAATAGTAAAAGATTTTATTGAGCCGCTGGCTAATTTGATTGCTGTATTATCGAAATGCCTACCAAATACTTAACTGTGTGAAAATTTGTAAAACTTGTTGGATTTAAAGCGGTTATCAAATATTTTCTTATAATTGATTTTTCAGCAAATGCTTTTATTCAATTTGCATGCCAATCGTAATTTTTTATGGTATGTCAAAGATACTGGTATACAGAAGATTTATTATTTCCATGGTTGTCCAGGGAATTTAATTAATAGAGATTCCTTGTAGTGAAGTGTTCAAACTGAATGTAAGCTGCAGGTGTTTTGGAAATTATTTTTACGGAAAAATGTAAGAAAATCTATTGCAATCAAATTGGTTTTATGAAAAAAATTAATAAGGAGTATAAAAAAATATTAGATAATAAAACTTCGACTTGCTTAATCATTTGATTAAGGGCATATTAAGTACATAAGCATGTTGATTTCCAATAATATATACATATATCAAGGAATTGTGCTAAAATATTAATGTTAAAAATATATTTCATCATCATTTATTAGATTTTATGAAAGCTGCCTATTGGAAATCAGATCATTTATTTAATTATCTTTGCCAGAGAAATCAGTTGGCTTAAATGCAGTTGGTTTGTTTTTTAGCGCCATTTGTTTTGGCTAGCACGCGTATGTAGAACGAAGAGGAGAGACGAGTTTTACTAAGCATGAAGCAGCGATGACAGCAATTATAAAGAAGACGGATTTGCTAACCACAAACAACGAACAACGACTGGAAACAACAACAGCAAGCAAAGTAACTGGCGACAACCAGTTGGTGGCGGAGGCAACAACTGGGCGTCTCTTGTCTAAAAGTAGGTCTGCTCCAAGCCTTTGTGTATCTTGTTAAGTACGTTTGCTGCAGCTCGTTGATGTCAATTAGAAACATGCTACGACCTGTGAGAGACCTGTGCGATGTTGCAATATTTGTCGACTGTTAGAATAAAATGTTCAACTCGAGGCGTCTGTCAGTCTGAAGGGCAGCTGGCAAAGCAGGATGCGCTAAACTGTTAAGAAAGTTTGAATGCGGATGCAACAGCAACGGCTTTTAATTGCCTCAGCTGGCACGGGACGACGAGGTATGTGGTAGGAGCATAAGAGGTTTTCTGGTAAACAAAGTCGCGCAAATAGTATGTAGAAAAACTGGACAGACTGTGGAAGAAAGTCTGCCAGTTGCAAGCAAGTTTGTGATCGTCCCAGACAAGCAGACAGCTGAACGGTTGTGCAGTGGGACAGTGGGACAGGGGACAGCCAACAGCCAACAGCCAGCAAAGGAGCTGTCAGGTTGGTCAGCAAGGTGCGTTACTTTTACTGCTCAACGAGCACACAGCATCAGCATCAACTTCAGGTTTCGTTTTTGTAGGCCTGCAACTGGCAAAAAGTAAAAAACAAAAACACAAAAAATAACAATAACAATGCCACGAAATGATAGTGAAAACATTTTCAGTTTTTGGTCATGACATAAAAAACCGTATAACTATAAAAAGATATGAGCAATGTGAAGAAGAGTCTCCTGGACGCATGTACTTAATCGTTCAGCTGCCCACTTTCAGCCGCAAATGACAAACTATGAAACTTGACGCAACGCTAATCAGTTGAATAAATGTTAACCAATTTTTTTTTCGGGTGCTACGACTATCTGTGCCATGCTTAGAGAAAGGTAAAAACACGAATAAAAAATCTAAAAAATATTGTAAGCTTTTTTGAACAGCAAGTCGGTCTAATGCTAACTGGCCAAGTTAATGATCATGACTCGCTTGTGGATTTGGTGCCGAAAATTGCTAAGTGCAATTTGTCAGCGTCTTAACACATTTGTGATCCCAAATTACACACAGAATTGCGACTGATTTTCATGGGTAACTTTCTTCTGGGGGTCTGTGGGGAGATCAATGCAATTGTTGTGCGACTTTCGCGACGTTTCAGATATAAATAATTTGTTGTTAATTCGGCAGCCTTGAAATTGCAGTTGCCAGTTACCAGATGCCAGTTGCCAGTTGCTGGCGACGTGACTTGCGATTTCTTCAGTGGAATTTTGCTGTTGTCTTCTGGAGATTGCCTGCATTATATGGTCACGATGCCCGAAACTTGCTCATCAGCTGTGTAATTTGCACAGCAGCCGCTGCTTTGGAAAAAGACAAAATACCCAAAAACGAAAAAAAAAACAATAAACGAAAAAGAATGTTAACTGCTCCTTTTTTGTTTTAACATTTTGGTATTTTCTGGCTGTGGCTGTTATCTGTTTGTCGTTTATGTCAGCACCCCATAAAGCATTATGCTCACGGTTTATGTTTACGACCTCCACGCTGCAGTAGCAGTTAGCGGCCGCAGTTAGCTCATGACCGCAGCCTGACACTTTGCCATATTGCAGCAACAAAAAATAATAATAAAAACGAAATAAAACAAAATTTGCATGCAGCTGGAAAATTAGATTTTCCGCTCATTTGCACTGAGGCGACCAAATACAAAACATATTGCGCAATCTTCTGCCTGAATGCATGTAATTTGGTAGCCCCGAAACACGGGCAGTCGGGGGTGTGCATGCAAGTGCTGTGTGTGCGCCAGTGTGTGTGTGTGAGTGAGTGTGTGTGGGAGTGAATGGGCGGGGGCTGTTCTCGCACAGAAGCGTTTTGAGCCAAAACTAGGGCACACTTAATTGCTGCAAGATAAGCACCTCGGTAAATATGGAACCTCAAGTGCCCACATGAATACGTCAGTATTTATATTGCACCTATCAAATGGAAACTGGAGTTGTCTATTCTTCTAGAAGGGCAACTGCAACAAGGCTAAAGATTGAATAATTGCACAAACAAACCCAAGTTGACTGTCAGATTTGCTTTTAGATTAGAAAAAAAATGAATTCCAAGTGGTAAATAGTTACTGTTTTTTATTATTTTACTCTATATCTATATATAATAATACAAAATAAATATATTATTCTTTTTTTCAACACATAATGCAATTCAATATTCATCGAGATAAAATATACTTAAGGCATATATTGGCTTTTGAGAATATCTTTAAACTACATTTGAAATTCTTTTAAACAACCAAAGTATTTTAAAGATTCATTTAAATTTTGTCAATAAAACAAATTAGTTTACAACTTTTTTTTGAGAATTCAAAATTGTAATAAACAATATTCAATGTATTTTAAGCAGCAATATCAATAACAATGGTAATATACCATTATTTTCCACGTTCCTAAGTTTTACAGCTTAACTTTTATATTTTTTACTCTGGCAGTTATTTGAAATGCTTACATTTTTGATCTTGTGTTCACCCACTATTCACCATTGTAGCATTGTGTCACTAAATATGAATGGCATTAAATAAAGCATTTTCAATGCCATAAGGTATATATACTCAGAACGACGAGCTGAGAAATACATGCTTGTCAGTCTATATGTCTGTCAGTTCTCTGCGAAATAGTCTCTCAGCTTTTAAGCCTTCGTGTCGAAATATTGCACAGATACCTGTATTGTATGTCATTGTTTTACATAACCAAAAAATGCGGAACCTTTCTATGCTCCTAACAAACGAGCAAATTCTTAATCGGAGTAGTTGATATTTTATTTTATTTGTGTTTGAAATATTGAAAGTGAGAAATTGCTTTCATTAAATACGTTTATTAATGTTTAATGAAACTTTACATGATTGCAGACCAACTTAATTTGGAAGAAAATCGAAATGCGAATTTTAAATTCTGTTGCTCCAGTTGCCTGAACCCATTTTATTGATTCCTTTGCTGGAAAACATCACTCTCAAAAATCCACAACACGAACTAAAGGCAAGCACATTTGTTGTTTCGCTTATGAATAATTTCAACAGTTTTTCTGATCGATATCCTTAAGGATGTTCGTAGATAATCACCTTTTACAATATGTTTTTACGATGCAAACACCACAAACGAGTCAGCCGCGTGCGGTAGTTGAACGAGAATAAAAAACGATGTACTTTTAATTGTTTTATAGAGTGTGGAGAGAGACAACCGCACGCAACGCTTCACTTTTACCAACTGATCGCAACGACGATCTTGCCACGGTTTATAGCTTGTCCCCAAAACAAAAAAAAAACAAAAGCAAAAAGTAAAACAAAACAAAAATAAGGTGCAAGCCAAAGCCAGCAACAAAAAAAACAACAACTACAACGAGTAAAGCAAACAGCATACAGCGAACAACTTTGGCGCTGCGGTTGCCGTTCGAACACGGCTCAAACCGCGTACATTTAGACCCCTGCATTAGTATGTGTATATCCCACAATATGCTTTTGGCCAAAACAAACAGCCCGAGCGAGTCAAGTGATCCGACCAAAGGCGATTTCCACTCAAATTTCAGTTGGACATCTCATTGTTAATTGAGTTATGGGCCACCATATCGCCCGTAAATTACACTTTATACGTATACGCTTTATATATACGCGCATAACTGTGTCACTGTGCTAGGTTTGAGCTGCAGTTGGCAAGCTGTTCGTGCAACATGTCTGGAGTGCCTCCTCGAAACAAGTTTGTTGCCTGAGTCTTTTGTCTTCTGAGTCTTCGCAAATTTTTGGTGAAAATAATATTAATAATAACTGTATTGGAAAAATTTAAAATATTTGATACCGTTACGCGTTTTGTTTGAACAAATGATTATCGATTTTGTTATTTATTTATTATCTTATATATTTATAATACTTTTTCTTGCTTTGTTGTTTACGTTGGCGGCACACTTAACAAAAATTTAAAAAACACTTGCGTGATTTATCAATATTTTATTTACATTTCACTTATGTAATTCAACAAGACGCCTGCGCAGCGGGGGGTACAAAACTGTGTCAATAATGTCAGTTGAATCAATGAAGCGCTATTGCTTCCGGCATAATTTGCTCATCATTAGCCAAAAGATAAAAGAAAAAACCCAAAACAAAATAAAGGGCACGAAAAAAATCAAATAAAATTTATTGCTTTTGTTGGCTTTAATTGTAGCATATATGTTTAGTAGGGTCAGCTCAGGTTTAGCCAGCCCCTTAATTGCTAATGCCTTGATTAATGTTGTGCTGATGTGTTCACGCTTAAGCACTGCAAACATTTTAATTAATATTTTATGTTATGCCTGGCAGCAGGTGTTTTATGCTTATCTCATTGCAATTGCAATATCGAATTAATTTCAGTTTAGCTCCGTTTGATGTGCGCACACTTTCAATATTCAAGTTCACGACAAGGCAAAAGCGCATCCTAACACGCACTTTGGCAGCCGTAGAGCGCATCTTCAAATGCATTTCAAATACGAAAATGATGGCAGTAGCTGTCGTAAGGTCATTGAGTAAATTAATTTTAATTGCAGCTCATAATATCGCTTGAAGTAGCAATCGAATATGAAATCGAAATTTAAAATTGTACACGAATTTATTGCTGTGCATCTTGACTTTGAGCGCATGCGTTCAGGTGATTTATGCAGCAGCAAACGTAAACGAAAACGAAAACGAATCCAAAACCCAACCAGCTTCCAGCTATCCATCTGGCAGATGTGTGAATTCATTAAGTGTGAACATTGCCAAATTGCAGTTGTTCGATTGACTTAATGAGGGGAGCCTGAACTTGAACTTGAAGTGGCGCGATTTCGAGTGCCGCAACTTGCTGACTTGCCAACTGAGATACGATCCGAATCCAAGCGCCCTATCCATGACTGTGGCTGCAATTAGATTTGGGGCCCAAATGACCCCCGCCAGGCAGCTCTGGCAATGAAGGCAATTTCAAATTGAGAGCTAACAAAGTTGGCTGATATTAAAGCGGCTTACCATGAAGCTAACTGCTCGAGGCCTTATACATACGAACACTAATATATATATATATATATATATATATTTATATAAATGCATGTATATTATATTATTTATATGGTTCACTGCGTAGGCTGCTTTTCACTTTTCTCAGCCGCTCAGCCCACAACTCGCCCGACTTGCGCTTAATCAGCCATTTGACATCTTTCGTCATTAAGCACGACAATTTTTAATTGCCTTTTGCTTTTTGGCTCATTGCGGCGTAGAGTTTATGTAACATTTGAAAATTGGGCATTGTCAAAGAAATGTGTTGTCATTTAATTGGCATTACGATTGCCTCTGGGCGCTTTTGTGCCCCCCTCCACCAACCACAAGGCCGTTTAGCGGCAGAATCTTCAAGAAGTGCGCGCACAAAGCGTAAACAATGATAAATTACAATAGCAACATATTATGCGGCCATAATTAACTTGGTCCGTGGTGTCTGCTGCTATTGGGAGAGCTAATTAACTTGTCTCTATGCAGATGCGGCCACAGCTGTGGTTGTGGCTTTGTTGTGGCTCTGACTGTGGCAACATCTTAACCATAACCCAGTGACTGACTTTGACTTGCCATGTCGTGGCAAAGTTGAAGATTCTGTAACTGAAACAGAAACTGAAACTCAGACCATTATCATTAGCCATTAATTTCGATAAATACGCTTATTGCGCAACGGTAAAATATTTAATTGTTGCGTAGCTCAAGTTTATCCAAACATTTTCCACGTCGTCCATTGGCCCTGAGTTAAATTATAAAAATGAAAAAAAATACAAAATTCAGCTTGCAACAATTTGCGTAGAAAAACAAAAATAGAATTCAACATCGCTCAAGGATATGTATATATAGCGAACCCCACCAAACACCAATTTGGCACCAATCTGAACCACATAAAGCTATTCAAGCAAACAAAACCAAAGAGCAGTCGTAGCATTTGTTGCTTCACTATTTGAAGAACCTTCATCTGGCCATTGTTGAGATTTATAATATTTATTTGAAAACAATTTGCTCGCAAAAGTCATCAAAAATATGGTACAGCAAACAACAAATTTGTTTAATAATATTAAATATTTTTTTACATATAGTGCAGTTAGCAACCTTGGCATTTACCGTAAAACTTTGTATAAATCTTTCAGTTAGCTCGGGTGATATATAGTCTTGACCATGGAGTAGGAGATGGGAGTATCTGGTTAGCAAAAGAAAAACTAGTGAGGAGGCTTTTGCCGGCTGCCCCCGACTAGAGGCTGCCCTGAAGACTGTGTGTACAAACATTTCAACACCCTTTCTTTCATACATATAATACATACACACAAACGCACCTCGCACGCAGTGCACTTTACTCAGCAGTTCCGCTTGGCCCCCACTAAGGAAACTAAATTAGTGAATACTTTCTAAGCTAAAAGTATGATATTTTTGACATTTTCAGGAATTAACAAGACTATTCAAATCAAATCAACCCAAAAATCCAGTCTGCAGTACTTGAAATGCTTTTTTTTCATGTATGGAGCGTGTGGGCAGACGTAGAAAAAATCCGAAAAATTAAAGTCTGTAAGATATGCTTAGAAAACCAAGTCTTAAAATCGATATTTATCGATATCAGTGCAACGGGGCAAGCTATCGGCAAAAATTATATAAACTCGTTCTGGGTACGACATTACAGAATCTTTAGTCGGAAAGTTTATGTCTCTAGCTTTTGTAGTTTTCGAGATCCTTACATTTCCATAAAACTATTATCCCCTTTTTACACAATCTTCCTGGGATCAGGGTATACAAATACGAACTTAATAAAAATCGAATAGTAACTTTAACAATGCTTATCAAAAAATATAATATGTGGGTTTGTCTCTTAAACTGCTAAGACGAAGGAATCGAGAAAATTCGGAAATCTGACTTCTGATCTTCGTTGGAATCGAATTCTCAGCCGCTGAAAATGCCACCAGACTGAGGGCAGTTTCTCCTTCCTGGCTTACAATAAAACACTGTTGCTTAAGTAGTGAACAGTTTGGCTTTAATTATGATTTGTCTGGCCTAATGGATTCGTAGTTGCCGAGCACGCGCTGACCTGTGGGATCGAATGGGCTGCGCAAATGGCAGTCGGCCTTGTAGCGTTTGCCCAGAATGGAGACTTCGTAGTCGCCCGCCTTCAGGTAGTCGACGTCGACCTTTTGGCCATCGGTGCGTGATATATAGGCTTGGCCCAGAGACTTGGCCAGCGTGTAGGCGTATTCAGCTCGACGTAGCACGCCCACAGGTTCGCCGTTGCGGTAGACTCCCTCGAGCCCCCAAATGGGCACCTGTTCCCGCAGAGTGAGGTAAACCAAGCGCTTCTTGATGCCCTCCGCCCGCTGTCGCTCCACTGCGGCACGGCCGCGATAGTCGCCCGTCTTGCGGCAGGTGAAGCCCAGGCCGGCCTCCAAGGGAGTATCATCCGATCGGAGATCGTAGCTCCACAGATGATAGCCCTTCTCGCTGCTGAGCGAGTAGAGCGCCCGGTAGCCGGCGTTGCGCAGATCCTGTGCCTTGCCAGCAGCCATCAGCGCCTTGTAGACGGCGACACAATCCTCCTTGGGCACGTGGAGCTCATAGCCCAGCTCACCCACAAAGCTGACGCGCAGCAGGCGCAGTCCAATTCCATTGCAGGTAGCCAAGCGAGTGCAGTTGGGCGCCAGCTGCTCGTCCGAGAGTTCGCAGTCGAGCAGCGGCTGCAGGATTTGCCGGCTCTTCGGTCCCTGTATGGATATGACGCCCAGATCGGCTGTGACGTCAGTCAACTTGGCGTCGAAGCCCTTGCGTCTAATCTCGCTAAGCAGCGTGCTGTACGTGTAGAAGGCCGAGGCACCGCCGGCCACAATGTAGTATCCCTGACCCTCGAACCTAGGATCGTGCACCTGCCCGGAGCCAGATGCCAAACGGCTAATTGTCACGTCCGCCTCCACGCCCCCAGCGTCGTTCAGAGCACAGGTGTATACCGTTCTGAAAGATAGGACAGGTAAGAAATATGTAAAGGAAATTTTTACTATCAAATAGACCGTTCTGAAAGATAAGACAGGTAAGAAATATGTAAAGGAAATTTTTACTATCAAATCTTAAAGATTCATTAAATTAGGAGTATCTTTAATTCGAACGCTATTTAAAATTCGTTGGTCAGGTTAACAGCTAACATTACTTAATCTAACAGTCGAAATATTCAATTCGCACTTTTGTGTTTATCTTCTTAATCGTTGGCTTGGAGTTAAAACCAACAAATAGTGCTCAAGTCGAGAGTGTGCGAATATGATATACCCCGTACTCAGCTTTGAACTGCTGCAAGGAAGTTGTTTATTTATCTGTTTTTGGTTTATATTGATAAGTAGATGCTTAAAAACGGCAACTTTTAATTGATACTTGTCATTGATCGATTAAGAAATATTTCCCGGTACTAAAATTAACAAGTCGAATTTTTTTTTGTCAAAAATCATGCAAAACATTATAAAAATTTTGACATATAAAGCTCCCGCTTTCATAGCTCCCATATTTCAAACGCCCATAATTTTGTCAAAACTGAACCGATTTTCATGTTTGATGTCATTTTTTCCATGATTTGTCGTCTAGATTGTTTCTGCATTTAAAATATATGCATTATTGAAAATCAATTTTTTTTTTAATTTTTTGGAAAAAAAAGCATGTACCCCCCCCTTACACATTTTCGAAAAATTTTTTTTTTCAAAATTTAGAATTGCGAATTTGCATTTTTAATCGATTGTGGTTGTCACAATTAGTATAAAAACCAATATTAAAACCGATTCTGAGGGGGTCAAATTTTTTGTCAAAAATCATGCAAAAATTGACAAAAATTTTGACATGTAAAGCTCTCAGATCCATAGCTCCCATATTTCAAACGCCCATAATTTTGTCAAAACTACACAGATTTTCATGTTTGATGTCATTTTTTTCATGGTTAGTCCTCTAGATTGTTTCTGCATTTAAAATATATGCATTATTGAAAATCAATTTTTTTTTATTTTTTGGAAAAAAAGCATGTACCCCCCCCTTACACATTTTCGAAAAATTTTTTTTTTCAAAATTTAGAATTGCGAATTTGCATTTTTAATCGATTGTGGTTGTCACAATTAGTATAAAAACCAATATTAAAACCGATTCTGAGGGGGTCAAATTTTTTGTCAAAAATCATGCAAAAATTGACAAAAATTTTGACATGTAAAGCTCTCAGATCCATAGCTCCCATATTTCAAACGCCCATAATTTTGTCAAAACTACACAGATTTTCATGTTTGATGTCATTTTTTTCATGGTTAGTCCTCTAGATTGTTTCTGCATTTCAAATATATGCATTATTGAAAACAAATTTTTTGGGAAATAAAGCATGCACCCATGGGTCTCAACATTAAAATAAAGCAAATGAGGAATACTAAAATACTTTTGCTAAGTACTGTAGTTGATCCTTCCAATACTCACTTGGAGGGATCGCGATTGGTGTTGGCAGTGAACAGCCAGTCCGCAGCCTGCTGGGCCTGGGGTCCCTCCAGCAGCAGCTTGGAGAAGTAGCTCATGTTGAAGACCGCCGCATTGTTGCGACAGGCGTGTGCCTCAGCTCCAATCTGCGAAGTGATGCAATCAGTCAATAATGTCTGCACTGACCCAAGCAGCACTCACCAGATCGTGATGGTCAGAGAAGCTGTTGTACTTGAGATCGCCCTCGAGGATGCGTTCGTAGCTGCTGTCCTTGTGCCGTGGGTGATCATAGCTGCCGTACCAGTCGTAGGGCAGCACGGCGGCAGACTCCCCGCTGCTCCCCAGGAAGAAGCCGGGTCGCTCCCAGCCCTGCTTCTCCTCCATGAAGGCGTTGCACTGCAACATCTCGTCGTGCAGCGGATCCTTCTGGAAGTCACGTCCGGCCAGCGGCTGATCGTACTTGAACACCATGCTGTAGTTTTTCACGTAACTCTCGTGCGATTTCTCCTGTATCCAGTTGGTGGCCCGACCCTGCTCCTGCGTGAAGCGACGCAGATCGAAGCTGAACATGGGCACATCCGGCTGGCCATTGATGATCCACAGGGCCGTCTGTTCGCCGCAGCCACCGCCGAACATCATGCCCGCCGAGTTGAAGCCGCAGTTGTGCATGAGGCCGGACACTGTCGGATCCGGGCCCATCAGCGGCTTGTGATCCGGCGTAAAGGACTCTGGGCCGCAAACGGTGCTCTTCACGCCGTATTTGGCGTAGGCGGGACACAGTTTCTGGGCACCCTCCACATGCGTCTCGAACACCGTCCAGTCCAGCTCGTAGAGCCCGAAGTGAAAGTCCTTGGCCACCGGCTCCAGCAGTATGGGATTCGGCTCGTAGCCACCCATGCAGATGGCGTCGCCCTGAATGCGGAAGTACGTGGAATAATCGTGATCCCGTATATTGGGCAGGCCGCGAACACCCGGAATCGATTCGGAGACAATGTACGCGTGCTTCATCGGCAGCAGCGGCAGGTGGGTGCCATGACGGGCCACCAGGTCGCGGCCCCACACGCCAGTGGCATTCACCACCGTATCGGTGCGTATATTGCCAAAGGGCGTAGCCACGCCCACAACCTTCTTGCCACGTGCACCCTGCTCCACCAGAATCTCCTGAACATCGCAGTTCTCAATCACCTGGGCGCCATTGCTGGTCGCCGCCCGCCTCAAGGCCGTGCAGAGCATAGCCGGATCCATGACGCCATCGCCCGGCGAGTAGAGTGCGCCAATGAAGGCCTTCGGATCGAGCAGCGGGAACAGTTTCTGCGTCTCCTCGGGCGTGAGTATCTCGTTCTCGATGCCCAACGCGGCGCCGACCGTTGCGAGACGTCGGTACTCGTCCAGGCGGGTCTCATTGTGCGCTATGAAAATGCCGCCGTTCTGTATCCAGCCGGGATCGAGGCCCGTCTCCGCCTCCAGCTGACGCAGCATGTTGCGCGAGTTGGCCAGCAGCTGGATGTCCACATCGCTGGGACGCAGGCGCCAAAGCAGGCCCGCCGTGTGCCACGTTGTGCCCGCCGTTAGCTGAGCACGCTCCAGGAGCACCGCCCGCACGCCCCGCTTGGCCAGATGGTAGAGCGTGTGGCAGCCAGCCGAGCCGCCGCCAATCACCACCACATCCGCCGACTGGGGCAGCGTTGGCGCTGCTCCCGTGCCCTGGCTCTTGCTGCGGCCCAGCACCCTGCGCAAATCCTGGCGAGCTGCCCGCTGTACGATCCCCGTGCGCCACATTCTGCCGTTTGCAGCCGCGTGCTTTAGCTCCCTAGTGAAAACTGAGCCGGAGCACCGCACAGCAGCTGGCGAGGAAGCTTAGAGCCGAGCATTGGCAATCAAATTTCGTATGACTTCCCTGAACTTGTGGGTTAGCTGGGGCGATAAGCCCTCGAAACTAGAATTGGGACTGTGGAGTGTGCTGGGGTCTTATCACCCCAAGCCCGGCCCATTTTATTCGTAAATACTGTGAATACAGCCAAAAACAAATCTATATATATATATTTATATCAATTTAGATCAGTCTCAGCTCATTAAAAAACAAGTGACAAATCTGAAAGCGCGGATACCTTCGATTCTGCATTTGGAAAAAACAACTATATGCCAGAAGAAGACAATTTATAGTTTAACCAAACACAACATTAATATAATAGTGTTTAAATATAATGGTACTTCTTTGGTATCTTTGGTATCTTTGGTTTAACTCTATATTATATTCAAAATCTAAATGTGTATTTGGTGAATCCAGTAAAATAATGATTTCATTACAATTTACATGATTTTTTAATGATTGTAAGATTTATCGCTACATTTAATTCTAACCACATATTTAAAACGAAAATATTTTTTATTTTTGGCAGCCCATTTTATCTTAGGATTCTATTTACATTTAGGTTTTATCTGATTTAAAAGTTACTTTTCAATATGAGAGGTTTAATATTATTACAAACAGATTGTGAAAAGTTATAATAAATTTAAAATAAAATTTCGAATATTCCCTTAATATACCCTATTCTCAAAATTTTGCAAGAGCTTTAACATGTACTAGTAGCTGAAAACCAAAACAAACAATTCTAAAATGCGCCTAAGAAAATTTATATTTATTAATTTAAAATCAATTCAGAAACAATGTAAAATATGCTGAACATTCTTTAAAAATATAACGTATATTTATTTATTTCTCATCACTATTAATATATACAAAAATCCAATAAAATAGCTAAAGTGCTTTTCAAATTTTATATTAATAAAATAAATGTAAAGCTTAATTATTTTATAATAATGTGGTATCTCTTAGTGCTATTTACATATTTTTCATGTGTTTGCTTTCTTCCATTTAGCTTAGAAACTTAACAAAAATATAATTAAAATAAAATAATCAGTAAACGTCGTGTCCTATAAATGAAAAGCGAATAACGAAATACGCTGCACGTGTGAACAAATATGGCAAATGCCGCATTGGATTCACTGTGGAGCAGAATCTTGTGGATTTGCTTGGCGTGACATCGTCGGCGCCATTGTCATGGATTGCAGGCACAGGCCGGGCCCGACCGGGTCGACCCAAGCCAGACTGAACCAAACCAGACCCAGACCCAACCAGCCAGAGACAGAAACCTTCCATTGCGGTTGCATTTGTTGTTATTGCTATTGTTGGCAGTTACTGCGAATACTCGTTAATCTGTGGTTGTTGTTGTTATTTTTGTTAGTGTTGCCGGCGTTATTGTTATTGTACGCAAATTGTGCGACAAAATTCTAAGCAAGCCGCATGATTTGTTGCGTTTTTCTTTAAAGCACGAAGCAGCTGACGCTGTCAGCTCATTAAGCTGCTCTCGTTATGCAATCTCGTGTGCATTGTGGAAGATGCAGCCCAGTTGACGATGTAGATGAAGCCGATGACGATGCCGATGCCAATGACTATTACGGGTTCTTGTTGGTTGCTTGGTTGGCACTGAACTGCGTCTGCCCCTGCAACAATATACAAAGAGTCTCTTAAAGTTGTTTTAAACTTACCGTCTAAAACATTAAACAGCTGTAAAAGAAATTAACAACTTAAATGTAGAAATAAATGTCTTACAATTATTAAAGTTAAATGTTACAAAATTCTTTTACACCTTCATATCATATTTAAATAATTGCTAATATTTTGTATCTCATGAGTTTCCAAAAAAAATTAATCTTAACCAGTGTATGAAAAAATTCCGAAATTAATAAATTTTATGTATATTTTACCCATTCATTCAACTCTCATAAGAGAGCTTAAGATACTCAAGTGTCTTCAACAAAATAGTTAGGCTTTATATGAAATAATTTTCTTATACATTTTTAGTAAAAATAATTCCTAAAATTTTAATTTATTTATCTCGGCTTTCAATATTGAATTTTATTCATTTTTATTTCTTTTAATATAGCACTTTGTGTTTGCAATTAGAAGCCACCATTTAAATGCATTTAAATTGTTATCTATTTAAGTCCGCTCCCAAAAGTATGCAACATTGAGCACACATTTAAATGAAATTCTCTGGAAAACTGAGCTCCGGACTTGAATTTCACAACCTACTCAACTGTCAAACAACAATCAACTGAAATAGATTCAATACAACAATGGAGCATTCAGCCATCGCAACTCATTAGAAATATAGCAAAGCAGGTGATAAGAGCGCAAAGGGAGGCGTATTTCATCCACCAAAAAAAAGCAAACAAATTGGAAAGCTTTCGTCGAAAATGGTTGACTGAGGGCTACCCAGTATTTTGGTCTTATATTGCAAACCATTTGAGAGTTGCCAGTTAATAAAATAGATTTTCAAATAATTTTGTATTTCAATTAAAATTATTTGTATACCTTGAATGTGCCCTAACTTTTATAAATGTGTACACATGGGAAAATACATAAGAACGTAAATAACAAGATTTTAAGATTAAGATAAATACTTAAATCAAAACAACTGTTGATATTAATAAATAATAATTTATATTTAAATTATCAGAGATGGCCACCTTTGCCTGTTTCATATATTTGCCCAACTTCATCAGACTCCTTCGTACTGTTTTTTGGACACAAGGTATTCCAATTTAATGCATTACATTGCTCGTTTCCCTGAATACAACAAATACATAATTGGAGTTGGAGGATTTGCCTGCCAAAGCACTTCAATGCGATTACGATACGCGATATTTAATCTCTGATAACAGGCGGAGCGCAGACAGGCAGCGATTAATCTCCTGAGCTCCCTAAAGTAGCCGGCAATTAGGCACGTCAATTTCTATTTAGTGCTGCTTTGGCCACATCGCGAAATGCCACGCCGCGATTCAGGGCCGCCAAGTTTCTGGCAGCGCGTTTTCCGGCGCATCTTCAGCGCTGCGGATTTCTATAGCAGCATACGGCTGATAATTGGCCTGGCTCTGGTGCTGGGCATAACGCCGTATCATGTGGCCCGCGACGGTTGCCACGGCGAGCGAGTGGTGCGCGAGTCGTGGTACGGATTTGCCAACTCCATCAGCCGCTGGCTGCTCTTCGCCTATTGCTACACGCACATAAATCTGCACAACGAATCCCTAATTGGCTACTTCATGCACAACCGAATCTCGCGGGTGAGCACCCGGCTGCTCGACCTGGCCGGCATCGGTGCCGCATTGGTCGTCTTTATATTGCCGCTGTTCCTGCGCCGCTATCTGCGACGCTCCATCGAGCATCTGGTGCGCATCGATCGGCGGCTGGCGGGAATGCACTTCCCGGTGAACTACCGAGAGGTTCAGTGGCAGGCCGTGCTGGTGCTGCTGCTGGTCACCATCTTGGATGCCACCATCATAATTGTCTGTCTCGTCTGCCTGGCCAAAATGGAGGTGCACGCCACCAATCAGCTGATCTTCATCATGAGCTACGAGCTCATGACCACATCGATGACCATTTGCATGTTCTGCTTATTGGCCCGATCGGTGCAGCGTCGTTTCATTCGATTGCATAAGGTGAGTGGCGGTTAGTTAAATCTGAACATATGTTCAGGAGTTTGCAAAATAACCAAGTCTAAAAGTTAAGCACAATATAAACTAAGCAGGCTAAATAGTTCCAGTTATAAAATTAAATAATTGCTCTAACATAGAAAAGAAGTGCTTTGAATTATTAAGCAGATTCAATGTTTTCAATTGACTAACTTTGATAACGAGGATTCTAACGTTAAAACATAAATTGAGCATTTTGGAATTGAGAAAAACGTACTCGATTTAAGTATTTTGTAATAAGTGCAAGAAAATCCTAACTTACGGAACGTTTGACACCTGCTGAACGCCTTTTTTACATGCTGAATTACCTTCTCAATAGTTTTTAGAAAAACATAATATAGACTTTAAATCAATTTAAATTCTTATATATTTTAAAAAATTTGATATGCAAAATGTGTCCTACTCCAAATATATATAATGTAGCTTGCTTAGATAGATACGAATGGTAATTTTAGAAGTTCCTAAATTTGTGGCACATTAAAAACAAAAAATTAATATTTCTTATTACATCGATTTGGAATTTTCCTTTACTTTCATTTTCACACATGCCACATGTCAATATAAGATATATATATAAGATTTATCTAGATTAGTTTATTAATGCTTTGGCTAGCCGAAAGTAATTTGCATTTAGTCTCCGTCGAAAAGTAGGCTACACATACACATTGACTCTTTGTGCTAAAGAGGTCAGTAGCCTGTGCAAATTTGCACCTGGGGACATATGCATAGCCGTTATAATTAAATTGAGTTTCGAAGTGTGCTCAAAATCCAAGTGGTATTCCTGAGTTGGCTGCGGCTCGTCCGGCGAGTATCTCACGTCATTCAAATGTCATCGAAAATAAACCACTCACTTGCTTTGCATGACACGCTCCATAAATGCGATACATTATGCATGCGCACAAGGCAACAGACCAACAAAAACTGATCAGCATATGGCCAAGAACTTGCTCCGTCGCCACCCCCATTTCCATATTGCGCATACGCCTCGTAAGCGGCGCAGCTGAGTGTGACTGGGTGGTTGCGATTGCGACTGTGTGTGTGTACTCAAGAGTGGCAGGGATGTGTGCTGATAATGAATTGCCTGCGAAAAAAGAGAGTGTGTCGCGGCTGCTGGCCGCGTGATGGCTTTGGTCTCGATATAAGAGATGGACCACCAAACGATATATTTATAAAAATAAAAAATGTTAGTGAATATTGGTTTATATTGAATCGAATGGGGTTATAAAAAGTTATTTTCAGTCGAGAGATATTTTCAGTTTTATTTTTTTATATATTTAGTAAGACGGCTGAAAACCTTTATTTTATCAAATTACTATTGTATCCATTATAAGCTTTTTAATTATTGATTGATATGTATTTACGTATTATGTATATTGTATTTATATTAAAGGCAATATAAAAATAATTATTACGTATTATTATAATTATTATTATTATTGTATTTTTATTATAATAATTATTATCCCAAGATTTGAGTCCGAAACCTCACCCCAACGTATCCTATATAGTATTTCGGATGAGATGAAAGAAAAAAGGATAAGCTGATGAAATGCAGATCTTAATATAGTATTAAATTAATTCCCTTTCATTAGGTTTATTGTCTGGAAATTGTATGCGTAACTATCATGTTGATGCCCAACGAAAACTCTCTGTCGTCACTCACAATTCGTCATTGTATCGCTTTTCCAGAGCCAGTGGCCACCCTCAGTTTCCCTGTATCTTCATCATCATCAGGTTCGATGGCAGACGAGCTCAGTTATGCTAACAACTAAATTAAACACAGACAGCGGCGTCCGCTTGACTTGCTGTGCGATGCTTCTCTCAAGGACGCGCACTTGTTGGACTTGGCTGCTGTCGTAATCCATGCGATGTGAGCTCCTCTCACGTCCGGCCGACTGCGAAACTTACTTACCGATTGCATGATGAACATCATAATGAGCTTTTCGCACACGCTTTCGCCTCGGTTACACTTCCGCTGCCGGTGAATAATTCGTTCTCTTTCTCGTGTTACATTTTTGTTTTTGTTTTTATGTATTTTTGCGCTATGTTTTTGCTTCCGCCAGCGAACGAATCGGTTGCTGGCGCCGCGGTGCGTCGTCCCGACTGCAGTTCGCATCGTCACTTTGGGGCTAACGGTTGTGCGTCTTCGTCCCGCAAAATGTCGACTGCGCTGCGTCGTGTGCGAAAGTATTTCATATCGTCGCAGGTCTACGAGGCACTGCGTCCGCTTTTCTTTCTCACATTCCTGTACGGCCTGACGCCGTTCCATGTGGTCCGCCGCAAGATGGGCGAATCGTATCTGAAGATGTCCTGCTTTGGCATCTTTAACATTTTTGTGTACATCGTGCTGTGCGGCTTCTGCTACATCTCGTCGCTGCGACAGGGCGAGTCAATTGTCGGTTATTTTTTTCGCACGGAGATTTCAACAATTGGCGATCGTTTGCAGATCTTCAATGGGCTCATTGCGGGCGCCGTGATCTACACCTCGGCGATTTTGAAGCGCTGCAAGCTGCTGGGCACCTTGACCATTCTGCACAGCCTCGACACGAACTTCTCCAATATTGGAATACGCGTGAAGTACTCCAGGATATTTCGGTATTCGATACTGTTGCTCGTCTTCAAGCTGCTCATTTTGGGCGTCTATTTTGTGGGCGTGTTCCGGCTGCTCGTCTCGCTCGGCGTCACGCCCTCCTTCTGCGTCTGCATGACCTTCTTCCTGCAACATTCGGTGGTCTCCATTGCGATTTGTTTGTTCTGTGTGATAGCCTTCAGTTTCGAGCGACGTTTGAGTATCGTGAATCAGGTGAGTTTCTCCAAGGTGGCCGACACGAGGTTCGTGGGCAGGGTGTTGAGCAAATAATAAAAGTAATGCAGACTATCTTGGTGTGTATTTTTGTCGGCGACTTACCCCAAAGGAATTGCTTTTATTGCCTAACCACAAATCAAGTGTGAATTAATTTATGTACGTCGAAATGTTTGTTGACAGCAATTTGCTAATGTTGCTATTTGGCTTTTGTTGCACTTGTTGCTTGTTGCAGGCAACTTACGTAAAGTTTTCTAGATACTTTGGTGATAAGGATTGATGGCCTGCTCGCTTTCACTATTAAATGCCTTTGAGCGTTTTATGTGCGCTGAAAAAATCATTAATAGATGCATGTTCTCCTCGAAAAATCACAGTATACAAATAATTATATTGTTAGAATAAGCAATTAAGTGCATTACAATCGAATGCAAAAGTATACTCACACTGCCTCATTGACTAATTAAAGCTTATAAAACGAATTAAATAACTAAATTACAACTTTTTGAAATTAAAGTTAATATTAACTTATGTAGGTGCGAGTTTGCACGATTAAAATATTTCTGTCTAATTTAGGCAACTTAGTTTCAATACCATTAGAAAAGTAGAATTTTGTTCTTTTAGCCAAGCAATTTCAACACTTTATTTGACACGAATGTGTACGAGTATATATCTGAGTGTCTAGCTACAACAGCGCCAACAAATTTTATTTATACGCACGGACGGACAGACAGCAAAATGTGGATTGCACCAAAGCAATTTATTTACTTACTGTAAACAGGTTGTGAAGGTATGAATTAGAGGTGCTAAGGAAAATCTTTCTCATAAATTTTAAAGTGAGTTACACATATTCTATTATAATACACTCTAAGAGAATATAACTTTTTACAGATTAGATTCAAATATTAGTAAACATCTCAACATAATAAAAAATGTCATAACACAAAAAAATGGTAAACAAACGAATTGCGCGTCATTAAAATTTACTTTCCACATAACTGACAAGCCCTCCCCCATAAGGTAGCCATAAATGTTCTGTTTTACAATTATCACATGCTTCTTCTTACAATACCGAATATTATTTACACCAAAGAGGAGTAACTTTTGCCTCCTCGTCATCTTTATGGCAATCAGTCAACACGGAAGCAATAAACATTGCATACTTTTTGCTGCCTTTTATTGGACTGCCACAATACTTATTCCATAAAATGAAGTCTCTTTCTACTCTGTTTATCCGTTAGCTGTTGTCTTCTCAAAGTTCTCAAAGGCAACTGAGGAAATCCTTCCCGCCTTTTACCAGCTTTTATAGATGTACACATTTTACTAATTTCCCGCTGAGCAATCAACATAAATTCATGCGAACATATTGAGGCCAATTCATGGAAACCATAAACATCTTTGGGTTATAGTAATAAGTAGTAATAAGTATTTACGGGTGGGGAATACAATAACCAATCCAAATAATGCCAAAAAGGTAGTTCAAATTCTCCAATTTTCCAATTTGCATAAATTACAATATTTAATATGGTTTGTAAACTCAAAAAGCATCACTAAAGGTAATTAAACGCAGCAATATTGCATTTTGTATCTGTATGGTCTAGTCAAATTTTGAAATTACATCTCTTTCGAATTTTCCTGACTTATTATAATAAATTTTATAATAATTTTAACTTTTATAAAATAATATCTTAATCAATTGAGTTTTGAGTAAGTTATGGGGACATACATGACCTCAAAAAAATTTAAGATAGAAACGAAAACTTTAAAATTGTTTAACAAGTATATATATTCCGATCTAGATACCTATAATACAATTCACCTTAACAAAAAACTTTCGAAAAAAATTGCAAAACTTTCCGTTATCTTTCAAACAAATTAAGTAAATGAAAAATAATGATGATAGTTGTGCAACATCCTCTATCAGGAAGAGTATTAAATATTTGTCTTTTATTTTTTTATATGTTAGCTAATCCAATTCAACTAATAGAGTTCCTATGCATACCCAGCTCATGAATTTGTCTATCATATTATAATATTCTTGGAAAATATTCCGTATTTCTTATAAGTCGGCTGTCAGTCAGTGAGTGAGCGCCAAGGCCCCCCCGGGTGCTCAGCACAGACAGACCCTGAGAGAGAAAATTGAAATGTGGGTAAATCGCACATCCAATTAAAGTCTTAGGGTAAGTGAGTCCCCCAGGGGGAGTGTCACCTGTAAGCGGGCATTAATTAAAATGCACCAGCTTAAGTTAATAGCTAAATGGTCGACGGACTTACACTCGTATTCATACTCATATTCGTTGTCGAGCGGCATAAAAATGCTGAAATTATTTACTTAAAGCCAACAAGAATGAAATGAATGAATTGTCGCCCCACCTCATTAAACAGAGTCCGGCGCCGGCGCCGGAGCCGTAGCCGGAGCCGGCAACATGCAAATTATTTGCGCTTCTTGCGTTCAGTTGCCGCGTAAGGCTCCAGCCGTACAGACGACAACGACCAGGCGACCATGGACACCGAAAAGGATACCGATGTGGAAATCGAGCTCAGTACGGTGCTCCAACATCCGCTACGGCGTCGCGTGCGCCGTTGGCTGTCCGCCAAGCAGCTCTACGAGTGTCTGCGTCCGCTCTTCTATGTGACCTACATACATGGCCTGACATCGTTCTACATCAGCTGCCAGGGCGATACGGGTCGCCGGGACATCAAGAAGTCGTGGTTCGGCTATCTCAATGGCATTCTCCATATCGGGCTATATACTGTCTGCTATATTAAGACCATACACAACGATTGCGAGTCCATTGCCAGCTACTTCTTTCGCTCGAAGATTACCTATTTTGGGGACATGATGCAGATCGTGAGTGGCTTCATTGGCGTCACTGTCATCTATCTGACGGCCATCATACCCAAGCACCGATTGGAGCAATGCCTGCAGAAGTTCCATACCATGGATCTGCAGCTGCACAGCGTTGGCATCAAGATCATGTACAGCAAGGTGCTCCGGTATAGCTATGCGGTCATGGTCTCCATGTTCCTTGTCAACTTTAGCTTCTCGTGGGGCACCTTCGCCGTGCTGTACTCCTCGCAGGAGACTCCAACAGTGGCATTGCATTTCACATTCCTAATCCAGCATACGGTGATTGCGATTGCCGTAACCATGTTCTCCTGTTTTACATATCTTGTGGAAATGCGGCTCGTGATGGTGAACAAGGTAAGCAGATGGTTAGAGTGACCGATATACACACGGTATCGATCTATGAGTAGCTAAATAATTAAGGGTTTATTTAGTTTATCGAAGGTTGTCATTAACCCATCATCCTTCGTCGAATGGCCGACTTATATAGTGAAAAACTATGCAAAAAAATTAAACACAAGTTTATATTAACTAAGTTCACGCTTTTTAATTTGATAAAAATTAAGGGTTTGGCCTTATTTATTTCTTATTATATTTCTGTCCCGCCTTAACATCTTGGCATAAGTAAAAGCAAATAATTATAAATAATTCTTGCCTTCAATATTTTCTTTTCAAAAACAAATTGTTTATAATTTAAATAAACATGATCAAATTTTAAAGTTTTAGGAAAAAAGCTTTAAACAATTTTAGAACTAGTATTCTATATAATATTGAATTCCAGACCTTCTACTGTATATAGACCATGCCCAATTTCATGTTAACTGGAAGCATTTATAGGGCAAATAAATGAGCTGCGGCACAAACAGTTAACATAATGGGTTTTCCTAAAACCGAAAACTAGCATTTACGTGTCATTATTGGTGTCTAGGGAATTCAGTTGCAGTTATTGTACACGTTTTACACCTGTTGAGCGATTTGACCATTATACAGCCATGTTGACATCGCGTCTGGCAACAATACTGATACCTCCCAAGGGAATAATAACCGAAAATGTAAACGTGTATAAAAGTGACCTTAAAGTTATACTTCGGTAATGTTATTACCTTAGTGCCTTACTTTAGTTAGTGCTGGCCAATTATTGGCGCACGACCAAATTCAATTAAATTAATTAGCTCAACCCACAACTTTGCCAGCCATAAACGGTTTTTTTTTCTCCGTCCGCACTTTATAATTTCATAGCGAAAACAAACAAGAAAATGGAACTGTCATGAAACGAAACGAAACGAAAGCAATGTGAAAGTGGTGACAGGTCTCCTATTACACGGCTCCTGACAGCACCTCAAAGTGAGTGGACGAAGTTCAAGGCCTTGAGGTCTATCAATAAGTCATGTGGCTAAATAGCACAAAGTATAAAAGCTGAACCACAGCTGCTGTCCAAATCAGTTTTTTATTTCTTGCCTCATGAGGCCAATCTGGCGGCAGTTGTTCACTCCACGCGATGCTTACGGCGCTGAGCAGACGCTGCTCCTGTTCACCTATGTGCTGGGCCTGACCCCGTTCCTGCTGAGGGGTCAGGCTACAGCACGACACTTTCAGCTGAGTCGCCTCGGCTATCTGAACGCCCTGCTCCAGCTGAGCTTCTTCGGCTATTGCTTTCTCAACGCCCTCATCCAGCAGCAGAGCATTGTCGGCTATTTCTTCAATTCGCCGATCTCTCAGGTGGGAGATTCGCTTCAGAAATTCATCGGCTTGACCGGCATGTTCACACTCTTCGTCTGCTGCGGCCTGCGCGTGGGTCTTCTGATCCGACTCTGCGACCTGATTGCCCGCATTGATGATCACCTGCTCAATGTGGGCGTCTGCTTCAATTATAGGCGGATTATGAGCCTGCGGCTCACCCAACTCGTACTCATCTCAGCCGTCCAGTTGGCCTACTTGGTCAGCTCCGTCTGCATGCTGCTCTGGAACGATGTTCGACCCAGTTACCCAGCCGCCGTTGCCTTCTATGTGCCCCAAGTGTTTCTGCTCAGCATTGTCCTGCTCTTCGGAGCTATTTTGCATCGCTGCTGGCAACACTTTGACGCACTTAATAAGGTGAGTGGGATTGAAGCTTGTTTACTTTCTACCTACCTGTCAAGGATTAGTTAAGGATTATAAATTATATTGAAATATAAAAAAAAGTATACATACACATATACATATGTATACATATGTATTATATATTTCTGTATTTAATATCCAATACAAAGATGTGAGTTAATGCGCATATTTTAAACAATTTTTTGTGAAATTGGGTATTCCAGTATCGATTCTCAATCTATATTGCCAATCGACAATAAGGACTGTTTTTCTACGTCACATTGAAAACTCAAATATGTTCTAACAGTGTATTAAGAACTCGTAAAAGTATCGACCATATAAAAAATAAAGAAAGATGCAGACTTATCTTAAGCATAGCTCAAGCTTGCTTAGAGTCTATAGAATAGAATAGAATAAACCTTTCCAATTTTTATACTCGCACCCAAAGTGAAAAGAAACTTAAAATTAGGCATATATACTCAATATATACTATATACTAACCGCGTCAGATAAATTGTTAAGATATTTTGGCTACGCCCACAATATGATTTTAAAGTTAGATACATAAATTTTTTTCAGACAGACAGTTTTCTGATTACCTCCTCACAGCTACTCCCGCCCGCACATATTACAATAATCTATATTTTACCAAATAATACTAATAATTTAAACCGTTTTTGACTGTTTTATACTGTGTAAGAGTATTGCGCAGTCGGTGACTTCCAACTGCAACGTTTTTACTCGTTATTATCATATTTTGAAATGAGTAGACATATTTAATTCCATAAAGTATGGTACATATATTCACTTTATTTTTGCTCCACAAACTTTTCTGCTGCGTCATGTGTTGGTTTTGTTTAATGCTAACCATAATAGGTACTTGTGTGGCCACCTCGTCGAGATATTTGGCACCGGCTTTCAATTTAATTAATAACCCGTAATCTTAATCAGAGATTATGAAATAAAACAACTGTGACATATTCGTTCGGGAGCACAATTGCACTCGTATCTCAAACGCGATGAGGCTTCCGGACTATTTGGAGAGACTGGCGCGCCCAGTTAACGTCTACGGCTGCTACCGTCTGACTTTCTGTCTGGGCCTGTTCTTTGGCATTGTGCCGTACTATGTGGACAACTCAGAGGGACGACTGCGGCTCTCGTGCCTTGGCTTAGCCAACATCTTTCTGCGCATCGTGTTCTATGCGCTGAACTCCATTTATAGCAGCTTGGAACGGCGCGCAATGAGGATAAGCTTCTTTCAGACGAATGTGTCCAAGTTCACGGCCGATCTGGAGATGTTCAATGGCATGGCCGGGATTTTCCTAGTGCTAGTGGCCTCGCTGCTGCAACGCCAGGAGTTGGTGCAGCTGCTGGCCCTGTTCGATGGCCTCGAACGCGAGGCATTTCCACGAGTGGGCATTCATTTTGGACAGATGCAAGCGGCCCGGGAAATCAATGGCTTGGCTGCATTTCTGCTGTGCACCCTGCTGGGCTTTGTTGGCTGTGGCTTTGTGTTGATGTTCCCAGGCACGAGGACCGTTCTCTCCTACTCGGCGATCGTGAGCTACTTCTCGCCCAATTTCATAGTTTGTATGATTAGCATACTCGTGAGTGGGCTGCTTATCAAGCTGCGCATTTACCTCAGCGCATTGAATGAGGTCACCCAGCCCTTGTTCCAAGATCTGTGCCCACTAAGCCCACTAAACGAATACCCGTTTACCCTTTCAGGTCCTGAAGAACCTTGCGCATCAGTGGGACACACGCAGCATTAAGGCCGTCCAGAAGCAGCGATCTCTCCAATGCCTGGACTCGTTTTCGATGTACACAATTGTTACCAAGGATCCGGCTGAGATCATACAGGAGTCCATGGAGATACATCATCTGATCTGTGAGGCAGCGGCCACGGCCAACAAATACTTCACCTATCAACTGCTGACGATCATTTCGATTGCCTTCTTGATCATCGTCTTCGATGCCTATTATGTGCTGGAGACTTTGCTGGGCAAATCGAAGCGGGAGAGCAAGTTCAAGACCGTCGAATTTGTTACGTTCTTTTCATGCCAAATGATATTGTATTTGATTGCGATCGTTTCGATAGTCGAGGGCAGCAATCGGGCTATCAAAAAGAGCGAAAAAACTGGCGCCATCGTCCACTCGCTGCTCAACAAGACGAAGAGCGCGGAGGTCAGGGATAAACTGCAGCAATTCTCAATGCAGTTGATGCACCTGAAGATCAACTTTACAGCGGCAGGGCTCTTTAACATCGATCGCACTCTCTACTTTACGGTGAGTCAAATTTGCAGTTCAATGTGTATATACTTTAAAGTATATAATGTAAAGGTAACAGAATTGATATAACCTTGTTTGAATTATTGAAATCGCAAAAAAGTTATTATTTTTCCATTAATTTTTTTTTAGATATTGCCGATCTGTAAATATTATCCATAAATTCGCATCATTCGTCATATCAATACCTCAGTTTAAGTTTTAAAGTTAAACCGCTTTTTTTTATTTATTAATTTTATTATTGTCATATTTTTGTTAATCTTAAGATATCTCTTATAAGTGATTATAAATCTTATGGACTATCGCTTTCGACTAGAGAATAGAAAAATATATTTTTTTCTTCTTATTTCCCATATTCATTCTGGCTTTCTAGATCAGCGGTGCTTTGACCACCTATCTCATCATTCTGCTGCAGTTCACATCGAGTTCTCCGAGCAGCGAAAACGGAAATGGATTCGACTGTTGTGAAGCTTATCACAATATAACGAATCGTACACTTTAGTGGGCTATGGAGCAGTTGGTGGAGCTGAATCTGGAGCTGGTGAAAATAGATGTATATGTTACGTCCAACGAAGTGCGGCAAATAATATTAGTGGTTTCCTTAGATGTTGTTGCTTTTGCATGCATTGTCAATGTATTTATTGTTAGCAATAAACTGATGAACGTCAGCAAAATTAATTAATTGATTGTATCAATGAAAATGGAACGTGCGGGACATTGAGAGAAGGGAATGTGAGAAAACACATCATCGAATGTACTATTGTATATTATTGTACAGCAGAAGTTTATTGCATTTCAAAGAATCGTTGAAATTTTATTGTAAAAATGATCAGTTATATCCATAAATTTAAAATCAATGAAAGATGTATTTTTTTTAATCATGAAGTTCCTGAGAACGAAGAGTTTAATACAAAATGTAAATCCCGACAAAAATAGCTCCGTTTCGAATATCGGTATACAAATACTATTGTTCCATTAAATGATCATATGGTAATGCTCGTAATTGCCGAGATTTAAAATAATACCAATTGTTCCCACGGAAGCAATTTAACATAGAAGCACAATATTGTGTCGCTCGATAAAAATGAAAAATGAAATTCACTTGATTAGTATATTATATTTAGTATTTAAAATTTAAAAATATATAACATTTTATTAATTTACAATTCACATGCAACATTGTATTTACAATTTTAAATAAACCAAGAATATACCTCACTGAAAGAAGTATATGTATGAATATATGTTGACAAAAAAGGGCTTTTAGCACAAAATTTGTTAACACTTAACTTTAAAAACAAAAGTTGTTTTTTTTGTGTTAAAATATCTATGCCCATTTACTGATTTCCCTGAGGTATAAGGTCATTAAATACGTGTAATATAAAATATGTATATTTATATTTTTAACCTAAATGCTGATTTTACACATATTTTGTAAATTAATGTTTAAACGCTGGAAACATTAATTAAATAAACAATGAAATAAATGTTCTATGTCAGTGTCGCCCAATTGAACAACGGCCAAAGAAACGCTTTTAATCGTAGTAAACCAATTGAACCACCCACATAAGCTGCTCTAATTGTTTACCCCGTTTCAGTCATGAAATTCCGTATGTACACTTGGTATGGGGGAAAAGGTATTTGGCAAAAAAAAACAACTTGTTGCACTTGCTACCGAGAACAACACCCCCCAACAGCAAGGTTGGCGCCCAACTGTATGCTACACATTTAAGCTTAATTAAATATTTACCGCTATTGATATTAGCTTATTATGCCGTCCAGCCGTCCAAACGACTTCTGCCTCAGGTGCGCTAACGATTCTGATATATGAGCCGCAACGTTGATGACTTCGGACAACAATTTTCGCAGTTAGTTGACTGCGAGCGCGCGTACCGAACAAACGTGAATAGCTGACACTCCGGATTTTAGGCTAAAGCTGGACATGACTTGGAAGCTCTGGGATCGCATCTCGCAGGCGGACAATGTGTTTCAATCGCTGCGCCCGCTCACCTATATATCGCTGGTGGGTCTGGCCCCGTTTCGACTGAACCTCAACGCCGACAAGGAAGTGCACACCTCCACGTACTCCTTCGTCGCCGGGATCGTGCACTATTTGTTCTTTGTGGTGTGCTTTGTGGCATCCATATGCGAGGGCGACTCCATCATCGGCTACTTCTTTCAGACGAACATCACCAAGCTGGGCGATGGCACCCTGCGCCTAACGGGCATCATCGCCATGTCCACAATCTTCGGATTCGCAATGTTCAAGCGCCAGCGACTGGTCAGCATCATCCAGAACAACATCATCGTCGACGAGATCTTTGTGCGCTTGGGCATGAAGCTGGACTATCGACGTATTCTCCTATTCACCTTTCTCATCTCCTTGGGCATTTTGATCTTCAACGTTGTCTACATGTGTGTCAGCTATGGATTATTGGTCAGTGCCACAATCTCACCATCCTTCGTTACCTTCATGGCATTCGCCTTGCCCCACATCAACATCAGTCTAATGGTCTTCAAGTTCCTGTGCACCACACACTTGGCCCAGAGTCGCTTTAGTATGGTTAATGAGGTGAGTGTACGCCAACTAAATGGACAATAAAGGTGGATAGAAAATCAAGCAAACAAATTCTTATCCGGAACATACAAAAGCTGGAAAATCCGAGTGCTCAAATTCGACTTACTGCATCGTCTCAAATGTTTCCTTTATCTCTGCCAGCTGCACTGATCAGTTTACATCTTCGACTTATAAATTTCTTGATTAAATACCAACTTTTTTGTGCATTTTCTCGAAATAGATGGTAGATAATGTAACATTGCGTCATCGTAGGTATACTCAGCATTATTATTGGTGTGATGAAATTTGAACATCCAACTTGCAAAAAGTCATTTCTTCAAACAAACAAAATTCATTTCATAATCTCGCCGATTGTAAGCCATAAAAATTGAATTGTTTAAGGGGCATGGCCTTTGGCCTTTGTGCATTATTTGATCTTGAATTTGAAATCAAAGTTTTCGTTTATACATTTAGTCAAAAAGCGAACAGACTGAAAGTCCTCTTTTCATGTTCCTTCCATGTTTTTGGCATATTTTCGAGGAGTCACGGTTAAAGCTATTAAGGATATTTTAGTATACATATTAGACACAAACAATTAGATTTTTAAAATATACCATTAAACAAATTTTAAATATTTTAGCTTTTTTTATTTCAACTTTATACGGTCAAAAGATATCAGTTTAATGAATAAGTTTGCTTAAAACGCACAAACCGAGGAAATTGGACTGACAGTAGGGCCAATTTTAATGAAATAATTTCCACATATCTCGAAAATACATGAACGTATATATTATAATCGTATAAAATACGGGTGCTAAATGTATATTCTAATGATACAATTATACTTCAGATAATTCAGACATACTACCAAAATTCAAGACCTAATCGACTCTTTTTTACAACACAAACGGCGACACAGATCTCCTTGGTTGGAAATATATTAATGTTTCCTGCGCAACCATTGTAAACGAATGGTTTGCACTTATTTTGTTTTATATAATAGGTCCAGCTTTTATAGGGAAAGTTACAGTGGCCTGGGTTTGCAGGTTCTACTAAACAAGAGGCTAAGGAAAAGCGAAAAAATTAAAGAATAATACGTGGGTAATATTATGGCTCTTACCGGGCCGATTACTCGCTAGGACAATTTCAAACAGACCACAAACCAAGTAAATTGCGATAGGTAATTTCATCTTATGCGCCAAAACGTTCACTTTATAACTGCTGACCACATCGCCTAACAGTGGAGTTTATACCCCTAAAGCGTTACTAAATGCATTATTAACACACCAACACCTGCCAATATATCAACCGTTACCCAGAAATAATTGATAATTATTTTATTCTTATTATGCCGCAACCAACATATTTTGAAATAATTATGTAATTTCAATTATGCTAAATGCGGATTCTTGGTTAAAATTTGAATGATAGAAGATCGAGTCCCCTGCATTTTTTAAACTTTTTGGTTATTTCTGCGAATTCTCCCAAATCAATTAGGTTAAATAGGTTAAATATTTGAATGTATTTTTCCATTTACATGCGTGCTCGCAAGGTCCTTTCGTAGCGAACCGATTAGCGTTCCCTAGACGTCCATTGTAGGTCAACATTTTGCATGCATTTAATTTCGGATAGTAGGTCCACATATCATAACCTTCATAAAAGTCCATGTTTTGAGGGTTTCAGGTCACAAATATCTAAAAAATAGAGGCAAATCAGAAAGTAGTGCATAACTGAAATTCTGCAATTTACACTGCTTCAGAGATACCGAAGACAACTTCAAAAAGGCCAAACGCCAATAAAAGTGGCAATTAAATTGCCAACGCATTTTTATGGCATAGCCATAATTATTTTATGACACATTTTTTTGAAATATTCTTTGTAAAATGTGTGCTTTTTTTGTATCATATATTTAAGATCAATAATCCGAGGTTATTTGAGCGCCTAAATGCAGTCCTCTTCAGTTTCTTTATAGTTGTATATTGCTTTCTTTACCTGCATATGAAATCATGTAAGGGTGAATAATTTGCCCAACCTTAAAAAAGAACCAACTCAAAAGTATACCGAATATTCTAAAAAAATTTAATAAGTCCGTATATATACGTATATACGTATTTATATGTATGTATTTTACCATTTACATGCAAGCAAGAACTTTTTAATGTTCCCTACACATCCTGCACAAGTGAAAACGTTCTACCTATTTAAATTGGGATGAAGGTCTACGCTGATTCATTCTGGCCACAACTGGCTAAAAGATAGAGAGAAATGAAACAGTGAAAGGAAAAAAGAAAAACAGCAGGTGCAAGCGTTTAATGAACAGTAATAATATGAATAATAATATATTATTTACTGTATTAATAACAAAAATAAAAATATTAAGAAATATTTAGCATTTTAACATTATAATAAAACGTTAAATTCTTTGATTTAAGTCGTCCAATCAAATTGCATTGAGCAATAATTTTTTAGACGAAATATTAAAATTATTTATAGAGTTTAATGATATAATGTGATATAAACGTATATTTCTTCTCCGTAGATTCTGCAGGATATTCTGGACGCACATATTGAGCAGAACAGCGCCTTGGAGCTGTCGCCAATGCACTCGGTGGTGACTCATCAGCGCTATGCGCATCGGCTACGTAATCTGATAAGCACGCCAATGAAGCGGTACAGTGTTACCTCGCTAATACGCCTGAATCCACAGTACGCCATCAAGCAAGTGGCCAACATACACAACTTGCTGTGCGACATTTGCCAGACAATCGAGGAATATTTCACGTATCCGCTGCTGGGCATTACAGCTATATCATTTTTGTTCATCATCTTCGATGACTTTTATATACTGGAGGCTCTGTTGAATCCCAAGCGCTTGGATTACTTTGAGGCAGATGAGTTCTTTGCCTTCTTTCTGACCCAAATGATGTGGTATATTGTGATCATCTTTCTGATTGTGGAGGCCAGCAGCAGTACTATCAAACATAGCAGTTTCAGCGCAGCCATTGTCCACAAAATTCTTAACATAGCCGACGAACCGGAGCTGCGGGATCGCCTATTCCGACTCTCCCTACAGCTGTCCCACCGGAGGGTTAGCTTTACGGCCGCTGGATTGTTTCGATTGGATCGCACGCTGATATTTACGGTTCGTACTAAAGTATCTTTTAATTCCTCTTGACTAATTGTTTCTATCGTTCATTAACAGATAACTGGCGCTGCCACTTGCTACCTCATTATACTTATACAGTTTCGGTCTACCCATCACGTCGAGGAAATTGAAACTGCCAATATTACGGATTATATGCAACTCGACTAAGGGTCGGATCAGCTTTTGTAAAGTGTTGTAAAATCAATATTATTAAAAAAATTTGTTATCAGAATTATGCACAGATATTTTTAATGATAAATGACATTCGAAGATTCTAACAAATTACTCAATACGAAAATGCAATACGAAAAGGGAAATTGTGAAATTTAAATTTACCATTAGTTACTGTTTGAATAGTTTGAAGTAAAAATAGACAAATTGTTGTTTTTGTCAGAGATAACATTGAAAACATTGGTTAAAAATAAAATCATTAGCATGAAAAGAAAACTGCAGGAAAATGAAACGTCAACCTGCCTATTAAACGTGATGTTCCATTCCATCAATCATTAATCTAATTGAACATCTCTCAAATGTAACGGGCGCACATCCAACAGACTGCAGGGCGTTGCCAGAATGACAGCGCAGTTGCAAGCAGTGCAGACAAGCAGTTCAGCCACATTGCGCCCCTAACAACAGATGGCAGCACTGCAGCAATTCAAAAGCCAACTGTTCAATTTGAGGGTAGACAAATTCAATTGTCCTACTTTCGGTTATTTGTAGTTTACAGTTCGCTTGAAAGGCGCACGCTAGCTAATTGCCACATTAAAGCATAATCTGAGACTGGCAGCACACTCAACTTCGGCGCCATCCACCACTAATAAGTAGCAATAGTAATCCATATAGACACGACATTTGGTCACCACGGACTCTCACATAATCCAATAAGAGAGCCCGAATACGTCGCTTAGTGTAACGACATTTGATTGTTTTATTGCCTCAGCCGGTGCCAATTTCATTTCCAGCGTCGTGGGTGGTGATTGCTTTCATATGTGTGGATAGCCTGTCTCAATTGACGAGCGATATGCAAAATTGGTCAATACATGCGGTCTACTTATATTCACACTGCGCTACATATGTATGTACACACAGAGGGTACAATGTGTGTTTGTGTATGTAAGTACATAATCACTTCGATTAGCCGCATTGATAAAGGCTTGACAATTTGTTATCAACAACGTTTGTATTTATGATTTGTTTACTTTTCCACATACACCTTTCGAATACAAAATGCACTCAAAACTATTCGAATCTCGGGGTGTATTAAATATGTACTTGAGTATATATAATGCATGCAATGTGGGGTTCAGTTGATAACGCTTTGAAAACTGCTCCAGATTGCCAAACAAGAACAGTTGCATATACGCAATCTCGCTGTCATACAGTTTGAAATGCCGACTTAAGCTAAAAACAATTTTTTAATTTTCCACAAACTGCTTGGCAACTCTTGCACTAGCCTTGGCAGTTTGAGAGGCGTTCTTAGTTTGAACTGCTTTGTGCGCTTAAGCTGCGCTTTGTCGAACAGCTCGTGCATTACAGTTGTGCGGCAACTGACTCGACATTAAATGCAGCTTAATTCATATCTCAATGGCAATATAAATAAGTGAAACGCAAATTAACGCCAGCACACACAGATACACATTGAGCGCGCTTTGATGTGCATACATATAAATGTGTACATATATATTTGCTGGCCCCACGTCAAACATTCATCAGCAAACGCAGCAGCAGCAGCAGCAGCAGCAACCGCAGCCGCAGCTGAGGCGGCTCGCAGTAAGAACAAACGCCGTAGTCGAAGTTGGGGCAGAGGCGGAGACGAAGGCAGCGGCAACGGCAGCGGCGGCGGCAACTGCCAGTCCGCCAGAGAGTGCCGCGCACAGTCGTAATCGAGCTTTGGCGAGTAACGGTACACAAGCGCAATTCATTTAGCTGCTCAGAACCATCCAAGGTTCCGAATCAACGTGTCCGCGCCCAGCATTGTCACGTGTCGTAGCCGCATCCTTAAAGCACATATATCTCATCCCCGTGTGAGGATATACTGCAAAAGTGAGTTGTTCCGAACAGAAAGTCAAAGTGACAAAAGGATGACATATAATTGACATATATGCGTGTATGTGTGCCTGTGCAGTTCCAGCTGTTTTCCCGTTTTTCGATTTCAAATAAAAGAACAAAACAAAAAAATTACAATAAAAAACCCATTGCTTAATCGCGCGCAGACTTATTGAGATTACTGGCAATGGACAATGGCCACACTTATAAGTAAATTCATATTTATATAGGTAGTAAGTACTTGAGCGGTTAATCTATTGGCTGTCGATAGGGTTCGACTTTACCAGGAGCAGCAGACAAACAATCGCAAAAGTAAAAGTACATAACACATCTATATACATGCCATTAAATATATACATATATACTCTTTTCTTCAACTATTTAGCAGTTTGAATGGCACCTGTTGCTGAAAACAGTTTTATTCAGACCTTTATCGTTCATTAATTGTGCTAATTATAGGCCGATTAAAATAAAATTGTTAACACATTTGTTTTTAGTAACGATTTCTTTAATTGTTACTAACTACTTAAGTATGTCTCATCAAAGGTAGTTTTTGCCCTTAACTGTTTGTCACAGCTTCCCGAAATACATGAGAGTAAACTAATTTGATAGAGTACTCAACTTTTTTGAGATTAGAATGCATTTCATGAACACTGACTGCTAAAAATACTTATTCAATTGCATAGGTCAGGAAGCAATGTACGCTGAAATCTCTTACAGAGAACTTGGCAGACGGTAACGGTGGGAGGGGGCGAGAAACAAAAGTAGTGCAAAGATATAGTAAATATAAGTACTTACAGTAAACGCGGCGACAACAAATGCAAATTGCGTTGTTGCCTCAAATCTGTTTGAGTCAAGTGTGCGTCTCTGCGATCGCCACAATGTCATGTCATTTTGTGGCCAGCTGTATCTGTATCTCAGTCTGAATATGAATTTAAATAGTGGGTGTTGCTTGTGAATGGCGCATCAATTAAATTTATATGGAATCTTTTCTAAATTAACTGCACTTGTAACTCTTCTTAAATATTTTTTGTACACCTTCGGGACGTATCAAGTTCCCACAGCTAACGATCTGTTTATTCAAAACAAGCGCAATTGCGGTAAAAAGTTTTCCATATATCAAGTTCGTCTCGGCTTGATCAATGAAAATACAAATAATTGCCTCTGACGTATTTACTCAGGTAATGCTGCATTTTTAATTTATAAACAGCCAACTTGTAACACGTGTTATATTGTAAATTGGTGTTCAGTTTATATACAATCAAATCGAATGTTTATATCAATATTAAATAACACTAAACAGCAAAATATACATATATAATTTTAACTTACATACATTGAAACATTTTTTTGATAAAACAAATAAGAAATTATTTAAGTGTTGCTAGCTGCAGTTATTGGCAGGATCAGTAATTGATATTTTTTAAAATTTTAATGTTTCATTTTTTAAATAATAAATACATATTCAATTTGATAATATTTATTTATTTCATTAAATATTATTATTTGGTTACTTGTTTTTTTAAATTTTATCAAACTTCTTGAAATAAATTATTACAAATTCAATTTGGAAATATATAAATATTTTTTAGTTACATTGAATATTAAATATTACTTGTTTTTTTAAATCATTCAAACTTCTTAAAACGATTTTATTACAATAATATATATATTTTCTACTTTGTAAATATGTATTAAGCCAAAAATATAAATTTCAACGCAAATGTTTATGAAAAATTCACTTAATATTAATCTATTTCAATATTTTGGTAAATATGTTTTAAGCCATAAACAACAATTTTTCGCTTTTTATCAACTATTGACAAAGTTTCTCCTTTAAAATATGTAAAAGCTGTTTTCAACATTCAAGTCAAGTCAAGAAAGCAAAAAAAAATTAAAAGAAATAAAACAACAAACGCAGCTTAAAAAACTTTACTCTTTTAGAGTATATTCTTTACTTTAGAGTATATTCTGGAGTACCAAAAAACTATTTCTGTCAAAGAAAGACAAAAAAGTTTGTTAAATAAGATGATCTCGTGTGAGGAGCGAAATAAACAAATTGCCTCATATCAGATACATTTGTATCTTGCACTTTATTTACATTACAAAAATATTTGTTAATTACTGCGAAATCCAATACATTTATGCATGTTGATCAGTGTAGTTATATGAATGGGCTGTCTACCAGTTTGTGGTTACATTTGCAGCAATTTGTAAAATTTTGATTGCGTGCAAAGCTCAGGGAGGTTAACTCGACTTCTTTGTTGTGAATAATTGCGTTTAGAACTCATTTCGCGATCACTCGCAACCCATGAAAACAGTCCTCTGCACTCGAATCGCTTTATTGCTTAATGATTGGATTTATTATTAAAGTGGAATATCACATGCTAAATTTAATAATGGAAAATACTTTCCGCAATACAAGAATGTCTCTCAGTCAAAGAGAACAAAAAAACCTAATTGAAAGCAATTAAATTATGTGAGGTTCTGACTCATACAGGCTAGCTTTTAAGCTTTGTGTTTCATGCGTGGGCGTTGATCTTGATTTCAATTAAATTCGCGACACTTTAAAATACAAAAATTAATAAAAATTAAACAAAAAATTTAGCAAAAATAATATTATACAAAAATATTATTATATAAATATTAAAACACTTTAAAAGTCTAGTGTAAATTATTTACAATATATACTTATACAATTTTATTTTAATTTAATGAACATTCAAAATAAACTTAACCATTATAACCTAATAACTGTCAATCAAAAT
This sequence comes from Drosophila robusta, assembly GCA_035043565.1. Taxonomy (NCBI): domain Eukaryota; kingdom Metazoa; phylum Arthropoda; class Insecta; order Diptera; family Drosophilidae; genus Drosophila; species Drosophila robusta. Next base: position 3,470,772 of record JAWNMW010000583.1, on the reverse strand, counting down.
TTGTAAAGCTAAAAAAAGAAAAAATAAACAAGTGCCGGCAAGTTTTTTTTATTCATGTCAAAACGAATGCATTCATCAACGAGCTGATGCTCTTCTTGGTACAGATATATATGTGAGTTTTGTATTGTCGTTTGGCACGGCATAACGGTAAGTGTCAAAGACCCAACCATAGCTCACATCGGGGTCAATTGATAGACTCAATTATGGCAATATATCACAGAGCACAGCGCCCAGGCAAATATATGCACAGCAAGCAGCTACATATATTTATATATTTATTTGAATAGCCACGCGATCTGAACAACCTGTATTATTGATAATTGTTTGGGACACGTTATGTGTGAATTTTAAAGGAAACAATTTCGTTAAATATTTTGTGACCCGCCGTGGCCTTTTGATAACGTTGCAAGTAAATGCAATTTATTCCATTTCCTTGATTTCCACGTTGACTGTATTTTCTGTTATTTTGTTTTATCTGTATCTGTATTTGTGCTGGTTGTGCCACGGGTCTCTTCACCAGTGCTTTTCAGGTTCAAAGTACGCTTATCTATAACAGCTGGCAATTGATTCACACCGAATGATGACGCTGTGTTCTGCATATCAATTGGTTTCTATTGGGACAACCTTAATCGAATATCGTTTATGGTAGCTGTAAACAAGAGCATTAGTAATTCAAATAAGTCGTTTAGAGAACTCGACACTGATATTACGTATATGTATCAAGTTGCATCGATTATAAAAAAAACGCCGGGTTGCATGTGCCGCGCACGTAGAGGAAGCTTAGGAATTATCACCACTGATATGACAATACAAATGGGAATAAATATGTTTACAAATGTTTGTCTGACCATCTACCATGCTATGGGTGCCAACAGCAATTGCTAGTCACGTGTTGCAATTATTGTTGCAATTCCATTGAACATTTACTACACTTATGGTAATTTAAGCAGCTTACAACCAATCTCACAGCTCGTGTTACAAATGTTTGCCTGTAATTCTAATCTCTTAGTTGCACGTTTTTAATATCTTAATAATTGCTCAGCAGATATTCCATAAAGTATGCAACGGTTTCTTTTATAAATTTGTTAGGAAAAATAAATTACCAAGTTAAAAATAAGTTAGGCAGAATTTTCTATATACAACTAAAAATGTGTTTAATTATTTTCTGTTAATATAAAAAAATTTTATTATTCTCAATACATATTACATCTTTCAAAAGAAACATCAAAATTCTTAAATTATTTTCGGGTTATCGCAAAGATATTTCATACCATTAATGGCCAAATCGAGTTTTCATTAAAAAATATTGGTTAACATAATATTAAACGTTTTATAAAAAATGTCTAAAGTATATACTAATTTAAAATTCTCCAATGTCTTCACCTTTAATTTAAGACTGAATAAATATCTAAATGTAAAGTGAAAGACAGATTTTTAAAATGGAAAAAATTAAATGTAATTAACAAATTAAAACATTTTTAACGATAACTAAATATTCTACCGTTCCCTCCAATTACATCTCTATATTACAGTAGATCAATCTCGATCAAATGCATGATCAGCTTATACGTGTTAAACATTTAAAATATAAATCAATTAAATAAATTGTTCATGCTACAACTTAAGTTATGACCTTTCCTTAGACTGCGAAATATTTATGCTTTCAATTACAAGCGGAATAGATATCGTTTTATTTTTAGAATTCTGATTAAGAAACATTCATCTTGGCCGCATTTTAACAACCCTTGTGCTTAGATTTTTCTTTGAGTGTATGCAATATAGCTTTGCAATTAGGGTTCATGGCCAGATCGACTAAGTTTGTTATCGTGATCAAGAATTTTAACTACATAGAGTCGGATATATTTCTCGAAATGTAAATGAATATTAAAATAGCCAATAGAAATGAATAGCTGGTCTGTTGTTTCGAGGCTATCCATTTTCTAGGTCAACAAAAAGTTTACATAATTAACAAGCTCAAATTTCGATATGCTTCCATTCTCTATGGCTTCCTGTTTTTGGCTAAAAATAGAGCTCGGACAGTGTCAAAAGCAGCCATGCCCAATAGGAACAACACCCTGTGGCGGCAGAGGAGCAATCGGGGCTTGATTATTGGCATATTTGGGCTTTGCCTTGGACTATTTGGCATCGTGTGCGGCATGTTCTGGGAGGATATATTCAATTGGATCAAGCATAAGGTAATTCATGTTTACGGGTGCAGCTGCATTCGCTTAACGCCAATTAAAGACCAGCCAAGTTGAGCAGGTGGCTCAAACAGGCCGCCTCAATTGATTGCGGCCTGTCGCACACTTGACGAGATTTTCAATTAATGGCAATTGCAATTTGATCTTTGTACAGGAAATGGCGCTCGCGCCCGACACACGCGTCTACGAGAACTGGAAGACGCCGCCAATGAAACTGCACTTGGACATCTACTTGTACAACTGGACAAATCCCGAGGAGTTTGGCAATCAGAGCAGCAAGCCCATACTCCAACAGCTGGGCCCCTATCGCTTCATCGATAGACCCGACAAGGTCAACATTAGCTGGCATCCGTCGAACAACACGGTGACCTATCGCCGACGCAGTTTCTACTACTTTGATGCGGCTGGCAGTGCCGGCAGCCTGGACGACGAGATCACCACACTCAATGCTGTGGCTCTGGTGCGTAATCCTGGCCACTGCTGGCCTCATTTGAGCCCCGTTTAACTAACCGTTCTTTCAGTCAGCGGCGGCTACGGCCAAGCAATGGAGTTCCGTTAGGCGGACCATGGTCGATGTGGGCCTCAAGGTCTATGGCCAGGCGATGTCCGTCACGAAGACGGTCGATGAGATGCTCTTCACGGGCTACAGCGATTCCATGATCGATGTGGCCATGGCCATGCCCATTTTTGGCGATGAGGTCAAGGTGCCCTTCGACAAGTTCGGCTGGTTCTACACGCGTAACGGCAGCGCCGATCTAACGGGCGTCTTCAATGTGTTCACTGGTGCCGACGATCTGGCCAAGCTGGGCCAAATGCACTCCTGGAACTACCAGACGCACACGGGCTTCTTCGACTCCTATTGCGGCCTGACCAACGGTTCAGCAGGCGAGTTCCAGCCGCAGCAGCCCCAACCGGGCGGCAGTGTTGGCCTCTTCACCCCCGACATGTGTCGCACTCTGCCCTTGGACTACGTGGAGACTCTGGAAATCGAAGGATTGCAGGGCTATAAGTTCGCGGGCGGACCGCGTTCCGTTGACAATGGTAAGTAGCAGTAACAGTAAATACATAAAAAAATTATTCTTTATTATTCTTGCGCTTACTATTGGTATTTTTATCAATACTACAATCAGCCATATTATAGGGTCTAACTTATCATACTCTGCAAGCAGGGTATAATTCTGAGTTCTTAGTTTAAAGCTTTCTTTCCTGCAGACTTATAAATAAGTCTGCTGAATCAACCCATTTATGGTATAGCTGTCATTAAAATAATCAATCAAAAATATTGTGATCTATAACACACATAATATACGAATATATTTTTTCCAAAAATCATATCAAAATTGACATTGATGGCAGTCTGCATCACCGGTTCATATACTGTTAGGGTATATGTTTTAGTTTTCACACTGTGAGCGAGTATTGCGCTGTCGATTACACCCGACTGATATTTTTATTTAATTTATTTAGCCACATTTTTTTATTGTCAAAACAAATACATTTTAATTCAACAACCTGAATAGAACATTTTATGGCAATATTGAAATATAAAGGTTTAAGCTTCAGTTCCCGGTTCGGTTTTCATTTACTTAATATACTTAAAATATATTTACGCCTCAAACTTGAAATAATATTTATTTAATTTTAAGCTAAATATTATGGTAAATAAGTGTGTAGTTATATTTAAAGAAATTATACTCGTATGTGCAATTGAATAATATAATATAAGGGATTTACATTTTAATATTAATTTCTCTTACAAAACAAATAAATAATAAAAATTCTTAAAGCTTTAACGTATTAATTTAGACTAACCCCAAAAATTCTCTTACAGGCACACTCTATCCGGAGAATCTATGCTTCTGCGGCGGTGAATGCGTGCCCTCCGGCGTGATGAATATCAGTTCCTGTCGGTTTGGATCGCCCGTATTCATGTCATATCCGCATTTCTATAACGCCGATCAGTACTATTTGGACCAGGTCGAGGGACTGGAACCCAACCAGCACGACCACGAGTTCTATATGGTGGTGGAGCCACGTACGGGCATTCCGCTCGAGGTGGCCGCCCGTTTTCAGGTCAACATGCTGGTTGAACCTATCGAGGGCATCGCATTGTACGAGAACATTCCACGCGTATTCTTTCCGCTGATCTGGTTCGAACAGAAGGTGACCATCACGCCGGACCTGGCCGACCAGCTTAAGCTATTGCCCGTCGTGCTGTTGGCTGGCCAAATCTTTGCGGGCCTGTGCCTGGCCGTGGGTCTCATACTGCTCTGCTGGACGCCCGTGCAGCAGCTGCTCGGCTGGTGCCAGACGCGTCACTACGACGTGAAGATGCAGCACAAGAGCAACGGCCAGTACAAGAGTCGCTCGCAGTTCTCCAGCGCCGAGGAGCTCAAGTCCAAGGCATCGACGCTGGCGTGCGAGAAAAGCGCGGGCGTTACGCCGGACAGCTCGCCGCTGCTGGAGCGGAACCGCAAGCCCGCCGTGCTGATGTCCAAGTCGCAGACGGGCGACAGCGTGGCCACTGCCTCGACTGCCATCAGCGAGCCGGGTGATAGCAAACGGGACTAACGGAATAAACTGGATAAACTAGCCGTCCTAGTGCTTTACATATAGTCTATAGCTAAATAGTGTAGGAGAACATATGTCCCTCATCGTGTCTGGATTCAGCTCCTCATTCCGGAGTATTTACATAGGTGGCAATGCCAAAGATTAGCTAGCTGAGGGAAGAGTGGTATTTATGCCAGGGCGTGGCATATTGTAAAACTTACGAATACTCTATCTACACCTACGTAAATATATATAGTTTTAATATGATATTCAATATGTTGACGAATTTTGATTCAGCGAGAATTTGAATAAAATTGTTACATATAAAGCATCTTTTTTTAGGTAAAAACCGAATATCGAATTAAACACTTTATTTACTTAAGTGTTTGTTTGAAGACAACTAAATTGAGTGCAAATACTTTTATTAAAATGTTTTTAATAGGTGCTAACAACAGGAGCTACCACAAATCACAATTAATTTTAAAATGCAGTTGATATTATAGTATATATCTCAAACTATTTTCTTAATATGTTTGGCAGAAATATTACTTAAGATTTTCTTTGAAGGTAAGTTCCACACCTGCCTCACATATAAAAAAGAAATTATATTCAAAATAACTGCCAGTTTTAGGATCACAAAACAAATATTTATGTTCATTTAGTTCGACCTCTTTTTAGCTAATATTACACTGTAAACAGAGTATTGCATAGTCGGTTGGATACGAAAGCGAAAATTCTTACTTGTTTGACATACATTCTTTCTTTAATTTGGAATTGCCGCTGTAATCGAAGTGCACTGCTTACATATACTGCTTAACAGCACAGCTGGTTTATACTGCTTGCCGAAGCTTATTTACTGCACTGCTTGCCGATCATTCAATTTAATGTTTTGAATTTTATTTAAGACTGCGTCCATTCCAAATTCAGCTTTTAATCAGTAAAAGTGATCAAAATGCGTAGCAATTAGTTGCCAAAACAGTCAGACAGCTGAAGCATAAAATTGTTTGATATTTGTTGGCCATATTTAAGAGTAATTAGCCGCTTTGGTTATCAGTGTAAATGGTAACAAAATTTACATATTTATTGCATCAACTTCAAATATTACAATAAACAATATACTGCCACTCATGCATATTTATATGTACAAACATAACACAAGTACTTAAAATATATAGTACAATAAAACCTTACAAAAAAACCCTAGTAAAGTATTTGTCTCTATGTATTGTGTGCGTTTCGTATAATATCGCTAGATAGATTATACCTTAACTTAAAAGACTTGAGCACTTCACAATTTTCGAGCAAATTACAATGGTACAACAAAATTTGCAATATCACAAATGACCCAACTTATTGATTTAAAATACAATTCGAAAATGCGCTTTCGAAGTGAGTTATCCAATTATTTTTTCGACATTTTGTAGCCCGCGGTGTAGCCATAGCTGTCGGCCTCTGTGAAAAATGAAAACATGACATTAGCATAGACATGGAGGGGCCACAGGTTTTTTGGCACTTACCCTCATAAACGGTGGAGTAGCACTCGAAGAACTCGCCCAGCAGCTTGCCGGGCGGCAGCTCCCAAGTGGCGGTGCCGCCATATTTGGGCGGCAGGGCGCTGGGTTCGATGTGCGAGGTTAGCGACTTCCAGTCCTTGCCGTGGAAAAAGATCTGCGCCAATTGGGCCAAATATAAGTGATTGAGTGAGTGAACTGTTTGGGATTACGAAATTCGACTTACGCGCTTGCGCAGCTTCTCGCGTATGAAGGGCTTAAATATGGCGAAAAGCATATTGAATATATACGAGTTATTCACAATGTGCACACCCTTCAGGCGCATACAGATGCACTCCTGCACGTAATCCAACAACATGGCGGCAAACGATGGTGTGAACTGTGTTATGTGGCTCAGAGGCAGACCTGCAGCAAAGTACGCACATTATAAACCACACTCATACAGGTCGTAAGGCTAAGTGCCATTAACATAATAAAACCGGCTAACGAACTTTGTGGCCGACACTGTTTTATTACCTTCCATATCAATTATGACAACTGCGCCGCAGATTTGTGAAAACGGTTCCACCATCGAGCCCAGCACGGTCAGCTGAATGCCGCGGAACAGATCCGGAAGCGGCACCTTTGATGGCTTCCATTTCTCTATTCAGGGTCAAGTTGCTTTAAAATTTGATTATGGATCGAATTTAGTTAATACTCACTGCCAGCTTCCAGCACCAGTAGACGACGTCCGTGCTGATCCCTGGAGGGCAGCAGATTCAAAATATCACCCTCAAACACATTGCGCAGCTTGGCGGGCACAATATTCTCACAGGCCGCTCCATATTTCTGTTTCATATTGTAAAAGCTCTTGAGCTATAGAAAGAAAGAATACAAACATTAGCTTTGTAAAGCTAACTGCATGAACAATCAAGCCTTACCCGTTTCAGAGCACTCTCCGGATAATAGTGGCAAGGACGCAGAAACATCATCATATACTCATCATCCAGCGGCAAGTTTAGGTGCTTTTCATCTGTAGAGCGTGGTAAATTAATTATAGTAAATAGGCAGCCCAATCCCAAGGTACTCACTTTGCAAGAGCTCTCGGAGCTCCTTAATGGCCTGCTCCTTGATGCCGGGCAGCTCGCGCAGCTCGTCTTGGGCCTTCTTCAGGGCCCAGTCGGGCGCCTGCTCCTTTTCCATGCGGATCTGTGCGCTGCCCAGGTCAATGTAAGGCAGCTGGTTGTCATCGTAGCTAATGCACTCCGCTTTGCCCATCTCAACTAGTTGGCGCTGCGATCGAGAATAAAAGTCTTTTCAATAAACTCGAAGAGTTTTGTAGTCAAAGCGCTCAGCACAACTGGGTTACTTCCGCCCGATCGCAGCGGTTCAATGCCTTGGCCCAATGGTCAAACATGACTCAATGCTGATCTTCATTAACAAGCCCACAACGGAAGACGCAGCCGACAAAGCACAAATACACACAATTCAAAGTGAAGAGGTCCGAAGAGTGCCGGACCGAGGGGCGAGAAATAGACAATGTTACCAAAACTGGTCACACAACGTCACAAGCCGCACGTCCGGCCCGAAAATCACTACATTTTTGTTAATACCCTAACAAAGGGCAACAAAATCTGACTCGATATTTGCCCAGCACAGAAATGGGTATAACAGATCCTATGAATCGATACTTGAAAACTGTCTTCTGGTGAGTTTCTTATAAGAGTTATATAATCAATAACTGATTATGATGTGCCTAATTAAGGAAATTAGAAAAGAATTGCAGCATTTGTTTTTTATATATAGTTTCCATCTTAAAATGCAATTAAAAGCGGTTTCAAAAGAATAAAACCTTTACAAATTGCAATTACAAAGAAATTATTTCCGTGTTAATGAACAAAAGAAATAATATAATAAATAAAAATATTGAGTAGAAAACAACAAACGCTAAACTATGAACAAATTAACAAATTAACACACAAAGGGTACAATATTAGTAATTTAACAAAACTCATTATAGTGTCTGAGAATCTGACTATATTTGCTTACGTTTGCTACAGATTTGGTAAGAAAATATTGTCAAAAATAAAAATAATAAAAAAAACAATTTCTGTATTTAATTATAATTATAACAGTTATTATTTAATTCATATATTATATTATCTATTATAATATAATAATTAGATTATTATTCTATATATGCCTATTCCCCAATCTTTAAATATCATTATTTAATAAATGCAATACTGAAATGGATATAGATTTCTTAATATTTTTCTAGAGTATCTAGACCTCCACGTGTGAATAACCATATGTTTCCTCGTTATTGTTTCGGCTATTTTTGACTATTCGTAGACGACTTGGCAACGACGTGGTTAATAAAACCAGGCCCAGCTTGGCTGAGCATGACGTAGCGATTCATGCTTTACACTTGACCCATGCCAGAGCGAAGCGAGAGCCAGAAATTGATAGAGAGAGAGAGAGAGAGCCGCCTTGTAGCGCCTATCAAACCTTTTTTTAACAGATCCAAAAGCCGTTTTACTGCTCGGCCAATGGAGCAATTTGTATATCTGTTTGTGTGCGACATTTTCAAGGTAAAAGTCAAGGCCAGAGCAGAGCTAAAACTGATTTTAGTACTTATTGAAATCAATACAAAGCGCAGTATATTGACTGATTTCGGTTTTACTATTCAGACAACGTACATTTTGGGGCTTCAGTTTGTTAGACACACAAAATGTCCAGATATTTTTATAAAAAAACAAAATATTTTGTAATTTGGGTTTGGTTGCTTGAGGGTTTTTCTTTTCGTTTTTTTTTAGCGTTGGGCATTGTATTTGACTTTACTTTGTCAAGAGTTCAACAGCCCAGTAAGTTATGCGCATTAATTTAGCTATGGAACTTCGGTAAAGCAAAAGTACTTAAATCAAACAAAATCAAGTACCATGAAAAATGTAAATATGTAAGGCAGGAATGCAGCGTGCAAGTAATTTAATTTGTGGATCGTGACAACAAAGTGATTGGCAATTAGCCACATGCGAAGTGTCACGTAAATTACAAATGTTGGCAAGAAAATTAAGCTAATGATGACCCGTTATGAAAAACAAAACTAAATTGAGCATCGCATTATATAAGGGCAAACTTATTTTTAAGTGTTCAGCTGTCAATTGTCTGAATATAATATCAGACGATGTAAATTGCTGTGATCTGGAAATATACATATATGTGTGTTTATGTGTTTACTATTAGTAAACGGAATTTAAAAAGTGTTAACCAATCAGTCAGTTAATTAATCAGTCACTCATAATAAAATACATTTTTCTATGATAAAATAATTTAATTCTTTGTAATATCAAATCAAAACGTATTGAAAAGTATTGATCTAAAGTTTCTATATCAGCTATTTAATTCCCCTGAGAGCCTAGTTGGTAAATAAAGCGCAAAGTAGGACCGTAGACTTAATAATCTTATACAAACAAAAGATGTTAATTGTTTATTGTTTAATCATTTTAGAATGAAATTGTTGCATCACACGAAACAATAAACAAAACGCAAATTGAAAAAAATAAACAAAAATATTCAATTCAAACGCAGACAAAGGCCAACAAAATTGGACTTTAAAATATATTAAGACCTCCATGTGCAAATCGCTTGATTAATAAATAAAAAATAGCAAAGATTACGTGACAATTCTGTACATTTGCCAAAACAAAAGCGGTTGCTTTTAAATAAAAAAGAATAAATATATCTTTTTATAGAGTGGAAAATGAAGTAGAAACAATTAAGAACATTGCTGTCAGGCGGAACAATACTTGTTCACAGTGTAATAAAAACCTTAAAATGTACCCAACATTAATTATAGACATAAAAAATAATATAAAATAAACAACTTTATTTCTGGACCGGTTGTGAGCCCATGACCTACCTCACAACTAATACTTTAACTCAAAATATCGTTTTTTATGCTTGTAAAAGCCACAACCGATTAAATGAGAAATGGAGTACCAGAAGTTTTTACCAACAAATATTAAGCTTTAGAACTAAGAGAGATATATCGATTTTCCAGAATTAACATCTATCTGATGCGGATATACACGAATATAATTTCCAAATTTCAGTCTAATAAATAAAGTACGTGCAAACCCAATATACTCTCTGTCCACTTCGTAAGAGAGTAAACAAATATGTAAATATATAACTAAACAATGCAACATTAATTTTGAGTAAAAGAAAGGATTTTAAACAGATTTTATATTTTAACCACTTAATTAACATATATTTATTCAACAAAATAACACCAACACTTTTAGAGTTATTGTCTTTCCTTTATCTTTTATACCCTTATTTGCACTTCTTATTTCCTAAAGGTTAATAAGTGCAAGTCCCTTTAGCGAAACCTATGGAATCTTTATCAAGGTTATCCCCAGTTTTACGTACAGTCATCACTTGGCTGGTTAATGGAACCAATAAACAATTTAACCAGTTTCAATCAAGGCCTGCAGGAAACCTGATCACTTGATTTTTTTATGATCTTTAATTGGCACTTCGCCCTACTCGATATTTTTGTACGATACAAATGCGTTTCTTTGCACAGTTTCACAATGATTATTATATGCAGTATATATACGATAAATATGTGCATATTCTGATGGCACTTATAACTGACCTCACTGATTTTTGTATTTAATTGCAACTCAAATGAGGCGAGTCGTTGTCGACTGACACTCGGGAACTGTCTTGTACAACTATTGTACTGCAATTAAGTAGCTGCCCATAAGCGGTCATTTAATTATCAGTAGTCGCCGGCAAACTGGTTATTTTAAGTATTATTTGAATGCTGATAACTGGTATCGCCTATTTGTTCTTATACGCGTTGCGATCCAGTCCAAATACAGGCACTACAAAAGTCGCAATAGAAAATAGGGATGAATATAGGTGATCAGAAATATTGCAAAAAAGTTAACATGCGCTAACTGGAAACACAAATACCTAAATAAATTTAGAAATTAATAATAAACAAAATATTTAATTAGCGAACGAGCTTTTTTATTTATTCCAAGTCATGTTTTTATTATTATTTTTAAAAAATAATTATAAATCGTATGCAATTCTGCCAATATTCTAAGAAAATTTCATTAAAAATACTTATATTTGTAGGATTTATATAGTTTGCGCGATTTTATATGTGTTAATTTGAAGTTTAAAGAAATTTATTTTCCGCTCACTCCCATCTCTAGCAAAAAGTAGCGATTATCGTAGTCCGTAGTGCATTTGGAAGTATATACCAACGAGCCTTTGTACAATCGAATTGTTTAATCCGCTTGTGTATATAAACTCTTAAATAAGCATATACTATAGTTTCATACGACGCGCGTTTAAATGTAAGTGCAAGCGATTATCGTATAACTTGAAGTACCCACCAGATAATTAAGTATTATTGTGGCTGATTAAGACTGAAACAGAAACAAAAAAAACACAGCGATTCGTATAATGTAGAATCCACAATTGTATTTTTAGGAAATGCATTTAAAAAATCTAATAAAATTTTAACTGCACTCAAGAGCCATTAAAACCAAAGAGAAAAAGCACATGGCGTGATCAGCATAAATGAACATATATAAGCTCTAAAATTGATCAGCCAGTCAACAATTAAATGCAAATTACTGTTTTTACAAAAATCTTATAGACCCCGCACACATGACAAAGCGGTTATTTGTACAAATGTGTTTATAACCAGAAAAAATAAACACAAAAGAAAATCGCATGCATCTGAAAATGACTTGACAATGTGCATAAATATGACAATAGTCGATAGACGTAGACGAAATTTATGTGTGAACTCCACGCGCCGCACCCGTTAATGATAATGTGAAAGACCGTAACGAGCTAATTGAAATAACTATAAGTATTAAACGTGCGAGAAACAGTAATAATTGGCGTGTAACGAACTAAACGTTCTGAGTTTGCCAAACGGTAAGTCTGATGACAAATCTAGCTAATCGTATCCGGTAGATGCATTAAAAATGTAACACACATACATCAGGGAAAGAGTTAAAGTATTATTGACTTAAAATAAGCACTTGCTTATTATTCATAATAACAATCCATCAGAAATGCAAATTAGGTATATTATCTTTCGGGATTACCCACGAACCTTTGAAAGTGTGCAATTACGGTATGCCATATTACAAAGGCCGAATATTATTAGAAATATATTTATCATCCAACTTAGTGTTGACAATATAATTATCATATATTATTATCATCAATTTTGCAAATTTTCATATCTTCAATTCATAATGAGTATAAAATCTATACTCATTTTTGAACAGTTGTTATATTTGAATAGGTATCTGTTTGCACGATCTCATCGAATCAATAAGTCAAATGTATATAATTACCAAAATTTCAGAAAGGTGCTACACAGTAAATACTAAATAAAAAATGTTATTATTATTTTGCATAAATATGAAAGGAAATACAACATATATACCACAACATGTCTATTAACATATCCATTACAATATACACAGTATCTTAGAAATGAGTAAAGATGCAGATAAAGAGAAAAACACAATTCGAATAATTCCAAAAAATTAAACCAATGTTTATTACAATATATTAAGGTCAGGAAGTAGTGACCGTGTAAAAAATGTTATCTCGAAAACTGACAACTGTTTTAATGATCTCGTATTGCAAAAACTGCTGAAATGTAACCCACGTAAAATGAGTTGTGGCTGAGGTAAATGTCAAAGGAAATCAAAAGACTGTAAAGTATGTTAGTGGTAGACTTAGCAATATCCCTTCCTACGATTTAAAAGCGGATATATATTACTTATATATTCATTCATTCATAATTACTATTTAAAACTCCAAGTTTTAGTAAACTCTGTTTAAAGCCCATAACAATTAAAGCTGAAATGAAAAGTTTTTATAATGTAAACCAATTATTATTTATTTATTCAATTGTTAAACGATGAAAAATATCTACATAGTATATAGTTTTTATTGAATAAATAAATAATAATAGTCAAGCCAATATTGAAACAAATTTAAAATCAAGACTATATATATCTAGTATATATAGCAATATGCGTCACTTTTACAAAGTATACAAAAGAAACACATGGAGCACAAATATATATGCAATGATTAATTTATTGATTCTTGCTTCTTCTGGGAATAATAAATGCAATTCAAACACTTGAATTACCAACTTGATGTCTGCACCTTTTGAAATTTTGGAATTGCAAACACTTTTCATAAGTATTTGCCGCTTGAAATTGCTTCGGAATTTGCATAGAAACGGAATTGTATATATACTAGCATCACTCGTTGTGCCGGCCTAGAAATCATGCTCTAGAATCGGGCAGAGCCGGTTTCGATTTTCAAACAGCCAAGCGACTTAAGTATATACATATAATGAAAAAACACTTGCCTTCAGCTCAAGTACAGATTGAAAAACGCAAATATTTTTGCATAAGGAATAGACAAATGCCAAAAAATTCAATAACGGCTTTTGTTAGGCTTTTATGTCTCTCTTATTTTTTTGCTATATTTCAGACAACACTTGACAAATTAACTGTTTAGGTAAAAAATACACACACAGACAGAAAAATATGTATATACAACTGATATATAGCGACTGTTAAAGATGTTTAACTGGTTTCCAGTTCGACTGTTCACTTTTTGGCGCTTTTTATTATAGTACTCAGATACTGACTGCATGTTGGCCTATTCAATACGAAGTCGTCATCAAGGTCGGAGTCATTTAGAAGTTGATATTGTACAAAGAGACTAAAATTGGTTGGACAAACACAACTTGAAGCAAAAGTCGAATGTCTAACGTCTATCATCGTACTTTTTGGTGTCATTAGCACAACGCTCAACTGCTGCCCCCGCTGTCTGCAATATTTATAAGGCCGTCATACGTAAATCCCATGAATCAGCTTTAACACATATGGCATACAAGTGCGGGTCCGAGTGTCGAGTTCGGACAACTGCAAATTGTATGCAATCAAAATCAGTGCGTGTCAAGCTTAACAACCTTCAATAAACAGTCAGACAAAGGGACAGCACAATTGACACCCAAGTTAATGGACATTTAAGTTATGCCACATTTACCAAATACTGTCAAAATTCGCTTACGTGTGATATCTTACAATATAAACTACAGAAGCTCATTCAACAGCCAGCTTCAGTTTCTAATGTATCTTTAAGTTGTGTACAAATTCAGGGTGACATTATATAAATAAATAGTAAAGAGCTTTTTAAACCAATCCTCAATAAACGAATGAGTTGTTTTTAGAAAGATCCAGTTTCAAAGTCCCAGCTTAGATACTTTGCTTATCTCGCTAATTGAAATTTTGGGCCAACACTTAAAAATTCTATTGCAACTAAAAACTTAAAGCCCTCTTTAAATAACTTCGCAAGCTATTATAAATAACAATTTCGCCACTATAAATTACAGGCATTAAAAACTTCCACAAGCATTTTTGCGAAAAGCGTTGAAAAATCTTTCCTTTCAAGTAATTTCAACAAGATTTAAAAAAAGAAGAGGAGGAAGATTTAATACCCCTTTATGCAATATTTGTACTATAAAAAGTGACTTCCATAAAGTATCTTAACTTATCCCAACTTTGTAAAAAAGCTTTCTAAAATTTTAATTGGATAGTTTGATGTACTGAGAAGTACATAAAGTCAAAAATACTAGCTGATATGTGATATAGATATGCGATCCGTTAGACCTTGAAAATGCAATTGCTTTAAGATTTAAATTAAATTACTCTTTAAATAAATTGTGCTGAAAATATGAACACGTCAGCACTTAAGTAAAGGAAAGATATTAAATATTAAATTTTTAAAACCGCAATAATAAATACATGTAAACCACGAAGCACAATTTATTTATTTGAAGTTTGGCACTACCAAGTGGGAAATAATTGGCCATAATAAAAGTAAAAATGTTTTATTTCACATTCACCAAGCTCGGCTTATTTTTGTTGGATTAGTTTCCTGAAAGCTACTTTCATAATTGCATTTTGGCAGATATTTTCCCATTGTGTAGGCTCATCAACTATTTTGTAACAATTGACAAAGGCATTATCGAGACCTTCGGCGATAAGCGGCCTAAAATGAAGCGGCTTTTATTGTATTCAAATGCATTATAAACGGCTGGGAGCCGAAGCTCATGGCAGCAGCTGATCGAGCTGATTATGAATGGGCAGGTAGACGGAATCTGTGACGAAATGCTGCAGGCAACAGTAGCAAGTGGTAATTGTTTTTATTGCCAATCCGCTCGAGCGGCACTTGAATGCCAGCCAAGACGTATGGCTGCCAGTGGTGGCAGGCAGACAAACAGGCAAAGGCAGAAAGTGTGTCAACGCTGCCGCACATGCGCATAACCAACAACAACAACAGTAGTAACAACAACAACACTAGTACTCGTACTCAAACTGACCCGAACGAAACTTACCGCAACAATTGCTCAAAATTCACACCGTTTTACTTGAATATTAAAAATAAAATAAGAAAATTGGCAATGGGCCAAAATAAAAGATTTCACGTTTCACTTTACAGAGATTTGGCAAGCGCGGCACACAAACAGTCCAATTGTATGCAGAAAGGCTGCGGTTTTGTCTCTGGGCTCTCCGGGGGTTGGGCAGGACGCGAACGGCGGAACAGCGACGGAATCGTAAATGCTAACAGTGGATATGTAAAGCGATGCGAACGCGACAAACGACGTCCAATTGGCAATGCGGCTAAAACGTCTATGAGTTGAAAGCTCGCGAGCGAGCTTATGAAATTAATTAACTGGCCAAGTCGAGCTTGACAAAATATGTAAAAGACGCAAACAGCAGCAGAAATGAAAAAGAGATACATAACACAACAGCAACAACAACAACATCAACAGCCGTACTCCAATAATGCCATGAAAAGCTTTGCTCGCTCTTTCTCTTTCTGCGGTGCTGCCAACTCGTTCAAGGTGAAGCTTTGCTTTAAAATGCACACAGCGCAAGCTTTTTTAAGTTTCGCTGAGCGCTTTTTATTTTTGTTTTGCTTAGACTTTGCTTTAACTTTGCTTCGCAGTACTTTATGATAATATTATCTTTACATTATGATAATAATATTATTATAACGCAGTGGAAAAAAGCGGAGCTACCTAAATAAATTACAACATGATATATCAAAATTATAAAACTTGATAAAAACAATTCATTATTTTATTTATTTATTTTTATTTGTATTTATTATAATAAAAAAATAGCAAATGAACTTAATGAAATGCAGAATCAATCTAGAGGACAAGCCATGAAAGAATTGACATCAAACATGAAAATTGGTTCAGTTTTGACAAAGTTTTCCCAAAAAATTCAAAAAAATTTATTTTTAAAAATGCATATATTTTAAATGGAGAAACAATCTAGACGATAAACCATGGACAAAATGCCATCAGACGTGAAAATTGGTTCAGTTTTGACAAAGTTATGGGCGTTTGAAATATGCGAGCTATGGATTCGAGGGCTTTACATGTCAAAATTTTTTTCAATTTTTGCATGATTTTTGACCAAAAATTTGACCCCCTCAGAATCGGTTTTAATGTTGTTTTTTCTACTAATTATGATAACCACAATCGATTAAAAATAGAAACTCCGGATTCTAAATTTTGAAAAAATTTTTTTTTCGAAAATGAGTAAGGGGGGGGGTACATGCTTTTTTCCAAAAAAATTCAAAAAAAAATTATTTTTAAAAATGCATATATTTTAAATGTAGAATCAATCTAGAGGACAAACCATGAAAAAATTGACATCAAACATGAAAATTGGTTCAGTTTTGATAAAGTTATGGGCGTTTGAAATATGCGAGCTATGGATTCGAGGGCTTTACATGTCAAAATTTTTTTCAATTTTTGCATGATTTTTGACAAAAAATTTGACCCCCTCAGAATCGGTTTTAATGTTGTTTTTCATACCAATTGTGACAATCACAATCTGCAAAACTAATTCAATAACAATTTGATTTTATTGTCCCTGGTAAAAGCAATAAATGTTATAAATAATTTATGATTATTGTAATTTTCTTCATCGAATTTATTTTTATCAATTAAAAAATATTTAGCGTTTAAATTCAGAATATATCATACAATAAATATACAGAAAATAAAAAACAAATATAAGATAAATATAATAAGAGTATTTAGGCGCCGCTGTGCCCGACACACTTTTCACTTTCTGTTTGACTTTGTTTGACTTTGCATTTTGTCTTTGCCAATGAAAACAATAAACTACCGGCAGTTATATTTCAATTTCATTGCTTTTGCGATAAGGTTTTATCGGCAGTGTTTAGTCTATCAATAAACTGCAGCTACCGGGGGCTTTCCGCTGCGGACTTCGGCTTCGGCCTGCTTGATCAAGTTTGCCCACTGATAAGTGGTGTTAACGCTTTTGGTATGTCATGGTAATTGTTGCTGATTGTGGCATTAAGAAACTAAAACTGAAATTCTTACCTTTCTTTCACTTCATTAACTTACCCAAGGGCATTTGGGTGAAGTTCAACGCTATCGTTCTTGACTCGAGCAATTCTGCAATTTCTTTTTCGTGCAGCCATGCATGAAGATACATATTGTGTTGCCTCTTTTTTAAAAATGTCTTTATCAGCTAATGTCGCCTTGTCACTTATCTAAATTATTGGTACCATAAAAACAAACTCATGGCCAATAGAAATTGGCAGAAAAATAGTCCATAAAGATAGTCAAATTGCTTGTTGATTGATTACTAACCATATTATGTAAACGAAAGTGGACAAGAATAACAAGTTAGAGAATGTTCATAAAAATTACCAATGTTACGTAGATTTAGCCTCTTAGTCTTAACTGATCTTATTGACATAAGTACGCTTAACTGCTTCCATACCATTGAACCTTATACAGAAGGTTTAATTTACATATGCGAAGCCGTGTCTGACCTTAACATAATTTTCTTACCAAAAGGTTGCATATAACTGCCGCAGTTCATCTGTATGCCCTTTTAAAGGTCGGCTTAGTCATATTTGTACACGATACAATTTAATGAAAGTTAAAACATATTTTTGAAAAAAAAATGAATGTAATAATGATTGTGCTAACTATAATGTGAAATTAATTTAAATTCAAAGAATATAGGGGAAAACTAAATAATTTATTATTTAAATATGTTTCAAAATAAACTTTTCCATTTTAGCAAAGGATTTTATAATAAACCAATATTAACCTAACTTGTAAATAGAACAAAGTACTAAAGTCACATAATAATAATTCTTTATTTATTGTGTTTTTCCTTTATTGAATATTTCCGACTGTGTTTTTTTTAATTCATTAATTAATTAACAAATATAATTAATAATATATAATTATAATTTTCGGATTATGGTTTGGTTTGTAGGCTTACAAAATTCTTAGACTTTAAAGCTGCCTTTAGCGTTCTCTTGACCTTTCAACACTTTCGAGTCATACTCATGGGTTTCCCCAAAAAAAAAAAACTGCACATCCGCAGAGGCTTTATTTGACTTAGTTAAGGGTGTGTCACTTATTCCCTTCATTTAATATAAGTCAAGGTGCTAAGTTGTTGTTAGTTTCAACCACAGAACGTTCAACCTGACATATATACGACATATACTCTATTGTACAAAGATTCTTTATGACGTCATCAATCGGTGTCGTTCAAAGTTTAATGAGCTCTACTTGATTTACATAATGCCAAGTCATTGATCAAACACTTGTGCTGGCTACAGTTCATTTGTGATACATACTAATATTACAAACTTTCTAACGACACCCTGTCATATTGTCTCATTATCCCTTAATTAAGCATGAGTTCTGTCCATCCAAATTAATTACTCGCTACTGTTTTCTTTATGAATGGATTAATTCGCTGGCATGTGCAAAGTGCAATCCAGAGTTTTTATATAGCTCTTACGGCTTTGTAGAGCACGTAATACGTAATCGGAACAGCGTTTGTTCTTGGCATAGTTTCCTTGTTTATCTAAACTGGAACGCCGGCTCTGATTATACGAACTAAAATACATTCACTGCTATTTCCTAAGGCTTTGTTGGCAGAATACTTTGGTTTTCTAGTTTGTTATGTGATTAGTTTATCCGGGCCTTAAATATATGTAAGGAATATAATGTAAAATATTAATACAACAAAAGCATCTAAACAATATAAACAACTAACATATGAATATTTGTATGATATATATTATTAATTATATTTTTACAAGAAATATTATATAAATACTAAATTATTACTATTATTTGTAGTTTTTTTTGTTTT
Organism: Drosophila robusta; assembly: GCA_035043565.1. Taxonomy (NCBI): domain Eukaryota; kingdom Metazoa; phylum Arthropoda; class Insecta; order Diptera; family Drosophilidae; genus Drosophila; species Drosophila robusta. The sequence goes on along the minus strand of JAWNMW010000583.1, from coordinate 3,451,224 downwards.
TACATTTCAACAATTTATATATAATATCTTATACAATTATATATGAATATACTATATGCTAAGGCACTGTGATGCTCGTTTTTGTTATATTTGTGTTTTTGAAATCACAATTTTAATCAGTGTGGTACCAGTTGGTCCCAGCGTGTCCTAAGGATTGTCGATATTAGCTATTTATCTGAAAAATAGATAAGGGCAACCAATGGTAAGCGTTGCCTGCTCTGTGGGCGAATCAATTGCAATGAATGCGAAGAATATTTGAAAGTGAGCAAAACAGCCCATACAAATTGAGTTGTGAATGTGTGTTATCTTTTAACATATTTAAATACTCATTAGCAACATCGAAACAAAAGTTCGATAAGCGTAAGCAAAAACAACAGCAAAAATAGCAGCAACAACTACAACAAATTTAGCACACTCGGCAACTAAACAACAAATAAGTAAGCACAATAACAACAAATACTTGAACAAAATTGAAAACAAAGAAAAGCAACAACAAAAGTTTACAACGTCGCCGAACCCGATGACAACAAATCGAATCAAGTTCAAAGACTTTGCCCTATGACTACACTTTCTGGGTACGCGTATCCAGTTATAATCATACTATATACTCGTATATGCCCATACGTGTATATGGCTATAGTTGTCTTGGGCAGGTGGCTAACGAAATGTGATTTTCGTATTGGGGCGTTTCTGAACACACAAAGCGCACGTCTCGCAGCGCTTGGCAAATTCAATAATAATAAAATCCATGTATAAGAAATCAAAAAAAAAAATTACAAAGATAACGTTCTCGGGTTTTGAAAGCCATGAAATTGCCTCAAAGGCAGCAACCACCAACAACTGTTTCATGGCACCTGATAAATCCAATATGCACATATAACAACAGGCCGCTCAAAATTATGAAATCAACGGTACATGTACAAAGTTTATCTGACGCGAATGTAGTAACCAGCTGGAAAGTGCTATGTAACTAATCCTAAAGATACCCTAGAAAGTTACAAAAAGTAAACTAAGCTGTTCTAAGATCTATTGAAAGCTTTGCTATGCCTAAGATACAAGTCGAAATTTATTGTAACTTAATTTTAAAATTTCGTACATTCTAACGGAATACCCTGTAAATAATTCAAAACAAAAATCAATACATTTATAAAATTTTGAAAACGCGCAATGTTGCTAAACAAATAAAATATCTTTCTTGAGGTCCCTTACCTTTTTCTAAAAATAGTTGAAGTTCTGATTTAGAATCCCACCTTTCAGCTTAGTAAATGAATGTTGACGTATCGGAAGGGAAGCAGAAAGTACAACCATATGGGTTCGCTTTGGTGCCATAACAGCTGTGCTAATTAAATCTATTATATCAATTTTTTTAACTACAAATATTTCTAACTGACCTGAAGCAGAATGTTCTACATCTAACTTTTCTAATTTTTTTATTTGTATAGAGCTATATAAATTTTTTCTGTATTATTTTAAGGTAATTTATTTATGTAAAAAATATAAATGTAAACTAAAATTATCTATCTATTTAATTATAAAATAACTATACAGCCAAAAAATATTTTATCTGTCTATCCGAACGTAACCAACTTCATGGAAAATTTATAAGACTCTTTGCAAAGAGCATCTGAAAAAAGTATGATGCATTGAGAAGCGCCAGCTAAAATCAACGCTGACGTCGACTGCGGCGTCGACGTCGCCGCTGAGACACTTGTTGATCGCTAGCTGCGCTGCCGATATTGATAAGGCCTATCAAAGATGAATGGAAACGGGCGCGGGTGCAATTGCTGCCCGTCAATTTAACATGAAAATGAAAATAAAACACACGATAATAGCTGAAATTTTCGGCGCTGTTATCGGTTGAAGAAATTTTTTAACTTGGACTTTAGTCGCAAAAGAAACAACAAGTATCCGGATAGTTTCTATGAATGTATTTTGGGTAGCCCGGCAGCCGCTCTATCGCTGCCTAGCCCGTTGTCTTTTTTCAACTTTACAAAGTTGAAACTCATTTATTGCGCCGCCCGGGTTCGCTGGCCAGGGTTCAAGACTGGAACAGAATGGATCACGATGATCGTGATGACGCCATAGCACGACGCGTGCACATGAATCGGAACTGGCCTACAAAACCCAACTTGCCCTTTGTCGAGGACGTAAGGTGATTGACAGGCGGGATTTACGTTTTGGGGCGTGACTCTCGCCAAGAATATGTCAGCTAACATCCAAATTTAGCTAACTATCCACCCAGAAATTCTATGCGTATCTCATACTGATTCAGATTTTCATAATCTTAAACTGTAACGATCAAGTCAGGCCCAAGACAAGCCGACGTTGACGTCGACGTCGACTGCGACTGTGACAGTGACGGCGACGGCGACGGCGACGGATCGTTCGCTGCCTTCGTTATTGTATCTGTATTTGTATTTGTATTTGTATTTGCGATAGCCGCTAGTGCCGATCGTCGCTGCTGCGCCGCCATATATATATATATATGTATATAGTACATATAGACGTAAACGTTAACTCGTAAGGGTTTTCGAAAAGCAAAATTCAGTTGGTATAAAACACACGAGTCGCGAGGAAGCAGAACCAGAACGCGATTGAATTCCGTTAGAGCTACAAAACATCAAACAAGAAAAAGAAATACGAAAATAACAAAATAAAGCAGCGTCGCCGTTGAACATTTCACGCCCATAGGTAAATAGGAGGCATGACTTATTACTGAAAATTACAGTCAACAACATCGAAAGTTGCGATGCGTTTGGCTATTTTGCTTTCGGCCAACTGTTCAAATTAGGCGCACAAAATGCAATTCTCAAATTGCTCAGTGATCAAAAACTAATCGAAACGCATTTTGAAACACGCAGGCCAGCCGGAAATCAAGCACCGACACTCACATACATTCCACACACACACACACACACACATACTTAAAATGGCCACAGTGGACATTAGCGAGGAGGCCTTCCATCTGCGCCTGGGCTACCTGAAGCCGGAAACTCAGGAGATTGCCCGGACAGAGCTGCGCGAAACGGAGGAAGTGAAGGCGGAGGCCATCAAGAAGCTGCGGGAGCTCCTCAAGGCGACGCCAGAGATCAACTACAAGGATGACGATGCCTTCCTTACCATTTTCCTGCGCGCCACCCACTTTTATCCGGAGAGCGCATTGGACAAGGTGCGTATCCATAAAAGGTTTAACTGTTTTCAAGTGAAAAGTGATGTTAATTGATTTAGATCCTGCTGCTCTGCAAAATATTTAGTTCCACACTCTTTTCTAATTATTTTTATTTGAGTGCGTTTCTTAAAATGCTAAATTTTGTGAATTTAAAAAATTTAAATAAGGATTTATTTTCTTATTCATGTAAATTAGCGGACAATATGAAAACTAAAAGAATTCCTATTTTATAATTAATTTAAAAATGTTCAAGACACGTGCAAGCATCTGGAATTCAACAGCTTCAACCACTTACAATTCTACTCTTTATGAATGAACGTAACTTGAATAGAAAAAACCTTTAGAAAATGCGACCCACATGCACTCAAACATATTCCACATACTATTCGCACATAAATTTCGAACAAATCAATATGCGATCCATATGCGATCCACATGTGATCCATGTACGATTAATATGCAATCCACTCTTGCGTGTGTGTGAATTGCAATTCCCTTCTTAACTACATACATATGTATATTAAATTTAAAAATGTTCAAGACACTTGTTAGCATCTGGAATTCAACTGATCTTGAATAGAAAATAAAAAAATTTAGTAGTTTTGTTTCCGTAATCTATTTATACAGAATCGTCACAAAAATATGAAGCTTAGTTTGCACATGATCCACACAAGATTAACCTGCAATCCACTTTTTAATTGCAATTCTCTAATTAACCACATATATTTGGCTTTCATTTCGCTTCTCCAAATCTTTACTGACTTATTTATATTTTGCCAAAATATACATATTGTCTAACTTAATATTTGTACTTCACGCACATAATTCATAAGCAGCTCCCTTAATACGAGTATTTCATCCACTTCAGTCAACCTGCTTTCGATCCACATAAAATATAATTTACATCAACTTGCTTATAGACTTTTACTGCTTCCACCCACACGATCTTTTTAGAACATCCGATTCACATTGCCTTTGACACGAAATACATATACATGTGTATTGAGCGCCTTATCAGAGATATACCCCATGACCCCCCCACCCCAATAAAAAAAAGGAAAAAATCGCTGCACAAAGCAGGGTCTACAACCGCAGCTCTGTGTAATCTGAACGAAAATTGACTCCTAGCTGACTCGAAAAAAATTAAAAGAAAAAATTAGAAGAGAAAAAAGGGAATCGCTTGGCCGATCGCTCCAATTGTCGCTGGGGCGATTACGGACGTGGAACGTACGACGACGTCGGCGTCGCTGGCGATTCTCGCATTGATACGCTTTTGAACTCGCTGACACATTCCGAAAGAAAAAAAAACATATTTAAAACAGAAGCGATAAGCGGTTCCCAACTATTTCTACTCAATATACATGCGTGTCTACATGTATTTAATATAATACAGTCTATTGGCTAGTTGTGGATTGAGCGAACACGGCTGCTGTTGTTGACCATGACGTGGCTTATGGGACTCGACCATAAACCCACGCGCCTTATTTATCATGGCATAGTTTTTATGGCTGTCCAATGGTCGAAAGCGAACAAGACGCCGTTATCGGGGCCGTAATTTAACCACCTGGTCTAATCGCATTTTTCAGATGAAAAGCACCGCCAACTTCCGCAAGGAATACGCCAGCCTGGTGCACGGCCTCCAGGTGGAGCAGGTGAAGGAGCGCTTCGTCAAGGGCAGCGTCATCAATGTGCTGAAGAACTGCGACCAGAAGGGCCGGCGTGTCCTGATCGTCAACTGCGGCAAGCTCTGGGATCCCAGCGATACGCCCAGCGATGAAATGTTCCGCATGCTCTACATGGTGCACATCGCCGCCCAGCTGGAGGAGGAGACCCAAGTGCGCGGTGTCGTTTGCATCATGGACTTCGACGGCCTGGCCATGAAGCAGGTGAAGGCGCTGTCGCCCAGCTTCTCCAAGCGCCTGCTCACCTTCATTCAGGAGGCGATGCCGCTGCGCATGAAGGAGGTGCACTTCGTCAAGCAGCCCTTCATCTTCAACATGGTCTGGTCGCTCTTCAAGCCCTTCGTCAAGGAGAAGCTGAACAAGCGCGTAAGTTGACCGGCTGAGCCCATTAAGCTGCCTGATTCCTGATCACTGATTACCCTTTTTTTTGTGTGGTTTTTAGATGCACTTCCATGGTAGCGACATGAAATCCCTGCACAAATTCCTCGATCCCTCGGTCCTGCCGGCCAACTACAAAGGCGCCCTGCCAGCCATCGACTACGGCGGCCTCGAGTGGTTCCCCGCCCTCGAGCTGCAGGCTGAATATGTGAACACCTGGAGCGAACTGGGACCCGCCAAGTGGTAGAGCTCCGCGTCCTTGGGCAGCCAGCCCAGCATTAGTTAATTTGCATAATTATAAATCTGTGTTTGATTAGTTCTTAGCACTTCCCAATAAACTAGTTACATAATACGAAACTCAAGCGATTATCGTTTTATATTTCAATTTGACTTTTAGCTGACAACCGGATAACCTGGCAAAAAGATTTTTTTTATATAATTTAGTGGTCCGATCCGAGCGTCTCCAAGACGACACTTATTTCGTGACGTAATTATATTATATATTATATATTTAAACTTGTCTTGAAATCACACCCAATAGAAGAAAGGAAAGGTTTAAGTATTAAGGCTACTTCATGAGTCAAACGGATAAATTTATATTTATTGTTTATATTGTCTTTGGTCAAAAATAGCTAAAATATCTAAATGCAGGATTTCGCAGAGATTCTTTTGAGTTGTTTTATATTTTTAATTTGGCTTTGCTCTATCCAAAGAATCTCATTTAGCCACTGTGCAAGGCTTGTACAAAATTTGAATTTTTATCGATTTCATAAATTGCTGGAGAGCAAATTTTTTGAAGATAATTAAATTCATAGACATTCATAAAAAGTATAGAACATAGCCGGGATATCGATCATTTAAAATAAACTTGATCACCCCGTGCCATTGACGTGTCTATATTTTTTACATCAGACGGACAGGACAAAATCGACTCGGCTGTTGATCCCGACCAAGAACATATTTACTTTACGGGGTGGGCGAGTCCTTCTGTTTGTTACATAATTTTTTACCCATTTTTAATGGGTGCAAGGTATAATAAACAGAAACAATTATACAACAAAATTGCATCGTGAATCCATTTATTTTCTGGTTGATTTAATTCATGTACATATAACATTTAACTTTTGTGAATTGTTAGTCATTTTTTATTATGTTTTTACCTCACTTAGGTTTGGTTTATTTTAGCACTTTTAGCATAATGAAAATCAGGGAAAAAATACAAAAATCTATTTGTGTATATTTCTACGTATATATACATATATATTTATTTAAAAATATCAAGCGAATTACTCGGCAATTGTATACATACTTTGGGAGTCCTATAAAAACAAAATGTTTAAAAAATAACAAATATAGTAAAGTAGTCAAAAATATATTTTTCAATTGATTTCTTTACACAACACGAGGCAATTCTGTAAATAAAATCCAAATAAACGAAAAACATATAGCAGATAGATGCTATAGATGTGCGCCTAATAGAATATAATATAATTTAAAACAAAACCTAATAAACATTTCATATAATAATCGCAAGCATACAAATTTAACTACATTCAGAATATTTCAATATAAATAGGATAAATAATTTAATCTAATAGGAGTATACGTATGAAATGTATTCTAACTCAATTCATTTGAATTATTCTGAACAGTTCTTTAGGTCCTCATTCAAAGAAATAGAGAAAGGAAAGCCACACATTAATTTCAAGATTATCCCTACAGGCAAAACAAGGTCGCAAACGCGTTCCTCAATTGGAATTTAAGAAACTCGGTTTTTAAGAATAGAAAACTACATATGTGCTTTGTTTATTTACCAGCTTAGAATATTTCAATGTTATTGTTAATGATCAACAAATGAGTTTCACCCACAAATTTTGACATGAAAAGTACATGAAAAATTTAAATGTCATCTGATAATTTTGCGTTTTGATTAACAGTAATATCAAATATCATACAGTTAAAATCCAAATCGATTTAACACGCTTTTAAAAATATATATATATAATCGTGTGGGTGCCAGAATAACGCCAATCCAATTTAAAATATACAATCGTTTATATATAAATTAAAATAACACCGAAAGTATTCCAGCAGCATTTGAGCCATGATGTGAGCTAGGTATTAATGCTCGTAACTGGCTAGTTGACATTATTAACTATTCCACTTTACAGAATCATTGACTGCGGATCCTCAACGAAGTCGCGGAAGTTTTTCAGCCAAACGGCGGCCACAGCGCCATCCACAACTCGGTGATCGGCGCTCAGCGTTACAGTCAGCATATTAACCTCCTTGAAACTACAATTAAGGAGCAAAAGAGATACAAATTGAGAGGCTGATAGATACAAGTTGTAATAGTTAAGCTACCCCTTCTCACTGTCCGGATCGATCACAAGTTTTTTCGTTGTTGTGCCAATGGCCAAGATGCAGGATTGCGGGGGATTGATAACGGCGCAGAATTGATTGACACCTGCAATAATTGAAAACATGAACTAAATGTTATATGTTGTGGCATCAAGGCCTTACCGAACATGCCCAAATTGGACACGGATATGGTGCCGCCCTGGAATTCTTTTGGTTGCAGCTTGTTCTCCCGCGCCTTGCCAGCCAACTCCTTTACATTCTTTGAGATTTCTAGCACACCCTTGCGATCGGCTCCAAATATAATGGGCGTTATGAGACCCTTATCTGTGGACACGGCGACAGATACATCCACATCCTCGTACTCTCTTATGAAGGTGTCCATCCACGCCGAATTTGCCTCGGGCACCTTGCGACAAGCAACGGCCACAGCCTTAATGATAAAATCGTTGATGGAGACCCGAGCTCCCTGTTTCTCATACTTTTTGTTGACATGGGCACGGAACTTCATCAGCTGTAGATGAGAAAATTTAGGTTATTAGCCATCGATTTGTATAATTAGGCATGTATCCCAAAATGCCAGCTATATATCCAGAGATATACTACACTTGTTTATATATTGAAAAAACGATTATTAAACGTGAGTAAATCAAACTAAATTTAGTTAATTTAAAAAATTTCACAGCTTATATATACTAATCAAGAATGAATAAACATTTAGGGTTTTTTCTGCTCACAAATAAATAAGGAGAAAGAAGATCGTTTAATATAGTATTAGCTCACAATATCCCAGTTTGGTTAGAATACTTAGAAAAACACGAAACCTTTTTTTACGAAGGCAAGAAGTATAAAATCCACTAATATTTTTTGCTATACAACACATTCATTATATCAAACAGATTTTTGTTAATGCTAAAACTTTTCCTGCAAATGACAATATGCTAATTTATGTTGTTATAAATTTCTAGGCAAAATCAAAAAAGCCTTTGCTTTAAGATATATTCTTGATCAGTAGGAACAACTACTTTGACAAAATTTCAATAACTTTTGTTTAAGTAAAATATTAAATGCTAAATTAAGGTTGTGAAAAGAGAAGTTTACAATCTTCACCAAAGCCCGAACTGAACTAATTATATAAATCTCATGGTTCATGACGCACTTATTCATGCGGCGTCCCTGTTATTTGCACTCACCTTATCCACCTGGCACTGGACAGTAACATAGTAGTGTGGCAATTTTTGCTTGGACTCCAGCAGGCGCTTGGCGATGACCGAGCGCATGGTCGTCAATGGGATGTCCTTGAAGCGGGCGCCGCCAGCAGCGGCCGCTGGCTTGGGTGGCTCAGCTGGCTTGGCCGCCGGTTTCAATGCTGCAAGATCACCAGATTTAAGTGAGCCATGGACGCCGGAACCTTTGCCTGCACAAAAGGCCAGTATTAGTAACGAACATCACGAGCGGTGGTTTGATTAGTGGAGAAGCGGTGCATGCACACAGCGGGATTTTGGGATTAGTGATAACAACCTTGTAAACGCAGCTTTTGAGTTTCGGCTAATTTCTTGGCCATGGGACTAGCATAGACACGACCGCTGCTTGGCGCGGAGGCGGTACCTGGTGCGCCAGCTGGACTGGGTGCTGCAGCTGGTGGTGCTGACGATGGTGGCGGTGGGGCAGCGGGGGCAGCAGCGGCAGCTGGCGCAGGAGCCGGAGCCGGAGCCGCAGCTGGTGGTGGCGGTGGCGGTGGTGGAGCCGCTGCAGCAGCAGCCGGCGCTGGTGCGGGAGAATCATCGACGAAATCCTTAAAGGCCGCAATGCTGCCCGCATCTGGCACAATGATGCACACCAGCTTGCCAACTGGCACATCCTTGCTGCCGCCGGGCACTAAAATCTTGGCCAGATAGCCCTCCTCGGGCGTCTCGAACCCCATAGTTGCCTTATCAGTTTCGATCTCGCATAGCAGATCACCTGCAACAGTGAAATGGATGAAAACAAATCTAAAGAAAAGTTCAAACGTTTGCGAATGCGACAATAAAGAAGAAACGAACAAGTTATAAGCCGTCTACGCAACTTACCCTCGTTTAGCTTATCGCCCTCTTTCTTCTCCCAGCCAACAATGGAGCCGCGATCCATGGTCGGCGACAGCGCCGGCAGCGGGACGCGTATGTGTTCCGGCAAACTGGCGTACGCCCTGGCAAAATTGTAGCTCCATAACGACAATATCTGTGGCTGGCTGAGGATCGGCTGCCTACTCGGTGTGGACCTGAAATTGCAGATTACTATTATTTTTTAGAAACTGCTTCACGTAGCGAAAAGAGTATATTGGATTTGAGCAATGTCCTTATCTTCGTCTGTTTGTATGAATGTAATTTTTATAGCCTCTATGAAAACTACAGATTTGAAAGTTTGGATATATGCTCTTGTGTACCCGCTTTAGATAATGAGTTAAGATTTTTTGGATATGTCCAGTGGGGGAATGGAAAATCGGCAAAAATCTATACCTTCCTCAGTTTTAGAGCTAATGTCACAAAATTAAGCAGACATATTACGGATGACCTCTACAGATTCAGTTACGCCCACTCCCGCCTCCACAATTTACAAAAATCGGTATTTATATTTAAAATCCTTTTTAACTGTTTTAAGTTGTTATTAGACTGTGTACTGCGAAGTCTAGCTCACTAGAAGATAACAAATCTGAGATTATGGAATCTTTCGAAAATCCTGTAATTCGATTACAGATCAAGTGCTGTTATTGTTGTTGCAATTCGATTGACAGGCGCTATCAGCTGACTGCATCGGTTGTCACTGCTGTTATCGATAACACGCACGCAGAATGTAAACAATTGCAGCAGCCCAATCAGAATTTGGTTCGAAAAGGCGCTGCGAACGCTTATCAGCAATATCATGCGACGCCAATTGGACTGTCACGCACTGGACACACGCAAAAGCAAACAAACACACACACACACACATACACATACACAGTTATACGCCTGCCTGCATGCCGCCGCCCGCCGCCCAGTGGGTGGGCAGCTGCAGCCTCGCATTTGCAATATTACACAACACTTTCTAACCTCAACGCGCGGGGTGGGCGCCGTTTGGCCTGCAGCCTCCTACCTGATAGCCAATTGGTTCCGTATGCCGCTGCAGCTGCTGAGGGCACGAACTCCATAGTTGGCCCCACGTCGCAGCGCCTGGGAACGGAGGAGGAGGGCGCGCACGGCGCCCATTTCGTTTCGTCTGGTAGAGAGGGAGCGTAGCATCGTCCTTGAATGGTTTTATTGCTGTTTTTTAATTAAACTTCGAGTTTCGCTGTATAGTGTTCTGAATACGTTTTGGCAATTTTGATAAATAAATCGAGTCGAATTCAGCAAGTCAAAAAGTTTTTAAACCAAAAGGTTTGCCAGCAGCCGACCTTATTTAACGCCACTAGGTCACAACTTACTACGACGACTCTGTGTGTTTTTATTATGCGCAGCCCTGCCTTAACAGAGTTGCTCCACACGGCCCACATTTGCTCCTCGTTGAAGGTTACAGCTGATAATCTAACATTTAGTTAGGTATGACCACTGGCAGCGAATATGGCTATCGACTAAAGCATTGAGAACTCACAAAATATTCAGAATTTGGTAAATTTTATAAAATGTATCAGTTTCCTTTTGGAAATCACCAAGTTAAGACCACCTTCGTAGATTTTAACTTATTTAATTTAAATAGATCTCTGAATTCTTCCCATACTTTTGTATCTGGTCAATTAAATTTTTATTGTGACAAACCATCGATATTATTGCGGTGTTTAAATCACAACAAAAATGGTATAAAGCATATTTATATTTTATATTCTTATGTTATATTATTTGTACTTATTTAAATTCAAATTACCATATTCATTTTCAAATCAACACTCATTATGCCATATGCGCATCTCCTTTCTCGATTATTTTCAAGGTATTGGAAGATGCTGCCGATGGAAACGAAGTTTCTGCAGACTGCAATTATTTTAACAGCGTTTCTTTTATTAACATTTTATTGCATTATTGTTTATACTGTGGTGTTTTAATTTTTCACAGTATGTAGCATATTGAAAACTTTCGGATTCGGTTCTCAACAACAAAATATATTTGCATATATAACGTCGATGCCACCTGTTCACAGCAGGTAGCCCACAAACAGTTTCAATTAAAACAATACAACTTTAACATTTCATAGTGTTTATTTAAAAGTAAACTTTACATTTGATGCAATTAACTGACCAAAGGGGCCAAAGCAAATCACCGCATATTGAGTGTACTTCAACATGTGCCGGGTTACGAGACACACCAGAGCACCTGATGAAGTACAATAGACATGGGAGACAAGAAATGTTTATTCCGATTGGCGGAGGCCACGGGGAGAAAGAGAGCCGTCGTTGAATGCGTCTGGCCACCACGCGCGCTACTTCAGGTACCTGACTGTGGACAATCAAAACCAGCCCCGGTCACTGATTAGCGCGCACGGTAAAAGACGAAGCGGAGCGAGGAGCTAGGGAGAGGCCAGACCAAGATAAGCCCAAACAACAGATGTTGCCAACTGGTCCGAACGAAATTAATGCTGCTTCTGCTGCTGCTCCTGAAGCCGCCACGCAGGAAACGACCTTGCGCGCTTTGTCCACGCCGAGCTTTAAGGTTAACGATCTCTGTATGTGTTTGTGTTCACGCGACGACGCCGATGACTTCATTCGACACACACACAAACATGCGTTTGTATATATGTACACATTAATGTGTATATGGCCAGCCCATTATGTGTAAGCTTTTCGAGCTGAAGCTTTGCCGCAGACGTCGCTTGAACGTCGCCAAATTCTTACAGCAGCCTGTGTGGTGAGAAAGCTGTTTGACGCAGATTTATGCAATAACAATGCGAAATTAGTCATATGTTTCTTTTCTTTGCGCACCTCGTTCTGCACACACACGCACACGCACTTACACATACATACGTGCTAATGGCTACATAGCTCCAGCAAATCGGATGTGACGTCATCAACATGACCAAGAGCGAAGTTTTGCATTTTTTGTTTGCAGCAGCAGCAACAGTTAGTTGTAGTCATATTTGCCAGCCAAAGACCCTTGATATTCTATATTTGAAACGCTGTAAAGAAAAAAGCCAAGAAAGCTGAAATAAATATTCAATATAGAAAAAGAGAGCAATCGACAAAAAGAACCGGCGTTTCGTTTGCTCTCTCTCTCCCTCTCTGTTACTAAGCGCAGCAGCGCTACGTGCGTGATCGCCGACAAACACTCTCTCGCGCACACACACATATTCACAGACTGGCGCTGGCAAGTTTTGTGGACACACACGTGCCCCACTACATTCGCGAATTCTCTCTCATACTTGTGCATGTGTATATGTGCAAAGACACCAACAGAAACGCAGAGGGCATATAAAATCGAATTTGCAAACGCGTTCAAAGTATTTCGCCTCTCTCCGCGCTCCTCTCACCATCTTGTCTTTTGTACGCTGTTCGCCAAAAAGGAATTAAATGAATTGCCAGCAGCTACACTTTTGTGTTTTTTACAACGGCTCATAAACTTTAAGCCTCTCGCACAGATTGCGGTATAATGAACTTGGACTCAAGTCTCTATGTGTATGCGTGTATACGCTTGTGCGTGCCTGTGTGTGATGTGTCACGGCGGCTGCTGCTGCTGCTTCTGCGATCGCGAGCAGCTTTTGACTGCCGCGCGTTGTGAATAATTGCAAATTTTGTTCGAATGTCGTTTTGTCGTGCCCAGCCGAGCATGTGTATGTGTATGTGTGAAGCGTTTAATTGTGTGTGTGTGTGTATGCATATAGCAATGGCGACGACGTCGGGCTGCCATATGTACCATGTACATATGTATATATAATGAGCAGCAGGCTAGCAGACATGACTGCTTTATATGCCACTGTGTATATATGTATTTGTGTGCCTTGCTTGGGTGGGGCATTCCTAACCTCAAATAGTAACAATGCGCCGACGATGACTGCCGAGTGCAGTGTCTGTCTGTCTGTGTGTGTGTGTGTGTGTGTGGGTGTGCTGCCTGCTCCTCTCTTTGTCTCTCTCGCTCAGTGCTGTAAAATGCAAGCACATGCTTTTCTACTGCTGAGCACGCCCTTAACCCTGAGTTGGAGTTTGCTATCAGAAAAAAACTTTTCGCAAGTTCGATCAGACACACACACACATACAACTGAAATTGCCAAATTTGTTTGTGTGTGCGGGATCTGGGCAACATTTTTGTCTAAAATTAATATTTGAGCGACAAAAAGTTCGCTGGTTGCGCTTGTGTTGGTGTAGCTTTTGTGTGGGCAAAAGAAATTTGGAAATATGTATGTAGAATCTACAATGTGTAGAATCATGTGGTCGTCGCTTCAAACATTTTCGCTGCTATTTGCGTCACTGTAGTTGTAGTTGTCTCTGCCTCTCTCTCTGCGTTAATGTTTCGGCTATGTGTGCGTACCAAAAAATTTGTTGTTGTGTCGTTTGTTGTTGCTGCTGCTGCGGCTGGTGCCTTGTGATATCAAAACGCTAAAAATAAACCCAACCTCAACTAATTTTTTTTGTCGTGTTCAAGTCTTCTTTTTTAACGAGCATTCGGTTTGCTTTTGACCTGCGTTGATTCCGTTTAAATGGCAGAAAAACCTAGAAGCAATTACGACTCGATGACGTTGTCACCCGCCCGCCCGACACTCCGAACAAGCATTGAATTTCACAATATGTTCTGTGTCCGTTTTATCTCTTTTTTTTCTTTTAACTTTTCGTTTGCACTAAATTGCCGTTGCACTTGGCCTGACGCAGGCTGAGCTTTTTTCTTACTTTTCTTTGTTGCATTAATTGTTCACATAGACACACACACACACACGCGGGCGATTTAAGGTTTAACTTCATTTTCTTTTCTTTTTTCAGTTGTCCGTCGCTCAGCACACACACACACACACACACATGCACAGAGAGACACAATCGGCCACTTGATGTGCAAATGGCCGACTGTGCTGCCGCCTAGAAACGCTCTGGCCTTTTATTTTATTTGGTTCTGATTTTGACTTTGCCTTTTGCTATTTTGCCAGCTCTCTGACGATTGAGCAGAGCAAAGCAAAGCGAAGCGAACCGCGCACGCCGGCTGTTGGTGATCAAATGCTCAATGTTGCTGCTTAATCAAAAGCCGAATGCGCGAATTTCATTTCGCACTGCCACAAAGTCGACGCTGCTGTCGCAGCCGCTGCTACCGCTGTCGCTGCCGCAGTCAGCGTCGTCAGCTGTCTGTGTGTGTCTGCAACACGCACACACACACTCGCACACACGAAAGCAGCAGCAGCAGCAGTATGTGTTGCCGTTTCTTTCGCTTCCTGCTTCCTACACCGCGCTTTCCGCTCACCAATACATATGCACACGCATTGCATATACTTTTTGCCCAGTTCTCACTCGAGTTCCTTTGTTATAAAACTGGCAGGCACCACCAGTCAACTGACTGCAGCAAAAAGCACGCACAGTGGGCCCTGCCATATTTATTTGCACTTTGACATTCACTTGATTAGTCCCCTTTTTTAAACGTTGCGAGTTGGCTTCATAATATATAACTCATATCTGAGGAAAAGATATTATTCTTAGAAGAGCCAAATACCTTTGCAACCTTTGCAAAAACAGATAAAATTTATTTATTTATATCAAGTTAACTAAAAGCTCACATAAAAATTAAAATTAAAATTAATTATTATTTTTCATAGTACCTAAACTATCTCTTTTAAAAACAGCCAAGCACTGGTCAGAATACCGTAATTAAATTTATGTTTATCATTATTATAGAAATAGCAAGTACATGTCCATTTTTTCTGATCACATATATTGATCCAGATAATGTCTTGTTTTCTACTCAATATGCTTTCTTATCGTTATTTTACTTATATTATATAGAATTTCTTCATATTTACATGTGCAGTAACATATGTGGGTTATATTGTAAACAATTCTATCTTTATTTACAAACAGTTGTTGAATATAAATACAGAAAATATAAATACAGAATCTAATAACAGCAAAATTTAAAAAAAAGCTAACTTATTAGGCGACTCACGAGCTCCATATATACTCTATATATATGAACAGAAATTTTCCTATAGTAAATTATACTGTTTCTACTCTCTTTTAGATAGAGCAAGAGTTGAGCCATTTTATCCGTAAACAAACTTATAAATTAGCTGTTAAATCATATAACCAACAGTGTTACCGCAAGCAGTGCTGCAAACTGGTTTTAAACCGCATCGGTTCGAGCCAGCAACTTCAATAAACTTTTAACCATAATCCGAACCTTGAACCAAGCTGAGTTTCCTAAGAAATTAGCCGATCCTTAATCCGAACCAAACCACATTTAAATTTAGATTTGAACATCCACAAATGTATATTGCCCTATTTCAGAGGCATGAGAATGAGAATGAGAATGAGAATGAGAATTTGAGCTTCTTAATTGAAAAGAAACCAAAAAAAGAAGATAAGGAAATAACATAATGTTAACAATAATAATATTTTCGTTTAAAACTTGAAGAAATGTGACGCACTAAAACTTGGGTTTATTGATATCGGAAATTATGAATATTTTTTCACAAATTGAGCAAATTGCTAATTAGTCAATCTATATGCAAGTGCTTTATTTTTTTTTTATAAAAATCAGACTGAATTTAAATGAAACAGAGACATTGCAATGATTTATATTAAATATATATATATTTATTTATAGACTTTTTATAAGTGCTCCTTGCGTTTAAACCAGTTATGAGAATATATGATGATTTTTATTATAGAAATTTATTTATTTATAGTAACTTTTTATATATTCTCCTTAAGTTTAAGCCATTGAGTAATGGGAATTTATTCTTCTAAATTCTTAATATATTCCAATTACTCAATGGGTTTAAACAAAGCTCATGCCAAACAAAAAAGCTTTGACCGCTTGCAGAAGCTTGCGTGTACCACTGTGCGACGGATTGATGTCTGTGTCTGGCAGGGCGGAATTGTCGCTGCCTGGCGCGCTGCCTACGTCGCTGCCGCTGTTGGTGCTGCATATGCTTTTCGGCCATAAACGTGGCGTGCAGTCGCCATCGGCTGCGTCCCTCGGTTTGTGCAGTTTTTGTGTCTCTCCAGACCCTCTCCGCTGAGCGCCGCTCGCTGCTGGCTACCTGTCTGACGCTTTGTTTCTTCTGCTTTGGTATTGGTGCGAGGAGTGTCTGGGCGGCAATGTCAATGCGCTGCTGTTGCTGCTGCTGCCTGGCTGCCTGCCTGCCTCAGCCGCAGCCGCAGTGTGCACTTTTGCGATGCGCTGTTGCTACACAAACTACCCCAGCGCCGCGCCGCGCCCCGCCGCCGCCTCTACACTGGCCATGTAAACGCGTTGGCTTTTCTTGCCCGCTTCCATGATTCATCTTGGGGCCCCTGAAGTGATGAGCTCAGTGGCAAGCAAAAAGAAAGAAAAAATAAGAAGAAAAAGCAATCTCAAGACGGCAGAGTCTTCAGCATTCGAGCGCAGCTCGAGCATATTCAAGTCAGAATCAAAATTGGCATTGTGGAATTTTCACTATATATATATGTATATATATATATACGCATCATTATCAATTAGCTAGCAACAAATACTTGAGGCCTTAAGCACTATAAACAAAATAGGAGTCTACACATGCACATCATCCGGGGGAATCCGCCAAGCACGCCTGGGCGTGCTTCCAGCCATGTGGCTATGGTGATTCGCTCGGCTGTGCCGGTATGAAGGGCTGCCAGCGCAGGCAGGAGTCGTCGATTTTGGGAAATGTGCCGCGACGCTTCACACGCTCTTCGTACTCATCCAGCACATCCTAAAGATTATATATTAGCATAGGCTCTGTAGCGCATCTAGGCAAGTTGAGCTTACCTGCTTCTTGAGCACTATGTGCTTGCCCTTCCAGTATTTCATCATGCCCAGCGCCTGCAGGGTGCTGACAATGTCATAGGAATATATGGCCATTTCCTGTGGTGAATGAATATTAGTACTACATGCTCTTCAGAATATTTGATTTAATGCCAACCTGAGATACATCCTTGATGCAGAGCGTATTGCCAGAACGATTGCACAGATAGTCCAGCAGCACATCCTTCCAGTAGGAGCGGTATGATATAAGTCCCAGATCAGACAACGGCTTCTCCGGCGAACCAATTTTGCCCTCGACGCGGGTTAGCAGGTAGCCTGGTGAAAGCACATTAAATACATGCCCATAAGTATGCTATAGATAGAACTAGCTTTCAAGTTCCGGCGCATTATTTATGGTGACCAAGTTTGCCCCGCCCACATAACCCAAAACGTACCCAACTCAGCGCTGCGTGTTGTGTCTAGACAGGATTCCGCAAAGTGTGCGTCCCAAGTGGGTGGCTGGGTTGGTGTATGGAGGAGGGGAGGCGGGTTTAAAAACAACAACAGCGACGCTGGCGACGACGGCGGTTGGCTGAACGGCCACATGAATGACGAGCGGCGGGCATTTAAACAGCGTTCTGGCGTGCATTCAACCCAAAAGCTCAACCCACAAAGCTCGACGACGCCGTCGTCGTCGTCGTCTGGCAGCAACAATTCTCGAGTCTAGATAACAACAACAGCAACAATGAGTGCAGCAAGTAAATCAACGAGGACGAGACCGGCGCGCCCTCACAACACAAAACCCACTGAGGCAGGCTCGGGAAAAAGCCAACACCACAGACACACAATACAAACACATAAAAATACACGCACACACATATACACATATACACACACACACACGCACGAGCGCTAGACGCACTCAACGGCAGACACAACTGCAACTGGTTGAGAGTGAGAGAGAGGGGGTTGAAACAGCGTGCGAAAGCTTTGGCCGCTCTTCGTTGTTGTTGCTCTGTGTGTGTACAATGGGATAGATATATTGAAGAGATCTTTGCGCACAGCTGTGCGATAAATTTGCATATCGATATCGATGCGTGCCCTAGTTGGCAGCCCGATTGCGATAGCGCGAAGCACATAAGCACACAGAACTCTGCGCTCTTAGCATTATGACGTCACAATTTGGAAATTTTGTGTGTAAATTTAACAATTTTGCTTTTAAAGTAGTCTCGAATCTAAAAAACCTGGCATAAATATAAATACACAGTTTGCTGCACACAGCTATCTAACGCACCACTATATCTTATAGCTCCCATAGAAATAAACGAATAAAAGCTCAGCTTTTCGTTTTTCACAATATTTTGATCTTGATCAGCTTCAAAATTGTGTCCATGTCATTTTCAATTACTATAATTCTATATATGCAAAAATATAGTGCGCGCAGAAATCAACGCAATATAAAAAAAATTGTGACGTCACTGTTCCTTAATATCGTGCTCTTTGGTTCAGAATAACTGAATCTCGCTGTCGTTGTTGGCAGTACAGTTTATCGATAGAACAACTCGTGGCGTCACAATAAAAACAAAACATATGACCCCTATTTTATATTTACAGTAAACAAAAATGAAGTGCTCCGTTCTAAATTGTCCATATACTAGCCTGGCCGACGGTAAACTAATTAGTTTCTTCTCATTACCAAAGAACAATAAAATAGCCAAAAAATGGCTGCGATTTTGCGGCAACCCAATGCTGAAATATAACAAAAACACATATGTATGTTCGGTGCATTTTACGGATGACGACATAATTGGCGGCAAATCATTGAAAATGGGTTCGCATGCACACAATTCATGATCAATATTATTAATAATAATTATATACTTGTTTTTTACAAGGCTGCAGAAGGCGTTTGAGGCAAGGCGCGGTGCCCTGCATCAAAAAGGCGCCAGAAACCAAGGCAGCAAAAGTGCGACGCAAGCGAACAGAGGAGCGCAACAACAAAGATCTTTTGGCCAGCGTGAGTAACAAAGAGGACACGCCGGAGTTTGAGCCCGAAGACAATGTTGGAGATACAATGGACACAGTGCCAGCAGAATGCCCAGCTAAGCCTAAACCACATAAAATAGATGATTATTTGGACACAGAAAGCTCAGAAGCGGTTATCGACGAACTTAGTAATCAAATGTAAGTCTTATGAAATCTATAAATATTCATTACATCTAAAAAACATATATCTGCAATTACAGTAAAGACCTGCGTCTGGAAAATCTTCGCATAAAAGTCAACTTTCAGTTGCTTCAGAAAAAATACAAATCTGAAGTCAAGAATTTAAAACTTAAATTGGAACAAGCGGATTCGCAAATATCACTGCTGGAAATGCAGTTGGAAGACACAAAATATTAAAAAAAAACAAGATCTAAATAAAAATAAGATCTAGGCAGGAACAAAAATTGATAAAAGTGATAAACAGATAAGATAAGTGATAAGAAATTTGTATATTTTATGTGCCGTTTTATATTTGAACAGCCTAGCTTAAAGATGACTATCGTTAATAAATGTTAGGTACGAAGTTTATTGTTTAATGGAAATTTCTATACCTAAATATTTTCGAGATTTGACCTCATTTCAATAAATTCTTGCGTTTATGTCCCAAATTCAGTCAACTTTAGGCAAAAGGGTAAGCTTGCGAAGCGAAAGCTAAAGTAAACTTTCTTTAAAATGAGGTAAAAACTTTAAGTACGTTCAGATTGCAAGAATGCCTTAAAAGAATTTAGTATTTTTTTAAAACAAATTATTTTAATTTATAAAGCGGGCAGAGAGTAAGACATAAACCGCTCGATAATAACTTATTGAAGTTAGAATCGGATATTTCAATATTATTATTAATTTTTAGGACGTTGGCCAAAAATCAACGTAAAATATAATATTTGTAATGTAAGTTATATTGGTAAATAGTGCAACCAGAATTTGTATTTAATTCAGTTTACAACCTGAGCGTTCCACTGTACCATTCTGTGCCGTACAAAGCTCGGCTGAAGGTGGAATACATACATACACATACATATGCAGTCGCATTTTTGATTTCTTCGCGTCCCGCGTCAGCAGCGCCGCCGACGTCAGTTTCGCTCTGTCTGTCTCTCTCTCACTCTGTCGGCTTTTCGTCCTTTCTGTGTGTGAGTGAGTGTTTGTGGGTGTGAGTGGCAACGTCGAGACGACTTTATCGATCCACGCCCGATTCGCATTGCCGGCCGGACTGCGCAATGTTGCATACCCAAAGGCGCATGCACGACTAGAGAGCAGCTTGCAACTGATAAATGCGTTCAGATTTTCACACAGCAGCAGCAGCAACAACAACAGCTGCACAACTTGCGCAAACAATTAACAACATTCGAGTCTTAGTCAATTAGCGTTGCTCTAATTGTTGTTGTTGCCGCTGTTGTTGCTGCTGCGCCGGCTGCAATTAGCAAAAAGCTCGTTTACCGGGTATCCGATACTCGACTACTCGACTGCTCGACTGCGCGCCGGCTGCACTAGCGCGCAGAGGACGACGCCCTTTCATTGTGACCTGCGCTGACCTTTGTTGTCTGCCGCCAATTGCGTTGCTCGTTATTGTTGTTGTTGTTGTTGTTGTTGTTGTTGTTGTTGCGTCGCCGTCTGCAAAAGTTTTGTTTTTTCCTTTTTTTCGTTTTATTTAGCGAGCTTTAAGCGCCTACTGAACATTTTTGGGGCTGAAACTTTCGCAACGACACTTGGCTTTGTGGTTGGGCTTGATTTCATTAATTAATACATTAGCCAGCAGATAAGGGCGACCCTGCTAGCTGCCAACAGCACCCCCCCTCCCCCCACAGCTCTACTCATTTGCATATTGCGTGCATGCAGTTATTACACCTGGCTACATTATGTACTTGCTGCATATATATAAATATATGTATGTGTATATGGCCATCTCGCTCGACTGACTTGGCCGCTTGCTAATGAGCCAGACTTGCCGGCCATGTGGACAGACAGACACCGGCACTGTCCTTAACCCCTGGTCTGCCCCCTTTTTGGCCTTAGCCGGACACCTGTCCTCCCATACGAAAGGGCCAAAACGCCACACATTTTCTGGGTGTTGTTAATAATGACGCAAAACCGTTTGCTCTCGCTGCTCGCTCTCTCGTATGCTTTCCCGCTCTCGCTTGCCCTGACGGTGTGTGTGTGTGTGTGTGTTTGTGTGTGTAAGGTCAATGTCGTTTCGTACGTACTGGCATGCCCCCACGCACCCTTTTCCCGGAATGTGTGTGTGTGGACGCCCGCATTGCATGTATCGACTCTATACATAGAGCCCGGCGCTGACGTCGTTGCCATTCATCCAGGCCGCATATGACTCAAGTACCCGGACTGCCCCTGGGCCACTGGTCTGAGGTAATTCTTTTTTTCTGCTGGTTTTTTTTTTTGTTGCCGCTGCGCCTGTTTCTTTATTGTCTGGCGCTGTCTCCGTTCATTTCAAAGGCGGATTAATTTTAAACAATTTTGGTGGAAACAACGATAAAAATTACTTATGCGATGCATTATATGTATACCAAATGTACGTATGTATTCGTGTGCACCTGCAGACCTTGGTCTACGCTTAATTGATGCAGAAATTGCATGCGCCGCTCCGCAGCATGGAAAGCTAAGCTCGAATGAAGCCGGCCCGGGCCGAGCTGAGTGTCTGTCTTAGTTGGCATGTTGCTTCACTTCTCTCATGCAATGATGATTAACTATATTGCACTAACTATATATAAACTCCAACCAATGACTCACACGCACACCACGAACCACTTAAATCGATGGGCGGCTCATTACGGCGAACGAAAGAAAATATGTAATCCGTAAAATATTTTCAATTTTCTCTCTTTGTTCTAATAAGCCATTAAGTTGTAAAGAAAATGGCATAATTGATCATAGCTTGCAATTGTTTAAATAGCTTTCTTAGTATCCGAAATCGATTCTAATATTTTTTCAAAATTGGAATGAATTGGAATGTGGCGATTATCAGAATATAGAAAAACCTCTTGTCAGATTGAAGAATAAAAACTAATTAGAGAACGATAATGAAAATAAAAGCAATCGAAATAATTTAAGCTCTTTTATATTGCATATGTAATTATTGTTTTCATTTTAACTTTAACCCTATAACAACAAAAGTTTCAGGAGGAAAATGAATTAGAAAAGTTAAGTTAACCGTTTGTGAACTTTAGGTAATGGCTATGAAATTTATAAGCAACTTTGATAACTTTTTATTCATTCATTGAAAACAGCCAAAGAATTTTTGGAATTCAGAAAAAATGATATTAGAATATTAAATATTTAAACATTGTAATTGTGATAAAAAAATATATATATAAATTCAAAGTCAACCCAGGATTTTTGTTGGTTATAGTAAATAAGTCACTGAACGTCCATTGAATCGACCCAAAATTTTTTTATATTTCAAAATATTAGTGTCATAAGTCAGCAATACTAGCAAAAACGAATACCTGACAAAGAACGCTTAAAAAACTGACATAGTAAAGTAAAGTACATATATAAGAAGAAGGGAATGAAAATCCAATTATACAGCAATTAAATGTACTTTTAACTATCGTCATAAATTGCTAGAAAACAAAGAGGTAATGTTGCATTTTGTAAATAAGGCATGGAATGGGCGCTTAAGAAATGGAGATATGCATCAGTAACAAAAATAAAGCTAATAAGTATCTAAAATAGTTTCTTTTCTCGAATATAGCATTTAAACCTAACTTCAAACATAACTAGCATATAGTTTTTTATATGTGTTTCAAAGACAGTCGTTGTTTTAAAGACAGCATCTAATCATAATCTATACACGGTTTCATGGGCTTTATAATTTGTTTACTTTTCCGATTCTAAATTTAGTTTAAGTTTAGAATTGAGATTATTTGTTTTTGAGTTTTAATTGAGGTTATGTGTCAAATGGTAAGTTTCAGGCTTTGAGTTTCAGTTATAAGCTTTGTTTAAAGCTTTTCAGTAATACCAGAATACTTGCCCAGTTTAAGTAATATTTTTTATGCACTTACTGAAGTCGATGAGGAGCCTTCCGTAGCCTTTACGCTGATAAGGTGGCAGGGTTAGAATGCACGATACGTTATAAAAGGAGTTCTTCTCCTGCAAGAATGGAATATGCTGAAAGTCGATATAAAGGTTATTTTGGGCTTAACAACGGGCTGAAAGCAATATGGTTGTTAGAAAAACAATTACAATTAAAAAAATAAAACTAGTTATAAAGCAGAGCTTTACACATTGTTAAAGATATAAGTGAATATTAGTTGATTACAGTTAAGTTAATAATAATATGGCAATTGAATCAACAACGAAATGCTTGAGGCCACACACACACACACACACAGAGAAAAGCCAATCTGCCAGACAGACAAACATATAGCGAGAATATTTGGTAGACTGAGCGTCAGACAGTTTTGGTTGGGGTTTGTCATTTATCGCTGCTAGCTTTTTCGGGAGTTCAATGACCAGGCGTCGCAGGAATTGAATCGATGCTCGGCAGCGTGCGTTGCGTAAATACATATATACACACACATCTAGCATGTATGCGTGTGTGTGTATATATTGAAATATGGTATATATGGGTACATAAGCGCAAGGGGCTTGCATATACGCATATAGATAGAGAGGCCAGCCCAAGCATCTGTGCACGGCCTGGAGCCAGGGTAAGTAGGGGGGATTGGGTGGGGGGCTGCCAAAAAATGCGACGTTGTCTGCTGGGTGTGAACCAAGCAAAGGCAACAATTCGCAATTCGGAAATACATTTATGTACATTGAGTTTTTATTCTTTGTTTGCCGCGTCTGCCATGATGTCTGGGAACGCACGTCGTTGGGTTTGGCCACCACCCCAACCAGTTGGAGCAGGCGCACGAGCAGCAGCAGCCGCCGCAAAACGACGAGCACAGACCGTCGAGGTGCACGACCTCAATCGTGCACGCCCCAGCAGCAGCAGCAGCAGGAGCAGTAGGAGCAGCAGGAGCAGCAGCGACAGCATCCCAGCCACAGAGCAGCCGGCTGCCTGCCCCAATCCGTCATGTCTGGCTGCTGTCTGGTGCCAACTCCGTTTGGCATAGTTGCGCAGTATGATGCCGCATGGTGGCATGGCCAAGGTACCGCACACAAAGCATTGCCAAAATTTTGCGAGAGCCCGGGAGCTGGGTGTGAGCCATGTACACTAGACACCCAAATAGCGAGTAGTGTGTAACCAGCTGCTGCTCCACGTCTGGGATGAATGGAGTACAGACTCCGTTTGTGACGGGGACTCGGGTCTGGGTTTGTGCCTGCGCAGCAGCCCGGCGCGACATGCGCAATTTGTAACACAAACCCAGTCTCTGACAGCGCCCAAAAAACTTGTATGCAGCTGCAGCAGCAGCAGCAGCAGCAGCAGCGGGGGCATGTGCTGCAGATCCAGCGCCCGGCTAGACTCCATGTTCAGGGGGAGGTCAAGAAACCGTGCGCACATGGCAGACAATGTACTTTGTTTTTCTGCACTTTCTTTTTGTTTTGTGTGTGTGCTTTTTTTTCCTTCTTCATTTTTTTTCGGGTGTTGCTGGGGAAATCTCCACTTTGTGCTGCCCGCCAGCCACGCCTCTGATAGTGTCAGCTTATTTACCTACCCCCCCTCTGAGTTCGGCAGCGCCATGGCGCGGTTGACAAAACAATTTTTGGGTATGGTCAAGAATGCTGGCTGTCTGGGCATATAGCGGCAACGATATCGCCTATGTAATACATGGATTCTGGCTCGGGCTTGAGTTTTGAGTTGGAGTTGGGTCGTGTCTGTTGTCTGAGCTTGGTTCTGTTTGCAGACATAAAAGAATCATAAAACTGTGAAATGGTATTATTCAATTTGATTGCAAGTAACAAACTAAAGTTTTTTGTTGGTATTTTCAAGCGAATAAATACCTAATAGATAAGATAGTTGCACCTAATAGATAGACAGCTTTACATAATAAATATCTTGCAGATATAATCACTTTAAGTTCAATTACATTTGAAGCATTTACTTAACTGCCTTTAATTGCTAATACAATGGGGATTGCGTATAGCAAATTCAGTAAAAGTCTTTTCAATATGGCTTTTAAATTTTAGGTGCATTGACATTATCGAGAAATTTATCTTTGTTCGTGAATTTGTGAAAATGTCTAGTTTAAGTTATATAAATATTACGACCATATTTGGGGTAGTTCATTTAAAGTAAAGTAAGTAACAAATCATATAGTTCTTTCGGAATTATTTATTGATTGGACAAAAAGAAACACTGACAACTTATAAAGAGCATCGACATTCGAATCTGAGGCTAGTAAAAATTGAAGCTATGATTTCTTAGCCAAAAGTATATTGGCTAAACTAGAAACATTTTATTGCTAAAATAATAAAAAAAAATGCATTTCTGATCCCTAGAAAAGTTACGTAAAAGCATAATCTACATTCAAAAATATCTCACTACCATTAAAGTTTATCTCGATTAGAAAACTTTTTTATTATTTTTGAGATAACGTTTACAGTTATTCAATAAATTTAAAATCTTATGTATGACGTGCCAGTGATGCGTAGATTACAAATGTATCTATGTTAAGTTTACTTGAGTTCTGTGACGTCTGTTTATGTTTTGTCTAGTGCTGAGTTGGTCAAGGTAAGGGAAAAAGGGTTCATTTTTGATATAAAGAAATATTTCAATAAAATAAGAAAACTTTTGTCATAAAAATTTTAAATGAGTTTAAAGAATATAGTAATATAGTTTAAAGAATATAGTTTGGACAAGAAATTAATCTAATTAATTAACGTGTTGTTTGGAATTGTATTATTAATATCACTATTTCTGCTTTGACCTTTTTTCATATTAACAACTTGATTCGAAGAAATGATAGATCATTTCAAACTATAATTCCGCTTTTACGAAGTAAACAAAAGTAAAGTAAAGTAAAGTTTTAGAAACGCTAAGAAACTGGAGATAATATTTTTGAATACATAACAAGGTTTCAGATATTAAGTGTAAAAAGATAGATACATGCCTCAGAAATAAACATGATCCACAACACACTCTAATCTAAGCGCCTAATTGACTCAAGATCTCATATTTAACAACTCTGATTGAAAGATAAATACTTTAACGCAAGCTCACCTTGCTGAAGTAGCCAACAATGTGACAGCCATCGACATCGGCCAAGGTCATAATGTAGAAGAGGAACGGCTCCACATCATAGTAGAGCGTCTTGTGGTCCAGGAAGAACTTGGCGAGCAGGCACAGATGCTGGCAATATTGCTTGTAACGTTTGCCATCCACTTGCCACACCTGGAGTTTGCCCTTGCGATAGATTTCGTCTCCTGGCGGATGCCGCCAAACGCATTTCTGGGCATGGCGTTTGATGCCCGTCACCGATTTCTGATAGCGCAGGCAGAACTCACAGATGTACATCTTGGGCAGGCGGGCGGCGTCATCCGGATAGGGTGACTGATACCAGACTTTCATTTTGTACTTGCCCATGCTGATATATCTGCAAAAATTCAAAACGATTATAGGTATAGAAAAATAAGTAATAAAGGACAGACAACGTACCTGATGCCCTTGCCAACGGGCAGATCCTTAAGCTCATCCTCGATGCCCTCGGAGGCCTGCGCCTGTGCCTCGCGAAACAACTGTAAATCGTAATCGGGCACTAGGCCGCCGAGGTTCGGCTCGCGATCCTCATCCGTGCAGTCTTTCTCCATCTTAATCTGAATTCAATAAGAATATAATTAACATATATACAAATCAAATCGAGTTTAAATGTCAAATCGGATCAGCTCCAAATTTAACATTAGTTGGCAATTCTACCAATACAATTTACATTCTACTTTATAATTAAATTATTAAACATTGGAAAAAGATTATTTTATCCCATTGAGGATGCTATTGGGGTATTTTGTTTTTAATTTTACAATTTCATGGCAAGAAAAGTTTCTTAGTTTTGAAACAAGATTGACATAAGATTTAGTTCTGAACTTACAAAAAACTCTTTAAAAATGTTTTTAAAAATATATAAAATTATTTTTGAAGTGTACAATGAAAAAAGAGAATTTTATTTAAAACTCAAAGGGTATTACAAAACTCGCATTGTCATGACTGTTGTAAGTTTTATATGCCAAATAGCTCTGAGATTTTAGAAAACTCTCTATTAGCACAAAGTGTATAATTTTGTATGAAATAATTTCTGGAACATTCTTCTTTTCAAATCTTCTTCTGTTTATATTCTTCTTCTGTTCATTCTTCTTCTATTTATTCTTCTTCTGCTTATTCTTCTTCTGCTTATTCTTCTTCAGTTTATTCTTCTTCTATTAATTTGAGCCTTTATTTTCGCTGAGAGTTCTGGAATACGAATGAAATTCATTTGAACTTTAGACAATTCAAAAACGCATTTTTAAAATAAGGCCTACAGACCGCTAAATATATGAAGGAATCGTGATAGTGGAAACATTATTTAGAACACAATATATATAATATATATATCGAACCTTATCATTCATATAATTGTTGGTAATGGGGCGAAAGTTGGCGCGAGATTCGCGTATTTTGGCCAGAAACTCACGCTGCTCGGGCGTCAGGGATTTGAGATTGCTGTGCTGGTTGCCGGGCGCGCTCACAATGTTGATGGGCATCTTGAGGCGCTGCTCGTTGCGCTGCTTGCGGTCGTTGGCCCGCTCCTTGCACTCCGAGGCGGACATGTTGTGGTAGATGGGACACGCCTCGGGCAGAAAGTGCTTATCCAAATTGCCGCTGAGATGGCCCGACGAGTCGCAGCCCTCGATGGGGCACTTCTTCTCCAGCTGCACGGCGGGCGAAACGGGGCGCGACTTCATCGAGATCATTTCCTTCTTCACCTTGCACTTGCTGTTGTTGTTGATGATGTTGTTGTTGTTGAGACCGGTGGCCGTGGCCGATCTTTTGGCTGGACTCTTGGAGAGCACACGCTGCTTGTCGTCCTCCTGGTCGAGATCTGCATCCGATTCACTCTCGCTGTCCGGCTTGGGCGGCTGCTGCTTGGAGCGGCGCATGCTCAGCGAACGCGTCAGCTTGCGCATAGGATTCGCCTTGTCCTTGCGCTCCTCCTCGCTGTCGCCACCACCACCGCCGATGACCCGCTTGCCCTTGGCATTTGTTTTGCCCGTCGGTGGCTGCGAGCTGTACGAGTTGGTCGAGTCCGTTGCCTCCGATTCGCTCATGGTGCTACTCTCCGACCCGGAGCCGCTGTCCGAATCATCGCTGCCATCGCTGCTGCGACTCTTCTCCACACGCCGCCCAGCAGTTGGTCCATTCTTGATGTTGTTGTTGTTGTTATTATTGTTGCTGCTGCCGGTCGCCTTCGCCTGCAGCGCTTTAGCGCGCAATTGCTTGGCCCGCACAGCCGTCGCGGTGCTCGCGAGCTTCAGCGGCACTTTCCGTCCGTTTTTCATATCCTTGTGCGAGTCGTCTGTGCTGTTGGAGGAGGAGCTCAGCGAGGGTCGTTTGCTGTCGCCATTGCGCTGCGGTCCTTTGGCCGGCAGCGGCGCTTTGCTGCCGCCAGCTCCTCCGCCCGCTGGTTGCTTGGCCAATGGCTTGCGACGTGCGGCGGCGGCAGCTCCTGCTGCTGTCGTGTTGTTCACTGTGCGCGCATTCCTTTTGGCCGGCGGCGGAGCGTCATCGTCGTCGTCGTCATCGTCATCGTCGGTGGACAGCGCGCCATTGCGCTGATTGCTGGCCGCCACCACGGAACGCACCTTGCCCGCTGCCGACGTCAGCGCACTGTTGCTGCCGCTGGGCTTCGGTTTCTCGGGCTCAGTCGGCGTTGTTGTTGCTGCTGTTGCCGCCGCCGGTGCCTTGCGTCGCAGCGCGGTTTGTTGTTGTGCCTTTGCTGGCTGTGTTGGCTTTTCGTCGGGCCGCGCAACGCCGGAACTGCTCGAATCGCTGTCCGAGGTACTGCCCGTATCCGTGCAGCTCGAGGAGCCGCTCGACGATGAGCTGCCCGATGTGGAGCTCGAGCTGCTGTTCGTTTCCATCTTATTTATTTGTTTGATTTAACAATAACTCAATAGAATTGCAAATTCTTTTGTTTGTATTATTTTTGCAGCGAAATGAGCAAACGAGTTGTTTGCTGTTCACCAACGAACTAGTTCGCTGAGCCATTTTGCGCGCAGACAGCTGTGTCAAGATGCGATAAATTTAAGAGGTTACTTTACGCGCAGGTTTGTAATTTTAAATATATAGATAGTTTACACAATTAGTTTCCTGCATTTATAAACACTTTCTAATAAAATTCTTTGAATTTAAAAATAAGTGTACATGTGGACTTGTACTGTATGCACTCATTTTGTGTTAATGCAACCCTTTTTCAAAAAATATTCTTAACACATATATTCAATAGTCACAAAATAATTTATTATTCATGTAAAACTTTGAAACATCCTTTATTTTTATTTTAAAATTTACAAATAATAAATCTAATTAATGATTGAAGTAATATACTGCATTTAAACATTTCGCTTTGACCGCATCCAATTAGAAAATCTTGTAATTTGTAAGGTAGAACGTGCTCACATTCATTTTGGCATCTTAATAAGTAGTTTTATATGAAAATTTAGCTATTTTGTTTTAAATTCAAAAATCAACCTTGTTAATTTTTGTGCCACAGCAGTAAATGAAAACATTCAATCGTTACAAGTAGTGAGTACTTTACTATTGCCCATCTCCAATCCGCGCTCAGCTGTTTGTTGTGTGGCATTTTGTTAAATCAAAATCGGCGTCCATTTAAAGAGCGCAGATAACATAAAATCTTTTATATTATTATAGTTTTAAAGAAGCAATTAGTAAATATAATAGCACCATGTACAATGCAGAGTGCACAGCTATCAAGGATATTAAGCCTGGACAGAAAAACCTTAACGTTATTTTCATAGTGCTCGAGGTCTGCCTTTGTTATCGATAACATTTGCATTTGCATTTACTTTGTTTATATATTCATGTAAATCTGCATTGGCAGGTGGGCGTGGCAACTGTCACCAAAGAAAACCGGGAGGTGCGCAACTTCAAAGTGGCCGATCCCACGGCCAGCATCAATGTGTCCATTTGGGATGAGCCGGGCAAGCTGATAACGCCGGGCGACATCGTTCGACTGACCAAGGGATATGCGTCCATTTGGCGCCACTGCCTCACCCTGTATTCGGGCAAGAATGGCGAG
The DNA here is from genome assembly GCA_035043565.1 of Drosophila robusta. Lineage (NCBI taxonomy): Eukaryota > Metazoa > Arthropoda > Insecta > Diptera > Drosophilidae > Drosophila > Drosophila robusta. The sequence goes on along the minus strand of JAWNMW010000583.1, from coordinate 3,420,527 downwards.
GTCTTCAAGATTGGCGAGTTCTGCATGATATTCAACGAGGCGCTCAACATGAGCGAACCCAAACGGGCCGAAGCGTTGCCGCCGACCTCGCAGGGCGGCATGGCCGTCGTCCAGACGCCCGTCGTGACGCCCGTGGGCGTGGTGGCCGGCGCTGTGCAGCCACCGGTAGGCACCACACCCGCCGTCGTTGTTCCGCCCACAATTGTGAAACAGGCGTCTCGCGGCGGCCGGGCGGGAACAGCGCGGGCCGGAGCTCTGAAGGGGGATCGCAGATAAAGTGGCTGCAGCGGCCACAGGTGCCACAGGTGGAGAACAAACTGATTATTAAAGTATGTGAAAGTTTTATTGCGAATCGTTGACAGAGAAAAGTTGGTGAAACATTTGGACAAGCGATTGTATCTGTAAGAATTACGTACATACATATAATAATGAGAAATAGATATTGTATTTTTGTAAGACAACAACTAATAATGTTTTTGTGTGTGTGTTTGTGTGTATGTGTGTGTGTGTGGAATTAGCTTAAGCTACAGCTAGCCGCAACGCTTAGACCTTCTTCTTCTTCTCGTAGTAGGCCTGAACGGCTTTCAGCAGCCAGCCAACCTCCTCGACGGTCTTGATCTGGTAGTTGGCATAGGTCTTCAGCGTTGGCAGCTCCGAGACACGGAACGTCTTGCCAATGCCGTGCAACACCTTGATGGCATCCTCATCGGTGGTATCATCGCCCACATAGATGATCTTCAAGTTCTTGGCCCAGTCGGCATCGAAGTGCTTCTCCAGAATCATCTTGGCGCCCTCTCCTGCAACATAAAACAACAATTTGCATTTTTAGGCGGAATTTCAAAACTAGTCCAATAGCGTATTCTCAACATTTGAGAATTTGAACAATTTGAATTTAATACAAAATGTAAACTTGCTGTTATTGCCACAGGTTAACATTTTGTGGATAGATTCTAACATTTCAATATATTGTGTGCTTTGATAATTAACTTTAACAGACCTAAACCAATGAAATTGACATTTTCAGAATTTATAATCCAATCACTTACGAAAGCTTGCTTTAAAAATTTTTTAATCTGAAGCAAGATTTCTTTAAATTGTTGTGCTTTGTTATAGTAACACTTTTAGGAATTTAAATATGATCCTAAAATATTTGTACGCAAGCATCTTTTCAGTAATTTGAAAATATATTACCTTTGAAAATAGGATTTTTTAAAACATAATCTTTCTTATTTTAAAAATTTCACCGTGATATATATTCTTAAAATTAAAGCAAGCTTTAATTTGTTGAACTCTGTTATTGTCACACTGTTACATTACTTTAAACAATTTTTTTTAAAATATCTCATTGCCTTTTATTAAAGCTAAATTTGAAAAATGTTTGCGTGACAAACTTTTCCACTACGTTGACATAAATTTATACTCTAAGTTAATCGGTTCTAGTTCGTATAAGAGGTCTTTTGTTTATCTACTTTTGATTGTGTATTTTTGAACTTTGTTTTGTTGCCATCCGCTTTCGGAAATTTAAATCTACAAAATTTCAATTAGCGTCACATAAATGTGTAACAATATGTTTCTTAAAATTTTGATTTAGCTTTATATTTTAGGAAAACTTAACCCAGTTCATATTTTTTCAAACATTAAATATATTATACATATATTTTATATTTTTCATCCGTTTCTTGGGTATTCTGAATACAGAGCTATGCCGTTACATAGAGATAGCATTTTTAAAATTTTTGTTACCTTCTTACTTAGCAAGAGAGAGAGAGAGAGAGAGAGAGAGAGTTATTTATGTAAATTGATCCCATCTCAATTCAAAATTCTTTTTTTTAATTTTTAAAAAATGTTTTCATTTTCAATAGCATATGCATTCTGGAGAGTTAGATTGTTAGCCAATAAATTCAGATAAAAATGGTGCAATCAACAAGTTTATTTTTTGTATTTTTCTCAAATATTTTGAATCATTCACTTGCTATATATAAAACCATAACCGTCTGCAGTGCCAAAGAGGGCAGAGATTTATCTATATGTATGCATAGTTTTTTCTAGGCGTTATTTTTAGGCGTCTACGTGGGCGTGGAGTGAACAAATTGTGTTTGGCCTGCGGCCCGTCAAGTAAATGTGTGCAAACCACATTTAAAAATCATTCAACTAGCAGCACGCACACTCATCTACAAATTTGTATATGTGTGTACTATATATTATATCATCTGTAGAGCTGCCTTTTGATTATTTTAATTATGCTGGTTTTTGGCTTTTTGTTTGCTATTTGTTTTTTAGTTTTTTGTTGTTTTGCCGCCTATTAACGCTACATTTTTGTTTAATTGATGACGCATTTGTATTCGTCTCCTGCTCGGTCCCGTCCCAAGTATTGCATTTTTTTTTCAGACGGCACCAACAATTCTGATCTTTTGTTGCCATTTTATAGTATGCGCTTGGCAGGCGTTCATTTTTCACGAGATATAAAGAAAATAAATATCTGAGCATCGCTTTTCTGTGTCTATGAAATTTTTGTTATTGTTTTGTCTTTTCTACTTTTTCTACTCTTTTGCAATATTTTTCCACCACAAATTTATTGGTCCCGAAGGCGGGCACAATCATATTTAATTTTTATTTGCCATTCGAAAATATTATTTGTCTTTTGAATTATGCACATTTGTCGCGGCTCATTGGAAATGTTCTATTTTGTTTTTTTTAGCCCGACGAGATTGGTGTATAATTTTGGAATAATACTTTGTGCCAGTTGCAGTGGCATTTGTTTTGTGATCTTTTTAATATTTATGTATTCCGTTAGGAATTCACTTAGACTAATAAAAAAATATAAAATAAAGCAAAAATGTCGTACGAAATTATAACTAAAATTCTAAGGACATTTTAAAGTCGGACTGTATCAATATTTGAAAAATGAAAAAAGAATTTATAATATTCAAGAAAATGCAATTTAAAATATTTAAAAAAATGATCATTATCATTTTTATAAGTTATTATTATGGGTTTATTGCCTTGATTTAAATAAGGAAATATATTTCAGCTGTTTGCCTATAAAACATCATAGAAGAGATGTTTTTCAAAATATTTTTTAATCAGGAGATTGGCTCCGAACAGTCTTACTATATTTATATTTAATGTTTATTGATCGAAAGATTCATATATATATATATACATATATATGTATATCATGTTTGAAGCAACGCATCATTAGCTAAAAACGTTCCGAATTAGATGCGCTTAATTTGAGTTAAAAAAAAGAAACTGCTCCATTACCTCGTTATAATTACAAGTGTATATAGACCACAAAATATTTTTTTTATGTATAGCATATTTGCATCTTTAAAATAGAAACCGTCATATGGCCCATCTCAAATAGAAAACAATTCAACATAAAAGACGTGAAATGAAAGCGAAAATTGTTATGAAAAATTGCACAAAATTTGTTAATTTATCATTAGGCAAGTAAATATTTTTACATATATTATATATATAATCACACATATAGATAAATATGTATTTAGATGTATATATATATACCTGAAGCGTTTGCTGGCGCGCTTTTGACATCAGTTTTCGCTCTGGTTGTTTGTCAAGAGGGGCGAACAAAAAAAAAAAAAGTTGAAACATTTTTATATGCTGACTGCTGCGACGACTGTCGGCATAAATTCTGATATATATATTTTCGTTTTCCATTTTCTCCTCGGCTAGATATATTTTCGAGAATATCTCAGTCAAACGGCCGCCCACACGACTGGGACGCAAACAAGAAATAAATTTTGCGCCCGTGCTTTATAGAAAATAAAGCAATAATTAAATCATCGAAGCGTTGGGTTTAAAATCGAATTGTTTCGAACAGGTGCCGACGACGCAGACGACAGCAAATGGGCGGCAACAGTTGGCCAAATATCGATATATATATACCTATATATATATATACCTATATATATATATATTATATATTGATATATAGGAATAAATGCCTTGATTTATGGTTAGTTGTTTGGTTTTTGCCCATCACCCAGACTAACCTTTGTCCCAGTTGACGCGTGGTTTGCCCTCCAGAGCGTACGGCGTCTCGATCAGCTGGAAGCCATGGGACTGAATCAGGCCCTTGGCCTCGGCAATCAGCTTGGCCTTCAGCTTATCGGTGACACCCTTGTAGTGATAGGTCACCGAGATCTTCTTGTCCTCCACCCAGGCGCCGGAGCACACGACCTATCATAAAAAATAATAAGAAAATAAATTAATTTAAATAATTAAAAAATTAAAAAGCACACTCTTACCTTCTCCTTCAGCTCGGCGACCAGTTTGTTGTGCTTCTCCAGCAGTTCTTCGGGCATTTCGATCTTGAACTTCTTGCCGGATGGATATTCGACCTCCAGGCCATGATTGCCAGCATAAGTAACATTGGGGAATTTCAGATGGTTCTTGATTTCGCTCAGTTCGCGTCCGGAAAACACAACCATGAAGATCTTCTCACTGGCAGCCAATTTCTTAATGTTAATCTCGGTGTCCTTGGGCATGACGGACAGCTCCTCGGTCAAAGGCGCCAGTGTGCCATCGTAGTCCAGCAACAGGACAACCTGATCCTTATCGGGCGTGATGAAACTGAACGTCCCCCCAATTACCCATTAGGATGGGGCAATTATCTACCGAAATAATTGTAACTTACCCGTCCAGTGCCTTGACGTAATCCTCCTCCTTTTTCAAGAGCGGTGCCTTCTTTTGCTCAGCCATTTTGCTGCTAGACTAGCTGACTAGTACTCTATATATAATCTGATATTATGTGCGGTATCTACCGGAAACTGTGCGACGTGCTGGACGTACCTCGACCGACTTAATACTAATGCCCAAGGCGCACCAACGCCAGCCCCATGCTGCACATCTATATGTACAACGAAGCAGCCAGAATTGTTCTCTCAGCACCACTCACGTTCGCTCATGAGCGTGGCAACCCTGGCCGCCCGATTCTTGGCCAAGTAATGGCGCACGTTATTTATGAGGCATATGCGCATAAAAAAGCGCATACCATAATGGAAATTTATCTGTGTGTGTGTGTTCTATATATATATAGCGTAGCTATACAGACAAGATCATCTTCTTTATAGTATAGTTCGTATATATACCCATAGGTGGTTGCTGACCGACGATGTCTTTAAGCACCTTCGCCTGAGGTCGTTAGTGTTTTGGAATTATCTCGGTTGACACACTTCTCACCGGGCCTGTTTCGTTTGACTTTCCTTGACAGCTGGCTGCCAAATTTTCATTTATTAATTAGAGACAGGTACCTGCCTCTAAGAGCTGTTGATTTTGTAATGATTTCAGTTTCTTAGCCATGGGAAATAAACACTGTAAAATTGTTTACATTTAAGATCTTTATTTATTGCATCTTAAAGAAGCCGCTAGTTCGAGAATAATGGATTTTTTGTTTTGTATATTTTTATTTGGATTTTAGTTCTGCTTTTTCGGTACTAAGTGTGTATATATATTTATACCGCAAGTGGAAATAAGTGGCATTTTTCCCATGTCTATTTCATGTGTATTTGGAATCCTCCTTCATCTTTTTTGTTCAGATTTGTTGTGACATTTCATTTCAATTTTTATTTATATGGGTAGCTTTATAACTTTTTAAATATATTTATTTATTTATATTTTCAAAAACTAATTACAAGTTTATTGCTAATATCGTGCGTATTTTGTATAATGTTTTTTGACTACCACAGTTAAATGGGCAACTGAAGAACGAGGATTCCAAATCCCTGTTATTAGGACATGTGAAGCTGTCGGATCCATAATCGCTTACTTTTGTCCTTTCCTGTATATTGATTCTGCATTTATAATTTGTATATAATTTAAAATATAATTGTCTTGAATTTTTTGGTAGAAAATTCATTTTGGAAAAATAATTCTTTTAAATTTTATTTATTTATTCAATTGCAGATTTATAATTTTAATCGATTATGGCTGAATTGATTTATTTCTATATGTTTATCATTAGTAAATAATAAGTGAGCGGTTTTTAATTTTTTTTTATATTTATTATAAATAGCAAAGGCAAAGCGAGAGAGAGTTTTTTTAAATTTATTATAAATATCTTTTTTATATCTTCAGTACATTGAAGCTTATATATATATATATATATAAATTATGCATTTTCATATGATTTCGGATTTATAAAGTATCCAAATACAAATATAGTAAAATTATTTGAAATCAAAGCTGATTTAGTAAAGTTATCGTAACCAATTATAGATATTATAGTTAAATTTTAAATAAATTCACTAAATTGAATAGAAGTTCTAAGAGACGTAAACAGAGGCTATCCATTTAAGCAGGTCCGTCATCAGGTCCTGTTTGGGCAAACGGAAGTCCGCGAATGTTTGAGTCTGTGCATCTTCCGCAATGCGGAACGATCGACCCAAGCCCTGAAGAACCTGAACAAAGCAATTTCTTGTTAAGTAATATGTTAAGGTTGTGCGTCAGTTTTGGACATACTCGCATGGCATCCTCGTCGGTGGTGTCGTCGCCCGCAAACACCACCCGCACCTCCTGTGCCCAGTCATCGCCGAATTTGTTCCTCAGAATGTAGAGCGCCGCTTCGCCCTTGTTCCAATTCACTGGTGGCTTCGCCTCGATGGCCTCGTGCGCCTGGTTGGCACGGAAGCCGTGACGTTCACAGATCTCGGTAGCCAGCCGATTTTGCTCAAGCTTCAGCGGCGCGGGCGTGTCGCGATAGTGATAGGTGAGTGAGACGCGCTTATCCTCCACCCAGGCGCCGTTCTTCTCCACACGCTGCTTCAGCTCCTCGACCATGGCCGTGTAGTTCCTCTTGATGTCGGCGGGCAACTCGAAATCGTGACGCAAGCCATCTGGATACTCAATTTCCAGTCCATGATTGCCCGCATAGGTGACGCCCTCAATGTTCACATGCGCCTTCACATCCTTCAGTGCACGACCCGAAATCACAGCCAGAAATATTTGCGGATGCTTGGCCAACTTGTGGAGCGTGGCCTCCAGTTCGACGGACATTTTCGACTTGCTGGGATTGTCCGCAATTGGTGCCAAGGTGCCATCGTAATCCAACAGTATGGCCAGCTTGGCCTGTGTGCCCAGATAGCTGGAGAGTAAAAATAAATTCATCGGTTTAAATTCAAGTAATTCGTGGTTATCTGAGACTGAGACAAAAATTTCTATTGTCTTTATAAACAACACCATGGTTTGACCCCTAAATTAATTTTAAATTTAAAACTTAGAACGCAACTTTAAGTCAAACTCTTCAAATTGTATCCAATAATATCCAGTTTACACTCCTATGACTTGGTCAAAACTAAACCGATTTTGGTTTGAAATGTCTTTTTGTTTATTGCTTGGCCTTAACTCAATCTGCTTTTTCTTACATGTTTACATTTTGCTGTTAATATTCCCAAAAAAGTTATTAAAACTGGACAAATTTTGATAGAAAATGTTTTTTTTTGTTCATTATTTGGTTTCTATATCAAACGTGCCTTTAAGTCTAGTAAGAAAGTTGTTGGCTTATATTTAAATTTTAGCCTGAATAATACCGCATAGACGTGGGTTTTAATTTCACTTTACCAAAACTTGATTTTAATCAGCAATTTTTTTAGATTACACTGGTCTTAAATTGATGTTTAAATTTTACTATAATAACTTCATCAAAATTTGATTTTTGATAAGTAATTTTTGATTATGATCTATAGTCTATAATCACATTTTGTCTATGTCTATCTATCTCGTTCGAAATAGACGTGTTTGCTATCAATTTTAAGCCTTTTCCGCTGTTTCAACGAATTTTCAACTCTTATCTTAACAGATGCTCAGTTGTTTCTCTCCGTGTACAGATTCGCTCGTTTGTCTGCCTAATCCGTCTTATCGGCAATGTTCATTGCATGACTTCCTCTTGCCAGCAAGGTCATATAGATAACAATGCTGATTCAATCGCACTTACCCGGGCAAATTCTGTTCGAAGTCCTCCAAGCGACTGATAACAGGTGCAATTTGTTTTTCCGGCATTTTCACAGCTGCTGATAAGTTCCAGACCAGGCTCAAAATGAGTTGTACGTATAAGAGTAGCACTTGCACTAAAAGCGGGTATATATATTTATTTATATGGTGTGAGCTAATGCTGTTGTTGTCTCTACGACTGCTCGGCGGACACTGTGACTGGCTGGATTAGCGCAGTTTACTTTTTAAATCGGTGGGTTCGATAGTTCGGCTGGACAGATAACAAATCTCGCTCGCTCGCTTAGCTAGAGACGCATAAAAGTTTAGGTGACGTCATTAAATTGTCTCACTGGCTCTCTGATCATAAATGTTTGTCTACCACTTGATAATCTCCACTAGACACGGTGCTCTGTAATGGGTCAGAAACGATTTGCGGCTTCTGTCCCAGCTGACTTGAGTTTTTATAATAATTCGTTGACGGCGTTTCCTCAAGCAATGTTTTTGTTTTTGGGAAAACAAAGGGGACACTTTTCACACCCTCTTCCGTAACGCCTGGCGCTCAGTTCTTAGTTCTCAGTTCTCCATCGTACGCAATGCATCATGCCTTGGCTTCGTGGCAGTTGCATGCCCCCAATATCATTGTATGGGGCATTGCGCCCGAGTCCCAAGTTCGTTTGATTTAAACAATGCGTTTCGGCAAACGCACTTAATGCACTACGTATTTAAGCATAAATTAACAAATTTAATAACTGTCGTACATTTTTTATTTGCATTTTATACATCCTCGTTAGACCCGTTAACGGGCGGCTGGACCCCAACCCAGCAGGGAGCCGCTAAGCAGGCGGGAGCTTAATGTTTGTTTTTAACCCTGTCCCTGAATTGCGTTCGGGACTAATTTGATTAGGCAGGCGGCATCTAAAAATAATCACAAAACAACAGACTATTCGAAAACAAAGCTTTCAATAAGTGAAGGGGAAGGTGAGCGTTAAAAACTGACTACAAAATCGTAAACATTATTTTTCCAAGAAAAGTTTTTCTTGAATTATTTTAGCCAACTCGGGCAAAACAAAAAAAAATGTTTACATATTTTATAGTAATAAAAACCCAAAAACCGTTTTATGAGGTTGTTCGCAAGATATTGCATTTTATTCAAATATTATATCTTAACTATACATATTGAACGAATTTTTGTGCAAAAATATCAATTATATCATATGAAAAGAATTTCTTCTAATAATCTCTTGCCTTAAGGCTCGGTTCGTGACTCTAACATTATTACCCACTTCGAAATAAGATAATAAAATGAAAAAAGAATTCATCATTTCCTAAACATTTTTCGTTTTGCCTATTTTTAATTAAAAACACGTATATCTTCCAGATGATTGCCATTAATGATCTGAGAGACTGAGCAGATTGTTTATATATATATATTTTTTTTATTAAAATTTTGCTTTTAAAACCAAATTAGTTTTGATAAAAATGAGCTGTTTTTTGAACAACTAACTGTTCAAATTGAATCAAAAGTCAAAAAGTATTTATGATTTGTATGTTTATGTTTTATGTTTAATTTTGTGCATATCCATAAGTAACAGATATATTTGTGTATTATATATATATGACGTATCTGTCGAGAGCTTCAAAAATATAATATTTTCAATATGAAATGTGTATATCTTAGTTTCTTTACAAATTTATGGTTTATAGATTGAATTGATAAATTGTTAAAATATTATGAGGCACTAGCTGATAGGTGGCAGCTGTCTCTAAAAGCCGTGTGTTTGTAGGAGAATCCCTATAAAATTTGAACTCTTAGAATATTGACGTCACAATGAGAAGAACCACAAGACGAATATCAGCCCAGTTCAACAGAAACTGGACTCGATCACGCTTTCTGATTAGTCTGCATGACTGCTAAATCTGCTTAAAGCATGCCATAAGCGCATGCTCATGCTCCACAATTCCCAGACACGGCCGAACCAGGGCCAAACTGTTTACTCACGATATTTGCCTGCACAAGCGATAAATAGTCGCATTTATTGGAGAGCGGCAGCTAAACTCAACAGCCTAATCTAAAGTCAACAAGCTGCTCTCCATATAGAAAAGCCCGTTCATATATATTTGCAACCACGGACTTTCGGGTTGTCCATTTAGTCATAGCCCTAATTGAGACCTCTAATCGAATACTCCTTTGGGCAGGCACACCTGGCGGGTTTGTCGTAAAAATCTCAGAGCGCTAATGCGCTTTAATTAAAACTGGCTAATGATAATTAAAACACGAGAAATTCACGTTGTCAACATGTGTTTGGCCTCAAATGTCAGACAAGCGTATTTCAAATATTATCACAAGCATTTCATAAACAAGTTGACATCAATTTTTCCATTGATCAGCATTGATTTTAATTTTCCTCTATTGATCTTGAGCTATGCAAATGATTTTCACTTACTTTTCATTGCTCCAATAAGTTGGCACTATTTTAATGTTGTCTTTTCTTAAATAAACTAACAACGTAATTTCTATTAATCAAGCTAATTGGTAAATATTTTCTAAACATTGGCATATGTTATTATTTTGCTCACAAAGCTTTCTTTAAGCTTTTTTTTTGTAATGTTTCCAGTTTTCAAACTAGCGCGTACCGTAAATAGAAATTACTATAAACATAAAACTCAGAGAGGGCGTATGAGAGAGCAAGTGCTCTAAAGGCAAAAAAAATACGAACAGTGGGATTGGCAGACTGTAAACATAAATATAAATATAGGTATTTAAAATCTAGTATATGTACTTTGTACAATCAACTGGGGTTACCCGAGACCGGTTACCGAATTCAACTCTACTTGAGTATATAAAAGTGCAATGTTCTAGCAGTAAATACTCACATAACTTTTTACCAGCGAATTTTTGTAAGTAAAAGTTAATATTGCCGAGGGACACTTTTATATATGTAAAAAGAAAGCACACATGTTCTAAATATCTCTGTTGAACCAAAAGTCTTCATGTCTTATGTAGCAAAAAAAAGATTTCAAAATACGCTATTTAGAGTGTATTTTTATTTCATTTTGGGTTAATCCTAAAAGTATGCTCTGCATATTTAATCAAAATTGATTCGAAAGTGAAATTCAGAACATTGGCTGTTTATGCATACCTATTAAATTTGCACTGAAAATCTTAATCTATCGGATTAATCAATGTATACTATAAGGCGTGAGTTTTATAGAAATTAAGCTTTTGCTTGATTGTAAAGATTAACATGCCTTTAGGTTTACTTTTTATTCAATATTATTTATTGAAATTAGCACATTTCGTTATATTTTTAAATTTGAATGTTTTTTACGTGATAGCCAGTTTTAGAACGCATTCAGAAACTAATATTCGTTTATGTTTATAAATAGCTTATAAAAGTATATATATATGTATTTATTCTGCATGGATCCAGTCATTGAAATGCATTCTACTTGAATTATTCTGTGTCTTGATCGTGCAGAGAATTAACTGAAGATCCGTAACGCTGCACTTTTATTGACGCTCTACGAGTGAATCAGAACTGATTTATGCATGGAGTACATCTGTTTTCTACATTGTAACCAGTTCTACCTTCACTCGAACAGCGGGCAATCCCCTCGATCTAAATACACACACACACGCACACGCACACCCAAGCGTGTGTCTCTTATGACGTTTTGGTATGAACAACGCTGAATTAGCAATCAATACCAAAATATCTGCGCTGACCCTCGCTTAAAAACGAGCGACGGGAACTTTGACGGCCTCAGACGCGATTCGGTTTCACAGTCAAACGGACAAACTCGTGGCTCTCTCACAAAAAAAAGAACAAAAAACAAAAAATGGAAATTTCCCATATTTTTGGTTGGTTATTTGGTTTCATTTGAGTGACTGAAAATAAAAACTTACTTAACATCCCCGTTTTCAGCCTTAATCTGGCTGATCGCTGGTGCAGCCGCATATCCGCAATTCCAGTCTTGGGATTCACAGAACTTCAATGATCAGAATGTGAATACATTCATTAGAGGACAACCGATTAGGCCATCCAGCTCGACGACGACGCCGCAACCAACCACAGCATCACCCCGATACATGGCCTGCATCCAATCCTGTCCAGCGACCAGTGAATATAATCCCATCTGTGGCAGCGACAATGTCAACTATTACAATGCCGGACGTTTCGATTGTGCCGTTCGTTGTGGTCAAAGTGGGTTTCTCAATTCGAATGTGCTCGCCTTTAAAAACTGACTTTATAACTTTCATTCGTAGATGTTCGTCGTCTGCATTTGGGAATCTGCAGCACCACATAGATCACAGCTGGTTGGGAATTTTAATGGTTCCAGTACCTAGTCTGTTTCACAATCTACAGTTCAATGCTCAATGAATGACCTTAAAAAAATTATGAATATAAACAAGCGAGAATTAATTACGGAAAAGTTTTGTCGACTCAGTGATGCCCTGTACCCAAAATAAAATACGTATACATTATTATTAATAACATAGTCAGCATTTGGTTTTACTGGTATTTATAAATCTTGAAAATGTTAAGTTTAGTTTTCATAGTTTATATAGCTCCTTTTTAAGATAGATATACAAATGTGCGGGGCCTAGTCCACTTAATTGTTTAATGCTGATTAAGAATATATAATCTGCATATGTCTGACGAAGCGTTCTAATTGTTGAATATATTATATAGAGATGATACACTGAGAAAATAAAAGGCATTTTTTTGAGGAGGTAATTCCAATGTTAAATTCAACTTTCGTATTTGGAGTCAACTGAAAGTTTTACAAATTCAAATATTGAAAAGATTAATCCTCTCTTAAATATGATGTTTAGTCTTAATTTAAATGCACTTTAAATTAAATATAAGTTCGCGTATGTTAAATAAAGTCCCAAATTATTATTATTATTATTAAATATTTTTAGTTGAATTTAGTTCTCTCTAAACAAGTTCATATAAATTTGGAAACTAAACAGAATGAATTGTAAAAATAATTTAACAACTTTTTCAACTTGACCAATTTCTCTTAAACTTAGAGGACACGTACAAAGTGTATACCTCTCTTAGGCATATTAGTGTTACAGGGTATACCAAGATTAATCAACTGAGATTTGAATGCTCACACTCGCGCTCTACTCGCCGCTTGTCTAATTTATAAAAAGCCGATTCTGAACAGTCGTAGTCGAATCGTTTTACCGTTTGGAGCTGCTACGCAAAGATTTAAGCCGGAGAGAAATACTATAAACAAAATGCTGAGATCAGGGCTAATTCACATATGCCGTAAGTCACATATTCCCACAATTGATGGCGTTTTTACATATGAATTCCTACACATAACTAGTTATTTTGGCGCTGCTCTCTCACGCCCTTGCCGTGGACAACTTCAATCCCAAGTCGCAGGTGGAGTATATAAGTGTGCAGCCAGCCGATAAGCCGAATATAGTGCCTGTAACACGACCCCCATTGCTCAACTTAACGCCGCCACCGCCGTCGAGCAATTCCAAGAATTTTGCGTACAATCCGAAGACACAAACGTGGACACGAATCGGTCCCCACGATCCACAGCCGGATGAAGATACTTTGGTCTGGAATCAAAGCAACGACAAATGGCTGACCAAGGTGCCGGGATCCTAAAGTTCATAAAATATGCTTGACTAGCACTTCATTTGCCAATATATTAAAATGTTAATAAATTATATAATCACATTTCTATTATATTTTGCTTAAACATAGAGTAGAGCATTGCTTCTAAATATGTTTAACCAAAAGCGTATTAATAAATACTCTCCATAAAAGACAATAATAATTATTATTATTATTAGTCGCGGTTTTAATACTGTTAATGCACGATCATAATATAATGTTTTTCTTAAATATATATATTTGTGTATACGTCTTGAATATGTAAATTATATATTGCAAACAAAGAAACATATATTTATGTATTATACACTGCTTTCAATGTGAAAGAGAGTATATTGTTTGTGATCAACTAAGAGGATATATTTGATATATGTAGTTGTACGATTTGTTCAGCTTGCAAAAAAAATAATATTCTAAAAAATGCCTCTTTAGAATAGTGTATATTAATTAATTCACAGCTGTTTTAAAGGATTACCGTTAGTGTCTGTTGAAATACTCCCTTTTTTGCATTTTCCCGATATAGTTGTGATCTGTAAGCAGAGTATTGGACAGTCGATTGCATCCGCATGCTACGTTCTTCATTGTTTACATATTAAATATGTGTGTTATTTCAAAGATTGCGTATTCCAAGGAAATCCAGATTGTTTTTGTTGTATATATTACTACATATATTCACTTGATTTGTTAGACTCGATATTTTTTCTAAGAGGCATTTATTAATCGATTTAATTAAACTAAGTAATCGAAATTTAATACGTTTGTAACTGAAAACTGGATCAACTACTTTTGCAGAATTATAAACATTTCCAAAGTTAATATATATGTATCAGACAGAACTATTTCAAAAAAATTATTTTGACAGTTTATAAACATATTCCATACATTAAATAAAAAAAAAGGAAAAAATATCTATAGTTAGTGCCACACAGTCGTGCGTGTTCGTTGCTCGAAAGTAAGCACGACACGAGCCGTGCTCTAGAGTCTTATTATTATTATGATGCCATGCAGTTAGTATTTTTAATTAAGTGTGTATTCTGTTTTGTGCGATTAATTTTGTCAGCGATGATGCCGCAGTGTCGTCGTTGTCGACGCTGACGTCGGCGCCTGCTGTTGCCGCATGCGGCACAGTTCGTTGGCGCTGTAGTTCAGCTTGCGCATCGCGTTCTCCGAGAACCTGTCGAACTTGTCCGTCAGCTGGGCCAGTTGCGCCTTCAGCAGGTGCAGCTCGGCGCGCCAGTCGCTTGCCTGATGAGCCTGCAGCTCCTGCTCCTTGCGCAGCTGCTGCGGCACATTTGTGGCTGAACGCGGACGCAGCAGCTCGTTCAGCTGGAAGTACTGCGTCTGTGTGGCATATGTGGGCTCCTGCTGTTGCTGTTGTTGTTGTTGTTGTTGCTGCCGTCGTTGTCGTTGTGGCGACGCATTGGACTCCGGCTTATCGACCTGGGGCCGCTGCAGGCTGCGACTAAACATGTGATAATTGTTCTCGAACTGGCGCCGTCGCATGCTCATGTTGCGATCGCGCCGTTCCGCCACCAGCTTGTAGATGTTCAGCTTGATATCCTCCGGCAGCTGGGAGCGATCGCGCGGATCATTTGGCCGCACCGTAAACTTGAGCATGTCGCGCGAGGTGCGCAGCAGAGCTTTGCGTTTGCAGTAATGCACGAGGGGCGCATTACGCAGCAGCCGGGAGAAGAAAATGCTCTCCAAGCGCGATATCAGCTCCGCCTGACGCACCAGGCGGTCCAGCGTGGCGGACACCTGCAGGCCCTGAATATCGCTGACGGCCAAGCCCAGCATCAGGTTGGTCAATATCACTGTTACCAAAAGCACAAAGGCTAGGAAAATGATGTGTGCCGTAACGGGAAACTTCACCGCATAGTCGCCATAAAAGATATCCTCGAACTCCAGCTCCCCCGACATCATGGTGAACGATTTTAGAAACGACCACGTAATGTTCTCAAAAGCCGGATAGTCATTGAAGAGCACGGCAAAGCTCAGGCCAAACGCAATCAGCAAACATATGTAGGCCATCAGGAACTTGCCAAAATTAACAGCCACTAAAAATTGTTGAGTTTAGTTAATACTTTTCGTAGCACTTCTATTCATACCCTTGGTAAACATTTGCACATAGACGCCAAATATGGGAAAGCGGCCCACCAGCATCATCAGCTCCAGCCAGACCAGTAGAATGACCACCGCAGCCACATGATGCTGCCACATGGGCACCGCCAACAGATCGCCGGTCCATAGTATTTCCGGTGTCTGCAAATTGTAGTGGAGTAAAATAAAGAAATATTTATAAATATAACCAAAACTACTCTCTTCTATAATAAAGGACATTTTTGAAACAATACAATCAATACTATACATAATCTAATTAAGCTTGAAGGTTGTCAAAATCCGATAAGATTAAAATTTGTTATGCCTGAGCATACAATTTTCTTTTCAGACAGTTTTTTGTATAAGTTTTGAGCAGGTCATGAGCCTCTTTCTAAAATTAAAGTTTTGAAAATTAAAATTAAAATAAATTCTAAATGATTTTTCTTATTCGAATATTAATAAGCAATCTTAAACGTAAGAAGAATTCATATAAATTCTTATAATATTTACAAATCGAGTAAGCTTTAAACTTTAAAACTTAATACCGGTCTTTTTCTTACTATTAGTAAATTTGGATTGACCGAGGTAGGATTAGGTCTAAAGTAGATACTATTTCTTATAGCATTTCTAAGGAACTTTGCGATACATCGGGATATGAGTATAAAAATCAATTGAGTTTCTCCTCTTATATTCAAATTTCATTTAGCACATACCACACACAACATCACGCCGAAGACAATGGCCCACTGTAGCCAGTTTTCCCAGTACTTGGCATAGCCGTGCAGGCCGTGCGCCATTTGGAACAGCTCCTTGCCGAGCAGCATGAGATTCAGGACGATCACAAAGTAGCCAATTGTGCTGACATAGTCGGGTGCCCGGCACGTCTCGCCCGCCTTGCAGCAGCGCACATAGACACCGATCACGTAGAGCGTGAAGAGCATCACGAAGAAGGTGTGATAGGCGAGGCTCATGAGAAAGAATTTGCGTATGCGGCGCCACTTGAGGAACAGAAAGGTTTCGCAGAGCGGATGCATGAGTATGCGCTTCTGTCCCACTTCAATCAGGCTCAACATCAGCTCCGTCTCGCCCTTCTCCGTCGAGGAGATGGGCACGAGCAGACGAAAGTCCAACTTAATCTGGCAGTCCACATCGCCAATCTCGTGATCATTGACCTCGATGGAGTTGTCCAGTTTCTGCATTAGCTTGGGTATAATTTCCGGACAGCGACGCACGATGAATGTCAGGGCCGATGTGTCCGGCGGTGCGAGCCGTAAGATCCGCGCCATGTTCTGTGAACAATTGTAGTTATTAAAACAATTGATCGACAACAACACGAACACGTGCCGCCAGTTACATATTGATATTTAGTGGCGTAACCCCCCTCAATCTGAATATTTCCCACAATAATAAAGTTAGTGCCACATTTTTGCTATGTAGATTGCTCGTGACCTCCCTAAAAGACTGTGACCTTGATATCCCGGCCACGCCTATATGTAAGCCTATATATCCGCAAGTCACCAAATTTTAAAGGTAGATTAGTGGCCACCCCTTTTAAATGAGGATACAAAACTTGATAGATTTCAAAGTCTCATAACTTTGTCAAAGACTAACCGATTTTCATAAAGTTTACCATTTTCTCCATGGATTAACCCCTAGATTGATTCTGCATTCAAATTTAATTCGTATTTGAAAATATTTTTTTCGATTTTTTTTCCCAAAAAAAATCCTTTACTCCCCCCTTACCTTTTTTGGAAAAATTTTTTTTTTAAATTTAGAATCGCGAACTTTTATTTTTAATCGATTGCGGGTACTCAAATTAGTATAAAACGCAACTTCAAAAGTGATTCTGAGGGGGTCGATTTTTCTGTCAAAAATCATGCAAAAATTGACAAAAATTTAGACATGTAAAGTTCCCAAACCCATACTTGATAGATTTGAAAGTCTCATAACTTTGTCAAAAACTAACCGATTTTCATAAAGTTTTTCATTTTCTTCATGGATTAACCCCTAGATTGATTCTGCATTTAAATTTAATTCGTATTTGAAAATATTTTTTTTTCAATTTTTTTCCAAAAAAATCCTTTACTCCCCCCTACCTTTTTTGGAAAATTTTTTTTTTTAAATTTAGAATCGCGAACTTTTATTTTTAATCGATTGCGGGTACTCAAATTAGTATAAAACGCAACTTCAAAAGTGATTCTGAGGGGGTCGATTTTTCTGTCAAAAATCATGCAAAAATTGACAAAAATTTAGACATGTAAAGTTCCCAAACCCATACTTGATAGATTTGAAAGTCTCATAACTTTGTCAAAAACTAACCGATTTTCATAAAGTTTTTCATTTTCTTAATGGATTAACCTCTATATTGATTCTGTATTTAAATTTAATTCGTATTTGAAAATATTTTTTTCAATTTTTTCCCGAAAAATCCTTTTTTTATAGTACTCGTTCACGAACACGCACCACATGCGATTTCTGTTCGTGTCATGAAAGAGCACACGACACGCCCAACTCGAATTGTTTGCCCAATCGCATTACTCACCTATAAAGATGTAGACACAGCTGCTGAATTCGTTGAGAGCGGCAAGGTGCAGCGGCGTATAGCCGTAGTCGTCCGCTTTGTTGACATCGGCGCCGGCCTTAAGGAGCGCATTGCAGCAGTCCAGACAGCGCGACTGCTTCACAATGGCCGCATGCAGGGCGGTGCGTCCGTCCCGGTAAACGGCGTTCACGTTCGCGCCGTTCTTCAGCAGAATCTCGACGCTGCTGATCGACTGGGAGAGGCAGGCCAGATGCAGCGGCGTCTGCTGGCTGGCATTCCGACAGTTGACATCGGCCCGATGCTCCAACAGCAAACGCACACATTCCGCATAGTCGTTCTCCGCCGCTGCATGGCCACCGAAACATTGTCAGTTCACAGAAATCATCAAAGCAATTCCCCATCCCCGTCCCCCTGACTCACCCGGCGCAATGCCGTCACTTTGCCTTCACCGAATTGGGACGCACATCGGCATTGTGATTCAGCAGCAGCTGCACGCACTTGTGAATCCCGATGCGCAGGCGTGTCCGGTACATCTCGTGTACACCTGCGGTGTATTGGGATCGGCGCCGTACTTTAATAGTGTCTCCACACAATCGACCGCGTCGCCGTCAATGGCATAGTGCAGCGCCGATCGCCGGTTGATGCCGATATTGATGTTCGCCTTGCGTCGTAACAACAGTAAAATGCACTCGACGCTTTTGGCGCTGAAAGCAAGAGACGTTACAAGTTGATGCTCAGTTGCTCAGGTTCATTGTAAAGTTCATGTCAGTTGTCGTGGTGTTATTTTTTCCGTCCGTTTAAGTTGCTTTTTCTGTTCTCATCTCATTTGTTGGGTTGTCAATCAAAAACTGGTAGTTGCTTACAAACGTTGTTCCGTTTTTGTTAAATATTTGCAATGAAGATTAAGTCCCTCATAATAATTACAATTGGTATCAAATACATTTTTTGTGATATTTGGAAGAGATCTTCAGTTATTTGTCTAGTTTGAAAATGGAACTACATAGATTTTAACGGTTTGTCACGCTCCCAAAATATTTTGAGCCATCTTAGCGAAGAATCTGTCTGAAAATATTTGATGTATCTAGCTCTGGAAACTAAGGGAGTTATATAGATTAAATCAAATTGCCTTCATCTAAAAACTGTTTTTTATCTTTGCAAAAACTTTGTAAAACTGTTCCATCTCTCTAAGAATTCAACTGATAATATATATGAATCTTTGTCTCTAGAGATCAGTCAAGTGGCTTATGAGATAGTCGCAGCAATAGTTGGCACCGATTCACCTGGCAGCGCAATGCAGCGGCGTCACTTCCTTCTTGTCCTCCCAGCGATTGGGATCCGAGCCGCGATCGAGCAATACCTTAGCTATGGCCGCATTGGCGCGACAACAGGCAAAGTGCAGGGGGCTGCGCCCGCGGCTATCTGAGGTGTTTGGGTCGGCATTGTAGTGGGTCAGCAGATAGATAATGTTCTCGACGCAACCGTACATGGAGCAGCACATTAGCGCCAGGTTGCAATCGCTTGGCTCGATCATCAACTCTGGGGAACAGTCGCAATAGGTGGCAATAAAATATCATCGCCAGCTGGCGGCCGTTGCGCTGCTCACCCAAAAAGCAGCCCGATTTGACCATATCCAAAATATGCCGGCCGTTGGGCGGCGCACAGCGTCTCCTCGATCTCTTGCGGCTGCCAGAGCACCTGGCTCTCCTGCTGGCGTGTGAACATCTCGTGGGCCTCATTGCTGAAGACGGCATCGCTGTTGGCCTCGCTGGAAATGCTGCGCTTATCAAACAGCAGTTCCATCTCGGCCGCCTCGCTCTCCGACTGCCATTTCATATCGTTTTCCTGCCAAGACAAATAAACCAACAACCATGCTGATCGAGTGCGGGGAAACGGGCACTTACGATGATGGAAAAGCGCACGTTCTCCATTCTGTTGATTTGTTTACACTTCTCTTTGTGGCCTACAAAATAAACTAATTGGTTGACCATAAGGAATCTGGCCACAACATCAACATCATATGTCCGCCAACTCATTCATGCATTATTCAGCTCATGCCACATACACTTTGTGTGTTGCGCCTGCAATCAATCTTTTGATCTGCCCGTCGCCGGCGTGCTCTGCTTTCTTGTTTTCGTATATCGCTTGTTTATTTGAAAATCTCCAAAATATTGAATTGTTTTTTAAACCGCCACACGATGCACGTGCCAATTATTACACCTCCCCCTTGGCGTCGTCGATCCCGTTGCTTCGCACTTGACGATCAGTTTTTCCAGTACTTCTACCGTTATTCGCGTTTCGTGCTCGACGAGGTGCTAATGTGTACTGGCTGTGGGATCGATCCGACAGCATCAGAAAAGCCTGCACAAATTGGGGTTCAATATGTATTTGCATATACTTTTGTATACCCTGTAAATGCACAGAAAACGGTATGATCAAATTGTGAAAGCTTCTGTAACATCGGCATATATTTATGTCGATGAATTAAACATTACCACTAACCACATAGCATATACATAGATCGGTCACATGGAATACAAATTGGAGGCACTTTTTTTTGTGCGGCATTCTCATTCTCTCACAGTCTCAGAGAATATGAGTATAAGCGTCCCACTTGCTTACTATGGATTGAGAGAGAGAGAGAAGATGTTTTGCAACTTGCTCTCTCACACTGCTAAACATTTTCTGTGTTCGCAGAGTGCTGCGAAGCGGGAGCGCTTTCAAGAAAAGTTTTTCGGGATGAATGTTCACGCACACTTATTCATATTTCAAAATGGCTGCAATCTCGATGCAGAGTCTAGATTTCAATTCTTTTGGTCTTTTAAGCTTCACACACATATGTTTGTATGCATGTGTGTGTCTTGGGCGCAGGCGAGAATTGTTTTAGGGCGAGCATCAGTTTTTGGTACTGTTTGGCTTATTGCCGGCATATTTGGAATAGAGGATGCAGAGAAGGCATTCCGGGTTTCATTCTGCAAAGATCAACTACAGCAAATAGAAGATCAGTCAGGGCGGAAAAACGAATTTTGTTCCCTTTGTTTAGAGTGTGAAATATTTAAATTTAAATTATTCTTTATCTGATACCCTTGAAATGGATTGAAAATTCCGGACAATGACTCTTAATGTAAATTCTCTTCAAGTTAACTAAAAAGTGATCGAAGTAGTTGGTTACCTTTTTGCTCTCTTGTGGTATGCAGCAGCTGCTCTTTGCTTGTTCTGAAAGCTTCTGAAAGCTCTAAACTAACGTGCGCCATAAACAGAAATGCCAAAATTCAGACAAGAGGGAAAATGCTTAAATTTCTTTAAATGGGAACAGTGGGATGTATACGTGAGAAAACAAATGTTTTACTGTAATAACAAATAAACATTACACAATTTTATATATATTTATTTGGAATTTCGTAGATCAGATAAGCATTGCATCTTTGCAAATATATGTTGTCTATTTAACTTAAGCCTGAAACAAAAACGATAAGAATTTTATATTTATGAGAAAATGTGAAGTGAATTTTTTATGGGCCAACCATTAAGTTATTGACCTAATAAACCGCACAATTTTCTAAAAATCAAAGTGAAATATGCTATAATTGATATTCTTTGTGTAATATAAATTATTTTAAAATATATCATAATTGAGGTTACTTACGATATTCAGCCATTTGTAAACACAAACTAACATTAAAAATGGTTTACAGCGCTGTATTAAGAATAAGTTTGATTTAGTTCTAATAACTTAAATAAACAAAAAAAATGTTGGCTTAATGTTTGCCTAGTTATTTAATGTGATTGACGACCTTGACTTTGATTCGAATGTGTCCTTCGTTTTTTAGGGTCTTGCGGAAACTGCGTACAAGACTAATAAATTACCGCGCTAGATTTTCGCTATGAAATTTCAACTCCTCGCACAAGTTGACGTACTTAAAAGTTTTCCGGGCAACTCATCATTGGAAATTAGTTGTTGAAGTCGCAAACAACACGTGGACGGGGCGGATGTCGATTGGACCGAGGGGCAAGAGCAGCAGGGGAGCTGCACACCTTTTTGCTGCCGCTGCTGATGCGTAAACAACATGAATGCAAAGTGACAGCAACTATGACGACGATAGCAGTTGACCTGCGAGGGTTAAAGGTAAAGGAGTAGAAGTAGGCACACTGACGCAGGCAGCCATCGTAGGACCCTAGATAGGGTCAGGAGCGAGGGAGTCAGCCTCAGGCAGTCAAGCGTAATGAATGCACACACGCAGTGCCTTCCAAAATTAATGCTCACCCAATCCCGACGGCAGTGGCATTCTAACCTGTTGCCAATTGAGACTCGGCCGCACAGGCGCTTGTCAAAACCAATTAGTGGCCGGGATCCAACGCCCACAGCAGATTAAGAGCGCCTTAATAAGGTGTCCTACTACCAAATACCCTCTATCTTAATGTGGAACAACAATCAGAAGATTTAACAAATTCAAGTTTATGTAAAGATTTAAGCAAGAAACTAAATTACATTTAGTCAGTAATAGTTTATAATTAAAATATTTGTATACAGATTAAAAAATCTATTTCAAATAATATTTGAATAATAGAAAAAATGTGTAAAGCTTAAAAATGTTTTAAATATAATCCAGAACTATTATTCAATAAGCCCATGGCTAAATAATTATGGACTCTTTTCAATTATTAATTTATTTGTATTTTTTGAGTTAAAGGATATTTAGTATCCAACGTTTTGAAATTTGTATATAAATAAAAATTATAATAACTTAAATATCACTTAAAATTGTAATTAAATAATTGTAATTGTAACCCACAGCAATTTTAAAACCCTTCCGCCAAGGCAACTGCCGACACATGTTCGACAGGTTGATTTTGTTATCTGAATAGATAGTTCCATGTTAATGATAATTAACGTCGGAGCTGCCCGTTTCTAACAGTAACAAACATAATTATGCATGTACATACACTTACGCTGTGCTAGCTTATGTGCTCGGGACAAACAGGGAGGCCACCTGCCGATGTCAACAGGTTGCCCTCCTATATGCCTGTGCAAGTGTTTACATTTCACGTGCGCGTGCGTGAGCCTGTGCACGTGTACGCAATTTGTGTTGCGGCCCGTGCTTGGCCTAACATTAATCATGTCTCATTGCTGGCATAGACAATGTTTGCATATGTTGGGCAAAAAGAAAATGCAAAAAAATTATATAAAACACGTGCGCCCCCCACTTTGGCTGAAGGTCAGTCAAGAAAAATAACTCCCGCAGCGACAAGGAGCCAGATCTAACTGTATTTATGTGTAAATAATATCGATTTTAATTGGAGTTAAATTCTAATTTAGTTTTTATGCATATTTTAAAACATGTTCCAGAATTTTACCGTTTTTTTTTAAATTGGTTTTTAGTTTATAAAATTTACCGCTACCCCCAGGCAAGCATCCAGATCTAGCTGTATTTATGTGTAAATAATATCAAATTTATTTTTAGTTAAATTGTAATTTAGTTGTTATGCATATTTTAAAATATGTTCCAGAATTTTAAAGTTTTTTTTGAATTGGTTTTGAGTTTATAAAATTTACCGCTACCCCCAGGCAAACGTGTGTGTAACAGACGCTGTAATGCTGTGCACCCGCTTAACAGCTCAAAATAGCTTTAACATACTGTTAACCAAACAAAGATGCGCGCTATTTAGCTGGTTTGCAGCTAAAAACTAGCTAGAAACGTGCTCAAAGTTGTTTGAATTTAATTATAACACACTACCTTTTGTGAAAATAAAAATTGCCTAACGAAATGTAAATAAACAAATACACTATACTTATTTATATATAGCTTACAGCAGATATAGATATGAATGCACAGACATGTCTGTTAGCATGCTGATGCTAACTGTTGCTGCTGCTATTGCTGCCGGCATTGGTCGCTTTGTTTTTGTTGCTGCTGCCGTTGTTTATTCGCCTGTTTCAAAGCCAGCACAACGGACGCGTCGACGCTTAGCCGCCAAACTCCCATTGCGAAAATACCCGTGTTACCGCCGCCGCCGCCGTTGCCGCCGTTGCCGCCGCCGCCGTTTGACGCGTTGTTGTGGGCGTGTTGTGCACTTCCGTGTCAAAACTCTTTTGCATTTTACAACTGCACGAACTGACGGACAGTGGGTGTCGACCGTGCTCACATTCTGCAACTGTCCCAGCGCTCTCTAGTTGACAACGTCGCGCAGTCGCTGCGCGGCTTCCTTTTTTATTTGTTTTTATTGCTGTTGCCGTTGCTGTTGCCTGTTGTTGGTGTAATTGTTGTTGCTGGCTTGTTGCGGATTTTCATTATTGTTTTACAATGGCCTCTTGGCCGCGGCGCAATAAAGAGGCATCGGCATCGAAACTACATGGAGGGGGTAGTTTAAACATGTGCATATAAAAGCATAATTGCTGTGTGCCTTTGGCTTAATACGCGACAGGAACTTCAGCGTGAAGGTTCCTCAACCAATCGACAGCTGAAGAAATAAAATAAAATAAAATAAAATAAAATAAAATAAAATGGAATAAACTAATACATCCACTCTAAAGACAATTTATAAGTGTAAATTAATAAATAATTTCCTGTTGCAGTCACACGGTGCGTATACTTAGTTTTTGTGTGCGTGTGTTAAGAAATAAAAGAAAACAAATACTTGAGTGTTAAAATAAACAACACATAATTTAAAAAATATTTGATTCGGATTTGCGTTGAATGTATAAACAATTGAAAAACAGCGGCGTCGTTAAGGTCAGTTAGGGGGCTTTACTTACGGCACTATTTGAAAAGTTTTCAAAAATATTTAATTCCATAAGTGACTAATTAAATTGCATTGTAGGGCTAACTTATTAGGTAAATTCCCCTACTGAGGCGCCCCTGCCTGTTCAGTTGTTTATGCGTTAGCACAAGCAACGACCTCCACTGGTGGTTTCTGCCGAGATCATAATTTAACCAAATATGTGTGGCCGTCTCATAATTTTAAACTTACATGCTCGCATTATTAGCTATATATTATATATTTTTCTATGAGCATTTAAATTAAATTACAAAGACAATCAGAGATGAAAACTTTACCCAATTTTTATCTCATTTAATAAAGCAAATTTTATTGATCAGAAAAAATTAAAATTTAGATACACAAAAAATGTACATTTATATTTATAAAGTGTATTTGAACTTCCACACTGAGAACAAAATTATGCTTTTGCTTTCTTCATCGTTTTAATTAGCATCAGATAGTTTCGTGTATTTCCGGTATGATTTGCGACGCTGACTTTGAGAAATATGAAAAAAAAATATTACAAAACTAAGGAAAATTTTTGTTGTCTACAATGTTCGCGCTTTTAGATTAGATTTGTTTGATTTGTTTTAAATTTGGCCGCAAGGTCAGAGGAAAAAGTGAAAAACGAATTCGTTGCACAGTTTGGCGGTCAATGTGTGGTTGTTGTGTGGCAAAGTGTTTGCCAAGAGGCAATATATTGAGGCGAGTTGCAAAAAGCCCAAACCGCAGTCATAAAGCTACTTACTAGTTAATAGCGACACCCGCGTCCACAGGAGGCGTGTACATGAGGCTTTTATTTGAGAAGCCGCAAACAAAAGTGCTAATATTTTTATTGCCTTGCAACCGCAGATGTCGTCATCGGCAGCAGCCGGCGGCTCTGGCTTGGGTGCGGTGCGTCTATCGCCGTATCATAATTCATTGTTCATTGGGATTGAGTGTCGGTCATTTACGAGCCGATCATAAAAGCATCGGAGCAGCAAGTTATTGATATTCAAAGTACATCATGCATACGACGTGTGTGCCGGCGGTCGAGCGGGCATTGGGCGCTCCAAAAGTAGTTGGCGGTAAATCCTTTGGAACATAAGCCTAAGCATACAATCGAGCTGAATGGGCCAGAAAATATGCCAGAAATCAATGTATAGTCAATTGATGTGATTTTATTTATTAAAATGTTATGATAAAATGTATTCTTTTCGGAAGACATAACTGTCAGCAGGGCACAAGAAATAAGAGATATTGAATTATCAAAAGCAATTTGATAAAGAAAATTTAAATATAATACGTGCTCGCGTCCGAGCAGGGACCGGCATTAAAGCGAAAGTATTTGATTATTGAATTGAATGAAATAGGGAAAGAGCTCGAAATCAATATACAAGAATATTATTTGATTTGCGTTATTAATTTTGATAGGAGATTGTTATGAAAATATGTATTGTTTGGGGGAATAGAAAAAAACATATAGATTTATGCAGCGTGTGATGTTGAGTATGTGGCTTTGAGCTATTAAAGTAACAAGTTTCGGAATACGAACTGAAAGTATGGGTTCACAGTTGAATTAAATTGGGAAAACAGCCAGAATTCAATAAGATTTAAATTTATTGAATATGTAAAAATATTTGTAAGAAATCGTTAAATAAAATATATGGAATTATGGAGCAGTACTGAGAATATTAAAAAAATACATATGAATAATTTAAACCTAATGAAATCAATTTCAGGAAAATTAAAGATAATAGAGATAATAAAATATATGTATGCGTGTTAGCTAAACGCAGTGTAAAAACTTTTTAAGTTTTATATAAAGCCTATATGAAAACTGTTCTCATTTACCGTCCCATGATGCCAATCTGTCTAACTTATATGTGGTGCTCTGACCAGCGGCCAGCTGAGGCACGTGCTGCCCTGTTCGCACCAAATTAAACAACAAAATCCTCTGAACCACTGGCAATAGCTTTGCACGTCTCTCTCTCACACACACACGCACACACAAACATATGTGTGTGGTTGTTTATAATGTAAGTACTTGTGGTTTTTGCATCAAATTACACACACATTGTTCATCAACACCGGCCATGAGTTTGAGTTTTTCTGCGATGGTCGTCGCATTTATTTTTAGTTAAACGTCGCTTATCACTCACATTCTATTCGCACATATCCCCCAGTTTAGCCCCTTGCTATCCAGGCGAATGCGAATGTTGACGAGCAGCCCAAAATGACATTTATGACGCTTGACTTGTATTTATGAGGCTTATTCAACCAGGCTTTGTGGCGCCATGAGTCGGTTCTCTTTTGCTTTGAATCCTATGCACAACTTATGAAGGATACTCACACATTTTGCTCGTAATTATAATAGTTGGGTCCCAGTTTGATTCCAATATTTAATCCTTTTAAGGAATTACCTTTTTTAGCAAGAAAAGTTTCTATTTGAATATTGCCATTTCCAGAATTTTAGCTGTGTAGAAATGCAATAAGAGGAATTCGTTTAGCCAAATAGAAATGCAATAAGTGGAACTCGTTAAAATAAACATTTCTAACTACGAAATTTAGCTGTAATCTACTGCATATACAGGGTGTGTACTTACTTATATAGAAATACCATTTCATCATAAATCCCTGATTATTCTAAAACAAGCAAATTCAGCGCTATTCGAAAATTGAATTAACTTTTATATTAATATTGTTAGTCAACTTCTTATACGGCATTAAATAAATCATATATTTTGCACTGCCTAAAGGGTATTCCATAATTCAAAATATCCATGGCAGCTACTTAGGTATATAGGTATATTGTGTTGTTTTGGTGAACATGCAGCCGCGTATAAATTCCAATTTTTTTTGTCTCGTTTTTTTTTTTTGGTTATTTTTTGGCTAATACTCTGTTCAAGGTTCCGTAGAGTAGACGGTTCGTGGTTACTTATTCAACCCACATGGTAATGCGCGACAAAACAAATAATTGGAGTCGTTGGGGCGGCGGGTTCGGGTTGGTGGACAAGGGAGGCTGACCGCCAACTCTTCGGCGCGACGATGGGTCTAACAATTTCGCATTTTCAATTTCAGGGCCAACAATAAGTGCGGCTACCAGTGGCAACAGTTGCTGTTATACCCTGTAACCATGTATACAAGTTGTGTGATTTGATTTTTATATTTATTGTTATATATTATTTATGTACTGAATCTTTAATGTATTTGCTTCAAAATTTGTATTTAAAATTTTTAATGCTTTTATTAAATTTTCGTATTTGATTTACTTTAAAAACTCATTTTCTTAAATCTTAAAAAAGCTATTAATAGCAAATAATAAGTGTACTTAACAATTAACGTTAGTTGACAAGGGAGAGCTCAAAATTAAATCGAATTATTATTATTAATACTATTATTATTATTATTATCATTTTATTATATTTGATTTTAGTACTTGTTTATTATACCACTTGTCACAGCAGCTTTGACATTATTCTGAGATATTACATATAAACTTATAAACCATGTGTATTTTGTGCTGTGAAGCTACAGGGTATCTCAAAGTCGGGCATTCACAATCAAAACACTCTTGTTATTAATGTTAACTCAGTGGTCGATTGTCGATAGCTGGTAATGAAGTGAAATGACAAGCACAAATGCGTTTGTTGGCCAGGGGTGCGAGCAGACGAAGGCCTGGTGGGAGGAGGGGGGGGGGTGGGGCAGGCGCTGGTGGCAACTCTAACAGTCATCAACAAGCGATGCGAATGTCGCGTCGCAACTGCCGCGCTTCCCATGACCTTAGTCAAAGTGGGAAGCGGAATTGCTTTGGTACCAAGAAGCAACCCAGGGCAACCGAGCTGCGGCTCCATTGACGAACTGTCGGCGCACTTGTTTTCGGCTATTGATATTTTGTTATTGGTCAGTGGTTAGGTTGATTTATTTTCAATGGAATCCGTCATAATCATCAGCAACGACGCAACGCGGGCACGGCACGTGCTAGGCAACGAGACGTAACCCAATCTAAGCTCAATTTACGGGGACCGAGAGCCAAGCCGTATGAAATGTAGCACGCAATATGTTTTGATAAACATAAACAGGTCATCAACCCGATGTCAGACCCCCATCCAACCAACATAAAAAAAGAAGTAACAGACACAGGAATTCTAACCGTCAGCTGTCTTCACTACCCTCCTTCAAAAGAGTGAACAAGTTTTTAATTCAATGTCTATGCCAAGGTCCTATTGACTACGGTCAGTGGTCCTTAATAAATGCGTGCTAGGTGCCGCCTGCTGGCATTAGGGTTGCTCACAATAAACTCTTTTCACTATTTTTATTGCGCAATATATTTGTTCTTTGAACTTCTTTTTCTTTGAACTTAATATTGATGCTGTATTTAAAATACAAAGAGCATTAATATATACAATGTGTAGTATTTAGAACAATTTTTTTTCTTAACATAATTAATAAAGCGCATTTAGTAATCATCAATTACAATAATTAAGTGAACAGTCAAAGAAAATTCTGTTACTTGAGTAACTGTGAGATATTCACAAAATTTTCATTTTATTTCATAATTGTTGCTTTTCATTTATTTTCTTTTTCTGTTTATGGCTGGTTATCTAATTATTTTCTAAAATTAAAAATATATTTTAACTAGCTGCAAAGTATTTAATTTGTTAATAAAATTATAGAGTTGCCACCTTGCTTTAAGAGCTATGCAAATTTAACTTTTTTCTACGTTTTTATTGGATATTTGAATTTATAATATGTAAATATATATAGTATATAATACTGAGTTGTTAAAATCAGTTGTTTTTAGGCTCGTTTTCTTGTCATAGTTCAATAGTGTTAATTTTTGCAAGTCTTCGTAAATATAATAATATTTGAAATCTAATGTACGATAGTATTTTCTATTTAAATCATATGTAACATGGAACTTGCATGCTTTAATATAAATCCAAACGTAGCTTAATTTCTTGCCAACTCCACGCGCATACCCCTACAACCTGAAGATGGCAGATAGCGTTTCTTGGAACTCATTAGTGTTAGTAACAGTTGCTGCCGTTGTTTACACCTTGGTTCTTTCGAGCTGCAGCGCCGAACAATTCGGATCCCGGCCACCCTTGGGATATCGTGTGAAAATCCGTATGTTATGCTGTGGCTAAAGAAAAGCTATCGCTGTAATTAAAACGAAATCAAAAGAAAGTTTCGTCCATGTAGCAGACGCCGCACAGACGCCGACGCTTCGGGCCAACTAATGGACCTACGGGCAGCTGGCCAGTGGAGAACAAACTTTTTGGGCCGCTTTAAAGCCATGGCAACAGGCACTTGATGCACACACTCATTATGGGCAGAATCACTCGATGCGTTACGTATACGCCATGTTGTCGTTGATATTGGTTCATTAGGCACGCGCAGTTCCCGGTTGTTTCCATGGCGCCTTTGGCTTTGCTTTTGTTTGTCCTTCAAATCCGCCTAATTAAAATCTACGCAGCAATGTTTTGAGTCGCAAAAGGTAAAGTCTGGCCTGATGCTGGCCCGGTCTAGTCTTCCAGTCGTGGCATAATCAGCATGCAGGTGCCTTCTACTCAGCTGTCGGTGGCGCATTCTCCTGATGAATATTTATCAGCACAGCAGACATTAATACTTTTGTCTACATCGTTACTCGGTGTGTGTGGGTGTGTGTGTGTGGGGGTGTGTGCGGGTGTTCACAATGCACAAACACGAACACAAGTTTTTGTAATGAGCGTGTGTGAGTGTGGACATACTAAAAGTAATTATAATACTCTTTATAGGAGTACACTGAACAAGTCATTAGATCTGAGAAGGTATAAAAACTGTTTCGTAACAAATCCTAAGAATTATTTTAGCACTTTCGCTTTCTGCTTTGTTTGATTCCAAGTTGAAACTGATATAATGATAAGATTTATGAATTTCGAATTGTGAACGTTTTCAGACTTTTAAAAATAAGTTGTCATCAAAAATAGTGCGGATAAAATTTTAATTGAAAATAATTTTCCGGGTCATGTTTTTTTATATTTATTTTTATATTATATTTTTTTTATATTATATTTTTATATTTTAAGTTTTACATATGTTATACAATATTTCTTAAAGTATTTTAAGCGCGCAAAATTACAACAATTGACGAAATAAAATCGTAATATAAATTAAGAATTTTGATTGGAAAAGAAAATTTTTCTTAGAAACTGCCAAATGAAATAATCTAACGAGAAATGAGGTAATCCCATAAAACGAGGGGAATAATTTATCAAGTGACTTGTGTTAGGGGATTAAAGTTTCAGTCTGGTTCCCAGAACTCGCCTACTGTTTCCATTGTTTACATGGCTGGCTGGGCAAACAGTGCGGACAAATGTCCACGTGCACTTGTCCATAAGGCCGAGAAGTACTTGGCCATTGAGGGCTAGACGAGAGCGCGACTTAAGTGATAATTGATATTTTACTGTATTTATTTTGAAGTGTATTGCTGCCAAGTAATCTGCCGATAATTGTCGGGGCGTGGAGCGATAATCATGTGGATGATGATGATGATGATGAATACGTCTCTGGCAATGTCCCTGGCAATGGTTTTGGCCCTGGACGGCGGCGCCGGCAACGGCAACGGCAACGGCAACGCAAAAAGTGTCCAATAAATGTTTCATAGTTGTCGTTGTCGTTGTCGTTGCCATTGTTGACCTTATCGGAAGCACACACACAGACACACATGTGAACACTCACAAATAGTGGGAGCTATAAAAAACGCGTTCACACACACCCATACATGTACTGTAATGCGCCTTGGCGTATACTATAAAATATTTGCTGCTTTTTGTTGCTGCCGCCGCTGGAAAGTATGCAATAATGTTTGGTGTTGAGCCTAAAATATGCGGCCAGGTCTCGTCTGGTTTAGGTTCAGTTCTAATATAGATTACGGTCAGTCAAACCATGCAAAAATAGAATTCGAGCAAAGACCCCGCTGCACATGGGAGTCGCCTTTAGAATACCCTGCAAGAAATCAGAATACAAATACTTCATTCCGATTTGTCGTCCATTTGTCAACGAAATGTTCATTGAGTCTATCTGTTATTTAAACAAAAGTTGCAATTGGAGGACAACAGGTTAAAGTGGCTGTCAAAAAAATGTAGTTAGCTTATAGGGTGGTATACTAACTTTTCACTAGACTAGTTATGATATATATACATATGTATATAAATATACATAAAATAAATTTAGTATTAAGATACAATAGAAAGAAAATCTCATAAGAAGTTATTAAATATCTACCACGTAGTATTTAGTTTCCAATTATAATTTGGCTTAGCTAAGCAAAACAAATTTATAAAGTTATAATAAAAAAGAATAATAATAAAAGAATTCACCCTAGTTTTATTATTTTATTTATTATTTGATATTTTAATATACCCCGTTTCTTTAATAGTCTACTTCTAGGGCATTAAAAAGGTTCCTTCAACTATTTAGAGCAGACGGCATTGTCTCAGCTTAGGCCCACGACATCCCAAGCTGACTCCCCGACGCATTTTTGCTGACGTCCTCTGCGCGCTTGTTCCTAGCAGCCATGAATGCCACCTCGCCGAAGTCCTCGCTGGTCAAACTGGGCCTGCACAGCAACAAGCAAAAGACGCTAAAGGTCATGGTGCTGGGCCAGAGCGGCGTGGGCAAAACGGGTAGGTGTCATTTGAAACAATAGCCCAGACGAAGCCGCCTCTCACACGGGTCTCGTCCTCAATTCACAGCCATGGTGGTGCGTTTCATAACGCGACGCTTTATTGGCGAATATGATCCCAATTTGGAGAAAATCTATACCTGCCAAACAACGCTGGACAACGAGTCGGTCCAGTTTGACATACTGGATGCCACCGGGCAGCTGCATGTGAGTGTAATACTGGGAAGAGGGGAAATTGAGATCTAACGAATCTTTGACAGGAACTGGACGGCGTTACACTGGAGTCCAACATACGCTGGGCCGATGCATTTATACTCGTTTACTCGATCACGGACAAGTGCTCCTTCGACGAGTGCAGTCGACTGAAGTTCCTCATTAACTACAATAAGCGCAGACGCAAACTGGGCTCGGCCAGCAAGGTGAGCTGCTGGCCCGAAGGGGTTCGCAGTGTATTTTAGCTGTATTTATTGCAGGATTGCACACTGGACATCCCTGTCATCCTGGTGGGCAATAAAACGGATCAGACCGGCGATCGTATGGTTAGCCTGGAGGAGGGGCAACGTCGCTTTCGTGAGCTCTCGTGCGCCTGCTTCCACGAGATTTCCGTTCGAGAAAATATCGATCAGGTGCGTCAATTGTTGTCTTTTTGTTTTTTCGTTTTTTTTTGGCTAACCCCCATTCTCGTAGGTGCAAAATGTATTCCGCGATGTGTTTCGCTTTTGGCGTGTGTTTACCAAGTTTCCAAAGCTCAAACGTTCCACCAGCGATGTGGCACATGCCGCCAATGGCATCCTGACGCCCGACTCTGGCACCTGTTCCTTCTACGACGCGACGCCGCTGGGCGTGGCGCGACGCTCGTTTCTGGTTATTGGCAGCGCCTGCCAAGAGGAGAGCAGCGGCGATCACACCGAGTCCACGGACGACATTGCCAGCAGCAGTTTGGCCAGCTCCCGCAGCGGCATCGATGCACCCTTCCGGAATCGCGCCTCCACCGACGGCACCCTACTGTCCAGGCCCAGACGCTGGCGCTATCCGCCCCCTGGCTGCCTCATGCCGCACACGAATCGCGTCGAGCGCCGCATGAGCATCTCGACGAGAGGCAGCAATGCCAGCTACTAAGCCAGTGGCCCTTTAGTTAGTCCAAATGTTGCGCCAAATATATTTATAGCTAAATGTCCAAAAAACTTGAGGCCTGTTTATTTGGCTTGGAGATGTTGGGTTATAGCTTTATGGCTAAATGTTCAAAAAAACTTAAGGCAAATTTATTTGAAATTTATGCTGCAAAACGATTTTGATCATTTATAATAGGTCTAGCTAAGTGTTTATACTCTCCTTATATATATATATATTTATAGCTAAGTTCTCAAAAACATTAAGCCATGTTTATTTTAATTTTAAAATTTTTGTTTGAACCAATGAATTTAGGTCCTGTTCCTGAACTTGGCTTTCCCTTCAATCAAGCCTTGGTTAAGGAAATTATTCTTCTCATTCCTTCCAAAGGGAATAAATCCTTGTTTTATTATTTTGTTTATTTTATTGATATATAAAATATCTTCTTGCAACTTCTCCACTAAAGCAGTCTCTGGGGCCAGGCAATGTAAATAAATGGGCTAAAATTTTTAGTTACACTGACAATAAACCAATAAATTTGCAAACAAACGTCGGTTTCAGGTTCGAGTTTGGCTGATATTTTTTGGTAATTCGCTCGGCTCAAGGTTAGTTTCATGATTTTAAACTCTCTACTCCCTCTTTGTTTAAACTTTCCGCAAAATGCATAGCACGGCCAGGAAACGAAGGGAATGCTGATTTTAAATAAATAAAATAAAATAAAGCTCGTTTAAATAATTGAAAGTATCCCCAGATTCTGTCAGTCTGCGCAGTATCAAAATTTGTAAAAGCTGAGGGCTACATTTATTTGCACTTGCACCAATTTAAACAGTAAACGAAGAAATAAAGTGAACGAATCATGGATAACAGCTAAGGTTCGCCCGCGTCCAAGGATTAGTCATCGTCAATCTTGAGCATATACTCCTCGGCGCGCAGGGCGAGCTCACGGATGTTGCGCAGGCAGCCAGCGGCCGCGAGCTGCAGCTCCTTGTTGGTGGAGCCGATGCACTCCAGCAGGAAGGGCACCACACCGCTCTAAAAAGCGAGAGAGGCAGAGGTAAAAACATTAGCTGGGAACAGTTAATCGAGGCAGATCGAATCGCACCTGGTGCATGGTAATGCAGTTCTGTGGATCCATCGAGAGCTTCTCCAGGGCCATGGCCGTGGTGCGGTGCACCATCGGATTGTCGCTGGTCATGTAGGTGACAATGGGCGTCACGGTGCGCAGACGTCCTAGCTCCTCGGTGTTGTTGCCGAAACAGGCGCAGGCCGCGACGGCCGCTGCCAGATTCATGCGCAGCATATCGTCCGTGGTGTTGACCAGATCCGCCAGCTTGTAAATGACGCGCAGATCCGTTAGGATGGCCAGATTGGTCTGGTCCAGGGCAATGGTGGCAATGGCCGCGCACACCGCCGACAGCACCATGATTTCCTTGGACTTGAGCAGGCCGACCACCAGCTCCATGGCACCGACCAGGCTGCGCACCAGCTCAGCTGAATCGTTGGCATTCTTTACGCATGGACAGATCGCGTACGCAGCATTCGCCTGGACACGGGGACTGGCGTTCTTGAGCAGCGACCAGACCAGACGCACCGCATCCAATTCTTCCAAAATGCGCATACTCTCCGGATCCTCGGCGCACTCCTTGATCGCCTTGGCCAAGTTCTCCAGCAGCGGCGCATGCGAGGAGTTCAGCTGAGCCACCATCAATGGCAGACCACCGGCATTATGCACCGCCACACGATTGCTCTGAAAGCGAACGCATTCGGCCAGGGCGCCGGTCACATTGGTCAAGACCTCATCGCACTCATCGTTCAGCAGGGCAACCAGATGATAAATCACGTTCATATCGTCCATTCGCTTAACATTCTCATCCGACATGGCGCACATCCAAATGGCGCCGGTGGCGCCTCTGATCAGTGGCTTATTGTCGCGCACCGTTTTGTTCTTGATGATGGCAACCAGGGGCTCCAGACCGCCCGCCTCGCGCACCAATTCCCGCGTTGCTGCATCGAAGGCGCATTTGTAGAGCGCCGAGCTGCCCTCGACCTTCAGGTCAATGCACTCCGAGTTCAAATGTGTCACAATGTCCGCGATCATGCCCTCTGTGGTAATGGCCAGCTGAAACTTTGGCTCCGACGAGCATTTTTGCACAGTGCCCATGATCGGTATGACCACATCGATATGAACCGATTTCAGCAGGTTGGCCATTAACGGCACAATGCCGCTCTTTCGCATCAGTTCCATGTTGTGCTTCGAGTCGGCCAGTGTCCAAAGCGCACGCGATCCGGCTCGGGCCATGTCCAGGAATTCGATTTCCTCGTTGGTGAGCTGATCCCGAGGCGTTTGCAGTATGCTGCAGTGGATTCGAACCGAAATTTATATATCATACATACATGCAGAGAAAAAGTCAGCAATATTAGACACATAATTACATATAAGTAGATAAACTTTTAAATATAAATAGAGTATCCAATTTAAGACAGTCGAAAGTAATTTTACCCCGCTAGCACTTGGCTTTTCTTAATCCCCTTCACAAGGGGAAAAGACTATATAAGGTTTGTGCAACGTCCGTCTGTCCGTATGAAGACAATTTTCTTTGCTGGTATTACAGCTTGAGGCTTGGAATATATACTCAGGTATGCCCGCCTCAGATAAAATGTTAACATTATTTGACTATGCCCACTGGGGGCGTGGCAAATCGGTAAATTCGATATATCGCCCTCAGTTTAAAGCTCGACATACATTAAAATTTGCGGATGTCCTCCTCTAAAAGTAGTACAAAATCGATAAAATCTAAATATCTTGGGGCAGGTGAACCGCCCTTTTAGAGAGAGACCATTTTCGAGTGTTTTAAGCTGTCGTTTAGACCCGACTGCAACGTTCTTACTTGTTTTTTTTATGAGTGATAGAATGAATGAATGAAGTTCGAGTGTATGCTACCTGATTGCCCTACCTCATTTTGATGTCCAGCAGATCGACCAGCTTGGAAATGCCGCCGCATTGGCGAACATATTTGCGTGCCAGACGGACCTTGCTCACATTCGACAGCGTTTCGGCGGCCATGGTTTTCAGATCCTTCATGGAAGAGCTGAGAATGTCGACAATCAGTGGTATACCGTCGAGGTCCACAATCGTCTTGCGTATGTCAATGTTCAGCGTGATGTCGGAGAGGACGGTGAGTGCGCCCAGGCAGCACTTGGTGTCGCTGCACTCTAAAATGTTGACCAGCACATCTAGGCCACCAATGTCCTGGATGGCAAACTGATTGATTTGCGTGCGCAGATCGTAGTCCTGTAGGCAGCAGAGGGATACTATTGTCGCTGTCTGATTGCCGGCCTTAATGTATTTGACCAGCTTCTGGATGTTGTAATATTCGGCGGGTATTTCGGCAGCTCGGGCTACGTCCTTCCAACGTTCCTCCTCATCCGTCGATGATTCTTCCTCAGTGGTATCGGAATCTTCAACAGCCACTTGACGCTTGTCCCTAGAGAAGCGATCCGGACAGGAACCGCACTGTTCGCGGATCTTTCGCGGACGACGTGGCGCACCGGTGCCAATCATTGTCCAACGCAATTTGTGTGTGTAGAGACTTAAACTGTCATATACAAGTGCTCCGTAATGGACTTTTGCTGTTGTTGCTCTTGGTTGTTAAGGAATTTGTGTGGAGCTCACGTAAAGGAATTTCTAAATGTTACAAAAAAATCGATTAAATAACATTTGTTGCCTGGGCAACGTATACAAAATCAACGTTGAATACTCGCATGTGTGTTTTTCCATATTGAATAGTGGTAAATGGTCTGCTGAAAATAATATAAATATGTAAATATTATTATGGGTCCTTAAACAACATGCTCTTGGCGCCAAATGACGCTGTATTCCAGTTTCGAATGCCCCGCCAAATACTGCGCTACGGCGATCTTATAGGTACAGTATTTTTTTTTACCAGTTTCAGTACGGTTTTATTGAACTAGACTCGTTTTTGTGAGCATACGAGCAAAAACAAGTCAAGGGCGCCCGACGACGCAATTTTCTGAACCTTATCTCTTCAGACATTTCAGTCCCCTTGCTTCAGGGTATAAAATTGGGGACAACAACGTTATATGTTGATAAAATTGCAATTGAAAGGGTAGATAAAGTGAACAAAACGATTATTTGGTTTAGTTACACAACAGAAAATCATTTTTCAGGTAAATATGTACATACATATATATTCAATCTATGACCGATTGGTGGAATATAAGCTATACAATATAGTAGATCATTGTTATATAAAGCTACCCTGAATTAAAAGGGCACTTGTAAATATTACATTAGCATGTCACTACACGGAATATTACAAAGCTGAATTTCGTCGATAGTGGGTCGCTTCTCCGGAATCTGATCCCAGCAATTAGTTATGCATTCTTGTAACTGTCCGCAATTTGGTATGCTTAAATATTCTAGAAGCGGTCGTTGGCCGTTTATAGTATTTAACATAATTGCTTCTCTATTCGGGTTTTCTAAGTGATGGAAGGGCTTCCTGCGCGTCATAACCTCCCAGAGAATAATGCCATAGCTGTATATGTCGCACTTTTCCGTATACCGATTTCCCTTCAGAACCTGCCAATAGAAAAAATCATTAATTACGTTTGTAACTTGTTGATTTGCTAAGCATTGTAGACCTCTGGTGCCATATAAGTGGGTGTACCGCAATCAGCCGTCATCAGAGTCGCCAAATCGGTAGCGGTGCCAAAATCACCAATTTTTAAGGTTCGATAATTGTCGGTTAGCAGTAGGTTATGGGGCTTCAAATCACGATGAATTAACTTTTTTGGTTTCATAGCATGCAAGTGCTTTATGCCCTGTAAATGGCCGATGTGGATCAAAATATATAATTTATGTTATTAAAAAAAAGCAAACCTTAGCACACTGTATCATCCATGCAATGCCATCCGCCATTGTGTACTCCCTATGTTCGTTTCCATGCAAGTAGTCGTAAAGGGATCCGCACTCTGCAAAATCCATCACTAAACAAGCGACTCCCTTGTCATAGGTAATGCCATATAGTTTCACAATATTTTCGTGGTTGACACGGGAGAGCTGTCTGACCTCTTTTTCGAAATTTT
Source organism: Drosophila robusta (assembly GCA_035043565.1). Classification (NCBI taxonomy): domain Eukaryota; kingdom Metazoa; phylum Arthropoda; class Insecta; order Diptera; family Drosophilidae; genus Drosophila; species Drosophila robusta. The sequence goes on along the minus strand of JAWNMW010000583.1, from coordinate 3,381,667 downwards.
TCATGTCATTGTCTGCCCTGGGAGTGAATTTTTTGACTGCGATCACTTTTCCATGCCATTCAGCCCTGTAAACAACCCCATACCTGCCTTGTCCGACAGTCTTCCGGGTTACACATAGGACTAATTATTACAAGTAAGAAAGTTGCAGTCGGACGTAGCCGACTCCGCTATACTCGTTCACAGTACACAGTATTATTACACAGTTATTGCTATTTTATTGATATTTTGAAAAAATATAGAATTTTTATGTTTCGTAGGGCTTTTGTGGCTCGATGTTAAGAGGAGGTCACCCAAACACTGTCTGCCGAATTTGGTGTCTTTAGTTCTAAAACTGTGGGAGATATATATTCGCGATTTGCGATTATGTAAAAAGAGCTGTCAAATATCATGCAAAAATTAAAAACAATTTTGACATGTAAAGCTCTCGGATCTCGGATCTCGGATAGCTCCCATATTTCAAACGCCCATAACTTTGTCAAAACTGAACCAATTTTCATGTTTGATGACATTTTGTTCATGGTCTGCATTTCAAATATATGCATTATTGAAAAGGTAGACTCTTCGATTTTCTGCGGAAAATTACAAACACAATCGTCCAAAATAAATGAAAATACCACAATCAATGGATTGTGTTTATTTTTCGAAAACTACCTTGCATATATTAATATCCCTGAAGTCCAGATTTGCTCCGATATCACCACTTAAAACATTACCAAGTGAAGGTTCGGCATCGCTATAATCAATCAGTTGATGAGCTGAACATTTTATAATTTAAATTATTTAACTTTAACTTACTGCATAATATCCGAAAATGTGGGGAAGATGTCTCCTCTGAGGTACCTCATAACTCGATTTGAATTCCAAAACTTTAAAATAAACACTTTCTTATCGTCTTCGTCAATTATACTCAATTTTTCAATTAACGTAAGTAATACGATTATCGAAGATATATATACCGAAAAGCAAGAGGTAAACATTTCGGACTGACGAACTGAAACATACTGTGTTATTGTTTTAGCTCTTGTCAATGAAACTGATACAGCTAGCAATGGTATCAGATATTTATCAGGTGACGCCATGCATTAGACCTTTGTTTGCCCTCTTTTTAAGGGAGACAGAGACAGAGATAAAGAAAAGAAAGAGAGAAAATAAGCAAGAGTACCCAAGTCGAGGGTCAATAAGAGAAATTACATTCGTATTCAATTATATTCACTGTGACTCACGTTCGATCTTTTTGCAATTTGTAAATGCATTTTAAATTATATAAATGTCTGATTAATAGGGCATTGATTTGATTATTTAAAAAGAAAATCCTATTATTACTTTATACATATGTATGTATTTTACTGATATGAGTGTTACCTTAATTGGCCATTCAGGAGGAAGCGATTGAACCAAAACATGATTAATTTATTATATACCGATTCATTTATAGCGATGTCAATATCGGCAATTGAGTCGCTTTTAGGTAACAAATTAAATGAAGCCATAAATATACCCCTATAATTAGGCCTCCAATCAGACAATATACTTACATATATTATACAATCAGGAGTACGAACTGGCTAAAAATAGTCATGACCGCGTCCAATCTAAGAGACTATAAGTGAAATTTAAAATGAAACATATGGAGAATGCATTTTTATTTATTTTTTATAATTCACAGAAATCTTGGATCAAAAAGCAGAGCACAAATGAAAGGTTTTTTTTACAAAAAGAGCTTTATAATAAAACTGGCTTTAAAGTTAAAACATAAAGAGTTGATGTCTTAATCGCTAGGCTGAGGCAAGAAACATCCAGGTGTAGTCTAAGGTCGACATGTCGAACACTCTTAACTGGAGCACTTTTACTTGTTAATGTAAAGTTAATTAAGATTTATCTACATGGCGACAAACAGACAATGTAATTCAATGCAACTCAAAAGTTAGTATAGAGCAGTCCTCATAATTATAGTATATAGTATATTAAAGTATATTGAAAGACACTTTTATCGAATCGAAGGACATAATTTTAGTTTATATAAATTGCTATTTTCCTTGTAATTAAACTTAAATTAAGGAACAAAGCCACATCTAGAAATTATATATACTTCGGTACTAACGCTCATAGCCTTGCGTTGACCTCCCATTGCATTTCTATCACTGTGCGAACTTCAGTTGATTTTAGTTCTCTTCCTGGATTTTACTGGCCAGCTCACTCGCTAGATCAGACATTGTTGGTCGTAGATGCGGATCATTATCCCAACAGCTTTTTATTATTTTTCTAAGTTCTTCGACATTTGGATGATCCATAACGTCTTCAAGGGGAGGACGCTCACCTGTACAGAAAATAAAATTTAAACTCGGTTGCAGCTCATTTCGCTGCTCACTGACCGTTGCAGGTTTGATACGTAATGGCGACTGAATTTATATGTGGCAAGTGATAAAAAGGCTTCTTCCGTGACATCACTTCCCAGAGCACGATCCCAAAGCTGTACACATCGCTTTTTTCGGTGTATTTTCCCCCACGGGCTACCTACGCGAATCATTGTTCAATCAATTCTTTTGTTTACGATGATTACAAACCTCTGGTGACATATAGCCAGCAGTACCAATCGCATTTGACATTGTAGAAACCTGTTCAGTGACGGTCCCGAAGTCGGCTATCTTCATGGTTTGAAAGTTGTCCGCAAGTAACAAGTTGTGGGGCTTGAGATCCCGATGGATCACCGGCTTTGGCTGCATCGCATGTAAGTAAGAAACACCCTGCAAAATACTTCATTGTATTATTGGGGTATTTGGGTGCAGGAAAGGGACTCATTGTTACCTTGGCCAACTGATGCATCCAATTAATGACATCCAAGTATGCATAATTACGTCTCTGCTCGCCCTTCGGATACAGATAATTGTAAAGTGATCCACAGTCAGCGTATTCCATCACAATTAAAATGTGGGAGTCTTTATCTTTCATTGTGCTAATCATTTGGACAATATTGACATGATTAGTGCGGGAAAGGTGCCTCACCTCTCTGTCAATTCCTTTGCCATCATTATTATTTACATGGAATTTTTTCACAGCAAATTCAATGCCATACATAGTAGCCTTATAAACACTGCCAAAGCCACCGCTACCGATTTCCTAAAATTAAATTAAAATAATAATTAATAATTTTTTACAATAATGAAATATCATTAATGAAATTCGTTGATTTTTACCTCTCCCAGTTTGAGATCCTCATAATGCGTCAAAGCTTCGGTATCCAAAGTATTGTCGTGGCCAAAAAAACCCTAGATCAGAGAATGGCTTGATAGATTAAAAATGTTAAATTTAACTTTTTCTTTTATCCTAACAATAATCAAAAGGACAATTTTTTACTTTTTGCAGAAATTAAACTGTGAACAGATTTTTGCGCAATAGCCGACTGTAGTATATTATATATATATTTATTTATACTTTGCATATATTTTTATATTCTATATATATTTTCATATATAGTCGGACGTAACTGACTCCGTAATACTCGTGCAAAGTACGCAGAAGTTATTATTGTTACTTTGAATCTTTATATTTCATAGGAGGTGGGCGTGGCAAACATTTTTCGGCTCGATCAGGAGGCCACCTAAACATTGTCCACCAAATTTGATGACTTCGGCTCTAAAATTGTTTGAGATATAGATGTTTACAACTTGCGGGGGCGGAATTGGGCGCCGAAGGGAATTTTACGGAAGGTGGGTGGCATTTCTCTCGGGTCCGCGCGTTATCAAGCCCTTGGTATCGTTGGGCTACTTGAATGTACTGTTTGTTAGTTCATCTGCTTCCAATAGGATAAAAAAAGATTTAAAGGGGGACCCACTAATCTACCTAAAAAATTTGGTGACCCTAAGTCCAAAACTGTGGGAGGTATACGCTTTCGCGACTCGTTTGGGCGGGGTGGCGTTCTAGTGGGCGTGACCGGAAAAACAAGGACGCAATTTTTAGGGGAGGTCACCAGCAATCTATATGTGACTCTAACTTTAACTAGGGAGTATTCGTCAGGAGTATCGACACGTTATCGATTTGCCAGCCTCCCAGTATATATCTAAAGTTTCTAGTCTCTATCTTCAATAGGGCTGAAAAGAGTGTGCTCATCCGGACAGATGGGCAGACGGACGGACAGTGTGCCGGATATTGTACAAAACCAATAAACTCTTTTCACTTCGTGAACGAGTATGAAATTTACCTGATAAACATGCTGAGCATACGGATTACTTTTTTCATAACGGGTCTCCTCTCACCCCAACAGCTTTCTATAAGCGATCGTATAGGGGTAGAGACGGGCTCATCTGGAAGATCAGTCAAAGGTGGCAGGTGATATGGCGTGCATATATCTTTATATTTTTGAATCCCAGCAATTATGATAGCTGGAGTCCATTCGATATTATAGAAGGGGTGTCGACGTGAAAGCACTTCCCAAAGCACCATTCCAAAGCTAAAAGCGTCATACTTTTCAGTTAATGCTTTCTTTGGTAGAACGAACTTGCTAGAGATCTCAATATTTATATAGGTCTCTGGTGCTAAGTAAGGAATTAATTTCTGAAGAGATGTCGAATTGGCTGTAGGTTTGCTTTCAGAGAGTATTTCCCCGATCTTTAAGCAGCGGTAGTTATCCGTCAAAAATAAGTTGTGCGGTTTCAGGTTGCCATGGATTATAGGAGTTGGCTTCATTCCATGCAAAAAATCGAGACCCTACAAAATGGGAAAGCAAAAATGCATTATATCATTGGAAATATGCGGATTGGGACGTACCTTGGCAAACTGAAGCATCCAATGTAGAGCTTCCTTATTGGTATAGGCTGGGACATTTGGGCCATGAATACGGTTGTATAATGATCCACAGTCGGCGTACTCCATAAATATGATAAACTCATTTCTAAACAACCACGATTTCCAGTAGTCGTGTAAAATCTCAGAATATTTTCATGATTAACGCTCAATAGTTGCGAGTATCTTTCTTTTGTCCATTCAAATTCACTTAAGTCTCGAATTTTTTTAATCGCGATCTGATTATTATTCCAATTTTCCCTGTTTACAATGGAATTCTCAGTTCTTCCAATTTCCTTAAATACATAAAGCACGTTTTACCAAAGATGATTAACTTTAAATATATACATTTGTAATTGAGGATAATTAATTTAAGAACGCAAACCTCTTTCTGAACTATGTTTCTCATATCCATACTACCAGCTTTGTCTGATTGTCAGTAGCTCTGCTCAAAAATTAACTCTTTGAGCAATATGAAATGATAAGAATTAAATAATACGTTTAAGCTTTTATTACCACACAAACATTGATAACGGGGAATATAATGGCACAATAAATAAGTGATGTCACGAATATAGAATAAGTTGTTGGTAGCTTTATTTAATTAATACTTTTACTTGTACACTTTACCATTAAATAAAACTCGATTTAATGCGAATTATAATCGAATGAGTTGGGCAGTAATCCAGTCCCCCCCGGCTTCGTGATAAGATGTGCCAATGCCAATTGGTTCACATCGACGAGCGTTGCAGCGTTGCCACCTTGTTATGTATTAGTTATCGAACCGGTTCGGTTCAAACCCAGTTCAGAGCCTTGGTTCATATTAGTTTTGTATATCTATCAATTTTTAAATTTTGACAGTACTTTATCTTTAAAATACCTCGCCTGTCTTTTAAACTTAATTGGAATTAATTCCATAGTTTGTCGATTTTTACCCCTCCCAGTTGCGAATGCTCGAAATGCCCTGTAGGTACTGCGTTCAAGGTAACGTCAAAAACTGACCTCTAAGATCAGTTAAAACAGAGAACAGGCCAGATATTAACCTTTGAACTCGTGTAATAGAAGCTTAAGCAATTAAGGATGTTGTAGTGCGTATAACAAATGTAAATAACTCTCTTATCCATTTATTTATAGAAACTTGCTTTTCATTGCATTTTTTTTATAGTTCTTAAAGTATTGTTTGTAACCTTCGTTCTATAAAACACAAATATTGGTCTCCGTACGTGCTGTAAGGAATTAGTTACTTTGTGTTTAAAATATTAAAAATATAACGTTTTTATTTAGATATAAACTAATCTTAGCTTAAATTTGAATAAAGAGAAACAAAATTCTTGAATTAGTGCCAAAAGACTTATGTATTTTTAATTGTCGTGCTTGTTTTGAGATTCACTACATTATAAGTAGGAGTGGCTAAAATGTAGTTTTTAGCGTTTATTAGGATTGTATAATATAGAGTAAATTTATTGAACTGTTGTGGACAGATATAAAAATAAACATATATCTCATCTTGTACTTTTATGCAAATGAGTTTAATTTACAATTAAATTCAAATTCGGTGCGCATTTGAAAAGCAGCAATGGTAACACTGTGCGGCGGCTGCGGTGCGGCAAATTGAGCGAGAAGTATTTCTGTGCCACCACTCTTCGGTCACACTGCACAACAGCTGTGCTTTGTCTTTGTTGTGTTTTCTTTTTTCCATTTAAAATCCGAGCATCAGTAGCGTGTTTACTTTCTATTAAATACCATCACATTATAATGGGCAACGCGAGTGGCAAAAAAGAATCAGACAATGTGTACACATCAGATGAGCTGCGATTTCTAGAAATCGCCTATCGCAACGCATCCGGCGGTGCACTAGAGAAATTAACCTCGGACCGACTGGTGGTAGGTACTTTGGGTCGTTGCACTTGTGCTAGCCCGAAAATCAATCGCTGCAGTTGCCTGCATTGGCTGCTCCGGTCACAAGTTCAAGGTTTACAGTGTCATGCGACTCCATGAATGATATATATATAGTATATGTGCGGGGAAGCGCCATCGTCATTGTCGCTATCGGCGTTATCAATAACACTTTGCATTAACTGTATTCGACATGTCTCTCTCTCTCTCTTCGGGTTTATCTAATTTGTTTGCTTTGCGCATTTGTGTTTGTTTTGGCTTGTGTAATTTGCTTGCTAACGAATTAGTCGTGATTCCAATTGGGCACCGCATTATTATGGCAACAAAATTGAATTTATAATAAACAATAGACCCGACGAGTGTCAGCGTTTTCAGCGTGTTCCCCCCAATCCCAAAGAATTCGCTTACCCAGGCAAAATTTGTTTATTGCTTCATTTGTATATTATTTTGCTGATTCCGAATTTTTTTTTTGATTTAAACAGGAAGCCTGGTCTCAAACAATCGAGCATTCGCTAGCCGAGAGTACGGCTCAGTTTCTGTTTATGCCAACGAAGCCGGGCCAGCAATGCGTCAATATACCGTTGAGGAAATTTGGCGAGCCCTACTACATTATGGAGCGTGGCAGCATTGAGATGAAGATGCAAATGCTGCTAGCATCGCTGCAACGCAGCTCCAACGACAGCTTCAACATCAAGCAGCTGGAACAGGTGAACGATAGATAATCTCTGTTATATGATCAATTTGGAAGAACTTACACTCAATTGTTCGTTTGCAGTACATACACTCGGTCATTAAGAGCTATGTGCATCTGGAAAGCACATCGAAGGGATCCAACATTAAGGACTGGCAGGATCTGGGCATTATTACCACAGAACGATCGGCGTGCACCTTTTCCAAAGGCCTGATGCGTCACCTAAGCAAAGATTTGGAGCACACTTTGCCCAATGAGGCCTTGGAGCGTTGGCTGCATGTGACACCGCAGTTTCTTCAGCTGTGGCGCGAGGTTTTCGCACAGCTATACACACGCCATGGCGGCAGCAGGCGCACAATTATTAAAGAGGTGGAAATTTCCATTCTGCCCCAGCTATGCGGTATGTTATTGACGCTCTCAATCAAGACAATCGTAAATTGCACTCGCACACAATCAAACACACAGATGCACCGCATAGCAGTCACTACCGGCCGATCATCGAGCTGCCGCATGTGCTATATATCAATGCTCAGCTGCCGCGCGAGATGCGTCACAAATGGCGTTTCCTATTTTCATCGAAAGTCCATGGTGAAAGCTTCTCCACCATGCTTGGCAAGATGTTGGACAAGGGTCCCACGTTGTTCTTCATTGAGGACGAGGATCAGTATATCTTTGGCGGCTATGCGCCCGAATCGTGGGCACTTAAGCCACAGTTTTCTGGCAACAATAGCTCTCTGCTCTATACGCTCAGTCCAGCCATGCGCTGCTTCACCGCCACTGGCTACAATGACCACTATCAGTATCTTAACCTAAACCAGCAGACAATGCCCAATGGGCTGGTAAGTTCGCCTGCCGGCTAATAATATGTATCATTTAACTTTAACAACAATTCCATGTGCAGGGCATGGGCGGACAGTTTGAGTTTTGGGGTAAGTGCAGCACACCTGCAGCATGTAGCTGGAGTCAATTTGTAAATCAATTATTTTGTAGGTCTCTGGCTGGACTGTATGTTTGGCGAAGGTCAGAGTGTGGAAAGTTGTACCACATATGGCGACTATGTGCAGCTCAGGTGCGTTATAGGTTCTCTATTATATTTGAATGCTTATTACTGACGTATTTTTATACAGCAAACGCAAACAATTCAAAATACGCAACATTGAAGTTTGGGCTGTAGGCGATCTGCCAGTCAAAGATGACGATGAGGGCGGCGGCGAAGGCCAGGTAAGCGCAAGTGATCACAAATCTATTCACACATAAACGCTAAACGAATTTGTTAAAAATAAATTTGCTTAAAATTTTCAAATTTAATAGTTGAAGTGAAGCAACTTCAATGAAAAAAAGTTTTCGATTTAGATTTGGCAAAACAAATTGCTAAATTTCTCAAAAAATCGAAAACGTTCACAGTTCTCATTATGTTTGTTTTTTATTTTAGAAACGCTCTGTGCTGGACGGCAATCTGGAGGATCGTGCCATGCTGGAAATTGCCGGCAAGCAAATGCACTCGGATGGACTGCGTGAGCCGGGCATGGATGATTGATGGCGGCCACTGTTCATGACATTGAATGAAGGCTTGGTTTTATCATGTTCAAGAATTTATAGCACTATGTCTCTTTTGGGTGTGCGGTTAAAACCTATACATATTTTCTTTAGCCTTAAAATCCTTCCTAAACACAAGCAAACAAATCCTGCGAAAAAGAAAGTATTTGTTCTTTCCATTCCTATATACTTTTGTTAAGCTATTAATGTTAATATATATAGAGATATATACGTATATACAATGTATTATGCATAGTGTCTATGTAATACTGAGAGTATTGTTGTTGCGTTTTAGGACTACAAGTGAATCAATCGTTCAAAAGCAATGTAATATCGTCGTAAACCTCTTTTTTCGCGTTTAAATAAATCGCAAATTATTTGCTGAATTCAGATTTATTGCTATTTATGATAGCATCTCTTATTACACATATTCAATTACAATGAGAATTTTTAAAGCTGTTACTTTGCACCTCCCACTCCGATAACCTCGCGTGCCATCATTTATAACGAATGTATTTTATATGTCCACCGCGTAGCCCGAGAGCGTCACGCCTGGTGCAATCTCCTCCTCAATGTAGGAGCCCGCCTCCTCGAAGGACCGTGCATTGCTATCCTCGAAGCTGCGTCCTACGCTCGCCGGTGTCTGGCGCAACGGCGGGGCACGCTGCCCGAAATTGCGTGCCACGCCATAGTTGCCAACATTGTAGTTGGGATTTTGGCCATCCTCTTCGTAACGTCGTCCCGTCGCACGCAACTTGGGCGCCTGGAATGTGTGCTGCGGCCCGTTGTCCGAGTCATGGCGATTGTGGAAGTCGTATGTGCTCGTCTCGGCGCCACGCGGATAGTTTGTCTTCCGCAGAATGGCCTTGAAATTGAACGGTGGCTCCTCCGAGTTCTGCAACGAGTACATAGCTACGATTAGTTCAACACGATCCACTCAGAGGAGAACGTTACGTACATCATCCTCATTCCGACGCGCCATATTCTGTAGCTCTCGCACCGGATCGGCGGGTGGATACGAGGATCGTTGCTGGTAATTACGCTGCTGCTGATTGGGACCAGTGCGATTGTATTTGGAGGAGGGCATGGGCGGTGGTGGTGGCGGCGCCGCATAGCCCTTCAACGAATTGCGGCGGGAGCCCGACCGACGAACGCCCCAATTGCCGCTCATGTTGTTGCTCTGATAGTTGCTGTCGTAGGTGTTGTAGGCATTGTTGTAGGCGTTCATATTCCTTTGCATTTTGTCCCTGACGAGAATGGCGGGATGAGCACGTGTACCTGTTACGGCATGAGTGTATATTGCTCACCTTCTCAGCTGCTGTGGATCCCGAAAGTAGTTCTGGTTGCAGATGTTGTCGCTCTCGCCCATCCGGTCCCAGTTGGTCTGACAGGCCTGCTCCTTCTTATACGCATTGTAGGTTAACAGGCATGAGGTCATCGAGGGATTGCGCTGCAAGGGACTATCCCAGGGCTCATCGTCCTCCGTCTGCTGCAGCAGCAAGTGATTGGGAAACGTTTGCCGTGAAATGGAATTTGCCGGATCCACCATATACTGTGTATCGTAAAAGGGTATCTGATCCAAACGGAAGGGCATCTTCATGATGGGCACGGGCAACGGCCCCAGCTGCGAGGAGTTCACCTCACGCATATTGATTCGCTCGAAGGGCACCGCCCGAGTGCATTTGTTGAGCCCAGCCACCATGCGTTGGTTGTAAATGTGCACCTGGTGGATGTGGTTCGATGATTAGAGCTTCGGCGGTTCATTGTGGTTGGGTGCTTACCTGCTGCGACAGATTGACAAAGTCCTGGAAGCGTGCGGCGCGATAGTGCAGCAGCACCTGAAAGATGGACTTCTCACGCCACTTTTTGGCGAAGGGTCGAATGAAATCCGCCGTGTTCTCATTGAGCTTGCCGGTCTTCTCGTTTACCAGCGGGGGTAGGCGTACACGGTCGAGGAAACCACGAAAAGCTGGTCAGGACAGAAGAAAAGAGAGATAGAGATTGGCATAAAGAGAAAGGGAAAGAGAGGGAGAGGGGTCGAGGGAGAAACAGAGCGGGTTAGTGGCCACTCAGAAATGCGGTCAGTCTGTGGGGAGTCACCTTAATTTAATTAAATTTTCACTTATTTTCTATGCAGCACTTATAATTCAGCCCTCTGAGGGCCAAGTCCAGGCCATCGGTGGGGGTGGGTTTAGGGGTGGGTGCCCCCCCCCATCGATGGGTCGATGAGTGGACACCCAGAGCTGCCACACTCATTAAGCGGCTTAAATTGTACACCAACCGGACACCCTAAACCACGAATATAAACTTGTGGCTTGGTTACTTTGATATTTTATTGGTAGTATGTAGTATTTGGTATGTGGCATTGGTAGTGCTACCCCCACGAGATAGTATAGTGCCCACATGGACATTGCTTGATTATGTAAATAGTATGAGATCTATTCATCGACTGAGGCCTGTTCGATTTTGGAGATGCGCACCGCAGCGAGAGCCTCGTCTTTACGCGCTTCCAGAAACAGTTCATCGGCCTCCGATGGTGTCTCACTTACGTCGATATGTTCCTCATCGTAATCTTTAAGCTTATCAACTTGAGTTTTTTTACCTTTTTGTATTTTGCACGCAGCCTCATCATGCTGTCCAGGCCCTTTCTTGCCCACTGTGTGATTGAGAAAGAGAGTGCGTTAGGGACTTGCCTAAGCTAAGTAAGGTAGTGTCACTTACGTTTGAAGACCTTGCCCCCTTTGACGCGTTTGCGAGCGAGCAAGGCCCGCATCATGGACTGCACCTTGATAACCTTTTTCACCTGCAGCTCATATTGCCTGGAAAAGATGCGCAGCTAAGCGGAAAGTGGAAAGGAGGCGATCCCGGTTGGAGCTCACCTGGCCAGAAACTCGTCGTTGTAGTAGCGCAGAAAAACCTTGGTCTTGCCCAGAGCCCAGCCCTCCATTTTCAAGCGCAAAAACAACAAGCGGCAATTGTCTGTGGTCATCTCGACGGGCTCATCAAAGTCAAAGGCCAGAAACTGATAGCTGCACACACAAAGAGCCTTAGTGGGTTAGGTTTACCGCATTAGGTCGATACCTACCGCCTGAGGAACTCCTCGAAGGGCAACCGTGTGGAGTAGCCACGCTGACGTGCTATAACCGTATCCAGAACGCCCAGCGCCTTCATCTGCTGCTGCACGACGTCCGAGTGGAAGGCGCGCGGCTTGTACTCGAGATCGGCGCGGATGCAGCGCACAAAGTGGACGCCCAGGTTCGCATTCTGGCTGAGCATTTTGAGCAGGGTCAGACAGGTGAAACGGAAATTGGCCGCCATGGTGCGCAGATTGTTCACTTGCGAGATGCAGCCAGCGCTGAGCGTGTTCAGATTCTATAAGATGGCTAGTGACAATAGAGAGAAGCTTCAATCTGTGCTGGGATGGATTGGAACTCACGTATGATTTGCGTTCGGTTTCGTCCTTATGCTGTACGGCCTCAAGGGCATCGTTAAATTGCCAGCTTTTGTCAGCTGATTAGTAAACATGAGCATGATGCTCTCGTCCAGCGAGGAGCGGAACGTTTCGATCATCTCCGGCGGCACAAAGTCGCGATTGATGTCGGTGAAGGCGCGCGTATCGTAAATGATGCGGCCCGTATAATGGGCCACAGAGAGCTCGGTGGCAGTGTGCTTCTTCACGAACTGGCTGTGCTTTTCCGACACGCGATCTAAAAGCGATGGAAGTTTATAGAAATTCATATAGAGAGAGAGAGAGAGAGAGAGAGAGAGAGAGGGGGTAGCTCTACCCATAATCAACTCCTGGTCCTGACAGGAGCGTGAGGCATCGTCTATGATGTAAAACAGTCCATCCGGCTTGGTCAGCAGATTATCCAGCGCTGTTTTATTATCGTAAAAGTTGAGATTAATCGAATCAATATCCTCGGCCTCCATTTCCAGCATTTCACTAATGAAGATGCGCTGGTTGTAATGGTACTGCATCTGCTCGTTCAGGGTGTTAATGATCAGCTGCTCCAGGCCATTGCGATGGAAGCACTCAAAGCCAAACATGTCGTGTACGATAATGGCATTCGTGTCACCGCTGCAATGTTGGGAATTTAGAGTGAAACCGAGATGGGCCCAACCGGGACCATGTACTTACAAGACGGCGCGTGGAAAGGACATGTTCATATTGATTCTGTTGATGATGAAGTCAACCAGGCGCGAGTACAGCGTGGAGGCTACCGCATCCCTAGCGTCCCGTGCCTCCTCAGACGTATACTGCCGCCGCTCGGCAATGCCGCCCTTGACCATAATGAAATTGGTCAGCGACCACATAAACTTCTTTTCGTCGACGCGCAACAGCTCCGCAATGCGTGAGACCATATCGGAGTTCTCGACCTCGGCGTACTTGCCCGACTGCCGGAAGCGTATGTTGCCAATGTTGAGAATGGCAGCTAGGACTTTTCGCACCGTTTCCAGTTGCTTGTGATTGAAGTCCAAGTCGCGCAGAATGCTCTCGAACTCACGGTAACGGTCCACATTGCCCTCGGGATCGTCGCGTCGATACTTGAGCTTGGACGGTGGCGCATCTGGCGGTATGCGCAGATAGCGATAGTTGCGATCCGACTTGAGATTGTAGTCCTTCAGCTGATTCTGCTGATTGATATAGTCATAGAAATAGTAGAAGATGTGAAAGTTGTGCTGGCTGCCATCGGTGGTGGCCACGCGCAGCTTCTCCAGCATGTACATGTTGAACACGACGCCACTCATCTTGCCCGTCTTGCCAAAGGTCAGGCAGTACTGCAGCACGCAGCGGGTGGAGTCGCTGTTCACCGGTGTGCCAGCGTTCACCAGCATCACAATGACCTTGATGGAGCTCTCGACGCGACCAGTGGCGCCGCGATTGCCGTCGCCCAGATAGCACAGATGCTTGATGAGCAGACGGGCATTGGTCGATTTGCCCGCGTAGCTCTCGCCGGAGAACACAATGTGCTGCGGCTCGCGGTGGTGCAGCATATCCTGGTAGGCAATATCAGCCACAGAAAAGATGTGCGGCTGATTCTCCGAGCGCGACTTGAACCTGTACTTGGCATGGAACTGCAAAAGATACCGAATGCGTTTTCAGATTGAGAGATCAGTTCGATTTTGGCCAAGGACCTACCTCATTGCTGAACTCCTGCTTGAGCTCATTGGAGTTTAGCGATAGCAAAATGTCACCAATGAAGCTGTACGACTCGCCCATTTCCATTCGATTGCGCAGCGAGTCGAGTATGCTCTCGTCGACGGGGTTCTCCAGGGCTGCCAGGTCCTCGGGATACATGCGCTCCGGTTTCTCATCGAAGCGCTTGATGTAGCCACGATCCACAAACAATTCGGGCTCCTTGTACAACGTCTTTACATCGTTAGCCAGCTCCAGCATCTCGGCTATATCCGAACGCATCTCCTCCTCGTTCTCGATGAGCTCCGTGAGGAATGGATGCTCCACCATTTCCACCATCATGGGCCGATTCTCGGCATTCTTCTCCAGGCACTCGGCAATGAAGTCGTTGATCTGCTGCGACCAGTTCGTGGGCCGTGTCAAAGTGGGCGGCGGATTGCGCACAATGGCAAACATTGCCCTCGTTGGATGCATGTCCGCGAATGGAGGCTTTCCGTCGGCCAGCTCAATGGTGCTGATGCCCAGAGCCCAGACGTCGGCACGCACCGTAATGTCCGGCTCACGCGCCTCCATGGCAGCCACCACCTCCGGTGCCATCCAGCAGGGCGATCCGATGCAGGTGCCCCGTTTGCCCAGCGTCGAGTCCACCTGGCGCGACAGCCCGAAGTCGCAAAGCTTGATGCGTCCATTTTTGGTCAAGAGAATGTTGTCGCCACGTATGTCCCGATGCAGGACATGATTGCGATTCAGCTCGATGGCGGCGCGACAGGTTTCCCTGATGATGTAGGCGATGTGCTCCTCCCGCATGCGACGGTCCAGCTTCAGCAGCTTATTGACCATGTCAACGGCAGTGCCACCGGCGCAATACTGTCAAGGATAAAAAGTTAGCTGCCTTGGGAGTTGGCGGGCACTCGTACACTAACCTCCATGACAAACCAGATCTCGTCGGGTCCATTAGGCTTTGAGAGCTTGTAGACGCCATAGAACTCCGGCAGATTGGGATGTGCGCAGTAGTCGCGCAGCGTCCGATATTCCTCCTCAATGGACACCTGGTGCTCCTCATCGTAGTGCTGTATCTTCAGTGCAACGATGCGATCATTGTCCAGTTCCTTGGCGCGGAAAACCTTTGCGTTGACACCCTGTGCAATCTCCTCATAGATCTCGAATTTATCCGTCGGATCCGGCAATTGCGTGTACGGCAAATACATTTTGACTCACTTCACACCGGGATACTCACAGGATATGATGGATTTAGCTAAAGTATTTTAATTGTGGTTAGGCAAATGGTTCGAGAGGTTTCCGCTCAATGTTCTTGCTGCAAATCGCATTAGCATTTAGAGTTGCATAACCCTGCCTATGAAAGGTTTCACCCGATTACCAGCGACAGCCCCCAATGACGAGAGAACGTTTAGACCTTTAGTAAGAGCAGCTGCTAAACGTGGCTAACTAGGTAACAGCCCTTCAAGACGATGATGATTGCTGATGTTAATGGTAATGAATTAAGCGCTAGGTAATAGGGAGTAGGATTAGTTGAAGGCAGAACATTTTTAATTTGCTTGCGGACGTTATTCTTGTTTTTATTGTAACCCCAGATTTGACACGATTTCTGCCCGAATCCTCATTCTTCCTGATTGCCTTATTAATGGCTTGTGCTGTAGGCTAATTGACGCAGTCCCAACCAAATAGCTGTGGTTTAAAATTTTCTAATTTGATATTATTGTTTTAACGTTTTTAAGATAGCGTTAAAACCCGATGTTTTCTTTACAATATTTAAATAGATCCTTGCAAGCCGTTTAAACAAACTAAAATAACATACAATCTTTTGAGGAAGCCACTTATATGACATTTATTTTTTTTTTAAGATAAAACTTGCAGCATCAACAATTGAGGGTCCTTTTTGGACAGACCTTTGCTCAGTAGTTATCTGCCACAGCACAAACGTTGAAGGTATCCTTGGTTTTTGTTGGTAATTTCCCGAACCGACCGCACGCTTGCAACACGTAGCGCTGCAAAAAGCCAACTGAAAGTTGTGCAAATGGATTCTTCGGCTTTTTACTGAGCCCCAGAAGCCCCGCAACGGCACCAAAGCATGTTGGCCAATTGCCTATTCCAATTCACGCTGAATTGGCCAGGCCCCCCTCCGGCCACCCTAAAGACGTCGTATGCACCTTGGGCAACTATTTAGCCAACTAATTGAATTAGTAGCTCGGTTGCAGACAGCGCGACATTCACGTGAAACAATAGAAATGGTCAAAAGGGGGACAGAGAGTGAGAGACAGAGTGGAATAAAAGTCAGCCCATTGAAAGACTCTAATCTTGCATCTTATTATTCGTATTTACAAGTATTCGTGAATGGCATCGACGGCTGAACTAAACATAAAATGTACACGCTCACAAAATGGATCCATCGATGGTAGTCCTATTCAATATTAAGTATTTTACTTGTTAGCTATAAATATAATTGTTTTTGTGTTTCGGTTTTGCATAAATTAAGTGTATTTTAATACTGTTGTTACGTTAGCTGCTGCCGCTAATTGAAGAGAAGTCTTTTGTCAGTTCCCATTGCCGCTGCTCCGTCCCTCAATTGCACACACTGATCCACTCCTCCACTTGGCATTCATCGCACTCGACACTACAGCACCATTGAAATTTACACCGACAGCGTTCGGCGCGGCGTTCCTTGACTTGGCTGTGGCCACGCCCACAGCACAGGGAGGCGCAGCCATCGCTGGTCGTGGTATTGCGATTACATTTCCGACCCACTGTACCTATAATTTTCAAAAGCAAATAGGTAGAACGGTAAGCTTAAATTAGTATTAAGTTAAAGACGATAATCAAAATTTATAAAAAAGCTCTTGCTTATGAGGATTATGTTGATAGTTCTTCCCTCTAAAAATCAATATGTTAGCAAAGTGATCGATTTGATTGATCGATTTGTTTCAACAGTTATTTAATCTAGTACAGAACTGATAATACTTAAAGTATTTAGTAGGGTAACAAAAAATTTAAAAAATTATAGGTTTATATCGATAATTGGCAATCGATAACCGTAGCTAGCTTATATTGTTTTATATACTTCACATGATGGAATTTTATTGATTGGCCAGGTTGTAGTTTACCATAGCTTCAACAAAATATCGATCGTAGTAAGGAATAATTATAATCGATAATTTTGCCCATCGAAAGGTTTTTCCTTCAGGATTCATAGAATGTAAAGTCCCAATTTAATTGAAATAATGCTTGCAATAAAGAAAGGACGATATAGAAATATTTCGATCGATTTTTTGAACTTTTGTTTCAAGTGTAAAAGTATGAGTTTCTTAAGTCAGGTAGGATTATATTTAGCTTAATCAATTGGTAGTTTAAGCTATACGTTTTAAAACTATCGAAATGCGACGTTATCGGTAATACCCCATCTGTAAAGTTCACGTTGTGACGTGACCATTAAAAAGCCATAAATAAACAATTAACTGCAACGCTAAGCAAAGTATCATAATTGTTAGATGTTAATTGCCAACGTTAATTGCCATCATTTGGCTAGACGTGGCACATGAATCAAGCGCCTGCTGAATGGGGCGATGTGTGGGGGTCTTAGCGGGTTTCGAGGCGGGACGGGCAAACCAACCCCGGTAGCCCCCGTCAACGATTAATTATAAATTTGCGTCGTAATTAACACTTTAAACTGGCCCGCAGTCGCAGTCGCTTTTGATAATTTGCAAATGTGTCAACAGCATCAGCAGCAACAGCAACAACAACAACAGCAACGGCAGCCACAAAATGGCTAACGAAAATTGCAAGTGGCAGTTAGACGTTCACGTTGCTGCCTGGTTGTTGTTGCTGCCTGGTTGTTGTTGCTGCCTGGTTGTTGGTTGTTGGCTGAGTACGTGCCGTGCGCATGCGCAGCTCTCGACTTTGTCGTGGCGCATTTTGAGTTATGTGGCATGTTTGGTAGCTCCGTTAATAAATGGTTTTTTGCAGTTGTTGTTGTTGTTGTTTTTACTTGGCTGCTGTTAATTTGCATTTGTGATTTATTTATTGGAGGCAAATCAAATTTATCGCTAAAGCAATGCTAATAAATCATTTTTAATTAGTAGCCTGCTGTCTGAGTGTGACCGAATTTTTGCAATTTTTTGACAATCTGCAAATTTTCATATTTCCGCTTCTTAATAATCACATTTTATGATATCGTGAAATCAATCCAAAGTGTTGCTTAATTTTTTTCTGTCTTCACAGTGGCAGGAACAAGATAAGTGATGAATTATTTGAATGGTAATGCAAAATATAAATTATATAAATAATATATATATATATATATAAATATAAATTCTTTTAGATTTTAGTTAGTTGCTGAATTGGTTTTAAGTTCAATTGAAATATGAATTTATGTAAATGACAATGAT
This sequence comes from Drosophila robusta, assembly GCA_035043565.1. Classification (NCBI taxonomy): domain Eukaryota; kingdom Metazoa; phylum Arthropoda; class Insecta; order Diptera; family Drosophilidae; genus Drosophila; species Drosophila robusta. The sequence continues at coordinate 3,363,228 of JAWNMW010000583.1, read as the reverse complement.
ATTGAGATTTAGTTTATATGTACATATATAGATACTGCAGTGGGTCAGAGACGTCTCCTTCTATGCGTGACACATTCAGTGGGCCAAATGGCAGAAAGGGTATCAAGGATACACATAAATACTCCAACTTCTAGGCTATTACGCACCTTGTATATCTGCGCCCAGATCGCGCTCACAAAAGTTCGGCGAGCGTTGATAATAGAAGAGTGATGTCTCCAGCTTTCGCGCCATGCGGGCCGCGTTCTTATCAGAGCTGGGCTGGCGTGTGCCCTGGTCGCCATCCAAGTCGCGTTGGTTCTCGCGGCCCGCCAACGTGCCAGACGCACCGGCACCACCCATATCAGCGGCGCCGCCGGCGCTGTTGCCGCCATTTGATTTCTTATTGCGCGCTCGCTTGAGGACCACGACCGGCTCACCGTTGCCAAGATTGGATTGATCCACCAGAATGGCCTTGCGGAACTGATGCTTCAGCACTTTGCCCACAATGTGAAAATCGGGCGCCGATTTCCAGCAGGTCTTCAGCTGGCAACTACCCGACATGCCGTGGCATTTACAGCGGAACTCCATGTTGTTCGATACGGCCTAGAAATAAAAATGGGACATAATTAATTAAGTCATCATTTCATCAATTTATAATCATTCCAATAATTTCAGACAAATTTTTCTTTCAGTCAAGGGTTTACTTGTATTGTTATTGTTCATAAGTTAAGAGTGTGTTTTTATTTATTACCTACTAATGATATTTTTATTTTTTTTTTTATAGAATTTAAATCTTTGTTGCCAATTAAAAAATGTTGTATTTAAATGCTGAACACTTAGAATCAAAGTTATTTATAAATTATTATATATAATTATATTTTTGCATTAGATATTATATGAGTGCAATATTATAGACTTTAAAAAATAACAATACAGCGGAACTCTTGTTCGCTATGCCTTTGGATGGCGTGTTAAAAAAATTTGAAGTCCATTTATTTTTAAGTATACACATTCTTACAACTTGGAAAATAAACTTTAGTTTTAAATAATTATATCCAATATTTTGTAAATTTAGCGATTTAGCTTAATTTCCAACTTACCATTCGGCCCGCATGATTGTTGTGTAGATTTATTTTGGATTGTATATCGCCAGCCTTTTCGCGACAGTCAAGAAATAGCTTGGAGTATTCCACACCAAAGTCCATGTTGTGCGAGCAGCCGCCCCATTTCCAGCGACTGGCGATTTTGGAGCGCTCATATTTCTTCTCCTCCTCGGGCGTTAGGATCTGATTCGTTTCCAGATACTGAAGGAATTGTTTCTTCTCCTTGTCGAGCGACTGGCGCAGATTCTTGTTGAGCGTCTTCCGATTGATGGTCGGATCACAGCCGCAGGACATCAAACGGCCTTGGCTGCAGGCGCGCGCCACACTGTGGGCCACCCCGGCCGCTGAAATCGCAAAGGCAAATGCGCTCTCCCGATAGCCTGCGGAGAAGCGTTGAGTTCGTTTCAGAGTTGGCGTTGGAATTGGAATTGGAGTTGGAATTGGAATTGGAATTGGCGTTTAAGTTGGAGTGTGCGTAGTCACCTGGGATTCATTGCAAACTATCGCAAGTTATGCGGCGTTATTTTTAACACTGAATGCCCAAGCAGTTATTGTCGTCTTAGTGCTTGTCGCTGTCTTTGCGATCGTCCAGGGAATTGTGCGGCATTTGGCTTTGACATGGGCCGGACAAGCGTTCAAGTTTCGCCGCCAAGCCCCAAAAGCCGCCAGCCAGAGCCCGGGCAATTGAATTGATTCCAGCGATCGATCAGATCAGTTTTAATGATGCAAAATTGTGGGCACAGCCGGAGGCACACACCCACCCAGGCGGTTAGTTGACGGCTTATGCAACAGCTGTCAAACGGCTGTCAAAATTGACGTTAATCATGACCGACATGTACCGCCATTGAGCGGACCAAAGTTGGCAACATTTGTCAATCGATTGACATGCAAATTGTCAGCGCCACTTTGCATAAGACAAACCGTAGCCAAATCGAATGCGCCGGCGACAGTACATATGTCACTGTGACAGGCGTGCATCAAGAAGATGGTAACAGGTAACAGGTAACTGGTAACTGGTAACTGGTAACTGGCAACTGGGAGGGGGACATAGCTGTCAAACAATCAGTCAGATGGTCAAACCCAGTCCGATGCCAACGGACCCAGACTCCGTCACTCAGGATGCGCACGAATGCAAATGTCAATGTTGTGACAAGTTGTCGTTGTCGTACAGCCAAAACGATCGACTGATCCGGCGATCGAATCGATCGATCCAATGTCAATGGTGTAATGCAAAAGTGTTGCGCGCATTTGATTGACGATTAAGACGCCATCAATCAATGCATCAATGCGCACAGTAGCCGCAACCTCGCAGCTCTCTCTCCCTCGCTCTCTCTCTCGCTCTCTCTCTCGGCGATCGTCGATCGCTGATCGCTGATCGGTCGATTGGCTCTTGATTTATGCACGCTTTGTTCCCCCCAGGCCATTTGCAAATCCAAATCACATCATTGCCAGCGAGTTACATTTGACAATGCCTTGGGGCCAGTGACGTGCTTCTTACTGCGCATAAATTGGCAACCGATCGAGCCGGGCGACCAGCCGATCGCTCCACTGGCCCCAGCAACGACCTGTCCCTGTCCCTGTCCCTGTCTCTGTCTCTGTCTCTGTCTCTTATGTTGCAATCCCAAGTAATTGTTTGCGACATACGTCGCTCGCTTGTTGTCACATGCATTTGGCTGAACCGAGACCGAGATAAAGGTCGATCGTCGTCGACGATCGTACGTAATCCTTTTACTACTTTTGTACATGCCTGCCTGCTGCCGCTACAGTCCCGGGCTCAGCCTCACTTGATTGACAATAATGCATGGCGAAGTAGCAGCAGCAGCAGCAGCAGCAGCAGCAGCAGCAGCAACAGCAGCAGCAGCGGCGGCGGCAGCAACGATCTGCGATCTGCGACGACGATCAACGATCGACCAGTTCCATAAGTTATAGTAGATGTATGCAAAATAGTTGACCTGTCCGTGCGCCGTTCGATTGTCAGTCATTGTGCCTCTCCGACTTGATTTGTTTCGTTTCACTTGGCCGATCGTCGTCGATCCCTCGCCGTTTGGGGGCTGCTCAGGTTGCCCCCAGGCCGGTCGGCCTGGGCTGGCAATGCCTCTGCCCTTATAAGTCGCCCAGTCGCAATCGTTGCACGCGTTGCTGTTGCCTGTCAATATTGACTCTCGTTATGTGCAGTTCAGTTCGGTGTTTCCTTCCTTATTTAATGGACACACGAACGGGCGGCTTGACAAACAGACAGCCAGACGGACGGACGGACAGACGGACGGACGGACAGATCGGCAGACATGTCACTGACATAAGCTTGGGTTTACCATATTCGTACGCTGCTCGCCCCGTTGAAGGCTAGTCGAGAGTTACTTGGAAGTGCTGCTCCGGCTGCTGCTGCTGCTGCTGCTGCTGCGGCTGCTGCTGGTGTGGCATGCATTTGGAGATTTATGGTTCGGCATTGTTATATTGGGCAGTGTTGTTAACTTTAACCCGGCTCATTTTGGTATTTGGCCCGATCAAGTTTTGCGCACTTGATGGCAGTCCCAAGATTATGGCTAAATGCAAATTATATGTAGATATGCTGTAATGACATTGTTCTGGCTTTGTCGGAATTACCAAATCCACAACTGCCATGAAGCAGTTCTTGCACTGGAACCTGTCAACTGTTTTAGCCTAAAATCTAACGGATCGTTCTGAAATTGGATTATATGCGAATTCTTTAATATGGATGAATTTAAGTTAAAAATTGGTATTGCTTTCAAATAACGAATATCTTATATACTCTAAATATATAGCTAGAATTTGATTTTTTAGAATCAGCAGTCTAGCATTAGGTATGGATTCATGTGGATCTTTTCCCATTATCTGATCTGATATATTACTGGCTCAGACCATCAGCATTTCAATATCAATGTAGTTGTTAATTTAAAATTATTTATTTATTTTGGTAAAATTTATCTTTAGTCAGTCCCCAAGCCAAAAAATTATTTGCTTGTATATTTCTGTTCTTCGACATATAGTCGAAAAATTAAATAACTGTTTGTTTTTATGTTCCTACCGTTTACAACTATTATTATATTGCTAATAAGTATCTCGCAGTCGAAAGATTTAAAGTGTATGCAAATGTTTATATGGGAAGTTCCTTTCATTATTGAAATTTTCAATTTCTATTTTCAAATTACTTGTAACTTAGACACAAATTTGATTTTGTTAAACAAAATAATAAATGCTAAATTATTGGCTTTCTTTCAGAGTAAACCTCACTTAATGTAATGCGAATTAGGTCGACTCATTTATGCTCTATAATCACAGCATTTGGCTCGGATACTGCTGCTGCTATTGGCGTCTGCTTAGCTTGGCCATGTACATGACCAAATTCACATCCAGATCCACGGCCACAGCCACATCCATGTCCATGTCCATGTCCGCTCCCAAGCCGTTTATTCGTTCGTTGGTTCGTTTGTTGGTTCGTTTGTCTCTTGAAATGTCTGGCTGTCGTTTTGCTGTACGTTGTCAGTGGCCGCGGCAGCATCCGTCAACAGAGATAACAATTTTTTAAATTGAAATTGAATGAAGTGGTTTGCTTACAATATAATTTATACGATGAATGCAAATAAATTACGCCGGACTCGAGTCAAGTCGAGTCGTCTCCACTCGACTTGGATGTGAGCCTTTCCCTTTTACTCAGCGGTCTCCCAGGCAACTCTTCTTGTTGGCTGTTTCTTATTTTCCTTCTGTTTTATTTCTTTTTGTTCGTTTTTTTTTTTTTTTTTGTATTTTTATGTCGAGTCGCATTGAAATTTGTGAGAAATCTTTTTAACATTGCTACTGGGAGTATATCGTTTGCATCTGCATTGCATGCCGCCATTTTGATCATTTACCATTCGCCCCATTGTTTTGGCATTTTTACAGCAATTGTATGACGCATAATTTAACTAATGAAGCGCTTGGGAACGCACTTGAAACATTTCTTGAGGCAAACCAGCGGATTCCTTAACTTATTTGCCTGATTGTCACCTTGGCAATTGCACTTAGTTAAAGATGATTGCTTTCTTTACATCGGATACTGGGCATATGACGGATATATATAAGTACATGGGTAAATATTTTATTAAGGAATGGGTAAGAATTTAAGGATTTTCGTTTGCTTAAGCAAACTTGGGCACAGCTGTTGCCAATAACCAATTGCCAGGATTGTGTATTTAAAGAGAGGTTTTTCTATATTTGCTTAATTTTAAATTTAATGCGCCGATATATCTGATAAGCATTTATGATAACGAATTCGCTAATTAAAAACCGAAATCCGTATCAAAAGTTTTCTATGTGCTTTCAATACTTCAAAATATATTCAAATTATTCATAGTGAGTGCAAAATAACAGAATAAAATATTTTAACCAGAAATTTAAAAAACAACAAATATTTAATAGAACTATTAAATTTAATTAAGCAATTTCTGTATAACCTCACTCTTCAGATCTAAGTTATCTTGAGCTTAAGTACCTTCTTTTTAATTTCTGCCGTTAATATGAAAGTTTAAAAGTATTTGAATATGATATTAAGTTCAGTGTTGGTAAACGAATGTCACCACGAGATGGGGATATTGGGGACATTATAAAATTCAAAATGTACTTGCTGAATAATAACAGATCAATTTAGAGCTACTGAAGTCAGCAGCTTTTTAAGACTTAATTCAGAACGTTTGGGTGGTACTTGTTGTCCAGAGAACTTCAGACACTATCCATGTGAATCATAACAGTAGTCAGTTGATACAGTTGCCGGTTAACGATCGGCGCTTGTGATCATGCAGTTACCGCTATGTGCTACTTGGCAAACAAAAGCGGCTAACAAAGCGGCGACGCTTTGTAGATGGTCAGTTAAACGTCATCATGATCAAGTTGATCATAAGGCACACGCCGTGGTCGGGGATTGTGTGTGTGTGTGTGCGTGTGTGTGTAATACAATGCCCGGCCGACAGATTAAGATATCAAAGTCAAAGTTCGCACTGCCGCTGCTATGGGATGCACTAGGCTGTGACAAAGGTGCGCCAAAGAACAAGCCCCAAGCGACACTCTTACTAGCTGGAAACCTTAGAAACATGATCTAGCGAGCGCTGGCCAACTGAGCCGGGGCATTAGAGAACCAGCTCCAGCTCCAGCTCCGGCTCCGATTCTCTAGCTCTAGCTCCGATTGCTGTGGCTTTGTGCCATGGCGTGTCTAATAATGCGACGGCTAATAGCTTCGGACACTGGACCGGGGACTACTGCTGGGCATTTTTAATTAGACTCTTTTTGCTGTTCGTTTTTTTTTTTTATTATATATTTGTACTTTGTTTTTATTTTGCCTAGCGGCTTGCGTGTGGGCCGTTGCTCTATGCGAAACCGCAAACTCGTTGACAGTTTGTCGTTGTTGTGGTTGTTGTCGTTTGTTGGTCATAAAGCGATTTTGTTTGCGTGAAAGCTGAGCCACACTTACGGCGCATTTTAGTGTCAGCTTAATGGCTCTTGGCCAGGCTACTTGGGAACCTCTGCCAACTCAACACTCACCTTTCTTGAGCAGATTGGAGGCATGCGGATTGCGGCTCTTCGTGCTCAGAGACGAGCAGTTCCAGCGATGCCACTGAAACTAAATTCACATAAAAAGATTAGCTAACGATGCAGGAAAAATAAAAAACCAACAAAAAGAAGATTAAAAGTAAAATGTTAAGGTGTCCTATGTTGAACCAGAAATTTCTATAAGCAAATTTTACAGTAGTTCGTAAGTGGCATCTAATCATTTGATTTGAATGGCTTTTACTTTGAGAGCGAAATAAATCTATGAAGTCATGTTAGATAAGTCGGACCTGGTCGTAAATAAACAAAGCAACATTCATTATGGTAGTTCTATATAATAATACAGGAATATGATTGCCAACGATTTTTTATAGTTGTGGAAAACAGAAAGTATACATAACTGTGCTGCAGTTTTTAAATTTCATTCAAAATGATGAATATTAAAAAATAAAAAAATTAATTTTTTAATAATAAAATATTAGTTAACCTAATCAAACTTAAATCAAAAACCAAGTTGTATTTTTAATTTTTTTTTCTAATGGTATCTTATGGGCCTACCTGTATCTGGCATTCCCGTATGGCCATGTCCAGGCCCTCTAGAGCAGCAGCTGTTACATCACTCGCCTTATAGCATAGCTCCACCTGGTCCTTGGTCAGACCAGGAACCGAGCGGCATGTGGCACGTCCGTCCGGCAAGCCATATAACCTGCAATATCAAGAAAACTTCTTATTTTTTAAATATAAAAAATTTAATTTTTTACATAAGTTCCTCAAACACATTTTTTGATGTTTTTATATCCTTTTTATTATTTTAATATTAATCGACTTTGATTTTAATACAAAAAAAACATTAAAAGCTTGTTGTTTATAGTTTCCATACGTTTCTCGTGTGCTCGTGTCTCTGGTCTAATAGAAATTTGATTACAGAAACCGCAGCTGACAATTAAATCGCAATCGCAAACCCCAAACCCAAACTCAATTTCAGAGCGAACACAAATCACAGCCCGTGCCCACACAGACCGCAACCGAAATTCGCTATTAACCTTGAGCGCCAAAAACCGCAGACAAAAAAATAAAAATAAAATAGAAAAAAAAAACAGAAAAAATATAAAAATGCTTGGCAACAAATTTAATTTAATTTCATTTTATTTGTTTATGTGAAATTTAATTTGACTTTGTGGCAGATTTAATCAACAAACGCGAGAAGACAAAGCTCAACCAAAATAGACGGACGGACAGTAGCTAAATTAAATTCCAGCGATGTCATAAATCTTGAGCCAAATCTTTGGTCTATGACTCACACAACAGTAGCTTGGTCCGGAGCGGGACGAGCTGGGGGGCTGTCCAAGAACTCGCCGAGGCTCGCATTGAACTCATTTAGAGTGCGCCATGGCATTCAAGGTCAGCGGAGAGGTGTTCTGATCTTGCGCCACAGATACAGATACAGAATGCGAGTGCCAGTTGACGTTGAACAACTTCATCGGGCCATTGGCACAACCACATATGCCAGATCCACACAACGCCATCGCCATCGTCATCGGCATCGGCATCGCCATCGCATCGCGTTGATCTACGACACGCAGAGCGCAGTTGCTACAGCCTGGCATACCAGGCGTATACGTGATGCGCTCGACGATGGCGTCTCCAATATAGTTTCTTGCGCGCGCCACTCAGCCGTATAGCAAGAGGGGGCGAGGGAAGGGGTGTATTAATTGTAGCACGTAGCGCATGTAAAAAATACTCAACTGTTGAAACGTGCCATTTTCACACCGTCCTCAACTGCAACTGATCTGAGGATCTACCATCATTTGGTATGCCATTCACGTCGCTCTTCGCAGAGCCTGTGCTTCACTTGCTCCAACTCGCTGCACGCCGATCAGCAGTTGACGCTGTCGTGGCCCTGGAAGCTCCGCAGCTCCATTCTGTGCGGATGCAGATCGAGTTCGCGATGTTGCGACACAGTTTAGCCATGTTAATGAGGTGCAAGTTTTGCGTGGGCCCACTCAGAGGATGGTGCGGACAAGGGATAAAAACTGTGCTAGGGTATCTAAGTACTCTTAAGTTCATTTAATTTAACAATTTTGGAGTTACGAATTGAGAAGCTTCTCTAATCAAAGAATCTCATACCCATTGCCATGCAACTACTAAAGTTAAATAAATGAACTACATCGACAAATTATATTATATTATATTTTTAAAAGCTTCATTGCTAACATTAACTATATATAATCTATCTTTCAATCTTTTCAGTTAATTAAGTAATGAAATCTTCTTTCAAGATCTACGTAAAGCGTGGAAATTTAATACATCCTTATTTCATCTACTCGGTCATTAACAATAATTTTGAGAAATTCAACCCAAAATAAAATATCAATTGTACATATATTCCATTATTAAACAACCGCATTTACATAATATGTGCTTCCAAATTTTAAAACAGAACTGATACACACTTTAGCTTTCTATTCCACCAATTACCATTAATTATTTCATATCCCTGTCCTTTAATTCACAAAGTTAATTTCAAATAATTATTACTTTGCCATTCTCTCAAAGTTGATTAAAGTCCTTGGGCCAAGCTGATTCTCAATCAAGGCACATGATTTACAATGATTATGTTTACTTCTCATTTTCGTTATTGCTTCCCTTTTTTCTCGAATCGATTAAATCGAATTTTAAAGGTGTTCGCCTTAGGGGCATGCTCTTGTTGAGCACTCTAGAACGCTTCCTGACCGATTCCCTTGATTTGCTATTGAAGATTTAAGAATTAAATATAGAAATTGAAAAATTCGCATGAAACTTTCTAAAGTTCTGCGTGAATCTATTGTAAGTCTCAAGCATTAGATAGCCGACGTTTTAAAGAGAGCAATAACAAATTTCCAGGCATTTCCTTTTGTGGTAGTTTCAAATCAGTTGTTTTGGCTTTCGCTTTTGGCTTACAAAACTTTTGCACATTTCATGATTTAAACGTAAAAAAATGTGATAAATTCGTTTAATTACAGTGGCAGCTAGCGGAGAGCTTTGGAAATGAAATGTTTGAGCCAGCTAACAGTGGGGCACCCTGTATTTGAATAGTCGCCTGAGATCAAAAGCATTCCTAGCTGTTGCCGTGGCTCCGGCAGCCAGGCTGCCTGGAATTTCTCGTCTCGACCGGGGTAAAGTTATCTGCCCGGCTGAGTCTGCCTTGACTTGAGTTTGTCTGCCAGCATATGTGAGTGTGTGTGTGTGTGTGTGCGTTGCGAGTGTGTGTGGGAAACAATGTTTATGCCTAACTGGCTTAGATAGCTAGCTGATTTGATATAGTTTGTGGAGGGGCATAAAGCGACGAAAATCCTTGATTTATGCATGGGCTACCGTTTGACAGACGAAACGGCCAAAACGCAACTCAGCTCAAGACTTTTGGCGGCGCCTATTAAAGCCTTGCCACACATTTCAATCTTTTTATGGCATTTCAATAGAACTCTGGTGCTCGAACTCGTTCTCTTAGTTGGAGAGCGTGAGAAACTGAAATTATGAAAATGAATTTGCTGGCATCGCGACGGCCAATATGTATATATAAATATATATATAAATACATATATTAAATTGGCTGACTTTTAGTTTCGTTCTTGTTTTTGTTGGGTTGCGGCTATCGGGGCAACACTTTACACGCCTGATAAGCAATATCCTCGTCCTTAAACTCAAATTAACCAAGTTGGCAACATTTTAAGCCACGGCGAACAGATCGATAAATTTTATAAGCGAATCAATTGCGCTGCTATCGCATCGCGTGAAATACGCGCGGCGTCGAAGTCGACGTCGCTGTCGCCGTCGACATCCACATCCACATCCACATCGGATCGACATCGGATCGGATCGGATCGCATTGGATGGCCACAGATCTGCGACTGGTGGATGCTGCATGAGTCAGCCTCGCGTCGGTTCCTTGACTTTGTTGCCTTATCAGTTTTATTGAATTCACTGGCAAAGTCAGCAATGGCAATGGCAAAAGCCAACCACAATAACAACAACAACAACAACAGCAGCAGCCACGATGACGGCAACTAAAAGCCATACGCTTTATAAAGCTGTTAACAAAATGTGCATCAGTTTAAATTCTTTATCTGAAAGACGTCTGGCAGATGGCTCTGTGAGATGCCCTGCATTGCATATCTGGCAACCAATTAAAATGCATTTTGCCAAGAAACTTTATTTTATTTTTATTTTTTAGTTTTGTTTCTTCTTGCGGCTCTTTAAATTGCAGTTTTGTTTGCTTGATTTGTAGTTGGTGATAGAGAATCTTCAACGGGTATCGCAATGAGAAAGAAATGGGTTGAAGTTAAGTATAAACGGAAAAGTATCAAATAATATTACTTGATTAAAGAATAAATTAAGATGTATGGCAATATTCTGTAATATTATATATAACGTAATATTATGTATAGTATTTAAAAAATAAACCAAATCTTATAGGAAAAAAACTGAAATACAAAATATACAAACCTATTTTCAATATTTACTTCAATATTCTCACAATGTTTTCTTTCAATTTAAATTAATTTGTTTAAGAGATTTCGATTTGTAACTTATTCATCAAATGCAAATTAACCAATTCATTAAATATAATTTTCTGTCGTATGTTTCGAAACTTTCAGTTCTGATTTCAAGTCCATAAGATCTACAAAGTCTTCTATCGTTTTTATATATTTAGCCTACCTTTCGGCTTAGATAATGGCACACATTTATCAGTGGCTTTTATCTACTTTTATCTAACATATCGCAGCTGAAAACGAGCTGTAAATATCAGTTAAGAATCGAAATGTTCGCAGGGGCAACTTTCTCGCGGATCGCCAGTTGCCGACCCAACGATCATTTGACTACCAATCGAGGCGAGTTTATCGCGGTGGCGAGCGATAAGAAAATGCAACAAATTTAACAAGCAATTAAATGAGTTGCCTGGTGCATATAAGACTCGAGACCTGAGGCTGCCAAAGTAGCAGCGACTCATAAATAAACCAAACTCAAGTCGTTGCGTTGCGCATACGCCATGTGGTGCAGGCCAGAACACTTGAGGTTGTGCCTGTGTGTGAGTGTGTGTGTGTGTGCGTGTGTGTGGTGCACCCAATTAGGATTGGTTTGCTGCACATTATGCATTGCACTTGCTTAGCGGCGTTAGGGCGCACTGTCATCATTGGGGGCGTGGTCGTGTGTGCCTTATTTGCATTTCAAACGAAAATTGTGGCAATTGTGGCCGCAGATGCAGTTGCACTTGCTGCTGTGTGTGTGTGTGTGAGTGTGCCTCATTATGCGCTGCAATTATGACGTTGCAACTGCGAGGCAGACAACGAATTGCAGGCTGCTCTTCAGCTTGCATTGCTGCAGTCTCGAGTTGACTGCAACGTTTGTTGTTTTTGTTGCTGTGTTGTCAACAAGCAAAAAAGTATGTTGACAACCCCATGCAACAACAACAACAACAACAACAAAAACAACAGGAACAGCAACGAGATTAACAAGCTGCAACTACTAGGCGAGGCAACCAGTCAGTCAGCCAGGCAGCCAGTCAGCCGCACCTGGAACCTGGAGCCTGGACAGACACGCCTGATTGCGCACAGCACACACCGGAGCCGGAGCCGGAGCGACCGATTGACAGCGCCTGGCGCATTATAAGGCCTGAGTGCCACGGACCACCCTGCAATTGAAATCAACTCAATTGTGTAGGTTGGCCACAGTTGATGCGAGGACGAGAAGCACAGCAGCCACAGCAGCAAAAAGGGAGCTGAAGCTGAGCAATTGCCAGTTGCCAGTTGGCTCTGGCGCTGGCCTGGCCTGGCTCTGTGTGGATGCCATGTCCAGCAGTGGCCATGAACCATTCAAAATGGCGTTGACTCTTTGGTAAGTACTCATTGTATTGTCTACAAAATTCATAGAAATGGCTGCCTAGAATCAGATGGAGTACAAAGATGAATGACACGCGCATTTGAATTTTTTATATATAACACTTTCTTAGGTGTATTTTAAAATAAACATAAATGCTTAACTATTTTAACAGATTTTATATGGCAGGAGAATTTTATTTTTTTAAATGTAATATTTTCAAATGTGTTTTTTAAAACATAAAACAATTACGATTTTTATTATAATACAAAATGTAACAATTTGATTGTATAAACATTGCTCTTCTAAACAATTCAAGACTGTAAACTCATTATTGAGATTTTTAATAAAACGTTTTAATTTATTATTTAGAACAAATCTTTTATTTTTTTTAGTTAGATTAAGAAGTAAAATATATTTCAGTAAAATCTCATTAATGTCATTTTTTCCATTAATCGCGTAGCCGTGACACTAATAAAACGAAGTAAAATTACCAACATTAAATTCCTAACTAATCTTTAATTAAAGAAAAACATTAAGCTAAACTCGATGTTATTGATGACAATCTCTTTTATTAATTCGTGCTACAAATGAAACAAATTTTAGTTTTTATAATATTTTAATTTGCTGCTTTTTTACGATTTTTTTTATTTATTACAATTTATAATATATTTAAATTGAGTTTAATTAATTGCTGGAGTTCTACCTAAAATTTGACCCGAGCTTAACCAAGTTCGCATAATTGTTTCACTCTCAAATGAGCACAAAAACAACTGCAGGCAATTAAGCAGGTAGCTCAACTGGCCGCTCTTACGGCTAGATCAATATTAATTATGCCAACACCTTTGGCTGACAGTTTTCCGGAGCGGTCTACAGACAGCGGACAGACGTGCAAGACTCGCATTGATTAATCTGTTGACTTAACAACATAAAGTGCTGTTGGGCCTGTTGTTGGTGTTGTTGTTGTTGTTGTTGTGGTTGTCGTTTAATTAATTAACTTGCCACCGACAACGACAACGGCAACAACAATACCAACAACAGAGGCCACAACTTCGAGCTTGTGTAATGCTGGGGTTAATTTGTTGACAGGCCATTTACACATTTGAGTTTTGCTTTACATACGCGCCAAAGTGTTGATGGACTCGCTGGACAGCTACTTACATAGATATGGATGGGATGTATCTGCAAGATACTCGCACTTACCAGCGTGTGCAGCAGGCCAAGATAATCACAACAATTAAATGCAAATGGCAATGACGCGACGGCAACTGTGAGGCAACAAAGTTGTTTCCTGCGCTGTTGTTGTTATTGTTGTTGCACATTGGTGTTGGTGTTGTCGTTGTTGCTGCTGTTGTTGCTTGCCACGCAGTCATCGCTTGGCTTTGATTTGCATAAATTTTCATACAATTGGAGCCTAAATTTTAGTTGGTTGTTTGTTGCTTTTGTTTCTGTTGATGTTGTTGTTGTTGTTGTTGTTGAGCTGGCTTGGCGTGGCCACGCAACAGCAAACATTTTGTAGTACACATTAAAGCCACACTGCAATTCTCTTTGCCCTGCACTTTACATATTCGATGCATATTTTATAAAATTTCTGAGCCTGTTAAAATTATGAGAATATTTTTTTTATTATATTTCTTTTTTTGTTTCCATTTCACATATTTTGCACACTTTTTGTCCGCTTTTTCATAGCCACATTTTCAGCTCGAATGCCGAACGGCCGATCGTGACCAAAGCGCCAATAAACATTGACCGTTCAGCTTTGGCTCTGCGCTCAGCTCAACGGCTACTGGCTAGCTGGAACACCTTTTTTCTTGTAATATTTGTTTGTTACCTTCTTTTATTTTGTTTCTGTTTCCTTTGCTTTTTTCTGTTTATTTACAATCGCTCTTGGTGCGCATTGGCGCTCCGGCTGGTCTGATTGGTCTGCAGTACGAGTTGGCGCATTTTTATTCCTCTTATTTTTATGTTACATGAACTTTGCTTCTGGGTGGCTTTTCTTTCTTAGGCCTGAGAATTGAGTTTGATTCGTTGCACTTTTTGTTGGCATTTTGTCTTTCATAATCGTTTGGCTGGCCAATATGTGTGTTGGCTTTAAGCTATTTAAATTGTTGAAAGTCACTTTGTGTTTGCATCAATAATGCGTAAGTAAATTCTTAACTGTTTTTTAACAATTGTGGGATAACCATATAATTGACAATCTATTATTGAAATAAACAAAAATTTGTTAATTATATATAATTTATTTTAAGTATAAATTTATTAAATATTTATTTAGTTTTGATTATTGTGTTATTTTCAGCTATGGATTGCTTTTGTTAAAAGATTAGTTTAAAGCTTTCCTATATATGTTTTCATAAATATCATATTTGTAAAAGTACATAAAATTCAAGAATATTTTTAATGTTAATTGTCATTTTCTTTACGTAAGGGGTATTTATTTTTAATTTTTCACCTATGTTTACCCATTAATATAAAACTTATTTTAAGTCTGAAACAAACACTTTGTGCTTTGCGAAAACTATTTAATTTTTGAGTATGATAGTTAAATAAATTTCACAAATATTGACCATGTGGTTTTTTTACACTCTTTTTATTATTTTCAATGTATCGAATTTTAATAAATACTTTAATTTAGTTAAAATTTGTATTCATCTATTTATTGCACCATATAAAATATATAAACTTGACGGAAGCCACGCACAAGACACAGGACACGAGACGTCCTGTCACCGAAACGCGCCGCACGACTATGAAACGAGAGCCGAGTGCGACAGGCTCTAAATGCAAATTAAAATCAAAAATTGAAACAGAAACGCTTGAAGCAGCGTCCTGGCTCGTCCTGTGCGTCGCAGTGTGCGTGCCGCTTGTTATCCTTGCAGCGCGCCAGCTAACGACGTCGCCTGCGTCGTGTGGCAAGTTTGATAACGATGATGATGTTGATGTTGATGCTGATGCTGATGCTGATGGAGATGAAGATGTTGCCGCTATGCGCGTGCCTTAACTGACGTACGCCCGTTCTGGGGGTGGCTGCTCCTGTCGATGTGCCGTTGTGTGCTCCTGCTCGCTGCGCAGCGACTGGCTGGCGAAAGTACAATACATCAAAGGACACACACAGCCAGCCACATTGAGGCAGGGCTGCCAGCCGAAGCGATTTTCTCAGACATCTCGTGCATTTATCGCTTGCGAGATTCTCCGATTCGCAACTGAACTCCCGCTGCTGGCCCCTGGCCCTCTCTGACAATGCACCATTGACTTTTGTTGCCTTTCCGGCCTTGTTAACACAAAATGCAATTCAATGGTTAAGGATTTAGTCGTCCCACCCAAACTCCGCCCCGACAGCAGCCTCCATCCTCCCGTTGACACCTGCTGTACCCCAGTTCGTTTGATGAAGGCGCTGCATTAAAGACGCTAAATAAAAGAAAACTGATTAAGTGGCATTGTTGTTGCCGGCACGAGGGTACAAGGACACACGGCCGAGTGCCACTTCTGCTGAACATCAAAGGATTAAAGCGACTGCAACAACAAAAGTGAAAACTGGCGCAGCCGCAGCCGCCTTCACATTGTGCTCAAGGACTCCAATTATTGCATTCGTTGCTTTTGTTGTTGTCTTTGAAATATGCTAATTTAACATGGAGGGGCAGGGGGCGGCAGCGGCAGAGGCAGAGGCAGAGAGGGTTGACCTTACAACAACAAAGTGCCGAGAATAAGGCAATTGATTCGCGTCTACTTCCTAGTTTCTCAGGGCAAAAGCTAAGTGAAACGACCTCGAATGTGGGTCGCCTGTACGAGTGTGCATGTGTGTGTGTGTGTGTGTGAGGCGGCGAGTGTATGAACTTAACCCTCTTTGACTTTTCACTTGCTACTTGTTACACTTCAAAGGATGCGACTGCGGCCAAGTAACACTTGTTGCCAGCTGTGAACGCTAGAAATTGTGGCAGCATCTCGTGCACCATCTCCTGCAGCATATGCGATGCTTATCGTTAAGTGGAAATGGCAACTACCTTCTCTTACATTCAATTAAAAACAGTTGCTTTTGTTGCTTTTATGTCAAGCTATTAGACTTAACAAATGCATTTAACTGCTAAGTTGTGTTTTTCAACTTAATTAACACCTTATGCTTAGCAATAAATTAGCAGACAATTTCTTTTATATTTACGAATAATTCCAATAAACTTTAAGTAATAATAAACAAAAGCTTCTTTTTATGTATAAAAACGAACGTTAAATATTTAATTATATAATGGTTTATTTGAACATGCGGATTTGTGAATGACAACTTTAAATTTCAAAAAACATATGCAATTAGTTCAATTGGAATATTTTTGAAGGCCACGAAATTGATTTATTTCCATGTTTTCTGATGTTTTTAAATTTTCACCTTCAATATGAGCTAAGCTTATGCCACGTTTGGTTTTATATTTAATAGCGGTGAGCTTACTTAAACAAACATTTGGCCTATATTGTTTAAGGACTTTGTAATGTAATGCTTTTAACATACCTTTCAAAAATACTTATTTTTCATTATTAAGTTATTAACATTAAGCTATTAAAAACATTTATTGATATGTTAACTAGTGCAATTAAAGTATAGACTTTTTACCTTTTACCTTTATTAAAATAGTTAGTTCCCAACTGAAATTCGAAGAACTTGGTGAATTTTGCTTTAGTTTTTTAGACTGTATATTTTGGCCAGTTAACTCTCATTAAAACAGGCGTTGAGAATCGAAGACATAATCTTTCCCTCACACTCATACACAGGCCCAGACTCTCTGACCAGAGACGACGACAAGAGCAACCGCAACATCAACAAATGTGAGCATCTCTTTACCGCATGCAATTGCCATGAATCACCATCACCTGGCTGTGGCTGTGCCCGGGGCTGAGGCTCTCAACTGATTCTGGCCTGTGGCTCTCACTATGGCTCTGGCGGCACATCCATCAATGTGCCGTTGACATTTGCTGCGCTGTTGACAAGAATTGTCACAATAAACAATACAACCACGACAAGCAGCAGCAGCAGCAGCAGCAGCAGCAACAGCAGGGACAGGGGCAGCAGCAGTAACAACAACAACCACAGGAATAATGATAGCGGATGGGAAAGACGGACTCGGCCACGTGACATGGCGGGACAGAAAAAGCAGGAGGGGGAGACGGAGCAGCATGATGATTAGTTTGGTAAGTGGCAGCAAGAGGAGTGCGCATAAATTACCAAAAGGATTAACCAACCAGACCCAGACAGCTGAAAATGGAACTGCAATCGCAAGGGGTTGTCGTCGAGTTTGTTGTGCTTATTGTTGTTGTTGTTGTTGCTGCTGCTGTTGAGCATGAAAAATGTGCAGTGAACTGTAAGGGATTCCCGGCTCTTGGCTAAACAGGGTAGGGGTTGCCATCGAAATTAAAATCAGATCAATTTCACAGATATTAACATATTTTTGCACAGGGCAAGTGTTGATATCTCAGTTTGCTTAAGCCCCTAACAATTGGGGGTTGCTTTTGTTTCAGCTGTGTTCGTACTCGGATCTAATAGGGTAACACGGGTATATTAACTATAGGTTTTAGTTGCGAGAGCCAGCATGAGCTCGAAGGCTCGAATTAGAGATTACCTTTAAATAACATATATACATTTCTTATATACCTATCTAAGTTTATTTCAATTATTAGGGAGCACATAGTTATACAATTTTTTCGATTTTATTACATAAATTTTGAAGGTGGGAATTAATTTTCCCCTGTGTTTGAGTATTTGTACAGTCGACTACCCCATGACATTTTATTTTTATTATACCCTCAATTAGTGTCAGGGGTTGAGGGTTGTCAAGCCTTGTTGTGCCCATTAGTTGACAGATATTACAAGAGATTTATCTTAATGATTGCCATTATATGACGATTCCCACGCCCACAGATATTCGATTTTTATTACATTTTCATTGATTTTCATAGTTTACAAAGCTCTATGGTGATATTTGCAGGTGCGCCTTAAAGTCCAAAACAATTTGTGCTCATTAAAAGGAAAAATTCAAGAAAAAACCAAAATTTTAATGGCGTTGCCCAGGGTTACACACTTGGCGAAGAAAAGGCAGCCAGAGTGGGACAGAAAGAGACCCCATAATTTAGTTAATTTTCGGATTTTTTTTGCTGCTGCTGTTGAATTTAATTAACTCAACGACGACGTTCATAAATCCCGGCAAACATTTCAAAATGACGCAAATTTTGCGCTGAAATATTTTGCGCAAGTAAGAAATAAAAATAAAAATTAAGCGAAAATTAATCAAAGTAATTTCCGAGGAGAGACCTCGCCCGTTTGCCCCGTTCGAATGGAGCAGCCGACATACGACATAACAAACATAACTCGACGCATTCCACTGGCCAAAGTAGCACAAGGTAAGGCTCAAGTTAAAGCCAAACTTAAAGCCAAAGGGCTACCAGGTTCGAGCCCCGATTCGAGCCCCGTTGCGCTGCGCTGCGCTGTGTGTATGGGAAAAATTCCGTTGGCCTCCAATCAGTGCACGCAGTTTGCATTGCTCTGACATGAAAAAGAAATCAGTGCAGCGCTCGGGTTGGGCTTGGGATGCTGCAGTATGGGTTGGCATCGGTTCGGTTCGGTTCGGTACGGGATGGGCCGGGCCGGGCCGGGCCGGGCACTCACTGCCTCTCTGTCTCTTTCTCTCTCTCTGTCCTCTTATCGTCGCTGACCAGTCAACAGTTGACCGAATGTGTGGGAAAATTTTTCATTTTTAATTGCACTTGGTCAGGTCGGACGGCTGGCTAACTGGCTGGCCAAAATTTAAAGCGTCTGCGCCTGTGCATTAAAGAGGCTTCTGCTGCTGCTGCTGCTGTTGCTGAGAGTCGCCGTTTTGCTGCTGGCCCACCTACAAATCTCGCCCAGCTGTTGGCACAAAGCGTCTGCATGCCGGACGCGCCATTCTATGAAAATTCCTGGCAACGTCGCAGCCGCGGCCGGCATCCCAGCAATGCCTCCGGTCTAAACTATGCAAGCACTTCAACCCAGCACTCGGCTATCTCCGCCCAGCTGAGGGGGCGGTGGGTGCTGGGTGCTGGGTGCTGGGACGGGCGTTGCTTTGCGCAAATTACAATTAAAAATTGTTTCAAGTGGTTTACAAACCACAGCACGCACATTGCGAAAAACACAAAACCCGGCAAACAACTAAACAAGTTGAGGGCTGGGCGAAACATTTTCGAAACTGTTAACTTTAATTTTGTATTTTTTAAATAATTTATAAATGTTGAGCAATATGCTCTTCTGTTCATCCAACTTGTCTTACATGAAACCCCTCTAGTTTATATGGAAAATAATTTTAAAATTCATTCTTTAAAATATCTGTCCAAAATGTTATAGTTTTTATCTACCAGAACACTGACGAAGCTACGAATTTTTGTTCCTTGTATTATGAATACAAATATCGACTTTCTTTTAGAATGCTGCAAACTGGTATAAGATGACAAATGACTTAAGGATAATTATTAAGATTAATAACATCGATTGTTACAAGTAAATTATAATAAGGATATGGAATGAACTTGAAAGATAGAATGATTGAATTAATTTACATTTAAAAGCTAAGAATAATCGGTAATTATAATATATTACTACTTTGATTATAATTGTCAATTCAGTTATTCAAACATTATCTTACAAATGTATTCAATATAATTTTTAACATATCATCGAGAAGTGCTGATTCATTTTAAATTAAATTCGCAATATTTTTGTTTGAATGTAGTTTGCTAGTTATTCCTTGTACTTATAGTGTTTAGATTAGATCAGAATACTTCTCGGAAAAATAATCTTAAACTATTTCAAGTTTGTGTTTGCAATATTTCAATGCATGGTGAATAATCAAAAAATAATTAATACGCTGACTAGTGTTCTTCCATTAAAATATATGAGTCAAACTGTTTGGTGTAATAAGCATTTTTTGAAGTTATATTACAAATGCAACTTTAATTTACTCGGTGATTTTTTTCACATTTAACGAAATAATAAAAGAAATATTAATTAATTGCGTATAGCTATGTATTTATTAGACTTATTGAACTGTGTTCTATGTGAATGAACACAGATGGGTATGCAACCCTATGTGCGAGGTGCCATCATCCATATCGTCATAATCACTATCGCCATAATCATCATCGGCCAAACGAAAGTTCAAGTGCACCGCACAGCCGTTGGCTTAAGCGGCCATCTTGGGCTTTTAGTGGCTGCCAGCCAACCAGAAGAAGTGGAGTCAGGAGCTGCAGCTGGAGTTGTTTCTCAGTTGCTGTTGCCCGTTGTTTATGACGTTGATGTGGCGCTGCTGCAGATGACGAATGCAGCAGGCAAAGAGCCACCAACAAGTTGCAGCTGGCGGCAACAGTTGGCGTACCTTTTGGCATGCCATTGCCATTGCCATTGCCAGTGCCAGTGCCAGTGCCGTGGCGACAAGGAGCTGCGGGCCGTTCTCATTGGAGCAAACGGGCTGCCCCACCATATGGCGCCCAGATGCGGCAGCGGACGTCAACTTGCCCCGCGGCCCCAACGTGGCAACGTGGCTTTGATTTGCTGTCAGCTGCACTCAGTTGTGTGTATGTTTCGGCTTGCGGCAATTGTTGTTGAGCACACACACACACACGCACACACAGGCAAGTGCACTTTGGGCTCCTTGCAACTTCATTTTGTTCGCATCCCCCTTTGGGGCACGGCGCATGCGTCGGCACACAAAATGAACGCTTTGTGTGTGGGTGGAGCCAAAAGCGCTGAATGAACGCGCGCGCGTGAGAGAGAGTGGGGGCGCGGGCGAGAGAGAGAGAGAGAAAGAGAGATAGACTGCGTGAGCTTTAAGCTCGAAAGCTACACGTGTGTCGAAGCTTGAGCTTTAAAGCTTTGCGCACAGGATGCCACACAGCACTGCCAGATGGCGCCATAAATCATTGCAAATGCCGTCCAGCTTGTGGTCCCTGCGAGTTCCTCTGCCATCGCCCATCGCCCATCCCCCATCCCCATTCCCCGTCCGCCAATCTTCTTTCGCTTTTCTGGATGCGCACGCGCACAGCTTAAGAAAATTATGAAAGATTTACATTAATAATTCTTACAAAAGCCACACATAAATAGCCGCTGCAATCTGCACAGTCAGCCCCCCCTCTCTCTCTTTCTCTCCCTCTCACTCTCATTCGTTCTCGCTCTACCTCTCCCCAGTTTGCGCATTCTCAGCCGCGTGCTCCTTTTCCTGGCCAAAGCCAAGAAACACAATAACCATTTTTATTAAGCGACAATCAGCGCGCGCTGCGCGAAGCCTCCGCTCCGGGCCCAGTTCTGTGAGTAAGTTGTTGGCCCGGCTCCAACTGCGGGTCCATCGGCACTGGGGGACTGCCCGCTGCGCATGCGTGCGGGGCTCTTGCATGCAAATGGAATCACTTTATTAAACAGCTTACATAATTCATGTGCTGCACATTTAATTTAAGGTCATCAGGCCGGCTGGCCCGGACGGGGCCCGAGTCTGGACAACGGGTCTCCGGTCTGGCCAGCTCTGCTCCGGTCTGGTCTGTTTCGAAGCATAATGAAAAAGTCAGTGTAATAATTTTTAAATGTTTGTAAAAATAGGTGTAGACAAGTTGAAATTTATTATGGCAACGTTCTGGGAACGTGGGCTGCGAGCAAGCGCGGAAGTATTCGATAGTTTTGGACAGGAGATGAGCTGTGGGTCTGCAAGCGTGTGGGTTCGGCCATTTGAGAGGCATTTCAGCTAATAATTGTGGATCATAAAAGCTGAGTTAAGTCAGCACACACAGTTGCCTACAATATAAGAATAATATTGACTATGTTTAGGGGATGCTAAAAAAAACTGAACAATAGCAGAATATATTTGTATACTTATTACTGTATTAAATAAATAACATTTAATTATGCTTACGTTCTAATTGTGAATTAGCAAGTTAATGTCACTAAATTAAGTTTGCCAGCAATTTTAAACAATATTCTACCCAAAAGTTTCTGCTTAGGTGTTTATATTGAGGAATTTCATAATTGCATGTTCGGCGAAGAGTTAGTGCCATATTGCTGGCGGAGTATTACATGCATTAAAGTCCAATGAAATGTAAAAAAAACCTTAAACAAAATTGAATTTCATTTCTTTTATATAGTGGCGAGTGGGGGACTTGCTGGCTTATGCTCTTTAGTGTCTGAGATATGCCCAAAAAACCGGGTAAAATACCCGACAACTATCGATAATAAGAAAACGAGACGAGTCTTTGACAATTTGAAATAAACCTGAATAAACCTGAGCTTCAACTTAATAAAATACATGTTTTGAGTTTAGTAGAAGTCAACCAATCTAATTGTACTTTACTTCAATTAATTTAATTAATCGATTTGTTTGTTGTCAATAATTATTATGCCGTCTTTATTCTCCTTTAGTGTGGACTGCACATTGTTTAACTGATTTAAGTGAAAACATTTCGCCGATAAATAACCGCAGACATCATAACAATAGCAGGGGCCTCGGATAAATAACTTGCTGCAAGGAATATCTATAGTAATCAAATGTTATATATGAACACAGTATTTTAAAAAGATGTAATATTTGTTGGAGCCTCCGAAATAACCTTTTTCTGATCGTAACTTCGTTCTTACGTTTCGCAAATGGAGCCACCTTGCTGGTTACCCACCATGACTGCATTAAAAATCAACTTAATTTCACTGCCCATGGGGTCAGTTTTATGGAAACACAAAAAACATACACACACACACGCGGCAGAGCAGGAGGGAGGGAGGGAGGGAGAGGCAACGATAAAAATGATGAAGACCTCCAAAGTGGCAAAACACGAAATGGCAACAAAAATCATATTTTCACAGGCGCTTGGCGTTTGCGCAGAACTTCGCACTTGAGCACGCGGCGGGCTGGAGGATGCCGAGGCCGAGGCTGACGCAGGAGCGGGCGCAGATCGGGGCGTTGGCAGCTGGAGTGTGGGCAGTAACGTAGCGGAATCGGTATCTTAAGCGGTACCTGGGACTTGACTTGGCACGAAACGCATGTGTCTGGTCCAAACATACGCAATTATGTGTTTTTTATTAACTCTGGCGAACTGCTCGTGTCCGTGTCCGTGTCCGTGGCCAGAGTCCGTGTGCCCCCATCCTTGTGGGTCCGCTGCCTCCATTAGGGGGGTCCGCTGCGCACACGCACTCTCTATATAATTTTAACACATGCTGCGTTTTGGGGCCTTTCGTTTGGATTCGTTTTGTTTCGTTTCATTTTCTTTGGCTTTTTTGCGTATTTCTTTTGGCAACATTTCCCTTTTGGCCCTTGGCAGCTTAATAACTTTATTTAGCTTAGAATGGTGTTGTTGCTCTTCTTCCTCTGCGTCTTCTTCGCCTGTGTGTGCGTGTGTGTCTGTGTGTGTGTTTGGCTGCTACACGAATCTGTTTTCGGCCATCAGTCAGCCAGGGCGGCGGTATTAATTAGTGCGGTAGTCCTTTGTGGCAGGCTAGCAGACAGACAGCAACAGGCAGACGTTGCCTTTTGTGTTTGTGTTGCATTATTTAGACATCAGGACGTTGATTGATGAGCCTGGCTCAACAGTTTGTGTGTGTGTGTGTGCATTTACGGGTGTTAATGCGCATCTAATAGCATTTCAAGCTGAGCGCAAATTAATTGTAAGTCTTCCTTTCAGTGTGGCCAAGTGTCAAGCAGACTGCCGATGGGCAACAATGCGCACGCAACAACAAAAGCTCGCGCAGTGACAATTGCCATTGTTGGCAAAATACTATACAAAATACTAAACAAACTACTAAGCATATTACTAAACCGTTATCTTATTATCCACCGTTAATATCGATTCCACTGTGATGTCGATGTAAACTTTGTGCTTTCGAACATTTGCTCAACATAGCAATCAAAAATTGCAGTTAAAATATTGCATACTTCTTTCGTTTATTTTATAAACACTTTATTTTTTTTTTGTTAAATTGATTTATCAAAAAAAACCAAAGAATTTTATTTTCATTAATGCATATATTTTAAATGCAGAATCAATCTAGAGGGCAAACATTGAACAAAATGCCATCAACCATGAATGTCGGTTCAGTTTTGACAAAGTTATGGGCGTTTGAAATATGGGATATATGGATCCGAGAGCTTTACATGTCAAAATGTTTGTCAATTTTTGCATGATTTTTGACAAAAAATTTGACCCCTTCAGAATCGCTTTTAATGTTGTTTTTTATACTAATTGTGACAACCACAATCGATTAAAATTGTAAATTCGCATTTCTAAATTTTGAAAAAAAAATTTTTTCGAAAATGAGTAAGGGGGGGGTACATGCTTTTTTTCCGAAAAAATTAAAAAAAAAATTATTTTCAATAATGCATATATTTTAAATGCAGAATCAATCTAGAGGACAAACCATGAAAGAAATGCCATCAAACATAAAAATCGGTTCAGTTTTGACAAAGTTATGGCCGTTTGAATTATGGGCGCAATGGATCCGAGAGCTCCACATGTCAAAATTTTTGGCAATTCATTTTTGAAAACTTTAAAGGTACAAGTGTTACAAAATCTAACCAAAATTGAAATTTTATACTTTGAGATAAAAATTCTTATTTAAAAAACTTATTTATAATCCCTTTTTAAGACCTAAAGACCTTAGACTCAATCTGAGAATTATTGTATTTTCTTGAAAAGCTTATTTTAAGTCAACTTTAAAGGTCAATTATAATTATTTTAAATGAAAAAATATTTTATTCTATATATAAACATTCTCTCATCAAATGTTCTATAAATATTCAGAAAAAACAGGAATTCTTAACTACTCGTATTTGAGTGTAGAATGGGGAGTTTCTTTGAGTGTACAAATTACAGCCATACCCATGTAATTCCTTTAAAAACCTTTTGCAGTTACTTTACAAGGTAAATTCGCAGCTCCACAATAAAAATGAACGCCACATGCAACAATTAAACAATTCATTTATCTTAATTTGTCTGTAATTTCTCTCCAAGCCCGAGCCTGCCCCTCTCTCTTTCTCGCTCTCGCTCTCTCCCTGTGTCCGTTTCAGTCTCTCGCCCTGTTTGGATCTCTTTCACACAGTTTCACTGGCCCAGCTGTCTGCGGCTGCTGTTGCTGCGTTTGTTTCTTTATTCGTGCGCATTGTGAGATGTTAAAAAATTTGAAATTAATTGCAGCGCCTGCTGCTCCTTGGAGTCGTTCCTCTGCCCCTGCCGTTTCCCTTGCGGGAACCGGGTCTGACCCCGGCCTTTGACGCCCCTGCCGCATTGCGGGCTGGTGTTTTATTTTGTGCTGTGTCATAATCTTCACACCCGGATCGCAAGGATCTCATGACTGAGAGATCGCCGTGCATGTTGGCGTTGATGATCTTTGGCTGTAATCTTTTAATAATTTAAGCCAATTCGGCGTAAACCGTTAACGGCACAACACAGGCGTTGACCATTTGTCCATGGCCCATTGACCATTACCGATTGCCCATTGCCCCTAAGCCATTGCTCCTAAGTTTTGGATTCCGTTTCGATGCTATCGCCTTTGGTCTCTGCGCTGTGTTAATATTTGCTCACGATGATCGGCTTTTAAGGATGGTCCGCTGGCCGGGGCGAGGGCATGGCCCGGGTGTTGCCGCTGTCTGACTTAATGCTGAGAAAACCCTAATTACCGCATTAAGGTGTCAAAATGATGACCATCTCTCCAGACTCTTTGGGCTCTGTTCTCCGTTCCCCGTCCAGTCTGTGTCTGCAACAATGTGGCAAATTTAATGAATATGTCAAGCAGTCAGCGCTCAGCGCTCAACGCTCAGTGCCCTGTGATAAATCTGTTGGCGGCTTAGAATGCTGGGAAACAACAGCAAACAGCAGCAGCTCTGAGGCGGCAGCAGAGATTTCTGCTGGCTGGTGAAACTGCATCTCGAAGCGTGTCCGATGTGCCCACTCCATGTGCTGCAGAATGAATACCTCTGTCTATTTGTATTCTTAAGTTATGGGAGCTTTTGTGAAAGAAAAAGAAACAATGATTGGCTCAAAGGTGCTTGGCGTGGAGATAGCCCTGGTGTCCTCTGCTTCTGAAGTCAGGGGGTATATACAGACAGCC
This sequence comes from Drosophila robusta, assembly GCA_035043565.1. Taxonomy (NCBI): domain Eukaryota; kingdom Metazoa; phylum Arthropoda; class Insecta; order Diptera; family Drosophilidae; genus Drosophila; species Drosophila robusta. The sequence continues at coordinate 3,336,669 of JAWNMW010000583.1, read as the reverse complement.
AGACAGACAAATTCGGCCATATTGAGTTGTTCTTCTATGCTGATCGAGAATATATACATATGAAGTGTAGAGTATATTGGTCCCTATGTCAATTCGTATAAACGTTAAAGTTACAGACTTGAAATATAGATCAACTGTTGGGATTTGTTGGCTGCCCCAGTTTTAAAGCTAGATAGATAAAATCATATTAAAATCTAAACGGATCCATGACTACCATATTTCAACAGCCCATGACTGAGTCAGAACTAGTCCAATTTTCAGTTTCGATGTCACTTTGGCCATGATTTGTACTTTAGATTGATTCTGCATTTAATATGTACATGCATTATTAAAATAAAGTTTGTCTTGCATTTCAATTGCAAATTCATAATTTTAATCGATTGCGGCTGTCTCAAATTAGTTTAAAAAGAACATTTAAACAGATTCTTTGGCTGGAAAATTTTTATGCTTTTATATATAATTTTCACAGTTTATTATAATTCGATAAAGTGAGGTATTGATTGAACAGTTTGCCTGTATTAGTACGTAATACGCAAAATTTCTGTAACAGCAAAGTTATTATTGGTGATTGCAAATGGCCAGTCCAAGTGCAACAGTTTTGGCCACTTTCCAATAAACTTTTACCAAGCGTTTAGCCCAGGCCAAGCCCCAAATAAAGACAACAGGTCATTTCCCATTCCCATTCTGCTGGCGGACCGACCGGAACGTGCATGGCCAAAGCGATTGAGGAGTGAGCGCAAGCAACCAACCCAAAAAGAACCGATCAAGCGGACCTGGTCCGAACCTTTTTCCCTTTTGCCACATTCTTTTCTCTCTGTGTGTGTGTGTGTGTGCTTCCCTTCCTCTTTTTTTGCGCCTGGACCTGCAGTCCAATGGGTTTGGAGTCGCAGGTCTCGAGCTCGGTTTTAGTTTGCGTTTGAGTTTCAGTTTGAGTTTGAGGTCCAGGTCCAATCGCTGGTCCGTCGGTCGTTCGTTCCATTTTAATAACATTAATTAAGGTGTTGCCTTCGTTGGTGTTCTTCACGCCTTTCCTTACAAATTACGCAGGAATTTCATGTTTCAGGTTTTGTTCGCCGGCCCCGAACCGGGAGACGTCGCTCGAGCAGTCTTAATAGTTGTTCTTTTAGCGCCCCGTCTGTTGATCTTTCTGTCTCTCTCTTCCGCCTGCTGGCCCGTACAGCCTCTCCCTTGCTCTCGCCCGCTGGACTCTGACTGCAATTTGGCTAAAATTGTTTGCAGTGATCAGCGTCTCTGATATCTGGCATAGGCAGTCCTCCAATTCAATGCAGTAGGTGTAACAGTTTAAAAATTAAGCCATTATGGGAAAGTTTTGGCTATACTCGGTTATGTCTGGCGCCATTTTAAGCGCCACTTGAAACGAAACGCCGCCAAAAAGAACTTTGATCTAGAAACGGCATAAAAATGCATTTTTTATTAACATAAAATGCACATTTATAAGCCAGCTGAGAACGAGGAACAGACGGCAGTGAGAGAAAGAGAGAACTGGCCAAGGTCAGTTTGGGGTCAATGGCATAACACTAGGTGATCATATATACATCTAGAGAGAGAGATGGTGAGATTTTCAGAGCGCCAGCGCCAGCGCCAACGCCAGCACCAGTTTAGTTTGTTAGATGGATGACTAATAAGCGTCGCCACAATTAATTGAAACCCACTGATATGCATCTACCGAATGGCTCCAGATACAAGCAAATCTCATTAACGCGCCCAAGATAAAGCCACTGAATCTGTGTATCTGAGCGCTGCCCCAGCGACGAGTATCTCACCATACATTTTGTTCAGTCAAGTGTACGATGGGACGCAGACGCGACGCGATGCGATGCGATGCGATCGTCGATCGGGGCGACGCGTCGATCTGTCCGCTTGTCCGCTTGTCCGCTGGTCCGCTGGTCCGCTTGTCGCATCGGTGGCAATGGCTCAGGCCAAGCGCGGCCTGAACTCGGAACAGATACCATGCGAGCCTTATAAATGCATGCAGATACAGTTTTGGAAGTCAAGCGGTTTGCATTTGTACGATAAATAAAATGAATGCGATTGTTAATTAGTTGTTGCTGCAGAGCCAAAGATGCTGCTGCTGTTGCTGTTGTTGTATCTTATCGCTGGCATGGGCTTGTTTTCCCCGAGATTGACCTGGCCCAGTCAGTAGGCAAATGGAATGGAATTCGGGCATGTTGGGCATCTGCTTGGGGCATCTCATTGCGTTGTTCGAATATCAAACTAAAGCCAAGATTGCTGACGCTGCTAAGCTGAGATTATCCACTGGAAATAGTTTGGGTTCGGTTCTTAGTGCTCGCTTGGGCGTGGATGAGTTTGCTGCGAAGGCCAGACTTTGCATATGGATCTGTTAAAGCTTCTTATCGGAAGAAAACTAATTTGTTGTTCTACTTAAAAATATTAAGTGCTAATATTTTATATATACGGAACTTGAAATAATAAATGCGAGTTTAGATGCAGCTTTTAGGTTTTAGGTTTTTTTTCGAAGACTACATCTTTGGTATTGTTTTATTTGTTTATTTAACTATTATTTATTTAAATAAAATTTAAAAAAAAGGATAATATAATAATATACAATTTTATTGATTGAAAATTATGCTGAATTTATTGAGCTCCTAACGAAAGGATGTTAAGCCTGAATCGAGTGAGACAAATCATCCTACAATTGAAGTCCCTTTAGGAATAATCTACAAACAAACAAATTATTTCTATCTGTTAGATACGCTTATGTATTTTTGTATTTGTATTTTTAACATGTGAAATATTTAATAATGAAAGATATTCATTTGAACCCATGGTACTTCAATTAATGTTTGACAGGGAATCTCTCATCAAACTTAGAATTGATCTATAGCTATTTGTTTGGCTTCATTGGCTTCTGTTGGGCTGTTTCATAAAATCGTTGTATGTTAGTTTTAATTACATGCATTAAGCGACATCTATTTGATTTTTTAATTTATGCATTCAAATCAACGATCCAACAATCGGACAATAATTTATGCGCAAAGGCAAATCAATTTTCTGTTTTGTTCGAATGCGATTTTTGTTTTGTTGCTGTTTAGGCAAATTTCTGTAGATTTTTATCTCGTGTCGACAACAATAAAATTGTGTTAATTTATGGGAAAGTCATTGGTCTCCGCTGTATCCGTAGCTTACAGATACAGATACAGATACAGATACTACGCGCTACTGTTAGTTGACAAAGCTCGTGAATGGCTGCAGATACAGATAAAGATACAGCTACAGCTAAAGATACAGATGCAGATACAGCTATAGCGCACAGCTACAGCAACAGTCATCGAAGCTGAACTTGTTTTTCAATCGCTTTTTGCTGTTGTCTTCATTAAATTACGTTTAATCATTTATGTAGATTTCAATCAATGGGCGAAGCGATTTGAGATACATTTCCGTTTAGCATAAAGCCAAAGATTTTTTCATTTTACCTGCTTTGAAATTCAATTTGTTGCAATTAATTGAAAACTACTAAACTGACTGCTCAAACTGCTTGAAATAGAGATGGCACAAGCCGCGTGATTGGACACGACTCGTGCTTGCGTAAATTATTTATATTATTTATATCATTGTGATTCAATCTTTTTTTACATTCATAAATTCATACGAAATATTTATGCATATATTTTCTTATAAATTTTAAATTTTAATGTATTTTGAGTAAAATCCCTATACCAAATATATATTTTTAAGAAGCTAGTCTGTGCCATCATGGGTAATCAAAAGACTTTTCGTGTTTCTTTTTGCGTTTTTATTACGACTATTTACAAGCTTACATGGCTTATACTACAGAGGATACGTAAGTAGTATTTACAGCTAGATTGGCCTAGAGCCTGGCTAAAATAAACTCGTTTACTGTGTGTTTTACTTTCTAGTGTTAGTTAATACTTAAAAGTGGACTGCAGCCAAACGTAGTGTGTTTCAAACTGTTGTTTATCACGCGAAATGGAAAGCTTTCAAATGTGTTCATGACTATGCCGAAACCGATACCCCAAAATACCCGTACCCCTGGCCAAGCCAGGCCCCACCTAGAGGCAGGTGTTGACCTCGCGATGCTCCAGGCACTTCTCGCACGTCACCTCACAGCACCATGTGAAGACGCAGTTGCAGTTGGTCAACTCGGTAACCACGCGATGCTTGTGCCCCCGACTGCAGCACAGCTGATCGCAGCTGTCGGGGCCCGTCGATGTGGCATTGCATTCCCTGTCCTGTGTGCCCAGCGCTCCGGTCTTCGCATTCGCTGTGCAAAAGTCTGCGGAATCATCCGCGTAGACCAGCTGGTATTTGTTCGCCGGCTTCGTGTGCGGCGTCTCGGGCATGAAGCTGTTGCCATCGTTGCGTAGCGCCACCTTGCGTGCCCCATCGTACCTATCGCGCAGTCGTGCCGATATCTCACGAAACGGCGGCATCTTCAACCAACAGGTTTTCACTGTGCACGACCCGGACAATCCGTGGCATTTGCACTCCAAACGCATCGCATCGCGAATCGCCTGAAAATGTACGGGCAGATGGATATTGGGAATATTTAATATTTTCCATGTGATATTTTAATACTTTTTCCAAAACCTTAAACTTGTTCTTGTTTAACAAATCAGGAACACTACGAACTGTAAATCAAGTATTTCAGAATGTTATTAAATTAGTGGCGAGTATTTTTTCTTGACTTTTTTTTGACTACATTTTTGTATATTTACGAATACTAGAAACGTTTAAATTGCAATAACTCCAAACAAGAAAATCCTACGACATATATATTTAGGCAGGCATGGCTTAAATTTGCTTAAAATTGTGCAATAAATAAAAGCTTGATTATTAGAATTTTATTTCTCATTTTTGAGGCTGTATTTGGTTTTTCTCGGAAGTATCGATCCTGTTAGAAATTTAAATTATTTAAATAATAGGATTATTTAAATTATAGGAATTAAAATTTATCAAACACTAGACACTTGGACAACTCATCTACGGAAGACTGTCAATTGAAACTAATATTTGTATATCTTTTCAGAATCCAAATGATTTCCCAGCCCTTTTCCAAGCTAGTTAGTCCTTCTTCTTGTTTTCTTACCAGTCGCCCGGCGTTGTTGTTGTGCAGCTTGACCAGTGTGCCCAGATCGCTGCGCCGCTGTCGCTGCTTGGCATCTAGAAAGGCGCGCGAATGTCGCAGCCCGAAGTTGACGTTGTCGCTGCAGCCGCCCCACTCCCATTCGCCCTGTGGGAACTTGATGTTGTCCCAGAACTTGCGGCGTCCTCGCCTGCCCCCGGCCGGTGATTGTTGCGCTGGCTGCCAAGTGAAATATCCGTCATGCTGTTGCCGTTGCCGTTGCTGTTGCTGTTGTTGCTGCTGTGGCTGCGCTGCTGTGGCGGCAACTGCTGTCGCAGCAGCGCTGCCTGTTGCTGCCGCTCGAGCGCTGCCTCCGCGGTGGCCGCATTCACCATCTGAGGCTGGCCGCCGTTGCGGCGCATGTGCGACTTGTCGCAGGAGCATTCCACCAGCTGACCCATGGTGCAGGCCTTGGTCACCGCATAGGTAACGCCCGCTGCTGTGATGGCATTCACAAAGCCCGTCTCCCGAGACTCTGTGCAGGCAGAGAGGGGTTAAGGTAAAAGGAAAGTGATGATTAAATCGATTTTTTGCTAGCATACACTTGTACATATGTTTTATAATTATGGAATTTCATTCCTAAATCAAAAGACGTCAAGAAAATATGTGTGGTTTTCACTATTTAAATAATAAGCAACAAAACTGTATTCCTTGTCAAAAATGCATAGCCATTATTCCAAACTCCTATAACCTTTAAATAGTGTCCGATATTGAATACAAACTATTTGTATCAAATGAATACCTTGAAATATTAACAATCACCTCAACTAAATTTCCCTTTGTCTTTTCTTATTTGCCTTTTCAATTTACCATGCAAATGATCTACATGTTAAACATTTAAATTGCAGTTTTTTTGCACTTTGGCAATACGAAGTTAAAAACGTCGTCATGTCCACGTTTGCGTCCAAGTCAATTCAGAATATTTAGCAGTTGAAATAATATATCTCAGTTTTTTCACCCAAAGTCTTAATACAGTTGAAATAGTTGGTTCAAGGCTTAGATTACATTTTTCAAGTTCTTTTACGCAGCTGTTATTCTAATTGCTGTGGAGTTAGAATCATCTGTCTATTTATTATAAATACATTTGAAAGTTTCCAGTGTAATAAGATAAAATATACGTAGCTCAATTGCTAGTCTGTGTTGACTGGGGATTAAGTGTTTACAGTCCATATAATTGTTTTTTATCCCACACCTAAACCAGTTCGTGAAGTACCTTAGACATTGACTACTATATAATTAACTCTCGGTTCGTGTTTGGATTATAAATCTCTGGCATTAGCAGACATTAAATCGATTTGGGCGCTGTTTTAAGCGACGATTATCGTTTCGATGGCGAACATCGATAATTATCGTTATACTTAACATCTTGCTAATGCTGATTAGGGTTGTCAACATGCTTCGTTGCATGATTGATGTCAATTTGTCAGCTTCGGTGACAAAATGATTTATGGCCGCTCCGATAGTCGATCGCTGATTACTCGGCGCGATCTCTATGCAAATCGGAGTGACTCGAGCGGCCCTGTCATCGACTGCATTGCAGTCACGTTTAATGAAATCGAAATCGCAGTTGTAATCGCACCACATCGCCCAACGATTTGCATATGCTTGTAATGCGAGTACAAGCCGAGTGGTGTTGTGTGGTGTGGTGTGGCTTCGAGTGGAGTGGAGTGGAGTGGAGTGGATCGGAACGGTGTGGACAGGTGATATGTCTTTTTGGACAGTCACCACCCCAAATGGAGAGACCGAACGGCATTACATGGCCGGCAGCAGCAGCCTTGGGGAAAAGAGGCTTCTCCTTCTCAATAGCTGACAGCTTGACAGGGACGCAGTTTTAATCCGCTGGCGTGGAATTTATTGCAGATAATTTGGTATGTGTTTTGTTTGCGCATTGTTGTCATTAAGTGCAGCAGCAGCAAGGAACAGGGCTCTGCACACGAGTGCCTTTTGACCATTTCTGGCAATAATTTATTAAAATTGACAGCTTTGTAGGCTCATTTCAGGCGCTATTCATCAGCGGGCGCAACATTTTTATTATGCAACTTGATGGATGATGCGGTCGCCTGCCGCCTGACAGTTTCGCCAGCCTCGCGGACTGGGCTGCGACTTCAGCTGTAATTAGGCAGCATTGCGGGGCAACTCTTCAGAGCCAGTCAGAGCTCCAGTCCCCCCGCATTTGGTCTGAGTCAGCAAGTGTTGACAGGCTGCCAGTTTGCTGTTTGCTGTTTGCTGCATAATAAAGCAGCGCCGTTTGGCCTTTTGTCGCCGCTTGGCCCAAGCGTGTATCTAAGCATATGTATCTGTATCTAGTGGATACATTTAGACGCCCGTCTGCCCACTTACCGCGCATTAAAATTTTCCTCATGCTCTTGCGCAGCACCGTGCAGTTCCAGCGGCGATTGCGAAATTGAAATTCGCATTCGCGGAAGCCCAGATTAATCCCATTGATGATCTCTTTGAGCAGCGCCGAATCGTGCCGGCAGATTTCGGCCAGCTTGCCACGTAGACGACGTGTCTTTTTGCACATTAGATTTGGATCGAGTAAAATGTTTGTGCCCTCGGCCCTAGAAAATAGATAAAGCGAGAGTGACACATTTAGCTCATTACAAACAATAGTAAAAGTTAAGAAAAGTAAATACCTATGAAAGTTGGAACTTGGAACGTTAGCTTGCACTTCAACTTGAAGAGTGTTTCATTAATATATCTTAAATTAGATGATTTAAAATAAGCATATCACAAATTGTTTAATAAATACAAATTTAACTAATTTGTATTCTAAGTAATCCATTTTTGCTATTGAAAAATAAAGTCTGTATATATAATATCTCTGTTTATCGACATTAGTCAATTTTTGCTGTATACTTGCATATGCAGTATGTATTGTCAAAATTTGCTTAATAATATTGGCGTCATTCTACTTGACAGAAAAATTGCAAATTTCGATCATTCTAGTCATTCAGTAAATAATAAAAAATGAAAACTTGTCAGAAATTAAACTAAAATCGAATTAAGTTTAGATAAATTTCAATGTTTCTAAGGCTGATAGACTTAATGTCAGGCCTCTGTGGCGCCTGAAAATGTTCGTGTGTATCCGCATCACTTAGCAGGAAAGTCCATTAAAAATAGTTGCATTTATTTATGCTGGCAGTCAAAAAATCCCAAAAACGTTCGTTTATTTGCATAGAATAAGGAAAACACGCCACGGCGTCTAAATGGTTTGGCAGTTGAACTAAATTTCGTTTCAGTGCGGCTGATGCGGCGTATACGCAATATGGCGCATCGTTCGCTGTGGCTGATGGACTTTACAGACACATGCACTCCCACACACACACACACACACACTCGCCCAGTGGCACACAGTTGGCAATTGGTTTGTTTATTGTTATAGGCGAAGCGGCGGCGCTCAATAAAATTCTGGCCCCACACACATACTGAAACCACACACTCACACTCGCACAGCGCACTCACACTCAGTCGCACGGGTGCACAGCACCCACTTGATTTTTTAGCAATTTTCTCAATCGATGCAATTTTCGTTTTCATTTTGAATGCCATTTGGAGCAGCAGCAGCAACAGCAGCAGCGTTAAAATTTAATTTAGCTGGAAAATTAATAATTACGGGCCGCGTACAATGTGGGTGCAGCCGTTGAGCATGCGTCGCTGCAGGGCAGCAGTTGCCCACGGGCTCGTACCTGCCGTGGCCCCGCCACCCTGGATCCAGTGCACACACACACACATACTCAGATATATATATGTGTCAGCCACTGGGCGGCGGCGTTTAAATTGTTTTTGTGTGCGCGCCTTTGGCGCTGATTTATGTTTTTCCATTTCAGATTTATGACTTTTTAATAGCTCAATTGTTTTTCGTTCGCATTTTTTTGTTGCTGCTGCTGCTGCTGCTGCTGCTGTTATTGTTGTTGTTTTTTATTTTTCGCTCTTCACATTGCACATTCGCGTGAAATTTGCTTTGCTCGTGAACTTTGCGCAATTTAAGTTGAAGTGTAGTACAAGTTTATGTTTCGGAGCAGGGTAAATAAAGGCATTCGAGGCGTTTTATAAGGCCCCCAAACTACTGAGAGACGACTCAAGTCGGTGATTGATGTGCGGTCAGTCTATCGATTTGTGTCAGTCTTGACCGCCCGTCCACGTCCGTCTCCCTCCCTCTCGATCACTCTCTTTCTCTGTGGTGTTGTTGTTCCGAGGAATTTGCGTTATTTTTAGCAATTAATGGGGCAATTTACAGCGCTGAGCAGCAGCTGACTCAGCCAAACGTCGGGGCCAAAGAAATCACAGCTAAAAATCGGCAACTTCAAAATGCGCCAAGTTGCCTCTCTGGCCACCATCCAAGTTATTCATCGATGACAAAGAGCTGATATGGCCCAAGACAAGCCCTTAAAACTTGTCATAGATATTCCGCATACTTATCATCGCTTATCGTTCGCCAATTCTAGTGCAACAATTTACAGTGACTATTCAAACTGATATATTCATAAATATAACTACTTTTGAATGATAATTTACTATTATATTACTATTTACTATTATACTATATATAAATTAATAGAAATAAACATAAAAATTGTTAAATTCTAATTACTTCTACAAAGTACATTTCAGCATTCTTAATATATTTAAATAAATTATATTATTTAAGGTATGACCAAAATAAATAATTATAAAATAAATAAGCCATAAATTTGGGGAATATATTTATATATTTACATATATATATCTTAACTGAACTACAAACAAATTGACCATTAAGAATATATATTAAAACGCTATTGTAAGCAAAGCTATGTTTCTTGTTTATACCAAGCCCCTTCGTGTTTATTTAAATGAAAGTAATGAAAGCCAAGTTTACTAATCCAGCTCTTGACCTTCCTGCCTGATAACCGCCCTGTATAATAGCCATAAAATTTGAAAATATATCAATACTCTTCTACTAAATGCTACCTGTGGTTTCCCACTGCTATTTCAGCACATTCCCTCCAGTCCCGTATACACTTGAATAGCTTTGATGCCCCAATTTGCCCACCTGGATCGCGCGATCGCTATGCCCACCTGGTGGCCATGCCCTTGTCTCTGTCTCCGTTTTCTGTCTCGCTTTAAACGGGGTTTGTTGGGCCTGCGGCAATCACTCGATCTCAATGCGAGCCAAGAGATTATGACAACTTAATAGCTACAAAATCTTAAAAACAAATAGAGCAGATACACGCACACACACGCACACTCGCCACCACAAATATAGGCAGCAACAACAACAACCGCTGAATGTTGGGCCGCCAAAAGTCAAACAGAAAAGAGCATAAATGATAGACGCGCTTGTAAACAACAACAACAACAACAACAAGAGCTACAACACTAACAACATTGAGTTAAAACAATTGAAGTTCGCTGGCGAACGGTGATGATGAGATCGCAATGATTCGGATCTCGAAGTCGATGCGCTGATGACTGGAGAGATCTAAAGAACTCAAACTCAAACACCTTTCAAGCGTGCAGAGCGCGTAACCACACAAGTTGCCAGTGCCAACAGACAACAACAGCAACAGCACTAAACACTAATAACAACAACAACAACAATAAACACGGGGAGTTTTGGTTAAGCGGAAAATAGCCGAGGCCGATATGACGATGATGCTGCCGATGTGGCCGACTCGCAGTGGTCCGTTCGACACTTTTTGGTTTTTGAAGTTGAAGTTTGCCTGGCAGCAGCGGCAGCAGCGCAGCAGCAGCCGCAGCCGCAGCCGGGAGCAGCGACGCCAGCAGCGCAGCTGTCGGCAACTTGAAACAGCTAAACAACTTCAGTCTGCCAGTCCCAGGTCCCAGTCCAGGCAACTGGCAACTGGCAACAGGCAACACTTGGCCGCGACGTATCTTTATTTTGCTTTCACACAACCGAGAGAAGCGAAGCGACTCCAACTCCAAGTGTGCCCCTATTGCAGTTTGTTGTTGTTGCCGTTGTTGGTGTTGTTGGTGTTGCTGGTGCTGTTGGTGTTGGTGTCGTTATAGGCCTCAATGGATTTTCAGTGATTTTTTTCTTTGATCAAAGTGCCCGGTTTGATGGTAGCCACTGACAAGTGGTTGAAATTTCCCATACCCAACCCATGCCACGCCAATCCGATCTATAGTCCAGTGCTCTCATCTGTGTTTTACTCTAACTGCTGGGTATATTAACTTTAATGCTATGTTTGTTATATAAAATAACTAACAAATTGTGAAAACTCTTTAATTTAAATATACGCATTTTTTAAAAATTAATTAAGTGGGGCTCTTTAAAAAATGGAGATGAAGGATAAATTATTTATATGCAAAGTGTGTATATACATATTTATTTTTCCCAACTGTTAAAACTCGTTGTTTTGGAAAAAAATTAAAAATAATATATGTATCCTCATTCTTAAAAAAAGACTCTACAAAAGTAATAAAAAAAAATGTTTTCTAAATTCTTTTCTAAACAGTAGTTTCAATATATACAATTCATAATTTTTATATTAAAATTCTAGTATTTAAATACCTCTTTTTCTCTCACTTTGGGCTCTGATGTAAAAGTGTAAAATCAGTTGTAAGTACCCCAAGATTTACGAGATTACTGATTCGTGACTGAATACTGTATTTTATATAATACATAAATTATAGGGTATATCAAATCTAATGCTTTTAGCAAAGTTCACAATTCATTTAGACCTATAGTTATTAATATAAATATATCGACGTTTGTTTTTTACTTTTGTTGACACTCGCTTTGGCGAGTTATTTAAATAAAAAGATTTCAGAATTTCATTCGCCTAAGGGTATTTGGAATTCGTCGTCGTATCGATTGTCGTGCCCTTCCCTCTTGTTTTCTATGTAAATAGACAGTCACAATGGATGCAACTACGTTTGATTGACTCATTTTCGTGAGTCGCCGTCGCCGTCGCCGTTGCCGTCGCCGGCGGTTGTCCGTGCCGCGTAGACCCGCGCTGCCAGCGGCTTCGAGGTGCCACTGACTGCGTCGAGTGCGTTGCAGTGTAAACAAATCAACGACTTAAACCACTTGTCAACATGCGAGTGGCAAAGTATTTAAACAAAGCGTTGACAAGTGAATGAATGGCCGCTCGCTCAGTTGGCCAACTGATCGTTTGGGCCGTTTTGGGCCGCGTTGGCCACTGCCAACTGAAGTGCTGTTGTGGCTGGTCAGTTTTCAATTTACGCGCACAAATATTTGTCCACAGAATGCCTCAGCGCAAGTGCTGATCTCTTGTGCACACAGCTGGACAAAGGGGCAGCCGCTGCAGCAGTTGGAGCGCTCGCCGTTGGGGCTGTGGCAGCGGGGCCAAGGGGGTAGGGGGAAGGGGGAAGGGAGGGGGAGCTGGCGTTTGATGTGGGCGGCGGCGTTGACAATTGATTAGCCAGCTAACACAGCAGCCAGCGGCTACTGCCAAAGGCGGCAATGCCACCAGAAAGGTGTTGACATGAATTAGAGGCGGCTCTGATCTGGCCAGGTGGGTGCGGCTCCGGCTCTGGTTCTACGTGTGTGGGCGTCCGTGTCGCACGCTGCTTTTTGGCACCTTTTTGTTTGTGGCAGTCAGTCGGCAATTAGCAAATTAACATGTACCACTGTGCGCAGGCGCCGCCTTTCGGTCACAAAAACAAAAAGGGCTGTCGATGACAATCATCCCGGTGGAATGCGTTTCGTTCGTTCCCAGGCTTTGGGGCATGCGCATGTCCAATTGCCGCCGGGCTGGCTAATAATTCAGGCATATTTACTATTTGACTGGCCTTTGTCAGCCATTTAACAAGCCTTGTGCGAGCCCTGGGAGCGCTCCGGCAGATCTGACAGCCACGACTGCCAGCCCAAGACAAAGACGACATCAATCTTTGGGTGCCAGGCGCGCGCAAATTGCGACAACGTTTAACTTAATTATGGCTCAAATAGGCGTTGCCACATGGACGCGCACATGACCATGTCCAGGTTGCAAGTCTGCTAAATCACGTGTCCAGGCTGCAGTTAAGGGCCCTCAACTGTGAGAAATCTGGTGTCCCTTTGAGCCATGCCACAGACCTATGTGACATTAGACAAATGCTATGATGTTAGCGCGGATATTTCTTGAATTTTATTTTCTTTTTAACTGTCGGGAGGTATGGGTGTCAAGATATTCCCCAAGCACTTTTTATTACTCTAATGTTATGCTTAGATCTTTATTTTTTATGTACACCTAATTCTCTTTTTACACGCTAGATACGTTCCCAAAAAAATCGTGTAAAAGATATTTGTTATATGGAAAAATAAACTTAAAAGTTCAACAAGCAATTTTACAAAATTTTTGTTAAAATTGAGAATTTATTTTTCTAAAATATCTTAACTCAAATGTATAAATATTTTTAAAAAAACAAAATTTGTGTACAACCTTTTGTGATTTTTTTTTACCAAAATTTGGGTGTCAACACCTAACTTTTCAATAGTTTAATGCATTTTTCTACTAGTTAAGGACTCTTAAAATCACATTATCTTTATTTGCCCGAAAATCAAACTGAGCTATATTCGAACCATATATAGCACAAGATTTTTCTTATAGAGCACTCAGCGTTAACCTTCCCTGAACTGGCTCAGATTATCTCAGCTGTCACCTCATCAAATTTGTGGCCTCTGGTGCATGACAAGAACATTTGCTAGTTACCTTCGGCCAGGGCCTAGGCCCTTAGTTGTCAGTCCTTCAACTTGACCCATGTCTGTCTTGTTGTGTTTCTCTTTGTCTTTGGTTTTGTCGTTGGTCATGCGTTTTAATTATGATGCAGCGTTCGAGGCACGCATCTGTCAACGTGACAGAGGCGCGGAGACAAATTAACAAAATAAACAAATCGCATGAGTTTTAATTAAAAATCAGCCAAAGAACCGGCCTGAAACCGTGCCAAATGCAACGAGCACTCGGCTCGGGTAACTAACGTATCTCTCATCTCATCGAATCTTATCTCTCTGACGACTGCTTTGGCAAGTGGCGAAAGCTGCCCCCTAGTTGCGAGTCTCTTCGCGCGGCATCATAATCAAGTCATCTGCATTAAATTTTGGCAATTGGCCGAGTTGTACGCTCGTTAGCCAACGCCTAGCCTAATGATGTTGGGGGTGTTCGGCGTAGTAGTAGTCTATATGCTTGGCTATCGTGCAAAGTGTGCCAATTCTCGATGGCTTTGCTCTACTGACACGGAGCACGCGGCGTATGCGCAATGTTGTTGATGTTGCCTCCCAGAGCGAAGATGTTGGAACAACAAACGCAGCCAACACACAGCTTGAGACTAAGTGCCACCGCCACACACTGTGCTTGTGGTATGTGTGTGTGAGTGTGTGTGAGTGTCTGTGTGTGTGCTGTTTAACCCATTAAAGCCCTGGCGGGTTTTAATTGCCATTTCGCATGCTGTGAGTGCCAAAAACCGACTATGAATGAACCCTCGGAATGAATGAGCTTTCGATTGAATGCGTGTGAGTGCAAATGATTGAATGAATGAAAAGCAGGAAACTGGCCCCAAAAATAGACTGAACCAGCACTTGACTGTAAATGTCAAGCGTTTCGAACACGGACGGAAATGAGCTCATTTAATTTGAAATCAAATTGTTGGTCATAAATTTGAGATTTTCATCATCTGCATCTCTCGTTGCGCTGCTTTTAATTAAATTCCAGACACGCCAGCTAAGCATCAGCAACGATTTATTGTAAGTTCTCTGTAATTGGTTTCGGCTGCTGTGGCCAATGGAATTTCCATTCATTTAACGGCACATCGAGCGCTACGTCTGCTTAACTCATTGATTATCATCTCAATAGCTCACACAATGATCGTTTGATTTAGTGCATTTGGCTAGAAAATATCGCATACACACAAACATAAATATCTGTGATCGCACTTCCAGAGAGTGTGCGAGTGAGAGAGCGAGAGAGAGAGAGAGCGATTTCAATGCGAATCGCAACTGTTGCAAAATGTGGATACAATAGTTGAATGTAAACAACAATAGTTACATTAATTCTCATTATCGATGTGTGGGTAGGATGCAATAATTGAATGTCTAGGGATATACGAAATGTTTGTACGCTTAAATACACATCGGAATAAACTTTAACAGTGCAAAATATCATTATACAACTTTGTAAATGAATATTTGATTCGCTTAGATATTGATTTTAATGATTTGAATTCTCAGTAATTAGCGTAGAATAACTTACGCTTTACTTTTTAGATTTCTTATGTAAACAGAAGTATCGATGCCTTGCATATATTATTGACACAATATAGAAAATAATCTGTGTTAGTCCTCGATAACTGATCGATAAGTGTTATATAGTTGTATTATAAACGTCAAAAAGCGACATTTGCATTATCAATCGATATTTCTTGATTGATTTTATATACATTTAATCTGTTCATTCGATACACAGCATAAACGCAATATGGCAAATAATGGAATCTAATCTGTTGTATAATAAAATGGACATATTTGCATTATAAATCGATATTTTTTGGATGATTTAACACGCCTATTCAAATATTTGTAACACAAAATTAAAGCTGGCTTATCGATAGCAGCTCTTTGTCAACCGCATATCGATAACTGTAAAACTTTATTTAGATATATTTAACTGATATTTTAATGGCGAATCGAAGTTTAACTTCGATAATTTATCGATATGCTTCTTTGATGCATCTATCGATACACGGCTTACAATTTATCGCCGGGTCGTCTGGCTGCCGTCGCGGTCCGCTTGCTGTCAGCGCATTCGCTGTTCGTCTGGCGCCCTTGAGCGGCGCTGATGAAGCGTTAAAATGGCGCACATTCGCTTTTGACTTTTTTGTGTGGTGCCAACAACATCATTATGATCAATATGGGCGACATCAAACGCCGACAGCCAGCGACTGAACTTGAGCTCTAATTATTTAATTAATTTATTGCGAAAGTTTTCAATTGAATTGAATGCGCCCGCTCGGGCCATGGACAAAAAAAAAACAAAAATGAAGAAAAGTGAGCGGCCCGCAACCCGCCTCCTGGTGGACCAGCGTCAATTCTTTAATGTTGCAGGTGGCCTCCTTTGGTGGCTGCTGCCGCGCCCAGTTGCGCACAACTCAAATAAAATTAATGCGAGCGTTCGCTTTGGGCTTTAGATCGTCATGCAGTCTACGCCACGCGACGCCTACGCCACCCGGCCGCGCCACGCCCCCAACAAAGGTCGCCCCTTTGCGCCACCTGCCCACCCTCACACATGACAAATGCTCGCGCCAAAAGTCGAGACACTGCAGTTTTCGTTGTCGCTGACAGCGACAATTTTTCTACCTCAGAGTCTCGCGGCTGCCCAGATGCAGTTGCAGATTTAGATTCATTGATGCCACTTTGCTGGCAAATACTTTTGGCAAAGTGCATAACTTATGCGAACCCCGCCCCCGCCCCTGCCACCGCCCGCCAGCCTTTCGCTCCTTTCCTGTGCGACACTTTTCTTTCTATTTGATGTCTGTTCCCATCATGCTCTTCATTTATTTTGTTTCATTTTATTTATCTTGGCCTGTAATTTCGCGCATAAATTCAAACGCTGCCCCGCTCGAAGTGTCATTCGGGATGGCAACGGGGCAGAGGCGGTTTCTTTTTTATTTATTTTGGCTGCACTTTTCGCATTTTCGGTTTTTCGTACACCCTATTCCCATAAAACAAGTGAAATTGGGTATGAACTCTAATCCGCTTAGACTATACAGTAAATATAGAGAATATTGAGAAACTTTAAGATTAAATTTGTATAAATCGATAAGTCTTTTAGTACACATTATTAAACGTAAGTCCCTAATATTTAATTATCTCCGATTCTCCTTTAAGAAAAACTATTTACGGCTATTTGCTTCGATAACGATAATTTTAAACCATCAGCATAGGCGAATTTGTTTGCTTTTGTCACAATCGACAGTTTTTAATAATAGTTATTTTATTTTTTGCTTTTATTGTGCATCTTTTAACGAAATTACATTTCCAAAGTAAAGGGTACTTCGAGGTCGATCACTCCCGTCACGTCCACTCTTACTTGTTTTCGGCCACGTTTTTCGTCCCCATAAAAATTGCCATGTAATTAAATCTAAATCAAACGTCACATTTTGAAGGTCTCGCGATGGCAACATCGTCCGCTCGATTGGCTCTGGCCGAATTTTCGCGTTGGCTTTGGCTTTGACTCACCTCAAAGCGCGTAGAACTCATGTCGCATGCAATTGCCACTGCACTTTTTTCCTATTTTGTTGTCGTCAGCAGCTCGTACCCCAATGCCCATAATCACAGCCATAGCTATACCCAAAACCGGAAACGGTTACGCCAATCTCTCGAGCTCATATATTGATGGGATCTGACATACTGAAGAGCAGCGTTTGTAATGGGTTTTTTGGCATTGAATTTGACGCAACGCAACGCAACAGAAACATATATTATGCTACAACGAGTTCGTCTTTGGCTATTTCTATATAAATATTGCTGATCGCAAATCAAAAGATCTGTTTAAGCAGCTTCAACTGATAACTATGAATAGCCCGAAATAATTTTAGAAATAGTTTTTTAACAATTACCCTAGAAACACTTTTCTCGTAATTGGTTAGATAATAATTATCAAATTGGTTTTCACACTCTAAGAAAAATATTTTAGAGCAAGCTTAAATTAAATTTAATTCTGATTGTATTGTTTTAAAATGACAAAGCTACTAGAAAAGCTTAATTATTAGGCGGTGGACTTGCAATTTTAATAAAATTGTATACATATCAGTGTAATTTGTACCGATCCATTAGATTAACCGTATAGTATAGTATATGAATTGAATATTTAAGCTTATATTTAGTGATCTTCATGTTATCTATTGATATGATATTTTTGTAATAGTGAAACTCATCTTTAGTGTTCAATATATAGTCTAATGTTCTTCCTGCTTAGGATTTCGCCATAATCATTTTTAAATCAATATCTTTTTATATTCGTTCTTAATTTATACATTCATAAAAATGTGCTGATAGAATTTCCCGTTTACCAAAAATGTATTCATTTAATTAGCTAATCGATGATACACAAACAAATTATTTATATAGAAACACTTTGATTTAAATACTTATTTATGTATATATTCAAATTGATTGAAAAAATTTGTAATTTTTTGGTTTTCCAATATGCTGAGCTTTTAAATTGAAATTAATGTAATTTGTTCGTTTTTCAAGTAAATTGTAAATTGAGAACTCACCAACCGAATCCCGTCATTGGCATTGCAAATATTAAAATCGCAATTACCATGAATAACCGCATATCGCTCCGAAGCCGCAGCAGCGGCAACAAACAAATGTGGCCCAGTCTCGAGTGTTGTTGTTGGTTTATGTTTTGGTTGTTGCTGTTGTTGTTGTTGTTGTTGTTTCAGTATTTGGGCAGGTAGTTAAAGGCTTTTTTATTGCGGCCACGATGAGTGCGAGAGTACGAGATGTGCTTATTTGAATATTTCGCAAAACGGGGGGAAAAAATTAAATTATGTTTCAGTTTTCTGACGAGCGAATTAATCAAGCGGCAAGCGTTGAGATACTTTCAGTTCGACGTGGCGTGAAGTGAGCTTTAAAGTGAAGCTGGAGGTGAGAGACAGGCGCACTTGACGAATACAATGAGTACAGGCGACAACAGCCGCATCGCGAAGACCGATCAGCGATCAGCGATCAGCGATAATGATCATGATGCTGCTGCCTGATCTCACGGATTCTTTCACTTTTCTGTTTTATTTTTATAACTCTGGTGTGATCTCTCGTTCGCTTCAGTTTTATTTAACACAGCTGCTGCGTTCTCTGGTACGCACACGGAGAAAGCTGCCGGCGTACTGAGCTGCGCCCAAGGAGCCGGCCAGCGCAGGAGTCGTCGTCGTCCAGGCCACAAAGCAGCCAGTCGGCCAGTCAGGCAGTCAGCTAGTTGGCCAGGTCCCAAAATGTGAACAGCGAATCAAAGCGCAAAATGTTGAAAAATAGTCAGAAGGGTGGAGCCGCTCCAAAAAGCGGGCTGCCAACGGGCCTCGGCGAGGGGAGCAGGCGGTGGCAGAACTTCTTCTTGGAGTAGCGTAAAAAATGAAATTAAACGCGCGCTTTAATCAAAGCGCAGTCCCAGGTTAAAAGCTGAAGCTCAGCTTCCAGTTTCAGTATCAGTGCTGTATTTTGTATTTTGTATTTTTGTATTTTGTTTTATTTTTTTTTGTCGATTTTGTTGTTGTGCTTTTCGTTGTTCTTGTTCTGCCTGATTGTTTGCCTTTTTGGCCGTATCCTTAGCCAGTTTTTCCCATGCTCTTCGGCCCTGGGAACCCGACCAAAAAATGCACAAAACAAAAACTCGCGACGTTGAACGAACTCGGAACACACACTCGCGATGTTGTTGCTGTTGTCGTTGTTACTTGGTTGTTGTGTTGCGTTTGGTGTTGCTGTGAATTTGGGCCCGCGTTGTCGGAAATCTCTCGTTCTGTTCCGTTGCCGGCCACAGCTCGCGACGCTCTGCGGGATTTGAAAATTGTGGCGCACACTTTTCGTGTTTGTTTGGCGAAAAGCGCTTCGCAATCTACGGCATCGTCTTCCGTCCGTCTCCCGTTCACGTTCACGTTCACGTCTACGTCGCCGTCTCCGTCTCCGTCCGGACTGCGAATGCGACTGCGACTGCGACTGCCACTGTTATTGCTATTGCTATTGCTATTGCGATTGCCACTGCGACTGCGATCGACGCTGGCTCTGCTCTGACTCTTGACTGATCTGCGTCTGCGTTTGGCATCGGGAGCACAAACGCCGGCTATGTGGCGGGCAATGGGCTATGAATGGACGCGGACGCGGACGCGTTTCGTTCGGTTCGGTTATTCTTGTTGTTGTTGTCGTTATTGTTCATGTTGTTGTTGTCGTAGTCAAAAAGTCTCTTCTGCTGCCGCTGCTTTTGTTGCTGCTGCTGCTCTTGTTCTTATTGCTGCTCTGTTTAAGAAGCGTGAAAATGTATTTCACTCATGCGCGTTCTGTGCGCTCAACAACAACAACAACAACAACAACACTGACGACGTCGCTGCTCGCAGTCGCTGTCGCCGTCGACGTCGCTGTTATTTTGTTGATTTTTTGAGATATTTTCTAATGTATCTGTAGATATGTGAATGTACCGCGTTCGGCTGCGTGCTCGGCCCACAGCACATACAGTTGCCGCTAATTGTACTCGTACCAAGTGGCCATGCGCCTTCTCTAAGTACGTTGCTTAAGTTTCAATTGGTTCGATTTGTATTGGACATCTATTTATATCGCTACTCTTCATATATAACACTCTAAAGTATTTTTTGAATTTTAATTGATTTTAGCAGAGATTAAATGGCCGGCGAATCAAATGCGAATCAATGCGAAGAATTCATTTGATTGAGTTTACTCTGGCTGGATATTAGAAATTAGTTTTTTTTATACACATACATATATACCCAAACAAAATTTTAAATTAATCTTTTTTTTAAGACCTATTCTTGACTTAGATTTAATTTCAATATCACATACCTACCTCAACAATTGATGTCTTCTAAACGGTGCTTGCATACTATTAGCGCTCACTGTAAACTCCTACACCGCCAACCTAGTAAAGGCATTACTTCTCTTGATATCCGTCTTACTGATATCGCAACGTTCCCCACCAACTCGCTTCTCTTTCTCTTTCTCCATCCCACTCAAGCTCTCTCTCTCTCTCTCTCTCTCTCTCTCGCTCTCTCGCCGATCCACCACCCGCACCGCCTTTTCTGGGCTGCCGCGAATTGTTTACACGCGACAAACTTGTCATCTGTGTTGTGTTTTTATGTGTTTCTCTGCCCGGCGATAAAACCCCAAAAAAGGTTAGCGACTTTGCCTCTGGTTAGCGACTTCTCGTCTGCTGCTGCTCTCGTTGCCTCGTTGTTGGGCTAGGCCGCGACGCGCAGGTAACAAGCTGTCGACCCAAAAGTCGCAGGCTCGTAAAACTGTGCCACTTTGTATACTACTCGCACAGTTCCACAGTGTCACAGTTGGCCGGCTCATCTCTCGCTTTGCATACAGACGGAGTCCAATTCGGTGGCTCCGTGGAGATCTCCAGCTCCATCTTCAGCTGGGCACACACGTTCGCGTAATAACGCCTCGTCTTCGTATCTGGCCCGCTAATCATTCTCAAATACAATAAAAAAAAACGGATTTCATTTCACAGAGCTCATTCGCAGCAGAAGCATCATTTGCTACCAAAAGCTTAGTCAGTCAACAGCCAGCAGAATTTAGAGCATGCCGTGTTAATCTCGTGCTGCTGACGGTCGCTCGGACGGCGCCTCGGCTACACAACAAACGCCCGCCCGCCCCCTGCCGCACACGCCCCCAAACGTAACTCAACATGTGACAGGGCTGAAATTGTACTGGGCAGTGAACGAAGTTTGTATGCCCTTTCAACTATGAAACGAATAATGGAAAAGTGAATAATATTTCAATTTGAAAGGTTCAACACATGTTTTAAGATATATTTTAAGTATTGTTTAAAAGTAATCTAAACATTTCTTCTTCAAAATAAATTTTATTTTTGACATAATTTGCCTCACAGTATTCAAAATTATTTTGTGCCACTTGAAATGTAAAATTATTTAAAAATTAGATTTTTTGTTAATATACAAATAAACTTTTACTGTGTTACGAATCAATTGTGGATTGTGTTAGAGGGGCTTAAATATTTATTTCTAGATTCTGGATAGATTCTGTAAACTCACCAATTTCAAGTAAGACACAATTTACCAATATTATTAGCTGGCAAGTGTTTGAAATCACAGTGTATGTATATATTTAACAATAAAAAAGGCAGAAAAACATATATTTAAATAGAAAATATTTTATAAACAGGATATAAACAACATAACACTAAAAATGTCTCATAAAAAGTTATTTTGTTAGAATAACTAAATAAATGTTTATTTTGATTATCATTACCAACAAAGAAAAGTTTTCTGAGTTATCTACTTTATAAAATAATACATTTTTATTTCAATATATCAACCTTATACAAGATGTGAGAACTCTTTAAGCAACCCCTTTTGCAATCAGTCGGGCCTGATCTCGATTAGCTCTATGGTCACTCCAGCTTCCCAGCTCTCCAGTGTTACGTATATGGGCTAATCGTTGCTTGGCGCTTTATTTTTTGTTTGTTTATAGAACATTTCAAAGTTATTTTTCGTTGAATTTTGTGAGTGGGTAAAAGATTTCGGCATCATTTTGTGATCGCTGCGCTTGTTGATGCTTATTTTTATTTAGTGTGTGGTATTTATGGTTTATGAGGATACCTCTGGTACCACTGTGCGCATGCAGGCGGATAGCTGGAGTTTAGTTTTTTGTGTGTGTTTTGGGAGCTGGCGTTCTAGAGTTCACAAGTTGTCAAAATGTTTGCGCACAAGTCTCGGGCGCTGAGCTCTCGACTTATCTCTTCTGTTAACACATTACCAACACTGACGTGGACGTGGGTATATGGATGTGGTTGTGAGTGTGAGTGTGAATGTTGATATGTATGTGCTATTGTTGTTATGGGTTTGACGGCGCTGATTCAACAAATAAACAAAGCGCAAAACTTTCCGAGGCAGGCGAATATGTCTATTAAATGGAAATAGACACTGACGAACCTGAAATAAAAGCTGCAAAGAAAAGCTGAAAATGTTGCCTCTTGGCTGCCGGTCGTTGTTGGTTGCTTAAAAAACAATAAAAATCCGTTAGGCATCGGCGCAATTTCTGGTCATGATTAATGGATGCCAAACGCTGCTTGCGAAATGCCATAAACAATCTACTCATACCGAAGATCGGGCCAGCAATTGCACTTGGCTTCAATCAAATTCAAAATCAACTGTCAAACTTGCTTCACCTGCTCCAGCGAGGTGGGCGGCCAAAGGGTAGCTGGCTGCGAAGGGGCGACCTCTGTAGATTTGTTCGCACTATCAATGGGTCATAAAATTTTTATGGACCAGACATACGCGCAGCATACGCAGCAACAATTCATTTAAGTGCCTTCCTCGTAATTCTTCATAAACTTAAAGTCAGCTAAAATAAGCCACAAGATCCATGACGGAGATCTGTTCCTCACTTGTCTGTTTATCTGTGTGCGATTGTGTATGTGTGTATTTGTGGGTTTGCGGGGGTGTGTGTGGGTATTAGGGCACTGTTGCCTTTACTGTTTGTATTCGGGGAAACGATTTCACAGCTCCTCAAACCGAAGAACAACAAACAAAGCGTCATGTTATGAGCAATTAACGTAATTGGAAAATGGCATTGGGCAAAGTGGAGCGCTTTGCAGTTTGCCCCATTTCTACTGCTGAGGTACTTGGCCATTCTACGGGAACAACAGTTATGGCCCAGTAAGTATATTTACCTAAGATAAAAACATATCTGTAGTTAAGCGATCGACATTATCTCAGACACGCAAAATAAACTTTAATTTCTTACCGGCTATATAATGGCTACTTAATTTAAATAAATAAATTATAATATAGCCTGTTGAAAATGCTTAAAAAATTTATTGAAAACATTTAACGTGCCTTAAGTCAAAAAGAGAAAAATAAATTAAAAGCGCATACCGAATTAGGTCAGGGCTAATATAAGCGAAAATCAGTTGTTGGTATTACTGAGTTTTTGAAGGATAAAATGCAAAGTATATCAATTTTGCATTCTTGGAATATCAGAATTCAACCAAATAACACAAGTTTACTCCAATATTTCAATAAAAAGTGTGTGAAAATTCGAATCTCTGTATTTCATGTTTAAAAGTTTACTTTGATCGAAATTCGTATGAACCGGAATATTTGGTTTTCTATTTTGGTTATTCAATTTATGGTAAACAAAAAGTTTAGAATTGAAAATTAAATTCAAAGTAAAAAACTTGCAACAATTTCTTTGGTAGTTGTAAAAAGTTGTTTATATTTTAGCATATCTTTTAATTGTTTCAATTTAAGGTCATTTGCATTTAGATAATTGATGATTTATTTCTTTTCATAGTTTATCACTTTTGCTATTTTAATTATATTGTTAATGTGAACAGCTATAACATAACTTAATAGGAAATATATTGAACTTTAAATTAGTTTAAATAAAAGTGTTTTTTATAAATCATTATAAGAATTTCCAGAACATGCCCTATGACAGCCTAGAAATATGCAACACTTTCGACCCCTCAGAAATAAGACAATATGCGTGCGGCCTCTCTCCTCAGCTTCGCGGTTTACACTGAAAAACAAAACCGTCTGGCAACTTTCTCAGAGTTTCTTCTTTGCTGTTGTTGTTTTTGTTAGTAATTAAAAACTCATAAAATCGAAAACAACAAAGTTGCTGCGCAGCTGCAGCTACAAGAATGTTAATTTTTCGCCTCAAATTTAATTGTTATTCACGCAATGTTCTGTTCATAATTCAATTGTCTTTATTGCACAATAAAAACTTATTAATTTAATTGGATTTTTATTTAGTTTTTGTGGTTCGCGAGTAGAAAGTGCGCAGGAAATGATAAAAAAACTAAAAACAGAATACGAAATAAAAACTTAGTTTATATACTATTATGCCGCGCTTTTATTATTATTTATTTAGCTTCTTTAGCACCCATTGTTGCTTAAACAATTAAAAATAAAAAAAAAACAGCCAAAGCAACAAACACAAAAACATTGAAGACAACTGCGCGACTTTTTACGAGCGATTCAGTTGATTTACTAGGCAGCCCCCGTCAGAGGCCGTTTCGGGTGCCCCTCATGCGAATGAGTGTGTGCGTAAGTGTGTGTGTGTGTGTGTGTGTTGACAGGCGTGTTGAAACGGACAGTCAGCGGCGGCGTGCTAAAAGAGATTTATGCTCATTTTGTCAGCTGTGCGGCTGCTCACGCAAATCTCACATACAGAGATAGAGCGAGAGAGAGAGAGAGAGAGAGAGAGAGAGAGAGAGAGAGAGAGAGAATCGTTGAAGCTGGCACCGGAGCTGGGGCAGTCTCAAGTTCAGGCCTCAACTCTATGAAATGGCATTTCGACATAATTTTTACTGGCCACAATAAATAATCGCAGCTCTGTTGCGTAGTCTGCACCACAGACCAGGCTGACGAAAAGTGCCAAAGTTTAATTAAGCCAAGCCAATTCGGATATTCGCAAATTCTGGGGCAGCTCGTCATAAATTGGCCTTAAAGCTCGACGCGACGCTGGACGTTGGCGATCAAAAACAAAAGACCGCTGCTCTGGCTTTGCAGCAGGACCACCAGAGATTCCGGATTCCATTCGGTTCGGTTCACTTTGCCTCATATATGCTGTCTGCTGCTGCTGGGGGGCTTCTTCTTTTAATTTGCAGAACAGGTTTGCTGCATGCTCTTCGCCTGGCGGATTAAGCGATTAAACAAATTAAAACAAATTACTTTTTTGCACCCACCACGGCGACGATCAGCATAAAATTAATAAAAATTTGCCGGCCATGGCGTCAACCTTAAATATGTCAATGGCATTACGGAAAAGTTAAGACCTCATTTAATTACGGGATTTCATAAAAGGAATTAAAAAAATAAAATAAAAAATTGGTGAAGTGAGCTCCTTTGCTTTGTATTTACAATAAATATATTTCAAAATGTAAAATCAAATGCTTAAAGGAAAAACTGAAAAATTTAATATAAATTTCAAAACTTTATTAAATCTCACGTGTGTACTTATTTACTCATGTTTTAACTATTTAATATATTGGTATTAAATTTAACTATATATTATGTGAATAATATAATTTTATTTTGGTATCTTAATGAGCACAGTGCACATTAAACATTTATGAAATATCTATAAAACTAAAACTAAAAGAATATGCATTTTTACATTTAAATTTTAATTAAGCTAAAAATGTTTTGTAAACTTGCTGATTTCATTTTTGCTAGTGTGCCTAGAAAATGTTTGATATAATAAGGATATAGTGATATATATTTGTTATCACCTCTCTCCCGCTGCCCAAAACACATTTTGGGTCTTGTGCGCGCTTATAGGGTGCGCAAGTGGATTGTTTCGTGGCAGGTTGCTCTGTTTATATTTTGTCAGCTCATAATTTGTTTTGGCTCGAGCAGCGCTTTTCCTGCCCGGCGCCCACAAATTATGAGGCCCAAATGGCAATTATAATTATTGTTAACGGTTTGTTTATGCAGCATTAGTTGGCTGTTTAGTTGGTATTGGCAATGCCGAAAAATTTATTTTAATATTTATGCAGCGAAGTTCATTAAAACGCAAATTTACGATCCGCCTCGAGGCTGAGGTTGCAATTCGATTCGGCATTTCAAAAGCAAAACTTACAAATTTATAGCAACTTTGGAACTTGGCAATTGTTAACAAATTTATGTGTACCTCTAGTTGATATTGCGTATGCGCCATGTGAGTTTATAGCGGGCGCCCGCGTGTGCGGGTATAATTTTCCAAAATATTGCGCATACGCCGCGTGGTTAGCGAACAGTTGCCAGGTAGACTTGTGGTCTTGCCTAATCACTGATACTAATTAAGAATTCACAAGACTCTTTTATGAATTCAGCTCTAAGCTTATGGATTTTATTTTTATAGCTCCGTTAATTAACACACTTCTATGAATGGATTTAGTTTTTATTTTTCTTTACGTTTATTACTATACTAATCAAAACATTTTTTTTAAATGTGTCACGTGCTTAATATGGGTCATTTGTGAGTTATTGAGTTGTACAAAGTTGGAATTTATTGAGTGTCAGCTGCTAATCAATTAACAACTCCCTGAATGAACTTAATCGATTGTAGTTTTACTCAACTGCAAATTGCAATAAAATACTAAAAGTCATGGGATTGTCTAGTCCAAATATAGATGCCGGAAGAAAAGCAGATAAGAATATTATTTAACTTATTTTTGTATATTATTAATATTATGATATAAAATCGGTTCTCCTTATTGCCCTCACTTTTTATTTTAAATCGGTTTCTTAATTTCCTAATATCCATTTTTCTTTTCAATACTTTTATGTTTGTTAAATAAATTAAATTTACCTTATTCACTAATAAATGCTAATAAAGAAGACGTTGATGAAGTCATACCAACAATGGTTACTTTATCTTTATGTTTATCGATTAACATCCTTTTACCCCGCATAATCAATTTCCTTCGTCCGTTTTACCACATTATGTAAATGCTTTTAAAGCTCATTTTCATTTATGGTCACTTAAAATCTGAAGTATCCTTTTCTTTTTATAAATGAACACTATAATCGATATTTATTTATCACTAAATCACTAAATCAGCATTTGCATGATTCAGTATTTTCCTTATTTACATCCTACCTATTACTTACCTTTGACCTTATGAAACCAGCTTCTAAATATGCATTGTTTATTTATAGAAATTACTTTGTCTACAACCTCTATTCATGTTAATATTTTAGTGACATTCCCTATTTTTGCTTAGTTCGGTTCGGATTGGGCATACTTTATATAACGCGTAATCAATTTACAATTAAGTGACCTGATTTAACACCGGAATGACTAAAAAGCAACCTCGGGCTGTTTGCGGCAGTTTCAACTGCCCCTTTACATACTTTCCGTTGTTGTTGTTATTTGGGTTGTTGTTGTTGTTGTTGGTGATGTTATTGTTGCTGCTGCCTGTCAATGGCACTCAGTCGCTGAATGCAGGGCATGTGCTGCATGCGTTTAACTTTAACATGACAAACCGCAAACTCATAATACAACATTGGTGACATACACAACAACAACAACAGCAACACGAAACTAAAACAACAGCAACAACAAGCCGCAAGCAACAGGTTTCAAGTTAAGCAACCACAAAGTCACAAGCCACAACAAGGGAGCGTGGGGAGTTGGGGTTGGGCGAGGGTAGAGTTGAAGAGTTGAAGATGGAGCCGCCACAGGCCGCCGACCGCAGGCGCAGCTCAAGTGCTGTTGTTGTTGCTGTTGCTGTTGTTATTGCAAGTACGTAACCCTCCCGCGTACATCTGGAAATCTGTCGCCAGCTGGCCAAGCGATTCATAATATCATATTTCACTTCCTTCAGGATATCATAAAACTTGGCGCATTGCATTTGCCGTAGCCGGTTGTCAACATTTATTGAAAAGTCGTGCCGATTTTATAGCCATTTTCACTGGCTGGCAACGTGGTCGCGTCGTCGGCATTGGCATCGCGTCCCGCCGACTCAAATGGATTGGAATGGAGCGCCAGTTTCTTTCTCTCTCTTTGTGGGCTTAGTTTTTATGGATTCTTATTTCGCAGCTATTTATCTCGCTTAGTTGGTATTTTGGCGTAGATTAAGTGCACTAAATACCCATTGCCAGCAGCAGCAGCAGCAGCAACAGCAGCCACTAGAGCAAAGTCTGTGCCACAGACAGGCCACAGACGGTCTGCGACTCGGAGTTGGAGTCGACTCGGGAACTGCTACGCAAATACTTGCTTGTAGCATAAGGAGTTGCATTCGTTTATTTATGAGTTAATATACATGAATTATGACATCAAAGGCCCCACAGCAGACTGAAATCGAAAACGAAATGGACTTGCGCCGCATTCCCATTCCCAATAACAGCAACAGCAACAGCAACAAGAATCGCTTCAGTTCCAATTGGACATTGGAGTTGTATTTTATTTGATTCCGTTTTCTTTTTTGGGGCACTGTGCGATATTTGGCAAAACGTTTGTTTTGACACGCCGCGTGTCTAACGGGGCGACTTAATTGAGTTTCTGGCCGGGAGCCGTTAGCTGGCAGCTGGGGCGGGGACCACACGCAAAGTGGCCCGCGAAGCCGGAAACTCCAGCCGCTGAGCCGCTCAGCTGGCGGTTGGCGAAGGTTGTGTGAAAAACGCCGAGTTGGACCGCTGTTGGAACCTGGCGGGCATTTATTTTCAAATAAAATGGAATATTTTATGACTAAACGTCAGCGTGCGCAGGCAACAATAGCGAACGGCAACAACAACAAACTATTACCAAAAAAATGTTCGAGCTTCTGTTGCGGCTTTGCGGTCGGTCCAGAGCGGCTTCAAGCGAAGTTCTGCGGCCTTTGCCTTTTTAGCAGCGCATCTCGACCTGATCTTGAATTGGACTCGAATTCAAAAGACGCAGTTGTTGTTCTTGTTGCCACTCCTGGTGCGTGTGGCATGTTGCCATTTGAGTTGTACATGTGTTTGCGGCTCTTTTCAAAGCTATGAATTTAGCCGCTTCTTTTAAGCTTTATTTTTTTTGTTCATTTTACTTTTTCTTTATTTTGGTTTTTGTTTTTGGGTTTGCTCTACTTCAAGCCGCAATTAGTTACAGCTGCGGGCGCGCTCTGCCGCGGCGGAAGGAAGTATTAGTCAGAAGTTCGATTTCAAGCTGGTGGCGCAACATTCAACGGCAGCGGCACGTGGAACGCTTTTGAGAATTTCGTGCGTTTCTGAAAACCAATGAGAATGACTCATCGTCGGCGACTGATGACGTCGACAAATTTGAGCCACTGTGACGCATGTGTTGTGTGATAAAGCGAACATCTGAACTTTGAACAGAGGAAGTGTACGACGAATTTAAAAGGAATTAATGAATAAATGCATTTCTTAGAAGAAAACCATTTTTACTAAGGATATTATTAGGCTTAGTTTACGCTGTCTAACAATATACCAGTTTTACTTATAACTATAAGTAAAACTGTTTATTTTATGTCTTTAAAACAGAATATACCCATCGAAAAATACAATTATGCAATTATTATAGGTCTGTAGCATGGGTACCGATATTAACTGCTAGCTTAGCCTATATATTTATTGATGCGTGTCAATGTATGTAGCTTAAATAACAACGATTTATTGTCATCGGTTGCATTTGTCAGTCCCGATTTGGGCTGAAAGGCGCATATTAAAAAACCGCAAAAACCGTCAACGTTAGGACAAAATGCAATGAGAGGTTTCTGTGGTCTTTGGCCGCAAATATTGGGTTACAATTTCCCCATAAAAATGTCGAAAAAATGCGCAGATGAACCCTCGGACTCGGACTTCGACAAAGATTAGATCTGCCATGCGCAAAAAAATATTATGATGCGGCGACCGCAAACAAACAAAGCCAAAGTCGAGATATCAAAAGGGCAACACACACAAACACACAAGCACACACACAAGCGCACACAACCTAACTGAAACTGGATGGATGGCTACCAAATCTGGCTGCTGAATCATAGAAACATAAGCGATTATAAGCGATCGCCGAGATAGCCCATAAACTCCACATGAATATCATAAAAGCTGAAAACTTGAACCGAGCCGGCAGTTGAACAGTTGTTTATTTTTTATTGTACATACATATAAATATATATATGTTTTTTTTGTGCTAATTTGTGCAGGGCGGCTGCCAGTAGGCATTAATGTCGCTCAACTGTCGCCAGGGGCTGAGCCGAAAAGCGAGGTATACGCACGGGCCCATGGCTCGGGTCTAGGGCGATCCAACGTTCGATCCACTGTCGGCTTAGGACTCGAACTACACGCGAAATCGGTTGACAAAGCGTTTGCAACTGGAAGTCGAACTGGAACTTAGTGCAGGGGGTTGCAAGGGGTCTGAGAGGGGTTGATCGTCTGGCAGATGACTTCATTCGCATTTTGTGCGTTTTGTACGCCGCCTGATCGCAGTGCCAATTTATCGATCAACACGCTTAAGCGCATTTCTCGGCCAGTCGACAACGATGACGATCACAACGACGCTGACATTGAGGGCTTTAATTTGCCCCTTGCCCCATTCCGCATCGGCTTCTGCTCCAGCTTCTGCTGCTCGGCTGGTGAGCTTGATAAGCTTTATTGATGCGATTAGCGAAATGAGCTTTGCCAGCCGCACATCAACGCATCCCAGTTCGTCCTGCTGTCCCCGCTGGGTCCTCAAGCGAAAATGCTAAAATCGACAACTGACATTTCTCATTAACAGTTTTCTCTTTCTTTGGCCTGTTTTCTTTTAAGTATTTTTTTATTTTCGGGCTATTGACTTGTTGCATTTTGTCAAACGGGCCAATGAAGTCATCTATAGAATTATCTTGGCACTGGGGGGAAAGAAGAAACTGTTTGGCTTCCTTTTGATGAGGTTTACAAGGCAATTTTATTAGGAAGAAACCAAAGCTCCAAGTACAAGTGTACAAGCTTTGTTTGCCTTACGTAAAATGGAAATTAGGTTTAGCATTTAGACCTCATTCGGAGATATTTATAGGAATTTTATATATTTTTCCACAATTTTTGTATATTTAAACACACATTGCCAAAATGTTGCATGTCATGTAAACGTAATATATAACATTTATTTTTTGTATAAGTATTTTTTATTTAACTCTTATTTAATTATCTTGAATTATAGTGGTTGCTGATTTGGGAAACAAATCATTTTTACGGAATTTCTATTATTGTTTTAATTTTTATTTTCTGAAACCCAATAATATATTAAATTCAATAAAAATAGAGCAAATATAAATAATAAAAAAATAAAAAATGTAGTAGAAAAGCTACTTATCTAATATTTTATACCAAATGTTATTGTTTTACGATTAAAATTTTTGTACTAGAAGTTAATTTCAAAATATTTGATATTAATTGGTTTGTATAGTGTATGCTCATTTAATTTAAATCGTTTCACTTATAGATTCCTCTCCACCAACATGTATTTCAATATTTGCCCGCGATTCGCAAAGTGTCACTAATAAACATTAGTGCTGCTGATCCAGGGCTCGTCGTGGGGAGAGGCAACAACAAAGGCCAGCGCCAGATTACTTAATTCCCAAATTGGCCTAATTCACGCGCCAAAGTGTGTTAAATTGGCATTGGGACTGGAACCGGGCACTGGCATCGAGAGAGTGCAACTGAGAGTGGAATGAAGCTGGACCTGGAGCTGGAGTTGGAGTTGGAGTTGCGGGGGCGCCGAGCTTCGGGCTTTTAGCATATATGCCACCCGTGACTGGCCGTGAGTGCCCGTGACTACCTGGAGCCCGATGCCCAAGACCAGAGACTTCTTCTTTTGCATGGCCAATCAACGCCCAGGGCGCTGTATCTGTATCTTTTACTCGCTCAGCGTCTGCCCGATTGTCTGTGTGCATGTGAGTGTGTGTGTGTGAGTGTGTGTGTGTGTGTGTCTGTTGATGACTGCTATCAGGACTTGGACTCGATTAGAATGTGCTGGCAGACGCATCCGGAGGTCTGCCGGTCGCAGCGAATGAAGACGTTTCGTGACTGTGTCGGCATTTGGCGTCCAGGCTCAGCTTTGCTCTTCATGCTTATTATTGAAACTCAATTTTGTCGGCGCGTGTAATTTGCCATTGCCTTGAATTTGGCATACGAATTTGTTGCGCAGCCGCCAAGCAAATATTTGCCAAGTCCACAAAAGTGCCCTAGATGATGATGATGATGATGATGATGATGGTGATGGTGATGGTGATGCGCATTGCTGCATGTACCCAGCTCTGGCACTTCCTTCCTCCGGCTGTGGCAGCTTGCCACATCAAGTTGCAACTACATGTGCGTTCATCGAACGGGTATCGAATAACCCAAAGAGCGGCCGTCTCCAAGAGCGGGCCATACAACATAATTAATAAATACCATCAACATTGATTAACTCAACTAAGCTAATAAAATCATTTGTCATACGACTGAACCTTCGACTAGTTAACCAGATACAGTGCCTGCTCCTCCTGCTCCCGCGCCTGTGGAGTACATAAAAATCGCGTGACTAATTTTGAAAATTAAAGCCCCAACGCAGCAGAGCTAACCTGGGCAACTGAAGCTACAGCTCCAGCTGCCCAACGAGCGTGTAAATAGCGCAAAAATTAATCAGTCGTAAAGAGCAGCGAGGAGCTGCGGAGTGGCGGCGCAAGGAGTAGGCAGACAGGAGTCAGGAGTCTAGAATGCATCGCAGTCGACTTGAAGCAACAACAACTCGAAACAAGTAAAGTGGCTTAGTCGGGCCTGGCCGACTACGAGATACTCTGCGTACAGTTAGAGCTGTTGAAATTGAATTTTAAATGGCTTTAATATTTATATTATCTTATTTATACACATATATATATATTATTTAGACAGCTTTTTAAATTGGATTTTAAATGATTTTTATATGTTGATCATCATTTTAAAATTTATTTATCTATATTGTAATTTTATCTCATTTTAATGGTATTTATCCAAGCCGGATACAATTCAATGAATTCAGCTGTTGAGTGCTTCTTCATGGTCAAAGTTGGATCCTTCTGCCTATAAACCGTTATACACACTTTTGTTGCGTACAGGGTATAATGAAAAATGAGAAAATCTGGAAACACGCACTAACAAAGCAACAAATTGAAACTAAATACTTGCAACTTGCAACTTGCAGCCAGGTTCGAATCGGAGCCGAAGTCGGAGTCTGGTCAGGCGTTGCCTAGCCGGCGGAGATAGCTGATCGTTTGCCTCTGTTCATTTAGCTTGAAATTGTTGCAATCAGTGCAGCGGCCGCTTTTAATTGCCATCGAGGGAGAAAGAGACGGGAGAGAGCACGAGCGAGACGGGGCAATTGCCAGAGCGAGAGAGCGCAGCTGCAGCACAGCTGCGACAAAAAGCGACTGGCCAAATGCCAGAGATGCCGCAGCGCTGGAGACAAGGCGACGACTTTTGTTTCATGCGGAAATCGCGACTTGCCCCAATGTCCCATTGTCCGTGGGCTAGCGTTGCGGCAAAGGAAATGCCTTAAATCAATTAGTTGAGCACTAATTGCCCCAATACCTTGTGGCATAGTTTGCCATTTGCCCGGCACCTGTTCGAGCTCCACGAACCTGGCCCAGGCCCAGGCCGCGTCCTCGGTCTCGTCTCCCTCTTCCTGCCCGGCCATAACTGGCTTAATCTCTGCGCGCAAATTCCTGCGGCCTTCTCATTGTTTGACGTTCTTGTTCTTGTTGTTGTTGTTGTCTCCTCGCGTTGTTGTTATCTTTCTCACAATCAAGGTGCACCGAGCAGCAGAATATGCGAACACCGCCACCACCGCCACCACCGCCACCACCACCACCGCCAGCACCACTGCCGTTTTTTGTATTCTTTTTTTGTGTGTGTGCGCCCAACAAGTGCAAAAAACTGTCTCAAGTGCCTCGGAGTGGAGTGCCCCAAGCGAAAGGAAAGGAAGTCGTCGGCTTGCCCGGGATGGATCTGGCAAGTGCCCGATATGAGAGCTTTTTGTTTGAGATATGTAAAACTTCCTGTAGTCAAGTTGAAGTTTATCTTTTGCTTTTTAATATTTCTTTTTGTTTTTCTTTTTTTGTTTTTGGGCGTGTCTTCCAAACAGATCGTTATCTGCTCCATCATGCGCGTACATATTGTATGCTGAAAGCATTACAAACTGGATTTTATGGCACCCATAAAGACGAGTCGGGCTTAGGTAAATACAAGTGTAATACTTAAAGATGGGTTCGTGTTCAATTAGCGATATTCCACAATATCCGACAGCAAACGCTAAACTTTATCTTACAAAAATAAATCATTTTAATCATTCGAGAAGTTGTGATAAATTAAGATATAGATTTGGATTAATATCCCACTATAACAATATATGCATATAACTTATTTTTTTGTAATTATTAAATATAAAATACAATTTTTACAGGTCTCCTAATTAGCTGCAAATAATAAATTATTTTGGAAGATATATAATGTTATAAACTGTAAGCATTTGTGTTATTATAAACCTTAATTAGCGACTATAATTGCATTGCCTGCTAACAGAAGTTATAGAAGTGATTTACACGTATAAGTCCAGCTAGCACCCCAATATATTATTAATACTAACTATGTTAATTACGCTAAGCCCGAGAAAACGTATGACTATATTATATTATATAATATTTAAGCACATTTTATTTAAGTTAATTTGCGTTGAAGTTAACAATACATTGTTATAGTCATAATTATATTAAAAGTGTTTACTATTAAGGTCTGCAGTGTCGTGTCTAAAAATCGTTAAGTGGGTTTACTATTGGGGTCTGAAGTAGGAGTTCAATACAAATTTCAAATAGTTTAAATAAACAGCAAAACTAGTTAATGGACAACGTTTAAGTAACATTTTCTTTACTAAGATTATTTATACATATTAAATAAATAAATAACAGTTTGATAATGATGTCTGAAAAAGAAAAATGTTCAGACAAACTTTCAAATTTAAAATGATCGTGTCAATATCGCTCATTTAAAATAAATTTATATTTGAAAAAATTGTAATGTTATCTGCAACGGTTTTGTTTCTGCACTTTTATTGTTAAATGGAAACTGAGTAAACAAGCTTAAAAAAAACGTCATGAACTAAATACTGTAAAACAGTAAAGTTACGACTAAGATTTATTACAAGTTCGAGTTATTAAGAGGATGCAAGTTTTATTCGATTGACTATGTCAATTAACAACCAGTTATGTTTTAAATCTAAGAAACATAATAACCCCCCTCATAATTAACCCCTGGTCTTTAAAATTTTCCTACCGTTTTCTGTTTGCTTTTTTTTGTTTTTGGCAAGGCCACTAAACCGGCAAAATGCAGCAACAAAAACAAACAACAGACAATAAAGCAAAGTTAAACAAAGTTGGCGCACAGGCAGAAACTGAACTCCATGCATCTCGCTCTCTCTCTGTCTCTCTCTCTGTCTCTCTCTCTCTCTATTCTTCTGGTGAGAGAGCGGGTCGGGGGCAACGGGTTCACTTAAAGGGCCAGCGAACAAAGGACGGCGTTGATGTCGATGAGGCAGAGGACAGAGGCGCAATGGACACAAAAGCGCCCCGATGCGCTGATCGCTGAGCAGTCAAAGCCTCGCCGGGCTTAAGGCCGCGCTGAATGAGCAACAACAACAATAACAATAACAGCAAATGTACGCATCCGTTTTGGCCTCTTGCGCTGTGAATTTCGTAGTGGGCACCCAGGCGCGCCCCTCCCGCTCCCCCCGCCCATGGACATGCGCAAACCTGACGCCCATTGAGCGCGCACCTTTGGAATTCGGTGGCCGCGAACGCTGCATAATGGAAGCCAAATGATGGGAAACCTTTTTGCAGAGCCACGAGAAACACTCAAAAAGACAAAAAAACAACAACAGCGGCAGCAGCAGAGAAGATAAATAAATAAATAAGTGCGTACATATAGAAGGGAAAAAGCGAAACAAAAACTTAAACTAATTAGGCATCAGAGACTAAATGAAAGTCGAGCACTCGGTTCGATTTGACTTTGAACCCGATTGTAACTCAATTATGAGCTGCGGCCACCCAGCCGGCGGCTTCTGCATGCCCGCCCCGCCCCGCTCCGCCCCGCCCCGTCCCGGGCTGCCCTCAGCAGCTGTCGCGTCTTTAGCCAAAAATGGCAATGTTTACATGCGTGTCGCACTGGCATCCAATGGACATGGGCCCCATTGGATGTGCCAATGTCCATGTATGTGTTGGCAACACTTTTTGCGTGCCGTTAATTACATGGCCAGGTCGGGCCGGCCGCCCGGCTGGTCTAGTCGTCTGTGGTCTCTGAGGGTCTCTGCGCCTCTCGCCTGGTGGTCTCTGCTTGGTCATTGCTTCCTGGTAGTTCAACTTGTCGCCAGTTGTAAACAGTTAACAGCAGCCGCAGCAGCAGCAGCAGCAGCAGCCAAAGCCGCTGATGATTGATAGCCGTAGGCATGGCCAGAGCTGATACGGGCTCAGTTTTATGGCCGGCAAAGCCAGACTATTTGTCTAATCCATTAAGTTCTCACGGTTCACGCCTCTACCACAACAATTGCCACTTAATTAACACCGAACTCCAATGTGTCGAAAATATTTGGGCCCTTTTGCAAGCGCTGTACGCATAAAGGGAGTCCGAGGGGGGGCCGGTGGGGCTGCTGGGCTGAAAGTTTTGTCATGCCAGCTCTGGCGCGTGAGTCGCATGACAAGTGATCGCAAACGATCTGCGAGCTGGCCGCGGCTCGATATCCATGTCGAACCGTTGCATTTGCCAAATCAAACAGCGGCGCAAACGTGTGGCGTCTGCAATTACGGCACAAAGAGGCGACTCGAGTCGAGTGGAGCGACATGCTCCAAACATGACGAACAACAACTGTCATTGTCACATCCAGCAGAGATGAGCTGGCTGCATTTTGATTTCGTTGCACGTTGCACGCTGCACGTTGCACGCCGCCAGTTGCTGCTTGTTGCCCATTGCCCGTTGCCAGTTGCAGTTGCAGTTGCAATTCATTAAGCCGCCAGACCATTTTGGGACGCGCGTGCGCCGCTTTTGGCCGCCTCTGTGGGCCCACTGCGTGCAACATAATCTTAATCCGCTCGTTAGTTTTATTGATTAGGAGCAATGTCAGACCGCAGCGCAGACGACTCTTTGGAGACAACAATTGTCGCCTCGCTGTGCCATATTTGCGACGTCCGCGCTTGCCACAGACAATGCCTCGTCCACGTCCAAGCCCCCCAACTAGGCTCACTATGCGCCCCGAGGGGCTATGATGGTAAAGCTATTGCTATTGCCGTTGCCAATGGCTAACAACACCTCAGTAGGAGTGTGTGCCATTGTTATGAGTTCTCCGTCGCTGAATCATTTGCCAGGCATTTAAAGCTCTTCTCTAATCACAACTGGCATAATGTGTGGGAGAGAAAAGTTGCCAACGAACTTTGCAAATGGGCTGCAAAAATTAAATCATTCTACTTATTCACGAAGTGAAACGAATATATTGAAATGCTCGTCTGTCCGTATGAAAATATACTGAAATCTATTTGAAAGCTAGATTGACCAAATTATGGCAGATGCATTAAGTAAAGTTCCTGGATTATTAGCTCCCATATTTCAAGCACCCATTAATTTGTCAAAAGTGAACCGATTTTCAAATTTGATGATTTTTTGGTCATATTTTGTGTTTTAGTTTGATATAATATTTGTTTATATTTTGGGGAAAAAATCACAATCTTATTTCTGTATTGTATATGCCACTTCTATCTATTAATGGAGCGATTTAATTAAAATAAAAATTAAAATGATCGACAAATAAGTATTTTGTCTTTACATTGCATTTCTATACATACTAGATGCATTATGCTAAATAGAAGCTTGAGTATTGAATTGGGAAAAATAAATTAATGAACTCCCATAAATTATAAAGAACGCATTTCTCTGACTATTTAAAAGTTAAATTTTTGCTTAAATAAAGAACCACTTTTTTAAGGACGAACCAATTTTATTTCAATCAAATACTCGCCACCTAAAAATGCTAGATAATAATTATTAGAGCCTGCAGCGTTTTAATGCCGCAGGTAATTGAGATAAAATTTTAATAAGTCTTTGTGATTTTTCTTCATAATATTTTAAAAGTAATAATTAATTCAATTTGTGTTGTATATTCTTAACTGGCTATAATCCCTTGTGGATATTGGTCAACATAATGCATCTGAGAAAAGTTTACAATTCGAGATATTTGTTATACGAAAAAAATGAAGCCAATTAGACTTGTTGCTATTTAAATGCAGCACAAGTCAAAAATAGAGCATATGTCAACATTTATCTGCCCAGTTGCTGATAATCAGATATCTGCGGCGACTTCCTCACAACAGAATCGCATTCCGGATGTTTGCTGGTTTCGATTTTTGTTTTCGTTTTTGTAATTCCCACCCGTTTAATGATTGGGAATTGCGGCTGCAGCGTATCAGAGAGCGAAACAAAACTGTCAACTGTGGTGGACACATGTAGCACGATCACTTTTTGCACACATACTGCTCGCGGCTGGCAGATCAGTAGCTGGAATCAGGATCAATGTAAGCCGGGCCACATCAGCATCAGGCTAAGCGGGCCAAACAGACGGCAGCCCGGCCCGGCCCGGCCCGGCCCGGACCGATCGTACCCCGATTCTGATACCGATTCCAGCCGCCTCGTCTAGATCTGTCGCTGTCAGTTGCATAGTTGCCCCGGCAATTGCATGTCCAAGATCTGCAGGCTCCGTCGGCGCCCCCTTCTCCCGCTGCAGCCGGTGCTCATCCTCCTCCGCCAACTCCCTTTGCTGATTGTCGCTGAAAGTTGAAAGCCGTTCGGCGCTGGCCGCTGACAGCGCGGAATTGTCGTTCGCATTGTCAGGGGCCCAGCAGAAGAAGAGACGCCGACGATATACAAAAGATGCAACTGTCGTTGCTCGCTCGTTACTTGTTGTTGTTGCTGCTGCAGCAGTTGTTGTTGCTGCTGCGGCTGCTGCTGCTGCTGCCCGGGCCGCTGACAGGCAGCTACACAAAAAATGCGCTTGGGAAACTGCCACCGAGCTGCTTAAATCAAATATTGAAATACCTCGCACAGCCATGACCCAAGCGACAATGCTGCTCCATACCCAACTCGGCTAGCTCCCTTCGCCCGTCCTCCCGCTTCCACTGCTGTGGCTAATTGCCGCACACTTGAACCAAATAATTGCTCAACAAAATAAATTCCACATTGTTGTTGTTGTTTTTCTTTTTGTATAAAAATTTGTTTTTTTTTTGCTTTTGTTTTTTCTGTTTTATTGATTTGTGTATTGCATTCGCAATTTGTTGTTGTTGTTGTTTGTTATTTTTCTTGATCTTTTTAATACTTTACAATATTGAATGTTGTCTATGCGCTAATATAAATTAATTAGAAATACGTGAATTAGTCAGCTAATTAATTATTAATTATTTAATTATTTATTAGTAATACCTAGAACGCACAACCGAAAAGGCAACATACAAAGGATAAATAAAATTCTGAAGGGGCAGCTATCCGATAAAATTGTTTATATTTTCAATATATAAAAGATTTAATTTCTTTTGTGCAAATTTCATAAATTCCAAAGCAGAAATAACAGAATAAAATAATTAACTGTGTGGCGCCATCTAGCGTGCATTGGTTGTACTCACTTATCTCTTAACTAAACCTAAAACACACACATTAAACTAAAATAAGCTTATTTATGTACACAAATTATGACGCAGGCGCTAGTTGGAGCTGGTTCATGGTTCAAATGCAGAACTGGTTCCGTTCGAATTACGTTTTCCATGCGTAGGGTACACGCGGCGTATGCTTAACATGCGTTTTGCAGCTGGGCAAAGCGAAATGCAAGCAGCGCTGCCAGCGTCAACGTCGCTGTTAACTATACAACATCAATAATCACTAGAGAGCTAAGTCGTTATTGTTGCTGTTAGAAAAAGGTAGACACATAGAAAGAGAGAGAGAGAGAGAGAGCTAGAGTTTCAGCTGCGCGCAATTGAATTTCAGTCTTGTTTTCAATGATTTCATACAATTTTTTCGATGGTTTTCAACAACAAAAAATGGAAAGGGGCGGGGGCTTAAATGCGCGTTTAAAATTGTAAAAACTATGTCTAAAAAAATTACAGCTACAATAATTAAGTACAAACTATATACTCGTATGGGGCTTACAAAACAGCATTGTAATTTACAAAAATTTGCTGCTAGGGTCGCGTATTGCTTATAGAACTAAAAACTGGGCAAAACGTAGTTGTACACTTGTTTTTGTCGTGGCTATGAACTCAAATCCTTGTTATATATAGATATATATATGTGTGTATATATATATAAGTGTGTAATACTGCTAAAAAGTCGGAATAGGCTGTTATGTAAGCTAAGTTCGGGGCGGAGGTCATGGACTTGATATGGACTTTAACTAGGCTATAGTCTATGCTCTTAACTTCTAATAACAAAGGCTAAGCGTAGACAATACATAACACATACACAAAGTGGGAATTGGGATAGGCTAGTGGGGTATATCGGGCTTCTAAGCGGAGGCTCTTACAGGCACGTGTGTATTATCTTCTTGGTTCGACACAGCTTGCACTTGACCTCGCAGCACCAGTGGAAGGTGCAGGCGCAGCGCTCGACGACGACGACCTCTTGTGTGCGATAGCCACGCCCACAGCACATCAGGTCGCAGCCATCGACGCCCAGCGAGGTGTCGTTGCACTGCCGTCCATGGGTGCCCAATATGCCCTGCCTCAAGTTCTTCTCACAGAAACTGGGCGAGGGCTCCAAGTACACAATATCCTTGGGACCTGGCGGCTTGTGTTCCGGATTGTGTGGATTCAGCTGGAAGTGATATCTGCAAAGGAAATAATTTGTAGAACGTGTTTTAGTTGTCATCTTGGGATATTGATTAACGAATAGAAACAAATATTTTATTATATGAAGAATGTTTTGTTTAAGAAACTGATATTTTAATATTTGAAAAACTCTTTTAAGCAATTCTAATTAAAACTACATCCAAATTTTTTTGAATTTTTGAGTATTTTCTCTTACTTCCTTACGAAAATTTGAACTCAAAATTAGATTTGTTTTTGGTATAGATAGTTACAGTTTATAATTTTGTTATAATTTTATTAATTTAAAAAGGTAAAAATACTGCTACTTTTTAATAAGTATTATTATTGCCGGCTGCTTACCTGTTATGCTTGCGTCCCATGCGACCGCGTCCATGTCCGCGTGCTCGTGCGCCCGCCACGGGCAGACTGTTGGGCGAGGGCATGTTGGGGTGGTGCTGTTTGTTGTTGGGATGGCTGTTGTCCAGCAGCAGCTCGGGCATGTGGTCGTTGAGCATGCGCTCCTCGTCGTCGTAGCCGTTGACCGAGGGTGGTAGCCCGTTGCCGCCGCCGGAGACGCCACCCACAACGTTGTTGGAGCCCGCCGCGTTCGAGCTGACGACGGCGACGGCGTTGCTGCTCTGCCGCAGGCTGTTGCTGACCTGGACGCGTGTGGCGCCATCGAAGCGCGCCTTCAGATTGTCGCCTATGACACGGAAATTGGCCAGACGCATCCAGCAGGTTTTCACCGTACACGAGCCGGACATGCCGTGGCATTTGCACTCCTGACGCATCTCCGCTTGAACGTGCTGCAATTGAGGGGACGACAAAGAGGAGAGGGGGGCTTCATTAGTATGACTTTATTAGGTTGCTGCTGCTGCTGCTGTTGCTGCTGCTGCTGCTCCTCCAATATCTTTTTCACTTAATTATTTTGCCGTTTTTTGCCCGCTTCGATTGGCGGCCCGCCTGCCACGTTGTTGCAGTTATTAAAAATCAATAAATGTTGTTGCAACTTGCTGTGCGCATGTTG
This sequence comes from Drosophila robusta, assembly GCA_035043565.1. NCBI lineage: Eukaryota > Metazoa > Arthropoda > Insecta > Diptera > Drosophilidae > Drosophila > Drosophila robusta. The sequence continues at coordinate 3,294,527 of JAWNMW010000583.1, read as the reverse complement.
CATGTTATTGCTGCCGTTGCCGTTGCCGTTGCTGCTGTTGTTGTAATTGGCCTGACCAAAAGTAAGAAATCAACGCAGTTGGGGGGCCCTGGCAGCCAGCAAGGCGCACAGCGCATGATGATCATCGTCGATGGAGCCCATAACAAGTAATAAAATAATAACACAGATGGTGGCCCCAAAGCTCTGGCGCTCCAGCGCAGGAGCCAGGCTAGCTTTGTTGGCTCTCTGGAGCTCGGCTGCACTCAGTGCGCCACTTTCTATGGCCCCACCAAGAGCTAGCAACTGGGCGGCACAGGAGGCGCTGGCAACAGCCCAGTGGCACAGTGGCCGTTGTTAAACGGGCAAATTGCGAAAGCCAGCAACAAAATGTTCTAGGCAATTATATCAAAGCAGGGGCTAAGTCGATAGAACTATCGGCGAGTTCATGTTGAGCCGGTGTGATGAGCGAAGATTTAGGTTAATAAATTGGCAATCAGGGCAAATTGTCAATTAAGACACTTGAGCTGAGCTTCAGTTGATGACTATCGATAAGGCAGTCGGGAACAAGATCGATCAATTGGTAAGTTTGAATAAATAATAATCATAATAAGTAACTTAAGCGATCACTTTTCCAAAATCGAAACCTATATTTAAATATAGTAAAAATAATATATTTTGAAAATTCAGGAATTCCCGCACTGATCGATATATTGATTGATAAATTTAGAACTAAGATAAATTGTCAATTAAGACACTTGCTGTTGCCGACAATCGATAATGCATTCGATGACAACAATTGATGTTTTCAATAATCATAATCGATATTTTACTATAGTAAAAGCAGTATATTTTAAATATGTTGCATGAACTCTCGAACTGATCGATATATGAAATAAATACGTGAAAAGTTGTTTGATGTTTAAAAAGCATCAATGGTAAACTGAAGCTTTGTTTGCTATTTGGAGAGTTTATCCGCGAAATCAGTGTATTTATCTATTCGCGAAAGCTCGCTTGATTGATAAATGATCATCCGATGAGTAATTTCATCCACTGTGCAATTGCAGGCAGCAGCTGCGCTGCGAACTACTTTTTGTGGCGCTCCTCCGGAGCTGGAAGCTGTCAACGATTTTAATATACGAGCTACATGCGCGCAAACGAGTGCATGGGAGACAGTCCCAGTACCGTCTGGCTGCCCGCCCCCCGTGTTGTTGTTGCGGCCCCGCTCGGCGGACAGTGCCAACAAGTTACGGAGTCGCCAATTGGGGCGGAAATCGGCAAGGCACTCGTTGATTTTTATTAGGCAAGTCGTAAATTGTGGGCCAACCAAAGCGACGCTGGCGACGGGCAATAGAAATAGCATGGAGGATCGATAGATTCGATGCGAAAAGTCGATTGGTCCACTTACCGCTCGGCCCGCCTCATTGTTGTGGAGATTCATCTTCTCGCGCAGATTGCGTCCACGCTCGCCGGTGTCCACGAACTCGCGCGAGAACTTGAAGCCGAAGCCGATGTTGTCGGAGCAGCCGCCCCACTCCCAATCCCGGACGCCGGCCACGCTGCCCGCCTGATGATTGGCCTGCGGTGAGCGCGTCTGGTGGCTGTAGTCGCAGGTGCAGGACTCGATGGTGCCCTCGCTGCAGGCTCGCGCTATCGAATGGGTCACAGCCGCGCTTGTGATCGCATAGATGAAGCCCGTCTCACGGCAGCCTGGAAAAGAGAGGGCGAGAACGAGCGTGAGAGGAGGAAGACTGTTTCAACTGTTCTCTGTTTCTGTTTCTGTTTGTGTTTTTTATTTTTGATTTCTTAAGCTTGGCGCTCGTTGTTGGCCTTCTGGGTGTTCCACTTGGACACGACCCCCCAAGACAAGACAAGATCTCAATCTTGCTCAAGTGATTGCGACGTGGGCAACAGTTAAATTCCTTCCTATGAATAATGGCACTTGTCTTCCAAAGTCTGGTCAATTATGACACTTCAAGTTATCACCGCACCGGAGTGCCGCCGGCTGCAAGCTGACGCAGAAAACTGACACAGATTAAACGCTCAACTATAAATTCCAACTTAACACTTTGCCCCATCTACGGGCCCAAACCAACCGGCAGTCGGCCAGACGTCCAGTCGTCGAGTGGCCCTTGTAGAAAACTTTACATTATTCCCATATTACGTATTTTTTTGTTTTTGTCTCTCACTCGTATTTTTAGTAACTGCCTCCGTTTCGCCTGCCCTATGCAGCGAGACCATCACAGATAAAGAACAATGAAAATTGAATTTACATGTTGCAGATAATTTTTCAAGTGCCCGAGCTGCAGCTCAAGAGCCTCAGATACATAAATTTATGTGTGTATCGTGTATATGTACGACACATGAGCGCAGTCAGGTAGCCCTGTACTCATCTAATTTATGAGTACTCGCTACAACTCGCTGGTATTGCCAAGAGTACTACTAGTAATTATTTAGTGTTGATTCGATAGATTTTTAAGTATCAAATTTAAGCATGTTGCGAGTACTTTTAGTTGTTCAATATATATTTTTAAAATATATGTGGTTAGTAAATTAAATAAATTTTAAATATTTGTTTTAAAATCTTCTTTACTTAATATAATATTTAATATTGCAGACACTGTGATCTAAGCTTATTCAAATAAAACTATTCAATTTAATAACTATTGAAAGCCTTGAAGATACTTTTTGACAAGTCAACTTTGTGGAAATCTAAAAATTCGAATTCCGAATTTCAGTTCAGCTGTACAGCATAAATACGTCTTTCCCGACTTGACTGACGATTGATGCAGCTGTGATTGACTGTCGGGCAGGTGACGATTGAGAATGTCAGCTATGAGCTATGAGCTCTCAACTTCCGCCTTAATTTGCCGCTTTGAATTCCCCGATTTCCCGGAATTGTGGCACAAATTTTTATTTTATTTCGTTCAATTCCCGGTTAATGTTTGTTTGTTTCTAGCGTGTGTAATTGTGTGAGTGTTGTTGTTGCTGTTGTTGTTGTCGTTGCTGGTTGGTTTCATTTTCATTTTTGTTTTTGGTTTTGTTTTCTTTAAATAATTTCACGTAAAAGGTAAATATGTGCGATGTTTAATCTGTGATAAGAGAATGCGGTCGGCGCATGCGCAAACGTCGTCATCAACAGCAACAACAACAACAGCAACAACGGCAACAACAACAACAGCAACAACAGATACAACAACAAGTTGACTCTGACTTTTGGTGATTAGCTTAGCAAGAATTCGCGTTACATTGCGTGGCAAGTGGTGTATTGTGTGGTGTGTGTGTGGTGTGTGTGTGCTGTGTGTGTGTGGTGTTCTCTTTTGTGGGTACTACTTTTTTTTACGCCGTGTAAATAGCTTGGCAAATGTTTCGCAGAAACAACGCCGAACAAAAGACAATAAAACGGCGAACATTGAGCAATTAAGTGGTGAAAGAAATGAGTGGCTCATGAGGGACTCATGCGGCCCATTCGACTCATTCACATTGAATAATGGGTGTGTCGCAGGTACTCTTTAATTTGCCAAGGCAAACAAATGCCTCAGTGTGTGTGCGCGTATGTGTGTCTGTGTGTGTGTGTGGGGCGACAACGCCCACAAAATGTTTACGCATGTAATCTGAGTAGCTTTGAACTGCGCCCCTCTCCCCTCTCTCCCTCTCACCCACTCAGCGCTCAGGACTTCTTTAAACTCCTTCTTTTTTGGTTGTTAATTGCTAAACGGATTTCCGCTGCTGCTGGGCGTGGCAAGCTGGCTGATGAAATTGAGAGCAGTAAATGCCACAGCCGCAGCTCCTGCTTCTTGCCCCTGTTCAGGTAGTGGAACCGTTGGGCTAAGCTGCTTAGCCAGGATGGCCGTGGAAGGTCCGTGTCTGTGTCCGTGTTCCAGGAATAGTTTAGACATTGATATAAAAGCCACAGGCAGCCACTTGGGGTGGCTGCCATTCGTCATCCTTCATGATTAGAATGCGCAAAATAAAAAGGTAAGAGGAAAAATCAGCTCAAGAGCACCTAATACCCTAGGCAACTAATCGAGCCAGCCTGTTAAAGCGTGTGGCGTGCCAAATTGACAAGGTGTCACCAATTAGAAAACAAGTTAGTTCAGTTGAGTTGAGTTGAGTTGTCTCCGTTGCCCGCAAATGCCCTCAGTTGACTTCATTTGCAGACCAAAAGGCGAAACAGAAAATAAAGAGAAATATGTATACAAAGTGCCCCGCTGGCTGGACTTGACAGGGTGATCCCTGGTGTCCCAAGGGTATTAACGCACAGTTTGAGAGCCACTGTGCGGTGCAACCCCAAGTGTTAATGGCCTAGGTGTTAATTAGGGCCAAGGGCACATTAAAAATATATACACATAAGTATAACAATAAAAATGGGAAAAAGGAGCGCGATGAAAGTGCAGCGATAAAAAGCTGTCACCAGTCCAATAACCCAGCAATCCAACAATCGAACACTCCGACAATCCAACAGTTCGACAATCGAGAAATCCATAAAATGTGAAGAGAGTGCTACTCATAAAAAGGATGTTAGCTCGTCCGTTGATAAGGTCAAGAGCCAAACCATAAAAGTCAGCTGCCGTCGAGTGAAAGGTCGCAAACGCAAACGCAATCGCACGCGACGCTGCACACGCCCATTCTAGAGTAGAGGACTCTATGGGAATCTGATTGCCAGGTAGCGCGGACAGTAGCTAATAAAACGGCAGGACAGTTTTTCGCCAAACGCAATTCGGACGAAACTGCGGGACTGCTGCCTGTTTACATTTATATGAAAATTATTGTTGACAACAGGCAACGGGAACGGCCCAGACGGACGACCACGGGGAGCGCAAAAAGTGTTGGCCATGGCTCAGATGGTCGCCTGGGACATGGAACTGAAACTCCTCGGGAACTGTCACAGCAGGCGAACAAACGAGCACTTTTGATTGATTTGAATGCGGGCCAGAGGCGGAGACTGAGGCTGACGCTAACTTCGGTGCTGCCAACCTGCGTCAATTAGCATAAACATGCTGAAATGCAAGTGGAGCAAGTGTAGCCGCAGACAATCGAAACAAGGCAATTCCATTGTTCCACACGACAGCGAAAGTGGATCAACATGTGGCAAAGTTTTCAATTGCGCCCAGTTGTGGCAAGTGGCGGATCGTATTACTGCAGCAACAACAACAGCAGCAACTGCAACATTAACAACAAACATGCATCCCACACACAAAGCGACATTTCACAACATAAATAAGAACAACAACAAGACATCGGCGAGTGCCCAAAAACTGAAACCAAAACGATTCGTGTATTTACCAGTTGCAGCGCAAAGAGGCGTTGACAACAAATACTCCGCCGGGGCAGGGCAAACAGATCACAGATCACGGATCAGGTTTCACTAAGGGTAACTCAGCTACTTACAAACGATTTTAGTCTAATAAAATGCTAGAGCAAATTTTAAGACAGCTATTTGTTATTGAGAGTTTACAAATAAACTGATAGTAATAATGAATTGGAAAGCGAAGCCAAGCGAAAGTACAAAAACTATTGTTTTTTTGACGGCCCTGATCAAAAAAATAATCAAAACCAAGTAATTATTCTTTTCCGATCTACATAATAAACTTTTTGAATAACCTAGTTAAACTGTCGAGATTTTAACTATTTGGAGACTACTCCCACACCTTTCCCAACTATTTCATCATCTTACTGCATATCTGAATTTTAGGCAAATATTATTGTTTTAAACATTTTTTAAAAACTATTTACAAACTGTGAAAATAGAAATATTAGTTGGAAGCATTTGAAAAGCTACAAATATCAATATTATATTTGTTTTTATCTAAATGGTTTTTAAAATGAATATGAGAGTAGTAAGAGTTGTTTAAAAAAAAACTAAATAGTAATATTTCAGTCTCTACTTTAAATATTATCTTAATAATAATACATATGCTGGAATTGAGTGACAGTTTCCATATATTCGATATCTCTTCCGAATCTTATAAATACTAGTTGGGGCTTTTGGCATCCCACCATTTAATGATACAACTCACCTCGATCGACGATTTTGCCAAACAGATTCTTGCCCCGCAGGAAGTTGCGCGTTGAGCAATTCCAGCGACGGTTGCGAAACTGGTGCTGGCACTCGCTGATGGCCATGTTGGCGCCCTTGACCAGGGCGCCCAGTACGCCGGGATTGTCCCGCACAAGGCGGCGCTGTTTGCGACGCAGCGTTGAGTGTATGGCGGGGTCCATGTACATGATGCCCGTGCTGATGGGTGAAATGTTGTTGGGTTCGCCGACCTTGGCAATGCCCCTGCGCAAAGTGGAAGAAGAAAGTGAACGGCACAAATTAATAGAACTCACACATCGAGCGAGGGGAGAGGGGGCGTGTCATGACTATTTAATGCTTGACTTGGTTTTTGCGCCTAATTACAAGTGAGGCGAGGGGCAGGGGAAAATCTCGAGCAGCTGGACACGCACAGCAACCGAAAAGGCCGCAAAGACGGATCAACATTTTCATTATATTTATATTTGTATGCGTATGCTTATTTGTTTTTGTTGTTGTTTTTCTATTTTTTTTTCTTTTTTGGCATTATGTTTATTTCCACTTGACTTGAGTTGAGTTGTGTGTTGTTGTTATTCTTGGTTTTTCACTTGCGGCTTTTCCTTTTTGTTGAGCACGTCAATTGCCGGCGTTACTCATGCATGCACCACACACATACACACGCACACAGACACACTCGCACACAACCCCATACACTGACAAATATTTGATGACACTTGTCGGCACTCGCTTCCATTTGCTGTCATCTTTTTTCAAACGGCCTTGCCTACATAAATGTTTTCATTTAAAATAGACACGAATATACCAAGTACTTATAGTAAATACTTTAGTACATTTTTGCCACAGTTGTTGCTCTCGTTACAAATTGTTGTTGCTGTTGTTGTGTTTCGTTGTGTTAAACAACAATAAATAAATATAAACAAATGTTTATTGACAGCGGCTCGTATGCAAATTAATTGCCAGTTCAATTGGCCGTTGATTGCGGTGGGAAAGTTAATATTTTTTCGCGCATTGTTTTCTTATATTTATTTATTTATTTGTTATTGTTGTTGTTGTCGTTGCATTTAAACAATTGCGTAATGCATAAAAAACTTGAACCGAACAACAAACGAAAGTGTATCAAAAAACTCTCGATTAACACAATAGCAAGAGGAGGCGACGGCAAAGCGCAATCGATGCGATTTCGTTCGACGATTCCCAGGCGGATTAAAATCAATGGCAAGAGATTTATGCGAACGCCGCAAAAAACAGGCAGGCATTTTATACATGATTTTTTTCACTGTTCTTTATAGCGAAATTTATGCCGTTATAAAAAGTTATTACGGCACGCTTTTTTGTGTGTGCTTTGAACTCAAATTGAACTTAAATCGAAATCAAGCTAAGTTATGTGGCGCAAATCAAAAGACTTAGGCAACGAACTTGATGTTGAAAGCGCAGCTGCTGCAGTTGCATTTGCCGCAGCCCGTTAACGAAACGTATTCTTGGCACACTTTAATCATGCTTGGCCAGCATTAACTGTGTCACCAACACACACGCATATCATGTCGCATCTCTCTTGCTGCCCCTGCCGCGTTTCCCCCCAGAGGTAAAAGTTGAATGCGCGCTTAGAATATTTAATTGCTTTCATCAGACAAAAAGCTGCTGTTGATGTTGCTGCTGTTGCATTTTGTGGCTTCCGCATTGTGCGTGCTGCACAACAACAACAACAATAACAACAGTGGCAGCCACAATATTTGGTCATTTAAAAGCCAAGACCTTTTGGCATCTTTTGGCTTTGGCTTGAGAAAATGTTGTTCATGTCTTGCGTTAATTTTCGTGGCTTTCTTAACGGTTGCTGCGGCGGCTGCTGCTGCTTCTGTTGCCTTTGCTGCTGGCGCGTGCCTGTGCCCCCAAAGTTTGTTGTTGCTTTTGTTTGGCTGTGACTTTTTGGCCCGCTCAGCGCTGCGCCGTCGCCTGTTTGCGCTTGTTCTTCTCGCACGCTCGCTAATTGCCCGAGCTGTTTGTCCCCCATACGAATTTGTTGATTTATGCAAATGTTGCGTGGGCGCATATCAGCTGCTCGCCGGCCATTTCAATGTCATATGTACGTTTCCCTTGGATTTTCATGCTACTTACCACCACATCGAGCCTCGGCCTCTGCCCGATTTCTGTTTGCTTTCGGCGTCGGCGCTGCATAGCGCCAGCAGGCAGACGATAAATATATAACTTATATCCATGGCAAAGTTTATTTTTTTCACACAAATATTATTGTTGATTTATATATATGGATATAGGGGTGTACTAAAACTGACCAGTTAGTCAGTTTTTTTATTTGCTTTTTGAGATTTGATTAGATTCTTCGATTTGTTGTCAATTGCTGGGTTTATTTAGTTTTGGCATATGCCTGGCTAAATATTTTTTATAGCAATTTCACGTTCAATTAGCGCACTATAAATGAGCCATAATCATCATTAGCATGCGCACAGATATTGATTGGGATTTGTGGTGCATCGTATTGATTTTGGTTTTCGATTTTATTTTCTTTAGGTTTGATCACACGGTTCTACTTTTGTTTATTCATTTGCAGGCACTTATTTGTTTGTGTTTGTTTCACGTTTAAGAAACTTGAAACAGTTTCATGAATGAAAACCGTAAGAACCTCCAACTCTAAACACTTTCGATTTGCTCTACATAGTAGGAGAGTTGACGCGACGTAAGTATTTTGTACGTGGAGTCGGTGCCGGAGCGGAGGAGTGAAAGATTGTTACCCGGTTCAGTGCCAACGCTTAACTGAAACACACGGCCCGTTCTTTTACCTGGACCGATCGAGACTCGGACTCAACAAATAGATTTTTGAAACCTGTTCAGCTGCCGCTGCCGTTGCGTGCGCGTGTGTTGACGACAGCGAATACGAGAGGCGAATGAGCGGCTGACGGACGAGAGTCACAGCCAACAAACAGATCGCAGACAGCCAACCAGAGCCACGACATGACAGTCGCCGTCGTCGACGTCGTCGTCGTCGTCATCGTCGTCGTCGTCACACGAATTGCCGAGCTCTTGCTTCGGGTGCACATAGGCGGCAACCCAGTAGGAAATGTTAGCAATATCCAAATATTGAATTGGTAACATATTGTGAAACTCAATTAAATATCTAATTTAACTTCGCCATAACCATTTATATTGCAAGTAACTCGATTTTTATTAAGCTGTATAATTTCTAAAATATAGTAAGACATAATTAAAATAAAATTTAAATTAAGAAAAATCAAAGTTTATTAACAGTAAATTTTCCAAAATTAAAGAAATTCTATTTTAACAAGAATTTTTCGATTAGCAATCGATTTCTAGCAAGAGAAGCTAGTTTCACTGCTTTTTGCATGCCTGAGTTTCCAGCTGGTGTTGCTCTGCTGCCCGTCAGACGATCAACGATCGTGGAGGAGGAGCAATGCGGTGCTCGTCCAACTCAGCTCTGCTGCAGCGTGCGTGTGAAGAGTGCAGCTAGCGTTAAAACAAGTAGCAAGAGACGAACGCTTGGAGCAGCTGCCGTGCAAGTGTGTGTGTGTGTAGCACTCTAGGTGTGTGGGTAGATGCATTGGTATTGTGTATGTGTGGTATATAGACTGCCTGCGCCCAATAAGAAATGGCGGAAATATTGAAAATTATTGCGAGTGCACTTTTCGGTACCGCAGCCAAGCGATCGTTAGCCCGATTGATGGAATTTATTTCAGTTGAGCTTGTAATTTATGGGTGCGCTAACTGCATTTAATTACACTTATTTTCCACAATTTCACACAAATAACAATAACGGTAAATTAGCATATCAACAGCTTTGGGCTAAAGTAAGTAAGCACCTCTCACAGTGAGATTGTTTTGTAATTTTATATAATATATATTACTTAAAATATTATCATTTATATTATAATATATTATATTATAGTTTGTTACTTACAATTCATATATTGATAGTAAATTACTTTTTTCGAAGAAAACTTCTAATTGTATATCTAAATTTGAAAAAACGAAAAGAAGTGGGTTCATATAATATTATAATATTATATATTATTGTTCTTTTTCTCTCATATATTCCATAACGCAAGCTAAAATTATAATTTCTACATTCTTTGTTATTCTAACTATTTATTTATTATTCAGGATTAAATCGGATTAACATATAGATATAATTAACAGGAACTTATAAACACAATTTATATTTTAAAATAAACAAATTGAAATAGATAAAAAATTATGTATTGAATTTCTTTTTATTTAATTTTATGTAAAAATATTATTATATTTGGGATTATTTATAAAGATAATTGTTTGTTTTATTTCTTTGTGAACATTTTAAAGTTTTTTTACTCGATAATTATAAGTAATTAATAAATACTATTTAAAATTAATATATAGCTTTTTAATTTAGTTTACTTTTTAAGATAAAAATATATATTTTCTTATTTTCCTTATATAGACATAGCTATCTTATTTTGCATGATTTTGTGCAATCGACAAGCAAATTTTCCACTCGCTTCGAAATTCGGAGTAAATGTGTACAATTTTCGGAGTGCTCGCTTATATACTCAGCAGAACAAATGCTCACGCTCTTCGTTCACACGCACGCACACTCTCTCTCGCACACACACAGAGACGTAATCGCCGCTCACCTTTTGCTGCTCTTTCCGAGTTTCTGCCTTGGCTGCGCCAACTAATTGGACTGCAGTTTGGGCATGCGCGCGCCCGCTTGCACCTACAGCGGCTGCCCGGGACGAAGAAGAAGCAGATCCCCCTCAGGCCGTGCATTTGCCATATAGCCATTGCATTCTAGCGCGCAGTGTTGTCGCTGTCGCTGCATCCTCAATGAATTAAATGTATTTTTAAAGATTATGTCAAGCTATTAATGGGCCATTATTTGCGGGCTTAAGGCGACTGCTGCTGTGGCTGCTGCTGCTGCTCGGAGCGCGCCTGGAAGGCACACAAAATGGCGTTCCAGCTGAGGCCAGGGCCAGAGCCACAGCCTGTGCAAATATTGGCACAGTCTGGCATTGGGACAGGGGACGGGCACGCAAAAGAGTTAGACTAAGTTCGATCTATTTGCTTAGGCAACAGCCGCAGACGCGGACACGGACGCGGACGCAGACGCTGGGCGGGCGGATGGTGACGGGGCCGGAGCTGCAAAATTAGCGCGTTCTTATTAATTTTATTGCTGCGGAAAATCCAAATGATGAGAACCGAGTCTCAACACACAGTCTTAGCCTTAAAAACTGACGGACGGAACAGCGCTGCCAACTGAACGGGCAGGCGGGCAGTCGTGTAAACAAATCATAAAAACCGCTGTAGGTAGTCCGCTATACGCTATACGTTATATATGCTAACCTCTGCTCGATCTTCGATCTCTGCGGGGCTCGTAAAGGCGCGCTGTTCGCTTGGTGAGTAATGGCCGATGAGCTGTTTTAATTTGGCCATAATGAAGGCTATATAGATTGGTATTACCATGCGATATGGTTAGCCGCAAACGCAGCCGCGCAACGAGACGTGGCGAATGCGATTTCCGTCGACGACCTTCGAGCGGGATCGGAATCGACGGGAACGGGAACCAATCCATCAAATTTCTAAGGTCACTTGGCAGCAGCAGCAGCAGCAGCAGCAGCCGAAAACCAAAGCAACGCCACAACAAGCAAAATACAAAACAAGCAACCACACAGCGCCCACAAACCCCCGAGGCTCTCAGCTCTCTGCACTCGGCTCTCGCCGAAGGTCAGGCCAAAAGGCTGAACGACAGCGTTGTCCTTGAGCTGTGCTTGGGCAAGGTCAAGCCATGGCTGCGGCCCAGTTTGCAGGTGATTATGAAACAAGTCGCAAAGTCAACTGCCAAAGTGTTGGAAATTCTAATATTCCAGGGGGAGTTGCGGAGAGCCAGGCCCAAAAAATGGCAGCTTGTGGAAGGCGTCGCTCTCAACTGTAAAATCTCGGCTGATAATTGCAAATAATCGCTGGGTAAGCGCAACTAAAATGCTGACTCCTTGCCTCCGGCTCTGCCCGTTGGCAACGGGGTCTCCGCTGTCCGCTGGGGGTAGGCGTGTTTGGGCCGCGTTGCACGTTTACCTGGTGTTGCACGTACAGCATTCAGTTGCTAATCGGCTACAATCGGAATTTATATGGTCTGCAATCATTTGGCATCATTTGCAACTAGCTGCAGCAACAGCAACAGCAGCAGCAGCAACCGTCGAGCGCTCCATGAAGTTGTCAACAGTTGGATTCGCCACGCTGTGTCCTGTCAGCGACAGCGCATGTCCTGCAGGGGTCAGCTTGTGTGTGCCCGGGCTGCCCGTTGTCCTCTTCTGTCTGTTGCCTGATGTCGCACAGGGTGTGAAAATTGCTTCCAAATAAAAATTTGCAACACTCGCACTCGCAGTTTGGGCCATAATGTTTGTTATGCTCGATTCTAGTTGTTGCTGTTGCTGTTGTTGTTGTTGCCTCTGCCTGCTAATGCGCCGTGCAAAAATGCAGCTAGTTCCGCTACGCTTCGACTGGGACCCGAACCTGAATCTCAGCCCGAACCTGAACCTGGTCCCGCTGCTGTCTGCCCAAATGCCCAACTGCTGCGCACTGCATTCGCCGATCATCGCAGCGATCATGCGCAGCTCGCGTCCAAGAGTCTCTCTCTCTCTCCCTCTCCCTCTCTCCCTCTCTTTCTCACTCCGGGCTACGTAGCCGGTTCGGGCCGTTTAGCGAGCGTGTCGCGTCTTTGTTGCCAGCCAATTTTGTTGATTCAAAACAGTTGGGCACTTGCTGAGCTGGCCGGCAATTTTATTGCACTCGATTTTACGCTTAGATCTGTGTGCCAGATCTGCGATCTGTTGGAGCTGCAGCTGATGAACCAGCACTGATTACGGAGTGGGAGTACGCATCCTGCAATGGGCATGACATGAGACGATTATGCTGGCCTATTGTAAATGTTTGTTGGCTATTTCTATAGATCAGCGCGATCAGTTGGCAGATGAGCGACGCTTATGACGGGTAATCTTCGTTAATCTTTGCTGAAAATATAAATACAATATTAATGATTAAAGGCGTTCATGTTGTGTTGTACTACAGAATTTATAATTTATCAATTTATTAATTTAATTAATCAAGAATTTCAATTTTGTTATGATTTGCAAATGTCTCTCAGTATCGTCGATGTCAAGATCAGAAACTTATTGGTTAGAATCACAACAAAATCCAAGGATAACGTCTGATATTTATAATAATAATATAAATCAAAAGGATTAACTGAAAAGTTATTGATTATTATGATTACCAATAAAAAGATTGCAATATATTTTGTTCTATGAACAGTTGATATGTTTTACAATTTTTGAAATGAGAAACAAGTTGAGTTCACTTTAACTGGAACATGCTGTAAGAATTAGTGTTTAGTTGCCTTCAAATTCTATGTCGGTTGTAAAAATCCAGTGCACATATAATCAAGCAGAATAAAATCAAATTTTATAGATGCCACTTTTTTGTGTTGTGGCAAAATGCCCGACATTAACTCGATGACCCCTGCCATTTTAGATCTGTAGACACTGGCAGCCTAATCTGGGAAATCTCTCAAATTGCTGCGCTCTCCGTCAATATGGCTGTGGATCCACACCCACTGGCTGTGGCCAAGTTGGCCGCTGTTAGCCGCTTGCTCTGCCTGTGCTCCCATTGCGATTGCGATGCCTTCGCAGATCTTGTGTTGGCTGCTGCCATTGATGACTCCACATAATTTGCTTTGGCCACTTCCAAGAAGTGGAAAGGAGGTATGAAAAGAGATTTGAAAATAAGCCATAATCAACGCCATCATCATCAGCAGCAGCAGCAGCGGCGGCTTCGCCCTCTCCATTTCCCTCTCTCCTGGCCAGGCCAGACATTTGTCGATGATGGTGGTCGACTTGGCCAATAAGGTAAGAGGTTTGGCTTGCTGCTTCCTCTTCTTTCTACTTGGCTCTGCTTCTACCAAAACAACAGTTAGCACTGATCAACTGCTCTTGCTGCTGTTGTTGTTGTTGTTGTTGTTGTTGTAGTTGCTCGAGGCGTTAATATTTTGTGTTGCCTGCCTCGCCGAATGTTGCGTGTCTCGACTCTGCGACTGCGACTCCGACTCATGGGGAGGTCCATTTTGTTGTTAACTTCACTGCTCTAAACAATAAATTTTGTTGCTCGGCCACTTTTTCGACATGGTTCACGCACTTTAGGCCAAAATATGCCACTAATAACTACCGAAAATGGACGCGGCCAAAACTCTGACTCGGGTCGGCTCCGCTCCATGTTTTCAGCTTCGGATCGCAGCTGAGAAAAATGGGCGTTTAGTTACGCTTTGATGACAGTGTAGAATTTTTTTCTTTTTTGGTTACCCCTGCGTACCTCTCCCCCGGCCGTTGTTGGCCGACAATTTATATTTCCCGTGCCACAGAGAAATATGTTTCAAAAATTATGAGCGCGCATTTTTTGGCTAGTTTTTTCTCTCTATATACATATGTGTTTTTTGGTTTTTGGAGCTGTTAAGTGCCTTTAAAATGTTGAAATTATCTTCGCATGCTTGGCTACATTTGGTGCGGCTGCTGACGGAGGGTAAAAGTAAAGGCAAAGGTGAATGCAGAGGTGTTAAAGTTCTCTTTATCTACTGCTGCTGCTGCTGCTGCTGCATAGTTAGAGTGCTTTTCTTTTGGTTTTTACTTTTCTAATAGCAATTAAAAACGTACGAACCGGAATGCATAATGCATTATCATCAGCTGTGGCAACGCTGGCGGTCGCTCGCCGGCTTCCGGAAACGCGATCTCTCGACCAGCAGCAGCAGCAGCAGCAGCCATAGCTGTGCCCCTGGATGAGGGGTAAGTGGCAACATGGCGCTGCAAGGGGCAGCAGAGCGTGCGGTGGTGGTTGCTGCAAGAGAAAGCCATTTTATTGGTGGTGACAATTTTGGTAACTAGAAATTGGTAGTAAGCAGTATTCGTACGTTATGTAAAATAGTAGATAAAAGAACAGTTAATTTAAAATAAAATTAAATAAATGTATAGAGTTGGACTGATGGCGAGAAAGCCCTAAGAGGCTCTTAATTATCTAATTGATCCATAATGTGTATTAAAAATGTATAAATTTAATGAATTTTGTATAATTGAGTTCCTAAAGTATTCTATGTATAATTTGTCCATTTTCACAACAAAAAATTTATTCAAGCAATATAAATAAGTTTTACGATTTATGTCGTTAAATTTTTTAAGTTTTTCCAAAGATGTTTATGTTATTGCATATTGTTTAATAACTAATAATAATGCTACAGTCGTAACTCAATGCCAAAGTTCTTCGTGTGGCACTTTGTGTTAGGCTCATATTCAGTTTGGGATGCCGATGCCGGTTCAAATTCAAGTTGCATGCCACACGTCAGCACTTGAGGATGCAGCCGATGCGTCCCGATGGAAAATGACCGGTGAGGACTTAAAACGCTGAATGTAAGCTGTAAGCAAACAGGGACTTAGTGAAGAGTCCTACTTAAAGACGACTGTTGTTGACAGTGTCTGGCAAAAGTCAATGCACGCCGGAACCGGATCCTTGGCCAGGGGTTGTGGGCACGTGTAGTCTTGTACTTATCCGTGCGTCTCAGTTTTTTCCGCCGGGCCACTTAAGCGTATAAAATTTCCAGATGCTCGAGGGAAAACTACGCCTAATGAAAACATTTTCAACGACACTTGCATAAAATGTGGAAACTTATTAACTGATGCCCAAAATCTGTGACCGACCGCCAAGTTGTCGCCGGTGTCATGAACGGTGGAAAAACGCGAACGTGTGAAAAACCTGTGCGGCACCAAAAACAAACCAACAACATAAACAACAACAACACGCACCGAAAACTCTCTCGAGGATTTGGCGAGACACAACAACCAAAAATAGTCGAAAGTCATGAATGAGCTGAGGCGGCTGCTGCTCCTCTGTGTGTGTATGAGTGTGTGTGTGTGTGTGTTTGTTTGTAGTCTCTAATTGTTGTTGTTGTTGTCATCTAATAATTTAAATGACTTAATTATTGCGTCAGACTACAAACAACAAAGGCGGCGGCACGCGCAACACCTCGGGCGCCACCTTTGGATCTCCATGTGGGTGCGGGTGTGTGTTGTGTGTGTGTGGCTGCATTTCCTGCACTTATTAATTTTTTTGTGGGGCGTCAATTGGAATCCCCACATTAAACGGTGCATTTTATGGAGTGCGAATCGGTGGCCGATTGTGTTCTTGGGATTTACTTCGACTTCTTTTTGGCGCCAAGCATTCGTCGCGTCTCTACGACGCCGTCGAGCGTTGCCTCAAGAGTTGTCCATCAGCTGCCCGACCTTTGACCCGGGCCGCCACAAAACACAATGCACGCCACGTACGAGGACGCTCGATCAAAAGTGAATCTCGGCAAACGCCACATTCGTTGCGCCCTGAAGGATACGAAAATCGATTTTGAGTGTCCAGCTGCTCCCTGCGGCACCCTCCAAAAGCGGCTCTCGTTGTTGTTGTTGTTGTTTGACATGTGCCGACAAAAGCCGTGAAAAATAATGACCCCGAAAACAACTTAATTATTTTGTGTGTGCGAGTGTGTGCGAGTGTGTGCGTGTGTGTGTTTGTCCGTGATCTTCCTGGAAATGCTCGGCGATCGGTAGCGCAACAATTGTGCCAAAATGCGGCCACATATTAATTAGCTATGGCCATCTAGAGCGCAATAGTCCTATTTCCAGGAAGCCAAAGCCCTTTGGGTGGTCTACCCCCTCTCTCAATCGTTCTCTCTCTCTCCCTCTGTCTATATATCCCTCTTTATTCATTAGAGTGTGTGATCGATTCGTATCTCGTGACGATCGTGAGGCGCGACTAGCTTTGTTGGCTTTTCCCACACTTATTGACAGGCCGCGCAGCTTAAGGCCATAAACAAATAGACAAACAGTCGCTGCCAACGACGACTCTGAGTGGCTTTTGGCCAACATCAGAAACTAGTCGTTGCTGTTGTTGCCCTCGGTGTTTGGTGTTTTCACACACTTTCGGGAGAGAGTTGCTCGAAGTTTGCACGAACTTTGGTCTACAAAAGAAAGGCAATCTAATTTACCCTTCTCTTAAGGTGGATAAGCTTCTAGGAATATAGATAGTAGATAATCTATGGATGCGAATGAACAATTTTAATCAACTTTCATAATAAATCAAAAATCCGTAATGTATGGAAAGTATAAAAAATAACTTATTCTCGTTATTTTTTTTAATTATCATTATTATATCAATCTACATAATATAATTGTGAAAGATATTTTAGAGCTTCTTTAAGCCCTTAAGCAACTTGAAACTTTACAGAAATTATGGTTATTACCTGAATTGTAATGTATTTGAAAATTTTAAAATACAAGTAAGAGTATTTCAACTTTGGCTTTAAATTTAGTTAGTTATTATCATTATTAAGATTTTCGTTTTTTGGCTGCTGTTGCTTCTACCAAGGCGGTACTTGGCCGGTCTAGTAGCCTTTGTGTGCTTTTGGCGTTCCAAGGCGTTAGCAGTGGCAGCAGCAACTTGTCTTTAACTGTTATTTACCCAGCAAACAGCGAAGATGAGGCTGTGGCTGCCGTTGGCTACCGTCTGGCGACAGCTTTGTCATTGTGCAATTAACGCGCAGAAAAATTTAAATTAATTGCCTTCAAAATGGCGCCAATAACAAAAAAACGATGATGAGCGACACGCCCAGCCAGCAAGTTGGAGAGTTGACAGACCGCCAGAAGACAGCACCAAGCCCCAGACCGAGATCTCTTTGGCCAACGGATGGCGTGGTGCGGCAATCAAGGCCGTTGAGCAATGAGATGGGCGTGGTCCTTGCTAAAGAGTCCAGAAAACTGCTAGTCAGAGACTGAATGATGAAACCGAAGAGCTTCTGTTATTCATAGAATAACTATAAATGAACCCTAGCTAAAATGGAAATTTCTTTTACTTTTGAGCTCAAATTGCGATCTAAATGAAAACATAAATACCCAAAAAGTTAACTTATTAAATTAAATAGGTATTTTATTCCCGTTTTATTGCTCTAATTTTACTATCTATAAAATAGAATTTAAATTAAGATGTTAATTATAACTTTTCACAGAACAATATAAGCGCAAATTAAAGTTTTGTTAACAATTGGCTTAAATAAGACGGTGCCAATTATTTTTAAAATTTAGTTTATAATTTTTTAAATCGACCATTACGACCTTTAAGAACTTTACTCATTAAAAAGAAGGACTTAGCACGTTTGTTGCTGGTAACTTATAAATAAAATAAAACTATTTTCTAATTGTTAAACTTATTACAACCAAAGTAGTACGCTTTTGACACCTCACATCAGTTATAAAACTGCAATATATTAAGTACATTTTTGCATAATACTATTATCACAAGCAGACGTGGGGAACTTGTTTTATTTACAATAGTATGAAACATAGGACGGTGCCCTTTTCATGAAACATAACAATTTTAATACAATTTATATAACTATGCCACCAAATATTTTAATTAGTTTTGAGCGGTATAAAACATCCTAAAATGTTCCCAAGCTAGATCCTTGGGAACAAGCACATATCTCAGGCAATTTACACAATCGCAAATCGAATCCCTTAGGATAGTACCGTGCTAGATTTGTTATTCTGGCTGTTGCTGCAGTTGTTTCTGTTGCTGTTGTTGGTCTTTTCTCTTGAATGAAAGTTATGCGCCGCAGCGCAGTCACTTTCTCCCCATTGAGTTGGACGGGGCGACGTCGGCGCATATAAAGATGCGATGATTTTGGGTGGCATTTCGTGGAAAGATAACGCCGAAAGAACTGAACCCAAAGAGGACACATCAGTTGCTGCCGGTTACCTACACCTGGTCGCATGGGCTGCTCTAGTCCAACCCATTCGAGGCACACTAACAAAATTAAGACATAAAGCGTCACAAATCGAAAATTTCGAGCAGCAGCGACGTCGACAGCGACAGCAACGGCGACAGCGACAGCGACAGCGACAGCGACGCCAGCGGCAGATACACAGCGACGATAAGCGGCCTATCCAATATACAGGTGATAATTATATAATTTGTGACGGATGGACAAGCACATAAAAATGTTTCATTTGGCTACAGAATTTTATAGTTTCTTTTCCCGATCTTTTGTCTTTGCTTTTGTGTTTGGCCCTTTGTTTTGGGACGCTTGTTGTTGTTGCTGTTGACTTTGCCCACGACAACGCTCTTCGAGAGCATGTTCGGGGCTAGAGGCACACACTGGGTGTGGCTGGGAAAGTGTCGGAAAGAGTGAAAATTGTAGCACTGGGTGGGCCCGTGGGAGTTTTCTCGGTTGTGGAGAATTCTTCCTTAGCCTTTGGCTCCGTTCGTGCTTAATTGTCGTCTTGCAGAATTGTGGAACGTCGCGGATTCCGTAAATTTCACATTCGTTCCGACGGCCAATGGGCTATTCGTCATTCGCTTGTCTCGCGCACCCATGATCATCAGCATGATCATGATCACGATGCTCATCATTATCTGGCTTTTTTTGTGAGATTTAGCAAAAATTGCTTTTTGTAGCCGACGTTCAGTTGGGATTCGCTTTGCGTTCTTTTCACAGCATTTCACAGTTTTTGCTTCCAATATTAATTTCGAAAACGTTTTAAATGGCCCTGGCTGAGACGCAGTCCAAGTTCACGACCAACTCCAAGTCCAACTCCAAGTCCAACTCCAAGTCCAACTCCAACTCCAAATCGAAGTCCGCACCGTGTCTTCAGCTATGGTTGCGGCCATAATTTTAAATATGCGCTGGGCGCAAAAACTGCGCAAAGCCCAAAAAATCTTTCTTCTTGTGACAGTTTGCACAGCCATCAAAAAAATAAAAAAAAAAAAAAATAAAGAAGCAGAAAGAAAAAAATTAAATGCAGACAGCAAAAAATCAGCTTGATGATAAAAAATGTTGCTGCAAGCATTTTTGTGTACGCATTTCGTTGACAGACGTTACTGGGCATAGTTTTTGTCGCCAGCGAATCGGAGGAGCCTCAGATTGGGATTGGCTTTTGGTAAGCGTGCAATTCTCCGGAGACAGGTCGCAGGCGAGCAAAAACTAGAGCGCTTTCCTGAGATTTATTTCTTTCGTTAAGGATTTCTGCGGCATTTTCGGAGTTTTGCATTGCAGATCCTGCGCACAGATCCGCCAAAAATTCGGGCCTTACTCATGCGTGTTCGTCATTGTCATTGTCATTGTCATTATCATCAGCAGCGGATCGCATTGACTGACTGACTGACCGACTGTCAGTCAGTGTTTCAGTGGCCCCGCTTTGCAGTCAGCTCTCGTCATGGCATCGTGGCAAATGTTTAACATTTGTACGCCTGTTTTTTTGTTGTTACTTTTTTATAAGCTTTTTTTTTAGCTTTTTTCTGCATCCAAGTTTGGTTTTTCGCTCGTGGTTTTTGTGCTATAATAATGAAATATTTTTAATAAGCTTTCATTCATTTTTAACGAGGGTTCCACATTCTATAGCGACATTCTGTTACTGTTGCTGTTGTTATTATTATTTTGCTGCGAAATCGCTTTTGATTCATCTAATGGATTTGGTCGCTGATCGAAAGGCACTCCTGGGAGTAACAACCATTTTATAATGCGTATATTCAATCAAATTTCAATTGGTGATTGAAATACCTGAATATCTACTGTCAACTCTTTATGAAAGCTACTCTGTCAAATTATATATACTCAGGTAGATCTCTTTAAAATTCTATATAAAAAATAAAAATTTAATTAATTATTATTATCTTGTAACTTTTAAATATACGTTAAAAAATAAGAATTATTATTTGAGCAATATAAGAAATATAGAAGTGGATAAATTAAAATGCAATTTTTAAGCTAAAACTAACGGTCTTTAAATATTTTTTTAATAAAGAATACAAAAATTAATTGACTTACAAGTGTACATAAATATGTATATCTGAACATCAGCATAGTTTATTATTCAAACATTTAATTATTAATTTAACAAAACTGAAAACTAATAAAATATTAAACAAGAAAGTTGCAGTCGGACATAGCTGACTGCGTAATACTCGTTCACAGTAGTCTGTACTTAATGATTTTCGAAATATTTTTTTTTCAAAATTTAGAAAAGCGAATTCATATTATTAATCGACTGTGGTTGTCACAAATAGTATAAAAAACATTAAACATTAAAAGCGATTCTGAAGGGGTCAGATTTTTTGTCAAAAATCATGCAAAAATTGACAAAAATTTTGACATGTAAAGCTCTCGGATCCATATATCCCATATTTCAAACGCCCAGAACTTTGTCAAAACTGAAGCGATTTTCATGGTTGATGGCATTTCTTTCATGGTTTGCCCTCTAGATTGATTCTGCATTTAAAATATATGCGTTATTGAAAATAAATTTTTTTTGAATTTTTTTGGAAAAAAAAGCATGTACCCCCCCCTTACTCATTTTCAAAAAATTTTTTTTTTCAAAATTTAGAAATGCGAATTTACAATTTTATTCAATTGTGGTGGTCACAATTAGTATAAAAAACAACATTAAAAGCGATTCTGAAAGGGTCCAATTTTTTGTTAAAAATCATGCAAAAATTGACAAAAATTTTGACATGTAAAGCTCTCGGATCCATATATCCCATATTTCAAACGCCCATAACTTTGTCAAAACTGAAGAGATTTTTATGGTTGATGGCTTTTCTTTCATGGTTTGGCCTCTAGATTGATTCTGCATTTAAAATATATGCGTTATTGAAAATAAATTTTTTTTGAATTTTTTGGAAAAAAAAGCATGTACCCCCCCTTACTCATTTTCGAAAAATTTTTTTTTCAAAATTTAGAAATGCGAATTTACAATTTTATTCAATTGTGGTGGTCACAATTAGTATAAAAAACAACATTAAAAGCGATTCTGAAAGGGTCCAATTTTTTGTCAAAAATCATGCAAAAATTTACAAAAATTTTGACATGTAAAGCTCTCGGATCCATATATCCCATATTTCAAACGCCCATAACTTTGTCAAAACTGAAGCGATTTTCATGGTTGATGGCTTTTCCTTCATGGTTTGTCCTCTAGAATAATTCTTGTGCATTATTAGTTGATATTATTATTAGTTGATATTATGCTTAAAGACATTTATTTACTAGCCTGGAATTGTTAAACAACTCATCTACCGAGAACTTCACGGATCAGCCATTATTTGCACTGATTGAATACCAGCTACTTAAGTCACAATAAAAATATCTACAATTTGAACATTATCTTACTGCTTCGATACTTCTTTTTTCAATTTTACCGAGTGTGTATTTTTCCTCACTTCATCCCACATTTCAATTCGCAATTCAAAGTAGCTCTGCACTTCTGTAGACATAATGATATTAGCTCGTATCTGGTTCTGGGCCACGCCAACAACCGACCCCACATTTGATGTTTGCTACAATCCCGATGGAGAGTGCTGAAAAAGAGAGAGAGGGAGGGGGGGGGGGGAACTGAGAATGCAGACATTGCGGCAGACACACGCCCCATTAGCTGCCGCAATCAATTGCCAGACAACGTGGCCACTTTACTCTCTCACATCTCCCGAACGCGATTTATATTCGAAATGAAAAGGAAAATTGACATTGAAATGGAGATGAAAATGGGGCGAGGGCCATGTGGTCCGACGTCTCCACCACCAGTGCCATCTGCGGGCCTAATGGGCGCTGCCAAATGCAAAAAACAGGCAACAATAAAGAAGCTCGTTGGGCGAGGTTATGGCCGGTGATAAGAGCGTAAATGGGAATGCGCGTTGAGAAAGACAATGCATGAGAATCTTTTAATTTCCGCGTCGGCCACTTGTGGCGCAAAGCGTTTAAAAAACAGTTATTGTTGCAGCTAGTTGGGAATGGCAAGCGCTGTTGCCGGGGCCACCCTCATTGAAGTAGGAGGCACCAAAAAGGATGTGCCGACACAAATCACCGACAAAAGGAACTAACTGTTCATCGCACACGTTGCAGATGAAGACAGGACCGCAGGCAGAGGCACAACTGACAGCTAAAGAATGGGCACAGGAGCAGCGCAGTCGATAAGGAGCTGCATGTGTGTGCGAGTGTGCGAGTGTGTGTGAAAGTGGCTGAAAGGAAAGTAAAATGCCTGTCAGCTGCGGCAGGAAACAACAACAGCAACAACCGGAGGAGTAGGCAGAGAAACAACGCAACGATCGGGCTCGGCTCACAGTCCAACGAAAATACAAGTTAATAATGTCTTCATTATTGTTGAAGCGTAACTAACACGGTTTACACATATTAGCCAGACCCAATGATGGCCAAGAAGCAGCTGAGTTGGGCCCACCAAAAGCGATCCACAGCTCGAACCACAATTGTCTGCCAGACGCTGATAAGGCTGCTGCTGCTGCTGCTGCTGCTGCCTCTGCTGCTGCTGCGTTGACATGACACAATTTTTATTCAAATGCCGCAACATGAGGCTGCATATTAACATTATCGAAGGTCCACGGTGGGAATGTCGCACAAGACGACGAAGTCGACGATCGTTGGGAGCCCCTGGCGTGCGCAGCTTTATCACTTCATTTGTTGCTGCTGTTGCTGTTGCTGTTGCTGCTGCTGTTGCTGCTGTTGCTGATGCTGCCTCTGCTGCTGCTGCAATTTGACCAGCACTTCTTTGACGACCGCATGCCGCGTGTGGCAGTAGCACAAGATTGAGAGCGAGAGCTCAACATCAACATATGCGTATGATCATGGGATGGGTCTCTCTCTCTGTCTCTCTCTATATATAGATATATATGTAGGACCAACCGCACAGCAGTGCAACAAACAGACCGACAGGGCGACCACCCAGCTCCGGGCCTGAACCCGACCCAGTACCAGAACCCATGCGACTGCCCGTCGCGTATGGCATTCTTTGAGCTGTCGTCGCCCCGAGACTAGATAAATGGACCTACCCATCGGTCCCAATGATGGGCAATCGCAAATTGCCAGCTGCTCGTCAAGTGCCAGTGCTTCCGTTTGTGTCCAAGTTCCGGCGCCGCATATGCCACAAAGCCAAGAGAGAGAGTGTGTTTGACTAGGAGATACCCTGGGTGCAGGTGGAGCGTCCGCTGTATATCTTTTAACATTTATATTCGTTTAAGTTTGCTAACTTTTATTTACTTTAATTTCAAATTTAAAAAGAATATTAAATGAAATACCATATATTTCTTAAAGGGAGCAGGCATCATTATTTTAATTACCACTAAATTGTATTTTATATAAATTTCTTTCATTTTATTTAAACTTGAATCATGACTTTATCATACCTCGTTTTTGCTCAGTCTGAATGGGTACAGGGTATTAAAACTAAATGACTGCGACTTTAACTGATATGAATACTATGTATATGAGTATGCAATGCGGAACTCCCCGTTGGCAGCTGCTGCAACGGCGAATAATGCGCCATAAGTCGGGCATATTTAGTGGGTTTTATGCTTTTGGGCCAAGATACAGAGAAAGGGAAAAGCATAGGGAGCGAGAGAGAGGACTAAAAGGCTCTGGGCTGTCCACTTGGCCAGATAAGATTAAAAACAATTTTATTGCAGCTCTTTAGTTGCGAGCAGCTTGGCAGCCTGCGATCCTCACTTGGCCCGTTGCATGGCCTTTAATTTAATTCATTTAATTTTTATTCAAAAAAATGCCTTTTGATAAGCGCTGACGCCAACAACTAAGTAAGTTACGGTCCGAGGCTCCCACATTCCATTCGGGATTTGGGCGCTGCGCCGAGGGGGAAAAATGATTGTGGCTTAAATCGATTAATGCGCCTAATCAGCGCCTACCATCTACCAGCTACATTGTGCCGCGATCTTGGCCCGCCTTGGATCACCGGGGAGACGCGTCTGCGCTTCATTCATTCGCCGTTTCAGACTTCATTGATTCATTAAAGATTTTTATTAAAAGGTTTTAATACTCGCATTAACTCCACACGATCTCACAACTGATCACACGATCGTTTCCCTGACCCTGCTCTTACCTGTTCGCCGGTCAACTGAACCGAACCAAACCGAATCGAACTGAGGAGAGCAGAACAGAACAGAACAGAGCTGAATTGGGCTGAACGATCCGAACTGACTGAGTTTTAATGCTTGATCTCTCTCGATCGCTTGATCACTGATCTTGGGCTACCCTGGCGCTTCTTTTTGCTTGTCATCGTGTCATGTTTTGTGTGCTGAATGCTTTTTCATGCCGCTTTTTTCATCATTGTGCTGCGTTTCGTCGTTGCCCCTCTTTTTTTTGTGGAAAGTGTGAGAAAGGAAATATCTTCATCGTGCGATCAGCGATCAACGATCGACGATCGACGATCGACGACCAGCGATCAGCGATCAACGTTCAGCGACGAAGTGCAGCCCCGTATTAATAAATCTACAAATGCATTAATTGCACCGCTGAATGGACAAAAGATCAACAAGTCAGCGGGCGTTGATGTTGATTGGCTTCATTAGGTTGCGTCCCAGGCACAACCACAAGACCACGATCAACGTGCCCGGCCACAAGAATGCCAACAGCTTCAAATTTTTGGGCTAATTTTGTAAAATTTCTTTGGTTGAAATTTTTGTTAATTTGTTTGAGCGCACGCTCCTAAGAGGTTCTAATTGAGCCGATCTTCGCTTTGGGCCGCGGCGTCGGCGTCGGTTCTGGTTTCTTGTTTCTTGAATATCGTGTGTGCGTTCCTAGGCATTAATTGAATTGACAACCCAAATGAAACGGCAGCTGCTGTTGGCGTCGGCGTACCGCCAACAACAGCAACAGCAGCAACAGCAACACCAACAACAACAGCGATCAAGGAGTGGCCTCTGCGGTCTTCAGCGCCTCGGCCCAGGGCTATTAAAAGCGAGTTTCGTACCCAAAAACCGAGCCTGAGTACTGCGACACGGGGGAAAAAGGTTAAAAGGTTCCAAATTTCATTGTTGTTGTTGTTATTGTTATTGAAGCTGATCGCAGGGTGTTGTTGCTTTTGAATTAACTTTTTATTGTTATTGTTCTTGGGCTGTGAACTCAATTAAACGAAACGCCAGGCGGCAGCCAGTGCCAAAGATGTCATCAACGGGACGTTTACATGGAAAGGGAATGGGTACGGCCACAGTCACGGCTACGGCTACGACTATGGCTACGGCGCTCGGGGCGCAGAGCAGCTGGTGGCGCCTACAGCGAAACGGAATCGTCGTTTTTGGTGTGACATGTGGCGACAAATTGAGGTTATGTATATGAGGAGACCGAGAACTCGGGGGGAATGGGCAACCAAAACGAGCTCCCGCTGCGTGATGAGTGCGGATCAGCGAGAGAGCGGGGGCAGCTTGTGGCACGGAGAGCAGGCAGGCGGCCAGATCGTTAATTAATCAGATTGCAAGAATTGTTGGGAAAGGTTGGAATTGCAGCTAAAGTTTCTTAAGATGATTTTCGCATGGGGTCAACAACTTTGCAAATGATCATTTGCTGGAAAGATCGCGTGTCCAGTTCCCGTTGAGAAAGGCATAAAAATAAGTTGAAATGTAAGAGAGAAATTTAATGGAGTTAGTTAGTTTTGACTTAACTTTGATAAGTTTAAATGTAAGTATGGTAACTAAAGATCGTCTTAAAGGCCTTTTAAGATATCAGAACACTTAGTTTGCAAATAAGTACTACTACTTGATACCATTAAAAAAACATTGATAGTAAGATTTTAAAGTATAAGTAAAGGTGTTTAGGTGAGTCATATGACTTAATATAATATAAACTGATTACATTAAATTAAATTGTTGTTAATTGTGTGAACTTTTGTTTAGAACGGGATTAAGTCCATGTTTATAGATTATATTTGATGTAATCGCAAAAAATGTTTATTTCTTTAAATAGTTAGATATTCAAGTAGAGTTTATTACACAAATTTCAATATAAAATATTTAAAATTGTTTGACAAAAGAAAACAACCATGTTGTACAATAGAGATAATAAAAAGTTTTGTAGCAATATTTTTAAAATCTTTCATATAACAAATGGAGCAAAATTATAGACAGGTCTAAATGTAAGTCGAGCAGCATGCTTGATGGGTGGTTAAGTGCTCCACTGGCTCACAACTTAATTCACAGCCGACAACACGCCCTGGGTCAACATCGGCAGCAACTAAAAAAGCAGCAGCAGCCAAGCAGCAAACCAAACCAAACCGAAGCGAACCGAACCGAACCGAACCAATCAAGCGACAAAACATCCCAAAACGAAGCAAACAGAAAGAGACAGAGACAGAGACAGAGCTGGCGGGGACTAGACCAGAGTCGATGTCGATGCCTCCTCGGATGCGAGTGCAGCGCGGCAGGAGGAACGGGGTGAGTGCTGGCCGATCGGTAAATTTGAAAGAAAATTAAATCCGTAAATGAGGAAATCAAATATCGTAAAGTGCGCAGCGCGCTGTGTTGGTGGCAAGTGGATTGGGCTGGCTGAGGATCGAATGGGATGCTCAATGGGCCATGGAACGGAGACTGGCATTGGGACTGGCGTCGGCACTTGCTGCCATATTCCCATGAATGTGAGCAAACAGAGCCAAAGATTTTAGCGTTTTGCCGCCTCGAACTGCGACTTGAGCCCGGCATCGATTTTGTTTGTCGAACACATTTCTCAATTCCAATTCGCTGATGCGTTTTATGAACGCGTGCAGCGCTGCGCAAACAAATGCCCAAAATGCATTCTTAACCTTTTCCATCCATTGGCCTCTTACCTGGTCCCAGACCCAAGCCCAAAACCTAAGCCCCGAATAGGGTTAAGATGTGACGTGGCGCGCGCGCTCGTGAGTTTCTTAAATTGACACACAACAAACATGCCAGAAAATTTAAGTAGACGCATAAACAGAGCTATAGAGCTATATATACATATATAAATATATGCATTTTGGTTGGGAATTTGTTAAAACAACACGCTGCATGCTTTGCAGTAAATGGCTTAATTAGGCATCCCTTTTTGGTTCCCCCCTTGAGACGCAGGCTGACAAAATATTTGCCTGCCCATTTTGACAGCTGTCAAGTGGCAAACTGAAACGAAGCATTTAATTTGGAGGGGGTATGCACAGCCAAAATTCTCCCCCAATTCCTTTCTGTTCGGTAGATCCCTTCAATACCTATGCAAATTTGCCTAAGCACTTTGCGTGTGGTTGTTCCCGCTGCCGTACATCCAGGAAATACATTTGTATCTGCGAGATACATATTTCGTACTACGCTTGGCAGCACTCGAAAGATGCGTTTGTAGACGCCGAGGCAAATGAAATTTGCACTAATCTCTGGGCATATGTGCGATGCAACTGCAGTGGCTGAGCAGGAAGTGATTTTCCAATGATTAACTTGGCTGAAAGAGATTACTCCAGTCGAGATTGATAGGCGAACACACACGCTGTAAGACAACAAGCCATCGCTCCCCCTCTTACACACACACACACACACACACACTCAATATATAGGTTCTGTTTCAGATCGTTTCTTAAATCATGCCCTTGGTTATCTCCAAGCGCTGATCGCCGCTGCTTCAATCGTCTTCTTCTTCATTTTTATTTTTATTTGTACTTTTTTCGGGCTGCTCATTCATAAAAATGGCCAGCGGCAGAGTTGACAATGTTGCTCAACTACAGATTGAGATACATAAAGATAAGCAAGATATTAGATTTAATGAGTTGAGAGCCTGCCTCCGTTTAGCCAATGACATATATAGAACGAGTTCGAGTTTGTCTCTTTTGTATCTTGTGCTAGGCAAAAGTATCGATTGCACCTTGGTGAAACTCAAAGTCGGCTCTCAAACTGGTACCGACCTGGTCTGGGCCTGGGCCTGGCCTGGGCTGGGCTGGCCTGGGATCTGGCGTTTTTTTCACACGCGGCAGGTACAACAACCACAACAACAACAACAAGTACAAGAAGAAGCAGCGGCAACAACTTTGGCGGTCCTTTTCCAGGAAGTTGCGCCTGGCGTGCGCGCGAGCCGCAGCTGCCACTCGCTCATTCACGCGACTCGCAACGAGTATCTTAAGTTTTATGCAAATTAAGCGGCAGAGCAGCGGGCAGCGGGAAGCGGGCAGCGGGCAGCATCCAAGTGGGCTTTAGCCTACTTTATGGTCATCGCTCAGCCTCAGTTTCTGGCCCGGCACTTGTTGAGCTGTCCGGCAACTGTTGTAGGTACTTGTGCCGTGGCACTTAAGTAAGCGCTTCCCATTTTGCCATATCAACTGTATCTGTATCTGCAAATGTATCTGCATCTTGTGTACCTTTTTGTTGTCTATTAGCACACACACACACAGGCACACTCGATCTGTGCGCTTGAGCGGATTTAGCTTAATTTAAATCCAAATCTGTGTACGTTGCGCTCATTGTTATCGCCTTCGACTACCCCTCGGCCTCTCGATCCATTGTGCCCTAAATCAGTGCGCCCTATTTAGGTTTGTTTGGCACTAGGGCCCGTCCCTAAGGCTTGAGCCTCTCGAATTTGGCCCATTTCATAAGCATAAGCCGTAGGCAATTCTCGAAATGTTTTGCAGGTCATCATTGCATATGCTCAACGCCGAACTCTTGACATTTTCCTCTCCACTTTGCATGGGTAAGCACTCGATGATTTTAAAACAAGTGAAAATAAGGTGTAATAGATATTTACATTTAATTAAACTGCACGTTCTTAAAATTACAAAAATGTGGCTTATATGTTTTTTTAATTACTTTTAAAGATTTTCAATTGTTCAGGGGGAGCAATATTTGAACTTTATGCCTTTAAATTTAAGTTTTACACTTTGTATCTAAGGATGCTATTTATGTATTTTTAAATTTAAAATTGTTTAAAATTTAAGATAAGTTTACTTTCAAATTGAGCATAATTGGCTTCTAAACCTACAAATTTATATTATAACGAATTCTTTTCTATTAATCTGCTTAAATTTTTAAACTTTTAGGCATATTTTTAAGACTTTACCCTTTACAAAAATGAAATTGAATATCTAGAAATTTAAATAGAATTACCCGCTAAACACACATCAAAGTTCCCAGGCAATTCGTTGCTGAATTTTTACAATGTTGAGCATGTAAATGATTGCCAAATCTAAATATTATCTTTTCCCACTGGCCTGTCGCAATCCCCGAGCAATTAGTCATTTATGGTTCATGCTTCGTGCCACTTGCAGCTTTCTTCGCCTTTTACAGCAACGAAAACAACGGAAACAATCGAGTTGTGTGCGCAAGCAATAATGATTATTAATAATGACATGTGTACTCAGTCGTAAAACGAAAATGCAAGCATTATAAAAGGCGCAGATAGCGCATAGATACGGCTATGTGAGTGTGTGTGTGTGTGTATTGTATTTGTATCTGCTGCAGATACTCGAACGTACACAAAAGTCCAATGTAGCTGGGCCGCGAAGAATGCGCAATGTGGAACACACCCACTTTCAAAACAAAAACCAAAGCAACCCATGCCGAACCCGAACCCAGCTCTAGAACGGGCCAAAAACATTTGCTCCACCTGAGAACGGGATTCTAGCAGCCAGCCGGAGCAGTCGCTCAGTCTGTCAGTTTGTCAGCTTGTTCGGTTTGGTATCACAATTCAATTAAGATTTATATTTTGTTGTTAAACAATTTGTTGTTATTGTTTGCCAGCATATTTATGTATTTTCTCTATATTTATTTCCCTATTTTTTTTTTGTTGCTGATGGGAACGCCACGTAAGGAGACTCTCGTCGAATTTTCTGTTGACTTTTTTCTCTTCCAGCCATGAGTGAATTCCTGGAAAGCATTGCGGCAAACCCTCGAGTATCTTTTCAACTGCTCAAATGTTTAATGACAATTACTCGGTATCTGTAGCTGAATATGTCGCTGTAGCTGTATCTGTATCTGTAGCTGTAGCTGTATCTGTATCTGTAGCGTGGGAGCCTCAAAGGCCCTTGGCTCCTTAGCGCAGCGTGGGAGTTCAAAAACTTCAGTCAGCTATCTGTTGGTATTTATGACCGTGATTATTTAATTAGCGCATGCTAATTGCATAAAATGTTAAATTTGACAACTACTTAATCGAAACGTGCAAAATTATTAATCGACGACTAATTTCGCAGCTCACTTGAACAAAGTTTTTACATTAAACAAAAGATAAGAGCAGCAACAACAACAGCATTCGAAATGATGTTCGCCTGCTCGTTTTGTTGTTGCGCAATAAAAATTCATTTCAATTCGTTTACGCGTAATGAAATCGAAGTCATATAAACGTAAGCCCCCCTTGGTTGCGCCAACCACCCCTCTACTCGACCCCCGGGGGACCAGGATTGGGACAGTTATTGAATGTATATGCGGAGTATATATCTGGCCAAGTTGGCCAGCTCGAAGCCAGACAAAGTTGTTGTCCAGCTGCTGCCGTGCAAATATCGCATGGGGGAGGGGGCCGGGATTGCGGGGGCTGCCGCATCAAATCACATTATTACGAGCGCCAAAGACCAGCTTCTTTTCTTCCTCTTATTCTTTGCATTTGATTGTTTTTGCTTCTGCGTTTCAATTTGTTTTCATTTTTTTGCCTCTTCGTTGTTGATTTTTGTTTTTGCGCGCTGAATTTGTTTTAGCCCCCCTCCCAGCCTCAGCCCCCTCTTGAGTTGTTTACCTCGCATTGCGCAGGCAGTAAAGGCAAATATTATATGCCCCCACCAGCGCCCCTCCCGTGCTCCACCGCCACCGTCAACTCCCCTCCCCGGCCGTGTGTGATGAGTGTGGTGAAGAAGCTTTAATGGAATCTCGTCATAAATTCAAATTTTATTACTGTTCATATTACGGCCGTGCTCACAGAGTCAGACAGAGACAATCCCCGCCCCGCCCTTCGCCCTTGTACTGACAACAAACTTATATGGCAATACGATGCGAGTTTATACACGTACACACACACACACTCGAGTGTGTGTACGCAGCCAGAGACAACGACGCTTTAAGAAGCGAGGGGCAGAGAGCACAGTGGTTGCCAAATTGGCCAAATAAGAAAGTTAGCGGAAAATGCGTCACTGATGCAACAAGGAAGTGGCAAGTCGAGTTCATTCATTAAAAAGAAAGAAATCTTAGCCAAGTTTACCCAGAAGAGTGCTAATTGTGTTTTGAATTACGCGATTGGTTATGAAATTCATCAAAAAAAATATATATATATATGTAGTCTAAAAGTTTATCTTTGAGCTATAATTTGTGTAGTCAATACAAAGACAATTTTATGTGGTATCACATCAATATATCATCGATTTTCAACAATAGCCAACCAGCCAAAAATTCGAGTACTCAACATAATTTTGATAATATTTTTTCCCAATTACAAATATGGTATTATAATTTTGGAGACTTTGCTGAATAAATTACTGATACTGAGACGTAATCAAAAAAATTCATTACATTGATGACAATTAAAATAGTCTATAAAAATGTTTGTATTACTTTATCTCAAAGTGAAGCATTTACTTGTTTCTAAATATATATTATAATATAATATAATTATAATAATATTTTTGATTTAAACTCTGTTGGTAGTTGGTTTTATATTGACTGTAAATTCTAAGCAATAAATCTCCAGCGTATAGGGTTTCGTAGCAGCCAGCTTTTGCTGGCAGGTCAATTAAAATCGGTTGGTGCCACTGTGCAACAAAACAAGCAGCGCGCTTCAATCACGCGCAATTAATCTGCTCAAAATCCTTTTATAGATAATCACACACAATCTCAGACACACACACGCACACACACTCTCGCAAAGCTCTGCTCTGCTTGGCTGAGTATCCTGTGCAGTTTTACGACAATTGTTATTGTTATTGAGGCATTTTCGAAATGAACAATTTCAACGCTGACGATGACGCTGAATGACAACAACAGACCGGCAACAGCAGCAACGACAACAACAACAACAACAACAAGCTGCAACAGCCGAGGATGGGGCACGAGCACAAGGTACATGTCAATGGCTACGAGATGTCGAGGATGACGACGTCGTCGCCGCATGCATCATAATAATAAAACACACACAGACAGGCGGACGGACGGACGGACGGACAGATAGACAGGCAGACACTTGGACATGCCGAGGACAACATTGTGGAATGCAACGCGGAAGGATGAGCAGAGGGCGCTCCAGGGGCACCGAGGGGGCGCTCAACCTGAGAGATGATGAGCTAAAGTTGCGAAGCGCCCCGGGCGGTTCTAAAAGCGTCAACGCAAATTAGCAGCAAAGTGTAAATTGGAAATGCTTTTTTGGTGCACCCCACACAGACGCAGACTGAGAGAGAGAGAGAGAGAGAGCGAGAGAGAGAGAGAGGGAGGAATGGAGAGAGACAAGACTGATGTGCCAGGACAGACGTTGGCTTTTAGGGCTCTTAATTAAGTTGTTATTTGGCCGGCTGATTAGAGGCAACAGTTTTTCTGCTCGGCGCTTGGCTCTTTTAATGGATCGAAATTGTTCGCGGCTGATCAATGGGCCGCTGGCCCTTGGATATCGCCCGATCTAGCCACACACTGGATATCGCCTGGCCAGCTGTAAAAATGTCAAATTTGTATAAGTTACGGCTCCAGCTCCGGCGGCAGTCAACCAATTTTATGATCTACAAATTGCTGCAGCATTTTTTCCAGCTCTTCTTCTTGTTTTTCCAAGCAGCTTTCAACTCGATAAATTTCCAAGTTGCCAATAATAAATTAATTGCCCATAGCTATGGCCCAAACAAAAAAAAAAAACTTGCTCATCTGCTTGAACCGCCTCGATGTGTGTGTGGTCCCCTCCGATTTGAGTCCACAGCTCTATTCGGTTTCGATATCATCTGGCTGGGCCCCTGGTTTTTAGCATTTTGCGTCGTCGTCGAAACTATGACAAATATATTTCAAGTCTTGCTAGAGATTGCGCTCTTTATTTATTTATTTCTCTGCCTTTGTCTGTCTGTTTGTGTTTCTATTTCTTCATTAAGTTTTCATCAGTGATATTAATTATTCATGTCTTAATATCTTCATATCGCATATATTTATTTGCTGTCGATTTGTTTTTCTTTTTCTCTTTTTACTTTGAGCTCAGCTTCGTTTCGTTTCTATGTCATTTAATATTTATAATTTAATCTTTTGGGGTCTATGTGTTGATATTTCACGAGTTAATAACTTGATTAAACCAGCGTTTTCAGTGTTTATTTTATTTCAATGTCTCGTCTTGGGGTCGCTCGGAACTTGGAGCTCTCGTTGGGGGCCAGGCGCTGTGTGTGGGAATTGAGGCGAATAGAAATGTATTTGAAGCAAAATCTCCATAAATTTAATTAAGTTAAAATGGCAATGCTATCCAGTGGACTAAAATTGAAGATTAGCTCAGTGTGGCAAAGTAGATCTAAGTCAAAACATAATGCCAAAAATCTCTTTGACCACGATATAAGAGGTAATGTTTTTCTAAAAAATAATCCTTAATAAACAATCTTCTTTATTGAAATCTGACATTCTTTTTATTATTTTCTTTAACAAATATAAAAACAATTTGTTCTATAAATTAAACTTAAATCTGACTATTTCAAAAAGTTATTAATTATTAAATAATGCTCGTTATTCAAATTGTTTTTTCCATGGATACCCGAGGTGCGCTAGAATAATTGGTAATTTTGTTATATTTGTTACTTATTGAAAGAGAAAACATTGAAAACCTGCATAAGTAGAGTATGAGATTTATAAATTCCTCTATTCGCTTTTTCAAAGGTTTCCAAACGTATCCAATTACTCATCCGCACTGTTGCACCAGTTTTTGAGTTCTTATTAAAAATCCATCAGCCAAATCTCCAAATTAAGCCATAAAAACTACACAAATTGATTCATAAAATCACAAAAGGGAAAAAAACAGACAAATACTATTATTGGCTATTCCCTATCTCGGTCGTATAAAACTGCTCCGAGATGCGAGAAGGTAATGAAATGCATACAACTTAATAAGCCAAAATCAAATAAAATGCCAAATGTTTTTATTTCAACAGCTACGCTCATTTTGTGCCCACTTTGGAATCCAGGCCCAAAAAAATTTATGCGAACCGTTTATATTAACGAGCCCACACAAATGCACACTTCATGTTTGTGAGACACAAATACCAATGCAGCTCTAGATACAGATGCCCAGATGGAGATACTTTTTTGCATATTCATTAGATGTAAATGCCAAATCTCTTAGTCGCGTTTATCGTTTATCGTTGGTGGCCCAAAGCATTTATTTCATATTAATAAGCAATTTTTAAACTCTGCTCGAAATGTTATGAAGCTGACGATTACATTAAAACAATAATCGTTAGCATATCTTTAAGATGTGCTTAAGAAATCAAGCTTAGGCCAACTAACTAATGCCCTGTATTATGAGTAGCCCATAAAGTTGAGAAGTATTTAGCGAGTTATAAATTGATATTTAAATAAGTTGTATAGGCATTTCAATGAGTATTTTAAGCGATTTTCCTGGCTTGACGATAAAGACTACTAAATAATATTTAAAATACTTAAATTGGTACTTGAAATTTGAATTAGAAAGTGGTTTTTCTTTTTACTATCAATAGGATATATGTACCTATATAAACTGTAGTAAATTATACAAAATTCGTTTCGTATGAGTTGTTGTGCAGGTTTCCTATCTGCAGCATATGACCCTAATTATTATCAGTGTTGTATCAACTTCATTCTGTCTATCGATAAGCTTTCCTTTTTTTTGGCGTTTCCACTCCAAATGTGTACCAACAATAGCAACAACAAGGGCAACAAAAACAAGAAGAAGAAGAGCGACAACAACCTTTTGGTGGGCACACCTTGAGGCGTCGTCGTCTGAGTGGCCTCTCCCTGCGCAGACATCTTCAGTTTGTCTATTTATTTATTTGGTTAAATTGCATATTTTATTCGATTATTTTTCATACGATAGCGAGCTGGGCGCTTGGGCTGCTAATTAAAAAATGTTGGTTGACAGTTATTGTTATTTAGCCATATATCATGGCATTTCATTGGGAATTCCATGGCTCGGAGTGCCCACCAGTTGCGTTTTATGCTTAATTGAGTTATTTAAATATATTATTTGGCCAAAACGGAGGCAGCCACTGAGCAGCCACCGAGGGGACCACTTCGAATTAATATCGCGTTGTCACACAAAAGTCAAACGTCATTTAACAAATGTTGATATGTTAATACCGCTGCCACCCGAGAGAATGCAAAACCCAATACCAGCGAGGGTCAATTCAAAAGTAATGGACCTAGTTTGAAGACATTGTATACAACATTTGGAAAGTAAGATCGCTTTGTGCTACAAATTAACTTTGTGTTTAAATTCTTGCAAATCTAGTGCATTTAAATATTTAATTTGAATTTATTTGAATTCATTTTAAAATCGATTGATCAAGAAAAAAAACACTTTTTTGCTTTTTTATTTAGTTTTATTTAATATTCCCTCAATAACCCAATAGAATATTTAAGATATTATTATTTATAGGTGGGCAGACTTGAATTAAAGCACAGATGTATTTAAAATTTGTAATTAATTTTCTATTTCAAGCTTCTTTGTTAACAAATGCTTCTAAGGACAAATTTACAGATTGTCTGAAAAATAAATAAATAACAGTAAAATAAAATAAATATATGTATATTTGCTAATCGCTTTTAATATTTGTGAGTGTAAAGTTCATTGTGTTCCCATTTAAAACTCACTATAGAAAATAATATGTTGCCATAATTATGTTATAATCTTCCCAACTTTTAATGTATGCCTCGTGCATATGGAGCGAAGGCGAAGAAGAAGAAGCAGCAGCTTAGACAATGGTCCGCTATCGGTTAACAAACGTGTGCGATGTGTGTGCGTTATGTGGCTGCTGTTGTTAACTGCATTTTAGTTTCAGTTTCAATTTTAAAGCGATTATGTTAATGCTGGAAACGAGTTTCCAATCAGCCATTACCATTAGCGTTGAGTTGCGGCGTTGCTCTCAGAAAATTTATGGCGCTGCCTCCGGAATGGGCCCAGTTTTCAATTACCGCATCTCGACCCCACCGGCCGCCAGCCGCCAGCCGCCAACTGTCAGCCTCGACCACCCCAACATTGCAGCAACTGAATTTGAATCGGAATCGGAATCTGAATCCGAATCTGAATCTGAATCTGAAACTGAAGCAAATCCAAATTAATTTTCCGTTTTTCACGAACAACTTAATTGGCAATATGCGAGCCAATTAATGGGCCAAGGGAAGTGCACAAAACGCTTGAGGCCAGGACTCGCTGAATTGAACTGAACTGCCACAGTCGGCCGGATAAGGGGCTGTTGTGAACTGGCAAAAGTTACACTTGTTTCTAGTTGGGTGAAACTGGCGAAAAGAGCAGCCCAACTGGGCGTATACGCAACACAACTGGACGTGGCGCTGGCTGCCTTCTGAGACTGCCATTGTTTCTAATTTAGGCAAAACATCACGTAAACAATTGAGCAACAATTTAAGTGGACTGAGCGGGCGTTCGGGGGCAAAGCAACGTGCGGCTGATTGTGCAAACAATTGGAGGCTGGCAGCAGGCAGCCAACATCGACCTGGACAATTCATCACAGCACGGCCTTGAGGGCAACAGCACCACGCACAAAATGCACTCCAAGCCGCCACAGCCCTCACTGGAGCCCTCACCATGCCTACACTCAAAAAAACTGGAAGGCAAATCATTTCAACTTCAAATTGGTTGTAACCTGAAGTCCAAAAGCTATTTCATCAATACCAAAACTTATCAATGCGAGCCCTAAATTTAATGCCTAGCCAAAGAAACTTTAATCTTCCACTGAAAACATTTTACGCTTATCGTGAGCTAAATTTATTTATTATATTTTATATTAAATGTTAATTAAAAATTAAATTTATTATATTTATTTTTTTCATTTTATATTATTGTATTTTAAAAGCAATGGCGAGAGGCGCTTTTTCTCTGAGTGTGCATTGCCTGCAAAAAAAGCTAATTGTTTTGATATGTAAACCGAAAGCAGAACCAAAAATCAACACGCAGCGCAGGCTGAAGCTGGGGCACGGTTGCCGCTTGCTCGAGTGCAGCAGATTGCCCGGTGTTCCGTTCGCCCCCCTTCCCTTCCCTGCCGTGCCCTGCCGGTGGCAAGGGGCACAGCTCGTTGAGCATACGACGCGTGTTGCACGCCCTCGCCGGGGCATTGTTGTGTCGTCTCCCAGTTGATGCCCTGGCTCATTGAGCATGGTTATTGCCAAGCTTTTTGTGCTAATTAGCCACGCTGCTTCATGGTTATTAAGATTGCGTCAAGTGTACCGGGGCGCAGTCAGCGCTGCACTTGCTCTCCCTCCTTGCCCAACCCCAAGCCGCTCCCTTTCTCGCTCTCTCTCTCTCCCTCTCTCTCTCTCGAATTGGCTGCGCTTGCTGCATTGGCAGGCCCTGTAGGCAGTTCGCATGCAGCATCCACAAGGACACACACACACACACACACACTCAATGCGACGGTGGCTGTGGCTTATTATGGCACACGCATCCTTCAACTTCAGCTGCCATCGTCATCATTATCATTCTCCTCATCATCGTCTTTGCCATCGTTGCGGCACGAAGTGCGCTTGAAATGGTCGCAAACAGATTGTTGGGCATCGACGTAGCAAGCGAAAACTGGCTACGAAATTGCGGCGCGTTACAGTTGCAAGTTCAGTAAGCAACGATGTTAGCTTAACGAGAAAACGCTCCATCAAATTCTTAAAATTAAATACAATCACAACAAATAATATGAATTTAGAAATTTTAGTATAACTTTATGTTTAAGTGGTTATTGTCTGATGTGATATTAATATTAATATATATTATAATATTATTATTATTATAATATCACTGTTATAATACTAATCTATTTTAAAAAATTCCCTATAATATATATTCTACAAGTACTTCTCATATAGTCCAATATATGTTTCTTAAATGTGGGTAATATTTTGATAAACAATTTTACAACAAACAAATACAGCTCAGATCGATTAGAATGTAAATATTTTTGAGAACAAGAAATTGTCATATAATTAAAAAGGATTAAACGCCTTCAATCGAAGATTCATATATTTTAGAAAACATTTTGGAACAGTTCTCTTTGCTAACTTCATTTTTCTATTTTTTTAACACTTACATTTTGTTTTTGGCGCCATCTATTGCGGACATTGAATTTGCTTTTATCGTTCGGTAACAGTTCACAAACTCTGTTAAAGTTGAATTATTCTGTTATTTTAGCTACAATAACATTTATCTTAGCTTAGACGCAAACCAAAGCTGTTAACATTATCTCAATATTTGCTCTGCTCGCTGGCGCCATCTGCGTAAAGGGCAAGGCAACTACTTTAACTTGTTTGCGCAGCTTGAAAGTATGCTGTTATTTTCAATAATTGATAGTTTTTCCGGTGCTCTGTTTGCCAAGAGACGCACCAAAGCATGCAACAGTTTGATGTATTTATATGCTAAATAAATAAATAAAAAAATAAATAAAATAGTATAAATATATCAAAAGTTACTGAATATGCCAATACAAACAGTTTAAGTCGAGGTGTAACCTTTGCAAATTCAAATTTTCTTGCTGAATTTGAGTTAATTATCTTTATTAATCAAGATATTCTTTAAACTTAGAATAGCTTTTATTCGAATGAAGCAAATACATTAAATATAAATATAGTAATTAATATTTGTATTTTTTACAACTTGAATAATCAATAATCCGAAAGGTTACGCATAATTTCCATACGGTTTCAATTGTGTTTCAAAATGTCTTTAAATGCAGGTCGATTGTCTGCTGAGACCTAACCCTTGTTAATGAGGTGCTGCACGCGCCTTCGTCCTCAACCTTTAGCTCAAGGATTTTATTTCACTCGCCCCCTCGGGCTGTTCAGTTGGCCCGCAAAAGCCGTGCTAATTAAGCGTAGCCCTGGCACTCGAAATGCGCTTTAATTGAATCAAAATTCAACAATATTTAAACAATATTACGGCGGACGCATTACAAATTCTGTTGGCGTCGGGCAATGAGGCAAAAGTAGCTGAGCAAATTTTTCGCTTGCGCCACATTAAGCACAGGCTGAAGAGGGGGAAGGGGGGCAGCCATTTGACAACATCATTGGCAGCAGTCGGCCCCTCTCCCTCGCTCCTTTTACTCCTCTCTCTCTCACTCGCTCTCTTTCAGGCAAGCTGATTAAATTGCTAGCCGTATTCGAGCAGGCAGGCGCCTTTGTTGGTTCCCTTTGTTCCCAGTCGAGGGCCAGGTCTTCCTCTTTCGATAGAAAGCAGCTAAAAGTTTTGCCCAAATGTGTCTAGCTGCCTTCCTGCCGTCGCTGCCGCTGCCGCCGTCGCTGCCGCTGGCTGTTGTTACCTTAAGTGGACCTGCGCCTGCCTTATCCTTGTACTTATTCTTATCCTCGCCGACGCACTTACGACTCGCAGCTACCCGTAAGAGCGTAAAACTATTTATGGATATTTGGCGCATAAACAAGCTGACCTTAGGAGCGGGCACGGTAGCGGTAACGGTAACGGTAACGATTTCCGGCAGCGGCACAACGGTAACTGCGGCTGGGGTCAACGATGCGGACTCCACATTGGGGGAAGGCTTTAAGCAACGTTTGCGCTTATTGAATACCACTTCTTCGGCTTTGATGTGCGGCGGGTGGCTTGGGGCACGCCTGGGGAGGGGGTCCAGCAATGGGTCTCCAAGCATTTGGCACACGCAAATTCGAGATGTACTCGTGCCCCAACATCCTTTATGTCCTGCTTGAAATCGATGGAATCTGTGCGAACCAGCAAAATGATTTTCCTTAACTTTAACATTGCGTGCTTTTTGGCTGACGCACTGGGGTGTTCCACAAATCTATTGCGCCTTAATTGTAAGAGTAGTATTTTACAATAGTTACTAACAAATATTTACAAAACTTTTACTTAAATTTGAAGATTCTTATTTAATTCTTAATTCGAAACACTAAGAGAATGTAATTAATAGCAATTTACTAACCTCACATATTCTTGAAGTTGACATTTGACTTACTTTTTAATAGTGCGGCCAATCTATATCGCTTTTTATCATTCGTCGAGAAAATGTATTTCTGGCAAAAGAGGGACTAGGATATATATGACAAAAAAAGCGCAGAAAACTTTCACATACTCCGCTTTAAATATAGTCCTGAGAAATCTATCTCAAAATCTGCTTTTTTTCATTACAATCTCTCTCTGATGATAATAAGTTAATTGTGTGACAATGAAACAGACAGAAGGAATTAAGTTCTTGTAGTGTGGCATTCACATCCTAGAAATAAATATACAAAATAAAGTTTTATTTAAATATTGTTATTGTCCCGTGCTATTCCAGTTAATGCCATCTCTAAAGGAAAGTGTTTTGTAGG
Organism: Drosophila robusta; assembly: GCA_035043565.1. Classification (NCBI taxonomy): domain Eukaryota; kingdom Metazoa; phylum Arthropoda; class Insecta; order Diptera; family Drosophilidae; genus Drosophila; species Drosophila robusta. The sequence continues at coordinate 3,253,204 of JAWNMW010000583.1, read as the reverse complement.
TGAAAATCGTGAGCATAACTTACAGGCTCTTCGGTAAGCGGCTTAAAGGGCTTCGCAGCTTATCGCCTGCTTAGCAGGCGCAGCTGCGAGGCTGCAAGTGGCACTCACGACTGGCCGTTGCCACCGTTTTGCGGCACAATTAAGCGGCCGTTGGCTGCGAGGCAGATCATTTTCATCTGCCCCAATGATGAGTGCGATTCAGGGCTTTGTTTATGCTGCTGCCGCTCATAACTTGTCATAAATTTGACAGCCAGCGTCGCTGGTGTATGCGATGCGGGTCCATTATAAAAGGCATCGGATGGAATGGGGGGATGGGCATAATATGTTCCCACATAGTTTTGAATTGCAAATATAAATGACGCACTAATTGCAGCGAATGCTCGAAAAATTTAGTTTTATGCGTTTTCCAATTGGGGGCCATAAAAACGAAAATATCCGAAAACAAAAAAGATGAAGTCGAAGTAATGGACAGAACAGAGGAAGCTGAAAGAACCTGCCGGGCATTTAATGGCATTTTATGGCGCACAAAGCAATTGGCTATGAAATTAATTTCGAGAGCAAAAACTGAAACCGCAGCAGGAACTGAAGTTAATGTCGCATGCAAGGCGACGACCCACAACAAGACCAGCACCCGGTTCACCATGTGTGGCATGGAGCAATTTACTACTCAGTACTCACTGCTCACTATTCACTAGAAATGGGAAATGCGTACCTGAGCCCGTTGCCAGTGGCCCCCTTTGAAGTCGGTCGCAGCCATTTAGGTGGCTCCTTTGCCTTTGATGTGACTGCGCCTCCAACGCAGAAAGCCACAAAAAATAAAGAAAAATTAAAAAGAATTAAAAGATGGCAGCAGCAGCAGCATCAGCAGCAGCTTGGGGCATCATAATGGGTACATCAGTAGGCGCCTAGTCGCCAATTAAGCGCTAAGAATAGACGTTGACCACTTCACATGATTGAGCGATTCAGGCCAACAACACCAACTGACATCAACAACAACAACAGCAGCAGCAGGTAAGACTAGCAGATATGTAGAAAATAATACCCTTTACGATATCCTGTTACATATTAGATTATTATATAAAAGGCTGGTTTAAAAAAATATATAAATAAGGTATATTTAAATCTTTTAAAATTATGATAATACAAAAATAAAATAATAATTTATATCAATTCAAATTTTGCACACTGCTTTCTGTAAGATATTCCTGAAATTTGGATCTAAAATTGCTAAACGATTGAATTTTCCCATAGATACTAAGCATTTAGATTATTTAAATATAAAATAAAAACTGTTTAAAAAAATGTAAAATGCGTTTAAATAAGATGCTTTCTAAAAATGTGTAAAATAGCCAAATATAATTTTTCCAAACACATCAGATAAAGTCCAATGTCCCGTCTGTTTAATTAAATATATAAATTATATTTTAATAATGTTAAAGCTTAAAGTATGAACAACGCGAAAGAGGGTAAAAATTAAAATTATAAAACAATTTTTGTAGACTGTAGGCTAATGAAATATTTTTCAATTAATCGAGTTCCACCTAAGGAATTTCATTTTAAAAGTTTTTAAATTTCTTTTATTAGCAATATATAGCTATGCAAATTTCATTTTCTTTTAGTAAAAAAGCATTTACTTTTCATCTAATCCTTCAATTAATAACTGCTTTCTATATGTACTATATATGTCGTATTTCTATATGTCGATATACCCCATATGACGGTATACACCTGTACAGGTCATAATAAGAACCGACAGCAGACAGTAAAACAAGACGTCATTAGTGGCAGGTGTCTGTAAAAATGTTTAGACTTGGCCAGTGTTTGATTTGTGTTGCTTTTTCAGCATCTCGAATCTTCAAATTTTTGTTATTTTTTTTTAACCGAAAATTGCTTTTTCATAAACAATGAGAAAACTTTGGATGTTTGCATTCCGTTTTTCCCGAAGACTTTCAAGTGAGTGGCCAAAGCCGACTGCAAACACAGGAAATGTGCTGCAACAAATTTTAAAACTTCCAATACGAGTGGACACAATTTCCGGGGGGGTCTTCGAGAGGGGGTCACTTCAAAGACCTTTCCAGCAGTTGGCGACAATTAGCTAAAAAGTTGGAGTCTAATGGACTCCGGCATGCCATTGACGCATTAGATATGATCTGTGGGAGGGGGCCAGGGGTGTGTTGAATTGCCAATGGCGAGATTTGCATGACAACGTTTTGGCATTGCAATTTTACGGTACATTTAACACTTGGACACTGGTCAATGTCGCTGACCTTCGAAGGGGTACAAAGGCATTATTATAATTGCAGTTGAAATTACTTGGGGGTCAGCTGACATTTCGGAAAGAGTTTGCATTTTTCCTTCCACTTGGAAGGATAATAATGAATTTTCATTTTATTTAAATTTTGAATGCTAAATACTGAACAAAGGAAAATCTAATGAACATTAATTTTCCTTTTATTTTATTTAAAAAATATTTATAGCTCTGCTGTACACATAATTTTTCGAGATCTAGATGAGATGTTTAAAATAGTATTAATAAGGATGAAAGACCAGGAAATGATTTAATGCAAATATGATTTTTCAAATTATGATAGATGTTTATGGAGCATACTTTTTGACTGTTGAAAAATTAAACTGAAGGTTTATTTAATCTTATTAAAAAATTGAATACCTGTCAATTGTTGGATTTTAATTATTGTATTAATCGTTGTTAAATAGTATTATCAACAAAGGACTATGACGGAAAGTTTTTTTTTGTTTTTGCTATTAACAAAACAAAATTTGTAGTACTTATTGTGGTTTTGTATACAATTTTTTTGCAGCTATGATCAAATGAAAGCGTAATTTTTTCTATTAGCAGTCCCCACTTTCAGCTCATTGAAAATCATTAGGGAGACTCGTTGTAGATGCCCGCTAGGCACAGCTCAAAGACGGCGCCTCAGAGGGATTGAAAGTCCCAAATGGAAGAGTACTTAGTTGAAGAACGTGCACAATTTACCTTCGCACTCCAGAGAGAGCGAGAGAGAGAGAGTGAGAGATAAAGAGAGAGGGAGATACGGACACGGGCTCATTGTCAAGCCAATAAAAGCAGGCCAGAGCTGGGCGGCATTAGTAGTTAAGCGCGTTCCCATCTTCAGATACTTATCAGCTGGCAAGCGGGCGCCCAGCGGTCGACAGAGTCGTGTAGTTGGTGCTGTAAGTAAAAGTAAATTAGATAAACGCCGAAGAACGCGCAATCATGGCATGTATTGTATGTATATGAGTACTATATGATATCAACGTTAAAATGAATCTTAATTGAACCGAAACTGAAGCCAGCGTCGATCAAAGCGTTCGCCGACGCGATATATTCACTCTGAACATGTGGATCGCCCCCATGGGGAAATGTGCCTGGTCAGAGCTCAATGAAATTGACAAATGTTTGGACAAATAAACAAGCCGAATGATCGACAACGACGACGACGTCGTACTATATGATTTTTATTTGATTTTTATTTTGTTGTTTTTGTAATTACCTTGGGCAAATATTAGATGGGCGAGCGGTACGGAGGGCCAGCATTCCATGTCGCTTACGGTTTTGGGTCAAAACTTGTGACTGCAATTTTTGCCTCATTTGCAGGCCCATAAAACATCATGAAGATACCAGGGCCGGCTTGTATCGGAGTGCTGTGGTGCTGTGGTGCAGCGGTGCAGCGGTGTGTGGAGTGCCTTGCCCTTTTGGGAATGTGTTGACGCAGCAGACGGACAGGAGAAAGAAGGTAAACAGCAAGCAGCTCAAGTTTTTAGACAACAACAAGTGGAAAAGTAGTCGCTGAGCGCTGGGATATGGGTTTGCCTAAGGAGAAAAGTGTGTAACCAACAGATTGAGTGACTGATGGATGGATGGATGAACCAAGCAAACAAAAAACACACACAAAACAACGCGTTTATCTATAGATAAACAGATCCCAGTTCCAGCTCCAGCCGCAAGGGATGTGCAGTAGCGCAGATGCAATCACAGCAGCAGACACGAATTACAAATACTTTCTGTCAATTAGCTGCGCAATTAAATAAAAAGGCAAAGTTCTTGTAACTGAACCCGCAAATAGACTACAACTGAAAATTATTTAAAGCTGATAAGTTACTTTTAAAGCATAGCCAATAATTTGAACATATTGAAAAGTTGAATTAACCTATGCTAAAGATATGAATTGAAAATACTTACATATTTACATTTAAAATGTACGCTAATAAATAATAAATAAAGCTAAGAAAAAGCTGTCTAATACTTACAAACCTGATCTAACATCTACTAAAAATTAAAATAATATTAACATTGGGTTAAAAATAAGGAAATAGCTGTCAAGTTTTAAGCGGACTTTCTATGACTACATTTAATGCGAATAATTAGGCTTAGCCAATAATTAAAGCTCTGCATATTGCACCTTACACCTGCTCTAAGCAATTCAATTTTTTCTGAAACTTTCCCGTCACATTTTTTCTTTTTACCAACATTTGCATGTTATGTTAACCGCATAAGTTGAACAGCGTCACTTTAACATTTTTGCTGATTAACAACGATTAGTTAGTTGGATGCATGTCAAAATTCTGCTGCATTGACAAGTTGTCGTGATTATTAATGAACGGGCACAGGCCGCAGATACATTTGCATCTTTGCTCAAAACTCAGATAGCTACCACTGGCTCTAGCTGCGCAGCATCGAATTTCTTCAGCGTGCGCAGCAACAACAGCAACGACAGCAACAACAGCAACGACAGCAACAACAGCAACGACAGCAACAGCAACAGTGACGAGCGGAGTTTATGTGCCTATCAGAGGCAGGCAACGACGACGCTGGTGAATCCAAAAGATACACGACACGAGAGCGCACGAAGCAGACGCCAGCCGCCAGCCGCAGTCGTCGCCAGTCGTCAGTCGAGTTCCGAACGAGCTGTGGAACGCACGTGTGTGCCGCACACAGAACCAGTCGCATGCCGCATGCCGCAGACCGCATTCAGCAGACTTAACCGAGCCCCATTCGTATCGAAAGTGAGTCGAATCCCAGCCAGAAGCGCAAAAGCGAAGTCTCGCCCGAGTTTTTCCATATCCGCTGACACGGGACACCGAACTTCCGTGTGATCGAATCCGGCGCGCGCGTTCGATCTCGATCTCGGGGCTAAGGCGCATATGCGACGTGGCCGGCCGGCCGGCCCCCAATCGAGCATTAAATTAAAGACGCAGTCGGCGCCTTTTTATCTGGCCAAGAAGGACAGAAATAATATATCGAAATATATATATATGCATATGTATATGTAAAGAAACAGCAGCGAGAAACCTTTAAGCCTGTTTAGATGGATGGATCGGCGTGAGGCATTGAGGCGGACGCGGCGCGTCGTCTGTTCAAACGGGTTTCGTTGCGCCCGATCGGGGGATCTGTCTGGAATCGCTGGCCGTTTGATGTTGCGCCCTCGGCAACCCAGCTATCGAGCAGCACTAAACGTTTCCAGGAAGCCAACTGGATCGGCCAGGAGGCGGCTGCTGCTGCTGTAAACCAAATAAATCAACATTTGATAATGTGAAAACAAAGAAAAACGCATGAGAAAAAAACCCAACGAGCAACCGTTTGAAGTGCACCCGTGAAAATCTATACAACGTATAAAAAAAAGAAGAGAAAGAATTTATCGAATCATGCAAAAGTGAACAGAAACAAAGTGTTTGTAAAAAACAAAATGTAGCAGCCAAGAAAAATAAAGCGGGCAAATCAAACGAAAAGTATTAAGCAGTCCAAATAAGTTCAGGAAAAGCAGCAGCAACAAAAATTACAAGAAACAAAAAACAAGCAAAAGAAATTGGAAACAAGCTAAAAATATATACACACACATATATCACGACTATCAAAGTTACATAATCTCAATATAGGGCCCCTAAAAAGATAAATATAATCCAACTAGCATTTAAACCAATTTTTGATACATCACGCAGTCCCAGTTAATTATAAAATAAAATAACATTTTCGCAAACAAATCAATTGAAAAACAGAACAATATTTAAAAACATAAAATTAATTAACATAAATTAAATATTTTATTAATTAGAACTTAGCATTTAGTAATTTATTAACTACAAAGTACTTACAAGCACGCATTCGAAATCACGCCAAAAAGTAGACTTTAGACCGGAACCAAACGACATCCAACAACAACGAGAGCAACGCATTTAGAAAATCTTTCAACTGATAACAGATAATTGATAATTGATAACAACAACAACAACAAACAGGATGCAATCAACATTTATCAACCTTGTGCTGCTGCTGCAACTACTCAGCCGGCTGGGACGCTGCCAGGAGCAGCAACTGTTGCTGCCGAGCATCGAGAGCAATGGCAACGTGCAACACCAACAGCAACAGCAACACCAACACCAATACCAACAGCATCAGCAACAGCAGCAGCAGCAGCAACAGCAGCCGCACAACAGCAACATCATCAGCACGGCCAGCCTGAACAGCACGCTGTTGAGCAAGCTGCACAGCAGCAGCGGCCAATTGGGCGGTGCAGGTGGCGCCCCCATTCCGCTGGCCGGCGGCGGTGCGGCGATCAATCAGCTGGACGGCGCGGCCGGCTTGGGCAGCAGCACGGCAATCGCGCCGGCCGCCAACGGCATGGGCCAGGGTCACGTCCCGGGCCGTGGCCTGGCCGTGCAGGGACACGCACATGGACATGCCCTGGCTGGACTGGCCAACATGGGCATGATCATTGGCGGCAAGGGCATGCTAGGCGGCCTGGGCGGCCTGGGCGGCTATGGTGGAACGATGCTGAACGCTGGCGCCGCAGGAGGTGGCATTGCGGCTGCAGCCGCTGGCGGCGGTGGAGCCCTGGATATGTCCAGTCCATAGTGAGTAATTTAACAGTTATTGCTGCACAGGCTTAATTGGACGGCGCATGCACAAGTGAAATCTTATCATCAATTGATGAAGATGCTCAACTTGAGGCAGCCCGTCAAATTCTTTTGTCCTATTAACATACCCCGGACCAGCCGGGGGCATCCCATGCCTTTCATTTTTTTTATGGCATTCACTGGCCCGGGGCCAATTGCCATTGACATGTTGTGGTGCAATCGCCTGCCGGCTGGCTCTGGGCACACAATCTACAGATTGAGCCATCCACAAATCAAATTGTACTCTCTACCCTCCTGCAATTATAACGAGTTGTACTTACATTTCTTCTCTGGCATTAAGCACATGCATTGAGTCTTAACCCAAGAGACCTTTGCCTGCAATAAAACACACAAATTACATCATTTGAGAATTTTTATTCAACAACATTATTAAGGGCTGAAAATTATATTTACAATTTTATTATAAAATTATATTTACAATTTTATTATAAAAATCGAACAATCAATTTTTATGGCTGAACTTAAAGCTAAAAAAGAATAGACACTTTTTTAAACATTGTGTTTTTAAAACCTCGTTTTAAAATTTTTACAATTAAAATGCTAATGTCGAAAATTATTGTTTCTCTTGTTGCATATTAAAATTGTGAATTTAAAAATCTATTTATTTCTGCACTCAACATTAATATTAGTTCTGTGATGGTTTTTCAAGTTTAAGCCTTATATTTTATGCAAAGATAATTTTTGACATTTCGAAAAACATTGAACAAATCAATTGTAATTTTTATCATTTCCAATTTTCTAACTCTAATTATAGACCTATTCCATTGTATTTATTTTTCACTTTGATTTGCTTATAATACATTTATTTCATATATTTGTCGTAGCACTTGTATATTTGTATATGTAACTTTGGAATTGTCTAAAAATAGAAATGAAAGCTTTGACTTCTTCAAAACTCCCCAATTAGAATATTTTCTATATTTTTTCGTCGCATCGCTCTTTGATGTTTGTCAAGCCATTTTTCACTTGAATTGCTCGATAATGGTCGCATTTATTTGTTTACACCTGATTCGCCAGTTTTGCCGAGAAACGCGCAGTGTCAGCTGAGGCAGATCGATCCCGCCAAGTCAAATAAATAATTGTGGAGAGTGTGCAACACAGTGTGAGGACCACCCGAAGCTGGTGGCACGCAGTCTGCTGACAAATGCAACATGGGTCCCAAGGGGCAGGAGTCGAAGGGCAGGCGGAGAACTCTATGTGGCAAAGTTCAGTCTCTCGCTGTGGTCGGTGGCACGCCTCGAGGCGCGTTTAAACAATAAAGTAAAATTATTTATACTTGCTTTGCTTTTTGCGCCTGTCAGCCAAAAACATTTTCATTTTTATTGCAAGGATTGCGAATTGAGGATGGGGGCGGTGCCGTTGGCAGCCAGTTGTCAAAATGTGCGAGCCGCCGTTTTTTATGATTATTAGCAGCGACGGCGTGCAACGTAAATTTTACTTACACTTCACATTCATTTGCCCACTGACAACAGGCGGCGGCCGGCACAAGGGGCGTGCCAGGGGCGGCGAAGTCAGGCCCCCAGGCACGGTTATTATTTGTCATTACAAAAGCACCCAACAACAACTGCAACCCGCTCCCGCTCCAACTCCAACTCGAACTCCCGTTCCAGCCCTGTGCCATCTTCAACTGCCGGCCACGTTTGCCTCGTCCTGACCCTCCGCGTTGGGCAACTGGGAAAGTGCTCGCAATTTTTATTACACAATAGCCAAATGGGCGCTACACTTGCAGCTGCAGTCCGATTCCTCGTTAATTTTGTTTCTATTTCATTTTATTTATTTATTTTTTTTTATGTTTTTGCCTGTCGCAATGGGGTAGAAAGTGTTTCAGTTGCTCAAGCATTGACCCAACCGTCGGCCCAGACAAATCGATAGACGGCAACAAGCCCAGGCGTAGGCAGCCTTTGGCCACTGTCCACTGTCCACTGTCCAGTGTCCACTGCCAGACCCGCTTGATTACAATTAATCGGCTTATTTACCGGAGCCATTTGCCCATTCGCCATTAGGTTGATGAGCCCTCTGTCCCCCGCCATTCCCATCGGCCCCAGCGTCAGGTGCGTTGCAACGCGCAATTTTATTGATTTTAAATGTCAGCACAAATCGCCAGCATGTTCAGCAAATTCTGCTAAGCTATCATTGACTTGGATAGGAATCATTTGCATCAATTTATAAGATTTGCCAAGGTGAACAAAACAGATTATCGCATTGCTTAAGACTTTAAGATATACTAATAATTATATCTGTAGTTCTTAAAACCCCAACAAATTAACAAAAGATTTTTAAATGCAATGACCAAAGTTGGTTTAAGATTTGAAAGGTTATTATTTTGTAAATACTAAGAAATGCTGCAAACAATAATTTAAATTAAAAATTGATGGTAATATTTGATTTATTTAGGCTAAAAAATAATAATGTATCAAATTACTTTAAAACCTTTTTTTATGAAGCACTTTTTCAATTCTGTTTCGCTTGTAAAAACATTTACGGATATATTGAGCAACACATATACAATTATTTCTGGTAATTTTGTAATATAATTGAATTCAAACTTTAGTTCCTTTTGATATTAAAATTATGATATCTTGTGCCTATCCAGTCATTTATCAAACCCTAGTCTTGGATATTTGCATGCACTTTATGGACTCTGCATGCAGCTCTCTTAGGTCCTGCCCAGTGGGATATATAGTACTTCAACACCTGCTTAAACAATTCGATTGCTAGGCCAGCCTAATCCGATCTCAGTGGCTGGAACGCAATGTGGCACGCAGTGTGGCAAGCGGGGACGGGGCCTGTTTACACGAATCAATATGCAGAAAAGCTGATTAGGGGATGTAATGAAAATTTAATAATTGCCAACCGGGCACTCGATGGACAAAGCCACGTATTTGCCCCATGCCCCCCACCAGACCGATTTCCCCGGCAGTCGCAATTAATCTTCGGCGCAGGGTTGCGCCCGGTAATTCAAGAAGAACAAGAAGCAGCTACCAGCAACTCAGCAGCCAAGTCAAATAAAACCGAAAAAAAAACAACCGAAAATTTGACTAAAGAGCTGGGGATGTGCTGGGTGGGGGTCAGAGTTGGGCAGGGTTGGTTTCAATTTCACCATTTGAAAAGCAAGGCAAAAGGCAAATAATGTAATAATGTTTGACAGTCTCGTTCCCGTCTCGTCGGCCCCTCTCGCTCTATGACGTCTGTTGTTTTGTTAACAGACATTTATGACATTATACGGCGCAAAATGATGTTGTTACAGGGTGTAACAAAGCCAACGCCACCCCAGTGAGACCCAACCCCACTGGAACTCACTCGCCATACTTTGCCTCAATCCTTTGGCCTGCTGTGATTTCATTTGCCTTACAAGCGGCAAAAATCTGCTTAATTGTGCGTAAGCCTGTTCCTGCTCAGCTCCCCGGCCCTACCGGGCCTACCCATCCCATCCGCCTGTTAAATATTTGTCAAACAGTAATTAAAACTTACTTACTTTACCGTTGCCTGGGCTGCCTTTGCCTTTGCCTTTGCCTGGCTTTTGGGAGGACAAAAGAACAACTTAATGTTAACTATGCGAGTTCTTTGAGTTTCAGTAAAGTTGAACTCTGTCTCTCTCTCTGTCGCGGCTCTTGTATCTGGGTACTTATAGTGCTCCTTCGTATCTCTATAGTGTCTGGCGTCCTGGCGGAAACATAAAAATGTTAATTTCCACACAGAAGAAAAGCCAGCGAACGGCTTTTGTTGCAAACAGGCCGCAAATTACGAGTCTGGTTGCCCTGGAACATGCCAGATGATTCGACTGCCAGGGTTGGGCCCTCGAAATTGACGATAACGATTATGTGCAAAGTTTCGGTTTTGTCTTTCATATGTATATACATTTTTCATCTTCTTCTTTTGCTTTTTTTGGGCTGCCGCAAAATTAAAAATATCCCTGCAAAAGAAATGCGGGAAATCTTTGGCGGCTGCTGCAGTCATCGCCATGTGGCACCACCGAAAAAAAATATATTTATTTGTCTCAATACGCCAGCAACGACAATGAGGACGACTCTGGGGAGGAACAACTACTCCACTTCTGGCCCCTCCTTCAGTAGTATAATACCATTGCAGAATGAAATTGCAGGCATAAAGTTTTTCCTTTTCCCTCTATAATTGTGGTCTTTTATTTAATTTGCTTTTTTCGGGGTTTTTGGATAGTGCTTGAAAACTTGAGGGCTTTGCGACATGGCCAAATAGTTGGTGACGCATTGAAGATATTGAAAAACTGTGAAGATTCTGATTCTGTTTATTTAAATATTATAAAAAAATTCCATTATAAGTGCATACCCAAATTTAGTTAAAAATGATACATCTGGTATTGATCGTAAAATCTATATAACATATAATATTTTATATAATCTCTATTGATATATGTTTTATATCTTACCAACCCAAATATCTAATATTAATTTTCTAGCTCATTTTTGTTACATGCTCGCTTTAAAAGACTCCTTTAGAATATTGTACAAATAAAATTTCTACATTTCTTATCACAAATAAGATTTTCCGCTTCTAAATACAAAATGTCAAAGAAAATAGATGGTTTATGAAAAATAACAAAGTTCCATTTTATAAATATTAATTACTCAATGATTATATAAATGTTTTCCAATATAAATAAAATTTTCCTTCCTGCCATATTTTGTCATGCTCAGAAGTTCATTCAAGTTTCGGTGATAGATACTTTTCTTTTCTAGCCGTTTTCCCGCTAACAATTTGCCTGCCATTTGCCATTTGAACTTTTTAATTTTGTCGTTTTGATGGCTGCGTTTTATGATGCCGTTGCCTTCATTTCTAACTGCTCCTCCCCTCCCCCACCCCTTCTCCCCCTCGCGCCCTGCAGCTGCTGCCCGTAGACGTTTCCGTTTGCTCGTGGTTTTTGTCTTAATGATAAACTCTGGGGTATTCAGTTTTTCCAGTTGGTTTTAAATTCCCTTCAGCAGCATCCTTTGTTGAGACTTGGCCAAAGCTGTGCCATAAAAAAAATAAATAAAAACAGTGAATAGAAAAAAGCAGCTGGAAGCCCGAACAGATCGCCCCATAAATTGACTATATGATGAATCTAATAAAACTGAAACTCAAACTAAAGCCGAGGCTGAGCCACAACCACTGCGAGGGTTGCAGTCTGCCGTCGGTAACAATAGAAATGGAAAATTTTGATTGTTCCCAAGACATAAAATGCATTTTCATGTAATTAATGTGCATCAAAACCCAAAAATGACTTAAGCAAATCAACAGCATTGAGCTGCCGCCGAGATTGAGTTTCCAGCGTTGCATGCAACCTAATGAAAATCAAATAGAATGGAAGAAGCGTCAGTTAGAGTGGTGCCGAATCCCTAATGCTCTACTTAATACAAGTATACTTATTATTTGGAATTATTTACCTAATTCAAAATATCTTTTTCTTATTTTGCTTAATTTAAGCAGTGAAAATAAAATGTACTCAAAATAAAATAGCTTTTTACTCTGAGTACAGCTAGCTATTTTTCCAATTCGGGTACTCTAATATATATATGTATATTGCCCACATAGAGTATAGAGTATAAGATCTACTGAAACACTTTTTTGCTGATAACGAATATATGTATACTAAATGGGATCTGAAATGTCTCCTTTAGTGCCCTACACATTTGATCACCCAAGCATAATACTCTCTGAAAGGGTATAGCAACATGTTGAAAGATCTTTCAAGGTGTCAAAATTAAAACAAACTCCAATCAGCCATGGAGGCGGTATAGGAGGCGGTGTAGGAGTCTATGAATTTAGCTGATGTATTTGTGGATGTTGTTGCTGCTGTTGCTGCAGCTACAACTGTTGTCGCTGCTGCTTTCATTTTTGCTGCTGCTGCTGATGATGGCTTTGGAGTTGCCTTTGATCTTGTGCAATGTCTTCAGCTGGCCAAAGTTGTGTCTGTTTGGCAGCGCATTGAGGAAGTTGCATCAAAGACAAACATTGCCACACGCACACACTCACACACACAAGCACACATGTGGCATACAGCATTGGGACCTTGAAGTTCTAGCGGACCTTGAGGCGCTCTCCACGCACACATCAAAGAGATCAAAGCGGGCGCAGCAAGTGCGCCGAGGGGGCGGGGGGCGGGGCTTGCTGAGCCGGGGCATTTGCCACACGCAGTTAACAGTTAAATTGCAGTCACATCCTGTTAAACGGTTTAACCTATAAAGAAACAAAAAGAAGAGAAAAGCGCAAGCCTCGGCTCTTAGCCAGGTTCTTGCCGTGGCAACTGGCAACTGGCAACTGTTGCTTTGTCGGCACTCGGGGCAGGCTCCGGCACCTGGCCAAGCTTTGATGTTGCGCCTGTTGCGGTTGCTGTTGACATAATTGGAGTTTTGGCTGGCTTGCGAGTGTTGTTGTCGTGTTGTCTGGTTGTTTTGTCGTTTCGCTGGCACGGCTCGGCACTCACTTAGCGGTACTTTAACAGGCGCGCACATAATTCGCGCCAAATTGGCGACAAGAGTCGCGACGCGTCGCAGCATTCGACAGATCTTTAAGCCTAATTGTTGCTTAAAGCGTTAGTCACTTTTAGGGCCTCAGCCCCTCCCCTTCCCCTCCCCTCCCCTTTCCCACACATCTCTCGCACTTGCGTGTAGGTGTTAATGTGCATTGCTCTGCTTGCGGCTTTGGGGCGTGGCCTGGGCCGTGACTTGTCTGCAGATCGATATAAATTGGCAATGTGACCCTGAAAAGGCAGCCGGCGACAATAGAAACGATGACAACAACTGGCGGCGGCAACACAAAGCAAACCAGACCACAGCAACTCACAATCAGACAAGAAAACAACAATTATGGAAATGAAGAAAACAGGGGAGAACAGACTTAAGACGAGCAGGACAGATGCCGACACCAAACCATGAAAAAAAGCCACAAAAAAAGAAAAACCGAAATAAAATTCAATATGTTTGGTATTTTAGCTCAATTTGGTGTCGTGTCGGAGAAAGATGAAATGGATAACAGCAATTGATTACAAACCCAATGGATTCTGCTTAGTCAACAAGCAGCCAAAACGATTTTGGGTAGACTCAATAAACAGACCAGATTTTACCATTATTGCTGAGCTTGAGCAGCTATCAATTGCAGCAAACCCGATTTATAAGTCCGGAATTATTAGCACACACAATGGGAATATTTTGTTAATGTCATATGTAAGAGTGTAATCGTTATAATAAGGTACCTTTTGTGTTATTTGTTTTCCTTTCCCTTCTAAATCATGCTGATTATTCGGTCAATTATTATGTTAACCACGTAATAACCATAATTAGCAAAACAATTTTGTATCATTAAGTGCGTATTCAGCACTGTTAAATTACCTACAGATGTTTTTTTTAAATAACGTTAAATTATCATAAAATTTTAATGTGGTATATAAATAGAGACAATGCGAAACTTTAGATATATATAAATATGTGCGCAATTGTTGGTTCGAACTTTCAAGTTCGAGATTCCAAATAAAATATTGAGTACAATATTTATTTCTAAAATATTTCAAAATTGTTTTGAAGCTCGCATATGTGTGAACATGTAAATTATGTAGCATATTATGTAGCATATAAATTAGTAAAATTAGTTGAAAGAAAAAATTACTGGAAATTTTAAACTGATTTATACCAAACATAGACATTAATATTAACATATCCGATACCATTGGTCTATGTGTTAATCAATTTGAAGTATTGGAATGCTATGCTATAGAAACTATCGATCGATATATAGATACATATTAGATATATATATGTATATATCAGCCTGCTTGTCTCATAAACAAGTAACTGCAACAATAATTGGCTGAGAATCTACTTCTTGTCTTAATGTTGGCCAGCCCAAATTCCTTTCAGCTTAATGAAATATTTTATTTCTAAAGAATTCTAGGAAATATTATTTCTTAAAAACCGAATATCTTTTTGCTTATATATCAGTGACTTTCACAATCCCACACCCACTTGAATACTCGCGCCCGGCACAAGTGCCACATTCTATTTCATCCTCAACACGAATATGCACTTCACAGGGCAATCTCCCAACCCCACAGTTCCCCCTCCCCCCTCTCTTTCTCTCTCTCTCACTGTCTGATTAGCTGGACGGCTTTCTCGAGCGAAATTCAAGAGCAAAACTTTGCTGTGATTGGCGCCACATGATCAGGCAGCAGAACCAGAACCAGAACCAGACCAGACCAAAAACCGCGAGACAAGTGATGGAAATGGACCTTGAGGCTGCAGCACAAGCATGAAAACGCCACAACTACACCATTATCCCACTTTTCCCGGGCTCTTCTCGCCGCCCCAAAGACGCTGATTGACAAATGCAGTGAAGCGTCCGCTGTCGGAACGCCGCGCGTGTTGATGGATGGACACGCTCGGCGGACGGGTTGGCGTTGCTGCTGTTGATGTTGCTGCTGCTGCTGCTGTTGCCGGTGGTGCTGCTGCACTCAAAGCGAAGCACGCCCCAAATTAACTGAAATTAACACGCGTTTAATGTCATGCAAGCGACTCACCTGCCACCCGCATGGCACCGACTACGCCTCCGACTCCGACTCCGGCTCCCACTTCCACTCCGGCGTTCCCCACTGGGCAACTGGGAATCGCGCTGGCTCTTGTGTTTACTTAATGACGTTTATGTGTCTTGTGTGTCATTTGTCGGCGTTTCTGAGCTGTCATAAAGCGTTTTGATTAAAGCGAAAACGCCGCCAGCGTCGCCCAAGCCAAGCGGCTGACACCGCGGCGGGCTCTGGCCGCGGCCTAGACGAGCACATTTCCAATTAAAATGCAGTCAGAGTCGCAATCGGTTCGCCGTCGTCCTGTCCCGCTAGCGTTGCGCCAAGCATTTATTTTCGGAAATCGAAAAAAAAACGGGGTGTAGCCTGCAACGGTTCAGCAGTGTGCCCAGAAAGTAAGAGTACCCCAGCGAGCAGAGCGGATAGAGAAAATTAAATCACTATCAGAGGCAGTCAGCATTTAAATACCCTTGCATATCTACTCAATTAATTATCTATATTTTTAAAAAAGTGCGAAGCAAGTTATAAAATTTTTAAACTGTTGTGAGCTGCATTTTATAATGGAACTTTTAACAAATTTTATTTTAGTTTGTATCTTTTCAAACAAATTCTCATATTTTCTCAACTAATTCTATTATTGCACAAAATTTGATCAAGGTGCTTTGAGAATTGGAAGTTAATTTTGTTGTGGGCTTGTAAGGAATGTGAAAGGAGTGTGAGATCTTACAAAAATAAATTGTAATAATTCGTAAAATTTTTATATCCACTAATTATGAATGCTCTACAATTGTGATTTTAATATTATAGAAACTTATATCATTTTTTATTTAACTGTTACTGTTATAATAAGAGTAGAGTTTCTAGATCTTTAAGGTATATGTATTTTTTTATAAGATATTTCACATTTTCGTAGGTATCATATGTGTCAGGTTGATGTTCGAATCGTGCTATTAAACAAATAGATAGATAGCTTATAATTATACTGATATACGATCAAAAGTATTAATAATTTATCTAGTATTTGTTAATAAGAATATTAATTGACATCATTTATTTAGAAATAACAAAATATTTACTTTTTGCCCATTTGTGGCCATTTGACTTGGCATTATTTTTAAAAAATAACAACATATTTATAGTTAAAGAGTTGTATATCTCAAGACTGAGCCTTAAATGGCGACTTTATTAAATTTTTTTTCTTTTGCGAGTTGCTTCAGCAAGCTAATAGTGCCGACAGCAAGGGTATGATTAAACAGCGAGTTGAAAAATAAAAGGAAAAGTGCCAAACGTCGGCGGCACAAATTCTTTGTAATTAGTATTAAAATGTTTTCCGCTACATTTTCACTTGATTTTCTTGCTGGCAGTCGCCGTCTGGGCCCCATCACAGTTCGAGTCGCAGGCCTCAGTCAGTTAGTCAGTTAGTCAATTTGTCTATGTGGCCCGAGGGCTCACTGGCTCCGGCTCCTGCTCCGCTCCCCTCTCCCTCTCCCCCTCCCTTCCCCTATGTGTATCTCTGACCTGGGCCTGTGGCTGTAGCTGTGGCTGCTTCGCGCATGATTGAAGGCAACATGTGTTTCGGAAATTATGCAAAATTGCCTGCTGACTGTTCGACTGGGCAGCCCAGTCGATGCGCAGTCGAGGCATGAATATTTCTGCATTCGGCTGCCTCCTCCTGCTGCCGCTGCTGCTGTGGCATCCACAGATCTCTGGCTGTTGCCATTGCTGTGCCTGTCGCTGTTGCTGCAGCTTTGCTTAGGCAGCGTTTTGCATATTTCGCTGCTCATTATCATTTGTTTAGTGGCCGGCGCAGTTCATTTCATAAACAATTAATAATGCTTAAGCGCATCTTGGCGTTGACAGGCGCAGCAAATATGCCGAGCCACCTACCAGAGTCAACTGTGTGGCCACACTCTGTGGCAGCAGCAACTGGCTGCTTCGAGGCGTGCCGCAACCAAATTGGATTGCATTTTTTCGGTTGTTCGGCCATTTGTTTGGCTTTAATTTTGTTGGAGTGTCGAAATGCGGCATACAACAAACGGAAGTTGCTAACGGATTGGGATGCCAACAAATCTCCCAGCTGTGTCGAACACTCAATGCCGAGTTATGAACCCATGATATTTAGCTAAGCGGATTGCGGAAGCTTCCAACATATCTCGCTGATTGGCGTGACATTCTACAAGTGAAGATGAGTTAAATAGAAGTTCTTACAGTCAAATGAACTTCGTGGATAATTGACGTGGAAAATTGAAATTCATTAGTAGCACAACATTCAGTCATTGGCTGCTATCAAACAAAAGATAGAGATACAAGATACAAATATGTTAAACAACAAATGTAGAATTCAAAATGAAATTATGATAAATTGTTGATTGACCATTACTTTGATAATTAGTAAGTAATTAAAACTGTTAGAAAGCAATTATTAGTAACCTCCAAAATAAATATGTACAAAATAAAAGTATTTTCTGATATATCAATTTATAGTATATAAAGAATTACAAGACATTCTCTAGAATTAAACTTAATACTTTTATAGGAAAACAAAAATGCAAGTGTAATAAAGAACTTTCGAAAAGTTTTTGTATTAAAAAGCTTAAGCTATAAAGTTGCTACCTATTGGTAATATTTATAATATGATTAAAGAGAGCACTTAAACAAACACTTAAAACTCACTTTTATTGCTTTATCATTTTATAGCTATTATTGTACATATCGGCTATATATTAGACTATTGTGGCATTGAGGTTAACAACCTTTGGATTTTTATGGCAATCGAAGAAGAGTCCATAATTCGAACTTTTGGTTAAGCTTCCTTTCTTTATCCCCCCAATAATATTTGTAAGTCTTCCAACCTTAATTTCCTTTTGTGGACTTTGGTGCACCGAAAATAGATTTGCTTTTATGTTTTAGAGGAATTTTAATTACATTCACAATTCGACTTCTAATTCAACGCAATGCAAAGAATGTAAATCCAAACAGACAACCGACCTATACAAATATTGCACAAGTATTTATAAATAAGTATCATTTACACAGATACTTCAAAAGACGCCCTTTGATGGGTGTTTTTCTGAAGCGCTAAACTCATAATTAATATGCGATAAATTCCCAAAAAGTTGGCCCACAAGTTACCAGAACTCGTTCCATATGGCACGGGAGTTATTCAATGTTTACAAAGTTCTTAAATTTAATGATGTGATATACGAAATATGCTAAAGTTGAGTCTTTAACTAATTAGCTAATAATTTGATTTGTAAGTGAAAAGTGTGTATTCGTAAGTGGCAGCTATCTATGCAACATGAATTTGTTTTATCACCTCAGCAGCAGCATCAGCAACAGCATAAGCAACAGCATCAGCAGCAGCAGCAGCAGCAACATCAACTTGGCTGATTGAATGCGCGCTTGGCAGCATTTGATTTGTTTAGAAAATAAAGCACTCAAACACACACACACGCACACAGCTGTGTCAGCTGTGTGTATCTATGTGCTTGTGGCGCCAACTTGGCCCCAATTTGTGGGGGGAGGCGGGGCAGGCATTTGCCTAATTAGCACTCAATGAGCAGCTGAAGAGCTGTCGAGGAATTTTTCGCCCGTCCGCTGAACCTGCAACAGCTGCCACAAGTACATACTGGTATTCATATTCATACGAGTATTCATACAGCGCTATCTTCGAGTACCCGATGCCAGCTGACAAGGCCGCCCAACTCCGGTTGGCCGCCTTTATGGCCTATTCGTCAGCTTCAGCGAGGGTTGCTTTTAGAAATCTTATGTGTGCTACGTGACCGTCCATTAATACATCATTGCGTTCCCTTTCCCAACGCAAAATGAGCTGCTGATGTATTGGCAATGGAGTGATGACTCCCTACCTATTCCCCGTGCCCTGCGCCCTGCGCCCTGCGCCTGCCGGGTGTGCGATATGCCGCTTAGCTTTTGGGTTTCGCCTTCATTTTGGGTGCGTTTCGCATTTTCGTCATGGTCATAAAAACGCATTTTATGCGAAACGCATTTTGGCCTTCTTATCGCTGGCCCATACAACGTAGCCGTACTTTTTATGAACGCAAATAAAAGTGCGCTTAAAATACTTACATACCGCCCATCCCCACCCACGTTCAGACGTGCCCCACTCTCTGCCGCCCACCGAGCCCTGCCAATGGGCATAAAGCCAGCAGGAAAAGTTTTAATGTTGATTGCGTTTTGCGTTAACGTTAATGCTGATGCTGATGTTTAATTTTAATGCGTCTCTCAGCGCCTCTGCTGGAGGATCTGGGGCTGAGCCTGGTGACCATAAGACCAACCTCAGCCCAAGAAAATTAATCATTAATCGCCGCGACTCATGTTAAAAAGGAAAATGCGTCGGGGAAATTAATTTAAATGTATGCGCTGTCAATTTTGATGAGTTCCTACGATGTATGTGTGTGAGTGATGGGTGGGGGAGGCGGTAAAGCAAATTCCAAATTCCAGCAGTAAAATTTAATTGCTTATGCTTGTAAAAGCGCAGGAAAATGTTATGACATTTCTATAAATACGCGCGGAAAATGCGAGCGCAAGAAATGTCAAGTGGCCATAGCCAGAGAAGGTCTCATAAATAACTGAAATGCTTCGGCAATATTAAATCACAACGAAATTGGAAGAGTGGGGAAGCAGCCGCAGCAGCAGCAGCAGCAACAACGGCAACAACAGCAACAACGGCAACAGGCTCTGCTTATTAGAAGATCTGACAGAAACTTCCTCATTCAGAAATTACCTGATACATTTTTACGTCGAAGAGGCAGCAACAGCGCGCAACATTAGCAGGGGGCAGGGGGCATGGGGCGTGGCAGGGCAACAAATAGTTGTAAAATGCAGAGGCGAGCCACAGAATTATAGGAAAGCATATAATAGCAAACGAAATGCGGTAGCTGGAAAAGAAATGCAGACAAATTGCCGGAATGCTGCTGAAGCAGAAACAAATACGAGTACACAGCGGCAACAGCAACAGCAACAATAGCTAATATTAGCTGAAAAATAGTTTGGCAATGTATTCGATGCAACACCAACACAACAGCAGCAGCAGCAGCGGCAGCAACAGCAGCGGGCAATGGGGTCTAATGAGTATTGCTGATGTGCGAGGCAACAACAAGCAGCCGAAACAAAGCGGAAACGTTGCAGCAACCAAAGGGCAAACCCATTGCCAAGTGTAGAGTGAGCTGCGGCACATAATGCAACTAATTGTTGGCATCTTGAAGAACTTTAAGGCTGTCAAATTGCAAGCAACTTAAATTGCATAAAGAAAATGTTGCCCATGGAAATGGCAATCAAGCAAATGATGTTGCTCTTGCTGCTGCTGCTGCTGTTGCTTATCAAAGTTATAAAAGTATTAGCAGTGTAAATGTAACAAAAGCCAAACTACAACTGATGTTGCTGTTGTTAAAGCCAATGTTGCTGCTGGGCAAGAAGACTTCAGCATTTTGAGTGGCTGCCAATCCTAAAAGCCCCAAAATTATAAAAACTAAGTTGCAATAACAACGATGTTGCTGCTGCCCGCCAGCAACATGCACATCAATTAATTGAAAACTAAGCACAAAAGCTGTAACTTGATACGCAGAACAACACTAAACAAAGTATAAAAAGTTAGCAATAAAAGAAAGTAGACAAATGTTGATGACAGCGCGTAAATAGTTGCTGTTGCTGCTGGCAATTACAGTTCAATTTTTATGCATCTCACGGACAGCGCACAATGAAAATGAAGCTGTCAAATGCACGGAAATCCAATAAAAAGCATAACAGCCCGGCGAATTTATGCAGCACAAACAGAATGTTGCCGATGACACAAGCAGCGGGTGACCAGCAGCAGCAGCAACAGCAACAGTAACTACAGCAGCAGCTGCAGCAGGGTCAGTGCGGAGGCGTGGCAAATGAGCTACGGCAATGGCGTTAAATACACGGCCAGGCAGGCAGCAGTGGTCGCATTAAATTTACTCGCCAGATGCGGCGCTGTTAGCAGCAATTGCAGCACAGCAGCAGCAGCAGCAGCATAAGCAACAGCATCATCAGCAACATCATTAGCAGCTTGAGGGCAGGAAGGAAGCGCCCAAGATGCGTTGGCAAGGTGTGAAGTGTACAAATACCGTATGAGGGTTGCAGGGCGAAATATGTCGTAAAGATTTTTATTGCATTTTTATGGCGCACACGCAGCAGCAACATGAGCAACAACAGCAGCAGTAGGAGCAACGCCGGCAACATGGCATTTTTGGCTGTGCCAGCTTAATGATAAACTTTAACGTTGCTTGCATTTTGGATTTGTTTGCCACAAGAAGCGTTTCGAGTAAATAAACGACGAGGTTGCAACCGCAGCAACAACGGCTACCAAGTAAGCCATAAAAATGCTTAAAAACGAAAATATATATCTACGCAAGAACAAAAACAAAACAACAATAACAAAATTGAGCATTGGCAAAGTGTGGAAGTACTGAAGCGACCCTCGCTGCCAGCCCAACGGTCTGCCCGTCTGCCTGGGTGGCCATAAATTGATTGCCGTTGTTGCCGCTGCTGCTACTGCTGTTGCTACTGCGCAGTCGGTGTTGCTGGCGTTGTCGTTGCCGGGTTTTAATCATTTGCCGCAGCTTTTATTAAAATTTTGGAAAAAAGAAGCGACGTCATTTTATTGTCTACTTACTGTTCAACCAAATCCCATGCACAAATTTTATGAGCCAGCCCATAAAAATGCCTTAACGTAGCCTCCCCTCCCCCAACCCCCAACGGCCCCGGCCGGTGGCCCGTGCGTGCCTTTGGCAACTCTCGAGGGGCACATTTGTTGCTGCTGGCGGGAGGGAGAGAGTTGGGCGGCAGCAGCAGCTGACAATGTTTACGGTTACAACTGTTTGTCGTCGTTGCTTGATGCCCAAATTGATGACCATAATCTTGAGCGCAGCTACTCTGGACGCTGGCAAGGATGCGCTTTTTATGATGAAGCGCCGCTGCAGCCAAACAACCACCGGCTGCTGCTGCTGTTGCTGCTGCTGCTGCCCCACACCGCTGCAACATTATTCATGGGCTGCGGCTTGTTGGGGTTGCGGGGGGTAAAACGACAATGAGCGGCAGCATATTTTATGTTTTAACGCTGTCGAAATCGGGCAACGACAACAACAACAACAGCAACAGCTCATACATCAGCATTTAGCAGCAACAACCGCCCTCATAAACGTGGGGTTGCTGCCAACAGCGGGGGTACTGTGGGGGTGTAAAGGGGCGTGGGGGCGTAACAAAGGCGGACGTTTGTCTTGCGGTTTCGCGCTTGCAATTTTTGGCCTGTCAGCGACTGTTGCTGTTGTTGTTATTGTTGCCGTTGTTGCCGCTGCTGCTGCCTGCTTGCAATTTAACAGCTTAAGCGCATATTTACAACGCATTTTGAAGTGTTTTGCTGTGTCGCAAAACTGGCCCATAAAATACTGCAAACTGTGCACTCAAAGGGGGCACAGGAGCACCCCGGGACCGTTCTCAGACAAAGGTAGCCAAGGGAGAATGGAGACTGTGAGCTGAAAGCTGCTCTTAAGCCGCTTGGGGGACTGGCGAAACAGATGGCCAAACCGTTGATATATTGGCAAATGCTTTCACAATGAGCCACAACATTCGAGCTGGCAATTAGCGAATCGGGAGCACTGAATGACTCAAACTAAAAGTTCTTAAATACATCACAACCCCGGAATCACATATTTTTATACTCAACCGACAGGTTTTTATATAATACATTGACTTGCCAAAAGTGAGAACTTGCCTAACAAAACAAAAAAAAGCGCCCAAAAATAGCAACTGCTGTTTGAAACAGAAAGTGATTTCTGACTTCCACAACGGAGTACTAGATATATAATATATATAATTGTGTTATATATAATTGTACATACTAGAATTAAGCAGTCGAAAATTGATTGCATTTTTTTCCGCTAACATTTGAGTAAAATCTATTAAAATTTAAATCAATTTGAAGAATTTCTTTATGAAATACTTGCATATCTTATGCGTGAATTCTACATTTATCTTAACAAAGCTTGTCTCAGATTATTTTTAATCATAGCGAAAACACATCTATAATGTTCAAAATAAAATTTGAATTAACAAACGCAGTATATACTAGATTTGTTATGATATATAATATTCTGAATTTAATAAACAGTAAAAATATAAAAAAACTGAAAATTGTTATTCATTAAAAATAAAAATTGTTATTATAAATAATATTTTGACTTTAAAAGCAAACATTCTTGGAAATGTTTGACCCGTTTTATATTTGAAAACAATTAAAAGCGATATAGAAAGACAAATATTACTATTGACACCCCATAAAACGGCAATCGACTGACCTTACGCGTTAATAACTATAACACTCGAAATTGGAAAAGCTACGACAGACATTGCTCAACCAGCGGATGGCTCATTAGCCTCCATTCCAATTAATGGATTCTGCATTGCCAATAGACAGTCAGCCATCAATTAAGGCGAGCCAAGCGAATCTGTAGGGCATATTTCGTGTAGAAGTCTGTCAACTCGACTAACTTATGCGTATAGAGATCTATGTGGATGTGGATGTGTATGTGGCAAGTCTTGGCGTCTGTTGTCGACTGTCTGCCGATTTCCATGGATGCGCCTTGGAGGCATTTGCCGCAGTTGCCCCATTTGCCATTTGCCCATTTACAAAACAATGCGATTAAGTTTCAATTTTCAATTTGGCATTTGCAATTTGCAATTTTCAATATATGGCGAGTGCGTTGATTGCACTTGGCAATTGGCAAATGCGTTTTAATTGAAATTTTGCGCTTAAATGATGTGACAGCCAATGGCCAAGGAAAACAAACAATCGCCACCAGAGACGATCTCCGCACCGAGCCCAACCACATGCGCAGCCACAAATCGGTAGCCCGTGCAACGTTTTATAAATAAAGTGCAACGGGGAGGGGGCAGGGTGTGGGTATCAGCTGCATTTGTGTTTTGGCAATAAAATGCAAATGGTAAAGCTCCATAAAAAAGAAAGAGAGGCATCTCCCGGTTCAAAGCCAGTTCATATGCTTATGCTACTTAAAAAGATTTTATGTGCCTGCGTCGATTTCGAACTACTTTCAAATCGCTTTCTGTTGCTGTTGCTGCTGCTGTTGCTGCTGCTGCTGCTGCTGCTGTTGCACATTTGCTATGCTCTTTGGCTGCTGCAGTGGCGACTAAAACTGTAAGTCCATAAAATGCTTTTGCCACAGCACAAAGGGATTGTTCTTCATGTGTGTGTGCATGTGCATGTGTGTGTGTGTTTTTGTGTGTGTGTGTGCTTATGTTGAATATTTTACGTTTCTGAAAATTTGATGAATCTGTACAAATGCGCAGCACTCAAAGCAGCAGCAGCAGCAACAACGACTATGACGAAAAGAAGTAAATTAATGCTTAAGCGGTCGACTTACAGATACCCTGCGTTTAAGCTACAAATTTTAAATAAATATTTAACATTTAGTGTAAAAACAGACAGCTTAATAATAATTTAAAATCAATACCTGAAACTTTAAACTTTACTACTTTAGTTATATATATTAACTATACTAAAATTTAAAAAAACCAACAAAATTCTTTCGACAGGGATATTTACAATACGGACTACAGCTGTAGATCAAGCTATATATTATATCGATAGTGCAATAGATAGGTTTTTTTAAATAGATGAAAGCCTGAGTAGCTTAGGCTAGCTTATATACCTCTGATAATTTATATAATTAGAGAAATGATTGTTTACCAATTTGGCACTAACACTCTGATTAATAACAAAGAATTTGTTCCTAAATTAAGCACAGACGTGAATCTTGAAATCAATGTCTCAATTTTCCAACTAAAAACGAAGTTCTTATTTGATAAATTTGTTGTTAGTCCTAAAATATTTTATACATAAAGTTCATTTATGAACTAAATCTCGTAATGCGGACGTACATTTTTAAAAGAAAATTGGTAGAAATTGTTTATCTGAATATATTTGAAAGTATTTAAAAAAATGTAAGATAAACAAATTCAAGGAGAACCTTAGTACATTTAGCATTTAACAATTTATACTACGTTATCAATTGCTTGCACTTCGCAAAATTGTATCATTAATTTCTTACGCAATCTTCAGAGTCCAATTAGATGCCTTGCAATAATCATTCGTTTGCTGCAGGGTATATCATGAACAACAACAAGGGCTAAGTACAACTTCAATGCCGTTGTCGTCAGTCAGTCAGCGCACGAGGAAAATATCCATCAACACTTTTGTTTTATAGTCGCTCGCCCTTTCGCTATCTCTCTCTCGCACGCGCTCTCTCTCTCCCTCTCTCTCTCGCGCGCACTCTCTTGCATGTTTGCTGGCACACATCCGTCCGTCCGTCTGTCTGTTTGGCTGCCTATCAATTTGTTGTTTGGCCTGGCTGGCTAAAACAACAGCTAGAGCAACAACTCTTCACAGTTTGTTTTGCTCTGTGGCCGTTTTAATAGCTTTCAACTACTTTGTATCTCAAAGATACAAATTGCTGGCAGCTAAATTTGTGAAATTAAAGTGCACACAAGACCAGAGACTCTGTGCTCCTGTCTCTGTCCCAGAGCCACGCCCACCTGGATGGCTAATTGTATTTCATTTCGCATGTAAACGGTTTGTCAAAAGGATTAAATGACACGCCCCCGCCCACACACGCACACACACACACACACACACACACACACACACGCACGCACATACACAGACTCTGCCTCTGGCCGAAGCTGAGCTGGTAATTCCACATGTTCCATGCCACAAGGCGACACACATTAACCAACTTGAAGTGGGTAACATGAGAACGGCGGGGGCGGCAGGGGGCTCGTGGGGGCGGAGGGGGGCAGCTTCTCATGTGTGGGCTTTGACTAATGCGCTTTGCATTGCACTTGCAGCAACAACAACAATGCACGGCTTACACGACTTACATGAGCTTTAAGCTGTAATTGAAGACTGTCTTTTGTTGCTATTGTTATTGTTGCTATCGTTGTTGTAGCGTCAAATTTGTGTGGACTCGATACAATAGATAAATATACATACATTGATTGACACATTGGCAATGGATCACAATTGTTTACGCAAAATCGCTTATATTTATTTTCTCAAGATTATTTAACCAGTTTAACAAGTTATATTATATAAGCAGCTAGTGTTTTCCGGCTTTTTCAACACATTTCTATACATTTTTCATCCATTAGCAGTTGATTTTCTACCATTTCAAATTTCAATTTATTTTAAATTGTGCATAAATTCATTAATAAGAATCAAATTTTTTTTTTTCAAAATGTTTTTATTGAATTTCGATTTTTATTATTATTTCGATTGGGTATTGTATTTAATTTTTGTATTAAGTAATTTTGGGATACGCTCTTAAAAAAAAGCATTTTTACTCAAGCTCGTTTCTCCAAAGTACGTTTGATTTTTTTCTCTGAGTGTGGTTGATTTTGCCGGATAGACAGCTGTTCTGCACATTTTTATCAATCCGTTTCAACGCAAACAGATATGTATATATAAATATATTTTTATATTTATTTATATACAGTGCTATTGTTTTAAAGTGTTCTATATTTGCAATTTTTTTAACATTAATTCGATAATAAATATCATGTCTGTTTAAATTCCGAATGTGTTTAGTTTTAAAAGTATTCAGAATAAATTTGTTGTACCAGAGATAACGGAATTTTCGCTTTTTTATTGACTTTCCTTACTGACATTATTACCTTATATTAGTTTTTTTATTGTCATATTACCAAATTATGTTGTATTATATCTAATTTCTTCTGCAATCAACTTAACCTTCGAATGATTTATATGTAGAAACATTTGTTTTTCGATCGCCAAGAAACGAACATCAAACATTTTACGATCAACGTTTCAGTAGTTTAAACAGCTATTCGCCAAATACATGAATAAATATACAATGAAATTTGCAGTTCAGTTTTATATGTACATATATGTTTGTTTGTACTCTCTATGTACTACATATGGAAGTACATATATTTTTCATTGAATATTCTTTCCTAAATTATTCGCATTTTTCACGCAATATACAAATGGGTTCTAAAGTAACTAGAGTATATCATTATTTAATAATACCTTTTATTTCTAATAGTTTGTTTGTAAAACTAAATCTCAAGAAAACAAGTTGGCAGGCCCACTTTGACAGCTGTCAAAAAATTTTCCGCACGGACACGCATTCTTTGCGCTTCTCATTAATTGTATAAGAAAAGTTTCCAATTAGCCCAAGAATCTCGCAGTCGGAATGATAATTTAATCAAATCGAAAACTACGTCAAATATCGAAATAAAACAGCGGGAGATAAATAGATAAAAATTCGCTCAGGCACAAGCTGCTAACAAAATACCGCGTGGAGCAAAGTCGAACAAGTTGTAAACAATTGAGGCACTTGATTAATTAATTAATTGCAAAAATCTGGCAAATTAATATCGCATTAGAAACGCGCGCGATTTTTCCCACACGCAGCAACAAAATTACGCTCAACAATTATGAACAGGCAAACGTTTAAATCAAAATGTACAGCAGCGAGGGGCGTGGCAGTGTCGGGGGGCGGAATAGTAATAGTTATGGGTCGAGGCTAGAGGTAAACCGCGGCAATAAGCGGCGCGTTGGCGATGTGTGTGTGCCCCGAGGCGGCGACGTAGACGGAAATAGGTAAGAAATGCTGAGATCGTTACTCATACGCCAATTTACGGTGCACTTAAGTTTTATGAGAATTTAAGATTTCCTGCAAATCCGAGCGAGAGCGCGATACCGTTGCTGTTGCCGTTGCCGTTGCCGCTGCACGTTGCCCAAAGCTGGACAGGAAGCGCGGCGGCATTTTAAAATAAATAAATAAATAACTGCGTATATCACACGCATATAAAAGACCCATATAAATGGTGGAATAAATAGAAGTTCCTCCAAGCCCTGAGAAAATTGTCGACATTTCCCAGAAACTGCATAACGGGTCGCAGCTGATAAGCAAAAGTTTACTTTTTCTTGGGCTGGGCAACGTGTTGTGACACCAAAAAGAAAATCAGTTCGCAGAAAGTGTTTGGGTGTGTTTTCGCTTATCAGCTTTTGAAATTCCTTGTAATGCTCTTTCAATAGTTGTACAGTATTATCACACATCAGCTTACAATGTGTTTCCAAAAATATTCGATTTTTTCAGCTATTTCAATTTTTGTTTTCAGCTTTTCAATAATTTTTATAATTCAAATAATAACGTTGGGTTTGATTGCCCGACAAAAAGCTCGCTGCAATTACAATTTCGCCACAAACTTGTGTGCGCTCTTAGTCAAGACACCAACCAAGCAAATAGCAGTTGTACGCTTAACGAAACTTCGTTTAGCAAGCAAATGAATGCACTCTAGCAATGACACAAACCTTGAATTTTGAATTTCCAAAAGAAACTCGAAAATAATGCATAACAAATTAAATAAAATAATAAAGTAAAACTTTTGCGTTTATTTTACAGCGAGCATTTCATTTCGGAGCACACAGTCATGGCCGTTTTCACCTCGCAGGGTCAGGTGGGCGGACCCTGCCGTTATATGCCCGCCACACGGCGGCAGAACCATCAGTGCCGCAAGGAGACGGGCCTGCCCGGCACCTGAACGAGGCACGCCGCCTGGCCACCACCCAATGCGAGGCTCTATTCCGCTTCGATCGCTGGAACTGCTCGATCGAGACGCGCGGCAAGCGCAACGTATTCAAGAAGCTCTACAAGGAGACGGCCTTCGTGCACGCGCTCACCGCGGCCGCGATGACGCACTCGATAGCCCGAGCCTGCGCCGAGGGCCGGATGACCAAGTGCAGCTGCGGGCCGCGCAAACAGAACCAGGCGGTCCAGGACTTTCATTGGGGCGGCTGCAACGACAACCTGAAGCATGGCAAGCGGGTGACGCGCAGCTTTCTCGAATTGCGCGGCGGCGACGGAGACGAGGTCACCGAGATATTGCGACATGACTCTGAGGTAAGGTCACGTTGCCGGAAGTTGACTTTCAATTTCAATTGGAATTTCTCGCACAGGTCGGCATCGAGGCCGTCTCCACGCTGATGAACGACAAGTGCAAGTGCCACGGCGTCTCCGGCTCCTGTTCGTTGAAGACCTGCTGGAAGAAAATGGCCGACTTCAATGCCACGGCCGCCCTGCTGCGCCAGAAGTACAACCAGGCCATACGCAAGGCACCGAACCTGCGCACCATGCGCCAGGCTCCGGCGAGTCGCATGAAAAAACCCAAACAGCGACGCAAGAAAGTAAGTTTGTTGCCACGGCAAAGCTTAAAGTCTACTTTTTAAGGTAAACGAACGGTTGTGCAACACTGTTGCGACGTTAAAGGGCTTAAGTATTTAGCACACTATATAAATGAATTGTTATTCAACACTAGATCGTCAATTAAGTAGGTCAAAGTTCGGTTTCTAGATCGACCCAAAGTCATCCAACCAACTATAAAAGGTGTCTTTACTGAATTGAAGAAACACAACGAAATAGTCAAGTCACAAACCAACAACAGGAAAGGAAGCCAAAATTTGTTGTGAACTATTTTAATAATATTAGGCGTGTTCAATAATAAATAAGAAAATATTAATTTTGAGATGTAAAAAGATAAATGTATATAGACATTTAAAATGCATTTAATATAAAATTTCAAATTTCTAAGCTATAAATCAAATTACGTTTAATGAAATCTTTTTTATACTCGTACTCGAAATGAAAAGATTATATTGATTTTCTGCATGTCTCTCTTGCTGTCCGTTCGTGATACTCAAATTTTGAATAAATAATCGAGTATACCCGTAATACATTCATAAAATCAAACAGTAATTGAAATCAAATAAAAATTAGGTTTTGAGGAAAGCGACTTTTGTGAACCCACCTGTTGCTAAGTTAGATATTAATTGTTGTATATAGAAATTTACATAAAATATGTTTTCTGAAACTTGTTCTAGCCTGAGAAACTTTTAGTTAAACTAAGACTCAACTGAAACTAATCATTTAATAATTTAATTTGAGAAAATTTTGAATAGAAGTCTCATACTTTTACAACAACAAGCTTCAACTAATACTCACATTCTCTCTTCGATCCGATGCAGCAACAACAGTCGCAATATACAACGCTGTATTATCTGGAGACCTCGCCCACCTACTGCTCGGTCACCAAGGATCGCCAGTGTCTGCATCCCGACAACTGTGCGAATTTGTGCTGTGGGCGTGGCTACACAACGCGCGTCTTCAAGCAGGTGGATAAATGTCGCTGCCGGTTCATTAATGGACGTTGCTGCCAGCTGATCTGTGACTTTTGTCAGCGCTATGAGGACAGGTTCTTTTGTAAATAAGTAGGCTGGGCCCGCCAACTCCCATCCCAGCTCCATCTCTCTATCACTCTATATATATCTCTCTCTATCTATCTATCGATCTATCTATCTAACTCTCTACTATCTCTCACACACACGGCACACAGCTAAAAAGCTCTCTTTGTACTTTTTAAATGTAATTTGTAAAGTTGTTTTTTTCGAATACTGCTTGAATTTTTTCCATTCCTAACTCGAAACAACTCTGATGAAAATGATAAGCAACACGAAAATGATATGATAAACGATAGAAACGCTCAGAACGAAGGCTAATCTAATGGCCAACACACACACTCACACACATATATATTCACACGCATACACACACACACGCATACACGTATAGACCTACATCTATATTATAGATTTTAACATATATAGTAACAGTTAGCTGCCGTCGCATTTAGAACAAAAAAATCTCAAAAAAAATGGCAAAAACTTTATTTAGCAAAGAAAAATAAAATTAAATAAAAAACTTACACACCATCACACATACGAACAACAACAAAAAGAAGAAGCTAACAACAACACACAACCGCAACAAAAACAATTTTAATAAGTATTTAAACATAAAAAGAAACCAAAAACAAAAAAACAAAACAAAATAAAAGAAACGAAAACAAAACACAAAAAAAAACAAATACATGAAAATGAAATGAAATAAAAAGTTTCACATAAACCGCAAAAGTCTGTGATTTGGGTCTCCGGGCACTTGAAGCTTTGATTAGCTTTAATTACTATTAGCAATGTGGCAGTGTCATCCAACCGCACTCATTACACGGGCCCACCGCCCCAACTCCCACTCTCCTGTCCACCATGTCTCGACTCGGCATCACCGAGAATGAACCGCTCCAAACTGGCCGTCTGGCGAATGCAACAATGGGCAAATATTTGCATGTTGCCAACTTTATTTCACACAATCCCATCTCAAATTACCAACTCACGATATCCACGCGACATTACTTAGCGTACACACACATACGCACACTAACTTAGCAACAGCAGCCTAATCCCAGACTGGGCATTGGGGCTGTTGGAGTCGTCGTCTCAAAGGTTCACAATAAATTCAAAGGTTTTTATTGAAGGTTGTGTTCGACTTAAATACGAAATATTTATATATATATTGCTACTGAAATGCAGTAATTACTACTTAAATATATATATTTTTTTAAATTTAGCCCTTATGAAATCTCATTTCATTCTGAGTTTTAGAAGAAGCGGCAGCTCTAAATAATATCTTAGATCTGCAAATGGTCAATTATTGAAATGTGGATTTAACGATCATATGACAGTTATTTATATGTAGCCTTTGTGGGGTTAAGAAATCTTCCTTTTAAATAGATTTATATTTATTAAAATAAATGTTACAACATTTTGGAAAGAATATAATCAAAAATTAAATTTACTCACACCAGACTGATGTTGGTTTGAACGATGTTTAGCAATCCTATCTTAATCTGATTTTTATTCTCTTCAAATATGTCTTGAAGTAGTAGATTATAGGTGAAAGACAACTAGAACGGTCACTTTATATATACATTCGACGTACGGGGATCGCCATTGATGGGTTCATTGAATATCTGGGTCACTTAGGGATCCCATTAAAAAAATTAGAGAAAAAAATCCGCTTGAATTCAAGAACTAACCACAACAAATCGGAGAAAAACACAAAGCACACAATAAGTCGGGATTAAATCAATTAAAGCATTACTTTTCTTAATGTACATAAAGTCTGAATACACCATTCATTGTCTAGAGCTTATTCTTAATTAAAGAGTAAATTAGTTTCAAGATTTATTTGCTTTATCATGTGGTATCACATGGCAACCAATTAAACTGCATTCTAAAGAGTTCTCCGAGAATACATGTGTAAGCAATCCTAATAAAACTTGATACAAGCAGTACTCATTAGTAACTAACTTATATTGATCACTGTATCTATTCAGAGTCCTTGAAAAAATTCGTAGTAAAATTAAAACCCTTTCTCTAGTAATGAAAATCTGTATATTTCATAATTAAAAAGGCATTTGTTTCTTTAAATTTACAATTTTAATCGATTTTGGTGGTCACAATAAGTATAAAAAACAACATTAAAACCGATTCTGAGGGAGTCAAATTTTTTGTCAAAAATCATGCAAAAATTTACAAAAATTTTGATATGTAAAGCTCTTGGATCCATAGCTCCCATATTTCAAACGCCCATAACTTTGGCAAAACTGAACCGATTTTCACGTCTGATGGCATTTTGGCCATGGTTTATCGCCTAGATTGATTCTGCATTTAAAAAATATGCATTATTGAAAATAATTTTTTTTTTAATTTTTTGGGAAAAAAAGCATGTACCCCCTTACTAATTTTGGAAAAAATTTTTTTTCAAAATTTAGAATCCGGAGTTTCTATTTTTAATCGATTGCGGTGGTCACAATTAGTATAAAAAACAACATTAAAACCGATTCTGAGGGAGTCAAATTTTTGTCAAAAATCATGCAAAAATTTACAAAAATTTTGACATGTAAAGCTCTTGGATCTATAGCTCCCATATTTCAAACGCCCATAACTTTGGCAAAACTGAACCGATTTTCACGTCTGATGGCATTTTGGCCATGGTTTATCGCCTAGATTGATTCTGCATTTAAAAAATATGCATTATTGAAAATAATTTTTTTTTAATTTTTTGGGAAAAAAAGCATGTACCCCCCCTTACTCATTTTGAAAAAATTTTTTTTCAAAATTTAGAATCCGGAGTTTCTATTTTTAATCGATTGCGGTGGTCACAATTAGTATAAAAAACAACATTAAAACCGATTCTGAGGGAGTCAAATTTTTTGTCAAAAATCATGCAAAAATTTACAAAAATTTTGACATGTAAAGCTCTTGGATCCATAGCTCCCATATTTCAAACGCCCATAACTTTGGCAAAACTGAACCGATTTTCACGTCTGATGGCATTTTGGCCATGGTTTATCGCCTAGATTGATTCTGCATTTAAAAAATATGCATTATTGAAAATAATTTTTTTTAATTTT
Organism: Drosophila robusta; assembly: GCA_035043565.1. Taxonomy (NCBI): domain Eukaryota; kingdom Metazoa; phylum Arthropoda; class Insecta; order Diptera; family Drosophilidae; genus Drosophila; species Drosophila robusta. The sequence goes on along the minus strand of JAWNMW010000583.1, from coordinate 3,219,357 downwards.
TGGGAAAAAAAGCATGTACCCCCCCTTACTCATTTTGGAAAAAAATTTTTTTTCAAAATTTAGAATCCGGAGTTTCTATTTTTAATCGATTGCGGTGGTCACAATTAGTATAAAAAACAACATTAAAACCGATTCTGAGGGGGTCAAATTTTTTGTCAAAAATCATGCAAAAATTTACAAAAATTTTGACATGTAAAGCTCTTGGATCCATAGCTCCCATATTTCAAAGCCCATAACTTTGGCAAAACTAAACCGATTTTCACGTCTGATGGCATTTTGTCCATGGTTTATCGCCTAGATTGATTCTGCATTTAAAAAATATGCATTATTGAAAATAATTTTTTTTTAATTTTTTGGGAAAAAAAGCATGTACCCCCCCCTTACTCATTTTGGAAAAAATTTTTTTTTCAAAATTTAGAATCCGGAGTTTCTATTTTTAATCGATTGCGGTGGTCACAATTAGTATAAAAAACAACATTAAAACCGATTCTGAGGGGGTCAAATTTTTTGTCAAAAATCCTGCAAAAATTTACAAAAATTTTGACATGTAAAGCTCTTGGATCTATAGCTCCCATATTTCAAACGCCCATAACTTTGGCAAAACTAAACTGATTTTCACGTCTGATGGCATTTTGTCCATGGTTTATCGCCTAGATTGATTCTGCATTTAAAAAATATGCATTATTGAAAATATTTTTTTTTTAATTTTTTGGGAAAAAAGCATGTACCCCCCCCTTACTCATTTTGGAAAAATTTTTTTTTTCAAAATTTAGAATCCGGAGTTTCTATTTTTAATCGATTGCGGTGGTCACAATTAGTATAAAAAACAACATTAAAACCGATTCTGAGGGGGTCAAATTTTTTGTCAAAAATCATGCAAAAATGTACAAAAATTTTGACATGTAAAGCTCTTGGATCTATAGCTCCCATATTTCAAACGCCCATAACTTTGGCAAAACTGAACCGATTTTCACAACTGATGGCATTTTGTCCATGGTTTATCGCCTAGATTGATTCTGCATTTAAAATATATTCAATATTGAAAATAAAATTTTTCGGTTTTTTTTAAATATCATGTAAATAAAATGATCTCGAATCCATAGCATATTTCATACTCTCATAACTGAACCGATTCAAGTTTGCTGTCATTTTGATAATTACAAAAGAAAAACGATATTTTCTCAACATCAAGCATTTGTTGTGTGGATTTGAATTATAATTACAATTTGTTTGCAGTTTTTAACGATTGTGCAGAATTCTTGTTGGATAACTTAATTTGAGTTTCGTCGCACAAGAATTGCTTGACAAAAAACATGTTTAGCATAAAGTTCCATATGGTTTATTTGCCATTTATTCTCAAGGGAATTAATCCATTGTCACCCCGAATAAAACGGTAGCTTCGTCCTCCACATTTACATGTTCGTTATCAGTAACTTAATACAGTCAAGTAAAGTCAACAATGGATTCGGCTATAAAAATGCTGCACATGCTTTCATATAAAACCAAGTACGTTGTTTGTTATCCCTTGTAGACAACCGCCTTTGTGCCACGCACTTGTTAGTTGGGCCCGGGCCCCGCCCCCTGGCCAACGCCTACCTTGACACTGATACGGATACGTTGTGTCAACAATGTTGAGCGCCTTGCGTGTGAAACTGTTGTACGCATAAAACATTTCTCAGAAGGCGATGACAGCTTGTCCTGGAACAAAGAGAGACAACAACAAACCCATCAACACTGTTTGTTGTCTTGACGCCAAGTTTATTTAATATTGAAATCCACAAAAAGACTAAATACCCAGACATATGGGAGCGCACAATATAATATTGTGATCTTAACTTGATTTAGAAGCAACGCCCAATCTCAATCAAATTCAGTTAAAATGCTTAATTGGCTGAGTTCTGTTAAGATATGTATCAGTGACATCAACTAACATTCTTATATAAAAACATATATATAATTGTAATTTATGCAGTTATTTAAAATATTTTAAAAATAAAAAAAAATGAATATTTCAACTTCATAATTCCGAAATAAGTACAACAAGAACATAGCATAAAACTAAGCACTAGTTTTTATAATAAATGACTCAACTCGACTAAAAATAATACAGAACACATATACTTTATAGTATCTGCGATGTGCCCTTCATTTTGTCACAGACATATATTATCCTCAGCCAGAGTACAACCATATTTGTTATCAACTTCAGATTTTGTTTGACATCTGAATGCAAAATAACGCATAAAGAAAATTGTTGTTGACAAGTACGAATACATTTTGCGCCGTGAGTTGCAAACTGTTAAGAAAAGGTATAGGGAATATTTGCAAAAATACTATAAAAACGTAAGGCACTTGAATCTGTGTATATGAGCTGAAACTAAGTATTCTATTTGCAAATCAATAATTTTTATTTGGACAATCGCATTTTCCTTTTGCCAACTGTTTTTGTTTACCATTAAGTTATTTCGCTTGTAGCGTCTTCAAGTTCAAGCCACGTTCCAAGCGTATTTGTCTAAAGCATTTTCCCAGTGACAACTTGACAGCTCGGCATGTGGCAACAGCAACAGCAACAGCTAACGTCCCCCATGCAGCGAGGACAACTAACATCCACGTTATGCCCAGCTTAGGAATGTATGGAATGTGCATGAAATCCTAAGCAAAGGATATTTAAATATCCTTAAAGATTTAGTTCAGCTTAAAAAGTATTCATGCTTTTAACTTTTCGATCAAGTTGTTAAACGAATTTACATTTTTACAAGAAGCTTTGCGTACGTTTATTTCCAGGAGTTTTTCATATATTATTCATGGATTCTTTAGATTACATATTCTGTATTCCTTGACATGCATACATATATGTACACATATCAATTCAAAATAAAATTTTTGCTTTTACACCGATTTCTATTATCTTAATCCCTTTTTACAGCATGGCAACATGTCATATCATATCCCATATCATCTCGGGTATCATAATTCCCAGCGGTTAAAGCTATTCATCAGCTTAACTTGTTATTTTTGTACCTCTTCTGTCATCTAAATATGCCGTCTGGCTCTTTATATGAGCATTTTATTTATCGGCTATCTTTATAGCCCAAAAATAAAAGAGTGTTTGTTAGGGCTTTTGGTGCAGCAATTGATTCTATAAAGAATCATGGAATAATCTGCACGAAATGTTAATTTTTTATAGCAATATAAAAAATATATATTTTTACATTGTCATTATATTTTGTTATTTGTGCTAGTGTGCCATAATTCATAAAATTTAATAATAAAAAGACAAGTCTTTATTTCGGGTCATGTTTAGTTCATTTCAAGCTTTTTCAACATAAAGTTGCTAAGTTAGGGTAATTTGGAATGAATATAAAATAAAAGTACGTTACATTTTAGTGCAAAACAATGTTTTCTATAATGTACCTGTACTCAATTAAAATGGTTGGTTGGCTTAGGTGAAGAATTTATTGTATTATTTGCATTCACTTTTATTACATTTCTTTTCAGGTAAATGTTTTAGTTTTTAACGGCATTACAAATTTCACAGCCCAAAACTTGAACCCATATCATCGTTATTTATTTTACTTCTAATCTGTCAGTAAGTCAAAATATAAAGTTTCGTTTCGACCAAAACAAATTGAAGCAATTTATTAAATACTCCAATGCTGAGTTCTTTTAAAACTACTTTTATTATGATTTTAAGCAATGGCCTAAGCTCCATTCGCTTGAGCGTTAAAATTCAACACGAGAATGCGAAAAATTGGCAAAACAAAAAACCTGCAGTCAGCAGTTGTTGTTGTAGTTGTTGTAGTTGTTGTACTTACTTTTGTTGTTGTCTTTATTCTCTGCGAAACCACAAACAGTCTGACGGTATTAATTACTTAGTCAGTCAACTGAGCACCTACAGCAAAAAATTCAAAACAAAAAACACTTGTGTGCATAGATCAAAAAAAACAAATAAGAACTTTGCAGCCGGGTGTAACCTACTGCACAATACTCGTTCGCAGTATCATAAGAGCTTCAAACAGTCGAATGCGGTCTTATGATTGTTATTTTGGAAAAATATCGATATTTGTAACTTGTAGGGGCGGAGGTCATAAAAACCTTTTGCCAAATTAATTGCTCCTAAAATTGCGGGAGATACGGTTATTCCCGCCCCCAAAATATATAGAATTAATCTTTTAGGGTATGTCAGGTCAGGTCATCAGTAATCTTTCTAAAAAAAATATGATGTTTATGAAAGTGATATACAGATTAAATCGAAAAAACCATACCCCCAGAGGGGGCAGCCAAAAAATATTTATACATTATCTGACGCGGATATACTCAAGTATATATGCCAAGTTTCAAGTTTCTAACTTAAATAGTGGCGAAAAAAATAACGTGCATACGGAAAAACAGGCGGACAGTGCACAAACCCTATATGCTCTTTTCACTTCGTGAACGAGATTAAAAAAAAGCGAAACCCAGACACAACAGTGAGCCCCCCACCCAACCACCGCCCGTCGGACCAGCGGCTAAAAAGTGATTAACATAAAGCCGAAACAAGGCGAGTGACATGTAACATCAAATGCTAACAAGAAAAAAAACTGAAGTGAAGCAAAATACAAGTCGAGTAAAATAACAAGAGCGAAAAGTGCATGGAAAAGTAAGCAAGCCGAAAGAAAAAAGGCAAAACAGAAGAAAAAAATAAGAAAAATCGGCTAACTCGGCGGTCACGTAGCGAACGAAAGCGAAGACCAAAACAGACGGACGGCCCGATCAGAGACGTTCTAATGAGAAAGCTGACCAGAAACTATGATTTTTGGGCAACCGAAAAGCGGCCAAAGTGGAGCCGGGGTGGGCGGGGCGGGGGTGCGGGGTGGGCGCATCTCAATTGCCCGAAAGTGAGAGTGTTCGAGCTGCATTCGAGCAGCATGCGAGCTGCATGCGGTATCTGTCAGATACGTGTGCCGCCGCACATTTGGGACGCCGCCGCCGACGCCGCCACACAAAACAAAAGCCAAACGCTGACCGAGCTGTGGCAACATTTCCATGGAAACTGCCAAACCGCCAACAACTTTATCGATGCCGCTGCTGCTGCTGTGGACGCTGCTCTGTGGCGCGACCATTAGGTAAGTTGTCCAGCGCCCAAACTTAACCGAAAGCAAACGCCAAACACTCTCAATACCGAACAACCGAACTCAGCTCGGCGCTGCCCAAACGCGAGCTGCAAATGTTGGAGATGATGCAGAATATACTGGGCGTGGATAGCGCCGATTTGGGTGGACGTAGCCAGCGCTCGAATCCGATGCTGTTCGCCGCCTCCGTGCCCTGCGAGGACAGCCTGCCCGAGGACACCAGCGACAATCTGAGCCTCTTCGACGAGGATCTCGACGAGAGCGAGGAGTGCGGCGACTACGGCCGACCCTGCCACGGTGACGCACAGGCGCAGTCGGCCTTGGAGCCCTGCCCCCGGCCCCTGCTGCCCATGCAGCATCCCTGCTTTGTGCGGGTCATATTGCTGCGCACGCCGCTGCTGCGGCACGATCCCTGCACCAACTTCACCCTGGCCATGGAGGGGCCAACGACGACGCCAGCGAGCACCACGAGCACACCCAAGCCCAAGGGCAAGCGGTGCAGGTCCAAAATGCGAAAGGCCACGCCCAGAACGGCAGCCAAGGCCCTGGAGCACAGCAGCAACAGCAGCTCCACAAGCCCCGCCACAACCACCACCGAACTGGAGACAACGCTGAACACCACAATGCCGCAGACAGAAACCACCACAGAGGGCACCACCACCAGAACCACAACGAGAACCACAACAACTACAACAAGCAGCACGACAACGCTACGCCCCACAACCACTGAGGAGCCGTCCACCACGGCGGAGATCAGCACGCTGCCGCCGACAACAACAACCACGGACGGAGCCAGCAGCACCACCGTCGTCTACACGCGCCGCAATCAGCTGAAGTCCCTGCGGGGCAGGCGCCGCAAGCAGCATCGCGGCAGAATGGCAAGTGTACCAGATACGCCCAAGATCAAGTTGGATGGCGCCATGCAGCCCAGTGATACGTTTCCGGTATTTTTAACCACAGAAGCGGCCGAGCTAAGATCACGTCCAATGTCCACCACATTGCGGCCGGAAGCGCTGGCAACAACCACCGAAAGTGAGGCAACAACTGAGTGCATCGAAGCATCGGAAGATGAGGAAACCGCAACGGAAAACGATGAGAGACAAGCCAACGAAGAGGAAGACAAAGAAAGCGAAGGTAGGTGGCGCCACCAAGGTCGCGCTAAGTTAGCCTTGTCAACTTACTGCGAAAGTCGTAAGAACTTGTGGCAAGCTTTATTTTGCTTTACTTTTGAACTAACTTTTTTCATTCACTGGAATTGTTTAATTACGGGTTCAAAGAAATCAAGGCCAGTACTCGAATAATAGTTTACTTGTTTTTAAAAACTTGAAACTTTAAAAACTATGTGCTAAATGACTCTAAACTATCTGACTAGCTTAATATTTGAACATTATTATTCAAAAGCGCATAAATATCTCAAGCTTAGTAGAACAAATCTTTAATATTTTGTATAACATTTTCTACCTAATTTCTGCTCCATTATTGTTCATTAAAAGCTGTGATTACACAGAAATACATATAAATGCACTTTTATGTACAATGTTAATAATAATTATTGGCTGATAGATAGAAGATGTAGTTGACGGCCGTAAATCCCTTTACCTAAAGCGTTTCCGAATAATATGTTTTCACATAATAAGTTCAACGCTTTTGTTGCCATATTTCGCTTTTGCTGGTATATTTATTTTAAATCCCCTTTTATCTCTGGAATGTGAACCTTTTTTTACCTCAACATCATCCTTCGTCTTTTCGACGACGCCCTTTGTAGAATGTGTATTGAAAGAATTATTTTTGTTGTTTACTTAATTCTCAATCTAAATTAAAACTCATAATTTTGAATTATTCCCTGAATTTAATATAGGATTAATAAAAAGGAATTTTACAAATTTCTAGCCGCCCATTCAGACGACTTATTTTGTGACTGTAAGCGCAAGTAAACAAGAATAGGATCAATTCATATTGAGTGAATTTTCCTATATGTATATATATTTAGGACTTTTAGCCCATAATAAGTTCTTTCACTTTCCCTTCAATACTCATCATTTAATTGGTTTATAAAATATTTTCCCTTTAATAACACAGCCAGCGAAGACTGTGAAGACGCTGAGGATCAGGACACAAATCTCTGCCCACAGTTTTCAGCGCCTGAGGAGGCGGGTATGGCAAAAACGCCAACTAATTTATTTAATGGCCACTCTATTTTAACCGCATTTTCCTCTGCCAGCTAATATGCGACTGATGCCGCCTGGAAGCCGCTTTCGCAAGCCCGTCAAGAACTACGTGGAGCCCATCCTGTATGAGGGCCAATTCGCCAAGCCACGTCAACGGATCGGCATGCTGCCACCGCAGCGACGGGATTACTACGTGAGCAACAAACAGATTATGCCCCGACCCAGGCCCAAGTTCCGAGAGCCGCTGCCCCACTCGATCTACATGAACAACATCGTGCGGGGACTCAAGTGCAGCGACGAGGCTGGCTCAGTCGGCCATTCGCCGCAGTCGCGACGCTACCTGGCCAGGAAGCCGAATGGGCCGCAACGCATCTGGCTGAGCGGCAGGCGCAACGGACCAGGCTATGGTCCGGGCGCGCAGGGGCTCGCTCCGGGACAGGGTCAACATCGCGGGCGTGGTAATCCGCTTTACGGACTTAGCTCCGCTGAGGATCCGGACTCCTATGGCCACGATAGCGATCAGTACTATGATGACGAAGCGCCCGAGAGCCTCGCCTGGCCACGCGACCATCCACTCCAGCCATCGTCACCGACTGCCGATCCCTGCCAGTCGGAGCTGAGCCGCGAACGGGAGAGGGAGCGACACAGGCAGAGGGAGCGTGAGCGACTGCGGGAGAGTGACAGGGACAGGGACAACGAGCACCTACTGGACTATCCACAGCGCCTGGCGCCGCGTTTCTTTACCTAGCCACATAATTAGCATAAGTCACAGGCATTAGCCAGCACCCAGTAGCATAATAATAAACAACAGCACCAACAATAATGCGATGTCTGCCAATTGATTTTAGCAAAAAAAATAACATGTGAGGGGCTCCAGCCGAAAGCGACCGACGGGCGGATACCCCGCACATGCATTTAAGTCCCCTTACGTCTAAACTAAGAGCAGGATCTTTATGAAATTTGCGGAACTGGAGGTATCGACAAATTAAATATTCCTGGTCTGCGTATGTTCACGAGAACATATTAAACTGAATTTGATGGCTATAACTCCGAGATATGCTAGGAAAATCAAGTCTTAAAAGCAATTTATAGCGATATTAATGAAACGGAGCAAGATATCTAAATAAAATCATAAACTTTTTGCGAATGGTTTTAGAGAACCTATAGATAGAAATAGAGCATATGTTAAGCTTCCACTAAACCCCGTGATTAGGCAACTTGAAAGCTGCGATGGCTCCAAATGTGATTGGAGCAGCCCCACAAGCGAGTTGACTACGTCAGCAGCGACAATCCAATTGCTTTATAAGCAGCTCAATGGGGGTCGCCTATCCACTTGTCGGTCAATGAGTCGGAGACACGCGCCCGTAATGACCATCCGGGGCACCGGCGGGCGGTCACCTGATGATTGAAATATCCAATGCGCCTCAGAAAATTGCTGGGATTGTTCAGCTAGACGGGCCAAGTAAATTCTGGGGCCTAATGATATGGACAAGTCTGTGATTGATGAGCAAGTGGAAACCAGCTATTACGACGCGGAAACCAAGCTCAAGTGATTGCACACGAACAAGTCGCATGCCGGCTGAAAAGCAATTTTGCCATTAAACTTACTAAAGCTCACTAATACACTAGTATTTTGCTAGTCCTGTGGGTATCGAAGGGTATACATGCATTGATACTTCCTTATTCATTAAAATTGATTTCTAACTTGCAACTAGACATTTACCAAATTTTGCACACATTTTATTTTAGCTTTTGTTGTCGGCAAAATTTTTAAAAGCTTAAAAAAACCTTCGATATCGCAGAATATATATATTATAAATTTAAAAATATTATTAATATAATAATGTTGTTTTATTTAATAAGACATATTTTATAGACTTAGTCAAATATTTTGAAGTTGAAACATGGCTCTGTATTTTTATTAGAGATAGTTCATGTGACTGCAGGGTATTTAATCTACGGCACCCCAATTGTTTAACTACTTGTCACACATTTAATTCCTAACTCAATTTTCTCGCACCCTATAAATTTTCTGCTGAAAATGGATGCCTGTCAGTGACATCCCCATGTTAAATTCATGGGGCATATGTGAGGCTAGTCAGCAAAATGCTGCATTTGTCTATAGAAAATTATCAGTTAGCAACAACGGTAACACGTCCAAATGCTTGTTAACCTGGTCAGGAACATGTGAAAATGCTAAAGTGCTTATAATTTTGTATATGGCGCAAACAATAAATTGATTCACACAAATGAGCTGGTGATGACCAATCGCAATCATGTTATTTTTAATCAATTTTTTGTTATATGTAGAAACCGTACGTTTGCTTCAATTACTTTGTAATATTTTTTATTTCACTTTCATATCTTTGGATAACAGTTTATAATGCTTATCGTCAATTGCCCATGCGCTTGGCTGTCTGGTATACCCTGTAGTTCATGGCGCCGGCATATGACTGTGAACTCGAGCAACAAAACATTCATGCTTATCACATCGCTAAAAAATCAAAAGAGCGAGCCCCGAAGGAGTAGCGCCAAAGAAGAACAAAATGAAAACAAATTACAGTCGGCAAACCAACCCCTTTGCGCCCACACCAAATATTCGCGGTCACGCTCGAATTACGGCGCTCACAACAAACGGTTTTTGTCCACTCTCGCCCGCTCTCTTGTTGCGCTCTCTGTGACATTGTAAATGTCACAGGACGCCACGTGGGTGATGCGACGGCGCAAGAGAGTAATGCCATAACACAGAGAGAGAGCAAGAAAAGAGAGAGGGAGTGAGAGAGAGACAGAGCGCGCGCTCGAAAGAAAGCCAAAGTGGGAGCGCGTTTTGGCAAGCCGAGTCTAGGTCTATGGGGCAATATGTGTACTGATTTTCAGGTTCTCCTGGCTCGTGGCACTGTGCGGACGTGTTTTTCAGTTCGGGCGGAAACCTGCACGAAAGCTGCTAGACTAGAAAATTGCAAGAAAAACAGTTTACAGTAAAAAAACCCAAAACTAAATCAATTAAAATAAGCGATAAGAAACAAATGCAACGCAGCCAATTAAACACAAATCTTTTAAGCTTAATTTACTGTTAATTTTTTTGTGAATAAACTTTTCCTGTGTGTGTACGTGAGGGTGTATGTGTGTGTGTGTGTACCTAGCCCAAGCACCAAAGCCCATGAACGTATCAGTACCTAAACCCGTACCCGTACCCTTAAGAAAGTGCATTTAAAACTAACGTAGTAGCAAAAATAATCTCTTTTAGCTAAATAAAGCAAAACAATAATTGTTTATTACCAAACCAATAGTTATTGTTTATGTTAATGAGCCAAGCTAACTGACAAAGCAAAGCAAAAGGTCTGAACATAGAGTGGACACAGCAGCAAATCAATGCCAAAATCGATAAAATTTTAAAAATAAAATACCAATCTCACCTGTGGCAACACAAATAAGAACAATTATATACTCTTACTGTAACTGGCAAATACGTTAATACACGTAATTAAAAAAGCAAACACTGCCACAAACCGAGCAAGCATTCAACTCGCTTCCAATCAAATTAAACCACCGTTTCAAATCTAAAGATAAATACCAAATGAATAGCATTTAAAGGGACAACAGCAGTGGCCGTAACTAACTGGGTCAGTAAGCAGCAGCAACAGCAGAATCAGCATCAGCATCAGCATCAGCGACTGTTGCCAACTTTTCCACCCACAAACCCCTAAAAAGGGCTTCCTGGCAAACACGGTAAGTTACTTTCAACCAAACAGTCAAGTGGTGAATAGCAGCGGGCAGCGCGCAACTTTTTGCTTTTACTTGACAGGTTACTTCCACATTTTTGTACCCTGTACACAGTTCGAATTATGAAAATGGGGTATCATTATTAAGCACGTATCTAGGGCACAATAACAGTTTTTTAAACAAGAATTTATATTTAAATTTAAAGCCTAAATTTGTTCTCAGTGTCTCAAATATAATAGTTTAACAATTGCAAAAGTTTTGGAAGAATATAAAATATAATCTACCTAATACTCACCAGAGTACTGCGTATCTTCTAGTCAATCATTCACATTTAAGTTTTTACAAGTTTTTCTTTCTGATTGTTTTTTTCATCGCTGTTGCGGTTAATGGTGGTGTCAAGCACAGTGAGAGTTTTGCATTATAATTAATTTGAAATTGTTGTTTAAAAGCAAAACAAAATAATTTTATAGTTATTTATTTACAAACATAAATATATAACCAAGTAATATGAAACGGGCAGAAAGGTAACTAAAGCTCTTGATTTCAGAGTGGAGTTCGTGGAATTCTTTTGCTCTAATCTGACCACCTGATATCCTGTGGCTTGTGGTACACTAGATAAATTAGCTGTTGCCTCCAACTCTGAGAGAACTTTGTTGATAAGAGTGTGCTTGCATGCCCTATAAGTGCCAGCCACGGGGGTATATTGGGTTTTGACTATATTTGACTTTATTGATACCAATATATATTTAAATAAAATAAATATAGTTGAGTTTATAGTATAATTTTATTTGTTTACGTATTTAAATATATTTCAGTATTTTCCTAACCCAATTTTCTAACTCATTTGAAAACTCAGAACTTATAAATTTTTCAACAACTTTTTCTTATTGCTTCGTGCATTCTAAACTTCTCTTAGAATTTATAAATTTGTACCCTCAATTGTCTCAATTTGTCTAAAGGGTACCTTAAAACTCAACCCTATTTTAACTAGTTCAAGTATGTGTCGTGCATTCAACGAGTCGCCTTGTAAAGCGGGTCAGCGGGTCAGCTTTGTTTTTATACCCTCAAACGCTTCTATTGTCGCTTATTTGCAATTCAGTTCTAGCCGACATTGCCAATTTTCAGATGGTGAATTCTAATTTATAGATATCCAAGCACTTTTTGATATTCAAGCCTTGCCAAGTTTTGAGAGCCTCAGGCGCGCTTGATAATTTGCCAACTTCAAATTGGTTTCAGCAAAAAATGTAAATTGTAAACGAGGTTTGAATCGAATTACATAACAAATCAATAAATTGAGTACAAAGTTATTTTTGAGATATTTTGGCAGATACTAGATACTTTCTGAGGAACATTTTGTTAGTAACTGTATTTTGTATATACAATTTTCCTTCTGATATCAAATTTCAAACACATTTATGTCAAATGTAATACACTAAGTATTTATCTTATGTTTAAATTTATATTTATATTTACATATAGATTTATCATATTTATCTTACGGCCGTACAATTGCCCGCACTTCTACCTGTCAAAGAGTAAAGCATAAACAGAAGTAATAGATATAATTTGAAAAAAAATCAAATTTACTTTTAAACAAAGAAATACATTAGGGTTCACATTTTTCACCCATTTTGATTAATATCAGCTTTTTACATATTTCTGAGAAAGAAATTTATCAAATTTCGCTTGAACGCTTTAACGCAGAGTAAAAGAAATAAAAAAGCCTTGATATAAACATGAAACGAATATAATTACATTGATAATTTTAATGAAAATGAAAACGAAATATATTTCCTTCATCAATTGTGAAGAATTATCAATAATGTATTCCATTACATATCAAAGAAACCATTTCAGCTGTTTATTCCGAAAAAAAGAAAAGTAAATTTAGCATACAAACTAAACACATCTAGAAATTCCAGTTACTCGGCAAAATACCAATTACATATTCATTGTTGTTTATACAGTTTTGTTTTAACTTGGCTTAAAGCACATTGCGCAACTGTCGTACTTGGAAATCGAACCTGAAACCACAGTGGACAAATAACTTTCCTCTACTTTATTGTTACACTCTATTCCTCAAATTGTATGCCCACAGCAAGGCAAACAAGTTGAGCTTTAATCGGCGCCATTAGGCAAATATAACTTTGTAGGTTAAGTTCAGTAGCTCTTCACTACTCGCTGCGGTGGGGGAGTGGGGGTAGGTATAAGTGGGCATACGTGTGCCACAATTTATATGACACTCATGCCACATAAGCAGAGTCAAAGCTCTGACACATGCAACACTCAAGCCAAGCAGAGCCTTGGGGACAAGGACATTAAGGAGAATACACATAAACCGTCAACGCCAAATGTTGACTCCAATCGATGGTTATTTTTACGCCCGAAAGCCGAGCCCCCCGCGTTGCCCCCTTACAGTGCTGTCTGCTTCGAATTACGTATTCATTGCCGTAATTGGTATGTGGTGTAACTTATGCAAAGAATTTCGATGTCTGACAGCAGGTACAGCTTTACTTTCGGCACATGGATCTACTAAATATGCCAGCCACCTTAGGCCACCGACCAGGCTGAAAAGTCCTTTTATAATTAGCACGTCTGCGTGTGGGTGTGTGTGTGTCGTGTGTATTTAATTACCCTTCAAGCTTGCCATGTCAAGTGACAGCATGTACATAAGTACAGCTACTTATTATAGACTAACCTGCCTTCAGTTCTGCGCATACGCTTGGCCTTATTAACTATGGGTCATGTGGATAAACCAGCACGTGCGCTTTCTCATGTGACTGTCAAAGTACACGTTAGTTGACAATTACTTAAATTTAACAAGAAATTAAATTGGATTTTTTAACTGCATGAATCTCACATTCAACTTCAAAATTTAATTAGTTTTCCTTTTACATAAAATTTTAAAATTATATTCTCAATGCCTCAGCGATCAATGTTAAAATTAAATCTTGTTTGACATCATGTTTTTTTTTGAAATAAAACGTTTGCATTTAATAAATAAACTTAAGAACTTAATAAAGAAAGAACACAAATGATTATTTCTATATAGATTTGAAACTCTTCAAATAATTTGAGCTCTATCGAAAATGGCAGCTGTTGCATGTTCCGCTTTTAGACGTACTTTTGAATGTTCATATTATAAAAAATTGATTGACAAGAAGTTAATGTGGCATTTAACCTTAACAGAGATTATCAAAATCTTTTTGCCAATAGGACTGAGTGAACTTATAAAGCGAATACGTAAAATACGGCAGTAATGTCAAAACCGTTATGAGGCTAACCGTAGCACTTTTAAAAGAATTTTCATTAAAAATTCAAAACGTGTTTTGGCACTTTTAGCTGTTGTGTATTAAAGCGAAACTTTTCGCTTTAAGCTGGCCCAAGAGCTAAGCGAGCTCTAATAACCTTTTATTTTATGCCATAGCCTTTTACCTTTTGACACAAATCCTTGGCTATATTTAGACGCGGCGCTTTTAATGGGCTCGCCAGCCGCATGAGCGCTTTCTGAAAAATGCGTTTGCGGGCGCGTTTCAGCCAAATGGTTAAATCCAAACCCGCTTAGAATTGGCTGGGTTATGTATAGATGGTTGCTGTGGCTTTTGTTGTAAACTCATCTATTTCGCAACACTTTTAACGCGACCTTCCAGCCATCTCTAACTAGCCCCAGTAAAACAAAAATCAATACAAACAACGTTTTCCTTTCATTTGCTGATTTTCGCACACACTGCGAAATTGAAAATTTCATTTGCACTTGACAGTGGCACGAGTCAGCCTACATTCCCTACTTACGTACCCCTCTCCCCCTCCCATCACCACCGCCCGGCGCTGCTGCCCCTCCCCGCTCTGCCTTCCGCTCAATCGCTTTGACATTCGCACGTTTTGCAGGGCCAGTTTTTCTATAAGTCATCGTACATGGTTGGTTACAAAATGCTGGGTTACGATTTTCATATCCGCCATGTGTCTACCCAAAGGCAAAACGGATGAAAAACGTCAAGTTAAATAGCAGAATTCAACGCAATCCACGGACTGAGCGGTAGCAAAAAAGTCTGATATAAAATATGCAACACAAAAATAAAGGGGCGCGATATGCAAGAGAAATGCCATTTCCCGATTATTTGTTGATAAAATGCAAATGGGCTTTCAAATTCGTAAATTCAATTTAAAAATTGTGAAGGCTACTTTTATAGATCAATGAATGATTTTATTTTTATTGACATATGTAAATTGTATTTCTGACATATGTTTAATATAATTAGTTTTAAATTTAGCATACACTCACAAAAATATTCATTTCTTTACATTAATATCTTTAAATTCATATTAATACAATTCAAACAAAATTTGTATTTTGGTAAATGAAAAAAAATTATTTGAACGCAAAATCTAACAAATTTAAATTCAAAGCTTGAATTATATTTGGAAACGAGGATTTAGTAATTTCTGACTTTAGGAGTTTCCTGCTTTTCGAAGCATCCATCATGTTTATTATTGTATAAAATAACTTTGCAAAAGCCTCATAGTACTTTCGCTCAATGGTGTTTTGGACTTATCACGTTTATATCAAATATTATAATGCTTTGTTATGAAATGGCTTTATTATTGACTATATAACAGGATAACAATCATTTAAATTACAGTTAACTTGCCGAAAAACGGCTTACATATCAAAAAATCAATGTAATGCCATGACGAATTTATTCTCAGAGCCTTAAGCTGATGGAAAATTTGTGCGAAATTGTAAAAGGAATCGGCAAAATAGCACAATCATCTCGCATACCTTTGACAATTGATTAAAACGTTTGGCGCTCAAACTGTGAATTGTGTCAATCACTACATTGGCAAAATGCCACGCCCTTGTAATGTCGTGATATAGAAAAATTGATTTGTTTCTAAATATAAGTTGCACATGTAAAACAAATAGTATGATAGATTTTCCGTATATAGTAGTAACTAATACTATTTGCATGAATTAAATAAGCAAATTATTTCGATTTTATAATTAAAGGTCCTGTAAGTTACAATTAAATCTTTTCAATTTTTCTTTGGTTTAAAATGGTTAACAGTTATAATTTTTAGAACACAAGATGAAAGTGTCATCAGTCCTTAGAAAGCGCTTTTTAAATGCCACACCAATAACTCAATTACATAAAAGATGTTGTGAAAATTCTGCCAGATAAAATACGGGCCCAAATAAATAACGTACTCAATATACGTTGTTGTTGTCTAAAGTTGTTCTTTTCCAATTTGTATACCATTACTTATTAAATTTGAAATCAAACATTAACTAAATGGTACGAATTTATATATTTTGTTCATGCTAGAATTTAGTACAACATTTAACTGTCAGTGTACTTCTACTGTCCTTGGCAGCACTACAGCAACCAAATTAAATTAATAAAGTGGCCACACTTTAAGTAAATGTGATTTTTCCGTTGCAAAAAGTGTCAGCAAATTGCTGAGCAAGTTCAATTTAATTAAATTACATTGCAATAACAGCAAAATCAACACGAAGCCTCTAACCACTAAGAATTAAACACACACACGCGCACACACACACACACATTACCGCATCGACATCCTTCGGCCGGTTTCCGCTTGCAGCGGCGCCCACTCGGGCAAATTTGCAACGTGCTTATAACGAAATAATTATGTGCGAAGCCGCTAAACAAACGCGTTGATGCAACAGACCAAAGAGTGCGCCCAAAGAGCTAAAGAGAAAGCACCCAGTGCAACTGTTGCAACACACAAAGAGAGAGAGAGAGAGAGAGAGAAAGAGAGGACAAAAGAGCATGCTGTATCCACAATGCAGCGACACAGAACAGCTGAGCCGGCGACGACGACAACGAGGAAAACTCTGGAAACGACAGCGGTGCAAACTTCATTACGGCTAACCCGGCCGGATTAGTCTGGCGCGCGACTCAATGCGATGCGGATACGGCTGCAGTTACCGTTAGGCGGACCGTGCACAAAGTGAAGCACACCCAAAACAATTAAGCATTGACTATCTATACGGGCAAGTGCATCGAACAGCGACTAATTTGGGAACTGCTCCGTCGTGGCCCCGCAGACGAACTCTGGGCGAAGCCGTCGACTGTCGGGCAACTCCTTTTGCCAGTTTGTTTGTGTCCTTTGTGTCTGCGCTGCCGCAGTCGCTGACGGGCGAGTCAATAACCCGTCGGCTCTTTGTCTCTTTGTGGCTAGTTTGAAAGCAAACAACGGCATTTGAAAATTTACAACATTTTGTGGTCAACGGCTGCCAAAATGCCGCAACAAGCCCAAACACTGGCACAACTCAAACATATCCGTGGCCATGGCAGGTTGCCCAAAGTGATAACAACGGACAGCAGCAGGTAATACCACAAATTTCAAATATACAATTCTTAATTCGGCAGAAGATCACAGTTGAAGAATGAATGGCGTGCGGTGAACTCAAAAACTGTCTGTGGATCATTCATAACTATCATATTGGACCAAACCAGCTAAACCAGACCGATCCCCAATTTTTTATTTCTTTGCATACTCATTCAAAAGAGCTGCAATTTAATTTTAGACTTTTGACCAAAATCACACTTTTAAAGCTCCATATTACCATTCTTGCCCACACATCTGTGCAAAGTGCCAACTAGGGGATAACCCATTGGACTTGGCACTCTCAGTATTAGTAGATAAAATCTTCGGCGCCTCCAAAGACATAGATCCCCAAAACTGACAGAACACAGATCCACAAATCTGTAGACAACATGACATTGACCAATTGTTTAGAATACACTTAAGAAAACCTTTTTAAAAGCCCTCTCTTTACATACCCAAAACAGAAAAGTGCAATTTGTATAGAAATAAAATTTTAATAAGCAAATTCGTTTCATTTTGTTCAATGCACGCTTTATGGCTAAGGGTCGAAACGAGGTCGCATCTTCAAATGCATTCTGAAGTTCGTTAGTTTATCTGGATTTTATCCGGAATTAGTGACCGCCGAATGCGCTGCGTTTAAAATAAAACAAGTGTTGTATAATAATATAAAAATGTAATACCAACAAAACCTCGTAAGATATATATATATATATATAAACGAATAACATGCAAAGCAAAATATCTTAATCAATTTATACAAAGTTTTCAGATTACAATTTTTTTTTTGGTTAATTGTGATCCGAACATTAGTTACTAACTGGCAGTTATTTTGATATTTTGTAATTATAGACCGATTTTTCAACAGTTCAAATCTTTTAATCAAGGTCTCAAATTAGATTATTTCTAGATTATTACTAATATTAATGAAACAATATCAAAAAATAAAAGCTAAATAAAAGTTTTTTCTAGTTTTAAAAATGTTGGTGTAATCGGTTTTACGTTTAAAGCGAGCTAAGACCTTGCCCCTTATTTACAAAATTCACCACATAATTATAATCTCTAAAACACTAGAATACATTTCATTTTAATCATTAATTTTTTACTTTAATTACTTAACTTCTTGCGTGAATTGAATACTCCATTATTATTATAGACCAAATTTTCAGTTTTCTTTCTTTATTGAAATCATACTAATAATAACTGTCGGTTTGAAAGGTTGTTATTTGCGTACCCCAGACTGGCGCACAACAAAAAGATGTATATGCTAGTCAACGTAGTATTTAAGCTACAGCAAAAATAAAGACACGCACTGGGGGCAAATCCAAGAAATCTGAACACAATAGTTTTTCCATAATACACAAATTGTGGGGGCATTACTTACAGATGGTGTGTGCCCCCAATTAAGTGACAATGGAAACTTCCGCGACACGCACAGCTAAAATAGAACCGAACTAACTATAACTAATACGAATATAGTGAAAGCTCTAATATGTATGTATGTATAGCTTAAATAGAGTCAACAATTTCTGAAGGGGCACGAAAAATTTTCCGCATATTGCCATTAAAATGCGATTAGGCCATAAATTACACTTGATGGCGTCTAATTGAAATCGCAATACGCCTATCAAAAGTGACAGGGCCAAAACCTCTGGGCGTATCAGACAGCGCCGCGCGGAACAGTCGGAAAATATTGGAAAATTCACATACAAAGAACAACAAAAAAATAGTTGTCGCATCTCTGAAGAACTTTAGCTTACTTTCCGTTTTGTTTGACGATACTTAAATGTGTGTTTCGTGTGTGTGGATGTGTGTGTGTGTGTGCCTCGCATTGTTAGCGCCTGCACTGGGTCAATAACATGGCAAGTGCAGATGGGCTATTGTCTGCCTGCCCAGGCGCATTCTATTGTTGTTATTATGATAAGGTGTACACACAGTTCGCCAGGAAGCATTCGATAAGCAAGCAGACAAGCAAGCTGCTCTCCCAGCCGATTTTCCGCAAGGGAGCTGCACCCTCTCTCTCAGCTCCTCTCTCTCTCTCTCCCTCTCCCTCTCTCTCATCCGACTACACCCTGTCTACCCCAGTTGTAATTTCTGTTTTGCTTGCCTCATTCTCCAGTGCGACATCCAAGCGGGGACATTGATCCCATTTGCCAGGCTGGGCCACGCCTACAACGCCCAGCCCCTGTAACCAGCCTTAAGTATGTCATTTCCGCAATGCAACATATGAAATGTTCGTTGCCTCAAGCGGCACGCTTCTAGGTCTTTTTGCATAACATGTTCATATTTTCTGACACCCCGCGCACCCATTGAAAATTGTTAATTATAAAGTATATATACTTTCCTTATCACCAACAACAGCCGTATCTTTCTAGCCAGGTCTGTATCTGAGCTGGAGGCACCCAAATTGGAATAAGTGTGATTTCACAGCCATATGTAGATCAAGTTTAATTTTGATGATAGATAAATAAGATTGCCACCCGCCTTTTTTTAAACATATGTATAAAATTGTTCTCTCCTAAAAGTGAGCCAAAGGCAGATTTTCGTACTTTAAAATTATTACTATTCACTATTTCTAAGTCTTTACATTGTTATTACTGAAGCTTATGTTAGGATAATTATTTTTAAATATACGAAAAATATTTCTTTGTAGTGAGCAATTTGTAAAAATTAAGTGTACTTTTATACAGCACTTAGAGCTATTTGTTTTTTTGAGTGCAGATACACGAAATATCACCCATTACCCATTTTCCCAGCAAAATCGATTTAAAAAGTAATGTAATAAAAAACGGTCTTGAGCTTTAATTGCCCAACAAAAATTTATATAAATCGGAAACACAGAAAACATTCATTAATAAATAATAATAAAAGCACGTAATGGCGTGGCACTTTTTTTGCATATATTGGATTGGAATATTGGAATGTACAAGAAATCGCTAGGTACAGGGTGTCTCCTAGTCGAACATTGTCGACCGGGCTACTCTTACGTGTTTCTTAGCAATATTTACGACTTAGTTGTTGCTCTGTTAATTGCCAATTGCCTGAACAAATGTTTGCAACAACGCGTCAGGTGCAAATCGCTTTTTCAACAAATCTGCGAAATTTTTTGTTTGCCCGCGATAAGCATGAGAAATGTAACCAAATGTCGAGAAACTATTCTGTCAATTTAGTTTCGTTTGAGATATATATAATAGATATAATTTTCCCTTTTTTTGTGGTTTGTCCTTGTTATATGCAAGGCTTTGGTTGTCCTTGCAGCTGACGCTTGAAATGGAACGTGTTAAATGGGTTCCTCAAAGACAATAAAACTGGAAGCAGACGCCGCGTCAACAATGACATCAGACGAACTTAAGGACATACATACAACATTTTAGCATGTCTTTGTAAGGGCGTTTAAATGGGTCGCTTATATTACTATAAGCGTTAGCAATAAGAAAGCCAAATTGGTGGTGTCGACCCTGAGCTTTATTGGACGTCTAATGTCAGATGGCCTTGGTAGCGTCATATGTCCAGCTCATTTGGATATTAAATCCTTGCGAAAATTGATTTTTAATATTTTTAGAAATCATAAAGAAGAGTAATCTTTTTTCTTAGCTTCCATTTGCATTTAACTTTCAACTTTTTAAAAATACAAATTAAACCAAATTAAAATTATTATAAAAAATGAAAGGTGCTCCTGTCTGTCCATTTTATTATCTGACTCTCTCTCTCTCTCTCTAAGTTATATAAAGTTTATGGTTATTTATTATGGACACGCCTTGTGTATAGGTGGCAAGGCAATGATACCCAATTAACCAGGTAATCCGTAAATAAAGGGCTTGGGCCAATGAATTATGGTTTATCTGTGCCTTGTTGCTGAATATAAAAATTTAATTAAATTTAAAGCTGTTAAGCCATTGGCCGGTATTAACCTTAATATAAAAGGAAAAGTTGGCAGCACGTTTTCAATCAACGATAATATTGTACATAAAACGCAACCCAAGGTAAATTAAGAATATCATGTTAAACACAAGCAACTGCGTTGTTGTTATTTAAGATTGTTGCTATTATCAACTTAAGGTTTTACGCATTTATGCTTACAAGCACTTCGACAGGTTTGTTATATCAATGTCTAGCCGAAATGTGTCTAGTTCTGTAGGCCAGTCTACATTTATCTAATCGTTTTTTTCCACAAATTTCAAAAGACATCAAATTTTGAAAAACCTTTTATTTTTCAGTATTTTTATCATTCCTTCTAAACCCATATTGGTATGTTTTTGCTTTAGATAGGCATCTATATGTTTGCTCTGAACAAATATCAATATTTTTTTGATTTTATTCACCCCAGTTATCACTACTCTATAAAATGTTCTACGAAATACTGTTTATGCCAACATTCTTTCTTCTTTCCCTACGAACCTATTTATTTCTACTGAACAATTAAATTTTTATCAGAATTGTTGTCTATAAAAAAAAAACAGTGCTAACACAATCTGTTGACACTTGCAATCCAACAAATTTCCAAAACAAGTGCTATAAACTGAATCACACAAAACACCAAATTTTGACCTGTTTGATCCGACGCAAAACTGGTTACTTGGCCATATCTTCATTACGGCCGTTTAAAAACCCATTAGAGCTCTTAAGAAAATAAACCGTTTCCGAATTTGTGAAATTTGACAAAATCATAAATCCATCGAGAAAGCCAAGCGGTACCGATAGTCTATAAGTTTAAAAATACAACTATATATACGGGTAGATGATAAGCAGGGCAATTGGCAGAAAACGCAACCTTATCGAGCGATTGTTGAAGTGGTTAGTCCAATGACGCGTCAATACGCAACGATAAGCATCTGTGTTGAGGAGGAGGTGTTGTCACGTTTATTTAACAATTCAGTTACCAAGTACGCGATCTCAAGTGGTCGGCGATAAGTCAAGAGCAAGAAAATTGAAATTGAAAAGAGCACGAGATGCCTATAACGTCGTCAAATAGAAATTAATCTTGTTTGTGACACAGTTCCCCTCTGGGGAGCCTAATGATTTCTCGAGTATTTAACGATAAGATGAAAATATCTGACGTCAATGCTGAGCTTACCAAAAATAACACTAATGATAATACAGGTGGGCCGGGCAGGCACTTGAAAAGGTGCCAGAGCTGAGCTCTACTTTAGCAGACGGTTGTTTCCATTAAGTTATCTTTGAAGTACTTGCTGTAGACATGTGTACATACATGCATAACTTAAAGGCGCCGCACGTTTTATAATACTATGACTAAATAAACATCAATTTGTCAATATTTTATGTTTAAGATGTCAAGTGATAATTAGCGATAATTAACTATCCCAAGAAAATGAATTTATTAAACAATACAAATATTATTTTGTTTATGACCTGATATGCCAGACCAATGACAAATCTGGCATTCAGCGGAAATCAACGAATGATCTTAACAAAACAAACAAACAACCAAAAATTGAGTTTAAAATATAAACTGAGAGTTACAAAGTTCCCCGCGGCTGATACGTGATTAAAAACGAAAAACAATATTCAATCAGAACCGACTTTCTGGCCGTCACAGGCGCAGTCTGTCAATCGGCCAGTTAGTCAGTTAGTCAGTTTCTCAGTTAGTTTCGAGTCTGTCTCGAGGTACTAGCTATTTGTAAGGTGGCAAAACTCGACACGGTTGCCGCTTTCCAGTTTAAGCCGGCCAAATGCTGCCTTGCAGTCTGCGTCGCAGCTGGCGTCGCCGTTGGCGTTGTTACGCATCCAGAACCGGCAACTCGTTGCAAATTAAATTTAAATAAATACTCTTACTAGCCAGGCAGTATAAAATCAACAAAACACGCCGTACATACCTATTTATTGGTTCTTCGAGTTTTTATTTTTATTTTGTTTTCAGTTTTCTTTCGATTTAGCCACGACAAACAGCTGTTTTCCGATTCGGAGCGGTAATACTCATTAGTCTAAACATATATACTAACAAACATATGCGTATATACCCATAAACACGCTTATATACGAGACGAGTCGGGGCCATTGAGCGAGCAGCTAATATTATGCATAGGCGAAAAGTGTCGCGCCGAGACAAAGAGAAATATGTGTATAAAAAACCACAGAGATCAATGCGTTCTCGATTATGCATGTGTATTTAATTTGTTTTTCAGATTTTCAGCTCGATGTGTGTCCTCTGGCCAAGTGATAAACATAATATTTAGTAGATACCAGTTCGGTGCGGTCACCCCATTCGGAATTATGTAGGATCGACGCACTTGATAGCGTTCAAAGGTAGCCCACATACCAAATTTAAATAGACATCAAAAAGAACTGTAAAAATGTGAGTGCTACTGCAGATAACAATATCAATTTAATCTACATTTTTAAATTTTAAATTAAAACACCTTTGCAAGAATTTCCTTAAAGTCTTTCTATGTGCTTTCAAATATTTATCAAAAAGTTAAAATTAAATGAGAAATAGATAACGATCAAATTGATTAAAAAATACATTTTTATTTCATAGAATGCTAGCTTAGAAAAAATATCAAAATTTTCTATTTATTGAATTGTAGAAATTTAAAATAAATTCAAGCAAATATATCTTGTTGTTTTCTGCTAAAATATAATAACTAAACAAGTGCATTTGAACCCAATGATAACACAAGAATATATAATATAGTATACTATGTATAAATAAACCACCAAATATACTTCGCAAAACTAAGAATTGGCTCAATTTGCTACACCGTCAAACTTTTTCAAGACCTAAAATTTGGATTTTTCCCTAAGAATAGCCACCTTCTAATAATATTTAAGGGCATCCTTGAGTTCTCATGAAAAATATTTAATTTTGTAAGCAAACATAAATACCCATTTATATGTATACATATAAATACATATTCAATAGCGAACAAACAAGCAACATTTGACATTAAACAGAAAAGGCATAAAAATAACGTAAATATTAAAACTATTACTATTAATATTTTTAGTGTTGTTAATCCACTCTATACAAAATACATGTGCTGAAAATAAATATCTTACAATAATTTAGTTTGTGAAAAAGGTTTTTACTGGCGCGTGTAGCAAGAAAGTAATTTGGTTAATCTCTCTTTTACAAATTTTGGTTAGGGGCAGCTGTAGCCAGTTCTGTTAATATCAATAAATGTAATCGCAGCAAAAAACCATTAAAAATAAGCAAACACAACAGAAAATATTTTAATACAAACATTAAAACAAAAGCAAAAAACCCTACAACTAATTACAAATTAGGTAAACAACTTGCGAAGAAAAATTGTTGATAAGGGTAGCTCGAGCCGATGGTAAAACGGAATAAGGCGATAAGACTGTAATCGGCGAATATCGATAAGGTCAACAAGAAATATCAACGTTTAAAAACACATTTTGTAAGATTTATGTTCGAGTATGTTATAGGTACATATGTTGATTTTGTTTCCAACGCTCTCCCGATACTCTCCGATTTGTGGCCATCGCACTGTGATTCGAATTCCATTGACAACGAATGAAATATGTTAATTACAAAATTATTTATTTTTAGTAGTTACATTTTGAAGCATTTGAACTATTTAAATTGCCTAATATAAATATTTTAAATAAATAAAAAGTTAAACAAGCATCAATTGTACCAACAGACAGCAGGCTATGCAGATTAGAGTTAGATTTCTTTTAGGTATATTGAATAAAAAAATTAAAAACAAAACCAAGGCGCTTTAAGAATTCAAATATATAAAGTAAACCATTTAACAACAATAATTTTACAACACGTAACACAAAACAAACATAAACAAATAAACAATGCACTTTGACAATTTCAATATTTTACATCAGCAAATCAATTCGTCGGTGTCCGAATGGACATTGAAACACTGTGCATTGCTGGCGTCGCTGCCGGCGCTAATCGCAGCAGCAGCAGCAGCAGGCCTAGCAGCGGGTTAAGCGCCGACGCTGCTTCGCTTTGAAGATCGGCCAGTTAGTAGTTAGTCTGCAATCGTCCGGACTCGAAGCGAGTCGTTAAAGCGGCGTGATAAATACAGCACACAGCAGAACGGATCGAATATATATAAACCTCTGCACTTTAGTGTTAACGTACGTTCGGTGCCTATCTTCGCCTATCGCATAGTTCGCCTTTGCCTGCACCGATAATCGCCGAGTGATAAACAAATCGAACGCGCAATTCGAACAGCGATCGCGTGGATCGTTGCAAGTGTTTTGTCGGCGTGAACCACAGATTGGAGCCAAAAATTATGGCTCACAATAATGACGATGGAACGTAAGTAAAAGTGAAAGAAGTTTAATAGCAGCAAATCAAGCTAAGGATTCTTATCTATAAAAAGAAATCAATGTTTAAAAAGCCTCTTGAAGAGTCACTGTGCCTATCTGCGAGTAGATAAACCGCGATCATAACAGAGTCCAAGGGCAAAAGCAGAACATATTCAGATTATTTACACATATGTATATGTATGTAAATATCTCTTTGTTTAACAGTCGTTCCATAAAGTTTAATCAGACACTTGTCTGAACATACTTATAAAAGGCGTTAATCTATGCATGTCTGTCACTTTTCATTTTCATAATCCGCCGCTACGTGAGTCACTTGAAATTGATATGGATTTCTGGCAGAGGGGAAAATGGTTTCATGTTAACAATTTGTGTGCCTGAAGTCGACCCAGTTTATACTAGCAGACAGATTGGAGGGTTTGTCTATCAGTTGGACAAGCTTATGTAGAATATATATTGAGACACATATATATTTGCACATATATAGTATACAATTGTAGATAAGCATTTCAGATTGTTAATTACGCTGTCATTGACTCAAGATTTGAGACTTTAATAAGCACTTACAGGCCATACAAAGGTTCGTAATGACACATTCTATAGACAAAATACACGTGTCATAAAAAAATCTAATGAGCATGTACAGACATTTACAACTTCTTATAAATTCAAGTACCAGCATGTCTATACGAAGATATGGCTAAATTAATTTACAGATGCAATTATTAATTTTTAATAATATTTGTTTAAGACGATCTTATCAGTGTACTGATATTTTCTTCATAACGATAATCTAAATTACTCAGAAATATTGCTTCAGAATTTTCGGAAATATTTTTCCAAGATTTTCTAGAACTTTGCCCCGTGCATTCTTTTTTTGCTGCTATTTAGAACACTTGTTGAATAATTGTTGATTGTGTTTATAATAGTTTCAAAGGTGCTGACATTATTTTATAACTGCCTGAACACATTTGATTGATAATATTTGAAAATTATACTTGAAATTCAATTGTAGCAAATGTAATGCTGATAATGAGCGACAACTGAATAAAAAAATGTAAAAAGCTATAAATAAATTATTTATTCAACCAGTTAGCAAACAGAAATACCAGACACTAGACAGCCGATAATTATAACAACACAAAAATAAAGATTAAGTCCGAAGATGAAATACCCTACTACGTACTGAAATTTAACCAAAGCTGATATCAACGCAAAGCTCTTTTTAGTTAATGCTCTTTTTGCATATGCGATGAAAAAGTCTTGTTCATCTAAAAATAAATGTTCAATTATCGTTCATATGTTAACCTTATACATCAATTAAATTTGTATCCTATTGAAGCAAATTATATAAACACACATTAAAATTTATTTTTAGTAACTTCGGTTGAGCTAAGTGTCTATAAAAACAAAGAACCTTTTTAAAAAGTTCCAATTTGCCATCGGCTGCCCCCGAGTAAACACACATATTATACTAAAATTAACATTTTATTTGCCATAAAAGTTGGCCAAGTGCTTAATATTTATAAAAGATGGAAAACTTACATCCCTATAATTAAGCAGTTATTTTGCTTTTGTTTTTTTGAAAAAATCTCCAATTGTGTTACAAATTTGTTGAGAAAATCATATACGCCATCGAGAGTATAAAATGCAATGCACTTGTTTCTCTACTGCGTTTTTGGAATGCATTAAAATAACAAAAATAACAGCAACAAATCTATTGAGTAACAAGAGATAAATAAACGCAATAATTTTTGTGAATAGCTCATAAATTGATCGCGTGTGAAATTAAAAAAAAAAGCAAGCTGTGTAATGACAGAGTGGTCAATGGGCAAATTAAGCTTACAGATAACAATTTGGAATAGACTCATCTTGTAGCTTACGATTGAATTTAACTGTGGTAGTGACAGTCACTGTTAAAGTGATCTAACGTGCACAAACAAAGTGGTTTGAGTCAACTCAATGACGCAGCCAAAGTTTGTTTTTTATACTCTGTTCACAGAGTCTAACAGAGCATATTGCTTTTGTGTATTGTTTCTCTTACTGACTTCACATTCTCGTGTAAACCTGCGTCATATAAAATGTTAACATTCAAAGACAGATAAATAAAACTCCATATATGTTAGTGTTTTAACCACCAACCCAATAAATAAAAGTATCCTCTATAAGACCGGTGCAGTAAATGGTGCAGTCAGCTGCACTCGATTGCATCCCAACTTGTTTACTGTAGATTTTCTGAGTTGTTTCGATGTATTTTCGATTCAGCATTTCAAATAAGTAATTGCTTATGCAGGCCAAATCTTTGTTACTCTACTGGTTTTTTAGTCTTCTTTTTTTTGGTGTAGAACAACATTTTTGATTAATCAAGTTGAAGTGGGAACAATTTGTTTACAAACTTTTTCTTGAACATTTATCAAAAATTGAATTAATCTTTTTATCTGTTTGTTGTCTCTTTTGGATGTTTTAGGCCTTGGAACATGAACTCCTCGAGTGGTGACGATGAGGCGCCCAAGGATCCGCGCACCGGCGGCGAGGACTTTACGCAACAATTTACAGAAAACGATTTCGAGGGTGAGTACGCAAGCACAAAACTCAAGTGCACAATGCGGCGTATACGCAATGCATTGGAATGCAGTTAACTTGGCTTGGAGGCTGATTCTTTATGTAAAGTTTGCACGTTAAACGATTCCAGACACGCCCGCGCATTTTGCCCAGGCCCACCTGAGAAACATCGCATTACGAAACCAAGTCGCAAGTTTTAGGCAAATAAATTTACAAACTTGACAAACACAATTGTAAGAGTAAACGGCTGGAGCGTTACGTTAAGGGGTTGGGGAGGATTCAAGCCAGAATAATAGTTGTCACAAAATTACAGGCAACACATTTGTGATGTGTTAATTGCAAACCAAATATTTTAAAGTGCAACCCGTTGCAATCAAATAACCGTATGATGAATGTGGTACAGAAAATCTAAAATTCTCCTAAAACATTACAGACAAATTTATGTTACTTTAACTGCTTAAGTTTTTTGTTCTACTTAGAATTGTTTGTGCACTTTATTAATGGATTATTCAAATTTTTTATAAGCTCTTTACAAACGGCATGAAAATGCAAATTTTTTTATTTTCTAGAGTGTTTAAATACTAATGAGACAATTAGAGGTAGAGTGTATTAAAGCGAAAATGATTCAAAGAAAACGTGATTGGAATAAATTAATTTATAACATTTTGAATAATTTAAGCGGCACAATGAACCTATAAGAAGGCCTGAAAATGCAAAAGCGCTCAATGAATTTTTAGAAATATGTAATTTCTATTATTATGAATGTACCATATTTGTTCTGTTTTTTAATTTTTTTGTTTTTAATGAAATGTGTTGTGTATTTTACTATAGGAAAATGTATAGTTTGATTTTTTTGTTTATTTAATACACACCGATTGAAGAGCTTTTAAAAATCAATAAATTCAAGTTTGTATTATTTTTTTGTTAAATATTTTTCTTTTAAAGTTGTTCTAATTTGTGAATTAGGGTAATTTTGTATAATTTTCAAATATTTTGTATTGAGTTCGTCTGATCGCACTCTTTAGTTATTTAATTTAAGTAATCCAATCCCAGCCCTATTTAGCCTTGCAATTGTTTTTATTATTTATATTTACTCAGATTGCACATTTATATTATTTAGTCCAACTGCATGGTTAATAATTTTAATACATTCCACAACTCATTTTACATTTCACACATTTTCATTGCAATCTTCCCTGATGCCCTCCAATATTTTCCACATTATTCTAGCTCAAACCGCTTCGCACTCTGCTAGAATTCATATAGTTAATCTTATCAGTTTGCCCAACGTTTCCTGTAAGCACTGTTCACTGTATTGCAAATTAAATGCATTAACAGCAGCTTCTAAATA
Source organism: Drosophila robusta (assembly GCA_035043565.1). Classification (NCBI taxonomy): domain Eukaryota; kingdom Metazoa; phylum Arthropoda; class Insecta; order Diptera; family Drosophilidae; genus Drosophila; species Drosophila robusta. The sequence continues at coordinate 3,189,820 of JAWNMW010000583.1, read as the reverse complement.
CGCCCACGACACCTTGATACACATTCGTCTGTATAGTATATACACATCTATAAAAGCGGAATTAAAAAAAAAATCATAAAAATGGTTACTTATAATTCATTTAAGTTATGATCAAGCCGAGATACAGCTGCAGGCAGTTCAGATGATCTCACAATTAGTCGACCAACAGACTTTGACTTTGACGAAGGCGAAACGAAATTTGTCATAGGACTAGGGAATTACTGCAAAGCTGTGTAGAGTGCTGGAAATTACTAATGTACATACATTTGGAAGCTGGAAGTGCGCGTATTAAACTGCAATTAAGCGCAGAATAAAAGTGGTGTGCCCCGCTAGCTTTCCCCCCTCTGGCTGATGAGCCAACGCGGCGTATGCGCAACGCGGGAATTGACTTGACTCGAGATTGTGACTAGTCCGCAGCGGCATTAATTATAAACTTGTAGTCAGTTCGTATCAAGCCTAATAACAGAACGGTGTCTATTTAAAGCCACGCTTTTGATTGTAAGCCGCACGACAAAGGGAAAAATTGACAGAGTTTTCCGAAAGATTTCCCAGGGCATTGCGTGCAAATGGAATTATGCATGTCTTTTAGTTGTTGTGGTTTTATTTTTCCGTTGTAATCAATTAAGCGATGCATTCAATTTGTATCCACGCATACAGGACACCGCGCACACACCGTCTATGTGGGCGTCCACGTGCCGGGCGGACGACGCCATTCGCAGCGCCGCCGCAAGCATCACCACAGCGGCGGTACGGCAACTGCAGCGGGAACGGCAGCCGTAGGCGGCGGTGCCGCCGGCTCCGGCCGGGACAGCATCAGCGACAAGCAGCAGGAAGTGGAGCGTCCAGGTGGGTGGCAAAGCCCCAACAATCCCAGTGTCTATTTACCGTCCATCAGTGTGTGTGTGGGGGTGGGTGTGTGTGGGTGTGTGCATTGACAAATATAATTGCGTATTGGACACGCCGAAGGCCACAGGAGCGCGCCAGTTGACATGTGCAGCCAATCAATGGGAGAAAACCAAAATGATGGCAAATTACAGGATGAAAAGATCCTGCCAGCAGGATGCACAAATTACAGTCATCCGAGAAATCACAGTTGTCAGTATGCCACCCACTGTGTTGGGAAACTGAAAGCGAAAAGGTTGCTAGAAATCAGGCTTGAATTAAATAGATGGAAAATTTTATTTACAATTCCGTTTGAATATAATAAGCAATCAACAATGGTAATAACAGCATGGAACTTTAATCAGCAGCAAAAAAATAATAATAAAAAAGCTTACTACGGCATAGTTGCCTTTTATTTAAACTGAATTAAAAGAACAACTCAAGTCTATTTTTATATTTAACTGAAAAATACTCGTGGCTGATATATATTTTTACGAGTCTTTCAATGAGTGCACATTTATGGTATGACTAGTATTTAATCCATGTCCTAATGACAATAAGCAAACAATCTTTTATATGTTTAGCACTCAAATAAGAGTTTATGACATTCGAATGAATTTATGGCTCAATGCAGTCATGTCCCAGCCGATATAGACTTGTTTATTAGTAAATAAACTCATAAACGCTCTTGGAGGTCTATGTGTCTATTTATTTTCTTTTGTAAGACTAGCACTTGAAATTGATTTTGGATCACAAATGCAAGCAATATAAAAAATATCCGTTACTGAAAAGTTAAATAAAAAATGTAAAGCAATTGCAATTTGCATTTCAAGCAGACAATTTGTAATTATTTAATTTCAAGCCTCAATAATTCCTGGTAGCTGACAAATAAGTTACATTTCATAAATGTAAATGTAATCCGTTAATAACTAGTTGTAATTGTTAACTGACCTGTGAACCCATTGAGATATAAGTAACTAATTAACGTTAAATGAATGCACTAATTCAACTGACCTTTTGATAATTTCTGTTAATGAATCTTTTTTGGATGCAGATTAAGGCTACCACTTTTTAACCTCCTAACTAATTTGTAACAGGCATATGCATTTTATTGTTTTATTTGACTGAAAAGTCGGGTCACAAATTAATTAATTGATTGACAATTAATTTGCATACTAAAGTTCAACAAAGAGCAAATATAAGTAACTTTTCAAAGTAGTTGTTACTTTAAGCACCTTAAACTAAACTCAGAACAATTTGTATATCTATATCTATCTATGTATATATCTTCAAAATGCCAAACAAATGCTTTAAAACAAAAACTTCTAGCCATGAAAAATATATCTGAAAATCTCATTTAAGAGTCAACCTCTTTCTAAAAGCAAGTAAAACATTTTTGAACAATTTGAAACTCGTCTGAATTATCGTTTAATGACCATTTTTACTTTTTGAGTATAAACATAAATATCGATTGCTTTGGGTTCAGACTCCTTGAGTTTAATCAACTCTTGTTAGACATGGATTCCAGACACATGTTGAATATATATTCGCACTTTATCAAGTATTGAGGAGTATTGACACTTGAGGGAATTCATCAAAAGATTCCATTATAGCTGAATTTGGTAAATAGGGTTCACACTTTATATAACGCCTGAGCTCATTTATAATCAACACCAAATACCATCACGTCAGGCGAGGCCTTCGCCTGCCTCATTTTCATTTCAAACACGCAACCAACTAACCTACAACTAATCCGCAGTTAAGTGGCCATATGGTCGAGGGCAATTCCCCCGCGGATCGGTTCAAATTATGAGACCAATTAAGCAGGTTACGCTCAGGCCCTCAGAACCTGGGCCGACTCCTTGGGGGCGATAAATGTTGGCCAAACTAATCGTGCTCCCTCTTTCGAACTTTCTTAGTGACGCCGCCCGCACAGCGCGTTCAGTTCATACTGGGCGAGGATGTAGACGATGGGTCGCATGTGTCGCATCCGTTGTTCTCGGAGATGGGGATGCTGGTGAAGGAGGGCGACGAGATTGAGTGGAAGGAGACGGCGCGTTGGATCAAGTTCGAGGAGGATGTGGAGGAGGGCGGCAATCGCTGGTCCAAGCCACATGTGGCAACGCTCTCGCTGCACTCGCTGTTCGAGCTGCGTGGCCTGCTCCTCAATGGCAACGTCATGCTGGACATGGAGGCCAACAATCTGGAACTGGTCGCCGATCTGGTCTGCGATCAAATGGTCAGCGGCGGCACACTGCCCGCCGGCGTCAAGGACAAGGTCAAGGACGCCCTGTTGCGTCGCCATCGCCATCAGCACGAGTATGCAAAGAAGTCGCGATTGCCCATCATACGCTCCCTGGCGGACATGCGCAATCAGTCGTCATCAAAAAGTGAGTATTCCCTTGGGGGCCGTCAACTATCTGGTTACTCTAAGCTCATCTCGTTCGATTGTTGCGCATCATCATCATCCTGAGTTGAGTTTGTCCTACTAAACCTACATTTACTTCAATAATGCCCACTAAAAAAAAAAAAAAAATGAAATGGGGTTGCTTAGACGCGACCGGGCTGCATGCCACATCGCCTGGCTTCGGTTTGGATGGATGCCGTACACCCGTGACGCCGATCTATGTGTCCAGTAAGGATCAGCGTGGTTGCTATCTCGCTGTTCCCACAGGTACAGACACACTCCAGCTCCAACAGCTTTTCCGTTGCTTCCAATGCACCAGATCCACAGACACCAGCTGTATAGAGAGCACGCACCCGCCTACCATAGAACTCGCAGACTCGTAACTCTGCCCCGAATGCAAGCGCGACTTTGTACGATGCCAGCTCAACACATTCGCAATCATGCAATCCATTAGCTCAATCATCTCGCATCCATCAATCAATCAGTCAGTCACTCAATCAATCACCCGCAACACTAGTTAAGTAAGCCACAAAGCAGTGTTGTGCAGCGTCCTTTGCAAGCGTTTGCTAACACTTCTAACTATCGCTCGTTCGTTTAACAAAAGCCGACATGGGCGCCATTGGCGTTACGACCTGGTTCCATGCGGGCGCTTCGCCCTCGCATGTCCCTTCTGGCCAACAAGGACAGCCGCAAGCACAGCCGCCAACGACGAGCCAATTGCCAAGTAATAGCCAAATCAGATCTATTCAAAACTCTTATGTATGGTTTGACTTCTTTGCGTAAAGTGTACCTACCTTAGCACGATCTATTTAACAACGATACGTAATTACATAGTTTAACTATCTATCTATAAAATACTACTCTTTGCTTTATTTACAATTCTGAACCTTTTGTCAACACTTTAATCCTGTCTCAACTGCTATAAACCCACTCTGAATAATCCAAGCTAATGTTATCCACATCGCAATGAATGTGATTGAGGTTCCCAGGTCAAATATGAACGTGATGCGATCGACTTAACGCGAGATTCTTAGATATCCTTTCGGAATTCGTTTCGTTTGGTTTTTTGTTCCGTTTGATTTGCCTTTTTGTTTAATCTATTTTAATCCACAAATCAACGCAAATTTACAGTTGAAGAGCAGTCTGGCAACGCTTTAATGGCCACAACGCCGCTCTCGCTGACTGCCAGCGAGCCCGGACCTCCTGGCAATACCAATGGCAGTGGCAATCCACTGGGCATGGGGATGGGAATGGGGCGATTTCTAACGGTGCCCGGCAAGCCCAGCAACAGAACGCTTGGTAATGAAACCGACCCAAAACTATCAAGAACCAAAAGTTATCGTTATCGTCACCATTACCGTTACGTTTGCGTGTCTGCCTTTTTTATGTTTTATACTTGCAAAGATTAGCTGCAATTCGAGCCCAACAAAAATTTAGTTCCTTTGTTTGGTAGTGCATAAGAAATCGAAATAAAAGCCGAGATCTTTAAGAAAGAAAATTTGCATGCGCGTTCGTTGAAGAAACATTGGAACCCACAACAGTTTTCCGATAACTCTAAGTATGTGAAGAACTTTGATTTATCAATTCGCAACCCAATTAATCCTTTAACATTCTAACACTCACACACACACACACTAACAGACACACACATATATATATAAATATATATGCACGCTTATCACTCACAATTTTCAAAAATCTATATTTCTTTTGCATGATGATCTATCATTTCTGTTTCTCGTCCTGAAATCAATTTATTAACTAAACTTTTTGCACTTTTATTATATTTTTTTCTTTGAAATATTTATGATTTCTGTTGTTGTTGTCGTTGACGTTATTGTAATGCCCAAATCCAATAAACATCACACGACTACACGCCTGCAACCAAAACCAAAAAAAAAAATAAAAAACCAAAACCGAATCCACACCGAACAATCCACTACCCTGCGATACCGAATTTGACTAATGTAGAGAAAAATCAAATTCCAAAAACTTGCGGCCCGCACAAAAAATGCCCGTGATCACAGAGGACATGGTGAAGAGTCCCAGCAGCCACTCGATGGCCAGACAGACCAGCGGCACGGAGCTGGCCGAGCAGCAACACAAGGGCAACACGCACTTCATGCGCAAAATACCGCCGGGAGCGGAGGCCAGCAACATCCTGGTGGGCGAGGTGGACTTCCTGGAGCGCACGCTCTCCTGTTTCATTCGCCTCAGCCAGGCGGCAGTCATGGGCGATCTGACCGAGGTGCCAGTGCCAACCAGGTGAGCTAAGAACTCGTATTCTAGAAACCCCAAAACCCAAAAAAACCCAAACTCTGTTGAACTTTTTCGGCACCCGAACTTCTCTTAGATGTTGATAACTGCTTTAGGAATAATGGAAATAAAGTCTTAATTTTTGGAAGCATTTTTAACCCATGCGATTCACGTTCCGCATTAATTCCTGAAATTCGCATTCAGAAATTTTAATTTAAAAACAAAAAACTTCAAAATGTTTAAAACCATAGAAACAAATGAAATTTGAAAATTTAAAATTGGAAATTGAATAATGAAGATTATTCGTGTGAAGTAACCCTTTACTACCTTACCAAAGACAACATAGATAGTATAAAAAATATATATATATTATGTATATATATTTATAAAAAGTATTTATATTGTCTGTCCTACTTAATTTTGACTATTTGCTATTTTAATTTCTGAGAATCAAGTTTTTATATTAGTTAATTAAGCTAAATTCGAATTCGGCTTAGACATATAAATATTTATATTCTAGAGTACGATTCAATACCCTATTCTTGTTTTGAGATTGAGAGAAACATTTTATATGCTTTAGCAATTTTTCGAACTCGACAATTAGAAAAATTAGAGACTTGAATTTCCTCTTGTCTATTCTGCAGATTCATTTTCATACTGCTTGGTCCGCCGGGCAGTCAAAGCAATTTCCATGAGATTGGCCGTGCGATGGCCACGCTGATGTCGGACGAGATCTTCCACGAAGTAGCTTATAGGGCACGCAAGCGCGATCATTTGCTCGCCGGCGTGGATGAGTTTCTGGATGCAGTCACAGTATTACCACCGGGCGAATGGGATCCAACCATACGCATTGAGCCGCCGGCGGCCATACCCTCGCAGGAGGTGCGCAAGCGGCCGCCGGAGTTGCCCAAAGAGGAGATCGACGAGGAGGAGGAGGAGCAGCGTCTGCGCGAAGAGTCCGGACTCTCGCGGACGGGTCGCCTCTTCGGCGGCCTGATCAATGACATCAAGCGCAAGGCGCCCTGGTATTGGAGCGATTACCGCGACGCCCTCTCCATGCAGTGCGTGGCCTCGTGGATCTTTTTGTATTTCGCATGCCTGTCGCCCATCATCACGTTTGGCGGCCTCCTGTCGGAGGCGACCGGCAAGAATATGGCGGCGATGGAGTCGCTCGTCTCGGGCTTCGTTTGCGGCATGGGTTATGGCTTCTTTTCCGGTCAGCCGTTAACAATTTTGGGTTCCACCGGTCCAGTGCTGGTCTTTGAGTCCATTGTCTATGAGTTCTCCATGGCTCAGGGCTGGGACTATATGACATTCCGGTTCTGGATCGGCATGTGGGTCGCCGTCATTTGTGTCGTCCTGACCGCGATCGATGCCAGCGCGCTCGTCTGTTACATCACACGCTTCACCGAGGAGAACTTCGCCACCCTCATTGCGGTGATCTTCGTCTACAAGGCCATCGAGAACGTGGTGATCATCGGCAAGACCTTCCCAGTGAATCAGGGCATCTACGATTGCATCTGCACCCCGCCGCTGCAGAGTAATGCGAGCGTCTTGGAGTTTGCCAAGTACAAATGGGATGCCTGCGAGGTAAGTTGACCTCAATCTGGCTTGAATCGTTGCCTTACTCCTCTCTCCTTCTCTCTCTCTCTCATTCTAGTCGTACAATGGCACGCTCAGTGGCACGGACTGCGGCAGTCCACCCACCGAGAATGTCTTCCTCATGTCCGTCGTGCTCTGCACCGGCACCTTCATCTTTTCGACGATGCTCAAGGAGTTCAAGAACGCCCTGTTCTTCCCATCGATTGTGCGACAGTACATTAGCGACTTCTCCGTGCTGATCGCCATCTTTGCCATGACCTTCTTCGACTATTCGCTGGGCGTGCCCACGCAGAAGCTGGAGGTGCCCCACGAGCTGAAGCCGACGCTCAGCTCACGCGGCTGGCTGATACCGCCGTTCAGCGAGAAGAATCCGTGGTGGTCACCGATCATAGCCGTATTCCCCGCCATGCTCGGCACCATACTCATCTTTATGGATCAACAGATTACCGCCGTGATCGTCAACCGCAAGGAGAACAAGTTGAAGAAGGGCTGTGGCTACCACTTGGATCTCTTTGTGCTCTCCGGCCTGATTGCCATCTGCAGCGTGATGGGCTTGCCCTGGTAAGCAACGACAACTGGCCCCCGAACCTAACGAATCTCACACTTTCGCCCACTTTCCCGCCGGACAGGTTCGTGGCGGCCACCGTGCTGAGCATCAATCATGTGAACTCGCTGAAGCTGGAGTCGGAGTGCAGTGCCCCTGGCGAGAAGCCGCAGTTCTTGGGTGTGCGCGAGCAGCGCGTGACCCACATCATGATCTTCTTGACCATTGGTGGGTCGGTGCTGTTGACACCGCTGCTCGGACACATCCCAATGCCAGTGCTCTTCGGCGTCTTCTTGTATATGGGCGTGGCCTCGCTCAGGGGTCTGCAATTCTTCGATCGCATACTGATCATGTTCATGCCAGCCAAATATCAGCCGGACTACATGTTCCTGCGTCAGGTGGGTTGGCCCTAACCTAACTTAATTATCTATATATGCGCTTAACACGCCCCCTTCCCTTTCCCTGCCCCTGTAGGTGCCCATCAAGCGCGTGCATCTGTTTACCATTATACAGCTGGCCTGCCTGATTATCTTGTGGCTGATTAAGAGCTTCTCCCAGACCTCAATACTCTTTCCGCTGATGTTGGTGGTCATGATCGGCATACGCAAGTCCCTCGACTTTGTGTTCACGCGACGTGAGTTGAAGATCCTCGATGACATAATGCCAGAGATGACCAAGCGGGCGGCGGCCGACGATCTGCATCAACTGGACGCTGAGGTGGGCTTTTGTCAGAAATATTTACCCTGTTTCGGGGGTCGCGGCAAGCGCGAACCGAAGGGCAGCCTTGATGGTGGCTTGGACGTTGGCGCCAATGCCGTCGCTCTGATCAAGTGCAATACCTCAAATGCAAATGAGAAGGAGTTCGAGGCACAAAGTAGTTTGCTCAAAAAGTGAACAGCACGAACACACACACGCACACCGAGAGACACGCACACACACACACACACACACACAAACTACAACACCAACAGCCACGAAAACGAGCCGTTTATCTGGTCACACTCGAGCAGCACGGAACGAAACACTACAAACTTTAAGTGCTGCCCATTTCGTTTGCGTTTGCAGTGCTGCACAATCCACCACTGAAGAACTTTATTTGTATCTAATTTGTTGGTATCTGATAATGGAAATTATTTTTAGAGATTTTTGCATTTTGTTGCATTACTTTATTATATATATCTATATATACATATAGTATATGTATATGGATTTTTAAATAACTCCCTCGTATATATGTATATACGATTGGAAACATTTTATTGTGTTTTTTTAACAGTATTTTGTAAATGTTTTTCCTTAATTTTTTTTAATATCGTAGCATGCAATTTTTGCATTTTGTTATAAATATTTTGATATATCTGTTTGCTTATACAACTTTTACGTACTTTTATTTAATATGCTGTGCTTTTTCTTCTATTCAACCATAATGCTCAATTATAATGCTATTGCTATAACAAAAAAAAAAAACAAATCCACGCCAATAGTGTACCTACTTATGGCCCTATCTGTATATGCTAACTGAAATTCTATTATTTCCTAGTGCATATTATTCAATTATGAAATGTGTTATCCTTACTTACTCTATATACTACTCTTACTATATTGTATTTATACCTATACGACATACATATATATATACACAAATATATATTTATATGTTATAAATCTAGCTTAAGTAGTCTGCGCAAACGTTTACACAAAGTGAATGTATTAAATATACATGTTAAATAATTTTATAGTCAACTACAAGATCATAGTACAAGTAACTAACAAAAACAAATTACCAAACAACCGAAATTGGCAAAAAAGATAAATTAAAACCAAATTTGTAGCGACATTGTTGTAAATTAAAAGGCCAACCCAAAAACAAAACAAAATTAATAAAAAATATTTGGCAAAAACAAAAATAAAAAATAGACATTACATCTAAATTTATAGCATTACACAACACTGTACCGCATTGGCGCTCACTCTTAAAACGCAGCTGTATTTTGTCCACTCACCCACACACAAGCTCTATCTTATTTTGCTATCTTATCCAAGCAAGCCTACACTCTTTCTCTCTCATATAATCCGAGCTCTTTCGTGTCGAAGAAAAGAAACAAACTATGCCTATGCATGTCTTATATTAAAGGACAACCATCATCAGCATCAGCAGCCGCCCGGCACAGGGGCTGATGCGTACAATGCGAAGAATGCGGGCTCGGGCTCCGGCCCGGGCGCCGGTCCGGGCTCCGGCTCGGGCGCGACAACCATACACATACCGCTGTCGGGCAACAAAATGGGCAGCACTGGTGGCACGGCGGGCGCTGTGCCACCGGAGGTAAATCGCACGACCGTCTGGCAACAGATCAACAAGGATGGCACCTCCGAGCAGCTGATCATACCCGTCACCCTTAAAGTGCGTCAAATCAATGGCAATCAGTAAGTGTACCAAGTAGTTGAGTCCCGTTGAGTTGAGTCGCGCCGATCATAGGTTCATAGGCCAAGCTGAACATAAATGAATCTTTCTGCTAAAAACCTTACATGTATATAAAATATCATTCATTTGCATTCGACCATGCTCCTCAGTTCCTCGACAAATGCCGCCCTATCGCCACGCCTATCGCCCATGCACGAGGCCGACGAGTATAACGAAACCGCAAACAAGACGACAACCATAATCCTGCCCACGGGCCAACAGCAGCCGACCAACTGCAAGGAGGCAGCGGCCAAGCTCGAAGGTGCCGTTATTGCCACACCGAACCCGGCCAACATAACACCCGTCTAAGTGGTGCAACTATCTAAAATCCAAATGGTGTTATAGGGGGCGCACACAAAGCGTAGAACAAATGCACAACATTAAATAGATCGTAATGGAATGGGACTAGGATTTACGTACATACATCTATTGAGAGTGTGAATGTCGAATATATACATACCAGTATCATAGCAAACACAAATATATATATATATACACATTATTCGTAGTGATTTTTTCACAAAGTTTGGTAAACATTTTGAAATGTGCCAGTAGCATTTACTAGCTGCCCAAATAGTTGGCGGGAAACGAACAAAACAAAACTAAATTAAAAACATTCGTAGATCTTGGGCATAGTCACAAGTATTATTTTTAAATATTATCTGGCTCAAGAGCTAAATAATAGAGTATGCATTCCAATAAAAAAAAATAATACGTATATGTATACACTTTTTTAATGGATTTTTATAGCAGATGCATACCAAATATTTATGCACACGCAACAGTGTCAATTCAAATGCAATATATGAAGTCTCCTTAAACATATAATATATGTCCCCTAATACAAAGACCTACTATATATGGTTCCTTTATGTTTGCTTATCATTTTGTTGAACCTGCGGCAGGCTTCTTTTTTTTTATTGGTATGGGTTGGATAAGCTGTGATCTTATTGTAGTGTGCGGGGTATGTAATTTATCTGGCGTGTGAGGAATACGAGAAATGCCGTCTTAGAAACATTTAGCCAGTACACACTTAAATATATACTTAAAATAAACCAAAAATGAACAAAACGAAAGGAATCAAACAACTGTAAACAAATGTATTATAATTTATGCATTATGCTAAGTTCTAAATGACACACACACACACACATACATCTATACATTAAATATACGTATAAATATTGAATAAAAGTAAAAATTATATATATCTGTATGTTTTATTTTGTGCGCCCACAACTAGTTCTAGTCTATTTTGTTTCAGTGTATTTTGTGCATAGTTCTCTCAATGTGGCACATTGTACATACATACATTTAGCACCAGTTAGAACTTGGTATCTGCCTGCTCCATCAAACGTTTCAAGCATCTATCAATCAGTCAATCAATCAATCAACCATCAAACCACGATCAAAAACTCATTTGCATCGTGTTGATGTCTAAAATACCACATAGAATGCATTCGTAATCAAAGTTGTCTTTTAATGTCTGTATACTGGCAGATCTAGAATTTAGCTCCGATATCGTTTGCAAATATTAATTCCCGAATTTCGTTTTTGCAGAACACAAAATTTGATACGCCGAAGCCATTGTGGCGTGGATATCTCACATCAACAGAAACATCCGTTTGAATCGATGATTTAGATTGCCCCAAAGGGCCATAAAAATATTTACTATATTTGTGTGTCGCTTATATGTCTATATTTATGGTATTATATATGTATTTATGTACAAGCCAACGTTACCGTTCCCGTCCCCTTTTGAATTTTGTGTGCGTTTTAATGGCACAAAATTGCAACAATCATACACACACACACACACACACACATACTTAATTTATATGTAGCTACGTTAACATATCAACACACAAAGTACCAACAAAAACATTTCTATCAACCTGATCCTGGAATTTATTATAAATAAATGTTTTAAATGTGTTTTATTTGGCATTTAAATTGTGTGCAATAATTTATGTTTGAACATGAAAAGCGCGTAGCTTTCGAACAAGTACCTTATTAAAATGTTTAAATAAGCATTTAAATTGCGCGCGAACATACAAATTTTTTTTCTTCTTTACATCGACTGTTATGAATTAACGCTGTTTTGCAGCACTAGAGTAAAATTGTGTTAATAAGCATTAGAATAGTGCGCGCGCATAGCTCAACAGTAATAATCGATTGCTCAGTTATCGATAGCACAAGGATGTACCTTTAACAGAACTGTTGTCAGGAGAGTTGTTCAGCGCCGTTGAATTGAAAACATAAACTCAATCGCTCATTTTTTGAGTCATCAGAATCAAGAAATATTTTATAATTTATAAAACTATTTGATTTAAGGCAACTGCGTTTGTCGGTTAACATGAAATTAATGTATAATACAAGTTTGTAATTAATGCTTGCTTCTTCATATATATTGATAAAGAGCAAATTGTCATAGGAATCAAACATAAACTAGAACTTATTTCTTTCTTTCAGCGAAGTGAGTTGTTCCATCGAACTTATTCTGAACAATTCGATACAACACTAGCTACCGGCGCCGTTTTGCAACACTCCTTCCTCCTTCCAGCTGTTTGTCTTTGCGGCACCGAGCGCGTGTTTTTGTAAAATTTCCTTGATTATCAATTAAAAAGCAGCCAAAATGTCGCTTATAACGCGTGTGCTGAACGGCAACCTGCCGCTGCGCCTCAGCGCGCTAAAAACTGTACGTCAGGTGAGTGAGAAGCAGATAAACCGATCTGATTTCCAATGTCTCCCATCGGCTCATTATGTAATTTGAATTTCTGCTGCATTTTTTATAGCTGCAATGCGGCTACAGCTCGCACGCGAAATACTCGGAGCACAAGCCGATCGAGCGCATCCGCAACATTGGCATCTCTGCGCACATAGACAGCGGCAAGACGACGCTAACGGAGCGCATTCTGTTCTACACCGGCCGCATAGCGGAGATGCACGAGGTGCGCGGCAAGGACAATGTGGGCGCGACGATGGACAGCATGGAGCTGGAGCGACAGCGTGGCATAACCATACAATCGGCGGCCACCTACACGCTGTGGAAGGAGACCAACATCAATATCATCGATACGCCCGGTCACGTCGACTTCACCGTCGAGGTGGAGCGCGCCCTGCGCGTCCTGGACGGCGCTGTGCTGGTGCTCTGTGCCGTTGGCGGCGTTCAGAGCCAGACGTTGACGGTCAACCGGCAAATGAAGCGATACAATGTGCCCTGTCTGGCGTTCATCAACAAACTGGATCGCATGGGCTCGAATCCGTATCGGGTGCTGTCGCAGATGCGCTCCAAGATGAATCACAATGCGGCCTTCATACAGCTGCCAATTGGCGTGGAGAGCAATTGCAAGGGGCTCGTGGATCTGGTGCAGGAACGCGCCGTCTACTTTGAGGGCGACCACGGCATGGATATTCGTCTCGACGAAATACCGCAGGATATGCGCGTTGAGAGCCAGGAGCGCCGCCAGGAGCTCATCGAGCATCTGTCCAATGCGGACGAAACCTTTGGCGAGCTGTTCCTCGAGGAGAAACCCTTCACGGAGGCCGACATCAAGGCAGCACTGCGTCGCACCTGCATTAAGCGCACCTTCACGCCCGTCCTGGTGGGCACGGCGCTCAAGAACAAGGGCGTGCAGCCGCTGCTGGATGCCATCATTGAGTACCTGCCCAATCCGGGCGAGGTCGAGAATCTCGCCTACGTCGAGCGCGAGGGCCAGGAGAAGCAACAGATTGTGCTCAATCCGGCGCGCGACGGCAAGGATCCGTTCATGGGCTTGGCCTTCAAGCTGGAGGCGGGTCGCTTTGGCCAGCTGACCTATCTGCGCTGCTACCAGGGCGTGCTGCGCAAGGGCGACAACATCTTCAATGCGCGCAACAACAAAAAGGTGCGCATCGCACGTCTCGTCCGCCTGCACTCCAATCAGATGGAGGACGTCAACGAGGTCTATGCGGGCGACATTTTTGCGCTCTTTGGCGTCGACTGCGCCTCGGGTGACACCTTCACCACCAATCCGAAGAACAACATGGCCATGGAATCAATATTTGTACCGGAGCCGGTTGTCTCCATGGCCATAAAGCCCAACAATACCAAGGATCGGGATAACTTCTCCAAGGCCATTGCACGCTTCACCAAAGAGGATCCCACGTTCCATTTCTACTTCGACAACGATGTCAAGGAGACGCTCGTCTCGGGCATGGGTGAACTGCATCTGGAGATCTATGCGCAGCGCATGGAACGCGAATATGGCTGTCCTGTGACGCTGGGCAAGCCCAAGGTGGCGTTCCGCGAGACCCTGGTCGGACCCTGTGAATTCGACTATCTGCACAAGAAGCAGTCGGGCGGCTCCGGGCAGTATGCGCGCATCATTGGCCTCATGGAGCCGCTGCCGCCAAACCAGAACACGCTGCTCGAGTTCTCGGACGAAACGGTGGGCACCAATGTGCCCAAGCAGTTTGTGCCCGGCGTTGAGAAGGGCTATCGCGAGATGTGCGAGCGCGGCATGTTGTCCGGCCACAAGTTGTCCGGCATTCGTTTCCGGCTGCAGGATGGCGGCCATCACATTGTCGACTCCAGCGAGCTGGCCTTTATGTTGGCCGCCCACGGGGCCATCAAGGAGGTCTTCCAGAACGGCGCCTGGCAAATACTGGAGCCCATCATGCTGGTGGAGGTAACAGCGCCCGAGGAGTTCCAGGGCGCCGTCATGGGTCATCTCAGCAAGCGGCACGGCATCATCACCGGCACGGAGGGCACCGAGGGCTGGTTCACCGTTTACGCCGAGGTGCCCCTCAACGACATGTTCGGCTATGCCAGCGAGCTGCGGTAACTAATTAATGAAATTTGTCATAATCCGCTCATGCCTCACAAATCGTTTTCTTTAACAGCTCCAGCACGCAGGGCAAGGGTGAGTTCACCATGGAGTATTCCCGCTATTCGCCATGCCTGCCCGACGTACAGGAACAGGTCGTGCGCCAATATCAGGAGTCCCAGGGCTTGGGTCAGGTCGAGAAGAAGAAAAAGAAAAACTAATCAACGCGCTCGTTTAGCTTAAATTTTAGTGTTAAAGTCGAATGTTTTTTATTTTGCATAGTTTAATTTTACTTCATACAAATATTCTTGGTTTTTTTTACTGTGATAATCGTTGCATAATATATCAATGACAATTTGTACAGATTTTTCTAAAAATAAACTTCAAATAATGTCCATAAATTGTGAAGAATGTAGAACTATTAAAAAATCCTTGAAAATCAATTAAAATCCTTTCTTGGCAATAGATTATGATTAATTTAATAATCTCGCCGAGCTGAAGTGTTTTGAAATTTTTTCTCTAAACTGCAATTCTTTTATTTAATGTTGATTTAAAATTTTTTTTAATACTCTTGAAAAATTTAGTTCAACAAATCACAGTTTTGTACATTTCACTTTTTAGTATATTTTCAAGTTATTAAAATAGCTGGCCACACTGCCGTAACAGTTAACCACATTAAGAGTGCCATTTTGAGTTTAACAGATGCCTCTTAAATTTTCTGCTAATTTGATTGTTGTTGTTCTGACGTCGAGCGAACGAGACGTGCGTCGCGGGTGAAATTAAAAAAAATAACAATAAAGATTAAACAAACCTCCGAAAGTAGAGTGCGAAAAAAATGGGCAAAAATAAAGGTATAGCGAATCGCTGGCAGTGAGGAAGCAACGCAACAACAACAACAACTACTAATTATATTTTCCGGACGCGAATTGAAAATGTAATCAAAGAAACTTAACGAACTAAACTGGCAGCAAAAGCGAAAGAAAAGTCAGTCAAACAAATTAATCGTTAAACAAAACGTGTGAAATGGAAATGGAATGCTTTTTCTTCCTCTTCATGCATAGGTGTAGTGTATTAGGATTGTGCTTGCAAAGTGTGCACAGGAAAATCGCTGAAAGATCGTAAAAGACGAGCGCGCGCGCGGCGTGGCAAAAAAAAACATTGTGGAAAATTCAATACAAAACGACGTGACAATAACAAAAAAAAACACCAAACAGAAGAAATTTTGCCAAGCAGCTGTGTGTGTTTCTATGTGTGCGTGTGTGTGTACGTGTAACGAGAAGACGACGACAACAAAAAAAGAAAAGCAAGACCGAATCGCAAAAACAACAACGGTAATCAACAGCAACAACGCAAACAACGCAAACAACAACAACAACTAGCCACAACCGCTGACTTCCTCTTTGGGCATTTGCAAACGCATTTACACACACACACACACACTCACCTACCTGACGACGACGCAGCATCTCAGCAGCTGACATACAAGAGGCGCGCGCTCTCCCTCTCACACGCTCGCTCAGCGCTGCTCTTGGCAAATTAAAGAACGCCTACGCTGCCGTCGATGCTGCCGACGCTGCCGCCGCATAATAATGCAAATGAAAACAGCAACAACTTCCAGCCGCTGGCGTTTGAACTAGTCAACCTTTTTGCATAAGGACACAGCAGAAACGCGACAACACACCAAAACAACAACATCTGCAACAACAAATTAAGCAAACATATCCGTCAAATTAAGTTCATTTAATAGGGCTCGATAGCATAATTCGATAAGACACACACACACACACACAAACACAACATGGATTGGATCATCAGCGATGAACTGGGCCTGACCGTCGGTCACGTCGTCGGCTGGGCGGCCGCCTCGGCAATGGTCATCGGCGGCGTTATACCCTATGTTCCGCAGTATGTCGAGATCAAGAAGACCCAGGACGCCGACGGCTTCTCGCTGTACGTGTGCCTGGCCCTCCTGGTGGCCAACTCGCTGAGAATACTCTTCTGGTAAGTGAAGCAATTCAAAGGGCAGCAGAATGTTTGTCGACAGTGGCCAACAAAATTTTGCAGCTGGCTTTTTTGTCACCTATTTTTCGCACATTTAAGTAGGCTTGCTAAATAATTCACAAGGAATACAAAAATGCCAAGATTAGAAATTAATCGGATGTTAAAATTCTGTTTAAGCCCAATCGTTGCACAAAGGTTTTCGAAAATAGTTTGTCAACAAATATTTTTCGCAAATCTGATATAAAACACAAAATAAGGGGTATACAACGTTTTTTCGATGCTTTTTAACCACAAATACTTTTTATTTAAATAATTTAAATTCGATCGGTTAAAAATTTAATTTTTGCTTCATTAAATGCTTTCCATTTTCCAAGTCATGATGTGAGCTTTCGTAAAGGAGAAAACTATGCAACCTTTTTGCCATTCTTATGTGTGGAATTTCGAAACCAGTATTCACTTATATAATGAAAATAAAATACTATAGATAATTCAACTTTGTAGCTTTCACAGTAAAATTTTTAATTGTGATTCTGCGATATGCTATCGAAACCCGCAGCATTTAATGCAACTGAGAGTCGCACAATATATTTGAGAATATCCCTCCCTCTTTCTCTCTCTCTCTCTCTCTCTTGCTACTTCTGTCTCTCGCCCACAACACAATGGGCCAAAATGACGCACCCTAGTTCCGAGCTAATATTTCTCTGTCCACATTGTTATCTGGACCCGCTAGGTACTTATAAACTTGGGCGCTTATCAACGGCTTATCGGGCAATTCAGGCAGTGTTTATAGTGCTCGTATGATCTCATGGCATGTGTCTGGCCATGTCATGGTTTTTAGTCGGTTTTTGCGGGCCAGGCTGGTAAACCTAAGATTACGTTCAGGTTTATAACGTTGTCCAAGGGCTACAGCGTGTTTTAGGCCTATTATATCTTTATGGCTTCGAATTCTGGAGGAATCAGCATTAAAAGCTTTTTCTTTTGCTTTATGACGTTATGATACAAATTCCCCAATGTTTCTTGATCAGGTCAAAAATTAAAAATTGACTTGTGGAATTTTTTTATGTTTTTCAATTTAAAAAAATTCAACGCTCTCTAGATTTCTTCTAAATCTAGATAAGATTGTTTTTTAGATAACTTTGTGAATTACCAAACAACCAACGGAAATATTTCCATTTATAGTATAATAGTTAATAAGAAAATTTTGAACGTATAGAATACAATGTATTCGTGTATTTAACTTTTACACGCTTACAATGACAACGATGACACACTAATTGCCTTTTAAAGTTGATTCATTGTTTGCGCAAATGAATCAAATGCAAGCCACAAATTTTAATTCAATTTGAATAACTGTGCAAATGGCTATCAATGTCAGGGTTCCTTCAAACCGAACCAGTTGCAACTGCCTCTTGTCCAATCATTCACATAGACAGAGTTAAACCAATAACGATATGTGGAAATAACTGTTCCATAAAAATAAGTGCCTTTGTCACATTGGAATCACTAAATCTACGAATTCAAATGATTAGCTTGCTTAGAAAACAAAAAATTACTGATCGTAATATACTATATAATATATTCTACTATACTCTTAACAAGTACTATATATTTTATTTAGAAAATAGTTAATTTCTGATGAAAAATTGCAAAATGTATATTGCCTGACCACTGAAGCTTCATAATTAGGATTTAAAGATATTCGAACAGTTATTTAAAAATAAAAAACAAAATAAGAAAACTAAATTGTCTATATATAATTCTTTTTTTGTTAAATTTAAAACAATGAGATCCTGCGTTAATTAATGTGGGAGGCTCACAAACCGAACCTAGAAAAGAAGCATTCGAACACTGAACCGTATCAACAATTTAATTTAATTTGCAGTAATTTTATTTCTGAAATAGTTTTTTTTATAAATATTAAATTTGTTATGCCTTTTATGTGTAGAAATATTATAGTTTAGTTCATTTTAAAATAAACTACTGCATAATTGATTTTTTACGCTTTCTATATCTGTCTAACGTATTTCACTTGTGCCGCTTATGTATGCATATACACATATACATATGTATAATCTATAAGATGTTTTGTGCTCAACGCACATTAAGATGTTTTTTTTCCACAAAGCCCAGAAAATTAACAAAATCTATTTTAAAAATAAAAGAGCTATACTAAAAATACCTACTATTTATTTAGATAATCTTTTAACTCGAGCATTACTTTTTCTTGATTTTCCTTTAACAAATTTTTTTTACTGTGACCACTAGAAAGAGATCAATCAATGGCCAAACGTAAATATTGCTTCCGTTTGATCTATGAGCACTTTGTAGAATTGTGCCAAATACAATAAATCGTTTCGCTTGAAAAGTGTTGCTGCCTTTCATAGCAGCCGATCCAACCGGAGGCCAACAACTGTCCGAGGCAACCGTCAGAGTCTCGTCGGTGTAGCCAACAGTCAGGGTCAACCACTTCCACCTGCCGCTGCCTGGCGGTGCTGCTGCTTTGTGGTTATTGCTTTTTATTAAGTATGCACTTTTAATGCCACTTCCGAGCACCGCACAAACAGGCGAATCTCCCATAAATAACTCGTAAATAAATTGTTGCAAACGAAAATAATAAAACGACAAAGAACAGTTATTTCGAAACTTATATACCCTTGCAGACATATCTATTACCCTTGCTATATATCTATTAGAATTCTCAGAAACTAAAAATTTGTGGAAATTAGGAATGTCAATATTAAAATGACCATTACCAGTAAATGTTTAAAAGCTAAAGAAACTCCCATAAATAATTTCTAAAAAAATTATTTTAAAAATAAAAAAAAACCATTCTAAAAACAAAACAGAGAAGTTGTTATACAAGACTGTATGTATTGACCTAATATTACTGCAGGAACTATATGCTACAGAAGTCTGATTTTGATCATATGTTGAAGATATCTTAGGAGCCTAGTGGCGTTCTCAATTTACAAGTTTATTATAATTCCTTTAGATTATTTTTATGAATTTCCTACAAACAAAATAATTTTTCGACTGACCGTTCCTATGACATCGATATTGATATATTGGTCAACTTTGGCCGACTCCGACTGCCTGCAACAAAGTTTTCTTTAACGCTTTAAAATTAAGAAACAAGTTTGCATATAAAGAGACAGACGGACAAGCCTGTTGACTCGGCTGTTGATACTGATGAATAATATATGCCCCCTATGGGGTCTCAGATACCTACTTCTATGCGTCACACATTTCGTGATACAATTACAATACTCTCTGCAAGGGTATTAAAAAAAGAGGGCAACGAGCTTTTCACGCAACTGGTGGCAGTCGTCAATTTGTCTGCCACGTTGTGTTAGTCAGCTGAACAACAATCAATAATTGGATTGCTTCGCTAGAAACCGGGCTAGAAACTACTTGTCGGTTAGCCGGATACAAACTGAATCAGCTGTTTATACATTAAATATAGAATTAAAAGTAAAAACACATATGTTCAATTACATATTCATATTATTATACATGCATACGTATTTCCAATGTCAGGCAACAGTTGAGCTGTGGGGGCATAAAGTGTGTGCCTCCCCCTAAGTTTTAAGTATTTATAGCGTGACTCTTGGCACTGCGGGTGCCGACTTGGGTCACGCTATTGCGTTGGTCGCAGAGGCGCCAGCATTACTAGTTGGCCAGAAATTAGATTGTGGCGCTACTATAATTAATCCAAATTTTGAATAAACACCATGTTTATTATAATATTTGCTAAAGAAATCCATATAAATAATAATATAATATAAATACTACAGTCGCAATTTATTTTATTCCCCTTTCTATTGATATCACAGTTTCGCTGAATAAGAAGTTTTTATCTTACCCTTGGGAGCGACGAAAAAATTTAGACTGTGATTTGTAGATCCCCTATGAATATGAGTGCCCTACAAAACATATATTAAGAAAGCTAAATTTAAAAATATTTCATTTACAAAATTCTCCCCACAATTCTAAAATAAGTATCTTAAAATAAAGTGGCGTAATTCCAACAATGCTTACACTCGTTTTCTATGTAAAGTTAGTCTTTCATAGTATTATAGTATTTATAAAAATTCATTGTATAACATAAAACTTAAACAATGATACGCAAGCAGAAACAATATCTTAATCTATCTTGAATGAATCTTCGCTACTCGACACGTATTAAAGTTATCGATTCGTTGTTTTCTTTTTAATATATTATTCTTTTAGTTAACCCAGCAGGTTTTCACCTACTCTATTAGTAACTATAATATTTAAGATTAATTATTCTGTTGTTGCTTTTTGTTGTGTGTTTTTGAACACAAATTGTGCCTTGTGCCAATTGAACAACACACTGACAAGTTAATTATCATTATTCTGTCTAATCGTTGTCGCATAGACAGACAGACAAAACAACACCCCGCCCTCCAGACAGACATTCCCTCAACTGCATTGGCTAACCTCAGTCGGGCGGGCAATTTGTGAAACACTCGCACAAACGAAACACTTAAATGAGAACTCGTAAAAAAAATGTGCTGTTGCTTTTTCAACATTTCAACAATTTTTACAACAAATTGCTTGACGGCACAGAACGAGAACCAAGCCCGAGGTTTCGGTTACGTTTTCCTTTTTGTTTTGCTTTTGTAATTATTGAAACATGTGCAACAATTTTTGTTTTTATACTCGCTCAGAAAGTGAAAGTAAAGAATATTGGGATTGTGCAATGTCTGTCTTGCTGTCTGTCCGTATAAACGCAATTTTTTTCGAAATTTGAAACTTAGATTTTATCTCGTGTATACCCGCATCAGATAATCAATATATATCCCCCAGTTTTAATGCAAGATAGAAAAAATTTTGCAGCTTGATAAAAATTGACAAACATTTTTACATTTAGACCTCTCGGTTGCAAACTCATTCATTGCAAACTCCCACAACTTTGTCAAATTTTCATGTTTGATAATTTAAATGCATTTAAATTATAATTCTATAATTTATTTTAGTTATTTGGCAAAACAAAATCATGTATTCCATACATTTTTTCTTTCAAAATGTAGAATTGCATATTTATTTATCTTGGGGAGTATTGCGCTGTCGGTTACACCCGACTGAAACATTCTTCCTTATTTCGTTTTTTTAAATTAATTATTCGACTTTGTAATTGCATTGACTGCAATGCGAAAGTAAAGAACATTTTTTCTCTTCCGGGCACAAGCTACTTCTCGGTTTGTCTGGGCTTCACTTTCATTTGTTGTTGCTTACATATTAAACATTGATTGATAATATATCGTATATATTGTATGTTTTATTATTTTCACACCCACACCCATATGCACATACATATATAAAACTGAACTGATGCCTGATGGTCCGCGGGGTTGAATGAGCTCATCGACTCACTCTTATTAATCGGGAACAGCGAAAAAAAACAAAACAAAGCGCAATTGAAATTGAGAGTATAAGTAATAATACACTTTAGTTTGAATAGCAAATATAATGCAGTACTGGAATAAGTGATTTCTTTAAATAAAATATTACTTCATTGTGAATTCATTATGACTATTAATAAAGAAGTTACGTCATTTAAGCCTTAAAGCTTCAGTTGTCGGATATAAATATGATTTAAAAGATGTTTGGCACATTTATTCAATAACAAGTAAGAACGTTGCAGTCGGACGTAGCCGACTACGTGTTTCTCGTTCACAATACGAAATAGTTACTCAAAAATTGTCAAACACTTTGACATGTAAAGCTCTCGGATCCAAAGCTCCCATATTTCAAACGCCCATAACTTTGTCAAAATTAAACCGATTTACACGTCTGATGGCATTTTTTTCATGGTTTATCTTCTAGATTGATTCTGCATTTAAAATATAAGCATTATTAAAAATAAATTTTTTTTCAATTTTTTGGGGAAAAAAGCATGTACCCCCCCCTTACTCATTTTGGAAAAATTTTTTTTTCAAAATTTAGAATCCTGAATTTCTACTTTTAATCGATTGCGGTGGTCACAATTAGTATAAAAAACAACATTAAAACCGATTCTGAGGGGGTCAAATTTTTTGTCAAAAATCATGCAAAAATGGACTAAAATTTTAACATGTAAAGCTCTCGGATCCATAGCTGCCATATTTCAAACGCGCATAACTTTGTCAAAACTGCATTGATTTTCATGTTTGACGGCATTTTATTCATGGTTTATCTTCTAGATTGATTCTGCATTTAAAATATAAGCATTATTAAAAATAAATTTTTTTTCAATTTTTTGGGGAAAAAAGCATGTACCCCCCCTTACTCATTTTGGAAAAAATTTTTTTTTCAAAATTTAGAATCCTGAATTTCTACTTTTAATCGATTGCGCTGGTCACAATTAGTATAAAAAACAACATTAAAACCGATTCTGAAGGGGTCAAATTTTTTGCCAAAAATCATGCAAAAGTTTACAAAAATTTTAACATGTAAAGCTCTCGGATCCAAAGCTCCAATACTTCAAACGCCCATAACTTTGTCAAAACTGAACCGATTTACACGTCTGATGGCATTTTATTCATGGTTTATCTTCTAGTTTGATTCTGCATTTAAAATATATGCATTATTAAAAATAAATTTTTTTGAATTTTTTGGGAAAAAAAGCATCTACCTCATGTAAATTGACAAAAATTTTAATATGTAAATCTCTTGGAAACCCAATATACTTTTTTCACCTTGTGAACGCGTATAAAAAGTACTTCATAGCAATTAAATACTAAATATGCTCAAAGATATCTATCAGTTATAGAATACTACTAACAACCGTACAAGCAATATAAAGATTATTCTATTACAAGCAAAAAGAAACAAATTAATACATTTCTATTATTTAAAATGGATAATACAAAATGCTTAAATAATTATAGCCATGATAAAATGGTCGTTTTCATCGACAATACTATCGATGGGTCGTAAAATAATCATTTAAATAAATTTCAACTTATTAATATCAACTAATTAATAAATCAAATGTCCATTCAAGGCAAAAAATATATTTGCTGTTTCTCGCCTAACTAAAGCCCTCTTTTATAGATTTGCTTTAGCTATTCTTTGTTAGCGCTGTCAATTTCATATTTACGTATTTGCTCGCACCCAACAAAGGGGCACCAGATTTCCAGAAAAAGGGAACCCAAACAAATGCCACACCAATCCAAAAGTCCAAGAGCAAACACACAACTTCACATTTTGTGTATGACTCAATTCGCGGTTTGAGTCGCGAGGCGTGACTAAATGAACAGCCCACAATGAATTCGATTGAAGAATTAATTATATGTGCATTAAAAATACTGTATACAAGCGCATATTAAAGTAGTGTGAACTGGTCCTAAATAGTTTCATTATTGGCCAAGTGAGTCGTAGACCTATTCGTTTATTTGTCGCTCGCGCATTTGCGTAAATATTTATACACATTGTCTGAACGAAAAGAAAAATAACGATCTAGTAATGAGCCAACGAATATTTTATTAAAGTGCCCGCCGACTGTGTGTAATTGTTGTACCCTGTACACATTTTAAGATAGAAGGGAATATGATCATTTTTTATAAATGTTGAAATCAATTATTTTTTATCTGTTATATAAAATAAAGAAAACTCTTTATAGAATACATACAATTATGTAAAGTTTTTGATTACATACATTAAATAAATAAATTTTCACTATCATAATTATAGCTTTTAGTTATATATTTTATTGTATTACTTGTTAAAGTTTTAGAATTTTATAACAATTAATATTGAACAATATAACACAGCAGAATCGCTTGCATTGAAGATGTACACATATCTATATAGTACATAATGCTACCACGCATATAGGGTATCTCGTAGTTGTACTTTCGTGACTTTTTATATTTGTTATATACTTGAGTGTGTGCTTATATATTATACATTGTATTCCATATATGTATATGTAGCTTATTGTAATATAAATATAATTTTTAAGTACACGAGCCCCCACTTAAATTTTGAGTGCAGTTGGCAAATGCGCAAAGTTAAAAGCCGCTTTAGTTGTGAAAGGCCAAAAGAGGGCATTTAATTTGCCAACAATTTCATATTACAGCCATTTATGGCGGGGGAGGGGAGTTGCGGGGGTTCAACGAACGCAACTGCGGCGTGTGGCAAATGCGACAATCAAGTTTTATACGCGTGTGCTCTAAATGTGGCAGCATCGAGTGTTGCCATTGCTAATATAACTAAAAGAAACGGAGTAATAGAGAGAAGGCAAAGGAAGAGAATTTGGAAGGGAGCTAGATAAGAAATTCTTACATAAATTATACGAATTCCAAAACAAAGTTACTGAAAAAATTTAATAGTCCACAATGGTGCCTTGGTTAAAACGAAAATATTCGAGCTAAGTCGAAATTAAAGAAAAGGGAAAAATGATTTCACAGCTCCAGTTTAAACAAAATTCTAAATAAATATCAGGTACCTCAAATAAAACTACAACTATATAATAAACGGAAAAGTATAATTTATTGTTTATATAAGAGGTTTCCGCTTACTCTTACGAAGTCGGAAAAAATGTATAATTTGGTTAAAATAATTAAAATTACTATTATTATTATTCTTTCAAATAATGAAAGGGTGGAAAAGAAATTTATTTATTTTGAAGATAGTGTAGTGAAATATTCGCTTATCGCCAAACTTATTTTTATTTTACATTTTTTAATTTTACATGAAACTGTACTATAACATCCTATAATCTGTTCAGTCTAGACCTCTTAATCTAAGGTTAATTTTATTTAAAGTGCTGTCACCATTCCAAGCAATCAATGCACTATATACATAGATGTAATGCTTTTTCTGTAGAATGACAAACTTTTACAACGTACTGTAGCGTTTCCTCGACAGATAAGCTTGTTCTCAATAGGTCTCGCAGACCGCTCTCCATAGAATCTCGTTACTGATATGGCCTCATTCATTTTTATGATATTTGTGTAGAGCAACAACAGCGAGCATTTAATTTTTACTCGAGTGAGGAACTTTCTTATCGCCCCCATACCTCGTCGTACGTATTTGGTAGCCACTCTATATAATAGACTGTTTGTGGGAGATAACTAAAGCCTCTTATGACAATTAATTTATTTACGTAAAAATTAACCAAAAAGCTGACAAAATAGCTTTTAATCATGAATTTAGATATTCAAATAATACTAATGGATACTAATACTAATATGTACAGTTGCTAATTATTAAATGTTGATGACGTGGATATCGGATTGGAAAGGTACTTTTTCCATTCGCAAATAGCAATTAATAAATGTCAATTGTTGTAGATTCCATTATACTGTAAATTGCATTAACAGAGACAATTTAGTAATGAATTTAATTCAATTTATTCGCGAAAAACTGACAGTGGATGGCCTTTCAATACATTTTAGCATTTAGCATTTAGAAATTCTTTCTATAGGCAAGCAATTTCATTCATAGACATAATTTTTAATTTATATCTCGACAGAAAATAATAATAAATATGTAACAAATCAGTTCCCATCTAATATTGAAGTATCCTATTGCAACTCGTAACACAACACTTGGTTTGCCTACAAAAAAATTTTTTTCCATATTTTAGCGTTTCGCTTTTGGAAAACAGCTTTGTTACAACATTTTTATTTGCGGTGTAAAGTTGCGTGATGATGATAGACTGTGTTGTGAAACTACTAAAAACAGTTGCAGTACGAATACCATTTGAACATTTCCTCTTTTTTTGCTTCTGTTTTAATGCCCTTCACTATTAAAAATGTGTAAAAATATTAATGTTGGTTTAAGGCAGACACAAATCGAGATTTTTCTATTTTCGAATAACACCTTAGGTTTTTGACAAAAACGATTTTAGTGTAAAATTAATCCAAATTTTGTTATTAGCTGCCATATTTATTTCCTGGAAATTAGACTAAATTCGGACAACAAACAAAATAATATGAGTTCTTGTTAGTGGAATATCTTTACCTTTAATCATGCCCTTCACTGCTCGATTAGATTTCGCTTTACATCAAGATTAAAGTACGTTCCTGTTATTTCCGCTAAAAATAAAAAAAGCAAAACATGTGCTTAAAGTATGTCTGCGGATCGCCAACAATAGGAATTATGTGACACGCTTTGCTTATCTAAAAAAATAGCACAACAATTGAATTGCCTCAATAGTGCCAGGCTATCTAATCTACCTTATAAACAGAGCGTTAACTAGCAGGTATGTCAGGTCGTGGCAAATAAAGCAATTTTGACATGATTTGTTTAATATTTGACCCACTTAAATATTTACTTATTTTAAAATTAAAATTTTATGTATTCAAACGTAAACAAAGCCGCTTTAAATATCTACCTCAAGGTCAGGGGCCCGCCAGGGAGGCGGGGCAGAAGTATATGTATCAATGGGGGCGTGTGTCGTGTGACAGCGGATTCCAATTATTTTTTAGGGCCGCTCCATGTTTGACGGACCCGAGTAAGCAACAAACGTTGCCAAATTCTTGTTTAGCCATAAATGTTGATGTTTTTTTGTTGAGGATGTTGCCTTTCGCATGCAAATTAGCGTTTAACACATTTCGAACCGGTTGCTGTTAATAATAATGATGATGATGGGTTCTACTTTTTAGCTTGCGGTTCTCTTTTTACACATCGTCTAAAAATTTATATATACATTTTTTTGTTTCATTTAAATTTGGCTTATGTCGACACTTGAGTCATTTTCGTGACGCTAATGACTTTAATAAAGCAAAGCAATGGCTTCTTTGTATTGTTGTGTTATGTAAAGTGAGTTATGATTACGCTCCCTCAGGCTCTTACCACATGCCTAAAAATATTGTGAAGCCGTAGCTGTATAAAAAATATATTTGCTAAAGTCTAATATTAAAATTAATTCTAGTTGCAAGTCAACAAAACAAATACTATACAAACAACAAATAAGTTAATAAATGCACAGATAGCGCTCCTATAATCCTTTTACAAGCTGGAGATTTGTGTTTTCAACATGGTTTATCACATGTTATGAAATTTAAATAGTTCGACATATTTATTGTCATTTTATATAAAAAATTCATTAATTTTAAAAGCCATTTTATTATTAAGGATAAAAGAATTTAGAACTTCTTCGATTGTGTTTATATTTTTATTAAAAGTAGAAATAATAGATTCTTTGTTGATTCTTCGACATGTTATCGATAAAATAAAATAATAATAATAATAATAATAACTGAAAACGAATGTTCAACAATGTATATCTGGTTCACTGAATCACTTACAACTACTCTTCACCACAGACCACATTTTAAATATTATTCCAAAATTGCAGTATATATTGATATTTAGCCAATAACACAGAAATCTTTGCTCTTATATAAATATCCTCAATTTTGTGTAAATTCGCCCAATCACTTTTAAGCTGTTTTTCCTATTAATATAGGCAATCCCTATTAGGGATCAACCCAGCTCACTAACTCTCGAACATTTTCAATTATTTTCAAATACTATCAGGCCGGAGCTTGCCGAGTTGAGCGTTATCTGAATCGCGGGTTCAGCTGTGTGTTTGCAATGTACAGCAAATTTAATGCCATTACTTAGCCGTAAAGCTTTTAAGGCGACTCTTGTCTTGATAGCCTGGGTGCGGTCAGTTGGCCTAACCCAAAGGTCAACTTGGGGGGCTATCGCCATCGCACTTATCTCCTCCAGCTGGAGCTGCCACTTGTGTTGACTTTTTCGTAATTAAAAATCCTGAAAGCAAAAGTCGCTTGAAGGCGCGCGTCTCTAAAATAAAAACACGTCATATTTCGTGTTTGGTTGCAATCCCAGGACTGGATTGAATCCGAAACAAAGCTAAGCAATTTTGGTGCTTTGTTGCTGAAGACGCGTTTCTAATTGAATTTTAATACTTTGGCTTTGGAACGTGTCCCCAACGTGCTGTGGAAGGGCTTAATGCTTAAAGGTCTTCTATGCATTCTGTTGTTTTCGCCCTCCTCGTGTTTAGTGGCATTTTGTAACGACTTTAAGCTCTCAACTGATTTGTGTGTGTGGCATTTAATTTGCTTGCGTTCGCAAATACGCCAGCGACCACACGACCCATAAAACTAATCGAAACGTCTAAACAGGGCCAACAGCAAGTACAGTTACGGCAACATCAGCAATAGCAACAGAACCCCCTTCCCCTGCCCTCAAGTCGTGTCTGTCCATTGAAATGTTTTCCAATGTTTACAGTTTCGGTCTGATGAAAGCACAAGCAAATGCTCACACAACATTAGAACCTCCTAGTTTTCCACACACTCCTCTTCCTCCTGCTCCTCTGCCCGCATGGAGACGCTCCAAATGTTCCCGATTTGTTTGCTTTGCCTTAAAAGTTTATTTGCCAATTGAATTAAAATATTTGCAGAGGGATGAGTACCATTTATGACTTTTTGACTCATCAACTTTGTAAGATAAAGTGATTTAATTTTATCTAACAAGTTAGTATAAAAGGGTATATAATGGCTGGTATGCAAGCACAAAGACTTATCGTGTGATCTTTGTGTATAACAGTTTGTATACTTGTTCGTTTGTAAGTTGCACCATTCTTTAGTATATCAAATTATATGTGGTTTATTTAAAGTTTTTCTACAGCACATAAATATGTTTTGATTCAGTCTTTTAGTTATAGTAAGTTAATAATATATATATTTTTAGTTTATTAAAACATAAACAGCTTAACACTTATCTAACAACCTTCCAATTTATTTATTTGTTATACTATTAAAAAGAGTTATTTATGTACGTATTACCATTTAAATAATTTGTATAACATTTTGTCACGATAGTACAATAGCTGGTTTAGCAACAGTACTAGTTGTATCTTACTATTGATTAGTTTTGCGGTTTTAGAATGATTTTTTTATGAAAACAGCAACCCAATCATAATAAATTTCAATTTTTGTATAACGCATGTTAAGTTAAGAGAAATAACTTTAACAAACACAACTTCCAAGCATTTCACTGTTCAAGTTTCAGGGTTATTCCTAGTTTCACTTTCGCAAATCTTACCACAAATCTAAGATTAATCATACTTTTGCGCAGTTTCACAGGGTCAAAAGAGTTGGTTGCCTTATCGAGCGCCCATAATAATTCATGTGGGGCGTTTTTTCTATAAATATGTATGTGTGTACTGATTTATTCCATTTGTGACATCAACTTTGCCAACCATATATACGCCCATATGCAAATCGCAGTGCGCAATGTTTTTCTTTCCCAGCAGCCAACAATCGGCAACAATTGCGATATTTCTTTTCATTTTGCGCATTTTTCTTTTGTGGTCTTATTGTTTGGCCTTTGTTTGCCAGCTGCTTGCCGGCTCTTCCGTTATCACTTACGGATGGTGCTGCTGCCGAGCCGTAAATTGGAATGACTTTACCACCCACCCAGTTTGGCACGGCGCTGTTGTCAACGCCACTGTTGCCACCCCGCCGGCGACTATTGTTTGTCTTGTGTTGATGGGCAGCTTAGCGCCATGTGGGATCCTCCTGTCGAATGCACACGTATTAATTTTCATTGAGCGAATAAAGCAACCTATTACGAGTACGAGTTTCGTTTTATCTTTCGTTCAGACAGTTCAAGACGTTTAAGTGTATAACAGTTTCGGGAGTGTATAACAGTTGGTTCGCGAGTACGAGCTTTATCAACTTTAATCAGTCATATTACAGTTTATTGGTTTTTAAAGCTTATCATTATCGTTATCAGCGCGTCTAGCCGTGTGGGTAAAGCAATTTATTACATGCTCAGTATTATTAAGTATTATTATTATGCAATTTTGTTTAGCTGATTTAATAGGCTAACAACTTTAATATCATAGATTAAAATTTACTTTTGTAAATGTGAAAATGATGTGGTATGACAACATGCACAACAATTTTATTATTTCGATGGCTACCTGTCTGTCAAGTATATTATATGTAGTACAAATATGTATAACAGCTTACCTTTGAAGCTTGTATAACACTTCTATTACTTCAATGATTATCTCAAGTCTGACAATATATTATTTATTTTAGTTGCTTCAATATATGACAATATATTATTTTAAAATGTGTAAATCAACTCTGTCAATTTGGCTTAAAAGTTTGTTGAACGCATTTGTGAACTTCGATTGGTTCAATTTGTTCCCAATTGCTGGCAAGGTCATTCGAATAGCTTGAATGCGAAGCAACAGCAATACATAGACAGCACGACCCAGTTTCTCACTCAATGGTCTCATCATAACCCTGCCAAGGCATTCCATTGCATTCAGCTCGGGCGCTATTCAAGGATAATTGCGATGGTTTTTCGACGCTCGCTCATCAAGCAACGCCTTATTTACACAAATCTTGGCGGTCACATAATATAGCCGCTAAATGGGCGCATTCAATGTACTACTCATATATTGCATAGGTCCCTCCTATTTAGGCTTAAGTGCCGCCTTGTTGGCTCTGTGTGTGTGTGTGCTAGGAGCCCACTTCGCACGCGGCGATGATGACATGAACTCAATTGCTTTGAGTGCCGCCGCTGTTGCCCAACTGCCAAGACTAGCCTACTTCCAGGCAAATTAGATTGCTGTGTGCGTGTGTGCATGTGTGTGTATGTGTGTGTGCCGCACACACTTGAACAAACACTACATTAAAGCCGGCACAGTTTCAATTATATACCTACACAAATGTCTGCAGACGGATATCCTTCAGACATATGCCCTGCCAGGATGTGCCAGCGATGGGGTGTGGGGAAAGTTTGTACGCAAACCTAAAAAATAAGCAAACATTCAAATTGCCCAACAGAATGTGACTTCATTTGCCTAAGCAAATGGAAAAGAAGGCACACACAAAAAGGAAGCGAAACAAGAAAAGAAAATTTCTTAAATTTATCAATAAAAACTTCATCAGCATTAAGTGTATTTGTATACCCTGTATAAATCGATTAGGTATAATGTTAAAAATAAGAGAATAGACTTTTATGTATACAGGTAATTGTGTTTATTCCTAATCGATTATAATCATTTATTCACTATTCTCTAGACGTGTGCATTTATCAGTAATTTAGCTTCTAGGAACTCAGAGACTATTAAAGTTGGCGATATGAAATTGAAATATGAAATCTCACGTGCCTCAGGGTAATAAGTATAAGTGCATAGATGCTTTAACAAAAAAGGTTTTAAGCTAAATAAATTAGACAAACTTGAGTTGTTATTTATAATACTTATGAATAGAAACAAAAAATATAAGTTAAGATTTTAAATTGGTTTTAACTTATAAATATGAAAAATGAAATAATTTAAATACTGCGCATTTGTCGGTCAGCGTTAACAAAAAGTGAATTATTAAATAAGCTCTTGCCGTAAATAAGAGAAACTTAAGGTTTTTTTAACAATGCATTTGACAGCTCAAGAGCGCGGTTTAATAATGAGTTTGTCTAAAACTATATATATCACTATATTTGATTTTTTATATATATATATATTTTAATTTATTACAAGTTTTCAATATTACTTAGCTTGAAAGACAATTTCCTTTTTGTACATCATGGCGTGTAGGATTCTACTAGTCTACATAAAGGGTATATTTACGTAGATACCATTTCCACTAATTTTATTGTATGATATCATTTTGTTTCAAGCATTTTATAACGACTCGAATCTTACAAACATGTTTTAGGTAACATTACTTACAGGACATCGGCTAGACGAACGCTTAACTATCAAAGTTTTCCTAATTTTTGCAGAAATGGTTTTCCGCCTCAGGCCATTCAGTCAAATCGCGGCGGCTATTTACACAAATTGCCTCTGAAAATGCGCCTGCCAAATGTGGTGCGAATGCATGTGGCATGTGGCAAAGGTCGGAAGTCGGGCTGAGCGGCGGGCATAACTGAAATTGTTTACATTTTATTTGAGGGGCGAACATTCCGCTTCCAGTTGAGCCATTCAGCCAAATGTGAGGGACGACCCCTCCCCCTTCCCCCTCCCCCTCTGCCGCCCACGCAAAGCGTTTGCATTTTTATCGATTTTTTTACGACTTTTGCATACATATTTTACACGCTGAAGTGTGCAAAATTAACTGCCTGCGTGTGTGTGTGTGTGCATATTTTTTTGTGTTGCCTGCTTTTCGCCAATTTAAAAGTTGGGCTTAACAAAGTGGAAAAATTATGGACACTGCAAGCATACCCTTACATAAATTTAATTCAATTTCATGCAAGTTCAATTTCTGCGATTCTTCCTTCTAAAACTAATTCCTGTTTTTCCGCCTTTATTTGTTTTCCATTTTTTATCACCTGTGCAACTATGCTCGACATTTTTACAGCTTTAATATTCGTAGCTTCTGCGCCGAGCTATAAAAACCAGGCAAACATTTTGAGGGGGCGGTGGAGCGGGTGGTTTTAGTTGCGGGCTTGTGCAGCTGGATTCAAGCTCCGAGTGAACCGTTGACTTTGGAAATGTCAACAGTGCTGCAAATTGCTGTTGTTTTACGGGTCTCGCTACCTGCGGCAAAAAAATTGGTTTTGATTAAAACTGATAAAATGTGTATCAGGAAAGGGCATATGTCAAGCTACAAAAACTCCTTTAAAAATGCAACTGTTATACGTTAGACTAAAGTCATCTATTATACAAACCAATCTGTTATACAAAACAGTACAGATAGCTTTGACTTTATATTTAATCTTTTTTACCTGAATAACCCAACTTTTATAATATAATTATTATTTTTATATTGACTCAATATACAGCAAATGTTGACAGTACATCTTGAATGTATTCTTCGTAGGAAACAACTGTTATATACATATAAAAATCAGCAATAAACACAAATCAACGATTTTGAACTCATTTTATTTTGTTATATAAATGCTTTGTTGACTTTTTGGGCACATTAATTCACATTTAATCATACAATAACATCTTAATCTAACCTTTGGCCATTGTTATATATGTAAGTACATATTTTACTATCTTTAAATGGTCTACAAGTAAAAAAGGTGACTTTATGACTTAGGGTAATTACTTTTTCTTCACTTTACAAAATTAATGCAACTGTTAAACTATCTTAGACTGGTATACACAACTCAAAACTGTTATACAGACAAAAACTAATGGTCGTGCAACACAAGTAAACAATATTCCATAGCACTATTAACTAGTACAGTCATCATCTACAATCGTCGCGAAACATTTCAGAGTATTTCTGTGACGCCCATTTGGGCATGACAGTTAACAGTGCTGCCAATCTGTGTGTGTCCGTGGGCTTGGCGTCCAAATGAAACGGCATTAAATGGCAAAACGTGTAATTCAATTTCGCCCTGCAAACATGTCAGAAAAAGAGGAGAAAAAAACAAAACCAAAACCAAACCGAAACACAACCAAAGTGCCAACTAGATGCCAAAGTTGTTATCGTGGTAATGAAAAACGTTGTCTGCTTTTGGGCGCGCTTCATTTGCCTGCCCGTATCTGGCATTTTGCGATGACGCGGAAATATGAGCGTGTGTGTGTGTGCGTGTGTGTGTGTATTATGGACTGTGACTGCAAGTTGAACGGTGCGCAGAGGCTTATCACAAATCAGCCCCAAACCCTCCATTTAGAGCTTTTAATAGCACTTCCGAACGACACACAAACAAATCCCCAACAAATGCGTTGGGCTACCCTGCTTTTTCTTGGTATTATTGTTGTTGCTGTTGTTGCTTTTAGCTTAGTTTTTGGTGCCCTGCCAAATGTTCAACACGTTCCAGTTCCATTGTGCTGGCTTATTCCACTCCACAGTTGTAGGCCCTTTTGCCACAACGTGGCCGACACTTGCCGTCTGTCAGATTTATGACAGTTTCGCTTGACACTGAGCACGCTCTCAGCTCTGGCGCCATGTTAAAAATATATATATATATTCAGATGTTGCCCTTAAAGCACACAATCGATTTTGTAGGCCAACAAAGTGTTTAGATATTTTTCAGACACACACACACAAGCCGGTACATAAATCATAATTCCCCAAATGACTGTCAATTTATAGTAGGGCGTGTTCTTAAACACCCTGCAAGCAAGTATGAAAATCATTAATCATTATAATATCCAAATACACTTCTTACAATTGACTCGATTCCATTATAAATTGTTTCAAGCTCCTGCTTTAATCAAAATCGAATGAAAATAAGATTTATCTTTATTTAAACTATGAATTTTAAAACAAAAAAATTGTAAGAAGTGATATTTAAATTTAAATTACATAATGTTTTGTAAATACAATTAATCCTTCTGAACTGCAATTTCTTCTCAACGTTTGGCTTAAATTTTATTATCATTTTATGTATATGACGGAGAAAAAACAGATTGTTGTTGGGGAGCAAAATTTAATGTAGTTTTTTGTTCGCCTTGAAACAAAACTAAAATGTGAAAACCCGTTGAAATTTGAAAGCCAACATTTTAATTGGGGGAAAAAACAAAATATTATGCATTTAATTCCCTCTACTCATAAAAAATGCGTTGGAGGGATATAAAAAATTGCGAAAAAATATTTAACTGGCGCATTGGACATTTTTTACCTCATATATGTTTATACTAGATTATGACACCAACATAGCCATGGCTGTGTGTATCTGAGCGACGTTAGGAACTTAACTGTGAGTCAGGTCCGGTAACAGAATATATACAAGTCTGGTTTTTAATTATTTATGAGCCTCGCAAGTGTGGATATCAACTTTAATCTGCTTTATATGTATAATTGTATATTCAACTTACCTAAAATGAGATTTATATATGATATCCACTTTTAAGCAGTTTAAATTGTAACCGCTTTTAAGCAGAATTCCTTCATTTGAGTAATATCTGTCAGGATTGCTTTAAGTTTTACGATATCTTTCATAAGCCGGGTCAAGTTTCTCATTATTATAACGGAACGAGCAGGAAGTACAGTCTACAACGTCAGTCATTTTGCAGCACTACACAATGAAGAAATAACTTCTCTAATGAGGGGTTTCTGTGACCGTGTGCATTACCAATGCCAATTATAATGCCATTTGCGAGCAGCTATCTATACCCCCACAACTAATGCGATATTGACCTTTTGCAGGTTCTCCAGCCGCTATGAGCTTCCACTGCTGGTGCAGAGCGTCGTCATGAACGTCACCATGTTCCTAATGATACACCTCTGCGTGAAGGTGAAGCGCATGAATGCCAATACACGGGAGCACACGCTGCGTGGTAAGTTGCCAGTTGTGGCTTGCGGCCCCGTCGACCCGATTAAATGGCAAAACACCATTTTCCTTTTAGGCGACGAGCTGCACTTGCCCAAAGTGTTGACGGACACGGACACGGCCGCCTCCGTATCCACCGATGCAGGCGTCCTGAAGCGTGCACGTTCCAGGCATTATTTGAATGGTAAGTCAAGACACACACGGCTCGAATCCGAATCGAGCCAAAAGTTTTTGAGGTGCAGTTTGCATTGCAAAGTTTTTCCGTGCGCTTCGTTCATGACAGCGACAGTTGACGGCAATTTTCCGTTCCACCATCTTTGTTAACGTCGTACCAAAAAGCCAGCATATCAACTTATGGCCCCGAATAACACGCCCCGCCCAGCTCCAGTTTCAATTTCTATTTGCTATTTTTATGGCGCTTCCTTAGCGTTCGCTATCTTTACGCGCCATTTGCAGTATTTTAGCCTCTACCTTATCAATCTGCCCTCGCGCGCCAAGCAACACAATAAAACTGGGTTAGGAGGCGGAAACGTGGGCCATAAATTGATCAATGAACAAGCGGCACGGCTAAAACGTGGGCACAACATTGAGCTAATTATAGAGGCACGCCTTCGGCTTCTGCATTATCTTTGTGTAAAGTGTGCTTTTCTGTGTGCGGCGCTGAAAAGCAGGCAGCAGTAATGTGGTTTGATTTTAGTATAACAGTTTAATTTATTTTTTATATGCAGCCGAGCAATAAACGCAGACTTGAATTAATTACCTAACAGAATATCGCACTGCACATCAAATTATTTTTAATAGTATAACAGTTCAGATTTTCTTTATTTGTATCATCGATATACTTAATTTTTTTATATATTACTTATTTTAATTTTTTAATATAGCAGAATATCGTACTGTTCAACAATTTCTCAATTATCTCATAAACAGATGTATGACAATTTACTTCTGTATTCATTTCATAATTACTTTGCAATTGTATAACAGTTATAGCTTTGTTCAATAATTAACTTCATAACAGTCTTAAGTACTTTATTTATACTCTTTTATAACTGTGGCTAACTGTATAACACTTCTTTCACACCACTTTATTACAGCTACAGTTAGCGAGCTGTATAATGTTTAGAAAACGTAAAAAAGTCACTGCTTTGAATATATAATACACTTGTATAACAGTTGTTCTTCTAATAATATGATTATCTATCAATTCCAGATCTGGATTTCAAATACTTTTGGAACTGGACGGATTTCCAGTCGTATTTGGACATGATGCTCGTCGTTTGGGCCGTTGGCGCTGCCATCACATATCTGATGCTGCCCGTTCACTGGTTCATGGAGTCCATGGGCTTTGTGGCCGTCTTTACGGAGGCCATGTTGGGTAAGTTGTTTTAGCCACGAACGCAAATGGACACTTGAAACATATCTCTGTGGATTTACAGGTGCGCCGCAGTTTCTGCGCAACTTTAAGAATAAATCAACATATGGTATGAGCATACACATGGTGATTATGTGGACGCTCGGTGATATGTTCAAGACTGGTTACTTTATCGCTAGGAACGCACCGTCGCAGTTCTGGATTTGCGGCACGCTGCAGGTGCGTATAGAATATATCTATATATATACTCATTTATTGTGTTTGCACACGCAAACTTAATTAATTTACATATGTTGCGGGCGTAGGAATCCTCTTCGTTTCGAACAATCCTTATGCCCTCTTTAAGAATAAGCTGGAATTCATTTCATCAAAGCTTTTATATAGAAACTGCACAGGCGGAAAAACATTACCAACTTTAGCATTGCATTTCAATTAGAATGAATCTTGATTGAATTCATTTTAAAGTAAACAACAATGATGTACAGAAACGAAAACAAAAATAATTCAATTGAAATAATCTATTATTGTATTTTAATTGTTTGGCTAGCTTTTGCCAAATTTCTGGCGCACTTTGTACTTTCACGTCACATTTGATTGCGCTTTCATATCGGACGTACATTCAGGCACTTGTTCGCCGATTTCAAGAAGCGTTTTACGCTAATTTCGGTACACGCAATCTGTTAAAAATAAAATTTCTAAATGAAAACAAAAAAATGTCCATAATAGGTGAGGGGGAGTTAAAATATGAAAAAAACAAGCTCTTTATAAATACGAATTAAATTT
Source organism: Drosophila robusta (assembly GCA_035043565.1). NCBI lineage: Eukaryota > Metazoa > Arthropoda > Insecta > Diptera > Drosophilidae > Drosophila > Drosophila robusta. Next base: position 3,151,522 of record JAWNMW010000583.1, on the reverse strand, counting down.
AAATGCTTAAATCAAGAGCTTATAAATATATAAATACTTTTGTATTATCTTTGAATCTACCAATAATGAAAATGATAAAGCATCATGGAAATCGGCTCAGTTGACTAAGTTATGGGACTTTGAAATCTAACAAGTAATTTAGTGAATGATCCGATTTCTACATTATATAAGTATTTATTAGGATTTAGAAGGAACTATTTAGTTTTGGCCCATTTTTAAATTAATTTAATTTGAATTTAGCGCACTTTATTGTTATTTATTTTATTTGTTATTATTCATAATAGTAGGAAAATCCGCAAGAATATAGAATATGATCTGATTACTATATCATCGAGTATTTTGTTTAATACAACAAATTATTTAGTATTCCTTTTTCGAGCACTGTTCAATTATTTATAGTAAATTATATTGTTTTATGCTTATAAAAAGTATATATATAAAAAGATGAAATATTTAAGAGTATGATCTGATTACTATATTTATTTTAGTTTTATTGGCTTTAATTATTTGGTTCATTAGGATTTAGCAGGGTTTTTCAGCACAATTTGAATTTATCGCACTTTATTGTTGTTTGTATTTATTTAGATTCTAATACAGTTCAACAAAATGAATTTAGAGCTACAGTAGATGGTTAAATAGGGACTCTTGGGTATATGCGCGCCTTAATCGAGGACTGTTTTGTGACTTGAATTAATTAGCATTTACCGCACGCCTGCCCTTAGCTAATACTCCCCGCTTTCTCCGTGCCACAGGTCAGCCTGGACATTGCCATCCTGCTGCAGGTGTGGATCTACCGCAACAACACGAAGCCGCGCGACTTGCGGCGCGGCGATTAGCAGTTTGCCCCCGAAGAACAACAACAGCAGCAACAACTACAGCAACAGCAATCACAGCAACAGCAGCAGCAACAACAAGCACAGCAACAACAGCAACAACAACACCACGAGCTGCGCATCTCGCACTCCGAGGAGCGGCAACTGTCGCTGCCGATCACCGTCAGCAGCAGCGGCGACGACCATCTGCTGACCGCGCGCGCCGACGACGAGCACTTCAAGACCCTGGACTTTGGCCAGTGCCACGACAATCGCGCCTTTCAGTACCACAACAACAACAACAACAACAACAATGGGAGCAAGCTGCTGGCACGTCCGGGCGGCAGCGGCAAGAGCCACAGCAGCAATGCGGCCAACGCGGTGGCCGTCGCCCTCGACGCCCTGGAGGTGGTCATTGTGCACAACGGCCCGCCCGCCAGGGGCGCTTCAGTGGCGGCCACAACCACAGTCACAATCACAATCAGAGTCGCAACCACAGCCACAGCAGCTGCTGCTGTTTGCATCGCCGCAAGCGGCACAATGCGACGCAGACGCCGGCGAGCGGCTGCCATTGCCATGTGACCACCACGACGCATCATCATCATCATTGCCATCACCACCATTGCCACCACCATCATCACTATGGGGCCAACCGGCGCCGCCAGCGCCATCAGCAAACGTTGCATTCCAAGCGCAGTCCGCTTCCAGCCGGCCGGCCTGTCCAGAGCCAGAGCCACAAGCACAATCACAAGTCTTCCGTGGACAGCAGCGAGGAGCCGCAGCGGCTGCAGATGCACTCGGCGGCGATTGCCATTGAGATTGATGCGGCCACCGTGACGGAGAACAACAGCAGCACGGCGACGTCCAATTTTCCGTACAAGGTGGCCAGCGAGGGCGGCGGTGCGCCCATGAATCTGACGCCGCTCAGCGAGCAGCATCGACAGCGGCGACGCGCCTCCCTCAACTCCAACACGACCATCGAAACGGATGAGCTGTCCCGCGACGACGACGACGACGACGATGGCGACGGCGACAGCGATGATGATGATGTGCGCCTGGGCGTGCACGCCGAGGACGAGGAGCAGCTGACGGCCGGGCCGAGCGTGCAGCCGCGCAGCAGCAGCTCGAGCAGCACGGCGCGCGCCTTTGCCGGCGCCGCGCCGCCGCGGAACGAGTGCGTCCGGATTAAGCGCAAGCGCTTTGCGCCGGATGCGATGCAGGATTATTGCAGCAGCTGCTCGCGCTGCTCCAGCTGCAGCTGCGACCAGGCGCGCACCAGCTCCTGCAGCAGCCTCGACGAGGACATGGCCATCGAGCTGACCGTCGCCGCCGACTGCCATCGCTGCCTGGCCGAACAGCAGCAGGCGGCCAGCCGGCGCAGCAGCCTGAAGAGCTTCTGCTCCTGCAACACGAACAGCTGCTGCTGCGACGAGGCTGACTATGCGGGCGACGCAGAGGAGGATGCCGATGCGGATGCGGATGGGGATGACGACGATGAGACAACGGGCCAGCGCGAATCCTTCTGCACGGCAGCGGATCACACCATTCGCAGCACGCCGACGCAGGAGGACGCGCACAGCAGCACCCTGACCCCGCTGAGCACCCAGGAGCACACGATGCGCAGCGATTTGACGGCGGATCTGGAGCTGGACGCCATCACCGATGCGGATGCCTCCTCGCTCAGCCAATCGGCCGAATACTTTTCGCTGTCCTCGACGGCGGGCGGCGTCCAAGCAGCCAAAGAGGAGCCGCCCCATTGCAGCAGCAGCAGCAAGTCCTGGAGCAAGCATATACGGCTCAAGCCCAGCTGCTCGCCGCTGGACTCGCATTTATGACGAAGCGTCTCGCTGGTCGCCTGGCCAGCCATCGATGTGAACGCGCTGCTGCAGCAGACCATCCGCAAGACCGCCGGGCTGCCGGAGTCGCCGATTAGGCGCCGCAATCTGCTCACGCCGCAGCTGGCGCGTCCGGCGGCGGCGGCGTCGGGCAGCAATGACAGCTCCACCGCCACGCTGACGCCCAGCGTCGTCAGCGTGACCCTGGCAGCCAAGCAGCCACGTGCCCACACCGCCGTCACCACCCGGAATGGCGTCACCAATACGACAACTTTGCCGGCGAAATTCGCGCCGGCGTCCGGCGATGCCTACGGCTGTGATCCCCTCCAGCGCCGCTCCACGGAAATCATACTCTAAACTTTACCTCTGCTTGGCTGTGTCGATAAACAGAGTAAACGAAAAAACAAAGAAAACCAAAACACTTGGTGAGATTTTTTTCTGCCCGATTGCGGCAAAACGAGAAAAACAGTTAGCTGTTTATTATGTTGTTATTCGGGGGTTTCCCTTAAATAAAAAAAAGAAGAAGAAGAAGAAAAAGAAAGAAGCATGTACATTATTCGATTCGTGCGCCTCTAGAAAATTATTTATAACTTTTCTACATATGTGTAATATTAATTTAAGCCAGGACTACGTGAATTTAATGCCTCGGCCGGAGAGTTTCCGCAGCGTTTGCCAATAGCTTAGCATAGTTATTAGATAAACCGTCAGACATATCCACACAACAGTTTACCATAAGCTGCTGGCAATCGCTTGGCGGGACTCTCTATCCACGAGACCTTGTTTCAATGATTTGGTACAATTTTTTAGTCAATTTCCTCGTAGCCTTAAGTAAGTTGAAGCGTGCATAATTCATGTAAAGTAATTAAATCAAACGTTAATCTCGATATTAAACCGTAAAGCATACATTGTATAGTTTATGATTTTCTAGCAGAATTTATTAGCTAAGGCTTGAAAGTATGTGAAAACTAAAATAAAACCAAAAAACGACAAACGAATTTATGATTTTCTTTTTATTTATTTCATTCACATGCAACAAGTTTTCACACACACATACACACACACACACCTACTTAACTATATTTTCTTAGCTATATAAAGCAAGATTCATAAGCATAAGCCATAAGTATATAGCGTATACATACCAAAAGAAAAAGTAACTAAATAATATTAAATATTAATGGTAACGCAGCCAAATATCTTCCTTGCAATGTTGAGATTCCGTTTAAAGAAATGCTACACACAATTTATTAACCAAATATCTTATTTATTTTTAAGCCAAACTATACGTCAAGTGCTTGAAAATATTTGAAAAATATTACAAAACTAAGTTTAACTGAAAACTTACAACTCCTTGAGTAAAAACAAATGTGTTTAAAAATTTGCCTAAGAATTTGTTGATTAGTGCGTAGACGACGTCTTGTTTGCATATAAAATATATATATATTATATCGATTATAATGCTAAATGATTAAGTATGAGTATCCACATCATGAGTTGCCGCCTGTTGCAGGCATGAAATAACAAAAAACAAGATTTTCTTTCAAATAACTCCAATTGTAACAAAATACCTATAATCAATACTCATAATCAGAACTAAACATAACTGTTCAACTATACAATCTATGTCTAAATTGTGCGCATTTCAAGGTAGAACTTTTTGTCAACTCGAAAGATTCTACGTATATTATTCGACTTAATATATATACATATATATATATATATACATATATATTCGTAATACTAAGTATATAAAACAAAAGCAATATTTGCATACAACTTGAATTAAATGAATTATTACAAATACAATTACAACAAACAATGAGTATTCGTTCGTTTGACTTGCGCAATTAACTTTCTTCTCAAATTGGTAACAAAATTTTTCTGTAATAGATTGAATAAACTTATTATGAACAAAAATCTTGGCGGTCAAAATTTAAATGCGTCCAAACAGAAGGTGTTTAGTATTTTTGGTATTTTATGCATGTCAACATCTTCGTAGAGTTGCCAGGTTTTTTTATTGCATATGTTAAAGGCAATGTTAACCGGTTCAGAATTCAATGCCGATAACATTGGCATGAGGACTATTCTCGATATTTAATGCACTGTTTTTAAATTTTTTTCAACTGTATGTTTTTTTTGTAATAGGAAACTGGCAATTAATCTCCTCATACAGTAGAGTCAAAAAGCAGCTTTGGTATATTACCCAACACTGTGCAGAACAGCTGTTCCACAGTGCTGATTTCATGTCCTTATATCGATATATCGATAAACTGTTAACAAAAAAACAGCATCTGCTAGCCTTAACATTAATGGGTCGTGTGTCGCTCGAAGTCAAAACAAAAAAAATTTCGAGCCCTTCGCTTGGTGTTTTTTTCATGCGAGTTGCAGCAACGTTCTGCTAGCGGTTAACTAGTAATTATAAATAACAAAAAACAACGCGGTGCTAGTTGTAAATTGAAAAGCAAACAATTAACTTTAATTTTGCGCACAAACGGGAATAACAAAAGACAAATAGTTAGAAAAAAAAACGAAACAATAAAAACCTCTTGGCTGATAACAACGCGTTGACGGAGGAGGAAAATTGCAATTGAGCTCTTGGTAAGTGTTACACAGCAAGCCCTAAAAATAAATGTCTGAATGTGTGTGTGTGTGTATATATATTTGTGGAGTGCGCGAGTGTGCGTAAGAGTGCTGTTAGCTATCCCTTTATGGGACGCTTTGCTCTTTTGGCTCGCAACTGTAACAATTGTCAGCATCAATAAGCCAATTATGAGCTTTTGACCCGCTAACCAAGTGAAAACCTCTATTATTCATTCTATTTTATTATTCTATATTCAATAGAGATCTTGCACTTGACTCTCTCTCTCTCTCTGTCTCTCTCTTTCTACGTACGCCATTGTTGTCATTCATAGACAGGCCCCACTCTCATATGTTTGTGTTTGTCTTTTGCAGTGCACTTTAGCTTTTGACATTGCTTTTGGCAACGCTTTAAAAGCTGCTGCATATTGGGCAAGGATGCGAGAAGGGCCAGAGGTCACAGTATACTTGTTTATTCAATGTCAGCTTTTCATTGAACTTGATACTGAAAATTTGAGTGGGTTTTGTGTGTACTGAAGGTTAGCGTCCAGAAATAAGGCTGCAAAGATGTTCGCACGACAGTGCTGTTAAATGCTCTGCAAATTAATTAGCATAAATTCCTTATTTAAATTCAAAAAGTGGGAACTCTATCTACAATGAGAAGCTCAAATGTAAACTAAGTGTTGACATGGAAAACGTCAAATTCTAGAGTTGTGCCGTTTAGCTCAGAATAATTTCGATTGAACCGGTTCATTAACATTAACTACTACACTTATTTACAGATTAATGAATGAATCTATTCATTTGGTTATCGACTGTTCGGTCGATTTAAAGTGAATAAATTGACTGATTTAGCTCATGACTGGGAAAGTAACGATCGAACTCATTCAGCAAATTGAACTCGAATTACCCACTCTCAAATTGAATTTATACTTTGAACCCATTAAAAATGTGCAAAAGGGTATGCCCGTTTGCTGCAAATGTAAACTACACCGCTATAGACTTGTAGTTTCCGACTATAACTACTTCCATACCAAATACAGATCAAATTTATTGTATTTTTTTTAAATATCTTGCCCATTTCCTTAATACCGATAAATATCGATTTCAAGAGATGTCTTTTTATACCCTGAACCCATTGAAAATTGGTAAAAAAGGTTTTGTGCCAATGCATGTAACTGGCAAAAAGAGGCATCTCTGACCCCATAAAGTATATATATTCTTGATCAGCGTCAGTCGAGAGCCGGAGACCACAAAAGATAGAAAGCTCAACTTGGAGTTTTTAAGTGCGTGCATACCATACGAAGATCAAGTTATCGATAATTCCTCGTTAGTATCGATCATTTTTTGACCCGGTTTTTTAAGCATATCTCCGAAAACAATTTTGTTTATTATAAACAGATCAAGAATATTTTACTTTTTGACTACCTCCCCAACTCGCCACAAAACTGGAGAACACAATTTAAAAATGTTTTCCTCACTAGAGCTCTCTGACTTCTTAAAGCTTATATATATATAGTGTAGCAATAATCTAAGCACAACCTTAGTTTTCAATTAGCTGTCAACAACTGTATAGAAAAGTTAAATGTAAACATTCAAAAGATTGCATTTTCTATGTCGTAATCGCTCAAGTTGTGTTTACACTTCGCGCGACTTGTGCAAGGTCCGGGCTTGGTATTAGTAGCACAGTTTCAATGTTCTTATCAGGCAAGAGATATTAACAAACAGATGTATATACATACAGTTGTACATACTATATATATAATAGTGCATTAATATGTCTTTGTGATTAATCGCCTTGAAACTTGTTTGTTGCGCCCCATTTAAATCTGTTTAGCTTAATGACATCTTTATCAGCAGAAAATTAAAATTTCGCTGTTCCTAAAATTAAACAACAAAGGAAATAACTGATTTGGACTTAAATACAACACAACATATACAAATGAATAATAAAAACAATTAATTCACCACTTGATTCCAAGTAACAAAATAAATAATATTTTAATTCGTTTAATGCGCCCAATAAATTCATAATTGAGATTTAAATTTTTTTGCCACATTCCAATTTATAAATCTCTTTTAAATTCTTAAATTCGCAAATTTTCGACTACACACTGTTTTCTTAAAGCTCAAAAATGATTTAAAAGATTTGCTCAATTTGAGCTTTTCGTTGTTGCCTTCAATTCTATTCCATTGTTGTTGTTGTTGATGGCATTCTGGCAGAAAAAAAAGAAATCAGCCGACAAAGTGTGCGCCAATTTTATTCACTGCTGACGTCTCGACGCCCACACGCAACATCAAGAAGCCAAAGTTCGCCCCAAATTGTGTGTTATTCATGAATGGAGCCGCGGCGGAATGAATGCGGAAGTGTGAATGCGTGCGGATGAGATGGCTGCATTTGTATTTGCTATCTCCACTGGCATTGCGTTTAGCTTTTCCTGACTAACTGTTTATATTTGATACCCACCAGCATTAGTGAAAAGGGTATGATGAAATGCACGTAACAGACAGAACGCCAGATATTGCTATCCCCTTTTATACCCTATACCCTAGTCACGAAATGTGTTTGGCACATAAGGTCTTCGACCTTACAAATTGTATATATTCTTGATCAATATCAACAGCTAAGTGTGTCAGTTTCTATACAAAGCAGTCTCTCAGATTGAAATAATATCCATCCGTCGGAGCAAATTTGGCAGACCTTTTTGATGACTACCTCTAAAGACTAAAAATTTCGACCGCGCTCACTTCCGCTCCCAAAAATAGCCAAAAATCTATATAATTTTTAAAGTAGCAATAATAATGATGGCTGTTATCGCACTGTAAACGCGAATTTCGCAGTCGGTTACACCCGTTCCTACTTTTTATTTCTACTAAGTCAGAATGTATTTTACGGCAATTCGGAGCTGGTTACAGGATATCTAGCCGGACACTGTCCACCACTTGTTGTTTCTTTTTTTGGAAAGCACAGCCATGAATAATCCAATCTGTAAAATGAGGATTCACTTCATGCGTTGTGCATTTAAATCGCCGTTGATCAGTTGTAGTTGTGTGTGTTTTGGGGCTTTGGCCTAAACATTTTATAAAATTGCACAGTAGTCGATTTTACTTTCATGGGCAGCTTGAATGAATATCTCGATTTACACAGTCGTAAATTGATTATGCATGCACATGATTGCCAGTCCCGCAGACACAGCCAGGCCCCCTCTCCCCACCTGCCCTCACCGTTTACCTGTGTGGCAGGACTATAAATAGAAAAGGCTGCGCCGATTAGATGAAGTTCATTGCGTCGTGCATGCCATTTATGAATATTACATGAGCATACGAATAAATCGAGGTGATAAACAATTTCCATCAACGTGAGCCATATGTCAGCCATGTGGATTCAAGTACCTGCAGTTGTTGTCTTTGCCCACCTTTCTTCCTACCTGACCCATTGACGTCAGCTTGCGGTTGCCGAGCTGCTCTAAGATTAGCGAATTGTTAACGGCAAAGATTACATTTCTTCGAAAGCGCAGCTCGGTTGGTTCCCAGAATAGAAAGCAATTATAAAATGTGTCCTCCAGTTGCTGATTACCTAACTAACTGTTAGAGCAAATGGAAGTAAATGGATTATGACTGCGTTCTTAGAAAAATAGTTTGAGGTCAAACGTAAGTAGAGCTCGAATTTCAATCTCTTATGCTTATGATGCGTTAGTGAATAATAATGCAACGAATATTTATACTAAGAATTCGGAGTACAATTTATTTTTAAAAATATGTTTCTAAATCCTTAAGGCAATTGCAATATCATTTTATCATTTAATTGATATTACTTTTATGCACTTATTGAAATATTATTTGCAATTTTCATTAACAGCTGACTGCATGAAAGTGTAACAAACTTTTTTATGTCGAAAACGAGCATATTCTTTTACCCTTAAATTATAAATAAACCCTTATGATTTATGCTACAAAATAAATATGTATATAAAATATAATAATACTTAAGATATATCTGTTTTAAATATGTGGTACAATATTCTATTTAATCGAGTTGAAACACAACTTTAACAATAATTAAAGGTAAACCAATAATACAATTAATTCAAAATAAAAGTAAATTAATAAAGATTATAATGTTTAGGCAGCCTTTTGATATCAAATTTATATTAAACAAATTGTATCTCATAATTTCATATGATAATTGAAATAAAAATCGAGTATTAATGCACAAATAATTAAACTTTTAATTCCGAACGTCCAATTTGTGCTATATCAATAAAAATAGATGTGATTATGCTAAGTAAAAGCGCCTAAATTGTGGAGCAAGTGACTTAAAAAGTGGCCCCCGGTTTCAGCGTACGTTGCCAGGCAACTCGCACCGTTGAACCGTTTGCAGCTCATCTTGGCTTTAATGGCCCTCCAGACAACACCCGACCGACCCAATCGAGCTGACAAACCACTTCACATTTGACACGGGCCATAATCGAACCGCTAACTAACCGAGCCAGCAATGTGAGCGGGCAGCGTGTGAGCCAAGTTGCCCATTGCCGTCATCACTCGATCCACGCGTCAGCATGGCGCCCAAGTCCCCTCCAAGCTTCCTACATGCCGTTGTCGTTGTTGTTGTTGTTGTTGTTGGCGGGGCTCTTGTTGAAAGCAATTTCATAAATGGCTTCCGTTAGCACAGGACACGCGCAACGTTGCCATTGAGAGAGCCATTCCAAAGCTGCATCCTTTTCACGCACCGAAAATATGAAACAAACAAAAAAAAAAAAGACGAAGGAAAATACATAAAAGAAGGCATATTGTGTTGCCTGCTTTCGGGCGCTGCGGCTGGCCCCTACGTGCCGAAACCGAATTCAAATAATATAAACATAAATGAAATGCCAGCGCAGGAGACGGCTTCAACTATGGCGCCGCACATAAAAGTGAGAAATAAACAGAGGCACGTCAAGGTCAATATCAAGCAAAGAGAGCGAGTTTTTCTCTATTAACTTTTATGAGCAGACATATGTATTCGCACCCAATGGCGCAACTTAAATCTGAACTGGGCATATACTAAATAGCTGAACTGAACTATTTTGAATGAAAGCTCGTGAGCAAAAACTCAACTCAATTTTTTTTGCTTGCACTCAATAAATCTAAAACAACGAAACTGATCGTAAAGTCAACGAACTTGCGACACCCGCGACAAAGCACTCAATTTTCGTTGCATCAGGCAACCAGGAAGATATGGATTTTGATTAACAGCGCGCTTAATTCAATTAGCTTCTGTTTATAAATAAAAACAATAAAGCTAACAGAAGAGCAGCAAGAGCAGCCAATAAGCAAGTAGAACAATGCATAAACTCACACTCACACTCGCATTCATTCTGTGAGAGTGTGATTGATTGAGGGAGGGAGAAAGAGGAAGCTTACGACAATGGCTCGTGGCAGCAGCTGCAATAGCAGCACCAACAACTGATTACCATGACAGGCGCAAAGTGCAACGCAAAAAGACAACAAAAAAATGCACTGCCCGAGGCGAGGGAAACAAAGAAACTGTTGAGCAAGCAAACAAATACATAGCTCGCTCGCTCGGTCGGACTCACGCTCTCTCTCTTCGTTTCTCTCACACATAGCGTAATTGCGTACTATTGCTGCTGCGCTTTTAATAAGTTTTTTTTCGTCTTTCTTTGCGTATTGCTTTTACTCGGGCCGGCAACAGTGTTGATTAATGACGCGCACACAAATTTTGCATATCATTTGAATTGCAATTAAAGCTCGGCACAATCGGCAACTGAAAATCAATACTCTGCAAAATTCTAGCATGTCGTACACGAGGAAGTTACAGCCTGACATAGTTTATTCCTTTTTTGTTTTGGGTTAAATTTTTGAATTTTTTTTTTTATTTTTACTACTTCGTGTTTACCTGCCGGCAGCTTTCATTATGACGTTGTTTCGTGTGTTTGCGCTTGTGATTTGCATGCAACGACAACGACAACAACAACAACAGAAATTTGCATGTCTGTGCAACAATAACAACAATAAACACTGCTAGGCAAGTTGTTTGTATCAGCTGTAAGATACACGTATATATACGATGTATATTGTGTGCATACAATTGAGGCAAAAAATGTTAAATTGGACGATTTTCCCACGCTCCAAACAGCAATTTACAATAAATAGTGTTGTTATACACACTCAATTGATCTGCTGGACTTGCTCAGCCCATTTATAATGCCATAAATTTAAATATTAATATAAATATGTGCTATTTAATAAATATTAATATAATATGTATTAAATATGTATATTAAAATGATTCGATTTATGATCAGTTAATGGCAAAAAATAAGCATATTGTTATTAATTAACTATGTCTAAAGAGCACTGGCTGCTTTGGCCATCGGCTAAATATAATGATAAACACTATAATCCGACACTAGCCAGGGATTCTAACCCTTAATTCAAATAACAAGGACTGGTAATAGTTTGCTTCTATATGAAGAGTTTATTTCATAGTTTGGTTATGATATCTTTGAAAACAAATAAGTTTCGCATACAAAAACTTATTTTTCAACCGATCGCTCCTATGACAGCTATATGATATTCCGCATTTCAGAAATTTCAAAAGTATTTTACACCATCTGTTGTTTACTCTTAAAATCTATTGTTCTACCTTATAAATCAAATGCTTTTGCACACAAGCCCTCTTGTAAATTGCTAAGAAACACTCTGTTTGCGCATTCCCTATCATTGCAAATTGAACAGTTCAATTAAAAGCTAATTTAACTATAACGTTGCTTTTAACGGCAGCAGTCTATTATTAGCCGACTTCAGCTTTGAACCAATTTTATGAATGTCATTTGCCCGCCCACTATGCATGGCATATATGTATGTGTATGTATCTGTGTGTATCTGTGTGATCTAAAAATATTATTTTTATGCCAAGGTTGTTACTTTGTATTTGTCGCCGGGATAGGTCAGGGCTTGTTGCATTAGGTGGGAGGCATTATCGATTTTTAATACTCCAGATAAGATTAGATACGCGTCTAACATTCCGCACACAGCTACAATTTCCAAACCCGAAGTCAATTTGCCGTCCGTTATTTAGAAGCTGTCATATTTAAATGTAATTTAGCTATTTATATATTAATAATGTATCTTATCGACGCAACGCAGCTGGCTCCCAAAAGATAATACCAAAATGTCTGGCTATTCCTGAACGAGAATTTCTCCCTGCCTGGGGGAGGGGGCGGAGGTGGGAGGAGGGTCCCTTGGTTTGCTGTTGTGCGGAACTTGTTTCCTGACTGGGTCTGGTCTGGTCTTGGCCTGGACTGGCCTGGCGCCTTGTCGCCTTTTACCAGTTTCTCTTTTGCTAACCCGTTTATGGTTGAAAGCAAAAGTGTAAAACTTGCATCCATCTATAAATAGTCGTTGAGTAGGAAATATTCAATAAGCAATGAATCGATAACGACCTTTACTCAACTCCACTCATTCGTTTGCTCTTAATGAGTTTTCTGTGCTATTAATATCGGCTTTCAGGCTTACATGTGTCGTCCGTCTGACTTACTAATGGTATCTGTTCACCATAACGGGCGCTTTTGCCTGTCCAGCGATACATCAATCAATCATAATTTGTTATTCTCTGACTCAGACAAGCGATAGAATCGCAACACTTCAGCTGTTGATTCAATTTGCTACAATTTGTCAATTTGAAAGAACACAAAAACAAAAATATTAAGAGACAAGTTGGAAAGGTATAAAACCTTTAACTTGAATTAAAAAATTATGATTAACATGTTGCTTTTCTTTTTTATAAATTTTATTTTTATTGTTCTGGTATTATTATACTGTACTCTTTAGTTTTGTATATAAGCGCTATATTATACGTATTTTTCGTTTAAATATTTTACTCGTGATTATCTTGTGCCACAAATCGACTGTTAACCAACCCATTGGAATGCTGTTCTTTTGTTGTATTTAGATGTTGAAGCAGAGGTTTTATTTTTAACACCAAATAATTAAAGATATTTATAAATATTGATTTTTTTATATTGCCAGTTTAAATTAGTTGTAAAATAAAATCATTTGAGTATATATTTTTTATATTAAAAGAAAAAAACACTCGTAATAATTATACAATTTTAATTAAACGTTAAGAAAATTCTACTTGCGTAATTAAATTTGTCTGCAATAAAAAATAATCCCTAGAGCCGACGCGTGCTTATTTTTGAGCAAACACCGTATTAAAAATACGAATAAGGCGGAGAAGGGTAATATTCTACGCTCGTAATAAAAAATAAAAAAAAACTGAAAAGAAAATCCCTAAACATTGAAATTATAATTCCGCACGCTTTCTTCTTAATAATAAATTATCATTTACAAATTGTCTCACACTTTTATTTCATTAGGCGTTACAAATTTTGTAATTTATCTGCCTGCCACAGAGTTTGGTCAACTTTGTGGCCCAAAGCTTGTTGGCCTGCCTGGCCCCCTTATTAACCTCACGTCGGTCCACTTTATTACAACAATAATAATCATAACAGTACCGACTGCCGCCCTTGGCCATTGGGCCGGCTGGCCCGACCCGACCTGGCCTGGCTCCAAGCGAAATCCTGGCTTCCACCTGCTGCCCCCCGTCGCCTGAGCAACGGCTAATTATGCGCAAGTGGAACAATTTAGACCCATGGTCAACACCTTAGCTGGCGCCCACGTACAGCAAATCCCCACAGCTCAGCCCACACAGCATCCAAAGCAGCGCCCAGGCGCAAAACTTTTATCCATAAAAGTTGAAATCCCGCCCCCTTTAAATCCGACGTTCCGCCGCTCCGCCTCTGCCGACGGCTTGCCCTGGTAACCGTTGGCTGCGTCGCAATAAGGTTTTTTTTTTACATCGCTGTTCTCCTTTTCTCTTATTCTTTACGAGCTTTTGTTGTTGTTGTAGTTGGCTGCGAGTATTTAACATATTTTTTTTCGTCTTTGTTGTTTTTATAAGCTTGCAAATGTTGTCAAGGATGTTGTCGGAGGGATGCGTATTTATAGCTAGCTGCCAGTGAAGTGTCTACACGTTCTTTGTTACCCTGTACGCGACAGAGAGCTGGCACAACGAGATTATCTTTAGAGCCCCATAAATTACATGAAAAACATTTCAACATACTCATTTCATTCATAGTTCAAATATAAAACATGGCTGCGAACTCTAAAAAAATTGTTGGTGGTTCGGTTCAAGGTTCGAACTTGCTCTTAGGTTCAGTTCTTTAACCTGGTTTTTCACAATAATAAACCCAGGTTTTGGTTCGATCCTTGGTTCGGTACACTATGTGAAATATAAAAGAACTATTTTTAGGACATTGTTTAGTTTTGTTTTTTATTTTTCAGTTAAGAGGCAGAATGTTTTTATTTTTAGGAAGTCGGTTCGGTTCAAGGTTCAGTTTGTGATATTAAAATTATTCGATTACAGCCTTGATAGAAAACAAGCTAATTTTCGACTCAGTCGGAAACGGCTTAAATTATTATTGTTATATTGGAAAAGTTTCGATTTCTTTCAAATAAAGTTGTTGTTCTTTAGAGGACGTCACGAGTAATCTCTCTGCAAAAATTTTACTTTAACTTTAGTACAGAAAGAGATATATAGATCTTACGCCCCCGTTGAGCATAGTCAAAAAATCTCAACTCTTTATTCCGATTTTCAGACATACGGACACGCGGTTAAACGGGGAGCAAATATCCTCTTTTCACTTTGTGAATGAGTATAAAAATGTCTATAATATACATATATTTTGTTTTTCTTATTACCGCATCCCAAGGTCAGATGGGAAAATCAGTATTATATGTAATGGGCGTAGGTCAGGGCCGTTGTTATGTGCCAATAAAAGAGAGAGTGTTGTTTATCTGGAAATGTACATCAATTCCACTCCTTGAATTCGTTTCCCTGCCATCCACTTGGGGTTCACTTAGGTTCCACACTTTAATCATCCTGCCTTTGCTTTCTACTAAAGTAACATTAATACGTTCCACGGTCTATATTTACAGTGTTTCTTCTCTACTTGCAGCACAATTGGCGTTGCACAACAAATAAATTAAATAAAAAGACTGAAAACTTACGCTCACCCACACTCTTACTCACTCACTCACACACACACACACACACACCTCAGACATTTGTAACTAGAAATAAAAACCACCGCTAGATAAAAATACAAAAACCAGTGCAAAGATGTCGTCACGTTCCAAAGAAAGAGTAGTTACCGCAATTCGCAAGATCTTCCACAAGTCCACCAATAATAATAATAACAACAACAATAATAACAACAACAACAACCATAACAATAACCACAACAACAACAACAACAATAACGATAAGAGCAGCGACAAAACCGATGGCGCCCCGATGGAGCACAGCAGCAGCAGCAACAATAACAACAACAACAACAACAATAATCCTAACAACAACAATCCCGTTATTGAGGTAGCCGCCGTCGCCGCCGCCACCTCCGCAGCCACTGGCATCGCAGCAGCTGATGCAGCAAACGAAGGTGCAGCCGCCGCCGGACCCGGAGCCGGCTCAGCTGCCCAGCCCATCTCAAAGAACGCCATCGTGCGCGTAGCCGCCGAGCAGCCAGTTTGCGAGTCGCCGGGCAAGCGACGTCGCCAGGATCACAAGTGAGTAATGAGTAAACAGAAAGATTCGCCAGGCCCATCCATTGAACCGCTCTTCCATTTCACAGAGTGATGCCAGCCCCTGGACGCTCGCTGTTGATGCCACCCGATGCCACCATACGCTCCCGGCGCCTGATGAAGGAATATCGCGAAATGGAACGCCTGCAGACCAAGAATGATGCCGTATTTACGGTAATGCCACAATTTAAGACAGCCTAGCCAGAAAGTTAAACTAGACGGGGTCCATTTCCGCATAAATAAAAAAGCAAGCTTAACATCTGAATGCCAATTGTTAACTTGTCGTGCTCTCCCTCAAATTTACTTCTCTAAAACGAGAACCAAAACGCAAATATTTGATTATATATCAGACATTACAAACAGAATGTCTGACGATAAATTGCAGCCATATCTTTAGGCTCAATATGCAATTGTCACAGATCTTGACACAAAATCTGAGAAAAGTTTGCTTTCAATCACAATCGTGATGCCTCTTTTCAGCACCTGGGTTAGAAGTTTAAACCATGATCGTATCACAGATCTATACATATATAGCTAGACAACCGTCTTGACTATATAGAATAAGTATAATTCATCTACCTGTTAATTAAATAATAATTTGAAGCCTCTAGCTAAAGCTTTTCTCGTTTTTACGTTGGTATTACAAAGCAAATTATGCTCTGAATTTTAAGCCCTTAACTCGAAAAACTAATTTTTACCTCGCAAAGAAGAAATTTGAAAACTCCTAAACTAATAGTCTGAAAGCTTTTAAAATATGTTTCATATGTATGGTTAATCTTTACTTTACTTAGGCAAATTGGCGCCTTAAACAAAATAATTAAATGTTTCTTAAACATTTTTCAGGTGGAGCTGGTTAATGACAGCCTGTTTGAGTGGCACGTGCGTTTGCATGTCATCGATCCCGACTCGCCGTTGGCCCGCGACATGGTTGAGATGAACGTGCCGGCGATTCTGTTGCATTTGAGCTTTCCCGACAACTTTCCCTTTGCGCCGCCATTCATGCGTGTTGTTGAGCCACGCATCGAGAAGGGCTATGTGATGGAGGGCGGCGCCATTTGTATGGAGCTCCTAACACCCAGGGGCTGGGCCAGTGCTTATACCGTTGAGGCAGTCATCATGCAGTTCGCGGCCAGCGTTGTCAAGGGTCAGGGTCGCATTGCACGCAAACCTAAAAGTACAAAGGAGTTTAGTCGGTGCGTTCTTGCTTGTCTAACGATTGCTCGGCTGAGCTTCAATTTAATTCATTGTGGTTTTCTTTTGTTGTCGCTTTATTGCAGCCGCCAAGCTGAGGAGTCCTTCCGCTCACTGGTCAAAACACATGAGAAGTATGGCTGGGTTACGCCCGCCCTGGCTGATGGCTAAAGATGCACTACCCGCTGGAAAAGCCCGCCGCTCGCCATAGCAGCTCATGCGTTTGCCAACTTAGTCAACTAAAAAAAAATGAAACTCGATTTCCATTTACATACACAGCGCTCATTACGATACTGCAAAATAGTTGTAGGATGCTTTTACTGAATACTGATTTCACTTCTTTATTTAATTTAGTCAAGTAACATGTAAACGATTTCAATTGTCGCAAATGAAAACCATCCAGAAGATAGAGGAAGAAACCGAGAAGAGTAACAGGCGTCAACTACCAAGAGAAATTAGCTTAAAATGTAATTTAGCTGTAGAATATCCACGGAAATTACGCAAAAACGAAATAATAATAAAAGTATTATAACTTCATTAAGTTGGAAAAACAATTTAAGTTCCGCATAACTAATATACAGATAATACATATTATTTACAGTGTAGATTAGTACATGCAAAACTAAATGAAAGTATCTCGAAGTGTGTTATTATAATTAGTTGTGATTTTTTTAAGTTAAAAACCAAATTACAAATCTAGCTTATATACACATATATATACCGTTTTCTTAAGTTTCGCATATAGTAAATATATATATTACATGTCTATGTCTTTTGTATTGCCTTTTCAATTGTGGGCCTTTATTAAGTTACAAATATATATCCAGAAAGTCGGACGAGCGACTGTTCAAAATAGCGCGCGCGATCAGTGTTGCACAGCATCAAAACAGACCGCACTGCTGGTCAAGCAGTGGCGTGCGACTCGTCAATCAGAGCCGATCACAATGACGCCACGCATTTCGCCAGCAAGCATTTGTCAGCAAAATTAGTTGAACAGATATTTAAAGAGTCTATTTTAAAAGATATCTATAACCTGAATGTCGCTAATTATTGTCGCATATACTCGGGCAGCTTACATTTACTCAATGCGGACGCTGAATTTGCCCTAAAGTCTGAACGTGTCTGCCTACTACGCAATTGTCGTTACTCAACACTAGGAAAAACTAAAACTGGCTGCAGAAAATTGTAATCACAGGACATAACTTTGTAAGTAAATTAAAGCATTTAGATAAGTTGTTATGCCACCAAATATAGCCCAAAAGCTGCCACAAACTGTAGCTCAACTAATTTGAGCAACATTTGCATGCGTTGATTGTGGCGAAGCGGTGTAAAAAGCTAGCAAAAAAACTTGCCACTCGCAACGCACGCAGTTGCTTGGAAAAAATAGTTGACGCTGACGCCGACGACGGCGCCGACGTCGACAGCGTCGTTGAGCACTGCACTGCACTGGCGACCGTGTGAGAATTTCGGGCAAAACCTAACTTGGAGCTGCAGGCAAACTGCGCCACATGCATTTTGAGCTGCCCAAGTGAACCGAACGACCCAAAAACTGAACCAGCGCCAGCACCAGCTGAGTGCGAGCGAGCGAGCAAGAACAAAATGTGTGCGCCATCGTAGTTGTTGTTGTTATTATTATTTTTGTGTGTTGTATAGTGATGTTTGTGTGTGTGTGCGTTGACAGGCAGGCAACACTAGCAATTTTGTAGCAAACTGAGAAACCCACGAAACATAAAAATACCCACAGCGTAAGCGTCAGCGTCAGCAGCCCGCAGCTCACAACGACAAAATAGTAAATACATAGTTTTTTATTTATAGACTCTCGTTTCAATGGACACGAACGCCAGCAGCAGCAGCAGTAGCAGCAGCAGCAACAGCAGCAGCAGCGGTAACAGCAATGATGAACAGCCCAGCAAGACGCCAACCGAGACGGAGGCGGCTGCAACCCCGGTGCCCATGGATACGCTGGAGCCGCCGCCCAGCGGCAGCTCCAAGACACTGAAACGCTGCCTCAGCGTGCCCATAATACGCACGCTGCCTGGCAAGGCGGCGCCCATGACAACGCGTGCCGCCGCAGCGGCCGCCGCGGCAGCCAAGGAGCACGAGCAGACACCAAAGAAGAAGCAGCAGCAACAGCATCAGCAGCGGCGTGAATCCAGCGCCAGCAGCGTCTGCTCCAATTTCAATCTCAGCACAGCGGCGGGCATCGATTGCTTCGGCAAGAATATACACATACGCTCGCAGCCCAGCTCGCGTGAGGTGTCGCCGGCGCCCATGTTCAATCTGTTCACGCCACGTGCGCGTCGCTATTCGGCCAGCTACAGTCCAGCGCTGAACGGGGCCGGAGGAGCAGCGGGCGGTGCATTGTGTCTGACGCCGCGCGTGTCGCAGCTGCGGCAGGAGGAGTGCGCCGATCTGAACAGCCGCGAGGTGAATCATGAGCGGGAGGTGCATCGCGAAATACAAATCTCACAGAGCTGGGAGGATCTGACTCTGGTGGCGGAGAACTGGTCCTGCAAATCTGACGAATTCTCCAATCCGCTGCAGGTGGTGCTGCCCACCGGCGCCAGCAGCAACAGCACCAGCTGCTCCAGCCCCAGTCCCACCAACAACCGTGCGGGCATGCGCCTGCCCTACTCGCCCTCGCCGACGCGTCGCACGTTCGCCACACGGCGTTCCATGTCGCCCATTCCGATGCGACCCTCGACCCTTGGCCCGGTCAAGCGCAAATTCGAACTGGACGACAACAATCCGGGCGTCAGCAACTGGAGCGTCTATTCGCCGCCGCCGCTCAAGAAAATCTTCACTGATAGGTGAGCTGCAAAGTTGGATTCTTCAATTTCATCGGGTTTCCATTGCAAACTTCGCGGTTTTTTATTTCCTATCGTTCTCTTGTGAGAGCAAGTGCCAGGGGATTAGGATTATATCTTTCTTCTTTAACGAAACTTATACATAATCTGTTGAGCCCTTTAAAAGGTACAGAAATGTGATTATCTTTCATTTAACAACTTTTCCTCTTCCAAACTGTTCAGTATTTATCTTTCATCGAAAATCTGCGCACTGGGCGGAAAATTGGGGTTCAAAGTTCCATAGCCCATCGGCTTATTCTAATAATTATAATCGATATTAAAGTTCTTTTTAAAAACGCTATAAATGGGCCACAGGACAGATTTGTGAAATATAAATATATATTATTTCAACTTGATTAACATTCGAGATCGTTATATGGAAAGGGAGTCGATGAAGAGCCCTATTTTGTTAATAAGCTTTAAAAACTTCGAGATATGCTCAACTAATTTTTTAATAATATAAAATAAAAATTGGCACCTCTAGCCTTAACTTCAATTTTTATAGATGGTATAGTAAAAGGACCCGACTAGTAATGCTGATCAATAAATAAAACAATGAACAATTCTTTTTTATCGATTCACAAAGAAATGGAATCTGTTTACTAATTGTCAATTTTCGATCTATTTAAGCGTTGCACATTTTAAAATATCTGAAGTCAAGAACTATATCTAACACATTGGCACCTCCACAATCCGAGCTAAATAAGCATAATAATAATACCCGATTCTAAACTGTTCCAACTGTTTGTCAATTGCAGCCGCGGCTCGTCGCCCGTTTGCCAATCGCCTTCGTCGGTGTGTGCCAGCCCCGATTCGGGCACCTACGATGGACGCATAACGCCCAAGTTGTTCATATCGAAGCTGTGCACCAACAACAATGCCGGCGGTAGTAACAACAGCAACAACAACAACAGCAGCAGCAGCGGCTGCCCCTCGCCCGTGTCCGCCTCGCCCAGCAGCATTCTACCCAGCAATGGGCTGGACGGCATTTGCCTGGCCGGCGGCAGTCAGAGCCAGAGCATCGACGAGTGCATCTCCATGGCGGAGAGCGAGCCGAATTCGTGTCGCAGTCGCACCTCTTCCATACTGTCGACAGCCTCGTCCAGCAGTGCGCTGGGTGGGCCCCAGCTGCTGGTCAACGATATGGTTGATGATGCCACGCTAATGGATGACGCCAAAAGCGAGACGTCGTCAATTGGCGGCTGTTCCACCATCAGCATCGAGTCCTCCTCCTGTGACAGTGGCGCCAAGGCGGCGGCCACATTTCTAAATCGCCTTGCCGTCGACGATGGCGGCTCGGCACTCGCCCAGAAGAGTTTCTACATCAACAAGCAGGGCTTCTCCGGGGCCAAGAAGTTCATTGTGAACCATGAGAAGCTGGGCACGTCTCTGGACCCCAGCAAAACCAACAAGCAGGATGTGCAGCAAAAGCTTTAAGCGACTCCAAGCATCGCCTCACCGTACTGTACCATAGATGAGCTGCAGCCGCCTACGCCTGTGCACCATAGTTATATACGTAGTTCTTATGATGGCACCAATCAAGCGTTATTCTAACCCAGCACCCACCCAATGTCCCGAGCTTCGTTTAGTTCGCCTTAGTTCTAAGCCTTGTACATATTTAAGTTGTTTAGCGCCAGATCATTTGAATATTTGCATATCATCTCTATAGCTAACCCGCCTCTCTTCAATTCTCTGTAACTCTTTCATATAGTTAGCAACATGTGTTTTTAATATGTTTATTACGCAATCGAGTTTATGCCGATCCATTATGTATATGTCTCATTAAGCCGTTTTCTTTTCCAATGTCGTTTTGATTTATGATTTATTTGATATTTATAAAATAGAAAGCACTTTTTTTTTACATATACATAGCTACGTACGTATATCTAGCCCTATTAACGGTACACTTAGTTATTAGACCGCTTAGTTTATAGTACCAATCCAATTTTGCCAAATATGTTTCTTATATATTTATATTATATTTATATATATAAATATATATAGAGATGCCACGGTTCAAGTGCGCTCGATTGAAAAGGGATATTTCTGTGTATCTGACATGATGTAAAGTTTGTCTTACGCTCCAGCTGAGCATCGTAAGCGAATTTAAATATTTAGCTTCAAAATGTTATTTAAAAATTAACACGAAAAGATAATAAATACGTTTTTTTCAATAGATTAAAAATAAATGTAGTTTCTCAACTGGCATTGAAAATGGGATATTGCGGGCATTAAAAAAGATTATATATGACTTTCCCGTAGGTGTACAATTAAATTCTTAAACCACTTCTTTTAAATATTTCCCATTTTGTTTTTAATAACATTTTGCATATCTCTTTTAAATATTTTAAATACGTTTGAGTTAATATATTTCATCAGTTTACTTAATTTAAAATGTCCACATTTCAGATTTTATTTGGAAAACACTGTTTAGTGTGATTTGCTTGAAATATAAAAAGGACTTACAACAAAATATGCCTTAAAATAATCTTCGTAGCCCCGCATTTATATTCAAATTGAATTTATATTTAACGATAAAATACTTGTTTATGTATTATAAGTTATTGTTTATTTGCATACCTCATACCCATTGAAAATGGGTAAACAAGGGTATAATGGTTATATGTGTAACAGACAGGAGTCAGCTACGACAGTATAACATATACACACATATTCTTGTTCAGGATGGCGAGCTGAGTCGATTTAGCCAAGTTCGTCTGCACGAACGCAGTGATCTCCGGAATTTAAAGGAATTAAACACCCGAAAGCACCACTGGTGAGTAAAGTGTAGGATTTATTTGTATCCGTATGTGAGGTTGTGTATGTCCTATTGTGAGTGTGTGTGTGAGTGCAAGGAAGTTGTAGCTGGGTACAGCGTATCACCAAGTCGGGCACTCCCGACGAGAGCACTTATTCTTGTTACTATATATATATATATATGCATATATGTATATGTTTGTTTTATATGTGTATATGTACACGTATTTTTGTATGTATATTTGTGCAAGTGTGTATGTAAGTCCGGCTCAGAAAAAAGTTCGAACAGCTAGATGGGTGCGTTGCCGAGCATTGCTCCCCACACTGCCGCTTGCAGGCACATGGCGCACATGGCTCTATTTGTGCCACACGAGGTGCCCCGGCTGGGCGAGTGGGCGTGCGCTGATCTAAAACAAGTTTTATAGCCGCGCTTTAAGTCGATTCGTACTTGCAGTCACGATCGCATCGCTCGGTCGTCGGGCGAGAGGAGGTGGAGGAGGAGGAGAGGTGGCGAAAACGAAAGAACAGCAATCGATGTCGTCGTCTTTGGGTGCGACGTGCGATCAGCTCTCAGAACCAACCACCCACGCCAAATCCATACAAATGAGCGTTTGGCATGTGAACGCAGGTCAGCGTAGTTAAGAGGCCCCCTTTTGCGACGTTGCTCAACACTGTCGAAAGGCTGACGCAGCCACTATACATAGCTTTCGCTGCCAACGTTGACGTCGCTGCCAATGCTGACGCCAGCAGCCTAACAATAAAACGTATATACAACAAAAAAACAAAACATGGCAAATAATTAAAGTCTGTTGTTGTTGCGGGGCAAAAAAGGAAAAAGAGCAGCAAGAAATGGTTGTGCACGGCGCTCGCGCTGCTCGGCAGCCACTTCAACTGCTGCTGGTGTTGTTGTTTATTGTTCGTGTTTCTGAATTGTTGTTGGGCCTACGATTCGCTTCGCTTCGGTCGTGCTTTAATGGAGCTTGCCGCTTTCTGTCCCCGCCATTATCCGCGTCTGCTTCACTTCGTTCGCTGTTCGCTGTTTGTTGCTCGAAGTTATCTTGAAAATCGTGAGTTGAGTTTCGCGCGACGCTCGCTGGTTTCTTTTCTTTTTCATTTTTTTTTTTGCTCTCACTGAGCGCGATCGTTGTTGTATCTTTGGGGGCCTTGCTTTCGGTTCGCCCTGCGCATTTTCTTTGTTTTTCGTTTTGGTGCGCCTAAAGAAAAATCAAGTTAACAGCCAACGCACGCAACGGTACAGGGTGTGTGGACTGGCACAGGGGCAGCGCGGATGGAGGAGCAGCTTGCCGGGTCGCCAACGTCAATATGCGCGTGCATTAAAAATAAAAAGCCTGCAGCGCGCGTCGACGCTGACGTCGACGTCGATGTCGTTTTGCCTGTTGCGCCCGCTGCTTTGTTGCTGCTTCGCTTCGCTGATTCAGCGACTGAGCAGCGACAGAGGCAGCGGGCCGACTGAAACTCGACTTTTGGCGTTTGTCGAGGTTGCTGAGCCCGGGCAAGCGAGCTGCGAATCCAGTTTCTTCTTCACTCGGCCTCGGCCAACAACGCGAAGCGGCCACGGCAAAAAAAGCAGCGCGAGTCGCAAATTACTTTTCCCTCTTAGTTGATTTTTTCGTTTTCTTTTATTTTTTTTCGTTTGCAAATTGTTTACCGATTTTTAATGTATTGCGGCAAGGTATGTTAATGTTGTGGATGCTTGCGCAAGGATGTGAATGGCAGTTAGTTTGACAAGCGTAGCATATGCACAGGCGCAAAAGCTCTCTCACAGTCTCTCATGCATCTCTCTCTCTCTCTTGGTCTTTTCGTTTCCTTTGTTAGGGCATGGAACTGGCGTCCGCTAGCTGCGCCGACTGCTGCAGCGACTGCGCCAGCGCCGCGCCCGCCTGCTGCACTGCGGCGAACTGCTGCGACGCTGCCTGCTGCGATGCAAACTGTCAAGTGTTGCCGCCAGATGATCCCACCAACTATGAGTACCATGAGCCGGAGGAGAACTTTGTGTCCATTGACGATGCCAAGATTAAGAGCCTGCTGCTCAAGATTGGACAACAGCAGCAGCAAAAACAAAAACAACAACAACAACAACAGCCGATTATCGAGCTGCTGGACGATGAGGAGGCGAGCGTGGAGCAGCCGCCGATGATGCTAATTAGCGCAGCGCGCAGCTTAACGCCCGTAAAAAGCATCTCATCCGTTAAACAACTAATTGCCAAACGTGTGAAGCAGCGCCAGCAACAACAACATCATCGCATTGTGGCCAGGATTGAGCTAAGCGACAGCGAGTGTGAGGATGCCCAGGATGAGGGAGTCGGGGCAGCGGCAGCAGCAACAGCCACCAGCGGAGATGATGACGAGGATTTGCCATTGGCTGCCGTTAGCTGCCAGCTGGAGGAACCGGCCCAGATCATTGTGCTGCCGTCCGATGACGACGAGCTCCAGCTCCAACAGCTCCAACAGCAAACAAAAACAGCCCCCCGCAAGCGACCCCCGCGTCCGTACATTAAGCGACGCGGCCGACACTTCTACCAATGCCAGGCGTGCGGCAAGAAGGTGCAGTCCAACTACAATCTGCGGCGTCACATGATGATACACACAGGTGAGAGCTCCAGTTGTGCAGCAGGCGTGTCTTTCCAAAGAAGATACTCGAAATTATCGACTAAGTCGTGGAAACAAGCTTGCAATAATCGGTATTATCGAGAATTCGTTTTTAAGAAGAATGGTCATTGCGATTCCTTAATGATAACTAACCCAATTCTTGTAAATGGATTTCCTCACAATCGTACAGTAGCGCAAATACCTATAGATGATTATTTTCTATTTATAGTTCTACTTTAATTTTTTGCCAACAGCTGTTTTGGTCGCTAAGGTCGCTTGGACTTAATAGAACGTCGAGAAATTAGAATTTTCCTGTAATTAGAAGCTCGATTTTCAGTACATCAGACGAATTCTATCTAAAATTCTACTTTGGATTTTGAAACCCTCGCAGAGTATATAATGTAGCAGAGGTCTCAACTGCTTTAAAATATATGTATTCCTGATCAGTATCAAAAGCTAAGTCTATATAGTCGCTTTCTGGCTGTGAAATTTTGCATAGGCTCCTCTTTTTGCTCCAGCCAGTACATGTGTGAGAATCGATCGGATAGAAACTATATATCATATAGCTGCCATAGAAACGGTCGGTTACAAATTATTTTTTTTAAAAAAACCTATTGCTTATCAGGATATCCGGCCAAACTTATTAGTGGAGAGTGTTATTATGTTTTTAACATATTTGCATTATATGATCAATATGGGACCACTATAGCACATATGATCAATCACTCGATATCTGAGTTTTTGTAAGTGAAACGTTTTGTTTTCAATAATAAAATTAAATTTTGAATAATAATATATAATACTCTTTACATCGATACAAAATATAACCCACAGTCTACTATATACTTAATATAGAATCGAACAAACAGTCTAAAGTGAAGTTTCTGTGTGCTGGTGTGCAAGGGTATTTAATCTCGACACCCCAAAGATTGGCGTTCCTTCTCGTTTTTATAACTCTCGGGTTTTGAACAAAACATCATGAAATCATTAAATTTAAAATATAGTTAAATATATTTTTATTACAGCCACTTTCATAAATGCATTTTTATTTTTTGAATGAAAGGATAGAATTTTTTGCAGTTCGAATTTTGTGCAAACTAGAAACACTTTTTAAAAGAAAATATTGTAATCTTTGCAATCTTAGCTGATTTTCCGACTGTAGTCTAAAGTCTACACGTTAAGTGTTATGACGATATCTTTATAATTTCTATTGTCCCTGAATATTGTTGAGTTGCACATATATTGTTATATTTGAAATATTTTTGGAAATAAGTTCAAAAATAAAATTTGTGGCTTTTAATGTTTATAATTGTTTTTTATTCTTTACCGAGTTTTGTTCGATTTAAAAAAATTTCCAAAATTCCAATTTATTATATATAAGTCAGTGCGAATTTTAAAGAAAAATGAGGGCCAGCCTATAATCAAAATTGATTTTATTCACTTTGTAAACTGTAAACAGAAGTTGTTTATTTCAATTATTGAATAAGTTTATATAGCGATAGACTTCGTTAAGGGTATTCAACGCTAAAAAAATAAAACAATTGATGCATGTAATTTGTTAATACCCTTTTAGGTATTGCTTGCCCGCCATCTAATCTGTTTCCTTATCTGTCCATCAACCAGGTGAGCGACCCTTTCCCTGTGATTTGTGCGAACGTCGCTTTCGCGAGTTCAGCGATCTGAAGAAGCATCGTCGGCGTCACATGAACGATTTGCGCTATATATGCATGATCTGTCGCCTGCATCCGCCCATGGAGCAGGACTCCACGCGCTGTGCAGAATGCGAGGGCAAGAATCTGCTGTTGGGTCCGCAGGACTGTGATGCCATCGACACTGAGAAGGAGGCGGACGCAGAGGCGAAGCCAGAGCTGGAGGAGGAAACGGACCAGGAATTCCTGCCGGAGGATGATCAGCTGGATGAAGAGTTGGCATCGTCACGGGTTGCAACAGTGATGGCCTCACGGCCGCCCACATTGCTGGTTACCCTGGTGCCTGCGTTGCCAACACTCACGCCAGCGCCGCCTGCCGCACCTGTGCCACCTACAGCACCCGCCGCCGTTCCTCCCTCGCGTCCGCCGCTGCCACGCAGCTGCAGCAGCGCCAACTCCTCATCCTCGCTCAGCAACGATGTGGCCCCAAGGCGTCTCGCCAGAACGTCACGTAATCGACGCTCCTATCCCTGTCCGCTGTGTCAGCGTCCCTTTGGCACCCGCCATAATCTGAAGCGCCATTATATGATCCACACCGGCGAGAAGCCGTTCAGCTGCAGCAAGTGCCGCAAGCCATTCCGCGAGTGCTCCACGCTCAAGAAGCATATGGTGACCCATGTGCGCGAACGCTGGTACAAGTGCCTCAGATGTCCCGCCAAATATCAGGACTATCTGCACTATACGGAGCACAAGGCGACGCATGGCGTGGAGACGCATTTGGAGACGGACCTGAACGGTCGCCACAGACAGCGTTCATCGGACAGCGAGGACGGCGATAGCTCTGTGGATGATTGGCTGGAGTGCTGCGAGTGCCAGCTACGCTTCACCCAACTGGATGCCTACACGGAGCATCTCAAACAGCACGACCTGGAGCTGTATGGCCTGAGTGTCGATGATCTGGACGATGAGGATCAGGATGTCGATGTGGCCTAATATGAGATATACACCATCCAATTGTTAAACATATTGCACATTCCACAATATGGCTATATTTTCCTTATAAAATACAATTTTGTACTGAAAAGGGTATTTTCCAGATGCTGGAGTACCTCTATTAAAATTATTATTTATACACAATTTGCTTTAGTTTGTGATTTCTATATATATCAGCAAAAATAGATTTTCATGTGCTATAATAGCTACAAAACAAACTAGTATAGTCAAGAGTTTGGTTCTTTGGTTTCAGTTTATAATTCCATTAACCCAGTTTCTGGTCCCGCGATAAAATCCCCGGGTAATAATTTTTTTATTCTTTTTATTTTCAAATAATGTTGACTCTGGCGGTCAAAATTACGCCTGGTAACTAATTAAAAATGTTTAAAAATTTGTTTAAATTTAAAAAATAAAATTGATATATTGTTTGTTGTTAATTTAGATAGGCAGATTTTTTGGGCAACAAGTTTGATTCCGGACTCAATTCAAAAATGCAATTTTTGATTTCACCAAGAAATCTCTTTAAGTCATTGGCCCTAATCTTATAAGATTTGGTTATTTATTATTCAATCGATATAGCCAGTTACTCTGGTGGTATCGCATTCAGATCCAATCCAGCAGTGTAGCCGACACGCCCCCTCTCTGCCCCTGTTGTGTAGCAAAGTTCCTCGTCGCGTGAAAATCAAACGCTCGATGCTTATTTATATTATAAATATTAATTAATATATATTAAACGTTTTAAGAGCACAATAGATGTATAAAATTTGGTTTTAAATATACATGAAAAATGTATTATAAGAAATCAATTTGGGGTAGTCAATGTGAATTATATGGGTAGGATCTGAAAGTATTACAACTATCAGTTAACCTTATGAAATTCTTTAAACAAATTAAAAAATTAAAAATTCTAGTACGACATTCTCAGGTTTTGTGAGGAAATGTGGAGCCTTCGTAAACATTTATCTATAATGTTAAATAAATGTCCGATTGTCTGAACTCAATATGGATTCAGTTGTAAACAATTTCAATTTTAATAACATAATAAAAAATTGCACAGTTGACTAGCCCAAACTTTATATATTTCAAATTGCGCTAGAGTTTTAAGTAAAGTTGAACTAAACATAATGAGAGCAAGCGTAAGAAAAATGACTGAGAAGCGCGCTTTGAGCACTGAACAAACGGATCGAAAAATCGACAATAACGAACAAACGGGCAGATTACTAGATATCCAAAAGTACGGGCTTTGTTTCTTTGGCACATTTGAACACAGAACGCATCATTTTCAGGAAACCCGTATCTTTGGGCTTTTCCAGGCCGCGTTGAACGCGATTTTTCATGACCGAAATGAATTCCTTGTTGCTCAGCTGATTATCGTCTGTGGAATAGAACAATGTTCAGTGTTAAGTTTCATTCAACTGAATATAAGTGCAACACATACTGTTCTCATCGAATATGGTAAAGACCACTTCCACCACGTGGTCGGTGAGGTTAACCATGGCCACCGTTTTGGCCACATGTTGCAGCGTTTGCTGATCAATCGAGGCGCCTGCAATGTGGTAGAAAGTCAACGCCGTGTCCACATCATTAATGTTGTTCAGAAAGTGAAAAAAGTCGAGATAATCCTCCTTGGATATGCCCGTGCCATGATCACGAAAGCGACGCTTAACACGCTTCAGTTTCTTCTGCTTCTTCTTAGGCGGATAGCCGGCATAGGCGAGCAGCAGCTCGGCAAAATCGGCCTCGGTTATTTTTCCTTCCGCGTTGGGCTCCTTGCGTTCAAACTCTAACGAGAGTATTTCGCGTTGCAGCTGTTCCTGAAAGTCCAGGAACTTTTCAATCGTCAGCTTCTCGTCCATGTTCGGGCCAAAGAAGTACGTTATCAAGGCCGAGTTAACGCCCTGGGAAAGTGCAGAAAACACTTTTAGTTTCGCTCTATACAAAAATCGGTTTTATTGTGTTTCAACAAATGGAATAAAAGTGTGGGCGTGTGCAGGTATTTTCAGATAGATGCAAAATATGTGCAATATTTAATTATTAGTAGGTGATGTGTGAGTGCGTGAGGGGTGTGGTAGCAAAACGAAAGCTTAAAGCGTTTGTTGGTTATCACAAAAGTACCTTCAAGGACTGTTAGTTGTCAAATAAAGGAAGTGAAGTATTTATATACACAGACACGCATTCAACGGATACGCGTATTCAAAAGGATTAAAGCCAAAAGACATAGAGAATATACAATACAAAAGATCGTTTAGTACATCGCTCGCTCGCTGCACAGAAATCTAGAGAGAGAGAGAGCACGAGCCTTCCCAACGATAATTACCTTGAACGTGTTCCCTGTATTCGCATGATCCCGATGTCGCGTGCCCATGCTGGTCTGCTGCCGCACCAGAGTTGCCACCATTTCGAACTCCTCGCTATCCACGTCGCCATCGCCATTCAAATCGAACATGCGAAACGCAATCTCAAAGTGACGACGCGAAACTGCAAGAGAATAAAACATCGAGAGTTCTGAGTTATTAAGGTATTAAATACGTTATTAGAAAAATAAAACTGGGATCTATTAATAAATTTATATTCCTTACAGTTCATTTCTATATTAATATTTGTTAACAATTTTTGGTTAAGATTTCGCAAATGCTTAAACCCGTTTGGAACTGGCTAGGTCTACAAAGCCGTGTTTTTGGTAACATTTCCTTTTAAAACTCGTTCCTGAATCAAACGTAATTATTATACTAAACATTTTTTTCGAAAATGATTAAGGAGGGAGTACATGATATCCAATCCAAAAAAATTGATTTTCAATAATGCATATATTTTAAATGCAGAATCAATCTAGAAGACAAACCATGAAAAAAATGCCATCAAACATGAAAATCAGTTCAGTTTTGACAAAGTTATGGGCGTTTGAAATACGGCCGCTATGGATTCGAGACCTTTACATGTAAAAATTTTTGTAAATTTTTGCATGATTTTTGACAAAAAATTTGACCCCCTCAGAATCGGTTTTAATGTTGTTTTTTATACTAATTGTGACCACCGCAATCGATTTAAAGTAGAAATTCAGGATTCTAAATTTTGAAAAAAAAATTTTTTCCAAAATGAGTAAGGGGGGGGTACATGCTTTTTTCCCCAAAAAATTTAAAAAAAATTTATTTTCAATAATGCATATATTTTAAATGCAGAATCAATCTAGAAGATAAACCATGGATAAAATGCCATCAGACGTGTAAATCGGTTCAGTTTTGACAAAGTTATGGGCGTTTGAAGTATGGGAGCTTTGGATCCGAGAGCTTTACATGTTAAAATTTTTGCATGATTTTTCACAAAAAATTTGACCGTCACAGAATCGGTTTTAATGTTGTTTTTATACTCGTTTATAAAGTGACAAGCGCATATTGAATTTGTGCAATGTATGTTATGCTGTCCGTCCGACTGTCTGTCCGGATGAACGCACTTTTTTGCGGCGCTGTTAAAGATAGAGACTTGCTTCTGACAAAGTGTTGAGATTTTTGTGCCACGCCCACTAATAACTAAAACTAAAGTCATTCTTTCAGCACGTAATTAAACTTAACAAAAATTCAAACGTAACCGCAACGCAAAAATTTGGAATCTAATCTTGGTGGTTCTTAAATTCTGTATTTTTTATGTAAATACCCCTTAAACTTCAAAATAACAAAATTAAAATTAAATTAAATTTAGTTGCAGTATAGCTTACTATGTAATACTGAAATAAATTGACTTACTGGAGAGTACGGTAAGCAGGAAAATGTAGTCAGAAAATGTGATGAGGCCATAGGAACCCAGCTTATAGAATATGCTGTTCTTTTCGAGTTGTAAATTCAACTGTTCGCCCACGGACTGTAAATAAAGGTGTTATAGCTTACTTTATATCATTTAGACCAATTTACAACTACTTACCTTAGGATCATAGCGACGATACTGATCGAGACCTAAACCTGTTGAGAGTAAATTTCGTTATGCACATTTCATTTAAAACTTGAATAACGATTAGTTAGTTTGGAGAGCGATGTGGAATTGATATCCTTGGATTTAAGCCACATACCATCTGGTTGTTTCATGCCTGGCGTCATGCTAGTCAAAAAATCGGTTGGTGTCATGTAGACCTCGTGGCGATCATCGGCGACCGGCACTTGGATGGTGGCAAAGTAGCGAAATACTTTGTCTGGCGTCGAGAAATGCCTGATGCGATTCTCATATTCAATTATCTAAGCAATAAGCGTTTAGGAACATTACAATTACTGTTTTTTTTTTTGGCTGAGAGCGATTAAAATGCAGGCAGTGCAGAAAAATTGGAAAGTGAAAAGCAATTGGAAAACTTAGCGCTGACGCCAACATAAAACGGGGACGCAGTTATGAGCAGAGATCCTGTTAGTATTTACAGTCTAGATAAGCCTATAAAAGTATTACCATCTGGCTGCTTTATGCCTGGATAGATAGAGCGTAAAAAGTCCTCGGGTGTCATGCATACAACTGTCTGTGTGGCATCCTGTAGACGAACCGTTGCAAAGTAGCGAAAGATTTTATCTGGCGTTGAGAATTGCCTGATACGATTCTCATATTCGATAATCTGTGATGTGTGTTTGTGTGTAATGGCAACAGAAAATGTGACGGGCAACATAAAGAACAACGAAAGTCATAAGAAAACTTAAGTAAAATGTAAATATTTATATACACTCCCGCTCAACCGAATAGGTTCAACATATTTAAAAAGTAAAATGGCTATATCTCTTCATCCGGTGCGCAGATTTCAGTACTCTGTTTTTTATGGAATATTTAATTCTAAATGAAATGTTACATAGGTATATGTACATTTATTATTTCTTTTACAAAAGCATTACAAAAAATTCAAAATTTAGTTTGGCTCAATTGAATAAATTCAGACTTAAATTAAAAAAAAATCTATACTACTTAAGTAAAATGTAGAATATTGACTCCTTTACCCAATATAATTGTAAAAAACTTATATTTTTTAATAACTGTAAGCGGGGTCATTTTCGGGGATATTGAAAACCAATGTTTTCCAAGCCAGTTTTGTCTATATTCGCTTCAATTTTAGATGTTACAAACTGCAGCCCACAAGGCCCATAATGTGATTATGCTACCTGCACAGGTGTGTTGGCGTGCTATAATTCCTCCTTTCGAAAGACATAGAAATAGTAGCATTGCTTTCTGGCTTCATGCCGTTTTTTAATGCATATTCACGCTTTCATTGCTTGCAGCGTTTCATTTTATAAAAAAAACAGCTACTATTGCCGTCATTTAAATAAAAGAAATTAATTGCCCTCCTCACATAATCTCTGTTTATCACCAAACAAAATCATATTCCTTGAGCTTATTCAGTTGAGCCAAAAAAAGTCAATTTTTTGTAATGTTTTTGGAAAAGCAACAATTAATGTACTACAAATACGTATGTAAGAGACCCTTAACTTACGTGTTTTATTTAGAATTGAATATTCTATCCAAAAACAATTATTTCATTAAAATGGGCATACCGGTTTAAGAGATATGGCCACTTTACATTTTTAAAAATTTTGAACATAGCGGGAGCTACATTTAGATCTTCAGCTGCTTGGAGTTTTATAGTTCGCATACCTTGCGCTCGCGAAAACCAACTTTTTCCTTAATCTTTTTGCCATCGTGTGGCTTGAGGCGGGCCTCATCATCCTCTGAGGAGTCGCTATCTTCACCGCTGTCACCATTAACGCCGGCGGCATCGGTTGGACGCTGGCCCGCATCCGCATCCACTTTGGGCATTAGCAATCGTTTCACTCTAAAAATAGATGCATTCTACATATCAAGCGATTTTAATTGGTTAGGCCAGGCTGCTACTCACTTGCCCCAGTCCAGCACCGAGATGACAAACAAACTAATCACCATTAAATGGAAATATTTGGTCACGCGTGGAGTGGGCTCCTCGCCATGGCCAAAACGCTTGTGACCGCGCGTTTGTTGCAATTGCGTCTGACATCCAGCACCACCTGCTGTTGTTGTTGCAGCTATCGTTGGTTTGACGCTGTTGTTGACCAAGGATGAAATCGTGCGAAAATTTGGTACCTTTGGCACTGTCGAATGCTTTGTTAGAGCCGCCAGCGCCTGTCGCGTTACCAAAAAACGCAGCACAGACATTTTTTCAATGTGTTTATTCTAGTTTATTACGTTTGCTTTTTGCACTTTTATTTTATGCGCATATTCGCATTCGTTTGAGAGCTAGTTTCTAATGCCTGAACTAACACTTCTAATTTAGTCGACGTTAAACAACACTAATTCTAAAAGCATCTGATGGCACACGGCGTCAGCTGTTTAGCGAACTGAACGAAATATAAAATAAACAAATATTGTTCTAAGTGACATTTACTTAATTAAATATTGCCTTGCTTTGTTCTTAATGGTCCATGCTTTCTTAAAAACTAGTTAAATGTGTTGTGTTGAGTAATGTATATAGCAATTTCAGTTTTATTTGTCAACTGTCTGTCAATATGGCAACACTGCATTTGAGAAGAAACCGCCAAATTTAAAAGAAATATGCCTTTATTTGTTATCTATATTTTCTTTTAATATTTTATTCAATTCTCTTTAATATATGTTTGTGTATATACCAAACGTCACCTGCAGCTTTAGACATATATATGTGATAAGCTCCAATAGCTGTTTCTATTATATTAATTGGAAACCTTAATAAATTGATGCTTATCGCTGTACAAAGTGTGAGATATTTATAAACTGCAGACGCGATAAGTATATCAAAATTACGTCAAATGCTACAACCAATGAGCTGACTATGTTGAATTATATAGTTACCTCACATTATTGTATACACCTCAATCTTTTACATATGACAAAATGGATCCCGCAATATGTTAGAGCTGTTGACTTAACTTAAGAAACCACATTACCTAAGGTTTTTGTTTTATTATAATTATCATTTGAAAATACAAATATAATGAGGAGATTAAAATCATTTACATTCTGAGAGGTATGATAACTTAATGGGCCAATTAAATGATGGACACCTAGTCTTTTTAACCTCCGCTTACGGCCAATGCAGTATTCGCTGTGCCGTATAGCTGCCAAAGTCCTTTTATTTGCTGCACAGACATTTTATGCCAGGAAACAAGAAACTTCAACTGCTCCGGATCGTTGCGGCCATTTAGCAGCAATTTCAGCTTCTCTGGGTATAGCACATAGGGCGTCAGATCTGTTATGGTAATGTTGGTTTGCTTGGAAAGCAAGCCGGTGACCAGCACATCGTCCAGTCGAAAGAAGCTATTGCGTTGAGCGGCTCGGTAGAGTCGACCCACCACATCCGTGGAGTAGAAAATAGCAAAGCCAGGACAGAAGGGCGGATAGTAACGACCGGCGTATTCCCGAAAACTGACCCGCCACTTGGAGGAATAGGAACGGGCCACGCGATCCTTGGCGTTCTTGGCGCAAAGCAGCAGCTGTCCACGTGGCCGGCAGAGCGCCGAAAGTGGAGACTCTGTCAAGGTGGGACAGTTTAAATGCTGCAACAGCTGCGGCGTATTTAGGTAAATGTCATCATCCACTTTGACCAGCAGCTGCGCCCGTTCGCAACGCGTGCGAAACCATTTAAGTGCCATCACATGCTTGTACGTCAAATTGAAATACGCATCCAGGAAATTGCCCTGCAGCAAATCACCGTGGAGTCTCTGTTCCGCCAATAGCGACGACTGCACCTGATCATCCTCAACGGCGCCGAAAACGAAAAAGAGTCGAACCGTCGAATTGCCAGATATAACAGCTGGATCGCCCCAGGTCTCACGTATAACTGAACGCTTCTCAATGTTGTGCGGCGCCGAATGCACCACGATAAGCGTCCGGGTATGGGAGTCGCATGCGGGCTGCTCAATGAGATAAGCAAAGCTCTGCAAATCGATCAGTCTTTGGGGCTCTTCACTATAAGCAGTGTCGCGCTCCACATCGGTCAGCTGCTCTGGCACTATGCGCACACTATCCGGTATGACAATGTATGTAGCCAGGCAGAAAGTTATCCATAAAAATAAATAATTATTTGACCTTGTTTGGAGTAATCTAATCAATTGAATTCTTCTCCCCATAACTCATTCACCAGTTTGAATTTTTTTAAAATATTTATTGAATTGTTTGTTGTTCGGCGATCCGAACGTAACGGCTTTGGAATTGTTACTGCCTCCATTCAGGCCCTTATCTGCTATTCGTGTCAACATGTGCCTCAAACAGTTCGTTCTGTTCATCGAAATATTAACTCGGTTATAATAGATAAGAGCTGATAAAATCTGTTTAGCTACAATCCTAAAATATTATATCAAATACTAGCTTTTATTAGCTATTCAACCAATTCTAGTTTGTTGCACAGTACTTGAATAAGATTTTATTTTTTGTATTTTTATAACCTAAGCCCATTGAAAAAGGTTAAAATGGGTATAATGGTTTTGCTCATATGTATGTAACAGTTAGACGCTACAAAGTGTATATATTCTTGATCAGGACCACAGTCGTCCGCCCATATGAGTGGTCGTCGAACAAGTATTTTTTAAATTATTGGCAATATGAAAAGCAATTTTTAATATGTAAAATATCTCTACATATTATTTTAAATGACCTTCGGTTTTGCAATGAAAATCATCGCTAGGTCCCATTGTGGCAGGGGTCATTTGTATCTGTTAAAAACAATTCGGGCTAGACTATGAAAATTGTGAAACATATGTGAGCGCTCAAGGGATAAGTTGAAGGTCTCGGCATTGGTCAATTAAGTAATTACCTGTCAACGGCAGGTGTTTTTAATGGGTCTCATCCATAAGCCCAATAGAATTACTTATTCCCAGCTCCCATCCAAATTATTAGCAAAGAGCGTAATATATCTGTCTATACACATTTGTATAATATATATATATATCGCTGGAAAAGTTGTTATTACTACATACAATCTTTTGTTACGAATAGTTTCAAATTAGCAAAAGCAACCCTATCCAAATCTTAATATTTTTTAAAATAAAATTCTTCATATTATTTTTAAAATATTAATTTATATGGCTCTTATTGTAAATATTTTAGTCCAAGCAAATTCTTTAAAATGTTAAAAAATAGAAAAATGTCATCAAAAAAATTAAAATGATTTGATATAAGAATGAACGCATAAATTTAAATGAACCGTTGGGATCTTTAGCCACTACAAGTCAATTAAAAACATTTCAGTGCAGTTTTAGGAAAATAACTAACTTTATTCTTATTATTTTGTAGTATAATTTAGCAAATTCTCATTTTGTTTTAGGGAAAATGGAAATTCTTGTCAATTTATTTATTCAGCTTTACATCCATCTTCAAATTTATTCCACATGCACTTGTTTAGCGTTCTGATATTAACATTTAAGTACATTACAACAATAATAGATTTCCTAAATAAAGCACACATTTCACAAGACAACTTATCTGATCAAAACTAGAATTTATAAAAAAACATATATGATTAATAAAATTAAAATACTAATGGTCAAAATAAATGTATGAAACACTTTTTCAGCTCCCCAAAGGGTGAATAAAAATATAGTTTCTTATCCACAAAACTAAATGTCAAAATAACGAATTTTTATGCCGAACCCTAAGTGAACAATATCATGCACTTTGTGTATAAATGGTTTTGTGTATGTGTGGGTGTGAAAGTCTATAATTTACTGTTAATTTATCAGAATCTAGATGGTTATCCTGTTGATGGATTATGTTGTGGCTCATTAACCAGTAAAACGCTGAGGCAGCATAAGCCACAAACAATATTGGTCCTTGATGTTTCCTGCCAGCTTTAAGCAGCTGTCATAATTTGCTTTGTTATTGTTGTTATTATTGTGGCTCGGCTTGTTGTTGTTATTGTTTATTCGCTTGTCAAGTTTAGTGTGTGTATGTGCGCCAATTTACAATAACAACAGGCCGGACAGACATGCAAGCGAACACAAAAAGCAAGTCAGTACGTTGCAGTCGGGTGTAACCGACTGCGCCATACTCGTTCACAGTGTAATAGCCAACAAGAAATCGTTGAAAACTTCAAATAAATTCCCATAGTGCAATATATCACAATTTAAAAAAAAAATGAAATTCTCTTAATACAAAAAATGCTTGCCTTGCTTGCAGTCAACAATTATTGTGAGTGGGTATAGCCAACTAATTCTTGTCGATCTTTAGAGAAGGTCATCAGTAAAATGTCTGCAAAAATTTCGTGTATCTAGCTTTAAAACAAAATATATGGATAATATGGAATTGCCACACCCCCAGTGGGCGAAGCCAAAAAATCTTAACACCAAATCTGACGCGTATTTCCAATCTCTAGTTTCAATAGCAGCGAATTGTGTTCATACGGAAAGCAGGACGAAGGTTACACAAAGCCAATATACTCTGTTCAGTTTGTAAACGAGTAGAAAAACAAATACCCAAGTTGTTGGCACTCACAAGCGAAACTGGCCCAACTCCTGCTCCGCACGGAACTCTTCAGCTCTTCACTGCGCCCGCCACGGCCCACCAATAAGCATTAACGGTTCAGCGTGAAAGCTCACGTATGAATAAATGCACGTTTGACCAATGGGTGGCCGGGTGTATGGGCGTGTGGGTGGCATTTGTGACCCGTGCTTGGGCATGGAACGCGAAAATGTTGTTTTCCCTCCATAACTGGACGGACAATGGCGCACATTCGGCATGTGGCTGGCGAGCGTTACGGACGTGAATCAAAAGGAAACCCATTTGGAAAATACGTCGAGTATATGAAAGTGCAAAATGTGTTTATTATTCGGTCACATCCGTCGCTGAACGATGGGCTGCGGCTCGTCCATGGAGGCATCGCCAAAGGTTAGCGAACAGTTGCCAAATGGAGCGCATCATCTGCACGACAATGTCGGCACGGTAATTTCCAAATCAATAGCAATCATTGGGCTGACCCCACTTAGCTATGCCCAATTTCGCGTTCAGCAGGTGGTGCAGCAATACGTGAGGCTCGATGAGCGTATTGGCAAACTGGAGGGCAGCTGTCCGGGGCCGCGTATGGCCACCGCCGAGGCGTGGATCGACCACTTGCAGGGCAAGCGCGATGCCATGCTGGGTCTGGACGGCCTGGAGCAGACAACAACAACAACGGCGCAGAGGGAAACGAGCCCAGCTGAGGCAGTCCAATTAAATAGCTACCCCTTAACGTTGGGCAGTGAGCGCGTGGGCAAGGAAATTGTCGCCAATACGCCCACCAAGGACCTGGCTCAGGTGAGTGGCTGGCAATTAGTGCCGTGGCGCACGTGCTTTACGCCCTCAAGTGCCATTGGGATTATAATCGCTGTGACCTCGTTCTTTAATTACCCAAAAAAAAACAACAACAACAACCTTAAGCTGGCGCATAATCTGGGCGTGATTGGCGATCCACGCAAGGCTTCCATGCACGAGGACTTTTTTGCCAATTTGAGCGAATCGGCGCTCTACCTTCTCAGCATTCGATTCTATGGCGAGCTCCTGGAGCATAACAAGCAACGCCTCCGGACACTGGTAGCCAGCTACGCGGAGCTGAACGAGCTCTACGTGAAACAGGACGGCATTATTGCCTACATCAGCGGCGGCACCTACATGACGCGGCTCGAGGAGAGCATTGATGCCCAACTGGAGGTGGCGCGCGATACACGCAACAAACTGGGCAGCGCTCTGGAACAGTGGCGCATCTGTGGCCTCCTGCTACGCGCCGCGGCCAACTCATCTACGCAGGCACTGAAGCAGTGGCGCCAATTGGGCAAACTTATGTGAGTGAATATTTCTTTTTTAAATTAAAATATTTGGCTTTTATTCAACATGTTGAGCATGTTGCTATTTTAGCAACTTTAACCAATGCGGAAGAGTGAACACATTAATAAATATAAATAAAAATATATATAAATATATATCATTTGAAATACATTTCAGAAATCGATAAAAATCTACTACAGACTCAGATTTTTGAGGCTTATTTGGTTCAATTGAATATTCGATTAAACAATCTATTGCAAACAGTTTTATCAAGATCGATTAAGAAATACAGAAGTTATTAAAGAAATCGTGTTTACAAATTTGACTTTGAATTTAAATGCAGTTCAATTCCACTTGTTCCGATAACTTCTTTGCACATGCAACAAGTTGGATTTCCGTTAAAAACAAAAATCTCTATGGTCGCCATTTTGCTTTTCTCTCTCCTAACGTTCCAAGCTGACAATGACACAAGATTTCAAAGTGTTTACTTAAAGAGGGCACAACTTGCTTTATTATTTATATTTCTCGTTTGCAGCGATCCCAAGCAGAAGTTGCAAGCAGCTCTGGACAGTCGCAGTTTGTTGCATGCCTCACTAACGTCCCTGGAGGCCGCGCAATTGGCATTGCCGCATGTGGAGCTCAAGTATATAAGTAATCGCCAGGTCCTGGCGGTGAATCACTGCAATACATATTTGATCACAGACATTGCGAATGCAGCGCGGTAGGTGCAATGAATCTCTCAAAAAAATAAACCCTCCCCTTTCATGCTACTTTCCTGGCAGTTATGAGCACACCAGCCGCGTCTTCAGCAGCTACGAGGCGAATATATCCAAGGCCTGCACCTGGCTCTATGATACATTCAATAAAACCCTGCGCAAAGACTTCGATAAGGCGGAGGAGACCGTGCAGGGTTTGGCGGGAACACTTCGTGGGCATCGGGAAGAGATTTTTAGTGCGATACGCAAATGAACCTATTTTTTAAAATAATTTATTTGACTAGCTTTTAAAATCAACATAAATAAGTTTTATTATAATATATTGCCACTGTTAACGAATATCGTCAGTAAATTAATTAATTTAGGTAATATGTTAAGTTCACCGCAAATCCAATGAAAACAATATTTAATTTTATAAAATATTTTATTAAACAAACAATTGAAATGTGCCTAATACCAGTAGCTCTTAGCGGGTAAGCGTTCCTCCTTTATGCCCATCTCCTCCATGATATCCATCTCGAAAGTAGACAGTTTTGGCTGAAATGTGATCTCGCCCACAAGGGCAGCTGGGGTATCCTTTTCTCGCTCAATGTACGCATTGGGCGTTTTATAGTCATGCGTTTGGTTATTCGTTTCCGGAATGGGTATAATGCGGCCGGACCGCAGCGATACGCGCACCTTTTCGCCCTCCTCCGTGAAACGCCACTCAAATTCGGTGCCCTGCAAATCGGATGGATCCACAAGGCGTATATCTTTGGTGACATGAAGAGGCGCCTCGGACTTGATGATTATGCCGGGGAATTCTTTCTCAGCGCCCACGCGCCTGTAATGCCAATTAATGCCCTCCACAATAACCCAATTGCGTTCGGGTATCACCTGGGTGACAATGCCCTGCTTGCCCTTATCCTTGCCAACGAGCACTTCAATGCGATCACCACGGAAGAAGCTCCAATCATCTGCAAGTGCATACAAATATATATTCAAGAATTTAGTGACAACAACCAATCGGAATTCGTTCATTCCTCACTTACCCACTGGCTCCACAAACACTTTTCGCCGCATTGTTCCCGGCATGTTCTGTTGCCGGAATTGGCCTGTCCATTGCCGGTTTGTGGTATAGCGAAACCGCTTTCGCTCAACAGTACGTGGCAGGTAATTTGTCTCGCGTGGTGTTTGCCAATAAACCTAAGTAGATTTAATACATTAATAAGGGGACACTTAAACACGGTCCCACTGAATTCTCCCGCGGCTGTTACGTGAATGCTACGAGAATGTTGTTGGTTGAAAAAACACAATTTTCTTGCCTGCTTCTTGCTGCGCTCGATATATTCCTTGGGGAGATTCGAAAAGTTTTTCAATTTACTGGTCAAATATTGTGTTATACGCATTTTGTATGGTTTTACTTATATTTGCAAATTATTTACAGATAAAACAACTATAAAATGCGGTCCACATTAGACCCGTAACAAATCAGCTGCTTAGATTGGTTTTTGTCATTCACAGTAGCTGGGCGACATTGGTGATGGGCGTGTGTAATACGAAATATCGTTGCATAATTTTGTCAGTTTGAACTGTTATCGATATCCGAAACTGTGAAGTACCAAAAGAAGCGTTGTTGCTGCGATTTTTCTCGTCAATTTTGCTAAGAGCGATGCAAAAAACCGGCTTATAATAACAATAAGGTAATGCTTGGCTATTTAAATGCGTGCACGTGCGCATGCACAGTCATTATACAGCGCACTACGGCGCCGACATCAGCTCTTAATGAAAAGACGACGGCGCTTAGTCATAATACAAACACGCACACACACATATATCAATTTGAGATAAACAAAAGCAAGTGAGGTTCTAAAT
Source organism: Drosophila robusta (assembly GCA_035043565.1). Classification (NCBI taxonomy): domain Eukaryota; kingdom Metazoa; phylum Arthropoda; class Insecta; order Diptera; family Drosophilidae; genus Drosophila; species Drosophila robusta. Next base: position 3,109,278 of record JAWNMW010000583.1, on the reverse strand, counting down.
AAATTTAACAAAATGTCCTACCACATTGTAGATATGAAGGATAGTTCCGAGCCAGAGCCCGTGCTGCTCTCCAAGCACGCCAAGAACCTGCTGCGCTTTCTGCACTTGTTGCCCGCCCGCATGTCCTCGCATGATAACACCAGGTAAGAATGTGCAGTCCTTTTGCTAGCTTAACTGATCAATAAAACTAATCTCTGTCTAACAGGAGCACCATTGTATTTTTCGCCGTCTGCGGCCTAGATGTGCTCAACTCGCTGCACCTGATATCGCCTCAGTTGCGCAAGGACATCATCGACTGGACGTACGGCGGCCTTGTGCTGCCACGCGACAATGAAAAACAACGCGGCGGATTTATGGTGAGCATAAATACACTTGTCAGTCAGGCACTCAGCCTGCAGTCAGATACGATAAATAAACAAACAGACCTAGGCAATGTTAAATGTACACACAAATGTCTCTGACCTTATCTTTTTACGTGGCGCTGCAGCAGCCACTGCGACATTGCCGACAGCCGCTCTCTGCTCCCTATCGCCTCAAAAGTTGCTGCCATAAATTACACAGAACTAAATAATGCTAACTTTTGCCATATCAACAAATAATCCCATAGTGTTTTTTGTTGTGGTTTGTACATAAGTTTTAGAGATCACTCTCGCCGTTCATAAGAACAATTTAGCATAACAGATTATTTTATTTTATTAAAACGATTGACTTATTGTAAAATAAGTCGAATTTTCAATACTAAAGTAAATTACGAATTCTCAGCGTTATTATTTAAGAATATGAGGGTTCCTTATTCAAAAGTGATTGACTCATAACTGTTGTAATCTCTATATAAAACATTTTTATACCCTGTGCCCATTAAAAAGTTGTTTGAGGGTATTTAGCCCAACAAAAATTAAATATTTGGTTAACGAAATCAGTTTAAAAATCTATGGTCACATAAATAGAACATTTTTAAAATTGTTTTCGTTCAGCTAAATAATTATGTATTTTAAATAAACTAGTCTTTAGATTAAATATGAGTTTTAAATTCTTTCTTTCGAGGTAGAACAGTTCCAAGCTTTTAAAATTGTAAGATTGATAACATTTCACATATGCCTCAAGGTAAAAAAAAACCGGAACAGGTTTGATGGATTTTACATTCTACTTTCTGAGCAAGTAGTGCTTATGTAGAATTACTTGGCCTTGCAAGTTTGCCAGCAGCTTTCAACGAAGCGGGGGGCAGACGAACCTTTGCACCTTATCGCGTTTTTATCACGCCAAGTGTTTTTTATCAGCACGACATGCTAAACCACTTTTGTTTACGCCACATCCACATACGTGTATCAATATCAATTAATTGTGGGCTATCTTTTACAGGGTTGCCGCGCCATGTTGCCAAAAACGGAGGATACGGCGGTGCTGGAATGCATGCGTGAATATCAGTGGGGACACTTGGCCATGACGTACACGAGCATCGCAGTGCTGGTGACGCTTGGTGACGATCTGTCCCGATTGGATCGCCAGAGCGTCGTGAATGGCGTGGCGGCGGTGCAGCATGCGGATGGCAGTTTCAGTGCGTCCATCGATGGCAGCGAGAATGATATGCGTTTTGTCTACTGTGCAGCCACCATTTGCCACATGCTCGACTGCTGGGGCAGTGTGAACAAGGAGACCATGTTTCAGTTTATAATGCGCAGCCTGCGCTACGATTACGGCTTCAGTCAGGAGCTGGAGGGCGAATCGCACGGCGGCACCACATTTTGTGCGCTGGCCGCACTGGAGCTAAGCGGGCAGCTGCATCGTCTGGATGAGACGACAGTGGAGCGCATTAAGCGTTGGCTGGTCTTCCGCCAAATGGATGGCTTTCAGGGCCGCCCAAATAAGCCGGTGGATACGTGTTATTCCTTTTGGATTGGCGCCGCATTGCGCATTTTAAACGGTTTCGAACTGACCGACTACGCTCAGAATCGTGAGTACATACTGAGCACACAGGATGAGCTAATAGGCGGCTTTGCAAAATGGCCCAAGTCGACGCCAGATCCTTTCCACACGTACCTGGGCCTGTGCGGTCTCGCCTTCATCGGTGAGCCGGGCCTGAGCGCTGTTATGCCCAGCCTGAACATCTCCATGGCCGCATACATCCACCTCAATCAACTGCACGAACGTTGGCGTGTGAACAACGGCCTTACCCATGACCTAACCCAGTTAAAGCTGACCGCGGCCAACAGCGGAGATGCGGCAACAAAGACTACCTCGAGCTCACCTCTGATATCGGCACAATGATGGGAACGTTCTTCGGGAGGTGGAGTTATTAATGCACACTATTTGAATTTCTACGCTTATCGGTGGCATTTTTTGCAAACGCTTTTTGCAATTTGTTTTTAAACGTGGTGTTTATGTAAAAAGCTGGGAAAATTTAAACAATTAACAAAGTTGCTATTTATTACAGTGCCCATTGCGACAACATTTTCATAATTAATTACAATATATGACTTAACATGAAACAGCAGCAATTAAGCCTAATACACCAATTGGAAAAAAATCGTTCTCTTTTTTAGCAAGAGTATATAAGTTTCTATTTTGTATTTTGTATAGCCTAAATTATTGTTAACAACTGTAGGCTTAAGCTTAACTGTATTAAACTACTTGAATGGCGTCCATAATTACACAGATGTCACTTGGGTGCCTCCAGTTGACAGTAGCCTCAATGGTATCGGAGTTATTTTGGTTTAGTTAGTTGATAATTCACACCTGCAGGTACAAGCGATGCCGCATGGCGGGCAGGTTGTAGCCCATGCTCGGCCGATCGATGTGGAGACGTCCGCGGAGAGGTGCCAGGACGCGCTCAGTGACCAGGGGACAGCGTTGCACCATTAGCGACTCCAGTCGTGGACAGCAATTGGTCAATGACCTGAGATGTGCAGAGGAAAATGGGGAGTGAGACGAGTGGGCGTGAAAGAAGGAAAGTGTTGTTGGCACTAGTAGACAAGAAAATCACTGGGATAAAAATCGTTTAGGATGTACGCATTGTGCGGATCCTGGCGCGGATGGGGCCGATCAATGTGCACCCGTTGGCGCATTGGCGCCAACGACCGCTCCGTGATCCGGTGGCAGCGTTGAATTCGCAGCGATTGCAAACGCTTGCAGTGCACGCCGAGTGCGCTGAAAGAGAGGCAGATGCAGAGTTTCGTGTGCATTTGAGTCGCAGCCAAGTTGCATGCCACACAAAAAACATACACTTACCACACACACACACACACACACACACACGCATTCAACAGTTGTACTTACTGAACACCATAGTCGGAGATGGCGCAACAACCAATCAGATTGATGTGCTCCAGTTCCCGACAATAGTTGCCAATCTGTATGAGCACCTGGTCCGTAACGCTCGGCGTGTGGGCCAGCGACAGGATGTTCAGCTTGTTCAGCTTGCGGAATAAGATGATCAGGCAGCGTTCGCCGATTGAGCCGCAATGTGATATTTCAAATTCGACCAGTTTGCTGTGATGCAGCGTCAGGGCGTCGACGGCGCCGGTAGTCAGCCACTGGCACTTGGCTAGCTTCAGGACGCGCAGCTCCTTGCACTGCACAATGATGGGCTGCAGCGAGTGGGCCGTAATGTTGACGCACTCGTTCAGATTGACAACGCTCAATCGCGTTCTGTTGTTGTTCAGCAGCGGCAGCAGCAGCTCATCCGTCAGCCACTTGCAGCCGGCCAAATGCAGCTGTTCCAGGCGGCGGCAACAGCGCGCCATCACCTGAAAGGCCAGCTCAATATTGTTCGTATTTTTGCCGGATAGATTCAGGTCCTGGCGCTTCTCCAGCGCTGCCTCCACAAAGCGCTGCGCTGTGCGCGAACAACTGCGCAAATTGAAGAGATCCTCGGCCGATAGGTACACCGACATTTTTGGTATCAGCACATCCTCCCAGTTAATGTCAAATAACGTCAGCTGCCCGTCGTGTGGCGTTCGCATTGGGCTGGGCTTACTCGTTTGGTTGCTGCTGCCCATGACAGCCAAATGCGACTTATCCTCAACGTGCAGCGGGTACATTCCGTGTCCAATTACGCGATTGCAGCTGTCTCCGTAATACCTATTTTAATGTTCGACGCAATAAGCAAGAAAAAGCCAATGAATGTATGTTGTTTACATAAAACAGCTGACTATGCAGAGCAATCAAATTTAGAAGATTACGGAGCAGCATCGATGTAACCTTGGCGACAATTGAGAAATATCGATAGTTGTAGGTGCTATCGATTCTTTTAGCGTCTAGCAAACAATAGCAAATTAACAAATAAATTGGCCGATACAAAGAAATCGAGTGAGTTAACCGTTAACTGAACCTTAACCAAACCATATACTACATATATATATTTTTTTAAATGAGATATTTTTAGTAATTAGTAATTTTTTAAATTAGTTAATTTTAGTAATTCGGAAAATTATTATTATTAAGAATTTGTTAGAAGATATTTGAACAAAAGAATAATTTGTATTTTTATAAAGATTTAAACAAAGTGACGAACTTAGGTTCGAACTTGGGAAAACCAAGTTTACAAACCAGGCGAGACATTGGTTCAAGCTATAATCTCATTGAGTAATAAGAGTATATATAATATGGCATTGTTTTTGGTTTGCAACCATGGCTATACATTTAAAATAAGATCCTATCCAACCAAGCCTCCACTTGCTATTCGGTTTATTTAAGCAAATTTCCTTATTTAACTTTGACTTTGACTTATTTGACTTGTTTTCAAACTTTGGTGTGGCCGTTTTTATAAATTTAAATTAGACCTTTTTTCACTAATGTTACTTTTGACAAACAAATCAATGAATGTTTTTCCGAACACTTTAATGGTAAAGACTGAAAAGCATTTTAAAATTTTTAATAATTTGCCAACGCTTGTTTTCATCGAATTTACTATTCAATCTCACTGACTAGAACTCGCAGGGTACTTGATTTATAACAGAAAATTAAATTAAAATTATTATTTTTGACACATTTGGCTGACTTTTCGGGCTGTTCGACAGGTGGTTAACTATTTAAAAACTTGTTTTGCGATAAAACTAAAAGCTGCATACTTTTTTTTAGCAATGTTTGTTAAGTGGATGTAAAAACAAAATGACCAGGTGGTCAAAACAGTTCGTAAACAACGTGCGGGCCATAAGCAACATGAACGAAGTACCTACATATTCTATACAAGCTCGTCGAAAATATATTGACTTATATACGGAAGTACAATCCTGGCTAAATGCGCCCAATCTAAGCTCTGTGGAGTCTCAGCATCGACGGGAGATGCTGCAGCTGCGTCTGCTAATGCTGGACAAGATCGATGAGGAGAATTACATAAGGCGATATATAAAACTGCGTACGCGCTAAGCCAAAAACATTGTTCATAATTATTATATTGTTTAATCAGCATTTTAAGCTGCATTATCTTTTTAATGTTTGCATAAAGTTGCATAATGAATGTGATTCGTTTCGCTTGTTATTATTTTTATCATCGTATAATTATAATAATATAATAAACATAATATATAATAGTGATGGTGAATTCTGTTTGATTCTCCGCGAAACTGTGTTCCTCGCTCAACGCTCAATATAGAGTTATACATAATATAGAATATTTATATGGTATATGGTATTAATAGCATTAAAATTTCCCTTTCACTTATTTATAAACTTAGTTTTTGGCGCTTATGCAAACGTTTGCCTGACACTTTCTTAGAGATTATAAACAGAGCTTATAGAGATACAAAATTTTAAAAAGAAACAAACATTTAGTTTTCATAAAACGATTGGCAATTCACAGATTTCTCATGCCTGGATTAAAAATGACTCAAGAAAAAAATAAATATTCAAGTTGTTACAAGTTCTCGATAGAGTTTATGTTAGAATAAAATAGAATTGAAAAACAAAGACTTCTTGGCAAATGAAAGCGAACCAAGTGAAGGGCTATTGCTGGCTGAGAAGCTAACGGTTTTACCGCTGCTGCTGATAGATAGGAATGTTATTCTTGACGGCATCGTTCTGCATATGATATGCTGGCGCCGGCCCGGCAGCTGTTACTCCTGCTGGCGGCATGCCACCAAGATGCGCCATTGACATGGCGGCCATTTGCTGATGTAGCTGACTAAAATGATCGTTGTGATTGTGTGGCTGCTGCTGCTGTTGCTGGGGATGTGGTGGTTGTTGTTGTTGCTGCTGCTGCTGCTGCTGCTGCTGTGGCGCCATATAGCTCTGTGTAACTGGTGGTGCTCCATTCGCACCATAGAACTGTGGCGGCTGCGGTGCGGCGCCTGGCGGCATATAGCCTGCGGCGCCGCCACCTGCTGCTGTGGATGTTGTTGTTGATGCTGCGGCGACATGAATGCATGCGGCGGCGGTTGTTGCTGTTGCTGAATTTGTGTAGGTGCTGGTGCGGCGACGGAAAATTGCGGTGGAAGCGTCGAAGGTGGCATCTGCTGCTGTTGCTGCTGCTGCTGCTGTTGTTCCGTGGGCATTGGCATGTGATAACTTGTGGGCGGCTGCTGCTGTTGCTGCTGAGTAATGATTGGTGTTGGCTGGGCATTGTAGATGGGCTGGGGGTGACTGGGATGTGGCTGCGATGATACAGCAACTGCTGGTGACTGGGTCAGTTGAGGCGGCAGCGCTGCAAGAGAATGAACTGGTATTAAAAAGTAATTCAATATAAATGCAAATGTAAATTTACAATTCATCTGTGGCGCATGTCCGTTTTGGTATGGCATGGGCACTTGTCCTGGATAAGCCGCAGCTGTTGCAGCTGTGGGCGGTGCCGCATTACCCGCCTGTGGCGGTGCATAGGGCATTGAGTGCATGCCCGGATAGCTTTGGCCCGGTGGAAAGCCCGCAGCATTGGGATACCCGTGTGCGCCGTACAGCGCAGCGCCGGGAAAGCCGCCGGGCATAAATCCAGCGGCGCCAAATTGTGCAGCAGCCGCACGATCATCGCGCATCAGCGTGTGATACAGATTGATGGCATCCACCAGATCGCTGGAGAGCTGGGTCAGCTGTGCGTGCTTGCGATCGACACGCTCCAGCTCGGCATCAATAAGGGGGCCCATTTGATGAACCTGCTGCTCCAAGCGCAACATTTCATCGCTGTCCTGCGATGGATCCTCGGGATTGGCCTCGTGCAGCAGATGCAGCAAACGGTCAACTTTGGGCTCATCAATTTCCACGGGCTGTGCGGCAGCCGCTTCAGTCTTTTGTTGCAGCAGCGCCTCCTCTTCCTCGGCGGCTGTCTGCTTCTGGGCATTGTTTTTGTGCTGCTGATTGATATCCAAGCGTTCTGGATCTACAGACAAATCGGCAGTGACGAAATTCGAGGGGAACAGACCCTCGCCACGATCATTGTAGCCCTTCCACCAATTGGTATCGCTGTCATCCAGCACGTGTATGATCTCGCCGGCAAAAAAGGTCAGCTCGTTCTCCTCGGCTGCCTCAAAGTCGTACAAGGCGCGCACAGTGCGCGATGAGGCGGCGGTATTTCCATTTCCATTGCCATTGCCATTACCATTGCTTTGTGTGGGCGCGGAGCTGGCGCCAAAGGAGGGATACAGCGAGGGATAGGCACTGCTGGTGGTTGAAGCAGCTTGTGGGCCACTTTGTTGTGGTTGTTGCTGCTGCTTGGGGCTGCTCTTGTTCTCCTTGAGCGACAGCTCAATGGCTTTGGCAATATCATCGGCCTCCTGCTGGCTGCTGACCACATTCGGATCCTTGGCCAAACTAGCAGCCGCCGCTTTGGCCGCAGCCGACTTGGCGCTGCTCTTGTCATTCAGATTGCTGAAGTCGTAGCCCTCGCTGCGCAGCTTTCCGTAGAGCGAGGGTATCAAATTCAGTTCAGGATCATTTTTAAAATCATTCTCGGCCCAGTTCTTGAGCAGCTGTCGCATTTTCTGCAAAACGCAAAAGGGTTAATACAAAAAAATAATCATTCAAAATAGGTTTTCCAGTTTTACCAGTGAAACTTTGGACTGCGCTTTGGTTAGCAGGCGCCTAAACTCGGTTTCAAAGTCACGTGAAGCCACCTCCAGATGGAACGGCTTGCCGCAATTGTTGGCACACGCATCCAACAGTGTAATGGCCTGCATAACGACATGGGGATCCGCATGGCCCATGCGTCGCATCACCGCCTTGAGGCAGTCTTTGGCCAAGCGCGGATTAGTTGTCACCTTGTCGCACACATCCATAATAAAGGACCAGTTATCATTTGTATTCGTCTCGCTGGTGGCCTTTTCTGTGGATTAACAGCAAACAGACAAGTGTCAGAGTACAGTTCTATTTTTGGAGCAACAACTTCTGTTTAAATGTACTGTTGCATTGGCTTATCACTGGAACGCCTGTCGTAGAAATCAGCCACTGACTCATAGTCCGCGACTACGAAATGTGATAACCGGGACAGCAGAAATTAAAGCAAAATCAATATAATATACCGGAAGCAAATTGCATTAAAATATAAAGCTAAAAAGAACTACAAAAACAACGAACAGTTTTACTAACTTATTTTTCACGAGTTCACTTTCACATATTCTTGCGTGTTTTCTTTTGTCTACTACTTAATCTTCGGTCGTTAACTAATCATAGGACGATCCTTGGTGTTGTCTTCTCACATAAGTTGAACAAACAATAGCCTCTTATTTCGTGTGCCTGCACTATAATACCCTATACCTATTCCCCTAATGAAAACAGCTTGTAGGATAATATCGGGAAATCACTGACCACTTTCAGCTGTCGATAGGTCGGGCAGGCAAATAAAATACACTCATTGTTTCGTAAATATTTAAAAAATATAAATATTTAATAAATATAAATATTTAATAGTTATGTGTTATTTACTTTTGCCGCAACATACTTGTATGTTTTTTAAATAAAAGGTAATGACTATGATTATGTATTTGTTGAAATGGCAACATAGTGGATAATATTAGTTAAATTTGCTGAATATGTGCAATCGTTAATTTTCGAGTCAGTCATTTTGTTTACTCGTTTAACTGGATAATTTTGTTCACTTTTCAAATAATGATTTCAGTAGCTTGTATGAGCTGAACAGTTTTCAACGTGCCTCTGGGAGAATTGTGGGAGGGTTAGAGAGCTTTGCGACGCTGACTTCAAGGTCAGCGACTGCAAGCTAAACTTCAAAGAAGTTCAATGAACAGACGCAGCAGCAGCTGCGCAGAGCAGCATCCCAACGAGCGACGCATGTGACTCGCTTGTGATTTCTGTTTTCTTTGTGTCTGCGGGCTGCGAGGGTGGGTAGGCAAGGAGATTAGATAAAGACAGGGGCAGATTCTAATTATGAGCAAGCAGTGTTGACCGATTGTATTATTGTTGTGGAACGAAGAGAAGTCGAGACAGAGACAAGGGACTTACCCACATCGGCGTCGAATGGCGACGATTGCCCAAATATGCCCATTTCTTTGACCAAACGCGCACTCTGCTCTCTGTTAATTATTTGTGTAATTGCTGTTGTCCTCTTCAACTACGTTGTCAGTTTTTGCGCTTTTCGTTGTTATTGTTGTTGTTGTTGTTGTTACACTTGCACTTTTGTGTGCTGTTTTCGTCTGCTACGCAATCGATTTTCGTCCGTCAGAGAACCCCGTATTGTCTTGTAGGTTCCCCTAATTGGGCAGTTGGCAGCGTACTGCTGTTGTGATGCGACTCGAAATTTTTGTAATTTGCATTAATTTAATCGAAATAGTGCAATAAAATTTGCTGAATAATCACTTGCACCGTTTTTCTTTTGCTTTTGTGTAAAAAATGACTAATGGGGTATCGATGTGTAGCAGCAGCTATCGATTGGCGGTATCGAGCTCAGCTCAATCGATTATCATCGAGTAGTAACTACCATTCATGACATATCGCTCTGACGATAGTGCAAGCAGTTTGTCATGCAGGTCACACACGTTATGTCTCGATTAACGGGACATACAATATTATTACTAAATTTTACGTAGACAAACTGATTTTTACTGTCTCTTTTTTCCAAATAATAAAAGTTGTTTTAAGTGAAAAAGCTTACAAGCTTAGTTTATCTGAAACTCAACACGTTGTATCGTGTGTGGGTACTGATCAACTCAGTCTGGCGGTCGGTTGTATCGTGCACGACCACTACGGGGCTTAGGGTGAAAAATTTGTAATCGAAAAATAGCAACAAATAAAAATGAATGAATCTTTAAAACGCAAATTGAAATGCTGAATAGGATTTACAGCTCCATAAACAAATCACAAGTGAAAATTATCCAGTGCTAACTAGTGTTAAGAGTTGCTGCCAGCAGCAGAGCTGCAGTGTAGCAGCGATTCAATAACTCGGCTCGCTAAATGGAAAGGGGCAGGGCCGAGGGCTGAGGTAGCTTCGATTTGTAATTCAATTACGGGCACACACACACACACAAAATTAAAAACCGATATTGGACATGGTTTTCATACGCGATCCCTGTGGCATCGTCTGCCTGATTTTCACCTATGGCGCCGTTATCTATGCGGATTATGTAGTCATGCGATGGATTATATTGACAACAATGCCACTGAGGTGAGTTCCGTATCCCTGAAATGTTATGTACTTATATTTATGCCTTGCTTTTAGTATTTGGGCTCCCTTCCATGTTGTGCTTTTCAATACGGTCGTCTTCCTGCTTGGCATGTCGCATTTGAAGGCTGTTTTCTCAGATCCCGGAGTTGTTCCGCTGCCCGCCAACCGCTTGGACTTCTCCGATCTGCATACCACGAACAACACCACAAAGCAAATGCCCGGCAACGGTCATGGCAGCGAATGGACTGTGTGCACCCGCTGCGAGACGTACAGGCCACCGCGTGCCCATCATTGTCGCATATGCAAGCGATGCATACGCCGCATGGATCATCACTGTCCGTGGATAAACAATTGTGTGGGCGAACGCAATCAAAAGTATTTTCTACAGTTTCTCGTCTATGTTGGTATCCTTTCGCTCTATTCGATTGCGCTGATACTTGGCTCTTGGGTATCGCCCTGCACCGAGTGCAGTCAGAATATAATTGATTCGCAGCTGCGCATGTAAGTCGACAAATTCTCGCTTTTACAACCGATAGTACAATGTTTTTAACTATTTTGGCTATCTAGGATTCACTCAGTTGTTTTGCTGCTGGAATCTGCGCTCTTCGGACTGTTCGTGACGGCTATTATGGTAGATCAGCTGCATGCAATACTGTACGACGAGACGGCCGTTGAGGCGATACAGCAGAAAGGCGCCTATCGGCCGAATAGACGTAAATATCAGCTGCTGGCTGATGTCTTTGGACGCGGCCATCCGGCGCTTTGGTTACTGCCGTGCGCTAGTCTAAATCACACCACGCGCTATCACGACACGCCGCTGCTCAGTCACGATGTTTAGAAGCCGTGTGATCATTTCGATGATTTTGTGTGTATTATGATTGTATTCTATATACGTGAGCGTGTGAACAGTCCACATCCATTTTTTTAAAATGTTTTATATTCATATATTTGTGTGATTTGTTTTATCAAGAAAGCTTTGGAACTCCCACCCAGCTACCCTTAAACCGCTTACCTCGAGCCCGAGTTAATCTTTTTGTTTGTTTGTATTATATGCAAAGATTCCAATGTTTAATTAACACTTTAGTTAATAATTAATTATTGCACCAGGCGAGCCGAAACATACTCAGCAGAAACTTGATATTTTTTTAACAAACACTAGTTATTTCATATACATACGTAGACCAGAAATTTAGCAATATATATATAAATGTGTGTAATAAGAAATTAAAAAAGAAACCATTCAAGCATTTAAGAGCAAAAAATTCATATACCAAAAACATAAACAATAAATGCCAGGCAATTGTGTATGCGGTAATAGCTCATAATAATTATAAGACCTCATTAGTTCGATTGTTTATACTATTGTAATTTTTGTTTACTTGCTTAATTTTACATTATGGATCAAGTTTAGCATATTTTTAATTGCAATTCAATTCATGCTGGAATGACACTAGCTAAATATTTCATACTGCACTTAAATATAATCATTAGCCCGTAAAACCAAATGTAAATTAATTCTTTAATTAGTTATATTGAATCAGTTGAAACAAAACAAACTGTTACAACACATACATCATTTTTATGCATTTTATATTTTATTTTACACAGTGAAAAGAAATTATTAAAAATGTTTAGAAATTTTAGCGACAGAAAACAATTCAGAGCCAATATTTGGTTCATAAATTTCAAAGTGCGAGTGTCATTCCAGCACAACCAACTGAAACTGATCTTAAAGAACGCCTTAATATGCAATTATGTAAAACAAAACCGAATCCAATTTAAAGATTAAGCGACGTGTTTCTATTGAACAGCAGGCAACTATCTCGATAGTCTCAAGAAGCCACAAAACCAATACATATGCGTATCCTCAACAATATGTATAGTTTTCAATAAATCTAATGATATACATATGAATAAGTACAAATCGCTTCGTTTGCACTTAGTCCAGTTCGCTGCCCAGGCCCTCAACGCTTATTGTTAGCTGACGCAGCGCCTGTTTGGCGACACCGCACAGAATGCCCTCCTGTGAGACCTCATCCTCGTATTGCAGTATCTCCACGCACTCCTTGAGCAGATCGATGGCCTCCACCAGACGGGCGCGCAGCTCGCCGCCGGACAGCCGGCTGGCAATGAAGCCGCTCTTGGCCAGCAGCACCAGCGGCACATGCAGCTCATAGAGATTCATAGCGCGCGCACGACTCAGGCCCGGCTCAAAGACGTTCAGCACGCGCAGCACCTCGCGGCAAAGCGCCGCCTTGCGCTCGAGCAGCTGATCCGTGAGCTGGACCATCTCGTAGCCCTGCACACGGCCGTACATCTCGATGAGCAGCTGCCGCAAACTGGTGGCTATGTAGTGCGATGGATGCAGCAGCGATTTGTACTTGCGCAGCAAACGCTCCGACTCCTCCAGGCGCTTTGGACCCATCTCGAGAGCCTGCACGGCATTTACCTCGGCCTGCAGGGCGGCCACGATTAGTTGGACATCCTCGCTGCCGGTGCTGTAGTCGCAGGCGCGGCAGTTCCAGCTGCTGTCAAGAGCTGTTCAAGGAGAGGGTGCTAAAGGTAAGGCGTCAAAAGGTCGCAGATAAGATTTTAGCGTTAAGTAAACGAAATGACATTCAACCAACACAGTAAATATTGCTGAATGTTGCATAAACTTTAAAAGCGCATTGACAACAAATTAGTTTCTAGAGTTCCAATCAGTTTGAGCTTTTAGCTCAGCATGTAGTAATAAAGTATCTGAAAGCATTCATAAGCTTTGAAAATTCATTAGCATCTAAATATCAATTAATTTAAGTTTTCAGTTCCAAATCTAATATAATCATAAAAATTAAGGCAGTTCAGAGCTTTCAGCAGCTTTCAAATCTCATTGGCAACCTAACCTCAAGGTAGCCATAAAGATATAATTTACTTTAGCTTTAACTGAGCTTAATTTCTATCATGCAATGTAATTAATAAACTGTAAGCTTCCATAAGCTGTCAAAGTTCATGGGCAACATAAGAGTTCTAAATAAAGAAAACCTTAAAACTGAAAGCTCATTGAGAACAAAGTTCATACAATTAATAAATATAAAAGCAACATTTTAGCCAAAAGCTGTCATAAGGTTTAAATGCTAACTGTCAAAAAAATTGTAAAGCCTTTAATTACCCGTGGGCTGCTTGGGCAGCAGCCAGCCCTCCGTGCACTGGCCGCACTTCAAGCTGGAGAAGTGCGTCTGGAGTTCGCTGGCGTCCAGGCAGCGCTCGCAGCTGCATCCAAAGTACTTGCCCTCGCGGAGATGCGCCTGCCGCTGCACGGTGCCGTCCAAGGTGTAGGTGTAGCTGTGCTGCAGCTGCTGGCCCGCGTCCAGGTCCACCATTGCGCGCAGACAGATCCTGCAAAAAATGGAAATGAGTCTCGGCTGCTGTTGTGCTGGTCGCATATCACCCACTTGTATCCCTCGCTGGGATGGATGCTGCGCGTCGTGTTGGGCACGCAGTTGTGGGCCAAAATGCCCGTGTAGGGATACAGGCAGCGCAGCGGGTAGCCCTGGCTGGTGCGTGCCTCGAAGGCGTTCACCTCCAGCACGCCCACCACCTGCATGATCAGCTCCTCGCTGAACCGTTCCGCCAGCTTGCAGGGACCGCGCAAATACTGTGCTATATTCACCCGATCCGCATGCCACACGTCCGCATTCGCGCGGCGCGCCAGCTCGTGATGCTCCATGGGCGCCACCTCGTTCAGCCAACGCTCCGGCTGCGCCTCCTTTGCCAGCAGCACTCTACGGGGAGAGGAGGAGCGGGAAAGTGGTTTAGATAAATGCGGTGAAAAGTATAAATATTATGAATATATTAATTGAAAACCTAGAAGTTGACTAAACAATATAGTGGGAACATCTAAATGTGACGCGCTTTAACTGATATTTATTGTTTATTTCGTGAACACCTAAAATTCGATGAAAATAATCTTTTTGCGTTTTTCAATTGCTTAAAATTACAAAAAAAAAAAAATAAATAAAAAATATACATATGTATATAGTAAATTTTTCGTTCAACGATCTATTCCGCATTTTTCAATTCCATCAATTCTAAAAAGTTGTCAACGAATTTTTTTAATGCACACTGAATTATTACTATTGTTAACTTCTTATTAAAGTGCAATTCATAATGTTTTTATATCCTTGCAAATACAATCAGTTTTAAATATATAGCGCACGTCTGTATGTATTTGTAAGCGTATGTATTTGTAAGCGTATTTAATCTGCGTCATACTGAAGATTTTTTCTTTTTTCGAATTAATTATACTGGATTTATAAAAATATATAATCTCAAAAAAATATTCTATACAAATAGCATATATACAATATATACTCTGTTTACAAAATTTGAAAAGAGTATATTGGTTTTGTCCAATGTCCGTCTGTCCGGTTTCTGTGTGAAATTTGATTAAATTGTATTAAAGGTAAAATGTTTAAATCAATACTTGTAAAAGTCACAGCTTCGGTTAAAATCAGATCGTTTTGGACTTCAGTAACCCGATATTACACCTTGGACAGAGTATTGTGCAGTACATATCGACTTTACTTGACGCTTAGTTGATTTCTTTCCATATCATAATATATCATATGACAGTAAAGGTTCAGATCTTAGGTATGCAAAATACAAATCTGTTCATATTTTGGTTTATCCATAAGCCTGTCAGATTTCGTAACGGTACATGTATACAAATTATATATGTATATATGTATATATAACACATGTGTATGCTTAAAACAAATATTGGGCAGTTGAACTTGAAATTGAATTGAACAATTGGGGCATGCATGTCAAACAAGTAAAAACGTTGCTGTCGGGTGTATCCGACCGCGCAATACTCGTTTATAGTGTAATAACAACCAAAACAAGTTCCCTTGAATGTGGACATATAAAAGGTAAAATGTGGCGTCTAGAACAAGAATTATACACCAGAGTATATTCCAAGTTTCAAATCTTTTTCAATAGCGGCGAAAAAATTGCGTTCATGCGGACAGACGGACGGACGGACATTACACAAACCCAATATACTCTGTTCCCTTCGTGAACGAGTACAAAATGTGTTGGCACAATTCATCATGTGGGCTTAGTTTTGCGTCTATTTCTGTCCAACACCTCAGTGGCATGATGCAGTCCAATTGGGGCCAGTGCCGGCTGCCAGGCGGCATCTCATAGAAACGGGCTCTGGACGCGTGGAGCACGGAGCACTCCAGCTGCTGATGGAGATTCTGGGCATCCTCGGCGCACGCGCTGCACAAGGGCCAGCCGCAGTGGGCGCAACGATCGGGAACATCCGCGCGATAGCAGGCGAGGCACAGCACGGGTCCGTTGCACTTGGGACCGATGGCAAGGGGCTGCTCCTGCACCAAAAGCTCGCCGCGCTGGACCGCCTCGCCGGCAACCAGATAGCGTCCGTAGACGCGGCTCCACTCGACGGCCGTGCGATGGACCAGCTGTGCTGGCGTCGCTGTCATCGCGCTGACTGGCATGGAACGCGAAAATGCGCACATGGCTCGTCATCATTCGCATTTATTTTGGCACGGTCTCAAAGATGAACAAACGCTGAGGCTGCGAGCGCTGATCGCCCAGTTGCCCTGGTCGTTGGCCGACGTTCAAGTGGGCCATTTGCGGCTGTCACAAATTTCTGTGTGGTTTTTGAGTGTCGGCACCCGTGCCGCACTCGCCCCGGTGGCATCCACAAACTAACCTCAATGGTGTTATGCAATCCAACTGCGGACAGACGCCATCCTCGCCAACGTTGCCGGCAAACGTGACACGCGCCGCTTCAAAGACCTCGCACTCGCCCCGATGATCGGCCGCGTCGTCAACGCAACTGCCGCACAGTGGCCAGTCGCAGAGCTCGCAGCGATCCAGCGAATCGCCGTCCTCGCCGAACTGCAGGTAGCGATAGCAGCCCAGGCACACGATCCCACTCTCTCGCTTGGGGCCATAGGCAAAGGGCCGCTCCTCGACCACAACATCGCCACGCTCCACTGCCTCCGATGTGGCCAGGCAACGGCCATAGACTGCGTCGTGTTCCAGGCGCGCTTTCAACATGACGCTGCCGCTCCCAAATGCGAGAATTTTACTAAATGCAATTGAGATGCGATTCTGTACACAGAGAACATATGCAAGCACTTACATTCTCGGAGAGCTAAAAATAACACAAAATAATAATGTCGCATTGTGATCTTTGTAACTTTATAATCAATAATAATCGTTAATTTAAACTTCAAAAGTTTTGCATTTAATGCAAGTTGGTGCTCAAAATATATTTAGTAGTTAGTGGTCAAACGATCGTAAATAATTTCAAATTTGGCGCGAAAACACATTGAGGCAAAAGTATCGATGCCTTCAGCACAAAGTTGCATTTTGCACTTATGAAAAGTAAGCTGAGCACACAATTATATCAGACACTGCATGTTGTTAAAAACTCATTTTTATTTAAAACCTTAGGCCCGTAAAGCTAAGTATACTCCATTTAGATGAAAAGGATTAAAGGCAATTAATAAATATCAACGATTAATGTTATTATCATATAGTAGTTAAATAAAAAAATTGTAAAACATATATTTTAAAACTAAGTTTGAACATTAGCATAAACATCCGCTTCGTGCTTTAATGTTCTTTGTTTTAGTATATTTTTGATCAACGGCATGTCGTATTTTTAATCTTCTTTCAGCTGGTCACATTGACATTCAGTTGCAAATCAATTTTGTGGTGTACGTTGTGTGGTCGTGGTCGTCTTGTTCCTGCGTTTCGCATTACTTTAAAACCTAACTAAACTTATTAAAAGTAAGTAAAACGTACTCAGTACATCATCAAAGTGTGTTTCGGCTTACACATCAACAGATCTTTAAAGAGCCCGTGTGCGTAGATTGTTTTTCTCTTGCAAGTGATTTCATAACCTCGAAATGAAAATTTTGCAAGTAGACACGAAGCCCTCACACATACAGACACACACCCAAACACGAGCAAAGGGTTTACTATCGTGCTTATGTTGTGCGTACTGTTCTTAATTGCAATTAATTCATAGTGATTATGTGACCATTCAAATCAATAAAGCAGCCGGCAGATACACACATACAATTACTAAAAGAACATCGAGTTTTATAATTGATTTGCACGATGGCAGCTGCCGGCTACATCGTATTTTCCTGTTACGTAACATGACTACTCTGCGCTGAAATTTGTTTTGATTTAATCGGATCGTACCTTTTGATTTCTTTCTTTATCACATACACCTGTGTCTAGGCAGTTTTAGCAATGTAAGTTTGTTAAACTTTTGCTAGTTGCTTTACTATTGTTTTGTTTGTTTTTTTGGCCGCTGGTCATGTGAGTAGAAAGAACAGGAGCAAGTTTGTATTTTATTTAATTTGAGTTAGGGGTGGGTGGCTGACGTCATGAAAAATCGATAAGTCGCTTATTTTGTGACACCTTTTAGTGCAGTGCAGTGACTTTACTCTTCAGATGTGCTTGTTTTTGCTGGATATCGTTGCGTAACAACCCACGCCCTCTATTTTCAGATGAAAATTCGGGCATTGCACGCATATGCACTCTACCTGGCCGAATAATGCTTACGTTTGTAATTTGGAATTCTACCTTCACTGGGTCAGGGTCATGTTGAAACTTTTTGATCAACTGATGAAATTCGAGCACCTGACATAAACGTGTGCATATGTACTTGTATTTCATATCTTTTCATATAAACTGTGAATTTACATGCTGCTGGCCTGTTACATCACGGCAGATTTTTACCGAGTTCAATTTTCGTAGTTTTTGCTAGAATTCTTTGAGTTCTCTTTTAGCCGGGAAAGCGCATGATTTCACACGTCGTTTAGTTTTCTTTTGTTGTTGGTCATTTCCGCGCCGTTTGGCGGCTGTCCAATCTGGCCAATGAAATTTTTCTTTGCCTGCCTTTCATATTTTGCCGCTGCTTTAGCACTTGTATCGTTATTAGCGCCACGACTGTTAGACGTACGCGTAAGCATGTGTATGTGACGCCAAGTAGCGATGAGACCAAAGCAGCGATGTAACGTTTAGTTATCGGTGCATATGTATTTATGTATGTGTGCTTGTGCTTCAAGTGGTCAATGAACGTTTTGCTGGCAATAATTAACGGAACGGCAGCAACAACAAAATGTAAACAGAGTCAGAGCAATATAGAAATATGCTGCACAGTAGGCCAAGTGCTATTAAACCAATGCCAATTTCATTTCCATAAGTACATATTTCTATAAATTATTTTTTCAATAATGGCTGATCGCGGCAAGAATTATTGGACTTATAATAACTTTAGAGAGAAACTAAGACGCAAAGAGGTAGGATGGTATCGAAATTAACAATATACTTTCGTATACATTTGGGTATAGTACGTATAACTTTGTGGCTGCTGAAATTTCGTACAATCTTTTTTTCAATCGGCTGACGCACTGTGCGTCATCATTTGCACGATCACTAGCAGCTGCCTCTCATGCTCTCGCTCTCACTCAATCACCGCAGACGTGCGTTGACCCCCATTCACACACATGAAATCGCACAGATAGAGTGCAGATTTCTCTGCCAAATTTGGGCACACTTTGCAAGTGAATACACTTTTCATTGGCCCCGGACTACCTTGAAAATAATTTTCAATTGATTTCTGCTTCGCTTTGCAAAAGAAATTGACATTTAGCCAATTTACAAACAAACAAAAAAGATAAGAAAAAGAAAATATCTGCAAAGTTCTTTCACTTTTAGCGATTATTTTTATACTAGCCAGCGAGAGGGAGAGAGAGAGAGAGCTTCAAATTGGATTTCCAATTTTGTTTTATAGCTTATCGCACTCCTAAATTTGTTCAAAGGTGTTTATTACTATAACGATATTCGCTTTGATGAAATGTTTGTTGTCCACGCAGCTAAGATAAGATAAGACTCCCAAATCTTATCGCTAGTTTTTCGCAATTTTATGCTAAACATATGAAATTGTCCATTATTAAATATGTGTGCACAATTTCGTTCAATTATATTTATCAATGTTCTTCGACCATTAACAGATGGCACCTCCATCATACAGCGATTTGGGCAAACAGGCTCGCGACATCTTCAGCAAAGGCTACAACTTTGGCCTGTGGAAGCTGGATCTGAAGACTAAGACGTCGTCGGGCATTGAGTTCAACACAGCTGGCCATTCGAACCAAGAGTCTGGCAAGGTCTTTGGCTCATTGGAGACGAAGTACAAGGTCAAGGATTATGGCCTCACTCTAACGGAGAAATGGAACACAGACAATACGCTCTTCACTGAGGTGGCTGTGCAGGATCAGCTACTGGAGGGCCTTAAGCTGTCGCTGGAGGGCAACTTTGCACCACAGTCGGGCAACAAGAACGGCAAGTTCAAGGTTGCGTACGGTCATGAGAATGTCAAGGCCGATTCGGATGTCAATATTGACCTGAAGGGCCCCTTGATCAATGCCTCTGCCGTGCTGGGCTACCAGGGCTGGTTGGCCGGCTACCAGACCGCATTCGATACACAACAATCCAAATTGACCACCAACAACTTTGCCCTCGGCTACTCCACCAAGGACTTTGTCCTCCACACAGCCGTGTAAGTTAACGTTAGATGAATAATTGTTACGCCTAGATTGTTTATATTCTATTTGGGATTATAGGAATGATGGCCAGGAGTTCAGCGGCTCAATTTTCCAACGGACTTCCGATAAACTGGATGTGGGTGTTCAGCTATCGTGGGCCAGCGGCACCAGCAACACCAAGTTCGCCATTGGCGCCAAATATCAGCTGGACGATGATGCCAGCGTGCGCGCCAAGGTCAACAATGCCAGCCAGGTGGGCTTGGGCTATCAACAGAAGTTGCGTGACGGCATCACCTTGACCCTCTCCACGCTTGTCGATGGCAAGAACTTCAATGCCGGTGGCCACAAGATTGGCGTTGGCCTCGAATTGGAAGCCTAATTTAGTTCAAGATGTCAAGCTGAATGCCCTGCCAGCAATATGCATACAGTACTAAATACACCAACAACAAAAAGTAACAACAGTAACAACAACAAACAACAAAAAAGAAACAAATTAAAAGTGTAACAACAATAAAACACAAAAAAAAAATACACAAACACACAAGAATCTTCATGTTTAGCAAAGCATTTGCCAACAAAGAGCGGCCGTTACTAACGATCGTTGGACGTAGTCTTGTTTAGTATATAGCTAAATACATAATTATTGTTGGCAAACAGTGAAATACATAATTTACCTATTAAAAAAAACAAAAAACGTGTTAAACAAGCTCTGCGTTCTTTTTGCACAGAAGTGAAGTGTGAGTAAAACAACAGCAACAGATAGTAGAAAAACTATTTCCAATAAATACAGAAACACTAATTCGGTGTGCATTTAATAATAACTTCAAAAATCATTTATTTTGTGCAGCGGCCTATCGACAATAATGTATCGGGCGTAATTATCATTTGGCAGTTAATCGATACTTAAATGCCAATTGCTCGATCTACTGGAGTTGATGTTGGGCGGGAAATGAGCGTCGCCATTTTTTATTTGAAATGTAAAATACAGTTGTAATGGGAATTTTTTTTCAGCAAGCTTTAAGCATCCGTAGGGTTTTCAAACATGGAATGAGTATTTTAAAAAAATAGTCAGAGGTCTTCTGTCAGCATAGCATACGTTGCTTCACATTTCAATAGATTATCGACTACGACGACTTACAAAAGTCAGAGCTCGATTATATTTCACATTCAAAGAAATTCTGGTGATACAACACAACTGTTTAATATATAAAAATTCCGAAACATTATAACTCGCTCCAGCTCTTCAAATTATTCATTTGGCCAAAAATGACGCCGCCTATCTACACTGATTTGGGCAAATTGGCTCGCGACCTATTTAAGCGGGGGTATCATCCAGGCCTATGGCAGTTGGACTGCAAGACGATGACCAGCTCGGGCATCGAGTTCTTTACGACTGGCTTTGCCAGTCAAGATGCCAGCAAGGTGATGGGCTCCTTGCAGAGCAAATATAAAATAGAGGATTACGGCATCACGCTTACTGAACGCTGGAACACGGATAATTTGCTCTATGGTGAGATCGCGCAAAAGGACAAGTTAGCCGAGGGTCTGTTGCTGGCGTTGGAGGGACGTTTCCAGCCGTCGTCGGGGTAAGAATATTTGGTAAAAATATAAAAAAATTACCCACTCACGGATCTAGAACATCCATCCGTAAAACGCAGCGACAAGGATGGCAAATTTACGGCGCGCTATGCCCAGGAAAGCTATCACTTAATGGGCAAAATAGATATTAAGGGCGACCCAATTTTGGGTCTTTCATTGGTGTTGGCCCACAACGAGTTCTTGGGCGGTGCTGCCTGCGACTATGATGTAAACGGCGGCGGAGTAAACTGGAAGGTTGCTCTGGGCTGGACCAATGAATCGACAACGCTACACGCCGAATTGTAAGTGCATATTTTAATATATACATATATATTTATGTATTTGTTTGCATCGTCTAACGAGAGCTTTTTGAAGAGTGAATGCCGAGGGTTGGCTGGTCTCGCTTTTCCACAAGGCCAACGAACAAATTGATGCCGCCTTTGAGATCGGAAAGCCAATTGCCGCACCAGCAGAAGAGGGAGGTGAGCCCCAAGAGAGCGAACTTACTGTCGGCCTGGGCATGATCTATCATTTGGAAGGTGACGCCCTCATTCGTGCCAAAATTAACAATAAAGTCGAACTGGGCTTGGGCTACGAACAGAAGCTGCGCGAAGGCATCACCATGTCCATTTCGACCGTGCTCGAGGCCGCGAATCTCAGCGACGGCAATCACAAGTTTGGCGTCGGCCTATCCTTGGAGTGTTAGAAACAGTTGTCCTTATCGCCACCAAATTAATTGCACTAGTTACTTTTGTAATTCGCTTTTCATTTCACGTATTCAATTTTTGTCCAATTTAACATACGCAAACGTGCAAACTATTAAATCAAAACAAAAGTTTGTTAAATTTATATACAAGGTGTTATTTTTAATGGTTTTTTAATTGCTGCAATTAGCTCAAACTGTCACAGCATTTAGTCGAAAGTATTCGAAATGAATATATCGAATATAACATTTTCGTAGCTAAGTAAAATAATATTTAATAGATTTTCAAATGTTCACTCTCGAAATAAGTAGGAAAAATTTAATATATATAGAAAAATATAGCGTAAAAATAGTATAGTGCAGTCGGGTGTAACCGACTGTACAATGCTCGTGCGCAGTGTAATGACAGCGTAAAGCAGTCGATAACGGTCTTATTGATCGTTCGCAGTTTGATTTCTAGATGATCGTTCGCAGATTTCTATGATAATGTTCAGATTAAGTAGTAAACAACCATTTTTTTTGACTACCTGCAAGACTAACTTTTGTTCAATAATTTTGTGTTCTAGCAAACTTTGAAGAATTGTTCAAACACGTTATAATATGGAAAATAAACTAAATTCCATTTCACTCATGGGATGAAAGTGTAAATCTCAAGTTATTTTTTGTATAAATAAATTAAAACTTTGGTTCTCTAGATATTTTGTATAAATTAATAGTGTTTTTTTATGGTGTATAACGAAATGTCTATTTTTAAAAAAGAAGGTTCACTTTCAAAAGAAAGAATAAACGAGATGCAGATAATTCAGAGGAATCCCATGACGAGGAAGCCGACGAGCAGCAAGGCAGCTCCGAAAACTCAAATGAAAGGCAACCACCCGGCGAAGAGGTAATATATCCTCCTGTAGTGGAAGGCCAAATGCCAACATTCTTCCACATTGGTGGATTGGCCAAGGAGTGCTTGATAACTGGCTATAAAATTGGTGCTTGGCATTTCGATTGCACTACTATTGTAAACGACAAACTCAACATGTACAGTTTTGGCTCGGGCAACCCGGACTTCAAAAATGTCTCGGGTGGCGTGGGTATTGCCGAGAAATTGGGTATCTTCAACATGTCACAGGCTTGGCAGACCAACGCCATCTTGGGCACGCTTGGAGCACGTACAGAATTTGGCGGAGGATTGGTAAATGCCTTGGTGCGGGCCACATACGAATCTAAAAACGGGTCAGTATATTTATTTTTATACTATCTATTCAAAGTGGGTAACAGGGCATATTAAATTTTTGTAAATATATATATGTTACATGAAAACATTTCTAAAAAAAAACACTTTTGGCAA
This sequence comes from Drosophila robusta, assembly GCA_035043565.1. Lineage (NCBI taxonomy): Eukaryota > Metazoa > Arthropoda > Insecta > Diptera > Drosophilidae > Drosophila > Drosophila robusta. The sequence goes on along the minus strand of JAWNMW010000583.1, from coordinate 3,085,540 downwards.
TCTTAATAATTAAATCAAGTAAGAACTTTGCAGTCGGGCGAAACCGACTGGGTAATAATCATTCACACTATGATTTATTATTGCTATTTTGGAAACAGAATTTTTATATTTCGTAGGGACGCGGATGGGTGTGGCCAACAGTTTTTGGCTCGATCTTAAGAGGAGGTCTCCCGAAAGCTGTCTATCAAATTTGATGACTACAGCTCTTAAATTGTGGAGGATATAGATATTCGCGAATTGTGGGGGAGGGAGTGGGCCGAAAAATTTCCTTAGCAATCTTTGAAGGGGTGACCAGCCATGGATAACCCAAAAATCAAGACTTGTTTCCACTCTTTTCTTTTAGAAATCTTTTCAAGGTCAACCTGCAAACTGGCTATGAACATAAGCCCATCAAGTTTGACGTGATAATACCAATTTATAAGGAGCCCAAGCTGATGGGATATGTGCTTTTGCAGCCGGCCAAGAACTATGTGTTGGCCTATCGAGCGGTCTATGACATCGACCAGATGGGCTTTGACAAGCATGCAATCGGCGCTGGCTACAGCAATGGCAGCACCGAAGTGGGCCTAAAATTGTAAGCTATGCTTTACCAATTGCACTTCAGCTATATTCTAAATATGCGCCCGCAGCGAGAATTTCAAGGATGTGCGTGGTTCCATATTTCAGCGCTTCGGCGACCACTGGGCCGTTGCTCTGAAGGCGAATCTCTATAGCGAGGAAGCGAGACAATTTGCCATTGGCGGTCAATACCAGTTCGATGAGAATACGCTGATCAAGGCCAAATTACGTGACGATGGCTATGTTGGCCTGGTTTACAAGCTCACGCTCGGCGAGAGCATTGGCATCATGTACCACGTTGGGTTAGATGCCACTGCACCGGTCAAGGGCGACCATAAAATTGGCCTCTCGTGGAGTCTTAAGGGCTAAAAATTAACTATTTTAATTAGTTTACATAAATAAATAATATGTTATCCAGATGGCGAAAAAGGACTCTGGTTGACTGGTCAATTTCTGGCCAAATTGTATCTGTTGCGCTTGTGATAATTGGGTTAGTTATTATGAATTCTTTACAGATATCCGACTTGTTGCCTTGGCATATTAAACGCCTTTTTCGTGAAATATGAATAATTTAAATATGTAAATATGTTACAATTTAACCTCAATAAATTGTTTAAATAATTCAGTTCGTTTACTTATATTGTAATATTATTATTAATTATGTTTTTATACCCTGAACCCGTTGGGAAATGGCTAAAAATGGTATAATCATTTTCGACCCCATAAAGTAAATATATTTTTGATCAGCATCAGTATCCGAGTTGATCTGATCATGTACGAAAAAATCACATTTCGTCAAATTACAAAAACGCAATATGTTGATTTAATTCCACCCTGGAAATTGATGACGGAAATAACATAGCAGAAGAAGAGTAAGAAATATCCGCACGCGAGTCAAAACTACAAATTAACGATATTGAAAAAGCTATGAAATGTATAGAAATTGCTCTGACCGATATAGAGATTTGTGATCTGAACGCACTACGAGTGAAATTTTGAAGGAACTTCCAACAAAGGCAAAGCCAACTTTGGACCAGTTTTTAATATAAAATGTAAAATTACATTGTTTAAGCATCTTATAAATTGAAAAGAGTATATTGGGTTTCGTGCTGTCCGCATGTATTTTTTTCGCCGGTATTGAAGCCAGAGACTTGAAATTTCTCGGGTATACCTTGGTCAAAGAGTATTAACATTTTTTGATTTCAATTCTCAAAAAAATTGTAATTTTGTATGTGTTTGAATGCAAGGGGGCTTAAATGTATGTAACCACAGCTGGGTTTGGGTTCTCGACTAACAGAGCAACGATCGATCGATGTTTGGATTTTCACGATAACGATCAGATATAGTATAATTATGTAGTGAATATTCTTTTTTTATATTTTGGTCGGAATATGTTTTTCAAGATATAAAAACTATTTTGTCGATCGATGGCAGTTTTGGGCTTACAGCTTTTAGCACAACAACGATCGATAACAGTTGGGATTTTTACGATAACGATCAGATATGGTAAAATTATGTAAATATCCATTTTTGTGGTCTTATTGCAAGACTAAGACCTTGTTGGAAATATTGTTGTTCTAGCAAACTTTGAAAATTTTTCAAACACTATAGTGAAAAAAATAAAAATCAAAAACATTTTCGATTTGGCTCTTCAGATATTTTCTTGTAAATTAATATTAATTTTTCTTTGTAAAAAAAAAATAAATTCCAACTGGCTTTTTAAATATTTTTTATAAATTATTAGTTTTTTTACCACGCATCAAAATGTTTGCAATTAATAGAAATAGATTTTCATTTAGAAGAAAAAGTAAAACGGCAGAGACAGAGGAACAGGAGGATACCAAAGAAGAGGATAAAAGATCAGTTCCGACTGAGGTTATATATCCTCCTGTAGCAGAGGGCGAAATGCCAACATTTTTCCACATCGGTGGAATGACCAAGGAGTGCTTGGCAACTGGCTATAAAATTGGTGGTTGGCGTTTCGATTGCACCACTCCCATAGGCGAAAAGCTGACCTTCACCAGTTATGGCACGGGTACGCCAGATTTTAAACGTGTCTCGGGCAGCGTGGGTATTGCCGAGAAGTGGGGTATCTTCAACATGTCACAGGGTTGGCAGACAGACGGCTTCTTTGGCACGCTTGGAGTACGTACAGACGTAGGCGGCGGATCGGGATATGCCTTGTTGCGGGGCCTGTATGCACATAATGGGTCAGTATATATTTTTATTTTATCTATTGAAAACGGTTGATAAGGCCATATTGAAGTTGTGCAAATATATATATAAATTACAGTCCAACCTCATGAAGAGTAAATGAGTCGATCCAGCCGGTCACGAAGAAGATGTTTCAAGTAACAAATTCAATTTGTTTTCTACAACTCTTAGGCTTTTAAGTGCCACAGACATCAAATTTTGCTTGCAGGTCCTCATAAAGACATAAGAAATAACATTTTTTTCGACAATCTCCCTTATAAGCAAAAAAAACTAGGTACCCAGTGCCTGGTGCCGAAGATATATGGAAGATGTGTGAAGTACATCTATAGTTACCTGTGTATGTGCACAAGCATTTAATTTTTAGCCCATTGTTCCTTTAGAAGGGCATATGTATATTTCATAGTAGAGCACACAAAGGTCAAGTTTCGTTGTTACGTTTCCTGTTAAAACAAAAAAGTTTTAATAGAAAATTAAATTTTTTTTAAACCAATTATTACTATGTCAGCTATGTGCCACAGTAGATAAGATTTTGCAGCTTTGCTTTGTTGCATCAGTTGCCCTGATCAAGAATGTATATACTTTATGGAGTTCGAGATGTTTTCTTTAATTAAAAAGTTATAATAGACTCTGCAAATGGTAAGAACAGATCACAGGTCGAGTACAGGGTATTTCCTAGTCAAATAATCTCATTTCGAGCATTCCTGTTTTTCATACTCTGTTCCCAAACTAAATCAAGATTGTATCGGTTTTATTAGATTTAGAGCTAGTCACCATTCTTGGCAAATACCCCGCTCATAATATCGAATTTAGATCGAGCCCATAAATAATTATAATCTATATTTCCTTAACTTACAGTATGAAAGCTTTGGGATAACCCAAAAATCAAGACTCGTTTCGCTCTTTTTAGCTGTTATGCACAATAACAGAACTTTATAATTTATTTAAGATATCTTTTTTCAGAAATTCGTTCAAGGCTGAAATGGATTCTGGCTACGAGCATACGCCCATTAAGTTTGAATTGGTAATACCAATTTATAATAAACCCAAACTAATGGGATATCTGCTTTTGAAGCCGATCAAAAAAACTATATGTTGGCCTATCGAGGAGTCTATGACATCGACCAGAAGGCTTTCGATATGCATTCATTTGGTGCTGGCTATAACAATGGCCGCACTGAATTGGGTTTAAAATTGTAAGTTATTTTTTACCAATTGCACTGCAGCTATATCCTAAATATACGCCCGCAGAGAGAATTTCAAGGATGTCCGTGGTTACTTATTTCAGCGCATAGGCGAGCGCTGGGCCATTGCTATGAAGACGAATCTATATACCGAGGAACCAAAGCAATTTACCATTGGCGGTCAATATGAGTTCGCTGATAAATCGCTGCTCAAGGCCAAAGTGCGCGATGATGGCTATATTGGCCTGGTCTACAAGCTCTGGCTCGGCGAGAAGATTGGCATCACGTACCACTTTAACTTAAATGCCAGCGCACCGATCAAAGGCGACCATAAATTTGGCCTTGCGTGGACTCTGAAGGGTTAAGAATTAGTATTTTTATTAATTTAAACAAGCAGATAGAATCAGATTTTGGGTGTTTTCAATTTCTGGCCAAATTCTCCTTGCCGCGCTCGTTGCTCCGCTGCTGTAGTTGTGCAGCACGTGCCGCCATGCCGTCCTTCACCCATGGGTGCGTCATCACCTCCACCAGGCTTATTCGCCCTTGGTTCTGGCGACGAAGTAGCTATTTATTTGAAATAAAAAATGTTTGTTTAAATGTCTTGGTTTGACTTCTTTTCAAGTGATTTCTCCGGAATGCCGAAGTTATACCCTTGCAGGCATATAGCACATGTGCAATATATGTATATATATTAAACTCACAACGGTCATTCAAAATATCTACATTTTCGACCGATATCTTTTAAGACACGTAAAATTCTCGGATGTTAACAAAATGTTGCAAGAAGAAACAGTGTTTAATTATACAATAGGTCAGAAGAGCTTATTTTCAGTTTGGGATTGTTATACTTTAACATATATAACTAACTCTCATACATTCCGAGCACGGTGGCCATACTATCGTGCTGATCAATAATATACATTTACTACGCTTTCTTCAGTCTGTTATATACATAGATTATATAAAAAAATCGGACAACAAACTTGCAAGTTATTCAAGAATTCATTTTTCGAGAACTTCCGATTAGATCAGAACCACCCTCAATACTTGCAATGCTTATTAGTATTATGGTTTTAATTCTAATTTATATATAGCAAGAGTGACAAAATAGTTTTCAACTTACTCCTGAAATGAGTTCCTTTGCACCGGGTGACATGTGGGATGGATAGTGTATGTCTAAGCGCTTGATTTTATCATATGTATTCTCAGAGTTGTTGGACTCAAAGGGTGGATTGCCCACCAGAAATTCATAGCATAATATGCCTAGACACCACTGATCCACGCTGTCGTCATATGTGCGTCCATCGACCATTTCAGGCGGCAGATAGTCTAATGTACCGCACAGGGTTTTGCGCTTGTTGTTCGGTGTATGCGCGGACCAACCAAAATCCGCCAGCTTTAGATCATCTGTGCCCGTCAGCAGGATATTCTCGGGCTTCAGGTCGCGATGTATGACCTTATTGAGATGACAATAGTTGAGTGCATTGGCCACCTGGTAGGTGTATTTGGCCGAACGTGGCTCATCGAAGCGATGGTTGGGCGCATTGCGCAGATGCTTAAACAGTTCACCTTCTGAGGCAATTTCCAGAGCCAGATAAATGCGAGACTCGTCATAGAACCAGGTGAGCAGGCGCAGTATGTTGGGATGCTTGAGGCGCGACTGTATTTCAATTTCGCGCAGCACCTGGCGCTGCACGTTGCCCTTGCGCAGCTCCTCCTTGAACATCACCTTCATGGCCACCATGTAATGGGAATGGCGCTCGCGTGCCAAGTAGACGCGTCCGAACTTGCCGCGTCCCAGGGGAGCGCCCATGTCAAAGTCGCGTGAACTCCATTGATAGCTGACAAGTGCCAAAAAATGAGCATGCAGCACATGCATATCTATGTAGTTAGCTTACGGTTTGCCATATGCGTCGTGCGACATCATTTTTAGGCACATTTGTTTGATTGGCTCCTGATGGTCCTCGGGCACATTGCACATTAGGTGTGGCAAGTGATCTCGTGTTGCGTGCTTGGCGCGATGGTACGCCTTTGCCATTTTCAAATAACGTATGTCAAAAACCAGTAAAATTATTATATTTATTTGCGGTTTTCAATGCAGCGTCACTGTTATTTGCGCGTTTTTTTCGAATGTCAACTTGTTTACTTCGATACTACTCATTGCACGGTATTTTGTACTCGATATTTTTTAAAAGGGCAAATTTAATATTATCGAGCGCAATACTCGATTACTCTTGCAAAATTTACTTGACTGCTGACTTTTATTCTCTTGTTACTGCGTAATTACAACACTATTGAGTATGCCACAATGCGACTATATAGCTATGCCGAATTATGGTGGTAATGAAATTAACTATATAATGTTAGCTGCTTATATTGCTGATATAAATTATATTTTTTACATATTTCTTTATTTAATTTTTTTTGAATAAAATATGCATTGTTGCGGTATTATCAATGCTTTTACCATAGAGATTTTAAGTAACAGTTGCGTAGATATTCGATTGCGCTCAAGTGCAATCCTGTAGCTGTGGTACCGATAGTCAGTTGGAATCGATATTATTTGTCGAACACCCCGTCTCCATTACAAAAAAATGAGCACACATTGTGTAGACGTGATTCAGTAAAATCTCATTTTTTTTGTTTTAAAAGCAGAAAATAATAATTTCTTCTATGTGTAGCAATCTTACAATTCTAAACGTTATGTTATGCAAGTGTAATAAATAATCAACTGTTTTTTTGAAAGCAATTGTGCAACTGCAATTAAATATAGGCCACGGAAATATACTTGGGTAAGCAGAAAACAAGATGGCGTAAACGTGCACAAATGCCCACACACACACTTACTCACATTCACTCACGCATTGTACATTTCACCATATATGGTATTCATTTTACATTTTCTTGCTTCCCTTCTTTGATTGAAAAGGTGCGGCACGCAAATTTTTGTAAAGGTAAGTTTCCAAAGGTAAAGGTGCTCATACGTAATAAGCGTATAAAAATCGCACGTAACGGTACACAAAATGTCCGATGCGATGAGCGCACCGCCGCCATTAATACCCCAGCTGCAAGAGATGCAGCAGCAGCAACAACAACATCACCACCAACAACAACAACAGCAGCAACAACAACAACAACAACAGACCGTAAACTCTGCGACTGCACAGCAGCAGTGGAGCAACTACGCCTGGTGGCATCATCATGGTGGCAATGCAGCCGCATATCAGCAGCAATACCAACAATATTATCAATACTATATGCGCTATCAGCAGCAGCAACAACAACAACAACAGCAGGTAACATCGACCATCAGCTCGTCGAATGCGCCGCCTGGTTTCAGCAATGCGCTGGCGGCACCGCCGCTGCCCACTGCACCACCTCCCCCGCCACCACCACCTGCACAGTCAGGTAGCAAAAATCTACAGCAGCAACAGCAAAAAAACTTTGGTGGTATACGTTTCAATTTAAATTTGGATCAAAAACGTTTGGCGAATGCGCCAAATCCGTTGCAGCAGCAGCAGCAACAACAGCAGCAACAGCAGCAACAACACGCTATGCAGCAACTTAATCACTATAATAATAATAATAATAATAACAACAACAATGTTAACAACAAAAAAAAGCGTAAGCGCTATAACAAAAACAACAACAATCATAATAATGTTAATAATAATAACATGAACAAACAGCAAGCAGTTGCCTATGAACCAACAACTGCTGGTTTTCCGGGCATTGCTCTAAATCCTTTTGCTGCGCCAGCAGTGCCGCCTACGCCGGATTTAAGCAAGCCACCACCCCCCTTACCCTTAATACCAACACCACCAGCAGTACCGGTAGCGCCGGCAGTTGTTGTTGCTCCACAGCCACCGCCACCGTTAGCGGTGCTGGAACCGCCTCAACCGCAACCGCAACCGGCAACACCATTTAAGCGTCCCAATAGCTGCTTCCAAATGGCCTCTAATGATTCCTGGCCGGATTCACTAAATCAGTATGTGGCACGTTGCTATTCCAAGTGCACCACTGATTTGGACAAGGATCAAATCGATATATGTCTCAAGGGAAAAATAATTGCCGCGGCCAATCGCAATGAGCTGTGGACGCGCGACTGGGACACTGAGCCCATGCCGACGGTGCACAGCGAACGCGATGCCATCGATGTGGTGCTGAGCAATGTGACGCCACCGCAGCCACAACGCAGCAATTACTTTAACAAAAAACAGCAGCAGCAACAACAGCAACAGCAGCAACAACTGCAACAATCGCCACTTAAGTCGAGTCAAAAAACGCCAAATTCTAATCAATTTAAACAGAAAGTCAACGCATTTAACAAGTTTGCCAACAACGGCTTCGGACATCAGCAGCAGCAACAGTCGTCCCGCTTCTCCAGGAGTCGGTCACGGTAAGTTCCCAAGCATAATTATAGTAGAGTGGGGAATTCCAGTTGATATTGAACGATGCAAACGATTCAGTCATTCATGAACTATTTGTATCGTTCAGTTGTTTACGATCTTGCAATACTAATTTTTGGGGTAATCGATACAATCGATGATACAAGATTAATACTAAAATAGTTATTGCAATCTCACTTGTAGGCTTCTCAATTTCTACTTTAAATTGGCACATTATTAACCGTTTTTATTATAATTGTTTGCGCTTTGCAGTTCGCCCACTTTGTCCACATCGTCATCATCAAAGTACAACAATAAAAAACGTTTCTCTCGTTCACGTTCGCCACGTTCCCGTTCCCGGTCCCATTCGCGTTCGCGCAGCAGCAGTGCCAGCAGTCCACCAGCTCGTAAGGTGCTCCGCAAGACGGGCTCGAATGAATCACTGGGCGATTTTATACCCATCAATTCGAATATGTCGAGGAAACAGCAGAAAATGCTGATGAAGAGGAATAAGCGCGCCGCCGCTGCCGCTGTTGCTGGTAAAAAGAAGACGCCACATTTTTATGCAACGCATTCGTCGTCGGTGGGTGGTGCCGTTGATGATGACACAGCGCGCTTGCAACAGCGTGCGGCACGTTTCTCACAGTCGAGCAACGGCTCGACTAAGAAATCTGTCGTCGCAATTGCAAGCTCACCGTTTGGTCTCACCACGGCCAAGCACAAGAAGAAATTGCAACAGGCCGCGGCGGCGGCTTCTCGTGCAACGTCGGCCATGTTCTACGAGGATGACGCGGGTGCGGGCTTAGATTTACTCGATTTGCATATTGTAGGCACATGTAGGGATTTAGAAAAGTCATTCTTGCGCCTGACCAAGGCGCCATCCGCAACCGAGGTGCGTCCCGTTGAGGTGCTCACCCATTCCCTGGACAATGTGAAGGCCAAATGGCGAGCCAATCAGGATTATCATTATGCGTGTGATCAGTTGAAGTCCATACGACAGGACCTGACTGTAAGACCCAACATTGCCCCTCAACACATGGGAAATTCGCAATTACTGTTATTTTCGTTTGCTTTGCAGGTCCAAGGTATACGCGATAAGTTCACCGTGGAGGTCTATGAGACGCATGCGCGCATTGCCATGGAGAAGGGCGACCACGAAGAGTTTAATCAGTGCCAGACACAGCTTAAGATGCTCTACCTGGAACTGGGCAACAGCAGCAATTCGCTGGAGTTTACAGCCTATCGCATTATCTATTACATTTTTACTAAAAATACCTTGGGTAAGTTATTTAATTATTTCTAATTATTAATTTCATTCTTTTATTATTTTCATTATTGAATTGATTGTATGTATTTCAAGTGGGCATAAACAAATTGAAGAGTTTCAAATAATCGGATTATTTTTTTTAAAGAGACAACCCAATAATTTTTTTAAACTTTTTAATAAGCATTTAAAAAAATACAATCTATCCAAGTTTAACGTAATATAAAATGTTTCACTAAAAAAATGTCCATTTATATAATTTCGATTAGAGCAATATCAGATCCATATATAATTATATATAATACATAATACATAAAATATATAATATATAATATATGATCACAATAACGTTACTTGCTTAATCTAAGAATTTCTAAAATATGATCTCTGAATCAGCCTAAAAATGCTTTTTCATCTAAGGCACAACGATTATTTAGAAATTTTTAAATTAATTTTTGATTTAAGTTTAACTAATATATTTTGTTTTACCGCTCTCCTTTAGACATAACAACTGTGCTGCGCTCGATAACAACTGATCAGCGCGAGAGTCCTGTCATTGCGCACGCTTTAGAGTTTCGTTCGGCTTGGTCGCTGGGCAACTATTACAAACTGTTTGAACTGTATAAAAAAGCACCGCTTATGTCGGGCCACATGATTGAATGGTTCCTGGAGCGCGAGCGTAAGGCGGCACTGCGCATAATTCTTAAATCGTAAGTCATTGTGAACCTCATAAACAATTTGTGCTAAAGTTGTGTATTTTTTACTTGCAGTTATCGTCCCAACATTAGCGTCGACTATGTGTCGAATGTTTTGGCCTTCGAAAGCACTGAGAAGTGCAAAGAATGGCTTGACACCTTCAGTTTACCCTATGCCGCAGATGGCGCTCAAATTGATTGCAAAAATGCAGCTGCTATTTCCATTTGAAGCCACCTGAATAGTGTGTTGGGCTTTTTAAAACAAATCCACAACCATGTGTGGTGCGTCGTGGTGGCTTGAACAAGCGATTCGTGCGCTCCACAAAGACAATACAGAACAAAAGTCCCATATTCGATATCCGTTTGAAAACTGTTCAGTTCAATGAGCAGAACTAGCATATTTCGCGGATTTCGATGCGGCAGCTCCTTCTCTTCCTCTTCCTCTCTCTCTCTCTCTCTCTCTGTCTCCTTTAGCCTGAAACCCTTTCGCTCCAATTGTATATATTCGATTTATTAGTGCGCGTGCCCATGCGTTGAATTAGGATGTGGTGTTTATTGTATTATAGATTACGCCTTAAAATGAATAGGTTTTTTCTATAAATAGAAATTTCGATATGCAGTCGGTCCCGTCCTCCCCACAAAAATGTATCTCAGTTCGGTTCTCCCCCATATCTTAACTCTTGCCCCTACCAAAGACGTCATCGGTTCACATTCTTATGGATTTGCAATTAATGTTTCATCTGCACTTAAACGAATCATCAAATTCCACGTCTCAGCCTGAATGCTCTTGCTGAATGTCGTCGAGAACTTCATATTTGGTTTATCTAACGATCTGCATTTGCTAGCGGTCTGGAACTTCGTGTCGGTTTACTAGCGATTTAGGTGAAGCCAAATCTATCGGCGCTGGAAATGCTCAAAGTCATTAAGGACTCGGCAGTCGAAGTAACGCGGAATAACAGGATCGTGTCTTCGGGGATCAGCAGGAATGGATTGTCATAAAATTCCCGGATAAAAATACGAAGGATCAATACTTGTGTCAAAGCAGTGCATGCTAAACGCAAAATCCAGAATTATATCCGCGTTGGACAGTCCAGTTGATATTTGAATTGATTGAATTCTAGAAGTTTGACTATCATCAGACAATAGAGTTACGGAATGCATCTGTTCGAACTACGCCCGCTGTGCAGATTCGTCTTCATCCGTTTTGCAATTGCAATTGAACAAAGCGGCGTCGGTCTGATTGTCATGGATGAAGGCCGCACAACACATCTTTTCAGGTTTTGGGTGTGGTTTCTGACAATTTTAAACGTCCATAAATCAACTTCTAAACATCTAGAACCATCGTAATGACAGTTAAAGCTGAACGCAGTTTTTAAATGGATTTTTAATTCAGAAAAAACTATGAAAAGTGCTAGTGCAAGTTATAAAAATGTGAACTTATCTAAAAACTGAACTGAACTTAAAGTGAACTAGAATCCGGAATGAATGTATATCCAAATAATCATACTATACTGTGTGAAACACACAAAACTATTAATCACAAATAACACCAAAAACAAAACAAAACAAAAAAAAAACCAACAGCAACAAATAACAATTAACACAACAAACAAATCTACCGGCTAACAAAAGAGCCTATACTACAAAATATGGATGTTCTTGGCGCCGATATTTCTATTTGTTTGTTCTCCCCTTTTATCATATCTTTTAAAAATTAATTTTAAGCTTTAGCTTTAAAGTTTGTTATTTGTTTAAATTATTGAAAAACGGTTTATACTAATGTCTTATCTCTCTATTGTATACCTGTATATATACAACAACAACAACACCGTCATCAACATCATCGTCATCAACAACAACAGCAACAACAATCATTGCAACGGCGTGGATATAAGCGTTGCAAGCCTTACGAAAAATAGCTTTCAACAATACAGCAATAACTAGCATCAGGCGGAGTCCAAAGTCTGTCATCACGTCAGCGTCGGCAATGAACGCAACTGTTGGGGACTCGTAAGCTCTTGCAATTTTAATATGTCGAAGAAGAAAAAACCAAAAAAAAAATATATACTTAATGAGATTCTAAAAAATTCTAAATGGATACAACAAATTTATAAGTAGCAACTAATTGGCTATATTAGTTAATTTGTTCACTGGGGGCATGTATAGGGTATATTTATTCTTAGATGTTAGGCTAATCTTAAGCACAACATTTTTGTTGTTCATTTAGGCTAAGGTTAATTGTTGTATTTTTTTTTAATTTTGATGAATGTTGAAAAAACGAAATTGAAATGAATTAAGTATTTCAACGCATTTTTCAGCAGCAAAAATAAGAAATGCGTCCGTGGCATCCAAAAAGTGAAATAAAAAGCGCGCTTTTAAAATATACTTAAACCAATATTGAGTTGACTTTTATTTAAAGAGGGTTCCCCAACTAGCATTCAAGTGGAAACGTGTTGCATGGGCTGCAGCAACGTGACTACACCAGCACCTGTTGCCATCGCCGCCGTCAAAATAAACATTCCAGTTTGGAGCTTTAGCCAAGTCGCGAACCATTGTTGATTTTCCCAATTCGTATGCGTGTGCGTGTGCCAGCGAAGCTTTACACCAATGGTGAACGGATGCTGTCTGGTTGTTGACTTCGAAGACGACCGTGTGGCGGTCCTGGGGGAGCGACCACTATTTAAGGATGCTGCGTTGCTGCCTTAGCTTCAGTTAACGCGCGGCGCTTGAGTTCGTTGGATCGAGCTGAAAACTTGAAAACAAAACTCTAAATGAATGTGGACCAACAACATAATCAAAAGATAATAGATTAGAAACTAAACTTTGTGAGTGCGTACTCAAATTGAAAACCAAACAACGAAAAACAAATTTAAATAATTAAAAAATAAACTAAAAACTATAAAGATATCGGAGATAAAAAAAATAATTTCAAATGTTTAAATTTCAAAACTATTTTTAAATAAAAATAATTCATTAAATAAAATTGATTCATTAAAGTGCTATAATAACAATGTTACTTACATATAATTAACAGATAAAAGATACAAATCAAAACCAAGATAAATTTTGTAAATTTATTAAAAAAATTTTACAACTTGAAAGGTAAAGTCGAGAATTTACATTAATTTCAAAAATCATTCAAAAATTATAATTTGAATATTTCGTTGAAAATCATTAAAAACAATCATATTTTTAAATTTTATTTATCGTTTCCCTAAACAAAATTTTCAAAAATAAAAAATTTTAAAAAGTTAGGCATGTTATTAACTTACGGTAAATTAAATGTTCTTTAAATTTAGTAGTCTATTAGGCGCGATTACCGCACAAATAAATTAGCAATTTAATAAATTATTTAAAGTTTTGTTATTCAGTTACAAAATGTAACAAGAAATCTATTAAGTGACAAGTCAAATTTGATCATTTTATGGTTTAAGCCCACTCTACTCAGTTTGAAAATTAATTAAAATGTTTGAGTCAATTACGGAATTCATTGAGTTCCTCAGCCTTAGTTGAGTTTGTTGAGTTGCCGAATTGCCGAGCTGTAAGTATACGCCGGATTGGCCAGTCTTGTTTACTTTGTTCATTTGCTAAAACAGTTGAAAATAATTAATAAAATCTTGCAATTAAATAGTGCATCAATGTTAGCTTTTGTAAATGAGCCACAAATTGTGCAGCACTTAATTATAATTGCATAATTGTTGAGCCTTAATAATCACTCAAACTGTACAAATAATCCCCAAAGGCAATTGATTAATGTTGCCGTCGCCAATTAAATAAATCACCAAATTAAATAAAATTGGCCAGACGACGAATTGGGCTTTGAAAAGGGCTGTGACAATCAAATCAAATACTGAAAATTGTTTTTTTGTTTTTCCGAATGGAGTCATTAATTACAAATGAAATAAATCATTTTTAATGATGTCAGGCGCCTTAGACTGGGCACTTAACTGTTAGCCGCAATTGGCCTTTGCAAATTGAAAATTTGTATCAGCAAAAACATTTAGCAAAGAGTTGAGGCAGTAATTAAAACAATAATTTACTTTGAACCGAGTCGAGAACTGCGCATAACTCGATTTCTCCCAACGCCATTGAATAAATTGAAAAACCATTAGCACACATTATATTTTTGAGACAACTCAGCGAAGTTTGCTCCACTTTTTGAGCAGCAAATGCCCTTCGCACCCATCTCCACTTGTTCCCTGCGGCATGTTGTCTCATTTCACTTTGTCAGAACGGCGGGCGTTGTGCGCCAAATGGGCGTCTCACTTTCCCGTTCGCTTTCATTATTACCATATGAGTGAGTCGTACTTAAATTAAAAATGCTTTCTTTCAATGTTTGACTGCCAGTTGAATATTAAAGTTTAAATTAAAAATAGTTTTCGCTCAAGTTTTACAGCAATCGTTTTTCAAAAGCAACAGACAGCGCCTTCAATTTAAATGCCAACTTACGTTAAAAATATAATTATTTTTTTTATAGCTCAAACGTATTTAACGTTATTTGAAACAAAGCATGGCAAAGGTAGTTTGAAATATTTAACGAAAATTATTTTGTAAGTTTGCATGTGTAAAACCGAGTTGTGGTCGACACTTGGTTTAATTTAATTTGAATTTCAAAGTCATTTCAGCAGTCGGTAAGAAGTTAGTTTATTTATCTGCCACAGAGAGAATTGCAAGAATTTTAATAGACTGTCTGCATTTATTTTGCAAAGTAAGTTTAACTAGACCGATACTTAATTGTGAAACTGACTGTGAGATACTTGTACAAAAAACAAGTATGCAAAGTAATTTTTGGTATTGGCGGAAGTTTAATAAAAGAGAGTGTGTTTTTTATTTTATTTTGACTTTATTCTTTTGGCTGAGTTTAAAGCTAGACTTTTATCAAAAGTGTTTAGTAAAATAGCCATCAACTTTTTTCTAAGTAATTTCCATTTGTTTGAATTTACTATGTTTTAGATAATGCATTCACTATGTTTTAGATAATGCATTTATGATGCATTTATATTATGCATTAATTAAATGATGCAAACAATAGAGCTATCCTTTTGTTTTAATTAATGTTTTCTTTTATGTTTAACTAAATGACGTTATTATAATAATTGGAAGTTATGTTTGTATAGACATCAAAAGGCAAGTAAAAATATGTGTACTAATTGGCGATACAATTAATTTATTTACATTTATATTGTGCATAAAGCAAATATAAATGTGCCGACAGCCCCGTAAGGGCAGCAACATGGCTTTGGTGGGCAGCACAGTGAGCCTTGTTTTGTTGGTTAGGGTATATAAAGTTACAGTGCTACAGAAAATGTTTAGCATGGGGAATAGTTTTTAACAATTAACCTATCCTTTCAAAGAGCCATTGGCTAAGACGCGATATTTTCCATACACTAGCATTTTATTCATATCCCAATATTGGTTGTTCAGTAACAACTGAGGATCTAAAGGAAACGATTACTTAAATTACTTGGCTCTTACTGTATTTCAATAACCCTTATCTATATATTTAATGCATCATTTCAGATATTAAATTTTTCAGGTTGTTTTCGCATGTTTTATTTCTCGTAATTTATACCTTTTTGTACAGCTGCCTTTCACAAGCCAAATACGCCCCATGTTTGCAATGTGTAAAGCGACGGGTATAATGAATGTTTTGAGTAAGCTTTTACATATCAATTTCAAATAACAATATATAAATATTGACAAGGGCATGCGAAACAGGCACAGCTGCGACTGACATGATCCAAGAAGCAAAAGCATATATGGATTTTGTGTAGCCAAACAAAGTGCGAATATTTATTTTGTATAACTTTTTTCGTTTTTTTTTTATTTTTTTTATTTTCTAGCAGCAAGTACGCATACTTGACGCTGTTTGCAAATAACAAACGGGAGCTGCCTTCAAAGGATGAACCTTTTGCGCGCCATCCTTTCATATGTTAATCCCGTCGAGAGCTACCCCAGCTGCGCAGCGGATTACTCAGTTAGTCAGTTAGTCGTCCAGCTTTGTTTACCTTGACGCGAAAAAGGGCAAACCGCAGGCCAAGGCACGCTAGCCGGCTTCCCGCTGTGCTTGTCTATATATTCCGACGGCGCGTCCAACAGTTTATAGCGCCATACAGTTTTATTATTTATTTTTTTGACGTGGACCGCACTTCATATGTGAAACATTTTTTTTGCAGATGCTTTTTCAATTTGTGTATTTGCATAAGGAAAAATGAACTGAAAACGATCTCTGGGCTGAGTTATAGTTATGACAGGCGTGCATTATAAATGTGTGTGAGCCGCCCGCAAAAGCAGGCAACACTTTATTGGCGACCCGCCCGCAAATGTGTGCTACACTCTTTTTTTATTCAACAGCTAACGTTGTTTGGCTCTCGCCCAAACATTTAAATGGGTTTTTCTTAACAGATTTGTACTTTACTTTTTTGCATTGCGGGTGTTTGTGTGTGTGTGTGGTATTTTTTTATATTATTTTTTGTCAGCTTCTGTTTCGGCTTTGCTGTTCCTTTTGTCTTCCAATTGTGCGACTCTTTCCATTGCTGCGATTTCTTGTTATGTAGTTGGCTTTTTGTATTTTTTTCGACGCTGCTGTGTTGTCATTTGAGATAATACGGAAAGCATTCAGGCTTTGTTTCCTCTCGCCTTTGATTGTATTCAAGTTTATTTTAAAGCAATTGATTGGATTTGAAACGATGATTGCGAAAATCTTGCGCTGCAGTTGTGTTAAGTGGTTTGGAATACGTGTTGACGCGTAAGTGGGTATATCTTTAGGTAGTTGGCTTCATCGCTGAGCAAACAAAAACTCCATACGAGAATTTGAGTTGATGTGAGTTTGTGTACAGTAGCAGACGTTTTTGGAAAAGTGTTGCTAACATTTTTAAATTAAACAAGACATTTTACACCAGATTCAATTAAACGTTAGATATTAAAACGAAACATACAACTATTTTTGAAGACAATTGGAAATTACCAAACCAACAGATGCCTAAAAAGCCCACTCAAACTGAGCCATCTAACTAACTTGACCGTACTCAATCACTTTGACTAAGTGCCAAAATGGCCAACAGCTAAGAAAATAGCAACAATCGTTGGCTATCAGCAATGAAAATAAACTTACAAGCGAGTATTTCAAATCGGTCAATTAATTGATTGATTGATTGATTAGCTCAAGCAACAATGCGTGTGGACCAAACCACAATACAAACAAAAACAAATGAAACAAAATAAACCACAATGCGGTTCATCATTTTCATTTGCTTAAGCAATTCGTGAGGCCAACAATAACAAACGAAATGAAGTAGAACAGATAGGGAGTGGGGGTAGAGACAACGGCAGATGTGTGTGTATGTGTGCAAATCAAAGCGAATGTTTATGCTTGTGATTTGAATTTAAATGTGAATCGAGTGTCCATCGTGCCAAATACAAATGGCACTCGTAACTCACCCTGCTAACTCTCTGGACCCCCTGCTGTCGCTTTGTTTAATGCCAGCATGAAATGTTTATGGAACTGGCAACCAGCCGCACAAAAAAACAAAAAAACATACGTATACACATGACAGTGCCAGCTGCAAATCAAAGCACAGCTGAAATTTGTTCAATGAATGCCGATTCAGTCAACCGATTTAGTCAGCGGTCAACAATTTGCCGTTCCACCATTTTGTCAGTGTGCGTGTGATTTTTAGTGTGCTATTTTATCAGCAATATGGTGGGCAGTCAAAACATCTGAGATTAGCGCACAAAAGTAGGCTACAAAAATGTTCATACGAGATGTGCGCGCTTCGTGTTGTGAGTAAGAATGTGACAGTCGGGCTTGCATGACAGTGCACTACCCTGTTCATAATGTAATAGACTACAGCAGGTAAAAAGGTCTTATTGATAATGGTAAATTTGTTTCAGGCACCTTTGAACTGTAAATTTAGTAAATAGCGATTTTTTACGTTTCTGGGATAAGAAATGGCCGTCATTTTTAGAGGAGGTCGGCAAAAGTTTACCTGTAAAATTTTCATTGCATATAAATTTAAACTTCTGCTATTTGCCACGGTTCTAGCAAGTTTAATAATTTTTTTTTTGATTTTTGTGTAATTTAATCAATAACATGAGGATCGCAAATCGAGAAAAGGTGAATATTTCACACAATATTAAAGCTAGAGTCAGCAAATTTGGTATAGCGACATTGATATTCCTTCCACGCCCACTAGTACTAGCACTAGCCAACATCACAGAAAAAATTTTCCAGCTGAGTCACGTACATGAAAAACCTTGAAAAAATGCTATTCAACATGAAAATCGGCTCAGTTTTGAAAAAGCTATGGGCGTTTGAAAATTAAAAAAACAAATTGCCAAAAAATTCAAAAAAAAATTTATTTTCAATAATGCATATATTTTAAATGCAGAATCAATCTAGAAGATAAACCATGAACAAAATGCCCTCAGACTTGAAAATCGGTTAAGTTTTAACAAAGTTATGGGTGTTGGAAATATGGGAGCTATGGATCCGAGAGCTTTACATGTCAAAATTTTTGTAAATTTTTGCATGATTTTTGACAAAAAATTTGACTCCTTCAGAATCGGTTTTAATGTTGTTTTTTGTACTAATTGTGACCACCGCAATCGATTAAAAATGGAAATTCCGGATTCTAAATTTTGAAAAAAAAATTTTTTCCAAAATTAGTAAGGGGGGGGTACATGCTTTTTTTTCCCAAAAAATTCAAAAAAAATTATTTTCAATAATGCATATATTTTAAATGCAGAATCAATCTAGAAGGTAAACCATGAACAAAATGCCACCAGACGTGAAAATCGGTTCAGTTTTGA
This sequence comes from Drosophila robusta, assembly GCA_035043565.1. Taxonomy (NCBI): domain Eukaryota; kingdom Metazoa; phylum Arthropoda; class Insecta; order Diptera; family Drosophilidae; genus Drosophila; species Drosophila robusta. Next base: position 3,066,429 of record JAWNMW010000583.1, on the reverse strand, counting down.
CAAAGTTATGGGCGTTTGAAAAATGGGAGTTTTGGATGCGAGAGAGGAAATGAGTAACTACTGTGTACTGTGAGCGAGTATTGCGCCGACGGCAACGTTCTTATTTGTTTATAGCTGGTGCTATAAACAACAATTGATACACATTGTATCAACTTATTTTGTAATTAATGCGCCTATTTGCTTTACCCATCCTTTGTATGAATTAGGCCGCAGTTTTTGACCTTGAAGTTAAAATTATTTATGAAATTAATTAATTTATATGAAGTTTGTACAAGAGGATTTTATCCTGAATATTCTAAGTATTATTTTTGGCAAAAATTTCTGCTTTAATTCGATTGTATTGAAATTTCGACACAAACTTGATCTGTTGAGCTATTTAAAGAGTGAGAAGTTTGTCAACTCTTTGCTTTGTTTGCTGACTTAAAGGCTCTCCATGGATATTAATGATGAATAAATGCATCGCAAAGTCTCGGCTGCTGGGCTCTGGCTTTTTGAGAACTTTGTATATATTTATGTGGCCCGCTGCCCAGTCTTTACCTGGAAAAACTGTTGATGATGTATCTGAGACAACAGCTGCGGCAAGCAGAACGGAACCAGGCGCGACTGAGTTAACAGAATGAAAGGCTTTTGATGAAATTGTGCGCTTGTCTTAAAAACTTCGACAGCTGGTGCCAAGTGGGCGTGAAAAGCGCACAAATTTGATGTTAATGTTAATGTTAAGGTTCAGGTCTTTCAAATATAGCTTAGCGCAAACAAAAGGGTTTCACAGCTGTTGCCTGGGAAATGGTGCTCGGTTGTTGCGAGGCGTCAGGATGTGGTTATAAACTAATCTATTTTCGAACAATTTAAAGGTGTACTAATTGAATTTTCATAGAGTTTCGAGTCGGAGTCAGTTTTGATTAAGCAATTTACAATGTGCAGCCGCACATAATTAAGCCGCAGCAGAAAAGTGGAAATTTAGTTTGCGGCTGGCGCTGCTCAGCAGCCGGCAAATTGCCATAAAGATACTTTTAATTGCCACTAAGTGCCGGCAGAGCCAACATCGCACTTATCTAGCCCAAGGCAAGCGAAACTCTCAAAGTTGGAAGCCAGAAAGTCTCCAAAGGCAGACGGCAAATGATTGTGCCCCGAGTGGAATTATAGTTGTGGGAATTGTTGTACTGGAAAAGTAAATGTAGACTGCTTGATTTGAAAGTTAATGAGCTGCGCAGGATTTAAAAGTGAAACAACGATTTGCATCGGCAGCAAGTTCATGCAATAAACTTATACAGGTTACTTACAATTGAGCGCGCTGTTAAGCGCGTGGAATCTATTGGATCTGGTGTAATGAAAACTTGATTTGAATTATGTGCTCGAGAACTAACTTTTATGCAGTTAAAACAGGAATATATTTTGTATTTGATATATAATACCGGCATCTAGAGCGCGATGCAATTCTCAGTATTTTATTGATGAGTTCTGAAAACAAAACACTTTTCAATATTAAATTTGAATTATATTTACATAAAAGTACAGCAGAACTTCCCTTTAACTAATCCCCTTGAAACAATCTTTGGTAAATACACACTTTAGATTTGGAGAAATAAATCATAATACAATAACTGTGTTTTTCAGCTCATAACACACATTTTTGACTATAATAATATACTTTTAGTATTTGAGTTAATAATTTTAAAATAAAAATTATATATTATATATATATTAGATAATTTAAAATTCACTTATTTGAAGATAGATTAACTTTTTATATTTAATAGTAAAGAAGATATTAAAGAGCTATTAAAATCTTTGCTTGCTTTCGTGCAATTTCAAAAAGCACTATAATCGAGTGTGTATAATATATACGTGGATATGTTCATTATAGAGTGGTTTATAGTAGTCTAAGAGCAAAAATAAAAATCATGTTATTAAAATCGAAAAAATATGTTATAAAAAAACTAAATTTTTATTCATGAATAAATTATGCATTATTTAAACACTAATTCCTTAGAAGCTAATTAAAGTATAAATCAATATGTGAACTAACATTAGCGATAATTTATACTATAATGTTCATCCAATTAAAAGAAATTTCAGGCTTAATGTCAAAAATATATATGAACATTTATAGTGGCCAGCATAATTTATATAGGCAGCACAAGCAATTCTTAGATATGAAAAATATATAAAAAATTTATTGAATTGCATGCGACATGTTTAATAGTTTTGTTTAATTTAAAAATGAATTCAGTCCCAAGTTGAACTTTAAGTTTTACATAAATTACAATTTCATGTTTGATTGCATCTCATATTGTTCTGAATTGCCTTACGCTTGATTTTGTGCTTATTTAGCTAATGTGCTCTTTAAATTTTCAATCTGCAGGAACGCAATCAACAATAAACAACAACTGAAAACCAATTGGTTGTGGCCAGCTTCCAGAAAGCCAACAAGCTAAACTTTTGCTGTATTTATTTTGAGTTTCCTTAAGTTCCTTTTTTTAAAGAGAATTTAATCAAAACTTGTCCAGAGCTCGAGAGGGTTTCAAGTTCACCTGTGTCGGCTGCATTTTAAATAAACGAGGCAAACAATCAAAGCGGGAAGGTAAAAAGTGGAAAAGTCTTTGCCAACGATAGAAAAAAGCAAACATCATGTCGCAGCATTTCACATCGATACTTGAGAACCTGCGCTTTGTGACCATCAAACGTAGTACAAATGCGCAGCAACAGCAGCAGCAGCAGCAGCAACAGCAGCAGCAGCAGCAGCAACAACAACAGTCACCGCTGCCCACAACGAAAGCAAAGGCCGCTGAACAAAACAAAATCAAAATCAAGGCTCAGGCAACGCCAACGGTAAATGGCAATGGGCTCTTGAGCACAAATCTTGACGGCGTCGCTGCCTCCTGTCATGAAGTGGACCACAGCCGAGGCGCAACTGGCACAACCGCAGGCGTGGGAGCCGCTGCCGCATCAAGTGCCACAGGCGGCGGCACGCCGTTGAAGCACCACAAGCGCACCAGCATCTCCACAACATCGCCGCAGCCGGGGCGCGAGCGTCGTGGCACCAACACAAGCATTGTCGTGGAACTGGATGATGGGGGCAGTGGCACGAATGCGGCGGGCGCCTCGGGCAGTGGCACCGCATCCAGCAAAAGTTCGCGCGAACTTTCGCCCTCACCCAAAAACCAGCAGCCAAGAAAAATGTCACAAGATTATCGTTCGCGTGCCGGCAGGTGAGACAGACGTACATCATTAATCATATCCACTTATTGCAGATTACAAAGACAGAAGTTTTAAAAACATTTAATTTTTTGATTTTAAAACGTTAATCATTTCGCAATTAAGTTTGCTTATGTTTTAATAACCTTAAAAATATCTTAATATCTTTTTAAGTTTTGTGTAAATAATTCACACATTTTCTTGTCTGATTGTTTTTGCTTTTTCTGAATGTTTAATCGGAAAACCTTCTTCTTTATTAAATATCTCAAAATTTAAAATACTTAATTGTTAACTACTTGCGATTATCAACAAAATAGAATACTTTTTAAATTTCATATTTTTTGGTTATCATTTTTTTTATCGTTTGTCCTAAACATTGAATATGCAATTGAAACTTAAGTATTTGTATTTTTTAGACTGCATTCCGTACTCTGACTGTTTCATTTAAAGTTATTATATATGTTTAATTTTAGAAAAATTGTGTGTTTTCGGGTTTTCAGTTTGACTTATTTTGTTTAAAAAATCCTATACGAAGTTTAATTTAGTTCAAATTGTTGTAAAATCATGTCAAACAGCGTAAACACAATTTACTTTGCTGAATCTTAATAGGTATTATATGTTATGTTAAATTATTATGTGATACAATTTATTTGAAAATTTCAGAAATCTACTTCAAAAGATTTGTTCTTTGTCTACAATTATTATTTTGATTATATCAATTTACTTTTAACTTGTTTTTTTGTTTGTTAAAACTTAAATTTAAAATCAATTTATTTGCAATTTTATCGAATTGATTTACAATTGCAGTTTCATGCACTTGGACGACGAGGGTCGCAGTTTGCTGATGCGCAAACCAATGCGCCTGAAGAACATTGAGGGCAGGCCGGAGGTGTACGACACGTTGCACAGCAAAGGACGCGAGGTAGGTCACGTTTCAGCTTCAATTTGAGTGTCAGTTTCAGTTACTTACACAATCATAATTAGCTATTGCACGTGGGCCGAGTGTTGGCATCTCAAGTGAGTCTGGGCTGAGTGCCGGCCACCGAAAGCGGGGCCCTCATGAATGAATGTGCAATAAAAAGGCAGTAAAACAATTCGCAGCATGTTTTCTCTTATTCTTCAGTGCGTAAAAAGTTTCGCAAAAATGCCAAACGCAACGGAAAAAACCATTGCATACTTGTAGGAGTTATTTAATACTCATGATGCTGCTAGTTGGCCATGTAATTGTTTGCGTGTGTGGGTGTTTAAGGATGTGCATGTGCGTGTGCTGCTTGTTTGTTAGCCTGTGTATGTGTGTGTTGCTTGTTTTTGTTGCCTGCAATTTTAACGTTTACTGCAGTTTGTTATGTAAAAGTTGTTGGAGTGCGTGCCTGGTCCAGGATTAAGGGACCCCGCATTTGTCGGCTCCATTGACGCTTAGAGCCAAGTGTGCTCAGCGTAATGAAGTAGCCGGAAAATTCTTTTTACGTATGTTTGTGTCTTCGTGTGTGTGCGCTGTAAAATTATACCCAGCTGTGTGGGTCGTTAGTTAGTGTGTGTGAGGAGGGTTGTGCAAAGTGTTCGTGCGACGAAATTCAGTTGAATCTGTCGTCCCTTGTTGTTTTTTGTTATTTCTGCTGCGGTCAGCAGGGGGCAGAAAAGTTTTTACTTGTGCTTAACTTAAAACTGGAGCCTTTAACTTTGACTGCAGCCTAAGTTACTAGAAAAGGGATTTGTTAAATAATTTGAAATTAAAACTTTTTGAAGTGCGAATTGTACAATTTGAATACCAAGCCAGTAAGAAATAAAATCTAAGACGACAGAAAGTCTTTTAGAAAACTTAAACTAAATCTGATTTTGTATGTTTTAATATGTGTTATCGAAATGTATTTAAACTAAGTTTTTTTTGTTTTACTAAAAATTCGGAAATTTTTAATAGGCACTTTAGTAGCTTAAATCGAAATACAGTAATCAGTTATTTATACACTGGATCGTCATTCGCAAAGGATGACGGCTTTTCCACTTTTATGGCTCATTAACGTTTAATGAGTAAGTTCTTGTAGAAGAAGGTAGAATTAACTATTGGTGTCAGTTCTCGCTAATAATAACTACATTTATCAAACGTTTTTAAATTAAATGGCTTAAATTAAAATTGTATTAGAAATTTCTGAAGTTTAGTTCGCCTTTTTACTATTTTGAAAAAATAATTGAAAATTACCTTTCTTAGTTAATGCCATGCTCTCTCAGGCATTTCAAACGGCGATTTTTATTTAACTTGTCTTTGATATTAATGAAATGTGGTAAATATATTTGTAAGTTTGCTTCCGAGTGCCAGCTCTGCTATATTTATGTAGTTAAGATTAATATATAATTTACCCACTGCATAATTAAATTGGTGCATAAAATTAGGCATGTGGCTTGGCGCCAAAAGTGATTCAGCAACTGCAACAACGACTGCGACTGCGATTTAAAACTCATTAGGTCGCCGAGCGCAGTTTGGGGCGCGTTGCAAAAGCGGAAAAGACGTCGACGTGTTGGCATTAAAGTTGGCAACTAACCTCAATTAGCTGAGGCTGCCCCATGCGGCAGTTGCCTGGCTAATTAAGTCAGCGTCGACGCCGACAGCAGGCGCCGGAAATGGCGCTACGAATCCTTTTTTTGCAATCAAATTTCATTGCATTGCCCGCTTCTGTGCCTCTGGTATATCCCCCTCTCCTTCGCAATACCCAGCATCAGTTGAATTTTAATGCGCAAAGCGCATACAATTATGCAATGCAAAATATTTGCGTTGCCGCCATTTTGTTTAAGTAGCGTCCTCAACTTTAGTTACCTTGGGAAAGCACTCAACGCGCCACTTGCCATGCAAATTTCTCCCACCTGCTAGTCCGAATAAGCGTGTGAAAAAGGCCCTTCAGGCCACTTTATAGATGTTAAGCTGCCCGTTGTTATGGCGCCACTTAAAGGAAATTAAACTTTATGTCCTCCGCTGTCAATTCGCAGCTTAAATGTCAATTAAATGCTACCCAATGTTGCACGCATATTCATAGCCTTAAACTATATGTAACATTAATATTATATTTCTGTGTGGGCGCTTCTTGTATTAAGTCATATGCCCATACAACATACCCATTAAATGATAACCAGGATCAAATGATTTTGGTCAGAAAAATCAACCCTCTCAGAATCACTTAAAAAGGTGCATTTTATATTACATTTGCTTTTTTAAATTAAAAATAAAATATTTACAAAATAAATAAACGGTTTTCTTTTGGGAAAAATTATTGACAAAGTCATACGACTTTAAAATATAAAATTTAACAAATATACAATTTAATATATTAAATAATGGATACAAAGAAGCTGGAGTTTTTTTGCGCAAAACGCAAAATGGCCAACTAGTTTTATAATTTCGAATTGTTTATATATCATATATTAAAGATTTAGTAACCCAATATATACCTTTTAAATGCATGGTATCTCCGACTTGAGCATATCCCTTTTATCACATTTTTATGCGTTTTCTTTTATGCATATGCTATGAAAACTTCGTTAGTTCCATATGTGAAATGATTATGCAACGTGGCTTTAAAGTGTCATAATTTTAAGCAATTGTATGGCCAATTGTTCCAAAAACATGCAAAATATTTTGTGTTGGCCATAAATTTTATTTAATTCCATTTATGTGCAGCATTTTAATGCAGTTTTATGTGGAATTTTCAGTTCCAATTTTGTCTGAGAATAGCCAGACGAAAAGTAATCAAAGTTGGGAGGTCGAGTTAAGCCAACAAAAGTTCATGGCAAAGTAGCAGCTGAAGTTAAGAACTATAAATAATTTTTGTTTCATATTTTGTTTACTTCTATTGCTCCTCCTGTGCGGCGTGCAAACAGATTTTTGGGGTGTTGATAAGTTAAGCAGTAACAGAGGCTTTTGTGATACGCGTTTCCACCTATAAATTAATTTTAAAGTCTTGTTATAGTACGCAGGGCTTAAGGGCTTCTGTAAAACATTTGCTTTTATTTAAACGGCTTGTAAGGACACTTGATGCTTTATTATTTATTTGTTAAATACTTGCATAAAAGCTTTTTAATAAATTAATAATAATATTAATAAATTGAATATATCCCGATTTATAATTCCGATTTAAATTCTTTTTCAAGTTCTCAGTGCTCAAGTTGATCGTTAAGTGTTAGAATCCGTCATAGTTTGTCAACCAAAATGTATCCATAGCCAAATGCAATGCACAGTCCACGATTGATGAATGAATATCAATGCATATAATGCAATTTTCAAAAAAGCTGAGAAGCACATTCGCTATTCGTCTAAACTCTAACAGCAGCTGACAGAACTGTTTGCACTTCTTCTTAATAAAAAAAAGTGAAAAGGAAAACTTACAAAAAAGTGCAAATTTGGCACACGCCAGAGAAAAACAACTGTCCCACCCACCAAACCCCGCAGCCTTTCACTGCTTGGAGCGATGAAGTGGCGCCCAGGCACACCAAAACTTATACGCCAAAGTTTAGGCGCTCTGAAGTGTGTGTGTGTGTGTGTTTGTGCTTGTATATGTATTTATTTGACGCGCTGCAACTGCAACAATTTCCGTTTCCGGCGCAATGGCAAGCGCCTTGTTGCTGCTGCTTTGTGCTTGTATTTACATAAAACAATTTTGAAGAACTTTGCGTGAGGGGAGTGCGCCAACCAGTTAATGGGCGCGGCTGGCAGCAGTCGCAGCCTCGCAATTATTTGCATTTGACGCTGGCAGCCAAATTCATTTGCCCGCCTTTAAATGAAAAGCGGTCTGGCCGCAATTTTTTGTTGTTTTCGTTGGTTGCCTTATGAGATTTTTCCCTTTTATAGCGAAAACTTAATTTTTTTTTTGACTTGGCAAACAAGCTGGAGCACCGTAATGAGGTGTGCGAATGTGCAGTGTGTGGGCGGGGGCGTGGCACGCAGAGGCAGCTTTACTTATTAGAATAATAATTTTAAAGTTGTTGCAAACAAATTGCGTAATGTATACCACGTGTGTGCGGGTGTGTGTGTGTGTGTGTGTGAATGAGTTACTGTTGGTTTGTTTACATCTGGTGCTTCTGTTGCTGTTTGCATTGTGCATAAATTTGTCCTGTGCAGTTGAGTGAAAATTGGCAAACTTTATGCCAGAATCATGTGGGAAGCTTGGCGACTTTTTTTCTCTTTTATATGAGAGAAATATGTGTGTGGCTGGGCTGCAAGTTTATTGTGGTTGAGTTGCACGAGGGGCTCGTAATTTAACAACAAGAATTTACTGTGTCGCCGCATTACCTGTAGATTGCAAAAGACGTACAATTTAACAAGACATTGATTTAAGAATATTTAGTAAAGGCAGAATATTCTATGAAAGTATTGGAAATATGGGCAGCGCTTTTAATATTACATGAATCAAACTTTTAAGAAACTATCAAGAATATTAAATGAACTTGACTGTTTGATAAAAGATTTGTGCAATTTCATTTTTCTTTGGAAATATTGGAAAAGGGAATTTTAATGAATTTCCAAAAATTTGTTAGAATTCAATTTCATAAGCTGATTTGATAAAGTGAAAAATATTATTTAAGAAACTTGAAAGTAAGGATACTATTTCATGCCAAGACGCTATTTTAAATAAATTTTGCAATATTATTGGTAGCCAATAATTTGATAATTTATGTTACACTCTTGAAATTGAATAGCGAATATTTATTTTTAAAAACGCTTAGTCTGAATTGGGTTCTAAAAGTAAAAATGTGTCTTGCATTTTTGTTTATTACTAATTACTTTATTATTGTAATTACCTTCAGGCTGTTTTTATCTGAGTTCCACGTAACTTTAGTTACGTAAGGTACCAGAACATGTAAGTCGATATTTAAGGCAGCATTGAGTACTTTTATAATATGCCAGAATGTAAGAAGAAAAGTTAAACAAATTGAAGTTGACTAATTAAATTTTTCAACTGGGGTACACAAATTGGATTCTACAAAATATTCCATAAAATAACAATTAAAATAATTGTGGTAGCATAAAATGTAATTTTATGCAATGTGTCACATTAATTATATTATTGTAAGACTCGCAAATGTTAAACAAATGCTAAAAAAGCAAACGAAAAAAATTATCTTAAGTGGTTACATGGCGTATGGGTGATGTAATTGTCGCAGTCGCACAGACAACGACGACGGCAACAAGAAGCAGGTAAAACTTCTTGAGCGCTTTTATGGAGGCCAATTCGCTTCTTCTCCAGCCAATTCAAAAGCTCAACTGCCTGTAAAAACAAACTAATTATGACCGCGGGTAGCTTTGCCATTGCCTGGTGCTTCAAGGCGTTGGCGTTGAGTAAATTAAACCGTCGAGGAAAGCAGACCGTAAGCCAAGGTAAAGAAAAACAGCTAGCAGGAGCAGCGCACAGAGTGCGGGCCGAGAGGCGCCAGATAAATTGAGCGTTGCAAGTGTAGAGCAAACGACAAGCAGTAGGAAAGTTCTAGTTGGGATTGCTCAACTTGGTCATACTCTGTAAAAAATTGAAATAACTCCGAAAACTCAATAGTGCTATACAATTGAAAAATAAAAACTTAGTCTAAATTGAATCAAAAATAATTTAAATGGTATCGATATTTTAAAAGAATCTTTAAACTCGTTTTTTTTTGCACATGGTATATTTTAGTTTAAATATATAACCTATTACGTTAAACAAGTACACATTAAAATTTCAAATAACTTAACAATCGAAGCTAATACTAGCTATAACCGCAATTAAATAAGTTTTATTTCCTACTCTCTGTATGTTGTTTAAATTGCTACATACATCAGAACCCCTTTTGTTGATTATTGCATACAGGGTACAATTAGTGCGACATGCGTCGTCAGAAATAAAAAATAACAGAAAAGAAATTGTGAAAGTAAAGCAAAGCAAAAGTAACATTCGCAATTGACAGTGAAATGCTTTTTAAACGTAACCGAAAGCAAAGACAGGAAGCAGGCAGCTAAATTGTTGGCCACTTTTGGAGATACAGCTTAAGGCGAGAAGTTGTCAGATGCTTCATGTGAATCTCCGAGCCGTTTCTGTTTAATTTCATTTCCATTGCATTTCAGGGCGGGGCAGGCTAAGGGGCGGGCAACAAGTGGTGGGTGTTTTTATTTTTTTATAGCTCTGCCAGCTCTGTCATTCATCTTCATTTGGCGCTGCAATTAGGGCGAACGAAATGAGCAATCAAAAATTTAATTACGCAGATAAGCAATTAAATTTTTAATTAAATTGTCACAACGTAAATACACATCCCCCTCGTCCAATGTGTCGTACTTGTGCCAAGTTTATGACTTATTTATTTATCATTTTCTTCCTGCTCTATAATTCAAGATATTATCCTGCTCGAGAGCCACCTGTACGAGCAGCATCATGAACATTGGCAATGCGGCTGTTGAAGCACGCAAATCGGACTTGGTGCTGGAGCACGCCAAGGATTTTCTGGATCAGTACTTCACCTCCATTAAGCGGTAAGCTACAGACTTTGGACCCCAATGCCAAATGAAATATTTGCTTCAAATTGGCATCATTCACTGGCAGCTCCTCGTCCGCCGCCCACGATACGCGCTGGAAACAGGTGCGACAGAGCATAGAAACGTCGGGACATTATCAGCTAACTGAAACGGAGCTAATTTATGGCGCCAAATTAGCCTGGCGCAATTCTTCTCGCTGCATTGGTCGCATCCAGTGGTCAAAGCTGCAGGTGAGTCCCGCATTTGATTAATGGCTGGGAATTTCCACAGCACAATTTATGATCAAATTATTTTAAAATTTTGTACGGCTCCGGTGTGTTTCTGTATAAAATTTATTTAATTTATTATTTAGAATCTAATTTCGACTTTTTCTGAGTTTGCTCGAAATATTTAAGACTTACAGTTTTTTGTTGAATTTCTAAATAGGTTGTTAAAGTAGTTCTGTGAATAATTTGAAAATAAAGAACAATTTTTAGATTAAAATGAAATAGTTTTCAGTAAGAAAAACTGTTTAATCTATAAAATTAATTTTGAATTTTGTAAGAAAATTGGCTTTAAAATATTTAAAATATCCACGAAAATATTTTTAATGCCACAGAGATATGTAAGAAGCCACAATAAATATATTCAAACAACTCTCTGAAGTTTATCATGGCAACACATTAGCTCGCTTGATGTATTAGCCAGTGATTGCCATATTTGCCATGAGCTGGCACAACAATTCATCAACACACATTAGGCAAATGTGTGTAATTTACAAAAATTTTGAAAATATACGCAAAATAGTCGAGCAAATTAGTCAGCGAACAAATCACTGAGACAGCCCGAGGGGGTGACAGTAGTTATGTGTACGTGAGTGTGCGTGTGTGTGTTTGGGCGCTAGAATGTGTGTGTCTGAAAAACATTATTCAAGATTTATGCGTGTTTCAACAAAATGACAAATGCAAAACGCGAACCCAAAGGCGATAAAAAAAGGCACAAAGTGAAGGCAGACAGACAAAAGGGAGTGAAAGAGACACTGAAAAGGAGAACTGAACAAATTTGAAATGCAAATCTTCGTAAATTTTAATTTACAAAAATTTCAGTCTCTGCCACACAGAGATTTATTCATGCACCCCCCACATGCATATATATGTATTATAATGATCAGTAGTTGGCATTATAAAATGTCAGTGCCTAGCAATGTGTGAACAGATTTGCATTCACGCCTCACTGATTTGCATGTGTGAGTGTGTCAGCCCTAAAGCATATTCACGAGATTCCAATTCGGCGTCTCTGAAGTCACCTTGAAAATTCACTTAGCGTTAAATATTTATTTACGGTACTCACGTGTATATGCGCGCATATTGAATGTAGCTCGACTTTCTGTTCTACACTTATGTCAAAAGAAACAGCAAACGCTAAGAATAGTTTGGGTGTATAAAATGATGTTGCATAAACAGTTTTATATCCTGTAATCAATAACATTAAGTTAAAGAACTCTTTTAATTTTAGAAATTATTTTTCGCATCATTATTCTCATATTTTATTTATTTATTTATTTTTTGGTTTAAGAATTAATTTCTGTATTTATTAGAAGCTATTTTTGCGTTGTCGGTTTTTATATTTTAATCTCGAAATTAAGATAATAAAATACATTGGAAAATTCTTAGAAGAATCTAAATGAGCAACGGAACTTTTAACTAAAAAAGTGTATAAGATGTGACCACCAATATAAGATAAAGATCATCTTAATAAAACCCAAAACTCAAACGGAATTTAAGTACTTCAAAATTCCTCAAAAAGTTTGAAAGTAAATATATTTCAATTTTGTAAATTGTTAAGTAAAAATGTATGTTTTTAGTAAAGGATATTCTTTCGTCGACCTGAACTTCCTGACTTGATGTGCACTAATGTTCAAAGATATGGCGAATTCAAAGCATAGTTTGTACATTCAGCTTAAAAAATGATGCAGCATAAACATTTTGTTTGGCACAGTTTTGTATGCTATGATAATTTCATTTTACGCCATGACTTTTCGGAAAAGTTATCCAATAACACTTGAAAAACAAAACTTTGCTGTAAATTAAATGCACGCATCATGCATAAATGAATGGGTTATGGGCTCCCACTTGAAAAAGGGTTCTAACTTAATTACGAAAAACATTCAAACAGAAAACCCAACACAGCAGAAAATCAAATGAGAGTGACCAAAAAAGGGGACGAAAGCAAAAAAAAAATAAATAAAATACGAAAATGTGTTTTCCCGAAGTGTGCAGAGATTTGAGTGGGCGACACAAAAATCCCATAAAGCCAAGTGTAGGTACTCGCACCTGTCATTTATAAACCACAAATAGAGTCGGCCCGAGGTGCGAAAATGCCCAAACAATTGTCCGTTTACCCGTAATAGAGAGGGAAACTGGTAAAATGGGAGTATCTAGAAAGTGCATTGAAGCGAAATCATTGAAAAAGGGTTTCCATGTACAATTTGAACGGTCAAAAAACAACAAAACGACTATCTAAACAATCCAAACAATGGCGTATTACGTCGCATTTATCATACGCCCCATGTGAGGCGAGCAAAAACGAAACAGAACAGAGCAAAACAGAACAGAACTCAACCGAACTGATTTCATTTACAGTTTACTGTTTTCTGTGCCGTTGCAAAGTTTGGCCGCACTTGAAATTCATGTATTACAATTGTTATGACTGTTTGCCTTCGCAGTGATTTCTGCCTTTTATACCCTGTACCCATGCAAAGTGGTTCAAATGGTTTAGAAAGGAGAAAAAAGTTTGGCAAAACGTTTTGACACGCATAATTTTATAGTTAAGAATTTAAGTATTGTCAATCTTATTCCATTTGCTGTTAATTAAGTGCCAGAATTTGGCCATTTATATTAATAAGACAAACCTACAGAATTACCACCTTATATAAAGATACAGGTACGGTAGTTCCAAATAATATTAGCTCATGATTGTCAGTTAAATTTGAAAAATAATAATACTGAGCTTTGATTTTTTTGACCTGGTAACTACTAAATGTAAGCCGAAATAAATGCATTGTATAATTTAACAATAATTTTGCATTTATAATTTAATATGGATACTAAGACTTTTTTGATCCGCATCGCAAACTCTTTAACATGACATTTGACCCTTGTCCAGTCTGTACAGGGTATCTAAAAGCAATGCCAAACTCACATTTGTGTATTTTTTCTTCTCATTTCTGTTGTTGTCTTTGCTAAAAGCGCTATGAATATTTTAGTTAACTTTAACTTTTGAACTGGGTGTTATAAAGTTGAAACTGCAGCTTTGATTGCAGTTATTTCAGCTAGGGATTGTTAAATTAAGAGCTTAGCTGCGACTTGGCTTAAGCATTAAATGTTAGCTTTAATTTTTGTTAACACTTTCCAGGTTTTCGACTGTCGGTATGTGACCACAACCAGCGGAATGTTTGAGGCAATTTGCAACCACATCAAATATGCAACCAATAAAGGCAATCTAAGGTAGGTATTAAAAAAAACCAATTGTTTTAAATCGTTGAAATCATTGAAAAAATCATATAAATCAAATCAAACCAAGCCACAAATTTGTATAATTAAAATTGTAATTCAACGAAAAATTCGTATTGTGATAATTAATGCAGTTCTAAGTTGCAGTTGTAAAATTAAATTCAATTAAATTTTGCTATCAAATAAATCGAATTTCATACCAAATAGTGGCGAGCGAATTAAAGTTTTGCAAATGTGAGGTAGTTTATATGGCTTTATATTAGCTTTGGCTATATAAGCTTTTATTGGGAGAATTAATAACAATTCTAATCCTTAATAACAGTTTAAGTCCTCCTTTTCAGCTACTTGAAGGTCTCAAATTTTGTTATTCGTGCTACATATAAACGTATCTTCTATCTTAACAAGCATAAACTTTATTTAAAGTTTTTCATATTCGATTCCCAACTTTAAATTAAATAAAAATGTTTACAGAAATATATATAAATACAATTTGTGTAAACATTTTCATAGAGAAAAATGTACTTTTTTATATTGAACAAAATTGCACTTTTAATATTTCCATGAAATTTTCCAATAATTTTGTTCATGCCACTTAATTGCCAGCTTATACTAATTAGCGAACACAATTTGTGAACTCAGCGTATCAAAGTTTTAAAGCCGCACATAATTTTCCATGTCTTTGGATATGCTGTTTATGCCGAGTGGAAAATTGCAAAAATATATATTTCCTAATTATCATTGACACGAACTAATCCACTCAATTGGCTATATGAGCTTTTTGGCCACCAGGCGAGTGTTAGCCCCCAATGGCAGGCAAATATTTTCACCATTTCAAATTGGCAATGAGTTGAGCGTAGTGAAAAGTGGTTTGGCAAATATTTGGATATTTGGTTGCTCGTACTTAACCCCCGACCTGACTATCAATTGCACTTTTGACTTTGTTAGCATTGTAACCCGCTTATGCTGCCAAAGTTGTTTAAACTCTGTGAACTTTAAGTTGGCTTAGCCCACCCAAAAATTGAACACATGAATTGTTTGAATTTTAGTTGGCTTTATTTTATGGTTGCAACTTTGACTATGAATTTATTGTTTTCTTAGGTATCTTAATATGAATTTATGGTTAAATACATATACATGTATTTTGCATGCCTGCAGATCTGCCATCACAATATTTCCACAACGCACAGATGCTCGACACGATTATCGCATATGGAACAATCAGCTTATTTCATACGCTGGCTATAAACAGGCTGATGGCAAGATTATTGGAGATCCCATGAATGTCGAGTTTACAGAGGTAATAAAGGGCTCTTTTTTATTAATAAGCTTGTGATTAAGGTGATTTTAATGGTATCATAAAGTATCATATAAACATTAATTGCCAATAGAGATGCGTGATATGGAAAATGTGACTATCAAGTTGAAGCTATCCAGCGAGCTGAAGACCTAATCACGTTTCAGGCATTTTACGGTCAAAATAAAGCATCAAAATAAATGCGGTTTTTGTTTATTTTACCGTTTTATTGAAAGCAATGTAATTAAAAATAATACTTAATATTATAAGTAATTACAATTCGATTTTTTAGACGAAATTTTATAACTTTCAGAATTGGAAAAATGAATTATTAAATATTCTTTGCAATTGTGTGTCGAAATTGTTAAATTTAAAATTTACTAGTATAATTATATAATGTGCATATTTTGTACTGAAAAAATCCTTTTATGTTTATAAGGACTAAGCGTTATGAATGATAATAACATAAATTTTACAAACGATTTTCCTTTGACTAAATTGTGTTCTCTGATATTATCACTTTTAAACTAACTGTGAGCTACGCTTAGAGTCAAGCAATTTCTATAGCTGAAAGTGTAAGACATGGAGCAAATAGCGTGGATAAAAAGGGCAAAAATCCTGACACATTGAGCTCATGAGTGCTTGGCCGGGCTATCAATGCCGAACAGCTGCTGTAGAAATTGAAGCAATTTCAACAGACGTTTTCGTTATTGGTGAACTGGCGTTTATTTATTGCTAGTAATCTACCTATCAATTTATGTATTGCATCAATTGCTTGCTGGCCTTTAAACGAGGCCCACATTTAGTTGTTAAACCAACAAGTTGAAAAATCCCTGAATCCCCATATAACACAACAAATTACAGGAACAAACATTCTGGGGCAGGATAAAAGTTGTATAAGCTTTATGTAATAAATCGCATTTTAAATACGCAAAAAAAAAAGAAAACAAACCGAGCAAACAACAAAACTGTCAATAAATACACACACGCACACATGGGAAAACATATGTTGCCAGGATACGATGTACTGAGTCCTGGCTGTGCACAGTGCTCAGCTCTGATGTATTTGCATGCAAAACCGCCTGAAAGTATGCCATATATTTGTACACATGTCACTTTTTATGTTCGTCTCGTGTTGATATTCGATTTTGATGTTGTTTTTGGTGCTGTGCTTATAGGTCTGCACGAAACTGGGCTGGAAGGGCAAGGGCACTGAATGGGACATTTTGCCATTGGTGGTGTCTGCCAATGGTCACGATCCGGACTACTTTGATTACCCGCAGGAACTGATACTAGAAGTGCCGCTGAGTCATCCCAAGTGAGTGTGGCACAATGTGTGCGTGTGTGTGTGTGTGTGTGTTGTCACGAGCCATGCAAACAAGTTATGACACAGTGTATTTAACGGCATTGCACAGCAAACAAAAAATTGTAACTCATTTCTCTCTCTCACCCTCTTTCCCCTCCCCCTCCCCCTTTGCAGATTTGAGTGGTTTACGGATTTGGGCTTGCGCTGGTACGCCCTGCCCGCCGTATCCAGCATGCTGTTCGATGTGGGCGGCATACAGTTTACGGCCACCACATTTAGCGGCTGGTACATGTCCACGGAGATTGGCTGCCGGAATCTATGCGATACAAATCGTCGCAATATGCTCGAGGTAAGTTGCCAACTTTGGCCGACACATTAAACCATTACAATTTCCGATTGAGCGGTGCGCAGGTGAGTGGGAACGGTGCATGTTGCAACTGCGTTATTGATAGCGCTGGGATTGTCCTTGATGTCTTTGTCGCTGGCGCTGCCGCGTTCCGGCGTTCATTTCATTATATGGCGCATAATGGGCGCATCTCCATAAGGATGCTGCCTTTTTTAAATACCCTCTATTATTGAGGTGCACAGATATCTGTAAGGACATCTTCGATTATGTTTGGCATATAATTCCAATCAGTAAAGCAAGCTGGATTAATAGATCAAATATATAACTTAAGAACAGTATTAAGTTGATATGTGCGCTCTCGAGTCAACATTAGTTATATTTATTTTAAGGTGTGCCAGGCTCCATTTAACCTGAATGCTGAGTATCGGCTAGTCGAGCACTCTCGTCAATGGTATTCTTCCGTTTCGTTTATCGCGTTTACTTTGCCGGCATAAAGCGTTTTTCTGGTAAATATTTCTGTATGCATGTGAAAGTGTGCGTGTTTGAGAGTGTGCTTGAGACAGTTATGTGCTCAGCTGGTTGTCAGGGTAATCGAGTACCAAGAAATAAAGTTTCGTTCTCACTAACGGCCGTTGAAAAGCCGCTCAAGCGCATTTAAATTAAATCACTTTCATGACTCTGAGAAGTGCAACATCGAAAGTGTTGCATACGAGTACTCGGGCGTGCATTCAGAGTGAACTAATTGCAGGCAGGCTAGCTCAACATCGGTATTTTAATTATTTGCACAGCATAAAATTTTGATAGATGCGCACTTTCAATTTGCAGGTGTAATTGATTTTCAACACGAACTTGCCATTAGCATACATATACATAAAATGATTCAATTTGATGACAGCCCAGTGCAGAACCATCTATATATTATGAAAGTCCACACGCACATTGGATCACTTTCGATTTAATTTTGATAAGTTCAATATATTGTTATTCAAAAATTCAGAAAGATAGTTTCAATTTATATATGGAATCTTACATAATTAAAATATATTTTCTTTCTTATTATTATTTTTTTATTTTTGGTATGCTTTGATTGATTGGTTTTCATTGATTAGCAGTTAGGAAATGTAGGAATCTGTTTTTCTCAATTACTTTTGGTACATACCTTACGAATCATTTCTTATCATGAACATTTCAAGCCATCAACATTCGTGTTCTGTTTTGGAATTAATGGCATAATTGAAAGCCAGTGTACAACATGTACTGTGGCCGGCAGCAAAATCGACAAATGATTTTAGGCCTATGACCAGTGACCGCAATAGGCTTATAAACAAACGTTGACAGCCACTTGTTGCTGTAGGGGCGTGGCAGCAATCACAAATTTGTGACCACAAAAACCATGGGCTGTAATTCAAAATTCACAACGTCGCCTCAATTAGAGCTAAAAATGGAACACTCCGAAACGAGATAGGGAGCACCTTTGCACTCTGGCACAAGTTGCACTCATAATAACATATTTAATGCGCCTTGCAGACTGTGGCCCTGAAAATGAACTTGGATACGCGAACGCCGACATCGCTGTGGAAGGACAAGGCTG
Source organism: Drosophila robusta (assembly GCA_035043565.1). Taxonomy (NCBI): domain Eukaryota; kingdom Metazoa; phylum Arthropoda; class Insecta; order Diptera; family Drosophilidae; genus Drosophila; species Drosophila robusta. The sequence continues at coordinate 3,047,723 of JAWNMW010000583.1, read as the reverse complement.
TGGTGGAAATGAATATTGCCGTGCTGCATTCGTATCAGAGCCGGAATGTGACCATTGTGGATCATCACACGGCCAGCGAGAGTTTTATGAAGCACTTCGAGAACGAGTCGAAGCTACGGTAAGTATAAACTCGGCCACTGATCGCTTTATATGTGCCTTGTGGTTGGCTGTTCGATACGGGGCGTATGCGCAACATTGCAGTGTTTATGCCGGCGGGCGTCCCTTATGGCACATCCGTGCGGCAAGTTTATGGCTTAACGTGTTTTATTTGACTTCCGGTTTTCAGGTGCGAATTAAATTTATTGTTTTCAATTTGCTGTCGCCATCGTTTTATGTAAAGTGCACACGACACACATAAATGCCGCACAATATGTCAGAAACTTTGTACGCTGCGGGATATGTCAGGCAAGTTGGGGCAGAGTTTGGCTCAGCTAAAGATATTTTATTATATCTTTTTGCATATTATTTACGCAATTGTTGTCGGACTTTTTATCGCATTTATTGGCTTGGTGGGCTATTTATAGGCCAATACCTATCAGATGCCTGACATGTGTAAAGCCATTTTAATTATTGAGTTTGATTACCGTTACATGGCAGTGTTGAATAGCTTTTTATAAAAGTTCCGTTTTAAGTGGTTTTGCAGTTTAATTTTATTAATCACATTTTACATAAATTTACATTATCTTCATTTTTCAAAATGATGAACAAAATAATTCAAGCGATTGTCAGAATCGGAAAATAAATTCTCAACTTTAGCAAAACATTTTTAATTTTGTTTATTTCGCTTTTAAGTTGCATTTTTGGGACTGGCTTATATATTTTGTTTCACGAATAATTTGGGAGCGTATCTATCGAGTTAAAAAAAGAATTTGGTGTGTACTAATTTTTCTCGATATTCAACACTGATGTGTAGAATGCTAATCCTATCATTAAGCTAATTTATATTCTGTCGTAAGTACGATAGGGGAAACCAAAAATGTAACAACAATATTAATTACGCAGCGATTATCTCACGAACGTAAGTAATTTATAGAAAGTTTACACTACTAAACCCTGTTCACTTAAAAGTTAAATATATTTAACTGCGGCACGAAATAGACTGAAACAGTTAAGCCAGTGCTGAAAATACGCTTTGGCTTAAGCCATTTGCTGTCTAAAAATACGTGGCCATATTTCAATTACTGCCAATTTGCATTTTCTAATGCCACACAAAGCGTAACCGTAAACGTTGGGTATCTCCAGCTCGCTTGTTGGCTTCAATTAAGCCGAGGGGTCCTGTGCGGGTACAGAATTGAGGCAGCCATTAGCTCGGGCTGCTGCTCCGTGGCGTTATGTCAATTACAGCCAATAAGCAAAAACAAAGCAGCGACTATAACAATTACTTGATTTCCATGCTTTCTCTCTTTGTCTCTCTTAGGAATGGTTGCCCAGCGGATTGGATATGGATTGTGCCGCCATTATCCGGGTCCATAACGCCCGTGTTTCATCAGGAGATGGCGTTGTACTATTTGAAGCCCTCGTTTGAATATCAGGATCCTGCATGGCGCACGCACGTTTGGAAAAAGGGACGCGGCGAAAGCAAGGGCAAAAAGCCAAGACGTAAATTCAATTTTAAACAAATCGCTCGGTAAGTAGGAGCCCGATTACGAGTGCTCAATGTAAGCGTTGACGCAACTGTTGCCATTACCTTTAACCGTTAAGCATAGCGACCTTTGGCTGATGATATCTTTGGCTTTTGTGTGCATTCTCATCATGCCATGTAATTGTGTGTCGGTGTGTGTGTGCGCGTGTGTGTGTTTGTGCATTGTGAGTGTGGCGTGTCACACGACATAGCATCAGCAGGGATTAGCTTTTAAGTAGATTACATGGATACTGGTTTATTGCTAACGGTTACCGGTTCTCATTCTTCCACCACATTCAGCTCCCCCTTTCGCTGTCAGCATCCCAACTCGTATGACGCATTGCATCATGTATGCTAGATGCCATTGTTGTTTCTTTCTTTCTCGTTTTAAGCTGCTAGCCAGCTTCGGTTGTGTTTATTGCATGCATATTTCATTGGAGTATATGAAATGTTTAAGTTAATTTTCTGCATTATGCATATGCAAAGCTGCCAGCAAAAGTTCCCTTTTCGTTAGAACAATAAGCAGTCAAGAATTAGTTTTTACAAGATATAAATTATAGCTTATAACATTTTTTATTCAGATTATAAATATAAGCTAGAGATAATGTTTTGGCGCCCAACTTAGGACACTGAACGATGGGTATTTTATGAAAGTATTGTATAACAATTGCTTAAACTTAAAACTAAAAAAAACTAGTAGATTAATAAAACAAAATCTTAAATTACAAATATTATGTGTGGCGCCCAATGTGTGACATGAAACGATTAATTCCGACTGCAAAGTACATTGACTTACTTTACTTTATTAATTACTTGCAATCAAAACGATCCGATGTTGCTATAAAAAGAACCAAACAATTGCTTTAAATGCTGAAAAAATTTAATGTATAAAGAAACAAACAGATTGTTGTTTAATGAATTGTTAAAAACTGCTATTTTAATTATTTAATGACCACACTTAAAATCGTTACTGATTAATGAAGTTGTTGGCTCGTTTCCACGTTTTCATAAGCTTATTAATTTTCATTTATCGCAATTGCACCCGTCGCTTAACTCAACAAGTTACAACTGGGTTGGCTTATATACGTAAACGTAGATTGGAGCTCGGGCGTTGACTGTCAAAATGGCAAAAATGAAATTCATTAAAAAGTTGTCAATTAACATGTTAAAATCGTTATTTATGCGAGTGCGAAAACACACACACAAACATTTTACATTTAAAACGAACTTGGGCAAAACTTTTTATCACTGCTTAAATGAATTGCAAAGTGCATTAAATACACATACAAATGTATATAGTATGTATGTGTAGGGCCATAATTAAGTTTAATTGTTTCAGCACGCGCGGGCTCAGCTCGGCTGCTGATGAAATGGAATTAAATCAGCGCTGACATCGACAACTTTATGAAAATTAAATTATGTTGCGCACAAAAGTATGCAGCGAAATGTGAGCCACGACGCCATATTGAATTACAGTTAAACTGCCTATAAGCATCCGCATACACAGCGCTATTCCAAGGCACAAATACGAGTAGTTCAGTCCACGTCACGAACAGCATCTGAACAACAATGCCCCACGACCCTTAAAGCATATGGGATGTCGGGGTCTGTAAGTTAAAGACTCTGTAAATTGTGATAGCAGGCAACAGCAGACGTTTTGTGCCTTCATCCTGTTTGCTTCGCAATTTTTAGACTATGCATTAAAATTTCATGTGTTTGCGCTTTAAGCTAAGAACAACAAGGAGAGTAGCTGCTTTGATTATAGCTGAACTCAACCAACGCACTATGGAGAATTTGTGCTGTTTTTCTGACAAATACTCATTCTAAAAGTGCCCACAAAACTTTCATTTTGACTTAAATTGAGCTTTGTACACAATTATGACGGGCTTGCATTTAATTAATTTTTGATTATATTTTGAATTCAAAATGAAAAACTTTTGCTGATTATCTTTGATTTAAAACTATAAACTTTAAGCCATTCCCTTTTTATCTTTATCCTTTTGCTTTTCCTTGGTCTCACTCAGAGAATAAAGCCGTACTTAAATTTTTGCACATGAGAGAATGAAAAACCTTAAAGAAAATTACAAACAGAAATTTGTTGATTTAAACTAAAAAATTCGCTCAACATTTTTTTTGAAATTTTTGAAACAAAATCGGTTAATTTTGACCATAGTCCATAGCCTGCTGCTGTGCAATAAAAGTGTTGCAGCCATTTGATTATTGACAGGACTATAAGTGTGCACATGTGTGTGTGTGTGTGTGTGTGCCGAACGTCTTTTAAGCAATTTATGCCATACTTATAGACTATTTTCCAATTATATGGCATGTCAATCAAGGAGTCCTTATGGTCCATATATGTGTATATTATGGTACTCTTATAAAGGCTTCTGAAGTATAATGATGCTTTTGCTGCTGACTATGCTTAAAGTGCTCGACGCCCCTTTCACAAAGCTCGTAACTAGCTGCATGAATATGCATATATAGTTAGATACATACATATATGAGCAATATATATACACACTCACACTCTTTTACTTGTGCCCTTTCCTCTCCTTTGCAGTGCTGTGAAATTCACATCGAAATTATTTGGACGCGCTCTGTCGAAACGCATCAAAGCAACGGTTTTATATGCCACCGAAACGGGCAAATCGGAGCAATATGCGAAGCAATTATGCGAACTCTTGGGACATGCCTTCAATGCACAGGTGAGTTAAAGGCATTTACTGAAATAAATAAAGAAAACAGGAAATTTAACTAAAATTCAATCTGAATTTATAATAGAATTTAAGAAAATTCTTCAGGCAAAATTTTTTAAATATTTATTCACCCAAATTTCATATTTATCTACACAAGAAAAATGTGGCGCAGTTAATTGAAATTTAATATTTAAAAGAAATAAAAAATTGGCTTTTCGGCGTTCGAAGCAAATGCGCAACATGGTTAAACTTAATTTATGAAATTTTAATGTATTTAGCTAAAAGTTAGGCAAATTACGAAAAAGAAAGCACCAACAACATAAATTTCAAGCACATGCATATATTAAGCATACGTCATGCGTAACAAAAACAACCTTAATTTGACATTAAAAAAAGTCGCTGCGGACTATCCTAAAATAAACTGCAACCTGCGACCTATCCAAAATGCCACATTATACAAATTAGCATAAGCCCAAATTATGGTTGGAAATATGGCAGCTTAATGTCCAGCGGTGGGTCCTGCCGTGTTGTCCGTGTATGTGGGTGAGTGTGTGTGTGTGTGAAAGCGGATGCTGGGCATAAAAAGGCGCTGTCTATTGCCTCGAAAACTAGATAAGCGGCCAGCACCTGTGACAAACTCACACACACACACATGCATCGCTCATTTGGGCTGTTTGCGTGTTTCAACCAGGTCAAGATACTAATGACCACAAAAGTGTTGGTTTAAGCAAGTAGCTGCTTTAATTTCGCTTACGACACTAAACTGTTTATTCATTTAGGTATATTGCATGTCCGACTATGATATATCCTCCATTGAGCACGAGGCGTTGCTAATTGTTGTGGCCTCCACCTTTGGCAACGGAGATCCGCCGGAAAATGGCGAGGTAAGCTATTCATTAATGCCGCCTATTCAAGATATCGCCCAAACTAACCAAATACTTAATTAATGTATGAATTGTTGAGCTCTCGCACTAATGACATCAAACGTGAACTTTGTGCTTACAGCTGTTCTCGCAGGAATTGTATGCCATGCGTGTGCAGGAGTCGGGCGAGCACGGCCAGGATTCCAGGTGAGTGTTGAGTGCTGTGAGTCAATATATTTTTATGCCTTTAACTCTGACCTCGTCCTTTGTTGGCAACATTTTTTTTGTGGCTCTGCATAAATTTCATATAAATCAATTTGGCTGCGTGCCTGCTCAATATTGGCAACAGAAGCGGGCTCGTTGGATAAGGTTTTGCTCAGTTTAATAAATGAGGGTTTACAAAGGTCGCAACTAAATTGCTTTTTAAGCGAGAATTGCATAATTTGTTAGCCATTTGCCTTTTATTATCTGCCTAACAATTTGCAATTTAAAAAGTGCGCCTTGTCAATATGAAGTTTGTATTTTATTTTAGTTTATTTTATGTAAATTTTTTTTTAAAACTTCTGTCTAACAAAACTCACAGCAAAATTGAGATTTGGCGCCCAACGTTGGACTTCAATGCCCAAGTTTTGGCTAACATAATATTGCAATATATCGCAAAACTTTAAGCTTTTTATAATTAAAAGTATTTTTTTAATTTTATATTTGTGCTGTTGAATGCCTTATAACCAATTTTTTTATTACTTAAATATTTTTGCAATTTACCGAAGGCAAACGGTTTTTATAAAAATATATTTAAAATGATTAAAAAAATGAAATAATTAAATTTTTGTACAGGGCTCGGTAAACTCATTTATTGAATCGGTATTTGGGTTGAATTTGGGTCACAATTTTGCAGACACATATTTCATTGTTGTATTATTAATTGGCATTGCTGGCTGTTACCGTAATTCTCTTATATTTTTTTGGTTACCATGCCACCAGATGCTTTAAAGCACACACATACATGTACGCAACAGTTAAGTGTGTGCCGCTTGGGAGCGCAGCGAAATCCGCGCAATTTCCCCTTCCCACCGCACCAGGCCCCAAACAATAACAATAATTTTGTTATTTCGATATTTCCGAGGGGGGTGCGTGTGTACGTCTTACATATGCCATGAGTTATACTCTATAAAAAACGAATTGGAGGTGTTCTTGTTTGTGAAAAGTGAAGAAAAATATCGTTTCTGACTTTGACGCTGACGTGAAATGAGAAGCGTATTAAAAGAAATTTGGAGTATAATTTATCGATCGATCATTTTGTTTACAATTTATAATGATATTGTAAAGTTTAATAAGTACTTAAATTTGTTTCACGTCAATCAGTCAAAGATTATTTCGAATTTTGCTAAGATCCTATTCCTAATTTAGACTAGGATCCCTTAAGGCATTAAAATTGTGTCTGTCTTTAATATGCTGCAAACCTAAATTCATTATAAATATACATTTTTTCTAAGTTCATCGGAAACCTACCCTTTATGGGGTATGTTTGTAGTCAGCCTGCCGCAATAGCTGTGTTGCTTCTTTTTTATGATGTAATGGGGATTTCCGCTTGACAGCTTTGACAACTTAGTGTACACACATCCAGACTTACCCACAGACACACACACACACATAGGCACACACATACACGCATATGTCTAAATTTATACGCAAAAGGGAGCTGTTTTTCTTGAAGATGATATTGAAAATTCATATGGAAGATGGGCAGACTTGTGCACATATTGACAGGCACACGCATGTACAGACTGTGTGTATGTATGTGTGTGTTGGTATATTTGGCAATTCAATAAAACATGATAAGCATCGGCAGTAAAAAAATGTCCTGCGGCCGTTGTGAATGTGACGCTTTGTGACTTTAAACGCTACCCCGGTGTGTATTTCGTATGATATATTAAAAAATAAAATTAATACGCGCTAAATTTTGTTTGTGTTGTGTGTTGTTGTAGCTGTTCAGCTTGTTTATCAATTTGTATTTTATGATAACAATGCTGAAAGTCTCTCCGTCTGTTTTATTGTGTTGGGCACTTGGCATGTCAGCATAAACCAATTAACATGATTTATCATTGCTTTTATATGATCTCATATTAAATTAAGTAGGCCTCAGTTTTGGCTGCTTGCTGCAGATAAATCAAAGTCGGAGGCGTTAATTAGCTGGCTACCAATTTTTGATTTAATATTCGAGAAGTGGCTACTCATTAGCTTGGCAATTAGATATATTTCAATATTTTGGCAATTTGATTATACTGTAAGACGAGCTACCACTTAGCAGCTAATGCTGCAGCAGTCGACTTGTCTTTGGGGCATACGCTGCGTATGAGCAACAGCTGAACAGATTTCCACGCCTGCGGCTGATTTGTGAGCTTGCTTGGCTGCTTTTCCGGTTCAATGAGCGCCTAGGGCTCTTCTCGCTACGGAAATTGCTTGGCTGTTAATTGTTTGCCTCAATTGATTTCATGCTCAAAGTCAAGAATGCGAAAAGTTGAACAACGAGTTTCATGTCCCATGCCTCATGTTGCAGCTTGTTGTATGCCATGCGGCAAGATTTTGACTGGCATTAAAACTTTACAAACTAGTTGCCAAATAACTTTCAAATAGTTTAAGTGCCGCAGCTGCTGTTCAACTGCATTCTGGCCCAATTCAATTTATTTTCAGAGTCTCCAGAAAGTCTGTGGCCGAGCGCAGTTTGTCAATTAATTACCAGTAATATTTAATATAGGACAGCAGGTTAATTTGATTGTGTGCGGTTCATTAAATAAACATTTCATGTAATCATCGGCTACGGTTCAAAAGTGCACAATCATCAGTGGCCTTTGGCCTTGTCTTGGCCACAGCTCCTGTGTTTGTCAGCTTAAGTGAGTCACTTAATTGCTGTCTATTATGCCATCAACGCCTGTAAGTGTCCTTTCAAGTGTCACCCAAGACAGGTTGCTTATCTGTTTGTCCTGTATATATGGTGTGTGTGTGTGTGTGTGTGTGGGCGTGGGTGTGACTGCCGCATCCGCATCCTGCAAGCTGCAACTGCCGCTGCTTGAGCGCACAAGTGGCACTTAGCCAGTTAGACATAATCATCATCGTTATTATTATCATTCTTGGAAAGCGAACGCACACTGGCTGCCATAATAGTGTTTTTTATGTAGATGCTACCTATCAACTCACTTTGCATAATGAGGGAACAAGCTACTTGAATGAAATTGCAATAATAAATTTAAAGCAAAATAAAAATATGTCGCAGACTGCATACCCTATTAGATTTAAGCACATTACATCCCTAAACGGGATACTTTGTTCGCTTGGGTTGTTCAGGCACGTTGGATTAACTGCTAGGCTAGTGATAAAAGTCGAATAACTGTTGGCAAAAAGGTTAGTTATTTTTACCGTTTGAATATCAAATCGGTTGTTTTTCACAAACACGTAGTAAATGGGGGAATTAACAAATAACATTAGACATATTTTTAATCCATAGTTTCGAGTTTCGAGACTGATGAATTTTAATTAAACTTTACGCCTCACTATATAGTGCTACATCTAATTCCTTTTTTCACACGTTTCCTTTTATTACAATCTTTTTGTTTCTTTTCATATTTATTTCAAACTTAGTGTCACTTTTTTAACTCAGCTCCAACTGGTTACATCTATTCTCTAAGGTCCTTTCTTGGCTTCGCTTACGCGACTCTGTAATATATTAATTATAAGACATAAATTATATAACAAAGTTTTTCTGGGACTGGGTGCGCTGAAAATCAGGAGAAAAAGTAAAATAAAGAATGAGAAGTGAAAAAATAATATAAATTAAAATAATACTATTGGCAATAATTTTTAAAATAATTCATTAAACCGAAAAATAATATTTGTCCTATCACTTGAAGTTCAAGTAATTTAACAACGCTCAATTGCTATAACTCGCAGCTTATTGTTGAGTATTGGAATTTACTTAAGAATCCTCCAACTTTCGTGATAAATTTTATCAGTTCAGCCAACTACTTGCAGAGTGTAGTTAATCCAAATTGAAACGCTTCAACACTTTGCAGCGGCATTTCGAGTGCACAAAATAATTAAGCGTAGACGTTGTCTGGAGGCCACTTGAGTAAAGTGGGGCGCCAAAAAGAAGATGGAAAAGTGTTGCCTGCTTTTGGGCACTAGGCGAATTTATGATGGTGATTCCCGGAAAAGAAACAGCCAATTTGCAGTGCAGCTTGGCAGCGTTTTAATTATGCCACAGATTCCCTGCGCTCCTCTCTTCATACACTTAAATTTTCTACTTTCACCGTTTGTCCTGTTTACTTTTCCGTGTGTTTTGTTGTAGTTGCGTTTTTGCCACCTGCCGTTGCCTTAGCTGTAGCAAAGCTGTAAATTACGACACTCTTTTCACGCCAAGCTGCACTTTTGGGCTGTCTGATGCACAGCAACAGCAGAAGCAGAAGCAGCATCAGCAGCAGCAGCAGCCTCGTGCTGTGCCCCAGCGATATTTGAGATGTAACGAGGATAACGTTGCGCCGTTTGTCTGTTTGTTTGTCCGCCTCTGTTTCTCTGTTCAGGCATTTGTCTGCGTGCTGATTCTCTCCATGTTTTTATTGTTATTGTTGCAGCTGCTCAGGTAGTTGCTGCTGCTGCCGCTGCGATTAAGTTGATAGGCGGCACGCAGCAAGCAACACGCAGCTTTGCAACTCAACGCCGGGCTACCTTGATGAATTGCACATGTTGCTAAGCGCTGGCACAGTGGAACAGGTAGTTCAAATATTACAATAAAAATATATAATATATAAGATGATAGCTAATCTTAATAGTTGTATACAGTTTTGAATTTTCTTTTAAACAGAAAAGTGAAAACAGACAGGAAATCTTAATCTGAACTGAAGCTATGAACTTTCAAGAATTCCTAATCTTAATTGTTTTTTAATGTTGTACCATTTCAATATAAAATAGCGATTAAGGAATGAACAAGCCTAAAATGTATTATTGTTTTTCTATTTCACTTTTGAAACAATTTACATGAATAATAACGATTTGTATATTTTTTTGAATTCTTGATAGAGCTAGTCAATCTGTGACCTGGTATATCTGTATATTATTAGTATATAATTTCAGATGTCCCAAAATCTCAACACATTTCTGTGCAATTTATTAATTAACAGTATTAGCGATAGTATTTTAAAGCTTACAACAAGTGGGCTTAGGTCAAAAATATCCATATTTACAAAAATACGAAAACAATTTATAGAAAAAGGATTGAGTCTAAATTGAAATCCAATTTGGTCGTGGTTTTATACTCCATGTATTCAGAATAAATATTAGTGGCTTAGAGATATAAATCTTAAAATCGTATAATATGAAAATAAAAGTATAGTTATTTCAAGTGGAAAGATTCCGAAAACCCCAATTTTCAATCATTCATGCGCTTTCAAAGAGTTTTTTCAAATCGCATTTCTTATAACTTTTAATTAATTGAAAAATAGCTAAGTCTTTTGGTTGTATATTTAATGGATAAGTACAATTTAAAGTGTCTAATAAATTTTAATAAGTGTTTTAATAAACACTTTACCTATGTAAAGTATATTTACAATCTAAGGAAGGGAATTATTTCTTGAATTGTGCATAGCATTTAGAATATAACTGAAATTAGGAAAATAGTTTTTATCTTAAGGGAGCGTAACTTAGAACAGAGCATTAAATTAGTGTATATTGCTGTTAATTTGAATTGCTTATGATTTTGCTTAGATTAGAAAGAAAACATTCGCTGCGGCAAACCTGCCAAATGTATAACAAATAGTTATTTATTAAAATCGATTGACACTTGGCGAATACTCATCGTAATCTCTGGCTAATGCAAATGCAATGCTTTAACTCCGTTCTGGCTGGGGGCCAGCCATCTGTGTGCAACATTCTGTTAACAAGCTCTTACGGCGTGTAAGCTCTTCCCCAGCAGCTGATGCGCTGGGCGGGGTGGGGTGGGGCGTGGCGGGGCGGGGCGGGGGAGCACTTGGCAGCTGATTATGTTGCAGCCAACAGGTTTTTACGATGCGCCAAAGCCATAAACTTTTGACCCAAAGCCAAGTTGAGCAGCAGCTCAAATAGTTTTAAACGCATCCGCCATCAGCGATGGCCCCAGACCAAGGCCAGGACCTAGAAAGCCGGACCAAGGACATCGCCGAGCCAGCTGCAGTTGGCAGTGGGAAAGTCGAGCGCTGCGCTGTATTTTCACCAGCAGGCGGATTTCTGTTCATTTCTCTGGGCTGTGTTCTCTAAAAACTGCCACTGTTCATTGTTGAATCATCACTCAACGTGTGGACGGTGGGTGGGTGGGACACGGGACACGGGTCATGGGGTTTTGGGGCATCTTCGGTTAGCTACAGGCGGGCACCACATGCTGTGGCCGCTTCTGCTTGTGCTTCTGCTGCTGCTGACGAGCTGCTGACGAGCGGATGATTACGCTTTTTAGCAATTGCCTTGCCGGTTGAGTCTAAATTCAAGCCCAGGCCGAGCTCCCCCAGTTCCAGTTCCACTCTGTGTCGCAATCCAAGGCGACGCCTCCTCCACCCTGTGCTCATTTTATTCGGGGCTTCTCCTTCTTGGGCAACATCAAATGACAAGCGTAATAAATGTTGTGCTGTCAGTTATGCACGTAGACGTGTGTTGCTTTTATTGTTGTTGCCTCCATGCTGCCGTGTCCTTTGCCTTTGTCATTGGATAACAAGGGGCGCACTGCTCACGCCCACGCCTTTTGTTTGGGCGTCTTTGTGATATTTATTACGAGCTGAGTGGGCAGAAAAACGCAACATTTCAATTTCTAACTGGCCTGGCGTCTCTTTCTCCCAACTACTTGTCATTAGCATCGGTGTCAGCTCGTCCAAGTCCTTCATGAAGGCCAGTTCGCGCCAGGACTTTATGAAATTGCCGCTGCAACAAGTCAAGAGAATCGACCGCTGGGACTCGCTGCGCGGCTCCACCTCGGACACCTTCACGGATGAGACGTTTGGACCGCTCTCCAACGTACGCTTCGCTGTCTTCGCCCTGGGCTCCTCGGCCTATCCGAACTTCTGCGCCTTTGGCCAGTATGTGGACAACATTCTGGGCGAACTGGGCGGCGAGCGTCTGCTGAAGATTGCCTACGGCGACGAGATGTGCGGACAGGAGCAGTCGTTCCGCAAGTGGGCGCCAGAGGTGTTTAAGGTGAGTCTATAAGATAACGATTTTTAGTGAATAACGAAATTGAGGAAAGCCAATAGTAATATTAAGAAAATGTATTATAAATCTTAAGTAAAAGTCATATTATTTTCTTTTTACAATTTTTATTAGTATATATATTTTTTAAATATGTATATAATATACACCTACACTTTTTTGTTTCTTTTTATTTTCCATTGAATGGAGAAAATTAGCCTGTGATACTAAACATAATAATTTTTGAAAATGAAAGTGATATAATTTATTTTAAGTATTAAATGATATTAGCTAGAAAATGGAGAAACAAACATAGTTTGAATAACAATAAGCTATTTAGATAAAATTTTAAAAATTAGCATATAGTGCATATTCATAGCAAATGCTTCAGAACGCAATGCATTGGAACAAACGTTTTCTGGTTAGTTCATATAATTAGTAGTACTAAATAAAATTAAAATTAAGTAGAAAAAAACAGTCTAGGAGTCTGTTATGTTAACAGTTTTATGGCATTTGTGTATTTATATATCATGTGAAATATATGTTATGATAAATTAATTTACAAAGAAGAAAAGTTTTTATTTTATTTTATTTTGAAAAGCAAATAAATTTTTTAACAATTCGATGCCGACTTTATGAAAATTCCATTTTCGCCCTTTAGCTAGCCTGTGAGACGTTCTGCTTGGATCCGGATCAGAGCCTGTCGGATGCATCGCTGGCGCTGCAGAACGAGTCCCTCACCGTGAACAATGTGCGTCTGGTGCCCTCGGTCAGCAAGGTCTCGCTGGACAGCGCGCTCTCCAAGTACCACAACAAGAAGGTGCACTGCTGCAAGATAAAGGCACAGCCGCATAATCTCACCAAGCTGAGCGAGGGCGCCAAGACCACGATGCTGTTGGAGATCTGTGCACCGGGCTTGGAATACGAGCCCGGCGATCATGTGGGCATCTTTCCGGCGAATCGCAAGGAGCTGGTGGATGGGCTGCTGGAGCGTCTGGTGGGGCGTCGACAGTCCCGACGAGGTGTTGCAGCTGCAGCTGCTCAAAGAGAAGCAGACCTCGAATGGCATCTTCAAGTGCTGGGAGCCCCACGACAAAATACCACCCGACACGCTGCGCAATTTGCTGGCGCGCTTCTTTGATCTGACGACGCCGCCGTCGCGGCAGCTGCTGACGCTGCTCTCGGGTTTCTGCGATGACAATTCGGACACGGAGCGACTGCAGCTGCTGGTCACCGACTCGTCGGCGTACGAGGATTGGCGTCACTGGCGCCTGCCCCATCTGCTGGACGTGCTGGAGGAGTTTCCCTCGTGCCGACCGCCCGCCTCCCTCGTGCTGGCCCATCTGACGCCGTTGCAGTCGCGCTTTACTCCATCTCCTCGTCGCCGCGTCGCGTCAGCGATGAGATTCACCTGACCGTGGCCATAGTCAAGTATCGCTGCGAGGATGGTCAGGGCGAGGAGCGGTATGGCGTCTGCTCCAACTATCTGGCGGGCTTGCGAGCCGACGACGAGCTGTTCATGTTTGTGCGCAGCGCTTTGGGCTTCCATTTGCCCGCGGACCGCAGTCGTCCTGTGGTCCTCATTGGACCCGGCACGGGCATTGCGCCCTTCCGATCCTTCTGGCAGGAGTTTCAGGTGCTCCGTGAAGTGGATACCGCAACATCGTTGCCGAAGCTCTGGCTCTTTTTCGGCTGTCGTAACCGCGACGTGGACCTCTATGCCGAGGAGAAGGCGCAACTGCTGCAGGATCAAATCATGAATCGGGTGTTCCTCGCACTGTCCCGGGAACCAGACATACCCAAGGTAAGTTTAATGGAGGTCAAACAATGAAGTAGAAGTAAAGTGAGTGGTAGTCATCAATGCTTGATTATTATTTAATTAATTACAAGGATCTGTGCATAATTAGAGGATATTTCAATTGTTGGCTCTAGGAATTAAATAGGAAGAAATAAGAGTGATACTTGAAAGTGAAAAAGCTTTTAAAGCTTTTTATTATATTTTCTATATAAAGTTAATGTCATTTAAACAAAGTTATTGTTTATGTTTTAAGAAGATTAAAGATTATTTCTTATCAATATTTGATGAGCATAAACTAATGAATAAATTGCGTGAAATGAAAAAATGATGTGATGTATAAAAACTAAAAAGTATAATTCAATTTAAATGCTTAAATTTAATAAAAGAGGTTTTTAGCTACCGATATACTGCCATACAAGTAAATGATTGTAATCAATTATTAATTATCATTCAAAAAACGTATTAGACTGCTATAATTGGCATTACCATACTCGATATGAAAAGTAGGCTCATCAGATATGTTCAAAGAACGGGGATTGGATAACAGTTCTTATTGATTATCGATTGAGTTAACTATACAATAAAATAAACTTGATCTGCAGTTCGTTTTATGAGAAATAAAATAAAATGACTGAGAAATGTGTAGGGAAATAAAAAATGTTGATTTTAGTTTTACTTTTCTGTCACCCTTCTCCAGCGTAGGCGCCGTTTAGTGTAATTTAAATTGTTGGCACTTTGATTTGACTTTGATAGAATTTATCCCGTTTGAAATTGTTTAGCCAGAACGAACATTTGTTTCAGTTACGCACAGTGCTCTGGGCAGGGGGAGTGTATGTACTTGGTTGCCTGTCATTTTATACGAGTTTTTCTTTTATTTGTGTGCTTGCAGACATATGTACAGGATCTGATTGAACAGGAATTTGATGCGTTGTACGATTTGATTGTGCTGGAGCGGGGCCATGTGTATGTCTGTGGCGATGTCACAATGGCCGAGCATGTTTACCAGACCATCAGGTGAGTTACGAGTGAACTAAGTTTAGTTCTTAGTTTTCTGTTTAGCTTGATTGCCTTTGTGCTGTGCGCAGGGGCGGCAACGGGGCGTGGCTGCATCAGCGCCATGGGCGTTGCTCTACTGGGAATTTACTTTGAAATGTTTTGCGGTCGTTTTGACAACATTTTGGTTTTTTCTCTGCCATTTGACTTTTATGTTCTATGCTTTCTATACGAGCTCTTGATTACGTGCATTATTGTGAAATATGCCCGTTCATCTGTAGGTAATGGCATTGTTGCAGATTTGGGGGGATTAGCACAAATACGCACATTCATATCGACAATCAAAGTATGGCCATAGAAACTTCAGTTTCTCCTCTAAATTCATTTGCACTATGTTCTATTGTTTGATGAGCTCATTGAGTTCGAATCTAATCTTAAGCGGTTTATGTTAATTGAAATTTCGGAGGAAATTATGTTCGTACACTTAAAAAAAAAATACAAAATACAGCCATAATGAATATAGCTACTTAATATATAATTACATAAAATAATTTTATAAAACAAAAAGGTTCTACACCAAATTAGAAAATTCTGTAAATTTGTTCCGTGTTGTTTTTATTAAGATAAAAGAAAATATACTTTTTAATCATTTTGCTCTTTTTTGTGAGCAATTTTTTACTCGTTCACAAGGGGAAACAGTATATTGGGGTTCTGTAATGTCCGTCTGTCTACAACATGATTAAATTGATAAAAGCAGAATATTTCCTACAATATTAAAGCTACAATCGCCAAATTTGATATGTAGATTGCTGATGAACCCCTCAAGCAAGAACGCCCCCCAGCGCCCCGCCTTAAAATATCGGAAATGGTTTGGAATATTTGGAATATGTACTATTGGAAAGCTCTCCGAAACATCGCACGTACATGGTAGAGGACAAACCATGAACAAAATGCCTTCAGATGTGAAAATCGGTTCAGTTTTAACAAAGTTATGGGCGTTTGAAATATGGGAGCTATGGATCCGAGAGATTTATATGTCAAAATTTTTGTAAATTTTTTCATGATTTTTGACAAAAAATTTGACTCCCTCAGAATCGGTTTTAATGTTGTTTTTTATACTAATTGTGACTACCACAATCGATTAAAAGTAGAAATACCGGATTCTTAATTTTGAAAAAAAAAATTTTCCAAAATGAGTAAGGGGGGTACATGCTTTTTTTTTCCAAAAAATTCAAAAAAATTTATTTTTAATAATGCATGTATTTTAAATGCAGAATCAATCTAGAAGATAAACCATGAACAAAATGCCCTCAGACGTGAAAATCAGTTCAGTTTTGACAAAGTTATGGGCGTTTGAAATATGCCAGCTATCGATTCGACCCCCTCAGAATCGGTTTTAATATTGTTTTTTATACTAATTGTGACAACCGCAATCGATGAAAAATGGAAATTCCGGATTCTAAATTTTGAAAAAAATATTTTATTGAAAATGAGTAACTACTGTGTAGTGTGAACGTGTATTACGCAGTCGGATACGTCCGACTGCAACGTTCTTACTTGTTTTTATTAAAATAAATCATAGATACGTTTGCAATCAAAATTTGTTTAAGTGTAGCGCTCGGCTTAGCACGCTCACTTTAATTATCAATGCTGCTAATTACCGTTTGTTTATAAATGTACTCAGACCAAAGCAGACAAACTTAAATACTTCAAGGCATTAAATTTTTGTGCACGTTGCTTATTTCAAATATGTTTCTTTCACTTGGCAGGAAATGCATTGCTAGCAAGGAGCACAAAACCGAGGCGGAAGTTGAGACATTTTTACTCACATTGCGCGTAAGTATCCTCTAACTAAACCAACTTAAACTGCACGTATAAATAACATAAAGCAAGTGCGAGTCTGAGGAGTTAAGTGCAAGGAGCTCCACTTCCGTCGTCACATGCGGCGTATGCGTACTTTGTGTGACCTTAGTCGTTAGGGATGAGGGGGCAAGCCCGCAGGCAAAACTTTGCCGGCTGTTTGCAGCTCCTTTAACTGCATAAATGCATTTTTTTCTTTAAAAATGCAAACGTTTGTCGACAGTTACAGCTGCTTTATTGGGGATGCCCTGTGGTAGAGTAGAGCACATGTTCTGTTTACATAATATGTAAAGAACTTTGCAATTTCAGGGCATGTTGTGTAAAATATACAAATAATAAATTTAAGGTTTATAAAACAGACAATAATTGAAAGTTTCATTATAAACTTTACACCTACTTTAAGCAATAAAACTGTAAAATATCTAAAAAAAAACCCAAATACTATTTAGTACTTACATTGTCTTATTTAATATTGGTTTAAGCGTTCATGAAGTATTTAGCACAATCTTCAGTTTATTTATTTATAAAATGTAATTTTAAATGGAAACATTAATGAAAAAAATATAAAAATAACTTATTAAAAATCATCTCGAAAAGTTGGACACCAATTAAACAATATTTATATTGAATTAAAATTCTTGATTCTACGATTTCACTCCCGCAAAATTCTAAAGCTAAGAAAATCTTGAGTATGCTAGGATGCAAGTTCATTAAAGGGCATCTGCTAGTTGTTCGCTTTATTGAGAGTGCGTTTTAGTTCTGTGTTTGTTTTGCTATTTTGCTTGTTTGCCCCTCTTGACAGCCACAAATATGATGACGTTTACGCTTTTATTGCGAGTATTTTATTATACCCACAACTTTGCTTATATGTTTGCTTTCTTTGGCACACACAGGACGAGAACCGCTATCACGAGGACATCTTTGGCATCACGCTGCGTACTGCAGAGATCCACACAAAGTCACGTGCGACTGCAAGGATTCGTATGGCATCGCAGCCATAGTAAGGATAACGAAAATATCCTTACGCTTAGGCACCAAGGAATGTGTTTTACTGTCACACTTTCTTCTTTAGGATGTTTAAGAAATAAGATTGAAAAGTTTAAAGTGATTATAACATATTTATTATTATTAATTAATGCAATTAGACATTATTTAAATATAAACTTCATGTAATTTTGTTTAAGTTGGAAATTGAATGGAAGCTGATAAATAATTACTTACTATTAAGCAGTAAATTGAGTTATTTGATAAAAGTGTTATCGAAAGCCACAGTTCACATTATTTGCTCACAATAAAGCTTTTATTGCCCACCGTGTTCCCAGTTCCCTATGCTTCATCATGTAAATTCATAAGAAATAATTACACACTCACATAAAATACCAACAAATTGGTAAATTACACTATGGTTTAGCAAAAAATTTAATCAAAATTGATTTTAATGATATCAAAAAAATATGCAAAATAAAATATATACAAATGTTATTTATCCTAATTTTTTAAATAAAAATTAAAAGTTGACGCTTTGCTCATTATAAAAATAAATATAAATATCACAATTTATTAAAACACTTGACTCTATGTACAAACAAATCAAAATTTAAAAATCTAAATGTTTAAATATATATTTCAATAAATCAAATCAAGTTCATTCAATTGGATTATTTACTTGCCTTGGGGACTTCTTATGCAATTTCAGATGCAACGCAATTTAAATCAATTCAATAGCCAAAGTCAAAGCCAAAGCCGAAAAAAGCCGCTGTTAATGCGATAAAATGTTGCAGTTGACATTGGCTAAGCAGCTTTGTTTGAATGAGAATGGCAAATTGATTGAACGAATTTCACTGGAAGTAGGTAAATTGTGCGTAAAATTCCATTTATTGAATAAATAATGATATATTTCAATTGAATAAAGGCGCTTTACTGTCAAGAAATAAAATTTCATTTTTTAATATATGCAATATATATATGTTCAATTATCTTCTGTTACAGTTACTCTCAAACTGTTTATCCTACTTATGGTACCTTTTATACGGTAAGACAGAAGACTACTTCGGGCATTTAGTTGATCGTAAAAAATATATATGTAGATATAGGAAGCAGTTCTGGATGCTTATATTATTTTTCTTAAATATTTTTGTTGTTCTGTTCACATTATATTACGAAATTATTTTATTTTAAATGTTATTCTATTTTCTTATAATCTATCAATGCCAAATCTAAACCCGAGTCATATCGTTTTTCCTCTGCTGGCTTCCTCGTTTTGTTTAGAGTGCACCTATTTTTTTTTACAGAAAAAACATAGACTATATACAAAAAAAAGTACTATTTGCGGCTGCATCAACATTCCATTGGTTCTGCGACTGTTAGTCAATCTGTCTGTTGTTTTGTGGTTGCGCTTGGATTTCAAAGCGTCAAAAGCCAGCAGTTCTAAACAGACTCTTTCCATCCTCATCGTCATCGTCAGCATCATAATCATCTCCAGTTCTCTATGGCTACTGCCTTAGTTGGGCTTAGGGTTCGCCGCTAATCCGATTCTCGCCAAGTATCTGATTTCAATGCTGAAATTGAATTGTGCGCGTTCGCTTGGCTTCCAATTGGTTCTTGTTTTGTTTGAACAACTTCCTCCTTTTATTATTATTTTTGTTTTGCTTTTCTTTTTTTTTTTTTTTTTAAAGGAAATTGGAATTTTATTGAACAGTCGCGGTTGGACTTCTGATTGACATTTGGATTACTGCAGCGCACATCTCTCAATGTCGCTTCATATTTCACGGTCATGCAGGCAGGCAGTTCGGCAGCTTTGTCAAAAACAGACGGCTGGAAAATCTAGTGAAATTTGTAGCACAGTTTTTCTGAAGACATTTGTACATCTATGATACGATGTGCACACTTCCAATGTAATATGGATATTTAAAAAAAAATTTCTTGTAATAAAATTATGTAATATCAGTTAAGATGTGATAATCCCTTTAATTGGTATTTATATATATTGTTTTACAGATTTAAGCGAAATAAATTCATAAAACTGACAATTGTTGATGATGAATTTCAATAACGTAAGTGCGAAAACTCAAATATAATTAGCAATAAATACCTTTATTTCCATATTTATTTAACTTTTTTAAATTATGTTTAATAAGCAGATGTTTCTTTTACAGAAATTTAATGTTAAGTTGTGCTTCAGATCTGTTAACATATAATATCCCTTAAATAGATTGCATCATTTTTTTGGATTTATATAAAATTGTTTTTTTTGCCCAATGCCTGTGGCCAGCTCGCATTTCACATGTAAAGCAATTTTTTAAATTGTGCTTAAAGTATCGTAACATAAGTATTGAGTGTCTCTAGCATTAACAGACGATTTCTACATGCGCTGACCTTTTATTAAAATATGAGGTTGCATTTTTATAGAAATTTGTCAATTCCGCGAAAATTTATCGAGTCGCGTGGCCAAAAGTGTGATTTCTGGTGTCTGAATACGGCTAAAAAACTGCTGTTCTGTTACCTTCTTCTTACATTTTGCTTCGCAGTCGAATCGGTACTGGGAACGCGGTGCTAATGACATGATTAGCAAGATAAGCAACACGCTTAGCACGCAGAAATTAATTAAAAAAGTGCAGTTAGCACAAAAATACTTAAGGCACATGTCAATGGCTTTCGGATGGGGGTTCAAAAACCCAAATCGCGTGATCTTTTTTACGTGGAATCAAGAAATGGGAATGAATTGGAAATACAAATGATGATAAATCTGACTTAGCTTGAATTAGCCAAAGGGTCGCGCCCCCAAGGAAATGCAGCTTAAAGTTCTGAAGCTACGACTTGAAGCTTGCAATAACAAACAACAATAACAACAACGACGCTAGCAACAACAAAGAATTCGACTTTGGCACGCGTCTGAGAAACCAAAGGCTAACCGGCTTTTGCTCTCACAAAATTAATCACCGACTTTCAACGCATGCCAACAACAACAACAACAACAACAAAATCTACAACGGCAACAACAGCCGACATTCCTGACATAATTTCGTGTGTGAGTAAGCAAACGAGTTCGGTTAAAAATTAGACGTCATCAACAGCAGCAGCCGCAGCCGCAGCAGCACCGGCGGCAGCAGCAGCGGCAGCAACTGCCGCTGGGCAACAAACAACAAAGTTGCAGGCGAGGTAACAGCAACAAAAAACAAATTCGACCCGGCTCAGATTAAATGTCCATACAGACACAGACGCTATGACAACGGGGCAACAAAAAAAGAAGCAGAAAATGGAATTTGTAATTCTCAAAAGCAACAGCAAAATATGCAAAAGACGCGAGAAGCAGCAGACTGAAAAAATTTAAATTGAATAAATTTGTTGCGACCACAGAGCGGAAGCAACATGTTGCCAGCGCAACCAGCAACATTGCCAATTTGAGTAGCAGCAACAACAACAAGTGCAACATCAGTAGCTTTACCGGCTTAAGTTTGCGCGAGCTTGGCTTAAAGTTCGCTTCGAACTTGTCAGGAAGCAGCTGCGCTGTACAACGAAGTCTATATACCCTTAAATCAAATGTTAAGCCATGTGCAGCCAATTTTGACTTTAATTATGAAAGGCAAATCTTTACTGAAAATTTAAGACTGCGAAAAAACCGATGCAGGCAACCAGCTGGTCTTTTATTATATATCGGAAATGCCTTTGCCAAACGAACGTTACAAGCATTGCACAAAACTGCGAATACTCTCTTTGAATCCCTGTCCCTCTCTCTCGCGGTCGCGCTCTCTGCAGTTGATAGCGTCGCAGCCGGCTCAAGCTAACATTGCGACTTGAACTTGCGCTCGAGCCAAAGTCGCGCTCATGAGCATGTATGCATGTGTGTGTGTGTGTGTGCGTGAGTGTGTGAGAGCGCGCTTATTTAGTCTGTGTGTTGGAGTGTCTGTTTTAGTTACCGACAGCAACAACACAAACACAACCGCCTGACGTCGACGTCGCTGCGACAACGTTGTGTATGGTTGATTTTAATTTACCTTTGCTGTTGTTGTTGTTGTTGTTATTGCTGTTTTCAGTTTGGCTGCGCGCCTCGCGTCGTTTATTTTAGTTAGTAACGAGATTTCGAGCGCTCAACGTTGGCGACGCGGTTGAAAAATCAAAATCAAAAGCTCGGCCACAGTGCGCACTCGCTAAGTTGATACCACTGAGCGTGTGTGCTTAAATGTGTTTTTGTGCGTGTTTGTGTGTTGGAGCGCGTTGTGCAGACATGAAGTGAATAAGAAATTGGAAAAGCACTAAAACACAAAACGCAAAAGAAAACGCAAAGAAACGTGTTAAAACCAATGAGCAAACCAGCGACCAGCAATAACAACAACAACAACAAAAGCAAAAGCAACAACTAAGTACGTTAATCAGAAAATATTTTAGCCCATTGCGCGCCACATACGAAAAAGCGCGAAATATTTTGTTGGCCCCTATAGGTGTGTATGTGTGTGTGTGTGTGTTGTGTCTGTGCATGTTGGTGGTAACAACAAACAGCACGACAGTTATTATGCATTGCAACTAAAACAACAGCAACAACAAACAAACAGCAACAAAACTAATGCAGAGTTGTTTACTGTTGATTTCGGTTGCCAAGAGTGAAATTATTGAACAATAAATCGTAGGGTGGTATAGCTAGGCACTAGCAATAAAAAATATGTATATGATTTAATTGTATTTAATGTGTGGAAGTGCAGTGTTTTGATTATATTGAATTTCATTCGACTGAAAATTGCACTTAAAGAAAAACATAATTGCTTGCGAAATGAGCTAACCATATATTTTTTCAAGAATATTCTACTCCCATTTTAGAATAAAAAAATTATATTTAATTTATTTATTATTATTTTGGAACATTACACTTTGCTTTTAAATACGAAATAATAAGAAAACTTTAAATCTTAAGGCTTTTCTTATTTTAATTCATTGTTCATTGAAATAAACATTAGAATAAAATGAATTTAAAAATACAGGCTTGAAATTGTAATGCTTATATTTATAAATATTTTGTATTTAATATATTTTATCTAGAGGAATAAAAGCCACATGTGTTCTGCTTTTGCTAGATTTTGTTACTTATAGGAAAC
This sequence comes from Drosophila robusta, assembly GCA_035043565.1. Classification (NCBI taxonomy): domain Eukaryota; kingdom Metazoa; phylum Arthropoda; class Insecta; order Diptera; family Drosophilidae; genus Drosophila; species Drosophila robusta. The sequence goes on along the minus strand of JAWNMW010000583.1, from coordinate 3,024,606 downwards.
ACCCCTAATGTTACTTAACTTCTTATCGGGACAATTTAAATAAAAACAAATATATGGAGACTAAAAAGCCTGTGCTTTTAAATAAAATAAATAATAAACAAATAAAATTCAATCATAAGCTTACTTCTACAATAGTTTTAGAATAACATTTTACGTTTATTAAGAAACCGGATTACATTACATAATTTTTGCCTATTTCTCAGAACAACTGCCGCAGCACTTGCAATTAAGATAACAATAGCGTTCACAATAAAATTTTTAAACTCCCATTTTTAGTATTTGAAGTGCATTGCTTGAGCTTTAAAGTTGAAACTTGTTATAACATGATATTTGATGAAACCATTGAAAAATCTTTGAACCCATCAATGGGTCAGCCAACAAGAAAACAAAAACATTTTTCAAAATATATAAATGTTTTGTTAGTTCGCATTTGACACACTTGAAACGCACTTGAAAATGACGAGACTTTGCAATTATTATCTAAATTTGAAATAAATTGATGGGTTACTAACTGCCTGGCTCAAACAGCAACTGTCAGCGAGTGTTTGAAATATATTAAAAATTTATGAGATTTATTATGTGCACCTATGTACAGCAGCCGAGACCTTACAAGGTTCATTGCTACTTGTCACAAATCTCTATTTTGTTATTTTTTCGTACTTGTTGTTACTTGCCATGTAGGCCGTTTGTATAGATAATAAAACTTTGAGCTTAATGGCATTGTTGCCAGCTACAACTGCAACAACAGCAACAGCAACAACGTACTACAACAAATGTCATGCCAAATTGACGCACGAAGCCGCCAACGCCGCGCGTGTCACCGACGCTGTCTCCGCCTTTTAGCCATGGCTTGTGCACATTTTTGCTCTCTGTTTTGGCTTTTTCGTTGGCCCGCTTTTGTCTGATAACAGGCGTGTTAATTTCTAGTTGCATTTGTATACAAAACCGCATGTTGTCCATTATACTGCAATCTCTGTAAATCATGCAACCATTACAAATGGACGAAAAGGTTAAAGTTCGTCGACGGCACCGTAAAGTGTAGCTTTATTCTAAATTACATTTTTCCACTTTTTCTTTTTCTTTCGCCTAACATTTTTCCGATATTGTAAAATTCTATATGTAGGTTTTCGCATATTTCACTTTTGGAAATCTACCCCTATGAGTTTTTTTGGTATGCACTTGAATTTTTACACACACGGAATATTTTATATAGATTGGATAATAAACACCAAGGTTATGTGTGTATGTGGAAATATGTTCGATAATATTACAGGCATATTTGGAGCGTGGTACAGCGTATCTCCCAGTCGACCACTCTAGAGTCTAGACTACAGCACCCGCTTAATTTAGTGTCTTTTTTTTGTCGCCTCTCTATTTGTTTGGCCAGAGCTAGGTGCGAAAATCGGATACGGTTTAAAGCTTCTCTGATTACTCAATTCATCAATTGATTCTTGGCTTGCGAGCTTATGAAATATCGCACCTAGTTTTTAGCAGATAACTCGGTCAGCTGCTTTTGCTTTGTTGTAGTTGTAGTTGTTTCATTGTAAATTATAAACTTTGCTGCTAATGGCTAAGTTCAAGGTTGAGGATGGCCGTTTAGATAATTTGCAGTTTATTTGTCTGTTTGCCATTCAAAAAGTCTTTTGTACTGGCCGCATTGAACGATGGGGAACGATGTATATGGCGTTTTATAATTATTTCTGTTACGTGAGATTAAGCAAAAAGCTTGGTAACTGGCGCGTTTCTTTATATTTTATGTGATACTTCAACATATTTAAATATCTTTCACGTGTTTCTAGTGAGATGTGGAGAAAGAGACGCTTGTGACGATAGCAAAAAGGGGAGAAGAGCGTGTGATATGATAGCTTATATAGGGCAGATATAGTCAAAGAGAGTTGAGGTTTCCATACGAAATAATTGACAACAATTACAAATAAAAGAGAATTGAAGTAATTTTTAAAAATGAATATACTTAAAAGGTTGAAAGCTTTTGCGGGCTTACTAAAGATAACTTAAAAATATTCAGATAAAGCTATTTCACTCAAAAGGCGTAAAAAGTCTTATCAGATCTATTTAAGTTGTGATTTATGTAGATTATTATTGTTAATGTATTCAAAAATATTTTACCTAAAAGTTTTAATCTGTACAAATTAAGATAAAGTTTTTTACATATTATAAATAATTAAAATGATTAAAATGAATCAGATCTATTCGATTACTAATTAAAAAGATACAAAAACTTTTAAAATGTGTAGTAATGTTGAGTAAAAGTAGCATTGAAAATGTTTTAGTAGTACTTTCCAATTTAGCCCTAACTAAATTCCGCGTAAAATATTAGGAAACTTTTATTTCCAGGAATAAATTCCTTTACAAAAAATAATCGGATAATCTCCATCTGCCCACAGTTCACTTTTGAAACAAAAATAAAAAGGTGAGACGCAGCGGAGTCCGGAATTCGCTTTTATTTTTGTTTTGGCTGGCATTAAGTTCTCGCCTAGTTAAAAATGCTTGTAGCTGATTTTCCAGTTCACTTGAGCTACACTTTTGTTGGCCAACAGCCGACGCCAAAGCGGCTTGCAAATTTCTACGAGGTCTGCGGCCGCTGCGTGTTGTCTGCCGGGCCATAAAACTTCCTGCGTACCAAAAAGCAAAAATGCGTTTCGACTTTGCTCGCAGAAGAAGTAGAAGTGGAGGGAAAAGCAGCAAAAGCAGACGAAAAAAACACAGCAAAACGAATGACAAACGAATAGCCCGTTACCCACAATAAATAAACTTCATTCATAGGCAAATATGAAAAAAATTGGCGAGCCGCTGCAAAAATAGCAAGCATATCCAAGAGCCAGACGCGGACGAGCACAAAAGAAGTTAAAAGGCGCAAAACAAAATAGCAGAAGAAAGAAAGAAACAGAAAATTCATTTAACGCATTTTAACAGCGCTCATTACCGCACACAGCCCAGCCCAGCCAAGCGAAGTCAGGCCAATAAGCAAAACCTAAGCCAATCCAAACCGCAGCAGCCTCACCCAACCTCGCCCATAAGCCCGGCACGTGGACCCATTTAAACTGGTGCAGAGGTGACATTAGTAAGGCGCAAAAATATGTTTTGAATTTTATGAATGAAACGCAAACGTTTCGAATTTGAATTCGCATTGCGAATTCGCGACAACTACGCGCGTAGTACTTAGTTGTGAAAAGTATCTGACAGATACACGGCCTGCATGCGCAATTGCCACCTAAATATTTGCAATATTTCCATACCCTGTATCCACGAGAATGGTCGAAAGGGATTAAGCTGATGCTGATTTAGAAATGAAAAATATTTAAACGTTTATTTTTAATAGTAAGGATCACAAGATAGCTGAAGAGTATATTGTTCCACAAACGTAATATATTAAACCATATAACTTTGCCCTGCGCGATTTTCTTGTCTTGCTAATATACCTTCAGAATATTTTGAATTATTTGCTAAGAACGGTATAATCGATATTCATAAGATATGCCTGTACAAAAGACATAATAGATGACAGGTCACTAAGTTTGTCTTGTAAGCCATCGTCAGACACAGTATTATCATATGATTATGAAAATGTGTTTGTAGAATAAGCGATAAGTAAAAACGTTTGTGCTGTTTTTGCAGGGTATCCCCTAGCTGAACACTTTTTTGTACCGCAATCTGATTGTTTGGCTTTAATTAAATTGAAAACGGCAGCTTGTGTACAACGCCCTCGCCTCGCCACGCCTCACCTCAGCTCATTTTGTTATCTCAGCTACCAGTTACAAAAAAAGAAGCAACACACCCACACACACACATACACTTAAGCAGCCACAACGGCAGCGCAAGAAAATCAACAAAATTTTGCACAATTTCAGCTAAAATTTGTTAAATTGCGCGTGCAAAAATATGTTTATAATGAAATGCATAATTAAATATATACGAAGCATGTGAGCAAGAGAATTAATACAATTTTTGTACAGCCTCAAACGTGCAAACATTAAATAATTAAATTGTTAAACGCATTAAATTCGATTATAAATAATAAATTGTTTAATTCACCGTGTGTCGATTCACCAGGAAATCGTTTTATTTTTTTTGGAAAAACGTCAAAAACAGTGCTGAAGAGTAACCCAAATAAATACAAGGATTTTTTCCCAGCGCTCTTTGAGTAATCCCAGCTTGAGGTAAGTTGATAAAAAAATATAGATTTTTATTACCAGCAATTTGCAATTTGCAGCTGAATTTGCACAAAATACTGTGGAAACCTGTGAAAAGCATTAAGATACTCTGTAATGTGAAACAAGTTAGAAAAAGAAATTCTGACACGGCTTAGATAAGTTTTAAATTAAAATCTAACATATTTTAAGGAAATTTCACGTTTCTCTATCAAAGGTGGTCTAAAAATGTGTAACTGCTTATATTAAAATTTAAAATGTATTGTATGAAAAAAACTTTTTTTATTAAACTTCATGGTTTAAAATATGCTTCCTTTATGTACTTTACCCCCTGGGTATAGTTTTTTGAAATGCTCGCATATTTGTTCTGTGGCGAAAATAAATACATATAAATATAAGCAAAAAAAAACTTGTTGACTGACCGACTGAATGACAAACATCCCAGTCGTCCAAATAAATGCAAAACTTTTAATGAAAACAAAATAAACGACTCGATGATGCTACCAAGAAAAAAACACTGTCCCCAATATGTCCCAATGTACAAATACATTTAATTTTTGTTTCATTTTTATATTTTTTTCGCTGTCTGCCGTGTAGTATTCAAATTAAATAGTCCATTGACAACCGAATTTGTTGATCATAAATTTAAAATTAATATGCAAAACGGGGCTATGTGCTGTTCGTAATTATAATTTTCTTATTTTATAACTTTAATAATTCCTTAAATAATATTCTGCACTTAAAAACTACAAGAGATTTAAAACATTTAATGTGTTAAGTTTATTTATTATGCGAACTGAAAAAAAGAACTGAAAAGATTACTTGGACACACTTTATCTCAATTCAATATTATATTATACTTGCTCTCGAAGTTCGACATGTTTAGAAAATCTGTTAAAATATGTATTTTAAAGTTTAAACGATAAATACAAAAAATGAGGTATTATTTTAAAATATTTTCGAATGTTTGGCTGATATTTTAGATAGAAAAGATACATATTTGACAAATTTCTAATTTTTTTCTGCAGTTTCCATTTTAAATTTTTAATTTAAAGACTTAATTTACTGCTATTTAAATCACTTCAGATCGGTAACCATACTGTTAATAATTGCTTTTTCTAGCGTGTGGCATGAAAAGATAAATCTTTGTTTTTAAGCAGTGGGCATTTTTATTGCCAACTCCAACTTCAACAACCATCGCTCCAATATTAATAAACATATACGAGAAATAATATTTTACAGCTGTTTAAAATTGAACGATAAACACTTTTGTAATTAATATTAATTTTTAGAGTTTTTGGCTGGGTCTGTTTAAAGTAAATGTTAAACTACTTAAGTAAATATGTCTATTTACCAGGCTATCCAATCATTGACGCACCTTTTTTTCTGTTATCTTGGAAATTCGCTCGGCTCTGCTTTGTCCCCTTTTCACAGTTGTTGATGCTGTTGTTATTGTTATTGTTTGGGGAACTTTACCGCATTTCCGGCCACATATGGAATATTTGTGCTGACGCATCTTGCGAGCCCATTGACGACAATGCAGAGAAAACCGACTTTAGCCACAGATGCGCGATCAAACATTGTGAATTTCAGCAGAAGAGCGACATTTACACGAGGCTTTTATTTACTTATTTATTTTGATTGTTTTTTTTTAGCGGTCAGGTGCGTTGGAAGCGCAGCGAGAATTTCACAAGTGTCTCTCGCGGGTTGTTTATCTTTTGGCAGAACCAGTTTGCATGTGATTTGCTGATTATTAAAGTTAAAATTAAAAATTATACGAAAACATCGACGTTGAAAAAAAAACAAATGAATGAATGAATGAACAAATGTTTGGAATAGCCAAAACAAATGATGTGTTATTTTTGGCAAATGATTTGAAATTTGTCAATTCTGTCAGCCCAGGTCGGCTTAGATCACCTGCCACCGACTGAGAGACTGACTGATTGACTGACTGACTGACTGATTGGCCAAATGTGGGCAAATTGCGCAACTAACTAATTACGCGACGTTTCGGCGCCGCGTTTAGTTAGTCAGCATTGGAAAACACACACACAGTCGGCATGTTCGCAACAAAAAAAGGCAATAACAATTATGATAACGAAAAGCCATGAAAATGCATTCGAGCCCAATTGGGCAGCCGCAGCAGCCTTCGACACGTACGTGTAATTTTAATTAATGTGTTTTTTTAGAAATTCGAAATGCGAAACCCTAAAATACACATATGATTTTGCACGTTGCGGCCTCAATTATATATATATATATATCATATGTATATCGATCGAAAATGCCAATTGAGCTGTTAACCAGCCTCGAATTCCATATTTCTTTCTGCTTTTGACTCATCTGTGCGTATTTCATTTCACTTTGTTTGTTGTGTCGGGTTTTTCGCATTTATTGCCAGCATTAATCATGCGGCAACAACAATATCTAAAAATATCAACGTTAATAATACGTTTTATATTATGGCCAGTTAAGTGAGGGGAGGGCACTAGTTTTGGCCCCACTTTATGGGCATATTTTTTTTTGTTGGATTTTTTCTACACACATTTTGACAATTTATGATTGGCCATTAAGCTAAACGCCAAATTGGCGCTAAGGCGTGAGTTTTTGTTAATCGACGTTGAGGTTGAACTTGAAGTAGCCGCCTGAAGTGACTGTGCGAATTATCATGATAAAAGGCCAATGAACAGTTGTTAACTGCCCGCAGGTCCGACTGAGACAGTAAATGAACGTGCAAAGAAAGAAGGCGAGGATGTCGCGGATGTGGCTGAGTTGTTGTGGAGAGGAAGCAAAGCAGTCGATAAGGCCGATCTTAAAATTTTATGAACAATGACATTAGCCTAAAATATTCATTCAAGTATAAAAATAAACTGTGTAATGGGGAATCTTTACACGATCAAATCGTAAACAAATTCGAATTACTCATTTAACAAAAAGCCGTTAAACTCAATATTTTGATAATACTCGAATGTAAGATATTTACTTTAGTGAATGCATGGAAATAATTTAATTTTTCACGAATAATGGTTCTTCATAGTATTTAAGAACTGAATTATTATTTAAAAATGGTAAAAAAAATCGTCTTAAATATGTACTAAAATATTATATTTACAGAACTTAGCAACAAAAATTTAGGCGACAAATATATTGTAAATTTACCATATAAGCTGAGCTTTAAATTCACATTAGATTAATCAAAACATCAATCACAATTTACAAAAACTAATAAATGCTTGTTTTAATGTCTTGAAATTTTACGAAAGCTTTGACCAAGGAGTTGAAAGTTACTTTGTGAAAATTGGAGCCGCTGGGAAGAGTTGGCAGCAATTTGGAATTCCCCAGCTATATTTGACCTCAATTGAATGCACAGGACAATCAGAAACTGCAGTTAACTTTTCGACAGTTTTGTACATGAAAATTCTTTGCCTTGTTTGATTTTGCCTCGAAATTGTTGCCATAGCTGCGCCCATGTAGCCAAGTGGCATAAAAGTGTTGTAAGTATCTGGTGGAAACTAAATTCATAACAAGACAACAACCCAAAAAAAAGTTGTTATAGCGTAAACAAAGACCCTTTTCTCAGTCCCACCTCCATAGCGGGTAGCGCACAATTTGCATTTTGTGGCAGCAACAACAACAAGGGGTGCACAAAATCCTCACATCAACTTTTGTGTCAAATAAGCGCAAATTTTGAAGGCGTTTGTCAGCTGCCCAAAGAGCTAACAACATAAACTGTCTACAGGGAGTTGAGCGGTAAAATGCACAGCAAACAATTTCAACAACTGTCAAGTGTAGAACGTGCCAGCCACATATACGCAGATACTCACAGATACGCACAGATACGCAGATACTTGCCTTTAAAGATACAACAAAATACGAAAGGCAGTGATAAGACTGCAGACCGATTGTTCAATGTTTGCCGAAATGTTGGCTTAGCTTTGAGAAATTTATAGCTATGCATGTCAAAATCAAGCTGCAAATGTGTTGCGCACACCGAAAGAAATCTCTTGTATAGAATAGTATAGTTTCTTGGTTAATAAAACTGAATTCTGAATTCCTAATGGACATTTTTATAAAAATGATTAAAATCATGTAAAAGAAGGAATTGAATGGATGTAAATCAAAATTAACTCAAAATATTTTCAAAAATAAATATTAAGTATTATTAACAGCAGTGGAATTTTAAATATTGTATACCGCCTTAACGATTTTTAATTTTTTTCCATATGCATTTTAAGATATATTTGAGTAACAAGCAACTTTAACTTTTAAGATCTTTTCAGTTGTTTTTGCTCATATTGAAATGTGAAACGTACGAATCATCTTTATATAAATACGTGATATTATTCATAATATGAATTTTTAACACATATTGTTTGCTGATTAGTAATAATTAAATAATAAATAAAAATTTGCAAATTTAATCAACATATGAATGGATGCAATATTTCATACTCACTCAAAAGAAAAGCCGGAATCAGGTCTGAATTATGTTAAAGCTTAGGCAAATTGTCATTATGTTCCGTAAAAGAATAACGTTTTTATTTATTATCAAAAAATGTTAATGGTTCTTTAAGTAAAAGTTATCTCAATATATAGAGTATATAAACTGAACTTTGAAGCTGATGAAAATTAATAAATAAACTATTTATTCAGATATATGTATGTATGGAAACCAATGTACATGATACTATTTAACATTTAATTTTTTTTATATTTATTTTTTATATAATTATCAAGTTTATATTTTATATACAAGTACTTTAATGCGTCAAAGATATCTTCTTCCTACCGTGATGCTTTTCTTACATACTGCCTACAATTTATTCTTGAACCTTTTCCGAACTCAACACTATCTGTAAAACAAATTTATTGACGTATTCAATATTTGTACAGTCTGTGAGCAGCTGTTGCCATCATCAAAATTTTATTGAATATTGGAGTTGAGAGTGTTTCGAGGAACGCCCTCCATATGCATTTGTGTGGCAAATATGGTTTGTTGCCTTTGACACTGGGCAACAAAATGAAATTTGCGCATACGGAAATAACAACAATTGCGGCTATAACACTGCAATGACAGCGACATCCACAGCAGCAACAACAACAACAACAAAGTTGCCCGATTGGCATTGGTCGCATTTTTGGGGTTTTTTTACCATTTTTTTTAGATGGCTCTGTTTGGTGTTCGATTTACAACTTAACTGAAATTTTTGTGGCTTGGTCATCAACTCGTTTGTCAGCGGCAACTCCCAGCGAAATTCATATCATTTTATGAGTTCGCCTTGGCTGCCAGCCGAACTTAAAGTAGCGCAATGCAAGCGTATCTGAGGCATGAATATGTGTGTATCTGTGTGGCCTACATACGTATTTGTCACCAATAAAGTTCTGTGTCTCTTGCATTTTATTGGACAGCTTTAATTCTCGTGCGGCTTTGTTTTTGGCTTTGGGTATAGCTTCAAGACTTTGGGCTTTAACCTGCCCGCAAAATCCACACAAATTAGATAAACATGTAAATGATTATTGACACAAAAAGGACGCCGAAGTCTGCCTTCTGTCGCCTGCACGGGTGGGCGGGAGTGTGTATAAAATCTGAATGTGTAATATGCGTATGAATAATAAGGTATCCAAACAGGCACACACAAAAAGGGACACAACTGGCAATACAAATTGACATTTTATTTGCCTTTCACCTGACGACAGACGACAGCCAGCCGACAGTCGACAACAGACGAGACGAGACGAGACGAGACGGGACAACCGCAACGACCGCGGGGGACTGCTGGTGGTCTGTGGCGGGGGGTGTCAGATCAGAGCCCCGAAAACGCATAATGAAGTAATTGACTGTCGAGAAAATTCTGTTGGCAACACGTCTAAAGCAATGCGGAACACATAAATATCGAGCTTAGCATGTCTCCGATACGTTCGCAGCTTAAAGATACCAAGTGTATCTCGCAGATACAAATGTATCTTTAAGGACTGCGCGCGCGTCGCTTTGGCTCCGCTTGCCAAAGACCCATCATTCGCTAAACATTAAAAGTTCGCTCGCTTTACTTTCAAAATGTGAATGCACTTTTATTATAGCTGTTGTTGTTGTTGTTTTGACGTCGTATACGTGACGAGTTTTTTTTCGGGCATTGCTCTACTTTTTCTTTGAGCAGCAGCAACAGCAGCAGGAAGATGAAATTATTTTTGGGTTTGTTGCCTTTTTGGACACACGTAAAATTTTGTCTTTAAGTTCAGCGTTGCGAGTTTTCTTGGTTATTTATGGAGCTTAAATTTAAGTCGGCCCAAAAGGTGAATGTTGGACGGCAACTTAAATGAGATTTGTTGGCTTAGGTTAAATTTTACGAAATTTATGTAGGGCTATATCTAGCTAAGCTATAACTATCGCAGGCAAAAGTACTTAAAAATACATATATTAAATTGTTGAAAAAATTGGGTCACCAAAAACGCATTTGAATTAAATTAAAAATGTAGCAAAAAATATATACTCTTCTTAAATTATACTTGTTGCTTTTTTCGTTTTGGGGTTTTGGTCAATTTAACGGGCAAAATTTTTGGCAGTGGCAAATTAAATTTCAGTCTAAACTAGCTGAAAGCGAAATTGTTGGGTGTCGAAAATATGTGCGTAGTGTCGGGGCAATCAGCAAAGCGAGTCACGTGCCTTGAGGGTCAGGCGCTGGGTCCGCACCAAGGGGAGGCTAAGTTAAGGAATTCGATTTACATGGCAGCGGCAAATGTCGCAGTCTATCAATAACAAATAAAGCAGCGACTTCTATCAATTAAATTCAATAGGAAAACAAATCAAAAAATTAATTACGTGTGAGGTCGATAAACGTTGCGTGCTTTTGTCTCGACCAGGTCTAAAGTCGTATCCGTAAAGAGCCTTTCGAGCCAGCGTGTGTGGACGTCAATGGGTTCTACGGTCAAATCAAATGCCAGCGGCTGTCAAATTAACCGGTAAAACATAAATAATATTTGAGGCTGTTTCATTGATTGGGCAAAGTCCATTTAATGAAGTCCATGTGCAGCATATTAAGTATACGCAGCGGGTGGGCAAAGGGTAGTTTAGGATTGAATGGGGTAGGGCTGTGGCCAAATGTTAACTTTAGCCGCTATTTAAATATGCAATTAAATTCTATGCCACTTAACTATGCCCATTTACAATTACCCAACAACAAGCTGATGTGCCCGGCGGCAATCTAAACTTATAATTAAGGTCATGTAATGCCAAGTCTGGCTGCAAGATCGTGCTAAAAATAACGAAGAACGCATTATAAATGCCAAGTCAACTCTCGAGATGGGCAACAGCAGCCCGAGCATCAGCACTTAAAGGTAATTTGCCCCATTATGGCGTAAGGGCCCGCAAATTGCGCATCTAACAAGTTAAGAATAGAATAGGAAAGCGATATGCACTAAAAATAGTTGCAAGCACATCCAAATGCAGGAGCAGCAGCAGTGGAGTCTGTCCAGCCATTGCTCCTGTGATGATGGCCCATAAACGATGAGCAACATTTTTGTTGTTGCTGCATCTTCTGATTGACATAAAGAGCAAGTGGAGTCATAAAAGAAGTTGCAGCCAGCAGCAAATGAATCAACATTCCAGGCGGTCAACGGACCACGTACCAAAGAATGCCACAGCGTCCAGGATGATGATGTTGCAGCAGCAGCAGCAGCAGCAGCACCCATAAAGACAAAGACAGTGGGCAATGCATCGAAAGCAGCTGCTAACCCAACCAAAAACTCAAACAGAAGAGGCCAAGGCACAAGATGCCAGAACGTAACATTAAAATAAACGCGCGCAGATAAATCTTCAGGTTCTGCTGGCCTCGGCCCCCTCCCCTCCCCTCCTTCTTCCCTTTGGCACCAGCATCGCCAACGGCCCCAACAGCAAAGGAAGCCGGGAAGAGGAAGATCCGCCTGCCAAGTCCAGCGAAAATGCAATCAAATGCGTGCACTGAGAAAAATCACTATAATAAATATATTAAATCAAGATCACTTACTTCAGGCAAAAGTGAATATTTCTAATCATTTCTTTATATTTTATGCAAATAATTAAATTATTTAATTTTGTAAAATAACTTTACTTTTGATATATGTGTATTTTGTTATTGCATATGTAATGAATGTAGTGAGTGTAAAAAAAACCAACCAAGTATGTACGACTTAAAGATACCTTGTAACCCGCTAAGCAGCTTACATTTATTATAATAAAAAATTATCAAATAAATAAAATTATTATTTGCGACTGTGCTTCTCCTTTCTCTAAGCTCACGATAATGATAAACTTAATGCTGTATAATTTTTAAATTTATTATTTATTATTGCCGCGTTGTTTCGAAAATTTTAAAGCTTAAAAATGTTGTTTTAATGTGTGTATATATAATATATCGATCAATAAATCAATCAAGTTAGTAAAAAAGAGATCAATCTTGTTCTAACGTATATTCCAAATTAAATCCTTATCTTTAAAATCTCTAAACTAATTTAAATATTTGAAAACGTGGTTTTTGTCAGAAAACGAAAATAATGTAAATAAAAGTATTATTGCTTTTATAATTATTAATATAATTTCAATTAATTTGCTAGTTATTGTATTATAGAGAAAATAATTATAGGCTAACAGCGTAGCCACTACTCCGCCTCCGGCTAAAACAAACACTAGGCTGGGTTTCGAGCCCTGATGGAGGAATATACAAGTGCTTAAATAATTGAGATAGCAGGCTGGCTCAAGGTTAATGTGGTATAGAAATATTACAAAAATATAAGTTATATGCAAAATGTATTTAATTTATTCTCTCAGTGTGCCTGTCAGCGTGTCTTGTGTGTGTGCGTGCGCGTGTGTGTTCGTGTTTGTGTTTGTGCAAGGCGTACGTGATGTCCAGCACTGGGCAGTGGTCACTTTTCAGTTTCGTCCAGCGCCCGCGCGCCTCCCTAGTTTCAAACCAAATCCAATCCAAGTGTCCAAGTGTCCAACGAGGCCATCTGCAAAATGCACGCATCGCACATCCGTGAAATTCCTGCGCTGCTCTCGTGCTATGCATTTACGTTGACGTTGCAATTACAACTTGCGGCCAGCAATAACAACAGCAACAGCAACAACAACAATAGCCACAGCAACAATGTGAGCCAAGAGCCAGTTAGCCGAGGCCCTTTCTTTGCTTTCAGCTGCGTTCTCACGACCCAAGCCCGATAGCTCCCCCTCCCCCACGCGCCCCTCGGCACCCAGGCCTTCTGCTGTTGCGCCTTGTCTGCTGGCCGCCGCCTGCTGCCTGTTTACTGTGTGATTATTACAAGCCGCATGAAAATAACAGGCTTTTGCTTAGAACCCAGCAGTCAGTTGCTTAAGAGCTTGGCAACTTGAGGCCGCGGCGGCTTCATTATGGCCCAGACACAAAGCCAAACAACTCGAGTGCACTTTAAACTCTTCAATTGCCGAGTGTCACTTTAGCGGCCAATTCCGCCCCGCCCCCGTCATCGCCACCGCCCGCAGCCAAAGCTTATAGCTGCTACATATCGGTTTAATTGCCACGATTTGCCGTTTTGTATTGGTTTTTAGAATGGAACGCACTATATTTCAACAACTACTATTAACTAATGTTTAAGTTTACAATTATTTTAAAGTCTAAAATCTGTACATTCAATCCGCCACGATTGCCTTTCCCGATGCCATCAGTCGTAGCGCAACGAGTTGGGTTTATTCAGTTGTCCTCGTTGCAGCATGGAAAACTCAAGACCCTTGGCATTGCCAAAGCGCGTAATCTGCCCGATCTGGTACTCGGCGGGGCCGGGACCAATCTTTTTTAAGGTCGGTAACGCCGGCTTGCGTCCAAAAGAATACTGTGGACCCCGACGCATGCGTGCATCACAATGTTCATAACCAAATGTGCTTGGCAGAGTATAAGCAGCCGGTCCGGGTCCTGAACAAATATTTCAACCATTTAATTTACTATATAGTTTTGTATACAAATTTGTTTACCTGTTTGTCTTGGCATGATTTTTTTCAATATTTTATTTAACAGAATATACTTTCTGGGAAGAAAAATGGATTATTGAACTAATTTTGAGCTCTGTTCGAGTTGTTGTCGAAATGTATACTAATGGCACTACTTGGAAATGTACGACCAGGCTATGATATGTGTATGAGCTTAAAATCAAGGCTGAACTGTTTTATTAAACACAAATTCTATGGGACTACAAATTTGCCTCTCTCTTTCTTTCAAATCTAGTTAACCGTTTCAATCATGTCTATATTTTACCAAAATTTAGCTCGAACTGTGTTTTCGTACAACTTTTTTTTAGGAGTAATTTAATTGAGTAAGCTTTTCATCTAGGACAACCAAATATTTTTCATGGCATACTGAACAATTTTAAATTTTTAGTTTTAAAATATATGGATTTTTGGATACCTCCTATGTGCCATTAGCATTAAAAAATATCTGTATTTTCATTGATTAATTTAATGACTGTTGTACCATTTCCGTTTCCTAAGCTCAACATTAACGTTTCGTCATTTATTTTAAAAAATGTTGTATACTATTATTTATGTTTTTGTACAGATGCCTCTTTTTACATATTGGTTTAATATTTATTTATAGTTTTGTATTTGCAATGAACGTAATTATCCACTCAAATTAGCAGCTTCTGTTATAGCCAGGAGGCAATCAACACTTGGGAATAAAAATAAATAATAAAACACACGCTCACTTAATATTAACACCTAAGGCGTAAAAAACATTAATTAAGTTTAATGCACACGCCACACTAATTAATATTTAATTTGCTTCAAATTGTACAATAATTTGCAGTGTGTCTTTTGCATTGTTCTACCGGCGATGACATGAGAGTCTGCTCACGGATTTCAACACATCCCACTGCACAAGCACATCACAGCACACATTCATTCATTCATACATTCATTTACTCACTCAGTCATTCACATAAATTTTTACTGAAACTGAAAACGCATTCTGACAAGTCAATCTGCTGCGAGCGGCCGCCTGACAAATTGTATTCTGTTCATTAATCTAAATAATGTCAACTTTTTGCCTCGACTGTCATTTGCGGAACCCGGGGAATCCCTGGACACCTGTGAAACAGCAACTGAATTGAAATAGGTGCCATTCATTTTTGACAAGCAAATTACGATCTTAAATTTATACGAACCTCCATGAAGCTATCTCATTTCATATTTTTTTATTTATTTCCATTTTATTTATTATACTGAAAAGAGTATATTGAGTTTATGCGTCCATCTGTAAGTCTGACCTTCCGTCCGATGTTTTTCGCTGCTAGAAACTTCAAACTTAGAATATATATTTAGAATTCCTAGCTTATATATTAAGTATAAAAACAGCTTGAAGACAAATTCTGATTTTGGGTACATGGTTGCTATTACACTGGGAAGGAGTATTGCGCGGTCGGTTACAACCGACTGCACCGTTCTTACATTTTTTTTTTTTTTTTTTTTTTTAGTGACACAGACTTGTCGTCAATTTATGTGCTTGTTTTATGTTTTTAGTTTTGCTTATTCGACATTTTTGCTGAACTGGGAGTTACCCTGTACGCAGCACAACATATTCGGAATAAAAAATATGGTTTTGTCAGCTTGTTTAATATATAAAAGCTGCTGGCTGAAACAGTTTGGAATATGTCCGTAACACTCTTATGAAATATGTGGCGAAAATAAATATATTATCAGACAATTTTGCAGCTGTTATATTTTAATATGCTTGTAAAACAGAAGGACACAAATAAGAATGCTTCCTTCTATTTTTAATTTAATGTGGACAAAGGGTGTACATTTAGTTTTCCAATGAATAACTTATAATTAAATTTTAGCAATCCGTTAGTATCAAAAAATGTCTTATAATTAAATAAAAATGCACACACACACACAAAAATATAATACATAATATATTATATATAAGTTTAGTTTTTCGTTATATGGGACCCATATGGGTAATTCAGATAAAGAAGGATTGGCAAACAAGATAAAATAATTATAATAAATGCGAACAAATATTTAGCAAAAATATGATTTAATAAAAATAAACAACTGAACAATTTAGTTTATTGACAGACATAAAAATAATTTAAAATTGATTTGCAACATATTTAAATTGCTTAAAAATGTTGTTGATTGAGTGAGTTCATAGTAATATTTTTTGTATAAAAAAGTCTTTTCTTTTAATTAATAGATTTAGCTGACCCTTTTCGATTTGTCACTTAAGCCTGAAGCATAAAGTTTCAGGCTTTTAGCTGCCAATTTTTTTAATGCTAAAACTTTTGCATGGACGAGGCGGCAGCCCTAGCATAAATTAAGAAAAAATGCATAAAACTTAAAAAAAGTTTGAGAACTTGCTGCACTTGCATAAAAACGGACTGGAGGCAGTGCTCAAGATTCTTAGGCACGGCACGTTGCAAAAGGGTTGACGCTTCTTTCAGGCCACATAGTGGGGCAAGGGTTATGCTATGCTACAGTTGAAACATTTAAAGAAAATTTAACTCACCTAAAATTAATATTTCGATGCAATTGCAGCAACAAGATGCACACTAAAGCCACAGAGGGCCATGTGGAGCCAACGCAGCTGAGGCTCAGCCTGGATTTGGGTATTTCCAATCAACAGCCAGATAACGTTATTGAAATGGAAACAAATCTGCAAATGCCTGGCAAAAATTGCAAAAATAACCAACAACGTCGAGGACGACGACGGGCTCGGGGTGCCAAGGGGCAGGCAGGAGGTGGAGCTGGCGGACTATCTGGCATTTTTGTTGGTCCATCAATTTGGCCATTTTGATTTGCCTGGCACATAGCACGAATGCCGGTAAGTGTTGTCCTGCTGAAATACTAATAAAATTTCCGTTATGAGTTAAATGATTTGACATGCGACGAGACATGACAACGAGACAAGGCAACGGAAGCCAGGGACGAGGCATATGTTGCCTGAGATGCTGCAAATGACTGTACATACGAACATCAATTAAAAGCACATCAATAACACTTGCCCCGCCCCAGCCAACTGTGTGCCCCTTTGGGCACTTTTCTTGCCTCACTTCCTTCAATCCCCATCGCCTGCTTCGCTATGCAATTGGCACTTTGCTTGGCAGCTGGCTTGAGGGTCGGTGATTTTGATTTTGATTTATTTTACAATTTAGCCACATCCAACAAGAAACATGGTAAGCTCTGACTGTGATAAAAGTGCCAAGCTAACACCCTGTCCCCTGTTGCTCTCTCTCTCTCTCTAACAATCTGACTTACTTATAGAGGTCAACTGTTCAATGTGGTTTCACTGACTGAAAACTTGTGCAAAAATGCTTTTCCTTTTCTTTCAATGCACAATTCTTGGTAATTTCCCCGTGCCAGATGTACTTGATATGCACAATTTGGCATACATTTGTGGCTTATGTGAGAAGCAATAAATTGTGAATTACATGAATGGAAAGAATTTCGGATACATTAATTTAATTTAATTAAATAAAATTAAATAAAAAATATTCAGGGCAATAAATTTCGAAATTTGAAAAAAGCGTTTGAAATTCCTAATAGAACTACAACGTTTCTTCGAATTTTAAATTTCAAATGTCGAGTATCAAATTTGCGACTTTTGAATTGGCAAAAAAAGGTTTTCAAGTTAAGAAAATTCACATTGTCCGATTGTATTTCTAATAAATACACATTTCAAAGATATTTTTCTCTATTTAAGCTTCACCTTATTAGTCAGGTTTCTCTCTCTTATTCTCTCCCTTTCCTTCATTATCTTTCTCTCTCTCTCTCTCTCTATCTCTCTGTCTGTCCGAACTGGCTCTCCATCATGCGATTTTTATTAATAATTACTTCTTCTTTTTGTTTATTTGTCAGATTCCTTGAATCTGTAGCTGCTACTTTCTTTAACTTAATTTACGCTCTCGTGCATGCTCCCTTTTGGGGAGGTTCGATTGTTTCGAACCGTTCGCTTATAGTTCATTAGAGTATTCAGATTACCCAGAGGCAATCCGTTATCTCAACCACATGTGCCCTTCGAAGCAGGCAACAAATTGTGGCAACAACTTTGCCCCATGGCAAATAAACAAAAGGCAACATGAAAATGAACCTGTCGCTGGCTGCGCTCTGGCAGCAAAATTAACACTAGCGTTACATTAACTTTGGCAGCTCCCCAGTTAACCCGGCTCCCTTCACGCTTAACCCACAGCTGTCCCCCGCTTCCCAAGCGTATATCCAGGGCAACGTGGCAACCGTTTTCATAGCCAAAATAAACGCCCGGCAACGGCGGCTTCCCCAAAAAAAAGAAAAAAAAATTTAACCAACTACAACGCAAAAGCAGGCGCCGAAAATTTCCCCGAGCGCAAATTTGAAAAGCGCTTTAAATGCTAAGCTGCATTTAGGCGCTTGTCCTAAAACACACACATACACATAAACACACATATGTCTCTGCTTCCTTTGTGTGTTAACCAGCTGTTTTAAACATTTTTGCTGGCGCAGCTGTTGCTGTTTTTTTCGCAGCCCTTAAATGACACAAGTTTGTTGCAGGGGGAATGTGGCAAGTGCTGCCGCTCGCGGAAGTGGTTGTTGCGGTTTTTGGATGTGTTTGCCATGCAGCCGCCGCTGCCGTTGTGGGACTGCAATTTGGTCGCCCACTTTGAATGTCGTGTGTTCAAGTTCAGCGTTTTTAAAAGTTCAGCTTTGCCACAGGCTACCACAGAATCGTGCGGCCTACTAAATTAAATTTTAAAAAACATAAAAGTCTCATCAAATCTCGCAAAATTACAGCAAATCATGTCCGGGCTTAAAGCGCTTTTATGCGGTGCTTTCATTCGTTCTAACCTGAACCAATTGATTTTCAGCCTCGCTCAACTGTTAGTATTCCATATCCTGTTCAAAAAGGGAAGCGAGTATATTGCGTTGTGCCATGGCCATCCATAAGTGAGATTTTATCCAAGCTTGATCATAATTATTATATTAAATATATCAATTATACTGACTTCTGAAATCTTTGTTAAGAATATGGCTGTTTACCAGATTTTCTTAGCTCTTATTAAACTACATTACATATTAAACAGAGAATCTAACAGTCGGGTGCTGTTAATGATACATTTTTTTTTTGCTCACTTTTCTGGTCAAGCGTCACGAAATTAATTTTAATTTTTTATAGCGCAACCTTTTTAATTTTCTATTAAGCGGTTCGCAAACACAAAGGCTTATTCCATAAGGACGAGATGTAAAAATGTTAGAAATCCTGAACCTGAATGCTTTCTGCCAAAGGGGCTGCCATTTGCAGTGCCAACTGAAAAGGCAACGCGAATCGAGATGAACGCAAATAAAAGAATTCTTTTCGAGCCACTATTTAGATACTCTACAATATAGAATTAACAATGGTAATAGAAATAAACTATGCTATGGTAATGCAATTATTTCCACAAAGTTCAAAACTATATATTAAGGATTACAAAATTTAACAAAAAACTTAAAAAGAAAGATATATTTGAATGCTGCCAATTTTAATTAATTTCCCAAATGTTGAAAAATAAAACATTAATATTGTTTGAAATACTTTAGTGATTTATGTTTAAGCATTAAAAAAGCTCTATATATATAGGGTACTCTCTTAAGATGCTATCAGCAATTGTAAAGTATAAACGCGTTTGGTAATTGTTGTGCGAGAATTTTAACTGCATTTTTATGTACCTGACAAGACCATAAACAATAGCAAAAGGCACTCAAACTGTGTAAAGAAGAATAGGTAAACAAGAGGCGAAAGAGATAAAGTCAAGTCATGAAAAGTGCATTTAAATAGATCACAGGTGAGAAACAAGGGATGGGAGCTTGTTAACCGTTGGTTCCAATGCGGGATGAAGTCAAATCAAATACATGAAACTTTCTGAAAATATGCAAAGTGCAATAACAAACCCATGTAATCCCCTAGAGACCCAGCAACTGCACACAAGACAATTGTCGAGATGTGTGACAGTGAGGAAACACAAAAGAAATAATCAAAAAATTGAGTTGAATAGAAAATACCCTTGTTTACGTATTATTTATATTTTACATTTTGACACTACAACAGTGTGATTTTAGCGACAAATGTTTTTTAATAAACTTTTTTAAATCAGTTGTAAGAGTTATATTAAAGTTAATATATCTATATAGAAAGAAATTATAATATGTTGTTCTAATAACCTTAAGTCTAAATAAGTTTTTTTTTACTATTCTAAGTTCTAAGTTCTATTATAAAAACTACAACTCTAGCGATTTTAGTTTTGAACATTTGTAATTAAATAAATTTTCCCCAATCCCATCGATAGATTTATTCCACAGTAGAATCCAAAACCTTTTAAATTTATAATAAGATTGTAAATCAATTTTTAAATTCGCTACATATTTCATAACAAAAATCATTATACTCTTCGCAAAGGGTATACAAAACATCGACAGCAGCTAAAAATGAACTACAATTTTGCAAATTTTAAGCACATTTCAGCTGCTGTGAAGAAGTCGTCAGCAGTGCAAAACCGATTTGCATACCGCACACACACACATTCACACACATTCACACACATTCCACACACGTAGACAGACATCCACCTAGTACAGTTGTGCAAACAATACACCCACAACATAACTTGCATACAATAAATCTTGTGACGTCTCGAGAGAAAGACGTCACGTAGCACACAAAAATGGTGGAACTTACTTTTCCTGTTTCCTGCTTAAGTTCCTGCCCCACAAGTGCCTTGTTGTGCCTCTGTTGTGAGCGTGTGTCTGGAAAAATCTTTTCACCCGCTGATAGTTGGCAGCCACAGCCAGCAGAAGGCAGCCAAGTTCGCTGAGGTCCTGGCTGCTGCTGCGGCTGCTGTTGTTGCATCCTTTGCCCCTTTGCCCCCACAAACTGACGAAGAAAAATTGTAGCTAGTTCACATGAAAATTGTCAAGTAAACGAGTGCTGCTATTACCAAAATGAAAACGAAAATGAAAATGCAAAGAAAATCGACTTCGTCGCGCAACGAAAACATTATCGTATATGTCTGTCACACAGCACGGTTTTTCATAATGAGCCGCAGACTGACTACAAACCGGAGTCCGGATTTATATTCAAGCTGTAGAGCTTTAGATATCCCCTAAAGATGTTGACAACGTTGCAGACGCGTCAGCTTGTCAAGGCTTAACTGCAGCAGTTAATAGTCAGCGTCGTCTTTACTTGGGATAACAAAACTTATCAGGTGACCTTCAAGAGGTCATAAAGATGACTAAAGCAACTAAAGTTTATTTCAATAGATAGAGGATAGAAAAATGTATATTAAAAAATATTGAATATATGGTTTTATATAACTGTTTTGAGCTGACTCAACCAACAGACTTTATTTAAACAATTAATATAAAACCTTTAGGTACTTAATAACTATAAGGCCAATGTTAAGTACCACTAAAATTACAAACAAATAATAAAAACTTATTGACTAAAATTTTTAACAACATGCGTCTTGTTGCTTATGAGACAAATTAATGGTAAATAAAAAATGTAAATATGTAAAATAAAATACTTTACATATGCTTAAAAATCAACAGAGCCTACGTTATCGTTTATATGTGATCAAATATTTATAAATTAAGACGTATACTTCACAAAGATATCAAGTGTACTCAAGAGGTTTGCAATCTGTGATTGTCATGCCCTGTTACCGCAAAAATCAGTAAAGACGGTATACTGAACTTTAAGATAAAAAAACAAGCAAAAGCAAAAAACACAAATGAAGTTTTGATTTTTGCTTACAGGGTATCTGCTAGTGGCATACGCTCAACCGCACGCGTTGCTATTTACATGATTGTACCGCTTTCTCAATTATTCCCTTCACACCAAGCTGGGTTCGGTCTGCGCGATTCGAGCGTTTCAACAAGCCGCACGTCTCGACCGCAACCACATCATGTACTCCTATTAGGATCGATCCTTTACGCCCCCCTGAGCTGGCCGAGAGCTAGTGGAGACTGTTGTTGGTTTGCTTTTGTCGCAACGAATGGGGTAAATGGGCAAATAACGATATGTTTACATATGGCGGTGCCAATATGGTAAAAGAAGGGCGAAGTAAAATGGAGCAGCGGCAAATGTGTCGCTGATTTATATGCGAATTTGTATGCTGTCGCCAAAGGTGGCACGTAACGCATTGGCAGGCGGACGGTGGTTGGGGGTGGGGCTGTCGGCTGCCTGTTGCCGCCGCGGGCCTTGTGGGTGGGCAACAACCGCCTGGGCTTGTCTGAGTGTGGAGACAAACAAAACTGGGTAAAACAAGCAAACACACAGCAGACAAACAGGCAGGCAGGCAGGCAGGCAGCGAGACAATGGCGAAATGGCAGCAACAGCTTCAAGAATATACACGAAAATATTTATGTATCCGCATCGTGGGAAAGACAAACGTCTTGAGGGCCCAACACCAGCAAACACATTTTAAAGCTTTAAAGTATTTGCTGCGTTTTGTCAATGGCTGCGCTCAGTATCTGCCTAGCTGCTCATTTTGAATGCATACTTCATAAATCCTTGTCATAACTTTGCTATCAAGTTGCCACAAAACCGTTAAGAACTTCGCCTCCTTTGCAACGTCGCAGCAGCCGCAGCAACCGCATCTGGGGATGCCACAGTTTTCTGCATGTTGCGTATACGCTACGTTGCCTCCCAATTGCAATTTTTATGGCACTCGCCACGCCCCCAAACTATTTATTGTTCATTTATATGCAATGTCCTCCACTGCACGGCTGACTATAGCCACAAAATAGATGGCCTGGCGATAGTAACCAGGCTATGATAAATATAACGACAAGATTAGAAGTCATAAAGCGGAGCCGAGAGTTGAATGGCAGTTGAAAGAGCCAACTAAAATTGAAGAAAAATTATAGGTTCTTGGCTATTTAAAAGCAGTTAATAAATGTGTGCCGAAATTTCAAATTTATGCGAATATACATTATCCATTAAACAGACTGAGCTTTGCATTTTCGATGTAATCCAGATTATTTTATATTTTTGGGAATAATTTACAGAAATGACCATAGCAATAAAAGTGGTGTTATTATATAATATATTATATATTATATTATATTATAATATTCATATTTGGGTCGGGATTTTTTAGCACTGTATTTTATAGGTAGTGTACACAAAAATAATTTACAGTATTTTACTTTAATCAATGAGCTTTTTGAAACGTTCAGCTGAACTTAAGAAAATACTTAATAATAATACTTAATAAGAATATACTTTTAATATTCATATTAGAGTTAACATATTAATTAGCAAAAATATGTTAATTGTAAATTCTGAATAACATTCTGCTTGTTTTAAGCCCTTTATTTTACCTTAAAATTAACTTGAAGCTTTAATTGTAAATACAAACCAAAGTTGTATTACCTTTAAGCTAAAATATAATTTTCTGAAAACTCGTTCTAAAGTTAACTAAAACCTTCAATTGCAATTACAAATAAAAATGTAACTAGCCAAATGTTTTTATTTGTAATTGCTTAATACAATTGCATTCACTGAAAACTTCAAGAGCCGCTCCAAATATTTATTCACTTCAGAGTGTTTTTATTGCACTGTTAAATAGCCTAAAATCCTCTTATTTGCATACAATTTCTTTTACAACACATTACCTTCGTATAATTGCTGTATAATGAACACCAAAAGAAGCAAGATCTTAAAACTCCCACTTACAACAGTATTCCAACTGTAACGCTTCAATTAGCATTAAAATCAAGTGCCACACTTACAGTTCCTAAGCCTCGCATAAAAAAAAAACAAATATATATATATATTTTCTTCAGCAAACCGGAAATATTTTAATTTCCGCTTTGGCCTTTTTTAAAACATTTTTTCGTCCGTTGCCTGCTTTTAGGCAACTTTTGTGCCTGCTTTTTAATTGCGCAGTGTTGTTGTTGTTGTTGTCTTTTAACTTTTACTTTACACATTAAATTAAAGTAAATACCTTAAGCATCAGAAGTTGGCAGTTAGCAAATAAAATTAAAAGAAAAACAGTGAAAAGAACAGGCAAGCAAAACAATTTGCATAAAATGTTTTAATTCCAGGCCGATATGGTGGACATGGCGTGTTATCCCAGCTTCCAGATCCAACTCCCCATCATGCTTGACATTTTAAAGATGTCCCATATTTGCCTCATCCCACTCGCAGCTCTTAATTGAATTGTTTAATGGAGTCTTACGGCAACAGCTAACAGAGCCAGACAGTGAGAGGAAAAATCAAAACGGCGTAAAATAAAGGCGAATGCGGGTCGACCTACCGTTTTTTTCTTTCCCCCTACAACCAACGCCCCCGTTCGTGGCCCAACCCAACTCTTGGCCATCCTTTAATTTAACGCCACTTTGCAGCCATAAAAAAGCAACGACAAAAAATTGTCGCCATTGGGCAGTGAGGCTGGTGAGTGAGTGAGGCAAAAAAAAAGAAAAACAAAAAAAGAAAAAGGAAAATACGAAGGAAAAGGTGAATCTCACACATTTTTATCATTATCAGCTGCGCGTAGTTGTTATCTTATCAGTTCCATTAAAGCAGCGCATTCAATTTAGCATTTTATTAAGCTGTCCGCTGATTTTACGCTACCTTCAGCTTTTGTTTTGCCCCCAAACTTTCACACCAAATGGCAAAAGTTAAATCCACTCGCATTACTTGCGTATTTACATGGCTTAAATGTTGGCTACCAAAGCTGGCCCCCTCCGGCGTCCCCACTCGCTTGTTTGCACTAGCTGGGGCTATTTCTATATTTTCCTTAGATTTCTCAGTGCTATTGGGATTAAAACAAGGGGATTGGCCACGGACTGCTAAGTTCCCCTGCCAGCTGTCAAAATGCTTTTTGTAATTTAAAGTTGGTTTCACCCTATAGAAGACGAGCAGTTTTGCCAGGCCGCTAGTCACGTATAATCATAAAGTTTGGCAAGGAAATATATTATATTTGTAAGACTCGGCAAATATAATGATGGATGTAAAAAAAATAATGCGGTCAAAGAGGCGTGACTAAATTTTGTTATTTTTCGATATGACAATTTATTAAACCTCTGATTAATATATTAAATTAGTAGTCAACTAACAGTAATACATATTATTATTAATACATATTATTAAACTATTTAACGTTATTGGACCTAAATACTTAAAAAATGTTTTATGGTAAGCTTGTATTTTTATTAAGATATTGAAATTATAAAATTTTACTCTACCTTTTTTTTCTAAAGCATTTATATCAGATAAGTAATTTACAAGCAAGGCAAATTAAATTATTCGGATTCTAATTAGGTAATTGCAATATTTAAACCGTATTTATATGGTAATTAAAAATGGTCTACATATTACTTAAGTAAATTTCAATTATAACACTTAAATGCAGAGTGTTGTGAAATATTCCATTTATTTGTGTTAAGTTGGTTGCTTATTTTAATTAAAAACATTTTTCAGGTGCTTTTAAAATCCAAAAATAAAATAAAATCCCGTAAATTAGCCGCATTGATTGAGCTTTTTGAAATTTCGAATTTTCGACTAAACCATTTCCTCAATTTCAAACTCGCAATCAATGTTAACTTATTACACAAATTTTATATGCAACTTTTCAGCTTTTCCAAGCTTTGTGTTTGTTTTTCTACCTGTGTGTGTGTGTGTGTGTGTGTGTGTCTGTGTGCTGTGGCAGTGAAAACAGCAACAGTTTGCCAAATTGGCAATGCAATGTACAGCAAACAGAGCCACAACAGAACCAGAATTACCCCAACAATTACACTAACTGGCAACCCCATCAAAGCCATATCGACGAGTACGCAAAGTCAGCTAGTTGGCCCAGATAGACAGAGAGTGAGGCAGAGATTGGTGGCTGGAAATGGGGAAATACGGGCCACTCGTTGAGTTCAGTGGGGCGTGCTCATGAGCAGTTAAAGCCGCTTTAAGCTGTCATCCCAGCCAAACAATTGCCACATGCCAAAAAGCAACAGTGGCCAATACCAAAATGCGTGCTTCGGTCAGGCCCCAAAGAATTCAGCTCGTCATCGAAGTTCATAATTTTTGTTGTTTTTTTCTCTTCTTTTTTTTTTGGCAAAATCCTTGGGGACACATTTTTGGGTTTCACACACAATTTTGCTTGCCCTCTCTCGCATCTCGGGGCAACTTTATGCCGGGGCAAGTTTTGTAAGTGTCGCTTGTAAGTTTTCAGATTTGTTATTTGGCAAGCAGACCCTGTGAACCTGGCCCAAATACCCCAACTAAGCTTCTCCTGGCTGCCCTTCCATTTGTGCGACTGTCTGTGGCTCGTAGTTGTGTATACGGATTTTGTTGGTTTTGTTCTAGGCATTATTATGCTTATTGCCGCATATGGAGCACGTATTATGATAGGTAGTTTAGACAACAGCCAGATGCGGGGCATGGCTGGAAAATGATTTCACTATTTGCCACAGCTCTGTTGCATGTTGGCTAAGCTTTTGCGTCTGGCCTCTACGTGTGCGTTTTAGATCCTTTTGCCATGTTTCTCTATTTGCCAGGATAATGCTCTTAGTGTACAGAACCTTTTGCACACATTTATTCATATTTATGGCATCTTTAAAGTATCACAAATTTGCTATTGGCTCTAAGCGAGTGCACAATTTGCTAAGCACTTCATACTTGGCTTTTGCGTGCCAGAATATTTAAAGCTCGATTAAAAGGATCATGTTTCACTTAAACAATTCAAATGTTAAATAATAATTAGTAATTATTATATTAAATTCATATTATTATCCATGAATAAGCGTATTATTCTAATAAGCTTATCAAGAATTAGTAAATTAGTTATTGAACTTGTTCAATATAAAATGAAAATGTTGATTCCCAATTGAATTAGGCTTAAATTGATTAATACAATTCTAAAATAACTAACATTTTTTTGATTCCAAATTGAATTAAGATTCAAAATATTGCAGAGAACCCAAATACTTGTTTTGACAACAAAACAAATACAAGACAATTAATCAATTTACTTTAGAATAAAATTAAATGCTTAATTAGCACAAACTTAAAAATGTCCAAAGAACGCAAATACTAGTTTTGACAACAAGTTCACATTGGTTTTGACTATGCTGAAACCTTAGGTAACCCGAATTATAAAGCTAATAAATGTCATAATAGCAATCAAAAAAAAATCTTATTAAATTAAAGTAGCTGAAAAAACGCATGTAACATGATAAATGTTTCAACTCCATTACGACTGCTGCATCATGTCCGAAACAATTACAAAAGCAAATCCAGTACAACAACTCATGCCACTAGCTACAACAAGCATAAGAAAAACTCACTTTCATTTGACAGCCGAGGCTTCATAATTTGTTTAACGTCTCCGAGCTTAATACGAAACGCAAACAGACCCATATAACGCCATAGAGAGCCGGAGAGGAAGAGCGCCGTGTTTGTTAGTATAGTACGGAGAGACACGTGCCGGGGGGCAGCTTCTAAAATGAAAAGTGTTAAAACTTTTACTTTCAACGCTTTTTGTGTAACTTGGGCCAGCTGTGGGGCCATTGGGGCCCCGGCAAGCGGACCGGGCATGTAAATTAGCTTTTAAAGACCAACACAAACTGGGCCCAGAGAGTCAACAAGTGGCGCATGTGGCTCGCTGCGGGTAATTATATTGTGGTCACGTTCAAGTCAGGCATCTGCTTATTATTGTGTTACACTTTAACACCGATCTGCAGAAAGAGACAGACAAAGCCAGACGAAGAGAGAGAGAGGGAGAGAGGGAGAGAGCGAGAGAGGAGAGGGAGCAAGAGAGTTACTGCAAATACTGAATTAAGTCAAGCCCTAAGTCGGATGTCTGAGGTCTGGGCTTGGTTTTCGGCTGCATTTCAGCTAATTGTGTGGCTACAGTGTCAGCCAGCAGTTTGTGCGCTTATGCAATTCGTCAATATGTCGATGAAGAAACATGTATGTATTATGATACGTAGCTGGCTAACAAGGCGTATGAGCAACGCGCTGTCAACTTGATTGTTTATTTAATAATTTTTGTGTTACTTTGTATATATACAGCAACGAAACCTGCATTGTTGTCATATTTCATGGATAGCGAGCACTTGCGAAATGCTAAAGTATTTGCTGTACACGCATCTTGTTTGATATTACTATTATTACTATTACTATTCAAATAGCTACAATTAGGCAGCTGCCTGTGACAGATTATTGCGGCACGTCCACAAAGCGCTTTGGTATCTCTATCCATCGAATAATCTATTCAAGTGTATCTACATAAGAGTGTGTGTGTGTGTGTGTGTACAAAACATCTGTTAATGCCTGCTAATACGCCTAATGACAGTCGCTGGCTGCCGTATGCCATTGTTAACTGCGGCATTATTAATTTAAATAGCATGTCGACGGACGGACGATTAGACGAGCACGCAATCAGCCACACACAATCCGTCAGATACAAATCCATACTCACAGATACGAATGTATTGCCAATGTATTTGCTATGGCTTGAGCGCGGTCTCAAATTAGTTAGGGCCTTTAGCTACCACACCGGCAACAACATCTACAACAACAACAAGAGCACTTCACACATGGCTCCGTTTGATTATTTGATAAGTTCGCTAACAGTTGAGAAATGTAAAGCAATGTTCAATAAATACCTTTGCGTGTCGCTTGCCTCTAGACAATTGGTGAACTGGCGCGCCAGTGGAACTACTGGTTCATTTGAATAAGGCGGTCTTTTCAAAGCCAACTACTTGTATGTTATCATTAAAAGATCTTACCAATGTTTGTTGACTTGGCAAAGATTTAAGCGATATTGTGCGAAGTGCCATAAAAAGTTTACACACAAGTGTTGACAAACGATTAAATAAAATTGAGTTGATGCATCTGTAAAAATGTTTATATGTATTGCAAAAATAAATAAGTATTTCAGCAAATGGCATATTTTTGTACTTGTTCACGATGTGAAAAGAGTACACTGAGACTTGCAATTTCGTACATTTACTTGTGTACGCCATATTTCCTACACCCATAACTTTGTCAAAACTGATCCGATTTTCACGTCTGATGGCATTTTGTTCATGGTTTATCTTCTATATTGATTCAGCATCTAAAATATATGCATTTTTGAAAATAAATTTTTTTTTGAATTTTTTGAAAAAAAAAGCATGTACCCCCCCTTACTCATTTTGGAAAATTTTTTTTTTCAAAATTTAGAATCCGGAATTTGTATTTTTAATCGATTGTGGTGGTCACAATTAGTATAAAAAACAACATTAAAACCGATTCTGAGGTGGTCAAATTTTTTGTCAAAAATCACGCAAAAATTTGCAAAAATTTTGACATGTAAAGCTCTCGGATCCATAGCTCCCTTATTTCAAACGCCCATAACTTTTGCAAAACTGAACCGATTTTCACGTATGAGGGCATTTTGTTCATGGATTATCTTCTAGATTGATTCTGCATTTAAAATATATGCATAATTGAAAATAATTTTTTTTTGAATTTTTTGGAAAAAAAAAGCATGTACCCCCCCCTTACTCATTTTGGAAAATTTTTTTTTTCAAAATTTAGAATCCGGAATTTGTATTTTTAATCGATTGTGGTGGTCACAATTAGTATAAAAAACAACATTAAAACCGATTCTGAGGTGGTCAAATTTTTTGTCAAAAATCACGCAAAAATTTGCAAAAATTTTGACATGTAAAGCTCTCGGATCCATAGCTCCCTTATTTCAATCGTCCATAACTTTGTCAAAACTTAACCGATTTTCACGTCTGATGGCATTTTGTTCATGGTTTATCATCTAGATTGATTCTGCATTTAAAATATATGATTTATTGAAAATAAATTTTTTTTGAATTTTTTGGGGAAAAAAGCGTGTACCCCCCCTTACTCATTTTGGAAATTTTTTTTTTCAAAATTTAGAATCCGGAATTTCCATTTTTAATCGATTGCGGTGGTCACAATTAGTATAAAAAACAACATTAAAACCGATTCTGAGGGGGTCAAATTTTTTGTCAAAAATCATGCAAAAATTTGCAAAAATTTTGACATGTAAAGCCCTCGGATGGATTGCTCTCATATTTCAAACCCCCATAACTTTGTCAATACTGAATCGATTTTCAAGTTTGATGTCATTTTGGTCATAAATTGTCCTCTATATTGGTTCTACTTTTAAAATATGTGCAATTTTAAAAATAAATTTTTTTTTTGAAGCTTTCGAAAAATCATGTACCCCTTACCTAGCTGATTGCTCCCATATTTCAGACCCTCATAACTTTGTCAATACCGAATCGCTTTTGTTTGAGGGCATTTTGGTCATGAATTGTTCTCCAGATTGATTCGGCATTTAAAATATTTTTTAAAATAATTAAAATATTTAAAAAAAAGTTCAAAATTTAGAATTGCAAAGTAAAGTATACATATTATTGATAATTATTATTCACGTATTGGCCAAATACGTTGATTGGACTGGTTAAAACACGATTTGTTCGCTGTTTTTTCTTTAAAGTTTAATTTTTTTGAGATGAAGGTCAATTTAATTTTTAAGTATTGCAGAACGGAGTTAATAGTAATTGCAAATGTAACACAGTTTCTCATTTGCATTAAAATTACCATATAATCTTAACTCCACTGACGCAAGCCGAACGACTTTGGCATTTTGCAAGCTGTGATTGCCGGAGCACGTAGTTTAGCGATTTAAAAAGTAATTTGACTAATTTATTTTTTGCTACCGCCAGCTAGTTCCTTATGCCAGCTCATGAAGTAGGTGAACTATAAAAAAATAAATAGGTCCTTATTGAGGCAAATACATATGTTTGATGTTAGCTGAGTGCTTGTTAAATTTGATTATTGTTTTTAACGTTTTTACGCTAATGTTTAGTTAAGGCTAAATTACGTTTTATGCAACATTTAATACGGTATAATATTCACATAAGTTAGTTCACCCAACCCACTGCACCGCCCACTACCGTAAATATTTATTAAAGCGCACGAGTATCACCTGCCATTTGGGCGTATAATTTGTTAACTCTGCTTTTTGTTGCCCGATGAGTTGGCACTTATTCTGGGCAGCTTTTTAGAGACCTACTCGAGCAACATCTTCCCCCGTCCTCCTGTTGGCTGCCGCCGTATGCGGCTCATTTATCATTTCTCAGTGTGACAAACAAATAAAACGAAAAGTTGACAACACTCAAAACGCTCATTTGTTGTCGTTTGTCTGACTCTCTGTCAGACTGTCTGTCTGTTTGGCTCTGTTTTTATTGTTTTTGTCCGCTTGTTGTTGCTGCTGGTTTTTTTTTTTTATTTTTTTATTATTTCATTTTGACTGGCATTTAAGCGTCAATTTCAAATCGCATTTCAGCTGCCGACTTACGCGTGGCTGATTTTGCGGCAACAATGGGGTTTTATACCCATACATATATCAGCTTGAGACTGTCCATACCTATAGATATATAAATATATCAGCTGTTTCACAGCACATAAATTCCAAGTATCACAATTGCATTCGGTCTCGCATAGAACAGCAATCACAATTACAATTTATGAGCCAAACAATATATATAATTTCATTCGCTTTTCCTGCTTCACGGAGCAGCCAACCAGCCGCCTGCACTTCATAAACAAAACAGTTTCTCGATCTAACTAACCGCAAAATGCTTAAGTGGAAAGCAGCCACTAGACAGGGTCGCAACAGGAAATTTCTGCTTGGCACTTGGGGCGGGGCGGGGCGGGGCGGGGCGTGTGCTGAAGTTGAACAGCTCGAGCCACTTGCTCAAAATCTAATAATGGCCTGCCAGCCGAGTCGACAAGGTCCTTCTGTCCATCTTAAGCCAAAGTTGAGTAGTTCATGAAGAAGGCGCTCGGGATGAGAAAGAAAAGCTAGACAGAGCGAAAGAGAGGGAGAGAGAGGGAGGGAATGAAAGACAGATAGACAATTTTCACGTTATAGGCCAGAACCGGGCCCAGCCGCCAAGCCGCTTGACTTAAACGTTGTGGACAGGCCCGAAAATTGTTCGGTGATTTGTTGTTGTTGCACATTTATGGCCTGGTTTTAACTGCGGCCATATTTATCAATGGCCCGCCCTTCTAAGTATTATTAATAGTGCGGCTTAGCGCGCGTTCCTCTAAGCCCATTTTCATTTGTGTGCCCTCTGTTCATAACAATTGCGCCCAGTTGCGCTTATCATTTATCACTCGCCGCAAATTAACAGTAAAGCAAACAAAATGGCAAAGTCAATGCAATTATATGACCATGAATCGTACGATTTGCATACTAAATATTTGCGGAAAACGCGCAACAAACAGAAACAAAAACAATCAAATGCTAATTTCCAATGCAATTTCCACAGGCGACAATAAATTTGCCGAGACAAAGGCGACAAATCTTAAGTACAACTTACACGGAATCATAAAGAAGCGCCGGCTAAAACTCAAATCTGAAATAAGATCTTGCGGTGGCGTATACGTAATCTCAGTCGCTGCTTTATGCACGACTCAAATTACCGTTTTGTGGCAAAAAAAAAAGCGAAAAAGATATAAAGATGTTGTTGTTGTTGTAGTTGTTGTAGCTGCTGCTGTTCTACATAATGCGCATAATAATTTCGCTTATACAAAACGTGTTGGCCAGCCAAAAACTGACAGACACACAGACACACACACACAGACACACACACACACACACCCACACAGAGTAAAGCGCTTAAATGCGACGCGTCGCCGGGCATCACAAACGAAAGAAAAAGAGAGAAACACACAATGGGAAGTCGCTGAATTAGCGCTGTGTTCTACAATGAAAACGGGAAGCTGTTCAACTAACTAATTGCAACGTTTCAAATTTCGCGTGTGTTACCCAACAAAACGAACCAAGTGGCGGGCAAACAAGCAAAATTCATTTGAACATTTTTGCGACACAGCGTTGAGAACAAAACGTATTAAAATTCACCTGAAACACGTCTCAGAACACGCTGATGTGCAGGCACTGTGCAAAAGGAGCTCAAGCATGGAGCGGCTCCAACTACCAGGAAATTATGTGGCTAGGAAGTGATATGGAGCGAATAACTATATAGTTGGCAATTGTGTCAACAATTGATGTAGATTGAAAACAATTAAGGCCAAGTCAGAAAACACAAACATATTTTATTATATTCAGAGGTAATTCTTATGCCAGTCGTAGACACGATATTAATACGAAGTTCGACAGAAAAAGAAGAAAATTCTTATTTTTATAATTCCAATAGTCATAAATTAAAACATACTACACTATCTAATAACAATCAATTAACCTCAACAACTTTTTTTTTATAAAATTATTTAAAGAAGAATTGTAGTATTTAATACTTCTAATTTTTATGAAGGGATTCTTTCACATTTTCATGAAAACGTAAATTTGATTTATCCAAATCAGCGTTAAATTATTTTTAAACATTGTGAATATCAAAGAATTAAAAGAAAAATATCAAAAGAAAACCTGAGTGTGTAAGACAATACTTTTAAATTCCACAGATATCATGTATGCTGGTATTCAATCTTCTAAGCATGTGTCATTAATTTAAAATATTTGGCAATACGTGAAAATAATTACTTTCCAAATAATAAAATTACAAAGGCACTGCGTCCTTTGATGTATTCTTCTGCCAAGCATTGGCTTTTTAAAATAATTACTACAGTTTACTTTCTAAAATGCTAGGAATTTTTCTATACATTTTCTATTAAACTCGTATTGAATGCCGGAAAGAAGTATTTAAAATAAAATATCAATTAAAAAATTATTATAAATTATACCCTAAAAATGTGTAAAAAGGAAATAATTGATTTATTGCATTTATTTTATAATATTATTTAAATTTTTTTAAACGTCTTGAAGCTGAGTTCAGCGAATACCCTAGTCGGGCATTCTCGACTAAAACACCCCCACTTGTTTTTGGCTAGTATTGACGTTCCTCAGAACTTAAAAAAAATAAATAAATTGAGCTGCTAAAACAGAACCAACTGCCTGGTATTTCTACTTCTGTCTAGTAAACAGATATCCAATTAAATGTCTGTTTTGGATTTCCAACGAAGTCCACAGAAAACTATGAAAACAATGTACAGCAACGAGGAGCATGTGCAGTTGCCTAATGAGCAGCTAGCAAAACAATTTCGGGATGCGAGCGTGCACATAATTAAAATTAGTTGTCAAAAAAAAAAACACAGAGAGAGAAAAAAACTGAAATCGTTGGCACACAGTGCGTATGATTAATGCAGGCGCATATTTAATCATTTTTCATGGGCCCAAGTGACAGCAGCGCAGATGACGTAAAACGCTCGAAAGAACAGCAAACAAGAGACGACAATTTGAGTTTCCCTTCTTGAAGGCAAAGATTCAATGAAATTCAAGAGCTGGGCATCAGTTGACAGGCTGGCAATCAGAATTAGATGGGGGGACACGGCACAATCGAGGGCCGCTGACAAAACCTACAACATCCTGGCTGCCACGCCCCCAACTGTGTGTATAGTGGGCAAACAAAAAGAGGCAAACTAAAACTAAACTCATTTAACTTTTGCCGTATTTTGTTAGCATTTTACCTTGCCCAGCGACAACCACAACAACAACAACGACAACGACAACAACTAACAACAAAACAACTGTTATCAAAATGTCATTCATTCAAATATGTACCGAGGGGCCAAGGATCGTTGGCTTCGTGGCCGCCACCCAACTCCATTGTTGATTCTCATTATACAATTTGCCCCTTGCTGTCTCTCCTCGCAGTGCCCGCCGACAGCAGCAGCCTCAGCAGCAGCAACAGCGGCAGCAGCAGCAGCAACAGCGCCAGCAGCAGCAGCAATAGCAACAGCGCATCCTCTGCAGTCGTCACGGTCGCGGTCACGCCGAGTAGCATCAGTTCGAGTGGCACCACCATCACCACCGAATCGACGGTGGAGCAACAACAGCCGCAGGGTAAGCAAGTCGGTCTCCCACGTTGCGCCTAAACTAAAAGCCAAACAATTGCTTATAGGCCAATGTCTGCTGGACGGGATCTGGGTGCCGGAGACGACGGTGCACTGCGAGAAGCAGACGAGCTGCCGCGCCATCCAGCGCACAGGACACTGCTGTCCCGATTACAAATGCGGTAAGTTGGCGCTTGCCACTCGTTGCATTTATGCAAATGGCCGCACTGTGCATCGTTTTGGGGCTTACCTTTTTTCTCCTCTTCCGCAGATTGCGAAAAGGATGGCAAAACTTATGCGAACGGTTATAAATTGGTTGATCCGGATACACCGTGCACCGTGTGCTACTGCAAAGGTAAGGCCCACGCGAAGGTCGAACATTTCTGTGGCATAGAAATCAATTGAAGCCCTGGAGGCAGAGCCAAAAGACATTTTTACTGCAGCCCATGTCTTTAATATGAAATTTGAAATTTGAAATATCAGCTTTTACTCATTTTTTGTCCATATTGAAGCATTTTATTTTTTAATATTATTAAAGTGGGTTACAGTAATAAAATATCAACCTTACTACTTCTAAATGGCACTAGCCATCGGCTACGACAAACAGGACATCCACACACTAGCCTGGGATTCGAACAGTTATTGAATAATTAATTAAGAATTTAATTGGAAAAGCGAAGAATGACAATTAAACCAGCCTCTTCTAGAGTGAAATTTGATAAAAATCGTTTAAATATCTCTTAAATTTGTAATATTTTGTATTTTATTATATTTTCATTAGGTTTGGCCTTAGTCTAAACAATTTAACAATTTATCTGAGGAGCATAAATACAAATTTATTCCAAATATTAAGTCTCTAGACTCATACGGACAGACGTACGAACAGCAAGAACGTTGCACAAAGCCAATATACCCCTTTCACTGCGCGAATGAGTATAATAAACTACAACAAGAACAAGAAGAAAACAAAATATTTACCTATAAATAACAAATATAACAATTTTCTATATATTTAAAATAATGTGACTAACCTGTAGAGGAACCTACTTAACAGGCCATTGCAGTCATTTTTATAATTAAAATTAAAAATTAAAATTTTTTTGAAATGCCTATTTTTTGGTATATTATTCAAGCTGAATTTAAAGTTGATTGTATTCGAAAGTATCTCAACGTCAAATGTCTGTCTAAAATATGCAGAGCAGAAATAGAGTCTTATCCATTTTTAGCACATCTTTTATTTTATTTTCAAGTAGTTGTTTAAACAACATTATAGCTGCTTGTAGAAACGGTTATAAATGATGCCAATTAAGAAATGACTTAAATGCCAGCTTAGGCAGGCATCAGAATGTGGGCGTTTTGAATGCAGTACTTTGAATAGCCACGCCCCCATCATGCACAGTTACACGATCCTGGCCGAGCAGCACTTAATGAGGGACTCATTTCAATTATTGCAGGTGGCGAGATTGTGTGCAGCTCGGTGACCTGTTTCCGTCGCGATGATTGCATGCCCAAATACGTGCCCGGCCGCTGCTGTCCGGAGTATGACAACTGCCCCAGTGAGTAGTGCACTCCAATCACGGCAAGTGCCAGCAATTTCTAACGGCCACTTGTCTGCCCCACAGTTCTTGACAACAATCCGCCGCTGAGCAGCGAATCGAGCAGCGCGGCGCCGCCAAGCGCGAAGCCAGCGCCGGCCGCGCCGCCCGCCGGCTTCAATTGGAATATCACCATTAAGGAGATTACCAAGCCGACCGAGATACGCATTACCGATGACAACCACAAGGTCAAGCAGGCGATACCCACCCGGAAGGCGGCCAGCACGGAGGCGCCGCCAGCAGCGACAACAGCAGCAGCAGCCGCAGCAGCAGCAGCAGCAGTTGCTGATAGCACAACCGCAGCAGCTGCAGCAGCAGCTGTGGCAACAACTGAAGCGCCCGCAGCAACAGCAGCAACAACTGTTGCCACAGCAGCAACGCCAGCGCCAGCAACCGACACGGCAGCAACACCAACGCAGAACACGGCGCTTAGCCAAGACACCAACCAAAAAGCACTTCCAGTCAACAGCAGCGAGAGCTTAAAGCTCATCGCCTCAGTGGGCTACATTGAGCGGCCGCTCTCGCACAACAATCACCTTGCCGGGCAGCAGCCGCTGGTCACCTACAATGCGGACGGACTGCAGCCGCTGGCCGAGAACGATCCCAGCAAGGTGAACATCAAGCGCGAGTACACCACCGAGGGCGTGGCCGGGCTGCTCAGCGCCAAGGCCGAGCCGGTGGCCGTGGCCACGTCCCTGCAAGGCGGTCTCCGCGATGCGCTCGTGGACAGCGTCGGTGCCGGTGCCGAGCTGGAGCCGGAGACAGCGGGCAGCGACAATATCTACCACATAATCTCGACCACAGAGGGACCCAGCAGCAGCAGCACCACCACCACCACCACCACCACCACGGAGCATCAGCTGAGCACGGAGGGAGCCGAGGACAGCTCCACGTACGGCAATCTCACCATGGAGCTGGCGTCTAGCACGGAAGGCTTGGTCGCCGCCAGCAGCAGCGAAGCGCCCGCTTCGAGCACGATGCAGGCGGTGCATCACATGGATGAGGATGAGGTGCCGCAGGTGGAGTCCAATCCGGCGTATCCCTCGTTGCCCGAGGACGATTTCAGTCTGCGCGACGTCAACTTTCCGCTTGTCGAGCTGGAGGACATTGTGGAGGCGGAGAACAAGGACGAGCAGCGCAGCATTGCCAGCCCCTTTGAGCGGGAGACCAAGCGCACCAAGCTGGTCACGGAGAACAGCCTGGATGCCAGCGGCGGCGGCAGCGGCGGTGGCAGCGGCAGCGGCGACATGGAATTCTATCAGTCCCTGGGCTCCACATCAACGGAGCACATGCTGGGCCAGGCATCCAATCTGGAAGGGGCCGCCATGTCGCAGGTGCCGCTGATTTACAGCGCCGAGGACAGCTCCGCGGAGACGCGCATACAGAACGTCAGCGAGCTGGCCAAGATTAGCGCCAGGCAGGGCGAGAACGAGACCAGCGGCGAGCTGGACACCGGCAGCGGCAGCGGCAGCGGTGAGCTGCGGGAGCGGGAGCCAACCACGCCCAATTCGGCACGCGTTCCGGCTGTGGACATCGATGAGCTGGGCTCGGGCGCTGGCCAGGCACAGAGCACAGCACAGGATCCCAAAGCGGACGCAGAGAGCCTCAAGTTGGACGAGAGCCAGGACCAGGCCGACGATGTGGCCAAAACAACCGGCGCCGGCAAGGCGACGGCGACGGCGCGTGCCGAGAAGAGTTTCGTGGAGCAGAGCGGGACGGGGGCGGCCCAGCGTCTGGAGCGGCTCTATCTGCAGCGGATAAACTGAGAGAACCAACAGGTAGCACAACAAATTTTTGGTGTATATACATACTATAATACATAGCGGAGCTGTAATTTTCAATTACCATAACAATTACCACTACAATTACTTCAGTAATTAAACGACAAATTGCTTGAGTTAAAGTGAATTTGAAAAGTTGCAATTACTTTGACAATTGTGACTGAAAATAAGTAAACGCCATGGTAATTAATTCATAATTACCAAGTAATTAAACTTTAAGATACGCATTACTCGAGCGATGAAATTCATTCGAGCGATTTGTCATACTGAAGCAATTATTGCAAATATTTAATTAACGAAAGTAATTATTGCAGCTCTCATATTTGGTAGAGTTGAGTATCGATATTATAAAGCAGTTATCGATTTTAAGGCGCCGTCTAAAATCCAACGGCAAAGTGAGCAAAAAGTCTTAAGTTTAAGTAGCAAGAAACGAGAGCAACATTAAAAATTTATAATTTCCACAGACTGCAAATTAAATTTTTAATGCAATCCCCCACTCGAGCGTTGTGGGAATTACAACTTGAATTTATCTAGGGTATAAGTACGCCTAATAATTAGCAACAATTATACACACGACACGAAAACAACAATTGAAAATGAATTATGAAAAACCGAAAACACAAAGCTGGGCTCCCCAAATGCAATAAATATATATTTTTATTAAATTTTCGCTCTTCGCACTTTGCGTGCGAAAAGAAATTGCTTAGTTATAGAATTTATTTATTTTCATATAAATAAAGAAACGTTTTTGTAATTTAAGAGCACAAAAAAGAAAATCCCTAAAACATTTTACATTGCCACGCCCATATGCACACACACCCACGCACACACACACACATAAAGCGCCCACAGAAAATTGTCATTGCATAAAAATATTAAACATTTTATTTAACTTGTTTTATTACCTATGAATTTATTTAATATTTAATTTATTGCATAAACAAAAAATATAAAATGAAAACGAAACGAATGGCAAATGCTCTAGTGATGTTTTTTTTTAATGCGAATTATATAGTCCTCTTCGATTTGAAAAGCTTTTAAGTTTAGACTGAATATTGAAAGTTTTACTTTTAAAGCAATTACTTTAATTATAATTTATAAACTATTAAAATAATATAACAAATGATGAATATCAAACATTATGTACCCAAAATTTATTTAAATTGAATAAAAAGTGTCAAAAGTGCAGTCATTTCATAGTATTTAAGCTGGAAAATTATATATACAATAAATACAAAACTATAAAAAAAAATTTAAAACTATTTATTTAGGCGCGAAAAAGTTTAGGTGTGTTAAGCATAATATATTTGCACAACTATTTTAAAAAATATAAAAATAAATACAAAATTAAAAGTGTACTTTAACGTAGCGTAAATTTAGTATCAAGTTCATTTTCATGTGTACGAATATAAATAAAATGAATATAAATAGTAAATAAAATGACTGCTTATTATTACATGTCAATGGCGTGAGAAGCGCGTAGAAGAGCGCTTGAGGCACAGCTGTTTGGCTCTGCGAAAACTTGAACTGAAGAAGATGTTGTCCTAGCAACAATTGCGCAATTGGACACACCTACAACAACAATAACAACACCATCAGCAGCAACAACAACATGACTTTTCATTAAATATGCAAGTGCATGCGGCGGCAATTACCAAGAAATTAAATGAACAAAACGTAGACAACAAACATCACGACAACGACGAATGTTGCATCACAGCTGAAGCGGCAGCAGCAGCAGCAGCAGCAGCAGCAACGGCAGCAGGCAAAAGTTGCCACAACAACAGCAACACGGACCGCAAACAGCGACTCAGCTTACCCCTCGGGCAACAATAATAATGACAACACCGACAACGGCCACATTCAATATATATTGAACCGTAATGCACAGTAAAAATAAAAGTAACTTCGACTTATGTAACAAGGTTGAGGAGCTGCAAGCGAACTTTTTGGTTAATTTCGTATGCGCCGCGGGATCCCAAACGGAGAAAGTCTTCGTGTTCGTCTTCGCTTTCGTCTTCGTGTGCGTTATTAGACGCAACCCCAATAAATACTTTCGATTAGAGGAGCAACTGGTTTCGGAGGAGCTAGACTTTCGCTTTCATTTCAGTTAATTGGAAAGAGCAAAAGTCGCGTTTGTAATACTTAAATAGTTTTTTGAATTTATTTTAGTTATGTTATTGTTTTTTTTTTCTCTTTTGTTTTTGGGTTTTTCTAAAACTTAACAAAATGCGTAATCCAAATCAAATGATTTATGAAATGATATGAATTTAATTGCGTCCAATTTGATCGACCTGCGACTGCAGATTGTTTATAACCTCCGAGGGCACCGTGTCGCCCAGGATGTCAAAGAGATTGAT
This sequence comes from Drosophila robusta, assembly GCA_035043565.1. Classification (NCBI taxonomy): domain Eukaryota; kingdom Metazoa; phylum Arthropoda; class Insecta; order Diptera; family Drosophilidae; genus Drosophila; species Drosophila robusta. The sequence goes on along the minus strand of JAWNMW010000583.1, from coordinate 2,983,805 downwards.
GCGCTGATTGCCGGGTATCTGCTCATAGGCGCCCAGCTCGATGCCCTCTTGAACGTTCTGAATTTGCGCATCCTTGGGTATGAGCAGCGTCTGCTGCGCCTGTCGGATGGCCTCGTTCGTGTAGGCGGCGCCCTCCCGCGTCTGCGGCAGGCAGCGTACACTGCCAGCCAGCAGCAGGACGGACAGCAGGGAACACAGCGCGAAGAGTTTCATTTTGTATTTGATGTCTGACTGCAAGAGACGCGCGATTTGTTGATATATTTAAATATACTGTATGCATATACTCTTCATTCTTTATTTTTTTCTTTTAACTTTTTTTTCTGTTTAAACACTCGTGGCTGTCTTACCTGGCGCGCGAGCTTTGTTGTAATGATTCGGCTGCGCAGGCGCCGCGCGCATTTTATAAGCTGAGCCAGCACTGGAAGTGCTGCGGCTGGAAAGTCGCTGGCGCCACCAAACATTTCGCTTGTTTATTTCTGGTTTTTGGTAGCAGAAAAAAAAATACAAAAAAGAGTTCAAAATTGACCATTGGAAATTTTGCCCAGCGACCCATTAAAGTTGATTATTTTTAGAGCAGGCAAATCATAAACTTATTATTGGGCATTTGTCCACTCTTGTTGCGAAGGTTAAAGCACAACAGAAATGTCAAGAGGCGCTTAACCTTCCACGCATGCTTCCAGTGCATAACCGACTGACAACAAGTTGTTGTTCAGGTGCCCGTCAAGTGTAGGCATTGCTATCTGGTTCATTAATGTCTGCGGCGAGGCAATATTAATAAAGTTTAACAATTGCGCGCGGTCTGAAGAGCCAAATGGTAAATTGCTAGCGAGCTATGGTTTTTAATTTTATTTATTTTTTTATTTTTGGTTTTTTGCGTAAGCTGTTTACTACAGCAGCATATAATCGCTGCTTGTTTTTCGCTCGTTTCTTTGGCAGCACAGCGTATCAATATTAATTAATAAACGATTAACTTTTGGGTATTTATCATTTTTTGCATGTTTGGATTGCATAAGTCATATATGATTGAATAACAAAAGTAAGCGGCATCTGCATTTAATATGTATGTCTATACTGAAATTTAAATGAATTTTGAATTTCGCGGTGAATTATTAATTACCGATAACATATTGTTAGCCTACAAACGCAAATCTGCATTTACATCAAGTTGGCAGCGCAACAATTTGTATTGGCAGCCTCCACAATCTATGGACCACATTTCGCTGTTGAGCAAGTCGGTTATATATACGTACTTAAAGAAATTTTCGTTCGGATTTGATAGAAGCTATATTTAAAATATCGTCAAATATATCTTAGGTATTTATTTCATGTCGTTTAAACAAAGTCGGTATTAACCGGTCTTTTCAAAACAATTGAGTTCTTATCGACTCGTCGATAATTGTTGGCTTTTTGCATCACTAATATTCGAGTGACCACCACAATTATTTAGAGATTTATTTAATAAATATTTAATTCTCACATAAAAGGTAAAATAAATATTTTTTAAATTTAACCGTGCCGCAGGGCTAAGTAACTTAAACAAGCAAAAGTTAATTGAACAGCTCAGCTACTGCACAACAGCTGCAAAAGCGAAACAAAAACAGCGCAACGAAACGCACGTGTGCAGGAATATGGACATAGAGAACGGCGAGGGGCAGGTACAGGTACACCTGAAAACCAAACAAGAGCAGTACGTAAAAGAAATATTACTCTTAATTGCTATAGTTATTAAGGATAATGCTTTTAGTTATGCTGTGCCAGATGTCCCGTACGCGATCGAAGGTAGCGTTGCCACCACGGAGTTGAATATATTCCTGAATGCGCTACTGCAAAACAAAGGTGGCGATGGAGGTGTTGACTTTGATTTCCTTGTATTCGATGAATATCTGCGTGGTCGGCTGTGCGACCATCTGCGCGAGAAGGCCATCAGCTTTGAGGATGCCATCGAAATTGAGTACGTGGAGCGTTTTCCGGCGCCCGAACCGCAGGATTGCTTGCTGCACGATGATTGGGTGTCGGCAGTGAAGGCATGTGGCAAATGGATACTCACTGGCTGCTACGACAACACCATCAACATCTGGACCAACAAGGGCAAGCACAAGCTGACCATACCCGGCCACACAGCACCCATCAAGGCTGTGGACTGGATATCGCTGGACGAGGAAAACGGACGCTTTGTGTCCACCTCACAGGATCAGACAGCTATGATGTGGCAGTGGAACATTGGCTCGAATGCCGTTGAATGTGTATCCGTCTGCAAGGGTCACGAACGCGGCGTGGACAGCGTCTGTGTGAGTCCAGATGCGCAGCGCTTTGCCACCGGTTCCTGGGATACAATGCTGAAGATATGGTCTGCTGAATTGGATGATGCCGGTGACAGCAGCGCAAAGCGGGCCAAGGAGAGCGGCGTTCGAGTAGGTTGATGCGTAAATTGATATGAACCAGATTAGTAAACAAATCTTTATATCTTCATAGACGCCAAAAATGACACTGCAAGGCCATCGGGAGAGCATTTCAGCCGTGCAGTGGATGGACGGCACCACGCTGCTGACTGGCAGCTGGGACCACACACTCAAGGTGTGGGATCTGAACCTGGAGGGCATCAAAACGGAGATATCGACAAACAAATCCATATTCGATGCCAGTTACTCCAAGTTGAATCGATTGATTGTTACCGCGTCAGCGGACAAGAATCTGCGTCTATACGATGCACGTACAAATCGTATGTCTAACTTAAAGCTTTAAATTGTGATATTTAACTAATGATGATGATGATATTTACCACTTTTAGAGGGTTCTGTCGTGCGCAACACCTACCTGGGACACAATGCTTGGGTGCAGACGGTCATGTGGTCGACTACGGAGGAGTTTCTGTTTGTATCCGGCGCGTACGATAACCAGAATAAGCTGTGGGATTGCCGAAGTCCCAAGGCACCTCTCTACGATTTGCTGGGGCATGGCGAGAAGGTTTTGGACATTGACTGGTCGAATTCCAAATACATCGTTTCTGGCGGTGCCGATAACACAGTGCGTGTGTTTAAGTCGAGCAAAGCAACTGTAGAAAATATGGAAACAAAGTAATATTTTGACATAAACAATTAATTTACTTATAGTAATTGTTAAGCACCGCTAAGTTTAAATAAAATGTAAATGTTTTTTGCGACACAACTATCGAGTACCGTTTCGCAATAGCTACCGGCGATATATTGCACATGCTAAGAGCGGTTATCGATAACAACGCTGCATCGATATTAATTTGACAACAAAAGCAACATCAAAAGCGGCCGACCGCTTGTCTGCTTGCCCGACGACCAACCAGCTTTAATAAATATATTAAATTGCTGGCAAATTTTCTGAAGCTACAATTAAAATAAGGAAAAGCAACTGGAATAAAGAAAGTGAACAGTTCGAGGCTGTGGATAACGCTTGCCGATTAGGGAATAGCAAAAACAACGCGGCCAACGAACAAGAGAGTGTTGAGAGAGCGAGAGCGCGACAACGGGGAGCAGAACAATTTTTGCAGTGTTTTCGCGACGTAAAAGTAATCAAATTTTATTTTCAAAAGGTGCGTATCGTACAATTAACCCCGTGCTGTTCTTTGTCTCAGTGCGGCAATCCGTCATTGCCTTAAATTGTGCAATCGGGCGGCTGATAGCAAATGCGTTTTGCAAATGTCTGCGCTGGGCCAATTGATTTTTTAACTGCAGCCGCGTGCAGCTAACAATTTCGTGGATGCCTCTGAGAAACGCTAAAATTAAACGCAACAGCAACGGGCCAACAGCATTCGCTTTGTCATGGCCAATGGCAAACTCCAAACGCTGCCGCAGCCGCTGTCTTTCTGAGTGCTGCAGCAGCAGCAACGCTTGCCAAAATGGCCGCTTGCCTCTGCGCCGCTCTCTCTGCACGGTGATTACATTTAATCCGATGGGGCTTTAAATTAATAGATTGTGGCATGAGGTTATTTGGGCTCTCCGTTTTACAGCTTGTTTGCGTTTTTTGCGTGTCTCCACACAGCTAAACGGGTCAAGGACCTGTCGCAAGACATGCCAGTGCTGGGCCATCTAGTTCAAATGGATGAACGACCTGGTTCGGTTGTTCGATTGAATTAGTTCAATGCTATCATAAGACTTGCTTGTAACAATTTTAATTACCTCCACATTTATTCGTAATGATTTTGTGCAAATGTATGTAACATGCAGAAAGGGGCATCTCCGATCCCATGTTCTCGGTCAGCATCACTAGTCGATTTAGCCCTCTGTATGAACGCAGCGATCTCGAAAACAACAAAAACTAGAGACTTCAACTTTTCGACTATACAATCTTCTATACCACGAACAAGTATCATTTTTGCAATATCTTGCCTTATTTAATTAATATCGATAAATATCGACAATAAGACATGGTTTTCTAAATAACCCGGAGATTTTACGAGCTAGTCTCCAAATTTGGTTTAGTATATTAATATAAAGCATACGCGTTTTATGATTTTACTTTTTGAAAACCAAAAAACAAAACGACTTTCAAATAGTGCAAATTAAATTCAATTGTACATACATTTGCGTTACGATCATGCGATTAACATCGAAGCTATCCAAGTTATTCAAACAAACCAAGATAAACCAATTCAATTTGGTCGATCGTATATCCAATTGAAATATATCGAATTGAAAAGCAATTTGTCATGTTAGTTTTTTTGCTTAAATAAATTTTAAAAACTATATTTTTCTTATTAATTTTATTGAGTTTCTTGTAATTGTTTTATATAGCCGGTATTTCGTATAAACTTCGGTTGATTTTTATAGAAGCTTCACTGTCACAGGATATGATAACACAAAATTAGATTTTTAGCAAAAACTTGAACCCGTTCAACCTAACCTGTAAGAAACTTAATAACGCAACGGTATCTACTTTTTAATTAATGTATCAACGTTTTTTCTTTGTAGACTTTCTAAGAAAGAAATTCACAATATAAAGACTGTAAGCAGCGCCATGTCTTCGACTCCAGCAACGGCGACTGGAGCCGGCAGCAGCGCCACCAGCTCCAGCGTTGCGGCCACATCCAGCGCCAGCTCCTCCAGCAGCACTGCCTCCACCAATCAAACCATAGCCGCCTCACCAGCCGCACGCGGTGGACGGGGCGGAGCCAATACGAATGGCGGCAGTGCAGCGGCCAACGCTGCATCGGGCAGCAATAATTCGACGCCGGCGCCCGCTGGCGATGAACCACGCAAGGATACGAAGTCAACACCTAGAATATCCAAAGCGTTGGGCACCTCAGCCAAGCGCATACAAAAAGAACTGGCTGAAATCACATTGGATCCGCCGCCCAATTGCAGTGCCGGTCCCAAGGGCGATAATCTATACGAATGGGTTTCGACCATATTGGGACCACCTGGTTCCGTGTATGAGGGCGGCGTATTCTTCCTGGACATACATTTTTCACCCGAATATCCGTTTAAACCGCCCAAAGTCACATTTCGGACACGCATATATCACTGCAATATCAATAGCCAGGGCGTCATTTGTCTGGACATATTGAAGGACAATTGGTCACCGGCGCTGACCATATCAAAAGTTTTACTCTCGATTTGTTCCCTGCTCACAGATTGTAATCCTGGTGCGTAGAATATTCTTGCCGTATCTATGTTCCATATTATATAACTCTTGATTTTTATGCTTTTAGCTGATCCATTGGTTGGCAGCATTGCCACGCAATATTTGCAGAACCGCGAGGAGCACGATCGAATTGCGCGTCTTTGGACGAAACGGTGAGTGGACGCAGACCGCTTTCAATGATAGAAACATAAATTTATCTATATTTTCTTCACAGGTACGCAACATGATGCGCAAGTCTCAGCATTAAACACGTACCACAAGCTGCAACAAGAAACGAAAATTCGCAAATTATAAATAAATATATTAAAGTACGCTAACTATTAACTTAACAACATAACACACCAGGCAGGCAATAACAGAACGAAAATAAACGGCAACAGCAACCAACACCCGCAACAAACATCCGAAAATAGTTAACCCATAACCCACATAAAGGACACAATGAAAGTCTTTCTACATTTGTAACTTTATTATTACGAAAAAAATCCCACACACACAAACACATACAGGCATACAACTTTCATAGAAATGTGTAAAATAATTATGCAGACTTAAAGAACAAAAATGTATAAATAATTTAAACAATTTACAAGTTGCTTGTTCGAAATTTGATTGTTTCAGAACCATCTCCCAAAAAATAATATTTAAAAAAACAAACAAAAGAAAACACCGAATATTTTGAACCATAATAAATACATCATTAAACTTCACATTGGCATATTTACTAATCAACTACATAAATAAATAAATAATTATAAATACAATTAGTTTACATTACGAGTATCTGTACAGTGTTAAGTGAAAATGGAGCTAAACAATTAACAACAAAAAAGCCTATTTTAGTAAATGTACTAATTAACACAACAAACAAAAAAAAAAAGAATAAAAAATCGTCAGGGCAGCAAATTTCGTAATTTTGAGGAAATGTTTAATAATATGGCAGTAGCAACAACAGCAATAAAGAAATCTTGACAAAGCATGAAAAAAGACTCAATGTAAAAACGAATTACAATATATTTATACAACAATTTAAGACACAATTTTTCCAAATTGATAAACTTTTTTGTTATTTATAAACAATTTGATTTAGTTTTTGTTTTAATGTGATATTTGCAAGCGTCAAATTTGTTCTTTGGCTATTCTCGTGCTGTACAAATTGTGTATTATTAATGAAAATGCGAACATGAATAAATATTAAATTATCGTAGATGAAAATCGCGAAATTTGCATGGTATTTTAAACAAAATGCTAAATTTATGGTAAAACAAAACAAAAACTTCCTATTATTTTGTAGTTTTAATGACTCAATAAGGAGAAAGCATAAGTAAATGCATAAAAATAAACGATAAGTTTATGAGCAAACGAACTTTAATAAAAACGAAATAAAGGAAATTATTTAAAAATTTAAAGCCATTTATTGAGTCTGTAAGTTATATTTATTATATCGTGGCAAAACATATTTAATGTTTGTCACACATTTCTAAAAGCTGGAAATACTTGTTCATAGTTATGATCAAGATAGTAACCTATCTATAGCAACTTATCTCTTAGTTGTGAATTCATAAAGCCGCAGTGAATATATCAGAACTAATTTGATCATATTAGAAGCTAACACTGCAATACTGAGCGCAATTTTTAATTTATACATATATATCAGCCAATCTTATCTTGTATTTTTAACTGGTTATGTTATGAACACACTACCTTATCTTTATAATTGACTATACTATATAGACGAAGTATTGAGCCATGTCCGCCTGTCTGTCTTTTAATATTTAATTTAGTCATACAGATTTACTGTATTTTTATTATAGTTGTTTATTATTTATTATTTATATGGGGCACTTTAAAACTATCGGAACTAATTCTTATAAAAAATATTTAAAGATATCTTGACCATAGTTAAATTTCAGCTCCAAACATGGAAGAAAATCAAATAAACATTGGAGAACTCTATATGAACTTTTCAATCGAACAGAAATTATTAAAAAGTTGTGTTATATTTCATAGTTAAAAATTTCACCTCCTAGAAAAAATCGATTGAAATGGACTTATAACGTAACTGAACGGGTAAGTTTAACCTTCGGCACCGTCAGATTTTTGTTACCCAAAAATTTCGATAGTTTGTCGAATTGATATTGGAAGATAATCTGTTTTATTTGTTTAAGTTTTCAGCAGTATGTATTACTTTAAATTACACTTTATTCGTTAAATATGTATATAATTGTTTATATAAAATATGTTTGACATTCCATTCATTTAACTAACTTGGATCATAATGACAACCGAAAACCCCAAACCCCACGATACTGGCACACAAAACGGTATATATATATATGTATAGGTATGCTTAGACTAAGAGCCTTCCCCATTAAAGATACATGCCATTGACCAGGAAATCGGCCTCCTGGGAATAGGGCGTTTTGCCGCCCATGCGACGTGCTCGTCTTCCCACTGTGCGCATCCGACAGCCAATGAGTATGGCCAGCGCCGCGGTGACCAGCAGACCCAGCGTCAGGGAGAGCACAGCGCCACCGGGTCGCTCCGAGTGGCCATCGTGATCCCGAAACTCCAGCGCCAGATTCTCGTGTATCATTTTGTATTGCTCGTGCACGGGTCCGACGGGCACTGGCAATGCGGGCGGCGGCAATTGTTGTTGCTGCTGCTGCTGCTGCTGCTGCTGCTGCTGCTGCTGCTCCTTGTTCTGCTCCAGCGCCAGCTCAATGGGATCCTTGGCGCCCTTGGGCTTGGCCTTCTTGTGTTTGCGCGGCTTCTGCAAGGCGGAGGGATGGTGGAGTTAGTTAAATTAAGAGACCTGAATTGAAAACTTACCTTCTTGGGCGGCTCTGTGGACTTGTCTTCTTCGTATTCGTCGTAGTCCTCATCCGCCGGCTGGTTCTTCTCATGTGTTGGCGCTGCATTCAGCACGGGCAGCATCGATTGCTGCGGTGAAGGCGGTGCTGCTGCTGGTGCTGCTGCAGCAGTTATGTAGGCGTGGCTCGGCTGTTGTTGCTGCTGCTGCATTGCAATTTGTGCCGGCGGCGGTGCAACAACTTGTGGCCAGTTTACAACCGGCGACTGCTGTGGCACGCTCACAACTTGCTGTTGTTGTTGCTGCTGTGGCTGTTGCTGTTGCTGTTGCGGCTGTTGCAGTTGTGGCTGTTGTTGTTGCTGCTGTGGCGGTGTCAGATAAATGCCTGTGCGTGGCAACGACATGCCATACACCGAGCCACCACCAAGAGCTCCATTGTTGTTGTTGTTGTTGGCTATTGTAGGCCGTCAACTGGAGCTGGGCCTGCGTCCGTGGTACTGGCGGTGGCGGTGCCGGTAGCTGCCCCTGAACCTGCCCCTGACCAACCGCCGTCTGCTGCTGCAGTTGCAGGCCGCCTTTGTGATTGAATATGTGACTGTTCAGCTGCTCATCTGTTGAGGAAGCGAATGGTTAAACGCACAGTTAATTGAATTAATTACAAGTAGACACTGAAACCACAACAACACACACCACTCCTACCCACTAACACACTCGTAAATCAATTCTGAGTGACGGGGCTCCCATTACAACAATGAACACTGATGGGTAATTGCTATTTTCCCAGCAACTTCTCAAGTGCTGGTCATTGGAGCTGCTGCTGCTTCTGCAGCTGGATCTGGAGCTGATGCAGTTGGGCGCATTGGGGCAGCATTGCGTGCTCTTTGACTGCAATTTATGTGCTAATGTCACACAATATGCGAAAAATTCATTGCGCAAGTTGTATTTAATATTGCATGAATATTTATTGCCATTTTTCTTTCCGTTTTATGCGGACTTTCTTTGCAATTGAAAGGATTAATTATATTTCAATTATTTAATTAGTTTGAGCAACAAACAAGATTATTTTGGCAATCACAACTGTTAAAAATTGCAATCGAATGGCGAAAAAAATACTAAGTACTTGAAAACTTCGTAAAAATTTAAATTTTATCCTAATCATATGTTTTAATTAAATATGACGATTTAAAAATATTAAGTCAATGTCAAGATTAATAATATTTAAAAGCTGTTGCTCTGTTTCGCCCTGTGCTATTCATATATGGCAAATTGTATTTATATACGGCTGATATTACCTGGATTCAGAATTTCACCTTGTGATTGAGGTTGCTGTTGTTGTTGTTGTTGCTGCTGCTGTTGCTGTTGCTGCTGAGCCTGCGTCTCAGCAATCATCTTGCGATTTGCCCAAGCGGCGGCATCCTCTCGATTGTTGACCATCGGCGGCGGCGGAGGTGGCGGCGGTGGTGGCCCCAGCACAATAACATGCTGTTGCTGCTGCTGTTGTTGTTGTTGTTGTTGCTGTTGTTGCTGCTGTGCGGCCTGCAATTGTTGCTGCACTGACTGATATTGCTCCGCGTTGCTGTTGCTGCTGCTGCTGCTGACCTTTGTGGCCGTTGAGGCAACGGCATTACACTGAAAAGTTGGTCAGCAATTGAAAATAGGGCTCACAATATACACCTAATTCTCTTTTTACACGGTTTTCTAATAACACGCGGTAAAAAGCAAACATTCTTCTATTTTTACACGTTTTTACACGACTTTAAATATTCTATGAATTCTTTTTTAAAGCTATATTAATTTGTTATACTCCTCATATATTATACGTTTTAACTTCTATATTTTTTATTAATGGAGAAATAATTTCCCAAACAAAATAATTCTAGTGCCAGCAAAAAAATATATAAATATATTAAGTTTTATGTTTAAGTTTTATTACTTTTATTTTTAGTTATTAATACTAAATGCCTGCACGAAAAAAATATTCTCAAGTGAACTCTAAAAATAATTTTGTACTATTAATTTTCCACTTTTCAGTTGCTTTTTTAGGTCTGCAACCTATCTACTATTTTTCCTATCTTTTTTACACGAATATTATGGAAACGTAGCTATCGTGTACAAAGAGAATTAGGTGTATATATACATGTGTGTGTGTGTGTGGTTAAACTCACTTCCGGTCCCTCGTCGCTGCCATCCTCGCACTGGGGAATGCCATCGCAGGCATTGTAAACGGCGATACACTCGCCCGAGTGGCAGCTGAACTGAAAGCGTCCACAATGCGCAGCGGCCGCGGCTGAATTGTTAGCGGGAAATGGAAATTGGCATTGCGGCATTTGCATAATGAATGTGGGTCAGCGGCGTAGTACGTACCGCTTTGAGGTGGTGCCGCCGCCACAGCGGTGGGCGTGGCCACAACGGTGGGCTTGTCGCGCTGCGCTTCCGGCTTGAGCTTCAGATTGCTGAGCTCCCACTCCTGCTGCGATATGTTGTTGCTGGGTATGTGCGGCAGCTGCGGCCGCGGCGTGCTGGCCAGCTCCATGGTAGTGCGCACCTGTGGCGTTAACACGGCGCTCGTGTAGTTCGCGTGCCGCGTGAACTTGCAGTGGAAATTCTCCGGGGGACCGCACTCGAACAGATAGCAATAGCCGCCGGCCTTGCGCTCAAAGATGTAGACGTCGCAGGCGTCCGTTTCGCAGCAGAGACGCTCGCACTCCTCCAGCGTGTCCAGCTCCAGGCCCTGCAGATACTTGCCCCCAATGGCTTGCGACTCACCTGTGCGTATGATTGTGTTCGTGTGCACGTCGAAGTGACCTGCGTGAAGCGGGGCAAAGATGCTCGGATCAAGATGTCGCCAGCTGCCCGACTAGCTTACCTATGCACACCTCCAGATCCATGCGCTTGGCCAGCCGATGCGTAACGTCCGCTGTGGGTGTTGGTGCCGCCGCAAACTCCGGTTGCCCAGCAGCTGCCGTGATGAACAGCAGCAGCAGCGGCATCTTTAGCAACATTTTGCGGATCAAATTGCAGCTGCTTTGTGGTTAGCCCCTTGGCTGGTTTCTTGTTGGTCACGCCGACTTGGCTAATTGGCGGTCGCAGCTCACTGAGTTGGTGGGGTTGGGTTCGGTTTTTGGGGGCTTGGCGTGTTTACAAATTTTACACGCTTATTGATTTTTTTGACGAGTACAAAACATGCGTATTTTCTTGCTTGTTAACTGTTTAAACTGCAGCTCGAATAACACAATATTTATCATTTGTATAAAAAAATTTCAAACTTTTATTTATTTCATTTAATGTTGGTGTATTTTTTTTAATATAAAAAAACAGCCAGTTCAGCGTGCTGGCCCGAATATAAACCAATGGAAAATGCAAAAGAAAATTCAGCAGCACTTCAAAAATGCAGCAACCCTTAAAAGCAAAAGCTCTCAAGCTTGACACATCAGCTGTAAGGGTCGAGCTTTGGTGTAATAAAAATAAATTGTAGTTAATACATTAAATAATTTACCGTTACAACTATATTTAATTTAAACACACACAATTATCCATAATTTTCAGTCTAATAACATATATTTTCCACTAACAATCAAAAGTTTGTTATTATGCACGTTCCATGAAAGCTCTCTCTCTCTTTAAGCTCGCGCTTCCAGTGAACATATGTTAACCTTATGTTTGGGTTTCAACCCTAACCTTGCGGACCTTGCACATGCCAATGTAGCACAACAACAATAACAGGATGTTAACGCTTCCCTGCGCCTGTCCTTTGCCATATTCCTATTCCCTTACCGTCTTTAGACAGATTTTAACTGCAAACATGAAGACAGCGTTTTACAATAAAAATCAATAAAAGCTTTGGTATCTTTTTTTATTTCCTTTGTGGTCTTTTTGCAGGCTTTAATAATTTAGCTGTGGTTGAGGGTAGTTGAGGGTGCTAATGGCTGGGTGGATGGGCGTATTAGAGGCGAGCTGGCAGCCAGGTGGATTGTGGGTAAATATTGTGATATACGTGGTATACGATATGTGAATAGCTGGGATATACACATGCTTCAACTGTCATTTCAATTGCTTGTCCTGTCAATTCAAAGTCTTGTCAAGTGTACTCAAGCAAAGCAAATATGTGCGCTATTTAAGTACTATTAAGGCAATAATGTAAGAATGTTTGCTTGAATAATACAGAGATTTTATTTTATACAAATTTATTGTAAAGTTATTAAACATAATTATCAAGAAATCTGTTAATATCGCGTATTTTAAATAATTCCGTCTATTTAGAAATTGTTTAAATTTCTGTATACATTTTAAATATTCTAGATTTTATTTAATGCATTGACGTCACCTGAAACTTCTTGGGAAATCGCAATTTAAAAAAATGTATGAGATTGTAGTACTAATTACGATTCCTGTGAAATTCTGCGAAATCTTTGCCTACACAGAATATTTCCAATTATCGCTTATCCCTGGTTATATATCTAACGCAACCCATGCATGCATATGTACACTGTACACCCACACCATCAACCCACATATGTACATTTTAGCCGCCGAAAATATCTATAAATAGCGGCAGACCAGACGCCCAAATTGCATGCGGCAACAGCCGAACAGCTGTAACAGCGGTATTAACAGCGCACTGTTAGTTAACAGCATGCTCTCTGCGGGGGAAAATGGCGGCGCATGCGTCGCTTTGGGGTGACAACTTTAAAAACTTGAAGTTGAATCAACTTGAAAATGTTAATGAAAAATAAAAGCGATAAAGCGATAGGGAGAGGGGTCGCTAACACGCCCAAACTCACACACATGTGCACATACACATACACACACGCATAGACACGGACTGGCTGCGTTTATTAAAACACCCAGGCGCACAGTGCACAAAAGCCAAGCCAGGCAACAACAATAATGACAACGACAACAACAATTCCAGTAATAACAACCCCTTTGGCAGCGTGCGGGACACTAAAAAAGAAGCATTTGGAGCCATAAAGTGGGCAAATGTGAGCTTGGGAGCAGCAGCAAAAAAAACCATTGCATATTTCAGGGGGCGCTCCTGCTGCTAGTCAAGTGGCAGCGTGTTAGACGCCGCTAACTGTGTCTGTGTGCGAGTGCACTCACAGTGCCAACTGCCAACAACAGCAGCAGCAACAACAAACAAGAAACCGACAACAACAACGAGAAATACTGCAAACGAGCGCTTTAAATTGCATGTTCAGTTTGGCGTTGCCAGCGATTTTAATGCTTTTAATTTGAAAGATGTGCGAAAGGAGGGGCTGGCACAGCTTGTTGTTGCCATGTCATTTAAGTTAATAGCAGCACAAACAAAAGTATTTTGCATTTAGCTGTTGGCCCAACATTGAGGTTACACTTAATTGCTTCAGCTGCAGCTGCTGCATACTTTCGAGCGTGTTTTAAAGCGCTCCATCGATTTTTTGGTCGCTTTCAATTTTCGTGCTGGCAAATTGCATTAAGTTCAATGCCTGTCTGCCCAGGCCAAAAGCCAGCTACTATTTCAAGTATTCTGGGGAATACAATTTGTTCAGTTTTTTTTTTTTACTGTCTGCTTTGGCATATTCTGCGAATAGTTTATGACTGCCATGATTGGGTGTATGTTGTTGTTGTTTAAAGCCTAGGGCGAAGCCAAAAAAAAGAAGAAATTCCAAATCGAAATTGTTTTTGTTTCAAAGTCATTTGGCACGACGCCGACGCCGACGCCGACTCCGACGCCGCGTGCTAGGGTTCAATAGCACCGCCGAGAAAGCAGAAATTTGTGAATACCCAAGGCTCGTAAAGCATGAAAAGGACATGTGCACGTGCACTGCGCGAAAGCTCGTAAATTTCGTGCATTTAACCCAATGGAAATCTAGCAAGCGACGACCCCCGCACACACACACACACAGAGCAGAATATTGGGGGTTGTCTGCTGCACGGCAGCCGGGGTGCAGTCCAGAGTCGACATCCTCCTTTTGGCTGACGGACGCATCTAGATGTCTACAAAGCTACACAGCCAAAGCCGTGCAGCAGGTGAGCTGCTGTCAGCTGAAACTGGTTTGGGTCTTAACTAGAAAATATTGACTGTGCTGCTAAACAGTGGCCAAACTTCATTCATCTGAGCCGCGTGCAGGCGAGTCGCTTATTCAAAACTTTGGAAATAAAAAGAATTCTGAATGAATGTTGTCTCAGGCGACACGACATGAAAAAAGCAGTGAAACAAATTGCCAGCAAGATGTGCGAGTTCTTTGTGGTAAGCACAGTGGCGGCCATAAATTAATTGAAAGGGGGACTCAACTAAAGCAGCATCTGCCGTTTAAATTGTCAAAACCAATATAAGTTGTGTTTATAGACATTTGCCGAATGCAAACCCCACTCAAACCACATTAACTATGCCACTGCTTCACTTTTAGCTGCCTCATAAATAAAGCTTAGCTTCTTTTTGCGCTCATAGAAATTATAGCGCGATTTAATTTTAATTAAACGCGGCAATAGAGTTTTACATTAAGTCGACAACAATGAAGACTGAAAGAATGCCTTCTTTATTATAAAGTTACATAATGCTGATTAAAATGGAAGCTTTGTACCATAAAACAGCTTAAATAAACCTGAAATAACAGCTACGGAGTATGAACTACTAGTGCTAATGAAATCTTCTCTAAAAAATATTACATAATGAAATAAAAATAAGGTAAAAATATATTAAAAATACTACAAAGAGAGACACTGAGGCATCTAACTTAAATATATGAAGAATTAGGTAAATATTCTATAGACTACTTAAATGTGTAAATAAAAGCAGATTCAATCTGACACTAAAAAATTTATATTTGAATTTCAATTTATCTTATATGCAAATTATGCTTTTGTAATGTTTGTGTTTTTTATATTATTAATGTAAATGCAAAAAAATTAAAAAATTTAATGTGTATGCAGAATATACAAAAATATTGAAAGTATTATGTATGCATCTCAGATGTTTTTGATTTAATACCTCGAAGAGCAGAAAATAATTTTAACAAAGTTTTGCAATTTGGCTTAAATGAATATAACGCCCACTCGAAATCAGCCGTGTACTATTCACCTGAATTATTCGCTGACAAATTAACGTGCAAAATATCGTATATTAAATTCTAGTTAATTATGCGCGAACGCCCCCGTTTCGCTTAGCAAAATTGATGAACTGACGAACTGACCATTAATTATGCCAGAATATTCGCAAACCAAATAAGAGACAGAAAATAAATACAAAAAAAATCTGACTTCGTCGCGACTGCTTTACTAATTTTATGTTGGCCGGGAATGGAGAACAGGGCGTGGCGGGGCATTCATAGCATAAAGGAGCAGACGGCATTGGGTGGGCCAAATAGAATTAATGGCAGCGCCAACAGGCGAAAGCATAAAGCGAGTTTTCCATTGTGTTTTCGCACTGGAGACGTCGCGTCAAGGAACCTTCAAGTGCCCAAAACAACGGGCAGACCGAACGAAGGGAACGAACTGTCGTTAGGCAAGCAAGGAGCACAGTTGTGGGTTAAAATGCTTTAACCGCACAATAAAAGCGCAACAAGAGGTCTGAGCTACAAGAAAATATGCTAAGTATGCGATCGAAAATTCATTTGCTGGACAGCGAAATGCCCTAGAAATCAATTTTAAGTATAGTGGAACATAAGAATATAAAAATATGTTATGAAACTGTTAAAAATATGTTGTACATGTCATAAAAATGGGATAAATGTGCTATGCATGTGAACACCACTAAACTAAATTTTATTTTACGCCAAGCCTAAATGAACGTACTCTTCAAAAACATCCAACCAATACGAATATTGGGTCTTAGTTATACTTTTTGAACATTAAACCGTCAAATGCTTCAAAAAATTAAATATATATAGATATATTTTATATAATGTATAAAATCAATATACCTCGCCCAGCATGCAATGCCAAGAATATTAGAACACATTTACTTTGGGTTAAAAATAACAACAGATGCTGATGCTGGCTCCGATGAACTCTTGAACTTGGCAGCAAGAAGAGTTCAATGCTTCTTGAGTAGCGCAGAGAAACACGCAAATAAATAGACAGATAAAGCTCAATGGCAGAAAAGCTTAGGACATGTCTGGACGGGGCTGAAGGGTCAACGAATTGGGCTCTTAACTTTGCATTAAATATTTAAATTCATCAAAATTGCGCATACGCTGCGTGGGCAGTGCATGAAAATGCTTTCTCTGCCTTATGCAATGCCTATGCCCGGAAAAAAGTGAAAATGACGACTAGAGCTTCTGCATTATTTAAACCTCAAGCTGAAAAAGCCAGAGCATAAATATTTGATTAGTTGTGAGACAAAAAGAGAATGGCAACAACAATGGAAACGGTAGCTTCAAGTTGGACGCAATTATCTAGCGCCAGTGCCTGAAGACAATGCCAAATGCCAAATGCTTAATGGCACAGGCACACAACAAAACGCTACAACAGCTTAAGTATAAAAGTACGTTTATAGTATATACATACATATAAATAAAGATGCTAAGTATAAAAGTAATAAAGAAAGAAATGCCAGACAGAGCAAAACGGCAGCTCATTAAAACCTAAAGCCAAGTTGATAATGGATACAGCAACAGCTCAAGCAGCCAGTGTTTAGATATGTAGTTATCGATTTTCTTAAATGCTTCCGCTGACAGTTTTGACTGACGTCTGTCACATTTGAGAAAACTCAGCTAATGCCAACCATCTATCAGTTAAAACCGATGTTGTTATTGATATTGTCGCGTGCCCCCAACTAGCTTTGCTCTGTTGTTTAACAGCCTCTGCTGCTCTCGCGCTGTTAACCGTCTAACATGCTGCTGTTATGGCCCATTCCCATTCCAGAGCTGCTGCAGACGTCCCGCTGTGCTCCTCGCACCACACAGCAGACACCACCAACGTTCCGCTCACAACTTCAACTGTAATTTTGACCCGTTTGGTTTGCATGTGCTTTGTTTTTGTTGCACATTGGCGGCGCCTTTTGTGGCTGGCATTCTGAGCGTGGCCATGGCCATTGCCAATGCTCAACAGCGTGACAGTTAACGCTATGGGATGCCCGTACAGTGAGTTATCGATGTGCGGGCAAAGGGAGCAGGGGCAGCCGGATTGTGGTGGTAGCCACAACTAATGCTTGATTCTTTGCTTTATTGCCCCAATTCTCGTGATACACGTTACTTAGTATGTTTGAAGGTTTTTTATGTAAACACTATATGGATTATTTTTAAGAGTTATTACTGTATTAGCCTTTTTGCACAGTTGACATTGTTTTTAGAATTTGTTTGTAAATTATTTACTTAATTTGGTTTAATTAATTGAAGGTTGAAAAATTAGCAACATTTGTTATAAATAATATATCATGGGATTTTATACCTGCTATCAAGGCTGCAAACTGATTTTGAACCAACCAGGCTCAAACCAAAAATTCGAATATTATTTTAATCATAACAGGATTTATGTACAGAGCCAGGCCCAAAAATCAGTCGAACCTGAACCTGAACCCTTAACACGGACCGAACCCCTGTTTCTTTCAAAATAGTTAAGTTTAGTTTTTTTAACCCCAGATATTTATATTGTCCGACCTTTAAGATTGCATTTTTGAGAATTCCATAGAAGATATTTTATGTTTTAATTAAAAATAAATAAAATATGTCAGAGTTTGTAGACTGATCTTACTCTCTCTCTCTCTCTCTCTCTCTCTCTCTCTCTCTCTCTCTCTCTCTCTCTCTCTCTCTCTCTCTCTAATATTTAATAATTTAATAATAATTGCAATATTTTATCAAATGTTAAACTAAAACTAAATTCCAAAAATGTGTTCTATGTCAGGTTTGTTTTGGTTTCAGCTTATACCGAACTATATGTTGTTGGAATGTTTTTTCCCAAATGTTTTCAGTATATATAATTAGTAATTAAATTACAAAAGGTTTTGGTTAAACCATATCAAAGTCATCGTCATGTTCTATAAATATGCATATAGATTCTAACAGAAACTATTTGTTATTGATATGATAATAAAACATGTGTTACTGAAGCTGATTGTCAAGTCAATAAATATACCGGTTCGATATACGAAATGGATAGAAAATTAAATGTTGTTCATTTTTGATGCATAACTAAAAACTAAAATGGGATCGCACAGTGAGAGTTCTGCGCCTCGAGCGCTTTGTAATCTGTGGTTGCAACAACAACAAGAACATCATTAACCACAACAACTAAGCCAACGCAGCCAAGCTCAACATATTGTGCGGCCATCCGCTGAGCTCTCGTCATTAATCGCACCATGGAAAGCCCACAAATCAACAGTCAATCAACGCGCACAGCCCACAAAAAGAGCCGTCGACTTGTGCCTATGTTAATGTTAATGTTAACAGAGCGACGCTCGCCTGCGTCGGCACTCTCGCTCTCTCTCTCCCTGCCTCTCTGGCTGTTAGCTGACATGCCGGCGGTTAACATTTCTTGTGTATCTCTCAGGCTGCATTTGGCTCCGGGTTCGGTTCAGCTTTCAGTTCAGTTTCAGTCTTTACAAGGTGCTCACCGGCTGTGCGCTCGTTTCGCTTTGGTTCGTTTGACTTTGCCGCCTAACTGGCTAATAAACAAAAACAGTTAAAACAAACACTTTGTCTCGTGTCGCGTATATCTGTTGTTGTGTCTGTGTGTTTAACAGAGTGTAAGTTGTGTCTGTGTTGTGTGCCACACCACACGGTGCGCCCTCATTGTGCTCTCGTGCAAATGAAAATTTCATTGAGCAGAAAGTAGCCGCAGAAAAGTGGAAAATCCTAAAACAGCTAAAAGCAAACAAAACAAAAAAAATATATATATATATAATAATAAATAAAAATAATTAAAAATTACTTGAAGTAAAGTTAAGAGAAATAAAACACGGTAATTATTTCTGCGGATTCACTGGAACACTGCCCAAAAGCAAAGTAATTTAAAATAACAAATGTTTAATGGAAATATATTGTGTACATTATATTGTTAGTTGATAGTCTTTCAATATATTTATGTGAGCGGCTAGTTTTGCCAGAGGCTGTCTGCACTTTCATCTTTCCCAGAACCGGAAAATATTCCAATATGAGTACAAGTTGTTGGCCAGTCAGTCGAGTCGGGGCCGCGCATCATCAGCCGGTCAAGCGTTCCGGCCAGACCAGACCAGCTAGCTAGGCCTGGCCTAGGCCAGGCTGGAAGCGTGCGCGCCCAGCCACCTGCCCAGTTTCAGTACCAGACATTGCGGCACAGAAGCTGCCACAAGCTCCCCGGTCTGCCGGTGTGTGCGTGTCGAGCTGTGGAATTTTATGCAGTGGCTGGCTCGTTTATTTTGCCAGCTCCTACATATTTACAACTTCATATGTGAAACCACTTTTTTTATTGGCAGGGAGGGTGGTCGTCTCTGGACTGCCTGCCTGCTGACTGCCCTGCCGTTGGCCACGCACTCAGCCAAACGTAACGAAAACGCAACTGCGCTTCACGCTTCAGGCCCAGTCGCAGTTCCAGTCGCAGTCCGAGGCTTGCAGATGGGGGAACTTGGCAGCCAGCCGCATTAGATGAGCAGCAAATCAGACTCAGAAGTTGAAAAGCGATGCTAGTTAGCAGTTTTAGACAGTAGAACTTGGCTATGATGGACAAAAAGCCAGTCGAGAGTTTTAATTAAATTCTGTGTTGAAATTGACAACACAAAGAATTCCTTTTATACACTAAGGTAACTTTGTGCTAATTGCGAAATTCCAACAGCAATATTTGAACTTATCAGTTTACGGGTGAATAATGGAAAAAGTTTCATCTGAAAGTTTTAAAATGTATTACTCTTCTATAAAAACCAAAATTTACAGAACAAATTTAATTAGGTTTATAAGAGCTTCTTTCTCATCGATTAGTTTCTATTTTGTTAAGAACTTGTAATTTAATTTTATAAGTATATATATTTTAAAAAGAATGAATATTTTAGACCTTTTACTTATCTACAATATTTTTGTATTCTTAGAAATATAAATTAATTAACATTTTTTGTAGATATTATTCAATGCGCAGATTCATTTTTATAATTAGATATTAGAAAACCTATAATAAAAGTTTATTTTAAATTATTGTTAACTTTTAACATATTCATTCCGTTACATTATGCTATAAAAATGCCAAAAGTAATGGCTTTAAAATCGATTAATTAAAGATTAAAGTTTTAGAAACTTTTGGGTTTCTTTTAAAAGTCTTTAAATTAAATAAATTTATTACTACGCGTAGTTTAAAGTTATGAACTGTCAACCAAACTTAAAAACCATTAAAACATCCATGGCCCAGCGAGGAATTCTAGCCCGACGCCAATGGTTCTATTCAGAAAGTATAAAGAGATTAATTAAAAAGTTTTAGAGGGAAGCATTGCATAGTAGGAAAATTCAAGTTTTTCCCGAGTTTATAAAAAATTGTAGAGTTTGTGTTGAACATAACTGAAAAGCATCCTTTGTAAGTTGTAAAAATTAGATTAGCACGAATTTAAACTGCCCGATATAGAAAAGTTCCAGTTAGATGTAAGTAAATGCGACAAACTCAACTTTCTTTAGAAAGATGTTCGCCATAGAGAAGTTTAACGGTACGCTAGATTGCGTTACAGGCATAATTTACTTTAATAGACTTTTTATCAATCGCAGACTCACTTTTTTCCATTAATTTTTTTACCAGCCTATTCGCGTTTTATTGATGTTATTTCTCTGCGCGCTTCTGTGCCGATTTTAAAGTGTGTCGTTGGCGAGTTTTATGTTGTGTCTGGCTGCATTTTGTAACCTGGTTTTATTGCTGCCATAACATTTGCCACTGCGCTGTGCGTTGTGTCTAATCACTCGTTGCAGAGCAAGCGAAAAAAAACCGAAGAACAAGAGGGGGAAAAACATAGACAAGATACGATGCACAAGATACATTAAGTATTGGACACACGAGTTTGATTCTGACATGTTTACATATTTTGTTTTGTGCCGTGTGTTTTGTCTTCTTAATCGATACTTTTACAGGGTGCCAAGTTTGTCGGTTGCGTCTAGGCAACGTGATAAATGTAAAAGATACAAATGTATCTAGAAGTCATTACGCACGTATAGAGACATTTTCAAGGCGAAACAAAAATAAAAAATACACCGTAGCCAGATGTACCGACTTGACCTCATCGTTAATAACGAAATGCCCAGACTCCAAGTTTGCGTTCGCCCTCTATTGTTTAGCAGCGCTCGAGACGTTCGCTAAAAAGAATTTAAAAAAATAAATAGATTGAGAGATACGCGCGTCAAAGTATTTATTTATTTGTACTATTTTTGCAGTTTACAGATTGAAAGATTATCTTCATTGTGTGTAGTAGCTTTTAGAACAACAAGCCGCGACCTTCACCGGAGTTTAAAGACATGACCCCCACAGAATGGGTATTTAACCCAAGGAACATTAATTATGACGCTTGTTGTGCGCCAAATGGCAATAAATTAATTTGAAATTAAACAACATTTCGAGAGCAGCGTTTGCAAAACATCCTCAGGCAAAACCCAACATAGAAAAAAAAAACAAAACCGAAAAATAAATGAATCCAGAAATCTGAGAAAAGTGCCAAACGAAACGTCTGAAAATGTGAGCATGTTCCGTGGGAGATTTCGTCAAAAAGATTAATAAGCAACGGCGACGTGTTTGGCATATAGTAAGCCCCAAATGCTGTCTCGGCCATATCTCTCTAAGCGGAAATGTAAGACACGGCGGCAGCTCGTTTAGATTGAGAGAAAGAGGCACATGTGAAAAGTAAACGCCGCACCAAATCTGTACCAAATAGAAGGGCAGAAAATATAAAAAAAAATAAACAAAGATATCATATATGTGACTATAATGGCGCAAAAAAAATTGGATTGTTTCGCGTATAATTAGAAACGTTGAAGACATACAAATGAATAGCGTGCACGCTTTTTGGCCAGTTACTTTTTCTTTGTGGCCAGCATTCATTGAAATCCCATTACGCATACAATTCATATAATTTGAGTTATTTATTTGAACGATTTATGAAATTAATATGCCAAATGGTTTTATAATGCAATTATCGAATATGTCTTTATTTTGTCTTATTTTAATATCATTATTGTTTGCCTCTATTACTTTTTCATGATCGCCATTTGAAGTCAATTCAAAGCTTAACTTAAATTAATTTATTAATCAAAGCATACAAATAAAAACAAAAGGCTTTAAGACAATAAAATTGAATACATATCTTTGAAGAATTAGTTTTTGTGTTCTTCCTTTGTTGGTAAATTGAACACAAAATAAAGACAATATAATCCTAATTCGTTTGCTTATTTTATTTTGAAGCCACAATTGTTTTGTAGTATTTCAAACTGATTTCATTATTGCTTAAAGAACGTTGTTATTTAAAAAATGTAAATGTTCCCTAACAATCAAGTAGTTGTTAATCAAATATTTTAAAAATTATCATATAGAAAACTCATCTACCCACGGACATCAGAAATTGTTAAAATTTTGATTTAAAATACTCAAAACGCCAAATACTTAGTTTCTTTAGAATATTATAATATAATAATATCTAAAAATATATCAAGAAATCATAGTTTTTCAGACTGACATTTGCAACTTTTAGTTTGTCATCACTTTATAGTATGAACAACTTTAATTTCTCAATCTCAAGTAAAAATGTGAAGTTGTTAAATATTTTAATGTCATAAATCATTAATCAAATGAAAAAAATGATCGCTGCCAAAGTATACCATTGAAACATAGAGGACATTTTAAATACCTAGAGAATTTTGGCACATTGCATATTTTATGCAACTCAAAATGACTGGCAAAATGTCAAAATAGCATTTGCTATGCGGGTTTGTCAGCATGATAAATATTTAAACAGATGACAGACGCCGGTCAACAGTTGACGCTCGGATCAACGCTAACCGGATATGGAGGTAATAAAAATCTGGCTAATTGCCACGTTGTTGGGTCGAAACATTTTAGCCTGAAATTGAAAAAAAGGGACGGAAAGTAATGTGTAGCAAAGCCAAATAAAAAAATGTAAAAAACATTTGCGGTAGAAGGTTAAAGTGTTAATTAGTTTGGCAACATAAGTATATATATATGTGTATATATATGAAATCTTATATTTTCACTGAAATGCCAGAGAGAGCTTGATCAACCCCCAACTTCTGCTTGGATGGTTAGCAGGTGTTTCAATATCAATCGAATCAGAACTGCAGTCAATTACAGCAACTAATAGGTATCCAGAGAGAAACGGAGAAACCAAAGCTTATCAATAACAGCAGCAAAAATCGAGAAATAACAACACATAATCGCAGCAGACACTCAGACAATCGGATACGAAGTGGAGCAGAGCAGGGAGCAGAGAGGGAGGAGAGGACAGCGCACGTTCCATTGAACTCTGCCACTGGCAGACGGGGCGTATGTGTAATGTGATTGTGCAGCTATAAAACTCTTTTTTTATATAGAGGAAAATAAGGAACGTATTGATAGATTGTTGCTCTGCGCTAGCATTATGTCAATATTCGCAGCTCGTTGCATCTTGTGCGCTAATAGTCCACTCGAATACACCCACAATCACAATCACACTCACACACTCACACTCATATTTGCTGCTGGCATATGTACATGTGTGCATGACGTCTTTATGGCCTCCATCATTGCCAGGCGACCGACAACTGCCGTTATATATAACTTATAACTACATACACAATACGCTTGTATGTAGCGTGGCGTATTCATAAATAAATAAATAAACAGCTAATGCCGCGACCCCGCGACGCCCCCGTCTGCGTTATTTGCGTGCATTTTGCGTGATTTTTGTGATTTGCTGGTCACAGCTTGTGACGAACAACTACACCGACACCAACACCCCCGACCCCACCGACGCCCCTTTTCACTCCCACTTTCACGCCTCCTCCTTTACGCTCCTCGCCTTCGCTAAGTACAACGCGAGACCCGCACAATTTCTATTGCATTATTTATCACAAACGTTTCTATTTATAGATATCGTTCATAATGTACACATATTCTTCGTATGCCCTCGCTGAGGGTATTACAAATGTGCCACGTAATCTGTAACCTATTGAAAAAAGCATTGTGACACTTAAACACATATCTTGAACTTGTACAAGTATGCTTCTATTCTCCTGCAACCAGTCGAATCCAGAGAGATTAAATTGTATTGCAAAAATATCTTATTTTCATATATGGCTTTATAAACCCAATTATTCACCTCTAATTTTAAGATTGCTGATAAAAAATGTGATTAAAATCAGATTTCTTTATAGCATTCTATACATTAAAATATATTTGAAATTAACTCCATCGATTTTATATGTTCAAGAGTATTTGATCTTCGCCAACTCGCAACGACTTGTTTTAATTTTTTGTTCTTTTGATTGCTTTGTGGTTTGCATTCAGTGCATTCATCTGCGTATAACACGTTGAGCTGCTATCGCATTCGATTTTGATAGACTCCCTCCTCCACCCCGACCCCGCAACCCTCTTTTCGGCTCTGCTCTGCACCATTTCCATTGTACGACTTTGACTTTGAATTGCGTTTGGGTGCCGAGTTCTGTTTACATTATCGATTGGCCTGACGTTGGCATCGAGCTCAAGAACTTTGACTTTGATAAAACGCTGCTGCTCCACAGTTCCTGATAAGTCGTGTAAATAGTGCGTTTTATCAGGGCTTCAGATCGTTTGTTATAAGGAAATGAAATGTGTGAAATGCGTTTCGTAGATACGCACAGAGAATTTCTTAAAACATGTGTTTGTTTTTCGAGCTTTGATCATTGTCAAACATTTCATTTTAGAGTTTGTATATGATAGGATGAAAAATTCGTTTTTGTTTTTTAAGTGCAGTCCAAACAAACTTTTGAATACTAAATAAAAATAAACAATACTTTAAATAAAGTAAAATCATTTATTTATTTATGAAAAATTATTTTATTAAAATTATATTTAAATAAATACAATTGTTCTTTCTGAATTAATTCTCTCCACCCATCCACCTCACGTTTTTATTCCAGTTTGCTTGTTTTTTCTTATACGTATAATATGATTAAAGATAAAGCTTCAATTCGTCATACGCTATAATTTGATATGCTCGCTGGCTATGCCCGTTTCTAATCTATTTTCAATCTTTTTCTACTTCCGTCCTGTTTGCTTTTCAGGTGTCCAAAAAATGTTCTCATAACTTAAGTTGACAGTCTCGCAAAATGTCGGCCAATCTGTAGCTCAATGACAAAATCCATCTATTTATAAACAATCTGGCCAATTGTGCTGCTCTCTCTCTCACATACATAATATCCCATCCCATACACACAAGGCTCATAAGTAGTTTACCCGAGAACTCTCACACACCTATTCGAATGTTTGTTTCCATCCATGACTCCATGACGCAATCTGGCACAAAAGCGTTGCGCAAACAATAAATTAAGCAACAAATACGAAAAATTGCCTGGAAAAACAGTTTTTATTTTTCGATGTCAAGTAGGCCGGCGGATAGAGCAAAAGTTCTTCTTTTTTTTTGTTTTGTTTTGTTGTCACTTAGTGAGAACCAATGGGCAAACATTTGGCTGGAAAAACTTTTTTGGCCAACTATATTATATACACATTGTATAACTTTGGCATGACAATTCATTTGAATATGACTCCATTAGTTCTCGCAATACACATATCTGGCCAGGGTCAACAAACTCTGCCATGTCGCAAGCACTTGACTTGATGGACTGCCCGACTGGCTGTTGGCCGAGGCTACTTGACACCACACACAGATCGTGTATCTCGTAGGTGTTTTCACTTGTAATTATTTACCCATAAGCTACGTTTTGGCTTTTTACAGCCCGCAGCGTAACCTCATTTAATTTTTTGTTCCCTTCTTTATGTTTTATTTCAATGTACGCAAAATTGATTAAAGCCATTTCGGGGGAGGGGGAACAAAAAACGTTGTGAAATGAATAAACAATAAGGCAAATTAATTTTTTGAATAACGCTAAATGTGGACTCCGCTTACAACGCTCCCGAAACAGAAACCCAAAACGCAGCTCGACTGAGTCACGGCGATTGCGAAACGTCCAACGAACTTCGAAGAGAACTTGAACTTATTGCTTTTCTATATGGTCATACTTGTATGTTTATTGAATGCTTTGCTGATTGTGGAAATTTTTCTACAGAATTCTGCTACGTTTTCTTGTTGTTTTAATTAAATTTATTGCGCTGAAGTTTTCTTCTTTCTATTTTGTTTTTGTTGTGTGGGCTGAATGAAAAAACAACAATAAGATGAAATGCGGGCTTGAGTAAGTTTAAACTGGCGCCAACTGTTAACATCCCCTTACAGAAAATTAATTACTTAAACAATTGTCTATAGGGGTCTAATTTTTTAATTTTCTTTTACTTGTAGTTGTATGTTGTTATGTTTATATAGGTCGCAATTGTTGGAAATTGTGTTAAGGTTTTAATTAATATATTTAATTGTACGAAGCATATATAACTTAAATAAATAAAAATCGACAGCAATTTTGGCATGTCAAGTTTTCGGATTCATATCTCCTATATGTAATTTTCATATTTGAAAGCCATTTATTTTATTTAGAAAATGTGCATTATTTAAAACAAAAGCTTTTTAAATACTAGTCGAAAACATAATTTATTTCTGTTACTCTACCAAATTGTATCTAAACGCCATTTGACAACTATAGATACTAGTATCTGTATCTGCATCTGTATTTGTCAGTCGTCTATTAGCGCCTGATTTTGATTAATAGATTCACTTGTTTGCCAGCACGTTTATTGTTTATTTTGTGACTTTTTTTGGCAGTCTGCTGATTAATTTAAACGTATTCAAGTTAAGTTTGCAAATAAAAGAATCTACAGAAATGCGCAAAATTGAAATTTGCGCCTAAAAATTAGCATATATCATTCGCATTTCGCTAGATTAGTTGGAGAACGCGTGCTGCGGGCAGAGCACACGCATCCATCAATCATGATTGAGGTGTGAAGAAATCAGAGAAAATCAATTGCCATTGAAATGTTTTTAAATTGCCAAACAAAACTTTTTGCGTTGTTCGATGATGACGATGATTATTCTTATTGAGATTTATGAGTATTTATGGAAATTTTCTATAGCCTGAGATTGTGGCAGCTGCGGGTTATCAACTGGTGCGTTGCATCCGTTTTTTATGTAACGCGACAGCTGTAATTCAAATATATTATAAATTTATTATAATGTCTACCTGATAAGCTGACACACGAAAAATACAAGCAATAAGTAATATTAATAGACGTAAGTATAAGCCTATTCTAGCTTCGAATATGTATTCCCTGTGTAGTCAAGTGTTCCCAGCAAAAAGAGAGACGCTTGGGCTACGTTTGCTGTTTTGTTGCTGGATTTATCAGGTTTTGATAGACTAAGGCCGCCGCCAATCATAAACATTTGCATACACAAAGCCAGATATTTGTTTGCTTTTATTTGTAGGCCCCGCATTACTGAGTCTCTATTTTTTTTTAGCATAACAGCGTCACATTTCACTTTTCTACAACATCAACAAACGACAACAGCAAAACCCCTTATGGAAACTTGTGTGAATGAATTTCGAATTTGAAAATCAATGCTCGCATCTCGTTCTCTATGCTGCCTGAACGCTATCTCTTTCTTTATTGGTTTGTCCCCCTCTGTCTCGCTAAATATCCGTCTCCATGTGAGCTGCAACTGGTTTTCAATATGGGTTAATGCCACGCTTGGCTTTGCCCCGTTTTGACTTAATGAACTCATTTTCAATGCCTTATCATATTTATACCTCTACACCTCTACACGATATACATCTTTATGGCTCTTTCTTTCTATCTCCCTCGTTTTCTTACTCTCTTGCTATTTGCATTTCTTTTGTATATTAAATTTCGTGTATGTAAATCTATGTTTAGTTCCCTCCCCTCGATAGTAAAAGCAAGATTTTGATTTGGACTTTCGGTTCTAACTTTTGGATTCCATTTCAATCAAAGTTAATGCTACAACAACGCAAACCGCAGTCTGCAGTCATTAGCCCAATTTTAGACAGAGCGCAGCGGCATAAAAATAAAATTCACATAAGACCCATAAAACCGCACAAATGCTCAAATGATGCGAAAAGTTACGTCGCATCGCCCCAAAAACAATTTTGGCAGACATTCAAAAAACACTTGGAGAATATGAGGAATATCACACGAGGGCAACAAGCGTGGAGAATGGCGACGAAACACAATCCAAAGATAAATCACACGAAAACGCTGAGTTCAACAATTCACCTACTATTTCTCTAGGGGAATGAGATATATGTTATCTGTACTGTTTTGTACAAGAAATCTTCATATATTCATGCTTTTCATGATTTAATTTAATAAGCAGGTGAGAAATCTCGTGAGAGACGTGACTCTATTGATTGGGAGCTTTTTTCCCCAGTAAGGAATTATAATTTTATGATCAGATAAGAAATATGAAAGTAAAATCAGAATTCATAGAAAACATTCATATATGATTTGCATATGTTTTAGTTTTCAAACTTATATTTATTATATGTAGATCGAAATCATGAGATATATGCGACATCACCAATTTATTTTTTTTAACC
The DNA here is from genome assembly GCA_035043565.1 of Drosophila robusta. Lineage (NCBI taxonomy): Eukaryota > Metazoa > Arthropoda > Insecta > Diptera > Drosophilidae > Drosophila > Drosophila robusta. The sequence continues at coordinate 2,954,783 of JAWNMW010000583.1, read as the reverse complement.
ACAGATTTAAAAAATAAATATTTATATATTTTAATTAATTTTGATCAAGTAAATCTGGTTTTCAATAAGTATATTACCTTGCATAAAATATAATAATTCATTTATTTATAACAGAGGATATCTCTACGTCAATCATTTTCCGCTCAGCCGTTTTCCTAATGAACTAATTTTTTTAAAGACCAACACCATAAATGCATAAAGCTATTAATAAATAATTAAGCGTTTGCGGCAATTCCCTTGAAATTAGCATAGAATTTTTGCGACATGCCTTGTCCATTAATCGCTATACTAGGCGCCAAACCAAAAAAAATATAAAAGCAAAAAAACTGGCCAAATTGAAGCTGTAGCTATATATATTTAAACTGGCCACATCAAAGTCGTAAAAGGTCTTAACGGCAATTGCGCCACTTCTCGAATTTGTGGCATGTGATTTGCATGTTTGCTATAAATGGGCAGCAGGGGGGCACCGCACACACACACACACTGCTCACGTACATACTAACAGTGCGCCATAAAAGATGTCAGTCGCACTTCAGGGCGCCCCCTGGCGTTCAGATTTGACGATACTTAAAAATCAATTAGATGGAAGCTGTCGTTACCGATTTGTTTGTTTTTTTTGTGTTTTTTGGGCTCTGTGCAGTCGCCTTTTTAGGTATTATTCTGCTCTCCATTTTCCAGTTTTTGTTCTCGTAAATATGACGGCTCATCAAATTTGCGTTTTGGTTAATTGGCTCGTGTTTCGTGTGCGCCCGTCTCTTGACAAAGTACGGTCAAATTTGATTAGCCTCAACTGATTGAATATAAAAGGGTTTTATAACCGTTCCACAGAGTATACTCTTCTTGGAAATATACTAGAGCAAACAGAGAGCAAATTTTTATTCCATACAGGGTAAATGTTTAGATAAACTGCACACGTATGCACTAGATAAACTTTGTTTGATTGATTGTTCTTCTTTTATTTTTTCGAAACAACAATTAGAGATATTTTCTAACGGTAAACAATCTATAGTTCATAGTTTTTTATTTTATATGATATCGTATCCTTACTGTTTGTCTTCATTTTTTAGGATTCGTTTTTAATGTTATGCTATTTTTCCACAGTCCAAATTCCCTATTCTTGTATCTATGTGATATGATCTGACAATGATATGATATGACAGTCTGATATGATTTAAGGCGCGCAACAGATTACATTTTTATGGGGCAGCCAACTATGGGAACTTTACATCTGTTGCCAAATTTTTATCGCTTAGAATATCATAAAATGGTTAATAATATAGATTTGTATCTGAAATCGAAATAAACGATAACACAGCAAAGCTGATAATTTTGTATAGATATGAACAAGGGGATACATTTTCTAAACTGAGGCCGATAAAGTAAAAAAAGACGTAGAGGAAAATTTTAAAAATATAATATATATTTTTACAATTTAACAGCGATTATTATAACAGTTTCATAAAAAAAATCAAGAAACACATATTGATTAATAATATTCAAACTTAAATAGTTCTTTTATGGTTGATTTTTTTAGATTTTTTAATATTTTCGTTTTATTTTTCATTTTTTTCATTATTTTTGCTTAAGTAATTATTTTCAATGAAAATATAAATAGGCGTATGCTTTAAGCCCCGACCCACTTTAAGCTCTTTCAATGACATTTCATTAATTAACTTTTAAATATAACCAAACACAAAATATGTTCTCAATTTTGGCATATTTAATTATAACAAATTTAAGGCCAGCAAATTTTATTTTCGCTGTGACATTTTGAACAGATATAAAAAAGGGAGACATATGTGTCTCTATTCACCCAAATTGCGTGCTCCAAAATAGGGCAACAAACACCGAAAATGTCAATGGCAACAGGGCTAACACGAACCCGGCACAAACACCCCCCGCAGTCATTCGGCCACGTGAGCACATGCACAATAGTCGCCACAGCTGAAAAATTCAATTTTCCTGAATAAAGTTGTAATTGAATTGCACGGAGTCAAATATTGAAATAGTTGCGCCTGTTGGCCAAACTGCATTTTCAGCCATGTGGCAAGCGAAATATTTGCAGTGTGTTTGTGTGGCAACAAGAGCGCAAAGATTTCCGCATCTAAAAAAGAAATAAATAATATTCCGACCATTAACTAAAAATAACAATGGTGTTGAGTTTTACTGAGCTATGCGTTCACTTCTCAGCTATTGCTATCTTTTTCACACCATTCAATTGGGCGGCTCGTTATGTGTGTGTGCGTGTGTGTGTGTGTGTCGAAATCTGATACCAGATTTACTTTAGAGTCATAAGCAATTATGAAACTGACGTTTAACTTGTCACTCGCATGTCGAGAAAACAAAACAGAGAGAGAATAAGAGAGAGAGAGAGAGAGCGAGTGAGAGAGAGAGAGACGCAGAACGGGTCCCCATAGTTGGTAATACGAGACATCCGAATGGGGTCTTTGCTTAGCCAAATATTGTGGCATGGGTTTCTGTTTAGTTTTTGTGTGTCTTAAATACCGGAAATTGCCTGACATCAGGCCTAATTGTGGAGATCCGTTGGCCCAGTGGTTATATATTTACTACTTTGATGGCCCCTTGACATGATATGATAGCATTTATACGGCGTTTATTCAGTTCTCAGGCGCTGCACTGATTTATGCGCTGTTCATGCCTCGTAGCTCAAAACGCGTCGCTTAACTCTAGCCCTAATTGTGGGATCTGAGAAATTGCTTTGCATAGGAAAGTTATCTAAGGAATTCTCGCTTTTCCCAAAGTTGTAAAAAAGAAACAAAATCACTTTGAAAGCATTTGACCGTTGACTGCTGCTTGGCATTAGATGTGGGGGTAGATTATAGTGCAGGTACTTGATATGTGCTTGCTACCTTTATTATTATTGCTTGCCACATCTAACGTTGTGGCAACAACAACAGCTTTGCATAAATATGATGTTGAAATGGCCGCAACAAAAACATGCAACACGTTGCATGCACACAGCAATTGCTAGCTAACTTTAAAAAGAAGAAAAAAATAAAAATTGTAACAACATTGTAACTGTCGACAGACGCTGCAGTTTTCTCAACTCCCCCAGCCAGCCGCCCCCACCTCTGTTGTGCAGCGTTGCGGAAACTTCCGGGATGGGGCACATGCATATTTTCACATGTGTGGCTCCATGTGCCTGTTGCCAACATCAGATTCGATTCAATTTAGCCCGTGCTTTCGTTCTCCCGCTTGTTGGCTAATACGCTGTGAAAGGAAATGCGCCTAGCCCCAAATTAGAGAAGCCCCCCGCCCCCAAAAGAACCCGTAGGAGTCAACAAACACAGCCAATTTGGACAGCAAATTGCATTTCGAATGCGCCACGAATCAATTAACTTGAATTTACCAATTTGTATGTCCGCTGCCTCAGCGCCTCTCAATTACAAATTAAAATTGGCATTTACCACAAACATAAGCAAATAATAAGATTGCAAAAATCGAGACTGCTGCGGCCGACAGATGCCCTGTTCGCGGCCTTTAAACTCGTTTAGGAGCTTGAAGTCTGGATACAACATTTTTTAGTTTTTCTTGATTAAAAAGTGATCTTGGGTGAAGGAATCCCCAATATGATATAAACTGGTTTTTCGTATAATTTAAGAGAATCTGCATATAAAATTTGGTATACTCGGTTATTATAGATATTAAAGTCTCACACTTTAAAAATTCATAGGCATTCCAGTTTGAATTTAACATAGTTTGATACAAATTTATGACAAACATTTTTAAATTTTACTTTAAATATATGTGAAAGATTATAAATAAATATTTAATGGAAATGCTCAACGGCATTTGTATTTGAAGATATTGCAAGACATTCGTTATTTATATATTTATTTTGATATATGATTCACGTACAACAGGCTGGGAAACTGTTTGAATTACAAGCAAAGCATTATTATATTTTCTTATCTGAGCCCTACAAAATCCCCAAATTCAGATTTCAAACAGTAAACATTTGGCATCAAAATATTTGATTATGTGCTGTTTATTTTCGCGTGTGAACATTAATATTTGTAAACATCTTTTCTCACCTAGTTCACTTAGCTTCGAAAAAATCGCGAATGACTAAGAAATTTTATTTCTTCATGGAATTTGGTTAGCTAAAAACCACAAACAGTATTTACTAGCACAGGAATTAGACATAAAAGATTATTTAAAATAATTATTGTGAAAATTGTGTTTGCGAGGAATATGCAATTGAAGACTAAAATTGAATATACTGCAATAAAGTCAGCTCCAATTATTGTTAATTTGTCATAATTAAGGATGTTCAACTAAGTAGTGAGTACACTGACAAAAACATAGCAAACATAGCATATCAACGAAAATTAAAAGTTAAACGTTAAAAGTTCTTAATAAATTCGTTGACTGACCACAAAATTACAGCCTTGACAGTCCTTGGGCTTGATTTGATTGAGAGTGTTTCTGATTGCGTGTAATTTCCAAGTATAGCAATTGTACATTTTAATTATAAATACTTTTACTGAACCAGAAGCTCGTAAGTTTTGTGACTGCTCTCATTTATCTTCATCAGTGCTTAAATATTTTTATTTAGTTTGAAACTACAACAATAAACTAAACGCACTCATGTATGTGTGTTCACATATCAGTCGAAAGTTTTTCTGATAAGCTGTCAAGTCAAACATGAAAGTATGCGTTTATGTGTGCGTATGTGTGTGTGTGTGGGTGTTTGTGAGTGGGTAATGCGCCACCCCGTGAAAAAGTCAAATGTCATGTGGCCCACAACCGAATCAGAGGAGCATTCATTACATGCATTACACATTAATTTAATTAACTGTGAAACGTGGCCAAAGCTCGAGATAAGTGCGCCGGCGGGGAGTGGAATGTTAGCAATTATTCCTTTATGCTGTTTGCATGTCAAATCTTGGCCATAGATAAAAGCAGAACAGCTCCAGCTCCAGCTGCAAGCAACAATAAACAGCATGAACACAGCATGAATCAGAGGCAGACTTTATGGGCCCAGGCAGAGCAGCTGCCACTGTGCCCCGCCAACTGACTCTCCCTCTCTCTGCCCCTAACTGGCTGTGGGAAGCTCTTGGTGAGTCATAGGGGAATTTGAAAATGCCTTTGGGCCAAAGTGGGCATTAATAACTGGAATCCGAATTGTGGCCTAACAGATCGAGCGGGCCTCTCGTATGACGCATGAGGAAAGCAGCGCTCAGCAACAATTACATAATATTAAGTTTAATTCAATTACAAAATAAACAGCCATCAATTTATATATAAATGTGTGTAGATTGCGCCTCAATGACCAATTTCTGGTTGCTCTCAATTACAGACAACGCCAATTAATTGTGGTTGCAGTTGCAAGTTCAATAAACGCTGCTGTGTTAATTAATATTAAACACTCAACGACAACAACAACAAGAGCTCTTGGAAGATGCAGTGCGGCCTGGAGCAAATGAACGATTGCGAACGCTCGCCGAATCGAACAAATCTCCGCGTCAACTTCAACGAGAAGGGGGCAGAGGTTAAGGAGCGCCGTGAAAAGTTCCTCACAGCCAAATACGGTTCACATCAGATGAGCCTGATCAGGAAGCGGCTGGCCGTCGAAATGTGGCTATACGACGAGCTGCAGAAGCTCTTTGATCCACCGGTAATTGACAGCTGAATGCTGACTAAGGCAGTTTTTAGCTTTGCGTTTTATATATTTCATTTCTTATGCAGAGCGAGGCCATCGATGTGGACATTGATGAAATTTTAGATATGGACACAGACGACATACGAAGATCTCATCTTATTGTAAGTCCTACTTAGCAACAATAATGCTGCATTAAATAATATTCCTCTTTCATGCAGAGATTACTGTCAGTCTGCAAACGCCCGCAATCGGACATATCGAAATTCATCAGCGATCTTTTGGATCGCGCAAAAACGTTGTAAATCGCTGGTTCTCCAACAAAAACAGAAAATAATAAAATAAAAGAAAAATCATTATATACATAAAAGAAATTACATATATACTAATATAAAATATGCAAGCGGAATACAATATAATTTTAAGTTTAGGTGCTTTAAGATCCACACAAGAACAAAGAATAAAACTTATACAATTTAATTATAATTTTACAGGACTTTTGCTTTAGTTTTTAATTTGTATTTGCATTGCTTATTTCGAAGTTTAGTCCTAATTTGATAAACACACCGATAAAATGCATCGTTAGCCATAAGAAAATTTAAATCATAACTTCATCAATTTTGTGATGATATTTCATAAAAACAAAAACAAATATTTATATATGTACATTATACATATGTATTTGTATAATAAATGGCCTGAAATTAAAATGAAATTGTTTAGCTATAATGCAAAATGAGTTTTTCCGAAAGCGTGTGTAGTTAAAAACAATTATGTGGGTCCGTTGGCCTTACAGAAAAGAAAAACATTAATAAAAAATATAAAATCACAAATAAAACACTCTGGTTGTTGCAAATAGTTTTTATTATTAAAAATTTTTTTTTGAATTTTTTTGCATATGTGTGCTTTTTATCATTTATTTTTAACTAATCATTATAAATTTACAATCATATTATATGTTCTCATCGTGTGCTTGAATGTTGTAGCTACCTTAAAGAGGATTTGAATAAAATTGTGTACAAGATATTCAAAGGAAATGTTTGTGTAAACTAAATTGTTCACGAAAACAAAGAAGTAAGCTCAGGTTCACTGCCAAAACGTGGAGTAAGAATGCTGCGAATGAAACCGTAAATAAAGTGAAAACTAAAAATAGTAACTGAAATATACAAAAATGATTGTTCGTGAAAGAAACAAACTGGCAATAAACATTTTAGATTTAAAGAAAAATCCAACATCTTATCGAACATGAATAGTTTTAGTTTTTCTTTATAATTTTTATTTGTATTCAAGGAACTTCTTCAGATGTTCCCATGAGCCGACAGTTGCAATATAACAGTACATATTCCATTAATGAAAGCACAAAGAATTTCATTATTCATTAATAAAATAATGTAAATACTATGGCAAGCAACTAGCAAACACCCACAAACAAAATACAACAAAAATCATTAAACGAATTTTGATAAACTCCTAATCAAATTATTTGTAAATACCTTGAATCATTCAAGTTCTTCACTCCACGACAATTCTTTGTAGTAGATACTAGTACTTTTCTAGCAATTGATATCTAACATACAAGTATTTTAAATGGGCTCAATATGGAAATCAAATAAATTTTATAAACTATTAAGCACATTAAAAACAGAACTTAAGTCTCTTGAAATGAATGCACTCTTCTACGATACTCTAATGTATTCTCTATTCTCTATTAATTATGCCCACACATAGTATTAGTAGACTCTCTCAACGTGCTCTTTGCATGGATATGATAATATAAAAAACACATAAATCATTTTAGGTGCTCATTTAGCCAAACACGCATACTTAATTGAACATTATATAGCTCCAAATTTAAACATTACATTTTTATACTTAATCATGCACTTAACTCTCATTTGACATTGGCAATTGAAGCAAAAATATTGAAAAGAAAGAAAATAGTCACGCGCTATGGCATACAGAAAAGCTGTAAGGTATGCTGAAAGTATTTATAAATGGCAAAAGTTTACAATAAAGTTTAATTGCTTTAGACAACAAAAATTAGTTGTTTTCTTGGCGGACCCAGACTTTGTGGTTCGAAACAAGCGCTTTGTGCAACACATTTTAATCGATACCTATCGGTAATGCATTGGGAGTAGTGCGATGTATCGATATATTGGTACCATCTCGACTTGTTTATGTTTGCTTTGTTTTTGTTTGTCGCACGCGTAAAATGGGCTTTAGGAATTATTACACATGGAAATATCCGGATGTACCCGAGAATGTAGCGTAAGTTTGTGTAAATTTGATAGTAAGCCGATTTTAATTATCTTAATCGCAACAGGCCGCTGCTGTTGGAGCTGAAACACTCGCTGGTAATTGTTGGCGTCATTGGGCGCTCAAAATGTCCGCTGGCCAACAAAATGAGCGCCTTCGATATGCAGCCGGACGGAACGCACGAACCGGCTGATGGACAAATTCTATGTTACTACAAGCCAGGCACCAGCACGCTGCTGTTGCACTTTGAGACCACCCACGATGAGGCGGTGCTCGGCCAGCAGCTGTTGAAGCAGAAGTCGATCGACTTCGAGAGCTTCTACGAGCAGATGCGCAGTCGATTTGTGCGCATGATGCTGCTGGCGCTGCACGTGTGTCACATTGTCGTCTACGTGGAGACGGCAGAAACGTTGGACACCACGCTAGTGACCATCTGCCAGCTGCTGAAGTATGTGCGCGAGCGGCATGTGCTCGGATTTCTGCCCCAAATGTTGCGCGACAGCGGCGCCAGTGCCTTGCTGGGCGAGCGAGGCGCGGCTCTGCACGCCGCGTATACTCTTCCTCTTCGAGAATTACCCGCAGGATGAGGAGAAGACGCGCGAATGCATTTCCGCCTACGAGTTCCAAACGGAGGACATGATTTACGAGCTGCTGCGTCAGTATAACATTGTCACCAACAGCGTCAACAATTCGCTACTGGCGCTGCCCAACAATAAGCAATTTGTATTTTACAATGCGTACGAGCAATTGCGTCCGGATCAGCTGCTGTGTGCCATTGAAACGCTCAACGTGACCATGAACAAGCCGGATGTGAAGGAGGAGGAGGAGGATTTAGAAATAATCGATCTGGCGCCATTCGAGGGCTTTGTCAAGCCCTTTAGCGCGGACTACGAGGCGCGCGAGTCCGATGAGCAGGTCTACAGAAAAAAGCACACAGTTTGGCAATTTCTGCAGCGGCATGTGCAGGATGCACTCGACGGCTGCTTCGATGAGGGCTCCTTCAAGCAGCTATCACAAGCGCCGCAATTCCACCTGCTCAACATCAACGATTGGCACCTGTGCATGGCCGCCGTGCACAAGCTGCTCATCGGGAATGTCCAGGAAGTCAGCTACGTGACAAAAAATGTGGATTATGTGAGTTGTTGTCCACTCGAAATCGTATACACAGCAATTAATTCCAACTCCACACAGCACGCCTATTTGCGGGATTTTAACGAGAGCCTAAACTATGAGAAAAAGTAAGTGGAGTGCATAAGTGATTCCATTGGTCCTGAGCCATCTCTTTGCCCAACAGATTCTGGTGCCACCTGTGCGAGCTGGGCCTGAAGAAGGGCGTGTCTGCGTATAAACACGCAGCGCCCGCGATTTACGGCAGCGAGGTGCACCAGCAGCTGCTGGCGGATGCCACTGCGGCGTTCGAGGAGGAGGGACGCGGTCCGTATGCGGAGCTGGGGCTGGCCAAACTGAGAGACGTGTGCCTGAGGCACTGGCAGGACGGCAGGCAGCAGTGCGAGCAGCTCAGCCTGCGCGGCGAATCCTGCACGCAGCCGAAGAACGTGCCGCACGATCTGCACAACAGCGGCATTGTGCACATCTCCAGCTGCAATTGCGGCCGCACGCAGGGCCGGCGGGAGGATCCGTTCACGCTGCGGCAGGCCAATTACGACTTCTACGAGCACATGGCGGCCATGTGCAATCTGTGCGTTAAGGTCAAAAAGTTTCAGTTTCCCGTGTTTGCGCCCTCGGTTAGCGACTATCGGGCGGCGGCTTTTGAGGCAGCGTTTCCGCTGCTGCTGCAGGTGGCCAAGAATCGTGCCGAGCCGACAGCACAGGAGGACAGCGACCTGGAAGCTGGCGAGCCATATTCGCAGCCAGTCGCCGAAGCCCCGCCAGCGGCGCCGAAGCCACAGCCAACAATAAGCAATGGCTGCTCGCAGCCACTGTCGGCCACCTATGGCTCCGATTTGAACATGTCCATAGCGGGTTTCGGGGACTCGCTCAACGAGGGCGGGGAGGCGGACTCGCCCGCGGTCAGGTCACAGCTGGCCGGCAGTGGATTGAGCAGACGCACCAACAGCACCAGCAGCGGCAGTGAACTGGTGCTGGAGCTCAAGGAGAAAAATGAGCAGAAAGCGGACAAAGTTGACAAGGCTAGCGAGAGTGCGCCGAAGACGGTATCGAAGGTGGGGCTGGCAGAGGTGGTCTCCACCACGGAATATCTGCCCGGACTGGTGCACATGTGCAGCGGCTGTGAGCTGTTGCCGCTGTTTCCGAGCTGGTCGCTGGCCTGCGTGGGCGCCAGTTCCATTTACAGTCACAACATCGGGCTGCAGGAGCACTTCCAAAGCGGATTTCTATCCGGCGCCAACTTTCTGCTGCCCTGGGACGTGAACGTGCGCCTCGTTCACCCGCACAAACATCCGCAGCAGCAGCAACAGCACCTGATGGGCAAGAAGAATCAACGCTATCGCAAGCACGGCGATCGCCTGTCGCTCAAGATCTTCATCGGCTTTGAGTACGAGTGCTCACGTGGCCATCGCTTCATCATGTGCAGTCCGGATCGCGTGCTGCGCGGCGGTGCGGACATTGAACGCGACACCAGCACCAAAGTGGTCAACAACAACATGCCCCTCTATTTTCCGTGTCCGTGTCGTGGACAGAACACGTTCCTGGCGCAGCTGATGCGCATCCATGTGGTCACGCCCAAGGCGCCCGTCAACGTCATCGTCGATCCCAGGGTCCGTGTGGGCAAGTACACCTTCACCCTGGGCTGCCCCATACTACCCCGACTCTCGCAGAGCGCCTACTGGATTCTGCGCTTGCCCTACGTCTATCAGGGCGACAACGTGCTCATCGCACCACCCGAAAAACTAGAAGCCGACGATATGCTGGCTGGCGGCTGCCTCCTGGCTGGCATGTTTGGCATTGCCGAAACCGAGACCATGGACTCGCACGAACCGGGCATTGCCTCGATGACCTTTACCCGACTGTAAGAAAGCAATATAAATCAATAAAATTGATTTTCGAATAGGATACTTGTGTTTTCAATAAGTCTTTGGATACAGAAACATATATAGAATTCTGTAATGGGTTCAATTTACGATCACGTTAAATAACAAATTTAACATAGCTCTGGGTGCTTTCACTAACATGTGTATGTCATGTTAAGAATCTCTCAGCTCGGCATAATACTATTATTGAAAATATGAAATGTTAACTTCACATTTGGAAATTTGGAAATAGATAGAAAAATATATAGGATTGACGATCGCGTTAAATAACAATAATAATATTTTATACAGCAGACACAGAAGCAGAACAAATTTAACATAGCTCTGGGTGCTTTAACTAACATGTATATGTCATGTTAAGTATCTCTCAGTTAGGCATAACACTATTATTAAAAATACAAAATGTTAACTTCACATTGAAATTTCAGAATTTCTAGCTTGAAACTAAGAACAATAAAATTGTGCAACCCTAAGAATTGGAAGCTATTAAGCACATAGGACTTATGGAATCTAGTCTTCTTTGAGTTTGCAAGACGGTTCGAACCCAGAATTTCACATTTAAACTCGTTCACGCAATGAAAACATTTTTTGAGATAGAGACTATATATTTGAAATATATATATTTCAAACAATAGGAAATAACATTACTTTGTCAAAACTAAACCGATTTACTTTGATTGTCCTCTAGATTGATTCCGCTTTTTTATGTATACAAACAATGCCGACTGCAACATTCCTCCCTGGTTTCTGTTTCTTATAAACCGATCTCTTTGCCCACAAAACTAATCCAATCTCAACCCAAATGAGCAGGAAAAAAGATGAAAAATTCTTGACCAGCATATTTAGACCTCTAGTTCCATCAGAACTTGCATTAAATAATGTACACACTTTTGTTTTTTTTAAGGTAACGATTAATGTAATCTCTTCAGGATCCGCACAGTAAGGTGCGATTTAATAATATAATACGCAGAAATTTTGTTTTTTTTGGGGAAAATATGACCCAGAATTCGATGTGGGGCATTTGGTAAATGAGCAGCATACAGTGGGTAGCTTAATACTAAAGTATAATACCATTTAAAGTGGTGCATTCGAATGAGCAGGCCCGACACAGAGCTCGAGCCGAGATTAGCCTTAAAGCTAGTGTGAGATGATATGCCAAACGTTTAGCAGACGGTGGAAATTGAGCTGCCGCAAGTTGCAAGCACTATTTTAATAGGGTATAACTTAAACATACAAGTCTATAGAACATTTAAATATATGAGAGCTCTGTGCGGTACTTGACATTTGTGGTGGTGTGTTTCTAAAATGATCATGATTAAATATTATAAATGAAATAATAAGAACTATGGCCAGAAAAATAATGTTACGCACTTCACTCTCAAATAGATTGTTCGAAAAAAATGAGGAATACACATTAAAGTAACGGCACAGATTGAGATCCGTGCTTGGTAAAACGTATGTGAAACTAATGCGAAACATTTAAACTCTTATATGTGTAAACGGCTTTTAGACGTCCTCGGTGTAGACCTCCTCTTCGGCAGCGTAATCGTCGTTCTCAATAAAATCGGCGCAGACCTCCTCCTCGCAGCCCACTTCCATGTCGGCAAAATCACCAGGCATATCATAATACATGTCCGCATCCGTAATCAATTGTTCGTCGTCGTCATCAACATCTTCATCATCGATGTCGTCGTCATCGTCGTCGTCGTCGTCATCATCCTCGTCCTCATCGTCGTCATCCTCGTCCTCATCGTCGTCGTCGTCGTCGTCGTCGTCGACGTCGTCACCGCCATTTGACACTTGTTGCGTCTCGGTCTGCTCGACCGCCTCGTTCAGCTGCTCATCCTCGTCCTCGTCCAGGTCATCGTCCTCGTCGAGCTCTTCCTCGTCCTCGCCGGCCGAGTCCATTGCTGGCAGCTGCTGTTGCTGCTGATTCATTTGCTGCAGCATCGACTGCACACGCTGCATGTACGCCTGCTGCTGCGCCTGCCGCTCGACGGCGCTGCACTTGCCCGCCGCAACCGGCGCCGTCGGCAGCGTGGCCTGCTTCATGTGATCCAGCAGCGCCGTGTGCTCGCGCGTCACGTGCAGCGCCAGCGCCGTGGCATCCGCATGCAGCGCACCGCACACAATGCAAACGAGCGTCTCCTTCGGCGCCGGGATGACCGCCGGCAGCGGCCGGTGCTGGGGCGCCGCGTCCATGGCGTGCGCCTGCACGTGCTTGTTGAGATAGGCCTGCTGGCTGTAGGCCTTGCCGCAGATGTGGCACGGGAAGGGCTTCTCGCCCGCGTGGATCTTCATGTGCACGCTGAGGCTGGAGGCCTGCGTGAAGCACTTGTCGCACAGCTTGCACTGGAAGGGCTTCTCGCCGGTGTGGATGCGCATGTGTATGTTGAGGCTGCCGGACTGCGTGAAGGAGCGATCGCAGAGGGAGCAGGTGAACGGCTTCTCGCCCATATGGCATTTCATGTGCTGCACCAGCTCGGAGCTGGCGCGGAACGCCTGCCGGCAAATGGCGCACTGATAGACCAGCTCCTGGGTATGCATACGCATGTGCTCATCGAGCAGCGCCTCGGCCTTGAACTCGCGCTCGCACTCCGGGCACACGAAACTCTCGACGGGCGCCGAGTGGGACTTCTGGTGCAGCAGCAGCGAGCTGTAGTTGATGAAGCCCTTGTCGCACTGGACGCACTGGTGCGGCTTCCGCACCGCATGCGAACGCATGTGGACCATCAGGCTGCTCGACTGGGTGAAGGCCTTCGGGCAGAGCTCGCATTTGTACGGCTTCTCGCCGCTGTGGATGCGTATGTGCGTGTTGAGGCTGCCGATGTGCGTGAAGGTCTTCTGGCAAATGGAGCACTGGAACGGCTTGTTCGAGATGTGCGAGCGCACGTGCTTGGACAGATCGCCGGCATTCGGAAAGGAGGCCTCGCAGTGCGTGCACTGGAAGCACTTTTGGCCGTTGGCGCCCAGTTGGGCCACCGCAGCGGCCGCCGCGTCCTGGCCCACGCTGCTCACGTTCGCCTTGCTGCGTCGTCCACGACGTCGCTTAATCGGCGCCGGCTCCAGACTGAGCGCCGGCAGCAGCGGCGCCTGCTGCACCGCCGGCGCCGGCTGCGTCGCCTGCACCGGTGTTATGCTCAGCGACGGCTGCAGCAGTATTATGGACGTGGACTCGTGCGGATCGGCTGTTTGCAGCTGATATTCGTTGGGCTTGCTGCCGGGCAGCAGGCTGCGCATGGGATGCGTTGATGTCACCTCCACGTAGGCACCGTTCTCCAGGCTCGGCTGCGTATTCGAATTGCTGTTGTCACCGTTGCCGCCGCCGCCGCCGCTGCTGCTGGTGGTGGTGCTGCTGGAGCTGGTGCTGCTGCTGCTGTTGGTGCTGCTGCTGCTGCTGCTGTCGCTGTCATTGTCGCTGTCCGCCGCGTCGCTGCCCTCCTCCGCCTCGTCGTCACTGTTCGAGTCGCTGTCATCATCGCTGCGCAATGGCGCCGCATCGGCGGCCACCTCCAGCTCACACACCGGCTCAAATATCCAGCTGTAGTCGGTGCTGTCGTCCTCCGACGACGGCTCCTCTTGTTGCTGCTGCTGCTGCTGCTGTTGCGGCGGCGTCGAATCGTTCGGGTGCTTGCTGTTCATGTGCTGGTAGAGCGCCAGCGGATGCACAAAGTACTCCGCACAGCACATGCAATGGAACGTCAAGTCCGGCGGCTCCGCCTTCGGTGGCGTCGGCGTCGGCGTCGCCGTCAGCAGCGGCTGGCAGACGATCGGCGTTATGGTCAGCGGCAAATGGTGATACGCATTCTTCAGCTGCACGGCCATTTCCCCTCTTCTTTGTAGCGTTCCGGGTTTTCAGTTAAGGCTGTAAACAAGAAGTAAGCTTAAACAGTTATTTCGTTCAACATTAAAAATGGGTAAAAAGGGTGTACTAGTATTGTGCAAAACAGACAGAAGGAGGCAACTCCGACCCCAAGAAGTATATATATTCTTGTTCAGCATCACTAGTTAAGTCGATTTAGCCCTGCCCGTCTATCTAACCGGCAATCTTAACAACTACAAAAGCTAGAGAGTTGAAATTTGGGTCTTTAAGTTCGTTTGTACCATACGCAGATAAAGTTTATCTTAAATTCTTATTATTGCAGCTGCGTTCAGGGTATCTTCTAGTCGCAAACTCTCAACTAGATCAGTCTTACTTGTTACAGGAAGTAGGAGCTCCCAAGTGGTTCAAACTATTTCAATTGATTGGTCACAATAATTAATTGTATTGACCAAATACAAAAGTATTTGATGAAACCTTCAAATAATATTTAAATTAAATATGTTAAATCCTGCAAAGAAGATCTTAACCAGATGCACTTCAAAGGTAAACTGAATATGCTTTTTTAATATTATTCAATTTAATAATATTATCATATTTTCTTAAGTAAAAAATTTTTAGTGTTCGAATCCTGGGCTTTTAGCCTATGTATTTTATGTCCTAGCTGAAGGTCATTCGGACCAGTGAGGCCAATTTCGCTAGAAACTATAATAAAACCTCTACTGTAATTTAAATAAAATTTAATTATTAATAATACATAAATTTAAATATATTTTGTGATCAGGTTTTTCTACTAAGGGGCCCCTTTAAGGGCTTAAAGAAGGACTCTAGCGCTTGCATGCAAGAAATCCGCAATTAGATCATTATATACAAGAGCTCTATATAAATACACACTAATAGCCCATGGGAAAACGAAGCGAACGAACAGTATTTATACAGAAAAAACCATTGTATTGTGATTCCAGTTGCAACACTTTTTCACCGCCTCCACGCTGACTAGCAAGTAATTTAGTAGCAGCAAATGTGTATTTATCTTAGATACATATGTAAATACATACTTGCTGAGATATGCATACACATATATGTGTATGTATACATGCTTGCATAAATATATACTTAAGTATGTGGGTAAAAATCAATTTCCGGTTCTTACCTTTTGTGTTGTTGTTTTTTATTATTTGTTTAAAACGTTGATTCGTGTATTAACAATTGTAGCTAGCTGCCATTTAAAGACTCTTTCATTGTCATATAAACTATACATGTGATTATTTAACTGCACTAGAGTAAAATTCAGGTTTACAGTTGCAATACATTTATTTACACAATTTTCACATTGAGCGTCTAACAATTTGGCCTATGCCTTTTCATAATTTAATGCAATTTTCAACTGGTTTTTCGACAAACATGCGCCTGGGCATTCCCAGTGCATGAAATAAAAGCTTCACATTACCGAAAAGAAAAGTCCTTTAATTGTTACAACAAAATAATAAAAACGACGCTTACTTTTATTTAGCGGCGCAGACACGTTCCAACTTAGTTGACACTTGCATGTCGCAGCTTGTCAATCTGGTTTATTTTACAGGCGCATATGGTGTTCGTGAAAACAAGTTGGAAGAGAGTATCAATCGGTATATTAAGAATATTGTTTTTAGTTTATTCATATTGTTTTAACCAATAAATATAAATTATTTAAAAAACATATACATACCATAATTATTTCAGGTATTCATGTAAAATATTTGTATTAATATATTTTGTCTTCCATTTGCTTCATAATAATTGCAACTTCTTTGTTCAATAAGAAAGTTTACAACAGAAATGTTTATTTTTAATTTGGCTCAAAAAAAACCTAATTGGCAAAACAATTAAACCTCGATTATCCGGACCTTTAATCACCGGGCACATTTATGTGATGAGTGATGGATTTTATACTTCTACTGTTTACCTGTTTTAATCGAGTATTTTTGTATATACACATAATACAATTTAGACTACCTTAAACGAATAGAATAAGATATACATATATATGCATATGTATAAATAATTACTCACATTTTCTTGTCAAAAATAAGAAGTAATTATATTTTCAAATATTTATATGTGACCTGTTTTAATAAGCTCATAATATCAGCTCATAGTATCAGGAATAACAGAGGTTCAACTGTATTAAAATAATACCAGCATTTTATACCTCTGCATTTTTTGTATTTGCTTGCAAGCAGCAGCATTTGTGAGCTGCATATCAGGCCCAACAAGTGTTGGTAAACTGTCAGAAAACAGTGTTGCGTAAGATAGCGAGGCAGAGTCCCGGCATTTTTGTTGCGTGCGAATAGACAGAAGTAGAATTTGTCTAATATAAATATAAATAGTCCGAAATAGACGTCATTTACGCACAATGGACAGTCCGTACCAGCACAGACGCAGTGGGCTGTTGCGCCTGCCCACAAATGCCACACCAAACAGCCAGAAGGTCAACTTGTCCATAACATTACTGCCGGAGGAGCAGGAAATGTGGAGAAACAACAGTTCGACGGGAGCTATGGGCCTCTTGAGTCGCTTGCACAACGATACTTCCAACCTGACCTGCGACAGCGGACTGCTGGTCGAGGACATCGACGAGGAGGATCGCGGTCGCGGCAAAACGGACCAACTCTTCGCGCACTTCTACGATGTACTGCAGTCGCACAGCAGCAGCAACGAGACACTGGATGTGGTGCAGGAGCTGGCGCAGGCGTGTCTGCAGGTGGTCGAGCAGCTGGAAGTGGAGATTGAGCGCGGCGTGGGCGGCAGCCACGGCACCAAGCAGCGCGAGGCCAGCGTCGGCTGGCTAAAGCATGAGATCAACACATGGCGTCTGCTCTATGCGCTGTACTACGATCGTCTCCTGCTGCAGGCCGACACCCAGGCGGACGACGAAATGCAGGATGGACCCATGCTGGGCGGCAGCGAAAAGGAGGTGCGTGTCGCAGTAGTCTAAATTCGCTAGATTCCCAAATTAAAATTGAAATTCCACGTGAAACAGGTCATCCAGCAGCTGTATTCCATCAATGGGCAGCTGCGCGAGTATCAGCTGGTGGTCGACTGGCTGGAGAAGTGCTACGAGCAGAGCGATCAGGCAAATGCATTGCAGAGCCACGATCGCATGATGGCCTGGGAGAATACGCTCTTTCAGCTGGAGAATTTGCAGGGCGCCGCCTTCGGACGTGGCCACGAGATATGCAGGCAACTGGATCCGGATGCGCCGGTGCGCGAGGGCAAGCCGCTGCACGCCCTGGACATGGAGGACAATATGCGTCTGGGCCGCGCCATTTTCGCGGCCATACGCAGCGGCCAAATCGATGAGGCCCTGAAGCTGTGCAAGCACTTTGGCCAGACGTGGCGCGCCGCCATCCTGGAGGGCTGGCGTCTGCACGAGGATCCCAATTTTGAGCAGCATGAGGCCGGGCAGATGCAAGAGAAGCTGCCCATTGAGGGCAATCCGCGTCGTGACATTTGGAAGCGTTGCGCCTGGCTGCTGGCCGATTCCAAGAAGTACGACGAGTTCACACGCGCCACGGCGGCCGTGTTCTGTGGCCACTTGGGTGCGTTGAAATCTCTGTTGCAAAGCAACTGGCAGGATCTGCTCTGGGCGTATCTCAAGGTGCAGATAGACATACGCGTCGAGAGCGAGATACGGGGTTGCTGCACGAAACGCTATCAGGCCATGCCGGATGAGTACTGGAATGGCAAGATGACGCTGGAGCAGATCTTCGATGAGCTGGGCGTGGCCAAGGATCTGTCGGTGCGCGACTACGCCCATGGCCAAATGGGCGTCATACAGCAGCACATCATCCTGGACACCTGCGGCGAGCTGCTGCAGCATATGTGCCGCTGGCTGGACGCCGCGCCCAAGGAGTCGCAGCTGCCGCCGCATCAGCTGCGCTTCATGGCGCACATTGTGCTCTTCATGCGCCAGATTGGACGCATCGACCAGGTGCCGCAGCAGCTGCAGGCGGAACGCATCATCGCCGCCTATGTGGACGCCCTCATCCAGCGCGGCGATCCCCAGCCCATCGCGTACTATGCAGCCGGCTTGCCCAACAAGCTGCAGGTGCAGCTCTACGCCAAGTTTCTGATGCAGATCGAACAGAAGCGATCGCGCGAACTGGCGCTGGAGGCGGCCCAGCAGGCGGGCCTCGATGTGGAGCAAATAACGCGACACGCCGTCGAGACCATACGCCTCGGCAGCAGTCCGCCCGGCGCACTGGGCGAGCCGGTAGTGGGTGCGATCTCGGCCGCCGACAAGCGCAAGATTCAGTCGCTCGAATATCTGATCCATCTGGTCGAGCAGCGCGGCGAGCTGCTCTGGCAGGCCAATGCGATGATGCGTCACTATCTGGCCAGCAACAAGATCGAGTGTGTGCGTCAGGTGTTCGCCATGGTGCCCGGCGATGTGATCGGCCAGCTGATTAAGGTTTATGGCGCACTCGAAAACTTGGGGCCCCGCGAGGAGTGCAGCCTCAAGGAGTATCTGTGCTACAAGGTCTATTTGGCCGGCGTGGACAGC
The DNA here is from genome assembly GCA_035043565.1 of Drosophila robusta. Taxonomy (NCBI): domain Eukaryota; kingdom Metazoa; phylum Arthropoda; class Insecta; order Diptera; family Drosophilidae; genus Drosophila; species Drosophila robusta. Next base: position 2,935,527 of record JAWNMW010000583.1, on the reverse strand, counting down.
TTCAATGAGTGGACACGTCTGCAGCAGTCGCGCCCGCAGCCACCGCAGAAGAGCGGACAGAAATCGGGCTACGCGCATGAGACCTTCACGGAGCGCATGAATGCCCAGCACAAGGAGCAGACCCATATTAGCGAACTGGCGCGCTGGGAGCAGAAGGTCAAGGAGCAGTCCAAGCGTAAGACCCCAAGCGATCCTTATCATATTCTTATTTAATCGTCTCCTCCAACAGTAACCACAGATGCGATGTTTAATGTGCTGCTGTTTCCGGAGAAGGGCTGGCTGAACGATCCGTTCATTGCCAAGGAGCCGGAGAATGCGGCGCTGCTGCACTGGGAGAATCGTCTGCTGCAAATGGAGAAATTGCGTTCCATTTGCCTGCCAGAGATTGTGCAGCTCCTGCACGAGGTCATGGTCAAATCGTGCGATTATGCGGGCTGCATTCGCCTGGCGGATGAGATTGCCGACGAGCGTCGACAGCTGTACAAGGTGTACACCAAGCACAAGCTGGCCGAGCTGCTGGCCAAGATTGCGGACACCTCGCTGCAGCTGCTCAACAACAAGCTGGATCCTTGGGGCTATCCCATCACTGCCTGAGTGGAAATCACTGCCTTATTGTTTAAGTGAATTGGTGCGCAATCGCGATTTATTATATATATATTGTGTAATTTTAAACATTTATTAAGGACTTTCACTTACGAAGCTAGGGTAACGGGTGTATTTGGGGGACGAGGGTTGGGGGTGCTGGGCCACAAAATTATATCTAAGTGCTGGCTTCGGTGGCCACGGGCTCCTCGCAGCCATTGCTATGCTTCAGCAAATACGAGGCTAGAAATTGTATGGGATCTGTCGGCCGTTCACGTGCCAAGGCCTGGAGTCCGTGCAGCAAGACGGGCGCAACCGTCTGATCGAGATATTGGCGCGTTGGCAGCGAGCTCGGATCGGTACGCGCTGCTGGTGGGGCGCTCGGCTTTTTGGCTGGCGGTGGCTGCTGGGCGGTGCTTGCGGCTGTGCCCGCTGCTGTTGCTCCTGCATTGGAGCTGGAATTATTGCTGGCTGCGGGGGCGGTCTGGGCTGCGGCCGTTCCCGCCGTTGTTGCTGGGGCTGGGGCACTGTTGCTGGCAGCGGCAATAGCACCGCTGGCTTCTTTGGCAGCTTCGGCGGTTGAGGGCGGAATCGTTGGTGTCGCTGGCGATTCGTCTTTGGCCTCCATTGCTGCAATCAGTTGACACTTGAAGCAATCAAAGAAGTTTTTCCTGGCGTCGCAGGAGGTGAATATTCGACTTGGTCAGATGTTGAACCAATAATGTATATTCAAATGGTCACACTTGCCTGCGACCGCCCGAAAATTGCCAATATGGTCTGCCGATAACAAATTGTAACAGCAAGTACTTATTGGATATGTGCGATATACGAGGTCACATCGATAAGTACTCAAATTTGTATAACTCCAATTTTCTTAGGTATTCTTGAATTGTTCTGCAGTTTTTAAAAGAAAGCATTTGCAATGAGTGCTCGAAGTTTGCGTCAGCGGCCACAACGAAAGGAAACTATTGACGACAACAGCAGCACTGACGCGGAAAAGACAAAGCGCAGGGCAAAGAAGAAAGCTTACTATTATGGAAAAAACAGCGTCTACGATGAGTACGGAAATATAAGATACAGCGGATTGGACGTTTGCGATTGCATGAACGAAGAATGCGACGGCTGTTGGTACGAGTGCCGCAATTGTGGCTCAACTAGATGTGGTCCACAGTGTCGCGCCAGTCGCAAGTTCTTTTATGAAACCATTGTGTACGATGGCAAAGACCTAACCATTTCAAACAAACATCTCCCTGCAAAAATATAACGGCTAAAATAAAAGTACAAATAAGCAACATATCTAGCCATAAGCTAGTGCTGTCTAAAATAATGTAAGCAATAGGTATTTAAAACTTAAATGAAATAAACAATGTATGTGAACAAGTATATAGTTCGTATCAGCTGCTTTAGAAATAAGTATCGATAGACGATTAATAATTTAGCGGATTGGGACAAATTGCTTTGCATTTTTAGTCATAATTTCATTGCTTACCTTTAGAAAAAATGTTTAAATTTTTTGAATAATTTTTGTGTAAAGTAAAGATTATAGCAGAAAAGTAATTGTGCATAGCGTAATTTGTGAATCGATAATTGTCAGTCATTGCAACTCAATAAAACCGATATTTTCCGTAAATTTAAACAGTAAGTTCAGTTGATACATTTTAATTGAACGAACGAATCGTTCACTTATTTCATCGTTTGTGTTCATACATAATTTATTCATCAATGAAAGGAATATATCATATTAACCAACTTTTTAATTTACATTCATTTATTCTATACAAACTGTTGAACAACGCTCAGTTGTCTTGTAATATGGAATCAAACGGTGGATTAACCATGTTTAAGAACACGGAGAAACAGTTTACCTAATGAACGATAATTCTTTGTATTGTACAAAAGATGGTTTACAATCTGCGACTTAGTTCGTTCGATCACTAAAGTGAATAATTCAATTGAACTAGTTCAAAACGATTCGATACACTCTAGTCATATACATCCATCTCTAGCACAGAGCCACCTTCTGCGGGTGCTGAAAATTGTTAAAATTTAATTTTAATTGTTAATTAAATATGACGGAGCTGCTAATCGATCCAGATATACGCGTTTGGGTATTTTTGCCCATCGTGCTCATCACATTTCTAGTCGGCATTGTTCGCCATTACGTGTCCATTCTGATATCCACACAGAAAAAGGCAGAGATGACCCAAATCATGGACAGGTGAGCAAGGTTCATTTGTCAAATTATATTTGTTATGTATGAAATTGTGTTTTGGTCCGTTGCCACAGTCAGGCCATGATACGCGCTCGGTTGCTGCGCGAGAATGGGAAATATCTGAGTGCACAGTCCTTCTCCATGCGGAAGAATTTCTTCAACAACGAGGAGACGGGCTATTTCAAGACGCAGAAACGGGCGCCGGTCGCACAAAACTCTTCGGCCATGCTGACGGACATGGTTAAGGGAAATTTCATTAATGTGTTGCCCATGGTCGTTATTGGTGGCTGGATCAATTGGATGTTCTCTGGCTTCGTGACCACCAAAGTTCCATTTCCCCTCACTCTGCGTTTCAAGCCCATGCTGCAGCGCGGCGTGGAGCTGGCCTCACTGGACGCCGCCTGGGTGTCTTCGGCCTCCTGGTACTTCCTGAACGTCTTTGGCTTGCGTTCCATTTACACCCTTGTTTTGGGCGAGAATAACCATGCGGACCAGACACAGGCGCAGGCGGATGCCATGACTGGCGCCGCTATGACAATGCCCCAGGATCCCAAGGCGGCATTCAAGGCCGAATGGGAGGCCCTGGAGATCACAGAATATCACAATGCGCTTAAGAACATTGATGCAGATATGCTGAGCATTGCCAGCGAAGCCATAGCATCCTAGCTGCGCGCAAGGAAACGGAAAATGGCGGTCAACAAGCGTGTTCGTTTTTAAGATTACCTATTAGCAAAATTTAGACGACGTATTTAAAAAAAAAAACATTTGTTTTGAGTCAAGAGTCTTGCAATAAATAAACTATTATGTCTACGAACTTTAGTTGTTAGATCGCCCGCGCCCATTATGGAATGTCCCTCAAGACTAACCCATAATAGTGAATAATGCGGCTTTCGTATTATACAAATTAATTGTACAATTTTAATTGTATATTAAAAATCTACACCAAATAAAGTAATGTAAAACGAAATATGTAGTTACCGCTCTCTATAAAAATTTCCTCTGGCCAGGCGAAGATTGGCATCCCAACTGAAATTACATGAGGCAGAGAGCAGCAATTGCTTCTAAATGAACTCAATTCGATCCAGCTGATTTTTATGCTGCGGACACCAGTGACATGAACTGTATTCCAGGATTGTGCAGATGCTTTGTGTTGAAGGGATGTTAAACTCCTTCGACCAAGTTTTTCGAGACAAACTTAGCAGTTTGGAGAGGCACTTTACTCCTAATCTATTAACTAATCAGCATTGAACGTGTATATAATATAGCCCTTGACAAAATCGGATTAAAAATGTGAGCGAACTAGATATAAAGCGGACATCAGCTGCAGATGTATAGATTTTTGATCTGCCGCGCTCCAATGGGCGTGTATACACGACTACATATCCGCTGTTTTAAGTCTACTTTAAAATAATATTAAAAAACAATAAGAAAGCAAGGATTGTTTTTGAGTCAATAGTCTTGCAATAAATAATCTATTATGTCTACGACTAGCTAATTTGGTTGTTACTCGGCCAGGTCTCTCTCCAGTTGCGTGCACAGCTTAAAATTAAATCCAACATAAAACGTGAACAGAAGAACAAACTTAATAATACGCATCCTCGGTGGGCTCGGTCTGTGCGGGTGGCTCTTCCGATGCCGCGGGGGCTGGCTCGGCGTCCGCGGCTTCCTGGGCTGCGGGTGGCGCCTGCTTTGGCTCCGTGTCCATTTCGACATCTGTGTCTGGACCCGGGGCCGTCTCTTCGGTTTTGCTTGTGGGCTCAGCACGGCCCGTGTTCAGCGGCGATGGCGGACGCGCTGTTGGCGGCGCCCTGAACTGTTTCTCCTTCTTCAGGTCCTTGGGCTTGCCCAGCAGCTTGTAATCGTTGGGTAGTTCGGCTTCCGTGTACAGTTTGTCAGTGAAATAAACGCGTCTGATGCGCACATTGGCGTGCACCTGCAGGGAGACGGTCTCCAGATAGTTGGATCCGTAGGCGCGACGTGTAAAATCGGCCAAATTGAATTGAATTTGGTTCCAGCCGGGTGACATGCCCATTGGCATGGCCGTGCAGAAGGGCTTAACGGAGGTCTTGCTCTGGAAATTGGAAACGCGGAAGCGACGCATAAAACGCTGATCGTCCTGAATCTGTAACAAAATTAACGTATAGTAAAATAAACCCTAAACTCAAAATTTAGAACTCACCTTAACCTCAAAGCAAAAATATTTGTGCATATTTTTAATGAGCAAAACTAGAAAAGGCAGCTTAATGCCCAGCTCAGCCTTGCAATCGGTCGGACAATGTATAAATGTAGTGGACACATTCGATCCCATTATTTCCAGCACCAAAGATTTAATGTCTTCATCGTAAATACGTTTAATATAACCATTTTTGGTCTGCGTATAGTGGGAAGTTAAATGTGGTGGGTGTCCGTTGTTAAAGCCCTTCAATATACTCACATATGTGGACCACTTGTCCAATGGAGAGCTGCCCACACTGTAAAGTATCGTCAGGAATCCCTTTTGATAGGAAGCGCGATACATATTCAAAAATCTTTTGTGTAGTTTATATCAGTTACTATTTGTTAAATGAAACGGCAGCTACTGAACTGTCCCAGTACAAATAGAAGGATACAGTGACTGGAAACGTACAGCAAGCTATATACATCTGTATAAGTTTAGAGTAAACTAAAAGCTAAACTAATTGTAAAACGGATTGTAGGTGACCCAGTGGGCGCGTTCCTGTTCCCTATCGGTTTTGTGGCTGGTGAACAGAGATTTGTACACATCGCTCGCCTTGGGATCCTTGGCCACGCTGAAATCGGTTTTCAGGCGCTTTAATTCCGGATCTTGCATGGCATTTACGGCGCCCAAGCGTTTGGGATTGGCTACAATTTTCAGTTTGTTGCCATTGCTGCTGGTGGTGGAGGGTTTATCCGCCTTGTTGGAGGTGGAAGTGCAAGGGGCTTCGTCGGCGGGTTCTGCTTTGACACAGGTTTCCGTTTTCTTCGCATCTTTCTTGTCCTTCTTGGCTGACTTGCGCTTAGCCGCACGCATTTCACACTTGACCTTCATCAGCTCCAGGTCCTCATCGGTGCCATTCAGCACAATAACATCCTCGACGCTGTACGGCAGCTGACACAGAGGGCAGCTGCTGGATGCGTTTCCTTTGATCTGTTTCAAAGCGCGCTCCGACATAACGCAGCCGCAGCTCCACAGAGCGACAAAGCGAAACTTGCCCGCCATCTCCAGGCCAATTAGTTTGCATATGTAGGGCGCATGGCGTGTGTCCAGCAGACCCTCGGTCTTGTCTTCATCCGTAAATGCGGGGTTTGGCGTTAACTGTAGCGTCTTGATGTCCTTCAAGCTGCGCACGTGCGCCGAGGTCTCGGGCATTTTCTCCTTCTCCAGCAAACGCTCAATGACGCTCTGCTTGGAGTACAGGCGTCCCATGGTGCACATGGCAATGGGCTCCTGCAACCGCTGCTGGGTCAGCGCACAGTGCAGCCATCGGAATTCTCGCTCTGCGTCTTTGTCTTTCTGCAAGAGTTTCAGTTAAAGAAATCAAATATTTTTCATTATCCAAATTGTAGTACCTGCTCTGGCTTTTGCTTGACGCGCACAAGCTCATCACGCTTGGGTATGGTGCCACCATCGCATCCCATATTCAATTATTTTCAATTAGGGATTTATTAAATTATTGTTTTCTTTTTCAGATGTTTTCCAGTTATTTAGTTTTTTATGACTGTATGGTAAACTAGAGATGGGGTGCAATCGATATCGATATTTCTGCTACTCTATCGCTTCAACAATTAACCGCTCTTACGGACTAGTATCGATACTTTTGATATACTTCCCGCTAAGGCAGAAATTTAAAAAGTATTTTGTGAATTTCATCTACAGTTTATTATTAAAAACTAGCCTACAGCTAAAGTAACAACTAAAATTAATGACTATTTTTACGCATCCATAAAAGGACAGTGCTTAGCATACGGTACATCAATACAAATGCATCCACGTGCGCTAAAAACAAGTTTTTAAAAATTTAAAATCAATTCACTTTGGTAATGGCAGATAACTTACTCGTCAGGTGCATCGTTGCCAATTTTATATTCTCGCAGCAGCGAAATAAACTCAAATGGGTTAACTTTACCGTTAACTGGTAGACGTTTGGGTCCCGACAGATTCACACAGCCATTTGGACAGGGTACGCCCATAAACTTGGAGTGCTTCATGGTGGCTGAGGCTAGATAACAAATGCTCAAAAAATGCGAACAACGATAGCGTCCTATATGATAAACACAAATTAATATAGTCAACTTAAATGTATATTACATGTATATTACTAATCGGATTTCCCTTGCAGAATGGCTGCACTCGGCCACCATTCACACAATAATTGAGATGTCCCGTGTTATCCTCTTGGCCCAAGTAACCAGCGTTCGTGTGGAGCACCTGGATGACACTCGCGTCATCATGGGACAGCCGAAATCGATTGCTCTTCTTGCGCTCGATGAGTGGTCGCGCTGGATCCAGGCCAATGATGCGATACTGCTTCCTGGTCAGGTGATTGCTAATCATGCCGCAGATGTGGGCGCCCAGCGAGTGGCCAACGCAGGTGATCATCTCACGCGAGGCGCCATAGTGCGTTAGAAGGAGTACACCTGAGCGGTGCACTGAGCCGTTAAGCGTGTGTTGATCAACGAGTGCAGGTAGCACGGATACCGTGTCAGCGGTCGCCAATCCACGGTGATCACATTAAATTCGCGCGACAAATACGCTAAAGTTATAAACAAACCGAATGCACAGTCTAGCAGGTTTTGGCCGCCGCATCAATTCATACTCACTAACCATCCCTCAGAAACTGTAGGTGCCTATCAATGGCGGTCCCATTAAAGCCATGCACTATGAAGACCGTCTCGCGCTGCTTGCTGAAGCCGCCCTTGTACAGGGTCAACGGATTGTGTATGCTCAGTGGCAGCCCAGCGCGTGGCCCATTGCTGCAAATAGCGAAATCGGCTTGAAACTCACGTTGAACATGCAAATACTCATAAAACCGCATATCAAAGAAAGTGCACACAGCAGTTGAGAGATAAGCAAAATAATCATATTGTGTAATTTATGCATCAGTGAGTGGACGGGTTGCAATTGGATCTGATATGATATAATGTAAACAAATATTTATTCACATGTGTGTGTGTTTATTTTGCGTAGTAGAGTCGGTACTGATATATGTATATATTGTACGTCCACATATATTGCATATACAAATTAACCATAGTTTACAGACATTTTAAAGTTTTCACACAATAAATTAATTTTTTTACTACTAACTTGATTTTCAAGTTTTAAAAAGCCAACATTTTTCGATTTTAAATATTTTTAAATACATATTCGTAATTTTTTATGAATTTTTTCTTCTCACTCCGCACAAATTATATATTTGAACTTTGTATTTTACTTTTCTTATTCATCGATTTCGAAAAAAATTTTAAGCATGGAAAATAAATTCTCAAGTTAACTCTAACAAGAATTGTTTTATAATTTTTATTGTACCTTTTTTGTACTGTTTTTTTTAGGTCTGCAATTATGTATATAATGTTAACTTTGATCGCTAAAAAGTCTTATCAATTCTTAAAAATGTACGCCGGTAAATATAGCAGCAACAGATGTGGCTTTCTCTTTAACATGGCAGTCAACCGTAAGAATCTCGGCAAGCCAAGTTCTCCACGTTTGCAGTCTTCTAAGCCTATTCTTATATACTAGGGCGGGCGTCTGTCCTACTGATTTCAGGCGTGTCGGTGATAAGAGCTATTATGTATCCGAGTATAATTGCACAGAAATGAAAACTAGTTTTCAATTAGTTGGTAACCACTATAACTAACTTATCTCAATACAACAGGCTAATTGATACATTGGACATTGCAGCTTTGTATTTTACGATTTCGCATGGTTTATGTTATGTGTTAGCTGTGAGTGTGGAGTCAGTGTTCAGTATTTGTCTTATATGTGATCAATTTTCTGCAACTACCTTATGTATTAAATACGGAGACCAATAATAGCTGTTATGTCATGAAACTTGAACTAAAATAATCGAACAATCAGCATCAAAAAACCAATTCGACGAGAGTTTCCCACAGTAAATAAACCTAATTACTTGTATTGATAATTGTTGTAATAAAAATGCGGTTTGTCTCTTATTTTCATTTGAAAAGTTACAAAATAAAAATAAGTTTTAACATAACTAACAAAGTTTTTTTTAATCTATCAAAATTGTGGGATAAAAAATGGTGCTAAATCATTTTAAGACTTACACAGAAGAAAAACGACAGTCTAAAATTAAGATAAGTCGTACTTAAATTGTGAACAGAAAAAATCTTAAAATTTGGTGTTCGAATCGGGATTAAAGTCTTAATTACATTTTCGTAACTTTCTAGGGAAATTAATATATGTCTACTATTCAAAAATTACCATCTTAATATATTATTAACAACTAATGCGATTCAACTTTATTTATTTGTATAATATTCAGAAATCTTAAATCTACTTGTTGAGGAAAAAGAACCAAAAATAAATGTAACTTTTTTTTTTATTAAAGTTCGCGTTTTTAAGTGCAGTTAACCGTTGCTTTTTGGACGAGTATATCGACTATAACGGTACGAGTATCGTGCACAAATGTGAATAGGAATGTCTAGGAGAATACATAAATTCTCTGTTCTAGATTCGGATTTGTAATTAAGCCAGCAAGTATGTGGAAGCCGAACCGTAATACGATCTGAACGGTTGGCAACTTCTGCTCCGAAACTGCCTAAACCGTTCTCCAAGTGAAAATGTTCAAGTTCTCTAGCAACATCTTCGCAGTGAATGTCACGTAATCTATGGTATCTATTACTGCAACATTTGTTAGCCAAAAATGGCAACTGCTTGGGCCCAATCTGAACTTGGAGTTGGCTGGACGAGTTCGAGCCGCTAGACTGGCCAGACGACCCGGCAGGTTGAACAACAACTGGTGGAGCGCCGTTTGTAAAATGTTTTATTTTCAATTGCGATTGATGTCATCTTCGACCGCTTTTATTGGCCACGCCAGGCCGCGATCGCCGCGGGCCTGGACGAGCCATATTTTAAGTGGGTCAAATTGGCGGTCGCGAAAAAACAAGTTGCCCGCCCATTAATTTTGTATTTTCAGCGCGTATCCTTGTGGTTGCACAAGTTTTTTTAATATCATTTTTTCTGTTTTTTGCTGACACACTAACCGGACGAATTCCAATTCGCATTCGAAGCAACTTCGGACTTCTCACACTTTCTCCCAAAATGGTTCGCAACTAAGTAAGTTAATAAGTGTTTGACACAAGATCTAAGAGGATTGTGCATAAATTAGAGACATTATCGAGATTATCGCATAGGTTTAATTGGCTGTCGTTTCACAGAGACTCGAGCCCGGCACGAACTTACGGCGCATAGAGACGATGCTCAATGTAGGGACTGGGGCAGAAGTTTTTGTCGCGCAGAAAACAGCGCAACACGTTCAAATCCAATGCTCCACTATTTAGCAGATTTTTCCAATCCATTTGGTTTAACAGCAGCGTTTGCACATCTGCAAAAGTTGTGAGATCGTGAGCGAAACTTTTGTCAACATTTCTAATTGCTCTTTGCTGTACCTTTGGTTAAAAGCGTTGATAGCCAGATCACAATTAAAAGTTTCATGTTTGCCGATTTGTGTTTTCACTATTTCACGGTTAATACTTTTAATTGCTACGCATGTGTATTTTCTGGTCTTTATTTGTATTGCTTATTCACAATTAATTTTTAGATATAATTTATACGGTTTGCGTGCAATGGAGTTGTAATTATTGCAGCTTGATTAAATCTTGTTTTTACTAATTGATTATATTTTATATTTTTTGCATAAAATGACGTTGATTTATTATCGCGCTTAGACTGAATTATAATAACTAACAATTTATTTATGATATTATTTTTTGTAGTAATTTAATTTTCAAAATTTGCTTTTATTTTTACATTTAGCTCATTCCACCTGAGTCTCCATCATATCGCAGCTTAAAATTCGCGCGTCTAATTTTTAAATATTTTTTGATTTTATTTATATATATAAAAATATGTTGATAACTTCTTGAGAATTTCTATTCTTTCTTTAAAATAATTGTAATAAGGCTAGCTATTTTTTGATGACTTGCTTGCACATTTTAAAAACACTTTTTGATTTCATCGCTGTAACACTTTTTATTAGTTTAGTAGAATTGTTACGATAGGATTTTATAAACTTCTTGTTGGCCTTGAATATTGTTATTTAAAGTAAATTTTGATTTCTTTTTAAACTTGTTTTTGCACATTTTACAACTCAACTTGATTAAAACTATATTCCCATCGCAGGCACAATTAATCCTTTGAAACTAACGGCGGATGCAATTCACGTCTTGCCAATTCGTGCGATCCGCTTCGAATGCGCCAAGTGCAATGAAAATGCAGCCGCAGCAACGTTGCCAACTATCCAAAGAATTTCACTGTCGTCGTTGCCGCTGCCGCTGCGGCGTTGTTGCTGCGGCTGCGGCGGCCACTTATTGCCTTGACTTTACCTTGGCGGCGCAGACGTGAATGCTTTCGGCTGACTTTGTGTGGAAACTCACACGCAACGCTGCACTGATTTTATATACCCAACCAGACGGCGTGTGTTATAGCCATATTCGCCTGATTTGTATTGGAAATATGATAATACTTTTTGCTTAATGGTGATTTGTAATTTAGCTCTTTATTTGAACAGCATTTAAGACAATAGGAAGCCCAAGCAGAATAATAATGCACTAGACTATTTGAATGGAACGCTCGAATAAAGTTGAAAATCAAAGACAGTTTTTTTTCCTTCTTAAATAAATAAAATAATTAAAGCAACTTTACTTTCCTCTATGCATAATTTCGAAAAGAATTCTATTCGAATTGTGATGGGGCTTGCAAACTAATACCTAGCTTAAATTTGCATATACCAAATGTTTATCAAGTTTGGGTTTTCAATAAAAGATGACAAAATATATAGCAAAATCAGTGTAAATTTAATATTTATATACAAAACTGATTGATATCTAACGCATAGCCCAAAAAGAGTTGGTTACAGCTATGAATCTAAATTTCTTAGGGTGGTTACAACATTTATAAATTAATTTTTGTTGCCAATTTTGCGAAATCTATACAAAAAATTCAAACAAAATCGAGTTTAAATTAAAAAACATTTCTTTCATTCCTGCTAATAAATAAAATATATATTAATAATATATTTCTGAAAATTCTGCAATATAAAGCACTAAATTAATTTTAATTCTTAACTAATTGTCGAGCAGCAAACAGTGCAATTACAGTGTATTGATAGTGCGCCATTTCAAATTATTTATTTTTTTCTTTTGTTTTGATTTTGTTTTTAGTTTGGTTTTTGGTTTTGGCTTCGCTTTTTGCAGTCAACGCTATTGCTGCCAATCGCCGCTGTGTGTTATCATCCGCGGTTGGGGCTGTAATTTGTTTTTCATTTTTCTTTGCAGTTTTTCACTTGGCTCCAGCACGATATTATGTAAATTTTAATTGTTATAGATATATTTTAATGCGTACACTCACATTGTGGCGGTTAGCTTGTTTTTGTGCTTAATTGTTATGAAAGATCGAAACGAAAGTGTTAAGCAATACGTGCGCAGTGCATTTTCAAGTTTGTTGCTTGAGTCTTTCGATTGGATATAACGAAAATAGATTAAAACAACTAAAAACTAATTTTAACCATTGCTGATAAGCTAGTTTTTAAATGACTTTTGAGCAATTTGTGCACTGCGAGTCTGGCTAAAAGTTTATCAAGCAAATCTCTGTCTTTAAAGCCATTTCATGCTGTGCACCAAATAAATGCTTTTCCACTTTTACATTGGCCTCATTGTTTTGGCTTGCCGTAACAAAATAAAGGAGGCAAAGTTTCTTGTGACAAAATATCAAAGCCCCACTAGGCTACTAGAAAGTGAAAGATCGGCCTAACATTATTTACTGCAAGTTGATTTATAGGTAAAAGTACGACTTTGTTTTAGGTAGCCGTTGGGCTGCGAATAAAACTGGACCAAAGTGAAAAAGTGCAAGCTGTGATCAAATGTGAAGGTCTTAAATGTATTAAATAATGTATTTAAATAATAATTAACCCTTATATCGAAAATTTTCCAAATGGGCATGTTCCAGTTAGGCACAAGCAAAAAAGAAATGCAAAGATAAAAGAAGCAGATGTGCTTATTAGCCCTACTATATGAGCTATGGTATAGCAAGTTTAGCATAGCTTCTGTGCCTAAAATACAACGCTATTAAAAATTTAGATTTTTAATTAACAGGCAAATAGGAGAAGGTATCCAACAGCAAAACGAAGAACTTTAGTTTTAAATTAAATGAAGTGCAAGATGCAAGAGTCTTGTTACTTATTTTAAGAACAATTTTATCGCGTTTAAAGAGAACACGAATTATTTAACCTGAATCTAATAAACATTATGGTCTGGAATTGTCTCCAGTTTCCTGATACATGCACTTGCACAACATTTTATTACCCATTAACTAATTTCTCCACTTTTCATTTATATATATATATTTTTATTTTGCGAAAGTATTTGCACTAAAATAACGAGTTCAGCCATCTTCGAGCCTAATCAACTACATGACTTATTTGTTTGTATAAAAAATCCGATCAAGCCGTAGTTGAAATTTACCTCACGATTTTATAAACAACTTCGCTTTTTTAAGAAAATAGCTTTAGCCACAATGCAGAGTTTCGTAAATTCATTTAACTTCCTTCAGAACATATTGAAAATCAATAGAAATTATAAGAATATTAAACGGAGAAACTATTTAAGTAACTCTGAATATTTTCTAATTTATTAAAATGTAACTTAAGTGTTCAAAATCTTCTTAAGGGTTTAGTTCGTATTTCAACTCACCTAGTGAAAAGCTGAAATCCAATATATTCCACGGGACACGTTTTCCACGACAGTATATGGCAATTAAATGGATTGATATCGAAGTTCCCATTACGCAACAAGAATTGCAATGCCTCCAAGCTGAACTTAGCTGAATTGAACACACACAGAAGAAAGAAACACACGTCACATGCAGCTATTATCAGAGAGAAGATCTTGGCTACAACCTTTTGCCGATTGAATGAGGGAAAGTAAACACCAGAGCGGCAATAACACTACGAAAAGTTTGGACATTTTGTGGAGAGTGCTAGAAATTAGCATATCTATCACGTACGAGTACTGAGCACCGAGCACGATAGGAACTAAAGAGACACCGAGCCACATGGAACGCGTCTAGTTAATTGAATGAGCCCGTTGACGCTGCTGTAGGCAGATAAAAGCCAAAACGCTGCAGACTGCCAAAGCTTCAAAAAACACAACTTGGCACAAACGAAAATGGCCCGGCGTGGCCCCGGTCGGTTCACCCCCGGCCCGGTTGACATTGCATTGCTAAGAGTGTTTTAGACAAACTTTAGTTTATGTCTCAGTCTTAGGCTTGGTTTTCTTTCAGTTTCTGTTGCTGCTTTGCCGCTCATGCCAAGAGTCGGTTGCGTGTCATAGAAACCCCATTTCCATGTGGCTGCCCAGGCTGCTGTGTGTTTCACAATGCCGCACAAGAGATAGCCAAAAATAATTATTAATTGTTTTCGACACACGTTTTGTTAATTGCTAAATAATCATTCACAAACACATGCGCACGCAAAGGAGCACACGTACCAGCTGCAGGCTTGTTAAAGATTTCAATTTTTTAGTACCATCTATGGGTCAGAGTTTGCATAGTTGGTCGAGAAAAGCAAATAAAAATCTTATAAATTTGAATAAATGTTATGACCATTTGAAGAGCTGATTTATTGCCAAATAAGTAATATTGTTATAAGTGCAGACATTAAATTTTGGCTACGACTTCAGGCAAAGTGTCAGCAAATTAAAGATTTTGTCAGATTGAAGAAAATATAAAAACTATTATGTAGCTAAGCTATAAAAAAGATATGGTTCTTTAAAAATGGAAAAAAACTGCTAACAAACTAATAAAAACCAAGGTGCAATCTTTAAAAAAAACAATTATTAAATAAATTTAAATTTAAATAGTAACAAGGTTATAGGTAAGTCATATGAAAGTAAAAAAATTCAAGAAAAACTCTGTTTAAAGATTCTCGACTAGAAGAAACTATAGAAATATTCGAAATATTGCTTTTTTCTTCTCTTTGTCTCCCATGTTTTTAAATACTTATGTTAGAATAGTTGTGTTTATTGTTTGACTGTTACGAAATCCATGTATAGCTTAAATAAAGTTTTCAAAAGCTTGTGCATACCTTAAAGCAAGGTTTTACTTCTAAAATGCATATGTTTGATTACATATCGGAAGTTCATTTTCAAAAACTCGCGCCTAAATCATTTTGCTTGCCGTAAACTGTTACAGCCCTTTTGCACACTGTATAACTGTTATAGATACTAATGCTGGTGTTGAGCCACTGTAAGCCCAACATATGTTAGTTAGCTAACATAAAGATGTGGAAACTTAACAGCGCATTTACTATTAGATAACTTGTGTGAACGGAAATACTAGCCTTTTATACTGTAAATATATTTAAATGCTTGTAAATAGAATCAAACAGTAATTTTCAACGTCGCTTGTATAAATGTTAACGCATCTTTTGGCTCCTGTTAACGCACAGGCGAATCACTTGCAGTTTACGCTCTACAGTGCCAATTTGATTTATTTTCCAACACACAAATTATACACATACACATACACAAATACAGGCGTACAGTCGCAACATCTTAAAAAATTGAAACTTATATTTGCAGCGGAAAACTATATTCAGCTACACTGTAAACACGTAATTTAAGGTCTGTTTGTAATGAACGTTTGCCCCGAGTAAAAGTCAATGTCGTGGGGCCGCAGATAGCAAGTGTTTCACTACAAATCCCAACATGATTGCATCCGAATCAGAGGCCATCAATTCGGCCACCTATGTGGATAATTATCTGGATTCCGTGGAGAATCTACCCGACGATGTGCAGCGCCAATTGTCGCGCATACGTGATATCGACGTTCATTATCGAGGTAAAGCCAAAGAACTCAGCCGCTTGCCGCGCAAATAGCACCTAACCTATTCCTATATGCGTACTTAAAACAGGCCTAATACGAGACGTGGACCACTATTATGACCTCTATGTGCTGCATCAGAACTCAGCGGACACCAACCGCCGTTGTCGCTCCATAGCGCGTATGCACCAATGCTTGGTACAGGCCCAAGAGCTGGGCGATGAGAAAATGCAGATTGTCAATCACCTGCAGGAGATAATTGACGGTAAGGTTAGGCAACTGGACACGGATCAGCAGAATCTCGACTTGAAGGAGGAGCGCGACCGGTACTCGCTGCTGGACGACGGTCCGCCGTCGAAGATCCAGAGGCTACAGAGCCCAATGTGCGACCAGGGCAACGGTCCGGGCAACAATGTGTTAAATAGCAGCGGATTGGGCAGCAACATGGCGAATGCCGTGGCCAAGGATCATTACGGAGCACTTCCCTTCGGCGCTGTCATCGGCGTCTCCGCCACAGGTGGTGGCTTGAGTGGCAACGGAGGCAACTCAACGCCGACATACGATCGTTCCGGCCAGCTGGGTCACAGTGGCAACGGATTTAATGGCGCCTTTTGTGGCGTCAACAGCGAACTTCAGCGCTCGGGCAGCAAACGTTCGCGGCGACGCAACGAAAGCTTACCCAACAATGGCAGCTCCACCGAAATGGGCGGCAACGAGTCGAATTCGGCCAACGAAGCGGGCAGCAGTGGGAACGGCAATGGTGAACGCAAGGGTTCCTTGGGCAGCGCGGTTGGTTTGGGACAGCGCAAGAGCCAAGTGCAATTGTCAGGCGGAGCTGTTGCCAGTGGCACGGGTGGCGGTGCCGGCAGCGGTGGTGGCAGCAGCTCTGGCAAGAAGAAGAAACGCAAGGTGCGTGGCGCGGGTGCTTCAAATGCCGCAGTGAATACCCGTGAGGAGACGCCGCCGCCAGAACCCATCGATCCCGACGAGCCGACGTATTGCGTCTGTAATCAGGTGGGTAACGAGTTCGGCTAACCGTTTCAAATCAATTGCTAATGTGCTGCTTCCCATTTCAGATTTCTTTTGGCGAAATGATACTCTGCGACAACGACCTGTGCCCCATCGAGTGGTTTCACTTTTCGTGCGTTTCACTTATTCTGAAGCCGAAGGGCAAATGGTTCTGTCCAAACTGCCGCGGGGAGCGGCCGAATGTGATGAAGCCGAAGGCGCAATTTCTCAAGGAGCTCGAGCGCTACAACAAGGAAAAGGAGGAGAAAACTTAAATTAACATTGTTATAAGAGTTTTTGTGTTAAACACTTAGCCGTTACAGTTAGACCAGGGCACAGCACTATGTAAATTATTCGCTTCTTAAAATGTAGTTATTGTAAACAACAACCTTACGCAAATCGAACTTTAGATTGTCTCTTACTTATTTTGCTTCATTGGTTTAAGGTTCGTCAACATTGATTTCAACTATTTGTATAAACTTTCAAGCTATATGATGTATAAGATTAAATTTAACAAATACTAATAAACATTGATATTCATACTGAATATCGTTTAGATTTAGGGGCCAATCGATTCGAGGGCTCACGGAAAGTTGGTTAACATCGAGATTTGTTGACCCAACATAAAAAATATTCTAGATGCTCTGATTTGCAAAGCTTAACCATTTTCTACAATTGGGCATGTATAACTCAATGAAATTTGTACAGTAAAATTACAAATTTATTTGTATAAATGTAAAAATGTGTTGTATAAAATACATTTGTGTAAATGTTTAATGTATGTATAAGACACGTTTAATCGGGAATGTCAGGTCATTCAAAATTAGACTATGGACGGATTAGTTATTTGTGTAGGCAAAATACTTATAAATAAACCTTATTATAAAATGCTTGAACGATTTTCTTGAATATGTTAAAAGCTGTCGAAATGCATCTCGTCTTTAAGGCATTAATAGTTCGATATTTGGATTCTGTATTTCCAAGAAGATTTGGTATTGCGAGAACACAACCAGCCAGCAGTATATCTAAAAGGAAAAATGTTTAAATTTGGACCGAAATTCAATGATTCTACGTACATTATATGCCCCCCAAACGAAGTTCAGCAACGCCGAGAAAGTTTGGTCCAACTGTTAAGTAAACAAATTTGTTGAAAAGTAAACAAGTGTTTATAAATTTATGTACTCACGTATATGTAGTAGCCTCCGATCAACCAAAGGCTCCAAGCGAATTGAAAAAGAATGGCAAGTCCAACGAAAAATAGCCACGGCAAAAGCCAGCCACGCGTGCTGTGCAGCAAGTGATAAAATGGGTAACACACCTTTATGGACTCTGCCGCTTGTAAACTCACCTTATTTTGATACCGTAGTAGACAAGATAGGACGATAATATAATGAGCAGGAAGTATATTATGAAAAAACCACCTGCTACCGGCATGGAAGTCCTGATATCTGTTTCAAACAAGGGCGTGTAAAGCTGGGCGGATTCTCCGCCAGCGAGCATATAGCAAATTAATGTAATTAATACCATGCTTATTGCTGCCGTGTAGGCGGCCACGGCGTAGCTGCCCGTGCGCACATTGTTTGACCAGATTATTGGTGACCAACAGGAGCTCAGGACAACCATTTTTAATAAATAATCTGGCTGTTTCTTACGAGAAGCACAAATTTGTTTATAAATTAACAACTCCTCGTCAACGCCCTGGCAATGTGACCGAAAGCAACTGAAATCAGTGATGCTAAATTTGATATCGATGAATTTGTGTTTGGCGTGCTGATCTCCAAGTGTGTTTTAATTTGCTTCAAGCAAAATCAAATTAAGTAAAATAACATCCTAAAAATTAATTAAAACAACCAGTTATGCATGCATAACAAGAAATCCTACAGACAAAATCAGTTAAAGATTCCAATGCCAATCGGTAGCATGTATTTAGCTAGTTAGGCGCTGATAAAACTATCGAAAGCTGTGCTGCATAAGCTGTTAAAAAATATAATTGAAAGGTCATATGTCGAAAACATCACTTAATTAATTTTTCTTTATTTACCTTTCCGTATTAATAAAAAGATTTTAAAGTAAATTATTATAGAATAGAAATGAAATGCAGTCTAAAGTGAGTTACATCGTCGAGAGAGTTAGCGGAAAGGAGCGCCGGGTTCTTGTACGTGCTAAGCAGTTGCGTAAACAAACAACAGATGGCGCCAGGCGTGAATTGCACAATGTGAGTTAACAGTACGATGTTAGTTACTAAAGCCAAACAAACAAATGTATTATTTACATTATAATATATAGACTAATTTAATTTGATTTAAATGAAATATTTCTAGCTAGTATTATCTGATTTATTTATATTGACTAAGTCTATATCAATTCTTCAGAAAGGTCAGCAGGATGAACTCTTTTCAGTAAGAGGTAACAATTGTCGGTTACACCCGACTGCAACTGCACTTGTTTTGTTTATACGTATTTTTACCGAACATACTTATTGAATTTATTAAAAACTAAATTGAGTCTTAATGCTTGTTTTAATATAATACGCTGTTTAATTTCCATTTTAGAAAAGTGGGCTGTTGTAAAATTCCATTATGTTCGATTATTCCAGCAGTTGCCCTCTTGAAAGCCTAGAAATTGCTGAGTACTAATTCAATTCAATTTGAAGTCTGAACAAAGACGCTTTGTAAAATACAAAGCGATTGAAAGCAATTGATTGGTCCATGAATCGCTTTCATTACTTATGCAATTTGCAATCAATTTTCAATTTGACGCCGACTAAAACGACATATTTCAAGGGAAAATGGCCGAAAAGCTCAGCTACTTAGCCAGCTCCGCCGAGTTGGAAGACTCGCTCGCGACTAATCAGAACGGGCCATAAATTCCACGAGCGCTGAAAATTGCGATCCGCATTGCTTTGCCTTTTCCGGGTGTTTTTGCCGGGCGGCGGCGCTGCCAACTTTACTAATTAATTGTGCACTTGAGAATTTTTGAGCGGCAGCGCACAAAGCAAACTGCAAACTTGCCGCGCTAGGCGAAAAACTTGGCAAAGGACTAAAAGGAGTTCCATAGAGAGGGGAGTAAAGGTGGGCAATATGTATATATAGAGGAGAGTAAAGTGTGTGTGCGTTAGGTATGGCAACTGGCAAAGTTGATGAGTAAATAAACTAACAATTTTTCCTACTTAATTAACAAAATTGTTTTAATGCACAGCCGACGTCGCTGTCGGCGTCGATAACAAACAAAAAAAATAATGCCAAGTGAGGCGTTCAGCAATGGCGACGGCAAAGTCGCGTCGTCCTCAACATTGACAGACTGACAGGCTGACTAACTGACTAAATGACTTAGCAAACAACTGTGCACTGGGGCGCCTGGGAGAGCGCAAGAGAGCGGCCTCAAAATGGCGGCGGTGCAACTCAATGACTAAACTTGTCGCCAGTAGATGGCGTTAAGTCAGGCATGTGTGGGCGGGGGGCGGGGCGGGGGCGTGCATGTTTCATCACACCAGAAGGAGTTGAATCATGATTATGGGATGTCGCAGCGTGCTCTGTTATTTGCATGTCACTCAATTTACTTTGGCTTAGTTTATTTGAGCAGCAGACTATAATACGCCGACTTTAATAACTGGCTGGATAAGCTCATTATGATTTTTATTAGAGGCGTATCTTCATGCGATAAAGCTGCTTGTAGGTTTGTATTTATTTTAGCTTTTAAATTAATAATTAATAATGAAGGAAAGACGTAATAAGAGTTGAGATGGAATAACCATAAAGAATAAGTAATAAAGCTAAAATAGAGAAATTGAAAATTAGTTCGTTATCTGGCAATACCGACAACGAGAGCTTAAGATACAAAAAATAATGCAATACAAAAGAAGACATTAACGAAGTATAAAAAACAACATTAAACCCGATTCCGATGCAAAAATTTGCAAAAATTTTGACATGTAAAGCTCTCGGATCCAAAGCTCCCATATTTCAAATGCTCATAACTTTGTCACAACTGAACCGATTTTGATGACTGTTGGCATTTTGTTCATGGTTTATCTTCTAGATTGAATCTGCATTTAAAATATAAGCATTATTAAAAAAAATTTATATATAATAATTTTTTATCTGACACGGATAGTAATACGAATATATATTTATTTGGACTGACGGTCCGACAGCAAGATCGTTTGCTTATATTGCGCAAACCCAATATGCTCTTTTATAACTTTAACAGAGTATACCAATATCAGGAAAGGCTCCTTGTTAAATAAATACTATAATAACTTAAAAATCAAGCTAACCAAATAAGAATAAAATGTCTACAAAATGAATTTTACGGATTTTAAGATGACAAATATTTTATTCATTGCAACCTAGTTTTATGAAATTTCAATTCATTTCATTTCCACTGACAAATATCTGCTGATTAACATATAAAGTCCTTTTGAGCGGTCAGAAGGCACCACTCAAGTTGGTCCTTTGTTGTGGCGAAGAGGGAGGGGGAGGGGAAGAGGCAATTTATTTGCGAGCATTGACAACTCTGCGCCACAATAAATTGCAAGTTTGTAAACGTTGCATTGCAGCTGCATTCGAGAACGTCGCGGCTTATGAATTGCATTACAAATTCGCATAAATTTCGCGCCAAAGTATGCGCAACAAATCGTTTGTGGCAAGCGCATTTATCATCGAAAAAGACGCATCCATTGCAGAAATTCAATCTAAAGCCAACCGCGAGAATTATGAGCTAGCTGTGGCAACACTTACCTCCCTCCCCCTCTCCTTTGTCACAAATTTGCTGATGCAGCTTTGACGGGCTTTGTGAATTGACTTTTAAATGGCTCGAGCTGCATTCTGTATTGGCGTTTGAGTCCCGGCATTTATTTGCTATTTGAAATGCTTTATGGAAATTAGCCGCATTGGCGAAGGAGGAGTCAGCAAAGTGCTGCCAAATATCCCAGTGAGTTGGCAGTTAAATCCAATTTTTATGGATGGGATTTTAAAAACGAACGATGTTTGATATTTGCAAAATTGTGATTTAATGTTTAATGGCCAATTTCCATCTCACCGACGTTTAAAACGTATCAAAACTTTTAAGCTTACAAATAATAACAACAGCGAAGTTAAGTTAAGCTAAGCCAGTAAAGCTCCTTCACTCCATCTTACTCATTGAACTTTCTGATATTTATATAAAATCTCAATACGGTAATCAAAATATTAAACAAATACAATATTAAAAAAGAAACTAAAAAAATGTTTTTTCCAAGTTTCTTTGTTCTTTCATGAGAATTAAGTTGATGAATTAAGTACAAAATAAGTATACAAAAATAATGCAACTTGATAGAGATTGTTGATAAAAAAATGTATTTGTGTTTTATATTGAAGTTTTGGGATGATAAATTACATTCTTAAAAAAGAATTTACTTCTCAAGTCGGGTAGTTTATATCTTGGCTCAATTTTAATTCGTATTTGATTTAAGTACAAAATTCTTGGTTTTTCTCTAAAGTATAAAATACTTCCCACTCTCTTATTATTATCTACGGTTATTTTTAAACTCGTTGGAACAGCGCGATTAGCCTTAAGCGACCTATCCTATTTTTTTTCGATAAATGCCTAATAATTTATTTCGCAGGCATTCGAAATTAATAGTTTCTTGAATCGTTAAAAATATCTGATATAGAATTCTAGCAAACACCTTTTGCAGTATTTAAAAAATGTCTGAGTCCACAGATTTTCTCTGCCTAGCTAAGAAAGAGAACGAGAAAATTAAACTCATAATAATTTTTTTGGGATTCCATTTAGCTTGCCAAACTATGTGTAAATTGTTTTTAAGCAATCTAAACAGAACATCCAAAAACAAGCAGAAAACATTGTAATTTATGTTTTATGACTTGCAACCTCTCAAGATTACGTAGTTAAGCAATATGTGTAAAGCTGGTTTCCGTAAGTTGTTACCCTCATATTTTAGCAGCTTCTCAGTCTTTTAACGTTTGATTTATACAAGTTAATTAACACGTTCTTAGGCCAAAAAACCAATGTTGTACAACATTCAATAGAGAGAGCTACAGGGGGCGGGAACATATGGACGGATGGCGATACCTATGTCAACAGGCAGACAAAAAGCACAATTAAACCCTTTGAAAAGGCGCAGACAACGCAGCAAACAATGCCAAATGCCAAAGGGTTGGTGTTGAAAGCGCTGTGAAGGTCAGGCCAGAGCCACCCCATTCCCCGCTCTGCACTTGGGCCCGGCTCAGGCCCTGGGCCAACTGTAGATTTATTGGATATTGTCGCATAAAGTCACATGGATTTTGGACAACATTTTATCGCCAGACGCCAAGATAAACGCCATAAACAATTGCCCGGGAGCAGCCGAAATTGCTGGCAATAAACTCGAGAGGCCCGGGGAGCTAAAGGTGAAGGGGTAGGTGGTAAATAGAGCCTGTTGGCAAACATATTTAGACTTTTCTTAAGTAAATTATTGCAAAAATCGACAGAGACGACGACGGAAGCTCAAATGGGCGCAAAAATGTCATTAAGAGGCAGCCAGGACATTGCCAGGCGCAGGCCAAGGAGCGATCCTGGCTCTGGAGTGCGGGCAAGTTGTTATTTCCGTTTCCGTCATGTTGAGGTCCTTTTGAAATGTTGACGACAACAAGGACAACAACAACAACAACATTGTCCCTGCCATTCAAACCCATCCACAGATTTTGCATTGGAGCTCGCCAGCTGCCAGCGTCTCATTTGCGATTTGCGGAGCTGCAGCTGCAAATATTTGCTTAGCCCTTTTGCACCCCGGCAACGATTACCAGCGAGCTGTGGGGCAGCAGCAACGAGCTTGCCCCGCTATTTGTTTACTTCCACTCGACTTTGGCCGGCTAAAGATTTGGGATGCTTAACCCCCAGTTCGGCGATGATCAGATGTGTTGGCATTTGTAGGAATTTACTGAAAATATATATATATCAGTTTTGTACAAAGGATGCTGGCAATGCGAATATAAATATTAATTTTCTTTAACACAAACCGTTTTTTATATACAATTATTTTAATTAAGCTGATTAACTTGAGGCTTTAAAGACAATTGCATATTATATTAAATGATAAATCAGAAGGTATTACGATTTCCTACAAAATTAACTCTTTGTTTTACAAACAATACAATTATTTTAACGTAGCATAAAGTACAAACAAGTAAGAACGTTGCAGTCGGACGTAACCGGCTGCGTAATACTCATTCACAGAAGTTATTATTGTTATTTAGGATAAATATATAATTTTTATACTTCGTAGAGGTGCGGGTGGGCGTGGCCAACATTCTTCAGCTCGATCTTAAGAGGAGGTCATCCAAACACTGTCTGCTAAATTTGGTGACTATAGCTCTTAATTTGTGGGAGATATATGATAGCGATTTGTGGGGGCGGGTTGGCTGGGGGGCGTTATAGTGGGCAAGGTCGCAGTCTTGTGAGGATGTCACCAACAATCTACAATTTAAGTTTGGTTTGTCAAACTTAAATATTGTGGGAAATAATCACCGTTAAGCGATTTGCGATTTGAGGTGTATCCAAATTATTTTGACAAAAATTATTATAATTAAAATTATTTATTTTAAATATATAATATAGTTATAAACTGTCAGTCTAATTTTTAAATATTTTATAAAGACATGGTTTGGTTAGATAAAAGTACTGCACTTTTGCAGGGATTATTATTTATTTTGAATATAGAATATAGTTTTAAAATATCTAGCTATTTATTTTCTTAAATAACACAACAGTGGCCTGGGATTCGAACCCAGACCCTTGTTTTTCATTTGCCTAAGAACTTGGAGAATACATCTGCTGAGGACTGCACTTGCAGGCATATTTCCCAGCTGCTTCATGAAAAGCAATGGGAAAGTATCAAAAAGTCAAAAGCAGGAGCGAGAAAATTCGTGTTTTTGAACTGACAACATTCGCTTTAGACACAAATACTCTAAGTCTCTTTTAAATTAATCTGGCAAAATGCCGTTTTCAGTTTGGGCAGCTGTCCTGTTGATTTTACCGTTGATATTGGTGGCGAAGCCGGAGGCACCACAAGCACCGTCTGTATTGGGACCGACGGCAGCCCCCGTTTTGTGGAATGTGCGCCAGATCACGAGGGCAAACTTTAACAGCACTTTGAGCACGTACGATATGGTTTTTATAAATTTCTATGCCGACTGGTGCCACTTCAGCAAGCTCCTGATGCCGATCTTCGAGCAGGCCGCCATCCTGCTGGCGGAGAAGCTGCCGCCGGCAGCCGGCGTGATCATGGCCCGCGTCGACTGCATGCGCGAAGTGGAGCTGACCAATTTCTGCAGCATCAGCAAGTTTCCCACGCTGCGCCTGTATTTCCGCGGTCGTCCGCTGCGCGAGGAATATCGCGGCCTGCGCTCCGTGGAGGCGCTTGTGGCCTACGTGCAGAGCCAGTATCTGTCTTCGATCAAGATATTCGCCGATATGAAGGAGCTGGACAAGATCGATGTCAAGCGGCGTTCGGTGATTGGGTTCTTTGAGAGCCGCAAGTGCGCGGAGGCATCCATATTCGAGCTGCTGGCGAAGCGTTACAAGAGCGACTGTGATTTCTATATGCGAATCGGGGCAATGCTGGACGACACTGCGTATGCGCAACAAATACCAACGATCCTCTTTCGGCCCGATATTGCGCGCACCCACGCCAAGGGCGAGGTCTTCACGGGCCAGGTGGGATCGCAACCAGAGCTGGAGGAGTGGCTGTACAAGAAGTGTGTGCCGCTGGTGCGCGAGGTCAACTTTGGCAACGTCGAGGAGATAATCGAGCAGCGGCTGCCGCTGCTCGTGCTCTTCCATAAGCCCGACGACGTCGACTCGGTCAAGGATTTCAAGTCCATTGTGGAAATGCAATTGGCCGGCTGTACGGATTGTGGCCAGTTTAATTTTGTCACCGTGGACGGGATCAAATTTCAGCACTCGGTGCAGCACATCGGCAAGGGCATTATTGATCTGCCCCTAATTGCCATCGATTCGCTAAAGTTCATGTTTCCGTATCCCAAGTTCAAGGACATGTACATTCCGGGCCATCTGAAGCGATTCATTCGTGACTTTAGCAGCCAAATGAAGGGCGAGGTGCAGCAAATTACGAATGCCGCCGACCAGGAGAAGACCCAACCGCCGTTGTCCACCTTCAAGGATCTGGGACCCTCCAAGCATCGCTACACCCTGGTCAAACACGATGAGCTGTGATCCCTAGTTTTAGCTGATAATTCCACTCGCCTTGTCGTTCCCAATAAAGTACTTTTTGTTGCTGGAAAGTTAATCAGCTCGGGTCTACTGTGCACCTTGGGGCTAGCACACTGGTCAACACGAAAAGTTGTTTATTGCTGCTTTTCGTATTAGCCAGTGTCTCTGTTTTGGCCATTTTGGTTTTGCTCAAAATTGTTTTTTTCTTCTTTTGATATTGTGTTGCTTTCTTACCCCCTTAAAGTACAGTGTTTTATTAAAGCCAATGGCTCTGATGCTAGCATTTTGCAGAGTTTTGCCGATTGCTTTTCAACTGTAACATTTAATTTTCGCATGCTTAATAAAATTGGTATTTGCAAATTAAAATGGGACAGAGAAAACTTTTAAATGATCAACATATCAGTTTGCTATTTTTATTTTATTTTTGCTACTTTAACTAAAAATCAAATTGCATATATTACTTTAAAAGGGGTTTTCGTAGTCAGTTTTCTAAATTAGCAATTTAATTCCTTAAAGAAATTAGATGTAAAGCATATATACCTATATGTATCTGTGTTTGTACATATGCCATTGTGTACATATTTTTAATTTTCTACAGTTTTTGTAGCATAGTGAAATCAGCTTGAAGTCGAGCTGTACAGCTCATATATTTTGTAACTCTTTAAAAACGCTCGCTTCTCGTTTTTAGTTTGTCGTTTTGTGGGAACACGGTAAAAACAAATTGCCTGCAACTAAACATAATGGTTAAACAGACACCTGCTCAAGGCACACTCAGAGGAAAATCACTTGAGCTGCGGTGCCAGGGCCTTATCGTGAATGCCTCGGCACAGCCAAGCCATTTGGCTCAACTCCATTCGTGGCCTCCGCATCCAAGTCTCAACATAATTTGCTGTGGTTTTGCATTTACTTTGCATCTCAAGCGTGCTTGAGGCTTTGCCTGCTGCTGCTGTTGCCGCTGCTGCTGCTGCAAACCGGGCTAATGCTGCCGGGTGCAGCCACTTTCCAGCTAACCGGCTTGAGGCTTGTCTTGTGCCTTGCACTGCCTGGCACTTCCGTTTCCGGCTGCAACTTCGCCCCGCTGCGCCGTTTCTTGGTTTTAGTTTTATGCGCTGCATTTGCGCCCTGTTTGCAATCACTCCAGCGCCGTGGTCGTCCTTGCGGTAACTCCGACCCAAAGCTGCTGCCGAGCAGACGAGAAGCAGCTGCAGATGCAGATGCAGTTGAAGATGCAGTCGTGTTCCTGAGCAGTATTTTTTTGTTTTTGCTTTTTTTGCGTTGAGTGTTGCCTGTTCTTTAAGCTGTTTGGCATTTGCAATAACATATGCGCATATCTAATTTGCAATTGTTTTTCGTGGTTACAGATTTGCATGCTTTAAATACACTGAGAATAGACGTTTTTGTTTTATTTGCTTGCATTCTTAAATTTTAAACAGCCCGTAAGTATCAAAATTGACATCATATTGACTGAAATCTCTCTTGGAAATTAAGGTTACTAATTTGATGAGTTGAAAATAACCCAGCAATTTTATGACATAACAAGAGTTTCGACATACACAAGTTAATTTGGGAAGGCTTTATTATTAGTTTAAAATAATTCAGTTTAGTTATACCAAGTTAATATATCTTTTCAAAGAGTCAAATGTGCTGAATTTATTGACAATATGTTGAGATTGAATCTAAATTAAATTTAACGTCAAAATTTTAATTTGATAAATCATTTAACAAAATTCCATCTAATTCAAATTTACATTAAGCTCATAGTCTGTTTACTTGCTAAAACATGCACAATTTTTGTTAATATCAAAGAAGCAAAAGGTTAAAAATATGTTAAGGGTAAAATTAAAAAAATTATATATTTCAAATTTATTATGTAAATTTTTATAATTGAATAACATTATTCAAAACTTCAACTATTATATACAAAAGCAGCTTCATTGTTTCTGGCAGTGTAACGTTCTATTGTAAGATTCATTAAATAAATGCACAGCGAATTTCTTGCAGTGCACACTGACAACGTACATGCCAAAGTGTCAGCCACACACACACACACACAACCACATACCCCCCACACGCATAAGGCCAGACACGTTCCGCTTCCCTTCCTTTCTCCAGCCTTAAAGCACGCGCTATTTGTACAACAAATTTGAGCTCATTTACACGCAAAGAAAACAAACAGAAACCGAAGAAACGACCCGGGAAAAGTTGAAAGATGCAGCTCCTCAGCTGCCTGGGCTGACTTTTGAGCCGAGTGCAAAACTATTTCGCTTGCTTCTTAATTTAATTAGCAGTTAATATATAAGTGTGTGTGTGAGTGTGTGTGTGCACTCACACTAACCCCCTCCCTTTTGCCTATGGCAAGTCTGAGATGTAAAAGCAATTTTCAACTCTACTCATTTGTTGCTGCAACTTTTGTGCTGCTTTTTAATTAAACGCATTAAATTATTTGCATTGCCGACAAGTTGGGCGAGGCTTTTATTCTACTGTTTGCCTATTAAATGCACATAAAAGAGCTTAATACTGCGGTGGAGAGGTGATTTCTCCGATGCTTTAATGTTTATACACTCAAAGAAAAACTCAAGACTTTTGACTTACAATCACTGTCAAAATATAAGTGATTTGTATATTACATGCATATCGACTTATAGACAAACAAAAGTAAGGGAATACGTTTTAATAAGCTATAAGTTTTTATAGTTTATTTATATTTTTATAGTTTTTTTTATAATTTTACTAGACAAACGCATTTTGATTAGAGAGGCAAAACTTTTACCCACTTTTTTTAATAAATTAAAGCTTTGTTATTCGTAGAGTCCTGCCTAGAAAGCTTTTGTTATAATTTATATCATATTAAATCGTTGACAGGAATATACGCACATATATCCCCACGTGTGTCTATTGGCTTAATTTCGGTCTACTTGCGGATTATTGTGTGTTAAATTAATATGTCGCAGCAACATTTTTTCAATTTCATTAATTAGGCGCACTTCATTAATTTTTGCGGCGTGTGTGTGTGTGTTAGTGTGCGTGGGAGACGCCCTTGGCCGCCTAGAAATCCCTAAAGGGGCGTAGATTTATCAAGGCTTCCCGCATGCATTTAGCATTTAGATTGGAATCGGGAGCCGAGCTGCATGATTGATTGTCCTGGCTCGTCCTGCGGCCTGTCGCCCTTCAATTGCACGCCAAGCACACTCCATTGGGGAGCCTTGGGGGCAGCTCTGGCTGTGGCACGGGGACACGTGAGCCTGTTGACACAGGTGTTGCTAGCTTTTAATTCTAATTGGTCAACGTTGGCAATTTTTCTAAATGAATTTTGCATTACGTTGACAAAAACAACAAAGTAAAAATAAAATAAAACACCCCAAGGGAAATGAAGACAAATCCATCGAGACATTTTCATTTGTTGGCAGTCATGACTTTTAATTTGCACAACAGTAACAATTGGCGTCATATATAATCGGAGCTTTAACATTAAATCGTTTCTATAGCACTATTCTTTAGTTAAAATATTTAGAAATGTCGCTGGTGGTTTTTATGGCAAAAAGTTATGATATCTGAAAGCATAGTTTACCATTCAAAAAAGGCAAAAATAATTATAGATTCAAATATGTAATGTAAAATTTGTCTAGCTTTTAACAAATTCTAAAAGTTCTCATTTCCGTTCGAATCCTGTATTCCCACTTCAATAGCTGTAGGGTAGACTTTAGCGTATTTAGAACTACATTCTTTTTATTCCGACTGTGCATAGCAGACTCGTTTTTTTTACCTGAAAAGCGATTTATTAATTTTCATTTGGCCTTCGGCAACATTCGCTGCCCGCTTGGAAACTCGATAAATGCCATAAATTGCCCAACATGACTTATGATATCTGTGAGTTCTCTCCCCCTCGTCTCAATGTCAACACATTTTTTATGGAAAAATCTGAAAACGTTTGTGTCGTTACTTGTTGTGTGCAGGACAAGTAAGTACGAGCACAAAGTGAACTGAAATAGATGGAAAATGCAAGCGAAAAATATGTCGAGCATAATCGACTGTTATGTACCCTGTATAACATTTAATTTACTTTTATTTTTAGCTTGAAAATATTATTTAGAATTAAAACCGATTTAAACATATAAAAAAGGTTGTTTAATTTTGTTTATAAAGAACGTGTTTTACTGTATAACATTTAATTTTATGGAGTAATTTAATAAATTTATTTATATTTTTGGCTTAAAACAATTATTTCCAGTTAAAACCGATTCTGCACTATGAATATTTTTAAGCGCTTTTTTCATTTTATTTCAGAGCCAAATTTAGGTGGACTAAAATTTATTGATCAATAGCGTCATATAGTTTTTAATGACTATTGATATTATTACTGTTATTCTTACAGTTACTGTCACTGATACTGTTACTATTACTGTTGTTATAATCGGTATATTGCCATTTTCTCTTTCAATTGTGTAAGTGTTTATAAAACTGTTATTTAAACAAAGTTTCGTCTAAAATGATGCTTTTATAAACTTGCAACACACTGAAAAATTTAACTTTCTTGCGTTCTAGTCTCACAGACTACATAGTATTCATTGGTACAAGAAACGTCTTTGTAGCGAAAATCCCTATGCAATACGAAAGCAACACAATCCTTTTTGCTCGAGTAGTGAACACCATCGAATGTCTTTAGCTTTTGAGGCTGTGGAGTACCAGTACCATTTTTGGCCAGAATTATGTCCATTCGTGTGCCCAGCGCATAGTTACCAGTCCAGACGAAATCATTTAAAGAATATATGAACGACACGCCAATGCTTTTAAGATATTTCGTTGTGAGTTGCGCGTCAATTTCATTATCAAATATCAAGAGATTAGCGTTAAGTTTCCTACATATGCGATCGGCTGCAAACCAAGTTTTCTACGGAATGTCAAATGTTGGATAAATGTATAATTTGCAATTAATTTGAAAATTGTTTACCTTTTCTGAATAAACATAGTAACATTTATTATTCACGCGCTCGAATCCAGTGGGACAACAGCTCACCTGAACAGCTACAGTAAAGGTAAGCAGACTGCGAATGCAGAGCAAACTGTCTGTCGAAACTCTCATGGCGAACAAACATCCACCTTCGACACATAAAGTGATTAATCACCTTTTATCTTATCGTAAGACATGGTTACTGCACAGCATTTAATTGTTGTTGCTTCTATAAAACTTAAACAATTTGTTGCTAATTTGTCATGTGTCAATTTTTTTTTAATATCAGCCGGTTTGGTGTTCTCTTCATTACGTTTGGTTATAAAGATTAATCTGTTTACATTTCTCCGTTTCATTTAATTAAAAACAAGTCTTTTTTTGAAAATTATAAAAGTAAACAATCAACAATCTTGCTTTACCGGGAAGCCCCCTCACAATCTTAGAAAGGTAGTGGCAGAAGGCTGGTTCAGCTATTCACAAAAATAGTTATTTTATTTAGTTTTAACCTTTAATGCTGATTATTTAAACAATATAAAAATTTGTGAAGAAATTTTAGAAACGACAAATACCTAATATTCTTAAATAAGCCAGCAGGAATATTGGCTCTATATGGTGTACATAATTAGAATATTATACTCTTGCTGAGGGTATTCTTTTCTTCAAGATATTTAAACCAAGGATATTTAATCTTCGGCTTTACAAATATAGTATATTTTGGCGTTGTAACAGTTGAACACTGCAATCAATTGAATTGGGTGAATGAACGAAGTAAAGCCAAAACAAAGGCCATTACAGAGAAAAAGGAAGAATAATTGTGTTATTATACCAAACAACGTTCATTGACCTTTGTGGAACAGCCAAAGTTGGCACAGTTCTCGAATGCGGCAGACCGCATTTAAGTATTAAGAGTACAGTCCTTGACTGGATGCTTCAGGGACCAAATGTAGTTTCTCGCAAAATGCCATTCAAAGCAATAAAATGCCAATTAAAACACTGAAAAGCGGCAACAGCAGCAAACTAAAAGTTGAAGTCGAGTAATCAATGGGCGGGCTTATGATGCCAGCAAGGATTATGGCTCATTTAATTGGGTTGCAATCGTGCTTAATCTGGTCAGTGCACCAGGAACAGGAACAACATCGATCATAAAACTTTCGCGTTGGTGGGCAGGCCGCGGAAGTGGCCAGCGACAGCAGCAAAATTAATGAGATTTTTATTTAAAAAACTATAATGCAATAAAAATGAATTTGAATAAGCAGCAGACAAAAGGAAGCCTTCTCGCATGTAGCTAAAGGCTGTACATTTCAATTATGTTTAAGCCATTCTAGTCTTTAATGAAGTTTTAAGTTAATTAAAGTGTATTTTTGTAAGCATACGATGACAAATAATAACAAGGCTCTTAAAAGCTTCTCGGTTTATGTTGAGAGTTATATGTTATATTATTTAAAAATATTTTTACATATTTTATATTTATTTATCTAATATATTTTCTTATTTTAAATTTAAAATTAATTTATGTACTGCATAAATCGGAAGGCTCGCAACAACTAAACATTTAAGAGGTGTTTTTTCTTTTATCAACTGAACGATTTTACTAAATAAATGAAAAAAAATTGTTCGATATAGGCCGAAAATCAGGAGTTAACGTAGTCCCACCAAAAACTTACAACTCAAGATTTAAAGGAGAATGTTGTTAAGGTCTTATTTTGCAGTTCAATTATAAAAATCGCCTGTGAATAAATAGCTCGTAGAAACGGTTTCTACTTTATTTTATTTTATTTCAAATACTACTTAAAATTTTTCATAATCATTCATTTTATTTTTTATATACCTATAAGATTGTTCATCCTGCACAATCCGCGCAGCAAACCGGAAACCCACCAGGCCTCGAGCGTGTAGCGTGTTGTGCACTCGTAACTCTGCCGCATGTCGATGTCATTTCTTTGGCGCTGTCCTCTATGTTCGCTCTGGCAAAAACCCATCACAACCATGCGCTGCGAGTACTAACGAACCTAACATGGCCTGTTGTTGAATGATAACAGCAGGCCGCAACGAAAACATAGCCAAGAGAAGTGGTGAGAGAAGGCGATATAGAACGATGAAGGGAGAAAGCTGTGGCAATTAATCTTTACAATAACGTACATGCGAAATGGAGTTCATAAATTCCAAGTCACGCTACACCAGCCACAAAAGGCTACAAGTGGCGTTCGCCCCACCCGCCCTCAGAACTCTTGCAGTACTTCAAGTGAAGCCCAACAAACTTTAAATTTGCCCCGCGCTCTGCACATCATGTGTGGCAAGTATGTGTGGCAAATTGTAGTCTACTTACAGGTGAACAGCTGCCGCAGCCACGGCATTTTATGGCAAATAAGCCTCTCTATTGTTCCCAAACTCACAGGCTCTTAAAAATAATATCCTAATTAATTTTTTATTATTACCAATTACGGATATAGTTAAAATTTTTGCAGTGTTCGATAGATGAGACGATGGTCTGACCAGGCTAATGTCCTGTTAACCTAAGACCTTTTTTCCTGCACTTATAATAAAAAACAAATAAATTTATATAATATTCATATTCAATATGTTTTGAGTATTTTATTATTATTAATATACGAAAACAGATAGTAGAAATATCTTACAATATTTAAATTAGAAGTCCTGTTTTCGCTATATTTTTAATGGAATGCAATAAACAAAATAACGTACATAAAACGCTGAATGAAGAAAATTGCAAGCTATAAATAAATATTCTGGAACATGTAAATTTGTATTAGAATAAGCAATAATGTGTTTGACATGCAAAGTAGTTTCCATTATCAGATTGATATAAAAAATTGTTTAGTTTTGTAACTAACTGTACCCACACTACTTCTAAATGTACTATAAATTGATAAATGTGTTTTTATATGAATAAAATGGCAGCGAGTACAATAAATGTGCTGCCAAACTAATGCCCTTCACAGTGCGTATGAGTAATATTTTGCTTCAATAGATTTATGGTGAATGGCATTGAAAGCAATGTTAAGCCATGGCAATGGCCAAGTCTGGCTTGTTTGCGCTTATATCTGTATAAAAATGCATATAAATTTCGCATTTGCGCAATTTATTATGCGCACAAAGACGACGCTGTCAAGGATCTTATCCTTTCAGGCTGAAAATTAGCTCGTTTGTCTTGGTTTTATGCGGCTTACACAGAATGTGCCGCTTCTTGGCCAAATGTGTACGCTGGCTTTAAAATGCTAACGAGCAGTGCGTATCACAAATAACTAACGGTTTGTGGCCGCATCCCTTTGAATAAATCAACAGGCGATTTCTTTTCGCTCCCCTCCCCTCCCCTCCCACCACACATAAAACATTTCTCCACATTTACTATTGAATTTATTGGGGTCAGTCGGCGGTGGCATCTGCTGCGTGTAGGTGTTAAAGTCTGGGTCAATAATGGGTGGCCTTATAAAAATTTCAACTGATGTGCGGCTTTCAAAATCACAACTGATAATTGGCTGGGGCCAAAACGGCAGCTGAGTTCCGGGCATGAATTGAATTTAAATGGCTGATTAGTTTGTCGATTGGAAGCGGTTCAAGGACTCACATACATATACATCTGTGAAAGTATGTGGTGTGAATCGCAAATATTAGTGAATACATGATGCAAATCGTGCATTCGTACATAGATATATATAGATAGTAACAAACAAATATTATTTTTATTACTGAATGAAAATATGATTTCGGTACATATTTCTTATAAGTTCTGTTTGTGTTTTATTCTGACTTAAAGGAAAATCTATAAAATAAAATAAAAAAATTAACAATTTCAAAAAGTAATTATGTAATTATGTATTTTTTTTATGTATATTCAAAATACCACATGAAAAACAAATGCAATGCAAAAATTAATTATTAAATACACATTACATTTTTAACATATTTGTCTTTTAATAGCTGCAATTTATATATTATATCCATATATTTTTTAAATATATATAAAAAAGTATTTTTTGAGCATTTAACTTTAATTGCATGCATTCAAGCTGAACAAAAACATTTAAATAAATATAATTGCACGCTTGAAAGTTGGTTTACAGTAGAAAAAAAAACATTTTATGGGTATTAATGTTGGGAACATTGCACTTTGCCTGGCCGCATAGAAAAAATATGCGTCTGCAGTGCAAAGAACTGGAAGTTCCCAGCATAAACTTGATTTCAGGCAACTCGTCCAGCCAGTCAGCCTCTTCTGGGGAACTGCCGTACGTATTTGTTGTTGCTGTGTCGGCGAAAAAGGCATAAAAATGTCGCCGACGTCTAGGACTTTTTAAGTTTTGTTGCTGCCACATCCGGTGCACCCGCAGTCGCCCACCGCTGCCACAGCTGCCACAGCTGCCGTGTTGTGCGCAGTTTGGGCCGAACAGCTCGTGTACAGTTTTTAGTTTTTAGCACATTTTTAGTATTGCATAGTTTACGACTTCTTAACTCGATTTGCCGCAGGATAAAGTTTTACATTTTTCTCTCCTTTTTTTTTGGTACGGAACTTGTTAATTTTCCGCTGCAAATCTGTCAACTTTGTCAACAGCACAGAAAAATTCAATAACAAGTGGAAAAGTTTGGCGGAAAACTTTTGCATATGACATTGCATACTCTTAGGCGCAGCGCCCACACTAATTAAAAGTCTAGACTTCGATGGACTTTTGTCATGCGTGTGGGGGTGTGTGTGTGTGTCTCGTATGGTAACTCATTGTCGATTCAGATGACCTGGCCTCCATTAACCGCAATTTCCAATTAATCAACTGGCGCGCATTACCCACAACAAGAGCAACAACAAAAAACAACAACAAGTCCAGCTGGGACAACAGCAATGGCAATGCATATGGGCCTGGTAAATGTTATAAAGTTAATTGCCATCTGTTTTACTGATCCCCCCGGCAATGGCAAACTCAATGGCCTAGGGTCGTAAATACGTACTTGCTCGCACATATGGGAAGCGGCCAGATAAACCGAAACGGCTCGAATCGAAGGGTCAACAATGTTTTTCCTGTTCAGATTTGTTGCAGGACACTAAAACTTCGCCTGGGTTGAATATCTAAATGGGACTTTTTTTATTGCTCTGTTGAGAAAAAAAACGCATTAAAGCTGTTCATAAAATGTATATAACGAGTAAAATCTGCAGTCTTTGAATGTAAGTATTTCTGAATTATCAATGCTTGTTAGAAGACACGAATACTCCAGAATTTGATCAATTTCGGGATTTTAGATATACATATTTTTAAGCGTAAATGGGCAAAAGATGCAAAAACTAATTAATACGTTTATTTACACCATGCTATGGAACTCAAAAGTTTCGTCAAATAAAATTTTCCAACCTTGATTTAAGATTTAAAGTGAAGAACATATTAGTTAAATTCAT
Source organism: Drosophila robusta (assembly GCA_035043565.1). Taxonomy (NCBI): domain Eukaryota; kingdom Metazoa; phylum Arthropoda; class Insecta; order Diptera; family Drosophilidae; genus Drosophila; species Drosophila robusta. Next base: position 2,899,109 of record JAWNMW010000583.1, on the reverse strand, counting down.
GGTTTTCATTTCGTTTCTAAGCAAATCACCCTAATCTCTAGAACTTTTAATGGTGCATTTTCTTTCTTTTGGTGCTTCTGTCGACTTTACCTCTTAACACACACACACTCATGCTTGTGTATTTACACACACACACACTCACACTTGGCATTGGCAAAAGCCATTGAAATGGCCCTTCACTTGCTGCAAAATAATATTGAAACAGTTAATGAAGTTAGCCAAGCTAGGACATGGTAACCGGCGGCGATGTAAAGCATTGATCAACAGACAGAATGAAAAACGAGCAGCATGCATTTAGCCACAGATATAGATACGGATACGGGTACGTGTACAGATACATTTGCATCAAAGTGGCAGCAACTTGAAAAATGCAACAACACCACCAACGGTAGCAACAATGCCACCAAACACAAACTCGATTTGTGCACGGTAATTAAAATTTAATCATTGGACATTAGTATTCACACACACACATGCACACACACTCATTCAGGTACCCATTCAGGTTGCTATGAGTGATGAGTTTTGTGGGCTTAGTCGCTGGGCCGTCGATACCGTTGCGCAGCTTAGCCAAATGAATGGACGTCCCACCGTACGCATGAACGAGCTGTTCGGGGGGGTCAAGCGGGCCAAATGAGCTCACAGGTTTTTGCCACGTTTTGTGCACTTTGCCGCATACTTGGCTGGGGTGTAATCGCCCGAGTATACAAACATATATCTGTCTCTGGCATGTAAGCGCGCTCATTCTAATAAACATAAATGTTCGACATTTGTTTGGGGTTTGGCATCGCGTTCTGGTTGGCTGAACGCGCATTTGTTGGTTGGCGTTTGCGGCTTTATTTTTGCATTTCGCTTTCAACGGATTTGTGGTAATGACATGCAATTAATTGGGGTTTTTAATACATGCTCAAATAAAAGCCGATAACAAAGTCTAAAGTGAATAGCCTAACTATTTCGAAGCCTTAAATGTTATTTTTAAAGTGTAGCTGAAATTTTGATATCAGCAAAAAAAGCAGTTTTTATTAAAAGTCTTTTAATATATTTTATCTTACTTTTATAAATACCTCTTTCGTACTTTTAATTATCAATATACAGTGGAATTATTTCAAAACCAAAATAAATTATATAGTTATATAATAAATACCTTGATCATGACCAACAATATTTATACACTGCAGTTGATGGTTTTCAATTTTAAATTATTGTTTGGCTAATTTTTTATTTCTTAATTTTTTGCTTGTTAATTTACAAATGTATACATTCCAATTTCTAGGCGTCTTAAGAATTAAACATTTAAACTAAAGCGAACTTTGAATACTGCCATCGATTTTTTCTGCACTAACCATCTTAAGGTTTATAAATTGCTACAGGTATAAAGTAAAGTAAAAGCATAAAATCAAATAAAAACATTGATTGAAGAAAAAGAAATTCCCTAAATATATGGTAACCTAGTTCATTGGTAAGTTGTCTGGTTTTAGGTCAAAAGTTGGTTTAATAAACCAACAAACAACAATAGGGCTAAGTAAATTGTATCTAATGTGCACTTAATATCTGTCAAGTTAACTTCGTTCAGCGTGCATTAAAGACCTGTTGTGGGCATATGTAAACTGCAAATTACACTCTATTTGCCTACATGATTAGCTTGAACCTGACAAGCGTCTTCATGTTGGCACTAAGTATTTGCAAATGTTATGTTGTGCGGAGTGTTTGTGTGGGCCTCGGCCAGCACTTCGATAAGCTTTGGCTGCCATGTTTTACAGAACATTAACTTGGCTTATTTATTAAACACGTGCGTCTCAGCTCTTCGACACAGCTGTGCAAATTGCACACACACTAGTACACATTAGTTCGTACTCTCGTTCTGGTATTTGTATCTGTGTATTACATGCCACATAAAAGCAGAAGCTCGACGTGTGCATACAAAATGGCGGCCGGGTCCGGCTCCTTTTGGACACAACTGACTGGCCTGGCTGACTCTCGGGCTGACCGGTTGTTTGTGGCCTCAATAAATCAACTGGAATTAAGTCATCAATAATGAAAAGACATAAAGCAGCCAACTGAGCACAAGTTGGAACCAATTTGAACTCAGCCAAAAAAAAAAGACGAAAAAAAGGCCATCAAGCAAATGGCGTTGAAGGGTTCAATATGCCCTCCACTAAACTAGTTGGCATATGTAGAAGATGTGTATTCCCATAGTAAAGATTATGGTCTGGTTAAAAAGTTCCAAGCAGCTCCTATTTTGAAATTCAAACATATATTTTGTATTTCTATATAGATGGAAAATGCAGAAATAGTTCAGTCGATATCATTGGTCGTTCAATTTATGATCATTTTAAGAGTACTCAAAGGCTCGATAGTATTTTATTTATATGCTTAGGAGAGTTTAACTAAACTTAAAATTAATTATGTTTCCGAAATGATTAACATTTCAGTTAAAAAGTTATTTGTTCAAAATAAATAAGTTGTATAAATATACCTATTTTATTTTTAAATTTGTTTCTTACAATTATGTCTGAATTGTATATTCATTTATAAGGCTGATATACAATTTTTTTGCAAACATATTCGTATTCCTCTTACGGTTTTATAGCTTACGGATGTATTTATTGGTGTTTTATCCGATTTAAAAAAGTTTTTTTATGATATCAACGGAAAAATTTACTTTATTCCCTGAAAATCGTTTTGCGAACAAAGTTATCGTTTGTCAATAATAGTAAGCATATGCTAACGATATAGTATAGTAATAATTTCTTCAAAGTTAATTTCAATAAGTTGAATAATGTTTTTTTCTTGCTTGTTATGAAACCCGTATTGACAACAATAGAGACAATCAACACAGGCTGGAATTAATTGTATAGCTCGATTGCGAAATATGCAAATTAATGATTCCACAAATGTGAGTACTTTAATTAATTGTAAACCTGTGCGAAATATGAGCTCACAACTGCTTAGCTCAATTGATGCAGGGTTTTTTTTTTGATAAAATATATTTGTAACTGATAGTATCTGCAAAAATATACAATACGGATAGTGTGAAGTGTGAGTACTGGGACAAGCCCAACAACATGGCAATGAGTTGCTTATCCGTTTGGAAAGTCATCACGTTTCACATCACATCAAGCCTCCATCAAGTGTCTATTTAAAAAACATCTCACATCGCATTTGGTAATGCCAAAAATTCTCACCACAAATATAATTAAAAATGTTATTACACTCAGTTACTTATTATTATTCTTGTGCCTTGCGTGAGGAACTTTATGGGTTTTTAATTAGAACGCCAACTGAACAACAGAATAATTCCAGCTGTGAGTTCTGATTGACGCAATCTCCGCCTTCACCGATAATGACTCATCATTGTGGACGTCCATTGTCTCGACTTTGATCAAGATGAATTCGCACACTTTTTGGGACTGGCCGTCTTCTGCTTCAATGCCCTGTCAGCTTAAAAGTGGATGGGAAGGGTATTCTAAAACGTTGCCAATGTTTGCAACGGCATAAGTTTATATATTTTGGGTCGACATTAAGTTCATAAATAATAATTATTATGAAAAAATTAATATGTATTTTGAATTTATATATTCATCTAAAGTTTTTATATATCAATTTTTTTAAATTAACGAAAATAAAGCCAGGTTACAGAGTATCTCCTAGTCTTGACTAGTCTAGACTTCAAACATTTAATCCTATGTTTTTTTTTGCACTCCGCTGAAAGACAAATTCATAAATATTTTAATTAAAATCGAGTGATTGTCGACAACATTGTTCTAAGTAAAAAGTTTTTTCCAAAGTTGCAACTTGGCTGGCATTAACAGCGATGCGGAAACGGTTCTACGAGTACCAGTACCATATCCAGTAGCAGTATTATTACGAGTAAAACGTCATCAGAAGCGCATAACATTCAAAAAGCATCGAAAGGAGAGCAGCGTGGAAAATGGCAGCAAAGTTTTTGGCACAAGTTCAGCGAAAGTTTTGCAGCATTGTGAAAAGCTGCAAAGAGAAATTTCACTAATTCCATTATGCATACAAGAAGCCGAAGAACAAGACGAAAGAAAAAAAGTGCTATTTCGAAAATGTTAAACAAAAATGTGAAAACTTTGCCCTTGTTAAGAATATTTGCTGTTAAGTCTTTAACTTTGCATGGAAATTTGGCGTTGTGTTTATTTAAAGCGCCCCCACAATATAATATGACAGGACATCTCGCGGCCAGTGTTGAGCCCAACGCTAATGTCCACAAGCCCCAGAGTTAATATTTGTGGCGGCTGTTTGCCATCAGCTCAAGTGATGAATGTCAAAAGCGGCCTAATCGATGTTAACGGAGTTGAGTGCTTTGTAATAGCCTGTCACGATATTGACAGCGATGTACTTTTGGCAAATATTTAAAGGTATGAATACAAATTTGAATGGAAGCATATTAAATTACATATATTTTGATTACTGGTATAGTGCTAGCGTAATGTGAGAAACGAGAAAATGTGGCAATAATATTTCCAAATATTAAATTATCTTTTCTTCAAACATGGTTTAGTCTTGGTACAGGCTTAGTTATTTAGCCAACACGGCTCAAGATGTGGTTCATGGGCAATAACAAATTGGAACTCCAGTTTTAGTGCCTTTGTTTAATTGGTCAAGTTGGAGAAATCTCATGGATTTCAATTTATCAAAGCAGCTCAAAGTGTAAAGCTATAAACTGTCCATTAATGTTTTAACATACACGTTCCGGCATTCCGAATTATGTTAATGCAAGTAGTTATTTATTTATTTTTTTAGCGAAGTCTCATTAAAATAGTATTTAATGGTTGTTATTAAACATTTTAGTATTCAGTTGTTACGTTTATACTCCACGATTAATAAAAATAATGTATGCCCATATAATAACAAGTGCTCACAAGTTCTTATTCAATAAAACTTTTAACATTTTTGTTGACTACCCAGGCAGCTAAACACGTATTTTCAAGTGTTTCTAAACAATATACCCAGAATTTAGTTTAATTTCTACCAGCTGTATTTTACCCAAAAAAAAAGAAAGAAAATCCCATTTCTTACAAAATGAAATCATTAAGCGGCATTTACTGTCAACAAATGGCACGCAAACATTTCAAAAGCAATCACATCAAACCATAGGAAATAATAAAAAATCATATAGGCGGAAAACCAACTCCCTGCCCCCTACCATCAACACCACCGAAAAGAGCCGAGCACCCCAACAAGTTGTCGACTTGCCGTGCAATTGAGTTGAAAGACAAACAAAGCGTGAGCTTTGCATGCCTACCTCTCGGGGGGAGCTCGAGGTGGGGTTACGTGGATCGTTGCCTTTGTCCGTTGTGCCGCGGGGTGTACTCTGTGGCCGCAATAAACGCTGCGATTCATTCACTCACTCAGTCAGTTCGTCAATTACATTGATTCCGTGCACTTGCTGCGCGGCTTGTTTGCATTTTTGTGCCAGTCAGGCTTTCCTTTTTATACCCTGTAGTCTTTAATTGGTTGAAAGCGGTATATTGAACTTTTTCAAGTAATGAAACAGATGAAAGAAGAAATTTTCGATTGCTAGTCAAGCTGATTTTATAATGCCCGTCTATTTGAATTTCTTAACAAATTCGGAATACTATTGATTCAAAATGATCAATTTGAATACAATAATAAAAATAAGTATTATTTCAAATAAATAACGATTCTTCCTGAACTGATTTACATTGCTAGTAAAAACTTTTTATATTTGATATGGGTTCTTATTATCTTGTCTTATTTTTGGGTTCTTTTTAAATAGTTAGCCAAATTTATTTGATGAGTCTTGCTATTATGCCTTCCACATCGATTTGGGCACAGGGTATCAGCCGGCCAAACACTGCACTCCTTTTGTAATCTCACTTGTTATTTTTGTCACCCGGCTGCGGAAACGGAAACGTCGTCATCGCCATTGTCAGCGGTGACAACTCCGACAGACAGCAGCTTGGAACATTTTGATTCCTCTGTCTGTCTCTTATTTAATAACACAAAGTGTCTCTCTTTCTCATTGCTTTTCTTTTCACTCGATACCCGCATTCGTATTCGTATTCGTCCACCTCTATTATTTTCGACTGTTTTCTGCGCTTTGGCAACAATAACAAGAATGACAACAACAACAACAACGAATGCCACTGATTGACTTTGCCTGTGCACAATTTTCATTATTATTTTTTATTTCGTGTGGTTTGAGTTTCTATTTTGTGTGTGTTTTTTTCTTTATGCCGTGTTTTTTTTTGCTTAGCTTGTTTACTTCTCTGTTATTTACTTTGACGTAATGTTTTTTCTATCGGGCGCTTAACATCGAAATTATTGTTGTTATTGTTGTTGCTGGCACTCGTTTCACCTTTTTGGAGCTATTGACATTACGTTTGGGCGTCAATCAAATGGCAAACAAAAACGTTACAGATTTTGGCGATTTTTATTTGGCTCATGTTTTATGAGGCGTAAAAAATGTCATTAGAGTGTGCAGAAATCAGAAGTAGATAAATAATATTACGTTTTTTAACAAGATATTTATGCCAGTTCTCATGAACTCACTAATGCTTTAATAGAAAGATTCATGTGCTATAGAATAGCTATATATTTGGATTTTATACAGATTTAGAACGTATACGATTAGATGAATTAATTGCCAAAAAATCCATTGCAACTTTGAAAATTGGATTAAAATAAATAAATGGTTCATTATAATTACCATATTTTGGATGACAATAATATTAAATATTCTTCTTGTTTTATTTAGAAAAAAATCATTTTGACACCATACATTTGTCAGCTAGCTCCACAAAGCCATTTAATTCGAGTTTTATTATATAATTGTATTTTACAAAAGATATGAAAGACATTTTAATTAAGTTGTTAAAAAGTTGATATAAAAAGTCCTTTTACTTGTGCCTCTCGAATTGTAATTAAATAAAGCTTAATAAAAAGCTTAAATAAAATAGATTAAATTATGCCGCAGCCCACAATATGCATACGGAAACGTTTTACAATTAAAACCTGGTCGTTGAGCCTATCGCACAGTGAGTTATACGAGCACTCGTACACGTATTTGTATATATATATATATTTTTAAAAAATGAAAACTGCCGTCTGATGCTATGGGGGAAAATATGAAAATCAACAAACACGATGCACTCAGAGGCAGTTGGCAATTGCAACTGCATATTTACTTATCGCCAGGGAGATAACAATTGACTGCACATAAAACAAAAATTAAAAAAATCGCAGTGAACTTTATTAAAATTATGAAAAAGCCAGAAAAGGAATGATAAAAAAATATGTATATAAAGAAGCTGCTGCGCGCCAAAAGCAAACGCCAAATTAAATGGAATACAGAAAAATGATGGGGCAGGGTGGGTGGGTGGCTTGGTAGAATGGCAGCCGGCCTGGCTGTGGCAACAAAGGACGCGCAATGCCCATCGTCGCAATGGTCGCCGCACAAAGGGTCCTTGCGGCAACATATGCTGGGCAGCAGCAGCAGCAGGAGCTGGGGTCGGGGTCAGAGCAGCTGCCTCCTGCGCAGGCAACAGGATGCAAAAGTGCAGTCGATTAACGGAAGCCCCGAGTGCCAGTCCTTTCTCTGCATCTGTGACTGACTACGCATTGTGGCAGGGTCTGCGAGTGGGCGTGTCCTGTCTGCCTGCATATGCATTTTTATTAAATTTAATAAAGCTGCAATTAAACAATTTACTTTTGTTGCATTTGTCGTGCCAAACGAAATCTGAAATAAATTTCATTGTGGTTACACCCACATGAGATAAAAAAACAATCAACTCGGGGGGCAGAGAATTAAATACCCTTACAGACATAAACAAGAAGTGCGCTATAAATCTACAGATGATTGAGAATATATATACTTAAAGGGCCGGAGACGTCGCTTTTTAAGCGCTACACATGTCGTGAGAAAATTATAATAGCCTCTACAAGCGTTTAAAAAAAGTGAGAACTTTGTGAAAGGAAACTCTTGACTATTAGATACTCTGCTCCCAGTGTATTCACTAAATAAATAAGTTATGATAAAATATTGTCGATTATGTGATGACTGAAAGAAAATAATTTTTATATATTAAGATCATCAGATGTGTACACATTTTAAAGATATGGAAAGATTTAGATTGCGTCAGATTAATATACTCTATTTCGTAATTGGGAAATAGAGTATACCAATGTAAATTTATGTAGTGCTGGTCAGAGTGGACGTTGGAGGGGAATAAAGTGAGTTGTCAGTGCTTCAATTTAAACGCCAGCGTTTCGAGTTAAAAGCCAACAACAGAATATTAAATTGAACAATTACACTGTATTTAGAGAATTTTTGTTTTACAATGGGAGAGCATAAGTTTTGCGTGCATACATAAATATGTAAGCAACATTTGGAAAGAGAATTTTAATGTTTTACATTTCCAAAAATAGTTAATGTAAGGTGCATGTAATGCAGAAAATTCTAGGAATCATCTGGTTGTAAATTATATAATAAAAATTGAACTTTAGTAATAGTAATACATAATAATAATAATGATACAATAGTAATAAATACAAATAATTATGAAATAGCGTGTATATGTGAGAAAATACCCCTGAGTAATAATTTATAGTGCAACTTAAGTATAAAAGTTATTTCGAAACCTTTTCAAAAATCAAAAAATGAAGGTTAATTTAAGTGTCAAATTAAAATTAAAAGTGGAAAATTCACTTAAATAAAGTAAAGTATTTTTTGAAATTAAAAATGGAACTTTGAATGAAATGAAGCGAGCATAAAAAGACATGTTTATGATGCACTGCAGCTGGAATGTTTACAGTGTAACAAAATTTAATTGCAACTCAAATTGGAGAAACAAAATGCTAATGACGTCCGTCACTTTTGTCGGACAGTGTGAGGGCTAGTGAAGCGTAAAGATAATCAACTTGTGGGCAATTAGGTCGCGCAAGGGACAAAAGTCGCGTCCAAAACGAGAGGCCAGTTGGGCTAGTAAAATGTGTGAATTTGGCAGGTTGACGCGCTGCATTGGGGCCATAATCGTTGTCATAGGCCTCACCTGGGCCCAGTCCGAGCAGCGTAACAAGTGGACAACGGTGAGCGGCGTCTGTGCGGGGAACGTGTTTAGAGCCCGGTCTGAGACTCGTCTGCTAATGCTTGCAGATGGACTGGCTGCAGCAGCTGAACTACAGCCACGAGGTGCACAATGTGACCAGCGCCGATGGCTACCAGCTGCAGCTGCAGCGCCTGCCCCACGTTGGGGCACGGCCCGTGCTGCTGGTGCACGGGCTGTTGGGCTCCTCGCTGGCCTGGCTGTGCCTGGGGCCCGCCAAGAGTTTGGGTACGCGACCGAGCACATTGTGCGCCCCGGTTTTGTTTCAATGTGTCAACGTGTGCAGCCTTTCAGCTGCATCGGCGCAACTACGACGTGTGGCTGGCGAATCTGCGCGGCTCGTCGCCCTACGGCAGACAACACCTCGAGCTGACCGATGTCATGGCGGAGTTCTGGCGCTATAGCTATCACGAGCACGGCGCTTTCGATTTGCCCGCCATAATTGACCACATTGTGGAGCTGACAAAGCGCGAGGCGGCGCCCGAGGAGCACGTGGGGCGGGAGGAGCAAGCGGAGCAGGCAGTGCCACAACAAGCGCATCAAGTTCTCCTAATTGGACATTCACAGGTGAGCCCGCAACGGTATGCGCCCCCAAAACGATGCTGATTCATGTTTACTTCAGGCTTTTAATGCGTTCCTGGTGCTCTGCGCGCTGCATCCGCGTTTCAATCAGCACATCCTGCTCATGCAGGCAATGGCGCCGCTGGCCCGGCTGCACCGCCAGGTGCGCTTTGATTCCACACAGGTGCGGGCCATAATGAAGTTTGTCAAGGTAATTTAACCATTTCAGTGAAGGGGGTAATTAACTGGATTAGGTTGTCATTATTTGAGCGGGTTGTCAAGTTTTCTTTTCGATATTTGCCCAAGCTAATATTTTACAATTCCAATAGTTAAGTCAATGTCGGTTTATACAGTAGCTTACAGGAATTAAATATATCAGATTCGACCGAATAGCATCTCTTTATTAAATATCTGTCGTTTACTAAAAAAGCCATGTAATAATACAAGAGACTTGATAAGAGTACGATTTTTAAATGCCCAAATTTCTCATTTTATCTCTCTCGGCTTAAGCAGCTTCGCTTTCATAAAATTTTTTTCTACAGGCACTAACTATTATAAATAAACAACTTATACCCTCGAGGGAATGAACTAAATTTAAAAGTTTACTGCAAGTTCTGTCAAAATCCGCATTTTAAAATATAAATCCAATTTCAAGAATATGTTTAAAATACCAAAATACGTGGGGAAAGGGAGTAGGTAAAGTATATAAAAATATACAAAGTATATAAAATATATCTTTCTATTTTTTATCTTTTTGTGCTTAACGAGAGCAATAGTAACCAAATTTGGGGCTCAAGCTTTTATAATCTCCGAGATATGCTTACATTTTTTTTATATAAAATAGCTGTAAAATGGTGGGAGCTTACCCCAAGATAAAATTTGGTGTGATCTTAAGAATCAGTATCATCAGTAATCTGCCCAGAAGTGTATACAAATTAAACCCTCTTTTACCCATTTATAATGGATGGCTTGCATAAATACTATAGTTAAGGCAAAAAGAAAGACTCTCGTTCTCAGCCACTTAATTTATTGCTTAGGCTTGTTGTAGTAGTTGGCCTTGACGAAGGGCATTCGGGTGATTTCCGCCTCGTAGAGTTTGTCGCGCACTTTCAGCTCCACCTGGGTGCCGGGCTTCTTCAGGTGCTCGGCCACGTAGCCCATGGCAATGTTGCGTCCGGTGCTGGGGCTGGGGCAGCCGCTGGTCAGCTGGCCCACCTGCTTGCCACCACTGTAGATGGCGACGCCGGCACGGGCGGGCGGCGCCTTGGCGCCCAGCATTTGGATGCCGATGCGCCGACGCTGGACGCCCTCCTTCAGCTGCTGGAGAATGGGCTGAGCGCCCGGGAAGTCGGCGGTGGTGCGTCGCCGCTTGGCCACCAGCCAGGCGAGCGCGGCCTCCACGGGCGTTATCTGTGCATCGATGTCGCTGCCGTAGAGGCAGAGCCCCGCCTCCAGACGCAGTGAATCCCGCGCACCCAGGCCGGCCAGCTTCAGTTGGCCGCCAGCGAGCAGGGCCTCGGTCAGGGACTCCACCTGCGCGGAGGGCACAGAGATCTCCACGCCATCCTCGCCTGTGTAGCCGCAGCGCGTGATGCGCACATTGCTAATCCCCGCCAGCTCAAAGATGCCCGAGCGCATAAAGTACAGCTCCGCGAGAGCTTTCGGCTGTGGCAGCAGCTGGGCCAGCTGCTGGGCCACCTGCGGACCCTGGACTGCAATTAGGGATTGATCCGCGGGGCTTAAGAACTCAATGGCGACATCTTTGCCTTGGGCTTTGAAGCGGGACTGCACGGAAAACCTAGTTACAAGGAGAACTTCTCCGGAGAGCTAAGGCTACTCACCACAGCGGAGCTCATGATTTGCATGTCCTGCTGCTTCATGGCCGCATTGGACACCACATAGAGCTCCTTCTCGCTGATCCTGTTCACAATCAGATCGTCCAAAATGCCGCCCTGCTCATTGGTGAAGACTGTCAGGCTGCCGCTGCCCGCCGGCATGTCCGCGATGTCGGCTGTGCAAATGGACTCCAGACATGCGGCCGCATCCCTGCCCCGCACATGGGTCTGCAGCATGTGCGAGACGTCGAATATGGAGCCCACGCGGCGTGTGTGGAGATGGGAGGCGATGATGCTCTGGTCGGAGTACTGCACGGGCAGCGCATACCCACCAAAGTTGACAATCTTGCCGCCTTTGCGCACATGGAAGTCGTAAAGTGCGGTGCGCTCGCCCTCTCCGCCCGGAGGGCCGGAGGAGGCGTGCCGCAATCTCTGCCAGCCAAATGGCCGTATCGAACGCAGTCGGCTGCTCAGCTTGAACATCTTTGCAAGACTAGAGTTCGAATACGCGGACCGGCCCTGGCTGGCCACCGATAACACTCTGGGCATCGCCTGACATCACGGAGAGCCTCTGAGCAGACCTGCAGACGGAGACGAACACAAATACGTATCTAAGATCAGCTTCAGTCGTGGCAGGGTTCACAAATAGCCGATAACCCCCCACAGAGCGCTGAATCAGCTGTGTCCAGCATAGCTCAGAGCTTTGAGCGAGAGTCTAACAAATAAAATCTCTCTCTCTCTCTCTCTCTCTTTATATGTAGTCGGGATCATTTCATATGGATCGTGTGGTCATTTTTGTAATCAGCATCACAAAATATCAAATCAGTTTGAGTTTGTGCTCGCTTGCTGGCTTGGAATATTTTCGCTGAATATTAGCTCAACAATTATACTGAATTGCATCTTTAAAAATAGGACTGAAAACTACAACAACCGACTGCGTAATACTTGTTCACAGTACACGTAGTTATTATTGTTATTTTGGCAAAATATAGAATTTTTATATTTACGTAGGGCGTGGCCAACATTTTTCGGCTCGATCTTAACAGAAGGTCTCCCAAACACTGCCAAATTTGGTGGCTATAGCTCTTAAGTATATTCTCGCGATTTCTGGGGGCGGGAGTGGGTGTTGCCGGGAAGCTCCCATATTTCAAACGCCCATAACTTTGTCAAAACTGAACCGATTTTCATGCTTGATGGCATTTTGTTCATGATTTATCATCTAGATTGATTCTACATTTAAAATATATGCATTATTAAAAATAATTTTTTTTTGGAATTTTTTGGGAAAATAGCATGTACCCCCCTTACTCATTTTGGAAAAATTTTTTTTTTCAAAATTTAGAATCCGGAATTTCTATTTTTAATCGATTGTGGTTGTCACGATTAGTATAAAAACAACATTAAAACCGATTCTGAGAGGGTAAAATTTTTTGTCAAAAATCACGCAAAAATTTGCAAAAATTTTGACATATAAAGCTCTCGGATCCATAGCTCCCATATTTTAAACGCCCATAACTTTGTCAAAACATACCCAATTTTGATGACTGATGGCATTTTGTTTATGGTTTATCTTCTAGATTGATTCTGCATTTCAAATATATTAATTATTTGGAGACTCTAGCTCTAAAACTGTTTGAGATATAGGTTCCGGCGATTCATCGGGGCGGGGTGGCTGGGGGCGTGGCCGGGTTATCAAGATTGCAATCTTGAGGGGTCACCAGTAATCTAAATATCAAGTTTGGTGTCTCTAGCTTTAAAATTGTGTGAATTATACACATGTTACCGATTTGAGTTTTTAGGTATATCGATTTTAGCGATTACGGATTACTATTTTTTCCATTAAAAACCCCATTTACACTCATGACTCGTATAATTTCTTAAAGAAACGACAAAAGGCCAATAAATTAGAGCTCTTTCCACCTGGTGAGCTGCGTAAAATGTGCAATAAGAAGAGGGAGCTCTGTGAGTACTATACCAAAAACATAGCCGGCAGTGCTTTGAACAATAAAAAGGTATTTAATTTTCTAAGCTGAATAACTAATTGTAAAATTTTAATATTTACAATTATAAAAATATGCAAAATAATTATAATATTTATAATATAAGTAAAATTATTCGCATTAGCTACTGGATATCTTCAACTACGACTATATGCTGCAGGGTGGCTCCGCGCGGGAGCTGCGGCATCTGCAACAGATTTGGAAGTCGGGTGACTTCATCTCCTACGACTATGGGCCCATTGAGAATATGCAGATCTACCATGGCGTGGAGGCGATCACCTATAATCTTAGCCTGGTCAGTGTGCCCATCATACTGTACTTTGGGGAAACGGACGCCATTGCTACGCCCGAGGGCGTGCACGCCATTTATGCCAGAATGCTGAACTCCGTGCGCAGTGTGCGACGCATTGCGTCCGCCAAGTTCAATCATTTTGATTTCCTGCTCTCCGCTGAGGTCAAGACTCTGGTAAACGACAAACTGATCGATCTAATGGAAAAGTTTCTCGACGGCAAATTGCCGTACATTATTGAATGAGGCGTCAGCTGGTGGGGCTGGTGGGGCTGGTGGTGCTAAGTAATTGGCTTCTCAAGCTGCCATCAAAGGCGCCCATTGAGGCTCATTAAAAGCGCGAGCCAAGCGAAATGTTTTTATATTTGCGTTGGCAAGCGGCCAACTGGCCAAATGGCAATTATGTAATCGCCCTGCCGTTGGCCAAAACCATAAAAAAATCAAATAAAAAACTGAATACTTAATACAACAGCAAAACCACAACAAAATGTGACAAATTGCCGTCTGGGCCCAACACTTTTACTTTCTTTTGATTGCCCACTCAAAAGGCAAACGGACAAAAGTGATGTTTGTTTGTTTTTTTTTTCGTGTTGTCTTTGTTTTTTGTGGCCGCCGCCTAAGTTTTTGACCCACAATAGACGTCGCGACAGCGCCAACAACTGTGGCAACGGTGGCTAAGCCAAAAAGGTTATTAAGCTATTTCGCTTGAAACTTGGCCAAAAGCATGAGCAAACAAAAAGCTAAATGCCTTAAATAATGTGCATTAATCAGAGTTCAGATACTTTAAATTTTTAAGAATAGTATATAAATAATTTGTAAAGCTATAAAAATATTTTACAAAATTGTTAAGGTTCTTTTTTCATAAATTAGCTAGGAAAATTGTGTTTTTAAAACATTGATCAATACTTTTTTAAATGCCACAGTTTTGGTATTGTGCTAATCATAAAAAAATTTCAAAGCGTTTATACCCACTTTTAATTTGAGGAGACCGGCATAGCCATCCTTTTGATTATTGAATGTTATTCAAAAAACTGATATTTATTTGAATTTAATTTGCTTATTTACTTTTGCGGAAAATGTTGGAAACATGACGAACATTTTTTATATATATTGAATTTACTGTAACATTATTTCGAAAATGAGATAACTATAGGATTACATTGTATTTAAATCTATATAAAAAGTATTACTTCCTATTCGCAAACATATGTATTTTGACATTTATTTCTTTTTAGATTTGATTTGATTGTTTTCTTACTAAAAGCTGTCACAATATCTTGACATTACCAAATAACAAAGGTAATCAGCGCAACTCGACCTAGTTAATGGCAGACACACCCATCGAATCTTTACTGTAGTCGAATTTAGTGTGTAGTTCTTTAATGATATCAACGCCCAACGCATCCCAATGCGGTTTTCGTTTTACCTTCTCATGCGTTCCCTTTCTCTCGCGGTCTCTGTCACTTTAATTACCTGTCCCAAATCATACACAAGTGTTCAAGTCGTGTGAGACAAGAAGATACCCTGTGTACAGAATATCTACATATTTAGTGCTCGTATAGTCTCATATATTGTGTAATATATTTAGATTTGAAATTGTATATGTATATACTTACCAGCTTCACATGCATAAATAATATAGTATATATTTAGATCTGGGCTTTGAAACCTACTTTTTTAATATAAAGATAATATATTAATCATATACTTTGCTTGTAATTTATTTTCTCGCTCATAAGTTAAACAAATTAGAGATACTGTTTATTCGCTACTAAACGCCCCTTTCGTGCGTTTATTAAATACAGGGTATAGTTGAGGCCTAAAACTGCCTATAGGTTATCGTAAAAAACAAAAAACCAAAACACATCACAACGCATATTGCTATTAACATTGTTGTTGCTGTTGATCGAAAGTTTTCGGCATTCTTTGTAAGCGCGGAAGTTCGAAACGCGTCGCCGGGTTTTCGGTTTCAGTTTCAGTTGAGGCCGCGACGTGCAGCGCTCGAGTTGGCCAACAAGTGAAGAGGCCAACAAAACAAAGCGTTCGAAATTGAACCGAAATTTCACTTTACTTGGATCGCAACCAATTCCATTAAATAATAATAATGCAGCGACGATTTTTGTTGGCATTGGGCCTGTGCCTGCTCATTAGCCGGACGCAGGCGCAGCTCATTGGCGGCGAGGAGGATGAGGAGGAGGAGGAAGAGGAGGAGGAGGAGGAGGAGAGCATCGAAGACGAAACGCCCGAGGAGAAGCTGCAGCGCAAGAACATCAAGCAGGACTCAAACCTAACTGTGGTACGAAGATTAATTACTCGGGACAATCCGGGCAATCCGGCCAAACGGGACATCCCCGACATCAACTGCAACAACTTACACATTTCATCAACAGGATAAATTAATTGCCAAGTACGGCTACCAGGCGGAAGTGCATCATGTGACCACTGAGGATGGCTACATCCTAACAATGCATCGCATACGAAATTCAGGCGCCCAGCCCTTTCTGCTCCAGCACGGACTCGTCGACAGCTCAGCGGGCTTCGTTGTCATGGGCCCCAATGTGAGTCTGGGTGAGTGTCTGCCTTATGTTTGCGTGATTAATGGCTGGCCAAGTGATTACCCCCTGCCAACCCCATCCCGCCCGCAGGCTACTTGCTGGCCGACCACAACTACGACGTTTGGCTGGGCAACGCGCGTGGCAATCGCTACTCGAGGAATCACACTAGCCTTGACCCGGATGCGTCCAAGTTCTGGGATTTCAGTTGGCATGAAATTGGCATGTACGATCTGCCCGCAATGATCGATCATGTGCTCAAAATCACCGGCTATAAGAAGCTGCAATATGCCGGCCACTCGCAGGGCTGCACGGCCTTTTTTGTGATGTGCTCGATGCGACCCGCCTACAACGAGAAGGTCATCTCCATGCAGGCCATGGCGCCCGCTGTCTATGCCAAGGAAACCGAAGATCATCCCTACATACGTGCCATCAGCTTGTACTTTAATGTGAGTCTCAGCAATTTAATTATTATCACCTAAATACAATAAATATCTATATATAGTATCAGGCTGACTTATAAAGTATAGTATAGTGCTTAATATAATTCTTTGTAAGTAATAATAATAGTATTAGTAATAATAATAGAAATAATAGAAAAATAATTGTAGTAATAATAGTAATAGTATAGTGTGGTAGCTTAAAATAATTATTATTCTTTCATTATGCATGCATACTTTAATAGATTTAAGATGTTTGCAATCAGTTTACAAATTAGTAACATAGATTTATTTCAGAATAGATTCAAGGGCTTGAAAATGATTGAAATATATATGCTTAAGAAAAATAACGAATTTAAAGAATTCAATTTGACATTTAACAAATTAAGAAACGATATTTGTTTTGTTTTGAAAAGTTTCCTAAATTAAAGTTTCCTCATTTTTAAATCCTTCCCACCAAAGTATTAACAATACATTTAAATATTCCTTAAATTGAATCAACCTTTCATAATTCTAGAGCCTG
Organism: Drosophila robusta; assembly: GCA_035043565.1. Taxonomy (NCBI): domain Eukaryota; kingdom Metazoa; phylum Arthropoda; class Insecta; order Diptera; family Drosophilidae; genus Drosophila; species Drosophila robusta. Next base: position 2,881,817 of record JAWNMW010000583.1, on the reverse strand, counting down.
GTGGGCAGCTCCATAACAGAGATGTTCAACGGCGAATTTCGCTTCCTGTGTCGCATGACCGAGGAAACGGAGCGACTTTGCATCGAAGCTGTCTTCGGGATTGTGGGTCGCAATTGGAACGAGTTCAACAGGGTAAGCAGAACTGAAGGGCCACCAGTTTCGAGCAGTGCATATCATTTGTATATATTTTAGAAAATGTTTCCCGTTGTGCTGGGCCACTATCCGGCTGGCGTGGCTGCCAAGCAGGTCAAGCACTTTATACAGATTATCAAAAGTGGCCGATTCGCGCCATATAGCTATAGCTCCAACAAGAATATGGTGCTCTACAGGGAGCACCTGCCGCCGCGCTACAATCTGAGCCTGGTGACGGTGCCGACGTTTGTCTATTATTCGACCAACGATCTGCTGTGTCATCCGCACGATGTGGAATCCATGTGCGAGGATTTGGGCAATGTGACTGGCAAGTATCTGGTGCCTCTGAAGGAGTTCAATCACATGGATTTCCTCTGGGCGGTCGATGTGCGAAAGCTGCTCTACAATCGCTTGCTCCAAGTGCTGGGCAAGCAGCCGGCGAAGCAGCTGGCGAAGGATGTTGAGGGCGAGGCCAAGGGTCTAAGGATACGAGGTCGGGCAATTGGCCTAGATGCGACCTGATAGCATTGCGTCGAGTGTAGTATTTAATATTTATTTATTTATTTGCCTTTGTTGTGTAGCTTTAAATATGGAATAGATATTTGCATAAAACTGTGCGCTCTTAAATATGCAGCAGACCCGTGCGGGGCGGTTAGCTCCGGCCCGACCGGAAACGGAAGTCAAGTGTTGTTTCTTTTGGCTGACAATGACTTGGCCCAGAAACTGTAGCAGATTTCCCAAGCAGCAGCAGCAGCAGCAGCAGTGGCAACAACAAGTACATGCATTTCTAAGCAGATTTCCTTGAGGAAAATTTCTATTTTCTTATGCACATGCCATTTTCTCAACAGCTGCTGTTGCTGTTGTGGCTTTTGTTGCTGTTGTGCCTGTTGTGCTGTGAGTGACTTCCTAGAGCTGCTTATGCTGCTTTCAGGCCACCAACTCTTGACATTTGCATTTCAGTTTGCCCGGCCATCCAACTAAGCGAAAAGCTGTGTACAAGGCGTAAAAACCGAGTTTTCCCGAGCACAAAAAATCTACTCGCTCCAAATGTGACTAACATTAAGTTGCGTATGGAGACAGAGATTTGTTCTTAAACGGAAAGTGACCTAATATTAAATGCCAGTGTAACAAAGAATAAAACTAACCATGAAAAATAAAACTAAAATAAATTCTTCGCTTTAAGTCAAAATAATATAAATATATAAATAATATAAAATAAATGCTCTTTAGCAACAAAAAGGTAATTGGTATGAATATTTATTCTCCATCAGGATAGGTTAATTTGATGTAACTATAAAAAAATATTCCCATTTTAGCTCGGTTTATATATTTTTTAAAATACAAGTAGATACGACAAGACAATAGTTGATTTAAATACGATGCAAGCTACACGTAAACTATATTATATATTATTATATTAATAACTAAATGCAACCAATCTGAACATTAAATTGGTTGAAATAAATACATTTAAAATATGAAAAGAAAACGCTGTAAAACAGCTCTTAATCTTTATAGAATTTTGTAAATAAATGCAATACGTATTTATTGACAAGTTTTGAGTGTTAACCTTAATCGCTTTTTAATCTTTTCTAATAGACAGGCATTACAGTACACCGTAGGGTCACTTACTTTCATAATCATCAAGTACTATGTACTGCTAAATTGTAATTCTAATCTCGTAAGGCTTAGACAAAAATCAGCAAAGCTATTTCCGATCTAAATGACGTCGAAAGGTTGATTTATATAAACAAAATCGTCTCTGAGAAAAAGAAACAAAAGGAAACAGATAATGGTCGAATTTTGAATGCTCTCAGCGTATAACAATTGAATACATGATTATATGGTTTCTTTTTCTTGGGAATTTCTAATTTATTTGATTACCCCATATTTTTCCCAGTTTTGCTGAGAGCATTAAATATATTTATATATATTTTTTTATTTAGCAGTCCTCTGTAGTTGAGACAACCAGATATCTGGATAACTGAATAAACGAGGATCCGGGTTCGAATCCCAGGCTACTTTACTTTAAATAATAATAATAATATATTTTTGTATACAAGATTAAAAACCATATACTTTTGTATAAATAATAAAAATATAGTTTTTTTTAAAGACAGTGACAAACATAGGTATAAGAAAACAGAAATGTGAGGCATTGGTGTTTATTTCAGTGGTTTATTGGAAATAATATAAGATATATATTATAAACCTAGCATTCCATATATTTTGATTTCAATTCTATATTCTATATAAGAATTATAGCTGTCCTATAATCAAAATTGATTTATAGTACCAAAACAAACTAAAACAAGATTATAATAAAATCTAAAAATAAAAAAGTCGATATTAAATATTTTTTGTATTATTCTTTTTTCAGTTAATGCAATTAATAACTGTTCTCGCATGGCTGACTTCGTTGGGGATCTGTATTTATTTGTATTCATATCTTTGGGACAGAGTATATTTCGAACGAATCGTAGACACTGTATAATATTTAAATGATGATAAATGCCATATTATTGCTTATGGCCCGATCTTGTTGTTGTTGCCGTTGTTGGGTTAATTATCAAAGTTTGCTCCGTCTGACCCGACATCGATCCCGGTTTTCAGAACGTGACTAGAGTTTTGCATTTGCTTGTTAAACGCAGCTCGGTTCCCACTTTGTTTTGATTGTATTTTGTTTTCTATTCTTTTTTTTGTGTTTGTTTTTATTTAATTTTTTTTTAGTTTTGGGTTTTTTGCATTTTGTTGTAAATCGTACTTTCGCAACGCTTCGGCATCTTATAAAAGCTGCGCGTTCTCTAGGAGCCGAAGTCAGTTGGTGGCAATCAAAAGTTCAGATGAGATTGTTTATTGTGCTCAGTGTTTGCGTTGCGTTGGCCTCCGCCGGATATGGAGGCGGCGGTGGTGGCGCCTCTTCCTCGGCATCCGCTTCGGCTAGTTCCAGCGCCGATGCCGGCGGCAAATTTGGCGGCGGCGGCGGCGGTGGCGGTGGCCTTGGCCTTGGCGGCTCAGGCGGCTTAGGACTGGGACTAGGCGCCGACCTGGGTCTGGGCGGTGGCAAGCACGGTGGTGGCGGTGGAGGTCTTGGACTGGGACTTGGAGGTGGAGCCGGAGGTGGCGGTCCCTTTGGTGGCGGCGGCGCTGATGGCGGAGCATCATCCTCAGCTGGTTCCAGTGCCAGCGTTGGCTCCGGACACGGAGGCGGCGGTAGCATTGGCGGCGGAGGCCCTGGATTTGGTGCTGGCGGCGGATTAGGCGGTGGTCATGGAGGCGGCGGCTTCGGTGGAGGATCTGCAGGCGGTGGCCATGGAGGCGGCGGTTTCGGTGGCGGATCAGCAGGCGGTGGCCATGGAGGCGGTGGATTTGCCGGAGGCTCAGCTGGCGGTGGTCATGGAGGCGGTGGCTTCAGCGGTGGATCATTAGGCGGTGGCCATGGAGGCGGCGGATTTGCCGGAGGCTCAGCTGGCGGCGGTCATGGAGGCGGTGGTTTCGGTGGCGGATCAGCAGGAGGCGGTCAGGGAGGCGGTGGCTTCGGCGGTGGATCATTAGGCGGTGGCCATGGAGGCGGCGGATTTGCCGGAGGTTCAGCTGGCGGCGGTCATGGAGGCGGTGGCTTCGGAGGTGGATCAGCAGGCGGCGGTCATGGAGGCGGTGGTCTTGGAGGCGGCGGCTTCGGCGGCGGTGGTCATGGAGGCGGCGGTTTCGCTGGTGGATCAGCAGGCGCTGGCGGATCAGCTGGCGCCGGAGGCGGCGGCTTCGGCGGTGGCCCCGGATTTGGTGGTGGCGGCGCAGGAGGTGGTCATGGCGGCGGCAGTCTGCTTGGCGGTGGCCTCGGAATCGGAATTGGAGGCGGCAAACATGGCGGCGGCGGCTACGGAGGTGGTGGCAAGCACGGTGGCGGCGGCGGCGGCGGCTTTGGAGGTGGCGGCATCGGCGGAGGCATCGGCGGCGGTGGCCACGGTGGTGGTGGCCACGGCGGTGGTGGCTACGGAGGTGGCGGCTACGGCAAAGGTGGTGCCAGTTCCTCAGCATCGGCGTCAGCCACAGCCTCTGCAGGCGGCTACGGTGGCTAATTTATTTCCCTAAGCTTCCCCATTTGCCCCAACTTTATAACGAAAGAGTATTTCCAAGTCACTAAGACATCTCAAATAAATTTCTAATTTTATAATAAAACAATGATTTTCTAACTCTTGTATGATTTGGTTGCGCAATGAGTTTAGGTCAACAATTAGTTGGGCTGTGTGTATTGCGAGGGATCATAAACATTTGAATACCCTGTGCCGGTCCATAAAAATGGATAAGTTGAATGCCGACTGAATCGTAAATAAGCCGGGAGTCCAGGTTAAAGACTAGTATATTGTTGCTAAAATAGTTCAAAATCCAACCTAAGATTAATAAGTATTAAATATATTATATGTATGCTCAAACATTTAACAGGGTATCTCAAAGTCAGATACGTTGCAAAAGTTAATTATTGATGTTTTAACTATTAATTGGCACGTCGAGGGGGGGGGGGCAGATATCAAACCAGTTTGACAGGCTTTATGCAATTCGGTAAGAGCTATTTACCAGAGTGTTTCGTAATTTCCTTCCAGCATCTCGAATAGTTGTAAAATACTTACTCTTTAATTTCATTAGGCAAGTTCTCGGAATTTTGTCGTAAACTTGAGCCAGGTGCCAACCGCGCAAAAGTTATCCTTCTGCTCAACGCATTTTGGCGGTAATATTTCATAAGTTTGCAAACAGTGAAAAGTTTTCATTACAGTTGGGAAGTCACGTGTTATCCTTGAGGAAAACCAACTGTTTATGCAAAAGGCTTTGCGCATGTTGGTGCACATGGCTGGAGGTGAAGTTATCAGAGTGCACTGAAAAAAAGAATTCTTCTATTGAGTCTATTCACAACGGTCTGAAAATCTTAAAAAGATACATATTTTATATTATATACATTAGGAAATATTTAAATGTATATTTTATATTATTGTATGATATACATATATAGGTGTAAAATTGGTTTTATTTAAATTTTATTTTATATTTCAATTCAATTTTTGATAATGAGTTTTTTTAAAGGTTCCTTTAATTTTAAAATGCTTAAAGTCCCACAGATATAACATTAATTATAAGTAACCAAGTAGATTATAGGGCAACGAATAAACTATACTATACGATATAAGATTATTCTATTTTTTATTATTATTAAAACAGTTAGATAAATGTTTGTTTTATCCACAACTTTGCAATAAAAGCTGGACGGTTATCTTTGTATCTATCAATATTGTTGATATTTGAGCTATTGATCATAACAATGGGGTTGCAATGGAGTTTCTAAGCTATTTAAGCTCGCCCCAGTGGAAACTTAAAATAAAAATCATCAAAATATATTTTTAAAATATCTTTTTTTTGAGTGTTTGTCGAAATTTGGCGGCTGTAATTATAGCTGGGAAACTTAAGCCGAAATAAATGGGTCTATTAGAGAGCCTTGCGCGTGGTTTAACGAACTCAAGACATTGATAACATAGTTGGACATATAAATCCTGGTAATGGCGCAGCGCGAAGCCACGACTCAATTGCCGTCTGTGGCATTTAGCAAACATTTATCATTAGGAGGCAAAGTTGCTACGTTGGGAGCAATTTCACTATTGCAAATTGTTGCACACAATGCGGCGGCTGCTTCTAGCAACAAATTGAAATCTTAAGCAAACTTTGTGCAGCCTCAAAGTGCAGTTTTATTGCCACAGCCAAACGGCGGCGGCCAGCCCGGCCAGAAGCGCATCCCGTTGAGCGGGAGAGAGGGACAGATATGCAGAGAGAGAAAGAGATGGCAGTTGTTGGCCGAACAACGTCTGCTGCAAACAGCCATTGGCAATAAACTCAGACCAATTTGCACAAGGACAATGAACCCCTGTGGTGCACTTTACAACATAAAGCGGAAGTGCTCGCGCGGGTTCAAGGGGGGAGCGGTGTGGAGGGAGGGGGGGGGGCAGGGGCACAACAGCGGGAGCCATGAGCTCATCCTGGTCTAGGCCAACAGCTGCTGCTGTTCCTGTTGCTCGTGCTGGCGGTTTGCCACACTGTCGACTGCTGCTTTCAGTTGCTTGTTGCTGTTGCTGTTGCAACAATTGCTGTTGCCACTGTTGGACTTTGTATCGTTGTCGAATTGACAATATTGCGATCCCTTGTTTGCCGCAATTTATGCTAGGCAATAAAATAAATGTGAATGCACATGCGAAATTTCTTTTTATTTGGTAAAGTTTCTGAGCACTACTGATAGTTTCCTGTCTGAAATAGGCAGGGGTATAGATTGATTTCATTTGATGTGTAACTTTTGATATTTAAGACACGTCTTATTCAATAAAGTTACTTATTATTCTTAGTATTCAATTGAATATTTCACATCATATTAAATGATTTTTAGATATTTAAAAACGTACTGAAATTGTGTTGAATGCGCATATTTAAAACATCTTTTAATATGATATTATATTGATATATTGAATATTTGGGCTTTTAAGATACTACTATTTAAGATATTACTATTTATTTTGTTATTGTTCTGCTTAATAAAATTAATGTTGGAATTGAATTCCATAACGCAAATGCAGAGTATTTTGGCGCAGCCTGAAAGTATGCAATTGTTTAAGCGGGCCAATATATGAGAATTTTAATTAAAATTAAATTATTCAAAATGTATCGCATAACGCGCTTGTCGTTTGATGTTGCGTTTGTTCATTAACCGAGCGCCGCATAATTGAAAAGTGGGCGCTGCCGCCAACTAGGCGGGTAATTCAATTTGGCAACCGGAGAGACTCGCCAATAGCCAATAACAATAAACGGTAGCACACAAATGCAAAGTTATGCATTTTGGTCCTAAATGTGGCATCACTGCATATTTTTGCCATGGCAATTCACAGATTTTTAGCCGCTTTTGTTGGGGCTTACATAATTAACATGACGTTAGTTAGTTGGCATTTGGGTATATGGGCGTATTATATCGCAGGGCGGCGGTTGCCTAAATGGGTAATACGATAAAATTACTCCTATAAATTATATGAATTTGATTGCATTTCATAAGCAAATACTATTTTCAATTAAATGCAGTTCATTATGAGAGCATACACAATCTGTAAATACCTCCGACAGCGCGTTCAATTTAATTTTACATTTATTTATTTACTCCAGTTAATATGAAATATGCATGGGAATTATAAATTATATATGGAATTTATGAAAATTTTAATTTATTTACGAAACTCAAAAAAACATACATAACGTATTTACTGATGTGTTCGGTTAAAAAATTTAACTTTCATTTCAAAATTCTAATATCGCATATATTTAATATTTAAGTTTTAAAATATGACCAAAGAATACTTTTAACCATACTTATTTATCTACGCATTTATTTATAGCTAGTCTTATTTGCGTTGTTTACTTTTTAAACCGCGACCATTTAGTCATCATTAATCAAATGTGAAACGTAGAAGTATATATAAAATGCGTGTGATTCTTTTTGATCACGATTCTGAACGAGCTGAAATTAAAAACTAACAACAATCTAACTCAAATGTGTATTATAAAAAAATACCAAATTTAAATATTAAATTTCTTAAAAGCAAAACATTAAAGCGAAATGAAGGAATAAATAGCATCAGCGTATCTGATCTATTATGCTTAATGAAATGACAAATCATAAACCGACTTAATGCAAACTTATATAAAATAAAGTCTTTGTTATTGTAAATTTTAAACCTCCAACTTTTTAGTTACATTTTTTAACAATTATGTTACCATTTAATTAAACAATGTATAAAAATAATGTATATATATATATGTATATATATATATTTTTTTTGTCAACAACATAGTTTTAGAAGCAATATTTATAATAAATTAGGATCATAAATCATATGTTGAACCAATAAGTCAACAAAAACGAAAATGTACAAAAATAATATAAAAAAAATGCCGCACGCTTATATAAATTAACAAAAAAGAAACATTATAAATTAATTTGGCAAAAGAAATTATGCAGAAAAAACATAAAGAAAAAAATGGTTTTGCAAACAGGTTAGTCTGAAACATTTATGCCAGGCTTCAATATGCTAATATTTGTTTGGGCGCCAGTTTGCATAAATAAATAAACAGACTTGTGACAAATTTGAAAGCAGAGAAATTAGCCAAAGCTTTGATTACATTTTCGGTTTAAAGCTGTTTGAATAAACATTTGAATTAAGTGCATCTATTATACAGCCTGTTTATGACAATGGTTATATGAGCAAACAGTTTAGATTTTGAAAGGCCGGCATTGGATCTTTTCCGTTGGACTTCCCCGGCACTTTGGTGCTAATTGCGTATACGTATTTTGTTTATGTCTATTTATCCAACATTCGACCAAAAAATCACAAATATCTAACAAATTTTCATCAGGTGGAAAACCCCTCAGCGTATGAGTCGTACAGCTGCGTTTTGTTGTTCTACCTGGCTACTCACATGTGATCTTTCGTATTTCGCAATGACGACATTGTAACTGGTTTAGCTATATAATTGTATACTAGATCGATTTGATCGAGAATGTTTTGATTGCTGTTTGGTAATTAACAATTGCATATTAAACATTTTCAAACTTGTCTTCTTTATCTGCTTCTCCGTCTATTAAGTTTGCTCGTTTTTATACGTTTTATTGTTTATAATAAGATTATTTGTATACCCTTTACTCTATTAAAATATCAGAGACTGTATGAGCTAGATTTGGATTTGGGTTACCCTTGCAAATATATAATTTATTTAAAATGTAAAGTTTTCTTTTACACAACTATATAAAACATTAAATAGAAAATAAAATATAACTGTAAATTTGTACAGGAATAATATCTGGTTACAGGGCATTAGTTAGTCAAGTATGCAATGCTTGTAACATTATTTACATCAAACTATACTATATTTACTTGTATTTATTACCAAGGTATTTAATTTTTCAGTTTGCCAACGCAATTTATTACGAGATTATTTTCTCACTTGTATTATAAAGGCATTTGTAGCTATTTTCCCGAGAATAGAATACGCTTAGAGATGTCGCATTGACAACAACCTTGTAATATACTCTTAAATTATTGTTTTATCGCAATTCATTAACACCTTAATACATGCAACGGCTTAGCTTTTACCAGCTTAGAATATTATTTGCATACTACAAAAAATACTATATAGAGTTGAGTAATATTATCTATTTCTCGTCCATGAATGGGGCCTAATAGTTTACTCATAGCTAATTAGAAACTAGTTATTAGATGTGGAGAAGGAAGAAAAGTGAGAGTGCCTTTGGGTGCATGCAATATCTGAAGAGGAATCGCAAAATATTTGTTTTATTTCTTTTTATTTCTTTTAAACAACAAAAATCAATAGAGGAACATGGATGAATAATAGTATGAAAAAATTTATTTTCGTACAGATCGCATTCCACAAAATTGTTTGGTATCGTTTATTTGGTACCTTAAGCGAAACTTGAGTATTTAAGCATTCTATATACACATGGAATACATTTTAAAATGAAATTTTTATTTATTTAACTAGTATCTAGGACAGTATAACAGATGTAATATAAAATATAATAAATCAAGTAATTGGCAGTATGGTTAAAATAAATACTCTCTGCTTATGTGTAATAATTAATAATATTGTGAACTCAGCTTTATACGAATATTGAGTATTATAGTAAGATAAAACCTTCTTACGTATTTACATATAAATATACATATACAGATTTGTAAAAAAGTGTGCAATGATATGTGCGACATGCAAATTGGCCAACTTCGGTCTCTGCCGTTTTGCCGGATTTAATTTTTGTCATTAGTTGTAGGCCGGATTTAGTAAGCTTAAAAAATATATGCTGGTGTTCAGAAAACTTAAATGGGAAATGTCTTTCCTCCTAGTATAATATATAAAGGAGCACATTCGAATAATAATACCAATATCGAAGCACGACACGTTCACATCTCTAGTGACCAATAACTCATATCAACTGTTCGGCAAACATGTTTTCAGATCTATCTTTCTAGACGTTCTGAGTCCGCATACAAAATGAACCGAGTCCGAATTTATTTTTATCGAAATAAAATCTGTTTTCTATTATTTGTTTGGTTTGTAACGACGCCATAGAAACCGCTCTGGCAATAAAGGCGAATAAACTCTTCAAGATGAACTTGTCAATTGACTAGAATTTGCCATAAGGTAGATATATACATATGTACATATATATGGGGGGAATTCCTCATATGAGGAAGATCACACAAATATTGTTGACTGTCGAGATCAATAAGCCACTTGTAAGCAAACACAACATTGTTATTAAGGTTAAAATCCACGAGTGAATACCTTATCTATCGTGATTGTACATAATTATGAATTATAATTTTGTTGCTCTAAAGTTGTCGTCTTGGGATTCACCCGGTCAAGTGACAGACCAGAGCCGGCTCACAAAGTGAAACGGATAATGATGTTCATAATGAAGTCGAAGCTGATAATTAGAAATAAAAGCAAAGAAAACCGGTAACTGGAGATGACCGAACTCCATGCGTTATTCCATTGACCACACACACACACACACACCCACACACACACAACCCACACACACACAACCCACCAACGAGTGCGAGCGTTTCACGTTCACGCACGCCGTATAAATATTTTGGTGTTTGGGCAGAAGTTCATCAGTTGGATTGTTCCCTGGCTGTAGTAAACAACGATTCGAGCAATATGAAGACTTTGATTGTGCTGGCCCTCTTGATAGCTGCCGCGGCGGCACTGCCTCAATTTGGATTCAGTAACCCTTACGGCGGCTTCGGCGGCGGCGGCTTCGGCGGCGGCGGCTTCGGCGGTAGACCCGGTGGCTTCGGCGGTAGACCCGGGGGCTTCGGTGGACCCGGTTTCGGTGGACCCGGTTATGGCGGTGGCTACGGTGGACCCGGTGGCTTCGGTGGACCCGGTTTTGGCGGTGGCTTCGGCGGTGGTAGACCCGGCGGTTTTGGCGGCGGCGGCGGTCGTGGCGGTGGCGGCGGTGCTTCCTCTGCTTCAGCTTCGTCCAGTGCATCAGCAGCTGGCGGTGGTGCCGCCTCAGCTTCCGCCTCCTCGTCAGCTGCTGGAAACGGCTTCCGTGGCTAAAATGCCAGCGTCTGTGCTCAGTGCACCGACACGAGATTACAAAACTTGTATCTAGCTAATTTTAAGTTATGTTTAAAAAGTCTGAAAATTAAAAAAAAAATTAAAACCATTCTGCTGACTATTAAGTCCCACATATGTTTCTAGAAAGGGTTGGGCAAATCAGTGGCGGTGGCAGGGGCTTTTGGAGGTTAGCCACCCGCCCATCTCACTTCTAAATTTATATTAGGAATTTTGTAAAAAAAAAAACAAAGCGGCAATCTTCCAATATTTTTATATTAATCAAAATATTTGTTTTAGGTTTCGCAGCCCAGCAGCCTAAATATTACACATATACAGACTCATCTTTACGTTCGCAATGTCTAAAATTAAATGAATATACTCTCCGCATGGATGTAAAAGCATAATCTATAATGTGGTCATCGTAACAAACTAATCATTTTTTATTTTCGTGACAAGCCAAAAGCTCGACACGCGCACATCTCAATTGCGTCGCGACTGTTCTCCAAAACCTCTTCAGGTTTTGGCGCATTGTTAACCCAAATATCCAATTAGTTGATTTGAAAGCTATTTCTTTTCTATTTGTTATTTAATGACGTCATAAATGCCGCCAAAAGAAGCAAATAAAACTACTTGTTTGAGGTTAAAAAAAAAAGTTCCAAATAGATGAAGGCATAAAAAGATAACAGTTTTAGTAGGAAAGTAAGAGAGAGGGTTCCTTCGGATATATAGTTCGAAGAGGTTGTTTTACTTGAAGTGTTTAAATCATTTTTCAATAGAACTGCATTCGCTGAGATCCATTTTCAATCAATTATCATGATATGGCAATTTTGTATTCCCGTTAAACGTATTAATACAAATATTGTATAAAACCTGTATTTACATAGCAATAATTCACAATTATTCACTTGATTAATAACATTTGATAGACATAATTATGCCAGTATAGCTCTTAAATTGTTCGGGGAGTCACTTTTTCAATCGTAACCAAAAATACGCTGTTGTTTTTTGGATCGATAAACTCGAAATGTTAAAGCCGATAGGAAAAGATTCTAATAGTTTACTAGGCTTTCATCACTTCAACATTTTATAGGCATTGAAAAGCAAATTAAGAGTAATTGCTGCTAAATTTTAAATTAAATTAAATGTATTTTCGTGTCTTATCCGATAAAGTCCTTTGCACGTATTAAATATTAGTTCTCCATTTCTGTTTTTCAACTCGTTTCTTTAATGTCGGCTTAGGGTATCGCCTAGTCGAGTTCGTTATCTTTTGGTGACGTCGATGGTGTTGATGACGCCGGTGATGCAGGCGTAGCTAATAACTACAATTAAGACGTATAAAGCGGGTAAATAACTTAAGGTGCTCGAACTGAGAACACGGGCATTGCATTAATCACTTGATCACAACTGATCAGTGCGATCGTTTTACGTTAACTCTCCGCGTATAAATAGTTAAGAAGGTTCGGCATAGGTCAGTTTGCCTGGTACCTGCCTTGCGTTAACAACAGCTCCATTAATCGATCCGAGCAAACATGAGAATTCTATTTGTGCTTGTCCTGCTAATTGCTGCCGTGGCTGCAATGCCTCAGCACGGCTTCACCGGCGGACGTCAATTTGGCGGTGGAGGATTCCATAAATTCGGCGGCGGCAGAGGCGGCGGTGGCCGCGGCGGTGGCGGTGGCGGTGGCCGTGGCGGCGGTGGCAGCTCTGCATCTGCTGCGGCCGCCTCCAGTGCAGCAGGGAACGGCGCTGCCTCAGCTTCTGCATCTGCGTCTGCTGCAGCATCAGGTGGCGGTCGCTCCCGTGGTTAACATTGTGCAAAATGTGCCACGCCCACCGAAACGAGATTACAAATTGTTGATTTAATTATTGCTAAGTTATGCTTATGTTTGGATATAACAAATTGTTAATAAAAAATGTTTTGTATTGAAAAGTCAACTTTAACAAATATTGAAGAGCTCTATATATATATTCTTGATCAAGACGATAAGCTCTCCGACTGTCCGTCCGTCTGGCCGTCTAGACGAAACTACAAAAGCTAGAGACATCAACCTTTCGACTATAGATTCTTCTCTACCATGCGCAGAACGAGTTTATAATTTATTTTCGATGACTTCCTCCGTTTCATTAATATCGATAAAAATTGATTATTTAATTCGGACTTTGGATACCTGCCCACATTCGCCCAATAAATGAAATAACACAGTTCAAATACTACAGTTGAGTACTTTCGTTTCTACATAGAATTAATGCACTCGTTAAGTACTGAAAATTTCATTAAAATAAAATTAAAATGCTCGCAGCTGGGTTCAGGTTATCTCCTTTCGACTGAGCATTCTTCTTCTTTTTTAGAAGTGTAAAAATGCCTTCGAATCCAATTTAAAACTGAAAGATGGGATTCTATTCAAAAATAGAAAACACACTAACGAATTTCATAGTCAACTTATCTCATTATTCTTAATTGAAATATATAGTAAAGTGGTCCATCAAGAGTCTGACATTTCATGACAACGCTTTAATACGCTCTGAAAAATATAGTTCGTCTGTTGTTATTGGGAAGTAAAACTGAACAGCCGTTTCTATAGCTGTTTGTTTATATTTCAGCTTCATTTATTTTGCTTTGTATGAATTACTAATCGTATTCTATAAAAGTTGCATAAAAAGCGCGTTAATTTCGGCATATATGTGAGAACAGCAATAAAAATATTCGCACATACGAGTTTCTGGCTACGCTTCAGGTATTGTTTGGGAAACTTGAAAAGTTCTCCAGGTAGGCGACAGTTTAGTTACGTACAGTTGAGTAATATCGAGGATATATTTGTTTGTAATATCGGGTGTAACCGACGGCGTAATACTCGTTCACAGTATAATAACAGCTTAACACAGTCGAAAACGGTCTTAGTTAAATTCGCCGTCAGTTGGCAAAAATCTGTCGCACTAATAGATAAGTAAATATATCGGCAAAAAAAAAATAGCGTTAATGCGGACGGATATTACACAAACCCAATATACTCTTTTCACTTTGTCAACGAGTTTAAAAATGTATTTGAAGTATGTTATTTAATTGGCAGCTTCTTTATCATGTTTTTCCAATAGCATTGGAAAATAATCCTGAAAATAATCATGTACGTATATAAAAGTCCTGCTTTTGTAGAATTAAAGTCAAATACTATAGGACGATGAAAACTGTGAATAATTCGTTCTTTGCGCTATCCAAGAAAAAGCCTAGAGTATTCTGCGTTTGTTATTCAACAACTTTCACAAAATTTAACGTTGCATATTTTTCGGAGCACAATTCATATTTTAATATAACTTTATTTTTTGGTAGTCCCAAAAGTATACAAATATATCTCATTTTTCGATCGTCTGATTATTCAAATTTGATGAATAAACTTTCAATATTAGCTATAGGAACTGTTTTTTTTTTCAGTTTCCAAAAGCTTATCGCAAACATCTGATTTAATTATACAGTTGTAAAATAAGATTCTAATTCTCAAAAAACGTAAACAAAAATCTATTGTGTAGACATAACTAATATAAACAAATTCTAATCGCTAGCCTAGTCCAGTATTTAGTCTGTATAAATTAACATATGTTAGGTTTGATCAGCTAAATATTCTGCCATAGCAAATATAAACAAAAGACAAAAATAAAAAGTATGGAAAATTTTTTCAAAGTTCTTTTATAATTAAAAACTTGAAATAGGACAACATTATAATGTTCAGTTTTTTTTATTTTTGAATTCAACTCAAGACTAACAGGGAGTAGGGGCGCGTCCAAGTTCTGATATCGAGGATGACATTGGGGCCAGGAACTAACACAATAGATGATAACCGGTTATTAAGCCCGATCAGTGGGGAGAAGGGTACAGGCCTCATGTCACAGTCATTTATGGGCCATCTAATTGACAATATGAATTCGCTTGGTGATCACCGTTGTTTGTTTTGTTCTGATTGTTATTGTTGTTGTTACGAATCCAAACCCGAATCGCTGACGTTGTATAATACTAATAAAGTCTCAAAATTGTTTATGTGTTTCGGTACATCACCATAATGCACTAGTGATCTCTCTTTTACTCTCTCTATCTCCCTCCTTATTTCTCGTCAGCTGGTTGAAGCTGGGGTGTCTAGGCGGCCTGGCTCTGAGTTGTATAAAAGCCGCCGCTTCTCGGTTGTTGAGCCAAGTTTGTGAAGCCAACTCAAAGCCTCACAATGAAACTGTTCATCGTTCTCTCCGTGCTGGTGGCCGTGGCCTCGGCCTTGCCTCAATTTGGATCTAGCAATGCCAATGCTAATGCTAACGCACAAAGTTCATCCCAAGGAGGTGGTGGCTTCGGCGGTAGACCCGGATTCGGTGGTGGTGGCTTCGGCGGTGGTGGCCACAGGGGTGGCTTCGGCGGTAGACCCGGATTCGGAGGTGGTGGCTTCGGACCCGGTGGTGGCTTCGGCGGACACGGTGGTGGCTTCGGCGGTGGACCCGGTGGTGGCTTCGGCGGTGGACCCGGTGGTGGCTTCGGCGGTAGCAGCAGCTCAGCCTCTGCCAGCGCCTCAGCTAACGCCAATTCCAACAACAACCATTATGGATAAAACTGAGAAGACTTGTGTATGTGAAATATTTAAAGAAATGACAAATGTGAATAAATAATCAGAAAAGTAAAAGTTAATTTCATCGTTGAATTAATTAACTAACAAAATTGGTTTTTTCAATATCTTCAAAAATATATATGCATATAAAGAGTCGTGCGGGTCATGGGAGATAGGTTGCCGCAGTGCACGTTATATAAGGAAAACTGAAGAATAAGATTTTGCCAAATTTGGTGACTTGATTTTAAATTGGGGGAGTTATATATTTGTGGCATTTGCCAGGTTCAAACGGGCTTAGTCAAAAAATCGCAGCACTCCATCAGACGCGAATATATACGACTATACATTCCAAGTTTTAGTCTCAAAGTCTCGAACATTGCACAAACCGAATATACTCTTTTCCCTTTGTGAAGCAGTATTGACATGACAATGAATAAGAATATATATACTGTATAGTGTCAGAGATACCTCCTTCTGTCTGTTACTTACATTTGCTGAAAACCATTTTACCTTTTTACGCATATTCAATGAGTTCAGGGCCCCTTACTTGTTTTTAATATACTTGTATTAATACATGTACTACTTTAAATATTTCATAAAATGATTCTTTTATTTTGAGTCATTTTAGAGGTGACTCTAGTTCTAAATTTGTTGGAAATATGGATTTACTCTAGTTACCCGCCCACAAGATATGTGGATTTTGTGAATTTACCACGTTCTTTTATATTTTCCAAATTTCAAATTTGGAAATTGCCCTCATACGGACAGACGGTGTGCCCTATATCTGAGTTGTTGAACGTCCTTACGTCCTGTTCGCTTCGGACAGTCCGACAAATCCTGAGCCAGCGGCTCCACTTTCGCCGGCAACACAGCAACCCTTAGTCAATCTCAATGTCCTCTATAGCTTACAGATTAGCGCATGTTCGAAATGTGTTAAAATGTAAATGTAAAAGCCTTAGCTTTTAAATAAAACTCCAACCATAAGGTTTCATCTATTCGGAAGACGAATCGCTGTGTTGCAGCAGGCCCTTTACGATTGTTTTAGACACATTTCAGGAATATTTAGTACTTAATTACAATTGCACTGAAAACCCTGACCCTAAATAACCTGCCAGGTCCAGAATCGAATGGTCATTTAGTCTGAAGCACAAAACCGTATCACCACCAATCCGGAAACATTCCCTAAATAATGTGTGCATCCGAATTAGCTTTTGAGTTTGCTGACACGAGTTTAATATAGAACTCAACTTTAACGGATCTTATCTTCGTTGATAATTAAAATCTTGATATAAGGACAAATTAACTGAATTTAGATTATGATGCTTTGTGTGTGTGTTTTATGATTCTTTTAAATGGTTTAAATTCTGGCATCGAGGATAATGAGGCGAGGAACTAACACAATAGATGATAACTAACCGGTTACTGTGCTTGACCAGCGGGGAGTGGATTACACGTCCCAGGTCATAGTCATAATTTACAATTTACTTTGACTTGAGTAATTAACTCATTGCTGTTGCTTCGGTTCTGGTTGTTTGTATACTCGTTCACGAAGTGAAAAGAGTATATGCGTTTGTGCAATGTCGGCCTTGCTGTTCGTACATTTGTCCGAATGAACGCAATTTATTTAACCGACATTGAAGCTAGGGACTTGAAACTTCGAATATACACTCGTGTTTGCCCGTGTTAGGATTTTTGTGACACGCGCACTGGGAGGCTGGCAAATCGATAACATGATGAATGCAAATCGATAACAAGTGAAAATCCCCCACAATATTAAAGTTAGAGTCACCAAAGATTGCGATCTTGATATCCCGGCCACGCCCACTAGAACACCTCTCAGCACTTCACCGAAATGGCTTTATCTCACAGTTTTGAGCTAGTGGCTCCATATTCGGAACATATACTACTGGACAGAGAAAAATCTCGCGGCCATGCCACTTATGTTCATGATATTTTATAAAAAAAAAACAAAAATAAATAATAATGAATAATTTTGAAATGCAGAATCAGTCTACGGAAGGAACCATGAACAAAATGGCATCAGACGTGGAAATCGGTTAAGTTTTGACAAAGTTATGGACGTTTGAAGTATGGGAGCTTTGGATCCGAGAGCTTTACATGTAAAAATGTTTGTACATTTTGGCAGGATTTTTCAGAACAAGTTTGACTCATTTCTACATCTCCCACAATTTTAAATTCAAATTGGATACTTCACCCAAAATATTGAAAGTGTGATATTTTCAGGATGTTCGGCTCGGAGTACAGAGTATCGCCTTATCGGGGATTTCCGTTTAGAGCACTTACTTATTGCGTCTGTAAATGGGTTATCTGCTTGCGTTCATCACCATAATGCCATTTCTCGGTCTGAATCTTCTCTCTATCATTATTCATATCTCTACCAGCTGGTTGATCAAAGATTAGGATATTTGGGCTCTGAGTTGTATAAAAGCCGCCGCTCGTCGGTCGCTGAGCCAAGTTTGTGAGGCCAACTCAGAGGCTCGCTATGAAACTGTTAATTGCTGTCTCCGTGCTGGTGGCCGTGGCATCGGCCATGCCGCAACGTGGCAGAGGGAATACAAACGCACAATCTCCTGGCGGTGGTGGTAGGCCTCGATGTCGGCCAGGCTCCGGCTTCGGAGGTGGTGGCTTCGGAGGTGGAGGAGGTGGTGGCTTCGGCGGTGGAGCAGGTGGTGGCTTTGGATTTGGAGGTGGATCCGGATTTGGAGGTGGTGGCTCCGGCGGTGGACTATGTGGTGGTGGATTTGGAGGAGGTACTGGCGTCGGCGGTGACTTCGACGGTGCAATAGGTGGGGGCTTCCTTGGATCCGGATTAGTAACTACTGCCCTTGGCGGTAGACCACGTGGTAGCGCCAGTGCATCCGCTGGAGCCTCAGCCAGCGGCCACTTCGGAAGTATTCGCGGATGACCCGGCGGCAACTCCTGAGACCCTAGCTAAGCGTCCAACCAATAAATTACATTTTACTCAATTTAAGATAAATGTCTGCCTCAATTTTTGTATATATAAATATGTACAATGTATATTTATACACTACATATATATAAATAGGCGTGTGGGTCTCAGTAGATGAGATGTCCAAGAGCACACTAGAAGATCGTATGGAGGTGGAGTATGGAAGTAATTGTGTCTTAGCCACAGACCAAATAACGTTATAATGTTTTGCAAGAAGGCTCAAACAGTAAGAACTCTGTTTGCAGTTGCATTAACACAAAAACCAGAGTATTGCGTAATAACGTAACGTTATAAATATTTTGTTGGATTTTTTCTGCTTAAAAACTTAATTAACAAAAGTGTAATCAAGAGCTACTAACTTCAAGTACTATAGTACTACTTATATATATATAGTAATTATATCTGTTGGTTGAAGTACATATTTTTAAAAGTATAAATAACCAACTAAAAATCACATCGATTTTGATATAAGCTACATTAATAATTCGAAATATACACTGTTATTATTGTGATAAACACATTTCTGATTGATTCAAAATGTTTTGCTCATTTTAAGACAATAGGTAATTAAGGCTATCCCATCAAATTGTCCACGCTAATGTAAATTAAAATCCTTAATGAAAAAGAAAAAATAATAAATAAAAAATTTGCAGAAGATTGAATACCCTTGGCAAAAGCTAAATTTTACGTATGTTCTGTTTGGAGCAAGGAGATTCATTTGCATAGAAACAAACAGACAGATTGATAAAGCTATATTGACTCCGCTTATTGCTCTGATCAATAATATGCATACCGTTATGGGATTGAAAATGTCGTCTTCAGTTTTGTGACAAAATTTCAATATCCTCTGGAAGGGTATAAAAAGTTGACTAGGCAAAAAATTTTAAATTAACTAATAATAAAAGCAAATCATTCTCAGGTCAGTAAAATTTTAAATATTTAAAGTTTCATTAGCTAAATAAATTTCTGGAATAATTAAGCAAAGAGAATCAATGTTAATTAAGACCTGACTTTTGCATCAGCTTTCGAAATGGAAAGAAAAACAAAATTGTATACTCGATGGAGCTGTGAATTTTGGTTCAGCAAACTAGTTTCTTGAACTAGTTGGTATGAAGTTTGTTGTTATTTAGCATAAGAACTTAAGAAGCGTATTTTTAAGTAATAAAATCATATTTTTATATCACCTAATCTGCACATTAAAAATGGTCAAAAGGGTATAATGGTTTTGGGCTAAAATATAATATGCATCAGTAGCCGAGTTGTTTTAGCCACGCTCGTCTGGCATTTCTGAGTCGGGCACTCCCTCGCTATTTTTGTTAGAGAGTGTAGAGTGAGGTTATCTTACGCTTACAAGCTGTTTATTGACGCCGATTTCTTAAAGTTCTTTGATAATTAAAAACTTGATATAAGGCCAAATTCATTAAATTCAGATTATTTTTTGATGTTTTTTAAGCCAGTTGTTTTTATTATTTGAAGCCAGTTGAGTTTTTTATGCAAACACAGCTCAAGACTGACAAGGAGCAGGGGCCACCGCCGAGTTCTGGTAACGATGGTGATGGTTATGGCGATAGGGCGAGGGAGTGCACAATAGATGATAACTAACCGGTTATTGTGCCTGGACAGCGGGGAGAAGGGAGGAGGCCTCACGTCATTGTCATTTATGGGCCAGCTAATTGATAATACAAATTCGCTTTAGCGATCATTTAGTAGTTGTTGATTTTGTTGTTGTTAGCGAATCTGAAACCGAATCTCTGACGCTGCACAAAGCGAATAGTGTCTCCGTTTGTGTGTTTGGGTATCATCATGCACTAATGATCTCTCTTTCTCGCGCTCTCTCTTTTTTTCTATTTCTTGCCGGCTGGTTGAAGGTAGGCGAGGGTGTCTCGGCTACCCGGCTCTGAGTTGTATAAAAGCCGCCGCTTCTCGGTTGTTGAGCCAAGTTTGTGAAGCCAACTCAAAGCCTCACCATGAAACTGTTCATCGTTCTCTCCGTCCTGGTGGTCGTGGCCTCGGCCCTGCCGCAACCTAACCGCAATGGTGGCGTCGCTACCGCCGATGCCAATGCTGCTGCCACCGCACAAACAGTTGGCGGTAATGGTGGTCGCCCAGGATTCGGAGGTGGTGGCTTCGGCGGTGGACCCGTTAACGGAGGTGGTGGCTTCGGCGGTAGACCCGGCAACGGAGGTGGTGGCTTCGGCGGTGGACCCGGCAACGGAGGTGGTGGCTTCGGCGGTAGACCCGGCAACGGAGGTGGTGGCTTCGGCGGTGGCGGCTCCGGCGGATCAGCCTCTGCCAGTGCCTCGTCAACCGCCAACGCCTCTACCAAGGGCAGTGGTAGCTCCAACGCCAGCGCGACTTCTAGCGCGAGTGCCGGTGGTCGCGGCTAAGCCTGATAAGATTTGACGTGTGCATCTGAAATGATCGAAGCAATAACAAATGTGAATAAAAAACCAAGGAAGTAAAAATAATCAAAGACAACTGTTTGTTTCATTTATTGATTATGATTATAATTCTCGTATGTATAGATATGTATATATTATACATATGTTTAAGCAAGCGTCCCGCTCTTAGTAGAGAGTTGCCTCAGTCCCGATACATTAGGGGCACTGAAGAACAAGGATGCGGGCTCGAATATTTGAGAGTTAATAACGAAGAGCCCAAAATATTATAATATATATAAAATAAAAATAATAAATGTGAGTGTAACTATACGAGTCAATTTATATATTCACTTAAGGTGGTTGAAGATAAATCGGTCTGAATAAAATAATTTGTTACGCTTTGAACTACTTACACCCACGTAATAATACGTTAAATAAATATAATTATATTTTCCATAAGATACTGAACTATCTATATATAGAACCACTACGATTTATACAAATATAAATCTTTAAATATTTAAAAAAAAAACTGTCAACGAAAAAATATACAATGTATAAAATGTTATATATAGTATAAGTAACTTTCTGTTACCGATACATTAAAATAGCACTGACTAAAGCCAGTTAAACAGTCTGGAACTCAAATTTAGTCACTAGGCTTATTAAGTCGTGTACTTTGCTAAGTCATCTTGTGAATATTGAACATTGAACAAATATGTTCGATAACTATCAGGAAACCAGATCTCAAATCTTATGATCGATGTGAGATAACGCACATCACGTCCGCCAAAATACAACGCATAACATGTAAATGGGTTTTAAATTTTTAAACATTTCTTATTTATGAAGCCAGCTACAAATTTAAAGTTTTATGTGGAAAATTACGGAAGAGCTTTGCTAAGGGACAAATAAATAAAACTGTATAAGTTCAAAGTTTTGAAGGCCTTGCTAGGGTTCCTGTGGTTATCAGATTACAGGAAAAACCGGTGAAACGGCTTGGCTGTTAATAAATAAAATGCAAATCATTTGATAACAATAATTTAAATAGAATACAAATATGAGACTTGCTAGAGCATAACAATCTTCAAGCACAGACACATCACACCTCAATATAATTCTTTGATTTTCTATAATTTTACGTTTAAAAAGAACCGCAAGAAAAGTACCCAAAGCTTAGTATACACAAAGACGTCAATTGAAACCAAACAAAGCTCACTCAACTGGCAAAAAGAAAAAAAACCACCTGGAAAAAAGTGGAGAGCCGATAAATATCAATATAATTTTAATATATAAGTAGTCTTCTACAACCGGTTTGAGAGAAATCCAGTGCAGATTTAGATCGCTTGTTTGTCTCAAAAGATTTGCACACTTTCCTTCAGACGACAATCCAATTTGCTTAGCTTGGCTCCGTTATCGGCCCCTAATGTTATCATAACTGCTTTTCTGAAGTTCGTCTATATGTATGTATGCTAATCGATAATGATGTCTGGTTTAAGCCAGACTTTTGTATTTCACCCTTTAGTCTTATAAAAGCTGAAATCTCTAGCACAGTTGACAAGTTCGTTATTTGACTCCATACAGTTTGGTCATGAAGCTTTTCGTCGCACTCAGCATCATGCTGGCCGTGGCCGCAGCAGCACCACAATTTGGCAGCGGTGATGCCAATGCCAATGCTGATGCCAATGCCCAGTCTCAAGGAGCAGGCGACTTTGGCGGCTTTGGCGGACAAGGTGGCTTTGGGGGTCATGGGGGACATGGCGGACACCACGGACACCACGGACATCGCGGACATGGCGGACATCGTGGACAAGGCGGCTTCGGTGGTCCCGGAGGAGGCTTCGGCGCTCCCGAAGGTGGTTTCGGTGGTCCCGGCGGAGGCTTCGGTGGTCCCGAAGGTGGTTTTGGTGGTCCCGGCGGTGGCTTCGGCGGTCCCGAAGGTGGTTTCGGTAGTCCCGAAGGTGGTTTCGGTGGTCCCGGAGGTGGTTTCGGTGGTCCCGGAGGTGGTTTCGGTGGTCCCGGAGGTGGTTTCGGTGGTCCCGGTGGCTTCGGTGACAGCAGCGCCAACGCGAATGCTAATTCCAATGCCGTTGCCAATGGCGGCGGTTTCGGCAACTTTGGCGGCTCCAATGCCAATGCCAATTCTCAAGCCACTGCCAACTCGAACGGTGGTTTCGGCGGCGCCAACGCGAAAGCCTCTTCCAGCGCCAGCTCCACATCCAATGGCGGTGGCCTAGCCAGTGCCACATCTAATGCATCCGCATCTGCCAACGCTAGAAAATAAATAGTTCGATATTCGACAAATGAACGTTAACAGCAAATGCGTTTCTCAGTAACTTAGCTTATTATTTACAAATTAAATATGAAAAAAACATTTTAAGAAATCTGTGCTGAACTTTAAAGGTTATTCACAGGGTGTTTCAATTCATTTGAAATTCTTGTTTATCATTTTCTACTTCTCTCTTTATGAGTGCACAACAAACATTGATTAGCAATTGGGTGTGAGTTTTCTCATCTATATTCTATACTATAAGCATCTGTTTCGACTGCCAAAATTAGCCAGAAATGCGCCAATCCAACGCTTGGCGCTGAGGTACATCATTTGCTGCTAGGGATCATAAAGTTTTGGAGAAGTATATACATATGTATGTCTGCATAACGGGTTTTTTTTTGTTTGTAAACAAATCTACAAGCAAATGCTACCCATACACTTAAATGAAACCACTTTGGAGATATCGCCAAAATTCAATTTAGCACTAATAAATAAAAAGTATTTTATTCAGTCTGAAAAAATGTGATTCACAATAAATGCAAATTTAAAAAAAAACACCCTGTAATATGAAATGTAATGTAAAATTTAAGGTTAGACAAAAAAAAACACCACAGCAAACACACAGAGAGAATAGGAATGCAAATTCTAATCTCAAATATTAATATTTTTCCGTTCCTCAATAATTCGAATATTAAATAATAAGTTTCGTTGCTCTTTCTAAAACAAGTTCATTTAAAATTACTATAAATTTCGTTAATATTCATATATATATGTAAATTACCTAATCAGGGAGATGATATGCATATTATTAGCCGTAACTACTAGAAATTTAGTTTATTAATTTTTTTTATTAAGATTTTTATTTTGTTAATATAAAAGTAACATATTGATAGAAGTATAATAATAATGATTAAGAATGACATTGAAATTATCGCGATCGGCCAGAAAAGATATGGGTAAAAGTGGGCAAAGGTCGATCTTTTTATCAACAGGTACAGTATTTTTTCGTCTCCAGCAATATGGTTAGCTTGAGATCTTCAAGGATTTAAGCCGGCCAAATCGAATTCAACACAGGATTTTCTTTTAAAATATTTGTACAAAGCAATAGCCCACAAAAGTAATAAACTTTTACCTGAACAGAACCATATTTTAGTAAGAAATGATTTGGTTTTTTTTTATTATTGACTAACAATGAGAATTTACTAAAAAAAATAACTTTATGTTTCATTAATAATTGATAATCAAGAGTTTATTGATGTGAGAAACCAGTTTCACCAACCGAAGCTTAAGGTAAGGCATTGGTTCAAACATTTTTAGTTTTCAGCCGTGTATATATAATTTTCATAGCCCTAATCAAGTTTAGTTCAATAACTGTAATCAGTCGACAGAATATGGTTATGTTTTGGATAAAATGCGATATACGGAATATACATGTCTGTTTATTTGGGAACAGTTTCCTGATATCATAACTGGTTAACTGTTTAAACGTTAAGCATATACGAGAATGGTTTTTAGAGTCTGTTCTAATCCATCCCGAAAGCTGCGCATGTTTGTTCTTGAAATGTGAGTTAAATCACAATATTTATTAAGATGTTGAACGACCCTATTGTTTATTAATATTATGTTCCCACTAATGATGCAAATTGCTTAAGCAAATCTAAGCAATAAATTTTGGAATGAAACGGGTTCTGGAAGCAGCAGCTGTTGTGCAGAAATGCAAATTTGTTTTTCGCTACCGCACAAATTATTTTAAACAGTTGTCGATGTCTGAAATTGTCAAGTGACTGGTCACACTTGAAAGAGAAACCGAATATATTTAATTAACTCTGTTGTTTGTCAAGATTTGCTTGACAAATAACTTCAACTATCCGAATAAATTAACGATCAACAAAATAAGACAAAACGACTGCACTTTAGTCAAAAGTATGCAATGGAAAAATCGGCGAAATTGATGTGTTATCCTTATTCAGAATGTGGCTCTATGTTGAGTTATGTGCGTCTCTTCTACCAAAATGTGCTTCGTAAGGGGCTTTTAGGTTGGTCCCTTAAAATAGCGGAGAGCCAATGACGTCAGCCGAAACTAAACGGGATTTTGCTTGGCTGTGTGTATGTAAATCATATGTTAATTTTGATATTTTGCTTTTGATGTGGAGGGCGCCTCGACGAGCCCACTTATGTCTTGGTCTGTAGATGTAAGGCAGCATATAAATTATTATTTATTTTTACACAAATGTAAATATTAAACTTTGTTTCTTTGCGTAATTTTTGAAGATCTATGCAAAGTGACTGTTAACTTTAGAAAATGTATCATGGAAGTGGGTTAAAAACGGCGATGCAAATATTTATTCTTTATTGTTTGACTTGAGGCTGTGTTTGAAAGCAACGTCATTTGGCAAACCTTTCTCTCCGAAGGCGAAAATGGTTAAAAATTAACAATTAGAATGATTAGAAAAACCAGAGAAAAAAGACGTATAAACTGTTAATTATAAAAGTAAACAAACTTACAGACGTAAGTTAATTGGCACGGTGAACTGATCTTGATTAATAACTTCTCAATTTGTAAACAGTTTTGGCCGATCGTGCTAATACATTATATAGCGCAACAAATTTGCATAGCCCTGTTATTTAAACACTAACGACATGTTTCTCGAAGAATTTTCAGATTTTTTTGTATACCTTTTGTGAAACATTAAAGATTCGGCTCAAGATTCGTCAACACCAGTAAAACGAACCAGAATTCTCAATTAGAATAGGCCTGCACTCTTTTGCCCCTGGTCTGGCACAACAACCAGTTTTTTTATCATCTATTGCGTAAGCTCCTCGTCGCATCATCCCCCTTACCTGTATTTGGTCCCTTGCCACCTGATTGTCTTGAGTTGTGTTTGCATGCACCGCTGAACTGTGCTTAAAAAGCCAGAACAAAGCATAATAATCTTAATTTACTTAATTTGGCCCAATCTTAGGTTTTAATTATTATTATTTATTAATTATAAAAAATTGCGTAAAAGACAGCTTTAAAAAACACTTCATTTTTACGAACTAGCTAATGAATTTCATTCATATACGATATTAAAATAAAATTGAATGGCAAAAGATAAGGTACTTTAATTTCAATACGCTGAAAAGCAATTGTGTAATAACTCATATAATTTTTAAATCAGTATCAGCACCAACTGGTTCGCAAAACTAAAAAACACTAACTCTACTGAACATTTTGTGTTTCTTCCTCTTTATCGATTGTTTCTTCCGTAGTTTTTTGTTTATGACAAATGATAATTTAGCTAATTCAAACTAGAATATTCAAATTAATATTGGCAAAGTGCATCTACTTTCTTGGATTTATATCTATATACATTTCGATACCATATTTAGTCTGTGGCAATTTTATTAAGATCGGACAATAAATGCCCAACTTATTCCGGAATGCGTTTCCCAAAATCTGGCGTGTGCTTGTGTATTTTTTTCGTTGCTGTACGTGTGTACAGAAGGATATTTGGGTAAGAGTTGGCTACGGGGTATTTATTAGTCTAGACTAGAGCGTTCTAAGTTGCTTTTGTAGTTTAGATCCCATTATTTTTTTTTTGATCTGCAACATTTATGGTTGCTCAAATTAACGTAATTTATTTGGTAAAAATAAAAAACATAAAAACATAAACATTACGCATATGTAAATTGCGAGGTGGGAGTGGGCTAAGTCAAATAAGTTTTTCCGCTATTTTTATAAAAGGTCATCAGTAATCTGTCTGCAAAAATTTGGTGATTCTAGCTTTAAATCTAAGGCAGATTTTCGCTATTGCCGCGCCCCCACTGGATGTCCTTACAGTTTATCTGGCGCGGTGATACACGAGTGTATGTTCCAAGATTTAAGTCTCTAGCTTCAATAGCGGCGAAAAAAACTGGTTGCATAACAAATTGTCTTTATTGAAAATGTTCGATATTGTCCTGATTAGAAGGCTTGGTCCATTTGGCTTGTGGCTGGTGTTCTTTATCCACGCTTGTTATTGTTGCTCTCGGCTTTGGCGCTGGCGTTGGCAACGGCGGCTGAGTTGCCTCTGCCATTGCTCGAGGCTTCAGCGTTGGCGCTGGCTGTGGCTGAGGAACTGCCGCCACCTCCACCTCCACCTCCACCACCGAATTTACCAGGACGGCCAAATTGTGGTGCCGCTTGAACGGCGGCAAGAGCAACCAGCAGAATTGTGAACAGCAAAAAGAACTTCATCGTTGATCTTGACAATGATCAATGAAAGATCGTCCCTCGCTTTTATAGCAAACTGCGACGTGAGAAATCAGTTGACTGGTTTTGACATTTTTAAAACGCTAGATTGGAGAAACATTAAAATTTGTGTATTAGAATGAAATGATTATATCGATCTTGACGTTTAGCACCACAATTATAATTATAAACTGGTCTTCGAGCGGCCAAAGCTTGAACTTGAAAAAGCTCAAGTTATATTTATGAAGTTTTTCTTGCATACTTTTGGGTGTAGTGGATATTGTTGAATGTCGGCAAGTCGCCAGTTTGAAGCTTAAAGTTGGTATAAGTTAAACAAATTGATTAAGATTTTATTAATTTTATTTTATGTACTTTGAGAAATAGATACAAGTAGAAATTGCAGCCAATTTTTATTTCTCCTTTACTCTGGCTCTCACCTCCACTCTAAGTTCTTTAATTGATTATTTTTTGTAGAAAAACATTTTAAGAGAGACACAAACTAGATTCTCTCTCTCTCTCTCGCTCTCTCTCTCTCTCGCTCTCTCTCTCTCTGCCTTTCTTTACATATTTTTACAATCATTTATTTCCTACATTCTGATATGATTAATAGCCAAGCTATGCATATCAGTAAGTAAATAGTTCAGTTAGTCAGCGAATAGGAAAAAACCCGCTTTGCGAAAAAGCCTTCAATCAGTGTTTCTTCTTCTTCTTGCCACAGTATAACCCGCATCAACATGCATTTTAGCGCCTGTCTCAAGTTCGAATGGAAATAAAAGCGTCGCGTTTATTTTATTGCCCACTCTTTCGAATGGAAACGTGATAATCATTGCTAAACCCAAAACCCTGTGTCACCTAATCAGATACACACATAATCATATAAATAGACATTTCGGTATATATATATATATATTTATCAACGACATCGATGAATGAATAAACCGCAAAGCGTTGTTGCCAAACCAGATCGGTAGCTTCGCTTTCATGGACCAGTCACCATCCACGTGTCTGCGTCTTAGCCACAATTGGAATCTGCGTCTGCTTATGCCGGAACATTTAAGCCCAAAAATGTATGACGATTACTTTGGCTAATGCCGGTTTTCCACACAGGTGGGCAGCGCACATTTTTGCCTGTGGGTTGGCTGAAACCAACTCCGAAAGTTGTTTAGCTGGTGCATCTCAACCTTTAGGTACCCTGCACTTAACAAATATAATTTTGTTAGATACAAATATTGGACAACAACTCCAAGAACAAATTTTAATAAGAATATTATTTATAGCATTTCATCTGCGAAGTTCATAAATAGTTTTAATTGCAAATCTTTAAATGCAGAGTAAGTTTCTTTTGAATTTTCTAGAGGGTATTGGCCTAAGAAACATTCGCCTGTTCATCTTGAAATGAATCACAACTTAATACATTTTTGATGCCATTTTCGCGAGTTCTAGGTTAATTTTGAAATTGTTTAGGTTCTTGCAAAGTTACAGAAGAAAACAAGTTAGTTGGCTGCATAAAGCTGCACAGCTGTTGAGCTCATTCGTTTTATACTAGTATATCTTAAGTGGTTCAGACTGGTTGCCACTCCCTGAGCTAATAATATTCACATATTTGTTAACTTCTCTTAACTTTTTGGCCACACAGCGAAGCGCATTTAGGCTTCCACTTTGGCCGATGCTCTTGGCAATATTATGCCATTTTTGTTTACAAACACCAGTGCAAATGCCACGCCGAACCCGAATTGTGGATCAACCACAAATACCAAAGGTATATATATATATATATACCTGTCATATATATAAATTTATACATAAATATTTGTTTCTTTTCGCAAACTGTAAACCAAACACAAAACGAAGTGGATTATTGTAATTCATGTTTTATTTATAATTTATAAAATCGTTTCTTTAGCCACACAATAATTTACACAACATTACTTGTATTTTGTTTGTTTTTTTTTTGTGTTTTTTTGTTACTTTTTTCTTTTCGTTTATCACAATAAATATTTGTTTTATTTGAAATGAAGCTCGTTTAGAATTTTAAAAAATTCACCGCGAACTTTCGTTGCGCTCGAAAAGGTATTTTGTGTTTTTGTATGGCAAGTTGACCTTGACAAGGTAATTTTTGGTAATTTGCGTGTGGTGCGACCTCAGCGATTCGTGCGCACCACCGACGAGTAACCGTAGAGCACCTCAACGCCATCCGAATTGAAGATGCGTTCGATGCGCGGCGCACGCGTCGCTTGAGGTCTCAACTCGGTGGTTGGGATCGGAGGTTCCTCCGTGGTTGTGGTCTCCGGCATCATTGTGGTGGTTTCGGGTGCGCTTGTCGTTGGTGGCATGACGATGGCTGCCAGCATGGAGTGCTGTCGCGGCGCCACAATTGTTGTTTCAGTCGCTGCTTCAGTGGTGGCGATGCTGCTGCTCTCGGTGGCCGTGCCCGCTGTGGTGAACTCGCCCGTGGGGTCATCGGTGGTGGTCAGTTGATCTTCTGGCGCCAGTGGGCTCATTTCGGTAACAGTATTCGAGCTCTGGGTGCCGAGCACCTGCGCCCACATCTCGGTGAGGTTGTTCTGGCCTTCGGCGGATCTGCTTGCAAAGAGCTCCGCTTGCTGTTCCGGTTCCGGTACCGGCTCTGTTTCTGGCTGTGGCGTAGTCATGAAAGACTGCGCATCCTGCTCTGGTGTGGATTCGGTTAGCTCGGATATGTTTGGCATCCATGTGGTTTGCTCCATGCGCATCGAGTCCGTGCCCGATAGCATTGCGTCGTACGGAATGGGTCCGCTGGTGTTGGGATCCACTTCCACCAGTGGAATATTCGTGGTTTCGGCAAGCCAGGCAGCCAGATTGCTCATGGATGTTGTCAGGTCTGGCATAAATGTCGTCGTTTCTGTGTAGGGCACGAGCTTCTCCTCTTCCATTTGCATATCCTCGGAGTTCTCCACAAAGCTCAACTCTCGATCGAACTTCATTTGGCCGGATTCGAGCACGGCGTCTGATTGCTCCGTGTTTGCTGTTGTTGTTTGTTCCGCTATTGTTGTTCTTGTTTTTTCCGTAGTTGTTGTTGTTGGACGCCTCCTGGCTGCCACCAGGTCCATTGAGGCCACTGTCGTTGCAGTCGAGTTGTTATTGATCCTCTCGGATAGATTCGGATCTTCG
This sequence comes from Drosophila robusta, assembly GCA_035043565.1. Taxonomy (NCBI): domain Eukaryota; kingdom Metazoa; phylum Arthropoda; class Insecta; order Diptera; family Drosophilidae; genus Drosophila; species Drosophila robusta. The sequence continues at coordinate 2,850,955 of JAWNMW010000583.1, read as the reverse complement.
GTGGTTGTCTCCGTGTTGGGATTTTTTTGTTCCCGCTCGGCCCGCTCGTGCTCCAGCTGCTGCAGCACCGACTCCGGCAGCGGCTCCTCCGTGGTGGACAGCCCGATGTCCGGCAGGTGTGTGAACATCTGCAGGTCACCATCGGTGGTCAGTATGAGATCCGAGTCCACTTCGACGGTCACCGTGTTATCCTCCAGATTGCCCGAATACGAGGTCTCCTCCTCTGTGACCGTCTCCGGCACCACAGTGGTCTTCGTCGGCTTGGTCAGCGCCTGCGCCGGCGTCGACACCAGCAGCAGCAGTAGGAGCAGCGACGTCGCTGCCACGGCGATCATTGGCATGCGCGGCATTTTGGCTTGGAATGCGAGGCAGCGTTGACAATGAATTTCTTGTTGCCAACAACAACAACAACAGGGCTAATAATAATAAAAGACCGCCAAACAAGTCGCACGTTCACTTTGCCCCCGTTGGCCTTTTGGTCGTCTCTCGCGCGAGAAACTTGCTCCTGTTCCAAGCTCCGCTCCGCTCTCAACTGGTTAACTGGCTAACCTGGTTAACTGGCTAACTGATCGGCTTCCGCTCTGGGCAGCGCTGTTGTGACTAGTTATGTTTACGGCGAGGAACTAAACCGCTTGCAGCTTCAGCTCGCGCTTATAAATCGCCAAAACAGCGCACACTTTGAAACAGTTAGTACCCAGCACGGCGGCCGGCTTTGGGCCTGGCTCTGTTTTCTGGTGACTCGGCTGTGTCTGCGTTGCCAACTGTTTTCTGTGCACTGGGCCTGCAACTGAACTTGAATGAATTACAATCTTTTTTGTTGGATTTCGTTTTTATAATTATCATTAGTTTGCGGCCGCTGTTACTGTTTTTTTTTGTGTTTTGCATACTTGGCCCAGTTTGACGGCCGGGCAAAAAAAAACCATCATTAAAAGCGCTTCCCGGTCACTCAGTTTCACTTTCAGCGCACTCGCTCGCCTGTTATTGATTACAAGACGCTTGGGAAACCGGCTTTTAATGCCAATACTTCTCCGGTTGTTCATTAATTGTCCATTACTCAACGTTTTGTTGTCTTAAATTCGCTCTTATTGATTGCCATTCGATTTGTTCGCCGGCACTTTGAGCACCTTTATCAGATTTTGGCCATCTTGAAATCATTTTACCAAGCACCTGAAAGTGTTTATTTTAAAAGTATGTGTGTGGACAAAGTCAATTACGATATATACTATATATGTTAAGCACAAACGAATTTTATCAGATTAGTCAAATTGTTGCTCAGCTATAAAAGTTGTAACTAAGAGTTAAAGCTTTTGCTTTGGTTTTTGAGCAGTTCTCCAAGTAATAATAATTATGAGAAATGTGGAATATTTTTCTTAATAATAAGTTTACCCTGTAGAAATCAAATAGCGAGCTTAGGGCTCCAATGACGCTTTTTACACCGAAATAATAAAAACATTTTTGTCCTTCTGTAAAACTATTTATTGATGTATAGTTTTACGATTTTTATTTGGAATGCACTGCACTGCGTAAAGCTTTAAAGGTAATACAAAGCTGAAATACAAAACTAAATCATGGAAAAAGCTAATTAAGTTTCGATAGACATAAAAATAAAGAACGATTAGGCTTAATGTCATTTGGCTTTTAATTATAGGCTATAATTAGTTTTACACATTATTGTCGAGATTGGCAATTAATGTGCTGAAAAGATTCCCGGAACTGTAAAAATTAATACGAACATTTTACCTCGAGTGTATTTCTTAAGGTCAAAAAGAAATTCGAAGTGAACTTTTCCTTGTTGCCTGAGTCACAATTGTTACGTTTAATAGTAATAGTAAAACTGGCAGTTATTTTAAATGTAACATTTTATATTAGTCAGATGGAATTTAACAAATATTTATGCATTTTTTCGTTATGACAATTTTATACAACGCCTGTTTATTTATATTGGATTTCAGTTTGACAGAAGACGACAAACGAAACTGGCATTTCAATTTCCAATTCGGATTCCATTTCCACTTCCATTTAAAGCAATTCGTAGCAATTGCCAATGAAGCGACGATAATCGTTAAGCAATAAGCTGCCACGCCCACCAGCCAGAGGCGTTTGAGTTCAAAGCAGCAGTGGGACAGCGGAATGGGGCTGCGGCTGGGGCTCGCATATTGAAAATTACATTTTGGCTAAAACAAATTTGCATACGAAGTGTTTTAGCTCAATATTGGCCTAATGAATTTCCAGGCCATATAACTAAGGCCAGAAGTGAACCCCTCGAAATTGCTTACTCCCAGCCGAAATGTCGACCACTTCAAAATGCCAATTGATGATCGGCAAGTGGGGCCCGAGGGCACTCGGTCTCAAAATTTGTATTTAAATTACATTTCGCTTGGGTAAATTGAAAATGTTTTCACTGATTTGGCTGCTACTTAAATGCTTTTCCGCTTTCCACTTGCAACTTTTGCGCTTAAAGCTCTGCTCTTTGGCCTGCTAATGAGTTCGACTGTAAGTGTGTGTGTGTGCGGCACTCACTGCGTATGATTAATATTGTGTTTACTCTTGATGACGTCGACCGAAAGTCCTTTCTATCAACAATTCATCATTGGCCAACAATGGCTGCCAACTTTTGCATAAACATCTCAAATAACGCGCAAAATTTACAAAATTCTGAAGGTGTCCTTCCGAGATCCTTCCTGCTGCCTGCTGGCTTCCTTCTTGGCGCAGCTCCTTCAGTTTTGACAAACTAATTTGCTTGCCAAAAGTCCTTTTGGACATTTTATAAGTCATATTTATGTTGGCTGCCAGCCAAGTGGCAAGTGTCCTGCCAGCTCCTGGCTGCTCAATTTAAGTGGCTACGCGTTCCCCTAGAAACACCCCACCCCACCGCCAGCCCCACCCCAGCCCCGCCCCACCCATCGCCAGCGCGTTTTAATGATGCTATTGAAGTTTTTGGCTTTCGCTGAAAGGTGTCGACTGTATTTACACTGCCTGCCACCTGAGTGATGACAAATTTCGTTGGCCACTGTTGAAGCACTCACAGGACTTGCAGGACTTGAGTCGATTACGAGCCCATTTTTTGTTTTCTTTCTTGTCTTTGCAAGTTTGCTCGTTAGTCCTTATCGTGCGCCTCGTAAAAATCAACGAGCGCCAGCTGAAAGTCCAACTGCTCTTTGCCCATATATCATATCGCGTAATGTGCACTGGCCACGCCCACACTACACACACTCACACACGCCCACTGGCGAAAAACATTTCCTGGATATTTTGGTTTTTCTTGGCCACACACTTCCAGCTGAGCTCAGCATAAAAACCAAAATACAAATGTCGCTCAGTAGTTTCAGATTATTATTATTATTATGGCAATACTCTATTGTTGTTTTTGCTTTTGTTAGTATTATTAGCTATTTCAGTGGTTAAATATTTTCTGTCGAGTCGACACAAAAATTTTGCGTACTTTGGTGCTCAATAATATTTATGTTGTTGTTCAAGTTTTAATGGCAACTGCTTTGCTCAGTTTTGTGGTCAGATATCGGCTAATTACTGCACTTAGAAAAAGTTAAACTACACAGAACAAAGTGGAGCATTGAAAAATAAAATAAAATATTTGCACAAACTTTATGGTTTCCCAATCGAATTCAAACATTTTTTGAAATATTAATTATATTTATATAATTATTTAAATTGATATTTTTAAATTTAGTATATTTAGCTTTTAATGTATACACATATTTATTCTGACATTTTGTATATTGTTCTTCATTCATTACAAGAAAAAGTCTTTTAATTGAAGGACAAAATTTAAACAGAAAATATCTGTTAACAAACTTTAAATAAATTTTATTTAAAATATTCCAATTATTTTTGATGCTGAGACATTTAATTGTATATGTCGGATATTTTCTTTATTGTCAGCAATAGCATTATTATTTTGTAATTTTTGTCTTCACCAGAGTTTGTTGAATACTCAATTTTTGTTGTGAACTCTACTTTAATTTAAATTGTGCGCTCTGTGCAATTTCAAAATTTGTATTTGATATTATTTTAGTGTCCTAATCTCAAAATGCTGATTACGCATATTGTGTGAGATTTGGCAATTTAACTTTTTCAACCAATCTGCAACTTTGTAAAGTAAAATTTATAATTAATTCAGTGTGTAGATAACAGCTTGCTGCATAAGCTTGGGATTAAAAACACATGAGTAGCTAATGTAAATAAAATAAAACTTATATAATTCTAATGCGAATCTATGATACATCCCGTAGCAGCTTTAAAGCAAAACAATCTGTCTAGGTGTCTGCACATGTGTTAGTGGCAGCTTAAAAAGCTTTACGTGTTCTGCGATACCAATATACGATGGGATTTAAGTCTAAGAAACGTTGGCGAACGTGGGCTTAAAGTAATAAAACCAATTGTGGTATTACTTTTAGTTTATTTAAACAAGTAGAGAATTTATTTATTTATTTAAAGCTAGCTTAAAATTAGAACTTAAGAGCCAGCTGTTTTGTAGGCAAGCTATGGCTGCCAGGGCCTTAAGTTGGCAAAGTCGGTAAGAGTAAAGAATATGCCCTTGATATATTCGCGTTGCCTTGCCATTTTTATTTAAATTAGATAGACCACTTAGTTGCATCAGAAAGTGTGCGACTATGTAATATAAAAATACATAGTATGTTCTAAGAAGTATGTCGATTTTTTTATTTAAAATAACACCATGTGATTTTCAATTCTTGATAGTTCATTTGGTTTCTGACATATAGAGCTACAAGTGGGTAGAAATAAATTAAAAATATTTAAGCTGATGGGCCATTTCAGGAGTTCTGACATGCAGATAATAATTTATGTCCCAAATATGCGTGAAATGGTAGCTCATTTATATCAATTCGATAAGTTAGGAAATAAGTAAGATGAGAATATTTTTAAGATTTTCTCTTAAGAACATACATAAGGATTTACAGGTATAACAAAGTTTTTGCTTGCACATTTTTGTATTTCAAAAAAAAAGCGGATTTTGATACATTTTTGTTATTGCGCAAAACATAAGCATATGTTATACATATGGTTTTAATTTCCACCTTTTCGAAGATTAATTTCTAAAAAAATAAACTAATTACAAACAAATTTATAGCAGATAATCCGTGTGTTCTTGGTTCCCATCTATGATTAACCAATAGGTTGCTTCAAATAAAGTTGCTGTCCAGAATTGGTTGGGTGTACAGGAGAACAATTGGCTGTCGTGAAACCATTGTCGTCTTTTGTTTTGACATTAAAAGGTACTTGTGTAACTCGTGAAACAAATTTACCAAAACAACTTGAAACTTGCGACTGTTTCTAGGAATGCAATTCACTCGCCACTTGTAAAAGTTTTTCTCTGGAAAACTCAAAGAAGTGAAGTAAAAAAATAATAATGAAAGACTATTATGATTGTATTAAAAAAATAAATATTTTTTTATTGAGTTTGAGTATTGTAAAAACTGTATTGTTTGTGCTGGTAATTCAATTACAAGGCAATAAAGGCAAACAAAAAGTTGATTGGTTGGTGAAAGAGCCGAATACATTAATCCCTGATTAAAGTGCCACAGTAAATTCGAAGCCATTGTAATGTCAATGGAGCTGCAGCTGATCGGGAATTTACATTAACTGTGACTAAAAATTAAAAAGTCGACAAAGTAACCCCGGGAAGGGTTGCGAGCAGCTTAAACATAACACTGTATTTCTATTAAATGCGAGTTAATTATGAGGAACTCTGTAGTTGTATATACAATAGTATGTATATCTATCCTGGATCTGTTTCTGTAGCTATGACACTCAGGAAGGCATTCGTAGGCGTCAGCACAATATCATTATATGACAAACTAAGTCAACAGGATGGGAAAGCCAAGCCAAGGAGTCGTAATATGCCACGACAAGGACCACTAATTGACTTTAATTATTTTGTTGTACTTAATGCCTTGTTTACACAGAAAGAGCACACTGGCTGGCAGGTGTGGGCGGAAAGGGAGCGAGAAGCATAGAATAAGCCGGAAAGTGAGCAGCAGCAAGATGCCATCGTGGGCGTGGCAGGGGCGAATCGATGTCACTTCTGCCACTGGCGCAAAGCGAGATGTGGGCAAAAGTCTGATAAGCATGGAAGCGAAGCGGGGAATAAATGAGAGAACGCAAAAGTATGCGGACTGCAAAAGTTAGTTAAAGGCAATGTGCAAACATGTGGGCTGCATGTAGTGCTGACAACTCTGGCAGCTAAAACTCTAATTAAACTTGTATTTGTGTCAGTTGTACGCTCTGGCAGTGCACTGTGGACAATTTGGAGTTTAAATTTAATAAATCTAAAATTAAGCTAAGTTATCTTCAAATTGTTTACAAAGAATTTTCAAAAAATTAAGACTCCAACCGCAACCTTTTTCTTATATTATCACAACAATTCCAACATGCATGTCTGAACAAATTAGTCTAAATTAATCAATTTAAACATATATTTTTCATCGACACACTGGAAAAGTTTTCAAATTAGTAGAATTTGTGTTGCAAAAAATATGAATTTTGTAAAAAGTGCTAAGCGTACTGCAAAATCACATCACTGATTATTCAATAAATAACAAAAATAGCGCATTATCCCAAATCTTCCTTATTTGTTTAGCTCCTAAAATATAAAATATAAATATAATTGTGTAATTGCCTGTGATGCATTTCTAATTTATGACTATTATAAGTCTATTATGTTGATCTTTTTAACAGAAAAAGACTACAAATAGCCCACAGTGCCCTGCAGAGCTGCGTAGCTAGAAGGATAAAATAACAAATAAAGTCTGTCACAGTTTTAGCTCGTGCTTGTTTAGTGTTCCACTTCACAAATTAAAATATATGTATAGCATATATAAATATACATTAAAATATTAGGGCATTACTGGTAAGTTTCTTACATTTCTCTAAAAACTTATCAGGCATGTATAAGGCAAAAGTTTCAATTTTAAGACTTTTTTATTAGTGTCTAAAAATCGCATAGTCCTGTTCTTTTAAAGAGACGCATAATTTATAATAATATAATCGAGCTTTCTATGTGTTACTGTTTAAGACCCATAAAATTCGATGTGTTCAGTTCTGATTATTTTATGAAATATGTAGTCCCATTTCCCATAATATATAACTAACAATAAGTTTTAAGCTGCAACTAATATGCGTTTTCATAATATTATTTTCATTATCATGATACTTTTTGGACTTGATAAGTATAAAACGTGAAACGTAAAAGGTCGCAAATTTTTAAAATATTGTTTCAACTCCGCAAACTGAAACAAAATATTATAATTTAAAAAATGAATAGAAAGATAGTGGTAAAAACAAATAAAACTTAGCACATTTTTGAATGCTTTTGTTTGTGAATGCCTTTTTGAGTGTTCATGAACTTTATGTCCTAATGTCTCCAACACTGCGATATCATTTGATTGTTGAACTTTTTCAATTTCGGTGAGTTACGGAAGCAATTTGTGGCCTACAGACTCCGGATGGATGTCAACACACAAAAACAGATCCCGTGCAGAGCCGCAGAGTCAATATTTTTTATTGCGCTGCGGCAGGCAGCGGGCAGAGTTGCCAGCCCGCTGATAAAACGAACAGACTATCGACTCGTTGCAGGTAAGCAATGTCGCTGTTTGCGTGTTTATTTAACAACAGTGCGCCTGGTGAGTTTGCTTACAGCTGAAACGACTTCAATATAGCAGCAGCCACGTTCTGGACGGACGTCCGTCTCCTGCGCTTCTTTGGCGATTCGCAAATGGCGCCCGAAGGACGACGACAAATGACGGCAATTCATTTGCCATGCGGCTTAAACTTGTCGCTGAAATGCGCAACGATAGCGGGTGGGACGAGGACACAGCGCAGGACGCGAACCTGCAGCCTGCAGACTGCCTGCGGCGCCGCTCGCTGCGACGGATAAACTTTTCGCGCTGCCCGTCGAAATGAGTTGCGTTTTAAGTTGCAATTAAGCGTCGAGCTGTTTGCCCCAATGCAACTTGAGCCAATAAATTCCCTGCGGTTTTCATTGCACGGCGACAACTGTCAAGCGTGCAGCGCTGCGTGCGTTTTAAAACGCGCGAGAAACGCACACAACTTACTGTTGCCTACTTTCAGGCTGCTAATGTTTTAGACGGTTGCCTACTTTAAGTGAGTTTTTATAATTATTGGTTCATTAGTATTGATGTAGAAAAAGAAATTAAACTAGTTCGATGTTTGGGATACTTTAGAAAACAGAAAGCGTTTTCATAAAAATAGTTTCGCTGGCAGGTATATGGTATAATCCAAACTATTATGATATTTTCAATTTTCGCACAAAAAATCATTTTTTGAGCATTTATTTCTAAGCTATCTGAATACTATTTGCATACAGATAGAGAGAGAGAAGCGGACAAAATTATATCGACTGATTAATATAAATTATGGTATCGGAAATGTCTAATTCAATGTATTAAACATTTCATAACGATACTGTAATACCCTCTGCAAGCTTGTTGGAAACTCAGCAAATCATCTTAAAACATATTTATTATTAAAAATACATAAATTTGTACACATACATAAATAGAAAAACATTTGCAGAGTGGGCAACATGAAAGTACTTAGAAGTATCTGATAAAGGGAGTTTTCGATGAGGCTCAAGAGCTCTTGTTGTTATCGGATGATAGTGGGGCGTTATGAGTGCACCTAGTCAAGACTATATATTATATTGTGATTGGATGCTGGGCGTGCCTGAGTTGATGTAGTTGCATCTGCAGCTGCAGACGCTGGGATCAGAGCGTAAATTGTTAAAATGTCATCACAGTCAAATGAAATTACACAAGAGAGAGCCTTGCTCGCTGCTCGGAGCTGCTTCAGGGGACAAGTCACGCGTCCGATGCGGGTGCGGTTGTTGTGGCTTCCACCACATCCTCCGTTGCCGCTGCCGCTGCCTGTGTTGACGTCGTCGTTGTCGCTGCACTTTCTGCTGGCATTATGAACTCCTGGTCTAGTCGATGGGGCAAGTGGACGTTGGACGGCAAAGCTGATTGAAGCGTTGTCTGCATTTGTATTTGATTCTGGAGCTGCTGGCGCTGCAGCTGCATGGCCAGGAAGCTAGCCAAGTTGGCCGTTAGCTTGGCCCTGTGGTTCTCCACGCGCCGAATGTTCCGCACTAGACGATTGTAGACCAGCGGCTTTACATCGATGGCCCACAGGAAGTCCAAGTGATTGAAGCGCTCCATGGGCACCAGATACTTGTCTATCACATTCGGCAGCTCCCTGGCCAGCCGATCCACGCCCGTCGTCGACACGAGCAGATCGTTCACCGAGTAATACAAAGCCACCGGCACCTTGACCCGGGACAGATCGTAGTCCGGCGGCGTCATGCGATTGTACTCCAGCTGGTTCCTCAAATAGCCGCGATCGAATTTGCGAAAGTGCCCCGACTTCATCAGCTGGCCAAAATGCTCCAGCTGCTTGATCGAAGCGCCCGAGGGCGTGTGGCTCAGCATGACGGGTAACATGGTCTGAAAATAGTTTTCAAAAAAATATAAATAAATTAGCAGGCATGCGATATATAAGTTTCTGCAATCCAAAATTGACTTAAGTAATTAATTATGTTAATTAAATCATTTTAGCTTGATTTTCTCAAAGAAAACTTAAGACTTAAATTTATCGAAGGCGTTTAATAGCTTATAGGCACGATAACAAAATTCATTAGCATAGAGCCTAACGAGGTTTTACTAAGGTAACTATTTTTCACCTCTGGATTATCTTCCTGCCGCATCTCAACATTAATTCAACGTCTGATTCCCAACCTCAAAAACTATTCTAACCAAGCCGAATTAAGTGTGGATACATTTTAAGGATTGCAGAAAATATACTTATTTGTATAATAAGTATTATACAAAAATTTCGGTGTATGTCGGAAATTTAAAGTTCGACACTGTTTAAAGCTAACGCATTCGGGTTGCCCAACCATGTTGCGTATACGCACCGTGTAGCTTTGATAATGCCGCCAGTCCCATTTAACCCCATCTATCTCACGCCCAGACACTGCTGAGCTGCTGAAAGGGTCACGGGGTCATAAGTCAGAAAGACGCCTAATTTGCATGTATTGTCGCTTAGTTGGTGTATCAGCGTTTAGCGTTCGCCTGCGTGTATTAATTATGCGAAGTTTCCTCCCCAAGCCTCCCCAGGGACAATAACAACATGAACAATAGCAACAACGAGGAGAGCTGAGGGCATGCAATAACCCCATAGATAATAACACCACGCCACACACAAGAGAGCAAACACTATACACCTGCTGTGCATGTTGTGCGTGTAATTTAAGCTTGGCCGGCTCCATTTTGTGGGCCATAACTTCAAATCTGCAGCTGTTCGATTTGCGGTCAATTTTGGCTAATAAGCAAATTTAGTTTTCAGATAACTGAAAGAGAGAGAAAAGGACTATGCTCTGGGGCAAGGGTTAGCAGCACGTTAGGCGAATTAAAAACTCGAATACCCACTTGACTTTTCAGATAGAGTATATACATATGTCTAAAACATTTTATTGGCCGAAAATATCAGATATTTTCTGCTTAAAATCGTAACCTACTTCCCAGGGAATACCGAATATATAAACTAGTGCGAATTTAGTTCGACTTTGATATTTTTATCAAAATTGAATATAAATGAAAACTTTTAAAATATTAATATTTAATCTGTTAAAATACTTATGACACAGAGATTTATTTATTGGGCTAAAATAAATAATTCTATTTTTCTAAATTTTGCTATGAGGCTTTTCCGACCAGAATATGCTAAAATAAAATATTCCGTTGAACCACAGTTTACGCCTCTGTCATGGAGCTCTAAAGGGAGTCCGCCGTAGTTTTCGTAGCACACTTAATCACATCGATAGAGAACACACTCAATGCACCGCAATGGGCAGCTAAATTAAGTGCCAACTTAATGAAGACAATCGCTTGGGTCCCGAACTGAACAACGACCACAACTGCGAGTATCGAATGTGGAAATGGGAAATGCGAATCGATGCCCGAAAACATTTCTGGTGGGGAGAAAAAAAAACGCGCAAATGCACAGACTCGGACATGAGAGCTGGGGCTCTCGGCCGGGGGGCACATTACCTTGTTGAGCTGTTCGGAATTGTAGCCAGCGACCAAAAACAGGATATTCGAGCAGACATCCTGCGTCATGGCATTGTCGTGGCACACAACCTGGCTGTGGTCCACTAGGAATTTCGTGTTGGGCATGAATTCCGTGATGCGGAGCATTCGCGTCGCCGCCTGCCAAAACAAAACGAAACAAGAACGGATCAAATCGCATCGGGCGAGTGCACAATATATATGTTATTTACCGTTAGGAAGTCGAGAAACAATACGAGTGTACGGAACAGCGGACTCTTCATATCGTGGATGTAGGCAATGGGCGCCAGCGCGTGCATCGAGGTGATTTTCTGCGAGTAGGCGGGCTGCTCGGAGCACAGCACCCAGAAGATGGCCGTGCCCTGGGAGTGGCCAATGTAATGGAGCTGCTCGTAGCCCGTGTTGCTCAGTATATAGTCAATGTTCGCGGGCAGATCGTATTTGCCCATCTCGTGGAACGTAAAGTCCCAGAACTCCTGATAGTCGCTGTTGAGGCTCGTGTGATTTTTCGAGTAGCGATTGCCACGCGAATTGCCCATCCACACATCGTAGCCCAGATCGGAGAGCATATAGCCTGAAAGGTTAACCCAATCAGTAGATCAGCGTAATTAGCGTGCCAGACCCTTTGAAACTTACCCAGCCCCGACTTGGGCCCCATTAGCACCCAGGTGGCCGAGGTATCCAGTATGCCGTGCATCAGGAGCACCGGCTGTGCGCCCTTTTTTGGTATGCGATGCATTTCCAGTATGTATCCATCCTTGGTAACCACCGTGTGCGTCTCCGACGGATACCCGTATTTGCGTATTAATTTCGGCTGTCCAAAGGGGCCACCGCGAAAAAAAAGATGGGAAAAACAAGCGAGGGAAATTCCATTAGAATCGCAAGTGCAAATCATGGCAGTGTGAAATTGAGTTGCCAACGCCCACACCTGGCACCCCTTTCCTCTCCGCCGCCCCTTCCCATTCCCATTCCCACTCCCCTTCCCCTTCCCCTTGCCCCTTTATAGTCACTGGCACGTTTTCTGCTTTTCCAATTTGCATAACTCTGCGGCCCAGGTGGAGCTGCCTCGTTTGCCAGCAGCGACATCGTCTGGGCCCTAACCACAGCAATTTGGGCTAATGAATTTTAATTTGTAGCATCAACAAGTTAAACAAGCTGCAGACTGTTGCACCACGCTGCTCGGCTATTGTGGTCGTCCTACAGGCAACCCTCGCTAAGTAAATCGTTATGCTCCGACATTCCAGGAGCAATAAAGGACCTGTGACAAGATTTATAACCACAGAGAGGAGAAGGTCTTGGAGTTCTCAAAATCTTATGGATATCTTGAAGCTAACTAACATTAGTGGCAATGCAGAATGTTATCGGTTGACAAAAAGACTATTGCGATTTAATTATATCAAAATTGAAATCAACAAGAATGTACAGAAGAGAGGGCAAAGCATAAAAGGTGAGATTTGTAGAATAATAAATATAAATGTACTATAAAAATCAGCATGAAAAACTTGCGAGTTATATGTCAAGAAAATTAGACTTTTAAGCACTAAAGTATAGACGATTACGAGAAGAAAGCTATAATTTAGGTGACCAAGGCTTTTGGACAGTTCGGAACTACAATATCAAAAGAGACATAATGAGCTCTAAATATGATATGTGGGTAATTGGGTTTTTATAAAAATGAATAGAACCGCAAACTAAGAATCAATCAATCCGAATTTAGGTTTTAATGTATGGCACCAACAAGTGTGAAATTAAATAAATAAAAGTCAGCAAAAAGTGTGTGCATTAAAAGACATTGAGAGAAGAATAAAGGAAAGATTGGCCATAAATGAGGAAGAATTTCGGAACATATTTAAAACTATATTAAAAACGGGTTAAGTGAAAATTAAAGAATCGATGTAAAAGAACCTAAATACGATAACAGAAAATTAGATAAGACATAAGAAGTATTTGAATGAAATAGTGGTCATCTTTAGATGGTTAATAATATTACTAAATTAAAATGCAATATGTAAATGAGGGATAATATGATGTCAAAAATAGGGCGCTTTTTCAGATCTAAGATTATCATAATAATAATCGCAGGAAATGGATCGCCAGCTCAGATTCAAGAAAACAAATAAACAATGAAGTAGCAAAGGCGAACAATCGGTTTAAGATTCTTATAATGTTCAAATCTTCAAAGGCTTGCGTATAGCAATTTTTTATTGGCTTAATTCGAAATTGAAAATATTTTAATGTTTCCTTTTAGATTTCATCAAAGTTTTATCCACTATTTTGATAGCCACGCGCTGAGTGGCATCAAAACGATGCCGCCTTCAACAAGTGCGCGTGCCATAAACAAATTTCTTTATTAACGCCCAGTGGCAAATCAAGAGCTGGAATGAATAATCATAATTTGTTTTAAATATCGAAAACTATAAAGCATGATGGGTATTGAGTGTTCAGCTTTAGAATTTCATGCGATGTGACGCAGCTTGCAGTGGAGTCACGTATTACGCATACGCCGCGTATGACAGCATACACGCGAGCGAGTACCCCTTTTTTCCGGCTCTGCATAATGTTTATAGATTTTTAATGTTTCGTGATAATTTTGATAAGTCTCGCTGGAGTTATACAATCGTCGGTGTTGGTGCCGAAATAATTGTTGGCTTATAAAACAATAGTTGAAAAATGTATAAACACGCGATTGCACAAAACCAGAGACTGGGAGAGAAAGAGAGAGAGAGAGGAGATAGACCGAGATAGAAAACATGCATTAAAACCCACAGTTGAAGCTGTTTGGCATTTTAATTAACCTTGGCAGCGAATCGGAATAGCCACCGCCGAGCAGCAACAACAAAACGCTCATTTAATGGGTATTAACAATTGCATTGGCCAACTGACTTTGCCGGCTGGTTGGCCAACACGAGAAGTGGTACCGCGAACTGAGCCACTGAAATATTTCTTTCCTTTTTCACGCTCTTGCCAATATCTAGGCATAATTTTCTGTGTGTGTGTGTTTTTTTTTGGCGATTTCCTAGCGCTTTTGTTATGCAATTTCTTTTGTAGTTTCTTTTAAAAACAAAGAATGAAAGACCGGAGCTGTGTTGTTTCAACAGCTGGCCACACTGTCAGCTTTTGTTTTTCTTGGCAAATAACCGCTTGACACACTTTCCGCGCCGGCCAAAATGGCACAGCCAATATTTGTTTAAGCCACGAGGCGTTGGTAAGGCAGTTAAAATGCAAAAAAAGCTGTCAAGTTGCAGTCGCATCTCACGAGCAGGCATTCCCCTCTTCCCCCTGACTAGCCCCACGGTGTTGTGAAACCCTGTTGAAATCTACGCAAAATGTGTGGCAATCAAAAACGCAACAAGTTGCATTTTGTTTTCTGCCGACAGATAAAATCTGCAAATTACAGCACATAAATCTTGTTATATAAGCAGCGGCATTTGGGCTCTGTAGTTAAAAGATTTGGAAAATGTTGTTAACACTTTTTAAGTAATTCTACGATTATTTTTATCAAGGCAGTAAGTTAAGCGTTGTTTATTAAAGTGGCATTTAATTGGCCAAGCAAACTGCATATTTTCCTAACTCATTTTGATACTCTTTGCGGGGCTTGCATGATATCATCATATAGTATGTAGCAGCCAAATTAAAGTATGTATATACTAGAGTTTTATAGCCTTAACCATCATATATATTGATTATAAAAGCTACAAGAGGCGAATTACATGACAATACAACTTAAAATCGTAAATTTAGTAATAAAATAAATTATTTTTAAATGCTTGCTTCAAGTATAAAACACCATTAAAGACTGCTAGATATTTATTTATATATTAAAAACTATAGATAGTGGCTGATCGAATATACAGTCGCACATTTCATCATTGCCTCTGAGAAATTTTATTTAATTTAAACATTACTTATCCATTTAGTTTTTAATTACATTATCTTTAACTTTAACTGCACACTGTTTGCACAATCACATACAATTTTAATTATATTGTTTTATATGCAAGTAACTGACATTTCTGCTCCCACTCCCACCGACTCTGTATCCACTGGCAAAATACAACTTTTTATCATGCATCAACAAATCGCCAGCAAATAATTCAAAACTAACTTCAAATAGCGAGTACTGTAAAAGTTATTGCAGAAATATTGAAATATTTATTTATGCTCCAATTTTAACACATGAAAAACTACAATAAAAAATGGGAGAAAAAATTAAAAGGAGCCAAAGTAAACACATAAATTAACGGAGTCATAAATGTGGCGAAAACTGTAATTAAATAAATGCGAGTAAGTCGAAAAAGGGAGATAAATATACCGGGACCTATGTCAATCTGAAAATTATTTTGGTTTGTTTTTGTCTATTTTTTTTTGGTTTCGGTTTTATGGCATTTACCGTTCCGCTGACTGAATATTTTTTCGGGCAAAAATAAAAACAAAAAAGAAATACTTCATTAGCACCTAAAACATATTTTTCGTCTTTCATCTTTTGGTAGCATCATGACCCACTAAGTTGTGCTGCTCTGTGTGTGTGTGTGTGTGTGTGTGTGCTTACTGGTTTGTGTCCATGCTAATGATCAATGTGTGCTGGGCGGTTTCAGGGCGTGTCTGTTAGCGCTTTGTTTATACACGCATTCGTACTGTTGTTGTTATTTTTGTTATCCGCTTTTGTGTAATGTCAATGCAAATTTTTTGGTTTTATTTTTGTTTTTTTTGGATTTATATGGGCTGCGCTCATTTGCATAAAACACTTTTGATTTCTAGTGCTGAGCCACAAGGAAACCGAACCACTTTTGGTTTCCATCCATATCGATCTCAACGTCGCTCATTTTGTAACTGACCTTGATATTGACTTCGCTCCTCTTTTCGTATCGTCGCGCACTTCGGCATCATCATAATAATCACAATCATCGTCTTTATAATTGCCCGGCGGCTGTTCGAAACGTTTTGACGATATCTCAACCAGTTTTTCTCATATGTAGATATGTACTGTATATGTGTGCACACCAAAGTGTTTGTCTTTCTGGCCGCGACTTTGCCATGGTTTTGCATTTGCCGTGCGTTTGTTGGCCTGACATCAATTTAATGGCATCAAAACACAAAGGTTAATCACATTTGAACTTTTGCTTCAGACCGATCAATCGGGTCGAAGCTTATAAATGTGGAGCACACGACTGCTATTCCGATTTAAAAAAGAAATAAATCAAAATCAATTAAATCTATATCTAGTGATTTTTAATTACTTTTGACAGAAATTTTAGATTTTTGCATTCAATACTTTTAGTTTCTAAAATTAAATCAATGACATATCTAATGGTGTGACACAGTTTTCTAAAAGGAGTTAAGGTGTTTTCCTTATCAAAAAGAAAAGTATATTAATCATATAATACTTTTAATTTCTTCATTTTCACAATTTACATTTCGTTGGACGTGGAACTGTTTCCAAAGATTTTCTTCCTGTAAAACTAAAAATTCATTTCATTTTATTTGAGATTGTATTTTACATAATCGTCTCTCGTCACAAGAGTTCGTATCAAAAGTATTGTATACTTGGCTGTAATACTTTGTTTCTACTTTATTATTCTTACTTCAATCAAATTGTCATTTTAATTGAAATTCAGTACAGTTGTTTGTTACACATTTACCTTTATACAGTCATTATAGCTGGAGCAAAGGTACATTTAATAAACATTTTACGTTTCCCATTACTGTCTTTAATCTGTCATTACGGTCCTACATTCCGGTCCTCATTCCAGACACATTTCACCTGTCCATTTGTCAAACTACGTAATCAACTTGATGACAACAATTTACAAATCTGTTCGCATTTGGCATGCAAAAACTATGCGGAAACTCTTCAAATTCAAATTAAGGCACTGCCAAAACCTAAAAAGAAGAAAAGAAAAAAAAAAACAACTCAAACGACAAGCTAAACAAAGGCAAAAATGGCAAATGCCAAAAAGTAAGCCAAACCTTACAAGAAAACAAAATTATAATAGAAACGATAGAAAATAAAAAAAAAATAAAAACTATTGCAATCGCATTTCCTTATTGTTGTGATGTGTAGAGCAAAAAGCGCCGGCTTTCTTTAAGCGACAATAGAGCGGCCCGAGACATGGGCCTGGCATTGTGTCCCAGAGCTCCAGAGATCTCAAGCCGTTGGTTGGCTGCGCTAAGTGTTGAGCACGTGAAGCGAGGGCTCCTAACCCATATTTCAAAGTCAGTCAGGCAGTCGACAGGTTAGCCTAATTGCATGTTGATTATTGTACACAAGTACGTGAGCGTGCATGTGTGTGTGTGTGTGCGTGCACAGTTGACAATTTCCAATTTGTTATTGCTGCCATTAAAGGTGTCTCTCCCTCAGCTCTCTGCTCGTCCCGATCCCCGGCTCGCCCGTAGATTATGCAATTGGCAACGTGCAGAAATTGCTGAAGAGTTTGTTGGGCTTTGCTTTTTGGTTCGCTTAGTTTGTTGGCCGCATTTGAAAGCCCAGCCATGACTTTGCATAAGATTCAGTTTCGGTTTCAGTTTCAGTCTGTCAGACTTTTATATCGTTACCCGGTTGACAATGCTCGTATATCTCACTCTCTGTCAGGTTTAAAACGCACGTAAATCGCATAATGCACGTTACGTTATCACGTAACAGCCACGGCCCGCACTTCTCCTTTGCACTTGTCTTTTTCTATTCGGTAATTTGTTATTGTTGTTGTTTGGCATGTTGTTAATAATTAATTTTTTCCCTTTTCGTCGAGTTTATTGGCTTTGTCAATTTTCGCCTGCTTGTCATTATTGTGCGTTATTGAATTTGATGGCAACACTAACCCCACCTTTAAAGCTCGTGTGGTAATCCTCTGCAATATTTGCTCTTCAAACTTTTTACCCTTGATGGTTGGCTGCCAAAAGAGTATTGTGTGAATGGCTCAAAGTGGGTTTTTGTTTTTTTTTATTTTTATTGTTGATATTTTGAACATTTTTCAATTTTCGTGAAATGCAAATTTCAGTTTTATTTTGTTATGGCCTTAGAAAAACCAAAGCAAAGTAACGTCGCTTGCATTTATAATAATTATGTGAACGGAAACCGAATTTAATTGATCTAATTGCAGCCACGTGAACTGGGACAACTAACGGAGTAACAAGGGCTCCAAGGTCAGCAGCCTCATTGCCATTAACTTTAATACTCGTGAAATTTTAATTTGGTCTGTTTCTTGCCAAGAAAAACATTTATAGCATTTGTACATAAAACTTATTTAAAAGGGCTCTACATTTATTAAAGGTTAAAATGCTCTATTTACTCTTCAAAATGCATTTATTTATAGGACTTCTTAAATTGCGTTTAGTCAATACATGTAAATAAGTCATTAATTGCCATTATTGTTGATCAAGATAAAGTGTAAATAGTATAAAAGCTAAACGTCATTAAGAATTAATGTTAATAAATCTTTTTAATAGCTTTAGAACTGCTTACAATGCATTTATCATAGCTTATTATTGTGAATATAATATATTTTTAAGGTTGGATAACTTCATTATACAGATTAAATTATTCAGATATCATTTAGATTTAAAAATGTAGAGTTGTATTTATTTTTATAATGGAATGACAGAGATGATATTTATGATGATTATTTCTACATATGCATTTTTAACCTTAACAAAATGTATTTTTGTATGTATTTTTATTTGCAAAGCTCTGACTTCATTTTATTGGCAAATTCAATAGCCCCTACATGACCGATTTGAGGGCTGATTAGAGCCCCTGTAAAAATTAGCGGCGACGCCATAAATAGCCAACAAGAAATCGCACTGTCCGAGACACGAGTCTGCTGACGGGTTCCGCACACGTCAGTTGGCCATAAAAGAGTCCACTCCGAATTCTAAATCCGCAGTCAAAGCGAAACCCTAGGAACTTGCAACTGGCATTGCATGTCGCCAATAAATCGAGACCGAGTGTTTCACGTGCTTGGACATGATTAGAGCGCCCTCTGGCGGGCAACGTAGGTAACCTTATAAGTTCTGGTACTGAAAACAATAGAAGCAAATAATGGGCGTCACGGAAGTCAACGAACTGCAGAAACTGAACAAACTTTCTTTTAACGAAAGGTGTGATGCGAGAAGTAAAAACAAGACAAAAAAAAAACAAACCAAAAAAAAGTGTAAATTTATTTAACATAGAAAATTTGTTGAACCGAAATCATAAGTAAAATATCAAGTTGGTAGCGGGTAAAGGCACAAAGCGCACTGAGAAAACGCTCAACCGGTAACAGCAGAGGTAACAAAAGTAACAACAACAGCAACAACAACAACAACAACAACTGTAATAACAACAATAAATGTCAATGCTAACAACTTTGGTTTCAGTTGTGTCGCAGCTAGCCCAGTTAGCCGCACCGTTCCGTTAACCAGGGCTGCCTAGAGGGGGCATTACTTACCGTTATCAGGGAGGCATCTTCGAGCACGTCGGACTTGAGATTGCGGCCGCCGCCAGCCAAGTTGGCATTGCTCGAGAGTAGGACGCTGTTCAGCAGATTCTTGAAGCTCAGCGAGCTGTAGCTGAAGGGCGAGAGTATCGTGAAGGCGCCGGCGCTGCCGCAGACCAGCAGGGTCGCCAGGCTGTGCAACAGCAGCGCCGTTGGCCATGGCCCAAAGCCACGCGCGCTACGATTTGGCCACATCTGACAGAGGCGCGGAAGGCAAGAGCAGCGCAACCAGAGATAGAGAGGGAGGGGTAAAAAGAGAGAGAGAGAGAGAGAGAGAAGAGTCTCGCTCTCAAACACACACACACACACGCACACTCGCACAACACTCACTGGACAAATTGGCAGTGCAACAGTTGCTTGCACCAAAGCGTAACGATTACGTCGCTTTACCGCTGACCGAAAACTTCACTTGCAACAACTTTTTGATTGAGCGATGTTTTCTGTTGCCACTTGTTGCAAGGCACATCCTCTGCGCGAGCAAGGATTAAGTCGTAAGCGTTATCGCACTATATCGTCTAGTATTGCAAACACGATCTTTAAGTTGGCTTCACGCGCACGCGCTTTTGACGAGCTTCGAGCTGATTTCACTTGCCAACCGATTTGCTGGAGCTTCGCTACTCGACTGACGCAAACTGTTGGCCACGGCTGGCTAGACTGGCTGCGTTTGAGCCAGGCCAACGACAGGCAGCACGCTCGATGCCAACTTGTTGCAGCTTGTTGGAAAGTGATCAACGTTTCTCTCGCTGCTGTTGGCTCATGTTGGCTGACTGATGGCTGCTGCTTTAATTTGGGTACTCAAGTACTTAAGCATAGTTGCAGCAATTTATTTGTGCACCTAATGGAATTAATGATATTTGTGGGCTCTTTTTCTCAGTTTTAATCACAAAAAATTAAAATTAATTTGTTTGGCATCGCGATTGCCAGAATTGCCAAGTTATCAGTATTAGCTAAATAAATTAGCTTTCTTTTGTGACTTCTTTAATAATTGAGAGAATACAAATTAGGCAAGTCTGTCTTATTATTATAATTTCTTACAGAGTCTTCAAATTTCAAGAGGTGAATTTTAATTAAACTTTGAACTCTAATTAATCTCACGTTATTTCTTAGCTTTATGTTAATGGTATCTTCCTGGCGTAGTGGGCAAATTTACTAAATGTTGGCATACGTATCTACAATTGAGATGTTAAGTTAAGAATTAAAAATTAAGGTAAATTAGGATAATAAATCATGTGAGCTTTAACTTAATGTCTTCTAATACGCAATTTTTATTCTGAATTTTCAAACAAAAGAAATTAACCTAGTTAACCACTGAAAAATTCACAAAATTGTTACCAACTGCTTTAGTAAAACAAATCCGAATTCAAAAAAGTAGAAGAGTTACTACTATAATATTATATATATTAATTATAATAAATAAAAATAAAAGAAAACATATTTTATATTATACCGATATTGAAATTAAATTTGACATTTGAATAAAATATTTTTAATTTTATATCAAACAGATATTTTAAAATATTATTAACTGAATATGTAATCTGAAGTACCTTTTTAATAATTTTACCTGTATTTTAAAGCACAGTTTCATTCCGCTTCATGGCCACACATTGCCAAATACCGAGTCACCACAAAGTTCATGATCTCGAGCTGCTGATAGCCCCGCCGCTGACCTAACTCAAGGAATTAGCCCCATTGGATCCCATGAGTTTCGGTTGCAACATGTTCGACGCCCCCATGCGACACACTCGAGCGGACAGTTTATCTTTCAAGCTGCAAAACACAGACCTATTTTATTATCAAGTTGTACGTTTGTTTTGTCTGCTGGCGACGTGACGGTTGTTGTTGTTGTTGTTGTTTCTTTTTTGGTGCAGCGCGTGCCAAGCAAGTTTTTTGCCTAAGTCTTTCGTTTTTCGCACTGAGCGCACTTCGTGTGGGCTTTTTCGGTTCGTGCCGTTAGACGTTGATACGTTGATTGTCGTTGTTTTTGTTGTTATTTTCGTTGTTGTTTTTGTTGTTGTCTTACTGACTCGGTTTCAGTGTTCGGTGTTACGTTTGCCGCCGCCGCCGCCACCGCTGCCAAGGTAATTGCATTTGCAGATACCTCCAGCTCCTCAACCACGGCACGCCCCACTGCACCCCAAAAGCCAGCGGCTGTTGAAATGGGTTGAAATGTCTACCTGCCCGCATTACCTGCCAGCTGGCAGCTCTGGCTGTCTGCATTGGGATTCAGCTGGAGTTTTTTTTGTCTTTGGTTAGGCAGCTGGTTACGTTTTCATTTCGAAAATGCGAGCAAAATATCGATTTATTTCAGTTGCGTCGTTTTTTGTCTCTCGCCCCGCTGCATATCTCAAAATTAGGGGAGCTCCCATTTGTTTTGGTAACGAACCATTTTGCCTGTGGACTTCGACTTCATTCGCTTGCAACTGTTGTCATTGCTCGCAAAAGTTGCCACAGATTTTGCAACAGTCATCATCATTATTACCGTAATCATGATGACGATTTCCCGGTTATAATCTGTTGTTGCTTGTGTTGCCGGCCTTGGCCCGGGCCAATTTGTCAGGGCTGCGCTCAGCTGAGCCTGAATCTGAGGCTGAGTACCGCTCAATGACAGGCAACATAAACATTAATCATTAAATTCAATCACCATTTTTACATGCATTCTTACAACATCCACAAGCGGCAAATTGCACGCACGCTCCAAGGCGACGCGAAATTGCATATCGACAGCGGACACATCCCCTCGCCCGTTCGCCCAGAATGGCCAATGTCTTGCACTTGCACTCATTGCACGCCAAGAATGTCATTAACACGTGCCTCCGCCGATAGGGGCCAGGAGCAGGGTCAGCCACTGGGGGCGGAATCGCAACTGCGGCGGCAACTATTGAAACGCCCCTCTGGCCAATTTGTAGCTGGCTTAATTGTTGTTGTTGCAATTGCACTTACTGTAATTAAGTTGGGTGTTTATGGGCTGCGGCTGCTTTGATACCCTATAATTATCAAAGTGGGAATGCGCTTGTATTAAAATGGAATAAGTTTATTTTTAAGCCTCAAGCTATTTTATTTTAAAAGCCAAAGCCACAGAAATTGGCTTGAACCAGTGAAATATATTATATGCAACATTAACGCATTTCTTTACACATTTATTTTGGATGTGGTCTTCCAATCTGGTATGTGAAAATTCAAGTTTCACATTAATATTAATCTGAAATGTTATACTAAGTAGATAAAGGTCTAACAGTAGCACATTATTGAAATTGACAACATACAAAGACCTCTTGTCTTCACTTAGTTATTTATTTGTATATCTTATTCACCAACACCTGTAGTTACCTGGTCAAAAAGACTCTAATGTTATTGGCAAATAATCAATAATCTAAGCAAGCATTACTCAATTAACAATTTACTGCTGCTGCATAGAAAAAATTCATTTGCATTTTGGGCAAAGGAACTGGCGGTGATAATTTTTACAAAAATCTTTGAATTATTATTATTTATAGTTTAATTATGTTTTATAGTTTTCGAATCGATTTTGACATTCTTGTGACAGCAATTAAACTTTAGCCCATACAATCTTAAGAAGGTGTTGTTTTGCCAAAAGACATAATTTTCTGAACAAAAATTACACACAGAACTTTCAAAATAAGTTTGTATCCCATCGGATTAAAAAAGAGATAAATTGAAAAATTTTTCACAAATTTTTGCTACTGAAGAGTGGAATGTTTCAAAATGCCCTTAAAGCTTGCATTTTCATTAAATGAGGTGAAGTTAATAAAGATATTCTAGATATGCAGTATTCGCTAATTTTTTACAGGGCATCTCAGAGTCGTGTTTTTGTATTGTTGTGTGCTTTGCTGTGATTCTTGCAACATTTTACGCAGCAAGTTTGGGCTTCAAAATTGCCAATAACTAAAACAAGAAAACTGCCGGCAGTTGCGAGTCTTTTTTTGGGCACAGCCAAAACTGTTGCAATTTAATGCCACGGCTCAAGGTCAGAAGGCGCAAGCAGTTGTTGTTGTTTTCGTTGCTGTTGTTGCTGTTGTTGTTGCTGTAACTGATTTATTGTCTGCTGCTGTGGCAACTTTTGGTTGTGTTGTTTTTGTTAACGTCTGTTTTTTTCCAGGCTTAAATGCAGCGTGACACTGAAATTATTTGTAAGAGTAAGTGTGTGAAAGAGAGAGAGAGAGAGTGCCAGATAGAGAGAGAAAACGCGAAGCAAGTTGTTGTTGACTCGCTTTTTGTTGGCGACTCTTGACACGCAGATGCTGCCAGCATATCGTCTTTTGGCCTTGTCAGGATGTGATTTACTTTGCGCTTTTTTGTTTGCCTCTTTTCAGCTGACAGATTTTTCGTTGGGTGTCTCATTTCCATATCCAGTGTTTGTTGTTGTTTTGTTTGCTTGTCGAAATTGACATGTTGGACAGCCCTTCAATGTCGCTGACATCCCATACGCACCCATAAAAAAGGGGCAAGCACCTTCAAAATAAATACATGCTTTACGTGTAGCTAAAATTAAAAACAAATTACAATTGACTTGTTAAGTTCAAATATTTAAAAAATGTAAGCCATGTAGACTGTCTATCTGTTTGTTAAGTTGCGAACTAATCTTACTGTTTTTTATTTAATTACAATTTTCAGTACTAAAACTGGATCATTAAAACATCAAGAGCCCTCTTTTTATAAAAAGGCGATTTTATTTAATGCTTTTAGCCCTTAATTAATTTACCCTTTATCCACCCACGCATTAAGTTGCCCCAATTTTGGCCACAATCCAAAACTTTAGCTATTGAGCAACTGTGTCTCCTAAATTGGGCTAAGGCAGTTACGGCCCCGTCGGCAATTATCACTTGCGGCAAACCACGTGCCCCAAGCGGGGGCATCGTCTGCATCTGTCTGTGCTGAGAGCTCCATAAAATGCGACGCTTATTGCTTTGGCGGGGTCTTAAACGTCATTTAATTGCCACACTTGCCACATGTTGCGCCTACGCCAACTAACCAGCGACCATAATCAAGCAACAACAACTAACAACGACAACAATTGTTTTGGGTGTGTGGCTTGCGGCTGCGTAATGCGGTAGTTGTTGTGTTTACAATTTCTGCGGCTTTATTGTTTACGAGAAATGAAATGATATGATGATTGTTGTGCGGCGTAACGAGTGAGCCAACGACAGCCTCCATTGCGGCGTATACTTAATAATGATTGCATAAAGAAATCGTTTCTAAAGCTCCCCTTAGAAACTTCGCGAACACTAGACTTGTTGCTGCTGCACTAACTGTCATCAATATTTGGTAAGAAATTCCAATCGCATGCCAATTTAACGCCAGTTGCAGCCACAGAAATGCCAATGAGCATACCTCTCCCATCTTCCAACTTCTTCATCCGCAACTTCTCTCTCCGCTTCGCTCTCCGTCCATCTCTCTAACAATTTGCAATACTCTCTGGCAAGTATTATATAATCATCCAGCCTAGCCGGCGCCGCATTTTTCTTTTCGTGATTCAACCGCAAACGTTTTTTTCCAAGCCAAAAAAGATCTGCTAATGGTGCAGTAGGCGACGTCGAAAGTGGTTTTCGATGCCATTTCACACGGGGGTATTACAGCTTGGGCGTGGAGTTTGTGCCATTTTGGCAATCCGTTAACTGTGTGCAGTAACTAAAGTATACCATAGCGAACAATTATTTCATACGCGGTCAATCAAAAGAGATCCACCAAATACTTATATTTCTTTATAAACTGATTATTTTAAAAACAAAAAATAGAGACTATTACTAATAAATAAAAATAGTTTAGATATTGAGAAATTTGTTTTTATTGCACAATTTCATAGATATATTTTACATTCAATCCTAATCAAATTGAAAAAACATTTAAAAAAATTATATTTTGAATGAAAAAGATTTAAGAATAAGATGGAAAGCTGAGTCGAGCTTATAAATCGAATATTATCGAATATTGGTTTGATTGCTATGGGTAAATATACATATCTTTAAATCGCTCAAAATCAATCCCTAAAATGTTAAAACAGTTAATAAATAATCTGATATATTATGTAAGAATTGTAAGAAATAATGTTGTATTTAAATGCAAGGGTATTAAAGTTTTGTTTATTTTTTCTTTTTATTTTTCCAACAACTTCTCTTTCGTTTTAATGGAAAAACTACATGCAGAAAAAGCCAGAGACAAGAAACAGCAGCTGAGCCGGTGGCGTTGTTTATGTATTTGGTTTTCTATGCAACAACAGCAGCAACAATGACAACAACATCACGAGCGAGGCTTGCCACAACATAAAAAAGTAACAACAAATGCTGTACAAGATTTGTCATTCAAAACGTTGGCCAAAAGCAACAACAAATTATTGGTAAATGTGTCATAGAGGCATTTCATATTATTGTTGCTGCTGCTGCTGCTGCTGCTGTTGCTGCTGTTGCTGTTGCTGCTGTTGCTGTTGCTTGTGGCGCGCTCTGTTCCTGTTTACATTTGTTGCAATATAAGCAAAACATTAAACACAATTTTCGAGCCAGTTTTAGCCGTGTTTGTTTTTGTTGTTGTTGCTTCGATTCGTGCGATTGACATATATCCCAGAAGACTGTTTATCTGGCTTTGTTGTTACTGCTGCTCCCATTGGAATTGTCGCCTGATATGTTTTTATTTATATTTATGTTTGCCCTCGTATTTATATTTGTTATGTGGTGGCAGCCACAACTGGCGAATTCTAATCATCATCTCGAGTTCGGGTTTTCACTCTGTTTTCTTTTTGCCTTGATTTTTTGCGTTTTCTGTTTTGATGATGCTGCAAAAATACGTGGGAGAGTCCCAGATTACGCCCACCAATGGCTCAAATGAATGATGAATGTGGTTTCGTTCATGGTGGCTGGCTCTGAACAGGGTGAATAGACTACAATTAGGCTTTAACCTACTGCAACTGCATAAATATTTAATTTTGTATAAACATAATATAGAAATTTCAGTTTGTTCTTCACAAATCTTACCTTAAATTTTAAAAGTTCCCTTACAGATAGAGTATGAAATTACACATCGATTAATCGCTATGAAACGAGATCCAAGATATATTATAAACAGGTAACATTGGATTCATAAACTGACCACAAAATATAAAAAACTCAATGTGTGTATGCATATAAAGTTTCAACTATAAGGCTTGAATTTAGTTATTGAATCAAATTATAGCACAAATGAACAGATTACCTTTGACGTACTTTATACCAAGCCCTAAAAATGTAGAAATTTATTCGACCCTTAGGCCAGGTTCTAATGGCCTCAGACCGTTTTAAACGACCTACACGAGCGGCTGCCGAAATTGTAGATACTTTAATGTTAAACTGTTAACGTAATTGGGCAGTCCAAACACGTTCAGGTGACATACAAAACACTAACAACAACTACAACAACAGCAGCTACAACAAAAGCAACCAAATTTATCAAGACGTAACAATTAAAAACGCTAAAAGCATTTTATATAATAATTCGCATAATGCGGCATAAATGCAAAACAATTCACACGCCACACACTTTTTAGGAGCCCAAGCACACACCCCAACTGGCTTCGAGATATATATATATATATATATACGTATATTTATATATATAATACATACGTAATTGTCACAGGTGCTATAAACACGACGTATAAACAGTGAGAGCTAAAAAGAAACGTTTATTAGACAAGTTTAGACGACCGACAGCGTTGCCGGCCGCATATATATTCCGAGAGGGCATTACTTAATAAACTCAAAAATTGTGAAAAAGAAAACAAAATAAAGTGCTCTAGTCGCGAGTGTCTAGCTTGAAGGTGTACCCTGCACTATCAAATAGACTGTAAATTGCCTAACTCGAAGTCTCCTCTCTTATAAAATGAAAAATATGCTAGAATACAATTAGTGAAACTGGTAAATTTATAATACAAATATTACAAATAATGTGTAACTTGCTGGCTCTGCTAATATAATCTACCCTATTTTATGCATTTTCAATGGGTACTGGGTATAAAAACTTAAATGAATAAAAAATTGGAATGTTTTCCATTATGTAGCGTGCAACATTAGCGGGCCACAGAAACTTGTATGAAAAACAGCTGAAAATTATGCCTGAGTGAATGTTGTGCCAAAATTATGTTAATTACTTACACAAGTGCAAGCTGCACTCGTGTCTGTGTATCTGCGTATCTGTGGGAGATGCAAATGAGTATTTTGCGGCAAGCAGCGCCTAGAGGATGTGTTTTGGTTTGCCACGCATAAATTTCCTTCAGCCCGAGTGCGTCAAGCGACCATTTTGCCGAATGCTAAAAACAATTTTATTGGCCGAAATGCGGGGTGGGGGTGGGTTGGGGTTGGAATTGACAGCCCGAGAGCACAACCACAAAGTTGCATAATTAATTTGTTTACACAGTTGTAAACAAACTCAGCGCACTGCGTTTGCATTTAAGAACGTGGCAAGGACGAGACGCTAATAGGAATATATTTAAATGCAAAATTGCATTTACGCATGGAAGAGGGTAACTAAGTGCACCTGTTTGAGGGCGAATATTACACGCAAATTAAAATAAAACTTTTTTCAATTTAAATAGTTCTTTAATAATATACTGTGATACCAAAATAATAAAAACTTTAAGGAAGACTAAACAATGAGTTTGCTTTTTGGATACGAAATTCTTTTTAAGTTGAACAAAGTTGAAGTTTCAAGTTAAAGGAGAATAGGTATAGGGCCACTTATGTGATTCTCAAAAAATTGATTGTTGCTCACCTTTAAAAATGGTACCTATATATTATACATATATAATATAGCTATGGAGCATGCACATATAAGAAAAAATAAGTTTTTCATGAATCGTGTTTTAGTTATAAAAACCCGATGCCCAAAATCAATTTTTATAAGGCACAATTTAAAATGAAAATTGTTCAAAGTTGTATTCAAACCTAGTTGTCAAGATTAATCACATATTTGGGTGTATTGACTTAATACAAATAAAAAGCTTTCGGCCTTAAATATATTCCAGAAAAATAAAAAAAATGTTGTTCTAAGAGAGTACAATTTATTGTCAAAAATAAAGCAAAAATTTACAAAAATTTTGACATGTAAAGCTCTCGGATCCATAGGTCCCATATTTCAAATGCCCATAACTTTGTCAAAACTGAACCGATTTTCACGAGTGATGGCATTTTGTTCATGGTTTATCGTCTAGATTGATTCTGCATTTAAAATATATGCATTATTGAAAATAAATTTTTTGGAATTTTTGGGGAAAAAAGCATGTACCCTCCCTTACTCATTTTGGAAAAAATTTTTTTTCAAAATTTAGAATCCGGAATTTCTACTTTTATTCGATTGTGGTGGTCACAATTAGTATAAAAAACAACATTAAAACCGATTCTGAGGGGGTCAAATTTTTTGTCAAAAATCATGCAAAAATTTACAAAAATTTTAACATGTAAAGCCCTCGAATCCATAGGTCCCATATTTCAAATGCCCATAACTTTGTCAAAACTGAACCGATTTTCACGAGTGATGGCATTTTGTTCATGGTTTATCGTCTAGATTGATTCTGCATTTAAAATATATGCATTATTGAAAATAAATTTTTTTGGAATTTTTTGGGGAAAAAAGCATGTACCCCCCCCTTACTCATTTTGGAAAAAAATTTTTTTTCAAAATTTAGAATCCGGAATTTCTACTTTTAATCGATTGTGGTGGTCACAATTAGTATAAAAAACAACATTAAAACCGATTCTGAGGGGGTCAAATTTTTTGTCAAAAATCATGCAAAAATTTACAAAAATTTTAACATGTAAAGCCCTCGAATCCATAGGTCCCATATTTCAAATGCCCATAACTTTGTCAAAACTGAACCGATTTTCACGAGTGATGGCATTTTGTTCATGGTTTATCGTCTAGATTGATTCTGCATTTAAAATATATGCATTATTGAAAATAAATTTTTTTGGAATTTTTTGGGGAAAAAAGCATGTACCCCCCCTTACTCATTTTGGAAATTTTTTTTTTCAAAATTTAGAATCCGGAATTTCTACTTTTAATCGATTGTGGTGGTCACAATTAGTATAAAAAACAACATTAAAACCGATTCTGAGGGGGTCAAATTTTTTGTCAAAAATCATGCAAAAATTTACAAAAATTTTAACATGTAAAGCCCTCGGATCCATAGGTCCCATATTTCAAATGCCCATAACTTTGTCAAAACTGAACCGATTTTCACGAGTGATGGCATTTTGTTCATGGTTTATCGTCTAGATTGATTCTGCATTTAAAATATATGCATTATTGAAAATAAATTTTTTTGGAATTTTTTGGGGAAAAAAGCATGTACCCCCCCCTTACTCATTTTGGAAAAAAATTTTTTTTCAAAATTTAGAATCCGGAATTTCTACTTTTAATCGATTGTGGTGGTCACAATTAGTATAAAAAACAACATTAAAACCGATTCTGAGGGGGTCAAATTTTTTGTCAAAAATCATGCAAAAATTTACAAAAATTTTAACATGTAAAGCCCTCGAATCCATAGGTCCCATATTTCAAATGCCCATAACTTTGTCAAAACTGAACCGATTTTCACGAGTGATGGCATTTTGTTCATGGTTTATCGTCTAGATTGATTCTGCATTTAAAATATATGCATTATTGAAAATAAATTTTTTTGGAATTTTTTGGGGAAAAAAGCATGTACCCCCCCTTACTCATTTTGGAAAAAATTTTTTTTCAAAATTTAGAATCCGGAATTTCTACTTTTATTCGATTGTGGTGGTCACAATTAGTATAAAAAACAACATTAAAACCGATTCTGAGGGGGTGAAATTTTTTGTCAAAAATCATGCAAAAATTTACAAAAATTTTAACATGTAAAGCCCTCGAATCCATAGGTCCCATATTTCAAATGCCCATAACTTTGTCAAAACTGAACCGATTTTCAAGAGTGATGGCATTTTGTTCATGGTTTATCGTCTAGATTGATTCTGCATTTAAAATATATGCATTATTGAAAATACATTTTGTCATTTTGGAAAAAAAATTTTTTATCTATCGATTGTGGTTGTCACAATTAGTACAACAAAGAACGTTAGCGGGAAATTTTATCTGTGATGTTTGGGCAAAAAATAATGTGTAGTTTGAATAATTTATCGAAGCTAAAGCTCTAACTCAGAACTGAAATACATGTGTCAAAGTTAAAAACGCTGTTTGGTGTTTTTTGCACTTAGAAAATTAAACCTCAAACCTTATGTGCTGCCCATGAGCCATGAATGATGCATGTGTGGAATTAAATTACCATGCATTGCCCGACAATGGCCATATCATTAACTATATCATCGATAAAATGTCATTTCCCGTCCATTTATTTATTTTGCGACATTTTTCCTACATTTTCCTCTTGCACTTTTTCAATAGCTGCCCCATTATTGCTGTTGTTGTTGTTGCAGTTGATGGTGTTGCAGTTGATGGTGCTGCTGTTTGTACATTTCCTGGCTCAACAACAGCAACTACAACAATGGCGTCAAATGTTTTACAGCAGATAAGAAGTTTAATTTATGCGAAAACATGTTTTGAGTTCCCCCCAGAAGCGACAGCCAGACGGCCAGATAAACAGATATCTATATAGCAGCACCGATGTACACACACACATGTATATTCTGGCTGCAGCCCGTCAGGCTGCGCTGGCCACGCCCCCAATTTCACACGCTCGCCGCTTGCTATTGACCTTCAATGGACATGTGCAGCGAACTTTTTCTTCGCACTGGCCCAAAACGTGGCCATAAATTGCTGGAGTCGCTTCCGTTTTTGCGGTTTGTCGATGCGCCGACAATGTTCTTGTTGTTATTGTTGTTGTTGCAGCGATTTATTTATTTATTTAATGCCATGTTTTGTCTAGACGCCGACTGCCTGACTGACACTCGGGCTGGGGCACTTCTGATATTTACCCAGCGATAACTCCCTTTTTATGGTCCTCGCAATGTCTCCGCCCGGCGACGATGCCTGCGCAGATTTTATGCGATTTTCGTCCGGGTAACCAGGCGCATGGCACATGGCAAATGGCAACTGGAAAATGGCAAATTGCAAATGGAAAATGGTAAATGGCAGACGCAGCTCCTCCGTATTGGGACAACGTGTCGGCGCATAAATAGGCGTGCAATTAAAAGCAAGCAACATAAACGTTCGCACTTGCGGCATGCAACGTTTGTGGCAAGTGACGCATTATTAATTAAAAATTCCTAGAAGTTTCTTTGACAAATGAGTTTAAATTATAATTTTCTTTTAACTGAAACTTTAATGTACAAAGTGGTCATGGTTAAGATCATTTACAATTGGTATTAAAAATACGGAAAATATGTTTTCACTTAAAACACAGTTCTCGTCTATCTATTAACAACTAAAAGGGGATACTCAACTTCAAATTTCTAAAGAAAAAAGAAAATACAAAAGTTGCCATTATCAACTCAGGCCGTCACTATAAAAAATGGCTTGGTATCTCACAAATACTTTTGAATCTTACATATATTTAAAATATATTTTGTGTCGGATTTATATCCGATCTTACACATTTGTATTTCTTTTGGCACTTGTACAAATTAATATCAAAATTGTTCTTGAAGGTCAAACATTAATTTGCAGTGTAATTGCAGTGAAAAAAAACAAAATAGCACTTGATATATATTAAAATGGCCTGAACTCAATGCATTTACATATTCAATAATGATTTACATACTTTTGATTTCTTTTTAACATACATTCAACATATAAGGGCATAATCTAAGTTAGCTTCGCAACTTTATTGCAGCACCAGCTGCTCAGCAACATGTGCCTAGCAACATGTGGATGCGCTGCATTTCGCAGCAGCCCAAAAGCATGCAATACAATTTTATGGCTGGCACAGGTATACGTAACTGCTGGCAGAGGCTAACTTGTACATATTTCTATTAAAAATGCCATCGAAATGTGTTAATTGCTGTAATTACAATAATCATTTTCTAAAGAGAGAGATATATAATTGGTAAATATATATATGTATATATATATATATTAATATACTAAAAACTATTATAAAACATATGAAAAAGATACATAGTTCAAAAATAAATTGTTAATAATACGGCACAGCACACGGCCCTATGTTCGGTTGGGGCTGGGAGCTCAGCTTTAGCGTAGACTCATAAATACTGTTGATTATAGTAGAGGCGGAGACTCACATACACATGCTCTACCTCCTCCCGCTCCGCCTCCGGCCTATTGCGTGACCCGCTCCAGCCTCTTTCTGTGTACACGCCCCTCCTCGTGTTGTTTCACCGACTTCAGATGGTTGAGCGTTATGTTGCACACCTCGCAGTAGTAGGCCGCATTCAGATCGTTCAGCTTGCGCACATCCTGCTTCACGCATCCGGCGTACATGTAGTAGCCGAGCGGATTCAGCGGAACCAGCGTGCCGTTGGCATTGATGCGATAGACGTGGCTGCCGTCGTACGGCTCAGAGATCGACGCCGGCGAGGTGGAGCGCTCGCGCTTGCGATGTCGCACCCCGGCCATGTGTATGGCCAGCTGCGACTCCGAGGTGACGATCACATCGCACAGCTTGCACATCAGCCACTTGTCGTTGGTGCGCACCCAGCGGCCCGTCCTGTCGTAGTAGCCCTCGCCGTTCGGCTTGCTGATGTGCCGCTCCACGAGCCGATGGCGGCGCCCGTAGAAGTGCTGCCGGGCGTGGATCACCGAGGTCAGCTTCAGGTCGCACAAATCGCAGTGCAGCACGGCGGGGCCCGAGCTGCGCAGGTGCCGCAGCATGTCCTCCGACAAGTTGCCCTTGACGAAGCTGTACCGGATCAGCCAGGAGTCCACCCGACGCAGGTGCGTCCGCGACAAATAATGGTCCAATGCATTCCGCATCGTTCGCATCGCCGTGTGGCACAGGTGGCAGCAGTCCCAGTGGAACAGCGACTGCAGCTCCTGCGGCACATTCGAAGTCAACAGCGAGTCTAGGCAGGGGAGATGGGAGGGAAGGGCGACAGTTACACCGGGTCACACGGCGATTAGTTCAATCAAATTCAATGCAATAACAGTTCCTCAACAAGCTGCCAGCACCTTTCAAGAACTACTCAAGTTGAAAGTGTTCAAAAGTAACTTGAAATGGCTCCAAAGCTGAATAGAGCTTTAAAAAATATCTGCATAATATACGTTCTCTAAAATTTAACAGTCCTTCCATAGTTTACTTTAGTGATTCAAAGCGATCTTAAAGGCCGATTCGACAGCAAACAGATGACGGATCAGAGGTTGTTTTAAGACAAGTAAGATCGTTGCAGTCGGGTGTAACCGCTTGCACCATACTCTATACAGGAAGTCATCAGAAAACCTTCTGCAAAATGTTGTGGCCAGCCCTTAAAGAGAGATATTGATTTCGCGTGGCCAAAAACCTTTTTTGCCATTATTAAAGGAGGTAACCAGACATCTACCTTTACAATTCGGTAACTCTAAAAAGGGGATTTCGCTGCTTAAACGCTACAAGAGGGCATGCCAAAAAACTATTTCTTAATCTTAAAAAGGAAGATAAATAGAGGGAGAATAATAGATAAATAAAGTGTAGCCACAAAATCTTTTGCGCGTTCCTTAGAGGAGGTTACCATAAAGCTGTTGGATGTATCCAGCTTTGAAACTGAGGTAGATATATCGATTTCATCGAATTGCCACGCCGCAATGGGCGTATCCAAATAAAAAAAATGGTGGTCATACGGCCGGACAATATACTCTAGCACTCTACCAATATACCCGGGATTCTTTCCTAAAACCCCAACTAAAGACTGACAAAACTCATCTGATACTCTGAGCGAAATCGAACTTTAACTTATTGCGAGGCAGAGGACTAGGGCCGAGGGGACTCACCGGAAAATATGCGCTGGTACTTATGCTGCTCAATTAGCTTCTGATGATCCAGGTCCTGTTCTAGTTTCTGTCTCAGCTGCAGCTCGCGCTGCAGGTCAAATTGGTGGCCATAGCTTTCGACGCGCGGCAGATGTGCATAAAGCTGATGCATCTCTTCGATCCGGGACGGCTGGGGGTTGACATTGGGCAAACAGATGCGATCCCGCGACTCCGGCTGATTGGCACTGTGGTCCGTGAGGTCACAGTAGGGCGCCGGCGCCTCTTGGAGCTGCTGTCGGTAGGCGCTGGGGCCAAATGGGGGACAAGCCGTGGGCAGTGGCGGTGCCAGACGATAGCTATTGGCGATCCTCTTCTGCTGGTACATTATTTGCTCGTCAGCAGGGCTCGTGGTGTGGCTGAGCCACTTGTTGGACCGGCCTGGCTGCCTGTAGCCGTTGAGCGCCCTCGGGGGTAGCTCGGGCTTGTGGCCCGGCGGCCTGTAGATGGGCTGGTGGCTGGGCAGCGGATTCGGTGGCGCGACGAGCCGGCAGCTGTTGAATGGATCCGGCAGCGGCGAGGGCGGCCCATCGTCGAGCTCGTTGCCCGGATAGTCGTCGGATAGGTTGTGTAGATCCAGGGGCGGCGGCTCGTAAGCGTTGAGCAGCTGGGGCTGCAGCTGTTCCTCGTTCTCGTCGAGATCCCCGTGCTGGTCGCCCCAGAGCACCTCGAACCGCAGCGGACTGGGCTGGTCCTCATGCAGCGTGGCCATGAAATGGTCCCGCGTCGTCTTCGAGGCACCACCGGCGAAGGCCGAGTAGTGGAATGTGGAGATGGCCTCGTTGGTGGTCGGATGGCCGCCGGCTCCGTACTTGCGTCGATTGTGCACCACATGCACTGCATCCTGCATCATGATCAGTTGCGGCGCCTCCTCGTCCAGCGTCTCGGCCGGCAGCAGCGCCGGCGGCAGCTGGACTGGACAGGGATCCGGCGCGCGGCCGTGCACGAGACAGGGCAGCTTCAGCTGCTGGCTGAGCGCCTTCGCCTCGGCCGCGCCCATCTGGTGGTCGCGGTCCACGCAGCTGGAGGACAGATTGACCTGGTAGCGGTAGATGACATCATCGTCGGGACGACGCACCTCCACCAGCACCGGCAGATGGCCCGACCGGGTGCGCGGCTTCGGCAGTGCAGCCGCCAATTTGCTTATGTGCTTCGCACACTGCAGGGCGATCCGCTCGTGGACTGGCGGGGTCCGTGGACTCAATTGTGATTTGCGTGCTAGCATTATTGGTTCCGTTGTGGTTACGTGCTGTCTTGCCGGCGGAGTGTTGGGCAGCTTTTCGACGCTTTACATAGAAAATAGAGAACTCGGTTTGTCGTCGAATCGGA
The DNA here is from genome assembly GCA_035043565.1 of Drosophila robusta. Lineage (NCBI taxonomy): Eukaryota > Metazoa > Arthropoda > Insecta > Diptera > Drosophilidae > Drosophila > Drosophila robusta. The sequence goes on along the minus strand of JAWNMW010000583.1, from coordinate 2,815,110 downwards.
ATGGTTTCTATACACTTTGGGCCGCGCGAAATTCTTCGACCGCTTAACATTTAACAATACATTTGAATTTGTTGGAATTGGTGTTTAAAATGTGTGAAAAGTTTCTACACCAATCGAAAAATACATAATAAAACACGACTGGCGATGGATCTGTCAAAGCTAACTACGATTCCAGTCTCCATCCGAAACCCCAACCTGCCATCCACCCTTGTCACTCTGCGAGGCAACCCTAAGTTGCCAATCGGTGTCATTAGTTATCGAAATTTGACAGTTGCTTTTCGTACTCCCAATTTTCCATCCGCTGAATTTAACTATTTAATAACTAAGAAAAGTAAATATATAAAAAGTTAAATCTTATTCGGTAAGTCAAAACCTTAGACTAGCATCCTTTACATAATTTTAAAATATTTTTCAACTTACCTATAGATATTTACATTTTTTGTTAGGCTCTGGTTGAACTTAGCTGTGAGCCACTGTATGTAAATGTGCGTCAGAACTCTGTCCTACTTTTTCTGAAGCGTGAAATTAAAAGAAAAGAAAATAGCATTGCAAATGGGTGGCGCCAGTTGTGTAGCGAAGAATTCGTTAGACGAGTGCAACATACATACATGGTATTATTATTGAACCCCCATCTAAATACACATACATATATTTGGAAGTTGGTAAAAGCAAAACAAATCTTGCAATATCCTCAGATTAATTAAATATATATTTTGAAAAGCCCCAAGGAAAATCCTGCCCACGCCACTGTAAAGATGATGTAGATACAGGTTGCCATTATCAGTGGGAGCGAAAAAAGATTAAAAATTGCAAGAGATCTATATAAGTAACTATAATGAGGACTCAAGCACAGAACACATACACAAAAATATGTAAATATTTGTGTGCATGTTTGATGTATAAATAATTAAGAGGAATATTGAGACAAGTTCAAATCAAAAAGAAAATCTTTAGAAACATTATATTTTAAATGCAATACAAATTTTTAGAACATGCACACCAAATTTTATAAAAGAGTCCGCTCATAGATTTCGTAAATTGCAAATATCCTTTTTTTTCCAAAATATTACACAATTCTTTAAAAATAAAAAATAAAATAATAATTTTGTTAGGACTCAATCCAAACCCTAAAATAATTTACATGTTCTAAGAGCTAAATAAAATTTGAGAATTATTATTATTATTAAAGTACAACTTTCTAAAATCTTATGCAAATTCCTATTTAAAAATCCTTATGTGCAGCTCCAGGCACTAGATCTGAGGGATAAGTATTTTTAGCCTAGGTAAACGATAGAGATATTTTACCGCTCTAATTTGTAAATCATTTAACTAACCATTGCGAAACTCTCGCTAAACATAGGCGTGATTATCTGGGTTATTTTGAAAAAGGCTTCCACTTGCACCATCTGGCGCCATAATTCAGCATCGTTTCAGTTCCAAAGGCTTCCTCCAAGGCTGCCGTCCCGGAGCTAAGTTAAGCATTTGTAAATGTCGGCTGTGGCAGCGCGAGCTCCCAAGTGGGTTCGTTGGGGCCCGGAAATACAGCGATGAGGCGGAGCTTTAAATATTTGCGACAAACTGCTTTATAGAGTGGAGAGACACACATACGTATACGAATGCGAGCGAGTACATATGTGACTGCCTGGGGCATTAAAATAATGTTTAGCGCGTGATTTTGTGCCGGCTTTCTTCTTCAGGCATCTTCTGGCATCAATTGTCAGCGTTTAGCTGCCGGCCAGGTTTATCGGGGCCCAGCGCACAGGTGCCACAATGGGATGGAGGGGGCGGGGGCGGTGGTTGATGCGACGACTGCCAACATCAATAACACTAATGGGAAAAGGATAAAGATAAGCATTAAATAACACACGTACGCATGGCATTTGAGGCTTATGGCGAGACCCAAGACGTTGATAGTCCTGGGCCGAGGACACAGGTTGGAGAGCAGACCGTAACTGAAGCCTACATGTGTGCGTGTGTGTGTGTGTTCTTTCGAAATTGTTTGCCCCGCGGCCCTTGCGTGGGCGTGGCAGCGCGTACGTGCCAGCTGTTAAGCGCCACACTGCCTGCCCCTCCCCCATCCCCATCCCCGCCCCCCACACACGACTCATTCAACTGCTTTGTTCGCTGTGCGCATTTTTCACATTTTGCGCTTCCGTTTCCGTCATTGTCGCTGCGTCTGCCGGGGCTCCCGAATTGTGTCACACACGTGAGCAATTTAAAGTCAGGCCTCCAGCTGCTGGCGCTGTGTCCTTGCCTTGGTCCCGCGCTCGGCGCCCCATTTCAATTGCAAACTTAATTTAAAACTGAGCCCTGCGGCGTGTAAATATGCGTGCCGCATCTGAAATTTATGAATCGTTTTACATCCGAATATGCAAATTCATATTTGCATTGATTTTGCCCAAGAACTGAACGAATGAATGAAGCCCAACAGCCTGTGGCTGTCAAGTTGTCTTCTGCGAACGCGATCAACTCGAACTTAAAGCACTCTGACAATTAACTTGCAAGCCCTTAAAACTGGCATGCTTTGAAGTAAGCTGAAGTAAAGTATCAGATTTATTAAGCTCTTAATCAATATTAAATCTAGCCTTAATCCTACATGCTTCTTGAAATATTTAATTAAAGCGCCTTAAGTAAGCCAAAAGCCAGCTTTTAGTTTGGGAATATAAATACTTATATATATATATAACTCTCACCAAAGTTAATCGAGATTGAGATTTCCGGCAAAGTTGGGCTTTAAATCTTTTAAAATCTCTTAGCTGTTATTTCGTTGTTAAATAAAGTGGAGCTGATATTGTAACCCACAACCAATTAAATTGTTTTATTCATTAAAAATAAGTTTACACCAACAAGTATTTCACACTATTCTCGATTACACGCTCGTTGATTAGAACATTCACATCCTTCGATAACAAATAATCAAAGTGGCTGAAGCCTTGATTGGGTACATCCACATTATATACTACGTTGGGCAGACGAGTCGACAGACTTTGAACATCTTGACTGCCGGAGAGCCAATCGTCGGAGGCATAATGGATGCCCACTTTGCAGCTAACCTGGGTCAGATTATAGGACGGTGGACTGGGCAATTCGTACATTTCCTGGTTGAGCACTGGACCCTTGTCCAATTTTTGGAATTCGACGCCACTGATCAGCTGGGCGTAATGATAGATCTGATTGATGGAGGCGCCCTGCGATGCGTGGCCAACGATGATCGGCGTCAGAGTCTACAATATAGAAAATACCAATACTCAGATTGATATTGCTACAATTATACAAATTTTTATACTCACGGAGTTGAACTCATTCCAGCCAAAGCCGCACATCACAAAGTCGTAGATGGCACAGATCTGGCTGGAGACCATGCTGCCGCAGATGTGATTTCGGAACTGGTTAATCAGGTTGTTTTTCTGTGACACTTGATAGCCTCCAAATATATTAAGGAGAACCTGAAATCGCATATCACAAAATTCGAATGTTCAATGGGGAAATCGGGTGATTCGGCCACGAGAAACTTACGCCAAATTTGCCCCGAAACAGTCCCAAGAATCGGAGGACTGGACTCTGGGTGTGCTCCATGTAGACAGTTGGCGAGAGTGCCTGCATGAGGGTCACCTTGTTACAATACTCGGGCTTCTCGCTGCACATCACAAAGAAGGAGGTGCTGCCCTGCGAGTGTCCTATATATTGGATGTGCTGTTGACTTGTTACGGTCATGACCTTATCGATCGCGGATGGCAGGTCAAAGACGCCGATTTCGTGGAAGGAGAAGCTCCAGTATTCGGCTGGCTTGATTTTGGGATCCGCGTGTTCCTGTGAGTAGATATTCCCGCGCGTGTTCAACAGCCAGACGTCGTAGCCCTGCTGGAATAGTAAATAGGCCAGTCCGTTGGACGGACCCATTTGTACCCAAGACGCCGAGCTGGACATGAGTCCGTGCACCAGCAAGATCGCCTTTGCCCCTGGCCGTGGTATGCGATGCAGGCAAAGGATGTATTGGTCCTCCGTTGTCACGAAATGCGTTTCCACCGGGAAGCCATATTTCTTGATAAGGTCCGCCTAGCAGCAGGTATAAATATGTGTTTAGTTAAGACACCTTTAGACTACTGATGTGAAATAAACTCGAAGCCTCGATAGTCCTTATAACGATATTTCGATGTACCTCGATCGATTCTCATAAAGAATCCGCATATTTAAGCTACACTTTTAACGCCAAACAGTCCGAAAACTTTACATTTAAATTGAAATAGAAAATGTAATAAAAAAAAAACAAAATTTAGTGCCAATAATGCCAACCATTTGTGAATTAACGCATACAAACTTTCATTCGTATGTATGTGTGTGTTTTCGAATATTTGGGAAATATCGATATATTTTTTCGATAATCGACGCATAATTTTCGCTGTAAGAAATCGATGTTCATTACCATCACTAATTTAGACGAAATTCGTTGCGCAAGCCCTTGATTTGATTTCTCTTTGCAATAAATCGAATCGAAAAAAATGTTTTTAAGTTTCAGATATCTGGTATAGAAACGATTGTTCAAAAAATTAGTTGTTGTTTGAAAAGCTTTTGGGCTTTACCAGATGTTCCGACCAAGCATGGCCATTAAGTTACTGTGCTCCCCTACAACTGAGTTGTTTGCAAAAAGACTGTAAAGTCTGGCAATATTGGAGCTTCAAAACTATCAAAACATATCATTAAGAATAGCACTTACTGTCCTCAGCTTTGCGTCCTCATCAATATCCGCTTGAGAACTCCAAGTGGGTTCAGATTTTATTTCTAATATTGGTAATCCGTCTAGCGTACGGCTCGATGAAGATGGATCGCTTTCTGGGTTTGCTTCACTTGGTGCATCGTAGAAATATGGATTATGTGGATCGTTTTCTTTCTTTGCTTCATTTGGCGTTTCATTTGGTGGATCGTCTTCTTTGTGTTCTTCGCTTGGTGGATCGTTTTGTTTGTGTTCTTCGTTTGGTGGATCGTCTTCTTCGCTTGGTGGATCGTTTTCTTTGTGTTCTTCCTTTGGAGGATCATTTTCTTTGTGTTCTTCACTTGGTGGATCATTTTCTTTGTGTCCTTCGCTGGGTGGATCGTTCTCTTTGTGTTCTTCATTTGGTGGATCGTCTTCTTCGCTTGGTGGATCGTTCTCTTTGTGTTCTTTATTTGGTGGATCGTCTTCTTTGTGTTCTTCTTTTGGAGGATCGTTCTCTTTGTGTTCTTCATTTGGTGGATCGTCTTCTTCGCTTGGTGGATCGTTCTCTTTGTGTTCTTTATTTGGTGGATCGTCTTCTTTGTGTTCTTCTTTTGGAGGATCGTTCTCTTTGTGTTCTTCATTTGGTGGATCGTCTTCTTCGCTTGGTGGATCGTTCTCTTTGTGTTCTTTATTTGGTGGATCGTCTTCTTTGTGTTCTACATTTGGTGGATCGTTTTCTTTGTGTTCCTCATTTGGTGGATCGTCTTCTTCGCTCGGTGGATCGTTCTGTTTGTTTTCTTGATTTGGTGGATCGTCTTCTTTGTGTTCTTCCTTTGGAGGATCATTTTCTTTGTGTTCTTCACTTGGTGGATCGTCTTCTTCGCTTGGTGGATCGTTTTCTTTGTGTTCTTTATTTGGTGGATCATTTTCTTTGGGTTCTACACTTGGTGGATCGTTTTCTTGTGTTCTTCATTTGGTGGATCGTCTTCTTCGCTTGGTGGATCGTTCTGTTTGTTTTCTTGATTTGGTGGATCGTTTTCTTTTTTTTCTTCATTTGGTGGATCGTTTTCTTTGTTTGCTACATTTGGGGCTTCGTTTGGTGGATCGTTTTCTTTGCTTGCTTCGTTTGGTGCATCGGAAGCAGTTGGATTTTGTTTATCGTTTTCTTTGTTTGCTTCATTTGGTGCATCGAAGAAGGATGGATTTTTTGGATCGTTTACTTCGCTCACTTCAATTGTTGCAACGATGCGGTTTGGATTTTGTGGAGCGCTTTCTGTCTGCGCTTCATTTGGTGCATCGATCTTGACTGGAGATTGTGGAACGCTTTCTGGATTTGGTGGACTTTGCGCATAGAAACCGAATGGATTGTATCGATTCGGTGAATATGGCTGATAGAGTAGTGGACTGTGCGGAACCGGACATTCAAGCGTTACATATATTTTGCCGTCTGGCTGCGCATTTAAATATTTTGAATTTGTGGTATACTCCGTTGGATATTTGGGCGTCTCAGTAGGTTGGTCAGGACCTGATGGGGGATCGGTAAGGTGTGGTTGATATGATATCGGTGTGAGGTGACCTGGCGGACTTTTGTTCAAGTTCGGTTGACGAGGCGGATATGTTTGCCACTGGACTTGGCGAGGCGGATATGTTTGCCACTGGACTTGACGGGGTGGATATGCTTGCCACTGGACTTGACGGAGTGGATATGTTTGCCACGGCAGTTGCCGGGGCGGATAGTTTGGCCACGACAGTTGAGCGGGCGGATATAGTGAATGTGTCCGCCACAGCGGCCCGGGAGGATTTGGACGCTGTTGATAAAAGGGAAGCGGACGATACGGCGCATTGGCCGCGTTTCCAGTTGTTGCTGGATAAATGGGATACCCGTCTGCGCCTGGCGGGGCAAATTGATTGCATGCACTTCCTGTTGGATAGATCCCTGCGATTCTTAAGTTAGGTGGAAATTGCCACGAAACCGAATCCGATTTCTCTTTGGGCCAGAGTTTATCTTGGTCAAGGCTTAGACCTCCAGTTGCGTTTGAAACTGGCAACAACTCCAGCTGACAGACCTGCTGCAGCCACTGCACACTAAACTGCTGCGCCAATTGTAACTTCTGAAGCTGCACCTGCTGCAAACTAAGAAAACTGTGCCGCAACTCGCATTGCCTCGACAGTGCTTGTGCCACGCCGATGCCACAGAGCGTCAGGAGCACGGAACAGAATGTCGCACTCATCTCTAAGTCGCTTAAACACTGCGTGAAGAGATCGCCAGATTGGGCTTATATAGCGGCGATATCGTATCTGAAACAATTCAATTAGGAAATCGATTGGCAGTGGATCTGAACTTACCGGAAATCAAGCCACAAGCGTATTGTATAACCGAGGAAGCCCTGCATAATGGATTTGGCATATTATATTTTTTCGATTGGACTAAATATAATCGAGTTTAGCTCTTATATAACTTGGCTTCCCAGGCGCTAAATAAAATGGCATTTACTTATTCGTAGCGTTCTTGTAACTTTTCATACTCTGTTCGTAATGTGAAACGAGTGTATTGGTTGTGGGCAATATGTACGTATCTATTTGCTGCTGCATTTTTACCAAACCGAAATAGTAAATATATATTTAACATACAAATGGAAGCAAATCAATCGAGTATTAATCAAGAATAGAAGCAACTGTCAAAAAAATTATATGTAGTGTCTAATATGCATTTAAAAGTGTTTCTCTTTTGCATGTAGCAAAATTGTTTAAAAAAAGATCACAAAAAATACAGTTTTTTTTACGAATTATATACATATATTATCGGTCAGCATCGAAAATTAAAATCAGACATAGATATGCTCTTGTTAAACCCTTTCATCTAGATCATGGTCTTAGGTTAGATCTCCTAGTATCTCCTAGTCGGGCCCCCTTTCTCCTTTATTTAAACTTTAAATTGTTAAAACAAGTTTTCATTCGGGGATCTTGAGTTCATGGTCGAAATAATGTTTTATTGTGCTCCAACTAACTTTTCCTCTTAGGGCAACATCCTTCGCTTTTTACGCTGATTGCTTCCCAAAACATGGAATTATTATTACTTGTATTATTAATATTATTATTATTATTATTATATATTCAGGGATGTGGGTGGTAGTAGGACTGGCACTGGCGCCACGTCCAGTTGGCAGAACGTTTGCAGCCACTTCAACTGGTATTGTTGCCTCAGCTCAAGCTGCCCAATTATCGCTTGCTGCCGAGTTAGGGAAGTCTGGCGATTTTTGCAGACCGCCGGGTTTTCGCCATGGACCAGTATTCCGAATCCAAAGAGCGCCAAGAGGGCGGTGCAGAAGAAGAAACCCATCTTAAGCTGTGTCCAGTACTGAAATGTCGGACAATTAGATCTGTTGCTTATATAGCAACCATGTCGCAAAGAAATTCAATTTTGAAATCGATTGCAAACGGATTTTAACTTAACGGAAATTACAGTGCACTATTGTATAACCAAATAGCTGTACAAAATGAATTTAGAGGTTTGATTGTTCTAATACTTTGTCTAATCAACTTTATTTGATATTTGTTATATATATAACTGTTGGCCCGTTTCGTTCCACCATCATCATGGATGGTGCCTTGTCATATATATCCTTAAAATACTGAAGGAATGCCGTCTCCGTCAACTGATACAGACAAACAGTTTACAAAGTAGAAAGGGTAAGTAAAAAATAAAACACTCAAAAGGGAACTCCGTTAAGCCGATATAGTAAAATAAATCAAATAGTTTATCCTTTTTGAGCGACTGGTTTTTATATTTATAGTTCGTATTAGATCGTATTTTGTCAAATAATCGTAATCACGATGAGTCGATTCTTCATCTAAATTTACATTAGTTCAGAATCTTTCCCAGGAAAGTGCATTGTTGAAAATCTTCTGGAAAGAATCAATATTAGGCACAACTTTTCTTTAAGTTTAAAAAATACCACAGCGGAACAAAACTAAAAACAAATAACAAATTTGCAGTCGGGTGTAACTATTTGCGCAGTACTTGTTTCCAGACTAACAACTTTACTCAACTTTAATTATAAGTTGAGAAACTCGTATGTTTTTCATATTTCCGATAGTCTTAAAAACCCAATAGACAAATCAAAATAATATAAATACAGGGAAATTTAAGATAACTCTAATCTAATCTTAAAGAAACACAGAAAAACGTTGTACATAAATGTTTCAAATGTTGTTGTGTTGTCTAATAGAAATTATGTAGTAGTCTCTGTTTATTGTTGATCTTAATGTCTTAAATATATATTTTTTGTTTGTTTGTTTTTTTTTTGCTATTTAATGCAAATAATTTTTACGTATTTCAGTTGAAAGGATTTGAAGGATGCTTCACTCACATTTTGAAGATGATAAACCCTCAAAGCTAGATGAACTAATGCTGCTGCGACGGATGGAGGAGATGGAACGACGCTATGAACTTCTGATACCCATTGATGCGGAATACGATCCGTCCTGGTGCCGCGACAAGTTTCTGCAACAACTGTTCGCCGAACTAAACTTCAACAAATCGGCGGGGTCGACGGTCACGGGCACGGACACGGCCACGGGCACGGACACAGAGTACAGCTCGAGCCCATCGACTGAGAGCGTTATTTCGGATCGGATCATCAATAAGACCATGTCCCTGACCACCTTTCTGTACTTTGTCCCAAAGATGGCCAAGACCCATCGCGCGATGGACCGCGTCAGCATTCGCGATATCGATGCCCTCGCCTACAAGATGACGGCGTTGACGGGTCGCAAGGACCTGCGGTACGAGGAGCTCCTGGAGTCGATGAAGCGCTCCTGCCTGTTCTTCATGTTCTCGCGGGTCATCAACCGGCTGCGGATCATGCAGCGCATCTCGCTCGATTACGGCGGCATAAATCTGAACGACTTGCCGCACAAATTGTTCACGTGGTCCATGGACGCGGTCTTCGAGCGCTGCAAGCTGCCCGACGATGTCTATCTGGACGTGCTGCTGCGCAACTACAGCTCGGACGAATTGGACTGGGCCAAGTTCAGCACGGATCTGCTGGAGATGCTGCGCTACTACAAGTACTTCTTTACGGCGATATACAACAACAAGAGCAATTACAAGATGATGGTCATTCTGTGGGACCAGCAGCATCTCATCAACATTGGCGAGCATCTGGACCAGGATCTCAAGATCACAATGAAAACGTTCTACAAGATCGACCAGGAGGCGCGCCTCATATCCCAGCGATTGTGGACACAATACAAGTGCAACAAGGTCAAGAAGTGCAAGGAGCGCGCCATGGAGGCCACTGTGCGTCTGCCCATCGAGTGGCGGTACATCCGCAACTACTACGCCAACCTGGTGGAGATGCAGACCCTCAAGCACAAAATGCCCGTGACCAAGCTGAAGGAGCAGATCAAGCAGCTCAAGGAATCCATGGCGATGGACACAAGTGCCAGAAATTCCGCCCTCGCTGTTTACGACATTCTCATAGAGGTAATCAGATTAAATCCCGGCACTGTGCAACAACCCTTCAATTGACCTTCACAGAACTATTCTACCCGCTTTGCGGAACTATCGGTGAAACATGATCATGACTTGCAGGAGTTGGAAGATCAGATCATTAGGGCCAGAGTTCGATTGGCGAAGGCTCGTGACGGCTACAAGGAGGTAGAGGAGAAAATAGAGTTTATGCGAAAACGCGTGGCGGAGGTGCTGGAACTGATCGCGGCCGAGAGACAGGCCAGACTTGATCGCTTGGTAAGATACATCAATGATTAGTTGGCCTTTATTGCAACGTTCATTTTGTCACAGATAAACTTCGAAATTCCAACCGAGTCCAAGGCGAAAGGCAAAGGTCGTCGTGCTAAGAGAAAATCTAAAAAAAAGAAGAAAAAGTCGTTGAAAAACCAAGAATGATTGCAGCGAGCAAATCGGTTATGCACCTGGGAGAAGTTGGATCTTTAGAGTTCTCTAAAATGCTTTAGGACTTGTCTCAGAATCGAATTGTCAGCCTAAAGCTTTTTAGAAAACTCTTTATGATCAAGGGGAATGGGCAAGGGTCATCCTTGGGAGCACGGCAGCTTGTCGCTGGAAAAGATAACGATGAAAATTCAGTCGTATTATCGATTATTTTCCGAGCCACTTTTACATGCATTTAAGTAAAGACAGGGCTTTCATTTAAACAATCTGTCCTGTAAGGCCTCATTTGCCTTGTTCCTGTTAATTGTTGCAGTGCAGTCCTGTGCCCCGTCCTGTTATCCTTTGGGAGTCCGGCCAGCCCACTTGTGTCGCGCGCTTGTTTGCGCAAATTCGATTATCAAAATACACGCAGAGCGCCGGGTTGGCGACGAGGAGCGGAAAAGCGAGAAAAGGATAATGCGATGTCGCCGCATTAACGCAGGGCCAGCGACTTGGGGCTGGGGCCGGAAGTGGGAGTCGGGTCGAGATCCGGCTGCGGCGGGTCCGTCCTGGCGTGAAACAAGCTGGCAAATTGAGTTTGGCTCCTTGCCGGGATCCTTGCTGATTAAAGCCGCTCGCCGTTTTCTTTGTTTGCCAAGTTTTGCGGTGATTCGCAACTTTTTTCAAGCATATCATTAGGATGCAGTGCAGCCGGCATGGCAGCCATGCACAAATGGCATATTAAGCTACACTGACAGCCGCGTTTATTGCGCAACCCGAGGTCCGGGACGCAGAAAGGCCCGTACCATGACAGATATTAAATTTCATTTCACTGGCAGTCAGAACAGGGCGCCTAATGAAGGTTAAGCAACTTTTAATGTCCTCTCGTGCTCGTCCTTTGCCAGCCATTGCCCATTTTGCAGACCATTAAATGTTTTGCCTGGCAATATGCCATATGTTTTGACATGGACATCGCCTGCTCCCGGGGGGCTATACTCCGATTATGTTAGAAAAACTTTTCTTATCATTTGCGAGAATGTCATAAGGACATGTGTGTATGTGCTTATGATTTGACGATGACAGAAAATGGTAATGATGACGCCGGATCACATACAACACATAAGCATATGCTGGGCTTAACATTACAGCCAATAGCCACTAAAAGGCAATTTAGCCAGACGGCATGAGGTTTCAGCCCTCGGCCAAATCCTGCATGGCTAAATTATATTCGGTATTTGATGGTATCTATACCATATATCGATAATAAAATTATGTTAACCCTTAAGCCTTTTAATATTACATTATTATATTTATATAAGTTGTGGTCTGATGTTGATTTAGACAAAGTGTTGGCAGCGGTAAAGAAGTATTCAAAAATACAAAATAAATAAACGTAAATCCTAGAAAAACTAAATCAGCAAGAGAACATATTGAAATTCATAAGCACTTAAAGCAAATTAAAGAATGATAGCAATTAAAGATACCTCGGAATTCTCCATTTGTATGTGTTTTAAATGCTTACTGACGAAGATCGTTGGTTTTATAACCTTTCAAGCATTGTGTTAGATTTGATGTTGCCCTTGTCACGCTTGGGCCGTGCTTCCCCCTCCCCTCCCCCTTGATAGTGTGAAAGCTGCTTGAGAGAAACGCTGTGGAGCGTTTCGTACAACTCTATCCACACCCAAGGGGACAGAGCCCAACTCTACCAAGCGGAACGGTGCGACGAAGTCCAAAACTTTAACTTGAACTCTTGCCTTAGATGAGTATTGTTATCAGCATTTACATATCCCCGGCTCCCCATCTCTCTCCGCTGTAATTTTACGGTCCATCGAGTGCGGAAATCGGCACACAATCAAATTATTCTGTTCCCAGCTCCAGTTCGCAGCGGGCGCACCCGAAACTGTGTCGCCTTTGGTGCTGCTTTAAGTTTTCCAATTAAAACAAGCACAACAAATGCGATAAAACAAAAGCATTTGGTCAACCGTTTTGCTGCGTTATTTCACTGGAATTCTGGAATTTTTTAACTCGCCAAATTTATGCGTGGAAATATTCGTAGGAGTCGTAAATTTGGGCATGGCGACTCGACTTTCGATTGGACTTTCTGCCGAGGCTTTTGTTTTGCCTGGTTATTTATGCAGTTGCCTTTTGCAACACTATCTGGCAGTTGTTGCTGCTGTTGTTGTTCGAGCTGGTTACTGCCGTCATGGCCACTTGTTTCCGCACACCATTTCTTACCCGGGCCAGCGCCATTTTCTTTCTTTTTGCTGTCGCGACTCCAAACACGAGAAGTCCATTTCGAAATTTATGTACACACAAATTGAAAGCGCGCTGCGCAAAAGAAACAAAAGGAGAAAATAAAAATACCTCGGCACTCGCTGCAAACTTGGCTGCATTGCTCGAATTGCAGTTTCGATGCCAGCAAGAAAAACGCAGCCAGATAAATAAATGAAAGAAAGCAAAACTAACGAAAATGCACTTGAATTCGCGCTTTGTGCGGCTGTCCGATAGAAGAGGTGCCCCAACAAACGCCCTGTCAAAGGCAGTGGAGAGCTGGGCGCCAAGTGACGCCAAGTGGGGCCAAGTGATGCAATCGAAGTCAAATACGCAAGATTATTCTGCGACTGAACGCGCCAACTACGACAATCTTTGAGATACGACGAGTTGCTTAACCAAAGAGTAGAATCTAGGTGCGTTGAATAGATCTACTTTAGCTTAAGTAACGAATGCGAGAATTATTTTTTTAATCTAAAGTTAGGTTCAATTATATTGACTTGTCTTTAACATTATTGCACATTTTTTATAAATGAATTTTTATTTTATTTCATATTTTTCAATAAATTATTAAAAAGGAAGTTCTTTAAATGTGGGTTTTTGTTTTCAGCTCTGGAAAATAAATGTAAAAGTAGAAGCTAGAGTTTTAGGCGAACTATTTAACTCATTATATATTCATTTTAAAGCTCGCATTTGGTGCCTACCACAATTTGTGGCTTTTCAATAATAATTATTTGAATATTAAATAACTCAAGCTTAAACCCAAATTGGCGTTTATAACACTATTGTTTAAATAAAAGCACCTGCTTCACGGAACTCGCAGGGTTTGTTGCACTTTGAACTCGTCAGCGTCAGTTTTCACCTCATTTGCAGGGATTCAAAGGCTCAACATTGGCGTTTCCATTGCCATTGCCACTGGCCCGTGGCATAAATTACGTGGCGGAGTCTCCGCTGAAAATGGGTTGCCCGGCTGGGCCAAGGGTGCATTGCACCCAGTCAGTGACACAAAGGAAGCCGGTGAGCCAGGATTCACCTACTTCAGCCCGAGGAGCTATTGTTGCAATCGGAAGTTGAACTGAGCTTCGCCCCCTTTAAATAGCTGCCAGCTGACGAGGCTGCGCCCAGTTTCCTGAGTTGATTCAGTTGCGGCTTTAAAAGCTGCCACCTTAAAGTCAATTACGGCCCCGTTAGATCCCCTCTGTCTGTCCGTCCGACTATGCTAATTCTATAACAATGCACTGAGTGGGCCGGGAGCCTGGTGAGCGGTCCCCTCCATGAATTATGATGGACGTTGTCATGAAAGCGCGAACTGCGGGCGCTGCGGCCAGCCTGGTTGTGCGTGCTGGCCGTGTTTATCTCTGGTCAACGTGTACTTAGCACATGGTATCAATGGGCGTCGCGAGGGAGGGGTGAGCTTATTGCCGGTTTGGCGTTTTTGCGTGCCACGCCCACAGCTGCAACACACGATACGATAAATGGCTGGAAAATGGGAAATGAAGTGCTTAGCGCTGGGCACTGTGCCAGGAGTTTGGTCGCGCCACTTCATTATAAACATTTCTCAATTGATTATCGTTAGTGTGTGTGTGTGTGCGTGTATGTGTGTGCGTGTGTGTGCGTGTGTGATAATGCTATAATTATGCCTTTGCTTTTCTTGGCGTGCAGGAGTTATCGGAGCTGCGGCTTTGCCGGGGCGCTTATATTTGCACGCATGTCCTTTATGTTCGCATGTTCGCATGTGCGCATGTGTGTGTGTGTGTGTGCCTGTCATGGGGCTTTACACCATGTTTATGGCGTCATGTTGTGTGAGGCGCGGGTGGCCAAGTTGGGTTAGTGGCTGCCACTTTTGCATGCTCCTCTCACATTTAAGCAAGTAATCCACATAAACTGCTCTTGAAATATTTCATTATCGTAATGAAAAGGACTTAAATACATTTATTTTTTGCCAGCTGGAAGCCCATTTCATGTATGTGTCTGAGTGTGTGTGTGCGAGAGCTCTTATTGATAATAAAAGTAGATTCGGGTTCGCCATTTGGTCATGCGATGCGAAAATGTGAAAGCTTTGTTCGCTTCAAGCGTAAACACTTACGGAGAGGTTTAATATAGTGCTCCCAAATTGGGGAGGGGGCTGAATTCCACGGGGTAGCAGGCAAATTAAGGATTTTACGTGGGACAATGGATTTACGGCTAGGTTAATGAGAGGAACAGCAAAAATGAGGTCTCAGATGGATACCTAAAATAAGGAAGTGAGTTCAAAAGGAATAAAACAATTACTTTATATCTCCACAATTTATATAAACTATATAAGACTCTTCGTTTCGTTTATTCAAATTTTATTTGGATTTTGTTAAGAATAAGAATTATTATCTTTTTTTATCTTTCGTAAAAACTAAAGCTTTAAATAATGCTGAGTAAAGTATTTTATATAAAAAATTAATTGCAATTAAATGTATACTTTATTAACAGTTTAACAATTAACGAAAGCATATGTTTATAGTTTTATGTGTCAAAATATACATGTAAATTAAGTTTAAATGAATAAAATAATTAAACATGCCATCAATTATGATTAAAAACATTTTCATGGCATAACAAATCACATATCCCTACAACTTTGCTATTACTACAAATCAACTGCTAATTAATTGCAATTTAATTAAATCCTTTTTTTTGGGTTGTTTGTTCATTGTCAGTTAAACATTTCTCAATGCAATGCGACATAATTTAATTATTTCAATGGTCGCATAAATGATATCAAATTAAATAACGATGCGTCTTTCACAAAAGCTCCAAGAGCGTCAGCCCAACAGATGGACACTACGCAACACAATTGAGTTACCAGTTTAAAAAAATATTTAACAAATATGTTTTTTCGTATGATTTGCAAATTAAAATATTTAAAGCAATTTCAATGGTTTTTTTTATTTATTTGTGACTTTGTGTTTGCGTTGTCGAACTGTGTTGGCCAGTGTAAGGTTGAGTTTCTCGCCGCAGGCATGTGGTCTTCTCATGTTCCATAAATTAATCAATTCCCGCTGCCGTTGTCCGTAATCCTTTAGCACTCGTTTATTTTATTGATGGACGGCAATCAGCAGCCGCAAGGATGCGCCCCACAGGATCAAGAGCCCGCTGCCGCAGCTCACAAAAGGCATCCGCCATTAAAATCAGAGATAATGGCTGACCAGCTACGCACTGCTTCACATCGGTATCGGGTATCGGGGATCGGGCCCCGCGGGCTGGCGACAATACGCAAATAATGACGTTATTAATGAAAGCACATAATAATTTTTCCCAATACCCTTGCGGAGGGTATTATAAACAACTAATGAAATTTGAACAGCGCTTTCAACAGTCTTCAACTAAAGTCGTACTAATAAATAATTGAACTTTTGCAGGGACAATCGAGGAACAACATGAGTTGTTTAAGCAACATGCACTGCCGTCTGTCTGTCAGGGTATTTGGCCTTCGACCACGCGGTGTTAGCCGTGCAGTCTTGTTTTTCAATCTTTTTGTCGATATTATTAACAGGCAGTCAGCACGTCACGCAATGGAGCACAGCGAAAAGCTATGAGGCATTTAAAAACTGCAAAAATTGATGTTCGGCAATTTTTGTTTAATTGCACATTTTTTATTTTTCTGCTCATTTGTTCTTAGTTAAATCAACTGTTGTGCTGAGCGTGAAATTGAATTAAATACAAAAATAATTAACCCGAATGTTATTGTTATTGTCGTGCTATTCGAAATTGCTGTTTGCTTTGCTGCAGCCGACAACTGGCAAATGGGCTCTGGCAATTGGCACTTGGCAAATTGAAAGCAATTTTTAAAGCTGGTCCAGTGTAGAGCTCCTGACCCTGAACTTGCGTCTGGGCTCATTGCGGCCCCCGCACACGGAATGTGCCACGTGCACACAAAGCGAGCCAAAAGTAATTACAACAAAATGCAAAAGGCTGCTGGGCGTGGCAGTAGAAAGTGGCAATGCGGCAAAGTGCTGCGTGGAGGCCGAGGCTGGTGGCATTCAACGAGTCCGGGACTCCGGCCCGGACTCCGGCCCGAAAACGCATTGTAATTGGCACTGGGCGCGTCCGTAAGCATAATAACACGACTCCGACTCCATGTAGTTGTGTTCTTGGCTTGGAGTCAACTCCGCGCTCTCCATCTGCGTCAATCGCAATATGGCTGCCCCCACTTGGTGTCCCGGGCAGGCAGACTGTCCGACAGACAATGGGGCACACAGCAGCAACTTGAAAAGGTTAAAGTCAAGTGCCGCGCCGGGCAGACAAGATGGCTTCATCTGGGCAGAGTGAGAAAAGGCGGCCTCCAAACTTCGGCCAAGTCGTAAAGTTCGACTACGCCTAGCAGTTTAAGCGGCGCAAACTTTTGGCCCCCTTCCAAGGCCCAAACTTCCAGTTGGACTTCCCAGTTTGGTGTTACGCACGAAAAAAGAAGGAAAATCGCAGTTTTTCACTTGCTAATAAGAAATAAACTAAGATAGGAGAATTACGAAATTTGAATGCTCTCATATAAACATCTTGTTTATATTTTTAAAAATTTAGCTTACTTCAATTTAAATAAAATGAAAAAAATAAATAAATAAATAAACCATAAACTAATAAAATCTAGCATTTAATTAAATAACATATAAATATCAGCAACGCATTTAAAAATTGGAGTAAATATTACCATAATTATAAGCAAAATCGAATACAAATTTGTTAAGATATGTATACGTTTTAGTGGAAAGGAATAAACATTTTTTTGCATTTAAAAATAATTCGACACTCAAATATATTGAAAATTCAAAACTAGGCTATTATAATATAATAATTTTGGCACATTCCTTCTTAAGGTAACTTGCCCAATGCATCTGAAAGTAATTATGCCCAGCGTAAGGGCATCACAGAGAATGCTTATAATGAGCTAGACACAGTCAAAGTTGCCAAAGCTATAAACCAGGCCAGCGCCTCTATAAATTGCCCGGGCGGGTTTTCCTTCAGTTTCTTTTTCGTTTGTGGAGGCTGTCTGCGATGCCGCATGGTATTTTATGCGCGCGTGATTAAAAGTCACGTGCGTGGCTAATGCCCGGGCGGGGAGGGGGTGGGGGTGGGGGTGGGGGGCAGGCAGCTGCTGCAACTAATGGCCAAGTGGCCGCCTAAATGCTGCGACTAAACAATGCTGATCATAATCTGGCAGCTACAGATGCTCACGGACGACACTCGAGGGCTCCTTAACGAGCTGAACTCTGCACCGAATCGGGGCAACTGGGTCTCTGGGAGACCGCCAGACTCCCATTGAACAATGGCAAAAGGGCTGGCCAATTGATTGGTCTCGTTTCAATCGCCGCCCAGTTAAGGCCTGAGCCGGTTTCTGGCCAGCCGGCTGCAACGCTGTGTGGCAACATTGTGTGGCAAGTCTGATTGGCACTCGCTCTCAAAATAGCGACTAGCTAATTGTCGCGGCACGCGCCACGCTTCAAAGTGTTCAACGGGTTGACGTTGATTGCCTTGTAGGGCAAAGGGAATTACCTAATTTTCTCCGACTCGCAGTTTGCAAACTTGCTCCGAAGTAGGTCAAAAGTGCAGCGAATAAACTGCACAATAGTTGTGGCAAATTGCAATGAGGCAAACTCGCTCGGGAGTCTATAATAAAAAAGTTGCTTAAGCTATATATATTTGTCAACAACTCATTCAATTGACATGACAATAAAATGTGAGTAACTGAAGTTTATTTAAAATATTTAAATTTATCTGTACAATACAAAGCATAAAAAATATGCAATCTGCAAAAATGAATTTCTTTACATACAGATTTATAAATTATTTACCTTTTAGATTTCTTTTAAATTTATCATGCTAAAGATTTTAAATATTTCTGCATTTTTCATTTTTCTTTAACGAATTCCCCACCCATAGAGGCCACGCCCACAGTCAAGCCTGTCACGCGTGGTCTGGGCTGCCTGCCAGTGACTGCGACTGCCAACATGTGGTGACAACGTCGAATTAAGTTATTTGTCAAATGTCGAACTGTTGGCCAGCCGACTCAGCCTCAGTTTGGGCCTCGGTTTCAGCCAGATGCACGCCTGCGGGTCGAGCAGGGACCCGGAGCCGGAGTCGGATGTGGAATTGGGGAGGTGCGTCGCTTTGTCAGGCTGTCATGCAGCCACTGTGCGACGCCAGTTGGCGCCAATAAAGGGCTCCAAATATTTTATGCAAGAGCTAAAATCAATTTTTGCCAATCAATTGTAAAAAACGATGACATAGGCAGTGACAAGAGCTTCCAGCGCCCCCGCACCCGGGCAATCGAAAGCGTTTCAAATATTTACTGAATGGACAGCAACCAAAAACAAGTAAGAGTGTCCTTTGGCAAAAGTGCCCGACTGAAAGATACGCTGTACACAACTCAAAAGCAGTTTACCAGCCAACAAATACTATAGCAATAAATGTCAATTAAATATATCTCATTGAAGATATAACATATATATTCAGAACACCATATCCACAAATTATTATTTTCTATATTCTCTACTTAAGGCCATACAGGGTATACAATAGAGGACTGCTCGCTGTGCAGCAACCTCAGCTAGGCTGACAGGCTGATTTGCAGGCTTAGCACAGGCCGCAACTAAATTAAAAATTTAATTTTTCAATCAAGCCGGCAAACAGTTTGAAACGCCGCTGTGAAATTTGATTAGCCGAAACTCAGCTTGAATTTCCATTTTCATTTCAATTTCCATTTCCATTTCAATAGGCAGTCGGATGGCTGCCGTTCTGACTGACTGCCCGGCTGATTGACAGATTGACTGGCCGCGGCTATTAAGCAATTGCAGCGTCTCGTCATCGCCATCTGATTTGATCGATTGGCTCATTAAAAGGCCGCAGTGTCCACCAGCGAACTTTGCACTTGGCGTGCAGCACCGCATTCCATACCCTAACGGCGGGCACCTTGGCTCTAGCAGGCGGCAGGAGTTTACTTAGGTTTTCTTATTATTTTAAAAAGAATTTCATCTTAGGACAGAAATAAAAAATTTAATTGTTTCCCTTTTTAGCCATTGCTATGCATACATACTTGATATATATTTTTATATAAATTGTTATTGGCTACCTGCTCGCCCCACAATATGCCTGTAAAGAGTATTATATAGGACATAAATAAAAAATTGCTATGCATACATACTTGATATATATTTTTATATAAATTGTTATTGGCTACCTGCTCGCCCCACAATATGCCTGTAAAGAGTATTATATAGGACATAAATAAAAAATTTAATTGTTTTCCTTTTTAGCCATTGCTATGCATACATACTTGATATATATTTTTATATAAATTATTATACATATATTGTTATATACTTAGAAGCTACCTACCCACCCCACAATATGCCTGCAAAGAGTATTATATAGGACATAAATAAAAAATTTAATTGTTTCCCTTTTTAGCCATTGCTCTGCTTACATTTATAATATATATTTTTATATAAATTATACATATATTGTTATATACTTAGAAGCTATCTACCCACCCCACAATATGCCTGCAAAGAGTATTAGACATAAATATAAAATTTAATTGTTTCCCTTCTTAGCCATTACTGTGCATACATACCTGATATATATTTTTATATAAATTATTATTGGCTACCTGCTCACCCCACAATATGCCTGCAAAGAGTATTTAACGCTCGCCCTCACCCAGGTAATTTTAGAATTATTGTTCAGCTTGATTTTGTCGGAAACATGGACAGTATTTATAGCGATACGCGTCCGATAAGAAAGCTGGCGCAACTAATTGCCGCGGCCGGGGTGTGATGCCAAGTGAATGCGGCTGTGGATATCAGTGCGGATTCGGCGATCTCACACGCAATGCTGCACACGGGCTCTTTACTGGGCCTGCTCAGCCTGAGCCGGCTGTGGGCGGCGGGCGGGGCTGGCTACCTGGAGGACAACTACCCGGCCGGCGTGGCCGAGGATGCGCGACTGACAACGGTGCGTGGTCCGCGAGCCGGGTGAACGGATTCATGGCAAACTCTAATTGCAGCTCCAGCTGCTGGCCAAGTACAAGTATCCCGGGGAGGCGCACTCGGTGACCACCGAGGACAAGTACCTGCTGCAGATGCACCGCATTGCCAGGCCCGGCGCCAAGCCTGTGCTGATGGTGCACGGGCTGCAGGACAGCTCCGCGACGTGGATCAGCATGGGCCCGCACAGCGGGCTGGGCTACCTGCTGTACGAGGCGGGCTACGACGTCTGGCTGGGGAACGCGCGGGGCAATCGCTACTCGCGCGGCCACGCCAAGCTGAATCCCAGCGCGGACAAGGCCTACTGGGGCTTCTCGTGGCACGAGATCGGCATGTACGATGTGCCCGCCATGATCGATGCGGTGCTGGCCAAGACGGGCTACGCGAAGCTGAGCTACTTCGGCCACTCGCAGGGCACCACCAGCTTCTTCGTGATGGCCGCCAGTCGGCCGGAGTACAACGCCAAGGTGCACCTGATCAGCGCCCTGGCGCCAGTGGCTTTCATGGCGCACGTGAAGACGCCGCTCGTGGCACTCAGCCGCAACCTGTTGAACATCATGGGCGAACGGTGCGAGCTGCTGCCCCACTCGAATCTGGTGCTGAACTCCTGCATGGTGTCGGCGACCACATTGCAGACCTGCCTGCACTACACCTGGCAGATCCTGGGCAAGGACCCCGCCGAGCTCAACAAGGTGAGTAAGGGCTAGCACAGTTCGTTGGGGCCTTAACCCTTCCGCCCCTTCCCTAGACCATGGTGCCCGTGGTGCTGGGCCACGTGCCCGCCGGAGCCAGTTGCCGGCAGTTCCTGCATTACATACAGCTGCAGCAGTCGGATCGCTTCTGTGCCTACGACTACGATGCCAGGGAGAACCAACGGATCTACGGGCGTGCCTCGCCTCCGGATTATGCCCTGGAACGGGTGACAGCTCCGGTTGCCTTGTACTATGCCCAGAACGATTACCTGGCCGCTGTCGAGGACGTCCGGCGTTTGAGGAAGCGGCTGCCCAATGTCGTCGAGGATCACATGTACCCCAACAAGAAGTGGAATCACATAGACATGGTATGGGGCATCACCGCCAGGCGTCTGGCCCATCCCCGGATGCTGCACGTGATGCGGCTCTGGGAGGCGGGCGGTCCCCCTAATGGCACGGTCTCAACCACTGAGTACCCCGAGGAAGCGACCAGCCAAACGGAAACTGAGCAGGAGCAGGAGCAGGAGGAGCAGGAGGAGCAGGAGGAGCAGGAGGAGGAGGAGGGGCAGGTGGAGGCAGGTTCTGCAACCGATCAATAGGTTGAGAGCAATGGGTGTTGTGATTTATTGGTGATATTGGTAGGGATATTGAATTAACTTTTAACTCCTTCTCTTTCATGTACGTTATATTTTAATCCGAATACTATGAAACCTCAAGTCAAGTAAAAAAGTTCTTTATTGCAAACTAGTTTGCACTTATTTCGAATCAAAATTTTGGAATAAGGCTAAAGAATTTAAGCTGGCCAAAGGTAACAAAGCTCAGTTATAAAGATATTCATACTTATACGCATATCTTAAGAGGACTTCAGTCCAAGCTCAGTAACCTAAGAGAATGCTACATCATATCTGGCAAATTCCAAGTTCTCTTGCAGCTCGATTTCCTTTCGTGGCCCGCCTCCCTTGCTGATGGATTCGCAGGTTGATTGCCACAAAGGGTTTCCTCTGTCAACTGCTTCGCCGCTTCCGTTCTTTGTTCACATGTGGTTTGGTAGGATGCCCGGAATGTGCTTGGCTGCCTGCTGCTACTTGACTTCAATATGTTTTGCTTTTCGCTGCGAGTCCTGGCGCTCTTCAAGTCCTTCCGAATTTCTATGCAAGCTTTTGTGGATTCGCAATTTAACTTTCACCGTCCGCAGAATTTTTGCCCATTAGCTAAACACTTCACGCAGGCGAAAGTTCATTGTGCCAATTTCTGAATGTGTTGACGGTTTGTTGTTCTAATTCCCGTTGTTTGTTGTTGGTCGCGTTGTTGTCGGCTCAGGCGAGAAATGTGTCGTCAACAATGCGCAATTTCTGCTGTTGTTTCGGCATTTCATTTACGCCCTGCACGCCAGCTGCCACGCCCACTGGCTTAGACACTTTTATAAATTACACACTTAACTTTAGCCCGCGAATAGAAACGACAACAACAATGCCAAACAACAACGACAACAAACACAAAGCTTGCAAAGTTGCATGTGTCAAATGCAAATGCCTGCCACATGTGTGTGTGTGTGTGTGTGTGTGTGTGTGTGTTTGTGTCTGTTTGTGTTGCATTGTGCATACAAAAACTTTAGCTCTAAGCGAAATTTTAATGAGCGCAGCGCGAGAAACCGCGAGGCAACTTTTATTATTTGGGCTTTGCATTGTTTGCTATTTTAGTGAGTGTGTGTGTGAGTGTTTGTGAGTGTGTGAGTGTGTGTGCGTGTGTTGTTGGTTTGGGGAAACGCATCAAAGTGCAATTTTTATATCCGGCTTGGCATCTACATCAACTTGCAGCCCCAAAGCGACTCTGGGTGTTGGCCGCATCCGCTTCCGTCGCCTCGTCGCCAGCCATGTTGCGTCCGAGGCGCCGCAGAGGGGCAGGTGGCGGGGCTGTGGGGCTCTAGGACTGTGGGGCAGCAGCTGCTTTTTACCATCGCTCGTTCGCTTCATAAATCATAAAACTTTCGCCGCACGTCGCTTGCAAGCACCCCGCAACGACCTCTCGTGCCCCACGACTCGCGAACTTGCAACGTCCCAAGCTGCCAACTGACGCTAAGTGTTGAGTAAATGTTTTCGCGCCTCGTTGCGTTCACAAATTCCCCAAACATTCTCAGTTGCGCCGCTGTTGTTGCTGCTTTTGTTCTTGTTGCGGATGTGGCGCGTGGTTGTCGTAGTTGCTATTTAACTTCTACATAGAATATCCATCATAATACCAGAAGGAAGGCCATCTCAGCATAAACAAACGCTAAGGGGAGTTCTTGCTGAATTTAACAGACTATTCCTATGCCAGATAATTGATTATTGGGGCAAAATAAATAATAAGAATAATAAATAAGAAGCCTGGTTCAATATAGGGAAATATTTACTAATAATAATAAAACTAATAATAATAATGATAATAATAATAATGATAATAAAATAGAAACCTAATACATTTATATCCAATATTTTTAAATAATGAGTTTCGATTTCATATTTAAAATATCAAAGAACTATGACCGTATCGTATTTTATACAACGATCTTTCAAATTCATAAATTGACTGAAAACTCGTTTTAAATAGATAAGTACTACTTATCTATTTTTTTGTGATACGATTCAACGCCTCCGAATGTCATTAATGTTATATTATGTTAGTACGCTTACTAGCTCGCTTCGATACCGAAACAGCTTGGAATATAAATAGTCAGATTGGCTGAAAGTTAATATTTTACTACAAGCTTTTTGCTTGTGCTTGGCAAATCTCTGAGCGGATCCTGTTGTTAGCTGGGTCGTGGCATCAACAGATCCACTTCCAATGCATTAGGAATTCGCTCAAGTATTTATTTTCATTTTTATTCATTGTCTGGTAATGTTGGAAATATTTGTTAATTAAATAAAAAATTTCAATTTTAAAGGATCAGAATTCTCCATCATATTCGTTTCTAAAGAAATCACTTCTGTATTGAAAACCAAAATTACCCAGTTTTAAATAACGTTCACAATGAGCATCCCTCCATTACCCATTGAAGCCGATCCCAAGGTAATTAAAAGCCTTGTTGAATCTATTTTCATATGCAATTTTAATATTTATTATTTGTTTTCCATATGATTTTATAAACAAACTCATTTACGTGTCTGCGTACTCGTTGTTGATGCCATTAAAATATTCAGTTTTTTTTTCGTTTGCTTGTTTTATCATGTTTTGAATTCTTTTTATTATTATGTATACTGCAATACAATTATAAATATTAAACATGCATAGTAATTTTAATTTTACGTTAATTGTTGCTGCTTTTTAGTTTTGTTTGTGGATAGACTTAAATTGAAAAATATAAATAATGTCATACATAGGGTTTTATACTTAAATATTACACATGTAAAACTAGCAAATATTTATGTATATAGATTTATGATTCTTACAAAAAAACATTAATAGCCCATGTTTGTTAAGTAATTACATTAAATGAAAAATATACATATAGAAATAATGTATGTTTATATTTACACGAAACTTAATAGTAAGAATATTAATCAATATTTATATATAAATGCAAATTTAATAGTGTTGTTAAGCAAAAATATTGGTGTTAAATGTTATTTTTTTTTAATTTTTGTTTTTTGATTGTGTTCTTGCATTTTAAGCGTGTTTTTTTATAAGTATTTGGAAAAATGCACATTTAACATTGAGAACTTTGCGTGAACGGTTTTAAATTGTGACTTTAGGCAAGGTTAGTTATTTTGCCCTTTCAGTGCCAATCCAAATTTGTAGTATATTATTGTGATTTTATTTTATGTTATTTCGCCAAGTACATATATGGTTTTTTTTATATTTTATCATAATTTTTGGCTTTCAATTTAACACGCAAAAATTTGGTAAACACTCACAGATCAATACACACAGATGCGATTTTTGAACTACACTAATTGCTAATGGGTTTTGTGTGTGTTTATTTTGGCTTATATGATTTTTAAATTGATGCTTTTAAATTGTATTCATTTTCTGTAATTTTTTGGTGTTTTGCACGGTGCTTGATTTTTGGCTTTGTGTGTTACAGAAAAACATTTAAAATTTGTAGGTTTTTATTTTTATCATGATATTTTACACATAACTTCGTTTTGAATTATTTTGAATAATTATTTGATTCAAGCAACGTTGTTAATTTATTTTATTTAATTTGCTTTTTGTTTAACAGCGTTTTAAAAACGTTGCGTTGATTTTTGAATAGATACGAGTAGATTGTAGATATGTCGCTAAACTTTGCCCGTGACTACAGTTATAAGCATAAGTATGTAAGTAAGTGTAAGACGTTAAAGATTATGCTATAAGCTATATGGTATATATAAGTATATGTATATAGACACCGATAACTGCTAAATGTCAAGCTATATGTACACAATTCGCTACTCCCCACCAAACACTCTAGAAATAATCCATTTTGGGCGCATCCAGAGCCGTGTGCATGGTCAAGGTGACGCCGCGATTGATGCTAACCGCCGGATAGAAAACGCCGTAGAGATCCCGGAAGGCCACCGAGCCCTGTGGCATCTCGTTCACCAGAAAACTGAGCGTATGCCGCTCCAGATCCAGGAGCACGCCAATTGTGCTGCCCGTGGTGATGCCGCCCTCGACGCGACGTTCGTGTATGGAATTGTGCTGGAACCAGGAGCGCTGCCGGTCGATATACATGGCGAAGGACTTCTCATCTTTGCCTGAAATCAAAGATAACGGCAGATACTACATGTCCACTCGAAGCGCTCACAGGCTTTAACTTAGTAACTTCTCTCAATCAGTTCTGTTTCCTATATATCGGAATTTGGAAACTCCTCGTCTAAATACACCAAAGTCAGATAACTAAATATTTTAGTCCCACTCTTTCCCTCTCTCCCTCGCTTTTTTCCTAGTTTAACTTAATTACCATAAATAACTTGTATTTTATTTTGAAATAAGAACAGACTTTTTCATCAAAACGGCTACGAATTTCTATACCATTTATTTTATTCGACATAATAAATGGAAGCCAAGTCAGCATTTTCTGTTGCCAGAACATTAACTCTTTCACTCTCCTGCTCAGTCCCTCCAAATCTCTTTCTCTCACGCTCGCTTATATCTCTCTAAGCCCTTCTGACTTGCCATCCAACTGGCTTTTTCCATTTCATTTCGCCGACAGTTTCTCACTTTCGTAATATTATAAATGACAACTGCAACAACAACAACAACAGCTCGTAGAATAACTTGGCAAAACTGCATTGTTAGTGTCAATGTCACTCGCTTGGGGGCGCCACCTGCGCACAAGTTGCGCATTTCGTTTGCCACTTTCAGCTCCGAGGCGTTTGCATATGAAAATTTAATTTTAAAACTTACGCGCTGCAGTCCCCAGTGAGAAAGAGCGAGACAGCGCGCAGGAGAGAGGGAGGGAGAGGCAGCTGGGTAATGGCGCGTGCGTAGCTTTAAATCTAAATAGGGAAGTTCGAGAAATAATTTAAGAAGAAATGCGAGTCCACAAATAAACTTTTGTCACGCGCAAACTTGAAGTGTCGCACTTTTAATTACTTTTGTCTGTCTAACAGTCACCTAACCATAACCCTAACCCTATCCGGGGTCGCCTCCGTCGGGCAGATGCCCCGACCAACACGCATTTTCAATCAATTTGCTTTCAGGCGTCTCGCACGCCTTTTGTTTGTGTTTGTGCTTGTTGGCACCTACCTACGGACGGTTTGAGATGCTTGGTAACGGAAACTTCTTGCCAAAAGTTTCACGCACACGCAACAAGAAATGGCAAAAGTTTTTTGGTCACGCCCACCAATCGAAATAACGCCTGCCATTATATTGGCCGGGGCGAAATGGTAAAGTTTTGCAGCCTTGCAGCCCCTGCCACGCCCATTTACTCCCGTCTCACTTATTAGCTGCGAAGTTTTGCGCATACGATTGGCCTTTTGTCAACGCTAGGTGGCGCTGCAAATCCATTTGTTGTACCGATTTCAGTTGCATTTTAGCAGTTTCTTTGTTCTCGGTTGCAAAGTTTTTGAAAGCTTTTCAACTGGTTTCCTTTGCCTCGATGGGGGCCGTCCTTTTAATTGAATTTCAAGTGCCCACCCCGCCCATTGGCACTTACCCAACATTTTGTTCCTGGCCACATCGATGCGGGCCACGCCGAATGCCGGATCCGTGTCCGCCGTATAGTTGTCAATGGTGAATTCCCAATAGTGGACGCCGCGCGAGAAGCCCACGGATCCGAGGGCCACACGATGCTCCCAGCCCTCCACGGAGACGGTGGCGTTATTTTTGCTAAAGATTAGTCCAGAGCCGGCTCCGCCGCTCAGCACGGGATCAAACGTGAACCAGGCCACTGCAAGAGAAGGCAACAACAATTATGTAATGGAAACAGGCGAAAATTGAAGCTGCCAGCCAGAAGAAAATGAGAAACAAAAAACACAGTCTCCAAGGTGGCAGCTGTAATAGAAAGTGGACAGCGACAGAATAGCAGAGTGCACAGTGGTTATAGACCGTAAATATTCCTTAAAAATATTAAAATCTCCTCTGATATTATTTACATTTTTTTTTGGGTAAAAAGATTGATCGGAACATTAAGTATAAAGAAAATAGAGGCTTTCTCAGAATTCCCAGCGTTACAATGAATTACGCCTTAAAGTAATTAGGACAATATATAAATGAAAGAATAGCTTCTCCTGAGGGGCCCAACCAGGCGTGTCATAAAAATAATTGCTATTTTGATACAATACAATAAAAATAATACTTTCTAATACTTAACACTTAATACACTTAATACTTTCTATTAAGAACCAGCTTCTTAAAACATTTATTAAAAATCTGCGCTCAAGTTCTTATTAGCTTGCAGCCACTGTGCAGCCTGCAATCTTCTCTATTGTCAAAGCTCAAGTGGCCTCGGCGAGTGGCCAGTGGCCGGTACCGGTGGCTAACGGCCAGTGTGGGGCAACCGAGTGGGGCTCCGGTTGCAGTACTTGGCTCCAGTGCAATGGTCGATGCCCGATAGTTTATGCTGTTATGCGCCGCAAAGTATGCCACGAGCAGAGCGCCAGAGTCCAAGTACTTTATTAAATTTACTTTTATTGTTGTGGCGCATTAAGTGGCCAAAGCCAAGTCGCTTGGGGAATGCCACTAAAGCCAACTAAGGCAGATGAGGCAACAGGAGGATGTTGTTGTTGTTGTTGTTGTTGATGATGATGATGATGACGCTGCCTGCATTGACTGGCTGATGGCCCTTACTGACGCTGGACTCGGCTTTTTACTGGCCACTAAGGGCAATTGTGTGGCTAAAAGTAGCCACAAAGCTGCCGCCAACAACAGGCTAAAGGTTTATTGTTTGGCTTTGTTTATGCCGGAATACGATATTGCGTTAATAATAAACCATTTATCCAATACAAATAAGTATAGTCTAGATTGGATTATTATCAGGTTGAGACTGGGCTATTTAAGCTGGTTTGCCTTGGCCCAAATAAGTGCCCAATTGGTTTTTGATGTTGCTTATGAACAGATAAATATTTACATTACAGGGAGCTACTTTCAAATTAATAATTCGATTTAGAGTTTCTCGTTGCTCTCAATAAATATTTTTATTTATTTAGACAGCTCTCAAAAAACTTATTTATTATTTATTTTGTTTATTTAATTTATTTCATTGAGAGAAAATAGTGAGAATTGCATTCTAATTCTCAAATAAATATATTTCTGAATATGTTTGCATTGACCC
This sequence comes from Drosophila robusta, assembly GCA_035043565.1. NCBI lineage: Eukaryota > Metazoa > Arthropoda > Insecta > Diptera > Drosophilidae > Drosophila > Drosophila robusta. Next base: position 2,785,814 of record JAWNMW010000583.1, on the reverse strand, counting down.
TATTAATGTAAATTTTAATTGAAATACATTTTAATCAGCTAACTCAAATACCTAAAATTATAATAATTATAATTCTCAGATCTTTTTGTGGCGGCAATTAAAACTTATAATTCATACTAGCTCCATATCTTCTGCACTCAAATTAGTTTGTTCTCAAGTTGTGTTGTTCCGACCCAGCTCAATTACCAGACCCAACCCATTACCAATTTAGATACGCCCCGCAAAAAGCGTTACGCGTCATTAACCGTCCACGGTTAACCGTTAATTACTTAGGCGTACGCGCCCAATGTAAACACTTTATAAAATAACAATTTGCATTAGCCGCCCAACGTCTTAGCCCCACCCACGCCCCGCCTGCCCCTTTCTGTGCTAGACAGCCAGCGTTGGGGACAACTGGCGACCCCTCCGCGCCCGGGGCAATAATCAATTAAAAGTTGCAAATTAACGTGGAGCAACTAATAAAACGCCGGGATAGAACAGAACGCAGGACATGGCCAGGAATGCGCTGGCAATTTTATAAATTAAATAACTTCAAGCGTCAGTTTCATTTGCAGTGCGGTTGAGGGCGGTGGGCGGAGGGGGCGGAGCGGGGGCCTGTGTCAGGTGGCGCATGCATCAATCAAGTGAGAATTGGATTGCGAATGGAGCCGCCTCTGGCCGGCAGGCGCAAAAGGGGTCAATGGCTGTTTGACATGCAAAGCACGACGGACGGCAGCAAAAAACTAGATGGGGCTGGGGCTGGGACTGGGGCGGACATGTCGAAGGCACGTCAGGGGGTACGGCGCATGACCGAAAAGGATTAAATTATAAAAGAGTTGGCAAAGTAGCTGGAAACCGAACCGGCACCAGGAACTCCGGCCGGCGATAGCTTGAAGCTGAGAGTTTAATTGAAAAAGCTAGTACGGATAGTGCGAATAGCGGGGATTGTAGCGAATTATTGGCAATGGCAACTCACCTTCCGCCGTTTGCAGTCCAATCAGCTCCGAGTATTCACCCTCGCCGGCGCTGTTGAATGCCTTCACGCGAGCGTTGTACATCGAGTTGAAGTGGAGGCCGTCAACGGTGCAAATTGTTTCCTTGCCGCAGTAAACTTCCTGCAAGTGGCGAGTGTCGAACACGCTTTAAAGTTGCACCATCCATTCGCCAGAACACTCAAACACTCATTTCGCTACTCACCCGAAACTCGCCGCCGCTGCCATCGTCCAGCTCGAGGACATATCCCTCGACGAAGCAATGATTCGGTGGCTGCCACGCAACGGTAACTGAATTATTCTCCGCCGAGCAATCCGCTGGCTTTATGGTGGGCGTCGAGGGAGCTGTGTGTGACAAAGGTGTGATCAGCTGGATAAATGTGTGCATCGATGAGCAATTAATGTGTCTTTGTGTCTGCGTGGGTGTGAGTGTGTGCGTGTTAGTAGACAAACTAAAATCCAAGTTAATCGCACAAGCGTAACAGAAATCCAGCCCAAATAAAGAAAAATAAATGTATTTGTGCACTTAAAATAACGCTTTTGTTATTTATTTTACAAATGTTTCAGAACGGAGTTAATACCCACAATAATGTCCAACAATCCCAACATATTAATATTAATTTAACCAAAATGTTGTGTATTAAGGAGAGTCTGCAAAAATGTGTTGAAAAATGTATTTTGTGGTGAAAATTAACTGGAGTCAACTTATTTATTTAACATATGTTCTGAATTAGACTTAATCAATAAGAACACTTGATACATTTAAACAAAAATAAATCCTTTAAATTAATCTTATACATAACTCTGAACAAAAAGGAAAATCCAATGGAAACGAAACAGATGCGATCTGATGTAATGTAAGAATTCATAAAACACACTAAAATAAGTAAGTTAAGCTGATGCTATGTTTAATAAATGAGAAGAGTTTAACAAACGAACCGTACGAGGCCGGGGCACTTAGGAAACCATCTGTACATTCAGACCCGAGGTTTGTCCCCTTTGGGCACTAAACTTGTCAAAGCTTAATATTATGTATGTATATATACTAATTGAGCCGCGGCCCAGCAGAGCGAGAACGATAAAAAGGAACGCCTGACAATAAAAATTGATGGCACGAACAACATAAATGAGCGAAAGGGCAGAGCGCCAGCGCCCGGGCGCCCAAAAGTATGCCACAAAATAAACATTAAAATGGCGGCTGAAGCTGGCATTAAATTAAGAAGGCGCCAAGCTGTCAAATGTCAAAAAGGCAGGTAAAAACTTTTGCATTTGAAATTTATTTGAAAACTCTGGGTACACAGCGGGCAATCAGAAGAAGTGAAAAGGATATGGCTAGGGATAAGGATAAAGCAGACGCTAAGCGCTCGCCTGAGGCAAATCACTCGGACGCAAAAATGTCACAAAATACCGAAAAAACATAAAAAATGAAAGCCAAAGCGTAAAATAATAAAGCTGCGAAAGGAGCCAAGAGGGGAAAGCAGCAGGCCGTAGGCAAAAGGCAAAAATAATAAAAATATAAAATAAATGTGCGTAAAAAAATTATGTCACTTGGTGCTCGGCCCCGTTGACAGTTTGCGGTGGAACGCAACGGAAGTGAAAATATTTTGACAGCATTTTCTTTTTATACTCTGTGGGCACTGTAAAACTGAGTATATTGACATGACGTGCAATGTCAGTTCGGAAGGCAATATTAAGACTTTTTGGCTACGCACTTTAGAGGCGTGGTAAATATCTATAATTTCCACAGTTTAATAGCTAGAGGTACCAATATCTTGTGAAGTAACAGGTTGCGTGATACAGGTTACAGGGTATTCTGAAGTCGGTTTGCCACGACTTTAAAATTATTGTTTATATGTTATTTAATATTTTTTGTATTTTTTTGTCTGACATTTTTTGGTTGTTGTTGAAATGAAAATGGGAAAATTATTATGCGTAGGCGCGCACACAGAGAAACAAAAGCAAAAGCCATGAAAACAAAATGGCCGACAATGAAAATTGCAATATGTGTGTGTGTGTGTGTTTATGTGTTTGTGTGTGTGGGATAGCTATAGCACCAAAGAAGAAGTTGTTGGATTTTTATTTATTTATTTAATTTTGTTTAACCCAAAAGAAAAATGTGAAAAATTTGATGAATTTCTTGTGAAACCAAAAACAGTAAAAAATTTGGAGTTTATAAAGATTGTTTGTTGTTGTTGGTTGCATGAGTTGCTCACCTGCCGGACATCTTTCATCCTCATCTTTGACTGCTAATGTTTTTTTTTTGTAAACAAAGATATATTTATGAGAGCAAGCGGCACATACAAATGTTGTGTAATGTGTTGAGCAGGCGCGAGATAAAAGAGAAGCACAAAAAGTTAAGACATTTAAAACATATACATATATATAAGCTATATCATATATCAAATATTGTTTTATTTATATTAATATTATTGTGGGCTTATTATATGCTCATAAATTAGAGACAATCAACAGGAAAAAAGTCTTAAATTTCAACACTTTCGTTTTAATAGCGTGAGTGTTATTTTTGGTGTGTGTGTGTGTCTGTGGTAGTGTATTCGCGTGTGTGGCCCTTTCATAAGAAATTTGTCAGACTGACTGTCAGAAGAAGTGGAACTGCTATTAGTTTCACTTCACACTTTGTCCTCTGCACTCTTCTCTTTACCTCGTATTCTATATTTAAATCAGAATGCAGTTGGAGTTGGGTTGGCATTTCCCCATGGGAATACCCTTAACTATCTCCACTGTTTTTAAACGACTCTCCTGAGCGCACTTTTCAATGGCACTTAATGAGTGCTCTCTATTGTTTCAGCACTTTCGAGTATGGCGAGAGTGTGCGTGTGTGTGAGTGCATGTTGTGTGTGTGCCTGTGTGTTTTAAGGTGTGAGCGTGTTGATATTTACATGTGCTTGTGTGCGCCACAATTTAACCTTACTGTGTGACAATTAGTGACAATATTTATGATACGGTCTGCCGAAGCAATTCAATTTGGGACCTCAAATTTATACCAAAACGAGATGATAGTCCATTGCTTTAAGAATCTATTGAGCTCTTAGGGAAAACTGAGGAAAACTATGTGCATTTCAAGTTACTGCCATGTGAATTAGTAAAACTACTTGCGTCTAGTTATATTGCACTAGCATTTTGAATATAACATCTGGAAATGTAGTTCTTGCCCTATGCTTATTGTTAGAATATTATTTAATTATATTAATTCTTGTTATTCAATTGATTTTGCTAAGAGAATATTTATAAGGCTCTACAATCATATATTCATATTTGTTAATAATTTTTGTTTCCTAAAAGAATATTTATAAGTATATGCTTTCAAATTTCTTGGGCCACTCTAATTCTGATATACTTTTAAAAAACCTTTGTGCATTAAAATTTAAGTTAAAATATTTTGAATATTCTGCCACCTTGTGATTAACTAAACCTTTACTGTTTTGTTTAATAATTTTAACACTTATTTTGCATGATTTTAAGTTTTTGACTGTGAAAAACATTATTAAAATTTAATTTAGCTGTTAAAATCAAAAATATTAAAGTTGTATTTTGTTGAATAATTGTACATTTACAATTTTGCAATTTAAATTGGTTTATCAAAGTATCTATTTATTTATATTATATATATTTATATATATATATTATATTATACAACTGCTTCGTAACTAAACACATAGGCAAAGAAATTTCTTGCTTTAACTCCCGACTACTTAAAGGCAGACTTGATGTAGTTGTTGTGTTGAATTGCTATTTTTTAAATATTTGTTGCTCACTTTAAGTTAAATTCAAGCTTAGCATGAAGATGAGATACAAGTCTAACGAAACGCAACATAATTAATTTTAATAATCGATTATCATAACTAAACTGTTAATTGTTTACTCTTTGTTTTATTACTTGCTACAGTTTTAGCAAATAGATTCGAGATCTTTCGACTTTTAGAGTATATGAAAAATACAATTAAATAATTTTACACACCTTTCATTTGTATAAAGTTCAAATTGTCAATGGCGCGTGTGAGGGCAGCATCATCCAGGGTCAGGTCGACAATGGGCGAGACGCGAGGAGCGGCATTGGTGACCTCCTGGTGCCAAGTCATATCCGTATTGGCCACGCGATTGATCAACATGGAGCCGACCTTCGGGGCAGACATACAAGCAAATACATATAAATACATACAGCGGTCAGGCTGTTGTTGTTTGTGGGGCTACACACCTGCAGAAATGCAGCGCTGTCAGTCTCTTTCAATGCCTCAATGCAGAACTGAATGAGTCCCGTGGTCTGTTGCAATTTGCCCGTGCAGTTCGATTGCTGATCCTGCAAAGCGAGTCGAAGCAAATATGTGTAGCAAAGAGGAAAGCGACAAAGATTGGGGGCTTTGAGTTACCTTAAGTATTCTGATTTTGGTATCCTTGTCCATGCGTATGGCCTCCAGCAGATACTCGCGACGGTCGTGGATGGCCTGGATGAGTGCCTCGCACTGGGCGTGCACCAGACGCTCGAACTCGATGCAGGATTCCTGCGCGCAAATAATTAAAATAAACCAAATTTGAAAAATATCCCCCAGTGCCTGTCAACTTACCGTTACTTTGTCGCTCATGCCTTTGAGCCGCTGAATGAATTCGGTTGTGGAACGTGCCTTCTCCGACAATTGTTGCAGATTGTGCGAGAGTTCCGTCTGCAAAAGAAAAGGCGGAAAAATATACAGCAATGACATCAGTGACGGGCACAAAAGAAGAACAACAATATGCAATGAAGTGTAGCGAGAGTCGTAAAATTTTACGGGTTTTTTATGAAGTGCCATGCGGCGGACTTTAGTCACGCCTGCGGCGGACTTCTTTTACTTATCTGTATAAGTATGCATATACATTTTTTTTATAGTTTCAACTCGTGTCAAAGTCAAGGACTAGCAAACAGAAAATGAATTCCATGCCCAACGGGCAACGAACACGATACGAACTCCTGCCCCAAAGTTCTCCAATGAGAAAATACCGCAATAGTGCAAAACCTCATTTCTATTTAATGCTGCAGCTTTGGGGCATTGTTGTTTTTGCGGTGCAACATTTGCACTTGACATTGACATGCGACAACATTTGGGTTCGATTTTAATTTCGAACAATTTAATTGCGCATACGCCGCGTTCTACCGCTGCAGCTTAACAATTTCAATTCATTAGCATTAAAATGGTTGCAGCATCAGCTATGAGATCAGCACCCGTTTCCTGTTCCTGCCCCTGGTAATGAGGCATGTCGCCTGTTGTGTTGTAGTCCCTTGCTGCTTCGTGTTGCCCGCGGCTCAGTTGCCACTGAAACGTGCGCCCCGCCCTGTTCTGTCCCGCGTGACGTCAACTCCCACAATTATTCGAGCCCGAACACATTGTCCAGCTGTTCAAGTGTTTGCCAGACGACCCTCTTCGTTTGAGCAAAGCCTGCCTGGGGCATTTACATGCTTTTCACTTTTCTGCACAAACAACAACGGAAGGGAACAGCACAGTCCTTGAATACTCGTCCCCTCCCATTGGGAAAGCTATATCTTGTTTTGTCAGACGCGGCGTATACTCATTACCTTATTTGTTGCATCTTGTTTGTTGATTATTTTATTCTATTTGCCAGTCGTCGCTTTTCTATTTGCTTTGCCCCGTCTGCTGCTCTGCTGCGTGTGTCTTTTCAATTAAACGACGCAACGTGGCATTTGCCAAAGTCAAAAAGGAGTTGTGAAAATTTTGTTGTGGAGTTGAAAGAAAACTTTGACGACTTTAAATTTCAGAAAGATATATCCTAAACTTATTTAAAAATACTTTTATTTTATCGGTTTTTTTAAAAATGTTGAATGTTATATGAGCTCACAAAGTGAAAAAGGGTATATTAGGTTTCTGCATTGTCTCGTTTGCTGTCCGTCCTTCAGCCGTATGAACGCATTTTCCTGCCGCACTCACCAAAATCGATACAAAATGTAAATTTGCATTTCTAAATTTTAAAAAATGTTTGAAAATGAGTAAGGGGGGAGTACATGATATTTAAAAAAAAATTCAAAAATTTTGTTTTCAATAATGCATATATTTTAAATACAGAATTAATCTAGAAGATAAACCATGAACAAAATGCCACCACTCGTGAAAATCGGTTTAGTTTTGACAAAGTTATGGGCATTTGAAACATGGGACCTATGGATTCGAGGGCTTTACATGTTAAAATTTTTGTAAATTTTTGCATGATTTTTGACAAAAAATTTGACCCCCTCAGAATCGGTTTTAATGTTGTTTTTTATACTATTTGTGACCACCGCAATCGATTAAAAGTAGAAATTCCGGATTCTAAATTTTGAGCAAAAAAAATTTTCCAAAATGAGTAAGGGGGGGGTACATGCTTTTTTTCCCAAAAAATTCAAAAAAAATTTATTTTTAATAATGCATATATTTTAAATGTAGAATCAATCTAGGCGATAAACCATGAACAAAATGCCATCAGACGTGAAAATCGGTTCAGTTTTGACAAAGTTATGGGCGTTTGAAATATGTAAGCTATGGATTCGAGGGCTTTACATATCAAAATTGTTGTAAATTTTTGCATGATTTTTGACAAAATTTTTGACTAATTGTGACAACCACAATCGATGATGACAAATAATGAAAAAAATGCCATCAAACATGAAAATAGTATGTTGTCAATGTATTTATTAACGTGTACAAAACAAAGTATGTAAAATTATTATTCAAAGAATAAGTATACGTGAAACCAAAATCTCGAAAAGCATTCTGTAAATTTCCATTGTGAGCCGAGCATATCCATTAGTGTGCATTATGAAGTCTTGATTTAATGCCAACGGAAAAAAATACTTTAAGCTTAATCCTTATATTTAATGCGGACAAAGCCACTTTCTTTAAACAAGCGCAGCTTCATTTCATTAACTTCAACGTAAAAGTGTTTTTAATAATAAATGCATTTTTCATGCTTTTATAATTTTCAGAAAAAAAAAACAAACGGAAAAGGAAAAACAAATTTTCAGGAACCCAATTACAAGCAAATATTTTGTAGACAGCCAACGCTCATTACGAGAGCTCGGCAAATGCTCGTCGACTCCAGTCGCACATCTATGGGGAACACGGCAGCTTATGGCGATTACATTCATTAACTGAACACTCGCCCGCAGACCCATTTCCAATCCCAGACAGGACAGACAGACAGACGGACGGACGAACAGTTGAATGAGCGCTGAAAAGCCGACGATGGAAAAGCTGCAGCGCCTTTTAAAGCGGGTGGTTCAGTTGGGGCAGCTGCAGGGCGGTGGTGGGTGGTGCAGTGGGCGCTGAATCTGGCTAAGTGCTGGCCAAGAATGCGCAACGCGCGGCAAAACTGTTGAAATCTAATCCCTCAAGGGTTGCTTCAACGCGCCGTGGACAATGCAGCAGTGCGGCGTGATTTTGAATATGAAGTGGAAGCTGCAAAAGGAAGCTGAAAGCTAATGCCAAACGTCTGTTTTGCATTGATAAGCCACCGCCACCTTCCCCGGCTTGGGTCCTCTTTTCAAATATTTTCGTGCCACTCACTTTGCATTTCTTTTCGCGTGCTGGCCTTTTATGACGCATCATCATAAAAATACGAGTATCAAGTGCGCAGTCCGAACGCCAGCAGTGGCCATGGCTGGCTGGCTCTTGGCCCTGGCTTTTATCAGACAGTAAAAATAATATGACATGTTTATGCGCCGCAGACGCAGAAGCAGACGCGACGCCACGCGGCGACACCGAAGACATTCAGAGTTGCCACGCATGCAAATCATGTGGATGATGTATGTAAATAATTTAAGAGCCTCGAGCTCCGATTCCGGCCAGAACGGGAGGGTCTTCTCCGTCTGCCGCTCCAACGGACATGCCCGTGACACATGTGACATAGCCAAGAGGCAAATAAATTATTAAGTTGTTAACCTGGCCAAAACCGACAAACAATTGCCGTCAACTTAATGCGCTTAACGACGCGTTTTGGACGGGTTGCAACTCCATAACATAATTTACATGATATTCAAAAATTCATTTATATTCTTTGAATGCGTCAAAATAGAAGTTTTAATATAAAAACATGTGAACTAATTGTTATTTGTTCAAATTAAAAACAAAACAATTCGAATATTGCAAAGCTACAGTAAAAAACTTGTATTTCAAATATAACTGTTCTTTGCAATTTACATTATTGTAGACTATTTACATAAATTCTGCAAGGGTTCTTTTAAGAGTGGAATTTAATTAAAATATTTTTTATAACAGATAATAATCTGTAATCCTCTTTATATGAGATGATTCGAAAAAGGGCAGGAGTATTTGATAGTAAGTCTTAAAAGATTTACGAACACATTTTAAACAAACAAAAAAGCAGATATACGTCCAGAAAATTAATAATAACCTGGGGACCCACCGAAAGCTTTAGGTGAATCTTAAATGCCATTTAATGACTGAGTGGCAAGCAAAAAAAATGCTAAGTCTAAAAATTCTATCCATTTCCTTTAATAATATTTTTTAAAATAATATTAGCACAAATATACCCATTCTTATCTATTTTTAATGGACATTTTATTAAAAGGTATAATAAAGTCGATTGGGGTGTATTGAAATGTATTGACCTTTATTACATATTAAACTATAAGACAAAGCAGTTAACCACAGTTTGCAGGACATATAATCCTTTTTCTTAAGTGCATCTACCAAGCATCTTGGCAAGACCCATCTCGGACTTTGGTCAGACCGGGTTTGCTGAGAGCGCTGCACTTCAAGGCACAGACATTAGAGTACGTCCTTCCATTGCTGGCACAGACGGGACTATAGTCCAACTGGCAAGTACAGCCGGCACTGAAGGTAACCAGAGTCAAGAGACCGAACACAACTACAGCGAGGAATTGCATTACGATGGCAGCTTTGAAGTTGGTGAGAAGGTACTGAATATTCAGACTGTGAATGGCAACCTCCTATATATATAAGCTTATTATACCAGAAAAAAATATATTTTAAATGCAATATTAGTTACGGGTAGTACAAATCATTTAGTTCTGACTGTTGGCCCAAAAAGCGGCGCTAAAACATTACGCTTAAATATTACGAGACTGGAATTTTCCTTAAAATACGCCATTATTCTTGTCTTCATACATACTCCAAATTACCCTCAAACTAACTCTATCCAAAATGTATTCATAAATACCTTTTGAATTTATTTTTTATTTTAATAATAGCCTACAAATGTAGAAGATGGAATATTATGCAGAAAACCATAAATTAAAACAAATGTGTTTATCATTTTTTTAGGCTATAGTTTTAATTGAGTTTAATCTAGCGCTCTCCACAGATCATCACAGAAACAGAGACTAGCACTATGGTCTAAACTTTGACTTTGGTTGGGAGAGAATGAAAAGTGTCAATTTGAAAGGTCTGCAACATTTCGAATAATTACAAGTGGAACAAATTACTTCATTCGATCATAGCGAAACTAAATAAGTAACAAATAAGTGATTTTGTAGTTATGCATTCGACTAAAAGATATGCTACACATCACATATCTGTCATAGAAACTATCGATCGATTTTTGAGACAAACTCAGCAATTCAACATTTTTGAATGCTGCAATAAATAAGTTTTCCGAACTACGAATTTGGCTAGCCGCAAATTTTATCTGGATTTTCCATCTTAAACTGTCAATCATATTGTTGATAAAAATATTGGAAGAAACAGGTCAACTTGGTATCGTTTTTGGTGACTTGCAATTTGGCAACGATCGTCGCAGCATTTTGAGGCTGTGCAGCTCATTTTGTTTCCACTAAAATGCAAATGCAAAAAGCCGCACGTGACAGCGCACGATTTGTAGGCAGCAACATGGCCAACAGCAGCAACAACGACGTCGACTTAAAGCAGAAGGAGGCAACACGCGCGATAAGTTGCCTGGCCACAGATAAAAATCGCAGACTTTGCGGCGGCAGCAACGTCGTCGTGCAACAGCAACAACAACAACAGAAAGTTGCCTGGCGCCAGAGCAACTGTTGCTGCTGTGTGTTGCTGTCGCTACTGTTCTAAGCTGCGATTATCAACACAATATGGCCCATAACTTAGCCGAATACGCTGTCTATAAATAAGACACGCGAAAATGTCGTGCCCTGTGGGTAGCTCATTAGGTGCGTGTTGTGGTCAAAAGCCCAGCAATTTATTGGCCAACAATTTTAATAGCTTAGGCAGCTTTAAACGGGTAACGAGTTAAAGACTCAAATGCTCACAATTATGCATTTGAAGCAGTTAAGACAATCATAGCTAATAATATATACATAGTATATCACTTGATGATTCCATCAAGGCATTCAATTAAGTTGCATTTTAATATGTAAAAGTTTTAATTGTTTTTTCTGATCTGATCAAGAATATATATATGTACAGAACAATTATACTGTTACTTACCCATTTTCAATAGGTAAAGAGTACAGAAACAAATTATTTAACTTTTTTTAGGGCCAAAGGACAGGTTATAATAAAGTCGATTGATGAGTAAATCTGTAACTCCTTTAAGTACAGGCTAAATAAGTTAACCGCAGTTGGCAAGGCATTTAGATTTATTTATTGGCAAAATAAAACATTTTTCTTAACCCCTAAACCCCCTCTGCCTCGTCAACTGGGTTTTGCCATCGCTCAGACGGGATTATAGTCAAACTGACATGGACAGCCTGGACTGTGTTCAGTTAAGAGCCAGGCCAACAACAACAACAGTGTAAACGAGTTAACGACTCAAAATGAGGCATTAAATTGTTGGCCATCTCCAGGCAGGCAGAAATGGCAGTGCAGATAATTAAAGACAGTCAAAGTTCAGGCCATATATCATGTGGTTATGACTGTTTCATCAAAATGCAACTGGCCTCATAAATTGGACGAACACATGGCTAGGTAAACGTATGTGGCAAGTAGATGAGACGTGACAACGACTTCAACGCCTGCCAGGCAGGTGGCCCGTGGTCCGCATTGAGCTTGAATTATAACGCATTGCGGCCATAAAACCGCTGAAATACGAGCCGACTTTAAGTAGCTCGTATTTGCGGCCAGTTTATGGCCATAAAGCACTATTGAGCACAGCTCTACGGCTGTAACTGGAGGTGTTGAACCGTTCGAGTCGTGAACAACATTAATATTATTAACAACAATTCCGTGCCACATGCAACACGTGGCTGGCAATTGAGCTGTTGCGTTTGCTGCAACTGCTGTTGATGTGTTTTGTCGTTAGCAATCATTGCGCGAGGCCGTCTAAATGGCCAAAGATTTCGTGTGCCATAAAGATGATGGTGTGCAGCCGTTTACAGTAGGGTGACTCACTATATACACGGCATGAAAATATGTGTGTATATTCTGTACCAGCATTTTTTTATTGGCATCTTAACTTTAAGTTTACAGATAGCTTTTCACTTTAGAGGTTACTCATGTACTTTCTTTTATTCACGCTCACAGTGAATTACCCTAATGCAACAAATTGCACTAAATCAGCGATCCACATGCAGCTGCATCGCAACGGGCCCAAAAGCGAGGCTGCAGAAGCGCCAGCGCCAGTCGAAACTTGCCGCGTTGTTAACCCCCGACACGCCCAGAGTTGCCACCACTTGTCAGGTACTCGCATGTCTGGCTCTTGGGCTCTGGGGCTCTCTTGGCACATGAGTAATGTGAGGCGCGTCTCTTCTTTCCTTTAAAGACGATAAAAAGCTTAAAATATAACTTACATTCTGACAAGATATGAATTTTAAATGAATTTCGCAGCGTGCGTTGATTTATACCAAGGGGCAAGGGGGAGGAAGAGGAAGCTACTTCGATGGTTTTTTAAATTGGATTATGCCAGCGACGGTCTGTCGATCTTTCGGGCCTGATTTGCATGCCAAGTGTGGCTTAGAGTTGCTGTTGTTGTTGCTTCAAATTAAGTTGGAGGCAACTCTGGACAGTTCGATGACTAATTAATAAGCGACATGGCAAATATCAATTGCTGGCGCTGGAAAAGCCTCATGGAAATTTTCATGGATCGCACGGGAATTGCGGTTGCAGCTTAGACAAACAAACGGGAAAGCGGGAAGTGAGAAGTGAGGGGGTGGGCAACTAGCCGCAGACGAACAAACAAACACAATCGATTGATTGGGGCGCTGATGCCCCGCCCCCGTTGCGTCTGCGCTACATGTCCGACATGTCGGCAGATATGGGGAAAACCGCAGAATCTAATTTAGAAAACGCATGTGGAGCATGTGGCAACCTCAAAGTCAAAGGCAGACTGAACAACTGTTATAAAATAATAATGGTACAAATATTATATGAGCTGAACAGGGAAAGAAGTAGAACTCGAAGTGGAAACAAACAACGCAACAATCAAAATATTTTCATGACAAATTTAAAATAACAGACCATAGTGGAACACGTTGCAGTCGTGTCCAACAAATGGCCAGAATAAATGAGGAAAGGAAAGGCAAACGAGAAATTAAATTTTAGGTTGCATACTGAAGCATAAATACCCTTTCGGACATTTGAAATAAAATAAAACAAGTTTTTTTTTGCTTTTGTTTTTAAAAATATCTCCTGTGAAAACTTTTTTTAAATAATTATTTGTAACGATGGTGGCTTAAAGCACAATTTAACTCTAAATTCTCCTTCAACAAGTTTGTAAAATCTTATAAATATCGAATTAAAAATCAAATTATTAAATCTTTAATTAAGATATAAGAGAGAACTTGAAAGAAATTGGCAGACTTAAGAAGTCGATATAAGTGGGAGCTTCTGCAAGTGTGAAATGTGGGGATTTATGTACGACTTTCTCACTGTGCACCTTCAAATTCTTGATCAAATATATGTTTCATTTATGATGTATAAAATGGCTGTCTTAAGCGAGTTACACGTTTCCTGGCCAGATTGAAATATACCATCGCAACGGTATAAATAAGAGAACAGCTGTAAGAAATTGGTTAGGGGCGAAAACCTTGTAACAAGTTTGCGGCGTGCAATGAAGCGCAATGAGCCATCCCAGTGGATGTGAGAACCAGAAGTGGGATGAAAATATCCGAAACGCAGAACTCGATAGTGTTAAGCACGAAATGTGAGCAAGTTAGTTGTGGATGAGGTGGGGGAAGTCAAGTGCTTGGGGAAAGCGTGGGGTGATCTGCTCAACTACATCTTGACTCATGTCGATGCCACCCTGCGCGAATTTGCTGCCACGTGGCTGCGTTTACAATTCATTATGAACGCCTTAGAGGAGAGCCAACATCAATACATCAAAGTGGCCGGATAAACCCCTTCGAGACGACTTTCGCTGACCAGAGCCAATTTAAGTGGCGTTCGGTTGCACGTTGTCAACCCCATGTTGCCATGCCATTGTCCGCGATACTCGAAATGCATAACGGCAACTTGGTGGCTGCAACACGCGTCGCAAAATGTAAGCCACTTAATCTTAACGTCGCGTCGAGCCACGTCGGGCCAGAAGAAAGGCCAAAGGCAGCTCAGAAATGCATTAAGCCACGGGGCCGGGGCACAGGAGCTGGGGCAGGGGCTGGGGCTGAACAGTCTGCATCATGGGCTGCTTCATCATTATTTGCGCATAAATTAGGATTAAGGCTACAAAAGGGGCAGACGCACGGCGCAGACGCTTCCCAAGAAATCATAACCAAGCTGCAGTTCGTTTCTTTTTTATTCGTTTGCCTTCTCGCAATTTTGACCTTATTTGGCCAACTGAATGGAATGTGCTGGCCATATAAGGAGGCGCTGCAATTGCTGAGAAATTGGCATGTTGCAACTTGCTAACTAAAGAGCACATTAGGCTGAGGGTCTTGCTCCGGAAAAACCCAATGACATTAGCTAAAAGTGGAACTCAATCATTGCATTAATCTAAAAATAAATACTATGTAAAATGTACAATTGTTAGGCCAGAATCTTTGTGTGAATGAAAATAAAGCTGCTTTTAAAAAAATAATAATAATAATAAATAATCTCACAATTCTTTATTTTAGTTTAAGTGAAGTTAATCATAATGAAAGGTAGAAAATATTTAAACCAAGCATTCAGCTTCAACTTTTAGTAATATACATAATTTATATATTTAATCTCATCCATTTGAAATGTCTACAAAGCTGGTTTACCGGAAAAAAATGTTTTATTCTATTATATATATATATATTATCTATATTATCAAAGTACTATTATATTTATTTGTATTCATTTCAGCAAATGTCATCGAACTCTTTACACATTTTAAGATGCATTTATTGTCAATTTCTAATCTGAGATATTCTTGTCTCAAATGTTCACCCTCATGACACTTTTTTGTTAGTAACTTTAAACATTTATGTCACTTTTGTGCCAAATTGCGACAAACAACCGTTAAAAGTCCTCAAAAATGATATAAGCGCATAAAGTTATGCATTTTGCGAATAAACCATATTGTATCGCATTTGTTTCGCTGACATTTCCTGTCAAATTAGTGACATTTAGTGTCATAAAAGTGCGCAAATTGTTGGACAGATGTGGCGCAGAAACAACTGGGGGACTTGACACATAAATCTTTTATGAGGGGTCGCTTCAAATGACAGATGTTCAAGAGATATACAAACAACTTCGATAATAGGGTAATCGAATATTCCTAACTTTATGCGGGGCAACTAAAAAGAAAAAGGCAAAATATTTAACAACATTATAAAAACAAAATAAATAATTGGGATGAGAGTATTTTGACACAGTTATTATGTTCAACATATCGGAATAATTATATTAGAGAAGCAAAATAACTGATAAGCCAAATTGTTTAGTTAACAATTTAAAATTAAGAAATTGTTGACATAAACTTGTAAAATATATAAAACAAATGTATATTAAAGTAATTTCATAGTAAACTAATGTGGCCTAAATATTTTTGCAAGCTTTATTCTGCAAAATAATCTAAAACAATTTGTAATTTAAGTAAAACAAAAACATCTGTTTCAATTAAGTTGAGCAAACAATATGACATATTTATTGTTATTTTGGGAAAACTGTTTTGTACAATTATTTTGGGATACCTCTTCTGGCTACAGTAAATTGTATTTTAATTTTGGCAAATTATTTGCTTAAATAAATAATTTAAAAGGAAAACTAAGCAAGCCGTTTTGTAAATTTAACTTTAGATATCCATGATATATATGTGATCTCTTCCGGATGTGTGTATGTTATCAAAAAAGCTTTTAAATTGAGATTGACTAAAAGCCCATCAGAACTCATCCGTCTAAATCTGTTTGTGACATGCTTCTGACTAACTTCGCTGCCGTCGACTTTAACATGTGGGTAGTATTTTTTACCCGAGTGTTTTCTAATCTTTAAAATATGCAAACAAAATACATATACATATATATATTTTTTTGACGTTATCAACAGTACCCGAAACAAAACAGAAGGAGAAATATAAAAAATAACTTTTTTGATGCCGCTCTCCCTCTCTCTCTCTCATTTTTTCGGTGACAGTTGCAAACATTTGGGTTTTTGTCTCGGTTCGGTTTTTGGGTTATTTGAATTATTTTTATTTTGATTGTCGCAGCAACAGCAAGAACAACAATACGAACAATAACAGTACTCGCTGCATTCTCATTCTGTTTGTTATTGTTGGTGCTGCTGCTGCGGCTGTTGTTGTCATGCGCATTGTTGTTGCGGTAGTCCGCCTGTTAAACATGTTTGACACGGACTCTCATGGGGTTCCCCCTGGCCCGGAGTCGCACATCCCTCTTCAGTCGCATGTTTATAAATAAGTTTGGCCCGACGCGACCCGCAGCAGACTCATCCGTCCGACAAGCCGGCAAAGACAACAGCAGCAACAACGACACTCTGCCCACTCCTCGCTCCACGCTCCTCGATCCCTTTCCCCCTCTTTGCCTGCTCGTTGACGAGACGAGCCACTGGGCTGGCAGTGACAAGCCGCATACCATGCACAGCTTTGGCTCAGTACGCGGCCAAGGCAAACAAACAGAACGCTGACAGCCTGGCAAGCCAGACGAGGGACAGGACCACGGGCGGGGGCACGGACGAAGGGTTCGGCCGCACTTGGCTCGTTTTAATAATTTAATTTGTATAAATTTACCCAATATGTCAGCAGCTCAATCAATTGCGTGCCAATTTGGCATTTTGGTCAATGGTCGCAATGCTAATTAGCCAACAGTTCTCCATTCCACGCACTTTCGCGCCGGCGTTGCCACCCAGTTGCAGCCACATTCCAGTTCCATTTTGCTCGCTGCCTCGCTTAAAAATTAATATTTATTTCGATTTTTGCGCGCATTTTTATGGCTCCATAATTTGCCTGCTCGCATTTAGCGCTAAATGGTCTACAAAGTGGCTGCTGGACAAGTCTCTGTGCGTATGGGGTTTTAAGTGTTTTGGGTAGGCGCCCATTTCGAGCAGACGGGTTAAGTGCTGCTCCAGCCCCCCCCCCCCCCACTCTCTCTCTTTCTCTGATGCACTCCTCCT
Source organism: Drosophila robusta (assembly GCA_035043565.1). Taxonomy (NCBI): domain Eukaryota; kingdom Metazoa; phylum Arthropoda; class Insecta; order Diptera; family Drosophilidae; genus Drosophila; species Drosophila robusta. Next base: position 2,768,383 of record JAWNMW010000583.1, on the reverse strand, counting down.
GCTTGCAAGAGTCTGACTAACTGCTTCACTCTGAGCTCGGATTTGAATGGCTTGTTTTGCATTTGCCCAAACGTTCATAAACTGAGTAAACATGTTAATTGAACTCAGCTTTTATGGGGCGTGGCCAGGAAGGAAGGGGACTTCAGCAGAGGGGAGTAGTTGTAACGTTGTAAAGTTAAGTAGGAAGCATGTCAGCAACGTAAGTTATATACTGGCAGCCAAATCAGGAAATGGTATTCGATACATGGTAGTAAAAACTGTAAAAGTCCTCAAAAACTGAGCAGAAAAAGGAAACTTTTAGATATCATCATAAAAACAGAAAACAACAACAAGTTCTAATATAGTAAATCTTATAGTTTTGAATTCTATAGTCCCATTTAGCTATTAAAAATTTGAGGAAAACTTTTTATAGAGTAATTCATTCTTTTTCTAAATTCTCTAAAATATTGACAAATACTTATATTAGGTATAGGAAGCAAGAGCAATATAAAATGTACCCAATACTATAAAAATACAGAAGCTCTGTTAAAAAGTTTTTACAAATTTTTTAATTAAAAGAATCTTATTGTTAACGCCGTGCACATTTTTACTACACTCCAAATTATCTACTACATCTTTTTAGTTTCGTATACTAAAGACTTTTGTTCAATTTCTTTCTGTATACGAGGTATGGTTAATTTTAGATTTGGATTATTGCTTAACCAAGTTTTAATATAGTTATATTTTGAAATAACGTTTTTTTTACAGTACCCCAGTATATGTAATATTAGTTAGAGTTGTAGCTCAACTTTCACCATGAATCATTTCCAGACAATCTGATCTTCTCACACACAGTGTCAGAAATAACCACTGTTTGCATGTGATTCAGTGCCTCAGATCTCTCGGAACGGAACCAGCTCTGAGGCAGTGGCAAGTTGATGACAAACTCTCGACTCTAGTGGCAATTCCAGCGAAATCGATGCAACAAAATATTTGCGTAGCAAATTATTTTACAGGTCTTACATTTGCACAGTTGAGCTGGAAAGTTTGAAAGGATTTGCGTTGTTGCTGCAACAATGAAACTGCAACAACAACGATAACAACACGTTGCCTCCTGTTTGTTATCTCCCCACCTTACGGTTGTTGTTGTTGTTGTTGTTTTTCGTGTGCGGCACTTGAACAAATTCGTCGTCGTTGGCACGAAATACGTGAAATTTTTCACTGCCACTCGAACATTGTTTGGTATTTTGTTGTCAAGTGTACACTGAGCTGCAAACTTGCTGCCACTGTGGATGCCGCTGCCGGTGGCAACGCCAACGCCAATTCCAACGGCAGCTCTTTGCAATTGGAGCCAACCTAAACGGCCACTTGACATTTTGCCAAATTAGTTGCGCCTCGATTTTCAATGTTGTTGAGTGTTTACTGTGTGTGTGGGAGTGTGTGTGTATGTATCTGTGTGTGTGGGCTGCGATAGACTCAATTGTGCTGCGGAGGCGTGAAGCGTGCAACACAGCAGGTAGCTTAGTCTGGGTGATGTATCAATTTTCCCGTTTGAAAAGGCCAATGTCAAGGATGGGATTAAGCTGAAGTGCGACGGATACATAAATATTGATGGGAACAGAGGAGACGGCGAATGGGAATGGGTAAGCGAAAAGAATATAAATAAATATATAATAAGCGTAAAAAATAAGATATATAATATATAAAAGGGACGAGCAGAGAGTATTCAAATAGCTCAGGCAATTTTGTATTCTGACAACATAAACATGGGAAGATATTGAAAAGTTTTGTGAAACTTAAGTTGCCTAATTTCGATATAATTTCTGTATTTTGAATATAAATATAACTACAAATATAATTGCTTTTAATCTGCTTCTCAATCTAATTTAAAGCTATATTCTGTTAAAGGAACTTACATGAATTGTAAGGTTCATTTTCAATAGTTCCACATGGTTTACACATTTGCAAGTTTTTGTGAAGCTCATATAATTATTGGCGCTAACTTATGTAAAGGAATATTTTTAGAAGGACATTGAATATGGCTCTCACGGCGAATTTGTTGCTGCAGACTTAAAAGTAAATCAGATCAACCGTAGAATTAATGACGTAAAGGCATTGAATCTTTCAAAAGAAACTAATTGTGTAAGCTTAAAGTTTTTTTTTGCGGTTCCACATAATCTTTGCACTCGTCGCAGCTGTATGTGACATATGTAAAACTAGTTTACTTAACTACTTAACTCTCAGGAAATAACAAAAGAGCAACAAAAGAAACGAAACCTTAGTAGCTCTGCGAAGGGTCTTTGACTTCGACACTCGTTCCGTTGGGGCAAGGACTGTCTTGAGCCTTGTGCTGAATGCAAATGCAACGTGCAGCTGCTAGTTACCACTGCAACAAAACAACAAAGAGCGTAAATAAACAAAAGAAGCCGCCGCTCTCGGCACATGACAATGATAATGTTGCTTTTGGGCTGAAGACGTGCCGACGCGTCGCGTTTGGCTCAGCTGATTTTCCATTATGCCACATCATAAATTAAAAAGTAGCGCAAATTAAAAGTTACTTTGGCCCTCCCCTCCCCTCCCACCCCCTCCCGCTGGCACACAGCTCCCACAGCGCCCCAAGAAGTTCTGACAACGTTTCGTCTGCGGCTCGTTTCACTTGCACACGTGCTTCCTACTTGGAGGCGGGCCCGGCGTGGGGAAGGGTGCTTGAGGGACCTATGGGAACCTATGTGAAGGCACGCCAATGTCGGCGCCCGAAGACTTGCGCTCGATGCTGGGGCTGCAATGCAGCCGAGTAAACATTTTTAATTGCATTTAAATACGACATTTATTTGCATGTAAAATTAACGCGCATGCAAATTACTTTGTGCCGCGGCGGCAGGCAGCATAAATAACCAGGCTGGGGTGTGGGGGAGAGGGGACAAAAGGGGGAGCGGCTGCAGAATGGAAGACACACAAACCAGCTGCTGCTGCATGGGACTGACTGATGTTTTCATTGCGGTTGCGTGGGCAACAGCAGACAATGTCAGCTCGCAAAATCTGCAGAGTATCTTAGCCATGGGATACCCTTTCGCTAATTAATTCTGCATCGATCTTGATAAAGAAATATTACAAAAATACTACAAAATTAATATGAGTATTTTGTAAATATATAAAATAGAAAGGAGCTCTTCGACCAATTAAATTTTATTTAATTTGTATTTCGCCAAAGTGTAGAAGAGTGTCGAGAAAATTATAAGCTTCTATGAGACAGTCTTCATATCGCCGATCGTGTTGATTTAAATTAATTGCACACAATATATCTTTTAACTGATGTCTTTTAGAAGTGCAAACAACATTAAATAACTGGCAGGTTAACCTTATTTCATTACAGTTTAAATCAGAAAGTTGGTTAGTTTTTTTACTAAGCTAATTTTGAGACTTTCCAATTCAAAAGCTGACAAATTCACTTAATATGCCTTATGCACAATTGATTGGCCAGGGTATTCAAAAAACAATTTGTGGCTTTTGCCCTTCTGTTTTTGGCGCCCGCAGGAAATGTTGGCAACTTTGCTATTTTTGATGTTTTTTTTTTCATATGCACTTATATATAAATCTGACTTTGTTTGAGGTCTGTGGCCACGACGTGACATTGAATTCGCTTTGGCAGGCAGCGTGGGAAAGTTGCGGCAACTAATTGAGCGCCGTGTTGGCCACGTTCGAGTAGAAGATGGAGATGAACTGAGGCCTAAGCAGGTCAAAGGTGTTGTGTAACAAATGTGCAGTGCTGGAAATGGTAACAAGGCCTTGGGGCTGGCACGCCTATCAAATGCAATTTAATAGCCATGAATTAGCAGCCAAGCGTTGAAACGAAGATCCCCTTCACTTTGGCTGACTTTGCGGCAGAACTGGGCCAAGAAGCGCACGAGCCTTATGTGTTTATTCTGGCCAAGCAGCATGTGTAATTGAAATTTGCAATGTGTCAAAATGGCATCAGACAGTTGCCTGGCAATTATATAATAATTATTACTTGATCTGGCAGTGACTGACAGCTGACAGCAGACGATGCGTTGCCTGCAACCAAATGTTGCACTCGCTCATTATTGTTTGTGTTGCTGTTGTTGTTGTTGTTGTTGTTGTTGCTGTGGCTGCTGCTGAATTTTAATTAAAACTTTTGCACGCATCACAAAACAGCAACAAGAATCAGCTGTCAAACAGAAAACCACCAAGAAATTGGGCTTACAACAAGGAAGCAGCCGCCGCAGCCGCAGCTGATGAAACTGTCAAGATGTTTACGGCCAAATGCGACCCCCTATGGTAGCCGAACATGTTTATGTTTCCATAGGCGCCTACGTCGGACATTTGTTTGGCCTGTCGCAATTTTCCATGCCTCGCTTGCTGCACGTTGCACTCTCGTTGCCCGCTGTGGAAAGGTGACGTCGTCGTGCAACACAGTCGTAGACGAAGGCACGTGACCCCCGACCGAACCTTATTTGGCTGCATTGGGATCTGATGAGGGCGCATGTTGCCGTCAATGCTCAGATTTATGGCCAGCAATGTCGGGAATGGCTCAAATCAAATGGGTTTTTGGCATGAACAAAAATATATAAACGATTTTTGTGCTAGCGGGCAGATGCAGTTTATGTCAAAGAAAAATTATTTCGGTTGGGATGAACTAAATGGGAAATGCAGTGAAATCAAATGCAAAACATTACTGGACTAATACTAAAATATGTCTACTGCCTAATTACAGTTTAAACATTTTAATAAAACTTATCTATAATATCTAACATAAATTCTATATTAGTATTTACCTCAAATAAAATTAAAACAATGCAACAATGGAGGCTGCAATAATTATTTATAGAAATTTTACTTTTCAGTATTAAAGGTAAATTGTCAAATTCTAGTTTTTTTAACCACTAAGCATGAACTCTAAATTGCATAAACCCTATACCCAACTCCGTGCAGCTTGACAACTTTGACAACTTAACTAATTGTGGCCACATACCTCAAACATATTATTCATAACGCACACAGCAATTTTTCACAATTAACTAAAACATAAAAAATTCAAATGTAGAACTTTGTGAAATGTCTGCGCATACCAAAGAAATAATTGAATTCGGTTTTTTCTTGGGCACCATCACATAAATTCAACTAATTGAACATTTTCAGTAGCCTGGAAGCAGAAGCATGTCAGGCCTCTTTAAGTATTTCATAACAAGGTGGCAGTAAAATATTTACCTAGGCCATAAACAAGCACATTGTGTAGCTAGCCCAAAGGAACTGCAGCAGAATATAGAGAATATAATATTTGTGAAACAACCCTCGGTTGGGAAAAGTGCGGCGTAATCGAAGTGTTAATGAGACACGCAGAGCAGCAGTCGCTGGAGAATTATGGGGAAACGAAAATCTTGAACGACGCCGAGGGAAACGAGCGGAGGGGAGGAGAAAGCGTTGAAAAATGTACGTCAGAGGTTTTGTCAGCAGCAACCCTCGAAGGGAACACCAGGAGGGAGCGCTACACATCTGGGAATCTGGGAATCGGCGACGTGTGCATTACCAAACGGGATAATGTGCAGCAGCCGTCGCTGCTGACGCCGGCAGCGACGCGACGCGACGCGTGCGAGCTGCAGTCGCTGCTTATCCTGATCCTGGCCGCGACAGATGTTTACCAAATTGATTAGAATGGCTGCCGAGCAATGCCATTGAATCGAATTGAGTGCCCATTGAGCAGGGTTGGTCCTTGGACGGGGGGAGGAGGTGTGGCGAAAAAGGGTCCACTTTCGCCTTAACGATATACGAAAAGATTAAGGCGATTGGCAAAGTTGATCCGTAATTTATAGTTATTAAACATAATTCTTAAGTCCAGCGCCGGATGGGGTGTTCCTCATAAACAAAGCAATTGCGGTTAGTGCTGCCATTAACATAAGCGAAATGGGCAACACTACTCGAAAGCTGGCGACGCCGAGGTGGCCAAATAAAATGACAAATGTGTCTAGCCAGGCCGCCTGGTCGGGAAGCTGGCAACAGGATCTGGCATAAGTAGCTGCTCAACACATGGCAACGCTTCAGATAACGGCACAAAGTTGCAGTTCGTGTGGAGTGGGATGCAAAGTCTCAGATTTTCACACAAAAACAAAATGCATATGAGGAGCTCTTCCTCTTCCATCTGCCCGCTCGTGAGCTTGAGGAGTTGTTTCCTTGGCTTTCATTTCCTGTCGGGTTTTTCTGTGTGATAAAGCGCACGTGTGTCTGAGTACCTTGGCCCCTCTCCTTGTCGCCCCCTCGTGGATTTCCCCTTCACTCTGTTGCTGTTGCTATTAAAAACGAATTATGAATTATGTGTTTTTCATAATTCTTTTGCTTTTTGTCTATTGTCGTGGCGCGGAGTGTAGCAAGGAGATTATATTCATGCCATGTGTTTGCTCTATGCACTCGAAGTTATTCGAAAATCCAAAACACAAAGATAAGGCACATTTGTTGGGGATTATGTGGCAACAAAGGCGCTGAAAAGGTAGCGACGGTCTGTCAGGAAGAAATGAGAAACTTTAGAGAGTGCCTCGGGATGAGAACTTAAAGAGTTGTCAGTCTTTGATTGAAGACACCAACAAACTTATATTTATTCAAGTCCGCTATATGGAAAATTTGACTAAAATAAAAACAGCATAGTCTGTAACAATATTTTTAAAACTAAATAAATTTCAAAACTATATCGTTCAACAATAATAAAATATGCATATAGTTTTGCTTGCTTAGAAATTCTGGAAATATTTTGCTATATGTTCTGCCCCAGCTGTCAGAAAAAAAGAATTCAGTTTGATTGGAACAGTTTTCTCTAGAGATTATTAAATAACTAATATTTAGTAAAAGCAAAAAAATTAGTTTTAAACTCCTGACAGTGACTCAAAATAATAGAGCTAGCAATATGTATTAATTAAGGCTCATAAATTAAAACGCTTACAAATTTGTTCATGAAAGTCGCACCAATATAGCTCGATTATCTGTCTGAGCTGTGATTATATACTGTTTAAATTTTCATGGTTATTAAGGGATACGGGTACAGTACACATGATAATCCCAGTACCTTTCTAGAGTTTGTTTAAATTTGAGGCTGCTTCCCACACTTCTGCGATCCGTTTTGATTATCAATTGTAGTGCAATTCTGTTTATCGACTTCCCATCAAATATCCATCCCCAAGATCTCGCGTTTCTCCGCAAGCTGCCAACTCGATCCGCTTGGGCCCAACAAAAGCCATTAAAGTGATTTAATAGATGATAAACTTAACACACTCCGAGAACAATATGCTGACCTCAAAAACTACGCACAACAATAGAGCACACAAACACACACACACACACACACACACAGAGGGGGAAACCAAATACAATTACGAATGCATTGTTCGCTTTTGTCCGCTCGCACTCATTACGCGTGAAAGAAAAGAAGAGCGCAAAAAAAGAAAAGAAAAAAGAAAAATTCCAACTGACACTCAAGTGCTTTTCAACACTTTTTTGTGCTCTTACCTCCGAGGGGTAGCTGCGGTTAGTGCAATTAGGCCGCGTTGGCAATGACACAAAAGCGCGACAAGCGCGTCAAAATTGCAGGGTATTCAGAGCACAGTGTCCCGCCAAACGGCGCGCCGGAAGCGGCGCAGCGTTTAACAAGCCTCCTTTGTTATGGGTTCTGCGCTAGATTGGTCCTTGGTGCAGACAACAAATAGTCGCCAACTAAACAAAACTCTGTGTGTGTGTGTGGAAAATCAATCGAAATCGCATTGAAAACTCACTGCAAATGTTTACAAATTTTACAAATTTGCATATTTGGCCAGACATTGCGGCAGCGAGTCAAAGGAAAAACAAATACAACAAAAAACCTGGCATTAAACAACAACAAATGCGGAGGCTACAACTTTGATTGATGAACATGTGCGGCAATTTTGTCGCCTTTTTTCAGCCCACATGAATTTTCAGTTCGGGCAAAGCAAAAACCAAAAAAAAAAGAAATTCAGTTCGGTTGACATTTTTTAGAGTGGTCCTGAAAAAAGTGGCCAGTGAAAAGGGTTAAAACAAGCGACGGACCAGAATTTTGATTACTTTCAACTTTGACCAATACACGGCATGTGTGTGAGTGTTTGTGTTTGTGTATGTGTGTTGTATGTTAGCCATTTGAAATAGTTGCAACGTTTAGTTGATTAATAGCCAAAAGCCCAAACGAGCTGGCAAAAGCGGGGCCAAGGGCCGAGAGCTTTTAGTTTAAGCCAACTGCGAAGGCTTTTAGCAATTTAACGCACAGCTTAACAGCTTGGGATTGGGGGATTGGCGTGCCGAATGCCAAAGGATTCGGATACGGTTCTCTCATACAAGTGTGTGTGCGTGTGCGTGTGTATAAATATTGGCATTGCAGGTGATTCGGTTCGTGTGGGCAGGTCAAAGTGCCTGGCACTTACGTTACGCACTGGTTGCGGGTTCAGAGAGGTTGAGGCGACCCTTTCTAATTTGAATAACATACCTGTAAAGAAACAAAACAGAAGTTTCAAATGTTAATATTGTGCTTAAAGTTGGGCTTCGTTCAGATAATTAAGGAAATGGGATATGAGATTAGTGGAGGACCTTTTAAGATATGAGAGTCCTGACTGAAAGATGTTTTCATTATCATCTCCTTCCTGCTTAAAAGTATTTATAATAGAAGCTATTTTATTTCATGGCAAGGAGAAGATAATATATGTTTTTAATTAAAATTCGTATTTCATGTTAATTAAATCTTACTTATTTATATACTTATACATTATATACAATATGCATTATGTTTAACATATATTTTATTAATGTACTAATAGAACTGATCACTTTTAATTTTTTCAACTTTTTCCATCATTCTAAATTTATTTATTATTTATTACTTTCTTATTATATATCATCCATTTTTATTTAATAGAAGGTATAAAAATCAGTTCAAACATTTTAGTCTCATTTTAGGTGCTGTTAACTAGAAAAGGTAAAAATTTCTGTACCAAAGTTATATGAAAATGTGTTTAAAAAAAACAAATTGTTTTATTTTTACAAGGTCACTCGACAAAGGGCGCCTCAAGTCTGTGATGGGGACGATACCCACAGCTTTCAGTAATCTAATCAAAATTCAAGCAACTTTCTGCAGTTCTCGTCGCAGCACTCTCGGCTTTTCATTAGAGCATAAATTGTTGGGGGCTCTTCCAATTACATCATTTACCAAGCCGTGCAGAGGGCCATCATTTCAATTAACTCTGCCTTCGACTGTGTCACAGCATCTGCATATCTGGGACTTTTCAGAGTATTATTAAGAGCGTTGCCCACCCACATGGCCGGGAGTGGGGGCAGGCAGCGGGCAGCCGATGACAGCAGCCAAAAAGTTCATTAAACCGACAGAAGCTACCGGGTGCTCGGCTTAGCGAGTGTTCACTGTACGAGAGTGCCCGCATCTGTTACTGCAGCCACTCCCAGGGCTCAAGTCCCGACGTAGCTACCATGTTAATCGCTAAACTTTGCCAGAAATCACGTAACCTTCCATTAATCAACGAGAGTCATAAAAAATAAAATCAAATGGAAAAAAATAGTCATCGTCTGGCCGGGTCGTTTTATTAACTGGCATTTCCGCACTTGGCTGCACTGCAGCCGGCCGCCGGTCCCCATCCCCCAGCCCCCAGCCCCTGCCCCTGTACAATCGTAAATGCAACATTAGTCAAGTCGTTTGAGGCGTCTCGATAAGCGGCGGCTGCGTTGCATTTTGTCTTGAGGCCATTTCGTTTAATTATTTTGACAGACACTTGAAGATAGCAGCGGGAAACTCGAATGATTTTTCATATTTCGCGCCCAGGCTAAAGAGATTTAAAGTGGATGCGTGACAAGGCGTGGCGCGTGTCTGACGCCACAGATGTGGCAGCAACAGCAGCCGCAGCAGCCGCAAAGTGACATTATAAGCACACGGAACCACCGAGTGCCGACGAGTGATCTGCGGGGTCAGGGGGCGTAGGCGATGGCAGACCGACTGCTGGCGTCTGCAGTCGAAAATTGAAGTGCTAGTCGAGCAGCGCCAAAGCCAATTTGGTCCCGCATGTTGTCTGCCTGCGCCTCGCCTCGCCTTGCCACCCCCCGCCCACCCATTGCCGGCCCCCTCGCTGCCTCTCCGCACTCGCGTAATCAAGAGAAATTAGTTTTGGACGTGCTCGATTGGCTGCCGGCGCATCTTCGTCTGGGACTAAGCTCATCGTGTTGGCTAATTTTTGAAAAATTGTTCAACAAAGTGGCAGCCACGTTTAAAGTTCTTCCATTTGAAGAGCTTGGCCAAGTGCTTTTACCAGCTTTCCTTAGATTTGCCCTGCCTTTTTGTGTCTGGTCAATTGTTGTGCCGTTGTGATTAATGCCTCCGATTTTTGGCTGTTGATTTTCCGAGTGCATTTTGACATTTGATGAATTGCATTGCCCCAACCATTCCCCCCTCCCTCTCTTAATCATCCTCATTTCCATCTGTTTCACATTGCTTTTCGCATTTTCCTCTGCACCATTATAATGAGGTTTCAATAACTTCATTTGTCTCTGTCTCTGCCACATTTGCCTTGTGCCCCACAAAATGTTTGACGTGCTTCGGGGCGGGGCCGAAAAGGGGATCAAGTTTTTCTAGTTCCGCTTGGAGTGAGACAAATGGCAACAGCTGCCAAATGCATGCTAAAAATTGCATTGCACAAAATTCGATAAATGGAATCGAAACCAGAGGAGAAGCTCATCATATTAAATAAAATACTAGAAGAAACCTCTCAATTTGTTTATAATTATAATTTAATAGTTTTATATATCCATTTGTTAGACTATTCACATTTTCTAATTTATTTAATTCGCACTTGTTTACAAATATTTTAATTACAATTGATTGATGATTGTTGATAATGGATAATTGTTGGAAGTCATGAACAGTTTAAACTAAACGGAATTATTTTTCTGGCAACATATTTTTACAATTACGCAATATTTAATATTTACTAATTTTCCTTTACTACATTTGCGAGTTTTTTACTCATTTTGTTTTGCGAAGAGTTTTTATCAGCTTCTTTAACAATTTTAATTTAATCTTGATAATCATAAAAAAAACATTATTTCATTATCTATTGATATTTACAAAGGAAAACTGAAATTGATGATATATTGCCAAGTCTTTGAGTTTCTTTCAATACTATCAATGAATCATCAGAAGCAACACACTTTCCGGTGGCTTTATTAAACTATTGTTTATAAATTTACATATTCCGCATTCCTTAGCGCTTCAATTGGCATTGACTGCCAAATTGTGTACAGTGTTACATGACACAAACGGACAAAACAAATTGTTGTGCTTGTTATGGACCCACATCCCTCAAAACACACAAATACCAAGAAGCACACACACACACACAACGGGTCCTTGCGCTGCGGTGCTGCGCCAAGCACTTGACATTATAAATGGCAACACATTTTGTCTACAACGGAAACGGATATTAGTTGCAGCCAGCAACAACAACAACAACAACGGCAACAGCAACAACAACGCGACATTTCGATATGTGAACAGTGGGCAGCTTGAGGTTGTTGTTGCTGTTGTTTGTGCTGCCGGCAGGACAACAAACGTTTGTCATTCGACGGATATGCAGGCAACGCCAACACCATATTGCAATTTGGCAACGCCACGTCCGACAGAGGGCGCCACATGGCGTCGCACTTTAATGGCGCATTGATAAACGAGCCCCCGAAACGAATTTCCCAATAAGAAAAGAAAATGAAAACCATAAGACGTCGAGACAGACTGATAAATGAAGCTCCAGCTGCATATATAGTTTATAAGTCGGCTGGAACTGAGATGACAAGTGCTCGGGAGTGCACTTAATTTATACGGCTGGCGAATGACCAGCAGAGGGCGCCACTCATATACAAATTTGGGCAACCGCCCAAAATGGCAACAACATTAAGGAAATTATTTTATTGGGCGTAATGTTTTTATGGCCGCCCCAAATGGACAACAATGAGACACAAAATGGCCGCCCGCCACAAGCCACCTCCCCTTCCCGCCCCACTACATCCGCCATTAAAGCGATTCAAGCGCAAAATATTTACGCACAATTTTGTGAATATTTAAACAAAATTGTTTTTTTACAACGAAAACATTTGCATAAAATTCATTGGCAAGTGTCAATAAAAAAACTGGCCAAAAATGTTAATGGCGATCATTTTGAGGTCGTCCACCCGCTAGCTGTTCCTTTCCCCCGACCCCGCCCTCCCCCGCTCGCCCATGTCCTGGCCTAATTGACATTTTGACTGCTAGCAACAACATTGGGCCCGAAATCAATTGATTGCCACGGGCTGCTGCACGCAGCATTCTCTAATTTGTGTTTAGTAGCGTGTGGCATGTTTGTCAATTACTTGCCACAAATGCTGTCCCCCGCCTTCCTTTGTTGGTCTTTGCTCTAGCATTTGCCCCAAAATGTTTGCCTATAATTTTCATTGGGGCTCACTGTGCGTATGTGTATTATTTCCTGTTGCTCTGCAACTGCTACGTGCCTCAACTTGGCCAATTTTTGGCGCTGCTCTTCATGCTACGTGTGCGACATTTTCGAATAGCCATTGTAATTATATTGATTACGAGACTCAGCCGAGAGAAGTCTCTAGCTAAAAGAGAAATTAATTCTTTTTGGGGAAAGCGACTGAATGCAATGGCGGCCAGTTGTGTGTCTGGCATTTTAAGTGACTTCGGGGACGGGCACAGCCACATTGCCTTTGTCTTAGCAGAAGAACAAGAATTAACTGCGAAAAGGATAGGCTGCATCTGCAAGAAGTATCCAACGAGGCGACTGTCGATGCAGTAAAATTAGACTTTCTTTAAGAAGCACTTAACACTTGTATTATTAAATAAATTTCACAAATTTTATTGAATTGATTTAAAACCAAAATTCTCACACTCCTTAAGTATCTAAGGTATAGGATTATTTCTAAAATCGGCCGACTTAATTGATTTGGGGCTCAGTAAAGGACTTTCAGCTTATGCCTCTATTTTAGTTGATCGCTTCATTCCTTCAACTCTAACAAATGTCGCTTTTAGCCAAAAAAAGAAGCCCAAAATAGTCCAAAGCTATTTAAATAGATTATCCTACAGATTCGATAAGAAAAAGTTTCAATCGAATTGCTTTCAAATCATTGAGTGCTGCAGTTTTCACTTTCTATTGCTACAATTTTCATTTCACTCTCACCTGTCAAGTCCTCAGACTTGCCAGACAACATCCAGCCCACTCCCCAAATTGGTAACAAAATCACATTTATCCAGTTGCCAAAGACGTCGACAAAGGCATTCGGCGTGGCTCGTCAAAAGGCAGGGGGAGAAGTCGGCTAATAAATTTTCCACAACATTATTTACAAACTTAAGCGACGTGATGCGATTTTTTAATATCAATATTTGATATGGGGCGACCGCCTGCTAACCCAAGCCCCTCCCCTGGCCCCAGTTCTGAGACCTCTGCAAAGTACGAAAAGCAGCAAAAGTATCAAATAAGCAGAAAATAAATGTCGAACAATTTTCAGTTAAGAACTCTGGATCCCAAAGCCAATTTGGTGCTGCAATATATGTGTGCGTGTATTTATAGGTTTAAGGCCAGCTCGTAGGCCTTGGCAGGGGGCGTGGCAAGGCGCTGCGACAACGACGCTGCCGGCATTTCAAATGAAGAATGACTTGGCTCGACTCGACTCGAGTTGACTTTGACTTTGACGGGGCCGCCGAGTCAAAGTCGAGGACGCCTAAATGTATCCACAGCAGAACAACAACAACAACAACAGCAACAAAAAGTAGAAGAAAAGTCGACGCACATGTGGCGCTTGTTTTTCCCCGTGCCGCAGTTTTCCATCCGTCGCCTGCTGTTTGTTGTCAAAAATGTCGCGGGCTCGTTTTGTATATTGCGTTTGCTTTGCACGTTTCCATTTCCATTTCCATTGATTCATTCATTCATTCATTCAGTGCCGCCTTGGCATTTGGGCCCTTGCCCGACTTTTTATTTCATTTCGAGACATTCGGCGACGGTCGTCGTCTGAACTTTGGGTCATTTATCAAATTTTCAAAGTCACATTTGGCGTTGTCACGCTTGTGCATTGTTCCTGTTTGGGTTCTATCCCGAAATAAAATGGGCAACGCAATCGAGAAAGGCTTTTAAAGGCACCGGGCCAAGGGGAAGGGGCCGTTGCGTGTGGATTTCAATAATAAAGGAAACAAAAAATTAAGACGTAATGCTTGGAAAGAAATGGTAAACAAACTGGGTGCTGGGTGGATCAGATAATGAGTTGTAATTTCTGCCAAAAGGTCGAGAGAAAACACGGCACAGCGAAGGACTCCCAAAGAGGAAGAAAATAAGCAAAATAACAATAATGGATTAGAAACCAATTTCTGGTGATTTTTTTTAATTTCTTAAGAGTAGCTTAAGTTGCGAAAATCAAAAGGTTCGGTAACAATTGATTTGGGTAAAAAAACATTCGCATTAGAAAATATGTATTTACAAATCAGATATGCAAGCAATTGACACATTGTGGCTCAGCATTCAGTCAAGAACGGAAATATAAAATATGTTTTACAAAGGGATATGAATCAGGGAAATTTAAAACAATGTGCTGTCTCCCAAGCACGCAAAACTATTAAATTTTCTTTCCTATTGCGTAGCTGAGACCTCAATGTAATTACCTCCAGCTTTATAGCTTATCCCCCGTAACCGTAAAAGCAGCTAGAAAATCTAAAATCTTTCTCTATGTAGGCCTTGATATTGTGTCCCACCTTTGGGTTTTCTAACTGCACATGCCTCTGCATAAATTTTAATAACCCAAAAAGCTTCCTTGATGGCGCTACAATGAATTATGGAGCCCGGCAATGGGCGACTTTATCACCTGTGCGCAACATTTACATAAAATACGCAACAACAAAAATGGGCACGAGTATATATAAAATTAAGCTACACTGAACAAAAGCGGCGGCAACATTAAAAAACAAAGTATGGCAATAATTTTTAATTTATTGCAGAATTTTCATAAAAATGACAACAACAAGCCGAGCAACCGGCAGGACGCCAAAGGAAGCTTCAACAAATTATGTTCGCGTGTCGCCTGGCGTGGCATTTTTATGAGCTGCTCTTCCTCGCTGTCACGCATAAATGACACGCGTTAATTACCTGCACGGCACGGGGCGAGGGGGCTCCGCCGCGAGGGGGCGGGGCACTGCAAGGGCGGCTGGCGACTGGCGACAGGAGACAAAGCGAAGCGACGGGATGTCCGCGCCGATGAGCGCGATTGGACATAATATTGTAATTAGTTGACAAGTCACGTAATTGTTTTGTGCTCATTTTTTATAGAAGTATTTTTTATCCCATATAGCAGGTAGATTTTTGTGAGTTATATTCGCGACGGGTGGCAAGACCAGGTGACTTTGCCGCAAGTTTAGGCGGCATTTACAAATTAAACAATAAAGTTGGATGTAAATTGATTAGAGTTTTTGTAAATAAATTGTAAATAAAATCAAACACACCCCTTTTTACCTTTTTCTATGTTAATTGGATCTCACTTTAGTTTAAATAATGGCTCTGTAGAAACAGAGAATCTTTCCTGTTAAATCCCACTGACATTAACATTTCTGCTCCTTGTAATGTTATTTGCTCGCACTCGTATTAGAAGCAATAAAAAAAGACTGCCCCATACTGTAATGTTATATCATTACTACTTTAAATTCGTTTTCATTAACTTTCATTAGTTAATTATTAAATTTCAGTCTTGTTAAGGTCATTCATCGATCTTCTTCGCTTTTTATAAGCTCAGCTCTCCGTTTCCAATCATCAATCAACTGCAAATGTTAAACGATAATCGTGTTTCAGGCTGGCTGCATTCAGAGCTCACAAAATAACCCATTTTAAGTTGGGGCACTGTCAGCTCAACGAAAATGTAAACATTTATTGGAGCTCTGTACAACGCATATATATCATAACATAACCACGGACAAAATCCAAAAAAGTTAGCTGCTGCACTCAGGCACTTGAAAATGCTGTACGCGATTATTTGCCTTTCGTTTGGCTTGGCCGCAGCTACTACTTCAATCCGTCATTCAGTCAGTCAGTCAGTCGTCGCTTCATCACAGCAATCGTTGCCCGCTGGAGTCTTGTGTCAATATTGACGGACCAAATCCTTTTAATTTTCCAAAAAATATTCCGATTTTTGGCAAACGCTCGCCACGCGTTTTCATCTAATGAAAAGCTAAGCAAATAGCTCGGCCAGGCGATTGAAGAGGTGGCGGTAAATGTTTTATGGCTCTGGCGAAATCTAAGCCTCTAAACTGATTAAGTTTTGATTGCAATTTGCAATTCGATTTTCGTAAGGGAAAACTTTACAGTTGCCCGTCTGGTCGTGTCCTTATTGGAGCCAGTCTGCTCTCTGGGTGGAAGTTTTTAATAATAATGCTGGATCATTAATATTTTAATCGCACCGTCTGGCTCTGGCAGTCTATTTAAAGCAGGGCACCAGCTCACCCCCCTTCGTCTACGTCTCTGGCAGTTGCTTGTTGCATAATTGACTTTGTCGCTTGCCTCTACGCTTTGGCTTTGACTTTGGCTATTTGCTATTATTTCCCATTTTCCTCTCTATATATATTTTACTAGCTTTTTATGAACATGCGAATGTCCTTTACGCCACTGCCACTGCAGACAGGACCAGCTATGATTTATTATGCGGCTTTTGCGCTGCCTTTTCTTTTTCTATTAGCCACGTTTTATGCGGCGGCTGCAGAGCCTTTTTTACTCTCTTCCTCTTTCCGTACACTTTTTTCTTTTCTTTTATTTTGTAGTTGTGGTCCTAAACGCTTAACTTGTCCTTTTCAATTTCATTGGCAACGGCTGCTGCGTTTTTCCCACTTTTTTCTCGCTTTTCTTCAGCTAGAACGTGCTTAACCCAAGAACTATGTTCGGTTTGCTTTTCCGCCCCTTTTCTTATTCACTTTGTCGCGTCATAAATATTTGTAGATATTCTTGTTGTGATTTGATGTTTTGCGCACTTTATTTATTGTAAATATTGTTATATTTTGTTATTAGAAAGAAAGGAACGAGGAACAACAAGAAGAAGAGCAACAAGGAGCTTTCGTGCTCCAGGGTTTCCTGCTTTATTCGTGTCGCCTGCTTTTTACGCAGCTTATGGCAAATATTGACAATCATAAATAATTCAATATATCTTGTTGGCAATGCAAAGCTTTTGGCGCATAACAGGACTTATGAATAAATCTAATTGTTTTTCCAATTTAGCCCTAGAGATTTCTTTAACAAAAACTGGGTGCAGTAAAAAACAAACAAAACAAACAAACAAAATACTTTAGTTTAAAACTGATTAGAAATCAGAGATAATTTTCAAAAAAGTAAATATATAAAATGTATAATTATAATATACATTTATATATAATTTATAAGAATTTATTTTAGTCATATTTTGTGATTCTGCATTTGTATTTATTTTGAATTAAAATTTGTCGAAAAAATGCAAGCGAATGGATTTAATCTATTTAACAAATTAGAAACTCTATCAACTGCAAAACCACAAAATCTAGCCACAAATTAGTAGCCAAACTTGTAAAACAAGAATTGTTGCAACACCTACTGACAACAATTGCAGCAACAGCGACAACAACAACAAACTGGGAAAATAAATATTTAAATGTAAATTTTCGCACCTTAATGCAAATAAAATTGAATTGCATGAATATGCCCCATTCAGGACCTGAGCAGGGATGTGCCACACAGTAGCCAATAAATCAGGCGGCCAAGAGAGCACATAATGAATAAATGATAAGCATGAATAATGGCAAAGAAAACAGACACAAAAAACAAACAAACAAAGAAAAAACTAAAAAAAAAACAACACAAACAAAACTGCAACTGAAGCTGAATGATAAAAGTGCTTCAAAAACTCTCTCAAAATACAACACAGAGGGAGAAAGAATGAGAACGAATGAAAAGCGGTTGAAATTGAATATGAAAATTGTAAAAGATTTGTTTTTTATTGCTGGTTTCGGTTTTTCCAGTGTTCGACTGGAAACCCATATGGCCCCATTAATTAAATGGCCAACTGGGCGTATGAGTAACTCCAAACGTGCTTGACACAACACCAAAACGCCAGTGCGAGCGAGAGCGAAAAGCAGAGGGTGTGAAAAAGACAAACAATCGCGTGCATTTTTCGCGCTTCAATTAAATTTAATTGCATTTTGAAGCATCATAAATCTCAAACAGCAGCCCCAAAAAAGAGCCACGCACCGCAGCAAGTGGAAGCATTCGAATGGTTGTTGTTGTTGTTGCTGTTGTTGTTGCTTTTGTGATTGTTGTTGCTGTTACCGCTCTGGAGCGCAACGAATTGCAATATGCAAAGCGAGACAAAACGGGCAGCCATTGATTAATGGGGTTAAACGCTCTACAAGCCAAATGAAGCCCGCTTCGAAAAAGAACTAAGAGAACCCAATGGAAAGAAAAATCAATCAAGCAACAAATTACAGCGGTGCTTTTTATTGAGTACCAGACGAAAATTTGGAAAAACAAATTGAAGATCATAAAGCTTATTAATGCCGCCTTATGGCAGCCATAAAACCGATTAGCTGTCAAAAGTTTTCATTCATCTTTTCTTCTTCTTTATCCAAAATATCATCATCATCATTATTATCATGCTTGGGTGTTAATTTATTTATTGCTTTGGCTTTGCGGCTATCAAAATATTGGGCGTATACACTTTAAGAGATACATCCATAAATACATCCATTTCGCACACACACACACACACACACGCGTGTGGCTAGACGACTTTAAAAAGCAATAATGTGAAATGCTTTCGAGCGGGGAGTATGAGAAGAAAAACTTTACGCAATTCATTTTAATTATTCACGCGACGCCGTTGTTAGATTTAACACACACTCTACCCATATCAATAGAAGCACAACAAGAGCAACAACAACAAGTACAAACTGCAAAGGGGATCTTTGGCTAAGTGAAGAGTGGAAAGAGAAAGGCGCTTTCCACTTGATTTATGGCCTCGTCTTTGCCATGGGCCCTGTATTATGTGATAAGAACATCGAATTGTTATTTATTGCTCTGTTGGTTTAATTTCGACATTTTTAGATTGAAATTAATTTAAAGTGCACCAACACAGGCAAAACTTGCCAGAACTTAAAGAAGCCCATAGGTTAAACTTCGAATATGTTTTAATAGATATATTTTTGAAGTCAACTAGAGTCATTAAAAGATTGATAGATAAAAAGTATACGTATTCAAAACATTTAGGTTTCTGTTTTCTTTGAAATAATTTGTTTTAAGCAGATATAGCTTTTATAATTTTTTCAAAATACTAAAACTTATCATCAGAATAGATACCAGCGAATAATTTAATTTAATATTTATAAACTTTGTATTTTTCAATATTAAAACTTCTGTTTAGATTTGTTGCTTGATTTTATTTAAACGAAATTTGTTTCGGCTATTTTAGCTATCTTCATTAGCTTGACGCTATTTATTTAGGCAATAGTTTAAAGAATGTATTATCATTGGTAATAATTAAAATATATATTTAAAAAAACTATAACATTTTGTGGAATTTAATCTACTAAATATCCTTTAATCGTTCAATGCTTGCTTTAATTTGATATCATATATCTGCCAATCATTCTGAAAACTGTTTGCTTCAGCTTCCATTTCCTATTTCCGCACAATAATCAGAAATTCACTTCACATTGCATTTTGCTGCTCTTTTCTTGGCTGCAGTCGAGAAATTTGTGAAATGCCAACTATTTCTCCTTAACTCTGTTCAATTGCATAATGGAGCCGAATAACTGAACAATAAGTGAGCATACTGCAATTGCTACTGTCAATAATATGTGCATATCGATATATCAATAGAGTTCTCATTTCCACACATTAAAATTGCTGCAGCTTTTGCTCATAAATCTCGCACAGCTGGAAGAGAGGATGTCGGGGGGCGTGGGAGGGGAGGGGGAGGCGAAGGCGGGGGAGGTGTCATGGCAAACAAATGGCAAAATGTTTTTGGCAAACTGCAATTTACTGCTGCACATCGATGCGATTCGCATGCTCGTCTCTGCTCGTTGATATTTGCATATTATTCCACTCAAAAGGCAATTGAAATGGAAATGGGCATGAAAATCGCAGGGGCGGGGGTCAAGGGGCAGGGATAAGGCAGCAAAAAAACTGTTGCAAAACAACATAGTCGGTTATTTATTTACTGGCTTTTTTAAATAAACCAAAGCTGCAAAACAATGGCCATATGTGGTGCTCAACTTTATCGAATGTGTTGGCCATGATTGCGCAGTTTGTCTAGGGATTGCGCAATCATGCAACTGATTCATGACCCACAAAAATAACCCACTGGAACTGCAATACGCTTATCTGGAAAACAAGTCCTGTAAGAGTGCCCCAGTAGAGAGTGATCGACGAAAAGATACTCAGTGCCCATATACCCAATCAATAATCTTCGAAATCTTATTACAAATTTAGGTATTAACTTTATCCGAGCAGCTTATCTGTGTGTAGGTTACAGGGTATAACAAACAAAGCCACAATGCGCGAAATCGAATTTATGAGCTGCGATTATTTTTGCTAAGTGTTGCAGCAACTGGACTTGGGGCACAGTGCGAACAGCTTAGCTGCCTGGTAGGTGTGTCCAGCTCTCCGGCAACGCCAGCTGCAGGCTGTGTGGCTGCCACTTAGGAGACGCACGCATGACTGGCAAGTTGCAAGTGGCAGAGACTGCAACTGCTGCGGCTGCAATCGATGGCACCCACACCCAATTCCCGGCTCGATGTGTAGCTATTGTGTCGATACTCTTGTCGGGAAATGTCATTAAAATTGCTCTTCATAAATCACTGGGAAGTCGAAAAGAAACATGTTACCCTAAGAGGCAGCCAGAGGCACAGGCAGAGGCAGAGGCAGCAGCCCGAGCATAACCTCATTTTATGGTCCATGAACTACGACGCTGCCAGCAACAACAACAACAGCAACAACAACAACCACGTCATGGCCAACTATTGCGTCTGCTGCGTTTGCATTCACAACGCGTCGATTTTGAGGTTTCGTGCCACCTTCCCCACCCCCTGCCCCAACTGCCTGTTGAAGTGAACTTTGATTGGGATCTGAACACTGAGTGCATTATGATTTCTGAACAGTCTGCAGACTGTGTGCACTGCAGCCAAACAGACAAATGTGAATGGAGCTGACGCAAACTTGAGCCAAATTCAAACATGAATTGCTCGAGACTGGTGCGGGCCGTGCCTAATGCACGAATACGTAAGATATTAAAAACGTCTGAGTATTTAAATAAGACGATGAAGAGGCAATCAAATGAAATGCCGCTTGAAGCCAGAGTGTTAGGATAAATACAATAAGAGCTGCTGAGTTCAGAATATATGAACTGTCTCAGCAGCAGCAAGTAAATTGACTTGAACACATTGCGAATTACAAGTGCGCACAAAATGTATATAAATACCCAGCATCTATTCATAATATTAATCTGAGAACACAAAAGTATTTGAGATACTTTGTAAATAATGCATCACAGCATTAAATATAGTTCTGATAATACCAGCTATCAGCATCTAGTTTAAGCTAAAATTACACTAATTTTTTTTTAAATTTCCAGAATTGTTTCTGGTCTTTTCAGGCACATGTAACACGTATAAAACGGCCAGCTTTAAGGCAAACAACCTATATAGAAATGATTACGTGCGCTTGCGAAACTCAACTTCAGAGCCAAAATAAAAGCTGAAGCCTGTTTTAGCCAACTTGTGAAGTGCACGTTTTGCTGGTGCTCATCAAAAATGCATCACTCGGAGCACATTTGCAACACCTCCGCCTCCGTCGTTGCTTAGCCACATGTGCTACATTTTTTTGCTCCCGCTTTTATTGCTATGCAATTTTGGCCGAAAATTTGGCATAAATGTGCGCAACTGGCAGTAACAAAATGCTGCTCCTCCTGGCGCATTAAATTCAAATGGAATTACTGAGAAAAATGCTGTAAGCCCACTTGAAAGAAACTTTAAACGAGCAATGCGAGCGGATGTTTAGAGTAGCAGGTATGGGAGCGAAAAATGCATCAATCTGTGCACAGAGCAAATTAAAACTCGCAAAAGAGAAAAAAAGAAAGAAAGAAAAATAAAAGAAGGCGACAACAAGAAGAACTGTTGGGACACATGTGGAGGCGACGAGGTGCTCTCGTATTTGGCCAAATGGCATGTGTGAAAATTGTCTAATGGGGCAGCAGTTCGATCCCCCAGCCCCCTTTGCGATGCCACAGCGTTCGCTATGTTATTCATGAAGTGCAAATTGGCAAAAACGTAAGCAAGGAAAATGTTGTTGCAAAAGAAATGGCAACGAGATTTGTGTGGCAGGTCTGGCAGTAAGTACAGATACAGATACATAATGCATCTACAGCGGCGGAGAGGTGCTGGGTGTGAAACATGCGGAAATAACAGGAATTTAAGTGAATTTAGTGAAAGAACACATCAGCAACAAATCACCGGGAGGAGAGAACGAGAACTGAGCGCTAAGACTGAAATGAGCACAGCCCCAGCTGAGAGACCAAAAATAAAACAGCGCTGGGAAAAAGTGTCGGACGGGACCTTCACTTAGTTCGGGGTTAATGTGTGTACTACATCGATGTCGATGTTGTTGCTGCTCTTCCTCTTGTCGCTGCTGCACACAACTTCGCTGCGGATGGCTTATATGTGCCGGGCGACGACTTGTGGCAGGAAATGGCAAATATAAATCGTTGCGAGCTGCGGCGGATTTGTGGCACCCAAAACACAGCCACGCCAGCTGCGACCATAAACTCTTTGACATTGGACATTGCATTCGGGGATTGGTTGCCACACCGAATTCTAAAAGTGAAAAGCTTAGCCAATGACAAATCGCCAACTGATTAAAGCCAACGACTTGGAATTGAAATTATGACAAGCAATTAGCAAGGATTTGCAAAGCTCCGCAACGAAAAGACAAAGGGGATTTACGGATTTAATAAAAGATACCAAATAGATGGATGAATGTCGTTTATGAGATGTAGTGTTTGATCTCGTGATAAGAGCTTAAGTCAAGGCTTTGCATTGACATTTAATGAAATAAGAAGCAATTAATATCTCCTGGTGGATAATTGGATATACCTCGGTTAGAAATAACTTATTAGCTATTTTATGACGTCAGAGCGGATTATATGATTGTTGTGTTCCACACAAAATTTAATTTAATGTATTTATTAATATAAAAAATAAGATAAATCAGCGGTAATAATATAAATATATAAATATATTGGAAATATTTTGATGTGTTTTATGTAGAAAATTTACACAGCTTTGTTCTCATTGCGAGCTTATAACAATCACAAGACATTTGCTCAAATAATCAGCTTTAATGTTCTTGGGCTTATCTCAACCATTTGGGAATTTGTTTACGTTCTTCATTTGCAGCAAGTTGCATGCCACAAAGCGAATGCCGCTGCGCTCGGCCGCGACTTCATTAAGTGCTCACAATGCGAATGGTCAAAAGCACTGCGATTAAAATGCAATCGGGCATCGGACGATGCACAGAATGGCAACTGACTGCAATGCACAGCTGGCCGAAATATGCGACCAGTAACGCAGTTGTGGCAGCGGAGGGTGTTCAAATACGGACGAGGCATGCAACCAGGGGTTGGGGCGGAAAAGAAGAATGCAGGCAAACGGTAGCAATCAAAATCCGCCCGAAGGCCCCACAAACTCCATGGATGAGCAACTGATTTTCCCGGCTACCGAATGTTATTCCGTGCAACTGTATATCCATTGTGTGTCAGGCCTCAATCCTGGTCGAGCCCTCCTGCCGCATTTGATTTCATTTGTGCAATAAACGCATAATTATGCACATTAATTGCATTAGCAAATATGTTGCAGCAGCCAAAGGCCCTGGCCCCATAATTATGCACATAATTTTCTGTAATTGCTGCAAGTCTCGGAGAGCACATACCTAACTATAAAGTCTGGGAAATGTGAGATCTTTGCCTTAAGCTCAATTAATTAAAGGCGTTACGATGGCTAATAAATGAGCAGCAAAACTGGCCAACACTCGTCTTTGGGCAAGACAAGCTGTCGAGCAGATGTGAGCAAATGCATTCGTGTGTGTGTGTGTAAGTGCAGTGGTCGTTGTGTCACGTTTCGGCCCCAGTTGGTGGTGCTTCAGAGCTGCATTTGCAGGATAAGTGAATAACATTAAATAAACAAACAGGCGAACAAGCAACAACAGCTACAATCTGATGCAGTGCGCAGAAATCAACCAAATAAAACTAAATGAGGTTAAAAACTGTTTAAAATTGGGACCCTAAGGATCCGAAGCTCCGATGCCCTTAACATATTTTTAAACAGTTTTTTTGGTGCCGAAATTGTTGTTTAAAATATTAGTGACACCCTATTTTGCGAATAAACGAAGTAAACAATTTAAAAGTAAATAGTTCTTTGTTTTCATTTAGTAATAAAAATAAAAAAAACTATTTTCTTTTCAATAAAATGCGTTTATGGCTGAATTTTATATTTTGCATAGTAAAAATTTAGTTTAAAAAATAATCTGATAATTTCCATTTTGTGCATTAAGCATGTATAAACATTCTGAAATAAAAATATATATACTTGTTTTGAAATAGTTTCGTGCAAACAGTATTATATATTTTGATTAGCCACTGCATATAAGAGTATCGCGAACAAATGGAATCAAAGGTGAAGGGAATGCGGCAGAGCTCATTGTTGTTGTGTGGATTGTTTGTTATTTGTTTCGCTTTTCTTTTTTTGAGTTTGTTTCATTGTTGTTGTTGCGCTGTTGTGTTTGCCGTGCTGTGCATGAAGTCTGATGCATTTGATAAGCGGCACGTACCGCACGCCAAAAACTATGCTACACAATTTTCGTTCGCCTTGTTAAGCCAAGTGGAGCAGCTCTCGCAACTGATTCCGACTACTTTATTATCTTATACATACATGAGAGGTAAACGTAAGCGTAGTGTATAATGCATTTGTTTGCACTTACACACACTCGCACACATCCAAAGAGACGAGCATCAAAACAAAATGGCGGCTGATACATACCTGCAATAGAGAAGCAAGAAAAATAGAAGAACATTAGTATAAAAATCTTGGCACAATCCCACCCACACACACACACACACACACACACAAACAAGCTTTTACCTTGGAATTGCATTAGAATTTAAGATAAGTTTGGGAGCGAGTCGGAAAACTGTAAAACGATGTTGGACTGGGAGCTGGATATTGGTATTGCGTTTCCATTTTGTACAGTCTGCTTATTGTGTGTGCGGCCCCCCCCCCTGCCCCAAACCTGTTTACCAAAACTTTATTACAACTTGGCAAACAGTCGTCGCCTTTGTAGTTGCCCGCCTGCCGACTAAACTGAGTTGGCAGCTCCGTTTGGTAGGTTCGGTTACAATCAGTTTATTGTATATGGCCAGGTGTGCTATCTGCCTCCACCTCCGGTGGCAGCCACACATGTTACAATGCGCATTGTACAATCTACATTGTGTTGTGCAACTGAAACATGGCCAAGGCAAGTGTACACTTTGTAGTTTCCACTGAGATACATCCCACAAAGTAAAAGTAATTGCTGGAGTGGCAGAAAGGGCCCTACTGAAAGTTGTTGTACTAAAAGTCGTACTAAGTAGGCATTGATTGTAGTTACATTTTGTGACTTTATCTAAGCAGACGCGAGGAGAGACGAATTTACCAAAAATATACCAGACCAAAGTCGTATTTAAATCGATTCGTAAGCTTCTTAGAACTAGTTCAGCCTGACAGCTTGTTCTTGAGATATGAATATAAAAGTGCATTTATATTTTTGAAATTACAGCTTCACAGTGGGGGTGTATCTAGATCCGTTCAGCTTTATAACTCAGACTTTTTTGTAAGATATATAGGCCCTAGAAACTTTTTAAATTGACTGCACTAAAAGTTTCAGTTCATAATACTTTCAGAGCGAAGAGATAAGATATTTATGTTAGTCAGAATACTTCAATGGGCCTTCATCCAAAAAAAAAGAAGCAAATCAACCCCATTTTAAAACCTTAAATTCCATTTTTCTTTTACAATCTTTACACTCTGCGTCCGTTTCGTCAAGTCATTATCTAACCCGAAAAATTGCTGAACCATAAAAAATCAATAGATCGAAAATGTCATAAGTGATTTCCGGCTACCGGTTGTCGGTGCGATTCATTCCATTCAAGCGTAAAATAATTTCTGAAAATATTTACACAGCTCGTGACGAGAGTAGAAAAAAATCCCGAGAGAAAAAAGAGGCAAAAGTGAAAATTTCAACAGTTAATGGGCTAGCCATGTTTGGGGCTCTGGTTGAATGCCTCGCACCAGAAATATATACAGAAAATGGCGTACATCAGAGTCAGCTTAGGGGCCTTGGCTGGGCTGCTACCAAATCACAGAGATGACACGCACACACACACATACACGCACCCAGATCACACCCACATAGGAACACGGCAACACGGAGAACGCATAAATTCCAGACGCCGCCGCCCTGGTGATTTGTGCGTTGCATACTCGTAGACCACATCAAAGATGGTGCGAAGCGTGAGTTGGGGCAAGGGGGGCTTAAGCACACTTGAAGTATGTAAGGTTAAGAAAAAGGATTTGCCAGCCAGTAATGCGGCTTGTCCCACTGTCAGCGACAGAGCTCACGAGCAAACTCAAAATGCTGAGCAGAACTCGGTGAAAATATGAAAAGTCGCCTGCCAAGTCATTTTCACATTTGAGTCGGGTTAGCCGAAGAGCTGGGCTTGTGGTTAGCTCGGTTTGCTCGGTGGGTGGTGGGGTGGTGCGGGATGTCGGCGCATATGACAGCTGCTGCTGCTGCTGCTTGTTTTTATATTTTCATTCCTTCTTTTTTGTTCTGCGTGCGGTTTTTCACTGGTGACAGCCACGTGTAATGCAATTATTTTGAGGCAGGTTTTATGTCGCAACTTTTTCACTTTCCCCCAGTATTCCGTACATTTTGCACTTATGAAAATTGATGGCGGATGTGACGCGATACGACGGTCATGTGGTGCCTGCAGCCACAAACATGAAGACACCTTTTCAGCTCGACTATTGATTACCCAAAACTTCAGAGAGTCTAAGACAGCGGCAATCAGCGGAATTAAATATTAATGCAATTTAGCTAAAGTTAAGTTTTTAATGTAAAGTGAGTTGAGAAAAATTTCATTTAAGGAATACAAGTAGGAGAGCTGAAAGTTGGAGAACTTTATTTAGAAATATATCACATTTGATATGGTAGATTTACGACGCTCAAATTAAGGTAAATATGTTTTAATTGTGAAGAAATACATAAATAAATAAAACTTTAACCGAAATGATTTTCTTATCTATATTATTTCATCCATTTTAATTTAAGTGCTCTTGAAGTCAATTAAAATATTAAATTTGTATTCAGATTTTGCAGAAAGGTACTTTTAATTAAAAATTGAATGATAACAATACTTATTTGTAAGACTTTGCCTAATTGTAAAGTAAAGTGTAAATATTTTAGGAAATACCACAGTTGTGTAAATAAACTAAATCTATAAGCCCCATAAACGTTAAGAAATCCACCTGAACCACAGAAATGCTAATTGCCCTTAAGCACAACTCAAAAATTCCACTTTCTGCAATTCGCAGCGACTCTAACCGCAATTACAGCACAGAACAAAGAGGGCTTGTCAAAAACACACTTATCGGCAGTAGACACACACACACACACGCACACACACACATTTATGAGAAGCATTACAGCAACAGGCAGCAAAGATAATTGCCAAACTTTATTAACGGATACAAAGCGAGGGAGGGGTGGGAGGGGCTTGGGCTTGGGGTTTTGGGTTTTGGTCGCTGGCTGCAGTAGTCGAAAGGAGCAAAAAAGGAGTTACGAATTGCGCGCCCATGAATATGAAATGAAGTCGACTTCTGGACAAAAAACATTGGGGCTGCCAGTCTGAGCCCCGGGTGCAGCGTCTGGATTTCCTGCTGGTCCGAAAGGCATCCTTTGGGGGGCCCGGAGTGCCATAAACAACAATTTATGTGCTTTAATGAAAATTGGTTGAGAGGCGGCTCGTTTGGCGTTTTTAGACAAGGCGCAAATAAATTAACTCGCCTTATTCTGGCCTGCTTGGGGGCTGGTCCAGGCTAAATGCAAATGGTGGCTTTTGACATGTTAACACCTCGCCGGCAAACTGGACAAATCCCCTCCATCCAATAAGGAAGGAACTTGAAATACAAATTTTATGCGACTCGCGAGACTTGAAAAAGCGCAAACATTATCAAGAGTTCATAAATTTTGAGCGCGACACGTGAAATTTGTCAGTCAGGCGGCAATTTTATGCAAATGGCAAAAGCGAAATATGAGCGAAAGCGAAATGAGCGAACGGCGCGGGACACGGAATCGGGCAGGACGCGGCTAACAGGCGGGATAACAAAAACGCATATGGAAATGTTATGCAAATTTTTATTGTAGCCGCAATTTGTAACAAATTTCAACGTGAAATTGTTCGAAAACGTCGCACATGCACAAACACACACAAACATACACACTCACACACACAAACACACACACACATATAAGTGTAATAGACATCTTTCGGTCTTTTTGGCTGCGGGCGGAAAAACAGAGCATACTTTTTGGGGGGTAGCAAACTGAGCAAATTTAATTTGCTGTGCGGCACAAAATCAAATTGCATAAATGTCAATTTCGGTTAGGCAGCCGCACGGTGGGAGGGAATTTGCATATTCTGTGCAAAAAACAGCCTGGAACAGTGCTTAAAATGGTATAAATACTTAAGAATAATGTAGAGTCAAAAATGTTACCGCAAGCTGTTAACAGTAAGTCTATTTAAGTTAACAGCGCCAGTTGCTGCTTAGTTATATTGGATATAGTATGTAAATTCAAAAATGTTAAAGTGACAAAAGGCAATTGGCAGTAGATTTGTAATTAGAAAATACATCTTTGAGCACTTCATGATTGCCATAAACAGAATAAAATTTACCATAGTACTGAGGACTGAAGGGCAGCGCAGTAAAGTGCAAAGTGGCGTCTAATATTTGAGATGCCTGCGAGCGCTGCTGTAAAGAAAGTGTTGCCACATTTAAGTACCGTTCGCAGAACAGAGGACAACTTTCAACTCAATTTCCTTTGTCAGTTTCTAGCAGAGGCACTTTAAAAGCTACCGCAAGAAAGGAAACTGAGAACGCGAAGCGTGTCGCTTGCGAGTTCTAAGCTGCAGCTGAAGCTGACAAAATATTTTGATTACTTTTGCACATTGGCAACACTTCAAAGTGTGCGCCCCGCAGCCCCCTTCCCAACGAGGATGGGGCAATAGACGCGCTCGAGCATATTTTCAAAATAAACATTATTGTAGTAAAGTTGCCGGCGAATTTGTCGCAAATGATAAGGACACACTGGAAGCCGGCGAGCAGTCAGGAACGAAGGACAAGGCACAGCCGCATTGTCAGTGCTTGTCCTTGTCCTCGGCGCCGCTTCCTGGCCGCTCCTTGTGCCCTGTCAACTGCGGAAGTGCAGCCCCGGCGAGTGCCGCCTGTTGATGACACTTTGATGTTTTGGCCAAAAAACTTGGCCAAAGCGTTTGGCCAAAACAACAGCCGTTGCAGCTCCGACTTCAGCTTCGGCTTTAATTAATGTGCGTGCTGGCTGCGCCTAAGAGCTGGCCATAAACAGCAGCTGCCAGCAGAGCGCAAATGGAAGGAGAGCTCGTATCCACAGCTCCCAAGAGCTATGTGCACATCATAATCAACAGTCCAAGGCGAACTCCATTTTCCACCATAAAACTTGGCCAAAATGTTAGCCTCCATCTACACAGAGCCCGCGGCATTGCGAGCTGTCTGCACTTAATGGAAAATGTCAGTTCGCCTGCAGCGTCAAACGTTTTATTGAAGTTTCCACTGAAGCGTCCAAGTAGCAATGGCTCCCCCCCTTTTCCCCTTTCCCCTACCCTGTCATCTCCACTCAAACTCTACCTTTCGCCTCTCGCATATCCTTTTTGCTTCACTCCTGTGGCCAGCAGAGCGCAGCAGCTTCGCCCGTTAAATTTAACGAACCGGAAGCGCTAAAAGTGAAGCAGCTCCAGAGAGAGAGAGAGAGAGACTGCGAGTGCGAGAAAGATAGCATCAACACAGCTGAACGCTTACAAGTGCGGAAATCAGATGATCCGCTGAGCAAATTGCACTCGGCCAACAGTTAGATGAAATATTATGTGTTTTTAATGTGGCCTTGCGTTCAATTGTACTCAGCTGGGAAAACAGCGAGTTCATCGCGCAAAGTTATCCAATGACATTAGCCGAAAGTGGTGCTCGAAAATTAAAATTACAGGACGAAGTAAATTGCCTCAAAACTATTTTACACAAGAGTGCAAGAATTAAGCGCAAGAAGGAGATGGACACAACTTTAACGTATTAACATAGCTATAGTAGAATAGTTAGAAAATGCTTTGCAAATGTTGTCAAAATTTATAAATTTATGTAACCTGTGAACATTTATTCACAATTCAATTCATTCTAGTAACAATCCCCGTCAGCAACACAACAAATTATACGCAAGTGATAAATTTATAAAAAGTCTTTTTATATTTTATAGATATATAATTTACCTCCTGCTTTTTTATATTCAAACATATCCTGTGTAATGGATCGCAAAATTAAGCAACCGAAAGAAGTGGAATCAAAATTGCCCGCCGAGATACTGGCCAAGAACATGGGCGGTGAAAAAAAGCTTTATAGCACAATGTTTGAGGTCTTCGGGCGTGTACAGGGTAAGTACTATATACTATATATATATAAGTACTCAGATGTCTCATAATCGATATTTAGGCGTGTATTTTCGTAAGGTAAGTATGGACTAAGTGGGCCGTTTAAGCTGATTGTGATCGAAATTTCTTGGCCAACAGCACACACAAATCAAGGCCAAGTCGCTGGGCCTTAACGGCTGGTGCATGAATACAAACGAAGGCACTGTCAAAGGCATTATGGAGGGACCTCAAGATATGATTTCCGAAATGTAAGCGCTCCTGAATAACCCCCCAATTTTATTTAGAAGAGAAACGTGATCAATGCCGTTGATTTTTTACTCCGCAGGCGACTGTGGCTGCAGCACAAGGGCAGTCCACGTTCCATAATTGAAAAAGCAGTTTTTACGCCCAATGAGCCAATTTCCAATTACAACTTTCACTCATTCGCCATAAGACGTTGATGCAATAAGATTCAAACGCGAATACTCATCTCTCTCCGTTTCAACTTTCAATACAGTTCACAAAGTTTGTTGGTTAATTATGACATCGAAACACTGCCACTAAAATATATATATTTTTTGTCCTCTCCCAAGATAAGCGACACATGTCGTATGCGCAATGTACGTGCTGGCACGTTTATTTGGGGGACCTTGGGGCGTGGCAAACAGTTCTTGTTGCCACAATTGTCATAATGTCTGTGTGTGCAATTGCCAAACCACAAATGGCCAAAGTTGTCAAAAAAAAAAAACGAAATAGAAAAGAAAAGTTTTCGGGCAGCAGCAGCTCGGGGAATTCGCTCGACAATTTTGGCACGTGTCGCAGCTCGTATAGTCTGCCATTTGTCGTCCAATTAGCTAGCTGCAAATATTCCAAATAGAACGTATTTTGGCATTTGTGAAAAATACGCAACGAAAATTGTCAGCAATTTCAATTTATTTGTCGCGGCCATCAAAATATTTTTGCTCGACTCTAAAACCGGTCAAAAACTTTGCGCCACTTTTGCCAATTTAGCGACAAATATTGCTGGGCCCCGTCGCTCCCCAAGCACCCTCTACGCCGAAGGGAAAAACAAAATTTGCATAAATAAATAAAAGTTACAAAGTTCGAAACGTAACAGTTGGCGCTTGACAATTAAAAACGGCCGCGCACCATTTGCAGAGGGGCTCGAGGGGAGCTGGGGGTTTGTTTTTATAAGGGCCGACATTGTTTTTCAACGTCTGGCTAACTGGCACTTTATTATAAACCGTTAAAACCGCAAAAATGGCAATAAAGGCGCATGCAGTCGACAGACTGTTGCAGCAACTCCAAAGGCCGAAAAAGCAAATTCGGCAAAGTTTAATTGAAGCCTGGCATGTTTTGCAAAACTGATTCAACTAATCTTTAAGTGAAACAGTATATTTATTTTATATTTAAATACATGATTTTGGCCGAAAAAAGATGCATTGAAAAACATTCATTGGTTCTACACTATGTATAAACTCCCAGTATGCGTGTATCCAGATATCAGAAACAAAAGCCGACCTAGTTCAGGCTGAGGTTCTTATTCTTGTTCTCGCTTCCGATGCCGGATATTTACAACTTTTCGGGACCTCATATTATCCCTGACGAGTTCCTTTTGTAACAGCTGCTTGAAGAGCAACATTTTACGTGTGGTCGCCGGGGTACCAATAGCCGTGCTGAATTGCAGGCCCGGATTTGAACGTGGTCTTTGAATACATGAATTTACAAATGACAACTGACAATTTGTATTTTAATCCATTAAACAGACTTACTTTTTTACGTCAGGCATTTGAGGACCTCGAATTATACTTTATTTTATTTCAAATTTCCCTTAGGTTGAGAGTTTACGCACCTACAATTTTGAGCTGACTGAATAAATGTGGTTCAGCCAAGCCAAAGCAGTGGAAGTTTCTGGGAAGTTCGTCGACATATATATCCCAGGCTACTTTGGAATTAGCTCTCTCTCTCTCTCATGAGTGGATAAACAAGCCTAAGCAATTATCGAAAATATACTTTAATTAGACCACGTTCTGCGCACTCAATTAAATAGCTTTCGACCTCGATACGTGCATTATCCTTGCACGTAGCGTGCAATTTTTAAAAAATAAGCTTTAGTCGGGAGTACTAGACTACGCATATACCCTGCCTCTCGCGCTGAAAGCCCACAATGTGTCTTATTATTTGGAACATAGATATGATATCGAAATATATGATAAAATATGTCGAGTTTATGTTTTCTTTAGTATTTTTTTAGTACAATATATTTATAATTTCCAGATATCCAAGCTGCTTTTGTTCTACGCTCTATCAATTTTTATTGGGTACAGGGTATCAAACACGAAAATGAAGTCATTAAATTTCGTAATTTGTATCTCGAATGCAAAGCAGGCAAACGGCAACGCGGCACGCAAGGAGATAAAACGCAGCCGACAAACCTTTGGCCGGGGCTGGGGAAGGCGTCTACGGGAACGTACAGTGTCGATAATCAATTCCGTTTTCCGGCCAATGTTTGAATTTTCCTGTTTGCCGTGTTGTTGTTGTTGCCGTTGTTGCTGCGTGCGTGACCCAATATGTGTTTATGCATCAGCATTTTCAAAAAATACATAAAATTATTATAATCATATTGTGGCGCGAGGCAAACAAACTAAAAAGACGCGGATTAGTTGCCACTGCGGCCGCGGGTGGGCGTGGCATGTCATGCATGTGCCGTTAACAGAAATGTTGAATGCTTTTTGGCAGCTCGCGTGCGCCTCGCTTGCATGTGGCATGAAAAATGTTCCATTAGCGTTGATAACGAGTTCATTGGCACACTGATTCCTATTGATTATCGACTCGCAAAATACAAATAGCGGTTAATGTGACGCAAACACCAGTTGGAACTTGGATTAGTCAATGCTTAGTATTATATATATATAAAAGTAGAAGTAAAATACTAAATTATAAACAGGCAGATGTATCTCAAATCAAAGTATATTAAATATTGAAATAATATGAGATTATTACAACATTATTATTAAATGGGAAATTGTCAATGTTATTGTTTACTTATATTTTTGTTTCGAGTAGAAGATTTCCAGCTTTAACCCTGTAGTTTGTAGCCGATTGTCTTAAGGCTAAGTAGAAGTGCAAAAAGAAGAAAAAGGAGTTCCAGACCGCATCCGGCAGCTTATTAGAAATGCAGACCGTGTTCGTCGCGCAATGCCGTGCAAGCCAAAGCCGTGCAGGCTGTGGCCAAGTCTCCGTCTAAGGCACTATAAAGCCCAAAGACTTTGTCGACTTTGGCCACATGCTCAACTACTGGGCTTAGCCCACAGAGAGACAGCCCGCAGTCTAGACGCAAATCCATTTGCCACAAGCGTCAAAATTGGCTTGCGCAAATGTTGCATGATGAATTCAGCACTAGCAGCATGTGCCACAACGAAAGCTGCCAAAAATATATTTTTACAATATTTTCTATATACTATTTGCAGTCGAACGACAACAGCAGCAACCTCATTGAGCGCTAATTTGGCACGCATGCAACAAGCGGCACGCTTGGCTCCATGCCACGCCCACAGCGCATGCAGTTTGCATGTTTGGCCGCCATGTTGCGTGCCAATTTGATAAATGTCGCATTTGATTAGCGGCCTAAACAACACTCCCTGTTGCCCGCTGGGCCTGAGCTTTGCATGCGGCAATTGAGAAATTTTCACAACGCAAACTTTGGCAAACTTTGCATAATAAATGAGCGCCCGATAAGAATACATTGAAACGCTGAAAATCTTGTTTAGTTCAACATTTTATAGCATACCTAAAGGCGCGCGAACGGAATGCGCCCCACACAAAACTTTTGTTTTGCTGCGGCCCCAAAACTTGTTAGAGCCAAATACTTTTCGAATTTTATTTGCCGGCTTTGATTTGTTGCAGGCACGAATAAAGTGAAGGAAGCTAACCCAAATGCCAAAGGGCAGAGTGGCAAAAGTTTTGTGGCTTTGAAGATTTCGAGTTAGCAGCTTGATAGGCCTTTTCGGCTTGGAGTTGGGATACCCCAAATGCCACTTGCATGCCGCGCGCTTTAATTTTTTTCAGATGTGTGTCCGTATTTATGATGCACGAATTTCTTAGTTGAGGGCCTTTAATTGGGGGTCGGACCGGCTTTGATATTTGGCATGTTAATTACATCCTTAGCGTGCTTTGAAATGCCGGTTAAATTATTTGGGAGCAAATGTATGCAGGAATTTAAGAATGTAATACAACAGCAAAGTTTAGATGCAAACAATATATATTAATAAATATATTATTTAGATTTAAAGATATATTTATATTCAAAACACTAGACTTGAAAAATATAATTATATGTACAGTTATTCGAATTGCTCAACTGTCAAACAAACCTTTATTTTATATTCATATTTTAGTTCATAAGTTGTGTTGATTTTTCTATAATGGATTATAACAGTCAAAAAAATCGGAAAAATGTGTAAAATTAATTAATTAAATTAAGCTACACAAAATGTCTCGATGCGAATACAAATATATCGAATACACATATATTTCCCCCTAGTATTACCAGATGCTCTAGCCGGTAAATCGATATTAATAGCCGTTCAACAACTTATCTAATGAACTGGGCTAAAATGAACCAATTCTCATACATTAACATTAAAAAAGATTATAAACAATTTCCAGGTAGTTGCAGGAAAACTAAAGAAACCAAAACAGGGCTAAGACAAGACAGAAAAATTGTCCGCATCATCTTTTAAAAATTTCATTTAATCACCACAGAATGAAACCCAAAGAAAACGAGGCCAAGTTGCTTTCAGCAAACAAATAACGGAACAGCGCTAGACCAGGCAAAGGCTAAAAGACAATGCGAAACTTGGTCAGACAAATTAGCCCGCAAAAAACTCAATTAGTTATGCGCATTTTTGGTCCCAGGTCTTGAAAGCCGCTACAAAGGCCGCTTCAGCCGCTGTTGTTGTAGTCTCATTAATATTAACAGGATACGCTACACCCAAGTGCAAACCACTTTTATTTTAATTTTAATGAAGGTACAGTTACAGCAACATAGAGCACAACAATGTAGCACGCCCAATGGTATGCAACAATGTTTTTCTTTTTGTTTTTTTTTTTTGCATCCATTTCCAGCTTAAATTTGTGCCACTTCTGTTTTGCATGTTGTGGGCCATAAAACAACAGAGAAACGCTCCAAAACTGACCCAAATACCTGGTCGACTGTCCTGTATATATTTCATTGTTTCGCCATTATAATTTATGGGCGAATTGCAAATGGGTGGAAGGAGAGAACAAAGCGGAGGCGGTGAAGAGCACAAAGCTCCACTTTATCAATTCAGCTTTTGTTGTACCGCTTTAAGTCCAAAGTTGCATAAATTACGATTGCGAAGTTGCTGTTCAATTTAAAATAAATACAACATATAAATAAAAGAACACAATAAAAATTATATTGAATAAAAAAGTTCAAGTGCTCGAGTGCTATTCAATGCGAATTCAAACCACTTTAGGTTTGTTTTAATTTGAGTGCGATGTTGAATGCAAAACATGCACTTTAATACATTTACTTTAAAAAGAATGCGGTTCGATTGAGTAATTAGAAAATTTATTATTATCGGTAGAAGAATTCTCGTAATAGCCAATAGCTATAGCCAGTGATATATAGAAACATTATTTGATAATAATAATAATATCATGAACAGTTTCTATTTGAATGATTCCAAAAATTCCAAAAACAATAAGGATTAAATTCGCGAGCTGATTTAAATATTTTGTATAAAAGCGACTTTTAAGCTCTTTGATGAAATTTTACTGATAAAGCATTTTGTATTACTAAATATAATAAAAATAATATAAGCCAGAGAAACGTTTTTACTTAATTTCTTTGTTAAATACATCTTTAATTTTTCATTCCGTTTCATTCAACATTTAACTTCAGTTTGCTTCTTAAAAGCTCAGGACTTAAGCCTTTTTCCTAGCAACCCTTAAAGCCTTGGAAACCATGTTGTTCTGGATTTCGTATCAATTGCTATAAACGACATACTTATTGTGTATTATATATGTATATATGTATAACTCTGTATTTATTTCTTTGAAATTCTATGTGTAACAGGTGGAATTTTATTTTACTGAATTTAAATTTTTCTAAGGCTAGATTCGTCAACTTTAAGTTAAAAGTGTGGTGTTTGAAAGCCGTTTTACAACTCTCGCATCTCACAGCCCGGCCTATTTTGTTTTTATTTCACCTGGCTTATAAACCCAGTTCGGCCTATTTTGTTTTCACCTCAAAAATGATTGCTCCATCAAAGTGATTTCCTTTGTTGTCGTTAAGTTTTCTATGTGTATATATAGATTCGCAGGCGATAAAAGTTTAACGTTAACTTAAGCTAAATCGTGATCATGATCAACCGCATCTTCATCAGCAGGGCTGTTGGCGTCGCAGCCTTCTAATCCTGTTAAAGCTGCCAAAAATCCAGGACAAGGCTCAACGCGTCGATACGATGCAAAAAATAGAAAAGTGTGTAGCCATCGAGGGGGCGGGAGGCGGGTGGCGGGGGCGGGGCAGCCGGGTACTCATGAAAGGCGCTTAGCGCAGTAGACAGACAAAGCTACAAGCCTAAGCTGCCCCCGTTCTCACCCGGGCGTGCTGTGCACAACAAAGCAAAACGGTAAATAAAGGCGAACGATGACAGCGGGCGATGAATGAGAATCAAAGCAAATCAATGCGAAGCTTTTGTCCACTGCTCTCTGCCTGCGCCCCACTTAAATCTGATGAAAATTGAAAATTTACTTTGGCAATTTTCGCTGCCTTTTGCCGACAATGAAATATGTCAATTTCAATTATGCCAGGCGACAGAGCGACAGGCCACGCCCACCAAACCCAACGCGCAACGCCGCCGGCAATTGAAATGTCACAGCGCGAATTGTGAAAGCCGCCCAGGCGGCATATTCGGGGCCCAACACTTTTCTCCCCTCCCCGGCGGAATTTATTGCGGCAAATCGACAATTCGACGGATCGACAAATGTGTCAATTTTATGTAAAAATCGGAATCTGCATCGATTACAGCTCTGATAACGGTTAACGGGTCTCGCCTAGAATTAAGACCTCTCAGAGTGTTTGGCATTCAAATAGGGGGCGGGGCGGGGGCGAGGGGCGAGCACCGCGTACTGTCAACTGGGTAATTACAGTTGTTTCGGGCGTGTCCGATGTAAATTGTTGACAGTTGTGACGCCTGAGGCACAGATTTCGAAAATAGACGTCGAATTGAGTAATACCAGGGGTAGATAATAATCAACAAAGGATTTGCTTCAATTGAAATTCAATGTTACATTGATTGATTCTTATATTTATTATTATTTTAGATTTGTTTTAAGCTTATATGTTATGTTTGCCAATTCATGTATCTTAGAATATTTGATTCATTTTAAAATCAGTTTTAAAACGCGTGTAAATGTCAATTTGTTTTATTCGTTTTATTCAACGCAACAACTTTTTTGGAATTCAATGTAAACAATCATAAACTTTGCGCTTAAAAATGCAAAAATTCCGTTTTAGACTTTATTTTATTCAGTTTTGTATAGTTATTATACTCCTTCACTAATTGAAAAGAGAATATTGTGTTTTGTGAAACTTGGAATATATACCCGCGTCATTTACTGTTCAGATTTTTGTTGAGAGATTCAAATTGACAAAAATGTTGATACATAGCACCACGATTTTCATGTTTGAATGCATTTTGGTGCTGGTTTGTCCAGTAGATTGATTCAGTATTTACCTGGTTAAATCAGGTGTATTGTGTAAAGCGGCGTTGAATAGTTGAACCGCTTAACAATTTCGGGGAAAATTCGCTCAAACGGCTTTTACTTATTTGAACATCTTTAGATTTAAAAATATTTTTTATGTGCAGAAAGAATGCTAAAATTTTATTTACACATTTTCATCAGTTTTGAGTAAAAATTTAGCTTAAGTTCTATACATGAAAAAAAATATTTACCTCGGAATAAAATAAAAATGTTGGTCTTTTGGGGCCCCAATGCATAAAAATAACGTAATTTGGAACCTCTTCGTATTTTAGTTTCGGGCAGTCTGAAGATCAGAGCTAGAAACCTGCTCCAAACTGGTGAGGATTCAGTTTAAAAAAAAAAAGAAAAACAATTGACCTTTGTAATGACTTTGTCATATAACATAAATAATATGCAAATAAAAAAAATGGCCAGACAAAAACATTCACGATTATGGAGCTGGTAAAGATCAATAAATGCTAGGGCTACAACTAGCTGATGAGAAAGTCTTGGCGTGATTTCCTGGCCATGAATTTGCCTATCAAGAAACCAATTGAAGAGCCATAAAACTGCGCAGGAAACACAACGTCTGGGTCCGTGGCCAGAAGTGCACCCAATGGCAAGACGGTCTCTTAACAATGCGCATATCTTGTAGTGCCCATCGTCAGACTGAATGACAGACGAGCTGACGGACTAACTGACTGACTGACTGATTGATTTGCAGCGGGCGATTGCCAACTGGCGAAATGGCGAACGGCAGCTTGAAATTGAACTTGAAAAGTGCACGCCAGACACAACACTCTCACGATAACAAAGCAACACAACAACAACAACAACACGCACACACAGGCGACAACAAAGGCGACTGGGAAAAATGTCATGTCGAAGACTCTCGGCACCGCCTGTCATCGATATGATCTCGTCATTGCCACAACGGGGCAGGCAACGCCGCGGGCGTGTTGCAGTTGGGGCCGTCTGCAGTTCCGGCTGTGGGCGACACTTTGATGTGAAATTGATGATGATTGAAAGTTGCATTTATGTAAGTGTGTGCGAGTGTGTGTGCGGAGGTGATGGGATATTCGTACTCCGAGAAACAGTCGCCATGCCCTGCCAGCAACTCAGGACATTACGCAATGTTATGTTAGCTTTTTTGCTGTCGCTCGCATACAAATTAAACAATTAACCGGAGAATAAGACAAGCATGCGCAGCCACGAGTGCTCGAAGAGAGAATACCCTGTAGACAGGTATAACGTACATTAAATAATATCAAATAAGTTAATTTTAAACAGGTTGTTCTATTAGGTATTTATCGATTTGCCACGCCAGTGTATACACGATTCTATATTCCAGATTTCAATATATATACTTATATATATATATATACATATATATATACTTTTTTCACTTCGTAAACGATATTCGAAAAAAAAGAAATAATCGGGAAGCACGTCTTTAGCATACACCTTTCAGTACATTCTATGAGGGTACAGGGTATAGCAGGGCATGTTGCCCACAGGCCCTCCCATTTGTTGTTGTGGGTTGAGTTTTATGCGCCTGCCTGCCATGTGCTCTAGATATATGTGTCAAAACTACTTTGGTGCCATCGTAAATTTAATTCTTAGGCGTCTGCGTCAGCAGCTGATGATTGTCATCCGCATCGTCATTATTGTCATCATCATGATTGTCATCACGAACGAATGCTCATTGCATTTTTATCACTTACGCGAAATTGGTTTTTATGTGTCGGAGCCTCATGTGCGCCTATTAAATTAAAACGTTGCGCCTTCCTTTAGGCACTCGACATCAATTCCGCACACAACTATACAACTATACGGGAACTCAAGACCCGAACGGACCAGACCAGACCAGGCCGTACAACAGCCAGTTAAATAAAATGCCCAGACGCCGTTTAAGCAATGGCAATCAGCCAAATAGCCGAGTGATATATCTTGGTCTTACTTATGCGAATATAATGAAAGAGCAGCCACTTAAGGCAGCGAGTGGTGTGCC
This sequence comes from Drosophila robusta, assembly GCA_035043565.1. Lineage (NCBI taxonomy): Eukaryota > Metazoa > Arthropoda > Insecta > Diptera > Drosophilidae > Drosophila > Drosophila robusta. Next base: position 2,727,783 of record JAWNMW010000583.1, on the reverse strand, counting down.
TATGAATACGAGTGTACAACTTTGAGTATGAGTACTTTTTGTTGGGCATCATCTTTTGTCGCCCGCATTGTTTATTGATTTATGGGCGCAGTTCTATATAGTACAGACAATAGCCAGAATCTTGCTCTTGGAAACTTGCCTAACAGCTGGCTGATTGCAATGGATGTTCGCTAAGGTTATTTAGTGGGCGTTCCTCAGTTGGATATATTTAATGACAGGTATACAAAATGTTGACTTACGCGATTGTAGAGAAGCGTGCGAGGGAAATACATGAATTATAATTACCTGCAAGGAAAAGGAAAATTATTGATTAGCTTATGTAAGCAATGCAAATTTAAATATTAAATAAATATAAATTTAAAAAAATATGTACAATATATTTTGATACGGTAGAAATTTTAGCGGTTGCAAAAGCTTTTTATTTTAAGCTGATTAAAAGAATTTGCGAATGCTCTTCTTGGCGACTTTCATCAGATGGCAAAAATTGATTTTAAAAATACAAAGGTAAATCACGTAGCTAATTATTTCCTGTAAAGCTGAAAGATTAAGTTGAAAACCTTTAGGATGGAAAACAAGTCAGCTTCAAGCAACTTTGCCAATGACAATTGAGATTTTTTTATAGGTAATTACTTTTTCGGAATGTATTATTTTGATAATGTTTCTATTATTTAAACTGTTACTTTATGTAAAACGTCGTATGAAATGTCGCTTTTTCTTTTAATTTAAATTAAATCATTTGATTTAAAACATTTTTTCAATTGATGTGGAAAAAACCTAATTTAAAAGCTGCTGTTTTACACACAAAACGTCGCCTCGTATCTCGGATTCTGCACAAGAGAACGAGTCCTTTACAAATTGAGGAATTTAGCTCAAAACCAATTTCCGCAAAAGCAGCCACAGTGACACCTGTTCCAGCTGCTTTGTATGCATTTCGGGCTATATCAAATGATATACTATTAATACCAACTGCCTATCTATGGCCAGTGGCGATCCTAGCAAACAAACAGGCCGAGCAAACCACCGAAACCAAACCACCGACCGGCCAACCACTGGCTCTGCCAATGAAAAATCTGTCAAGCTCAGCAAACTGACAAGTTAATGCCACAGCAGCCAAGCAACGAGCCACATCCAGAGGCAGCAGGCGCTGCACAGTGGAGCCAATGACTTTGGAAAAGCCCCCAAGGCAACGAAGAGGGTGGGGATGCAGGCATGACTGGCCAGAGAGATCGAGAGAGGAGAGAGGGAGATTGGCGAGTGGTTGGCTGGTCTCTGTGGTAAAATTTAATTTAACATACAATTCAAATGCTGTGCGACAAATTCTTTACACACACACACACACATTGGCTGTATCTAAGCAAAAACCAGACCTCAAGCCACAAAATACACAAAACGTTGTTGCCTGGACACAAAAGCCCGGCAAGGATGCAGGACGAAGGAGAGTTTTGTGTGGCGCATAACTTGGGCTCAAGGCTCAAGCCCTTAATTATATTGAGTGTATGAAATCCTTTAGCCACACAATGCACACCCCACACACACACACACACGCAAATCCAGGGCAACAGGAAGTGAAAGTGGTCAGGACAACAGGCAACAATGTCCATGTCCTTGAACAGCGCATAATCCAAGCAATTTGCAATTTTTGGTAATTTAACTTGACAAAACTTTTTAATGGCCAATGCCAGGCGGCAGCTCGTCCTCTCCGGACTCAAAATGGATACCAGCCGCCTCTGTGAAATGGACGCCATTTGTGTCTATTGGTGGCGCAACTGTTGCAACTCGAGTTTCGATTGTGGTCGGGCGGCGGCGGCAGCCCTAAACCCGAAAACCCGATTCTCAATCAAGTCGAAACCCTTTGTCCCGTCATAAAACCATAATTTTTGATTGTTATGTACTTTAAGCGGATTTTGGCAGAGCACGAGGGGGAATTTAAATATTTTTTATAGACGTTGCAGGCAAATTTTTGTTGCGTCTCGCGCATGTTTTCAATTTCATTTCGTTTCGTTTTTGTCTGTTGGTCCATTATATTTGATGATTTATGGCCGTATGCGCAGCTCGGCCATTAACTGGGCTTAAGGCGTTAATATCCTTAGCGCAGGATTCGCCAAAGAGTTGGCAATTTATGCGCTGATTTGATTTTAATCTCTTCGCCCAGACCGCTGCGAGTTTGAACAACTTTTTGCCATTGTTTTGCAGAAATCTGTTAATGTGAGCCGATTTGTGGGAGTTATATTTTTGTTGGGCTCGCTTCAAGGTGGTCGATTGTGAGAAGAAAAAAAACAAATAAATGGGAAACTTGAATAAGTAAAATATATTATTATTTATATATTTTGTATACATTTTAAACAATAAACTGAAAAGTTTATTTAACTGATTTCGGTTTTAGAAGAAATTATTATTTATATATTTTAATTATTTTTGATATTACTGCTACGTATTATAGATTTTAAATAATACTATCTTTTGAGCCCTTTGTTTAGATATAGTGTGCGTAAATTATATGCATTAAAAAAACTAAATTATAAATTTTTTGTGCTTTAAAAATAATAGGAATAGCTAAAATATTTTATTTGCAGTTTATTACAGTTTGTCTAAAAATTATAGTTGAATAAAGTTTTCGTTTAAATTTATAAATTGGCATTTCTTAAATGCTGCAAAAATTTTTCTAATGTCTCCCATCTTTACCTTGAGGCTATATTTGTATCTTGTTGCAAATGTCATACATAACAAAGAGTTTAATATCAAGGAACTGAAATTTGTAAGTCTTCGCTTAACTCAAGTGATAGCAGAAGCAATGTAGGATGGTTTACTTTAATCTAAATCATTTGAAAACTGATCTTACAATTAACTTTGTAAATCGCAGATCTAATTTACAAGCTCTCCCCACGCAACAATTTTCAAGTTTTCCCACACCAACAACAAATTTTATAGCTCTAATTACAAACAACAACAAGGGAACAGCAGTCACGCCGCACTGGGAGTATCAGGAAGCGCAATAGCAACTGCGCAGCAAACGAAAAAAAAACCAAAAAAGTTAGAAGGAACTGCAGGACGTATTATTGCGACCATAAGCCGCAATTTCAGCGACGCCGAAAAACAGTTTAACTGTCAAAAATGACAAATAGCTCGCTGAGGATTTAATTTTAAATGCAGTTGCTTTCGGCTTTGCATTGCAGTCGAAATTAACTAAAAGTGCGCAAAACCTTTTACAGGGAAAATCAGCTACGGCTACCGTTAGACGGAAAAACCCACCCCAACCCCCACTGCGTGCGCCATGGCAACAGCAGCAACCACCAAAAATCTTTGCACAAGAAGGGAAACGGAAGCGGAATTAAAACTGCGAAGGGACACCTTGCTGCAGCGCGGGGTTGAGGGAGAGGGCGAGGGTGTTGGCGCAGAGGGGTGCGTCTGCGACTGCCAAAAGGGGTGCAGCTTGTGGCCTTTGCTCACATGGCCATGCGGCCTTTCATGTTCGTACGGGAAATTTGGATTGCACAAAAAAAAGCAAAAAGGATTTTTCAGTCCATAGGCAGCCCGATTCGCCGGCAGGGTTACACAGAGTAGTGCGAGTGAGGAGCACATATAAATTAATCGTATACTCAATGTTCAGTCAGACGTTTTATTGCAATTTCAAATATGTCCACAACAACGCACGTGCCCAGCGCGCACCGCGGGAGGGAAGGGGCTGCATCTATCCGCTTATTAAAAATATTTGTTTGTGTTTGTTTGTATCTGGCGGATAGCATTGTCTTGCCTAATGATGTTTACGACTCGTCCGGGCATATAATTAAATTTTCAAACTGAACATTTTTCAACCTCGACGCACATTAAACACACATGTCAAGAGCTTTTCTGGGGGAAGTGCCCGAGATTTGAGATCTGGGAAAATGATTTAGCGAATGTCAAGCATTGCGAAAGTTAGTTATGGTCTACTGTTACCTTTGCTTGTTTTTACTAAGTATCTTCATATAAAAGACACATTTTTAATACAGCAAATTCTACTATACTCTATAATCTTATTTTATTTGCTGCTGGCTTAACTTAAATATAACGCATTTAATTAACTTTTCATTTTTGAATTCCGATAAAGGAAGAAAAAGTGTTTTTATAAGGAATTAATAAAATGTTAACTTCTCCTTTAAGTTATATTATGTTATTAAGTCTTTACTATTTACTAATTTTATTACAGTCTTTAAATAGAATCTAGCTTAACAGTCTTTAAGTGCATTCCTCACCCATTGATTAGCCGCCTTGTCAGTTTTCTAACCGTTAACCTGGCTCGCTATTCCAACGGCAGCAGCTTAGTGGCGCCTCTCTATGCGCTTCTCACACGCAGCTGTCGTCTGTGTCTGCTTTGTGTGGCATGTAATTGCAAATCCAATTAATTTACGAACTAGTCGCAGCAAATGCGCTACTAACTGAGACATAAATAGCACAAGACCAGACGCGAGTATCCAACAGATACTCAGATACCTGCGTCCCCAGCGCCCTCTCTTTTCTGCCTCGCCAATGCCTTTTACAGCTCGCTGTGTTTGCGTGTGTTCCAGAATTTAAAGTGCTTGTGGTTTGAAAAACTGTCGCAGAGTGTTGACAACATTTTTGGGAATGCTTCGAGTCTGTGTCTGTGTGTGTGTGTGAGTATCCCAGGTTGACAAATGTACAACAATTAAGTGCGAAGTTTCGGGGATGCGACTGATGTTGATGCTGATGCTAATGCTGATGCTGATGATGCTGCCTTGAGGTTGTCGGGGAAATTGAAAAGTGAAACCTGCAGCGCATCAAAACTTTGCCCGGATTTATGTCACAAGTTTTACTTGGAAACTAACGCAAAGACCCCACAAAACCGAAACCCACATCAACATCAATTTAACTTTAATGTTTCCCGTGCATAACAAACAAAAAAAAGCAACAAGAACTTGAAGAAGAGAAATTATGCTAATAAATCGCAGCGACACGTGTCGTTGTACTCTCCACCTAATGGACATGCGCCACGAAATATGCACTGAATACATTTTTTACCACGTACCCCCAGCTGGCGCAGTGTTGCATTCCAGCCGCGGATTATGAACAGTGCCCGCCCAAACAGGGCGCTGCACGTGGTGTTTACACATCATTTACATAAAGCGAGCAATAACTTTTTGCAATTTCTTAAAAGCGAGGAGCAAAGAAACAACGAAAAATTGCGAGGGTGTGGGATGGAAAAACCTGCACAACAAAGTTGTTAATTATACTTGACTGGACGACAAGCCCAACTCCCAACCCCCAACCCTCAAAGGCCCGCAACGCTTTGCCCAGTCAAGCGCTGATAATAAAGCGCCGGCCTAAGGGTTGGGCGGACGCCGGGGAGGGGGTAAGAAACTGCTAGGAACCTGCCCGTTTATGACGTGCCCGCCAGAAGAAACCATTAATCAGCGCCTCGGTTAGACCGGGCTGCTCTTACCTCAACTCGATTTGACGCTTTTTGGAATGGGTCGTTTTTCTCTCGGGTTCCCCCTCCCCTTCTCGCTGATTCTCATTATTTGTAGCTGGTCGCGTGCGTCACATTTAGCAACACAATAGGAGACCAGCCAACGATTTTCAGATAAAAACCGTTTGAGCGCAAAGAAAAACTTGTATTTTACCTAATTGCAGTAATTAATGAGTGTAGTTTACATTTTTGATGAGACTTAATTGAATGGTGGACTGGGGCGGAGTGGCCTCAAAATGATGTGTTGATTGATTAGTATGGAATGCGATAAAAGTTTGCCTTTCTTAACTGTTCAGAACATTTATTATTGCCACTATTTCTTCTTAATGTAACGATAGATAGATATCGACAGGGAGAACTCTTTTTAAAGGGAGTGTGATGAAAGTATGTACTATGAAAAATTAAATTTAGTATTCATAGCAGCTACTCTGACATTTTTTCTTACTTACTGTCTGCCAAATTTGGTGACTATAACTCGTAAATTGTGGGAGATATACATTTTCGAGATTTGCGGGGGCGGAAGTGCGTGCTGCCTATGTAAAGAGGGTGCCCACTAATCTACCATTTAAATCCGATTCTGCGAGGGTCAAATTTTTTGTCAAAAATCATGCAAAAATTGACAAAACTTTAAACATGTAAAGCCCTCGAATCCATAGCTCCCATATTTCAAACGCCCATAACTTTGTCAAAACTGAACCGATTTTCATGTTTGATGGCATTTTGTTCATGGCTTATCTTCTAGATTGATTCTGCATTTAAAATATATGTATTATTGAAAATAAATTTTTTGGAATTTTTTGGGGAAAAAAGCATGTACCCCCCCTTACTCATTTTGGAAAAAATTTTTTTTCAAAATTTAGAATCCGGAATTTCTACTTTTAATCGATTGTGGTGGTCATAATTAGTATAAAAAACAACATTAAAACCGATTCTGAGGGGGTAAAATTTTTTGTCAAAAATCATGCAAAAATGTACAAAAATTTTAACATGTAAAGCCCTCGAATCCATAGGTCCCATATTTCAAATGCCCATAACTTTGTCAAAACTGAACCGATTTTAATGTTTGATGGCATTTTGTTCATGGTTTATCTTCTAGATTGATTCTGCATTCAAAATATATGCATTATTCAAAATAAATTTTTTTGGAATTTTTTCGAACCCAAATTTGGTGAAACTAGCTTTAATATTGTAGGAAATATTATCGATTTGCGATCGTCATGTTATCGATTTTCCAGCCTCCCAGTCGGTGTGTCGCAAAAATCTTAACACTGGTATACACGAGTATATATTCCCAGTTGCTAGTCTCTAGTCTCTTCAATGGCGGCGAAATAAATTGCGCTCATACGGAGGGACAGCAAGATGTACATTGCACAAACCCAATATACTGTAAACTAAACACAAAGTATTAATATTTAGCATATGTTGAATATGTAAGATATATGAGACATGCTAATTCTTATGGGAAAAGGTACAGGCAACATATTGATTTTTGGATTGTGGAATTTAACTATTTATTATTTCATATTCAACCGAATTTGCATATTGGTGGCCTGACTATCAAAAAATTGCAGCAAATCTGAATTTATTTATTGCATGTTTAAATTCTTTGATTTTAGTTAAACACATAACTAATGCCGGAAGATATTATTTGTTTTTATTAAAATGCAAACAAAATCAAACTTTTGCAACTAATACATTTACTGTTCACTTCAACTCAAACGAAATAATAAATAAGCTGTCTTTTGGCAAGTAATTGCAATCAAAAGAGAAAATACTTATATAATGTAATCTAGAGTAAATAAAATCACACTAATTGTTGACAAGCAAAATATATGCAAATATTCCCATTCGATAAGCAATTATGGGATCAAAAATAAATGCAGCGTTGCGTAAATAACAAATCGATTGAAACTCAGCTCAACTCAACTCAACTCAGAAAGCGGCCATTAAACTAATTGCATACAATTCAAATTTTATTACAGACATTGCCAAAATGCCAACGTTTAATATGCATATAAGAATAAATGGCCATAGGTCCACAATTGCCCTCCGCCCATTCAAATGAACTTGACAAAGACGACTCTGAAGCCACACATCGAATGGCATTTAACCTGGGCCCAACATATGGAAAATCAAAAGCAGCAAAAAGCGAAAGCAAATTGCTTGGAGGGTCGCTGGCAAACCACCTGTGCAGCAGCAGCACCACCGCACCCACCTCTCTGCGCCACACAAAGAGCAATCAACCCTCCCCACCCCATCCACCCCCACACTGGCAACGCCAAGGCAAATTTCATACGAAATTAAATTAGAATTTTCGGTAGTTGTTTGTCTATTTTACTCGCTGTTCGTCCCTCTGTCCGTCTGTCTGCTTGCCTCTCTTTCAATTCGAATGGATGGTAAAAGGAAATTGCAGCACGCACGCACCCAAAATTTCCCTCAGCAGAAAAATTAAAAACAAGCAAAAATATGTGCAAGCAGTGAGTGCTCGACTAGAAGTTGGCCTATACATAGGCTTAAGGTAGGGAGTATTAATAAAATTTAATATATTATTTCGACATGTATATCAATTGCGGAGAGACAAGATGGAGGGCATTGTCGATTTATTAAATCCAAAAAATACAAAATATTCAAAATAAATTCCTATTACGCCTGAGTTGATGCAAACCAAATATGAGACTATATTCGATTTGCTACAGAGAGCATATAGAGTACACGTTCGGTTTGCTAATTTAGTATTTGCATATATGAACAACTTGATGATACCCTTTATTGTGCATTTGGCAAGTCCAGGGTATACAAAATATTGGAATTACACGCCGAAACATTGAAGTCAAAAATATGTGTATTTGCTCGCAAATAATAGTCGGATAGTGGGAGAGTTTTCCATCTGGCACAGACAGGCGCACAGGCAAATGAACAAATGACCGCAGGCAGCATTTCCACTCACACGAATGCGTGAATGAGTGCTCGTGAGTACACTCAGAGTCAGGTGTGGCCAGGCAATGCTCAAATGCCTACGCAAACGAGCGCATTTTCAATTAAAATTTCTGTTTTTAATCACTTTTACAAGTCGCATATCTGTCGAGCCGAGGACGAGTGCTTGCGTGGGAGAGAGAGACAGAGAATGGGTGAGATTTAGTGATGCAATTGAATTTAATGACAGTCCTGATCATTTGTGTTAACCACCAGTTTACTTGCTAGTTGCTCAAAGTATATTTATAGCCATCCGCAATTAGGGTGACGTCGCTCTCAGTGCTCTCCGCCTTATAGTCCAAGTTGTGCCACACGTATTCCATTTGCATGGGTATCCTGAAGGAGAACTCGCCGACCGATGAGCTGGGCACGGTTCTGGCACCGGAGCCGGAGACAGAGATATCGCTAACGTGTAGCGTGCAGGTCTCAAACCCATCGTCATCGTCCTCGTCGGATGGTGGCTCATAGCGCACCAGCTCCGTGCTGGGCTCCTCTTTTGGTACGGCACCAGCGCCAGGAAATTCTCGGTGGTGCTGGTCTCATTGTCGGCCTGTCCGGCGGCCTCTTGCCGCTCATCGTTGAGCGCATCGCGGCTGCTGCTCTCCAGATTTGTGCTACTATATTGCGAGGGCACATCGTTGAGGCTGCGCACGGATGTCAGGGACGACACGGAAGTCTTGGCTCTGGTGTGGAACTGAAAGTTCATAAGCGGCACTGTAGGCGGCAGGTCTGTGGCCATTGGCTTAAAGTCCGTGTTGCCGCCGGCCTTGAAGCGCATCAGATGCGAGGGCACACGTTCCACATTCAAGGGTCTGTGGCGCAACAGGTCCTGCAGCATGATAAAGGAGTCGCGCATCTCCAATATCTGATCGCTGCTGTATTTCTCCCACAGCGGCGATTCGGATTGCGACAGAGCGCCTATTAAAAAATCTAGATCTTTATCCATGAATTTCGTAGGACTCACCGGGCCGGAAATTGATTGAATTTGTGTTTGCTGCAATTTTGTGAATTTGTGTAATTGACAAATTGACATTCGGAGAGAGAGGGCCTATGATGTGGGTATATGTTGAAAGGTATGTATTTAGAACATAAATCAACGAATTATGACAATTGTAGAATAAAGATATTTGCTAAAAAAAAACGTTCTTCGGTGATTAGTTTTCGCAAAAGAACATATAGTGGATAAAAATTGTAATTGTAAAAAATACTAACACTCTTCGATATTCTACACATTTTAAATATGTAATTATTAAATAATATAAAATAAATGTAGATATTAAAATATATTTTTCACCTTAAGTGTTTAAAGTCACAACAGAAACTTATGCATTTAATAATGTTGATATTTTAATTTTCATATTTCTTAAGTGGCCACTTAAAAATGCAAAAGCAAAACATTTGTTTAACTTTTAAACCCATTCCGTAAAACCTATTAAGTAAGCAATTCAAAGAACAAATTGTACAAACTGTTACGCACAGCTCAAAGGCAAAATGTTTTACACAAAACGCCCGCCAGCCCCCTCCCCCTCCCCCTCCCCGGCCCCTTCCAGACGTAAGAGCTCAAGTGGTTTCTCATGTGGACAGCAAAGTGCACAACTAAACTAACAATAACAACAGTAGCAGCATTATCAAGAAGAAGAAAGACAAGTCGAACTAACTTGGAGCAGTTTACATTCAACGAGTTTCTAAAATAATACAATTTTCCCCTAAATTTAGTCAAAGATGCCGCAGAAATAAACCATGAGGCATACGGACTCGATGTCTTATACAAATGCAAATGTCCTGTTGGACATGGACACATGACGAACATTGTCCTTAGACCCCAGCCGAGTGTCGTTTCCTACTTAAAGCCAGCCCAACGCTACGCTTCAAGTGTGTCTGAATGGGTGTCTGTGTGTGTATGTGTGCCTTAGTTGCCTCAATGGTGAACTCTTGTGCTCAGTTAACAAGCAGCCAAACAGGCCAAACGAGCTAGCGATGGCCCCGGGTCGTGTTCGCGTGACACGAGCACGCACGAATCAACGCAGAATTCTGATAATTATGATAGTTAAATTTAATAAAAGTATAATGTAATGTAATGTAATGTTTTTATCGATCGGTTTAAGTAGTATATTTGTATATATAAGAATTGTATTTTTAATCGTGGGAGCCACTATTATCCCAGCAAACAAATATGTATAAAATATACATGTTGCTACGAATATATGATAATATGATATGATATTTTATGGCTTAAAAAATGGTTTTTTTCATTTGCAATAATTATTGCTATGATTATAATCATTTATTCACAATTATTTGCAGATCAGGCTTATAACTTGTGCATTTGTAAATGTAGATCTCTGATTTTAGTTCGTGCCTTTTTACATAATATTTAAAACATGTCCATCTCTAATGCCAGCTCATAGTCGAGTATATCTTGCCAGATCTTTTATACTTCTGAGTTGTGTGTTTGTTTATTTGTTTACTTTTTGCCATTTGGTTGGGTGCAAGTTTTCTTCAAGCTTTCTTTTATGTCTGTCTATGTTTTTTTTAGATGCCGAACGTTCTTTTTTTTCTCACACAGCCATGAATATTTTCATATTTTCATCTGGCTGCATGTGACTGCTGTACGAATTTTCTGCTTTATCCTGGCAATTGTGCGCAAAACTTTTGCCTGCCCTTTGCTGCTGCTGCTCGCTGCTGCTAAGGACGCATGTGTAAGACCCATGTTATTTAATAGGCTTTTGTGACTGCCAACGTTCGCCTTCAAGTGGCTGCCACGCCCCCACCACCACACACCCGGTTTGCCCATGTTTGCCTTGTCTGTCTGGAGAGCTGCCTTTGAGTCTCATTTGTCTGCTCTCGTTGTCCTTGCTCCTTGTGTGCACAGTGGCAGCCGCCGCTGTTGCTATTGCTGTTTTTGCTAATGCGTTCAGATTATTAAACATATTTGCACTGTTATCTTAATTGAGGAGTTTACACTGGTCGCTTGAATATATGAGAATTTAGAAATTGTCCAAAAACTAGCTTTAAAATGGGTAAAAAACGTATTTTTAAGTACGTTTAACATTTTGAAATCATTAGATTTTCATTATAATTATAGTTATTTAGGATGTTGAACCGAACCGGAATATTATAAACACAAATTTATATTGCCTTATCTCTCATAAATGAGAGTTTGAAAGAAAACACTCTCCCTGCCATTTAAAAGTAAATAAAAGAATACCATTAAATATTTTTCTTTAAATAATAATTATAGTGACTTTATAAATTGAAAAAGTATCCACATTTATTACGCATGATTTTTTTTTATTTTATTTTTCTAAATAGAAATAAATATACTGTTACATTTTTACACAAAAATATTATTATGCATCGCTATCCAAATCGTTTAAATTCTCAAGCGATCATTGTACTATCGATTTGTTTACAACTGTTGCCCTAAACGCTATTCGAAGGGCTTGTAAAAGTTACTCTTTAAGCGTTTAATAAAAACGCACAGGCATTGCTTGTAAGTAGGTCAGGCCATTAAAATTGCCACTGAGCACACAAACACACACACACACCCACACACACTCCCCTTGAGTGCAGATTTATGTATTGTGGTGGGAGTCTTCGCTCTTATATGGTTTTTCCTGTCGTTGTTTAATCGTTAAAGGACTTGTTTTGTTGCCTTTGCTTTTAGTTAAAGTTCCGGGGAAAGCGTTGACATTACCAGCGCGCACACACACACACTCCCACACACGCGCTCACATATGAAGCCATAACAACAGAGGGCGCCACCTGCTACTTGGGAGTTGCTTAGGTTCGACTTCATCCCACCCGCGGCTCGAACAACGCAAAAGTTGCCTGCTAAATGCTTTCTGATTGTTATTTCTCGTGTTTTCGTTGAGCTCCAGTGTTGCCACATCCAAATTACAATTATTACATGCCACTGACCCCCTCCCCTCCCCCCACCCGTCGCCCCTCGCAAAACCCGGTTGCCCTCAGCTACTTTTGCAGTTTACTTCTGTTTCAGCTGCTTTCTGCCAAAAACTTTCCACTTGAAGTTTGTGGACTGGGGCTCGGGGGCGTAGGGAGACTTTTGCTGTTTGATTCTAGAAATGCAAAATCTGGTAATGTAGGCGTGTTTAACATAAACTTAAGCTGTTTGTAATGACTTTGTAGCGCTTTTCGGGCAACTCCAGTTGCCTTGGCCGCATCCGGCGTGTCCTTTAAGCCAATGCGGTAAAAAAGCAAATTTAATGAAAAAACTTTATGACTCAGAGATTGCATGGGATTACAATTTAATGCTGGTCAAGCCAAAGAGTTTGGCAAATGTTTGTAATAGCAAGCAAAAGTGTTAAATAAAGAAAGTGGAAAGAGAATACGCGCTGGGAAAGTGAGATGAAAAAAGAAATATTTTTTTTATTATATTAACTTTTAGAAATTTCTTAAAAACTTCTTGATCTAAGAAAATGTACGAACAACGCAATTTGAACTTCGCAAGTGCTTATAATTCTCAACTGTTTTATGTGATGAATATTGCATGGTAAACCAAGATGAAATTTTGAGCTGATTGAATTTTCCATATTAAATGGTTTTAAAAACAAACAGAAATAGTTTGTCTCCTAAAATTCTAATAAATGTTATGTTTAAAGCTGCTTTATTTTCTTAGCAGCTTGCAGTTGTATTATACTTTATTATTTAAACTATAATCAAGCACAATTTTCGAATTTTTCAACAAAGTTGCCAAGTCCGCTTTTTTCACTTAGCTTAACCATTTTTTCGGGCAGAAGCTACCTACATACTTCATTATTTTTAATGTATCCAGTTTTTCTTATCCTAAATTTCAACACCTTGCAACACTATTGAAGGAACCTAAAGGACCTCGGCGCATGCTGTTCATTAGCGATAACAGCGCACAGAATAAAGCCAAATCGTATCATTAACTGTCGAAAAAGGGCGAGTAAAGAATACCTTTTGCCGGATAAGCAGCTCATTACTCAAATGCAGGCCTAAAAAAATAAAGGCCTCCAAGAAGTTACCAACAAAGAAGAAAGGGAAATTGTCAGGTCAAAAATGGACGCTTTCGGGCAATGTGTGTTTGTGTGTGTGTGTGATTTGGTTGTGATTTACAGCGCCAGAGGCGAGTGAGTAACTGCGTAAAAGAAATTGCTGGGCTCAGCAAATGGCAGCCTTACAATAAAACATAATAATAATTTGTTATAAAAAGCAAAGCGCACGAAGATAAACAAAATAAATGACAAAAGCATGTCAGCACAAAAAAATATCCCCACCAGAAAAAGACCATAGAGGAGACAAAGATAACTTCAATTCGCTGCAAAACCAACAAACTAAAAGACAATTTTTGGGTTACCCTCTGAATGCCCTATGCCTTGTGCAACCCTCAGCAGTTTTTTTTTGTCTCGGTTTTTTTTACGCAGCTCCTACTAGAGACATTTGCATAAATTATCATTTGTTTAACAAGGCCAGCATCCCCCCGAATAAAAAGTGTACGGAGTCGCATTGGAGATACCTTGAAATGGTAATGGAATCGACGCGGGCAGCTAGCTGCCGGAGACGCTGTCTAAAGGCAAATTGGTAATAAAAGCCAAATGCATAAAATAACATAAAACAAGAATTTATGTGTGCGCAGTACAACAGAAGACAACAACGGCAGCAACAACCAGGGATGCCAGCAAATATCAAGCAAATTGCAATAAAATGCAAATTTAAATGCCAAAAACGAATTGAAATGCGCCTTAAAGTCGACTATAACCAACATTTGCGTTGAAGTTTTAATATTTTATGCTTAATTTTGTTGAAATTTACCAACAAATAAAACAACAACAGGAACAACACGAAGCGATAGCAACCGCAAGAAAGATTTTCTTTGGGTTGGCGAAGTTTAAATACCCTAGACATTTCCAAGACAAGATATTTTACTTTCAAGAACAAATAAGTTTCTAATACTTAAAAGAAATATATTAAATATATATAAGATCAATTGCTTTATGAGTTCATGGAGAATTTAAATATAAAATTTATGAGCTGCACATTCTCTTAAAAAATAATTATGCCCACTGAAAGAGCATAGGAAAAGGCGCACGCCACAGGCTGGCTGTTTATTTTGACAGTGGTGGGGGAGGTTGGGGGCGGTTGGGGTTGCGAGCGTCGGCCTACCCCTGCCCCTAATAAAAAGTCTCGTCTCTTTATGTTGCGGTTGCTGTTCTTCTTGTTCTTGTTCGCTGCCGTTTCCAAGCAGCTGAACACAGCTGTGGAGCGCAAACATTTCCTTACATTTTAATACACTTTTCGCCTGCCTGCCTGCCTGCATGCCACGCCCCGTACTTGCGCAGCCCGCCCAGTTGTAAGCAAGAGCAAAAAGCAACAGCCGCCGGCAGGTGAAGTTTTCGTTTTTCTTTTCCTTCGCCCGTTTGGCCCCCAACCGCCTTCAGCAACTTTTTCTGCACAATGAATTTTTGCGCATTTTCCACCTGTATGAGCCGCTCCCCAGCCCCATGCCCCCAGCCTGCCTGCAACAGTGCAGGAAATCGATTCGTTGTGGTTGTCGCTCGGTGTAATGATAGAACGGCCAGCGAAAAATTTCCATTTTCCATTTTATTTTCCACTTTTTTGTTGTAGCTGCACCAAAAGTCACAGAAAGCTCTTTGCCGGTAACTATGCAAATACAAAGTAAATACCAGAGCTTAGTCATTGGCAAATTACCGAAGAAGACAGGACCAACAAGGAAGTGAGTAGGGGCAAAGTTCAGGAATAGCTAGTTGTACCAGCCTTTGAGGCCGGTTCTATTAGCGACCTCGTTGGAAAAAAAAACTGAGCAGAAATCTCAGCTAATTAAAGTCAACAAGAAAATCATTTGAAATGTAAATGTCAAATGCCATAATAATTATGCATTGGGTAAGGGGGTTTTTGGGGAAGTTTTGTGTGTGTGTGAGTGTGTGTTATTTAAGAGGGTTAAACAAAAGTCGCAGGAAGCAGCAAGGGATTTATTAAAAGGAGACTCGAATATTCTAATAATTTAAATAAATGTTTTTAATAGTCAACAACGAACGATTTATTATGTTTCTAACAAAATGTATAAATGATTCTGACAAAATAGTTATTTTTTGCTACTTTATCAAAACATTTTATATTTCACAGCATAACAAGCAAAATAAATTTTTTAATGTCTAATGAATTCAGTAGAATTAAATTTATATTTTTTGCCCCATTGTATATAACAAAAATCTGCCCCTCACTTATTCTCTTCACTCATTTTTAATGCAGTCCGTAAGGCCCGCACTTTATGGGAATCGCGAGTTGGCTAATGAAAAATGTTCATGTTTAAAGTAGAAGCTCATAAATTTGATGGGGGTAATTATTGGAAAGACTCTTATGCAAAAGGGTTGCCAGAGATTTGTGCACGATATGGGTTCTTGTCCCATAGAGGAAAAGCAAGCCAGCTCTCAAGCCACATAGCATAGAATTTCAATTAAAAATTAGCACTTGGTCGTTAATATAAAATATTGCTAATTAGATTGCTAGGCGAGAGGAACAGTAGCGTTAACTGCCGACCGCCGACTCTATCGCATTGATTTTAACACGGTCATGAATATTAAATTACCGTTACCACCAGACACACACAAAAGCACAAACGTACACACACACTGACAATGCCAAAGAGATAGGGACAGAGTGTGGCGTCTTTTTCGCTCTCTGTATTATTTGCTCTAGTCGAGGCAAAAGTTTGTCTGCCATAAATTAAAATCCAAACGCCCAGACAACACGCCCACACACCAAGCGCCCCTCCCGCCATCTCTGCCCCCACTTCAGGCCGCCTGCCACTCAGAATGTTGACGGTAATTAACTTTTAGGCATTTCCTATGCATATTTATAGGGGGCAACGTTGCGAGCGGCGAGGGGGCGTTTGTTGCTTGCATAATATTAACATTTATAGCAAATGGGGGTGGGGTGGGTGCTGTGGGTGGTGTTGTTCGCAAGGAACTGTGCTGCAACGTGATCGCCCTCTCGACAGATGATGCGTACAAGGCCGATGCTCAACATTATAATTTTTTCCACATTTTTCTCAATGAATTTTTTGCGCGTTATGCTGTTTATGGGCGTGGCATTTTCGCACATTTTCAACGTATTTGCTGCCTATTTAAAACTCATTTTGTTTGCCATCTGCCGTTGTCATAAATAAAGTATGAATTAATCATCAGTTTAGCTAACCATTTCTTCTGAAGAAATCCCCTTTGATTTCCACAAGAGATTTTCAATTGTGCATTCAACTGAAAAATGCTCAGCATTTTCCTTTATATACTACAAATTCATTCACTTATAAATTATTAATGATATATTAAAAGGTCGCTTTCCGATATTTTTTCCAAATAAATTTCCATTGCATACATTGGGGGCTGTCAAAAACAGTTGAAGCTGTAATCAATAAGTATTGACAGTTGATGGCAAAGCAATTAGGAGATATTTTTCGAGGGGTCCACAAAGCTCAGGGACAAGTCTAGAAACCAATGGTACTTAACATCCGTTGAGCTAAAGTACAAGTGAAAATACTGCTTTTGATGTAATGATTAAGGTAGAAATTATGAATTTAGAATAGAATGTGTGTGAAAGTTATATTTTGGCAGCACATGAAACAAATTTATTTAGTTCTGAGTACACAAATTTCGATGTTTAAGCTTGGAAATACCGATAGAGACTTTATGTTATTGTAACAGACAATTGCTGCATAGTTTGACATGTTTAAATAAATTTCGAGGATTTCTTAATTTTTATTATTACAAATTGATTCGCTCTAAATTGCATTCTTTTATTTGTTTCTAAACCAAAGTCTTATTTAAAATATTCAATCTTCTCTATTAATTGCCACAGTCTTTTTTTACTGATCGAGAATTCTAGCGCATTATATTTCCATTGCATGATATTGTTAATATTTCATTTTGTAATATATATTAATAATAATATTAAATGAAGATCTAGAAATCTTCCAGTAAATGAAGCGTTATTCTCTTGAGCACACATTTTTCGAAATATTTTGCTAGATATATTTAGTTTTTGACGTTACTATTTAACTGATCGCAATTTAAAGTCAATTATATTTGCGTATCGCCTGCTCTATTTGAGCGCACTAATTGAATTTTCCCTGTTGCCAACTATGTATATGCATCTAACAATTACCTTGGGTACACCCAGCCCAACTCTAATGAACGTCTCACTTTAATTTTGAATTTTAATTGGAAAAATGGCAATGCAAAAAAAACAAGTAAAGGAAGAAGAAGACAACAACAAGATAGCAACAATATTGGCATAAAAGTACACTTAAAACTCAATCAACTGCTTCTAACAATATTAAAAGCGGCTGCATGGAGAGAAAGAGATAGGCACTGAAAGAGAGAGAGAGAATGAAAGAGGTATGACAAAAATAATACGCATACGCCATGTGCTGCAGCGGCCACGTTAAAATAAAGAATGCAATCAATTTGTCAACGTCTCTTTGACTGACGCTGTGCCTGTTGTTGTTGTTACTGTTGTTAAATTTGCTGTCGTAATACCCTGTAATCATAAAAACTGCGTAAAAGGGGTTGAAATATATACCAAACTGAGTAACATATTCCAAAACATATAAATGCATATATTTTAGATCAGTTCTGAGATATGAATCTTTATTTAAACTGAAAGCTTTTATTTGAAATCTCTTCCTCTTTTTAATAATTGAGATTATGTTAGGTTTCATATGTCGTTTATCGACTTGTAGATTTTGATTCTTATTTCAAGTAAAGCGCTAACTTTGATATATGTACAAATTTTAAAAATTGTAAACTCGTTTATTAATAAAGTCTACAAATATTTAAGAAAATTTTTTCGTATGGCTTCAAGCTGCGCACGCAGGGTATCATCGTGTCGGACACCCTCGACCGGCTCGTTGTTGTTGGGTGTTGTTGTTACAACAGTTACTACCGCCTGTCTCTGTCTCCGTCTGCGATGTCTAGCGAGTCTAGCCCCATGTCCGCCGCCTTGTCATCACACACGTATGTCGGCAATTTATGTTGTCGTCTGCGTCTCGGCTGGTTTTTTGTGCCGCACGACAACTTGCAGCAGTGTAGTAAATAAATTTAAAAGCGCTTCAAATGGGGGCGGCAGGGGCGTGGCTGACTGCTCGCCTGCCTGGCTGCCTCAAGCAATTTGCCGTGTCGAGGTGACTGGGCAACATTTTGCATGCGTTGTTCTCGTTGATGATGACATTCAAATTTACTGTGACACTAGTAAATTCAATTAAAATGCTGTGCACTGCTTGAAACACAGCACCACACACACACACACACCACACCGCCGCCTTGCCCACTAGGCGTATGCGTAACCACATTACTTTTGGCCTACAATTTTGAGCTTGGAGCTTAAATCAATTTGGTCGCCCAGGCACTTGCAGCCGTTGGCACTTAAGTGCAGTATGCAGCCTAATGACTGTGGAGCCACACACACTCGAACACACACACACACACACCCTCCGTTCCTCAGATAAGGTGCATGTGAACTGGTTTTACTTGTGCCGCAAAAATTAAAACCTTAATCACATAACCCAGACGCTCAAGTGAGACAAAACAGGCAAAAGGATATGCGGCGGCTGCCGCTGCAGTTGCTTCTGTGTGGCCCCAAAGGCTTAAAGAACAACAACAGCAACAACAACAACAAAATAACGAACGTGTTGTTGTCGAGCTTATGATATTATTGCACTTGTCACACGCGCAGAGTCAGAGAGAGCAAGAGGCAGAGCCATAAAGTATGCAAAGTTTTATGCCAGCGCAAATGAAAACAGTAAACAGCACAGGCACAAGAGTTGCAGGGGGTATTTGTGAAGGGGTTGACAGGTAGGACAGACAGCTGAAGGTATGTGCATATGCAGGTGCCTACAAAGGCATGCCAATGCAGCTCAACTCTGCTTAACGCTCTCTGTCTCTGTGAGAAAATATGTCAGCTGCGGCTCACATGGCGTATGCGTAATATTTGTGTGTGACCTGCCTTCAGCTCAAATCAAATTTCCACATGCATTGAAATGTTAGAGCCAAGTGCCATGGCATGCACAGCAGAGCATAGCACAGCACAGAGGAGGGACAGAAGCAACCCCTAACGAATGCAGGCAGTCCTGGCGTTGTCCTGTCATCGTTATTGCTTTTGGGAATATGAACGGCATGCGCCTTCCATTTGCATGCCTCAGACCCCGCACTCTCTGTGTTTTATACATTTTAATTTGAAAGAGCGACTGCTCCTCGACTTGGGGTTGCTCAACATCCTCGAAGCACAACCGCAGCTTGACTGACTGCCTGGCTGACGTTTGTTTTCATGTGGCGCACATCTATTTTTTATAAGCAGACGCAATTGTTTCGAAAATGAAAGGTTAAATGTTAAATGTGACTTTGAAAACAATGGCAGCCCCCTCTCCCCGTCTCTCTCTCTCCCTTTTCACAGGGCTTAAAGGGGTTGTCGCTTGTATCAACAACCAGGAAATGTTGTCATTGTGCGCCTGGCCCTGGCCCTTGGAGAGATCAACCAAACATTGTCAATGAACTTTCTGCGTGTGTGTATGTGTGTGTGTGTTTCTGTGTAAGTGCAAAAGAGTTTTGGGAATAGATGGCAAACATTAAATTTGGGCAACAACTAGAAATTGAGATAGATTCGTAAACAACGTTGACCAAATGAGACCAGAAATTGAGTGCTAAAGATAAAGTTGAGACTAGCAGTTATATATTATGAGTGGTGTTAGATAAGCAAGTTGTAATAACTTGCCACTTAAAATTTTAAAGATTAGATTAACAGAATATTATTATTACTCAATATTCATATAAAAAAAAATGTAAAGAATTTTAAGTTCAGGTTTTAGAAGAAAATATATTTAAAAAGAATACACTACTTAATTACTAATTATTATTAACCAAACATAATTTGCTAAGTTGGGTTAAACTCAAACAGAGATTTTGCATTTTAATAATAAATAAATTGAATGGCACATTTAGTTGTTTTCATTTATTTAAGTTTCATTATTTAAGAAATATATTTTATAGGACGATTAAAATAAAATATATTTATAAATATTATGAACATAATTTGATTTTTTGTTTTTTTTTAAGTTTGTTACCAATTTTGTCTATTCTTGAGAATTAAGGCATTGTACAAAATAATATCTGCAGTTAAATTTGCACTTTCCTGCCTAGTTCCTTAAACTATATTAAAAGCTTCATCGAAGAAGTTTCAAAAGGTTTGTCGATCATTATTTATTTTCATTATGAACTTTGTCAAAATATTTGTAGTTCTTTTGAACTGACCAAAAATATTATCCTTTGCTGAAGATAGTCTTCGTTATTTCCAAAGCAACTGCTAAAAACTTGTCCAACAGCCGTTGTGGTCTATTTGAAACTCTCACCGTGAAACTTCCTGGAATATTTTTTGGGCATTTTGCTGAACTCGCAGTTCGCGCAACTTTTGCTTAGCCAAGCAAATTGCAGTTGAACAATTGTGGCTAAAACTTTCGAGAGGAAATGCTAATGAATGCGAATAACTAACATGATCATGATTTAAGTACCTCTTAACTGGGGCAGCGGGAGGGGTTTAACTGACAGCAGCCGTTTTGGCATTCAATTCAATTAAAAACCGCTGAGTCAGCGTTCGACAGGATGCGCAAAACAAAAGATGAAGTCGTCCAAAGTGTGATGGGGTGTGGGCTGTGAAGAGGAGTGTGGCTGATGTGCCAGCCATTAGAAGCAGAAGTGAAACTTGCTCTGAAGGACCTGAGGCCTCTATCTAATTACAATAAAACTAGACGAGAGCTACGAGAGACTCTGAGAGAGAGGGAGAATAAAGAGAGAGAGAGAGCTCTTGACTAAGGTTTAAGCCATAACAACAAATTACACAAATGACATGCTGATTAGGACGAGCAAATATCCTGTTACTGTCGGAGTCCTTGCCTTAATTATGCAATTTTAATTAAAGACACAAAGGCATTCCACAGACTGAGAGCCACAAAAAAGAATTGTCAACACACGCTGAGCATCAATGTTGATGTTTATGATTTTTTCATTTTGTTTTTATATATTTTTTTTCCTTTGTTCCGTCCTTTGTGGTCCTGGCCACTTTTAATTCAATTACGTCTTGTGTTATCAGGCTGGCTGCTAGATATGGCTGGCAAAAAGGACGGCGCTAGAAATTAATGAGCGCTAAATTAGTGAAGATTATGCCATTAGGGGTTGCTACCCCCTACCTCTTTCCCTCTGTTACCCACTCTCTCCGACTCTCTCCCGCTCCCTTTGCCCATCTATTTATTGCTAGCCGCACTGTCTTGTTCGCAGCCTCGTCGCAAGCTCATCAACTCTCGGCATTGTCTTGATGATTTTTATTGTTTACTTGACCTAATTTCATCTTAGCCTGCCTATCTCGCAGGCACCCCTAATGTCCTGCCCCTAGCCGGCACTCGACTTGTCCCGTCTCTCTCCCGCTTTCCTCTTGGCACACGCAAAAATGTTCTCATAAGTTGGCAAAGCTCTTTTGGTATGCTTTGTGGCCTTTTTCTTCTTAATGGCCAGCAATCAACATTTACATGAAAAATAGCCCAAACTATGAGAATACCAGAAAACTAATGCAGGTAAATGACAGCACAGTACGAAAAGTTATTCGAGTATTATGCGCAGCTATTTTAATACTAACTTTAAGCACTGCCAAAAGCCAATTGAAATTTATGACTCCCGTGCATGCAAATAAAATTCAAATTTGCACACGGCTGGACAATGGGCACTAGATTCAATATTCACCACAGAAATTTACGGTGTGTGTTCCTTATAAGTGTATTTATTTATTAAAAACTACGTGGTTTTAAAGTTATCTACTCATCATGACTTCTAATGAATTTATTTCTCTTTGTATTTTAGTATTTATTTGCCAAAAGACTAAAACCGACAAGCTGTTATGGGTAAATGAAAACCATGTTAATTGAAAACTAAAAGTTGGATTTTTTAACAATTTAAAAATGGCCAATAAACTCTAAAATATTATAAATAAAACGACTGTTTTAATTACTTTTACTTTTACATTAATAATTAATAAAAGATTTCCAATGGTTAAGTATAAAAGTTACGAATAAAGAAATATTGTCATAACTTTATAGGAAAATGTTTCACGGTAAACAAATCTCTGTTAGCTGGCTGGACATATTTTCATCCGAAGTTTTTATAGTTATGATATATTTCAGTTCATCCTTAGTTCGGATGCGAAGCTCGCACAATTCGTTGGTCAGTTTATGGCCCAAAGATAAGCAATAAGTAGCCAGACGATAAAGAAAGAAATAATTTAATAAAGCAAATGTCCCCAAGAGTCGGCGACCCAGTGACCTTTTTTTGTATGGCTGTTTCAAAACGGGCAGCATAAATAAAAAATGTTACTACATTTTAGCACATTACACAAAATAAACGAGGGAAACGAAAAGGAACAAAAAGAAAACAGAAAAAAGAAACAACAACAACTATGAGAGGGAGTTGACCGACTGTCAATAGAAGCGAGAGAGAGACCTTAGACTAGTCCTAAGCGCCTGACCAGGCTCTGATAAAACTGTGAAAAACTGTCAAAATGTTTGGGCAATTTTCGAGGCACATAGAGGGTGGCAAAATGTCGTACGAACAAAACGGCCAGTGGTAATCAATTCTAGCTGAGAACGTTTATGGTCAAACATTTTTCAAGTCAAAAAGTGGCTGAAACGCTGCAGTAGCTTAATTAGATGCCATGTACGGGGCATAACTCACAAAGGGTGGCCTATTAATCTAAATTATTTCGTTAGCCAAGCAAACAAATTAAAATAAATGTTGACCCGAAGCCGGCTAAAAAGTCAACAAATTAAAAAATTGTTTGACTTTGAAAGGTCGAGGGTTCGACAGGTGTCGCAAAAGGCTCCACAGTGACGTGGCCTGACAGAAGTCAACCCGAATCAATGGCTTCATTAAGTGCAGACCCTGACATTGCCAAAAATGGATTTTGGCCCCACCGCTCCCACTCCCACTGCCCGCCCCAGGCGCACATTAAAAGAGATGCCACGCAGATGAAATGATACAAATTCATATCTCTAGAGCGAAGGGCACGTCACAATGTTTATCAACAATGCCCTGGGGGCGTTTATTGATTAAAAAATTTCACAAGCCGCCGTCTGCGGGGAGTGTTGAAAACTGCGCACATACACTTGTTGACAGCCTCATAGCCGGGGGCGAGAATTTCAGTTAAAAGGTCGCCATTTTGTGGTCGAAAAACGTTTGTGGAAATGTGATTTTAAGCTGCTTTTGTTGCGAACAGAATTTAATTAATAAAAATTAATTTATATACTTTTATGGCGGCTTGACCATTTTTGTGTTTTTGTTTTTTTTTTTGTTGTGCTGAAAATCTGATTTAAATACATTTCCTTTGATTCGCATTTTCGTAAACAAACAAAAATAAATGCCGCAGGCCAGAAGGACTTACATTACGACCCAAATCAAAGTAAAGGAAGTAGAGGACAAGGCGAACGTACCTGGAATGAAAAGAGAATAAGAATAAGAGAAGCAATTAATTACGAGCGCTTTAATATGCTTTTATATGAATTCTCAAATATTTTACATAATTGTGTTATTTCTTTTATTTCTATATATATTATTATACGAGTAGTATTTAGAAGAAGCTACTCCACCGAATTACTTAAACACGTGTGCACCAAAATAATATAGAATTCCAATGAACTTTTGGTAATTTCACACGCCTACAAGTTAGAGGCTTAGGCCAGGTGGGTTTGGGGGTTAAGATAAATATATATTTGCAAACTTGTAGAGCCAAGTCAAATATGCAGATTAACGACCGAAATGGCTTTACAGATGTTAATGTATTATATACAGTCCAAGGCTTGGTACTTCGCTCTTAAGAGTAAACATAAATTTCTAAATACATACACAATGTAATCTATTCAACCAATCCCAGAAGCTAATATACCAGATAGTATCTCCACTTAAACCATGCACAACAAATACCTTTTGGTGCTTGAGCGCGGTATTTAAACTCCAAGATTTATTAATCTGTTCTTAAACACTTGCAGTGCAACCAATAGCACCTAATCCCGTTGCCCCTTCCACAGATGTCGCCCAGTAGCCCTTCTAAGCTACTTTGAAATGCAGGGCCATATCAGAGCTCAATTACTTGCAGCACGTAGAACATAAAAAATGAAAATGCAGCTGAACGAAGTGCACCGATTGACGAACTGGTTGACTGACTGACTGACAGATGTTTATCAGCAACAAGCATTTTACTGCATTTCAACAGAAATCACACTATAAAATTGATAAAGCGTCAACGAACATGCCACAGTTCAGTTCAGTTCAGTTCAGTTCAGTTCAATGTGGTTGGATGAGTTGGGGATCGACCCTGACAGTCAATATATGAAATCATGCGATGTGACATGCAGACAGACCATAAGAAACTGTAACAAATGGGTGGAGTGCAGCAGAACTATTAAAATGTTAACGATCTTCAGTTCTTAATGATTCGCGCTTCCAAATTAACTTAAATCAAATTGGAATATTTTGAGATACTGAAAACGTGATAACTTCAAAATTATTCCAATAATTAATTCAAGCCACGTCACAGCCAAAGGGTTTGTCTCTTTTCCAGGCCTGAGAACTTAGGCCTCGGGGCTGTCTGTCAAAGTGTCAATCGATATGTGTCGCAGTCGAGGGGCGGCTGATGGGATACAAGCAGAGCCACGCCCAGCAGAGCACACAATTGGCCGTCTGCAGCAACAACAGCTTGTAGTCTTATTTGTCGCTCAGCAACAACAACAACAACAACAAGTACTACAACTAAGTGACAACTTCATCAACTATTCAATGTGCCTGCTGGCAGCACAGGTGCCTAGCGAGCAGGTCCTGGCCCTCAACTCCACATCCTGTTCACGGTCCTGGCATGTCCTGTGGTCTGCGCTTAAAGTGCTTTGGCTACGGCTACGGCTACGGCTTTGGCTTTGGTCAGCTGCGCTGTTGTTATACCTAAGGCGTTGCTTTTGCGGCTTGTCAGCTGTCAGCGTTTTGTTGACCGTCCCCGGACATTGGGTTGACCAGACCTAGCCGAGTTGGGTGTACGGCTCCGGCTCCGGTTTGGACACGAGTGTGCTTAGCTATGCTTGCGTTTGCGTTGAAAGCAACGCGTTAATAATTGAATGCCTCTGATTCAGAATGCAATAACAATTTGATTTATTTCTAGATAATTTCGAACAGAAACAACAATTTGATGGCCTGATATTTAGTCATAAGCTGGAATGGAGAGACAATGGCCATGCGACAGTTTATGGCCAGTTATAATACCTAATTGCCAGCGATAGCAAATTTTGTAACATATAATTTCAATTGGGCGATTTATCAAGCTATGGCATTTCCATTTTATAAGCGTAGATAAAAACCAAGCACGCCTCACTAACAAACTACTTAGCTTATTGTGAATTATTTAAAGCGTATCGTAGATGAAACTAAAAAAACGTTTCAAAATTGCATTTTTCAATGTGCTGATTTAACACATTTTTATTAATACATTCATTTTATCAATGCAATTTTTAACTTCATAGTAAACTCATTAATAAATATTGTTCCCAAAGAATTTATCAACTATAATATATGCATAAAAATATATATAGCTGAGGTTTGCATTTAGATAATTAATAAAATACAGAAAGCTTAACTCCTTGAAATTTTATTCAACAAGCACATTAACTTCAATAATTGCAAATTTTGATGTTTAATGGATTGACGATAACTAAATATTGGGTGCTATTTTATATATGCTATTTTATCAAATAAGTTATTGTCCGTCGAAAGCCAATTTTAGACTTTACTTGCAACGCTCTCGGATTCCGTAACTCTCATAACTTTGTTAAAAATGATTATTTAATCGTTTTCGAACATTTTTTTCAAAATTCAAAATTGCAAATCTTTGTTTTTTATCGATTGTGATTATTATTTAGTATAAAACCAAATTTTGATTTTCACATGTAAAACAAAATATGTGCAAAGCATAAGCAAAATGAACACACGTTGTTCACCGAATTTGACACCCCAATGTGAATGAGTGTGCAGGCAGTGCATTCGAGTATTTTGAATTCAATTAGTGGCTTAAACGCGACTGCCGCATTATAAACGCATTCAGTCATGAAGTCTGGCTGTCAGGCATAAAAATCAAAAAACATTAACAAATTTACAACTGATTTAACAATAAAATTGCACGAGTCTTGTCTTTTTTTTTATCCCATATTGCAAATTAATGGAATAATTTTCGAAATAATTTACATGTGCAAAATCAAATTGTTTTTAATTATGCGTACAAATAAAGTGCTGAAAATCAACGTTGCACATAAATACAAATAGACAGATATATTAAATTTTTTTTTGTTTTTTTTTTGGGTGGGCGTCAAAAACATTTATCGGAAGTTTTTAATTTACATGAATATGCAAATTTTTCGACTAAATGAACTGAACGAAACGAAGCACACGGAAAGCCCGCACACGCACATGGTAAATAATCAAGAGAAACTTTAATGATAATTCAATGGAAAATTGTGCAGAGGAAAATGTTTAATGCAATTTACGCGCACTTATCGGCGCCTTCTTTAAACGCATTTAATGACTTTTGGCATTTAATTTGAGGGCAAGCCTGAGCGTGTTAATAACGAGCGTTGGGTTGCGGGATTTTGACTTGGGAAGCGGGTGGCAGATTTTTATGACTGTTAAATGTTTGACGCGCTCAGCGCGCCCGGGACTTTCATGTGCGTGCTGGACTATAAAAGCCATTCGCTTCTTTTATTCTTTTTCGTTCGTTTTTTAATTAGCCACCACATAAAAAGTCAACCCCCCACACTGCGGTTGTGTGAGCGGGGGTTAACCCAGCAGTTAGCAGTCAGAAGCCAGCAGCCAGCATGTCACATGTGGCGTCAACAACGCGGCACGCGGCAACATTGCAGCTGCCACATCGTTGTCGCAGTTGTAAGGTGTCTTTCAACTACAACGCAATTCCACTATACATATATCTATATATACATATCTGTACATGTATAGTTTTTTTATGCTCATGTCGCACGTACATAACATCACAGGGGAGCGGCGGCTTTTTAATGTCCTGCACAGCGCCAACTGTCAACGGGCTCGTTGACGTTTTAAATTTCTTTGCTGGTGCCACGTGAGGCACTGTGTCACAGATGTCTATCGCTGGATTATGGCCCAAGGGTCAAGTGTCAATGGTTAAAAGTTGGCCAGGATTTACGCATAGGTTAGTTTGCGAGGTCTGCAACAAACGGCTAGCGGAAGGTTATAGATACGGAAGTCCCAATAAAATAAAATATGAAAACTGTTAAACCAACGCTAATGTTAAAAACTAATATTTTTAAAAATTGAAAAACTTTGTATATAGCATTAACTGTAAAAATTTATTGAAGACGTATTTTTAATTATGCAGTTCCATTTACGGAACAATAAACTATATTATTTTAGTAAAACAAATTTGTTGTACTATTTAATAACGAGTATATAATCAACAAGTTTTTATAATCACACTAATGTTTGGATATACGATTTTATTTTGGAATTAAAATCTATTGCGACACTAACTTAAATACTCAGATATGGCTCACAATAAATCATTTTTTAAGCAAAGTTAATTTTTTTTCGATACTACTTTTAATCATTACTTTAATCATTAAACACATATCTTTTATGCTTTCATATTACCGATAATTTAGTAGATTTTTTGAATTTAATAATTGTATAAATAAATATTGTATTCTTTTACAAGGAACCAATAAATAAATCAAAAACTTATAATTCACTTTCATTGTTTCGGGTACCCCCATACCAAATTTCGTATGTTCACCCAGACAATCGTGTGAATTGTTGATGTTCACCAAGGTTGTACTTGGCATATAATCTCGAAGTTTTTCGAACTACTTTAATTGGAATAGCGTATAGATGTTAGATAGGTCTAAGGTCGCCGACTTTTCATATTTACCGCCGCGTTTTTGCAAGTCAAATGTTATCAAACAGCAATTAGGCATCCCCACAAAGCTTTTCCTTATCAGACACGCTTTCGCTGATAAGCTCAAGGGTTTCTTAATGTCTGCTGCTTGTGCTTTGTCTTGTTTTCGCATTCATGTTGCCTGTCTGTTCCTTGTCTGTTGTTCATTGTCAGTTGTAGCTGTTTGCTTTTTGTTTTTTGCTTTAGGCTTAACATGTTTCGTTTACTGGTTTCTTATGCTGGCTGCCATTTGTTGATTGATTTGATAAACATTGAAGAAAATGCTCATTTTCTGGCTTAAACGTCTTAAAATGCAATTATACTACTTCTTGAGCATTGCCTTTAACCCTAATTACAAAATGACTATTTTATTGCAAAGTTCGGACAATATAATTCATTAGTTTTCACGCATTTGAAATAATTTGTTAAATCAATTCTTAATAGATCAATTATTTAATTCCATAAAAATTGGTTTCATATTTTTCTTTAAGTAATTTTTAAATCAATAGAAACAATCAAATAGAAAGCTACACTTATTAATAATATTTGTTAAGCTAAATAAAGGTGTTTGTATGGTATCTATATAGTCTAACACTTTCGTCCGTGCCACTTGTTTATACTTTGATAAATTTATATCATTCTGCATGTGTATATGACACTCTCATTAATTGTGCAAATATTTTGAAAATAATTTTCTATAACACGCCAATAAACAACAAAGTGGCAACATATTGCCCACTCGACCTGGTCTATAAATAAAGTCGGCAAAAAAAAAGAAATACTTAAACCAAATGCAGCTGCATTTAATTTATGCAAATACCATGTGAGCTCCACTAAATGCTTTTAAATGCATAGAAACAAAATATAAAAAAAGAAAAACAAATAAATTCAAGCAAATTGCAAAACGTTTAGTTCGCATGCCTGCGTTTGTTTTATTTTACTTTTTCATTTATTTATTGCTTATTTAAATGGCAAATAAATAAATAATGCCGCCATCGCGCAAAGTGTTAGCATTGTGGCATTTTCTATGTATTCTATTTAGTTGGAATTTATATAAACATCTGAACACGAATTTTATACAAAATGCGGGTGTTAAATAAATTATTTAACGGTATTTTGTTGTAGATCCCTCATGGTGGTACATTAGAAGAAAAAAAATTAACAAACAGCATTTGCATAAAATGTTAGAATTAATATTTAATATTGTGATTTGTCAGGCGAAAAACGGAAATTAAGTGATAGTTGCAGAAAAAAAATATATTTTAAACAACTATGTTTTAATTTTAATATGCCCTAAAATATTGTGAATTGTATGCAGATTACTATATACCAAATTATTAGTATTTGAAATGTGTCAAATTAATTAATGCAATATTAATAAATTTGCCAATATAAGCTAGGCAAACATTATACCTTCTTAATTTAATACAACTCATGAACAACTTAATTAAGCAAATAACTTAATTATAGGAAGAATATAAATATAACAAATAACTGAAATCGTTAAAATTTTATATTTATAATATGTACATTTAAGATGTATGCTAACCAAAAAATGTAAAATTTCATGGAAATATATACATTTAAATAGCATAGACTTTTATAAAAGAAAATCTAAAAACTTTTTTATGTAACAAATATAGTCCCTACCTATTAAACAGCAAGTTTATAATTTTTGAGCTATAAAATATGGCCAACCTGCTCTTTACGCTTTCAAAAATAATAATAAACACACTAAAGAAAAAGAAATAAAAATCAAATAAATCCACATTGAGAGCAAAGTTAAGTTAAATAATTTGAAAGCCCGTTAATTTCAATTGATGTCAATAATAGAACACACTAAATAAATAAACAAAAAACGAATATTATTTCAAGTAAATAGATTAACTCATGGCACTGGCACTCAAAATGTACACAAGAAATGCATTTGCCATTTGACACAGCCCCTCCTACGAACTCTCACTCTCACACTGTCGCACAAAAAACGAAGACAATGCAATCCAGAAAGAAAAACAATAAAAGCTGTTTTAAACATTTCACACAAACAATAAATATACACACACAAGCTACAAGTAGCCATAAAATTTTAATAACTTTTGTGGGTTCACTGGGCGGGGTCAAACGCAGAGCCCACATCGCTTGAACTGGAAAAAGTGTCGTAAAATTTTCAACACAAATCAAAACAAAACAGACAATTATAAACTAAAACGCAGACAGCAAACAAAAATGGGCAATCAATGGGAATATGGTCAGCAGCGGGCAGCGGGCAGTTGGGAACTGAAAACTAATTAAATTAAATCAATAATAGGGGCTGTGATAGGCAGCAGGGTAAGGGTCTGAGCGCCTGGCCCCTACAATTAAAACTTGCACCGCATTTAAACCCGACAAAACAGTTGACAAACAAAAACGCAACTTTGCCAACTTTTTAAATGAACAGCAAATGGAAAATTTTTGGCGCTATTTTCATTGCCTACTTTTATGGGGGAGTGGGCGGGGGCTCCAACAAAAGTAATTATAGTACAAAACATTTATAATATTCCTTAGTTTCGGGTGCAAAAAACCTTGACAATTGCCTTGAAACATGCAAAACGTGCATAAATTACAACAACTGCGGCGTAAAGAAAATGAACGAAGAAAAGCGCAAACAACGCGAAAACATTTTCCAACTCTAAGCCGACAAAATATAATTTTCCATTTAGCGCTGAAAGACGTACAAAAAAGTAATTTCTAGATAAGCATGCGAAAAGTACCAAAAAAAAAAAAACCAAAAAGGAAATAAAAAGAACACAACAATTTGCCACGCCCACAGCGCCCACCCGCAGCTGATTTGACATTTATGGTGGAAATAATTAGAAGCTTTCTCAACAAGCGTGAAAGTGAAGTGGAAATGATAATGGAAATTACAGAGCAGCCAACAAAACGAGTAAAAATTCAATTGAAATTACAGAAGCGAAAACAAGAAGCGTAAAATGAACTCAAATTGTGAAGAGTTGTGGCATGAACTAAATAAAGAGGACAGATAATGGTATATAATATAGAAACAAAAAAAAAAAAACAAAAATGTATATTTATATTTTTAAATAAGAATTGTTTAAATATTATTTTTAAGAAAGTTATACATTTCTTTCATTAAACCTTTACCTAACTTCAAGCTTTTTTCGTCAAATTAACTTTCGTCAATTAACAAGAAAATAAATTATTATTAAGGTTCCACTTCTCGGATTGTCCGAAACGAATTATTGCCATGATTTTCATTACACTCAATATCAACTTAAAGTAATTTAAAATTAGCACTTCTGTGAGCCATTTTGGCCAATTAGTTGCATCATATCTCTTTTTCAAAAAAACCATTACATATTTTCCATTTAACATTTAGCCGCTTCCAAGTCTAATTCTAATGTATTTGCGCATTAATTTCTTGATATCTCAGCTCCTGGCTTAAAGGACTTCCGCCTTGGAGTTAGACTTCCTGCATTTTGGGCCAACACTTGGCTAATTACGGCCCAATTACAGTATGTATTCACTTTTATGTGTGGTGGCAGGTCCCAATATAATTACGCAGAAAAATGAATTACATAATTAATAAACAAATTCAGAGCAGTGCTAATTAACTGCCTAGAAACAGGCCGAAGGGAACCAGTCGGAGTGGGAATTAAAGCACCAAAAGCCCAAAGTCAATGCCCAAACCGAAAGTCGCTTCGAAACACACCCACAAGCACACGCACACCCCGCTTAAATACACACACACACACACGGACACACAAAACAGAAGAGGATAACGCATGTAAGCAAATGGCAAATGGAAGAAGGCAAAAAGCATATCGACTTAATTGCTGACAGCAGCGCATTAGGCTGGGCTGCAGGGGGTGGGGGAACCAGGGCTGGATAAAGAGGGAATGAGAGAGATGGAGAAAGAGATAGAATTAGTGTTAGAGTTATGGAGAGTGTGTGTGGGAGTGGGGGACCAAAGAGTGGGCTTCCTGCTGTTTACATAGGCAATGTTCAATGTTGTGAAAGTACGCTGCTGGGAAATACCCTCTACTTCATGTTAGGTTAACTACTAAACATAGCGAATAAGAAGTACTTAAAATCACAACTAAACATATTCAAGATACTCTGTACCAAATTTGTAAAACAGCCAGTAGAATAGCAATAATAAAGATAAAAAAAATCTGGAGTTACACATTTTTAAATAAAAATTAATACATTTATATACTTTAAATATCAGAACCAAATAAAAAAACAATGCCGAATCGTATATTTTAAAATCGACGGTAGTTCACCATTAAAGAATAATCAGATAGTTCTTTAAGGATTAACACTCAACAAAAATAGGTAAACAATTCTAAAAGCTCAAAAGCCTCTACTAAGTGATACCCTGTACGTAATTTGGGAATTAAGGTGAACATTGTCCCGTAATTGTGGATGAATATAAGAGCTTAAATCGGTACATACAAAGGTACCCTGTACAAAATTCCATTTAACAAATCTGAAAATATTACCCTTCACCTCAGTTATTTTCGAAAAATAAGAAAACTGAAAATCTTTCATAGATCTGAGGAGCAAGGACAACATAAATATAATGTTTTTATTATCTTTGCATCAACCATATATCTCAGATAAGTTAAATTTTAATGTTGCTTAAATGGGCCCAAATAGTTTCTACAACATATTAAAACCCAGTTAAAAAAACTAAGTATAAAAAAATGCCAAATTAAAATTTAATTCAAACATTAATTATATATTTAAGTGATTAACTTTGTAATTTTGGTAATTCGTGTAAGACTAAAATACTACACGTGTAATGATATTTTATTTGAATATATTACTAGTTAAGTATAAATCACATCGAGTTAGTGTAATATACCCAGTCCCTTTATCGTTATAGGGTGCGAGCAATAAAATGAAAATTTAACACAAAGCAGCCAACAAAAATTGCGTCACAATGAAAATCCCTTTTGAAAGCGCCACAAAAAGCAAAAAACAACATTCGCTGCCTCGGAGTATATACAAGGATATGCTCATAGAGTGTGTCCAAGGGACTGGAGGTGGCATGCAAAAAGAAAGAGGGTGTGCGTGTGTGTGTGTGTGTGTGTGTATTTGTGTGCTGTGCTTAATTCAAATAAAATTGCTCGCTTTTTGCCATTTGTTTTCTCTGCTGCTTTTCTGTGTGTGGAAATTATTTTGTCACGAAAAATTTCAACATTTGTTTGTTCACAAATAATAAACTAAGAACCCAGTCCCCAACCAACCTGGCAAAGTACTTACTAAGCCCGCGCTATAATTTACCTGCCTTTCATTGTTTGCTGGCGGTTAAAGCGTTTTCCCAGGTGCATCATTTTCAGGCATTTTTCCCCAGCGTATAACTTTCCTTTGCTTTGCCTTGAATGGGCGTCAACTGGGCCTTGGACTGTCGTCTCTCGCATTACTTTTTTATTTTATGTCAAAGTGCAAAGGGAAAGTTGTACAAAAGCAGCTAAGTGGCAGTTTATGCTGCCAAAATATATCCAGACATATGCATTATCTACTTAGAGTCACGTGTGTGTGTGTGTGCGACAGTCTCTAATGGTAGGTCTCCCTACAGAAGCTGACCAGTCGCCCGACCCTTTGGGGCATTTCCCTGCAGCATTCCCCAGGGCCCCATGTTTGTCTAGTGCCCGGCACATTGTAGTTTCGGCTGACAGTGATGCATACTCGTAAACATTTTAATTGGCACGCATTCGTCGTATAGTTGGAGATGTGAGCAGATAAGGTAATGGTAATTGATTAGACCATAACGTGAGGCCCAAGCAGCCGCAGAGTAATAAAACTGTTAACAGCACAAAGTCGTACTCTTAACAGCAGCATAGTAACAGCAGCTGTAAAGCTAGCAATTACATTAAGCAGTTACATTAAATTAGTAATAAAAACATTAAAACTGGAAGTAACTGCCACATGAACAGAACAACCGGAAGTAAAGTCAGCAGCAGCATAAAGCATAGCGACAACAGTAATCATAAATCTTACAATAACAGAAACAACAATAACAGCAACAGTAACAGAGTGTAACAGTAACTGTTACGATAACAAAAAATGCCTTCTCGATAGCCTTAAAATCCATTTTAAAATTTTCAAATTTTCAAATACATGACAAGACTATTTTGTCAAAAATCATGCAAAAATTTAAAAAAATTTGACATGTAAAGCCCCCGAATCCATAGCTCACATATTTCAAACGCCCATAACTTTGTCAAAACTGAACCGATTTTCACGAGTGATGGCATTTTGTTCATGGTTTATCTTCTAGATTGAATCTGCATTTAAAATATATGCATTATTCAAAATAAATTTTTTTGAATTTTTTGGGGAAAAAAGCATGTACCCCCCCCTTACTCATTTTGGAAAAAATATTTTTTTCAAAATTTAGAATCCGGAATTTCTACTTTTAATCGATTGTGGTGGTCATAATTAGTATAAAAAACAACATTAAAACCGATTCTGAGGGGGTCAAATTTTTTGTCAAAAATCATGCAAAAATTTACAAAAATTTGAACATGTAAAGCCCTCGAATCCATAGGTCCCATATTTCAAACGCCCATAACTTCGTCAAAACTGAACCGATTTTCACGAGTGATGGCATTTTGTTCATGGTTTATCTAGATTGATTCTACATTTCTAAAATAGAGTACATATATTTAAAGTAATTAATAAAATACTTCTTAAAAATATATCAAAAGTTGTATCTACAATAGCTCTCAAATACATGTCATAACTTGGTATTTATGATTAGAAATGCCAACAGAAATGATCAGGGTTGGTGGAGGTTACAAAAAAATGCGACCCTGTTAAATGGAAGAAATGCAGGGCAATCCTGTGGCAGGACAGGCACACAAGGGGGTGGGTGCTGGGCCACTGTAGGGCAAGGCGGGCTGGGACAGCTGCGCGGTGGTGCTGGTGGTGCTCGATGGTGGTGGTGCTTAATAACACAAAACATGTTGCGAAATGTTTGAGAAATGTTCGAGGACTAAAAACTGCAATTTGATGGCGTCATAAATTCAGCAGCGAAATGGGAACAGAAGGTAGCTGCAGCAGCAAGGATAACAAGAACACGTTCAGCGCATAATAAACTCAAAATTAATGATTTGTTCGCGGGAATTGTGAGCAGCGCAAAACAAGTGGGAAAGTACGCGATGACAGGGCAAAGAGTGCAATGGAAAAAAAGACATATTTGCCGATACACAATTGAGCATTGAGAGTTGTTGTTACCTGGAGGTTACCTCAGGCAGCAGGTAGCTAACAACATGTCTAACCCTCCCCCCGCACCTAAGGTGTGAAAAATGGCACAAGGCAAGAGCGACAAAAAAAGAACTGTGCAAAAATGAAGCGATGAGAGGGCCATATAATAAGAAAAAGAGAGCGAGAGAGAGCGATGGAAGAGCAGGCTAATGAGTATTGGCCTGGCTCTGATTCAGCTCGTGCCCGCACCCGCTTATCTTATCAGCACCTACGCTTAAATTTGATGGAGGCATGCGTTGTTCGATTGCCTGTGTGTCATCAATGCCGCAGGGGAAGGGGCAGGGGCAGGGGCACGCATAGGGGGTAGGCAACAACATATTGACGAAATCACGACCTGGCTCATGTGCAGCTGCCTTTTATTTTTGACTCAGCTGCGGCTGCCAGAGATTTTGGCATGAAATCTGACTTCATCTGGCCGAAGAAAAGAAACTCTCGCGGACATCAGCTGCTCAGGATGCGGCTGACTCAGGCAGAAACACAACCGGAAATGCCTTGGTTATTCATCTTTTCATCCAGATAGTTTTGAGTTTTATACGTAAGCTATATATAATATCTGTTCAAATCAATGCTATCAGCTCTACAATAATAATATACTATTAGCCCGATATCATATCAGTTTACTGGGCGTTTCTCTGTGCACTGACATAAACGATTTTTGGCAGATACAATTTACAAACAGCAACCAAAAGTAGTTCAGCCAGATCTGTGTTAGAACCAAATTACACACAATTTACAATGGTTAAAATCAAACTGTTTTATAGATGTGCGATTATAAATTTTGAGTTGCGCAAGAATTCTTCTTTAATTTTAATTCAGATAAAATTGACCAAAAGAAGTAAAAGAACTGTGATCAAATAATTGATAAACTGATTAATTAACTAATGATTAATTGTATAAAAAACAATTCACTAATTGGCTGAACCTGTGGGTTCCAACTTTTCACTAAATATACTTAGATATGCATAAGATATTTAATTTAATCTAATATTCATAATATAATAGTAATATTAAAATATATCGTATTTAAGGCAAATAGCAGCTTATACCAATGATTGTATACATACTCTTAAAACTGTAACATTAATAATAAAAACAAAATAAATAATTATAAACTGAAACACAATATGAATAATAGTACAACATTAGGTTAGCATTGCTTCTCCACTCATCCCGATTTGGACCTATGGTTCATGTTGCCCGAAAATAATCATTCACATATCGCATCTCGCCACAGCAAGTGCTTCAAAATTTATTAAGAATACTGAACTAGAAAAAATATAGTATTTTATTGGCATTCACAATGGAGTTGGATGCGGCTGATGTTATTCTGGATACGCTGGTGTTGTTCGAGCGTCCTGTGCATGAGAAGGAGCTGGTCTGCGCCATCGCTTATCGTGCGCGCGTCGACTTTGAGGCCATGATGCAGGTGGAGGCCGGGGTGAGGCGTAGTTTCCGGGAGCTGAGCAAGTTCGGCTATTTGCAGGAGGTCAAGCCGGAGTGGTACACGCTGCTGCCGATGCCCGAGAACTACAGCATGCTGGAGCCGTCCAACTGGAACGATGTGGCCGGTGGCAATCAGGACGTCAATGGGGCCTCGACATCGGAGGCAGCCGAAGTGGTCTTTAGTCCAACGGAAATGGATGTAAATAGTGCCAGCTATGAGACATTGTGGGATTACGTCTCAACTTTAGAATTCTGCAACCGTCCCAGGAAGCGTAAGATCACGGAAAACAATTCTCCCGATCAAATACCGACCAAGAAAATGAAAATTACGCCGAAACGCAAGGCGGCCGAAAAGACCACGTCTGCCAAAGCCAAGACCAGGACCAAGGTAAAAATCAGGACCACGGCCAAGAGTGCGGCTAAGCCCGCGGCCAAGCCCACGGGCAGGGCCATGGCCAGGGCCACCACCACGGCCACGTCCAAGCGTAAACGCAGTCACAAGTCTAAAAATGTGAACAAGGTTAAAGGTACGTCGCGCAAAAGCAAATCGCTCGAAACGGATGAGGGTTAGACAAATGTGTATCCTTCGATAACTCAAAAATGTTCAAATCGCGTCCCGCAACTGTTAGCATTAAGTAAAAATTCAGTAAACCAATTAAAAATGTAAAGCTCAAATAAACGTCCAATTTTGGCCAAACCAAAACCCAGCTTCTTGCTTTGCTGCTTCCTGTTGTGTCCTTGTACAGGACGTATTCATTGCATAGCGACGTTTGAAATCCAAATCAAATTTCGATATTTTGGCTTTTGACTGCAGCTCTATTTGACGCTATTGGAAAAGCCTTTACTAACAATATTTCTTAAATGATATTGAATAAACAAGGGGGTAACTAGATTTTAGGTATAAATTGTTATTTTTTGTTATTTACGTATTGAAACAGCAAAGCTGTGAATATATATATATTTTATAAATGAATAATGTACGAAAAAGGTATTTCTTTAAAATCGATTGAAGAGATATTGCCATTTTTCTTTTGGCACATATTAAACCGATTCAGTTGAGCGAAAGTGTATTATAAAATTCTTTGATTTTTGTATTTACTTTTATTTGCAAGAGTATTTGAGGTTCGGCACTTCGCAGCTGACTCAACTTTCTTGCTTGTCCTTTTTCTTGTCTGGTGGCGGAAATTTATGGCCCTTCGTTTGTCCGTCTGTGCGCCTCGCACATTTTTCATGCAAAATTGTTTTTCCCTCAAAGCATTTCTCATGTTATGCCACAAGCCCCACAAGCCCCACACGCCCCACAAAAGCCCACCACCCACGCCTCATAACCAGCTCTCCCTGCGCTGCCCATTGGACTTGTTTGCTTTGGGGTTTGCCAAGTGTCGCAATTTAAGAACTTTGGCACGCTAATTTAGCGATAAGTTTCTGAGTTGGGTTTCAGGTCCCCGTTTAAAGCGCCCTCTGGAATTTAATTTTGATTGTGTTTTCCGAGTCTTGCCTGCTGCTCACCTGCACAAGGTGCACAATAACTGAAATTCCTTCGCTGTATCTCTGAAATGTCAACGCCAAACAATTTTAATATGTCGCCAGTTTCAACAGACGAACCGTCAAACGGGCAGCAGGACGACGGGAAAAGGACTAGCCAAGTGCGAAAAGTGACAAATTGCAGCAGCTGAAAACAAAAGAGGAAGAAAC
Organism: Drosophila robusta; assembly: GCA_035043565.1. NCBI lineage: Eukaryota > Metazoa > Arthropoda > Insecta > Diptera > Drosophilidae > Drosophila > Drosophila robusta. The sequence goes on along the minus strand of JAWNMW010000583.1, from coordinate 2,688,905 downwards.
GCGACTGAAAGAACTTCAGCTGACGCCGCGACAGGTCAAGAGGACAGCTCAGAGCAGAGGAGCCGAGCAGGTAGCTCCGCTCTATGAATAGCGAAATTCTGCTTTAGAAATGAAAGCGAAAAATGGCTAAATAATTCACGGCTTCTTGGCCACAGTAGAAGTTGCCTATAAAAACAACACAACAGTTCGCACTCTTCACACTGCGAAATGGAGCACGAGAACAACCTTGTTTGAGGAGTTTCTGAAAGCGGCTTTTTTCAGTGTAAAAACTAGATATGAAGTGGACTCGTTGCCAATTTTGGAAAAAGATGTTAACAAATCTTACGATTTTTACACTCATAAGATCCTGAAAACAGAGTATTAGGCAGCCGTTCCACCCAACTGTATCGTTTTAATTTTTTATGATTTTTTAGATTTTTTTCTTGATAGTAGATGGGAATTACTTAAAAATATTATCTGCTCGCAAGGACTCTATTGCCTTATAATCTATTTGACTTCTTATTACACTGGCTTAAAAGTAATTAAATTTGGCATCTAATTTTTCTCTTTTATATATAATTAAAATGTCTAAATATGGTTTTTCACACTAAAATATTTTGTAAAAAAATCTATTAATCAGGGGACACCCGGGTTTGAACCGGGGACCCTTCGATCTGCAGTCGAATGCTCTACCGCTGAGCTATATCCCCAACTTGAAGTCCTTGCAATTTGTTATCGACTTCTATTCACATTTTTATTTCACTCAACCAGCTCGGCTCTCGGACCATTGCAGAGTTCTGTAAGGTATTAGTTTCACAGTTACCCGTATACACAAATATCTTTTATATATATACACTTTATTTCGAGTAAATATATTTTTTATAATTAACAGAATAGCTAATTCCCCTTTAATATGAGTAATAATTTTATAAAAAGCGAATGTTATAAAGTTGTTAAAAATATATATAGATGTAGAATTAAAAATATATAAAATGTTTAATAATAACCCATAGCAAACTGATTCCAATTTGCGAATATTTTTGCTGGAAATTAAATTTATACACTTATAATTAAAACTTGATGGATAAGAATAAGAATATTTCTGAAAATATATATTTACATATTAATCAAAAACACACAAAAAATTAAAAAATATTCTTGAAAATAGTATATTTAAATTTATTTGAATTTATTTGAAATAAATCATTGCTTATTTTTATAAACTTAAAAGCAACTATCTAACTAATTAAGTATGACGAAAGTTTGCCACAGAAACAAGGCTTACACCACTTGTTTTTTTGTTTTTGCGGCTGGATTTGAAAATTTTTGTAGGTTTAAGAATTTGTGCAAATGAATATTCTATTTACACAAGAGCTAAGTTTACACAGTTCAGATGACTGCGAAAGTGTTTGTTTTGATTGGAAAAGAAAACGAGTTTCTCCGATTCGGATATGCGAACACAAATATATAAATAAATCGAGGGGGGTCAACTCACCTTTTGGGCCTTGCATGTGACGTTGATGGACTGGACCTCGTGGGTCTGGTGGCGCTGCTCCCCGATGCACTGGCCGCAGGCGGGCATCTTGCAGTGGAGACAGTACTGGGAGAGGGTCTCCTCGTGCTCGCCGCAGACCGACTCGCGCTGCTGGGCGGCGCCGCGCGGCTTCACCAGCGTGTGCTTGGCGAGGGGCCCGCGGGCCGGATGGCACAGTTCCCGGCACTGGTCGCAGTAGCGGATCTCGCACTGCTCGCAGATCAGCGAGGCGACCTTGGGGTCCGTCTCGCACATCTGGCAGCGCAGCGCCTCCCGGGCGCAGAAGCGATCGACAATGGCCTCCATGGCGCGATAGGTGGGCAGATTGCGGACGCCGCCCTCGTCGAAGAACACCAGCTTGCGGCACAGCGGGCAGGTGAGGCAGCAGGCGGCGCCCGGTGGCGCCACCACGCCGCCCTGCAGCAGGCCCTGCAGCTGCCCGGTGCCGGCGTAGGACACCGGCCGCGACGTGTTCGAGCAGCAGACGACGCCGGAGTCCGCCTCGCTGAAGATGCTCACCTTGTCCGACTGGTCCTGGTCGGAGGTGACGCTCTCGCTGCCCGTCGCCGAGCTGGCCGTGCTCGCCGCCGAGCTGTGCGAGCTGTGCCGTGTGCCCGGACCCGGACCCGGGCCCGGGCCCGCACCGGGACCCGCAGCTGGTCCGCCGCCAGCCCCGTTCCCGCCCGGCCCAGCCGCCTGTCCGTTCGCTGGCCCATGCAGTCCGTTATGGGCGGCAGCCACGCCCCCGCCTCCGCCGCCGCTTGCGCCGCCGGCTCCGCCAGCAGCGGCCGCGGCCAGAGCAGCGCCCGGCGTATACGGCGTCTGTATGTCCAGGGCGCAGCCCAGGCACAGGGCGTGGAAGCAGGGCAGCAGCACGGGATTCGCGTACAGCTGCTTGCAGGTGGGGCAGCGCAGTTCGTCCTCCATGGTGCTCTGTTCGCTGTCTTTGCTTTGCTTTTGCTACTCCAAGTGGAATTGGCCGAAACTAACGGTAAATGCAGTTGCTGTTCAAATCTCTTTGGGCAATTCCCCTTCGCATGGAGCTTTATAAATTGGCACGCATTTTGATCAACCTTTGTTGTTGCTGTTATTCCGAACACCAAAACCGTTACTATTCTTATCACTTGACACTCGTTTCGTTGTTTCTTGTTGCTGCCTGCCACTGGCAATTGTTTCAACAATATACGTCTTTTTTTTGCACGTTTCTTTCAAATTATATGTTTTGTCACAATTCGTAAGGGTTAATGCACAAACTCGCCTTTGTTGGCACGTTTTTCTTGAACGTCGCTCACTTAACCGCTCAACACGTCCGCCTGCCGTCAAACTTCGTCAAAGACTAAACTGTTGGGCTGCTGTTGACTGCTAATGCATGCCGCTGCTGTTAGTTAACATTTGCGTGCAACCGCAACCCTCGACGAAACTTAACGAAACGACAACAGCGCAACAACAGTGGCAGGCTGGCAGCATTCTGTCGGTTTAATTCAAAACTTCTTATCACTGTAAGTGGAAATAGTGCTGATAACACTTCCATATGCATAATCTATCTGTATATCTATGTTAGTGACACCAATTTATATTGTTTACAACAGAATGCGGCACACTGTCTAATTTTTTTCTAGCGTAAAATGAATATAACAATCAATTTTGGATTATTTTCGTGCAACAAAAATTATTACGTTAAAGATCAATCAAATTCATATCTTTATATCAGCTCTATTTTTATCAGCTCTTATTTTATACCTGTGTACATATGTATTTTAAAGCAACAATTATCCATAAAAAAATACAAAGGAAGAAAGTATCTACGAACATTTCGCATTCCGTCAGTTCTTATCGAAATTCATTTCTAATTGCGAAACTGTTGCCGTAATACGACCAGTCATATTTTCTAAAAACATATATAGATCAATAATATAAAATTGTCAAAATGTGTGTCTTAATATTATATATGTACACTAATTTATCAAATATATTCAATAATTAAACCCTAATAACTGCACTCTGTTAAGCTAAACATGTTGCAGCACCGTCAAACATGTTCGCGTTCGATTACGTTCGTGTTACAGCCAAATTGTGTTGCACGTGCCTAGATGTTTACATTTTGTTGTTGCTATTATTGGTTCGTGCGCTGTTGCTGTAAACAGAGAAAAATTAGAGAAATTCGTTGAAATTTGAAATGCGATCGTGACAACGAAATGTTAACGCTGCATTTGTGGGCCACTTGTTTTGTGAACTAAAACTGCCCAATTACCTGTGATAGATAAAACGCTGCGCACTTATCACCACAAACCGAGCAACACCGCCAGATAACGCAGAGCAACAAAGCAAAGTCAATCGACAGCCGATATCGATACCAAATACAAACATAAACACATGTACGCTGCAGGTATGCAGCACAGGTAAGGCCGATAAGCAAAGACACTGGCCATACGGCGACATGCCGCTGGGCGGACCAGCCAAAGGTGTCACAAAACCGTGGATCAACAAGAGCAACATCAACAACAACAACAACAACGGCAACGGCAACAGCAACTACAAATATGATTAACCCAAGCGCTGCATTTGTTTGCCATTGTCGGCCAGTTTATTTAGACATCGAATCAGGCAATGGCCCGCTGACTCTTGCTATTGGAAATCGAATGCCGCAGAGACAAAGCTGGGGACAATCAAGGAAGAGCGCTCCGGATGGAAGCGCCCGACTAGGCGACACCCTGTACTGCATTGGGTAATAAGTAAGAGGTATCTCTAAACTGTGTACATGAAACGAAGTGTTTACTTTTTGTCATCTCCGACACATGTTTAAAAAAACCAATGCAAAAAAAGTTGCAATCGGGTGTAAAAAATAATACAAGAAAAAAATCCTACCTCCGCTTTAACAACACTCTAAAAATGACGAAAACTTAAATTACGATTTATTTAAAATTGTATATGAGAACTTTACAGAAGGTCATCAGAAGATATCTTAATAATTGTAATAGATATAATAATAATTGTAATATATATAATAGTGAGCGTAGCAAAAAAAGCTCAGTACTTTTCCTAACGGAGGCATACACAAGCTTATATTCCAAGTTTAAAGCCTCTAGCTGTAACAGCGACTAAAAAAATTGCATTCATACAGACACACGAATTGACGAGAAAATAGTCGAATGGACAGCCGAACATTTACCTAGAACCACTCGGCTTTTGATGCTAACCAAGAATATATATGTGTACACTGATAAAGTGGCTTTTATTAATTTTTAAACTGAAACAAATTTATTTATTTTAAAAAGTATACCCTGTGCTTGGTAGTAAATTGGTTAGGGTATATAAAAAAATATTTCAGATCAAAATGCGGCGCAAAATAGCAGCAAAATCAAAAACTCAACCTGTGTGAGTACTTTCGTGGGTATCTGAATGCACTTTGAGGGCTCAGTGAAGCCTTCTACTGCCTGTTGTCCATTATACCCTCTTTCAATCAATTCCAATGGGTATCGAGTATAACAAAACACAATCCGAAGCGACCTGCTCCAAATGAGAATCGACAGCAACAAAAACGTGCGTAATCCGTCTGACTTAATAAGCCACGTTCTCAAATTGGGTTTCCCATCCAGCTAAGCAGCGACGGACAGAGCGAGAGAGAGAGGGAGAGAAGGAGAGAGGGAGAGAGGGAGAGAGACAGCGAGTGTTTGGTGGGGCGTTAGCCACGTGTTTTGACAGCTCACGCTGCAGCGGGCATCTGGTTCCACTTTCAGGTATTTCTTCGCTCGTTCTTCACACCATTCCCCTGCACCCCCTCCCCAACCGTGCCCCATGTTGCCTATGCAAATATTGACATGCAACGCATTCGTATGCGTAATTTGCCTCAATTTATTGTTGGACAAATGTTTGCTTTAGTTTTTCCTCACTTTTCCAGCCCCCCGCTGTTGGTAATAAATCACCGAATCGTAATATCAGCAGAGGCGCCTAATTGCTTGTATTTGTCCAGGTATTGATTTTAACGGATTTCTATGTGGCTATTGAGGGATTGAACAGAACCGAAGAGGAAATTGGATTAGGTACTAATACAATTATACCGAGTAATAAATTTATTAAATATTTTTAGACAAATTCAACAACTGTTGTGTTTCTCGAAATCAAAGGTGAAGTTCATGAACCCTTCTCGTATTATATATATTAGTGTTAACCTCTGAAACTATAAGACCAATTGCAAAATAAAGTTAGAAATGGGTTTTAGAATACGTTTGTAAGACAACTTCAATCTAACTTATTAATTGTATCGGAAAGTTGCCTTGACTCAAATAATATATAATATAATCGTAATAGTCGACACAACCTCGAATAATATTATAGTACTAGTCTGAAGGTTTTCTTTCAGTTTATCTTCTTTTGAGAAACCTTTTTTTCTCAGACTCAATTTCTAGTTCAAGTCCTCCAAGCAATTTCTTTGTGAAGCTAGTTGCTTTGCATTTCAATTTTATAATTAACTTATTTGCTTATTTAGAGAAAGGAATGAAAATATAAATATTCTTCACACAACTATTTCTCGGCTCTTAAATGGACTTTCAGTAAACTCAAGGATCAACCGCTGGCCATAATTCACTTTAATATAGTTGCAAAATATTTAAAAACTTTTAGCACGTTTACAGACACAGTAAGACCACCATATCGGAGCCACACTTTCGCACCCTTCACCACTTGCCTGCCCCTCCCCCCAACTAGCCGCCCTTCTGCCAGTTGGGTTTTGGCCCGCTTTAAGACCATATATCATGTCGAGTTACCAGCTACCATGGCCAAGGACATTCACAATATGCGCGCATGCATAAAAACGCAATAATAACAGCCAAAAATCACACACACACACACACACACCCTCTTCGTGCCATCCAAAAAGGCAGAAATACTTTGCTCACCGCGGGTGCGAAATTTTTTTGCCATTGCCTTCACTTTTTTCGAGCAATAAAAAAGGAGAAGCAATTTTTTGTGTTTTCCTCGTCCAGCAGCCAGCAGCACTTTCATGCGTTTTGTCGTGTTCCATGTGGCAACTGCGGCTGCATCAGACGCGTCGTCCACAAAATCCACCAACAACAAAAGCATAAAAGCCCCACTATAATAACTAGAGGAAGCATTGTTTTGGAAAATGACAGACTAGCAAAATACCCTTTAAGAGTTAGAAACTTAGACCAATATTTTTCGTTATGAAAAGAAAAGTGGAGAATCTATCGAATACTATACATTAATGTTTTTTACTCCATGAATTCCTTTAAATAGTTTTCTTCAAAGGAATTCCTCAGATATATAGACCTATTTAAATCCAAGCGGTCTGCATAATATTTGTGCAATATTATTATTGGTTGCCGTATATTTATAAACTTAATATACATATTATATATATGTGAATTTTTACTTTTATTATTATTGTAATATTATTGTTATTATTTTATTAGTAAGAGAAACATTTATTTAGATAAACTTACACTTTTATATGTAATTTTCAAATTATTAACAAATTAAATTGAAAGCCGTGAAAACAAAATTGTAAAAAAAAGTAAACAAATGTTAAATCTAAATAATTGTATTTTAGATATATCAAATATAGATACTTCAACACCAAAATAAATCAAAAACCAGCTAAAATTTATATACATGAAATGAGCTAGGTAATTTACAAATATTGTTAAACCAAACCAAACCATTCACGATGAATACCCTACAGTTGCAGGGTATATGAAACAGGGCGGCACAGAGGGACGAGTGCACTGGGGATCGGTAGCGAACGAAATGTAAAAAGTTTAACCAAAAAATGTAAAATGGAGTTGCCTTGTTTTCGTATACGTTACAATGTGACCAAATGAAGCGCACACACACACATATACATATATATATATAATAAAAACTCCTTTTTGGCCCCAGGCGCACAGTTGTTGCTCCACTGAAGCGCTGCTGTTGTCTGCTTGGCGGGCAGGATAACATCGCCAAATGAGATTAGGAAGGACATTCGCGTATTTAACACACACAGACACACACACACACAAACAGATGCTGGGGCAACAGCAACCAGTAGGATATCCTGCCTGCCTGTTATGTCGAGTACAACCACAGGCGGTCCAATTGGGATCTGGGCAACTGGTCACTGGTCTGCGCTTCACTGGCTCCACCGTGGCTCTGGCTCGGCTGTTGGGGATCGGGTGGGCGCGCGGGGCGGACGTCTGCTAATATTGGGCCCCAAGTTTAGCGCCTCTGTTGTCATTGCAGGAAGTTGCAACAGTTTGAGGCACTGTAATTGCTTTTTTGTTTGTCGCTGCGAGCGTTTGTGGAGAGGGGGGGGCGTGGCATAAGGGCAGCAAGCAGCACATGCGGGGGAACTTGCCACGCGGCATCGCTGCAAATTTTTAATTAGATTTTTTTGGTTTTATTGTTGTAATTCTCGTCAAGTTTTTTTTTCAGCGCCCGAGGTTTATTTTGTATTTCGGCAAATGACACTCGCGTTAAATTGGGATATGTTTTTTCTGAGGTTTGGGTGCTTGATGAGTTTTCTAACGAGTTAAAATGGGTCTAAAGAGGAAATTATGAAGCGAGACAAATTGCTCGGCGTTTATTTGGGCTGTAACTTAATCCAAAGTTAAATCTACTTTGCCAGACTTTGGTTATAGACTAGAGGTGTGCCAGCATACAGAAAATAAAAATAAAAGTTACATATACTATATTAAAAATTTAATTATTTAAGCGTAAAATTCCAATTTTTCCGCTAGGTAATCGGAAAAGCTAAAAAATAGTTATTTTCAAATCATTTACGCTTTGTTTTAAAACTTTAAAGTTCTTACAAGTTAGACGAACAAATTTTGCTACAAAATAAAAGTGGAGATTTAGAGAAGTTTAAGACCAAGAGTGCCGGAAAGAGTCCTCAGATTTGTAAAAAACGAGCAAAAATTCTTGATATCTTTATTAATTACAAAAATAATGCTCATTTTATATACTTTAAAGTAATCAATATCAGAATTAATTAAGTTATGGGCATTTAAAATATAGAAATTGACAAACTATGTTTGGAAAGTTGTGATCGAATTTAAATTGCATAATTTCCAGGCCCTCAAACAAGTTAACTTAGTCTTTAGACTAAGACCAAGTGTGCCAGACACTACCAAAAATTGTCAATACCTATTTTACCAAGTCAAACGCAATTAATGCAAGCCATATGTCTGCTTTTAACTGCCAGATATCCAACTGTAATTGAAAATTTACAGCATTTCCACAGCTGCTCCAGGTTTGCTAAAAATTAAAACACGAGAATCCGTTGTACATGAGAACAAGAAGAAGAGCAGAGGTAGCTAAAGAAGAGCATCAATTATAAATGCACTCGATAAATTACTTGCAAGTATTAACTCGGCTTTCAGGCACATCAACAGCAGCCAGAAGCACAACCATTTTGTAAAGGTAAGAAGCACACACACATACACACACACACATGCTTCGATATTTGCTGTGTGTATTTATACAAAATTATGTTGGTTTACTTAGCCAAGCGAGTTTGGCCGTAGAAACTACACGTAAGTTCTCTTGCCAAGTTTTCTTTTCTGTCATGCTTTTGTTTTCATTTTACCGTTATTAAACCAAGATAGGTGTGCGTGTGTGTGTGTGTTAGTGTCGATGCTAAGCACTTCCGCTCGCCTGACATGCGTTGCACGTCGCCAGCTGTTGTGCACCAAACGGAGGCAGCAACAACTCCACCTGCAGCTTCGTTGCAACTTTTGGCTTCTGACAGCACACACACACACACACTCACACTTTACTTAGCAGAAACTGGGTTTGATTTTTCATTAAGTTTTTCAGCTGAAGCATTCGCCATTTTTTGTATCGTTAGCTAAAATTATTTTCAATTAGCAGCTGACACGACGTTCATGTTCTGGACCTAAACCAGATACGGGGCAATGCAGCTGCAATCGATGGAGCCACGCCCCCACCTCAATGGGGATTGGAGCGTGTGGGCGGACTGTGAGCTAATTCGATTGAATTGAGCACTGTTCGCTGTTGCCCTTGCATTTTGTATGCCCTTTTCGGTTAGTTAAGTGGGTGGTTTCAATTTAGATTAGATACCCTTGCTAATTGATCCTATATGTATATTTAGCTATTGCTACCAATCAAGAGTATGTTTACTTTAAAATGTTGAAGACGTCTCTTTTCATGCGTTAGCCTCTGCAATCACAAATCTAGGTATTAAAAGCATATTAATGTGTATTTAAAGCCAGCATAAAAAAATTGTTAACATAAGAAATAAAAAAATATACACATTTGTGATTAAGAAAGAAATGAGCAGGATTGGACAAATAACAAATTCATTTTTTATTAAATTAAATTAAACAAACCGAATAGTGTCTACATTGCATCTTTATACAAAAGAAAAATCAAGTTTTTGGATACTACCTTCAACGTCATAGAAAAATTTATTGCCGACATTCCATAGAAACAAACTTCTACTAAAAGTTAAATATGAAGAATTTAATGTAATTATTTTTTGTGAATGTTAGCCATTTCTAGCTTAAGAATTACAAAATAGCATACCAATATAAAACAGGAGCTGCAAATGCTCGCCCAAGCCTCAAAACAAATATGTATTCGAGATGGGAAAAAAAGAAGATAATAACAAAGAATAAAGCAACGTAATTAAATGTTTTGTGGTCTGGCCATGTGAGATGCCAAGTATTCGGTTGCATCCATGGCTGTGGAACCAAAGGAACAAACAAAACACGCGCCACGCACTTTGGGGAACGGCCACAGACTGAAACCAGTTGCAATTATGAAATTTTAGACATTTTGATGTACTCAAGCCGCAAGTGAAACTCTGTGAAGCCTGCAGATGTTCCAGCCCACAACTAGCCCCCTTCAACCGCCCCCACTGCGTTCTTTTGCCACCCAAAAATGATTTGGCCAACACAACAAGAGACCAGAGTGCATGATATGGGAATAGATGTAAGGGACTAGCCATCTAAAAATGTTGAGAAGGGAAGTTGAGCTTTTGTTGGACAGTTTGAGGGTGTTTTGCAGTCGTGCTTTAATTAAATTTTGTTCAAATCAAATTGCGCTTTTGATTATGAAATCAAATACTTTATGCCGGGCACTCCAATAACTACTTTCCTTTGGGGGTTGGCAATGTAAATAGCTCACACAAAACACGTCTAATATTAATAATTTCGGATAACGATGAGGGGCGTGCCAGATTGTAGAACACTTCCTGCTACATTTGTAATACATTTTGTTGTACCTTGTATTCAAATATTACTTTTATATAGTTTATACTAAATAAAATGCAGCTCTTATTCCTCAGAGATTACATAAAGTGTTTCTTTATTTTTTAGTCTAGTCAAAATATTTATCAACTATTCAGAAATAATTAGAATAAATAAATACCTTTGCCTATTTTTGGGACTCAATAAATAAAGCTATTTGTAAGTAATAAATAACAAATACAATTTGGTGTTCCTAACATTTTATATGAAAATTATTTCCATATAAAATATTGCTAAAATTCAAAAGAAATAAATGTAAAAAAATAAAATAAATGCAAAATTCAAATAACAAGTTTCGTTATAACCCAAAATTCAGCAATACAGTAAAAATTGTCTTAAATTTCCTTTGTGTATACAATGGGCCAGAACTCAATCTCAGGCTTAAGCTGCAGCTCGCTTTGCAGCAGCTTTTATGCTCTTGATGCATAATTTGGTGGCTAAAAATATGCAATATGAGTGGAAGCCTATCAAACAAAGAACAGTTAAAGCTTTCAATTGTTGCCTGCCGAAACACCAAAGCTGTTGTAGTTTTTGATATTGCTGTTGTTGTTGTTGTTGTGCAAACAAATGGAAAACAATGTGCGATCCACAAACCGTAACCCCTTTACGAACGAGTAAGCCAGCATTTGAGCTAAGCCACAACAACAACAAAAAAGTGAAAAACAAGCTAGGGCGCTTCAGTTTCAAAAATGCTCGACTACACAATGCCCTTTAATATAATGTTAATGTCCTCCCCCACCCCACACCCACACACACTCACACACACAGGCGACACAAATGCAGATTTTCTGCATTTTGCAAAAACTGAAACATAAATTGTCTATATAAATCTTTATTTCTGACTTTGCTTTCTCCCTCTGCGTAGCACTACGCGAAAGAGTTTCAAGGATTTTTATATTTTGAACACGATCGGAATAAACTTAAAATTAATAAAATATATATACTTCAGACTTGCGGAGTGCCTGGTTTATACGCCTTACCCATTTAATTGTCACCGGGTATACAAAAAACTAAGCACAAACTTGCCCACTTTCCATGTTTCATTCACATGCAAATCCGAACGCAAGTCTTGAACTGACTTCGATTGGTTTTGCTGCTGTTGGTTTCTGGTTGGAAAGCGGCTTTTGTTTGACCATCAAATCCTAGTTAGTTGCCCGGGTGTCGCTTTTATCACTCGTGCAGCAGCACCAGCTATAATGGTGCCTTATGTGGCCACCCACATTCCCACCTGCCCCCCTGCAGGCCCTTAATCTAGTCTTAACCACTCCATATCGAGAGCAGGCACAACTCGGTTGGGGCCAACATGCAAATGTCGTAAACAATAGGTGACCAACGGATTTTAACGAATTTATTTGAGAACAGGATTGAGGCATGTTTAAGATTCCTGTCGAGAGGTTTTCTGACGGCCAAACTTATGAGAAAGCTCCCAACAGACGTCAGCACGAAACAAAACTCGATTTCCGCTTGGTCAAGTGACATGATTGATATGTCCGACTCCGCTCCTGGCTCTGGGACCCGACCTTAACCGCAAAAACAACACGAACTTCACACCACACGCAGCAACAATGAAAACAACAACTTAAGCTTTAGCAGAAGTGTGAAAGTTGAGCCGATGACAACGACATCAAGTAGCCGACACGTTGCAGCTTTAACGTGTGCGGCAAAAAATTCAAATTTTATATGCACTCTTACTAGAAATGTATTTCACACAAATAAATACATTTGCTTAAAAATAAGCACACGGAGGAGAGCAAGTTGAATGATGGCATTAAAATTGAACATGCCCTAAAAATATCACACAAAATAACTGCAAATTGGGAAAAAACTAGGTTTAAAACTTAACAGATGGTTATGATAAAGGTATTGATAAGCAATGCATGAAAATATTCCTGAACAAATTTAATATGAATATAACTTTTTTTATCAACTTTCTAAAGGTTTCCTCATGCAACATATGGGTTTTTCTGCAGGTACTGCATATTATTTTCAAATTTACTTTGTGTTTGAACTGCGAAATTTTTAGAGTTACATTCAATTTTTGTTGCTCTCTCTATCGGCAAAAATGAATAATTTAAAATTTTAACACAGAAATAATTATAAATTTAATTAGTTGAACTTAATATAAACTGGTATGCTGTAATTTTCAAAGTTAACCTAATTAAATTTCGATTTAAATGTGGCACGCATCAAAAAAGTAATTCTTTTATATCTTGAAGAGTATAAGTTTATCGTCTACCTCATGACAGCAGTGCTTTAATGCATCCAATAAAATTTTGGTCATATTTGTAACGTTGTTATTTGAAAAACAATTAAGAGTTTGGGGCACATGGCAATGGCTTTGTTTGGTTTTATGGTCGAGCTGCAGACTGCAAATGATTAAGTTTGCATTTATAAAATGACACTTTTATTTTCTTGTGGTTGTACATGCACATACACACACCCAAATACACATATACATGTGCAGATGCCAATGAAATTTTTGTGTTGGGATATTTTTGGCAGCTTTTGCGTTTGTCAGTGGACATTTCTTGCCTCCCGTCCGTTTTTCGGACCGGCGACTGTCATTGTCAGTATGGAAAGCATTTAAATAAAATGTACTTGCAATAAATTTTCCACAGTTATAGAGAGGCTTTTCCACACACTCATACACACACACACACATACACGTAGCACATACTCGTACTTTTGGCCAGCCACAGGCTCTTGTCTGATTTAAATATTTAATCTGATTTTCCATTTCAAAGCCTCACGCTTCCATAGAAAATTACAATAATTTCGGTGCTATGCAAAACACATTTAGAAATATATTTATACGATTATGTATATATTATATATTTGTACAGTTGAGTGTCCATTTTAAGTGGCTGACCAGTCACTTCAGTTGGCGCTGGGCAAATACTCGCATTTATGCCGTATTTAATTGCACTCAGCTACTTGCAACATCAACAACATATTGCCACAAAACGAAAATTGTTAACATATTCTCGAATTATGGCAACCGAGTTTTGAACAGCTTTGGCCATGCTTAAAACATACTAAATAGCCATAATAACACAATAACTTGAAGACTTAATTCGCTTTTCAGCTCGCAAAATTCTTGTGAATTTATTGAATTCGTAAATAAGAAACAAAAGTAAGTTTTGAGTGATGGAAGATTAAATACCCTTGCGTATATGTGTTATTATTATTAACCAAGTGACACATTTGTTAAATATAATTATCTGATCTTAACCTGCAGAATTACCATTCTCTAATTGAACTAAATGTAAATAATAATATAATAATGATGAAAAACTAGAACATTTTTTTGGCATAGGCATGAAAAAACGTTTAAGTATTGAAATATTACGCACATTGCTTTATATATTATTAAAATAAATTTATTATTATTTATGACAATTATTATTATCATACACTTATCATATTATCTACATAAAATAGAATTGAACATCAACCTGATTTCATAAAATTCCTTAAAGTTCTAAGGCAGACAAATTTTAAGATATTTATGAACTATGAATATATTTATCTTAAGTTTTAAGCTTAAAATTATTTATAAATACAGCAAATCTGTTTATTTAACAACTTTTAGGTTTTTGTTGTTCTCATTTATTTAGTTATTTATTGAGGATACTTCTCTATACTAAAATGCTTACCTAATGGCATTATTCAATTCGGCTGTGTGTGGTAGTATTTAAATAACATAAAATAATATAAATAGTGTTTATAGTTCCTCCTTTACTAAAGCTCTCCCTTGTCGACCATTTCCATTACTTGAAACATGCTATCATAGAGCAGAGTTTTAACATCAATCGCAACTATAAAGTCGAGATGATTAAACTTCTTGTATGCCAATTTTTCATCATGGACCACATTTGGCAGCTCATTGCGCAACCGCTCCACATCCCTGACAGACGTTAGTAAATCGTTTTGGCCATAATACAAAGCCACTTTACAGTCGATGTTGGACAACTTGTACGCCGGTGGCCTAACGCTGCCATAGATGCGTTGATTCACATAGGGATTCTCATAGTCAAACTTGAAGAGGCCACCGCTCCTCACCTGCTGACTGTAGTGGGCGAATGATTTGATCGAGGCGCCAGCCGGATAATGGCCCAGCAGTAATGGCACCAATGTGCTATTCAGCTGTTTGAGGTCCACGCCCATGAGTTGCATTATAACATTGGTGCAGGTGTTACGAAAGGCAAAGCTGCAGAGCTTGTAGGCGAATTCCCGCCAGACTTCATTCTCTGGCGGCAACTCATAAATGCCAAAAATTTGAGACAGATGCTGCAAGAATTAATTGAAGACGTAATTAGCTTTATATGTACATATAACTTATAATTTATTGTCTTTTATGATTTTTATACACAAATTTCGTTACGTATCATATGGCTAGTATATATCTACGTAGCCCTGAAAATGCCCACATATACTTAGTTAGACTTACCACAAGGTTGGATACGTAAGGAGCAATACTCCTGATCAGAGGCTGTGGCACGTATTGGAAGTAGGCCACAGGCGCGAGCGCCTGAAAGAGCTTGATCTTTTCCATATAGGCGGGTAGCTCGGCGCCCAGCACAAAGAACGCGGTGGTGCCCTGCGAATGGCCCACGTAGTGCACCTGGTCGCGGCCCTCACTCTGGGCCAGCACGTAGTCGATGCTCGCGGGCAGATCGTAGATGCCGATCTCATGGAACGAATAGTCCCAGAACTGACGCTGCAGCGGATTATATTTGAGATGCTGGCGCGAATAGCGATTGCCACGCACGTTAAGCAGCCAGACGTCGTAGCCACGATCACTGAGCAGATAGCCCAGACCCTGACCTGGGCCGGCTAGCACCCAGGCAGACGAACTATCTTCGAGTCCGTGCACCAACAACACAGGCTGCGCCCCAGGATTGGGAATGCGATGTGCCGTTAGTCGAAAACCATCCTTGGTAACAATCTTATGGCTTTCGAACTTGTAGCCATACTTCTTGATGAGCCCCGGCTGGAAACCGAAATAACCATTCAAAGCTAAAACTAAAATGTGTGGTTAAGATAATATTTGATATTTCGCTTACCGTTCGCAGATGCGCATCTTCTATAATAGTCGGATGGTATTTGAGAATAACGCCCAGTGCCAGATTGGCGTGCAGGCAGAGCCAGATCAGGCAGTAATATAATCCAGACATGATGTTACCCTAATATCTTATATATTCAATATTTCCGCTTGACCCACTAACCCAGAGAATATAAGCAAGCTGATAAAAGTGTAAAAAACAAGAATCGTGAATTAATTGGCTTGTTGCATGCCAAGTTCAAGTTCAATGCAACAAGGTATTGAAATATGCTGAAAGTGAATTTAATACGATGCGAACAAGTTTGCTAATTCAAACTAAACCTGTAACAATTCACCTTCGTACGGGTAAAAATAAACCCACAAAGATGAGTAATCGGGGCAGCTTGACTGAAAGCTACCCTGCACGAATTATGAACCGACCTTCATTAAATTTTCGGAAAATTTAGATATCATGCTTTGATATTCGTATAAAATAAAAAACAAAGATTATCGCATTATACACGCAAACTAATCTCATAACTAATCATAAATATGGTAATTCGATCGTATCTGAAAGTTTGGCAAGTACTATGGAATGCTAGGTAATATAAATCATATTTTTAAATTCTATTGAATACCACAATTTAACAGAGAATTTCAAATTATTTCATAATTATCACGTCCATTTTTTTCAGTAATAATTATAATAAAAAACTTTGTTTGACTCCTTGAGCATATAAGCATTAGAATATTACCTTTGCCAATTGCAATTGAACTAAAAATGAATTGATTCTTAATAGTGATTGGAGCTTGGGAAACCTTTTTAAGGTAAAGAAATAATACGAAAATATGTATTTCTTTTAATTTACATAATAACAAAACATAAAAAGTAATTTAATTATGAACACAATCTGTGCTCAGGAACTTTTTAATACGCATTCCAAATAGAGCGTCGTCAAAAAGACGAAGGATCACTTTAGTGTACAAAAAAAGGATAACATTCCAGGGTTAAGAGCCTAACCTCACCAAAGCAGTTTACATACTGACGATAGCTTCAAACAAGATTAACCACAATTGCCACTATTTTAATTATACTCACTTTAATGAGGTAATAGTATCACTGCACGCCACGTATACGCCCCGTATCCATAAAACGCTTACATTAAAAAAGTGTAAATCTTAAACCAAATGAACCACAAATTACTATATTATTGAGTCACTGTTAAAACAACCGTTAAATACTATTCGTTCCATCTAAAATTAATTTTATTCGCATCGCTAATATGTAGTAGCTACTTTTAAAAATATGGATTTTTTCCTGAGAATATTCAATTTGCGTGTATTTGAATATAGACCGTGCTCGGCGCGCGATCCGTTTCTACTGATCTGTTAACTAGCTGACGTACTTGGCATAAGTAGCCGATAGTTGACTCCGACAATGCTTATTAACTAACTTAACTGATGCATTCCAATGCCAGTTGAGGAGCTCACGCGAATGTAATTCAAATGTAAAATAATGCAAAATATATCGGTGAAATGCTATTTTTAATCTCCTGGTGCAATGTCAAACCAGTTTCATAGTTCATACTATGAAAGTTTGAATATTGCGAATTGAAGCAATAATATAATAGCTGGCAGGTGTATTTTTATTAACTTATTAACATGTTTTTCCATAAATGCACTTTGCACTTTGCACTTTTACTGCAAGTATTTAACTTATAATCACTGAATAAATAATGTGATAATATAATATCATATTCTTACTAGTTTGCACAGACACAGACAGATGGACAGACACACAACGGAAAGAAATACAATTCTGTATTTAATAGAGTCCAAATAGTCTCCTTCTCACATTTGGACCGAAATTTTAATGCCAACTGCAGAGGTATAAAAAAAGGGAAAATCATCTTCCGTCATTTTCTATTTGCCTTACAAGCTTCAGCGTGGCAAAATCCATTCAACAAACATATTAGTACTACCATATCATAAAGCTTTTACTGAAAGAGTCTACCGAAATCTTTAATTTTGTTTATGCTTATAATAGAAATTTAAAAGTATGTTTTTTTACCTAAAATTGTATTTAACCTTTATTATTCAACTATTAAAAAATATTTTACATACTTGAAAGGTAAATTTTTGTTTTGAAAACTTGGAAAACACTTTACTCCTTCTAAGCTAAAGCTGCAAAAAGCCCACATACTTAATGTTTAGGAGAGGGCATTTAAGCTTCGAAAGGTACTGAATCGTAATCCGTTCGTAATCCGTTAGAATTGATCTGTAAGCCAACCTGTGACTAGCCAGTATTGGATATAGGTAAAACAAAGCAGTTTTGGAACACGCGCAATTGCGTGATTTTTTCATTTAATGAACAAACGTTTTTTATTTTACATTTCCAGCAAAATTGCATTTCTAATAAATAACAGGGCGTCTATTGCGTGTCATATATTTGACAAGAAATATCAAATTAGCATACCATTTTGCGATGGGCGTGGCAATCAGCTGTTCGGTAACTGCAACTGAAACTGAAACAACCATTTTCCAGCGCCAATGTGAAAGTAAAAAGCTCTAACGCTACTCTTTGTCCCTCTCTCTCTTTGTCCCTCTCTCTCTCTCTCTCTTTTTGTCCCTCTATCTCTCTCTCTCTCTCTCTCTGTCCCTCTCTCTCTCTGTCTCTTTCTATCTCTCTCTGTCCCTCTCTCTCTCTTCTCTCTCTCTCTTTCTCTCTCTCTCTCTCTCTCTCTCTCTTGCTCTCTCTCTCTCGTTCTCTCTCTATACCCAACTCTTTCTCTGTAAGCATTCTATCTATGTCAACAGTTCTACTGACAGAGATCGAAGTTTATGTTAATGTTACACATTCTCATTATATTTTTCTGTTGAAATCAATTGAATTTGTATTTATAATTTCCGGTTTTAGTCCATATTTTTGGACTCTATTAAGAAATGTAAATGGTTGCACTGCAGTTCTAAAATATTTGGTTATGTTAAATGTAGCTAGATTATTTACAACAATTAATAAAATAAAATTTACATATGTCCTGGCCCTGTTTTTTGTCGCTTTATTTAGGTTTCAACCACATTACATTTGCACTTTTTAATAATAAACATATCATATACTACGTCCTTCACCCGTTTACAAATAAACATACACAATAAAAAGCAATTTCACAATTTGTATACATTACTAATTTATAGCTTATCAGACTAGTGCTGCCAATTTTTGAAAAGCAAAAGAAAGTATAAACAACGGATGAAATGCTCGCCGATATTATAACAAATTTCATCGCTAGGAATTCAATAACTTTTATTTCTCATCCTCAGTGTTTTCGTAGATGCGCATATTTTCGAACATTTGATCATAAAGCAGCCGTCGAGCATCCACGCCCCAAAGGAAGTCCACATGATTGAAGGCCGGATAATCCACGAGATAGTTAATAACGACATTGGGCAACTTAAGGTAGAGCCTAGTCATATCCCCGGGCTGTGACATCCAATCGTTTGGACCGCAATACAAAGCCACCTTGGCCCTGACATTTTCCAGCTTATAATTGGGCGGAGTGAAACTGTTGTACATTATCCGATTCTGCAGCATGCCGTAGTCAAACTTTTTAAAGTTGTTAAGTGCCCGCATCTGGCTGAAGTGCATTATTTGCTTGGTTGAGGCTCCAGCGGGTACATGCCCCAGAATCACCGGCAACATCGTCTCATTCAACTGATATTTGTCAAAGCCCACGAACAGGAAGAGCGCATTCGTGCAGATCTTCGTTGCGAGGGGCGATCCATCGCAAACCGCCTCACTGACCATATCAACAAACTCGTTGTTTGGTAAAAATTCAAATACACCCAGCAGCTTTAGTAGAATCTGAAAGGGTGAAAGAGAGTTAACATCGAAGCAAATGTGATGGCGATTTTAGCGAGAACTTACACTTCCGGGTATTTTCGTTGCACCAAGGAAATTTATGATAGGACTCTTGGAATACTCAAAAAATGCAACTGGCGCCAAGGCCTGCATAAAAATAATCTTCTCCATATACTCGGGTCGCTCACTGCCCATAATCCAGAAGGAAGTGGTGCCCTGAGAGTGTCCAATGTAGTGAAGTTGACTGAACCCCGTCTTATCGAGTATGTAATCAATAGTGCTTGGCAAGTCGAATATGCCCATTTCGTGAAATGTGAAATCCCAAAATTTCTCTTGGATATCCGAGTAATTGGCATGTTTCTTGGCGTACGTATTGCCGCGCACATTGCCCATCCACACGTCGTAGCCCTGGTCGTAAAGCAAATAACCTATGGAGAGTGACATCAGAATTAAATTGCATTATGGGGGATTTAAAGGTTACGCACCCAGTCCCTTATCGGGACCCATTATCACCCACGTGGCAGAGCAATCCAACAGACCATGCATCAGCAGGACAGGCGTCGCCTTGGGTCGTGCAATGCGGTGGATAGTGAGGGTGTAACCATCTTCAGTCTCCACCGCATGACTTTCCGCCGGATAACCGTATTTCTCAATCAGCTGAAACTATAGAACAAAGCATTTGAGAGTGTAAACAAAAGTTTCACAAATCTTTCTCTAAATTACCTTTAACTTACCGTATCAAGATTAGAATCTTCTTCAATGTGATCACCAACGGAGAGGGTCACAGACAGACATAGCCATATTAGAAATCCAACTTGACAAGACATGTTTTTACCGCTACAATACCAAAAAGTATCAGACAGTTACAAATTCTCATTAGTTATATAACTTTGAAATTGGAGAGTTAAGTATCGTCGAGAATAGTAATGAATACTACAAATATGGGTATATTTTATATATTTCTTATTTTAAATTTATATTTTTTTTGCATCTTCATCATTATTAATAAAGTTCACTAAAGCTTAATAAATACACTTAAAGTTTTGTTGTATTATGTTTTTTCGAACATTGTAAATATCCTTAAGTTTGGGTTGTTTTTAGTAGAATTTATCCTTAAGGTTTGATTTTTACCCTTGAATAGCTACAGGGAAATTGCACTCCGTTCAACTTTACAAATTTTAACCAACTGAACCATATTTTTAGTAGTCAGCCACTTTTATAGCAACTATTAAACACAATTCGATACACATAAAAAAAACATCTTCACCGCTCAGCTTAAAAGCTTTTGATTTACCGTAATTAGGCGCTTTTACAATTTTTTCTGGTCATAAAATCATGGAAATACCCAAAGGGTAAGCAAGTAAAGTTACTATGCCAAAAAATGTATTTAATGTTTGGTAGTCCGCAGAAAGCTAAGAATGTGCAACTATATCTATATATAATCCATTACGTTTGATCTGGTAACTAATCGGTGACAAAACAGCAAAGAAATCCGACAAACAATGAAATTCGTCTGATGTCCATGAAAAAGTAGACAGTGAAATAAATTTGTTAATTAAAATGTATAAATAAATAATAGAAATGTCAAATTATTGACTGCTTGTTGTTTGCAAAACTGCTAAAATTAACTTAATATCATTGCATGAACAATAAAAAAATAAATAAATATACATCACCAATTTCTTTCCATAGGCAATTTCAAAAACGCCCTAGCATATGCAATATTTACAATTTCAGCCTAAAAATATTAACGAAGTGGCAACACACAAACAACATTCGCAATTCATTTAAAAGTACAATTAATTGTAGTTATTTAACTTAATAAATCATAGAAAACAAATGTTTTTATTTTCTTCACAGACAGCACTACTGTTAATTAAGAAATATTACATTACTGCTTTAAGTTATTTTCACTTTATTAAATTCATGATGAATTACAGGTCAAGTTTCTTATTTAGGAGAGCACTTAAAAAAGCTGTTGAGCTAATTGTATAAAAAATAAAAAGTACTTTAGTCGAGCTTGAGCGACTTGAGGTACCCTGAACTGAGCTTCAAATTGAATATTCGACCTGGACTTGCCCTTTACACACCTCAGTCACAATAATACACAAACACAAAATTAATTTTTTATTAACTGGGTTTATTGCGTATATGCAAGAAAGTAACTTTTCAAAATAATCGTTTAAAAAAATTAAAGGATAAATGATCAACTCTAATATGTGCCTGATGCCTGAAATAGATTATAGATTATACCCTATTCTTACAGTGAAAAGAGGCTCGACTGAGTTCCTCTATTTAATCACGAGCATAAATGATTGAAAATCACTTGCAAAGGTATATCAATTATCACATGCAATTTGTTTTATTCTAAGCTTTGCACAATCAATAAATATTCAATATATATACATAAATGGCCAATTGCTTGCATTGAGCTCATACTGTAAGTATAGTAACTAGGCTAAATGGATATTTTAAAATCCATATTTATCAGTTAGTAGTATCAATGGTATTATCATTATCATGCAAGCGCATGTTCTGAAGCATATGGTTCCAGAGCAGTTCACGTGCATCCACACCCCAAATGAAGTCCAGATGATTGAACTCCGGATAGTCGACCAGATATTGGGACACGACATTGGGCAGCTTCTGTCGCAGCGCCGCAACATCCGTCGGCTGGGCTAGCCAATCGTTTTGGCTATAATACAGGGCGACCTTGGCCTTGACATTCTCCAGCTTGTAGGCCGGCGGGGTGATGCTGTTGTAACGCCAGTGATTTCTCAGCCAGCCATAGTCGAACTGTCGAAAGTCGCCGGATCGCCGCACCTGGCCAAAGTGCTGCATTTGCTTGGTGGAGGCACCGGCTGGTGCATGCCCCACCACAACAGGCAGCATGGTCTCATTCAGCTGCGACTTATCAAAGCCTGTGGTTAGGAAGATCACATTCGAGCAGATCTCCTTGGTTATTGTGGTCTCGTCGCAAATGAGCTGATTGAACATCACAATAAACTCGTTTTTGGGCAGAAACTCATGGACGCCAATCAGCTTGAGCACAATCTGCAAAAGGTGCGCGAAGCAACTATAAGTAACCGCCATGAGAATCGCATAGAAGAACTTACGCTCACCGACATGTGAAACTCGGCCAGGAAATTGACGACAGGACTCTTGCAGTGCTTCAAATATGCCACTGGCGCCAGGGCCTGCATCAATATGATCTTCTCCATATATCCGGGTCGCTCACTGCCCATAATCCAGAAGACGACGGTGCCCTGCGAGTGCCCAATGTAGTGCAGTTGGGGAAAGCCCGTCTTATCGAGTATATAGTCGATTGTCTTTGGTATATCGTGCACGCCCATTTCGTGAAATGTGAAGTCCCAGAACTTGGCATGCAGATGCGTGTACTTTATATGTTTTCTAGAATACGTATTGCCCCGCACATTGGCCATCCAAACATCGTAGCCCTGCTCGTAAAGCAGGTAACCTGAATTAAAGTCGAATATTAGAGTTGATCAATTTTGAACTGAATTTCGTATTACATACCCAGTCCCTTATTGGGACCCATCATCACCCACGTGGCCGAGCTGTCCAATAGACCATGGACTAGGAGAACAGGCGTAGCCCCAGGCCGTGCAATGCGGTGCAGGGTTAATATGTACCCATCGTCGGTTGTTACCGTATGATTCTCCGCCGGATAACCATACTTTTGAATAAGACTATACTGTGGGCAGGAATAAAAGAAAATCAGTTAGTGTAGGTACAGGAACGGTTTTCTTGTGGGATATCTAAGATTAAATACTCTTAAGAACATTACATACTAGCTTTATAATTTTATAATCTAACCTTTATCGCTTTTTAGGTATTATTCCACTGTTGACATATGATATTATTTTATCTAATTTATTTATTTATTTAGTAATTTTCTGTTTTTAAAACCAAATCATTTCAGAGTGATTTGATTAGAAAATAACTTTTTTTTAAGTAACATGTTAAATAAAATCATATTTTCTAACAAGCTAACAAAATTAAGCCAATATCGAACAAATGTTTCTTAATTAAAATTCACGCTAATTTAAATCAACAATGCGCAAAAAGCTCAAGTTAAGCTCAGCAGTAAATAAATCTGGTCATACTGAATAAACTAACTTTTACGGATAATCAATCATAATTATATTTTCCATTTATTGTTTAATTTTATTTAACAATAAATAGGGGATTTTCTAAATATTGTAGGCATATATAATCATTTAATAATTACATTAAATAAATAATATTTTGAAATAAAAAAAATGTATATAGCAAAATAATTTTTTTTGAGAATATACATAAAAATATATACATTTTTGAAATTAACTTGTACTTACCGTATTCAAATGTGAATCCTCCTGTATATTGGGATCCACATTATTATCAATTTGCACATTGCTTTTAACCGTTATGGAGCGACCCAGCAAAGACGGGGTCTTGAAGTTCACATTGAACAGCGTAACATTGCCAAACAGGAACGAT
The DNA here is from genome assembly GCA_035043565.1 of Drosophila robusta. Taxonomy (NCBI): domain Eukaryota; kingdom Metazoa; phylum Arthropoda; class Insecta; order Diptera; family Drosophilidae; genus Drosophila; species Drosophila robusta. The sequence goes on along the minus strand of JAWNMW010000583.1, from coordinate 2,664,720 downwards.
AAATCCGCATTGCTCTCCGGTGGAACCAGACACAGGAACAGCGTAAAAAGCAGCAGCTGCTTCAACCGCAGCGTTAATGACATTTTTCCTATATATATATATATATGTGTATATATATAATTGAATTTATATATAGTGTGTACTAAATGACTTCTATTGCTGTGATCGCTCTGAGGCACAAATGTTGACTGCCGATGCGTTGATTGGGCTGCGAGAATGAAACTTTGTCACGTTATATGAAACTGTGAAACATATGCGACTATGCTGATTACGGCGTATTTTCATGTTCGTATTTGTGTATCTGTGTGTAATACTTTCAATTGAATCACCGAAACGCACAAAAGCAAAAATAACAACAGTAAATATTGGTCAAGTGCGATGATAACCCCCCGGCCGAGTCTTCGTCACCAACTGATAAGCCCTGAGTCCGGCTTGAGATTATGATTAGACGATGCTCTTGAGCTCTCCTTACGGCAATACTATACTATACTATATATTCTGCAGTCTTGACTTTGACTTGGCTTACGCACGCGACTTCCAAGGCGACTAATCGGCAAACGGAACTCCATGTTCTGAACTTTCAGCTCGCAGGTCAACGAAACGTAAATCGCGACTGCGTCGTTCGTGGGGGGCAAGGGGCGTGTCTCCAATTCCCTGACAACTTGTCAACAATGTCAAGTTGCCAGGCGAATTGGCGTGCGAGTTACATAAGTAAACAAAAATATTTCTCTCTATCTACCTCTTTGGACTCGTGTATACACTTCAGCACTTTATTTACTTAACTTCGATTTGAGAGTGCGATTCGTTCCGTCGACAATTTCAGACTGAATCGCAGCTTGCTTTTCTTGCCTTGATTTGAACTTTGTCTGGGCACTATTATATTAATTACTTGTTTCCGACCCACACACTTTGTATCTGCCCAACCAGTCCCAAAACTCATCTCTGAACCTCAAAGCAAACTCGTATATCTCGCAGCGTCTCTTAATGATTGTTGTGTTAGCTACTATTTAAAAAAAAATAAAAATAAAAACAACAATAGGTATTGTGTATCTTATTATCATATTGAGCACTACGTCATTGCTATGACGTTCATTGTGTTCATCGCTTGAGCTCTCAAAACTGGTTTACAAACCTGACCTAATAATCGCATTATGCGTTTTGGAATCTTCATATGTTGGTTTGTTTGATTGGCGATAAGGTATTTTATTATTTTCATTTCTATTTAAGTATGTTAGAAAAACAAAGTCCAAAGTTAATACATAAAATGAGCGCTCAAATTATTCAAAAAAACAAAGGGCAACCTATTTATAAAGCCCAAATCTGGATGACTTCTGCATACGCTGCAAAAATATACCTGAAATATCAGAAATAAGAAAAATTGTCCTAAAAATATAAGGCTATTTTAAGATAAAATAAAATAAAAAAAGATAACAAGGCATAACATATCATCTTAACAACTTTGATGATGTGAAAAAGTACTGGAATGTATAAGAAATTGGTTTTAAAATTATTTAATCAATATTGTGATCAAGTAATTATATTTTTTTAAAATAGGTATACATTTTTTGTTAAGAATACATGAAGTTCGTTATTTAAAACATTTCGCCATTTTATCATTTTTATAAGTATCAAATTATCATGTTGATTTATTTGTATTGTATTGCTTTTCATCTTTACACAATATTTACGCATAATTGTGAATATAAATTGCTTGAATTTAGTGTATTTGCTCTAAATAAAATGCGTGTAAGCCGATTGGAAGAATTAAAAAAGTAAGCTGTTGAAAGAGGATATATTCCGAGTTCAAGGCTTTAATGTTTTTCAAAATTAAGCCACTTTTAACAATTACATATTATTTCAAAATTGTATCATATTAAATTAGTACTTAAAAATATGTCAAAATGAAAAGACATTGGCATTATTATTATTGCTATAATTCATATTACTTACTTGGCTTCTGGTTCATTACATTTGTTTACAAAAATATAGTATAGTATAAAATATCGAATAATAACATAAGCTTTAACAAATGTTCAAAGCGCCTTTCTTAACCTTGCAATACTAGATTACATTGGCGCCAAAGAAAATACATTCCTGATAATTTTAAAGTATGATGTGTTTGTTTACGCTGATATTAGAAACAATTAAACTAATATTATGCAAGTCAAGACAAAGAATTGGTGATTAATTATGATTCATCGTAACGGAAACTCAATTTGTTAATACTTGAATTCACTCGATTCTTAGCTCACCGAGCAGAGCCGCAACTCATTCAATATAAATGAGGCACCAGTCTGTAAAAAACGATTAAATTTTGTTATTAGCCCGGCCAAAGTGCAGGTAAATATGACTACAATGTTTATGCGATTATTGTTTTTCAATTGATCACAATTTGCTGATAAGTTAGTACCCAATTATCAGAGGGCTATTCATAGACCACACAAAATTAAATTTAGAATTTGTCTATTTACAGCACACACACAAGCACGCAAATTCACAAAATGAAATAATATGCAGTCCACATATTTGGCGAGTCGAAATTTATGCATGAGAAGCAAGTGAATTATACGAACTCCAAAAACATTGCTGAATGCACGCTTATCAGAGTGCACACACACGCACACACACACACACAGCTGAGTGTTATTCAATTATGAAATGTAGCTTATTTTGCATTTATGCAGAGCGCAAATATTCAGCTGCTCAGATACTCGCTGGGTAACTCACAGTTACACAAAATGCAAATACATGCACACATACAGAAATGACTTGACAATGTGCAGTTCATTAACTCAAGCAGCATATAAATTGATGCATGTTGTCAGTGTTATTGTTAAGTCCCTCAGTGCAATATTTCTGCAGCTACTTATAATTAGATCTTAAACACATTTAGTTGAAAACGTTGTATGCATTTGTTGGTAAAGCGGCATGTTGCTAAGCCCAAATGTTGCCAAGGCATGTTGCGTGTAATAATTAACGCATTTCATTTTACAGCCGCAGTGTTGTATATTTAAATTTATTAATGAAGTGGGTTGTTGTTAAGCCCAAATGCTGCAAAGGCATGTTGTGTATAATGTTTAATGTAATTTGTTTAAGAGTCGTAAACTGCTGTATAAATGTTACCAAACTCAAGCGTTAATATAAATAGTTCTCCTTTATTAATACAAAATTAAGTTCCTGTTAATATTTTTTTTACTGTATTTTAATCGTAAACAGTATGGAGCTAGGCAATGTATATATAAACGTTACCAACTCGCATCGGTATTATTGTTTGTCAACAATATATAAGTGCTGGCAACACATTTTGTTTCTGGTAGCATGTTGTGTGCAACATTTGTTATCGCTGGCATTAAACTATTTAAATGAACCCAAATAACAGGATCTACTTGTCATAACTATTTTATATTCAGATATTGCCAATGATAAAATGTATTTCAATAAACGCTGCAAACCTTAAATGTTTATGCTAATGTAATTAGCTACTCTGTCAAATGTTGGGGTATCTCTTCAAATTTAAACAGCCATTTCATATCCAAATTTTTCTCTGTTTTCGCGTTATTTACAATGTGGTTGACCATTTAAAATTTCACATAGCCAAATATCTCCGACCGAATCAAAGCGCACTGAAAGCCACTTGATGTCATGACATTTTGCATTTTTAATTCGACTCATGGGATTGACAGCAGCTGCAGCCACCAAAAACCGCAAACAATTGCTGACAAATAGAGTCCATGCCAGTGGCGAAATTTTAACCCAATAAACAAATGGAACTAGAAATACTTAAGAGAAATTGACTTAGTTACAAAGTTTCTGTTTTTTGATGAAACACTGAAAAGAGTGGAGCAAGAAATAGAAAGAACAAGAGAGGGAGGGAGAGTTGATGAAATTCACTGATTCAGGATTTCAAAAAATGTTCAAAACTCTTGGCATTTTATTTGTCAATGAAAGTTGCCGAAAGGACTTAAAGTTACGCAGTTTATCAAATATCACAAAAATCGAGTTGAGCTGAATACACAACGAACAAAAACGCTTAAGTTTTCAAACTTTTCTGTCAGCAACACAAGGCTTTCACCAACAGAAGACAACTGACAAACAGATCTTAAAATTGGCGAACTATTGGTGTGCATTACCCATTATGCCAGGGTATCTAAAAATCAACATAAATTATAAAAAATGTACAGTGGTAAATGAAAAAAAATCAATTTACAATTTTAACTGATTTTAAGAGCAATAGCAATATGCCAAATTTATATATGTATATATATATATATATATATTATTCACATTAATTATGACTGTAAAACGTTGATTTGCATCACACCTTTAAATGTTAATTAGCAAATACTTCTCCCCTTTCCAACCAGCAAGGTTCGGATTGTGCCCAAGACGGGTATCAAAGCCATTATATAATCAAAATATCTGTGATAAAAACAATATTAAAGAAAAGTGAAGCATTTTTTAAAAGAAAAAAGTTAAATACAAAATTTAAGCTTTCAAAAATATTTTTTTAAATACGTAAGTGGTTTTATTGAACTATTTTTTCTAATATACACTAAACAATTTTAAGTTGAATGATTTTTATTTATTTTATATAGCTTTACATTTTTTTTACAATTATAATACTGCTTTACATTAAAACTCACCAATAGCTAACATGCCGCAGATGTCAGGTAATCAGTTAAACCCTTCAGTGGCAACATCTGCGCCTATTTATACAAATAATTAACTGTCAACTGCAGAAGCCGAAAAAAATGGAATTTGCCTCCCTACCACGCGACGCACCTTGAGTACTCAAAACGATCACAACAACAATCCCTACACACACACACACACACAATTATAGGCAATTTTTGCAGGCGCTACGAGAAATGTGAAAAATGAAAAATGAAAAATATAAATAAAATGTTGCTGAAGGGGGCTGTAAAAAATGTGCGAGAAAAATGATTTTTGCACGCCTCGGCGACGTTGACAGGCGCAGGGTGACGTTTGAGGGCAAGGGTGACGGGTGGGGAGGGGGAGGACGACGGAGTGACGACTCCAGCTGCCAGTGTCATTAACTCGACAAACCGCTCGACGACATCGCAATGCGAGTTATGCGTTTAAGTAGAGCGGAAGTGCACACGCAGAGCAACAACTCAAAAAGAGAAAAAATAATAATAATAATAATAATGTTAAGGCATTCGTTATGTCAACAAGCAACAATGAGGGACAGAAGGAGAGAGAGAGAGAGAGAGAGCAGCAGCAATCCCGTTATGCGCGTTACATCACTCACTTTGAGTTCTTTTCTGCTCTTTCTAGTCTTCCTTTTGCATTTGTGTTTGTAATTGCAGGAGTCATAAGTCGCCTAACGACTAAGTTACAGCTTTGCGCTCCCCTTCTCTTTGTTAATGAAGTACACCTTCCACCCCCACCCCCCGTTCCCCCTGCGCCAAACTGCAGTCAAACGACAAATGTTTCGTTTTCTTGTGGGCAAAAACAGTCACGGACGTATTTGGAGTCGGGGAATTGCTGGGAAAGTCTGTTCTGCTCTGGAACCTCTTGTGCTTTGTGGCACGTTTCGCCTTTGGCGCGCCCGTCCTTCCATCTCTCTCTCTCTCTCTCTCTGTTTTCCCTCTCTCTCGCTCTGGCACACAAATTTTGTGCTTCGCTGAATTTTAAGTGGCAAATGCGTTAATTGGGCATTAAATGTAACAACGATATTTTTGCAGTGTTTGAGAGCTTTGAAGTTAATGAGTACTAAGCTTTTTTCAGTGTATTTGTCAACATTGCCTTAGGGTATACAAATTTCGAGCTACGACGGTTTTAAGATAAGATCTCGCAACTTTCGAAGACTTGAATCAGGACTTTATTGTTCAGTTGCTTTTATCAAAAAAAAAAAAAAGAATCATATAAATTGTCTTCAATCCAAAATATTCGATTTTCAATTTTTCAATTAACTTGTACTTTCTGACCTCCTATGAACGCTTTTAAAGCATCTAATCAATATTAAATTCATCTCGTTTTTTATATATTGTATAACTTGACAGCTACAACTGCCACATGTGCGTTAATCGATTAAAATTTCAGCAGAGTTGACTCAAAAAATCGACACAAATTTTTTTTTACTTTTTAAACTTTTTAAGTATATTTTGCTAAGTTTGCTATTTTCTTTTTAGTTTTCAATCATATTCTAACTCTAAGCAGTCTTTTTGGGCCTTGGATTGTTTGTCATTATCTAAAAAGTCTCAAAGTATAATGCGTTAAAAAATGAATGAAGTGTGTGTAGAGACAGAGTTTAGGGTATGGGTATAAAAAATATTAAAAGTATTTTTTTGATAAGCCTTCCTAAATTTAAGGCCTTTATTTTAGCCACGTATGGTCACACTATATTAGTGATTTTTGCCTTTGTATTGTTGTTGCTGAAAGGTATAAAAGGCAGCACATCAGTTAAAAAATATCAATTAATTCCCGGATCTCGTCGGGAGAACTTCCTTTTTTTTTGAGTATATACAGATAATTTTTTTTCTATTTTTATTTTGTTCTTTTTTTTTTTTAATTTAAAATTTTTTTTGGTGTTTGATGCGAATAAGAAAAAACAAAGATTATTTATTTTTTGAAAACTTTATTTTTTGTCGGGCTTCACAAGTAAGACGGCTCTAAATACACGACGATTGGCCAGGTATTTATTTTTTCTTATTTTGTTAAAATTTTGAGACTTCTGCATTGGGGGCCTTCAAAAATAGAAGGCCAAGTTGGTATTTTTTAACTTTTTTTTGTCGGGCTTCACAGATAAAACGGCTCTAAATACACGACGATTGGCCAGGTATTTATTTTTTCTTATTTTGTTAAAATTTTGAGACTTCTGCATTGGGGGCCTTCAAAAATAGAAGGCCAAGTTGGTATTTTTTAACTTTTTTTTGTCGGGCTTCACAGATAAAACGGCTCTAAATACACAGATAAAACAGCTCTAAATACATGACGATTGGCCAGGTATTTATTTTTTCTTATTTTGTTAAAATTCTGAGACTTCTGCATTGGGGGCCTTCAAAAATAGAAGGCCAAGTTGGTATTTTTTAACTTTTTTTTTGTCGGGCTTCACAGATAAAACGGCTCTAAATACACGACGATTGGCCAGGTATTTATTTTTTCTTATTTTGTTAAAATTTTGAGACTTCTGCATTGGGGGCCTTCAAAAATAGAAGGCCAAGTTGGTATTTTTTAACTTTTTTTTTGTCGGGCTTCACAGATAAAACGGCTCTAAATACACGACGATTGGCCAGGTATTTATTTTTTCTTATTTTGTTAAAATTTTGAGACTTCTGCATTGGGGGCCTTCAAAAATAGAAGGCCAAGTTGGTATTTTTAAACTTTTTTTTGTCGGGCTTCACAGATAAAACGGCTCTAAATACATGACGATTGGCCAGGTATTTATTTTTTCTTATTTTGTTAAAATTTTGAGACTTCTGCATTGGGGGCCTTCAAAAATAGAAGGCCAAGTTGGTATTTTTTAACTTTTTTTTGTCGGGCTTCACAGATAAAACGGCTCTAAATACACAGATAAAACAGCTCTAAATACATGACGATTGGCCAGGTATTTATTTTTTCTTATTTTGTTAAAATTTTGAGACTTCTGCATTGGGGGCCTTCAAAAATAGAAGGCCAAGTTGGTATTTTTAATCTTTTTTTTGTCGGGCTTCACAGATAAAACGGCTCTAAATACACGACGATTGGCCAGGTATTTATTTTTTCTTATTTTGTTAAAATTTTGAGACTTCTGCATTGGGGGCCTTCAAAAATAGAAGGCCAAGTTGGTATTTTTTAACTTTTTTTTGTCGGGCTTCACAGATAAAACGGCTCTAAATACATGACGATTGGCCAGGTATTTATTTTTTCTTATTTTGTTAAAATTCTGAGACTTCTGCATTGGGGGCCTTCAAAAATAGAAGGCCAAGTTGGTATTTTTTAACTTTTTTTTTGTCGGGCTTCACAGATAAAACGGCTCTAAATACACGACGATTGGCCAGGTATTTATTTTTTCTTATTTTGTTAAAATTCTGAGACTTCTGCATTGGGGGCCTTCAAAAATAGAAGGCCAAGTTGGTATTTTTTAACTTTTTTTTTGTCGGGCTTCACAGATAAAACGGCTCTAAATACATGACGATTGGCCAGGTATTTATTTTTTCTTATTTTGTTAAAATTTTGAGACTTCTGCATTGGGGGCCTTCATAAATAGAAGGCTAAGTCGGTATGTCTTTGAGGAGAGGCTAAGTTCAGTTTATTTCTGTTTTTTAGATATCAGCATGATATAAATGTCGTTATTCCTGAGTTTGATTTTAAGGTGTCGACAAATGTTAACTACAGCAAGCGAGGAAACTAATTTACACGAAAAAGTTTTTTTTTTAAATCAAAACATAATAAACTTCAGAACGTATGTAAGACACAGACGTGTAGATTGAAGCATTTTCAAATGCATTGGGCCATAATCTGGCACAAAATGTGTGTTTTAATTCGAAAGATTTGGAAATCAGAAGGACGAATGTTGAGTGCGGTGCATTGACTATTAAATAATTTGGATCTTCTTTTCTGTATACTTTTTTCCTTGTACCCTGATTTTTATTTACAAAGCTACATACATATGTACTTATATATTCAGCTGATTGCTAATAATATTCATTAGCAAAAACTAACTTATAAAATTGTAGGAGGATATTGTTGAAAGGGCTTAGTTTGGAGGAAAGAGTTTTCATTATCAGCTAAACAAATATAATAAGCATGCAAAAAAGAGAATTGTCACGACTGGATCCACACAGTGCTGCTTATTTCTGTTATCGGCTATTGATAAGCCAGGTGTATTTTTTTTTTTAAGTTCCTTTTTTAGTTTGGCTTCGCAAGTCAGATGGTCCTAAATACATGTGTAGCCAAAATTTTATTTTTTCCTATTTTCATAAATGGAAGGTGAAGTCGGAGCCTTTGAGCGAACGTTGGTTGAATTTATTTGTGTTTTAGATATCAACATGATATAGATATTGATACTCCTGAATTTGATTGTATTTCCTTGCCTTTGGTAGAATTTTGGTATTGTAGAAAATGTAACCAACAAAGATTAATTAATTAAATCTTTTTTTACTCTTTTTTTCTTTTTACCCTGATTTTTATGTATAGAAACACAAATACATATGTATTTGTATGTTCAGCTGATTGTTAATACTTTCCATCAGCAAACACCAGCTTAGGGTATAAGTAACTGCTTAAATAGCAGGATTTTGTTGAAAAGGCTTAGTTTGGAGGGAAGAGTATTTTATCAGCTAAATGAATATAATGTGCGTGCAAAAGAAAAGAATTGTCTCGACTGGGTTCTCGCAGTGCGACAGGTACTGCCTGATTCTTGTATCCTTGGGGTCCATCCCCCCCCCGCACACACGTACGAGTATCAATTTCAAGAGATTTATGCGCTCGGCAAAAGGCCATAAAATATTTATTGTTTTATGTTGCATGTTGGCAATGATAAGCAGCCGATAAGACCAAGGGGCAACCCCAGAAACGAAGCAGAAGCAGAAGCGGGAGCAAAAGCAACAGCTGAATATTGACGCACACAGGATACGCGGGCCATGTAATGCGATACGCAGGCGGAAGGGATAACGCAGCGGCACACGGGGATACATAGCATGAAATATTACCTTTAAATAAGAATTTATTTTCATGGCACTTTGGAAATTTAAATAAGAAATGCGAACGCAAAATACAGCGATTTCTCTTGTATTTTCGGGTTCTTCGAGGATTCAATTCTAAATGCAAATGATATGAAAGTCGGATACTCTGCAGCTGGTAGTCTGGTGTTGGGGATTAAATCCAGCCAACGACATCAGTACATTCTTTACATGTACAGGGAATCTTCTAGTCGAGCTCCTTCCTTATTTGATTAATTCTGGTTTTCTTCTTTTTTTTATTCATTTCTCGTTTTTTACTGATTTGTTGTCATTCTGGAATCTTCAAGTCCCAGCTATGTTGACGGGTGCTGCCAACTCTTCATTATTTTATTTCCGATCACATCGGCTATCGACGAGGATATTGCAGGCTGTGGCTGGAGACGAAGGCAGGAACAAGGCGTGGCAAAAATGTGTTTTCCTTTTTTTTTTTGAGAAAGAAAGTGTTCAAAGTATAGACAGATATTTGATGCGAACAAGAAATAGCATCAGGTTAATTTTTTTATTTTTTGTTAAATATTTATTTCTTATTTTGGGACTTCTGCATAAATAGAAGGTGAAGTCGGTGTCTTCGAGCGAGTTTGGAGGAGTCTGGTCGGTGACCAGAGCGACTTTGTAGAGTCTAGTCGGTGTCTTCGAGCGAGTTTGGAGAGTCTGGTCGGTGACCCGAGCGAGTTTGGAGAGTCTGGTCGGTGTACCCGAGCGAGTTTGGAGAGTCTGGTCGGTGTACGAAATCGGCTTTGGTGGAGTCTGGTCGGTGTCTTCGAGCGAGTTTGGAGGAGTCTGGTCGGTGACCAGAGCGAGTTTGGAGAGTCTAGTCGGTGTCTTCGAGCGAGTTTGGAGGAATCTGGTCGGTGACCAGAGCGAGTTTGGAGAGTCTGGTCGGTGTCTTCGAGCGAGTTTGGAGAGTCTAGTCGGTGTCTTCGAGCGAGTTTGGAGGAATCTGGTCGGTGACCAGAGCGAGTTTGGAGAGTCTGGTCGGTGTACCCGAGCGAGTTTGGAGAGTCTGGTCGGTGTACCAGGTCGGGTTTGGAGGAGTCTGGTCGGTGTCTTCGAGCGAGTTTGGAGGAGTCTTGTCGGTGTCTTCGAGCGAGTTTGGAGGAGTCTTGTCGGTGTCTTCGAGCGAGTTTGGAGGAGTCTGGTGGCAGGCATGTCCGAGGTGTAAATATATTGTAGAGTGTGGGACTGAGAACGCGGCCTTGAACTCCTGCCTGGATTGGTAAATGTTGAATACCCGATTAGCCAGCCAGGACTTCATAAATTGAAAGTAGTGCGGAGAGACGGCGTATTTTAGCTTGTGGAGATGGACCATCTCGGCACGATAGGATAATATCATTATCCTCCTGAGGATGAGCCGTTCGAAAAGTTTAGCAAAAGGCGAGAGCAGACTGATGGGCCAGTATGAGTCCGGGCAGTTGGCTGCCTTGCCAGGTTTGGACACCATGGCAATTACAGGCATTTTCCATGGACTTCGAATTGGAAAATTTGCAGCAAAAACAGCGATGGAGATTCTGGTAGAATCTTCCCGGCGATTTTGTCAAAGCCCGGGGCTTTCTTCTGCCTGCGCCTGGTCTAGGACATATTCATTGGATGGTGGTGGCATTGGGCGGCTGTGCCCCAAACTGGAATAGTGGATTACACAAGATTGTAACAAATTTGAATGTACTGTTCAACTGATTTTTACGTCAAGGTTCCTTTGTTTCGAGTTGCAAATATAATGCTCAATAAAAAAGCCGTTAAAGTTGAATGCAATTAATTACAAGCCTTTTTTTATTCTGAGTATTTCAGGTTTTTCTTTTTATAGGGGTAACTTCTGTTCGATAAAGATGACCTGGAGAATATAATTCTTAGATGTGTCGAAAGATGACCTGGAGAATAGAATTCATTTTACAATACGCTGGGCCGCAATCTGGGCCTTCGTTGTATTAGCAATCTTGATGTCAACTTGGCGTTAATTGTGTTACTTTTTGTGTTGACAACTTTAAAAGTGTGTGGCAAGTCTAAATCGGTGAATAATAGTTTCGGACTAGTGCCGGGTCCCCCGCGACACGTCTGTAAATCCAGTCCAGATCGGGACGATCATCTACTTAACTAATATAATTTTGTTTGACAGTGTAAGTGTGGAAGATGTGTGCTGCAAAAGAAAGTAAGTATTATGATAATTCAGCATATTACAAAACTCATTTCAAAATATTTCTCTTACCTTTACTTTTAACTTTGCCAGTTGTTTCGGGTGGTGTATTCAAAGTTCTTAAAGAGCGATTCCCGATCGAAAGGCAGCCAAAATAGCCAATTGATTGATGTCGTGCTGTGTTGTGTCAACAACTCAGCTCACAGCCAGGGATAAACGCACAAACATCAGACATCGCCTTCCCCGGGCTTCGTGTGCCATTACCTGTGCATTGTCTCAGCTGCTGCCGTATTCAATCAGGTAATCAACTTGGAACTGATGCTGGGCTCGACGCACGCTGGAAAGTGATTATTGATTTAATTACACATCAAAGTGATGCCAAACGAAAACAAAGACGCCGACGTTGCAAAGCGAGACGTGGAGGCGTCTCCGTCGTGGCTGCTGCCTCACTACGTCAAAGTAATAAAATGCTAATGAATTAATTTTCGCAAGAACTTTGCAATAAAGTGAATATTTCAGCTCCAAGAAGAAAACCCCGACCCCAAGTGGAAGGCTTCAGTTATTTGCCGTGGCACTGAAGACGTAGGCTGCATTAAATTTAATGAAGTGTTATTAAATTTAAGCATCCAAATGAATTAGTCGTAACATTATTATTAAGCTCGCCTGTCGATGCATCAAAGTAAATTACACAAGCAAATGTGAGCTAGATGTCGACATGCCCTGTAAATAGGGTTAAAATATAGCACACCTAGTCGCAGTTATTATATTATAATATAGCATATTTTTTCTATAAAATATAACTTTATTGATAATTGTAAAATCTTTGTCAAATCTTTTAAATTATATATTACTTAATAAAGACAACTAGTATTCAACCATTGCATTTTTCTTAAGTGGCTTTAGCGACCTATTTGGTGGAAAATGCAAATTGTAAGGTTGCCTTCACCAAAACTTAAGCAGTTTATATTGCTATTTCAAGAACCTCACGATTCTATCATCAGCTGACTTATCTGCCGGCGCTGGCTCCGCACCAACTTGGAGGGAGTATATACATATATATTTTTTTATTGTAGTGTACCTAATACAAAGAGAACAGTGAGATATCTTGCGTGTTGCGAAATTGAAACATTGCTCTTTGCATTAGATATAGATGCACAACGCAAAAATAAAGCGGTTAAAAGAATGAAGGGAATTGGGACAGCGGAAAAGCAATTTCCTGTGCATTTTTTGATTTGTTTGCGCAAACACAAGGCATAAAACCAGGCGAATTGCGAGATGGCTGCGTGTATCTCAAAGATACATCGAATTTGGCTAATGCTAATGAAATGCACGCACCACTCGAGGGCTAGGCAAACAGCCAGGGGTGATGTAGTCTCAACAATGGCACTGAGCTCGTAAAAAAACTGGGCAACAAACGATAAAAATCAAAGAGCCCGACAAAAAAAGAGCCAACCATTCAATACACATCACAGTCCAACAAAATTCGCCTTTCCACTGACCGCAAAGCAAATTTTTCTTCTTCCACCAGATTTATGCGGCAATATTTGGCTTTGAAATCTTTGCCGGCAACACGCCCTCCTCCCTCGGGGCCAGTACAACCTGTAGCATTTTCATTGCGTTTTGGGTGAACTTTCTCGTTTCTATTTACATTTTTCGAGCCAACGCACTTTTTATCTTAAGCTTGAGCGAATGAGGTGTGGGGCGGGGGCCGTGACATCTAAATTTTAAATTGAAAATTGATTTTTGCCAATGTATCCGCTTTTCTTTTTCTTCTCGATTTTCCGACTGATTTGCTGTTGCGTTGCCATTGGTCAAATATTTTGCGATTGAATTCGGTTTTGGCCGCAGGTCCGATTGAAGAACGATTTTGCAAACGGAGACAACTGCGTGCTTGGGGAAGACGCACCAGAATTGGCATTTGGACATCATAAGTGCGCCTCACTGAATTTCCATTTGCTGTTTAAATGCACAATACAAGCAAAACGCTCAGTTGAACATTTCTGTGGCATACTTTCCAGCGTAAGAGAATGACGCAATGTTATTATTATACTCGTTCACGAAGTGAAAGAGTTTACCGGTACTCGTGTATACCCGCAGATACAGTATCTAGATTTTTTGACTACACACACTGAATATAAAATATTATAAATAAAAAAATATTTAAGAGCATATTGGAGTATTTTAAGCTTTTAATTTACTGTGAACGAGTATTGCGCAGTCGGTTATGGCCGTTGCTTGTTTTACTTACTTGTTTTTATTTCAATTTAATGTTATGATATGGGGAGTGAATATAAAAATATTATTCTGCTAAAGGGGGGCTAAATAAATACAAATATTGCGCAGCATATTCAATATGTTTTTGTCTGCGGCGGAATGTTTTTCTATCTCGATATATGGATATGTGAGAAATATGTTAAATATAAACTGCTCAAAAATATAATGAACATTTTTTTAAATTAACTTTAGTTAGCAGCCCAATCTCCATTGAATAATAGGTAACGATGATGTAATTTTTCTGGTACCAAGAAAAGGGCATGGTAAAAGATTGTTGTCTTTCATCAGCTGTCAACATTTTGTTCCTAAAATTTCACGAAATTACTTTAATTAAATCAATAAATAATTAAATCACAAAATACTCAAAGTAAAGTTTTTGTTATTTTAATAATACGAGTAAGTATTACTACTATTGGTAGTACAACGTTTCTTAGATTGATAACTGTATTTGGGAATTATATTGAGGATAAAAAATGTTTTTAAAACATTCATTTAGTTCTCAAGTTATAGAAGACCTAAAATAACAATTTCTTTCTTGGGCTTTAATATATTAATTCTACACAATATAACTTTATTTCAAGTAAATTAATAAATGTAAATTATTTATTAATCAATTCTTGGATTTTTAATATTCTGTACGCTTAGCTAAACCTTTGCCTTAAACTCAAATATAACTGCGGTGTCTTTGGTTCTATTGATTTTCTTGAGGCGGGAATTCTTATCACCACTTGCTGTAACAGTTAGCAAGTAAATTTGAAATAATATCAGGACAGTCTCCTGGTGATTGTAACTGGTGTGGCAACATGAAAAAACCCGGTCATAAGCCTATCAAAGCGTTTTTATTGGACTCGTGCACGCGGCAAGCCAAGCCCCCCTTAAACTGGGGGTTGGGTTCCAACCATAGACCCGAAAGCTCTGGGGGCAAAGTCGACGACAGTTTCGCGTGTGTTTGCACTTTTCCGGTCGTTTTTCTAGCTTTGTGGCCGCGTCTTGGCCGGGCTCGAAAGAGGGTTGGTTTTTCGGCTAAAATGTTTAGAAATTGATAGCGACGACAAATCATACGCGTACCTTGGCTTAGCTGCGAAGCCAACTGCATTTTTTTTTTTTTTGCCTTTTTTGTATTTACTGTTCGGGGTTGGCTCATAAGTTAGAAGCTCTGAAGTTATTTGTCGTCTTGCAACAATTTGCCGGCCTGCTAATAAAATTTGATAAGCCAAAGTGGAGCGCCAGACGCCACCCAGCCAGGCATAAAATGTTGCCCCACTGCACGCAAATTGGGGATAAATTTAATGCCGCAGCGACTGGCGTATAATACGCGAGGAGTGACAATGCCACCCTCCCCCAGAACAGCCCGCCCCCAGCCAGACGCCAGCCCCATATCAATTGGAGAGTTAATTTGTGCCCGGGGCATGCATAAAAATTGTGGCCAAATGCTGCCAGGACACGGGGGATTCAACGACTGCGTCTTCGTCCTGGCTGCTGCGTTCATTAGCCATAAAAATGTGTTTGCTCATCAGAGTTGGCGCTCTATATATTTTTTTACATTTTTTTGTATTCTCTCTTTGATTTATTCGATGTGTTTTGATTTGCGCCATTTCATTCTATTCTATTTGATGGTCGCCCCCGTGCTCCCTCCCCTTTCCCTATTGGCCATTTGCTGCATGCGAAATGCATTTTTGATGGCAGTTAATGGAGTTTTTACTGCCTTTGAAGCGCGCTTTATGGGAGACAAAACAGAACATTCCCCCACTCTCCCTCACACCCTCCTCCCGCCCCCACAGCCTAAGCTGACTTGGCATCTTTTTGTTTTACGTGTTGCGGGGGCAACAAAGTTGGTTGCGTCGTGCAAATGATTGAGGGTTGGCTTATTTTATTAAGGGCATCCAGACAAACAGTTTTTGGACTTCTCTTTGGGGGGTGGCGTCAAACTCCTAGTCTATAAAACAATTTTGGATGTTGTTTGCTGTTTGGTTTTTATAGCTATTAATAAATTAGATGTGTGTTTTTTTAATATTTATAATACTCATAAATAAAATGAAAGCAAATTTCTATTTAAAGCAGTTATTTAGTAATTTTGCAATTATTTGCATAACTCCGGCCATTCTTTAAGTATGCTATAACTTTTCAAGAAAGATCATTTTTTCAATAGTATAAATATATTGTTTAAAGTTAATGTTAAATGTTCTGCTAATTATTTTCCATGCTCCTTATCATTTTGTATGCAATAAAATATATTTTAACCAAATAAAAGGCGAACCCATGGGGATGTAATTTTTTTTAAAGAAAAAATTATTTTTATACGCTTAGAAGTTATTGCATTATCAAAGTTGAAATACCCATGGAAATGCAATTAAAGTTACTAAATTATTTGTTTTTGATATAACAAAAGAGCAGAACCTTTTCCTTTTTTAATCTGACGTTTGCAGATTTGTTGAATTGTTAAACATTAAAATCTGTTCAATAAACTTGTTTAACAATGTTTCCTCTCTCGTTGCATTTACAATTTTAGTAGCAGCCTTTTAGGCGCACACAGAAAATTAACTTTAAATCAGCAAAGCGAATGTAAAATCAAGTCAAATATTTGTGGAGCACACACACACATGTGTGTGTTGGAAATGGCAATTTCACGGCCAAGGCTTTGGCAAACACGAACATATTTACACACACACACACACACTTACTTACTTACACATGTATGTGTGTTTCTGCATAGCAAACAAAAACGGAAACGAACTTTTTTTTTGTGGGGCGGGGTTGAGAGTGTTGGGCTACAGGAAGTGGCACAGACTCTGGCAGGACACTTAAATGCTGTTCAAAATTGGATTTGTGCTGCTTAAGCAGCTGCCCCCGCCTCCTTGGCCCCTCCCGTTGTCCTTTCGCGCACATGCCGATAAAGGTTTTTATAGTTAGGCCTGCTGCCAGTTTGCCACAAGTCATGGCTCATCCTCAGCCTTTTGCCTATTTCCATGCTTTGCCCTGCCTTTGTCCTATTCCCCAGCTGCACATTAAGTTTTTTTCGCCAAGTGGCTGCGGAGTGCGGGCGACGGAAGGGGAGACAGGCGGAGCAAACTGAAGACTGTCCCTGTGTTTATGCTTATTTAAAAAAGTGGCAGCGCCTCGGAGTTTTGATTTGATAAAGCTGAAAGGAAAATGCTTAGAAAATGATAGCGAGTGCGTGTGTGTGTGTGCGCCCAGTTTAGGTGTCAGTTTAAGGCTGATAAAAACTCATGCTCCAGCCAGCATTTATGCAAGTCACATACGCACGAAGCTTTTAATAATAAAAACAACGAGCGCCTGTTATATGAAAACAAAGTAAGCGATGCGCAAGAGGAGTGTGCGTGTGGGTGTGGGTGGGGCGTGGGTGGCTTGGCGTGGGGATGGCGCCGGTTGTAGGGGGCAGGCAGGCGTAGGCACATTGCTGGGTAACAACTCATGGCTGTGCGTGTAAATGTCTTTATATGCGTTCGTGAGCAGCAGCGAAAGTAAAGCCCAAGTGAGAGTCCTTTTCGCAGCTGCTTTCATTGCAGCCACAAAGTACGCTACACACACACACACACACACGCACAAGTCGATTACACTTTAACCAAGAGTTTTCCTTATCAACAAAACCAAATCATACAAAAACCCCAAGCCCATACAAAATGAAAAGTAATCATTGCATTGGAGCTTGGGTAGCGAATGTGCTTATTAAACAAAATAAAAAATACAAAAAAAATACCTCCTTCCTGTATTTTGTTCAACAAGATAAAGCACTTAGCTGGCACATTTAAAGCAACAGTGTTTTTTTATGGATTTGCTGTGTTATTAAATATCTTTATTTAAGCTGTATCCATTAAAACTGCCAAAAAGGGGTAAAAGACAGAATGTTTAATGCACATTGTTGATCAGCATCAACATTCGAATCGCATTCGTTTCATGTCTGGCAGGGTATTAAATCGTCGTCTTGCCAAAGATGCATATAGTAGATAAAGATATCGTATTAAATTTATGAACAGTATCGAAAATAATTTTATTGTAATTTGATTTCATTTCTGTTTATTTTAATTTTTGTATTTCATTGTTATTAAATTCGTTTTTATTGGCGTCCGTTCTTGCAAAAACTATTATAATTTATATTAAAACGAGACGTTTCTGATCCTATAAAATGTACATGTTTGTGATCAGGACAGGACTTTGTCCATGTGTCTATGCAAATTAGTTGCTCAGATGAAAAACTGTTGTCATGAAACAGTGAAATATTTTTTCTATGAAAAGGCTTTCTTTGCAAATAAATATGAACCAAATGTGAATAATGTGGGCTTCAGTATGCATTTAACAATGAAATCAAGATATGATCAACAACCGACTACTCTACTATATAGTGCCTTTTATGTGGGAATTGAGTTCTTGTATAAAAACGCTGACTGGATCTTTAATCTTCGGCGCCCTGCAGATAATTGTTTTTTCCTTTTTCTGCTCAAGTTTTTAGCAATGTTAGCAGTCATGTTCTGAATTAAGATTACGAAAGAATTTCCTAAATTTTGATAAATTATAGAAATCATTGGAATGAACAATTTCGCAATATAAAGAAAAATTTATGGACATATATGAGAAATAAATACAATTAAATCTGTGATCACCTAATTTACGAAAGCCTGTTAATAAATTCAATTTCGAATAAATTCCCATATAATATTTAGTATACCTCACTTTTAGCTTTCTAAGAATTCGTAATGGAGTGAATTCGAACAGGAATCAAGCACATTTAACTTAAATCGAATCATTTACTTAAGCTATAAATTCAAGGGAGTAGAATATTGAATAGAGACTTCAGCTGTTGATAGGCACAACAAGAGGGACCACAGATGATGACATCTGAATAGATTTGATGCTCGCGACTGTAGGTGAGATTCTTGATGTTGGTGAACTTGGGCTGGACGACGCGCTTCAGCAGATCCCGAGACTCCAGAGCGTAGCACAGCTTGCCGCACAGGCACTTGGGCGCCTCTGAGATGAGTTCGATGAGTATGGCAGGCAGTGAGCTCGACGAATAGGGCAGCTTGTGGTTGCAGACAGCGCGTGCCGCCTGCAGCCAGAGCGGCGTGGCTGTGTGTGTGGCAGATGTGCGCTGCACCTGTGTTTGGGCGGCCTCCACATTGAAGCCCTTGAAGCAATTGCCCCACACGTCCAGCATATCAATGTGCAGATCCTCAATGGCGGCGGGCAGTGATTCCAATTTGTTGCTGGAGACATGCAGCGAGCGCAGCTTCTGCAGGCGGCGTATGGCAAATGGCAGGTGACGCAGCTTATTGTGATTGAGATTGAGCGTGACCAGACGCTCGTACCGGACCAAGGGCGCTGGAAAGTAGGTTAGTCCGTTGGCCGACAAGTCCAGTTCGCAGAGGGACTGACTCAGTTTGCTGCCGCGCAGCCAGCACCAGTCGTTCAGCTCACCCAGCGCATTGCCGCTCAGTTGCAGCGTGGTCAGCGGCAGGCGACCCAATTCAACCGGAATCTGCGGGGCATAAATGAGATATTCAATGATGAGTTAAAGGTATTTCAAATACCTTTGTTAGCTTGTTGGCGCTGACATCCAGCGTGGTTAGATTGCGCAGCGTGCAGATCTCAAAGCTCAGCTTCATCAGCTGGATATTGTTGATGGTCAGGGATTTGAGGGTGCGCGGGAAACCCTTAATCGGGTATTCGCCGCGTTTGTTGATGGTCATGCGCTGCTGCGGCTGTGCCTTCTGCGGTATGGCCGTTGTGGCAGCGATGTTCAGTCTCAGATTGATGGCATCCTTGCCCTCCATGCCCAGCTTCAGTGTTTGCAGGAAACCCTTCAGCTGTATGGGATCACATTTGATGAGCAGATTCTCTGCCGGCTGCTTGAAGCCAATGGTCGCCTTGCCGTCCAGCAGAAACTTGGTGTGCACGCAGTGTATGTTATCGCGCACCTTGTACCGTGTGCCCGTCTTCACCTGCGGCGTAAACAATACCATTTCCAGCTCCTTTTTCGTATTGCCATTGGAGTCGCGCGCGCTTTCTTTGTAGCCAACGGCTAGAGTCGATTTTACGGGTCGCGGCGTGCGATTCGCCTGCGTTGTGCGATTCAGCACTTGCACCTCGCATAATATTTTCATTGCGTGGCTGCTTTTGACTTATTATTAACATAAACAACGTTTAAATACAAAATTGTAATTCCTTATAGTGTAAACGCTGCTTTGATTTGCTGGCGGAGTTGCCACCTGGTTTAACATCGCACAGCTGATGACAGCTGACTGCCGCAATAATCGATAGGCAATTCCTCCCGGTTGGCGCGTATTGAAATATACATTAGCAGCCTCTTAATAATAAAAGAAATTATATAGGAATATAGAACAGGGCAGCACAATTACATATTATATTTCAACGCTTGTATACTTTTGATTTTTGGTTGTGCCACAACAGCTGTTGCTGCTCACTCGAGGAACCAGTTCACCAAAAGCTCAACAGCTGCAGCCCAAAAGCTAAGGATAAAAGACTATAGCAAAAGTGATTATAAAACAAAACAAATCAAAACATTGCCGTTGCTGGTAAATTCTATTTAAAATATATTCATATAAAATCACGGGTTTGCCCACGCAGCACTCAAAACGCAAGAAAATGCTATTTCGCAAAGTTGTGCGCTTTCGTCGACAATTTCTGCCATTTTACATGTTCAATGGATTCTTGTGACAACGCAACGAGACGCGTTATCAACGCTTGCGTTATAACAATTGTGGCAACAATCAACAAAGGCGCGAACTAACCGTAAGTAAACTGTAATAGTTTATCAACGAAGCTGTAAAGTGGCACATTTATGCAAAAAGTCAATAGCAAAATTCGTAGCTTTCGAAAGCTAAAATATGCCAAAGCTTTGCTTAAATGGCGCGCGAGTAATTCAAACTATGAGTTATGCAATGAAATGTTTATGTTTATATCTATTTATTCTATTTATTTCAGCACAACAGCTTACTGGATAACAATGTAAACAGCAACGTGGTGATCAATATTGATAACTGTGCTCTTTATAGCACCAATGTAAGTTATACATAGTTTTTGAAGACAATTGTTAACTTTCAAAAATGTTCATGATCTGGTATCGTGAATGCTCAACAGTTGCGCAGCGTGAACGCCACAGCGGATCATAAGCATCGGCAATCGTTATCGCTGAGCTATCGATCGTTACAGCAACGCAAGCGCCAACGACGCGACCGCCTTTTAGTCATATTTCGTTATTTTTGCGCGACAGTCGCATTCGCGCTGACCGTCGCCTGCACACTACACACAATGGGTTGGTTTTTTGCGGTAATCGCTGCGCTCAGCGCATTGCTGGTAACAAGGTCTTGGCGCTGGTTCTACATCGCGGGAGCAACAGCCAAACGAGATTTAACGTGAGTTGCGCTTCGGTGTGAGTGTGTTTGTGTGTATGTGTGTGTGTGCTCAGCGTATGTTAGATACTGTGCGCCATAACGTTGATTAGTTTACAATACCGCAAGTGGTGTGCATTTCAATACAATTTACATTTTCCTTTGTAAAACCATTGACTGGCCACAAACTCCCCTCGCCCCGCTCCATGTGTCTGCCATTCAACCGCAAAAAAAGATCGTCGTTATAGTCGTATACTTTGCCCATTGTACCCGAGCGTATAACAAGTAAAAAAGTGGAAAAACCAAAACTCGTTTCTGCCATCTATTTGGGTCGCAGCAGCCGCATGCACTATGTATAGATTTTAGGAAAGCTACAGCTGAAGTTTTCTCTTTTCCACAATTTTCATATATTTTGTGGCCTCACGATTTAATTGCCATGTAAACAAAACATATGCGAGCATGTGTCATCCATTTGGGCTATCAGTAACGCATATTTTTTGTATTTTTTTTATCGCCAGTCATTGACTTCTTCAGGTTCAAGGTCGCGCGAACGATGCCAGTAGGTGGCTAAATAAAAAAAAAATTCGGACCAAAACAAACGTTGAAAAATCAAATTCACTTTTTATACCCCATCGAGCGCGGCTCAATCCATGTGATAATGCGTGAAGACTCTCTGCAATGCATACTAATTTTTTTTTTATTTTTGTCACGTCTCTCTCGCTCTCTTTCGCCCTGTGTCTTTGAGTCGGGCGGAAGAAGCAGAGTTGTAGCCGCTGGCACAGTTACTGCCAACGCGTCGCGTCGATCAATGAACGAACTGTTCTTGAAAACGTCGCAACTTGTTTTTGAGGGTTTCAGTATTGTTGTTATTATTGTTTTGTATTTGAATTCAATTTAAAAGTGCGGAAGTAGCACATTTTGTTGTTATGCATAGACTAGGGTTGCCACCGTGCAGCGCGGCTTGGGCAACGCTAATTTAATATAAATAGCAATTATCAATGCTCATTTAAGTACGGGGCGAGGTGGAGGGGAATGATATATTGAAATTTCCGTTTGACACATATATATTTCGAATTGGATACAAGACACTGAGTAAAAGATCGCCGATTATAAAATACTCTAGCATAGTAGTTAAAAAGAACGGTATTCCTGATTGCTGCATAAAAACATTTGTAAAAAGTCTTGAACAGCTTTGGGCAATAAAAATAAAGTTACTACTGGAATTAGAAACAAACACAAGTTTGGGATATACAATTTTAAGTGCCCCAAGATTTAAAGCAAACTGCTGTGGGCTATATACATATAGATTGCGTTTATAGTTTGCATCCATAAATTTAAGTTTTGACTGGTTGCTCCTATAGAAGTCTATCTCATATAATAGTTATATATTGGCAATATTTTTCTTATGTGATATTTTGTAAGGGTATAAAAACCAAGGGTGAAATTCGGTTATGAACGGAACCGGGGTCTCCAATATTATTAATAAAGCCAACCTTACTTTGTTGAAAATATACAAAAAAACTAAAATCTTTTTATTTTCTTTTTAAATGATAAATAGAGTATTCTCCTTTTAATCTTAAAAAATGCTGCGAACAAACGTTCGAACCAAAACATGGGTTCATTGATACGAAACACAAAGTTCACGAACGAAACTTTAATACGAAACATTGGTTCGCACCGTGAACCAAGATATCACATATTTAAGGATATCAACAAACCATATGAGAAATATAGTAATAATAACATATGTAGTAGGGAGAATGAATATTTTTACTAAACATTACAGTCCTATAAAAATATTGCATAGATATATATTTATATATTACCATGTCAATAACATAATTTTTAGGGCTTATCACAAGTAAATCTTACTCACAGCATTACTCATTAGGGACAAGATTATACCCCACACAAAGGTTATAAAATAATTATATAGAGCAATGATATATTACGCTGAACTCCGGCCGATTGACTTAAATGTTTGCTTGTCATTGACACAAAGTCGAAAATTGCTCAACGAAAAATTGCATGGAATCAGCTAAATACGTTTTTTATGCACAGAAACAACAACAGCACGTAAGATCGAGTTCCAAGCAACAAGGCCAAGCGAAGTTTAATTCAATGAACAAGATTCTTAAGATCGACCATTTGCTGCAAGTTGTTTCTTGACGACCTTGCAAAACTCAGCTCTCTGTATACCTTTAACACATGGTACAAGGTGCATGAGCTTATCTATATATAAGATGTTTATATAAGCTTGCTATTAACATACCCATTCCCACCTTATTGCTTCATTCGACATTCGCTATATACTCACATAATTGGGGTACTATACGAATTCTAATTACATAGCTCGAATAAATTTAAAGCTCGTCGACATAGGAAATAATCCCCAACTTGCTTAGCTGACAATCTTATCAGTTATGCTACACTTTCCATTAAGTGCAAAGTACTCTTAAGTGCAAAGCAAATTGAGTGCGGTGCAAAAGTTCAATAGATTGATATAGATTGATACCGTATAAACATTGTAGATAACCGACCGAAGATCTCGAAATTGTATATACATTTAAAAGGCGGTCAGCATTAGCCGGTCGTAAATTACAAGCTTAAGTGAATTAACTTTCGTTATGCTCTACAAATTTGTGTAAGCTTTCTTTGAGTTATTATTTTTTGTTTTTGTTTTCTCCAAGTTACCCATTGTACGTACGTACTTAACCTTTGAGTTGTACTTATTTATGCCATAATTAAAAACAAAGTTTACTTAGCATTAAGCGTTATGTATTTAAGTCTTGGCACAACTTTTATACAATCTGAGTTTTTATGTATATTTTTATAATGAATTCCGTATATATAGTTGTTTGGTTATACAGATCGTTCTGGACTGGTTTTGTTGCTTCATTTGATGCATATTTGCACATTTGTTCCATTTTCTTCAAGGCTATATATAATATATATATATATTTAATATATATATATATTGGCGAACCATTTAATACACATTAAATATTTAAATATATTTATAAAATGGCTTACATTTCTGACATATGGAAGATCAGATATTTTCAATGGAAATGATGTAGTTTAACATCATTAAAAGCATTATTATTGAACATTTCAAAATAAAATAATACAAAAATAAACAACTAAGACTGTCGTTACCGACTATAACTTAAAACAGTAGAAAATGGAAATCTAATACGTAAAATCTCAATACTTTATCTAACGCAGGTATACACAAATATATATTCCGAGTTTCTGGATTCAAAAGCAACGAACAAATTTATCGAGAATAAAAAATTATAGGTTTGTTTTTTTGCGTTATAAAGTTTTAAATCTTTCAAATTTGTTGAAAGCAAATTCTATTTAATAATGCTACCCTTCGCCTTTTGAAATAACAGTAGTTGTATAGAGTGCAACTCATTGTTGGCGATATCGTTCAGCAACTATATTTATTAAAATTACCGTGCAATGTTTTATGTAAAAGATAAGATAAGCAAAAGATTTTACGTTAAGGTAAGATATGATATTAGCTTATCTTTCTTGTTTAAAATAAAAAAGAGAAAACTTGAGCTGTTTAACGCATGTTAAGGAACTTAAAAAGAGAATTACGTGTATTCTACTGAAGTCTAAGTTCTTTTTTAAATGCCAGACCATGTGAATTTCACTATATATATTTGGGTTTATTGCCATTTGAAACTTTTTTCCCAGGCAATTTTAATTGCAGTTACCCCCGGCGCCACTTTTGGCCATGATTATGTGTATTTGAAGCCTTATCTATTGCACGGCTGTGTCCGCTTATTCAAAATGAGCTGTTTTGGCCTGTTTTCACTATCCGTGCAATAAAGCACGCAACTCCAGCAGATGGGTTGATAATACCTGTTTTTATATACGTTCACACACTTTTATAATATGCTATTGAACAGCTTATCGCTAATCGTGCTTTTTGCTCTTCCTCCTCTTGCGTCCTGTCCACCCCCCGCAGCGCACTGTGGGCGTATGGAAAACTTCTGCGCTACACGAAACGTCACGAACGTCTCAACTATACCGTGGCCGATGTCTTCGAGCGGAATGTGCACGCGCATCCGGACAAGGTGGCCGTGATCAGCGAGACGCAGCAGTGGACTTTCCGGCAGGTGAACGAGCATGCGAACCGTGTGGCCAATGTGCTGCAGGCACAGGGCTATCAGAAGGGCGACGTGGTCGGCCTGCTGCTGGAGAATCGTGCCGAATACGTGGCCACCTGGCTGGGTCTATCGAAGATTGGCATCATCACGCCGCTGATCAACACGAATCTGCGTGGTCCGTCGCTGCTGCACAGCATCACAGTGGCCCATTGCCATGCGCTCATCTATGGCGAGGATTTCGTTGAGGCCATCGCTGATGTGGCCAAGGATCTGCCCGCCAATCTAACGCTCTTCCAGTTCAACAACGAGAACAACAACAGCCAATCGGAGGCAGTCAAACAGGCCAAGAATCTGAACACGCTGCTCGCTGCGGCCAGCGCCGAGAAGCCCGGCAAGACGCAGGTGGCACATCACGACAAATTGGTGTACATCTACACCTCGGGCACAACGGGACTGCCCAAGGCGGCCGTAATCTCCCATTCACGGTGAGTACACAATGTTTACTATTTTAACAATATAATCAGCTATGAGCTCATATAACATGATATAGTTACAGCTCGTAATTATTGAATTCCTTTAAACATTTTTCAATTCAATACATTTTCATTCATTCCAGTTCAATATAAATTAATTTCATTCACAACATTTGTTAGTTGTTTTTTAAAGCGGCCAAATGTGATACCTTGTTAATAACTTGTTGGTCACGAGTTTAAAAGCTTTCGTGCAATATTCCAATTAAATTTAATAGATATAGAGACATAATGTTATGGACACACATTTATAATCGAATTTACAACATTTGCAAACAGATTTTAGAAGCTAATTTTGAATTAGATAATAAAATTATGAATATGGTCATTTAAAAATAACGCAGATGCAATATAACCGAGATTATGTTTTTTCACTTAACTATCCTAACATAAGTATGTCCATATATATTTCTGAGAAAAGGCAGATAGTATATATCGGCTTAATGTGCATCTGTGTTGTTAAATACATATAATTAAATATAAATATTTCTAATTGTCTTATCTAATTTTAAATTAGACGAACATTAAATATTTGAAATTTGTTACTAAAATATTGAGGAAAATATTTATATATTTAATGAATATATTTCAACATATCCAGGTACTGAATATTTAAATAGATTTTATTACCTTAGGTAGGACTTTAAATGTGAATCTATTTCTATCTATCTATATTTATCACTATATCTATCTATATTTATCACTACATTATAATTTTCCACTAATATAAATGTCCTGCTTGCAGTTATTTATTCATTGCCGCCGGCATTCATTATACCATGGGCTTCAACGACGATGATGTGTTTTATACGCCATTGCCGCTCTACCACACCGCCGGTGGCATCATGTGCATGGGCCAGGCGGTGCTCTTTGGCTCCACGGTGTCCATCCGCAAAAAGTTCTCGGCGTCCAATTACTTTGCTGATTGCGCCAAGTTCAATGCCACTGTAAATACATTCTCTTTTCGTTTGAGCATCGTTTTAACAATTTCGGAATTTCACAGGTTGGTCAATATATTGGCGAAATGGCGCGTTATATTCTGGCCACAAAGCCCTCGGAACACGATCGGGCCCATCGCGTGCGTCTGGTCTTCGGCAACGGATTGCGTCCGCAGATTTGGCCACAATTTGTTCAGCGGTTCAACATTGCCAAAGTGGGTGAATTCTATGGCGCCACCGAGGGCAATGCGAACATTATGAATCACGATAATACAGTGGGCGCCATTGGCTTTGTGTCGCGCATATTGCCCAAGGTTTATCCCATATCGATAATACGCGCCGATCCCGACACGGGCGAGCCCATACGGAACAAGGATGGCCTCTGCGAGCTGTGCGAGCCCAACGAGCCGGGCGTCTTTATTGGCAAGATCGTCAAGGGCAATCCGTCGCGCGAGTTTTTGGGCTATGTGGACGCCAAGGCATCGGCCAAGAAGATTGTCAAGGACGTGTTCAAGCACGGTGATATGGCATTTATCTCCGGCGATCTTCTCGTTGCCGATGAGAAGGGCTATTTGTACTTTAAGGATCGCACCGGCGACACATTCCGCTGGAAGGGCGAAAACGTGTCCACCAGCGAAGTGGAAGCGCAGGTCAGCAATGTGGCCGGCTACAAGGACACCGTCGTGTATGGCGTGACCATACCGCATACCGAGGGACGCGCCGGCATGGCTGCCATATACGATCCGCAGCGTGAACTCGATCTGGATACATTTGCCGCGAATCTTGCCAAGGTGCTGCCCGCTTATGCGCGTCCCCAGATACTGCGACTGCTCACCAAGGTGGATCTGACGGGCACATTCAAGCTGCGCAAAGTCGACCTGCAAAAGGAGGGCTACGATCCGAATGTGGTCCACGATGCGCTCTACTATCAAACGGCCAAGGGACGTTACGAGCTGCTCACGCCCAGCGCCTACGAGCAGCTGCAGCGCAACGAGATACGATTTTAGGGACTGTAATGGACGCTCTCTATTTAGGGTTTTTTATTATTTTTATGGTTTTTCCCCTTATGCTGTTAATTAATTTGTAAGCATCTCCGCTAAACAATCCCCCATTTCGAGCGAATGCACACATCCAGAGTTTTGCACTTATTTTTTATACATATATATATACGTATGCATATATGTATTTAGTATATAGTTTGTTTGTGCATTTTTTGTTTAGAGCGCATTTTATGTATAGTTTTGTGACCGCTGCAAAACCTTTTTTAAGTGCAATTTGTATGTGCGAGTGTGTGTGCGTGTGTGTGTGTCTGTGTGTGCCTGCCTTATTGTTAGTTATTTAGTAGCTTATACACTTTTTATACCGTATATCACCTTATATATGGTCGATCTGCTTCATTTCCTGTGCCTGTACATATGAGCAGCCATTTGGTTTCTGTCCCATCTTCAAAAAGTCTCTATACCCAAGCTTATCTATCAAATAAAGTTATACATCAATTATTTTTATTAAATAACAATTGTTTAATGCGTTTCTCTCTCAAAGTCACGATGCTATTCCCGCACCTGCATACAAATTAACGCCGTTTTCAGCCCCGGAGTTGCCATATACTGGAAGACATGCGTAACCGTGTGCTCGGCACTCGGCTATAGCTGCAGTGAACTTGAACCCCAATAACATGCGCTGTGCTCGGCAAATCGCATCGAGTATTTTGCCAGCACTATTGACTTAATTTCAGCAGTTTAGCAAGTTATCAAACCAGATTTATTACACAGCTTTATCTATACATATATTTTTTAAAATACAGCAGGTTTACATATGTAACATATTATATGTTATGAAGATAGGCATAAAGGGAAAAATTAAACCAGTTACCCAGTAATATATTGCTTAAACAGTAGCATTAAAAAATTTTTAATTCCTCCTAGGAGATACGAGTTGTAACGAAAATTTATTCTTGAATAACATTTAAGTTGATAGTCCAATCTAAATGAAATTTGTAGGACTTAAATATGGTATACAAATGTGTTTGAATACAAAGCTCAAGTACATCTTAAATTAAGCATTCCTTTATCTTCAGTTGAATGAGGGTAATATCCAAAAAATGTGGTAACTTAAAACCTTGTTTTAAAATTAAAGTTTCTGCATTCATACAAGCTAAACACACATCGCTAAATCGACTTAGCTTGTTTTTTTGATTATTGTATATATACGATTGATTATCGTATATGCCATATTTATGAAAAGCGCTGCAAATTTTTGATTTCGGAAAACTGTTTTTGTAGTCGGAGTGTTAAATAAATTAAATTAAGTATTTGGTAAATGTATTTTTACTATATTCATTACAACGATGAAATATTACCATAAAAAAATACATATTTTCGGCATTTTCTAAATAGATCAAAATAATAATTTAAAAATTTCTCCGAGCTGTAAATCTATCCAGAAATTTTAGCAGCACAAATCCAATTCGCAATCGACCTAAGGTCAATAGACCTCGTTTATATTCACTTAGCCGTGTTTATACTATTCACTTCGGCAATCTACAATCTTTGACCCCAACTCAGTGCACTTTTCGCATATATTTAGTAGACGGTTCCCATGTGCTTGGTTTTCTATTCTTAGCTTTAATTATCACTTAAATAAATCAATTAATTTTGGCTGGGCAAGAGTACGGGTAATAAATACGATTTTGAACTTTAACCGCATAGATTAAATTTACGAATGAAGAGCAAATAATTCAATTGTTGAGTGTGAAGACAGGTCTTATCGTAATTTAAAATTTATTTATTAAATTATTTTCAATAAAATTCACAAATAATCCATTAAACTCTTAAAAATTCGATAAAAACAATTTGATTTGATGTAAGAATTTTCGATAAATGGTATCTGGGCGGCATAAGCTATATATTTATAGTTACTGTTATGTCTAATTGTCTTAAAAGATAATCGTCTCAAAAAAGGTTTGTTTATATGAAGCAGAAAAAATCTGTTGATCGTTTTCAAAATTAGTAAGTAAAATTAGTCGATTGCTTAAACTTTTTTATGGTTAAGGTATATTCACATTCAGTAACAAATAATTTATTTACTGTAATATTCTGTTTTAATGAAAATTTATTGTAAAACTGTTGCTTGGCACATTTTTACCAACTTCATTACATTTAATTTAGACTAGTATATGGATATTGAAAGTAATATGGACTAATTTTAATAATACAATAAAAACCTAGTCTAGTAAAAGTCACGCCCACAGGTAAAGAGCCGGTGGAATACTCAGAAAAATGCACGGTATAATACTCGTTTCATAAATCAAAATCGTAATTCGAAGCATGTTTTGGACAAACACAACTCGTAATAAACCAAGCGATATGGCCCACTGCTCCCATTAATGAACCATAAAAAAACATGTCGATATCATTAAACAAATTGTAACAAACAAGGTTTATTTTCATTGAATTCGTTTAAAGCAATTGCTAAAGGAACCAAAAATTCATAATTTCCTATTAGCGAAAATCCAAAAAAACAAGATAATTCAGTAGGCTTAAGTAAACGAGCCTGGCGGCCGAGTAAGATCTGATTTCTCAAAATAAAGGAACACATAATTAGACTATAATCATACAGATATATATAACATGCATATATGCATATGTGTATATATTGTATATATGTAGAGAGATTTGTGCGCTTTTGTGTGCTGGCAAAAACAAAAGAAACGTTTTACAGTTTGTCGCTAGAACTAAACGATAATTATACAATTAAGTCTTTTATAAAAATCACAAAAATCAACACGATCGCTCCCACGGGACAGGGGGCAGCCCCATTGATCCCATGGGGATCATAGCTTGCACAGACAAAATAGCAGCGGTATGAACGCCCCAATGGCAATAAAAACCGGCATTAATATGGACGAGTCATCCATGGAGTAGGGATTTGGTTGACGTGGTCCGCTGTGCGGACGCTTCGAGTTCTGCGCCGACTGATGTTGTTGTTCCTGCTGCTGGTGCTGTTGTTGTTGTTGATGTGGTGGTGGCGGTGGCTGCTGACGCAGCATATCGTGCAGCGTCTCGCCCTCCTCCACGTCGTAGTCTTCATCGTCCTCGTCCTCGTCGTCGTCGTAGCCTCGGCGCGCCTGCCGCTCGTTGTAGCGCACAATGCGCTCCTGGTGCTGTTGATTGTCGCGCGGACGCGTCTCTCGCGGCTTGTCGTCCTCGTCGGCCTCGGCCCGCCGCTCGCTGGCCTCGGTGTTGTGCAGGCGCGGCAGCTGCGCCACATCACCTTTAAGCAGCGCGAACGCATTGATCTTTGGATTGTCCAGGGCGCCCTTGATGAAGTCCAAGCGCAACTGGCCATTGCGCACATCGGACGTCTCAATCTCGCCCTCGAACTCGTAGTGCAGCCGCCCGTTGGCGATCTTAAAGTAGACAATCTCATCGTGCGCCGAGCCGCGTCCCACCTGGTTGTAAATGTCCAGCTGACGGATCACCGTGTGCTTGCGATTGAGCAGCACATCGAACACCTTCCGGTTGGGCGCATCGAAGTAGACCTCGCAGAATTTCATGATCAGCGCGTAGTCGCCATCGCCCTCGGCGGGAAAGTCGTAGCCGAACGTGGTCGTGTGATAGCGCTCAGTGCGATACAGCACCTCATCCTGCTCCGGCACGCGGCCAATCATTAGCAGATGCTTGCCGTAGTCTGACGAAATGCCCACGCGCAACGGGTCCGCCTCGTAGTGGATGCCGTTCTGGTCCGTGTGCCCCTCGCCGCCCGCATTCACTGCGTATATCACTTTCAGCGGCTCGGCCAGAGCCGCGCGCAGCGGACAGGCAATCGCCAGGAGCAGCATCGTCAACGGGAGCGAACAACTTGCCCGCAAGTTGTTTACATGGCGCTTAAATGCAACGTTCCACATGGTGTTAGCTCTTGCTTTATTTGTATTTGCGCCTTTGAGTTTACACTTCATTGTGTTTTCAGTTAACTAACTGGAAATTTATCCGGACACGTGGCAGCAGCGCGAATTTGTGCCGCCTACTTCGTGCTGACCATTAGTTTATCCATTTATTGAACATTATTTTATTCTACTAAGAGCTGAAGTGCGTTACCTACAAAATACCAAAGAAAATCGCTTATCGATAGCAAACACAGACCCACTGAAAACTTTTCAGCACTAATTGTGATGCGGCAGATTTAAATGTAGTTCTAAGGAATATGAGTTAGGTTAACTAGATGCAAAGTTTGTAACTCCAATAATAAAGTCAATTGATTAAAAGAAAATTAATTCAAAAAAAAAAATTAAAAAAAATGTATAATATATTAATTAAAAATTTCTGCTTTCTTAATGCTGCGAAATATCTATAAAGTAAAATATTGGGCATATGTGCAATCAAATCAATATTGCTGAAACTTCTTTCCTTTTTAACTAGTAATTAATAAATACCAAAAAACCCCAATATTTATCTAAACAACCGCAAATTTTCTTTTCGTTATTGAAAGCCTATTTGAATTGACTGCCAAAATGATGATAATATTTTTTTAAGCTGGTATATTATTTGTTTTAAGACACAATGGAAAAAGGTTCGATATTTCAAACATTCGAAATTTTGCCGCTCAAATGCTGTTATCGATGTAGGGTTGGTATCGGCAAATTCCGTTGCGTGTCCTGGTTGCTTTGCAACACTGTTTGGCTCTGCCGCGTTTAGCAACACACGCGGCTACACGTGCGGTTTGTGATTTTGTATGAAAATACTCGCATAAAATAAGGTGTTATTGCTTAAAACTAACAGATATAAAGCGTTGAAGCAGTTAAAACTGCTCCACAAGGCTGCAGAATTGGTACAGCCATGAATTTCGACGACGAAGACGGACTCGAGCTGCAGCATTTGGCGGGCGGCAACATTGTGAAACATGCGCCCGTTTTTTCCGCCCAGGGAAGGTTAGTTAAAACTATAACATAGCTCATATTTAAATTCTACGAACTAAACACTTTGTATAACTGCTCAGATTCATCTTCGTGCGCTGCGGCCTCAAGGTGCAGGTGTTTGTGACCAGCACCGGTGAACTGACACGTGAGCTATGCGATGCGACGGCTCCGTTGATTAGCCTGGAACTGGACGTGCAACAGCCGGAGCTGCTCCTGGGTTGCACCAGCACGGGGCAGATGTTGCGCTGGCATTGGCGCACGGGCGTGCTGCAGAAGAACATTGACTTAAAACTCGGCACAGAAGGCCTGCAAATCCTCACATGCAACCTGCTCAATATGTACAAAGAGGGCGACACCGCGTGCGCCTTTGTGACGGCCAAGCGCAAGAGCGGCGAGCAGATCGTCTGGTTTGTGGTCAACACCAGCACTGGCGCCGTCATCGACATCAATTGTGGCCTCAAATTGAAGTAAGTAGTCCCATGTTGCTATTCAAAATTGTTTGGATTTGTGAGAGTTTTTAAGCTAATTTGAAGCTCTTAACGAATTTGGAACAAGGAATTATTCCAGAAAATATATATATCTATATATTACTGTATTATAAGGCAATCTTCAAATGAGTTAATAACTATCAAAGGATTAGCGCTTTTCTTTATAAAACACTTATGAATCTGATTTAGCAAATTTTTAATATTTTATTACATTTACATCTCGATTTCATATTATACCCCAACAAATAGAGATACAAATTCAAAAACGTTTTTCTCAGTTTTTCAGAAAAATCAACCTTATTGACTTTCTAACTCGAAGTATTGAGTTTGAGTATTTACACATACAATTTTCTTAGCACCATAATTATCCAAAAATTATTAAATTTCCAGTTTCTTAAATATATAGATTGAGTTCAAGTTAAAATTCCTCCACATAATTTCTAAATTAATTACATTTTAGGTAATTTTGAGCCACATTCAAATTAATTTTTTAGACTGGAACACTAAAGAACTCTTTAAGCATACTATTTTCATTAAACGTATTAACAAAATTGCAGAAGTTAAGTAAACAAATGTTAGATTCAAATCACATTCTTCTCTAAAGCCATTTTTGAATCAATTTAAAATGATTAAACAAGATTTCTCTTATTATTTTCCAAAAACTCAAAAAAGTATATCAACAATTAATCAGTTTTTAAATAAGCTTTCGCATTAAAATTAGGGTCTGTTGCTAAATAAATCAAATCTAAATTTCCGGTTAATATTTTGCTTTACAACCTGTTGCATTTCCTCCTTCCAGAGTGCGCATCCCCCTGGTGGACGTAAGCAGGAGCACCTTCAAGTACCTAGTAATAGCACAGGGTAACTACGTTTACTTTCTCAACTATGAGACTTGGAAATTCTGGCGATTTAAGAACTCACAATCGCCCATAACATGTGTGCGCGTGAGTCCGTGCGAGGAAATGGCCGCCACTGGGGATGAACTGGGTCGGGTCATCATTTGGCGTCAATTTGACAGTCAACAGCGAGTGCTGTGCACGGAATATCATTGGCACAGTACGGCCGTGACAACCATCGCGTTCACGCCGACGGGAGTCAGCTTTTACAGCGCGGGTCATGAGGCGGTGCTGGTCAAATGGACGCTGGCTAATCCGGACGAACGAATCTTTGTGCCGCGCATGTCCAGCATTATAAGGCACATTGTGATCAGCGATGGCAACGAGCACGTGCTCGCCTCCACCGACGACAATGCCCTGCAATTTGTGAGCGCCAGCGAAACGATCCTCAAGTCAACGCTGCAACATTTCACCTATGCGCTGCCGGACAAGACGGGCAAGACCATGTTCCCCATCGGCCTGTGCCTCAATCCGCGCACAAACACACTGGTGCTCAACGGACGCATTGGACACTTGCAGTTCTACTCGGCCTATACGAAGAGTTTGCTCTACAATGTAATTTCATTTCATTTTAGTTTGTACTTTGGCTAATTGTGTTTCTCTTATTTTTTGTGCAGCTGCGTATTGTTGAGAACAACGTGAACTCTCAGGAGCCGCATCGCATCATTTACAATACGTGCGTCACAAGCGCCGCATTCAACATAGATTGGATGGCCACGGGCGAGGTGTACAACGATCAGCGCAACTTTGCCGAGCTGCGCCTCAAATTTTGGCAATA
Organism: Drosophila robusta; assembly: GCA_035043565.1. NCBI lineage: Eukaryota > Metazoa > Arthropoda > Insecta > Diptera > Drosophilidae > Drosophila > Drosophila robusta. Next base: position 2,629,597 of record JAWNMW010000583.1, on the reverse strand, counting down.
TCAGGAGCGATTACAAAGGTGAGAAGTTCGTTTTTATTTATAAGCATCCGTCGAGAATCTATTGCTGGTATATAAATAAATACGCGTATATTTTATTATACTGAAATGAATTTCGAACTTAGGCAAATTAAGACTTTGTAAAGTAAAAGTACCTTTATTATTTAGTTAAATAATAGCTGAAACAGATAATTATAGTTATTAAAATCTGTATTAAATGCTATTTATCTTCACATTAATAGAGCAATATCATTTAGATATTCTGTATCCTTTTAATAGAAAATACATATTCTGGCGATTTTAATATACAGTATATATCGCTTATATGGAGCCACACTTATATGAAATTATTGTAAAAATGTTATGCTTAATGTGATCAGAATATAAGCGGAATATTTTATTTAATTCGTATAGTATACCTATATCAAAATAATATAATAATACTACTTAACATAACAAAAAAGAAAAGGATAATTGTTCGTCTAAAAAGCAACAGTGTGTTGTGTTGCTCTTCATTTATTAACTCTCCCTTTTCCTATGAGAAAATGTGGCTTTACACTCTTTGTTGTTCGAAAATCGTCTAGATATTATTAATTACAATATATTGTGATATGGATAAACTTATATTAGTCAGTCATCGTAAATCAGCTTAGTACAGAATCTTTTCTATATGGGTTTTGGCTAAAACAACACCTGGAAGAAATTGATTGTTCAGTTGCCTTAAATCATAATTTTTAATTTTATTTAAAGCATTTAAGGAGTCACATCTAATCTATATTAAAAGGAATTTTTAATTAAATTAATATTTTATTGTCTATATTCAATGCTCTAATTTAGTCACGACTTTTCTACAACTGTTTTCTTCCCTTGCAGCTACGCCCTAAACACGAACATAGAGCTGCCCCATGAGCATGGCTTTCAGGCCATCGTGTTCTCCAATCAGTTCCAGGTGGACAATCTGCGCTGTGCCACCGCTGGCAAGGATAATCTGATCAAACTGTGGACTGTCGGCGACTCGGAGAACATATACAAGCATGGCAGAATGTGGAGCTGTGCGGCGCAGGCCAACTACAAGCGACAGCCGCTCGGCGCCATATGCTTCTCCCAGGATGGCTCCCTGCTGGCTGCCGGCTACGGCAGCACGATGGTGCTGTACGACGCGCGCTCGCTGCGGCTGCTGCATGCGCTGAGCACATCCGCCGGCTACGACGGCGTCGTGGCCAAGGCACAGCTGCGCCTCGCGCAGGTGCCGGTGAACGGGACACGCTCGGAGCTGACACAGCAGCGCCAGCAGCTCTGGGGTCTGCTGCAGACGCTGCTCGACAGCGACGATCAGAAGCTGGTGCAGCAGGCGCGACAATTGATGGCCGGCGCGCCGAGCAGTCAGTGCCAGGCCAGCGGCGAGCAGGCGCCCAAGGAGGCTGTAAAGGAGTCCGTGTACAAGTACATCATGCAGATGTCCGAGCTGGGACTGCACCAGAAGCTGCAGCTGTTGCGTCGCTTCGGCATCGAGTGCACCGTTCGCGAGGCCTGCCACAAGCGGCTCCGGGCGCATCTGCAGCACTGTGTGGTGGATCCCATTTCGGTGCAGAAGCGTCTGCGCACGCTCGAGGCACGCTTGCATCGGCTGCAGCCGCGACAGCGCTTCAAGGCGAAACAGCGTCTGGCCCGGCTTACCGCACGGCGGAAAAACTACGAGCAGCTGGTCAAGCAGGAGCTGTTGCCGCTGTTCAGCGTGCTGCAGCTGGAGGAGACAACCAAACCGGCAGCCGCGCTGTCGGCCAAGCGCAGACGCTGGGAAACAAAGCCGGCCAAGCCGCTGGCGAAGGCAGCGCCGCTTCAGAGTGTTGCACAAATATCGCATGTGCAATTCGGAGCTGGCGCTCAGGCGCACCTGGTCGCTGTCTGCACCGAGACGCGCGTGCTCATCTGGAACCTGATGACGCTGCGTCTGCAGGCGGGCCTCAAACTCTCCGTGCGGCAATTGGCCTTTGATCCGCTCACCAATCTGATAGCTGCCGTCACGCGCAACGACGAACGTGAGTAGTCCAGCTGGCCAGATTACTATCAATCTACATTCTACATGCTCATGCCTCTCTCGCTTTTCTGGTGCGCCAGTGCATGTCTTCCAGCCCAATGTGCCGCTGCCCGTCTATCAGCGCAGCAATCTGCCCAAGATGCACGGCCTGGTCTGGCTGCCGCGGCGCCAGCCCAAGCAGAGCTCCATCAATGTGGACTGGCAGGCGCAGTCCACGCTCCACATGCTCACCCACAACAAGGAGATTGTCTATCTGGCCGCGCCGGGCCACAGCACAATGGACGATGCGCCCGCCCCCATTTCCTTTGCCCAGCCGCCACCCACGGAGTCGCTTCTGCAATACGCCACCTTTGGCGGCTTCGTGGCCAAGCACAAGTCCAGCCCAGAAGCCACGCCGAACAGCGGCCCCCTAATCGTGGGGCGTCGCGCGCATAGTTCAGTAAATGCGGTAAGTTTTTGGAAATTTTGACTGTCTCTTGTAGTATTCCAATATCTGCTTAGCCCACTTTCCCAGCCAGTTTAAGATTTAAGGAATTTGTTTTTAGGTTTTAAAGCTATCGTCATGAACCTTTGCATAGGCCGTACTTATGATGAAGTCGGCCGGAAGCGATCTCTATATCATATAGCTTGACAGAATGAGCTTTTATTTGAAAAAATTTAGAATTAATTTTCCTAATTTTTGACATGTTGAAAATTAGGTAAATTATTTCAACAACGACTTTTTCATGATATTCTGATAAAGTATCTACTTTTCATCTGTAAATCTAGATTCTTCAGCATTTGGTCATTGGCAAAACTGCGTTTTAAAATTGTATTTGTAGAATATATACTTTTGTAGATAAGCTAAAATATTTTTTTAATATATTTTCGCTAATTTTTGTATTAATACATTTTTGGAATACTTAAAAATCTTGCGTTGTTTTGAAATTTTTCCGGTATACCGATATTACAATAATACAAATATAGAATCAGTCTGCACCAAATAATTTGTAAAATCTTTCACAACGTAAATGAAATCTCAGATTTTCAACGATTTCACTGTCCAACAAAGTTATATTATTCCATTTCCACTTGCTGCTTGCCAGCATTTTTTTATAAAATTGATAAATTGACCCAACTACGCTTAATATAAAACTAACTCAAGTAAAAATCGCTTTTATTGAGACGTTTTATATGTTTCCCGTCGCGGTTTTTGTCTTTTTATTAAAAGCTTACGTGCTATGAAGTACAAGTGGTTAGACTTAAGATTAGTTTCAATTAAATATAGACATATATTAGTGTTTTTTTTTTGGTTGTGCTTTGGTCTTGTTATAAATCCTGTTGAAATTCTATTTCTAATTGTAATTCGTCTTGTTGCTCAGTCGTATGCTGTTGTTGTTTTTTTGGGCTCGGCTCGCCTGGTTGCCACAATTTCTATTTCTTCCGCTTGCGTATGAGCACATCCCCAAGACGTGGCGCCGTTGGAACACGCAAATGTCGACAGCGCCGCATCATCAGCACATCGTGCTTAAAGTAACGCAAACAATGCCATTGGGGCACCTTGGGCATCAGCTGTTGGTGCTGATGTGTGGGTGAAAAACAATCAAAAAAATATATATAGTGGAAAATTTTGAATGCAAGAGTTTCAAAATTAATTTCTAAAATAGGTTGTACAAATTAAAAACCGATTAATTTAAACTGGGCTTAGTTACAGAAACAATATGTATATTTTAAAATAAGAGCGAAAGGGAAATTTAGTGTCTTGATACCTCTGAAAAATTTAATTAATTTAATATTTAATTCATTTAAATATTTTGTTTTATTTAAATATTTAAGAAGATAGTTAAAAGATCTAATTTTATTTTATTTCTTGGAACTTAACAATAACAAAAAAGGTCCCGTAGGAAGAAAAAAAGGAGACTAAGTATTGTAAATTAAAAAGTATAAAAAGATTGATAATTTTTCAATAATTATTTTAATTCCGAAAACTATTCAAATTGCTTTAAAATGCCAAAGCAATTATTTATACAAAGGGATTTTTAATTTGAATAAGGCTTTTTGCAATTTCTAATTTAAAGATTGTATATATAATAGAGGTTAGACTCTACATTCGACGGACCACCCTTTTGTCAGATCTCGTGATGGTTTTTGTTCAGTTCTCTACCGTAGTGCCTTTGTGCCAGTGAAGTGCCTACTCTGGGCTATTTTCAACTCAATTTGAATAATTTCAATTCATATTAATAACGCCATTCTCTTAAAGTCAAAAGGCGTGATTGTGTTGCTTATTTCTAGATGCCTTTCAATTGGATCTGGCGCAAAAGTCAAGCTGGGAAAGCATTTGATTAGCATAGCAACTATGTATTAGCTTAAGCTGCTTGGATATTGGCATAGGTCCACTTTGCATAGTTGAGGACATTTCCTAAGTTTCTTGACTTTTCAGTTATTTTCTTTTTGTACTTCTTTAGCAGTGCTCAAAGATCATTAAGGGCTATAAATTAATAGCTTTGTTATTTTTAAAATTCTTTGAAAGCACCTCGAATTCTTCGTCGTGAAATTGATAAGGAAAGCCACTCCTCATATTATATAAGCCAGTGGAATATTCTGATCATATAAACAGTTAAGCTCTATAAATAGTCTTGCTGATTAACAGCCGCCCAAGTCGTGTTCCCGGCCTTATTGCTTTTTTTTTGTTCAATTAGAAAGTAATCTTTTAATTAACAATTGCACTCGGCTGCAATCAATTTTGTTTTTGCAATTTCATTTCCAGAAATCTTGCTGTACAAATAAAAACTTAACCCCATAACTTCTCTTCCTTCTTCCTTGCATTCACACTCCACATGCTGTTGCCCTCCCCGAAACTCACCTCATTCACAATTGGCACGGGTCCAGCTTGCGCCCAGGCACAGAGTAATGCAAGGCAGACCAGCGCAAAGATAGCAACAAAGTTGGGCCACATTTCGGTATTTTTGGACTTCACTTAACTGCACTTGTTCTTGTTTTTCTTTTGTTTCTTATTGCTTCGCTTCAATTATTTAATAATGATTGAGCGTTTTTTATTGTCAGCTTCGGTTCAAGTGACTTTTATGTGCCGTGAACTTTTTTCTTGTGTTATTATATTTCCGTAAACTTTTGCGGCACGCGCTTCCGTTTGCTTGCCTTCCTGACTCAGTCACGCTCTCTCCGGCTCTTCTGCTGCTGCTGTTGTTGTTTGTGCAAAATACAACGGCACAATGTGAACGGCTGTTGGCGCTCAATGCAATTTATACTCCACGCCGCTGCTACAGCGGCGCTAACAGCAGCGGCAGCGGCAGCTTCGTGCGTGACGCGCTCTCATAATTCTAATACACGAAGCCTTGCTCGTAAAGTTCGGTTTGTTATTGTTGCGAGCGCTCTCTCTCCATCTGTCGCACTCCCACACACACATTGGCAACGCAGGCAATGCATTTACTGCAGCACGCCCACTCCAATGGAGCTTGCGCTCACACGTTGCCTCTCTTTTCGCTCGTTGCTCGTCGCTCCTCAATTCGCTCTTTGGCTCTTTTGTTGTTCAATTTGTTTTGTTTACGCGTAGCTGCCGTATGCAGTTGTTGTTGCGTGCTTCTGCGCTCTTTTTAATCCCATTATGCTTGTTCAATAAATAGTTTCAAACATTTGTTGTGGCTACTTTATGTAAAGTTCTCTCCGCATGTAATTTCCCCAGGGGCCGGCCGCGTGGGTCGAACTATTGTAATAATTATATGGCGAGCACTTGTCGTTTATTGCCTTAATTATATTATATACTTACGTACCCTATATATTTTGGCTTATTTATTTGAGTCAGTCGCGCGGCTTTTCAACTAGTTTGAGTCAGTTTCGTCAAGTTGCAATTTATGAGTGCAAGTTGAGCATTTTGCAGCGCCTCTGATTCACTCGGAATTCTTTTTGACGCTTGTCTGAATTTTTATTAATTAATTCATCAGAAAAACGCAGTTAATTAGTCACTAATCTGCAAAATTTGAATTGAAAGATTTGCGACGCATGCGTGAAGGCTGTGCAATGACAAACTAATGAAAAAAACCCCAAAAACAACAACAGCCCGAAAATAACGTATAAGAGCTTTTGAGATTATGAATTTCAAGCGCTGAACTTGAACCGTAATCTGAACTAGTGCGCCCCAAAAAAACAATTTGACAAGTAATCGTAACAACAACAACAACAATCAAACTTAAATCCAACTAACATAGTTTTTTTGTGTACTTTGTGAAGGTCAATGCCAATTAATGTTCTCTCGAATTCATTTCACAATTACAGTTGGTCAATTTGTCCGCCCATACGATGCCTGCGATGAGCCTGATCTGCGGCGAATTCATTAAATCGCTGCTAACGCCAGCAGAGAGCGCCGAAAGACATAACGGAACTGCGCAAGAGACGCTCAGCAACGGCAAATTAAATGGCAATGGCCTCGCGCACCCAGGCAGCGATATAGAGGAGGAGGAGGAGGAGAAGGAGAAGGAGGAGGAGCAGCAGACGGAAGAGGTGCGCAAAACGCTGCTGGCGCAGAACACAGCGTTGGTGGAGCAAGTCAGTAGCCAAGAGGATAAGGAGCTGTCGCTGGATGCACGACTGAAGCGCGTCGCGCAGCTCGAAGTGAAGCTGGAGTTTTAAATGTAGAATTATGACACCTAGCAGAGAGACCAACCCCGAGACCGTTCACACACAGTTCAGCTATGTTAATTACTTACACACATAGTTGTAATAAATTTTTTTGCGATTTTCTTATTGTATAAAAATAAGACCTATAATATGCGTAACACTTCTATTAAATATAAACTAAAAGCAGTTATTTTTACAAGCAAGAGTCTTTTACATTTTAACAGTAGGTTATGGTATGGTTTTAAGAAAATTATCTTATAGTTGACAAAAAATATAATTTAAAATTCTCCTTACCAATCTGTTCTAATAATTCTCCCTTAGCAGGACAAAAAATAGAACTTTCACTAAATACAATAAATAGATTTTAGTTCACACTCTAAATTATATATTTGTGTGATTTATATTTTATTTATAATTTCATATAAGATATTTTAATTTTTTAAAATAACTTTGTCAAAACTGAACGGATTTTCACGAGTGATGGCATTTTGTTCATGGTTTATCGTCTCCCCCCCTTACTCATTTTGGAAAAAATTTTTTTTCAAAATTTAGAATCCGGAATTTCTACTTTTAATCGATTGTGGTGGTCATAATTAGTATAAAAAACAACATTAAAACCGATTCTGAGGGGGTCAAATTTTTTGTCAAAAATCATGCAAAAATTTACAAAAATTTTAACATGTAAAGCCCTCGGATCCATAGCTCCCATATTTCAAACGCCCATAACTTTGGCAAAACTGAACCGATTTTCACGAGTGATGGCATTTTGTTCATGGTTTATCGTCTAGATTGATTCTGCATTTAAAATATATGCATTATTGAAAATAAATTTTTTTGGAATTTTTTGGGGAAAAAAGCATGTACCCCCCCCTTACTCATTTTGGAAAAAATTTTTTTTTCAAAATTTAGAATCCGGAATTTCTACTTTTAATCGATTGTGGTGGTCACAATTAGTATAAAAAACAACATTAAAACCGATTCTGAGGGGGTCAAATTTTTTGTCAAAAATCATGCAAAAATTTACAAAAATTTTAACATGTAAAGCCCTCGAATCCATAGGTCCCATATTTCAAATGCCCATAACTTTGTCAAAACTGAACCGATTTTCACGAGTGATGGCATTTTGTTCATGGTTTATCGTCTAGATTGATTCTGCATTTAAAATATATGCATTATTGAAAATAAATTTTTTTGGAATTTTTTGGGGAAAAAAGCATGTACCCCCCCCTTACTCATTTTGGAAAAAAATTTTTTTTCAAAATTTAGAATCCGGAATTTCTACTTTTAATCGATTGTGGTGGTCACAATTAGTATAAAAAACAACATTAAAACCGATTCTGAGGGGGTCAAATTTTTTGTCAAAAATCATGCAAAAATTTATAAAAATTTTAACATGTAAAGCCCTCGAATCCATAGGTCCCATATTTCAAATGCCCATAACTTTGTCAAAACTGAACCGATTTTCACGAGTGGTGGCATTTTGTTCATGGTTTATCGTCTAGATTGATTCTGCATTTAAAATATATGCATTATTGAAAATAAATTTTTTTGGAATTCCTTGGGAAAAAAAGCATGTGAAAAATTTGTATTTTGTTTTTTTCATGCAAAAATTTACAAAAATTGTAACATGTAAAGCTCTAGCTCAAAAACAATAATATTCCATCTATTAAATCTCTAGCTTCAACAGCAGCGAAAAAATTGTGATTATAAGGACAGCAAGACGGACAGTGCACAAATCCAATATCCTATTTTCACTTTGTGAACGAGTATAAAAATATAAATATATAATATATAAGCATATAAACTCACCTCAGTTATCAAGTGTGTTTCTTTAAAAAAAATAGTCAAACATTGCTTATTTCGTTAACTTAAAATAGTGACTGTAGCTTTAATATTTTTTTATATATTTTATACAAAATGTAACACATGTAAATGGTAGGTTTATTTTTTAGAAATATTTGCGACGCGGTATGAGACCTGCATGGGAGAGCACATTATAGATTTCCATGCGCGGTATTTTCTCCGCCTGTCGCTCGAGAACCTGGGAAGAACAGCAGAAATTAGCGTGTATATAGCAGATAGTAATGCCCAGACTTACCACCTGCTCGCCGGGACCAAACCAGCTGGATCTCGCTAGGGCGTCCCTGACGCGCGGTGTCTTATAGAAGGGATTCTGCAATTGTTGCGGCAATGTTTGCTCCCAGGCGGCATTCTCCAGGACGGCAATGTGCTGCAAATTGCGCTGCGGACGCGCCTGAGCCGTGGCAATAAGCAGAGTGGTCAACAAAATCAAGCGATACGGCGGGCACCTACGGGAATAGAGTACAGTAAACATTTGATAAGGATGGATGTGTTACGGTGCACGTATTTCACTTGCTCGCTTTGGCGTTGGCATTATTATTATGATCATTACATAATTGTGGCGTGCATATGATACTACAAGTTTCCGCCTGTCACGCATATGCACGCATGTGTGATAGTTCCCCTCCCCCGACCAGTACCGCTCTCCCAAGTCCCCCAACTGGACGCCCGCTTGGCCAGGCGCGAACACGCCTAAAAACCCAAATGACCGCTTTTCGTTGGACAACAACGAGTCAGCTGACTTGGTCCAGCGCCGCTTGTTACTCGAGTATATAGACATATATATACACTTATATATCGGTCTGGCTGGTTAAAAGTGGTCGTCATGTGACTCTCATTTCCTAGATGTCGCGTGCTGCGCCGCTTTGGTGCGTACACAAAAAGCAAAAACAAAAACGAAGGAAAACTCAGAGTTTGGAGCTGTGGACGGCCCACTTTTGTTGCAGCCAAACTATCCCTGATCTTTGGTTTTAATTGGATAACCGGCAGTAGCGCAGCGACGTCGTCGCTTGATGCGCCACAATGATGATGTAAGTTTTGGACTTGATATTGCCACTTGAGGCAGATTGCACATTGCATTTGCCACATGCCTTATGTGCCCTTTATTCGCCAACTCAGCCACACGGATGATTGAATAAATGATTACGTGATCATCATCAGGGCTGGGACATTTGCATGTCAACTTAAGATTCGAAGGCTTAAAGAATATTATTTTATATTTATAACAATCAATTGCTTTCCATGTTTTGCGTAAATTCTATTATTAACAAGAAGTTAAAATCGATTGTTAACTCAAGTCGAATTTATGTCTTTTCCGCATATCAAAAAACTATTAAAATTGTCTGTAACTGTTAAAATTTTTGAAAATAGTCACTAATATCATAGGAATAAATACAAAAGGTTACAGATATTTAACTGATAGTTAAAGCAATAGTATTGGGTCATACGAAATATAAACAGGCAACTCAGTTAAGAAAAAGAAAATTCATTTGTTTTTAACATGTTAAAGTGGTTGCTAACTTTGATAACAAGACGTCATATCTATTTAATTGTTATATGGAAAATAATTATAGAAATTTATAACACTTATTTAACCAAATATTGAAGTCTATTTAACTCCAGCCAAAAGTAACCTTGGTTATGACAGAAACATAATAATCAAAAGTAAATATTTTTATATTTTTAGCATCAAATAAACATAAATACTGGCAACTTATTTTTAGACATTTTGTAAAAAAAAACAGAAAAAAATCATATTATTTTGTACAAACTGCAGGGGTAAACAAAGCACAAAATCATGTATATAGAAATATTTAGGAGTTCGTGTGTTATTATCATACTTTTTCCACTTTGTGTAAAAGAGTGATAAGCCGTTGTTAATTAAGAGCTAATTAAAAATAACAGTGTTTTTAATTTATTAACAGCCAACATCCTCAATTTAACCTTGTAATTTTTAAAAAGTGGAAGAAAAACATTTCACACTCTTGCAGACTTTACGAGCTCATTAATTGCCAAAAAAAGAAGCAAATGTAATGAGCCAAAATGCGGCGCTCTTTAAGCCATGTTTAAATTCAAGGCCTTTAGGCCTTTCACTCTCGTATGATCCCGCAAGTAGCTCAAGTTGCAGTTGCATTTGGAGCTTCAGTTATTTTCCAAATGTATTTCCTCATTGTATGCAAAATATGCGTGAGTGTAAACAAATTTGTGGGCACGTAGAATAACAATACGTCAATCTTTGTCAATTAACCAAGTGACCCAAATTTTGGAATGAACGAAGAGCGAAACTGCAGCGACGACTACGCCAATTGGATTCCATTGACCTAATCAAAAGCAACAACAACAACAGCAACAGCAACTCGGGCTGTTTTCATATGTAAGTAGAGTCTGAATCCAAGTCTGAGTACGATTCCGAGTCGGCGGCAGAGTCACAGTCACAGTCACAGTCACAGTTTGCGCACACCACATGACATACAAAATACGCTTGAAAACCTGAAAACAGAAGCAACAAAAAATGCCAACACATTGGGGGGCGCTCAGAGTTTGCCAAGTTGAGTTGCATAATGCAACGCATCTGTGTGCAGCGAGGAGGGGCTCACTGACAACAATCATGATGATCATCTTGATGACGATCAGTGGTAATGTTATTATGGGTAAATTCAGTTGTGAATGACAAAACTTAGGTAATACGTTAAGTAGTAAATAAAGTAGTTTCTAGCATTCATTCAGAAGTTGACAGAAGGGCCTTTCAACTGAAACATTTTCGAATGTAATAAACAAGTTTAGTTTAAATGTTCGCCCGTTTTTTAAAACGATTTTTACACCCATCTATAGAGCTCATCAGATTTCAGCGGGACCCGGAAATGCATTCTCGATTTAAAGTTGAGGAATTTTGGCAAGAAAAAAACATGTGCGTTTTGGTTTCAATAAGAGAAACCAGATACGCTTTGTATTCTAGTATTTTTTTAACTAATTCTAATCAATTTTCCACTATTTTCTTTACAACTAAATCTTTTTTTTTGATTTTCAGAGTTTCTTATTTACAATATTCATTTTATGCAATCACACTTTCTTACTTTATTACTGTCCTATATGAATTAAAATATCACGAATTGTTACCTAAAATATGCGATTGTCGCTTACATAATTTGTCGATTACTTAATTGTCGTGAATTTATAGTAAATATTGATATTCACTTCTTGTAATGCCCTTAAGACATGACGATATTTTGAACTCGTTGTAACGAGTCAGCTTGTCAAGTGATTTCGATATATACCCTGTACATGACAATCAGAGGTTGGCTTCTTTTATTCGTGAAATTAACTAAATTCGGAATATGCAATTGAGATAATTTAGTTACATATGTAAATGATTAATTTTTGTATTTGTATTTTGAAAGTTTAAAGGCGATAGACATAAAAGTTAAAGCTGTTGTTTTGTTGGTAAAGAAAAAGTTATTCAAACTTATTCGCAGGGTATCTTCTAGTCAAGCTGTATTCTTACTAGTCTCTATTAAACTTTTCACTTGTTTAAACACGGGCCACAATTACAGTCAATGTTCACTTTAAATTTTGAGTATTATTTTTATTAATTTATAGCTTTTCACAAAAGTTTTGTGCATATGTTAAAAAAAACGTGACCATTAAATTGAATTTTGTGCCGCGAGCTTCTATCGGCTTGACAATGTTTGTGTTGTTGCTGCTGTTGTTGTTGTTGTTGTTGTTTTTGTTGTGATAGACCAAATTGTTTATAGTCATTTGCATTGCGATTTTAGCCGCGATGTTTTTGTTGTTGCCTGCAACTATTTTGCTTTGACGGACAAACGCAAATATTGGGAATTTTATTAAGTGTTGGCAAAACTTTTTGGAGGTTTACTTAGTGAATGGCACACAACAATTTATGTGCGGGAATTTCGCAAGGTTTACTTTTTGGTGCTTCCATTGACTTAATGTAATTTTTTTGCTCAATAATTTGTTCAACTAAGAACTTAATTTGAAGTTTTTAGAGTCACATAATTTAATTCAAACTTTTTTGTACTTATTTATGCAAAATGCAAAATAAGTTGTTTCAGAAAATTTTTTAAATTAATTATTATTATGTTTGTTCTCAACTTTCACATAAATTCGAATTTCACCGGCAAAACTCACATTTTTCGATTATTTAAACAAATTATTTTTCAATTAAGGAATTGCACGTCTCTTCTTTTTGCTAATTATTTTTGCTGTGTAATCCTGGCAAAAATCGTTTAGTTTAAAGATCCCAAAAGTCGACTCAAAGCCGCGACAAGTTGTTAAAATGAACAGGTCCGATTGGCAACTAAATTGTTTGCTTCGAGCCAGCCACGAGCAGAGCGACAAAGCCAAGGTGCAGGTTGAACGTAGCTTAAAAGTTTTCGAATTACGAAAACAAAACGTAAAAACTTAACGAAATCTTGACGAAGCATCGAAAGCTAAGCCAAAAGGCAGCAAACCTGGATTGAACGACATAGCGTAATTTGTCTACTCAGTAAAATTATTACGTATTGTTACTAAAACTTCGATTTACAGACTTTTAAAAATAAATGCCATCCTTTAGCTATATGTGTAAATACTCAAGCATATATAACAAATTTAATTTATTTTTAAGTTTCTTATTAAAGTATTGAGGCCTATACGTAATATCGTCCTCTCTTGAATGGTAATGTCTACTGTGAAATAGGAGAAATCAAAAAAATACTGGCGACATTTTATTTAGATTTTCCTCTAATTTTATACAAATCCTTTAAGATGCAGGGTCAAATAATGTTAACAATCAGTATGTGCCAAAGTTTTGAATTTAGAAAAAATGTTTAAAATTTGTTCGTGAATGTTTAGATTTTCATTAAGGATGTTTTTATCCTGTCGAAGGGCTAAAATTAATTATGAAAAATATGTATGTATGTATAACTAAAAATGAAACTAGTTTTAATACAATTCAAGTATTTTGTTGTTAACGGATAAATTTGATTGATATCTCTTAAACGATTTAAACTGTCTGATATAACTACATTTTATATAAACACTTTTTTAAATTCCATCCCACCATTTTTGTCTTCATTTCATTCACCAGATGAATGCACACATTTTACATTTTAGATCTTTCTATTTAATAATTGCATTAAATAAGTAAATTTTAGTTTCCTATTTTAAATATTTACTAAGCTGGTAAGACATAATGATCGACAAAGTCCTGCAGCATGTCCAGCATCCGATCTTTGTACAATTTGTCCGTGTTGAAGGCCTTCATGCAGATTTCGATGCGTTTGCGACTGAAGAAATCGCTGAAGCCATCGGCGGAGCCGGTTAGCTCTTGGGTAGAGGCGGGCGGAAGGATGACCAGGTGACAGAACAGGCAGCTCTCGATGAGGCCGACGATGCGATACTCTTCCACCGAATCGTAGTACTCCGGTTCCGTCAAAATGTCGGCAATACTGAGGCCGGCGCGCTTCAAGAACTCGGTCATAAAGCGATAATATTCCGCCAGCAGCTCGCTGAGATGCGCACTCCGAAATTGGCTGGTCGTGGGTATGGTGAGCACTGTGAGCAGATCCATGGCCGGGGGCGCATATCTAGCCAGCTGAAAGTCCACAAAGCGGCACTGGAGCGGCGTCTGCCCGAATTTGCCGTACTGGAAGAGAATATTGTTCGCCCAGAGATCCCCGTGCTGAAGGGTATTGAGTCGCGTCTTTGACGTCTTGGCCAGCTCAAAGATGCGCGACATGCGCTTGGTGAAGTTGGCCAATATGTAGTCCAGCTGGGCCTGGTACTTGGGCACCGTTTTGATGAACTCCTTGAGCACCTCGCAAGCCTGATTAAAGTTGACCAGACGCAGGTGCTCCGGCGGCACATCCGAGGGATATGCGTTCTCCTCCAGTTGGAGTCGCTGGCTATTGCTGTGATCCTTGATAATGGAGCCCGCGTGCATCGCCGCCAACGTCTTGAGGCAGCAGAGGAGCTGCTCATAGTTGAGCACCCCGTCACGTCCGGCGCCCATGCAATAGCCCTGCTCGATCAGATTCTCGAAGACCAACAGATTCTTGTCCGCGTAGTAGCATTTGGGCGCTATTTCGGTGCAGGCCGCCTGCAGCTGGGGCAGCACATGCTGATAGACGGCAATCTCCTTCTGAAAGACGCCGAAGTTCTCGAGATATTCCATGCGCGAGGCGTTGCCCTCCGGCGCCGATTTGCAGAAGAAGCTCAGCTGCTTCAGCTCGCCGCCGATCGCCGGCAGCCGCAGGGTCACCTGCAGATAGAAGTGACTGCCCAGAAATCCGGCTGGCGCCTCCGATGTGGGCATCAGCTGATAGCTGACAATCTCGAAGCTGGCATTCAGCTCGTTCTGGTGCAGATAGCTCTGGCACAGGCCCTGCACCTCGGTGCTGCTCAACTCCAGTGCTGTTGCCATCGTGATGCCAACTGTCTTGACCGGGTCGAGCGGGCTCCTTGCTTTATACACTCGCCTCAGCTGTCGGAGATCCGCTAAAAACGGGTCTCCTGATAAGCGCGTTAGCGTGATCTTAAAGACTAGATAACGAATACACGCAACCAGCTTCTAATCAACGCCGAAGCTGAAATACCCTAGCGGACATCATTTGCTCCCTAAAATTATTATTATTGTGATCTGATCCTAAGCAACACCTTGGCAAATGGTAAAGATCGGTGTTTATATATTTTGTGTAACCAAAACTCCGTTTCTAATAATTTTTTTTCAATGAAGCTATTTAATATAAACATCCGAAATATCTGATTTTAGAAAAAATATCTTAAATAAACAAAAAAATCATCATCATCTCAATTTTTGACTGCTCCTGGAAGAGAGTAATATAAAGTATATATGAGTATTTTATTTTTTTTGTTTTCTTTTTATATGTATTTAATATGAATTTATAAGGTATTTAAAATAATACATTGTTTCGTGTTTAGGAGATCTATTATATTAACAATAATGTCTTCTTTGTTGTCAAATTCTCTACGTATTTAAGTTAAAATGTGTTATATTTTTTATGTTTACAATATAAAGAAAGTTTAGTTTCAAATCTTTATGCATACATACATTTTTGTATATAAGATAAAAAACATTATTGCCTTCTTTATGGCGTCACACGTATCCTACAAAAAATATAATCTCTATTATCTGAGCTATAAAAGTTGTTTATACAAGAATTAAACTAATTCCACATTTACAACTTTTTGCATGTGTAAAATAAAATTAAAATACTTTCAACAAAAATTAAACATTTATCCAAAAATGAAAAGTCGTCAAAATAATAATATTCATATTGAAATTATTAAAAATAAATAAATAAAATAAAAAATATTGATGGTAAAACATAAAAATAATAATAATAAAATTAGAAATACAATAAAAAATGATTATAATAATAGTAGCAGATAACTTGTTTGGGATAAGACTAAATATTAAGGAAGACAACATTCTCAAAAAAATACCTATATTAACAAATCAACTATTTATTTCAACTACTAAAAACAATTCATTATCAGCTGTTGCCATGTGAGCAAATTGACAAATACTATACAATTCTATTCAAGTACCCCAGCGCGAAATAAATCATTGCGGTCTGCTTAAACATTGTCATAAGGATTAGCACGGCGCTTGGCAAGATCCGAAGATTACTTATCACGTTGATGAATAGCGTAATAGGACTTAGGGTAAATAAAACTAATGCAAGATATAATAAAGTGAAAGACCTCTACGTTGCGTAATTGAGTTAAGCTCTAGATAAATGTTGACTGCGTGTCTAGGTTGCTGGGAAAGTCAACAGCTGTACCACAACTTTATCGAGATGGAAAAAGCAAATTATATACCCATTGATTTGTTCATTAGCAAATAGCATTCAGTACCTAATCCAGAGCTCGATGAAGTGGACACGAAATGCGCTTGCGAAGAAGCATTGAGGAATATCTGAAGAATTCTACGCTGCATGGAGCGCGTTTTATAGTAGATGAAGACGCCAGCTGGCTGGAGCGCATCTTTTGGGTGCTCTGCCTGGCGGCCTCATGGTATGCCTCCTGGCTGCTCATCAAGGCATCGTTGGGTGAGTCTCCGAATATGTAGTTATAAGTTTAATAAATGTTAATTTAAATGTTTGCAGCGGCCTTTGAGAACAATGCCATTAGCTTTGTGGTGGAGAGCACCTATCGCGATTGGGACACCAATTTTCCGGCCATTATCGTTTGTGAGTCGAAGAATATGGATCGCATACAGGAAGTAGCCGAACAGTAGGTAGCTCGTATACCACATTTTTGCACTACTCAAACGCTGATCCACGCCAGACTATGGGGCGCCGATCATGACTTTACCTTGGAGGAGGTGCTCAGCGAGATTGCGTTCTTTCGCGGCGAGTCGTATCACACGGTGCACGAGTGCAGCGGCGAGGAGTCCACCGCTGCCTGCTTCTATTCGAATTTCTCGTACTACGCCCAGCTGGTCAGAAGCAACTGTGTGGACTCCATTAAGAACTGTGAGTGGAACGAAAACGCTTTCGACTGCTGCAAATATTTTCATCGCATGGAAACGGAACTGGGCATATGCTATGGCATTAACTCAATGCAAGCGGGGTGAGTGGGGCAAACTTTTCAAATTTACCTAAAACTTATGCTAATCATTTTTACAGCAAGAACAAAGGTCGTAAGTTCAATATGTACTCCAATCGATTTACGGGTCCAGGCTCTTTGAAAATGGAACTACATACTGAAGCCACGGTATCTGTCATTTCATAGAAGCTTTTATTTTTATATAAATTTCTATTTTATATAGGTTTATCAAATTTTCTCATTTCATTTACCTAAGATATTTTAATAATTAAAATCATTTTAAACTAATTTCATATTATATTATTATTCTTTTTGCATTTTAATTTTTTGCTGAAAACACATTTTTTTGTATAATTATTCAAATAGTTTTTAGTAAATTGAAACACAAATATTTGAGATATTTGCATAAGGTTTCTGCTTGAAGAAAAATCCTGTATATAAATATATATAAATATATATATATATATATATAATTCTGTTTCGTCCGTCCGTCTGTCAGTATGAACGCTATTTTTCAAATATGTTTTTATGATATTTATTTAAGATACTTATTTGCAATAATATTTCAATGTCTTGAAGAATTTGTCCATTTACAAATCGATTGGCTATCGCCCTAAATAGGTTTTTATATTGGGAAATGAGGAGGTGCCCACTTTGGTGACACCAAAAACCGATTTTTTTGTGGTGGGTCCCTACATATCCTTTATGTAAGTACTGATAGCTTGTCTATTTCATATATAATAAAATATAATATTTATTGCCCTCCATCAATCAGTCGCTATGTGTCCAAACGTGATATTGAGAATGATGAGCAGATCCGCCAGACGAGCGTCCTTCAGCGCAACTGTCGTTTTCCGGATGAGAATATTCTGGATGTGCATCGCTATTACAGTTATAGCGCCTGCACGGTGCAGTGCCGCAAGGATCGGCAAATGGAGCTATGCAACTGCTCCAGTCACCTGACGCCAAACACACCGGACTGGCAGCTGTGCAACATGGATGGCCTGGAGTGCCTCAATCGCAACTACGAGGATCTCTCGGTGATCATTGCCAAATGGTCGCGTCGCCGCGGCCGCAAGGGTCTCGTCTGCGATTGCCTGCCCTCCTGCACCGAGGTGGACATCACGACCGTGTATGACACCAAGGATAACATTTATGGACATCAGAGTCCTGTGTCCAAAATTGAGGTGGCTCTCATTGAGCTACCCACGGAGCGCTACAAGCGCAACCTGGTCAGAGGCAAACTGGATCTGGTCGGTAAGTTGGACGCTAAACTTTCAACAATTTAGAATTTTCATCGTATGTCTTATTAACAGTATCCATAGGTGGTACAACAGGTCTATTCGTGGGCGCCAGTCTGCTGAGTTTTGTCGAGATTATATACTATATGACCATTCGACCCTACACCAGTTACATGCACGAGAAGCGACGCCAGAAGCGGCTCAGTCAGCTGAAAAGCGAAAAATGAAATCGATTGCTAATTAACTAACACTCGTTAACATGTTTTTCAATATTCTCTGGTCTGAAACATGCGACAGCTGTTTTTAATTCGTTTCGAATTTGAAATGGAGCTGGTTTCTTTTCTTTTATAAACAATTGACATGTATTCCAAGCATATTAACCGATAGTTACTTAAAAACAAAAAATAAAGTGTACCCGATTTTGGTAAAATATTATATCTAATAGAGTACAGTAAATATAATCTCTTCTTTTACATAATAGTTTGTCACTTCATCCTAAATAATAATAATAATTACCTAAATAACAGATAATACGAATAATTTTTTTTGCATTTTATTTTATTTTTCTAAACATAATAAAAATGTATGAAAAATTATATTTTTGACATTAGGTCACGATAACATCTTACATATTCGTACAAACTATTTAAAAATTATAGTATTAAAAATTACGTAATTATGCCAAACAAATATTTGGTATAAGGCAAGTTTCAAAATTTTCAGAATCTGCCACATATTTGTTGAGCTATATATAGAAATAGAAAACATATATACATATCTATTTCTTTTTACGTTTTTAAAATAAAGTAATAAGTGCGATTACAAAGTAAAGTGCGATTATAAGGTTTACAAATGTATTGGTAAATAGACCGATATTTATTCTTTTAACGAAATTTGACAATATCTCGAAAGTGTATTATTTCTTCTGCTTAAGCCCGCAAATAGTCATGTGTAACAACAACACACTGCTTGTGATCTAAAATGCAATCAGCAAGTGTTGATTTAAGAAATGAATCCATAAGTTCTATACGTATATGTGTATCTTATCGTGCTGCACTATATTCAGCACCCTTTTATAAGCAGTCGGCTGAAATGCAACAAAAACGAATTCAAAGCAAACCGAACAATTCTCAGCAATTCGGTAACTGAGCAAACTGTAAATATATATTTTCATTGTCGCTCAGTTTAATCGCGCTGGCAGCAAAAGCGCACGGGAAAACTTTCGTGTGGAAATCAGATTCTTTTCAAAGAGAAAGGCAGACTAAACTAGAGAGAAAAGCCACTTACCGTGCGTATACGTAATGCAGCGTATACGTAATATGCTCTTAACGCGCGTAGAGTGTGTGCAAATTTTAAAGAATCTATTAGGTGCTCCAAACGATGACGTTCACCTTGTGGATTATCAATTGGAAAGGGATAGTAGTGCCGTGGGCTACCTGGGCGATTATTATGCGCTGACTTTAAGCTACTGCACTGTGAGTTGAACAATCCAAATTAACCCAAATTAAGCTTGTCTTTAAGTTATGAGCCCCCGATACTCACTCTGATAAAAGTTGCTCGTTGAAATTAAATAGGCCAAATATATTTTTTATAGAAATGAAACATTGTTGCGATTATTGTCGCATTGACTTTCGTTGAACTTGGCATTGAACTAAGCACGATTTTCAAATGATAATTTGAATGACTTTCGGCTATGATTGTGTTTGATTCATATTCATATATATATTTACATATATGCATCATTAGTTGCTTCTAATCAGATTTTGCACATTTGCCATAACTTTCACTCAATTTTGCGAAATAATTTGGGAAAGAAATATTTATAACACTTTGATAGTTGCGATGCGCCTATTTATATTTTAAATTTATATTTTATATATAAATGAATGTGAATCATAAGCAAGCCCAGAAATAAAGAGATTTAAATTTCAGATTGCATCGATATTTAATCACAAATATATTTCAATTTATACAAGAAGAAGAAGCCTACTAATAGTACTACCATAAAGCTAATAAAATAACAAATAAATGAAATAAAATACACAAATGTGTAGAGATCCTTTTTAAAACGCAATGTTTAACTATTGAATACTATATATATTTATGGCATACTTTCAGGCGGACGAAAAAACTCCTCAGAAGCAACAAGTTTTTGTCAAAGCGCTGCCGCAGCAAAGCGATGAAATTGAAAAAGAGGCGATCTTTCGCAAAGAGGCGTGGCTTTATGACAAATTGCTGCCTGATATGCAAAAATGTTGTACGCTATCAAAATTATGACTAACAATTTGATAATGATTAATTTAATTTATTTCCCCTTTGCTCAGCCAAGATCAAGTGGAGCGCCAAATGTTATTACACGCGATCAGATCTGTTTGCGCTCGAGAATATCAAAGTCAACGGATATTCTGCTGCACCGGAGAAGCTGCTAAAGGAGAAGCAGCTGCATCAAGTGCTGCGCACCTTGGCGGCCTTTCATGCGTCCAGTTTGGTCTACGAGCAGCGCAAGGGCATAAATATGGAACGCGAGTTTGGCGATCAAATGCAGGAGATTACTGTGGCAGCCAACGTGGCCTGGTTTACCACGGGCCTGTCGGCCATTCTGGCCGTGATCAAGAGCCTGCCACAGTATCAGACCAGCAAATATGTTACTTCACTGGACGATCAGCTGGCTAAGGTTGCGCAGCGGGTTTATGAGCAGGTTTCGCCTTCCACGAAATACAGAAATGTGCTCTGCCATCGTGATCTATGGGCGGGCAATTTTTTCTTTCTTGCCGATGATAAGGAGGCGGCGCTGCTGATTGATTTTCAGACCTGCCGCTTCAGTCCACCGGCCATTGATTTGTGCTATAGCCTCTATTTGAATCTGGCCACCACCGAGCGACGGCGTCTGGAGGCCAATTGCATTGACCTCTACTACAATTGGTTGCAGCAGGATTTGCAGGACTTTGGCCTGCAGTCGTCTAACTTGATCCCGAAAACAGAGCTCCTGCAATCCTACGAGGAGTTCCGCCTCTCTGCCGCTGTCTACTGCGCTGTGGTGGCCACAGTTGTCAAAGTGCCGCCCGAATTCGTGACCAACGAGTTCAAGTACGTGGATCGCAGCTCGGTTATATTGGACTATATGCGAGAGAACGCACAGTTTAGAGACGTCATGGAAAAGTGCTGCGAGGAAGTCATGGAAACCGCTTGGGCCAATTTATAGTAGGCGCTTTTATTTACACTCTCCCTGACACTGATAAGGTTGAGTTGACTGATCAATAAAGCTGTCAGATGTGAGAGAGATAAGATGTGTAGATAAACCATTAAAACAACACACAAGCAGCACACCGAGGTCGGAATACACTAAAATATTAAATTAAAATATTTAAATATGAGAAACCAAAGAAAAATTGAACAAAAAATAATAATAAATAATATCAACAATTTTGTTAATATACCAGTAAAGTGGCCCTAGGGCAAACATTGGTTTTTTGAACGAACAACAACAATGTTTCAGATTTCACGTCTATAATTTATATATTCTATATACATACCAACTATCGTTGTTTATATATACAATTTTTTATCTGTCTTAATTTCTTAGTTGAAACAATTATTAACCTTAAAAAATTTAATTCAATAAAAGCGTTTCTTTGTTTTTATTGTTTTTTTTAGCGTTGACCCATAAAAAAATAAAGAACAACAAATAAAGCGCTTAAGTGTCTAAATGTGCTAATTAAATGATAACAAGTAAGAGTTTAGTCGATTGGGCTAAAAAATGTAAATAGAGAGTTAGATAGTTTGATGTCAATATTAGATTCAATGATTCTCTATCCCTTACTATTTCTCTGTACTAACAGAAAACAATATCAAAAATTTTATTTTAACTTAAGAAAAAGAAAATAATATTAAATAAATAATACAAAGTACAACAAAACTTTAACATTTTTATGTCTTAAATTCGAGTACAAATTATTAGGTTTCGGTAAATAAAATAGAAAGAACAGAATATTGGAGCATAGGTAACTCTCAAATTTTAAGAGGAGCTTCCTGGACAACAAATTGCATATACCTTTTATGTAAGGGTAATTTAAGAATGGTGACGTTATCGGCAATGCCTCGAATCTGTCAATAGAATGATACGATCGCTCGCACAGTCCGCTCGAGGTTTTCACAGCGCACAGAACACGGCAGAATTTTTTTGAAATATTTGAACAAAATCATGAGTAAAGACTATAAGCCGGTGCTAACGCGTGCCAATCGCCTGGAACTATTTACGGCTGAGGAATGTGACCAGATACTGAAAGCTGTGCTGGAAGATCAAAATCAAAAGGGTCAGCTGAAGGAATTCAAAATCGTTCCAGCCATTGAGCATGTGGGCTTTCTGGGGGAATATTATCATCTGATACTAAGCTATCAAGTGGACAATGAGAGTGAGGAGCGCACAACGCGACTGTTTGTCAAATCGGTGGTCTACGAGAATGCGGATATGGCCTACTATGAAGAGAAATCGGCCATTATGAAAAAGGAGGCCAAACTATATGGCTTGCTGCTCAACGAGCTGAAAAAGTTCTGTAAGTATTGCTCTGGGTAGAGCCGTAAAGTTGTTATAATCTCACAGAAAAGAAGATAATTTTGTTAGAAAATGTGACATGAAAAATTAAATTAAATTTGTATATATTATTGATCAGTGTCAATTAAGAGCCGAATGCGATTTTAAATGGACACTCAAATAATGTATTTTCCATACCATAATAATTGTGAAGAAATCAGAAATTGGACTAGTATATCATGTTGTTTTCATAGATTAAATTTTTAGTTATCTCTATTATTGTTTTTCAACATATCGCTCCAATAACAATTTTTATTATTCTTCTAAGGCTTTGTCAAAATATTATCAATATGGTGCTACTTATGATAAAGTCGGTAGCCGTGATTAGAGACTTAAGTTCTAGAATGAAAACGTGATTTTAATTGCTGCTTTGATAGTAAACCCGATTTGGTAAAAACATTGAGCGGCTATCTAATATTGTTGCCATGGAAACAATGGGTCAACAACCCCCTGTTAAGTTAAAATAGAATATATAATGAGAATCAGGCATTGATTTATCTGCAAAAGTACTTAAACTGATCTGTACTTGATCGAGTATATTACTTTTATACTTTTCTATTCTCGACAGCTGCCCATTTGTGGTGTGCCAAGTGCTACTTCGCCCGCGAGGATTTGTTCGTAATGCAAAACATTGAGGACTTGGGCTATAAATCGCTGCCCTCGACAACGCGTTTCCTCGCCGAGCAGCAGCTGCGACCCCTGCTGAAGGCCCTGGCCACCCTGCATGCCAGCAGTGTCGCCTACGAGCGGCGTCATCGGGTGACCATTGGTGTGGAATTCAGGGAGTGGCTGTTGGAAAAGTCCATTGATCCCGATATAAAATGGTGGACGACGGGCATAAAGGTGCGTTTGGGCTTTGAGCGAAAGCACAACTGAAGACCGTTAATTCAAATATATTGCTTACAGGCCGTTCTGGCGCTGGCTGCTGCACATCCTCGGGTGCGCAATGATGCCGCCGCTCAGGACTATATTGCCAATGAGCTGCCGCGTTGCCTCGATCGGGTCTACTATATGTCAAATCCATCGCCCGTGCATCGCAATGTGTTTCTGCATCGCGATGCTTGGACCGGCAACGTCTTCTACCACAACGAACGGCCCCAGGATGTGGGCTGTGTGCTGGTGGACTTTCAGCTGTGCCGCTATGCGCCGCCAGCTGTGGATGTGCTCATGGCCAGCTACCTGAACGTGGAGCCGGCGCAGCGCAAGGAGATGATGGTGCGCATTACGAGCTGCTATTATGACCATTTGCTGGCTGAACTGACAGCGATGGGCATCGATGCGGAGAGGGAGCAACTGGGTCGCGCCGCGTTCGAGCAATCCCTGAAGGACTTTGAGCTCTTTGGCGCCACGTACAATTGCATAGCGGCAACCATTTTACGGCTGCCCGAAAACTATCTGAAGCGGTTCAAGGATGAGCAGCCCGGCGATTTTCATCGGTTCTGTAACGTGGATCGCACCGAGCAGGTTATGCGCTTAATAAGCGAGCATGAGGATTTCGGATGTTACATATATGCCTGCGTGGAGGATTTGTTGGAACTAACTTACTATAAACAAGCCAAATCGAATGCCCGCTTCTAATATGTTGTTACAATGCCCACCTGTTAACATGGTTGCCTTATCATCTCTGTTAATTTTAGCTTCAAGACTGCCTTATCGCCTATTTATGTTATTATGTTATATTTAGCAGCTGAGATTGTGAAGTATTTCTAATAATAAAGAACGTCGTTTGAAGCGATCAGAAGTGTTTTTTTTGTGCGCTCCGCATTTGGTGAAATTCCTAATGTGAGCAGAAATCTTAAAAAATCTCCTTCCAGGAGCTGAGGTTTTAGTGCGCGAGTGCAATAAACTTTAAATTATTTAAAAATATTAAAAATTATATTAAATTGCTTTATTATACTGGTTTCTGTGATCGCTCTTGGACCAAAGTAGTATTATTGTATTTAGTATTCGAAAATTATTTTTTTTATGAATTGATTTTCAAAAACACCTTGTCTTATGGATCAATTGATTTCAAAAATATTCATCAAATATTTTGATTTGTCCACTAAGCGAAACTGAAATTCAATTTATACGCTGTGATCATATTTTATAAAATAATTGACATTGGCATAAAAAATTAAATGAAAGTAAAAAGCTGTTAACAGGCCGTGTAGGCGGGCCAGACTGTTAAGCGGTATTTTATTGGTTATTTTACTTTTGATTTCGAACATTGAACGTCTGCTGATTTGGTTTATTTGTTGCATTATTTTGAGAACCTAAGTGAGAACAACCTGCTCTTTTGTGAGTCTGTTATGTTAGAGCACGTGTTTGCCTGATTAGCTTTATCAGCTCGCTGAATAAAGCCGCTAAGTTTGCTTGTTACTTATACTCTTCTGTTTACTTGTAAGTGATTACTCCTCAATTGCAGCGGTTGTTAAATACCTTTTATTGGCATAAAAAAAATTTAAATCTGAATATACTGCTTCAAAAAATCTTGCCAAGAGTCACATCAAATGATCATTGATTTTCCCCAACTTAATGATCTTAAAATGATAATTTAAATGAATTAAAATTGAGCTCCAAAGCTTATGACGTGCACTTAAGCTGCAGGCTAAAATATAAATATATACAACGATGCAAAACAATATAAATGTAAACTGTTTTTTGTTAAACACTGCTTTATGGCAGCACCTCGTTTGGTGTTTCAAAAGCTTTATGATTCTTGTTTCCTAAATACACCTCTACAAAAGATCTCCCAAACTGAGGTAGTAGTAGTAGGGTTTTCAAAGCCTCTCTTTTTCTGTTTTTCTGTTTTCTGTTCTGTTTTCTCTACAATGCTCAACACATGTAGATAGAATTGAATGGAAATGATTTATGATATTGCCACTCTTGGATTTAATCCTGTAATCCTGGATCCGGCAGCAGTATCTCCCCTATTTCGTAGAATTGTGCTATAAATTTAAAATAATAAAAGTTTTCGATGATGATATAATTAAAACTTAAGTTGAAATAAATTGAAAGGATGTTGTCAATCTTGATTTTTTGCAGTAAATATCTAACTGCCCGCAAACATGGAACTGCTTAGCTCTGCGGAATGCCTTCTGATTGCGTTACGCACGCTTCAGTTGAAAGAGGACGACGATACTTTGGTTTTGCTGGAGCGACAACTCGATGGGGGTTCGAATGACCTTATGGGCTACATGGGCGAGTACTACAAGCTGCGTTTGAGGTTGGAGGACACAAAAACCAAAGCCAAACATAATTTTCAATACTTTGTCAAGTGCTTGCCATATAAAAATGCACCGCTGAGAGTCGAATGCGAACGCAAAGGCGTCTTTCTTAAGGAAACGACAGTCTACCGGGAAATGTTGCCCAATATAGAGAAATATGGTGGGTTTTTTTTTGACTAAAACAAGCGATTAGTAGATCTTTATCAACAATCAGACTTATTTTAAAAGTGAAAAAGTTCTTTATAGCATAGCTACATTTTTACTGATTGTTTCCATGACAGCTGTATAAAAATTTTCCTGAATATTAATAATATTCTATTGTCAAAGCAACAAAACAGCAGTTCAGCACAAAAGTGTTTAAGAACTCAATTTTCATTAATTTCTAGGGCAACTACACTCAGAGAAACTGTTTTAAGTTTAAGACTAAGCGTTTTAAATTATTATAAAGAACATTTTTAATTATGATGCTTTCCTACTTTTTATTAATACTTAATGCTGCGTAAATTAGAATAAAAATAAAATAAATATTTTCAAATAATGTAATTATTAAAATTAAAAAATGGCAAAGCTATTATTTTACGCACTTTAAATAAGCATCAGACACTCTTAATAAATTTGTTTTTTTATGTATGCTTAAAATAGTTTTTAAACCAAGATATATTGAAGAGAAACATGTTGTCTATTTTGACTCTATTGACAATATTCTATCAAGTGCAGTTTTCTTTTCCAGGCGGACGCAAGCTCTTTCCGCAATGCTTTTACTGTCGGGATGATGTGATGGTGTTGGAGGATCTAACGCTAAGTTATCGACACCTCAAGCCGACGGAGAACTATTCTCTGGTGCATTACAAGCTGGTGCTGGAACATTTGGCTGCGCTGCACGCGGCAAGCATTGCCTGGGAGGAGGCTGACCAATTTAATATTGGCGAGCGTTTCAAGGATGTGTTCCAGCTTTTGCATTTCAACCAGGAAAACAATTGGTTTGTTACTGGCCTAAAGGTGCGTAAGCCCTTGGTTGCCTAGAAGCTACTAACTTTTCATCAAAATTATTGTAAAATAGGGCATCGTTTTCTTGGCTGCGCGACACGCCAAATACCAAACAGAGAGCGCTCAAAAGTTTATCAAGGAAAAACTATATCAGCTCTCGTCCAAAACGGAAGAATTCTTTAAACCGGCGAAGGTCATTAAAAATGTACTTTGTCATCGAGACATTTGGGATCGTAATATATATTATGGCTATGCCAGCCAGGATGCCAGCCTGCCCAACGCCTGTTGCTTTGTGGACTTCCAGCTGACCCAATATTGCTCGCCGACCGTGGATATAATTTTTATGGTCTATGTTCTGGTGGATTCGTCAAGTGAGCGACGTGCGATTTATGAACAGCTCCTGAAACATTATTACGACTGTCTACAAGTCGAATTTTTGCGCCTTGGCCTGCGGCCAACTCTCATTAGTTGGGATAAATTTCTGGAGGAGTGTCAACGCACTCGACTGGCTGGCTTGACCCTCAAGGCCCTAACCGAACCGCAGACAAAGATGTTGGCGCACATATCCAATGAACTACGCGCCGAGGACCCCGAGAAATTTGAATACTATCTCAACAGCGATCGCAGCGAAATGTATCTGAGAGTCATGCAAATGCAGCCGGGCTATGAAGAAAAGATAATGGAGCCCATTGAAGACCTGGTTGATTATCTCATGGAGCACGAGTCAATGTACGCCTAAGTAGAGAAATTAATAACTCCTTGAAACTGTTTTTGTCAAAACGAAACATTTACAGCTCAGTCAAATTGTCCATTATCTATTCCCGATTATTTTGTTGGGAACTTTTTAAAATCATAATAAAATAGTGCTCAGAAAATTGTTTTTATTGTCACTGGACTTGGCTAAAACTGAGCACGGTCTGCAACCAAGAAAGGGTTTCTCAACTTTTTATAATTTTACATTTCTTTCTAAAAATCTCTGTAGGAAATTTATGGAATAGATATTTTTCCCTTTTGACAGTTTTAATTGATCAATCTTGTTTAAGAAAATAGCAAAAAAAGGATTGTTGAAGTACATATAATATTTATTGTATGACCCAACAGTTTTAGCTGGCAATATATAGATTTGTTAAAACATATATATATGGAGTCTAACTAGATTGATGGCATACATAAATATATATCAATTTATAGTTATATAATACTAGCTTAAAGCTGGATTCTTCACTGCAAATCCGCATTTCAATAGTTAAAAGCCTAGCTACATTTAAAAGGCGTCACTTTCGGGCTGCCAGCTAATCAGTCCAGCAATCCTCATTGGCATCATCCTCATCGAAGTCGCGTACATTGAAGTCCTCGTGAAACAGATCCTCGCCCTCCTCTTCGGAGGACTCCGATTGTCATCTAATCCCATTGACACGTTGCGGCAAACTGATCACACCCTTCGGCGGCCGGGGCATCCTTATGCTGGTGGCTGCCGCCGACGCCGCCGCCGCCGATGTGGAGGCCTTGCCGGAGAGACTGGGTATCAGCTGGGCATTCAGTATGGTTGGCTGATCGAAGCAGCTGCAACAGTACTTATCACAGCGCAGCAGCAGCACGAGTCCGCCGAGCAGCCAGACGAGCACTCCGGGCCAGGAGTGCACCGCACAGGCCGAGAAGAAGATCACGCTGAGCAGCAGGCACATGGCACACAGCACGGGACTCACGTTGATCACGCTGCCCGTGTACTGCGGTATTATGCCCATCATAATGGCAACAATAAAGACCCCAATGGCGCCCGTGAACGCAGCGGGTGCCCAGTGCAGCACCAGACCAGCCACGCACAGCGCAATGCCCAATCCGATGACGACAATCGAAAAGATCGTCACCCGCCACGAGCTGACGGTGGGCACCCGAACGCTCCGCTCCAGCGGACCGGCTGTGGTCACCTGGAACACAGCAGAGACTTATAGAGAGAGAGCGAGAGAGGGAGAGGGAGGGAGAGAGTATGCGTACCTTTATCTTCTGACGATACTCATCCACTATGGCATCGATGTCCGTTGAGGTATCCGAGTCGCTTTTGTCGAACTTATCGGGAAACTCAAAGTCGGATGGCTGCAGGAATAAAGGAGTTAAAGAAGTTTAAGCAAGAAGCAACGTGGATTGAGAATGGGATTAAAAATGGGTTCCTCATTTCAAGGACACAAATTAATTAAACTAACAGTAATAGTCATTAGGGAAATAAGAATATGTGCATAATGTTTGAAGAAAAAATGTTTTAAAGAAAAGAAATGAGACAAACTTTATTTTAAATACAATTTATGAAAAAAAGAGGGTAGAAAATGTTTCAATAAGAAATAGCAACAGAAATTTTCCACGTGTTCGTTGGGCATTTTTAATTTATAGTATAAGAAAATGGAAAAAAATAAAAAAACCTTTTAAAAAGGTTTCCAAATTTGAAACTATAAAAAACTTAGGATGTTTCCCATGCTTAATTGTTTTCTCAAAACCTTTTCAATTTTGGATATAAGGAAAACTAATATTTAAAAGGATTCCGGCTAACTTAGGCGCAACTAAATTAGCATTTAGTTACCCAACCTAAGGCTTTCTCTTTCACTCACCGGCGGCTCGCTATCCGACAATATGGTGGACTCCACATCTCTGCCCTCGCGCTGGGGACAGGGCGAGGTGGGTTCGCCCAGGAGCAGCCACTCCTTCTCCACCTCCGGCTTGCTCTTCTGCTTGTTCTTGGGCTTCTTGAGGCCCCTCTGCTTGGGCAAACCAATGTTCCAGAGGCTGCGCTTGACGCGACTGGAGCTGGCCGTGGCGGCGCTGCTGCCGCTGCTGCTCTTGGCAATGGGCGCCGTGGAGAGGCGACTGTAGGAGAGCGAGGACTCGCTGCTGCTGGGCTGCATGAACTTGGGTCGATACGGCGTATAGAGCAAGTAGAAGGCGCGCAGGAAGACGCCGGTCAGGTGGCTGGCCGCCAGGCAGTAGCTGAGATGCTGCAGCGGACAGGCGAAGGCCAGCATGGCGCACAGGCTGCCGGCTATGAAGACGGCCAGCACGGGATTGCCGCTATCGGAGCTTTCGTAGCTAATCTGCTTGCTGAGCACGCGCCACTCGGAGGTCGCCAGACGCACCACAATCCCATACAGCTCGGGAAAGATCTCGAGAAACGCCGCCGAGCAGGTCAACAGCAGCATGCAAACGGAGGCGGGCACCAGCTTGTGGAAGCCGCTCTCATCCAGGATGTTGAACAGCGGCACGGCCACATATTCTTCGCGGGATCTGTCGTGATAGAGCACGAAGTGAAGATTAAACTGTGCGTACGCAATGCGTATGAACGCAATTTTTTTCGCAGCTAATCAAGCTAAAGACTCGAAATTTGGAATAAATTCTCGTATATATCCGCGTTAATCAAAGTGTTAAGATTTTTTAGCTAATCTATATAGCTCCCTAAATTTTAAAGTTAGATAAATCTAAATTTATTGAGACGGATTCCAGAAGATCTCTGTTGAATATAAAAATTGTTATGAATACGCTTACCAGGGCGTGGCAACTTGATCAAATCTATATATCGTGGGTTCGGGTAAATTATGTAAAATCATATCTCTCATACGTTTAGAGCTAGAGTCATCAAACTATTCAGGCTGTGTTCGAATGATCTCACAAAAGACAAAATTTATATTTTTCCAAAATAACAAAACTAATTCAGACTCTTTTCAGCTGTTCTGGCTGGGCATTTCGCAGTCGGCTACACCCGACTGCAACGTACTTACTTGATTAATTTGATAGTTGAATTACTTACTTAAAGTGCACCACGGTGGATAGACAAAGGGCGGTCAACAGCAGCGAGATGCTCACCAGAGCTACAACCAGGATGGCCGTAATGCGACCGCCGCGATAATGTTGGGGAAAAACGCTGGGAAATGCGTAGGTCAGCAATGCAGTGGTCAAGAGGAACTGTAAAAATTGATGGAGTGAGATTGTCAGCTCAAAAAATAAATAATCTGTGGACTGTGACAGTGAGTGCAAGCAGAAATCGACGAAAGAATACTAAAAAGCTATCTCAACTTTATTGTCGCAATTTCAACCACAGATAAAGTTCGAGCTTTTACTAAACAAAAGTTGTTAGTATAGGGCATCCCCAAGGGAAAAGGTTTCCTTTTTTTTTAAATGCAATGCTTTAAAAACAATTGACCTTAATTGTATATTGCCTTGGGCATTTTAAAGCTTAAATAACATTACCTCACCTAACGAACCATAATCTAAGCTAACATGATCAGGTTAAACCTTACTTATTTCACTACTATTTATTACAATTATTTCCCCTTAATGATTGTTAATCACATTCTGTTGAATAAATTAAAGGAATACTGAAATACCTGAAAAATATTACATAAGAATATATATAGACCTAACAGTACCCAGTCCAATACAAACAATGATAATGACAGTCAAAAGAAAACAAAACGAAACCCCAATCCCTTTATTCATTAGGCGTTGCACACCAAACCAATACCAATAAAAAAGGACTCAGCTTGTCGCGTCATAATCAAAAGCTCACATCCTGCGGCTTCAATTGTCGTCAGTCACGAAAGCCGCTGGCAGCAATGCGACCGAAAATCGATGAAAACAAAAGAAAAGTCGCACAGTGCACTGACCTACTAGCACGCCCATTAGCAGGCTATCAGCGAATGGGGGTGGCTGAGTAGTGTGGGGGATGCTCCACTTACGCTGCTTATGCCATTTGGCTGAAAGTAGTTCTCCGACCAGGCCAGAAAATCGCCACGCCACCAGCCGACAGCGCTGAGAATCGCATTCAGCCCAAACATGCCGAGTGTCATGATGAAACTAAAGGCCTTCGAGTGCTGCAACAACAGACAGAAAAGTGGGCGGTTAGCTAACAAAGAGGGGAGGTGGAGCCTGCCAGTTGCAGTTGCAAGCACAAACCTCGAGGCCGAGCATAAACATGCCTGTGGCCAGAAAGACAACGGCCACACCGAGCACATCCGGCCAGGGCTCGTTTGCCGGCGAATTGCGGCCTGAAAGTAGGCAACACAATTGGTTAAACTCGTTACAGTGCAGGCACAAATAGTGGGCACGCACCCAGTATGAGTATGCGGGCTATGCCACCAGTCATGGCATCCAGACAGGCACTGAGGGTGCGGGCGAGCGAGGCACAGGCGCACATGGCCGTCAGTGCATCCATCCAGGTGGCCAAGAAGAGGCAGCCAAAATCGAATTTATTCGTGGCGCGCACATAGGGCATTTGCAGGCTGCGCAGACTCGACTTGCAGCGCGCTGTGAAAAAGCATAAAAAGAATCATTTATATATGTGCATGCACAGGCAACCAGTTCCAGTTCCGGCTGCCCACCTGCCATGCTGCCGTAGACGGTGGCCAGCACTGTGGCGAAGAGCAGGCCCGGCGCGGCGGCCTCGTTGTAGGCTATCAGGTAGGCGATGACTGAGGTGCCCAGCGCCAGGCGAGCGCCGCTGCCGCAGCAGAGCGCGTCCAGCAGGCTGCAAGGATAACAAAAGTCAAAAGTCAAAAGTTAATTAAATCCTTTGGCAAACGTAATTAAAACTTAATGAAACGTTGGCCGGGACGGATTAAATGTAACATTTATTGGCGCCAAGCCGACGAGCTGGCCACAGTGTGGGTTTTTGGTGCGATTCTGTTTGCTCTCCAGCTGTTGCATGACTCATTTTACATTTGCCTTTGTCCTGCACAGTATCCTGTTTCGTCACTGAAGACCCTGTAGACATTTTTGCGCTCCTCCCTTTGGCCAATTTGCTGCTTATTGTAGTTGTATGCACAATTCGTGCATATTTTAGACGCTCGATTATCCTTAATTACATGGCGAGCTTCGGGCTACTGGTTAGCCCTTTCAAAGGCGCCAGCTAAGTGGGCTAAATTGACCAACAAACTGAATTGATAATGGCTTACACTGTTTCTACTTAATTTCAGTGACTTTTGCCATTCGCTAGCAAGTACTTTTTGGCATTTGAAATTTATTGAGTTTCGTTTTCATGTCTTTCGACCTATTTTTAGCAGCAGCTAGACTAGAATTACAGCACGAGTAAATAATAATTTGCAAATAAAACACATCAATTCTCTATGGCTCTCGCAAATGTCAGAGTCATGTCTGTCTGACTGTCTGTTTGGCTGAGTGGGTTGTTGGTTTAGCTGTTTAGTTTGGCAAAGTGCGTGACCAGCCAGCGACATAAACAAGTCGCAAAACAAGCTTCGGCCTCAACGAATTTGTATTACCTCGAAATAGGAAATAATTATATAATTTTTTAAAGCATTATATAATTTTGATAATGCATATCATATTTTGTTGTAACTCGCAAAAAGTTTGTTTTATAAAAAAACTAAGGCTAGATAAGCTACAGTATAAACTGAGGAATGAGTTCAAGCTAAATGTCATTAAACATATTTAGAGATAAAACATTCTAGAAAAAAACATAAAATTCACAAATGAAACATAATAGGATTTTTAAACAAAAAAGTGTGTTGTAACAGGCATTAAATAAACATAATTTAAATTCAAAAACTCAATAGTTATATTCTATTCTATTAGGTTCAAAGAATATTTATAACATAGCAAAAAAATCAGACGGTCTCAAAGAAAACATAAAAAAAATGAATCGAACACAAATGGTATGGTATATTGATATATTTATTTTATTATTGTTACATTTAGATGATACTCAACACATTTCATTCAAGTTTATTATTGGTAAATAATTATATCTTAATTGTTAATTTATAAAAACATTAATTTAACAAAAATCTAATATAGGCAATTTTTAATTTCTAAGAAAATGAATGAAGCTCAAACCTTATTATTGGGATTATTAAGATTATTGATGTCTGATGGTGTTTTTAAATAGTTTTGCAATTTGTATAAAAAAATAATTTATTAAGAATAATCAAAAATCAAATTTTACGATCTTCGAAACTTAAAACTAACAAATTTAAACATTAAGGTTTTAAATACTACACATTCGCACTCTTGGCAGCAACTTGATATGTAGCGCAGTCAAAAACCAAAGAGGGAAAATATTCAGCAAAAAACAACAACAACAAAGCGAGACGCCAGCAGGGCCAGTCAGTGCGACGCCGATACAAACATGGAAAATGGGCGAAAAGGGAAAAAGAATAAAATAAAACAAGTAAATAAAATAGCAGAAAAACAAAAGCTGAACAGACAGTGGTTGCGTGGGTGGGGAGGATAGAAAAAACCCAGCCAAAAGCAATCAAAAATCAATTTATTGATTACACGACAAATATACATATCAAGCATGTGGTTAAATCATAATACCAACGTCACATATGCATGTTGGCCAAAAGGCTTGACCATGAGTGCACTACATGTAACTGCTAAATATGACATGACCAATCTCTAGGGTGGTGGGTGGTCGGCGATGGCCTACCTGGCGCTCGACATGGCTGGTCGCTCCTGTGTTGGCCTGTGTTGACTGCCTTTTGTTGGCCGTGTTAGCTGTGGGTTACGTTTGCTGGCTATTTGCCAGCCAGACGCTTAGTGCTTGAGTTTTATTTGTATTTGGCATTTAATGCTAATTGCATACGTATTTCGCTCAGTGCATTGTAAACTTCTATTCGTATATCAACTGTTTAATGTCTCGCAGAATTGTTGTGATTGAGTTTTTATGAGTTAATGTCACTTGTGGATTGGCATTGCCTTTAATTAGATACGTCGACGTGGCATGTTACGCCTTGACGCGTAACAGCTCGTACAATGGTCCAAATTTGTTGCCAACTATTTCGCTATGCCCCGCACTCAATACGTCTAAATGCCCGACAAATATTCAAATATGTAGCGCACACTCAAATTGGCCGCAATTGACTGAATGCTCACTTGAAGCTTTTACTTTTGGGCCAACACACAATTGGGAACAGCCGTGAAAAGCGAAAGCTTTCCCAAAACACGCTCTGAGAGATTCTTACGTCCGGGTCCTGCGCACTGACGATTGTTTACGTTTACGTTTACATTTGGCTGCACCGCTGTTTGCTCTCTGCCTCCTGCTCTGAGTGCGAGGGGGGAAGGGCACAGGTGAGATGATTTGTTACTTTTGATGTGGCTTAAGTGCTGGGCAAGTGCCATTTATTTGAGCTTATAATTGCGCGCCTTTTTTCTATACTTGCGAGCCTATGTGATAACTTATACATTACTTACAAACTACTTTTGCTTTTTTTGGTTAATCAGTTTATTTCGATGGGGACTACATAACTTTGATTTATTTCAATTAGAAGCATTTATGCTTCTCAGTGAAACGCCTACTTTATAATGCGTTTCACAACAGAACTGGTTTAATCAGTTTCGACCGGTTCCAAGTCATTTAATGCGTACAATAAAAAATATACAATTAATGAATAAACTAAGCCAAGTTCCATTAACATAACTTTAGAATCAAATGAATTGTATATATACAAAGAAACAGACAACTCATTGTTATAAAAATAATCTACCTGTATACATATAATGTATCAGACTAAGAGGAACCTTCATAAATGCCAATTTATATAAAATATATATATTTGTGCTGGGTAAATATAAAAACACTTATAGTTAGAAATCTTAATTTTTCACAGAACTTAGCTTCCTTTTATGTTTTCAACATAGATAAAAAACAGCTCGATAAATTTTGCCTTGTCAGGTTTTAATTATTTAATGGGATATTTAATTTAATGATATTTAATAATTTATTTATTGCTTTCAACGAATTTAAAATAATGTTCTTATCTGAAGATGAATGCAAAATTGATATTAAGTTCAGGAAAATCGTTTGCACGAGATTCTGAACTCTCTTAAAAGTTGAGATTGCTGGTTTCAAAATTTAAATCCATTTAAAATCAAACAGAAAAAAATAATTTATATATTTTTTTATATTTAGAACTGATTGGAAGTGTTACCTTTTTAGCGATAATATTATATTATAAGTGACAGGCTTATCTGAAAGTATTTCGTATTTTGGTAATAGTGACATCAATTATTAGGAATGAGCAAATAAATAAAAAAAAACCCGAAGAGCAGCTGACACCCACGCTCTGTGCTAAAATTCAATCTAAACAAATGAAAGAATGTGCTAATCGAAAGCATGTCAAATATGTATACAGAACTATGCGAAGTTCTAGTTGAAGTGTTTTACGATCTCACAATGTGAACATAGAACTGGATTGGCGGGTCCAGAGTGAAACGAGTTCCAGGGCGAATGCCAGACCTGAGAATGCATGCCTCAAATCAAATTTGATATCAAACATTTGTATCTACGTAATTAACAGACAAAATCCCCGCTGAGGTAAAATCGTTGGACCTGAGCATTTGTATCTTTCAGCTTTGTATCTGAAATTGAGCTTTGAATTTTTAGAGGCTGCGGTCACTTAGCACTCATCAAAGCAACGACTCCATACTTCGACCTTCCATCCAACTTTAAGTCATTTTTATTTTTGGTACACTCAGTTACCTGTGATATATGTGGGCATTATATTGTTTATGGCTCAGCTCACCATTGGCTGTATATATTTTTTATATCGCTTGATACCTCAGCCTCAGTTGTCTGTTTGGCCTTTTTACTTATGATTTGTCTACTAATTTAATTAAAATCACATTTAATGAGCCACTGTCTTGAGCTGAGGTTTTGTTAAGGTTGTTAAAGTGGGCTTTAAATAGAGCTTAGGCCATTTGCTGTGGCCTAAAATAGCTTATCGGCATAAGCATTTCTTCTATACAGTTACATGATTAACACATATATTTATAAGTATAAATGTGCTGTTGAAAATTACAAAATATTTGTTAACTTTATTACTTGTTTGAATTTGTCAATATTCGCTATTAGTTCTCTTATTTAATTTATATATGTCATACTTAATCATAGTATGGAAGGAATACCCATACAAAATTATGTAAAATATATTTAAATTCGGTGATATTTTATTTTACATAATTTTGAATGAATATTTCTTCCATACTGGCCAAAATAATATGCTCATCAAATTCTTTTTATAAAGCTTACATATTTATTTTACACGTTTTAAACGCATGCTCATCTATATCAAAAAACAAAATCAAAACTTAGTATCTAAAATTTACATATTTATGAGCGGAAAAAATATTTGAAGGGCCTATTTGAATTCTGTTTTTTGCTGTTTTCAACGTTTTTTTGCCTTCAAGCTTTATAGTTTGGTCTTAACTAAGTGGTCAAGATTTGAAGCTGATGTTACAAAACACTAGCTGTGTAAAAGCTAATCGATAAGACCTTAAAGAAAAGCCATAATTAAAATTCAATGTCGCTTGCATCACGTTTTTAGAGTTAGCTCAAATAAAGTAGGCCAATTTCGACGGAAGTTGCTGACGATTTGGAACCGGAAAGTATTAGTATACTACCAATACATAAGTTTAGCCAAAAAACTTGTCGAAAGATTTTATCCGAAAGATTTGAAAGATAAATTGTGCTCAGTCATACATTGATTAGAAGTAACTTTCTTGTTTTATATATATTTTTTATGCTATCTTCAGATATTATAATTAATTATGCATAAAATATAGATTTATATTGAGTATCGAAAAGACAGGGGTTGATAAAAAAATTCGCAAATAATTTTAGAATATTCATAGTAAACAATTTAAGCGCTTAATGAACTATCATCATCACAACTAACATTCTACTGCCCTTGTGAATAATTTGTGGTAAAATCCACATGAATTTCGACTATTATAAAACGCAATTTCAAAACGAGTTCGGTTTTGAAAAGTTCACCCATTTTAATTGCTTCATTATATTTTCGATCCATACAAAAATAAACAAAGTATATTGAAGATCTAATTGAATTTCAATTAACAGTTTTGCAAACTCTCAATACGAATACGGCAAATATCCATCTTAAGTCAGGCAGCGATTTTGGCCTTGATGTTTTCAAGAATGAGCGCTAAGAAATGTTAAATGAGCTTGGGAGCAATTAGTAAGCTTATAATTATTGACATTCCATATAGGAATTGGTTATGTATAAATAATAAATTAAGTTTTAAAGACTACATGCTGCATAGTTCTAATCAAACGATCCATAACCTGACAATTATGAAGAAACAACATTCAAAAGTTGAAAAGAATAAACATAAGTCAAAGTCTGAGCCATGTTCCAAGTCATCAACCAATTGGCATCGGCGCACATGGCATGAAACACGTTCTATGGAGCCTTAGCCGGAAGTTTTCAACCTCAACGCTTCACAAACGAGAATTCTGAGGGGTAAAGACACTAAAAATGTGTGTGTGTAAATATGCTTTTATTGTATTGTGTGCGTGTGAGGAAGTAAAATAGGTTAAAGTTCGGCAATTGGCGCCACCGCTTGTATCTTTGACAAATGGCTGTGTGGCAGCAAATTACGCTAATTTCGATGTGAAGTTCTAACGGGTTTTGCGCGAACGTCAAGGTCAGCCAAATGAATCTTTTACTATTTCTGATTGGTTTAAGTTGTATACAATTTTAGTTATGGATTAACATATTTTTAGCGCGCGGTCAACAGGGCACGAGGTCAAATTGTTTATGCATTATATGGAAAAAGGAAATAAATTTTATGGCTTAGAGAATGTTGTTTTGTTTTTATAGCTAATAAAGCGGAAACCATTAAATAACATAATTAAAGTAGTTAAACTTAAAAACAGGCGATTTCGCGGTAAATGTTTGTAAGATCTGTTTATTTGATGCGCAATTACAGAGTTGAACAAACGAATTTGGATGTTTGGCAGCACTGCTAACAGCTGTTTGCCGCTCAGCTGTACGCGTGTGCTCTCTTTCTGTCCTGCTCTCCTGCTCATTGCTCTCCACAACCACCACCAACATTAAATTGAGTCACAGCAGAACTTTGCCGGCTCTTGCGCCTTGCAAACGCCGCACGCTCTCTCACGCGCTATCTCTTTTGGGGTTTGTTCTTGTCTTTTACGCACGCGTCACAAATGTCACTTAGCCAGAGGAAGACGGTGAAAAAATAAATATTTTTAAATGCAAAAGCAAACAACAGTAATTTGTGAACAGTGCAAATACAATATTTGATTTGGTAATCACAGCAACTTATCTAAAAGCCGATATAACATTAATTGCGCCTTTTCAAGTCAAGAACGCGTTTTCGGTGCCTGCGCTCGGTAAATATTGTGAAATCGAATGCCAGTGCCGTGAAATGCCGATATGTAAATTAAGTTCATAATATTGCATATAATATTTGAAGATTAGAAGTGCCCTTTAACAGTCTCCAAATCTCAATAGGCTCTTGAATATCAAAACTCGCCTCTCTAAGTTTATGCAATTCACGATCTCCCCCCCCCCCCCCCCCCCCACACACACACTCACACACACTTGCACATGCAATTTTGCATCATCATGCATGCAGCTGACCAAAGACTAAACGGCCTTAAAATGTTTTTGGGGGTTTTTGACCCCAACCAGATATTGCAAATTATTGTTGAAACTGTAAATGAAAAGAGAAAAACGCACGCAAACAAATCAAAGCAAATAAAATTAAATGTGCCTAAAATATGTGACGAAATCGACAAGAATTGCCGATGTTTTGGAAAAGACTCGCAGATTTGCATAACTCGTTTGGGCTTGACAAAAATGTGGTATTAAAACAAGAGCACTGCAATTTGCGATGGTCGACTAAGAGTCATCCTATAGTTAAAAAGACTTCATAATTATAGAACAATATTTTATGATATGCGTAAATCTTATACCTAAGAGTGCTCTCTTTTAAAGTTCTTGACTGTAAAATTTTAAGGATATTCCTAAATGTAATAGTTATGAAAAACACGTAAAAATATTCCTTATACGTTATATTCTCTATATATAAGTATAAAGTACCACTATATGTATATTTTAAAGACAAAGCGATAATAAGATTATTATAACTAATGCAGATTATAAAATCTACAGGGTATAAGCCCCCAAACATTCTAAATGCAGACGAGAACTTGATGCTAATAAATAAGAAACACCACAAAAGAAAATGTATAAAACAAGAACAACAAAAGAAGCACATGTGCGTCATTTTACTTTCATTCGGCGTCTGTTTCTGCACAATGCGGTTTTAACCATAAATAAGAATTAGACTGAAGGAAAGTGAAGAAATATGCAGTGAGGTATGTCGAAATGAGAGGATATTGATAAGTCAGTTGGGAAAGTGAAATGTTGATAAACGCAATTACCCATAAGCAACTGTTGGAAACAGTTTAAAACACTTTAAAGCAATAATAATATGTAAGAGCAAAGTGGAAAGTGAAAAAATCTAAGTAGAGTGTGATATTTGTACCGCATAAGTATAATTAGGCCAAGTGTAATTACATTTTAAAAAGGGCTGTGAACGAGTAATTTTTGGGAAATGCATATCTTACAAAGAGACCCTTTTACGAGCTACTTAGAGACTTGAGACTTTATTTTTTTGTTAAGAAACAGCTAAGCAGTAAACGCTTTATATGTAATAGGTAAGGGAAAGTGGAAAACTTTGTTAGACTGGTTAAATTTGTAATATTAATATAATTAAACAGCATCCACTTATATATCAGTATTAATGTAGGGTATACGGAATATGCATAATATTTTTTAAATGCCCCAAGATGTGCTGTGAAGTGCTAATTAGAGAGTAGAGTACAGAAACAAGGCCTAAAGTTGCACTAAAGTTTATTCAGCTTTAGCTTTAAGTGCACTCTAACATAATTGTTTATGATTAATATGTATTTTATTAATC
Organism: Drosophila robusta; assembly: GCA_035043565.1. Taxonomy (NCBI): domain Eukaryota; kingdom Metazoa; phylum Arthropoda; class Insecta; order Diptera; family Drosophilidae; genus Drosophila; species Drosophila robusta. The sequence goes on along the minus strand of JAWNMW010000583.1, from coordinate 2,588,746 downwards.
ATCCCAAGCTAATGAGCTTGCATTAATTAAATACCTTTGGGCGTCCTTAAAATGATTAAAGCTTTTAACTGACACCAACTGCAATTAATTTGCCTACACAGTGGGCAACAATAATTAAGAAAACGACAACTAATAACTTAGAGCTTTTATTAAATTACACAAACTAAAACGAAATATGCAATTAGCGTAGAGCGTTAAGCGATAAAAGAACGAAGTCGCGGCTGGAAGCTCTGCGCGTATGTTTAGCTTTTTGTTGCTGTTGCGCATGTCGTGCAAAACAAAAACAAAGCAAACGGTTAAAAGCCGCAGCAGCAGCAGCTGAAGCTCCGTGACGTCACAAAGCTGAGCTTCGGTCAGCGCTCAGCGTGCGAGCGCCGACGGTGACGGCAACGGCAGCGGCAACGGCAACGACAACGACAACGTCGACAGCGACGTCAACAGCGATATCCAATAGCGCCCCAAAATAAGAAGTCGAAATTCATTCCTTTCGTTCAAATTCGTTTGCTACGCTCACGAGAGCGGACGTGCAGCGCGGAAAATCAGATACAAAAGCCAAAAAGCGCAAAAAACAGTAAAACAAACAAAAAAATATATATGTATATATTTCGTAGCTTCGCACGTTGTTGTTATTGCTATTGTTATTGTTTTGCTTGCTTGTGTTTCGTTTGCATCAAAGAATAATCGGTAACCAATTACGAAAATTACTCAATGTGACCAGATTATAACAAGAAAAATAAATAAATTAAAAGAATCATAAGAAAAATTAAAAAAAGTGAAAAAAATTCGTGTTGCAAAATGGTGAAGAACAATAACAACCTACAGGCGGATATTGAACCGACCGCCAACGGGCACGCGCTGCAAAATGGCAACGGTACCGTGGTGGGCGTGGCAGCGCCCACACCAGCTACCACACTCAGCTGGCGCCAATCGATTTGGAATACCTGGGATGCCTTCGCGGATGTCATGTGGTTCATCATATGCAGCATCGGCTATATATTCCAGGTAAGCTTCAACATTTGTTCAGTCCAATGTCAGATTATCTCTAGTGGGCCACGCCAAAGCTCATCCCAGGGCCTTTGTTTACAACTGTCTAACAAATTTGATTTGTTTATGTTTTTTTTGCTATTGACTTTTTGAATTTTGATGCTTCCGCTTCAGCGGCTGAATAAGTTAATTAACAGCATTGTGTGATTGAAAGCCCTCAATATATATTTAATTTTAAAATAATAAGATTATGCGTATTTGCTGAATATTTAATAAAAATCACTTCTACGCTCTAAAGTAATTAGTTTGGAATTAGGAAGTTATCTTAAAGATTAATTTTGTTGTTGTTGTCGAAAAAACAATAGTCATTTTTAAAAATATAACTTACTTATATTTAAAGAGTTTTATTTGTTTCAAGATTTCCTTGAAATTTATTGGAATGGCATAACTTTTCAACGTTTTTTTTTATACAAGATATTAAAATAAATACTTTTTGATATGGATATAGACACTAAACTTTTTCTTTCAATCGAAAATTTAAAAAATAGTTTACAATTTGGTTTTGTTTAGCTTAGCTTTTGTGTTAAAATTATTGTTATTGGTTTAGCTAACTCTATGCGCATTAATCATTCTGATTAATTGTGGCATACTTATCGATACTCTTTATATTTTGAAAATATGACGCACTGTCAGTCATGATGAAAAATGAAATTTTCCTAACGGTAACTGTTTGTACTCCATATTTGTTAAAAATAGCGTACGATGTAAAGAAGCATATCCCGCATTACAATTCCTAACGACTGACAAATAAACCTCCAAATTAAAAAAAAATCAAATTATTTCAAAACTTAAATCCAAGAGTAAGCTTAATTACACTTAATTGTTAAAGTTGACTTTTTTAAATAAATATATATATGCACACTATTTATTTATTAAAATAATTTACAAGTGATCATATATTTTTGGGCATAAAACAACAACTGTAGACTGTATTCAATTTACTTTTAAATTTACTTAAAAATTTAAAAAAAAAATCAAGACCAAAACTCGTTTTTGACCTCTGATTTTCACTCCCTACAGTTGTTAATAGCGCCCTTCCTCTTGGCTGCTTGTTATAACAACTCTTCGTGGCTTTATCAATAAGTCTGCAATTTCATCTTTCTTTTATGGTTGCCATCGTCATGCATATAAATTCAACGACACGCGCAAGATCGCTTTATTTTCGATCTTTAATCTTTAATCGTTATTTTTCCAACCTGCACATCCGCAGATTATCGTTGGCTTAATTAAATAATTGGAATTTTTATATTTGTTAAATAATTGTAAAGATTCTCTCTTGTTCTCCTTCTTAAAAATGAACAAGCTTAGATTAATTAAAATTTTTGCAAAGCAAAATTTAATAACTACTACACAAAATAGATGTAAACATATTGTTACGATGGCGCAGGTGGGTGTGGCAGCTTTTATTTTCGCTACGAATATGATCGTCTGTAAACAAACCTAACTTTAAAATGATCGACAAAATGTTTAAATCTATAATCTTATTTTTAGATTATTGAGTTAAGGTTCAATTAAATTTCCGTCACCCGTAAAATCACATCTTGTTGATTTATCTTAAGTACCTAAACCATTCAAAGCAATGCTAATTAAATTTTAAAAATAAAAACCCCTCAAGTGAATAAAACACACTTAATTATAGCTTAGACAATGAACACTTAAAAAGATTGCACATTTCAGATTTACGTACACTAAACGTTTCCAAGATTTAACATGATTTGCACTTACGAGACGCCAAAAGGGCCGAAACAAAAGAAAAAATTGGTTAATTGCTGTAAAGGCGCAAATGAAATATTTGACTAGTTAACAAAGAATTTGGATATTAAGCTTACGGGGGAAAGATATTTAAAAATATTTCTTTTTTGTGGTCAGATTGACACGCTCGGCTTTATAAACAAATTTTGCAGCTTACATAAGCCAACAATTTTTTAGGTTTTTGTTGTGCTACATAATTATATTAATTTCGCTTTGCCAAGAGAGATAAAAAACCTTTTTAGTTTGCGGCGTTGTTGTGTGGCCTGTGTGTGTGTGTGTGTGTGTGTGTAAAGATATGATCATTAAATATAGCATGTATATCATGTATTTGCCTCGGTCTTATTATGCATGAGTGCCATTAAATTACCGAGGTAGCTCTCTTTGCCTGAATGCTTAACTAGCGACGATGATGCCAACTGCATAGAGACATGGTAAGGCAATGACTGAGAGAGGGGGCTAGGAAGAGGGGACCGAGGGCAGCAGCTGGTTGGAGGCGTTGCCCATTAAAAATGTTGACATTTGCATGCTGAATGCAATACCAACGAGTCATGAACGATCCAAAACGTATTTGCATGTAAATCTTCGTCTGAGACGCCACAACGATGACTTGTCAGTTATTGTAATTGTGTTTGTTGTTGTTTTTGCTTCTATCTGCTGCAATTGCATATTGATTGATTGTGCTAATAATGGGCTTTGGCTAGCTGGCCAACAAACTACACAATTTAGGTCGATATTAGCCGGACTTGTGTCGCTGCATTTTTGATTTGTTAGCGATACAAAACAAAAGACTTAGGCAACAAACTTGCCGCTTGTAGGCGTGGTCGTGCCTCGCAGGCTCTGGAACTGTCGCACAGGCGCATGTAATGAGCTTTTGGGGAGCACTTCCAAAAAAAAAAAAATACACCAAATTATTCCCAACCGCAAGCCGTCGGCAGCGCTGTCGGCGTCGCTGCTGCGTTTTGGCTTGTTGACCCAGTTCAACTTTTGCATTTTGCCGGCTTTGCAACGCTTTGAAGCCTGTTTTTATTAGCTTGGCTAGTTGTGGGTTCGGCTGTTGTTGCTGTTGCTGCTGCCGTTGCTGTGGCAACAACAAGTACGCCAACAACAAAATCAACAACAACAAGCAACACATTTTTTCGCGGGCAACCTGACTGCCCGTCTGGCTGCGAGTGTATTTATGATGCGTGTGTGTGCACAACGGCACAAAAACACAGATAAAGAAGCAAAATAAAAGAAGTAAACGCAATTGAAATCGAAAGTGTTGGTCAAACAACAACAACAAACAACGACAAAGTCGTATAACTACTGCTGGGTATTGCATATGTGAGCATAAAGTTAGCTTTTGTTTGAAGTTGTGTCGATGTGGAGGTTATTTGAAGCGCAGGCTCATAGCCCATAACGGCCTTGGCTCACTTGTTTGGATTATCTTTCATGTGAAGTGGGTTAGGATCGTGTGTCACTCTAGGGTTGTAAATGGGTATGTTAGATAAAGTGATTCATGGATGTGTGTTACTTGAAGAAAACAAAAAAAAATAGTATTATCATCTTTTTTACTGAAATTATACATTTTATATATTTTGGTTCTCTGTGAAACTTGTGTTGATTTCAAATAAAATAATAATAAATATTATTGGCCATTTAAAGCGACTTTAATATGAAATATGAAAAATAATAAAATGAGATAAAAAATGTGTGACTGAATAGGACAATATCTAAAATCTCGGGACAAAAATATAATCAATAAACACATATTGAAAATGATTCTTGTTAAAAACAAGTGTTATATTTTAATATTTATACTGCTTTGTTAGTATATGATTCTAGAAAAGAATTTGTATTTTAGGTCGAGAAAATTGACAGATTGTTATTGCTATTCTAGGGATATTTACAACGTAATTGTTGTTAGTTATATTGCCTATATCTTTCTGATATTTTCATATCAGGCGCATCAGCAATGATATTAAAAGAAAAACTCATCCGCAGAATTGACTGAATTTTCAAAATAACATTTAATATACCTTACAAAGCATGACACAAATTTTCCATCCGTTTTAAACAAAATTGAGTACTTAAGTTGCTTGCAAAAAAATTCTTTCAAGCCTGTTACCAAACATTAATCATGCAAAAAATATATACATACATATACATACGTATAAGAGCACGTAATTATGTGGAGACTATCATTAGTCTGCCTATCAGTTTCACACATTCCATATCCGCTGAGTTCGCAGCTCAATTTGCAGCAATCTTCAGCATACATCAGAGTTGTGCGCCAAATTACACTTTTGGCCAAAATTGCCGTCATACCTATACAGCATAGGACTCGATTGCCAGATTTGTGAGCACGTCTAGCCACACATCAATTGCGGTCTATACACTGTAAGGAACAAAGATACAACAAGTTTTTTTGGGTGCTAATTTTTGCGTGGTAATAAATGAAAATTGTGTTTGAAGGCAGCTTGGCAACGGGACAACAATAACAAAACAAAAATCATAGACAAATTCATTGGCCAGCTGCAAGTCAGATAAACTCTCAAGTGTACAAGGCAACTGCTTCGATGACGCCTCAAATTGCAAGGGGCAGCAAACAAACTGACGACAACCGAATTGAATTCGCGTCATGCCTAGAGCTCTAAATGGGTTGTTCGATACGTCCACTTGTTATAAATAAAACACAAAATATGAAAAACAATTTTTGAGAAAAGAATTGTGATTGGCGCCAGTTTAGGCCTAAAGTGAAGCTTCGTAAATTTGGTATTTGCTAACATATTTCAATTCTTTTGGCTTAATAAATAATAAAAAATAAAATAAAATAAAATAAAAAATGGTTGGCCCTCATTTACCTCTCATGCCAAACACATACTAAGTACGTGTCCCATTTAAATTTTCTATTTCGTATTCTATGCCTTAAATGACCTTTTTATAATTGAAAATAATTAAAATCCCCTCGCAGTTTTTTTAAAGTTCATTTTATTATGAGATTCAATTTCAGGTTTATGCGTTTTTCTTTCGTGCAAGAGTCGACTTCGGTTACGCTCTCCGCTGCGCTCAATGAATGGCTCTCTTTGCCTCTTTACCGCCTCGTTGCGTCTAATTTTTCATTGCTTTAGATATAGATATAGATAGATATTTTCAAGTGTTTGTTATAGAAGGTCACAATTTTGGTTGTAAGTGTGTGGCGGCAAATGGAAATTGCAACAGTGGTGCACAATGCAAGTTCGTGTCTTAAGTCTTTTGTATTTAAGCTCACTGAAAGGCGCTCAGCATTTAGCGCTCAAAGTGTGCTCAAAGTCTGGCTCGTAAGGTAAAGCCGGGCTAATTAAGGCAGCTGTCGAGTTGAGTCGCGTTAAGCTGAACCGAGCCGAGCCGAGCCGACTCGAGTCGAGTTGAATCGAGTCGAGTAGAGTAGAGCGGCGGACATGGAGACTACGACAACTATGTGTTTTGTTGTTGGGCAAGACACTTGACTTGACGTTGGCTTGCAGTTTGCAGTCCGCCGGCTGGCACTGGTTTCACTTTCAGCTGGCTTAGAATTCACCTGGTCGCTGCAGTCGTTTAGATTTTCAGTTTTTCGCAATTCTCCCGGACGAAGCAAACAAGCTTTGCGCAGCGCCGTCGACCATCAGTTTTGCCCAAGCACAACAACAACATAAACAAACATTTGATTATTACTCGCTTCTCCGCTGCAGCAAATGGCGCCTCTAGAAGTTAGCATTCGGATAAATCGTGAGCATATGCCAACATTCATAATTTGACGTTGTCTGCGGCATTGTCGCATTTTTGCTATCGCTTTTTATCACCTTTATTTAAATTTGCATAATTGTGCAAGAATTGCCCCTCAAATGTTGATTGTCAGCTTTCTGGCGTTTCAAATAATCATGTTATACAGTTAGCACGATTGGCTAATTTTTAAAGATGTACTCAAATGTTTATTCAAGGCGTTAGAGCGCTAATGAGCTGCTAATGATAATGAGCTGGAAGCTGATGCATCTGCTTTGACTATCTTGTAATTGCTAAAGTGGCTTTTCTTATGTCTAGAATCGGGCAAAGTTCGAAGCTGATTACAACAGCAAGAAAAAGTAGAACTTTTCAAGATATAGTCAAGAAACCTAATAAATAACATAATATTAGTATATATTAAAAGTTTTATCAGTGACAAATATTTTCTTAAATTAGTAGTATATATCCTCAGACGGCTTGGACAAAATTTAATGTAAATACATTTTTAGATATTAATACATTTTAAATACATTTTTTGAACCATTTACTAAAAAAAAGTTTGGTATTTTTTCCCCTGAGGGAATACTTTACTGCATTAGAAGCTGTAATAGGTATTAGGAATTATTCAATTGACATGAAGTTACCTGCTAGATATTTTAATCATTGTCGATTAAAATTAGGATAATTCCCATGCTTTCTTCTAAAACAAAAATATAAAAACACGAATATTAAAGAATTGCAGTCAAAAATTTACGTACAAAAACTGGAATTACAGGATTGTATAGCTTACTCCTAAATTTATACTGAATCTGAGGTTTTAAAAATGCTCTTTAATTGCTTAAAACCGTTACTCTCTCTCTTATATAATTTCAAATCCAAACATAAAAATCAGAATTTATCGCAGTTCCACTTGACTTAAAATGCATTTAAATTAAACACCCTGCAAAGCTGCGGCATTCACTAATCATAATTCAACTCGCGCATATCTCAACATCAGCTGTAAACTTTGGTACTTTTCCGTTTTACAAAGGTCAATGCGTTCACCTTGGCAATCAAATAGACAATCTAACAAACCATAAACGGCCCAATAAACCCAAACCCTACAAGTTTGATGCTGACTAACAGGTTTTTCGCTTTTACAAAAGAGACATTGTAAAAATGATTTTTTTCCAGTTTATTTTTATATTTTTCAAATGACATGGCATATATGCGAACACGACTATATTAATGTTTAGTCTATGCTGGCATATACATATGCAAGTCATGATTGGAGTTTATTAGCCAAAGAACTGGCAGAACAAGACAATGATTTGCCTTTAGAATTGACTTCCGTGGTGTTATGTATTATTCAGGTTATTTGTTTGCATAAACCGCAAATTGTAAAATAAAAGAAGATGATATTCAAATGGGCTGGGCTGGTCATTTCGAATACGCGTCATTTGAGGGCCCATGAATATAGTCTTGTAAATATTAAATTTTAAAAAATTATCTTATGACATAAATCGCAGCATACACATATTTAAGTTATTATCATGTTATGCATAATTTATAATGGGCCATTTCCTGCCCTTGTTAAAGAAAAAGGGGGTAACTTAAAAACACACGAATTGCATGTTCAATTATGTGACAAAATGTCTGTCAACAAGGCAACAAGTGAAAGAAGCAACTCGCCATTATCTTTTTATCGTCAACTTCATCATCATCATCATCAGACACCAGCAGACATGTTACCTTTGATGAATTTTTGTATTATTTATGAGTATTTTTGGGGGCAAACCGCAAAAAAAGAACCAGTCGGAAGGATCTCATTGAAGATGTATCGACGAGTAGATACCCTTTACTGCTATAACACAAGAAATGCCTAAAAACGTTGTATAAATGTTAATTAATTGTTGCAACATTTTAAAAAGAGCATGATACTTATATTTATTATATATTCGAAATATTGATTGGATTTAGTATCAAAAGTTTAAATTTAATATTTGCCTAGTTCCCAATAATAGTTTGATATTAACTTGATATTCATCCTCTGACTCGTTTCAAAGTTAACCTTTAAAAATGCTTAGAACACTTTGTGGCATTGTTAATAATTTGTGATTGTCGAGTTTTGATTTTTATACATTTTCGATTAGTCGATTAGTATCTTTGGATAATATAAATTATGAAAGTTCTCAAGTAAGACAAGTTTTTCTCTTAAATTTATTAACTCGTTAATTCTCCTAACTTAGTAATAAAATCATTGGCCGAATTATTAATTATATATTGAAACAAAAAGCAAATAAAAAGAGTTTTTCTTTTTCAAAATATAGAGCATTTTTGAATTGATATCATTTGACGATTAAAACTATCGAGAAAAACTTATAATTACTTGGCTGTTACATGCTGGCCACAAATATAGAAGCTAAGCTTTTAGCCCTAACATATTTTGGCATGATACCCTTTGCACCCAGGCTTATGGGTACAGAGCATAACAACGCCGGCCACGTTGCGCCACATTCATTGTTAATGTCAAAATAATTGGACACGCTTGCCAGTGCTGGCCCCTGAGCAGAAGCTGGTCTTGCACCCCAAGTCGGAGCTCAGTTCGAGCGCCCAACGGCTGCGGGCAGTGTCGACGTCGCGTGTGGCACGAAAATTTATGAGCCGCCTCTGGTGGCAAGCGAGAAGGAAAGTGCTACTGTGTGTTGCCTTTTTCGTTGCAGCGTGTTTTTATTAATATTGTAGATGTTGTTGTATTATTGTTTCCATCCAAAAAAAATGTAAAATGTTATGTTAATGTTGTTGCTGGCCACCGCCAAGTTTGTTGCCCGCGCCTTTTGTTATCTTTATGCGACAATGCAGACGTGCGAGCCATAAACTTTGACAGCTTATTGACACTAAATCAACAAGAGCCAAATAAGTTGAAAGATTTAAAGAAGTCGAAAAAATATTTCAAGTATCTGCCCGCGCAGAGGCGTCAAAGCCGACGCCTATTAACACGCTACCGTCAACTGCAAGACAATTCGCATTGTCTGCGGTTTGTTTGTCCATTTGTGTTATTTGACGCCGTTGCTTCGGTAAGCTTGACGCTTTGCATATGGAACGTGTGTGTGTGTGTGTGATATTGGCACACTGCCTGCCTATTGGCGGCACTTGCAGGAAAAGCGCCAAGAATAACATGGGCGAAAACAAAAGACTTAGGCAACAAACTTGTTGATGTATTTGACATTTGACAAATGCGGTCTTAGTCAAAAGCTGATGGAAATGTGGTGTCAAATTGTTCAGCTAAGGGTTTTCACAGCTATGTGTATATGTGTGTGCTATTGTGTGTGACAGATAAAAATGCCACGAACATAGATTTTTATATATTTATTTTATTTGTTTGCCAGCTTACACTATTGCTTTATTTTAATGATTTATTGAAAGCATGTTTATGTTAAGGTACAGGTTTTCAATTTGGTATTTAATTGCAGTTCATATGGAATTCACGAATATAACTGAAAACAGTATTTCAATATTCACTCCATAACATTTTGTTTGACGAATTTGTTATTTAATATTTAATATAAATACAATTTCTTTAGTAATTTCCAAAAACTTAGTAAGATTTTGACAATTTTAAAACAAATTTAAAGAAATAATTTAAAATTAATTAGTTGTGTTAATACGATTTTATTATGTATTTTTTGATTTATGGATTCACTTTGTGTGATTTAAAATTATGATCTATTAAGTTATATTCGCAAAAATTCGAAAAAATAGTGAATCAGTCTCAAAGCACTTAAAAAACACTTAAAGCCCGGTTAACATCCGCTAAGAGAGATCGCAGCTTTCAACTTTTTTACACGTATATAAAAACTATATACATTTGTACGTATATATAATAAACCGGTACACATAAATTCTTCATTCTTCAACTTAATTAACCTTTCATAGTCTACCTGTAAGCCTTAATTAATTTGTGTTCTTTCCTGTATAATTATTAACACCTTTCCTGTGTTTTGTTTCCTGCAGGACCTTTATTACATTGCCTTCGGCTATCCCGAAAAGGAACTCAACACGGACATTGCATTAATCACTGGCGGCGGCAATGGACTGGGTCGTTTGCTGGCCGAAAGACTGGGCAAAATGGGCACCAAAGTCATCATCTGGGACATAAACAAAAAGGGTAAAGCAAATAGAAAGAGAGATAGAGAGAGGCCAGGCAACATATACTTAGATATGTAATTTTCTCAATCTTTCAGGCATTGCGGAGACCGTTGAGATCGTCGAAGAGGCGGGCGGCTATTGCAAGGGCTATGTTGTGGATATATCAAAGAAGGAGGAGGTCTACAAAGCGGCCGATGTCATCAGAGAAGAAGTCGGCGATGTAAGTACCAAATGCAAAAGGGATCGAGGGGCAAGCACTTGTGGAATGCTTGCGTCAATTGAAGCATAAAACTCTAGTAATTGCCATTCACAGTTGAGCGCTCAAAATAGTCGCAGCTATGCGCTACGTAATTGTTAGCTGAGGGGCGTTTAATGGCCAGAACCCTTTTAGAACACATGTAGGCCCAACACTCTCGATATAGCCACGCCCCCGGCCAACACATTATGCATATGTTTATGTCATAAATTTTGTTCGCTGGCCCCCAAGACGCAAATTCGTATGCATGAGCGCGTCCACAACGTGCTGCGTCAACCTTGAGAAATTTTTAAAGAAAGAAAGAAATAAAAAGTGAGAGAGAGAGGGAAAGAGAAACAAGAGATCGGACGGGCCTTCAAACTGGTTGCCACTTGCGTTGCATCTGGCAATTAATCACAATGTGGAGCAGCGAGTGCTTCGTACACTCTTTACCTGTTACCCCCTATTCGTGGCCGGCGCAACCGCAACTCGCATTCAAATTAATCGCAACCGGCACGAGCTGCCGCACTGCCACGCCCATCGGGACACACATTAAAAGTGCATAAAAATCGCAGCCACTAATTGTGGCTGCCTCGAACGCATCTTCAGTGGCGCACATAAATCTTATAAATATCGCGAACTGGCCAAGGCGATAGCATTGCAACAGCATTCGACCACAAATCGTGTCATGGCATTCATTATCACTGTGAATGCAACTGTGAATGGCAGCTCTCGAGTGCAGCCTTCTGACTGCCGACTACTGAGTGCGCACTGATGTTGCTAATGTGATTAGCGCAGCTTTGCCAAAGTGTCGAAAGTCCGGCAAGCGCAACAGATATCATCATTCACATTACTCTCAATACCCTGCGCAGTGGGCCTGTTGATTGTCTTAGGTAATGTGTTACACAATAGCATTTTTATCGATTGACAGATGCAAGTAGTCTAGTCTTTATAAAATATCCTAAATTAAAGCCTTTAAATTTGCGATCTGTCTAATGACAATAAACAAATCGATTAAAGTTCAAGTTACAAAGTTACAGTAAAGTCAAACAATAGTTTTTAGTTAAATAAATAAATAAATATAGTAAAATTGACATGAACATGATATTTTTTTGGTTTACGCAGATTCATAAATCGTTATGATCTTTTGTTTCGGGTAGTGTATTTAATTATTGACGGAAAGTATAGAGTTGTAGTTCTGGGTTTTTACTGCCTGTTAAGTATCAAGAGATGGATTTTGGGCATCAGATGACAAAATGCCGCTTTACCTGCTAATTATTTTCGTTTGATGTTATTTGCTTAGCTAATTAGAGCTCGCGAGCTCTTGCTGTTAATGAGTGCTACAAGTCAAGGTTAATGCTGAAGTTGTGTAATCATTAGACAAAATAAAACAATGTTCAAGCAATTAAATTGTTGACGTTTTACAGAATGCAAAGATTATTCTCCAATATTCCTACTACAAATAATTTAGGTAACTTCAAAAGCTTTTAAATTCCATCGTATAATTGGTTAAGGGCATTGCTCTTAAGAGAGATGAAGGGAAGAAAAATAAAATCAGGAATTTATACTTTTGAAAACATGTTTACCTATTTTTAACGTAAGGTAAATACCGACTCTTTTTTTATAATATTTAACTTGTCTTAACATACTGCGAAAATGCTTACAAATAAATTGGAAGTTCTTTTGACTTTCTCATCCACATTTCGTTATCTTGCTTTCATTTTTTCCTCTCTGTATCTCTTACGAATACATATTTTATACGAAATGCAAATTAATTTAAAAAAATTCTCACACAACATTTGAAGCACAGCCATAAAACATCTTTCAACAGACACAATTCGCACGTTGTTGTTGGATTAATTTAAGCTGAACATATAAATTTGTCAGACATCTGAACTTTATTTATATTAACCCCATAATACTCACTGTATAATTACTTCAAAGAACCGCCGCAATTATAAAAAAAATAGGCAACATTTATTGTTCTATACAACAAAGTCCAAAAAGTATCAACAATTTTGGTCACTTAATTGTTTTTAAATTTATATCAACTGGTTTTTAATATGCCATCATTAAGAGGGTTCAAAGCACTTTACGCTCGGGCAGCGGCAATTTCTAAATGAAATATTAACGCTCTGACAAGTTCAACAGCAACATCGATATTGCCTTAAATCATTAGCGTAACAAGGTAAACAACTGTTTGAATTTAAGCAAAATGTATTAAAAAAAATTCTAAAAAAATTAAAAAGTTGAAAGCGCCAGCTCGTAGACTAGAATGAAATTAAGTTTAAAAAAAAATCAGATGCAGAGACAATAACTCTTAAAATCAGCTACGAATATAATGAAACAGCTAAACCTGAAACGAACAGACAAAAAATATAAAACAAGCACAGGGAAACTAAGAAGAACATTAAAACATAAATAGCTAGTGAGTGTGCTTAACTAAAGATACTCTATACTCGATATAGCAATTTTTACGAAATTCAAAGCTTGCACAGAAATAGTACTGAAGTTTTCATTTCTGCAACTAATGGGATTTGTTTTTCAGTTAAATTCCTTAAGAAGCACATTATAAATAGGGTATATTCAAATTGCATATGCATAAGCATTTAAATAGTACACATAAAACTACCTGTCAAACATACAGGACTTTAGCAGATATAACTGCCAGATAATAGGGTAGTTAAAGCTTTCAAACTGAATTGCTTTTCTTTTTATTAAGAGTATATTTGTTTATTATTATGATATAATGGATTAAATAAAAGAGTATACAGACTGTATTTCTTTATTATTTTGATATAATTGATTAAATAAAAGTTTATCTCAAGGTTTAGCTGTGGGCCTAATAAGTTTTTCTACTCGGAATATCCCAACTTCGTTGGGATGATGAAAACTTAACTGTATTTACCCGTTTTATAGTTGTATATATGAGATCCTCTTAAAAATTAAGTATGCTTACAGGGTATAACAGCAGTAGCAATAAACAACAACATTTGCTTAGTAAGTCATGCGTTATGCAGATGACGCGTTGCTTTTGTTGTTGTTGTTTTTCTAGCTGTTGCTGTTGTCGTCTGGTCTCTGAAATATTACATTTAATATTTTTAATAGCTGTTGGGCCTCTTGCTTTGTTATTGTTATTTTAATGCACGCCTCGTTAAATGTTTTTGTGGGTTGTTGCTTTGTTTTTAGTTTTCTCAGTTTTTGCTAGTGCTCACAGTTTGAAATCGCGCATACGCAATGTGTGACCCGCAGCCGCCCGCCAGCGCCCATCTTTGGTGCACTTGAACCCGCAGTGGCCTGAATTTGTTGTACGTAGTTGTTGCGGCTGTTGTTGCTATGATAGCTTCTTGTTGATGTTGTTTTTTTTGTTGATTTTTTTTGTGAAATGAGTTGCACTTGTTGTTAACTTGGTTAACTAGCAACAGCAACAGCAGCTAAAACGCCGCTTACAATTTTTGTTGTCATACTTAATCATATTTCAAGCATTTTACATTATTTGCAATTAGACCTTGACATGTTACACTTTTTATTTTGTTTTGCTTTAAACGCATCTTTATTAATATTACGCATAGAGATTTCACTTACAAAAAGTTTTGTAATTATTATTACACTCTTTTTTGCTTTCCGGTAAATGATTTGAAGCCGTAACGAGCAATTTAACAAGCGAATTGTAATATTAATGATAGGAAACGGAACTTGAACTAAGTGTTGCAAAAAGAAAAATAAATAACAAAGCATAAAATATAAGGCTGCAATTTGTACGAATTCATTATATTTAACTTAGCTCCAGATTTCTGTATTCTATGCGACTATATACAAACTACTTTTTCTGAGCTCCAAAGAATCACGCATATCTTGGGACATCAAGAAAATTATAGTATTTATACAAATTGATTTTTTAAAATTTTTATTAAAATAAAATAAGAAACAATTTTTTGCAGGCATATGCCAAAAGTATAATATATTATATGGAGCATTAACCACAGTTAAGTGTTTAAATTGCAAATAAATTATTCTGAAATAGTTATATGATATAGTACATTCAGAAAGTGAATAGGAAACTGATTTTATCTGATTTTACATCACCTAATAATAGTTGAAAAAACATACTAAACTTTTTTATTATCGAAAATTGTTAGGAATTGATTTTCTACAAAAATTTACTAGCAACTTTAACGACTACAATTCAATTTCACTTAAATCTAAAAGCCATAAATTATAAAATTTAAGTGGCTAAAGTCGCCTTTAAGTCAAGTTCTAAAAGTCATTAAAATAGCCAAACAAATTGAGTAGTATTTTGATGTTAGTAGAACGCAAGTTGCACAATTTCCTCAACATGTAAATTTGTAGAAAAATAAGCAAATTGAAACTTTTATGTGGCAGTTGCAAAAATAATAAACAGAAGCCAAGAAAATGTTAACGGCACATATCATAAAAACTGGTATTTTATTTTTATGTCTTTTGCAGGTTACTTTGCTGATCAACAACGCTGGAGTTGTGTCTGGGCTGCATCTGTTGGATACGCCGGACCATCTGATCGAGCGCTCGTTCAATGTGAATGTTATGGCACACTTTTGGGTTAGTTGAACTCACACACACGCACACACACACTTGCCATAATAACCAGTTGTCATTGCACAGACCACAAAAGCGTTTCTGCCCAAAATGATCGAGAAAGAACGAGGACACATCGCGACGATAGCCTCATTGGCCGGCCATGTTGGCATTAGCAAATTGGTCGATTACTGTGCCAGCAAATTTGCAGCGGTTAGTATGGGTATTCCCCGCCCTCTCTTCGCCTCTCTCTATCTATCACACTGTATGCAAAATACAGTGCCAGCTAAACGTATTTTACTACATACTTGCACACATAATTACAGGTTGGCTTCGATGAGGCACTGCGTCTGGAGTTGGAAGTCCTTGGCCATACGAACATTCAAACCACCTGCATTTGCCCGTTCTTCATTCAGGCAACGGGCATGTTTGACGATGTGAATGCCAGGTGAGTTGGCCGATTAAGGGCGTGCCTCGTGTGGTAATATACTGACAGCTTAACTGTTCCTGCAGATGGGTGCCCACATTGAATCCCAACGAAGTGGCCGATCGTGTCATCTCAGCCATTAAGAAGAACGAGAAACTTGCGGTCATTCCAGGCTTCCTCAAGTTCCTGCTGTCCTTCAAGTGGTGAGTAAACACAAAAGTAATATCTTAATGGGGCTCCCAAATAAGCCAAAATGACCACATCCTCTCGTTTAAGTATTTACAAAAGAAAAAAGGGGTTCTTAAGAAATGCAAATTAATGATATGAGATTTTTATAGTAGAGATGAAGCAAAGAAAAATCGAATAGTTTAAAATTTATATTACAAATACATTCCACAATAGAATATGAAATCACGAGTACATTTTACAAAATGTAAATACCTAATTTTAGGGACAAATCGCAATGTTTATAAAAGAAAAGTTTCTTATAAACATAATAATATATTAAACAAAAATAAAGAAATTATTCATATATCAAAAATAAAGTATATAATTTAATGATATATAAATATTAATTTTTCATTATTTCTCTAATATCATGAAATGGAGATAGACAGATGTTGTTAATATTAATTAACCAAAGTTTTCGCTTTTTACATTGAACTGTTAAAAATATTGATTGATGAAATAAATATCGGCTAACTTACTATGAGTTTTACTGTTATGTAATGCGATATCATTAGTATAACCAACCCCTGAAGTAGATATTAAAACTTATTGTCAAATAAATTAACTATCACAATGGTGGATTTCCATTCCATTCATTCACCGCCGCATGACTATTCAAACTGTGAATTATTGCCCATTTCGAAATCACAGCAACTGAAATACTGTAACCCCCCAAGTTCTCCGTTCTACCCCGCTCGAGGTCCATGCCTAATGGTCTTGCTTTAATGTGTTTCACTTTAATAATGCATAACATTTACCTTTACCTTTTTTCTATTTTGTGTCTCTTTTTTTTCGTTGCTTTGCCTATCCGCAGGACCTTCCCTTGGGGTTGTGTGGGTGGCTTGTTGCGTCGCCTGGTGCCCGATGCCTCGCCCCACGGCCTGCCCAGCTCCAGTGCCAGCTGCAACAGCAAGAACAACAACAACAACAACAACAGCAGCAATGCCAAGCCCAATGGCAGCATCATTTCCACCACCACCGCCGCGGACATGGCCGCCCTCGATGCTCAGCTGAGCAGCGCCAGCGTCACGTTGCCGGCCAAATCACCCTCGATGCTCATCCAGCGGACTCCTTCGTTGGGGGAGCGGGTGCTCTGAGGAGTGCCGCTTTCCGTATTCGTTGTTTTTGCATTTTACGAGTTATGTGTGTGTAATTGAATTTGTGTTTTTGGCATATTTTCTTTTTTTTTTTCTCTCTCTCTCTTGTTTTTCGGGCAAGCGACCATCCGCGATGGCTTTGAGGATGGATTCGTGGTCACAAGCACATTTAGTAATTTTAAGCTACGAGTCTAGTGATATTACATTTAGTTATGATGGGCCGACGCGGGCCCTCGAATACGATTAGTTCTTAAAATGCTGATTCGTATTTTTGTACAGAACGATTGTCGAAGGATGGAGAGTTAGGCGCAGTCAGGTTTAAAAGCATTTCCCTTCGGTTGTAGTCTTTAAAGAAGTCTATTTAATGATACTAAACTCTAGCTAGTTTTTTCTCTACATTGAACATAATTCTCTATTTTTCTTAGCATATGCCGCGTGATTTCTTCAATCGTCTTTTGCCGTAGGTAAACTCTATATAGTAATTTTTCTATAAAACTTTATTTTTCTTAAATACTAATTAGCATTTTTTAAATATTAATTCAACTAATACGTAGTTAGGCAAAAAAAAAATGGTCGAATATACAAAAACAAGTTGAAAAGTTTTCATATTTCTTAGCTAATACCACTTTGTGTGCATCGATTGTTTAGTTAATACGATTATTCAATTAATTTATAAAAATTGAAAAGAAAAATATTAAAATATTAGAAATGATAGAAAATGCATTTTTATTTTACATGGGTCCCCAAAGAATATTTATAGCAAAAGAACATTTTTGCAAAATATGGAAAATTCTAAAATATGGAAAATGTTATTGGAGTTTAATAAAATTAATTGGAGTCTAAGTTATTTTCATAAAAACCTCACCTAAAAAGAAAAGCAAATATTCAAGTTTATAAAAAATTTAATGTAAGAGGGTTATTTTGTAAAGAGCTCTTTAACAAATAAAAGTATTATTATTAAAAGTATAAATATAAAATTTTGGAATTAAAAGTGAATTATGCGTAAAATTAAATGACTTAAATAAGGTAGGATTTTAAGAAATCCATTAATATGTAAAAGTTGAATATAAAATAAGAGTAAAAAATTCAGATGAAAAATTAAAAAGTAAAAGTTTTATTAGAAGTAAAATCTTAAAAATCTTAAAAAATTACAATTAACATTTTTGTGAAAGTTAAGTTGCCACTTTTTCACTCAACTTAAGTATTAGAAGAGCAATAGTGACACTTCTTACAACTATATGTAGACATTTAAGCTTATCTAGCTTTAGGAACGATCTGAAACAGTGCTATCTAAAGCTTTGGTACATGCTATCTAACATAATACGATTTAATACTAGTAAATACAGTAGCGTAGGCAGGGGCCTTTTGGGGGCTAACTAAATATATATTTGGTAAAATATATATATAATAGTCGACCTAATTGGCAAATGGATTCTCATTGGAGTTGACACTCAGTGCCAACGGCACTTGGTAGCGGCCAATGGGATCTCTGTAGATGGGATTCTCCTGGCGCCGGCTGTTTTCCTGGTCCGCCAGGAAGCGCGCATACTCGCGTGCATCCTTCCTTCGCAGGCAGCACCAAACGATTGCAATGCAGAGCAGGCCCACCAGCACCGTTATCAACGAGGTATAGCCGAAGATGGCGTATAAATCGGTCGGCTCGCAGGTGACCGCATGAATGGCCAAGTAATCGGCATGATCGACGACCTGGTAGCTAAAGAAGCTATCGCACTGCGTGCCATGCTGGTTGACAATGCGCACCATGCAGACGAGCTCGGACTGCAGCTCGGGCACAAAGAAGTACGTGAAGGGCTTATCCGACTGGGCGCTGGCGCAGACCGCGCTGACGTTGGCACAGGTGCCCATGCCCTGGTGCTGCTCGATGAGGCAGGTGACGCACGGCTCGTAGAACTGGCAGAGCTTGTTGTCCTTCTCCGGATCGATCTCACAGAAATAGCCCAGGTAGGGCTCGTGGCAGCTGCACACGCCGCAGTCGCAGCTGCCCCGCGTCGAGCATATCTCGCCGGTGGGTCCGATGCAGTCGTCCGTCGACTCCTTGCAGTTGCACTGCGTGCCCGACCAGCCGTACTTGCACACGCACTGGCCGCAGTAGCACTCGGCGCGCTCCTCGTCACAGTTGCGGCACTCGAGGCACTCGCAGTAGGTGCCCGTGTAGCCGGGATCGCAGGCGCAGCTGCCGCAATCGCATTCGCCGTGATTGGAGCACACCTGATCGGAAAGGCTGTTCGCCGCATTCGGCGCCGGCTGGCGGCAGGTGCGCAGCAGCGCCTCGTTGGTGGTCGCATTCCTTGGATCGGTGGGACAATTGCAGTAGGTGCCCGTCCAGCCCTCGTCGCACACGCACATGCCGCAGTTCAAGTAGCCCTGGTTGTCGCACATAAAGCGCCCGTCCTCATTCTCCGGATCGGGCTCCTCCACACAGGGACAGGGACGCTGCAGCTCCACATCGATCTCCATGTCCTCGCTCAGCGAGGCCTCCCCCACGCGTATCGTGTAATTCTGCAAACAGTTGCTCAATGGAATGCCTACAATATTCATGTATTCCTGCTCACCAGCACGCCGTCATCCGGATAATCCGTGAGCGTTATGTCCACAAAAACTCGATCTCTTTGCCCACGCTCACATTGTTGCAATAGTTGCGCTGACGCAGACTGGGAAACTGACCGGCGCAGTCTGTGAAGTATTCCATTTTAATGAAATCCGGACTGTTGTCGCCGAACTGGGTACGCTTGATGAAGCTCTTGTAGCTGGGCAAAGAAATGAGACACGGAAATCGATTTGAGCTGGAATCAGTCATACTTAACTTACTTAACTAAAGTAAGCCTTTAATCTTAGTTTTTCCTAGCTTATACTCCGGCGCCAAAGAACTTCCAATAGCAGCTGTTAGTTTAGCAGTGGCTATAATTAATTTAAGGAGGCTCTTCAGTATTATGTAATTCTTCTTTCACTTGCGTATCTGAGCGTTGAGAAACTTTCTTAAACTTTCTTCACTTATTCCCTATCATGAGCCGAGAAACTTTTTTAACAAGTTTTGCAATCCTAAATTAAAACAAGTAAGAACGTTGCAGTCGGACGACTGCGTAATACTCGTTCACAGTACATTTCCTCCGTCTCGGATCCGTAGCTCCCATATTTCAAATGTCCATAACTTTGTCAAAACTGAACCGATTTTCACGAGTGATGGCATTTTGTTCATGGTTTATCGTCTAGATTGATTCTGCATTTAAAATATATGCATTATTGAAAATAAATTTTTTGGAATTTTTTGGGGAAAAAAGCATGTACCCCCCCTTACTCATTTTGGAAAAAATTTTTTTTCAAAATTTAGAATCCGGAATTTCTACTTTTTATCGATTGTGGTTATCACAATTAGTATAAAAAACAACATTAAAACCGATTCTGAGGGGGTCAAATTTTTTGTCAAAAATCATGCAAAAATTTACAAAAATTTTAACATGTAAAGCCCTCGAATCCATAGGTCCCATATTTAAAATGCCCATAACTTTGTCAAAACTGAACCGATTTTCACGAGTAATGGCATTTTGTTCATGGTTTATCGTCTAGATTGATTCTGCATTTAAAATATATGCATTATTGAAAATAATTTCTAATGATAGCTAAGCCTCTTTCTTAGCTTAGAACCCGAACCGCGCTCACCTCTTCTTAATCAACTCCAGAATATTGGACGAGTCGGCGCTCAGGATCTCCACATTGCTGATCTCCTGCATGAGGCCACTTAGATCCTTATAGGTGCCAAAGATCTGCTCTGTGACCGCGAATATAACACTGATCTTGCGCCGCACCAGCTCGCGGTAGATCTCCTCCAGCGATGGATAGTCATAGACCAATGAGCCCGTGTACTCTCCGGCCTGGTCCAAGTGGCACTGGCGATCGTTGCGCTGCACGATGCCGGCCAGGAGGCCGTCGCCGGCAAAGTGCATGAAGCCATCGGTGACCAGGAGGACCACCTTGCGGGCCTGCTGCTTCCAGCCGATCTCCTTGGGGCACACAATCACCTGCATGAGTGCGTCGAGGCCGCCCTCCAGGTTGTCCAAATTACCGGTGATGCGGCTGGCCGCGACGGCAGCCGTAAAGGCCTGGATGTCATCCGTGAGCTCCAGATGATGGCGATAGCCGTAGGTGGGCTCGCAGTGTTCGCGTTCGGCGACACAGGGATTATCCCGCAGCTGGGGCATTATCATCGGCATCGCCGGCTTGTCGGCAAACGAGCCGAAGCCCAGCCGATAATTATCGGTTAGATTGTGCAGCGTCTGGGTCAGCTCAGCGCCCAGTTTCTCCAGCGTATCCTTGTCATCGCGCATCGTCCACGTGAGATCCATCAGCACGTACAGGTCGAGTGGGTTGTTGCGTGCCGCCCGATAGCTCAGCTTGACGCGTTGCGTGTTGCCTGCGAAATGAAAATCCATTGGAATTGAAATTGGGGGAGGGTGGGGGACAACAGCAGAAAACGGGGTTTACTACTGGCTGTAAAGTCAAGGGGTTAAGTGCGCCATTTACGAGCTGTTTTATGGACTGCGATGTTATTGAAAGACAGCCAGCGGTAGTTAAGCATTGTCTGCTCCACATTCCAGCGATGCCCACTTCGCCATGCCACATGCCACATGCCACTCGCCACATTCCACGGCCCTGGCAACCCTTCATTACCACTCGAACTTGTTCGCACCCATGTTAAATGCCTGCCTTCCTTTAATCCTTAAGCCTGCAATTTTCCCCATCGCATAATTGCAACTCGCATCTTTTTTTACCACTCACATTTTAATGGCCGGCAATTGAATGATCTGCCAAATGGGTTGAGTGCTCTTAATGGCCCTCGATTTGACAGTAAACAGCTTGTCCGACCTGCCCCAACTAATGATAAGGTTCCTTATCTGGAGAGCTCATCAGCTGTAGATCTATACTGTATAGATTTTTCTACGATTTTTACTCTGTTTAAATATATTCTACTCTGTATTCTGTATTCGTTTTGAAAAATATTTGCAGCTTTTTCCAGAACATTCAAAATACAATTCGTAACATGTTGATTAAATTTCAAGAGAAGTTTTTTTTTAATTTTTTGATTTTATTAATGACTGCTAAATAACAACAAAATACTTAACTTAAACACAAAATACCCTTTTAATGATTTCATCAAAATAAGTTTATTGTGCATTGATGATGATTGACATATAAAACGATAAAATCTATCGTAAGATGTAAGATATAACCGGAGCTTCGAAAAATGGAATGCTCACCAAATTCTGATTTTGATGGAATACCGAACTGAGCAATGTTGTCAAAAATGTTGAATGTTAAATGAGAATTTGCTAGAAGATATTCTACCTCTTGAATTAAAGTAAACAGCAAAAGAAAATGAAATATGCCTGAATAAATAATATATCTAAAAATATCCGTAAAATTGATAAGTGACAGTTCGTACTTTCGAGTTCATTTGAGTAAGCCCGGGGGTTCAATGAACGTTCAAGACTCCCACGGTACCCGCTAAACCAATAAACGAGATATGAAAAATTCGAATGGGACAAAAGATATTGCTGATAAGCTCCACTAAAAAACACACACACACGCCCCAAACTAGGTGTAGAATATGATGTGTGACAAATCAGCAAAGCAAACAACAGAGAAAACAAAGCGCTGACACAATTTTCCACGGCGCAGCAAACAAAATGGGGGGGGGGAGGGGGCAAAAACTAGGTAATACTCCAATAACTATAACACGTGAAGAATAGAGAAACACCGGCGAGAGAAAGAGAGAGAGAGAGCTTATAGATAAGCTGCTTGGATAAGATAACGTACCTTTGACCAATTTGAGGAAAACTCGTTGCGGCCTCACCTGCACCGCCTTCTCGTCCAGCGTCTCGTAGTCCTTGAGCGGATGCTGCTGCAGCAGCTCCAGCCTCGGCTCATTCTCATAGATGCTCGACACGCTGCAGTTTAAGCTGAGTAGCGTGGCGCGCGAGAGGCAGCGATAATGTGAATCATAGGCCTGTTGAGTGAGAGTGCGAGGGAGAGGGGGTGATGAGCAGAGAGCGAGGTGAGACAGGGCTAACTCACCTTGTCCGTGCACCAGGCGCAGCTGAGATGCGTATTGAGGCAGCGATCGCAGCTGTCAGAATGATTGCACTGCTGGTCTGCACCAGAGGAGAGCGAAGGGAGAGAGCGAGAGAAGAGCGGTTAGAGCGAATTGCAACCCCTCGTAATTCGCCTTGGTTATGTAACGGAACAGCAAGCGGTAAACACAAACCTATTGTAATGGACGCCACCACTCTGCGGCACACTAAGAACAACAACAGCAACAACAACAGCCGGCCGCTAAGTGACGGCATTTTATTCGCACTCTCTTTCCCTCTCTTTTCTCCAGTTGTGCAATTTTGCTACGTTTTCGCTTTGGCTCCACACGATTTGGCCCGTACAACATGCCCGCGTCGAAACCGAACGGCAACTAATAATATTTTTCACCTACACCAAAAAAAAAGTCGCGCATTTGTTAATAATTGTATGCATGTGTGTGTGAATGTGTGTGTTATCTTATCAAAGCGTTAAATATTTATAGTATAGAAACTTACAGTTAGGGAAGGAATAACACAGTTACAGTAGTAACAACTTATTAGAGAGAGCGAGAAAAAGCAGAGCGAGAGGGAGAGAGAGAGAAAGAGGAAAATACTTTATGCGTGACGTCGACATAGCGATAATGTTAATCGCTTTTTGTAAGTTCACTCAATTCTTTCGATACACACTCACACACATATATAGAAATATAATTAATGAAATAAAAAAACTACACGAGGTGATAATCTTGTGACGAAGGATTTCCAATTTAATATTATTCAAGTCGAAATTATAAATAAATAGTTGGGCGTTCCGCACTGTACGCCCAATAACTAAAGCTACTTTGTACCTCAAAATTAACTTTTTTTTTGCGATGTGTCAAATGCCCAACCATTTTTCTAATTTCTTATACATTTCAAAATTGCCAAAATTTACAAAATTAAGACTTATAATAATATTATAGTTCCCGATTCCATATTTGCTAGATTTTGATATCTTTGTCAAAACTCAACCGATTTTCTAGTATGTTACCATTTTCATTATGATCTCCATATTGGTTGTGCATTTAAACTTTATTCTTTGAATTTTTCAAAAAAACCCTAACTCCTTTCTTACTTTTACTTTTTAATACCAACTAACACTGGGAATTACTTTTAGTAGCAAATCAACTTAATTTTTCTTGTATATCTGCCTGAATAGAATTACAATCTTGAAAGCATTATTTCTTATATTTTTGATCCTCCAATTGAGCAGACAATGTTTAATATTATTAATTTTTTTAAATATATTATTTATTTAAAGAATTATACAATATACAATTATCTAATTTTACTTGAATGATTAAACTAAAGATTTCAGTCGTTACTTTTCAAATACGTGCGCATATCAATCAGCTTTTTGTCAGCTAGGACTTAATAGCTCAAGCAAAATAGGGATTACAAATGAAGTTCCTGCCGTATGATCTGGTAAATATTTTTAGCATAAAATAAGCAAAGAAATATTGCAAATATATTTATAAAAACATTAGAGAAATGCTTATTATTCAAATCGGCGACTTTGTGCAACCATGCGCAACTGGTATTAAATAAAATACCAGAGCTAGCAACATATGGTCACACATTTAGAGAGCGCGCTGCTATAACATAACAGACTTGCAGAGAGCATAACAGCGGTTTAAGCGCTGACCAAAAAAAGGCTAAATGTGCATTGTATAAAATGATGAGATCTATGAAATTAAATATATAATGTTCACAGATTTTGTATTAATATTTTATTTGTTTACTTTCTTTTTATTGTCCGAAATATTTTGAGTTTTGAAATATTTAAACAAATGTCTAGCTAAATGCAACAGTTAAAATTTTATAGCTAAACTGTGCTGCAGCTAACAGCTCAACGCACTTATCCATTTTGAGTATAACAGTTGCTGTAACATTTACTTAACAGTCTGGAATTGACGGCGATTTCGAACGGTTGTGTGCGCGGGTGTACCGGCCGCTTCAACGAAATTTTGTTGTGTTTTGCGGAAAATCGAATAAAAAAAATAATACAAAAATCCTCAAATGTTTATCAAATGAGCGTCGGATCGTTTGCAACAATTACTCCTTAAGAGTGTGTGCATAGTGAGAGTGTCTATTCAATTGTCAGCTGTAAATTACGGTGAGTGTCAAGGAGAGCGCAAAAGAAAGAAAATAAAAAATAAAAATTTACGCGGCGACTTGGCGACGTTGGTTTCTGTGTGAAAAAAGGTGAAAAAGTCATTAATAAAAGCAAGAAATTAGCAGTAGAAGTGGAATACATAACAACAACAACTAAATACATAATACATATACAAATAAAAGGAGACGAAAACAGCGACGGTGACAGCGACGGCGAAAAAGGAATTTTTTTGTGTACTACAGCGAAGTTGTTGCCGCCGACGCCGCCACCGCTGTTGTTTCTTATTGTTGTTGTTGCTGCTTAGCTAGGCTGGGACTTGCTGCTTGCAGCGACGCAACCATCGGCAGCGCTTTGTTTATTGTTGAGAGTGTGTGTATGTGTGTGTGTGCGCATTGTTGCTGTTGTGTTGTTGTTTATTGTGAATTGGGTAAAAACGAAAGCAAGTAAATTGCCCATTTTCCATTTTCCATTTTGTGTGTGGCCAAATTGCAAAAAGTGAAAAGTTTAATTTACTAAATAAGCGGCGGCGTCGCAGTCGCCACACACACACACACACGCACATAGACGCACAGGGCTCAAAGAAGAAGCAGCGGCAAAGTGTTCTTGTTGCTGTTGTTGTCTGTGTCTATTTTTTGCACTTTCTGCCTGCACACGCTCATTCGTGTTGGATTATTGGATTATACTCCGTCGACGCGCCGCCAATAACGGCACATTGGACACCAACACACACAGGCAGAGGCGTCGGATTATTGTCCTTGCGAAAGGAACGTGCTTTTAACGGTACAAAAGTCGCGACAGGCAACTGAAGAGTGGAACCAGGAGCGAGGAGAGCGACGAAAGGCGAGCACAAAAAGGTAAGTAAAAAGTTGACACAACTAGAAAAATGTGTAATTACCGCAATTGTGCTTTACGATTTCATTGGGATTTTCTTTCATAAACGGGTTTCCCACTTTAATCTTATTTCAACGATTTGTTTCTCTCAAATATTTATTATTTTATATTTAATTTGTGCTGAAGTAGAATAAATGTTTAGAGTTTGTCGAGAGAAAAAAACTATAAAATTACTTCTAATAGACAACGTTTGAGTTCTATACAAAAATAGTTAGCCAAGTAAATTGAAAAGTTCTTGGAAATTCCAGGCAAATTGAAAAAGTTACCAAGGAATTATAGAAAGTATCTAAAAGAGGGGTAACAAAAAGAGGTAATAAACATGATTTTTCTTTTTTATTTTAGAAATTTCAAAGTCTTATTTGTATTTAAATTCCGATTGTAGTCAATATCTTTCGTCGTAATCAGGAAATGTGCATAATTGAATCACAGATCTAAAACGTTAGTTTTAGTTAGTTGTTAGTTGGGTAGTTTCCAATTATAACTTTTTGAAATTCTCTTTCCATTCAAGAAATTTTGATGTGGTTGGGTTTGGAATGTACACTATAATTTACGGGCAGAACGAACCACATTTTCTTTCTCTAAAGCAACTGAAAAAATTTACAAGAATGTTTTATTTTTTGTGTCATTAAAAAAATAAAATCATTTCTTCATTTATTAGGTGAAATCAGCAGAAGTTTCCAACCGATGGGAGCCATTGCTCAAAAATCAAGAGATATTAAAGAATATTCTAAAAAGAAAATATTCTAAAAGTAAGAAAAACGATTTTGACCAAGAAAATTTCCCAATAAGACACATGTGTCCATTAATAGATCTTTCACTGTAGCAACAATTATGTTCACTCAAAAATTCTGATTAACTTAAAAATGTCAGCTAACTTTTTCGCCCTTTTTTGATTCTCGGTTAACTTAATGTGACATTTTTGGGCTGCAATTGTGTGCATAAAGGGAGTATATCTGGGGGCGGGGTTGATTTTCCCCCAATCAAATCGACCCGACGCGACTCGCGACTCGCCTGACAATTTATTCTAATGTTCCGATTCCGATTTTTATCGGTTGCACATAAATTTGTCGGTGTGTGCGTCGGCTCTGGCGTAAAATGCTCTGTGGCAACTTTGGTGATTTATTGCCTGTCGATTGTCGTCGGGACGCGGAGCAGCTCCAACCAAATAGGCCCATGCAACTAATGTACGCGTCGCGTCGTCGTCGTCGTCGTCGTCGTCGCCGCACAGATGCCGCGGATTAGATAAAAACGACGGCGCTCTCGAATTTATGCGTGTTGCCAGCGTTGCCAATTGGCAATTGCAGCGTCGTTGCCCCTCCCTCCCCCTCTCCCACCCCACACACCCCCTGAAAAAAAAGAAGAAAAACTGAAACTTGTCGCGCCCACTAAATCTTGGCCATGTACACGCATCCGTCCCGTCCCGTTCCGCGTCCTTCTACAGTTCCCAGTCTATCATTTGAAATCATGTTCGGGCGATAAGAAATTATACGGCCGCGGCCATAATTTACGTGATTTGCATGGCTAAAAGCGAGCGCGGCGATGTCCAGTTTCTTTCGATTTTTCACCTCTATTAGAAAACACACTGTGGAGCAGCAACATTTTTGACATTTATTGTTTTTAATAGTGAGGCCGAAACAATTTTGTTACAAAAACGAGAAAAATAGATTTTTCGGGGTGTCGAAGATTTAATACCCTATAGAAAATGTGCGCTAGATATCTATAGCTAACTGTGTTTGCACATAAAAACTTGATTATTACAAGGCTGGTTGATACGGATCAAGAATGTATATACTTCAAATGGTTGATGACGTCTTCTTCTATGCGTAACCCAAAAATTATAACACTCTCTTCAAGGGTATAAAAAACAACTCCCCAACCACCATCAGCAGAAACGATAAAAATCTTTATGTACCAAAGAGATCGAAGAGTTGCATTTTAAGGTAAACACTCGTAAATAATAAAAAAAAAGGGGGAGAAATGGAAAAGAATCAACCTTACTTTAGCTGAGCCCAAGCGCACAGTGGTACAATAATCACGACCTTGTGTTCCAATATAATCGATATATAATTCTTTTATAATAGAGCATTTGATTTTGAACATTTTATAAAAACAAAATTTGTTTTATTATAAAAAATGTTTATAAAATAATGTTTAGGTTTACTAAAAAAATTGGATCAAAGCTGAGGCTTTTAGTTATTAATTGTAGCTTATACATATTTTTTAGTCCAAAATTTTCTTGAAACATTTTCTTGGATTTATAAATTTGTTTAATGGGTTTAAATTTTTTGAAATTTGTATATTTCCAAAATTTGTAAATGCGCTTTTATTGATATATTTCCCTTATATATACATATTTTAAAATGTTACCTATTTATTTATTTATTTTATTTGTATATTTTTAGTTTGCTTTAGTTTTCATTTTATTTAATTATAAATCAGTGATGATTTATCCTGCCTTGATTTACCTTTGCCTCACTGTGCGGCGTCATAAAGTGAAAAGTGTCATAAAAATTAGTCAAGAAATCACGCGCTGCCTTTTTTCTTCCATACTTTAGTTTTTTTTTTCTGCAGTTGTATTTTGTTGTTTTTGTCGCTCGTTTATTTGGTTGTTTGTTGTTCTGACACATTTGTATGCTAATGTTGCGGCCGTTGGAGGTGCAGGCGCTTCCGGCGGTTAAGCGCTTAGAACTTTACTCAACTCAACTCGTCTCCAGCTCGATGGGGATCTATCACTTTGACGAGGGTCACTTCCACGAGGAGTGGCAAAGGTCGACGGCTTTTGGGAGGATTATATGAATGGATATAGCGTATTTAAGTGTTTTCAAGTTATTCTCTTATTTTTTTGTTCTAAAAAAAGGACTAAAATCTTTGAGCATTAGTATAATTATTAAGAGTGTTAGTTGAATAAGGGCATTATTAGTTTTTGTAAATATATATTTAAGAATCGTTATTCATAATGTAAATTTATTTTAAATTAGAATCTTTGATAAACAAGGTAAAATGAGACTGCCTTTTATTTTGAAAATTACTTGCGTTCCAAATAGAGGTAAATTTTTCTTTTTTACGCTATTTATTGCGTATTATATTATTATATGATTCTTTTACTGTCGAACTTATCTATTAATAATCAAAAAAGTAAAGTTTAAGTAAATAGTAAAAAAATCTAATTGGAATCGCATACAATGATATTTTAGAACAGTCAGTTTTAAAAATAGTTTCTTCTGATTCTGAAATCAAAGCTGTTTCAATCATAAAAGATTAAAGAAACTCTTTACTTTTTTACCCCAAAAAAACCAGAGCGCATTTCTTTCCACTTGAATGCTAGTCATTGTTTTATATCCCTATTCGATCTGAATGCAATTCAAATTGCTGCAAACGATTTAAGCTATAAATAGTTTAGTCTGCTTATCGACGACTTCCTGCTATACCCGAACATATCTCTCTCAACCTAAACAAACAGCGACCCCTGTTGCCAGCCCCTCCCCAGCTCTATTGTGCCTGGCAGCGACTTTCTCCAGCTACTTAGCCGCAATCGCCTTGGCCAATAACAAAGATATCAACGACAGCGGAGGGCAGGGCACAACCTTGAACCCGCCGGGCACAGGGTACAACGTCTCATTTCCGGCTGTATGTGACTCAATAGAGATACCACACAAAAAAAAAAACAAAATCCACAATGCCACAAAGTCAATAAATACGCCAAAAAATTATCACTTGCTCGTTAGCACAAGTATGTATGTTTGTGTGTGTAGAGAAAAACAAAAAACAAATCCAAACAAAGGCAAAAACTATTTGAAACGCAACGAAAAAGAAATTCCAACAAATTCATTCAGCACTTAACATCCCTATCAATGCCGCCCTACCTGCCAGCCAGCCTGACCTATTCTCACTGAAACTCTCCCTCTCTCGCTCTCTATTTTCCTCACCCACTGCATCTGTCCCTCGCACATTTCCCAGCAATTATGCGCTGGCCAAACAAAAGTCATTAAATTGCGGAAATCGGGTCACCAAACGACAAACCGAAGCGACAAACTCGAAAGAGCTGACCAGAGGGAAAAAAACGGAAAACTAGTAAAAGAAAATAGAGAAAGAAGAGGCGACATTAACTAAACGGCAACTGAAAATTAAGCAGCCAAAAATTACAACTAAATTGTGAATTTATTTACATTTAATTGCGTCTAAATTACAAAACAAAAGCGTCGGGCAGATCCGTTAACAAAAATTTGACTTTAATGTTTGTCCTCACTCTCTCTCTCGACCACGACGCGGCTTTCGTTTTGATGATGATGATGCGACGACCCCGCTGTATCCCCTCCCTGCACTCGTCACAATGATAATGATAATGATAATGCTGATGATGATATGACTCATTAACCTCAACGCATGACCCAGGCAAATTAGAACTCTCTGTGTACACAGAGTATAAGTAAGAAAAAATAAACTCGTCTCAACTTCAAGTCTTTCCTTAACACTGTGCTACAAGGGGCGCGGTCTGTACGCAATTCCATTTCATTCTTTGTATTGCATTTAAAAATGTTAAAATGAAAAAATACAAAATTTATAAAGAATTATTAAAATGGTTCCGAAAAACAAATGCATTTTAATTTTGAAATATAGTTTTTAAATTGAGAAAAGGGTTTTTAAATATTGCAATTTAAAATTTCGTCTTACAGTTATGTTAAAACCCTTAGGAAAAATACCGCAATTAGCAAAACATTCAATTTGATCGAACTCCCATGTTTAAAATTATATATCCCCATGTGTAACTTATTAAAATATATGCTGTTGTAAACCCGGAATGTAATCCTTTTAACATTTTCTGCAATGTTATAAAGTTTTCAGATTGGATAAGAATTTAAAAAAATGTTAAGTTTTGCAATTGTTAGTTCTAATTGATACGACATGTTCTACATTTGAAAATATATTTTTATATTTTAGAAACTGTCTATTTATATCTAACTGAACCAGAAATGTATTTGCTGCCTAGTGTAATTTTCTCAAGCGCATATGAAAGATATTAACATACACACACACACACACGATGAGTGAATGCGCGGCTTTGTGCCAAGTATCTTTGAGGCCGTGTTTTATTGCTGTTTTGTTTGCTTGTTGACTTTTTTCCTATTTAATTTTTTTTTTTTTGCTGAGTCAGCCTCGTTGCGGTTCGGCGTTAGATGTGATACGGATCCAAAGCACTTAGCTGACATATTCGCTGCACATAAAAATTTCTTTGTAAAACTTAATGGTCTAGATAAAGTTGTAAGTTTCTAAAACTGCGCCAAAGTACCCACAAGCGTTTAGCATTTAAATAAGCGGGCAAAACTTTGATGAGGTGGAAAGAAAGAAAAAAGACATAAATATAAAAATATGATGCGCTAGCCCCTCGATGATGATTCAATTGCCTGGGTCAATGTTTTCGCAATTCATATTTCGTTACAGTTTGCTGTTGCGGCGTCGTCTTTTATACCCTGGAACACTGATGAAAAAAGGGTATTTGGTGTTTCAGTTATTCTATGGCATACATAGATTAAAAATATTTATATTTTTTTTATATATCTGTCAAAACCTGGTTCACAAACCGAAGCTAAAGTTGAGTCATTGGTTCAAAAGGTGAACAGATCTTTTATATGGGTTTGTAGCCACGCTCCTATAAGCTGTAAACTCAACTTTGACCGAGACAAATAATTAGAAGTATACAAATACACAAAAAAACTGTGCTAAAACTTACAACTCATCAAGATCAACATTTCTTTTGGAACACAAGTACAACCTATGATTTTTATTAGTTGTAAACAGCTGTAAGTATGCCAATTAGGAGCTCGTTCTAGAGTATCTCCTGACCGGACAGACTCGCATTTTGCTGTTTGCAATTTGAACTGTGAGCCATTGGAAACACATACACACACCTTGAAAATTGGTCGTGCTTGGAGCTTTTGTCATGTTACGTACCTGCGAAGAACATTGGAGCGGTGCACTGTAATCCGAGGCGTCTCCGTTTCCCACGTTTACTTAGTGGAGCTCGCTGCGGTCGCAACTCCGGCTCGAGTACGTGGCAAGTTTTATCAGCTGCATTGAGCAATCTACTGAAATCAAGCCCAATTAACGGCTTCTTTGTTGGCGAACCGGAACCCGAGTGCATCTGTTTAGCTGGTAACTCAGCCCGAACTCAGCTCCCCTGCACGCCCTGCCTTGAGGTGGGGCCGAATTTCATGAAATTTCAACTGTTTATTACAAGTAACTTCAACGTTCTTAGCCTTATTTCTCGCGGCAGCTGCCGCAACTGTAACTGCAACAGCAACTGCATCTGCACCGGCATCATGTTGCTATATTTATGTTTCGCCTTGGTATTTTCTTTGTTTGTTTACACTGCGAACATAAACTAAACAAGCGCCGCTGCTGGTGGCAAAAAAAAGAATAAATAAAAAAATCGAATCTATTGAATTTTTTAATAGCCTCGCATAGGCAGATAATGATGATTATGCTTTGGAATTTTACAAATTACAGAAGTGTGTATAAAATCTCTTTTCAGAAAGATTAGGGAAAACACTTGATAATCTGACAACGATGCTCTTTTTAATATTAAAATTTATATTTTATCATACAAATACTTCCGTTTCTACGGTATAGGTATAATGTATCCAATTTGGTTGATATCGAGGACGGAGACGTCCCCTTCCATGCGCAAAATATTTCGTGACAAAATAATAATACCCTTGCAGGGGTATCAAAATTAATGAGAGCTCAGAATAAAAGGATGTCTCCTTGTAAAGTTTTCGTCGGGTTTATAAATAAATTGAAATAATTATTACTTTGTGGAACTTTTGCTAACTCTTTTTTGCTAGCTACCATCTTTAGCATTTATAAATGCTCCAATTTTCGTTACAACTCGTAATCTATGCAGATATAGCAAATCAGTTGACTTGTTTTTCTGATGAAGTTATATTTCAGCCAACAATTGCCCTTTCATTAGGATATTTAATTCACCTGCAACACGTGCTCGTAATTGTTTATACCGAAAGCTGAAATTAAATTGCTGTCTTGCTTTTTCCCAATAATTAAATGGAAATCTATTTCCGGGCTGCGAATCACAAACAAACATTTTTAGCTTGAGCTGTTAACTAACCAGCAATCAATTTGGGTTAATTTTAGTACAGCTGCAAAGCGTTCACCTGTAAAATTTCTGACTCCACCTGGTTGACCACAATATTATTGTTGTTCTTTATATTTGTGATTGCATATATGTATATATATAAGTATTAAAAGATTTTTGTCTAGTGTGAATAAAAGTTCCTGCAGATTTTCCATTTTCCACTTTGGCACCACACATAAATAATGCGCCTTAATTACTGCGGCTTCACAGAAGAGATGTAAATAAATTCGAAAGCGAGAAACAAATAATGTTGCTTTCGACTAGTAGGTACCCTGTACTTGGGCCTGAAGGTAAAATGGGAGAATTATAAATGAAGTAGTTTAAACTTTTTGCGTAAAGTTTAACTTTATTAACAATAAATACATTCAAAAAAACTGGGGGCATCTTCTAGCTAATTTTTTAATTTTTGTTAAACTCCATTTAATTTGTTTAGGTACAGGGCATGCAAAAAAGAACAACTGAAAAAGAGAAATAAAATGAAAAATACCAGCTCACCTTATGGGGGCAGAAGGAGTGGATAAACTGTAAATGTGCAAGTAAATCGTGTTAAAAAGAACTTATCATTTGCATTATGGCCAGCTCTGTTTATCCCCAGACTCCTCTTCCCGTGGCTATTAATATTTAATTGCTGCAGCCTTAATTATTGATCAATTGGCAAAGCCAACGGACACGCAAGGAGCAGCTCCCAATTAAAAATGGGGAAAGGAGCTATCCGGGAGAGAGAGAGAAAGGGAGAGGTAGGAAGAAACGGAGAGAATGAAACATGCAAAATGCGAGAAATAAAAGCAATTTCCGAGTGAAGCCAGCAAATTACATGCCAAAAACACCAGACAAAAACTTCTAAGAGAGTGTGTGAGTGGGGGAAAAACTGAAACTAAATTAAGCGCCTTTGACACTGGAAAATGCAGTTTGCAAAAACACAAAAATTCTTTCTTTCTTTTTTCGAACCAAATAAAAAGAAAATTTAAATGAAAATTGAGAGAAAAATGCGAATAGAAAGAAAGTGAAAATTCAGTTGGTGCTGTGAAGGGGCGGAAAGGGGGAGGTGGTGCTGCCCAAAAAATTACGAGCATAGTTTTATTTTAGTTTGTCACACGAATTGAGTTTGCGAAATGCGTTTTGTTTTGGCTCACAGCCAGGACGAGCCGGGCACCGAGGCAACACGGCCGAGGATAAATGCAGATAGATGCATCAATTGAAAAGAATCCAGCAAGGAAAATAGCACACTGAAATCGGCAATGTCGAAGGAGATGGCAAACGTTGACAAGCGTTAAAGGCGCCCGAGCAGGGACAAGCAGCGTAAAAGGCGCCCGAACAGGGACATGTCACAAATAGACAGGGAGAAACAGTCAAGCAGGCGGGCACATATGTGTGATGAGAGTGCTTGAGGGTATATATATATGCGTGTGTGTGTGCGTGAAATCCTTTAAAAAGGCAATTTCGGGTAGCACTTAAATGCAGACACACACACACATGGAGTAAAGGACGGGGGACCAAAAAGTGATTGGCAGTCGCAGGGGGTGAGGCGGTGTGTTCCTGTGCACGCATAACTAGTTGCCATGTGCGAGGAGTGAGGGGAGCGGGGGGCGAGGCCGTGGGCGGGTATGCGCGCGAAACCTTTTATGCCAGTGCCTTGGCATGTGGCATGTGGCATAACTTGCCAATATACCGACGCTGCCGTTGACAGGATGAGGAAGCCAAATGCTGCCGCTGTCCCCGTTCCTATTGCCGTCAGGATGCCCGCGTTCGTATATCCTGCAACGCATAAAATTGTGTCACAATAATTTTGCACGCCTCGGTTGCAGAGAAACTTGCCGGCATCAATGCAACTGACAGGATGCAATGCGGCTTGAATGCGGCGTGCATTCCATAATTGCAATTAACACGCAGCAGCAGCAGGCGAGGATGTTAAATACACAGTTACTTAGTGTAAGCACAACATCCTTGATGAGGATGAGCCAATATTTCCGAGCTATCCTTGCCTCAGCCTGGGCGTGTGAACGGCACTTTGCCCCGTCTCGTGTTGCCCCGGCTCGCCTCATTGTGTGCATTCGAGTGTGCGGCGCAACACTCAAATACAAGAGTGCACAAAATACTACAAAAGGGGCATTCAAAATTTCACATGAATTCCGAAACGTGGCAAGGACCAAGCGGACAACAATAACAGCAGCACAACACGGCCATAATCGAAGTAGTTCAGTAAGCAACAAAAGGAAAATAAGTGTATCTACACTCAGCGAAAAATACAAAAATTGCGTGCAAGAAATTCTTTATTCAAATCTTATCTTATCTTCTTATATTTATTGTAATATATTGCAGTTATTTCTATGATTACAAACCCCAGAAGAGAAATATCGGCGGTTTGGTTCAGAATTCAACCCAATGTTTTGGCCTCAGGTTCGGTTCGTGAACCTTTGTTCATCATATTTCTTCAAGTTTAAAAGCCGAGTATTCTATTGAAATTGAGAAGTTAAATATCTTCGAGATAATTTTGAGGTGAAAAGAAATATTTGGGTTTGACATTTTCCGTTGTACTAATACTAAACCAAAATTGGTTTGGTTCAAGATTCGGTTAGTAATTTTGAAAATATTCTCTTAATTTCGAACCTCTTCTTTGAACTATACAAATTCGTGAATTAGATAGTTGCTACTTCATTTTAACTTAAAATTAAGGTTAGCATACTTAATTAAAGACTACTTAGAAACAAAAGGTACTTAAAATTTAAAGAACAAAAATAAAAGTACTGGCCTTAAGCACTATGTTTTTCTTCGAGTGTTTTTATGCGAAGCATAACTGAATCTGAACAACAAAATCAACGCCATTTGACAACACACTGCGCACTTTGCTGCAATGTGCGCCTCTGTGTAAGGGAAGAATGGAAAATGTTTGTCCTTTTTTTTAATTTTGCAGAAATTGATTGTTGCCACAGTGAAGTTTGACTAGCTGCAACAAAGTATACAAAAACGGAAAAAAACTCATAAACTGGATTAAAAGGGATTAAGTTATTATCATAAAGATTGTATGTAATTTTATGGGGTTTGATTCGACGGCTTTTAGTCGGGTTTCAGTTGTGTTGTGTTCTTTAAGCTTCTTAAACGTTCCAAAAACGTTTCTAAAGATAAAATGTTTATTTATAAAGCTTTGTATTTTTTATTGCGCATTTGGGGTCTTCTTTTTTGTGCTAGGTTGAACAATGGGAAAGAACGCCTACGATATTACACTGCATCGAAACGTGATCTTAGTGTGTCAAATTGTGGATAATAATAGACATTAATAGAAATTCTATACTAATTCTAAACTCAAGTCAAGCCTTCTAGCGTGTATTCACAGATTGAGACATGCTGTTATCTAAATCTTTAGAAGAATATAGAAACATATGTTTATAACCACAACCAATTTAAAGTAATGAAAATAAAAAATTGGTATTATTATTGTTATTCCTTTTATTTTTTATTATTTTATTACAAAATACAACTACTATCAAACACATAATTTCTCTTGCACATGCGACGCTCTATGAATTCTTTAAAAAGTATCTTAAGATCTGCCCGCCCTTAAACCTCATGACAGACCGTTTAATTGTGCTAACTGTGACCTTTCTTCGATGGTTGCAACAACTGTCAATTGGTTTTGATACGAAATTTCACTGTACATAAGCCGAAATGTTGCCTTATACATTGTACAATTTGCTCAATAACATGACAGGCAAATCAGGCAGGCAGGCAGGCAGGCAACTAACCAAGCGACCAGCCCAGCCAAGCAACCAGTCAGGCCAACTAGGGTGCCACTTCCAGCTACATCTTCTACCCCCTGCACCTCGGCCAACCCCTGCGCGTGCGTGTGAAACGTGTCCGGGACGCTTGTAGCTGTGGCAGCAGTTACTTTACTGGTGGCAAAAACACAAAAGCGGCAAAAACTGCACACCAAAAAAAAAAAAAAAGAAGAAATAAAAAAAAAAGTAAGAATATTATATTTGTATAATGGCACATGAACACGAAATGAGCAACTCAAGAGTGCGAGCGAGAAAGATAGAAAGGCAGCGAGAGAGGGAGGAGCCAGGGGAAATGGGAAACAAGTGCGGAGGGGGAGGTGGGAGGCATTTGCTTTCAACGGTGTGATATATTTTATTTTTATTGATTATTCGCTATTCGTTGCCGCCTCCTTCTTCAACATGTACAAATTTCCCATAATATTTTCAGTTTTAGCTGCAAAAAGTGCAGCTTGTTGTTGTTTTAGTTGTTGGCGCTTGGCAAGGATCTAACATGCTATGGACACTTTAATCATGCTCATATTTTATGCATGTGTGGGTGGAGTTGCACCACGTACATAGCTAAAGAGTGCGACTAGCTTTTAATAGGGTATATTTGATTTCCATTCAATGGAGGCGTGTGGATACCATTTAACCCAACTACTATATACTTAACGTATTGATTATTGTGCTTTAAATGATTTCTTGTTCCACTGGCGAACTATACACTCAGAAAAACAGATGAAAAATTGGCAAACTAATGTATATGTCATAAATATCAAAAATGTTTTAATGTTAGAAGGCTAGAACCTTTTGTTTGTTTTTGTCTAAGTAAAGAAAGGAATAATAACTTTTTCGATGATTATAAACGCAATGGAAAATGTGTTTTTTATATTGGCAGATCACTTTTTTGGTTTGGAAGTTCTCTTATAATCGAAAATAACTAGTTGTTAATTTTGCTTGAAGAAAATATTAATGTTTATAACGTATTCTGAGAAATAGTATTTCATAAAAATTAAACAAGATTTTCTAAAATATATGTGAACATAATAAAGCAAGATCATTTAAAATCTTGAACCTGATAATGTGTAAGAAGTTTCTTGTCTTCTCGATAAACGTTGAAATATCAATATATTTCTTGGCAGAAATTTCAAAGAGTTGAGCTGTGTAGAAAGTAATTTAGTCTATGTTTTAGTAGAGTATCTCATAGTTGCGTAAGTAACCCGCATTTGATTGTTTCAAGCTGTTCCCGATACGCTGCAACGCTTCGTTTCGCATAATGACAGCTACAACGACAACAACAAAAACAACAACTGCAATTTTCATAATAAACCAAAGCCAGGCGACATGAATAACAACAAACAGCAACAACAAACACCTTGACCCAAATGCGCGTTGCCAACGCAGCAAATTTAGCACCACTCCACACGCTCCACCTCCCACTCAGCAGTAGCACCACCCTCCCC
This sequence comes from Drosophila robusta, assembly GCA_035043565.1. Classification (NCBI taxonomy): domain Eukaryota; kingdom Metazoa; phylum Arthropoda; class Insecta; order Diptera; family Drosophilidae; genus Drosophila; species Drosophila robusta. Next base: position 2,550,064 of record JAWNMW010000583.1, on the reverse strand, counting down.
ACAAGCCCGCATTTATATTTTGGTTACTCTTATTTTTAATTTGTCTAAACATTTTTTAGATGCCTTTACAACAAACGCAAGAACAACAACAATAACAAGTACAAGAACAACATGTTGCCTAACAAAAAAGGCTTTGTTTGCGTTTTCAGTTCTCGTTTCTTTGGGGCGCCTTCTGCATAAACAACAAACAAAATCCGTAGTACAAAAAAAAATCCAAAAAAGGGAAAAATTTGAAAAAAATAAAGAAATGCATACGCAAATTTATACACAAAACACCCTAAAAACACAGATATATATGCACATAGACATGAAAATATATAGATACGTTTTCTCATGTGTGTGTGTGTGCATATATGTAAATTTGTTGTATAAAGCATATATTTTATGCACTGTCGTTTCGGTTTGCCATATGCAAAAACTTTGCTCAACCAAATGCATGTGGTAGAATTTTCTGTTCGCTGAGTATTTTTTGGGGTCTCGTTATAATATGCCCTCGTTAAAGAGGTATACGTATTTGGTTATCCTGCTTGCCTATATCTGCTAAGTGAACAAAATATCTTGGAATCCTAGATATATATCAAAGAATCTTAGATTTCAAATGGATTTGAAAATCGACTAGAGTTAAATTTGGCCAAATCTAGAATTTTAATAATTTGACTTATTCAAAATTAGTTTAAGTAGATTTGAAAAAGAACTAGACTTGCAGATAATTTTAAATATAAAATTTAAATTTCTTACATTATTATTTATTTTTATTTTATTTTTTTATTTTATTATTATTTTTTAGAGCATAAAAAATTCAATAGCGCTGAATTATTATAACTTGCAGATCCTTTATATATATGTATGTATACATATTTTAGGGCTGTTTCTCATCCTGTTATTGCTCTGTGTGGTGCGGGGCCTTCAGCCAGATTTGCTTAGCTGCATTTTATGGGAATTCCTATTCGCCTCGTCTCGTTCCGTGTGCTTGGCATATTTTACGCATATTTCGCCAGCTCCCTATGAGAGTCTCATTCGAGAGAAAACTCTTTTGTAAGTTTTTAATTAAAGCGAAAGTGTCGAAAAGGCACGCTGAGAGACACGACATGACGACGACGACGACGACAGACAGGACAACGCAGACACAGCGATGTGCTCCGGCCTGGGATGGGCTTACAGCATCCTGCAGCCTTTTGCAAATTGTTGCAGTTTACGTTTTTTCCTTTTCTTTTTCTGCTGATCGATAAACTTGGCAATTTTTGGTTCATCGCCTGCTAACTAGAAAAGTTTGATAAAGCCTTTATGAAAAACTACAGAGGAAAAGATTGAAAAGAAGAATTTCGAGCAGTGGCAACAATTTTGGCATTTATCAAGTTATCAATATGTTCAATTTATGCAGTTATCAAATATTCGAGCAAAAGGGTCAAACTGCTAAAGTGAATAGTAAGAATTTATGATTGAGTTAGGCAGCACGGAAATGAGATTATTGCTCTGATTAAAAGAGAAAAGTGGAAAACAGAAAAATATACATAGACGTATGTATATAAATAACGAAAGAGAAATAACTACTGACTTTGAATTGAATAGTTTGAATAATAACCCATAAAATTGAGTTTTTTTTTTAAATTTTTAAACTTTAACTCATTTTTCTAGGCGGTTCATTAGACTCTCCTACATAAATAAAAATGGTTAATATTATAAATGATTTTCTTTTCTTTCGCATTTTAAATAATAACAAATAAAAACATTTGGTTAGCATAGCATTAACGTCTAATTCTCTAATCCCAAAACCATTTTAAATTTGCATTTTCTTTTATTTAACAAAAAATTAATAATTTTAGATCGTTGTGCTCATGACATTTTAACATTAATCTCTAACGTTATAATGAAGGTGAAGCTAATGCGAATATTAAAATATTTTATAAGCCGTATGCATTCGATGTTCGGTTTGTTTATCCCAACTGTCAATCCGTTAAGTCTTGCCCATCTTCGCCTTTATCTCTAACCAAAATGGAACCCAGCAATTTGTACAACATGCTGCCCACGCGACAAAACTGCGTCTAAACCAGATTCCCAGCCTGAAAAATTTCACAAAAATTCGTGGCTTAAATTAAAAACTTGTCATTTCATTTAGCTTCTTGAAAAAAAAATGAGAAAAAAAAGAAAACAACTTTGAGAACTGGTTTTAATGGACATTAGTGAGAATTCTGGGCGGTAACAAAAGTTGCCGCTAGGTTTTAAATCACACTCGTGAACAAAAGGAAACAGATGAGTGGAAGAGCCTTAAAAGCAAAGGGTCGCGACGCCAGTTGCCAAAGGATCTGAAGTGGAGCTCGCAAGGTGCCTCACAGAACTTACGATTAAAACAAAAGGCGACAGCAAAGAGAAGAAAAATACAGAAAAAAGGGCAATTAATAATAATTAATGTTTTTATCTTTTTGTTCAACGCGCGCTTGCGTCTGTTGTATATTTTCTTTCATATTTCTGTTTTATTATTTTTTTCTTTTTGCTGTTGGAGCTCTGCCCTCACGCTGAGAGCAGCCGGCAACAGGAAACTGACCAACATCAAAACCCGAAACTGTATATACCAAACCAAACTCATCTGCACGTTCAGGTTCTACCTCGTTGAAATACTCTGTAGTCACAAATAAAATTTATGTTTCATTTAAATATATATACAGGTCAAAAAGTCTGTCAGAAACAAGTAAACCTAGAGTTGCGAAGTTTGATATGTGGGTTTTAGCAAACCCCACGCAAACTAAATTTATACCGAATTTGGTGTTTTTCGCATACATAAATTGTAAAAAACAAAAGAAAAAATAAATATAAATGAACAACAATCAAAATGAAATTTTTCAGCAGTTGAAATTTAATTAAATACAACTCGGAAAGTTAAGCTTCCTGAAAAATATTATTGAAAAAGCCAATTCAAATGCCTTATATACATGAATTAACTTTAAAATTAAATGTTTAAGAAATTGTTTTTTATGAAATACTTTTTTTATGAATCTAAACTTTTATTAAAATATAAGCAATGTATGCATATTTATTTAGTATACCCTAAAGCGTGTTAAAGGATAACTCTGAGTCGCGCACTCTCGGCTCTTACGCTTAATTGTTATATTCTGGCATTGTCGCCGCCGTGTATTTTATTACATTTTGGAGTCTGCGTTTGGCTGACTTAATTGATAATTGGTATTTTTTCGTTTTTTGCTGCAATGTATTTAAATATTTCAACATAATTTCATTCCATTTGTTGTTGTTGATGTTGTTGCCGCTGCAGCAGTGACTTTAAGCAAAAGCAATAAAAGAATACAAAGGCCGCACACAAAAGTCAGACCGAAAAATAATTGTTGAAAAGAATCTGCAAACGCACAAAAAGAAAAAAAAACAGATCCGAAACGAAAACCAACAACAAGCAATAAAATACCGCAGCGGTTGCAAAAAAAGAAATATATATAAAAATTTGTTTTTGGTATGCTGTTTTTTTTTTTTAACCATTTTGTGGAAAGTGTTGTGAAGAGGCGTTCTAGCGTTTAAAAAAATTGTATTTTGCGGTCGTCTCCCATCGACAGCCGCAGTCTAAAAATGTGTCTTAAAGTTGTTGAGTTGCTGATACAGACGGGAACTCCTTATACTCTTGTAAAAAGTATTAACATTATTGCTCGTAGTGTGCAATACAAAGGAGACAGCTCTGATCCCATAAAGTACAAGTATGCTAATACCCTATATCAAAAAACGAATTTGATATTTTTGTGTTGGCATAACTACCCAAATATCTGAACTCTTAGTAAAGCTGTCTTGGTGAAATTGATGACTGGATGCTTTGGCTGCATTTTTGCCTTAGCTACTGTTCTTATAAGAATCTGAATTGGCCGGATTTGAGAGCTTTATCATAAAACTAACATTTGTCTATAAAAACTTAAAACTTAAAAACTTGATTTAATTATTTATATGGCCACTTAGAATATAAAGCTAGCCTACATTTGTTTAAATTGGTCAGATCGGATTGTTATAACAAAAATATAAATGTTGAAAACTTGGATTTATATCTGAAAAACTATTTCGTTTTTAAAAATTTCTTGATCAGGGTATTTTTTCTAAAAGTTGACTTAAACACGATGCTACAGACATTATATTGTTATATTACTATATAGCTTCGTATATTGCGTTAAAGCAAGGGTATTAGAACTTCGATTGCCCAAAATTAAGTTTTCTGTAAATTTTTTCATCTTGTTTTTTTTTTAAGCTGCGCCTTCAACAACACGCGCAGCTAACGAAGACCCAGCGAATGTATCTGCAGAGTGCCCGTCCGACCGTCTGTCCGTCTGTCTGTGTATCTCTGTATCGCACGTATGTGTAGCTTCAGTTTTCGGTTTCTTGCTGCCGCTGTTGTTATTGTTATTGCCTTTGTACAACATTTAAATGTTTAGCTGCCGTTTTGGTTTCATTTCCAGTTCGCTTTGCGTTTTTTGTATTTGTTTTCTTTTCAGTCATTCGTAGGCGTCAGTTTTATTTTAGCGAATTAAGCTAATTTAAAAGCGATTCGAAATTAACTTTAATGTATAGATACACACATATGTGTGTGTGTGTGTTTGTGTGTGTCGCCTGCAGAGTTCTTCAAAAGAGAAAAAACATACCTTCAAACACTTTGGCCTCATAGAAAAGTCGTGGGTGTAGCTTGGCGTATTTTTTAAGTGGCTTCCGTTAGTTAGTGTCCAGAGAACGAGGCTCTAGCCCATACACATGCACACACACATACACATATGGCACATGTATCTATTGAAATTGTTGTGGGTTAACTCTACAGCTGGTTGTTGTAGTTGGGTGTTGACCCAATTGAAGTCGTCGTCGTACAAATAGAAAAAAATACCTAGAGAAAAGAAGAAGTGCAGCGCCAGTAAACTGCACATGGTTCGATCTAATGCACACACACACACAAACACACACATCTATAAATTGAATGTGTGTGTATCTAAATTGTAGGTAGCACAGGCATGTATCTTAATGAAGGCAATTTGCTTGTCGAGTTTAGGCAAGTTAGTTTACCGAAAATTGGCATATGGCCAGTAGCAACAAAAGCGCCACTCACACACAAATACACACACACACATGCACACACTCATCGATTGCCTGGTTTAGGAGCTGTAGCAGGACACAGGACCATCGAGCGTGCTGCACTCTGGGGAGCAATGTTAAATGTGAATTTCGTCGACGTCTTCGTCGAACCCAGCGAACCAGAGCTCCTTGCTTGTTGTCCTGCTATTGCCTCCCACCACCCACCTTCCACCTTAACGTGCACATTGCAAAAGAAGAGTTATGCAAGAGTTTGTGCAACATAGCTACACATATACATTTTTGGCATTACTATTTATGTGTGTGTATCTATTAGTTAGCAGTTGGCTAGATAGTGCAATGGAGGAACGAAACGATGGATTATGAATGATTTACAGGGGCGTGGTGCCAGCCACGAAAGTTCAATGGAAAATATCAAAGAATTTTAAATGGGGTAGAACACTTTAAAGCAGCGTAACATAGAGTAAATATTGTATGGAATAAAGTATTGAAATAAAATCCTTAAGGATCGTAAGGCATATACAAATTTCTAGTTAAGCTTATTAACGCTTGAACATTTAGTTTAGTTCAGGCTTCAGCATTTACTTTGTATATTTTAATTTTGTATATGTTCTATATAAGTTCTCAACCTATTTTGTAAAGCTTAATCAAAAATCACATTTTCGTTATATTCGCTTCTACATTTCGTAGAAAATAATGTAATAATCATTTATATATAATTTGTATAAATAGTTACTAAAATGCAAATGTATAATCCAAAACTTCCAAGAGGGTCTACAACATAAATAAAGCTTTGCCCGAGCCCTACATAAAATCGTGCACAAACTTATTGCGCGCACTACAGAAAGTTCAACTCTCGCTCTCATTTTGGTTAAATCTTCGGACTTGTCGTCTGTTGCTGCTGCCAAAGCACCTCAAAATGCCAAAACGAATTTCGCTTAAATTGCAAAATTTAATAATCTAATAAGGCAAATTTTAACAAACTATTTAATGGCAAAAATGTTTAGTTACCAACACCAAGTCGACTCGAAGCGCAGGCAGGCAAACAACCAAAGCCAAAGCCAAAGCCGCAGCCGCAGCCGTGTCTAAAAATAGCCGCCGGCATAAACGTTTAGCTTAAAACTGAGTCTTAGAAGACGAGGGAGGTGGGGGAGCCGGCTAAGTGAGGGGCGGCGGCTCAGATTGTTGGCAAGTGGAAGCAAGTGAAGTGTAGCCAGGCCAAGCAACAGCAGCAGCAGCAGCAGCAGCCGCCGCGTTTAATGTCTGTGAAATTGAAAAATTTACTCTTTAATATGCGAACCGGGAACGGGTTGCTGCGCAGTTCAGTTCGAGTCAGAGCATCGGCTGCCGGAAAGACTTTGACGTTGGACATGCTGACAGAGTCCAAGACATGTACAGTTGAATAGTGTCGAGTGTCTACTGGCAAATGATGTGGAAGCTGCCGTTCCCGCTGCTGCCGCTGCTGCTGCTGCTGCTGATGCTGCTGTTGATGCCCCAAGTGCAGTTAGAGCAATTTCACAACTCACTAACAATCATTAATGCGTCGACGTCAAACGGCATTCGCCTCAGAAGTTTGGCGCGTTCAAGGAAGTCCACAGGCCAAGCAGCCAACTAATAAGCAGCTCCAGCACCGGCTCCAACAGCAGCTCCCAACTGCCATAAGAGAGGTGGGGCACGGGCAGCGACTGCTGCAAGCCTAAATCATAAACTGCCGGCTCGATGGCTGCTTTATGAAATGGAAAATGCGCCACAAATGAAAAACAACACAAAATAAAATATGCCAAAAGGGGGGCCAACCAAACAAAAAAAAAAGGCGCAATACGTTAAGGGGAGGCAGCAAGGAGGCGAGTTAAGAGTGGAAGGCTGCCTATGGCAAAAATGGCTAAAAGCTGGGCTAAATCGACATTTAAATAGAGTAAAACCAGGTAGAAGGAATTTTTATTAGCTCAGCGAAAAGGAAATTAAAAAACAAACTTGAATTACCCATTAGCATACTATGTTAAAAGTTATACATTTTTCAGTACAACTAAGCCTCTCTTAAAAAGTTATACGAAATGTATTTTAGGCAAATTGTTTAAATTCTGTTTCGTTTAAGAAAATTAGTTACTTTTATTTGTAAATGTGGGTCAGGCAACGCAAGTTCCTCTGATTAAAAACTGTACCTTGACACTGGAATAATCTAAACAAACGAACCTTCATGTGATGTTGATTAAAAGACCTTTTTAGAAATTTCTAAAGAAAATAAATGTATTAACAACAGCATATAATTTTACCTGATAAAAGATTTACACAAATGAAAAGAATAAATATAATATATTAAATATTTGAAAAATGAAAAACATGTTTTTATAAAAATATTATTTTTCTTATAATTTATTAGTATTTATTTTAATCATAATAAAGTAAAAGAAATTGAGTAGTACCATCTGACATGCATATTCATTTTTTTCTATGGCCTTTTTCGATTTTGGTTTTTGAATATCTTGGCAAACTAAAAAACTAGATATAATCTATCAGAATTACAGTAGCTCAAGTCTAGCCACAGCCCGAGCATAATCAGTATACGTACTCACGTATCCCGTACATAAGCTAACGTGGGCTCAGTTTAACGATGTTTAAAAGACTCGAATGGGTTTTTCCTTTGGCTAACATAATCTTTGGCCAGCTCTCTAAGCACAGATGGGAAAACTCCCTTTATGTATGTATAAGTATGCATATATGACTGCGTTGTTAACTTTTATTGGCGAGCTTTAAAGCAAATTTGTCTTGGCCGTTGGCGTTGCTGTTGTTGTTGTTGCTGCCGCTGCCTTGGCCTCATCATCTTCCATTGTTGCCGCAGCTTTTGTTGCTGCTGCTGCTGCTGATGCTGATGCTGCAGTAACGCAAAGATTTATGACGCCGCGTACACGGCGCATTCAAAAATTGTTAAAAACAATTAGAATATTTTAGCAACGAACGACGGCGACTATAAAAGTTATGTGATGCGGGTTACAGGCAAAGAGTGAGGTACGTGTTTCGAGGGGAGGGGAGGGCCGGGCCAATGGGCCTCAGACAGCTGTAAAAATTATGCGCCAAATGACTTTGACAGCAGTCGCGCTGGTCGGCAAAAAGTTGCTCTCTCTACTGTTCCTGAGCGTTGTTTGTTTTTTTTTTGTGCTGTTGCTGGGCTTTTGTCTTTTGGGTTGTCTCTTTTATGGTCATAACTAAGTACTTATACGTCTTATAATTTGGAATGTTTACGAGCCCCGAGCTTGTGTTTGGCCAAAAGCTGCGCGACACTCGCTGGCTAAGCTCTGACAAAAGTCTAAAATCTAGCTTGTATGCGAGAGAATTATAATAAGATCTATATGATTGTCCAAGTAACCGCAAAAAGAAGAGTAATGTTTTAATGCTCGTAACTTTTCCAAATAATAAAATTAATTATGAAATTTTTCAATTTTTATTGTGATCAAAGTTAAAAAGGCGACATCAAGATCTTTTGCTTTTGTAAAATGCTCCTATCTACCACTATCTTTCAACTGAAATACTATGAGTGTGTGCAGGGTATGTCAGTGTGCATATATACAATATTGTATGTATGTGGATAACATATGTGTGCGTATGTGCTCTTCGAAAATTAACGGTACAGATTAATTTATGCGAAATTTTTATTAGCTTTTGGGCACTTAAAGCGCAGATTTGGCTCAGTTGATTATTTGAAAATACCAGAAACTTTCGCTAGTTCGTATATAGCTTCCCACCAGCTAGAGTTGATCACTTGACCAGCTACTTGGCCAGCTTCAATCATTTATCTCGTATCTTTCTTTCCGTCTCTCTCTTTTTCTATGTGTCGGACGTGCAGATCTATCTGCATGTTCACAATTGTGCGCAGCATCGTTTAAGTCCATAACTTAGCACTTATCAACGATTCAGATACTGGCCAAACAACTTGTAGATACTTATCCGCAGCTTAAGCACATCTGCTACCTTAGCAACCACTACGGCGGGTCTCTGGCGATTCTCTCACCCGGTTCATTGGCCAACAAGGGGCATGCAACAAATGCCTCGCCAGCAGCAGCAGCAGCAGCAGTCGACATCGATTTTAGTTCATGCCTCGGCTACTTTATATCATTTTAATAATGTTGCCACAAGGTATGTGTACGTACGGGTATCTATCTCTATGCGCAGTCTATGCTAGGCAACAACAACAACAACTTTTGTAGTAGTTTGCACTCAATATTTTACACACCAAAAGCCAAAAAATGAAAAACGAAAAAAATAAAGTGCAAATATGTAAAATAATAAAAGAAATAACAGAATTTCATGCAGCTGTGAGACTTGGCAAGACGTCGTCTCTAACTTGGCCGGCGATAGCACAATATATCTCATAGGTACATATGTTTTCTATATTGCTTATTATGTATTACCACGTGTTTGTGTCTGGTCTTTTTGCCCCTCCGGGACTCAAAGTTGGAGTCGCCGCAGCCTTCGAGATTTGCCCGCGCGCGCTCGCATGGTAACTAATATGAATAACTAATAAATCACATTCGGACTGTGATTTATGTGACAGGTGCGTATTGCGATTTGAAATTGGCAATAGTTTCGGTCTGGACTTCCATTTAGAGTCCGCAAATTGGACATCTACTTATGACGCTGGCCCAGCACAATCCATTTGATTTGCTATGCTAATTTTTTTTATTTTTTACCTATGGTAATTTGCTTTAAAAGTTGTCAAATTAGTGTGGCAAAAAAAGGTGTCGTTTTTCTATGTTTTTCAGCTCGTTTGAACTTTTCGAACTTTTATAAAAATTGTTTAAATTTATAAGACAGGGCTGAGGCTTTACCTTTGGCAAGTGAAAGACAACATAAGCTTGTAAAACCTAAATCGATTTGTAATTCTTAAAAATATTGAGCGTATAATTACATTAAAATATTTTTTGATTGTTAGTTGGGACAGTAATGTCAGAATAGTTGAATCCCAAGACAAAGTTTTCTATTAATTAATAGGAAAATATATTTTACGGGTTTTTACAACATTGCTTTAAATTATAATTACAACTGGATTAAAAACAAAATATGAAAGTTTGCAATTAGAAAATTACATTTTCAGTTAATCCGAAGCGAGCATTTCACATCTGTATGTGGATGTGAAATTATAATCCTGAAAACAAAATGAATCACATAAATGCATAAAATGTAAAGTTTATGTTTAGATTTAATGAAATGAATTCAAAATTGTATAGAGCTCTAATAGTATTAACTTTACGTGAGTAAAAATGAATCTTTAATGATTAACTAACCTCAAGTGTACTCGGTTATGAATATGCCAAATGTTTATGTTACCTCTAGACATCAAAAATACTTGCGCATCGTTAACAAAGTGTCTCTCGTATGTACTCAGGACATATAACCGTACTTTATACAAGTTTCCATCTAAAAGCCTCACTTTTGTGTTAATTTAGCTTAAGAGTTTGTCAAATTAGTATTGAAGGAGGACGTGATGGACGCCTCGCTTGCCCTTGGCGTAACCCCAATCCCAACTAATGCGCTCAATTACGCATTTCTTTGGAAACTTTGTTAATTTGTTGACTACAACAATGGACAGCGTTCAGTTTTGCTTTGTTCTGTTCGGACTGTTCGCTGACCACACGGCAACACCCCCGCAGCGTTATTAGCCTGCAACAGACAAACGGACAAACACACACGCACACACACACACTCAAATACACATACAAAGATATTATCTGGCATCTCTCAAAGCCCATAAGAGAGCCCACGGAGAGACGGTGCTCATTATGTAACCTCTCATAATTCTTTCATTAATGAAATTCCCACACGACGACGACGACATTTGTTGGACGTTTCCACACATTATGTAAATCTTTACACAGCACGCAGTCCACCCATTTTCCATTTTATCTCTCTCTGTTGTTGTTGTAATTCCTTTCCTGTGCCTTCATTTCCATCCTTGTCAACTAATTTCAGGGTTGCGCTCGCTGCGCTGTCATGTTTTTAAAGCCTGTTTTTAATTTTTTTTCTTTAACAAGAGAGAGTGAGAGAGAGAAGTCTGGATATTACTTTTCTCTTTGCTCAGCGTGTTTCTTAAATGTTGGCCAAAAACAAAGAAAATGAGAAAAGAAGCAACAAAAACTACCTGTTTCAAAACCCACACACACTGCAGCATAACGCAGACTGAAGCAGCAGCAGCAGCATCAGCAGGGACTGTCGAACAACAACAACAACAACAGCAACGTTGTTTGTCTGTTTGACTCGCCTGGCCTGTCTTTTGAGCCTGGCTGCTGTGCCTCGGTGTGCCTTTCTGGCTGCTTTTAAATACCCTTTACCTTGGCCATATTAATGCGGCTCCCACTGTTACTTGTGCATTGTTGTTGCTGTTGTTGCTGTTGATGTTGTTGTAGCTGCTGTTGCTGTTGTACTTCACATGTAGTTTGGTTGTCATTTGGCAGCGCCCGCTGTTTAGTGTCCAACATGAGGGCCGTTGGTGTCAGGCGCTGCTGTTGCTGCTGCTGCAGCATTGGGGCACCTCACTATACGAGTCAGAGGGAGAGAGGGGGCGAGATGGAGCACCATGTTGTAGTTGGAACTGATGCTGCGTGTGCTGGTATTGGTATTTCACTCTGATGTTGTTGGTAGCCCCAGCGACAGTTGTTGAAATTAAATGCTCACATGTGGGTTTTGTTTTCTTGTCTGCAACAAAAAAAGGAGCAACAACAGCAACAACAGCAGCAGCAGCATAAATGAAAGGTGAATGAAGGGAATGAAAGGGGCAAGAACAGAAAGGTATGCCCAAAAAGCACAGTAGCTACAGCAACAACGGCAACAACATCGCTCAAGTTGTCTAGGATGGTCAAAACATATAAAAAGATGCTTTTGAGTTCGGCATTGCAATAAAGTTGTGTATACACACACATTTATTGATCTAGAGGGCCGTCGCAAGAAATAGTAATATGTCATGCAATTAAATAAAATTATTTAATTGAAAAATAAAACAATTATTGCAGTGCAGCTAACAATACACTTTATTTAAAGATACACAATTTAGAAATTAATAAAAACGTTTTTTTTTAAATTATATGTAATCATTTTTAATTTCTTGTAACAATTATATCAATGATTTGTTCGGAATTTATTGAATTTTTTACAATTTTATTTTTACATATTTCAAAAAAAAATTTAAAAGTTTTTTACATTTTTTGTGTACACAAGCTTTAATAGAAATTATAGAATATTCAATCCCAGAAACTTTATGCACCTTTCGAATTATGTTTTTGATATGATGTCTTTATGTCTTTACTTTGAATTATTTTTTACTGAAATTTCGGAATTTTCATTTTTACCTATTTTTAGGAATAAACTTGAAGAGCTTTTATATAAAAGTTTTTATAAATTAATTTTTACCCTAGCTTCTATTTTTAAATATATACATAAACAGTTTTTGCATAAGGATATAAGATATTCAGACCTAATATATTAACATATTTTCTTTAAAATTACAGTTTGATTAATAAATTGAGATATAATTAATTATTTCTGTAGTTAAGAAGAATTTTAGGTAATTGTTTATGTTGGTTTTTTAAATGGTGCTTAACTCAAATATAACTTCAGACAGCCCTCGCATTTATTAATGCCTTTTGCTTTCGCCTCCTTTGCGACTGCAAATCAAAATCAACTTTTTATGCTGGAGATGGTATGTTGCTCTCCTCAACAACAACAACAACGACAACAATAATAAGAACAGCAACAAGTACAGCAGTCAGCAGCAGTTGGAGGCACTTCATTTGCCCGCTGGATACACTCGGCTCGTCTCGTCTCGATTCGACTCAACTGAACTGAACTCTTGGAGTTTGGGGCTTGGGCTATGGCTGCATTTATGGTTGCATTTACTTTTTAATTTCGTCTGTTGTTGCTGTTGCATCCTTTTTCGATTTTCAAGTGGAGTCAATTTCTTATGTCATGACAAGATACACAACGAATACAAATGCGAATACGAATACGAATACCAATACTTGTGCACAATGTAGCTCTAAAGCCCAAAGTCAAACATCTTCAAGTATCTCAGGCTATCAAAAAAGCAAACGAAAAAAAAGATGCCAGACAGGCAACACTCTTTTTGGGTTTTGGGATCTTTATACCGTATAGCATTTAAGCATGCTTCGATTTCGGCTTTTGTTTGCAGCATCTGTCGCCTTCAGAATTTGTGTGTGTGTGTGCTTAAATATCTCTTTACTTATTTTTGGACATACTTGATTGAAGTATTTATGAGATTTCAGGCATTTGTGTAATTTCGCTTTGAGCTTTAAGTTTTCGGGCCAGAGACATTTGGCTCCCTTAAACAACAACAAAAAAATAACAAAAATGTAAAAAGAGTTAAATTTAAATGTAGACAGCAACAAACAGCAGCCAAAGAGACACAAATAAATATATATACCTACAGTATGTATATTTACATATGCATGGGTCCCAGCCATGTTTGTCAGATGAAAAGATATGTCTTTACATGTTTTAATTTTCTTGGAAATTGTTGTTCAACTTGAGCCGTCACCAGCACCACCACCACCACCAGCACCACTAAAGCCCAAATCTGTTTGTTTGTGTGTGTGTCTGGGAGCCTTGTCTACTACAAGAGTTCGCCTCAGACATATACTTACATATTTTTCATTGCTTCGTGTGCTGTTTTTAAGTGAAATGTTAAACCTTTTGACAGCGGTAGTTTCTTATTTAATTTATTTTATTTGCGGTATTTACTCGTCGCTTTGTTTCTTTCGGCTTCTCTTGACGCTCTTGGAATTCAATTTTTGGCTTTTTCTGTTTTAGTTGTCTGCGTATTTTAATGTCATGCAATTGACATGGTTAGGCCTCTCTTTTACCACTTCTCTCTCTGGCAACCTTAACTCGGATTTATCTTTGCCTAACAAAGACTCATTGCGGCAGCTTGTCTTTGGTTTGGTTGTGGCCCATAATAAAAGTTGACAAAATAAGTCCAGACCCGGCTAGCATTTTTAATGGACCTATTTGCCTATCTAATGCCACAGAAAATGAAAAGGAAATATAGTTCATTTTTTTAGTGTGGAAAATATCACTTATTCGCTTAATTGTTCAATTCAAATGTTTTTTGTTTCATTGATTTAAAAATGAATCGTTAAATAAAGAATCAACGCAAATTTATCTTAATTTTCACATTTGTTGATCGATTTTATTTTAACACTAAAAACTATAAAAGGCTGTTTTTAATTTTTGACTAGATGTTAAGGATTCATATTCAACATATTTTATGCGTTATTATTCCTAGTATGCGTTCTCTTTTATATGCATTAAGTATACACATATTTTTAAATAAATCGCATTTCTTATCTTAAAAAACAAATATTGCTAATTTTCCCATGAATTAATATGATGAATGTTGGTTAATTTATTAAGGTCTGCACCCTCTGCCTGCCCTGACAATTATCCATATTGGATGTGATACTTATGGAAAACTTTAACATCGTCAAATCATTCAACGAAGCCAACCCATTCAAAATGCACAGTGTGCCCCTTCCTCTTCCCTCATATTCCCTTTCTGGGACCCTGCACATCTTCGCTCGTGTCGCGCTCTAACCATTTATCTTGTCTCAAGTTTTTCAACTATTTAAACTTTAGATTACGACAATTTCTCCATTTCTCGTAACTCAAAACGCTGGGGATCCACCATTTCCAACAACAGCAGCAGCAACAACAACAACAGCACTAAACAGACAGTCATCTAGAAAATTACAAATACTTTTGCCATTGCACATGACTCTAGTTGTTGTTGTTGTTGTTTTTTTTGGGTATGCCATAGAATTCCAATCAATGCCGCTACTTCTGCAGTAGTTTCCACTGCTTCTGCTTCTGCTTCTACTTCTATTTCTTTACACTGTCGAGCGTCATTTCTCAAGCTCAAAACGACGAAACCGGCGCAACTTTGGATTATTAATTACATCAGCAGCAGCACCAGGCGAAAAGATTGTTGAGATTTATATGTGGCCCAAGTGAATCGAAATCGAATACCGTGAATATAACCCACACACCCAAAAGAGAAATAAGGAAGTGGAAAAAGTTTAAACAACAGTTAAGTTCGTATTGCCGAATATTCAATACGCTTGTGTTCATGAAACAGATATATTCATTAAATACCTAAAGGCTAAAGATGTTATATCTTATTTAAATTTGTATACAATATCTAAATATTCATTATATTATTGATATTTCAGCTGATCTGTTCAATTTAGACATACGCATGCCTTTAAGTAGAAAGAAGAATATATATGTGGCTTCATTGACGTCTGAGTTCTCGAAGAACAATGTTGTAGAAAAACTTGCCAATACACTATATCAACTCTTCTTTTAATGCTGCACAAAAGCTAATATACTTAACGAAGCTCCAGATGTTTTTTTTAATTTATGACACATTTCGTGACAGAATTGAAATACTTTCAGCTAGGGTATAAGCAAGTAGTTCGAATATCCTGCTGCCCTACACTCCATCTCTGTCTCCGCTCTATGTGTGTGTGTGTGACAATTTTGACTTTTATAAATATTTTGACTTGGTTTTTTTTTGTTTTTTGTGTGTGTAGTTGGTGGTGTTGGTGGAAGCTGCCTGGCTGGCTGGCTGCCTGCCGTCGGCGTATCTGTGACAAAACATCATTCAACGTGTGCAATGATTGATGATGCAACTCAAAGGCAACTTGTACTCAATTTTCAGTGTAGAGGCCGCAGCGTCGCTACCCGCTGCGCCTGCCCCAGCTCCGCAGACAAAGTTATGTGCCCGAGCCCCATGACAAAATGTCACAAATATTCTACAAGCAATTTGTTTAAATATCGCATAAAAAGCGAGTGGCCCCAGTCAAACGGCCCATGGGGCGCACCGTCCGAGGATTGCGTGCCAGCAAAGATGATGGCTAAAAAGTGAAGATGGTGGGGCGAGTAGGATGCACGTTGGCCACAAAAGGCGCGCGCAGCCGTGCGGCAATTAATATGTGAGCAAGCTGCAACATTGGCCATTACCATGTGCCTTCAACTTGAACACAAAATAGTTAACTAAAAGGCGGCCGAGTCCAAGAGTCGTCGCCGTGTAGATCCGCAGTCGCAGGCTGTTACCAACGGCAACGGCAACGGCAACAGCTACATGATGTGCAATTACAAGGCGCACTCGCAACAACAGCAACAGCAACATAAGTGCAATCGCTGCTTGCCCCGCCTGCATAACTTGCAACAGAATCGGAGACTGCAGCAGGGCGGGCACGGCAAAACGGGCGTGGGGGCAGGGGGGCCTTAAAAATAAAGCAAAGCGAAAAGAAGTAGAATGAAAATATTGCATCTTCTCAAGCATTTAATCTTCTTTGCGCCTTTTTTAACCTTTTATTATTATGCCTTCAACGTGCAAACGTTTTGCTACGCTTTTGCCAGTCCCGAGTCCGCCCCTCATGCCCGGCCGCGGTCCCGGCCCCGGCCCCGGTCCCGGCCCAACCCAGCCCAGGCCAGTCCATTCATGCGTCTCGCTCTGCGCCTTCCGTTTGGGCGCACTTACTCACACGCCACATCCACATCCACATGCAGCAGAGTCCACACAGAAGGTGCTGCCCCGGCAGCTGGAGCTAAGACGAATTGAAGCTCCTGGCTTTTTGTTTGCGACCAAAGCTTTTGTTGCTAATAATTTCTTTTCTCTTTGGCTCTTGCAATTAGAATGCGTGTTAAGTGCAGATACACAGCCAGATACAAAAGATACATTTGCCCAGCGACATGCAGGTTTGGGCTAGACTGGAATTCGCTGCACCCTTTCACAAACTTATATATACATATATAGTCTATATGTCACGTCTACTTTAATAACCAAATTTAAGTCCATAAATTTCAACACAATCAAATTTAATTAATTTTTTCTAACCCTTCGCGCAACCCCAACGTTAAAATATTCACATTGTCTCGCTTTTCAACAGGGTTCCGGTTTTTTGGGCTCTTAAGCCGCTGATTGGAATGTTTTTCTCTGTTATCTCTCTCATTCCCACCCTCTCTGTCTTTGCCCTCTGTAAAGCCGATTTCACGCTCTTATGTAGGTGGTTGCAACTACAAGAGAGGGTTCTTCTATTAACAAAAGAACTCAACTGGTTTAACAAATCGCGTGTACGTGAGGATTTTCAATTAGTTAGGTCGCTTGTTATTCCGATGTCTGACCGACTGACAGACTTGACTGTTTTTGAATCCAATTGAAAAGCTTGCGGTTTATAGCGGCAATTTGACTAAGTGAAATTTGCATTAATCCTTAACGGATCCATCTATTATTGTGCAGCTATGCAGAAGTAATTGACATCTGTGATAACAAACAAACTTCTTTTTTGCTCGTTTGGGGTAGTATTTAGATTATTAGAAATTAGCTATGCCAATGGGACTTTTATGTTAAGATTGAGGAAAGGTTTCAAATACTTTTGAAATAAGGCGCTTTCCTGTGATTAAAAAAGTAAATACGCGCTTTTATGATTATAGTTTTTTGTATGGTCAGGTCTTGCATTTCAAAAGGTTTTTATCTTGTAATAAATTGTAATTGGGTTAAACAGATAATGTAGGCGTGGTACCTATTTTTTCTAAAGTCCTTTTATTATGTGTTCTCAAACAAGTCATTTACGTTAATTAAAAATCCTTTAGAATGGCAAAGTTCATGGCTTACAAACGCTCTCTAACAGAGGTTGAATAGTTAATGGATAAAAATAAAAATATAACAATAGGATTTTGCTTGAATAAAAATCTCTGTATTAATTGAAGAGTTGGCAGCTTTTCCAATAAAGCTTGCATACACTCACTCAACTAGCAGTACATATACTAGCTGACATGGCTCTACGTCTTACTGCAAATAGCTTTTAAAAGCTCACTAATACAATCACCGCAGCAATCACATTTTATTGCCGCACTCATACAATCGCGCACACGGACTCAATTCTAAAATGGCCAAGCAAAGTATCTGACATTCGCAACTGCATCTTATAAATACGATTACCTGGCTCACACTTGCGAGGTGGGGGCCCTGCAAGTGCAGCGCACACGGGCAAGTCGTTGCGAACAGAATGCATTGCACGTTATAATTTCACGAAATATTTTCATGAAAAAAGCATCTACTGAAAAATGCATTAAGTGCAACAGCAACAGCAACAGCAGCAAGGAAGCCGTTGCAGCGGCAGCGGCAGCGGCCTGGCGATGTATGCTTAAAAACAAAACTGGCTTCAGCTTTATGGCAGTGGCAAACAAACAAACCAACACACAGAAACACACACATTCACTAACACACACACACACACACACACATAAAAGAGCGCCAAGCACAGACAAACAAACTTTTTTTCGTATCTTTTTTGGTGGCAGATTCTTTTGCAGCAACTTTTCTTTTTTATGTGTCCGAAGACGACGAGTTGCAACTGCAACTGCGACTGCGCCTTAATTCTGTCCGGTGCTAGGCGCATATAACATATATGTGTACATAACATATAGAAAAATGCACTAAATCTCTGATATCCGAAAATGTTCGCTCTGTGCATCTGTGAGATACATAGTACATGAGCATGCCATGGCAAATATTAGAGCTATGTTCCTTGTTGTTGCTGCTGTTGTTATTGCTGTTATTGTTGTTGTTGTTGGTGCGACTCCTTGCGGCTAAAGATTTCATGATTTGCACTTTTATGGAAATAATTTTTCGCATTCGTTTTGCTGCCGACATTTTGTGCAAGACAGCAATTAAAAATATTTAATTATCATGGAAAAAAGTTGTTGGGTAACATGCACAACATTTCTTACATGACTAGAGATACAATTCCTCATAGTGTGGAGAGAGAAAAATATATATAAATATATATTCATATATGTATATAGTAAGGTAGTGTTAGCAATAGAACCTACCGAAAAAAGAAGAAAACGTTCGGAGGCTGCCAAACATTTCCTGTTGTAGCTAAAGATATGTTGAAGTAGAAGTAGAGAAGTTTCGCTCTCAGATCGTTTTCTTGGGAAACGATTTGGCGGCGTGTGGAACTTAACACGTTTCAGTTTCGCTTTGATATGAACCGACAAATGGTAGCCCAAAAGGCTAAGGGATTTTTAGTATTTAGTTTTTTTTTATTTTTATTTTATGAACTGAGCATATTAAGCTTGAATAATAAAGTAAATAATTTATTGGCCATTTATGGTTGAAGCGTGTGTGTGTGTGGTGTAGATAAGAATGAATAAAATGAATGTGAATATGGTTATGGAATTACTTTAATATTAAACTAAAAGCTGCTGCTGAGTCCATCAATAGATCGCTATAACTGAACAAAATGCACTTAGGCAGAAGAATGCGAACTGGTTATCTTACTTACTATAAAGAAGGTGCTGATGGGAGACTTATGCAAACCAGAAGTGATTTTTAACTTTTTAAGTGCTTAAGGGGTCATGTGATTGAAGATAGTTTATAACGGAGCTAAGATTAAAATTCTTTACTTTTTACAAATTACAAATGTCCAACTATTTTGATAAAAAGTGTCAGGGTGCGCTTTATAGCTCATATAAATTCATTTAAAATAATAGATAGAACATATATGTACTTTCTGTGATTGGGAAACTGTGTGGTGTCAATTTTGATCCGATTTCTGCTTTTTCCCGCTAAACTGCCGTGTTTTTCCATGAAGTCAAAGAACACAAGTTTCACAGCTCATGATAAAGAATACGTCCACAAAGTTTTAGAAACAACAAACAAGATTTTCATTTCATGTTGACTTTTGAATGACTTGTCGGTTTGGAATCAATAAGATAGCATTCGACCCAGATTATGATTTGCATAAAGGCATTCCTAAAACTCACCAATGACCCCATCAGCTCCAAAAATTTAAATGATGTCTACTAACTTATAGCTCACGAATCAGCTGAGTTATCCTTATCCTTTATAAGTATTTTTTTAAGCTGCAACAAAACCTTTTGCTTGTAGCATATTTTCCATTCTTCCTGTATATATTGCCAGTCGCCTTTTGCACACTTCGTCACTAAATGGACTTCCGTCCACAGTGAAATATAATAAACATCAATCGAATTTGCTTCGAAATGCTCATAAAATAAACAGAAGTATTTAAAAACTTTACTGGCTAACAAGAAAACTGCCAACGACCATTTAATTTTCGCTCAACCGTTTGAGCTGAAACGAAAGCCAACTGATGCCCAATTCGGAAAACTATTTGAGTTAGCAAGTGCGCCGATTCGTGTCGCCTGGCAGGTGTCGAGTATCACAATACGATTCCACTCAGCTGGCGTTTCGTGTAATTATAAAATTACTCATATAATAACTGCAATTACTTAAAGGAATGACCGCTTAAAATTGCTCTGCACTATACTTAAACTAGAAACGAGGAGTCCATAAACTAGTTGAAGTTCGGCCACGAATGAATGAATGAATGAATGTCGGTTACGTAACGTTGCCAACTGAAATGTCAAAAGCATTCATTGTCTAATTATGTGAGAGAGAGAGATACCTTAACGCTCGACGGTATTTTATGCAATGCCAAGATCTTGGCGCCCTATAGGTGGTATCCTGCTAGCCCCTACCTGTGCGGACACATTCAGCTATGCAGTAGTTAAGTGCAATTTGTAATTGTGTCAGTGCTGGACGCTCTTCCAATTTAATTAGCCATTAAAACGTGTGTGCGTGTGTGTGACGTCACATGCCAAGGCGACGCCAACTACGTGACGGCAGCTCAGCTACAGTTCTTCGTGTCTCCAGGTGTCTCCTTCTTTCCCTGCCTCTATATTCCCTCTATCTTTCTCGCTCTCTTTCTCTATCGTTGTTTGCCCCAGGCATCGCAGGTATTTCAGTTGCAGGCGCTGGCTTTGAGTGTATTATACTATCTACGTGTTGCTGTTGTTGTTGTTCTTGCTACCGAAGACAACCTTATCAGCTATACATATCTTCGGGCTATTGCACTTCAGCTCCCATTCAGCTGAATGCACTTTTATTTGCTGTTTGTTTGCCTCCTCTCCTTTTCATCGTCCGTTTGTTGATAGGCTTTAACTAATTAAGTTTTCTCCTCTCTCTATTTGCAGATGTAAGTGTCTTCCACGGTCCATTGATAACCAAAGTCAAATGCAATCATAAAGCGTATGTATAAGTAAAATAAATATTGAAATACTGTATGGATAATCAAATTCTTGTAATTAAATCCGAAATGTCAAGCATTTTGGATTTTCCAAAGCTTATATGAATTTAAGGTTAAATAAAAGCAGAAAAATATGTTAAAAGCTCTATTACCTTGTTTGGCCTAAAAGAGTTGTTTAATACCTAAATGGGAAGATTCGTGCTTTGAATCCCCTAACGTGAGAGCAAAGAAAATACTAATTTACTCTAATATTTGTAAAACGTTTCATGCTTTTCATGAAATTTTCCTTTTCTGCATTTTATCAAAGCCATGAGAGCAGTTATTTGTCTAAAGATGAATTCTCATATGTAAATTTTAAGCTGAGAAGTGGATGTTATAGGATAAAAGTATCTAAGCAATCTATGCAATGTATTGATATAATTCTATGAGCACCTTTTAGGTATTTAAATTTTATTTTTTTTTCAAATATGTTTGCATATTAAAAATTATTCGTTCAACAATTTGATCAATATGTATTATTAATTTAATTAAAATCAACTACAGATAAATATTCTTTACTTTCAATTACGATCTCTTGAGTGCTTCCGCTATCTGTATCCTACAACCTCCGGCATAAATAAGTTCTTCAACAGAATATACACATACACTCACACAGGCACATTCATCAACTGAGAAACGTGTGTGGTATATATCCATAACTCATGCGATGCACTCATCTTTTTCCCATTTGCCATTAATGGCTATAATTGCTGTTCACATTTAATTGACTGATTGCCAGTCGGCTGGCGCACAGGTGAGAATCGCAAGTGTCAGTCGAACGCCCCCTATATAGTCTACACATATACGAAGCACTCTCCACACATTTGCTGCGCTCTAAATCACACAAATTTAATTAAAATCGCATCGAGGGACATAAGCTGACTGACTAACTGACATATGGAAGAGGCCTGATAGCCTCTATATTCATATTGATTTCTTTTGATATTTATTTTTTTTTAACATTTTCATTAAGCGTTGCGCAAAACTAAGCGCTGACAGCTCCATTATAAAAAAGTTAAAAAAAAATTATTCAATCATTCATATAATTCCACTGATTTATTGATGGCCAATGTGCGGAGTTTGAACCAACGACGTGTTTAATACTTAAAAATAAAAGCAAACAACTGTTTAAAAAGCTTTAGTGGAGTGTGTACGCTTAAGAGATACCCAGGGATATCCAGGGATAAAATAAGGCAGCTTTAAATGTAATCTTCGACTGTTTAATCTGTTAATTGGGCCTTTACATAAACAATTGTTAGAAATCGATATTTATCGGTTTCGAAAAGAATGTGAGAAGCTATAATTAAACACTTACCTTACCTAACTTACCTTGACATCTTCAGTAAGGAATCATTTTCATACTTTATGGGATCTGATATGTCTCCTGCCATTTATACACATATTAGCACAACGCTCTTTTCCCATCCATACATAAAAAATATACAAAACAAAAAAAAATCCGTGAAGATTTATTTTAATAAAGCCCACCTGATTGCCTGGCACAGTTTGTGTGTGGCTCCAGTTTGATATATTGGCAGCGACATGCAATAACAAATACAAGAGCATATATACATACATCTATATATACACAAATTTATTATTTGCGCCCAGAGTTGTAGGAAAACTGCACTTGAGTCCTCGCATAGCGACTGCAATCATAATAAATGTTCATTGAAACCTTTTAAAATCGCGCAAAATGCGGCGCACCTCAATGAAGGCACTAACCCAACAATAAATTTCAACGCCGCCACGACGAACGCGCCGTGGAGCGGAGTCCAAGCCACATAAACATTAATAAACTTGTTGCAATCCAAAAGATAATTAGCCGCAGCCTAGGCTGCAACAGATTGTACCACACACACACACACACGCACACAGGCATCAATAAAAGACCCTGGCCAAAAGACATTGGCCAACAATTTGCTATTTAGTATAAAGTTTCATTAAAAAACTACTAGGCCCGGCAACTGCCACGCTCTTTTGTGTATCTTACAGATACATCGATACATAACTTACTGATACACACACACACACACACAGACACATACACACATACGAACACACTTAAATGCACTCGTCCCTGTCTCAGTTAGCCGCCTGCCTGCTGTCGATCATAATTTAACATAAAAATGATTTGATTACTATAATTTCTTTTGTGTTTTGGTATCACCTGGTAAGCTCATTTACTACAACGGCAACGCCGCCTATTACTCACACCGGCCCCAAGTCCCGCCGCCCCTGCCCCTACCCTTTATCCCCCCGTTTTTGGCTCTCTGCAGAGCCGGCTCCCAAGACCGCACCGCATGCAGCGTGTGTCGTTTTGTACGAAATACGAACGAAAGAAGACAACAAAGTAAAACACAGACTACAGAAAAGATGTACAATAACTGCGGGAAGGCTGCAGCCCCATCCCATCACGAAAACTTGCAGCGCCCCAGAGTCAAAGTCGGAGCTGACAAAACCCGTCTTGCAGGCAGCGGGACAGGGCGGCCAATAATAACGTCGAGACCATGGCCAAAGAGTATATTCTTTGGATACTGTAAAAATATCTTGTTTCATGTGTGCGCTGGACGTTAATAGCAGGCCGATGCCGATGCCGATGCCACTGCCAATGCCGCCGCCGCCGCCGTCGCTATAGTATCCCACTGTCCAAACCAAAAAAGTCCCATCGTGCTGCGTCTTCCTTCCACTGAGCGCCGGCAATAGTCAGCCTTTCAGTTCAGGCCAGGCCCGGCCCGACCAGGCTGGCTGGCAGTCCAGTCCAGTCAGCCAATCCAGGCAGCACTCAGTTCTGGCAGTCAGCTTTAGCTGCATTTCATCATTCATGCACATTATTTTAGCTCCGTATCGCCTTTATATACGTATATTTATCGGCATACCCTAGCAATGGGTAACCTGGCTTTAAACTTGTAATCTGAGTTCATTTAAAGCTGTCGTATCCAGTAAAAGGTGTAGAAAAGTCGAATATACAAATCTTTTACAAGAGGAATTGAAAATAGTGCTAATTTAATCTTTGAAAAACTATTAATTGATTTTGATTTTAAATGTATTGGTATAGGGAAACGTTTAAATAAAATGTAATAAGAAAATTAAATAAAACAAATGCTTCAAGGATATTATTCATATTTTGAATAATTTGAAAAGAAATAAAGACAGAATATTCTGGTATGCATTTTTTAGGCGTACTAAAAAGTTTAAAGATAAGTAATAGTAAATAACAATTATTTATCCTTACATATGTAATTGTTTTATAACATTGCGCTCGTTTCACAGTGAGCTTAATAGAGCAATAAAAATTGGCAGATTTAGGTTTAAATTCATAAACTTAACTCAACTTTAATTGGTGTTATTTTTACTCATCTTTTCATATCTAGCTTTTAAATGTTGAATTATATTGTTTAGATTCTTAATCAGTTGTCAGCTTCTAATAAGAATCTCAATTAAATAAAAAAATATTTCCTATATAGCTTTCAAATTTATGTAACATGCATTTCCCATATATATTCTATTTTCTCTATATACGCCATAAATTCTCTTTATCTCCCAATACAAAGAGTATTTGTTCTATCGCTTACTTAAATTCACACTTCGTACCTGCTTGATTTTCCAGTCTCTGTGTTGTCCATCGTGTCCTGGTTGCGTATTGCATTGGCCGGGCTTAGACGCAGATTGAGTTACATTGCTGTGTGGATTATTATCAACTGTATTATCGTTTTTTCTTTTTTTTTCGTACAACGTCTTCGCGTCTTGGCGTTGATGGCGGCAGCGCGCCTTTGCGAAAAAGCCAAATAAAATTTCGTTACGCTGCCGTTGCGTTTATTTCTCGCCTCCCCGACTGCGAGTTCGAGTCCGGGTCTGAATCCAACTTTGAGAGCCGCTGTGTCGTGGGTTGGGTTCAGGTTACTTTGAGGTTTCTGCTTTTTTAATGATACCCAAGCAAGGTTTTGTTGCTTGTTGTTTCACTGCTTTTGGCTTGGCATAATTTCATTGCTGGACATGTATCATCATCAGTTCGGGGCAACAACTGTGTAAATTATGAGCTGCGCATATTTACCAATTGGCATCGCTCCAAAAAGAAAAAAGTCCAAGGCTCGCCTTTGTTTTTGGGCCATAAACCAAAGCGAAGTAGGTGTCGTCGTTAAGTTTGATGTGGTACATTAAACTAGACGCGACTTTTGGCTGCCCTGTCCGCTACCCCGTTGGGCACTTTATGGCTAAAAGAGCGAAATGTGGAAGCCCACATGAATATAGACGCTCGCCAAGCATAAACTTCGACTTAGGTCTAAAGTTTTTTATTGATTTGTTTGTTGTTTGTTTTTTGGCCACACTTTCCATATTTCTCAATGAACAACTTGCCGTCACAATGGGTCTATTATTTCGAAATAGCTTAAAGAACATAAAAATATTTTTTTTATTAATATTCAGTTATTTTATATGCATAATACTGAATGAGTTCTTTTTCATATGAAGATTTTGCAATTGATTTATGTATCCACTTGGGGTTTCTTCACAAAAGTTTATGAAATGGGCTCTGACATTCAAATAGACAAAATATGAATTTATGATTTTATATATTATATAAAGCAATAATAAACTCGTTTTCTTTGTTTTGATTTATCGTTCAGCTAATAGAGCTAGTCTTAAAATCTCTCTAATTGTCGGTTAGTTTTCATTGTTTATTTGAAGATAAGTGATAATTGTATAGGCTGTTTAAGCTTTTACAATTCAGCAAAGTATTTTTGTGTCATCATAATTATACATAGTTGTTTTATTATTCTTTATAATTTTTTTATTGGTAAATTGCTCTGAGCTGGCTTTCGATATTTAATTTAAGCACATTCATTTTAAAAAAACTTTCTTAAATTAATTATGTCATGTGCTAAAAACTCAAATATTGCTAAAAACTAAAATTTTTTTTGTTAAATAAAATAGCCATTTTATTTAATTATTTAATTTCATTTGTAATATTCTTTTGCTTATGGATTACTTAAACTTACTTTGAGCTAAGTTATTAGCATATTTAATTTTTCTTTATAAACTCCCTTAATGCCACCGTAATTTTATGGGCCAAAAAATGTCTGCAAAATCTCTTGTAAGTCCATAGTTATTTTCAATTTCTTTCGAGCATTTTAAGCTGTAGTTTTTCTGGTGAACTCATTCCGCTGCTGGCAGCAGCGAAATTTAGGAGCTTCCTGACGCCAAATGCCATTACATTTAATATATTGTCTGCAGTGAATCTATTGAGCAGGCAGCAGCTCAGTGTCGACCCGAAAGCCCTGGCCATCTAAATGTGGGTCACATGCCAGACGAAAGTTTTAAATCATATTTAAAGCGGACTTCACTGAACCCAATGAGAGACCATCGAGACCCAACGGAGTAAGAGCGCGGCACAGTCGATGTGGTGCAAAAGTGGGTGTTTTGGAAATGTAAGAAAAACCACAAAAAACACTTGAGCAGTGCACCGCATGAAATGGTGGCAAAAGCGGCAAACGTTCCAGGAAACTATAAAAGACAATAGCCGGCAATATGCCAGCTCAGGTTTTGTGGTTTTCATTTGAGCTCCGAGCCAAGGCGGACCGAAGCCAATCCCAATCCAAAGACCCAGAAGCCCTATAGGCTGGCGCTGGCGTGGGCCTAAGTCAACAAACAAAGGCAGCAGTCTATTGTTAAATATATATATGTATGTGTGTGTGTGTGTGATTGTGTATGTGTGTAAAGAAAAGCCTTTCCAATGCTTTCTTTATAAATATAGAGGGATTGAAGTTGGAGCTGTTGGGCGTTTATAGCCGGTAGCCTACGATGTGTATGCTTACGCATTAATATACTCGTGGGTTCCAGAGCTGGCAGAGCATACACAAACACCAGATATAAACATATATAGATGTTCATATATGCGTAGTTATATGCTGGATATAGATGTGTGCGAAACTAGTTTATGACAGGCCAGAACGAGCAGAGTGAGGAGTGTGCGAGGGGGGAGGGGTCAAATAATGTTGTTTATGTGCACCGGCTAACCCGTAAATATGACGCACTGTGCCAGCGTTGGGTGCGACAAGGCAGGCCATCTGCATTTGGATCTGTTCCTGGGGACAAGTGCAAAGTACGTGAACGAGTAGCCCATGCCACGCCGGCCACTTGCCACTTGCCACTTGTGCCACAATTGCAATGCAATGCTCCCATTGTGGTGTCTGCATTGGTCAAGTACGAGCTGCTTCCTGCCTGCGGCTGCTGCTGCTGTTGTCCAGGCATTGCCATGACACTCACCTGGCTTTGACTGGGCCATGGCTGGCTCCGTCCAATTCTCCACGCAGGCGTCGCTTCTTCCCATGACACTGGGCACAGCTTTCTGCTTATTTGGTTACTTTATGCCTTTTTGCCTGCTGCAACATCGTTGTGTTCCTTCCTCTTTTCTTTTTGCGGCTGCTGCTGCTGCTGCCCGCTCTGCCTGATAATAAAGATGACAAAATATCTAGAAAAAATCATAAACTTTGTGTGTATGTTTGGAAAAATAATATCTTGCAGATATAAAGTACCATTTATGTCGTGCTTATATCTTCTTTCGCCAAGTCGTGAGCATACGAAGACGTTGCCCCATCGCCCGCTGCCTGGTTTGAGTTGCGGGTTGTTCGCTATGCGGCATTCGCTGTGCTTGCCGCAGTTGAGTTAACTTGGTCTGAGTCGAATTGAGTTGGTGGCGGCGTGGCGTGCACAGTGGTGCCACTGTCAAAACTATGAGCGAAATTGTTGACTGAGGTTACATCATATGAACAGTGCATAAGGAGCTTATATATTGCACAAAGGCAATCATGATATAAGCTGTATCTACTGTATATTATTGATAGTAAGCTTAAGAGTTGTTCGAGAACTTTAACTTATTATATTTTGTTTGTTTTTTGTACTATTCTCAAATTCTTGTTACTTCTACCATTTAAGTAAAATCATAGCTTGATTGTGGCAATACTCGTTTTAGCTCCACTGTGCACACTGCACTGCAACACTTCTTCCTCACATGACGGCGGCGGCGGCCAATTGTCCAATGCAGCGTCAACGATGCCGCTGAAGTCGCCACGGCCACGTTGTCGTCGTCGTCGTCGTCTAAAGCCAATGCAAGCGGGGCGCATCTAGCCTGTCGTAGGAGGGAGGGGGGGGGGGCGTGTGGCAGGAGGGGAATGGACCATCGCTGCAGACATTGCGTTGAATCGTCTATTGAAGTCTTTGTACTTGGCTTGTCTTTGGCCATGGCCGTTGGTTGGGCCAACTTGGCTGGCTGGCTGTCTGGGATCTGGTCGCCTGGTATATATGCTTTCATTACGGACTTAGTTCCCGTCACAATCAGTTGTTGGCATCGTTTATGCCGCATTGCCTCACACACTGCTAAGACAGAATAGAGCCAAGATTGTGGAGAACTAGTTGCCAGCCTGCCAGCCTGCCAGCCAGCCTGCTGCTGCTGTTGCAGCTTCTTCAGCAACGTCTTTCAACTTATCTCAAATGCACACATACACATATTGGCAGAGCGATACAGCTGCAAAGCCGCACACAATTTGCATGTGGTGTACCCTGTACAGCACCCTGTTGCAGCAGGGTCCCTGCGCGCGTCGTCACCCACTTCCTTCCCGGCTGCTGCCGCCGCTGCCGCATTGTACGTGCATGTAATTTATGCGTTTAGATAACACTTTGCTAATTTTGAATGGCATAAATTTTTTCTCTCTCTACATTTTTTTCCCTTTTTTTTTGTTGTATTAGACTGCCTTGGCGTGCCTGTAATTGTGTGTGCGTGTGTGTGTTTAGTTATTTGGTTGTATTTTTGTTGTTGTTTTTTTTGTGCTCTTTCATTCAGCTCTGTGTCTCTTTCTTTTTGCATGCCGTGCTTATGATGATGTATTGATTGTTCGAGGTGTCAGATTTGTTTTCTCAGCCTACGATCCTCGTTTGGAGCTGCTCCTCGAGCTCGTCGTCATCCATATCCCACATGCACATGCTCTTTGGCTGTCGTCTTGCACTTTTTTGCGTAATTAAAGAAAATATTTGAGATATGCCGAGATAATAGTGCTGGAATGTTGTTGGATTAATTAATTGAAAATGAGTAGTGGACCAGACGTCGGACGACGACGCTGTCCATTCGCTTATTTGGCATGACTTTGGCTCTGCCACGTATGGGCCAAGCTTGGACCATGTCGCCGGTTTGCTTATCAGCGGCAGCGTTGGCTTTTTATGGCCAACACAGCAGCCACATGAGAGCTGTCTGCGAGCTGGGAGCACCAGCACCGGACACTGCCCGGGCGCATTGTGATTAATAAGGATTTTCAAGTCGTTAGCCGCGAACGCTCGTCGCTCGCTTTTTTTATGGACACGTCTGCGGGCACGGCGCAGGGCAAGCCAAACGAAGGCAAATTACCGATTTCAACAATGTCGCTCAAGTAGCTTAACTTTAACTTTGACAAGGGCAAAAAAGAACGCGAAAAAAGTGTTCTAGTCGCGAGTGCCCGGCTAAAAGATGCCCTGTAACTTTAAATAATTCGAAATAAATTCGTTAAAACCTAGAAACCTAGACCAAAAATGAAAGCTTTGACTGTAAACATTTTTAAAATTATAACATATACTTAATAACCTTTCGGGAACCGGCGGATCGAAATTTGCTGTCTCTTGTTGTGACAGACTTCCAGAAAGACATGACTTCTTGGATTTGACTCGTTAGCCTGTGAAGATGACATCTTGAGTGTCATCATACCCCTTTTAACTCATTTTTAATAGGTACAGGGTATAGAAAGAATCCAGCAGCAGCGACAGCCCAGTTGCGCAAAATGTTGATGCTTGAATAATGATGTGATAACCGTAGGCATAAACTGGCCACCGCAACGTAGGCCAGGGGATCGCGCTCTCTCTTTCTTGCTCTCCCCGGGCAACTGAACTTTTAGCCAGATACAATTTAGCAGTGGCCAGTGTGGTACCAGTGTGCGGGAGCACTGGGTCCATCTCCTCCATCATCGCGTCGCAGCTGCATTTCCTCTACACGAAACAACAACAGCAGAAAAAGTAGCGAAAAAAGTTGGTTGCTTAAAGTTTTCAAATTATTCTAAGTAGGGCAGCGGCGGCACAAGATTAGTCTGGGGGAAATGTTTCCTTGGGCTGTGCTCAGGATTAGACGCGAATTAAATTCAAATTAAATTTTGCTTAAAGCGCATCAGAGTGAACTGATACGTAAGATAAGTCAATTGAAATTACAGTTGAAGTCGTGAAACTGCGGCTCCTTTAGACGGCGAAATGAATTGCTTAGCTGAGTATACAAATTGAAATTTTTCGTAAATGGTTTGCAAAATTCAATTATTTGGAAAACAAATTGGGAAATTAAAATTTAACATTGAGGAAAATATAATAATAATAGAACAATAAATAATTTAAAATTCAGATATATTCTGAAGTTATAAATAAATGAGATTCAAAATATAATTACAATATGTAAAATAGAAAACACAGAATATATTTTGAGTCTTAGAAATAAAAAATAATTAAATGAAATATTATTTAAAGTTAATTTCTCATTTTCCAGATAAATAAATTGCTTAAGTGTCAAAAACAGAGTGAATCAAGTATTATTTAGATATTTTCGTGCAGATTATTTTCTGTGAAAAATTATTACTCCTGAAAATACTGTATTAAATGTGTTATATATTTTGATATTTTCAATACTGACCGGTAACGTAAACATCTTGTAGAACTACTACCACCGCCTACTCGGTTTAAGTGATAAACATATGTCTTTCAATATTTGTAAATAGATCTTTTATCTTAATGTAAACTAATTATGAAAAATTCATTAAGAATTCCTAAATTATGCTAATAAAGCGAAATGCCCCCGCCATGTGTAGGTCACCCTAAAATGCTGTAGTAAATTTCAGCTGACTTATAACATGTGTAGACTTTCAGCTGTCACCTTCGCTGCGGGACAACTGACCATAACCTAAAAACTGTATGGCTAATTAGAAGAACCAACATAACCCACCGACATAACATAAAAACCGAGCAAGCCACAAACAGCTAACAAAAATGCATGCTACATAACTTTGAGAATGGAGAGAAAAAAACTGCACGCCAGTTTGAGGCGGGCTTTCTTTTCTCACCGGTTACCCACAGCGTGAGGAGGTAGCTCTTGGCAACTCGGTTGCATATTGAAGCCCACATTTTGTTAATCATATGCGGCACTAAAACTCAATCAAATTTCATTGCCGCGGCGTGCACAACTTACAACGAAATCAACTTTAAAAACGAGCGCCAATGCATACGGGAGAAATGTTCATTCGGTATATAAAAATAAAAACCTGTACACGAAGGAAAGACCAATTCAAGATGAAACAGTTAACTGTAGTGGGCCGAATATGGAATGCTCTTACCGGCTTTATACAATAAAATATTAGATTTTTATTAAATTAAGTCATTAAAGATCAGATGGAAACCTAAAGTTTATCTTGTTGATATGTTTATCATATTATGTTTATCGGTTTATTAAAAGATTTGAAAATCAAACAGAGAGACAATTGATTATCGCGAAAATACGTATTTGTACTATTTTTCAATTATTTACCTTTAAAAGCAAAGGAATCCATGAATATAGAAAGAAATATATGGCTTGATCTAAAATACATTCATATACATCCAATGCCTTTTTCGATACGTTACACATTTGATCTCACTTAAATCAGACCGCTTTCTAGAGTATTGGAAAAAAACAGTTATATGTGTGTGTGGGGAGTAGCTAAGACGAAGCTCACGTTCGTCTTAATTACATATCAAATATATCGCCATGCTGATTGATCCCGGCAGCAACTAACTTGGGCCATAAAACCAACATAAATTTTGAGTTATAAAAACGCATGTTATGCTGCACTTAATTAGCGGGCGACCTCTGAGACGAGACATAGAGCGATGCCGATGAGTGTCATGGCCCATATGTGCACATACACACACGCACACACTCGCAGACCCCTCTGTCATTTGCCATAAATACCAGAGTCATGCCACAAATACAGATGCAGATACTCTTGGTGCGCGAGAGCGGGAGGGAACCTCTATAATTCACACAATTTGCCGCTGCGTGTGCCTTCGAAATCGTGCGACGATGTTGAGCTGAAAATGTCAACAATATAACACACTGCCGTACCAAAATTAAATGGTGTGAATGAAATTTTATGCCGAATCATGCGTGGAAAATGATGAAGATGCCGACAAGGAGCACAGGCCTCAGTCGCAGCGGCAGCAGCAGGAACCCTAAACAGACATCGGGCTACCGTAGCACGCTTAGTTTGAAATTATATTGCAGGCCTCATTTCATTTGTTGATGTTGCGAGTTCCCAGTTGGCCAGTTGTCACGAGGAGTTGCCTGGGCCAAGTCTTATAATGAAGATGCGTACGCAAATCGGGCACAAAATTGAGTTGAAAACAATTTGAAAATTGTGTTGGCAAAGTGCTGCCAAAAGCAAAGAAAAAAAGAGGAACATAAAAACAATTATAAGATGAGTGGAACACAGACCCCAACACTTTCAGCTAACAACAACAACGAGCGCTTCTAAATGGAGTGGAGGCCCCATTCTTGACGCCCAACGATGATGACAACTTCCACAACGATGTCGACATCGACGTCGACGACGATACTTGAAGTTCTTTTTGAGTAATTTCATCTTGTGCGAGTAGTTTTGATGTTGATGCGACGCGTTGTTGGCTAGCATGGGAAAATAGGTTTCACTTCAGTGAGGTTGGCCCAAAGGGAATTTTTTTTGTTTTTTTATATATATATTTCTGAAGAGCATTTAGACAGAATTCATTGAAGTATAGCAAAAGTTTCGAGTGGTGGGCTTTACAGAGTTGTGTGAATAATTAATGAAGATGCTTGTACAAAGAATTGAATTTGAATTT
The DNA here is from genome assembly GCA_035043565.1 of Drosophila robusta. NCBI lineage: Eukaryota > Metazoa > Arthropoda > Insecta > Diptera > Drosophilidae > Drosophila > Drosophila robusta. Next base: position 2,516,939 of record JAWNMW010000583.1, on the reverse strand, counting down.
ATAAAATATATTGGGATACTTCAGGAATCTTTTAAAATGTGTGTTCAAAATGTACAACAAGTACAAATTCTCAAAAGCCATAAATGTGAAATATTCGTCAATTGAGCTGGACAGCAATAGCAGTATTAATTTAAATAATAAAAACATCACAATTATTAACAAATAAATGGTTGAAAAGGTTTTGATTATAATGTGAATAAATTAATAAATATTGACTACATAAATGATCTACAAATCAAATATTACAAAAAAAAAACAAATATCCAAATATATGTATACCTAACTTAAATCGTATTAATGAACGTTTCGATATTTTTAAAAGGAAAAGGTGGAAAACATATTTATTTAAAATCTAAGAATTAAACAAGTATAAACGTTACAGTGGGACGTAGCCGACTGCGTAATACTCCTCACAGTACACAGTAGTTACTCGTTTCCTCTCTCTCGGATCCATAGCTCCCATACTTCAAACGCCCATAACTTTGGCAAAACTGAACCGATTTTCACGAGTGATGGCATTTTGTTCATGGTTTATCGTCTTGATTGATTCTGCGTTTAAAATATATGCAATATTGAAAATAAATTTTTTTCAATTTTTTGGCAAAAAAAGCATGTCCCCCCCCTTACTCATTTTGGAAAAAATTTTTTTTTCAAAATTTAGAATCCGCAATTTGTATTTTTAATCGATTGCGGTGGTCACAATTAGTATAAAAAACAACATTAAAACCGATTCTGAGGGGGTCAAATTTTTTGTCAAAAATCATGCAAAAATTGACAAAAATTTTAACATGTAAAGCCCTCGGATCCATAGCTCCCATATTTCAAACGCCCATAACTTTTGCAAAACTGAACCGATTTTCATGTTTGATAGCATTTTGTTCATGATTTATCTTCTGGATTGATTCTGCATTTAAAATATATTCAATAATTTTTTTTGGCAATTTTTCATGGTTGTGCTCTATCATGTACGTGGCGTGGCCGGAAAGTTCGCACAAAAATCTTAACACTCTCTCTGACGCGGGTATACACGAGTCTCTATCAAGTGTCTATCTTCAATAGCGGCTAAAAAAATTTCGTTCATACGAACAGCAAGACGGACATTGCACAAACACAATATAATCACTTTGTGAAGGAGTCGTTTTTATCAAACAAAAGCAATGATCATATGTATATAAAGATATTATTACTCAATTCCTTTAATAGTATGAAGGTTCTTTTCACGGAAAAACAAAGATCATATTAATATGATATTATAAGAACGCAATTCTCTTACACATTGAATATCTATTCCATATTCCCAAAAACAATAGAAAAAGGCCATTAGAAATGAAAAGCCGACTCGTATTACTTGACTCTATCTCCGGCATTTGAAGCGGCTTCTAAGAACTATGCCGAGCCAAACTCCATTCAACGACGACAATTAAGTGATTCATTAAAAATGACAGAGGATGAATTGAATTGAGAGTTTCGGGTTAGCGCTGAAGTTGGAGCTGGAGCTGGAGCTGAAGTTATAGTTGAAGTAGCAGTTGAAGCAGAGTGCGAAGCCTGTGGATGCTTCAATAGAACCAAAATAGTGGTTGCAATAAAGGAGGAAGCCGTCATCATCGTAGTCGTCGTCATTGCCATCGTCCTACTGACAGCCCCAGCCAAATGCGTGTCAGCAGCATTTTATTTCGAGAAAGAGATAGAAATGAAAGTAGTTGTCGTTATCCATGTCCGTGCCCGGTTCCGTTTGTGCCGTACGTGCACAAGTATTTTGAAAAACTCATTTAAATCGGACTCTGGCGTCGACCCGTTGCCACTTGAGGCAAAGAGCGAAGTTTCTAAAAAAAAAAAACAAGTAAAAACGTTGCAGTTCGAATCGCCCGACTGTCGCATACTCTGTTTCCAGAGTAATAGTAAATACAAATGTATGGAATATATCGATTTTGATCTATAAATAGATAAATAGATTTAGATAGATAGATAAATTTAGATATTTGGATAACGATTATTCGTGACGGCGTCTTTGGACTGCATTTTAATAGATATAATTTTTAATATCTCAAATCAAGAACTCTAAACTAGACAACCCAGATCTTTCAAGTTTCAAAACCAATATACTCTTTCCGTTTAGAAACAGAGTATAAAAAACATAGTGAGAATCGAGCGCAAACGGCATGCAAACGACAAACGCTGCTGACGCTGACATTTGATGCCAAATTTTCAAGTGGAGCGGACGACCAGCAGCCCAAACACTTGAGGAATTGCCGCCGCCATCGTTTAAGAGATGATGGCATGAGATATACTCGACTCGACTCGGTCGGTCGGACGGACGGACTGCAGACATTCAGAGTCGTAAATATGAGGCACAAACAAAAGACAGGAGGCAGGCTGAAGCAGAGCCCAGGCTGCCAGACTGCCAGACTGTGTGGCAGGAGCAGAGGAGTCAAGAAGTGAAGCTCCCGTGGACGAGGACGTAGATGTGGACGTGGTCGTCACATTAGTATACGGAAGCCCAAAAAAAAAAAAAAAAAAAATACAACGAGAAAAACCCAACGCAAACCAATCTCAACAGACGATGACAGCGAGCAGAGTGTAGACACAGGGAGTGCGGCAGATCAGGCGGCAGATAGCAGCAGGCCGTAAACTGGCGACTATGAAGATATATTAGGCAAATAGATGGATGGATAGCTGCATGGATATAGATGGTCGGGCCTCTCTCGCCGGCTGGGGGAAAACAATTTTAAGAAAAACTTTGCGCTTCAAATGCAAATGGAGTTTGACAGCCGAGAGACTGGCAGATAATCATAAAAAATGTTATCAGCCTTATGAACATGCTGTTGATGACGATTATTAGTGGGGACTGTAAAGAGCAAGACGTGGTTCTATTTCCAAGTTTTCTACCTGTCCTCAAAAATCTCAAATTACACAACACAAAAAAAAATATAGAAATTTATTACAATGGATACAGAACAAAAGATGCGAATAAAATGTATTTGCTCTCAATGTGGGAAACATGGCAAATGTTCTATGCGGTACTGTGGTGCAAAAAAGTTAACGTACCCTCAACTAAAAATGTTTGCCAGCTCAGCCGCATAAATACTCTCCGGGGAGTTGTTATGTGTGAATGTCGGAAAACGCAATGTTGGCCACCCGACTAAAAATATGCGCGTATTCGCGTTGCGTTTCGTTGGGTTTTCGATATGGGACGACGACGACGACGACGACGACGACGACGATGGCGGCTCCTGAGGGGCATGAGCCTGCGTGCTGGTTTCATTTTGCACCTAGGGCGAATCTTTTTCCCGCTGAAGGGTGGCATTGGGGCGCCACCCAGGCAGCTGTTTATGAAATACTCCTCGTACTTGCGCATGTACAGCAACATGTATTTATGTATGAAGCGAATGAAAACATAAACAACAATAACAACAACAACAACAACAACAGCGGCTAGAACAGTGGCTACAACAAGAAAAGCGTGGCACTTGCCATTGTTGTTGCTGCAGCTGTAACAAAGGCATGCACTGAAATATGCTGGAAAACCGGGCGAAACGCACTGCGCGCAACAATTTATGGGCAACATTTAAAAAATACATGCTGAATTGTTTGCGGCAGCATAAAAAGTAGCCAAACGCAAAGGAAGAGGGGGCAGCTGGGGCAGTAGCGAAAAGCCCGCAGCGCTAAAGTGAAAGGGGGCGAGGGGTTACCAATTGCAATGGTCGCCGCTTGCATTTCTTTGCATAAATTGCAAAATTTCAATGTGGTTGCTGTACTCGATGTTGTTGTTATTGTTGCTGCTGCGGAAGGCGCTGGGCGAGTGGGAAGTTGAAGCTGCGCTTAGGCAATTTGTCATAGGTGGAGCTGCTGCTGGCAGTTTCACCAATTGCTTTGGATATTGAGATACAAATGCATCTAGTAGATTGCTTAAAAACTCGTCACTGATTTGAAAAGCAAACAACGGCAAAAAAGCTGTAAGAAAAATTTAAAACCTTTTAAATTTCAGGGAATTTTATATGAGTGGGCAACTAAAATTTTAATCATAATATTATGCATTAAAGCTTACGTAAAATAAGTTCAATAAACCAAATAAATTTTTCCAGCAATTTTGATTGTAATTGTTTTAACAATGCATAAAAACTAAATACAAAATTCTTGCAAAAAATTAAATGAAATACAATCATATATGTCTTATTGAGAATACAATTACTTTAAATATGTGTTGGCTTTTGCGATTTTACTATTTTCTTTGTTTATATAATATTCATGTTATTTTATGATTTTCTACAAAAAGTTCCTTACAGCGTTGAAATGAAATTGCTTATAATAATATTATACTTCTCTAAGAAAATTATTAGAAATCTACACAATTATAATCTGGTCTTTGTATATTATAAAGGCTTATGTGTGAAATATATGTGATTGAATTATTATTATGAGTAAAAAGCAGCTTACAATTTAACAAAAGAAATGAAATGAAAATGAAAATTTAATTACATATAAATTCACAGAAAAAAGCAGGCGCATGAAAACACTTCTATTAAACACTTCTGGGGAAAAGAGAAATTAAATAATATTGAGAATATTTGCATCACGCTGGTAAATGTTGATTTGCCATCTCTTTCCATCACGCTCTCGCTCGCTCTGGCTGAGCTCTGTCAAGTTTGAAGTGCACACGCCCAAACAATTTTCAGCACAAACAGCGCACAACTATTCCCAACTCTGTCTGGGCTTGCTGCTTTGGGGCGCAGGGGGTACACAAATCTGCCAGTCTGAGATTACCCCGTAGCCCCAAAATGCATTTACGCCAACTCAAGTGATGCAAATCTAATACGAGTACTCGGTGCTGCGTTGCAATGGCAAAATATAAACCTCTCAAGTGCAAAAACCATTCAAAAACTAAGCTAAATTTATTTAAGGAACACACACACACACACACATTCAGTTGAGCAGCTACCGTCGGTTTTTCTCTCCGACCTCGGTTTCTCCTGGCCGTGGCTGTGCCTCTATAGCTGTGCACATTTCACTTAACTGAAATAAAAACTGAAAAGAAAAGCCAACGCAAATGCGAGCAAAGCCCAACCAAAATACGCCACAGCCATTGCCATTGCAATGTGCAGAGCAAAGAAACCAAAAAATACTGCACAAGAAAAAAAGTACAGTATAAAGAAACCAAAGGCAACACCAACAAATGTCGTCAGCAAAGTTGGGGAGTCGACTGTCGGCAGTCGAGAGTCGCGTCGCTGTGGCAGGAATAAAATTCACGTGGCAGCGCCTGCACAGAAAAAAACAAACAAGAAGATAACCCAGGTGCCGAAGATTAAATACTCTTGCGATTTAATATTCTACTGAGCCAAAGGTGAAGAAAAAGTTTTCTACGGGTGCTATATGATTTATAAATCTTGCATTGTTGTTCTCCAGCATTAAGATACTTTAAAAAACAAAATACTTTTTAAGACAAGCACTCCAATGATTGATTTTACAAAACACATTTTTATTTTGCTTCTAAATGAATAATGTGTAACACCTAAATTTCCAACAGACTGTTCTTAAATGATATCGATTTCGATGTTATCTAGTTTTGCATAAACAAAAGCTTATATGTATATGCTGATTATTGTTTACATAAACTAACCAATCGTTAAAATAGCAGATATCTAGTAATCGAGTAAATCTAGTAATCGAACCATGCCATCAACTATACCGAGTTTCATCAAGATATCCAGACTCTAGCTTACTAAAAAAACAAACTAACGATAATATCTGATTCATATAAGTATTGTACTTTATCGAGTCGGAAATGTCTCACTTAATGTGTTGCAGATATTCTGACGAAATATATTATACCCTGCGCGAGGGCATAAAAAGCACACTCGGGAAATCGCTGGAATCCAGGTGTAGTGTGGCGGGGCAGGTTCTTTGTGTGGGGTTGGCTGGCTGTGACGTGTGCATGCAAGGTGCTCGTATAATGCGTTGTGCGTGTTAAAAGATAGTTTCACCCGGCTCAAAGCGAATGCCAGGCGGAGCCAGTCAGCCAGGCAATCCGCCAGCGAGGCAGGCGGCCAGTCGGAGTTTCAGTAGCAACAACAGCGACAGGTAGTTTTACACATTGAAAAATCCCAAACACCATGACACGGAGTTGTTGTTGTAATTGTTATTTGTCGTTGTTGTTGCTGTTGCTGTTGCTGTAGAGGGTTGCGAGTGGAATTCGGCGCTGGGGCAGCTACTGTGTGCAAGGCACACTAATGGGTCTAGGGATCAAGGCAAACGCGAGACAAATGCAAACAGACTTGGGCCGAAACGTTTTTCCAGTTACACTCAGACAAATGCTGGGATTGGTTAACATTTTAGAAATGTATATTTTGTTTTACGATTTTTGTGTAATCTCATCATATAGTTCTAGTCGGGTGCAATATTTAATATTAAATTTTTGTCAACTGAACTATAAATGAAATATGATAAATATTATATAAACTTATATGACACATTTCAGTATTTTATTTCACAATATAATAAATATGATGCATACATTTACTCTAAGCTAACAAATCAGTTAAGTACATATTCTACACATTTAAAAATTGCTCCATACTTAAATAAATAATTTCATATATATAAGTTCATACTTGAAAATTTTCGATTCTTGTTCAAAAGAATAATTTTACATGTAGTCATGTAGTTATACGAATTCTCTCCGTGTAGTGGTTGGGATTGCACTTATACAGCGTGGCTGTTGCTGCTGTTGTTGTGGTACGTATATTTCAATTGTTAAACAAACGTTTGGGGGCGACCCTGCATCAAGGGCCTAGGCCGGTCCTATTGAACAACAACAGCCATAAGAACGTTCCGTTTTTATGCGCGTGCTTCTCACAACTCAGCTCGCACCTCGCCGGCACCCCGGTCCCCCTGTTTCGCATTACGCCCTTTCGGGTTCAATTTTTTGTTTTCTTCGTTCCGCTCCTAGACAAATATTATTGTTCCCAACATGCCGTTATTGCATATTTGCCTTAAATATTTTTTGAAATGTTGCTCCGAAGTGTGAATGAAATTAATGCGTTGCCAGCGTTTGGGAAATGGGAAGAAAAAAAATGGGTAAAATTTCATATATGCGTGTGTTTCCCATATCATTTTGAACGCTGGAATGTTTTCTTTTGCTCTTGCTGTTGTTTTTCCTTGTGCCATGTTTTTTTTCACACAGATGCAGATACTCAGATACATTTACAGAGGCACAAACTAAACGTTATTAAATGCAGGCAAATGCCTTGCTGCTTGTTCCATGCGATTTGTTGTTGTTGTTGCTGTTGTTGTTGTGTGTGTGCATTGGCATAAAAGGGCGCAAAAGAGCTGTTGGAATTTTCCTTTTTTATTTTGAGTGCTTGTATTTTTTTCTCCTGCATTTAGGACAGGGGCCCGGTACCCTTTACAGCAGGCAAGGACACGAGCACAGTGGTGAAAATGTTTTTAAAGCACCTTTTTAATAATATCACATACATTTTGTATTAGCTAGTTAGTTATGCCAATTAGCTTTAATTGGAAAAGATCTAGAAAGTAGCCATCAGCATCACTGTGAAATGTTAAAAGTGACACGAATGAAATTTCCATATATATATTTATTGGCAATTTAATGAATTGCAATTCAGTTATTCAGTTATATAAATAGCAAATAAAATGTATTATTGAATGCACTGAAATTAAAGCACAGCTGCAGCGCTAAGAATAATGAATCGCTATATTTTAATAAAGATTCAACAGATTGAGAAATTGTTTAATAATCCTCCTCATAATCTTCGCTTACCATTTCCTCGTTTCCTTCAGCAGAAAATTAAAATCCCAATCACAACGCATTAGTGTGGAAATTGGTACTCATAGTAGAATTACGGGCTTATAAAAGTGTAACGACCTTTCGACCGCATTAATTGCAACTCTTAGAAGTACAAATATCCCAGTTTTGAAATTGGTCTAAAATAAAATATATTATCCAATATTAGCTTTTTTGCCGCAGTAAAATTGTTATAAATTAGCCCTCAATTAACTTCAAAACTTCCACCCAAAAATAGTTTCACTTCAGTGGACAACTGTTTTTTTTTATTTTTTATTTCAGGTTGCGGCTAATTTATGCGTTTTCCCCTCTAAAAATCTATAATCACTTCCACGTCCAATAATCGCCGTATTGTAAAGCCCAAACACCTGTTCATTTCATGCATCGCTTGGCCAGGCCTATTGAGTAAAGCTACTGCCACTTATTGACTGATGTAATGGGCCCAGTTTTCAACACCTGCTCGCAGCTGCTCGCACCACTGTGCATGGGGCCCGGCGCGCTGGCCTAATGCTAAGTAGCTTTAACGCTGCGGCGTTGGTTTTGGGGTTGGGTATTTGGAGTGAGGGGAAAATGGGGGCGTGGTGTATTTTTTTTGTAGAGCGCTAGCCACTACACAAAATGCCGCCTTAAATGCTACTAATTAATGAGGATTTAGTAAAAACTAAACAGTTGTACGAATAGAATGTGAAATGCACATTGCACAACTGCCGCCCCCGCGACATATTTCACTGTTTTTTTTTTCTCCCTCTAGAGTTTTTTCTGAGTGCCTTTAAGTATTTGCATATAAATAGCATTTTAAATAGTTTTGGGTGCACACGGAGAACACATAATTCTAGGTATTTGAGTGCATGGATATGGACCTTAAATAACCCCAGCCGCAGATATTTCGAGCATTTCTCGTGTTTGTTGTGCGGCAATGAATTTCATTACGTCGCGTGCGGGTTCAGGTTAAAGAGCCTTGCACACACACACAGGACGCGACGCCTGTGTAAACAGGAAACGAGCCTAGGCACACACACACAAATACAGAGAGTGAGAGGGAGAGAGAGGGAGCTGGCACACACCAGAGGCCAGGACCTGTGAGCCGGGCATTTAACGCACAAACAAATGTAATCAATGAAATTTTATGTGCAACAGCAACGCATTTCACTGAGGGATAGGAGAAGGAGAGGTGCCTGCTCTGGTTTGGTTTTCGGCTCTACTCATGTTTATACTTAGAAATGATTTTGGATTTTGTTGCCTTGGCGTGCTGCTTTTATTTACACTCGCGTTTTATGCCTTTATAACTTTATTTGGCTGCCGCAAACAGCAGTCGCAGGCCTCAGATACAAATTACAAATGCGGCGCGCAAAAGAAATTAAAAAAGGATTTTTTCCTCTCTTTTTCGAATACACTTTCCAAAGCTATTCGAATTTTTCATAAAATGTGTAACGCATTAAAAAAGATACTTACAGGCCTTATACGATGTATTTTCTTAATTATTACTAAAAGGACATGAGACCATATTTCAATAAATGAAGGAAACATGGTTGTTTCACAACACAGTATCCCATTATTAATTATATTTTAATTTATATATGTTAATAGTATTATCATATTTAACTATATCTTATCCAATTTACAATTCGAAATTAATAAATTACATATTGTATTATGTCTTAAATGTTTTATGAATCCGTTTAACTTAAATATCTTGACCTAGGACTATTATATACAACAATCGGTTGATATATGAGTTCTTCACAATAATACCATAAAAACCCGATTTTGTTGTATATGTGTGTACAATGTTATTATCCATATAAAGCATATTTAATATTCGTGAGCTCCAAGGTATCTTTCCTGTGTTGGTTTTTGGGCACAGGCGCCTTAGTCTTTGTATATGCCGTATTATATTTGAATTGTACTTTTATGTACATATTTGCTACACCTTTACTGCCCAGCTCAACTAATGCAAATATTTCACCTCTTGCTCTCTTTTTTGCCATTTTTTTCAGACATTCGTTCGTGCGTCCATTTCGGCTAATTGCTTTGTGTTTTTTTGTTGCGTTGCTGTTGCTGTTGCTGTCGTCGTGTTTTTGCTTCTCTGGAATTTGAGTTAAGCATAGCCAAGGATCTCTGCTGTTCAACAAGGTTGGTATTCATTATAATATGTATTCTACTTATTTGTGTTTGATATTAGCAACAACAATTTGGGATTTCTTTCTCTTATTGTTGTTTTTCTGGTTTTTTTCGGGTTTAATTGCAATCTGAATGGGCTCTTTAATTATTTAGGATTTAGTTTGGGTAGCTCTTGGGAAGATGTGGCCTAAGCTGGGGAATTGAGTAAACAAATCACTTATTGTTAATCAAAACGTAGCTACAGTTTCACTTGAAATGGTAATCGAGAAACACGCAATTTAACTGGCAAAAGTAATTTGATTCGGACCTGAAACGCAATTTGTTTGCCTGTAAATAACATGGTTGATTTCTGGCAGAAGAAAATTGCTTGAAGAGCGAATTGAGAAGCTGTTATCAAAATGAAAGCTAAGATAGTTAAAAACAATTTTGTATATTCAATAAAAGTTATAAAATAATATATGTAGTAATAAATACGATTATTAGTTTTTATAGAGAACATGTTAAATTCCAGTTGCCTGTAAACTGTTCATTTGTTTATTTAATTAAATATTATTTTCATCATTACATGATAAACGAACTGATATGAAGTAATTCCCATTCAAATATAATATGAAAATCCAACGATTTTTTAAAAATATATTTGTGACTTTTTTAAATCAACATGAATTCCTGTTTAAACGGATTTATTTTATTTTTAAGCCCTGCTTCGTTATCAGCGACTACTTTGTACTGTGAAATGCTAATTGAGACTTCCAAGAACTGAACCATTTTGTTGTTGTTTACTCGATATTCCAATGAAATACAATAGCAGATATGTTAACATACTCAGAAAAAGTTTTATATTTGTTTTACTAAAGAAAACATTTACTGATGTAATCACTGAGAAGAATATAAAGCGATATTGATACGTGCCATACAACCTACCTTGAACACTTAAAGTTGATTCATTTCCGGAACTTATCGATTGAAATGCCGGCAAGGACAACGCAACAATCAGAACCGAAGCCACTCACATTACAATTGCAACAATACGCATCTTCAATCTCGAACTTTTACTGGCCTTATCTCGGGCAGAGCTAAACTGCCAACTAAACAACCATAAAAACCACTGCCAAGTTACCCAAAAAGGAAGCAACTTTCAAGCACTCGAAAGCATCACAAATCACTTTAAACAGCAAGGACAAACTTGACACACCCGCAAAGAGAGATAGAGAGAAAGGGAGATGAAACTTCTCTAAATTGTCTCTCGACTCCAACTCCAACTGTTACTCACCTGGCACGCCCACTTAGTAGCTTAGCCGTAGCTATTAAATCTCGGCACTTACTTTTTTTTGGGGGTAAAGCGGTCGTCTGAATCGTATATCTGTAAGATATACAATCACTTAAATCGCTGAGCGGCTAATCCGCTGCCGCCTGGATTTATCATACATCAAAGTGGAGACGTAGAACTCAGACGTTGGCTGAATATTTGGGACACCCCCGGAAAATGTTGGTGTGCTCGCATTTCAAATGCCAAATATCAGTTTACAGACAGACCGACGGACGGAGGAAACAAATCAATAAACCTCAACTCATATACGAATACAAAACAAAATAGGAAAGGCACACAACAACCTAGAAGGCATATCAAATTTTTTCTCAATATTTTTTTTTCGTTTCCCGTTGTATTCGTGATTGTGATTGACGTCTTTTTGGCGTAGTATGGAACCGCCCGCGGGGCGGAGTTCAACTTCAAATTGGAAGTTCTTTAGAGACATTCTTTCTGTTTCTTTTCCTTTCTTTATATATTTTTTTTTGCTCTGATTTGCTTTTACTTTCGATTTGGCTTTTGTATTTTGGCATTTGTGCTGATTAGCCCAGTCGTCTGTCGTTGGGTGGGTTCTCGGTTTGTTTGGACTGTGTGTGTGTGTGTGTGTGTGTGTGCGTGTGGTGCGGCGGTGGTTGGGTGGTTGGTGGCTTGTGTAAACGAAAAAGAAATCAAATGTTGTCCTTGCCGGCAACGTCTAATCTCTGGAGCATGCTAATAAACCAAGGACCTGAACGGGTGGGAGTTACACCCCAACTCTAACCATACTCTCTCCCCAAGCCCAAGTAATTTCATGCAAATAACGTATTATTCGAAGACGGCAACGCCGACTGTACGTGTTGTGGGTATAGAAAACGGCCTCCGACAATGCCTCAGACAATAATCATAACAACGGCAATGAGCAGACGACACTGCCAGGGGCCGACATGCCTTGGAAGGGGGCACATTGCGGTGTAATATTTGTCAATAGCCCGGCAACAATTGACAACAGAATACAAAAGGCACAGGAAAAAAAATACTAATAATAAAAAAGAGGAATGAAATAAGCGTGCAGGCAGCACATAAATAAATAAGCAAATAAATGTAATAACTAAGTGAAAATGTGGAAAATGTTCGGACCCTGTCTAATAGGCGTACAGTGAGTGCAAAAAGGGGGTTGACGACTGAGTGAAACCAATCGGAAGTGCAGCTGTGAGATTGTTTGGGTTTTGATAAGCACACCGATATGAACAGGCAGTCCGAGATTGAGAGTCGGCTAATTAAGATCTGATTAGGATTGGCAGGCGCACTTGTATTCGTTCAGAATGCTTAATCTGGGCATTACCTAAATGATTAGTACTGACAACTGATTTTAAATCATTGATATGCCTGTATTACAGTAATTTGGAATCTAGCAAAGACTGACAGTTACAGTAGTTCACTGGGTGAGCAATATTGTGTGATTGTTGCTGATGATTAAACGCAAATTATCGATTCGATTTCGTTCAACATATGGTATTAAATGAAATCTGTCAGTGTATATATAGTTAGCTATATCGACATACGCATATTATTGATCATTTCTGTGTATTTCTGTTTTTCTTTCGGACTAATAGAATAAGATTTCTAATTTCTATTGGTTGCATTTTATATTATGAATTCACTGCGTGTTTACATAATTTTATAACCATAAATGATTTGTATTTACGTTTATAACTCATGATCATATATTAAAATGCATTTCTAATAGACCAAATGCAGCATTTTTATAGTTTGTTTTTATAACCCCACATTAGAAGCGTAATAGTTTTTTGTTTCTAGGAAACCCTTTATTACCTGCACGTACAAGTTCTACAATTCCTTGATAGCCGCTTAAATGCGTTTTTTAGCTGCTGCTGCTTTAGCATAATATATGAGCTCGACTTTAAATCAGCTAGTTAGCAGTGCTTTCAGTGCTTACCACGCCCACTTAGGCCACAGCGCACTCTTAGTCCGACAGCAGCAAAAGCAGCGCCACCTATCATTCGCACTCGCACACATCACAACGCCCCCTCCCAGGCCCTGCCCCAATGTCTCGCTGCGTTTCTTAATCTGTGTGTGTGTGTGTATGTGTGTGTGCGTGTGTGCGTGCTGTGTGTTATCTACAGAGCGCCACGCTTGCAGCTAAACAATGAAGAACTAATCCACAGAGCATACAAAAGAATAGCTATAAAACTTGTGGGCAGGCGTGGGTAGGGGCGGAGGGAGGGGGCGGGTGTTGAGCATAAGGCCACTTTATGGCTGGCCTTTGCAACAATTGTGCAGCGTTGCATTCAATCAACAAACTTTTTAAAGCGCAGTTACAAAACTCGCAGCAGCTGCTGTGCACAACAGCAACAACAACAAGATCAAACAAAGTACGTGCAACACCGAGGAGGGCAGCAACAACAGCAATAGCAGCGTTTAATTATGACAATCAATACTCAAATACACACACACACACACCAATGAAACTTTATTGGCCTATATGGTGTCTGTGTGTGTGACCAGCTCATTGCTCATCCTTTACAACTAGCAAATAAAACTTGATTAAATTCCATTGGCGAACGCCAATTTCGCAACTGACCAGAGAGACAGAGAGAGTATGTAGAGAGAGAAAGATATAGTAGATATGGACTTAGGGAGCTAACAACGAGCGCCTAGATTCCGGTTCTATATTACAACAATCAAACATAACCTAATTAGAAGACGCTTTAAGGTTCATACACTGTGCAAAAATAGCTGCATCGGAAGGATGTCAACTTCATTGGCGATCGTATTGCAAATATTTTATAGCTTATATTAATAATTATTATTGATATTTATTATATATTTAGCATAATTGATCAATCAACGCAAGTTTTTTTTTGCTTACAAGGAATATTTCCTTATCTTTCTATTCTAAGTTACCGATGCCAAAATTTAAAGATTTTTTATTCACTTGTAGTGTTATACTGAATAGTTGCAACCAGAAAATTTTAAGATTGAACAAATAATAAATTATAATAAACTATTCAAATAATTATTTAGCTATACTAAACATTTGTTACATTAGTTCTAACTTGATTAGATCTTCTAAAATATTTAACAGCTAAAAAATTAGGGAAGGTGCCCACATTAGTTCTAACTTGATTAGATCTTCTAAAATATTTAACAGCTAAAAAATTAGGGGAAGGTGCCCGTATTATGTGTCCAACCGTATGCATTTAAATTTTATTAATTATTTAAATTAACACAGCCCAACTATATTTAACGTTTAACCTTACGAAATTCCAAATGAGTTTTTTTGGGCATTCGAAAAGCTTATAATATTATAACTGAGCTTAATTCACATTAAATATAATTATCCTACAGCTTAAGCTAATTCAATGCCAGACTTTTTGGCTTTTCTGAAGAATGTATAAAGTTGCGAGGCTACGCCTCTTTTAAAAGAGCACTTTTAAAATCTTGTTATCAAGGGCTGCGTATATTTTTCGGCAGAATTGAGTCGAAATAAAATGCGCTGTTCAGCTTACGCCTACTTTATTCAGAATATTATTCCTAATCCGAGAATTTTCATTTGATAAACAAGTGTCTGAGCAAAAATAAATTCTATTCATTAAGTTGCTTTTAATAGCCCTGGTTTAATTTTTTCTGCCGTGTAATTTTGTTGTTGCCGTGCTGCATTGTTGGCTTGACTCGCTGGTGTATGTAATTGCAAGGATTTCTTCCTTCTGCTGCTGCTGGCGCTGCTCTATTTGCCCAGGCCTTCAATTAACATGTGCGTCGCGCAGTTTCTTTGACTGTGGCCCCAAACGCACAGCCCCATAATGGGCGCACCGAGTGTATATTTGCACAGCATTATTATTGGTGTGCGTGAGTGCGTTTGTGTGTGTGTGTATGCGTATGTGTTAATATGACTGTCTCGCTCTTCTTTCTGAAGTGCCGACAATCAAACACACACTCAAAGATTAATCCTGACACTCACTTGCAAACTAATTACATGGCTCTTGGGTCAGCAATAGTAGGCGAGACACCAAGAACTGAACAGCGTACTCCGCCCCAACTGTGCAAATGTTGCCCGCCGGGCAGCAAAATCAAATAAGCTGCAGTCAAACGAACGTTGGCCATAATCAGGTTGCCGTGTCCCCCAGGTTCCTCCGGCTGCCGCTTGCTGCATGTAAACATCAATTGAATGCAACATTTGATTGGCAATAATTGAAAATAGTTGTTGTACATTAAGAGTTGGCGCGGGCTGGGAAGCGGAAAGTGCGTAGCTGCTCCTTTGTATTGACTGTTGTCATGGCTGCCTTTGCGTAGCGGTGCGTGTGTGTGTGAGTGTGTGGGTATTTTATTAAATTCACACCCACCCAGGCAACGAAGTCGTCGTCGTCGTCGTCGTCATCATCATCATCATCTTGTGCGCGCTTGACCAATGCGCCGGGCAACAATGGGGCAGCCGCAACAACTACAATAAATGTGTAATGATAGCCACTACAAATGCGAGCCACCTACTCCCTGGCCCGTTCCCTTGGCCCTCCCCTCGCGCCTCCTCTGACATGCAATTCCATTTAACTGCTGCGAAAACAAATGAAACGCAAGCTACGCTCAGCTTCAGTTCTCACAGGCGCAGGAGCTGCTGCAAATTGCTTATGCGTATTGCCACGCACGCAGCTTTCCCAACGGGCTCCCCCCCCCCGTCCCCTCCCCCACAGCCCCTTCAGCATCATTGCGTCTGTATGTGTGTGCGCCCCCGCTCCCTCAGGTCATTTGTTTATTTCATTCCATCTTTTGTAAACTGTCATTACTTTGTCATGGTCAATCCGTTGTGCTGTCTGCTTGCCAGGAGGGGGAGCGGGGGCTTATCCCCATCTGGAGCAGCAGCTTGGGCCAATTGTCAGTCACTCGTAATTGGACTGGCAAAATGCTTAACGCCGCTTTACAACTGCAGCTCAGTTAGCAACTGGCCCACTAGATTTTTATTTATTTATTTTTTTACCATTGTTTTTATTTGTATTCTTTCTGTGGGTGTGTGTCTGTGTGAATACTCTCTCGGTTTAAAAATGATAAATTGACAGCTCTTATCGGGTATTACGTTTTGCTGCAGCTCAGGAAAATACTTGTGATAACGCTGATACCTTTTTTCCTGGGCATTAAGCCCTGTTTGCATTCAATTATGAGCGCTCAGAGAGCTCTTGGACACTTCAAAGATCGTTAGAAATTTTTTTACATTAATAATCGTAATTAAATATTTTTTAAAGAAGTTTTCCTAAATAAATTTACACAAAGACAATCCTTTAATATTAAATTATTTATTATATTTTACCTAAAGCTAATTGTAATCCATTATTGTTTATTTATTCGTTAATATAAAATTCAATTAAATTTTCAAATTTAAATTACGCATTTGAATATATTTGTATGTCTTGAGGGCAAGCATTATAAACAGCTTATATCGAGTAAGGAGTCGACATGCAATTCATGGAAT
Source organism: Drosophila robusta (assembly GCA_035043565.1). Lineage (NCBI taxonomy): Eukaryota > Metazoa > Arthropoda > Insecta > Diptera > Drosophilidae > Drosophila > Drosophila robusta. The sequence continues at coordinate 2,500,250 of JAWNMW010000583.1, read as the reverse complement.
TCAACCTGATTTATTTTATATTTTTAAAGCTGTTTTGCAGGAGGGGGATACCAACAATAATCGCTCAACAGCAACAAGAGCTTAACAACAACGCAATCCACATGCATGCCAATTGAATAATTTTAATCTCTGCCCTTTTCACATGAGCCCCACTTCTATTCAGCAAATTTGAGTGGCATGTAGAAGTATGTCTCTATGACAACGCGGCTTTGGCTTCATCAATATTAATCCGCAATCATTCATACATTTCATTATATCAATTGCCCGCATACACAGATAAATTTGCAATACACATCACATCATAAATTCAAAAGTTAAACACATAATTAAAAGCACTTCAAATGCGACGTCAAAGCAGCAGCAGCAACAACAACAATTTGCAGGCAAATGTATCTCTATCTGCATCTGCATGCGAATGTATCTGTATCCGCGCTGCGGTATATCATTGCACGTTTGTTGCTGCTGCGGCTGCTGCTGCTGCTGCTATTGTTGTTGTTGTTATTGTTGCTGTGTTGGCGCATATTGTGGCTATTAATCGCATTACTTATTAAATCAATTAAAAACTTTTTCAAGCGCATAAATAACAACATTTGTTGCCAGCCAACACAGACGGGGAGTCACCAGCACGTATTCAGATACAGATACAGATTCAGCGGCAGCTCCCAGATCCCAGATCTATAGAGCGCATAATCTTTTATTATGTTTTGTAATGCATTTTGTCTGGCAGCACTTTTAACATTTTCATTGCTGTTGTTGTTGATGTTGTTGCTGTTGATTTTGATGTAATTATTCACGCTGCAATTATACGAATCATGGCAAACTTTTGCGCTGCTGCTTTTGCTTTATGTTTGCTGTCATTTATTATGGTGCTTTATATCCTTTGGTTTTTGTTGCAGCTACTGTTTATAATCTGCAATGAAAACATGAACATACACACAGCACACAACACACACATAGTCGCACAAGCACATTATTATGTGAAATCATATCAAAGGATTGCCATAAACAACATCAGCAGCCTCACATTGCATAATGTCATGGAAATGGACGAGTCGAGTTGCTTTTCTGTCCGTCTGTCTGCCTGTCTGACTGTCCTCGCAGCATCTGCATTTTGTACTGCTCCTATGAGCTGCTAGATGCATCCGTGCCGTAATTTTATACGTTGCAAACAGGCCCTCATATCAAACTCTTCATCAAATGTATCTATGAGCTGGCAAATGTATCTGCACTGCCTTTTGGTTCATCATCTTTAGTGCAAGTGGAATTAAAGTTTGTAATGAACATTTTCGCAGAGTGACAATGTGAAAATTTGAGTACGCTTTAGTATTGCAGCTAGTTCAATAGATAATATGATATGATATTATTTATAGGAAGTTTGTGAAATGTTAACAGAACACTGAATTTATTGATTTTGTTTAATAATAAACGCGTGCTCTTGCTTATTTATTACGAGGTGACTTTTTTATTTGTAAAGTTAGCTCAATACATTAAAAATAATCTTATTGAACAGATTCTATAAATAATATTCTAATTATCATCACATAGCTTAATAATTAACGCAGTGAACGAATTTTTTAACTGAAATCATGAAACACATATTTTAAATAATTAGTTATGTATTATTAAAAATTAAATACAGAGTCTGTTGTACTCAATAACTTTATTTGCGTAATTCAAATTGTCATTTTGATAAATGTCGTAATTAAAGTTATTTAAAAGCAGTTTTTATTAAATACCCATTACAACAAAGTATAATAACTTGCATTTGAAAGTATTTAATGGGATTAAAATTACAGATCTGGTTTGATATAAATAAAAAGATAATATTATACTTTTAAAAAATGTGTATTTTTTAATATTGAAAATGTATTTCAAATTTAATAATTGAAAAAGTGTAAAAACAGTTGCTTTTGCATGAAAATAATATATAATTATATTAGTGATAAATAAGTAGCAAATGATTTTATGAATTTAAGTAATACACTTACGTATTTTGGATTTTTAAAGATACTAATCCTTCTCAGAATCGCTTTAAAAATATAAGCGCGAATTAATTTTAAATACTACTTATAAAAAACAACAAAAAAAATATCTTAATTATGTTAAGTACTTGCCAGATGCGTTACAAAGTTGGTAACAAAATTAAGTATACACAATAATGCTTGACAAGTGTATAATGAAATGGAATCAAAAACAAGCGACAAACGAGCAAACTCCAAGGCCCCACAATCTCAAGTCTTCTCAACTGAGCTTTCATCTTGCATCGCATTCGCACACAGAACAAAACGCCGTCGCTCTGTCTCTGTCTCTAACATTGTAGCTGTTGATGATGATGATGCAATGAGGGGAAGCGTTTAATTAAAAACATTTTGTATACACATTTGCTTCCTTTTGGCCTGTTGTTCTTGTTCGTTGCTGCTGCTGCTGCTGCTGCTGCTGCTGTTGCTGCTGCTGTTGCCGCTGTTGTTGCTGCTGTGTTATTGCGATTTCGTTTGCAATTGCTTTGCCTTTGGTTCACTTGTTAATGATATCAGCAAATTGTTGTTGTTGCTGCTGCTGCTGCTGCTGTTATTGTTGTTGTTATTTCTGTTTTTGGCTGTTTGGTTGTCAGTTGTCTGCTGCTGCGCTGCTCCGCTTGTACGTTGCTGTGTTAATGATATTTAATGATGATGCCGCTGCTGTTGCTGATGCTTTTGCTGTTGCTACGTCTGCCACGCCCTAATGCCCCCCACACCCCCAGGCCCCGGCCAGCATTTCTCTCTTTCTATGCCGCTCAACAACTGTCATTTGCTGCATATGCACATGGAAATTTGTTTGTCTATGGCGGGGAACAGCGTTTGATTTTGGCCTGGTCGGGCTTTTAATATGCACATGAAATCTAAAATCTCTGCTACCTTCCCGCCCCCTGGCACCCGTTGTGCACGCCAGTCCCCCCACCAAAAGCTCATATATTGGTTAGCAGACGCCAGTTATTGCCATGGCTTTTGGTCCATTCGCCCCGCAGGCCACAATCATTATCAGTTTTTGGTTGTCGGTTGTTGGTGGTCACTGCAATGGGCTCTTTACATTGTTACATACACACACACACACACACACGCACGCACAGATTTTACACTGTGCAATATGAATGTGCATTTTGTAAAGCTCTCGGACGTTGCACTTGTTGCTTGGCTTTGAATGAAAGACTCCAATTGCTGTTGGTTGACCAAAGACAAAGAGTTAGACCAATTAGGCGTTCAATATAAAGGAACTACATAGTGTAACTTAATTGATAAACCTGCATTTGCTTGCCTCTTTGTCATAAATTGGCATTGATTCAATATTAATGCGGCAAAGGCAATTAGTTTTAAATTTTAATTAAAATTGAAGGAAGACAGAAATTATTAATAAATAATTTGATATTATTTAATTTATTTTCTGAAATGAATTATAAATTATTTATAAATTATGTTAAACGGATGGCAGCTAATCTTGGCACATTTCCTGCTCAGTGCTAACAACTCTGTTTATAAAACGGAATAATATCAGCTTTTAGTTTGGTTAACCAAATTGGACTATTGCATACTTTTGGGCAAATCATTTGCAGATTTCAATTAGCAATTGCCGTGTCATAGAAAACTAAATTTCATTTTCAATCGCTATTTCGAAAAACTAATGAAATAAGAACCCAAAATACAAGAATGGCCAATAATATAAAAATACCAAATACAAAAAATAAAATTCCTTTCATTTATCATATGAATTGAATATTTTTAGGCTAACAAGCGTAAGCTCAGAAGCTCGTGAAAACATTCCATGGCAAAATAAATTTCTCGGTTGTCATCTAAAATTAAACAATAGCTGATTTCCCAAATTTATTCAATAAGTTTTCACAGAAATCCTACCTCAATATTTAAGAGATCAAAATACAAATTTGTAGTAAAATTATCTCAAATGCTAGCAACATTCGATTCGATTTCATGTGTCTTTGTTTGCTGTCAATTAAAAGCATTAAAATAAAAACGAATGATTCGTTTATGCACTTCACACACAAATACCGTCGTGTGGGAATCAGTTTAGATAAATAATATATATTTGCTAATCCATCCACGAGAATAATAACAAAAACAACTGCTGTTTGCTGTTTCGCCTGCAGCAGGCGACAGCCTCTAGCTACCTGCACTTAATGCCTGTCAACCAACTACCCCGCGACCCCCAACGATGAACCGCACAACTTTGCTCTTAATTACAAAAGCCATTTCAATATAAAATAGCCCCCGACGCACCCACACACCCCTAGAAATCGTTCCCGGCCAAGCCCGAACTAAAATTTCGAAATTCTCCGCCGCTTTTGCATTTTCAATCCTTGGCAAAAATTTGAACAACGGCAACGTTGAACTAATTTATGCAGTTACCCGCAGAGAGGCGCGGCGATGCGAGTCAAGTATCTATGAGTGCGAGTATCTATGAGATACTTCATGAGCTACTCGTTGTTTTTGGCCTGTCTATTGTGTGGTGTATCGAATGCTCGTATCTGTCGCTCTATCTATTGCCCTGGCCCAAGTTTATTTAATATGCGTGCGGCGTCAAAGATGCTGATGATTATTTCGACAAAGAGCGAGGAGGTGGGAGGTGGTTTAGCTGCCTGCCTGCCTGACAGACACGCCCACAATCCATGCATACAAAAATAACCAATATTGATTGTCGTTGGCTGGTAACGTGTGTGTGTGTGTGTATGTGGAAAGGGGGGGAGGCTCTGCGGGTGGATTGTCAACGCCGTAGCCTTCATTTTGGCGAATGCTTTTAATCATTTTGGTTGCAGCTTGACGGGATACATGCATCCAAAAAGGCTTTCACATAACTCTCACTGCCCCCAGCCGCTGCTCTCGTGCTGTGAGTGTGTGGCATGCCCATTACACTGAGAAATACAACCTGGAAGTTTTCAATTTGATACAATAAAATTTGAATTTCTAAATACGTTTCCAGAGTTCTTGCATTTAGGTCAGAAATTAAAACTTTTGCATATTTTGTGATATGGAACAGGATTTCTTTTTTCAATTTTACACCGACTTGTGATTGAACGCTGTATGCCTTTTGCAACACATAAATAATTTATGATTTAATTTGAATTTTGTATAATTAAAATCAAATAATGCGTTAATCTACCTTCTATACGCAGTTGAAGTTGAATTTTTATTCTTCCAAAGAATATTTTAATTTTGTCACATGTTTGTATATCGGTGACAGTCGGGTCGGATCATACCGCTCCCATATATGTATTAACTTCTTAGTATATGTGAATATATGTGTATATGCGCCAGACATGAACGATTTTTTAATATTTCAATAATGACTATGAATAATCTTGAGGGCATTAATTTCAACTGTAATCAACCAAATTTTCTCTGTGCAATATAAATTTTGTTTTGTCAACTCTCCCGCACATCGGTGGACACTTTTTTGTGAAGTTTTGTTTGCCAAAAACCGCCGCCAGACAACTGCCAACAGTTGCTCTCACACTTTTTGTCGCTCTCTCTCTCTCTCTCGCTCTCTGTGTAAGTGCATGATTATGCTGATTATCATTATGAACGGTGAGCCAGACTTTGCAGCCCAGGCATAGGCCTCTTGCATTTCTCATCTATTCTATTCTATGATTCATAGTTCCCTGCCGTGCTTCAATAGGTTGAGCGGCTTTGGCACGCTTGATAGGCTCCATTAAGTCCCGCCGCACCACTTCAACTCCCGCCTTACGCTCTTTTCACACAATTCGTATACGAAGTTATCTCTCGCCCGCTCTGCATCCACTCTCTCCCAGCATGTTTTTTGGCTGTGTGTAATAAAGCGCAGTCTGTGCACAATTGAAATTTATAATTAGTAGCCAGAAACACACACACGCACATACTAGTTGAATTTGTACCAAACACACGCACACTCGCACACGTATGGAATATGATTAATACTTCCGAAGTTATTTGTTATTAGATTACACACAGCCTAGCCTCTGGTTTGGGAAGTACCGCAGGGTTCTCTCATGTCTATGGGGCACTCGCCACGTCTATTCTCTCTCTTCGTCTCTTCTCCTCTCTTCTGCTCTATTCTATTCTGTGCATTGTGCGTTTCCATTGTTTGGCAGCTTGTGCATTGTTTCCTCTGCTTTGTTTTCGACTGAGGCTGCGTTCTCTGATAACAGTTTTTGGGCGGGCAAAGCCAAACTTCAAATTGAAAACTTTAATTAGAATTATTGTTGTTGGTGGTGTTGTTGTTGCTGTTGTTGTTATTGTTGCTGCTGCTGCTGCTGTCTGTCTGGCGTGCATTGTCAATGACGGACGGAAAACGCGCCAGTAAAGTGCCCCACAGACTGCGTCCAAACACTCGCAATGAACTCTGACGCTCACCTTTGCCGTCTGGCAAAAGCGGAATGACGGTTGGGGGTTAGGTGGCTTATACCAAAAGTTGACGCAAAACTTTGCCTCAGGAACTTGACGCGTGTTCAACATACTTGAGCGCCTCCGTTGAAGAGTTGCTGGGTTGGGGGTGCGGGGGTTTTGGCCGTGGCTGGTGGCAAGTGCAGTTTTAATAAGTTAAAAGTTTTGCCTCGGAAAATCAGTTAGCCGCTTAATTTTCTTCGGTTTTTTTTTGTGCGCATAGCAGAAGTTCTGGAATGTCTGGGCACGCCCCCTCACTCCGTGGTCTTCCTAGTATAGACAACAAATGGCTTTTATCAATCAATTCAATTTAGTTTGTTGTTGTAGCCCAACTATTTCCTGCTTAATTGTCAATTAGTGGGCACAATTTGTGCACAATGTTTTCAGGCCCAATCAACCGAAACGAATTCGATATACTACTCGTAATTCTAGACAAGTTCGACTCCAACCAATCAATACAAAAGAGAAAAAATAACAATAATTAGAGTCCAATCAATTTATTTATTAAAAATATGGTTATAAACTATGTAGAAGAGAACGCCACAAAATTGCCGGTTTGCTTTATTTGCACGACGAACAAAACCCATTAATTAGTTAGGCCGCAAATTAGTGGAACATTTTCTGCACTATTTAATATGCAAAACGAGCCACAATTTATAATACACTTGCTTTGGGCATTATTCATTATTCAAAAACCTGAGAAATGCATAAAATATCAAAATATAATTTGAATTTCATAAAATTGCGTTGCATCTAAAAAATGACTTTTCACCCAAAATCCAGTGGTTTGTGATTTTTAACTATCACATTTCATTATCAAGCATATCTTTATTTAAAGTCTATTGTTGTTAATTCCTTAAGGCTCAAGAAGGGCATTTAATCTTCATTGCGCCGCAATTGGCTTTTCCTTCATTTATTTTTTCGGTTTTATTCGATAGGGTTTTGTTTTCATGGTACATATAGTTGCTACTAGCATTTATCCATGAAATATTATTTTCAATATAATTTGGTGGCATTTGATTGAAATTGCTGTTATTATTGTTTGAACTGCGGTTGGATTATAATTTAGTATACCACAGCCAAATCATGCTTGATAACGTTATATATATTCATATTTTAGGGGTGCACTTGCGGTTGCCAAAAAACAAATTTAAAAAAATATTTTCCCAATTATAAATATATATACATTTATAGTTGCTTACATTTTATAATTATGTTTTTGTACTTATGAACTTGGCCTGCGTCGACCATAATTTAATTCTAGATCAATACATAAATATTTTTGGCTGTTCTAAATTTCACGTGTTTTGAGTAATATTTAATTTTTAACTGTCTCAGAGATATTTTGAAAATTGTGTTCTTCAATGTATTCATTGGCTATAATATTTTAATGTTGCTGCGTGGGTGATGTATTGGGGATAACGATAAATGTAAGCAACAGTTGACTGCTTGTTAGCACAGTTAATATCGTAAATATGTCACAGATCAATTGTCAGGCGATTGCAAGACACAAATTTAATGATGTATGGAATGAGTAGTATCCGTGGGTCGCCCAGCTCTTTAGCAACGATCATTTATCAATATCAACGATTCGTTGCCCATTCGCATTCGCCTTGCCCTCGTGCCACACATCCGTTGAGTGCTTAAGCTCAAAGCGTATTTCAATTTGACCGCACATAAATTGGAAAGCGTTGAAATTGGAGTATTGCCGCGTTGCCATATTGTTCTAATTGCTGCCATTTGTTACGAATAAAATCGACTGAAATGCGTGTCGTTATTTTGAAATCAGCTGGCACATTTAAGAGGGGGCCCTAATTGATATTAAATAATAACACAACAACAGCCGCAACAACAACACCAACACGACAACCTGTTACGCAAAATGGCTTTAGCCCTGCTCTCACGTATGTATATATACATAGCATGCATATATAAATATTTTTTTTTAATAAATGCAAAGCCATAAATAAACTGACGCCCAGGTACAAAAATGGGGCGAGAGAAAAAAAAAACGAAGAAACACGCAAATTAATAAAGAACCCCAACACAAAGACGAAAAAGCCGAAAGAGCTTCCACCGAAAAAAAAAAAATCTTTTGTAATTTCTCAAATTTCTCAAACGTTTATCATACGATTTGTTGTGTATTTATTTCTTTTTGTTTTGTATATTTTTTGCCACATATTTTATATATTATTTACGCATATTACAGCCGCCCCGATGGGCAGCGTGACTAATTAAGCAATTTCTGAGCCAATCCGAACTGTGATTCGATTCCCCCAGCTTCCCTCTTCCGTATCGCAGCTACAATTTTGTTTAAACGTGGAGAGCTCCACTAATTATTTATGGCTTTCCTGATTATATATATGTATTTTTTCTGCCTTCGTTGCTGTTGTTAATTTATTTTTTATTTTTATCGCCATACAAACTTTAATTTTATTGTCCGCTCCATTTGGAAATCCGTGCAGCAGCTAATATGTCCGTATACTCGCCCTATTGTGGCCCCATTGTGGTATCTCAACTATGTGCTGAAGCTTGTTGAAGCTAGTCCTATAAAAAGTATCTTATAGGATGGGTTTCCTTTCGTGTATATACGCCTATTGATTTTTACTACATAATTTACAACCCTATACAACTTTAGTTCACGTAAGTTAGCTATCGAAATCATTAGTATATTTAGATTTTTAAGTAGATAAACTTATTTAAACTAGTTTTACATAGCTGAGATGTGTAAAGATATTTAAGAATTTTTTCTCAAGTAAGATCGTAGTTATTCATTTAAATAGCTTAAACAAAATAAAAAGTTAATAATGAAATATGAAATTATGATTCTGTTTTATCTAGCTTAACCCTTATATATTCGCTTTATACCAATTGCAAATAATCTTTTTGCTTCTCCCCATTTAATTTTTTCTATTTCAGAGTATTTAAACTTCAGTGATAGCCTCGCATAGATTTGTTCTTGTTACTTTTTTATTTCTTTTTTCTTTATGAAGTTTAGTGCTTCATTAAGCATTTCGAACAGTCTTCGACTTTTGTTTTGGCATCGTTCTGGGTGTTTCTCTTTTCATCCATTGTTGTCTTCGTTCTTTCCATTTTCATAAGCGCGTAATTTACTTAAGCTGCTTTTGGCTTAATATGCGCATTTTAATAGATTTGTTCCACTATCGTCAAGGCAATAAATTATAAAATTCCTCTGTTAACGTCCAAGTTCCAACTCGAAGCCCTCTCATATTCCCGCTCCCCCGCTGCCTTGAGCTACCTCTGCGCATGCACTTGCTGTGTTTTGCTGCCTGCCAGTTTCTGAAAGCTATTGAAAGCGGCTGAGTGCCTCTAAGATGCAACTAATGATAACGACAGAGCCGCAGTTGGGTTGTGCAGCAACTGCTTGTTGGAGGGCGGGGGCCACCACGATTAAGCTGCTTACCTGTGGGGCGTAGCTTTTGGGTGTAGCTGCCGCATCAGCGACCTCCACAGCTGACAGCTCAATGGCCGTTGCTCCCTCTCTGTGGGTGTGCGCGTGTGTGTGTGTGTGTGTGTTGGTTGTGTGTGGGTTGAGTTTGTTTTCCGTTGATTTACAGTTGGCTCCATTCATAATTATCAGCATCGGGCGGCGGCATCGTTGCGCTTTTTCACGCTTTGGCGGCTCATTAAAAACGCCGCATCGCTGCCCCCCGCTTTGCGGCCCTTCGCACATTGCCGCTGGCCACGCCCCAGCACTGCACTGGGAGTGTGCATGTGCCTGTGTGTGTGTGTGTGTCTGTGTGCGTGCTTGACATTAGAGTTTGGCACCACGGTTATAAATTATGTTTGGCTATGCGCAAGATTGATAGCTCTCCATAGGCCCGGCCAGCGCCAAATGCCGTTAGTTGTTGCGCCTTGTGTCATCTGCGCCTACATTTGCCGGCCCGCGTGTCTTGTGACCCAGTTTGGACCTTTAATTAGCATATGCAATGGCGCTGCCACGTTGCAAGCATTTGCTGTTTGCATAGGCGAGCGCGTTCCGCTAATTTTCGTGTGCCACAAATGCATCTACCTGTCCCTTACAGTCTCTCTCTCTCTCTCTCTCACTCGCGCTCGCTCTGGCTTTCCCTTTGCATATAGTCGCCGTATCCTCGCAGCGCATTTCTTAGCACTGCGAGAGGGAATTTCAAATTTGCGGTCGTTATTTCAAATGCATGCGTAACTCCCAAATTCTGGCAGCCAGCGGATTGGAGCGCTTGGGGGAGCTTAAAGATGAAGAGCTTTAGCTGGCGTGTCCTGCTCTGGAAAGACAAACAGAATGCTGAATGAATTTAAGTTATGGTGTTCATCTTAAAGTGAAGAGTTTCCCGATATTTGAATAACAACTTTATAACACTGCATATTTATATATTCTTAAGTTTTGCTAAAAACAACTGGAAATAAGTTGCCAATAGTAATGCTCCAAATACTACTGCAGAGGTCCTGCTCAATAAATTTTTCTATAAATCGTATTCAATAAAATAAACACATTTCTCATAATAACATGCAAAACTAAAACACTTTAAAATAGACGATGGATTGTAAGTGAATTTTTTGAATACTCGGCAATTTTTATTTAATAAAGTTGAAGAGCAACTTATTTAGTATACTTTTTAAAGTGTTAATATGTTCCGGAGTGCTGTAAAAGAATGTTCAAGATATTCCCACTGATACTGATTCTATAATATAAAACGACGCTTGTGAAAAATACTTCTCTTAACCGGCAACATGTTGGGAATTTTAACCAATTTGTTCCAAAATTGTGGGGTTTTGTTGTGTCAAAAAAATAACATACACTTCTAATGCTTTCTTAACTAAAAATACTACTTTTTAACTATAACAATAGCAAATTGTTTTTTTTTTGCCAAAAATTGTTGGGGCCTCGAATAACAAAGGTTCTCTTTGACGCATGACAAGAAAAAGGGCAAATTTCGCCATTAACAAACATCTGTTTTTATATATTTAGCGAAGCAACAGCTCTCATTACTCAGTAATTTTCACGCTGTTTTTCTCGGTTCCCTCTGTGGCCCTCAAGCATTCCTTGCATGCGCTGAGCCCTAATCCCAGGCCCATCCATCAACTCTCCTGCTACAAAGCAAATCCAATTCGCTTCAGGTTTAATTTTTTCGCTTTTGCTTTTGCTTTTGCTGGTGGCAATATACAACAATGGCCTCAGGTCATGCAATGGAGCCAAAACAAACCGAACTGGTCGAGTAAAGCGCTACACAAACCACTTCAATTTCATGTAATCTCTTTAAATGTGAAACAACACACAACAACACACACACAACAACAACATCACACAACACATGACAAGCTGCACTTCAATCGAGTTCTCTCAAAAGTTGTAACAAACAAATTCTTTGCGGGAGAAAATAAGAAACTTAAATGAGTTTCAATATCGTGAGTGTCTGTTGTGTCCAGTGCTCCAAAATGTCATTTCATGTACAGTTAAAAATTGTATAAATCTATTAGATGCTGTCGTTGTTGTTGTTGTTGTCGTTGTTGCAATGTCACAGTCGGCTACACTTTATTTGATTTCATTACGAACATTTTTCAGCTTTTGTTGACATAGCGCTTTAGACAGAGATAGCGAGAGCAAGAAATGTAAACCACTTTTGTTTAAACGAAATAGCAGTATGCTCCTTTTATTGCTTTTCATACACACATGCACGCATGTGTGTATGTATTTGTACAATCAAACATTGATGTCAGAATTTAATATGCTGTATAAATCGTTTTGAGCCATTGACACATTCATGCGTTCGTTTCATATTCGTAGACAACAGCCACGGATACACAGTAACAGTCACAAACAAGTGTGTGATTGCACCCAACATGAGTATGCTGGACTATGTGATATCCTATAGATCAATGTCCTTTAAACAAGCACATGCTAACTTCTAAGAGTTCTTATTTATTTCGTGAAGATCATTTTGGATAACTGAAATTATTAAATAATGAGAACTTTTCTGATATATAATAAACTAACACGGATTTTTTGTTCTATTTTTAAGTAACAAGTTTCAAGTTAAAAAACAGATGTACATATGAAAAGAATTATCCATTAGTATCGATAAAACATAGATTTTGAAGTACAGATCCATCTCTAAGCATTAAAACTCCTTATTAAAATTTGAAGCTGCCCAATATTGCGGGGTATAAAAAAGCAACGAAGAGTCGTGACATGGTCGTAATTCTCTGCTCCTATATGAAAAAATATTTATATTTACACGCAGCGCACACACACACGCACACAGCGAAACAAGTTCTTGTTTTTTATACATTTTTTGTAATTCTTTGTTTTGTATGAAAAAAATTGTTTACTCTTATTGCTTTTCGAAGCTTTTTTCATTGGTTCACATTTCATTTATTTTCACTTGCAGTCTACTGGGTGTGCGTGTGTGTGTGTTGGTGTATCTGTGTGCACTTCACAACTTAATACACTTTATTATTGAAAATATTTTTTATTACCAAGTGGGCTGTGTGAAGCGCTTTCCCAGAATTTGGCCCTGACACGCGGCGCATAGTTTCCCCCACAGTTTCTTGTTGTTGCTGGATGTTGCTGTTGCTGTTGTTGCTTGGCGCATTGATTTGCTGCACTCGTTCCATGAAATACAAATACCGAGTACAAAGCACTTCTCTCAACATCATCGAACTCTGCCCCATTATAAGCATACAATTTATTTCTTTCTTTTTTTGTAATACCCTTGAAGAGGGTATTTAGATTTAGTCAAGAAATGTGAAACGCATTAAAAAAGCATGTTCTTCAGTCATATTCTATTAAAGTCCTTTAATTGGAAGCTTTCTTGAGAAAACCTGGCATATATCAGTTACTTTTCTGCAGACCCGATTTCTTAAAAAACTTATTGGTAGTATGAAAAACCTTTTATGTGTACAGTTTTGAAGAAGAGACCCAAGTTCTTGTATACGTTAAATGCCTTTGGCAAGGGTATTCAATTTTCGCCGCTCCGTATATTACTGGTTCTTCCTCATTTTAATGTTTTCCTCTGCTCGGATTTTGATATTCATGTTGCATGTTGCTGACTTTTGAAGTTTTGGCAAGTGGAAACTTTTTCTGATTATTATTTTTTGGGGTTTCGTACTATTTTGTTTTATTTTTGTCCATTGTTAATTTTTTCTTCGTTTTTTTGTTGGGTCCCAATTTGTTTATTTTAATTTAAATTTTTTGTTTTATAGGATATTCAGGGAATTTTATCTGCACTGATTATTGCTCAAAGTTTTTGTAGGTTATATGTTTGTTTTTTATTTCCTTTTTTTTTGTGGATCTTTATGCAAATGACGTTTTGAGCTTCTTTAATGAAGTACGTTTTGTGGCCGGCCAATTCATTCGACGGCGCCCATTCAATTGAATTGTGCGTGTGCCACGCCTCCCACCACCCCCCAAGTTTCTGTTCCAGAGCGCATAAATTATGTGCCCGCTTCTCGCTGCCTCATTTGGCAAAGTTTCTAAATATAAATATACATACGCAGAGGATTCGCTCGATTCGTTGCTGTGTGCGTCAGTTTGATAAATGATATCAATTTCTTATGAACTCTCCAGAACACAAGTAGTATAGTATTTTCTATAGGCGTCAAAGTTTGTTTTCCGAACGTTTTTTCGTTTTTGCCTCATTTTGTTTGTTGTGTTGCGTTGTGTCTGCTGCTCAACTGTCGTCATTCTGCCAATTTGACACTTTTAACGGCTGCGCACTTGAAATTCAAATGCTCCCCGGCGCTTGACAGTTGAGCATATGAATTTTTAATGGGGCATGTGGCAGGCTTTTCGGGGCACGCGAAATCTACATATGGTTAAGCTTATCAATATGCTAATCGTTCAACTGTATGTGCCAGAGTGTGTCCCATAATGGGTATGCTAAGTAAGGTACTCAGGTGGATTCTGGTCGTTAGCAGGTATCCGCAATATGTTGGCTCTTTTGCCTTTTTCTTTTCCATCATCCGGAAGAAAGGGGTTTTCGTTCTTTGGCAAAATTGCTATAAATAAAATGTATTAATTATTAATGAGCAAATTTCACTCTAAAGCTATAATTAGTGAAATTACATTTTGTTATTGAAAATTATAGCAGCAAATTAAAGTTTACATTTAGTTTTTGCTACATTTTCATCACTTCTCTTAGCTTATGCATAGATTTCGCATTTAATAAGAAATGACTTTGAAACCATCGTTGATTCTCTTTAATGTTTACATTGCAAATTCAAATTTGCATTAACTGGAAATTTAGTTTGGAATTTACATACATTACATATTTTAATTTGCATTTATTTGAATTTATTTGTTACGATTTTCGGTCTGTTTCCAATTCCATAGTCAGTGCTGTTTAAAGTTAGTTAGTTGCTCTTCTCTACTCAATGTTGAGCATCGTTTTAAAAATACCTTCGACTTTAAGCCTAATCAAATCAGCCATATTAGCTGCCAACTTTTACCAATTTCTCATAAACTAACATTTCTAACGAGCCAAAAATTAAGAAAACACAACAAAAACAAAATGGGCAACTGAAACAGAACATTTTGATGTGTGGCCAGTTGGCTTCCAGGCCGCCGGCTATTAGCCCAGAAAAACACACATAAAGAGCTGCAACACATTAGCCAGAAACGAAACGAGACCCAGACCCACCAAGTAGCCAGACGACAGACGACAAAAGCAACCAAAAAAAAAAAAAAAAAAAAAAAAGCCGCCAGCCAAAACAGTTCCCAGAGTGAGGTCTGGACATATGAAGAGCGGGGCAGCGAACTAGAAAAACTTTTGGACGCTAATCTATAATGCTGTCAGCCATTAAACATTAAACAACTGAAAAACCAAATTTGTAACTCATTAAAAAAACGAAACGAAACTAGCTGAAAGTGAGTCGAAATGACTGATAAATGCCACTCGGCTGCTCTCTCGGCTGTCTCATTTGGGCTGCCAAATAATATTTAATTATAAACAAATAAACGCAAGTCGAACAACTCTCGAGACCCAGGGGCAACTCAATGGGGTCGTATCTATGTTGTTTCTATCTTTCTTTCATTTTTTTTCTTGTATTTTTTTGGACTGCTGCTCGTAAAAGGTGCAGAGTGATTAATTATATGTCAGAGGAATTAAATCAAATATTTGAGTTGACACACACTTACACACCGAAACGAATGGTCTCTCGAGCTCGGCGGCTTATCTGTCTATACAAAATCACGAAATGCAAATAAAAATGACTTAAAAATGCCATAATAATTTTCCGAAGCGTGCATGAAAAATTGAAAAACCAACGAACAAAGTAAAACAGAGAGCGCAGCCCAAAAGATAACAAAATTCTCAACCTTTTTCGCTGTTAGACCAGGCAGGAAAGCAGGCAGCAAGTATGCGATAGGCAACGACGGAGCTGGGCAGCCAGGCAGGCAGTCATGAAAACAAAAAAAACAAAAAAAAAGAAGGAAAACATTAGCATATATCAATGCCAAATGCAAATAAATCATCAATAACATTTCTTTTCCACTTATGCACCACTTACAGATACTTAACCGCGAAGACAGAGACCGTGCAGCGACTGCAGCTGCATTTATTTCCATCTACTTCTTCATTTTGGACCCAGGAGCGAGAGTTTTATCATATGCCTGGAAGCATTCGGAACGGCGCCTTTTGCATAAATTGACGCCACGCGGATAAGCCGAAAGGGGAGCGGGCGCTGTGTAGGAGGAAAAGCCGAAATGGAAAGGCAAACACAAAGCAATTTTATGCGTTTTTAAAATGCGTCAATTGACTGAAACAACAAAAGCGCGTTCGGGTGTCTGCCGTTGCTCTTAAATTCGAAAGAAACGCATGTGAGCACGTTTTCCAGCTGAAAAGGGAGCCGGCCGCACAAATCAAATACCCGCCATATAAGCATATCGAATAGGAACCGCAGGACGAAGACGTTGCCGATAAGAAGGCGAATACGAAGGCTAAGGCTAAGGCACAGACGTGGGCCGAGGCGAAACACTTGATGGTTTGTTGACGACCAACAAAAAGTTGTTGAGCGTGTAAACATTGGCAGCATAAAAAGGAAAAAGGAAAAGGGAAAAGCCAAGACAGCAGGCAGCACAAAGGGCGACGGAAGGAGCACCGAGCCACATTTATAAATGCGCTACAGTTACAAATTGTAGCCACAGCTGTGCGTGTGTATACGCGTCTGTGTGTGTGTGTGTGTGTGTGTGTATGTGTATGTGTTTGCAGCACATGTGCTGTAAACCATTTATAAATGTAACAAAAAGCAGACACAGCCAGTTGGGCGCAAGTGCAATGCATAAATATAAACAAAGTTACAAGCTGAGGAAGGAGCTAAACAAGATACAACAAAAGCAACAACGTCAACACCAACAGGGGCGCTGTGCGCTATAAACAAAACCAAAAAAAATCAATAATCTAAAGCGCCAACGAATTACATTCGTATCTGCACGATATCATTTTGAAAGAAAAAGTACAATAAAAAAAATTAAAATAAAATCGTTCAACTCAAGCAATTGTATCTGCGAGATACATTAGCGCCGAGGGTGTGTCGCGAACGTTAACAAGCACTACGCGGCGTGCAGCGCCTAAAATAAGCGAATTTATGTGCCAAAAATGCAATTTGAAGGCGTAGATACATTTATAGCTACAAGATACAATTGTGACAAGTGCAGCTTGAAAGAAGGACAGTCAAATATCGAAACAAATAAAGTGCTCAAGTAAATTTGTGCCAAAAGATACATTTGTATCTGTGGAATTAAGAGTATAAAAGCTCAACAAAGCAGCATTTCAAGTGTATTTTAAACAGTGTGATTGTACAACAGTCTTGCACCTGTTCTTTATTTAACCACAAAATCAGTAGGTTAAGCAAGCAAAATTTAATGCAGGCTTTTGTAGTCACACCAGCAGCGCCAATCGCCAGTCGAAAATCAAACACAAAATCCAACGAAAATCTCTAACGCATTTTCACCTGATAATTCAATTTTTTTTCCTCCTGTTCAATTCATTTGCAGATAATTCACAATTGGCGCCAACGGAGCCCCACAGTCAAGCAACAACAAATGGAACATGTTGATGCCGGTGCTGGAATACAACAAACACATTGCCAAAATACCAAATTGCAAAATGAGGTCGCTTAGAGCGTGGACGCAGCAACTGCTGCTAATGCTGCTGCTGCTTTTTGGCCACAGCGACGTCACTCGGGCGCTCGACAATGCGGCCAACAGCGGGGCCGGTTCCGGCACTGGCGCCGCTGCGGCTGGTGCGGGGGCCACGGCGTTGAGCGGGCCGCCGGGCGCTCTCAATGCCAATCTCACGGATCTAGGCAGTCCCGGTGTGTATAATTCGACAAATGGTTTAATGCTAATTACATGTAGAGCTGAGCTGTTTAACTGTGAATTCCCCAACCAAATTTGAGGCGACGCCGCCATTTTGGCAATTTCATGTTGTGTGCTTTTGTGTGGGTGCGCGCGCGCGTGTGTGTGTGTGTGTGTAAATTTCTTGCGCGCATTTCCGGCTTCCGTTTCCGCTGCTGGCCAGTTGGCTTGGCAAAAAACTATTAGCCACTTTTTGCTAAATAGCCACGCCCAGTCACCCCAACTCTTATATACTTAACAGCTATGCTAGACACACACACACACACTCTGGCAAAGCACTAAGCATCAATTAACCCAATTTTCAGAATCCATTTTCACCTGACTCGGGCACTGCTCTCTGAGCTTTAGCTTTTCTCTACACTTTTCGAGCTGCACTTCCTTCATGTTTTCTTTTATTTTATGTTTTACTCTGTTTTTTTTTTTCTTTCTGCTACTCCCATAGGGTATGTAGTAGTGTTTTTTGCCTTGCTGCCCTTTTACCATTCAGTACAATGTTTTTAGGATTTTTTTTAATACCCTGTGCTTGCGGCTGACTCTCAGAGGGAAAGCATTTTATGTTATTGACCAATTTCAATTTCAAAGAATTTTATAATATATAATAGTTAGATGTTATTGGATTTGAACTTAAGATTAAGATATTTCCAATATTTTATATAATTGAACAATCCTATGGGAGGCATCCAGGCTTTAGGTTTATTTAAGACCTATGACACGCTAACTCTAACTGGGTGTCTACTAGTCGGGCACAATCGACTCGAACACAGTTACTCTGCTGCACCACTAGCAAATCCCAAGTGGCGACGTCGCCGTTGGCCAAACTTTAATCCCAGAAACACCTTCTATACATAGTACATAACGTGGTTTGCCTGCCCGCGGCAGCTCCTTCTGGTATTTTCCTCTCTCTCTCTTTTGCAGGCGCTGGCGTATTTTGTTGTAGTTTGGTTTTGGTTGGATCTGGAGGATTGGATCGGGACGCCCTCTTGAAAGCTGCCAACAATGATTATAATTAATCTATTGATTTTAAATTGCAGCTTATTGAATAATTCACATAAATATTACAATTAATTTTTTTCAGTATTTAATATTGCATATTTAAATAACTATAAACGAAAGTTTTTGTTGAAAATTCCGTTTATTGTTAGTTTTTTTCTCCACTCAGCCAATGGAGCTCATTACAAATTGATGAGCTCTTAATCAACAACAAATATTTTTAATAAATTTAATTTCAACATGCATTTTTATTACAGATTTCACAGTTTTTGATTTTGCATTTAATCATAAATAATTAATTTTTACATATTTCACAGGTTTTTCTGTTTCTATTTATCCAATTATACAATTGACAGAATAATTTTTTGCCGCGACAGAATAGTTTTTACAACATGCGGGTGACTTTGGCCCGGACAGCTGGAATAATTATTGTTCAACAGCCGCTTGATTGATTTGCTAGCCAGCATTTAACACCCCGTGCATTTAAGAGGCAGCTGCTGAAGATATTCCGGGAACATTGAGAATAATGTGCCAAGTGGTGAGTTTTTTGGGTGCGCCCCTCAGCAATTTTTAACCGAAATTTGACATACATTCATGTAGGTGGCGGCGACTTGCTCAACCCATACGGGCTGGACCTACTCTGAATTCGGGCAACTTTATGAAAGCAAAATTAAAGCCACATTGGTAAAGCTTCAAATGGAGGAGGCATGTGTAATTTACGCATATGCAAATACATTAAATAGTTTTTTTCAAATATTAAATTAATGAATACGAAAATGTTTGTATATTATAATAATTGTTGAGTTTTAAGTTCAATATTAACATATTTAGTTAATATTTTTAACACTATATATTTGATAATTTGAAATACCTTAATTAGCTTTAATGTTCAGTAAGATTGTTTTTTTTTATTTGTGACTTAAACGACATGACATTCTTACTGTTTGTATTCCTGTACTTTATTATTTAAGACTGGAAGGTTTTTTTTCATATTCTGGAAAACGTCGAAGAAGCTAAAGTTAACATACGCACTTATAATGTTATACGTTGTTTTTTGTTCTATACATATATATAGTAATAAATAAGTTATCAAAGAAAAATTGTATCTTTTAGTTTACATTACGAATAAAAAGATTTTGTTATTATACTTGTTCACAAAGATAAAAGAGTATATTGGGGGTGTGTAGTGTCCGTCTTGCTGTCTGTATAAACGCAATTTTTTTCGCCGCTATTGAAGCTAGAGACTTGAAACTGTATACTCGTGTATACCCGCGTCAGAAAAAGTGTTAAGATTTTCTTGCCACGCCCACTGCTAGGCTGGCAAATCGATAACATGATGATTGAAAACTAATACGCCTGGTTCCGGATTCTAAAATTTAAAAAACAATAAACAAATTTTTTTCAAAAAGAGTTTTTCACAAAAAATTCAAAAAAAAATTTCCTTTCAATAATGTATATATTTCAAATACAGAATCAATCTAGAAGTAAAACCATGGAGAAAAGCCATCAGATGTGAAAATCGGTTCAGTTTTGACAAAGTTATGGGCGTTTGAAATATGGGAGCTTTGGATCCGAGGGCTTTACATGTCAAAATGTTTGTAAATTTTTGCATGGTTTTTGACAAAAAATTTGACCCCTCAGAATCGGTTTTAATGTTGTTTTTTATACTAATTGTGACCACCACAATCGATTAAAAATAGAAATTCCGGATTCTAAATTTTGAAAAAAAAAATTTTTTCCAAAATGAGTAAGGGGGGGTACATGCTTTTTTCCCCAAAAAATTCGAAAAAAATTTACTTTCAATAATGCATATATTTTAAATGCAGATTTAATCTAGAAGATAAACCATGAACAAAATGCCATCAGTCATCAAAATCGGTTTAGTTTTAACAAAGTTATGGGCATTTAAAATATGGGAGCTATGTATCCGAGGGCTTTACATGTTAAAATTTTTGTAAATTTTTGCATGATTTTTGACAAAAAATTTGACCCCCTCAGAATCGGTTTTAATGTTGTTTTTTATACTAATTGTGACAGCCACAATCGATTAAAAATACAAATTCCGGATTCTAAATTTTGAAAAAAAAATTTTTTCCAAAATGAGTAAGGGGGAGGTACATGCTTTTTTCCCCAAAAAATTCCAAAAAAATTTATTTTCAATAATGCATATATTTTAAATGCAGAATCAATCTAGACGATAACTCATGGAGAAAATGCCATCAGACGTGAAAATCGGTTCAGTTTTGACAAAGTTATGGGCATTTGAAATATGGGAGCTACGGAATATATACAGTGAACGAGTATTACGCAGTCGGCTACGTCCGACTGCAACGTTCTTACTTGTTTCGTGTAAATTAATCCGTACAATCAAAAAAGAAAATAAGAGTTAAATAAATGAATTGTGTATTTATAAAAAATGGCGTTTTTTTTAAATAAATTAGTAATATCCACGGCTGCTAAAATTAGAGAGATACTCATATCCTATATGATATTTTTTTAAGAATCTACTATATATATTAATTTAAAAATACTTATTTTCATAATTATGTTCTTATTACGTATTTTCAAAAATATGTTTTTATTTCCCAATATGCATTTGCATTTTACAGTTTAACATTCAAGTGTTTGCCAGATTTTGGATGCACAGAGTATATGATAAATATTTAGAAATAAATCGATCCTAATGTCCAAATCTATTATGAGATTCAAGATAGCTCTCGTTTTTCTTACGTTATTCCTAGTATGTTTAGCGATTTCTTCTGACGTTTCACTCGTCGAACGGGGTGGGCAGGAAGTCGACTGCAGGCAAATGCCTTTATAAAGATAACGCGCGGCCTACGCGACTGCAACGGAGAGAAACGTGTTTGAAGCCAACTTTTAGTTCAGCCTTTCAGCGTGTTTTTGTTGCCTGAGATACGGATTTTATGCGTTCGCTGCAACTTGAAAGCCAAACAAGGCAAAGAGATCGAGTGGAACGAAAGTGTTGATAAGGTAAGACCAAGAGATAAAGTCAATCAATCAGTTGAGACAGCGTCTTTTTAAATTGACTTAATTATCTAGACGAGAGACTAAAAATAGCTGACTAACAACGAAATCGGTAACTTAATATGCCAATTGCCTGGGAACAAAGCAACGACTTGGCTTATGAACATATTTAGAGCGCTTTGACACGACTTTGAATAGGTTTTATTAACAAATTATACAAAATATTTGGACAGCGAAACAATTTGCTGTGAATGACAACAAAAGAGCGAGTATTGAGTTTCAATGGGCATTCAATACAAACTGGTTTACGGACTTATCGCAGCTGCTTTTTGTGTGTTAAGAGCATTTCAAAATTTATTGTTAAATTAGCTTGAAAATTGTCTGATCAATTTTCTAAGCCAAAACTTGGCAAATAGCCGTAACTGCAGAAATACACGAAAACTTTCACGCAGCGTCCTTTCAACTGCCAAACTCAAAACTTGCATCCAAACAAATAGCTGGCCATAAGAAGTTGTTCAAATATTTATTTACTTTTTCAAGTTGTTGTTTCTTTCTTTACTCGCCCCCTTTTGTTATGTATAAGTCCTTGGGCAAAAGTTGTCAGCTACTTTTTGCACCTGCTTTAAGTTGCGCTGCTGCAAAACTAATAACAAATCTTTTCATTAGTTGCCTTAGACAAGTTAGTTAAAAAAGTGCACTCTTGGCAAACAAATTGGAGTCTATATACTTATAGAAAACAATAGAGCAGAACAATGAAAAAAAAAAAAACAAAAAAATTGTCTAAGCCAATAACCAGCAGGCAGCTGGCAGAAGAAAGCCACAGTTGGAGTTCGAAACTGGCTGCAAGTTGGCTAAAAGTTGTTGCTACCCTAAGCATAATGAAAACATAACATTTAGTTAGCACTCGTATTTGTCTAAGGCACACAGAAGGGAAGCGCGGCAGATGGCTAGCAGTTTTCCATTAATAACTCAAAAATGTTTTGGCTTATATAAATTCAGCACACCTTTTAACGTACTCTGGGGACGCCAGCTTGCAAGTGTCCTTTAAAAAGTTTTATTTTTCCTATATTCCTCTTCTGCTTTTTTCATCGTTTGTTGTGCAAAACAAATCAAAGGAGTTGGCAAGTTGCTTTGCCATTCTATTGAGTTGTTGGCAGGGGGCGGACAGTACAATGACTCTAACAACAACAAGGACAAGTCATGACAATGGCAATTAAAGCAACAACGTTGGCAACAGACAAACTTTGGCCATAAAAAAAAAGAACGTTAAAAACAAAAGAAACAACAGCGACAACTATGGCCAAATGGGTAAAAACTCTCGTAATAAACGAAAATTATGATGATTTTCTATTTGCCATCGCGTTTTACAAAATCATTTCCAAAGCCCAAGCGCGAAAACAAAGCACCATAAAACCAATTTGACAAAGAAACCGAAAAGACAAACACCGAGTGGAAGAGAGACGCAGATTAAGACGGAAACCCCCAACAAAAAGAAATGAAATGACAGGAAAATATATATTAAATGATAACAACAATGTTTATTGTCGCAAGTGCGTTAAGTGAAATCATTAACAGCTGGCTTAGCTTACACTCTTTATAAAAATATTGTCTTGGAATGCTCCAGGAAGTTAAAAAAGAAATGAATTAGATAAGTACAAGAAAAATCTTCAAATTTTTATTGTATTAGATAAGTTTATAAGGTTAGGGTCATGGCTGCCTAAAAATGTCTAGAAAAAATTCCAAGACGCGTACTTATTAAACTAATGATACAAAGGTCACAAATAACGTTCAATAATGCAACGTTAATCTATAGTAAAAAAAACAAATACAAATAAATAAATACATCTAGATCTTTTTGCTTTTCGGGTCAGTACGGCCTAGAATTTATAATATAATATTTGAAAGTGCGTAGGTGTTTTACAAAATTCCTTTAAAATGGATGTAAATAATATACCTGAAGGGGGTAAACTTAAGTGCTGTTCTAGAGTGTTGACAGAATTGGCTAATCGACCGAAAAAGATTCGATATAGCTCGATCCGGGAGGCACGACGATCCCTCGTCGACTTCTTTATCTATATGATATTTGTGGCGCTGGCCTCATATGGTAAGCTATCATTAGGAACTACAGGATAGCGCTAATCCGGGCAGCCTGCAGTGACGCGTACAACTAGCAATAATAGCATGTACTATTATAACGACTTTATTGACCGCCATGTGGCTAATCGTCGAACGATCATAGAGCCTGGCTTAATAAACCGATTCATTGAAATTGACTCGTTGAACAAATATTGGGATTTTATTTTGCACACTTTCCTCCCGTTTCTGAATGCTGGCGACTTTAAGGTGGATGATCTAGACTCCATTTACCACTTTGCCAACGAATCAAAGGAGTTCGCCGAAATGGACTGCATCGCCAATCGGACGGTAATGCACGGCAATGTGCTGCTCGGAGCTCCACGTCTCAGGCAGATACGGGTAAAAAGAGGGGCCTGCCAGGACAACCCAACCTTTTCCAAATACATGCGCATTTGCTATGCCCCGTACACCTGGGCCAATGAAAACCGTGGTAAATACGGTGACCTGCCATGGGTTAGCATATGGGAGGACAATGCGACACCGATCTTCGGCACTATTGAAGTGTATTTGGGCGCCGGCTACATGAAGAGCTTTAGCTATAACAACACAGAGAACGTGAAGCTGGTTGAAACCCTACGCGACCAAAAGTGGATCACTCGTGGCACTCGGATATTCATACTCGAGTTCAACTTGTACCACATGCAAGCGCATCTTTTCGAGAGCGTGCAGTTAGTAGCGCCCCAAGCACGATTTATGCCACCTTGCAGGGACGAGAACCTCCTAGCTTTTCTTTAGAATTAACTAAGTCTATACAACTTCAATTACTTTGTCTGTCCATTCAATCAAGTTGCTGGATATTAATCTGGAGGCAATATTTATTAATTTCTGCTAGTAATTAGTTTCCCCTCGACTCAAGTCTTCGAATAGAATCTATCTATCTATAATCCATTTTTGGATTATATGCAGCATATTGGCGGGTAGTTTTATCCGTACCCGTCTCCATTATTCATAAAGGAATACCATATTTTCTAGTCATTTATTTACTATATAAGCATAATAGAATAAAGCTTTTAGACAATTGAACAACGAGAATCTGGATTCGAATCCCAGGCTAGTATATGGATGTAATGCTTGTCTCAGCCAAAGGCCACACCAGCCAGTGCTATTAACAAACTTTATTGCCACATCCTTTACTATAATAATAACAATTATAATAATAAGAATATAGCTGCTATAGGAACAATAAGTCAAAAACAAACAGCTTTAATTTGATCAAAAATCTAAAATGTATCTGCAAGGGTATCTAGACTTCGGCACGCCGCAGATACCTATTCTCCCCCGTTGTATATGTTATTGGTTATAGATTAACCTCCCCCTCCCCCACAGGCTGCTGGTGGAGCGCCCGCCAACTGGCGGATTTGTGCCCAGCATTTATTTGCATTCATTTCGACGCGACACATTCTTCACCGATCCCAGCTTGACTATGGCGATTATAACGTGCGCCTACTATATCATGGTCACACTGTTTCTTATAAGAGATATTTTGCTTATCCGTAAAATCGGTTTTGGTACTTACTTAAGCTACATTATGAATTTCACGGACTTCCTGTGCTATTTGGTGAGTAATGATCCCATAAGTAAATATAGTTCCGATCAAGACTAAGAGCCTCATCAATTTAGCCACGACTATTATTCTGTCTGTTTCTATAACTTATCTTAAGACTTTCTGTTCTTTCTAATTGCAACTTTTGTCCCTCAGTGTTCATACACAATGTTGGTGTTCCATATAGGAAATCAGTTCTACATTGAGCGTATAATGAAGGATGCGCGCAAATGCAACAAGTTCATTAATCTAGACTGGGCTTGTACGCTGTCAATGATATATAACAATGTAGCTGGTCTAGTCATATTTTTGGTCTGGATACGCGTGCTTTCGTTTATGGTATTTAATCGAACAATGGTGGTATTTGTAAATGTGGTCCATAAGGTGCGTGAGTTTGATCGTTGACTTTATGTAAATCTGGCTTTATTTAAATCTAGCTGTAAATATATCATTAAGCAGCTCATTGCTTAACTTAGGCAATAACAGTTTATGCATGCTTATTAGATAATAGCAATAAGTTAAGCTTTCATTTGAATATTTTTCAGTTCAATTCAAATGTCTGTCCGTGGCAAGTCGATCAAATCTATATATTTTAAGCTGTTATTGTACTGAGAACGAGTATGGCGCAGTCGGTTACATCCGACCGCTTTCAGTTATTTCTCGTTTTACTTATAATTTAATGTTTGGTGTTTGCACATTTATTTTTAAGTGGAACCCTCCAGCTCTGCATTTCCATTCCTAAACTCTCATATTTCCCCATTGTTCTTGTTTTTTTAGAGCACCAACGAAATGATTGGCTTTCTTTTAATGTTCCTGGCCGTCTTTATGGCCTATGCGCAGTGTGGCATGGCGTTCTTTGGGGGCAACGATTTACTTTTTTACTCTCTGCCAAACGCACTGCTGACCATGGTACGATTTGTTGTTGGCGACTTTTGCTACGCGGATCTGCAGAATACTTACCAAATGAAGTCCCGTCTTTATTATATATCGTTCGTAATTGTGGTCTATACGATGCTGATTTTCAGCTTTCTGGCCATCGTGAACAGCACGTACGATGAGGTCAAAGCCGCGGCGATGACACGACCGCCCAAACTGGCCCTTACCATTCGTTTGTGCTTCAGAAGCATTTACCATCTGCTATACTGGGTCGTCAGTGGCAAGCGCAAGCGGGCCGCAGAGTACGACAAGGATATGAAGGGTGAACTGGAGGCCGATGAGCGCGTGAATCCCCAAATGGCGGCCCTCATGGCTGCCAAGCGCAGGGAAGCTCTCCAGTGAGTCACATCTTGCCCCCTTTTAAGAACTTTACCCGAACTCAATTTGTTTTTAATGCAGAAATCCTGTTACTCTGTCGCAAGCCGAATATCTGCCCGATCGCATGCAACGGTGGGTGGCGCATTAATTGACCAACTATTCGAAAATTTTGACTATTGACCAACTGTTTTGCAGTACTGAAGATCGCATTAAGGCACTGGAGGAGATAACTGGCCCAGTGCTGCAGCGCCTTCTTAACTATTATAATGACTTGCGTGTGAGTCATGGCCACGCTCGAATTCGCACGGAACATGAGCGAGAAAAGATTGAAGAAAAAAAATAAGGAAGAAGTTATCAATAATAGAGAAGTTATCAATAAGCCAAAAGCCACAATCAGCCTATTTGAATACCCTTTGGTATTTTAATTGAATTGAACTTAACATTTGAAATATTTATTCGTTGAGTTTTTGAAGATAAAACCATCTTGTGTTTAAAATTATTGTTAAGCCCCTCACTTTAGTATGCTAACAGAAGACCAGAAACCAAATAAACCTACTTTAAAAAAATTTGCCACTAATATGCTGAGCTCATTATGCGCTTTGTAATCTCAGTTTCCGTGCAATAATGCTTATGAGTAAAAATAAAATAATAATGCGGAATTGGAACGGAAGAAGGAAATGCCGCACAAACTGAAATATGAAAGCGCAAATAATGTTTAAACAATTTGTTGTCGTTTCGTCTCATTAAATGGCCAGTCGCCAAGTGGAGCCAGAACTCCCCCACCCCCCTCTTCAACTCCCGATTGGACGCCCGCCTCCGTCTGGACTTTGGTTGTCGTTATAATTTGCAAAACTGCGCACAAAAGAAAAAAAGGAGAGTAGAACGGAAAAACAACAACAAAAAAGGAAAGAAATTAGTAATAAAATGAAAAGCAAAGTGAAATGGCCGGAGGAGTCTGGGCGGACAGCGAGCAACTTGTTGCTCCATGTGCTGCACAGGAGCAGGATGCCACTTCTCGTTGCCAGGCATGCTAGTGATTTCCTGCGAGGAGTCGGCGGTGGCAGCGGCTTTAGCTTTGGCGTTGCCAACTTGCAACTGGCGGCCGACGCTTCCTGCAGCATCCACATTCCCAGCGCGATATTATTATTGCTCTTGTCTTCCTTTTTTTTACACACGCCGAGAGGGTATTATCATTTGATCACGAAATGTGTAACGTTTTTTACTTGTACTACAGGACAATTATATATCTTGTAAATATATTGATCTTTCGCAAGCAAGTTTTCTTGGCTTATACTTATTTTTGCAGGAATATTTACAAATTTCGTTGTTTTTAACAAATTCAGTTTTTTAGCTTTGGCGTAAAGTTTGTAAAAATTCGATGACAATCGAGTATTTGTCATTATCTAATTAAAAAATCATGAGAATCAAACGAAAAGTTTTGTGGATTAAAATATATAAATATAAATCTGGGAAGTACGTTAATTATTCGATACCCAAATGTAAGCACTCTGTCAAAACTCATGCAGATACTATTATAATTTTGCTATAAAATTGCAAAGGAATATTTCCTTAAGGTATAAGTACTTTTGATCGGCACAGTGAGGTGAATTGATTTAAATTTTTACGTCTGTTCATTCGTTCTATGCAATTTAAATCATCTGTGGATCGAAAATTACGATTTCTATGCTTTTCATCAAATATTCTTACTATCATACTACTTATTCATAGAAACACTCGGCCAAGTATTTTGTAGCAAATATATCTTACAGAATATGCCAGCAAGGGTATTTAATCGGTCCTTCAAAGCTTGCTGTTATTTCTTGTTACTGTATTTTTTCTTTTTTTTTTTGTTATTTGCCGTTCGAGAAAAATGATTATTTTCATTCTAGAAGTCGTGTGGCAAGTGGCGAGTCCGTTGCCCGCCCGTTGCCCGCCTTCGTCTTGCCACTTGAATGACTCATTAAAAGTGATTTCATTTTTAAAAACATTTTTCTCGCTGCGGTTGCTGACGGCACCGTCGGGCTTAGCGCCTTATCAGCAGTCTGAGCCCAGTTCGCTTGCCCCCATTCTTCGCCTCTATCTCCGTCTCTTTCGGCGCTCCTTGCGATGTCTTTTATTTAATTTACTTGGAGTTTACTTTTTTAATTCGCTTAGCTACTTTTGGCTCCGCTTTCTGCCTGGCCTCGCCGTATCGCTTCCTTTGTGCGTAAATCCTTCACCGAGAAAGGGACATTTGCCTGCCAGATAAACGCTCTGAGTCAGTCGGAGTTGCTGCTGCTGTCGTTCTCGTTTTTGCTGTTGTTGTTGTTGCTGCTCGTCCAGCTGCCTAAACGACTTGACAGTTACTTTACGTAATAGGATACAAAATTGCATTGCTGCTGCCGCTGTTGATGTTGATGTTGCTGTTGCTGTTGCTGCAACTGGAACATCAGCAACAGCCACTTGAATGTCGCTTGTTTGCCTTTTGTCAGCTTTTTTACCTAATTCCCCAGATTAGCTGCATTATGCGCCACGCTGGGCGCATAATAACAACCAGCCCGGCCTAACGCCACGCCCCCCCCCCCACGCCGCCCATGTTGTCGCCGTGGTTGCAGTTGCCGTTGCATATGTGAGTGCCCACTTGAGCAGCAACTGCAACAGCAGCAGCAGATGCGATAAGTGATGACTACAAAATGGACTAACGCACAACACGATGCGACCTGCCCTTCGGGGTGGATTTGGTTACGGTTGCCACTTAAATTCACACGCACTGAAAAAAATGCAATCAAAAGTGTTGCAAGTGTTGAAAATTTATATTTTTTTAAATTGAAAATTAATTAAATGAAATTATTACTTCAGTAATGATTATAGGTTAATAGAAATAGAAAACATAACACAAACAAGTGAAGTTGCAATCGACTCGATCTTTAGATAAAGTCTTCATAAAACTGTCTCCCATATTTGGTGCGATCTTAAGAGGAGGTCATCGGTAATCTATCTGCAAAATTTAACTAAGCTGTCTAAAATTGAGGAAGATTCATGTGACGATTGCGTAGCAAAAAATCTTAGCACTTTGTCTGGCACGGGTATACACGAGTTCATATACCAAAATTCAAGTCTATATCTTCAATAGCGGCGAAAAAACTGCGTTCACATGGAGAGGTGGACGGCCATTGCCCAAGCCCAATAAACTCTTTTGACTTCGGGAGCAAGTATAAAAATCACTTTACTTGCACATGCATCAAGAATTTAAACAAAAAAAAATTAGACTTAAAATGTTGATTGATAAGTCAATTAACAAATTGACCTCTAAAGTTAGTTATTTATTTATTTGTTTGTTGCATTTGCTACCAACAAATCAAAAATAACGTCGTTGATGGTTCTTTTATTTGATTAATTTATCAAATGCAGAATATATCACATGCATTTAAATAGGGTATCATGAAGTCCGGTGGGAAGCTCTTTTATTTATATGCAAACTACATTAAACGTAGCTTCAGGGTATCTTGAAGTCCATCACTTCCGATGACTTCCTTATTATTTGTCTATCATCGCAAGAGGTTACACTTGACACCCAACGGACTTCATTAGCGGCGAGCCAGTAAGTTAATTTTTCTCAGTGCACACACGTGAACACACTCACACACACACACATACACGATTACCTTTCATTGCAGTGGGCGTTTGCCAGTGGCCAATAAATTTCTATTTAGCCATGGACAGCGACTGCAATAGGGGCAAGCAGTAACGGGTGGCGGCGCAGGGGCGGGGGCAGGGGCAGGGGCTAGGTACTAACTAACGGCTACTGTCAGGCCGCGAGCGGAGCTCCAATGAAGCGGCACGTGGAAATGCTTATAATTGCATCCGCGGCTCCCTCCGGTGCAGGGGCTGGGGCCGGCACGGGGCACATGCAGCAATAATTTTGACGGTTGATTGATCAAAGCAGCAGCCGGCGATGCAATCGTTGTTGTTGTTCCCGTTGTTGTTGTTGTTATTGACTTGTTTTTATTTTGGTGTTCAACAGAAGAGCAACAGCAGATAGCTGCTTATTTACTTAACTTGGCAACAGCTATTTTACATGGCTCTTATGCATCGAGCGCGAACTGCAGAGTTGAGGGTTGTTGCAAGATACAATTTACAAGATACAGATACGGATACAGACGTATCGGCAAGTAACTGCCACAACAGCTGACTCGCTTAACTGGCCCTCTGTCGCTGTGCCTCGACTGCGCTCAGCTGCAATAAATCAAATTTTAAATCGCCTTTGAGCCAAGTTAAATTGCCAGCCGGAAGCCCGAGATGCGGGAGTAACAATCCATTATTGATTGCAGACCATACAACAGTTTATCAATAGTTTGAAGAAAGTTTTTCCGCTAACTCAAGTACAATGTATCCACGGATTTGTAACTTAGCCAATTGCAAAGAATCCATTTGTGATGGCTAAACCATGGCCAAAAAGAATGTTAAAGTAACATAATTACTGTGGATTTTAAAAGATCGCTTACAATTGGCGTTATCAGGTAGTACGCCTTGAATAATAACGGTGACAAACTGTATATAAGTAGTTTATACACCCAACGAATAAGTCAAGAATTTTGTACTTTTATTCGCCTTTCCAAAATTTTTCATAATTTTATTCTCTCTTAAAAAGAGGAAAACTAGTTTTATTTTAATCTTTTCCAGAGTTTTTGCTAATTTATTCTCTATTTATATTATATACAATTTATAAAATTTAAGTTTTTAGCCATATATATATATAAGGTGTATACATTTATTTAATGTGAATTATAGAAAATTAAATTTGGGTGCTCAAAAAAAGGGAAGAAGTTAAATTAAACCAATATAATTATATTTTGACTATCGAGTTTAAGGCCTTTAAGGCCAACAGTTGGTTACTAAATTTTTAATTCTAAACTAATTTTTTTAAATAAATAAATATTTTAGCTATTTTTTTATAATTGTCGTGAAAATTGTTGTACTCTCATTTGATACTTATAAACAGATTAGCTGATCTACCACATATTTCGGCCACCAATTTTATGTAAATCTTTGTGTCGCACATAAAACAATTTCTAACGCAAATAGCAAACTGAAAAAGCACTCGAAATTGGCAAATATAATCAAAAAATTCAGCTGCAGATAAAAAAGCTCTGCGAGAAATTCGCAACAATGTCGCACGGCAATCAAAGCAAATATAGTTTCTGTCTTGTTTCCATGAGCTCTATAAAAATGCAATGTACCCCGATGTCTGTTTCCTATGACCTGATCTACTCTTTATGCAAGCCATATACACAGATGCACACACACACACACACATAGATGCGTTCCGGGTCAGCCGCACTCACGAACACAGGCAAGGTAACGAGTTGTGGGCAACAGTTGCAAACGGTTGAGGAAAAACAAAGCCACAAGGCTGTGGGTGCGCACGTACGAGTATCTGAAAGATACACAAAATACACACAAAACACTGAGTGCGAGTTGTGGGCACGGATTTTGGCTAGGCAAATGCAGCAAATGTAGCTAATAAAACAATTATGCAATGCAGCAGCAGCAGCTGCAGCGGCAGCAGCGGCAGCAGCGGCAGCGGCAGCAGCAACAACAATCAGTTCGATGCATTGTGATGGCCTTCCACTGCCGACATCATCATCTTTATATTCCTCGTCAGCGGCATCAACATTGTTGTTGCCTTTGTGTGCCATTGTCTGCCTGGCGGCCAGTAACTGTAACTATGCGAAAACTAGGCGCAACTACATGTGTGCGTGTGCACCTGTGTGTGTGTGTGTGTGTGTGTGTGTCTCTGTATGATGCATAAAAAAGTATGCCAAACAATGGCGCCACCAATGCCAGGCCACAAAAGCCGCTCCGCGCCAGGCTCCGGCTCCGGCTCCGACTCTGCCCCATGCCGGGGCCCCACCTAATGCAGGCGAAATGAAATGCAGGCGGCTCATAGCCATCAGCTTTTGACTGCGGCATAAGTTACATTTCGGACACCGTCCGAGTTAGCAAGATGCCCATACAAAAGCGTCGAAACAAAACAAAAGAAACGTGGAATTAGAGTAGGCTAGTCACAAGTGCGGACCTACGAAATATCCTACATATTTATAAAATTCTTTTGTGCAGACCCTAGAATATGATAGCTTGATTAGATATTTAAAGCAATTGTTTAATTCATTTGAGCTTAAAAAGTATATCTCTGAACCAGAAGAAATTATTTATGTAGATGATTATAGCTATACTGGAGAGCAGGTATGTGCTCTTATCTGTGTGGTGTACAAGGCATGATAAAATGTTGTACAGCTCTTTATCCATATGCATTACTTATCTTTAAATGGAAGGGTTTTACACCTTCAGCTAATATCACAGCAGCAGTTGACACATTTGCAATATGCATTCGGTATTTAGGATATATATAGGAAATACCAAACATTATGTTTTCAGTTACATAGATTCTATAATTCAGTTCAGACCGACAGGTATTGCTATATTAAATGCCCAGCCTGTGGTTAGAGAGTTTTTCACCTGATAAAATAAAAGTAAATACCTTCAATTTGAAATCTGTCGTTTTAATTTATTAATATTGTGACAGCCTTATATGGCGTAGAAAAGTACAAAATATCTTATGGAATATTGTATGGTTTCTTGTTACAGAGACTGATAAAAGCTATCTATATAATTTACTAATTTCAACTGTTTCATATAGTTTCGGCAGTCCGCAGATACTGCAAGGTATACCCGTTATGCACACTTTCTTTTTAGTGAAGGGTATACTGATTCTCGGTGTAATGAAACTCGCTCGCTGCGCTCAACGTCCATCGTCCAACGTCCGTCGCCCGTCGTCGCATGTATCTTTTAGATAATCTTCATTTCTCGTTTGCGGCTAATGGCCTGGCACTGGCACTGGCACTGGAACTGGCCAGGGCACTCAAGGATATCGCCCGGCGTTGCTGTTTCTGTTGCTTTATGACCATTGGGGTACGCAGCACTCCACTATCTTTTTACTCTTGGCTCTCTTAAATGGGACACGTTGCGGTTTCCCTCTGCGTTGATGACTAAGTGAGCCGTGAGGCCAGAGTCGAGTTTTGAAGCCAGTTTCAATGCATTCGGTACTTGCCTTTTTTGCGGTTTCACATGCTCAGGCACACAACCACACACACACACACACTCACACACAGTTATACCAATCTCACTCTTTTACACACACGTGCATATTTAGAGATACTCAAAATGAGATACAAAGATACATTTGGACTTCCTACCATTTTAGCTGTTTGGTTTGATGGGCGGCACACACGACGACGCCACGTTGCGCGCAACAGGACGGACAACCCTTCAGACGGAGAACCTTCGCAGACTCTCGGTCCCAAAACGCAGTCATGGTTCCGACTCGAGACCAGGCAGCTTCCTGGGCTGGGCTCGACGGCGACGATGCTGAAATGTGTGCCAGCAGGCCGGCCGAGATTTTTTTTCTGCTGCCTTTTCCTTTTGGCTCGTTTTCATGTTCGCAAAATGTGCATTGAAATTTGAGATATTTGCCTTGGATATTACTACAAAAGGCTGGGCCCGAGGAGCGCCATAACCCGACCCAACCATCATCTTACAGTTAAACGCATCTTTTCTCAACTCGGTCTTCGTCTGGGTTTTCGTTGCGGGCTCTTGTCGCGTGGGCGTCTTTTAAGATTGGCTTTTATTTTGGCATGCCATGAGATCTTTGGCGACGACAACGCCAACGACAACGATAGCAGCATTGGAATGTGGCTGCGAAGCGGCTTTCATAATTTTCATAAATTGGCTTTGTCTCAAAAGTGTGTGGCGACAACACTGGAAGCTGCAACTTTTATGTGGGCTCCAGATGTAACTCTTTTATTGTATGATATACTTACTTTGATGAGAGTTAAAACAAATATTTTGTTTTTACAAAGAGCTAACACAATGCTTCAAAAATGCCAATTTAAGGTCTTTTTAATCGTTTAAATCGCATTGAAAGTTGGGTTAATTTCAAAAATAAATTATCATATTCACGGAAAGCTCCAATGTGACCGTAATTTCATATCTTTAGTAACTATATACGTATGTATATATAAATGATTTGAGATTAATGTATATAAAGAAAAATTTAATTTCAAATAAAACAGATAAGCTGCATTAAGATCAAATTTACATTTTCCATTTTCCGTCACATAACGTTTTACCATTTGTTTGCAAATAGATAAAATCTATATTTTAAACAGCTTCCATCTTTTAATCAAAACCAGCGTGCCTAGATGGCTATAAAAAAGTCAATCAAAAAAAAGAAAAGTACTATATGATTTGCATGCCTGAAACATAGAACAGTCATAGCCCTAGATTATCTATATATAAATAAAATAAAAAAATTCCTTACTAAACTTAAGGTTACATCAAATTATATTATTTTAAAACTTTTTAGGCCACTTTGTGTGTATTTCACTATCTTCAAACATATATATGATATATATGAAAATATGTATGCATACATAAAAATGTGGGCAGCGTTTCTAACTGACACATTGAAAAGTTTAATTTTTACCAGACTTGCCACACCTGCCACATGCAAGAGTTGTCACCCGTACAAGACACAGCAACCAGGTGCTTGGACTCTGACAATTTTTTGACATTTGTAAAGTAGTTTTATATATTTATATGTATATCTGTAAACAATTATTTTCATACTCTTAGCATTCATTATAGTATATTTAAGAAGAAAGAACGTCGAGTGTATTCTACTGCGATATATATATTCACTGTATAAAAGCAGCCGCAAATAGGTAACAGATACTTCCTAATTAAGGATTTAACTCTAACTCTAACTCTAACTATAACTGTACAAAAGATTTATCATATGATATGTTGTGTTAATATACGTTCTCTGAAAGTTAGTTGCAAACTCATAAAAACAATTTGAATAAATGATCTTAGATATCCAATGATGAATTTATATAGCATTGAGCAAATATTGCTATATATACAATTCCCACTCGGAATGAGATATGCATTATTCAGGATTTCCACTTTGAAATTCAATTGTATTCCATTTCATTGTCCGTTGCGCACGCAGGGAATAAAGAAAAAGTATATATATAGTATTTAATTAAAATTAAAACGCACAACAGCCACGAATTAAATAAACAATTTTTAATTGAGCCCGACAAAAAGTTTAAGCAAACATAACAAGAATGCAAACGCCATGTGTGATAAATATATATACATACATATATATACAGATAAATGGGCATATACGATTTTATATATAATAGTGCACTATACATATTAAATATTGTTCAACTTTTATTGTGTGCCAATAAACCAATTACAGCAACAACAACGGGAAAAACACAAATACACAAATATGGAAAAAAAGAAACAATGATAATAACTGAGTGTGACACATGGCAAGGAAATGCAATTAAAAAATATGCCTTATAATTGGCCACGGCCGCCAACCCTTCCTTTCGCCCACCTGCCGTGACATTAATTTGAGTTAGCGTCACACAAACAATTGCAATGCGCATATTTCGAAATCCGAGAAGTGGTTCAGCACTTTGTACACCCTTACCACAAGGTAGAATGTGGGTAAGTGAAAGATATATTTATATATTTTTCTGATCAGGTAAATATAAAAATGTTATATAAAAAATTGTATAGTTTAATTTGTAGTTGAATACGGGATGAAATTGTCAGTACAGATAGGATAAATGATCTATTTAGTTGATCTTTAAAACTGTTATATAATTTTATTTAAATTTTCATAAAATTGCTTACTTTGATCAAAATTATATCATATTCATATTTCACATAAAAAAGACGACACAAAATGTAAATATCTTTAATGTGCACAATTTAACAAAACTTTGCTTATAATTACTAAGATAAAGCTGCCTCGAGCTGAATTTAGTTGGTATGTCTTTAAGCTTATTAAGGGTATTTTATTATCGTCAACCGATGAAATTGGTTCCTTCATGAGCTTCATTTTTTGTGCGAAGCGAAAGTTTTGCCAATCGTAATTTGAGACACTTATTTATCATAAAACTCATTGATGGGGAAAGGGAGCAGCGGGGCATCTGTGTCATTGTCACATCGAGCGAGTGTGTGGGGCGCCTCTTAAATCAGAAATCCGAAAGCTGCATGCGGTTCAGTAAATAAAATTGATTGTCTCTGCATTTGGCCCATTGGCTGAGTATTGTTTTACCAAAGGGTTCGGTAATAATTTGTAAGCATATGCAGCAGGAAATTACAAGTCGTTGAACTGAAACTCTACCGGGCAACCAGACGTAATGGAAGTTTCAAAAAGGAGCAAAGGAAATTAATTTAAAATATTTAATTGGAAATTTTTGATAATAATCTATGTTGGGCATATCGGGCGATAAGGGAGTGCCTTTAGTAATACACAAAGTTGATGAGGTAAATAATTTTCCAGAAAGATTTTAGGGAGACAATTATAAAATTAAATAAAACAATATTTTAACCAACTGAAAACTGTGAAATTCTATAATCATTTTTATGAAATTCGTTAGCATTTATAGAGATTTAATAGCAAAGTTTTTTCACATAAACTTAATTTCTTACATTCTGTTTCTTGATCATCAACAGATACTCTAGCCTCTCGCCTTAACAAAAATCGGCAACCAAAAACTAGGTTGTTAACGAAAATGATTTTTATCTAAAAACAAATATAAGTTTACAACTATATGTTATCTTGTAAAAAATAATACGTGATAAATCGTAATAGTTCATAGCGAGAAAAAACAGTTATCTTCGTGGTGACCGATTGTTCATATAGAAGGCTAGCTTATAAGTAATTCGATGTTGTTAATACACAATTATTAGGATAAAACAAAATTATTGTAAAACAAAACAATCAATTGTTTCTGTGTTAGCTATCTGCTATTGTGGTCCGATGTTGAACAGATACGGCATCCACAAGCACATTTTTATATTTATATCTAATTTGTAAAGCAAAAACAAGCACATCTCAGTAATCAATTAATCTGGAAAATTTGCCGACAAACATGGAATTTGTAACCGCTGCAAACTAAGTAAACTAAGAAAATTTTTGAGTGTTCATCTCCAGATCTCAAACTCAACCCAGTTGCTGTGCAGGCCATATATGAA
Source organism: Drosophila robusta (assembly GCA_035043565.1). Taxonomy (NCBI): domain Eukaryota; kingdom Metazoa; phylum Arthropoda; class Insecta; order Diptera; family Drosophilidae; genus Drosophila; species Drosophila robusta. The sequence continues at coordinate 2,462,479 of JAWNMW010000583.1, read as the reverse complement.
GAGCGATAGGAACCCAGCCCATGCCTATTAAAATAGCCTCTGCAGCCACTATCCACGCCCCACACCCCACACTCCACTGCCCACTTGGCCATCACATTTTAGCATTTGACCCTTTTGGCCTCTTTCCCACATCCTCTGGCCATATGCACAACCGCTTTGAGCTGTGGTGAGGCCCAAAAAAAAAAAAAATGAAAAAAAGCATTACCCAAACATTACATGGCCTCCCCACAATGCTGCGTGCCCCCTCCCCCCTTTGGGCTGTCCTTCATTTGGCATGCAAATGCGCAGATCGAACTGATAACATCAGGCCAAAATGTGAGAGGAACGGGCAGCGGGTGGGGGGGGGGCGGCGGGGGCGGGTTGCATAGCTTTTGGTGTGCAAATAACAATGCCGCCAACAAGCGAGAAAGCCTAGCCGGAGAAGAGACAGCCGACAACAGCAGCAGCAACAAAGTGGCAGACAAACTTTGTAGAACGCAGATAGCTGCGCAAATTAAATTGCGCGGACGGGGCAGACGGAATTGGGTCATCATCATGACGACGTCAGCGGCAAAAACCATACATATAAAAGCCAATAGGCCAAAAAACTGCCAACGCGAAGCCGTCAAAAATGGCAGAGGCAAGAACAACAACAACAACAACAACTGTTATCAAGCCATGATGTGGCAACTGCAACACTTTCGCTAACAAGCTGCCGCAAACAGCCAAGTTGATGCCACGTGGTGTCTGTCCGTCTGTCTGTCCGTCTGTCCGTCTGTCTGTCCGTCTGTCTGTGTCGTGGCTGCCGCTAAATGTGGCCCGAGGTCGCCAACGGCGTTGCGGCTCTAACGGCAACTTTGACTTTAGCCAATGTGCAAGTTGCCACGTGCAGCGTGCAACGAGCAGTGTGCAATGTGCGTGCATAAAACATCAGCGGCACGACCCCCAACCGCCAACCTGCAACAACAACAACAACAACCCGCCAAAAAAAGCGGCAAAACCCTCGCACCCACACGGCGCAACGCATAAAGTTCGGTTATAAAAATGTTAACAACGCTGTCAACGACATGTCGACGAGCGCGACGTGCAACAGCAGCAGCTACAACAACAACAACAGCGACTGTTGCAGCAACAACAACAACAACGGCAACACTGATCACTGGGCTAAGTAATAAAGTCTCAAGTTAGTTGCTGCTGATGGCAACTCTGGCTGCGCTGCCTGAGTTGCCTGCATCAGCTATGCAGAGCGAACTACACACACACACAGATACACACACACACACACACTAGCACACACACACACTTATTGGCGCACACACATAAAACTCGCATTTTTATGGCAAGTTTTCGAAAATGAATTTTTGATCAACTGCAGCAAAGTTCAAACACAGACACATATGTGCCACACACACACACAGCCGCTCACAGTTATGCCTGCGTGTGTGTGTACTTCTTCGAAACGTGCAACGCAGAACGCGCCACATGCCACTTAAACTTGGACACCGCCTCCTCTTAAATAGCCAAAGAGAAAAGTTCGCAATGAAAACTTACGAGACTCCACTAAATTTTCGTGTGCTTGGCTTCACATATGCCAAGAAAATCTGCTTTGGGAACAACCATCGAACTACTAATCGAACTTTAACATATGTCTGTTTAAACACTCGATTAATTTGAAGGAAATGTATAAGAAACGAATTCGTGATTTGTATAAAAATAAAAAAGTTAATCGATGTGAACTGTAATTTTTGTAAAACATTTTTTAGTTGCCATATTTAAAAATTGTGATTTGTAAACTGAAATTTGTTTCAAAATTCTAAGCTGTCCAACAAAGAAATCTATAGCCAGTTAGATCATTGCAGCCTCGATCGAAATAACCTGATCATCTTCAAATCGATCAGTACCTTTCCTAAAATCGAATAGACTGGATCTTTGAGCTACTATCAAACACATATTCATAAAGAAAAGATAATGACTGAAAATAATACGCTTTTCGTGTAAGAAAGCTACCAAGTTAATTATATATACTTGTAATTATGATTAATTAATTAGCGGCCGAAGCTTACATTTACTTGCTATTATAATTATCGATTTATTCAGATACTATACTGAAACACATACAATTTGTAGCTCATTTGCACTTGATATTGCCACAAAAACACACAATGTCCAATAACCTCCATTGTCACTTTAATTTATGAATTGAGTTTACTGCTATAAAGCTAGCTCATATTTTTGAGAAAGATATCAATCAATTTGCAAAATACTTGATATGATTGCCACGAATATTTTGCTCATTGGCTTGCTAGCTCAATTTTGAGCACACACATGCACTTGCACACACACAGACACATACACACACACATTTGCAGAGAAGCCACTGACAGCTAGACCCCAAACCAATGGCCCATTATCAAAGCAAAAGGCGTTTGCCCAAGCTACTCTCACACCTCAAACTCATTTGGTTGGTCGGTGGTTACTTTTACCATTTGCCCCACGGATGCTGCCTGATGCTGCTGCTGCTGTCTGCTGCTGCTGCTGCTGCCTGCTGTGGTTTTGTAGCGGCTTCCTTTGTGCCCCACCAGACGAGAGCCAAGGCTGCAGTCGAGCAGAGTGAGTGGCAAACCATCAGCTTTGCTTTCTATTACACTTACACATGACACACACACACACACACACACACACACACACACACACACACACAGACAATTGTCGCCCCGCAGTGACCCCGAAAAGAAAAAAAATTATAACATTGCTAAGGGGTGGTGGGTGGTGTGGGGCCTGGCAAAAACCGAAACGTTGTAAATTCATAAAATTTGCTGTTTGATGCGTTTTCAAGTAAATTGAGTTCCAACCCTCAACGAAGTGAAATGAAATAAAAACCGCACCACACAGCGACCCAAAGGCGAACCCCCAAGAAAAAGGCGATAGAAGGACAGACGGGAAAGGGGCCGAGAGAGAGGGAAGAGTCAAAAAACGAGACAAGAGACAACGTTTGGAGACGGGTCGAGACGCGTTGGCGACGCACGCCGCATGTTAAATGTCATTTTTATAGCGCTTTGATTATATTTTCTATTATCGAAGACATTTTGGCAACACACACACACACGCACACACACAAACGCACAACCCTCAAAATGTTTGGTGTGGAAAATAACGCCCCAACCACTTGGCAGAGTCACTCAGCAGAGCTTAGCACGTAAACCACTGCGCAAAAGAGAGAGTGAGAGAGAGAGAGAAAGCGAGAGAGGGTGAGGAATTGCGAAATCAAATTAAATTAAATAACATAATCATAATAATATGTAATAATAAATGCTAAATTATGTGAGCGAATCCAACACGGCGTATGCATAATTTTCCCTATATACACGGAATGTAATCGCATTGAGTGATGTTAGACACACAAACACACATACAAGCATATCACATTTTTGCATATCAAATCAATGCTGAAATATTAAAATGCATTTCCCACAAACGAGACAACCAGCAGCAGCAGCAGCAGCAGCAACAACAACAACAACTACGAAACAATAAATAACTAAAATTCATGTTTAAATTTCATAGAATTGAGAGAGTACGGAAAATATTTGCATTTCCTAACAGATATTGAGACATTGAGCACTTGCAGCAAATGCAAATTGTTGCTGGGCATAAAATCAAGTCAGATACACCACATACATATGCACTATAGGCTGAGAGCACTGTTTTAATTATGATAGAGACAGCAGGAGGGACAGAGATAGCGCGTGTGTGTACGTGTGTGTGTGGCAGAAACAAAAGGCTTATCAATGTTGCAGCATGACTATAAATTTGCAGCTTAATTTGGTAAATTCTTATATCGAGCTGTGTCTGTGATTTTTGTGTCACTTCCCTGGAGGCTCTGTGACTGCCACTGCAAACTTAATCTGAAAACACAATAAAAGTGCTTGGCATACTTCGCTGACAAGGTTCATGCTCTTTTTGAATAGGAATTGAGTTAGTTTTATTTATACGGCTTACAATGCTTTAAATTCCATTTGACCAGAAGAACTATTTTAACTACAATCACACAATAGAACAAATTAAAAATTAAAACAATAAACAATAATTGTTTATATGCATTTTAAAATAAAGAAGAAAAATATTTTTAAAAACAATTTACTTTATTTTAGTAATAAGTATTCATGATAGCTAACATAATATAATTAACTAAGATGCATTACATTTTAACTAAAATATGTAATTTCTTTTTCTTTCTGTACTCACACATATCAATTACTATTTATTAAAAATAAATTTACTTTTTGATAACAATTATTGGAATAAAAATTCAATAGTAATAATTTAGTAATAAGATAGTATTGAAATAAACTCTTAATACCTATGAGTATAATAAAACATTTTTACTTTATTGATTTTGTGCATACATTCAAATTTAAATTAAATGGAAAGTTGTGTACTAACACAAAATTGTTAAGCACAAAATATTAAGATTTAAGATAATATTGCTATATTTAAGGACATAAGTGCCCATATATTTTATAAGAAGAAATATATCTATTTTATATTTATGATTGAGTAATATGTATTTAACAGTACATTGTTTTCATATATGTAAGTCTGTTTTGTGGTAACTATATTTTGTTACGCCCCTATTTTAGTAATTAAACCGTAATTACATTTCTATTATAGACAAAAGAATTTACTAACATGATGCCAATATTTTTCAAAGACATATATTTTCAATATTTTTATTTGACTATCGCATTTATACTTAACAATTATTCTGTTATGTATTAACAAAAAAGGCCATCATTCGTTATCACGTTTAGCACGACCAAATCGAACATTGCTTCTCAAACATAGGGTATTTGAATATAAAAAAGCATGAGACCAGCTTGAATTTAATAGTGTTTTCTTTGGAACATTTGAACCATAAATATCAAATGAACACAAAAACTAAGAATCTAATATGCTTATGTTGTTTTTTTGTGTTTCATGCCTGACCTAGAATCTGGACTTAATTCAGATTTAAAGGCTGACTTGCTTTCAATATTTGTCATCCTTTTTATTTATACATCAATTACTTTAGTATATTTTCCATTTGCAGAATGGCAACAGCTTCTTCAAGCCACAACGAGATATGTTTTGCTTATGTCTCTTTATTTGCGTTTGTTTGTGGTTGATTTTCTTTTTTGGTTTTTTCGGGCTCAGTATTGAGAGGAGCTCAGAATAATCCGCTTGGCGCATGGCGTTTGCCGCTTAAATGCAAACAAGTGTAGTTTTATGTAAATACTAATAGATGATTATGTAGTTGAGCAAACACGAACAACAACAGCAACAATAACAATCGGTCACACATAGTTACATGTAGACAAAGTGCACTCAACCAAGAGGCAAAGCTCGTTTGTAGCCGAGCATTTGCATTGTATTTGTTGTTGCCTCGAGGTCATTATATATCGAGAACAGCAGTTGCCAAAATGTTCCCAAAAGCTTTTGTGTGACAAGTTCAGAGGGACTGTACGGGACGTACGTACAGGCTGGGGACCGGGTGCAGGCCATTGGGGAGGGGGCCCGCTTGCATTACATGCTTCAATTACAACAGCAACAACAAAAACAACAACAAGAATCGTAACGACAATGGACAGCAGCATTGGGATTGTCGCATTGTGGAAACAAAACATGGAAAAAAGTTGAAAAAAGTCAAACATATATATCATGCAAGCCATGCATATGGCTGACTAGAGATATCCCTTAAATAGCTGGAAAGTCCATAAAATATTAATGAACTCAATACATTTTTAAGATTTACAAACAACAAGAATTAACTGAAAGGAGAAAAGCAAAGTTTTGAAGAAAAAAATATAATACATTTTATGTCAAATGTACATACTTATTTAAAAAAAAGTGGGAAAAACCTATACTTATTCGCTTACAGGGTATTTAAAAGAGTGAAAAAAGAAACTTGAGAAGGACATGGAAATAAATGTCATTGACTAAATGACAAATATCTTGACAATTTTTTGTTATTGTTGTTGGCTGCACAAAATACATATACATATAAATAAAATTTATAGATATGCATATCTATATCTATATGCATGTGACTGTAAGTATGTGAGTGTGCGTGTATGTGTGTGGGGAAGTAAATGTATGGAAAGGGCAAACAAGCATGTAAAACAATCCATAAAGCCAAATAAAAAAGCGTAAAAGACAAAGGCAAAAATGTTTCAATATTTTTCAAATGTTTGCAAGCGTGTTTGCTCATCGGTGTGTGTGTGTGTGTGTGTATGTGTGGGCTTAGGTGGTTGTGTGCGCTCTAGTGTAGTTGTCAAATTAGTGAGTAGCACAAAACGTTAGGTGTAGGGGCGCGGGATCAGGGTTCGAGTTGAATGCAGCTCCGAAATACACACAAAAGCTTTTTCGGCTGTCAAAGACAAAATTACGAATGCGGCCAAAAACCAAAGGCAAATCAAACTGAAAGCCAGACGAAAGGCTTTTGACTAAACAGCCACGGCAACAACAATACAAACAACAACAACAGACAACAATGGCCAAAAAGGGCGCCCGACTGGTGATTGACCTGTTCTTGGAAAACAAAATGGAAAAGAGAAAACCTTTGAGAAAGCCAATGCACAAAAGTAGGCAACGTTTTTTGCATGCGGGTACAAAAATTCTTTTTTAGACAGATAATTGAAATCGAAACCGAAATCCTGAACAGAATTGTGGCTTTAATATGCAAAACGACTTTATTTCCTAAGAAGTCCATAATTGGGTCGCATTTGTTGGGTATCGTTTGCTGTTTCTGCACTTAATGGCAAAATGAGTCAAATTAGTCAAATTACAGTTTTACAAATCCCAGAGTTTAATGTGCCCAACGACAACAAATTTTGTATGTACATCAAACTTATGAGTGTAATATTTCAAAATTTGTTCATTTATTCAATAATTTGCGACCTCAATATTTTATTTCGGTATAGATGTTTAATTTGAACATCAATGTTTAAAATATAATCTAAATTATAAATATCACACAGTGGGATAATTTGACCTTTTGATCCGAAAAAATTGTAACGTCTTAGCCAAAAAAGTGTTCTTTTAATAGCATTTAAATTGGTTTAAAATATATGTGTTATAAGTTAAAATTTGTTTTTAACACAGGAAAATCTACAATATTTATCCACACTCTAAAATTATTCAAATTAAAAAAATTTTTCGATATCTTAACAACAGTTTACTTTACTTCCATTTTGATAGGTTTTATAATTTGAATTGAATTTCGAATTTATGTGAATTATGTGTATATGGAGCATGCATATTTTATATCGATTGGATTACTATAACTATCAGCTGTCATGGGCATGATATGTCGTAAATACATTAATTTTGCAAAAACTTATTTGTTTCCCGTTTAATTAATTTTTATGCAAAATCGTGCCCAGTATAACTGCAGAGGTATTTAAGTTTTGGCACCCCGGAGCTCTCTCTGACTCGCGTTCTTTTTACATTAATATTTCAGTCTATTTGAGCGCCCCAAAGTACGTTGTTTATAAGTTATGCAAATAATTAATGCATACTTACGTGCACGCAGCCAGGCCAATAACATTAACCAAAATTACACGAAATGGTGCTGGCCTTCGAGGCGATTACAAATACCAGGTTCGCTTAAGTATATGGTGGATTAGCATGTACAACATCATTTACTCAACCAAAGGGGCGTTACAAGTTATTGTTGGATGGCGATGGCTCTGGGGGCTGGGGGCTGGGGGCTGAGGGCTGGAGTTGAGGGCGGGGATTGTCGAATGGAGTCGCCGAGTTCAGAGTTCAGCAGCAGCAGTAAAATGCTTCACGCCCCTCACTCAAATCAGTGATAAACACAAAGCCAAACAAATACGACAACTAAATGCGATTAGGATGGGTAAAAATTCATTTTTTACGAGACAAGCACCAGCAGCAGCCAAAGGTCAAAGTGCAGCTACGTTTAACGATTACCAGGCGCATTTATTATTCATTAGATGTATATGAAAACATGCAAACTACACTTCACACTCATCACACACACACACACACACTCATGCGCACACTGTGAACAATAATAAATACAGTAATGGCTCGTCGAACAAATATAAATTGACACATAGATAAAGTTTCTGGGCGTCGGCTGTTGCCTCCCAGGCAGACATTGTTCATCATGATGACGATAATGATGACGTCGATGACTCTGTTGTTATCACCCAAAGAAATAATATTTCAATATCATGTGTGTGTTTTTGGCTGATGTTGTTGCTATTGCTGCTGGGTGTATTTGAGCGGAGGTCAGTTGTCTGCCCTTGTTACGGCTCAATTTAATTTCTTCATTTTGACCTTTTTATAGCCTTTGGATGTCTATTTCGAAATTTGCTGTCGACTTTGTCATACTCGACATTAAGTTTGACAGGTTTACTGTCCTTCCTCTGCTTTTTAAACCCCTCCCGTATTCCTCAAACTTTAAAATTAATTTAGACTACCTAAAAGCTCTTTAGCTTTTTTAATTATTCATACATCATTATTTTGAAAGATGCGTCTAAAAAATATTTTAAGTAAAGAAACTTTGATTGTATTGTTGGTAAAAGATAAGCTTCTACAAAAGGAAAAAGAAATAAGTAAGATATTTATATTATTTATTCAGCAACATGCACACTGCTTTGATTATTATTGTCTCTTGTCAAATTACAAGTTTACATATCTGTAAAAATTTAAATGAATTCTGAACTACGATTAAAATACGTTCAGTTTTACTTTATTATATTTTTGGGAAATATATGTAATAGCAAATATTTTTGCTTTAATTCTGTTTACTATTTATATTGCTTTATTTTCGCAATTTTCCAATTTGGTTTTTCCATTTTTTTTTATATTCTAATCCCATCTGTCTATCTCAAAGCTTGTTGTTTTTTGAATTTGTTTTCCATTTAGTATATTTTGAAACAAACTAAAGCGCCAAAAATACATTATATTTTTGTTAAATAATATAAAATAAGAGATTAGGATCTCCTTAAAATAATAGTTACAAAATGTAACAAGAGGTTTTTTCTCTTTAGGTTTTTTATTTTTCGGTTTGAGTAAGATGAAAATAAAAAAATGGATTTTCTTTAGTACTTTGTAGTAAAAATGAGTTAAAATTCCTGCTCAAACATACATTTAAACATTTTAAAAGCATGTAAAAGCTTACAACAATGTTATCTTTTATTCAATCAATGGGAACATTAATATTATTAAGCTAAAAACTTGATCAAGCTAAATAATTTTTATTATAATTTTGTTTTTGATGACTTCATTAATACAGAAAAAAAAACTGTGCAGTTAAAACTATAGGAATGCATAATTTCAATCCTAGATAAATATTTATTCAACTGCGATTACTCATTATTCTTGCCCTGATTGAGTGGGCCAAGTTTGTCAGCTTTACTAAAAGCGCGTCTCTTTTATGCCCTGTGTGCATTGGAAATGTTAAAAAGGGGTATAACGCCTATATGCAAATGTATGTAACAGGCAAATAGGAAGCGATTTTATAAGGTATATGCTTGTGCTTATACTCGTAAACAGAAAGACGAATTGAGACTGTTTAGTTATATCCCTGCAGGTTAGAGCTGCGAACTCAGAGAATATAATACTTAGAGAAAAAATTTGATATATAGATTCTAATATACATTTCGTTAAAAAGAAAAGAAAAGAAAAGAAATTAAGAAATATATATTCTCGTAAAAATTAAGAATATACCAATAATATTTAGCCTTATATAGCTTGTAGAGAATAAGAGTTTGATACTTGGCTACAGGGCATCTAGGAGTCGGGCACCCGATCAGATCACTCTTACTTGTCTCCACTTCTTGTACCTCTTCTTCTGCTTATAGCCCTGCCATTTCGAAGGCATAGAAAATGACCCAAAATGGTCTTCAATTGCCGGCTAGATTTCACTCCATCAGCTTCCAGCGTGCAACTTCCAGCTCATTCCCTACCTGACCACGACCTCAGGCACAAACAATGCCACGCTTGCCGCCTGCCCGTCTCCTTGGCCCACTGCAAGACCAATTCAGATTACCAACTTTGCCATTGCAGTTGGGCAATGCCAACAGCAACGGGAATCGCAGCAGCAACAGCAGCAGCAACCGCTCCACAGACAATATTAATGATGCACAATTGTCAAGAACTTTCACTTGGGCCTAGGCCACTTGAAATGTGGCCCGGGCAGGTCTGCCGCTGCAGCCCCCTCCCCTCCGCGCTCCGTCCTCCGCAATCGCCCCCTCGCCACATCCTCCCACTGCCGCATTGACCCACTGTGCGCTAACCGCAATGACACGCGTCGTTTGTGTTTTTGTGTTGCTGTGGAAAACTCTCTTTCGGCTCAATTGAGACGCACTCTAATGGCAATAATTATGCGGCTGACGACGAACACCGACCAAATAAAAGAAAGACAGCACGAGAAAGAGGGAAAGAGACAGCGAATCACCATTAAAAAGACAAAAACGATGATTGAGTGTGCGTATTTCGGGTTTCAATGCAGCCACTGAGTGGGGTTGGGAGAGGGCGACAATGGCTCAGCACACGAGAGAGGGTGGAGGGGGAGGGTGGGGCCTGCGGCATACACCACAAAAGATGCTTGGCGGGAACGTCAAGAACGACGATAATGCACTTCAAGAGGCTGCGGCAACGGCTCATTGTGTCTGCTTTCCCTTGCCCCCACGCCCGTCCCCCGCCCCGCCCCGCCCAGCTGCAGCTGCCCTGATTGCTGGCCCCCTTAACTAGACTAAGTTCCAATTATTTGTGCGGTCGATGCTCAGTGGGCGGACAGGAAGCGGTCGGCGGGCGTTAGCTTTAAAGCGCCGTTAAAAAGCTGTGCGGGCATGGGCTGGGCGGCGGGCGTGGTGGGCGTGGCTGTCGACGGCAGTTGTTTGCAGGAAATGGCTTTTTTGCTACTATGTGCGACGAGCATTTGCCACTGCCCCGGTCGCTCATTATACCCTGTGCTCATTAAGCGGGCAGCTGCGTGCAACAGGCAACAGTTGACATGCCCCAAAACGGAAATTTGAAATACTCACTTGCTTAATAGATCCATTTTGAGCTTAATCTATCTAGCTGCCGACTATGACAGCATTTTCGTGTTAAAAAAAAGTATTATAAATACACACCAGTTTTCCAAACACTTTCAAGTATTCCACTGTCCACATTTAAATAGATAATGGAGAAAGATTTTATCATTTGTTTCATTTGTTTCTTGGCGATAATAATAATTAAAATAATAATTAAATTGATAATTAAAAATGTACAGTTAATGTTAAAAAAGTAAAAAGCTGAAACTCTTGGATTAAGTGCAAAAATAAGAATTTTCCAATTAAATAATAAATTAATAGAAGTTCAATAATTCATACTAATTTCGGGATATATTATTATTATTACACTTAAAGGTTAAAGGGTGTCTCTGGGAAAGCACACTCCACAATTTAATTTTTTTCGCATTTTCCACTTTGTGTGTGCTCCATTTTGTTGTGCGCATTGTTGTATTTGTTGTTGTTGCGGTTTTGACTTATGTGCGCGCTTAATTGTTGCTAAGAAGTGAAAATCAACGGCGGCAGCAGCAGCAGCAGCAGCAGCAGCAGCAACAACATTTGCAACAAAAGGGAAAATAAATCCAGCAAAAGCCGCTGCCGTCAAGTGGTGGGCGGCAGTCAGAGGAAATGGGAGTGCAGCCAGAGGGAGCGGAAAGTGGGGGAGGTGTGATGGGGAGGGCACTGGCACGGCTGTGCGGTCGATTAATGTGACTACCGTCTTGACTTAATTTCATTTTCGTTGCATGCATGCCCGGTCTCAGGACTGTGGAACCAGAGCCGAACCGACGACCTACACAGAGCGAAAACCTATGGGAAAGGGGCCTCCGGGTAGCGGGCGGAGGGGGGAGATTGCTTTGGGAATGGTTGATGCAGCGCGCGCGCAACTGAGCCGCAATCATTTGGCCGTTTTTGCATATTTTCGTGCAGTTTGATGGTTTCTTGCCAGCAGCAGCGACAACGTCTGCAGTGCGCACAGTGGGCGGAACTTGATGCCCATTGGGTTGCGAACAATTTCATTTTTTGACCATTCATCGCAAATTTTACATTAGTATTCTCATTATTATAAAAGTATCTTTATTAGAGTTTTATTATTTCTGCATTTTGTAAATATTTATAGTTAATTTTAGTAAGAAATATGTCTATAAAAATGAGTTGCCTAAATTTGGGATAGTTCCATGTTATAACTAGGAAATAAAAAATATATAATTTTAATAATTATAACAATATTAATGATAATAATAATTATCATAAAAATATTGTAAATTTACTTCAATAAATACTTAAGCATGTACTGATAAAGCTCCACCAGTTTAAAATATTTTTTTAATTCAGATCAGTCTGCAGTCTTGCCCCAGGGTGCATGTCTTGACTGCGCCTTTGCTGCATGTTGTTGTTACCGTTGTTGTTGCTGGTATCATCAACGCCTACGAGCATGCCAAAAAAAAGAGTGAAAAATGCATAGGCGAAAAAAAGATGACAAAAAAAATACAAGCACTGCATGGCGAAAGCGAAAAGAAGGCAAGGCGCTTAAGCGAGTGTGAAAGAGAGAGAGAGAGAGAGGAGGCGGGTGGAAGCAGCAGCTTACCCGTAGTTCACAGTTGGAAGTTATGCGCCGCTTAGTCACAGCTGTGGCGCTGACAAGCAAAGCGCCCGCAGTTGCGTTCTCTTCCTTTGCCACTGTCCCGCTCTCCCACTTTGCATATGCATGCTCATGCACATGGAGCCCAGCAGCAGCAGCAGCAGCGACAGCAACAGCAACAGCAACAATGCGGCGCCCCATAGAAAACTGACGCGCATATTTCTTAATCTTTTTCTTGCGCCGTCTTGCTTGCTTCTCCGCATTCGCTTGTGTGTGCATATCCATCATGCCTGGCAAGCGACCTATGCTCCCGCCGCCCGCTCTCTGCACTCTGCACTCGCCCTCTGCTACTGCATTCATGTGCATGCCACGCGCCGCTGCGTCGTCGTCGTCGTCAGCGTCAGCGTCGGCGTCAACGTCATCGTTTCTACCCGCAGCACAACTCTATTTGGCAGCTTTGTTGTTACTGCTGCTGCAGCTTCTGCTGCTGCTGCTGCTGCCGTCGACGCTGAGCTCCACTTGATCTTTGACCCAATTTGTATTGCATTGTTTGAATGGGTATGCAAAATCTCCTACTCTGCCAGTTGCCGCGCGGCTTGCAGTTTAATTTTCTGCTTTGTCGTCGCCATTCGCCCGGTCGCCGCTTCAATTTGATTTGATTTAATCCCGCGCAGAAAAAAACACACACACACATAGGCAAACAGAAGCGGACATAAAAACAAGTAAGCGGGTGTAAGCAACCTCGCAATACGCGTTCACAGTGTAATACAACCAAAGTATGTAAATTTTTATACACTTAAAAAAATTATAATAAAATATTTGAAATATGCCAAACTAATTTGTCAATTAATCTAACTGTTGTCCCTAAATATGTGGGAGATATATCAACTTTCGGGAATAACCACGCTCCCACTAGGCGTAGCCAACAAACCTTATATATTCAAGTTTCAGTTCCTTAGCTAAAGAGGAGAACAATTTTTCGATCATACGGACAGGGGCACATCAATACAGACATTGCTCAAACCCAATATACTCTTTTCACTAGGTGAACGAGTTTAAAAAACACACACAGACATATAGGCAAACACAAGCGGACATAAAAAAATCAACGCTTGCCGTTTTATTTTTCGCCTGCCATTTTGTTTATGCGAAGGCCGCAAGGGAGTCGAGCGAAGCGTCCCCTCTGCCTTGCAAATTGCGCGAGTTTCTCTCTCGCTCTCTGTTTCTGTTATTCTTGCAGTTGCTGTTGTTGTTGTTGTTTGTGACATTCGCGCACTGCTTTAATTAAGCGCATTAATGCCAGAAACTTATGAGCAAAAGAAGCTCATTCAAGGGGTAAGGGGCAAACAGCTTTGGGAATACCAGAAAGCACACACGAGCCCAACAGTGAAAACAGCGGCAACGGTGGGAACAGTGGGAGCAAACCATAACCTTAAACGCTTTGTTGATCTTTAGTTTTAAGCGCTTGCCTCTGATTTTTTCACTTTTTCGCTCTTGATGTGGGTCGCACGAGTTTTAAAATGACTTTGTAGCGCTTTGGTTTGCAATATTGATTTTTAGTTAAACATTGGCCATAACAAATCATAAGATAAGAATCACTTATGCGGATTTGGCTTAGAACTGTTAAAAGCTACTAAAAATTTGCATAGAATGCATTTAGAGTTTTCGTAGTAAAATAAATAAAATGCAATTTACACATAACTTTTGCTTAATATTAAATTACAATTATTTAAGAATCACAGCAAACAATTAAAATATTTACATATATAAATATTATATTTGCTGTGCCTGCAAGTGCATTCGCTCTTCGGTAACTGTTGGCACTCTCGCTGCTCTTCTGATTGCCAATGCAAATTAACGGCAATTGGTCACTGCCGTTGACAACTCTCTGCAGCTGATCCCCTCTTGCGCTGCATGCGTGTGTGTTTATTTTGTATTTGTATTGTGACAGTGTTGTCAGCTCGCCGTAAGCTGCCTTTATTATTACGGTTTGTATGCCTGCAAAAAAAGCAGCTGTTGTAAGGCGATGAAATCAAAAGCGGTTGCTCATATGAAGTTATTCCCGCTTTAAATACGCAAAAGAACACACAAAGGCAGATTAATGCACAGGCACGGCATATTTGCCAATACTTGTGTGTGCGTGTGGGTGCGTGTGTGTGTGTGCTTGTGTGTGTGTACATAAATGCAGCCGTTGACATTTCTATGCGACGTTGGCTTCAAACACCTTCATTGTCGTCGTCGTGGCGTCGGCTTCACGTTCTACTTCTTACCCTCGCCTCACCCACTCTCTCCCTGTCTTTCTCTGTCATACGCTTGCTCGCCGTCTCGTCAGGTGCGTTGCGGGCCGCAGAGCTTGTGAAATTTATGTTATTTGCGGTGGCCGTTTGCATAATTTGCGTGTTTGTATAAATGCATGCTATAGTATGTACATGTATATGTATATACATATATGTGCGTGCGTGTGTGCGAGAGCGAGCGCACCTCTCTAGCTGCGAGGTGTTGTTGTTTCATTTTCATTCGCACCGCAAATTTAAAACTTTGTTTACACTACAAGCGAAAAACGAGAGAAAATAACCCAAAACACAAAACAAATTCAAGGCATGAGTGGAGGCAGGGGATGAGGATTTTATTGAAACATTTTTGGCAAGCTCTTATCGAAGCGGGCAATGAGCTGCAATTAAGATGGGATTTGGAACTGAAACACTATACTTATAAATGAATACACCATACATACATATGTACCTATGTAAGTATAAAGTGAGAGTATTTGTAAGAAAGTTAAACTCTTGAGTGAATCAGTTGAAGTCGAATATCTTTCAATATTTAACTATAGTGACAGTAATAATATTTATTTATTTATTATTTATATAACGAGAGTACAAATAAATTTATATTCTAATCAGGCTTAAAGCGGACTTCGGTTATAGGTGTGTAAATGTATTTTAATTAATTATGATATACATCTTCACGAGTTTAACGTGGTTCTTTATTTATATATATGTATATTGAAATAATTTTAATTTATATTACAATATATTTACACAAACGTGTGAACTACCTTATGTTTATTTCATTATTATAGACCTAACATAATATACTTAGCTTAACTTAACTTATCTTAACTTCGTGCAGGTGACTGCAAAAATCGCATTCGTTCTCAAAAATTCTAATAATAAATAAATCAACATGGGTTTTATTAGAGCTTAAAAAAAGTAAATCATAACAGCAAATTTTTGCAATTTTTTTTTTAAATATTAAAATAGCAGCGAATCAATATGCAAAAACAGCTTGTTTCAAACATAATGCAAACTAAATAAAATACAGTTGATAAACGTTTGGCATAAATTAAAGGCCCACCGCGGATTAAAGTTGCTGAAAATGTTAAACAATAGCAGAAATTGTTTTCATTTCGGGTACTCGACCAAACTTTTATTTGACCTGTGAAAGTTTTATCTGTGCATTTTTAACCTGTGGCCGAATTTAAACAAACTCATGCATTTAGTCCAGGCAAAATATTATTCCAATTGGGTCAGCAGTTGCAATTTGTTGTGCGACTATATGGAGTTACGCTCAACTGCCACGTTTTGTTGTTGGCGCTTTGTCATATTGGTTAATTAAATTATTTACGCAGCTAAATTCGTTTTTAGCGTTTTAGTTATGCAGCAAGCGAAAAAATGCGCGGCTAATAGTATGTTGCATATATATATTTTAATTAGCGTTTGCTGTGGCTGCCATTTCCAATTTTTGCATAATGCAACAATTCCAATTAGTGTTTGTGCGTCTAAAATTTCAATTACATTTTCAGCGGCAAATTGAGCTGGCAAAAAAATGCGTTACCTAACACTGGCCGATGGGAAATTGGCTAAATTTATTAAAATATAAAATGTTGCATAGTTTCCAGCGTTCGTGTTTGTGTGTTGTGTGTGTGTGTGTGCGTGTGTGCAAAGCTTCGTATTCCTAGCATATCATTTGTTGCTCATTTAAATACCGTAATTAAGTGATAGCATGGTATCTATTTATATGCTGATCGTTGTTGTTGTTGCTGCTGCTGCTGTTGTTGGGCCTAAAAGCCCTCGCGTGCACACACGCCTCGCTTGCTGCGGCCCGGGCTACCGGATTTAAGCGCAAACAGTTGCTTATTTTGAAATTTTATTTAGAGCTAATTGTTTCCTGCTGCGCCAGCTACCCACCCAGCACGCCCCCTCCCCCTTTCAGCAGAGAGGTCAGCAACGGCAAGAACAACAAACAAGGAAGAGGTTTCTAGTCGAGAGTGCCCGACTAGGAGATACCCTGCACTCAGCGGCGAGCAGCCGTCGAATACTTTTAAATTGCCTTCAATTTATCTATACTCAAAATCATATACACACACACAAACACACTCTGCAAGCTTACCTGCTGTGCTGCATCTTCTTCCTTCAGTACCTATTATGGAATTTGCATTCTTGAATAACTACTAAGTTAATTATGCGATTTTAATGAATGGAGAGATAGGAAATAAATTAAAAATTCCTCAAATTGTTGTGACTTTAGCTCTCAGTCTTCGAGCTTTGCTTAAAAAACTATGTCTTAAAATCTCCAATGAGGAATTGCTACAGATATTTAAAACAATAAGTTCGAACGTTGCAGTCGGCTGTGACCGACTGGGCAATACTCGTTCACAGTTTAAAACAGTTAAAAAGCACTTTATTAATTATAGTATTTTAGAGAAATACTTAGAGGAGGTAATTTGTTTGACAAATTTGGTGATCCCAGCTCTAAAATTGTGAGACGCCTGTTTACTAATTTTCAATAGCTACAGGGTATAAAAACCACAGCCACCCCGCTCGCTCTGTAGCTCTCTTTCTATCTTTGGCACACACGCACACATATGGCAACCTTTTGAAAAGCTTGACCGAAAGCTGCACACACGCACACACTTGCACGGCTAACGGTACGTCCGTCGTCCGCACTTCGATTGTTTGTTTATTTGCTTGTTTGCCTTTGCCTGTTCACACCGCGTCGGCGTTGACGTCGGCGTCGGCGCTGACGCTGACGTTGCCGTTGACAGCGAGCGCAGGTGCGAAGCTGGGTGGGCAACGGAAAAGGGCAAAAGTAGCTGGGTGCAAAGATATGGCAAATCGATGACAAAATATTGAATTGTTTTCTGTTTTGAAATGCAGCTTATTGCACACTCGTTTTAAAAGCTTGTATTTGACACAGTTAGTTCAAAATGTATTCGTACAGAAGCAATTCCCGTAGGGATCACTATAAGCAACAGAGCTGGGAGTTGAGTCTAGAGAGTTGATCATGATTGATGACAGATAAAACAGTTAACGGTTGGGTTCCAAGTTTGAATCAATATCTGGACTTTTGAAATTTGGAATATATACTCGTTAATACGCGCGTCGGATAAAACATTCATAAAATTTTTGCTGGGAGATTACTGATAACCTCCTCTAAAGATCAAACACAAATTACAAAACTCCATAATTTTATATAAAAATATATTAAAAATAATCAAAACGGGTTTCGACTCCCTTAAGCTGTCATTATGCTATGAACGAGTATTGCGCAGTCGGTTACACCCGATTGCAACATTCTATATTTATATACATATAAAAAAGTACGAAATTTATCTGAGTGTACCTTATATATTTATAAGAAATGTATGTGTATTTTAGCTGTGTTCAAATGTGAATATATATTTTATCTGTGTTTATATAAATCTGACATGTAAATCTTTCACTGATTCCCGAGAATTACAGAAACACGTAGCAGTTAGCATTGCTTTATTGTTTGCATGGGCTTAAGTCAATAATTACCGAGCGCCTTATCAACATTCGATTCAGGTTTGTTTGCTTGGTTCCACTGTGCTATCTTAACCGCGCATTCCCTTAGAATAGTAATCTCCCGCAGTGCACAAGTCAGCGGTTGCCTTGGTCCACGCTGTCCGGCTTTTTCACCCTGCGCCAGTTGCACCAAGAGCCTCTTCCCCCTCACACACACACACACACACACACACATACGCATCGTTAACCTTGCCAAACGACCGCAGCGAGCAGCTCTGCAGCTGCAGCTAATGAAACGCGTGCTCTCCCTCTATTATATATGCCCTCTCTATCACTCTGTTGCTCCTTTCGTTCGCTATGTCTATCTCTTTCTCAACCGCAGCAAGACGTGTTTAAATTTAGTTTTTGTTAATTTTCATTTGTTTGTTGTCCGTTTGCCTGCCGCTTGTTGCTGCTGTTGTTGTTGCTGCCGCTATCAGCAGCAGCCACTGATAAGCAAAATTTAAAGTTGCTCCGGTCGCTCGTTCAATTTGTAACGAAACATATGTTTGCTTTAAGTGACAGGCGCACTCACGCCGCGATGTCGAGTGTCTCCGCGCTGCTGATAAACGGTTCCGTTTCGGCATTGACTCAGCTGCTGCCAAGACGGGGAGGCAGGAGGAGCGAGGGGAGGGGAGGGAAGGGGACGGGTCGGGCCGGTCAATGTCCGTTCGGTCCGCCCCACTTATGGCCTTATAGCTAGTCACAGCTACACTCGGAGAAAGCAGTCGGCTATTTTTCATGGTTTATCTTCTAGATTGATTCTGTATTTAAAATATATGCATTATTGGAAATACATTTTTTATTTATTACATTACATTTAGAATCCGGAATTTGTATTTTTAATCGATTGTGGTTGTCACAATTAGTACAAAAAACAACATTAAAACCGATTCTGAGTTGGTCAAATTTTTTGTCAAAAATCATGCAAAAATTTACAAAAATTTTAACATGTAAAGCCCTCGGATCCGTAGCTCCCATATTTCAAACGCCCATAACTTTGTCAAAACTGAACGGATTTTAACGAGTGATGGCATTTTGTTCATGGTTTATCTAGATTGATTCTGCATTCAAAATATATGCATTATTGGAAATAAATTTTTTTGGAATTTTTTGGGGAAAAAGCATGTACCCCCCCCCCTTACTCATTTTGGAAAACAATTTTTTTTCAAAATTTAGAATCCGGAATTTGTATTTTTAATCGATTGTGGTTGTCACAATTAGTATAAAAAACAACATTAAAACCGATTCTGAGGTGGTCAAATTTTTTGTCAAAAATCATGCAAAAATTTACAAAAATTTTAACATGGAAAGCCCTCGCATCCATAGCTCCCATATTTTAAATGCCCATAACTTTGTCAAAAGTGAACCGATTTTGATGACTGATGGCATTTTGTTCATGGTTTATCTTCTAGATTGAATCTGCATTTAAAATATATGCATTATTGAAAGTAAATTTTTTTCGAATTTTTTGGGGAAAAAAGCATGTACCCCCCCCTTACTCATTTTGGAAAAAATTTTTTTTCAAAATTTAGAATCTGGAATTTCTACTTTTAATCGATTGTGGTGGTCACAATTAGTATAAAAAACCATATTAAAACCGATTCTGAGGGGGTCAAATTTTTTGTCAAAAATCATGCAAAAATTTACAAAAATTTTAACATGTAAAGCCCTCGAATCCATAGGTCCCATATTTCAAATGCCCATAACTTTGTCAAAACTGAACCGATTTTCACGAGTGATGGCATTTTGTTCATGGTTTATCGTCTAGATTGATTCTGCATTTAAAATATATGCATTATTGAAAATAAAATTTTTTGGAATTTTTTGGGGAAAAAAGCATGTACCCCCTCTTACTCACTTTGGAAAAAATTTTTTTTTCAAAATTTAGAATCCGGAATTTCTACTTTTAATCGATTGTGGTGGTCACAATTAGTATAAAAAACAACATTAAAACCGATTCTGAGGGGGTCAAATTTTTTGTCAAAAATCATGCAAAAATTTACAAAAATTTTAACATGTAAAGCCCTCGGATCCGTAGCTCCCATATTTCAAACGCCCATAACTTTGTCAAAACTGAACGGATTTTAACGAGTGATGGCATTTTGTTCATGGTTTATCTTCTAAATTGATTCTGTATTTAAAATATATGCATTATTGGAAATAAATTTTTTTGAATTTTTTGGGGAAAAAAGCATGTACCCCCCCCTTACTCATTTTGGGAAAATTTTTTTTTTCAAAATTTAGAATCCGGAATTTGTATTTTTAATCGATAGTGGTTGTCACAATTAGCATAAAAAACAACATTAAAACCGATTCTGAGGGGGTCAAATTTTTTGTCAAAAATCATGCAAAAATTTAGAAAAATTTTAACATGTAAAGCCCTCGGATCCGTAGCTCCCATATTTCAAACGCCCATCACTTTGTCAAAACAGAACGGATTTTCACGACTGATGGCATTTTCTCCATGGTTTATCGTCTAGATTGATTCTCATAAATTTTTATTGAATATTTTGGAGAAAAGCATGTGTCATGTTTAACAGCAGTTTTTCATGGTTTGTTCTCTAGATTAATTCTGCATTTCAAATAGGTTCTTTACTAAAAATAAAAGTTTTTGGATTTCTTTATAAAATATCATGTATTAGTGTAAAAAACAACATTAAACACATAGGATTTTTGAATGTCGTCACAGTTTGTCCTTGATGTGACAAAAATGTAGAGTTTTCTTCGAGTGTACGCATGCATTTGAAATGTATGTTTATAAGCACACATATTTACCTGATTTATACATTTGTATACATTTTTTTTTCATATTTACCTTTTGCATTAACCCATATCACATTTTTTGGCTAAATTTTTTGCGCTTAATTAAACATCAAACATTAAATTTGTATGGAAATAAGAAATGAAAGCAAATAAACACATTTTCTATGTATAACTATATTGTATATAAATGCGCTGCCCATTTTATCAGCTTATTTGCATTTGTAGCCGTTATTTGAATATTGATAAGAAATGAACCTCAGAGGGCGAAGGGTACAAATATTGAAAATGTGTAAACATTTGGTCCTCAATTTATGTTAAAGTATATTTTTATTTGTTTATTTGATTATTCAAACAAAATCCAATAATTGTAAACATTTGCAAAGGCTTCAGCGTTTATTTGGTTTTCTTGTGATATTTCATTGAATTTAAACATAATGCAAATGGTTGAATTTTTTTATTTTAACTGTGATATTTTGTAGTATTGAAATAGAATGCAATTGATAAATATTTTTAAAAAATTTAAATGTTTTGGTATTTATTTGATTTTCTTGTCCCATTTCGTAGGATTTAAAAAATTCAACTGTTTCAGCATTTGTTCATGTTCTTTGTGATATTTCGTAGGCTTTACATAGAATGCAATAGATAATTATTCATAAAAACAAAAAATTTTGATATTTTGTTGAATTTAAATAGAATGAATAATAAAATGCAATATTTATTAAAAAAAAAGCCAAATAATTAAGCATTTATTCATTTGAACTGTGATATATTATGTGAAATTGATAAACATTTCTAAACATTTTTAATAGATTCAGATTTTATTTACTTTGACTGATATTTTGTAAAATACGAATTTTGATGACTTTTTTAAATATTCGCAACCGTTTAATTTCAAATGTAAGATATTTTTAAAGTGATGTGGCAACGCTCGAATTCTGGTAAAACAGAAATACAAGAAATACCAAACTGTTAGTTAACATAGTCGACCACTTACGCCGCTGTTAGTTCACATGCAGAGTTCGAACGCGCCGCAAAACCAATGAGAGATTAAAGCTTCAGTCGAGCGCTCGCGATCAGCAAGTCCAGCGAAAAACGAACAAATCAATGTATTAGCTAAGGCACACTGCCTGAACCGTTAAGCGAAACTGTGAACAAAAGCCACAACAACAAAAAATGCAGCGACGCCGGCAAACGAGCAGCGGCCAAAGATTTTCGCCGCTGCCGCTATTGCCGCTGCCGCTGCTGCTGCTGCCGCTGCTGGTCACCTGCTTGGGTGAGTAATTTGCAAAGAACTTGGGTACTTTTGATGGAAAGCACGTAGAAAGCTCGAGTTGAATGAACTTTAACATTGAGGGCGAGAGATGACAGCTGATTTAGCAGCAGCGACAAGAACAACGGCGACTTGTTGATAACCTCTTGAGCTCGCTGAGCGCGAACTCAAATTGAAACTTTTGAATACCGTTGCTAATGACGTGTTCTTCTGCCCACTCTCGCTCTCCCAGCACGCGCCTCTTTGATACCGGCCGGCACGACGCAAATTTTCGAGCTTTCGAACCAAGTGCGCCTGGAGCCGCTCCATGACGGCCAATCAGAGCACGCGGTGTTCTACGACTTTGGGACGCGGCTGAAGGTGAGCTCCGTGTGGAGCGGGCCGGGGCAGCAGCTGCTGCAAATCCAGTTCAGCGAGAGCAGCGTCGGCACAGCCGGCAAAACGAAAGGTGAATGGAAGCAGCGACCAATCGACCTGCCCGACCGACCCTTCTACGTGACCATGCGCGACGATCTGCCCCATATGGTGATCGCGCACACGTCCCGGGATCAGTCGCTGCTAAACTTTGAGCGCGCCATCACCGCGCTCCTCCAGCTGCGCTTCACCGACAGCGACGGGCAGGACGAACTGGACATCTCCGGCCATTGCCGCGTGCACTACGCCGTGAAGTCCTCGACGCGCGTGGAGAAGACCAAGACGGACTGCACGCTGTGGAATCTGCGGCTCAACTTCCACATGACGCCGGCGCTGAGCGTGACGCGGCAGTCGCAGCAGCACGTGGACTACGAGCTGGGGGCGGACGGAGCTCTGATGAGCGCCGTGTCCACGGAAACGCATCGCCTGACGATGACGGCCAAGCCGGATGCGGGCACCTTGGTGCACGCCACCCTCCGGCTGCAGCATGTGAGAGAGGACGGGCGGGCGACGCAGCTGAAGCAGCCCTCGCTGCAGGAGGCCGTTGGCAGCCTGCTGGACTGGTATCGCGTGTTCCATGTGGAGGGGGATGTGGACGACGTCGTCAGCGAGCTAAAGAAGGAAACGGTAAGCCTGCCCTTTTGCAGGACTTCCAAGCAATCCCTCTAATCCCGAACACTTGCAGCTCCACGAGCTAGTTGTGCGCAAACTGCAGCAGCTGCAGGCGGAGAACGTGGGCCAATCCTCGCTGGCCGTGGCCTTCGCCCAGCTGCTGCCCCGGGCGCGCATCGCCACGCAGGTGCAGTTCATGGAGCTGCTGCGGTCGTGGCCGCAGCTCGCCGAAGTGCTGGTGGATCTGCTGGGCGCCGTCCAGACGCACGCGTCGCACAACGCCAGCTTCGCGCACTTCTACAAGGGCGCCGGGACGCCGGCGGCCTCGCTGGAGCTGCTGGAGCGGTATCTGCAGGCGCTGGCCGTGGCCACGCATCCGGAGCGCAACATAGTGGAGCATCTGTTCAGCTTCCTGCAGCAGATTCGGGCGCAACGGGGCTCGCACGCCAAGCTCCGGGACACGGTGCTCCAGACGCTGGTCACGCTGATGCGCCACAGCGGGTTCCCTCCGGAGGATGAGCTGCGTCAGCAGATACGCGTCCTTCTGCTGAAGGAACTCGTCTCGGCCCAGGAGGCCACGGTCTATGCGCGCGCCCTGCAAAATCTGCGCGATCCGCAGACCATCGATCCCCTCCTGGACCTGGCTACACAGTCGCCGCAGCCCAAGCTCGCGGTGGCCGCGTTGCAGGCACTCAGCGCCTTTCCGGCGCACAGCTTCGCGGAGTCGCATCGGCTCCGGTTCGAGAGCGTTTTCTATCAGCGCCAGCGACGCTACGACAGCTCCGCCCGCACCCTGGCCCTGGACATCCTGCTGGGCATGCGGCCCGACGCCGAGCAGCTGGGCCACCTGCTCGACTATCTCGCCTCCAACGATCGCCAGTTCGAGATCAAGACCTACGTGCTGCAAAAGCTGCGCATGCTCGCCGAGATCTGTCCCCGCTTCCGCGCCGTCTTCCGCTCGGCGCTCGGCCAGCGCGCCCACATCAACAACTACAACGTGCTGGCACAACGGGGTAAGCTTAAGTTGTATATAAATACCACCTGGTATTTATTTATCGGTAATTTAGTCAGGTCAGTGAATTAATTCAAATGATAATCAGTTAACAAATTTGTCTATTTTGGCAGTCAATCAGGCAGAAATCAGAGATCAGTCAATCATACATAATCAACTAATCAATGTCAGTCAATCAGTCAGTTAATCAATCAATCAGTATATCTATTCGTCAGATAATAAATCTAGCAGTTAACTATTTAAAAAATCTATTAATTCACTAGTCAAAATATATATATATACATACATCAGCCCGTTAAAATCGGTTAGTTTCTCAATCATTCAGTGAGTGATTTGTCTGTTATTCAAAAAATAAATCAATCATTCTTTTAGTCAATCAGTCAGTCCACCTCTAATAGATATGAATAAATCAAGCAATTAATGAATCGGTCAGTCAATCATACATAGCTTTAGTCAACAAACCGATCGATCAATTGTTTGATTGATCAGTCAGTCAATCACAAAATTATTGCATCAGTCAGTTAATTAATCAGTCAAACACTCAGCAAATCAACAAATAACTTTATAGATTTATAATATTTAATATATGTTACAATAGTGAATAATATTAAAAAATTCCCCGTAGGTCTCACCACCGTCCTGACCCGCCAGCTCTCCCAATCGCCCGCCTTCAATGAGACCCTGATAAGCACCCAGGAGGTGTACCAGGGCCTTCTGAAGCGGGGTTCCGTGGAGTTCCTGCTGCACGCGGGCCGCGCCGAGGCGAGCAGCTTCAAGCTGGGCATTTACACCGACGGCCTCGTCTCCTTTGTCGGCGATGGGGATGCGGATGAAGGCAATATGTACATACCGCCGGACGATGAGCTGGACAACGAGGCCACCATCACTGCGGGCATGGATATCAGCGTGCAGGGCGTCCAGCTGCGTCCGCTGGTCTTCTTCAGCGGCCAAACGGAGCTGATGGGCCACGTGTGGGGCGGCACCGCCTCGGAGACAACGCCAGCGTATCAGGCGACCACAATGGCCCAGGATCACGAGCAGTTCCTCATCCTGGGGTCGGGTCCCACGCTCCACTGGCGCCTGCAGGGCTTCCGAAGCGTTGACCTCAGTGGCAAAGTCTCGCTCAGCCTGTGGAATCGCAATGCCCAAACGGAGATACAACAGAAGTGAGTTAAGAGAGAGAGAGAGAGAGAGAGAGAGCGGGGGACGCCAAATAAAATCTATTTCTATATTCCTTTCAGCACGGGCACCGCTGTCATCTCCCACATAGCTGTGGGCTTCACCTATGCAAAACTGGTGCAGGATGTTACGCTCAGTCACGAGCCCAAGCTCAGCCTGCACGCGGATCTGGACTTTTACAACGACATGAAGCTCTGCATGCAGCTGCAGAGCCCCGAACAGTTGTTCACGTCAGTCCACGCACGCATGAATATTTTATATATGTTTCTAACATGGATCTTATATATTTACAGGCAATCTAATACTCGTTCCGTGTATCTGCAGTCCATGGACCGGCCTTATACCAAACATTTGCGTTCGACGCATGAGCACAAATCGGCGGCCCGCACTTTTGTTTTGAATCAAAAGAACAACGAGATGTGCAACATGATATTTGAAAAATCCTGAGATTAAAATTGAAATTATATATTTTTAATAAGAGTAAGACTCCAAGTAGTTGTAAACATGCATTGGAAATTTTTAAATTTAGTAAAGCCTTTGCTGAAAGCTGAATTCAAATGCGCGCCTTTCAGTGTTGCAAAACTGCGGTTTTTTCATGGCGATTGCAAAGAGAAATTATCGTTTTTAATTGGCTTAACATTGCCATAACAGAGGATGAGCATTGTTTTTGTGTAATTCGTTCTAAATTGCAACAGTTATACTTATAAAATTATATTATTAGTTTAAGCAAAATGAGTTTTATTTGCTCTACTACTTAACTTTAGTTGAATAATGCGCTTCTAAGTTCATTATCATTTCGGCAGAGCGATAACCTAAATTATCGGCTTAACATAATCTTAACAGCAGATGTGCGCAAGTGATTTTGCTGTTATACTCAATACATATTTTATTTTTATAAATTTGATAAATAACTTTTGCGCTATATTTTGTTCTCTTCCATTTCATTACTTTTAATGTTATTTAGCTTAGCACGACGTGTAACAGCGACTCTTTTTTTGTGGAGTTAACAGTTTTT
Source organism: Drosophila robusta (assembly GCA_035043565.1). Lineage (NCBI taxonomy): Eukaryota > Metazoa > Arthropoda > Insecta > Diptera > Drosophilidae > Drosophila > Drosophila robusta. The sequence continues at coordinate 2,435,780 of JAWNMW010000583.1, read as the reverse complement.
ACAATTGTAAACATGTTATCACTTTCGCGGCTGTTAACAAACAGCTGCGCTGTACGAGAGAGTCTGTTGACTTAGCAGTCCATTAACATTTGCATGTGTCGCGGGCAAATTATTTATTTGTTGCAAATAAGTAAATAATAATTACTTAAAAATATCAACAAATGTGCAGTTGAATGTGCGATAAAAGTGCCAAAAGGTAAACACAGTGGGCATTAATGTCATTTTGGCGGCTGCCTTATACAAAAATTAGGCCAAATCCCAATTGTTTCGTTTTTTCTAATTGTGTTTGTGAGTGTGTATGTGGAGGCCTGGCCGAACGCACACTTGTAAACGCTGAAGAGTCCCTATAGGGGCCTACTTTTTGTTCTCAACATTTTAGCTAAATATATAGTTAATGTTGTGTATTTGATTTATTATCCGCCATAAAAAGCGTTAAAAAATATTAATTCACGTCTTGTGCGGCAGTTGCTGTGGCGATGATTTGTAAAGCGAGGTGCTAACGAAATACTAAACAATAAAAATACACGCATTTTTATAGTACGAAAGGTTTTTTTCATCTTGTTCGCCTGGCTAACAACAACAAACACACAAAAAAAGAGAGAGAGAGCGCGTGATTGAGAGAACCAGCCACCGAGTTGATGTTGTTGTTATTGTGACGTGTTACGTTTTGTGTCCGTTTGGGTATTTTTGTGCTTGTGTGTGTGTGTGGGAATTTGCGTTGCGTGAAGTTGCAATACAAAAAAAAAACAAAACACGTGTGGAGAGTGCGTTGCATTTGAATGCAGCGAGAAGAGGCCAGCTCATATTTAGTATTTAATACGGTAATGAGCATTGCTCCAATAAGAATGTCCCAAAGGGTAACGTTTGTTTGTTGCTGTTCGCACGTTGTGAACTAATCAGCCGGTAAACTAGTAAAAAAAATCACCCACAGCTTAGTCGGTGAGTGCGAGAGTGGACTGCCTTTGGTTCGGTTTGTTCGCACACATACGCACACTTGCGCAAATTTGGCGCTCTTGCCTCCACTCACGCTCTCTCGCGCCCGTAACGGTATCAAAAGCGCGCTCACGCCTCACTGGCGGCCTGGCCATAACGACACATTTCAGTCGATTTTTAACGCTCGCAGCGCAAGGTAGTCGCCGCAGCTGCGGTAATTGCTCGATTAGTGTCAAAAAAATATATAATGTGCATTCTATAGAGCCCAAAGAAAACGAAAAAATAGTATAAAAAAATCGCAAGCAGCCAAACAACAGCAGAATATTTTTTGTGAGAGGGCAGCCAATGAAATTCTCTCTTTCAACCTCTGTTCCCCTCACGTAGAATTTACCTGTGAAAGTGAAAACGCAAACGAACGAGCCAAGCAAAACAAAACGCGTGTGTGCAAGCAGCAGCAAAAAAAATATAAAAGGAATCCGAAACAAAAAAGAACACGACAAGCAGTGTGTGTACGTCAGAAAGAGCGACAGAGAGCATAAGAACCCAAAACATAACGAAAAAAAAAACAAATATCGACAACTGCAGCAACGCAGCAGACAAAAAAAGCAAGAATCTGAAGAGCAAGAAGAATAACTAAACACAGCCAACGTCAGGTAAGTGCATCATCTGCTCGCCCATTCCCACCAGCAGCAACTCCTTGCGCGCTATTCCCAAATTTATGCTCTGTCCTTTTCTATGAATCAGCTTGCAAAAGCTTTCTTCACTCTATTGAAATTGTATTAAACTGAAACTCGAGTCAAGCTTCCGCTGACTCAGTCGGGCCAGATTCTGACCATAAATTTCTATGTTTATCTTAGGGTAATTTTTTTTAAACTTACATTTGTTTTTCCTTTTTCGTTTTTTCAACATCTTTAGGGAGGCGTTGAGGTTTTTTTGTTCGAAATTCTGATTAGATAGACAACATTTTCAACCTTGCACTATTTACGACAGATTTTGTTTTTTCTACCTCTTCTTTGTCTTGATACTTGATATATAAGCATATAGGGGCCGTAAATTATGCGTGATGAGTCGTAAAAGCAATAATAAAAAGCATTTAGAGTGTGTTACATAATACTACATAATAAAATCGCCTGAATAAGACACTTTCCAGAACAGCCTTTATAAATGACTATCATCATTTTCTTTATTTTCCATTATTTTATGCAAAAATGTGTTTTTAAAAAAATTCAAATTACGCGCGAGATTCAAATCTCATCTGACATCTAAACATTTTAATTTGTGCACAATTAAAATAGCAAAAAGTTTCCTTAAATAATTTTAAAATTTTTTTATATTTAAACCCAATTTTTTTTAATATATAGACATAAAATTTTATATGTTCCTATAAAAAATTCAACAATTTTTATTATATTAAAATGGAACACTTTTTATTGAAGTGAAAATTGAAAATTTTAGAGAACCTTGATTGACACCTTGAATTTAAAAACGAGAAGTTTAAGCATAATAATTTATACCCTATACCCATTGAAAACGGTCGGAGAGAATTAAGGGTATTTATGTATATGTAACATATCTCGAAGATTATTAGAGCCAGAGCCATCATGCTCGTATCTTATACACATTCCTCCTCCATTCGCACCAATATTGGCAGAAGTTTAAGAGTTTGGGTTTTCCAGCTCGAATGTGTGTTACTAGGTACAGGGGTACAGGGTATTTCCCAGTTTCCTGTTTTTAAATTGTTCTTTTTGGTTGAATAAGATTTATTCGAATAAAATTGTTTTTTTTTAATATTTTACACATACGTCTATTTTTAAGAATAAGATAAATAATTAAGTAATAAAATATAGAGTAATAAAAAAGTCTGTTTATTATATTATCAAAAAATAATCTAAACAGCTTTTTAGAACAATATATATGTATGTTTATATTTGTTGAATCAGTACTGTACGGTACTGTACGTGACGTTATCTCTGCTTCAAATACTACCTGCTTCTAATTAGACAGATATACATGATATTTTTATTTTTCCTTATATGACTCACAAATAACATTAATTTATGTACTTTTCTGGAACTTTGAACTGTTTTATGGAATTTACGCAATGATAAAGAAAACTTGCCCCTTAGCAAAAAGTAACATTGTAATTTTTTAACTCCACCCACAAATTCAACTTCTGGCGAAACCGTAAAGTTTGCACTCCCATTAAAAAAAGAATAAAATTCCATAAATTTTTGTATACCCACCCACAATAATAAACAACGATATAGATTAATTTACAGCTCGCTTTTGGGGTTTCGTAAACTTTGCATAAAAAGCTTCCCAGAATTTAGAAGAAAATGCCGTAAAACTTTGCTAAAATCAATTTCGATGGCAAACGGCAAGGTTTTATCTTATCTTGTGCAACGACCCAATTAGATGGCTTAGCAGGTTAGTCGGATAAGGGGGGAATTACTAGGCATCTATGCCAAGACAAACAAAAAAATGTTTTTCTCACATTCGTTTACAGGCTGGCAAAATGCTTATCTCAATAGCATTGACTGGCGAATAGACAAATTATGCTTTGCGTCGCTGTCACAAATGGCCATCGAATCATTCGCTCAAATGGCCAAAAGAAAAATGTGTTCGAAGCACAGCAACAAAATTGTAAACCTGGCTCGGCTCTTTATCCACAGGGCGGTGGTCCAGTCGCTCACGTGAGCCGCAAAACGACTTTTCAAATTTTTGTGCCTGCGTCTCGTTAATGCTTTTAAAACACACAACAACAAAAAGTGCACATGCGGCTGTAAGCAATCAACTGCAAAAATATAGCAATTACCGATCCGATTCCGTTCAAGCACATAATAAACAGTTTAAGACTGGAAGCAGTTAAAAGGTTGGGTGTGACCATTGGATACTCTAACTGAAGCAAATTTAATTTTATTTTATAATTTATGTAATACAAAAACTTTTACATATTATTTTCTTATATTAAAAAGGCATTTAAATAAATACAAATGATGAGTACTTTTTAACTTAAAATGAATCATTACCTCATTGCCATTTTAATAAAATCAAATTATTTATGCAATAAAAACTATAATGATTACTGGCCCTGCATTTTGTACTTCATTAGAAAAATATCTTTTATCAAATCTTGATTTTTAAAGGTTGCTTTTGACAAAGCAGTAAATTTGTTGTACATTTATTGGGACAATATCTCGACGTTTCGAGCTCCGAAGGAAAGCCTGTAAATTGAGACGAATTTACAACATGATGTTAACTTTTTTTTTAATTTTATAGTTATCTTTAGCATTGAAAATATTAAGCAGATATTTTCTGCGTAAGTATTAAAAGAAGTGATGCATCATTTTTTTACATTTACTTATATTAAATTAGTACACTAGTGATCCAGGAAAAATATATACAAATAAAAATATGAAATATTTTTTTATTGGCAGCTGTAGCAATACAGTTATAAAATTAAAAAAAATAAAGTTCGGTGCGGTCTTAGGTTCGGTTGATTCTTTTGCCAATTATTTTAATTTCAGGTTTGAACCAGTTTGGCTTCAAAACTGGGCTGCAACCTTGATTATTATATTTATTAATAAATCAAACATATAAATTGGATTTCCGAATCCTTGTTTTTTGTTTTATGTTTTTAAATAAATATTAAATAATCTTCAAGTGAATTGTCATTTAAAAAAATGGTTAGGTCTGGGTTAAGGTTCAGTTGGTTTTGGCAACTGGTTTGGTTTGCAGCGCTGTTACGAATAGTCAGAATTGGCAACCCTAATGAAAAAATGATGCCACTTGTCTTCCTGTAAGGGTATTGAACGGAGTGGGGAGAGGGAGCAACACGAAACGCCTTCGTGTGGCAGAATCGAATCAATCGATTTCAATAAGTGCCTATCGCGAATGTCGCTGGCGATTTGTGTACGTGCCTAGGCGACGGCAAACTTGCCTCGATCGATTTGATTTATGCGGTTGAATCATCGCCGCAGATGATGGAAATTCAGCTTAAAAATCACACACAAACGAGACTGCGTCAGAGTTGATTTCTGAGACTCGTATTGCTGCGTCGTGTATCGAGTTTACTTTTTTTTTTATTGTTTTTTTCGACTGAGCTCAGCCGGTTCATTCAACTTTAGTTGTAGTTGCTGCCTTGGCTTTATCTATTTGTCGATGTGTATGAAAACGACCAACTAACCCAATGAAAAACTCACCCCACTTAAGTACTCTGAGTGTGCGAGTGTGTAAGTGCGTGTGGCTGACAGGTATTTGTTGTTTCTTTCACAAAATCGATAAGTTTAGAGCTTGTTGTTGTTTTGGCCTGTCCAAAATTGCTGAGCTGTGCGGGTTATTTATAGCTGACAGGCCCGTGCAGTGTGCCGTTTGACCTGTCACGGCATTTGCTTGTTGTGCTTGTTACGAATTCAATTTTTATCGTCATATATATAACTACTACTATATAGCTAACATACTCCTCCTGTGCCCATGTCTTGCCATAAATTGAGTCCACTTCGCTTGTGATTCGATATCAGTTCTGTTTTGTTGCAATACCCTTGCAAAGGGTATTGCTAGTTTGCCAACTAATTTGTAATGCCTTCAGGCCTTCAGTTACTCGGTGAAACAAACATTTTAAATATTAAAGTGTTCTTTCCCGTAGACTGTACTTTATGTGTATTTTTTTCAACAGATGAAATTATTATTTTGCTATAAATGAGATCGAAATTAAAGCGGGGTTTTTTTGGTTATTGCCTCGGGCAACTAAACTTGAAATGAAGCAATAGAGGAAAAGAGAAAGAGTAATAATATTGGAATAATATTTTAATTCAAATTTGGTTTGCAATAAAATTAATATTAATAAAATCTAGAGTAAAAAATGTTAACTAAAATTGGTTAATTTCAGTAGTGGATTTACAAGGGTTTTCAATTATTTAGAAGATATTTAACATTATACACATATTTTTGAATGCTTGTCTATTCTTGATTAGCGAACTTAACTAATTAAAATTTAACATAAGTTCACATCTTGGCTGCATGGAATGAGTTTAAAAAAGAGTTTTTGTATGAAAAAGTTTGTAGTTTATTAAATACTCAGTAATCATCTGTTTTACCATGCCGAAATTAAATTAAAACTCCGGTTGCATCGCTGAGATAATCAAACACAATTCCCTAAAATAAAATACAATTCCCTAAAAGGGTATTTAATCATTGTCACTCCAAAATTAACAGTTCTTTCCTGTTTCGGTTTTTTCTGTTTTGTTTTTGTTTTTTTTTTGTTTTGTGGGGTTACCAACGCGAAACATGAAAGTCGTTGCCGTTAAGCACCTGCCCATAAACTGGATAATAATTCATTTGGTGTTGTGCAATGATTTTAATCTGTGTGTAGATAACATTTGATTGCCTACCATATTTATTAAATATTTTCGTTATTTAACGACTTTGATTCTAGATTTCAGTTCATTTGCGCTATTCATGTTGTTATCCGCTTAAATCGCATTTAATTGAAATGTGCCGACTTAATTTTTTCCCACATTGAATTTAATTATGTGTATTTGAGCGTATAAAATATTATTCCCACCGGCCACTGTCCACTAATTTTATTCAATCATATCGCTCACTTGAATCTATCAAGCGTTAAAGTATATCAGTTACAAAATGGTGGAAATTGAATATGTGGTTATCCACTCGGGAGGTTTAAGCTGTAAATGGTCTCTGTTTAAATTGCAATTAATTTAAGTTATATCAAAATGAGATTTTCTATAGTGTATAGTTTAAATGTGTTTCGACTCATCTGCGGTTATTCGTGTTCATTATACGTACTCCAGTTAATGTTTGCGGTTATCCACTGTAAATAAAGTGGATTTGCAACAATATTATTATTATATGCTTTTAAATGTATTCTTTTAATATATACAACGACATTATCCGCATTAATTGATAATAAATGATGAATCAATACTCATTCACATGTATAAGATGATACAGTTCAAAAGAGATTTTGTTTCTATTTTAAATATCTATATCAACACTTATCCAATATAATGATAATTTTAAAATATTGGTTGAAAAGTAGTGTCGCATTATCCGTGCCAATTCGTAATGGTTTTCCCTGATTAAATTACGACTTAAATGTTATCCGCGAATATCTTCCATAAAAGACTTCGTATTTCGAACTTATCAGCGCCGAATTTTTTATTGATATGCACCAGTTTGTGAACCACAGAAAAGTTATCCGGAATTTACTCACTATGATATAACATTTTCATTTTATATTCGTCTCATCGATCACATGATTGAACTACTTGGCCTCAAAGCCGAGCTATAAACTTTATGAAATTCGTGAATATGCAGGCTTTGAGTCTAAATTTAAAAGCCCACACGCTCATAAATCCTAATCAAATTTATTAAATCAAGTACAACTCGTGAATGTGTGTGTGAGTGTGTACGTGTGTGTGTGCGTGCGGTACAAATGTGTTAATAACAACGCGACAGAACAACAAAAAATACGCCCACAATTTCCTACAGCGTGAAAGCCGAAAGTAAATATAACAACAACAGCAACAGAAATAAAAATATGTGCATATATATATATATTCTACATATATTTATATATATATATATATATATATATGGATCTTTATATAGCAATATATATGCATAACATGCCGACATATGCGCGAGAGATATCAAACAATCAATTGTCTGGCTCTGTCCGGCTCTGATGTGGGTAATTGTGCGGCATTAATTTGTGCAAGTAATTTCATTGAGGGGTCTCCGGCGCTGCCACAGCAACTGCAAAAAATAAACCTTATACGAGATATAGATGTACGGATATTTGCGTATATGTATATATTAGTATGCACTCGTATCATATTTTGTCTGCTCAGTTAATGAATAAAAGTTAATAACTGTGCGACATACGAACGTTTGTTGTAAATGTTTTTACATTTCCCTTGATTCAATAACCTTGATTTTGGCGTGTGTGTGTGTGCTATAAAGGTTATCGGGACTTGTATTTAATAATCGCGGATAAGTTGTTAATTTATGATATTATGATTAGGCCAAATTGGACCCGACCTTGCGCTTATATTGATTGCCAACCCAATGCATATTGTACAAATTCATTAAATATGTGTCCCGAAAATAGTTTAAAGCTCGTCGTGCGGTAAGCAGATAATTATCATATTAAAGAATTAATGTTTTGAAATACTTTGCTAACTGTAGATAGAGTGAGAAGTATTTATTTAAGCTCGACATATACTTGTTCATTGTACTCTCTACGTTTGTATGTCTGGATAAGAGGTAGCTTATGGAAAATGCATCATCATTAAAAGTTTTATACATATTTACTTTTCATTTACGATTTATCTGTTGCTATGCAATATTGAATAAATTGCAATAAAATTTAGTGATTGTGATAAAATGTCATCATATGACAGATAACAGGTAATAGATATCCGTCGGTATTCGAGTTGCCATGCAAGGAAGAGGTAATTCAGAACTCTATTTCAAAGTGTTATTCTCCTATTGCTTTTTACTGAACCAGCTGCATATTCTTGATAAATATTTTTTCCGAGAAGCTTTTCTCAATTTATGATTCTTTATCTGTCATATACAGGGTTAAGATAACTTCTTATTGACTCAAATTATTGACACAGAAATGTCATGACCAGATGTCTGTTTTCCAGTGTTGTGCGTGTTGTCGTGTTATGTATGTTATAAGTATGCCAAAAACATCGGTCTGCGGATAGAATCTGAAATTTGTGTAAATGCTATACCTTTATTCGTGTAATTTGAGATAACAGAATAAGCAGCTTTTCACACCTTTTAATGATTCAATCTACGATTGTTTTTTGCTGTTTCCATTTTATTGCTCTTTGATTGTATTTACTTTTCTTACATAATTCTTTCTCTCTCTCTCTCTCTCTCTCTATCTCTCTTTTATTTCGCACGTTCTTTTTAGAGTCTACAGCTTAAGTTGTAAAATATTTGCACGTGCAGCTCAGATTTTAAAAATTCCTCATCGTTTGTTTTTTTTTTCGGGTAATTGCTGGCGGCTATTTTCGTTTTGGTTTCGCTAATTGAAGAAACCAGAGCTAATTAATTAGTGTGTGGGGAGAGAGGAGGTTCATGTGGCATGTCGGTGGCGACCAGTGGCCACACAGATGTGGACGTGACATTTACAGCAGCCGCACGCCGAACGACAAACAAATTTAAAATTAAAATGAAGAGGCGTGCGAAAAAAAGAAATATCAGTAAAAAACAGTGCCCACGCAGAGCTGCAAAATGAAGGAGAGAGGTACAGTGGGAGAGTGTGGGGGAAGGAGGTTATTGCGAGTCTACATTGAATTACGGCGCAGAAACTGATGATTCAATGAGCACATTGAAAACGCGTCAAATTTGCAAAGATAATAAGCAGGCAGACGCTGGCCCAGCAGTCCATGGGGTTGCGGTGGGGTGTGGGGGAGGGGTAGGTAGCTTGGCATAAAATATGCATGTGAGAAAACAAAGCAAAGCTCAAGAATTTGCCAAACGTAAAATTCTTTTCATACTCGTACACGAGGTTGAAAGAGTGTATTCGTCCTGCTGTCCGTATGAATGCAATATTTTTCGGGACTGTTGAAGCTAGAGAATTGAAACTTGGATATATTACTTGTACATACTCGCGTCAGATAATCTATATATCTATGTATTGTTTTTGGAAGACTGGGGGTGCGTCATATTGATGTACACCCCGAAAATTCGTATCGCCCACAAACTTTGAACTTGAGTCGCCAAATTTAGCAGACAGTGTTCGGATGATCTCCTCTAAACATTGAGATGAAAAAATACTGCCACGCCCAGTAGTTTTCGACTGTTTTAAGCTGTTATTAAACTGTGAAGGAGCATTGCACTGTCGGTTATACCCGACGGCAACGTTTTAAGTTGTTCACTCTTTGTTCTACTCCACAGTTCGGGCTCAGTTTGGTTCGGTTCGGTTCGGTGCTGAACTCAATTGAACGTTGGGCGTAGGGACTTGGCGTCTGAGTGCCCATTGTAGCTATGCGGGAGGGACGGTGAGGCGGTAGCTTCTTTTGTACGTAATTCACTTATTCAAATAATGTATAATATAATAAATGTGCATGTATGCAAAATACAATGGGCGAAAACAAGTAAACTACGCGCCATTGTCGAACAGCTCGAGTTGTAAAGCCGTTTGCCTCGAAACAGGCAAGACGGCGAGGGAAAGACCTCGGGGCAACAGGCTGCTGTTGCTGCTTTTGCTGCTGCTGCGGCTGCTGCTGCTACTGCTGCTCTTGTGTTTTGTTTTTCTTTTTTCGTTGCTGGGCCGGATGTTTTTATGGCACTGAATCGCTCGCAGCTCCTCTGTGCGATGCGAATTGAACTTATCACAATGAAGAGTGACAACGGCAAATGAGCGAATGTCTCGTTGATATTGTCGTTGGTTTCGCTTAATGCGGAATATGTCGCAACGGATAATGGGCAATGGCCAATGAGGCACAATGCGCTTTAAAGCCTAACTGCCGGCCACTTGTCAGCAACAATAACTATGCTTATCCGAGCGCATTAAGGCGCGTGGATAATGGCAGATAACTGAGATCAGGTCATGACATTTCGGTCGAAATCATTTAAGTCAATCACGAGTTATCCAACACGAGACAGCAACTGATAATGAAACTTATATTGCGACGTAGAACTTTTGGTTAGTAAGACATTCATCCGGAGGATATGGCCTATCTAGATGCATTAAGATGCATGGACAAAGATTTACTATACTGTGTAGTAGGGGTAACAGTTTGAAAAACAAGCTTAAAAACAACAAAACAAACTCAGCTTCACGCTAATAATTTTTATCTGTTGATATTTATATACAGATGCGCACCATATTGGAACTGTATCAGTGATTAGACGCTTAATGTATATATAGCAGCATACATGCGTTATCTATCTATCTATATGCCTAATTTTATTTCTTCTAATTTAAGACATCAGGTTTATTGTGTTAGCTGTTTTCATTCGCTAACTAATTTTTAATAAAATGTATTGTAGATGCTTCTTAGCAACTTAGACGTATTGAGTATAAATGTAAATATATATTGTGTTGTGCACATCCTACGCTTTAACAGTTGCATTCAATGCGCTAATTACGCAAATCGAGCAACAATGGCTTTCAAGATTTTTGCATGTCTCATAAATTAGCAGCTTTAACGCATCTGAAGAACGTGATTGTACAATAAAGACCCAGCATTGAGCAGTTAGGTGGTGTAAACAATATATATATTGTATAGATATGATAAGCATCACCTATTCGAACGCACCCCACCCTCATCTAATTCGCGTTTTTATACTCGTTCGCAAAGTGAAAAGAGTATATTGGGTTTTTGCCGCTATTGAAGCTAGAGACTTGAAACTTGGAGTATAGACTTGTTTATACCCGCCTCAAACAAACTGTTAAGATTTTCGTGGCACGCCCACTGGGAGGCTGGCAAATCAATAACATGATGATCATTTTAAAAAGTGAGTAACTACTGTATACTGTGAACGAGCATTGTGCAGTCGGCTACGTCCGACTGCAACGTTCTTACTTGTTTTCTCTTGGTTATTATTTATTTTATTTAAACTGGAAACTAACTCAGTTTTGGCCGAGGCAAAATCGTGCGGAACCTCAAATGCTATGATATAATAGGCGACACTATAAATATTTAGAAACAAGCTAGCCCATTGTTTACAAAAAAAAAAAAAATAAAGAAAAAATTAAGAAGGCGACTCGCAGCAAAACTGAGCGATAAGTCGACTATTCGTATACTTGAAAAGCACGTGATGTGGCTGCGAGTTTCAATTTGCGGCAAGTCTCGCGCTCGGCTGCGGCTCTCAAATATCATTGAAGTTCGCTGGAATGCCAAACAACAAGTGTAGAACAATTGTCGCACAGGTCGGAAAAATCGGACCTATAACAGCTGACTCATACTGAGCTCTGCAGTGTTGCCAATTCCGCTTTTTAGCCGTTGAAACTGGCTGGAAGCACCTTTATAAAATAGCCGACAGTGGGAATTTCAATTTTGTCAAACAGAATTTCGTTTTGTAAATATTGCAAGCATGCAAATATTTTATATAAGCTTTTATCGCGCTAGTGAGTTATTTATATTTATTTGTGTGAATTAGGAGCACAAAGAATTTAACAAGAGAAAATATTAATAATTAATGGCGAAAATATCACAAACAATGTTTAAAATAAATATATTAAATTAAATTAATTATTTAATTTTTGAATACCCCTAGCAAAAAAATAATCAGCATAAACAAGGCGAATCTGGGTAATACCAGCTGACATAATCTCAATTAGTAATTAATTCAATTCTGGCAGAAGATAATGTGATTATAAAATATTTGGAATGAGTTTGAAACGTTAGATTATATAAGTCTTTAACTTATTAAACTAACTGTTTTTACTTCAACAACGTTGGCAACACTATGCATGCTTAAACGCCTTTTTACACACATTTTGTCAGCACACAGAGCAACAATATATAAATATGGCATAAGTGCGAATAAAATATAATCATGATGACATCGAACCGGTTGTGCGTCTCGAAATTTCACAGTCAACCCACTGCAGATAAAAAATTCCAATTGAACGCGATAGAACCTGCAAACTGATGATAAACTTATGGGCTGCTGTCATCGAAATGCCCGTGACATGGCTCACAGTTGAGTTGCCCCGCGTCACCCCAGCCCCACAATGACGTTGCTGCCCGCTTTCAGTTGTTGTTGTGGAACCGCCTCCGTCACATTGAGCGCTGCCATTGCCAAGATTTACAACCAATGTCAGCAACTGTCTCGGCTACTAAAAATACTCAAAATAGGCACCCGCTCAGCTTATGGCTTATGCGGCAGATAGCGACAACGACTCGTGACAGAGCCGAACACGTTATTTAACGCGGCTTATCAATGCGGCCCAAAAACAAAAATGAAAAGAACAACATAAAAAACGAACAACATATCTTGGGTTGGTGAATCCTAAATACCCTGGAGTGCACAAGTCAGCTCTATAATTTATTTATCTGATCAAAAGCAACAGCTTGTCAAAAAGTAAATCCTTTCATACAAAAACTAAATATTTAAGCAATAGTTGCCATTAGAGCTATATAGATATATACATTTTTAATTCGCTTAAAGGTTTTTGAAAAGAAAATTGAAATATCTTTAAAACAAAAAATTGGGTTTAGCTGCTTCTATAAAAGAAACAATTAACAATTGTTTTTAGTAGCTTCATTTTTAATTGATAATACAGAGATCGTTAAAAAAAGAAGTTCAGTAACCGTAATTTCCTAAATTCTTTTTTTATGTTGATAAAACTAATTATTGAATGTACAATTGTATTGCAAATATAGTTTTAATTTTTTTGAATTAATTGAATTCTATGTTAACTGTAGCTGCTGATTACAAGATAATATACTTCATGGGATTCATTTCTTACACATTTCTGTTTCTTTTTATAGCTATAATGCCCTTTGCCAGGGTGTTTATTGTGTTTACCAATTTCTACTGTGAGAGCGAGCGACAGACGCGGCAAAAGTTTAGAATTGTGTTTGGGCTTATCAGTGAATTTTTGTATTTTATAATTTTGGGTGCAAACCAACGCCGCAGACTTTACTTACTGCCCCAACTAATACACATACTACGTAATTAGTATGTAGGCAGTCTTATCAATCTATTTCCTCGCATATTCTGCATAATATTTGATGCCCTCGACGCGCGTCTTAACACATATTTTATTTTATTTATTTTATGACGCATGCCAAAAAAAACACTCGACTTTTGATTTCTTTGAGTGGCTGCCAATAGTTGCGGTAAATGTGCGGATAAGTTTAACACTTGTATATCTGTCGGCAATTTGTCATGCTTAATTTCCGGCTAAGACTTATGATATAGTATCTAAGTATTGGCTGGGGGAAAAACGTATAAAGTTATGAGCCATAAAAGCGTGCATGCTGTGATCTTGACATTATAAACATGTTGCGATGTTATCCGTTTGTATCCCAGAGCGTTTTAACAGGCGGATAAGTAATAAAGTTACCTAAAGCTAATTGCATTATGACAAACGCTTTACGTTTTGTACGTCTTTGCACTTGTAAAATGTTTGACAGTTTAATATTTTTCAAAACAACCTCTTGATATGATAACTGTTATCATTTATAAAAGCACAACCACTGCAACTCTTTATTAATTGAATGTCCGTCTTATCCATGTTGTTTTGAATAGTTGCAAAAATCACTATGACACTTGTCAAAACAATATTAATTGGTGATAATATAAAGGAAAGACTTAGATTATATCAGATTATATGTTTTTATTTTTTTGCGAATGAATCAACAAGAACTAAAATGTTATCCGTTCAAGCTGACTATGATTATGAGGATTATCCGTTCTAATCCAATAGCCAATTAAACTATTTGTTTGTGAGACTTTGCTTAGCTATTCAATATTTGTTATCCAAACTAGATCTGCTTATGGTGGATTGAATAATTTTATATTTTTACCTATTCTGAACACTTAACTATCAAAACTTTAATTATACTCATCATCTCCATTACCCGAAACTATATTATAAATTTATGTTTTGTATATGCTTCACATTCAATATTCCTTAAAACTTTTAAACACCTAATTATTACATCATCTTTATTCATTGAAATGAATGATCCCCCTTTGGTAAAACCCAGTTTTTTCACAGATTTTTAGCTTTTGCCATAAATTTGATTGGCCAACAAAAATAATGTGGATATAGATAGCAAAGGTATTGCGTTGCATTTTTATAGAAACTACGAGTAAATTATAATTTGTGCGCCACAAAACACATACTATATGGATATATCACGAATATAGGCGCTACATCTATTTAAACATTTTTTGTCTACGTCTTCGTCTGTGTTGCAATGCCAAAGTGTAAACAATTTGCAACAGGCCGTCCTGCTGTTTGTCTGGCCTTGACGGGGCCCATCGAGCTCTCCCCTCTGGCCCAATCTTTCCCCTCTCGATATAGGCCGCTAAACTTTACATCATATTGTTGGTTTTTTTATTTTTGTTTTCAGTACTAAGTACCCTCCTGTGGTCTGGTCTATAACAATAGCTGGCTGGCTTTTATATTTTGTTGTTGGCCATCATTTTGGGGCCATTAGTTTTTCTTTAGCGTGGCGACATATGGGGCCTCTCCAATGGGGCGTCTATTAAAGTAGTAAGTGTGTGTAATTAGCTGCCATTTGAGTGCGGACTCTGCTGCCGCCTGATGTCTCCATCGAAATATTCATTGACCATTCCCAAATGGCCTCAAAATGTGCACTTAACATATTTTTATTTGATTAGCAAGTGCTGAGAATTCCAGTAGCATGCAATTATAGCCAATTACTTTGTTGTTTTGCTATTAATAATTAAGTTATAAACATATGGAGACATTTGCTGCAAGCTATTTCGAAAGTAGTTTTCAAAGCGAAGCGTTTAATGTTGTTAATATTATGGACAAAAGTTGGAAAATTTAATAGAATATGTCCAAGTAGTTCAATATTAAGTTCTGAAACTTTGTGGAACAATCTAGAAATTCATAGCATATGAATTTATAATTAAAATACAACTTTTGCAAATGTAAGCAAAGATAATTAGATTAAGCTTACTTTATTATAAACTAAAAGAAGAAAAACTATATCTTTTTTCTTTAATTGGCTTTGAGACAAATATGCAAAAAGTGTTAGTCAACAATGTCCACTTAAACCACCTTTTAATATTGCGACAATTGATGTTAATTGACAATAACGTAAATTGATCAGTTACATAATATTCTGTTCTTTTTTTAAACTTTTTTTATTGACTACTTTTTGAAATGCAGTTTAATATAGGGTTGAGTAAAGTATGTTATATAAAAGCTATAGCATGTTATTATATTTTCAACGAAGTTCAGTTTGATAATGTGGTTTTAATGTGGTTATTAATTTAATATAACATTTAATATAACTACTGATGCATATAATTTATAATTTCGCTAGGGAAATGCTCTGCGAAGAAGTGCAACAAATTAAAAGGCTTTTCAATAATGCTGCTGCTACATGTTTCATCGATTATGCTTCCAAATGTTCAACATGCATCGCTTAATGCTATTAAAAATGCTGTGTCAACATGACGTATGCGCAACGATAATTGTTAGTCAGCTCCATACGCCACGTTAGGCGCAAGTAATATTAAGAGAAGAGAGCGCAATCCACTGAGACGATAAAATGCACAGTTTGCTGGCTCACACTCAGCAATTGCGATGAATCATTTTCTTTTAACGTTCTTTTTTACGCCACGCAAGAAAATCGAGAATTATATATAATTATATATATGTACATGTATGTAAATGGATGTGTTATATTTACAAGCCACTAGCTGGCGCTGCATATTGTCTACAATCGCCGAATTTTTGACAAGCCA
Organism: Drosophila robusta; assembly: GCA_035043565.1. NCBI lineage: Eukaryota > Metazoa > Arthropoda > Insecta > Diptera > Drosophilidae > Drosophila > Drosophila robusta. The sequence goes on along the minus strand of JAWNMW010000583.1, from coordinate 2,419,400 downwards.
AGCAAAAGAAAAGTGGGCACAAAGAAGAAAAAAACAAAGAAAATATCGTAAAAAAAAATGCAAAAAATTGTGCACTTATATAACATTTGTGTGCGGCTAAAGCCAAAACTGAAGTGAGGCGGCTTCAATGCTGAATTGGCCACTGCTGCGGCTGCCTTTGTTTGGCCAACTGGCCGCTTCATTTCTCGCATGCAACATTGTGCACGTGTGTGTGTGTGTGACTGTGTGAGTGAGTGTGTTGCATACCCTGTGACCATCCAATGCAAATGTGCAATGTGCACTTGACTATAGGGAAAGACTCGAAAAACTGTATTTGTCTAATTTTTTAAATAACCATTAAACAGTCAGTCAAGTTAAGTCGTCTAAAAAATTAATTTCGTGAGCGATAAAACGAAAATAAAATAAATAAAACACGTCTCAAATGAGCTTCTCCAAACAAATTCTGATTTCCCACTTACAGGGTAACTACTAGTCAGACTCACTTCACTAGTGCATTCTCATGTGTTTTTTCATTCGATTTTTCGTAGTTGATTTTTTTCTTCTTTCTTTCTAGTAATTTCTTTTCCTTCTCGCCATGCTTTGTGAGTTTTCATGTTTTGGCCTTTCGTAATGCGCAGCGGGTGTGTAGAGTGTGTGAAATAACAGAGAAGAAGAGTTGGGGCCCGCAAATAACTGTGCCTGGGCGAATTCACGTGATTTTCTAGCCACAATGCGCTTACAATGCGCATATGCCTCGTATATAATTATTATGAAATACACAAAAGCAGAAAAAATTAAATAAAATGTTGCTGCTGCAGTTGCAGTTTTTTATTTCGTGTGGCAGTTCAATGACCCGCATTGTTATTGTTGCTCTTGTTGTTGTTGTGGCAAGTGCATTATACAGGTTTTCCTTTGTGTTGCCAAAAATGAGAAAAGAAAAAGAAAAACTATTGAAAGAAAACATAAAATAAAAAACCTTGCGTGTTGGCATTTTCAGCGTCGCTGCGTCTGCCAGAAAACTTGGCCAAATTGGCGGCAGGGGCCAGGTACAGCTCTGTAAATCAGGTCAGGCCTGACGGCGCGTATTGGCCTTTGGCCTGCGCCCCGTTTTGAGCCAGCTTTTTTAATTGTCTTGACTTGGCTGAAACAAATTTTGCGTGTCTGTCCTTGCCTAAAGTTGACAAGTTGATTTCCTTGGCGCCGTCTCGTGTGTGTCCTCTGGCTGCCCTTTGCCTCTCACCAGGCGAGCAAGCATAAATTGATTCAGTTACTCGTCGCCCTCAGTAGCTCCGTCTCGCTCGCACACGCGTGTCCGTGTGCGTGTGCATGTGCGTGTTTCATTCATTGATTTACCCAACCTTAACATTTGCTCTCTCACACTCTACACACACAAGCACATCTACTCTTTTTCTCTCTCCCTCTCTTTCTCTGCTCTGCTTTTTCTCTTTTACCAGTCGTCTCTCCACGCAATTTTATTTACTGTGTTTTTCTATTTGCCCTGCTGCTGACGTAAAGTGTCCTTTCCAGCTGTTACCACCCAAACAGCCCCAGTCAGTCCCCTCCCCCCTCTGTCCCTTGTTGAGCGACACTCTCAATGTGCTTGTTGTTGGCCCACATTGTAAATTTGTTGTTTTCACGTACTTTGAGGGCTTACTGTGGCATATGATGGCATAATTTCTATTTCGTGCTGTGTGCGCTTGCAAAGGGTATTTTAATTTCGTTACGAAATGTGTTATGCCTTCAAGGAAACATATCTAGTCTTCTAATGTATTTATTCTTGCATGTATAGTAAAGCTCTACTGACGGACATTTCCTTTTTTGACCAGCTTCTTAACTATCGTTTTTTAGTGGATTTACTTTTACTTTAATCATTTTTTTTGAGCAACTCTATTTTTTTATAAAACAATTGCTTTATTTTGAAATATTCCTTAGTGTACGATTATTAAAATTAAAGTAATATAGTAATATATATTTGCTAAACATCCATTATGATTTATTATAAATGATATTTGTATAATATAAATATAGGTATATAAATTAATCTTTGAATAATAATGCATGTATTTTTGAGCTTTTGCGATGTTTTTTTCTTTAATATTTTTTTAAGCTTTCAGAAACATGTAGCCGCTGTAATCCTTTGTACAGTGCTTTCACTGTATATTCTTGGTGCGCAGAAAGAACCCGCCTACAAGCTTCACCAGGAGATAAAGTATATTGCATCTAATTTAATTTTCTTAGAGTATTTAATTTTTGGCTTTCATGAGATATAATTTCTTTCCATTTTCTTTGCAACAAGCAAAATTGACACAATTTTATATTATATTGGCCCGGAGGCTACGTGGGCTGACTACCAAGTCATTGCACTCTCCGAACAAGGGTTGTGAAAAGTGACAGCTGGCAGCTGCTTAGCCTAGTTAAGCAGTCGAAGCGCCACTCTAAACGGTTTTCATTTTACTTTTTACCAGGCGCGCCCCAATCCCACACCCCATATCATATGCAAATTTGGCTCAAGTGTGTCTAAACGTCATAAAACATAGACGCCTTAGTTCAGTTTGGTGACCTAGTTGGAAAATTTTTAGTTGTACTGAACTATAATTAAATGTGGTATTTGGAAAATGAAAACTTCTTTACGTTCAAATATGAGGTGAAAATATAATAAAAGTTAGGAAAAAAGTATGTAACACGTTATACAAGAAAGATAAACTTACGGTGACAGGGAAAAAGTAAAAATAGAATATAGTTATGCCAGAATTTAAAATGAGTTTCAGTTTATTCATTTTTCCCCAAATATTTAAAGTATTTCATATTTTAGTTCAATTTGTAAAGTAAATCGTAACAAATAAAAAACAAACAAAAATTAATTACATAATCTTATTTGATTGATACTTTATAGTTATTTAGGGCTCTGTTGTAATATTTCAAAAAATTAAGCAAACTATGCATAATATGTATTTATTACAGATCATTTTTTTTTATTACAACTCTCCGGTTTCATACATTTTGTTCAGGTAATGAAAATTTAAACTATAGAAACACAAAAAATTAACTAAGAGGTAGGAGCATTTTAAATGGAATATTTTTCAAGGTCAGCAAGGTTCTTTATTTGACTTGCCAGCCCAGATTTAGTTGAGGTGTGTTCCATGCACACATTTATGCACTTTGACATTTTCCAACACCATCGGCACGGATCATCAGACTAGTAACATTTATTCATTCATAAATTTGTAATGCAACGGGTAAACAGCGGAAAATTTTGCTCTTCTAGGGCAATTCACGAACAACAGGCATAGAATTGTCTAAACAAGTGAACGACGACTTAAGTTTCCTGTCTTGAGTGCAGCACGTTGCACGTTGCGTCACTCGCGAGGCGTTGTTGTACGAGGGCTCGTAGTAGTCAGCTTGTGTATGTGAGCCCGTCATGTGGGTTAAGTGCTCGTCGTTTGACTGCTGATTACTCGGAATGAGCTCTTGATTAGCACAAACGCTTGCCACCTGTCCCTAAATTGAAAACAACTTTTGGCCCAGCCAACGATCTATTTCTGTCCACCTCCACGCTCCCTCGCAACGCAAATGAAAACTAATTGAGTTGTTTATGCTGCGGCTGTCGCTGGAAAACTCAATACACACCGACATTTTGCCAGTGGCCGCAGCCGCCATGTTCAATCTGTGCAACTGTCCACAGAGCGAATTAGATAAAATTCAGAGGCAGGCACTGGCGAGTGTTGTGTTTTCCAACGATGCATCATAGTGTTCGTGTTGAAATATTTCAAACATTTTTGTCACGGTCTAAAATTACTTGGCTCGACTAATGTTTGTATAAATAAACAGTTTATTTTTTTTATTTTATTTTAAACTATAACGTGTAAAAATATTAAAAAAAAAGATTTGTGTATATTTTTCAATATTTATATATGTATAATTATTGAACAAAACAAAATTTTTTTAATGCAGTATTCCACATCTATTTAATAATTGTTTTTTTCTCGTGTTGTAACCAAATTTACCACTACAAAATATATGCCAGTTAATACATAATATAATAAAAATAAAATAATTCGATCGTATAATATTACACAACTAGTGCAACCACAAAAAAAATATATGACACCTGTAATTTAGAATCAGTGATTTCTGAAAATAGATCTGTTTAGCTCTCTTTGTTTAAGCAGTGTTGTAAAGTTTTTTTTATTTACTATTTGTAGCACAAGCAGTGCGCTAGGTATTTATTTTGTAATTTTAAGGTAGTACAAAATGCTTATCAGATAGTCTTAGGGATATGTTGCTAGAGCGAAAGTCCTTTAAGCGCATTTGTAAATAAATATGAAAAATCTTAAAAACGCCTTTAATCATGTTACTAAACTTCGTGCGTGTCGAATCGTATTCGATAATTTTTTAATTCCACATCGCTTGTGTAAGCCGCAGTGGGAGGGAGGGGAGGTAGCCTGACCTCAAATGCCACTTGACAGCTCGTGTCAGTTGATTTGCATAAACGTTTTAATTAGCTGCGTTTAGTTGTGCTCTGTGTAGTTCGCTTGAGGGCGGGCTAATCAAATATTGTAAATGCAATTTTTTTTCTTTTTACGATTCTTTTTTTGCCATTTGTGTTTGTCCAATTGAATTCAATTGACTTGCGGCAGTCGTTTAAAGTTGTTAGGTCTGCTCGAGCACTGATTTGATTTGATTTGACTTTATTTGCTTAAATTAGCCGCAACATTTGCGACTTGATAACAAATATTTGCCAATTGCATGCGTCGAGTCAACAAATGTCTCAGAACAGAAATTATACAAAGCGTAATGTAAACATTTGTTAATAACTTTATATACAAGCCTTTATATAAGTATTCATATTCATGTATGTACATATTTACTAATGTACCTTCTCTCTCGTAATTGTTGTTTTTGACAGTTGAGAATTGAAGCACCTTGAAATGCGAGTGTAGCACAATATTGACATACATATGAAATTTGTACATGGCTTCAAATAAACTTATACCTAAGCACAAAATGCGCCAATTGCCAACTAATGAGGCCTTACTGTAGGCAATTAAGCTTGAATGCCGATCTCCAGTTTGTTTTATCAGTTTGATATTGAGGCTTTGACCCGCTTGATAAGCAATATTATGCATTAAAAACAAATTTCTATCTAAACACAAACTAGCTAAAAACTGGCTGGCTTTGAATAATCACTTAAAAAGTGCATTATATTAAAATTAAATATATATTTTTAGTATCAGAAATTCTTTAAATAATTTTATCTATTTTATTTATTATTAACTTATTTAAAGTTTGTACAGAATTGAAAAACAAAGTTGAGTTTATTTTATATCGAATAGTTGCTAAGGATTTGCCTATAATGATATTATTTAAAATACTATTTTTAAAACATTCAAAGCTATCGATAAATCTAACTTTTCTTTATTGAAACTATTTAGTTGTTTTAAAAGTTGTTCGTAAAGTTCTAGAAGATTCTAGTATTGTTTGTAGATTGTTTGTTCTGGAAATTCTAGAGACTTCAAAATCAGTGAGTAAACAAATATTTTTGTAATTTTATCTGTTGTTATATTACTATCTATCAAGTCTATGTTTTTGTACAATGTGCAACTGAAGCTACATTTCAACACTCACAATTACTATATTAAATGCATTCAAAATAAAAATAAATATCAATTGTTTGGGTTTGGGTGAGCTCTCAATGTATTCCTTATCGAATGCATCTGATAAGTCTATGTTCGATTGGCAGGCACCTGCCTCTCACATTCTGAGCATTTAACACCTCTTGGCAACTCAGCCGAACGCAACGATCTATCACACCCGTCTGTCTAGTCCGTCAATGGCCCACACTCCACTTCTCCCCCATCCCCCTCGATCTAAACGTTGTTGTTGACAAGCGAAATCATTATAAGTGTCAAATGAAACTGAAAGAAGTTTTTGTTGTTGATCTCGTATTGTTATTGTTGTTGTAATTGTGCGTTGCTGTTGATTGTTGCTTAGTGGTTGCTGTTGCTGCTCGCTCGGTATTTTGATACGTGCGCAGAATTTCAATTGAAATTTGCAATTCAATTTTCGCATTTAGCTTTTGTTTTTACTCACAGTAGCTGCGCGGATATGGCCGAAGGGGCGGGGCACCCTACACTCAGCTATTTAGCATGCGAATTGCGGCACCGGCGATGAAATGAAAGCACTCGACAAATTTTATACGCGACGGGAGAATCAAAATACCAAACAAAAACAAAAACAGCGAATATAAAAATATTTTCTAACTATATTGTTTGTTTTGTTTTTTAGTCAGACGTATAGCAAATACCGTTAGCGTTTAGTTTTTATTTCGTTTTGTATGATTTGGCAGAAAATGTTTATTAAGTATACGCAACGTGTGTGAAAATGATGTTGTGTATTGGGCAATTGACTTTGGAATTTGTATAGTATCGTTTTTCATTTACTTTTTACATTTATATTATAATTAAAATATTTTCAAATGTGCCTTATAAATGTGTCTTATAAATATTTCATACGAGCACCCCAATTAAAACAGGTATAACGTTTATTGAGTATACGCGGTGTGTGCAAATTATTATTATTAAATTATATATGCAGCTTGCATAGTCTAAATATTTATATGTTATATATTTATGATTGACGACCGTATATAACAGCTAAAATTTAGGAGCTATTTAACCTTATATATCACAATGGCTACTTTTTTTGGGGCATACACATAGAGCCAAATTTAGAAACTATAGGATAAAACAGAAAATATATAAATATATATACTAAATGCATGTTTAATTGTTCTTTAAAATGCTTATAACTAAAAACAAATTACCCAAGTAAACTTTCTAATTACAAAAAAAATACTTGTACAACATTTTGTTGGCACGTTGTTATAAACAAATATTGGCTGGCATTTATTTTATATGTACTTCTTAATGATTTGTATTTGCGATCGCATACATTATATATTTTAGGTATTTTTATTAGCAATCGAGATATATTTGTGCCGGTTTGGGGCTTGCCAAATATTAATTAGATATCGAATCTGAATTAAAATCAGAACCGGCTGCCGACCGTGTCCACCCTCAGCAGCAGCAACAGCAGCCGAAGTTGACTAAGAGGCTATCGCAGGCGATGGCGACATTTGGGAGCCTTATAAGTACTTCCATGCCGTATTTATATAGCGCACATTTAACGCTCTGGCCAGTTGAGATTTTTATTGCTGCTGGCATTTAATGTCGTTTCATGTATTTTATGGCAAAAAGGCGCCTGATGCCTTGTCTACAAACGGAATTTCGTTGTTGGCCCAAATGAATTGAAATGTTTCGAGTTGTTTTTCATGCGTGTCATTGAACCAATCCGGGAATTCAGATCTTTGTGCGGGTGTGAGTGACAAGTGCATGTAAAACGATAAACAATAAACATTTTTTCATATATATTTCTACACACCTATATATATATATATATATATATACATATATCTTTTTGAATTATACACACGCAATCAATGCCAATGCTCGGTTGTTTGGCGTATTTGTCTGGCTGATGGATGGTGATTGGGTTACACATATTTTGTTTATTTGCCGTTTCTTGGAATGCCAAACATTTAAATTATATTAAACAATAAAAAGGCATCTCTAAAAGCTGATAAAATCTCTCAACGACCAGCAGCCAGCATGGCATTTCTGTCGCCAGAAAACCATACACCAAACAAATTTCGGTATATTTAAAGAAATGCGTTAAGTGATGTGACTGAACCATTTTCGAAACGGTTCTTTTCATTTTAGATTTGTTATTTGATTTTAACCCACGATGAAGGAGTACACACAGCACTTTTTATCAGAGGTCGCTAAATCTACTTTAAAATAGTTTATTTTAATGAAATCTTAAAAAATACAACTACACTTGTACATTATTTTATTAAGCTAATTCAATGACCTAAACCTGAACTAGTTCGCAATCTTATCTGAATATTGTCCATTGCCATCTTTTAACTCGTAACGTTTTTCTTCTTATCTTTTGCAGACTTGAAGTGCAACTCGTTTATTTTTGCAACACTATGCTCTCGCAGTATTTGTTCTAAATCGTTCATTATAATGAATTCCGCGCGGCATCATCGTATTGGAGTGTTTCTGTCTCCATAAATGCGCGCAGCTTATCCACAATAACAGCAATAGCAACAGCAAATCACAACCAACCACAATTGAAGTTGATCTAGTCACACATTAACAAATACTGAAATTACCGATAGAAATTGAGCACAAATCAAACGCAAAGTCTTGAAACCCCAACTACACAAACCAACACACACCCACATCTATTTACTAAGGAGGCGCGGGCAAAGACCGCTAAAAACCAACACGGAGGCAGTGGGAAAGAAAAAACTGGCCAAAAAGATGCCGTATCATCGTGCCGATACTTCGGCTCAGGCCGATAAGCTGAGCGGCATTGTGGAGGAGAGTGATTTATACGAGGGCTTTGCGCCGCATGTGGAAACATCCGAAATTAAAACACTGGATTTTTACAATATACCAAAGCCAACTGGTGAGTTGAATTAATATTTATTGGAGCTTAAGATAAATTACTAAATAAGAGCTCAAGTAAAGAATGGCTACAGAGGGATGAGTTTTAAAAGCTCTGATTTATTTTAATTGTTCTGTGTAGTTGCAATTTATGGTTTCTTAAGCTAACTCTCTATCTGTCAAAAAACCAAAAAACAAATTGAAACGTTTGAACGTGTACTGAGAGATCTATACTCGAGTAAAAGCAGTTCTGAAATTGTAAGTAATTCTTTAAATAATCCAATCCAAAATCTAAATTGCAGCCTAAAGCTAGTAAGAAAAGGTTAATTGCAACTTATCTAAAATTTAAATTAAACTAGAAGCTTTTTAAATTGTCTTTAATTTCCGGTCATCAATCTAAACTTTTTAAACAAACAGAAGTGTTCTGAAATTGCTGCAAATACGAAAAAATATTTTATATACATAAATTATAAATCTGAACAGCATGCGTATAAATATACGAAAATGTATTCGAGTTTAAACTGTAATGATTTTTTGTTTTGCAATAAACATATAAAACTCAGAAACAAAACGCCGAACTTTAATGCTACGCCCCCACGCCAAATGAGTATTGATCTCTACAAACATATATGAGTATTATTTACGTTTATAAAATATATATACATATATGTTTTTGTATATATGTTTACATAGAAGTAAAAGCACACGTGTTTTCTAAATGATGCTGAAAAAATGTTAAGTGAAATATTAATGTATGTATTGCATAAACGATTATTTGTTTGTGCTGAGCCGCCGACAAAAATACATTAATCAATAAACAGAAAAACACAAATGCAACACAAACAAAAAACGCTGAAATGAATTTCGTACAAGCAAACTAAATTAAATATAGGCATTTGTAATAATTACGGGCTAATATGGCTGTACCGCCCGGCCTGGCTAAACTGCCTACAGATGGCCTCCCACCTCCCCCTCTCAAAAATAAAAAACAACAAAAAAAACTGCCTCGAAAAACCGACCGAACCGGCCAATTGGCTCGGCCGTACGATTCGACTGGATTTCATGTACACACTTGATTTTGCTTTTTTCAATCAAACTGTTTAAATTATTTGTATTTTTGGACTATTAAATCACGCAATTGAAAAACAGAAAAACACAAAAATTAGTGAAAATTGCCTGAAGGTTTCATGTCAAATTATGCTAACAACTTGGTGTAAACATAAACATTCAAATATTATTTAATTGCATTTGCAATCGAGAAGAATACTTGAGTAAAAAACAACCGATAGCTAAAGTGTGAGATACCCTGTAAATACGATGGAAAAAGCGTATTACTTAAAATTTATGCTCATCGAAAGTCCCCTAAACCCACTAAGGTAAAATATGTGTCTTTTGAGCTTTCCAAAAATAGTGTTAAGGGTTAAAACGTAAAAAAAAATTACATTTTTTTGACATTTTTGAACAAAGGATAAATCTCATGATCACAACTCCGTTCTGAATGCTTATTCTATTTAATGAACTAATTGCAAAACTACTGATTTGATATTTACAATTTCCCGAATTTAGATATCAAATATACCAGTTAACAAATATTTTATATTATTTGTATTGAGATGGCTCTCTGCCCGTATAAATGCAATTTTTGGGCAAACATAACTGAATTTAAGCTACAGATATATAATTGTGTATACTTGCATCAAATCAAATGAGGCGGGCACATTGCAAGAATCTATATCCTCTACCAGTGGATCTCTCAACAACAACATGTTGATTGTTGTTGTTTGGTTGTTGATTATTTATATATATATATATATCTGCAGTTTATGTTTCTTACATAACTTGACCCTTTTACTCGAATTGTTTGCTTAAGTCACGGAATATGGAAAATGGTTTAAATTTGTTTTCGCTACGCTCAGTTGGGTTTTTGTTTATTAAATTCACTTTTATTTTCCATGAAATGAGTCAATATTTCTGTGTGTGTGTGTGTGTTTGTTTTTTATGTTTATATTGCAAAATGCAAATTGCAATTGATATAAACTTTTTAAAGAAATTAAATTTTGCACTTTGCACACATTTTACGGTTGCGTTGCCTTCGACTTAACGTTTTTGGAAAGGTCCGAAAACAGTTTTATTCACACTTTGAAGTTGGCCAAGTAATCAACAATCAAAGCTTATCAATGGAAATACGAAGAGTGCTGATAATGAAGGTTATACAACCCATTGACCTACATTAGAAATACCAGCAGTTGGTAAAAATTGATATTTTGTTCCATAGTTGTGGGGAGCTAGAAATTCAATTTGCGTTACAAAAGTTGATTAAGTGGCAGAAAGAAAAACCTTATTCAATTTGTATGGTACATCAAAGGCAATTAAATTTTATATTTGCACCGCATTAAGACACATAACGAGGGATGTTTAGGAATATATCGAAGAAGTATTTGTACATTTATATACTGTATATACTCTATGCTCATATAAAAGTATCCGATTGAGAAATATTTGTAGAATAAAGTAGTGAGTATATAATATCTTAGAGGCAATAAACAAAAGATATAATTCCAACCCTATAAAGTAAATATATATTCCTGATAAACCTGAGCTGTTCTGTGCATTTTCAGAAGCATTTTAGAGAATATTGTAGCTATTGTTTAAATATAACAAACATTATTTAGAATAACATTTTTTAATATATAGATTTGCTTTTAAATGTATACTCATGTGTGCATTTTATATATATTAAAATATTATATTCTTAATTACCTTAAAAAATTAATAAAGATACTATAAAACACACAAATTTAATCGAAGAGATAATTTTTATATAATAGTTGCTGGTGTCAGCTTTCTACTGTTTATTTTCAAGACTAAAGTATTTCTTTTTATATATCGTTTTATTGAATCTGCCCCTTGGCCATGTTTTGTCAAAATGCCAATATGCATTAATGCCATTTGCAATTGGAACTGCAATCGAGCCAATCGGCCAATCCATTAGTGGAAGCTACTCTTAGCCGCTGACGACATTGGCCTTGATTTTGAATTTGAATTCAATTTTTTTTCTATTTGTGTGAATAGTGTAAACAGGCCTTGCACATTTTGGCATACCTTATGTGTGTGTTGGGTTTTTGGCTCGTCACAAATATTCGTATTTATTTACATATTTATTATTTTAGCATTTCTTCAGGCCGCAGCCGGGAAAATCCAATTTGCAATATCTTTGCTATGCAACATATGTATGTGTCGTATATGAAGTATCTACGTATATTTTTGACATAATGTTAAAGAATTTATTCATTATATTTGTTGTTATTGTCGTTCGTATTGTGCACAGTTAGCAAAACAAAAACGATTCACGTTTTTATGGCAGCTGGCGAGCGTCCAATTAATTTGTTTAAAAATAAATGCAATTTTCTTTTCAATCCCCCTCTATTTTTTCATCTTCCTTCATTTTTCCATTTTGCTTAATGATATTTTCTTTATATTTTTTTTTTGCGTTGTGATAAAATTTTATATAAAACTCAGCAGCTGAACATGTGATTGGGAATTATATACTGAAAGAAAAACATAAACTGAAAATGTATAAAAAACACAATAACAACGTTGCTATCGGGTGTATCTGACAGTACAATACTCGTTCACATCTTAAGAACAAACCTTCACCAGATGCCAGTTATTCCAGCATGAAATATGAGAACTATGGATTCGAGAGCTTTTCATGTAAATTTTGTTTACCTTTTTCATCTGTCAATTAAAATTTTTTTACATTATTTGACCTGGGTTATCGCGAATATATATTCCAAGATTTAAGTCTATAGCTTGAATAGCGGCGAAAAAATTGCATTGCCCAAACCGAATATACTCTTTTCATTTCATGAACTAGTGTAAAAGAAAAGAATAATTAGTCAGCGAATTTGTAAAATTTTTATTTTGTATTTTTTAGTTATTTAAGACATTGGAATTTTTTCCCAAACTTTCTATGCTATATTTGAGTTGAGATATTTAAGATCTTTTTGTGGGTTATTCATCTTGCATGATTAATATTATTTATCAGGCCTGGTTGCCATTTATCTTATGTACGTTTTTGGCACTTGTCTAGCCACACATAACTTTCAAATGATCTTTAATCTAATATATCATATATTTCATAAGACCTCTCGTGAACTGTGCATATAGATTATATATTGAGATGATTGCATGCTGGCATAAAGAGCCATAATAATGTCTACATAATTGATGGTTATTTTCGAGAAAAATTATAATATGTAAAAGTTTTGTATTACTTTTTTTTAAGTCATATCTATTGTAAATATAAAAAATTTCTTGAGAGCCCAGAAGCTTTTGCTTTTCCTAAATATATAAATATAATGCTTTCAAATACAATTTTTGACATTGTATTAAAGAAAATTCCTAAATATCATTTCCTTCAATTGAATCTCGAATGTTTTTAATGAAAACATATTTATTACATCTATTTATAATTCTAGTATAACTAATCTTTTTAAAGCCAGAACGTATTTTAAAGACCCTGTCACAGGCCTCGTGCCATGTCTTCAACATCGATTATATATATAATATATACACAAGTATATAGAATTCGACATCAAGTTTATGGGCTTAAGATTCAATATTTATTTGTTTTTGCCAAGCAAAATTCTTGCTTACGCAAAACAGAACACAATGTTTTTTTCTGCCCGTGACGCCAAACGACGAGAGATTTGTTGAAATTATGTATGGAATATAGTATACTATGCTATATATCATTGTTTTTGTTTTCAATGCAAACGAAAAAACATCGTATAATTAAGGAATTTTCTTGTGTTAGCCTCTTAAAATTTGATAAAAAGTATTTTTAATTTTATTTCTTTCTGAAATTTCGCAAAGTGAAAATTTTCCGCAGATCAGGCCATTATATATATATATATATATATATATACATATAGCTTTATCTACAGACATATGCCTAGCTATATCATAAGTGCCACACGCGCTCGCCCCAATCAATAAATCTGATGAGCAATGCGAGCGGAATGAGGGGAAGAAATTTAACCCATTTGTCGATGGCTACCCTTGATCCCCCCTCCGTGCCTCTACGTCGGAAGAATATGCTACGTCAGTTTAGCACGTGCCCCCATCTAAAAATATGCGAAAAGTGTGCGAATCCGTCGAGGAATCCGTTTGTGGATGCTTCTGTAACTGGCCGAAACCAGTTTTGAAGAATTTGTGAATTGTTTCGCGATTCGCTTTTACTTCGGCGTTGTTGGCGCTTTGTTTTGGTTTTTATTTTTAGTTCTTATGCGTTTTAAAGTGTTTTGCTTTGATTTGCTTGTCTGCTTTTTGGGTGGGCGACTGCAATTTGTACATTACTTATATAATAATATTTTTTATTATATTTCATATATTTTATAGCGAAAGAAATGATTTTTTAGTTTATGTATTGTTTTCTATAAATGCGATTTTCTTTAAATCAAAATTTGACCGCTTTGACCGCTGCCAGAAGAACAGAAAGAGAAAAGATAAAGAAATAAGGAGAGGGAGAGAGAGACAGAAAAAGGCTGAAATCAGAATAGAAACAATCCACTTCAACAACAAATTTTTATAACTTTTAAACGGATTAATGATTAACAGCAGAGTATTTGCAAGTTTTGTTTGTTTTGTAGATTTCTTAGCTGCTATATATACATATATATATACTTTGTTTTTGTGCTGTTCATCTTGATTAGATTAGTCCAATTAAAATGATTAAAGCCACATATACGCTTATACATATCATATATGCAACGATATTTTTGATCGTAACATTTCTTCATTTTATTTTTGGCAAGTTCAGAGATCAAATCCGTTAAAATGACACGCCACGCCCACTTGTTCCATATTCATCTTCAGCCTGTCCCATTCACGCGCTTTTTGTTTCTTTGATCCGCACTCACATAAAACAATCAACGCCTACGTAGGGAGCGGGGAGCGGAGGGCGGGGGGCAGTGTAGGCGGCGGGCCGGTAGATTTATTAATAATGGCAGCCAAAAGGCGGCGGTTATGTTTGTGTGTGTGTGTTGTTTTCGTGCGCCAAGTCGACAGTTTGCGTGTGGCGGTCTCACGAGTTCTCGCCGTTTCTCGTTGCTCTTTCCCAAAAACTTAGTTCGTTAACAATTGTATGGGAGAGTCAGCAAGAATGAACTGTCAAAACTTTAAGTAATATTCGTTCTAATAATTGGCTTGAAAACACCATAGAACTGATGTGAGTTATACTGTTAGCAAATCACGACGAATTTAGAAACAGACTTTAGTTGCGCCAAATTAAGATTGATTTATTGGCTATCATGTTGTTAGTTGTTGTTGTCAGAAATGTTCTGAGATATAAAATATTTTTAGATTTTTTGTTTATTCGCTTCACACTTGCCTTTCTGCGCCAACCAATATAAACTAAGGTTTTTAACACTGTTTTGAAAACTTAAAATATGTATTATATATGTGTAAGTTAACATGTAAACTAGAGTATTTGAAAAATTAAAAAGGCTAATCAATTTTGTCGTCCAATTGTAATATGAAACCGTTTTAGTAAATTTTCTAATGTGGCCAAAAATGTACATTTTTGGATAACTTTTTTACTTCGACATATTTCTGATACAACATTTCATAACAGCGATTGTTTTGCAGTTATACCTATAATGTTCAATTGTTTTTATAAAAACCAATACAATATGTTTGTAATTCATAGCTTAAATCCAGATAAAACAAAAATATCCTTGAACAAATTAGTTTAAGATCTTAAAAGCTTTGTATTAGATCAGACAAAATATGTGTGCAACGAATATTTTGCCATTTCAATTCCCAAACGGTTTCAAGACTCCCAAATCAAATAATATAAATTATATATAATAAAATAAAGCGATGGACAATATACTTACATTACTAAAGTATTACATCCGCTTATTTTTTAGTTGTCAGTAGTCTCATATTGTCGTATATTAAACCATCTAAAATATAACAAATTCCCAACGTAAGCTTAAGAGCGTTCTCCTTTTAAAAATCGCAAATCAATATTATCTAGCACAATCAACCTATTATAAACCCATTGCGGGCATTATTTGTATAGCCTTTCACCAGACGTTGGCGTAAATAATAAAATCAAATACACGTCCAATTCAATGCTATAAATATGTGCAGAACTTGACTGTTGAAAAGCTGTTGAAATTTGCCAGCTGCTGCTGATTGATAGTAACGAGTAGATGTCTAATACAATTTTCCATTTTCATTCCCGCGCTAAAAGAGCTTCTTGCTGCTCCCGTTAAGTTGGCTAATTCATCAAACTGAATCGATAATTGTTGGCCATTAACATTTGGCCGACCGGCATGAGCTCAAAATGTTAAACAATTTCATTTGTTCTGTTTGATGCTATTTTATTTTAT
This sequence comes from Drosophila robusta, assembly GCA_035043565.1. NCBI lineage: Eukaryota > Metazoa > Arthropoda > Insecta > Diptera > Drosophilidae > Drosophila > Drosophila robusta. Next base: position 2,403,505 of record JAWNMW010000583.1, on the reverse strand, counting down.
TTATTTTGACCTTACTGTCAACAGCGGCGCTGCTAATTACACGTTTGTTCACATACTAAGACACATCCATGTGACTAAGTGTGTGTGTGTGTTTTTTTTCTACTCTGAGGTCAGTCAAAAGTGTCGTCACTTGTACTCATCAGCTAAAGCTCTCTCATTTGTTTTTTTGTTTGGCTGCTCTTTGATTTTCAAGCGCTCAACAAAATGAGCAATCGCAACAAGAATAACCACCACAACAACAACAACCTCAACGCAGTTTTAATTTTAGTTACAACGGCTGCCGGCACAGTATTTGTGCCCAGCCCTTCTCGTCCCCCTCTCTCTTCATATTCTAAGCTTTTTATGCGCTCTCTTATGCATTAGATAACATTGTTTGTTCTCTGCCAAGATAACAAGAAAGCCATGATGAAAGGGAAGTGCGAGTGAGAGGGAGGGAGCAAGTGGAAAGCAAATAGTTGTCAACGCTTCCATTGCAGCTGCCTCTTTTTTGCACATGAGATGCAATTTACATACAGAACATATTTGTATTCTTTCGGCTTGTGCGTATACTTAATAAATATATAGCTGTGTTGGAAATAAAATTATTAAGTTACATGCTTATGGTAGTGTTTATAACAGCACATTAACATATCTAAACATATTAGAATTTTATTACTTGTTCACCTAAAAGTATGCAACGTTTTAGGGCTGTCGCTAACATTATTTTGTGCATTGAAAAGAAATTGTTGTGTAATGCCTAAAAGTATGCTTTAAAAAATGCGAGGTCAGCAAGTGTGAGTAAAGCTGGTATGATAAATATGGATGCCACTGTTGCAGCAGTAAAGACCAAATTATTAAATTGAATTGAAATTAAAGCTTATTTTTGAAGCAACACAAATAATTTGTGTATGGAGTAAATTTTGCAAATATGTGTATTTTCTTATGAGTGGGCTAGACATTAGTTTTTAATTAAATTTTTAACTTTATTTTATAAGCAATGAGTACAACAATTTAAATAATCAATAATATAATATGTATTTAAAAAAACTATAAAATTAAACATACATATGTACACATGGAACTAAACATATTGGTATGGCAACATATTATATATATATAAAATAAATAAATCTTGGAACGGATCTAGCTGCATTCAGCAGTAGACTTTTCTCTTGTTGATTTTAAAGTTATATTAAAATAGCTTTTTGAACTCTCCCCTTACATTATTGTATTACGCAATATCTCTTAAAAATATTTGCATTATTTCTTAAGGTTAATATTTAATATTTAGTAAGTTAGTTTGCGCTCCCTTTGGAAGTCTTTTTCTATTTCACAAGCGTTTTTGCATTATGCCATTATAATTATATTCATTGTCAACTGTCATCTACATATATTTTTTATAGTCCCATGCGACAGTTTTGATTCACACTTCTCTGCATCTTGCACAACAGAAAAAACAACAATAAAAACAAAAAGAAAAAAGCAGCCAAGTAGAGATCACATGATGCCACAATAAGTTGAGTTAACCGTGGCTAATACACACTTGACTCATTTCCATATCAATTATAAACGGGCAATTGCGAATGCGCTATAATTGAATTTCCAATATTTTTTGCGCAGCGATCGCGTTTATAGCCCATTGAATTGTTGTCAGCCGTAAGAAGCGACAATGCTAATTGCTTAAGAGTTAACAATAAGCTGTTCCGGCATGAATGTAAGACAATTATTCACATTATTCAGACACTCATAACTGCCGTGCCCCCTTCAAAACAATACCTGGAGTTGAACGAACTGTGCTCGCAAGAGTGAGAGAGAGAGAGAGAAACTAAAACTTCACTTGGAATTAGCGAAGCTTTGGTAAATTTAATGATTTGCTCGCATGCCTTTTTTAATCAAAAGCTTTAGCCGCGCGAGCTTTTTGCGACAGCCCCAACGTTTGGGTAAACAATTTGATGCGCTCGGCGGCACAGTGCACCTGTCCGCACGCCCGTGAGCGTAACTCTCTCTAACTCTCGCTTTGCCGCTGATGCTGCTGAGCGGCGTTCGACCGGCGATCGACCGCTGCGCTCAGTCTCAGTTCAACCCTCGGGCGTTGCGGTTTAATTACGTTCATCAGTCGCTACGCCACGCGCGCGCCTTTGCCCAAAAGTTGTCAACTGTCCAACAACAACAACAACAAGAACAACATAAATACAACGAAACGTTTAACGAAACAAGTCGCGTGTCTGTCGATTGCTGTAGAAGATTGCTTTATGTTTGTATTGCATACGCACCGAAAGTGTGTGTGTGTGTGTGTGTTGGTGTGTGTGCATTTGTTATGTAAATAGATGTACTTGTGCGTTTGTATGCAGCAACCTCCAAATCCAATTGCAATCGCAATGCACATTAAACCAAAATGGGCTTTAAAATGGCAACTTGTTAATTATCGCACCTCGATAAAAAGTTGTTACTGTTTGTTTTAGTTTTTATAAACATTTTCTCCACAAGTCTCGTGCGTTGCGTACGTCAAACGTTCAATTTACAGTCAGTTGGTCAAGCGGTCAATCAGTCGAATCAATCGAAGCATAATAGCACATTATATTACACATACGCCGCATATTCAAGCAGTTATTTGGCGTAATGGAATAGCTAAATAATTTTTTAAAAGTAGAACGAAACTTTTAAACCAATTCAGAATTGAAAAGGCTAGGCATATAGTGACTTCAGGTGTGATAGACTTACAGATACCCTGTAAACAAAAAATGCAAAATATATAGATTTAATGAATTTTTTATGAGCGATTTTATGTGAATTTTGTAATTACTTGATCGCTTAAAAAATGCAAACTGTTTTAAATTCAAATGCAAAAAAAATATATATAAAAAGTCTTTTATGTATTTAGATTTTATTCAATAGAATATGCGATGCAACAGCAAAACCTGTTTAAAAGGCTAAATATCAAAAGCAAGCCTCTGTGTTCTAACACTTCTCACATGTGGCTGATCCAAAAACGTAGAAATATACATACATAAATTTTACTGCCTTGTACCAGGCTCAAAGAGGCGCCAATAAGTAGGAAGCTAATAGAATTGTATTTCTCAGCGCTATAAACTAATCAATTGTTTAATTTGTACATTTTGCATTACTAAATAAATTAGATCATATTTTTTTTATATCAAGTACTAAACAAATTGGACACGGCGCTCGGTCGTGGTTCTCAATTCAACAGATGCCTCCCACTTAGAGCGCGAATTCAATTAATATGCAACTGCAAATCAATCGAAGAATCTGCGATTTTTTATATTTTTATATATTTAAGAATATTTTCACGCGGAAAAATACCAGCAAGCAAGCCACGATTTACGCAAATTCTCCCTTAAATTCCGTAAACCTACTTGAAAAAAAAAATAATAAAATGAAATTGTTATGGTTTATTTTTTGGACTCTTGTCATGTGCTCTTTGTTTTGGTTTATGGCACAAAAACGTGCTAATTGCTGATACTCCACATGTGCCGGAGCCTTAATTGAATTTCATGTTAGGGGAGGGACGTTTTGCGGGGGTTGTTCTCAGTTGAGCCTCTGTGTGTATGAATAGTATGTGTGTTGTGCGTATTTTATTTTTAGAACATGCTAAACGTGCAACAACGAAAATAAAGAAGCAACGGCAGCCTTGTTGAGGCCCGTGAATAATTTAATTGATTAAGAAATCAGAATCGTGCTACTGTCAACGTGTGTGATGTCCAAGATGCCCAAAAGCAGGCATCATTTGTTTTTATTCCTCTATCGTTTCTTCTCGCTCTCTTTGTGGGTTTTGTCAGGTGATGCCAGGGTTGCTAAAGATTTTTAAAAAGATACTTACTTCCAGAACGAATCGCTCAATAATACAAACAAGCATTTATGGATATAATTTATGCATAATTCATTCATCATCAAGATAGTATCTGTCACAGGATGATATCACATTGTATGACACGTATATAATGCAAGTGTTACAAGTTTTTTAATTATCGTCAACAAACATACAGTTCTCTATATTTTACTTTTAAAATTTTTGGAAGTATCTTTGTTGAATTACAGTTGAATATATTGTTTTATATCAATAAGTTTTTGGATATTATGCCCAAAACTTAATAGGCATCAAATAATATTGCAAAAAACAAATACATAGTTTAAAAAAAATAGGTGAAAAGCTTGTATAGTGAACGCTTGAAATTTAAAATTCACTTAGAGATTTATCAAGTGGGCATTACATTTTAAGGCTGGCAAATCATTTACACGAATAAAAACTATCGAAAGTGATAAAAAAATTAATATATAATAATTATATAATTCGGAATATTAGTTTTTATTTTTATTTTTTTGTTTTAAAAAAAAGTTAAGAATACACTTTTAAGTAACGAAATAATTATTTTTGGAATATCATGGACACACTAAATTTTGACGTTTAAGCAATAATTATTATACAATTTCAATATAACATATTAATATACTTTCATGTTCACGTTTTTAATATCTTTACTTACATTTAATTCTTAAATATCTATTACGAATTATAACTCACTAAATTCAAGCCCAAATATCATCCCTAGGTGGAGCTTTGAAACTAAATTTAGACTTTGTTAATTTTAAGCTGAATTTTCAAAGACGAGCTGTTCCAATTAGCAAACTTTGACAATTTGGTAATCAACAACACAAACAAGACACAATAAAAACCGCAGCCAGCAAGCACGAATTTTCTGCCAAAAAAACAAAAAATGGATAAAAAAAATTGTTGAACGTGTTTTGGGTTGCGGTTTCTTTAATTTGTTAAAATTTAAATTTAGATGCAGCCGTCAGTTGTAGTTGTAGTATCGCTGTAATTGTTGTTATATTTTCAGTTGTTGCTGTTGTATTTATTGTTGTTGTTGGCAACACATGCAGCCCCGACAATGTCGTCAACCGACTATCGTCAACAGTCAACGGGGCAGCCCAAAGAAAAGGTCTAATAAATTGCATTTGCGATTCGCATGCTCGAAGATGGGACCTCCCACAGAAATCCGCTCCGTCGCGCCCCAAGCTTCTGCCTCTTTTCATTCCCCGTCTGCAATTGTTGGCCTTAAGGTTTCCCTTAGCGTCAGCTTTTATTTTATATTTTTGTCAATTTTCTTTTTTGCTATGTTTCCGCTTTTCTTCTAAAAATTGCACATTAGATCATGTCACAATAATTTTATTTGTTTGTTGTTATTTATTTTTGTTGTTCTTGTTGTTGTTGATTTCAATTGAAAAATTGTCTGCAGCTTGCTTTTGGCTTGATTCTTTCCGTTTCTAAATGCAAATGGCTTTGTAAGCGGTATATATGTATTTGTGTAAATATACATATTCGATATGCGGGTATCGCAAATACCGGGAAAAGCAATTTGCTGAACAAGTGCAAAGGTTTTTGCCGTGCTCTCTTCTGGGAAGTATGTTTGATTACCTTTGGCAATTTGATAAACTTATAGCAGAATATATTTGAAAAATTAACTTTATATGTTTTTAACTAAAAATCGATAAAGCAAAATTACGAACTGAATAATAATAATGGTTAAATCAGCCGTCGGCGAAATTATAAAAAAGTTTATTATTATTTGTAGAAAATATATTTTTAAAAATGTCTCTTCAAACAGAAAACGTACATTTTCTGACATAATTTCATGATAATAATTTCATTTTAAGAGTTCGTTTTCTTAAACGTTCTTATTCCTATGCAACCGACAAAAATCATAATTATTACAATTGGAGTTTTAAAGCCACGAAATCATTTACAAAATATATATTTTATAAATCGGGACTTTGAACTTATCTCTGACTCATTTAATGTGGTTTCTTTGCTAATAATTCGGTATTATTTTTTGCATATTTAGCAAAAATGAATTGTGTGACTGGAATCACGTGCACCTGTCTATTAACAACCCCTGCAAATAATAGAATACCAATCGTGAGACGTTATTTAGAATCTGCTCACGAATTGCTCAATAAATTACGTCAATTGGAATTAGTCCCACTAAATTGGACTACGAACATTTTCTACAGCTAAAAATTTGTTTTCCCGTTTATATATGCCTAAGTCTAGAGGGGATTGTAATTCCATTAAGGTATCTGATATAAATGGTAATCATTTACGAATACTCAATTAACTGCTCGTTATTTTTATGACACCTAGATTAGTCTTATATATAGCTGCAATATTTTGCAATATGTATGGGAACTTTTTCGATTGATAAGTGGGTTTTTGAGTAGAAAAATTATGGTTTGATTATAAAATGATTAAAATCTCGTAATTTCCTAACCATTTTATAACCTTCACAAAAATTCTTTCATTTACCCAAATGCAAAAATGGAAAACAACAAAACTCCTTTTAAACGTTTGTAAAATAGTTTTTTGTCGAGCAAGCAAATAGGTCGAAAGTAGTCCTGAAATATGATTTAAGCAGTTTATTTAATATGATTCAGTTACAAATTTACATAAACTATATTTATCTAAAAGAAAACTGTAAAATGAATATACATCCCCAATCAAATGTTATTGAAACGTGACAACAATTTGTTGTTTATGAGACATTTAATTACATCGCACTCATTATATACTAGATAGGATGATGCATATGAACTTCGAGGTGTTTTGCAAGAATTTGTTCTTTTTACTTTCATTTTATTTTGACAATTGGGCCCTAAAATTGTTTGCCTCACTTTTAATGTTTACGAAGCTGAAACGGGCAGTTCTCGAAAATTGCCAACGGGTTTCACGTCTTTTTTTCTATTTTTATTTCACATATATATTTATATATATATTCATTCGTACGGGTTGCCTAATTAATCATTTGACTTTTGACGGCTATGAAAAACCCAAACAGAAAATTTTCACAATGGCCACGCGTTGTTTATTTTCAATACTCACATATGTATATATACAATTTTTATATATATACCAAGTATTTGTATTTATACATCTCGGATAAGTAAACAAGAGATTTCATGTTCTTTCACTGACGAAAAATGTGTATGAAAATTCAATTTGTACTCAAGAATTGTACAGCTAATGCGAAAAGGTGTAAAGAGAAAGATAAACAAATGAGCAACGGCAAATAAAACAATTTGAATGTGTTATTGCTTCTATTGCTATTAAAATGCGTTTCGTAGCACAGGAAACTGAGAAATATCACGTGAGGTTAACCAAAACAATACAAAATATATGAGTCGTACGTATTTAAGGTTGTGAATGAAACAAAAAAGCTTGAGTATTTATATGGAGCATGTGGGGGCAGTAGAAAATTTGTGCATGAACGTTATTTATGTGGGAATCATATGTAAATAATTGCAAAGTTTGCGATTAAATGAATTAAGAAACTAGTGAAAAAAAGCTCTTGATAAATATATCTAGAGAACAATATATCAAAGAACGACTATTATAATAGAAAAAACTTTGGCTATCCAAATAAAAAGATAATATTCGAACAAGTCTAAAGTTGTTAAATAAGATATTTTAAAATATTGGCATAGAGATTTTAAACATTTTTTTTGGTGAAATTAAAAAACAAACAAATGCTCATGACATTCAGCCAAAGTTGTTATAAGCAGATTATGATCTCTTTCAAAACCAACATATTTATTTTATATATATTTTACGAAAATATTCCAGCTACATCCTATTATGGCGAGCTGCCTAAAGTTTAGAAACCACACTCCCCTATCAAATTTTCCTCTTCTTTCATCTAAGCTGCCATAAAATTTCACCTAATCGTTTGTGTAGAAATTTTCCACAAATATTTCAGCAATTTTCCTATTTGCCACCACATTGGGCCCGCAACGCAGCAGCCCAGCGGCTCATAAATCTAATTTGCCTTCCAAAATACATTTTGGCCGTAAACAAATTTCATGAGGCATTTCTCAACCAGAGCTCGTTACGTTACGTTACGTTTACAGGAATTTTTGATACCAACATTCTTGTGGTACATTTCGTTGCATTGCCAAATCGTGAGCTTACGAAATTTCCCGCAGTTTGGATGGGGCGGGCTATTTATAAAAGCATTTACACTGAGATTTGGGTCGTGCTCACTCTCGCGCACGGTGTCTCTCTTGCTCTTGCACACATATTAAAAGTTATAGCTGTCGACAGGCGAGCAACAGGCAGCCGAAACGAAAACAGAAAACAGCTGGTGGCGCTGTCGACGTCGCTGTCAGCGCTGACGGCGCCAGCGAAAAAGAATTTTTTTAAAAATCAAGAAAAGCAAAAAGCAAGCGCATCGCAAAAAAAAACAAGAAAATACAAATACACACACACTTACAGCAGCTAAAAAGCTTTTAAGAAGCTTGCACGCGCCAGGTTATGATCACCCGCCGCTCTGCTGCTCACCCACACTCTCACACTCACGTACGCTCTTGCTCTCCCACTGGCTGGCCGGCTGGGCTTTCGCTCCCTCTTGCGCGCTAGCTGGCCACCCCATTTGGGTGAGCTTTCGGTTTCATTCACCGCAAAAACCGGCCCGCCGATGAGAACATTGAACGCATTCGAACGCGCCGCACGTAGGCCTACGGAATTTCAGAGTTTCTCAATTTAAATTCGATTCGATTTTGAGTTTCAATTTCAATTCATGATCAACCACATGAAACCCTTTTAATGTTGATTTTCAACCCGTGCACAGGCCAAGAAATATATATATATACGAAATAAAAAACAATAAAAACAATATTTAATGCAAAAATTATTGAAATTAACGAACAGCCGAAAATAAAAAATAAATAAAATGTGAATTGATAAATTTGAATGTGGTGCTAATTAAATTCAAGTGCTGCGCCGCTCGCACGACGAATAAACGAAGCAAGCAAATTGCAGAGCGCAATAAATTCAAAACAATAAAAACAAGCGGCAAAAAATACATATATACATATATAAAAATAACAGAACAGCCAAAAATCTACATAAATGTATTTGTTGCGGCTGTGAACAAAAAATAAAATTAAACATACACCAAATAAAATACTCGGTGCCAAAATAAGCAAATTAAACCAAAAAGGCAAAACACAGAGAAGAAAAAAATAACACAACAACAACAAGATGGTTGGCAAAGTTTTGGGCATACGCGACTTGGAGCAGTTGAGCAGTCGCCGTAGTAGCGTCTACGTTGATCCCGAGTGCGAAAAGTTCTTTGAGATGCCCCTGTTTATAGCGGCCAGCTCGAATGATATAACCACCAAATGCCAGTGCTGGCAGTTCAGTCCAGGTAATAAACTCTCCACACAGATGATAAACATTAGCAAAGCAAACACGGCCAAACACACAAGCAACAACAACAACAAAAATGAATGCTAATAAACTCCACTAATTTCAAGTGTAAACACAATAATTTGTTGATGCTTTAAAAGTTGTTCAGCTTTCGGAGCGGGAGGGATCGGCGAAAGTTTAACCCAAGTCGGGGGCAACACTTGTAATTTTTTTTATTGATTTCTGAACGGGTCTGAAATCTACACTGGACTAGTCATTCATCAACTTTATGAGCCCAGTTTAAATAAACAGCTAACATTAAACTCATTTAAATGACAGAAACTTGTTTATGTGCTTTAAGTTTAAATTAAGATCAAAATCGTTAGTTTATTTTCGAGTATTTACTGGAAAATACATTAAAACGAAAAGCTCTAATGTCAACAATTAATTAACAAAATAAGTTTAGGTAGGATTTTAATATAAAAAATGTATATTTATAAATTTAAAAACTTTTGCACATAGTTAGTTGATCAGTTTAGTTTAATTTGCGGAGTTATTTATAGTAAAGCACTAATAATATTTTTTATTTTATTTAACCTGTTTCAAAATCCAAAATTCTTGAATGTGTTTAAAATAATATTCTTTGAGAGTTCTAAAGAGTAGAGATAAGAGTGAAAATATTAAACGCTGCCTAGCTTTTGTTAAACTTATTCCAAGTTCCAAAGGTCAAGAAAATCTTTTAATTTATTTGTAATAATTTTATTTTATATTTTTTTTCCCATTCCGAACATTGTTTTCAGCAATATTCCAGTTCCGTACACAACATTTAATTTCATTAAATCTTAATTCACGTTTTTTTATTGCTCAACTGTTTATTGGCAATAAAACTGATTGCGTTTTGTATTATAATTTAGCCTGGCAATTTAAAAATGTATGCAACAGTTTAAACGCGTTTAATACATATTTAATTTCAAACAACTGATTATGAAGCGCTTTGTGTTGTTTTTATATTTCACTGATTTTCAATGAACCTAATTGGAAAATGCATTTGTTAACAACTATTTAACATTCCAGTTGAATGAAATTGATGGCGTCGATAGGAAAATTACCACATCTATAGTATTAAATCAGAAATATATATGGTTTTTTTTTAATTTATATATCTGTGTGTAGAGGTTTGTTTGCCTGCGTGTATATGTGTGCATTTATTCAGTTTTTCTCTAAACAATTTCATATCGCGACTCGTCCAAATGCAAATGTACAGAGACGGAGATTAATTACACACACACACACACGCCCGCTACAAATGCAAACGAGCCTCAGTTATACCAGTTTTGATTGTTATTGCATTTACAACACTCGGCACTCTCAGAGACCCCTCCCTCTGCTTATATCTATAACAATATCATTCTCGCATCACTTGATATTTCTAGCAGAGCTAAATAACACACAACATTTACGGTTCATTGATATTAAAATAAAACAAATTATTGTATTTAAAGCGCAGTTAATAAAAAAGAAATGCAAAGACGACAAGCTGACTGTAATTTGTTATATCTGTTGTGATTCGTTGAAATTCACAACTTGGCCCGCTGAGTGGCGCTGAGTTGGACGCTTATCAGTTGCGCTAGGGACCAAATGACAAATACAGCGAAAGCTCGTGATAAGCGGACGAGCAACTGGCATGCAAAAATCGATCAGCTGTCGACCGGGCTGGTAATGAGACATGTACCCAATGCACAATCAATTACCCACCGCTTCGATAGCTAATCAATATGGCAGCTCCATTTCGAGTAACTCCCAACCCGCCCGTCCCCTGGCCGGACATTCAAGTGCGCGGCCTCTATTGCGAGTCTTGTGCTTCAGCGTTGGCGTCAATCGAGGCGCTGCGAGGGGTCGCTCCTCCTTGAGAAACCAGCTGACCAACGATAAGTTTTTCATTACGCAGCTATGTTAGCAAAATACTCCAAAATACTGACCGACAATCGATCTAAATCTGTCAGTAGCACATATATGTGGCCTTTGGATTATGTTGTGGGGGGTACGACAATTCCATGAGTCTATTTTCTCTTTGTCCTACTTTTAATACATAAAAATCATATTAATAATTATCAAAAATATCAAAATTTAATTAGAATAAACCATAAACTGGAAAATGTTTTCTTTTTACTCTATTATTTTTCACTTCAATCCTTTAATCCTAATTTTTATTTCAATTAGAAGTCATATAAAAATAATATAATTTTATTAGCGCTGCTTAGTTGCTTAATTTATTTATTAATTTACAATGTTCAATAATGACAATGCTTGAGTATTACGATAACGTTTCGATTTTAATTCAATTTAATCATTCAAAATTGTTTACCTTTCAATTTTTGTTTCAATTCAATTTTAATTACATGTTATCTACATAAAATTAGTACATATATGTGTTTATAATTCGCTAAATATGCCTCACTTTCAACTGATATCTGTCAATGTAGCATTTTAGTTATCAATTCAATTCAGTTTTAATTACATCCCCAAGTCCCATTGGTCACTTAAAATCTACTATCTTTGTATATGTAGAACAAGCATCTATCAATAAAGCTTATCAAATACTGCAATAAGTACACACACACAATAGCGCGCACACACAAACACATTAATTGCAAAACTCAAGTATTTTATTTGCCACTCTGACGTATGAGTAATTTTTGCGTTCTTGCTGACAAATTTACTTGCTTATCTGAGGCTGAAGTCGGCTTTATTCTATAACATTTTTTCTGTGCTTCAGTTTCTGCGGCCTCCAGCTGCAAGTTCAATTGGTTTACTTCGACTTCAGGGCAACCATTTGGGGCAAGCATTTAAGACTTTATTTCTTATCAATCATAATGTCATATAAGGTCTTAAGTGGCCTAACAAAACCGGCAGCACCGACTGGCCAACTTATCAGCCGCCACTTGAAGTGACCAACAAGAGTTCGCTATACAGTATTATTTATAATGTTTATATAGTTATATATAACTGCGCTGTTGTACGATTTACAATATGCACGTTCGTGCAGCACGTTAGTTTTCGATTTTTATACCCTATAAACATAATATGGTCAAAGCGGGACATAACAAAATTGCAGATATGTGTGCAAGAGGAGTCGGTTGCTTTTATCAATCGTATACATTTATTATTTAAACACTTAAACATTAAATATGAAAAGAAACTCTTTATATTTAATATAACTTTGAATAATATATATATTTTTATTGATAAAATAATATTCTGGTGTTTGCGCTTTTACAGGGTATTGACCAGTAGGGAATTTTTCTAAAGAACATTCTTATTTGCCTTAGTTAATGTTTATTGTTGGACAATAGAGTTCGTGACCTATCCTAAGCGAAATTCAGTTGACTCGCCTAAATGATTATTGTGTTTGTCTGCTTGTTGTTTGATCTTCCAGGCAAAGAGCCGCTGCTGCGCACATTCCACGAAATCCAACAGCTGCTGCAGCAAGGCAAGAAGCGCGATGTTAAGAATATACTCAGAGAGAACTCGTGGGCAATTAACTCGCCGATACGCTCAGAATTGTGGCCAGCACTGTGCGCCCAGCATTTGACCAAGCAACATTTGCTGGATGGCTTCTACTGGGAGATGGTGAATCAGGTGAGGCTTAAGAACTAAGTGAAGACCACAAGGATATCATTTAAATTATACCTATTATCAACTAACAGGTCTTTGGCACCACGGAGCTGTCAGAGAAGCCCATCATGCTGCCCGCATTTGTGGATGCCACACATTGTTTGCCGTATCATTTGACCAGCACGGGCCGTGCTGTTGCCGATCGCATCGTGAATGTTTTGGGCTATGATTGTCCCGACATTACCTACAGTCCAGTATTGTATCCAACTGCATCGTTACTTTTGCATTTCATGTCGGGTAAGTAAAAAAAAACACACGTGACTCCCCTTTAGAAATATGACTTTGAAATCGAGCTACTCGTTTTATTCATTACATGCTCTACGCACTCACTCACTTTTTCGTTTGACTTCAACGTGTTCAATATTTGTTTTTGTTATTATTTCGGTTTTTTTCTCTCGCTTTAACAAACAATATATACACGAGTAATTGGCACAATTGTAAATCGCTCTCCAAGTAACTCACAGCTCGACGCAAATTGATATATCGTGATTTAACTAGCTAATTGCTTTGGTCAACAGGCAAAGAGTCAACAGTTTTAACCATTTGAAATACATTTCTGGATCCTATGAGGCGCTATTTTGGGCCCTATGTGCATATTAAATTTGTGTGCATATATTTATATTTACTTGTATGTTTTAGTTGTAGGTAAACATGTGTGACCTTTAGGCCTATTGTCACCCTTTCTAAGCCTTGAGCCCTCTTTCATTTTTATTTCCTAGGTTGATGTGAATTTCTATATATATTGCTTTACCAGAAGCGTTTTATTTTTCGCCCTCTCCCTGTAGTACTTGTTTGTATATTGGCTAGCTCTAGTTACTAGATTGCGCTGGTTCCGTTTCTGACTATAGCTGGTTAATTGCACAGATAGGAGAGCGGTAAAGCACCTTGAGTTATATACGCGTGCGGATTGTTGAGGATAGTTCGGGTGGAAGCAACTGTACAATATACGAAGTATTAAATTAAAACCTGAACGTTTGGGTTGTGGTTCTTACTTTCGACTACTACACAGCGTTTTCAACGGAGAAAATCATTTATTTACTTATTCATTTATTTATTTCAAACAGTTAAATTCCCGAGTGTATATTTTTTAAAAGAAGCAATCATAATGCATATTGTTGTCTTCACATATATACAATTTGTTTCTACTTCTCTTATTTTAAAAACGTTTTTACATATATTTTTTCGCCCTTGTTATCAGACATTTGTCTGGCATCGGGTCTCCTAAATCATTTATTCTTGTTTCTTCTGGTGCGTCAGAATGGCAATTAATTTGTAGGCCTTAAAAAACATTTCATATTTTTTAATATACATATTTAAGTTGTTTAAAATTGGATTAATCTGGTGGTATGTGGGCAGAGATTGGTAAAGCCGCCTTTTACTAGCCAAAGCAATTGATTTCAAGAGATAAATTTAAATTATCAACAGTTATAAATTAAAAAAGTGTTATGGGCCGAGTATTTCGATGTAAATTATTTAATTGCTTCGCTTCATTCTATTGCTGCAATTTGTTAATTATAATGTGCATAAAAATGGAAATTATGTTTACTGCTGCCTTTAACTTACAATCGTAACGTTTTCCTTAATTGATATTTTATTGATGTATATATTTTGTTCATGTGGTTTCAAAAATTACAAAATTAATTAAAGTAATATCATGTGAAATTATTTCCCTTTCCGCTGGATTAGTAAAACAACAAGTAGGAACGTTGCAGTCGGACGTTGCTACTCGTTCACAGTACACAGAAGTTAGTCATTTTGGAAAATTTTATTTTCGAAATTTAGAATCCGAAATTTTTATTTTTTTATTGAGTTTGGTTGTCACAATTAGTATAAAAACAACATTAAAACTGATTCTGAGGGGGCCAAGTTTTTTGTCAAAAATCATGCAAAAATTTACAACAATTTTGACATGTAAAGCCCTCGGATCCATAGCTCCCATATTTAAAACGCCCATAACTTTGTCAAAACTGAACCGATTTTAACGTCTAATGGCATTTTGTCCATGGTTTATCATCTAGATTAATTCTGCATTTTAAATATATGCATTATTGAAAGTAAATTTTTTTCGAATTTTTTGGGAAAAAAGCATGTACCCCCCCTTACTCATTTTGGAAAAAATTTTTTTTTCAAAATTTAGAATCCGGAATTTCTACTTTTAATCGATTGTGGTGGTCACAATTAGTATAAAAAACAACATTAAAACTGATTCTGAGGGGGTCAAATTTTTTGTCAAAAAACATGCAAAAATGTACAAAAATTTTGACATGTAAAGCCCTCGATCCATAGCTGCCATATTTCAAACGCCCATAACTTTGTCAAAACTGAACCGATTTTAACGTCTGATGGCATTTTCTCCATGGTTTATCGTCTAGATTCTGCATGTAGAAAATTCATACGGACAGTCGGACAGACAGCAAGACGGACATTGCACAAACCCAATATACTCTTTTCACTTTGTGAAAGAGTATAAAAGTATTTTTATAAAATGATTAGACCTTTTAAAAAAAGATGAAAAAAATCTAATAATTTTATTATATATCATATATGTTTAAGTAAAGATGAATTTTACACAGAACTGTGGAATAAAGCATTTATCGCAAATGTTGCAAACTAACTCAAGATAAATATCACTTTTGTAAACTATAGAAAACAAAGAAAATATTTGAAAAGTTTCACACCATGTGAAATTGTGTAAATTGCGGAAAAAATATATTTGAAAACCGGAAAAGGTCTCTCGTTTTGATTCATTGTCAACCTTAAGCTGTTTCGATTTAGATTTCCGCAGGTCACATGCAGCAATCACCTGCCCCAGATTAGAAATGACAGCTGCATGGCCGCCCTTCTCTAACCCCAAATTGTGCTGCATTATGTTAATCATTAGCGGGAATATCAGCCGGACACATTTAGTGTAATCTAATTAATCGCAGATGCTGAACTATGAACACCCCCATTCGTGTAATTTATTTTAGGCACAACGAAACTGCGAAACAACAAAACAATTAATCGATTTTAATCTGGGTTCAAGTGTGCGGCGCACTTCATTTAGAATGTGGATTATCTCGAAATGTACTACCTACGTAGAAAGCCTCCTACATGCATCTTCAATAGAGGGGGCCGCTAACGATGTATATGCGACTTTACTTGATACGCACATGACAAGCCCGCCTGCTGCCTGCCTGCCTGCCTGCAACTGATAAAGCTGCGCCTGATAAGCCCCCGCGCGAGCGGTACGGAAAGAGGTCGACTTTATAAGTCGACAACGTTTTATTCTCCATTTGTTTTCTGTCTGCTCTGTCTCGGTCTCCCACTTTTTGGAGGTTTGTTTACACGGCGTGAAAATGGCCGTTGTGTCTGGAGATTGCGATTCCGGGCCGATTTCAAGGTAGGCATCGCAGTCGCTATAAATAGTGTTCCTCCCTGGTTGGGGTACAAAGGTCCATTGTTTATGAATAACAAACGAAATGGAAAATGAAATTACTAATGTGTAAACTTTGTGTTTAAAAACACTGAAGGTCGCAGGGCGAGAAGCATATAAACATTACACATATAAACATTACAAATCAACGATTCAGCTGTGAAATAAATATAACAATAATAATACAAAATTATTGCCTATAAAATTTGAGTTGCATTTTCAATCAGCATTTCGTGCATTTCAAGTTCAAGAGTCGCATATAAACAAAGTATAAAAATGTTCGAGATGTATGTGTACACATGTATACACATGTATGTACAATATATACCATGCCCATATTGACACTTTGTTTTACTTGTCGACATCTTGTTGACGTCATTGACTGCTCGTCGTAGTCGTCTTTGTTGAATTTTATGCAAATTTTCCCCCTCTTTTCTGCCACTTGAATAAAAGTAACAGATCAGCGGCATAAGACTACAAATTTTGCAATACAGTGGTGGCTCAATACACGCAAGTTTTGGTATTTTAAATTGTTAAAATTGCGTTTTGTCATTTTAGAATCAAAATTTTTCGTCTATTTATTGTTTAATTCTAGAAAGCAGAATGTTCTCAAAAGCGTAATGGTTATTTCCTAAGATATTTATATTTACAAAATTTTGTTGTGCAGCATTTAAACAGATCAATGCTACGCAATTATTAAATTTAAATATAATATTTATAACATTTGATTAAATTTAAACTGTAAAGGTACGCTATTTTGAAAATATATACTAAGTAAATATTTACACATTTAAAAGTGTTCTCACTACAATTATACCCAGTGCTAATACGTTTTTCTTATCGTGTCACCACTGTAGCCGTCACTGCATGTGACATACATTGTTAGCTTCGCATTGCTTTAGATCTAGAATTATAATTGTAGTTTATTTTTAGTTTTCGCCGTATCTCTAAAATGTTTGCTAATGTCGCCAACACGTGAGCATAAAATTCACATAAAATACAATTGGGCAAATCTATTCGCCCTCGCATTTAGATACCCCATCATTCCCCGTCCTAGTCCCGAACGCAGCGAAGCCAAACAAATGCGCACTTTTTATATATCATCTTTGCGTTTGCTTTTGTTTTATGGCTGTTTGTTATTCTGCTGTTCGCTCCGTTTATGCCCTACCCAAACATTGTCGAGCTATGCATATTTGTTTTTGCACGGCTTTTATATGGACGAACTCAAACCATACCTTACCCCACATTTACTTTGCCCTCTCCCTGTAAAGACTTGAGCATTACGTGCTCTGTGATATAAAATACAGAAAGAGAATCATTCGACTTGACGCACTAAGAACTCATACAGTGTACAGCTTGAGGGGTAAAACTTTACTTTAGATTTGCATATTCATGAATGACAAACATCGAACCTGAAGCTCACTAATACTAGCACGTTTTCGCTAGTGCATTTGTATGCGTGTGGAAAAGCTCTGTCTAATGTCAGGCAGCTAAGCAAGTGCCGTGTCTATGATTAAGGTGTTCAGAGAGTATTTCTTGTGCTTCCTCGACTTATAGCACAGTGTTTACTGTGCGTGACGAAATTTGCAAAATGGTAAACAACAACTAGACATCAAACAAAACAATTTTTATAGTTTTCGATGAGAGTAAAAAATAGTTTATTGAGAACTCCGTTTTACTCACATATATTTATTTTTCCTTGGATCTGAACACTGAAAAACACAAGTTTTTCATTAAAATTGTGTGCGAAAATTAAGAAAATGTGAGCGCCATAGCATTTTTAAAAAGTAACATTATACATTTGATTCAAGAGTTTGTATCTAAATTTA
Organism: Drosophila robusta; assembly: GCA_035043565.1. Classification (NCBI taxonomy): domain Eukaryota; kingdom Metazoa; phylum Arthropoda; class Insecta; order Diptera; family Drosophilidae; genus Drosophila; species Drosophila robusta. Next base: position 2,385,408 of record JAWNMW010000583.1, on the reverse strand, counting down.
AGCTATTTATGAACAGATACCTTTTCTCTAGTATGCACATTTATTATAATAAATATTTGTTTTTTATATTAAAAATATGAAAACAGTAACAAAATTAGTATAAATCGCGACTTTGAGATTTTCACGCTTTTCAAGTTCAGCTGCTGTGTATTTTAAAGGGCAGTGTAGCTTCCAAATAGCGCACAACTCAATTAGCGCCGCAACTCAATTTTTTTTATTATTCCTATGTCTTTCATTAAAATATTGTTTACACTTGGCGCGTCTATTTTTGTCTTTTAAACATTGTTTATGCTTTTCCTTCTATTTTTTATTTTCCTTGGGCTGATGTGCTGCTGTTTTTTGTCCAAAGCATGAGGATTTTAGTTAATAAATGTTAAATGTTTCTCAGCTGCAGTTTATCAAAGTTGTGTATATATAATTAAATGAGTGAAACCCGCGCCCTCTACGATCTCGACATGTGGTTAATGACGTCAAATTGAAACGTGAGTTGGGCTGCGATTTTTTGAACCAGTTTTATTATATATATGTATATATATTTATTTATTGTTGTTGCTGCTGCTGCTTATCGGTTCAATTGATGTCGTAAAATTAAAACCCGCACCCCCAGCAGCAATATGCCAGGCAATTGTCTAATTGAAAGCTTATTCCAAGTGTCTGTTGCAGCTGTTAACTATTTATAGACTAACAGAGCAAATAAAGCAAAAATATTGCATTTTATTGCATACATTTGGAAATTGCAGCTATATGAAAATATCATATTTTTCCATATGTGAATCTAGCAAACTTTATTGCTGGTCTTTAATTAGAACTCAACTTTTAAATGATAAAAATACACTTAGCAAACAGTGCAGTGTGAAATTCCTTATCAAGCGTTGGAGGTTTCCGCAAGTGATAAGCCGCAACTTAAAGATACAGCTTAAGATACAAAGGTACAGATACAGATACTACAGCGATGGGTATCGTTGAACTCGTGCGGTCTCAAAGCATTTAGTCACATTTGAAATAATTAAATAATTTTTAAGGGCAATCGTAAACTACGTTAAACCGCCTTAGACCGAAGCGAACCGCAACGAACCGCACGTTCAGACTGATAAGCACAGGGTGCTGATAAGAGCTAAAATCGGGCTGCTGCACACATCTAGGAAACACTCTTTGTTAGTATGCAAATCAATGCAACTGAGCGCAGCTTATCAGCAGCTATTTGTGTAAGTCTCTGTAAATAACGAAACGATATCTAAATGGCATTTAAAGTCCTCGTTCAGTAGCTGATTGCTAATTGGGTCGTTTAACAAACGAAAAAAAAACAACAAAAAATTCGCCACCACCTACTAACAATTGCATTTTAAATGCTGAACAAATGCTTATTAAGAATTCAGTTGTTGTTTTTTGTAATCAGTTTTGTACACAGTTAAGGCTGCTAATGAGCTACACACGGAACGTAACTGCGACACGCAAAAGTGAAAATAATATTAAAAGAAGCTGAACGGCAAGAACTAAATAAATAACTCACATATCTGTGGTTTTATTTTTAGCAGCAAAGTTTGCCTTCGTCTCAGCGCTTTTTGCATAATTTGACTTAATTTTTTAATCAAATACGCAGAGAAGCTCAACAATGGCAAATTTGATAAGCAAATTGTGCGGCATTTAATTATAGTAAACGGCCGCTTGAAGGAAGGCAGCTATATAAAAACAATTTGCCGGATAGTGCGGAAGCCGACCCGGAGCTTAGCTTTGCACAGTGAAGGTGGTCAAAGTGCAGTCACAGGCCAAATTGCTGCATTTATGTATATACCCTGAAGTCTATTGATCAAAAGGGGTATATTACCTACGTTTTTGACTACGTTTTTCTGTTATTTAAATAATATAAAATTTCAGACTGTACATATAAGAGCATCTTCCATTCCTCCGCTTTAATAAATGGCAAATTGTTGTTCACTTATCTTTTAATCGCCAGTTTAAATTAACTGACCAGCGACAATGTTTATTTTGCATATGTTTTAGCCAAATTCTAGAAGTCCTTGAATATAGCTTTAAATTGCTTCCTACACATTTAAAATTTTTCAATTAAACTTAATTGTATTTTTTCATAAATTTGCAATTTAAAAATAAACAAAAATATTTTTCAATTAATGATTGTTATATAAATAGATATAAATATAGTTAAATATGTGTCGCTTCAATACAATACAATTTGCCAGGGTTTCAATTCGCATCTGCAAACCAACCGCATCTCATTCCTGTAAAATATTAACGATAATAAAAACTCGAAGTCAAACCCCGCCTGTTATTCTTGTTATTCAATGACATAAGCAAACTGTATATGTGAGCTCAAAATAACCTGTGAGTGGTTCAGTGACTCAGAATTGATATCAATAATGAAGACATTTTGCATAATTATATGTACTTAATATCTAGGGTATTTTCAAGGCTAAGCACCTTCCTTCAGTTCTATGTGTCGTAACATTCGCTCTATTCAATTCACTTTGTGCTGCGTCATTGCGGTAACGCCTTCGACACTTTGCACCACCAGCGCCACCGCCACAAACCACACAAAGCTCATCAACCGCAACCACAGCCGCAAGCATCGATGCGCGGAACGTGGATTATGGAACGACCTCAGGAAGATGCAGTGCAAATTGACATTGTACAATTAAGTTAGAGACAAGACACATATATGTGGTCGAAAGGGGAGGAGGGGGCGTGGGTGAGTGGGATGAGTTGCGTCGCTAAGGTTAGGCCTGTTATTAAGCTCTAGATAATTATCCGAGCAAATGCAATTCGATAGCCCGTTGCACGCGGCCAGCAAATGTCATTGTAAAAGCCCCAATATTACGTGACCTAAGAGAAACAATAGACATGAAAATAGAATATTTATGTAAAACTATGAAACAATTAAATAAAGTAAAGCTAATTTAATTGTTGCTATTATTTCCCTTTGCAGAGGAGGAAGCCTATCTGTGCCTGGCCGGACTTGTGGGCAGCAAGGAGAAGACATTCATCAACCAAACCAAACTGCAGCATGAGGTCACCTGGAAGACAGTCATGCAAATAGCCAAAAAGCACGCTGTACGTTTATAATTAATAAACATTTTCATTTAAATCACTTAAACTAATGTAATAAAATCATTTGCAATTTATAGAAAAGTGCCGTTGCGTATTTTCAACGCATCTGTCCGGGTCAGAAGCTGGAGCGTGTGTTTATGGACTGGTGCTGGTGGATATTAGCTGGTCTACCCTTTCAGCATTTGGTGCGAATTATGGATTGCTATTTTCATGAGGGCATCAAGGTGCTATACCGTGTCGCCCTGGTCATACTCAATCTCTTTCACAAGGAATGCCAATCGAACAACGAATGGAGTCCGGATAATATTAAAAACGACATTGGCAATGCGCTCATCAAGTTCTGCAAAAAGATACCAGTATCGCCAGCGAAGCTGCTCCATGCCGCTTTTAGTATTAGGGGACTCAGGTGAGATCACGACTAAAATATGTCATATAAAAGAGATTTAGGAAATTCGAAAAATTCATTATTGAATAGCTAAGTAGAAGGTATAAATTAAAAAAAGGCAAAAATCAGCACATCTAATAATAATGCCCATATATACCTTATGTAAAGATAGTAATGAGTATTTAGATTATTGATTTTTATATTGAACTTTTGCTATTTTATTCCAACTAACAGTTAAGCGCTTACTAAACGTTTTACGTTGTTAATTGAGGAATTATTTTAAATTACTTAAATTCTTTGTAAACATTTGAATGTCTTACTAATTGAATTTTCTTTCTTGTTTTCCAGTACCCAGTATATTTCTAGAATATTTATCAAGACTGAAATGCTACTAAAAAGCCGATCCGTGCTTAATAGCGGTTCGAAGCAATTACCCAAATCGCGTTCAAGTGATAATCTGCCCACTAGTCAGTCGCAGGTAAACATCCAAATGATGTCACACACATTGACCATACGAGAGGTACGTAAACCAAAGATCCGCCCAGTGCGAAACACACACAACCCCAACCCAAATACCACTCTAAACCACACAAACAGCTAGGAAAAACATATTTATATTTACTACCCATATGTAACTCAATTTAACAGTCCTCAAGGGTCTTTGGAACTGCACCCAACTCCGTTTTTTCAGTCTTCAGTTCAACTTAGGTTTAGGTTTCGTTCAAAAATATACAATGGTTATTCTTTATCCACACAGCACCGCACACACTTATAACTTATCTATGGTAAAAACTGTAATACTCTTGTATTGATTTATTGTTTTTGTGTTCTTTCAAAACTCGCACAACAACAACAACTATAACCAAAACAACAACTCAACTCACTTGAAATAAACCAAAAAACAATTGAAAAACAAAACCAGAAGCTGCACTCCGAGAGCTGTCGCAATTTGGTATGGGGCTACAAATTACGTATATATATATATATATCATATTACTACTATATAGTATATGATGATAATCTTGACTGATGTTCAAACTCTGCTTGTTTTGTTTTTCATAATAAATTACCAAAAAAAAAACAAATATTTCCAAAGTTTTATGTTTCAGTTTTGAGTTAAATAATTATGTCCTTAGCATGTTAAGCTTTTTCTAGCTATTTAAATGCTCAAAAAAAAACATGCACAGGACATGCAAAATATATAATTCTATACGTTTTGTGTTTGAACTTATCTGAATGGGGTCTGCTATGGATTAAACTTATATATCCGCTATATATTATACAACTGCATTTTCTAGCGGATTTAAAGTTTATGATGTAGTGGTTTTTCCGCCAACATTGTTTTGTTGTGTTTTCTATTAAATTTTTGTTTACTTGCTGCAGTTTTATGAATGTTTATACTAAAACAAAAAAAAACTTTAGAAGCTGTTCTTAAGTTTCATTTCGCCTTTTATCAAATATTAATAATAACAACGCAAACAACAACGACCACGAAAACACAAAATCCTGCTTATCCGTTTCCGTTGTTTAACACAAATTAGCATTTGAGTTTTGTATTTTCTTATAATTTTTTATCACTTTTTTTGCACTCCAAGGCCAAAGATAAAAACACACTTAATTAAAAACAACAACAGCCACAATTTAAACCCAACTTAATGTCTAAATTGTTCTATATATAAATATATCGACTTTATAAATATATCATAAAATGTTATTTCTATTTTTCTTGTATTTTGCGCTGCCTTGGCATACTATGAATGAAAAAAATAACAAAACCTGAAAAAAACAAAAACAAAAAATCAAAAAAATAATAATTTATAAAAATAACAAATATAATATGCGTGCGCTTTATCAACATGAATTTTCACATCTTTCGAATCTGACATTATCATATGCATAAAAACTGAACTATATATATGTATGTATACTTTTATATGTATATATATATATAGGGCGAAAAGTCGCCCGGTCATAGAGCCATCGCCATGGGTGTCTATCCCATACACAATCTCAAAAGTCAAGTCTGTAAGAACGAAGATGTAAGTCCAGAGAGCAGTCTTAACGCCATTTGCTAATTTTTTGCTAGTTACCCCATCTTATTTTTAGTAATAATGTAAAGCAAGTATACACTCAAGAAAACGGAATGTAACGCTTTTTTAAATTGCACCCAAAAGTCTCTCTTCTCACTCACAATCACTGCTCCTATCGAGGTGTTCCAAACCTCAACAACTCACAATGCATGCTCTGATGTGTGCAATGATCGAATTTCAAATTTTGTTGGCATTTTTTTTAGCATTTTCATTTATTTTTTTTCATCTATCTTAAAACTTGTTTTTAGAGTTAGTTGATTTTCAGTTTTTAAAATTTAAGCAGCTGAAGGGCCCTTCCCAATATTAAACCCCACCCCGAAAACTCTATCCCTTGTCAACTTTCAATCGATCATGCAAAATCGAGTCGCATCTAATCTTGACATTGCTGTATATCATCTTTTTTCATAGCATTTTGGTTTACCGGGCACAACGAATTTCATTAAAACCTGGACGGATAGACAATTTGTAAGCACATATCTATTACGAGCCAACATTTTTACAAAAAACGTGAATGATCCATCCAATGAAATACCTGTTCCAAAAATAAAACAGTTACATCCTGTGCCGTTCTATTAGACAATTTAACCAAAGCTCCCTATTAGTGCTATATCTCTTCCCAAATATGTCTCTATCACTTTCTCTCTCTCCTAATTGTGTGTTTGTGTGTATGTGTGTGTCCGTCCCTTCGATTGGTAAACTTAGCCACCATATATAGAGCCTACACAAATCGCAATCACGATCCATTAAACGAGCCATTCAATACCGCAGTTTGACAGTCATAGCATACAGTTTTACCTGGACTGCGCCACTGCAATTTCATGCGCTGCTGCTGCTGGCCAAAAAAAATAAATCCTGAAAAAGCAAAAACAAAGCGACTAGATTTTAATTTTGTATTTGTTCTTATAGTAGTTTCGATTTGTTAAATTTAAATAAAAACATTATTTAATTTTTGTATGATTCATGTATTAACTTGGCTTTTAGTTTGTTTTGGCTTTAGTTTAGTTCATGTTCTAGTTTATGTGTTTACCTCTTTTTCTCTCTTTTTCTCTGTTTATCGCTCTATATCTACCTCCGTCCAAAATGCCTAATTTTGTTATTTGTGTGTGTTTTTTAATGAAATTTTTAGAGTATAAATACTTTTTTAACTGTTAAAAACATTGGTTAATGCTACCTTTTTTATAGTTAATTGTAGTTAATTTTGCCTAATCATAAATCTCTGCTAATCTCAACGAGTTTAATTAATTCGCCTCGATTCCATCCCTACTTCCTCTCACAGCTGTTCACGCTGTGGTCCTGGCTGCCCGTACGAATCACCATGTACCAACCGGTGCTGCTCTACACCACCGAGGAGCACGGCTGCTCCCTGACGACCTTCTACGTGCGCGTTGAACAACACGAACCCACGCTGCTCATGATTAAAACGTGCAATAATGAGGTGAGTGAATAGCCGCCCACAAGTCAATCCGATTTCCCATTTCTAATTGTTTCCCATTTTATTAAGGTATTTGGCGCTTATTGCTCTTCGCGCTGGTTTGAGCGCAACGTCAAAGACGACAAGGGCCAGAGGCAGGCCTACTTTGGCACCGGCGAAACCTTTCTGTTCTCCCTGTATCCCGAACGTGCCAAGTATCCCTGGGTGGGCATCGAGGGTGATCGCGATCTGGGCCACAGCTCTGAGCTTTTCATGGCAGCTGACTCCAAAATGATAACAATTGGCGGCGGGTAAGTTTAAATCAAATGAATATATATTCCATGTACTTAACTAGAAAATAAAGAGGAACGTTGCAGTCGAACTTGAAATCTATTTATTTTTGACTAACTTATGAAAGGTTGAAAAGTGAGAGCTAGGTATCCGAAAGCTTTAGATATGCATCTTTTATTTAACTTATGCTATTCACTTTTTTTGACAACATTTTGAATGCGAATTTAAAAAAAAATAAGTTTTCGGCAATGAGTTGGATATATATGATTCTTTTACCCGAAAATTGTATTTTCAATAATGTGTATTCTTTAAATTAGGAAAAAGGTGATCACCATATATATCAGCTTTAAAAACATTTAAACCCTAGTGGTTTAATTAACAAAGTTAAACGCATGGAAATATTGTTATATATTGATTTATCTTCTCTATTGTACTTTTCAGTGAGGGCCAAGCTATTTGGATGGATGAGAATATACGATTTGGCAAGACGGACAGTTGCAAGACCTTTAATAATCCACCGCTTTGTCCGTCGGGTGACTTTGAAATACGTGTACTGGAGGTCTACGGCTTTGTGGGCACCTAAAGCCATATAACAGTCCCAAAGGCCGACACTCAAAATGAAACCAAATTGCCCGCCGATGTTCAAGTGCTCAGCAAAAACCCAACCCGCACCTGCGCTCCTCTCTGACTTATTCATCTACACCGACATCCACATTTTTGCCTACACACACACACACACACACACACACACTGTGTGAAAAGCTTGCGTTTCCGGCCTTAGCGGAAACACTAGACGAGACGCAATAGTAAAGAAAGATAATGAGGAAGAAGAAGAATAAGAATTGTGTAAACATTTATAAAAATTTATTTATAAATATGTATCTAAAAAAAAGGCAACAGTCGTTGTCGTTATTGTCGTTGTAATGTTAAATGTTTAAAGCCCATGCAAAAAAACAAATATATTATATAATGGAAATACTCTGTGAGTTAATTTTTCAAAACGCAAAAGCTTTGAAATTATATACATTAAATAGTTGTTATTCATAAACAAACTATATTATAATATATGTGTATATCTAAATGTAAATCGTATAACGTAAAACTATTTCTATATAACGTCTTTAAAAAGCAGACAACAAAGAATATATTCCTTAAAAGAAAAGCAAGAGAAAATATCAAAAAAAGAACCTGAATTCATGTAAAATTTGTCTGCACACTTTGATTATTATTATTATTGTAATTTTTATGTTTATTCGTATTTGTATTTTATGTTTTTATTATTTTTCTGCTTCTGTAAACCAAATTTACTGACTTGACTGAATTCGTTATAAATGTTATTAATATTATTACATACGTGTATAAATTATATATTTTGTAAATTTCATTGGAAGCCTTTTTTATTTTCTTACTAGAGCTAGTTTTTATATACATAACTACCTACATATATTTATATAAACTGGAACTTGCAGCAAAAATTCAAAGCAAAAAACACAACACACAACTTGCAGTGAAGTGTAATAGTTATATACAAGTATATATGCTATAGCTACTATTAGAAGCTACACTAAAGCTACATGGGCGTGCAGGGTGAGAGGAATTTAGGTGGGGTGTTAGGGTTGGGGGTGTGCACACATGTCGCATATTGATCTCATTTATGATCCGTATCCAAAGCTTAAAACAAATTGAATATTTTATTTTATTTAAATTTAAGATTCATTCCATTTTTGCATTGCTCAAGCTACGTTTCTTTTATATATTTTTTTATAACCAACTACATAGGCAACAGTTTTGAACAAATTTTTTTATGTTACTTTTTTTATTTTTATTTACCTTTCCTTCAATTTTTCTAGTCAGTGAAAAAAGAAAAAATTCAAACATGTTGTGCACAAGTTTTTTTGTCTGCGTTTGCGCACGCCCATTTTAGCGACTGCTTTTTGCACTACTCAAGCGAATTGTTACAATCACAACGAATACGAAACTTATATAAACAAATATTACAACAAAAATACAATACAAATTTGTTAATTATGCCAAAAAAAAACTTGCAATTTGCTGTTGTCAACTCAAAACTCTATGCGCTACTCAATTTTAGTTTACATGAAACGCATAGATCGCTACTCTAAACAAATGACTCATCACATTTCGGAGCTGGTACTCCAAAAAGAACAACACGCCAATCACACACACACACACACAAATTTACAACTCACACACACACACACACACACTTGGCAATGCACAACAGCAAATTTGCAACATTTTTGCGGCTTGCAAAAAACAAAAAATATGCATATATATATTATAATTTTAGTTTTACTGAATAAACTCTCTGTGTTGTTAAATGAATTCTGTACGTAAGCAGCATTAAATATGGCATATGCCAGAGATCATATATACTTATAATAGCCTAGTTGAAAAGTTTGGTCAACTCCAAAAAAAAAAAAAAGATTATAAATATATTTGTTACTTGTTTCTGCGCTGTTGATAAACGTTTTTTTTTACTTGGTTGACTATTCATACAAATTCTCAGATAATTATTGGGTTTTGAGCAGCAGGCTGAGAGGGGAAGTTGCGGGTGCGCTCATATTTATGAACAGTATTTGACAAAGGGCAAACAAAGAGTCAACTAATTCATTATCTTTTGTACATACAAATGTTTACACTGTTTTTCTATATAATTATATGAATTGTTCTCTATGTGTAGTCGTTGTTAGGTTTCGATGAATTCATTTCTACAATAACCGATGATTATATAGTGGATCTGAATGTGTTATATATAGATGATGATAGACCCCAACTGAAGTTATATTATGCAAACTGAAATATAATAAATATTACGTAAATATACATACAAACATATTTAAACTATGCGAAGTTTACTATTTAAATTAAAAAGCGTGTTGTTCATATTATTTGTATTATTATTATTTTTTATGTTATGAATTAAAAATACACACATACAATAATAAACGAATACAATTGAAATATATGCCCAATTATACATTTAAAACAAAATGATATATTATTATTATATAAATATATATATATATATGTATGTTAAATCATTTTAGTGGATGTATAACAATAAAAGGAAACTAAATCAAATAAAATTAAAACTGTTGGAACACCAAATTTTGAATATCATTTAATAAAGGCCTTTCCAGGAGACTCTTAAAATGTTTTTAGGTGTTGAGGAAGCATAGTAAAATTGCCAAACCGGCCAAAATATAGCCGTGGGCGTATGCGCTACGCGTGCTCAGATTACAGTAGTCCGTATGGCAGAAAACACAGCCCAGAAAGTTGAGTTGCGGCATCACCGGATCCGGTTGCTCATCGCAGACGGACAAATCGCCAAAGGCGCAGGAACGACGTACAAAAATCGGTTCATTATTTGCTGCAATAAGGAAGAAGAGCTATACATGAGTTTGACTATCGGTCAGTTATTTATGCCGTCAGCCAAATAATCTATCATATATGACTGAAGTGCGCAAGACATACTCACAGCCTCGGTAGTACTTGGTGAGGCACGCAGTTTCGGGCCTTTGCAGATAGATGGCACCCACTTGCTCCGGCGGCTCCATGGCATCGCAGTCCGTTTTGGCCATGTCATCGGGTTGAAAATCGGCGCCGCAATTCAATTCGTTGACGGAATCGCATTCATAGCAGCTAACGGCCAGAGCTGTGGGGCGATGACGACATGTGTGTGCGAGTGTGTGTGAAGATATGTATGTCAACAATGTATGACACGATTGATGCGCTCACCTGCGGTGGCCAGGGAAACGAGCAGCAGCCCCAACGTCAACACCCAGCGCCTCAGCATACTTGTCTCTGTCGTGTGTAGGTGTGCGGGTGCGGGTGTGTGTGTACAGGTAGGAATCCAAATGACGGAACGTTCGTTTATTCTAAGTGCACAGATTGGCCCGTTGATCACGCCCAGAGCGTCACATGGCCGAACCAGCCGGACGAGCTGCACACGCGAGACTGAGCCAAAGCCAATCGCATTCTGAATGATGAGTTTTGTTTTAAATTTTTTTTTTGCGCTTTTTTTTTTGTTATTTTCCATATAACACATTTGGTTTTCATTTGGCTGACCGCATCTAGTACAGGCACACATATACGATATGGAAATGGAAATGGTATGAGCGGCATTTTGATAGCCGAAAATAAATGTCCGTTGACATGAAACATGAAATGGAGCAAAATACACGGCGCTATTGTGCGCATGCATATGTGTATGTGTGTGTGTGTGAGTGGTTGTGTGGAGGCGTTGCGCCCTTGTTCATGCCTCACATGCCTCTGCCTCTGCCTCTGCCTCTGAAAGTTCATTGCGCGCACAAATAAACAATTTTCGCTTTATTCTATATTAATGTAGATTTTATTAGCTGGCCTTTCGCGCCATCGCGCCTTCTTGGCCATGGCCATTTACAACAACAGCTTACGTCTAATGCCTTTAACATTGCTCATACGTCGCGCTGGCCGACACGTAACCACTGAGCTGCTGTCAGAAACAGCGCCAAGCCGGGCAGCCTCCACACGTGCGCCCCCTGCTGATCGCCTCCGTTGCAATAATTCTCGTTGTCGCACACGTGACAACTGGCGTTATGCAGAGCAGTCAGCGTGGGGTCCAGCTTGCAGCCAATCTCCGTCTCGTTCAGCTCGCCGAAGTAACAGCCGCGCACGATTTTATTGACGCCATTTTCTGTGTGAGGTTTAAAGCAAACAATTCAATGAAAACATTTTGCAGCATACTTTTAGGAGGGGCCTGTTTTTGTAATTACAATAAAATGTTTTTAAAAAGTTTAGATTAAATCAAAATCATCTGCAATTTCTAAATTAAACAGTTAAATAATTTTGTAAACATAAAACCAGATATTCTGATATACCTTGATGCTGGTACTAACTGTAAATGAAGTAATGTCCGTTATAAATGTCCGTTTAAAACTTGACCAATTTTTGCCTTTATTTCGCATTGGCATACTTTCCCATTTTAAGGATTTGTATGTCACAGATACATTTTCATCTCCAAGATACACATTCATTTCCAAAAAATAGTCATTTGACGTATAAATATTTAACTCAAGATAAGTGTGTGTTTTAATTTTAAACACATCGTATTTTAATTCTGTGTGTCACAAAGACAGCTTCTTAATGCATTTCAGATGATACTCTAGTAAATCCTAGCAATTAACTGGCAAAGGTCACGTCAGAAATCGACTTGACATGCGTATAATGAGGTCATCTTGTAAATCCCCGCATACTTTCCATTTAAATTATGTTCATTCATGAATTTATTTTTGCGACTGGGTTGGGTTGGAAAATACTTACCGCGGAAAACTCGCTTCAGGCACGCGGTGGCATTCTGCTTGGACAGTTCGTTCTCCAGAAAACGGGGCGGGGCACTGAAGGCGCAATCGTTCTTGAAATGATTCTCGATTTCGAAATTTTCGCCACAGCTCGCCTCGTAAACGGACTCGCATGAGTAGCATTTGATGGCGTAAGCTGTTGGCATTGAAATTTATATTTGTTCTTGAGTTTTATGGCTAAAGACAAAATGGTCAAAGGCGAACCTGTGGTCAGCAGCGCGAGGAGGGTGCCACACCAAAGTAAATACTGCATTTAACTGATGTTTTCGTGTTGTGTAAGAAAACAAAGGAAAGCTAAGCGATTCCCACGAATGGCTATACAGCTCAATAGAATTTGTTTGAGTGTTTTTTTTTAATTTATCAGGAAATTGTATATTTTATTTTAATTGCCACATTGGCATTTTCTGCTTTATGGAAAATTCTTGTGATGGTTTTATTTTTTCTTGTATGTTTTTTTCTTATTTTTTTTATTTATATCTTATTCATTCGGCACTCGGGACGCAATTGAAAAGAACATTTGGTTTGAAAGTATTCGCTTTATGGTCGCGTCCAACGGTCGCGGCATTAACAAATGTATTTCTATAAATTACTCGTATTTTTACATATTTCTTATAGTTTTATTATTTTTATGTGTAGGCACTGTAAACACGCGTCTTTCTTGCGTTCTATGGCTAAATTTTGTTGCGATTGCCGCACCGATGTCTAACAACAGTCGCCCGCTCTGTCGTCACTACAGAGATTTGTATCTTTGTTGTTCTTGTTATTCTTGTTGTTGTTTTTGTCGATATTTTCCGGCGTGTTCTGTTTATAAAGCACAAAACGCCTCAGCCGTCAGTCAGTCGACGGCCGCGTTCGAAATTATACTGAAAAATGCCAAAGCGTTTCCAAATTCCACTTCTGGGCTCTCACTCTCACTCTCTCTCTCCTTCTCACGCTCTTGCTGGTTTGTTCCTTTCTTCTGCCTGGGCAGCTTGTTGGCCAACGCTCGCGGATACCTATTGAAATTGTCTAATTTTAATGAATTTCCCTCAGTCGCGCCTCGCGCACACCGTAAAATAAAAAATATGTTTTCTAGATAGAATTTATAGCGCACATATGGAGGAAGACACCAGGCGATTTTAGTTGCCTCTTAGCCACCTTTCAATAACAGCAAAGAGAGCTAGCCAAGTTGCTAAAGAGCACAGCCAAACTAACAATGTGTGTGCGGGTGTTCGTGTTGTTGTTGTGTATGTGGGAGTGTGTGCAGGAGCTTTAATCATGGCCTTGCACGCAAGGGCAGCTTTCACTGGGGCACACAAGTTCAATACATTTGCCCTAATGATGACATCGCTGATGCCAAAGGACGACTAAACGACTTTACAGTTCAACGATAAATTTTAAAAGCTTATGTCTAAGGGAACAGTTTAAAAATTAGCTCGATATAATTATTTTCAATAAGTATTTAATGTAAGTAAAGTAAAGTGGAGGAAAATAAGTATTTATTTAAAAAACGACACTCACTCATTAACTTACGTATTTTATAGTTTAAAAACGTTTGCCTATTTAAGATTTAAAGGAGTATTAAAATTGACTAAAGTTATAAATCAAAATAGTATAGATTTGTAACTGTCCAGTGTAACAAAACCTCGTTAAATGGTAAAGTTTCCTTACTAAATATATTTATAACTCAAAATCACATACATTTCTTAAATCATTGGATAATTTGGAATGCCAGAACACATTTCAAGTATTTTATTCTTTTATTTTCGACGACCTCATTTATATTTGCATATCATTTTGCAAATAAATTAGAACAAAACAATCAAATAATGGCACGCCTGAACATTTTTATAGCTTTACCCGGAGAAATATTTGAAAATGTATGAATAATGTAAGTTATTTAAAAATATTTCGAATTTTTGTTGAATTCAAATTCCATTGATTTCGTGAAAGGGGGATATTTAATGAGACATAATAAATTAACGAATTTTCTCTAAAATTTACTTTTAATTCCTGTTTGTAAGACCCTTAGCCCTTTCTAGGTAAGATACAAAGTTAATTTATACTGTGTGATAACACTGTAAGTCAAAAGCACGCACAGAAGTTATAATTTTAGAAATTAAAACTGGGTTCTTACGAAGTAAATGTCTTACAATTTTCCAATAAATTACTTGGAAATGTTTCCTTTTCATATGAAACATTGCATAGTTTTGCAATTATTTATTGATAGTTCATTAGTTTCATTCTTCTGACAATTGCATAATTGTATTAACTTAAGCTGTTTAAAAGCGTTTTCTGCAAATTATTATAATATATTTGCTCTAGCCTGAGATTAGAAAGTTTTCTTGATGGAACAGTAAACTGTGACAAATAATACTTAAACATAAAATTGCATTTACGTTTTCCAAAAAACTCAGTATTTAAATTTGGTGTAATAGTTATTTTAATATGCATTTGAAATTCTTTTTTTCTGGTTTCTTACAAAATTTAATGAAAAGCTCGCACAATGATATATAGATTCTGATAATACATAAAAGACTTGTTGAATGCTCCAGTATTTAATTGAAAACTAAAAGCTCAAGACTTCAGTGAAACTTAGGCCAACAGGCGGGCCACACCGAAGAACATCAGAATGGCTCCGGCAATGGGGGCGAGGGAGGCGGAACCGTTACACTCGTCCTTGCTGCACACATCGCAGCTGAGCTGCTTCATGAAGGGCAGCGCGGGATCCCCCTGGCAGCCGGTGTTAGTGTTGCTGATGTCACCAAAGTAGCAGCTGCGCACGATCTGTGGATGGCCGGGCACTAAAAATGACAAAAGAAAAATGTCAGTATTGTTCATTTGTTAAAAACCATATTTAGAACACTACGGCATTCTCGGGTTGCTAATTTTGGATGCCCTGCGTCGTCATTTGAATGCATATTTTGCATATTCAAGCTAACGAATGCTAATCAGAGGCATTGACATTGGCAGGGTGTGGGGCCCTGTGGTATTGATGCTGATCGTTTTCAAGGTCCGGCATTGTGTTAAGGTCGATTAACTGTGATTTGAGTTGAAGTTATTTTTCTCTCTCTTGTAATTGTCGATTCAGCCCTCATAATGCGGTCACGTACTGCGCAGTTTTTATAGATCGCAAATGACGGCAAAACAACTTAGATACGGTACTAAAAAAAAGGTACTACAAAAATAGCTGTGACTAATTTATGGATGACGATCTGACAGCCACTTAATTGCTACTGAGACACAGCCCGCGCTACCATTTAAAAACTCTCGCTCTCTTCAATCGGTAATCCAATTAGATACAATTGCTGGGCTGCTTTCATGCGATACATGTCTTCTCTGCCCAACACTTATCTTAAATGTTTGGTAGGACAGAGATCACAAAAATAAGTGAAATTACTGACAAAGTACTTTAGAAATTTATTTTAACATGTACTTAAGATCTTAACTTCTAATTTACATTCTACTCTAGCTGTCTCTACTTATATTTAATATTCAATTCTAAGATCGTAAATAATGTAAATATATAATTTACAAGAATTTATTATTGCTGATTCTCACATAACCCACTCATAGATTATCATCATTCAAAAAGCAATCATATCACAAAGCAGTTTAATATTTGAAAAAATAATAATAAACTCTATTGTAATTTCGATTTTAAGGCCCAGATTTCACAGAATGTTATTAAAATGCATAACAAATTAAATACATCTGCCATTTCAAATGATGATCGCAGTAAATAATATAATTTGTACGTATTTAGCTGAGAATTGCGATTGCCCAGCTTGTCATTAAAATGCTGAAAATTAAAAACCCTATAAATACAAGCTAACAACTTCGCAAGCCAAACACGAATGCGATAATTGCTTTAAAATGCAAAACAGAAAGCTGAGCTCAACGGTTCAGATCGCACGATCCCTACATTTGTTCCCACATTTTTATTAACTTCATAATAAAAGGGGTTGGGCATAAAAAATATAAAATAAATATACATATATGCATACTGATTTAAAAAAACCTCATAAGATGTCACATAAAATATTAGATCATTTGTTTATAAATAATAATATTGTGCTTTTCGATTGAAAAAGAAAAACAATACTAAATTCCTGCTATTTTAAGCGCTTTATTGTGTCAAATGTAATTAAGAGTATTTTTTCACACAAAACATACGTATACGCCCAGATCGGATATTGTACGCCCAAACAACGTACACGACCGACGCCCACCCACGCGGACAGTTTTAAAACTAATCAAGCTTATTAAAAGTACAGCAATTTGTCGCCCATGACATCATCCTAGCACCTACAGTGCGAGGGGGGTATTTGAAAAGGAGCGTAGAACTTACCGGTGTCGATGGTCTTCTTCATGCAGCCGGTGGCATTGCGCACGGGGAAGAAGTTTTGCAGGAAACGGGGCGGGGCAATGCGGGCACAGTCCATAAGTAGACTGTCGTCCGCCTCAAACTTCTCGCCACATTTGGGACTGCTCACAGATTCGCACTGATAGCACTTGATGGCATAGCCTGTAAATGGAATTGTGAGCGGTGGTGCCTAACTTTCCGCACAGACGGTAGCATACCCGTGCAGGCCAGGGCAGCTAGAATGGTCACCGCCAGTACATGCCCTACTCTTGAAACCATTTTGAAGCACTCGAACGGGATGATAAACCAACTGTAAGGGAACGGACTGAATTCTTTAGATCTGAACGGCACGGCGACTGTTTAGCATCTGATTTCTAGAATTTCTAAAACTTAGCCAAGCAGACGCGCATTTGCACTCATACTGACACTCAAAACTCGTACTCACACTCATACTCATACTGACACTCGTACTCGCACTCATTCACATTTTGAGTGAGTTTCGCTTTGCGTTTGCGTGTTTTTTCGCATTTGGCAATTTCGAATTCAATTTTGACATTAGAATTTTTTGCTTGACACACAAACACTTAAACATATGACCGCAATTTTGTTTGTGTATATATGTGTATGTGTATATATATTACGAATCTAAGAACTTGTTTTGGGTGATGTCAGACGTATTTTGTCTTATTTATTTACTTTTTTCTAGTAAACACGATGAAAACGTAAACACACGCACACAATGTCATTGCTATTTTTTAATATGAGTATAGAGTATTATATAAACCTGATTTGTGCCATGTTGCCTATGGTTCATTATTCGGCATCTCCTTTGTATGCGACTCATTCAGCATTTCACGCCCATAGTACCAAACGTGTTTTGTTTCTCAACGATTGTGTGAGGCATTATCACCAAACTTTGGAATGTGTAATGCAATAGGGAATTAAAAAGAAAATTATAAATATATTTCATATATTCGGTAATCTGTTGTATGGCTCAATCAAAACTTATTACAGAGCTGCCTTAACTTATACGTAAACATTCCAGTGAATAGTATTTATAAAATCAATTGTGAGATTCTTGGTAAAATACATAACTAAATAAATACTAAATGCATAATAAATGTTAAGTCTGTGTTAATAAGTGCCTATATCGCGTGAGGAAAAAGTATACAGATTTCTATTTCTATAGAAAGTTTTCCATAAATTATATCATACGGCTCTAAAAACAGCAGTTATTGTTAAACAATATGGCAAAATATTTTTATCAACTTGGATTTATACAATTAAAGGAAATGTTATCGAATTGGTTGTTATAAATTGTAATTGCCCTTTGAAGGATTGAGCAACAATACAGCTATTCCAAAAATAAGTTAATTATTAATAAAAATAATAAATTTAGCACAGAGAAAATTTTACAGCAATGAGGTGGTATTTTCTTTGGATAAAACATAGTTTCCTATTTTTTTATTTTTAAAAAACCACTATAAAAAATATGACTTGTACATTAGCATCACGATTATTATTATTCCTACAGAGTATTTAATCTTCGTGGCGCAAAACTTAAAATGTTCTATTTTATTTATTATTGCTTGTTTAATTTTATGTTTCGTAGTAAACCAGAGAAAAACACTCACAAATCCCTTAAATGAAATAAATAAATAAAATTGCTCGATTATAATAAAAACTGTATTAAATATCTATTTAAATGTCATTGATATTATCGAATATATATCTATATACTTGCTCAATTATTATGATTAATTTATTTTTAATTTGGAATACACTTTAAAAACTTTAATAAAGAAATATTATTATGACATGTAATATGTTTAAAGCATATACTCTTTAAAAACGTAAACTATTATTATATATTTGATCATTTCTAATTGTTTCATTTGTTTTATTTAAATAACATGAATTGTGTGGTTTTGTAGTTTTTATTACCGAAATTTTTAGTCTGACATATTGCCCTCAGAATTTCTTTAAGTGGCTTTTTCCAAGCAGCCACTGAATTTCCATTTCATCACTTACATAATTTTGTATGCTCTTCAATTGGTTAATTTTTTCAAATTATTCCAAATGAGTTTGGGTTAATTGAGCACATCGGGGAGGAAGTTGCCTCGACTCACACGGGTTTCGGTTGCAGTTTCTTGACCTTTTCGATGCGCTGTTCATTGTTAAATGTGCTTAACACTTTGTAAACTCGACTTCGACTCGGCTTGGACATTCACATTTAACTCAATTAAACATAATTAATAATGCAGACACACACGCACACGCACTCACATTTGCATACGCACACCCACACGCATAGGAGGGGAAGGGATTGCATGACCTTTTCCTGTTTAATTGTTTAATTTTTAGGCCACCTATGTACACATTTTTATTGCTGCTCAGACTAATTAGAATTTTTCAGGTGTTGGCCATGGGCGGTGTTTCTATTTATTTTGATTTTAACATGCAACTGTACATGAGTCATGTATTTAACGAGCTTAGTTCTGGTTACTTGTCAGCCCGAGAAACCTATTCCCAAAATGCGTTACAAAAGTAAATGGAAATTTGTAAAGGTGAGTGTTCTAGGCTCACAAGTTTTAATTTGTTTAAGATAAAGTCACACATGCTGTGGAATACTTTTTAAGAATATACTGTATGAGTGCAGATAAGGGAAATGATGATTAAGTGTTAATCTTAATCATCATTTCCTTGAAAAATAAATTTTTAATACATGCCCTTTATCTGCACTCATATAGTATACTCTTAAAAATTATTATATATAATATTTAGATATAAATATTATATATTTATGTTTTATTTTTCAAGGAATAAATGAAATAATTTAGCTCTGTGTGCAAAATAAAATGACAAATGTAAATTTATTTGCTTAACTCTATCAAAATAAATTTTTATTTCTTAACGACGTAAGCTTTGCCATTAAATTTGTATGCAAATTTCACTAATCTTAAGAGAAAAACAATTTAGATATATTGCTTTATATTATTTAATATCAATCAATATTTTTTATTTAAATTAACTCATAATTTAGATTATTCTTAAGCCCTTGCCAAATTAATATGTGATCTGTATATATCAAAAACCCTTTTGCAAACAATAATATCTAATTGATTGTTTAAAAATTATTTTCCTTAGACTTGAATGACTTATTTAATGAGTATGCTACGACTTTACCCTTACTTTCATTTTAGTGGAAAACAAAACAACAATAATAAATAATTGCATAAAATGCAGATTAAAACTAGTTAATCCTTACAGTAAACTCAAAATTAAGTAAAATCCACTGATATACTTTCATGTGATTCGAATTTGAAGTAAAAAAATAACTCACTGAAAATAAGATGATACATAAATATTTTATTACGGGAAAGGCACAAATTTAAACAAGAATATTTCATAACTATGAGAAAAATCAAATTGCAGTTGATACAGAGAAATGCTTAAATAAGAACTAATGCCAAATACTGGAGATCTAGGCCAACAGGCGGGACACGCCGAAGAACATCAGAATGGCTCCAGCAATGGGGGCGAGGGAGGAGGAGCCGTTGCACTCGTCCTTGGTGCACACATCACAGCCCAGTTGCTTGACGAAGGGCAGCGAGGGATCCGACTGGCAGCCGGTCTGAATGTTGGATACGTCCCCAAAGTAGCAGCTGCGCACGATCTGCGGGTGACCCACAACTGAAAGTGACAATAGAGGCGGGAAATATGGTGAGTAAAAACTTTCACTGTTTGCATAAAAATAAAAGATGTAAATAGAAAAACAAATGTGCTCTTTGTTCGGCAGCTACTTCTAACAATGCAGCTCGTTTGTACAACCTGATCTACGCAAAATAGTATGAAAATTCAATACGCTTCGTGACGCATTGTTGAAGTCAACAATTGCTTGAGTCAACAAGATTTGTAATTGGCTTTGAACTCAAGTTAATTTAGCTGTTGGGAGCGTCTGTGCGGTTGAGTTGGTTTTCGATTTGCTTTGATGATCTCAGAGATGCCGCTAATTATCGCAATAAGTTCTAATGCAAACATGTATACAAAAAAAAAACAACTAAGGAGTTACAATAAGAAAATATTTAAAAAATCAAGTTTGTGCGTTTAAAAATATTTTCTGTTGTACAGACTAAAAAATAGATACGATACAGTTTTTGGTTTAATAAAGATTAAAATGTGATAAATTTTTTTCTCTATTGTCTATCTAAACATGTCTTTTAAATATATATTTCCTCTCATTAAGTGTTGTAAGATATTGGACAGCAAATATCGTTATTCATGCTAACTTTTACGTGTTATACAAATGAAGTTAATCTTAACAGAGGAATCACTTTGTTCTCTATATTACCAAATTTATCTCCTATAGATATAAAATACATTAATGTCTGTTTTTGTAAAAATCAAAAAGTAAACTATATTACAATTAATCAAAATAAGTAAGCATGTTCGGTTATCTCATTCAAAATAAACGAAAACCAAGATTTGTATATATGTACATATGTTAATTTCAAAAAACATAGATATGTAAATTTATTGCGTTTTCTCTTTCAATTCAAATGACTAAAAAAAAAGTGTGTGGTATTAATTATGTGAAAAGATTTATAATAAGAATGATAAGTTTTCAGAATTTTTGAATCCAAAAAATCCGAAATATTTTCTCAACTGAGTTGAAGAGATATAGTATTAAAATATGCTAATATCAAAATTTCACGCTTATTTCCAGCAACCATCACGTCATTATTATTTCTATACGCTCTCACACTAATCTTAAAATTATACGAAATTACACGACAGCCAAAAAACACGACAATGGCCAAAAATACGCACCCAAATCCAGCAGCTGCGCAAAGCAGAGCCAGAATACAACCCAAGACAACACAACACATCACGAAAGAAGGAAGAAACATACTCATGTACATAAAATGACATCATAGTCTGCGTAGCATAATGCGAGTCCCATTGCTCGCATGAGAGCAGCTTTTAATGGACGCCACAGATTGCGATATGTAAATTATATATGTGATTGAAGAACTTACCACTCTCGAGTGTCTTCTTCATGCAGCCGGTGGCATTGCGCATCGGGAAGAAGCTCTGCAGATAACGCGGTGGTCCGATTCTGGCGCAATCCATTAGCAAAGTCTCATCCTCCTCGAACTTCAGGCCGCATTTGGGTGTTGTAAGCGACTCGCATTGGTAGCACTTGATGGCATCAGCTGGAAATAATCATATAAGTTTATTAGTTCAAACAGGTTTTTTTCAAATGCATTTGAAAATGCTGGAAAAAAATAATTAAAGTGAAAACCAAAACAAAATACACACCCGAACAGGCCAGACTAATCATAACGGCCACGACCAAAGAGCATTTCACGGCAGGCACCATGTTAAAATTATTTGACTTTGATATTTAGTGATAATGCACAACTCTCAACCTCTGTCGACAATGTCTGCTGCACGTCTGACAACTTCACTATTCCGTTGCCCCGTTCAGAGGTCTGAACTAACCCACTTCCATGCCACCATCCCCCATTCTGAAGTCGCTCAGTTCTCTGAGCGCAACGGCGACTGCGCTGCTCGCTCCAAACTTTGTTTTGAGTGGAAACCATTTGACTTGTTTATAAAACTTTGTTTTGAGTAATTGCTGAACCGGTTTTATTTGTTTTGCTTTTATTTTTGTTTTGTATTTAGATATTTGTATTCACGTTTTTCAATCGTACACTAAAAAAACTAAAATTCGTTTTTGAGCGGCATAATAACAATTGACTTCCTTTTCGTTTCACACAGTTTTCTGAGCGTAACGGCGACTGCGCTCCCCGATTCACGTTTCGTTTTGAGCAGAAAATGATTTATATGACATTTAGATAAACAAGCGGTATGTAAGAGCTATTAACAATTTTTTTGAGTAATTGTTTAACCGGTTTTCAGCACTTGTTTAACTTTTTGTGTATGTTTTGAATCAGATTTTGTATAATCAAGTTCCTTTGCATTAAAATAAGCTAAGACTTGTTGTTGTCTTTATTGCTAGTAAATATTTAACGTCTACATACATATTTATTATTCTCAGTGCAAAAATTCATTAGTATGTTTTTGTTTATTTAGAGAGCTACTAATATCTTTTAGAGAACTGCCTAATAGTTTAAATCATTTGTCAGACAATTAAAACAGCTAGATAATGATGTTCTTGGTGAATCACTTAAGTTCTTGACTCATTAGCATATAGCTGCAAAAATATCGTTGTCAACTTATAATTTACACATTTGAATAGGCTTAAATAGACAAAACTTCTTTCTTATGTTCAAAAGTTGTTAATTTATTAAAAAATAAACACTCACATTGAGTGAAATTTATTGTAGAGTAGGCAAAGCACTCAAAATATTTCTGAATGTCACCTAAAAGTATGCAACATTATTTTTGAATTATATTTTTATCTCATGCGAAATTGAATTGCCAAATGAGGTCTCCTGCGCTTTGTAAACGGGTCTCACTAATCAAGGAATGCTGGATAATTTTCTTTTTACACAGATTTAATTAGATTTGAGCAACGGGACAGAGCCAAAGACACAGGGGGTAGCAATAGCCCAATAGCCAGACCTTCTCATACATAAAAAATGTAACAAAGCCGCAGGATAAGTGGGAAATGAGGTCAGCAGGGAACTCATAGAAAATTCCCTTATCGCCTAATTGGATTAGCCTTGGACTTAGTGCCAATCAGTGCTTTGATATGTGCAAGTACAAGTGGTCATTGAAGTAATCCTGTTTTGTTTGCTTGAAAATCCGGTTCCGTATGTAAAAATTTCTAGTTTATAATTTCAAAGTCTTAACACGTGATTCTATTTTAATGGATTACCAAGGGGCGCAATTTTAGACTTTGTCAACACAGATTTATGGAGCTCATTGGCAGGTGCCAACCGGACTGAGATTGAAAACGGCGATTAAAAGGACACAGAAATGACAAGCAGAGGTCCTTTGAATCGCTTGGAAGTAACGTAGGTCCTCTAATTGGATTAACTGTGGCTTCGATTTTGTGGAATAAGCTTAATGCACTATAAAGATATGGTAGAGATTAATATAATTGAGTGCAAGAAAACCAATACAGCAAATCGTTCCGTTTTTCAAATCAGTTGAATGTGATCTTCAAATGACACTTACTCCTATGTCAATCATCGTAAGGCTTCAATATAAAAGATTACGTTTTGTTTCATTCTCTCATAATAAAGCAACAGATTTAATTAAATATGTACATTTTATTTGTTGTTTTTAATAGGCCGCAATAACAGCAGCTGTAGACTGTCGTTAATTTGGTCGTGAGTTGGATACCGAACGATATTGCCAAGACCAAACTGGGTTTTCGGAAAATCCCAAGCAAACTAGTCCAGCCCATAAAAAATTTAGCGCCCAACAACTGTCACATAGATCATGAACTTTATTCAGTGTGTGCTTTGGTTTATACAACTGTGATAAATACATTGAAGAATGCATGCGGTGTTTGACTTGTACATTTAAAGTTTGTTTTACAATTTTAGTTTTATTTTTGGTATATCTTTTATAGAGCAGTGCTTGTTGTCATTGTTATTGTAGTTAATATTCTGGTTTAAGCTTAGCTAGTTGACTAATTTGTTTATCCGATTGTTTTAATAGTTTTATTTAAAATTATTTAAGCAAATGATGAAATCCATTTGAAAATATATATATAATAAAAGAGTTTAAACATAGGGCTTAACATAAAAGGACTACGTTGTACTAAAAGAGATAAAAGCCTACAACTAAACTAAGTAAAATTTAAATGGTAATCAGCGGCTGGCTTAGCATTTGTGGCTAAACAAAATATCACGTTCCAACTAAAATAGAGAGACGATTGCAGCGTCTGCCGCTTAGTTGGCCAGGTGATTGGCCACGGCCAGAGCGGGCAGCAAGATGGCAGCCAAGACGGCGGCGAGGTGTGTGGCGCCATTGCAGCGATCTGTGAGGCAATCCTGACAGAATATTCGATGAACATTCTTCTCCGGAGTGGTCACATTGCAGAGCTCCACGGCATCCGATTTGTTGGTGTAGTAACAAAAGCGTTTGGTGATGACCTTGCCATTATCTAGGGGTAAACATTAGATGAACTTATAATTGGGGGCAATTGTAGTTGGCTTAATTCACTTACACTCCTCCACAGTTTTGCGGCAAACGGGACGCTCGTGATCTGAGTTGATGGTGCTATTGCAAGTGCGCAGCAGATTGATGTTGCGCTCCTTGA
The DNA here is from genome assembly GCA_035043565.1 of Drosophila robusta. Taxonomy (NCBI): domain Eukaryota; kingdom Metazoa; phylum Arthropoda; class Insecta; order Diptera; family Drosophilidae; genus Drosophila; species Drosophila robusta. The sequence goes on along the minus strand of JAWNMW010000583.1, from coordinate 2,360,218 downwards.
CCAGATCCGTGGGTATATTGTCCTCCTGGAAGGTCACGTCGCAAAAGTCCTCCGCTCCAATGGTGTCCGAGCTGCAGTGCCAGCACTGCAAATGCTGATGTTCATGTGCTAGAAAGATGACCAAGCGTTTTAATTCGATTAGTTTGTTTACTACACGGCCTGACCTCAATTCAGATTGGCCTTTTGTGGCTGGCGAGAAACTATCGTAACTATTTGGCCATTCAGTACTAAAAACCCAGTTGTGTATCCTGGAATTATAGCCGTTGACATCATCACTCTCAGTGCCAAAAAGAAAGCATAGTCCACACCCCCAAAAAATATGGTCCAACCCCGTTGGCTGCCCATTCAGCAGCCGCAGCAGACAGTGGATTGTGCGTAGCGAGTCAACGCGGCGCCTTCATAGAGTTTTTATTACGTATACGTAATATGAACGTGTTCCTTGGCTGCTATTAAATGGGGTCTTTTATGTATCCATGAAGCACTAAAAACTGTTGAGTCGCATGATTTGCTCTAAATTTTGTAATTATAATGCCTGACCAAAGACGTGTTCGGGTGCATGGAGCATGACATTATGAGTCAGAAATGTGGGAGTACTTTGTCAAAAGAGTAATATCAAGAACACTTGCGAGCAATTTAAAAAAAATTAAGGTAATTAAAACTGTATAAATAAGCTAAAATATATGAGGTTATATTGCAAGATCCCATTGAAACTACTCACTAGCTTTCATTCTTCCTCTCACAATTCTCTCAACTCTTTTCTCTTACTCGCTGATTGATTTGCCTATCTCAATGTGATTATGTTTTGTTATTTATCAAGAGTTTTGTTTATTTATGTTTTCTATATAATTTGTTTTTAAATAAAATTCAATTTCTCGGTAAACATTCACCGGGAAAGCATTGGCACAACAAGAAGACTACAACTATTTTTGGCACTGATTCGCATAAAATTAATATTTAATTCGATTGTCTATCGTCAGGGGGTGGCACAAAATTGACGTGCCCCGGAACCACCTGCTGGTCAAAACGAACATGCAAATCCATTTTGCCCACTCAGATATGCGTGATTAGCTCTTGGCTCTGACAGCGCTGAAGATCAAGATGGTTTTCTGCACGTGTGTGCCCTCAAGGTTATTGCATGTCCACGGCAACGTGGCTAGTTGTAAGGACTGTTGGACGAAACTTTCCTTACATGTTTGCTTTTTGTAAAAATCAACTTTCCGTGAATCTACAGCAAACATGCAAAGTTGTTATTGTTGTTGCCAGTTGGCCGTCCGAGTTAAGACCTTGACACACGTCACAACAGCTACGGAACCCAGTTCTCATGCTATTCGCATGACTTGAGGTGCCAAATATTGACGCTGAAAATATTTGCATTTAAATTTGAAAATTGTAAGAATATTAAGTTACATTATTATGAATTCGCTGGCACCTTTCACGTCAGTCGAGTGTCCTCCGACTGTCCGCCCTAAAGACAACATTGGCGCGTGTGTATGAAAATCTATACAATTATTCTTGTTCTTGTTCACCCTTTAGCGCCCACGTCAAAGCCAGCGTCTGCATTTTTCAACCTTGTCCGTTCTAGTTTTCAGGCTTCCTGTAAACTGACGTGCAAATGTGGGTAATTTGCCAGCCCCCTAGTCGAAGGAGTCTCTAATGGGCTAACTAGTGCCGTTTTTCTAGTGTGAGTAATTGATTGTTTTTCCCATACCATGCTATGGTCAAGCCAAGGTCGCGTTTTAACTTCTTTCTTATCGGACTCACGCACGGGTAATTTAAGAATTGCTATACTTCGTAATCCAATATATGTATATACATATATATATAAATATATATATATACATATATATATAAATATATATGTATATATATAAACTTAGATTCTCTTTCTATTTCCCTCATTTAAAAGCCGTCTCAAATTTGACCTTTTCAAATTCAAATTAAGTTGAGGTGCTTATTAGCACTGTATATACAATTATATTTAGGCTTTTCTACTTTTCTAATTTACATTATGCAAATGCACGACAAATTGCAAGACGTAACGATGTACAGGGTATTTTTCTTGACTTAAGTATCGGCTTGCAATAATCTGTTTACCAATATTATAATATATTATTAAGCATAGTTCAGACGTTTATATTGATAATACATATACATTCTGAACGTGTTGTAGAGTACATCCTAGTCGAGCAATCTTTACTTCACATATACAATTTGATAAGCCTTTGTATTTAAAATCTACAGGAAGTCGCTTTCTCATATAGAGATTTGCATATGCAAATGTTTTTTTATTTTTTTATTTAGTGTGTGCGTGTTTGCAACCCCTAACTTAAAAATTGCAACAATATACCCCAAAAGGCTTCCGCACTTAGCCCCACACATACAAAAAAAACAAAACTGTCAAGCATAATGAAAAACAACAACAGATATGTATTCATAGCATAATTTGATACGCATCGGAAGTTGGTTGTCGCCTGCAATTAAGTAACCCCCAGTCAAAGGTTGGCCAAAGAGGGAAGGAGGACGGCGGGCTGGCGTCCTGTGAAGCGTGCTCAATCTGCGCATCCTGTTTGCCAGCTCACTTTTAATGAAAACAAGTCGAGCAACGCCTGCTCATTATCAGTTATCTGCAAATTACGCAATTCATGCCAAAGAATTCGAACCAAGTTTGAGACTCGCACCCCCACTACTCACACACACACGCACACACAAACACACACTCAATTTTGGCCAGTCGAGGTCTGTGACATAGTTTCCACGCATGGGGGGTAGAAATCTGTGCGGGCTACGAGAGTACAGTCGAGAAGAGTTTGGGCAGGGCTGGCGCTGCTGGAAACTGGAGCAGACGCCGTTCTGGCGCCAGTTTGACATGCGCAGTGCTCCCAACTGATGCGCAGTGGGGTCCCGATTGAATGCACGACAATTAGATAATTGCAGGACATCCACAAAGCAGCCCACAGGACAAAAGGACAATGTGGGAAGCGAAGGGATTTTATACATTCTCTTAACTGAATACTCAAACTGCCTCAATTAAATGTAATTATAATTAATTGCTAGTTCAACGCATCAGTCGCCGAATGCATATGAAACGCAATTTTAATTAAGTTGAATTCTGTATCAATCAATGGCTTTTACAGCTGAATAGAAATGCATTTTTGCACTGCTTGTTAGTGCCTGTGTAGGAAAAAAATAGCTTGGCAAATATTTATGGTAAATACGCCAAAAGCAATTCTAAAATTTACAAAATGCATTCAGGTTTCCTTCCCATGCCAATCATTGAACAGCGTGAAAATCACTGAAACGCCGCCATATTACGACACACATATATATTTATACGAAATAAATATAAATGTACTATATATGTATATGAAGAGTGCGAATATTCGCTGTCCATTGACCCGCAACGTGTTTGCGTGTCAGCAAAAGAATACGAACGAAATCTGCAGAAAATTTGCCAAACCCTTAAAATGCACGACTTGAAATGATTGATGATGATTTCAGCTGGGGTAAAAATCCCATAAAATGTTAGATTCCTATGAAATTGAATATGTACTATATTTAAATACATCATACAGTAGTTATTCAAAATGAATTGCAACAATAATTTTCAATAACACATAAGTTTTCTAACTCTTAATTACAATACAACTTATAAATAGCCATCCAATTATTCCAAAAAAATTTATTATCAATTTTCTTATGTCATTAAACAATCAATTTCAAATTCTAAATACCGAACAACCAATAGCTCTTTAATATCCATATATACACCTAAGTAATTATATGCCCATAAGGAATAATTCATTTGTCAGTTGTTATTGTCATAATATCAAATAAATCTAAATTGTCCATAATTAATAAAGCTAAAAATGTTAAAATTTTGAACCATAAACAGCTTCTCAATCTATTTATATACTTATAAATATTCCAGAAAGCAATTTGTTTATGACATATATATGCCATAAATCAGAAATAAATTTAAGTAATCATCAAGATATTTCCTTAAATGTTGTACGCAGGTGTTAAATATTTTTAACAGCTTCCAGTTGAGTTTTGAAAAATAATTCTATAATAATATATTTTTCTATAATATATATTTTTTAGGCTATTTAAGAAATTTAAGATTTTTTCAAATTCCGCACGTGTAGGAAATTTATGAATTTTTGAAATGTGTTTATACAGAAAATGAAAATACATGCATTTTTCCAAAGGGTAATTATTCTTATTTAATTTATTTATGTCATACAATAGACATAAAATAGGCATAAATCTTTAAAATCAACAATTAGTTACCTTTATGTTGTATACTCAGGTGTGAAATGATTTGTAATAGCTTTTAGTTGATTTATATACATCAATTGTTTAGTCTGTTATAATATTATATCTGGCTACAATTTTTTTGGCTATTTTTAAGCATGGTACAACTTTTATAAACACCGCAAAGAAATCGTAAAATTTGCCACAAAATTATAAAGAAAAAAAGTACATAAACAAACTCAAGTAAAACGTTTCATTCATTAAAGTGAGCGAAAAGACGCACCTGAGATCTGAGTTCTATATAAAAATATGATTAAAGAACACCCAAAAGCAACTGAAGCGACCTTGTTGGCCCAGATGTAATTACACGTAAACAGGCCCAAATGGAACTCGTACAGAATTAACAACAAAATTTTATTTTTATGTGTTTATGAATGCACTCAAAATCAAGCCACGTGCAGCTCGTGACGATCGACTCGGACTCACCACTGATGTTGTAGGCGGTGGCCAGCAGGCAGAAGCCAGCAATCAGGATTTTCATGGGCGCTGACATAGTTAGGAACAGTTTCAAGTGTCTTGACCGACGCTGGAATGCTAGCTAGAAATCTCTACAAGGCACGTAGACGGATTGGCGACACAATGGCGCCGGCTTTCCGGTAAACAAGATGCAGCAAGAGCTATCAAATTCCTTGTGTGTATCCTTTGCGGGGCTTCTCAATGCCAGGAACTCTTTTCTTTTTTGTTCGTATATATTTTAAAACTGCGCGCGATGCAAACGACTGCTCGTCCGAGTAACGACTGTGCGGCCCAGCGAGCCGCAGGCTATGCTGCCACACTGCCGACGTCGACGTCGGCGCCGACAGCGGCGGCGGCGGCGGCGTTGCTCTGTCGTTGTCTCAGTAATGATGACGTTGTCGGGGGATGCCCCATGCTGTTGCCACCAAGCCACCCAGCCTCACAACTAAATTTGCTGTTTGCCAAAAAGGCAAACATTTCTTTAAGCCACTTGATGAAATTGGATTTGTTTTGAGCAATTGTTTAAATAAAAATACAGAAAACTCATAATTGATATAATACTCTTAAATTGTGAAAATGTTTAATTTTAAATTTATAAACTTAAGCCATGTAAAAACAGTTTGGCAAACATTTCAACAAGGGTATCCAACTTAAATTATATATTCACATGGTCACCCTAATTGCGGTGTGAAACTTAGCTAAAGCAGCGACAAAAGCTTTCGTTAAGCTTTTTGTTCTTTGAAAAACCACGAATTAAATACATTATGTATAAACCGTTACTGCTGCGCTCTTATAAAAGCTTATATTGATAATTTAAATATATCAAATACAAAAGGCTACATCTCAAAGTATTTCCTGATACAAATTAATGCGCGAAAATACAAAATGTTCAAGATAAAAAGTAATATCTTTGTACATTTTAATTTGGTGATTTTAATATTTGAATATAAGCAACTAATCAGATTCTGTATTTAGACATTTGTATATTAAAACTACAAATATTAAAAAATTAGTATAAGTAAGCTTACCACGCTTATTATTTTCATTTCATTTTAGATTATTTTATATTTTAGATTATTTCGAAGTGATTAAATAGCCTTGCAGACATGTTGAATAAATTAATATAATAATGGCAATCACACCTGGGTTTTGTCAAATTGTTCATATACATTATATTATAATATCCAAAGGAAAAAATTATAGAAAGTAATAAAAACAAAATACGTCGTATCTCTGCGCACAGTTTAGGGTAGACAACAGCTCATGCTGCTTCTTGTTATTCTGATCTTTAATGTGCATATGTTTTATTATGTTTATCCTATTTAGATACAAATAAACTAATGCAATGATTCAGATTATTTTTGTGATTCATTTGCTGCCACGCACAAAATTTGGCCAGGGTGGCTGCAACAGTAAACAGTATGTGGCCAAATTGGGCAACTCTCATGCCAAAATTGGTAGTTGAGGCGCTGACACAGGCAACAGATATATGATTTCATATGCAAATCTTGACATTAATCTGCAGCATTAGCCAACAGTAGCCGACTCCTCCTGCACCCAAAAACACTTGACAAAGCGTGAAAAATGCGACTTGCCGCGTTGTGTTGCACGCACACCAAATAAAACGGCGATCGCGAGCGACGCCATCGCCGCGCTTGGAGTTGATTGGCGGACCGGGCCGGGCCGGGCCAGGCAGCAGCAACAAAGCTTAATACAAAATAAAATGCTTACAGCGGATTAGGAGGTTAAGTTGAAGCCTAAGCCGAAGCAATAAAAAGTCAAATCACATCATAAACTTAGGCACGGCGGCAGGCTTAGACTTCTAGGCTTACAGCCAACCGGCCAGCCAAACAGCAGACAGATCGTGGAGCCCATTGACAGCCAGCCTGGGGCCATTGGGGCGTATGCGTAACATTTGCAGCCAGCTGAAACGCTGAACAATGTCGATTTACAATATTTACCCATGCCCCCTTCATGATAAATGGCCAGTTTTATTTCATAAACTGTACGACATTTTCGCTAGACACGTCATAAAAAACTAAAAAACAACCGACATTGCATGTATTTAAAAAAATAAAAGTAAAAACACTCGACCATATGCAAGCCGTGCGACAAGTTTAAATGGCCAAAACGATTTTGTAGCTTAGTTGCCACCCATTACTTTGTTTTTTCTCTATATACCCCGTATCATGGCAATTTGGTTAAATGGGCAACGCGTATGCTCCCCCATGAATTTTATGTACAAAATATTATTCGCCAACTTAAAGATATATTATTTAGCAACTTAATAAATATTAATCTTTTATTTGCCTTCGAATTTGATGTGTTGTATGTGCATCAATCGTACATCAAGTTTATTTTATGATACAGTTTTTATGTGAGTATTTTCAGGCAACTATTTTAATTCGTTACTTTTCAAATCGCATACGTAAATTGTGAATAAACAACTGGATAGTCAAATTCTTAAATATCCTAAAATGCTAGTAAAAAAATCGAATAAACACAAATCTTATAAGCTATATTCTATTGTAAAAAATATATAAAAAGGCGGGATATCTTCTAGTCAAGCAATCTCAATCAGTGTCTTAGTCTTGTTTTTATCGCTTAATATTTTTGTTTGGCTGATTTCGATTTTCTTGCTTGTGACAAATTTTATAAATGTCCAAATAATTACGCTCTGGGGCGGTACCCAAAACAACTCCAATTTTAAGGCTTAACTTAAAGATGTTTCCCTCCAAGACTCAATTGGATGGGGTCAAATGTCAGCGCTGTCAGTGACATTTTTGCGTGGTCGGCAATTAACCACACATTTCTTAAACGTGGGCAGTCTCAGAACTAAACTCATTTCCGTTCAGCTGCGACTGATGAACCACATTGAATGACGCATCGGGGACGCTACGGCGCATCCAATTTGGTATTTCTATATCTTGTATCTTTATAGTTTGCACAATGTCAAGCGCAATGATGTGAGACAATTACTTTTGATTTGCTTTTTAAATTAAATCATTTAAGATCACGTGGGCCGGGCAAGAAACTTGAAATTGTACGATTTATATCAAATGCAGTACAGGACAATATTATGGTAAAACCGACCAATTTATGGGAAAAATAAGAATGTTATTTACATAAGGTGGGTGTACCATAGACTTATGATTTTTTATGATATGACAACAAAGTAAAGTCGAGTATAATCGAAAAATTTCAGTTCATACGGACAGAGGGACGGACAACAAGACGGACATTGCTCAAATCCAATATACCCTTTTCACTTCGTGAACGGGTACAAACATTTTATTTTCAATAATACTAATCTTTATTTTATTGGTTATCTATAAATATTACAAACCTTTTCTGGGCTCCACAAATTTTTAGATTCGTAGTTGGGCCAAATTTAAAAAAAAATGATAATTATCATTTTTTACGGAAAATAGACAAAATAAATATCTTCACATGTTTTTACCATCTAATCAATTTATTTGTAAGACACCATTAAAAAGTGCTTCGATTACAGTTACAATAAGTAATACAATATTACAAAGGTCTATATATTTAAGAGTGTGTATGTGTGTATGTAATTAATTAAATATATGATAACCAATTTGCGTGTAAGTAGAATATCTAAACTTTTGACTATGTTTTACTGATTGCTTAAGACTGACCAAGTGGAAACCTTTGAATGCTCTACAGCTACATAACATTTACATTTAAGATGTTGCATCGTCTGTATATATGGTAATTTTATGGTATATATATAGCGAAGTGTGCGACTGCCAGCATTTGAGTGCTGAGATTTTGTGCATTTTGTGAATTTGTATTAGAAAATTACGCAGCCCTGGCTAAGTGACGAAATAAGTTAAAATAACGCGACCTAACTAGGCGAAATAAGAATTGGTTGATTTGTTTTGTATTTTGCTCAAAGGAATCTCAACTTTTAAATTCAGTTTTGCATCATGCAATTAAGTGCAGTCTCCTCCCACGGCCTAATCCTCCAGTCCTCATTCGGCTCATTTGCATAGCTGCCCCAGCGCGGCGAGCAGTGGCAGCAACAGCAGCCCCAACCAGCCCGAGAGTCCTCCAGCCGAGTTGCAGCCATCGGTGGTGCACGTGCGGCAGTAAACGGTCTTGATGTAGGATGAGGTCGTGTCCATGGCGCACTTGTCTGCCGGGTCGTCCACATCCTCGTAGAAGCAGGAGCGGGAAATCACCCTCTTGCCATAGACTGCAATGAAACGAACGCCATAATAAACTTTAAATATTTGCCCGCAACAAATTTTAATTAATATAAGCACCGAGCGAAAAAATGTTGCAAATTTAATATAATTTATGGGCCTCGCTTTTTGCGTGGGCTTTGCGATTTCATATTCTGCTCTTGGCTCGATTTCGTTTATCTCAAAAATGTCATTTCAAATGTCGTCGAAATCGTCGATCAGGTGCCGGCTAATGGCTGTCTGCCAAATAGCCAAGCTGTGAGGTAAGTGCAGCTGTTGCAAACTAAAAGATAAACAATACACAAGCAATAATATACGAGAATTTAAAGTAATATGTGGGCCCCTTCAAATACATGCACATATGTATCCCAATAACTAGTTCTTCTTGTCGCTTTTAAGATTTGGCCAAAAGGCAGAGGTCATTAGTTCGATTTCCGCAGCCAGCTTCACTCAAAATAAATTTATTATATGTTTTAAAAATGCACATGTTTTGCTTATGATACATTTCTGATGAGAATTAACAACTTCACTAACATAAAATCTAATTTTCATAAGAAGACATAATAAAAAATTTAATAATATTTTTTATTTCTGACTCTCTATCAACTGTAGAAATCTGTAAAAATCATTGTACTCTCCACCACTCCGATCTCACTCACTTGCCACAGAAAATGAAAAGTTGTTCTGCAAAAGAGCTCCGTCTATGTGAAAGAAGTGTAATTTTAGCCAAATCTCAGATAATAGATAATAATGATATGACAGTATTGTAGCTGAAACTGATCGACGGCAAACAGACCACAAGCTTGAATGGGTTCAAGGCTTTCTGTGCGCAACGCGTGCAACCTGAGCGACCGTTGGCCAGGCCAGGCTAGGCCCGAGCAGGCCAGCAAAAACGCCAACTGAAAATGAGGCCTGCAACTATGTCTAGAGCTGGCTGCAACATACACTGCCAAAATGAACGCAAGACTCAGCAAAACGAGACAATTTGCAATCAGCGAAACGGCAAATGAAAACCAGAAAAAATTCACAACAAATTGCGTTTTCTCATTGCGTGTGTGTGTTTCGCAAACAGAACACAAAAAAAAAAAAAAACAACAAGAAAAATACAAAAATCAAGAAACGTTATAAAACAAAATCAACCAAAATAAATCGCAATAAAATGAAATAAAACTTTAAAAGCGGCTCAAAAAGGTGCGCGTTGACCATTTTTGTGATTGGCTCCAAGAAGCAGTTACGAATGCTGAGTGCAAGTGAGATAGCGCAGAAGTGTGCGTGTGTGAGAGGGAGGGGGCTGAAAGGGGGCAGATAGACAACTGAGTACAAGTCTCTAATAAAATTGTTGACAATTGTCGCCTTATCACGGCCGCGGCATCAAACAAGGCACACAGAATGCAGTTTTCAGCCGCGGAGCCCAAAGAAAATTGCCCGAAAAAAATTCAAAAAATTGCCCATACGCCTCGTGCGCGGCTTGAAACCAAGTTGGAAATGCTACATTGTGTCATAAATTTAAATTTTAATTAATTTAATTATTTATTGGTCGAAATGTGTTTGGCAACATTTTTCACAGTAACAAAATCGAGAGAGCAGCCGCAACAACAACAGCAACAACAACAACAGCAAAAAGGAGAAGAAAAAAAACGCAACGCAATTGGCCAAAAATAGGCAAAAACTCGGCGACAACTTTTCGGTCAGCCAAAATGCAACAAGTTGCAAAATATTTACTCAGTGACGCACAGTGACAACTAAAATTCAACGCACACACACTTACGCACACGCACACACAACGCTAATAGCTAATTGCTTGGCTTGGCTGTTAGTTTTATGGAATTATGGAATACATTTTTAATTTGACATTTGCCAAAAACTCAGCCACTCGTCGGCCTAAACTTCATAAGCAATTAATTTAACGGCAAATAAATTGAGCGGCAGCAGCAGCAACAGCAACAACAACAACAACTGCAGCATCGCCTAGTTGCATTTTTCTCAGACATTTGGCTAGCATTCTGCCTCAGCCCCTGTCCCAGCCTCTGCACTCCCTGCTCATTGCCGTAATTGAGCGCTTCACGCTGTGCAACAACTTAATTAATTTATATATAATATATATATTTTTTTTGTTTTTGTTTGCTTGCCAGCTTAGTTCATTCGTATATTATGTGCTCGCATCGAGCAGCTCATTTGGAGACTCAGAAACTGAGTCTCAGTTGAGATTTGCCGTTTGCAATTTTAATTGCCAGCCGCAAATCTTTGCAAATATTCGCAGCGCCAATTTGTAGACGCTTGATTGCAAAAATTTAATGGTGTTCATTAATTGGCCATAAGAAATTGGCTAAATGCAGCTCGCTGCAAGCCGGCACTTGATCATATGCCAATCGATAAGATTAGTTATGTGCAGTTTGTTGCGATTTTTAATTAGCGAATTAACGTTTGACACTGAGATTTGAGATTCCAGGAAAATCACGTTGAAGGCAAAGTTTAGAGGTTAAGCAATTTATGAGAAGGAAATGAGAAGAGCGCTATTCTTAAAATGGATTGAACCATAAACCAAGCATATGAAATCTGGATTCAATTTACTTTCTCTGTGTGTGTGTCAGCCTAAAGCCAGTCTTATTAAAATGTAGATTCCTACTTTAAAGCTAAGCTATCTCGTTTTTTTGTTGCTTGCATCGAAAGGCGGCCGAACCGATCAACATATCATATGGGTGCCATAGGAACAAGCGGGAGAAAAATAGTTTTTGTAGGTAAAACCTATTTTGATTTCATGAAATCTTACGATCTGCTCTATTCTTTAAACAATAGAGCCAAAACTCAACAATATTATATAGCGTCAACAGGAACGATAAGTATAAAATTTATGTTTTTAAATATATACCTATAATTTTTTTAAAGATATTAAGAGCATATTCAGTAATCACAGCTTTACTGCACTTTATATACACAGTATAAAAACATCCTATAGAAAGAATTGTATTTCATTTCATAAAAAAAACTATTTACTTTTTGTTTCAATGTGTTATTGGACAAGTTTTAAGTCCAGAATTTAATTTCAATTAAAAATGCATCTTTATTAATGTCAAAGTAATTTCTATTATTCAAATAAATAAACAATTCTTTTTTGTTATACCACTAAAAATCACAGAAATTGTTATTGTATTAAACCTGTTAACCAACTTAACAAATAACAGCAAAAAAACAAAAAATAATATAAATAAATGGGGCTTCTTTTGCAGATGTTGGTCTGGATAATAAAAGCGAAAACTGCCCAGAAAAAACAAAAACCCGATAAAATGCAGCGATATGCAACGTTTGGCAAATTGGTCAGTGTAAAAAATTTCAATTTCATTTAGTTCAATTTTTTATGTGCACTTTTGTGTTTGTCATTGTTGTTTCTTGTTGCTGTTGTTACTTGTCAAATGCAAATGCCAACAAGCGGCACAATTTGCACTGGCCGCAGGCAGAACAATAAAAACAAAAATTGCCGCAGCCAAAGATCGACGACTGCAACACGAATATCACTCATACGCCCCAGTGTGTTGGCGTTTGTTTTCTCTCTCTTTTTTCAATTTTTTCGTTGTTTTTTTTTTGTGTTTGTGCTCGCCACATAAATTTGCCGTAAATTAGCGGCGCATGCGACTGGCATGGTCTGGCCCGGCTTGGGCCAAGTGTCGCCGGCACTTGTGCAGTTGCGCATGCCACGCCCCGCCCGCTGCAACGCCCAGCAGCTGCAGCTGCAGGCAGCGCGATCGCATAAGCTAAGCAATTGTCTCCCTGTTGCGGCTGCCTCTGCGGATTTGTATGCCGCACTTGTTGGCGACTTTGTCAGGCCCATAAATCTCAATCTCGTTTGACGCTTTGTGGCAGCCAACAACAGGCGGCAGCCATGCGGGTGTGAGCCACCGGTGGGTCTCGCCACTCACAACAACAATGCCCATTGACAGTCCAACGGGCATGGCTAATTGCCTATCTCTGATCTGTGATGTTTGGCTGCTGGTTTGTCGCTTGCGGTTTGTGGTTTGTGGTTTGTTGCTCACCTTCCTGCACCAGTTTCTTGCAGACGGGTCGCGCATTCACCGACTTCACGCCCACCGAATAGGTGCAATTCACATAGCTCCAGTAACGCTGCTGCTCCGAAATGTTCTCCGGCTCGAAGGGATCGTTGCAGAACTCCCCATTGGAGACATCTGTCGAACAGCGCCAACAGCGTAGAACGCCAGAGGCTGAAAGTTGAAGAAACAAATTTGTGAGTGGTTAGTTAAATTTGATATTGTTGTTATCTTAATTGAATATGGATCAATTGATGGCTTAAAAGAGTGTACAAAATTCTACACGATGGTAACTCCTAATACCAAGTCAAGATCTACAAGCTTAATATTATGATCACAAATTATACCTTATAAATACTCTTTACATACATTTAGTATATTTATTTATAAGAACATACCAACAGTATCAAATAATTTGTTAATTTTATAATCATATCCCATACTTTAAATAATGTCATGTAATAGGTAAATTAATAGATAAATGTTTGTTAAGAAACTTTATGATTTATTTGTTGGTTTTCTTTAATATATCAAATCAAACTTTAACCTTTTGTGATTTTGTCTTTATCATGAATTATTAATTTGTAACTATATTTCATCAAGTTTTTAAGTAGATGTCATTTTATATCGTAGTATCGATTTAAAACGAATTGTCTAATATGTATAGTTACGACTTTATTATAATATTTTAACCAATTCGAACTTAAGACCTTGAGCCCTTATATGACGAACCCCGCTTGGGAGAATGATATAACTCAACTATGTACTCTCTGACTCAGAAAGAATTAGTTATTCAATTCCAATCACGTTGCTCAGTTAGAATGCAATAATAGGTTATCAGTGCTCATTATGAAACAATGCAGAATTTGTGAAACTAATTGAAATGGAAATACTCAGCTTACAAATATATCTGTGTGTGTGTATATCCTAGTTGAGATAATCATAAACTAAGTAAGTAGTTTTCGCTCTAAATTGCAATCAAGCGATGATTTTGATACCAAATGCATAAATAATGGGCCATAAGGCGCAACGGACGAGATGCCCGCTGCGATTTGTAGTTGGCCGTTAGCCGTTGGCGGTGGCTTTTGAAAAATGTTGCAGCTGAAATTAATTAGACACGGGAGCCTTTTGGCTGAGTTATTTATGGGACAGTCGATTGGAAAACTGCCTTATAAAAGTGTCAAAACTTTCGGCTCTTGGCGTTGTTTATGCGCACGATTTAGCCAAAGAGCGTGTAAATAATTATTAAACATTTTATTTGGAACCGAAAAGCGTCTCAACTGAGGCAGCTGTTCTAAAATGGCATTGAGATTTTTCATGGAGTCGGAGGTTTCTCTGGACAGTGGACAGCGGATGTTGATGACGACAATAAAACCCGTTTGCGGGGCCAATTTAAACGTCAAACGTTAACGTTCAGGTTAAATGCACTTAACCAACACTTTGAGGTGCGTTTAAATGAAAGCTTAGATAAGCAGCAGCAGCCAGGGGTCTATGTCTGGCCTGGCCTATACCCAAGTGTGCCAAACTGAACGCACTCGAAACGTGTTTTGGCCACAGTCTTCTATTGGCTCTAACCGCATTTGGCCATAAACAACAAACATAAACATTACAATTTTGCGTATTTGAATAACGCACAAAAACGCAAAAAGAAAAAAACTTATTCGTATTTCGTTTTGCATTGCTTAGAAATTATTATCATTTACAATATATTGAAATTAATTGACAGTTGAATTGTCAGATCGTTGGCCAAATTGTTTATATGCGTGTAACAGTGCGCGCAGTTGCGGTGGCAGTTTACTAATGGTAATGACTGTAATTGTATGCAACATGAAAATTGATATTGTGCGCGCGTTTATGCCAAATGTTTTGGCAGTTCCAAACAGCGACCCAAAAATGGTTACACACATGCCAATACCAGTATGTGTGTGTGTGTGTGCGTAAGCCTTTTTTAAAATTCCAATATATACATTATGTAAGTTCGGTTTCCAAAAATCACTCGTTTGAAAATGTAAAATAGGCATAGAGAGACAAAGGTAAACAATTAAAAACTATAATCTAGATTTCTTTCCTACAGACAACAATTAGAAATCTCAAATCCATTCGATGTTCAATTGATCAAGTATCATAACAAAGTTTTAAAATAGATATGTATTTCTAGAAAACTAAAAAAAGAGATTCAGAATAGAGCTAATTTTTAATATACACGAAACTAGGGATTTAAATAAAAGCAACCTCTAAAATCTTTAAAGAATTTGTTGAATAACAACATTTATATATAAATACATTAGCCTCTTAAAATACATTTTTTCGACAGCCATAATTTTCCTTCATCTAATATATCTTTGACTTAATAATAAATAATGAGCTGGTTATTCAGATCATGTGTAACTTTAAGATACCCGTGAAATATTTAAATATACACACATGCGAAAAAATATATAGTATGTATATACAAAAGTACTTCCCAATTACAATTATCTGAACGTTCTCAATTTAAATTACTTGCGTAAAACCTATTAAAATTCCATTTCTACTTGATAAGTTAACTTGAAAACGCAGCTAAAACACTGCAGTTATTATTCAACAATTTTCTTGGCTTTTCACTGTGAACTCGGATAAGTAAAAATGGGGAGCGCCTGTGTTATTAGCCGAGTTGAATGCACTGTGAGGCTCTGTAACTTTATATCTACGACTTTTTTGAGCAACGACATATGCAAAAGTCGGCAGCAGTAAACTAAAACTTGGGCCTGTGACTTTTCCACACACAATCGCACACACACACGCACCACACACATGGTAAAGTTCACATGCAATTTCAGCATTAGCTCGACTTAGTACAGTTGGGATTTGCTTCGAGTCGTAGTTGGAGTTGGAGTTGGTGTTGGGGGTTTGTGGCGCTTAAAAGCTGTAAAAAATGTGTTGATTATCAGCAATCTGGCAACTCCCCCAAAAAGCCAGCCAAAGTCGCTGACATGCGGCGCCATATCTTAGCCATAAAATCGAAAACTTAAGAGTGTGGCCCTAAACGTTAGAGAGGGGCAGCTAAAGAGTGTGCAGAGAGGGGAGGGGGGGTCTGTGGGCTTGGAGGTGGCTGCATTGACTGACATGCAATCAAAGTTCGTTCAACTGCAAACTGCAAACGACAATTGCGACGACTTGTCGAACGTATTTGAAATTGTTTCGTATTTGGCCTAAATGCTTGCATAATTACGTGCATTATATGGAAATGTGCCTGAATTGTAAATATCGAGGAGGGTGGTTTAGCTATTTAGAGAGGTTTGGCTGGAATGTAAGTGGAATATTTTATAAAACTTATCTAGTAGGTTCATCCGAAAGCTAAATACCCACACCCATAAGTACGAGCCCAACTCATCGAAATTCACGCGCAATAATAAAAGCAAATCATGTAGAAATGCCACGTTTAGAGTGATAGGCTAAATGATACCCTAAGCACTACTATTATTTACCCATAATGTTAAAAACCCGACGCAAAATATTTAACTAAAACCTGTAGTCCCTTAAATCCCTTTAAACTATTAAAATATAACAAATACTAATGTTAATAAATAAACTCACTAATATCGTATATAACAGACAGATTGTGACTCAAATCGACCATATAAACATTTTTGTAAAATGTCTGCGAAGTATTCTAAACAAAAGATTCCATTGCAATGCTGGAAAATTATTTAATGACTTACACGTAGCAAATTAAAATGATGACATTTTGTCATGCTTTTGGGCTTTTGGGTGTGTGTTTAGTGAGATTTCAGGGTTGGTTTGCATTATAATGATTGCTCTGATTGTATCTCAAGCAAATTGCACACAGCCGACATGACATGCAAGTCAAATGAGAAATGTTTTCGCTTAGTCAGTTAAGTAATTTACAAGTGAATTGCTTTAATTATGGAACTTCTGTTTAGCACCCAACAATTTTTAAATTTTATGTAAATGGTAAATAACAGGATTAATAGGTCTGACTTGGCTGACATTTGAGATCATCTTGACAAAGCTGAGCGGCATCAATGAAATGCTTGCTGTCAAGATATTCAAGGTATAAATTGCCATAAAAATGATTCGTCTTCTTTTAAATGCAAATTCAGATAATTTATGTAATTTTCTATTTCAGTTGCAAGCGAACATTCGGAAATGGGTGCGACGAAATAAAAACAATTAGTTGAAAGCAACATAAAAGAAAAACAAAGAAAAACACGGTTGCAAATGGAATGTGTGCCAGACAGAAACTGTCAGTGTCCACAATTTTATTGAGGTGCGTGTGTCGAAGTTGCGAGTGGATACAATAAAAACAAAATTGGCTAACAATGTGTCCGGAACAGAGGCACACGCCCATTAAACTTCCAAAAAAAATTAAACACACACACATCAATTTTCAGTTGAAGATATGACGACATCGTGGAGTTGCAGGCTACTGCAAGAAATGTGGGCGAAATCCAGGGCTACTAGGCGGAATACACTAACAAAAAACGCCTGCTACATATAGAAAATATTTTAAAATTTAAAAATGTTCTGTTTTTAGTTTCAATCGTAGTATATAAGTTATCTGAGTTATGTAATTATTTAGTGAACTGAGCAACAACGAACTGGGCCGAAACATAAAAATAATGAAATAATAATAATTAAATTATGATTTCAAAACTATTTCAAAAATATCAAATTATTAGACTTTAATCTGTTAATTTTTAAAGCTTAAAAGATTAAGTAAATCTATTTATTCATAATACAATACAATTTCTAAAAATGTGAAATAATCTTTTTAAAAGAAAACAAAATGTATCTTTTTTAATTTCGCTCAGTGCACAGTTTTGGCCCCTTTTCAAGAAAACAAAAAATTTTAAAAATACATTAAAGTGCGGTTGTCATCTTCATTAGGCCATTTATCTTGTTTGCCAACAGTTTCAATTGAATTAAATGCAACCATTGATTGTGCACTTTAATCAATTAAAGCTTCCTAGTTTTCTATTGTAATTAATTTTTTATTGCTCATCGCAAGAGTTAAGAATACACCACAACGTTTATACGTGTATATATCTATGTATACATATATATCTAAAAGTTAGCCTCATTTCATGCTGTCTTATGAAATTTTCTTCAATTTTTAAGGTCGTGAAAATATTTTTCCAAGCGGCCCGTTTGGTGTGTGCAGTCTGTCAGTGCTTAATGTATAAATAAATACAATAACCGACAAGTGCATAAATAAAAATAAATCATGAAGTAATCTGTTGCAGGCACTTCTCACAATGTTAAGTATACGCCCGTCTGGCGACAGGCAATCAATAGCGTATTGAAAGTCATTATGGAGGCTGTCCCAGATGAGTGCATCGTAACAATAGCAATGATAATGCCTGACAATGACAGCTATGGCTTATCTATTGGGGTCAACAAGGAAATTGATTGATTATCGGAATATAATAAGCTTTTTGAATGGGGGTTTGCAAAAGAAACACATTAAATGTGCGCCGTGACCTTTACGAAATAAAGAAGGAAATTTAAAAAAGTATATTAAACATTACGTTAACTATACAATTTTCTTGATTCAAAAGAGGCACTCAAACAGTAAGAGGGCCTGGTTCAGTGAACCCGTTTAAACCCGAGCCACTTAACGCGAACACACACACACTTAATTAACAGGCGCATTCAGGATCGAGCCACCCACCTGCATTCAAGCTCAGCGCGAGGGAGAGCAGCCCCAGCAGCAGGACACAGGAAGCGTAGGGCGACATGGCCAAAAGGGTGAACAACTTGTTGTTAATGTGCGGGCGATGGCAGCAACTTGTTTGTGCTGTTGATTTATTTTCTTTACTTTCGTATTTCCACACAGATTTTCACTTAACACTTTATTTTCGTTTGCGAATTTTTTCGAAGTATTTCAAAAAATTCGAATATTTCGTAATCTCACGGCACACGCATGCGACGCGTTGACAAACTGAAAGCGAACTGAATCGAAACTGAACACGAAAAAGCGCCACAAGTCGCAGGCAGCAGCAGCAGCAGCAGCAGAAACCAACGGCAAAACGAACCAATAACAAAACGAACGAACGCAAAGCACAAGCTAAATTTATGTAGCGAGGGAGAGAGCGAGAGAAGAAGTCGTTCAATGAGCCCCGTTTCAATCGGACGCATACCGAACTGCAGGCAGATTGAAACACAAATTGAAAGACCCAATTGAAATCACAATGACAGACACAGAGACGAAGGGAGATGTGTGTGAGAGGGAGAGGGCTTGCGGACGAAGTTGAAGTGTCGCCTGATTTTATATCGAAGTTAGTTATATGGGCTTGGGTTGGGCGCTGGCTAAGCACTCGTCTATGTCCCGCACTTTCAATAGTTGCCACAGAAACACTTGCTGTTTCAAAAGCCGCACAGTGGGCACAAAACTTATGCGCGACATATACGCACAATCTATGAATTCGTATAAATTTTAATTTTAAACATCTGACAATTATATAAAGCGAAACTGTTGCAAACAGGACCTGCAGGGAGAAATTCTTAACAGACATAGTTTTTGATTTCTTTTCCTTTGTTGAAACATATGACTAAGATAATTACATTCCTTTTTTTTGGAAATTTCTTTTTAAGGAATATTTTCATTTTTATATCGATCATTTTATATGAACCATATCGTTTTTTTAAGTTTAACAGCGTCAGTATTTTTTTATTATATCATAAACCTAATATTTCAAACTAATTAATTTGAACTTTTTTCCCTTTCAATTTCGTGCCTAAATTTCAACAAATGTTTTATGAAAATAGTGCTAACAAAAGTAAAGCATTCATCTTTAGAATTATTCAGATAGCTTTGCTGGCATTCGGCCCACTGTACGCTAAACCATTGCGTTTTCTTGCACCATTTACGCTTAATGACAGCGCCAGTCTGTCAGTTTGTCGCTTTGTCAGTTTGCCAGCTTGACGTCAGATGCAATTGAATGCTAACTGCGAGTCGTCGGCCACCTAATCAAGCCTGGATTTTTGATAAGGAAATGCAATGTTGGCACTTTGAAGCATTAACTGCAACTCGACCACTCGCCGGAGGGGACCCCACCCAGAAAAGTGGTTCAATCCCTGCAGAAACTTGTTTCAAACATTTTATGCATTTTCTATGGTATCGAGATTTGTCTTTTATTGTTTAGCTTTTATGTTCTTCCAACGGGAACTTTATGAGTAGGGAGTATTTTGAGTAGTTCTAACATTGAGTACATTGACTTATGAGTTATATGACTGTGGTTAATGGCATTCGCTTGATATTGAATTCATTAAGCTGGAGCGAAGCGCAGGACAGCATATATTGAGCCAAGCACGTGCCGTTTGGATTATGGGTATAATCAAATGCGTCAGAAAAAACATTGTTAAATAAATGTGGAAACGGTCGAGAAATAAAATAAATTTATAGCTTTCAGAATTTTTGAATATAAACCAATTTTCGAAATTGTTGGCATATTTTCTAAGAATATTAAAAATATAAAGAATTTTGGCAACGTTTAAGCAAAAAGAAATATATATATATAAATAGATATATACAATTGTCTAAATTTATTTTTATATTTATGACTATATTTATTTATATATTTATATAATTTATTTATAATATAGTAAACTGACTAGAACTATTTTTATTCGACTAGTCCAGTTCAATGACCAACAAAATAATTGTTAAGCAGCCAAGTGGGTAAATACCGCTAAATGGGCGTGCGCATAAAGTACTTTACTTACTTCACAAAACCCAAACACACACAAGCCCCAAGATAAAGAAAAGCTACTCCCTAAAAGTACACAGAGTCCGTCAAATTAACTAGAAAGCACACTTCCAATCCAAATAAATCCAATAAACTACGCCTCGGGTGAATGACAGTGCTTAAATTCAAAAGACAAGGCAAATCTGTGCTTAGATGGTCATAGACCGATATCGGTGGAGTACTACCTGGGAGGTGAGGGCTATGCGTAATGTGCTTAGCGGGACAACGAAGAGTCGTTAGTCGTCCATTGCTGACTTCCAATAGACTTATATTTGACAGCTGCATACAAATTAGAAAATAATTATAGTCCAGCTATTATTTATGTTTTATGCGGTACTAGGAATTCGATTAGGAGAATATTCTTAGGTCGAGTTGTGGCCTATTTAGTATGATTGGTCACTTGGTGGAGGTAATTAAATGGAATATAGTTAATTGCCAACTATGTATGCTAAAACCAAGCTTACAGTTAAGTAGCTGATAAGCTTAGTACAACTTCTAGAAAGTTGAGAACAATCTTAACATCTTTCCGGCTCTGTTTACAATTTTTAGAAAAAAAAATAGTTTCAATGACAAAAAGTACTCTCAATTAATAGTAATTACTTTTGAAATCGGTTACGCTAGCTTGGATAAATAATAAACCCTGCTTTATAACTTTGTTTAAATCCCACCAAAAACATTTTGAGAAACGTTGTAAGCGTAATTATCCAAAATAATGAGACTTACAAAAAACGGAAATGGAGTTGATTTAAATTGTTTAATTAAAATGATGAAGATGTGAAGTGGAAGATAATCCAGTGAGGATGTCGTAAGCTGAGTTTATCTTTATTTTATGATATATAATATATATGTACGTTTTCAGTTATTTAAAGGCTAAATAAAACATTGATGGATAGGTTCCAGACGTAAAAATAACTAAAATGTACATTAAACAATATTAAAAAATATATCATTAGAGTTCACTTGAGATTTATACATGGTTCCACATTTGAATTCATTAAATGTATTATAGAAAATAAATTATGCATATGATGGAAAAAAGAAAATAATATTAGAAATTTATTAATAAATTAAATTAGAAATTATAATAATATCCATACGAATTGGGTGTATATGAAAGATATTGCTTACTCTAACTTGTAATCAACTTGTTGCCCAGTAGCCAAACAGTTAGTCAATGTTGGCACCACTTGACTAGCCAATACACGAACCACTTACCATTTGCAACCCTGAACCGTTAACACGCACGCAACAACAATTTCCATGGTAACGCACATAAAAAAACACACTTTCATTTTCCTTCATAAGGAAACCCACAGAAAGAACAACAAATATATATTAAAAGAAAATGAAACTTAAAACACGCATCTGCAAGAGGAGTTCGATAAAATCCTCGGAAACCTCACAGGAGCGCAGCACACAATCCTCCAGCTATCCACTGAGCTGCGTGGACTGGAGCAGCAATGAGGAGATCTACTTTGTGAGGTGAGCCCTGAGGAGCCGACTGTTTGCCATATCCCAATTGAAACGCTTTGCCCATCCGACCGACAGTGACGATCATCAGATCTACAAGTGGAGCGATGTGAGTCGTGATTCCGTGGAGGTGGCCAAGCTGCCCGATGACTTCATACCCACGGACATGCACTGGCTGCTGCTCGGCGGACGGAGCAGTGGCGGTGGCAAGGGCAGCGACACGCTTCTCATTTGCAGCAACGACGGCCGCTTCATCATCTTGAACAAGAGCGCTCGCGTGGAGCGCAGCATTGCCGCCCACACGGCGGCAATTAGCTCCGGTCGCTGGAGTCCCGACGGCGCCGGCCTCTTGACGGCAGCAGAGGACGGCGTCGTCAAGATCTGGTCACGTTCGGGCATGCTGCGTTCCACTGTCATTCAGAGCGACGAGGCAATCCGCTGCGCCCGCTGGGCGCCCAGCTCGACGGCCATTGCTTTCAGCCAGGGTGGTCACATTTCGATCAAGCCACTGGCAGCCAACAGCAAGCTGATAAGGGTGAGTTTTTATATTAACAATAATTGTTGAACAGACAGCCCAACGGTACAATTGGACACCGGTTAGCGGCCTAGATTGCGACAGCAATAGTAAACCGTAATTCGAAATGCCGTAAAACGAATACCACATTTCCGTACGTATGTAAAGCAAGTAAGAACGTTGCAATCGGGTGTAACCGACTGCTCAATACTAGTTCCCAAAATATGCAATTACAGCTTAAAACAGCTAGTTTAGATTTAATCTTACCCGCTTCTTTAAGATCCACTTTTACCTTTGACTCCCTCTGTATATACAGCCATAACTCGGCGAACAACTATATAATAAGGTGTATTTAATTATATTAGTTCCTAATATACACATAAAATTTGTAAATTTATTAAGGTCGAATATTTGCAAAACATATAAATTGAAGACTACGTCACACATTAAACAACATATTTTTTTCGTATACGTGGAGCAAAGAATCCTTGGACCAACTCAGTTCAACGATT
Source organism: Drosophila robusta (assembly GCA_035043565.1). Lineage (NCBI taxonomy): Eukaryota > Metazoa > Arthropoda > Insecta > Diptera > Drosophilidae > Drosophila > Drosophila robusta. The sequence goes on along the minus strand of JAWNMW010000583.1, from coordinate 2,336,953 downwards.
CATTATTCACATTTGATAATACGAACTGGCTGCTCTTCTCTTCCCTGCCAGTGGCGTGCCCATGATGGACTCGTTCTCTCGCTAAGCTGGTCCGCCCAGTCGAATATTATAGCCTCCGGCGGCGAGGACTTCCGCTTCAAGATCTGGGATGCCCAGGGCGCCAATCTGTTCACGAGCGCGGCCGAGGAATATGCCATAACGAGCGTGGCCTTCAATCCGGAGAAGGATCACCTGCTGGTGGGCACCTTCAACATGCTCAAGCTGTGCCACAGCACGGGCGTAAGTCCGCACCCGATTAATTCCAATCTCAATCTCAAATATCGATTGCTTTAAGTGGTCCTACAGCAGCGCTCGCTTCACGGCGCCCAGCGTCGGCTCGTTTTACACGTTGTCCTGGTCGACGGACGGCACGCAGGTCGCCTGTGCCACCTCCACGGGTCAGCTGATTGTGGGCTATGCCGTGGAGCAGCAGCTCAGCTCGCGTAACCTGAAGGCGACGAGCACCGGTCGCAAGTGCATCGCACTGCAGGACATCGCCAATGGCACCAAGGATGTCCTGGAGTTTCCGCAGCGCATCGTCAATTTCGCCCTGGGCTATGGCCACCTGGTCGTGGCCACCACCCACCAGCTGCACATCTACAACGAGAAGTACGTCAACACTCCGATCATAATTGACGGCCGCAACGATGTGCGCGTCATCGAAGTGGGCAAAAAGTGGGTGGATCCTCTTCGTGCTGTTAGCTGTTGCAAGCCCCTAACTGTAGCCCACTTTCAGGTACTTCATGGTGCTGGACGCCGCCTCCATTTGGGTGTACACCTACACGGGCCGCCTGCACCTCAATCCTCGCTACCCGGGCTCCCAAGCCCAGCTGCCGCTGCTCAACTGGCGCACCATATCCCTGGGCCTCGACGTGCTCGCCATACGCGACAACTCGGAGACGTCGCTGCTGCATCTCTTCGACCTGATTCCCGGCGCCTCGCGCCAGTACGAGCCGCAGTCGCTGCGCGCCAAGCAGCAGCTGGCCGAGATCGCCGCCTGCAGGGCCGGCAGCCCGGATGATCAGTTCATCGCGTTCATCGACACCAACCGGGAGCTGTACGTCAGTGGGACGCGCAATCTCAGCGGCGGCGGCGGCGCTGGCACCGGCGATCGGCTGGGCAACGGCGCCGATGAGATCTACAAAATCGGCACCCAGCTGACGGCCATCAAGTGGGCCAGCGAGACGAACATCTTAGTGGGTGTCCACGACTCCTGCTACAGCATTTGGTACTGTCCGGGCGAGGGGGCTGCCGACCCCACGATCATCGCGCTGACCACAATAACACTGGACACCGCGTAGGTTATATAACTTGATCGTTATATTCAAAATGCCAATAAAGGCTCCAACTTTCCAGCTGTTTAACATTACCGCCTTCATGTTCCACATCCGCATTCTTAAAAAACTACAATTTCGTTCGAAAGTTCAAATAGAAAATAATATTCGTACAACGTTTCCAAATCAAAGAAAATGTCAAGAATTTTTTAGATATAAATTAATTTTCCTATCCTGAAATTCCCAAAATGTGTAAATAACAAATTTGTTAGAAGTATCTCAGAATATTCATATTTTATCCAAACCTTTTAATTGCATTTCTAACGCTAAATATTTAGTTTCAGGACGATTCCTAATTAATTATGGTCATATTTCAAAAGAGAAAAATTTTAAAACATTTCGTTCTTGAATACTCCAAAAAGAAATTTAAATTATTGCCATTAAACCGACAATCTCAACTTTGATATTTGAGTTTGATATCGAGATTATAGAAGCTTTAGTAAACTAAAAATATCTTATTTTGACAACGTTTCTTTTAAGTTAAACGATAAAAAAATGTCCGATTGACATTTAATTTAATTTAATTTCTTATTCTTGTTTTTTAATTTATATAATATTTAAATTACCCCATTTTTTTTATAATATTTAATATTCATTTAAAACACACATTTATTTATAAGCATAAATAATTTTAATTGATTCTATTTTCCAGAAGAACTCCGAATCTTTTGATAATCCCTTATCCATCCTTTCAGTGAGTTTGGCAAACACGTGGCCATCGACAGCTTCGAGGACGCTGTGATCACCTTCCGCTGCGCCGGCGCCCTGCTGCCCATAAACGTGAACATCTACTGCGAGGTGCTGCACCGGACGCTGCAGGAGGCGCAGTGGCAGCAGGCCTTGAGGATCTGCCGGCTGGCGCAGCACACGAGCCTGTGGGCCACACTGGCTGCGGTGGCCACCAGGAAGCATCAGTTGCAGCTCAGCGAGGAGGCCTACTCGGCTGCCCTGCAGATTGACAAGGTTAGCTACCTGCAGCACCTGAAGACCCTGTCGCCATCGAGTGCCGAGCAGATGGCCGAGAACTCCCTAATGCTGGGCCGCATGCTCGAGGCCGAGACCATCCTGCTGCACAATCGCAAACACGACCAGGCCGTGGCCCTGGCTCTGCGCATGCACAACTGGAAGCGGGCCCTGGAGATAGCACTGAAGCACCAGGCGGAACAGCCGGACTTGGATCTCGTGCAACGTGTGCTGGAGGAGCGACGACGCTATCTGAAAGCCTTGCAGCGCGACGAATGGGACACACTGTACCTAACTCAAATGGTCAAGGATGAAAATGTTAGCGAATAACAAAAACGGATTAAAATTTATAATTATGCATTAGCACTTTCTCACATAAGAATTAATTTTGAAATAAGAATAATTTCTGAGTAAGAATAAAATCTTATTACATTCGTGTGATCTATAGACGCTCTCAGCTTTTCTTTGCCTTTCTGGGAATTTCAATTTTCCAACGTCATTTGTTTTATTCGAGCTTGAAATATCCATTTATCAAAAAAATTCACACCTTTTAGCAACATAGGTTGCTCTTTCATAAATGATAAAACTATATGGTTGATACAAATTTTGTATTACTTTTCTAGTTCTCACAATAAACGGTTCCATTTCTTCACCTTTTTCTATTGGGTGCTAGATATTGCGACTGTAATACAGCTAATATTGGGTGTTTCAGATGTTTCCTCCCTTTTTAGTAACAAACCAAACTAAATCCGATTATCAGTAGGCAAACAGACCCCAAAAGTTGTAACGCTAATAACAACATGATATCATTTGTCAATTGTCTTATAAACCTAGTTGCTTATAATTATAAGACTGATTTATTAAATCTATTAAATTTCTAAATAAATGTTCTATTTGATTGACGATTTATTTTTATAGTAGATTGATATGATTGACATCCAAAAGAAATAAAGATTTCCTTTAAAGATTCCCTATAAAATGCATTCCCTGTATATACACAAGAATTTGAAGTTTAGTGGCCTAGTTTTGTATAGGTATATGTAAATTATAGATGAGCTTCCAGGGCCCATTAGCTCAGTAGGCTGATCTAACCATGGGCTTGCCTTCAATAGCGTTGATAATGTTGTGAGCTGCCAAGAGGCTCATTTCGATGGTCGTCCTCATGGTCTGCGTGCCCAGATGAGGTAAAACAACTGCAAGAGGGGCGAAGCTAAGGCACTTGGTAAATGGATACACTTCAAATATTACGCACCACAGTTGGGTAGCTTCAGGATGGGACTGTCGGCGGGCAAAGGCTCCGGCGTGGTGACGTCCAGGCCAGCGGCAAAGATTTTGCCTGTGTGGAGTGCCTCATGCAGGTCGCTCTGCTTGACCAGACCTGGCTTGAGTGATAAAGTGAGTACGCCTTTTGCAGGGATCCCCCCGTTCGCCTACTCACCGCCTCTGGCCACATTGACGAAGACCGCGCTGCGTTTCATTTGCTCGAAGGCCTGCGCATTGAATTTTTCGCGCGTCTGGTCGGTGAGTGGAGCGGCCACCACCAGAAAATCGCTCTCCTTCAGCAGACGCTCGAAGGGCACATGCTCCGCCTTAAACTCCACGTCGTTCTCCTTGCGCGTCCGCGACGTGTAGAGTATCTTGGCCACGTCCCAGCCTCGCAGACGCTGTGCTATGGCCTGGCTAATGCCGCCAAAGCCAAAAAAGCCAACCACAGAGTCTCGAATCTCCACGCCCATCCGCCAGTCAATCTGCTCTGTTAGCCAGTTTGACCTGCAAGCAAATTCCTAAAAATCTATTTTAAGTTCCTTTTATGAATGTAAAATGTATCAATTTAAGGTACTTAATTAAGCTAAATGCTGGCTTTGCCTGCACCAATTCTCTTTTAATTATCTTTTCAGTTGACTTTCTTTTTTTTTTTGTACACGAATTGATTTGATTAAACACGATTTTAAATATTCCATTAGTTCCTTTAATGCATTTTTTATGCTCTGTGAATTTTATTAATATTTTAACTTCACATTATACATTATACTGAATTATCAATAATGAGAAATTGAGAATAATATAAAATTAATTTTCCATGAGCTAATTAATTTAATTAATTAATTTAATTTAATAATTAAAGCGATATCATTAATAATGCAGTCTTACGAAATGAAATAAAAAAATTGTATGTTTATATTAGTTTAACTTTTAAACTGATTTCAACTTTCAAGTTTGCAATTTTAATTAATTTTTAAACCCAATTTCCAGCCTTGTGCTATATAAACAATATAACGGTTATTTTTGCGATCTCCGTTTAAAAGCGCAGAACGAGTTGGCAGCACGGCCGTCAAAGCGACGCGTGAGCTTTCGGCTAAAGCTCTGGCACAAAGCTTACGCACAGCTGATACTCACGTCTCGATGTCGGTGCGTCCCGCATGAAAGTGCCGACCCGCCGCAATCATCAGGCCAATGGCCAGATCCGCCACGGCGTTCTTGACCACGCCCGGCGTGTGTCCCAATGGAATCTGGCGGCGCTTGAACTCGGCCACATCCGCGAAGTCGATGCCCGAGGACATGGTGCTAACAGCGCGCAGCTGGGGCCCGGCGGCGTTCAGAATGTCGGCGTTCAGGGGCTGATAGTGCGCCCAGTAAATGGCATCCACGCCGGGCACCTTCTCCAGAATCTCATCCCGAGACGGCGGCACACTCTGGCAGACAACGGTCTCGGCGCCGTGGGAGCGCAGCAGCTCTAGAGCCGGTGCCGGCACCTTCGGATGCGAAATGAGTACTTTGAATGCCCTCGAAACACTCATGGCGAGCCGCGGCGACCAACAGTCGGCGAAAAACTAATGCTCAAGGAAAGTTTTCGACGCAAGCCGTTGTCGTTGAGTAATAAGAATATATACAAACATATACTTATTACTCGCAAGCAATATTTGAGCTTTTTCACAAGCTCTCTTTCTCTCTCTCTCTCATTCCTTTACTCCTTTCTCTTAGACTATGTCAGCTAATGCACTATCTAAAAAAACAACCTAAATTAATTTGAACTTAAATCAACTACAAACGTCGTAAGCCAAGGCGATAATTTCTTAAATTAAAAACAAATGGATATATCAAAATTCATAAAATTAAGATTTAAATTCAGTACTTAATTTAACCAACATTCCGTTCGATTAAGATTAGTCTTTTCATGAGTACTTAATAAACATAATTCTTAATGTTCCTACTATATAAGTGACTTGATATCCCGTCCACGCCGACTAGAACGGCCCCAGCCCCCGCCTCACGAATCGCGAAAGCCTATATCTCCCACAGTTTTAGAGCTAGAGCCACTAAATTTGAAAAGTAGGCTAGTCACTCCCTAAAGAATTTCTCACCCGTGGGAATCCCAAAAAATTATGCCAACATTTTTGACAAGTAAAGTTCCCGAATCCATACATACTAGATTTCAAAGGCCCATAACTTGGCCAAAACTAAACCGATTTTTACAATGTTTACCATTTTCATTATGGCTTGGCCTTTAGATTAATTCGGCATTTAAGTTTAATTCGATTGCGAAAATACATATTTTATTGATTATTTTTAGTCATATAAATTTGGCCAACAAATTTGGCAGACAGTGTACCTTCTCTTAAGGTCAAGCCAAAAAATGTTGGCACGCCCACCCCTACACCCAAAATAACAAAAAAGACTGTGCACTGGGAACGAGTATTGCGGAGTCGGCTACGCCCGACTGCAACGTTCTTACTTGTTTATGACTGATATTTATTATATTCGTACTTGGCTATAGATTTAGAAGATATGTGAACTTTGCTTTGCTTTAGCTAACCGTCTGATCTAATTTTAATTAAATTTAACTAACAGAGACTACCTATATTTAAGTAAGCACTAAGAAATAAAACACTTAAATTGTAATTAATAACGACAGTTAAATAAACTATCATTATTATGAGATAAGATTCGAAAGATTTTAATGTGTATAGAATAATTTATTTCCGATCATTTTTTTACAGCTTTAATTTTCTTGTAATGGACAGAAATCACTTGAAAACAATGTTAATTAGCTTTTTGTATACAACCGTTAATTTAAAATTATATTTGACTATAAGAATACGCCAAATTTGAAGTCGCATCCCTATACAAAAAAGCGTAAATGTTTTTCTATTTTTACAAATACAAATATAATTCGAAAAAGTAAAATACTTGCATATATTCCATTCAAATGCACAAATGTTACCGACAGCGCAGACAATTTTCGACAGAAAATGTCTATAAATATATATCTATAACATCTAGAAAATTTAAACCTGACGGTCATTTTTTAGTTTCATACAGTATCTGCAAGTGCTGATTGTAAAGATGACTTGGATAACTGAAAGCACAAAGACAAAAATAAGTGCAATAAAAAACTTGTTGTATTAGACGTACTCACTGGGCAGGTATATCAAATATAAATGAATATAAGGATAAAATGAGCTTAGTATGATGCCACTCATAATAAAACAAGGACGGCTCTACACAAGATAAATGAGTTTTAAGACAATTCAAATTAAAGCGTAAATCACTTACTTTATAATAGCCAATCAACAAGAAAATTGCACCTAAGAAGTGGATCATGGTTATAATGAGAAAGCCCGTATAGAATATAATGTGATGGTTTCCCCAAGTTACTATATTATTAAGATTCAGTTTTTATTAATATAATCTTCTTGATATTAAACTACTTACGGGTTTCTAAAATGCACGTTATAACCAAAAAGAGGCTATGGGCGAAAGTCCAATGGGCAAAAAAGAAGCATTTACTTCGTGGTGGGCAACAACAGTTGTCGAAAGATTCACAATCGGAACACATGATTAACTTGAAAATAACTGTTTTTATTTAAATCTTACATTTACTTACATGCCAGCTGTGTTAGAGGCCTTTTTTTAATTTATTTTAGATTTTTTTATCCATTTAACGCTGATTTAGTGCAAATTCGGCACATTATTGAAGCTGGTTCAAAAGAATCAGTTAGATATATTTATTCAAATCTCCCGCGCCTAACCGAGAAAAATGTTTACAATTCTATTACTCTCACAGTTTTCGGAAGTCACATTTCTTGAGATAGAAAATAAGTGTAGTTAAGATAACTTCATTGTTGAGAAAGCGCCCGTTTACCACTTTTCTGCTGATAATATGAGGTAAACAGAGTACAACGGAGTCGGTTGAACCCGAATGCAACATTCTATCTGGGTTTTATTTGATTTTATTTATAATTATTCACACAATTACTTGTTAATATTTTCGCAGCTTGCGGCCTTGCATGCTTCAGTGGGTTTCCAAACTGTTTCCATCATTTCCTCAGTAGGCAGGCGACAGCATGCGCTCCCCGGCCAAGCCGCGCAGCACGTTGTGAGCGGCTATTGTGGCCATGTCGGAGCGGGTCCGTGTGGTGGCCGAGCCAATGTGGGGTAAGATAACTGAAACGAGCAATAAAACAAAAATGAAATGTGTTTACCTTGGGTTTCATTAGCAGAAAGATCTTTAGCGTAAACAGACAAGTCAATCAAGCCAAGGCTTATCTAGTGCCGGTTAAGGTTGCGTTCAAAAGGGGCGTAATATTTCAGTTAATCGGTATTAATATTGATATTGATTGAAGTAAAGTGATTTATATTAATTTAATTATCGTTCATTTCTTGATAGATGAGTTGTCGAAGTGTTTAGGGATCTCTATGTGTTTCTCTTAGTCCTGGGCAATAGCAGCTAGTGGTTTTTAAAGATACTTAAGTTGATAGTATTTTTAAGATAAATAAACAAATATTTATAATTGTAGTTACCCAATTTTTCCGATTCATTTGAGGCTTTTATAGCGACTTTCGACTGTATCATGCCAAAGGGGCTTGGCAAAACGTGATTGCTGATAAGATAGGTCTATTTGTAAAACATTGCGATCTACCATATAGGGAAGCAATATCTTTATAACAGTAAGGTGACCCAATCATTTATATCTCTTTATTATTGCAAGATGAATAAGCAAGCTTATTAAACTCACACTTCAGTTACCTGAGCTGTACAATGTTTAAATAAATAAATAAATAATTGAATATTTTTAGATAACCTACAAAGAACCTTGGCCCTCACCGGTGGCCATTCAAAAACTACATGAGCAATAACAAAACTCTCAAATATTTTGCTAAACAAATGCTAACCAAACTGCAGATAAGACAAAGTATATATATATATATAATATGGTGATAATGACACGCAACATTTCTTATCTCTCTCTACTTTGTGTCAGTGGCGTAGGAATATTTTTTTCTGAATGGGGATTTCAACATAAATATTTTTTTAAGAAGTAGAAGATAATAATGATAACAATAAACTGCTGTAAGGTGACATATATATTATATAAAATATATATTATTCGAAATATATATTTAGATAACGAGTTTAACCATCAAACCTTATCTACTTCATTATAACACTCACCGACATTGTCCAGCGTGAGCAGCTTGTTGTTGGGCGGCAGTGGCTCGGGATCCACAACATCCAGGCCAGCGGAAAAGATTCGGTTCGACTTGAGGGCATCGTACAAATCATCCTGATTGACAATTTCTGGGAGGGCAAAAAGGGATGAGCGGAAGAGTCACAGGATATAGGGATGGGTTAGCTTACTGCCACGTGCAATGTTCACCAGGACGGCGGTCTTCTTCATCTTGTTGAAGGCGGTGGCATTGAAGACGCCCTGCGTGGCCGGGGTCAGGGGAGCGGCAATGACGACGAAATCGCTCTTGGCCAGCAGCTCGTCGAACTCGACCTTTTTGGCGTTGAGCTCCTTTTCGGTCTCGCGGTTAATGCGGCGCCGTGTGGTGTAGAGCACCTGGTCAATGTCGAAGCCGGAGAGACGCTTGGCAATGGCCTGGCCAATGCCGCCAAAGCCAAAGAAGCCAACGACAGAGTCGCGCACATCCTGGCCCAGCAACCAGTTCAGATGATAGTTCTCCCAGTGGTCACTTAACGAAACAGGACTCGTTAGGGCCAAGAGGGCCGCGGAAAGTGCAGTTGAGCTTACGTGTCGATCTTCCTGCGTGCCTCGTGGAAGCGACGACCGGCTGCGATGAGCAGACCCACCGCCAGATCGGCCACGGCTGTGTCCAGCACGGTGGGCGTGTGGCCCAGGGGAATCTTGCGTCGCTTGACCTCCTCCAGGTCGACGTAGTCGATGCCCGCCGACATGGTGGAAATGGATTTCAGCTGTGGCCCGGCTGCATCCAGGACCTCCGCATTGAGCGCTTCGTGTCCGCCCCAGAATATGCCATCGACGCCCCTGATCTTCTGCAGCAGTTCCGCTCGGCTGGGCGGCAGGCTCTGCACCTGGACGAGCTCACAGTTCTCCTTGAGCAGGTCAATGCCCGACTGCGGCACCTCCGGGTGTGTGATCAGCACCTTGAATGGCTTGGCGGACATCGTGCGGTTCTTGGCTCTGCGCGAAAGGGAACATTCGTTCGGCGTTATCAACAGGGCCGCAGCGCCAAACAGGGCTAGCAACAATTTCACAGCCATTCTGCTCAGAGCGACGCTTGGCCAGCAACTGAGCCGCATACACACCCCGGCTTAGGCAGAGACTGCCACTCGGCCAGCAGCAGGCGCCCCTGGCCCGAGTGGCCGCTGATGATTGACGATAAGCTTCTGAACCTGTTTAGCATTCTTAAAGATTGCTGCTTCTCCTACGACAAATACCGGTTCCCAGCTGCTCGTTGACAGAGAGTCGGCTATATCGTGAAGAGTAATTTAAGAGACTGACGAATGCCGGTATTCCAGTTGGAAATCAAGGCAGAGACTATTGGTATTGCAGGAAGCGAATTCTGACTGTGTTCAAGGGCCACGCTGATGGTAAGAGGAATTTTAAATGCGGCTCAAGTTCTCCAAAGTAATAGAGGAGTAGAGAGAGTGTTTCAATCATATCAAAATACAAAGAACTAAAATATAATTTAGTTGAATAAAAAATGTTTTGCATCTAAATATGTTCAAAGTCAAAAAATGATATTATAAAGCTGCCATTGAAAAATACATCGAACTATAGTTGTGTAAAAAACTGTCAATTTTTCATATATTTCAATTATTTTAAGTTTTATTCAAAGCAACAGACTGTATCATATAGCTGAAAGAATGTCGAACGCCCGTAAACTATGTTTTTGTATGGAAAACTATTTCTTTTATAACAGATATCTCACTGATTACAAAGATTATTAGTTTTTTTATTACGGCAATATTTGATCAATTATGGTGGATGGACTACTAATGGAACTGTCTTTTATAAATATTGTAATTTAATTTGCTCTATCAAAAAATTTGCAAAGTATAAAATGTGCACATCGAACTAGATCTGAAATATTGTAACAATCGGTTGATGGATGACGATTTTAATATTATGTTGCTTGCAAATCATTTAATTTCATTTGGTTTCCCATTATTATCTAGATATTTCTAAAATTTCTGTCCCATTTCATTATAAAGCTAATGTTCTGGTCAAAATGAGCTGTGTTTTAGCAAAAACTACCAACACCTTCATAGCAAAATATAGAATTTCTACGTGTTACGCTTTCGTCTAATCATTTAGCAACATTTGGCTTTGGCTGTCGTGGAGAACAAATTCAATTAACATTCTGAATGTCACGAAACACAACACAACACACTCCGCACACACTTTTCGTGCTCTTTTTGTGGTTAATTAGTGCATCGCAAAGAGCGCAACTAATTTAAAGTATTGTGAAATTAAGACTGACATCTGCCCAACTAAAGCAGAGCGCCCTTACAACTGAATGTCAGTGGAGTGCTGCTTGCTGGGAAGCTTACTGAAAGCTGTTGAATGCTCTCAGCTGCTCTCAGCAGCCGGTACTCTCACTTGAACTCGCGCTCTCCCTTACTTACTCAATTACACACTATCACTCTCTGGCACTTTGGAAAACTTTTCGACTGGGCGTTTGCCGCGCGACTGAATGGAAAGTTAATCAAAGGCTAGCTTTTATACAGTTACTAGCTTGCCAATTGGCAGAAAAGTTTATGAAACCAAAAATAAATGTTGATAAGAGCTTTTTTTTTGGTGAGCAATCGCTTACTAAAAATGGTTAATGATTAACTTGTATTGAATTTGATCAGGTCTGAAGCAATTGAGACTTATCTTTTTAACGATCAGCGCAGCACTTCCACGCGTTCCCGCCGGCCAGAGCACAGTGGAATACTTTCGACTGCTGTATTTTTTTGTCTTCTTTTCCTTTTGTATATCTCGCTCCCATTGCACATTTTGCTGCTCTCAGCTTATCTGGTTTTGTGTGCGCTGCTTCTTATCTGAATGGACAGTCAACCTCTCCGTCCCTGTCTCTGCGTCTATTCCTGTCTCAGTTATTGTGAACTCTTTAGCTGGCCTGGTGCTGGGCCAAGCTGTGCGCCTGCTCAAAATACCAGTTGGGGATTTTTCCCATGTCATTTGTGGCGCTCGCATGCTAGCCATTTCCAATTGGAATGGGTCAGGTATCCCCAGTTGCGGTGGAGTCGAGTCGCTATTGGAACGTTGTGGAACCTACTTACAGGCCCCATGCATAGCCCCCCGTCGACAAATTCACTGCTTGTCGCCGTTTGCGCCATAATGCAGCTTTTTTGTGAGCGGATCTGCTCAAATTTTGTCCGCAAAGCAGCAGGCGCACAGAGCCGGACAGCTGCTCTCTTCCCACCCGCTATCCGCGCTCTCATATCGCATGTCTCTGTGAAAGCAGCAGAAAAGAAACACCAGATGGCGTCGACGCTGACTTTGACTCTGGTGGCGGCGACGTTGGCGTTGGCGTTGGCGGTTGTCGTCACTTTTGCAGTGTTTCGTGTGCGTTTTCATGGATCCGGCGGGGCAAAGACTGCCCTGCAGGGCTCTCCCAACAGCACGTAATTATACCCTGCACAGTGGCCAACACAGCGGGCAGTTAAAATGTATATGCCATTAAAATTACAAATGTAGTGAATAATTTATTCTTTATGAGATCTAGTAGATTAAATAAATAGAATATTGCTATACATGTATATACGTATATATATGAACTTCTAATAATGTAAGTTAAAAATATTTACTACTTTTTGAATTTTCAAATTGAAAAATATATGTAACACATTTTTTATTTATTTATCTCACTTTCTTTATAATCTGTTCCGATGGAATTTAAAAAGCCGACAATTGTTTTTATTTAAATATATAAATATTTAATTTAATGAATATCAATTCTCTACTAAACTAGTCTTTCGGTATTCAAATCTGTCAGGTAAGATACTAGACCTCGGTTTTGTCTCAACATAAAAAAGTATATATGTTTCCTACAAATATTTTCTTAAAGATTTGTTAAACAATTTATTTATTTAAGATAAATACAGAAATTGAGATTTAAAACTTAAATAATATTTGCAGTCAAATCTTTCCGGTTTCTTTAATGAAACAGGGAAACCCCCTTTTAAATTCTAGCCTAACTCCTTGTATTTTTCAAACAATGAAAATAAATACAAATATATATGTATTCCCTATTTCAAATACTTAACTGTTTATATTATAGACCAATTAATTTAAATATATAAACAGTTATCCCAACAATAATGTATAACCAAGTAATTTTGTTTATTTAATAAATATTAAATAAAGCTACGCAAATACAAAACTTGTTAATGTTAAGGACTCGCATACGATATTAGTTAGTTATGTAAGCTTTTTAAGGGGTATTTCCAAGTTATGCATAGACTGTGGAAATTGTAATTGTAATTGTAACTCAAAGATTTGCAGTTGGGGTCGAGAAGTTTGCTTAGCACTTTGGAGAGTTTCTAGTCGCCGCAGCTGCACTTTGCCTAATTGCAGAAAGGTTATTGGCCCAGAGTTGCCAGAGCCGAGTCAGAGTTGCCCCCAAGTTGCGAGGGTGGCTTGACGCGGCCGCCAAACGGCGTCGCGCGCGCTCTTTGTGACTGCGTCCGCCGTTCGGCGTCGTTGTCGCTGTCGCTGTCGCCGCCTCCGCTTTGTTCTTTTGTTTTGTGGTGATTTTCTTTTGTGGCGGCTCTCGCTCCAGTAGTTGGCGTCGCTGCCGCCGACTGGCTTTTATGCTTTCCTGTTACCAAAACACGATGCGTCATTTTGACTGACGTAACCGGGAGACAGCTGTCTATCAGATGCGACCGTCGTGCCGCCGTCGACAACGGCATTGCCGTCGTTTACCGTTACGCCCGCTGCCGATGGCAATGACAGCGCTCGCTGCGGTTTGGCGAACAAGTGCACAGCAATCAGCAATAAGCAGTCGCCAAAAAAACAAAGTGATGAGCAATGAGCACCACACACACACACACACGCACACACTGCTTGGCGCCATCACATTGAGTAATAAGAAGAGATGGCATTTCGCTCACGAGCTTTTACTCAAAACACTTCAGGCTCGCCAGCAAAGTAGCAAACACAAAGTTTTTATTACTCAATAGTGCCCTCATAAAGTTACAACGGTAAACAAAGTGTAACAGCTGAAAAGCTCGCCGATAAGCGACGCGACAGAACAGACAGACACCGGCCTGCACCCTGCCAGTTATTTGATCACGCTACCAACTAACGGCGTATGTCAAGGCCAGCCCCGCGTGGGCGCTTGCGACACTGGCAGCTGGCTGCTGGCAGCATCCAGCAGCAGCCGCATTCTGTTTGCTTCATAACCAACGACAGTGCAAGCGAAATCAAAAATGGTGGCCAAGCTGCAAGCTACAAAGCTGCAAAGCAACGCCGCCATTTAAGTGCAACTTGGCGCTGCCAAGCGCAGGCGCTAAAAGACGAAGTGGAGCCTACAGCCCCAAATGGGCCGCGCTGACGGCCCAACTCCCAAATAAAATGAAACGAAACAAAAACAAAGCCCCACAGCGTCACAGATTTTTATGTGGTACGCGCTCCCTGAAACAAAAAAGCAACGCGCAGCATTGAGGCAGGTCCCTCTACGCGATACGAGCGAACAGGCGCGCAAGCAGCAGCAGCAAGCAACGCAGCGACGTCGGCAACGCCAGCTGAGCAAGCAAAAGCTATTTCGTATGCGTGTGCATGTGTGTACTCGCGCGTCTGTGTGTGTGTGTCTGTGTGTATGCGAGCGATGGAGCCAACGAAAGCGGGCGCCTACGTCACAGCAGCACATGAGCAGACAGCAGCAATCGCAGCGCAGAGGCCGGAGAGTGAGAATGAGAGTAAGAGAGCGCCTCTGGCTGCGTGGGAGTAAGTCGCGCTGTGTGTATGTGTGTGTGTGTGTGTGTGTATGCTTACGTGCATTTTGTTTTCGTCTCTTCTGTGACTGCGCTTAAATTACCGTTGTATGTGCTGCTGTGTGGCTTTTGTAATGATGTTAACATTAACTGACAACAGGCACGGGTCGTAATTTACATGTCTCTCCACTTGTACTGTTAGCTTTTGTCTGCGTACGTGTGAGTAGAAGAAATTGTATTGCCCGCTGTTGCCGCTGCCTGAGGGAGACAAAACATGCACATACAGATTATTGTTGTCTCTGTGGAATTGAGCACATGAAACTCAGGCATTTTTTGCTTGGGCTAACGGCTAGTAGAATTCACATGCTTGTATCAGGCTGTTGTCAGATATATTTGTTCGATGCTGCATGCACCACCTATATTCACAAACAATTTAAGCCGCGTCAATGCAATAATGTGTGTTGCCAAGTCAATTTCGAATCTGATTCAGATTCGCGCCAGTTTCCGTGGGTGCATTCGATCCGTTAGATTCCGAGCCAGAGGGTGCAACACTGGGAATTCCAGCCGCATTGGCCGTAACGGCAACAACCCTATAGGGAAACGCGAGTGGTCTATCCGTTGCTAGCAACGGTCGCGTTGACGACTCCTGTCCCCTGTCCTGGGTTCCCAGCATGGGCTCAAATAAATGATGAAAAAGGCTGTAGGGCTGGGCGGTTACATTCCGGGTGGGTGATGCCGGCCGTTCCGGCGAAGAAAAGGGCTGTGGCTACAATGGAATATATTATACTTGGGAAAACAACTGAAGAATTTCGTACTCAAACCAAGTAAAAACATTGTCAAAATGTGACCAGATTAAAATTTCCTCATCATGTGAAAGCAATTTATATATCAAGAACTCATTTAACCTAACATTCCCTAATAAACTAATTTGGGAACACTAATTATATTTAATATTAAATTAACTGAAGCAGTTAAAGCCAAGAGTGAAGTATTTTAAATTTAAGGTTAATCAAAAAGGAAATATTTTTAAAATGATATTAAAAATGTACGATTGCTTTACTGCTTGTAGTTGGAACAAGAAGGGCAGTATTCTCTGAGTGTACTAACTGCATTCAAGTATACCAACACTTAAAACAATGTTTTTCTTTGAATGTACGGCTACAGTTACCGTCTCTAAAATGTTTGCCTACCTGTAGCAGCGTTGTGTACATCTGATCGGCATAGTTGAGCAGCAAACGCAATCCCTGGAAACCCTCCTCGCGCTCTGGATGTTGGCGCAGCTCCTGGGCAGCTGCATTGGTCATCCGGGTCAGTATTTGTACCACCGTGGAAAGGCTGCTAACCAGACGCATGACATCATTATTCACGTCAACGGCTTGCGGCAGCATGAACCACTCGGGCGGGTGACTCGTGTTGGCGGTGGTGCTGTTGGTGGTGGTGGCGGTGGTGGTGGAGCTGGAGGCACCGCCACCTGTAGCAGAGGCTGTTAGCCGCATCTGTCGGGGCTCGACAATGACAATCGCTGTGAAGGGAGCCTGATGACAATTAGGCTAGGCAATATCCTTGATGGAGCTCGCACAGAGTTTACCTGATTGCCATTATCGGAGCTCTTACAATCTGGAATCGACCAGTCACCGATGGAACCGGATGCTACAAATTTAGCACCCTTATTTTCTTTGCTGAACCACATAAATGGATTTCGATTTTCAAATACTTGAGATTTTAAACACGGTCTATACATAGTACGCTTATTAACGAACTAAATTGAAATTGCCAAATGCCTTAAATTGTTTACTGAGCTTGCTTCGATGCTTTTTATAATCTCCAGATATGAATTTGACTTAAAGGGCAAGACGCTAAATTATTTATTATTTTGTTTAGGTATATCCCATCAATAACAATTTGCACTCCTCCGGATCGGTAATATCGATTGGCATATCCCAAGTTTTAAAATGGCCATAACATGAAAAGAGAATTAAAATCTATGTGTGCGCAAAGCTGTAGTACTTTTTTATATTTTGGGGCGAGTGGGGGTAGGTATCCAAAAATTGAGTTATACTTGATCTGCGTATGCTTTACGAGAATATAATAAACCAAATTTGATGACTCGGGACAAAACACCGATAATTGTCGGTAATAAGAAAAAAGCAGGGAAATTTCGACTTTTGAAAATACTTGATCTGCGTTTAGTATAGACGAACTTCAAATGCCAAATTTCAGCTCTCTAGCTTGTATAGTCTCTGGGATCGACCAGTTCATACAGACGGACGGACGATCATATGGCCAGCGCTAAATCGACGTGGTTGGTGATGCTGACCAAGAATATATATGCTTTTTACCCATTTTGAATATGTTATTGTTTTCAGAAAATTTTTCTCTCATTGAAAATGGTAGAAAACTGTACCGCTTTAAATTCTTTTCCGATCGAATTTAAACAAATTTAAGGAAATACTCGCTCCGAGCCAGGCCTGATAATACTTGTCAATACACACACATGAAAGTAGCATAGCAGTCGAAACATCAAGACACAACACACAAATTTATATAATCTATAAAACGAAACAAACGCTCTTTTGGAATACTCAACCATGGAGGGCGAATCCAGTTCTTCTAATAGTATATATGAGGATTCGTTGCTGGACCTTTTTCCCTTGCCAGAGGCACCGTCCAGCCAATGTCGCGATGCATTCATTAAGGAACTGTTGAAGCCCTTCAAATTTCATAAGGAGCCCGAAGCTAAAACAGGAATGCAGTCCGAAGCAAGAATTCGATTCGATTCCAGTTTATACAACACGGAGGCTAGGCTGATGGACGATTATATAAGGAACCTCGCCAGACGGTCAGTTGAGTTAAAGAAATCCAAAGAAATCGTGGAAGAATCTAAAATTAATGCACCGGATGTATACAAGATGTTAAGAGAGCGGTACGACGATATAGCCACCTCCATTAGCTTCGTGGCCGTATTGTTCGAGCTGACCGAGGTGAAGATCTGGATGAACGTGGCGCGCCAGATGTGGCGCATGAAATCGAATGTCGATAGGTCCCTTCACATGTTCAGTTGGTCCATCAAGGACTACTTCACGCGCTTCGGTTTGCGCACTCCGTCCTATTTGGATAGCATTGAATTGGAGCTCAAGGGCCAAATGGATTGCTACAAGTTCCGCAAGGATCTCAAGGAAGTCATACGCCTTGTCGACGCTGTGTGTGATGATTTTAAGAATCGGCGCGATATATGCTCCAACTCTATGTTAGTTATAAAGTAAGTACAACTGACTACAACTGAACTTTTATTCGATTGTCTTTATGAAATGTTTGGGTGAAATTATGAAGTCTAGATTTAATAGCCCTTTTAAATAAGATGTGCGCTTTATATATATTTTTTATACAAAATATGGAGGCTTATATCATGATCTGATTTACCTGAAACAAAAAAACTGACGCTCGTTTGGATAGAAGCAGACCGACAGATAGACGGACATATACATAGTTTTAAAGGTTGGACACGTCTCCTTCCATACGATAAAAAAACAATAATAAACTCTGCAAGGGTATAAAATTTAAAGAACTTATTTCGCAAGTTTTTAAACTAAGGACACAATTCTTGCCCTAATCCCTAACTGCGATACTCTCTGACAAATCTGACCAATGTTGTTGTAGAAAATTTTACTCTTATTTCATTAAGCAATATTCAAGAACAGAGTGTTCCATTAGAGACATAAAGCTAGCTTTTTTCTTACAGAGATGCTGAAATCGATATTTTGGAACTGTTGACCAACTCGCAGAGGGAGGCTGAAAAGCAGAAACAGCAGCTATCGAAGGCCATGCGTATGACTCCACGTTCGGCCGATCCGGATCGTTCCAGGCACAAGGCTTTACAAGCTAAAATCAATTACTTGGATTGTAAGCGCACAGTTAAAACCACTTTATTCATAAGTTTTAGATCCCTTACTGAGCATTAATCTCACAAATTCCTTTAGTTATCGCACCTATAGAGGCACGCTATCGGATTAATTGGGCCCAATCTACTATTGACCAGTCTGTTATGCAAGATGATCTTAACCTTTATGTAAGACCAAAAATATTTAGTATTAAACTAAAGTTATTATCTAGCATTAACTGATTGGCCAAGTGATATAAAATTTTCATTTTTTCACTGATGTCCCGCACTTGCATAGGTTATTATCTCAATCGAAAGAACATACAGTATTATACACCTGAATTTCTTTCCAGTGTTTATCCAAAATCCCCGTAACAGATATTGTAGTACTCAATTAACTTATGTAAAGTGTTTAAAGTGACCACGATTTCTCTATAATTATTTCAAAAGAACCGAACATATAAAAATGTATTTACTATTGTAGACCCTAATCAATGAAAATGCTGGCACTAAAAAGGCAAAGATTCAGCTGCACCGAAGGAATTATAGTTAATCTTCATCTCTTATAAATGCTTTCATCAAAATATCTTAAAACATTTAGTTATTTTTGGATTCTACGAACTATTTGCTAATTCAAATAACCATTTACCAGTTCTTCAGTATTTTATACGCTTTCAAAAATCAAATCTCAATCTGTCTGCACTTTTTTCACCGCTATTGCAGCTAGTAACCTTAAACTTTGGATACGTAGAATATATTCGTGTAGTCCCGCGTAGTCTTAAGATATTTTGGATACGCCCAATGCAAATCGGCAAAAATGTATATCTCCCACAGTCATAGAGCTAGTCACCAAATATGGTTTTTTTGATAGACTCCACGCCAATCCGCAAACTAAATTAATTCGTATCGTAAAAAGGCAATTAATAAATTACAATTTGCATTTGTATTTGTTTCCGACAGGAACTAACTACAGAGGTGGATGGTTGGACTGAGCGGATCATAGAAGCTGGATACCTTTGGGACATCAGCTCGGCGGCCTATGAAATGGAGATCCAGAGCTATAGGAAGACCATCAGTGAGATTGAAGTGGCATACGAAACGGATAAGGAGAGGGTCGAAAACGCGATACAACTCACACAGAACAGACTGGTCAAAGCCAAGGAAGACTTGATCTTCTACCGGAACCAAGTGCCCCTTTTTCATCAAAGAATTGCAGAGGTGTTGGAGATTATGGCGAAGCAGGAGGCAGACATGAGAGACGCGCAGCAAGTGCGTTCAATGTATTCTTAAATTCTTATTTGAAATTAATTACACGCAAATTTCTTTTCTTTTAACAGGTCCGGAAATCGAGTCGCCATTCAAGCAAGAAATCTGTGTCCTCACAAAAGAGAAAATAATATTTTATGATTCAATTGATTAGAAAATAACAATGAAATACAAAAGCAGTTTCTTAACGTTTAGCTACAATAAAATTTATTAATACCAGAAAACTAAATTTGTGTATATAGATATATGTTGTATATATAGTTTTTTTATTTACTTTTTTTTGTAATTTGTTTTTAAGTTTTACTTTGCAATTGCAACAACTTCATTGGAAGAGTCGCTTGACATAAAATATTTCATATATACTATACATATATACGAATATATATATATAGGGTACCATTACTCTCTGGCTTACATCAAACATTCGTGTTCAGCTTAGTCACTAAAAGCTTCAACTGCCCTGTTTATCATATCAATATCGCATCCTATGACTACACCTAAACATACAACTTAGAGACACTCATTCAGCCAATTCGTTAGGTTTTGTTTTTGGAAGAAGAAATGCTTTAAATAACTAAAACTTTATACATTTTTATACACTCACAGAAGAAACCCTAATTATCATAATAATGAAAATTATCATAAACTTAAAATAATAATAAACTTTGTCATTAAAATAGAACAAAAGATGTATAAGCTAGACATCATCTTATAGCTTATTATCTAGAAATTAATAATATCAATATCAAAATAAACAAAAAGAACTTTCAAGTGGTTAACACACACATAAAACGTTGAGTTAAACAGAAATTTGGTTGGGTCATAACTAAGATTAGATTTTCAAAGATTACAGATTTTTGTTTTCGTTTTACATTTTCTTTTTTTTTTTAGTTGGGCGCATGCGCCGTTCGCAGCTTGGCGCGGACATTCAGATACTCTGGATTGACATATTGCCGATCCTCGGCATCTTCGGCCTCCTGTTTTTGTGCCGCCGCCCCATGTTTCTGGGCACGCTCCATGATCACGCGTCCTAGCTCGCCTTGGAGTCCTGCCAGCTCCGCTTCGGGCGAATGTTGTTCGATCGCCGCTGCATGCCGCTCCTTCTGCTTCTCGTAGGCGCGCTGCAGTTCCGTCTTCTGATTGAGCACGCTCTTGCCACTGCAGAGGGAGGAAGAGTGGGGAGGTGTTAGGAGAAGGGTTCTCGCCAATGCAGATTTCAGATTTTACTCACATGCGCGCGTTGAACTTGAGCTCGCGGTGCAGCTCCTTGCGATCGGTGTTCTCCATGCAGGGATTAATCAGCTTCTTTGGCAATATGAGACCCTCGGAGTCGGTCTGGACGCCCGTGGGCGTCGCTGGCGGGGAACTGGACATGGACATCATCGTGTCAGACGTGTTCTCAGCCAAACAATGCGTTTGCGTCGTATCTGTAAAGGAGCACAAAAGAACGCCGATCAATATAAATTGCAAACTTGTTGAACTCTCTACATGAATGTAAAAAATATAATGCTTAAAAGAGACCTGTCAGTTACTAAGTTTAATTGGCACTTGGCCTTCGTTCCATAAATCAAACAATGCACACAACAGCAACCAGAAGAGGGAGAGGAAGAAGCTGATAAAATACGGGCCATGCAACAAAAGAGCGGCAAATGTCTTGGTCGATGTCTTCTCTACTTGACTTGACTGTCGCCGCTCGTTTATTAAGGTTAAATATTTCTTTGCATTCATGTCATTGTCAATTTGTTGTTACACAAAAAAAATATATAAAAAAATAAGCTCAAGACATGGCAGAATCGCCTATCTGTAAAAAATAAAACAGCTTATAGCCAAAGGCAATGGCCAAGCAAAGCCGACCGACCAGTCAATTTCAAGATTCTTTCTTTTGCCGCAAACCGCTTTGTTCGCCCCGTCATAATAACCCACATTTGGGCGCACATTTCTGGAGCGACAAGAACGGTCGCCAAAAAAAAAAATAAATACAAAAAAGTTTAGTTTTAAAACCAGAACCAGAACCTAAACTAGATTAATAGGTGTTGATAAGGGGAACTGGGCAACGCTCAGCTGAAAAATGCCGTTGAAAATCGCTGATGAGACAATCGCAATGTGAAAGTCGTTAAAATTTATGCGAATCTGCAGTTGTTCTAAATGTTTTACAAAACTATAAAAAGTAAAACTTGGGCAATAAAAAGTGTGAAATCAATTCGGAAACTATTTTTGAACATAATGGGTGTCTGGCATATGAGCAATTTGTATACTCTGCAAAAATATGCAAATGTGTTGAGGAAATGGAGTGAGACAGCGAAAAAACACAAACAAATACAAGAGCTTGCATACCAAATTTAATGGCTCTGGCTTTTATAGTCTGAGTTCAACGGGGAAGTCAGCAGTCGCAGAATCATATTTATATTTATGTTTATAGTTATAGGAGAGTGTGTGCAATCTAGATTTGTTGTTCGAAAACCGAACAAGGAAATTGCGCAATCGGAGAATTATATCTACATATTAATATTTATAATTGTTTAACCGACCCGGTTCAAAATCAATAACCAAAACAGTTGCCCAAAAATTTAGCCGAACCTGAATCCAAACCAACTTTTGTTTTCTTTCAAAATATATTAGCTTATTTAAAATATATTATAGGACGATTGCAACCCGAAATAATACTTTTCATTATATATATATATATATATATATATATATATATATATATATATATATATATATATATATATATACGCTAGAACATATATATCTCTTTATTAAAAATAAATAAAAGAGAGGATTACATTCTGTTTTTACATAAATAATAAATAGAATAATTTCGTTTTAAATTTTAAAAGAATGTCACGAACTAAGGCGTAAAATTTAGTTAATTCAAATGAAAATTACGTTAACGAAACAAACGCATTGGTTTATATAAAAGCATTGGTTTATATAAACGCATTGGTTTATGTAATGAATACTCACGCCTGGTGCTGATGATGTAAAACGGCATGATAAATCTAAGAAGTATATACAGATTTTTCCGCCTTAAGCTCTTCAAGTCTCCGAGTTTAATGGGACTATTATAGTATATAGTAAAGTGCATTCATAAATGAGCTCTTTCAGCTCAATAAAGAAGTTCATTCATAGCATAACAAACGAAACGAAACATCGATCAAATACTTTTCAGCCCAAGACTCTATTTACCACAATTGCCGAGTTCAATGACGCGATCTTATTAAGTTAGTGCAGTGTAAATCATTTATCATAGGGCCACAGAGCATGGGCTGAGGCCTAAGGAAAACTACGCATAGTTGTTGATCATTAACCCATATGCATATAACTGGAAGTTTTCAATTATGCTAGATGTCGCTGCTTGATATATGACTTTGGCCCAACAGTACTTTAATGTCATGCCTAGTTTAACTTGAAACGCGCTCAGTTCTATTAACTTTCTTGCATTGCAGGTCATAGGAAATAAACAGAAATTTTCCATGGCCGTAAACTTGTTTCAAGACAACAAAAAAAAAAACCAAAACAAAACTTTCATTCAGACACCTAGAAACAATGTGTGTGCTTGCTTGATAAACATTGCAAGTTTTCATATGATAAATTAAATACAAACACACACACACACACACAACACAAAGCCGCTGCTTGATTCGTGCAGTTGTTGTCTGGGGCGTTGTGGGTCGAATTGGACATGGAGGAACTCGATGAAAACAAATTGCATATAATTAGTTGGCTATGGGAGGGGGCCCTTATAAAGACTTGACTGTTATTTCATTTGACTTAATTCCACACCAACACATGCACAACTCATTGGGTCCCATGGGCTCCACACAGTTCTTCTAATAAGGCAGCGGGTTTTGGGTTGGGATTGGGGTTGGGGTTGGCGTTGGGGCTTAGGCTTTGCTGCGCGAATTGCGCAAGTGAAAACTTGTTAGACTGCACCGCGTAATCGTCATCGTCATCGTAATCGTACAAGTCTGCATGCCATAGTTGGGCACAGTGAAATTCATTTATAGTGTCTGCAACGTGTTGCATTAAGCCTCGGCCACCGTTCCCAAAGTGGGCCCTCAGCTTGTTGAACCAACAGCCTTATGTGGAATGCAAATGCGAAAAGTGTCAAACAGCAAATCAATCAATCAAGATTTGCATACAATTTCCGATTGGATCACATGGCACATAAAGACTTTGTCGGCTATTTCATAATGCTGCAGCTTTGGCCTATCAACAGCTAAAAAGGTTAAAGTTCGCATGGTTCATGGCCATTGACGAGCAGCTTTAAGCAACTGCAAAACAAAAGCTTAAATTAAAAGAAAAAAAATAAATAAAGAAAAACCTATTGTTAAATTAGTGATAATTTGTTGTAATTGTGTGCAGCGAGTCTTAAGAAATGGTTTGATTGATGACAGCAAAAAAATATGTCAATTCGAACTTTGAGCTGCTTAATTGGCTGTTCAAAGCAGGCCCTTTGTTGATGTCTTCACTGAAGTTGTCTTGTTATTAACTGGCCCAATTGACAGATATTTTCCAATTGAAAATAAACTACAATTGGCTTTAAGGCTGAATGAACTGAACTGCTTCGTGAACTTTGCACATTTTTCAGCACTCTGAATGAGCTATAGAATTATCAGCTTATTTCTTGACTAATTTGTAATGCACAAAGTGCAAAGCAAGCGATTTGCGTTTTTTATTATTATACTTCACAGTGTAATCAATTTTTTAAAAATAACGTTACATATTTAAGAAATAGAATACACTACAAAATATTCAAGAAATTCATCCCAAGGTTTTTCTTAACTAGAAATTGTACAAAACTGTTAAATTAATAAATAACTATATAAATTATGCTCTTGCTCTTTGCCTGCTCAGTTTAGAAATATGTTTTATTTTAAAATTTATGAATACGACTTAAACACACGAAAGTTGACTACGAGGTCAGCTTGAATTTATAAATTGGTGGGGCACAACCAATTTGATACTTTGCAAAAAGCATTCTGGCAGCCCCACATTTCGTGAATATATTTTATCCCTAAACAAACAAAAAATGCAAATTGAAAGGCCTGCTCTGTTCATTGTTAATTTTTTTAACCAAATAAGGCGAATACATTTAAATTAAATTAAGTTTACCTTGATAAAAATATTTGCAGTGTAAACTACCGAGGGAAGTTGTTTATTTTATGAATTTATGAATACGCCATCAATTATTTAATTTAAATAAATAAATGCGACTCGAATCATGTATTCGAAGTACACGCAAAATTAAGCTGTAAATTTCGATTCAAAGTGTAAATTGTGAGTACTGTTTGAATAAAAATAAATTCCAAAAAATGTTATTACCATATTAATATAAGCTAATTGAATAAAAATATGCTCCACGGACATAGTTACACACACATTAATAGTAATAGTAATATAATTCAGAAATTCAAATAGGAAAATAAATCCATGTGTCTTCAAAATAAATGAATGTAAATGAAAGTAGAATTTTACTACACAATGGTTTTAAAATATATATAAAGATATGTCAAATACAATAGCTATCCCGAATATTACAAACTATTTTTATTTGAATTGAGATAAAAGATCAAAGCTTTTACTACAAATTTAGTTAAATTTCTACAAGGCACACTCTTTTTCCTTGATGTCAGAAATCAAGATCGAAGTTAACCTGAACACATACACACATCCACATTCACACAAAGTATCTGAAACATTGATCTGGCCACATTTGTTTCCCTTGTCTCGAAAACACAACTTCTGGCAACATTGCCCCGAACACAGATGATCCATGGGCAATATCTTTTGAGCCATCTGAAACACGATCCAACATCGCATTTGCAAGACATGTTCGATTGTTTACGACCAGGCTAAGAAACACACACACGAGATTTCACCTGCACACACACACGCACAACATCTTTTGTGCTAAAAACGTATTTCTTTTGCTTTAGAATGGATAATACAACAAAGATACAATGGCAGAGGTTTCGAATCGGTTAAACTCACTTTCAAAGATCAACATGCGGCTCATGATGCTCGTCGAGATGTGCGGGGCCGGACGTTGCATGTTTGTTGATTTCTCATTCATATATATATGAACAAAGTACGTTATATAAAACACTTGAATTTGAATATAATAACAGACAAGGAAATCTAAATATTTCCCAAATAAATATTGAAACACAATTAATTAAACTGTCACTACGTTACAGCTTTTTAGCCCGACTTTGACTTTTTTCTTGGCTAATTAACAACTGACAAATGGCTGTCAATCAGCTGCCGTTGTTGTTGTTGTTGTTGTTGCAGCACTTGCTGTTGTTCTAATTGCACCCATTTGTTATGGGCAGGTACATTCACATCAGAGATTAAGACACAGTTGCCACTTGTGTTTTCACTTGCCCCATGGGTTGCACCAGCTTTCGCTTTCGCTATCGCTATCGCTTTTGCTTTTCCTTTTGCTTTTGCTTTCAGGCCCGTGTTCTTATCAACGCGACTTACGGCTTCAAACTGGCCCGGCCAGCTAGCCGGACTCGGAATCGGACTGGGATTCGACGTGGCAGCCGCCTGCAATCGATTACCAGCAGCAACGAGTGCAGCGACAGCCAACGTAATGCGGCTGCGTTTTTGCTATTTTAGGCTTCCTCATTTGTTGCAACATCAGAAAAACCGAGCGAACGGGCGCCACAGAGGGAGAGAGAGACCGAGATAGACACCTTAAATGGGTGGCAGCGCTGGCTTATGCAATGCCACGCCAATGGGGCGACAAGTGACCCAAATTTGCGAGGCACGAACGGAAAGCAAGTGGACGGACAGCCGACTGCCACAGCACAGGGGCGGCAACATGCAAAAAAACGCATCCATTGTTTCATCCTGGTTGCATGCAATGAAAGCGAAAGCTTTTGTTCCAGCAAAGGCCACCACGAAACAGCCCCAACCTCCCTCAACACAAAGCCTCAAACCAAATTAAGAGCCTCGCAGCACACATGTGTAGAATGCAGACTTGATGCACTGAAAGAAATCTGAAATCTGCATATCTAGTGATTTGTTAACCTGTAAATTAAAATAAAACTACTAAATTATATTATATAATAAACAAAAAAAATTATTTTTTATGAATGTGTCGATTTGCAGTCTTTATATATAGAAAAATTCTAATATTCATATTTTAAAAAATTTGGGATAGTCTTAAAATGTATAAAATATTTAAATATCTAATAAAATATCTTGGAATTTACATTCTATCCCCCTGATATCCCCTGATACCCTGAGCTTTTTGATTGTTTTATTAATGAATGCTTCTATCCAATAAACAGGAAGAAAATAATCACATTCACACATGTTTCTTTTAATTTGCAGGTCGATATAATTTGATTAAAGTTAATTCATATTTAAAAAACACGTCCTGTAGATACGCCTTTAAGCCTCGAAGTAGTTTCAATTATGTATAATAAAAATGTTGAACAGTTTCTGATATAGATATTTGTTTTAAGTGCATAGGGAGTCTGCACGCCTCCTCATGTGGAATGCATTGTGTTGCCTTGACCTGCAGACATTTTGTTGCCACAGCAGCTGTCGCTGGCGCTGCTGCTGTACACGTGGCAAGGCCAAAGCTCGTCGGAAGCTGCGTGAGCGATTGGCTCTCTCCGAATCCCAGTTGAGTGTGTGTGTGTGTGTGTGGATCTGTGAGAGCGATATTTGAGGGGCAAGCGTAGGAGCAGTCGGTGAGCCCGGGAAAACCCCCCCAGCAAGTGGCAGCAGGAGCTGTCTAGGCAATTGCTGTTCGCCTGGTGCTAATTGGCTCCATGGAGAAAATGGCCGCTTCACGGGCAACGGAAAACACGCACACAACCACGCCCGAGCCGAGCGACACAAGATGCAGCGTCTAAGACATTCAACTTCTTGTCTTGACTCCAGCCCCGGCAACGGACCAGCCCAGCAGCCCAGCTCAGCCGCGTTGCGGGCACTCCACGCCAAGTCGCAATTTCTCCAGGCGGGGGATGCTGCGGTGCACAAACCGAGTTTGAGTTGCAGCACTTGGGGACTGGCTTGGGGTGAGGGGCCGCAGAGCGAAGCGCGCCATTCAACAACTCTAACTCAAATACTCCGCCTCAAAAGAACAGGCGAGCAGCAAGGACGCGCAGGTGACGCGCGCGCAGGAGCAACAGGAGACATAAACAGGAGCAATGACGTCCTCAACACTGGAGCAAAAACCCCAACAACAAGAAAAGCTTACGTCGAAAGCTTTTAAGCTCTCGTCTGGGCTCTCGTTGCCGTCGTAGGGGTCGCCACGCTGACGTCACGAGCTGCCCTGTTGCCAAGGGTAGCGCAGAGGCAGCCCCATCTGCCATTTCGACTTGGCGAAAAACATCAATAAATAGATTTCCCTGATTTTTCAACAGGATAGCAGAAAATGCCAACAACGACCGACAAAATTTGTAAGGCAGGCAAATAATTCGCACAGGAGCTTTGTTGTGGTGCTGTGCGTATTGAGATTGCGAGGGGGGCGGAGGGGGGGGGGGGGGGGCGTACTCAACCCATTCCAGAGAGTGGGGGCAGCCGATAATCAACAGCGCGTGAGGGGAAACTGGGTGCTGCATAGTTGTGTCTAGCCAAAAATTTGAAGGGGTGCGTTCCACTCGACAATATATATACATTTATATATATTTGTATATATACATTAATTGTATATGTACATAACTAGCGGGGTCGAGTATCTGGCATTTATTCAAGTCCAAATATTTGCGCCTGCTGAAAGACACTTTGGTAGCCGAACTGATCAATAAATATTTACATTTATTTTGCCACAAAGCAAAACTTTTGTTTAACGATTTTATCATCAAAAATTTTGTTTACTTTGAATCGAGCGTAAATTATTGCAACCAAATTCCTTGAAATTTAAATATTCGAAAAAAATACAAATCTTATGGTAGTTTATATATACATTTAATAAATCTACCGCTTTGCATTGTAGGTTCTCTAGCCCTGGATTGATCACGAAGCAAACTCCTTTACATATATAATAAATATAGCCATTTTACCCATAGCTCACACTTGGGTTAATCACTCAACTAACTGCAAATAAATCTCGAAAGCCCGTATAATGTTATCTAGAAACCACAATTCGCATGCGTTTTTTCACACTTTAGTCACTTTAGGTTCGCGACATATTATTAGTTAGTTGGTTCTTAACGAGCATTATAAATATTCCTCAGGTATTCCTGCTCTGACCGAATGCGCTCCGGTTGCTTATCCCCGGGCAACGTTGCCATTGTAGGCGCGTGTTAGTCATTGCCGTTTAGAGGTATTTGCTATTTGTATTGTATTTTGTTATTGGTTTTGTTATTGTTATTGGCTTGTTTGTCTGCTTGACATTAAACGGGCCGAGCCGCCACGCCACACGCGAGTCTTAAAAGGCCTCGACCCTTCGAGACCCGCCCACACACGCACACACACCTTGTATGAATGTTTGCGTTCGAGTATATATACCCTTGCCGAGGGTGTTTTAATTCGATCAGGAAATATGATTACGATTTAAGTTCTACATTCTATATTTATATATAATATATTAAGCAAGCTGCAAATTGGTTTTTTACCCAGAATTCTGATATTTTCAAAATTATGAACCCAACCTTAAACCAAACCAGTTGCCCAAATATACAGCCGAGCCCCAAACCAAATTTGAAAAAATTAAAGAACAAAATGAAACTTTTGTAACATATAGCTGTTAAAGTCGCTTTTGTTTCAAACCTATAGTTATGTATAAAAAAATGTCCCAAGCTGCTTAAAAGGGTATTAAATCAACGACATTTAGGTGAAACAAAAAAACCGTTCTTGATTTAGTTTAGTTTCGTATTTTCTTCTTTATGTTTTGTTTTTGTTGGCTTTTCAATTTTAGTGGCGTGTCAGAATTTATTGGCGCGCTCATTTTGCGGCCCATTAGAAAGGGAGCTGGGGGGGACCCATTTATACGCTCAGCTGAGTCATGAATGAGAAATTAGCTATTAGCTGTGAGCTGTTGCCTGTGCCATGTGTGATGGCTGACGGCATATGGAAGTGCAACTGTCGCCCAGTGGGAGATGTGCAGCAGCCACTGCACTGCGGTGGCACCACAGGAAGTCGCATTCCAAAAAGGCATTCACGATTCACAGTTCACAATGTAAGTCAGCCGTAAAGTGGCTTACTTGGCTTTCACTGTTTGCCGCACTCACACTCGCTCGCACACTCATTCATTCATTCATTCGGACAAGTTGAAATTTTCCGCGCCGACATCGTTTGTCGTCTTGTTGCGTTTCGCAGCAATTTTCAGTATAATTTGCGGCCAGTTTTTGCCAGCCACTTGACAAGTGCCACCAAAAGAAAATAATCGTAAAACCAAAACCGGACACATTTTTACATTGCGCAATATAACCAGAGACTTTAAACTGTCCAAAAATGTACAAATTTTGGACAAGCTGATATTAAGAGCCCACTGACCTTTTCCGCGAATCGCTTTCGGTCCGGCAAACTAAAATTGCTCAACTTGGAACCACGTTGGGTCGCGTTCACATCCACACGTCGATGGTCGTTCCACGAACTGATCTAAAAATTCTATGCCCTGTTTATACAAAGCACAGCATTACACACATGCGAGGCTCCCATGTGGCGTTCTCGGCATTCCCCATAAACAAGCCAAGCACAAAGCACAACTAAAAGGCAGCGCGCATAAACATTTACGATAAACAAATTGCGGCTGCCAGCACGTTTAAATAAAATAACGAAAGCAACAACTACATAAAATGAAATGTTTAAGGCGCATAGCGCGCGACTGGTAGATACCCTCTATTAACATTTGGTTTCTGAAAACTACTTAATCTAAAAAAAAGTAAATTACAGACTATTTTTCTTATATATAGAGAGCCGTACAATATTATATATCTCAAATGGAGAAAAAAATAATTAGAACCCTAATTAACCCTACTGCAGAACACATAGGCGCTAATAAAACTATGTTGACTATTTAGATAAAAAAAATGTATATACGTCATGCCCTATTAAAAATTTTCTTATCTATTATTACACGCAAAGACTCTACTGGGGTATATAAAGAATTTATAACTGCCATAGAACTTTTCATTAGATTAATATATGCATATAGCCTCGCTATAGAAAAAATAAATACAACTATTTAAATAGGCAAAAACAATATTTCTTGTTAGATAACAAAGTTCATGATGATTTCTATAAAATAAATTTGTAGATTGAATTACAACTTATAGTAAATAAAGAGATTCTAAAAACGTTGACTATGTAAAATATTTGGATTTTTAATCGAAATAAAATCAATTTATAAGCTTCAAGGCATTGTGAATTCTATATTTTTTATACACCAATATATCGCAAAATATCTGCATTTCATATTCCCCTCTAAAATATAGACTGAAAATATAAATGCTAATACGCTCTACCAATTAGTTGCTGTACAGGGTATTACAAGCGCGTTTTAGTCACTTATTGGTTCACATTTTTTCGAGTAAGAATAGAGTTAATTGAAAGAGATTTCGTAAGCCCCACAGACCCAACCAATCAAAACAACAAAAATAGCTAATCAAGCTAAATTCGTATCGGGTAGGGGGAACGGGGAAGGGGAACCGGGAACCAAACAACGTGCAGTCGATCGGACCCGGGCGCTGGAGCGGACTCTAAGAATTTTGCCAGCTTATCAACATGTGAGCACAAACAAAACTTTAATGAATTTTCATGAGTGTACATATTTGAATATATACATTTCAAGTATGTATGTACTTTATATGCTGTTTATGAAAATTATCTCAAGTTACGATAATCCCATAACGCTTGGCTCTTTTATCTTAAAGTAAATATTTTTTGGTTATAATAAATTTTAAAAAATGTAGACGTACTGCCAGAAAACAGGCTTTTATCGAGCGCTTTTAAGCGAATATATACAGAGCATTAAGTAATATGCCATATGGCAAGCAGACGCCAGTCAAGAGCACAAAGTAATATATTTGCATATATTTGAATATGCATATAAAGTATTCTTATGAAATTCTTTTAATTGAAACGCTTTTGATTGCGATTTGCCGCATTCACTTTAATCAAAATGCATTCAACTGCGTTAACTACTAGCTGACCATCTTTTTATGATCTACACGCTATAAAAATCATCTTTATGGCCAAATTAGCGCCATAAAAAATTTCACTGCACATTAACAACGCTGCCAGCTACTGATTGGCGGCTTCCTAAATAGTTACTGGTTGTTCTGCTCAAGTACAAATTTCATATTTTTTATGACTGGACCTAAACATGCAATGGCCGATCTTGTTATAGACTGACTTTCTATATATGCACATACACATAAAGTATGTGAACATTTATGGTTTTCAATGAAATTTACTAATTCGATTTCCTTATGACAGGCCAGAGCACTTACATAATGGCCATTAGGCATATTTGAAAGACATCCCCCTTTCCCCTCCCTTACGCCTCTTTCGGAGGCAGCCGCCCGACAAGTTAGCGTTAAAATATTTCACACAGCGGCCTCTTTGAAAGAAATATCTTAAATCATAATGCGTGTAAGTGAGCATTACAACAACGGCCTTCATAAGGCGGCTCTAACCGAAACCACAGCAGCAACAACAATCTCGAAATTAGCCAATCAAAAGCTCAAAAGCAGCGTTCGGCTTTTAACAAGAAATACGCGGCAGGTGTGTGCGTGTGTGTGTGTGAAAGAGATGCAATATACTAGACACATTTTATGTAAGCCAAACGAGACGCACACAAAAATTGCAGCACTTAACCAATAAAACACAGATTGCCGCAATTCAAGCAAAACAATTAAACCCAACGCGCATTATGGTTAAAAAGAAAATATAATAAAAAATATATATTAAAAAATATATTTTTAAACAAAATAAATTAAAATAAGCGACGTACTTGGCCTTTCACTTTGGTCAAAGTCGTTAATCGCTAATGAGTTGGCAAAAAATGTTGTATAAGCGCATTTTCGTACATGCATATATATGCATGTAATTCATCAGCGTGTAATGTATTCCTTTTTTGTTTAAATGTATTTCAACTTTAATGCAAGTTGCCAAG
Organism: Drosophila robusta; assembly: GCA_035043565.1. Taxonomy (NCBI): domain Eukaryota; kingdom Metazoa; phylum Arthropoda; class Insecta; order Diptera; family Drosophilidae; genus Drosophila; species Drosophila robusta. The sequence continues at coordinate 2,304,176 of JAWNMW010000583.1, read as the reverse complement.
AATAGTTAATAACATTGGTTAAAATAAATAATTACAAATTGTAGATATTAATATGGCTGTGAGCCCCAAAATAATTTGCTATAGGTTATGTTCACGGTTCGAACCTGCCCTTAGGTTCGGTTTGGGAACCTGGTTTTGCACATCAACGAACTGAGGTTTTCATTTTAATTTTTATTCATCACATTCCTTCAAGTTTTTAAATGCAAATATATATTATAAGACCACCGGTTCAAAGATTGTTGAATAATGCAAATCATATTATTATTCGGTTCGGTTTGATGAAAAACTGGTTAACAGCCTAGCTTAAAATAACTACAATAATTACATAAGTTATTTTATTCCATATAAAAATGTATTAATTCTTTATCGTCAAGAAGACAGTGAGGCCAAACTTTAGCAGAGAATGGGATATTAGAGAAATGCCTGCTATTTGGCGAATATAGCTTTAAAAATGGGGGAGATATGGCACAATTCAAATATACTCTTTTCACTCCGTGTTCGAATATAAAAAATCGCTTGTTCCAACAAACGGTATTTCGTAATGGTCTCATTCGTTTAGATTTTGTCAAGGAAACATTAGAGAATTTGCCACGTTCATTAATGAATATCTTGCATATATGCATACATATATATATGTATATGTAAGTCAGTAGCAGCAAGCTCATTAACATGATAATCACAGAACATTAACAGTACAACAGTAACAAAACAAAACAGCAGCAACATCAACATTGCGTCTCACATGTAGCATGAATAAATATTGTAGCACATGCAACAAGTCGCTTTACATTGAAATATCCAAATGTTCACAGGAAATCATCAAAATGTGCAAGCGCAGGTTGAATGTTCATATCCAATAAGACTTTTTGACACACACACACACAAGAGCAAACACAAGTGCACGCACTCGCTGCTCTTGTTTTTCTTGTTATTGTTTGTTGTTGCTACTGTTCATTTTGCTCTCTTGGTGGTGGTTCGCTTGGGTGCCAAAGGGCAAGACTACGCGAGAGAGAGAGAGAGGGAGAGAGAGCGCGTCACTCACACAGTCACACATTCACAGCTGTATTGGCTCAGTCGCTTCGTTTGCCCCCTTCTTCAATTGTAATTTGTTTTTGTTGCTGTTGCTGTTGCTGCGTGCGGGGTTGCAAAGGCAAGAAAATCGAAAGCGCCATCGCGACGTCAGCACTGCAGGCGTTTGCTTTGGTCATTGCACAGTGGTTTGGGTGTAAACAATTGATCGGGCGCACAGATTACAAGAAGTACAAAAAACTTTGCGCGCCAATGGTTTGTGATAAATTCAGCTGTATATGTGTGTGTGTGTGAATTTACAGTTGTTCGCACATTGTACCACTGTGGCTGGCTGATGGTGACGACAAGCGGTTGAAAAGTCAAAGTCAAATCCAAGACATAAAAATAACAACAACAGCAATAAACTATGTACATGCCGTACATAAATACAAAATAGCAGAAAGCAAAACAAGTTTTCACTTTTATTTCTTTTGTTTTTATTTGAGTTACACAGCTCGCCTTGGGGGAAGGGTGGGGGGAGGGGGATCTGGCATTCATTACCAAACGGCGATTCAATTGCATATTGTTGTTGTTGCTGCTGCTGTGGCAAATTGTGGCCATAATGAATTGCATAAGCCGGAATGGCAAACGCAATCCGCCGCTTAGCCGCTTATGGTCAATTGCAAGCGTAAGCCAGAAAGAGAGAGAGAGAATCGCGCACTCTTAAAAAACAGGCTTATCACAGCGCGCAATTGAAATAGCACACAAAACATGACCATATAAAGCAAAGACGCATTCACAAATTCCCATTTGCGGCTAATCGACAACAAAAATCATTCAAAACAACAAAAATACAACAACAGATTATGATATGCAATCAAACATAGACACACACACACACGCACACACACACATGACACGCACCAAAGAAACTTTTACACTACGTACGGTACTCGTGATGTGTGTTGTTTCATTCATTCATTGAGCTCGCGCTCATTCTCACTCGCATTCTCATTCGCATTCTTTGAAGGCTATTGTTTTGAGTGGCCGTCGCGGCCTTGCCTTGTTTTTGTTGTTCCTCGCTAATTCAATTCCCATTTCCAGCGGAGTGGGAATGGCGTTGAATTAGCTCATTTGCTTATTATTGCTACACATTGCTAATTTTGGCAAATGTAAAAAGCACAACAAGCGAAAACGGGCGCGAGTTTGAGCTTGAGCTTGAGCGTGCGTCATTTAAGGCAATTGCGCTTTAGAAGTGCTCACACAAAACAACTGTTATAAACAATGCGAGTTGAAATCGACACAATAAGCGAGTGGGTTATGGGACGACAAAAGCTTGTGTATAAAAAAATTGGCGGAAGCAGTACAACGAAAGTATACAAATAGAAGTACGCGAAATAATGTGCGTACTCAAAAGTAATTGATGATAATCATAATGTGCGGGTTCAATTAATCAAACTGCAGATCAAACAATCTTTGGGGTTGATTTCACCCAAGACACGCTCCATCAATCATTAGCTGCTCAAATGCGCCGTTATACAACACACGATAAGTCCTAATAAGTTTCTTAGAGAAATAAAAACCCAGCTAGAAATTCATTGACAAAAATTCATATTGATATGAGCGGAGTGGAGTGCTTTCGAAAGGGCTCTTTCCCTCTCTTTAACACAAACGCACACACAGGCAACGAACTGAGCGCGCGGCCAGCATGTTAATCACAAGCACGAAGCAAAAGAGTCGCAACAACAACAAATATATGTACCTATACAACAGCAAAAGGCAAATACGAAAATACGAAACAAAATTAACTCGCCTGGCAACTGGAACTGGGAAACCGACGTCGCCGTCAACTTGCTGCCCTTTGCTCGGCGCCTGTTCAAATAAGTTTCAAATTTTGACAAATAAAACCATGGTTTTGTAATTTACGAGCGCTATTTTCATCAAGATTGAGCGGCAAACAGTTGAGTGGAGCAGTTCCCACGCCCATTATTCGCACTCAGAACCTGGAACGGGTTTCAGGACTCCAGCGCACCCGCTCGCTCGCTCACTCTATCTTTCTATCTCGGCTGTTTGTACTAGCATTTTTTTTGTGACTCCTTCATGGTGAGAATGCAATAAAAAGGGATTATGTGCAAGCATGTTAGGTTCGTGTGTTTGTGGGGAGTGTCGGGCGCTGCGAGAGGTTTGAGTGAACCGAAAGGAAGCTGCAACAACATCATCTCCCCGTCTAGACGTTTGATTACCGGCACACACAAACACACTCGCACTTACGCTCAGACGCAGCAGCAGCTCTGGAAGAAGAGGAAGCAGCACCCCGAGGCCACAGTGAAGTGAAATGTCATTAGATGGCCCCCAAATGAAATTTGCTTGGGCTGTTTTTTTATTGGTTAAGCGGATTTTAGGCGTTAATAATGGATACTTATTTCATTTTATCAGTTACATATTACAGCGCAATAAGAGAGAGATAGAGAGAGAGAGAGAGTTGCAGAGCTTTAAGGGGTTTGGTCCGCTTTAGTGGCCAGAATTTAATAAGGGGGGCATATGGAATTTTTTGGATTATATTTTTAATTGAAATATTTTTTTTAATAAAATTATTATTATTTGTATTCGTATTATTTCCTTATTATATTATCGAAAATTTGGCTTGGGATTATATATACTTAATAGTATCTTAGGAAAACAAGTATATGTGCTCAGACGGGTTTGAACAAAAAGTATTTTAAGTCAAGGAATTTGTAAAAAAAATGAAAGATATGTATAAATTCAAATTAAAGTAAAAATTAAATCTGTTAATAGAGGTCTTCATTCGGCAATCCTCACTTTACGTAAAAAGCTATAACACTTTTGTCGAATGTCCAATTATTTTTTTAAATTTCAATTGTTCACATATTAAATTTAATACATTTGCTAATAAAATTTGATATCAGAAATTGTACGGGTTGAATAAGCGTTCGCCACTAAATTGTTTCCTCGTGTAGAGATTTTTTATTTGTTTCCAAATTTCAAGTCTCTAGCTTTTATGGTTTCCGAGATACTTGATTTTATTCAGGCAAACACTGCTAAATCGAATCGGCTACACGTCCTGACCAGTACATGTTACATCTACTTGCAAAAAAACTAGTGTTTGCTTAAGTTAATTGACTTTCTAAGACTTAAATCAATAAGACGCTGCAAATTATTCACCAGTAGAATTTTTACCTGTCAACAGTTTTTCATCTATTTTTGTTGAAAATTAATAAATTTAATATGTGAAAGACGAATTTTTCTGATAAAACAAAAGTTTGAGGCTTTTCTTATATTTTATTAATAGCACAGGAGGGAACTCCCTCCCTATTCCACTTTTAACTCCATACGATTTTCACGTAATTCCCAATACAATCAAGCTCAGCAGATTTACATAAATTTCCCAGTGTAGAAGATGCCCCCTAATTTTTAATTCAATATTCATATAAGCAGCTGCTATAACGAACCCCATACGCAAAAGCAGCTTAAAGAACAAAGCCCTTGAAAAAAAGATAGGTAAAAAAACAAGTCTGTTATCTGATAATTTTCTTCTAGCTGGCGTAACTCATCTATTAAGGCGTTAACGATATGCCATGCGATTTCGTCACAGTGCATTAATCAGCATTGGGTTTCCATTGTTATTTCTTATTTTTTCCTTGTGCGCATTTCGAATCGAATCTTGCATCACTGTAAGCGATAAATGCATTCAAAGGAATTTCACATATAAGCAACCACTGTGCGCGCAAAGGGCAGGGAGAGGGAGGCTTGTCAAGGATGCCCCTGCAAAGGTCACACAATCGACACGTGTTAAGGGAGGGGGGCGAGAGCCTTGACTTTTGCACTCTTCTCCAATGTTTGCGACGGCCAAAAAGTAATCAAACGCTGCACTTAAAAAGAGACAACAAAAAAAGGCGAAAGACATAAAAACTCACCACGCCGCCAAATGCTTCAAGTGTCGTCGCCTTCTGGGCGTCCTTTTTATGCAGTGGTGAGTTGAGTTGAAACTGGAATTTTTCGACAGCGTCTTTGCCCGCTGCTTCTGTTTTGATTTCGTTGCTGTTGTTGTGTTGTTGCTGCTGCTGTATCGATGCTCTCAGCTGCTTGTGTTTGTATTGGTGTTGTTATGAGCGTGTGTTTTATAAATCCTTTTGTTTCGCCTGCTGCGTTTTGGCGCGCAATTTTCGTTGTCGCGCGAAACGCTTCTGTTGTTGTTGTCGCTATTTACATATCACGTTTTGCTGCTTGCCTAATACGAAACAACAGCTACAAACACAATAACAATAACAACAAACAAGCACACACACGCGTCCGTGAACCGAAAGGAAGCTGCGTCCGTTTTTTGTTTTTCCGCTGAATACGTTTAATTTTCTTTTCTTTTTTATTTTTTACTGATTGCAATTACCAAAGCAAATAAAACAATTTCAGTTTTTGCCGTTGTATTTTTTCCTTAGCTCATTTAAATGTGAAGCAAATGTTTGCTGGCTGTGGGGCTCCGACTCCGAGCGACGGCGACGCGTTGGCGACAATGAAAAGCGACGCGAAACCACGACGTCCGTCTCGTTTGCACGTTTTCAACGAACTGAGAGCCAGCAGCAGCAAAACAAAAACTCTCAGCGTCAAAGCAAAACAAGTAAATAGGCAGTGCGTTAGTAAACGTCGACTGGAGAATACTCTGTAAGCAGTTCATATTGAGCTGTTTTTACTTCTTCATTTAATATGTAATTTTTGCAGCGAGTCAGCGTTTATTTAAACTTATTTTTAATTTATAATATATAAATAATACATTTTTCAAAAGTCATTATAAAACGACTAGAATTGTGGGACATAATTTCGTAAAAAATAAACTAAATTATTTTGAAATTATGTGCATTCATGATAATAGGCAAAATATATGATGTTAATGTTTGGCTTACACATCGATTACATTTAATGAATGTCCATGAATTCAGGTTTTGTTTTTAAATCATTGTTATAAAACCTTTTATAATTTGGCAAAAATTTAGATCCGTAACATTTATTTTATTTGTACGGTCTTTACTTGTGTTGGTAATAATGATTAAATATATAATTTACAAAATATCCATAAATTATTGAATAACAAACGATTTAAAACTACCATATACTTCAATAAAATACGAGTTAATTAATAAATACACAATACATTTTCGAAATATAATACAATATAATAATACAAATTTCAAAAATATCTGCAATGTATTAAAAGGTTATACAATTTTTGCGTAGTTGCGGCATACCAGCCTGAAAGCAGTGTAACTGTGCTAGCAAACGCTGAAAATACCAAAAAATACTGGAGAGCGAATGCAACTCTGCACAGTATAGAAGCCACCACAAATTTTATACACAGACCTTAATTATTATTATTATTGTTTATGCGTCGGTCGGCGCAACAACAACAAACGCTAGCAAAGACGGAAACAACGAGCAAAGCGCGACTCAGCGAAATTAGCCATACATATACGTGTTTGCATAAATGTGTGTGTGAATCGTTGTTGCTCCAAATAAAAACGGCTGCGGATGAGTTGAACAGAGATTAATGCAAGCGGAAACAGCAGTTTTGCAGGGTGCAAAGTAACAACAACAATGCGACGGGGCTCGGATCAGGAGAGGCTGCTCGATGAGGAGCAAGGGGAGCAGCAGCAGCAGCAGCTATCGCAACAGCAACAGGAGGGAGATGACCAAATGCTCGGCGGCTTCGTGCCCGCCTTCGCGCCACAGTACAACCTCGACGATGACGAACGCTGCTTGCTCGAGCGGCCACAGGACGAACTGGTGCAGCTGACGAACGCGCCCGCGGCGGGCGCCGCTCTAACGTACTGCGTCTTCTACCTGCTCGGCATTGGCACGATGACGCCGTGGAACTTTTTTGTGACTGCTGAGGATGTAAGTTGCACCCCCAATCCCCCATCCCCACCCCCTTCAACCCCTTCATGCTGCATAATTAACAAACGTCGCATTCTAAGGCGTTTCTTATCTCCGTTTTGGCATTGTGCCTTTTATTTATTTTTATTTTTATGGTTGTTGTCTTTGCACCCGTTCTCGTTCTCGTTCTTGTTGCTGTTGTTATCGTCTCTAGTTTTCTTTGTTTGAGCTAATTCTGTTGAGTCAGCTCTCCCCTCATCCATCAGCAGGTTGCTCAATTCAGACTCTGTATACCCTGTAAATATTACGATATGCGAGGATTGCAAAGGAGCAGTAGCAGACAATATAAGAACTTCCTAAATTGGGAGTGTTGTCCAAAAAACAAAATCTGATTATTTTTATAGAGTATGGTATGGTCGTCCCCATTCGTTCATTAGCTACTAGCTGCGAACCCGAATCCATGTTTGCTTATTGTGTTTTTTTTTTTAACTTTTGAAAAGAAAAACATTGGAAGACCTATGAAATAAATTTAAAAAGTATAATTATATCATTTAGTTTTCGGAAATTAAACTGAAAAACCGAGTATCCGGGAACGAGTCCCAAAAGGGTAGTTTATATGAGTAGTGTAGTAAATTAATAGTTTATATCTTACATCTTATTTATATAATACTAATAATATTTATAATCGTAGGTGAGTTGCCCAAGGGCCCAGCTTTTTGGGTAACTGATCAATGGGGACAGAGTTCGAACCCCAGGCCAGTGTAAGGATGTATTGTTGGTTTTGGTTTTGGTTATAAGATTAATTTGTAACATTCTATTTAATGTCTAGTATATCGCAGGGTCGTTTGTTTTGTCGAGTGATCACTGTATTAATTATGAACAGTACGAGGCAAGTCGATCTGGCCAATCTAGTGCACCATCAAAGCCAAAGAATGTCGATTCTCCTGTGCTATAGTTTTTAAAATTGTAATAATCGGTTTCTGTTTCTGTTTTGCGCCTGTTTCTCGAGAATATCTCAAAGATAAAGTGAGCAAGAGCGAACAACTTGTTATGCAGATTTTGTATTGCAAACAGAGACTCTATATATTTAATATATATAATACTAAGACATGCTTAAAAGTACAATATAAAAACGCACAATAAGCACAAGATATTTGAGCAATTGGGCATCAAAGAGTATTACGTAGTCGGTCAATCTTGACCCTTGCACTCGCCTATTTCTAATCCGCTTTCATTCTCCGTTTGGCGCAGTATTGGAAATACAAATTCCGCAACACGACGCTGAACGGGACGCAGTCCGAGGAGGAGCTGACGCCGCTGCAGAGGAGCTTTACGTGCGATCTGACCCTGACTGCGACGATATCGGGCACCACGTTCCTGCTGCTGAACGCCGTCTATGGCCATCATGTGTCGCTGCGCGCCAAGATGCTGGGCACGCTCGGCACCATCCTCGTGATGTTCGGGGTCACCACGGGCTTCGTCGAGGTCAACACGGACGCGTGGCAGGAGCAGTTCTTTCTCATCACGCTGATCGTTGTGGTCTTACTGAACAGTGGGTGATATTAATTAATATAAGATATATTAATTATATAATTATATTAATTATAATATTAATAATATAAGATATATTAATTAATATAATTTGCTTTTGTAGTTTCCGCTGCGACCATGTCGGGCGCCCTCTACGGCGTCGCCGGCCTCTTTCCCTCGGAGTACATGACGGCCGTGGTTAGTGGCCAGGCGTTGGGCGGCATTCTCACGGCCCTGGCATTTATTTTGGTGCTCGCCTTCGATGCGGGCCCCTCGGCCACCGCCTTTGTGTTCTTCATAATGGGCGCCCTGCTCATCTTGTTCTGCATTGTTTGCTACTCGGTTATGGCGCGCCAGCCGCACTTCAAATATTATCTGGAGGGCGGCGATAAGTTCAAAGTGATTAGCGCGGTGCCTTCGCACAGTCGCAGCGAGGAAACGGGCGTGCCCCTCGAACCGATTCTCCACGAAGTGCTCAGCAAAATCTACGTACAGGCCGTCTGCCTCGCCGTGCTCTACGCCACCACACTCTCCGTCTACCCGGCGGTCACGGTGCTAATGCAGTCCGAGCATTACGCCAGCCACACCCAGTGGAGTGGTATGGGATAATCTCTTTGTATCATGTTTGACTTTCTGCTGACTGACTGATTCATTGACTGACTTGCTGATCAATTCACAAATTGATTGAACGGCACAAATTACAAGACTTGATTTGCTTTTGCATTGTAATTTAATTAGGCACATTGTTAATTTCATTCCCGTTGGGTGGAATGTTTGGTCAGAATTCTTGTTAAATAAGCATTTTTTAAAACTAAAAATCATAGGCAAAGACTAGTTTGTACAGAAAGCATTGGATATGACCATGACAAATATACTATATGGGGTCTAAAATGGCTCCTTTTATGGGTTACACATTTCGTGATAGAATAATAATGCCCTATGCAAAAGTATAAAGAAAATTAAAACTAGTTCTGCATATAGAAGAAAATATATTTCGAGTCTCCGGCATTCACCTAGTCACCCTGATCAAGCATATATCGTTATGTTGTCGGACATGCCTCATTATCAGGCATCATTATACCCATGTTTAATGGCTGTAGGGTATGAAAAGTGACTCATTACATATGTAAATTACTCATCGCTTTGACTGTTGTTTGTTATGCAATGCCAGCAAATAAAACGTACTGTTTACTGATGTTTCTTTTATTTCAGATATTTATTACCTGCCCGTGGTGAATTATTTGTTCTTCAACTGCGGCGATTACTTCGGCAGGCTGATTGCCGGCTGGCTGGAACGACCCTCGAATCAGCAGACGACGCTGCTGTGGACCGTGGTGCGCGTGATCTTTGTGCCCTGCTTCCTGTGCTCCAACAGCGCCGAGCATCACTTTCTGCCCACGCTGGTGCAGCATGACCTCACCTTTATGGCCATGATCATTGTCTTTGCGCTGTCTAACGGCTACCTGACCAACATTTTGCTCATAATGGCGCCGCGGTTAGTCCTCACCTTATTTACTGTCCCATTTAAGCAGACTCTAATTTTGTGTTTATCTTGCAGAAGCGTCAAGCAGCACGAGAAGGAGCTGGCATCCTCGATAATGGCCGCCTCCTTGAGCGTGGGCATGGCCATCGGCTCGCTGCTGAGTTTGGCATTTGTGCAAATGCTGTGATCGTCGTCTCGTAACCCTGCCGGCCTGAATGGTGCCTTAGAACGCTTTGTTTATGTTTTATACAATTTGATAGTTAATTATATATTTTTTACAACTAACCAATGTCCAATTTTGTGTCCCTGAAACCTAATGCTCCGAATTTGCCAATGTCTGTAAGACTTTTACATATCAAAACCAAAATATGTTTGTGTCACTTTTAAACAATTGTGTTTTTAAGCCTGTAAGTTTTAAAATGTGGTTGTAATTGTTCTCAATTTTTATTTTTATATGTGTATTGTCGAACGAGGAGATAAATCAAAAATAAAGTTAGTTTCCTTTAAGGTAATTCTGTTTGTTCAACGTTTATTTAGTTATTTGGTTTCTGCAGATCACAACAACAATGTGGATTAATTCGATTTAAAGTTAGGTTTATTTTTGTTAATGCATAATTTAGGTTGAATTTCAACAAATGAACTCCATTGCAATTATGTGTGTATGTATTGTATTGACATTGACAGCTTGAACATTTAGTTTTGCAAATTACATTAATTATTTTTCTTATTTAATTTCGCCCTGTGCTCATTCAGTAAAACTGCATTGAAAGCTTCAAATTTAAAATTTAACTGCCGCCGCATTGCCAACTAGCCATTGATCAGTGAATTGGCAATGCTGCGCTCCTTCCCACGATTCTCACGTGTGGCCAACTGCACTTAACGCATTTGCTCATAAAGTTGCATTGGGTATAAAATGTAGAGCTGAAACTTTTCTCAACATAGTTTAGCTAATATTTTAAGATCTCCAAATTGTTAACTCAAAGAAATTTCGAGTTTAGATTTTTGAATCAAACATTAAAACTAAGTTGATATTGTCAGCATCATAAAAAAGTTCATTAACAGTAGATCAGATCGCTGCTTTTTTTCAATATTTCTTTCAATATTGCGCAAACTCGTCGTTCGTATGTGGAGTAAAGAGAGTCCAATGTGAGCCGCCGCCATTTTGTTTTCTTTGTTCCTTTAAGCTTTCAGAAATGCGCTCGTGACATTTAGTGTTGCAAAACGCATACACTCATAGACACAGGGCGTTTCAAGATTTTAAATTCACATTTAATTGCTATTTTCATTAACTCGAAGGTATTTTAGTGCATAATTGTAAAATGTAGTATGCGTTTTGTTTGTGTTTGTTTAACATTTTTAAATTCTGCTTGACATTTAGAGATCGTTTAAAACTGTAAATGTTTAAAGTGTTAACAAGGGGGGTCTTTGTAATCCTTTCTAAACATTTAATTAGCTACATATTTACGTGTATTTATGTGTTTAATACTTCTGCACCAACAACTTCCGTTTGATGCCCGGGGAATTTTCTAACCATATTCAATAATAACATTCAATTTCTTTTGTTTTCTTTTTTGGTTTTTCATTTTCGGGCCTAAATCTCTTTTTTGTTTTGGTGTTAAACACCGTTTTTGCTTTTTGTTTTACTTTTCGTAATCTTTGGGGTTTTTTTTGTTTATTTTGTTTTTGTTTTTGTTTTTGTTTTTACTAAACGCACAACAACGAATATTATTGATAAAAGCTTGTCTTGAAAAGAAAATTGGGTGCATGCAGGAAAAGGAAAATGAAAAGCTTTGCAACTGCAACACTAATATCAATAACAACAACAGCAACAGCAGCAACAACACACAGATACAGAGTTATTTATGCTTATGGACATATGTACATACAACACCAAAAACTATTGGATAAATATTTATTTATTTATTAATTTTTTTGAATGCCCAATTTGAGTTCAGTTTGAGTTCTACTATTATTGAATCTGGGGTCCAATTAGATTGTTACACATATAACATACACATATAGAAAATTCTGACGCCAATTTTCCACTCCAGTTCCACACAATTGCGTGGAAAATGGATGGTTAAAAGCAGCGATATAGACATTCAATAGATAAAACAAAAAAAAAAACAACATCAACAACACACACATACTTATATATTGTATTCGCCTATTTTTTTTTCTCGGGATGGTAGAGGGATTTGGGGGCTGGGTGGGGCGTGGAGAATATAATTGCTTGTCGCTATTTGTAGAATTTTTGGGGTTAAGAACAACATCGAGTGTTATGCTACATACACATACAAATTACAACATCAACTTGGAGAGGGGGCTGGGGCGGAGGGGTTCTTGGTCATATGTTCCTCAAATTGTCTACGCGAGTAGCTTCGGAAAGTATTTTAGCATAGGAAATTACAACATCTAAGGTGGTTCTGCCGTCCAGTGAAATGTTCTTTCAACTTGTTGAATTTTCATCTTATTTGTTTTATTTGTTTTTTTCATAGTTTCTTTTTGATTTTCCTCATTACTTGCATGCACACACATATATGTATATGGTAAAGAGATTTTGTGGGCCGCACGTACGATTCGTAGTGCTGAAATTTTGGATTTCGTTACAAGGCAGCTTGGGTTTACCTAAAAAAATCATAGTAAGTCTGGTTACAACACAGGATCGCTGATCAGCAAATAATATTTTTTTTTTTTTTTTTGTTGATTGTCGCTAAAAGCGCACACAGTTTGGCACAGTGCAGCTCAAACTGTGAGAACGCCATTTTATTTTTCTGGTATTTGGTGTTGTAGGTTGTGCGTCTTCTGTGTGCGTGTGCGCGCGTGTGTGTGTGTGCGTGTGCGTGTGTGTGTGCGGGTTTGTGCGTTGGGTTGAAGAGTGTGCCAGAAATCTGAAGAGTTAACCAAAAAGGAGCTCTTAAATAAAAAACAGTTCGACAGCGAATATTTATTAGAGCCTGGTTTAAATACTTAACCAAACAACTAAAAAGAATCGTAAATTTAGTGACTAAAACAAGCATAAATAAATAAATGTAAATGATGCCTAGAAAAAGCCAAACAAGCAGAATTGACTAAAATAATGTTGGCATAGACTTGTGCTTCCTCTCTCTATATTTCACTATGCGCGAGATTCGTTTCGCAAAATTGTGCGAGAGCATTTAACAAATAAAATATATATTTATATATATATTTTTTATATATATGTTTATAAATTATTGATGTACAACTAAAGTTGATATAAAAAGTAATACACACAACCACATTTAATAGTAGAAATTGGAGCAGGTGACGCGGCTTTACTCTCTGGCCACATCACATAACCTCAAAGTTAAGAGTGAGGTTAGACTTTTTCTGTTTCTAATTACCTTCCTCATCTAATGCTTTTGTTTGTTTTTATTTTACTTTTTTTTTGTTCAATAAATTATATTGTTTATGTATAAAGGTTTAGACACTCAGAATTTCAGCGTAGTTCGAATAGGAAGAAACCGTAAGGTTTAGAGATAGAATAGAATTATTGTAAGTATCTAGAGATAAACATATGAGTCATTCACATACATAATAAATACACCGACTATTACAGTTACACTACGTAGACATATAGTACATATATGGTATATAAATATATGTGCGCGAGAGTACAGCTAGTTTGTTCAGTTGGAAAACGCGTTTCCCGTTGTCCGCGTAGTTACAGTTACAGTTACAGTTACAGTTACAGTTACAGTTATTTAGATCTATAAAACTAATCGCTACGAAGACTTTTTGTTTTTTCCTTCTCTTTCCCTCTGTTTTTTCTTTTTGTATATTATTTTTTGTGTTGCCTGTGTTTCTTTTGCTTTTGCTTTTGTTTTCCTAACACAACTGTCGCGAATACTGAAAACTGAAGAGCAACTTTTCGCTATTCGATCCTGCCCGATCCCGTCGCATTTTACGTCTTCATCTCCGCCGTAATGCTGTTGTGCGACTTGGCCGGCGATATGGCCAGGCCAGCACCACCGCCGCCCACAGCACCACCATCCAAATTGAGTGTGAGATTATTGCCAGAGATTGGCCCGGAACCGCCGCCAGCAGCCGCCGCCCCAGAACAGCCAAGATGGTGGGGCCCGTGGAAGAGCACCAGGAAGCCGTTGTTGGAGACACAGCTGCGAGATTCCGCGTCCTTGTCGAGTATTTGACGTGCCTGGCGAAATGGGGAAAGCGTTGTTAGCAAGAGAACAAGAAGATATTAATTATTCATAAGCCAGGTTGCTTAAAAAGTTGATACGTTTTTAGATAGTTCTAAAGAAATGCTAAAGATGTTTTCCGAAATATAAAAATTTGTATATTTTAGGGAAAGTAAAAAAATTATATTAAAAATTAATAACAAATGCGTATCTCTGCTGCAAAACTAAAATAATTTGTCGATAATATGCATTTGTTATTTTCAATAATACTTTAAATGCAGATTCAATCTAGAGATTTTTAATCTGGCAAAATTTGGTCTATCTAGGTTTCAAACTGAGGAAGATATTTGTATTTTTGAGATTTGTCACGCCAGTACCAGCGAGTATATATTCCAATTCTCTAGTCGCTGCTTCAATAGCTAGAAACAGACGGACGGAAATTGTAGAAACCTAAAATACTTCTTTCACTTCGAGAACGAGTTTAAATATATTAAAATTCGTTTTAAAAAAATGTATTTCTTTTCATGCTTTACTATTCCGATGCATTTTTTGACAATTTTTGACAAACATTTTTGCAGCATAAGAAATTTCAGATATATTTTGAGTCCAAAATATTTTCAAAGGAAAGTCAATTGCACAGCGATTGCTCCTATAGTTAATTAGCTAAAGTAATAGCTTCATAAGCTGGGCTAAGTATTTTAGAAACCAACAAGTTTTTTCCAAGAACTCAACGTTAATGAGATTGTCACTATATCAACTGAAAGAGACTAAGACACTCCGATTACTGATCAGCAGCAGATCAGCAGGAGATCATTTGAATCGGGTATTTGAGTCTGGTGCTCTGTCGAGGCATGGCAAAGGGGTCGTCACGCACCTTGGAGCGATGCTCGGCGAGCGCATTGCGCACCGCGTCGTGCTGCTTCTGGAGCTCGTCCGTGCGCTTGTCGAAGGTCTGCTTGAGGCGCACGCGCTCCGCCACGCCGCGCTCCACCACGGAGCTGGCCACCTCGCGCTTCATTCTGTGCAAGGAGAAGATGTGGAGTTGAGTGTGAGTGGGTTGGGGGCAGGAGCGATCGCGCGCTTACCTGACCAGCTCGTCGCGATCTCTGTGCACGGTGGCCAGATTCTTGACCTCGTTGCGGCGCGCCTCCTGCAGCTGATGCATCACCTCGCCGGTGACCTTGTCGAGGGAGGCCTTCAGCTGTTTCATTTGGCTGGTCTGCGAGTTCTTGAGCACCTTGTCGGCGGCGGTGTAGATGGCCTCGTGGTACTTCTCCTGCAGCTCCCGATACTGTGTGGTGTACTCGCGGCACGCGTAACGCAGCCGGGTCTCCTGGGTGCCCTCGAGGCTGCTGGAGGCGGCCTCGTCGCCCAGCTCGCCGGCGCCGGCGCTCTCCTCGCTGCTGTCGCCCAGATCGAGGGGGCACGGCGGCACCTCGACGCCCGGCTCGCTGTACGGAGAGAGACAATTACTAATTTCAATGGCGTCATCTGGCAGTGGCCACACTCCCAAAGCACGGTCGCCCGCCGGCCACTTACAGGCTCTTGT
This sequence comes from Drosophila robusta, assembly GCA_035043565.1. Taxonomy (NCBI): domain Eukaryota; kingdom Metazoa; phylum Arthropoda; class Insecta; order Diptera; family Drosophilidae; genus Drosophila; species Drosophila robusta. The sequence continues at coordinate 2,288,563 of JAWNMW010000583.1, read as the reverse complement.
TGCTGAGACGCTTCACCAGCTTGTTGGTGATGGTGAACTTGGGCTTGCGGCCGCCATCGAGCAGACTCGTCTTCTGGCCGGCGATCTTGAGCTTCTCCTTGTCGTGCTTTTTGCGCAGCGACTCCAGCTTCTTCTCCATCTCCAGGCGCTTCTCGCGCACCGTCTTGTGCTCGAGTATCTTGTCCAGCGGCTCGGCCAGCACCAGATCCACATCGAACTGCGACGACTCCGCCTGCCGCGTCGACATCGCCGCCGACTGATCCTGCGAGTGCTGGTGCTGTATGCCCATCGCCGCCAGGGAGTAGCTATCGTCGTTGCGTGCTCCGTCGGTGCGATCCGACTGCAGCTCGACGCTGGTGGCGGCCGCTATCGAGATGCTCGGCCGGTGCTTGGGCGAGGTGGCTTCCACCGGGCGCAGCTCCTTCTTTTGGCCACCTACTTGGACGAAAACGACTGGAGGATCAGAGACAATCGAGCAGAGAGCGAAAGAGGAGTTGGACATAGCGAGAGAGAGCCGGAGAGAGAGAGATAGAGAGAGAGATAGAGAAAGAGAGATAGAGAGAGAGAGAGTCGGCGCGTAAAAGGGGAGCAGTCGGAAACGGGTTGGGGACAGGGCGCGGGGGTTTTTGGTGCAGTTTGTGTGTCCGTCAACCGTTTTGTGTGTTGGTGGTGGTGTGTGTATTTTTTGTGGGTTGTTGGTGGTGGTGGTTGTGGTGGTTTTGGTGGTGGTGGTGGTGGTGGTGGTGGTGGGTGCGTGTGCGTTTAACCAAATCCAAAATCCAAAAGTTTAACCGAAAGTTACATGACATACAAAAGAAAAGTAGAAAAGAAAGAAAGTAAATTAAAACGCAACTCGAATGCTACGGATATCCTTTGGAGCAGGTCCTTTCGCCAGACAGGTGGGGCCCGACAACAACAACTTACACGACTTGGACAGATCCTCATCGGCATTGGCCACCGCATCCGTTTCGTCCGTCAGCACCGAGAGCTGAATGTCGCGCTTCTCCAGCTCGCTCTGGTACTTGATGGGATTGGCCAGGGCCTCCGCGAAGTTGGAGAGATCGTCGGGCACGTAGTCCTTGACGACCACGCACAGGAAGAGCGAGGCGAGCGCAATCGGCTGGCCGACCTCGGAGCGCAGATTCACGTGCCGATAGCCCGGACAGAGCCCGATCACGGGCAGGACACGGTGGCCAATCAGCTTGCCGCCCTCCTCGTACGCCGCAATCCGGATGCTGGCCAGCTCCGGCAGCACCACCTTCTTGAACACGAACGGGTCCTCGTCGTAGACGGGATTCATGCCGTTGTCGCGCACCGTCTTCGTCCGGAACTTCTTGCGCACCGTGTCCGCCGGCAGGCCGTACATGTCGACCTCGACGAAGGTGTTCACGCGCTTGTCGGTGAGAAACTGGCCGGAGAGCACCGTGATGGACACGGTGCCGGCGATGATGCCGTCGACGGTGCTCTCGGCGAATGGATCGAGGCGACGGTCCGAGCGCCGCATGAACTCCGGCTTCAGCAGATAGCCGGAGCGGGCGTTGTACTCGAAGATGCCCAAATTGAGCTGCATGGCCAGGTCGAGCGTCTGGAAGTTCAGCGCCACCAGCTGACAGCCGGCGTTCCAAAACAGCTGCGGCATAAAATTGGAGCTATCGAAGCGCGTGCCCGCCGGATAAACCCGCGACAGCTGATGCTTGTTGTAGTTGACGAACTCAATGGGCCGCTCCTTGAGCAGCGTCGTCGCCTGCTTCTCATCGAACGAGGACATCTCATAGCAGCGGTTCTTCTCTGTCGGGTCAGGTCAGCAGACATTAGCATTTGCCAGCTGGCATTTGGGACCTGGCTGTACTTACTCTCCGCGTTCTCGAACGAACTGAAGTGTATGGGCTGCACGTAGTTGACCAGCGCTGAGATCTCGGCGCCCGCCTCCGTCTCCTTTTGGGCCTTCTCCGGCGGCGGCTCGTTGCCGCTGGGCAGACTGGGCGTTGTGTTCGGCAGGGATTCGTCGTCGCTGGAGCTGTCCGAGTCCGACGAGCCGGTGCTGTCCTTTGAGCTCTGGCGTATTTGCTAAAAAATAAAACTTCTTAGTTCTTGTCAAATCTGAAAGCTTAATTGAATAATGAAAATTGGGATAATTTTTTTAAATTCTAGATACTTAAAATTGGGTTTAAAGAGTACTCAGAGATACCTTGCACCAGCTGCTGTAACAGGCACATATTCGAACTTTGTCTTTATATTTTTATTCTTTAGATTATAACCCTCCTTACCTAATTTTAATGGGTAAAGGGCTCTGGCGTATTTGCTAAAATATAGAATAACTTCTTAGTTCTTGTCAAATCTGAAAGCTTAATTGAATAATGAAAATTGGGATAATTTTTTTTAATTCTAGATACTTAAAATAGGGTTTAAAGAGTACTCAGAGATACCCTGCTCCAGCTGCTGTAACAGGCACATATTCGAACTTTGTCTTTATATTTTTATTCTTCTCATTATACCCCTGCTTACCTAAATTCAATGGGTAAAGGGCTAACAAATAATTTCAATTTTTAAGAATATTTCCCATAATGTGCAGGTAATTATAGCTTTCGTGACTTTAATAATATTTTATACATTTTGCGTTTGCACTTTATAAATGAAAAAATAACCTGAGAGATTATCAATAAACCTATTAGACCTACTTTTTTAAAAATTCCCATTTTTAGATTTAAGACTTTAAATTTATTGAAAGAATTAATTAAAAGTTATTAAATCGATAGGAGATCTATCATAATATATAATATAATATTTTTTCATATGAGTTAGCATGGGAGTTGTCAAGAATTATATGCACACAGTATAACAAATATGTATTTGGAGTGCGCTTAAATTATTGGCCGACATTATGTGACTGGGTGCAAACTTGTGTTATTGGATATTCACAGAAGCTGAGGGCCCGAGGAGGGCTTAACTGTGCGCGTAGCTGCCAATGTGAAAGCTTTTATAATGCCGTATTGTTATCGCTGCAACAGATCTGACAGCCGGAGAGGCGGACAGCCGGACGGAGTCATTGGGGTCGGTGTCGATAATGCGAGCAGCGCATAATGGCAAGAAAATGGCGCAGATTGTGTTTCCGCCACAAGCAAGAGGAGCAGGACCTGCAGGACTCCGTACGATGGCCGTGCATGTCGATTTTTCATTGCACATATATCCAGAGAGTTCACAACGACAACTACGGCGCAACAGTATCTATCCCCCCCCCCCCCCCCACACACACACACACACACCCCCATTCAGCTTTGTGCATTTTCCATTTTCCATTTTTCGTCTCGATTCGCATCACATTCACGTCATTTTCAATCGATTCGACTTTCAGAGCAACCCCCTCCCTCCTCCCCCTCGACCGCATCTCATGTGGCTAATGAGCCCAAAATGCAACGCGTCTGTGTGTGTGTGCGTGTGTGTGTGTGTGCGTGTGCGTGTGCGTGTGTTTGCTGTGCGTGTGTTTGGACAGCTCGGGGCTTTGGCCACAGCGGAAGAGCTGCCATTAGCTTAAATTTGCGAAATTGTGGCCCCGAAGCTCTTTGACCGTTGGTGGCCAAGAGGCCTGTTGGCCTGGTCAACTGCGACCACCGCCCAGCGAAATCATGAATAATTATGTGTGGCAAACTGGCCAATTAAATTAATGTGCATAATGCTCATGCGGCTAACACAGCCATTAAGCCAGGCACTCGTCAAGGCAACGAAGTCCATTATGAAGAATTGTCTTTAGATGAACTTAATCTTAAGCAATCTTAACTATAATCATGAAGTTCTGGGAAATTCAATTAAAATTCTCATTTGGCTTTCGAATGCAATTCGATAACTTTCAACAAAATTGCTCGGCGTTGCTATTGGCAGCTCCATTTCGACAAGCTGGCAACGAATTACCTGTTAATTAGAAACATGTCCTTTGTACAAACTTTATTGTGCTGTTGTTGTTGTGTCCGGTGGGCATTTGATTTCAAGATAGCAGCGCTGTAATTTCATAAATTGATTTTTGATTTCACACGAAAACCAGCTAGCAACCAGTGAAAAAATTGCAGTCGGGTAGACGACATTTGAAAAATAAATGTTGGGATTATTTTTTCTATTGCAATTTAAGAAACAAGAAGAACTTTCATCGGGTTTCTTATTTTGAAAGAATTTTAAAAGTGAAAGCAGATAATTCCCCTCTTCTCTACGAAAGGGATTTATTCACATGTTTATATATAGAATAAGTAAGCAATGAGCTTAATTATTGCTTAATTATTAAGCTTAGCTTGATTGAAAAGCGTTTACATACGAAAAAAAGACGTGAGCAAATAAATAATAAATTGTTGTTGCATGCATATGAATGCTTTTTCTTCCAATGAAATTTAATTAAGATTTCAGCTGCCAAAGTACTATTTCCACTTAGGTGTGCCGTAGTTTTTAAAACCACTCGCGCGATAAAGAGCTCAAAAAGTAAATGTCACCTCTCTAGTTAATCGAGCCAGTAACTTTTTGCGTTAAGTTCAGTTCGGTTTATAGAAAGTTGTTTAAAGTTTAAGCTGTCTTGCCAACGTTCAAGCAGCAGCTAAGCTGGCTGTTAGCATTCGCAGATAATTCTTAGAGTGGGGCTAAGCTCCGACAAGCGCTGCCTATCCACAATGAAGCTTTAATCCGCCCAAGACGCCGCAGTCTGTTGAAAAGAGTTTTTACCGCCATCGTCGTGAACTGAGGGGGGAACTCTTTTTCTGGTTTACGGTTCGTTGACTGGCACTGGCCATCGGGCAGCTCTCGAATTCATGCGTTTATCCGGCTGCTCGCACATCCGTGTGGGTGTTGTCATTACGACGTATGTAAACTGGGAGCGTAAACACAGCAGCGATGACAATCAACATCAAAAACAACAACCGGAATACTCTTGGAGAGCACCCCCAATGGAGAGGGGGGTGGGCGAGAGGGGCGCTTGGGGGCAGACAAGCAGACAAATCAAGCGAGTCCTGCGGAGTCGAGAGGCACCAAACATCGCAAATAGTGGAACGTGTGCTGCTATTAAATGCAATTACAGGCATGCCATGGCCACGCCCACGCCCACACGCACACACACACACGCACACACACAGGCACACACACTTATTTAACATATAAACTTACTTGCAATGGCGGCGCATGTCCTCCGCCAGCTCCGCTGACAATGTCGCCATTTGCGGCGCCTGTCATTGTGCGTCCTGCTGCTGCGGCCCCCTCGTCCTGCGCTGCGGCAGCCACTTGTTGCGCATTGGCAGCTGCTGTGGCCGCCTTGGCCGCCGCATCCACTGCAAACACAAAAACATTGAATCAAATGTAGACCCAAATCAAATAGCGAATTTGGCGTTGAGTGTGCTAGGCCTGCAGTTACTCTGCAATTTACATTTTAATGCACTTGATCATACTCATATATGTAATATAAGCAGTTTTTTAATTGGTGAGTTTTTTTTTATTTAAATGCAATATCAGCTAAATTATTAAATTGTTCATCTTACAGGTGAAACATCTTCGTTTCATCCAGGAAAATTGCTTTTAACTCCCCAAAAGTGAGCAAATATTGTTGCAATAAATTAAATGACAAAAAGAAAAACATGTGCAGGGTATTCACAGCATAACCTTTGTTTAACAGGACGGACAAAATCTTCTTGAAAAAACTTTTGTGTTGATTGAGGAATCTTCACAAGGTTTTTAGGTTATGTGGAAGAGATGATGCCAATAGTTTATTTAAGCAAACCAAGACTGGGATGTAGAAAGACAGTCGGATAACTGGATTTAAATATTATTTTTAAATATGAATGAATAATAATATTTTTAAATACTAACTTCAATCTTTAAACTGCAAACTGTGCACTCTCACCCCTGTATGTAGAGGGCATGCCGAATATGTATTCAGCAGCATTGCCTACATTTTTGTAACATGTCAAACGAAAAGCTTTTAAAGAATCGTTGTGCCCCTAATGCAATATGTGTAATAAAATAAATTAATCGCATTAGGTTGGCAATAGCGGCCAGGAGACAGCTCTGAGCTGAGGCGTTGGCTGCGCCAATTGGCGAATTGCGCTTGGGATTGGCTTGGGGTTTGGGGCGGGGTTGCGAATGCGACTGCCAGACCATATTCAACTGGCAATGGTCGTAAAACTGCGGAGCACAGCTCAACCGGGAACTGGCTGAGTTGCTCCCAGTTGGCTGCGCCGGCAGCGGGGCGACTGCGGCGTCGACTGCGACTGCAGCCAGTGGCAAAAGTCATTTGCATTTATAAATTGGCTTTTTGCAATTCATGAGCAAAATGTCAGCTCACTGCGGGGCGGGGCAGAGTGCCACAAAATGGCGCAGAATGTGCAGTTGTGCATGCAAATGGATCCTGCAGGACTCGCTGCACACAGCGTCACCGGCGGCTGTGGCCCATTAGCCAGGACACCAACCAGACGACTAAATACATTTATATGCAAAGCACTAATAAAACTTTATATGAGTGCACATGAAACGGCAGCCAACTCCTCGAAGTGCTTCACAACATATGGCCACGATTTAAGGATATTGATTCGAGCCAAATATTCCTGAGCTCAGCGACATGCATTATTCAGACGATTGTCCACAACTTCTTCAAACGATCTTCTTTTATGCAAAGAATATTATAATTCCGTTGCGCAATCTGTAAAGGCAGGAGCAGGAGCTTTGTGCCTCAAACAAGAAAACAATTCAAACGAATGCTTAGGTAAAATCTTAAAATTGTTTGCACTAATCTCGATCAATGATAAAGTAATTTATAGAGAAAGAAAAAATTCATTATTTCCAATTTTAACTAATTTAGCTAAAATACGAATTATCATACTTTGTAAAAGACCTCTTAATTTGAATAAATAAAAATTCAATAAAAATTAAATTTTAGTTTGGTAACTAAATTATAGCTTTTCATTTCGAAGTCTGGTATAAACTGACGATTAAATAAATTTTTTTGTTGTTACATCAGTAACAGTCAAAAGTTGATTTTTGTTAGAAATTTGAGATTTATTTCAATTTGAATATATTAATTTGCATTGTTTGCTACTTGATGCTTTATATAATGTTAGTTTGGGATAGTTTGGGTCGTAGGGCATTTAGTTTTTGTCAGCTGGGAATTAACTATTTTCTATTCTTTTATGCTTGGTTTATCTACTCGACGCAGCGGCCTTCAAATTGAAATAATTTTTAACAACCGAAATGCCATTGTTTGTCCTCTAGGAAGCGAGTTGAAAACTGAGATAATCCACGCCCTGCGTTCATTCCAAAAGTCAAAGCACAATAAACAACAGCTGCGTGTGTGGAGCTCATTTACATGTGCCAGAGGACAGAGAGGGACATGGAGTCAATGCTGTAACATATACAACGGGCAACGGGCAACGGGATAATAATAAAATAATAATAGTTACTCAAACAAAAACAACTAAAACAATAACATTGCCAGCAGTTACGCACACAATATAAAAACGAACATCACATTACGTATACGCCGTGTGGCACGTGGCCAAGAGTTGCACCGAGTCTCACCTGAGTTGGCCGTTGTAAGTTTATTGCTGGCAGCTGGTGTGCCCTGGCTCATTGCCGCCGATGGCTTCTTGTGATGATGGTGATGGTGATGATGATGCTTCTTCTTGTTCTTGATAATGATCTTGCGGCGCAGCATCGATGGCGGCGGCAAATCCAAATTGGGCTCCAGCGGATGCGAATCGAGCGGCTTGTCCAGCAGCATATCGCCAAAGATCTCCCGACAATAGTTCGCAATTTTGGCCTACCAAAAAAAGGGGAAAAAAAAGAAGTTAGTTTTGCAAACTGGTTGCTAACTGAAATTTGATGAACAGCCCGCAGGCAGTAAAGAACGTAAGTAGCTTGGCAACTTTCACATAAGAATGTCGGCACGTGGGCCTTCCGTCTGTTAGTTACCTGTTCCCTATGGTAAATTTAGTTTATATAACTACTTTTAATGGTAAAACTTTAACCAGGTGGGCACGTTGCTGACTGCGCCAGTGTCTGCCCCGCTCCAACAAAAGTTTGCCTTTGTTATTATCTCGTGGAGCTGAAGCATCAGGCAATTACCTTTCGAGTGGCTTCTGAGATTTACCCAACCTCGCAGCAGGTGCTCTGCGTTATGTTTGCGTCGGAGGGTGCACATTGCTTTAGACCGGGATACACGTGAACGCGCAAGTTTTTTTGTTGGCCTGCTGACGGATTGTTTGCCCAATGCGGGCGAACGTGCGGCGCAGCTAGAGATGGTCGCGTGTTTTTTTTTGTTTTTTTTTGGTAAATAAACACGTGATCAGATCTGAGATTTAGGGCGAGTTTAGGTACGATGCGTTGCGTTAACGGCCATTGTATTGTGTTGGTTTAATTTACGTCGGGTTAAGTTGTACAAAAGTCGCGTTTTAAATTGTGTTGAGTCGTGTTTAAGTTCTGTCGTGTTTAGTTGATTTAAGGCTTATTGGGACGAGTTAGGCTCTGTTCACTTTTGCTTGGTAAAATGAAGACATGTCGTTGTCGGTGGGTTGTCATAACACGCCTTAACTTAAGTTATTATTTTTAGTTTAGTTTTGACAGCTCGTGCCTGATTACGTTAACTCGTGCTTAGTGGTGTTGACTCGTGCACAGTCGTGTACATTTGAGTTAATTTGAGTAGAGTCGTGTTTGATTGTGATAAGTCGTGTTGAGCTGTGTTTAAGTCGTAATTATTAGACAAATTTTAGACGTGTTGTTTTGATTTCATTAATTATAATTAGGGCTGCTTGTTTATTTATACAGCACTCAATGTGCAAAGTTCCCTTTTATCTGACTTTATACTATATATAATATAACAATTACAACTCAAATCTTTTAAATTTTATAAATCTTATGAACCAACCCATTTTTTTAAATGGTTCGGGTTCAAGTTTGGCTGTATTTTGTCAAACTGGTTCTGTTCAGAGTTCTAAAATAGATGTTTCGGGCTTGAACCTAGTTTGCAACCTTGATTATAATAAATGCCGAGACGGCGCCTTGTTTGTGGTGCTTTCGTGTTATTTTGCTTGATAAGCACCCCCAAAAATGCACCCCAACTTCGATTGCGCAGCACGAACATGAGCCCAGCTCCAATTGGAGGATGAGGTGACTTTTGCTACTATTAGTTTAGGACAAGTTACTTTTTGACGGGCTGAGGAGCTGTCGAAATGCGGGCCAACGTTCATTTGTCAGACTCATTTTACGGCTGCGCTCCTGATGTTTATTTATTTAGTTGGGCACGCTCGACTCACCTGTTGCCTGGGATTGCAGTGATTCTCGAAGCTCAGTATCACAGGGTATTCGGATGTTTTAAATGCGCTCTCCGCGATGGCCTCGAGCACGTCCTTGGCAAAGATTTCGGGCACAAATGTATAACCATGCACAATGACCGGCTCCTCGGTGCGTCCATTCCAAAAGTCCAGTTCGACGCATCTGCGCGAAAAAATGCCAAAAGCAACAAGAGCAATTTATCAAAGTGCGAACGCGAGTGCGGCGATAAAATTAACTGACGAAAATCCACAAAATGGCGGCGCATAAAAAATGTTATCAGTCAACGCGTTCAAAGCAGCAACAACAACAACAACAACGCCTGGCATGTCCTTGCAACAACATTTGCGTCAATAAATTTTGTGATGTGTGCATCATCAACGGCCAACGTCAGCAGCAACTGCGACGCGGACAGCGACAGAGGCAGCGTCAGCCATGTTGATGACGGCGGCAGTAAAAATGGCGAACATACAATTTCCGTTGTACTAAAAAGCAACGCAGCGGCAAAACTGGCACACACACCTGACACATTGTATGTGTGTGTGTGTGTATGGAAGAAGGAACGCGTCTTTGTAAAGGCCAATGCACACACACAAACACACACACACACACCCTCAGGCACACACATTCTGCGTGCAACGGCAACAAGGTCACGGTCAGCTTCCAAATTGTGGGCAACTGACCACACACACCCACACACACACACACCCAACTCATAGACACAGCCACAAACACGACAGCACGTCCATTTAATTGCGCAATTAAAAGCGCCTGTCGGCCACGCCCTGCGCTTGTGGCCACCTGCCGCCCCCAACACTCACCTGCAGCCAGCGAGCAGGCACTGCCTGTATATCTCCACGGACGATTTGCCCGTCAGCTGATGGCCAGTTAGGTAGGTATTATGCGAGGAGTTGATGAAGTAGTGCGACATCGGCTGATCCATATCATCGCAGAGATCGAGTTTGTTGGGCGCCATTATTGGATTGTCATCGCCCATGAGATACCTAATAAAAATAAAATAAAATAAAGGAGAGAGAAAGGGGAATTTAAATAAGGAATATTTTTATTATTATTATTATTTTTGTTATTATATATGTATTATTAATCTTATTACTATATGGGCTTTAACCTTAAGCGAGCTCAAATGTTTTAGCTGAAAGCTGCTGTAAAGCATTTTCTATTTAAATGAGAAAGAAGTTTTCTTCAAGTTGTGTGTGAAAATTAAACATTCATCTATAATTATCTATATACATATATATGTATATCTGTAGTTTATATAGACGGCTAAATTATATAAATAACATTAAAACCGATTTTGATGAGGTCAAATTTTTTGTCAAAAATCATGCAAAAATTTACAAAAATTTTGACATGTAAAGCCCTCGGACCCATAGCTTCAATATTTAAAACGCCCATAACTTTGTCAAAACTGAACCGATTTTCACGTCTGATGGCATTTTGTTCATGGTTTATCGTCAAGATTGATTCTACATTTAAAATATATGCATTATTGAAAATACATTTTTTTTTAATTTTTTGACAAAAAAAGCATGTACCCCCCCTTACTCATTTTGGAAAAAAATTTTTTTTCAAAATTTAGATTACGGAATTTCTATTCTTAATCGGTTGTGGTGGTCACAATTAGTATAAAAAACAACATTAAAACCGATTCTGAGGGGGTCAAATTTTTTGTCAAAAATCATGCAAAAATTTACAAAAATTTTGACATGTAAAGCCCTCGGATCCATAGCTCCCATATTTAAAACGCCCATAACTTTGTCAAAACTGAACCGATTTTCACGTCTGATGGCATTTTGTTCATGGTTTATCGTCAAGATTGATTCTACATTTAAAATATATGCATTATTGAAAATAAATTTTTTTTGAATTTTTTGACAAAAATAGCATGTACCCCCCCCTTACTCATTTTGGAAAAAAATTTTTTTTCAAAATTTAGAATCCGGAATTTTTATTTTTAATCGATTGTGGTGGTCACAATTAGTATAAAAAACAACATTAAAACCGATTCTGAGGAGGTCAAATTTTTTGTCAAAAATCATGCAAAAATTTACAAAAATTTTGACATGTAAAGCCCCCGGATCCATAGCTCCCATATTTAAAACGCTCATAACTTTGTCAAAACTGAAGCGATTTTCACGTCTGATGGCATTTTGTTCATGGTTTATCGTCTAGATTGATTCTACATTTAAAATATATGCATTATTGAAAATAAATTTTTTTTTAATTTTTTGGGAAAAAAGCATGTACCCCCCCTTACTCATTTTGGAAAAAAATTTTTTTTCAAAATTTAGATTACGGAATTTCTATTCTTAATCGGTTGTGGTGGTCACAATTAGTATAAAAAACAACATTAAAACCGATTCTGAGGGGGTCAAATTTTTTGTCAAAAATCATGCAAAAATTTACAAAAATTTTGACATGTAAAGCCCTCGGATCCATAGCTCCCATATTTCAAACGCCCATAACTTTGTCAAATCTGAACCGATTTTCACGTCTGATGGCATTTTGTTCATGGTTTGTCCTTTATCATTTAATATGCGTGGCACAAAAATCTTAACACTTTGTCTGACGCGGGTATACACGAGTGTATATTCCATAGTGGCGAAAAAATTGCGTTTATACAGACAGACGGTCAGACAATATATACTCTTTTTACTTTGCGAACGAGTATAAAAAGTTTTCAACTTCGAGTGTGCTTAATTCTATCCTAAAGCACACCGAAAAGTTTATTCGGCGTTTTAAAGCTAGGACTTTCTGCAGTGTAATACTAAGTTGTCGGCCAAGCTTTCATCTTAAAGTTTACTTAATTCTGTTAGATCGACACCATTTATTTCGCTTAAAGCTTCTGTGAGCTCTCAAAGCTGCTTCCATTTTTTCAATCAAATGGCGCAACACGTTGACAAACTGATGCGCCAGCAGTCGCTGCATATTTATTGTTGCTTTTACATACACATATATATATACATTTTGCATGGGTTGCATGTGATATGTGAAGGACACAAAGCCACGCGTCCTTAGCGGCCCCTGTTGCCTGCTGCTGCTGCCTGCTGCTGATGTCGTCTTAGCCCGCGTCACATGCAAGCCGTGCGCTCTTGTGGGCCTGGAGTGCCGTCAAGTGACGCTAACAGGCGTTTGTCGAGTACGATAAACTGTCAGGCCCAGGCACAGGCCCAGGCCCAGACGCAGGCCCAAGTGCGGCGCCTCATTTAACTGTTTTTGGGGTGGTGCGGGTCTTACCTTAAAAAGCCATCCAAACTGAGCTGGCCCTTTTGTGCGTTAAACTTGTTGGGCTCGTATTGCTGTATTAGCTCCTTGGCGCGCGCCGGGTTCGCATAGGGATAGAGTATCTCGTTCAGGCGCGGATCGCGTTGCGTCTTGTTGAGGAACTCCACAAGCTGAGCTATGGACATGCACTTGCGCTTCGAGTTGCCCACGCTGCAAGTGTTCAAAGCGCGATTTGCTGAACGAACTTAGGGCAATTATTTTTTTGTAGCCAACGGTACTCACATGCTGTCGAATAGACGCTCCACCTCGGTGCGCTGCGTCAGACATTTGTACAAATTATAAAAGTCCTCAAATTGAAATTTCGACACCGATATGCTATCGACCTTGCCCGATGGCAAACCGGTCACGTCCAACGCCTTCTCGACACGTTTCCGATCTTCTTTATTTAGCGCAAAAAGTTTAATGATGCTAAAGTGGTCACGACCAGGACGACAACACGGAGGGGTGCGCATATTTGGGGGGTGGTGGGTTATCGTTGTCCAGCCGGACAATGCGGTTCGTGTTGATGATGTTGTCGACGTCGGTGATGCATGAGCCACGTTTCAGCCACATTGAGTTGTTGCGTTGCGTTAACAGAGGACGATAGAAAAAAGGGAGAGAGAGAGAGAGAGGGTGCAAGGGGGAAATACGAAAAATAAATTGGCGCAAATTTCAATTTTCTAGGCAACACTTAACAAATATTGTGAAATGCTTCAGCACACAATGCACTAAAGCCAAAACCCCAACCCCAACCCCAACCCCGACCACAACTGTGGCCCTTGCCGGGGTCAGGGTCAAGGCTTGGTCTTGGGTCTTTTCGGGCACGGCTTGGCTACAGTGGCAATTACTTTTTTACTGGTATGCGTCCGCTTTTGTCCACCTGCAGGCAGAGCTTTGTGTGCGCCTTCTGCAGGAACATAATCGCCGAGCCATTCAGCTGGGACAGGCTGTAGGCCAGTTTGATGAGGCCCTCCGACCAGATCTGGAAGTAGACAATGCAAGCAAAGCGAATGGGGTCAGCTTGAGGTTTTACTGTCACAATAAGAGACTCGAATGCGGGAGTCATGAGTTGAGTAAATAAGACTCTTGATTTTATTACAATTTAGGAAAGGATTTTCAACTTCTGGGATTCAGGGCTCCGTATGCAACGTTTTTTTTATGCGACAAAGTGGGCCCAAGCCAAATTACATTTTATTTAAATCTTAAGTAACATGTGCCTCGATAAGAAAACAGCTGATTTACGTTTATTTCAATTTAGAATGCTGCTTTATTTGTACTGTGCAAAACTTTACTTTTACTAGCAAATGCATAAAAGCGCTTTATTCAATCTCGGAGGATTTTAAGTTTGTAGAGACTCAGAGTTGCATATAAATAATATTTCTGACTTTTAATAAACATGATCTTCAAGATTTCGCAGATTAAAAACCGTGGTCCAACGCACCTATCAAAAGATTCATGAATAAAGATTTAAAATTGAGAGAGTAGTGCATAGAAAACGGCTATATCGATATATGTATATAATATATAAGCTTTACATGTTCTTTCCTGCTTTACACATTGCGTGACAAAATTATTAAATTTCACACACTGCACACTCTTGGTCGTGGTATTGGTCAATATGGAAACTTAATTGGCAGTTAGTCAAACGGACATAAAAAAAACTAAACGTTTAATCGGCACCTTACTTGGAAAATTGATGTTAATTAAACTTAAACGACACATTGAAATTGCTGATTTTCATAAAGAATTTCAAGTCTTTCAATTGTAATTGAAAGTATTGAGAGAGTTTTCAGGTGAACATTGAGATTACATAAAAAGGAAAGCTTCAATGGAACAAGAATGTGCAGCTGAGAAATTCAATTCAAGGTTCTTGGAAAAGGGGTGTAATATATAAATTAAATTCAAAGTTCGTCGAAAAGAGGTGTTTAAATAAATTAAATTTGAAATTCTTAGGAAAGAGGGGTAGTATATAAATTCAATTCAATGTTCCTGGGAAAGAGGTTTACTGTATAGTTCTATTTCAACAGGTAAAGAAAATGTAATTTAACAAATAGAATAAAAAAATAAATAACTTAAGATGATAAAAATTATAGCAATTCTATAATTCTAGACAATATACTTGCTTATATATTTTTACGCTTGAGATTTTTATACTTCCCGATAATAAGCACACACTGTCATGGATAAGTTTACATAGTTGGGTAGTTTGCTTCAGATGATTTTAATTGCAATTCCTGGCAGACAAGTCTACAAAGTACTTTATGGGCTCCGCTTTTGTTAGATATTTTCAAAAATATTAAACAAAGCCCCACCTCGCCCTTCCAGCTTTTGCAGCATGTATGCCAAAAGCTGCATGTTTATTTATTTGGTGCGGATTATATTTTTGTGCCCCGAAATTCCGTAAAAGTTTATGAAATTTTGGCATTCGATTTTGTTTATAGAAACGCTTGCGACGCGTGCCAAAAATAATAACAATAACATGAATGCACGCACATGCCACGTCGCCAGCTCCGTCGTCCGTGTCCATGTCCGGATCTGACTGCGCCCCGGGTAGACGAGCCCGTGATAAAATATAGAACATTGATTTTGACCAACCAGCAGAAGGCTGGCAGCTCCAGCAAGAGCAAGGTCACCTTTGTGCGAGGTGGGGCGTTGCGGGGCTTTTGGGATACGAGCTTCGATTCTGAAACATATTTCGACTGTGTCCAGTCAAACATAGAAAAGGCGTGGCACTCCAGCCCCCATGCTAAATCAATAAAATGTGTTCGACAGTCACTTATATTTTTACGCGCATTCGGCAAACGGTTAAAAATAGCCCCAACAACTGGCGACAGGTGTGTCCCAGTGTGTCCTAATGACTACTACAATGTGAGTGTGCGTGTGTATGTGTGTGGATAGATTAAGGTGCCTCGACTAGGGAATTAGGTAATGGTCTGTTCCGAATTCCGCACCCTGAACACTTTCGCTTATACTTTCATTAAAACTACAAAGATCGCATAATGATTCAGTTTTTTTTTTAAATAAATAAAGAAAACTAAAAACTAACAAAAAAATCAAAATTTTCCATTTGCTACAGTTTTGGAAACTATATACAAAGTTGTACAAATATTTAAAGATTTTTTGTCTATTAAACAAAAGACATAAAACCAATACTATATTTACAGTGTTCTCAAAATCGAAAAAATTTGCTTTTTACCACGAAGTATGCACAAATTGTAACAATTAATCGGTTTCATATAGCTGATTTTTATATTTGAATTCAGTTTAGATTAGATGTTCTTTTTTTATATATACTTATGTTCATCAAATGTTTTTAAGGCCAATAAATATTTTATTTCTATTTAAAATTGTATATCCTAATAAACATCTAAAATTTGTTAAAGCAAAAATGTTGGTTTGCAACTGTCTCAAATTGCAAGCGAAATTGGAATTTGGAATGTGCCTGCCTGCTTATTAACAGTTTCGCGCGCGCGACCCACTTCCCAGTTCCCAAATGAGTTTCTAGATGCATGTGTGTGTGTGTGTGTGTGCGTGAGTGACCCACTTTTTGGATTGTAAATAGCTTTTGATGCCCCTTCAATGCTCGCATTTCAATTGTCGTCAAGTTGTCAATTGGCCATAATGAGCAGCTGTTGGCATTGGAGCATTGCCAGGAATGAGAACGGCCCTGTTGGCCGGCATCTCTGTTAGCCCTTACCCCGCCTGCATCTTACCTGGGCAATGTCCCGTCGTGTGCAGCAGAAATTGACAAATGTCATGTTGACAAAATCAGAACCATGGCAAATGGTGACGGTCTTCTCCTCAAGCGTGTCCTGTGGTCCCATTGTCACAATCTGGCGCAGCTTAGAGTCCTGCAAAAACAAGTGAAATGAAGGCAAGAGAGCAATGAGTATTATTAATTACCAAGCATAAAGCACGCCCGAAATGAAGCTTTATGACCCGCGGCTACTACAACTACTCGTAAATCGAAGCCATATCCTTAGCCTTATCCTAATCCAGTGAACGCGCCGACAAAACTCATTTGGCCGCTCGTAAATCAAATAACTGGGCAAGGGGACAGCCAGACAACCGGACTACTCCAGGGCGCCATATTTCAATTAAATATCACAAAATGGATTTACGAGAGGTGCGGAACAAAAGTGCCGGGCAATGTGCCACAATGGACACACCCAGCAAATCAACTGGGTAAACAACATCGAAGCGACCAGAAAAGTTCAACGAGAACAAGAAACAACCACTGTGTTTGAGTCGTCGAGTATCATATACTCTTCTAAGTAAACGATATAGTTATCAGATCTTTGACAAAACAATATTAACTATAGCTGTTGAAGAGGACGGTTAAAAGGAATGTAATAACAATTTGTATTCCTTGTTTTACGCTGTGTGTGTCTGTGACAGTTCCGATTGTCGCAAGCTATATATATATATATATATATACTCACAATGTCATTTTTAGGATAAAGATTTTAGGATAAAGATAACAAAATCTGCTATAATTAATTATATGTCCAAACTCAACTGATTCTTTTTATTTTATTTGTTAGTCAAATTTTGATTTAATTTAAAAAATGTACTTTCGGAATTTAGGCAAAATCAAAATAATAAGCTATGAGCCAGAAGCAAAACTATATAATATATAAATTTCAATATAACATTTTGCTATACTTGCAAATCACTTGAAAAACTAAATATTTTAAGATTGGGAACCATAAAAACGTTGATTGATTATTTTTCTGTCAGCGATGCGATAAAATTTTTGATTTTCAATAATAAGATTTATTGGGTACGTCGAGTTTGGACAGTAGAACTGTTAGATTCAAACAACAGCCTAATTTTTACAAATACTATCTATGACAGCTATGAAATATATTTTCTATGCAATTTAGGAGTCCTAAAAAACTTATCAAATTTAAGTTTGCCTAATTCTATCTCTGCCGACCATAGTAATGTTTTTTTTTATAGTATAGTATTTTTAATAAAGGTTAAGAAAATTTGATTGAAATAAGTTTGGTTATGATATATTTTATTGCAAAAAAGATTAGAAATCAAAGCTCTACATTTGACTACTTGTTCCTATGGCATCTAAATGAGGGAACTCGCTACAAAAAATAATTATTGGCCGATATGATATTTAATATAGAATTTTTGCTGATTGGTGTAGGTACTAAGTATACCCACTGATAGTGTATGATAATACAGATAGGTTAAATGCAAATCCGATGGGCAGATAATCACGCAATATGCTCTTCAAAGCTTACATAGAGGGAAAGAGAGAGAGAGAGCGCGAGATAGATATATAGGGAGAGAGAGAGAGGGAAGGAAGAGAAGTGAAAGAGAGGGAAGTACAAAGAATGTGACAGGACAGGCGTCTGTTTGGTAAGACAAGTGACGGTATTAGTTTTGGCTTTGTTGTCAGTTTAGCAGCTGTCCCCATCCGCCGTCTGTTGCACTGCCTGAGTGGCAGTTGCTGTGGCAATGGCAGTGTCTTAACTGCTGCAAACTATGGACTTCATTGTTGCCTTCCCGCTGGGCGTTTAATGGCAAATCCAAAATCAGCTGCAGGATTATCAGCGACCTTTAAAATGCATGACACAAACACAAGCGCACATACGAAATTGGGGCTGGGGGTTGGCAGCAGCATGAATTTGGCATTAACTTTGGGGCCAGTCATGTCTTGATATTTACAGTAAGCCAAGCGTGTGTGTGTGTGTGTGTGTGTGCCTGTCAGCCCTCCTGCAGCGCTGTCGACTTTGGGACATTTGACAAACTGCTGGATAACTACGGACAAATGCCACTGGCAAATATGTGGTGTGCGGTGTGTGTGTGTGCGTGTGTTTTCGTGCTGTGTACTTTTTGTTTATGGCGAGTATTTTAATATACGAGTTCTCTTTCCACGTAAGGCAAATGTTATCTGGGACAGAGGCCAAAAAAAACCCCAACTTAAACATAACTCTGCTTCCAGTGTAATAGCAGGTGGAAAAGGTGTTTTTTTTATTAAGAATACATATGAAATGTTCAATGCATGGCAAAATTATAATTTCATATTTTCTGCAAATGTACTCAATAATAACAAGAGCATTTTTATATTTAAGCAAAGTTACGTGTTACTACATGTATTTTAGTACACCCTAGGTTGTTTTTGCGTTGAACCTAAAAACTATTCATTGAAAACTCGATCTCTGGTAAAAATCAATAGCAAGTGGTTTTCAAAGCAGCTGTCACTAGTAATATTTATTTATGTCCAACCGGGTCAAACACGTCCTTGACCTAAGTAAACCTAAGCTGCAATTGGATTTAATACCCCAACTAGATGGCATCTATAACTCGAAACTGCCTAACGAGCTTTGGCTGCCGTCAATACACATTTCAATCCGCTCGATCTTGGCCCAATCGAAGCCAACGCCTTCGAGGCCAAAGCTGCTTTGAATGCAAAGCGGAGCCAATAATGAGCTTTGCTCGACAAGTGCCTTCTTAATCCTTGATCCTGCGGTCACCTGTCCATCGAGAGTGGGACACTTCTGATTGACACCGAGAGGGGGTCGAGTTCAACTGAACTGAAAGTCTGTTGCACAGGGGCCATCACGGCGTTGGCCGTGACAATTAAAGCGTCATTCACTTTAATCTCGGCTTGGTGACTGCTCCCTTGGCGCGTGTCCATAAAAAGCATCAGGAGTTGCTCCCCCCCGCCCCACCAACTTTGTGCCCCACACGTGCGGTGCTTATCTGCGCCGTCGTTAGAGCGTCATAATTTGCTTTTAACTAAAAACTAATTCAGGCAAATTTGTCGTTTTGAATAATGTAAAAGGTGAGCAGAGAGAGAGAGAGAGAGAGATTCAGGTACAGCTGTAGGACTTTTCGCCAGCCCCAAAACGGTTTACGGGCACCGTTGCAAGCGTTAAGCGGAAATGACTACGGCGATTATCTTAATTGCTTCACACGCTGCTCTTTAAGTTGCGTTTGGGGTGGGGCCTATTTAGCTGGGGCCTGCCCGCGCTGGTTCCGGCTAATACTACGGCTCTGGCTTGGTATTTAAATATTAAGAACCCTTATTAAGCAGTTAGGTAGTTAAGCAGCGAAAGGGTTGCTCACGACCTGGCTGTAATAATTTTTACGACGGCCCCACTCTCCAATTCCTTTATTGATTTTGGCGGTGCCATTGAAAAGCTTGGCTATAGCATATTGCGTCCAGTGTTCCGATATGTTTCGTTCAACTCTCATTTATTTAGTTTCGACATCTTGTGAAAGTAGTCTAGAAATTTTTTTCAAAATTCTTTTACAAAAATTAAACAAAAAAAATGTCTGAGCCAAAGACCGACAAACCATATCCCGAATTATTGCGCAAGCAGCAACCAAAATCTCCTCCTCAAGAGGAACAATCCCAGAAGACGAACAATTTGGCCCAACTAACTCCCTACGATGTAATGCGATTGCAGAACTGCAAAGCCTATAAATTTCGAAAGCATGAGATGTATCCGAGCATAAGGCCACCAATATCCCAGTGTAATCCCAACCGCACACTGGCCTTGTTTTCCAAATCGATGAGGGATAACGGCTGTGAATGCCTTGATCCGCGATTGTTAACTAAAACGAATCCAACTGGGGATGCGCAAACCGCGGCAAACACGAAAAAAATGAGTTAAGTTACCCGGGAAAAAAATGTTTAGTTTATGCAAAATGAGGCGCAAACGGAAAATGGTGTATTCTGGTCAAGAGGAAATATCCGAAGAGATGCTGGCCAATCTGACCCCATACGATTTAATCCGCAAGCAGAACTGCAAGACGTTCAAGTTTAAAAGGTGCGAATCCTATCCCAACATAAGACCACCAATATCCCAGTGCAGTCCTGCCAAGACAGCCGAGTGGCTAGACGACGCGGTTGAGGATGCTGGATGCGGTCGCTTCTTTGATATGGAGCAGGACGATGTCATTGACGTGTGGAACCAAACCACGAATAAGCACATGCTTAGTTACTACGGCGTTGCCTTGGGTATTCCCACTCCGGAGGCAGTAGTGTTTAATGATGCGATTGCAAAATCTATCGAAAAGGCGACAGAAGTCAAGCCATCAGCAGCCAAGTCTGAGACCCCGAAACCATCAATTACTCCATATGCTTCACAGCCTTGTCCACGCTTCGTTCTCAATCGCGAGCTGCTGCAGTCAAAAGTCGCTAACATGCCCTCTGTCCAAAGAAGGCTCAATGCAACCACGACGGTTAAACATGGGCGCTGCCCCCGACCGAGTGATACCGAGAACCAGTTCGTCGAGAGCCAAGCCAATGTTCCTCTTTCAACTGCCCTCGATATGGACCGACCAGCTCCGAAACCCAAGCATGGACTCCGACGCAAGCACAAGTACTGCGAGCTGCAATGTGCTATTCCACAGAATAAATGTACGGATTATGAATGGTTAAAATACAAACAAGATCCCAAGCCGTACGAAATGGCCTTTAAAACGGAGATGGCAGAAATGGAGCAAGGGGATCCCGAACCGGGGAACTACGAGGAGCTATACTCTCACCTAGTATCCTGCTTTGAGATGCACACCAAGAAAGACTCGTTGTGTAAGCTTTTTGATAAGTGCTGTAAGCGAGCCTCAAAACATCCGGGTGGTGGTCTTCCTGCGGATGACGGTACACGTGACCGAAAACCGGATGAGCTAAAGATATTTAAGCCGCCAGTTAGGCCAAAAAGACAAGATAAAGCCAGAAACGGAAAAGCAAGAAAAGGAGAAGACAGAAAAGGAAAAGCCAGAGAAGGAAGAGTCACAAAAAGAAAAGCCAGGAAAAGAAAAGCCCGGAAATGAAAAGCCAGTAAAAGAAAAGCCAGTAAAAGAAAAGCCAGTAAAAGAAAAGCCAGTAAAAGAAAAGCCAGTAAAAGAAAAGCCAGTAAAAGAAAAGCCAGTAAAAGAAAAGCCAGTAAAAGAAAAGCCAGTAAAAGAAAAGCCAGGAAAAGAAAAGCCAGAAAAAGAAAAGCCAGAGAAGGAAAAGCCAGAGAAGGAAGAGTCAGGAAATGATAAGCCAGTAAAAGAAAAGCCAGTAAAAGAAAAGCCAGTAAAGGAAAAGCCAGAGAAAGATGACGAAAAGAGGGAACCAGATAATAAACCTAAAAAGCCTGAAACACAAGATAAGGACAAGCCGAAAAAACCTGATAAAAAGCCTGATGGACCTGTCAAAAAGCCTGTCCAGCCCACAGAAACATATTCACCTGACAAACAGCCAGGTTACCCCGATGAAAGCTATCCACCTGAACAATTTCCTGGGACTTCAACGGAAAATGTAAAAAATGAAGTACCTTCATTTATCGGAGGTAAAGAGGATCCAACTGAAGACTCTAAACCTAAACCGCCCGAAAAGCCTAAAGCCCCAACTGGAGAGAAACCAGTCAAACCACCAAAAAACCTTTCGTGCGCCCCAAACCCCCAAAACCAACTACCGTAGATGAACCAACAGAAAAGATTAAGGATTGCCCCTGTGAAATTTGCGAATTCATGAAACGTCGAAAACTTGAGGCAGATTCACCGCTCATTCGACAATTAAAGCAGGAAGAAAAACGGCGACAGCTCCGGGATTACTATAAATGGATGTGCCATCGTGAATATCTCAAGTGCCGCAAGCCCGAGTATCGCGCGCCCCAGCACAAGTGCGATCCCATTGAATCTGACAATATATTTTGCCGCAACCCTAAATTAGGGGAGTATTGCGACTGTCTGGATGCCATGCAGGAGCTACAAAAGCTGCTTGGTCCCACACATACCATTGTGGAGAATGAGCTGATATTCAATGTAGAGGATCTGAGGCGTCGCATATGTCGGCGGTTTTGCGACTGCCTCTAGCAGTCAACGACAAAGGAAGATGCCAAATCGAATGAATTTGTGTCTGTCTCTGAAGTGATTGTATCTAAGCAACGGAATTGCGAACTGGTGTGATTTACAGGTTCTGTCGGTGTATACTAAAAGTTGTGGCTTTATTTAGACGAATTAAAATATATGTTTCGATCTATTTAGTAATCGTGTTGGCTTTTGCTTTTGTCAGTTTCCCTACAGATGAATGACCGATTACCAAGTCACTATAAGTCTAGTCGGGAGCGCCGGACTAGGGGATACTCTAAACCCTGTTTTACATACATTTCAACTCTTCATACATATATGCCCAATTTCACACGTACACACACACAAACCCACCCGTGTGCTGCTTACTTTACTCAGCAGCTGCGTTTGGCCCTCACTACGAAAACTTAATTCTTGAACAACTAAGCATAATCTTAGAAAATGTTCAGTACATAATAATAGCATTCAAATCTATGTACAAACTAAAGCGCAATTGTGAAGCATTCGGATAACTTATCCTTGATATTCGGGGCGTGTTTGGGAGATATCCAAAATTCAAACCATAATAAACCATAATAAACTAAATGCTTTTATAGTGTCCGAGAGATGCTGTTACATACATTTGCACAAAACTATTATAAGTTCAGGGTATAATGAAGGGTTTGTATCTGTCCTAAAATTAAAAATCCCATTCAATTTATTATTTAAATGTAGTGCAATTATTAAAAGTTTTACTACACAGCCTACTTGTGTATTATATTAGCGGTGTGACTTGTACATTTGTCAGACTTTTGTTTATTATGTAAAATGTATTATAAGTCGAACATACAAAATTTAAGTAATTTATTAAAGTAAATTTGGTATTTTAAAATTATTCAGGTTTTATTCGATTTTACTATCGGCATTAGAATTGCAACAGGATGCAAAAACAAAAAGCAGTAACTTCCAAGGACGGAAAAAATTTTCAAAAGATATCTGACTTTTCTCAGCATAGTCTCTATGATCTCATTAGACGTTTGAACTGCAAGACTTTTAAATATCGGGAGAATGAAAGTTATCCTTGCATCAGGCCTCCAATATCTCCGTGTAATCCTGAGCTAACAGCTCGGTGGTTGTCTGATGCGGTTGAGGATGAATGTGGACGCCGATTTGACATGGAGCATAACGATATCGTGGAGGTCTGGAAACAATTCCCTTATAAAGACTCGCTTGGCTATTACGGAGTAACCTCCGCTACATGCAAGCCGGAAGCAGTTGTGTTTAATCAGGTGATTTTGAAATGCCTTGATATGGTCAAACCGGAAATGCCTGAAGATGAGATCTTAAAACAGCCAAGCATTCCGGTAAAAAGACCAATGTTTTCTGAGGGCCCTTGCGGAGCCTTTACTCTCAACCAAAAGTTGCTGAAATCGAAAATCATAAAGATGCCCACTGTACAAAAAAAGCTAGATCCAAACGCTGCATTAACCTGGCAGTATTGTCCCCGCCCAACTGAAACCAAGCACCCGTTTCTTGAAAGCCAACCCATCGTTCCTTTAAGAAGCGCTCTCGACATGGAACTGCCAGCTCCGAAGCCCAAACATGGTCGCAGGCGCAAACACAAATACTGTGAATTACAATGTGGTATTCGTGAGAATAAATGCACGGAGTATCAGTGGAGCAAATACACACAAGATTCCAAGCCAAATGTAGTGGACCCTGACTTGGAGATAGCCGAGCTGAAAAGTGAAAAAGAACCTGAGCCGAGGAACTACGACGAACTGTACTCGGAACTGATCACCTGTTTTGAGAGAAACACCGAAAAAGATGCTCTCTGTAAGCTTTATAAAAAGTGCTGCAAAGGAACATCGGAATATGGCTCAGGTGGACCAGGTGGTCCAGGTGGTGCAGGTGGTCCAGGTGGTGCAGGAGGTGCAGGAGGTCCAGGTGGTTCAGGTGGTCCAGGTGGTCCAGGTGGTCCAGGTGGTCCAGGTGGTTCAGGTGGTCCAGGTGGTCCAGGTGGTCATGGCGGAGGTGCTGGAGACCATGAAAGTGGACTTAAAGATGGTGGCGAGGGTAAAAGGGTAATGCTGGCGCAGGTGGGGATGAAGATGGAGCAGGAGGTGCAGGTAAAGGTGGTAGAGGTGCAGGTAAAGATAAAGGTAAAGGTAAACGTGTGCGTGAGAGCCGTAGTGAAAAGTCAAGCAAAAGAGAAACAATCAAAGACGATGGATATAAACGAAAGCAGAACTATAATTTTGATGATCTACAAGAGGAATTTCTCGAGAGGGATTCCGGTAAATCCATTCATCCAATAGATTCGAAGTTACTCTTCGCAGCAGAAGATGATGAGCCATCAAATGAAGGGAAAAAAGTAAAAAAAGTAAAAAAGGCCGCAGCCTTGTGCCTGGTAAAATCGGTAAAATTGGTAAAACTGGTTCAAGAAAAGCTGACAAGAGCAAACCTGAAACAATTATCGACATACCAACTACTGACAGTTGCGGCAGGAAACCGCACAAGCAATGCCCCTGTGATATTTGCGAGTTCATGACTCGGCGACAAGGTGAGTCGGACACTCCGCTAATTTGCCAATTAAAGCAGGATGACAAAAAACGCCAAAACCGAGAATACTACAAGCTCATATGCCATCGTGAATATCTCAAGTGCCGCAAGCCCGAGTATCGCGCGCCCCAGCGCAAGTGCGATCCCATTGTATGTGACAATAGTTTTTGCCGCAACCCTAAATTAGGGGAGTATTGCGACTGTCTGGATGCCATGCAGGAGCTACAAAAGCTGCTTGGTCCCAAACATCGCATTGTGGAGAATGAGCTGATATTCAATGTAGCGGATCTGAGGCGTCGCATATGTCGGCGGTTTTGCGACTGCCTCTAGCAACGACAAAGGAAGATGCCAAATCGAATGAATTTGTGTGTGTCTAGTGGGGTTAGGTAATAGACAACAAGTAAGGCCGCAGCAGAATTGCGAGCTGGTTACAGGTTTTGTCGGGTTATATATTAGTGACTTTATTTCGATGTATTTAAATATATATTTTGATTCCACTGAGTTAACCTGCTGGTTTTGCTTCTGTCCACACCCTTACCAAGTACCAAATAGAAGTCCCACTAAACTAAATAATGCCTTTCACTTTAAAGTAGTGCAATTATGAAAGGTTTTACTGCACAGCCTACTTGTGTATTATATTATCGATTTGACCTCTACATTTGTCAGATTTTTGTATAGTGCATAAAATGATATAAGTCGAACATACAAAATTTAACTAATGTATTAAAGTGAATCTGGTATTTTAAAATTGTTTATATTTTATTAGGAGACCAATTTTATTATCGGCATTATAATTGCCACAGAATGCAAAAACAACAAGCACTAACTTCTCAGGACGGAAAATATTGTCGAACGATATCTAAATTTTCCCACCATAGTCCCTATGATCTCATGAGAGCTGTGAACTGCAAGTCTTTTAAATATCGGCAGAATAAAAGTTATCCTTGCATCAGGCCTCCGATATCTCCGTGTAATCCTGAGCTAACAGCTCGGTGGTTGTCTGATGCGGTTGAGGATGAATGTGGACGCCTATTTGACATGGAGCATGATGATGTCTTGGAGTTCTGGAAACAAATCCCTTTTAAAGACTCGCTTAGCTATTACGGAGTAACCTCCGCTACATACAAGCCGGAAGCAGTTGTGTTTAATCAGGTGATTTTGAAATGCCTTGATATGGTCAAACCGAAGCCAGAAGATGAGATCTTAAGACAGCCAAACATTCCGGTTAAAAGTCCAGTGCATTCTGAGGGCCCTTGGGGTGCCTTAATTCTCAACCAAAAGTTGCTGAAATCGAAAATCATAAAGATGCCCACTGTACAAAAAAAGCTAGATCCAAACGCTGCATTAACCTGGCAGTATTGTCCCCGCCCAACTGAAACCAAGCACCCGTTTCTTGAAAGCCAACCCATCGTTCCTTTAAGAAGCGCTCTCGACATGGAACTGCCAGCTCCGAAGCCCAAACATGGTCGCAGGCGCAAACACAAATACTGTGAATTACAATGTGGTATTCGTGAGAATAAATGCACGGAGTATCAGTGGAGCAAATACACACAAGATTCCAAGCCAAATGTAGTGGACCCTGACTTGGAGATAGCCGAGCTGAAAAGTGAAAAAGAACCTGAGCCGAGGAACTACGACGAACTGTACTCGGAACTGATCACCTGTTTTGAGAAAGATATTAAGTTAGATCATCTGAAGAAGCTTTATAAGAAGTGCTGCAAGCGTAAACCGAAATACGGTACAGATGACCTGGATGGGATGGGTGAACCTGAAAGACCTGGCAAGTCGGCAAATGACGACAAGGGTGACAAGGGTGCACTTGACGACGGCTCGGAAGGGGAACCGAAAGGTAAACGTAGGGGTCGCGGTAAGAAAAAGAGAAAGAAATTACGAAAAATCCATAAGGATAATAAGGGTGAGCCTGAGAAACAAAAAGAGTAGTTTACGATATATTTTCGGGTTCAGAAGAGAATGTATCACCAAGTCCCGAAAGTGGCAAAACTAGTCAAACTGTTTCAAAAAGAGTTAGCAGGTTCAAAAAAAAAATAATTATCGAAACACCAGTTATTGATATTGTCGAGGAGAAACCGGAGAAGGATTGCCCCTGTAAAGTTTGCGAGTTCATGAATCGACGAAAGTGTAAGTCGGACACTCCGTTCCTTTCTCAATTAAAGCGGGAAGACAAGAAACGCCAAAACCGAGAATACTACAAGCTCATGTGCCATCGTGAATATCTCAAGTGCCGCAAGCCCGAGAATCGCGCGCCCCAGCACAAGTGCGATCCCATTGTATGTGACAATAGTTTTTGCAGCAACCCCAAATTAGGGAGTATTGCGACTGTCTGGATGCCATGCAGGAGCTACAAAAGCTGCTTGGTCCCAAGTATAGCAATATGGAAAATGAACTGATATTCAATGTAGAGGATCTGAAGCATCGTATATGCCGGCGGTTGTTCGCCTGTCTCTAGCGGCCAACGACAACGGAAGATGTCAAATCAAACGAATCTGTGTCTAAAGTGGTTACCTACGGGCGCAAAAGAATTGCGAACTAGTGTAACTTTGTGAATCTCACGGTTTCTCTTGAAATTGTGTGTGTAAGGAAAATAAAAAAACACCCCTATTGGAGGTAACAATCTAGTGGCGAAATCATATTCAAGCCGCAACATTTCTGATATCAGAGTTTGTGACGAAGGATATTCAATTAAATATTTGGAATTGTTCAAATAATAAATTGAATATCCATTGTCACAAAGTCTGATATCAGAAATTTTGGGGTTTGAATACGCCCTCGCAACTAGATTATTATCTATAAAGAGGTGGTTTTATTTTATATTAGACACTTTTTGGATGTAAATTTATTTAGGAATGTTACCTTGTCAAAAGGTGTTTAGTTTTGATATCCTTTAAAATACCTCGAATTGTCGTTCAAACAGAATGAAGAAAATTATCGATATAAAGATTCTATTTTAAGCATTTTTTGAGAAAGCCGTGTATAGATTGCTGCGTGCTAAAACTTGTATTTTGCAAACAATTTTTCTTTCAGATTAAATAAATGATTCCAACTGATTTTGATATAATTTTTGATTTTTTTGATTTCATCTTTAGACGACCAGACACTGTCAGCTGTTCCATACAAATTCAAACGGCGGCAGAGTGCGGACTGGCCACTCTGTCATAACGTTATCTAGGACAACTAAATTCTTAAGTAACTTCTAAACTAGGAGTATGATTTCTATGAGATTCACAGGACTTTACTATGTAGGAATCAAATCGCAAGGTTGTAATATTTTCATGATATTTGGGGCGAGAGGGGGAGCTATCTCAAATCCAAAATATTCTTGATCTGCGAATGTTTTACGAGAACATATTAAACCAAATTTCGCGGCTCTAGTTTAGTATCGTTTCTCAGATATGCTCAAAAAACCAAGTCTTAAAATCAATTTTAATCGATATTTATGAATCGGGGCAAGATTTTGGAAAAATGAATGGTTCCGTGTATGGTTTAGGGTATTATTTAGTTGGAAAAGTATTGCAAGTTATTGAGAAGCCACTATATTTATAATGCTTTCCGTTTATATGAAATTTAGCAAAGACAGCTAACTTGGTAAATTCATAGCCTACTTTAATTATATATTAACTGGGCTTCTACTTTTTCCAGCATTGAGTTCATTACTTACAATGGTTTGAATCGAATTACACAAAATTTTATGGTATAGATGTTTATGGAAAAAAAAGTTATAATTTACAAATTGTCTAGGTTTTATAATTCGACCAATTTTATTGTAAAAACTTGCATTCTGAAAAAAACAGAGACAATATAAGCCACATATAATGAATGTCGATCAGCTAACTTTTTACGATTTCATGCAAATGCAGTACTACAAGAGCTTTGCAGTTCGTAAAAAGGAAACATCTCCTAGCGTCAAACCGGAACCACCTCTGGTTGAGAATATCGGCTGTGCGGCTTATGATCTACGATTGGTTCAGACAAATAATAATGCGGCTAAATTGCCGCAAATGGGGATAGATAATCTCAGTAAAATACGCAGCTACCTATCCAAGCACGAGGAACTACTACCGATGGAACTTGACTATAGCAATATCACTCTCTACGATATGATGCGAATGCTTAACTGTAATCCGGCAAGTTTTCGCCAAAGGGAGATGTATCCGAGTATAAGACCTCCAGTATCCCTGTGTAGTCGAGCGTTGACCGCCCAGAACTTAGCTAACGCTCTTGAGGACAATGGATGTGGACGTTTATTTGATATGGAACAAGATGACATCGTGGAGGTATGGAAAAGAAGCCCAAATAAAGACACCTTGGGCTTTTACGGTATCGGCTCGGGCATTCATAAGCCGGAAGCGGTTATGTTTAACCAATTAATTTCAAAGTGCCTTGATGAAGTCAATCCCAAGTCAAGTGAAGTCAAGCCCAAAAAAGTTAAGTCCCCGCCTACCCAGAGTGAGAGGCCGCAGTATCCTAAGAAGACCACTAGAAGTTTTATACTAAATCATGGGATGCTGAAGACGAAAATCAAAAAAATGCCCACGGTACGGGAAGAGCTGAGTGCGAATAAGGCACTCACCTGGCTACATTGTCCCCGCTCTTTTGAAAACAAGCAGCCATTTGTCAAAAAAGAGCCGCAGGTTGCTCCTGAAGTCGCCTTTGACGGAGAACGACCAGCTCCGAAGCCCAAGCATGGCCTGAGGCGCAAACACCCGTACTGTGAGTTGCAGTGTGTCATTCCCGAGAATGAATGCACGGTCTACGAATGGAGAAAATACAAAGAAGATCCCGTGCCTTATGAAGTTGAGTACCAAAAGGAGATGGAACAGTTGGCCCAAGAAATCGAAGAGGAGCCGAAAAATTACGATGAGTTATACACGGAACTGGTCACCTGCTTTGAAAAAGATACTAGGAAAGATCCGTTTGTCAAGGCATACGAGTGCTGCAAGACATCCCAGAAGCATGGCGGCTCAGGTGATAATTCAGGTGATATTTCACGTAAAGATGGCCGTGAAGACACGAACTTGAAAGATCCAGAAGCCGGAGCAAAGGGTGACGGACCACAGAGTGACAAATCACAGGGTGACAAATCACAGAGTGACAAACAAAAGAAAAAAACTGGAAAAACAGGTACTGGAGGCTCTAAAACAAAAAAAAAACTGACCAATCCGCCACTTAATGTAATAGAGAAAGTACATGGCAGTTCTGATGAATTCCGATTTAGTTTTGAATCACAAAAGCCTTCGGTTGATCTTACCCACGCAGATCACATGCCTCACTTGTCCAGTAGCTCTGATGAAGACGACCGCCCGGTTCCTCCTCCAAAAAAGAGCAAAAGGAAAAAGAAACCGAAAAAACCAGTTGCCAATGCCGGTGCTGGTGACGAACCGTTAAAAGACTGTCCCTGTAGTGATTGTGATATGCACGCTCCAAAAGGTGAGCCAGACCCCCCACTCATCCGCCAAATGAAAGAAGAACAGAAGCGGCGTGAGCTACGGGACTATTACAAGCGCATATGTCATCGAGAGTATATGAAGCGACGCAAACCCGTGTACCCCGGTATTCAGCACAAGTGCTGCCCCATTCAATGTGACAATACCTTTTGCCGTCACCCCAAATTGCACGATTATTGTGATTGTCTGGATGCCATGCATCAACTACAAGAATTGCTGGGGCCCAAGCATTGCATTGTGGATAATGAAATTTTGTTCAATGTGCACGATCTTAAGAATCGTATATGCAGGCGCCTCTGCGAGTGTCTGTAGCTACACAGGTGTACGGAGGCGGAGGGTCAATGTGGAGATAGTTGTTGTATATTTTGTCTTGATATTGTCATTCCTATAAATATATTTGTGTGAACTTGACGTTAAACTTATTCTTTTTTGGAATAATTGGGTTACTATATAGATTCGAATTGGTTTTCAGAAATAAGCATAGCCTACCTTAATAGAAGATTGTTTGCTTGCTTCAGACATGTGTCAGTTTATAGTTCATTACATAAAATATTTTGAAACGAATAGACCGAAATTTCACTGTTTTATATATTTTAAATGTTGACGTATTTTATAATTAAAAAGAAAGTCATTAAAAAATGGACAGACAGCAAGAACAGCTTGACGAATATGACGACCAGTTCACTCCATTCGATTTCATGCAAGCTCAAGACTGTGAGACAATTGCTGTCCAAAAGAATAAAAAGCATCGTAGAATCAGACCGGCAGTATCTCGGAGTTGTCCAGTTCTCACAGCTGCGTGGTTATCTGAAGCGTTTGAGGATATCGGCTGGGGGCCCTTTGATCCACTGTTGTCTGGCCCCGCTACCGAAAGGCCACCGGAAAACTTACAAGTTTACAAGTTTAGACAAAGGGAGTTGTATCCGAGTATAAGACCTCCAGTATACCGCTGCAGTCCAGATTTGATCGCTGAGAGCTTAGAAAACTGTTTTGAGGACAATGGCTGTAAAAGCTTTTTTGATATAGAAAAAGATGATATCGTGGAGGTATGGAAAAGTAGCCCAAATAAAGACACGTTGGGCTATTACGGCATCGGCTCGGACATTCTTAAGCCGGAAGCGATTGAGTTTAACCAACTGATTTCTAAATGCCTTGATAAGGTCAAGGCACAGGTTGCTGAAGCCAAGCCTCCCAAAGAAGAACCTACACCACTCGCGGATGGGAAGCATCCGGCCGAAGGACCAGGAAACTTTTTACTAAATCGACAACTGCTAAAGTCGAAAATCGATAGAATGCCTACCGTACAGGAAACGCTTGATGCGAGTAAGGCACTCGACTGGCTACATTGTCCCCACTCATTTGAACACAGTGAGCCATTTCTCAAATGTGAGCCGCAGGTCGCTCTCAAAACGAAGGCGAAAAAAAATATTAAAAGCAAGCACAAGTATTGTGAATTGCAGTGTGCCATTCCGGAGAATCAATCCACGGACTACGAATGGAAAAAGTACAAAGACGACCCCGATCCATATGAGGTAGAATTTCAAAAGGAGATGGAAGAGTTAGAAGGGAGTATAAAGCGGAAATGTTTAAAAAACAGCCGCGGAATTACGAGGAGTTGTACACTGAACTGGTCACCTGCTTTGAAAAAGATCCGACTACACAGCCCTACGAGAAAAAGAAAGATACGAGCAAAGGAAAGATCACAAAGTCAAAGGTCAAAAAGTGCTGGTGATTATGTTGGTGATGATGCTAAAGCAGATGGCAAACAAGGCGGTGCGGGTAAAGTAATTGGAGAAGTGGACGGCAAAATAAAACCTGATCAAACAATGTCCGATCAAGAAAAACAGGAAAATGATCTGAAAGGGAGTTACCGAATCAGAGGATGGCAAATCAAGGGTAAAAAGCCAAAGGGTGACAAATCAGAGCTCGCCGGAGAAGAGGTTGGCAAACCAGATGTTGCAAAACCAAAGAAAGCAAAATCTGGTAAGCCCCCGATTGTCACAAAAAAAAATACCTAAGCCACCGGAAGAAGTACCAATTGAAAAGCCGCTTCCGCAGTTAAGCTCTTCCTCTTCAGATAGTGACAATGAAAAAGTGGATGGTCGTAAACGTAAAACTGCTCCCAAATGGCCTAGTGTTTTGCAAGAGGAAGAAAAAAAGGAAGATGACGAAGAGCGAGAGGAAGAAAGAGAAGGAGAGGAAGGAGAAGGAGAAGAAGGAAAAGAGGAAAAGGAGAGGAAGAGAAAGGAGAAGGAAGAAGAAGAAAAGAAGAAGGAGGAGCAGGAGAAGGCCAAAATGATTGATGACATTTCGAGCGTTACAATCAAGGAGTGTCAATGTAATATTTGTAAATTTATGCAACGTCGAGAGCTTGAAAAAGACTCTCCACTTATTTATCAAATGAAAGAGGAAAACCAACGAATCAAGCTCAAAAGTTACTATCTAGAGCGTATAAAGTGCCCAAAGCCCCAATTCCATTCTCCCCAGAAGAAGTGCGATCCCATTAAGTACGACACAGACTTTTGTCTCAACCCCAAGTTAGGGCAGTATTGCGATTGTCTGGACGCCATGGATCAACTGCAAAAATTGCTTGGGCCCAAGCATTGCATTGTGGATAATCAAATTCTGTTCAACATGAACGATCTTCAGAATCGATTATGCCGGCGCTTCTGCGAGTCTACGAATATAATATAATATATATAATATAATATAATAATATAAGGGATGAAGAACATTGCCTAAGCCAGATAAATGACAAACTGGTTTAGCGCATTCTGTATGCATTTTTGGAATTATGTTTGGAAAAATAAATGTGCTAAAATTTATTGGTTTTAAACACATTTATTGGGGAAGCGCGGAAGATCAATCAATAATTTTATAAAGTTATAACTTTATGTCGAATTCTTATATAGATATATATTTATTTATAGATAAACTGAGTGGGGTGTTAGGCAATGTTATTTTAGTTCTGCAAAACATGATGACTGAGGTTTTTTGCTATTCATTTTAAAATTCACCCTGAATTTCTTTACATTATCTAATATTTAAATGTGAAAAACATTTGCTTCGATAAATTATAATCAAAGTATTCCGGGAGGTTTGTGTTTGTTACCAGCCAACTCGAATATTATGTAATATGAATATTATGTAATTATTAATGTTTGGCTTAACTCATCTTTCAACATTTGGTTTATTTTCAAAAATATTTTGAAATATATACATTTCAAAATTTAAGTTATACGTAAAATTTAGTATTGGTTTTATTGATTTTATTTTTTGACTTATTTTAAATTGAATCACAATAGGAAACCTTGCAGAATGCACCGACAGCAGGAATCATTTATTCACCAAGGGGACCCGCTTACTCCCTATGATGTAATCCAATTAAAAAACTGCAAGACATATGAATTTCGGAAGGGTGAAATATATCCAAGCATTAGGCCACCAGTATCGAAATGTAACCCTAGGCTGACAGATAAATGGCTTTGTAAAGCGATCAACGATACCGGCTGTGGACCCATTGACCCTATCATGCTAAGACAAATTCAACGAAATGCAGAGGCATTAAAATCGGCAAAAGATGTGGAAAAGCCTACTGAAAAGCCAATTGATAATACGTGTAAGCAGCGCAATCATTTATCCGATCAAGGAGAACTACCCCAAAGGTTTCTCAATTATGTCGATCTCAACCCCACCGATATTATGCGGATACTCAACTGTAAAACAAACGTCTTCCAGCAATGCGAGGTGTATCCCAGCATCAAACCTGCAAAATCTCGCTGTGACCCTCAGCTCACAGCTAAATGGTTGGCAGATTCGCTGGAAGATAATGGCTGTGGACATCAGTTTGATATGGGTTTTGATGATATCGTGGAGGTCTGGAGGGATTGCCCAAATAAGGACACGCTGGGCTACTATGGCGTAGGCACTGACATTCTCAAACCCGAAGCCGTTGTTTTTAATCAGCTTGTTGCGAAATGCTTGGATGCGCTTAAACCCAAGCCCCCAAAATCTCCGGCTAAGAGCGTTAAGGCTCATCGAACTGAGGCTGATGGAAAGTTTGTACTCAATCGACCATTGCTAAAGACGAAAGTCAATAGAATGCCAACTGTACTGGAAACGCTGAATGCAAGTAAGGCTTTTAGGTGGGTGCAATGTCCCCGCTCATTTGAGGACAAGGGGACCTTCATTCAAAGTGAAGCACAGTTCAATATTAAAGAAGCCCTCGACATGAAACGACCAGCTAGGAAGAATAAGCATGGGTCTAAGCGCAGGAAGAAAGGTGAATCGCAAAGTTATATGCCTGATAATCTATACACAGAGTTCAAATTGTCACAACAGGAACAACATCCCACTCCATATGAATTGGCCTTCCAAAGGGAGATGGAGCAGTTAGAAATAGAAACCCAAGAAGAGCCGAAGAATTATGATGAATTATATTCTGAACTTATCACTTGTTTCGAAAAAGAGAGTGAGAAGGATCCGCTTTCCAAGGCCTACGAGTGCTGCAGGCCATCTTCAAAGCATGGTGGTTTCGATCCTGCAGTTGTAGGTGATGGAAAGCATACTGGTGGCGGTGGTGCTGTTGGAGTTGAAACTCATGGAAAACGTGCAGGTAAAAAAGATGCGACTAAATTTGGAGGAGTTGGTGCTAGTGACACAGCTGTTGCTAAAGATGCTGCTGGAGTTGCAAATAAAAATGCTGGAGTTGGTGCTACTGGCCCAGCTGCTCCTAAAGATAGTGATAAAAAACCTGTAGGAGGTGGTGATAGTGGTCCAACTGCTGCTAAAGGTGCTGATGGATTTGTGCCAATAGTTGACCGATTTGCAGCAATTGAAGAAGGTGAAGGTGCAGGAGGAGATGCTGCCGGTGGGACACAGCCCGCCAAACCCAGTTCCAGTGCCGATGCACTTAAAGCGGCGGGATCAGCTAAAAACCTGCCAAGCCAAAACCAAAACCAACTGGTCCGCCAAAAAGAGGTGGTCTCAAGGCACCAGTACTCAACCATCACAATATAGTACAGAACAGATTCGAAAAATTAAGTTTTATGTCCGACGATTTGTCAATTGCCAATTTGACCCCTAGGGAAAAGTCAATCAAATCCGAATCGATGGACGTAGAACCGAAACCAGTTATAAAAAGCAAAAAGAAGAAGCCCAAGAAAACTATTGCGCCTGTGGATTCTGGCGTAAAGACACCGGTCAAAGATTGCATTTGTCAGGTCTGCAAATTTATGAAACGTCGAGAACGTGAGCCGGATTCGCCGCTTATCCACCAAATGAAGCAAGAGCATGAACGACGCGAACTACTGAATTACTATCGCCGCAAGTGCCATGAGGAGTATATAAAGAACCGTAAGCCGGAGTATCCCGCCCCGCAGCACAAGTGCGATCGTATCATCTGCGACGATAGTCCCTATTCCCAACTCGAATGGGTCACCAATATCAACCGCCTGGATGCATTACAAGATCTGCAAAATATACTTGTATCTAATTTTTACGATGTGGACCCAGAGCTTATCTTTAGGGTAAAGGCACTAAGAAATCGTATTTGCTGCCAATTCTGTGAGTTCGTTTAGCTGCAACGGACTAAGGAACGCATTAGGATACTCTTTTAGAATTAAGGGCACTTTTATATTATTTTAAGATTATATTTTAAAAATATATATATATTTTTATTCAAAAGATCACTTTTTCCTTTTTATTTGGGTTATTTGATAGTCTTCGTGATTTCTTGCTTCTATGCGTTCTTTTCAAATCATAAATCGATAAAATTCGATAAAGACTACTTATGCTTGATAATATCTGGCAGTCTAGGGGCCTTAAAATAGTTATGGATCTTTAAAAAAATCGAAGCATACTTTCTACTGGTTTTTTCGAGTTGTGTCTATGTATGTAACAGCTTCTAGTTTATTATGGAAAATGTTTTGAACCGAATACACACAAAATTTTAGTTTTGCAATAGAGAAAAACCTTCAGATTTGAGGACTAGACATTTTTTTAAAATCTAGATAAGAACCCCAAGCACAATGTCTCAACAACAAGAACAGTCTACCGGGGACATGGAGCTGCCCGATGGGGTGCCTGACTATGGCCAGATGACGCCCTACGATGTGATGCGTATGCAGAATTGCAAGTCCGCCCGATTTTTGAATAGAGAGACATATCCCAGTATCAGGCCGCCAGTGTCCAAGTGTAGCAATGATCAGACGAAGACGTGGTTAGCTGATGCTGTCGAAGAGATTGGCTGCTCGCGTCCGTTTAACGTAGAGAAAAATGATGATATCCTGGAGTTGTGGAAGCAAAGCCCAAACAAGCACACACTCAGCTGTTATGGCTTGGGCTCAGATATATATTTGCCAGATGCCATAGTGTTCAATCAGGCCCTTGTGAAATGCCTCGATAAGGTCAACGGTGTCAAATCGAAATGTAAAAAGTCAAAGCGGACACCGCAGAAACGCGAGAAAATACCCAAGCCCAAAGGAGCCTACGTACTTAATCGTAACGTGCTTCAGTGGACCATTAATAAGATGCCCGCAGTCATAAAAAATACGAATACAAGCAATACCAATTCCATCATATACTGCGGCGAACCAGCAGATCCCGATAGTCCTTTCGCGGAGGATGAGCCCTTCTTTCCCCTACAACGCGCCCTCGATATGGAAAAACCAGCGCGGAAACCCAAGCATGGTCTCAGGCGAAAGCACATGTACTGCGACTTGCAGTGTGGTATTCCCGAGAACAAGTGCACGGACTACGAATGGAGGAAGTACAAACAAGATCCCCTGCCATATGAAGCGGCCTTCGATATGGAGCTAGCCGAGATGGAAGAAGATGAAAAGCCACCCGAGCCAAAAAACTTTGACGAGCTTTACTCTGCACTGGTCTCCTGCTTCGATAAGAGCTACTACGAGATTCCCGCGTGCAAAGTCTACGGAAAATGCTGCAAACGACCTTCGGAGCGCAAGGGGATTCAAGGTTGCGGTGGGGATAAAATATTGGGACCTTTTGGTAAGTTTGGTAGGGAAGGTGGTTCGAGTAATGGTGAAGAGAGAGAGAGAGAGGCAGAGGCAAAGGTAGGAGCAATAATAAAGTTAGACAAGAAGTAAACATTGATGTTGGATGCTAATTAAAACGCCATGAGGATTATAGGCAAATGGAAAGAATAATGATAGAATAGGTCAAGTAATGTCACAATTTTAAAGAGAAAGGCTTGATTTTTCACCCATTATATATTACCGTGACAGAGAGCGAAACAAAAATGTAAAATTGTATACATTATTTCTATCTGTCATAAAGTAATTTCTCGGCTATTTAAATTTTGCCTTTTTGGCAAACAACAGCAAAATATCAATGGGTTCTGAGAAAAGGAAAGGCAAAAATAAATTAATGAAGATGAGAACCTTGTGCGCCTTACAATGTGTAGGGTTTCCAGCTAAGCGTTAACCCAAGCAACCTTTTTGCCGGCATCGATAATTTCTATTACTCGCCTGCTGCTCACCCTGCATAGCAT
Organism: Drosophila robusta; assembly: GCA_035043565.1. Lineage (NCBI taxonomy): Eukaryota > Metazoa > Arthropoda > Insecta > Diptera > Drosophilidae > Drosophila > Drosophila robusta. Next base: position 2,250,652 of record JAWNMW010000583.1, on the reverse strand, counting down.
AATTTATTAAAGGGCACAAACCTCTTTAGGCGTGTTCGACTGCCATCCTTTTCGCCAGCTCGCGGGGTTCCACGCTTCAGCGAATTTTAATAAAATCGCATTCCATTTCGTTTCAATGCAACAGCAACAAAGACCGCGCAGCAAAAGTACGAGTAGAAAAGTTTTTTCGGTATGCCGAAAACTGAATACTCTGGCAGACATTTTCATGGTAACATTCGTTGTTCTTAAATTGGCTGACCCTTATAAAAATCTGGCAGAGTAAGCGAAGAGATAATGAATTTTACAAACAATAGTCCCATTTTTATCTATATTCTCTATTGCTAGAATAATCAGATTTCTTTTATATGAGTGGGTGTCGATATATATGTATAAATAAAGTATAATATATACATATCATCAATTTTACAATCAATAATCCCATTTTCATCTTTTTCTACTGCTATATAAGATACTTTGATTATGTTCTGATAATCGAAAATGTATATATAATTATAATATATTTATAATTTATAATATAATATATAATAATTTATAATATATTTTTAAAATAATCGTACAGAATAAACGAATTGAGGTAATAATTAGATTTTATTTATATAAGTGACTTTGATTATATTCTGATAATCATGATGATTTTAAAGATGAGTTGCATTGGTAACACCAACTAAACTTTAGTCATAGCGAATTTTTTCTTTAATTCATTGCGTATTTCATGACCAATTCTGCATACCCTTTCGCAAGGGTATGAAGAGAGCATTTTTAATCAACGTGCGCCAAAAAAAGACAACGAACACGCTCACATGCCACAAACACACACAAACACACACATACATTAGACGAAAATGGTTAAGAGCGTTGGTGAGGGGGAGAGGACTCGGTTGGATTTAGAGGGGCTTCTTTGGCTTTGAGTTTCGTATTACACGGACTTTTACACAAGCTTTATGCACCGCAACATATGCAACACATTTGAAAACTTTTCGAGCTAATCATCACATATTTACTATCCCACCAGCAGTGGGCGTGGCACTCGAGCAGGTCTGTTGTCTGCTCCTCTTCTCCTCCACTCGTTGCATTTAATTAATGCAACAATTTCGCTGTCCACTTTGGGGCTAAAACGAAACTTATTTGGCGCTGTCTTTTGGCCCATTAGCCGCCAAGAGGGGCCGCGAATTAGGGAGTGTATGCGTGGACTGGGGTGGGGCAGGGGGTGTGTGGGGTAGGTGTGGCTTATATGAATTATACTCGCAGCACATCAAATGCCAGGCCCACTGACCTAGGTCAAATATGCACTCTGCACATGGAGGAAGCGTAGAGCCAAGTGGGTTTGGATGGTCAGGTTGGACTTTGAAACCCCAACGAGAGGGAGGTTTTTCTTTTCTGGGACAGGGGGGGGGGGAGAGGGGCTGGAGTGGGCGTCCAAGTCGTGAAAAGTCAGAGCAAAAAGACGAATGTTTTTTTTTGTTGGCAACGGGGCTTTGTTGGATTTTTTGTTAGATTCATTGTTGTTGTTGCCGTTTCCTATTTGCCGCTGGCAGGATATGCTTGCCGGCTGGTTGAATCGTCTGTCCCTGTTCGGGCGCTTTCTTGTGCCAACGTTACGTAAAATGCTTTTTACGCTCAATTCCTTGCAAAAAGTTGTGCGAGTGGGAGCAGGATCAGAAGCATGTTGCCGTGTCATTGCAATGATAAATGTATTGGGTCACACATACAGTCGTATGCGCATAACAACAACACCCACACAAATAGACACAACACACAGACACACTCATGTGGAGCACTAAGTACACACAATAAGCAGTTGTGCCATGAAAAGAAAAGGAATTGCGTGAATCAACTAAGGAGGAGGGAAAAACCTCCTGATGGGCACATACTGTGCCAGCCTAGGAGAACAACAAGAAAAGCCACTGCACAAAGAAGCAGAGCAACAAATATTGCCAAACGAAACAATGCCAATAAGGCAACACATACAACACATACTAGCCGGACAAAACGCACGTGACTTGGCTAAACAAACTACGTGGTAAGGTTTGCCAAGGTTGTGGATTATGCGTGTCCACCTGAAAAATGGAACTTTTGTGCCGCCTGTTCCTCCAACCTGTAATTGGATTTCAATCGTTGCTGGCGCCAAAGTCAAGGCAATTTTTATTAGCTCGTATTCCCAACGGAAATGTTTGCATTGCGAGCGTTCGAGCGGATTCTGTATAAATATACAAAGATGCTTCAATATACATTTGAACCGAGGCCTGGATCGCCGCAAAAATTAATGTTGCTCAAATATGTTTACAAACAAACAAACAAAAGCAGCCAAAAACACACCTTATGAAAAACCACAAGAGAGAAACTGAATTCGGCATGCCGATTATTATCTGCCCTACAACTTTCACATTTAAATCGATATCCTTTACTCATTAAAGTATTTATGGTATTGAGAATTTTTGGATCAAATTTATTTAAAGTTTTCTCTGACTACTTTCTTACCGTCTTTCATATTTTTTCTTTTGTTTACTTATATTTCTCTTTGACTTTTTCTCAAATTTATGTACATTTCTATTGTGCGGACTTTTTTCTCTGCATTTATTTTATTGCAATGGGGATAAAAAACCAATCAGAAATATGTTGTAGTTCTTTGTTGGGGTATAAGAGTCTAAAAACTCACAACACACAATATCGTGTCTGCAATAAATTGATATTTCTTTCATTTCTTCATATTCTTATTTTATTCTAGAATGTAGTTGCTGCCCGTGTACCTCGGCGAACGACTAGATGGCCTGCAAATGTTGCGTATACGCACCTTTGGCTTTTTAGCATACTGTCCGGTACGGACATCACGTATTGTGGCAATATCCAATATATCGAGCTCATTGTTTTGATCAACCCAGTAAAGGAAAAAACCTTTGGCATCCACACGCATCGTCACCGGCGTCCCGCTGCCCGAGTCCTGCAATAAAAAATATATGTATGAAAAATGTCTTAAGCCAAATCTGTGAACAAGGTTTTTGGAATCTGTATTGAAAAACTGGCAATAAAAATAGCATTCCATTTGCCGCCAATTCTCCGTTGTCTTCGGTTCATTGAACTTGAGACTAATGAATTTATTACACCGAATTTCGCTTTCCAATCGTCCACAAAATCACCAAAAGTAAAACAAATAAAAATAAAAAATCATCTCTGCTTATTATTTAAGTCAAATTAAATGGGCATGAAGCTGTGTGCACTGTTGCTCTTCCTCAACCCATCCCCTCCTATTCCCCCTCTGTCGTTTGCCATAAATATTTTAGCATTCATTCATAAAAATCAAAGAAAAGAATGCGAAATTTTCTCATGTTGGCCGCAGCTGGCGGCCTGGCAATGGCAAACAGATGTGTTCAGATAAAACATCGTAGCCCGAAAATGAAATATTTTATATTTTATTTATTTTGCTTTTTGTCTTTAATATATATTATATGCACAACAGACGCAATGAGGCGTTTGCGAGGAACTCTAAGGCAACCAAGGAAGCTGTTTTTAAATTGTTCTGGGAATCTTGCCACTTGAAAAAGGCTGATAAGCAAAGATATAGAGATGTGCATAAATACACCTAGACTATATATGCTTATGTTCATATTATCGAGTGTTTAGTATAGACGTGAAATAATATTTTTTTACGTTTAACTATTCTTTTATTTATTTATTGTTTATTTTATATTTTATATATTTTTATTTAGGTCTGAAGTTTTCGGGACTATTGATGCTGCATTTAATTTGTTTAAATTTCATAAACATAAAATAGTTACCATTTCAATGTTTGGGGGATACTTGTCTTACGATAAGTTAAAACAACTCCATGTATATTTAAATAGATTTTGAATGGTATCAACAAGTCAGTTTTATATATCAAAACTCTTCAGGATGGAATCCCCTTTGTATGGGCTCAAAGAAGAATCGTGTTATGTTCAATGTCAGCTATTTTGACCTGCCGAGTGAACCGTGAAATATGACCACGAACAATAGGGAATAAGTGTTAATTTGGTCAAAAAGTGATGAGCATTGAAATAGTCATAATGAATTTGCCGCAGAGTTCATTATCCGTTGTTGGGGTCGGTTTAATGAACTCACAAGGTGCCAAAGTTACTAAGCTCGGGGACTGGCCCATGCTCCTTTTTCCAATCTCACCCCACCAGCCATACTAATAATTGATATTGAAAACATTAACTTGCAGTTCAAATATTCGTAGCTTTTGTTTTGGGGGGCGTTTGGCGGTCATTTGGGAGTCGAGCCCGGTTCGGTTCGGCTCATTTCCATTTGGCCCCCACTCACATTTATATTCAATTAAGCGCATATTTTCTGGAGATTTTTGGGCTGCCATCGGAAAAGGGTTGCGCATCGCTAATTGGATCGGTTTAACCCCGCACCGTATATACCCTAGACGCTCCCCACTTAAGTTTGCCTTGTTTTTCCTGATTGTCTAATTACTGTTAACTAATTGAGCTGCCAGCCATCGACCCAATCGTTAATTTGTTTTCAATATGCGAAATTTGCTGTTAACCAACACTGGCAATCGAATAAACGCCCAACTGAAATGCCAAATGGCCCGCAAATCGACAGTGAAAACCGAAATTTGCGCTCGTGACTGACAAACTGGTAAGCGACAGACGCCCGTCTCTTTTAGCTTGTTTTGGCTAAGAGCGATTACATGCATAATTCAATTGATGTAACAGCCTGTCTCCACCCGTCGATGCTACTGTAAAGCTGTCTATAACACACACACACACACAAGTTGGCTTGTGGGTCGGACGCCTCGACAAAAAGGGATAGCTCTGTTCGCAGATGTGCCTCAGTTACAAGCCCAAATACAGAGATACAGATACATCAGAGATACAGATACAGTTGTGTGCATATTGTGTTGTCAATCATGCTTAGGGGCCCGCCAATAAAGCCGGCAAGTGCGTGTTTCACTAACTTACACTTGCCTCTACATAGACCGTCAACTGCTTTGGGGACTATGCAAATGCTATTTGGGATTATACAGCTGCTGCCAGGCTGCCTCTGTGTGGGTGTGCGTGTGTGTGTGTGTGTATGTATTTTTGTGTGTGCAAAGCTTAGACTACCCTGTGCTACACTCTGTAATATCCTGAGCGCATGTCTGAGATACCCTTTCTTAGATACACATATATAGCAAATACAGAAATATTTTAAAAGAAAGTTTCTAGATAGTTTAGATGTAGAAAAGAAAAAATGTTCTATTACCTCTTTCCCTTTCATTTAATTTAACAATGTCAAAAAATGTCTAAGGAAAAGTTGAGGGCATAAAACTTAGCTTACTTAGTATATAACAATTTTTCTTTACTTTAAGTTTGTAAGTTTACGTAACGCTTTAAATATCTCTCAGACGAAATGCTTTCCTATCTTCCATGCGAAACTACTTTTATTTTGCCAATTCATACAATTTTTTATTCACCAGTCAAAATTAATTTTTTATTGCTAACAAATCGGTTTTATACGCCGGTCTGCTGCAATGGAAGATAACATAGCGATAAAAATATCTAAATTTGGCACAATATTCAATAGCAAATCGTGTTTATACATCGCGATATCTTTTACTAAAATAGATTTTAAAATGGCTTAATGGGTAAAGATAATACTATAACTTTTATTAGAACAGAGACAACTTGTTAAATATTTATCGAATTATGGATTTAATATTTGAAAATGTGAATGTTATTTTAGTATAATTTTCACAGCTTCAAAATACCCCTTATTGCACATTCAACGTGTGCAGGGTATGCGAAGAACCTTCAACAGCTGCAACTTCAAACTATATGCAAATGATGTCATAAAAATGTAGACGGTCTCCACGTTTGTCACCTGTGCAAGTTTGTCGAGCACTCGAAACTAGATGCTCGAGCTGCTGCTGTTGGTTTAAAGTTTTGCCAGGCACTTATTAAGCATACGCCGAGTGGTACACTCGAACAAATGAAGCCAGTCACAGGCAGCAGCAGCAGCAGTGACACTTGGAAAATGTTTGACCTGACTTGGAGCTCAACTTAAATTAAGATTGATGTACACAATGTGTGCATATTTTAAAAGCCGTTGCAATCTGACCCTGAACTCCAGGCAGGGGCGTCTGAGATTCTCTAGAATCAACGATTAGGCATGCTCGATCCGACAATTTGGGCAATCGAATTGGGGCTTATCGAGCTGTTGATTGACCATCGGCGGCATTAATACTCAATAGCCGATATCTATAGTCAGAAATTCATAGATTAGATAGTTGTTGTTTGCTTTAATTGGCGACAAGTGTATTACGCAAAGATCACAGCTAAAAGACTCTAGATTATAGACTTGGCTGGAGAACTCAAGTCGCCTCTCAGTTGAGTTGGTAGAAGGCGCTGATCACCTGGTAGATCCAATCGACGTAGGCGGGCACAGAGGTGTAGACCGTCGGCCGGCTGGCATAGCCGCAGGGCATGTAGCTCCAGGAGCCGAGGCCCACCAGTTCAGCGGGTCCGCCGATGGGCCAGTAGACCAGGGGGGTGCCGCCGTCGCCGTAGCACGCCTTCACCTGGGCGCACACCTGTCTGCTAGTGAGCGGCGCGTCCGCGGGCAGCTGCTCGGCGCAGCGCGTGCTGTTCAACAGTGGGGCGAATCCGTATTGCAGCTGCTTGGAGAACGAATCGCCGTCGGCATCGGTCAGGCCCCAGCCGTACGCGGTGGCCGTCTTGCCGCTGTAGTCCTCGTTCAGATCCGGCAGCGCTATCTGCTGCACACGGGCCGAGTACACAAATGACTCAGAGACGTGGAGCAGCGCAATGTTGTCGCTGCCGGCCTGGCCGCTGAACGAGCGATGTGCCGAGCCAAAGTCCACGTAGCGCACCTGAGCGTCGGTCACGTCAGCCCGGTTCGAGAGGCCCGCGTAGATGGCGCTGCCAACGATGGCGCCATTGAAGCTGCGCAACTCCTCGTGGCAATGGGCGGTCGTGAGCACCCAGCGCTTGCCGATGATGACGCCCGCGCACTGATGGCTGTAGGTCACCGGGGTGAGGCTCAGCGAGACGAGGTAGGGCGCATTGTCCACGCCCTGCACGTCGAAGCCGTCAATAATGCGTGGCGATATTTCTACCTGCTCCTTCTGCTCCTTCTGGGCCCTCTGTAATAGGCTCTCCACAATATAGGGCACCAGCTGCGGAGCGATCTTCGCATTGGCCAGTTCCTCGTAGTGACCCGACAGCAGGTGGTCCATGCGGGGCATCTTGTACTTGGCGCTGGCCAGCGCCAGAAGCGGCAGCAAAGCTAATACAATTTTAACCGTTAACATGACGTTACGTATCGCTGCGAACTGCGATTGTTGTGAGCTGGTCCCGGAAGCTCTGCGGACTTATATACTACCTAGGCGGCTAGTGGAGCTTTCCGATAAGCGTGGGTAACAAGTGCGATTAGTGTTAGCGCAAAGATAGTGAGAGAGAGAGAGTAGAGATTGGAGATGGGATCGTGTTCGATTGTTTTGTTGATATGCGACTTATGTATTATATGTACTGTTAACTGTTAAGGTTAACATTTTGAATTTCATGGCATATTTATAAAATGTAGTTTATTTAATTTTGTGTCTCATAATACCGCTCAATTATTCACGAAGTGAAGCATAAACATGTAATATGGGAGCTATATGGCTACATATCCAAGAATTTTACATGCCAAAATTGTTGTCAATTTTAATTTGTCTGCAAAATGATGGACTATCTCGCTCGTTAGCTATTGCACAAAACCAAACTCTTCATCCAGTGACCGAGTATAAAAATGTCTGCACGTCACACAAGTCCGAGCATAGAAAGTTAAGAGAAAATTTCCCTGACATTAATACTTCGATATTAGTTGGGTTCTTTGCGGTCCTTTAATCAAATAATAGCATGAGTCAAATATTGGTTTATTTAATTTAGGAAGATGATTTATCAAATCAACATAAGCAATATTATTAAATATACTCTGTTCCTAAAGGGTAAAAATTTATATTTGGTTTGTTCGATTGTAGTCAGCGTTATGACTGATTATGATTAAGAGAATGCTTATAGACATATACTTGTATGTATATAATTACAACCCTAACTATTTAAGGATAAGTGACTGATCAATTAATATAAATATTAATATTAATAATGCCATTTCAGCATATTCAGATTTAAGCTATTAAATAAACAAATTTTACTTGGGAAGATTTGTATTTATTTTTATTTGTATTTAATTTATTCCTAATCAGGATGACGTACTACGCCTATCTATCTGTTTCAATGCAAATAAGTCTTAACTTATTAGCTAAAATTAATTATATTTTACAAAAAAATGTTCAATAGTTCTTTATATTGACATTGAATCCATTTTTAATTATTTGAGGTACGCTTTTAAAGATTTTATAGTTTAACCTCATTATTGTAGTTCTAATTGTGAAAAGCTGGCTAAAACATGTTTTTCAAAATTGACAAACTCCTCCATTTCAGACAGGCGCTCGCTGGAGGATTATTTGTCACCGGGCTAAACATTATTGTCATCGTTTAACTGGACTTTAAAGTGGCTTTTACGCCACATGTTCTGTATTTTCCCCGCCATTGGGCATTTCCCTGTGCCGCTTTCAATGCTGTTGTTGTTTTTAAATGTGTACACAATTGTGTGTGCGGTTGCACAAAGTCCAAAGCCCGCAGCGGCGTAAAATTTGCTTTTAATTGGCTAAGCTCGCATAATGGCCGCCATCTAGAGCCGGCTGAATGCTGGCCATTGTCCACACTTTTGTGTACCCGCCAAGGACGCATATCCCTTTATAGACTAGCATACATGAACACATATATACATATACATATATGCTTATATATATATTTTTAGCGCCCTTTTATACGAAACTTGGGGTCGGGGCGGCCTTGCACGCGTGAATTATCAACACCTTAGAACACACATTACGCTGGCTAAAAATATCGCAATTATCGTAGAAAGCATAGTATATATATATATATATATATATATATATATATATATATATATATATATATATATATATATACTGTAGGGTTCTATATGCCAGCTATATGGTTAGAATCCTTATCCATATCAGTTGGATTACCTTAATTTCGTTTGTTGGGAAAATAAAAAGCCATAAAAACTGATTAGCAAAAATTAAAATCATTTTCATAAATCCATTTACTAATCTGCCGATAACGCCGATCGCCGAAACCAGCTAGAGCGGCTATAAAAGATCGCTGCCCTCCAACGATACCATCACTTGGAGTCAGTAGCTTCACCCAGAATGAAAGTACTCGCTGTTACCCTTCTCGCCCTCTTGGCTGCCAGCGCCCAGGCTGGCAAGCTGACCGACACCTTGGCCAAGGTTGTTCCCAGCTTTGCCACCGGATTCGTGATCAACGGCACTGAGGCCGATCCCCACGCGGCACCCTACATCGTCTCGCTGGCCACCAAGTTCGAGAAGCACTCGCACATCTGCGGAGGCACCATCATCAACAAGGAATGGATCGTCACTGCCGCCCACTGCATCTCCAACCCCGTGGGCATGAGCGCCATCGCCGGCCTCCACAAGCGCGCCGAGGTGGACGAGCTCACCCAGCAGCGCCTGATTGATTTCGGTCACGTCCACGAGCAGTACACCGGAGGTGTTGGCCCCTACGACATTGCCTTGCTGCACGTCAGCGAGCCCTTCGAGTTCAACGAGTACGTCAGCGCAGCCACCCTGCCCAGCCGTGAGGAGATCCACGAGGGCGAGACCCATCTGTACGGCTGGGGCCAGCCCAAATCGTACGTTCTGACTGCCGCCAAGACCCTGCAGACCGTGACCACCGAGATTGTCAACTACGACACCTGCAAGCAGGTTCTCCCCGAGGATGCCCCTCTCGCCGAGAGCAATGTCTGCTCCGACTCCCTGCAGCAGAGCATTTCCGCTTGCAACGGCGACTCCGGCGGCCCATTGGTCGTTGAGCACGAGGATGCTGCCTCTGAGCTGATTGGCATTGTGTCCTGGGGCTACATTCCCTGCGGCTTGGCCAACTTCCCCTCGGTCTACACCCGCGTCTCTGCCTACGTCGATTGGATTGCCAAGATCGAGAGTGCATACTACATTCTGAACTAAATGTCGTAACATTTAAATAAAAATAATCTTGACTCTAGTCAAGTCCAGTTCGAAAATACGAGTAAATAATGTATTTTTAATAGACCATGTGATCCGTTAATTGCGCAGTAATCCACCTAAATTTATGATCTCAGATTAATGGCTTTTAATTATTTTAGATGGATTCGTCTATCTTTTTATGGTCTCCATTAAAGTTCCCTGTGTTCTTTGCTAAGGGGCGTATGCCATAGATTAGCTCAAGTCTACGAGCTTCGGAATTCAACCAATCAGAGCACTTATCTATAAGTATGTGGAAGAGTATAACCCGTCTGCACTTCCCAAGTCTTCGAAGCTTTTAAAGCTACGACCGCCAAAGCGTTCAAATATGTGACTGGCATCATGATAATCCATAAGTTCAAGATAAGCAGCTTTTAATATATGGCTAATGCTTTGTTCATTTCGCTTAATCATTTTATGAAGCATAATCAAAAAAGTTGTTCGTAAATTTACAATTGAATGCAGGGAATTATACTCGGCCTTTAAAAATCACTTCTCGGTAGATCAGTTGTCTAAGTTTGAGATCACAATGCAATATTTAATATTCAAACACAGGATATTTAATATTCGCACGGGGGTATTTAATATTCGGCTCTCCGAAGTTAGCTCTTCAACCCCTACAAATCAAATTAGGGCATATATCTTTCACCGATTGCAAAATGTCTATTCCAACGTTACGAAAAATTGTGCAACTTTGAATTATTCCTTAAATTAGCTCTCAAATTAAAGGACTCTTATATAAACTGGTTTTAACATATAATATCAAGTTTTAATTTTATTCAATTGGAAATCGAAATACAATAATAATCAAAAATTCCAGACAATTTACATCTAAATAGATTTAGATCTCACTTTATACTTTATTTAAATATTAAATAATCCATAAACAGTATTGGGTAGGTGACGACCTCTTCGCATTTAAATGTGTTGGCAAATTTATTATACATTTTCATGGATAAAGGCTAAAAAGCATCCCACTATGAAACGATAATCTTATAACGCTTTAGTGATAACTTTATTGCTTTAAAAATGTTGCTAAATATATCGAAATATTTAAATGTGGTAAAACATATCGATATTTCAGCCGAATCATATTGGAACTGTCGATTAAGCAGGGTTGTCAGCACCTCCGCAGTCGAGCGTAGACTGATTGGACTTTTAACAATAGTCACATGGGAGATCCCAATAAACTGATTAGCCGGAATTCTGGTAGGTGGGAAAAGCAGGGCCATAAAATATGACTATCGCCTAAAGGGATATCAGTGCCATAAATCTATCTGCTAATCTGCCGATAATAGCGCTTCTTCTTCCGGGTAAATGGCCCTATAAAAGATTGTACCATATCGACCATCCTATCATTCTGAGTTCAAAATTTCAAGGTAATCTACCGGAATGAAATTACTTGCCGTTACCCTTCTCGCCCTGCTGGCGGCTAGCGCGCAGGCTGGCAAACTGACCGATACCCTGGTCAAGGTAGTGCCCAGCTTTGCCACCGGCTTCGTGATCAACGGCACCGACGCCTTGCCCCACCAGGCGCCCTACATTGTGTCGCTGGCCTCCAACTACGCCAGCCACTCTCACAGCTGTGGCGGCAGCATCATCAACAAGGAATGGATCCTCACTGCCGCCCACTGCATCTCCAACCCGGTGGGCATGAGCGTCATCGCAGGTCTGCACCAGCGTGCCGACGTGGACGAGTACACCCAACATCGCCAGGTTGATTTTGGTCGCATCCACGAGGATTTCGGCGGTGGTGTTGGCCCCTACGACATTGCCTTGCTGCACGTCAGCGAGCCCTTCCAGTTCAACGAGTATGTCAGCCCAGCTACCCTGCCCAGCCGCGATCAGATCCACGAGGGTGAGACCCATCTGTACGGCTGGGGCCAGCCCAAGTCCTATGTGTTCACGCCCGCCAAGACCCTGCAGACGATTACCACTGAGATCATCAACTATGATCAGTGCAAGGAGCTCATGCCCGCGGATTCTTCCCTGGCTGCGAGCAACATTTGCTCCGACTCCCTGCAACAAAGCAAATCCGCTTGCAACGGCGACTCCGGCGGCCCATTGGTCGTTGAGCACGAGGATGCTGCCTCTGAGCTGATTGGCATTGTGTCCTGGGGCTATATTCCCTGCGGATTGGCCAACTACCCCTCGGTCTACACCCGCGTCTCTGCCTACGTCGATTGGATTGCCAAGATCCAGAGCGCCTACTACATACTGTATTAAGTTGTAGTTTCTAAGAATAAAACAGCTCAAAACAGTCAAATTGATTTTTGTAATTAGTGGGGGCGGCAGTGAGCGTAGCTGAAATTTTTTCAGCTCGATATTTAGAGGAGGTCATCAGAAAACTTTCTGTCAAATATATATTCTGGCTGTTTAACCGCCCTTAAGACTTATGGATTTATCGATTTTCCACGACCTCAGTGGGTGTATCTAAAACTTTTTTGTACAATCTGTAGAAAATTGTTGTAGTTAGCTTTAAAACTGCGCGAGCTATATCAATTTTTCGACTTTATCTAACGCGGGTATACACGAGTATATATCCCAAATTTGGCTCACATACGGACAGAGGGACGGATAGCAAGACGAACATTGCACAAACCCAATATACTCTTTGCACTTTGGAACGACTATATAACGTTTATTACAAACATTTCTTGAAAGGAAGAGGTTTATGTTTGGATTTGGGGTTTTACTACTAATAATAATAATAATAATAATAATAATAATAATAAAATAAATCCTCTATTTTAATAAAGTGTCCATTCGCATGGTAATTTGAAGAAACTTGTTTTGATTGCAATTGCTCTCTGGGATTTCTATTAGATAGTATGTTATCATATGTTATCTTGATATTGATAGTACTTGATTAATCGTTGTTTTATCGGCTGCAAGCTTAATTGGTTCACTAATGAATATGGAGTTAAGTGCTTAATTTACCTGAGCGCTCGAGATTTAAATCTTATGCTAACAGCAACTATTTGAAGTACCCCAACGAGAAGGTTTAACGTATACAATTAATGAAATCGATTCAAGTACACTTGGCTGCAAAATATTAAATTTCCGCAACATTCGTTCTAGAAATTAAATCTAAATGTGGGTTAATATCAAAGCCGGGACTACTGTATACATATGAGCACCTATGTACCACATTTTTTCTTTAGCTTTTGTTATATTCTAGGATTGCTAACGAAAACGTAGTTTAAAAAACAAAAATCAAAACCGAAAAGATTTCGGAAATTTGAGGTTTCTAGCTATTGAAGCCTGAGATATTGTTGATAATATTTATAATATGTTGAGAATATAAATATTTTATGGGATCGGAGATGACCCCTTTTTAATTATTTTATGTATACTCTCTTTCACGAATTGGATACAGGATATAATGAGTTATAAATTCATCAGATGAAACAAAATACTACCCTAATTTCAATTTTCCAAAACCCCGATGAAGTGTTCTTTTATATGACGAATGGAAACCACAGTTAAAAATACAGCTCCCTAGTTTTGAGGGTTTGGGCTGTGGTTTGATCACTAATCCGTTAGTCAGTCATTCACTTAGTCGTGATTTATGTATAAAAGAAATTGATCAAAAATAAATTAGGGTTCATTCCCCATTAATTACGTAATTGATACACGTCGGATAAATATGACCAGCCTAGGCAACTTTCTGTCGGTGATCGCATCGAGGTTTACGGCTGGAGAACTATTCAAGCGCTCCTATAGTTTACGACCCGGGCCCAATCAGACGAATGATCTTGCAAAAAAAAGAATTTTCCTTTGTTTACACAGATTACTTTTATATATGGCTGCCAATAAAGTAAACCGTATTCGAGATTTATGAGCCACTTGCCGCCTTGTTTATTTACGCATAGACGAGCGAAAGACTGAAGCTGGAATCGCAGAAGTGGGCCAGCCCACTTGAGGATGGCTGAATGATTCGATCGATTGCCAGTTGCCATTGATAATGATCTAAAGTGGGGCTGCACCAGCGATTAGTGGACCCGATAGCGCTGTCTAGTCGACAGAGTGCACTTTGGGTAATCGGGACACGGCCACAAGCCAAAGCCGTCGGGACAGGATCGTAAATTCGCCGCAAATCTGCAGCGTGTCGATTGAACGACATCTACAAAGACCAGTTGCCATTGATAACGAACGGTGCGCTCGATAACGAACTGATAACGACCGACCGCTGGCTATAAAAGCCAACTCGGTGGCTACCGATGGCAAACAGTAAACGGTGGAGTCAACAGCTGTTAACATGAAACAATTTGTGGTGCTACTTGCACTGGCCGTGGCCGCGGCTAGCGCCAATACCATTGCCTGGCCGGGCTTCCCCGAGGGCCGCATCATCAACGGCCACGAGGCTGGCGCCGGCGAGGCGCCCTTCATCGTGTCCCTGCAGTCGACGAAGAACGCGCACTACTGTGCCGGCTCCCTGATCAGTGAGCGCATTGTCCTGACCGCCGCCCACTGCATGACCTACACCGATTTCCAGGTGATCGCCGGCGCCCACAGCCGCACGGACCAGTCGACGACGCAGGTGCGCAAGGCGAGCAGCGCCCGCCAGACGGTGCACGAGAAGTACGACGGCGGCGTTGGCCCCTACGACCTGGGCCTGATCTTCCTCGACGAGCCCTTCGATCTGACCGCGCTGGCACGCGACGGCAGCGCGCCCGTCTCGACCATCCCGCTGGCCACCAACCAGTTCGCGACGAACACCGACGGCGTGCTCTACGGCTGGGGACGCGACAACTCTGGCTCGCTGCCCGTCAATCTACAGAAACTGGACGTGGATATCATTGGCTACAGCGACTGCCTGAAGCAGCTGCCCAACGGCAACAAGCTGGCCGATAGCAACATTTGCACCTACACCGCCGGCACCACCGACGGCGCCTGCAACGGCGACAGCGGCGGTCCGCTGGTCAACAAGAAGTCCGACGGCAGCTACCAGCTGGTGGGCATTGTCTCCTGGGGCTACACACCCTGCGCCAGCACCAAATACCCCTCCGTCTACACCTACACCGGTGCCTACAGCGACTGGATCGCGGAGCACATCAATGACTACTAAGGTCAAATCAATGAATAAATGAAATGAACTTTTCCGCTACTCACGTCGTCCCATCTAATGAACTTCTCGCCATCCTGCAGAGCCTGTGGCACCTCCACGCTGGCCGTCGATATGTAGGTGCCGCCTGCACTCATCATCCTGTGGGCCTTTGTTCTTTCTGCTGTTGTCTCTTTCCTCTCTCCCTCTCTCTCTCTCACTTTGCCTCTCTGTCTCTTTCTCTCGGACTGTTGTGCGTTGATTTGGTTCAGGTTTTTCGGCTGAGTGGGGACTTAGCCGCTGCGCTGCATTTCCTTTGTTGAATTTGTTTCGCTTTCCACTTTTGTGGTTCTCTCAATAGTTGTTGTTGTTGTTGCTGTTGCTGTTGTTTGCCTTGCATACAAATGACGCCATTTGACCGTGTCCTGGCCTCGGCTCAATTAGACCGTCGCTGTAAATGTGGCACGCTCCACCTGCGCCTGCTGCATTCTGCGGCTTCTCCTTTGTAGCTTGATTAAAATTCACCAGTTGTTGGCTGAAACAGAAGAGCAAACAAACAAAACAAAACAATGCGTTTAGAGTGGGTTATCAAAGTCAAGTTGCATCAGATGAGCTTATTGTGCTTGTTACGCTTCAATAGAGTTGGCTACCTGAACTATCAGGATTCCTAACCACGACCCTAAACCCCATTCGAAATAGCAGCCATGCGGTCTACATAGCTAAATAAACAATAGCAAACTTTAAACTGATAAATCAGATAGTTGCTTAAAATGATTGTATATTTAGAAATCTGTTGTTGGCCCTCGAGGAATCTGGCTGCAAATATCATAAATTAAAACGAATTCTTTCGCTTGCGGAAATGCGGTGTGGGTAATTTTAGTTGGAATTCGAGTTTCAAAAGTTCATTAGGAAATTTCTAGTAAGTGATGGACAAGGCCATATTTTGGTTGTCCAAGTGACCTACTTATGAAGACAATTCCAAAAAGGTTGTTCGGGAACAGGTCGTAGACCTTTGGAATAAGTAATCTGAATGTTAAAGCCCCAGTAATTTTAAAAGTAAGGTTGAAATGTTAAAAATATTTATCGTTTGCGAACAAATTGGTTAATCTTAATATTTTTCGTAGATTTACAATAATAACTTATTTTTACACACTAAATTCAATTCAAAGAATTTAAAAGTTTATTTCATTCAATAATACAAAGCGATAATACAAATCAAGAAAATTATAAATTCTAGATGTTACAATTGCCGAGTAGTCTCTGTTAACAAACGGTTTTGCTTTGCCTTTAAATATTGAGTAATAGAAATTCGTATTATTATGGATTTTCATCTATCACTTAGCCTCTTTAAGATTACCTCAATCACATAGCTACTTGATTGGCTTTAATTTGTTGAATGCAATTTGTCACCTGTAGTTTAAACTGCTTTTAATTTGCGCCCAGCCTGGAACTTGAACCTTTAAAAGACACTTTTTCGTTTGTAACCAGTGGAGAGAAATGTGAGGCTCTGGTTTCAATTAAATTTCTGCACTCTTTATTTCTATCTGTCCGTGTGGATTTGTTCATGTCAGTAATCAAGATTTATGAACATTTTTGTTGGTTTTCTTTTTGGTATTATTTGTGAGTCTAGTCGCTTGCCAGTTGCTGGAATTTCAATTGGTTTTTGTGGCGCCCGAGCAGGGACGTACTCAGAAAATGTTTTTAAAAATTTATTTTGTATGTAGGAAGTGAAAAATGTTTCAAATGAGTAAGGCTCTGGTTTTAATCGGATCGACTTACTATTGCATTCTTTGTATTACTTGCCAGCTGAAATTTAGGAAGTAATCTAGCAGGGAATAGCTCAAAAATATTTCGTAAAATCTTAAAAATAGATTAGTTGGTTTGTAGCTAGTAAAAAGAGAGTGTTCTGCTTTGGTTTATTTCCATTCGATTCACGCTATCTGTTTTTTCTATTTTTCACGGAGGTACTGTGTACTCGAATAGTTTCAATATATGAGAACTTATTTGTTGTACGGTTGCCTTGACTTGGTTGGAAAGGTCAAGTCGGTTGCCTGCTGCTACTTTTCTTTACAGATCTGGCATTCCAAATGGGATTCGCTTTGTTAGCCTATTTTTAGGCTGCCTCGGCGCTTTGTATAGTTCTCGTTCGCTTTTCGATTTTGCGTTTCATTTATGCAAAATGGTTTCGCTAATTTGGTGCACAAACATTTTCAGTTCTTCTTCTTCAGAGTTCCGTTTTCAATTAGCAGCCCAACAACGTTTGACCCCGGGGGGCCTGAGACTGTGCAACGGTATTGTGTGCTGCCGTTGTGCAGCTTATCGGACTTTAAATAGACATCCGGTTGTGGCTTGGTCTTAAACGGAACTGAGCTTCGATGACAGCTGCCGATAAATGCTCGGTAAATTCATTCAGAGCCCGTTGGCTCGTGAATCATTCAGAGGCAAGAAGCTTCAAGTTTTGCTCTCAAACACATAATCCGCTTACAGCAAGCCAAGCAGAGACAAAGCACTAAACAAGACACAGATAATGGCTGATAGAGATGAAGAAGAAGAAGGCCCACACACGCACACATACACAATGACTTTCCAACTAATTCATTTATAATTTCTTTTGGCCATGCCATAACCAATTCCAACAACAAACAAAATGAAAACGTAAGCAAAACTTTGGGAAGTCCAAGAACCGCACAGCTTGGGAATGTGTGTGTGTGTGTCTGTGTGTGGTTGGGTGGGTGTAACACACACACACACACACACACATACGTACACCATTGAAAGGAAGTCATTTGTTTTTTGTTATTGTTGTTTGTGCGAACTATAGTAAATAAAATTGAATTTGTGTGCTTTTATTTTGGCAGTTTTCTTTCCATTTTCCACTTCTACACAGTTTTCGTATTTTCCGCATTCGTAATTTCAAATTGAGTTTGCACGTCAGGCAAATTCAGCCGCCTCCTCCGCTGCGGAAGTAATTAAGCATTTTGTTTTGCATGCGAAACGCGTGGAAATGATTGGAAAATTGTTATGGCTTATATAACAAGCGCACCGGAAAAGTCGAATGAAAATTGCTAGCGACGCCTTTTTCAGATATCTCCTTTTGCGCTCTATTTTCATTTTTATTCCTTATATTTTTTCAGTTCTGTTCTGTTCTGTTCCGTTTTTTACTCCCACAAACCGTTTTAAGTGTTTTATGGCAAACGGGCAAAAATTTATTGCAGGCAATTTGCAGATATATCCACGGCCGATGGGGCGATGGTGGGGGAGGGTGCCAGGCGGGAAATCACAGCGACAACATACAGATTTGAAGTGACTTCCACTTCTAGTGCGACGACAACAACAACAGCAACAACAATATTAATAACAGACCCACAGTGCGAGTCCCATGAATCATGCATGCGACACAAAACAGAACAAAATGGCGGCTCTGCCCCAACGAACGTTTGCGAAGCAGCGCCATAAATCAAAGCGCCAGTCAAAATATGTTTGCCGACTGTAAACTGAAAATGCGAGCCAAAAGAATGTGGGCGGGAATATCCGCAATGCTCTCATTGGCCGCTCGTCGGAGAGATAGTAAAATGCGTTCGAGGTAGCATTTTATCTCTAGGATTAGTTTACAATCGAGATGAAGTTGCCTGCAATGGCCACATAGCCTAACTGGCTGTGAGCCATGTCCTCCTCGTCTAGTTTATCAGGGAAATACCAATCCAAATTGTTATTGTACTTGTGCGCTCTTCAAGCACTTCAAGCCTCTTAGACTTGTTCCCAAGGCAACCTTAAGTTTCAAGACAGCTGCTACTTGACGAATGCCTCCATCATGATCACATCAGGCGAAGAAAATGCTTTCTAGACGTAATAAAATACTTTGTTCAAAATAGTCTAGCTATTAAGGCCTACATAAGGAATATATTTGCAACTATTTTTTAGTTGTTAAATGTTTTGTCATTAAAAGTTCGACAAATAATTACTTTAATTAAATTCCATTTTCAAACTATAAATTTTAAAAATGTACTTTTTGTAAGATTTGTTCATTAGTTTAACTTTAGCAGAAAGAATCTTTTAAGTAGTATCTTTCATGATATTAACTTTACGGCTGTTAGTGGTGTCATAAGTGGGTCATAGACATAAATTGATTAATGTTAATGCATATTCTCTTTGTGTGTGTTTTTAAGCACTAACTAACTGTACAACTTATTCTTTATGGTCAGTTTAAAAATCGTGACAATCTGATTTATTCATCCTGCATGATGACTTTTATTAACTGCTTGTCCTCCTTGGTCACATTAAATGCAACAAGCAGCGCAACGCAATACTGATGTGAAATGTCCTCCCTGGCCATATTAATATCCCATCACTTATAATAATACACATTATTTTTCAAATTATGATATTCTTTAATGTTATTGCCCAAACAAAAATAAATATCCTTTCTGGGACATAATCAAACCTACTCAGCCTCCGGCAAATGCCACACAACAACTGACGGGGGAATCGGCTGCTGTTGTTGTTGTTGTCGTTGTTGCCGCTGTTGCATGAACGGCATTGAGGAAGTTGCTTGTCAAACGGCAATCTTGGCGCTCGGCACGGGCAAAAAACATGATAATCAAATCAAGGCGCCAGCTATTTGGTTAATGTGCATGACAGCGTTGCCAACGACATTGCCAAGTTAAAATGTTTAAAAGTGAGGCAGGTGAGCATCAAAAGATAAGAGGATGAGCAGCCGGGGTGGCCAGGGAGTTGCGCGGTGGAAGCGGGCAAAAATGTGTGGCATGCTTTTAGGAGCAAACGTTTTTGTCGACGCGCAAATTGCAGCGACAGCCTGTGGCCTGCCACTGTGTGAGTGAGTGTGCGTGTGTGTGTGTGTGAGTGTGTGTATGCTGACTATAATTTCATTTGTGGTACATAAAACTTTTGCCGGCGCTTCATCTCGTCCTGAGCCCATAGCACTTAAGTGTCTAAGCGGGAGAGAGAGCGAGAGCGAGAGAGCGACAGTAAGAGAGCGAGAATTACATTAAACTAATTGCTTTAGCTTGTCATTGTTGTTGCTCTTGTGTATTTATTGTTAGTGAGGCTTTTAGCCGAAACCGAATTATATTTACTTGTATGTCAAATACATTTTTGTTTGCCTATTAAAAAAAACTCTGGGACGGCAGCTGTTGACACACAGTTTGTCAGGCACTGTGCATGTCCTTGCAGCAACAGCAGAAATGAGTTTGCAATTACCTTTGACCTTAAGCACAACAACTTAAACAAGCACAGCCAAATCAAATATTTAAGCTAACAAAAACATCACACACACACACACACACACACACAGGCACGCACACACATACACCCAGAGTGTGCGGCACGCCTACCGAAAACAAGAAAAAGGACTCGGAAGTGCTTTTGGGTTTATTAAAATGCGAAAGTGTTGAGTAATTTGCGGGCAGCTTTCGTCTTTTTTGTTGCTGCTGCGCCTTGAATATTTCAACATTGCGCGGCAATCATGTAAATTTCACTTGACTCTCGTCGTTGTTGTTCTTGCTGTTGCTGTTGCTGTTGTTGCTGCGGTTTCCTGGACAATTTTTGCCCGTTTCACTCATTAAAATTCATCAGGCTACAAACGAGCTGCCCCGCCCACCGCATTGAGTCAACAATCTACAGTCGCCGCTGCCCCCTCCGGCTATAGGCCTGCGATATCGGTAGCATAAAGTACACAAATAAATAAAAATATAAAGCACTGTGCGTCGTTCTGTGCGCACGTGTGTGTGTGTGGTGAGCGGGGCGGATGGAAGGGACGTCCTTGTGTCCTTCTGTCCACAGTCAAAATGAAAAACAACATTAGGTTCAATGACACCCCAAAAACAACAGGCCCTCGGGCTCCAAGTTCCGAGTTGGCTCCCCATTTGAAGCACCTCCATCAACGTCAAGTCGAGCCTCTCAGCTGTCCCTGCCCCGATTGGGGGCGCCTTCAATTGGAAAACTTTTGTTACACTTCGTTTTGGGTGTTGGCGGGGCCTGCATTTTTAATTCCCCCACCCACCCGGCCCCCCCACCTAACTCAATTTCGCTGCGAAGCTTAGTGACCCAGCTCGCCCATCGCCCTAACCCAACCATCCCTCGTCCAGTGCTGCCTCTGACTGTCGACTGCCAGATAATGCCTGTCGATATATAAGTAGGCAAATTGTGAAAATATTGACAAAACAATTGATGAGTTTTGCACGCGAGTTTTCACATTCCACACCTGCCCCCTCACACCAGGTTATCTCTTCTCATTTGTTCCAAAAGGGTTCTATTTATAAAGCGGACACGTTGGCAAGCAAGTGCGAAAGGTTTAGCATAGTTTTCGCTGCAGTCGACTGTTAGCAGTAAAAAACACAATTCGCACGTAAATTATTTCTGGTGGTATTTTTATTCTTAGCGGAAAAATAATTGTGGATGTAATTTAATTGAAAAATGGCAGAGTGAGTGACAAACGGAAATTAAAAAGTATCAGGAAAAAAATAAATGGAAATATTAAGCCGGAAAATCATAAAAAGAAATCTAAATCCATATTTCATTATTTTCTCTACAGAAGTGCCCATTAGTTATTTGAATTGATTGATAGCTCAAAATATTACCTCAACGAAACTAATATATTTATATTCATAATTTACAATTTTAGTGTTTAATCATAAATAACCATAATCATAAATTATAAATGTTCAATAAATAGAATAAACATTATGGATCAATGCCTAAAAAGTAAATAAAGATGATTGATGGCCGATTATTGCGACCTTATCAATCGATGGTTGATGGTTAGAATAGTCGTCAATAGAACGATATCATTTTAAAACAATTTGCTTAGATAATGCAGAGTGCAATATTGAAATTGAGGAAAGTAAGAGTGCTCCAGCCGAGAGTGCCCTACGTGGAGATACCCTGTACTGAACTCCATGCCGAACATACTTCTATTAATAGTTTTTAGTGTTTATAAAATATAGTCAGGTTGATGGTCTATACTTTAAACTGTTTTAAATTTAAATTCACACATTTCATAGGAAAACTCAAACCTCAATATTGAAAATTTAACCCCTCACTATTTAACCGCAGAATGCCCATTATGGCGCTTCATTACAATCACTTGTTAGCTCAAATAAGTACAGTTTATGATTCGGTTAATTAACTAGGAACCAACCCAGTAGACTGTTAGCTTCATTAGCTGCAGACGTCAACTTGCTTGGGCGTCTAGTAGCTTAGAATTTAATTTCACCCTGTTCCTTTGTCCCTCCCTCGGCAGGGACCTGTCAAATATTTTGCGCAAATTTTGACATTTTGGCAAAGATCAAAAGTCAAATGTTTCCAATTTGACGCCCGCCCACCGCGAAGCGCGCAGCACAAAAGCTACGAAGAGCGGGGGGAATAGCAAAGAAAACATCCATAAATAAAGCGGGGGAAACTGTGGGGCCATAAATCTCGGACAGCTTTTCATTACGGCTAATTAGGCGTACAGGGGGGAGGGTTGAGGGGTGTATACTAAATGCGTGTTGCATTAGCAACAAAATAAATAAATAAGCAGTAGCATTAATTACGCGCACAGACACACGTACACACACACACCCAGCCTATCATTAACCGCTTGTGTGTTTAGTTTAGTTTGCATTTAAGTGCAGCCCCAACGGCAAACCACATGCCACATGTGGCTACGCTGCGTATGCGTAATGTGCTGCATGTTGCACATTTTCGAAGAGACGTTTGATGTTTGTTTTGCTGCAGCTGTCAGTTAGCCGGACTTTGCGGTTGACCACTGTCATTTGGCCACACAAACATAATCACAATTCCGATCACAATTATCGTTTAAGCTAATGAGGTTTGCACAAAGCGACCGCAACGTTACTTCAAAATGCCAGAAAAAAGTAAAATGTTAATTATTAATTAAAACCGCCTTTCAATGTCGTCGACAACACAGACACACACGCACACGCACACGGCGGCACTTTGGCTAAGTTTATCGCGCATTAGCAGCAGCTATCACAATAGCAAAAACAATTAAATGTGCTTTAATGCAATGTATACATCGGGATGCTACCCTGTAATTTGCATTAATGAATTCTAACACATAATTTAAGCTAACTATTAAAAAATATCTTTAAAAAAATATTTATACAATTGCTCGACTTTGCCAACCAATAATCGGAACAAAGAGAATGAGTTATCGATTCTATCGATGACGTTATAAGCTTTAACGGTATTCTTAAATAACTTCAGTTTTTATCAAATATTTATAAGATGTACAAATAATTGGAAAAAAATTTAATTTGAAAAATATATTTTATTAAACACGAAATATTAGCTTCAGTTAAAAATTCAGATGTTCAAACCCAATATGTAGTCTTTATTTATTTCCATTTTATTTCATCAATAAGATTTGGTAACTATATATACCATACTATATTTGCATTACTTTATATTTAAATAAAAAACTTGATATCGTTAAGAACGGTCATCATAGAAATGTTGGGATAGATAAATAATGTTGGGAACTTTTGTTATTATGATGCATGTTCGGCTGTCGATCATAATATTATCGATCGGTTTGAATATACATCTATCTTTTGTACCTTTGAATCAGTCTGTCAACGAGTTAGAGACCTGATTTGCAATTCTGATCTATTTGTCTTTCTATATTTGAAATTTATGAACCCGCTGGCTTTGTCTTGAATCTAGCCAATCTTGTGTCGTAACTTTAAGTTTTGAAATACAGATCTAGTAATAGTATTTATATTGTTGTAGAGTTCAGTTACGGTAAAACATGCATGCCAAATTAACTTACTTAGTTCTTATATAATCGAAGGAGGTTTTTGAGGAAAGAACGTTATTACTTCTAGTTCAACTGGAATAAAAGTAAAACCATTTTATTCTTTAAATTTCACGTGAATCTCTTTCTGGATTATTCTTAAATTATAAAAGTAAGAAAACCAAAAAAAAGTAGAAACGATTTATAAAATGAATCTGCATTTTTGAAATAAGCGTCTAACGTTCTCAATAAAATTATATATAAATATTGACGCTTAAAGAAAGTTCTTTAAAGATGAATTTCGTTATCAGGTTCCGGAATTTGGACCATATCTGGAGTATGACAACGTTTGTTCTTGATTTAAGTGTGAGACTCTTGATAAATTCAAAATCTTGTGAATGAATCACCCTGTTTACAAATTTTCATGCACGGGGTATTAAAATTGCCATTTGCAGCCAGCTCATTCATATTCATAGCAGCTCCCCCCACCCAGAGCCAATTGGGCTATCCATAGAATATTCAAACATTATTTTAGCAGCAGCAACAGCAGCAGCAGCAGCAACACCGACTGTCGGCTCTCATCTTTGTTTTATTTATAACGGTTCTGTTCCGTTGAGTTGAGTTGAGTTTGGTTCAGTTCGGTTCGGTTCTGGGTTGTGTCTCTGTGTAAATTTTGTTTTCATTTTTATCGCGCTTTTATCTAGTTTGTCAACGTTATCAGGGCACAAAAACGTTAACAGGGCGAGTCGCGGATACACTCACACACACACACACAAAGCCAACGACACCCATACCCCACCTTTTCAGCTCGTGGCACCCCTTATTTCTCCTTTTAGCCACAGCTGCGGAACCACATGGCAATGAAGGCAGTTAGAAAATTCCCGTATTAGATTTGACGCTTCATTATAATGATAGATCGTTGTGTGCGTTGGCGTATGACACAACAGAAACAGCAACTACTACAACTAAACAACAGCAACAACAACAACGAGTGAATAACAACAGTAGCAACATGATGCATAGTTCGGCCTACGCTGCGTATGCGCAACTTTTTCACTTTGCAGCCTCGTTGGCGTCGTTCTTAAATAATTAATGAGTGGCGCAAGTGATGACCAGTGCGATAAAAGGGGGTAGGGGGCGTTGCAGGGAACGGGTTAAGCAGCATAATGAGTCAAGCGTGCGCTGATTGGGCATACATACTTGCTCGCAGGACACTAATTGCTGCTGGCTCTCATTTCTCGCTCGGCATAACTCTTTCCCTTCTGTTGTCCCTTTCTTTCTCTCTCGATTACTCTACGAATTCTGTCTGTCCTTTAACGTCTTAATTGCGTTTGGCTGATTGAAACTAGCGACTTTTCAGTGCCAATCAACTGTGCCTGACGTCAAAGCAGCTTTCAGTTATGTGGCAGGTGGCAGGTGGCATGTGGCAGGTGAGGAGCTGGTGTCACGGTAAAACCCATTACTGAGTAAATAAGCGTACACCATGCGCTAATGAATTATAGAATTATACAGTTACTAGATTAACGCCTTAAACTGCTGCAACCGACGGGGGAATACTCTGCTTAAGTGCCTCAACTATGAGCTGGCTCTTCATAGGTCATCAGTAAAACACTTATAAAATATAGGACTGCATGCTAACCGTAGTATGAAATAAGGCTGGTGTTTTGCACCAAACTGGTTCGAACCTAAAACCTAAATAGTTGTCCAAAAAATAAAAAAGGGCAGAGAATTTAATAGAAGATATTTTACACCCTAATTAAAAATAAGCAACAACAAAAATGGCAAAAATGCTCAAAGCTGAATTAAAACTCTCACTATGTAAGACTTCGCATCGGAAAATAAAATAGAATTTTCCGGAAAACTGACCGAAATTTAATACTAAAACACGCTATATTTAATATATCAGTTTATCTGTTTCTTAAGATTATCGAAGATACACACAAAATACGATTGTGTCTGTTTTGTTTTAAAAATAAATGTTGCACAAATATAATCTAAGAAATTTCCTAACTTCAAAATAGTTAAATATATTGTTGATTTAAAAGGAATGTTTTTTTAGATTGAGTACTGTATTAGAATCTGATTAAAAACCTTCTTAATAAAAGAATTGGTTTATCGTGTTAGAAAAATAAATTAATTTTATTTTAATTTTTTTCATTTTTTTCATTTCAATAAGACTCTTTTAAAATTAACCGGAAAATAATTACAGAGGAAAAACCAATAAGGTGTCCGGTATATAATGGGTTATGATTTGGAAAAGATGTGTAAGTTCCCACTTAATATTTGCAGCAAGAATTCTTTCCAAGAATTCAACATTATACTACATTTTTGATTGACACAAGAAAAACTTCACAAAGATTTTCGTCATAACATTAAGCAATTATAATTTCAAAATCTTGTTCACTGTCAAAACAAGAAATTGAACTTAGCAAAACTGCAGCAATTTTAGAACACAGTCAACGTCAGTCAATATCAACTAGGAGAAAAGTAATAAACCGCTTTTGTGAAAAAATAGTAAAATGCTTCAAATCATTTAATGGGAACTTTACAAAATTGACATGCCCATTGTCAAGAAAAATCTAACATTTTCATCAAATATAAAACGGGGAAAGAAAGAAATAAATCTCAAAAGCATAAAATTTTGTTTTTTAACAATGCAATAAAAAAATTCAAAAAGCTCTTGTGGTTGAATGTTTGTTTGGAAATGTGCCCATCTATAATAGATATTGAATGCAACTAGTTGCTACGTCGTGGCTGTTAGCTACAATATTTGCTGCAGTCAAAAATTGTGGAGCATTTTCGTGCCTCGTAGCTTGAGATACATATGCGTATCTATGAGATACTCACAGTCGCCACGCGTACGCCGTTGGCCTTATGAGTTCAAGTACAACCGGCGACAGGCGACGGCGACGGCAGCGCAACAAGCAACAGCGTCAACTATTAGACACTTTAGACACTCCAGCCACTAGTTCCCCTTGGCTGTGTTGCAACTAAACACAAAAAAATAATAAAAATTTTCAACTTTTCAACACATTGCCTCAAAAATAAATACCGTAAAATTCTCTGGACTGCTCATAAATACGCGAAAATCTGCCTAGAGCCAAAACCAATTTTCGGCAGCAATTTCAATTAGCAGCAACAATAATAACAACAACAATGGCAACCGCACAGTGTACAATAAAGAAAATAGAAAATTTGAGTTTTTTAAATATCTAACAGGTATATTTAACTTCAAAATTTGGTAAAATATTATTGAACATTTTCATGTATGTGAACGATTCTGAAATTGGGAAAGTCTACCTTAACTGAAGTTCTTTAAAAATTTTTTTTTATTTTTATGTGTAATCAACTTTACCGGCGCTATAATATTTGTTCCTGCCTCTCATACATTGGCACCACTGTGCGCCGTGGAAAAATGTTTAACAAATAAATTGAATTGAATGAAATTGTATTTTGATTTGATTTCTGATGGATGAGATCAACGACAACGAAATCAAATTAAAAAAAACACAGCGAACACAAAATGTATACCCCCAAAAAGTGTTTTTTGTTGTTTTTGTATCTTTCAGTTACCTGTGCAAAAGTTTTTGACTTTTAGATGACAATTGGGTTTTGGGTTGCCGTTGAACGAATTTCAATAACAGATTTTGCACCCGAACGGGACCGAGTTTAAGATACAACAAATTACCGTTACGTTTTGTTAATGGACGTCCCACAGCTTCAACTCCCCGCGGTGCTCAGATATCTCACTGGATATATATTTGTCTTTCCGATGATTTACACCTGGGAACTCATCAGTACTAAGTATTTAAGTACTTGTATGCCTATCTTTGTCTAAGCACCAACTATTAACTTAGTCACACACGAGACACACACACGGCCGCACACACACGCACACACGCGCGCGTAGCGGATTCGGAGTCTGTTCTGTAAATGTAGAGCGAATGCTGAAGACTTTTTTTGTTGAGAAATTCGAGGAGTTCACTGAAAACGCGACCGAACACTTCGGCGTGCGACGAATGTCTGTTGGCAAACGAAAATGCAAACTGAAAATGAAAATTTCTGAGCGAGATGAGAGCTAAAAAAAGAGGCAGCGTGAGACAGAGAGAAAGAGAGAGAGAGAGAGAGAGAGAGAGAGGGAGGGAGAGAGAGCGAGAGGACGACCTTTGTAGGAGCACGGCGTGCTGTGCGTGTGTGTGAAGGTGAGCTGCTATTCATATGTGTGTGTTTGCAAAATGTCAAATTGTAAATAAACGAAAATGCCCAAAAAAACTGTTATACAAATGAACAGAGGCAGCCAGAAGGGGCAGACCGACTAGTATTAAAAAGTGAGAACTATTAAAAGATACTTAAAATAATATTGTTGGAACGATTTTATTAGGTACCCATAAAAGCCTTATATTTTTCATACATTTTAACTTACTTTTTTACGACTACAAATATTTCAGGAAAACAGAAGTTTTTCTCTTGCACCTGCTGATTTACAAAAGAGCACTTAAACTTGAGATGTAATGCAAAATATTTTTGTCTTAGATAAGAAGAAAACTATTTGTATTTGAATTGAAGCAAACATTTCTCTTACTGTTCTGCCTTTTTGAAAGATCAGCACTGTAAAAATGTAGTTTTTATTCAAATGCCTAAACTATAAATGATCGAAGACCACATTAAAATTGCACAGATTTAAAATAAATAATTTTTTTGAACACTGTCGCTTTGCATTTCGTTTCCATTTGAAGAGCCGCCACTGTTATTGCAAATTTATGCGCGCCCACCCCACGCAACTGTAAACTGTTATACGAGAGCTTTTTTTGCCATGCTGCACACACACGTTGCGTCTGGTCGAGAGAGCGGCTCGTGCGAGCGCGTGCTTCCTCTCGCTGTCTCGCTCTCGGTGAGTTTTGTTTTTGTTTTGGGGAAAAGCTGCTGCTGCTGCTGCAAAGTTTGCACGTTTTGATAAGAGACGCTCTCTCTCTCTCTCTCTCTCTCCCATTCTCCCTCTGACTGACTCTCTTATTAGTTAAATAAACAAGCGGCACAACTTAAGTGTTAAGGGGCGAAGTGCGGGGACAGTGGCGATTGGTAATAGTTTTGCATAGTTTTCGTATTTTGGAGTTGTCGAAGACAAGTGCTTCAAAGTGGGCGTGCCTGTCGGGGCTGTGACGTCGACGGCGACGCCGGCAGCGCAGACGCGTCGGGCTAATCAGCGACAAAAACGGACAGAAATCAAATAAAAATTGCCAATTTGGTTTGTTTGTTTGTTTGTTCGTTCGTCGGTTGTGCGTGTGTATGCCTCAATTTGAATTTGAATTACTGTTGCAGCCAAGAA
Source organism: Drosophila robusta (assembly GCA_035043565.1). Taxonomy (NCBI): domain Eukaryota; kingdom Metazoa; phylum Arthropoda; class Insecta; order Diptera; family Drosophilidae; genus Drosophila; species Drosophila robusta. The sequence continues at coordinate 2,221,389 of JAWNMW010000583.1, read as the reverse complement.
TTTTTATATATGATTTTACTTTTAATGTGTTTCGGGTCGGCGTACGTGAGCAACAGCGCCAAATAACTTGACGGATTGAACGAACCAACGAGCGAACGCGGCAAATGCGAAATCGGAGCCATGATATATGATTTTGGCCAAAATGCGACTAAGTACTATATAGATGTGCATAGTACTCGCATCTGATATACACAATGGGGCAAGGAAAACTCTGTATGAAAAATGGCTGACCCACATTTCGGTTGATTGACAAGGTGAAATGCGTAGATACAAAAGTATCTCACTGATACATGTCATGCACTTTTTTTAACACTGTGCACCCATTAAAAAATGAAGAAAAACTGGGAATATTGCAGTTGCGCATCTGTTTGTAAAAGGCAAAAGTAGAGGGTATCCGATGCTGTAAAATATATGTAAATATAAATATATATATAAATATTGGGTGGATAAAGCCATTTCGGAGATTCTATTTCCAGTTAGAAAAATATGTTTGTTTTGTTTTTAAATGTATTTTTCCGTTTATTTGTTTGTCCGTTACGGTAAATTGAAGTTGGGTACAGGGTATTTGCTAGTCGAGTACGCTCAACTTAAACCCTTACTTGTTTCATGTTATGGAGAGATACACACACGCGCGCTTTGGGCGAGTGTTGCACGGCTTTTAAGCTGGCAGCTGCTGCCGCTGATGTTGCTGCTGATTGATTGTAGTCCTCAAGGTCGCCAAACGGACGGACACGTACAAAAGATATGCAAATCCAGTGACAGCTTTTGTTGTTCGTCGATGCTACCCCTAAAAAAGCAGAGAGCACTCTATAACCTTTAGCCCCCTCGCCCTTCTGCCACCCTGCCCCACTGCAAGCAACCCCTCCGCTGTCCGTTGCTCTCCCATTTAGCGAACAAACTATGAACTATGCCAATCGCTTGCTTTTTGCCCGTAAAGTTGCCCGAATTATGGCACAAAGCAATTTCATTGCATATTTATTTGATCATAAAGTACATCGGCAACAACAACAACAACAACTTGTACAATAGACACCAACTACAACAATAATTAGACAGACATTCCATGAGCCAAAAGTAGCGGCTCATTGTGGGCCCAGGGGGCTGGATTGGGTGTACGAGGGGGTTGGGGTTGGGCCAACTAAATAAATTTCACAATTGTTTATTTTTTCCCAAACAAATCAGCTCACATTAAAAACAGCGGAGCCCCCACAAAATATGCCCCAAATAACATTAACATCCGGTGAGGGGTCCAGAGGCAACAATTTTTGGCTTATTTTTGGGCTTTTTCATTTCTTTTTCTTTGAATCGTTTGCAGGTGCTGTAAAAGTTACCTCAAGCGTATACAAAGGTCACGGCGAGTAATACTTAGAAGCATTTATTTACACTTAGATAAATCATCAAAAATATTCGAGAATAATTTAATGATTTCATGTAGTTATTAAAATATAATTCCATGAAATAGGTAACAAATAAAAAATGATTTAATGACTGAATGTAATGGATGTACTCGCTAAGGTAGATATTTTTATTATATATATTTTCGTTGTATATATTTTCAACGTATTTACGAGATTTTTTTGGGGAAATGCACAAACATGTAGAAATGAGCTTCATTTATTATTGCCTAGAGGCCAATTAATATTTCATTATTATTTTTATGAAAAACTAGATAAACCGTAAATTCGATTTCATTGAAGAATCAAATAATGCCTGTATATTATTGATTGAAAAAGTAATCATAATCATACAAAAATATCATATTGAAAAACTTTGTTTTTATTTTGTATCTTTATATGTGTTTTTGTGCCCTTTTACAGAGAAAGGCTAAAAAATAATATTTATCGTATTATTCAACATTTTCTTATCAATCGAAACAGTAAAACATAAAAGGCAAAACATTGAAAACTGTATGCCGTAAGTTTTAACTTTTGTTTTCATACGTGTCGTATTCACATTTGATTATGACACAATACAACACACAGTGCCCACACACACACACACACACACACACACACACACTCGTGCCCTGTTAGTGTATGCGTGCAACCACAAAAACCAAACAAAACATTCTGCTCGACCCAGAAATAGTTACAAATGTACTCACCGGCCTTAGGCGGGTGAAAATAAATTTGCATAAAAACATTCGCAATTCTCATGATAATTTCGCAAATAATGAACTCGAATTTATCAAAGGTAATGCCCCAAATGGCTGACTTCGCATCGGAACATACCAGTACTTAAATAATAAAAGTCGGACGGGGCAAAAACAATTGCGAAAATGAAGAGAAATGAACATTTTACGTGATTCCTCGTTAAGTTCTCACCGAAAGATATATTATTCGAAAAAAGCGGAAAGGAAACTGTAGGGGCAAGCACGGGGGCGGCCCCTAGATTCAAGAACCCGCATTCTTGGCGCGTGCCGAACTGCAGAAGAGAAGTACAAAATGAAAGCATTCGAATAAAATTATAACAATTTTTATATATATGTTTTGATTTATTTTTAAAATCCGCCGCCGATGACGTTTTTCCGAGAAAAAGGATGAGAACACGAGCGCTAAAAAGCATAGAAAAACAATAAACAAGAGAGGGAGTTCGTAATTAGGGGCGGCCGAATACGCAATACCCTTTTAAGATATTTTATGTCGATGTTTAATTAATATTTGAGTTCCGCAAATTGTATTGTTGGGTACAAGCTTTGATACAGGATTTTAAATATATTTAGGGTTCGAACCGGTTCGGCTCGACGTCCGCTTCTGAGCCTTATTTCATAATCATATATTCATATCATTTAAACCGAAGGTTTCAAAAATTATTAACATATATGTATACCCTTTGGATTTGGAGGTGTGTCACAGATTTTGCCACATAACTGTTATACCATCGGAAAGGGCATAAGAAAAGCACACGAAAAATATGCCAAAAGGCGACGTTAAGGGCGTGCGTGATGCTCGAAGCTAGAAAGTCGAAGAAGGGAATTTCCTGCGTTAAAACGTTTAATTTATTAATGAGATTTATTAATAGGTTCGGTGCCAGGTGAAAGCTCAAAAGGTCGCAGGGGTGATTGTGGGATTGGTAATGTGGGCACCTGACGCTGGGTGGGGCAAGTGGTTCGGTTGTTTGCATACGCCGCTTGGTTATCGTAATTAAACTGAAAATTATGCGCCCTTTTTATACACTTGAAATATGTGCGTGTGGTTACGTTCTCCAGTCCTGCGCCCAACCACTCATTACCCACCCAACCCACCCACCTTCCGCTCACCCACTCAGTGGCTCGTTGGCTTGCGCCTAGGTGGTGTGGTGGGGCGGTGGAGCTGGTGCCGTTTGTATGGGGGCGACTGCCCCCGAAAATTATTTGCTTGTTGTTTGGTCGGCGCCTACGTCTATTGAGTGGGAAGGTGTGAGAAGGGGGCTGGGTTAAGGGCCAATGTTGAGAAAAACAGACGCCAGCGTCAGAGACGCATAAAACAAACGTGAGACAAGATAATGGGCGTGTTATGCGGCTACACGAGGCATATGGCACATTAACAGAGATATACGAGGAGCCACGTCGCACGGGCAATTAAATGGCCACCTGATGCTCTTTAAATGATGTATTACAGTTGCCACCAGGTTAGAGTGGCAGCGCCCGAATGCACTTTGGGCTTAAATCCGGTGTGAGAAGTTTAAGGGTTAATTTCGCATCATTTCTTCCGAATCTCGCCATAGCTCCGCAATACCTGTGAGAAATCGGCAGAATATCGGCAAGATTGCGAACCACCTTTGAACCGAACCGGTACGAACCCAGATTTTTGAAATTATAAACCGAACCGAACCAGTTGCACAATAGTTTAGCTTGTTGTAGTACTTCTAGAAACTTTAACCAATTTTTTCAAAATTTAGAAATGCAAATTTACATTTTTAATCGATTTGGCTGTCACAATTAAAATAAAAAGCAACATTAAAACCGATTCTGAAGGGGTCAAATTTTTGTCCTAAATCATGCAAAAATTGAAATGTAAAGCCCTCGAATCCATAGTTCCAATATTTCAAACACCCATAACTTTGTCAAAACTGAACCGATTTTAACGTCTGATGGCATTTTGTTCATGGTTTATCGTCTAGATTGATTCTGCATTTAAAATATATGCATTATTGAAAATAAATTTTTTTGGAATTTTTTGGGGAAAAAAGCATGTACCCCCCCCTTACTCATTTTGGAAAAAATTTTTTTTTCAAAATTTAGATTCCGGAATTTCTATTTTTAATCGATTGTGGTGGTCACAATTAGTATAAAAAACAACATTAAAACCGATTCTGAGGGGGTCAAATTTTTGTCAAAAATCATGCAAAAATTTACAAAAATTTTGACATGTAAAGCCCCGGATCCATAGCTCCCATATTTCAAACGCCCATAACTTTGTCAAAACTGAACCGATTTTCACGTCTGATGGCATTTTGTTCTTGGATTATCGTCTAGATTGATCCTACATTTAAAATATATGCATAATTGAAAATAAATTTTTTTTGATTTTTTGGGAAAAAAAGCATGTACCCCCCTTACTCATTTTGGAAAAATTTTTTTTCAAAATTTAGATTCCGGAATTTCTATTTTTAATCGATTGTGGTGGTCACAATTAGTATAAAAAACAACATTAAAACCGATTCTGAGGGGTCAAATTTTTTGTCAAAAATCATGCAAAAATTTACAAAAATTTTGACATCTAATCCTCTCGGATCTATAGTTCCCATATTTCAAACTCGAATAGTTAGTATTTTGGATGAGACCTGTTGATAAGAACGCATGTTCATAGTTATTTAATTAGTTTTAAAATTCCATTCTATAGTTTTAATTTCATTTTCCATTCCAATTATTCTGGTGATAATCTTTTAATGTGCAACTTTGACATAATCGTACCTGGGGTTCATCTGGCTATCTAGCCTTAAAATTCGTTCACCTCCACTGCGCACTGTAACTACAGTCGCCCCCCCCCCCCTCCCCCTCTCGCTCTCCACCTGGCCTTCTTGGGCAGATAAGACCTGACTTGAACGCCAACTTACGGCGCTGGCAGCTGATTAGTCAAGTGCACGTAACGGCAGCTTCTCGCCTCTTCCCCGCCACGCCCACGAGCAGCGTCTGCTTGCTCAAGTGTGAAGTCCACCCACCCACCCAAGACAGCGCCCTTCTCAATATACTTAACGTTAATTGTCATTTGATTGTTGTTGTTGTCTCAGCGACAATAAACAAAAACAACAGCACAGTAAGAAGAAGAGCAGCAGCTGCTGCTGCTGCGCCGCCGGCAACTATTACGGCATCTCAAGTTACGCTGCCGCCCTCTCTCAAGTCAAAGCTCGGCTCAGCTGGCAGAGCTGATCAATGATGTGGCCAGCTTTCCTCTCTCTTGTATTTGTTGTTGCTGCTACGGGTGCTGCTGTTGACAGCTTCTGTTATTCAATAATTTGTTTGCGTTCTACATTTTTGATTCATTTGCTTACGCACACACATTTACATGATTAAACACACACACACACGCACTTACTCACAATTATTGCGCTTATTTGTCATTTTAATAAAATAAAATACAATTAATTACCTCTTGGTGCGTGCGTGGAGTGAGCAGCAGAGCGGAGACAGAGCGCCAGCGAGAAAGAGAGGGTTAGCCAAAGCTTTGCCGTTTAGTATTTGTTGTGGCATTTAAGCCCGCAACTGCGGCGGCGACTGCTGTTGCTGCAACCCCCTCCCGATGAGGCCGGTGCGGCTACTGAGAGGGATATAGACGCAGCTTAAGAGAGAGAGAGAGAGAGCGCGTGTGGGAGAGCAGCAGCGCTGTGCTGCGCTCTGTTATGAAGTAATAACGAGGAAAAAATTGCCTCACTCAGAAACACACACACACAACACTCTCTGTGTGTCCGTGTTGTTGTTGTTATTTTATTTTAATGAGAATCGTTTTTACGTGCACAGCAGCCGCCGCCGCCAAAAAAAAACAAAAACAACAGCAAATGCAAATGCAAAAGCAAAAGTCACTCGCAGATTTTGTATTTGCTTTCGATTGGCTAATTTTTCGCACTATTTATTATTTTGAAACACACGCGAATCGTAGATTTGATTTAATTATTTGGAGAGTTAAAACAGGGTGTTTGTTTTTGTATTGCACTATTTTGTGAGGGATGCCGCGTCGGTAAGTCTCTTTCTTTGTTGCTTATTGAACGCACCTTAGCAGCTCCTCAGGTAAGCGCCTAAAATAACAATAACAATTCTCAAATTCAAGAAAATAAAGCCACCACGCGACGACGACGACTGCGACGATACGTCCGTCCACAGCAAAAGTCTCTCGCGTTTTGAGAGTGAAAATAAACCCAAAGCAATATATAAGCAGCGAAACAGAATGACAGACACGAGTATAAAATACCCTGTTAACAACATAAAACAATTAAAACTAATCGGCTATAGTTATTCATGTTAGAATTTAATTATTTTTATTTCAACATTTGTTGTATTTTTAATATATTATCATGCTAAAATTATTTTAATGCTTACTTGGACTAATTATACACAATATGTGAAGAATATTAATATATCAAGGAAAAAAATTACTTTATAATAATGTACATAATTATTTTAATGCATGATCTATAATAATTTGTATATGTGTTAATGCAAGAAAAAACATACGTGTATATAACCAATAAGCCCTTTTCAAGTCCCCACAGAGCACTATAAGCAAGTGTGTGCGACAGAGAGAGCATGCGCATAGCGCAATATTTACAGAGAGAATAACATTATTCTGCAGACCCTAACAGAGTCTTGAGATCAGTTTTGTTTATACTTATGAAAACACAATTATTAAGCTATAATCAGTAAAGTGGAATTACTGAAAGCTTTTTTAAATTTGATTAAACAAAATAAATTTCTATTATTGCTTAATAGAAACAAAACAAAACTGAACATTGAACAGAATTTCAGTGTGGCTGCGCACTACAAAGAGCAAAATGGTTAAAAGTGCGTTGTTAATTTATACACAGCTGGCCACCCTGCTGTCAATTGTGAGCGCTTTCAGAAAGCTTCAACCGTCAGTGTTGGACAATGCAACATTCTATTGCGCGAAATTTGAATAACGTATTTAAACTGAAAACTGACAAACAGTATCTGGAAAGATAATAAGCAGTGTAATTTTTTACTATGCCATCTATCTATCAAGTACAAGGATAATATATAGGTACAGTTTCCCTTTGTAAAAAAGATGCCACCAAATAAAAAGAAATTTTAATATATTTTTATATTTATATTCCATATATTTTGCATATATTTATATATTTGTTTGTTTTTTTTTACACAATAAAAATTACGATGCTTGTCAACAAAAACAATTTGTGGTACTTATGGTAGAATTCATAGATAAATTTTCTTGCATAATTTGTGTCGATAGCCCGATAAGAACTGTTCAATTTTGTATGCTATATGTGTGTTCTTATGCTTTGTATTTTGTATTTTGTATTTTGCTACTTTGCTCTATATATGTATATCCGAAAATCTTGCACATGTTCTGGTTTTCATCGTTTATCGATATCAATTTTAATTAAATAGTCGTTAATTGCATAGTTATTACGTTAGATCGATAGATCGAGAATTATGCTTTTGTAAATAATATATGTACAATGATGGCAGCAGATGATTTTCTTTAGATGTTTTATTTTTGAGTCGTCTTTCGTGCTCTGCCGCTCTCAACTTAAATATTTAACGTAATTAGAAGTATTTAAAGCAAATTAAACTTAATGTTAAGAGTTGGTTGGTTGGTTTGTTTGTTTATTATTTATCGATTGCAGCTAAAAACTATCGAGGGCTTTAACTTTAAAACACATATATAATAGATATATATTCGTATATATATATTAATATATAGTAATTTAGTAATCTTTCGTTTTTTGTTTTGTTTGTAATTTACTTTGTAATTGGTTAATAATTGCTGATGAGGTTTGTGGTGAATAAAACGAGCGTCACAGGGTTGCCAGGTGCGACTACGAAACAGTGTAACCACACAAAACGTTGCTACTAATTTGATTTGAATTTGATTGAATTGAATTTAATCGTGTTGATTATCGTGGAGTAAATTGTATGCAGCTACATGCTTGAACTTTAACCTGTAACTGTAACTATAACTGTGATGTGATACGCTAATCGATAGCTCTCATTCTCTTGCTTCTCCCTCTCTCTCTCGCTCTTCATACTTATGCTACGGATTAGTTTTGCGTCTGTGGGGGATTTGGGGGGGGGGGGTTAACATTGCGTTAAATATGCTTAAAGACTTACAAACTATATATTTGGTGTACCTTTTTGAGTTTTGTGTTCTGTGTTGATTCTTCTTCTTGCTTTTGTTTAGTTTGTAACTGTTATACATATAGAGTCTAACTGTAATAATAATTCAACTGTCGCTCCTCCGTCGCTTCTGCGCGCCACAACTTAAGCTCCATCCGGATTCCTCGATCTCGTCGAGCTCTAACCGCTATGCAAACTAATTATAATACAGTTTTGCCAGTTTTGCCTGTTTTGCCAGTTTTGCGGGCCTGCCCCGAACAATCGAAAACGTCGCCTCCAAAGTGTTATACACGGCACAGTGGTTCTTCTTCTGCCAACTCCTCCTACCCGCTCTTACATAGCTCAGCTTACATAGGGCGTTAGACGCTTAGATCGGCGATATGGAGAGCGGCGCCGCGGCCGTGTCCGGCATATACTCCCGGAGCAGGTCGCGCAGCCGTAGAATCTCGCGTCCGGCGGCCGCCAGGTCGCCCTGCAGCGACATTTCCCGCTCCCGCAGTCGCTTTATGTCCCGTTGGCAGGTCTGCAAAGTGAGTTAGGCATTAGGTTGGCAGCTCCTCTCTCCTCCCTCCTCTCTCTCTGTTCCCACTTACCACATTCTGGCGGAGCAGGTCCAGCTTGTCGCACTTGAGCCGCGTGACCTCCTGGCGCAGATTCTCGATCATCATGATGGCCTCGTTGCTGGGCGAGCTGCCCATCACGGTGCCCGGCACGCCCTCCAGGCACAGCGAGCACGCCTTGGTCGTGGCCTCCGCGGAGCTCATGCTCTCCAGGCCGGTGTCGCTGTCTATGTAGGCGGCGCCGCCGTCCAGGTGGCCCATCATCGGGTCCAGGTCGACGCTGTTCAGGCTGGAGTCGTCGCTCGTTTCGGACATGGTGGCCACGGCCACGCCCACAATGCCGCCGTTCTGGGCGGCGCTGACCGCGGCGGCCGCGATGCCGCCGCCATTTTGTTGGGCTGCGGCCGCAGCCGCTGCCGCCGGCGGATGGCCGCTGCCGTTGTTGTTGTTGTTGTTGCTGTGGCTGTTGTTGTTGGCCGGGCGCGAGGTGATGTCCGGCGAGGAGGAGGTCGACTCATTCGAGGACTTGGACTTGGACGACGACTTGGAGGCCGTGCGACTGCAGGTCTGCAAGGGGCGGGGAGGAAAAGAAAATTAGATCTGGCGGAGATTGGTCGCGCTCTACTCACATTCAGATTGGGTGTCTGCGTCTCGGGCGGGGGCTCCTTCTTGGAGTTGAGGGTGCCGCCCTTGGTGCTCACGCTGAACTTGTCCGGATGGGCGCCGTTGCCGGTGTCGACGCTCTGGGAGCGCACGCGCATGATGAGCGCCTTCTTGACGGTGTCGATGAAGCGGGTGCCGGCATTGCCGCCGCCGCCGCTGCCGCTGCCGCTGCCGCCGCCGGTGGCGCCCTCCGATTTGGGTGTGTCCGGCGTGGGGCTGCCGGCCAGGGTCTGGGCGAGATCGGCGCCGAGAAAGTCGCGGGTCTTCTCCTTGAGCTCCTCGACCAGGTTCTGGAGCAGCGAGGTGCGCGTGCGCAGCTCGAGCTTGGCAAACTTCTCGGCCTTGTAGCAGGCGTTCTCCGCATTGATCAGCTTGGTCAGCAGAAACTCCTTGAACTCCTGGCCCTTGCGGAACACCGCCGGGCTGGGCAGCGTCGGCCCAAAGAACGGCACATCGTCCCGTGCCGTCACGCTCACCTTGTAGCGCGTGTGGAGCGTGTTCGGCTCGAGCGGCTGGACGACGATGAACGCGTGCAGGAAGTGGCTGGCGATCATGTCCGGCGAGAAGGGCGTGTTCGTCTCCTGGAAGACGATGGCGACGATGTCGTTGCCGATGTGCCGCTTGCGCTGCAGCTGCTGCGGATCGGCCTCGGTGTGGGGCAGCAGCGTCGACACGTGGAACATCACCTCGCGCTCCTTGAACACCTCGAAGACGGCGGTGTCGCCGGTGTGCCCGTTCTGGATGTCTAAGCCGCCGCGATAGCCCTTGTGCTCCTTCAGGCGGATGCGCTGGCCGAGCACGTCGAGGAACTCCTCGAAGGCCGGCGACGTCTGCTGGTTGCCAAAGAGCTCCTCCTCGGTGGTCTGGCCGTATCTTTGGTAGAGCACGCCGAACTTGAACTGGGAGACGAGGACGTGCTCGTCGTAGACGCTGATCAGCTGGGAGGCCTTCGGGCACAGCACCGGCATAAAGTTGTCCACCTGGATCTGTTCGTTTAGCAGCCGGACCATCTTCGCCGGACTGGGATGGGCGCCCAAACAGGAGGCCGGGATCAGCTCGTGCATGGTGCCGGTGCGCAGGCGCAGCAAGATGCGCATGTGCTCCTGATTGGCCACGTTCTCCGTCTTGATCGAGATGAGCACCGGGCCCAGCTGCTCATCGTGGCCAACCAGGTTGGAGTGCTCGCGCGCCGCATAGAAGCGCCGATAGCACTTGGCCGTATCGTCCGTCTCGAACTTGGCCATCCAGGTGGTCTGCGCCAGCTGCGGATTGCCCCGCGCATCGTAGCTGCACTCGTGCTCGGTGCCGTCCAGCCAATAGCCGCCGTGCACCGGCAGCAGGATCATCGCGTACGGCGCCGGCTTGGCCAGCGCCTCCTCGAGCAGGCGCTGCGAGGCGGGTATCGCCGACACGATCGACGAGTTGGACGACACCGACGACTGCGACTGGTAGTGGTGGCCATTCGAGAGCAGCTGCACGCCGCTCAGCTGCGGCGACGCCGGCGTCGAGCTCGACGCGGAGCCCGTCACCGAGCTGGCCGAGTGGTTCATCGAGTGGCGCATCGCCGCCCGCGACCCCGAGTGCTGCAGGCCCCCATTGTGGCCGCCGTCGTGCGGCGAGTGCGGCTGCGGCACGCGCTCCTCGCTCGCGTTGCTGCCGCGGTGCTGCTGCAAGTAGATCAGAGGGGGGAGGGGGGATTAGTGACAGTGCAACATAATACTGTGATACAAGTGCTGGGCAACATTCCAACATCAACATCAACATTTCTTACACTTAATGCGAATTTCATATTTGCAGATGTTAAAAATGTCAGGTTTGCAAAATATTAGCCAAACTACCCGATCAGCATTTCTTACACTTTATGCAAGTTTTATATATGCAAAATATTAGCCCAATTCCACTATTAATATTTCTCACATTTTTTAAAATTGCTAAATATTAGAACATATTTGCCGAATTCGACTTTTTGCATATGTTAAAATTTGAAAATATGTGAATTTTATATTATATTTTTTTGTTATATTTTATATATATTTATTTATTTATTTTATTTATTGCAAATGTTATTTGTTTGCAAATATCAAAAATGTAAATATTAGCCAAGTTCCACTTTCAATATTGTTTACATTTTTTGCAAATATTAAAAATATTGAATATGTAAAGTTTGTTGCCTGTACATTTGCCCATATGAAACAACATAACAACAACAACATTCAAGAACACCGATGTTATGAAAAACATAACGGTATCAAGCGGTAATTTTCAAATATTATTAGAAATAGTAATCATCTTTTTATTATTTAAATATAAGTGAATCGCAAGAGGCGTCTGTGAAATGGGGTCCTACTTCGGGGCGTATTATTTGTGTTTAGGGCTGTATATAGACTGCATATATACCGATCAACTTCTTCTTCTTCTTCTTGACATACAACAGAACTTGCGAATACAAACGAGAACATGAGCCGTTTTAGGCAATGCCATAAAGCATGCAAATGTCGGAAATGCTGGGCTTAGTGGAATTGGGCTTTGAGACTATAATTACAGGGTATACGCAGCAGCTGGCGCTGGCTGGTGTGTGGGCACAGACAAGCCGCATGGCTGCATTATAATTTCATGCAATTATCGTCAACGCGCCTCTAGGGACGACGGAGGGACTATGCAAATGCCGGGCGCTCTGTCGGAGCGCGTGGATTTGGATGGATTGGTTAATGGCAGGGCCAGGCCATGTCGTTGTCGTTGCCGTTCTCGTTGCTGCCTTGCAATTTGTTGGCTCTAAACAAATACGCGCACATGTGGGCGGCTTTTGTGTGGTTTGGATTTCGTGTTGAATTCACAGTTAGCGCGGGGCGAGGAAGGGGGGAGGGATCCGCCCGGGGTTGCCAGTTAGGTTTTGGATAATATTAAGCCAACATTTTGATTTGACGTGCACATCCTTTAGCTGCTCCAACAGCGGCGCGGCAGCTTTGGCGCCTTTGTCTAGTCACAGCCCAACCCTAAAGCCCTATCCCCCCACCTCCTCCCTCTCCCCACAGACACCCCTAACAAGCGAGCATATTAAAAAGTTCTTTTATTTCTGCCATGCTTTCTGTTTGGCCAGCTGCAATTGCTTTCCCCAGCTGGCTTGCAGCCAAGTGCGGCACGTAACGGGTCCGGAGACCGCAGAGGGGCGGGTAGGGTTCGTTTAGTTAGGGGCCAGGTCTTCTCGGGTTCATCGATAGTTCGTGCCTTGATTTAATAGTCTGCCGGCTGCCAAACGCAACTGCTGCTCACAAATGCGCTCCAAGATTGGGCGATTGAGCTCCTCGTTAGGGTTACCCGACCGAGGGAGAATCCGAGGATTCTCATATTGTAGTTCATAGAACCAAAGTTCTTTATATTGGCAATAACAGAGCATTCGATATAAAGAGTTGGTGGCATTTAAAATGAGAAGAGTGTTCCATATTATACTATTATAAATAACAGTCCAAGGATTTTCCTATTATCCAGGCAACAGAGTTTTCAAGTACCAAAAAATCAAAAAATTCTCTCAAAAATGATTGAAAATCGATATTATATATAATATTGAAATATATTATATATTTATTTCTAAACTATATTATGTCTATACATTATCAAATTTAATGACGTAATATATTATATATAATTGTTCAAAGCAACTATCAAATGTATCTAACGCAAAACCTTTCAATTTTTGGACGCTCTACCTCTCTCGCTCTCTCCCATTCACATATATGTAGGTGCAGCAAATTCATGGTACACATTCACCCGTGTTTAGGGCATCATAAAAGACTCCAAAAGATTGTTGTCTCGTCGCAGACCCTGAAATGCACCCAACGCCCGAGGTCAGCCCCGTCGATTTTGAGCATTTCCACATGGCATTTATGCAATGTTTGTTTTTTAAGTGCAATTTAAATGCAGTTTACTGCACAATTTGCGGCTCGCTAATGAGTGCATTGTCATTTCGAATGTTCAATGATTGAATGCATTCAACGTAGCATTCACTCGACTACTCACATGTCAAAATGCAGCCATTTGGAGCAGCGTGTGAATCGAATATGCAAATGTTGCACGACTTTCGATACGAAAATTTAATGTGGCAATTGAGGAAAAATTAATACAAATTTCTGCTGCTGCTGCTGTTGTTGCTTTTGTAACTCGAGACAAGGCCAGGGGCTGTGCGGGCCAAATGGGAGTCGGATGAGGGCCTGGCACTGGGTCCCGTCGTCACACGCTTAGTTGGCTTCATTTGCGGGTCGCTCGGCTGCCTTCCTTTCTGCCCCTTGGAGTGTTGCGCGTAGATAAATAGATGGATAAACAGTTGCGACATTCAGACGCTGTTTGTCTGGGCTTGTCCAGCTTATTGGTTAGCTATTAAGCCCAGGAGCCGGGGCGGGGCCGGGAAGCGGATGAGTCATCAGACAATGGCCAAAACTTAATTTCCCTTTCTGGCGCAGGAGTGGTTAATTGGTTCGGGGAATGTGTCCAGATATGTCGAGTCTAATTTGATGGGATTTGAACTGGCCTAGGGAGGGGGAACTTGGGCGGAGTTCAAGCAACGTTGTCTGCCTTGTGTCTAATTAAAAACGCATTGGCAGACAAAAACTGTGTCTAATTGAGAGCAGAGAGTTGAGAGATGAGTGAAGATGCCACTCAAGTATTAGGAACACAACCGGAAAAACTAAAAAAAAAGATACAGAAAATGGAAAGCATAACGAATACAACAAATGCCGAGAGTAGGCAAAAGCGCGACCTAATACAGCGGAGACAGAACAACACACATGACGATTATGACGATCTCGCAATGCTCATTACGATGTTTATGGCGCTGTGCCGATTCTTGAGAACTTAAGCAGCTTACAGAGCGGCCGAGAGAAAAGTGTTACAAACGCAAAAGCAAGAAGAACGTACAAAGACAGCCAGGGGGGGGGGGCGGGTGGGGGTGTTTCGAGGTTAGTGGGGTAGAGGCTGGAACGGGAACTGGGGGGCAGACAAGGCGCAACCCCTTCGAGCAGAGATTGCATTGAACAGGCCGTAAAAATGGAGACGATTTGCATAAGTCGAAGGGCAGGCAGACCCTGACAGAGCACCCCACCCCGCTGCTCCCGCTGCCCCTCTGCCCCCTATACATATGCGAATGCAAACAAGGGAACATTGCTGTCGGGTCTAACCAACTGCGCAATACTCAAATGTAATGTAAAAATAATAATCAAGTCTAGTGATCTTGAACCTGGGACTATTTAGATTTTAATGTGACTAAATTCAAGTTAAGTAATCTAAATAATAGAATAGTTCTTAGTAAACTTAAAAACAATTATAGAAACTATTATAGATATGTGTAAATTAAAGGGACGTAATCAAAAATTATTAGACAATCTTTAGAGGAGGTTTTAGTGTATCTTTCTACAGAATTTCAAGCAATCAGCTTTTAAACTAAAGAAGATATAGAATATATTGATTTCATAGAATTACAATTTAGCTTCAATGCTTCAATGCACAAACCCAATATGCTCTCTTCACAGCGCCGACGAGTTTAAAGATCCTGCGAGAGACGGCAACGTCAACAGCGTTGTTTGTGTTGCTGTTGTCGTTGTTCTTGTCGGAGTTGTTGTTGTTGTTGCTGGCTCAAGTGCAGGGCCCCCGTCATTAAAAATGTGCATTTTGCATTTAGAAGCGCGCTGCGGGGGCGCTGAAATCTTTTTCTTGTGCCTGGCATGAAATGAAAACAAACTGTGGCAGAGATGAAGGCAGTCGAGTCGATGGGGAGAACAAAGCACAGGAAGCTGTGGGCCTGGCGGGGCTGGGCGCGACAGTTTGACAGTCAGCGCTTGTCAAAGCACTGGCGCTCATCAGTTATGCGGCGCACACACTTTGTGGCAGTTGGAAAGTGTGGCACATGGGGCTGGCGAAGCGTAAAAAGAGTTGCAAGCCAACTCGAGTGATTGATACATGCATGCGATAGACTGCGAGGGCCACGCACGTGCAAAGTGCCAGCCGAGCCAAGAGTCCCAGCCCGACTTCTTGGCCAGAGCGTCTAAGCCGAATTCCACCCACACGCTTGACATGATTTATGTGTGTGCGTGTGTGTGTGTGTGTGCTCTCAGTGACAAACACGTTGCAATCGAGTTGTTCTTGCGTCTGCTGCTGCGGCCAGTGAGGCAGAAAATGATAAATAATATACATATAACATATATTATTTATGTGTAACATGCACTTATATAAATATAAATACACATGGATATCAAATCAAACTCCCATAAATCAACAAACTGGCAAATAAATCAAAGCAGCGATTGTCAAACTGTCAGTGCAGCTCAAACTACAATATATAAATTATAGCACCTGAATTGTGGAATTTAATAGACATTTTACACACGATATTTGCTTTCAATTTTTCATATATAAGAAGACGGAAATAGAAGTGATCGTAAGGGAATACGACTTTTACAGATAGAATAGTTTGCATAGTTTATTTAAATTGCTTTCAGGTCCAAAAGGTCCATTTAATTTATGTCGTTAAAAGCATATGAGAATTAATTTTGATTGAATTATTATATGACAAGACAGTCGTTAGTTAGCTAGTTAATTAATAAACAGAAAATATTTTGCAAAGCAAATTTAATGTTTTAAATATCCTACATCGTATCATTTAAAAATGTATATACATCTATCAAATGAAATAGAGTTTGTGTCTTGGGAGAAGCTCCTACATATAATATAATTGAGTTAACAAAAAATATTAACAAAGGTTTTTCAATAGCCAATATTTGAAATATCTTGCATGTTTGCTACAAATATTGCCCCACATTTTAAATGAAAATATTTTATACATATTTAGCTATATCTGGCGAACTCTTTAGCACATTTGGCTATTTTCCGCTCTTGGCAACAATTTTCAAAGATATTAAGAGTAGCATTTTACGGTACGTTTTAATGTTTTTTGTTGTTTATATTTTATATATTTATTTTTCGTAACGGCCGTTGCACGTGAGTTGAGTGCCAAAACAGTTGGCTGTAAACGCTTTCACACATTCAATTAACACACATACTTGCACACATACATACATATGCATGTACTTTAGGCACGTATGTGCTTTTAAAGGGTTTTATGTTGGGGCCGAGTTGGCCCCAGTTCTTATCGCGGTCTTCGACATGCGCTCCGCTCATTAAGAGATTGACATAAAACTGAGCCAAGTAATCAGTGTTTGGATTCCTAGAAATGTTCTTGCGGAGTTCTGTTTAAAATGCAATCGGATTGAATACATCAGCAAAGTTTGAGCTTACAGTTTGAGCAGCTCGGCCGGTTTGGGGGCGTTTTGAGTAGCACTGGCCATAAAAAACAACTTAGTTGCTTATTGATTTTATTTAACGTTTATCGAACACCAAACACTGGCCACTTAAGGCAACTTGTCGCATTTGTTGTCAGCTTTGGTTGTTGTTGCTGTTGCTGTTGTTGCTTTTTGTGGTGTGCGACAATTTCATTAGCCAAAAAAGCGAAAGGCGCCCTCCAAATATGGTAAACAAAACTCAAAAATGTCAAGCGTCGTGAATTCAAAACTTATGCAAGCCGCTGATTGATTTTCAAATGTTATAATTACTTAATAAACAATTTGGTTGCCTCGATGCGGGCCTAAAAATAACTAGTTGCTGCTGGCATAAAATTAAAATTAAAAAATTGTAATTTAAATTGCTGCTGTTGCTTATTTCTCATTTTTGAAATTGCCTGCAACGCGTTGCATGTCACAACTTTGACCCAATTTGTGCGCAATGAACCCATCACAAAAATTTGCATAATGAAAGAGTCTGCCCCCTCCCCCTCCCCGGTTCCCCCTCGCCCCACTCTGACGCTCAGTCTGGTGGCAGCCGTCTTCGTGTGTGCAGCATAAAATTAGCTGCAACAATTTGATGAAAACAACAACTAAAAGTCAAAGTACTCTCACGCCCACGGCTAGGCTGGAAGAGTGCGAGCAGAACCCTGAAATACCAGGTTCACTTTGCACGTCATTTTCTTTGTCACGGTTCTGTGGGCTGCGACGCTGGGAAGCGACTGCCTCTCAAACTGTAACCGATCGCTGGCACAGTGGGCCGAAACAGCTATTGCTTTTTAAGATCAAAGGTATTTGAAAGTAATTGAAGTTAAATTACATTAAAATAAAGTTAAATTAACAAAAAATATGTTATATTCTATAATATTTAAAAAATATTTTATTAAATTTATAAAAAAATTCTTTAAAATGTTGAATATAAACTAAAATCACATTCCCTTTGATTTAACAAGGCTTAAGTTGTAAGTCTCTTTAAAAATAAGAGAAATACATTTTTATTTTTATATAAAGATTACTAAACTATCCCACATACATAATTTATAAAATTATGAATAGCTATGTATATATTATAAGGGACTTAAATAATATGTGCATTTAAAAAGCAAATAATGACAAAAGCTTGGTAAAGAAGTTTACAATAATGAAACAATTTCTTGAGAGCCCGCCTGGGACAAATTGAATTAACTGAAATAATATGTAACTAATGCTAATAATTAGGCACAAAAAACATTTTAAGAATAAGACAACAGCAATTCAAACTAAAAGTGGATTTCTTGAATGCACAGCTTATGTAACCGCCCTGATTTTGCACCACTGTGCAATGTCGTCTCATTTGGCTTTGTTTTTTCTTGCGGCTTGGCCACTGCGCGCCAATCGGCGACTTATTTCAATGGCCTTTTCGGCCCCTATCTGGGCCCTTTCGGCTGCCTGCGCATGTGCATTGAAGCTGCTCCGTTTCCACTCGGCTGCACAAACTGAGGGCGTCGCGACGCCGCGTTGCGTCTCCGCAAGTTGCAAGCTGTGAGGTGGCAGCGTTTCAGCTTCTTTATGTAAGTTGCGCATTTAAATTACAAACAGCTGACAAAAGTTGCGCCGCCAGCTCAGCTCAGCTCAGCTCAGCGCAGCGCTTGCCCAATCTTTGCCCACTCCCCACCCCGGGCCAGCTCCCTCCCGCCGTGCTGGCTTTGCCTCTTTATGTTGTTGAGCTGTTTTCCCGCTGCGCTTCGTTTGCTTTTCTCATAAAATAATTGCGCGTGTGATGAAGTTGATCCACGCTAGAGAATACGAGAGAGAGAGAGAGCGAAAGAGAGAGAGAGAGAGAGGGACGGGCTCCCCCTCACCTGGTTGAAGCAGCAGGCAAAAGGGCGGCAACCGAAGCGAAGACTTTTGGCTTTCAACTGGGAATTAAGAGGCGACGTCGTCGCTGCTTCTTGTCCCACGTTCTGCTGAGAATTTGGCAACGAAGCGTGAAACATGAAGTACAACAACAACAACGACAACAGCAACAACAACAACAATAATAACAACAGAAATATTCGCTGCTGTTAACGTCTTCCTAGAAACCGACTTGTAGCCCAAAAGCAACATTTGCTGCTCTCAACTTGTAATCTGTTCCACCAGCCAGCGAGCAGGACTGCCGGGGTGCAGGGGGCGTAGGGGCGAAGGGGCGTAGGGGTGCAGGGGTAGGGGTGCGGCTACCTGCAAATTACTGAGAATTTGTAGCAAAGCGTTTCCTTTTTATTTTTCTGTTTTTTTCGTTCTTTTGAGCAGCTGTCATAACTTTGGCAACTCTGACAACTCTTATTGTCTTACACTTTTAATTACACAGCTGCTGTTCCGCGGGGCAATTAGTGCCGGCCACGCCCACAGCGCCCCAAATGCGACTGGCATTAAGAGCGTTCATATTGATTTAACAAGAATTGGGCGTTTAAAAGTGGAACGCGTCGCTGTTTCCGTTGGCCAAACAAGCAAACGCGCACTTTTGCATCATTGATGGCGTTGGCAACCCTGCGCAACCTGCAACCCTTTCACGTGGTGGCGAAGGGGGAGGATGTGGAGGGGACTCAACGGGGTCAACCGGCACTTCAGGTAAATCTGTCGCTTTTCGGTGCAGTCGTCGCCTTTGGCCCTGAGCCCCTTTGACGTCAGCAAATTCAACACTGAGTGCAAAAAGTAAGTGCCCACTGGAGATGCCTTCAAGACCTGAATTACTTCCAGGGTGATAATCATTTTTTCTATCAACATTTGCGTATTTCATGAAAGTCGCAAAAATCTAGGCGGAAAGCGAAAAATGGCATTTTAAAATGGTTATCAGTTTTTTTTCGAGCGTATCCAATTGTGTTTTTTTATGAATTGTGCTCAGAATGTGGTCTGGATTCTAGAACTGTTGATAGTTATGTTTTCTATATAATCGCTAGCAACTTAAATTTCGCTATACATCTGAGCACAGTAAAGAAATCCGTTGGTAAACAGGATATGCTCCGATAAAGCTTATGTTATCTATTTATGCATCAACGGAAACACGAAATTTAACGATAAATTCTGTTTCTGCAAATTAGTATAGGCTGATTTAAGTTTAGTTTACGAAACTAGCTTACAAATGGATCGACATATTTTTTACTGTGAAAAGCAACTGGATAAATTCCCATTTTGAGTTGGGCAAATTTTCTTAATGATGGCGGTTTTTAGCCAAAAAGCTAAAAATAAAATAATTTGCATTTATTTTCGATGCATGAATGTAACACAATATTTAAATGCTGAAACGTTATTTGGGGTTAAGAAATTATTAATGAAGTGTTAAAAATACGCTCAAGCAATTTGGCTTTTTTCAGTATTTTAGCCCTAATACATGTTATGCATCCGTTTTTTTTTCGAGGGCACAGCAATCCCGGCAAACTAACTATTTGTCTGCCAACATTTTGATCGATTTATGGCGGACCGTAGAGAGATTTAGCTCGTTCCCGACACCCTGACCGCCCGCAGCCTGCGTTGGCGTCATCCACAGCCGCATCGTGAACATTCACTTTTTTCTCGCTTGACTCTCGCCTTGTAGTTGTATCTGTATCTGTTGGCTGTGCATATGCATAACTCGTATGTATCTCACTTTTTGCATATTCGCGTTGGTTGTTTCAGTTTTTTTTCGCCCCTCTTTTTTTCGGTGGTGCTTAATGTGGGTCAACGCACGTCCGGCTCCTCGCAACAACTTCGCAGCTAAACTTGCACATCGTTTGTCTTTTGCATTTGCAACTGTCGCCGGCCCTGTGACTGTCAAACTGCGACGATCTTGTTGATTTTCCTTTTACAATTTTTGTTTGAGTTTCAGCGACAATTGCCGCAAATTGCTTATGCACTCATTTATTTCGCGCTGTATTTATAGCAGGCGATTGCCCACAAGTGCCGTCCCCCATTCTCCCCAGGTCCGACCCCAACAGCTCCCTGTTAATGTCTCGCTGTGTTGGGCGCCATTGCGACTTATTGGCTGCATTATGAGTCCAACGGTTGGACGCAATGGAGAAACCAGACACAGCGCCCAGTCCCCGGCATATAGCACTCGATCCCTGCAGCAGACATCTGTTGACTTATTTATGCATATTTAAGGCTGTGCCTTTTGGCGTCTGTAAATCTGCAGTAAGGCGCATTAAACTATTTTATGCCACAGTTTTGATTGGGTTTTGGCGCAGCTGACTCAGTTTTTCAGTCTGGAGCAGCTGCCTATAGTTAAAATAGAGCAAGTTGTGATAAATATCAAATCATATATGATATACTGCTTGCAAAGTTTAATTTTTCAAAAAGAAACAAAAAAATGTAATTAAAATTGCTTTTAAAGTTTGACAGGTGCAGTGGCTCGTAAACTTTATACTGTAGTACACTGACTTTTTCAAATCTAAATTTAGTTAGGTGTGAAATATTATTTGGTCACGCTTGAAATGATTTGGGGGACTAACAAAAAGTGACCGAAATTAACCGAAAAGCAAAACTTGCAACAGTTTTCAACATAATTAAATCTAAATTTAATAAACTGTTGTAAATACTAAAATGCAAACATCAATAAATTAACAGCGCATAAAATTATTAGCAACAATAACAATTGCAATAAGTTTGGCACGCAATGCGAAATCGAGACACAGTCGCTGCAATCAATCATTGCACACAGCTAGACAGACAAAGACAGGGCCAGATAAGGCGAAAGAGAGCGCAAATCCAGCTTTGCTCTGAGAATTGATGAAGATTGGCGTGTTGCATGTGGCATGTGGCATGTGGCAGTGCAATTAATGAAAATAACAAAAACCCAGCCGAGACTTTTTGACAGCTACTGATAACTGCCACAAGCCGCAATTTTGGCCCAAAGTGAAATGCAAACAAAAGCAAAAAAAAAGCCATAAAAGAGTTGAGCAATGAACAAAAGCCCCCGAAAAAAGTGTTTCGGTCAGCAAAAGCAAACGCAAATAGATAAACGTATATCTATATCTATGTCTTGTGCATATTTATCGCTATATATGTGTGTGTATGTTTATTTACTATGCAATGCAGTTAACACTTTCAACACAGCCAGCAACAACAACAACAACAACAACAATTTATTTTGGCTTTGCAGCATGATTCACGTTTTTCGTGGCTTGGGTGCGTTACAGTTTGGCAGTCACTGTCGCAACTTTCTTTTTACGAAATTTTTATGAAGAAATTTAAGAGAAGCAGCCAAAAAAAGGCAAAGAAAAGGTACAAAAACAACACAAATCCAAGAGCACTGCCTGGGTGATGAGCTAGCCATGAGGTGGGCGTGGCGCGCGTGGGCGTGTTAACTATTTTTTGTTTAGGCTTTTCTCAGCTAAGCTGAAGCCCTCGAGCGTTGTTTTTTTTTAGTTTTGTTTTTTTCGGTGATTGTTGCTTTTGCTTTTCGTTGCTGTCGGGGCTAATGAATTTTTTAACACAACATTGCGAGCATTTCATTTAGAAAATCTACGAATAGACTTTCTTTCCCAGCAAAAAAAAAAAATAAATAAATAACGACAGCCTGCGAACTGCTTGAAGAAAAAACCCAAAAAAAAGAAACGAAAAACCGGAACCCCTAGACGCTGTATCTTAAGCATTTGTATCTTGTATCTGTAGCTGGTTTGTTGTCTATATCTTATTATGTTTTTTTTTCTTGACACGCACGCGACGGCGTCGTTTGTTGTGTTTGTTGCTATTGTTGTCGATTTGAACCTTGGCTCAGCTGCCTTTTTTTGTCTTAGTTGAATCTTTTTCATTTGGTTGTTGTTGTTTCCAGCTAAAAGAATCGAAAACGAAAATCGCTAAAATTCAATTAGCAACGCAAACAGAAGAAAAAGTGACGGCTTATATGTAAGAAACAAATTCAGATTTCATTATTAATTGAACTACAGTCAAGGTTTCTTTTATTATTTATTATAATTGTTTATGTTGTTGTAGGTCTGCAGAGCAATGTATTTACATATGCGATAGAAACGTAGATCGTTTAATATGGCAAAGGAGGTCAAGTGAGCCGAAGAGCCGATGAAGAGCATTATGATGATAATCATTGCGTGGATAATGTGGCAGTAAATCAAAGTGACAAGTGATGAATATGAGTAGATTGCCAGAAGATTCGTATCGTGCGCCACAAGAACCACTCGTTGAAGTAATTAATGCCCGGGCAATGCCAAATCTATAGATTACCAAGTGCCTTCCGACATATCCAAACATTGAAAATGATTCAAGAAATACCCAGAAATGTGACTTAATTGAATGTGAATTAAACAACGGGTATACCCGTTCATCAAGCTTGTGATATAAGCTATAAAATATTGGAATATTTAGAAGTCTTTAAAAATGCGACAATTAATTATCTGGTGACCTCTCTTACTATGACTCAATTGAATGAATAATATTTTAAGATATAAAGAAATCATTTAAGAAACATTTTAAGATTTTAAATGATTTAAGAAGTGACAACTAAAGCTGTGATTGCAATATTTGATTGTATATTAAATAAATGTTTTGTTTTATTTTTAAAAAGTGATTTCGAGATTACAAAAAGTGTTGCGCAACGTCTGTTTCAAGAAAAATCTCGAGAAGTGAAATATCATCAAAATGAAATTTGAGATCACAAAGGCTATTTAAGCAGATTCTAAAAAATTAATATAACTTAAAAGGATTAAATTACCTATTTTGTTATAAGAAAAAAGCTCAAAAGTGTATAGACATGATAAATAATCTCTAACACTTATAAAAAACTTAATCTTATTCACAATGGAATACGAATGTATTTAAATTTAAGTTAGAAATAATTTGAATTTTGATGGGAGTAGATCTTTATACATATAACAACGCAAAAAAATACTATATATCTATCTAGTCAATTAAAAGTTTCAAGCCTGAAGAGCACATACAAAAAACCAAAATAAATGGTTTTTTTATAATATACGTTATGCAATCATATTCACACATGAAAGAATGCATGACAATGGAACTGGTGCACAATTAAATAATTAATTATTTTGAAATACAGATTATATGATTTAATAGTTTAGAAAAACAAATGTGCTTAGAGCTGGTATCTAGAGAAAAGTTGTAAAATAAATGATTTTAGGCTTAAAGAATTCGCTTGGATCAGTGCCCAATTGCAAACTTTTTCACACATGAAAGAATGCATGACAATGGAACTGGTGCACAATTAAATAATTAATTATTTTGAAATACAGATTATATGATTTAATAGTTTAGGAAAAAGAGCTGGTATCGAAAAAAACCCTTTAAAATGAATGATTTTAAGCTTAAAGAATTCGCTTGGACCAGTGCCCAATGGCCAACTTTTTCACACATGAAAGAACGCATGATATTAGAACTGTCATCAGAAATGCCGCTCGCTTGACTTTGTGCCAGCCTTGGCTTAGTTGTTGGCTTGCTTTGAATTGCAGCAGCTTGCATTTTGATGACTTGCTGTATATTTCAACGGAACTGCGCTCAGCGGGGAGGGGGAGGGGGGTATGGGTCTGCAACGTCTAGGGTTTCTAATGCTGGCCCCCGCTGGCTGATCTGTTTACAGAAAGCCTAAGCTTCAACGCTCCTAAGAGCAACTGCTTAGCTCGGCTTACAGCCCGGCTAGATTCGACGTTGCAATTGAGTTTTCTTCAAGTTGGGGGGGGGGGGGAGACCAGGTCAACTGGTTTTGGCTTTGGTGTCTCAACTTTCAGTTTTCAGCTGGCTGGAAAAATGACAAGCGGAAAACATTGTTTACATGCGAGCGATTACGAGGGCGAATGGCGAATGGCAAAACAAATTGCCGCTCACAATGATTATCAAAATAAGCAAATAAATTATTTACTCAATTTATACAGGGGCGTGGCACTATCAAGGCAATTCGATTAGCATGCCAATAGACGTCCACAGTTTTGGTTTTATCCACCTGCCTGAGAACACTTTAGAGCTAATCTCGGAGCTGTCCAAACGTTGGCTTTTGGCCGGCTTTTTATGGTTTCATTGACTGACTGATCGTTGATTAGCGCTGCGAGTCAAGTTGTTTTTTTCGTTCTTTTTTTCGACGTGATTGATAAATTATGTAGCTCTGCCTCCTCGACTCCTCAAATTGTATTCTATTTAAATTGTTTTCTATGGCTCTTCTGCTCTGCTGTTGCATTGTATTCTGGAACTTAACTGCTTTAGTGCCGTTGCTTTGTTTATGCTGCTAACTGTTCTTCTCTTCTTTTTTTTATTCACCTATCGACGCTTCGATGACCTTACGTTTAATTTATGCCAGAGAGCAGCAGCAAAACAACAATAACAACAACGGCAATAAACCCCATGGCCTTGTAATGGTTCTGGGCAACTATTCGCTGCATGAAGTTGGCTAAAACTCAGCTGGAAACTCAGTTTGAATGCCCTGCACCAGCTAAATCGGGCTAGAGGGTAGTATAGGGCTCTGAGAAAGTGGGTTATGTGCAAAAATCGCTTAAAAGCCCAATAAACAAAAACTATTAAATACATGGCCCATAAATTTGGTGTATTCATTCTATATAAGAAGAATGCCAATAATATATAAATATAAATATGTTTACCCTATAACAATTGAATTTGCTTTTAAAATTGTTTTTTACCAATGGGTTTTTTAAGATCATTTCTCGGGATTTTTAATAACAAATCTGTCTAGTAAATATCACAAGGATTATTTAGACTATGATAATTGATAAAGAGTATTGAGCATAAAAGTATTTATGGAAATAACATACTGAACGGATAGTTAAAATATAATTTACTCAAGAAACTATCATTAATGTATAATCAATCTTAAAAAATTAGCAAAGCAGTAGTTCAATACACCCTGAAGAACCCAGGTAGAGGGCATTTTCTAGTCAATTACATTCCTACTTGCGGTTTGTTGTCAAATTTCAGTTGGCCAAAAAGTTGCCTGGCATGTTGCACTCTCTCTGTGGCACGCCGGAAAAGCATTGTTTATTGTTATTGTTGGCCCGTTCGGCGGTTTGCTGCCAACTTTCGCTGCCTGAGAAAAGTTGTGTGTGAAAAGCGCCTGCCTATGTAAATGCCGTATCCGTGACTGTTTGTGTGTGTGTGTGTGTTGGCATTTGCAATAACAAGGCTATAGAAATTAGCTCTGACACAGAAATACAGGTAACCAGCCGAGCCATTCGAGCATGACTATCAAACCAAGTCCAAATGCTTTAAGCCTAAGCCAATAGCTTCGGCTCCCCAATGTCGAAGGCTGACAACTGATCGGATCAATGCGGAGTGCCCCAACTTGTTTGGCGATGTGCAAAATGATGATAACTTTGACATATTCATCGCGAAACGAGAGCGTAACAAATGAGCAGACAAAACGAGTTTGCGCCCAAACAGAAAATAAAATAATAAACAGCAAATATAATCCAAAGGTAACCTGGCATAAGGCAACAGCTCAGTGCAGCTCAAACTGGGAGACTTGAGATGTGACACTGAACGACTTTGCGGGTGGAGTAGCTTAAAGCTTAAAGCGTGACCATATAAAGATAAAGCACGAATTTCATACACACAGATCACAGCATTTTATAGAAGTACCTAAAACTGTAGTAAAATGTTGCATATAATTATCTGCAATCTGAAAGTAAACATTTGTAATGTCAAATTCAAGCTAAGCTTAGAGTGACTGTTTAAGAGAATTCATAAAAAAAGGTAAATAATCATTTACAGCTACAGCGTGTTTTAATCAGATGCATAGAATTATCCGCAATCTAAAAGTAAGCATTTGTAAAGTAAAATCTTACTGCTTGAAAGCTTAATAAAATAAGCAAAATATCCGTTTACAGTGCTGAAAAGTACAGCCAAAAACTTGAACTGGACTTCATCGGGCAGCGCGCTTAGCTCATTGCTGGGCGTTGTAATCAAATTATTTTTAGTTTAATTGCACACAAAGTGCTTACAAAGCCGCCAGCACGCCCCTTGCCCCTTTCCCCTCCCCATTCCCCTCCCCTAACTAGTGTTAATTGTAGTGCTGTTTCGTGAAGTTCGCGCCAGGCGATGACCTAAGCAATGCGCATTCCATTGGCCAGCGATGACGACGACTCCCCAAACGAGTGGGGCTCCCAATTATGGCCGAGAGCAAGTGTTGTTCTTGTTCTTATGCGCGTTGTTGTTGTAGTCGCTTTAGCTAATTTGTTTAATTTTCGTAAAATGGCCCAAAGAACGCGCACAAATGCGCCAACAAATTAGGGTCACTAATGGGTTAATAATAAGCTACAAATAATAAAAATAAAAGAACTTCTTAGGATATTAAATGCTGGGCCAAAACCTTTCAGCCGATTTGGCTGTCGATTTGGTTCAGTTATTGAAAGCACATTACGCATTGGGGTCAGTACGCGGCACAGTTTGACAGCCACTGGGCGGTTCATTGAACCAACCTGCAGCCATTAAGCCGCTGACCAGTCAACGACTTGGCTTTTTTACCGCTGCTGTGACAGTTTACAGCCAAAAGGTGACTAAGAAACGAACCTTTTTTTGCACCTGTTCCCCATTAATATGTTTCTTGAGGCGTGCGCCAAACGATCTTTAATCTCAATGGGTTTTTGTTTTATTTATGTTGAAGTTCGTGTTTTTCGCTGTCACGAACTGTCGCCTTGCCTGAACATGTGACATGACCTGCACGAGTAACGGCAAACAGTGCTTGTTAACTGTATGTCCTCAATTGAACGATACAGACTTGTGTTGTGTGGAATTATTCAACACTTATACTGTTGAGTTGCACTAAGACAACTACATTTTCATATACAAATTTGTATACTCGTTGTATATTGGGTTTGAGATTTAAAACGTCGGATAAAGTCTTAAAATATTTATTGCCAGATTAAAATTGATTAATATTTGAAGCATTTAAATGCTTCGGATACATTCTGCGCTTAAAATATAAGCATTTTTAAAGTAATTTATTTTGTTTTTTCTTTCTCAGGTACTACCTTCATATTGTTGTCTTTACACTGTAAACGAGCATTTGCTTACTTCTTATACCTTAATTATTATTTAGACATTGCTCAACACTACGCATGCCTAACAAATGGAAAGTTGTGACAAACTCAAATGATAAACTGCTCAACTTTATATATTTCTCCCTAAAATAAATAGGGCGCTGTTCAATACCAAAACATTTTTTGCCAATTAGTTTTTAGGAACATCGACAAATATTTGTGCAACCACCACCTACAATATATTATGTGCCGTCATTGTGTTAGTTGCACCTGCCGCAGGATGTGGCACGTGCCAGCTGCTGAAGAAGCCCCTAACAGCGGCAACCGCAAGATATAAAATTTCAAATTGGCAGCTGTTATGAGAAATAGCCACAGCTGTCAGTCGCATGTTTGGCCAAAAGGCGAGCAAAATGTAATTAATAAAAAGAAAAAATAAAAATAAAAGCAAGTGAAACAAAGCGAAAAAGGAGGACAAACAAATCCCACGACTGACAACTGGCCGGAAGTGGCCAGTGGGCGCGTGAGAAGTCAACAAAAAACCGAAACCAGAACCCACCAGAGTTGAGCCACAAAATGCATCCTTCCGCCCTAAAAGTAGGTGGGGCGCAAATGATTGAGCGCCACTTCCTGCGGCAGCCAATGGACTGCGAACAGAAACTAAAACCGAAACTGAAGCTGACGTCAATTCTGGGCCAAACTAATAACGCGTTAACTTTAGGGCTGGTCAGGGCTGGGCTGGGGTTAGGGGTGGGGCGGGGTGGTGACACACATTTTATTGACAGTTTTAGGAACAGCGAAATGGTATTAAATGTGTGCCATGAGTTGACAATAAAAACGGGAAACAGAACACAAATATAACGAACGAAAGGTAAGTTCGTGGCTCGAACCATGATTAGGCCCCGTCTGAGTGACAATCATATTAATTATTGTTTACTCGTGCACTCCCCTTAATATGCCCCTATTTAGTGTGATGACAATGGTATATGGCATATCGCTTGGCCCAAACTGTCATGACGCTGTTTTTTGTTGTTTTATAAGCCGCATTTATTGTTTTATGGCACGACGATGTTGCCTGCCACTTGCAGCTGGCCCCAAGGATTCGCTGCATAAAACATGAGTTCCACACACACACACACACGCATGTGTATTTACTTTGTGTCGTGTGTGTGACAGCTGCGTATGTGGAGCAGCAATTGCGTGTCGGCGGCAAAAGTTCAAAGTTGACGCATTGGCAGCAACATTTGCTGCGCAATAAATCTGAGCTCGAAGGCGACATTTGAAATGCATTGCAAAAAACCCGCTGGGAAAATGCTTTCAAATAAATATTATTTCGTCTACGCCCACGCGGCCATAAACCAATTGAAAATTGACTTAAAATTTATTATTCATTTGCTTGGCTTATCATTAACAATAAAATAAAAGTAAGAGAACTTTAATATAAGATAACTGTCGCAAAATATGAATAGAATACATTTCGGATGTGTTAAAATAAAATAAGCAAGGAATTTAATAAATTAAAGCAACAAGAAATTCATAGCAGATGCCTTCGAACGCTTTTTTGCTTACAATTCTCAAACGGTTCAAGCGCAAACTTTTTGAAATGGCTCGCTGCAGCTGCGCATTGTTAGCCAAGATCGCTGATGATCGTTGCTTGGCTACTGTTAGCCAATTGCCACATAATAACAGGCCTCAGTTTCGGTTAAGTTATGCGCGCAAAAATTCAATTTCACTGCGAAATGTGCGCGTACAGTTTGACAAGCGCTGGCCAGAGGCCACACAGCAATCAAGGCAATGCATGCAGGGGGAGAGCCGAGCGGGCCAACACACTAGACCACTAGAAAACCCGCTTTAATGTCTGGGACATGTTAAAGTGCTGCTGGCAAGCATGCCATAAATTCTAAGACTTGGCCAGACATTTTTATTAATGACGCAAAGTCTCTCGAAGACCGGAGACTCGCCCAGCTAGCCAAAGCCTGAAACAGGTGCCTAAGCCGGGCCAGCAGAGTGGGCAGGGGGAGGGCCACTTCCTAGCGCCCACTTCCTGACACACGACTTTGGTGCCCGCAATTGGCAAGTGGAATTGCTGACTGGCCAGAACCAGAACTTGGCTCGATCGTTGGCCGCTTGCATAATTAACAGAGCAGCAGTGGCGACCACAGCAACGGCAGCAGCAGCAACAAAATGTGGCTAATGCAGTTAGCTTTGGCTTCTTACTGCGTTGCCAATACCGTTAAGCAGCGCAACGGAGACAGCAACAACAACAAAAAAGAAGTAAAAGAAAAAACTGAAACTGAGACTCAGACTCAGACTCCGGCTCCGGCTCAGACGGCGACTTTTTGTTTCCCATAATCAAAGCGCAACTGCAGCGCCTAATGCAATAAAATTTAAGACTCTTTTGTATGCACCGAGTTTCCCCCCTCACAGTCCCCCTAAACCCTCTCCTCATAGCACATGTGTGCATTGTGTTACTATTATAATTATTTGCTAGGCCATAAATTATGGGAACTCTGGGCAGGCAGTCTGGGCAGACAGAGGACAGACGGACAGTGTTGCCACATCGCTTAATTACCCGGCGGCGAGTTCGCCTTACCCCATTCTCCCCACCTCCTCACTCTCTCCTCTTTTCGATCACTGATGTGTTGGCTAATGGAACAGTTTTGCTTCGAGTTCGTCAAACTCGCAACATCCACACAAAAAAAAAATAAAAGCTCGCGCTTTGATAATGATAATGATAAATGTACATGTTGATGCTACAGTAGAAATTGCCTAATTTGCACGCTCTAGAGCAATTTTTTGCCAATTAGCCAAGCAGTTCATATGTTGTCAAACTTTCGAAATAAAGTTGATATTTAAAGCTTTTAAAGTTCATTGTAGCTGAAAGTCGTATTAAGTGCGTTTAATTGATACAATTAAGCTCACTTAAAGCTGCGAATATAATGCCTCAAGTTGAGCAGGGCTGTAAGTGAGATAAATTACAATTTTTGTAATATAATATAACTGATTTACAGCTTAAAAAAACTTGTAATCGCTGAAAAAAAATCAAATTTTCTTTAAGTTTACATAAAACGTAAAGTTGAAGTTCAGTAAAATGCTGGTTTAGAATTATTAAAAAGAACTTGTGAATAAACTTATGAAACATAGCCGGATTAAGCAACTTTTTTTATAGGCTTGTATAACACAGATTGCAATTAAAAGCTTTTGTAAGCTCATTAAAGCTCTAATAAACTAATTATTTATTTGTATGAATACATTAAATACACTTTAGCCTGCGACAGCTCAACATCTCAACTGTCCGTATCATGCGCAAAGCTTCACTGTACTTTGCAATTGCCCAGTTCGATGACTCTACAACTGTTTAGTGCGGTGAAATGACCTTGAATCTCTTACAGATTGCCCATGGTGTGTACAATTTGTCTTGAAATCAATGTAAATCGTGTTCCATTAGCTCGTTTAGCCGCCACTTTGTTAATTAATCAAACATTTTGCTTAATTACTTAATTAGCGAACTAACTTTCCATCAACAACGTCAACAACATTTTCATCTCAGTTTTCATTAACGCGTCGCAATTTCAAGCAATTTGCGCTTATGTGCTGAGAAATTTCGGTCTAATGGCTGGTCAAATATATTCTGGCCCTTTGCGCCAGCTACCAAAAAAAAAAAAAAATAACAAAACGAAAAAAACAAATTTGAGCTGTCGGCCTACAAACTCATTTCCGTTTTTGGGGCCATTTATCAAATGATGTCATAGCTGAGACTCTTTAGTATTTAGCTATATGCGCGTATGTTTATATAAATTCCTCATATATGTAATTAAAAGTTGTCGCAAAGTTCGTTTCCCACGTTCCGCGTTTCGTGCGCCGCTCCATTGAGCCCAATAGCCCACAACAGTCAACGGATATTTGGTTGTTTGGTATGCTCTCAGCACATTCTCCATTCCCTATTCTCAGGCGATTCTCTAGTGGCGAATATCGTCTTACAGCTTGCGGCTTTTGGGGTGAGTGGGTGGAGTGGCAGGGAGGTCGGGGGCGGGCCCATTTTCACAGGGCTCCACTTGTTCGATTTGACATGTCGAGACATGTTTCTGCTCTCATGATTAAACACGTCTTAATGCTTGCTTAGCTGACGCCTGACGAGGGCCCAAATCAAGGAAATGGGCTGCAATCACTGGGGAAATTAAACAAAAAAAGAGCAAAATCATTGCAATCGAAATAGCCGGCTGTGCGATACTCTGTTCGTAGCATAAAATAGTTGAGTATTAGAACTTTTTATTACTGAGCTTGATTAAAAAGACTGTGGTTGCATTTGGCAAGAAGATATCAGTTACAGTTGGTTACTGTAAAACTGTAATGTGATTGTAAAACTGAGACTTAATCATGGCTGCAATTTTAAGAGGTAAAAGATTCTTTCGATTTGCGGAGCCATGTTCATATATTATGATTTACCTATTTTATGAAGTGTTGAACTGTGAAAGATTTGAAATTGGGGTTCGTTAGGAGATTTAAACTTTCAAAAAAATTGTAATTGCGGGTTGTTTTTCTTATATCTATTACCAGTAAAAGAAGACTTTAGCCATAAAATCTTGGAATATATAATTGCCGATTTGCGCATAGATTCAGAATATAGTAAATGTCAAGCAGTATATATATATGCAAAACTAATATTCACCTTGTTGCCCCCAAGTGTAGAGAGTACAACGAGAGCCCGCCCTCAGGCAACTCGCCGAGACACAAAATTGATGCTACATGCGTCACTTGCAATGTGAGGCACACAGCTTAAAGCCTCCGGTGGCACATGCCACAAGAGTTGCGTTAAGTGAAAGTGACGAAATTGGAAGCCAGTATTGCAAACAAAAGATTTACGGCTAATTGGGCCGGCAACACCTGCTGGCCACTGTGTTGACCGATAAAAGAGAGAGCAACAGAAAGAGAGAGAGAGGGGGAGAGGGAGACGGCGACTGATGAGCGCTGAGCTGTGATGAGCTGTGATAGGACTGCTGCCCGCCGGCTTTATGACTAATCCGCTTAACGCATTTCAGTGCAGTACAGTGTGCAACGGCTAGCACGACCAGCTGTTGGCATTTAATTGCTTTGACTCGGCGCGCAAATCCTTTTCTAATTAAATGCCATAAATTTGCGCATTTAATTTAGTCGCCTTAGCGCGTGAGAGTAGGGGGGGGGGCATTATTGCATTAACTAAATTAAAAAGAAATATGCGGGAAATTATGAAAACCATTTCCCAACAGCGGCCGCACTTCGTACAACTAATCCGCTTTGGCACATCAATTCAGACAGAACGAGGAAAATAAAATACTAAAAACTGAAAACTGAAAACTGAAGCCGCGGCATATTTCAAATGCCAAATGCGGGGGTGAGTTGGGAAAAATCTTGGTCTGCATGGGGCATTCATCAGGCTTTTCCAGAGGTTGCTCGGAGCATTCGGCTCGGTGATGGGAACCAGTTGCCCAGTGCTTGCTTACAGTTTATGTGTGTGAATACGAACCTGCAAAAGAGAGAGAAAAAACGAGCATTAGTTTAGCTGTACAAAAGGCGGTGGCCACGCCTACCCCTCAGGGCAGCTGCCAGCTAAAAAATATATATGATTTTGATTTCGTACAAAGAAGTTGAGTGGATTTTTTGCTGCTTACATTTCAAGGGTTTTTGTGAGGCAACAAAAAAGAAAAAAAAACAAAATTTTCGCATTTATTTTTTCAGCGGTTTTTTATTGCAACGTGGGAAATAAAATGTGAGCGAAAAAGGATGTGCGAAGGGTTTGTGAGGTGGGGCGGGATGGGAGGGAGGGGGATACGCGTGCGATTTATGTGCATGAATTTTGTATGCGCAAACTGCTCGCAGGCAGTGTACCGAGACAATCCCTTAAAACTGTCAGGCTAATGCTGTCAAGGAGAGCTGTTTACATGTGTGAAAGGCAGCAAAAAAACGAAAGAAGAAGACAGGTAGGGGTAGGAGTTAGGGTAGGTGTAGCGGCTGGGGGTAGTGAAAACTAGGTCGCCACGCGCAGATTTTCACTTGCTCTCAACTGATTTGTAATGCAAATGAAGCAAACGTTGGCGGATGATAACTAGCACAAGAGGATGTAAACAGCGCGAGCAGCACGAGAAGGAAGAAAGGAAGAAGCATTAAAAACAACAAGCGGAAACCTAAGAATAAGCCAAGTGTAAGAGGGTGAGCGGCAAGGAAGCGCGAAATGATGGGAAAGGGAGAAGGGAGAGTTGTTGTGCACTTGACAAAAGCAACTGCTGCATTTTCATGGGAAAAACAATACGCAATGCGAGGGACTCGAATCGGAGACCCTCTACAAAATGGCAGGTGGCACTCAAGAGGAACGAGCAATCATAAAATGGCCCAGGGTATCTCCCAAGGAGCTGATGGCAATCGAATTGCCAACGGATGTGCGTGGTCCGTGGCCAAGTAGATAATGGATAATATGACTACGACTACTAAAGATTATCGGCGGTGGTTGAATGAGAGTAGACAACGATAAACACTTCCGAGGAAAAATGCCTTATGGAGGATATAGTAATATTGCTAACTAGTAAGGTGCAGGAAACCGCACTTAATAAATCTGCATCTGAATAATAGATATTCTGAAAAGGACTCCACTTGGCGCTTGCCACAAATAATAAATTGGCTTTCGGTGCACCCAATAAAAACTCGAATAATTTAGTTTATCAGGACAATAAATTGTAAGACGAGTCCAGGTACCGCATATCTTTCGTTTCGATATTTTTTATAAATCTCTGCGCTGGACACTCGATTAGAAGCTATCCGGAAATGCAACTAACAACTCAACGTTGGCGTAAACTGGCCCAAACGAACTGGGCCAACGGTGCTGCGTGTTGCCAGCACATGCATCATTAGAAATGTAACATGTGCTGCAGCGCCCCAATTGCCCCTCCCCCTTCGGTACCTCGCCGGGTGGACAAGTGCAGCGCCAAAGGATTACGCAAATTGCAAACTAAGAGAAATAGGTGCACAGTGAAAACCCGCTGCTTAGCACTGGCCAACTCCCAGTTTGGCCAGCTTAGCTGCAAGCGCTCAAGCCTGAAATTGTTCGACTGGGCTGGCAGCGACGAGTCGCGTTTTTGTGTATACCCTGGACGTTAGGAGGGGGCAGCGCAGTCTGGGGGCACTGAGTCTGGGGCGAATGCCTCGTTGCATTTAAATATTAATAAACATGGCGTGCCAAGCAAAATGCGACAAATGCCGCGCGCGCGGCCCAAATGCGAGCTGCGAACGTGACTTCCATGAGTCAAGCCAAAAGAGTGCTCCGGACCCGGACCCGGCTCTGGCAGTGGCTGTGACTGTGGCTGTGGCAGTGGCTGTGTGCTGCCACGCCCCTATACACCGCTCCAAAAAAGGTGTTGCCATTTTTTCGCTTGTTTTTTCTTGTGCTTTTTGCAAACTGAACTTTGGCCAAAAACGCCGCAGAGTCATGCAACAACCTTTGCCAGCTCGCGTCTGTGGGCGCACCTCTTTGGCCATTGAGTGTGGCCCGCTTTGGCCATTTACCCAGTCCCTGGGCCATTCATTCATTCATGCATTCACTCAATTCTCATTACTTTGTGGCCTGTGTCCCATGTCATAGTCAACACCGAAAGGGTTGAGTCTGTGGGCTGTTCAAAGCCAACTCACAATTCGAAACTGCATCCTCTTGCTCGACGCTGGCGCCATGCGAAAATTACAATAACCATATGTAAAAAGCCGCCCATGGTCTATGGGTATGTGACAAGCGACAACGGCAACAACAACTCGACCAAAATTAGTCATGTCCAGAGCACAACAGCAGTATGAACATAAGCGGGCAGTAAATGCTTTAAGCTGAAATTTGTATACTCTAAATATACCTCAAAAAGCGTAACAAATATATATAATAAATAAATACATTTTTTTTATCTTCACAAATCAAGTCAATTTATAGACGGTAAAATAATTATAAAAAAACCCTCTTAAAATATTGAGTAATAATTAAATTTAATAGTTTATTGTAAATAAACATTTTTTTGTTATACAATAAATATGTTACGTGCCTAATAAATATTAATTTAATTCGATAAAATATCATTAAAGTAAAAAAAATTTTTTAGCGAATTTTAAAAGAAACATCATTCTCTTATTCTATCTTGGCTAAATTCAGGAAACGTAGCTAGCAATAAATAATTATGTTACCACTTTATTTAGGATAAACACGAACTTGTAGACATACTTGTTTGGGCAAAAACAGCCTTAAGCCAGAAAGCAAATTGTGCAAACGAGAAGAATAACTTGATAAATTCTACACACACACACAATAACAAAGAACTTTAATTAAATTTAAGAACTAATACTTGACATTATCATAAAATTGTTCAAAAAGATAACTGGGCATATACCCTACAAATTGTGGGAACTAGCTGGTTTGTTTGACGCGTACACTAAAACAAATGATATACAAGTAGTGCTATCCTATAGCATATCATGACAAGAATCGAAATAACACACAAGAACAACTTGGCAGCCATTCATTTGAAACATTTTGCTTTTGTCGGGGCCGCTGAGTTGTGTGTGCGTGTGTGTGTGTGTGTGTGTGTGGCTTATGACATCATGCCGACTTGTTGGAGGTTTCTTTTGCGAGCTGCCAAGCAAGAAAGGCCAAAAGCAGCTGCCAATACAATGAACGATGGACAGCCGGAGAGTTGAGCTCGAGCTGAGCTGCAGCTGGAGTTGGAAACTGGAGTTGGATTTGAGTTGGCTGCGAGTTGGCTTTAGGGTTGTCGCTTAGTTTGCTGGCCAACTTTAACTGACATTTGAATGTGTTTTATAATAAATGCCAATTGACAGGCTGACAGAATGGCCAATTCAAAAGGCAACTCTTTCACCTGGCAGCGACGGTCAGTCGTTGGGCATTTATGGCCCAATGGGCTATTGGCTACCGCTTCGACTGCTTTCAGCTGCTGGCTGTTTGTAGTTGGCCATGGGATTGCGCAATGATTTTTTTGGCCAGGACGGAACTATGGAACGTCAGGCGGAAGCGCATTAAACCAAAACAAATTTCGGCTTTACGACTGCGCCATTTGTTTTATGTTTACAAGCCATTTGACCTCAGACGTCTGCCGAGCCCTCGCCGTACCATTTGAAACGAGCCAACTCGAGCTGAGCATTTGACACAAATTCTGGCGAAATGGCCTTTAAAATTGTCGCTGGGCAATCATCTACTCCGAACACAGACAGCAAATTAACTAAATGTTATGAATGAAGTGTCATTCCATGTCATCCGCATGTCGTTCGCGTGTGGGCGTACTCATTCGGGGGTGTGTCCTCCACTGTGACAAGTGCATAGATAATACGAATCGCTCAACGAAAATCAATACTGAACCCTTATCGCATGCAAATAAAAGATAAGCCAATTATCATGGCTTATCTGCCTGAATATACATATTACATATGAAACTAGCGCCAGGAACTAAACTGCCTAGATAACCCAATATGCGTTGTTATTCAAGTCTTTGTGGTGCCCTACACAAATATTGATGGCCTATTTGGGCCACAAAATGCTAAAATCGAGTTCGCTGATAATGCATAAACAGTGTTGAATGGCAGATGGAAAAGTACCTAAAATATCTGCCAAAAGAAAAACGGAAATATATTGTTTTATAAGTTTCAAATTCCAATTAAACACAGCAAAACCAAATAATACTGACCATAGTACAAGTTGCTAATCTTAGTTTCTATATATAATTCTGCTCTATAAGTATAGCTGAGAGATGAATATTATTTATTAAATGTTATTGTAATGCTTTACAAACTCTAAGCCTTTATGTGCAAATTTAATAATGTGCCAAGTTAATAAATTAGTAATTTTATTACAACTGTTTTAATATTATAAAAATACTAACCCAATTTCAAACAAATTTCGCTTATAATTCGCAACTACTTTCAGTGCATAGCGGTTGAAATTAGCTGGATAAGTGGTTTGTCGAACATTCAATTATAATTTTTTTTAGTTTACTTCTTTAGTTAATACGAAGAGCCAACCAATTAGCAACTAATTATGTTGTTGCTCCTTCTAAAGATTTATATACATTTTGCCAAAACTAAAATACTCACAATATCCCAATACTCATTTGCAGCAACGGCTTTAACTAGCTGTCAAACTTTTGCAATGACTTCACAACTGTGTTCATTAACTCATTTGGTTGCAAAACAGGCGCCGCACGAAACGTGATCATCAACAGAAAATTATCGTAAATTCAACTAAATTATAATATACACTACCCATACAAAGTACACACTCACACACACACAGATTTCACATTTCTAGTTGTCTGAATGTCGGCATAAACATTTCACTCGACCATTTTTTATGACCGAACCAAAAATACAAAAATACAAAAAAAATGTCGTAGAAGGCAGGCAGCTGAAATTAAAGCGTGCGACATTGTGTAATGCGTATTACAATGGGACCGTGGGGCGTGGCAGGCCAAAAAGAGTTGCACTTAAAAAACAATATTTAACGAGTGTTCAGACTAAGGTCGGAGTCGGGCGTCTCTTTGCGACGTGACAACAACACATGGCGCAGAGTTAGAAAAGAAAACAAAGTAACACAAAAACACAGCAACAAAGCAAAAAAAACTGAAAACAATTCCCTAACCGAAAACCCAAGTTCAGGTAGTTTCAGCTAAAGACCAATTTCTGGGCGAGGAGAACGCAACGCAGTTCGTGGAAGGAACTTGCGTAGGTGATTAGGAGACGTCGGCGCCACTCAGCCAGGAATCGAAAAGCACGCGTCCTGGACAGGATGTGTGTTCGGTTGGTTTCTGATGTGATTGGTTCGGTTGGGCTTGATTGCAGCGGCAAGCAAAAGCAATTGCCAGCAATTAAAGACAATCAATTGTGGCTGTGTGTAAATGTATCTGTCGCTTTGTATCTGTATCTTGCACTGCTTTGTATCTGCGTGTGTGCAAAATTGCTGCCATTAGCAAACGATATTTTTTTCTCTTTTTTTACGACAGTTTAGTTGCCATTGACATTTGAACTTGGCAAACGGCTAGTTAAAATTGCTATACTATATTTAGCTGGGCAGAGAGAAAAAACAACAAAGATTTATTGAAAATAGTTTCGTGGCATTAAATGGAGAAGTTCAGCGAAAGATTTATTGAAATTTGTTTCGGCTGCTCTTTGGAGCATGAGTCAGTTGGCGGCTTCTGTTTTTTGTGGCCTTAAAAGCAAGTTTCTGGGGATGCGTCAGCGGTTGATAAGAATTCGGGATGGTTTTTTATCTGTCAGTATTCCTGACTAGGTCTGCATTTTCTATGCTAACTTCCTATTTCTATTGTTTGTCGGCCCTTCTCTTCTTTTACATATTTAATCCAGCATTTTATATGTATCTAAATTTAATTTAACATTTTTGTAGTTGTGATTTCTTCTGTTCTATTTGTTCTATATAATCTACACTCTGCTTTATATCCTTTGTTTCCCTCTCTCTCGCACTCTTTTCCTCCACATCGCTGGCGCTTTGTCATTGAAACACTTGACATCTGTTTGACTATTTGCCTGGGTGGGTGGCAGCTGACTTGGCCAAAAGCGGCCGCTTGGGACACACCTTGCACGCCAACAACAGCGAAGGCAACAACAAAAACACAGCGCTTTTGTAATTAGCCACGTTTGAAATTGTTGTTAGGCAACAACAACAACAATTACAATAATAGAAAATATTTTTTGTATGCCTTTCGAATTGCAAACGCAAAACTATAAACGGGTTTGCAATTGTTAAAGGCCCCCGTCCGTCACAAGCCCCCTCTAGTTAGCTCCACATTCGACTTTAGCCTGTCAGTCAAAAATTGTTTTGATTTTGATTATTTTTTTTTATTATACATACATAAATCAATTTGTTGTTGCTGTTGTCGTTGTTGTTTCTGCTGCCGCTTGGCTAATTGACCTTTTGGCTTGGCTTTAAATTGAATCTGCGGTTAGTTAGTTTTTCCATGCTATTTGCCAGCGTTTTCGAATTGAAATTGGAATTTGTGTAGTTTTTGAATCGCACATGATGGGAAATTGTTTTTGATTATTTTATTTTTGGCTTTTGCTTTTGCTGTTCGATTTGCTAATTAAAATGAAAGTTTTTCTGCTTCTTCGTTGGTTTACAAAGTGAAATTGCCTATCGGCAGTCAAAGAGCGAGAGGTTCAAAATCGAAACAGACAAGTGCAAATTGTAAAATTATTGCGCCTGGCGGGCGGAATGCGAGCGAATTGCCAGCGAAATTGCAACTGGACGGAGAAATGTCATAGAAAACGGCAAATGGCAAAACAGCGAACGGCGAACGGCAAACGAAAGCGCAAACACTTAAGCAAATTGTCTGAATGGACATTCAGCAAAAAGGCAAATTAAGCTAATTGAAATGTGAGTGCAGGCAATAAATGCAACGATTTCTTCTTGGAGGGGAGTTGGAGAGGAGCTGGTGATGGGATGTAGCTCCAAGCTGGTGTCAAAGTGAAAATCATTGCAATTCTGATGCAAAACAGAAGGCGAGAATCTTTTGTCAATTACAATTTACAGATAATTATGGTATTTACGATTGAATTAGCTGAGAATCAAAAGAAGAACTGTAGGCTATTAAACACATGTTTTACTCAACATTTATCATTTCTACTATTTTCTATCAGTCTAAGAAAATACTACAACTTGGCTACTTTCATCCCGAATCTCCACTTTTAACTTTGTTGTTAGCTACAAATTTATTGGACATATTGTTAGGTATTCTGCCTGAGCACATTAAACACGCCGTTTATCCAGCTTTTTAAATACGTTGATAATCTGTAGCGTTTTACCTCCCTGTTGACAGGTGCATGTGATATTATTAATGCACTTTTCTCGTCAAATTAAAGCTTTTGACAACTAAAATATGCTTCGACACGAGCATGATATAAAGATAAATTTAAACAAGAAATATCTATAAATATTTAAAATATTTTTTTTATAAACAACACGAGATATATCATCCGTTTCCATATTTAATTATGCATATTTTATCCAGAATTTTTTGAATTTATTATTAAATATTCATAGGCTATTTTTATTGCAGTAAACCATGGACTTATTAACAATTCAGAGAATAAAGCGTTAATATTTAGGTAAAGAAATCAGTTGGAATATTTAAAATGATAAACACTTTGAAAACATATACCAGAGGTATAAGAAGTAGTGGTAATGACATCTTTAAAGTAAAATTGAAAGCTATTAAAATTAATGCCATATCAATCGCATGACATTAAGCAACCTCTAAAGTTGGCTCTAGTAATTACACAGTTGGACAGCGACTGCTTGGGCAAAGTTGTAAAGGCATCAGCAATTTTTTTCTAGCATTGCTTACATAAGCGTCAACTTTTTGTTGTTGTTGTATGGTGTTTTTCGCTGTACAACAGCGAAAAAGAAGGAAAAAACTAACTAACTTGTTCATTAAACACGAGAACTGCAAACACTTAAAGCGACTCAAGTCAAATGTTTGTAAATAAAACTCGTTTAATAGGCAGAAAAAACCAGTGCCAACTGTTGTAGTTGTGGTTGTAGTCGCTGTGCTTGTTGTTGTTGCTGCTGGCATGTAAATTTTTGTTAATAGCACAAGTTTTTCATCACTGCCAGCAGCACGCTGAATAATAATTTTTTGTTAAACAGCAAAATAAAAAACCAACCACCGAAAGAAAAACAAACAACTGATGCGCAAAAATAAAAAACTAAAACAAAAAGTTATAAAGAAAAAAGTTTAATAAAATATAATTTTAAAATAAATATTAAGTTATGGCAGAGTTTTAATCATATTGGAGTTGAAATTGCCTAATGCAAAACTGCATGCAAATTGCGCAAGGCCTGCCTCAGAGGCGAGCGGAACAGGTTGGCTGGAGACGACTCCGGCAGCGCGCGCGTCTGCAAAATGTGGCACATAAATCAACAGGCCAAGTATTAATTATAAGTCAAATGCCATTGCCATCTGCCGAGTGGGGAGCGGCTGCTGCTGTTGACGGGGAGTTGCCGCAGCAACGCCCCCTGCTTTAGGGCCAGTGCGCCGCAAAACACTTGCAGCTGTTGCCTGCTGTCTGCTGAGGCGCTGCGGCATTTGCCGCTGCGGTTGCATGCTGCGCCAGCTGCTGCTCACCAGCAGGCAGCATGAAAGTTTGTGTTTTTTTTCTGGGTCAGCAACGCATTGAAAACAAACGCAGAGGCAAAGAAACAACCTAAAGCTGCAGTTTCTATGCAGCGGCAACAAAAGACGTGGCAAAAGCAGCCGCATTGATTCACCACTCGCGATAAGCAGCAGCAAGTCTCAAGCGGCTGCAGCTACGTGGCGTATGCGCAATGTGGCCAGTGCTTGGCCCACAAAACGTTGAGTTGACGCGACGCGCTGCGATGCGACGCTCGGCTCAGAGCAAATTATGATACACATGGCTCAGATTACAAACGAACACACACACAGCTGCACATATAGAGAACTGGCCAGTTCAAAGACCGTGTTGGCTAATACTTGCACACGCAGTCAGTCGACTAGCAGTCCGCCTGGGCAACGGCAACGGCAACGCTTCTCTGACCCAAATCCGTGAGTGCCACAAGAGCCGCATTCCGCAGCAAAAAAAAAAAAAAAAAATCTTAGCTTGGAGCTTGCCATTTTTCCAAACGTTTCCAATCACAGCAAATTATATTGAGCAAATAATCAAAGAAAAATGGAGAGAAAAAGTTAACGCCGACAGCCGAACAGCAGCCAATTATGTTAATTGATAGTAAAATTCGAGACTAGGCTCAGCAAGCTGCTAATTAAGCGCGAGAAAAAAATCGCACAAAAAACAAACATTGTGCGCAAATTAGTTTGTCAACAGAGAAAAATACAACAACAACAAAAAAATAATAAAAGCCGACGACAAGGTTTTCAGTTTGGGCAACTTGCGGTATTTCAGCTATTGATTCAGCTGTTTGCAAAAGGCAATTTAGGCCGCTCGACAAACAGACACAGATACAGATACATATGAAGCTTTAGATACAGATACAAAAGGTGCTTAAGGCAAATTCAGATACAATTTGCCAATGCTCAAGCCAAACGCGCTGTTGATAATAGAAATATGCAAATAATATGCAATGTGACTGTGTACTCAGAACAGACATAGGCGGAGCTAAAGGGGGCAGAGGGGGGCGTGCAACTCACGAGCCGAGCCAGGCTTAACAGAAATAAAACAAATAAAACAAATCAAAAAAATAAAGTTGGGTAGCAGATAAGATAGGCTTGTGTGCTGAAAACTGATGTAAACAGAGACCAAGGGTTCAATGTATGGTTCAAAATGGAAGTCATTTGGAATAAGATAAGATTATAAGCTCACAAGCCAGAAAAAAGGTTCACGGTTTTTAGAATGCAAAAGCGAAGAAGTTGTGTCGAGTAATCAAAAACATTGATAAGATTGTAACCAAACGAATACTTTAACCGAGTTGTAGAAAAGAAGATTTGAATTAGGCTTAAATAAGATAAAGTTGTAATCAGAAAAGATGTTTTCAAAAGGGTTTAATTAATGCTTCACAAGCAATGTAATATGAAGTGACAAAAATAAAGATTTTCATTTCATAATTAAGATTTAAATTGGGGCTTAACAAAATTGTGGGCATCAAAGTCCATAAAAATATGAGTTGACTTGGAGATTAAACTTAGATTGAAACTTCTTAAGAGAAATAAAATCTATTGATTCAGCACGGAGTGTAATCGATCTTAAAAATTCAAAAAATATTTCTTTTAAAAAGTCAAGTAAGAAAAACAAACACATTTTTATTAAGTAAATTGTAGAAAGGAGTATAATAAAAAACCAAAAATAACAAGAATTTTAAATTTTATGTTTCTGGGAACTGTTATTTTGGCTTTATGACATAGGACTGATTTTGATATATAAGAAGTACAATTAACAACATGTCATTGAACTGTTGTGTTACGTGAATCAGTTGATATATTTTCCGGCTGTGGCAAGACAGTTCCATAGAAAAACATATCTATCACACACGACATTTTAGACATATATATATATTTATATGTTATATATATATTTATATGTTGGCCATGTATGTGAGTTTCCAACAAATGTTGTTATATATATATATATATATATATATATATATTTCAACAATTTAAGCGACAATTTTGCCACTCGATTCGTGGCAGTTTCACATATTTTTGTTTGCTTTTTTATTCGCTTGGTTCTATTTCGAATGTGATTATTTTTTTACATTTTCTCAATTTGGGTCAATAACATTTGGCAACTTCAATGCGTTGCCAGCAAAAATACGAAAATGCGAGAAAAAAACACGAAAAGGCAGCCAAGGCGCCAAGTTCTGTGTAAAGGCCAACAACAACAGCAGCAAAAACAACAATGGCAACCACAAAGTAATTGAAAAAAAAAGTTGAGTACAATTTGTGCATTAATTAAAAAATAATTTTCACAAAAATTAGCTTTGGCCAATGGCAAAACTATTTGTGCGGTTTTTACAGCC
Source organism: Drosophila robusta (assembly GCA_035043565.1). Taxonomy (NCBI): domain Eukaryota; kingdom Metazoa; phylum Arthropoda; class Insecta; order Diptera; family Drosophilidae; genus Drosophila; species Drosophila robusta. Next base: position 2,177,098 of record JAWNMW010000583.1, on the reverse strand, counting down.
GAATTGTGGCTAATCTGAAATAAATTAAAATGCATTACATTATGCAGGCAAAACGATCAACGACCCATATTTATATACTATAAAAGATATTTATCTATGTTGTTTGTATTGGCAGCGAAAGTCTTCATGCAGTGTTTGATGTATGGGCAGAAACCGGGGCTGGGTTTTTGTATTTTTTTTAACTTATGAATAATAAAGTGAAAATCTCAAAAAAAGATGTATTTAATCAAGAGAATCTTTAGCTGTGGATTTTGTTATTGTAGGCCGCTAAAAGTGAAACAACTTTTACTTTTCGTCGCAGTGATGACAAAAGATGCTCAAATACACACAGTTACAGATACAGATACAGATCCAGATACAAATACATATACTGCAATATAGATACAGATACAGTTGAGGCGTTACAGAAATAAACACAAACACGAGACCAGTGACGAATTCTTTTCGAGTGAAACTCTCTGTAACTGTAACTCGAAGACAATTTGCATGTGTGTGTGTTTATTGTATATTTATTTTACAGTAAATATTTCATAATTATTTAAACGTGGCATAGCCCACGCAGCTCTATAAACAAAACAATGCCATTTGCATATAGCCACAATAGATGCACAGCCAGACATTCAGATAGTCTCTAAAGATACTTTTGTATCTTTTCTAGAGAACCTGGCCGATTTCGCCATATACCATAAGCACTTTATGTGCATTTGTCAACAGTTGACGCGTCGTCGCGTCTGTCGCAATTTTGGCAGCACACAATTTGTCAGACCGCAGCGAGTAAGAATTTTCCAGCGTGAAAATTTATTTATAAATATTTATTTATGTATTAACAGGCACACAGCTGCCACACAAATACGAAATTGTTTAATCAAGAAAACAAAAACAGAGCAAAAACTAATAAAGCGATAAAATAGAGGTCGCCCCGAGTAAATATGAGAACGCTTATCGCTGTTTAGCAAATATTAAAGCCAAAAAGAGAAATTGGGTATGAAGAGAAAGAAGCTAAGTCGACGATAAAATACTCTGAATTACACTACAGCGATATATAAAAACGTTAACTGATCGCTTGGATGATAAAGTAGCAGACCGCGCAAGTAAAACACGTAGAAGTAAACAAACCTATAGTTAAAATAGTTATATCAGAAATGATTCTCATATGGTAATAAAATAGTGTCTGTAATTTAAAACTAATCAATTTCACTGATAAGGCCATAGCTATGACTAACGACAAGCAACTAGGCAAGCCTATATATTATTGTAGTATACTTTAAAGAAATGGAATACCCAACAGCTGCCAAAAGTGTCTACACATAAATATAACAAAGAAACTCACCGAATTTTTATCTCGCATGCAATTTGCCTGTCCAAATACAAAGACGAGTCCAAGGCAGACCTTTCTTATAAACAAACACAGATATGAGAGAGCGAGTCTTATCTGGGTGTGCTGTGCAGATAACCGATATTGTATTTGCTGCTGGTCTACGTTTCTGCTTCTACCTGCGACTTGCCTCACTGTTGGCCAAGTTAAGGTAGCTACCGTTACTGGTTGCAACGGCTGCTTGTTTAATTAATAGCGCATGTTTATGAGTCGCTGCCCCGCACCACCTGCCCCCAAAAAAAGGTGTATAAAGAATTGTTGTCATTGTCTTTTTTTCATATACGCAATTTCATTTCTTTGCTGGCAACAATGCAGGCGGGCGGACGTTGAACGGGCGTGTTGTCAATGCCGTCAGACACTGTTTGCCATTACACAATACTAACAACAACAACAACAACAAATTACAAGCCTGCTGCTGTTGTTGTTGGTGCTTTTAGCAACGGGTTGATTTTCATGCTTTTTAATGCCGCATTGTCATCACTTTTCGCTGTCTGCATATACTACGTTTGTAGCATACCCGTCGCTGAGCATGAAGTATGAAGTATGTATATATGAACACAGCCAGTGTTCACTTTTTATATATATACAGTATATGAAATATATAAAGGCGACGATTGTCTTCCCATGTGAATGGCTGAAGCCTTGGATTGGATGCGACAACACGTGTGAAGAATCGGCTAAGTCGCTTGCAAAATTTTGGTAAAATAAATGAAAAGTAAATGTGAAAAATATTACATAAACGATATTCATGCCATAACTTTTAACTTTTCCCGAGTTGCGTTTATGTATGAAAATTAAAAATGAAAGATTATTATGAATACCTGTCGGAAATAATTTTATTTATGATTTTTCTAATAAAAAGACAGTATCTTGAATATTAAATAATGTAAAATCTTGCAAAAACATTTTACTATTTTAATTAACTTAAGATTCAGTTTGATATACAAATATATGAGCATCGTATTCAAGATTCAAACCAGAAAATATGAATAATAAAAGATCTGTTCGTACAAATATTCATTTTTAAAAATTAAGAATAATCAAAACTCTTGTTGAAGATCATTATGATATAATATGTACCGTTTTTCTTATGGCCGTTGATAATAGGCTCATTTCAGTATACTAACAACTTTTCATTAATTTTATTTTCCAATCTTGTTTTATCTCGTCTACCTTTTACAAGCTGTCAATGATATTTTCCATTCCAAACAATGTTATTTCCATGTGTTCCTTTTGTCAGCTGTTGAAAGATGCTTCTTGAAATACCCTGCACGGGGCCACACCCTTATCTCTTTCAGCTAAATCAATGGACAACCTGCAGCTCAAGTGCTCGACGCCGGAATCGATACAATCGATCAGTGACCTTATCGGATTGCAGCGATCTCAGTTAGCTGTTAGCTCGAGAGTGCAGCGCATTCAGGTCTCGTCGCGTCTTGTCGTAAATGATTGTTATATGCCGTCGTCCTATGCCCTTCTGCTATTGCTTTTAATCAGACTGAGGCAATGCATAATAATCATCATTATCATTGTCATTACGGGTCTGAGTGTGAGTGCGAGTGTGAGCGCGAGTACTCGCACTCGCACTCGGATTGCCAAACAGCAACATAAATTTTTACGCTCGTAAAGCAGAAGGCATACAAAATGCAAACTGCCAACTGGCAACTGGCAAATGCATATCCGGTCGCTGGGCAAGGAAGTGCCTGGGCCCCGACTCCGGAGAGGAGTCAGGGTCTGTTGTCGTACAGCCATGAATCACTAACTAACTAACCAGACACTGGCTCGAAATGGGTTGCCTCATTGTTGCCTCGTTTGCCGCTGCTGCTGCTGCTGCTGCCTGCTGCTGCTGTTCTGTAGGCTGCAGATTCAAACTCGGAACGCATTAATCGTTGGACATTATGCAAGACACGCGCCCTGCGGCCGTATGCAATCCATATGCATAAGTAATATATATAATATATATATATAGAGAGAGAGAGAGACAGAGATATAGAGAGGAAGGGGCGTTGCTGCCTGCCTCCAACCTGCCTAGGTGGCGACTGTAGACTGCCACACGTCGTTAGCTACATGGACCTGGCCATTTAAGGGCAGCCACGCCAACTACGACGACGGCAAAAAGCGAAAGCGTTTCCAAGTCGGCGTCTGTTGCAGACCTTGGCGCGGGTTTTTCAACCTCGGCGTCAGCTGTACTTTACGAATGCGCTCGTCAGCCGTACATTGAAAATGCACATTGAAAAGAAAAGTGGTTCTCTCAAACCTAAAAGCTATTTCCAATCAGAAACAGAATTTATTTTATGTAAGATTTTGAAAATATTCTCTTTGCGCCAATCTTCCGATCTTTAATATTCTCTTATAATATAATAATATTCAAGATTTTTCTCTTCTTATAGATAACTATTTTTCTAATTATTGCGATAATATCTTTAACGCATATTTTTTTCCAAGTGCATATAAAGATCCCTGCTTGGGCGACGTTGAGCACCCTACTCGGGCACAGCAGGAAGTCGGTCCTCAAGTGGTTTTCTGTATTAGTTGTGCGGGGGGAGAACCTTGACATCAAAGTGGGCAACGTCATAAATTGCGAGCCATGTGTGTTATGAGAGAACGCGACCGCAGGAACAGCTGATGGGCATTGTAGGCGGCACACAAAGTATCTGACAGATACAGATACAGCCCAAGATAAAGATACACGACAACAGGCACCACAAAGTGGCAGCTAAACGCTGCTGCTGCTGCTGATGTTGTTCAAAAGACAGCGAAAGTTTGGCCAAAAAAGTTCAGACTGCTTGGTGCCCCGCCCGTGCTACACGGCGGGGGCGTGGCGCATGTGGGCGCCTTTTTCAAACAACAGGCAAAATCAAATGAACAATCAAATTAAATAAGAACAGAAAGAAACCAGAAATATTTATGAGATGGCGCTTGCCAAATATATATAAGCTATAGAAATGCTATGATATATCGATTCGAGGCTGATGGCCTTTAAAAAAAATAATTGAAGTCATAACAAAGCTCATTTGATTAGACAAGATATACAAGAATAACAAAAAAATAGGTAGTATTTTTATACTATAAACAAGAGCTTCGTTTTTGTCCGATTTTTCCAATTGCAGCAATACGATATAGTGATTTGATGCGGTCAAATTTGACATATGATCAGAATTTCATTGTGAAATCCCTCCAGATAGATCAACTCAGCCTGCGACCAAGAGTATCGATATTTTATGAGCTCAAAGTTGGCGTCCTCAATGCGTTACACGCTGCGTGGCAAAATCAAAATACCCAATGCAAGTTTTTAACAGGCAAGCACACACATGAGCATGTCTCTGTTCTTTTATTGAATTTTGGCTTCCCCCTGGGCTGTAAATAAAATAAATAAAATATAAGCATTCTCGAGGCTTTCGGGTAGATAAGAGATGCGCCCTTCGCTGTTGTCTAAATTGAATAAGAGCTCTGAAAGGCGAACGCCAGAGCCAAGACACGTTTAAGGTGCCGATAAGCGGTTTCCATTGAGGCCAAAAAAAAATAAAAAATAAAAAAAAATAAGAAAGAAATAAACCAACTCTAACTACAAGCAAATGCAATCGTTTTGTTAATTGGAGCGTGCGATCTGTTTGCGGCAGGGCCTTTAAGAGCCATGTGCCCATTTTTGGGCTCATAATTCTTTAAAAAGTATCTACAACTCTCAACTGGGCCCAGGCGAAAGTTGGCAAAAGACTTGAGCGATCGGTGAATTGGGTAAGTTGGGCAAGTTTAGAGCAGGCAACTGGTGAGCGGAGAGCGGAGAATGGAGAGTGGAGAGTGGGGAGCGGTAAAAGTGCGTAGGTAAAAGCAGCGACAAGAATCGCATAATTCGTCCATTTCGCTGTCTCCCCTAATGCCATATAATGATGATGAATGTGTAATCTTCATAATGACGATAGCGACGTCTTCCAGACGCTTTCTCGACGTGCTTGTTGTCGTACCTATTTGGAGGCTGCTTTGAGTGATTTATGCGATTTGTGGCAATGTGTGTGCCGTGTGTTTGCTTCAAAGGTTTTCCAATACAGTCTGGAAATTCTTTTCAAAGGTTACGCGCCGTACATAGGTAGAAAGAGTGAGGAATTCCCTCTCCCTCTAACCCCTCTCTCACTCAATCTTTTACGAACGCGCGCACAGCAGCAAAAGCAAACATTAAATTACAAATACTTGTGTTATCAGTCAAGCGTTGGAAATTTGTTGTTGTTGTCGCTTTTATTTAAATTAAGCAACTTAGCAACATACACGCACACACGCACACACACACACACTCACACATGCGTAAAAGCCGCAGCATTTTTATGTAAATTACATTGAAAATTGGTATTAAAAAAAGAAGAAAGAAGAAGAGCGACGCGCGCGCCCCATTGATAAGGCAAATAAAATCCAACATAAGCCGCAATGCGGCTCGTTGAGGCCACAAAATGACAAAGAGCAACAATGCCCCAATAGTTTGACAGCCATTTAAGCGGCGCATTACAATTAATAAATGCGTACTTAAGAGCGAGCGAGAGAGGGAGAGACAGTGGCATTAAAACTGTGAGTGTCAACATAATTAAGCAATTTTAGAGTTTTGCAAACTGTGTGCTAAACTATTGCCGTGTTTATAAAATGTTAAAATGACAATTAAATTAGATACAGAAATATAACAAAGTTTTATGTTCTGAGAGCTTAATTGTTGTTTTAAACAAAGTATTTCATATTTTAATTACAACAGAATTGTAAATATTTGGTATTGTAATTGAAACGTTTTACTTTTATTTCGAGCATGCAAATTCATTTTGCACTTGATTCGAGTATTGTTTGATTTACTTATTTATTTACAACGTAAAGCTAGTTTAAAAGTAAAGCTTTAGAGTTAACTGTGAATTGTGAAGGCAAGAATTAAAACCATTTTTTCCTATTAAACTGCTACAGTGAATATTAAAAAGTTGATGTTAAACCAAGTCGTAAATAAAAATTTAGTTGAAAGTTGCTTAATGTCATACTCTGAATATCAGTCCAAGACTAAAATGGGTTGGACAGTGCTTGCACAACTGTTACGCTGTTGCTCAAACTGTGCCTGTCAATGTATACGATAAGATAAACAGATGACGTGACTATCTAACGTGTGTTAAAAAGAATCCGTTGCTGTCGTACTGTTACGGTGGCTGTCAAACTGTTGCCAAATAAATGTTTGGCAAATGCGCATTTTAAAGGCAGTTGCCGATCAACTGTCAAATTGTTGAATATAACATGTGATTAAATATAGCGCTTAACAAATTTGTTGTTTAACTATAAAGCCAGTGGTCGTTTAACTGTTATTTCGCATGTCTAAGTGTTGCCGTCAAACTGTAGCTACGATTTTTGGGCAGCAGCGCCCACGCTCTTGCCACCCAGTTGTCTTGCAACTGTAACACGTTTGTGACTCAGCCACAAGAATGAGAGAGTAAGCAAAAAACAACAATAAAAGGCGAAACAACGCCAATTACAACGCCCAAATTGCATTTAATTAATGAAAATGTATCGCCAAGCACAACCCACACACACGCACACACACACACACACGCATACAATCAACACCTTTCTGGCTAGCTTACCTCTCTATTGCTGTTGTTATTGTTGTTGTTGTTGATGTTGTTGTTGTGGTGATACTGTTGTTGCTGCTGCTGCTGCTGCTGACTGTTGCTGGCATTGTTGTTGTTGTTCTGTGTAGCTGAGCCCGACGACGACATTCGCGATCCGGGCAGATCGCGCCACCTGAGCACCCCCATGACCGCCTGACGCACCCAACGCCGCTCAGCGCCTTCGCTGTAAAATGCCACCTTCGCTGCTTGTTGTTGTTGTTGTTGCTGCTGCCGCTGCTGCTGCTGCTGCTCTTGTTGTTGCTTAGGCTTCAATTGCAGCTGCCGTTGTTGTTGTTGACTGCATTGATTGCGGGTGGGCGGCTTTTGTTGTTGGGGGCGGTTTCTTTTTCCAGTCGCTATAATTCTTCAACACTAACTCTTATTGTTGTTGCTGCTGCTGGGCTAATTGTTATAATTTGCCAGCTAAGTTGTGTTTTTTTCCTCAGCTTGCAACTGACGCAAATTATTATGAATGTTGTTGTTGTTGCTGCTGCTGCTGCTGTTTTTGTGCCTTTTTTGCGGCGGCTTTGCACGTAGTTTGACTCGTTTGACGAGTTTTTTTGGTTATTTTGTATTTGGCCAGTGATTGCCAAACTGTCGCGACTTTCCAAGCGCCGTCGCTGCACAGTTTTCGAAGCGCTGCGCTTTCAAAGTTGAGATTTTTTATGCAAATCTTGCGGTCGCGTATTTTTAGCTCATTTCTAAGCAAACAATTTCACTAAACTGAAAAACACACACACTCTTGGCCATACAAATATACACAAATGATGTTTTATTTCTGTCAGGCAAAATGCAGAGAAAGAAAGAGGCACAAACTCACGCACAAAATTTATTTATATAAATTTATATTTGCTGTTGTTGTTATTATGGAGAAGTGAAAACACACAGCAGCAACAGTTGAATCGTTGCAACTGCATTTGTAGTTTTAAAAATAACTCGCATGCGTTTTGTTTTGAATTTGTAACGAACACAAAACGAACAACGCACCGACAAGCGAGAAGCGTGAACCGTAAGGCGACTAGCGACAACCGACGACAACCGACCGAAGACGTCTGCTGACGGCAACTTGATTACAATTACAGAAGTCGAAGCGCGCAGAGCAAAACGTGCTTCGTTAACAGTTCGGCCGCTGTTGCCGCCAGCAGAGAGACAGAGAGAACCGAACTAACAGAGAGCCACAACAGCTCATGTGAGCACAACAGCGAGTTACAACTCAAAACGAATGTTAGTTAACATAAAACGTTTTAAAGAGGAGCGCGCCTGCCTTAAGCTACGTGCGTTAGAGTGAGATAGACAGTGAGATGCATGCGCGCTGCAATGTGGCGCCAAATTTAAAATGCGAAAATTGAAAGTTTTTCAGGTTATGTTAAAGTTATAAAGGATAAAATACCTATTTCGCACAAAACATATATATTTATGAGTTACAATTAAATGTATAATAAAAACTACACAATTTATATGGTTTTATAAAGCCTCGGCGATAAGCACACATATTTTTGCCCATTGTAATGTCGACCGATAGGAAAATTCCTAAGAAACGTGCAGACGTAAATGTTCAGAAACTACAAACGGAACGCATGAAACCATGGCCCTCACAGTATGTTTTGTCGACAACGAATTGTAAAATTGTGTGATAACACTTGGGATAATCGGGATATACCATAATTTAATCAAGTCGCACAGCTGCCAGAATAAAACTAAATATAGCTTAATGTTTATATATAAATACCAAAGAGATGTCGCACGCATTATAAAGCAAACCAATTTATGCACTAGCCGCACGTGACCTTGGCATTCAAGCCATAAAACTGGCGTACAAAATATATGACTAGAAACGAGTCAACAAATCTCACTTATTAATACTAGAAGAACAACAAGAAATACAAATACGAAATACGAATCATCAGCCCATACCAAACTGACGCATTGCACACGTTTCTATATATGCAGCGGGTGGTTGTTGTTGTTGTTATTGTTATTGTGGGTGCTGCTTTTTAATGTTTATCAACAAATAAAGCAAACTTTGAATTATGGGCGTGGCACGCATCAGAAATATTTGTGCAAACTGTGAATAACTGCTTTGAGGTTGATAATGAAGTTGGAGTTTTCACAGGCCTCCAATGCAATGAAATATGTATTCATGGCCCGCATTAAGAGTCAGCATTGAAATGTTGCTCAAAATTGGGCTGCGATGAGTAACGGGATTAATGTGAACTAAAGACCTTAGTAGGAGCTTTTGTTGTTGTTATGCATGCATACCCTGTAACTTTAAAGTGAGCAATATAAGGTGTAATCACGTTGTGCAAGTAAGCGAAATTAAAGCAGTTGTATCAAATATTAAAGAAGTCTTTCATGTACCCTATAAATATTGGAGATATGAAGTAGGGTATAGCTAACTTGAAACACAAAGTTATTTTATAAAGTTGACCGTTTTAAATACCAAAACTTTCTATAGTTCCTCGATACAATTTTATTTTATTATAACTTTGTCTTAATCTTTCAGTAATCATTGAGAAAGAGAAACCCTGCTTTTTTTATTACTTTATTATATTAAAAGCTTTTTATTTGAAAAATTGTAAAAAAGAATGTCTGTTGATCTATCTATAGATATATGTATAAAATATACTTGCTTTTATTAAGAGATCATACTGAAATCCAAAGCCATACATACAGCTTAACACTTAAAGGGAACTGATCTTGGTCAGGTCAGAATGGAAAGTGGTAATAAGGTTTCTCCCTTTTAGACTTTCCTTCTTCGTGACTTCTATAGTGGAAAGCAAAGGCAGGACAAAAGAGAGTTTGCTGCTGATTCAGACTGATTGCAGGGCATCTTGTAGTCAGGCACTCTCGACCAGGGCGTTCTTTACTTATTGTAGTTGTTGTTTTAGACGCCGGCAGACAGCCGGCAATCAACAACGAAGCCAGCGAAGCAGCAACATGGTAAACAACAGAGGAAACCCCGAAATGAGCAGGGAGGGAGCGAGGGGCCGGGGCGGGGGAAAGGTAAAGTCAGGTGGCCCTGAGGGGGAGCAACGTCAACGTCAAAGCCACGAAAAAAGTTCCAGTTGTCAGACGCTGAAATCATCAGGCAAACAAAGCAAAAGCAAAGCACAAGAAAAATAGTTTTAAAGTTGCATTGTTTTATGCAGGTGCCAGGGCGAAGAGGAAATGTATGGGTGGGGGAGGGGGAGGGGAGGGGAGGGAAAGGTGCAGAGGGAGTAAAATTAAAAAGCCACAAGTTAGCCAAGTTCGGAACTCTAGCCAAAAGAAAAGGAGATGGGGGCAGCTAGCGGGGGCACGAACGGCGCAGACATGCAACAACCGGAAAATAATTATAAATTTTAAAAGCAACACGTGGAGCGGCAAGAGCGAGAACGAGACGAGGGGCAAGACTAAAGCGAGAGGGAATAGACTTAGATCATATGCCGAGGTTTTCGTATCTGTAGCTGCATCTGCTCAGGGAATACGTGTAGGCCGCACTCGAGATAAAAATCGCACATTTTGTGGCTTAGAAGCCATGCATATAAATATGCGAGTGTGCGAGTGTGTGTGTGTGTGTGTGTGTGTGCGTGTGTTGTGTGTGACGACTGTGGGAGTAGCTGCTGCCAAAGACAGAACCAGCTACAACTGTGAGAGGACGCCGTTGCGGCTGACGACCACGGCAATTAACAACTTCAACGTTCGCTGCAATTGCGCCTGGGAGTCTGCCCCCCCCCTCCCCCGCTCCCCTTTATCGCAACCTACTCGGCAGACAAATCGTATGCGGCCCAAACATAGAGAGAAGTAAGAAGGGCGCGGGGCAGCTTCTAATGTGCCACTTGGTGGAGCGTTAAGGTGGCAGCAACGGCAGCGTGAAAAATATGCAAGAAAAAGCAGCCGCAACGACCAAAATAAAATGGTTAAGATACTTTTTTTATGCAGCTGGCAGAGGGAGCCGCTGGAGAGTCTTGGGGTAGACTAACAAATAACAAACAGTGGCATAAATTTTAGCGGCTTTGCGGACAAACGCACACACACCGAGACAATAGCTTGCGGCTGCCAGCGCAGAAAAAGGTCGCAAAAGATACAAAGATACAAATGTATCTGAGAGTAAATGTATACTAAATATGTTTTTTGGCAACCTTCAGCTGGGCTTAATTAGGCGCCGAGGCCTGAATAAGCCCCAAGCAAATGCGAATAAAATGCATGGGCAAAAAAAGAGATGGGGAAGGGGAGGGGGTGGGGAGGGGGAAGGGGGATGCAGAGCGAATGCCTGCACACACTTTATTAGCCCGTAAGTATGCAATGGCCGAAGGCGCGTGGAACAATGCGGCAAATGGCAGAGCAGGAGAAATGCGACCAGGATAAGGACACATGCAACTATGCAGAGTGCACGACAGTTTGAGCGGCACTGCAGTGGCTCTCGAACTGCGAGCAGGCCGCAGCCTAAACTCAATTTGGCGCCGAGAGCAAACACATTTAAGAGGTGAAAGGGGGTGCAAGGACCTACTTCAACTTCAACCTAGTTTGCCAGCTGGCGAAAGGGCTTCCAGACGCGGTCCACGAGGACCCGCATAAAAGTTTGAAAAGGCGACTCGCCTCGTGGCAGCGTCTTGGGCTTTCATGTGAACAGCCTGTGGCCCGCATATTGTTGCAACCGGGGGCGGGGGCGGGGGCGGGGCAGGGGCAGCAGACACAAGTGCAAACACATGAGAGCAGGCTAGTTCTGCAGCAGCTGAGAACCTTTTGATGGAAAAGTTTGCAACGAATTTTCTTGCGAAAACTAAATTAAAATGTGAAAAGATGTGGAAGCAAGCAGAGTGTATTGGGCGGGAGGCGGGGATTGTTAGCTGTTTGTAGAGCGGTGCCAACAACGATTTAATTATTAAGTGGATTATATTAAGCTGCTGTGTGTTCGAGGGTGTACTCAGAGGAGAGCTGAAGAGGTTGCATTGAAGTCTCTGGGGAGTTATTTATTTGATTTGTTTGCCGACGATACATGAACCAAATTAAGCAATCAGCATTGATAATAAAGTATGAATAAATAAATTAATATTTTATTTTTTACTTGAATATATTTATTTTCATAATATACTGTATAAAATATTTGAAAAGGCAGATTTCTTAAGGCGATTTTTCGGTTAAATGAATTTAATAAAGTTTTCAACTATATTAGTGTATTGTTTTTCATTAATATTAGCGATTTGTAAAATTGTTGTAGAAACTAACTTGTTTAAATATAAGTATCCCTCCTAATATACATACATATATATTTGTAAAAAACTTCTTTTTTAAATTTAATGAGGTATAAATATTTTATATTTCATTTAACTCATTTTATTTAATAATAATTTTATAATAATTTTATTACGTCGCAAAATCACTTATATCACTTTTAGCTCTGAGCTGACTTCACGCTATAGCGCCCTCTAGCGCGAGGTGACTAAAGTACGCACAGTTTACACGTACGCCACACAGCGCCACTGTGCAGCGCCCTCTGGCGGCAGCGAAACAAACTAAACTGTACTCTGGGAACAGTTCAGCAGCAGCGACCTCTAGCAATTGCTTTGGCCAACTACAAAGCACAACAGCTCCACTGTAACAGCAACAGTTGAGCAGCAATGTGGCGCTCTCCAGCGGCGACTGAGCGTACTAAGCGCATAGTTTGCTCAACTGTACCCACAAGCCGCAAACCGGCTCGCTGTCAAATTGCAATTGCAAAAAGCGCGACTAATTTTGAAATTTAAAAATTTGTTAATAAATAAATAACCCAATAAGACCCCAGAAGGCCACACCCAGCCACAGCTGCTCCCAGGGAGCTCGAAAGGCAGCTGAAAGTGTTTAATAAATATTTTTTTAAAAGAGAATTGGCCACAATCACAACGTCAGCGTAATCCCTGCCAGTTGAGCATTGGGCACACACACGCCTAACACATGTACATATGTATGTGTGTATACATATATGTGTATAGGTATAATGTGACTGCCTATTAAACGCTCGACGAGAAACCACAATAACAACAGCAACTACAACAAAGACGCGCAGATTATGTCAAATTATATGGAGGTTTTGAAAAGGTGCGGAACTTAGAGTAGCTGGGGGAAGGGGCGCAGGGGGCGAGGGGCGGGGCAAGGCAGCGGCACTTGGCCAATTGGTAGCTTGCATTCCATATGCGCATTCATCTATACAGTTGTTGTTGTTGCTTTTGTTGTGCTATTTGTCATTTTTATGTCTCCCCCCCACCCCATCCCATCCCTCGCACACGCACACACACACACACACACACATGGTAATAAACATTTTTACTACTTTCGCTGCAACTGGGAATTTTATGGGTCAGCCGTGGCCTTAGTTGGATTAGTGGAGCAGCCAGACATATGCGAAGGGACAATGCAACGCCTTTTGTCCCAGGTCAGTAGCCCCAACAGCACGATGTCGAGGGCTACAGGTTGTGCGAAGGCTTCTGAGCTCTTGAAATCGTGACGTCACAACATCGGAATTTTGTGTGGGCGCTTTTAAAGTATTACAACGACTAAAGTAAATAAAACTGAGTGATTAGTGAACGCAACACATATATCAAAATTGTCCCGATCGGACCACTATATAATATAGCACCCGTATGAATAATCGGTTAAGATCTAAAATGTTGTTGCTCTTAAATATGTTTTGATCTGAGCACAAATTTTTATATATATAGGGAAAGGAAAAGAAAATAGCCCGATTGTGTAGGTGATGTTTTAGCAAAGTTTATAATTGTTTTAGGCTCTTAGCTTTAATTATTTATATACACTTTTTTGCGACTGGCTTTGTCTACTGTTTATAATTAATAAATAAATATGTTTGCAATGTAAACAAAGCACAAGAAATAATTCTTATAAATAATTCTTATTCTTCTTAATAATAAACAAATAATAAGAAAGCCAAGGAAAATAGAGGGGGAGAGAGGGAGAGAGAGAGACCCCCTAACATAGCTCTGGTGGGTGTGCGTGGACTCACCTGAGAGAAGTAGGCCGGCAGAACGCAGCGCTGGTCGTCCAGCCGCGAGCACTGCACGCGCTCCAGCAGCTCGAAGAGATCCTGGGTGTGGGCGCCCAAGCGTTCCGGGCTGTGTGTGACGCTGCCGCCGGCGGTGCCGGGCTGTAGCTTCTGTGTGCCCGCCATGAAGGCATGCTGGCGTCTGCAAGAAAGAGACAGGCGATGAGTGTGAGCGGGGTAGACAGGCGACTGATAATAGTGCACGCAAAAAGCTAATCACAATCTGGGCTAGCGTGTGCCCAGCCAAGCCGAGCCGCAAGTCAAGGCACCTGCCAATGTCACAGCTGTGCTCGGGCCAGGCCCGTCGCAGTCGGCGTCATGCAATCTCTTCATGCTTCAGCGCCAAGTCCACGTCCAAGTCCAACTTTGCACATTCAACAACATTCAATTGGCTGCGCAAACTCAAGAGGTTCGCGGAAGAGGCAACCCTCACCTGGCTAGGGGAACACGCCGAGAAGTGGCCACTAGAGCAGTCACTTCCAAGGAGTTCCAAGTTCCACTGAGGCTAACCAAGTGATCACCACCAGGGGAGTGGTAAACAAAATAAAAAAACTCGAGTTTTGAGCGCAGAAAGAGTTAATAGAACATAAGATTGACAGCTATAGGCAGTCAAGCAGAACTTTTCAACGCAAGAGGACAAAGGAAATCAACAGAAAAACTGAAAAACAACGAGAAGTTCGTATAAGCAATAAGTTTTTATATGCAGAAGTATTTTATACAAACTTCAAATAGAACTCATAGAAGAAAGGATTACTAATGGAAGAATGGAGGATAATAAATGGGCATAAAGAGAAACCGTATAAGAAAAACTCACCAGACACACACATTAAATAATATGGAAAATAAATCAATTTGGTGTGAACGGAAATCTGGTAAGAAGGAAAATGTAGATCTTAATTTTTGCAAGGAAGTTGATACTAAATTTTTATTTTTAGCATTTTAGTAATTGACTTGATTTCTAAATATTAATTTTTTATAATTTTTTTAAACACTATCATCATCTTCAATTTTTTTTAGCGACTTAATTCGTCTATTTTCATCTTTTTTTGCGAAAGCAGAGAATATTCTAAAGAACAAATCTCACAACGATACGGGTAGTGACTAATATATTGAAATAGTGAATTTTAAGTCTCAAATGAACTGTTCTATAAGTACAATCGGGCAACCAAGGCTCAAGGACTCGTAATCTACCTCTTCAGCTCCGCTTTCTGCTGTCAGGCAATCAAGAGCTGCTGCAGGATAATTTTTGACTGGCTTTTTATTGGTACTGTGAAAAATCGTAGAGTTGGGTGGAATATTTCTCAGGTTCTCAAGAGTTGCGCTTACGCATCGGGGAACACAAGAAAAAAAGGAAGAAAAGAATTATGAGTGCCACTTGAATATTTCATATTTCGTACTTCTTGCTCTGTTTTTCGTTTTTATTCATGTTTATTGTCACTTGCGCAATGTTAGTGTGTGTGTGTGTGTGTGTGTGCTGCGAGTTCATCTCTTTGGTGTTTTTTTGGGGTTTGCTGAAGTTCTGTCGCAACAGCCGCCACTTTGTTGGCACAGAAACAACAAACGCCTCGCTGTGGGCACAAGGCGGGGGCAGGGGGCAGAGGGGGAAGAGAGGTGAGAGCGGAGAGAGGTGCACAGTGGGGACCTGCCTCAGCTGGCCAAGAAGCCATGTCGAGGATGTTGTAGTTGTTCCTGTTGTTGTTTACTTTGTTGCCGCTGTCGTTCTCCTTGTTGTTGTTGTTGCGTGTGTGCAGCTGCCGTTGCTCCACATTCGAAAGATAATAAAAACCAACAAAAATTGTCGTCGTGCATGCAGTTGTTGTTGCTGTTATTTTTAAACAATTTGTTGCCGCTCTGTGCTGCTCGGCAGTCCTGACAGTGGCTCAGAGCAAGCAACTCCTGCTGCCCATAAATTAACACCTACACGAAGTGGAGCTGCTTGGCGCACATAAAATGATGACAGCTATGGCAAAAGGATATCAAAGACAAGGCAACGGGCAAAGGTCTGCCTCTCCGGCACATGTATCATCAGCTCTGATCAGTGCAACAACAACAACGCACTGTGTTGATAGTTTTCAAGTGGCAGGGAAAGTGGATGATATACCTAACCCGTTGCACGGTAATTTGAGAAGCTTGGAATAGAACTAGCCATGGGAGGAGCTACAGTTGTCAGCCCTATAGAACATACGAGTGGGCTAGTTTTGAAAGTAATCCAATAAAGTCAGCTATTAGATGAGATAAAACTCACTCTCACTCTCACAATCTGGCAAATGGAACTCATTGACATGACATTTTAGCAGAAAATTAATTTTCAGTATTGCATATATTTTAAATGCATAATCAATCTAGACGATAAACCATGGACAAAATGCCATCAGACGTTAAAATCGGTTTAGTTTTGACAAAGTTATGGGCGTTTGAAATATGGGAGCTATGGACCCGAGCAGAAGGGAATCTTGGAAAGATATTTGCTTCCTTAAAATAAACAAATATTTCTTAGGCTAGCAGAATATTACATTCATAAACTGGAGGCGGTCTTGAATCGAATATGAAAATTGGTATTTAAATGAGAAACAAATTTGCACTCGGCATTTTTCAGAAACTGACAAAATCGTTTTATGCATTGCCGGGAAACATATTTATTGAATTATTGAATAAATAAATATTTCATATTTGACAACCATAGCCGTAGAAAGAACATATCGACATTCCGGCTCGACAATAAACAATCCTGAAAAACGTTTGCCGCCATTTCATGTTAACGCCTCGGGACACCCATTCAAGAATTCATTGAATCGTTTCATATTTTCAGCTTTGTCAAACATATTTTTAGTATTTCAGCAACGAGAGCTAACAATTTCTGGATATTTCATACATACAACAAACTAGTTCAGCTGATCAAATTACGAGCGAGCAATTTTATTGCATTTTTATGACAATTTTTCACATGATTTGTCGAAGCGAAATCCAAATAGAAATAGAAACAGAAAATACAAATCGAAATTGAAATAAAAATAAAAATCCAGTGCAGGACAGACCATAAAAATGTTTGCCCTAACAAGCAATAAAAATCAAAAAATGCGACAGGACGCAGGAAGTATGGGCAGATGAGTAGGGGGAGGGGGAGGGGGAGGGGAATGTAAGTGAAGTGTGAGGTTATGAGTGAACGCAATCATTTGCAAGCAAATGCAACTGCAACAACAACAACAACAACAACAACTGAGATTGATGATAGCCCAGGGTTAGTTCTTATAGCTCAGCTGATGATATCGCCCAGTTCTTTCTGGCTTTAATGGATCTGTGCCACCCACGGCAAACAACGAAAAAATCACGCTTATTTCCTGTTGCGGTTGCGCCTGCGTCTAACTGTTCAGCTGGCAGCTTCCATTGTTTGCGAACGCTGAGCGGTGCGGGGGGAGGGGGGGGGGCGGGCCCACGCCCACTTAATTAAAAGCTATTACAAGCAATACAAAGCGCTAATATTTCCTTCGCGAACCCTCTGTTACTTTTCCACACCAAAAAGTGTTCATTAAATGCAAATTTATGTCACCCACCCAAGCGAGGCAGAGCCCCCTCCCCCTCCCCCTACCCTCTAACCTCCCTGGACACCCTCTTCGCGCCTAGAACCTAACTCATTTGGCATGCGCGGCGCATTGCGCGTGTGTTTAAAAAGTTTAGCCGCTGAGTTCTGAAGCGAGCGGAAAATGCACAGAAAAACAATTACAACAACAATACGTGGGGACGTTGGGTTTTGGGGTTTGGGGCTTGGGCGTTGACAGTTGTCGGGAAGAGGAAGATATACGACCTGCTATGCAACACTTAATCACAGAGCCCAACGACAACAGAGCCTAAAAGACAACAAAAAAAAGCAAGTAAGAACGTTGCAATCGGGTGTAACTGACTGCGCAATACTCGTTCACAGTATTGAAATAGTCGAAAAGGGTTTTAATTATTATTGTTTTCTTGGAAAATGATTAGTGTGCATCAGAAAATCGCCTGCCATATTTGTTGACTCTAAAAATTGAGGCAGATATGGATTTTCGCGGTTTACCTGCCTCCCAAGATATTTGCTTTAAAACTGAGGTAGATATATCGATTATACCGAATTGTCACGCCCCCAGTGGGCGTTGCCAAAAAATCCCAACACTTTATCTGAAGCGGGTATGCACGAGTATATATTCCAGTTTTCAAGTTCCTAGCTTCAATAGCGGCGAAAAGAATTGCGTTCATACGGAGAGGGGAACACGGCACAAACCCAATATACTCTTTTCACTGCGTGGACGAGTGCAAAAGAGAAGTGCCTGGGCTTGGGTTTTTAGGTTTTTCGGTTCTGTGGCTGCGTGGGAAACACTTGCTCGAGCAGCCAAAACCCCATAGAGCAGCGTCCCAAAGGGCAGGAGTTGCTTGGCTTTTGATAGGCCGTCCCCAGGCGCTAATTAGTGAGCAAGTGATGCAGGCTGGAAACTGTCTAGTTTTTCCAATTGCCGGTGAGAAATTACAGGAAATGTCCAACAAACAGAACAAAACCTAAAAAAAATCAAGTCCCAGAGGACAAAGGACTCACACACACACACACACACACACAGCTGGTAGTTAGCTAATGGGTCAGCAGGCGGCGGTTTTCACTCGTTCTTTGGAAACTGGAGCACAAAGCTGATAACATCGCTAGCCCTCTCTCTCTCTCTCGCTCCCTCTCGCACAGACAGCAAGGACATGGAAAGGACTGCAGTGCGATGCACTGCGCCGATAAGCAAACCCGTAACTGGACAGCCGAGGGGACATGACACGTAAAAGGATATGCGAGCAAAAAGTCAAAACCTCGACGCGGCAGAGAGACAGTTTGAGGTCGTCCTGTGTTGTCCTGTGGCGACCCTAGGCCATAATTAATAGCATAATTGTAGCGTGTAAAGTCAGCCAGCGGCCGGATATGTAAAAATTTATAGGAAAATTACGTGAAAATTACAACAGTTATGCCGGGAAAAAGCCTTGCCAATACGCGTCGAGTTAGGATAGATGCGGATGAAGAAAGTGGTCGCAGGACCTCTCAACCCCACCGAACGAAAGGGGGAGGTCGAGCCAGCTAGAGCTGTGCAAGTCCTTTTCGTACGGAAATGGTAAAAGGGATAAAGGGCGAGACAATGAGACGACTGCGAGAGGGGAAACTTTGGGCAGGGCCAGCCAGCGAACACGACTCATTTTCATTTTCACATTATCCTTAATGCGTGCGGCGCGCTGAGAAGTCGCGACTGCTTCCGCGCCGCATGAATTGTCATTAAAATTAGTTCCAACAGTCGCCAGGACTCGAGACTGAGATTCAGATGCAGCTAAAGATTCGCGCATTGTGCGCAAGTTTTTCTCATTTCCGTTCGTCGTTGTGTGCGTGTGTGTGTGCGGAAAAACTTGTCTCTGCCCATTTTTCCTTTTGTGTGCAGCGCGGACATCCTTCAAGGCGACCGTCTGAAGGGGTTGCGTCTTGCCAAACCCGTTTCCCGCTTTCCGCTTTCGTTCGGCCTCATAAATGCAACACGTTCCAAGCGAAATGCGCGACACTCCAAGCTAACGGCTTACCCTAGGGTATCCTAGAGGGATCCGTGTGCCTCGACCAGGTACAGGCAACGCTCGTAAATTAGCCACAAATTTGCCGGAAAAGTTTGCGCTGCCTGTTTTTATTGGGCATTTGCATAATTTCAATCGTGCCTTTTTCCCGCTTCTCCTTTTTGGGCTAAAAACTGCACAATTTTCGTGGGCATTTTCACAGACATCTCCCATTGATAAGGCACCCAAGGAACTAGTTCTTATCTATTCTCTTTGCTTAGGACCTAGTTGTGTTTTTTTTCCTGCGCTGACAGCCAGCAAATTTATAGCGTCACAGCTTCTTAGTTGATCGATCGAGATAAGGCGACGTAGTTAAAGTGAAAGTTGAGAGGCGGGGAACGGGGAGCTGGATCTTCTATATCCAGAGGCAGCTGGTGGTCAGTGAAACATGGGAAAAGCAATCAACATTTGTTGCTGCTGCAGGCAAATTAGCTTAATTCGGATTTAAGCTGAACTCTGAGCCAGTTATTTCAGCTGCTCTGGCAACCTATTAAGAAGACGAAGAAGCTGCAACCCGATAGCTGGGTGAGAGGTGAAAGTGTTAGATGTAGATCAGGTTAGTTAAACAAGAAGAACAGAACACACATCTTAGGAGAGAGTTGAATTTAATTAGTAAAGGTAACTCCTAATCTACTACCTATGTGATCAATGATCTTCAGGAAAGCAATAAGGTAGAAAGTTGTAAACATAATGTTAGGCTAACTCCTTGGGACCACTTTGAGCAGTTGCAAATGGGCTGAGATATTTTGAAAAACTAATTCGACTTTAGTTGAGTAACAAGACATTAATTTATTAGGGGGAAAGTTGCATATTTAATATTCGTGCTAGTTGATTACAAGATTTTCTACTACTAATACTGCTGAGAAAGATTGATTGAAAGATCTTTTTAGTAATCAATACTACTAAGATAGATTCGAGAGCAAAAAGTTGTTAAAAGTGAATTCGAAATAGCTAGAACTAATTTTTTATAAACATTCAATTTAGAATTTTTTATAGAAGAATTGAAAAATGGTAAATAAATTTCGAAAATAGCATTTAGCATCGAATATGATAAATATTTATATATTTTTCTTTTGGCTGATCGCTGATTAACTTAAGTTCTGCTTAAGGCAATTTTCAGTTGACAGTTAAAATAAAGGAACATAAGAGATTTTTTATAAATGTATATCAGGAAGAGATCGAAATCTTAAAAAAATTTAAAAACATATATAAATTGTCACTAAAAAAGTCAAGAATAATATAAAATTATGTATACTAAAGTACTTTTAACCCCGTTGATAAGGCTGGCTAGCCGAAGCCACATAAGTATTTAAAAATTGCTAGGCGCTCTCTAGATCTTCTGGGGACGCTAATAATTATCCGAAAGTATCTGTGGCAGCTTTAACGAGTCAACAAACCATTTATTCTCCTCTCATACACACACAGGCATACAGACACTTATATAACTGCCAGCAGCGTCATCAAGAACTACAAGAAAACCCCCCTGCTCCCCGCATAAAAGTATATTTTCCCCCACCCCGAGAACAAGTTCAATTTGACACGCAATTGAGTCCGAGCGCAGAGCAACCTGTTGAGTGGCCGCTCGCGGATGGGGTCTGGAAGTGGGACTGGGACCGGGACCCGGTCTGGGTCTGGGTCGGGGACACTTTGGCAAATGCAGCATGAAAATGCTGGTAATAAGCGTTTAAGTGTTGATATTTTTAAATAATATGCATAGACGCAAATGGCAGTGCGACTCGGCAGGTGAAGGTGAAGGGGCCGCGTCTGGGCCACTTTGCATATTAATGAAGCGTATTCAGGCAGTCAGTTAGCCAGGACTATTTATAAGCCAAATTGATGTGGCACAGGCACGCGCACCAGCCACGTGCCTCCCCCCGTCCCAAAAAAAGACGAGAAGGAATTAAAATGAAGTGAAGTCTCTTTGGCGCGCTTTTTAGCAGTCGAATCCGCAGTCCGGGGCGCGTTCAGGTCAAGGTGTTGCCCCGGCGACAGGTAATTATATGGAACTGTGGCTGATTACGCGAAAAGTTTTTACAACTCGGTTGCAAAAGTTCTGCGCGTAACGAACGCTTTGCGCGCGTTTAAAAACGCGTGGGTGAGCCGCTTGTTGCTCTCCACAAGGTCAAAAGCAGAGCTGAGAGCTGCAATCGCGTGGTTCAATCAGTGTGCTGTTGCCCAAGGCAACAACAACAACAACGACAACACCGGCTGCTTAATTTGCAATTATGGCCAAAACAATGTGGGCCGCTTTGCGCAGCTCAGCTTTGCGGTTAGCAATCGCCAAACGACCCAGCGACAAACCTCCGATTAACCAAAACGCCAATTCGCGACGCATTTCCCCAACAAATTTGACAGCCCAACGTGACGTATTGAGCGATGGATGCTGCTCGAATCACTCGCATTGATCGATTGATAACTGTGGCCAAGCGAAGCTGCTTTGGCGTTAGTGGGTTAAATGCCAGTTGGAAGTGTTACAGGCGCGATTATAACACTATTCAGGTGAGCGATTAAATACGCACGCGTTTTGGCGTTGCTCGTGTGACGCGTGAAATTATGTTGATTGCATTGTGTTCTAATTGCATTTGCTGCTGCTTATCGCGTTTGCTTAGCGCGCGTTTAAAGTCGCGCCTGTTGCGAGTGCACGTTTCTAGCGCGAGTTGGGCGCGTTTTTTGATTTTTTTGCTCAACAAAAACTAGTGTAATTACTTAGATTACTTGCTAGTGCAGCTCAGTAATCTGATTAGATATGCTGCATAGGACACTCACTTGAAAACGCTTGTGCGCGTTTTACGCGCTGTTATTTCCATCAGGAAGGCGTTTTAAATCGCACGTCGCTTGCTAAGCAAACGCGCGTTTTTTTCATTTGTTATACGTCTATTACATTAATCACTTGCTAATGCAATTTCGTTTCCAACTTCTTATTACATATGCTGCTGTTCATAACACTCATTGACAGCGCGTTGTAGCCGCGACTTGCGAGCGTCTTTTGTCGCTGAGTTGCGCTGCAGGCGCATCAAATTATTTTGATTGGTTGCTAATGCAACTTCCTCACAAGCCGCAGCCTTCTAATTATATATGCTGCTGCTGTGCTGCTGCTTTTTAGGCCGCTTGCATGTCGGCTGTCCATTTGCCTTCTGCCCTCTGCCCCGCTCTGTGCCCATCAGGGGCGCTGCGGGCCCAAACAAAAATTGAAAACCACGCGAGTTTAACCGCCAGCTGACCCGCCTGTTTCTGTTTTTTTTTTTGGTTTTTTTTTGCGTTGGTGTCTGCGAAGCAAATTTCAACTAACCGCATTTGAACTCAGTGAGTTCTTCGAGTCGATGAGAAGTTTCGGATGTTTGTGTGGGTTTGCCCAGGTGATTTATTGCCCACAGATCGCTGCAGATATCCGACTTCTCTCAGTGGGCTTAACGCCTAACGGTGCTCTAACGATCCTCGCAAATTGATAAGCAATGAAAGAATTACAAAGTTATAGACTCTTGTTGACTTTGCTGATTTGCAAAAAACGGAAAAAAAACAACGGAGTTTTTGCACAGGGGGTGCCAAGGGTAAAAAAGGGTTAAGGGAGATTTTTTTTTGGGTTAAGGTATCGCCTTACAATTTGGTCCCTGCTCGGGCGCCTTGTATAAATAAACAGCTGTTTGTTATGCATTATAGAAAACAGGGTTTGAGCAAACAACTGCAACATCATCCACAACATCATCATCATTATCAACATAATCTTAGGACACCTATTCATTAATCATAAATTTAATTAACAAATGATTTTCACATACGGACTCTGAGGAAAAATGACAAAGTTGACAAAGAAATTTTTCTGCAAGGCGTTGCCAGCGGGTGAAAAAGAAAAAGGGTTGGGAAAATTAGCCAGGGTTCTCGCTTTGCAGTCTCAGAAATTTTTGCATTGATAAGCCATATCTCATGTGCAAATTTTTTTCTATTATTCTTTTTTTGTCATTTGCGGTTTGTTTGCTGCACCACAGACAAAAGGGAAAAAGGCAACAAAGCAGCAAAGCAAAACAAAACAAACAACAGGCTGACATTATGCTTGATATGGAATGAAATTTACATATTTTATGCGCATCTCCCGGGCATTACATAATATTCCGGGGCGCGTTTTTCAAGTGCGATGCGCCGCAAATTGAATTGCATTTAATTAATGCGAATTATGCGAATCCCTTAACTGAAATTCGCCAAATTTGTGGGCCCAATCAAAGCGCATTTCAAATTCAAAACATTCTCGCGGACAATTTGCATAATATTCGCATATTTCACACGCGACGTGCGTCAATATTTGTACACGATATTTCAGTTGAAATGATATATGGTTTTTAGCAATCAATGTATACGTACAGCAGGTTCTTCATATACCGCTTGCGGGCAACCAATGTGTAGGATTCCTTATGCGTGTGCGTTAGATATTTCATTTTGTTCAAGTTCTCACACAGGTACACAGCGCGTTTTGGGTTAGGTCAGGACCCAAGACCTCTGTAGTCAGAGGAAAGGTTAGAAAACCAAGTTCCTGCCAACAGCAGCGAAAGAGATGGCAGAATAACGACCAGATTGGGAAGTTCTGTTTCTCGTTCTCTCTCGCTTTAGCAGGTATCTCACTGAAATTGAATCTTGTCCATGGGATCTTTTGTGTGCTTAGGTCAAGTCACAAACACACAAACACGTTTAATGTAGGGTCTTTTCGATTTCGATCTTTAAACAGGTAGTTTGTTATAGTTTTTCACTTTTATAAAGCATTTGTATTGCACATTATAGTAAATACTAGCTTATTTTAAATAAATTTCTTTTGCATCTCATATATACAAACTATTTTACAGTTCCACAAATTGAGATACTTTCGTGTTGTTTTTTGGTTCGTTTCGTTTCGTATTTTCACATTTGTAATAGAAGTTTGGCTTAATAAAACCCAGGTAAAACCCCGCGTATATACAACCAAACGGCACGACGTATGCGTTCAAACTGAAGTTGTTGCGTGGCGGCGGCAACTCCATAGGCTCGACTGCAACTTCCAACTTCAAACGTTTAAGTTCCAACTCCAGCTCGAGGCTCAGCTCAGTCCGCTTCAACCCCGGAACTGTGCGACGATCGTTGTTCGATCATGTTCGATGCGTGTTGTAGCAACAACAACACACGAAGCAACCACAGACCTTTTCTGTTTATCAAGCCATTATATGGCATTATAGCGACACCGGCCGGCTACCGGATATGAGCGTGCCACACAAAAGGCCTGCCCGCCTTTTGTTTTTGGGGTGGCCAGAACAATGGGCCTATATAGACCTCTTCTGCTGTTCGCCCGCGTCTGAAGCGGCATACTAATTTCAATCGGACTTCGGACATGCAAAACATACTAACAATGGACAGCGGCTGCGCACCGAGTTCTGCTTGTAAAGGAGTCATTAACACCTGAACTGTCAGGCCAGTGATCCGACAGATCAGATATCCGCTATAGCTGCGCAGGGTAGATCACGAGTGCCAATCGAACTGTGAGAAAAAATAGTGTGCACGATAGTGAAAAGAATCCTTTAAAGCTCGACAAGTCGATGTGATGTGAGAAACTATGGAAAAGTTGGAAAGGCGTAAATTGCAGAAACGTGTTTCGCCATATTATGGTACTTTCAGTTAAAGAAATATTAATAAACAAAGTGGATTTTTTTATACAGACGAAAAGTGAAATTGGGTGAAAAGATTTAAGGGCTATTCGTTTTTATACTTGGAAAGCAAAAAGCTGAGAGCTTTCGATGCCTAATTGGTAGTGGTAATTAAAAAATTTTTAAATGATGGGAAAATGAAAAAAATTAAATTGGAGAATTTACTTATTAGCTATGTGATAGATATGTTGTTTAATATATTTTTTATGTTTGGCATATTCTGCTAAATTGAAAAAAACTGCAAAAACATTAGTTGGAAATAAGTTCTAATGGCTCAAAAAATTGTAATTTTATAAAGTATATAGAAATTCCTAGGAATGCCTCATTTTAACCTTAATATTTAGTAAATATTTTTAACTAGCTGTCTTCTAAATAATGCAAAATATTTGCTTTAAATGTTTTATATACATAGTTGTTTATTCATTTTAATTTTAAAAACCTCAAATTAAATAATTGATTTACGATTCTTTTCGCATTTAATTAAATCTCGTTGATAAATACTTGAAATTATGAATGCGAGGGTAAAGATTATAGTGACTCAGTTAAGTTGTTAGCTGAAGAGAAGAACTTTAATCAAAAACTGAACAAACTTAATTAACAGTTGAAGGTTTTGATTACATAGCTTTGTCAGCTACAATGCCCAACACAAGTTGGTTTGTACTGTTTTCCTCGCACAAACCTAGCTCAACATATTACCCTTACCTAGGCCAATCCACTCTGTTAACTACCTTGCCTGGCCCATCATATCATTAAAATTCAATTTCACCTTTGGGTAGAAAAAAACATCTACATCATTTCCACTTCCTCTGCTCGTCTGGGTTTTGATTAGGTCACGAATAGCTGAAACCAGCTAAAAACTAAGTTGAAAACTGCGAGATTCTAAGTCAAGTCCGAGCTGCCGCTTTATTGGCCATGTTTACGTTTCGTTTTTCCTTTCTGGCTGCATCTTCAATCTTGACACTTAAATTTAGCCATGAAACACATAACTTTCTATCTATTGTTTCAAGATGGCTGTTAACTAGGCGCTGCCCGACGACGGCTGAGATACGAGCACAGCGGGGGGGTTTAGGCCCTGTTTCTGACTCTGTTTCTGTTTGTATTTGCTGTTTACAGCTGAGCTTCTTGCTGTTGCTGTATGAGGTTGCTTTTTTATAGACGTTCCGCTAGTCAAGTCAACGCTCAACACCTCATAATTCTATTGTCTTTCGACCTGTGCGCCTGAGTTTGCATACATAATCATGGTAATCAGCTACTTCTGGCCAACTCTTGAGGGCCGCACTCTCCCCCCACTTGTTAACTTCACTTTCGTCGACCCGAACACCTTCTTCTACACCTTCTTTACACTTTTTTCTCTCTCTTTTTTCATGAAATTATGCAAATTAGTTGAGGCTCTGTTTATGGAACGTCGTCGCCGTCGTCGTCGTCGTCGTCACAAGTTGACGACGCACTCTACCCAGTTTTTTATACATATATATATTTTTTGATTGCGCCTTAGATAGTAAAGTTTTTTTTTGCTTTTTTATGATTTTATAATTTGCAGCTCGTTTCAAGTGGCAAACGCAGGCGCGCATTGCGGCCTCGCGGGGTGCTGAATGGGATGCGTTCCCCTCGACTCCGCACCCTGCTCGAGTTCCAATTGTCTCCTTCAGGTGTCAAAGGCGCCTGTGCGCACGCGCGCTCTCACCCCTGAGCATCAGCACCCCGCGATCGCCACCCCGTACTACCCTTAAGGGTGAGCATGCATATACACATTTTTTTTCCTGTATTTTGTTTGAATTTATAATTTCTTTTTTTCAACATTTTTTTAAACAAATTTCGGTTTATTCGCTCAATTGGTAGACTTTGATTGGATACATTCGGGGCGGGGACTTTAAAATTCATATAAAATTTACATAATTTTATGAATTGACAGCAACAAACCATAGAGAATGCGACAAATAAACTATAAATTTGTGAGACCCTGCATATTATTATTGTCATTATGTACAGAGAACCGATTGAAGCAGGGGAGTGTAAGAAATAAAAAACAATATATATGCACTACAGAGCTGCGCATGATTTAGAGAAATAACAATAAAATAATATAGCTAAATATGAAACTGATGTATTTGGATACATTGGAAACGATTAAAACCAACAGGAAGATAATGTTCATGGAAATATAGAAACGAGATACACTGCAAATCGGCTTTATAATCATATTCTAGACAGAGAGAAACACTATATTCGAATGCGTAGAAACATACATACTTAAACATAAATTTGGTGTTAACTTAGTGCGTGATATTTATGAAAAATTTAAACATGATGCCATAATACATTTGGGTTAGATTCAGATCTTAGATACAGATCTACAGACCTACCACCTAGAGTGTGAGAATAAAAGAAATCATAAACAATTTCTTCATAATAATGTTAAAAGTATAATAAAATAAAAAATTACAAAAATATAATTATGATCAAGAGAAGGATTCTAGATGTAATAAATTAAGATATTTATGTATTAATTACTAGTACAATTTATTGCAAGTATCTTGAACTTGAAAATCTAACGAAAGTAATAAAAAGGAAGCTGCTGTTTAGGATAAAGTAATAAAAAACGTGTTTGCAAATATATTTAGAAATAACTGACGCTAAACATTTTCGTCTGCGGACGACCCTGACATTGATAGAAAGCATTAACCCCTGCCAGACCCCACATATAACGAACACTAAATAAAAATTGGCTGCACATTTTGAAAGCTAATTCTTTTCAATGAAAATTTCCGCAATTACAAAAATGAAATGCTAGAATTACATTTTGTGTATGCTAAATAAAACATTTTATCGCAGCTACCGAGGGAAGCTGCACAAACTGTGGCAATTGCCGAGGGGGTGGCTGGGGCCTACCGGCAGCTGTGGGGGCGGGTAACAAGTTTGGGAAGGCTGCCAGTCAAGCAGACGCCGCTGTCGCCGTTGCTGCAGAAAGTACATTAACCCAGGCCTCGGCTGCTGCCAGCAGATTGTTTGGATTGTTTGGGGTAGGGCCGAGCCCGACCGCCAACCCGCAGCCTCCCCCCCAGTCCTAAAACTCATTCAGGCAGTTCGCAAGTGGCCACCCACAAGAGCAACACCAACAACGCTGGCGACACCCTTTAGAAACATTTTTATGCCGTGTACCCATTAAAATTGTGTGAAAGGGGTATGCTAAAATCATCCATATGCATGTAACCGACACGGAAGGGAGCCTCCGTGCAACGAACACATTACCCATTTGATAACTTTCTCTAATTTTCCCTCAAAATCGAATTATATACCAGCTTAAAAATTTATAATAAGAAGAATACTATATTATGACACTTCCTAGCTGGATATAGGGTACTTTATAGTCAGGATTTTTAGACTAAGGCTCTCCTACTTATTGTATATATGTGTATGTGTGTGCGAGTGTGTGTTGATATGTGTGTTTTTGTTACGCTTGTTAATTTACGCCAAAGCTTGCAAACATTCACAGAGCGAGCTACAAATGTGCAGGAAGTGGGGGGTGGAGTGGGGCACATGGGGGGCTGTGGGGTTAGTGGGATTGCAGCAAAACTTAATGAACTGCAAATACATATGCACATTCCCACATACGCGTGAGTGTATGTGTGTGTGAGTGAGCTTTTAAATGTTTAATTGCATTGCTAAAGGTTCGACTCAGTCGCAATTTTCGCTCAGTGCATGACGCAGCGGTAATATTTATATTCATAAGGGGCGCCTAGACGAACCTCCGGTTAACCCCACCAGCTGGCTGAGGATTTGCTGCATTGGCGCATTTTTCGCAATGTTTCCGTTTTGAATTCACTTTTCATTTGCGAACCCACCACAGATGCGACCCCCTCGCCACCAACTCCTGCCAAAGCCACCCCTATTCAGCCGAGCAGCCGACGCAGTGCGTCGAGTGCAGCAGCAGCAACAACAGTAACAGCAAAAGCAGCAACAGAAACCAGCGACAACTGTCTCGCGAGCGTCTCGGCTAGGACCCTATTTACGAACCTACGCCTCACCTCTAGAGTTGCAGCCCCTTCTTAATGCAGCCCCTAGTCCCAGTTGCCTTCGAGGCACACATAATTAAAATGTCATCGTCGTCGCTGCAGTCAGCACTTTTATACACTAATCCCAGGCATTATAGAATCCCATAAAAAAAGGATATGGCTAAGTCGTTTGTAATTATGGAGCTATATAAATAATAAATGCTATAAGAAAATTGCAATTTTAGTTATGCTCAATTTATTTTTTAGTTTAAATAGATTAACCCCATTAAAAATATATCAGACAATTCTACTATAGTATTAGTATTGTATTCTAGTAATACCCTGAAATCCAGTAGATATTTATACATAAGTTAACACAATTCTGATCCCATGATATGTTTTAGAATTGCAAAGCTGTCAGTCAGATTTATATCTACATAGCTTTCAAGATAGTCTTACAAAAATGTTTATTATGTATGTATGTATTAAATTTATATAAAATAATTTTCCAAATAATAATTAAATGTAAAGACGATCATATACTTATATTTATTTATATTTATATACATATGTATACATATATATTTACTTCTTTCATTTGGGCATTTGTATTTAATTTTAGTAAACGAATTGTGAAAGTGGAGAATTCGATCACTCGATAGTAATATATTCAGAAACGAAAAGTTTACAACATTTATTACGCTTGCACTTGGTTTTAGAAGAGAATTTTCGTTGAGTGTACTGTATTTTAAGACATTATTACAAGAACAATCACACAAAAAGTGATGTTTTAGTTAAAATTGAGGCCCTTATATCTTTATAATAACACTATATATTTCAAATATCGGATATTCCAAACAAACTCACAAATTCTTAAAGAAGTTTGTGCTTCTTTGACAAACACTTCTCGACATTGGAGTTATATATCGAAAAGCGTCTTTTCGACAAACAGCTCAACTCTTCTATATAACCTCGGTTTTGCCTGAGGTAGGGTATACGTCACAGCGCAGTTGCAGAGCATCTCTACTGCTGCTGCGACTTTGCTGCAACTTTGCTGCAACTCCAGTTTAGCCGCCGCCCAAGCACTCGAGCAGGTCTTAATGCCGCCCAAACCCCTTGAGGTCTATACAAATATAATTCCCCATTAAGTGCGGTAAATGAAATTTAAGCAAAACTAGTAAAGGAGAAAAATATTATGCCAAGAATTTCGCGCAGTGTAGACGCCAGGGCAGCAACTGCATGAAGGGGAGACAGCCAAAGCTGAGAGGCCTGTTTATTATTTTTTTTAACATTTTTTTGTTAGTCTTACAATTCAGAATTGGTGCAGAACTCATGATGAGATGCATATTTAATGTCCTGGCCCTGAAAAAGGCGAACTTTAATATTTGACAAACTAATTTGAGGCACATTTGGAAAATCAGTTTGGGTAGTTGAATGTCTCTGGGGGAAAACCGGATTTAAAGAGCAACACGCGATGAAACCCAGAGATAAAATTGAAAAAAAAGAAAAAGCAAAAAATAATGTTAAACTAATAAACATAGAGTAAAAGGCACAGGACCCTCAGAGAGAACCTTTGGCCTGCAGCGAGGGTTAATGCCAGGGCGCACACACAGAAGCTGGGCATTCAAGGGATTGTGCAAACGAGACAGAGAGCAAGACAGAGAGAGAGAGAGAGAGAGATAGAGAGCGTGTTAGAGCTGAGAAAGTTGCCAACTCATATGCTGGTCGCAGGCAGACGGTGCGAGAAACGAGGCCTCAGCCCTGAGCAGACAGTGCAATGTCCCGACGGCTGGCTGCATTGTGCGCAGCGAGTCCTTACAAGTGCACAGAGGACACATGGCAGCGTTTGAGAGGCGGAGAGTGTGACAGGCAGGCAGACAGATAGACAGACATCATTTCATCAACGTTGACAAAGTCATCGTCATTGCCAACAGCCGTTGACGGCCTCAACAGTCGTTAACCAGCCCCGTCCGACATTGACACATGATTTTCTACTCTACCTCCAACTCCAACTCCAACTCCCGCGGCAGCTCCAAGCCCAATTCCCTGGCCTGTCCTGGCTTTAATGCCAATTTCAAGCTTCTAACTCTTTGCTGGCCTTCTCCCCTATCTGTCACTCTTTGGATTTGCGTTCGTATTTGCATACCAAGTTGTTCTCGAGCTAATTTTTTCAATTAAACGAGATCCTGTCTCGCAATGACATTTCTAATCTGGTCAGTTGGGGGTTTTCCCCTCTTAAGTCTTTCTATATGCAAAAAATTTGTGAAAAAAGTTTCGTCCTGGCAAAGTTTTAAGCTGCTGCTATTTATAAGTATACATGAATGCCAATGCCAAAAGTCGAAAAGTTACTGGAATCAGCCTTCAGTCTGCGATTTTCCCAGCAAAAAACCCAAGTTTCAAGTGGCACAGAGAAAAGCCAATAATGAAATTATATTAGCAATTTTCTAAAATGCTTGCAAAATGTATCCAGCCAAAGAGACGACTTTAAGCAAATCAATAAAGGATATTGAAGGGATAATATTTATGAAGTTAAGGCAGACTTAAGGCAATATGCCATTATTGTTTTATAACCACGCCCTAATCGAATAAAGTCTTTCAAAATGTTTACAATCAGCATTTTGTTCTGCAATTTCTCAAAGTTCTTTCACAACAAGGCTTGTTTCTATTGATTTCTTGTGATTAGGCGCACATTTTTCTGTTCTTGTAAATCTTTTCTGTAAGGTTTGAATAGGATGTAAATAAATTATATTTATTTGTTAAACTATGAGTAAAAGGCATATACATGCAAATTCTCTGGAATATATGTATATAATATAGTTTACATTTACAATACTTCTATATTTTCGCCTAGTTCTCGATTAGAAGGGTTAAATAACACGATACGAAAACATTATTTTATTAATATGCGTAACCCAAGCATTTTATATAAAATTGAAACATTACAAAGATTGCCGCCCAATATCCAAAGTATATTAATATAAAGTAAATAAGCAACGGTATTGTGATCATATTGACCTGAAAATACCAATTACCAAGTAAATATTAAATTGTTAAATATTAAAAACTTATACTGTAATTAAGCTGTGTGCCGATATTTATATATTTATTTTTTATTTAATATAAAATAAAATAGCCCTGTCAAAAACTCACTTTTGTGTGCCTCTGTATTAAATAACATTTAAATATTTCAAATGTAGATCTCAAAGTTTATGGAGTTTGAAACTAGTTTAGAAAACAGAGCACTTCAGTTCACTTAAGTCGACCTTTCAACCCATTTGACGTTCCTTTGCCTAATGAGCCGTGACCTCGACCGTTTCTAGGTGTGTTGTCCTCCCTAAAGGACAGCAGGACATGTGTTAAAAGCAACAAACAACAACCGGCAACACCTTCAAATGTGTTACTAAATGTGTTTTTAATTTGCCAAAACACAACAGCACGAGGGTCAGGTGTAAAAATGTTAAAAGGTTTTGTTCCAAATAATGATGATTGAAATATGCACAATATGACCACACACACACACGCACACACACACACACACACGCCCTGGGAGGTCCACTCGCACGTCACGTTCAACAGCCAGCGCCTTGCCCCTCCTACCCCTCGCCCATCTTTGCTGGTGAATTTTAATTGCTCACCTCGTGGCTCGTTAGCGCAAAAGTCGACAACCAAATTGCAATAATTGATCTGAAAAATACATATTCATATTGTGTATGTAAAATATATTAATTAATTTAAATTTTGTCTCCGTGGCTTGTGCTCGTCCTGCGCCTCCGCCCCCGCCCCCTCCCCCGCCACAGGCCAGGCCCGCACCGCACCGAGCCGACCGCCAATTAGTTGGCGCATCGAGGCGCTGTTTTATGGCCATGTCGCAGCCGCCGTATTTAATATGCCAACCTGTCCGAGCTGCCTTTTGGGCCATTACGTTTGTCACCTCTGCTGATTTTTATGGCGCGCGTCAACTGCGTCTTGGGTGGCCTTTTGGGTCCTTTGTTTAGCCCACGCCCTCGTTGACCAGTTGCCGTTAACGGCCTCCGGTCACATCTAATTAATAACAGTTGCTATGCAGGCTCATAACATACAGCTAATTCCAGCCGTCCCAATGCTCTAGTCGATTTTTTTCAATTAAATTATCGCGCAAATGGCAGGCAAAAAGTGGAAATGACAAAACGAAAAAAAAACAACAAGCGCAGGTGTCGTGATGTATGTACATATATAAGTTTGTATGTGTGTGCGCGCTTTTGGCAGAGCCAATGTGTAAACCCAAGAGAGAGAGAGAGAACGCGCTTACAATAAATATTCGTGGGCACGCAAAATAACAGAATATACTGACGTGGCGAGTGCCAAAAATATTACTTGGGCAAGTTTAATTTCACCGATCTGGTCACACACAATTGATCACAGCTGTTGTGATTGGCAATTAATTGCAATGTGTCGTCTTCGGCGCATTGTTTTTATTGTTTAATCGACAATGTGTTTGTAATGGAAGCCTGTAATGATTAAACCGCGCCTCAGGACGAGCAACACATGTAAACTTTTGTTGATTTTCGTGCTGTGTGAGCGACGTGGGGCAACCGGTAAGCAAACTTACAGGCGTGCGTGTGTGTGTGTGTGCGTTGTATTTGCGGTGGTTGTGTATTGGTGGGCCGTGTAATTGATCAAATAAGTGTCGAGGGCGTGATTGAAAAAGGAAATGAAAAAAGAAAAGGCCATGCACATGCACACATATTCAAGTGAAACTGCTAACACACACGTGTGTGCAATATATATACATATGTACATTAGGGCACTGTAATTATATACGTATATTCGGAGCTTTTTATGCTTTTGATCTTTATGCTTATTGCTACCCACGTAGCATTTCAGCAATTGACACTCAAGCAATTAATGTTACTTGTTACATAAACACACACACACACACCGGGTCCACCCACCCTCTGATTTTCCAGGAAAATTCAACTTCTTACTGCTTTCGCACTGCCTTGCATTGCTTGCGCACAAAGTGCGCCTAAAAATAGACTGAAATTTATGCGTTTATTGAAATGTTTGCCACTGACAGGCAACAAAATGGCGGCCAAAAGCTGAAGCGAAAACAGCAACAACAACAACGACAACAAAACAAACCTAAGCACCTGTGGCTACGCAACAGCTTTCCAGCTGCGCACCTATTGTCCACCCACACCGGGCCGAGGTCAGTTTTTGTTTTATGGCTCTCGGCAGGCCTACTAATTTCTCATTCGTGATTACAGGTAACCTGCAGCCGACGCCATAATGACAGGCAAATTGTTGTCTGCCTGGATATGAAGGTAGGCTGTTGGCTGACGTAGGCACGGCCGGCTAATGGCTGCCCAGTTTAATTAAACTTCAATTTATATCATTGGAATATTTATAGCCTCCTGGGCTTTTTAATTTAACTAACTGCCATTTAGCGTGAACATCATAATAGAAAAACTCTACAAAATTGAACAAAAGTTTGCTTGCGAGGATGTCTCCATGTCCTCCAAGGTCACTTTACGTGCTCTGTGGGGAAATCAGTTTTTGTTTTATTTCAGTTATTTGTGTCCCGCATGTCCTCTAACTTGATATTTCGTGTAATCGGGTTTTTTCCAGTTTTCTTATCCATTAAACAAATTTTGTATAACTTTTGTCCCACATGTCCTGCAAATGCCCTTTACATAATTCGTGGTGAAGAACTAGTTAGTTAATTCTTACCTAAATATTTTTATGAATATATAGCTTTAATCGTTAGTTTCAAATTTCTTTCACGATCACTTTTTTTTGTTTCTTTGCCTTCTTTCTTATTCTCCTTAATAAACTTAATGAGTTATAATCCTTAATTCCGCAGGTCTTTCAAAGTCAGTGTACAAAGGTGAAAATTGTTTTTTTTACCATTTTAAAAACTTCTTTTAAGCTTAATCAAACATAATTTATAATATAAATAATATTTATCTGCATGCTGAAATAATTATTCATAATTATAATTAGACCACTTTAACATTTATTTATACTATTTTAGTAATATCCCACATTAATTACTGCTAATAGTGAAGGGAAATTCATATTAAACAACGTAAGCAAACTCCCTCTCTCATAAATTTTGAATAATGCTTTTACGCATACAATGAAATTTCATTATATTACTATGCATATTCATATTTGTTCGGAATTCGCACTCAATTCTCAATTCCCCGCTCAACATGTGTAGGAACCGCCCCGTTGCAGATATAATCGGCAGGCTTCCACGTTCCCGGGGCTGCCTACATGAGTTGTGGCCTCCAGTCAGGGCACAATATATGACCGGCCCATTGAAAGGTTCAATTGCAGCGATAAATATTGCAATTCTCCAGCATCAATTCTCCACTTCTGTCAGCCTCGAGTGCACTGGCTCCTTATCAAATGGCCCAGCGACGAGTTTTCTCACGACGATGACGACGACAACGGGCCAGGACAAAAGTCGTCGCTGCATTTTGGGTGGCAACAAAAGTTTTATTTATGCAACGTGGCAGCCGCTGCCCCACTCTGCACCAGTGCGAACCAGTTGATAGCTCTGTGCACATGAAATACTTACGACTATATTCATATGCGAAATGAAAGGTGGGCGTGTGCGTCTGTTTGTCACCGCGACACGCACATGTCCATGCCCCATTCCAGGCCCAATTCCGAGTGCCACAGGACCGCATTTTATCAATAAGTCTTCAGTGAAGATGCAGTTGCGACTGGAATTGGAGCTGGAGTTGGAGCTGAAGGTGGAGCTGTTGCTGGTAACTGCCGTTGGCGGCAAACAAAGTTTTAGTTTTGCATTTTGCAGTTGGCTGTTTGCAGTTTTATGGAGCAGTTCTCACAATGTGCCGTTATCTGGCACTTGCTGGGCG
The DNA here is from genome assembly GCA_035043565.1 of Drosophila robusta. Lineage (NCBI taxonomy): Eukaryota > Metazoa > Arthropoda > Insecta > Diptera > Drosophilidae > Drosophila > Drosophila robusta. The sequence goes on along the minus strand of JAWNMW010000583.1, from coordinate 2,140,977 downwards.
GTTGGTTTCATGTTTCGCTTTTTCATTGTCGCTGGAAGCTGTCAACGACATGAATAATATTGAGTGCGACAAAAATCCAACAACGTGAAGTGCGGGAGGGACATAAGTTGAACGAATCTGATGGAATATGAAAACACCCCTTGAGTTGAATGACCTTTCTCGGTGATTCTCATAAGCTTTAGCTGCTGTTTGTAGCTAAATGCATTAAGAGCAGACAGAAGCAGAGGGAAAATGCAATAAATCCCTTGCAATTAGTATTATTTTGTCAATTTTTTTTATTTAAAAGAGTCAAACCTGTTGGTAGACTCGATACAGAATTGTTACTGAAAGCTTAGCATTTGAGAGAGATAAAGAAAAATAAGTGGATTTATTATTTGTAAAAAATTAATATCTAAATATCTTTTAAGCGACTTTATCACTAGGGTTTATATAAAACATCGGTTCAAGAGAAATAAGGCATATGTATAAGCGAACGTCGTCGAACTTGTTGTACACGTTTTATTACCACTAAGAAAGCACTAACAAAAAAGGCTTTACATAATTTATAAATGGCTGAAAACATTGAAAATTTCTCTTAATACCGTAACGTATATACACCCCTTCAGCGACTTTGACACTAGGGTATATTGAAAACGAAATATTCGATACAATAAAAAATTTATTGAATTACGGAAGCTGTCGCCGTGATTTGAAATTGAGAGTCTCACACGATTGGCTGGCGTTGCCAATCCGACATATCAAATGCAAATAGAAATGTTTGTAAATATTTAAAAGCATATTACGATAGATTTATGGAATTTTGTAGCCTTACTCACGACAATCGGAACACAGTTAGGAGTGCATAAGGAAGTAAGACGCTTACCTGAAAGAGAAAACAAAAGTATATATTTTATTATAGGGCATTAAAAATAGTTTTTAAAATGGAACATATTAAAAGCCAGTAGCAAACAAGAGGATGAGGCTCTAGTTGCCAAACCACAATTATTAAACAATTTAATTTAGTTATGTCCAAACAGTTTAGAGCGAAAATATGCCCAGAGCAAAATTACTCTGACTTCAACTATGTAAATCAATTTAAAACTAAAAATATTAACAAAAATATTTCAACAATTTGCAACATAATCTATTAACACAAAAAGAGCTGCGAGTCATGTAGTGTGTAAATAACAGTTAATTAAATATGCACGCACACAAAATGATGCGAAGCGAATATATATTTATTTTGGTTACTAGCTGAAGGATGTCATTTATGGTTGGCTAAATAAACTGAAATTGTATATGTGAAACATTTTCATTGTTTTTTCCCGAACTTTTTTTCGTTGAACCTGTCGCAGAGCTTTATAAATCGAATTATCTGCTACTGTATTCAAATTTCAATTTTATAATAAACGACACACGATAAAGCGATTTGCACAACTTTTTGATTATTTAACGATGGTTTTTTGTATCAATATATCTGATAATAACGATAATGATGTTAATGATGATGATGATGGGGCCAATTTGCAATATGCTCTGCGCTGCTTCAGGGTAGTCGGAATGAAATTATTCTCAATGTGTTTTGAACATATCCAAACGAAACGAATCGAATCGAATCGAAACAAACGAATGCACAAATATTTCTGTCTCGACTGGAAAATGGAATGCCAGAGGGAAATCAGCTTTGCGAAGCGACCGGACAGAGTGCAGCAAAAGTGCAGCTGATGTCAGTATTTGTATGACTTAATCGATTATTCAAACGATAATGACATTAACTGAATCACAAAAATATTTTGAGGGCTCCTGGAAACTTTAAGTCTGATTACGTCTGTGGACAGCGAAGCTTAATTCGAGTTTTCTGCTTATATTTTTGACATTGTTAAGTCGTTTGATATCATATTATATCGTTAATATCATATGTAATAACGTTATTTTGGTTAAAAAAAACTATATTATTAATTTCATTTTTGAACAATTTTAACCTCAACAAAATCCTTTTTTTAAACAACTTTCCATTAGCTTAAAATACCATTTAATCATAAAGATGTTGAAAGAAATTTTAATTGCTTTTTTGAAATAGGAAAAAACTTGTAAGGCCAGCACAGTCGTAATGAAGTGATGATTTTTATTAAAATAAAGTTTACTTAAAGCATGATTACTGATCTGGAAAGCACTTTAAAATAAGATATGTTTTCGCTAAGGTGAAGAGTATGCAGGGTATAAGGGTATAGTTGAGCTTTCAATTGTGATATATAAATTAATTAGCTAGAATTAAAGAAAACTAGAGACTAAAATTTCATTTGTATTAATAACTGACGGAGTACAATATAGGCATGTAAATTTAGATATTAAAGTTCAAGGGGTATTCAAATGGCAAAGTTGTACCGAATTATTTATTTTAGGCAATTTAAATAAAATGATGTTATTATAAAGTTCGCCGGAATAGGGCCATAAAACGTATACAACCCGCGACTGCAAAATGTAATTTAACTAATTTGATTTAATGTAAATTATAAAGGTAAACAGCAACAACAACGACAACCGCAACAGGAACGACAACAACAACGATTAGTCAGCGAGCTACAACAACCTTATAAGCGTGTAATTTAATTTAATGCACCCAAAAACAACATCAACTGAACAACAACGTGGCGCGTGAATAAATGTGGAAAATGCTACCGAGTTGCAACACAGCGAAAAAAAAGAAAAACAAAAATCAAAATAAAACAACTAAAACTACAACGAAATGTTAGCTTTTTATGCGTTGCAATCGCCAAATCGCTGAAGCATTCGAAGCTGGCAGCTCGTTTATAGACGGGGCGTGGCAGCGGGCTAAACTTATATCACACAATTTGTTGCTGCCGCTAATAAAGTTGTTGGTACCAACAACTGAGGCCCGAAATTGTTGCCAAAACAAACAGAAAAGTAGACAGAAGAAGACAAACAATTGCACAATGTGGAAAAAGAAAAGAGGAAGCACAAAATGAGCAGCCCAAAAAATTAATAGGCGTCTTAGCCGTAAGGCCTGTTGTTGCCGTCTTGGCCAACAATCGGAAGTGCAAAATTAAAACCCAGACACAGACACAGACAAGAAAAACCCAAAGCCCAAACTCCAAACTAAAATGAACAACAACAACAACAACAACAACCACAGCAACAAATACAAATGGGAAGTGTGTGTTTAGGTCTGCGTATTGGGAAGTGGCCTAAAAGATGTACTGCCAGCTGCGAGCCGGTTAATCTGGCTACTGAACCCTTAGAAGTTCATCGGCACTTTGGCTGTGTAAACATTAGTCAACTTCGCCCGAACATAGAAAGTCCTTCAAACAGTCTTTATGGTTTTAGCCAAGTTTACTAATTACTGTAATTCCAGTGAAATGTTGATCAGAACCAAAAATGACGCATTACAAGTGCTCAGTGCTGGCTAGACCAATTACCCCTTTATAAGAAAGTTGTGGACGTGCATACAATACGTCGAAAAACATATTCCATATAATCATGTACATTCTTTTTAAAGAATGAACTGAAATGTCATTTCAGTTGTTTCCATCTGCTTCAATATTGTTCAGGCTATAAAATTTAAATAATTATTGAAAATAACAATGCATAAAATAGTAGTAGATGTTTATTATTTTAGTTGATTGATTGCCAGGTGCACAGCAAATTAAGTTGTTGTAAGTAACTTGACCATTAAATTGAAAATAAAATAATGATAAACAATTATTCCCAACTTTTGCTATATGTTATTTTAATTCAAATATTAAGAACATAATAATGATAGGGATTTAGGGGTTTTTATATCTGTTTATAAAGCGTTTATCTCCGAACCGGGCACGCTTAACGATATCATGATAACTGCTAGCCCTTCCCATATGATATAGTTTCCCAATCCGTTGCTCGACTTTAACAAACCTTATATAACTGCCGCCACTTAGCACCTTGTACACATCTAGTTAACGGCCCTGCACTAAATCATATTATGCACCGTCTAATTTATGCAGCGCCTCCAACAACTGTAAATTGGGGTCCAGTTTTTGCATCTTGACTCGTTTTCGTCAGACTTGGCAAGCGGCTGTGTGTAATTTTGGTCGCTAATTGGCCAACACTTGCACTGCCAGCCGCAATTTATGGCCAGTTATTAGTCGCAGTGGCCAACAACTCTCAGCTGAGTATGTTAAACACGTGACTATTAATCAGGCACCAAAAACGCCGACGGGTCAACATTTAACTTTACAGCCAAACCTCTTGTCAAATTAGGTGCTCGTGTGGGCAAATTTGGCTTAAACATCGGATACAATCTTCCTATTATTCTTTATGAGCAGCAGGAAACAGTATTCAAATTAAATGTTTTCTGAATTAAAAAAGGGGCTACAAGGAAAACTGAAATTATAAAACAACTAAACAAAGTTCTCGGTTTGAATTCCAAACAGGGATATAATTGTTGCACTTTTTTGAACGTACATATATGGTCATAATAGCCAGATCTATGTGTATGCTAGTCTAAATATAATTGTAGTAAAAAACTGTTATTTCAACTTGAAATTTAAAACAGCTAAAAAAGTTGCTTGAATTATAAATGTTTATAAGAATATAATTTGAAAATAGGAATTGATAAACTTCGATTCGTATTTCGAATTTATAAAGTGATTTTAGAGCTTTAAAGATAACTTGTTAAACTTTCTCTCCTACGCCCCTAAAAACCATCTTATAAAGTCATTGAACTATATTTTTGAAAGCCCTTAAATAGCTTATAAATATGAACACAGCTGCCTGGTTCGTCTATTATATTATGTATTTTGTTGAAGGCCTTTGAACGAAAATAAGAATTTAAGTAAGGAATTTAAAAAACATTTTCGAAATACCCAAAGGGAAAAATTCCTAAACAGTTGCCGCCCTCAAGTCATTTTTTCCTTCCCCTTTCTCTTTCCCTTTTGCCACGCATAGTTTTCACATTCTTTACACACGCGCACGAATAATGTGACACAGTTTTAGTTTCTTTGGCGCCACCTGCCTGGTTTTTATGGCCACGACTGTTCAATAAACACATTTTAATTGTCCCGACATTGTTTGTCACCGATTTGGTATTTGTAGCCGTAATTGCGATTGTTGTTCTTGTTTATATTAGCAATTAAATTGCGCATTCATGGAAAATGCAATTTTCAAATTGTCTCCAAAAAACATTTTGCACGTGCGGTCGCTGAAAAATTTGAAATTTTAAATTTCATGGAAAAAGCTTTCAATAAAGTCGCATTAAAATGTACATAAATAAATGCAAGGCTGGATTTTTGCCATACCTGAAAAATAAACCAAGAAAAAAATTGCCAATAAAAAACATATTAAAACAAAATAAATATATTTTGTATTGCCTGTCAAACTCACCAGAGTAAAAATATTTATCTTTAATTCGAAAATGGGGTCTGTGTGTGTGCGAGCATAACAATTAAAGCGCTTTATTTATGCAGTGCAACAAATTTTCCAGAAACTAAAAAATATAAGCATATTTTCCATTTGTTTTCAAGCGAAATAAAATACGATCAAAAAAACAGAAACGGCGTAGCGAAAAGCCTACCAAAGCGGCTACGGCAACGTCCAGTAAACAAACCGGCGGCAACAATGGGGCCAGGCTACAGTGGCTGCTGAAAGTGCGCGCACAGCAAGCCGGCAACGTCGACAGACACTTTTCCGTTTATTGCACTCGTTGTTGTCCCCCTGGCCCCCTTCCATTTACAGCTCCCCTGACCCAAGCATTGGTCAGACAATTTGCAGTCTTGTCTGCGAGGCTGCCTGCCAAAAATTCAACCCCAGGCAATTTTTACACACCGTTTTTTACAATTTCATTTCATTTTTTCTATTTTTATTTTCTTTTTCTTTTTTTTTTGGTTGCACATTTTCGTGCCGCACGCCATTTTCATTTCTCGCATTTTTCTCTCGCTTTGCCGCAGCATTTTTCATAATTCTTGAGGCAGTTTTTGCCAAACTTGCAAAGTTTTTATAGTGTGGAAATTATATTTTGGCATCGCGTAATAATCTCCCTTTTACCGAAAAAACGTCCAAATATATATCATAGTTGCACTTTCCAGACCAGAGAACACACCCTGCGCCCCTAACTTGGCCCTGCCTCATAAATACAAAGTTGCAAGCGTAGCCGGCGAGGAATCATAAATATGTTGTCGTTGTCGTCGTCGTTGTTGCTCCTGCTCCGCTCTGCTTGTTGTTGTTGTTGCTGTTAGAGAGCCCAAAAGTCTATATCATGTATCTCTGGCACTGTATGCCATACATTTTGGGCACAAAATGCTACAAAATCTATGTAATAACTCGGGCGATGGGAATGGGATTGGGTTTGGGGTTGGGGCTCGTGTTGCTGATGTGGGACTCCGCCAAAGTAGACAAAAAGTTGTGAGAAGTCGCGTGACAATGTGTGTGTGTGTGTGTGAATCATGGGATGTCGAAGTGATTTCCCAAGCACAGTGGGGCAAACTGCGATGTTTCTCAAGCTAAGATTTGAGTCCTTATAGTCAGGTCTATAACTTGTATTTTATTTTGGAAAATAAAATTATGTTGCATGAGCTTTCTTGAAAGCTTTCAATAAAAACTAAAAATGTATTCCTTTCAGGATATGTATAGCTTTCATTAAAACATAAAACATTATAAAATAAAAAATTAAATCATCTAAAAGCTCTTCAGCGGATCGATAAAAACCTAAAGTTTATCCTTTATTTTAAATCTGGCGTTCGTCTTATAAAGATATTCTGTTATAAAAACTAAGCTGCGAACTTAAGATATCTTTGTAATGGATACATCATAAAACATAAAGGCTTATTTATATACTGTCTACACTCCAAGCTGGCTTTCGCCTTGAAATTACGCGCTTTTTCTTGTTTGTGTTCAAGTTTTGTAATCCTTACCCCACTGTGCCACTCAGCGCATAAAAGCTGTTGTCTCTGCAGCGCCTAGAACCCACTAATGGTGTATCTTTATGTCTGAAACACATTGTTATTGCTTAACTTTAAAGAGTTATAAAAAAAATTGCTAAAATGAAAAAGAAAAAGAAAAAACGCGCCGCATAGATTCAAAGCTGGATAATGCGAGCACGATAGCAACAGATTGGGGCCTTGCAGAGTGCCCCGGGGGCAGTGCGATCTGAAGATCTCATCAACACTTTAAAGATCGCACTTTAAAGCCATTTCTCAGCTGGTTCCAATGGGACAGCGCGATGGCTGCGAAGCGTTGAAATTATTGTTGGAAATCAAAGCCCCAGCCGATAATCGAATCAGTCGCATACAAATTTCTGGCACGTGGGGGCGTTCTTGAAGCTCTCCACGGCATCTGCGTTTCCCCTGGCAATTGAATTGCTGATGAGCAGCGGCGTCGACGTCGGCGTCGGCATCGGCATCGGCGTCGGCATCGGCGCCTCTAAAGCATCATTGAATTTGTAATGCAGCCACAGGCGATACAATAAAAGCATACAACAAAATGCGCCTCCAAATGAGTTGAGCAGATGAAGAACTGACACTGAAACTGAACCACAACTGAACTATATATGTACTATACCATACAATACTTTATACACCGTCTTGCGTTTTCTGGTCGCCCCTGCCTTGTGCTAAAGCTCCCCAGGCAGTCGTTCAATTTGAATTTCAAAATTGACGTCATCCACAATGCGCATATGATTTACTTGTTGATTCAAAAAGGCGACCCAGCCACGCCCACTTCGTCTCGGGCCACATTAGATAAGCAACTTGAGGGAATTGCAGTTGAGACTTGAAAGCTTAATGTGTGTGTGCGTGTGTGTGTGTATGTTTGCGTGTGTGCAAAAATGCGACTGCTTAGAAGACAAAATATATGAAATTAAATCTGTTTTCGAGCGCGTCGAAATTTTAATACACTTAAGAGCGCAAAAGTCGTAAGCGTATTTACGGCAATTATATTGTTATTAGAACCTTTCAGTTAAACACATAATAAATTTCAGATAGTATTATGCAACTGATACAGCTCGTTTAAAATTAAGATTAATTGTAATTTTTAAAAACAATAAAGCTTACAAAAAGCTGAAAACTGAAGGATTTTAGAAATCTTGATGCGTAATCGTAGTAATCAAAAGTCTAAAACTAATTTTTAGATAACAGTTAAGCTCCAAAAATATTATCAAAAGCTCAACACATCAACTAAACGAAATCTAAAAACTCATTAAAATTGCGACTTTGACTTGAAGCCCAATATGTTGAGTATTGGAAGAGTTTCAAGCTAAAATAATTCTATTGCATGAAAACAAAAGGTCACTTAAAGTCGAAAGTTCAAAAGTTGACTACACTCATTTCCGGCATTAAACGAGCTTATATTCACAATATTTCTTTAGAATGCACTCATATAGTTTCCAAGCCAACAAATGAAACACCCATTTGCCAAATCAAAGAACAAGTTATTAAACTCAATCACAAAGGGTATGTTGAATGAAAAAAGCCTCTGTAGAAATACGACAAATATTTGCAGCTCATTTGAGAATATGGTAAAGCAGCTTTTGTAAATTTGGCGCATTTGGCGTTGACGGCGACTTTTATGGCCGACAAATGAATGCAACAAAATTGTGCGACGAAAATTGAAAGAGACAGCAGTGCTACACGTAATTAGCCAAACGAGCCAAAATGGCTAACAGAGTGGCTAACAGAGTAGGTTGTCAGCTGGGTGTTGAACTCGAATGCAAGCCCTAGACTAAGTGGAGAGACAAGCCGTTGATTTTGCCTTAAATGAAAGTGAATTGAAAATTGAAAACCTTTTGCTTTTAATTGCAAAAACGAATTTAGAATTTTTATTTTCAACTTGGTCGATTTAATTGGGCGTTAATGACTCTTTGCATTAAGCGTAGCCAATTAAAGCCGAACAGACTCTAGAGAGGTGTTCACTCAGTAGTAGTAGAAGTAGTTGTAGTTGTAGTTGTTGTTTGTTAAATAAATTAACTAAGCTGAAATTTAATTGTGCCCATAAAGAATGCCGAGGCTGCGGCAGGGGCTGTCTCTAAGTCTGAGGCTAAACTCAGTTTAGCTAATGCTTCAAGTTCAGCTAATGTGGATAACGAAAGTTTTTCCAGTTGCCTGACGATTGTTGCATGTGGCACGAATTCAATTCGAAGCACATTACGTATACGCCTTGTCTATTAATCAGCTTCGTTTTTCTGCCTCGCCTCCTTCTTCTGCTCTTGCTGCATCTTGCTGCAAACAAGTGCCATTTATTCAACGCTAAATATTGTGAATTACATAATTAGCTCGCCTTTCAGTTGTGACCTTCATTGGTTCGCACAATGTGCACAATGAACTTGGCCGCTAACTCTTGACTTTCTTTTGTTCGATCGGCTATTCGACTCCCCTTCACCTTCTCATGCGGCAACGTTTTGCATATTTACATAAATTTACGTGGTAATCATTTAAACTGCCCGTCATTTGGTCTCACTTTAGTAGTCTCTATCTTCATTCGCGCGATCTTTGCGGATCGAAGAACCGGAGGAACCACACGTAGAGCGATCGAAAAGCAAAGCCTAAAACCAGTTGTTTTGTTTAAGATATACCCTAGAAAACAGTATCTGATGGGTACTTAACATTAAATCACTGGCTTCCAATTGAGGCAATATTATCACTTATTTTTATTTTTTGCTTGCATTTACTGCATACAAATTAAGTTCACTTAATGCAGTTAACTCATTTTGCAACTTTAATGAATTGCAATTGTGAAAAGATAATAAATTTAGGCATTGGCCAAGCTCAACAAAGTCTCAACTTACTAGACATCATTTTCTACGATTCGATTTGAGAAACAGCTGTTAAAAGGTCATGAAAGTTAAAGGTTTGTCCAAGCTCAACTCTACACATAAGCTGAGAGAAAATATTTGTAAAATAAAGAAAGAAGTAAAATAAATATATTTTAAATCTCATAAAGTTTTTGGGTAGATTAAGCACATTAATGTTTAATAAAATATGAAGCCACGACGATCTAAATACAAAACTTTAGAAGCTCGTAAAAGGCTTAAATCAAGATTAAATGCATTATATGATAAAGAACACATTTAGCTGTAAGCTATAATGCAATAAAAACTTTTAAAAATGCAGGTTTACAAATTTATGAAAGCTGCAGAAAAGTTTTTACAATGTAAAAACAACTTTAAAAGCGCTTAAAAGTTTACAGCAATATTAATTATATTAGATTATAAGGGCTGTAAGCCAAATAAATTTGAAATACAGCTTTAAAAGCTGCAAGATTTATTTATTAGAAAAGCGCATTGAATACTAAAAGTATTCTTTATTGACAAAACCTCACATAAAATTAAAATTTCTGTACAGATTTTTGTAAAACTTCAACAATAATACTCTAAAGATGTTATGTCAGCATCAGCTGGTGTCATTTGGACTTCATCCATTGTGTTCCATTATGCTCGTTTGTTATAAAGAATACCCTGCTCTATTTGCTTTATATGCTCCGTTAATTGATTTCAACTGTACAAGCTGGCAAGCTGTCGCACAATCGTTTCTATTTAGCTGCGCACGACTGTAAACAGTAGCTGATGTTTAGCTGCTGCTGCTGCTGCTGCTGTGATGCGAGTATTGTCTGTGCTGTCTGTCTGTGCAGCTCAATCAACTGGCAGCAGCAACTATTTTTGGTACGCTGCCAACAACAAACACAACAACGAAAACAACAACAACAACTAAGCGGCGCCGTCGCATGCCAAAAACGCTGAAAGTGGCGGCTGCTTTTGACCCACTGACTGACATACAAAAACTAAAGAGAAGAAAAAAGTTGACTTCTTGCAGTTGGCTGTTTGCCGGCTGTCGGTTTCCAGTTTTGCATTGTTGCAGTTGCAGTTTGGCAGTCGCAGTCGCCCGATTGCAAATGCAATTAGCTTGTTTAACATTTCGGGCGCCAGTTGATCTCCGGCGGTGGCACTGGGCCCACTCCCCCGCATTTTCCGGGAAAAACTCAATTTCGAAGCGTTTTCAACTTTTCACTTAAAAGCTCTCGCTGCTGGCTCGCTGGAAAATGCCACACAAAAAATATTTCATTTAAAGTTGTCAAACTTCGAGGCATAGAAAAATGTCTGCCACATCAATTCAGATATTTGCATATAGCACAGACAAGTCAAACAACAGATGACAACAACTACAGACAACATGCAGGGAGCTCTCGGTGACTGTGCTCGAATAGGAGATACTCTTTTAACTTTGGCAGAAACAAAATGTTTAAAGAAAGTCCTGATTTTATAATCCGATGATTGTGCACATTGATGAAAATACTTTCGAATTTAAATTAGAAGATCGATTTTTCTCTAGTTAAGAATACTTTTATAAATGCAGAAATGTTTGTAAAATTACTAACTAATGTACTATTAATAAAAATACAATTTTGTAGAGGAGAGATATTCCATAAAAAAAATAATGTACCAGTTTTAGTACATTTTTAGGTGTCAAATTTATTTTTTAATAAAGATTAGGAGTGAAGTACGAAAAACATAATTTAACTAATATTTTAGTGGTTCCTGAAGGTCGTCTTTTACAAGTTCAAGCTATGTTGATTACGAATTTTCATTATTTATTGAGTTTTTTGGTTCAAATAAATGTTTTATTAATTTGAAAAATATGCTACTTTGATGCATTTAATGGTGATATTCTTATACCTGTACGAAATAGCAGTGTTCTAATATAGTGGGTTTACTGTATACACCTTCTAGAACCGAATATACCAATAACATATTCATGCTACATAATATATATGTACATCCTGTGTTCACCCATTTACCATGACTAGGGTATTAACAACAAAAACAACAGCAACAACAGTGTGTCATTCACCGCAAAATGTAAAAGTTTTACAAGTGATTTTAACTTTTACAACTGTGCAACTGTGGAGAGGCTGATAGACTGAGGGACTTATAGACTCGGTCGTGCCTCTGTCTACAATTTCCAATTAATAATTCATAAACATTTGCTCAGCGTTCTCTACTCATCTGCTGTTTCTACTTCGGCTTCTTCTTGCTGCTGCTTCAGTGTCAAAAAACAAATGTTTTCCCTCCCGCTCCCGCTCCCACGCCCGAGCCCACTCCTCCCCCGCTCTCTGGCCCAGTGTCCGCTTCTGTAGTTGTGGCTTGGCCCTTGAGCTGAATTGCCAACACTTGTTGTTCAAAGTGTTTTTCTTGGCAATTTGTCTGCTGCACAAGAGCAGCACTACAAAAACAAATTTATTTATGCTGCCTGCTTGTAATTGAGTTACCGTGGAGCTGCTGACGTCGACTGCAGCCGAAGCGGCAGCTGATGTCTAGCATGCACAGCAGATACAAAGCAACACAGACACAATGCTACAAAGATACAAGATACAAGATACAAAGTTACAGTTGCAGCAACGCGCGTTGCACTTGCAGATGCTAAGTGAAGTGAGTTTCAACTTGTTTTTTATTTTTTTTTTTTACTTTTCTTGACTAGCGCTTGAATAGCAAATGAGTGCACTACTCATACTCATATTTGTCTGAGTAATGAATGATTTTTTTCTTCTGGCAAATATTTTATGCGCATTTTTGATAGGATTTTCCTTGATTTTTTATGACGCTGTTGGCTTTTAAAATTGTTATGAGCATCATTTTGTAGTCTTACCAAACAATAACCGACTGATCTGCTCCATAAATCATAGATGAGCCAAGGTTCTGATGCCAGCTATCGTATTTCTTATTTAATCTCCCATGTGCCATTACCTCGCCTACTTTATATGTCCCAAAACTTCTATTCCCAAAGTTCAAGTCAAGCCAATCAGCCATTAGTTTAGTTCAGTGCCCAGCACAAATATCAATTTACCTAATTGCCAAACACAAAATACGCATTCAATACTTAACTGAGTGGGTTGTGCCAAAATCTCTACCCCCAAGTTACGTACGAGCATGTGGGAATGTTTTAGTGGAGTCGTGCTCAACTAGGGAATACCCTGCAAACGGTTAAAAAGCTTGTAAAGTGGCAGTTGATTCTCTCTGCGATCATTTTAGCTGCATAATTATCGATTACATCTAATCAAAACTAATTATTTTCCAATTTCCTTATTGTATTTCATAAAACAAAAATATATATCCACAATTCGATAAGAATTTGTTTTACTTATGATATAAAATTGAACTGAAATTTGAATTGAGCCGGGTAACGAAAAATCAACCCAAATCTTAAACAGGAGAAAATATATAATTGGGATTGAGATTAAAAATATGATCATTTAAATTTATATATTTTCTTAAATTGATTATACCCATTTTGATTAGTTAGAGGGTATTATAAATCTCATGCATAACTCATAAGTAGGTTTTACCCGTTTCGAGCACACATTTATTGGCCTCATTTGAGAGACAGATGGACAGGGAGAGAGAGAGAGAGACGGTCTCAGTGAGAAGAGAGCTGTGCCTTAACATTATTATTTTATTTTTCTTTGCATAATTGTGCGACTGACAAGAAACAAGAGAAAACAATAAACAAAGAGGAAGTTTTGTGTGTCGAAGAAAACAAAAGTTACATCAGTTTTTGTCAAACGAAACCTTAGACAGCAGAATGGACCCCATTAACAATGGGGCTATACACCTGCCAACAGCTGGGGCGAACGACTCCACCTGCCCGACTCTGACCAATGGAAAATGAATGGCCGCAGCATAAATTAGCGTCAAACTGCGAAATTGACTTTCGACACAGTTCGAGCAAATGGGAATCGGGTCGATATAGGAGATGGAAACGTTGTCTTGGCACCTTTTTGGGGGCGACGCCCACACGATGGGGGATAGGGGCGTGCAGGCGGTTGTCTGTTGGCCCCCAGGTTCCAATTAGACGCATTTCTAATAATTTTTGTGTGTGCGTGTGTGTGTGTGTGTGTGCAACAGGCACAGCAGACACTGCCTGGACCCGGTTCAGTGGCATGGAAAATGACAAAGCAGTAGGAGCTCCCCAGTTGCCCCTACCCCACACATCAAACACCTCCCCCCACCCACCCATGACTCCCTGGGGCACTGTTGCCCCTGACGCTGCTCTTTTATTTGTTGCTTTCTTGCTCTTTTTCTTTTATTGATTTTTCTCGGCGTGACTTTAATTTAATTGTTGTCAGCATCTTTGAACTTCATATGCGACATTTGGCGTAGCCTATCCCCACTTGCCCCACCTACCCCCCCCCCACCTCCTCTCCCCTTTTAGTTCCCTTTTTTGTGTCAGCTAATAAATTTAAAAATTTGGAGCGATTATGTGGCTTAACAATCGTAAATCCCATTGATCTGTGCCGCTGCGATTACAAAACTCGTTTCCTGTATTCACATTTCTTTGATTGAATATCGCAAATATCGTTATGCGTTATTCGTTATTCGTGAATCGTGAATCGTTGGCCGTTTACAGGTTTCTTGAACTTGGCTATTTATATTTTGATTGCCAACTCTTGGCCCGAACGCAAGTATCTTTTGTTATTGTTGTCCGTCTCTTAAAAGCTGACAGGCACGGCACTCTTGAAGTGCCGTTACTGTTAGATCAGCCCCGCCGGGGGCTTGGCTCTCAAGTGTGTCGCCCGTTGATTGTTCATAGAAAATGACTCGAAAATTCTTTATCAAGATTTTGCGTAATGCAATAATTTCAACTTTTCTATTGTCAGCTTACGTTGAAGTACCCTATATTTGTTCCGTTCAAGCCAAGGGGTCGATTAAGATGGGAACTGCTCTTTCGGTTGGTTTTGGAAGCGAAATTCATTTGTTTAGATTTTAAATTCTAATTATGGCATGTCATCTTTGGTTATTTCCAACTTTTCAGTTCTTTCCTTGTAGATCCATTAACATATTGTTTTTCTGTAATATATATACTCTTGTAATTTATTCCTTATTATTGTCAATTTGTCAATATTGCAAGAAATTGAATCTCTCAATATTTTCAATTTAAATTTGTCAATATTTAACTTTTTCCTATCACAAAATAAATATTCTTACAAAACTTATTTATAAAACTTTTTCTTGTCGAATCCGACCAAAAACTTTGACATTTTAATAAGGCCATGACTTGCAATGCTCTGAACTGTGTTAACTGTATCAATATACAGTTTCTTTTCTAGTTTAATTTTCATTCACAATTGCATTTAGAAAGAGGAGCCAAGTAAACAACAACTTTGCTCAGTACGGGATGCAGTTGTTGATACAGGGTATCTAGTCAGGCATTTTACTTGTTTTTTCCACATCGATTTTTTGTTTGGCCTAGCAACACGGCCCAGAGACAGTTGTGGCAATTGCTCAAGAATCACGTACGCGAACATGCCCCAACGCCCACAAAATGCCCACAGTCAGGGACTCCGACTCCGATTCCGAGTCGCGCCTCCTCGTGCTGTGGCACAAATGAACCGAGGCGAGTTTTAGCCACGGCCGAGACGAGTTGGGTGCCAGTTGAGTGGCCCTGTCAGGTGCAAAGCTGTAGCCGCAAGTGTCACGTGCGCGCGGGAAGCGGCTTTCATCAGGTGTCCGTCCGGCTGTGGCATAGTTTGCCATTTCTTCTTTTGGCCGCGTCTCGGCTCATCAACGTGAACTAGTTCATTCAAATAGCAATTTGCTGCGATTTCTAGCGCTCCAATTGACGCATCCACGCAATTGGTAGCCAGTTACCTGTTGCCTGCTAACCGATCATTAAGCCATTATATTTTTGCCAAACTTGTCAGCCAATTATTCTCCAGCTAATTTCAAATGCAGCCAACAAACGCTCGGGATGAACGAACCACCCACACGGAAAAGCTGATAGTTTTTTTGCGTGTCGAGACAATTTGAGTTGTTCGCAGGGCGACTTATCAAGCGAATAAAAAATAACAGTAATAAATAACCTATAGATTATATAGTTGAGGAGGTCCTACCAAGAGTTACCCTCTAGGGCCACTTTGAGTCGATGTCATTGTGAATTATTTATCTAATGTAATATTACGAACCAAGAAACAAGTTTAAAAGCTAAGAACGACCACCTGACTGGGCGATACCCTGTAAATGAATGCATGTTGAAACAATTTCAACTTTTGTATATATTTGTATAATATATTAATGGTATTTTTGGATCAGATATATTTTAACATTTAGCATAACAAATTCTTGTTTGAAATATTTCCCATAGAGACATTTGAAACTTCTGTGAGCGAAAACATTTCCTGCATGAAGTATGAGTAATAACCAATAAAATTGTGAAAATGTGCTATGATTGACAGCGCGACACCCTGTAAATTTCAAAAAAATATTTTAAAAATAGGGTCTCTCTTCATCTCTTAATCTGTTAAGTCTATAATAAATACAGCGTTTATATGTGATATACCCTCTTGAATACGTTCGACAAGTACAGGGTATGAAAAGCAACACAAAGAAGCAAGCCAGAAAGAAAAAAAAACAAACACAAACTTAAGTTAGTGATAAATGATCTGGCCTGGTCAGCTGTTTGTTGTAGTTGTTGTTGCTTTTGCAGTTGACCAGTTATTTGGCTCGAATTTAGCATATAAATTGGCCAGAAAATGCCATTGAAATTAAAGAATACGCACAGCTGGCCAAATTCTTGAGATGATACCACTAGAGTTGGCATCTCACTCCTCGACTGACTGGCTGACTGACTGACTGACTGACTGTCCAACTGATTCTGTTAACTGGGCTAACTGTCTGACAGCGTTTTGAGGTCGACTAACTGCCAGCAAACGAAATGGAGATCGAGTTTGAGCTGCTGCCAGGCACATTGGGAGCAGACCCAGCGATTTGGCCGGATAGAGACAGAGCGGGACACATCTCTAGGTCACATAAATCAAAATTGTTGTCGGGCTAATGCGAGCCATGAATAAACCAGCGAGAAGACGACATTCTAAGCCCAGCCAAGTAATTAAGTAAAAATAGAACCAAAACGACAAAACAGACTAAAAAGAGTTGGAAGCAAGAGCGGAGCATGGCGCCGGGGGCGGGGAAAAGGGAAACGGAAGTGTTTATGTTCTGAAAATTATGTCTGAAGGCGCAGCGTGTGGGAGGCAGCTAAGTAAAGCCGAAAGAAACTAAATGAGAAAAAAAAAATAAATGAAAATCCCTTTTGACTGTCAAGTTCAGTCGGAGAGCAGGCGGACATTAGCAGAGCCCTCAAGCTCTTTAAAAAAGACAAAGCAAAAGCAAGTGAGAACTTTCCAGCCGGGTGTAGCCGACGACGCAATACTCATGTACAGTGCAATAACAACCAAAATAAAAAAATAATATAAGAAAACAGAAAGCGATGCCACTGGGCGGTTTCGATTCCAGGAAATCTATCACTCAATTTCCAATTAAATTCCAACAACAATTAAAAACTGCAAACAAATTCTAATAATTATGCACACGCACGCTTTGATGTTGGGAAAATATCGATTTTTATATATATATATGTATGAGGGCTGAGAAGCAAAATTTTTTTACGCAGTTTCTAGAGAAATATGGAAATATAAAAAACACTTTATTTTTGAAAATTAGTAAGAGCTGCAATAAGCTTTTTTTTACCAGAAAATGTAAATAATTTTATTTCAAATATCTTTTAATTGCTAAAACAATCAGGAGGACAAAACAAGATAAGGGAGTTTGTAATATAGGAGCTATGAAATAATTTGAGGGATAAGAATAGATTTTTGCGATTTGTCATTCCCACAATGGGCGCACCCAAAAAATCTTAACACTTTATCTGACGCGGGTATACACGAGTATATATTCCAAGTTTCAAGCCTATTGTTTCAATAGCAGCGACAAAAATTGAGTTCAAACGGACGGACAACCAGACGGACAGTGCACAAACCCAATATACTCTTTTCACGTCGTGAACGAGTCAACCAACAACAACAAAAAAGAAATGAAAATTATTTTTCTTTGTGCCACTCTTGCTATAATAATTATTTACAAATGCGCCCACGTAACGCCCACAGGCGAGCAGGGAAGCCTGAGCCCCAGCATTGTTCAAGTTTTCCCTTTTCAGGGGGTTGGGCTGAGAGGGGCTGATATGTACAACACATACACACACATACACATGCGCACAGTCTTTAGTCAGGTATCAATTACAAGTCTCTAATGCGAAAATAACAAGCAAAGAATTATAACTAACAACAAGATGAAACAAGCCAACAACAAAATATGAAATAGATAACCAGCAAAAAGAAGACAAGGAAAATCCAAATGATAAGTCGTGAAGAGAGGGGCGGGGGGCGCTGTATTTATGGAAAGAGTTCCTCAACTTGTGGGTAAAAGATATCCACAGAAATGAAGCGCAATTCAAGACTGGTTGTAGCAGGTGCAAGTGCGGGGCCGAAAGCAACTGGGGGAAAAGTAGAGAGTGAGGGGCGTGGCATAAGTGAAAACAAATTCAAGTAGAAACTTGCTTTGAAAAAGAATCGATGCAGGCAACAGAATGAACAACAATAAATGGATTATAATGGCAAAAACCCGAGTTATAAACAGCTTTAAAGCTTACAATCTGCCATAAAAGAAGGAAAAAATTTCGTTTGTATTTTGGAATGGTATTTACATTGTTGAGATTTGGGTGTGTAGAGAGCAATTGTTGATTTATAATGCACCCTATGACAGACTATGAGATACCCTGTACCCAGCGCCAAGCTACACCGAAAGGCTTTCAAATATTGTTTTTTACACGTGTTCAAGAAATACGTATAAAGAAAGTTTTCTCTATAATAGTCTCTAAGAGTCCCTAAAAGTCCTCTGCTTAAAGCCATTATACCCATTTTTAATGGATAAAGGGTAAGAAAAGCGCTTGAGTGTGATTTTAAAAATTTCCGCGAATCATATAACAAAACAGAGAAATGAGCGGAAAAATAATTAAGACCTTGTTGCGTCTAAATTACGAAACTAAAGTTCCTGGTATGTTAAACGTATTGTTTTAAAATTTTAAGATAGATTCTAGAGTATAATATTTAAATTTAAGTTAGTGATATGAATGAAAAACATTATCGTAAGAATGAGAGTATAAACTAATATATATATTTATTTCTTAGTTAGCCAGTTAGAGTTTGAAGTTTGAGTTTGTTTATTATCTGACGTTAATTCGACAATTCAATTCCAAGAATTCATCGCGTAATGCTTTCAACTCTTCTCACAGGTTTATGAATTCGTGGTAGAATTCAGTTATTAGAAATACCAACTTCACAGCCCCTGGCTAAAACCTGAGTTGCTTACAGAGTGTAACGTGGTGCAGTAC
Organism: Drosophila robusta; assembly: GCA_035043565.1. NCBI lineage: Eukaryota > Metazoa > Arthropoda > Insecta > Diptera > Drosophilidae > Drosophila > Drosophila robusta. Next base: position 2,121,799 of record JAWNMW010000583.1, on the reverse strand, counting down.
TTGTGCCCCCGGCAGTGGCAAACAATAGTTGCCGCGTGTTGCATTGTTACATCTCGCGTTGCAGCTGAGAGCCAAAGCCAACAAATTGGCAGCAACAAACTTTGGCAAATCATTGACACAACAGAATTGCGGTGAAATTTTGACGATGATGCGAACGGGATGATGGGAAGGCCGCAGATGCAAGTGGCAAGTGGCAAGTGGCAACAGTCGGTGGCAGCTTGGGATGCAATGCACTCATTATGATGAATACGTTGGCCACAAAAACCAAAGGAATGCGACAAAGTGCAGTGAGGGAAACAGACGAGAAAGGTATAGGGATAAAAAGAAGGAGAAAGGGAGAGGGAGAGAGGGGTAGAGAGAGATAGCAGTCGGGGAAAGCAGGCATCCATCATGCAATTTGTCAGGGCGCCACATTGCGTCAATCATGGCCAAAGCCAGCAGCTCTGCCCTGGCCAAGTTAGCGGAAATGCAATGGCCTTTTAATGGCCCGACAAGCTGTTCATGTGTGTGTGTGTGTGTGTGACTGTGTGGGTTGTTAACACCTACCCGGCTGGTGAGGATCCCTGGCTGAAGCTCTTGCCAGCTGCCGCCGCAGCCGCTGTGTGCATGTGACGCTGCGGTGGCGTCGGCTGATGATGCGGCGACGAGGTGGCCGAAACCGTTGGGGTGCTCTTCGAGGAGGAGGAGCTGCCGCCACCACCTCCACCGCCACCGGCCCCACCACTGGCCGCAGCAATGGCCACTTTGCGCTTGGGTGACAGCTCCTGGGCAGCGTTCTCGCAGACGCTGTCCGTGTTGACGACCTGCTCGAGCATGTGTATCTTCAGCATGTTGTTGTTGTTGTTGTTGTTGTCGTATCTGTTGGTATTGGGCTTATTTTGATTGATGTATTGACTGTTTGACGTTGCGTTGATTGGTTGATTGGTTGCTTGCTGCGTTTTGTTTTTGTATATTTTGATTTGTTTTGTTTTTGATTTGTTTTATTTTCTTGATGTTTGTTTTCGTTTTTTTGGTTTTGTATTTTTGGTTTCAATTATTTGGATGCGTTTTGTTTTGGTTGCTTTACGTTTGCGCTTTTAACGCTATTCTCCTTTAATTTATTTATCTCTTTGTTTTCACTTTCTAAACCTTTTACGGCGTGTGCTGCGGATGAATGTTGGGCATAATTTAATTGCGGCCCTACTAAAAAGTTAATGCAATCAATTTGCGTGCACTTCAGAAACTCAAAAAACCAATCGCAGGGAGCTGCACAAGTTGCCGTTGGTTAATTAAATTTTTGGTCACTTGAGTCGAAATACGTGCTCTGCATGCCCTGTAGCCATAAACATATTCAGAAGGGTCGCATTCATTCAAGCCAACTACATATATAATATATCTGGTCTATCTGCGCTTATTATCGATTATCGCTTACGCTACTTCAACAAATATTCATAAATAAAAACTCCTGCTTGGTAAATTGTAACTTTTAGGTACATTGTATCTTATAAGTACATTGTAATTTCTTGACACATTGTTACTTCTAGCTAAATGATAACTAGGTACATGGTAATTTCAAGATAATGTACATAAAAACTTTTGGGTACATGATAACTAAGTGGTACAGGGCAACTTCTAGCTATACAAAAGCTACCTTATACAATAAGTATATGATTATATCTAGGTACAAGGCAAGTCTCAGCAATTTTAAAGCCGATAAAGCTGAATAGCCCCTAAGCACCTAAGTATCTGGTAACCTCTTGGTACATAATAACCGTTAATGGTAAGTTCTCCTACGTAAATAATAACTTACATGGCAACTCCTAGTCGCACACTCTCAACTAGCTCATATTTACTGATTCAGATAATTCACTTTACGATGCGGCAAGCAGCAACTGGCCGCAAAAACAAATCCAATTTCAGTGGCTTTACACGCCGAACAGCTGGTCGAGAAGGTAGCCAAAGGCGATAAAGGCAAATGGAGAAATATGGAAAAAGATGGAAATTTAATAACTGACGGCAGAGAAGTCAACTTTATGGGCGGTCGTAAAACTTCATCAAATGCGCTTTTTACAAAAGCAAAAGCAAAACAAAGAAAATCACTCAGGCCCAAAATAAAGTGCTGGGCATATTAAGAAGTAATGCCGAAAAGCCATTGGCATTGCTTTGCTTTCTTCCCACTTTTCTTTCATTCGCCTTGGCCAGCGAAGCGAAGAAAAGCGCGTGAAAATGCGTGCAATATGAAAAGGCAATGACAGCTAACAGAGAGACAGAGGGACAGTGAGACAACAATACAACAAACACGACACAAGAAACCAACCCGCACATGTGAATGTCTCCAGCTTTTGAGGGAAACCCCCCAACTCGGGCCCGAGGAAACGGCGAACAAAACCATCATGAAAACCACTCGAGGCAGCTGCGCGGGGCCCTAAAAGAAAAAGTTGACTTGAACCTGCCCCACTGACAATTGGCTTAAGTCCGGAGGGTTGTCCAACCCAGCAAGGGAAAGGGGGTGGGGACGGGAGTGGGGTTGAGGCAGTTGAAAGGTAATGGCTGCCGGCACGTGTCCAAGTGCCGCCGAGATGATTTATGTTGCATGGCATTGACTGAAGGCATGTGGCAAACTGCCTAGCAACGTTGTCAGGTGGTGCGGCCAGCACCATCTTACCTAAGTGGCTCATTACGATGGTCTAGAAAGGGGTGGGCGGGTGGTTGGGGGCGCTATTTACTTTTCGGCTGGCACGCAGTCATTTTAGGACCTACTTAACCAAATAGCCAACACAAGCGCATTTCAAACTCCTGGCAAGGGTAAGAAAGTTGGCCAGCTACGCGGCTCATGACAGCAGGCAATGCGATTATGTTTGGCATAGGTTCGAAATTAACGTCAAGCACTTGACTTGATTAGTTGGCCGAACGTCTGAGTCCTTAATTAATGAGCCTGTCTTTAGTGGAATAGTTAATTAGATATTCGAATATCTTCCTCGACTTGTTGGTGCTTGTTTGTATATAATATGTAACTTATGAGCATTTCATATTTAGTTGAAGTACTTTTACTAAATGTTATTTGAAATTACTTTTTTCCCTCATATCACGTTTCTAGATTATTCATATACTGAAACTTATATTTAATATTTCTTTTAAGTCTCTTAGCTCCTTTATATAAATCTCCAAATCTATTCATTTCCTATATTTGAGTTTAAAATATATTTTTATAATTATAATTTTTTTCGATTGGATTTAAAGTGTTTTTTTTAAAATTATTTTATATTTTTAAAAGATTTTTGCTTATCTAACTTTCTGCAATCTCACAGTTGAAAATGGAATTTTTTAAAGTATTCTTTCAATTTCTCTCCCTTATATGTCAAACTTTTCAAAGTAACCATCTAATTTTATTTAATAGCTTATGTTTCAAATTTATGTACAATATTTAATGATTTTAATTTCTTTTCTCATTTTTACCTCATTGTTTACAATATTTTTTTGCTTGCCCTTCGCTTTTCTTTAGACAAATTCAACTGTTATTACATCATTTATCATAATACCAACAGTTGCCCTGGCCCAAATCGATAAGTCTCCTCTCACCCGTCGCGTCACACTCCGAAACTCGCAAATCGCAAGGAAATTGACTTCCATAATCAAATTGCCAAACATAAAACCATTCGACTTGAATCGAATTAAGAGCAATGATTTATTTTTATATCTCCCTGTACATTTATTTATTTATTTGTATGTTGTTTTTTAGTTGCTGTTTTTTCAGTAACACGCAACTTCCGCTGCAAATTCGTCTTTTCCGCATGCGAATTCGTTGAAAAAACAACAATAACAACAACTCACATAATCCACGCTCAGGTGAGAATGATATAAAATATATTGTATGTATAAAGTGTGCACATAAATAAAACACAAAATTAAGTGAGCAAATTCAATTACGTGGCGCAGCAAACCATTTTTTATATATAAAGAACCCCTCCAGCCCCCTTCCCAACCACCCTCAAATGCTCTATGCTAAATAAAAAGAAATAAACCATTATGTGCGCGTTTTTATGGTTTTGTGGGCAAAGTGTGTGACGGGGGAATTGCGGCTAAATGCAATAAAAACGCATATAGAATAATTTATTTAAATCAGCATCCGACCGCCCCCATCAACCCAGACGACGACAACTTTGACGACCTTTTATGGAGCCATGCAAAAAATGCTTATAACAATTTATAACGATATGGGTACAAAGAAATCGAAGGATGAAGGGGTGTGCGACGGGGTGGGGTGTGGCAGGCAGAATTGTAATCTGTGTGGGCTGATTGCTCAGCTAATTGTGTTAAGGCCCCGCGAGATGGGGGAACATTTTCCAAGATTTGTGTGTAACACTTTTTACACTTGTTCTGTGTGTGCGGACCCAAATTGGCATTTTTATTGATGTGTTTTGCTCGGTTTCATTAGGAATTCTAAGAACCTTAAGTGAAACCAATAAAAAAGATAGCACAACAGGAAATATATGAAGTAAACAACATTAAAAGTAAGAAAATATTATGGAAGCGTAATGGACAATGGATTGAATAGGTACAACTACAAACAGTCGAAGTCGATATATATAAAATGAAAAATTTAAGGGAAATACCAATCGAGTAAAATAAATTTTTGTTATATTTTTATTTAGATATTCATTATTCACATTCAGTCTCAATAGTGGAGAATTTGATAGATTACCTCAATAAAAGCAAAGCATTTTCTTAAAAAATATATATTAATAAATCTATATATATTTAAAACATATAAATAAAATACTAAGTAAGACAAGAATGTGATTTTAATGAATTTCCAGTAAGGACAAACTTCCAATAATCATTCTAACTACAATTATAAATATTTGATTATTATTGACTGCAAATAATATCTGTTTTTTGTTTTGTGGTAATGTAAGCTTAAAATAATAAAGAAAATAAACAAGAAGGTTTTAGTAACGAATTCATGAATTTTTAAAGTTTCAAATTGAGTTTTTTTTTGTAAAACTACAAACTTTTCATAAAACCGCAACTTAACATATTAACTTTTGAAATAAGGAAATTAAATTTGAAAATATAAATTTAAAAAACTTAATTATTGAGTGGGAATAAAGTAATTAGTGAGAATTCATTCATATGTAATATAAGAACTATCGGCACAATTTGTGATCGAGTGATAACAAAAGAAAAAAAGAAAAAAAAGCTTTCAAGGTTGCCACAATCATTGATGAATCGCACAGCTAATGGGACTGATAAGTTTAGATAGGAGACACAGGAATGTGAGATAAATTTACAAATTTAAACAGACACGGTGAGCTGCCCCTTGTTGTTGTTGTTCTAGTTGCTGCTGTTGTTGGTTTTGTTTTGGCAACTGGCAACAGCTGCTGCTGCTGCTGCTGTCTGTTTGCGGCCAGGCGCTAAGCAAATACAAAACTGAACTCGAGTCAAAGTCGATGCTGGGAACCGAGTTGGCCGTCGACAAAGCAACAAATTGTTTACAGCATTTGTCAAGGCATAAATATTTAAACACGTGTAACTGTAACAGTCAAAGAAGTGAAGAAGAAGCCGAAACAAACATGAAACAGAAATTCAGAAATGTGGCAAAGCGTTAAATGTGCCAAGGGAGGGATCCGGAGGGGAACTTGCCTCAGAGTAGGAAGGAAGTCGACACGGAAGCGGCCTAAAATGAAAACCTGCCAAAATCCGGATGTAGCGCACACACAAAAGTCAATAACAGTAACCCAAAAGTAAAAGCAACCAATTTGTAATACCACATATCATAAATGTTTGCGTTTCTGTGTTGTATACTATATCAAAAAGAACCTACACGCAATCGGGTTTGATAAGCGTCAATGCCAACTTGCTGGGTATTTATAGTCGTTGCACCTTTGCTGACTCAATTTCGGGTAAATACAACAAAAAACGGGGCCCCGTTTCTGTTTGTGGCAACGGCTCTCGAGGAATGTGGCTGCAGGTTCTTCACAAAAGAAACACCTCCAAATGACGTATCGACAACGACTAAGAACCCGAAATCAGATTGCGAAATATTGAATCAACTATTGTTGGAAATAAAACAAATACCAGCGTGAAAGAGAGAGAGAGAGGAAGGGAAGAGGTAAGAGAGAGAGCTAGTGAAAGAGGGCAAACAAATATTTGGAGTACGTCGAGCACTTGACACAGTTATCATCAGCTAATTAGGCGTGATAATAACTTATGAAAAGCAAACAAAAAAATTATACAAAAAAAATACTAAAATTATGAACAATGTTTATTATTTGGGGCCGTGAGCGTAATAAAAGTACTTTCTGATATCAACATAGGTGGGCGGTGGAGAAACTTTCAACAAATTTGAAAGTTTAAATAAGTTAATTTACTGAAATTCGTTATGTGCACATAATTTTAGAACTGACCCCAACTTCAATATAAAATAAAATCTCGAAACACGGGCCTAAACCGATTATCTGCATTATTATTATAACATTTCTATTTCTTATTCTTTGTTTTATAACACTTTTTGTATAGAAATTTTGTTAGCTTTAGAAAATTGATTATGCAATTTTAAATAAAATTGGTAAACTTGATTATTATTTAATATAATCCATTAATATTTAATTATTGGCATAGAAATTAATACAGTATTTTCAACTATTAAAATTGTTCATAATCGTAGGATTGAAATTTTCGAGTGATCATTGTACCAAATTACAAAATATGGCAAATTCTTTTTAAAATTAATTTTCTAAAACTAAAACTAAACAATATACATAAATTGACTAAATAAACGTTAAAAACCTTATAAATCCTTCAACATATGAGAACCCTATATCTTTTTATTATATTAATTTTATAAGTCTACCGTTTCCTATAATTTAATTGTTATTTTAAAAATGAATTGGTTTTTCATTGAAATTAATGTTATTATCGAACAAACCTTAGAACATTTTATCAATTTGAATAACCAAGTTAAATAATTAAATGTAATAATCTAACTATGGAATTTGTCATTTAAATAAGTAATTTGAATAGCAATTTATCAACAGGTTTTTGAAACCCATACGCTTGAAATACAATGCGAATGTTTAACGTGAATCAATGACGGGAAATTGTTGAAAAAACAAAATTTTCTCGGTGCTCGTCTATGATAACAGCTGCTTTCAACCCATATCAAATTTCACACTTCCATATGTACATGTATTTGTGTCCGTATTCCTGACCTTCAACCCGTCGGTGTTAGCCTTAAAACTTTAAGTCAACAAATGTACACAAAAGTCAAATAACTCAACGTTGACCTTCAGTTGGTGTAGTAATCCTAATCCCTGGAATATTACGTACAAACCAAACATAGAATATTTCATATTTTATATTTTTTACACCTAAAAAAAAATTAAACACACAAGTTGAGTTTTTTCACAACGAATTCTTCGACTTTTGGCGCAGGTGTAAACAGCTCGTAAACAAATAACGCACAAATTCCCCTACAACCCCCTATCCCCCTCCTCCATCCACCCACACACACGCACACGTAAATAGAAAACGAAGCCGCTGCCAAAGGCAATTAAAGTAAACATACGAAAAACACGCCAGGCGCATATCAAATACATTTGCTCTCTGGCCAAAGGAAGAGCCCCCCAGAGTCGGTCAGACAATACCGCCCCCTGTAGCGCCGCCCCTGGCCAATTCCAAATGCTCGTCGCGCTGCCATTTGGCAGTGGGCCAACGGACGCGCACGCCCTATAAATTAAACTCGCGTGTGTGTTGTGTCTGCCTGAGCCGGGCGGGGCAGGGGGGATCGAGAGATAAGCGACAGAGCAAAACGCATTTGGCAAAACGGTAAATTTGCGCAGCACCCCAGAAAAGAGCGAAATTCAAAATCAATGCAGGCTCATGACACAGCAAGAGGACGACAGCGTCAAAAGAAGAGCAAGAGCAAAAAAGACAGCGGCCAGTCATCGTCTGTTCGCAAGCTGCGACGCGGGCAGAGCCGGTGACTGAGACTGAGACTGAGACTGATGGTGAGCTTTTCTGCTGGCTGCACTTCAACTTGAACTTTCGGTCAAGCACCAACAACAACAACAACCACAAACAGCATTGAGAGATGACAAGACAATTGATGAGCGGAATGAGTGGACGAGAGACATATGCGAGAGATAGTGATGAATGAATGGCAGATAAAGTGACCAAAAGCAGCTGCCGTATTATTGTTGTTATTGCTGTCCGAAGTTGAAGGTAATTTGCGCGCATTAAGTTCATTTACACGCCACTGTACAAGCAGTGGAAAGTGGAAACAGCACGTGAATTGCCAATTGGAAATAGTTCTGCCTAAGCGCAGAGCTGCTGCATATTTGATAAACTGAGAACCAGAAAACAAATCGCGCAACAGGGGCAAAAGCAACGGCGGAAAAAATAACACAAAAACAAAAACAGCAATTGCTTGAAAAGGAGAGCATACAGAAAAAAAAATAAACGAAGAATGAACGGGGGCCAGTGTAAAAACCGTATGGACAAATTCCAGCAACAAATTTGGCAAATGCAGCTGCGACAACAACAACACGAAGTGAAAATCCGCGCAAAATAAAAACACATGCCAATAAATATGTGCACACGAAAAGAACAACAAAAAGTAACAAATAAAATACGCGAACAACCAAAACAAAAAAAAAAGAAACAACGAAAATGAAAACCAGCAGCAGCAACAACAACAAAAATATCATGTCAAACCCGTTTAAAAGAAATTCACGTGTGGCGAGGACTTTGCTGTTGTTGCTGCTGCAGCAAAAAATGCCCCGCTAGCAATGCATATCAACAACAAGTCGCATATTAAAAGGCACACGAAAAAATGCGTAAAGTCTAATTTGCATATTTGCAATGCGGAAGAAGGAAATTGGGTGCGGGCAGCGGCGGGTGTGCGGGTTGGGATGCACACACACATGCGATTCCCGCGGGAATCTGGAAGTTGATTGGCCGCATTTAAGACAAAGATTTTGTGACAATCAATTTACGTGCTTCGGCTGCAGATCAGTTGGGAGAACTGAACTTGCGTTCCACATCTGAAATTGTGGAATTAAGGATGACATGAAAGCAGAACAAATTCTTGGAAAATGATTAAGATAAAAGATGAATTGGGAATTGAATTGGATATAGGAAATCTGAAAGCTGAAATCATTTGTGACAAATTAAAGTGTAAAAAGTAATTAAATTACTGGAATTAACAAAGGTAAGTACGGGAAATAAATAAATTAGGAAGTAAACAATTTGATGACAACGTGCAAAAATAAACATTTGTTGGGCATAAGCTCGAAGTATTTAAAGTTATTTTTTACTTAATAATGAAAGATCAGTTTTGAGTATCGAAAGATTATTAAGATTCTGGAATCCATCAATTTTCGATGTTAATTCAGCTGATTGAAATGGAATACACAATCAGAATCTTGTATATATTTCAAGTGTATACGAAATAGGTGTTTATTTGGGATTTGTTTGGAAAATCAAGGCGATTAGAAATTAAAATTGGAACTTTAACATTGCTATAATAAACAAGACAGTTAACCGGTTTTTAAGCGAACCAGCTTGAACCAGGAATTTCAATGTTTTAAATATAACGAAATGCAAATAAAACAAAATCAGTTTAGCCCAAACCACACCATTCTTAAGAAAAAACTATAAAATTTTAAGTTCTATGTTTTTTCATAAAATAAAATATGTTCCTTAAGAAAGTGAACAATTGAAACAAACCAAGATTTAAGTCAAAACCAGTTTTTACAGACTTGGAAAACAAGAACCTTTAGCAGAAACATTGGTTCGAACTTTGAACGACGACATTTTTTTGGCTCTGCAGCCTTGTTAGACATTCAACCTGTTGAGGCACAAGAAACCAAGGCCAAATAAACCAGCTTTGCATTTCCCACAGGTTGATCAACGCTGATCAGTCCTATCAAGCCTATCAAATTATTAACACACAACACTCCATCAATAAACCTTTTCTTATACACATTTATAACATGCACATTTATCAAAATTCGATGCGATCGCCTCGCATCGGTGTTGATGCCCCAATCGTCTACAAGAAAGAAGAAGAAACACACGTAACAAACACGCGTGACGCATATCAAACGAACGGCGGCAACAACAACAATGACAACAAAGGCAACAACAACCACAATGACAACTTCCCCTGGTGAATGGCAAATGAGCTTCGATTTTTGAAGTGTTTTTATGCTCTTGCAGAGGGTATTTTAATATTGTCACGAATTATGTAACGCTTAGAAAGAGACCTTCCTATAAGGTATACATATATAAGAGTTGGTCAGATCGGACGATTATTCATATGGCTGCCATTGAAACAATGGGTACAAGCATGAATTTTTGTATGGTAAATTTTTGATTTTAAGAAATCCAGAGCAAACCTGGATATAGGGATTGTTTGCTCGTAGCATATCAAAGAAATGCAAACAATATTTCACCACTATAGCCTATATGTAGCTGTTAGAGAAAAACACCGATTAAACATTTTGTTTTTTGTGGTTTTTCAAAATATCGCAACCAAGCATTTCAATATTGAGATTGCCGCTATGCTCCCAACATATCTGCAAAATATTACAATGTCGGGCCACTATATCATATAGCTGTCATGGAAACAATCGCTTGAAAAATCTAGTTTTTTTGGGCGCACATCTTTCACACGTTTGCAAGGGTATTTGAGCTTCGGCTAGCCGAAGACAACCGTTTTCTCGTTGTTGTTGTTGCTGCTTTTTTGGCGCTTTGCTTTTGTAGCTGTTAACTTTGTCGCTTATTATTGTAATTTCTTTGATATTTTTATTGGTCACTTGGGTTATGTTTGTTAGTTTTTTTTTGCACAATTATTAACGACACTTTTGTAATTTGTTGTTTAATAAAAATTTCACTCGAAAACACTTTCGTTTTGCTTGCCTTGTTGCTGTTGTTTTATTTCTCTATGTGAGTTATTCTACATAAAGCAACAACTGTGCGCAATTATCTATTATAACGGTACACCTGTTCCACTCTTTGCTTCCAATTGCCCAACTGAGCTTTTTTATTTTGTACTTTTTTTACGAATTTCACTTTTCGGCGCGTGCCGGCATTTCTCAGCACTCAACTCTCGATCGTTTATTTTGGGGCCGTGCGAGAGCTTTTGTGCGTTCTGGTTTCTGATAAGAATGTGCACGCAAATTGACCGCAGGGAGAAGCAGAAATTTTACCTCATTTTGGCACACACACACACATACACAGAGGGAAAAACGCACTCACTTTTTAGCTTCTGCTTAAAATTTATTTTGTGCTAAAATTCGTTCAACGAATTTTTGTTAGTGCTGCTGTTACCGCTGCTGCTGCAACTGTTGCTGCTGCTGCTAATTTGCAAATGATGCGTTGCCGTTGCCAATGTTGCCGATGTTGCCGTTGCACGAGCAGAATTGGCAGAAGCATATGAACAACAACAACGAGCGCAACGCACGCATGTTGTACGAAAGAACTTCGAGTGGTGCTCTCGGCTCACAGACGGACGACGAGGGACACGCGACGCCCACACGAGTCGATTATCAAAACGAAACTGAAATCCCAATTGGACTGCGACGGCTGCTGTTGCTGCTGCTGCCCCAACTGCGCTGCTAACTGGCTGGCGCACGAAGCTCAGATTTCAGGTTCCACACACACACACGTGAGAGAGCGCCGAATGCCTTCCACATCGTACGCTCAGCAACTGGAATGACAACAACCGTTAAGCGTAGTCGTCTGTGTGTGTGAGAGGTGCCAGCAAGTGCAGTTGTTGTTGCATTTGGATTTGCCTTTGCTTGTGGGGGTGAGTGGGTGTTTCCGTCGCATGGGGGCACATTTTCTTGTTTATTTACATTTACATTTATTTACATTACAAATGCAAGCGATTATTGTCGCCGCTTGCGCGCAGTTTGTGCAAATACAGTTAGCAGGCGAGCGCCCGCATTAGCCAAAGCAAACAAGCAAACAACAACAATTGTTGCCGGGCCCCTTCAAAGGCCCGACTCGGAATGCACTGTTATTTGCCCAGCTCTCATTCCACGCATCGGCGGGGGCTACCCCGAAAGTATGCAGCAGGCGGCGCGCTGTTTGGTTAGCCGCTCGCTCCAAAAGATAACAAAAACAAACTGTTAACGACCGGCACGGGACACCAATACCAAAACAAACGAGCAGCAGCGGCCACTGCCAGAGCAGAGCCGAGCGGTTGGCGCCGCATATGTTTTTGCATTTTCGTTGGCGCTCAGAGAGCAAGCGATGGCGCTCTCGCGCATTGGAATAAAAACATAAACAGTTGTTTTTAACACTGCACAACGAGAGCAGGCTTTCAAATGAATAAAATATTGTAGAGTTCAAATTAAAGTTACATTAAAATATTAAAATAATTAGAATGTGATACTTCAAAGATAAATAAAATATTTTAAATATTAAAAAATTTAATTACGTTGCTGTACAATACAAATTTGTCTAGTAAAAATTCTATAAGGTCAAATTTGAATTTTTTGTGTAATGAACAGTTTTTTTATGCCGTATTCTTCTGCACATTTTATCTCTCAAAAACTGAACATTTTATGCATGATGTGTCATATTCCATTTTTCGACTCTTTTATACAGTACCTAAAATATGTATGACTCACTAAAGTACCGGCTATGTCATTTTAAAACAAAACTTTTGCTGTCTGATTTAAATGAATATATTAATAAATTGAAAGTAATAATATAATAAAAAAGTATAATTATAGACATGTAGAGACATGTTAAGAAAGTTACTATAGTTATAAACTTAATTTCAATTATGTTTTCAAAGTCTTAAAACATTCCCCACATTTATAAAAATTGCAAATACATTGACCAAATAGAATTAAACAAAATAACCAAAATACAAGTGTAATTTTAAACAGAATAAAACAGAAATTCATGTAAACATGAGTTTTCGAACTGCACATAAGCTATGTTCGCTAGTGTAACACAGCTACAGGCTCCACCACGCGCAAGTTCTGTGGAAGCCATTGTGTGTGAGAGCTGTGGACGCTGGAAAGCGAAATGCGCTCCATGAAAGCAACGGAAGGCATGCGTGAGCAACAACAGCGAGAGCGCCAAACACGCTCTCGCTCTCGTGAACAGCATCGGGAATAGCATCCACATTGGCCACGCAACAAATGGAGCGCGCGCGTCTTCTGCGACGGCGTCGTGCACTTCTTCGCTTGCGTTTATCAACATTGTTGTTGTTGTTGCTGATAAAGCCAGTGGCAGTTTTGGAGTTGCGACTGATAAGACACGCGTGCGAGAGAGAAATAGAGAGAGAGAGTGGGGCTCAACTAGCGCATCTGTGAGATAAACATCAGTTGGGGGCGGACCGCGACCAACTGTTGCTGGCAACGGGCCAAAAGCCAGCGACAAATAGCGCGCAGCAAATATGCATGCCCCACTTCTTGGCTGCGGCATCAAAGCTTATTAGCCGCACAACAATCAAATTAATTGTTGACCCCCCCGCCTCCCACTCACCTCATTTGTGCCAGCCTGCGCTCGTCACAGCTCTCCAGGCGCTGGTACTGCACCACCTGTCGGTTGGGCAACGTGCCACGTTGCGCTCCGCTCGCCGAGTGGCGTCGATAATCCGCAAAGTTCTCGCTTTTGCGCAGTCCCGGAATCTTGCCGGAACTATTCCGCCAGTATTTGATCATGCGATGCAGCGTCGTCGGCGATGCCGCAGTCGCAGTCGCCGTCGCCGTCGCAGTCAACGCATCCTCGCTGTCGACGCCGTCGAGCGCTGTGGGCGCACCGTGATCCACCAGCGTCCTGTATAAGCTCATCTTGGGGCATATACATGTATCTTTTCCCGAACCGCAGAGCTGATCAGCACAGAACTGATCAGAACCGGAGCGTATCTATCGCACACCACCGAACCGAGTGCTATTCGTATTTGTACTGAGCGCTCTTGTCTCTGGCTTCCACTTCCATATATGTGTTTTAATTCTCTACATTTGCATGACTTTTCATCTCTTTTTATTCTTTATATTCGTTCTCGAATGAAACAAGTAAGAACGTCGCAGTCGGGTGTAACCGACTGCGCAATACTCGTTCACCGTATAATAACAGCGTGAAGGAGTCGAAAACGGCCTAAATTATTATTGTTATTATGAAAATATATCGATTTTTCGGCTCGATCTGTAAATGAGTCATGATTCATTCAAAATAAATTGTTGTTTAGTTTTTTTTTATAAATCATGTACTCCTACCCTTCTCATTTTTGATATTCAAAATAATTTTCTGTTCGAGTAATTTGGTAAAAATTCACGAAAGTTATTTTTATAATTTGTTATGTGTACAAATAATACTATTGTAGGATTCATGCTTTGGTTGTAATTACAATGTCAAGGAGTATTGTGCTGTCTGTTACACCCGACTGCAGCGATCTTATTCGTTGTGTATTATTGTAATATATTTCTTTTATTGCCGTCTTCAGTCGAGTTATTTTGTGTAATTTATTTTTCTTTGCTCATATTAATAATATGATAATATATAAAAATAATATATATAAACGTTCTTGCGGTTCGACTGCTGATAAAATTGCGTACTAAAATATTTTAAGCTGTTTACTCAGCAAGTAAATTGGATATATGCAAAGCATATAGTATTTACATAACCATAACTCGGAATTGCTGAGCTAATGCAAAACCATATGTAGATATCCAATCAACGATAGAATTCATATTATATGGAGGCATATGCTTTGTTGCATTCGTAAAAAAATAAACTTCAGGCCGGATTACGAAACAATGAGTGTGTAATACGATAGGAGAAATTGTGAGATTTTAATGGTGATTTAGAACAGATTTTGATTGCTGAGAGAAATGGAACACCCAATTGATCTTAACGTATTACTATTTTTATTATTGTTATTAAAATGGCATTAAAATTACCCTGAACCTATTAAAAATTAGTGAAAAGAGTAGAGTGTTTTTTCCAAATGTATGTAATATATAAAATATATTTAGATATATATTCTCTCTTCGATTCTATATGCAGAACGAGCTTACTATTTTTTGTAATATACTTTCTTATTTTTTAAATATCGATAAATCGATAAATGGACTGCAGCTTATCTATAATTTACAGTTTATATTCATAACACGATTTTTTTAAATATATTTATGCCAAAAAATTTCTCTCAGTGGAGCTAATGCCCCTCGAAAAACCATTTGAATATTTCTATTTTCAGTTGATAGTGAAACAAAACTGAATTGATAAGCGAAGTGATTTAATCAGTGCCACCCATTGTTGCAGTTGCATGCCACTTTGCCGCACAAATCCACTTAAAGTCTTTTTGCCCCTTTCTGACACCTGCAACAAGACGTATTATCTAGCAATCAATCAATAAAAAGAAGTTAATCAATCAATTTTCGATTTCATATTTTCCCCCACGCGCCACTTTACAAAACTCAGTTGCTCAAGGCCCCAACACAAGGGAAGTTATTTTTATTTAAGTTTTTTATTTATGAATTTAAAGAATTTGCATAGTTTAATCAGCAAGTGCTACGAATGTGCCCCAGCCCCCAACTTGTGGCTAATTGCAAAAAGCCGGACAGTGAGTGGCACCAGAAGTGGATATCGCCAATCTGGCACCACTCGCAGTGCATCAATAAGTCAATGTGTCAAGAAGTCGGGCATTCAGTGTTTAGTTAATGACCGATTGGGTCATAAAATATTGCAGTTTTAGGGTCCCGTTCCCGCTGTGCCCGATAATGGACCAGACTGCGAGGCGACCTGATAACAGGGCTCGGAATGGGCTAGGAGCCAACAACAGCTGGCCGCGGGGGCAGCTGCGGCATCCGCTCGTGCAGCCAGCAAACCCGCCGGGCGACTAATCAACGGCCACTTATCAGAAACCGCACTAAATGCCACACGGTAATCGTATACGGACGGCAAATCAGATAAATCAAACATGGCAAACAAATCGCATGATAAGCCAAACAGGTAGCCAGCTGGTTGTCCGGCTCGGGCTGGACCTGGACTCCACCTGCCCCCAACTCCAGCTGGGGCAATGAAATCCAATCGAAATGAAACGCATCGCAATCGAAAACGAAAACGAAATCGCTGCCAGCCATCAAATGTCATTATAAAATCGCTACTGTAACGTCGGCTGGCGAAAGCTTAGCAAGATTTATGCTGGCATTTCCTACCCCCTGCCCCCACCTGGAGCCCCTCCCCCACTGGCTGCCTATGAAAATGTTGTGTGGTTGTTGTCAAAATTACATTAAAGCGGAAATTGCTGACCGCAGCTGCTGCCACGTCTCAAATGTCTAGAGAGGGGCAGGGGCAGGGGAAGGGGTAGGGGATGGGGAGGGGGAGGGCGTGCTGCTGCTACTGCTGCTGCTGTGTGGGGGCTGACACGCAACACCCGCGACACTTTTCCTTCGGCGGCGACATAAATCAGGCCTGCGCCTTGGCTTGAAACGCGAGACACTTGCATTTTTGTTTGCGGGGGGAACTTGTCACTTACCACCCCCCCCGCCCCCAGCCACCCCTCAGTGCGTAGACGTAATACGACGGCACGCGAACCTTGTCTGCCGGCGAGCAACCGGGCAGCCAACACACATATATCATTCCACTGATCCACAGTGGTGCAACGGACACTGGACACTGGACAGTGGACACTGGACAGTGGTCTGTGTCGTTACTTTAATTGACATGTGTTCATTAGGAGACTCGAACATTTGCTGCCACTTGTTACTCGTGGCATGCAGCAGCTGTGGAGAAAGTGAGTTGGCTGCAAGGATTGCGGAAGAGCAAAACTTTATTCATTCTGGTGGAATTTAAGAATTAAAAGCTCAAAGCTTTTTAAAAATTCAAGAATATTTTACGTCAAAGTCCTCTAGCTGAGTTAAAAATTATCCTTACAATAAGCTTGGAGCTGGAATTTAGGGATAGTTAAGAAAGCCCTTAAACTAAGAATTTTAACTACAGTTTAAAAATGGCCAACTTGGCCGTGATATATTGAAACAAGAACTTAACCAAACCATAATTAATGTAGATCAAAGTCCATTAAATTAAGATAACAATAATAATGTTAAAAAGTGAACATGTTGAAAGGATGCATGAGGAATTAAAGCTTCTATAAAATTTAAAAGTTTGCTTCGATTTACATTACATACACTTTATATTAAAGCTTTAAAAACTCAATTGAAGGTCGGAAGAATGAAGAATTCGGATTCGAGAGTTGATAGGGAGGCGGAAGTATAAAAAATTTGGATGTAGTTTAGTTGCGTTAATCAGAAAAGGAAGTGCTTTAAACGACTGCTTTGCTGAGTAAACGTTTTCGACTTATCAGAGTCGAAAATATGAATTATTTAATATGAACTAGTATTATTACTTACCAAAGCAAAATTCAGAAATATTTATATCAGTTTTAAGCTTTTAATATTTATTCCAGCACAAAAAGGTATACAATTGCCTTGATTTTTTTTTAAATTATCTCTTAAGGTCTGAGTTTCAAAAAATTAATTGCGGTTCTATTTTTATGCGCGCTTAAATTTTAATATGTTTTTATATCCTGTTCATGAAGTGAAATAGAGTATATTGGTTTTATGCAATGAGACAATGAGACTTGAACCTTTAAAATATATATCTAAATTTAAAATAATATTTTAAATACTATTTTATATTCAAATTTTTTCTAAGCAGATACGAAGGACATACAAATTGTGATCAATAAAACGCAAGATCATTTTAGAATAATAATTGAATAGATTATTAGTATTCTCTCATTCCAATTCACATTTATTCAGTTACAGCAAAGTAAAAGTTTGCTCTTCAAATATGTAATCTGTGCTGCAATGAAAATTCTGAAATGAAATTAGCCTTCTGACAAAAGGCACAAATGAAATATAAAATCATCAAATACAGAAAATTCTATTTATCTTTATTGTATATAGTTCAAAGAGCTTTTCTTTTAAAACTGTTTCTACTCTCCTATGATATCAAAGGTGAATATTTAAGGCAAAGAACGGACAAATATCAGATATGAGAAAGATCAACTGATGGGTTGACTACTGTTAAACTGTTTCCACTTAATAGAGACAATTGTGAGATAGCTCTCATTAAGAGCAATAGTGGAGCTGATCCCCGTCATATGTTCGACTTTTACACAGATAAGAATGCGATTGGGAATAAGAAACATCTTTGTTTTTGCTTTGCTCCTCATTCTTTCTGTTCTTGAAAGATCTTACACAGTGTTTTCTATCTGAAGTGACCTTAGAGTCGCTTTAATCTGACCGCCTCGAAGAACCCGTTGACATTTGCCGGGCTAATGCGCCCCAGCCACCAGCTGTTGTGGCAAGTTTGAGCCCAAGCCAAACTTCTAGAGGCTATCGACAAACTCATCAACCTTTTGACCTCGCTGCTAATTGCCCTTCGAAGTGGGATCTATGGGTAATCCAACAGCTGTTTTATCGTTCTATTTGTGTATCCTATCGCCTGACCTTTTGCCCCTTTGGCCTTTTAGGAATGCCCATTGCTCAGTGACGACGACGAGGACGACGATAAAAGTTATAGGCGCCCATAAATTAAAATGCAAATTAAAAGTCACCAAACGCGGGGGCGGCCAAAGCGGAAAAGGCCAAAAATAATTATGGTACTGTCTCATTTTTTATCGCCTTAATTATGGCCAATATTTGGCCAATAAAAAAGTTGACTTGGCAAAAAAACGGAGATAAAGTTGCCAAGTGTTCGTCATCAGTGGCTCAATTCCTAAGTTTACCCTCAGGCAAAGTATTTTTATTTTAATTTTTCTTTTCGTTTTATTTTTTGTTTTTTGCCAACTAGGCTAAGAGTTTTTCCAGCGAGCGGCAGCTGAGAAAAGTTTTAATTAAAACTTGTACGCTGTTCAACTTTAAAAGGCGAAACCAACAACAGCAACAACAACAAGGACATGAAAACTGCGTGCAACTGCGAAAAGGTTGCCGCATGCCCCACCAAATTTGACAGCTCGCCCAGCTCTGTGGCACTTGTCAGACGCGCTCCAACTGCCACTAATCCTTGCCTCAGAGTCTGTCTGAGTCGCGGCTCATCGCTTGTCGCATGTTGCACGTCTCTTGTCTCCCGCCTGCTGTCTCTTGTCTCTTGTCCGGCCGAGCGGCTCGCTCATAAATCTCAAATCAGCTTAAATTTAATTTTTGCGCTTTACGCTTTCGCCTTCTTCCTTCTCCCCTTGCGCTGGCCAAGTGTCGCCTCCCATCTGGGTTTGTGATCCTAGCTCCTTGTCCTCGACGCGTTTGGACTTCATCAAAACTGCCCGCGGCAATAAAACTTTGCCACAGCAACGTTTTTTTCATATCCTTTCGTTCGGGTAACACGCATTTGTTGCTGACCTTGTTGCATTACATTGTAACTGAAATAAGTAATAATATTATTTAATAAGTGGTTCCTATCTATGAGGCAAGGACAATTGGGACAATAGGTCAATTCTAGGTTTGCCCTCAAAGACGCAAAGTCAATACCAAGGATAATTCAGTTAAACTAATTTCTGCAGAATCAAGCAAACTCCCACTTAAATGCTCTTACTTAAATAGTATTTATTTTAATTTTAACTTACTTTTTTGTCGTATTTCAAAGAGACTGATTTTCTGTTGCATGGAAATAAATTATAAAAAATTTGAAATGCAGAATAAAAAAGGATTTATTTTAGAATAAAAAAGGTTTGGATTATATAAAACAACAAAGCGCTGTTGTTAGCCAACTATGCCACGCCCCTCTCGCAGTCTTCGACTACCTTTTGTTCCTCTTGTTCCTTTAGTTTGTAGCTAACTGAGTCTGAGTTATGCCTAATCGCTTTAACAGGTGGTTGGATCAACTTTAACCGATTTTGGGCTAAACTGTTTTTTCTGGCTTCGTAGATGACGCATCCTGGAAAGCTGACAAATTGCGCGGCCAGCCCCAGGCAATTGCCTCCAGGGAGAAGGGTGTGGGGTGTTCATGTCAGCACACACAGCAACAGCTAATTACCAGGTCCTGAAACCGGAGCCTTAAGGCCAGGACTTGATGGCTTTTCGGGGCACACGTGCCAAGACGAAGCAGAGGCAGAAGCAGCGGCAGCTTGTGGAATAGGATACCAAATTAATGAGCTGGCACTTGGCACACTTAACAACACGCAGGATAACAGCAGCGCCAGGAGCAGGACTTAATTTGAGCCAAATGCAAACAGCGCAAGAACTAAGCATAGATAGCCAAGGACATGGCCAGGAATTTGAGTGCGTCGCAGCGGCAATTAATTAATAGAGTGTCGAGAGCGGGGCACGCGCACAGGACAAGCAAAGGGACTCGCAGGATAAGCAGCTGGCCACAGTTTAGAGGGTGCCAAAGAGTCAACGCATTTAAATTTACAAATAAAAAATTGTCAAACGGTGCCAACGCCTACGAGACGTGACAACATCTCGAGCCGCAGGACACTAAGAGCTCCTTATCTAAGGGATCGTCGCAAATGTTGCGTAACTAAGTGCATTACGCACCCACACACGCATACACACGCGCACACACACACACACACTGCACTCGGTACTTTTTCTACCTGCGATCGCGGAGAGATTTTTAATTGTTGCACGTCCTGCCATCCTGCCACATCCTTAATTGAGCTGTCGGCATTCAAAAAAATATGAATTGCATATGTTTTCTTTTATTTTCTTTTGTTTTTTATTTTTTTATTTTTCTTTGACACTTTATCAAAAATAATTTTAATGCTCAAGAGCCAAAACAATTTTTTGCTGTTGCCCCCGCGCCCAAACAACTGAAGCGTGCTAAGAGGCGACAATTGAGTTATGAGTTGTGTGTAAATGACTTCTGGAGTGGCGTCTGAGGGCAGACGGGGCAGCTGACCTACTTGGCAAAGTTGTTCACTAACATGAAATTAAAAAGGAAGCGCAATTTCTTAGTATTCAAATTCAAAATTGAAGTTCAGAATGGACAAATATAAATTAAAAATGAATGTGCATATATATCAACTAAAATATTTAATGTTTATGTGTCTATAGATTTATCAGAATATTACTGACATTTTAAGAATGGAAATTCGAAGTCAATATTTATTTCGTACGTTTTTAAGCCCAACTGTATAAGTCAAGTTACATAAATTACATTCTTTTGAGACCAAAAATTCTTAATTCCATTTTCACGAAACTAGCTAACATATTTTTTCCTAAAATATGTATAATTTTAAAATTTTTAATTCTTAATTTTAATTCTCATGCGCCGCTTGGAAAACCAAAATATTTTACCCTTTGCTTGTTGCGTGCAGTAAAGAAAACAAAGTCTGAAAAAAACAAAACTAATATGTACGTAAAATTAAATTTTGAAAAATATGAAATTCAACTAGTTTTTGTATTTTACCTTGTTTTAGAACATTCGACCATCATAAGTATTGGCGGGAGTAGTTTTCAGCCAGTTGGAAGTTTGTGATGGCATGCTTTTTGTATCATCGTCTACTCCAGACTCCAAAAAAAAATTTAGTATTAAAAAAAGTTATATTTTTTAGTATCAAAATTATGATGGGTTTCTAATAAGAAAGTGGCCCAACATATATTTTTTTTAAGCTAAACAGCTTTTTTTCAAGAGAATTAAAAAATCTGTAAGACTTTTTGGTTCGAACCCCAGAAAAAGGATTCCAGCTTGGCTGTATCATAGCTTAAGGCCATTTTTGGAATTCAAGTTCAAGCACTTGTTGCTTGGGTTTTGGCCAACTTGTGGCCCTGAAAACCTTAACGTAGTTTCTGCGTTTGTTGTGTGCTCCCCTTTTGCTTAGGCAGCGGAAAGGGCGGGTGGGGACAGAGAAGGGCGTTTCCTTTGTCGAGTGCCTTGCAGAAAATCAATAAAAAGTGCAGCGCAATGACTACAATTAAAGCAGCTTGACCAGCCAAGGGATCCGAACCCGGACGGGGCCTACGAGGGGAACACTCTTTTGTGTGATGAACGCAATTTGCGCAAAATGACGGCAATTAACTGAGGCACCTGACAGGGGGCAGAGTGGGGGCGTATGGGGCACGTCTTTCAACAGCAACCAGAATTGTCGTCAGAGCTGCAGCTTGTGCCATGTGAGGCGCACATTTTACATCCCTTTCTCTCTCACACTTGCTTTCTCCCTCTGTATTTTGCCGCTTTGCCTTCCTTAGGGTACATTTCTAGTTCCTTTCATCTATCTCTGCGACATTTTTGCAGCTTGACCCCAAAACCACGAATAGTTGTCCAAATCGTAGTTGAATACTGAATGAATAAATGGCTGATTGAATAAATGAATGAATGGGTGCTTGGGTGAATGGAAAATACATTTGCAGGCCATTGTCACGTGCTGACTTTTCGATTTGCCTTCTGCAATTGAAATTTGCACGTTCCATGCGAAATACTGCAAATTGACAACGAAATGTCGTTTATTGCCATACGGATAGCTAAACATCTAACCTAATTTATCATTACACCATTTAGAGCTGAAGTACCTACTTCCCTCCCTTATTATAGATATTGAGCCCCTCCCTAATACCTGGACCTGAAACCTAGTCTAAAAGCATTTTATAAAGTGAGCATAATTTATTGTAATTGTACTTTTAGCCTGGGAAACCATGGAGCTTTCCTGGCGTATATATTTTACGGAAATGAGCAAGGAGTAAAGAGTATAAAAAAGTCAAAAAAAATGTATTTTCAATAATGCATATATTTTAAATACAAAATCAATCTAGAAGATAAACCATGAACAAAATGCCATCAGACGTGAAAATCGGTTCAGTTTTGCCAAAGTTATGGGCGTTTGAAATATGGGAGCTATGGATCCGAGAGCTTTACATGTTAAAATTTTTGTCAATTTTTGCATGATTTTTGACAAAAAATTTGACCCCCTCAGAATCGGTTTTAATGTTGTTTTTTATACTAATTGTGACCTCCACAATCGATTTAAAATACCAATTCCGGATTCTAAATTTTGAAAAAAAATTTTTTCCAAAATGAGTAAGGGGGGGTACATGCTTTTTTTGCCAAAAAATTCAAAAAAATTTATTTTCCATATTGCATATATTTTAAATGCAGAATCAAACTAGACGATAAACCATGAGCAAAATGCCATCAGACGTGAAAATCGGTTCAGTTTTGCCAAAGTTATGGGCGTTTGAAATATGGGAGCTATGGATGCGAGAACGATACATGTCAAAATTTTTGTCAATTTTTGCATGATTTTTGACAAGCAAGCAAAGGAAAAAATAATTTAGCTTTCCAGGCAGCGGACGAGAAATTAAAAGTTAACTTTTGTACATCTATATTAATACCAAATATGTGTAAATCAAAATTTAAAAGTTATAAATAGTCGAAGAAAAATTATGTAGGCACGTTTCAGGCTTAACCTTTTCTAGCTTCAATTCTGGCTAACTCAGCCTGTTGCCATGCTATATTCTGGCTGTGGCCTCTGCTAACCCCCGC
This sequence comes from Drosophila robusta, assembly GCA_035043565.1. Lineage (NCBI taxonomy): Eukaryota > Metazoa > Arthropoda > Insecta > Diptera > Drosophilidae > Drosophila > Drosophila robusta. Next base: position 2,098,366 of record JAWNMW010000583.1, on the reverse strand, counting down.
CCAGCTGCCTTAACCTTTTTTGACTTTCTGGAACCAGTTTAATGATTCATCTTTCATCTGTGCTGCCCACGCTGTGGGGTAGATCATAAAGGGCCCACGTGCTTTCATCAGTCTGAGATTCGCAAACAAGTGAATCACAAACTAAAACTGTGACATAACTTAAATATGGCTACTATTCAGATACAAATACAACCAAGGACACAAATATACGAACATGACTAAAAGTAACTTTTGACAAAGTTTTTTTCCTGCTATTATTAATACTTCATCAAGCTTGTCAACGGCGGCGGCATACAAATCTATGTCACCTAACAAGACCCTTCACCCCCCCCCCCCTCTGCCTCCTTCAGACGGACCGCCCCCACAATCGTATGTTACGCAGCAGAGGCAAAAGTTGTTTACAAGAAAGTCGACGACGCTGACAATTTCATTGTTCGCCCGCACCACCAATGGAAAATTGTGAAAAACAATTCAATTTCCGTGAACAACAACTACAACAAAAAAGAGCAGCAACAGCGACGCCAGCGACATAACTGTAAATGGGTGGCAAAGGATGCGTGTGGTCGCCTTGGTTGGGTGACCCAAATCCAACTCCGATGCTGAATTTCAAATAGAAGGCGGCGGTCATAAAAGCGGAAGCATCCCAATGCTCGGCCAAATCAGTTGGGCAAACAATAAAAACCGCTCGTATTAGACAGACGCACCACCGCCTGACCATATACCCCGCCCCTCGCCAGCCCCCCTGCCCGTGTCCCGCCGCCACAGGCAGCTCCACTATCTGAATGTCTCGACTCGGATTCATAAATAAAACAAAGTGGCGCCAAAATGACGCGGCTGCCAGCGCCCCCCTTCCCCAAAGAGGCAGCCACATTTGCCTGCAACCCACTTTCTAGTCTACTTTTGCTATTCATTGGCTTCACATGGCGCTGGCTTTACGCATATCCCCGCCGCAACTTCGTCCCTGGCAGCCCCTACCATCCAGCCAGCTCGGTCTTTTGTGCAACTTCTTTTCGTATCGATTTTCTAGTAACATTTGTCTGGCTTTTGGGTCATAAAAAGCAACCAGTTGCTCTTCCTCCTCCTCCGCCTGCTCCATCGCCTCGACCTCCCCATATTGCTGCTCCTGCTTCCTGTGGCTTTCAGAGAACTCTGCCTTAACAATGCAACCAGCAACAGTCCCACAGTTCCACTGTAATTGCTAATGCTCTTTTCAAGTGCTTTATCACTGCACCACCCATACGAGGAATCAAAACGGAATACATACTCGTTATATTCCCTATACCCTTATTTTGCAATAGTTGAGTTCAGTGGACTATGAGATCTATTGTGACGCTGCTTTCTTATTAGGAATTCAATTAACCTCGTAAGGCTTTAAGTATTCAAATTCTAAAGTAATACTAAGCTTACAAAATATTTCTGCTTAATATATTCGAAGCTTAAAATTTGGAGATAATTAACTTGATTTAAATCAGTCTATATATCAATATTCATATTAAAATAAATATGATTTAAAAACTCAATGGTCTATTTGAAAATATATATTCCATTTAAATCCATTCAATCGTTGTTGAGTTTCCAGAATAAGTGGGTCATGAATAGTCCCCTTGTTTTGTTTTGTTATAAATCTGAGTTAAAGAACGTTTATAAAAATCAAACATAAGCTGTAAAAGTCCAAAAAATGATAACAATATTTGGATCATACGCATAGGGCATTACTATACACTATCGTTGAACATTTTGGCTACTATTGCTTTCGACTAGTCAAAAATATATACCTCAATCTATATTAATTTATAAAAATCGAAGTTATCATTTAATTTTAGCTTAGCATTGCTGTTAGTTCGTAAGTGTCTAATTGGGTTACATTTTCTAATCTATCTATCTTTTGCAACTTATATTCTCTCAAATAACGAAGTGATCACGTGGTCTTTACAGTTATTTATTAATTTATTGCATTTTTAACCCTTTGATCATATTTTTTATTTTAACTAAATTTTTCATATTTGAATTTGTATACTTTTTCGATTTAAATATAATCTATTATTTCATATTTTCACATAGAGTATACAAACGTCGGCGAGAACTTTGGGGCTGGGGCAGTGGCTGCTGGTGTCAGTGGCATTCTGTGCTCATTTGCAGTCAGCGGCACGTGTCTGGGCTGGTTTGGTGGAGGCGCCCCTAATTGTGCAGCATGGTTAAATAATTCTTAGTATTGTGCTGTGTGCACTTATTTGGTCGAATTTTCGGTTGCCATTTGCAGATGCCACCAAGAACACGGAGAGCCGATACTCGGAAGCAGCTGTTAGTATGCAGCATGTTGCATGCTGCATATTGCAGCAGATATGCAAATTGAATTGCCATTGAAATGGCATGCGAATCGATTGAAATATCCTAAATGTCCTGCCATTAAAAATCAAATTATGCATGCCCACTCGCCATGTGACGAAATAGCAAGCATTAAACATCAAGCATAGTTATAGGATATATCCCCCTCCTTGCAATCTCCCCTCTGCGCCCCTGCCCGTACATATCATTATATCATTTAAGAGGCAATTGCGAAAAAATTCACTTTTTGCCATTAAAATTTATGGCTCTCGGATAGGGTGCCGGGTGGGGGGCAGCTAAAAGTGTGCCAAACTGTGTGTGCACAAATGCAAAATCCATTATTAGTGGTGTGTGTGTGTGTGTGAGGTGTGTGACAGGATGTGCAATTCGGGGGGTGTGTGCAGCATGCAAATTTCCATTCAGCTTGGGTTTTTTGCATTTACTTTTTCTTTTTTTTTTTTAGGTAATTAAATTGCTTTGCACTAAAAGCAAATAAATTTTTGTCACCATTTTGTTGTTGTTGTCGCTAATAGGCAAATCATGTAGCGCTCATTTGCGACTGCTTGTGGAGCCATTGATGAAGTGCGCGTGTGTGTGTGTGTGTGTTGCACTTAAGTAGCTGCCACAAATTGATTTCATGCTGTGCGAGTCCATTGACCGCGTCCTTTTTAAGAACCCGCTGTCCGTGCTCTACTTTCGCCAAGCTGCATTGCATTGTACCCCCTCTCGGCAGGACAACAATGTGTTGCCGAGGAATGCAGGACGAGCTGGCAAAAGGATGTGCGTCTTGGCTCGCACAATTGCACCGCACACGAAAAAGCGAAAAGAAAAACTATTTTCGGTTCCTCGCCATTTTGCCTCAACTTGTTCGTGTTACCTTTCCATGTGTTTTGCCACAACTTATCCGAAATTCGACAGGCGCTTTTCCATCTTTCAGTTTTTGTTTAGTTTTCCCTGCGCTTCGTTTTGTTTGTTTATTTGGCTTAGTGGCTGGCGCTTTTCCCATTCTTGTTTGCGCTCTCCTCGCCTCTGTGCTTCTATTCTTTTTCTTTCCTTTTTTTTTTGGAGGAAAATGGATTTTCCACTGCATTGTTTGCGCTTCAACGTGGGCAACCCTTTCGGCTGGGAAAATGTTGGTCCAGGCAACAGCCAGCGGCAAAGCCATTGTGTATCAGCGAGAGTGTTAACAGAATGAAGACTGTGGCGATTCTCGGTTTCTCGTTCTGTTTAGAGTCAAAAAATGAAAAGAGAAAAATACTAAATTGTGGGAATTTGCACAATTAGAGCGTGTTGAGTGTTTCTAGGGGGGGAATCCGACGACAGATGCTTAAAAGAGCATTAAGTAGGGTCCTTGCTTGAAGGCACTGGAATTCCTTTGAATCTGCTTTGAATTGTGCTGAAAGTGAATTGTAACCACATCAGAATGATTTAATGCTTGAGTAACTATTATACAATATTTGCAGAGCTGATTTTGACATTACTGTCAATCTTTAAAGCACTCAATTGAAAATAAATATATATATGCTTATCTCAAAATGTGCACAATGTTTGATAGCTAGCTCTGTGGATTAAAGAATATTGCATCATAATAAACATAAATGCGGTTAATAGTTTAAGGATTTTCTAAAAGTAGAGCCCTGCTCGGCCGCCAGATGAGATGAAAATATTAAACGTATCAAGTTATTTAAAATATTTATATAATGTGTGAGCTCTTGCTAAGATATTTTAAACCTATACATGCATATTTAAAGCAGCGTTAAAATAGCTTCACGTTTAATTACATTAATTAACTTCGCCATTAACTTCGTTATTTATTTATGGCAATCTTGTCATTTAACATGGATTTTAATGCATATTTATAAGTCCACTATTTTTAACATACTTTAAATTCGTTTTGTTGCTTGAATATATAATATTTATCTGCAGTTTGTGGATCATAAAAGCTGACAGCAATAAAATAAATTGTTATTATACAACTGAAAACATAACACTAAAAACGAGCTGAAGGCCTAGTTGTTTGTACCCGTTTAGTTGTTATTACTTTTAGGATTGTATACTGAATTTAATGTTGTAAATACACAACTAAACTCAGAAACGAACCTGAAGTGAGAAAACGGATTTTGCATGTGTTTACATACTTATATACTACACTATATTAAATATAATTATGGCATAATTATCATGCTATTAAAGATTTGTAAACAATTAATTATCCTTTGTTTTCTTATCAAGATTGTATAAAAAAATAATAACAAAAATCTGGGATGGATTGTTACCACATTAATTGTGGTATTAAAACGAGATTAAAGACCTATCGTATCAAAGTCCCACTTATTGCAATGAAATCCCCAGCTCTGCAGATTCTCACACTAAAACATTCTCTGGCTATCAAAAAAGACTTCCTCTATCTCAGCCCGACTTCACAGCCATATTTTCTTTTATTCGTTTGCTTTAACCACAGGCGCATATAAAAACATTTTGTAACAAGTCCAAGTAGGCGGGTAAGCCCACTTGAATGGCGCACTTAATGGACCATCAGTCAATCAATCAATCGGGCTGTAAACGCCGCCAGTGGCAATCATTTGAATATGTAATCACAGTCGCTAATCGCGGCTGCAAATCAAATTGTGACTGCGACTTGTCGTTGCCAGATATGCAAAATAGTTGAACCAAAAACTGGCGAAACCAAATAGTGAGACCTGGGAGCTGGGAGCTGAGAGCTGGAAGCTGAGAGCCGGTTAATTAAATGCCGACAGTGGAACAACTTAATGAAGTGCAAGTGGCAGTCGTCAGCGATTCCTGTCGCCATTCAATTCCCGCCTGATTAATGGGACTTGCATTGGACCCGCTGCGAGTACCGAGTACGGAGTACGTACGAGTACATATTTAATTTAAATTTCGATACCATTATGGCAATCAGTGTGCGGGTGTGCGATTGTGCGCCGGAGCATGTCGAGGTCGAGGCGCTAATGAGGTTTTTCTTGCTTGGACTTGGCAACACTTGTGCAGTCGGTTCTCGAGAGATATGCGTAAAACGAGCGGTTGGAGACACCTGATCTACTTGTACGCCCCCAAGCAGCTGGCCGTAAATTTATGCGACTGGTCTCGATTTCAGTTTATCGCTTGGCAATTAGCCGCAATTAAATGCCAGCTATTTTGATCAGCTGCTGTGCACACAGTCTTTGATTCTTGACTTGCCGCAACGGCCGATGTTTCTACCTGAAACGCTGCTCAAAATCCACAAACCGGAAGTGCAAAACAAAAAGTCAGCAGCTCAGACTGCGGGCTGCGGCTCGTCGATATCGATATGAGCTAATAAAAGGTTTTAAACAAAAACAAAGGCAGCACATTCAGACCTTCCACCGGGGTCCAGGCAACTTCCCCCGTTCCGTTCAAGTGGCAGCTTCGCAGCGAATTTTGAGTCTGTGCGTGGCACAGATTTTTGAGTCGCGTGTTGTTTAATGCATTTTTGCACACTTGACTGGCCGTTACCTGGGCAAAGGGTTAGGGGGTTGTGCCTCAGCCTGTCATATGATTTATTTTTAATGGCCTCATATTTTTGCACAAACTTCGGGGCACATAAACTAGCATCACGTGCGATTGTTCGCGGTGCCCTTTCACTTTGTTTAGCAGTGTGTGCGTGTGTGTGTGTGTGTATGTTTTAAAACGCTGGATCAAAATTTTATGAGCTGCCAATTGGACAAATCGCTGGACTGTGAAGCATGAGCTGTGCGAAACTACATTATAAATTGAGGCCGAGTTATGTTTGTTAAGGGCGAAATTGATGCAGTTGGCTGAAATGCGAATGGAACTTGTGAAAGTAGCTAGATTTATTATTATGTACTCAATCTGCCGCTAAAAGACTTAAATTACATATATTGAAAGGTATATAAGTACTTGATGGGAATAACTTTTAAACTTAAAAAAACTCAGGGACCTTTTGATTTAGAAAGTTCGAAAATGAGGCATTTGCTGAAAGGAAAGGAATAAATTACAACATTATGCATGTTTGTAATTAAATTATTAATTTATATGATAATTATATGATCATTATTAGTAAGAAAATGCCTAACTATTTTATATAGCGCATGATGAAAAGAGACATCAGGAAGAAAATAAATTTTTTAATTATTCTCCTGATCAGCTCAGTTCAGCTCCTACCTATTTGGGAACCAAGGCAGGTCGGTTAGAAACAAAAGAAAAAGAAAAAAATAATTAAATAGATAAAAATTACCATAAAATGTATTATTTATGTTATTACATAAATACTTGTATGATATAGCAGACAATTTGAAGATAATTTAGTTGTTGAGCGATTCTTTAAAAAATTTTGAAAATAATTTCGTTTTTATTTTACAATATATACAATATAAACTATTTGGATATTCCTATTTTGCAGCAACTCCAACATATTCATCGAACCTTACTTCTTAGCTAGTCTCAACTAGAACAAGTGTGTAAGGTATGTATTCCCTTCTAAAATTGATCTACGCAGCCTAAAGAACTTCCTTTCTTAATGCAACCACAGCAAGTTGCAAGTGTTTTCCAACCATTTACAACCTCTTTGGGCATGTTCGCTTGTAACCCCAACTTGTCTGCAGTGCAACATAAATTTAAGGGTTGGTTTACAACCATTCAAAAATGTTCCAAGGTACGCATTTGGGAAAAACTAACCACAAATTTTCAATTTCAAAAGCATTCAATTTTCATATGCATGCTGCATAAAAAACTAGTTTTTCTTTAGCTTCTGAGAGGACAATTAAGAAAACCAACAGACAAAACCGACAGCTTCAAATTCAAAATTGTTTTTTTTTGTGTGTCTTGTATTTATTTATGCGCTTTATTTTCACTTGATTTAATTTTGACACGCACACACACAAAGAAAGTGGAAAATCTGTTTGCTAGACATTTGCATTTCATGTCAGTGTCAGAGTTCCGAATATCAAACCCCTCCCCTCACCCAAAGAAAATTGTTGACCTATTTATATAATTTTCTTGAGTTTTTACTTGAGCATTGAAATTTTCGGAACTGTTTGCATTCGGCTGGAAACACTTCATTCCGTTTCAGTTATCTTCTGTGCATCGACATTTCAATTTGTGACCCGAAGAACTCCTTGCAACAAAGGGGCCATGGGCTGTGGGCTGTGGGATATGGTTTATGTTTTATTTCTGGGTTGACTTGGGCTCAAACTCATATCTTGTCATTTAAATTTAGCTTGCTTATGGATTGAATTCCATGTTAAAGGTTAACGACTCGAAAATATTATCAAACTTATCTAATCTTTTTAATTAAATCTCAACGTATTTTATTTTAAAATAAGAGTTTAGTGCTCATAACTATTATCAAAATCAAGCAGTATATCTCTCTCCCTCTCTGACAGGTCGTACAAACTGAACTAATTGTTTACAAAATTTAAAAAAAATGTATATATGTACATGTATATATATCTGTTATCCTTTTGTGTTGTTTTTGGCATGCTAATGCGGCTTGTGTGTCTAATTGCGCGGATTGTGCCCCAGCACGTCAGCAAAATTGATGAACTTGCGTCAGTCCATCTGACAGTCGGAGTTCCTTTGCGCGTTGCCAACTCTTTTTTTAAGGGTTGTTTCTGCGCCTGTGCAGCACTCGTTTTAATTAAATTTTCTGCGCCTGCGCACAATTTTTTATTCATTATTCGGCATTTTACCAAGTTATCAATGTTGTCCACACGCCTCTTTCCATGAAGGTTGCCCCTGCGACAACCAGTTTTGACTAGCTGCGGTTTCTGTGCAACTTGTGGCTGGTCAGCCGGACTGCACCCACTTTGATGTCGCTGCCCCCTTTGTGCCAGCTGCTCTGAACTTGAAATCGGAGATGCCTCAACACTGGCATTAATCATTTTACTGCCAAACTGGCTGACAACTGGCGCTGTGTTGGGCTCAATCAAATATACAAATCAATAATTAATCAACTCTGATGCACATAAATCGAGAAATCATTTGCCAACACGCATAGAAACGGTAGGTTAAATTTACATGGCAATCCCCTGCGATTCCAATTTCGGGCTATGCAAATTATCCCGAGCACAGTGTAAAGTTACTCCAAAAAGGATAATATTAATACACAGCCAGACAACATAATCAAAGTAAACTGAACGGCATCGCATTTGCATACATTAATGTCAGAACAGCTTTCATACACATCTCCCTACCTATCTGCCAATCTACCTTTCTAGCTGCCTAATACTCTAACTCGCTACCTCGCTTTTTATACCCTTGCAGAGACAATTATGATTTCACAACGGAATGTGGAACGGAATGTGAACCACTCTGATTTTGATTATATTATTTTAGGCAAATTCTTAAACTGGACGATAAGCTTACTATGTGCACCTACTTAATCCTGAAAGTGTACTTTTGAAACCTGGCTGAGATGATTACAGCATACATTAATTTATATAGCTGCCATAGTAACACTCTGACGAATATTAATATTTTCTTACTTAATCAAAATCCTCCTACCACATCGTATTACTTTGATTATCACTCAGACAAGATACACTCAAAACAAAACGACGTTCTTAATTCAAGTACAATAGAATTCGTAACGCTTCAATCTTAATATAATATATCAAGCCGATTCGTTTTAGAAAATTTCTTAATTAATTAAATAAGTTGACGAATTAAGTCCAAAAATAATACAATTTTTTTGACTTTTACAATGTATCTGCTTGTGAAATAATTTAGAAATATATTTGAGAAATAGATAATATACTTCACATAGAAATTTTGCTTTTGAAATAAGAATATTGTTCTAAAGTTATGAAATTTTTTCATGACATAGTTTGACAAGCATTTAATTGTTGATCTTAGCTGAAGATCTGGTATCCTAAGCCTTTTAGAACGTAAGTTTGTTTAGGTCGGTTTTAGAACTGATAAAGAAGAAGAATTTAAAATCAAGATTGCTGCTATTTGGTTTATATAAAATACCACCAAAATCAAGTTACGCTTCACCAACAGCTTTTTAAAAGGTAATAAACTTGTGTAATATTTTTGCAAGGGTATATAATCTTCGACACTAGGAAGATGTTTGTGTTTTTTCCGGCTTCTACTTTGATGTTTGAGCTGCTTTGATAAAATTAGCGCTGGCTGCCATATAAAAGTCCAAATCTAAGCTAAAGGCGCTTTAAATTTATTATAATGATGTTTATTTTTTATGCTTTATGCTTTACTCATAATATCTGAAGCAGAATCAGACGGCTTAGATGAGTTTTCTTACGTAGGCGACTAGGGGCGGAGGGGAGTAGACACTGGCAGCTTATTGTTGTTTTTCATAGCATCATATTTATATTTGTTGTGTCGTGAGTTTTTTCTGAGCCGGTATGGGGAGTTATTAAACCATAAATAAGCAGGTTTACTTCAGAAGTCGCTGCGGAAAAGGAAAAGGAAGCAAGCCGGCAACTCGGCAAAGTCGGCAACTCGGCAATTTGGGCGCCGTTTTTAGGCAAATACCTTTAACCGCAAGGAAAACAAACTCAGGCGGAAATTATGAAAATGCCGAAATTGGCCACATCCGCTTTGGCAGGTCTTTTTGGGTCTGCGCTACCTGCGCAACATAAATACATATCGCATATTTTCTTTCAGCTGGAAAATGCTTCTTTATAAATTGTCGAAGCCATTTGCGTAGCATACTTTGAGGCTGCGGCTTGTGGTAGATGTTTTACGAGCTGGCTCTTAAAGAGGCATTTGCCAGTTTACTGTTTACTGTTGCACTTACCGGGCTGCTGCGTAATTTATCACAAAATGTGGCAAATGATGGCGGCTAAAGTCGCGCTGAGCTGCCACTTCAGCAGGTTGATAAATCATAAATCAAATTTGCCGCTGCTTAAAAGTTATGGCATATGCACTCAAAAGTTACGACTGATGCGTTCATTCAGCAGCCACGCCCACATGTTGGCCAAGAACAGCAGCTGCCGAAAAACAGTTGCCAGTTACCGGTTACCAGTTGCCATTTGGCGGTTGCCAAACATCAACCGCTAATGAAACACCGCAAACTACGCAACAAACTTTTTGGCCGGAACGCAAATTGGCAACATCAATTACCTGGCTGGCAGAATCGTCGACTCTCTCGACATATGCAAACGAGTTGTGCCCCAAAAAAGTTGTGTTACCCCCACCACCATTCCCACCCTCCCCTCGATCCCAATTACGCGCCTTTAGCACAGCCACTTTTACGCTCGAAAGTCAATTAAAAACTTTCGGTCAAGTGGCTTCAGCGCAGCTTTTGGTTGCTTTGCTACCCAGTTCTATGAATTCTCTTAGTTCTCTCAGCTCTTGCTGCGAGTCTCTTCAATTAATTTTATCACATGCATTCGATCAAATTCAATTAAAAGTTAAACACCCGCCGCGTACGTGGCAATTACTCAAACGCAAACTCAAACTCGGAACTAGGAGCGCAACATAAGCCTTGCTTTATATCAGCGCACAAACAGAGGTCCTAGTTGCCAACAGGTGGCAGTGGGTCGGGTGGCTGCGCACCAAGGACTCTGCACTGCGAAAAAAGATGTGTATGGTTCATAATATATTTTTATGTATTTCGTTTTTTTAGATAACTAATATTTCCAAATTTAAAAAGCAAAAGAACAGCGAATTAAATACTCTTGAAGTCTTGAATCATAATATATATTTTATAGATAAATATTGGCAATATTTTGCTTCTACAATAAGATTCATACTATATATTATTTATTTATGCTTAACTTTAAATAAGAAAGAACCACTCCGAAAGTATAAATGGATTTATAATGCATGTAGTTTTCCCACCATAAGTAGAAACAATCTTAATATTTTTTTTAACTACTATGAATAGAAGCAGGGTTAACAAATTTCTGGGAAACATGTATACTTGGGTCAACAATTTTTGCCATTCGCATTCTTCATGTGATTTCGTTGAGTGTAAGTTCTAGACGTGCCCATCAATAAAACCCATTACTTGACTGCTGGTTGTAAGTGTGGACCCCAAAAGTTGTCCCTGGGGAGCTGCTGCCAATTTGCAGCATGGCCCAAGAGCTGAGCATCCGTTTGTCTGTCAGTCCGTTTTTCTGTCCGTCTGTCGAACTGTCTCAATGTATCCTGCCAGCTACTTTTCAAATGGCATCGTTTCAAAAACTTGACTGGGCTGTAAAAGTTGTGCCCGCGCCAGGCAACTTGTGCGTAATTCAATGAACGACGTCCCCATCAGCGCCACACGTGAGTTGCCTCCCAATGTGGCATGAGTGAGCGGCGAGTATTGGGTACTCGGCGACGCAATGGCTGAACGAGTGACTGCCTGAGTGAATGGCAGCTGCCATCAACCCAAATGTGACCACATTAAGGTGCGAAGGTACATTATCAGCCAGGTCCTCAAACAGCTGCTCAAGAATGCAAACAGCTTGCGGCCGAATTGGGTCAAGTTGCCAAGTTTATTGCTTGACCCTGAAAGTGAAAGCACTTTAAGGTGTTGTACAAAAAGCCAACACTTCAAAGTTTGCAAAATGTTCACGCGAGTTGAAATACGTTAACGAAAAACAAATTTCAGGTTTTACTTATGGCCGAAAAAAAACAAACTATGCATTTCATAATCAAATCAATTGTCGAAATGCGACCAAGGTGGCATTTTGTTAACTTCAAAGGAAAAATGTGGAAAATTAACGGTGTTAAGTTTTAGCATAAATTTAAATAAAATATAACTGTTGCAGCCTGTCTAAATAAATGAAAGAAAAATGGGGTTTTATTAATGCCAAAACGTCCACTTCTTAATATAATTTACCAATGAAAAGTATCTTAAATTTAGTATTTTATACTTAACTCAAAAATTCAGATTACGAACGTGGGGACATTTTGCGCTGAGTGTAGAATCAGGAGGATCTAATATCAGCTACATAATTTGTTGTCCTTACTTTTATGTTAGTGTAGAACTAGATTACCAAGGTTATTATTTAACCTGACAAAGTTAAAGGCATATTTTAGTTAATTTATATTACCTAAACAAATACATTTTTTAAATCTGTTTACTTTTCGGCTGTTTCCTTATTTATTTTTGCCATCCTTTTGCCTGCTAAGCACACAAATCATTTTTCAAACTCTAAATAAGTTGCTTAAGCCTGGCGAATATGTAAAATATTACACAATTTTTCGCAACGAGTGTGGCAAATGTGACACTGTGCAGCGGCACAGTGGATTAGCATCCAGTTAGCTGGTCAACTGGTCATCCGCTCATTTATCATGCTAATGTCTCGTAGCTGCTACCTTCACATCATCATTAATTACCGGGTCGTATTGCTCTCCCTCTCCCTCTTTCTCTCTCTCTGTCTCAGTCTGGCTGCATTCTCCCCTCGGTATTGACTCAACAGCTAAAACATTTATGCAAACATCAGCAGACAGTAGCCGACGCAGAGTGGACAGTGACAGTGACAGTAGAGGATATCGATGCCGCCTCTAATCCTGCCGGCTCCAGCTCAAATCACGTGCAAATTAATCATCGTTCTGTGCGATTTGCCAAACGCTGCAAGTTGTTGCCCGAGTTGACAAATGATATGCCCGAAAAAAAAACAAAAGAAATTCGCTTTTCAGTTTTTCAGCTTTTTTTCCAGATTCAATTTGCATTTGGGATAATCAATCGTGGACTGGCATCGCCTGCCGGCTGTTGCTAATTTGCTGATAAGCAAGAAGCAGAAGCATTTGCATAAATTGTCTGAAATTGTGGCAGGCAAAAAGAGAGGGAGACAGTCTCGGGCAGACAGAGAGGCAGACATCGCGCGGCTCGCGGCTCGCGGCTCGAGTTGCGAATATGCCGAAAAGGGGGTTCAGTTTATTTAGAGGCATTTGGGGGGTGTTGGTTATGAATATGCCTACATTGTTGTATGGCTCGTTGTTGTTGGTGTCGTTGTTGTCACCTTTTTTGTGCGTGCGTCATTGTGCGGCATGACAAACATGGCAACTTACACGTGGCTTAAGTCAACAGCGGCTAAAAAAAAGTTTAAAATATTGTTGAGCACACAAAAAGTTTGATTGATTTGGGTTGCTGCTGTGCGTCCTTGTCCCGGGTTCGATCCATTGATTGATTTGCCTTCTCACTTATTATTTGGTATTTTTTTTTTTGCATTTGGATTAGTGCAAAATTTTTATGCGTTGATTGGTTATTTGATATTCATGGCGCAGCGGGTGTGCGGCATGAGAGGAAGAGACCGACACAGAGGAAGACGGAATAGCTAAACGAGAGCCGACGACGCGTGCCAATGGATTAATGTAATTACCGTTGTCGTAGGTTTTTGTCAAAGACCGAAGATAGATGATGCAAGGGGGGCCATCGACGCCGGCCTAGTGCTGTCAGCGAGTGAGCTAATCCAGTGTGGCCAGACCCAATGTAGGGCGGGTGTGTATTAAAATGTGTGAGAGTACACAAGACCCTAATGTGGCCCTTGAAAATGGGCTAAGATGTTGGTGTAAAGGTGTTGTGCAGATGTGTGTAAGAGCAGAGGAACAGATGCCTTGAATTTTAAAATATATATTCTTCTATGTCATGAGCAAATTTTTATAAATTATATTTTTTTGATAACTAGTACCATGTTTTTCATATCAATAAATGTAAATTTAAAGAAAGGTTTTTTAGCTTATCCCTGAGTTAACAGCGAGAGCTTTCAAATACTGTATATAAGTTGTATAAAGCAATCAATAGAGGGATCAAGAATATATCACCCATTTGATGCTACTCCCACTTACATTAAACTTATTGTAAGAGCTTAGGTCCGATTGGGTAAAAAGGGTATACTTGTATTGTGCAGATGATCCGGTTTAAAAGTACTTGGTTGATATAAAAGTATTTAAAAAAGAAAAAACAAAACTGCAAATCAATACAGATAAAGTAGCTGTGAGCAAAAGTTCGAAAAAAGGCCCAAAAATAATTGTATCTAAAACAGAAAAGTAACAAATATATGTAACAATCTTATTAGATACAAATGCTTGATGTTAAAGTATCTAGCATAATAATACATTGAATTTCTCTAACCGCCATAATTATGTCATTCTTCAAATATAAAAAAGCATCCCATAACCGATAATCTCCCTGGACTGATGTCTAATTGGCTCCGATAACAAATAGCGATCGACGTGAACAAACAACAACACAAACTAACCCACTAATAACTCCCATTAAACGTAACCAGAAACACACACAAATCAGCGCCAATCACAAAACGAAACCATCAATTACATCCCAAAGACAACAACAACAGATGAATAAAAGAGAGCACGCGGAAGTGTTTACAAATGTCAATGCAAAACCCGTCCAAAGCCAACAAATTGGGGAAAAGAGTGTGCCCTTCTCCCAGTTGGAGTTGGAGCGAGGGGGGGACAAGAGGTGATGGGAAAATGTTGCTAACCGCAGCTAAATCTGGTATTCCAAATGTAACGTGATTTCAAAAGTTTCTCATGTCAATTTGAGATTTGGAATCGGTTGAGTAAACGTAACGAAAATGTCAATACCATTGACATTTGTTCCAGCACTCGAAGCACAGCAACAACAGCAACAACAACAACAACAGCAACAACAAGCCAAAGGCCATTAGCGAGTGAGATGCACTCGGCGTGGATGACGACGTCATCGCGAGCGCCTTCACTTGATGTATTGTTTCAAGACATTTGATTTATATCACTCGCGCTGGAGGCTGCCTGCTGGTGTGGAGGCTGGGAGAGGGGGGCTGGGGCAGAGGGGCAGGCAGCTGGCAAAGCTGCAGACACAACGCATTTCTCCAGCTTGTCTGGCTGTGGCTGTGGTAATGAAACTCCAATCAGCGCTGGTCAGTCACAGCCACTGGCTCCAGACTCTTGTGTCTCTGCTGCTTTTCTCCAACAATGTGTGGAGTGTCTGGGGCAACATCAACGGCAACGGCGATTGCGTAATTCAGCCGAAAGTGGAGCAGCCGCCGCTGTCGCTGTCGCTGCCGCTGCTTTCTTTGCCCAGACTGTGTCAGTTTCAGGTCCCGCTCTCCCACTCTCCTCTCTCTCTCGCTGCTATCTACTTTTTTGACAACTGCATGATGCATTGCCCCAGTGGCCCAAAGTGGGTGAAAGGCTTCGCAATGCCTGCGCTATCACGAGTCTGTCTTAATTTACGGCTCGGACGGTTACGATAACAATTTGTCAGCTTAATGGCAGCGAAGGATGCGCGGCGACAAGTGGACGCCTCGGCCCCCCCATGCCCCTTGCCCACGTCCCTGGCGTCCTACTTGCCACATAATGACACGGAAGCCAGCAACAACGCACGAAAACGAAAACAACAATAAAAATAAAGAAAATGTTGCGTTTATTTCGAAATAATTGCGATTGCTCTGCTTCGCATTTTGAATGCACATTTCGTGACTGACAACAACAACAACAACAACAACGAGGAGCATTACAAATGCGACTACAAAACAATTAGAGCTAATTGTGCGAGCGAGACAGCAACACGCGTGCATAAGTGCAATTTTATGGCAGGCACTTTGGCAACTCTGTCACAGCTTTTAAATTCAGCTTATCTGCTCCGCCCCGCCGCGACACGCCCTCCGAGCAGCTTTAGCATTTGATCAGCTGATTGCCGCACTCACACACACACACACACACACACACACACCTTCTGATGTATATATATATATATATATGTTACATTTGCATAAAGAGCTTCAATCTGCATGCCAATTGACAAGCCCATGAGGCCGACGTTCCCTCCGCAGCCCACGCAACAAGCTGGGGCACCTCGGCCGTCGGAGCCATTCCGAATGTATTCATTAGTCGCATTGCCGGCATCTAGACACTGAATTTAACAACACACACACACATTGGCAATTACATGTCGTTGAATTTATGCTAATCTGACTGCAAGTCCCGGGGCCAACAACTGTTCGTACACTCCTCGCTGCTGCGGCTTGCATTTGCAGCTAGACATGAACGCGTGTCACGATCAGGCAGAATTAGAGGCCCCCACTAGATAATAGAAACATTATTAAAGCTTTAAATTTATTACTAGTTATAGTTGACAAAAAGTACAACTTTGACTAGAAGTTAAATTACAGTTAACTTGTCTGAAATGTTAAAAGTCAGCAAGCTAAAGCCACGCTTAGTTTCCCATCTTTTAGTTAAGATAAGAGCTCGTTAATTAGAACATACTTTTTTAAATACTTTTATTTTGCTTGGTGTACTTATTCTCTTATTAAATGCAGACAAAAAGTAAATTTTGACTAGAAGTTAAATTGCAGTTGCATTATCAGAAATTTTAAAAATCAGCAAGCGAAAGTCACGCTTAACTTTTTATCTTTTTGTTAAGTTAAGAGTTGCTTAACAAGAAGTTACATTTTATTACAACTTTTATTTAATGCTCTCTGATAAAATGTTCACGCACATATTCTAAGGTTTTAACGTAAAATAACATGAAAGTAAAACTGACTTAAGGTTTATATAACTTTTAAGTTTCCAATCCAATTATCAGAGAATATCTTTTTAAGGTGTGCATGAAATAAAGTACTGCTTATTAAATATTTAACAGATAGCGTTAAAAACTTTGCAGCTAAGTAAAATAAGCTGACAAGAGCAATGAAATTACATGTGTTAAAGTGACAGTTATTTTTTTCACACGAACTGAGAAATAAAATAAAATAATATCTTAGAAATAAATTGGTTTTCTCGTGAAATTTTGGACTTCGTGTTGGACACGTTTTCATCTCAAAGCTGCTGTAATCAGCGAGGGACAACGTCAACAAGTTATGTTCAATTACGCCACTCAAACTATGTGTATGTGTGTGTGAGTGTGTGTGTGTTTGCGAGTGTAACTCGGCGCGATCTGCGCATTCGCATTTGTTTGGCACATGTTTTCATTAATCTTGCTTAGAGCCCCGCCCGGAGAGAGGTGGAGACTGAAAGATAGCCCACATGGAAGCCGGCGCTGGGGCTGGGTGCTGGGGCTGGGCGCTGGCGATCGAGATTCGGGCTTTGAGAAATGATGATGGCGGTAATCAGGGCATGTGCCACAGCCAGGCGAGTCAAGGTTAAGTGTGGACACCTCTGGGGGATTTCTGCGCGGTTTTGTTATGACTCATAAACAGACAAAAAATCATTTGTTTTCACAGCGTTAAGGAAATAAAGTGGTTATAAAACGGCAAAAGAAAAGACACAAAAGCCGTACCACAAGTCAAGGTCGAAATTAATGATAAATGGGTATTCTGAAATCAGTCAAAGCAGAACAGAAGACAAAAAGTGATTTCATAAAGCAGACAAACATAATTTAATTAAATCTCAACATTTAGTTATCGGCTAAGCAAGTTGGCGAACCCCAATTTAAGCCAAAGTAAATACCCTGTACTCATTAACGCAAGGCTTAAAATGGGTATTATAAGCACATGCCCAAGCATGTAACGGGCTTTCTTTATTCTCAGCTTCAAGTCAATTTTATATACATTCATTGACTTTTTAGGTTTACTTTGCTTATTCGAATCAGCATCAGTTGTTTTAATCGATCGATAATAATATTTATTATTATTATTATTTAATATTATCGTTTATAAGTGGCATGAGGTTAAGCCCTAAAACGGTAAATGTAAGTAATAAATATAAATATAATATTCTAAAGAATTTTACAATTTTTCTAATGTCATTCCAGTTAATTTCAAAATACTCCAATTAATATATTTAAAAGTTGCAATATAATTGAATCGACAATTGATAATCGTTGATCAAATTGATAATCATGACAGTGCTAACTCTCGTCAATCGAAATTATTGCTTATGGCCATTATCGATGGGCCATATGTGCGATATGCAGCTGAATACAGGGTATTAGCTTGTCAAGCTTGTCAGCCTCGACTAAACCATGCCTACTTACGTATTTTTTTATATCGCTGTCTAATTCAATTGTTGCGGTATCTGTGGCCCCCGTTGATTGTTTGCTCAGTTCAATTGTTTGCTCGATAATTTTTGGCCGCATCGCATTGCACAAATGCCATTTAAGTTTAACCTTTTCAGCAGCCGCTTTCGATTGCCGCCCCGAACCCCGCCCGTCCTCACGTCAGCACACAATTTGGCTAAGCTATGCAAATTTCATGGCTAACAGCGGCAGCCAAAGCTCATCGGGCAAAAGCCGGCAATTGAATCCGCTGAAGCGGCATTCAATGTCTACCTGCCCAATTCCACATCGAAATCCAAATTCAATTCCCATTTAAAACTGGCTGAAGAGTTGCCATTGAGTATGACGCGATGGATGACGACGACGCCGAGGCTGGAAAATCGCAATATCATGTTGTTTAGTATCATTAAAGCACTTGATGGGCGCCTCTTTAGGGGAGGGGGAGTGGGGTTACCCCGTCGCTCAATGCTACAGATTTCAAGTGAGCCAACAATGGATGCCATATCGCAAAATAACTACGGCCCCTTCAATGGTACCCAATGGGCATTGTATGCAGATCGCAGTTAAAGCTAAAACAACAACAGTTACTTGACTGCGCCGAAAATACAAGAGCAACAACTACAACGACAAAAGGGTTTTCGTTGTTTCATGGAGTAAATGATATGCTACCGCTCGGCAAAAACTTAACTATAGAGCAAAACAGTTTGGGGAGTGCCCAAAAAAAAAAGAAGAAAACCAAAAATAATAAAAGCAAAACCGTTGCAGTCAGGTGTAACCGACTGCGCAATACTCGTCCACAGTAGAATAACAGCATAAAACAGTTAAAATAATTTATTATCGTTTTAGGTGATCAGAAAACTGTCTGCCTAAATTTCGTGATTATAGCTTTACAATTATGTGAGACATTTATTCTCTCGTGTTACCCGCCCGATTTGCCACGCCCCCAGTGGTCGTATTCAAAAGCTTTTTGTTCGACCTTTTGAGGAGTCATTAGTAATCCATATGAAAAAACTTGTGTACCTAGCTGTAAAGCTGAGGAAGATATATGGATTTTATTGAATTGCCACGCTCACGCCCAATGGGAGTAGCCAAAAAATCGTATCACTTTATCTGACGAGGGTACACATGAGTATATAATCCAAATTTCATATAGCTATAACTTCAATAGCCGCTAAAAAGTGCATTCATACTGGCAGACGGACATTGTATAAAAGCAATATACCCTTTACACTTCGTGAACGAGTATTAAAATAATGGTTTTGGATAGTTCAGTAATCGATATACGATAGGTTTTGCTCAAAAACTGGGAAAGTTTCGGCTGCTTGACATTCTACGCCAAAAGGCTTTCAATTATCGCCGCCAACAGCACTTAGCACTTGGCACATTCTACTGGAGATCGGTTTGATTGCCGGATTACCATATGCAGGCACTAACAAGTTTTTTCCTGCCCATTTTGAAAGAGTTGTGGGGGATATTTTTTGCGCAAGCGACAACGTCGACAGAATCCCGCGGCGCATCGCACAAATTACAAATTTTGTAATTGCCAAACAAAGCGAGCTACTTTGAAGACTTGGCGCTGAACACAGAGCAGGAGGCGGCGGAGCGGCTGAAGGTGGAGATGTAGCAGACTCGACTGTGCCGTGGATTCACACAATACTTTGAGGCAACAGCGAAAGAAATATAAAAACGAGCCAAATTATAGCAGATACGTGTACGAGTTCGGAGCTACGTGCACATTGTGCAAATAGCTGACAAAATGCAGGCGAAACAACTCCAGACATGAGACTGAGAGTGGCACACAGACCTAGAGATGGGCTCGGGTCGTGATTTATTCATTAGGGGCGTAAAAATTCAAAAAAAAAGTAATAAAAAACAAGAAATTGTTAACGCTGGTGGCAAACTTGATCATTGCTTTCAGCTGGGCTTTCTAACAAGCCTAGTCTAACAAAGAAGAGAAAAGTGGCGAAGAGTTAGAGCCTCTTGGGAAAAGCTATGTTTTAAATTTTAATAGCACGAAAGCTGGTCTTCCTCAATTCAAATAAAAATAATAGTACACGCTAGTGACGAAATAAATTTAGACGTGTTTTTAAAGTCTTAAAGGTGACAAACTATTAAAGCAGGTATAATTAAATTAGATGCGATGCTTGTATCGAAACTTTGTGCTTGTAGATAAATGCTTAGCATTAGATGTGTTTGGGTAGGTTATTTCAAGCTGATTCGACTTTGAGATAAACTTGCATCTACGCTAGATTTGAACCAAAAAATTAAGAGCACGCACATAAAACTATATTAGAGACATCAGATCCATCCAGCTCTACTCAGGAATAAGCTCTAAACTAGGAGTTAAAAAATACTCCAAGCAACATTTAAGGATAAGTAAAAAGGTATGTGTTCAATTGTTTTAAATGTAATTTGTAATTATTCTATTCTTTTCCTTTGAACTATATTTGCTTACCCAAAGTACTGGCATGGCTCGTGTTGTATTTGGTTGGGAATTAGATTTAAACGGCACCCGCCCATCTCTAATCCAAGACCAAAGCCGGGAACCCGCCGTCATTTTACAATTCCAACTCCGACGCAGTCATCGGAGGGCAATTACAAAGTCGCGTTGCGAAAAGAGCACAAATGCCGAGCGATCACTTGCTGCGGAAAGAGGCACCTAAAAGCCATGTGATTAGGCCAAAAAGCAAAGCTCTGCTGGCGGGCCCCTTGGGGCCGATGTCGATGTTCGTGTGTTGGCCAAATGCGGAAGTTGCTGGCAAAATGGTATCTTTGTTTTACAACTGTATTAGGCAGCAAGGTGGGTCAATTGCCCAGATGTGGTGCCAACCGCCACCCACCGCTCTCGTTGGAGCCGCCGCAGTTGCGGGCGTCGTGCAATTACGCGCACCACCCGCTGGCATTGTGTGGTGCTCGTTGTGATATTTATTAAATGAAATCAAAGGCAATCATAAATAAACTCAAACTCGTTTGACCACAAAGCACAAACGACAACAACCACATACCCAGATATTTATACTTAAATTACAGATCGGTATGTAAAAAACGTGCAATGCGAATTGCGGGCCAGCAAAAATGTAAGCCACGGATTCAGATTCGCTCTCCAAGTGGGAGACGAAAACGAAGGCACTCCACTGCCTTCGTGGGCTGTGGAGTGTGTTGTGAAGTGTGTGGATCGGAGTGAGTGTGTGTGTGTGTGTGTGCCTCAGATGATTGGCTCCGTAAGTGTGTCTGTCTGAGAGTCGGGCTCTGTTTCTGACTTTAACTTTGGCTTTGGCAATGCTATCGAGTCCGCGCCCGCTATAACGTTAATGTAATTGTTGCAGTGACACTGACACCACCCCTGCCGCCACCTACGACTCCTACTCCTCGTCAATGTGGACATTACTCATTCAGCTGAGCTGCGCGCCAATTCAATTGAACGCGAAAAGCGAGCGTACGAAGTTTTTTATCGGGCACCAAGCAAAAAATGCGCTACACTTTCTAGGGCATATTGGTTTCATGAAAATAAGTGGTAATGAAGTAGTAGTTATGCACAGATAATTATACATAAAGTAAGTAATAAACTAAAATCTATTTATCATAGATTAAAATATTAGAATATAAATGCAAAGAGATAATCATTTATTTTTAAAAGTGATTTATCGTCTCCTATCATGCCATAAAAATTAATAAGACTGAAAAACCGCCTAGTAGCATACATATAATATAACATAAAAATATATAAATATAGTTAATAAAAGATTGTTTCAGAACTAATCATCTGCAACCATCCTCATCTTTTTTATTTTAATATTTTTTCTAATCTTATTTGCTTTGTAGATAATAATTTTTATTTAAATTCATTTCATTCTATTCCGTGGATGTCATATGAATATTTTCACTGCATATTTATATCAGCTTTTATTTTGTTATTTTTCTATATTTCTTTTTTTGCTTTTAATTATTTATAATTATTTTTTATATAAATGCAGACTCCAAAAATATTCTGACCTTGATCAAATCTATTTCTCACAATTTGACCAGCATTTAAAGGTAAACTTTTAAGTTAATACATATATCAAAATACTAATTAAGCGATATATATATATATATATTTTTTAAGCGCATATCTCACGTGCAACTTTTGTTCATCCCACAGTGTTTAGCTTTCTCCAGTTTTATTTTACCAAATTGGCATCTCACTTTTTCAAACCATTATCTCCGTATCCTTCCTGTTTCCTCCCATATATTATGTTATAGGCCGCCTCTTAAATCTCTTTCGGTTTACGACTATTGCTGCCATTCATCGATTCCTCCAGCGCGTGCAGCGTCTTTCCTGGGTCGCCTTCACTCTGAACTTTGGCGAGATAATCTCAAGCTGTAGCTCGTGCTGCACACAACGTCGCACACTTTTCAGTTTAAGTTACGGTTGCAGTTTCTGTTTCAATTTCTGTTGATTTTTAATGTAATTTTTTTTTTATTAATTTTTTTTCTGCCTCGATTTTTATGATCCAGTATTTACAAGCGTGTTTAATCGTAATCGCGCCACAGCCACAGCAGCTCGCACAATATGAACAACGTTTTTTTCTTGTTGTTGTTACTCACAATATGTTGCTGTTGTTGCTGTTGCCGCTGCTGGTGTGGTAGCTGTTGCTGCTGCCTTTTTGCATATTTCTCTCGGCTCAATCAATTCGCTGTTGATTTTTATTTCAGTTTCCCACTCATTTGCATTTACCATAAATTCAATTAAAGTGCCCCGTTGCCGTCTTTTTATTTTTATTTATTTTTACTTCCAGCTTGTAGTGCTCTGCACCTATTTTATAGCACTTTTGCAGCTCCTTTGCATCTCTTTTACATCTGTGTGACTATTACAGTTTTTGTGCTTTTGCTTTCTTTGTCTTTCTTGATTTCTTTGCTTCTGGCCCGTTTGAGAGCTCGTATTATTTGCACGCTTTTAATTCAAATTCAATTGCACAATTAATCATGCGCTTGGTACACCTTGGCACACACACACACACACACACACACACACATGGAAATTCACTTTTCGGATTTTCCTTGTGCGTGCTTTTCGCTGTTCGCTTGAAGTTCAACGGAGCGTATGAGCGATTTTTACTTGTCTCTGCTTGTTGTTGAACTCTTTTGTGTTAATTAAACGCTTTAATATCGCTGCGCTTTGTTGACGCTGTCATAACTGTACACACACACACACCCCCCAGCTACACACACACACCCACCTAGCATAAACAATTGCATTTTTAGTGGCGTTCCGTGCAAAATGATTGATTTGATTTCTCAGTTGAGCCCGAGAGTCAAGAAACGCGCAACGAAGCAACAACCCAGCAACAACAGCAACAACAACAACTAAACAGCCAACGCACAATGGCAAACACATTATTTATGGCGCTCAATGAGCTCCAAGTGCATGAAATTTTTATTATTATTTTATTTTGGTTTTTTCTTTTTAAATACAACTCAAGTATTTTTCAATATCTTTGCGCAGACTCTGTGTGGAGTCGTTTGGAGTCGGTGGCTTTAAGGTGCGTCGCGTTCGTGTTTTGAATAGCGGAAATTCCACATGAGCACACACCAAAAAGACAACCGCCTGTCGCAGTTGCAACAACAAATGCAGCCAGGCACCAGTTACAGCTACACATACACAAAAAGTATCTCACAGATACGCGCGCCAGCTCTGTAGCTATGCAATAACATTGACATTTAGAATGCAGCTCGCACTGAACTGAACTGAACCATTCATAATTGCAAATCTCTGCCATAAAAGCTATGAAAATCAACAGCCGAACGCACCGGACACCAGAAAGTGCACACAAATCTACAAATCCACTAACCTTGTGGCCCCGACCATAAAAAATTGCGTATCGATTCCGTCGTTTTTTGACGTCTTTTGGTTTTTGGTCGTTGGTCGTGCTCTGAGCCTGATTCAAGCCAGAGTCGTGCACTGGCCGGGGCCAATTACAGTGCACTTGCCACTTGCCCATGGAGGGGGCCAAGATGCCGACCACGACCGCAAATTGAAACTGTAGCTGGGTGGAGGCAGTGCTCGTTGGCCAAAGAGGGAGTGGCGCATAGGGGCGGGGACGAACAGCGCGTGGTATGCGACTGAAATCAATAAGTACATCGTCAGGATGAATAAATCTTGGGCATCAGAGTGCAATTGAAATGAAACACTTATTAAATCAATCATTGAACTAAGCTCTAAATGATTGAATTTTATTCGCTTATGGATATCCGATTAGATGGTGTAGATAAGGTTGAGATCAACTGGAGACCCAATAGATATAGATATAGATATAGATATAGATATAGATATAGATATAGATATAGATATAGATATAGATATAGATATAGATATAGATATAGATATAGATATAGATATAGATATAGATATAGATATAGATATAGATATAGATATAGATATAGATATAGATATAGATATAGATATAGATATAGATATAGATATAGATATAGATATAGATATAGATATAGATATAGATATAGATATAGATATAGATATAGATATAGATATAGATATAGATATAGATATAGATATAGATATAGATATAGATATAGATATAGATATAGATATAGATATAGATATAGATATAGATATAGATATAGATATAGATATAGATATAGATATAGATATAGATATAGATATAGATATAGATATAGATATAGATATAGATATAGATATAGATATAGATATAGATATAGATATAGATATAGATATAGATATAGATATAGATATAGATATAGATATAGATATAGATATAGATATAGATATAGATATAGATATAGATATAGATATAGATATAGATATAGATATAGATATAGATATAGATATAGATATAGATATAGATATAGATATAGATATAGATATAGATATAGATATAGATATAGATATAGATAGATATAGATATAGATATAGATATAGATATAGATATAGATATAGATATAGATATAGATATAGATATAGATATAGATATAGATATAGATATAGATATAGATATAGATATAGATATAGATATAGATATAGATATAGATATAGATATAGATATAGACATAGATATAGATATAGATATAGATATAGATATAGATATAGATATAGATATAGATATAGATATAGATATAGATATAGATATAGATATAGATATAGATATAGATAAACTTACATCATTACTACTTACATACATACATATATAAATATGACATTTAAATATAAAATTTAACGAGGAAAGATCTTAAGTTAAGATATTTGCCAAGCAACTTCCTAATAAGCTGTCAAACATCCTCCAACTATTCCAACATTTTAAGCTAAACATTTTCGCAATGCCCCCCACCCGACTACCGAACTGCGCAACATTTTTTCGCAGCGAAATATTTTTGAAAAAAACGAAACGTAAAACGTTCTTTGGCAGCATGGAGGCACGCTTCGAACATCGTAGACCAGACACAAACAATGCAGTAATGACCCACTCTGCCGCAGGCAGGCAGGCGGCGCACAACAACAGCCACATATGTTTGATAGAAAGATGGCATCATAACTTAAACATAAACGTCACCATTAAAATATTGGCAACAATGCCCAAAAGCAGCTTCAAGTGCCCCGATGCACTTCGCCAGGGGGGTGGCGGGCGGCGCAGGTAAACACAGGTAACTCAGGCGGCTAACACAGTGCACCACTGACTGCGCCGATGGCAGAAACGATGCCAAGTCAATAGAAGCGCAGCAAACGCGTCTCAAACGACGCCTTAAGAGAGTCCAAATGCGAACCAGTTAAGAGCCGAGTCAAAGAGACAAAATGCCAGAGTTAAAGCCAGTCTGAGAGGCAAAGTCAGTTACCCGACTCAGATCCACTTAGCCGGCCCCAGTCGGTTGGGGCGAGCGAAAACGAAATCAAACTGAAACCGAAAGTCAGACCGAGCTGAACTCTAAGCGAGGCCCCAAAGCGGCGCCACTTCAGCCAAAGTCGAGTCACGGCAGTCTCTCTGCGTAGAGGAAAGAATAACAAATATCAAAGAGATATCACAGCTGCAGTCGCAGTCGCTGCTGCTGCCGCCGCCGCCGTCGCTGTCCGCGTTGACGTCTGCGTCGGCTGCGCATGCTCATTTTTGGCGTCTTCAAGCAAATCGCCCAACTGGCAAAGGTTTCAGTCGTAATTTTGGCAGCCGAACGTGCGGAGCTTTTGGCCAAAAACGCGCGTGCCGATACAAACAACAGAAACAACAGCAACGGCATCGAGTCTAATTACAACAAGTGCGTAGTGTGAGTTAATGCTATGAATACAAATATTAAAAAGAAATCAATCAAGTGAACTTCTTAAATAATTCATGAGTATTTTTTTGTTGTTGTGCATAAATATTGACAAAGTTTAAACAAAAGTACTTCAATCGTTGATATTAACACCTAAGAGCTCAACTGAAAGTGCGAATAATAAAAATACACAACTGTTTGGTTAAAGTTACAAATGTATCTTTAAGTGTGCTGCATGTGTATCTCGTAAGTTGTATCTGGTTAGCGTGCAAGGTTCAAATGCACGGCAAACACTTGCCAAACTCAACTTTTTTATGCAAATTATGACTTTTGTAATTATCGCACTACAACTAACAACAACACACAACAACAAATTGTGGCTGCAATATGCAATCGGCAATCGACAACACAAAAAATAAATAAATAATTATAATAACGACTTGAAAATATTTGAAGTTTGCGCTTTTAATTAAATGAAAAAAAAATTGCAATCAAATTTGATTAACATATAACATGGCAGCAAACATGGCCAAAACCAACAACAACAACAGCAACAGCAACTAGTACTCAAACTTGGGCACTCATTCAATTCAGTCGGCCGAGCGAACCGCAGAAGATCCAAGACCCCAAATCTAAAAACCAAAGAAATAACTAAAAGCGTGGAAAAGCGTCAAGTGTGAGGTTCTCGTGTGATCTGTGATCATTATTGCTTATGAGCATATGAGCACTCTGAGTGCACTGTGAACAGGTCCGCAAATCTGGTAGCTGCATTAATTACAAATCTATTTAAATGAGTCTGACAGCCCGAGCAGCAGGTGAGCAACAACCTGCAAAATACGACCGAGTGCTAAAGATGATCGTTTTAAGTGATGTCGCAATTCTGGTGCTGATTGACACGGCAACGGATTAATCTTGAAATGATAATGAGATGCAATTCCTAAGAAGAAGCAAACTCAGTAAAAAACTTGGACAAGTTGATTATGTTGCGATGCTTAAGTCTCGCGACTTGCTTGGGTTGCATTTAATTTGAGCTTAAAATTGAATATTCTTGATAGAAGAAACTTAGCGCGAAGTAAAATAGAAGACTAAATAAACAATTTTGAAATTATATCATAGCAATTAGTAAAATAATTAATTTTTTATATGAAAGCTGTGTTGGATTTTAGGTGTTGTTTTTATATATTGATGATAAATGATTTTTTTTGTCTGTTGAGCAATAAACTTTGATTGACTGTGTAGTCGAAAAGAATGAAAAGGTGATTTCATATAAATAAAAACATATGATATCTCTTGATCACTTCTTGGTGCTATAACAAAAGCAAAAAAATAAAAAAAAACACAATAGCTGAAATAAGATCTGGAAACAGACATCAAATAATTATATGATTTTTAAACGTACAATTGAAAATGATTTTAATTAAACAATTCACATTCTTCATGAGTGGATTTATTTATTTTTATAGATTTACATTTCAAAAGCACCCTTTGAAAAATACCTGTGGATTGCCTTCATTACTAAAGCATATAAAATTGATCAAGTAATAGAAAAAGAAAAAGGTAATAGTAATAGAAAAATGAAATTGATTATCTTTATGATACCATAAATTTGTTTTGATTTTCTTCATAAAGGATTAATAATTTAAATACTACGTGCACATAGATTAAAAACACAAGAATTTCATTAAAAAATTTATTTATGTTCCAATTATTGAATTTTATATTAAAAAATGTATTTTCACAAGTGTAATTTATAATATTATCAGTGAATATTGTAAATTGCAGTTAACAGAATAAGGAATTTATCACATTAAAGCGTAAAGTTCTGTCATAAATTTAAATTCAATTTAAATTTTCCAATGAATATTGTATGTGCTTCCCATTTCTTTGGTATTGAATACCATTATAAAGCCATTTGGTTATTAATTTGTGATGCTCTGTTCAAGTACTTATGATAGATTATGGAGTAGGTATTTCACATTTGATTACTCCCAATGCAGTTCACCTCGTAGTCAGTCACATTGCACAGTGCCCGACAATGATCGATCACACCTCACTTCAGCTCAGTTCACACACGAGTTTGTAGGTCGCTTTTCTCACCCCCAAGTGCAACATCCTTGGCATACTCTATCAATTATCGATTATTCACTGCCATGACGCATCGCAACTGCAGTTACTTCACACACACACACAGCCACAACGGGCAGAGATACAGACAACTAGCAAATTACTTTACAAAATTGTAACATGCACAAATATGACCATAGTCGTTTGGCTGCCATAATCCACAGAGCAATGCAACCACACAACAACAACAATAACAACAACAAAGACAGCGACACAGAAAACACATCCACCCGCTGCTGGGGCAGCTGGCCTCAGTTAGCTCTATGGTAACTCTCTCAGGTCCCCGCGCTGATGGCTCTGAGCAGTTGGCCAACAGTGGCGAACTGTGGCCGGCTGTGGTGGTTCACCTCGCACATCTTGGCCAGCACATGGCGATACTGCTTAAATGTTTAGACGGCGTTACGTGCTAGCGAATACAGCTAGCCAAACAAAATCAAAAACCATAAACAATTTATTTAACAAAAATAAAAAATAACTTTGAACTGCAGTTGCACTCGGCTACAGCATCAGCTATGGCTAAAGTTTGCTTCTAGCGCAGATTACAGCCACAAAATGACTTAACTTATAAGCAGCTCAATGCCTGCTTGGCATTTGCAGTTGCTGTTGTTGCAGTTGCAGTTGCTGCTGTTGTTGTTGTTGTTGTTGATGCCGCAACAAGTTCGTGTAATCAATGCAATTTAGTCGCTAGCCATGTCAGGAATGTGGTGCATAGGTCGACTGCCAGTTAGCCAGCATGCGAAACACGTCTCGTCCGAGTCTGATTCCAAGTCTAAGTCTGACGTGTGAATAGACCGCCAGAATAGTGTTGTGCAATAGATCGAGCATAGATTGAAGATTGCACTAACCACGTATTCGCGGCGTCCACTTTGTGGTGCATTCAGGCGTAAATTCATTGCTCAAAGGTGTTCTAATGGTTGCCCAAATGAGCCCCCCAATGGGCCATTGTACGACGTGTACATGGTAGCACTAATACTTCACTATTTAGATATTACAAAGTAGATATTACCCACTATTAGACTCAGCTACAGTTACCAACTGGAGGTGAGAGGCGCCAAACAAGTTACGATTGCCAATTCCCAAGAATTTGCCGACGAGCCGTATAGACGGCTTAGAGAAACTTGTTGGGCGGTTATACGAATAGGTTCTATTGGCCGAGCAGGTGAGCAAACTTAACATTTGTTTCGCCTCTTCAAAGTGCCTTGTTAAGCATTAAGCCCATGTTTGTAGTTCTTTATCTTTCTCAAAATCCAACTGATCTTACGCATTCTTATACAAGAAAAGTTGGTAACAAAATACATTTTAAACCTACAAATTTAAATTCAAATTCAAAAGATTATTATTCTCGTTCACGAAGTGAAGAGAGTATATTAGGTTTATGCAGCGCCCGGCATGCTCAACGAAACTGGGAATATATTCTCGTCAAATGAAGTGTTAACAACTCCGTCAGTTTTAAAGCTAGAATGAACATGCATTAAAAAAATATAAAATATATGCATAACTGAAAATAAATTGTTTTTTAATTTGTTGGTAAAAATAATTATACAACTGCTCGTTTAAAAAAAAACTATTTTTTTCAATTTTAAATTGCAAATTGATATTTTTAATCAATTGTGGCTGTCGCAATTTGTATTGACAGCTTTGTCAAAACTGATCCGATTTTAACTTCGATGGCATTCTTGTTCTCTTTTCTCTCTCTTTTCGGAATAAAATATTATTTTATAATTGCAAGTTTATATTACCTTAATTTTATTTCTCAATAAAAAATAAAAAATAGAACGCAAGCATCGAAATGTTTTTAAAAAACTGTCTTATTTTAGAAATATAAAACCAAAAATAATATGAGCAGATAAAGTAGACAAATCTATTGTTCCTTATTTTATGGCTTTTTCTCTTCGCTGAACTCCCATCAATTTCTCTGGTTCTGTGCTTTTGACCACTTCAATTTATTTATTAATATTTATAATTATAGTTAGGCCATTCTGTGACTCCACTGCATATCTAAAATAAGATCTGACAAAATGAAGTATAATAAAATGTCCATTATAGGGCTCACTTAAACATAATTTGAGCTTTGTAATATTTTACAACACAGCACATTTCCCAGATGACTTAACCGTCCGGCCACAAAGTTTTCCCCCGATCACGCGCATCGGGCATTAGTTAAGAGTTGGCTTGTGTGGCAACTGCGGAACCCATTTGCCCGACCACTGACAGCTTTATAGTTCGAACGTTTAGTAAGCTGCAGCACACGTAATTGCACTGTTTGTGCTGGGCTACACCCATTTGCGCCTCAAGGCGACCCTAAAGCAAGGTTCTTCGAGGTGCTTGGCAAGCCGTCAATTGCCATTGTGACCTTTTGAAGTTGGCCACAGCTTCGCAAGCAGCTGTTTTCTCGCCACACAACTGACCTTAGCAAATCTCCAAGCCAAATTTATAAAGCTGCAAGCGATGCTATTAATAACTGCCCATCGGATTTTGCACAGTGCATTGAGAGGGGCCAAAGAGTGGCGGAGTGGAACAGAGCCGAGATTCGAGAGCTTTGCTGCAGCTCATTAAGCGAGCAACGAACGGGCAACAGCTGTCGGCGTTGTTGTTGTTGCTGTTGTTGTTGTTGGTGTTGTTGATTTTCGCTGTTCGTTATTGTGGCTGTCTCTGGCTATGTTCCTGTCCCGCTCCCTGCCCAAGCCGCAGCTACTCGGGGGCACTTGAGCCGCACTTTGCAACGCCAGGGCAGACAGGCAACCAGCCAAGACGCGACTCTAAATGAAAACAAAAGTGAAAAGGTCAGCAGCCAGGCAGGGAATCGAAACCAAGACGAAGACGCAGTTGAAGAGTCTGTTGAAGATGAAGCTCCAACACTCAGCCAAGTGTAGCCGCTAAGCTCAAGCGATTTGCCAGCTATACCCTTACCAGAAGTATCACAACTCTGCCAAGGAGTTGGTAACAATAAAGCTGAAAACTGGAGAATATAAAAGTCTATTCAGAAGATAATAATGTTGAAATCGAAATATCCGAGGAAGGCTGTATTTTAGCAGTTTAGTCAGTTTAAACTAAAGTTGTTTGCCTACCTATTATAATAATAAGTTATTATAATAATAAGTTAATAAGGCTCTCCCATGCTTAGAACTAAAATTAGAACTGACCAGTATGAGAATAACACTTTGAATTGTGTTAAAATTATCTCTGCTTTCATTCAGATGTGGAAATCCAGAACAGTTACGTAGATAGATAAGTTGTAATTGTCAAAACAAATGTGTTTTGTTTACCCCCTTAAAGCTACCAAATTGTCTATACTTACCTAATTCTCTATACGCCTTGTGAAGATCAGAACGCACTAATGGATTCTAGCAAACACTATTTATATATAAATTAAAAAAAAAACTAGTAGAAATAATCTGAGAGATATTTTTCTAAGCAAGATCCTCGATCTTAAGCTCTACTTTGAAAAATCTTTTAAGTATAATTTCTGAGCAACATCTTAATAAAACAAATAAAAAATTCTTAGTGCAGTCTTCGCAAAATTCGATGTCTAACTTCACAGGGCATTTAAGTAACTGAATAATGAATCCCAGCCAAGTGTAGGAACCTAGCATTGCCTTATTTGTAGGCCATATAATCGAGTGGTATTTTAAAATATGTCTGATAGTTTTAACCTAAATTTTACATAAATAATAAATACGAAAAGTTGCCAGTATATATTTATATGCACTCCCAAACTAAAGGTATTTTACCTACCAGTGGACAGCATTTCTTTCGTTGAACATACTGGACTCTGAAATATCGAAATGTGTTCAAGAAATTTTCTTTAGAGAAATTACCTGTTGCTTACGCTTCTCCTAAAAACCTTTATCGTCTTTAAATAATATGCATAGTTAGTGTATAACTAAATTTTTATGGGCCTTTTTTGGTTTAGCCCGTTAGTGGCCGTTTCTATTGGCCGTTTTCCGGCTAACAAGTTGCGCATGCGCCAGTCTTGGCCCAGAGGCGCAACAGTTGCAGCCAACTTGACTCGCCGGGTTGCCCAATGTGCGAGTACTTGTTAAAGCCATTCGCCTTTGAATCTTTCTAAACTATTGGGCAATAGTTTTGGGGCATCTGGGGGCCAATCCAATATGCGATTATCTGCTGCAGTTGCAGCTAGTTGCGGATGGGAAGCCGAATTCAAAAATTGCAGCAATTTGAAGAAGCTAAATGTGGCTTTTGTGGTCTTCAATCTGCTGTTGCTGTTGCTGTTGTTGCTGTTGTTGCCGTTGTTGGTAGGGGCTTTGTTGTGTTTAATGGACTGGGAAATTAGGCAGATGATAAGCGCGCGTAATTGAAGAAGCTGCCTCGAAGTGGCTGAGTCGAAACCAAGTCGAGTGACAACTTTCAAATGGAAATGAAATATCGGCAGCACTTTCATTTTGCGGCATATTTGCAATTCGATTTCCTTTCAAATAAATATTTGCAGGAGACGAACCAACAACAACATCTGCGACTCGAGCCCTGCTGCAATCCGATTTGGATTTGGATTTGGATTCCTTGTGATCGCTCCGACATTAGCAAATGGCACAAGAGTCGACGCGACGTCTGCTTTGAGAGACAATAGCAATTACCCCAGACGGCAGAGGCTGCAATTGCAATTGCTTATGTAATCTGCCCCGCTGACAGCAATTGACATTTGGAGTTACGAAAGGTGAGCCATGGATGCCGCTGGCATGGCTAATGAGGCAGCAGCTGGGACGGGTCTGCGTCGGCAGCCCACCAAATATCCGCACGGCCTCAACATAACCGTGCAGACCGTCGACGATGCCAAGGCGGAGGACTATTCCCGCGCCTCCACGCTGAGGAGCGGCAACAGCAGCAGCAGCAGCGACGCCGAGTCCTGCTGGACCGACACCCAGAAATATCGCATCGGCGTGCTGGGCAGCCCCGAGACCCTGGCGGAGCTGCAAGTGCGCCGCTACAAGTATCCGCTGACGGCCAACTACTATCTGAACCGGGCAGCACCCGGCGCCGGGCAGCCGCAGCAGGCGAAGCCGACGCCCCTGATGCTGCTGGGGTATGCGCGGCGCGCCTGCCGCTGGAAGTATCTGCGCTGGCCCGTCATCTTCGTGGCCAGCGTGCTGCTCTTCTTCGGCCTGATCACCTACTGCCTCTGGCTGCACGACGTCAGCGTGGCCCGGGCGCGATTCCTGCAGCGGCGCAACGAGGCGACCGCGTCCAGCTCGACCACCGAGTGGGAGGGCCTGCTCGACGAGGAGACCACCGAGCTGCCGACAACTACCACAGAGAATCTCAATCTGATCCAGTTCACGCGACTCAAGCCGATCGACATCAAAAGGGAGCAGACCACGGCGATGAGTGCGACGGAGGCGGGACTGCCGGAGGGGGACGAGGACTACGACGACGTCCTGCTGCCGGCGGACAGCATTCGGTTCACCTCCGGCCACCAGAACAGCTTCGGAGTGCCCATCGAACAGGACAAGCGTATGCTGCAGCTGCTGAAAGACGTGAGTGGGCGATTGATTCTCGAAACTTTTGATTATCATATATACTAGATCAATAACTCATCAGATAGTTGCAGCATTAATATCTTCTCCTTTCAATTAAGAATAAGTTCAACATCAAATTCAAAGCAACGAACAGATGTAAACATTAATGGAAGTTACAAAATGCAGACTTCTGTTTTGTTCATAAGGAACTACTTACTTACTCACTACCAAGAACCAGCCAAGAGTTACTTTGTTTTCTTTTGACTCCTGAAAACAACAGTTTACAAGAGAGGGTCTTGATATTGTCTCTTGATATTGTTTCTTTATAATCTATAATATATTCGTTCTTTAAAAATTTCAATTATCTCTCTAAATACTTCTGGTTTCAAAATGATTTTTTGCGAAATACCTTCCCTAGATTATGTCCGACAGTTGGCAGCAGAGGGTTCCTCGAAGAGTATAGAGAAGTTCCCACATCTAAATTGCGCATTTGATCTAGTTGGTCTTTTTACTATCTTCGACTACCTTCCTTCCTCCCTGACAGCATCTTGAAATACTTTATTATAAGTAATAGTGACAAAGAGTCCCTTTAGTAGACAAGTTCCGTTTGCTGACCCAGAGCATAAAGAAGGATCTTGATCATTTTTTCACTCCTCCCTCACAGCTTCTGCCGAGGCCGCCGTCCACCCCACCCGCCAACGTGCATCTGCTGACGCGCGTGTCGCCGACGCTGCCGCCGCCGTCGGGGGTCAGCGGCCGGCCGACCGAGGCGATGACGACGACGCCGTCGAGCAGCGTTGGCAGCGGCTGCATCTCGACGGCGCTGCCCATGTGTCGGGGTGTCCTCGACTATGACCTGACCTACAACAACGGCAATGGGGCGCCGCGGGACGCCGCCTCAATGGACGCCTACGAGCAGCTCATCGGTGCCAACTGCTCGGCACGGGCCGTCGAGTTCGTCTGCGCCGCCCTGGAGCCCGAGTGCCGACCCTGCACATTGGACAGCTGCCGCCGTGCCGGCGCATCTGCAAAGGTAACGCTGGGCGAGGATTGTGGCGGCGGGCTCAATAATCCCAATAATTTCGTTCGCTTCAGCGATACTGGAGGCCTGCTCCATTGTCATCGCGAACTCGGACCAGCTGAGCGAGCTGTTCGACTGCAGCCAGTATCCCGATGCACACGAGACGCACAAGTGCGAGGATCCCACGCGCAGGCGGGACTACTGTTACGGCAACGAGTTCCAGTGCCACGACGGCAGCTGCATTCCGCAGCAGTGGCAGTGCGACAATATCAAGGACTGTGCCGGCGGCGAGGACGAGGACGAGCAGTGTCTGGTGTGCGAGCACGAGGAGTTCCGCTGTCGCTCCAACGAGAAGTGCGTGGCGGAGAGTCTGCGCTGTGATCTCAACTACGACTGTTTCGATGGCAGCGACGAGGAGGACTGCGACGACTACGGCTCCGGCGATGCGGCGCCGTTCGACGAGGCCGAGCTGAACGCCTTTCCGCGCATCTTCTCCTACGCCAGTTTCCTCTCGCCCAACGAGACGAACGACAAGCTCTACACTTACATTACGGCCACCACGGACGAGGAGGCCGGCACGGAGACCAAGTTCCAGCTGCATCAGGTCGCAGCGCCCGCGGCCGCGCCCACGGCTGCGCCCGCGCCCGCGCCGGCAGCGAACGCCAGCGCCGAGGAGCCAGCAGCGGGCGGACCCAAGGGCTTTGGTAAGCTTTCGCTTTGAGGCGCTTAACATTTGGCTCATCTGTGCACGCTCTAGTGAACTTCCGGGACAGCAAGGAGATCATGATGACCAGCGACTCGGAGAACAAGTTCAAGTACTCCGCCCAGCGCGCCAATCGCACCGCCAGCAAATTCAGCATCTCCACAGCCACCGCGCCCACCCGCAGCGCCAGCGCGATTCCGCCCTCGGCCCTGGCCCAGCAGCGCGAGCGGGAGCGCGTCGCGACCATCGGCGGCGGCACGGCCAGCTCCACGAGCAGCACCACGAGCAGCACCACCCTGGCCACGCCCACGCGCGCGCCCGGCCGGTGCCTGGCCCACGAGCTGCGCTGCGTGAGCGGTAAATGCATAACCGTCGAGCAGCTGTGCGATAAGGTGAGCTAGCGCATGGCAAGTCCCCGGTTCCAGTCTAAAAGAATCCTTTCGTCCCCCTCCCCGAGCACAGCAAATAGACTGTCCCGATGCGGCCGATGAGATAATGTGCGTCTATCGGGAGCGGCCCAGCGTGCGAGGCCTGAGCACAACAACAGCAAGAACAACAACGACACCGACGACGACGCTGAAGACCACGCCCACAACAACATCAACAACAACGACAACAACAACGCTGGTGACCACAACGAGGCGTTCGGTGCGAACGAGCCCCAATCGAAGTCGAAAGCCCAAGTCCTAGACAACTAGGATATATAGCCGATGTACATTATACTGAATTTAATACGTATATTATTATTTATAAATATCTGTCTTATCTTTCTCAATGTATCTTTCAAACGCGCGCTCGCTACGTACGATCTATGATATATATATAATATTTGATAATTGGCTAGATCTTAAGTTGTTAGCAGATTGTTTGACTATTTTTATGCACCAACTGCCAGCTGCATGTGGTATGTGTATGTACTTTAGCAATAATAAAGTTAAGCTTATAGATACATAACGGTAAGTGTGTTAAGCGAGCTTGTATTATCTTTCAGCTATGCCAGCGACAACCTTGCCAGGAGCATTGTCTTTGCTAAAGAGCACCACGACAATTAACAGCAGACCTCGAGGGTCTTTCTCTCCTAAATTCAAATTACAATGGCATTTAAATTTCAAAGCGAAATCGATACAAAAGAAAAAGACAATTAAACCCTGGACAATATTACAATTTCACGGCGACCTTCAAGGTGAGGCGTTGCCGTCAGCCCACGCACAGAAAGCCATTCATAACATTTGCCCAATTCAATTAAGGGGCCCATTGTTGTCGATACCGGGGGTAGCCCATTATCTCCATGAGCACGGCTGACTGCCTTCGGTGCATTAGAGACACGGCCAGACGACATTCACCCACACGAAAGGCGACTAGAAGTGTAACATAATAGCCACTCAGCCTGCACCACATGACAAAATGCACCGCGGAAGAAAACGGAGACAAGTGACAGCGGCGACAGGCGACAAGCGACAGCCGGGAGACAACAGCAACTTTTTGAGCCAAAGCACTTGTCAAATGAGCGCAGCAGGCAAATCCACAAACGGCAAGCAGATTAAATTCCAGTTCATGTCCAAGTGCCAAGTTTCAAGTAACCCCAATATATAGAGATGGACGTCGGCTTATTTCTACGCAATACCTAATGCTACACGACATATATTACCAATCACAACTTCCCATATTTATCTCCGATATGGGCAAATTACTTTAAGTATGAAAATTATTGTTTTTTGTTTAAAGCATGACTATGAAAAAAATAAAAGAAATGAATAAAAACTTTTAAGAACGTTGCGCTCGGTTGTAACCGACTGCGCAATACTCGTTCACAGTTTAATAACAGCTTAAAAGCGGGCGCAGACGTGGCCGAAATTTTTTGACTCGATATTTAGGGAGGTTGCCAAACTTTTTGTCTTCTTGTTCTAAAAGCTTAGTGGTCGTAACTAAAAAATATTTTTGCGGTATTTAGAAAATGTTCTCAGCAATCTGTAGCTTTAAAACTGAGGGAGAAATAAGCAGTGAGCGTAGCCGAAAAATCTCAATACATTATGTGACGCGGGTATATAGGAGTATATATTCCAAGCGTCAAGTCTCTATCTTCAATAGTGGCGAAAAAAGTTCCGAAAAGCCAATGTCGCCACTTCTGTAAACGAGTATAAAAACATATATTTTTTAACATATGCTTACATAATCATATATATAAAGACATTATTATTTAATTGATGATCTCTAGCTTATAAAATGTTAGTTTATACGTACCGTCAAACAGGCACAAACTATTGCACATCAATCTTTTTCTCTTTTTGGAACAGCATTCCTACAAGAAACAAGATAGTATTTAAAAAAAATTTAATTAATATCAGTTTTTAATTAATTAGTTACTAAAACTTCGCGTTGCGTCGTATTTAGCCTTGTGCAGTGTTTAGTCGTAATAAGTCGTGTTGAATTATGTCAAGTCGTGCTAAGTCGTGTCGAGTTTCAAATCGTTTTGAAGTCATCTTAAATGATGATAAGCCACGTAATGCTCGGCCATCTTCAATGTAAAACTGTTTTTGGTATTGTATAAGGAATATGTATACATGAATACATCATGATATTTTTAAACAGGGAAACGTCGTACGGGACACGCGTCCAACTCTAACCCCCAAATGCCAAGTCGTTGACAGCTCTGCAGTGGCAACAAATGCAGTTTACTTTTGGCACAGGGGCTGTTCCAAAAACGGAAACACGAGATCGAGCCGAATGCTACCACAGAAGTTAAATGCATTTTGATTTCACCCCTCGTGCAAAAAAATGTAAAAGAAGGGAAAAAATCAGATGAAACAACCTTTTTTTTTGTTGGGCTGCTGCTTTCTGATTGATTGGCATCAGGAATCCGCTTTTGGCATAACGGCAAATGCGATTTGATTGCTGTTGTTGTGTCCTGGACAATGACAATAACTATTAATATATGTTTTCAGCAATCCCTAATCCTGCGAAACAACTTTCATGCGCAATTGCATCATCAGCCCCAGTCCCAGTCCCAGTTTCAGCAAATAAACCAAATAAAATTGCAACGCAAAATGGGATAAAAAATGAAAGTTTTTTCTGTTTTTCTGTTCCTCGTTTTTTTAATCTTTTTCACTTCTGTAATTTTGGGTTATCGTCGGGCATTTGATACGTCCGATTCGTCGCCCATTTTTGACAGCTGTCGCGCGTCTACATTTTCACCTTAATTAAGTGATATTAATCGTTTCATCAAAAATCCAAACCCAAGCAGCGAGAATTTTCCAATGCACTCACAAAAGGGCGCAATTGTCGCTGCCCACATTTTGGCGGGTGGGCGTTGGGCGTTGACCTTTATCCGGCAGCCGACAGCCGGCTAAAAGGAAAAGCAACAGTCATTTTGTGGGCATTAAAAGCTTTTCACAATTTCACTTGCCTTGGCATAGGCCCGCTCCGAGTGGTTGGGCACACGCATAATTTTCATTTAGTGACCCTTTTGTGTACCCTTTTTTTTGGCAGCTCGGCTGCTGTGAGACCCCCACCAATATTGTTAATGGAGCCGATTGTAATAGCCCCGTTGGGTTTGGGGCTCTTTGGCCGGCGTGGGCCATATGTGAGCATATGAAGGTGGTGTTATCTATGCCTTGCCAGGCCATAAAACTAATGGCCGCTGCGTTGCCATATCCAGCCTTGAGCATTAACCCACTGACCTTTGCCCTTTCTAAGCGACAAATTAGTAAGAGGAATTTAAAGCTCAAGTTTTGTGAGTTAACCCAAAGGACCCAAAGGTTAGCCTTACATCTCGGCGCACTAAGAAATATAAGCCTTTTCTAGTTCTATCGAAGACACAATTGGACAAGCCAAAGATTTGATTGCGTAATATATAACATTTATTTGCCACAAGTCTTACCAGTAAAAGGCTTGTTTAGCTGCCATAAAACATAACTCATGGCTAGAACATATGCCTCTTAAGGTCTGTCTGACCCTTTCTTCTTCAGGTCAGACTTGTCTGTTTTAACTTTAAGCACCTTTTGAACCTAAGCAACTTTGGGCTTAAGTTGGCCTGTCGAGTTTATCAGTTAAATCTAACTCGGCTTTCAGGCTGAAGTGCAGAAAACTTCTGAATGTCCTGGGTAGACCACTATCGCGTCCTTTCATTGAAGTTCACCCCTTCACTGACCTTTTAAACATGCGTATCCTTTGAGACGACACTTCCCTTGAATGGTTCCTACCTTCGGCATGTCCCGTCGTGTGCTCTAAATGCACACCCATAATTATGGGCTCATCATATCGTGGGCATAGTTACGCTTGATCGTTTTTAAATTGCGAGCAGCGCACTTCCGCCCAGGACCAAGAGGAGAACCAGAACGAGAACTGGAACAGAAGCCGACCCAAAGTGGATTTAATGGGCGATGGCAATGTCGGCACTTCAAGAAGTTGACATAATTATGCCAGCAGCAAGACACCATCAGGACGCTTATCGTTGATTGCGCTACCCCCTTGCGCTGTCTAAGGAGTCATTGTCTCGGGCAAGGACAACCCTCGGGCCTATCGGGTGCAGCCTGCACTCTAGACCCTTTTGCGCTGACCCCGGGCCTCTTGGGCACCCGATAATAACAATGTTTCTAATGTCGTAACATTCCTCGGCGACAGTTGTTACCGCTGCCGTAATAGCACCCGAGGAAATGGGCGTGGCACGCCCCACACTGATTTGCATAGCCGTCAAAAACCATTCAAACTCAGCTCTAAGTACAGTCGGGTCATTCGAGCAAAGCGAATCTCGAAAATCATTAGGTGCATTTTCCAATTGATTTCACGCGATAACCACAAGAAAAATATAGAAAAAAAACGAAAATAACAAAATAGAAAGAAAACAAAGCAACTCTCGGCCCAAATCAATAAGCAGCAAAAGGCAACAAATAAACCGAGAAGAGGCAACCGCAACACGAGGCAACACTCGCAACACTCGCAACACACAAGGAGAGAGATTGCAAAGACCAGCCCAGACCAGAGCAGACCATGGTATGCCATGCATTTCATACCATTCCAGACCCTAACAGACCAGACAATTGTTTCATTGTGACCAGCTTGTCACGTAGAGCCGTAGGGAAAGGCAGTTGGCTGCGTTTGTCGTGTCTCCTGTCGCATTGTTGCA
This sequence comes from Drosophila robusta, assembly GCA_035043565.1. Taxonomy (NCBI): domain Eukaryota; kingdom Metazoa; phylum Arthropoda; class Insecta; order Diptera; family Drosophilidae; genus Drosophila; species Drosophila robusta. Next base: position 2,057,449 of record JAWNMW010000583.1, on the reverse strand, counting down.
AAATTGATGAGGCGCAATAGATTTGGTATGCCTGCGCCTCAGCTGAGCCCCGTCGACGATGCCATCCAACCATCCCTGGCCGATTACGACCAAACGGGAGCGGCAGCTACTGCAAAAATTAAACCGAAATTGTTATCTTTGAGATACAGAATATTTAATGCCCTTGTAAATATATTTTCTCAAAAGAAAGCAACTTCAATGTCGTAATTTTATTAACAATAGCATATTACGCAAAAACTTCATTTGTAGCCGATCGCCTCTATTGTTCAATTTGGCACAGTTTTATAAATCTGAATAATTAATATTATTTACTTTAATAAAACTTTAAGTTGCTTATGAACTATTTTGATTTTAATGCAGCTTAATTATTAATTTGAGCTTGATCAATTTTGCAATTTAATAAACCAAAACTGGTTGTTCAAAATATTTAAAAATCATTAAATAATCACAATTTGTAATTTTTGAATAAACAAAAAGAAGCAGCAAATATTTCACAAATAAAAAATCGAATTTTGAGCGATCGTTCGTTGGACAGCCAAATTATATAGGGGCTAAGTTTAAGAGAATATTAATGAACAGAGAGAGGTAACCCAAACGTATCTCTTAATTTGAGAATATATTTTCATACTACTCAACACATACAACACATTTCATAACAAAATCGTAATGCTCTCCGCAAGGGTATCGAAAGCAGGAAAATTTCGCATACAAAGTGAAAATTGCTTTCGGGCAGAATCTTTTTACGCCTGATTGAAACTCAAAAGTGTTTGGACTGCCTTCAAACACACGTGACGTGTCCGATGTGTGTGTGTGTGTGCGTGTGTGTGTGTGTGTTTCTTGCTCAGGGGCTTTCCGATTGATTTGAGAGGGCTGCTGCCCACACACGCACATCCCAAGTCCTGGGTACCTAATGGCCCTCTCACACCACGTGGCTCAAGCCAAACAAGAATGTGTCGAAAAAATGCAAACATGCCGCATGTGGAATGATTTACGAGTGGTTTACACAGCACCACCTAAGGTTGGGCAGCAGGATAACAGGATGCAGGATGCATTTGTCAACTGATTTGCATAAATGCTCATTAAATCATGTCGCTGGCCTGTAGTTGTTGCCATGTTTAAAAGTTGTTTGTGTCCAGTTTTTAACATAGCCCAAAACTAAACTCTAAGTCTCCCCCCGTTAATTGTTGTTGCTGCTGTGCCTCACATGGAGCGATTACAACAACCATTTGCATGCGGCCCCGTCGCATTGAATGTCAAGTTCAAAATGATTTACTGACTTTTTGTAGCTCCCCGCCCCTTACCCCCCGCTAGCTCAGGGGTAATTAATTGGCCAGCTGGAGCTGTAGCTGGAATGTTCGCATGTGCGTGTGTGGAAAAGGGGTAAGGTAGGGAATTGCAAAAGCCAAACAAAAATGTGGCTAGTAAGTTGTTGCGAAAGCAAAAGAAGCAAGTGAATGTTTTATAGTCATGCAGACACTCATATGCTGATTTTGGCCCTAATGAGCAGCCACTTTGGCAGAGCAGCCAGCGGCTCATTAGTGCCAAATATGTAGACGAGCTGTTGTTGTCAGCTTACAGAGATTGCAAGCTAAAACATGGCTCGAATCTGTTTATAGCACAAGATGATTGTCCTGATCAGTCTGTGATAACTAAAAGCACCCTTGAGAAATGAAATTTCCAAATAATTTTAATACAATGTTGTTTACAAATAATAATATATTCTGATGAAATTTTTAAACAATTTTGTTAGCAAAGAAAAATGTCTGAACTTATCAAACTTACTTTTCTGCTAACATGGTTTAATATGAAACCATATTGAATATGATTTCAAAATCGAATTCCAAACAAGGCATATTTATTTTCATTTATTTTAAATACTACAAATTATTTGAAACGTGATTAACTGAATTTAATTCCACCAGAAATTTAAGAAATGAAAACTTTTTTAATGGAATTTGTAGATGAATGATGCAAAAAACAAACTTTAACCGAAAAGCTTTTATTTTGTAAATGTATCTTATCAGTTTTTAAGGAAATGTTAGAAAAACCTATACAAATAAGCATGAAAAAACACAAAGCCCGCGCAAAGCCGGCTAACACGAACTCGTGTCTAATAAATCAACAGCTATTGCCCTGCCTAGAAGGATATTAACCCATTTCCCATACCAGATATGGGCGGACCTAATGAAGACAATCGTTAAGCAGCTGTTCAATTGTTCGCCCCCGGACGATGACAACTTGGCAGCAGCTCCGTCAATAGTTACAGCTCCAGCGCCCATTGAATGGCCCCATGTGCCTAACCCCATAGGTGCGGCAATGCGACAATAGTCGGGCATATCAATGAATAATAACCAAGCAACCTCCAACTAACAATGCAATTTTCTTATTGTTCAGCCAAAGAGTGAGAGAGAGAACGGACAAGAACAGGACATCTGTCATTCAACTCATTCAGCACATTCAACTCATTCAATACATTCAGCTTGTGACAGTCGCTGCACATGACTAATTATGGATTGCAGCTTGTCCACAATACCAAGACCATGACCGAACCTGACTCTGACTCGGACTCGGACTCTGACTCTGGCCCGAACTCCTTTTGGCCAGAGCTAATGATGCCTGACAGACATTGACGCGGTTCGGGGCACCTTATAAGTTGCCAGGTAGCGTGAAATATTTGCCATCAAAATAGATACAAAACATGCTCATAAGATACACAACAGCAACAAGAACAACAACGGACTTTCAAACTAAATTAACTTTTATCGAAACATATTTTGCGCCTGCTTCAATATGGTGGGGAGGGACGCAAATCTTGAGCCAGGGGCCTCGTGACTCAGCAGCTGCATAAACAAATTGCAGTCAACATTCATAATTTCCTGTTTAAATTAAAAGTCGGCCAAGAGACCAACAACTGCCGCTGCCAGTGCCGCGGCCAATCGGCTAGTCACATAAACCATTTCCTAGTGACAAAAAATTACAGCTCCGAGAGATCACAAGACTGGCCCAAGACCGCCGCGGCAGCCGCTGGTGCGAACCACGCACCAAATCTCAAAGGCAGGCAATTAAATGTCGCCTTCAAAAACCGGCGACCCGGTCGGTGCCCACAGCAGGCGATCTATCCGACGATTATACAAAACTCATGACTGCCAAGCAAACTGTTTTCAAATATGCAATTTTCAATGTGCGTTTATTGATTTTATTATTAGCCACAGAAACCAACGACAAAAATGTAAATCGATATCGATACGACGACCAAAATTATGCATTTGATGCCAATTTGACGATTTGACGATACGTTTTTACGAGCTGCACTCAAAACGGACGGAGAAGTATGTCAGCTATGCCGTGCCGTTTGCTTAATTGCAGAGTAGGGCTGTAATCAGAGGTCAGGAAGGTCACTTCAAGAATTCAAGCTAATGCAGGAAATATGTCTCAAAGTAAAACAAGAATGCTATTTTTGGTAGATTTTAGATAGACAAGTTGCGACTCCAAATCCCGGACTAGTACAAGATAGTTGTAATATCAACGCTAAAAAGGTTAAGCTTAAAAGGTCATTCCTCATATAAGTTAATAATGGTTATTAAATTTTTTGTGCCTGTTTAAAAGCTGTTCTGGGAATCTTCCCAGTCTCTTTCTACCTTTTCGTGGTTTCTTATTATATTGGGATAATAAATTAATTAATAATGAATTCCTTCTTTCTGCATGACTCTTTTTTTGTATTACTTGGACATTATATTTATAGCAATTTTGCGAAAAAGATAGAAAAGAAAACTTGATAATAACCTTTTTTCTAATACAATAGAAAATAATTATGGAACTATCAAACCAAGCTCAGATCTCTTTCATCTATATAGCGATTGATCTGTCCATATTAGTCGATCTCTATCTATCTCTATAGTTTTACTAAAGTAAACTTCCGAAATATATAGCTAGAATTATAGGTGAAATATATATGGTATTTAACCTCTTATCTATCATCTACCATCAACTGATGATATTTTCCAAGGACAATTATTGTCTCTCTCTGTAACTCATTGTTGTACTTATAGGTTTGTTATTGTTTTACTGAAATTATCTTAATTTTCAACAGTTTACAATATTCTATGTAAATGTTGCTTCCTCTGCTAATTGAATTAAAGCTATTCATTAGCAGGGTATTCATAATTCGGTATTACCTCATTACCAGCGGGTTTATGGCTGCGAAGGGGCTGCCATCGTTTTGGCAATGCCGCCGACGCCAAAGGCGAACGGTAAACAGATTCATGCCGTCTGCCATTCCCCTCTCGCCCCCCTCCCTCCCCGTCCCTCATCAGCTGCTGCCCGCCATATAATTATGGTTCGTTAACCTGTTTTTTGGCCAGTCAACGCCGATCAACGTCAACGTCAACTGCAAACTGGCAACTGGAAATCGGGCAACTGTCGGCTGTCAGCTGGCGGCTGGGGGCTGGAGGCTGCGAGCTGGGGGCTGTATATGAATGTCGTTTATCATAATCTTATCAACAATTCACATTCAATTATAAATCAATCAAAATTGCACCATTTTCATTTATTTCATTTGTTATTTGTTGTTTCGCCGACACAGGCACACTTTGGATTATTGAAATTGAGGTTTGGGTTGGGGCTGTGCTTGAGATTAAGATTTCGATGTCGATTGATATATGGCGACCGCTTGGAGCTCCCACGTTTAGGTTTAACGGCACTTAAAATAGCTGCGCTTGTACTGATCGATAGCCAAATTCGTATATCGATAGGTTCGGTTCGGCGGTTATTTATGGCTGCTCTGTTTGCATTCTAGTTGATTGGGCCAGCTTGTCCCAGGCGCTGTGGTGCGTAAATTTATCTCTCAATTGCGGTTTGCAATTTGCAACCCCCCGCGGCACCACGTCGAACCCTCCACAAGCCTTAATCAGGGACACACACACACACACGCACACTCTGATTGCAATCAAGTAGCGCTCGTCTCTATTATCTCTGCGGTTGCTTTTTACTTATCGCTCGCAAATCTCTGCCAAACTTAATGCTTCATTAGCTTAGATTCTGTTGGCCCTGGCAGCACTCGGGGCCACTCGGGGCTGTTATGTGCCGAAATTTTAATTAGAAACCGCCCGCCAAATGGAAATCAAATGGACTCACAGCGTATCTACACGAATATCTGCAATTGGACACGTGTCTGGCATATGAATAATGCAGTTTTTAGCCACATTCAAACAACTCAGTAACATTTGCATTTTGCACACATTGTTGAGGGCTGGGAAAGGGGATAGTTAGAGACAATGACAGCTGAAAACACAAGAGAAATGAGAAGCAGTTCTGGAAGTCGATTGCCTTTAACTTTATAAGAAGCGTTTCTTTGTAGCTTATGGCATATATTTAACGATAGGGTAAATGGGAACTGTTTCAACTTAAAGTGAATAGAGTTCCGTTGGAGCTTAATACTTTCAATTTCTTTTAGCGTATAATATCAACTGGCCGAGGCGCTGTAAAGTAAGTAAAGTAAGTAATTAATTCTCATTATCACAAATTATCTTTTTTATCTTCTTATTATCACATGGTAATCGCTTAAATATTTGAATTAAAATTTGTATGTAAATTTATTTGTAGTTGAGAAACTAAGGGAGTTATGGATAAAGCCAGCTGGAATTGTAAAACAAATAAAAAGCAGATGATAAATTGGTTGATTTGACGAGTTATACGAAATGGTATTTGAAATTACACAACAAAAACTTTTTAAAAGGTTTCTGTGATAGCTTAAATATACTATGAGTAAGCTAGCTGGCTCGAGGTCAAACGTTGGTTTATTACCAATTGTTAAATAATTTAATTGCATTGGATTTTGTTTTATGGCAGGGAAATTATGGATGATGACAGCAGTAGCCGCAACAGAAATAGCAAGCAGTTTTTAAAGACAGTTGATTTAATCATATTTAAATTGAGCGTGTTTCATATTGGTTAAAGAAAAAATTCCACTAAACATAAGATATCATCTAATAATAGGAATATCTAGAGTAAATAGAAATATTTTGACTTAGCTAAAATAACTTTTCGAAGTATTTCAAAGAATTTAACGTCAGTTTAAGCTTAAAGACTTCACAGATTTCATATTATTTAATATATAAAATAAGAGGGATTCACAGAAAAAATCAGCAGCATCATTAGAAATAATATTCATTCAATTATCAATTCATAATATTACCAACTTTTCGGAGTAACTTAAAAAATTGAGTTGTGATTAGCATATTATACAAAGAATAGCAGGGAGGGTGAATAAGAGCTAGAAACAAAATAGAAATATAAAGCGTTTCTTAAAGTTAGCTCACCAAATCAAACTTAAATTGTAATTTTACGTTCGCTTCCCATTAACATATGAAAACATTTCGTACTTTCCATTTGTTATTCTAATTGTTACGAAACCGAAAACTTATGAGCCCACGCAAATGCAAATCAAATTTCGGATGTTTTGTGCGCAATCTTCATCTTTTAGACCTGCCCCAAAACGAGAGTTCATCTGGGTTCATTCGGCGCAGCCTTGAGCTGCTTTTGCTGTTGTTGTTGTTGTAGTTATCGTAACGACTGCATATTCTATTACACAACCAAAACAGAACTGGGACCGGGCCCATCTTTAGCTAATTATGCCGAGAGTTTTAAAGCAACCCACACACACACTCAAAGTATTTATAGCAGCTCGTATAGAGAACGCAGTTTGAAGTCAAACAAATTAACGCGACATTTATTTTTGGCTCCCGTAGCAAAAGCCTAGCAACATTTGAATTCTTGTTGCCGCTAATTAATTAGTAGGTGTGCCTAGGTGTGCGCAGGTGTGCTCTTTACCCAGCTATTCATCAACAGCGCCCGAGGCGTCGACAGCGTCGCGTTCTTTTTAAAGCCATCAAAGTGAGTCAAGGCCCAGTACCAGGTTCGAGATGAGACAGCAATATCTGAAATAGATGCACTATGTATGCATTGAGACCTTTAATTTGAAAGCCCATTTATGGCCAGGTTTCTTTGAGTTGTGCAACCAAGAGACTTTTTTGGCCCTACAAAGTATCAGTTACCAAACCCGACTTAAATCCATGTTGAATATTTATTTCTCAAATACTCTAAGGTTGAGTTTGCAAAACTATTTAATTAAGTACACAATAATCTAAAGAAAAGATTTCGAACTTGTAATAAGCATTAAACGTTTTTAATGAGAGTACACATATTCTCAGATTAGGTACGATTTTCGAGTCTACTTTAGACCTGTTTTTCCATTTTTAAAAAGGAATTTTGTTTTTAAGTTAAAAAATTTCCACCTATAACCGGATTTTACTTGATTTAATTCAAAAATTATTAGTCTCATATCTGAGTAAATTTACATTATTGATCAGTTAATCCAACCAACCACATCCAAACGTTTGTCTCTCAATCAGCGTATCCAAATCCATCGATTATTTTTACGATCCCATTTTTAATTATACACCTCCGTCTTGTGGATCTGTGATTAAACTTCTTCCTTCTACCTGTCTACATATGGATACCAGAAAACAATTTTACTTTTTTATAACTTGTGTTACTTTATGAAGCTAACCCTGAAGCAAGGCTTTTTAGATGAATTATTTTCGAAAATTTTCAGGGGTGTGTTGAACAAAATAACTATTGTCATTAGGCGTGTAAAGAGCGCTGGGCACAGCCATAAAAAAATGTATATGAAATATATGAAAAACTCATTTGATATTTTTTTTTGATTTTGCATAAAAAATACATTTGAAGAGGCAGCCCCGAGGGGTCAACGCCGTTAGCTGAGGGGTAACAACAACAATGGCAGCCAAATTTAATAGAACAGAATCAAATCAGTGCAACCGTTCAGTTCCAACTGATGCATATAGTATTTTTTATGATATTTGTGACAGAAAATTTTATGCATTTTCCGACTAATTTACTGCCTTTATGTGCTACTACGCTGGGAAACTGGGGCAGCAGCTGCTAATGCCACTGCCGCTGCTGCCGTTGCAAGTTCAACTAATTGCATTTAATTACGCCAAGTTGTAAACTGGAGACGAGCATAAAATCCAATCCTGTGTGTCACAACAAAAGGAGTGAGGAGCGAGTTTGGCAGCGACTAGGTTTTCGGGTCGTTCGGTCAATGATTTTTATGGCACGAGCATTTTTACGAGCAATTATGCAACATGGGGCACGAGCTGCAAACGGAAGGCAACGATGGGCAGCTGCTTGGGAGGCGTGTCCCTGACACGCTCCGACAACATTCGAGCAACATTGAAGCGAAGCGTTGCAAATGCCTGATGGATTACAAACTACTCTCACTCTCTCTCTCTCTCGCTCTCTCTCTCTCTCTCTGTCTGCAGCTTGTGGCAGGACACCCCTTTGCCTTAGTTTTGATTTGTGACAAATTGTCTGTGACATGCGTGCAACGCGGCAGCTCTGTGCGACTGTGCAACGGCCTGCGACTTGGTGGCAAGAGGCACGAGGATGCCTCGCACTTGAAAGTGTCGCTGCGCTGGCACAACAACACATTCGTCATTCGTAGACGATTGACAACAACAACACACATTTGAGGCGTGTGCCGCGATGTGTCAACTGTCATTAGAGCTATCTCCAGAGTTGCGCCGCATTTGGCAGCTTGTGACAGGCGGACGTGCATGACGGACGCCCGATTTAATGCCACCGTTCCCCCGCCCCCCGATCTTGTCCTTGCCCCTGGCCAAACCTAACCCAGTTGCATAGTTTAAAGTAGTTGTTGTTTTTTTTTTCACTCGCGAGCGAAAGCCACGTCGCGCTTCAACAGCGGCTTATGGGCGAGGCAACTGACAGATCATGCATACATCAAGCATATATAGTATACACGTACTACCGCTTGGAGTACAGTCGGCCAAGACAATGAGCTATTAATGAGCTGCTCGGTGTGATAAAGCACTTAGCGCGGCCGTAAAACAACTGGCGGGGAATACCTGTTACATGCACAAAACTGCGAATGTCCAAAGCCGCCAGACGGCAAATTCATAATCATCATAACCATCATCGTAATCGTCGTTGGTCAAAAGCGTGCTACCGTAACTCGGTCAAAAACGTTGTGATTTACATGTGGGATGACTCGTTAATCATTATTTAAACATACATTTTTGTCTAACTTTATGGCTAGGGTTGTCGCCATGCCCAATTGGCAGGCGACAATATCAACATATATTTAAATAAGCATAAAATCGAAACGTGACCTTGGGCATTTGTTCAGAAAAATCTGATTACCAAAAGTGTTAACAAAAGATTTACATAATTTTCACATTATTAGCTTTCGGCTATAATATGTTTAACCATATCTTATTGGAATTTACTCTTGAGACGTTTTCTCGTTTTCATTTTTGGAATTTTTAAGGTATTTGTATGCCCCGTATTCGTTCAAAACTTGTATGAAGGGTTTAATGAAGTTGTACAAATTAGTAAAATAATAAATACATACATATTCTTAATCGAGACGACAAGCTGAATTGATATAGAAATGTAAGTCTGCAAGTTTGGTAAAAACTTTTTTAGAGCCTATTCTAGAAGTTACTTTGCAAAAATAAAGAATTTGTATTTTCGTAGGGACAGAAGTGGGCGTTGCCAACATTCGTTCGATCTTAAGAGGAGGTAATCCAACCGATTCTGAGCGGGGCAAATTTGTTGTCAAAAATCATGCAAATATTGACAAAAATTTGTACATGTAAAACATTCGGATCCATAGCTCCCATATTTCAAACGCCCATAACTTTGTCAAAACTGAACCGATTTTCATGTCTGATGGCATTTTGTTCATGGTTTATCATCTAGTTTAATTCTGCATTTAAAATATATGCAATATTGAAAATAAATTTTTTTTGAATTTTTTGGCAAAAAAAAGCATGTACCCCCCCCTTACTCATTTTGGAAAAAAATTTTTTTTCAAAATTTAGAATCCGGAATTTCTATTTTTAATCGATTGTGGTGGTCACAATTAGTATAAAAAACAACATTAAAACCGATTCTGAGGGGGTCGAATTTTTGTCAAAAATCACGCAAAAATTGACAAAAATTTTGACATGTAAAGCTGCCGGATCCATAGCTCCCATATTTCAAACGCCCATAACTTTGTCAAAACTTAACCGATTTTCACGTCTGATGGCATTTTGTTCATGGTTTGTCCTCTATCAGGTACGTGGCGTGGCCAGAAAATTTGTAATGTTTGGGGGAGCGTTCTAGTAGTACATATTCCAAATATGGAGCCTCTAGCCCAAAAACTGTGAGAGACATTGCGATTTGTAGTCGTTCTGTTTTCGATTTGCCAGCCTCCCATTGGGCGTGGCACAAAAATCTTAACACTTTGTCTGACACGCGTATACACGAGTATATATTTCAGGTATCTAGTCTCTGGCGCTGGGGAATAAAAGTTGCTAGCTGTTTAATAATTATATTTTATGATTATATATTGTTATTAGATATTTATATTTTTGTAACTAGGTAAATAATTTACATGAATTTATGTTACGGCAGTTCGACGCTGGAAACAGGTCATGTCCTTGCCAAACACTTTCTATTAAATCATTCTTACCTGTGTTATCAATTTTTTTATTAATCCCACAGTCTCCTATAATCCGCACGCACACACGAGCAATTATTTCTTCAATATATACGCCCCTTTTTGTCTGGGTGAGATGCGTATACGCCCCAAGTAAAACAAATACAATTTCGTAAAGTAAATATGAAATTATGATTGGCCATCAGGCTTCTGGTTTCGATTTCTCTGCCGCAATAAGCCGACACCGAACCCGACATTCATGCTCCGGCTAAAGTAGAGTGAAATATTTTCGATAAAGCAAATAAATCAATCAGCAAAAATTAACCGTTTTCTTTCATTATCAACGCACACACAACGCCCGACTAACCGACTAACCCGATGATAACCCTTTCTCCACAAACCGAACCCTTTAACCGGCATAAAAATGTCAAAAAAAATCCGCAAAAAAAGGGAAAAGGGTAAAAAAATCATTAAATATTACGCCCTGCTTTTCGAAGGGGGAAAAACAACAGCAACAAAAAAATCAAAAAAATTAATTAAAGACGCGCTGAGTGAAACAAAGTGAAAGTTCAATGGGATTGCAGCGAAAATGAAGCAATTCCGATGAGTATCGAATGATCCGGCGTGAAAAACATTACGAAAATGCGTGGAAATGTTCACAATTGACTGCCGCAAAGGCTTAGATGCGCTTCATTTGCGGCAGAAGACAACATTGTAGCCGGCTTCGGGGGTTGCGCCTAGCTCGGCACAGCTGCTGGCCAATTGTGGCGGCAACTCTGGCCGCATTATAAAGCGATTACGTGCGATTGTGGAGCGCGTTGTTTGCGCTAATGTGAAATGAAACAATTTGGCATGGATGCAGTTGAAAGTGACCAAAGCCGAAAACCCGAAATTCACAAATTCAAATCCTGTTTGCGGGCATGTGAAAAACATTCCGCCCGCTCACGCCCCGGCCGATGGCGACCCTGACACACAAAGGGCATGCAATTAGGGGCAGCGAGGGTGGGTGGCAGGGGCAGGTCCCGCCGGGTGTCCAGGGTCGCTGATTGCAGGCCCATTGTTTGGCTTAGCTTCTCATTTTAATCCCGGCCATTGTGTGCTCTGATTTTGTTGTTTGTACGCATTTATCAGCATCAATGCAACTGCAGCAGCAACAGCAACGGCAACGGCAACAACAACGGCAAACTGTGGCTGCCATTTGAGCTGTCAACTTGCGTCGAATGTGTGCGTTTGCAATGAAGTTGTCAGCGCTGAATGCGACGCCTGCGATCATTTAAATATTTCAACGAACGAGCCAATCGCTGGCCAAGTGCCGAGTGCGTAATTTAAGCCCAAATTGACCCAAAAACACACAGCGCGTACTGAGCCATGTGAACAGAATAGAGTCGAACCCAAGACCCAGAGACCCCAGCCCCAGAGACGGCAAAGCGCACTAAGTAAGCCAAGCCGAGCTGAGCCGTTCCAAGACCAGGCCAGACAACTCGTAAGCCATGCACTTTATCTATGGAACTTTGCATGGCAAGTTGCATAAATAATCCGCCTAGCACTTCAAATTGATAAAGACAATTTACAATTTACCATATGCATGGGCGCCTGCCAGCGAAGGCCCAAAAACAATTTCAATTTAACAGCACAGACAACGCAAACAACAACAGACATCAATAATAGACAGAGTAGCAGCAAGGAGGGGTTGTGGGGGGAGGGGGAGGGAGGGGGGGTCGCTGGGGACGCACAAGCCCGGCAACGGCAGCGACAACCCAAACAAATCAAATTGGAGTCATTTACCCGTCGACACTCGCATCATGTGGCATGGGACACACAGCGCCTCGTGTGGCAGTGGCATCTGCTTGAAGCGCAAGAAAGCTAAAACTAATTCGATATGCCGCAAGTTAAATGCGCTTAACAAATACATTAAATTGAGTTTTCCCTTGTTTCCCACGCATATCCATACCTTCTCATAGAAACTTCTGGCCGGGCATGGCTGGATTCCTGTCACAGTGCACTCTGGTTGACAAGAAGTTTAATTGCTTTTTGTTTTCGTAACCTCTTGTCAATTTAATGTCAAAACCGGGTTCAAGTGAATGTAAAATTAATTTATTCTTGTCAATTGCAGAGCGTTTTCTCATATTGAATTGTTATTTATGGCAAGGTGTCAAAACTACAACAATTTAACAGGTAGTTTGCTTTAACAGATACTTTAAGCTAAAACAAAAATGTAGAAAATCAGAGATGGCGAATATGGAAAAAGTGGTTACAATAGCCAATAGCCAATTTAAAGTATTAAAGAATTTTCTTATTTATTACTTATTTAAATTAATTGATATGAATACATCATTTCTACAATGTATACTCATACTTTTACTGAATTCCATTCGCATTCTGGAATTCTGCTAATTTCAAATTAAGCCTCCATTCATCATTTTTAAATGAGATATTACAAATTCACTTGAATGTAAGGAATTCGCCTGAGTTAATTTAAAATCTTTTTAGCCTACTCCGTACATTACGGCCTCATTTCAGCGGCATTTGGCTTGCAGCTAAAATGATTTCCATCTCTCTGCTGGCCGTTCACATAGTCAGCATGCCCAGTCAGAACTACCCTTTCTCGCTTCTCACAAAACTCACAGCTTGATTATGATGCATGCAAAATGTTTGAGCTGCTCAAATTTGCACTTTGCGAATGCGAATCCGAGCCACATGAGTGAGTGGAGCCGGTGGAGCAGCTCAAGTGGAAATCACTTAGCTCCGGTCGCTGACTTTGACGTCGTCTTCGTCTTCGTCATCGTCTTCGTCTTTATAAAATCAATCAATTCAAGTGGCCCAGGCCTGCAAACAGCATATTGCGAGAATTATGAAATTCTGTGAGGCGGACATCCTGCAGTGAAAATGACGAACCAGTTGGGGAAGGTATTCATTGCCAATTATGTCATGCTGGCACACACACACACACTCAAACAGGCACTCACACACACAAGGCACGCGGCAAGCTGTAATCAAAACTGGTTACCTTGACATTGCCCATTGCAACGACAGCAAATCGCAATTATGCCCCAACGAGCACTGACCAACTGACTGACTGACTGACTGACTGACTGACTGATTGCTGACTGAAAGACTGAAAGAGTGTCTATGACAGCCGCCGACTGGCGGTCTCAAGTCTTGTGGCTTCAATTGGGTCAGGGGGCCGTCTAATGGTCACATTAAATTAGATTAACACTTTGCTGATGCACTGGGACGCCACCTAGCGGCCGAAACAACTGGCAATTTGCTGTAATTAAATCCACAGCCGGAGTCGAGTTGAGTCAATCCGAAGTCTTGCCTTGCACTTAAATGGCGCATTTAATGGTGTAATATCATTTGTGCGCATTGCGCTTTTAATTTCTATTTATGTCTCTTTGGCAATTTCTCTTAATTGCAACAGCGGCAAATAGCTTCAGCTGTGCAACAGGCAACTGTAACAGACTCCGCTCAATCCGCCACTGACTCACTTTAAGCCACACACACACATGCACACACACACACATGCACACACAATATGCCGCCAGACGTGGACGTGACAACTGTTTGATAAACTGCATTCGAGTCGCCCCGCAGTTGACGCCTTTATCAATTTTTTCGGTGCCCACCAAAGTGTCAAATGCACTCACGATTAATGCGTTTAGAATTCTAGATTCTAGATTCCAAGCTGAGAATACTAAATGCAGAATTGTGATTTCACAGTAAACCATTGGAGGGCAGCCGGTTCAAGAAGTTAACAAATTCAATTTTCTACTTTATCAAAATGCATTCGAAATATGAAAGGGAACATGTGTGCGTTTATCTACGGCCGTGCTTAGTTTATTTTAAGTTCAAATAAACTAATTTATCATGCCATTAGATAGTGCATGCCAGCCTTGAAGTCACTCTCCGGGCAAACATATGTGTAAATAAATAATTGGCCAAAGCTGCCACAAAGGGGCGACCCAAATGAAGCCTTGACTTCCAGCTACTTTAGAATGCATAAGCAACAAAATTGATTAGAGCTGGCAGAATAGTAAAAACCTTTTTAAAAAGGGGCAGCAAACTTGGGCAAGTGTAAGGAGGTAAGTGTGGAGAGTTTACTGAACTTTAAGCTTTTTAAGATATTTTTAAAGTCGGTAATTTAACTTAAAGGAGCCTGCTACCAAGCCCTGGCAATTTTTATTTCTTTATTTTATATTATTTTTTTAAATTGCTTAAAGCGTACTTAAGAATAACGAAGCTTTCGTAGGGCAAAAGAAAGAAAATAATAAACACAATTAATAAATATAATTATTATTTATAAACTATTAAATTATAAATGATATACAATTATTCAACAATCATATTGTGAACTTTAAAATTCACATAACTAGAAGCCCAAAATAGTCAGGTTAAGCTTGATTGCTGATAGACAATTTAGTTTAACCAGCTTAAAATTTTGTTAAGATTTTAAGGCTGCTCATAATAGCTTGACCTTGACTTACAATTCTAAATTTGGTGTACACGCTAAATAATTATTACCCACATGTTTTCTATGCGATCGTAAAAAAGCGGAAATCAACCAGATAAATAAGGCCAATATGTGGTCGGCAGAGCTGTAAACACAGATAAGAAATACATTTAATATATTATTTAATGTGCGTTTCAAGTTTTTTTGTGAACAGCAAAAGGCTCTTTAGAGGAAGTAACCAGTTTTATTGGTAGAAGTCCATTAATGCAATGTCTTCATACTGAGTGAGCGAAAAAATAATAGTTTTTTAGATTTAAGCTAGATAAATTGTTTGGTTATAAAAGTTTTTAAAGCTTTTAATGGTGTTTTGTCCAAAATGTGAAATGTTCTTGATTTGTGTTTACTATAGCAGAAGAACCCTTCTTTAACGGCCGTATATTTTAATGGTAACTTTGCTTAGCGGCCTCTGCTTATCTTATACCAAAGTTCAATAATAATTATTAACAATTATAATTACTAATTAGCTGCCTATTTCTTTCGATTTTGTTCTTTGGGTTATTGTTTTATTCAATAAGTTTGTTTTCTATTGTGTATGAAACAACACCTTTCCTGTGTGTTGCTTCTTGTGTTTGGTATATACATGAAATTATTATTAAATTATATTTTAAACTACAAGTTCTTGCCATTAAAATCTCTAAGATCGAGTTATCGAAGAGATAATGAATGTAGAAGCTGTTTCTTTTCACTGTAGTCTCTTCTCTCTGAGATTAATTAACTGTTTACTCGTCAGAAATTAGTTTATAGCTTTCGAACCTCATATTTAAGTGCAATTGCCAATCGGCTAATTGTTGGAGATACAATGGTCCTACTTTAGATAAACAGTTTCATCGACAGAGCCATCAGCAAAATGAAATGAAATCTCCCACTCAGCTATACACACTTGACATTTTGGCATTAGCATTTACATAAATCATATTGGCGGCGGGAATTTAAAAGCCAACGCGAAAAACGCTAAAACCAAAGCCAAACACGACAAAGCCAATGATGTTGCTGCTGCTGTTGTTGCTGCTGTTGCTGCTGCTGTTGATGATGATGATGACGATGACGGCATTTCCATCTGGCGACTTCAAATGTTATACACAATGCCGAATCTCGTATTACTTGGCAATTTGTTGCTTCGGCTGCTGCTCCCAAGTTAAAAGGTCAGTTGCTGAAGAAAAAAGAAGAAAAAGCGAACAGACCACAAAGGAGAAGTCGACAACAATAAACATAAATAGAGGCCACCTAAGAGACCCAGAGACGCCATGGAAACTGGTTGCTCCTTGCGAGGACTTGACTTCCTGCCGGTTCGTTATGGACTTTGGAGACCCCCCCTTTCCCCTTTCCCTTTCTTCGCCAACAACCTGCTCATATTTCGAATTTCATATTTCTCAATTCAAACTTCGCCAGCAGCTGGCAAAAGACGTAGCAATAGGTGCTGGCCCTGCGGGCAGCGGCTCCTGAAATCAAAGCCCAGCACAATATGGCAAATTATGGCGCTTCCTCTTGACCTTTAACAGCGACAGCCCGCTCCTGTCCTGTCCGCCTCCAGGCGAGCTGCACAAGTTATGCAATTACGCGCCACATTCACATTCTCAATCGCTGCGAATTTCGTAGGCACTTCAAGGTGCGGCTGGATGGGGCACGATGGAGCTGGATGGGGAGGCGCTGCTGAGTCAGCCAATGGGCCGGGTTGCTTTCGAAGGCGTCGCACTCATAAGTGCGTGATAAGCATTTTGATTTATGCCATTGAGGAAGTAACACACACACACACACACAATTACACGCACACGCACGCACTTAGAAAGATAAATAGATACAGTGTGGTACAAGTAATCCTTAATTGAACGTTGCAAGCAAACTAATTTTATGGCATATTAGCAGACCATTAATTATCATAGCGTTATAAATTTTAATGCCGATTAATTGCTGCCAAAACACAGACAACAACAACAACAACAAACTGCGAACATAACAAGCGCTTGTAGCACACATGAAAGTTGCTGCTGTTGCTGCTGCTTATGTTGCTGCTGCAATTGCCCCAATTCATTCCACGTTGCCAAAAAACCAAACAACTCTCCCAATGGCCAAAATGTCTTCCTGCTGTGCGTGGGTCGACTTCATCGTCTGATGCTGCTGCTGCTGCTGTTGCTGCTGTTGCTGCTGCTGCTGCTGTTACTGCTGCTGCTGTTGCTGATGCGGATGGCGACGTTGTGAACGGCAGCGTCATCAAATTGGCCGCACGCGTCATAAAACTGAGAAAGAAAGAAACGAAATCAAAGCGAATCAACAAGATTCGGCCGAGGCCGACGTTAGAGTTATCTACACAGCAATACTTCAAGTTAATAATAACGCAAATATTACCAAAAATAATTTAGTCTTATAACTCTCTAAAATTGAATAATGAAAATAACTTTATAAATAAATATTCATAATTTATAACTCTTAAGCTCAAGTTTCGTCACATGGGTCATAAAACTAAATAAAACAAAATCATAGAGAAATGAAAAGACTATATTTTTATATATATTTATATATGTGCAATATATATGTCACGGTGATTGTTATGCCTCTCTTTCTCTCTTTATATTTTATATATCTTCATCTCTCTCTATATACATCGTTCTATCTCTCTTTCTGTACATTTTCAGTTCATCTACTTTCCCTGGCCCAATTAAATAATCCGCCTTCCCACCTTCCCCACTTGTGTTACCAATTCACTCTGATAAGCCATAGGCCGCTTGCTCGTTTTGCAGGTAGCGCATTCTTAAGTCCAAATTATAAACGCATAACTCTTTTTTGGCCACGCAGCCGAAATGTTATTTATGTTATTTTGATTGCACTTAGTGAGTGTATTAATTTGATTATAATGGTTATATATGCGGCATAAATAAACATTTTTGGATTTTCGCTTTTGCATTTGAATCGAATATTTATGAGGAGCCGCATCGAAGAGAGTCGGGACAAACCTGCGACATTTGTGGCCCATAAACGTCGCGCAAAAGTGTCTCCACACATTTCGGGTAATTTGACAATTTATTGGGCCCCCAGGTAGGTAACCGTAATACTCCCAGCTAGGCAGCAGGTCGCTTCCGCCAACAACCCACACATATCATCGGCAACATCATCAGCTCAGACGCTTTGATGTGCAGCGAAATGAGTCAATGAACATTTTCGGGCTTTTGACCAAACTCAAGTCAAATGTTTTGGGGCTTTGGGAACTGGACGCTATCGCGATGTTGCTCTGCTTTATGTAATGAAAAGCCATAACAACTATTTGGGAAGCGTCTTTTGTTTGGCAGTTAGTTAATTAAGTCTTTTAAATTAGTTTTATTTGCTTTGGCGGTCACCTAAAAGAGCATCATTAACTTGGCCGAAACGGAGTTCAGTTCGGATATCATTAAAAAAGTGTGCCGAAAATTAGCTGTATTTTTGTATAAATCTATTAAGGTGAAATTGGTTATTTTTAAATACGGACCATTTGGTCATCGAATGGCTTAAAAGTTTATTTTCCCCAGTAATACAACATCCTTTTGTGTTTAAGAATTATCCGATTCTTGTAAACATTTCAAAGTTATAGAGGTAATATTTTAAAAATTATCTCATAATAAAAAAAATTATAATTAAGACTTTCGCGTATTAGCTATATCCATAGTTTAATAAATAAGTTTTGACTACAATCTCATATATCAACTAAAAGTTGCTGAGCTTGTCTTAAATCTTGGCTTAAAAATCCTAACCCAAAATAAAATTTTGCAAATAAGAATTCGAATTCGAGCTATATAATATTGTGGTTTTTATCGGACTACCTTTGACATGCATATGTACGCCCTGAATAAAATTATACAATACTATAGCATTTTGACTTAGCATTTAGGAGGATGAATATGAATGAATTCTTAAACCTATTTGTAAATTATATAAAAACTATCGACATAATTGTCTCAAGTATAAATTTACCCAATCTGGGTCTCGATCTTTAGTTTGCAGTCTAACTAACCTTACATGAGATCAGCTTTATTGGATTTCTCTCTTCTCTTCCATAGCTCTAAAATATGTGCCTAGTCAGGAATTTTCAAACTCCGCGCAATTAAGCATATCTGCAAAAAATTCGAAAATGCGGAAAACTCAGCACTACATTTGCAAAGGCAGCTGCTCACTTACCCCCTGCCGGGGTCACAGCCACGCCCCATGGTAAAATGCCAAAATTATGAGTGCGAAAATTATGACAGCTCAAATATTTCTCCAATGAAATCTATTTATTAGCTGTTCCAGTTCCCGAACCCAGCAGCAAAAAGAAAAAAGAAAAAGCGGAAAATAGAACAAAACAAATCTATAAATTCTGCTCAAGGAAGGGCGGGGGAACATTTATTGTGCCATGCAAATTTATGACAAAACATTTGAATGCAGCCTTGAGGCCGTGCAGAAAGGTAAACAATGGATGCGGGGCAAATTCGAAAATTGCATGCATATTGAAAAATTGCAGCAACTGAAGACAGCACCGAAGGGTTTTCCATGCGGAGTAGGCACACTTTCCTTAGGTGCGAGCTGGCTTTTTTTTGTTTTTTTTACGGGTTAGGGGTAGCTACCCTTGGACTTAGGGGCGTCGTCTGTTAACCACGCTTGTGTGTAAATTAACGGCACATGGGCTGACAGTTCGTGGAAGGCCTGTCGACCAGTTGGCCGAAGAGTGTTCATATCATATGCCACTCGATCCATATCGCACCCACGCGATAATGTCAATCAAAAAACTGTTCAGCTCACAAAAATTGTTCAATTAACATCGCCAGCAATTACACGGCGTCCCACAAGATCCCCCAGGGGCGATAAGCAGCAATGCGTGCCCGGCACTGGGATAGGGATATCACTCCGCAGCGCCTAACCGGTTCGTCCATACCCTGCTCCGGATGAGTGACGTGTGACCGGCGGTCAGCGGCCGTCAACAGCGAGTCCGACTCCGGCCCGTCGCTGACCAGGGGAAATTGAATTGCAACAAAAGGTTACCTTTGGACACGGATTGTGAAGTGGCCGCCAGTTGCGTGTGGCTTTAATAGGATTTACGTGCTAAGCGTAATTAGTGCGGAACTAGTTCTAGTCTCCGCTGCGTACAGTTGCCAATCGAACAGCTCGGCCAGTTGTTATCGGTTGTTATCGTTATCGAAATGCACTCGGGGCATCATCATAACGCGTATGTTTACACATTCAAGTGGTTTTTGCATAATTTGCATATTTAATTAGCTGGCACGTTAGTTTTTCCACTTTTGTTATCAGCTCGAAAAACAAATAAAAATTAAGTGAAAAACTCTATAGAAAATTGTATCGTTTTTTGCTGTTTTTTTTTTTGAATGCAGCGCATTGATTAGCTAAGCAAAACGGTAAAACAACAACCCTTCAACGGGACTGCAAGGTTGGCAAAGGGTTGCAAAGGGTTGGGAAGGCAGCTGGGGAAAGCGGGTACTCATCCATCATTTGCATAGAACCGAAGCGAGGGGCTGAGAGTTGCAGGCTGACAATTGCAAAGCACTCGTAGTTCTAGTATTACCAACATCCACACACACACACACACACACACACACACACACACACTCACACACACAAATCAACTGCTTCGCCCAGTTACAGTTACATTTATGGAGTGTGTAATATGGGATTGAAGCTGGATTTGCGTTCTGTAAATTTCGGCGTGAGTAAACTCGCATCTGTCACACGCATAAATTTTAGATGGACCGAAGTTAAACTCAATTAAGACCTAATGGATTGCATTCCTTTGAGACATCTCTTTATAGACAGCCGACTAATTGGTAGAATATTTTACAGTATTTTCCATCAAGGAATTTAATTTAATTTAAAAGTAAAGTATGAGGCTAGTTTGCATTGGATGCGGTTGGCCTTAAACTCAGTTTGAAATATGTGTGAGAAAATGAATTTGCGACACGTTTCGTTGTTTTCCGCTTCAGATGGAAAATGGGTAAAAAGACTTGTTTGTGCAAACTTTATTTAAACTTTATTATGAAACTCTGCATGAATACTAAACAGTATGTGTTTCATAGACTTTTGAAAGTCCATAAATATTTAGTATTAGTATCGGTATACTTTTGTATACCAAAAGAGCTTTGAATACCGAAACTTTAAGTTAAAGTTACGCATTTAAATCTCTTTGTTTGGCAAATTGGATGGTCACCTCTTGATGCCAATATGCAAAACAAGGCACTTAGATAAACAAACACAACATGGTAGCTTAGCCAATGGTTAAGCCCACCGCCCACAAATTTCACCTGGACACAATCGATATGTGTGTGTTCTGCAAATGCAGCAAATGGCACAGACAAAAGCCGCAGTCATTAAGATATCGAGAGGTGTTGAAGGGTGCAGGGAGTACTAAGCCCACCGAGTAGAGCTGCAGGCCAGATTTGCATATATTTGGAGACTAAACAATCCAATTACCAATTGAGATTTGCAAGCAAAAAATGCAACTGAGAAAAAGATGTTTTAAATTCGATAAAAGGCTCTAGGTAAACTGTGAAATTTTAAAGAAGCAATTAAGTAAAAACTAAATATTTACCAACCAATTTTCAGCAATATCAAACAAATAATAAGAACCTTTTGAATATAATAAACTTAAGTAAAATAAAAAACAAATTTCTTGCAAAAGTTCCTTATTTAAAAATTATAAAAGTTAAGTAGATAAATCTTATCTTTAAGCCGACTTGAACAAGAAAGTCGATATCGTACTAACCACATTTAAACTCTAGTTTTACTTACATCCCACTTCCCACTTTATGCTCCAGTTGTATTAATCTCAACGAGTGAACTTTGTGGGAGTCGAGCACACATAGCAGATTTATAGCTTCGCCAGCCGGAAATCAATTTAATTTTCAATCAGCAGACATTGTTGTTGTTCTAGTTGTTGCCATTGTTGTTGTTGTAGCTATTCTTCCTGCGGTTTCCTTAGCTGCTAAGTAGCTACACGCATTAAGCTTTAAATCGAATGCACCGTGAAGAGCATGCACTGCGTCGCAATCGCATTCTGAAGGAGCAAAGCAAAGGACCCCTCCCCTCCCCCATCCCCCCTCGTCAGGGTGCAGAGGGAAAACAAGAGGTAACCAGAAGGCAACACGCAAGAACTGCGCCCCGGACAGCCCGAGGCGGGTAAACAACACAGTTCGGGAGCGGCCCGATCCAGGACCAGGACTGCGCAAATAGTGAAATGTAGGTAAATATGTCGACGGTTGCCTCGACACTTGGTCTGGGATTAGCAGTGGCCCTGCGAACTGGGCGTGCCACGGGGACCTGGCTCGTGAGGCGTTTGAATTTCTGATGCGTTTTCGATTTTTGCACGCGCGGTTTTTTATCAAAATTTTACAATGTTTTTCATTTTACTATTTTCTTTTGTATTTATTGTTGCAGAAACTGCGACTTTGTTTATTTAAGTATTGCAGAGAGCTCCGATAGTTGTTGTTGTTGTTGTTTCGCCGTGTGCTCATTTCTACTTTACCCGAGTATTTATTTTCGATTACATTTCAATTGTTGTTGTTGTTGTTTATGTTTCGCATTGTTCTGCGGCATTTGTTGTGAGTGGCCGAGAGAATTAGCCAAAACAGTTTTTCATGTTCAACAGCAAAATGTTCACGACTCAAATGGGATATTGGCACAGAGACGAGGAGTTCCGACGCGGGGCCAGGTGGGATAGGAGCTCAAGGGAGCATACAATAATAATTATAATTTTTTTGTTGCATTTTTGCTGTTTAGTGTAATTGCACTTGGCAGCTGAAAGGACAGCCGTGAACTCTGGCCAGCGGCAAGTGAAAATTAAAATGTGTCGGCATTTTGAGCTGCACGAGGCAAACAAGGAGTGGCAGCCAGGCACAGTGGTTGCCACACACCTTTCGCCGAGCAAAATTAAAGTTGAAGAAGTTTAAAGAATGATTTCCACGAACTTTTCTGCGCAAATTGCCAAACTATCCTACACATTTTTTAAAAAAAACCATATCTATCTAAATGAGAACAGTTATCTTTGGAGCGCAGAAGATGAAATACCCAGACATTAAAAAGATGCCTTATGTATCTACAGTTAACTGTAGGAAGGCAATTTTGAATAAATATTGAATATTGGTGATATTATGAACTTATGTTGGGAAAATTCTCATAGTTGCCGAATTTGAGTAAAAAAATAAATCTCAATAAAATAAATATTTATCGTACAAAAACCCCAAATTTTTTTATACATTATTCGAGAAACGACTCTTTGTAGGTGTTACACATAACTTGACAAAATTACTATACCCTCTGCAAGGGTACATAAGTTCATAACGACTACTTTAAGCTGTCATCTCGCCGCTTTACTGACAGCGTGTGTGAAGAATATAATATTTTAGAGCCACTGTGCGCTCTGTCTGCTTAACCAGTGACAGGCCAGCCGACATGACACACACACACACACACACACACACACACACACACACACACACACACACACACACACACACACACACACACTGGTGCACACCCACCAACCTGCAGCTGGTGTTGGCTCTCGTTGGCCCTGGAATATGCGACACTTAAAGCGTCCACGTCATCGTCATCGCAGACCACTGCAATCGCATTTAAGGACTAAAACGGCAACTTCGTGGTGCGGCGGAACTGTCGCATTTCCGCATTGCAAATGACTCCGTTCTTTGCCATCAGTGCGGGCGCGAGCTTAGCGTTTTTGTAATTAAGATAAAAGCGAAAAGGGCCGAGCGCACGCAGCGGCAGAGGGGGCAACGTTGGGGTAGACATATCAAAAGCGTTTCGAGTGTTTTGGAAAACGGCGTCATTTGCGCCAGGACAAAGGAGAAGAGCACAACGTGTGCCGCAGCACCTGAAATTGTGTCCGAATGCTGAATAATTAAATTAAAAAATCACTAAATGGTGGAAATTATGGAAATGTGTTGTGGACTGTTGAATGGAGAATATCGCAAGCAAAGGTATATAGAAAATTTTGCCCTATGGCTTATGGATAAACTTACCACATAAACTGTAAAAGCCACATCCTAGTTGCTTTTCTCAAAAATTAAACTAAATGACTCTTTAAAAAATTTCACTCTTATTTTAAAATGGTTCTTCGTGGTCTTCAACTGAAGTCCATCGTCAAAACTCCTAATCGATTGTTGTGGTCACAATTAGTATAAAAACAACATTAAAACCGATTATGAGGTGGTCAAATTTTTTGTCAAAAAATTTTGACATGTAAAGCTCTCGGATCCATAGCTCAAACGCCCATAACTTTGTCAAAACTGAACCGATTTTCACGTCTGATGGCATTTTGTCCATGGTTTATTGCCTAGATTGATTCTGCATTTATAATATATGCATTATTGAAAATAAATTTTTTTTCAATTTTTTTGGCAAAAAAAGCATGTACCCCCCTTACTCATTTTGGAAAAATTTTTTTTTCAAAATTTAGAATTCGGAATTTTTATTTTTAATCGATTGTGGAGGTCACAATTAGTATAAAAAACAACATTAAAACCGATTCTGAGGGGGTCCAATTTTTTGTCAAAAATCACGCAAAAATTGACAAAAATTTTGACATGTAAAGCTCCCGGATCCATAGCTCTCATATTTCAAACGCCCATAACTTTGTCAAAACTGAACCGATTTTTACGTCTGATGGCATTTTATTTATGGTTTATGCTCTATCAGAAAGGCAGATAATGCACAAACCCAATATTCTCTTTTTACTAGGTCAACGAGTATAAAAAATCCTATCATGCTTGCTACTAGATTTAAATACAATACATTTCTCTCTACACTAAATATTTCAGCCCTTAACTCTTTCTTTCCACACAATTAAATTGTGAACGAGCAATTCTATTTAAGCTGCTAGGAGGTTTTTCCTCGTTTTAAAGTAACAATTTCTTTGGGCTATATTACTGAAAGTAAACTAATAATAGGCCATAGTACAGTCAGCATACAACTTTAGGAATAACTCAACTATATGCGTGTTAATCAAGCTCTCTTAATAGATATTATATCTTTTTTAAATTGTTAAATGTGGCATGCAAAATTGCATAGAGCAAACGTCAGCTTAGCATCAAAGGCGAATCCACAAAAAGTGAGCAGCCAAATGGACCCGTCCCGCTGAGATTGAACCCAAACCTCAGCCCGGCACAACATGCACAACAACAACAACAACGACGACGGCCACTGATAACAATAACAATGAAAACAACATGGACAGCTGCACAATACGCCCAACCCCAACCCACCAGCTCATCAACCCAAAACATCGAGAGGCATTACAAGCTCATCAACGGTTAGGATCCCTTCCTTCCTTTTTTTTGTTTTGTTAGATTTTTGAATCGTGCCTGGACCAGCCCTTCGATTGTCATTCAAATGTGAACCCGTTTCGTATGCGTCCTCTGATATTTTGTGACATTTTCACATTAAAAACGTTTTAAAAAACAACAAACATGCAGATTTAGGAGAGATGAAGGCGAGGGTTCCGACAGCATCCGCGCTAAAATCTCTGCTCAAATTGAAACATTTTGACCCGGACCCAAACTCTGAAGTGGCCGTGCGCATTAGAGATTAGAGAGAACAAACAACAGACGATGCTGATGATGGTGTCGATCGGTTGATGGTCATGTGACGCCCTCAGTTTGGCTTGGAGGCAACTTTCTGTGTTTTCGCCGCGTTTTTGCTGTCATATTTTGACAGCTTAAAAGAAGGACGATGCACAAGATAAGATCTAAATACTTTTGAAGTCTGCCAGATTTGGACGGGCGGGCGGAGAGGAACTCTCGGGCAGAGGAAGGGGCAGGAACTCGGCGGAGTTCGTAAATTCGCAGCCGTCAATTAACGGCAATTTATAGCCGCAAGGGCATGCTTCATGTTGTGCCAAGTTTTCAAAAACGAAACAATTAACAATTGTTGTCGCCCCAACAACAGCAACAACAACGACAACAAAGCGCACGAGCTGCGCCTGCGCAACAACAAACAACAAATCAAACAACATCAGAGAGAAACAAAAAAAAAAAGAAACGGAAATATTTTCGATGGCGCGAAATGGAGTGCGCTTTAATTTGCATAAATTACGTGGCCAGCGACAGCATCTAAGCTAAAAGGATAAAGGATGCAGGCAGCAGGAGCAAAGGGTTGCCAGGCTGCCACCACTCGGCAGCCAGCCATCGATGTCCTTGCCGCCCGCTCGACAGGCCCACTGTACTCAAGTGTGTGCCGCCTGCACTTGAAAACCGGGACGCAATCAAACGGACAACGACACACCGAAGGTGAAATGCTCTATCGTATAAATAATTGAAAAGAACCGAATACCATAATTAAAATAAATACATTTATTTCTATTATTATTTCTCGAAGGTTATTGATTTTTTCTTCTATTCTAATTATAGTAAATTAATCTATATGCATATATAAGGATAAGAACAACCTATAATTGAATGACTTAGATTTTATATTTCTAGAATTATCTTTTCATATCAAATTAAGAATCATTTGAAATCAATAAAAGAAGTGGCAATATGTAGAAAGAAAATTAGATTATTCATTACTTTTTAAATTTATTTTAAAGAAAAATGTTTTTGTGGTCGAAGATCCCGTGTTCAATATAATATTTAAAATTAGTTGTGGCAATTTTTTCCTTCTCATAGTTAACACACCGCTTTAATACCCTGCAAATCAGTTGCAATTGTCGAGACACCCAGGCTAGTACTGAAACACACATACGAGCACTTGGGAGCGTTCCAGGTTTTTGTTTCAAATAAAAAACGGCATTTTTTTCTTTTTTGTTACTGCTCAGTTGTTTGTCGAGTGGTTGATTGCATTTATGGGCTGGACCCGTGACCAACCGCGCGTCCGTCCGCCCGTCCGTCCGCCCGCCCGCTGCTGTCTGAAGTTGGCCTCGAGGCGGATGCTGAGGCTCAGCGTTCAGTTGATGATGATGTTGATGAGGAGCAGGCGGCCGGCGCTTGAGGTGTGGCCGCTTAGCTGAGCCGTGAAAATGTAATGTACATGGCAATTCCATTTAATACAAGAGTAGACATGCAGAAGAGTTACGCAAATAGCCAAAGGGCTGAGATTGAGGCGGGGAGCAGGCCTAAGCACTCCTCGGGTTAGCAATCATTTTAAAACCCGCATAATTGTCAGGATTTGCACGCCAAGCGAGGCGGGTTGAAGGGTCAAGGGGCGGCAACTGCAGTGCGCAATTTGAGATTCTGTTAAAGTGCTAAAATCGCACACCTCTTGATGAAACTGAAACTATTTCTGGCATTATGAAAATAATTAAGCTGCTTTTATTCATTTTTATTCCCTTAAATATTTCTTATATGTTTTATTCTAGAAATCTCCCATTTTTTAGACCTTTGCAAGTATTAAAAGTTTAAGTTTGAACAAAATCATAAATTAAATAACAAACTCTATTTTGAAATTTCTAAAATTGAAAAAAATAAAAACTGCAACCGATTTAAAGCTAAATAAATATTTTATTATTCCTACTTCGAATATTATTATATTAAAAAACATTTGAGTAGAACAAACTCATTCAACTTCCGCAGCGGTTTTTTCACTTTTCCATAAACCGCAAATGACAATTATCGGGGAATTTAATTACGCAATGAAGGTAGGTGATTTCGGAGATTGGTTCGGTACGTTTTATGTGAAACACCCCGGGTGACAATCGCAGACACGCCGCAGCCGTCGCATATTGGTTGACAAAACCGCAAAAACGTAAAGCGAACGACGACGGAAAAAAACAGAACCTGAAGAAATTGAAAGCGAGACAATCAACGTGCACCACAGGATACTTGTGCCAAATAAAAAACACGCACAGGATTAAAAACCAAAATGCCAGCGAACGCAAAAGGTGACATTCAGGGCGAGAGACAGATAAGGCCTATCATAAAAAAAGTTTGAAAAAAAATAAACAAAATTAAACTAAAATTAATCGTTTGCACGTGCATTGCAATTAAAATTGAGCATCGAATCCAAATTCAATTGCACGCACCGCAGACAACAACAACAACAATCGAAATACTTCCCAATGGACCTGACACCTGGTCTCTGCTCGGCTTTATTCGCCAGTCAAGTTCACATCAAAATTGATGATTAAAATTGAAACTGATGGTAAAAGTGCGCGACAGGCAGCGTTTTTGGCGATAATGAACTTCGTGGATCATTATGACGATGGCTGAGGATACTTGATATGTCTATCAGCAACCTATTGAGTTTGTTGTGCGTCAATTTGTTCGTGTGTGCAGCCCACATTATTGTGCGCCAAGCGGCGTTGCGTACAAAAGAAAGTTTTTTCTTTTTTCTTTTTGGCAGCCAAAAGAAAAATAAAAACAATATGCGAAACTTGAACAAAAACAATTTTGGATTATTATGAACGTAAATAACTGCGAGTGCGTCATAATGAAGCTAGTTTTAAGTGGAATGGTTGGTTGAATTTTGTGGAATATAATATAAAATAAAAATAAGAAAATAAAACTAAAATAAAATACATAAAAATGTAAATTTCATTCAGAGGCCCTATTTTTAAGTGTCTGGCAAATGTTATGTTAATTACTGAGAAGTAAAACGCAACTATTTTCTAAAATATTTTTAACAGCTAGCAAAACTGTCTGGTAAATATTAATTTTAATTTAGAACCTACGAATATAAAACAAAATTTAAATCTTATTTAAGTGATTTCCATGTTTAATCGAGACATAGAAAAATCATCTTCCTTTCTTTTTAAATCGTACAGAAATACGGCACACTTAAAAATTCTGAATTTGGCATTTTCACCTGCTTGTTAAATATCTAACATCTAGATAAACTACATTGTAAATGTTGATGAACTGATTATTAAATTTAAATTTCATAAACTGATTCCAAACATTAAAGTTAATCTGCCAAAGCCAGTTCCCAATGGTGGTGCATCTAAAATCGGTGCAAACCCTCCTCTGACAAGCACAACAAACTCTTGAGTTCATCCAAGTAAATATCATAAAATTGTCGCACAACAAGTAAAGTCGAGTTGGGCCTGTAAAAATAATATGCACCACCGAACGGTTGACAGACCCAGGCTACCCAGGGCTACCCACCCGGCGTCCTCGGGTCAACAGTGTTGCCTGTACAGAGGTCACTCGAGAAAGAGGCCGTAAAAAAATACGCTTGTGCGTATAAAAAGTCGTGCAAAATAAGCGTAACATGGCGCGATTTCTAGTTGGTTGGCTGAATGATTGTCATATAGGCATGTATATCGCTGAAGTTGACAGCTGGCCAGGCTCTATTGCCGGCTCGCTCCCACCGCTCGCCAGCGCTCTCTTTCGCACTCGTGCAACTGCGCAGGCGCACAGCGTGTCGTGAAAAAACACTTGAGGCTAATTTCGCTGGCTTGTTGAGCATTTCCAATGGCCAATGGCAGATTTTTAATTAAGCCAGCGACATGATTGTTAATAGCAAAATCAACAACAACGACAACAACAGCAACAGCAACAAAAACATCAAATTGTCGCTTTAAAAAAGCTGTTGGTAAGCAATTTGTTGTGCTTTGAATGAAAAGTGCATGAATGTATGAGTGATTTAAAGAGTGAGTACATGAATAACTGAGTGAATGACAATTCGCTGCTGCTGCTGCTGCTGCTGCTGCTGCTGCGTCCAGTGCACACGCATATTGAATTTCGAGAGAACATGTTTTTTTAATTTTCATGCGAGAATAATTTTGAATGGCGGAAAAACGCTTGCATAAAAAAGACAAACAAAAACAACACGGCTGTTGTTGCTGTTGCTGACCAGTGGCCAGCGGACAGTTAACAAGCTATGGCATTGACCATGCGGACCCCCCGGCCCCAAATGGCCACTTGGAACAGGTGAGCAGCAGCTGCCGTTGGAGTGCATTTTTTAGCTGTTGTTTTTGTTGCTTTTCGAAAGGTTATTTGAAATTGCTTAAATGATTGGCAAACAGCAGGAAAACGAATTTAATCAAAGCTGGGCAGAGTTGCGATTGCACTCAACGACCTATCATTAAAGACCGCAGACAAAAAGCACTGGGAACATATCTAGGATACATTTAAGCTGGAAAATAACATAGAGCAGATAAATAGGAGTTAGTTAAGGCATAGAAGTAAAACAGAATGCGAGCCCTTAGTTATACAGCCACGCCTATTTACGGAGCATATGCAAAAGTTACCTAACGAATAAAAGATACAAAAGTATCTACAAACGCATATACAACTACTAACAAAAATTAACTAAACCACGGGAAATACACAACTGAACAACATCAAGGTTTAGTATGAATAATATTAATAATAACAATAATACTTATAATAATAATAATAATAATAATAATAATAATAATAATAATAATAATAATAATAATAATAATAATAATAATAATAATAATAATAATAATAATAATAATAATAATAATAATAATAATAATAATAATAATAGTAATAATAATAATAGTAATAAGGCGTTTAGGCGTTTAAATATGCCAACCAAAAGTTTGTCTTCGGCTTACCTATATATTCTAAACGTAAGCACAACGAGAAATTGTAACTCTTGAGCATTATCAACACATATATCCAATTATTTACCTATATACGTACATACCCTGTAATACATATAGCCTAAATATAACTCTGGACACTCTCTGATTTCGGTCCATAAATCTCTGCTGCTTTGGCTGCGCAATGATCTATTGGAAAACGCCCCTCGCCTGTCAACCCTTATGGCAGCCACACACACTCGCACACTCGCACACACACACGCACAACCACTCAACCACTTGAAAAGTGAATGTCGCAATAAATCTTGAAAAAGACAACGAAAAATTTGTCACTTTCACCGCGACAAAAACAATTGACAAATGTGGAAAATTCTATACAAAAAACACAAAAAAAGTAAAACCAAAAATTTCTCCATGAAAAAAGGACAATAAATGTGCGCTGAGTTTTACGGTAGATTGCGCATGGATAAAAGGAGTAAAGGCAAGTGCTTAAATCCTTTACGTGAAAACAACCCAGCGAAATTGCCACTCAAAAGGTGAAAAGTGTCGAAAAACATTCGTCCTGCATCCTGGCACGGACTCTGCCGCCTGCTGTGCGCACGCGCTGACTTATTGGCAGCTGCGCAGCCGCCGCTGACCAGCGGCAGCAGCCGCAGGATCAGGACTCGTGGCAAAAAGGGGTCGCCTGCGGTTGCCGAACAAATTGAAATAGCAAAATCATTTCTGCCGCCATGGAAAATTGCATTTAATTACAAGACCAACAAATGCGATTAGGCGCTGTCCGGAGTATATTTTAAAGCCGGACAATTCCGTGTTCGCTCTTGGGTTTTCCGGCAACGAATTCACGCCTCGCTACACAAAAGCGCTGTAAATTATATTGTTAGACTGACCAGTGCCGACCAGGGGCGAAGGGGCAAGAGGAGGGGGAGCTGCATAATTGCAGCGCTCTGAAACAATTGCGCACAATCAAACACAACAGGATGCGTGTCCAACCCCCACCCCCTTCCGCCTCTGCCCCTCGTGGCAGCACAGTCATGTAATTTTATTAGTCCTGCGCTCATCGATTGTTTGTTTAGGATGCTGTGCTCAAGCAGCGGGATAGTTACAGCCACGGGAATAGTTACGGACATGGCCAGTTACATGACAGCCCATAATAATAAACATGCCAACTAAATTATGAAACAACCCCCAACCCCTGCTCGGCCCGCGTCCCTGAGCGTAGCTGGTGACGCTCAGCAATAACAAGGCCAACAACACGATCAGATCTCGCATAGATGGTAAAATGTCTCGGGAGTTGGCTGATAATAATTATTATAATTGTACTATTAAAAAATGTAATAATAACAATAGTTAAAATAATAAAGCTATTTAAAATAATGATAATAATCCCAAAAAATAGCAAACGTTGCAGTCGGGTGTAACCGACAGCGCAATACTCGTTCAAAGTGTAATGACCAAAACATGTAACTTTTTACCAAAAATTCGTAGAAATCTATATCCAATAATGCATATATATTTGCCTTGCCTGAAATGCCATCAACCTTGAAATTCGGTGAAGTTTTGACAAAGTTATAAATGAAATATGTTTAAAATAGTGGAGCTATAGATCTGAGAGCATGTCAACATTTTCGTCAATTTTGGGTTTTGACAAAAATTATGGTATTTAGTTTAGTCAGTAGTCAAAAAGATGGATCATAAAAATACATTAAAACGGCGTCAAACGAGGTATTTGACAAAGACAAAACTGACAAAGAAATAAACAAAAAATTAACTTTTTTAATGCACTACGGAAATA
This sequence comes from Drosophila robusta, assembly GCA_035043565.1. Lineage (NCBI taxonomy): Eukaryota > Metazoa > Arthropoda > Insecta > Diptera > Drosophilidae > Drosophila > Drosophila robusta. Next base: position 2,025,144 of record JAWNMW010000583.1, on the reverse strand, counting down.
ATATAGCATTATTCAATTTACTTATTGCATTTTCTTGCTTTTTTATATTATGGTCTATATATAATAAGGTAAATTACTCTAAGCAAATATATTTTTATTGTTAGCATGGAAAAAAACCTTAAATTTAAATCAAAATGCAGCTGTATAAGTTAAATGCTTTCAGCGCGGAAATTCAAGTTATCCGTTTTAAGAGTTTCGCTGACTTCTACAACTTTGCAGCTGGTAATCAAACCCAAGCTTTCTTTAATTTGAAAATTAAAATCAATATAATGTTAAATCTAAAACTTATGTTAAAGCATATCTTCATCATTGTCAGAAAATCAAACAAAAATACGTTGAATTGACATTCAAAACCTTTCAATTGGATTCTAATGTGAAACTGAAAGGCTGCCACACTGGTGAAAAAAGTTGTATATGAACTGTAGGTTGCCACCCTACTGCAGTGCTACAAAACTTCCAATGTAATCGAAATATCGATATATATAATATATATAATTTCTAAAAACACTTGCTAAATAATTTACAATTCATTAAATCTGGTTAATTTATTATTATGCGATTGAAACAAAAATTCGTAGCACATATTTACTTCAGTATGTGCGGAATTAAATATCAAACAAGCGGTTTCAGCAACACACATCAGCTGTGAAACTAGTTCATATTACCCGAACTACTTGCCAGAAGTAACGGGTATGTACGTTATTGTTCATCTCTAATACATAACTAAATTTTAGTAACAAATTTCGAAACAAATTTAGAGAAAAATGGCCAGCAAACAGTTGTTATGCCGCTTAAGCACAGTGGGACGCTGCAGCTCAACAAGGCTGGCGCCCCTGGCCGCCGTGCGCAGCTCCAGCACCCGCAGCGACATCGAGAAAGTCACGCACACGGGCCAGGTGAGTCTCTCTCCCAGCTGTGGGGGATGCGCGATTACGCAAACATTGTTATTCCTTTGCGGCCAACCAAATTTCGGTGTGTTTTAGGTGTTCGACAAGGACGACTATCGCAACGTGCGCTTCACAAACGCCAAGCGCTACGTGAACGAGAACTGGGGCATCAAGCTGATTGACGAGGTGCTGCCCATCGAGACCACAGAGCGCGTTGTCTACTGCGACGGCGGCGACGGACCGCTCGGACATCCCAAGGTCTACATCAATCTGGTAGGTGGGAGAGAAGCATTCGATTCTACACAAATTAAAATACTCTAATTTAGGATAAGCCCGGCAATCACAGCTGCGGCTACTGCGGCCTGCGTTTTGTGAAGAAGGATGACGGTCATCATTAGGAGCCCTAGGATCAGTCCCTAACTGTTTGAGGAAGCTGTTACTACCATTGAGTTAGTTGAATAATTATACAAAAATAAAAGAGACCTATACCTACCAAGATACTTGACGGAAGCGTGAACTGGCCACCATTTGGCGGCCAGAACCTTTTGCGGACTAGGACCAGATTCCTAGCGCATTATGCACGGATTACATTTTTGCAAATGATAGATGCATAGACAAATAATAATAATACTTGACGGAACGTAAACACACAGTTGCTCTATGTCATTAAAACGATTTTCGCGAAAGTATGTAGAATATAGATTTTCCCTCGAAGCAATGCTGAAAACTTGGGTTTCAAAGACTTTGGATAATGATTGTACAATACAATGGTCGCTCGAAAATGTTTACTTCTGTAAATCAGAAACATGGATTTATTTGTTTCGCAAATTAAGTATTTTTTTACCTTAACAAAATTATCTAATTGACTAACAAATTTTGATTGTAAATTTTATTGCTTTGATTTCCATTAATTTAAAGTATTCAATTTGAATCTTTTCTCAGTCCATACAATTCTAATTTCCGAGCTGCCTCTGTTATTCCTTAAATCGATTTCTTCATTTCTCTTCAACCAGTGCAAAATTTTAAAGCTATCGTTACATAACTTTGAATACATCCTCTTGCTGTAGGCAGTAGGTATATAAAAACCAATTAGATTGTACCAATATATTATAAAGTTGTTATTGTTCGACTATACAAAACTTAATATAACAATTATCAGGTAAGTACTAAGTCCATGTGCATTTATTTATCTTTTCAGTTTTTTATTCAAAGCTATCTATACGGAGCTTAACATTTGTCAAATTGATCGATTCTTATTACTATTTAATTTAGCTGACAAAGGAATTTTTCTATAAGAAACTTTTTGGTTTTCAAAATGTCTTTACCAAACTCACTTGCTACGGTCTCAACTTTAGAGTGTTATTATTTGGTCGCATTTGCCCATGCTAGTGAACCAACAATGCATAACATAGACCAAGATCAGAAAATAGTTATAAGGCACTTAAAAAATTTCCTCGGTACTGAATATCAAATTTTGTATCATTACAAAAATTTCTTGGGTCCGTGGAAGATTGCGAAAATTGTTTGGCTGAGCTTTTCAGCAACAAAGTCCAATGATTGAACGAAGCGAATGGTATTTAACATAAATCGAACAAGCCAAGATATATTAACTTATTATACATATCACAAGCAATTATGTCTAGATTCAAAATATTATATTTTACTGTTTTAACGATGTCCAGCTTAGAGGAGCCCCAAAGATATCCTCGCTTAAGTCAACTAATTTGTAAACATTAGCCAGTTATTATATGCATGCAGCAGATAAACTTATATATTAAACACACAATATTTGGGAATACTTCGTGACCAAGTACATATCCGAATATGCCATAAAATAGATAATGATCCATAGTTTGTTGCACTTGTTTATTGCACAACTCTTTATTCACTTGCATGTTCTTGAATGATATCTAACACATTGTATATGTATGCGCTTGCATTGCGGTCTATTTGTAATTAGTAACTTGAAAATTATCAACTTAAATATTTGTAGATTAGCAATAATCGTAAATAATATGCGATTAAATATATAAACATTTATGCAAAAATATGTGCACAAATAAAAGGAAATTGAAAATCACAACATATGAATATATAAATATATATAAGAATCGAACTGACGTTCAGTAGATGTAGATCCGTTCACCATAAAATATTTGGAGTGCATAAGTTAATCGAAACCGAATCAAATATTTATATATACATAAATATATATATATACATATTTATATGTATATATATATATTATATATGTATATCTAGGTCATAATTATGTTGGTAAGCGGTATACAATAGCCGTTTTTGAATATGAGTTTAGTTTCCGATAATTTTTGCTACGGGCACTTTAGATGCTGCACGCTCCATTGAGACACAGATAGCACCACGAGAGATAATACAATCAAAATAAATAAATTGCCACCGAGTGCCACAGCCACAGCGAATGGGGCTGGACACAGCCCACACGGATGGTGCTGGTGGTGGTGGTGGTGCGCCGAGGCGGACTGGTAAAACCGAAAATAATCACGTTCATACCAACTCCGAGCCTGCACTTGACCACAGCGACCAGACGAGACGAGTGCACAAACTGTGCCGAATTGTCCGGTTGCCATCCCCGCTCTCTACGCTGAGAGGAGGGGGGTCCTGCAGAAAGCTCTGGAACTGAAAGTGGGTTGCGCAACTCGTGCGCGGCTCACAATACAGAAACAACGACTGCATTTTGTGTGTTAATGTCGTTGCTCAAATAATCAATGGTCAATAATCGTCGTCATCTGTTGTCTCAATTGCGTTTCATCTAAAACACCAACAAACACTTAAGAGAATGTAAACTAAAATGTAATAGGTTCTAATTTGGATGTTGTGTGGGACTATGTTGCCGACGAATCGCTTTAGCTTATCTTCATACTGTTGTTGCTGTTGCTGCTGCCGCTGGAGTAGCAGCATTGATCGCTTATCTTGATTGGGGCAATAGTTGTTCACCACTGGTCACCAGAGGTTCCGTGGCATGGCGTAGCCTTCTTTTGTCACAAATATGTTGCGATTCATGCACGCCTGGCGGCTGCCGCCCGCCTCCCAGTTTTTGGCGCCCTCCTGGCTAACCACCGTCTCCTTGCGTCCGTCCACAATGCGCGTTACGGTTGTGGTCTTCTGTCCGGTTGAGTCCTGTGTCACCTTTGTGGTCTCATAGCTGCCATCCGGCTTGCGCACGGTCTTCGTCATCACGCTCTGGCTGAACATTTTCGGGCCCTGGTAGGTGCCATCGAAGACGCCGCCAAATGGCGTCATTGGCGTCATTATGTTCGGCTTGCCGCTCGGCGGCGGCCGTGGTGGCATCACTACGCCCGGCTTCAGCTCGCCATCGGCATTGAGAGTGCCGTGTATGCGACCCATGATGATATCCTCGTCGGACAGCCTGTGGCGCAATGCGCTCCGGCGCAATCCACGCTGATTGGAGGGCAAAATATGCTCGCTCCCCTCCTCCGTATTCAGACGCTGTATCAGCGAGTACATCTGATCCGGATAGATTCTGGATATGGAAAAAGACGATTATTTGGATAATGTTTGTTTTTGTATTGTGAGAAACCTACTCTCCATCCAAATCGGTGTCCAGTGAGTTGTCCTTCTTCTGAAATTCCTTAAGTATTTTGCTTTCAAACCCTGGCTTCAAGAAGTCATCCCTCAGATTACGCTCCACGCCAGTATCTGTCACGGACAGTTCTTGTGTTAGATGCGGTTAGCTTTTGGGATTCAGCCAACTTACCCTCGTTGTCCTGCATCGACTCCAGCAGACGCTGCAGCTGGTGTTCAAAGTGCTTCTGCATCTCCAACGGACTGGTAAAGACTTGGAACGCAAACTTGCGATCGTCATCGAACAGTTCGTCATCCGTTTCCGCCTCCTCAAACCACTGCGGCTTGCGGAACTCGTCCTTGTTGCAAGCGGATGCGGACGCACTGAGAAATACACAGGCGGCTTAATGCCAGGTCTATGCAAATTCAAGGCGGGGCAGGGGAAGGCAACCACACACACACACACACACGTACATACACGTGCAACCGACACCCGCCCCACCCTTAATCCCCGCAGGAAGTTTACTTCAATACGCAGCCTCCGCAAAGCGCACACACACACACACACACACACACACCCCCTCGCACACATTTGCGCCTGTGTATATCCTGGCAAAAATGTATCTACTATAGCAGGTGCCTGGTGCCTGGTTTATCGATCCATTCATTGAAAAAAGCCGCAGTTCGCCCCAAAACATTTGCATTTGCATTCAAAACTTACTCTTGCTCTTGCTGCTGCTTCTGCTCGAATTCCGATTGGAACATTTTCTTCAGTATATCCATGGCGTAGTTGTCGTTGTTTTAAATGTGCTTTTGCGAGACCAGAAAATGTTTATCCTTTTCAAACGCTATGAATTTATACAGAGAAAGGAAAAACTAAAAGAACCAAAAGTGACGCAAACAACAATGTGATTAGCAAACGTGTGGAAAATCACGACTTTATAGTTTCTCCTCTATCTTTACTAAATGTTTTTTTTTGTGTGTGCACAAAATTTTCAAGTATCCTAAACACCACCACGACGAACAGAAATTGCTCGATTAGCGAACAGCTGAGCTGAGCAGCGGTGAGCGTTTCGTTCCAACTGACACACACACACACATACACATACATACGCGCACACATGCATACACCATGCCTGGCGTCACAAAATGGAATCGAAACGCGCCCCGCATCAACGATTACATACTGGAACTAAAACATGGCGCGCTGCTTGAAAATGTGCTGGCTTTTTCGCTATAATTTTGGCTTTTCCTTAAAAAAAATATATATATGAGCATTAATATAAAAACGGATTTGGTTATAATAATTTATTCAACTTTTAACTCTAAAACTAACTATTTTATATTATTCGGCTCATCTGATGCAAGAGGCTTAGAAATACTGACAAACATAAAAAAACGTCACAAATAGCTCGTATTTAATTTAAACATTTTGTTTGTGTTTCTTGTCAATTTCCAATTTGAAACAGATTCATTAACTGTTGTTTTTTCAGTTCCCTTGCATGTTCTTTTTCTCGGGGTTCTTTTTAAACTATTTTAATCGGTCTTTAGTTGTTGGAATTTGCTTTACAGGCTCTGTTTTTGAACCGTAAACACAAAAACTGCGAGATCTTCAATTTTGTACATAATACAAAGTTGCTGTGGCTTTTTACGGGGTTTACAATTCTGAGAGGGTATTCCCCTGTTTGCTGAACTTAGCAGCTTGACACTATTTAAATACGTCGAACTTACGATCTACAGCATTCTCCTTGTCGCCAATGCTACAGCGTTTGCCCTTTTGGATTTTCATCATTTTATTCTCGTCGGCACATTTCGTGGTGATCGCATTACGCACTTCCTTTTCGCTGGCATTCGATTTGCACGTCACCGCGAATATGATGTCCAGTATTTTGAGCGGATCGAGCATTTGCTTGAGCGGCTTGTGCTGATCCTTGAATGCCGGCGACGGCTTGCCCGTCATCGAGTGCGTGGCGAGCGTCTCGCGGTCGAAGATCGCCACCAGCAATTTGCGTGTGGCCAGTGAGGGGACGGACCAGTTGATGTTCTCGAAGATGCTGGCCGGCACACAGGTGTTGTTGGGCCCAATGGAGACCATCACGTTGTCCGCCATCTGCTGGCCCGGCTTGGCAGTCGCCTTCCACTCAACCTCCCTGGGCTTGCTGTTGCTTCTGCGTGTGGGCAGCTTGTAGGTCACAATCTGCGGTGGCTGTTGCTGTATTTGTTGCTGCGGCTGCAGCGGTGACGGTGCAGCCATGGTGTTGTACTCCTGCAGCTCTAGCTTGCGGCGTTTGTGCTGCTGCAGCGGCGTTGTAGTTTCCCGTTTGACCTGCATCTGCTGCTGCTGCTCATCATTGCTCAGGCAAATCTCCAGGCGATCCGAGTCCGCCGAAGTGCTCAGGCTGTTCAGGCTCTCGGCCGCCAAACGTATTTCGATGGCATCTGCATCGCTGCACTCGGCGCTAGAGACAGCAATGGTTTTATAATCAATAATGTCGGCGCGCTGCGGCTGCCCCGAACTGGGTGCACATATGACCGAGCTGGGCGGCGTCAGAATCTGCGGCTGGTGCGTGGGTGGTGTCGCCGGCGAGGCGACTGTGGCCGTGGCCAGTTGCATGCGCGCGGAAGTGGCGTGTATTTGGGAGAGCAGATCCGTGTGCTCCTGCAGCTTGGCCTCCAGATAGCGAACCTTCTCGCGCAGTGCTCGATTCTCGGCCTCCACTTGGGGATCGTTATCTAGGGCGCGCAACAGCTCGAAATCCTCGCCAGCGGTCTGGGTCCAGGCCGTCAGCAGCATCGGCTGCTCCCTGCCGCTCCAATGCGAATCGTCGCGCACATTATTGAAATTGTTGCCATTCGCTGGCAGTATCTAATCACAATTAAAGTCGTAACTACAATTACACTGGCACTTTAATGGGACTTACATGCGGATCCATTTTGTAGTTCTTGGCTCCGGGCCTGCGTTGCGTGCGTCTGGCAGGATGAGCGTCAACTGTGCGAACTCAACGAAATTGGCGGCAGAATATCAAACAACGCGCGCAAAAACCAAAATGCAGGCACAATGAGAGACAAACAGAGGGGTAGTTTATAGTTTTTAGTACGAGGAAGAGCAACAGAAACAACAACAACGAGCACAATGCATTCCAACTACTTACACATGCTACCTGGCAACCAAACAGCTAAAGTTATATATGTATGCGTGAGCGAGTGTGTGTCTGTTCGCTTCTAGCCCTGTTTTCAGGTAAGCGTAAATATATGCTGTATTCCTCCGTGAAGTGGAACTTTCTATTCTATATCCCAACTGGTGTGAGACCAATTTTCGCTGCGTTCTTCTGTTTTCTTCCTTCTTTTGCTCCGCGCTGCATGCATTTCTCTCGCGCGGGAACAAGAAATGTAATTTTGAAGGCAAACAGAGTTGCCAGGCATTCGGCTTTTGGCAAACGACAGTATTTTTACTAAATAACATTAGCATTAGCAGCAAACTGCTACAATAAATAATATAAAAATAATAATTTAGAAAATAATCAAAGGTTTATGTTAATGAAATTACTTAAATATTGTTTAATTGTATTATTTTTTTATTTATAGTAATATAGAATATAATAGAAAAATAATTCTAATATTTAAAACTACGCAAAAATTTAACTCAAACCGGTTTCAATTCAAAGATAATGGGACCAGTTGTCACCGTACATGTACATTTAACTATACCTTTTGAAATACTAGGGGAAAACGAACTTTGTTTCTCTGATCGGAAAAAAACATCCCTAATGCTCGTAGATGTCGAAGCCATTAGAGCATGAAACCTAATGGATTTTTTGAGAAGAATCTTCTTGTGTCAGGTAGAATAAGTCAATTGTTGAGGTCTTCGTGTAATTCTGTATACTCAATTCGCAGAAACGTGTTTTCCACAAGGAAAACCTTGAAAATTGTATATTTCTTATGTTACGATTTGCACTTGCGCTTATATACATATATTTATTTCTTGCCTGATCGTAAAAGAACAATAATTTATCATGGAAATGGCTTTATGGTTTTTAAAATGCTGAAGATGCCAATTTTCGAAGCACTTTGGCCACTCATAGGAGGATACCCTTAGAGAGTCAAGTAAACAGAGTTTTATGAGTGTTTTTACAGCCTCTTCTGGCTTCGAAAACGTCGCAAATTTAATCAGTCGTAGCTGTAAGACGGATGACCCATTAATTATGTATATGTTTGGGAACTAAATAATTTGTTGTATTAGCCCACGTATGGAAACGTGGTTTTGCAATTCACTAACAACTTCTGGCAAACAAAATATGTATTGTAGTCTTATAAAACAATAAATTCTTTTTCATCATTAAATTTAAAAAAAATTAAATTAACTGATTGAAGTATAGCATTTATATTTTTCAAAAGGCAATTAGAGCGCTTGAATTTACTTTGCATCAATTCTAAAAATGTGCTTTTCAATCCTAGCTTTTAAAATCATGAAGTAAACCCAGAACCGAACTAGCAATCCAAAAAATCAGTCGCAACTTTATCCGACCCGAAAAAGCAAAAATGTAAAAAGATAAAGGTATACATTTAAGGTGTTGAATATTTTAATATTTCAATGTTGCAAATCTCTATTTGTTATTTACTTATTTTACTTCTATTTTTCCTAGCTTTTAAAATCATGAAGTAAACCCTGAACCGAACTAGCAATCCAAAAAATCAGAGCAAAAATGTAAAAAGACAAAGGTTTACATTTAAGGTGTTGAATATTTGAATATTTCAATGTTGCAAATCTCTATTTGTTATTTACTTATTTTACTTCTATTTTTCCTAGCTTTTAAAATCATGAAGTAAACCTTGAACCGAACTAGCAATCCAAAAAATCAGAGCAAAAATGTAAAAAGATAAAGATATACATTTAAGGTGTTGAATATTTGAATATTTCAATGCTGCAAATCTCTATTTGTTATTTACTTATTTTACTTCTATTTTTCCTAGCTTTTAAAATCATGAAGTAAACCCTGAACCGAACGAGCAATCCAAAAAATCAGAGCAAAAATGTAAAAAGATAAAGGTATACATTTAAGGTGTTGAATATTTGAATATTTCAATGTTGCAAATCTCTATTTGTTATTTACTTATTTTACTTCTATTTTTCCTAGCTTTTAAAATCATGAAGTAAACCCTGAACCGAGCTAGCAATCCAAAAAATCAGTCGCAACTTTATCCGAACCGAAAGAGCAAAAATGTAAAAAGATAAAGGTATGCATTTAAGGTGTTGAATATTTGAATATTTCAATGTTGCAAATCTCTATTTGTTATTTACTTATTTTACTTCTATTTTTTTAAATGAAAAGCAATTTGATAAAAGCAATAAAAGCAAATATGATAAGCTACATTAAATTTTAAAAGTAGCACTGACTATTTAACGACTTTTAAGTTTTGGGAAAACGAACTATTTTTCAGGTCAAGCAGTCGAATTACCGTAGCAAATTTCACTGTAACCATTGCGCTTCTGGGATTTGACAACTCTGCTGGCCATCTGTCAAAATGGGAATTTAACTGTTAATCCTGGATCATAAAACCCGCCATATGTCAAGGAGATTTCAAGGGCGACCGTCGTTCTAGGCTAATATATTTTCCGCAACAGATACATAAAACGAAGAAACCGCTGCAGCTGCGCAAGGTTTGCCTACCTGTTATTGTTACCTGACGCAAATTATCGCGAAAATCATGACGGGAGCAAATTTCAGATTTTTGTATAGATACTTGTATCTTAAGCGAATATACATGTCAGTTCATCACAGAACGCAGAGGTCGACACAACAGCATCCAGAGCCACAGCCGCAACCAGAGCAACAGCCACAGCCAGAGCAACAGACAGAGCCACAGCAACAACCACAGCCAGAGCAGCAGCCAGAGCAACAGCCAGAGCATCAGCCAGAGCAACAGCCAGAGCCAGAGCCCCAGCCGGAGCAACAGCCACCACTACAGCCAGAGCCACACTCAGAGCCACAACTACAGCCAGAGCCACAGCGAGGCCAACAGCCAGAGCCACAACTACAGCCGCAACCAGAGCCACAGTCAGAGCCACAACTACAGCCGCCGCCAGAGCCACAACCAGATCCACAGCCAGCGCCAGAGCCGCAACCAGTTCGCGCAGAAATAACAGCTCATCCGAGTCCTCGACGTTCAAGTTCCCTTGCGCCGTTTGCACGAGTCGCCTATTCGCGGAAGTATAAAACGTTTGTGAGTCAGATGAGTATTGTGCCCCATTATTACAGATCGTTCGCCGCGACCAACAGTTATTACCGTACGCATAAAGTCGCCCAAGAGAAGATGGACGTTGAGAAGTTCATCAACTACGAGCTTTCCAAGCAGCAGACCATGCGCAAACAGCTTGTTAGAGCTCGTCCGTTGAGAGAGCTGCAGATGCCGAGCATTGAACGGCCGCTCATCGTTGAAAGGCCGCCGGCCGTTCAAAGGCCTCCGGTCAATCAACGGCCGCCCGCCAATCTATCGGCGCCGGCCAATCAAAGCCCAGCTTCCCCAAGCGAGCACAAGAAGATCATCATCAACGTGGAAGTGGTGTACATGCACCCCACCCCTAGTAACTATAAACCGGTGCCACGGGCACCACTGGTGCGACGAGCGCCACTGGTGCCACCGCTGCCGCCCGTTGAGGCCTCGGTTAGGGAGCACATGGCCAAAATGAAGAAGAGTCAGCTAAACTGCATTCAGGTCTTAGAACGGCTGAATGCCGTGTTACGCCTACTAGATCGACGCTACGAGCAGAATGACTCGGATACAGAGTCCGAGTCGGAATCGGAACCCGAGACGGATGACTCTGTGCTTCAAGATACGCCATCGGCTCCTTCGAAGCGCACACGCCAAGCGTCCAGCAGTTCGAGTGATTCTCAAATGGAGGGCGAGATTGCCAAGAATATGGCGCACTATCCGCAGCGCATGGAGCTGGACAACGGCATCGTCGAGTACGAGCTGGGTCCCAATGGCACACGTATCAGCGCCGAGGACTACGACCAAGTGTGCTGGTCCAGCTCACCAGTCGCGACACGCTGCTTGCTCGCCATTCTCTTCACTACCGACGAGCTGGCCACGCACACGCTGACCGGCAAGCCTTCGCCGGCATTCTATGGACGCGAGCGCCCGTCCAAGAATATGCTGGATAACCGCCGCGTCGACGACATTGTTGTAAGCGTGCGCAATCGCACCGGCGGCAAGGAGCGCCACATCAGAGCCACGATTACCACAAAGTGCGCCGACACGTCCAAGAAGTACAAGCGACGCGCCAGGAGATTGATCGACCATTTTGAGCATCCAGAAGAATAACGTAGTCGGTATGCAAACTACGTTTAAGCTTATCTAGCCCCTTGATAGAATAGATAGATAGACAAGAACTATATATATATATATATACATATATATATATATAAATATATATAAATATATATAATGTAATGATGTAATGTAACGTAATGACCTCTTTTTGCAAATAAAGCTGACGAACAAAAAACAATTTTATTGGTGCGTTTTCGAATCGATCCATTTGCAGTTGAATTTTTAAAATAATAACCTTTTAAGCTAACGAATTTCTATGCTTGGAGCTTTAATTTACTTCTTCGCCGATGGATCCCAAGCCTCCACCTTTGGCGTTGTTGTCGAGTACGGCATGTAGGCTTCTAAAAAATAAAGATTTTATATACTTCGTTAAGATTGGACTTGATTGAATATTTCAGTTATTTGTTACCTTTGGTGCCCGACAGATTCTCACTGTGATCGGCCAGCCATTTGTATTTGGCTCTGCAGCCATCGCGTATTGGTGGCAAGTCGGTCTGTAGCAGGAAAGGAAAGACAATACAGTCTCCATATTAAAGGATAACAAAGATAGATCCCACCTTGTAGTGCATCCAGCCGTACCATTCGGCGGGAATCTGTGAGCCATCGTAGTCCATGTTCACGTGTGGCGAATACTCAACCCAGCGATTTCTGCCGTAGAAGTAGTACGCATTCTCATAGTACCTATTGCCGTACTTGTCTATGCCGACCAAGGTGCCCGTTTTCAGGTCATCGTTTCTGTTTGTTTGGGAATTTAGGCAAATTTGCAACTTATATAAGAGCGCGCTTTCCATTGGCTCACCTGTACAGCTTTAAATAAGCTTGTTTAAAGCCGCCGGCTTCGCGTATAGCCTGAAACAGCCTGCCCAATCGATTGAAACCCAGAAAGTTTGCCATTCTGCTTGCCATATTGAAAAATATTTTAACAAATTTTGTGTTTATGAGTTGAGAAACTTACGTCCGAAGCAAAACAGAGTTGCCACACAGATAAAGTGTGTATGTATTAGTTTTGTGGTGTCACTAGAGATGTTCTGAATCGTTCTTGAGTAGTTCGAATGCGCTACTCAGCGAACTAGTCTCTTTTTTATAGTTCATAGTTCGTTAAATTCTCACTATCAATTTGCTTTATTGGTTAGTACGGTTCAATTACAGATAACAAGAAACTTAGTTCTCTATGTAAACACTTTTTGTTGTTTAATTTGCTAACTCCCGCGTTTGATTCTCTATTCAAACCTAGAGCCATATAGACGACAAGAGAGTTTTGTTGAATAATTCACAAATTTGAGAGTAAATTTGAGAGAGATATATTTTATTGCATTCATTAATAAATAAAATATGCAATGGAAATTAAACGAACGTATAAGTGAACGACCTAACTTGCTCTTTGAGTTGAACTAAGATGTTCAACTCTAGCTGCTAGGGCTACGCAATATTGCCGGTGTTGGCAAATAACCCGCAACAGTGTTTTTGTACATTTTGCAACCCTGCATCCACATCTGTTGGTCTTTCGTGAATCATTTTGCTGGCTAATAGAAAAGAAACATTGGAAAATCTGTAAATTAAAGCACATTCAGAATGGCCAAAAACACTTCAAGCAGTGCATTCCGCAAAATCGATGTCGATCAGTACAACGAGGACAATTTCCGGGAGGACGACGGCGTCGACAGCGCCGCCGTTGGTCCCGACGAGAACGAAATCACTTCGCTGCTGACAAAAGGCAAAGGAGTCGAAGCCCTGCTCAGTGCACTCCAGAACGCGCCCCTACGTTGCAAGAACCAGCACGTGAAGGTAAGAATGTGTCCCAGGTGTCCACAGATAGCAGCTTATTGAATCTGACATTGCAGGACAACGCCCTAAACATAACCCTGCGCGTGCTGTTATCGATCAAGTCGACGCAAATCGATCAGGCCATCGACTCGGTGGAGCAGAACGATCTGATCGATGTGCTCATGAAGTACATATATCGCGGCTTTGAAACACCCTCCGAGGGCTCCAGCGGGCATCTGCTGCAGTGGCACGAGAAGGCGTTCGCCAAAGGAGGCGTCGGCTGCATCGTGCGCGTGCTCTCCGACACGAACCGTGCTTAAATTAGTCATAAATGTTGTAGTTTCTGCCAAGGAATACCACTTGAGAAGCCGTTAAACACCCGGGCCCGAGCTAGAGCCACAGCCAGAGCCGTAGTTTGATTTTGCCACAATTTCAAATGACAAAGTTTTCCAAATTAGATTTTAACTCGTATTCAAGTATTAAAGTTTTTATTACAAAACTGCCTTGTGCGTATTCCTTTACTTTATAAGCAAGGGAATGAAGGTTCAAAAATAAGCAAATAAATATATGATTAAAACTTACTTGAAATACCTGATAAACAGTCGAACAAATTAACTTCACTTGGAATTCAGTTCTGCATAGATTTATACAAGAAATACTTTTTGTATTAAGTATTTAATCAACCGTTTCTGATTTTTATTTGACTATTCAAAATGTAATAAGTGCTTTGATTAACTTAAAACAAACCAATGACGATCTCAACTGAGGCAACATTCACATGCATAATGGTCAAATGGGCTGACAAAAGCTGATGAAGGAGAAATGCTAGGCGTCCAGGTAGAAAATGAAATACATGTAGGCTTCTTTGCTGACGACTCTTCAAATGCAGCGATCGAAAAACGAAGAAATGTTTTAAAATATACTTAAAGCTATTGTAATATGATCTGGTTTAACCCGTATTCAGAAATGGGTGCTAAATTTAATGCGCTGTTTTGGAAAACATTCAACAAAGCGGAAAACTTCTGTTTTCTTTTTTTTTAGTTTTTGATAGTTGTCTTCAATAAATAGTGTGTTATAATTTTTGGGATATCATTTGTCGTAACAAGCTTCAATATCATATCTGGGGCAAACACACGGCCACATTACCACATGTGAGTCTCGCGTATTTCGCTAATGATGTGATTTGCACGAGTGAGCGCCTGGAACAGAAACATTCAAAATTAAGTAATATAAATAATGAGAATTTCTAATTTTAGTCACCTTCAACATATCCGCCGCCTCTTTTCGGCGCACTGCAATATGATCGGACTCATTCAGCAGTGTTTCAGCCTTTTCCGATTTATACAGATGTGTAACCAGCTCACTTTGCAAATTGTCCTTAACGTAGTTAACCAAAAAATGCATAATCGCCTTTGGTACAGAGTCTTGTATGGATTTGCGCACAATATAGAAATACGATTTGATCAGGCGTTCTAAGATAGGATATAATGAATAGATATAATGAATGAAAAGAGCATGGCTCAAGTTAATCCAACTAACCAATGACATCGCAATCCTTTTGCTCCTTGTCGGTGAGGCGACGTGGATTAGCCAGAGCCGGCACATCGGGCAGCAGATTGACGGGCTTAAGCGGATTGACCATGTTGTTATGCACCGGCGTATTGCTAGCCGAGTTCTCAATGCTATCGGGTCGATTGGGCGCGGGTGGTAAAATATTCGATAGCCAAGAGCCCGTTGAGTTCTCCCCAACGTGATTCTAAAAAATGTTGAAGAAAATCATCGTATAGTTAGCATAACTCTTGCTTAATGAGGTCTTGCTTAGGGTTAGCCAGTTTATGTCTAAGGGCTGCAGCTGTGGCGCGCTTTTAGAAACAAATTGGATGCTATGTTAAAATTTAAGTTGACAGATAAAATGAAATAACAGTTAAATGATTGTGATGCTCGAAAATTAAAGACCTTTTGAAAATACATTAATAATTACTCGGGGGAAAGGCATTCAAAGAAATCACACCAAACCTTACATACCCTTGACAAAAGCAGCCCATAAAATGTTGTAGAAATCTATGAAAATGAAAAAATTGGTTCAAACAAAAAGTACTCAATTGGCTAATTAATGTGATAACAGTGTAACCGTATTGGTCAAATCGTTTAAACATATTATAAAACAAGGTGATTAGATGTACATGTATGTGATCGGAATGTTCTAATCTTAGCAGACAATGTTGTTTATCATATATGTAAAGTTGCGACATATTCTAATCTATGAAAACTTCATGATATAGCAATGCGATGTTTATTTTTGATGAAACATAATAAACCCAGCAGTTGGCATGTTTGATCATCATTTCAGTTGTCTTCGAGCTGAAAAATATTAAGTACCCTAGCAGACATACATAAATGAGATTGACAAAATATTTCTATACTCAGCTAAACAACGGTTTTTTATGATTAATTAATTTTAAAAGATTTTGCTCCTATTTTAGGAACAGAGCAGAGAGTTTTCGTATAAGTATATAGTGGGTGACCCAACATATTATTACTTGCAGTAAGAAGATTAGACGTACATCTACTCTTACTACCTTTCCTACAAACAGGAGAACAGGGCCATACCGACTCGACCTTTGGTGCTGGTCAAGAATATATATATATATATATATACATTGCAATTTGCACATATATATAAACTCTCAACTTGCTTTAAATAATGATTTCCTATCTGAGCTTATGCAACACCTTAGTCAACAGCCTTGTTTTAACACCACTTAACATAAGTTAGGCCAATACCTGCTCATGGTTATCATTTTGCTGCTGCTGCTGTTGTGTTTGCAGTTGTTGCTGTGACTGCTGCATCTGCTGCTGGTTCTGTGCGACCGAATTGTGCGAGGAGACCTGCGGGGACATGTTATTGCGCGACGTGTTTGTGCGGCGCGGCTGTGAGTAGGGTTCGTTGTCGGTTTTAAGTAGGCTGGGCACCAGGGCGGCTTCCTTGTGAAAATCTGGATGCTTCGTGTTGATGTAGGCCAGCTCGATGGCCACAATATTCTCGACCATGACATTGGTGGCAGGCAGACGACAGCGCAGCAGCTGTGTCACCACATCGACAATCTTCTCGTGCAGCTTGGGGAAACTACACTCCGAAATGGTAAATGAGTGACGGGGTATAATAAATTGCCATGGGGTTAACCTACCGCAGCATCTCCTGTTGCACCTCGTTGCCGCAGTGTTGCACAATGCGCTGCATTTCCTCGTGGATCAGCTCGACGCAACGCAGCGAGGGCTCCTCCAAGCGACGTATTTGCCGCTTCACCAGCAGCTCGAACGACACCTCGGGCACAAAGAGCGCCGGCCGCGGACCCGTCGCATTGCGTATGGCCGTGAGAATGTCCATTTTGGTCAGGCCGGCTAGCGGGTGTATGGAGTCCAGTGTGCGTCCGAAGATCTCGTGGAAAATGTAACAGAGACGCGCACCGCCGCACAGTTCCGTTGTCTCGATATTACGCGCCGTGCCCTCAATTGTGGAGCAGTAAGCGCTGGAGAACTTTGTTATAATGTGCAGCAACGTTTGGCTCTTGTCCGAGACATCCTCGCCGTACGAGTTGAGCAGCGATTGAAATTGCGTGGACATAATGTTCACGCGCGTCTAAAGAAGACAAATGTGTTTGAGGTTACAGCTAAAGTGAATGATGTATGATGATATATATACCTTCAGATCGGGTAGGCAGTCGCGTATGTGATGCATCAGCAGGCGATTCAGCGTTTTGGCCAGATATGGTGTGCCGTTGCGTGTGGCTAGCGTGGGGTATTTGCGTTGCAGAAAAGCCGCCTCGTCCTTCATTTGCTCATCGATGTCCTTCTTGTCGATGATGTCCTGTTGCGAGCGATTCATGACACCAATGATGCCCAGCTTGACGGGTATGACGCGACCGCACAGAATGTCAATGGCATCGGTGCCGGCGTCCATGAGATCCAGCTTGGTGACCACGGCCAGTGTGCGCCTGCCATCGGGATCGACATCTTTGGCCAGCTTGAGGGCTTCGCTGGTGGCCATGTCCGTGTTGGCGGCCGTCACGGCCAATATAATCGAATTGGGATTCTCAATGTATTTGACGACCAAGTCCTTGATTTGGGCTTCAATGTCCTCGGGCTGATCGCCGACGGGCACTTTGGTAATGCCCGGCAAATCGACCAGCGTCAGGTTGACAACGCGCGTCGAAAATATCTTCAGATTGATGGGCTCCGGGCAGATGCCCTTGTTGCTGCCCGCCACACGCTCCGTCTCGTTGTCAATCTCGTTGCGTATCTCATTGAAGTCCGTGAAGCATTTCTTCGAGTGCAGAAAGCGTCCCCACTCATTAGCATTGACGGTGCCTGCAGGAGATCGATAACATTTAGATTGCATGGAGCCCATGTCTCGTGGCCAGCTCACCATTCTCTGCCGAGCGATGCTCGCGATCCTCCAGCGGACAGTAAATCAGTTGCAGGACCAGCGGGCGGCGTGTGACGATGCCCGTGCCGCGTGGCAGAAACGAGCGTCCAACCACGCTCTCGATTACGGAACTTTTGCCCGAACTCTGCAATCAGATGACCAGCAAATTGTTTGACATACATACGTATTTATTATATCTACTAGTGCAACCGGAAGCCAGCTCTCTGATTAGCGTCTATACATAATTTCTTATCTGCAATCTACATACTAAAAGCACTTGATCGGACCAGGGATTGCGTGGAGTAGAGATAAATACTTTAAGAAATTTACCCTAGCAAAACCAAACCGGCCCGAACCCGGAACTAAAGTGTATTTAAAACGGGCACCGAAATTTAAACTGTTGCCCAAAAAATCTGTCGAACCGAACCTAACTCACTTTTTAAATGGCATGGTTTAATTATTTATAAAAATGTTTCTATATTTAAATGGATAGGTTATTATAACAATAATTATATAAATATTATTGGACTATGATAAAGGCATCATTATTGATAATATGTTCAAAGATATTTTTTTTTTGATAACAAAACAAATAAAACATTTTTTTTAAATAATAAATGTTTTCTTTTGGAATTTGAAAATAATGCAATGAAACCAGTGAACCTTTCAAATTTAAAACAATGCGAAGAGCTTCAGACAGGGTTTACCTGGTTCACGAACCGGATATAAAGATGACGAATTGTTTTGAAACACAAACCGCACTCGTAAAAATATTTCATTCGTGCCTATATTTATTCTCTCATGACTTATAATTTAGTTTGTTAGAGTTAAATGCCCATATTTATTTTGTGTTAGATTGAGTAATGTAGTATTAAACTGAGAGTGTTCTTGACCAGGTCTTGTTCCTAATCCAAAGTTCAAATTGGGAATGAAAGACTCAGGCCTTTGGGATATAATTCAGTGAGAGCTGAACAGAATCAAAAGAGATGCTGCACATATTAGTCTGCTTTGTTCCAGGACATTATCTTTACAATGAATTAATGAAATACTTTTTAAAAATGCAATTAATCTTTAATTGCAGCTTTTAAGCGTCAATCAAAACAAAACTCGCAAATCACAGCTTGCAGCTGTGTGCGTGTGTGCGTCATGTGTGTGTGCGTGTGTGTTGTGGAATGTGTCACAGCAGCTGCTTTTGTTCCATATACTGTGCAAAATATTGATTTTTCAAGAGCGCAAACCAGCTGCGCTTGCATTAAATTACATAAACAGAATCGAAGAATTGCCGCAAAGCCAAATGAAAACATTTTGTTATTACGTGCCGGCATCGACGAATGCCCCGTTATATAATGGAAGTGTGTCGAATAACGTTCGCTGCGTGCCAAACACAACAGAGCCCCATTTTTTTGGCCAGCACCAGCAGCTGTCGGCTTGTAACATTTAATATTATTTTCGCTGCCCGCTACTCACCTGGCTGCCAAGTACAACAATCTGCGGTAGTTGTATTGAGTCAGAGCCGACCGTGTTGAAGACATCTTGTAATTTGTTGATAACTGGAATTAGTGCTTCCATTTCTCAGTCAGCTGGCGGGCAGTGAATAAACGCTTGTCACAATCTGCAATTCTCAATTTAAAAGGCTAGCAATTTAAAACACATTAATACTACGCGTTGTTGGCTTTTTGATTGACGCGAGAGTGTGTGGTAAAAACTTTTTGCAAATTTAGACAGGGCTGCACAAACGCTGAGCCTCCTTAAGTGTTGCCAGATCAATAAAATTAGGTATGATAAATCACCGGGTCATTTCTAGCACCGATAAACTCAAGTGTGGCAAGGCTTGAATTTTTATTTGACTCTTTTTTTAAACAAATAAGAAATTTATGATATTTATATTTCTTCTCTGTGTTGCCAACGCACATCAGCATACACTTATATGCATTTTGCAGCACTGGTTTTTGAAAATTGCGCGCACAAAACGAAATCGATATCAGTGTTTGCAATAGAGTGCCCGCCTTATGCAATTGTTTAAAATCACAGTGCTTATCTTATCTCATAGGCTGGTTATTAATATATAAATAGATTAACATGGTTTAATTCATATTTATTTGATGAAATCGATGTTACTTGCTTATATCAAAATTGTTCGTTGTTATTAATTATTTTATTAAAGTATATTAAACTACGGGATGCTCTAGATAGTTAACTCTGTTAATGGCATATAAACTCATTTGTTCGAGAATTGAGTTGGAAATAGCAACAACCACAAAGACATCCGCTGAAGCCTCAATTTTCGATTGAAAAATTTAACAAAGTGGCAGGCAACAATAGATTGCTCCATTCCCCTATTCAATACCCGGTACTTATCCGTTCTACGCTTTTATGGATTTTACTTTTTTGGCTTTAGATTGACAAACAAAATGTGTGTGTGTGTGTGTGTGTGCTTCATTGTGCAGACTTAATGATATGGGCCCAGCTAGAGCTAGTACCATGTCCATGTCCATGTCCAATACTCGTACACACACCACAATTCACAGCGCATTGTCGTGCCATCTCAATATATTCCACTTTGGCTTTAGATAAAAAACTGTGCACCACAAGGAGCAGGAAGGGCTTGGAGCAGGAACTCGAGTTGCACGAAAGCAGGAGGCATCAGCAGCCAAGTGGTCAGAGGCAGTGCACACAAGCAGATGCACACAAACAGCAAATACAAATAGAAAATAGAAAAGGGACAATCGAGCTCGCCTCAAGTGCCTCAGATTTGCATGTGTACATTGAGCGGGATTGTGGGCACTGGGCAGTGGGCACTGGGTAGTGGGCAGTGGGCGTGGCCCCATTTAGTTTGCTACACGAATTGGCTGCTGGTTGCCGCCCTTTGTATGCCATTGTGTGTGCGCTTGGACATCTCATCTGTCCATTTTATTGTTGTATGTATATCAATGCTCGAGGAGGCCTGTCGCTAGGCGCAGTGCATTTAAAATTTGATAATGGCCCGGACGGACTTGAATATTCAATGAATGCGTATTTGACGTTTATTTGGCTTATTTGATGGCAATTCACATTGCTAACTCGCTGGTTGGAACTTATTAGTTAAGTATAATAATAGTTGAAAGCTCCTTCAACAATGTTGAAACATAAGCTAACATACGAAAGCTCATTAAACCAGCCGGATAAGCTTAAGGCTAATTGTTTGGATGTGAAGTCAAAACAATTTGACGATTGAAGAAAACTCATAACGTTTATATTCAAGTTCGTACGAACTTTGGATTTTGTTTGTAAAAGTAAAATCTATTTTATCCGGACCAATATATTTATATTTACAATTAAAGCTGTTTCTATGCACTTAACATATATGCAAAATAATATCAGCATGAGCTACCTAAGTTTAAAACGAAGTTTTTCTGTGCACACACAGCTAACTATAAATAAAAAGCGTATATATTTGCAAGGGTATTTAATATTGTTCACTTAGTTATTGGTTTGGGTAAAGAGTGCTTTTACTGAGCTTTAAAAGCCATTTAAACAGTTGTGTTATTCTCGACAGTTTATGTTATCAGGGCATATTCTTAATGTAGCTTTAGTTGACAGATTTATTTCGATTTATGTCATTGCTAAACTTGTTATTAGTTTGCGGATTAATTCCATACGCCCACTTAAAGCCGGAGTCATCGAACATTTTTAGCGGATGTCTACCTCCATTAGCGCATGACTTGTGCCCTAATGAACTTTGAGCTGTCAATTATCAAAGGTTGGACACACACACACACACCCCTCTGGAGTGGGCATATTTAAATGTCTCATCAAATTGTCATTGTTAGAGAAAGTTTCGCATTTACGTTGACAACTTGCCGAAATATGCGCAACGCCGACGACAACTACATGCAAACCTTCCCGGCATTTCTTGCTTGGGACAGGCGACGTCCTGTGGCAGCTCCAGAGCTCCCGACTCTCCTTCAAGCCATTCTCGAGAGGTGACTGAATTTTAATTTGAGAATTTAACGCCCGAATGCAAATTTGGTGTCGAGTCTTTTGCCCTCTAATTGACTGACGAATATTTTAAATATGAATTTCAAATGAAGTTCAACATTTGTCCTTTCTTTTTGTGTTCATTTTCATTTATTTATTTCATTTATTTTATTTTTTTTTGTCTTGTCTGGCTTAATTATGGTATGGTTTGACGATGATGACGTAAACGATACTCGCCGCATTTAGCTGTTGAAAATTCGCCAATGAAACTGCATTAATCATTCGAAAGTAATTTTGCGAATTTGCATGCGTTGCAGTAAACGATAATTTTCATCCATCATTTTCAAGTGTTTCCGCAGGATTATAAAAGCCAGATAGACGGGCAGACGGAGAGGCAGAGTTCGGCCAGGCAACGAGCCTGGCATTCTGCGTCTGCTCCTTCAAACTTCTCCTGACATTGCATCTGCTACAGAGCAGGCCCCACCATGTTCTCCCTGTGTGTGTGTGTGTGTGTGTGTTCTATGCTCATTATCCGACGTCGTCGTCAATTATTCTTGTACTACAGCACTTGTCGAGCAGCGCTGTGGCAGCAGATACTGCTGCTTTTGCATTTAGTTGATGAGCTCGCCTTTTGGCGACCGCTTGCAACGCGTGATTTATGTGGCATGCATTGCTCATTTCCTTCTCTCTTTTGTAAATAGCATCTTTTGGGCCGCATCCCGATCGATGGCATGGCCCAGAACCAGCTCGGTGGAGTGGAGTTCCGTTCAGTTCAGTCGGGCTGCGCATTTATATTACGTATACGACATGTGCAACCGCCCGGCAGAGTCGGTTTGATTGCGCTTGCCACAATCTGCAGCAATAATGAACTTTGATTTTGCCTTGTGCACTCGCCTTTGTATCGCGTACTAAACTAATTACAGTTGAGGGCTCGTGCAGCCGCCCCTTGGCAGGGGGAATAGAAAGTAGTGGCAAGAGTTGTGGATAATTTCAGTGCAAAACTTGAGATGGTTAACTGTAGAAATGTGTGTGGTAATTAACTGGGATAAATTGCGAAAAAAATTAGAAAATCAAACAACATAATTCACGTCTGCTTCATAACCGATCATTTGGCACGATTTTGATTATTTAAGTATGTATATATATTGTGGGCTTTGATTAATATTTTATTAACATATAAAGATGGCTTTATTGTTTTAAAAAATATTTTCAAAGGGAATAAATACATTATTAAGCGAATTTTTAAAAGATTAACAAAATCTTTACAAAAATTTTATCATTGGGGTCAATTCATTACTATATCAATGAATTCAATACTATATACGAAAATTTTGAAAATAGAAATAGAAAATAAAGAATATTGTTATATACAAAATTCCCGTTTGAAGTAACCATATTTGCTGTGTAATATCTTTACTTAACATTAATATTTGTTTGTTTGTAAAACTTCGCACAGTTTTTCACTTTTTCAGAATCATAATGCCGATCGAAGGTCGTAAATTTTTGACCAAGGTGAAATCTGAGTGAATCTCCAGCAGTTCCATTGCCCTTGCCCAGTGTGTAAGGCATACGATTCGAATTCATCAGTTGAGCCGTTCACATCCTCCAGCAGGATTAGCAGCACTTCGAACTGCAGTCATAACATGCAATTTGTCCAAGCCCAAAAATAACTCACCGTACAAGTTCCCAAATCCATGTTTGTAATCGTTCCAGTTGCGATAGAAGTTCTCACACAAAATAATCGTCCATCCACTGCCGATTGCTTTGATCGCAGAAAACCTTAAACGGTCGTACATTGCTTTCAAATAGTCCATCATGTTCCACTGAACGTAGTGCACGGCTGTCCAAATCAGCGTTTGGTTTGTGTTTATATACCAAATGCGTGCATAAATTATCATTTCGCTTTCGCCTTATCATCGCCGAATTATTTCTACATTGTATAAAATAAAAACACACAAGATAACAATCTAGTGGCGAAGGCATATTCAGTCCCAAAAATTTCTGATATAATATTTTGGGATGATGAATGTTCCCTTTAATATATGAACATGTGCAAATTATATAAATATTTGGGTATTCCTCTGGGTTGTCAATTTTTTCGCCAAACTTACTGTTCCTTCCAAAATCCCTAGAACAAAAGTTTCTTGGTTTATAATAGAGAATAAATAAATAAATAAATCCACAAAGTTTCGGAGAGCTATGGACACAAATTGAACACAAACACACAAGATTTTCATCTCATTTTCGCGTTTCGAATTCTTGAAAGCCCGCAACGCCAGGCGCCATCAGCTCGCCAACAGTTCCATATATCATGAACCAGAGGAGCTATCACATGCTATAAATTAATTGAACAAAAAAGTGCACTCCCGGCCACATTGATATTTGTATTCAATAGCATATTGTATGTATTTAAATTTTATGTTATGCTTGGTCAGCACTAACTGTCGAGTTGATCTGGCCATGTCCGTCTGGCTGCCTGTTTGAAAATGTACGCCGTCAATTCGTCCGTCCGTCTGTGCGTATGAATATATAGTCGGGCACTTCCGACTAGAGCTCTTACTTTTTGAGTAGAAGACACCAATTGACCAAATGTCACGTCAGCGCGGAGCTTGGTACAGGTACTATTTCTAAGTCACTAAAGATGTGATAAGAATTCGACTGAGACAGTTCTACATCTATGCCTTTGATTTTGGGCTGAACTTTAATCCTCGTTAATTTAGTGTTCTTATCACCGAATATTATCAATGGAACATCCCCAGTGTTCTTTTTACACTGACTGGGCGATACCCTGAACCCAATTGCTGAAATTGCTGAAATTAAAAATAAAAAATTACTAATACATTTTTGGAGAACAGACCTGCTAAAAGAAAATATGTGAAAATATATGTTATAAATATTTCCATACAATCCAATGAATCGAGCATTTTTTCTTCGTTTGTAACACAAATTTTCTTCTTATGCTACCCTTTAACTAATTGGTTATCAATCAACTAAGCCAAAGCGAAAACGTAGCAAAGTAATTAAAAATAATTTATGAAATAAAAGTAGATGTCATATTGCATTTGTGGCCAACTCATTTATGAGTTTTGGCAACATTGTTAATAGCTAAATTATTGCACATTAGGCAAGTCATTAAAACGTCCAACATAATTCAATTTATGGCAATTACTAACTCGAGCTAACTATCTAGCATCTGGAAAATGAGTCAATGTGCTGTTTGTGTTGGCTGCAACTAGACTCAATTGGGATTCTCAAGTCGCAAGCAGCGAGGCGACGCAAAAAGTATCTGTGAAGTTGCAGATGTCGTTGCCAAGTCGTAGTTCGCCATTAATTAGGCCAAAAGGCTGTGGCAAATGCCAGATGGTAGAATTATCAGGATGTGGCACACATGTTTTGGCCGCGTTTCTTGTGTTTAATTGGATTTTCAGCCAAATGCGAGTACACCGAAATTAAATTGGGAGCATGCATATACCCAGTAGTCATTAAAAATGGGCAAAAAAGGTATACTTAAGATGAGCAAAAGTTCTAATTTAAGTATTCCTGATTAGCGCTGAGTTGATCCAATCATGTCTTTCTACTTGACTTTATTCCTTTGTCAGACTTTATATATATTGTACATTAATCAATGTGATCATTTTTATGAATGAAAAGGGTATAACTGTTTTTTTCTTACTTTTTCTTATATCAATAAAAAAGATTTCGTATTCTCACATTGATTATTACGAGTTGGAGAGGCGACTCTTTAATATATGTTTTAAATTATTTATTTTTCAAATTGATTAATATCTACCATTCTTATGGGAATTTCAGAGGTAAATGAAGTTTTTGATGCTCCATCTATCTATCAGTTTATTAAATATCGAGTTTATATCAGTTTATTAAAGGTTCAGCTTATACACTACTATTAAAAACACGAATATACCATCAATAAATCAGGTTTACCAGGGTATCTCCTGGACGAACACTCCCAACTCATTGGTTATGTGAGAAATATTTGTGGGGCATCGCATAAAATATAACCACAGGCAGTCGCGCGACTTGCGCGTTAAGAGCTGCGACATTCAAGTGTAAATTTCACTTGAACTGATAATTTCACTCAATTTGTGCGCGCTGATGAGCAAAGTTTTCCCATTTGCATGCGACTACGTGTGCGCCCACAGCCACGCCTCCTCAGCCCAATACCCTCCCCCCGAAAATAATACACTCTGCCGGGTGGTGGATGGGTCGCATGCAAGTTTTCATCTTTCGCTGCCAAATTCGTTGTCGTTCTCCTCTTTGGTTCCATTGCTGCGATTTCTTTTCTGGCGTCGGCGTCTTCGTTGTCGGCGCTGACTTGAAGGTGCCAATTAGGGATTTCCGCCTCAATTACTTTTCGTGAGCACACGAAAACCCAAGTTTTGTATGATTTTCGCATGACAAACTTGAAACTTGCCACACCGCACCTCTGCCCTCTGCCCATCGAACCGAACTGAGTGCTGCTTCCTCTTCCAGAGTATTTACTTCCTTCAAAATGTAATTGGAACAGCGCCTGCCCCTCCCAAAAGAAGGAAGAAAAAAGTTTTGTGCGTGCTAAAAAATTCGTTTGCATTTTACATGTTTCATCAGAAGATGGTAAAATGGTAAAATAGTTTGTGCGGCTTTGCCCCAAGGCGAATTGCTGATGAAGGTGGCGGGCGGAGGGTGGCCAAGTGCCAGAAATCAAAGGCGAACTCGCGATTTTCGCGATATTTGAGCCTGTAGCGGGTTCGGCTGCTTCTAAAAGGCATAGTTTATATCCGAATTCCAAATGATGCCACCATCGCAAGAATGTGACGAATGACAATATTCTGCCATCATATATATACTCATCTTTGGATATGTTAAATAAATATTAAATATAGGTGAATAAATGTAAAATAATTTTTCATTTGAAATATATACATATATATTTGTATATATAATATTTGTATTGCTTATCTACTATAGACTTATTCATTTTGACCCATAGCCCAAACCATTAAATGCTACTAATCTGAATTTGCACAGTAGTCACTTTGTTAGTCATAATTCACACAAACTACCTATTTGTCTTGTATTGGTAGATAATAATTTTGTATATTTATATACGTTTATCTACATTTTGCGAAATGTTTTGATTAAAATGTTTTGACTGACTTCAAACTAAGTTTTAAAGTTATCTAATTGAAAACTATTTAATATGTGTTTTAAATATTTGGAAAATTAAATGACGCAAGCTGAATGTTTTTGAAAAAACAGTTCGTCAATATTTAAAGAAAATCCACCTATTTGTTTAAATGCTTTAGTTATGAACATAAAATAATATTCTTATAAGCAATCAAACAAACTTTTTTAATACAAACGAATATATCATATATAACATATATTAGAAATAAAGTTAAAGATAACCGAAATACCATTCAAGCGAATGTCAAATTGATTATCCCATTATGTCAACGTTTTGTCAGTGGAAAGCATATCATTTAGGATGAGCTTTTGGTTCGCTTGTTTTAAATTAATGAAAGTCCAGGCTGGTGTATATTGACTAGTCTGGAAAGTCAAACAGTTATCAGCTTCAATCCATCAACATTTTGGCAACGACGTTGGCCGAGAACAAATGTTGGCTTCTTGATAATTTTATAGCCTGCCTTCTTGGCCTTTTGTTCAAGTCATGCTCCATTCTGGGTAGCACTTAGCATTATTGCATTGCAGCGGATCGAAGTGAATAGAATTGAGTTATATGGCAAGAGGTGAGTGAAAATGGGGAAAAATGAAACCCCAGCCCGCAATACGTATGACGATTTTCATTTTCCCCACCAATTCGCTTAAGTGTAATTAAATTCGTCGCACTCCGCCTCCG
This sequence comes from Drosophila robusta, assembly GCA_035043565.1. NCBI lineage: Eukaryota > Metazoa > Arthropoda > Insecta > Diptera > Drosophilidae > Drosophila > Drosophila robusta. The sequence continues at coordinate 1,997,357 of JAWNMW010000583.1, read as the reverse complement.
GCTGCTCTTGGGCTCATCGTTGGGGTCGTCAAATGGATTGATTTATGATGATGCCATTGCCTTTGGCTTTGGTTCTGCCTTTGCCTTTGGCTTTTCATCAGCCTCTGCCTGACGAGGCATGACATAATAAATTGCCGTCCTGCGTCCTTTGACGATGACAACACAACTCTCACACATGACTTTTAAGAATTGCAGCGGCATTTGGAGATTTAATTTGGAAAACTTTTGGTGCTTGGCTCGCTTTCGCAGTTCGCGTTCTATGCGTTATTTATATTTTATATTTATTATTTAATTTTCTTTTTGTTATGTACTTTTGCCTTTCGCTGTGCTTTGCTCTGCGCCAAACGTCTTTTTATGCTTGGCTGCTGCTGCTGCTGCCAGTTTTGCCTCCTCTTCTGCTTTATTTTTTTCTTGCTGTGTTGACGGCAAAGTTTAATTTTTATTGTTGTTTGACTTTGTTAAATGATTTTTATTGCCTTTTCTTTTGGACGCGAGGGAGAAGCCTTTGTAAGAATTTAATAAAACTGCCGGCGACCATATTGCCAGGCAAACAAATGCACAATGCTTGAGCTGAGCACAAGCCGTACAAGCCAAGCAATTTTATGCGGTCCCGCCCTCCTGCGCCTAGCCACAGCCATTTACTGAAACCGCCCCACCCTCTTCCTGGGTCTGGCGTGTGTATTCGCTCGTGCCTTGAGATATATGAGTGCCATTTGATTGTGCTGCAAGGTGGTCTTCCAAACTGTGAAATGTTTTGCGAATGTCAAACGCAAGAACGAGCTTCGGTTTGTTTCATAACTCATACGCCGCGTCGCTCGTACGTATACGTAATCAAATTGAATCAGGTAATAAGTAAAAATAAGCAAACTTGGCCAAAAGCCACAACAAAGTCTGCCAACCAATTTGTAACCGCGCATTGCGCACATTTTTCTTCAATAACTCCTCCTCTCCCCCTTTTTACCCCATGACTCAAAGTCACCACAATAAAGGCACTTGAATCTCAAGTGTTTCACGGTGTTCAGAGAACTTTGGCGGCTCTGCACCAGAAGAGGTGAAAATTTTAATTTAATTTTTGAGACTCCAAACTTATTAAACTGCGTTTTACTTTTAGTTCCTACAGCTTTTTATCATAGCTGTAGCGTAAAATATCCAGTCTTTAATGAAAAGGAAATTTTTAAATGAAGGACATATAAGCTTGCTGTACATAAAAAACTTTAAATTCATAAAGGAGATCCAAAAAAGCTTTTAGCCAGCATTAGGTTTTTTATTTAAATTGATTAGAAAGCTTTTCAAAACTTCGACAGCATTTTTAATCATGTGCTAAGCATATTAGTTAATATGCCCGTAAAAAACACTCTTTTATTTAATCAATTATCTAAAGAGCAGCTTACAACTTTGAAATCGAAATGGAGCTTTTTATGAGCTTAAAAGTATTAAACAAATTCAATTTGATTATAATGCTAAGGAAGGTCAGGTAAAGAGAAATTTTGCAAAATTAATCATTTTAAATTTAGCATTAACATTTTATTGCCACATTTGTGTGCTGAAACACTTTTTAGGTTGGATTAGGATAGGCATAAAATTTAATCCGGCTTTACCCGTATTATTTATCGCCATGACTATTAATGGCTGGCTGTTTAATTTGAATTATTTGGCATTCTACAAATTACGGTTGTCCAATGAGAGCTTATGTCAAATGGGATTTAAACATTTCAACTGTCAATTACAGAATTGCAAAGGCAAGTGCAACTGGTCATGGACTCAACCCATGATTTGTGGCTATGAAAATGGTAAATTAAACAAATTGAACTGTATTTTATACTGCTGAATTCTATGAATGGTTGTCAAGCCGTCCAAACCTAGATTAGAGAGACAGCAAATTGTAAAGCCGCCCTCCCCCCTCACAGACCACGCCCTCTGAAACATTCTGAGTGCACTGTTCGTTGCATTTGTGTCAACTGTTGTGTTATGGATGCTTGCATCACAGAGCGATATATCTCTTTCTATATATATATGTATATATGTACATAGGATTTCAAGCGTTGAGTGCAGAGGGGAGTTTGGGGTGCTGTAGAGGGCATACTATGGCAATTGTGCTGAAGAGCACAATGTATGAGTACGCATTGCGTCATTACGAGAGATACGCCCATTGTTCGGGCTGAAACAAAGCCAAAGCCAAAGCCCAAGCACTGCGCCATCTCCTCCTCCCCCGCCTCCTCCTCGCGTGCCCCTCGCCGTCACTACGGCCATAGTTTTAATCTCACTAATGGCAACGGCTATAGTCCCAGGCTGCAGGAGGCCAGCAATTGTTCGGGCTTGTGTTGTGCTGCAGCTTCAAAATCAAAAGAATTACGCGCATTCCGTTAACCCAAAATAGAACTAGTCCCCGAGCTCAGGTCCAAATGTCATTCGCTAGCAACTGCAATTCATATTTTCACTGAAAAGATTTAAATAACAAAGCCAAGGCACGTAAATAGATACGATAACACAAAGTCCTATGGACATACCCTAGACAAAAAAGTTTAGTTTAACTTTTGGATACCCATTTCTTTAAGGTAAATTAACATCGATTTCTACAGCAGCTGATTCGATCTGCCTGTCTGTGGAAAATGTTTTATATAAGCTTTGTATACCCATTTCTGCAAAGTTGATTAATATCGATTTTTGTGAAATAAATATAAAAATGTTCTTATATGTTGGCTTAGCCTGGTTCTGGAATATGCACGAATTTGTATGCTACGTATATACGTAGTGCCATAAAAAATGCATTAAGATTGGATAATTCACATGTATATTATCTAAGAATGCAGAAATGAACTCTCAGCAGTATCATGTTCGATTGACTGTATTTTGTGATCGAACATGCTCGAGTCAGGTTGGAGTCCGCTCCTACTACTACTACTACTACTACTAGACAGTTGCAAAAATCCAACCAAACCGGTTCTCGTATTTTTGGCATGCTGCTGAAATGTTTACTCTGTATGAGCATAATCTGCCCAAGTGTTACTGGAACGTGAATCACCTGTAAGTGCCTACAGTAAAAATAATAAGCATGCTAACTGAATATTTCAATTTATTTAAGGTAAGGTGACTATGTGACTGAGTCACTCATCAATTCCACTTATTGGGGAAACACTTGCGAGGTGTTTTCAAACCGATTGTTCGAATGGACAGTCATAGCGCATACCCGATTCACGACGCGTGTTGACCAAAGACAATATAAATAACACAATATAAAAAAATAAACAAAAACAGTTTAGATTGCCTTTGTATTGACTGAGTAAGATTTCTTAAGAATTTTTTATCTTTTCATTCACGTCGTTAGTGACGTCGTTCGCTCAAATGGTATATTAATGCTAGCTAACTCTTACGGACCGACAGTCGCCTTTCGTTGCTTTTAAACATAAACTGGTTTCAATCATGTTCGAGCGTGGTTTTGTTGCGAGTTCGCTGCTAGCCGTAATTGTGCTAGGCAATTGCATTGTGTGTGCGTAGAGATCGTCTGCTTTATAGTAATAGAAATTTGACAATATATTTTTTGTATTTCCCACAGCTTCCGAATCAAACAGTCGCCAAATGCCCCTGTGGGATTGGCCTACATTTGGTAACAGTGATGGGCCCACCGTTCGCAGAATGAGACGCCAGGCCCAGCCCACCAGCGATGCGGACCAGCTGGATAGATGCTTCTCCAGTTCACCTGATGCAGAGTTAACCCATAGTCGTTTGCTGTTGACCTGGTATAGTGCAGATAAGCCGCTCAATCCGGTGGAGTATTTGAGAATGATTCTAGCCAATGATCTGAATCTGCCCAAGCTGGGCTTTAGCATACGGCAAGTTCAGGTCTACGAAGACAAGATGCTCTTCGAAATGTCGAGTGTTTTGTTTGCAAGCAAGGTAATTCGTAATTATTGCAATCTTCTTGCGAGAGTTGTGGAATATCGGATGCTAGGCTATGATGAACCAGCCTTAACCTTTGAAATTGGTAAAACAGACTTACATTTCTTCAATAATTAATTATTTCGATTTGTGTCGATTATATCTGTGATCTTTTTTAGTTTTTTTAGTTTGATTTGTGGTACCGTTGCTAAATATTTATTTATTTATTTACATTTGCCTCTATACTTTGTTGTTGTCTGTTTAAATTTAAATAAGAGAAAGTATATGCGTTTTTTCGCCACTGCCAGTTTTCTCGACCGATGAGTTAGAATTAATTTTTCGGATATATGCAAACAAAATAAATACCGTTCGATTATTTCTGTTCCTCAAGATTTATTTGGAATCACAGAGTTGAATTGAAGGAAATACATGTAAAGAATTTTAGACTTTATATAGACCTACCACGTGCCCTCCAAAATTGGGAAAAACGCATTTTTAAAGATAGATTCTTGCGCTTTTGTATATGTTTTTATACATATATACATATGGATGTCAGTTTTAGGTCCTATAAAAATCGCAAGGAGTGGGCTTTAAACAGCGAAGTTTTTGAGGAATAAATTTAACACTTCCGCTCCCTAAAGGGCAGGTAAAGGGCATGGCCCAGGGCAGGATATCGCATGCTCGTCTGGAGCATTCTAAGTTGTTTAAAAATGAAATACCGGTTGCGGGGCAAGTTCATTAATTTATCGTAGTCAACATAAAACAATTTAAGCTTATGAAAAGCATAAATAAATTGTCGTTGTCCATGCGCCAAATCGCTTTGCCCACCTGTTCCCAGGTGTTCCGATCCGGCCGCTGGACGTGAACCAAATGCAATTAAGCCTTGCGCAACGTCAAAACGCATTTTGGCCCAGCATGTCCCAGGTCAGAGTCGTTTATTGATGTTGTTGTTTTTGTATTAACTAGGTTCGCCTCTGACCCCCCTAGCTGGCTTGTTGTCGAGCTGGTTGCCTGCGCTGTTGTACACGGCCGCAACGAAGGAAATGGGCGAGCGCAGCTTTACAATTTACACATTAATTATGAGCAGACATGTGTTGTAGGCGTATGCGGAGCTTGAACTGTGGCCGGTAACGGCACCAGGCCGTGAGCCAGGGCCGGTCGCGGTAACAGGTGCCTACAGACGCTGCCGCCTGAAAGTATGCAAATGCAAGCAAAGCAAAATATGCCCCGCCCGACCCTTTCGGCTGTTTTATGGCAGCGAATTAATGAACGCAGCAAACGAGCAACCGAACGAGCCACGACAACGACAACGACAGGGACGACGACAAGGACGACGCCGATGCGAGTGCAGCAGGATTGCAGCGCACTGGGGCTGGGTTAGGTATGGTCATTATTTTGCCAGTGCCAGTGCCCGCTCCCAGCTGCCTACTATGCACAACAGGCAGCTGCATGCGGTCGATTCTGGGGTCGGTTTCTTGTTTTGCGTTGCGCCTCCGTGTGCAATAACAGCAATAATTTATCACCCCGGTCAAAATTATGCATGGACTCAATTGTGCGTGAAATTAAATTTTAAGCGCAAACAAGACGACTTGTCGACTCGCCCTGTTTACTCCAATAATTTGGCTAATTTCACAAGTGAGGCATTGGCCCACTTTCATTCCGTGCTCCCTCTTCTTGTCTGTTGCACAAATTAATTGAAAATATATCAAAGTGCTTGCTTAATTCACCTGATGGCCAGATAGTATTTAAATGCTCTCTCGCATGTATTCACATTCATATTCAGCCCATAATTAAACTCTCTTTGAGTCGCCTTTTTATTAAATGACTTGGCAAAGCTATTAAATAAAATAATATGAAAATGAAAATTGTTATGAATTTTATTAAGAGTTCACATTCATGTTCAGATATATGCAGCCCATAATTAAACTATATTTGAGTCACCTTTTTATTAAATGACTTGGCAAAGCTTTTAAATTAAATAATATGAATATAGTAATGAATTTTGTTAGGAGTTCTTTGAGAAGTTGGATGAATGAATACAGCTTAATTACTGCTTTGATTTCTGAATAATCTTTAAACGTAATTATGGTTTATTACAGAAATGTATTAATTTAATTATAGACACACGAAAAACGTTTATGTGAATTTTAAAAAAACTTTTTAATTCTTAACTTGTATAGTATTAAAATGTAAAATGAAATTATGTTTTCAAATTTCAGATTATGAAGTTAACGTCATTGATTTAACATCATCAAAACAATTTTTGTTAATTTATTTGTTTTATATTATTCTTTATTTTGGTATCAAATGACAGGATCTGTCTTTGTTCCGATTAAAAAATCTCCATTTATATATATTTAAGTTCAATGAATAATTTTTTAAAACACATATTACCTCTAAAAATTGCCTATTACTGTCTTAATAATTAAGATATACTTTGAAACCAAAGATTATAACTGGTTTGTATATAAATATTCGATTTATTAAGTACTTTTTTTTGCAATTGCAGGCTGTGTACCGAAAATAGTTTACTGTGTAGATGTGTAGAGCAGTACACATGTGTTTGCGAAAAACAAAATTTTTGAATTGGATTTTTGTCACCAAAGCTGCATTGATTGCTTTAAAAATAAATTATTGAGTCAATTGACTTTAGCATTGAAGTCTTTGCAAATAAACGCAATGCAATCTAAACTTACAATCGCCAGGGACACACAGTCACACACACGCGCACACACACACATACACATACACAGACTCTGTAAATGTAAGTGCTCTGTGCTTCTTGGCTTAGTTCAATTTGAAATTTATTGCGGCCGGAGTTCGTTCACATGGCAAGTTAAAGCACGGGTTACATGATTCATTCACATGGATAGGCACACACTAATACACATACACAGTCAATATGTGTTCTAGTTAGGAACTGTCCTGACAAAATGAAAACCGAGTCACACATGTCAATCCAGTTTGGTGATGAGCTTGAGGTTGAGGTTGGTTTTCAGGCCTACTACATGCCTGGCTGCAGCAATCGTACTGATTGAAATAAACTGGTAGTATGTTGCATTTACTGGGCCTTAACTAACTCAAAATGTCTTGTCTCGTGCATATTGATTCAAGTGAGGAGTAACCACTTTTATTGTCAGATAGATCATTTTTGATTTTAATTGCCTTTGTGTGCACCTGAGCATTAGTCGATCTTATAAATTTTTATAGAATCTATAATAGAATCTGGTATAAATCTTTCTTGTACTTAAATCAAATCGTTTTTAATTGTTTGAGAAGCCCACATTAAACAATTGAAACACTATGAAAATCAAAATACACTTCAAGCAATTAGGTTTCTTATATAAATATCATATCTTTTGACATTTTTTTACTAATATATTTTTGCGAAGTAATTGAAATATAATAAAATGATAAAGAAGATAGCCTTTTAGACAAACATATATGCTCCATATATCTAAAATGAAGAAAAGTTTAATTTTTTACTTATTGTTGCTATTGATTATATAGTATTTTGATCTTAATGATATTTTGCCCTTATCTAAGGTCCAAAGTGACGCTGAGCATTACCACCAAAAGAGTTTTTTAAATACAAATTTATTTTCGGCCGACCGCTCCTGTGAAAGCTATATAGTGGTCCGATGTTAATATGATTTTGTCGATATTTTTGGTTAGAACATATTGAAATCAAAATAGTTATTCAGCAAATCATATATTTTAACCTATTGTTGCTATGGCAGTTATATAATACAATTATCCGATCCGGTTGTTTTCGACATATGTACTGTTTGCAGAAAACAGTCAAATATACGTTAAGTTAATAAAAACTGAAATACAGAAATACGGACATAACTATATTGACCCAGCTGGTAATAGTGATCAGGTCCTCAATGTCTTACACATTTCGTGACTAAAAGACAAGGGCATTAAAAGTACATTGTCAAGGACTAATAACAACTGAATGCGTTTTATATAAGAGACTGTAAATAACAGGCTATGTTACTAACAGGCGCTGTTATTAGTCTCCACAGACGGTTACCATGCACGGCAGTTCAGATTCAAACTGCGCGAAGCTACCACAGCTGCTCGTAACAGAATTTACCCGACCCGGCAACAGAGGCAAAGCAAAGCGACAAAATTGTTGCCGTGTGGAATGTGAACGATGCTGGGTGCGGGCTGTGTTGGGGGTTGGTGTTGGCATGCAAGGGTGGTTGTATAAGTCTTTTTCGACGGGGCATGAGAGGCAATGGAAACCGTAGCCATGTCGCATTTGTAAGCAGACAAACACACACGCTAATGTTAACAACATGATTTAAATTATAATTTAAGGATTATTACCTTGATATATTTATGTATTTATTAAAAATTTTCCGCTATTTAAGTTTCGATTCTGGGAAATAATATTGAGTTTTATTAGATATTATATGCTGGATTTGCTTGCTGTTTATATAACATTCCTACAATCTTCATACAAATTGTCATTATTTTATTTTCTTTAGTCTTTTATTTTGAATTACTTTCTGAAATCCGAGCAAATTTCCTGCAATTTTACCAATAGTATTTACAATATACTTTTTTGGATTATTATATAAGTTTTTACATACAAGAAATGTTACAGTTAACATTTAAGATATTTTTTTGTTTTGGGTAAAAGTGAAACAAGTAAGAACGTTGTAGTCGGACATAGCGGATCGCGTAATACTCGTTCACAGTACACAGTAATTACTAAATTTCGAAAAGTTTCGTTTTCAAAATTGAAAAATGCCAATTTACATCTTTAACCGATTGTGGTGGTCACAATTAGTATAAAAAAAACAACATTAAAACAAAAATTGACAAAAATTTTGACATGTAAAGCTGTCGAATCCATAGCTCCCATATTTCAAACGCCCATAACTTTGTCAAAACTAAACCGATTTTCACGTCTGATGGCATTTTGTTCATGGTTTATCGTCTAGTTTGATTCTGCATTTAAAATATATGCAATATTGAAAATAAATTTTTTTTTAATTTTTTGGCAAAAAAAGCATGTACCCCCCCCCTTACACATTTTGGAAAAAATTTTTTTTTCAAAATTTAGAATCCGAATTTGTATTTTTAATCAATTGTGGTGGTCACAATTAGTATAAAAAACAACATTAAAACCGATTCTGAGGGGGTCAAATTTTTTGTCAAAAATCATGCAAAAATTTACAAAAATTTTGACATGTAAAGCCCTCGGATCCATAGCTCCCATATTTCAAACGCCCATAACTTTGTCAAAACTGAACCGATTTTCACGTCTGATGGCATTTTGTCCATGGTTTATCGCCTAGATTGATTCTGCATTTATAATATATGCATTATTGAAAATAAATTTTTTTTGAATTTTTTGACAAAAAAAGCATGTACCCCCTTACACATTTTGGAAAAATTTTTTTTTCAAAATTTAGAATCCGGAATTTCTATTTTTAATCGATTGTGGTGGTCATAATTAGTATAAAAAACAACATTAAAACCGATTCTGAGGGGGTCAAAATTTTTGTCAAAAATCATGCAAAAATTGACAAAAATTTTGACATGTAAAGCTGTCGGATCCATAGCTCCCATATTTCAAACGCCCATAACTTTGTCAAAACTGAACCGATTTTCACGTCTGATGGCATTTTGTTCATGGATTATCGTCTAGTTTGATTCTGCATTTAAAATATATGCAATATTGAAAATAAATATTTTTTTATTTAAATTTACTGCAATCATAACCGTAGCAAAGCTGAACTAATTTTTACGGGATAAGTATTTTGAGACTTCATTTTAACTATTTTAACTGCATATTAGAATTTAATAATTTAGTTATAATTTTGGCAAATTTTTCGATTGGTGAAATCAAATGCACAGCATTGGGGAACTCTAGAGGTGGGTTGCAGAGTATCGCCTAGTTAAGCCCATTGATTACATAATTTTTGCCAGTTGTATTTTCAATCGTTGTGCAATTCACAAAATTGAGCACATAAATTTTGTTGTAGCGGGAAGCAAAAATATAATAAATAATGGAGAAAAATATCATAAATAAGGAATTGTAATTCCCCCAAAGCATTGCCAAAATTGAAATTTGTATTTTGGCAACGGTTTTAAGTGCATGCAAGCTCGCAGAACAGTTACAGATGGAAAAAAGGTAAACTGAGTTCTTATACCTTATGCCCACTTCAGTGCACGATGGCTGGCAACAATTATGTGGCATTGATGACATGACAAGAGCAAAATAAATTGCAAGCCAGCGGAAACTGTGCGCTGTCTTTTGAGGTCCCCGAGGGGTAAATGAACTGCAGCTGCTGTGGCGTGTCAAAGGACAAAGGTCGTCGCTGTCGCTGTGCATTTAATTTGCACTTGAATGGGAAATGGTAAAATAAACTGCACAATTACTGCATGCATTGCAACAACAACAATAACTGCAGCTACAATGGCAACAACAACTGTAAAGACCAGATACAAATGGCCAACAATTTCAATTTGCTTTTTAAAACAGCAGCTTTGTTATTTCAGTTGTGGCCATTTCTGTTGCTGTTGTTGTTGTTGTAGCTGTTTGTTGATTGTCAAGTGGCTCTGTCCCATGTCCCATGCCCCCCTTCCCACTTGTCTTTGCCCAGTGTCCTGATGGCGCAGCTTAATTAATTTATTTAATTACGTATACATTTGCATTCATTTTTAATCAGTTCGTAATACTGCACTTCTGCCTCCCATTCAACATTTAATCATATGAAAAACGCAACTGTTTATTTTCCGCGAGCAACAACAAGGCCCAAAAAACAAAACAACTTTAATAACGATAGTCGAGTGTGCTCGACTTAGGAGTTACTCTTTATTCAGATGTCAGGTGTCGTTGCAGACAGCTAAATTGACATATCTGTATATAGTTTAAACACTCTGTTCAGAGGTGTTCCAATATCCGTGAGAACCTACAGAAATACAACCATAACAATCAACACGAGTATGTTATATTATATTATAATTAAAATATGTTACAATAAATAAAAACTGTATTATATTATTATTTGGTGTCTAGAGAAATTCGAATAAGAATATGTGATAAACATAATGGTTACTGCCATTTTAAAAATGTGTGCGCATATCTTTAACGATTTTAATTTTCTTACTCTTTTAGGTATAGGGTATAAAAATAAGAAACTTACGATTAATTTGTATGTATATGATTTAAGTATATGTATATGTATGTATGATGTATGTGCATATAGACACTTACTTAGTTTGATTGGCGCTCGCATGGATTGATAACCACAATGAAATGCATAAATCAATTACGAAATTAAATTGTGTGGAAATTATTATAAATTGAGTTTAAAATTAAGTATCATTCACAAACGCAACGTTTTCAAAGCTTTATTGCTTGCGCTTTATTTTTTTTAAATAAAATGTTAATATGACGAGTACTTGTTGTTTATCTATAATCGTACAAAGCCAGATTGAAAAGATTTGTAATGGCGCATTTAATAATTTTAATTACGCCAATTATGCGTTTTATAACAAGAAAAAGCTTTTGGCTAAGCAACAAAGATACGTTTTAAGAACTAAGCCCTTGACTTGGTCTAATGCTCGTCTCGCACATTAAAAAGGGTAAACAAAAAGACAATAAAATTAAGCCGTAAAAACGTAAATGAAGCGCGTCAACGGTCTATGGTTTCTTTCTTTTTATGACCTCAACCCTTTTATAAGTCGCAATTTGTTTATTAAAGGGCTGCGCGTATACTTGATGGCATTACGTATACGCAAATGTTTAATATTTTAATTGTATTATAATATATACAAGAATAAAGCTGGACTTTGCCATGTCATAGTTTAGTTAAATAAGTTTTAAAAATATTTCCTTTGTTTTATGTAATTGTTATTTTGGCTTTCATTATGAATTCAATTTTTGTGGGCAGTTTTGCATGCAAGTTTTCGGACAATTAGCTTAATTAAAAAACCTATTTAAAATTCTATATAAACTGGCCAAAAGGTACGCATAAAAAACAACTCAACCAAACCAGCAATTTGGAATTTAAAATGCATTGGTAATTAATTGCCCCGGCATTATATACAGGTATAAAAGCAGCGGATGATATAAGCTCAATGTTAAAGCTGTGCGTGGTTAAGCTAAAGCTTTTGAATAGTGAAAGCAGACGAACAGATCAAGATAAACTATCGTTCTAAGAATGGGACTATTTCTGTATCTGCATCGATTCAATTTTACATTTATCATCAACCATACCCACCTCCTGCCTGGCGACTCGTTCACCTCCTCCAGCTGGGGTTAGCACTAATAGTTTTTTTTTTGTAAGCAAAACATAAAAACATAAAATAAAATATATATAAATATATAAACATAAAATAAAATATATATATATAAATATACATAAAAGGCAATAAAGTCCTTGCAACCTTTTTCTATAGTCACAACAATTGTTGTATTTGTTAAATGAATATTAATCGAACATTTTATTAAAATCAACATTACCTAAAAGTGTTTATTTTTATTAATAAAATAAATACCATATCACATTTTTCCATTGAAAAAATTATATACATGTTTAAGGGGTACATTTTAATTTATAAAATATATACTTAATTATTATTTTTTAAAACAATTTTTTTCAATTTTCATTTTTTTGCTCTCATGATTTTTTATGTCAATTAGTTTAAAAGTAAAATAGCAGAACACATCGCTGTGGTGATTCATTAAAATTTATGTATCTACATATAAAGACATATAAGGACAGATTTAATGTAGACTGGGAATCTACTAGCCGAGCACTTTAACCTGATGTACTTAAGCTGAAGCCAATTTTAGAGGAATTGGCCATAAAATGTTGTAGCTGTAATCTCAGAATTCCCAAGAAAATGATTTGCTCTGGAATTTAAATGACACCACACACAAACACATATTGTATGTGTGTGTGAGTATAAATATTCAAAAAGATTTCGCATGCGGCGCACATTTTGAATACATTTGACAATTTCTTGCTTTTCGTAAGTTGTTGTTTTTTTTTGTATTGTGAGAGAAATGAGAAATATTTGCATTTACTTGAGTAGCAGCGACGCCAGAATGCAAAAATGTAATTTCCATGAAAGAGCAGAGCGGAGTGGAGCCCATTGCTATCCGAATCCAAAGTGGCTGCAAGTGCACAGGCATGCGAGGCAGCTGCGGGAGGATCTGCTTGGAGCCTCCACCCATTTTCCAGATTTGCCGGCACTAAAATTTGTAGGCGGGGTGAAGTTTGCCGGCAAATGTCGTCGTCGTCTTCGTTGGCGTCTATTGTGTGGGTTAGCTGCGCTGCATTTGCATGCTGACAGCAGCTGCCTGCTGTTAAAGCAGTTGCAGAATCCCTGCCCCACCAGCAACCCTACTCACTCCCCACCCCCGAGTGAATGCTTGTCGCATTGCATGAAATATTTGACTTTTGATTAAAGCGCCAACTCAAGTGTTCTGCTCTGACGCTGAACCATAGCCGTAGTCCTAGTGCTAGTCCTAGTCGTAGTCCTGGCCGGAACCGTAGCCGGAGTCGCTTCGTGCTTGCCACTGTGGCACTTGACAAGATTCACTTGTCTTTCAAATGCATTTCATATTGTGTTGCATAATTTTGTGGTTTTTCTAATGTGAAATGTGTGCGCGGAAAATTCTAGAGAGACAACAACATGACGCAGCAAAAAAAAAAAGAAAAAAAATACCAGACGCCGCGGCGTTGTGAAAACTTTTCCAAGAAGTTGCCACCAAGTTGTTGTCCTTATTGTTGCTGTTTTTGCTGTGGCACTGCGAAAATATGCATTGTCTGTTGTGTTGCAAATAACTGTGCATGACCATGGAAAGTGTTGCTTGGCGTTGCTCAAGCTGATGCTTCAGTTGTTTCGTTTATATTCTCAGTTGTTGTTGCTTTTGTTGCTAGAGGTGAAGAGAACTAGTAAAGCTCAGCATATTATTTTTAAAGGAAAAACCGCAAATTTAACATGAAGTTAAATTAACTGTACACTAGGACAACAATTAAATACTGAAGTAGGTATGCTTATAGACTTTTTAAAGTTTGGGAAAAGAAGTAAAAACTTTTCTTGACAATATATAGGGTAATTTTCATATGTTCTTGCCAAGCTTCAATTACACTTTTTAATGCAGTTTTACTTCATGTTATTGTTGCATATTCATTTAAACAGAATCTGGTTCCCAATCTCCCTGTCTGCTTGGTAAAGTTTAACAACAACCTCGATTGTTTGGCGAAGTTGAATATAATTGCAGTTATAAATTAAGTGAACATATGCACATTTCTTTACAGTGTATGTGATAAAAAAACAGATGATTGCGAATTAAGTTAAAATAAATATAAAAATTATCTCCAATAATAATAACGTAAAAGGATCTTACAAACATTACGCGTCCGCTTCTAAATAATTAAATTGGTATCTTTATATCTAGATTTTCACTAATTTAATTTTGCTCGTTCTTTTAATTATACAATTTATGCAGTCGTGGCCACATCTACGACTGTTAACGACTAAATACTAATTTCACTCTAAAAAACCTTTTTTAAGCTTACGCGCAGAAAAATATACTTAATTATCTATTGCGAAATTTAGATAGGTTTTGTGCATGAAATAAAAAAAATTATGATTATTTGGTGGTTTTGTAAATCTGTCCTAGCAATTATCCTGAAATTGAATATTGGCAATGGACAGAAATTTAAATTTAATAACAAATTAAATTACTAACAAAGGTATATAATAATTTATTCTCTGTAGAATACATATTAAATAAAAGGAAGCAAACAAATAATTAGTTTTATAAATAATTGTATTTGATAATGTTAAAATAAAGTTATAATAGAAAATTAGCCGTGTTGAAAAACAACTGACACGGAATGTACCAAACAGACAAAAGAATACAAGAATAATTTTTATTTTATTATGAATTATGAATCGTCCATTTTAGTATTAAATTAAAATAAATAAAATCCATCAACAAAACAAGCGCTTAAAAAATAGTATTGGCCCTTAGGTGCAACTTTTTTATTGTAATGACAATTAATTCCTACAAGGCATTTCGTGCTCAAACAATGTGTTATGCACAAATAACACACACATGAACATACAAAGGCCGGATTTGGGGGGCACTGCGACGAAAAATTAATCATACGCTCTGATTGGCAGCACAGTCAGGAGGAATTCGGCTGTTTGGGTCGGGGTGTGCAGGGGATTCA
This sequence comes from Drosophila robusta, assembly GCA_035043565.1. Classification (NCBI taxonomy): domain Eukaryota; kingdom Metazoa; phylum Arthropoda; class Insecta; order Diptera; family Drosophilidae; genus Drosophila; species Drosophila robusta. The sequence goes on along the minus strand of JAWNMW010000583.1, from coordinate 1,982,262 downwards.
GGAGTGCAGCAGTGCCGCGAAAAAGTAAAATAATATTGCGGAACAGAAAAAGGCAAATTAATTTTTCATAAAAGGCAAACCGCGAGCCGAGGTTTGGATGGCTGCCTGCCGGGCCGCTGGTTACCGTTGGCTCCTGGCTCCTGTGGAGCTGTGGCTGTGGAGTCATCATCGTCGTCATCATCACGAGTCCTGGCGCACTGTGGCGGCAGGCAGCGAAGGATGTGTAAGTTGACGTTGCCTCACGCACCCACATTTGTGTGGGGCAACTGTGCGCACAACTACACCCTCACCCTCACACACACGTCTCAGATCTCTACACACACTTGGCGCCACAGATGCAAGAGACCCGCAATTAATTTTCAATGCGCGCTTTATGCGCCTCCATTGCGGTTCATTGCAATTGCGAATGTGGCCTCGTACCGGCCTCAATTGGTTGCACACGTGCAGAGGAGCGTGTTAATTGCCAGGCCAAATAAGGTGAGCAGCAAGGTGAGCAATGCACCCAACTCTTTAGCCGAACAACTTGATCGAATCGTATCGCAGCAAAACGCTGGAAAATTTATGGTTTTTCTTCCCGTTTTCTTTTCATTATTATTGAATTTCCGTTGTTCAGCTAATTGGCCCCGTTTGCTTAGACTTTGACTAATTATGGCATAATCAGCTCACTCAAACGCGCTGACATTCTATTTTTTGCTTCAGAGGAGCCAAGAAACTACTAAGAATGTTGCAGTAACCGACTGCACAATACTCTGTTTACACTATAACAACTTTACCTAACGATTATTGTCGGCATTAGCAAATATTGATTTTTGATTTGTCGCGTCGGCAACGAGCGTGGCTGTCAATCTTATTCAACTTATTCATTACTCATTTTCACATTGTGAACAGAGTATAAATGGAAAATCGGGTGGGTGCCAAATCGGGAGAAAACTATGTCTTACCTAGCTCAGACGGTTTCCTGATTTAGGCCAGGCACATTTCGGCCCTCATAAATTATAATAATCGTCAATACAACAATAATAAATAAGACCGTTTTCGACTATCTGCAGCTGTTACTACACGGTAAACGAGTATTGCGCAGTCGGTTACACCCGACTGCAACGTTCTTACTTGTTTTTATCTAGTTTGTGTTAAATATTCGCCTCGCATAGAACCGAGCTCTAAGTTACACTAAGCGTCTGTGTATTAAACTCATTTGCAGCGATGGCTAACAAGGAGTAAAGAGCTGTAAAAGGATTTTCAGTCAATGTTGGTTGACGTTTGCTGACGTCACAGTTGAAAACTTATTCGCAACGATTGCGTTGCCGCCTGCTAAATTGAGCGCAAAAGCCCTGACAGCCCAACTGAATGAACCGGATACTAAGGGGGCTTTCAGCTCTCGGACAGGTCGGAGGTCGGAGCTCAGGTGCCATCAGTTCCGACTCGTTTCAGTTTGAAGTTTACGCTGTTTGACAGTTTCGGTTGTGTGGCAAAAAGTTGAAACTGTTTTGCTAAAAACAATGACACCGACATCGTGGAGCGAGCGAAGCTGGAGGGGAATCTGGAATACGCGTGGGTATAAATCGAAATATTATCAAGATGCCGTCGGGTCGCGCATCTCAACTGAACTGCTGCTAAATTGCTTGGCAACTCGCTCTCTATCTTCGGGTAGTGTATTTGATGTGGGGGGTTGAACGAAAGCCATTTAAGCGTTTTGGTAAACAAGTTTTTACCTACGTAAGATACATGTGTATGTATCGCATACATATGTATGTATTAATATATGCGTGCATTTGTGTGAAATTTATGTTCTATAATATTGAACTGCCAAATTTGCCTTTTGGTTAGCTTGTATTTCATTTCGCTTCAACACGTTGGGCCTGTGTTTGGGGCTGGCCGTACATATAAATAACATAAAAATGAAGCGAATTCAACCTCAAAGTTCAGTTCAAATAACCACTCAATAGATCTAACCGAAACGCCGGCAACTTTCGCATTTCATGTGCATACGAAATGCCCGCCGGCTGCCGTCAATAGCCGATGAATTTAAATATGCCCCAAATTGAGTATTGGGCACGTAATAAAAAAAAATATATAAGAAAAGAAACGAAACGAAACGAGAGAAAAAAAAAAATGCTAGCAAAGGGCAGTTCTGGCAGACAGGGCCAGCAGCCCCTCGATGGGGCCGTGTTATGTATGGCATCGTAAATAAACCCTTTTTTTACTTAATCCAAATTCGTCCTCGGGGAACAATTTGTTACACAATTTAAAGAAGAAAAGAGAAAAAAATGAAAATAAAAAGAGATGCGCAGAGTTTATACTCGTAGCGTGTTGGCCTGGTCCGAACAGGCGCTTAGATTTGGCCCAGGTCCGAGGCTGACCCAGCTGTTTGCTGTGTGTGCTGTGCCCTTGCCCGGGCAGGGGGTCAGTTTGGCAAAATGTATCTACATACATTGTCCCTTTTCAGCTGCAATATTTTCGCCATAAAATATTTATATATTTTTTTCCTTCCGAGTAATAAGGTTTTAAATTTCTATTTGGAAACACATTTTTGATATGCTTACATAAAGAATATGCAGCAATAAAATGAACCAGCTATGAAGATGAAACGAAAGGATTGCCTACAGCAAAGTCTGTATCCTTTTTGCGCTTACTTTTCCCCTCTCCTGTCTATTTCAACAACTAAAATTTGTCGCTAACACTCTTGCTGAGAAAATTGTATAAACTTGAAGAAGTTTATACCTGGATACAAAAAAATTTACGTTAGAAAACATATATATCATGAATATCGAAAATTAACTACTTATCCAAAGAGATCAAATAAGTTCTGCTTTCTTTGATTATTTTGCTTGTAAAGCTGGTCTCTTTTAAGCAATCAAACATAATTCACAGTATTATCAATCAATAATAATTGATTATAATTAGAGTATGCTTTGGTGACTTTTCATTAGATTTCTATCGCTGTACTTGTTTGCAGGACTGACCCATTATTTCAATACAATTTCAAGCTATATACTTTAGAGCTTATATAAGTAGTAAATTAACTGTGCTTTCAATTTAGCTGGGGGCGTTTGCTGCCTGCCCGCAAGGACAATAACAACAGTTCCTGTTCGTGGCAACAGCAACTGATGAGGGCAAAAACAATATGGGCCGTAAATCGATGCCGACTTTCAAAAATTAGCGGAAACGGAAGCCAATCAGCAGTCAACGGAAACCGCATTGTGTGCCGCAGTACTTCAATTTCGTGGCTTCGATTATGATGAGGCGCCTGGTCGTCGCGTTCCCCCTCATCCCTCTCCACTCATGCAGCGCCAGCTGCAGCGGACTTTGGCTTTGTGGTCAGTGCCGAAAATAATGGCCAAGAGCCAAATTACGTTTCCGCCCAGTCGACAGCGCAGCTCTCGCCCGGCCGGAAATTGTGAAAAATCAACTCGGTCAAAGGGCACACATATACACACCCATGTATGTATATATATATGTATATGTGTGAGTCTCTGGGCACTGGCAAATTGAGTTTCATAAGGAATATTACCGCTTAACGAGCCGATTTCAATGTAAATTCAACTTAAGCCAAAAATGTTGCACTACAACCATGAAATGCCCCCAAGAAAAGGTCGATGCATAAAAGTTTTCCTGCCACCCAAAAGCAGAAGCGGCAAATCGTTCGCATCTGGGCGAAATGTCTGCGAATTTTATAATGAAATTCCACAGAGTTTAATTATGCCAAAGGCATTTCAGCCAAAAGTCGCCGCTCGTCTTCGATGCTGGAATTTCGAATTATTCTTATATAAGTATTTGTATTAATGCAGTTGACTTGTAATTTGCATTACATTCAAATTACTCGGATTTTCCGCTTGAATGGATTTTAATATTACTTTAAACGTGCTTGAATTTGGCTTAAGTTATGTCAAACCTTTTCATATTTTATTTTCTTTAAAATTAAAAAATAATTGTATTCACATTTTTTATCTAATCGGATTTACCTGACTTATTTGATTTGTCAGTTTTATTTCCATAATTTTTGCATAAATAAAATTGTAACAAATTCTTTGTAACTTTTTAATAATTTATTTCGATGTAAGCTCCAGTAAACACTCGAAAGATATCCCGATAACACTCATCCAGCATAGTTCGTACCTTATCTAACTTTACGTGGTGGCACGTATGCGCATTCGTTAGCCTTAACTAAGGCTGCGTGCAAATCCTCCACAGCACATAAATTATAAAAGAAACTAAAAAAAAAATATTAAAAAGAGAAAATGTCCAAAACCTGCATGCCCATAGCTCCACGGCCACGTGGGTCACGTGGAACGTGAGAAGTTTGAGCAAATGTTGTCCGAGGTCCGAGGACCCAAACTGAAAACTGGACAACTGTTGCTGCAACATATTCGATAATTAAATAAAGCAACAAAATGCCAACAATTTGGATTTGAATAAACACGCGAATGCTATTTAACTTTCAGTCAAGAGAGGCATGGCGAGGGGGCGGGTGGGGTGGCGTTGGAGCCCAGTTAAAGCTGGAGAAGCTGCTGGTCGTGGCGCCTGCGAAATTAAATAAGTTAGGGCAACCGCTAACGAGAAAGGTGTCTGGCACTAGGAATTAATGTGGCGGTTATGTGAAGCCCCTGGCTGTGGCTGCGGCTGCACAACCACCGCCACAGCCACCACCTAGAACAACGGATACGGATGCGGGTGTGGATGCGGATGCGGAAGCCTGCGCAGCGACGGCGCGTAAAATTGCAGGCGCACATGTGTTCAGAGTTTAATCTGTTTAGGCAACACGAGCGCCTGCCGACAACTTGGAAAACTTCTTCTCTGGCGGCAAACACTAACTTCACCTGGCAGCTACCACGGCTGCCGGCGGGGCGCAGGAGCGGAACAGGTGGGCGGGGGGCGGGGCGGTACACACAATAATGCACTAAACGCAGAAAATGAAATACAAGCCCCATCCTCTCGCCAGCTGCGCCAACGCTTTTGGCCAGGCCAAAACATAGTCGCTAAAAATGTTAAAGTTTTCACTTAACGCGTTGGCAGTAAATCTTTTTTTCGATGTCAGACAGAACTCTTGCAGTTCTCGCTGCTCCCACTTAATTGCCAATGAGTGCAATTTTCCATTGCTCTTCAAAAAAGTCACAATTTGGCAAAGAATCAAATAAGAAGACTTTACTCCTATGGTAGATATAGAGCGATATTGTGCATGATTTGGGCTATGAAGTTTGTATATTATGGCAGATTGCTGTTGAGTAGAGGGTATCTCTTAGGCGGGCACTCTTACTTGTTCGTTTTTGAACTAAGTTCAGTTTGGTGCAACGTGCATGATTATCAAATAAAAACAATTCAGAAAATTGCAGTCGGGTGTAACCGGCTGCACAACACTCGTTGACAGTGTAATAATAGCTTAAAACAGTACTGTTATTTTTGAAAACTGTCGATTTTTCTAATTTGCGGTAGCCTTAATTACCTTAGTTACAGGAATCAATCACTGCATTTAAGGTGTTGAAAAATTTAATTAATTTTATTCTAGTCTCGCTTTTAAATGTGTGTTCCCTAACATTCGCCAGCACATGTCGTATAATCGGGAAATACATTAAATACAAAACATACTTGATCGGGTTCATCTGAAATTAAAATATTGTCCCCATTTTAAATTGATTTTAAAGTTTTGGAAAGTTTAAAAAAAGCCGTTGTCGTTGCCACGCCCATTCAAGGCGCAAAATGAACCCGCCTCTGCGTTAATTAAAGTCAATTTCAGTACAAATTTTAATTCCACAAAAACAAATACGAGTAACGGGGCCAAAGTGGCCAACATTCAAAAGAGACAACATTTTGCCATGTTTGCTGGTAGCCGTGTTGGGGGGAAATGTGGAGAAAACGCTGGCAAATGCTGGGAAACTGGCAGCGAACAGAAGCCATCAGCAGTCAGTTGTGTTTGCGCAGCCGTGAGTAAAAAATTCAAAAACATAAACGGAAATTACCACAAAATAGAAACCACAGACCTTATATACCCTCGAACACACACACACACACACATACACATGGGGCACACACAGCAGAAAAATGTTGTTGTTGTTGTTGTTGCTACGCCGCAATCTAACAGGACAATCTTTTGATTAACATTCTTGGCATTTTGGGGGGAAATTAGTTTTTATGTTTATTACCTGAGCCATTACATCGCATGGAAAATGAACTTGTTGAGAGCATTTTCTTTTTATACCCTGTAACCAAAATGTTCACAAAAAGGGTGATTTCAAGGTTTATAATACTAACTACAAATAGGTCTCACATATTCTACGTATTTGTATGCTCTTTATGAAATTCATTATACAGTATGCTCCTTGCATAGAGTATTCTTAAATGTTTGTTATTACATCTTTAAAGATTATCACATGGATTTTCTGTGCACTGTCGCTCAGTGTAATATAATAATAATATTAATAATATAATAACAATAAAAGCAACAGATAGTAGCTGTAAATAAAATATATCTTAGATATAAAAAAATGATCTAACGTTACAAAAAAATGAGATTTCTTTCTGCATCAGAAATAATGGAATAACCATCAAAACACAAATATAGTATCTTAATGAAAATTTTTTCATTTTTATATGATTCGGAATAAATATATATATACATAATTCTGCCGTTATAAATCGGTGCTAGTTTGATTTGTATATAAACCATACGTTACGCAACGTTATATATTTATTCTAAATTATTGTGAATGGATTTTTAAAATAATATTTCATCGAGGATTTTTAACATGAAAATTCCCGTTACCAATTATATGATTGGATATGACAGCATAAATTGTTTAAAAATTTGATAATTCAAGCATATTATGTAGACATTAGTCTTATAAACAATAGGAATTAAATTTTTTATTTTTGTTATTTGTTTTTAATCTTGGTAGTCAGCGAAGGACCAGCATCCTTTAAATACAAATATAATGTTGTCTACCAATTAAAAGTTGCGTACTGACAAGAGCAGGGTATTTGGCAGTCAAGCTGCCCCGACTAGATCATTTTTATTATTTATTTTCTCGTTTTCTTTGCAGCATTTTCTGATTTGATATGATATAACAAAGTCCATTAAGCTGCTGGCCGGTGAAAAGGAATGATCACAATCAATACTTTTGCGAATCAGGCGGACGAGTCTAATTAATGCAAATGGTAGCCGCTCGTTGATTTTAATTTAGATTAGAGACTCTTATTATGTAAATGCCGGCAAATCGAAATGAGTCAACGAAATTCACAGAATATCCGTAAAATGTTGTTTGGAAAATGCAGCTCATCCTGGTCGTCCTGCTCGTTCAATTAAGTAATTAAATTTGTGTGTCAAGTTTAAATAAGGACACCTGATACGGCCTTTGTCATAGTAATCATATGTTATACGAAATTAATAAATGTTGAGTTCATTTCCCAATATAAGCTGACATTTTAATTAACTAATCAAAACCAGTATTTGCCTCATTTTCGCCCATTTTCATTGGTTTATTTGTTCAGGGCGAACACATAAATTCAATTTTCATCTTTTCGGTAATCGCATTTGGCCATGAACGTTCCGGCTTCAGTTATGGGTTTGGTTCTGGGCCGGGCTTGGCTGCGGGCATTTTGATGCAGCTGCAGTTGGCATTTGTGCCTTCTAAGCCTGCCGAGTGTTCCCCGAAGCTGCATCATGCTGCATGGCATGGCCGTAAATCAGTGGGAATTATTTGTCACATGCATACAACTTATGCAAAGATAACGCATATTAATTTTGCACCTGGCCCAAATGTAACTAGGAGCTGCATCAAAAATGCCAGAGGCAATTTATTAGTTATGAATATTAGAAAATTTCATGTTTTCGCATTAAATTTACCAATGATAAATTTAACAAATGTCGACGAGATAACTATAAATAGCACCTTCTAATTGAAAATAAATATTTGAATTGTCTCTTCACTGCTGTGAATGCAAATATATTAACATTTACATAATTATGATCAGTTTCCAACTATCCAAGTTATTTTAAAAATGTAAGCTCATCAAAATTTAAATAACATTAAAGAAAAAACAATTCTTTTTCAATCAGCGTAATGTATTTTAAGCGCATTTTTACGAAACGCCATTTTAGACCAGGTTTAAAGCTTTCATGACCGCAAATGCAACAACAATATTAATAAGAACAGGTAGTACTAAAATGTAATTTGCTCAATTATATAAATATAAATGTAAACCTCACAAAATATTGTAACAAATTTTATCATTAATTTTAACAACGGGCTTATTCTGCATTTATGTACTGTTAAAAAAAGTTTCTTATCTAAATAAATGGCATCATCAGTTTTAAAATAAACAAATATTTGACTTTTTTCCTCCAATGTTTCAATTTGAACTTAAAAGCAGTTATGTTGATGATAAGCATCCCATTTGGCACCTGCAGTAAAACAAGTACGAAAAAAGAAAAAAAACAGAACTTGCATTAAAAGTATTATCCATTTTTTTGCACCCTGCACCCCCTCCCGCTGCCGTCATCTATGCATGAACATACATAATAAAAGGAACAAAGCGGAAATGCTTTCAAGTGTAATGATAAATGAACGCAAACTCTGAACATAAATCAACACGGTGGGTGTGGGTGGTAGTTGGGGGGGTGGGCTGGGCGGCAGAGATGCACCTCAGGCGGGGCTATGATGCTGCTGCTGATGGGTTAAGCCCAACTTCAGTGGCAAACTAGCTACAAACAGGCTTGCTCCTGTCCAACCCAGCCGCCGTTCCCCCTTTCCCAGCGCCTCCTTTGGATGATTTAAGCGCTGCTGCTCGACTCCAAATGTGTTGTGGGAAATATGCATAAAAGCAACACCGGTAAAAAATAAATACAAAAAAACAGCGAAATTTGTATATATATATATATACATATATGCACGCATATAGTACAATATTTTTAATTTTTCACATTTTTTCACCAAGTGCAAAAAATAAGAAACAATAAAAGTTGAGGGCAATGGCAGGCAGCGACAAGCGAAAGGTGCAGCTGCCACGCCCACACCCGCACCCACGCAGAGGGAGCCCACTGAGAGCTAGTGCCTCCTCCCAGCCCTCCCCTGAGCCTCGGGCAATGTAAGGCACCCATGTGAGCCATTGCACACGTATTCACATTCGCATTCACATTCGCATTCACATTCGCCGGAGTCGCATCCGTTTCGGGTTGAAGCATTTTTTTCGAAATTGCATTGTGAATAATGTAGTGTTAATTCTCGTGAGTGCCATGTTCCCTGTTTTATGGGTTTAATGCTTTTGTTTATTGGTCTGCTGTTGTATGAAGCGCGTCCGAGTCCGAGGTCTCAGGGGCTCAGGGACTCACCGAACTCAGCTCAGGATCAGAAATGGTACCACCCTGGGGTGAACTGCTGCTTTTGACATTTGACAAGAAAATGCATTCCGCTTGGCATTTGGCTTTCAGCTTTCCAGTTTTCAAGGTTTTTTAGCTTTCCATGCATTTGAAATCGCCCTAAAGAACAGTTTCATTTCTGTAGACCCGATAGATATATTAATTGCCAAATAATAAAAGCAAAGCAATGTCATAAATATTGATAGGAACTGACAGGCAAATGCCAAAGTTTTTCCTTAATGGCTGTTTAACACGAGTGTGTTATTTTTCTATATATTTATGGCATTTTAGTTCTGTCACAAGATATGGCATTGAAGAAATTAAATTAGTAATTAAACTCCGTACTGTGCTCATAATAATTATAACTAAATAATTGAAGAATAATAAAAACAATTAAAAGATTTGATGTAATAATTTATGATGAAAAAAAAATTTTTTTAATTACTTCTATAGCTGTTTATCTATTTGAACTTTGTGAATTTTGATGCAAAGCTTAAAAAATGAGTTCAGATGTTGAAAATATTATCGGTCGTTAGCATTATTACAAATATATATTATTAAAAGTAATATATATATATATAATATATATAGTATGACGCTTATTCCACAAGTTAATAAAACATTTTGTATCACTATAGAATACAACTATTAAAAGAGTACTTGATCGTCGACAACCTGCTTGAGGCTATTGTTTCTAGTTTTATTCATTAAAAGTATTCAATTGTATCTTGTGCTGTATAAAGCATAATTTGTGGCACTGCCCGACACTTAAATTGATTTTTTATCGCCTTTCAACACGGAAAACTTTTTGTTGTCATGCATAAATTACGAGTGAGTTACTAATGGACAATCAATAATTATGATTGACAATACGTACGTTCGCATTCGCATTCGCATTCTCATTCCCATTCGCATTCGTGTTTCGAATCGGATTCGCATATCAATTAATTGATTTTCCGACACATTTCAGAAAATGTCACTCGCTCTTTATAAGTACATGAGTTCGTTTACTTTGTTACATATCAAGTTTTAATAATACTCAAAGTTGATGGATTATGCATTGCTGTTGAACATTTGAATGCAAATTGTTGGCAATATACATAAATTAAATGTAAAAACTTTAAAATGATTTAGAGTTTTCATTTTGAACTCGATACACTGCTTTTAAGTTAATTTAGTGATGTCTTTTCAGAAAGTTCTTACAAATTCTGATTGTACATTTTTGCCAAAAGTATTTTCCACAACAATTTACAATGTAATCACACATACACAGGACATACATACACACGAACACACACACCTGCAATTCACATGTGTAGTCAGAACTCTCAATCTTATGGACAAATTGCTTTTCAATAAGAATATTCTATTAGGGAAGTATTGGTTCCATGTTGGCCGACTGTTTGTTTAAGACAAACGTAACAGGTGAAAGTACGCTACCTAACTGTGCTTGTCATGAAGATACCCTGCAATTAAATACAAAATACGTTAAAACTCTTGATTATTAAATTTCATAATAACAAAAATAATTATAGTATTTTAGTAAAAATTGCCTTTAAAATGCCTCAATTAAACCTGCTCGAATCGAAAATACCCCGAGTTCAAGTCTCAGAATCAGTTATTTCAAGTACGATAATTAAAAAATACCTCTCACTTATATTTTTATACTTCAAGTCTTACACTGACAAGCAAGAACGCTCCAGTCGGGTGTAACCAACTGCTCAATACTTGTTCACAGTATAACAACAGTTTAAAACAGACGAAAACAGTCTTAATTATTATAGTAATTTTATTTTATTTTATAATTAATTTTAATTTACTGCGGTATGTTAAGAGACGGTCATTTGAAAACTGTCTGCCAACTTTTGTAAGTTTGTGAGTTTTATATTCAAAATTTCAAGTCTCTAGCTTGAATAAGATGGATGGACAGTCCGATGGACGTTGCACAAACCCAATATACTCTTTTCACCTCGTGAATGGGTATAAAAATGAAAATATTCATTTTATCCGTTTCCATGGTTTCGGGGCAGAATTGAAAACCCCATGTTTCACAAACATTTTGATAATTTTCCAGTGCTTTAGGCTGTTTAAACTTTTCATATTTAACAACTCAATAGTAAACTAAGAGACCAAATTGTTTTCTTTCCGTATTGAATTCGTGTGGGAAGCACTTTAAACGTATGTACACAAGGACATATGTATATTGACACTTATATGTATATGTATAAGTATGTATGCATGTGTGAATATACATATATAGAACGCATCTGGCATATGTGGCAGATGTGCAGAGGTTCGTCGCCAGAGCCGAATAAACAATTTTAATAATTTCGTTTTATGAAAATTGCGCTCGGGTTAAATGATTCGAGAAGAATGCGAGAAAGCAAAACTCGTAGCGTTTTATGTGTTCAGCGTAACCAACGGACCTCTGCCCCGACCACCCGCCTACCCGCCCACCCGGCTGCTCGGCATTGTTGCTGTTTCCATTTTGCCGTGGTATTGCCGTGGCCATGTGTGTAATTTAACTGGGCAAGGGACTTCGGGCAGGACGACATAAAATGTGCGTGTATACGTACTTTTGATGCCCTTCTCAAATGTTGCTTGCTTGCTGCTGGCTTTTCAATCTTGCCTTTGATTTTGGACGCAGCAATCGAATCAGAAACATTTGTGCGCTGCAAATCTCTTTTAAATGAGCCACTAATTGCAAACTGTAAGATAATCATAGACGATCCCCCCACACCCTTCAGCCACATTCGCAGACTAATCAAGAGGCGCGCTTTGTTTTAGACATACGCAGAGATAAGGTCTGGCTAGAACAATTTCTTTAGCTAAGAAGCAATTATCGCAGATAGGAAAAGAGTTTTTGCGCTTGTTGTGCGGAAAGTTTTTGGGATGACTTTTGCTCAGCAGCTCTTCGTATTTCTCCCTTCCCAATTTCGCCATCACTATCGCTTCTCTGTTTGTGAAGCACGTTTATCAGTGGCCAAGTTTTTACTTCTGGCTTTGGCCTTCGCCTGCTCATTGTTAACTTTTCTGCCTTACTAATGGCTATCAGAGATAAGTTCGACTTGCAAGCCAAAGTTTTATTTTGTAAGCAACGTTGTTAATCTGTCGAGTGTATAAATGGGACGGGAAGGGGGCAGCAGGATGAGTGCTTTTAAAAAGTTATCAACAAGCGTTCAGGCCGAGATACGAGTATTCTGTTAAGGCATCTACTAGTACACATGTTACTGACACACTCTGACACACACACACACGCACGCACACCCACACACATACATTCGCCCTCGCACACATTTACATAGTGCTAATCAACTGGAGTTTTGTATAATTTGTCGGGTTGATTTGCTGGCAACTTGTAGCATGCCACCTGAGTACTTTCTGACTTCGTGTTTTGCTTAATCAGCAAATGTGTGAGATTAACTAATTTCTGCACTTTGCTTTCAGAGACTAAAGCGAAAAGCTTTTAATGACTTATTGCTTTTAGTAAACTTTAGGTCAGAGTTTTTATTTTGTTGTTACTTTTTTGGCTTTTTACTTAGAGTTTTTTATCAGATGAATTACATGAACATTTAATTTACTGAATTATTGACGGAGTTAAACACAGAATTAATTGTATTATTCAGTCAAATTGAATGCGTTCGAATTTTAATCAAATAAGTTAAGTCTGCTTAAATAAATAAATTAATAAAATGTTTTCCTTAAGCATTTTACAAATATTATTGAAAATGTTTTTTTTTTGTTAAATATAATAAAGTAGCTTTTAATTCACCTAGACAGTAAACCGATCAAGTTGGTCTTATATTCATAGTTACTAGTTCTGACTAACAAATATTGATCCCTTACCAATTGTAACAGTAATTTATACTTGAAGCCGCAGAGCTCACTTTTATTATTTCAAATTTTAAAAATAAATTAACTAAGTTTTTATATTAATTAGATTAGTTAGCTAAACTGCACATAAAATTAAATGAAACTAAATATATTAATTTAAACTGATTAGTTTAACTGTTTATTTAACAATCATATTGGGAAATATCCAAAAAAGCTGTTATTACACTTATAATTCAGCAATTTAGCGCATTTATTGGGCTTAATTATTATTAAGTGTATTTATGTTTAACGCCGTTTTTTAATTTTATTGCAATTGTAAATGTTTAAAATACTGCGAAATTGTTTAAATCAGTTCAATATTTCAGGTATTTTTATCTTTACACAATTCGCATTTACAACAGCTTTAAAATAAAATTTTAATCAGCAGTTGAAATGCAAAATTTATGTATTTTCGCTGCTCGTTTTGAAATTGTCAGACATTGGCCGGAAGTAAACGTATATATATAATATATATGTATATATATATGTATAAGTGCGTGTGAGGGGGCTGACAGCCAGGTGGGCTGTTGGGCAGGTGAATAGACAGCTAGATTGTGTATGATGAGATTATTTGAATTACCTTTGCAATCAAATTGACACCACATAGACGTACCGTTACGGACTACGGACCGACAGGGACAGACAGACAGACAGGCGGGCGGACGGACGGATAGACAGTTGGACTGGCAGGAAGCAGACAGCGCCAAGCAAATGGGATGTATGCAATTGCAGGCATACTGATCGAGGTGGGGGAGAGAGGGGCGGGGATAGCTCAAGGATGTCGGAACGGCAGGCACGTCAGCTGGGCATGCCCAGGTGGCAGGCAAGACCTTATGCTGTGTCTGGATAGATAATGCAAATGAAATTTTCACTAATGCCGAAGCATACACATTTCATGACCTGCTCCGGGCTCAGAGTAGGCCATTAATTAATAGCAAAAGGGGCTTCGACATTTACAAACGTTATAAGAATTCAGTTGAAACTACAACAACAATTTGAAGTATATTATTATAATGTCGGAGCTGAAATTTGAGTTCAATTGCGACCAGTTGGAGCTGGAAGCCACTGAAAGCCTCTTTGGCCAGCTGAGCTTGCAGCAGCAGGATGAAAATATGCCAGAGTGCTTTGCAAGCGCCAAGGAGAAGTTCGGTGACGACGAGAAGACCCTCAAACAGCAGCAGTTGGAACAGGATCTGGAGCAGTTGCAGCGCCGCCAGAGCATTGTGTACGACAATGCCCAGAAGCAGGTGGCCGTGCTCGAGAATCTGCTGAAGACCGTCGATACCAGCTGGCAGACGCAGATGTCGGGGGCTACGGCTACGGCAATGCAGCAGTGCCCGGCTCCTCAGGCCTATCGCTTCAAGGACATCTACGAGCACAGGAAGCAGCTGCTGGTGCGCGAGCGCCTCGAGCAGGAGCGTGCCCAGCGCCAGTTCCGCAGCCGACCCATGCCCAACTTCAGCCAGGTGCACCAGCAGCTGGCCAACAAGCAGGTGATCCATCGCATCACCTGTGCCGTCACACCCAACGTGCTGAAGACGTCGCGCAGCATGCTGCTCAAGCGTCGCCAGAAGGTCGAACAGGAGCTGCAGCAACGCGAACAGGAGCAGCTGGAGCAGCTGAAGCTGCGCCCCAAGATCAGGCCCGCGCCCAAGTTTAATGCGGCGCCACTCAAGGCAGCTAATGGCCAAAGCTCGCAGTTCCAGCTGGAGTTCAAACCCTTCCGTCTGTCCACGGAGCTGCGCGCCGAACAGCGCAAGATCTTCAATGCCCAGTCCCATCAGGTGCAGGAAGCCCGACGTCGGGAGCAGGAGGAGCAGCGCAAGCGTCTGGAGCACGAGCAGGTCCAAAAGCAGCGCCAATTGGCCACATTTCGAGCTCGACCCAATCCGTTCAAGTTCCAGTTCGCTCCCCAACAGTAGTCTGTCTAGTTTCTTTGTTTTTGTTCTATTTTCTGTGCAAATCATCAAATTGTTCTTGTTCATTTGAGTTAGTGTTAATAAATTTTACTGCAAGACTTCAAATTGGGAACTATCATATGGTAGTATATTAATATAGTAGTTAAAGCTGTTTAGCACAAGGTAACATAACTTATTTAACAGGTATTATTTCTATTAGCCCCTGAAAAGACCAAATTTTAAGTGAGTAATGAATTTAAATATTTTTAAGTTAAGGTATTTGCATAACAGCAAAACAAAATACTCATTAATTAATGGCTAAATTAAGAGCTTTCAAACTCGAACTATGCGTAAAACGTTCTCATTCAATTTAATTGATTTAAAATTTATGTCTCACTTTTCAAGTTAACCCCTTTAAAGCAAATCACCCTTGATTTGCTTTTTCTTTCATGATTTAATTTTGCTTATTTCTACATCTGTGATTTTAATACAATATTCCTGCTTATTTTTATTTGATTAGATTTTTAAGTATTCAACGTTAAAAAACGAATGGTCTCCTTTTAAAGGTTACGCAAGCGACATTTGCAGTTAATTTACTTATTTATGTGTTTGCTGTATCTTGCTTTTCGTTGATATTGTAGAGCAAAATCTGTAAGCATACTTATATAATCTTTACAACGTGCCCCATTGCTGCCATTACTCCTTCTGTATACCGACTTTTTCTCATTTTGTTGGCTACGTTCTTAAATTTCAATAATCATCGGCACACATGTGTGCACATTCAATTTGTTCATTTAAAATAGCTCAGGTCGAGGCTCCATCAATCAAAAGCTTCCCATACCACCCAGTCCCACCCTTCTGATAGCCGCCCACGTGTTTCAGTACAAACAATTTGTTGTAAGTGTATCAATTGATGCGCCCTGCTTTCGCATGGGTGTGTTCGTATGTGTGTGTGTGTGTCTGCACGTCACATAATCAAAAGCACAAATACTAAAACAAGCACTCAAACTGTCAAAGCAATGATTGATAGTGTTGACATTCGCTTTTTGGCTTCAAAACGCCAAGCAGCGAGCTCGGGAGTTTTTGTGCATTGAATTCTGTTAATGGGACGTTTGGCGATTCTATACCAAAACCTGTCCTCACTCCCTTTCACCTGGTTTTCCGAGTAAGTGTGTGTGCGTGTGTGTGAATGATGAATTGCACTGTATGTGTTTATTTCGAGGTTGAGTGAAATTTGTATTTATTGCAAATTTGCTGACTAAGTTTAAAGGTGAGTTTCCATTTAAGCGCTGCAATTTAAATGCAAAGCGTTGTTCATTTTTTTCAACGCAATCGATGAAATGTAATATTGTTTCAATTTATACGCAGTTTTTTTTGTATTAAAAAAGAAAAAAATCAATTTTTTAATCAAATGAAATTATAATTGCAAGTTCACTTAATAAGAATATCGTATTTAGACTGAACCTGAACCACATGAAAGTTGTTTGTTACTATTTTTTTTTAATGGAAGTCAAGTGACAAATGTAAAATAACAACTGTATATTTATTTCAAAAATCTGTTGTGGTTAAATTCTTATGATGTCAATGAATTCGGAGTACAAATCGGTAGATATTGAATTACTTTTTCAATTTTGTATATTAATTTGTTTTAAATATTTTCGTTTGTTGTGCTACTACTACTCATCAATTTTACCGTTTCATTCATGAGTTTCTCAAAAAGTAAGAAAATCACAATTTTACGCAAGTTTTAAAATCTAAAATCATCATCATATTATAATACATTTACATGTACATTTGAGAGATTGGCTCTTCAATAGAAACAAAACATTTTCTCATGTACTTGAAAAATGTAGTTTTCAGAATGTTAATTCAACATTTTCAGCTTCCCCGCTAACGGGTAACTCTGAAACTGTGCTAACGGTTAACAGTATAACAGTTAACATTTGCTCTGTAGTCGCTGCCGGACTGCTGCCGTAACAGAATGTTAACTTAGCAGTGGGAAAATAGATTTACAGCAGTTTATTTTGAATTCAAATAAATGGTAGTACTGCATGTTAAATAAAGAAAAGCATGGTAGAATCTCCTTAAAGTCTGAAATGTATATAAGTCAAATCAACTGTTAATTATATAGGCAATTATCATTATATAATTCGGGCAATGTGGACGCTTCGCAACAATTTTGACGCTTAGATTAAGCATATAAAAAACAAGAAGAGGAAGCAGGAGCCGAAGCTTAACGGGGAACAATGTGCCAAATTTGATGGGTTTATGTGGGCGTGTGTGGGTGGGTGGGGAATATGAATATACGTTTGGTTTTTGTGCGTGGGTTGAGGATTAAATAAGACGCTTGCTGGATGCGCACAATGGAGAGATACATGGGGGTTTGGGAAGAGTGGCGTGGGGTGGGGAGGGATGGGGGTGTTTGGCTGTGTTGCAGGGCAAATGCGTTGACGACTCGCCGACAATCTGCGGAGTTTCGTTGGCTTTTTGTTTGCGGCTTGGCACAGTGTGGAATTTAATAACGCGCTGATGCATGCAAAATAACGCATAAAAAGTAAAAATGCACACGCGAAAAAGGGGCAAACAAATTACAACTCCGCACACACAGCCACCCACAAACACACACACACACAAAGCCACAACAACACACTGAGAACACAAAATACGGTTGCGAACTGAGACAACAGCTACAGTACAACAATTTTCGCAGTCAATTTTCCTTTATGAGCGTAAAATATTTCGCTGTGAAAATATGATACGCATATTGACAGCCGTCAGTCAAAGGCTGCTCCAAGCTCCTACAGCCCACGCACCCCCTTGCAGAGCTTTCGTAAAAAATGTGGGTGTGCAATTTTAATTGAAACGCCAAAAATTTCGTCAAATCAATCGAAAACAAAATAAATACAAATTTCAATCAGATAGTTAAAGAATGAGAAAAGCAACAGCGACAAAAAGACAAAACGAAGGAGCAATAAAAAAGCGCTAAAAAGTTCTTGAATTGCGACATAAAAAAAGCAGCAACAAAAACTGAAGAAACAATGCCGAAGGTAGACGATGGCAACGCATTTGCTGCATAAAGTCAAAGTCATTAAAAAGTAATGTCATCGTGAACGCACCCAGCCACGCCCCATTTACAATTGCCCCAGACGGATGCGAGGCGGGCAGGAACTTTGCCAGTCTCAACTCCTTCGCCAGCAGGCGCTCCATTAATGATGGATGAATACTCGACTCGAGTCCTGAGTGGCGACTCGACTGGCGGCTGTTGCGCACCCAAAAATGATTTGATGAAAACATTTGAAATTTTTATCGGGTGCAAATTTATGCAGAACTGTTGATGTCATCGCCGTCGCCGCCTGCGTTGGCCACAGAAAAATGATGACGATGCGAGTGACGTTGAAATATGAAGCGACATTACCTACTCGCAAGGGTAGTCGGAGCAGCAGCAGCAGCACCAGCTCCTAGAGCTGGAACTAGGAGCTGCAATGATTGGCTTTTTTTCGTTCCTTGAGCGCCCCTTTTTGTAAGCGCTGTGGGGGTGGGGGCACGGTTGCGGCTGCTTGGCAGTAGCCGATAAGAAGTTGCTGCGACGGCAAGCTGTGGGAGGGCGGCTTAATTTTTATTAACATTAGAAGTGCACTTAAAATTTGTAATAAATGACTTTGCAATTGATTGGAAGCCCAAGATTTTTTATGCTCCATAAAGCTCGATACAGTTGAACGAGCAGCTAGTATATAAACATTTGCTCATAACTATGTCGTATAAGGGCCACAATTTACCCAATAATAAATACAAAGCTATTAAATAATCATTCACATGCTCCAATGCGGCAAGAGAGCATAAAAAGTTTATAGATTATTTGAATTAGTAAAAAGATATCAATATTTTTATGATCTTTTCGAAAACATTTTTACCCATCATTAGCGTTCTCTGTAAACTATACAAGCTTTTAAGCTGTTTGGCAAGAGTTGCTTAGGAAATATATATTTTGGTACAAATAAATAACGAAATAACATGATTTAAAAATTTTACATTTTTCTTTTTTACCCGAGTTAGTTTGATTTAACACGATATTAAATATTCTATGAATTCTTTTTATGAATTATTTTTGAGAACTACGAATTTATTTTAATCTCGTCCGTCATAAATTATAAATTTTTATTTTGCATTATACATTATACATACTGAATTATCAAATATGAAAAATGAAGGTAATAATAGGAAACTAATTTTCGAAAAGCGATAGCGGTGAATAAAACAAAAAAATTGTTGCTAAGCTTATATAAGTTTTCCTTTCTGTTATATTAAAACATTTCATTTTATTTCTTACAATATTTTTAATGAGTTAATTAATTTAACCATGGAAAATAAATTCTCAAGTAAACTCTGTCAAGAAAATTTTAATTTTATTTATTGTACTTTTATGTTAATTTTGTAGGTCTGGAATCAATCAACTATTTTTCCATATAGCCAATATCTTTTTTATACGAATTTGTTGAGAAAGTATTTATCGTGTAAAAAGAGAATGGTGTATTGGAAAGAACAACGATTATGTGAAGTTAATTATATAGTTAAAAAGTATAACAATAATTTATTTTATGTCCAGTACTGCTAAATGTGCTTGGAAACCACAAGTTGGTTTTAAGGAAAGCTGTAAATTCCAGGATGTACATTTTAATAGTCTTTTCTGTGGCATTAAAAAGAGGATGTCAAGTGTTGAGCTCTGCTAAACGATATGCATTGAATCATTGTACAAACTCCAGGTTTATTGATCATTCATTTTGCAGACTTGGCTTTATTGCGGCGCGTGTATTTCATAAACTAGGGGCAAATTGCGTGAAAGTTTTACGGATTTAACATGACAGTTACAGTACATGGTATCTAGGCGAAAGACTGCGCACTTGCATACTATGTACCATGTACTCCGGCACTCATGTCCTCATGCACCATGTACCATGTACCTTGTACTATGTATGGCTATTATAAAAGTTTTTTGTGTGTTTTTTTTTATTTTTTATATGCGTCTGGCCCCCATGGGTGTTACTCTGACTGACGACTGTGGCTTCAAGTTTTTATTGCCGGGCGCTCAGTGACGTGAACCTGGACGTGAACACGGACTCCGATGTGGGCTACTCGGCCGGGATGTGCGCTGTGGTTGGTTTGGATATGTGGGCATGTGGTGGGCACGTGTGCTGCTCCCACAGGTGACGATGGCCTCGTTTATGAACAAACAGCAAAATGTTGTCAACATTTCGAAATTTATTTGTTCAATATACTTATAAACGCACACACACACATACATACAGACAGAGACAAACGATGAGCATATGTTGACTCTGTGCGTGTGTGTGTGTGAGTGTGTGTGTGTGTGTGTGTGTGTGTCTGGGGCTGTTGTGTGCGTGTGTTATTAAATTAAACACAGAGTTGCCATCAGCGCTGGGGCCAAAAGCATTCATTAGCCACGTTTACTGCACCCGTGGCGACCTCCATTTTGGCTGATGAGTTTTGTTTTTCTTTTTTTTCTCTTGTTTTTTCGTCGTCCTGCAAGTAGAACTTTCCTGTTGTTTGTGTGTATTTGGATTTTTTTCTGCTTGTGGTTACCCAGCTGTATTTGATTTTGAAACTGTCCTTCTCGGAGATGTGCTTCTGGCACCACTTTTTGTATAAACTACACTTTTGTATAAACTGCAGCCTAGATTGAAACCCAAATATAATGTCGTAAATCGAAATTTACATGCCATTCACTGGTATGAAAAAAAGTTTTTGATTTTACTACTTAATTTTTAGGCTTAACAATTCAAAAAACAACTTAAAGAACTTAAAAAACATGTTGAAACAGAGTATCAATATAGAAATTCCATATTCGAAGTATCCTTCCTTTATAAAAGTGGTACCAAAAAGACTCCCTTGTTCAGTACATTGTATCAAAGGAAACTATAAGAAATTACAAATTGTTTTCGGCTCCAACTGGGTTTCTCTCATTCGAGTTTTCTTTGTTTATTTAGAGTGCCTGACTAGGGGATATCCCCTATGATAGATGATTTAACACCCACAACTGATAGACTCCTTATAGAACTAGATTTGATAGTTGAATAACGAATAATTATAAATCTAAAAATGTATAAAATATATAGAGGAACTGCAAAATTCCAACTGGGTGTCTGTCAGTCGTCCTTTCTTGTGTCATTGCTTCGTCTATTGCTGCGGCGGCTGTTGCCGCTTCGTGACTGTGGCTGTGCCCCGTATCCGTGTCTGGCTCCGCTTACGGCTGTCTGTGTGTCCGTTGGTGGGCTGCATGTTGATGCTGTTTGGTGTTTTTTGGTGTGATGTTACATTTTGATGCGCGTATTTGTTCTAAAGTGTCCCGAGTACGTGATCTCCACTCATGGCATATATAGAAATGATTATTGCGCGTCATTCCGGCAAAATGGCAACTCCGGCGGCCGCTTTTGACGGGGGAGAAGGCCATCAACGTGTGCAAATATTAACGGGCCACAGTTGTTGTGCTTGGGCTGCAGTTAAGTGCGATTTGACCTGTGTTTTTGGTAACGCCCAACGCATTAATTCTAATTAACTTTTTGCGGTTGGCTCATCAACCCAAAAAGGGACCTGGCACTAAAACTGGAACGGGACCGGGTCCTGAGCCTGGAGCCGCAGCCAGCGGCAGCCGGTCGCAGTCGTTGCCGGTTTATGGGCCTCCCTCCGCCCAACGAAATAGCGTCAACAAATGAAGTGCAGGCAATAAAAAGCGACAAAGGCAAATGGCGAAACGTCGTCCTAGGCGTCCTAGGCGTCCTTGTCGCCGTTGTCCTGCCTGCGTTTGGTGCGTTCAGCCATGAAAATGGAAATGAAAATTTATGCGTGCCGACTACCGGGCACAAATGCGCCGCGTCCGTGTGATTAAAACACCTGCGCCGACAGCTGCCAAGAGCAGCGGCCCCATTACACCATTTCGTCCTTCGTCCTGCCGCACTTCTGCCGCTGCGTGCGATTGTCTCCAGACTCTTTCTGGCCTGCTGGCCGCCCAGGTGATCATAGCTTTTCATTTTCGCCGCCTAATGAAACGTCATGTTATTTATGGCCGAGATGCGTTCTAATGCAAAGTCATTGCTTTCCATCTGTTCGCAGCAAAACGAGGCCAGAACTAGGCCAGCACGAATAAGATTCCACTCTGCGGATTACACTGTCCAATTGTCCAGGGAGTTGCTGTTTGTGCGGACCACGTTGTGGTCATGTTCCAGAGCGCCTTTTGTAATTACGATTCAAAAAGAATAACAAAATATTCAAGCACCAGAGAGCAAGAAACAGAAAATACAAGGATTTTAGGAAACAAGGATTTGCTCGTTTGCCGTAAATTAAGCCGAGTCCATTGGAACAATTCGAATACTAGCTT
Organism: Drosophila robusta; assembly: GCA_035043565.1. Taxonomy (NCBI): domain Eukaryota; kingdom Metazoa; phylum Arthropoda; class Insecta; order Diptera; family Drosophilidae; genus Drosophila; species Drosophila robusta. The sequence continues at coordinate 1,959,752 of JAWNMW010000583.1, read as the reverse complement.
CGAATGCAATTAACTGAATCTGCCGAACACAAGACATTTATTCGGCATTTTCATCTATTTTACTTGATATCGTAAAATGTGTGGATTAAATTAATTAAACGAGTCGAATTTGAACTTAAAATGTTATCGATTTTTTAGGTGTCATTCGACTATCATTTTTATTGATTCCAGGATTAAATTGAAATTTAACTACTGTCATATAAAATCTTGTAGATTATAATACCAGCTTATTTTTTTAAACTAAAATCTTGGCACCTTTATTAAAAATGCCAAAAAACTTCACTAACTATACAAAACATAAGCTAGCAAAAAAAAAGGAACGGTGCTGATTGATTGTTTTAAACGGGTTACTTTTTATTTTCCTTGGCCTAAAACGGACAATTTATTCAGAGCTTAACATAAAACCAATTTCTTTTTAATTCATATATGCATACATATATTTAGTATATTTATTTTATATTTTAAACAACACATTAAAAATTACAAAAGAATTTTAGTTTTTCTTAAAAAGGAACATTTTAAAGATATATTTATTCTTTGATTTATGATTGAAACCCAATTGGGAACGATTGTGCTTTTCAATTATTAGGATATATCATATTTTGAAAGCGATTTCAATTGTCAGTGGCTCTGCGACTCAGTGGAGCATAAATAACCCGCTGTGCTCGTACATAATTCATTCAACTAGCCCCCAACTAAACAGAGTTCGGCATGGATCGAAAGCAATTGACAATTTGACATGCATTAAGCTGCTCAATTTGTCTTTAGAATCAGTGCTCCGGGGACCCCCATAGGAGTCGTCTCGAAATATTGCTCACTTGTCACTTCAGTGAATGCTTTCTTGAGTTTATTTTTTCTGGGCTATTTTTTTTTGTGCCGTTTTTTTGGCAACCTTCAACCCCAAACGTGTTTAGCATTGATAAATTTGGAGGCGTGCGGCGTGACCGGCGTTGTCCGAAGCCTCGTGAAGAAGACTACGGGAAATGACTTTCAGCGGGCAGCGGGCCATTAAAAATGCTAATGTGTCTATTCAATGCGAATTTTATGCAAATGACAAGGTTAAAAGCAAAATGAGAGCTACGCGCTGGTAATGCGATAAAAAATTTGACACATCATCACTTTTCAATAAAATCAACAAATTTTATTTAAGTCACCCAACGGATGCGCCCCGCTCGGCCCCCCGCCTCCAATCCAGATCTGCCCGAAAACTTTGGTTTTTTTATTCTTTCTACCACACAAAAGCGCTTGGGAAGGCCAGGAAGGATGTTCGATGAAGGCGGCAGGCCGTAGGGACAGCTGAAGCTGGCTGAAAGTAATGCCATTTTCTATGGGCCCTGCCACACTGGGAAGCTTATCCATTTTGGCCATACGTTTTTTGTGTGTGTGTTTCATATTATTCCCATTTTTTTTTTGGTTGTTTTTCGTTGTTTGGCTCTTCTTTTCTTTTGGCTTTTCGCTTTTGTCAAATGTCTTTTATTCCGAGCCGGGCCACGGAAGTAGCCAGTGAGGCTTTTCAGTCCAAACTGAAAATACTTTGCATTTGGAAATGCGAAATCCGGTTATGTTACTAATTTTGCTCTCTTGTGCAATGCCTCATCCTTCAACGGCCACTCTTAGATGGTTCCGGAGACTCTCGCAGGCGCATTCAACATCAATTACAGCATCCGGAGCAGAAAATGTAGTTCTCAATTCGCAATGGTAGCCCAAATGTCACTCGTCGTGATTGATGGAATTGACAATTGCGCCGCCAACGCATAACCGTAGATGGATGAATCCGGCACCGCCACCGCCACCGCACACTGCCCCCACCCCATCACCTCCACTCAAGCTACAGTCACCAGTCAGCAATCCCCAGCAACCAGTCACCAGTAACCAGTCACCAGTCACCAGTCACCGTCACGAGCAGCTCGAGCGGTTCCTCTGTCATGTCAAGCGTTGCGTTTTCCGCTGTCAATCCGAGTAACATTTGTCTGGCAACGGCAGCTCAATTAGACGATTTGAAATCCCCATCGAATTTGTTAAAGTGCCAGGGAAGACTCTTCTTAAAGTGCTTACATGTTACATTACATATATGCGGTTTTTTCAGTATTTCGTAGTTGCCCTAACAAAAATTATTTTTCCAGCGAGGGCGTTCCTAAAATCATATTCTCTCTTCGCTGCTTTTGCTCATGTGCAAGTCAATGTTGACGTTAAGTATGACATATTATTAGCTTACAAAATGTTTTATATTCCTATCATATATTTTTCGCCGGCTTTTTTCATGTGCTAGTTAATATATATTTCTTTAACAAATGTTTTACAATTTGTTTTTCGCTGCAGATACAACGATTTTTAATGTGGTAAGACTGAAATAAATTCTCTTGTCAAGTTTTAAAATCTAGGCACATTAACCAAATGTTTTATCGCCTTATTTTATAAGAATGTTTGATTAAAATCAGCTTAAAGTAATTGTCGCTATTATATGTTGATATTATTATAATATTATATTATTATAAAACGTTTTGTTCTTAGAAACTCCAGATAATGCTAATTTATAAGTAGTTTAAAAGTAGCATTGTTTCATTATAACGTTTGAACATTTTAGTCGCTGCATAAAGAACTAAATATTATGTCACAAATTTCGGTATATCTTGATATATTTGCATGGAAAACTGGTAGATCGAAGCTAGATAGATATAAATAGACAGGCAATTAATACTAAACAATAAGTAATGAACTGCTCGTAAACTCCAATTCTAAACGAATTAACGAGCTGATTCGTGGTTTTATTCGATGGGTGCTCATCAAATGCCCATCATAACTGCTGTGTAAATACAATTAACGCCTCATTTGATTGGGGTGGGGTATTAGTGGCGAGGGGCACTAAAAACAGTTATATGTTTGTTTTCATTGCTGAAATGTTTTTGTTTTGGATGCCACTCCCCAAGTCAGCTGCTGGCCAAGGCATCAGGTAGTCAGCGTTACCGTCACCTAGTTGGCCAAGTGAACTTGTTTTCCCCATTCCGTGTAAACATCGCGTGCAATTACAAATATTTGACTAGTTCACTCGTATGAGTGCTCACTCCTTGCTATTTCAATTTTCCATCCAACTGAGCAAAACGAGCGCTTATCAAAACACCAACAATAACAACATAAACAACGGCAACAACAATGCAATTAAGATTATTAAATAAACGTCAGGGCTGGCTCCCCCTTTCAAGTGCTTGAACTTGACTGTTTTATTATTATTTTAGAAACCGCAAACCCAGTCTCGAACCCTTTACAATATTGCATTAGAGTTTATTCAGGAAATAGCTGAGGCATAAGGCTGCAAGCCGAACCGCTTCGCATACGGTTATTTTTTGTAAATTACAAAACGCACCTTTAATCGAAATAGTTGCTCAAAAAAAAAACATCTGAACGCAAACCCAACTTAAACTATAATTCATTGAAAATAACTAAACAATTATATATACTTAAAGATTTTTATTTGTAGCGTATCCTCGTTGTTCAGTTGCATAATAAGCCCAGATTTAAATATTTTAAATATACACAATTTCAAAGCATATTATTTATTATTTATTATTTGTATTATTTGAATACCATATTATAATTTTTAAGTATATGCTATACTTGTGGATAAGATCTACAAATACGAATTAAAAGTCGGTTCAACGAATTTTAATCAAAGTTAACTATGGGACCCTTGTAGTAAATTGAGCCACACACAAGTTTTAGGTTTTATTCCCCTACACACTCACACAAATATATTTGTTGACATGGAGTTTAGGCCAAGTTTGTCCACACAGTACACATTTAAATGCCTGATCCTTGGGGATTCCGGCGTTGGTAAGACCACGTTCTTGCGCCGCCATGCAACTGGACAGTTCGAGGATCAACACGTGCCCACGCACGGACTCAATGTCTACACGCTGCTGCTGCAGACCAACTATCAGGCCGTGGCCCTGGAGCTGTGGGATGTGGCGGGCGACCCGCGGCATGGGGGCCTCCAGAACGGCTACTTCTTCTTTGCCAAATGCGCCATCGTAATGTTCGATCTGAATGTGGCCAGCTCGGCGGACAGCGTGGCGCGTTGGCTGAGCCGGCTCGAGAAGATCTGCGGCAATCAGTTGCCCGTGGTCGTCTGTGGCAACAAGGCGGAGCTGGAGCGCATGTCGCCGGAGCTGTACTATCGGCAGCAGAACAACTTCGACTACTGCGAGCTGTCGTCACGCGCGGCCTGGAACTTGGAGGCGCCACTGGAGCTGCTCTGCCGGCGGCTGCTGAAGCGCAAGGACCTGAAGCTGATCTCCCAGCCAATCCTTGAGCCGGTCAAGAACTGTGAATACCACAAAGCTGCAATGAAGCGGCAAATGGATTCGGTTATTAAGAAAATGTTGCCACAGAAGAAAGATGCAGCTGCTGCAAGTGAGCCGCCCAAGGTGGGAGGTTACATCGTCTTGAATGAGGAATAGAATTTAAATGTGTCATGTAAATTGAAGGTGTTTTATCGTAAATTATGTAACCACAGTAAACAAGCAAGTTTTTATGCTCGTTTAGACAATGAAAAGAATATTTTGTTTTTAAAGTAGTGAAGTAAATTACTAAAAATTTAAGGCAATAGTTGGAATTCGCCCGCATTTGTACGCTCAAAATGAATCACCCTGTCAATTAAAGAGCTCCCCCAGAGACCGTCATCAAAAGCGACTTTGTTTGAGCTCGGAAAAATATGTGACGGCAATTTAATTAAAAACTTATGAATGAGTGAACAAAAAAACTTTTGCACATCCTTCGACTTGAAGATGTTTTTATCGTTGTTGTTTGCACAAATGAATTTTGCTCACACACGCACACACACCCACTCACATGTACACATGTACACAAACACACATAAAGTTTTGTGTCTGTTTGGGTATGTGCAGATCAGCATACGAGAACTATGTGAAGCTTTTTCTACTATAAAGGCACAAAGTTTTTTACAGCGTAAAAATATAATTGGAGAAATTTAAAAAGTTTTTATATATTTTGTGTTTTTAGCTTTTTGCAGGCAAGTAGCCTTTTCTAGTTAAAGTTCAAATATTTTTGAGTACGAAAGTTTAGTTAAATATATTACGTATACGTATGCCCTATGGCCATAAACAAACCAGGTTCCATAAATAGGCGAAAAGTTCAACTGAGTTTAATTCAAAATTATATCAAATCAACGTTTTCTGTCGAGTTGGGCCAAGTAAATCGGATTGTTCGCCAGACTGGCTTCTTTTTATGGCCATTGTATCCTATTAACAGATAATAATAAATATTCATGAATGTCAATAACTCACCCCTTCTATGAAGATGAAAAATATCTGATTCTTATCTATACTTAGTAGTATAGAGTATTTACAAGTTGTACTCACTCCAATCGGGCCTTTATACTTGTTAATCTTGGGAAATCCAATTGCCAAATCGATCTGAAGGCACAATGGAAACTTTTCGTGTATTTTGGCCAGGACTCAAGAATGCATTGTAAACGTATTTTACACACACAAATTTTTGTCTCCTGGTCGCAATTTCACTTGGCACATTTACAAGCATTTCTCATCGCTGCTGGCGAAAAGGGCGGCGGGGGATTCATTTGGACTGGGATTTGGGGTTTGGCTTGGCCATTTTATTGTGTGTGCAGCCGGTAAAAGTGAATAAGAAAATTTGTTTGCCAACTTTTGGTGTAATTTGTAAACATCAAAGAGAATGCCAGAGAAAACATGTCCACGAGTCAAAGGGATCAAGAGTTGCTTTGCGAATTCGTGCGGAAATCTTCTACGTGTGCGGCATGCCAAAATCTCTGTGCATGTGTGTGTGTGTGTCGGTGTGTGTGTGTGCGTACGTGTGTGCGAGCTACAACAGCTGCCAGCAGCATTCAGCCTCCAAATCCTGTCACACCGTATTGTAGAATTCCACCAGTTGCCTTAACAAATCCGTTGATGCCGATGATATATACAACTGGGGGATTGTTTAAGCCAAAGCGTATCACATATCTCAATGGATTTGGAGCCAAAGGTTTGCACGGATACAATCGAAAATTCGAATGGATTGTCAAAGTACATGACGCTAATGAAGCGTCTGGACCGAAAATTCGATGAAGTCCGCAGCTGCTAATGGCCTGTGGTCGACGCAACGGCTCGCCGAAAGTTATGATAACAAAGAACTAATTAAGAAACATGACGTCCTTATGACAGCCTCTGCCCCAGACTCCGCCGCAGCCGAAGCCGTAGCCGCAGCCTTAGACTGCGCATTGGCCTCGTCCTCAGTCTTAGCTGCCGCATCGGCTTCAGCCTTTCGCGCTGGCCGCAAAGGCGTCAGCAGCAGCACCAGCACCAGCATCAGCATCAGCAACTGAAGCAGCATCTCTGATGATGTCCTGATGTACTAATTAAGTTTTGAACGTGACGAGAAATTGCAAGTAGCAATTTCGTTGTTTGATTTTCGCTGAGTAAAATTCTTGTGCGTTCTCCGCTCCCTTCTCGGCTCCTGCGGCGCTTTTCATCTGAATAATTAGCTGCAAAGTGTGCAAAGGACTCAGTCGCAGGACAGGCAACGTGATGGCAATAGTGCCCCCTGCTCACCCCCCACGACAGCGGGTAGTTTCCTTTTTGGCTAACTACAAATTAGAATTAATTTTCTTGATGCTGCTATATATTTGACTGTTTATGAGCTGGGGCTAACGAAGACAGACAGTGGTCAAGACAGGGCACTGGGCCAGGGCAATCAAGTCGGCTACTTGATGTAAGGCTATCAAAAGCAGCACTGAGCATTTTGTTAATTAAAGAAACTATCTATCAATCGATTGTAATTTGATTTGGACGATTATAATCATTTTTGGGTAATCGAAATCTCATTTAATGTTTTCTTAAATAAACTGTACTTAAAAGTAATTTATTGTGTTCTTATTATTCTTTTCTTTATTTTTACGGTTTTGGTTTCACGAATTAGTTGAATTAGTTACATTACTTTTAAAAAATATCGTTTAGTAAACTAGCAATTTAAACTTTTAACAACACTGGTCGTCCATACTCTAGCTCTAGATACGAAGTCAATGTCTGGACACTTTGACACCCTCTACCGAGGATTGCCAACTTATTTCATATTTTATTTTTAATGCATACAAATCCCAGGGACTTAAAAATTCATGAGTGTGGTTTAAATTACTTCGTTTATCATTGCAACTCTTTATCACTCGTTTCTCGAAATTTTTTATACTCTTTTTCCATTTTATTATAGGTTTTTTTTGCGTTATTGTTATGAGTATTTTTCCTGTGTTTGGACGGAGCTTTTGTGTTTGTTTGAGGTTTCATTAAAAAGAATTTAATTACAAGGAACTCATTTCTTCTCGGTCTCTGTCGCTTTCATTTCATGTCCCAGTTCCAGTGCCACGCCCTCTTTAGTATACATTTTCACGTTTTGTGCGCGACGTCGCCAACGATATTGTGAATTGTCTCCATTGTAAACCGTGAAAGTAAGAGAGCGTAGGTCGTCGGGGTGGTGCAAGGGGTGGGGGGGAGATAGAACGCGGGTAGAGATGTGGAATAAAAATTACCGTTGCGGGGATTAAGAAGTTTCGCTATTATCATTCAAATTATAATTACTTGCAATTGTTTTTATAATGTTCATTAACATTTAGCGCCTTCAGAAATTGCAGCGAAATGGGAGCAGCGTCTGCGATGCCTGCGAGCAAAATTTCATTGCAGACATTTTCGTAATTATTTTTTAAATTGTAATTTGCGCAGCCGCCTCTGAGAAGGATTAGTCCGGAAATATGGCAGCATGTGTTAATTGGATTTTGGGTGCTCATAAAGACAAAAGTTGATGGTGAAAAGTGTGTTACGCTCTTCTGTTCTCTAGGGTATTATTAAAAACATGATTCACAAAAAGCTGGGAGTTGAACAAAAAGCAACCTAGCAACGAACGAGCTCCAAATAGGCCAAATTCTGGCTGAACATCTTTTGCTAGATGCATCAATATAAGCAGCTTGTATACATACCTATATAGGTAGGGTATAAGCTAAGATAAAACAAGTAAGAACGTTGCAGTCGGACATAGCCAACTGCGTAATACTCGTTCACAGTAACTCATTTCAAACTATTTAAATACAAATTTTAATTTTTAATCGATTGTGATGGTCACAATTAGTATAAAAACAACATTAAAACCGATTGTGGGGGTCAAATTTTTTGTCAAAAATCATGCAAAAATTTACAAAAACTTGGACATGTAAAGCCCTCGGATCCATAGCTCCCATATTTCAAACGCCCATAACTTTGTCAAAACTGAACCGATTTTCACGTCTGATGGCATTTTGTCCATGGTTTATCGCCTAGATTGATTCTGCATTTATAATATATGCATTATTGAAAATAAATTTTTTTTGAATTTTTTGACAAAAAAAGCATGTACCCCCCTTACTCATTTTGGAAAAATTTTTTTTCAAAATTTAGAATCCGCAATTTGTATTTTTAATCAGTTGTGGTGGTCACAATAAGTATAAAAAACAACATTAAAACCGATTCTGAGGGGGTCAAATTTTTTGTCAAAAATCATGCAAAAATTTACAAAATTTTGACATGTAAAGCCCCGGATCCATAGCTCCCATATTTCAAACGCCCTCGGATCCATAGCTCCCATATTGTCAAACGCCTATAACCCGCAATTTGTATTTTTAATCAAGCATAGTCTGAAGGTCACAGATTTAATGCTACTGATCATAGATAACGAACATGTCATTGATGTGTCCATGGTTTATCGCCTAGATTGATTCTGCATTTATAATATATGCATTATTGAAAATAAATTTTTTTTTAATTTTTTGACAAAAAAAGCATGTACCCCTTACTCATTTTGGAAAAATTTTTTTTCAAAATTTAGAATCCGAATTTGTATTTTTAATCAATTGTGGTGGTCACAATTAGTATAAAAAACAACATTAAAACCGATTCTGAGGGGGTCAAATTTTTTGTCAAAAATCATGCAAAAATTTACAAAAATTTTGACATGTAAAGCCCTCGGATCCATAGCTCCCATATTTCAAACGCCCATAACTTTATCAAAACTGAACCGATTTTCACGTCTGATGGCATTTTGTCCATGGTTTATCGCCTAGATTGATTCTGCATTTATAATATATGCATTATTGAAAATAAATTTTTTTTGAATTTTTTGACAAAAAGCATGTACCCCCCCCTTACTCATTTTGGAAAAAATTTTTTTTTCTAAATTTAGAATCCGCAATTTGTATTTTTAATCAATTGTGGTGGTCACAATTAGTATAAAAAACAACATTAAAACCGATTCTGAGGGGGTCAAATTTTTTGTCAAAAATCATGCAAAAATTTACAAAAATTTTGACATGTAAAGCTGTCGGATCCATAGCTCGCATATTTCAAACGCCCATAACTTTGTCAAAACTGAACCGATTTGCATGTTTGTTAGCAAGAAAATCCCAATATTCTCTTTTCACTTTCAGAACGAGTATAATCAGCTGAGATAAATCAAAGCTTATTTAAAATTACGTTCTAGATGAACTTCTGCTTGTTTTGAACCATAATTATAGCCAAATTCCATTTATTACATAGGAAATGTCAATAAATTGCTATTATGTCATGTTAAGATGTAGATACAAAATTGCAGTATTGTCTGGCCAAATATCACACAACCCTGTGTAAAATAAAGTTTCGGCCACCTTTCATTGTTTTAAAAGTGCTAGAACTTATTAAAGTTAAAAGGTAACTATAAACAAAATTAAAACTAAGCTGAGTGTGTAACAAGCATATGGTTAAATCCGAAATAAATTAAACCTTATCATTATTTATATGCCATATTTTAGCCTCATGACTGTCATATTCTTTGATAACTTGGTCGAAAACATTTATACAGCATTTTAAAATAGCTTTAAAGGTTTGGGTCTTAAACACAGTAATAAAAGTTAGCTTTAACGCAAATGGCAAACTTGAAGCTACTTTAATTTTTAATACTCAGCCGCATGCAATTTGTGCATCTCTGTAAATATGAATGCATTATTCATTAAAAACGTGCACTCGAATAAAGCAAAAACAATTGTGGTTTATGCAAAAAGCAACAGCTACATTTTATATAACATACATGTGTGTAGGTTTATGTGTGAGAGCCACTGTGTGGGCAAATGTTTACAACATTTTCTTTTGATTTATTTAAGTGGAACTAATTGTGGGCGTTGAACTGCAAACCAAAAAACAAAAAAAAACATTATATAAAATAAAAAGAATATAATAACAAATTAAATAAAGCATAAATATATTCGACGAGTGCATGAAATAAATTGTTTAATTTAAATACGAATTGTCATATTGAAATTGACTTTGTTCATGTGAATAAAACGAATAATGACTTAAATAAGCACAGTGCACTAATTATATCATTAAACACTCATCTGCGAGTGGGCACTGGGACAGAAAACAAGTTTCGTGTCTATGAAAAATTAATTTCAGCCCTCGACAAAACATATTTATGTACATATCATGTCCTGCTGGGACCTGCCGACCATCTGACACTGTAACTGAAGGCATTTGCGTGCTTGCGTGCAATTTGCCATCGTTAAACAAAGAAAACGACGTAAATTCAACACCTACAAAAAGTCAGCAATGGAGTCAGAAGTAGAGTTTGCCACGGAGCATGGAAAGTTAAGTCTACAAATTGCAACTAAATACGTTAGAGCTTAATTGGGTTGTACAGCTTTCGTATAAGTTTCGAAGGCAAGCCGTAAGAAAAGGTAATTTCTCAAAGTGCCGTCATTTGAATACACTTGCAGAACTGTCTGATATGGTAGATAAGCTGTCTCAGATTCCTGGTTATTTACTGTGTGGATGTCGTTGTGTCTAAGCCTTAGACTTCAGTATCTGGTACACTTTAAAAAGTCAGCTTGATCGTTATTATAACTATTTCCTATACTTCTAAATATTAATAAAATTAATCAGAAAATATATTGTATTATAAGAAACGTATTTATTAGAAAAATGAAAGTGTTCTTATTTGTTGTTCATTTTTAATAGTTCTAGCGAATGCTTTTTAATGCTTTCTCTGGGTCAGCCAATATACATTTTGGAGGTTTAAATTTTCCAGAGTACTGAAACTAAACTAAATAATTGAATTGATGTTTTGGCAGCTGATGAAATAAGAAATATTACAAATATTATATTAAACAAACGTAGGAATATAATAACTGTAAAAAAGTATTATTTAATGTTAAAATACCTTAAGTACAGAAAAGTTCCCAGCTCTGCAAATTGTTAAATTTCACGACAAAACTATAATACCCTCGGCAAGAGTACAACAAAAGGCATTTTGCTTTGATGCTGCCCAACTTTAACTCATTGCACATGAAGCAAACAATTGGAATGCGGTCCAAATAATCCATCAAAAACAACAGGCCAAAGGACATTTCAAAGTAATTAAATGATCAAGTATAAATACGAATGTGAGTACTTAATTATATATGAATGCTTCTGTGAGTGCGTGAGTGTGTGTGTCTGTGTATGTGTGTGTTTGTTGTGTGTATGTGAGTGTAATTAAGTACAATGCGGAGAGAATATTGTCGCACAGTGAACACTCTATTGTCATTAATTTGAATTTACAAAAGCCTATTTGTGATTTGTCAAAATTGAATTTGGTCCTTATCGAAGATTTGATTGATGGCTAGTTCTGCTGTTACGAGTAGTTTGTGTCCTTCTGTTCAGCCGTCTCCCCAACTCCTTGCCTCGGTCAACAACTTTTGGCAAGCACTTTGCACACACACAGACACACATACACACACACACACACAGTTGATTGAGAGCTCAGGCGAAAATGCAAATGCATTGCTGAAATGTCAGGCAGCTCCCGAAAGACGAGAACTCTGAGAGTCGGTGCACGTGCTCATCAGATTGACAGATTGTCAGTTTAGCATTTCGATGGCAAGTGGATTTAACCAGGCCAAATGCAGCCGCCAATTTTAGTTTGTTGGGCTTTAAAAGTGCCGCCCATTACTCGCACACACACACACGCACACAAATGCACACACAATGCACAATGTTGCAGGTATTTTTCAATGTTTTTTCTCCGTTTTGTGACTGCAAATCTCAAATGGAGTCACATTTTCAATGAATGCGACGCAGCTTTTGCCGACAGGGGGCTGAAAAATAAAAAAAAATGAACAAATGGCTGAGCCGGAAGTTGAAGTGCTGTTGGGAATTCCAAAATTTGTTGCCTGCCATTGTCATTTTTGTTTTCGCGGCGGCGCATTCGTGCGTTTTATTCCCAGCCAAACTGTAAATTCAAAGCCAGTGGCGCAAAATCGAACAGCCAACAAAAGCAACAACGGCAAAACGTCGCCAACAACAACAACAACAACTAGGAGAACAACAGAAATGGCTATATAACAACAACAACAACGATAGAAGTCCCGTTAGCTCTTTTCAGCCATTGAAATTCGCTGCAATTGTCAGTTTTTGCGTGCCATGCAAAATCCCCCAGCGTAAAAGCGAAACTCAACAACAGCCCAACAAAATTATGTTTTTGGGACGCTTCTTAAATGGGGTCCGAGGGGGCTGCAAATATTCGAGCAGCCAACTGCCACTTAGAAGTCATTTTCAAGCTATTTCCCTCAATACCCTGCTTATTAAGTCGCGAATAGTTGCTTCAAGGTATTTGTAAGTGTGCATGTATTAGTGCTGAAAAGCTCCGCACGCCTTGCTTGTGCACGTTGTGCTTTAAGCTTACGAAGCTTTCACGTCCGTGTGCCGTGTACGTGAGCTGCAGTTAACAAAGCTCCTGGACTACGTGCATGATGCGACTAGAGTGTTAGTGCTTAGTCGAGCGTATATTGAAAACATTATTAAATACGTCACATTTAGTGGAAGAAATTTGTAGCTAACTGCACAACAACTAAGTACAGGTCATCGCTTAGTCGAGCATTCGCCTGTTTTCCCGACAATTTGTTAATCCAAGACTTGTCCAATGACCAGGTCAGTGCAAACATTGAAGCAAATGTGCTTAAAACTCACACAATGTCCACTTAATGCTGCCCATTAATGGACTTTTAAGTGCAGCCAACAATGTTCCCAGTATGTTTGACTTTTTTGTTAAAATGTTCTTCGATTTTCGTGTGGCCAAGCACGGCCAAGGTCCTGCCCGGTCCAGTCCCGAGCACGGCTGTGGCTGCTGCATGGGTTGAGCTCATAATCCGTTCAGTGGATGCGGCAGCACGTGCCGGCCTCCGTCACGGCATTTCTATTTCTGGCAAGGTAAATACAAGGTGAGCGAAAAGTATTTATTAGTGACAAATAGAAAAGTTCGAGAGCTGCTTAACTTAAGCCAAACGGAAAAAGTACAGTTGCGTAGTATTTTCGCAGTTTAGAAAAGGAATTTCTACTCACACCTTAATTTAAGAAAGTATATACCTATAGATACGGTGCAGAGAGGAGTAAATAAGAACGCTTGTCTCAGAAGTTCTCGACAAGGAGATACCCTGTACAAGAGTCTAAACAGAGACGCTTGCTGTTGACTATCGATAACTAATTTATTTTGTACTTAATTTAGGTCAAATTTTTACCAGACTAAAGTATAGATGAACACTATCCGATCAACACCACACAAGACTTGCATAGGTGATTCTGAAGAACTCAGAGCAGGGATAGAGAGATATATACATATATAGCTAATAATTAACTTGAGGTGTGCATACATTTCTTGCGTAAGTATTTGATATCTGAATATTATGGGTAAATGGTGTGCGGGATAAGAAGCCGTATTCCAATTCAGCCCAATTTAAAGATGATTGCGGACTCAAACCACTATAGCAATATATTATTTAAAATAAAATGTAGCTTTTAATATTTACCCTTTACAGCTTCAAGACCATATACTTGTATTTATACCACCTCTATTTAATAGTTATTGTCCAGTCTCATGGTATTCTTTTGATTAATTTCCTTAGTCTGACTTATTCTCCCTCAAAAATAAAGGAGCAGCAGAAGTAGCTTCTGACTAGGTACAGGGTATCTACCTCGCCCACGACTTTGCCACTTCTCTCCAATTGGGCATAACGGATGGTCGCATATGCCGGGTGGCACCTCTTAAGTGGTTTCCTTGGGCATCAGCATTAATACACTCGCACCACAGAAAATTGAAAAACCGCCGAGTGAATTGGTCTCAGCTGGCTCGCATTTCCTTTGGCTGGACAGAAATAGCTGGAATTATATTTATGATGCAGCCCTTGGCATATGGCAGGGTTCATGTCCGTTCGGGTCGAGGGCTGGGTTGGAGGGGCTGCTTGGTTTGCTGGTTGGCTGGTTGCCTTTTGCCAAAAGATATTTAAAATCAAATTTGTTTAATTTACATGCATAAACGCGTCAAATTTGTTTGGGAAATGTGCACCCGTCTGGAGCAATAACAACGAGTGAGCAGATTGGGTTGAATAGCGGGGCGGGGCGGGGCGGGGCCAGGGGCCAGGGGCAGCTGCTAGTTCTGGCCTGGCCTCGTGTGTTCGCTGTGTGTGTGCGCTCAAAGGCAACAACTGTTTCCGTTAATATAAAATGCAAATTTTGAGCATTTTTAGCAGCGCCCAAAATTGGTCAAAATCTCCATACCCCGCCGGCGCCCATGCCCTCTACCCTCTACCCCCCTACCCCCTGCCCTGCGGTCAGTTTGGTTGTGCGCCGCAACAACAGCACAAGATATGAGTTTGTAATAATAAAATCGTTTGGCTGGTTGGGCTGGCTGGGTTCGTCGGCTTGGTCAAATGCAATGAGTAGTAAAATGTTGTTAGAAATTATGGGCCAAAACGCCGGATGTTGTTCATATCCTTTTTGTAAACGCACGGAAATATGCAGGCAAAAACAAGCAAAATGGAAATGATGTTGGAAAAACAATTTCATGATGTTTTGATTTCGCATACAACATATGTGCATAAACATCAACAGAGCAACAACAGCGGGAGCAACAACTACCAAAGCAACTAACGCATTTGGGCCTGGCTCCGATTGACAGTTGTAATTTAAAGTTGGCCGCAAACAATTTACAGTTGCTCGCCGTCATTTAACATGTGCCAGAGGGAGAACGACGAACGACGAGGGGCAAAATAAATTGAGACTAAATCATTTCATGCCGTCGATGAATCACCCAGAGGCGTCTGCCTTCGATTTTTACCATATTTTTCCAGTCATTTATTTACATTTTGCCAGCCCGCTTCCCGACGGCCCACTTGAGGTAGGGGGGATTTATTTATTTAGTGCTTATCTTTGAGGCGCATAAATGAATATCAAATCGAGTCGCATCGCATTCGAATTTATTCGCATCGAATGACGGCCAACAAAACGGTGCCCATTTCCATGCGGTTGACGCTTGTTTACACTAACAAGAAGCGAGTCCTCGACCCTTCTTCGATGTAAGTGTGCTTGAGTGTGTGTGTGTGTATGGGTGGGTGGGAGGGTGGACAGTCGTGCCGCCCACTTTTGTCGGCTCTGCCTTTTCTTTGCGTCCATCGAGGGAACCTTCCTCGTTGTTATGGCAAGTGATACGCACTCCGCCAGCCTTGTTATCTTTCTTATTTTCAAATCCGATTAGCATCATTAAGTTGAGGCCACACAGTTATTGTCGAAGGGTCCATTAGATCCATTTGATTGATTTCCCCCGAAGAACGAGAGAACGGGAGTGTGCCCCAAGTGGTTGCCGTAGCAGGACAAAGGTTACGCAAATGACTTTCATGCCCATTGTGTGTGTATTCAATGATATTTAATTTCCAGCTGGATAATAAGATATACAAACTGTTTACAACATTGCTTCACTTATCCTTGTTTGCGGCCAATGCCCGGTAGGAGTTCCGGCAGGCCAGGCGAATGTCGTGCAGTATTTTGGCGCGCTGCACATCGAATTTACTTTGCACGTGATGCACTATATCTTCGACCAGTGCCGGGTCCAGTGGCTCCTTCGTTTTCCTACTGTCCCTCACAGCGCCAGGTCCCTCGCGGCCAGTCAACGTATGCGTGCCCAGGGTTTTCCGGCCAAAGATCGTATAGCACAAGTCACGTGTTGCCTCCCGATGCGAAGTCAAATCCATTTTCAAGTACGTCTTCCTCGACAGTTGCGTGCCATTTGGTCCGATCTGAATTTTATTGTTGTGCATGTTCCAGTTCTCCTTGGGAGTTTCTTTTCGTGCTGGCTGCTCATTATTTTGCTTCTCTAATGAGTTCTTAGCCAGCAACTTTTTCTCTAGCTTTTTCAACTGGAGAGTTAATGTTTGAAGCTCTCGATCGGTTTCTCTTTTATACAACCTACGAGGTGTCTGAGTATAAACATCCATTTTGCAGAACCACGTGGAATGTGCTTTTAGCTTAATTGTAGCTTTTAGGTTAAAGTAGGCTCTACGCTAGAGCTGACATCTCAATTATTATCGATTAATAACAGTTCTGCCTTGTTTGGTCTATCGATAGGTTTGTGGTCATTAACAATATTTTATATTTTGCAGTGCCACGAGAATATATTTAGATCTGATATATATTAATTTAGTATATCTTTAACTTAAAGTATTTTTTTGACTAATCTACATTGAATATATTTCCCCAAAAATCCTTTTATTATTAAAATAAAGTGAAGTGGAAACCTCTTCCCCTCATCCAAAAAATGTCGTTTATGTACATAAGAAGTGGGGAAAAAGGCAGATCGAAGCTGGGAATAGGGTATCTATAAATCGACGGCTCTCGACTAGGGAACTCAAACTTGTCTTAAATCAGCCAAGTATATTGAATTTATCAGAGGATACGAAAAGAACTCAGACCAACGTCGCAATGTCAAAAAACTTGAAGAAAGCACCATTAATTGAAATGCAAAACAATTAAAAGATTTAATTATAAGCTGTCGTATTTCTGACAAAGTCACTTTAGTTCTGTTAAGATTATATTGCAGTTGACAAGAAAAAAAACAGCTAACAAGAAGGAATTGTCAGCCAATTGTAACCTTCGGGCTTGGCTAGGGCCAATATACAGCAACATCTGAGTTGGCTTTAATCGCTTTTACAGATGCTAATGGCAACTAACGGCTAATTAACGGAACGGACTTGCAACAATTAAAAGCCTTTGGCAACAACAGATACCAGATACCAGATACTCGTGTTCCGTCTGGATAAGCAAATGGCTTCCGAAGGACTACAATTACCCGCACTATTCGAAGCAGCTGGCCAAATGCTTTTTTGCCTCGAACAAGTTCCAGATTGCATCTTTATCTTGGCCCGTACTCGTACATATTCTATAAGGCAATAAAAGTTTCTGCGCAATAAATCTGCAAGTTTCTGGACCGAGACTCGAACTTGAGAAGGCAATGGAGAGAAAGGCAGTGATAGAGAGAGAGAGAGAGAGAGAGAGAGAGTGTAGAGAGGGGCAAACATCTGCAGTTGGCGTTGCACACACACAAATTGCAAAAGAGTTGAGCAGAAAACAGGTGGCCCTCGAACTGACGACCATTTTATTTCCTGCCGGGTCACTGATTCACTTGGCCCCCATTTCAGGGCGAGATTCAGCGCAGTTTCGGCGGTGGCTTTAAGTCCGCTTCTGCTCCAGCTACTGCCGGCCACTATCAACGCTATTTTGATATTTGGGTTGATAAAAATTAATGCATCCCGTGTTTCCCTCTGCTCGCCCCTTTGTCTGCTCGCTGGCTCTGACGAAAGTGTTGACGCATACAAATTGTGCATTAGCGAAAAACTCGCAGCTTTCGGGGCATTTAGTTGCAAATGCGTCACCAGGAGCAGCTCCTGGCGGCGGTGCTGCTGCTGCTGGTGCTAGTGACGCCTCCGTTTCGCGGCAGCCAGTGGCGAAAATCTGCAAGCATCCGCATGGCATTTGCATAAATGCAATTTAAAATCTGAATTATTCATGAGCGCCGCCATTTGGCCATTTGTCTGAATGACCACTTGTGGCATTCGGCTACGCCGCACCCGCACCCACCCCAACACCCTCACCACACACACACACACATACAGCCATTGGCCACAGCATTTGAAAATGGACACAGCCCTGCTGTCAGTTCACAGAGCCTCCTTTAACTCCTGCCTCCCCGCAGTTGATATGCGAGGCGGCTGCCTGTTCGGTTCTGTTTTTATACCCTATGAATCAAAAAGTGCACAAACGGGTATGGACGTGTGATGATCTCAGGCCCCATTATGGGACTTAATATACTCTACTCAGTTGAAATTCTCATCAAATAAAGCCAAAGAAATCAAAGTCAAGTTTTCTAAAATTTATATAAATTCAAAGTAATATTTTAAGCGTCAGTTTTTGAAGTATTTTATAATAAGTATAATCCATATTTTGAATACAGGGTAGCTTCAATTCAAACACTCTCAACTACAGAATTGAGCGTCTTTTTTTTGGAAAGGGAACTGCATGTGCATGTGACAACTTAATGGTTTCCGTTATTTGAAAGCAAAAGCATCGAAAATTGCTGATGTCAAATTGTCGATAAGGATTAACTCTTCCGTTTGTGTACATTTAATATTAGCAGCTGCACATTTGATTTGGCTTTCGCAATGTTCTGACTGACCAGTCACCCCAATCCCCCTGGGGACTGCTTCATGTTTATTTTGGATTTGAAAATTACTAAAGTCTGTGTAGGTTCAATTTATTGAGCAAACATTTAGCTAATGGGGTGCATTTGAATGCCAGTCGCAAGGGTTTATTTGCCAACCTATCGAAGTATGACTCACTTTGAAATGGAGAAATTTAACTGATTTTCGTGTGTAGATACTGACATGATTCTTAGCCATGTTTATTTGTTTATTTACTAGTTAGTTAAATAAAAACTAAAAATACCTTAATTTGGCTTATATTTCTATACAAGAAGTAATATATATATAAAGTGACTAAACAAAATATATTATATATTTTATTAAATTTTAAGATTATAAATTTTGATTTAAATCATTTGTTTTCATAGGCAGACAGTTCAATAGATAGGGAATAACATGAGTCTATGTTCCAATACCAAATTACAATAGAACTACTTAGTAAGAGAAATACTTACCATAATGCAACAAATTAAAATGATATTAATAATAATAATAATATATTTGATGATTATAATATGAATAAAAACACCACAATATTTTTATCTGAGATTTATGTATTTTTATTAAATTTATATTAGGAATTTCAGTATGAGAGTTTTCCTGAGTACACTATGATTTTGTATAATACATCCTTTCCGCAAGCAGGCATTTTATTTTTTATTAAAGTTTCAGATTTTAAATTTTAATTTTTGAAAATTAATCAGTAAATGTTTATTGACTCGATTATAATTGATTGATTATTTGAAATTTTATTAATTTGTATTTAGATATTGCAGTATAAAAGTTCTCTTAAGACCAATATGATTTTTAATAATTCATCCGATATGATTTTTAATAATTCATCCTTCCCGTAAGAAAATATCCGTAGTGCCATGGCGTTAACTTCGGTTTACGCTTCATTTGGCAATTGCGGGCAACGAGTTACTTGAAACTTCGCCGTGAGACAGCATGACATTGAAATATTACAATACATGGGTACACATATGTGCACATATGTATGTACATATATCGATTTTCTACGGCGTATATGCCGAGTTCCGTCCGTAAAGTCAAATGTCTGTGAATGTTTTTGTCACAAATGACTTGCCGTTTTAATTGATTGCTGGCAATAAACCGAACGGGCGCCCATTGTGAGTGCGTGTGCGTGTGTGTGTCTGTGTGTGTGTGTGTGTGTGTGTGTGTGTGTGTGTGTGTCTGAGTCTAACTGAACCAGCAGCTGTCGCAGAAAGTTTAAATGGCAAAAGCGTCAACGTCATACGCCTGTCGTCTAAAGGGGGGCTGGAACATTTTGAGACATTTTGGGAGGAGCGCCTTTTCCGGTTCGCGCGCTTTGTGGAAAATTTCTTGTTTTCTTCTTAGAATTTGCGACAATTTCAACTTTTATTTGCACAACATTGCAGTGGAAGCGTGGTTGCTCCTGGGAGGGTTGGCTGCCCCCCGTTGACGCATAAAATTCCCAATTACATTTATGATTTCTTGCTGTTCTGTTTTTTTTTCTTTCGCTATGATTTGCCTGTTATGTTATTGCAAATGCTGTGCGAATGTGTGCGTGTGCATGCGTGTGTGTGTTTTATTTTTATGCCATTTTTATTGCATTATTTTCAGAGTGTTTTGAGTTGTTATACTCTATAAGTGAGCATAGAAAGTTTGTTAAGAAAAGTGTCACGCTTCGTAGAAAACATTTTCTAACCTTCAATTTTAGATACATTTTATTTGAAATACTTATTTTCGACTTACTTTAGATAACATTGCCTCCCAGATTTCATTTCAGGGAAAATATGTTTTTTTTGTAAACTTTTGCAATAATAGTGTTTAATATTTTTTACTCATTTTGTAGAATTTTTTTTACCGTTTTCAAAAACACGTATATTTATTTTGAACTGAAAAGGATGAGTAAATGTTGCTTTATTCAGTATTAACTTATTTCGAGTAAGTTTAGACCGCAAGAGTATTACATATTCGGATGGCCCGCTAAAAAACATTCGTGTTTTTTTAGACATTGCATGTGTTTATACTCGTATTCGGGCTTTGGTTTGCTTTCGCCCGAAACGAAATGGAAATGGAGCCATTTTAAGTATAGCTAGGAACGTGACTGAAACGCAATTTCCCGAGCTTAGTTTAATTTGCCTATATTAAGCTCCCGAGCGACGGGGCGACCGAGCGATAATAAAGAATTCTCTCAATTCGATTCCGCACACTTTTCAATATCGCTCATACGCAGTGCTGGCCGGCTGTGGGACTTTTTTGCATTGGGTATGTCGGACAAGCGGAACAGACCAGAGCAACGATTGACATGGGCCATGTCGAGGAATTTGTTCAGCTATTTGGCCCTGCCGGCGGCTGCTGCCCGCCTGTGTTAATCCCTTTAATGGACTATTAAGCGTTTTTTACGGCCAGGACAGGCCGTTCTAGGAGCCGCTCAGAGACGGAGCTGTTGCTGCTTTATGGTCTCTGCGAGTTTACGATAATCTCATCATTTGATGTTGCAGCACGTTCCACCGCTCATTTTATGCGCTCTCGCATATTTGCATTGTGTGTTTGTTAGTGTGTGTGTGTGTGCCAGATGGATGTAAATATTCTAGCCCACTTCCAGTGCCCCCTGGTCCCTTCGCTACCATCGGGCTCAGCTCTGGGCTTGGCATTTCGAAAATTTGTCAACTGGCGCTTGTAATGAATTGATTGTGACAGCTGGAGGCAAATTTTCTTTGAATTTGATATGGCCAAATGGGTTGTGTGTGTGTGTGCGAGCGTGTGTGTTTTCGCTTTGATTGACATGTGAATAGGCAAAGCCGCAGCCACTTTCAGTTAGCCGGCCAATTAGGAGCGCTTTTTGCCTTTGTGTCCGACTAACAAAGCGAAGCACAAAGCCAACACCAGCAGCAACCACCCTTGCTCTTCGGCCCCCGTCGCAACCCCTTGCCCCACTCCACCCATGGGCTGGTGGCGTCCGACTTGGACTTGGACATGGCCTCGTGGATATGGCGTGTCAGTCACGCAGTTTTTTAGACGGCCGTCGTTAATGCCAACGACCACAGCACAGACAGTCCGCACTCTCTGGCCCTGACTCTGACTCTGACTCTGGTGGCTTCTGGTCTCCGCCGTACTGCGGTCGGCCACCTGTGCCG
Source organism: Drosophila robusta (assembly GCA_035043565.1). Taxonomy (NCBI): domain Eukaryota; kingdom Metazoa; phylum Arthropoda; class Insecta; order Diptera; family Drosophilidae; genus Drosophila; species Drosophila robusta. The sequence continues at coordinate 1,938,047 of JAWNMW010000583.1, read as the reverse complement.
GGGCCTTGGGACGGACGAGTCTTTCGGGGGCGTGGCAAGCGGTGTGACTTTGTTGCGTGATTACCTTAATTGATGGGCATTTCCGTTGAACAAATGAAGCCACTCAATTAACACCTTTCAGCAGGATAAAAGTCGCACGTCCGCTGAAGCAACAGCTACACCATCTCTCTCTCACACACACACACACTTACACGTGTGTTGGCTGGATTTAAATGTGTTTAACTGGACTTTTGTGCCATTTGTTAGATTCAACAATTAAAATCTAAGAAAGATTTCCGCTTCAGATTTGGCATTGTTAACAAAGTTAATGCGAAAATTATAAATTTAATCTTTATAAATTTAATCTTATTTTCATTTCTTGTACATTGTGAAAAAAATGTATATTGTAAAAGACTTTTAACCAGTTTGTGCAGTGTGGAAATAAGATGGATAATATGGATCCCTATAGTAGGTTTCAGTGTAGATTAAAAGAATGGGTTATTGTAAGTAGATTACAAATAACTAAATTACTAATTTAAGTAAATTACAAGAATCGAAATACTGTTAACAATAACGGTCCAAAGTTTTCTGTTCTCTCAGAATATTTGAATATGTGATTGTTTGAATTTAATTTATGTGATAGTTTGAAAAATACACTACAAACAAAATTATAGTATTTCGAAATATATATTATAAATGTACAATAGTCTTCTGTCGGCTCATTATTTTTTTATTTATTTACTCAAATAACTTTCTAGCCACGCATTATCAACTACTAGATACTATACTATAGCAACGTTAGATTTTAAATTTTAGGCCTCCAATATGCGTATTCAACTAAAGAGAAGGATTTCACTGAGTTCCTGTAATAAAAGTTATCGTACTCTCTGTCACTCTTTTGTTGTAAACTTAAGCGCACTTTGCAAATTGGTTAATAACAAAGAGGAAAGAAAAACCAAAATACCTTTTAACGAGAAACCAAAACATTGAGCAAAACTTTGAACTTTTTACAAAGTGTTTTCATTTTGTGCCCGGGCCGTCGTTTGCCTTTTTTTGATGTTAACAAAATTATAAAACTTGGGCCATTTTTTTACCCTCAGCGTCACTTCAGGTGTAAAAAGTTGTTGCATGAACTTTTGCGCCCACGCATCCCCCCCACACACACCCCGCTGCCATAGTCAAGTGTTGCATTCAATTTTTCAATTAAAAATGTTTCGAGCAGGGACTGCAACGCGGCAACAGCAGGAGATCAGCTTCAATAAATGCTATAAGTTGGCAAATTGCAGGAAATTAGTGACAATGAACTGGGAGAAGCAACCTGCAGATGGGAGCCTACAAGCAGATTACGACAGGCCAATAAAGACTGCAGAGCACAGAACAAACTCGTTGCAGTTGTCAGCGGACTACCGGACAAAAGTCGTAATCACAACAGAGCGAAATTGTTTTGGATGCCAGCCAACCGGGCAAACGGGCAGCCGGGGCGCACGGGCGGACGGACTGGCGGGCAGGCGGGCAGGCGGACGTACGAACTACCATATTCTTACTCGGAGATAATTTCCTGTCATTATTTTGTGGTCTTCCGCAGTCGAACGTAAAAATTGCGACTCAAAGGTTTATTTCCAGCAAAACCGAACAAACAGCCCAACACGACAGACAGACAGACAGACGGGCAGACCGACAAACTGACGTTCAGCTGGCACAGATTGCAGCTCCGGACAGGATCAGCAGAGGGCGGTGCGGGGGTCAGGCAGTTGGTCAGGCAGTCGAAAAATTGACTGCATTGCCCACGGGTCAACAAATAAATTGGCTGCCCGGTTGGACAGTCGGCGGGTAGGTCGGCCCAATGTTGATTTTGAGGTCATCGCTGATATTGCGGATGTGAATCCTTTTTGATTGCATTGGCCCGAACTGAAATTGCACTGCCAACTGCCAACTGGAAACTGGCGACTGGCAACTGGCAACTGCCGCTGCCACTGCCGCTGCCAGTTGCAACTGTCGCTGCCTGGACGCGGGTCGGACGGACACGTCAGCCACGAGACAGATGGTCGACAACGGCAGCGACTGCGGCGTATTAATTGTGGTTTTGCCTGTCGAAAATTGGCATTTTAAGTGCGGCTTGGTGTCATTCCACTGCAGTTAAGCCATAAAAAGTCTTAACGTCAAATATTTATTACAAATGCCCACACACGGCCAGACAGGCCAACCGACACATAGACAACGGCAGGTGAGGCTTCTGGCAATGCACACCTGTCGAGTATTAAATAATAATAGGCATTCAAATTATACCTTCTACAGAGCGGATGATTGCACACGTTATACCCTAGAACGAATAGTGACCTATTCCTGGCCAGCCGTAAGTTAACCCAGTCTTATGAAAATAAAATTGAATATCTTATTATACATTAAGTAGATTTTACAAATAAATAAAACGGTTTAAACTATTACAAGAACGATAGTGGTGATATTTGGCTTCTATGTAAATATTGCCAAGTTTGGTTCAGATGTATTGAAAAAGAACGAAGTTTTTTATACAAAAACTTAACAAGGGACAAGATTGACAGCTAAATTGACAGGCGAGATACAATAGTATACAGTAAATTATTTTTAGATACATTTACTATGATTACTTGATTTCACAGTCAATTTGACCAGTATGTTAAGCTTAAATACTTAAAGACAAGGGCAGGTAGATTTCACAACAGGAAAATACGCAGTTGATAAGTTCATGCCATGGTAAACGTTGCCAGGTTCCACTGAATGATATGGCCCTGATGTGCTGATAGCAAACAGTTGCAGAGTTCACTAGCAGAAAGGGAAATACAAATCTCAAATATACACACACGAGCACACAGAAGCACACACGAGTGGGCTCATCGTCGAATATTTCACGAATTGAGCTGTCATGCAAATGTGCCATTTCTGTTTTTGAAGTTGACAGCGTCAAAATTGCTGCATACATCGGCATAGCCAGGCTTTGTGGGCGAGGGGGCTGGGTGTGGGATCTGAAGAGGGGAGGCGTAGATTTGGCAATGGGTTTTTTGGTTTTCGAGATTGATTTGGTTTGGTACGCTGCGCTGGGCTGCGCTGGGCTGCGCTGCGTTCCGTTGCGCTTTCCCTGGCCCATTGTTGGGCGAATGTTGCCGCAATTGTCAGTTCCATCAATCATGTCCGCCTGACAGTCTCTAGAACGAGCCATAGATGTGCTGCATGCCCCGGCATGGGGCAACAACCTACGGTGTGTTCGTGTAGCTGTGTGTGACAGTTAATTTTAACACTTAATACGCTAATAACTCAACTGCCCTGGCCAACAGCTGAAAGTATAAGAAATGGCCAAAGTTTTATTGAAAGTGCCACACAATTTGTTTGTATATTTAAATTATCATATAATTTTCGAAAAGTTTTCTTCAAAATGAGCTCAGGCCCCCCATTATGGGCCACTCGCGCTCTTCGCACTTCTCACAGCTGCCGGGCGCCTTCTGCTTGACTTTTGCCATTTTATGGCGGGGGACCGGCTGCTCCACTGCCCCCACTGCCTCCCTCCTTCGACGATGGCATTTGAATTACATTTGTGTAATTTTGCGGAAAAGAAACTTTTTTATTTGCTAATTTTGTAAAATTAGAGAAGAAAATAAAAGAGAATTGTGAATGGCTTTATAAAATGCACCCAAAACATTCATAACAGACACGACGCCTGCGGCTAAATAACTACATGGACACATGTAATTTGCAATTCTCTTTGGCAGGGCAAGAACAAAGTGAAAGCGCAATGAAAATTGAGTAAATATCCATTTAATGATAGTGGTGAGAAAACATGTGTTTGCCGGAGTTTTTAAAGTTGCAGCGAAAACTGTGAAACAGGCAAATATAAAATGGCTTTAAAATTGTAGTCATTGCTTGCAGTGCTTCAAAGATATGCAGATATTATGTACAAAATCGGACAGCTCTAATAATGCCCTTTGAGTCACCAGTACAAAGAGAATAATAATGAATGTGCAATAGCTGCATTAAAGTTAGATTTCTGGGTAAGTTCACAGCTTAGAATTTTGACAGCTTGCAGCTTGACAATTAATTGAACTGAAAGCTTTTAATCGCCTTAACAACTTTTAAACGTGTTTCTTTGTAGCGGTTTAAGCAAAAGTAACACTGCCCACAATTGCATATGTTTCTTATCTGACAAACGGCTTGCGACTAAAAGGTTTATTGGCAATACAAAGGCTTAACAAGACGAGAAACTCCCTTTGTTAAAAAAGATTTTAGATCAGTAAACATTTAATCACATAGAAAACTTTAAAGTGCTTTTAAAACTATTCGAATTTAACTCGTGACATTGAGCAATGCAAATATGAATTGGAATTATTTTTAATATTCAATTAATTCGTGTTAAGAACATTAAAAGCTTTGCGTTAAAGCTTTTATCTGTTCCTTGCGTACTTTTAATACTCATTTGTAATAATATAGGATTATATTTGTGAGTAATCAAATTTAATTTAATACTCAATGACTCTTATTCCAAGTTGACAATGGGAATGAATTAAGAATAATATAAGTTTGTTTCAAGCATTGTCTGGGTCTGGTTTACAAATGTCATTTAAACCTGGCTTGATACTGTTCCGTTTTAAATATAAGGTTGGGCTTAAAAACGTTCCGTTTTTAAAATTTTCTTCTTGAAATGAGAATTATGCCCTTGATTTAAGCCAATTTCAAGAATCATGAAAATCAGAACATGAAAATCTTTGCTTAGTATTATATCTATGAATAGTCAGGTGCCTACAAAAATTTTCTATAATATACCTTACTAATGTCGAAAAAACAAACATCTCTTAGTTAAAGCTATCCAAGTGAGTACAATTAACCGCCATATTTATTTGTTTCTTTTATTCAAAGAGCTGTCAGCTTTCTGTCCAAAACTCATCTACTTACAATTACTAATGCACATGCGGTCAGGACATAAGCGGATTTATCGCAAGGCATCGCACTCTCCTATATGAGGTTTTCCATCTGCCAGATTGTGGGCATTTTCCGCAGGGGGTGCGCTTCCTCCACAATTTGCGGGCCGAGTTTAATTGCAATTAACTAAATACTTACAAACTGTACTTTGGGGGCCAAATGAATATGCATTCCATTAAATCAACATTAATTTATATAATGTATTGTTATAGGTTTCCTTTTTCTTCTCAATGAAATGGGTGTGGGCTTTGTTTATCTTCATGCTTATACCCTGTTGCCATAACAAACCGTTTAAAGGGAAGCATGTATCATTAATACACTCGCACATATAATTTTACTTTATTATATATTCAGATTATATGTATCAGATATATCAGTCAAGATGCATCAAATCTGATAGGTAGCATAGATAGTAGCATATTTTCTAGAATCTCCCCAATAACAATAAAACTTCAGTTACCTTGTGAAAATACTTCTAGAAGGTGCCTGTTAGTCGATCAACGTTTTCGGGCCAATCTTGTTTGTTTTTTCTACTTTTCGGTTGGCTTTTAGCTGTGCGTAAATTGTAATAAACACATGTACACAACTAATACATTGGCATGTGGCGGGGCCTTCGAATAATTGATATTGATGGTTGTAATCTTACTTAATCCCTAATTACAAACAAATGAATACATTCGAAATGTGCGTGTGGCGGCATTTGCACACACAAGCACACACTCACACTCACACTTGTACACATTTAAATGGGGCGTCACTCTCGTTTTATATAAGGCAAATATTGTACATGCATTATTCTAATATATAACAAAGACAAAGTACATGGAGCCCAACCTTTAACCTATTAATTGATTCACCCACACTTGCATAAATTTCTAAAAACTCTCTCCTGAAGGCCTTGTATGCTGCCCAACTACAGAACACAAATCGCAGAGTCCAATGAAAATAATTTCCTAATTAGTCTGATTGCAACAAATATTCCGGAATGTCGTGTGTGTTATAGAGTTAATGATGAGGCTGTCTACCCATTAATTAGTTACTGGCATCGGCTTTTGCTTTAATTGAACAAACAGTGCCTATGAATAATTTAATAAGCCTGAGTGTTCAAATTAATACGACACTTCAGGAGATTCCCCTGGCTAAGGGCCTACAAAATACATATACATATCTATTCGTATTTGGATTAGTTACAAATTGAGAGTTCAACTAAAAACGATTTTTTACGTTATGCATTACTAAATATAAGAGATTTTAAAAGTTAATTACGATTTATAAGAATTGCAAATAAAAAATGTATGAATAAAAAATGTACGAATTATTGAGGTTATAGATTAAAGGGGGTACGAAGTATCGTGATTCGACCGTATTGTGTCCTTTACTATATTTAATTTAATTGAAATCCATTCTTCAAGATTGATAATTTTCTACCGATTGACATTTTCAGCAATTTTATTTCAGAGCAAAATCGATAATTCTTTCGACTTTCATATAATTATAGTGCTGTCTGTCACTTGCCAACTAAAAACCCTAAAAAGACCCGCTAATCGCTTGTGATAAACTACTAGGAATCAAGTTCTTAATATTCTACACACTTGTCAATCTATAAAGTCGGGAAAATTGTCTTTGCCATCAATAAAACAATCAATATGCTGACAGCAGGCAATCCCCTCGGTCAAATAGACAAGCGGTCGCCGATGGGGCCATTCATAAATTGACACATTATCAAAATTTATGGGGGCGGCGGCGCAGATACAAAGGCGTGATATGAGTAACATGCGAAAGGGGTGGGCGTCGAGCTGGGGGATGCAAGCAAATATCTGTAGAAAATTAATGATGCGACACATTGCAACAACAGCAGCAGCAGCTAAAACAATGGCCGCAAATAGAGAAACAGAAGCAACAGTTGCACAACAAGAACAAAAACAACAAGCTGAAAGAAATAGCCAAAGCCAGAAAAGGCAATAAACAGGGGGTGGCAGAACGGAAGCAACCCCCGGCCGGCGACACATTGAGGGATGTCGAACCACGGTCAAACGTATGGCGAGGCAAGTGCTCAAAAAAAGTATATATATATATGTATATATATATAACGCCCGCATGGGCATCCGGTGCGTCATGGCAGGGTCTCTGGCCGCCGGGGGGTGGACGCCTGGCCAGCGGGTGGTGGCTGCTGTTGGGGGAAGCAGGGCACGAGTGCGACGCGTCAAGTGTTGTGATTTCTTGCGACGTCGTTTGCTGATGTTTTTATTAAATTTCGGGCACAAATTTTTTAATAAACTGGCATCCAGTAATGAAACGCAATGGCAAAACAGTCGCAACCCCTGAACAGGGTGAGCAGCGGGAGGGGTGGAGGCAAGGCGAAACGCCCCAACAATTGCGCCTGATGGAAATTATTTGTTTTGGCTTTGTTGTGGTCCAAGGGGTGTTATCGCTGTTTGATGTATTCATTCCGAGCCTGTGTGTGCGTGTGTGTGTGTGTGTGTTTTTGGGCAAAAGTTTTGCGGGTATAAATTTCAACTTGCTGCAAATAATTGCGACGTGAGCGGCAGAAGTCACTAGAAGTCAGTTTGGCAGACAGATGACGTGACGCGGAGCTGGCAGGGAGGAAGAGTCGAGAGGGGAAGAGGACGGGGAAGGGGAAGGGGATGCCGTGTGAAATGTCACTTCAATTGCGAGTCTACAAATGTTGTTCACCTTTTTACACGTAGAGAGCATCAACGTCAACAACTTTTTAACAATGAACCAGCGGAGCAGCCGGGGGAGGGGTGAGGGGGGGTCGCAGGGTCTGGGGCCCAGACAATGGCTGACTTATTCATGCTGCAAAGTTGTAGATGGCTGGAGGAGCCGTAGCTGCCAACAACTTCCGCAAAAATCATCCTTAGACGGCGCTGTTTGACATTTCGGCCTGAATTATTTATTCGCTGCACTCTGGCAGGTTTCAGCTCGTACTCTATAATTCTACCTCTCTCTCCCTTGCGCTCGTTGTACCTTTCTCTTTTGGTCTTTGTTGCAATGCACTAAAAATGCCCTGGGAATCGATGTTAAAAGTAAACTTTTTTTTCGAGTTTAGTTTTCATTCCGCATTTGGCTTTGTTCAGCGTCGTTTTTGCTCCTCCTTTTTTATTTGGTTGGCTCCTCTTTTATTTAATCAACAACTGACATCGCCACTGTCGCTGTCCGCTCGTGTGACAGTCCCACTGTCCCCCCTCCCCAGGGCCTTCAATGCTAGTGACAGTCGCACAGCCGTTGAGCACATAATCCCCGCTGGCCGAATCGTAAAAGCTCCGCAGATTCACATGCATATTATACGTAGATTTGTTGCACTTGTATATATGCATATATATATTTATATATATATAAATCGTATATGCATTTGGCAGGCATTCGAAATCAGTGTGCACAGGTTTGAAAGTGATTTGGGAACCGGGGGCTCAGCGCAGGGATCTTCTGCTGGTCCCCACTAAGTCCTCATTCGTTGCGATTTGCCGCTGACAAGCGGAAATCCTTGAGGTCTTAGGGACACTTAAGCAGAGTGCATTTTGCCAACAAGTTTCACAGTTCATTTCAATTGCTCTAATAATTAATTAATTGAGCTAAAATATAAAAGAAATAATTTCTCTTCGCTTACTAATCAGTGGGTATTCACTTTTTAGGACAACTCAAATCTTATTATGTTCTAATTATTTGAAAGGAATAAAATTTAAATAAATATATGAACATCAGTATTTTTATGAATAAACAATAAAAGCAAAAAATAAGTTTAGATTTGTATGAAAACTATGTCTGTTTGAAACTGATAATTTCCGGTTTGCTGACTATTTATTGAATGTAAGAATAGCAATATTCTGTTAATCATAGCTGGAACTGGACGTTTTTTAAAAAATGCAGTGTTCATTTTTTTCTCTATGGCGGGTATTCACAGTTGTTTCAAGTACAAGTTTCAAGCCAACAAACTCTTTTCCCTTTGTGCACAGAGTACAAAACTTAAGTCTATTCACATTTAAGCAGCTGCTCCGACTCCGAATTGAGCTTTATGCATTCATCTTGTGCTCGTCTCCCGCAGGCTTTGTGTGCAGGTTCATCAGCGTAAATGAACTCGGCCAACTCCATGGCTAGAGGCTCCCCGTGGGTGCCCAGTCTCAGCACCCCCGAGTTCTCATCCCTGGCGTAATTAGTTAGCAAAATGTTAGAGCACTCGCAAATATACGTAAATTGTTTAATTGTTGCGCAAAAGGAACTGAATAATCTGCTCAAATTTCATTCATTACTTGTCTTGGCATTGGCTTCTTTTGTTTTTTACTCCAGACGGGGCCAACCCCTTGGCTAGGGATGGGCCTGGCAGTTCTCTTGTGCATGCTGGGAGTCGGCGTCATGGAAGCCACTTCATTTGCATAAATGAATTCCGCAAATTTTGAGTAGCACTCGACATGCTCCACACTCTCACCCCCCGGCCAGCTCTTGGCCACAATCTCCAACGTATTGCAATTGCCATTCCCCTATTTCTATAGTCTATCCATGTGTCTGATCCCGATGCCGATGCGACTGCTGCTGCTCTATTCATCTTGTACTTATCCATAAACCGCAATTCAATGCGTAGGCCAAACAAATTGATATGAAAGGCGGGGTTTCATCCTTTTGTCGTCGTCTGCTCTTGACGCAGCTCAAGTTGAGTTGAGTTTCGAGTGTCATGCAGCACGCATCACGCATACGCAGTGTTGTGCGGCTGCTGTTTGGGCTTTCTATTTAATTAACATGTGAACTCCTCGAGCGTATGAGTATTCAATGTTGCCATTCAAGTGTGCACTCCTCTCCAGCTCCCTCTTATATCTCTCTACCCACTTCTCCGTATTTTTATGTGCTCTTTCTGTGCCGGCACTTGTTATTCACAATTCGCAAATGAAGGAAAATATGCATTGAAATGTTCTTGCCATCGGCTGAACCCTTTGCAATTAGTCTGCCATTTGTTCCATCAATTCTACAGCAGTAATCAATTGGCAGTGCGCGCTATAACTATGTGAGTATTTTAACCTTTACGCGGACTGTTTTCAGGTATGCCACGCGGCAACACTTTCCACATGACCGCGGGGCACTCAACTTTTATCATTATGATGCGCAAATGGGCAAAAGTTTGCGGCATGCACCGCAGCGTAGATTAGTTACGTTCTAAGCGATTTAGTTTTGTTGATTAAACTTTTTACATAAACGCTGTGACCGTGCCTCGGGTGCCCCTATAAATAAATTATCCACCATTAGCTTGTTTAAAAATATCACACATACGACGCGTGTAACGCGTGTTTCGACAAAGTTTTGAAAACGACTTTTTTATATATAACTAAATTTAAATATAATTTAAACAAAATTACACTTTAGGTAATTTAAGACCAGGAAAATGGAAGGAATAAATGAGAAATCGATCAAAATTCGATTTCTATTAATTATTATATTGTATAACAACAACGTTTAGGCAATTTGGAAGCAGATCAACGAAGGGAACAATTCAAGTCAAAAGTCTATAGAAATGTAAACGCACAATTGCCCAGAGCAATTAAGTTAAGTTCAGCTGATATACTCAGTGGAGCTAATATCAGTCTGCGCAAATCCTTTGTTGGCCTTAATTGGCGCAGATTCAGGAGCCCTTTTAATAACGCCTCGCTTGGGTGAAGAAAATTACATATTTGTCTGGAAACTCAGGGCTAACCTCAAGCAAAGTTTCGCAGCAATTAAACATTAATTACGAAACCTCAAAGAGGCACATTAGTGGCCGCTGTTGCAACGAGGCAAAGGACTCCGAGACCGAACCTGAATCAGGCCAACTGTGTGCAGAGGCGCCTCGAATTATGCTACATAACATAAGTATGAGTATGAGTGCGGGTATGAGTATGGGTTGGAGTGTGAGTCTGAGCACGTGTACGAGTGCGCAATATACGAGTATTTGTGTGTGTGCGTGTGTGTGTGTGGGAGCTCTTGTCGGTGCAGCGGCAAACTAATTACGCGCCTCTTTAAGAAATTAAATGCATTTGGGCCTTGTCAACATGCAACACCAACTGGCAACACCAACATTAACAACCGACAACACCGGCAGCAACAACAACAAGCGAGAAGCCTTCCTTTTGCCAATTTGAGTGCACACTCAGTGACTGGGCGAGGACATAATTGCCACTTGGCACAGGTCCTTGAGGAATGTTTCTTTGGTGGCTGAAAAATCAAAAGAGTCGACTTGCAATTAAGATATTTGAAACATTAAACAAGCCTAGGACTTTCCAAGGACATTCACACAAAGAGCGAGAGAGAGGGAGAGATGGAGAATGAGAGCAGCAACACATACATTTCATTTATTTACTGTTTTTATAAAAGCGGTTAATTGTGCGAGATTCTAGTTGAGGCCATTAAACAATTAAGACAAAGGCAGTGCAATTCAATCTCAAGACAATTAAAGCAACTATTGTTATTCTAGTTGTTAATTATAAATGAAATTTAAAGTCGATGGGGCCGATCGAAAAATAGTTAATACAACTATTTGCACGAATTGATTTTTCTTGCCGGTTTAGAACTCGATCATATCTCTAATTTATAACATTCAGAAAAACGAAGAAATATAAATATAAAAATTAATATACATATATACTATTATATACAAAATATTTGCATAGTTCACAAGAAAAAAGCAAACAAAAAAAGTATATATAAGATTGAAAGGCGTCAAATAAAAACCCTCATCAACCCTCTTCACGGTTTGGCTGAAAACTTATCAGTCAGCCCTCGCCAGTCGTAGGGCAAACGAACATATGCATCAAAGTATTTGCGATTGCTTAGAATTTTGAGCGGAAAAGTACAATTTGGAAAATTACATTTAAATAATTGAAATAACAAATGTTTTGCCTGTAGACAATTTTGACATCGTTTTACGTGTCTAACGAGGTCGCTCAATTTGATGAGATCCAAAGCCCAATGAATTATGCATGCAAAAAACAAAACTAACAGCGGGCGGGAAGGCATCCATTCATTCACCCACACACACTCACACACACACACACACACCCACTGACAAATGTAAGTGCCACATGTTTGTACTTGTTTTGGGAGCAGCAGGAGGGGAATAGGTGGCCGGGGCAGGAGGTGTTTCGGCTGTCTTAGGTGGCTTTAAACATATGTACGTTTAATATAGCACCCAGGACATACAATGCTTTGGCATTTGCTGTGCCAGCTGTGGGTAATTTGTAAACGTCAAAAGGCAAACATCGTGTCCTGCCGGCTGCCTGCTGCCTGCTGCCTTCTGCCTGCCGCCTCCTGGCTGACTGCCTGCTGCCATGTCAGGAGATCAGAATGAATTCGCACGTGCCCGGAATATGGAGTAGTTGTAGATGCTGCCAGCTTCTTTCATTTTAAATACAATTTATTGTGCATGCCAGCCGAAAACTAAAACTAAACGAACCGAGCACTGAGCAATAGAGCCTCACATAATCCACATTTGCGTCGTGGTCTTTTAATATTTCATATAGCCAGCTTGAGGCCTCAACTGTACATGGAGTGGTCGCACAAAAATAAGTGCGATTATTAATGAAAAATAGGGCAATAATAAAAAACACTTCGAGGCTCCAAATAACCAGGAGATACTTTGTCCTCTGATCGCTGCTATAGAAAAGACTCTCTTGAATAACATTAGATACGATTGTTATTGTTCTGTTGTTCTTCACAAACAGAATATCAAAATAAAATAGAATTTAAATAAACTTGATTTTCATTACATACAATGCATGTTAATATATAATATATATAATTCATAAGATCAAGAAATGCAGAATTTCTAGACGGATGTTGTTACCTAATGCTCCCAGCTATGAATAATAATCAGCCTATTTTGCCCCATTTTCATGGTTGCAGGGTATTTAAAACTTGCTTTATACAAAGAGCTCGGGGCTTTGATCTAAATGCCAAATAAGAGAGACATTTGCTGAGTGGCATTTGGGCGAAAACTATTCCCCAATCTTAGTTCACTTCTCAGCTTAGATGTTGCTTGTGCTGCTGTCGGTTGGCTCACGTTCCGTACGTGTTCAATTTTAATATTACGATGCATTCGCCTGTGCCTCAAATTCATAATTTAGTGCTCAACATGTGCGCCATCAAAAGCCTAGCCAATTGACAGATGGAAAATATTGGCATTTAGCCGAACGTCAGACAAGAGTCTGTAAAGCTCCAAAAGTGCTGTCGGTATTATAAAGCAATAACATAAATATTAGTTCAATTTTGGGCCAAAGAGATAAAGTACTCCGCAGACATCAACTACAATTTCTGGTCTTTAACAACGGCAAAATTTGCTGGCACTTACACAAATAAAATGTCGAAGAGAAAAGGATACAACGAATTTAATTAATTTCTCGATTTACTTTGATGCTGTGATGGACTAGATTAGACGGTTCTTAAAAGTTTCTTAGATTTAAAGCTTAAAAATATTTTTAAAAATAAGAGGGAATATGACTACGAGTCCTTCTATAGGTTGACAGTAAAGCCAATATGGGCTATATTTATTGTCTTACTTTAAAATGATATAATTGGTATGTTTTAGGTGCTATGAATATTCCGTTGCGCATCATAAGCTTCGTCACGTCGTCGGATATTAACTGGGCCTCCTGGCACATGTTAATGAAATACAGTGCAAACATAATCGCAACTGTGGCGTTGACATTTGGTTAATAGCAATTGCAAGCACATAAACATCGTATTACAGCAGTCGCACACACACACACACACACACCTTACACACACTTCCACTCACACGTAGAATCAACATACGCAACGCAGTGGCAGACATAATCTAAATGCATTTCCCCACAAGGATGTGGATGTGTCTCTCGCCCGCCGCACATTTGTCCATTGTTTGCCCAAGGTGCATTTTGCCAAGTGTTTGGGGTGTTAGGATAAGGTCTCCTGCAGCTGGCACACTTGGCACGTTCGCCTTTGTGAGGCTGCCTGCCTGTTTGGCAACATGCAGAGCCGAGTGGCCACTTGAAGATAACTTCTGTCGCCTTCGCATTTGAGGCCCGCAGGCAGCGAGAGCGCCTCCCACTCCCACTGCCATTTCCGCCCGCCACCCCCTGGGCCCAGCGCATTAGCAACAACAGTGTTGGCCACTTGAACTGCGTAATCGCGCCTTTGTAGATCGCTTCAAGTTGTGCTTAAAATTTGCATTTTTAATGAAACGACAACACAAATAACCCCAATGGCTATATAAAGTCGATGAGTTTATGCAGACAAGCCCAGCTTTAAATAGACGCCCGACAGCAGGCAAACTACGCGTTAATTGGTTTCCCTGGCTGCATAATTAAATTTGTATTTTATCTATCCCAGCGACAAATGATGCCATAAATATGGCTAAAACAGATACAGAAACGGCAACAGAAGCCGCCAAACGAACTCGTCGTCAAATAAAAATTTTATGTCACGTCATTTGCCAAAGGCACGGTCAGAGACAAAGGCAAAAGTGATTAAAACTTAGACGTAGTGCAGCAAAAATTAATAAAGTTAAGTGTCAGGCGACATAAAAATGCCAATCGATGGCCCTTGGCCACAAGACGCCACATGGCCCGCAGGCCGTCCTCAAGGAGCGGCATTCAAATGGACACCATCGACTCCATCGACCAGCCAACGAGCCAACCAGCCAACGAGCCAACAAGCCAATTCGTATCTGACAGCTGTGGTAATTTGTTTAACACATTTGACGAACATAAATATTGAATTTATTAATTAAAGAAGTGGCGCCAACGGCAGCTGGATCTGAATTCGATTAAATAAATGTTTTTAAACTTGCGCAGAATTCTGTTTTAATGCATAATTAACGAATAAGTAAAATAGAGAGTGCACGTCTAAAAGATACCCTCTCGATTGCCATGTAAATGGTGCAATTGTTGATAATTATCTTTGTATTGTATATAATATGTGTATATTATAATATACAGCTAAAATTATTGAATGGAGGCAAGTTTGAGTTGCGAAAGGTTTTTCTTTTCTGTTATTGTCATCAAATATTGTCATTATATATAATCAGATATATTGCAATAGAACAAGGCTCTAATCAAAAGCTGGGTTCATGAATTTGGAAGGCATTTCGTTAATACTATTATTTTTTTTGGCATACACCCCTCTTAACTTATAATATAATAATTAGTTAGGGTGTGTCAAAAGTAGTTGATTGATATTTCCAAGCTTTTTTTATGTTTCGTTCAACTTTCTGCCTCTACTAGAGGCTAGTTTCATGTGTTGATTCTTTGCCCTTCATTTTTGTGTACTCGCCTGAAATCAGTTCGAAGGCATAACTCATCACCGCAAAACCGACGAGGCAACCTCAACCGCCACGCCCCGGCCCGACAACAACATTATAAATACTTAGGGGCAAAGTCGAAAGTCAGCTTCTTATGTTTGTTGGGGCTCATTTGGGGGGCAGCTGATGGCGGCGATGACTGACAACTTAATTGTATTGCTGGACAAACAAGTTTCCAGTTTGGGCCCGACTCACGGGCAGGTTAAAGACGCGGCCAACTTTCAACGAGCCGAATCCAATGGCAATGACAACACCATTAATAATTCAATTTGCTGTTGGTAAAGGAACTCGGCTCGCAACGCCCACGTTTCGCCGGCCGTGTTGAGTGGAGTGTTGAGTTGTTGTTGTCTCAATATTTGGCAATTACTTTCAGTTTCGCCTAGTTGGCCTCTCGCTGGCGGCAGGTGCGCGGCGGGGCCGACACTTAGTGGTAAGCGATATCCTTAATCTATTTAACCTGCATGTCAGCCTGGGTCTCAGGGTCCGTGAGTCAGTTTCCCTGCGGCAGTTACAATCTAAATTACCTACGCTTCTACGCCGCAGGATGTGTCGCATGTCCTGTACCTCGAGCTACTCGGGAAGTGGGGCGCTGCGACTGAAGTATCGTTTTAATAAGCGTTTCGCATGTCTTCGACTTGTTTTCACTTTTTGGTTAATGGCCCACAAGTTGGCCATTGTAAAGTTGCCAGCAGTGCCGACATTATGCTAACTGCTTCCCATTCTGGCCCATAAGATGTTAACCCCGAACCTTTTCATCCAGGAAATGACCGTTCAAACGACCGTTCCTTACCCCACATGCTGTGTAAGTGCTTATACTTAGGAAGTGTGTATGTGTGTGTGTGTGTGTGTATTTAATGTTTTTTGAGTGTGTGCTTATATTCTGAAGAGCAATATGTTGTCTCCCATGATATTTCATAGTATTCATGAACTGGAAATGACTACATAAATGTATGTAAAGAAAGTTATCAGTTTTTTTGGGATAGAGCTCTTGAGCAGCTGCTTAAATTATGAATAGCTCCTTGACTTTTGAGCCTCACCGAACAGAGGCTATCAAATTTAGCAAATACGTGGGGTATTTCAGCAAGGCCGGTAAATTGTTGAATAAATAATATACAAAGGAAAATACAAATTCGAAATAGGCTATACAACACTCAAGCATGTTGGTAAACACTTTAAATTCTATGTGAAACTTGCTGTGGATTCTCTGGTTCATATTGGCAGATCTGCCTGCAAGTTTAGCTAATCAAGATACCTATAGGTAACCATGACTAGATATTGCAGTATAGTCAAAATAAAATGTTTGCTAACAAAACATTTGCTAATATAAGTATTCTTATTAATTATTTTATTATCAAACTCGTTTGATCTTTTGGAAGAGGTAGCTTGGCTAGTGTCGTATCTTGTATATTAACTCCGAGTTGATGTAGCTTTTATCGTCCGTCTATCCATAAGTGATAATGAGACTAAGACTAAAGACAGAAATTTTTAATATTATTTCGTGTATAACAATCACGTATACGCAGATTCAGGTATCTTTTAACGGACATCGATATCCCGGCCACGTCCACTAGAACATTCTTCCTTGTTTTTTAGTATATCTGACAATAAGAGCTAGAGTATTAAAAAAATGTTCGATTTCCTGTTAATTTAGCTTGGAGCTTGCTACGGGGTATCTTCTAGTCGGGCACTTCAGACCATTACACTCTTACTGGTGTCGTGCTGACCTACTAATTAAGTTCAATTCAGGTTGTCAAACCTCACCAAACACGTTTTCCATTTGCTTAGCATTTTCGCATTGCTTTCTGGACTATTCACAAATATTATGGAGTCAGCGCCCCGACAATTCCCCTTACCATTAAATAGATAGCGGGTATTTATGCGTTGCTAAGTGGCCAGCAATTTCGAGTATTTCGTGTTGCTATTCTTGTTGTTGTTGTTCTTGTTCTTGATCTTGTTGTTGTTGTTGTGGCATTCACGTGTCAATCAAATGCTAAAAGCATCGACTTAACGGCATCACGTTGCATTTGTATTGGGCTAAGTGGCCATTTATTTGTGTGGGCCAACGGCAGAAAAAACTTCAAGAAATGCGCTTTAGTGTGTGTGTTTGTGCGGCATACAGCTCAATTTGTGTGTGGCATCTGCAGGAAAGGAGAAGGGGCAGACGAAGAGGTGGGCGCTGGGCTGGGGTAATGCGCCAGGCCATTTGTAAATGTAACTGGCAGATAGAAATCCGCTGAGAATGCGTTCGTTTCCGACAGGCGGCAGCGGCACATAATCAAAATTAAAATAAGAATCTCATCGCTCAGTCACAGATACAAAGACACCGCACAAAGCGTGGGGGGGGGGGCAGGGGGTGGCAGGACGACGACGACGGGTGGATTGCAGATACATTCTAACAGATATGACACACCGAACAAACGAGACAAACAAATTACACTTTTTTCTACTTTATTGCCGGCAATTTATTCGCTGGCTAAATTGAAATACTCGTACACACACAATTTACCTGCAGACTCCAAGGCAGTGTTGTCCGCGTTGTCCTTGCCGCAGGAGTCAACCAGAAAATGTGGGGTCGCACTAAGCGATACTTTCACGTTGCCAGCTGACAGTGACATCATCTGATGGCCCAGACAAAACTCATTTCGGGTCAGCATTTCATAAGCTGTGAGTCAAGGGACGAATTCGCAACTAAATTTCAGAGCCAGAACGTAGATATCAGACTCTGATGATCTTGTTAATTAAACCAGATCTAAGTGGAGCTACATGACTCGACTCGGTGATTTCCTGCGTCAAAAATAAACACCTGATTACTTATAAATGCTCAGTAGAGTTGAAAAAATACGCAGCTTTGAAAATGATGTTTTTTTTTAAACTAACTTTTATAAAAACCCTAACTTTTATAAAAAACTTTATATATTTAAAGATGTTAAAAAATCCTCTATTAACGAGAAACGCACTTAAAAAATATTACCCTTAAATTAAAATACATTTTATTGAAATGCTTTTCATATAATTAATAATTCCGAAAATTAGCAATCAATTGTATTAATTGTGCATTGTAGTGAATTATGAAATTATATTATTTTCTGGTTAAACTTTTATATTTGCCCTATAATTGAGGAGAGATATATAATACATTTTTCATAATAAGTCTCAACTTTTGGTAACCGAAAGCCACATAACAAATTTTGTATATTTCACTCTTATATTACTCGAATATGCCAATATATTGTTATTTTTTATAAATAGGTATCAATACTTTCTCGATTTAGATAACTATGATTGGGCTATATGAAGTGTGGATGTTGTTTCCTAAAATGGCGAATACATCACAGACTTGATCAGCAAAAGTATAGAATAGACGGCCCATAAAAATGCGGCTATCCTCCAAAATACAGTTGTTACAAGTGGATATGCGTAGGGTATTACGAAGTTGGCTAAATCGAGTGGCAATTATTTCTGGAAATGGAGCTAGTGAAGTTCTGATTTTAATTTAGATAAAGTGCGCCGTGGAAATCAGCAGCAATGGCATTTCGCGTAACTCCACTTGGCTTATCCAAGCTCAAATCAGCAGCACAAAACTAAACACTCCATAAACACACACATCTAGCGGGGGTACGAGGGTAGGTGTGCGAAGGGGAGGGAGGGGCGAAATGGTGAGGTGAGGGCAGGTAAAGCTGTAAATAGCGCGCTTTCATGTAGATAATTAATCACTGGGCACTGCCAACAATTTTCTGCGAGCTATTTCCAAGCGCTTTTTGCGTTTTCCTATCCGTGAAAAGTTGAACTCGGTTTGGGTTGCGGATTTGTGTGAATGTTGGTGCTGGCGTTGGAGTTTGGGCTTGTTTTGCGGCCAATCTAAATGCAGTTTTATGCAAATTTACTTCTGATCTTATCGCGCAATTTTCAAGTTCTCAGCCGTGGTGGCAGCATTGTGTAGTTTTGAATTTATTGCTTGAGCTTTCGTGGCAGGCGCGGAAATGAAATCAATTATACGCCCAGTTGGCCATTCGATGCACGAAAGGAAATCGAAATTATTCGGATTAAATGAAAGCCATTAAGCACTTCACCCGGGCTCTAGCCAGAGCGACGTTTTCTTCGAGATTAGAAAACCAATTGTTGGATGGAAATTGGGATTACGCTCAAACATCGTCATCCGTTCTCCGTGTCTGTCAGTGGAAACGTTCGTCTCCAGATCGTACGTAGGTGTTTTAAATATCGTATCAGCAAAACTATAAAGGCTGGTTATTTCATAAATAAATACTTCTTGGATATTATTTTTATTGAATATACTTGGCCCTGCAAAAGGCAGGTAATAATGTACTAAGCCATCGATTCGAACTACCACAGCACGAAAATTGGCAACGAAAACTATTTGAACTTAGCTGGAACTGGACTGGAAAGCAGTGGGCAGTGGAAGTGGAGTGGGTTGGAGTGGTGCTCGTGCATAAGGACGTGGCAGTTGCAAATGGCAAAATATTTAAATGTAACTCAATTTTGAACGCAATATTGCGCTGGAAACCACTGCAATAAGGATTGAGCACAACTGCAAGGAGAAGACAGCAAGTGTGTCCTTCTACCATAATAACAAGATATTTTTATTTGATTTATTTATAAGTGCAATTTGTGCACATTTCTTTTGCAATACTGGCAGTCCCCAATGCACTTTGAACCCTGATACACACACATATGTACGTACACACACATCTGCATACAAACTTACATATATTGCTCGTTGTCCTGGGTCTCCAGGGAAATACAATGTTTTATTGACGACAGGCAATTCAATTTGCAAAGTCTGTAATATATTTTGTTGGCAATATGCAAGCAAAAGTAGAAATCAAACGCCAAGCGCACAGAATGTAAATAAAATAAAATGAAATGGAGGCGGAGTTGGGGCTGATACTTATGATAATGAGTAATATCGCAGTCGCACTATAATACAAAATGTATGCCATGAAGTGACACATTTGTGTTAGATATACCACATAAATGCATAAACAAGAAAAGTTGTTTAATATGAAATCATCTGAAGTAGACGTGCACAGGAAGGGATACAGATTTTGCATTTATTTATTTATAAATTTATTTATTTATTTATTCTTATAAGTTCATACATATTAATTACAATTTTAGACAACATTTACTGCACTGGGAACATATAGTAAGCAAACTATGTTTTTTCAACTTGCACACGAGCAAGTAAATTAAATTTACGAAATAAAAACAGAATTTCTTTGTATGTATATAAATATTCAATTTCTAGAATTGCATTCATAAAATAAGTAAAAACCATGATTAAAGCAATATTTGTAGTAAAAACAAGTATTCACAAAAATTGAGTATACGAAATAAGTTAAATCATATGATAAACAACAGAAATCAAATGCCAAGCACAAAGAATGTAAATAACAACAACAATTACTAATTACAAATGTCATGGTAGATCCTAAAAGAGAAAAGATAAATGTTAATTAGTCGTTTATATCCAGCTAATCATAATAAAAATTTAAAAGCTTATACTTTTGTGAATACAAACCTAAGAATTTCTTAACAATCAAGAAAAACCGACCCCATAAATTAACATGCCTATCGGCTGTGAATACAGCATTTCCAGATGACTTATTTCTTATCTATATGCACACACCTTTGGTAAAATGCTAAACGTTTGGGGTAGTTTGGGCCCGGTCGAAACGGTGTGAATAAACGCCAGAGAAATATTAATGCGGACACCTTATCAAAAATGGCGGCAATCAGCACGCTCAGTTAGCACCTCATTACAGCCCCGAGACGAGGAGGGGTGCACCCAGCCAAGCTCATTGCTGACCAGCCCACACACCCAAACACCCACAAACACACATACGTTATTCGTGCTAAAGTGTGAAGCAGCACAAAACATTTCGTCTTTTGCGGCGGGCCGTGGCCATAGCTGTCGAAGTGGGTCTGCGAGGCGCCCGTCAAAGCCAAGTGGCGTGTCAATTGGCCATTAACATGGGGCCCTGCCCGATAAATAAAAAAAAAATGCAAGCAGAAACACCAAACAACTCTTTAGGCGGGCCTTGCTCTGATTGATGCTGGGAGTGGTGGCAGGGATACCTGGCTAAGTGTGCTCGTATTTTCCGGTATTGCCTGGCGGTCAGCTTGAAAAATCTCTTAGCTGAAGGGTTGCCTGTCGTGCTGTCAGGAAAGTTGCTGCAGGTTAACTTTCCGAGGCGTGACACAACAATTTTTAATTAAAAAATTAAATGCGGCAACACTTGGAAATTTGTAAGAAAATTGCTCATTAAAAGTTTTCACCTGGTGAGATGCTCAAAAGCGCATATCTCTACACTAATTTTCTTGCTCATGTAATTATGTGCAGCAACAACAAATCCGAAAAATCTCAACAAAACGGGCCTTCATGACCTGCAGTTATCCTTTACACCGTTTTTAATGAATATGAAACAATAATAGATTTTTTATTTTATTCAAGCATTATTTCACTAAGCCTCTGGAGACTACATGCCTAAGACTTGAACCCTTATCGACTGAAAATTTGTCTTATAATCTGTTCAGAATGGGGTTTTCCACATTATTGAAGTCAGATTTTGGTTCAGATTTTCGGCTGACTTTGTACGACTGATTTATGTGCTTCAAAATATGTATTTGAACTCTAGATTCAAACCGTTTTAGTCCAAAATCAGTGGCAACTTTAAAAAGTTTGAAAAATCTGAAAACACCCTTTCATTCCATCTTTGTTGTTACAGGGTATTAAAGCCTTGCTCCACTGCTAAATGCAATTGTTTCTCTGGCGTTTCCCAGCCAATTTTCTTTACACATTTGTTGTGCCATGCCAGAAAGGGGCTATTGAAAGCAGTTTTGACTCTTGACATGGTTTTTGAGTTGGCCTTGCCTTGAATCGGCCTAAAGCTCCATAATTATTTTGACCAGAAAAGCGAACAGAAACGTAAAAAAAAATTAAAATCAAAATTCTTAAAAAAAACTTGTAAATTAGGAAATATGGCAGATTATACGAATATTTTTAGGTGCCGCCGAATGGTTGTTGTACTGGAGACAACCCAGCCGGCCTGCAGGAGAGCCGAAGCCATCACCAACTGCATCAATCATATCAGCCGGAATTCTTGTGTGCCTAGGCATACATTTTAATAAATCTTTGGGGGGAACACATAAAAGCAATTGACGTTTTGTGGGCGAGAGCGGGCTTAAGCAGATTTGTTATTATGTCATGTTACGTGCGGCAATCCCCATGCCGATGTGCTCGGAAAACTGCAAGCTAAATCAAAAGTGTCTGTTCGGTGTCAGTTTAATTGCAAACGTAAATTGGATGCTGCCATTTACAACGTTTTCATTTGCTGCAAATGCTGCAGCAGCAACGTTGGCAGACATTTCTGGCAGCTGCTTCGAGTCCTGGCTCTGGCCAGGACACCCACGCCCACACACAAAATGCAAACGTTGCACAAATCTGAGTTGTGTTAATTGGACTCATTTTAGAAAAGTTGCAATTGTGTATTTCGAATTGGCAGCTCGGACAGTTGACAGCCTTGCAAAATGGATTGCAACGAGGGCGATTGCTGGGTATAAGAAAACTACATATTTATATTGCAATACTCTTTGTGGAAAGTACATAATGTATTCATGTTCTTGTGCTGCAGACAGTCTCGTTGGGCTCGTTTTCTTTGTCTTCGCCGTCGCGCTCCTTCGATTTCCTTTTGCCCTGATCCTTCAAGGACTGCACTGTGTGCCAGTCATAGATACCGTCATTGGCATACTTGAGGCGATTGAACAGATCGCTGAAGCTGCGACGCAGGCCCAAATAGTTGGGCTGCTTGTCGAACCGAATGCTGCGACAGTAGACCAGGTACGAGGCAAACTCGTCCGGGAAACCTTTGCACAGATCCTCCGGCTTGATGGACTGCTTCTTCTCGGCCAGCATCTCGTACTTCTGTTGCCTCGGCCCCGTCATGCCCTGCCAAGGCAGGCCGCCGCGCAGAAAGTACATGAGCACATAGCCCAGGGCCTCCATATCGTCACGCCGGGAGAGCTCGAAGCCCAGCAGCGCATTGATCGACGCGTAGCGGGCGGTGCCCGTCATCCGGTTGCCCCACTTGAAGGGTATGTGCTCGTTCAGTGCGGAGTCGTAGTACCGCTTGGCCAGGCCGAAGTCAATGATGTACAGCTGGTTGTTCTCGGCCCCGACGCCCATCACGAAGTTGTCGGGCTTGATGTCCCGATGCAGAAAGCACTTCAGATGCACAAACTCGATGCGCTCGATCATCTGGGAGGCCAGCATCAGCACCGTCTTGAGCGAGAAGCGGCGCGAGCAAAAATTGAACAGATCCTCCAGCGACGGGCCGAGCAGCTCCATGACCATCACGTTGTACTTGGACTCGGTGTAATAGTTGTGCACCCGTGGTATGCCAATGCCCGGTCGCAGAAGCCTATACAATTTGAACTCGAACAGCAGCTGCGGATGATGCGCATCAGTCTGCTCCAACTTGAGTGCGACTCGCTGGCCATCGAGCTCGTTTTCGGCCGTGAAGATATCGCCGAAGGTGCCGTTGCCAATCTTGTTGATAATGCGATATTGGCGTATGTGAGCGGGCTCCTCGTCGCTTCCAATTGGCTGGCTAAACATCGTCAGTACGTGGTCCACGGCACGCCGAGTTCTTATTGTACAATTTGCACGCTTTCTGTGCAGCTGCTTTTTCTATCGTTTCTGTTATTGTTGTCAAAATTATCGATTGTTGTAGTTCATTATCGTATCGCACAGTAATCGTATGGTATCGTTTCGTTTCCACTTTCCACATTTTCACCATGTCGCGCAAATTCGACGATATGCGCTCGCGCTACGAAACGCGAAGGGAACAGCTGGAGCTGGAAGTTCTGGAATGCTGCCGACTTCTAAGGAAGATGAAGAAGCCGAGACTCTCCAAAGCCAATCGGGAGCCTTTCATCAACTATGTGGCGACGGAAACGCATTTCCTTTGGCAATTCGACATGAGCGAGTTCAAGGTGGAGAACATCAGCTTGGTGTTGAAGCAGAGGCGCATCAAATTACAAGGCTATCGAAAACACGAAGGGCAGTCTCTGGTCGTCTATCGAAAGTTCGAGTTGCCCGATAATGCTGAAAGCGACCTTAGCGCTCAAATGGGTCTCGATGGTATTCTGACTATAAAGGCTCCGTTGAAGACAGCTACCTAATTTGCCAGTGCACAGCAGATTATATATATTTTGTATGTTACCTGTGCGAGTGAATAAGTTAGAAATTTATTTGATTACTTATGTTTATACTGTTTGCGTCAAATATATGTGCACACTCAGTTTGCTGAGGCCAATCGCTTTTGTTTAGAGTGGCAGCCAGTGTTTCTCCCAGGACTCCTCTTGCGGGCATGTGTTCGTATGCGATGGATGCAGTGGGCATTGGGATCGGGTGTCCGGAACAGAGGGGAACATCATAATGTGTTGCGTCGGCTGTTGAAAGTGCAGCCGAGCCTGCATCGTTTGTTCGCTCCTCAACGTATCCAGGAGTTCCCTTTTCAAATCCTCCACATATGACGGCTGGCAAGTGCAAGTCAAACCCTGGTTGTAGCTGAGCTTGGAACAGCACAGGTTGCCACAACATTCTTGGTTTTCCATCATTGGATTTGGCGTGCAGTTCGATTCGACATTTGTAGAATTTGGTGCAGCCTGAGCGGGGGGCTTATTGGCGGAATTATCAGTCACTGTTCCCGATTGGATTCGGGATAACGTGTTCTTGCTGCAAAGCTTTCTCAGACTGCAGCATGAGGTTGTCGAGCTCCTGCGTGCTTCAAGCGATTCCGTACTTCTCCTCTTGTACGGAGTACCTTTCAGATCGGTGCTCATTCCTTTACACGTTTCAGTGGGCTCTGTCATTTTGAAGGAGATAGTACTAGGTTTCTTGCACCCAGTTCTGGGTTGATCGCATTTAGGCGCTGAGAGAATGGGCTTTGGTATGTTGCCGTTCTTTAAGCAGGAAGCACTGGGTTCCGGAATGGGGCATTGCGCTTGATTGCAGCGTACACTCATATAGTCGTTTTCGAGGCAAGGGGCTAACGTCGCATTTGGACACGGCGAAGGCCGAGCCGCCTCCGAGATGGTTACCCGACAGTTGCTCCTGGAGTTGCATGGAGATTTCTGGAGTGGCGGTGAGTTTATTTTGCAGCTGCTACCCGAAGACACCCGCTTGCACGTACGGTTCCCCGGAGTAGGCCAAGCCGGAGGCAGGTTATCGCAGACTGCACATTTGGGCATTTTCGTAGACTTGCGGCAGGCAGGCTGCGGCGCCGGCGGCTGGCAATTGGGTCTCGGCAGCGGGCAACTGGGGCTCGGCGGCTGGCAACTGGGTCCCGGCGACTGGCAACTCGGTCCCGGCGACTGGCAACTGGGTCCCGGCGACTGGCAACTGGGTCTCGGCGGCTGATAACTGGGTCTCGGCGGCAGTTGGCAGCTTGAGCCACAGTGAAGGTTGTCACTGGAATTAACCACGGTGACTTTGGGCGGTTGGGTCAAGTTGCCCCTTTCAGTGCAAATCGTTAGGCACACGTTGATAGTGCTCGGTTTGATTGGTCTTGGGCATGGAGGCCCACAGGGTGCGGGGGCCACATCCTTCTGTTGGCAGGAAGCTTCCTCCACGCTATTCATCGAGGAACAGCTTGGCTCAGCAGCACATTCGTAACTTCGACCTTTTATGTAGATAGGTTTTGGAGCACATGAGGGAGGTTCTTGACACGATGCTTCGGTGATATTTCTGGAAGATGCACTGCTGCATTTAGAATGTCCATCGTCACACTGAGAGCTATTTACCTTCGGGCATTTAGGTTGGCATGTCATGCAGGAACGTCTTTTCGTACACATATCTCTGTATACCGTGGGATAAACGGCGCATCTAGCTTTCCTCATCGATGTGCAGCAATTGCTGGGCCTCCTTGGGCAGCTTGGCATCCGCCTGCCCTCCACAACGACACATGATGTACTGCTTACTGATTTGGAGCAATCCATGCAGCTTCTGCTTCCCGCATGCCTCGTATTGCAGGCGGACGCTCCACTTATGCAACTGTATTGAGGCGTCGGTCTTGGGCAACACTTGATGCGGCACTTGGATTTGGGTCCTCTGAAAAATCCAGAGATCTTTTGCTTTAATGACTTCCGATTGCATTTCGCAGGAATGCCACAACTCTGCGAGTGGCAGGGGCCAGCGATGGGGTTGCAATTATGAGGCGTTGACTGGCAGACCCTACATGGAGGCCAGGGCTCTATGTACACTTTAGATGGCTTACGTCTACGACTTATCCAAGAGTCCTCGCAACCTGAATCCGAGCGCCTAGGATACAGATCATAGTTTGAACTATGTTTGCGTTTCTCTTTTTTATAGGGAATTTCAACATTCGAATATTGTAAAGTCGGTTGACTATCTGAATATTCATATCTATGCTTCGACTTTTTTGACTTCTTTAGTATATTATATGGTATTTCACAGTCCATATGTAAAAAGTCAACCGATTTCCTCCGATTGGGTGACGCTTTGTATGTCCCATGATCCTGATAATAACCATAGCCATAATCCAAAGATGGCTCCGGATAATAGTAATTTTGCGGGTTTGGCATTGGCGTCGGGTCATAATATTGCCACTGTGCATCGTAGCATGATCCATAATTTGGGGTCGGATTATAATATTCGTACGGATTATAAACTCTCGGGTAATCAATTTCTGTGTAACCGGAAGCTTGTCTGACAGCGTGATTACGTGATCTGTTTAATAGCCTAGAAACACTGTAATCGTAGGAATTCGGTTTGTATGATCTGTCGGTATTCTTTTTGGGGAACTCACAATTATAAAAAGTATTATAAAAGTTATTATTCCCCTCATAGTGCCTTCCTTGTCGGCTCTTTCTGGGACTCCTTTCCTGGGAATACTCTGTGTTATAGTCGTATTCGGGCAATGCCTCCCTTAACTCTTCCCGTAATCGTTCTCTTTTATAATGTTTTCTATGGGGCCTTTCATCATATTGCTTATAGCTTGGATAATTGCAGTTTCTATCGTAATGGCTGACCTTCAATTGGCTTGGACATTCGTAGGACTCCATGAGGTTTCGCTTGTGCGGCAAAGCGGTTTTATTATTAGATCTATTAGATCTTTGATAACCCTCAGGCTTGTAGCGTTCCTTTGGCCAATTGCCATCGTGCTTGTGCTCGCGATGATCATAAGTCCTATTCCTTTTGCCACATGCTGCACTTGGCTTTTTACAATATTTGTCGCAGCCACTCAGAATACTTCGATTTTCGGCAAAGAATTTGTTTGGCACCGTAAAAGACATTGAACTCGTCTTGTAGCCATCTTCTACAGCACCAAAAAGACCTCCGCCTGGATTTCGTGCTAAAAAAGGAAATCAAGAAATATTTCAAGAACCATTCGGTGAAATGCATTTTAACTTACGCCCCCGAACTGATGTAAAGATATTGTTAAAATGTTTGTTTCGATTCAGTACTATCTCCGAAATGTCAATACTAAAACACATGGACATTCTCTTTAATTGGTCCTCATCTTCCTCCCGCTCCGAGTGCACGAAGTGTACGCTACTTCGCTCTTTCATTTTTGCTGAAACCTCATGGGTCCACGAGCCCAGGCTACCCAAACATTCACTGTAAATTTTTCTGCATATTGAGTTTATTCGAAATGTCAAAATACTAATCGATAAGTCGATTGACTTGATTCCATCGTTCCATATAACCTGGATGAGCGACAAAGAAGAACTTGGTGCGTTCAGTTCAGATAGAATTTCCTACAACTAAAGAGTTTTCACAATTTATTGTTGATTTTTCAAGAATACTTTGACCTTACGTCTGATTACTATGCCGGGTATATCCAGTGCTACACAGACGGAAACAGAGGACCGCTTGACTGCGATTCAAATGCGATTGGCAGAGCTGAGGAACGTCCTGCCCGAGTACAGTGATGGGCGAGCTCAATGTATAGTGGATTGTATGCCACGCCCCAAAGAGGGGCAGCAGCAAAAAACATCTACAATCTGCATTGGGCCCAACCAGACGAGGGTCGATCGGGCCGTCTGGGAGCGTATAAACTGGGGCTGCCATTCGCTGGCGACGCGGGCGCTCTTGGACGCGGTCTTCGACAAACAGACGCTGGCCACGAGGAATATTTCGGGCACGAAGCTGGAGTCCATGGGTCGTAAGATGCGCATGGACTATGTACTGGATCCGCTGAAGGTCAGCGATATTATTCAGCTGGTTCGGCGCAAGTGCAAAGTCAGCGAGCCCGTTATACGGAAAATCATCACCATCAAGTGCTCGGACACCGCCAACACCAAACGCTTTAAGAATTTATATAAAACAACGCATTCAACGGATAGTCTCTGAAAGAAAAGATTAAAGGATTTTTTAAGTTTTAACTGCGGTGGTTTTCCTTTCTCGTTTTTAATTGCAGCCTCAATTATTTTATAACGATTGAAAAGGCAACAACAAAGGATGTGAATCGGACGTCATTATTATTTGAAGAGCACTAGAAAATTCGCTTTTAATTGCGGAAATATATTTCCATTTCAAAAATAGATGTGATAATTATACACAATTGCGCGCATTTCCATCACATTAAAATTTCAAACAATACGACAGTAAAATGCAGCGCCCAGATAATGAAAGTCCCAAAGCCGAATGCCTGAAAGCGTGTTCAAGTGCGGAAAACGCTGAAAATTATTGTGCAACCAAAGTGCTCCTAAAGTACCTACCTACCCACCACCCCGCATCTCCTCCCTTTTTCAGGATGAGCCACACTTAGTCCTCTGGCAACGAATGCATTTTGCGACGGGCGACAGTAAAAGTGCCACTGTGATGACCATTAACATAAGGAGGACTATCTACCTATATACCCAATCCCCAATATAATATTAATACAAAAAATATTTCATATTACGTCCTCACAAAAAATAATAAGGTATCAAAAAATCACACTTCGTATGGAAATAATTTTACACGATGTTAAAATAACACGCTTTTAAAAGTTGACATTTTTCGATTTTAACACGAGTTGATTTAATTTAACATATTTTAAATATTCGATGAATTCCTTTTATTGCATTTTTTTATATATTATGAATTTCTTTTATTCGCACCCGACGCAAATTATACATTTTTACTTCGCATAAAAATTTACAAACAATTCGTATTCGTTATAAGATAATAATTGGGAAATAATTTTCCAAAATGGTGAACGAAATAATTCAAGCGAATCAGTCCCACAGAAATCGAATAACATGTTATGTTTATATTAGTTTTACTTGTTTATAGCAAAGAATTTCTATTTTTTTTTACATATTTAATGACATCAAGACATCGTGGCAAAATTATGTGAAAAGAAAAAATAATAATATATTTTAATAAAAAGACATGACCTGGAAAATTGTTCGATAGGAACAACACTAATATTTATTATATAATAAAAAAATTTGAATAAATATCTTTAAATAAAACGGTGAGTTCTGGGGCAAGGTATACACAACTCGGCAAGTGTAACATTCCCACACATATACAAATTATATCAATTCATGTTCAATTAGTAATTCTTAAATTGTTGATTGGTTGCGCATATCCGACACTTCTACAGTAGGTTTTGTGTTACCCATCACGCAATTGTCATTTAAATATCCTAGTTATATCCAGTTTTATGTAAAATACGCATATATATATTTTTCTAACTTTTATATGCAATTAAGTAATCGATGGAAACACTCATCGGGTTAAAGGGGCATGACTTTGTCATACTTGCTTGCGACACGATGCTGTCAAAATCCATATATTTTTTAAGGGATAGTAAGTATGTCCAAGCAGCTTACAGGATGCCGGACAATCTGTAGAACACCTTTTTCAGATAGTTCAAAAATAAGACCCCTTTCGAAGAGTAGCATGATGGGCGTCGTTGGCAACGAGGGCGACACTTTGCAGTTTGCAGACTTTATATCAACGAACATCTCACTCTACGAAATCCGAAATGGCTATACCATGAATTCACTCGCACTTTCTCACTTCACACGCAACCATATTGTTACCAATCTGCTTAGCAAAGCCAAATGTCAGGTCTCCATGCTGTTGGCTGGCTACGATTCCTCTACAGGACCTAGTTTAAGTTTCATAGATGCCCTGGGCGCTGTGCAGTCCCTCAACTACTCTGGGCATGGAATGGGCCTTCCCATTTGCACCAGCATCTTTCATATGATGTGGAAACCCAATCTGACTTTCGAAGAGGGATACGCTATAGTGGCCAAGTGCATTAAAGAGATTCAGGACCGCTTGGTCCTCAATCTGCGCAATTTTGAAATCTATGTGGTAGACAAGGGCGGCGTCCGTAAACTAGATTCAAACTGTCATGCGCCCATAAAAATTCCACAGCTGAAAATGGCATAAATACATGGTCTAAAATGTTTTATAAAAATTTATTGTAAATTATAATTACTATATTATATTTAAATTATAGCAAACCAATTATTGTAAGTCTGGGTGTTTTGGGCTTCAAAATTGGGAGTTGAAGCTCGAAAGCTGTAAAATGTCTTCAATCCAAAGCTAGTTCAATACTCAGCTTAATTGCCGTCATTTTCATTGCGCCAATTAAATTGACTACCTTGGTGTGAATTCCAAGTCCCCAGATTGCCCTTGCAATTAACTTAATTTTAATTTTTTAATTAAATAAGAAAGAACATTTCTGTTCAATATAACAATCGGACACATTTCTTATCTAAATCTTAGGATACTTTTCGAATTGTCCAATAAATCGAATTTGCCCAAAATTGTTATCTGACGATACATTTTTGCAGTTTTAAAGGATTTTTATAGCATGAAGGATTTAACTGAATTTAATTGAATATTCCTTGGTTAGCTGTATAATGTCATATTTCGATGATGAACAGACAGTTACATATTATATAGTACTATGTGGTAATTAGTCCCATCTGGCTAATTCCCAATCTATGAAAAGCTTGGCTATAACGATTTGGCAGTTGATTCCAAGGCACGAAAATGTCTCCTTCAATGCGTCATATTCCACACCCTCCAGAAGGCGATATAAAGGCTGTTCGACACGGCTTGAGTCAATACACAGGCTGCAATTAGACGTCGCTTTGAAGTCGATAATTGTGCGAATTACATTTCAATGCCGTCCGAACAGATGTCCAGGTATAACAAATTAGATTGCAATAGTCGGGAGCACCCGACTGGGAGATACCCTGCATCCAGCTGCGAGCTGTCGAGAGCATTTTACGCAACAGTTTCGCTTGGCCCCAACTACGGAATATAAACTCTTGAATAACTTCTAAACTAAGCGTAAAATATTTATGAAATTTTCAGAAAATAAAAAGAGCAAGGCGCAAGTCTGTAGTATTTGAATTGCGTTCTTTTTATATTTTGAGTGAGTGGGCAAGGTATCGATATCTCAAAAAATTGGTTTAAAAAAACGATAATTTTAAATAAACTTGATCTGCATACGCACGCAAACTTAAACTCTCTAGCTCTTAAAGTCTCTGAGATCGAAGCGATCGAAGATTCCTTCTTCCGCCTGTGACATAAGTTTGCACGAAATTATTATACCCTTCTTACCCATTTTTAATGGGTATAAAAACCATTTTCAGGGTATAAAAACCATTTTCAGGGTATAAAAACCACGAGCTCTGGGCCCAACAATTTTATTTGAGGCGGGAAAAGACAAACGGACAGTTATGTCAATTATCGAAACTGAACATAGCGTTTATTTTGGCATTCTTTGGTGGGCGTGGCGGCTGTTGGGCGGGGTGGAGCTAAATGCCAGGCGGCTTGAAAGCTATCGCTACTGGAGGGCTGTGGCCCTCAATGTCCTGGTCACCGCAGCCTTTCCGGTGTCGCTTTTGTTGACCACGATGAGTTTTGAGCTTCCGCTGGAAAATTTGATGAACTTCAATATTTCGATCACATCGGTTGCAACATCCGTAAAGTTTTTGATCTTTGTGAAGCAGCTGCAGAAGATCATTGAAATCGAGCAGCTGCTGGCTGTCTTGGATGCACGAGTGGACACGGATGAACAGCGTACCTGCCACGCGAGGATGAGCCGAACGTTGGGCATTATAACCAAGCTGTACAAATGGTCATATGGTCTTATTGGCATCAATTCAAATGTAACATTCATTTTCCGCGATCAACGCTCTTTGCCCTTTCCGGCCTGGTTTCCACTGGACTGGACCAATTCACTAACCAACTTCGCCATTGCCGTATCGCATCAGATTCTCTCCATTTCCATGCAAATCATGCAGAACTTTGTGGATGATTTGTTCCCACCGTTGGTGCTCATTCTCATTGCCGGCCAGTGCGAGCTCCTCGTTCTGCGTCTCTCTTCAATCGGCTACGACCAGAGCGATCAGCGCACCAATGAGCAGAAACTTATCAACTGCATACAGGATCAGCAGAAGATCTACAGGTAAGCCAGGCATTCCACTATAGTGCCGATGATCCTCACTTACCTTCTTCGTCAGGCTGCATCAGCTCTCCATGGACGTCATCTCGTGGGCCTTGCTGGTGCAGTTCGTTGTGATTGCCATCGATGTGGGCGCTGCCTTGTGCGCGCTCCTCTTCTATGTGGAGAACATGATGGAGAACCTCTACTACGTGTCCTTCATTTTCGCACTCGCCATGCAAATATTTCCCGTATGCTACTACGGCACCCTCGTTGAGTACTCATTTCAAAATCTGCATAGTGCGGCTTACTGCAGCAATTGGGTGGATCAAAGCATGTCCTATCGGAAGTGCGCAATCATCTTCGCAGAGCGCACGAAGAGGCTGCCAAATCAGATTGCCGGCAACTTTATACCCATTGCATTGACCACTTTTCTGGCCAACTGCAAGGCGGCCTATTCGTTCTGTACTCTGCTCGCTGACAGAGGCACCAGGGATTAGGAGCTTTTACGGCCAGTTTGAAAGCACATTAGAAAGCACATGAACGCTGCAAGTAAGCTTTTGAAAATTCCTGAGACCTTTAACAGGACATTAATTAATTTTTGATTACAGGAATTTTAACTCAGAGCTTTTAAGGCCAATTTAAAAGCACATTAGAAAGCATATGAACTTTTACTGGGCATAAGTTCATTTTTAATTGCAGGCACTTCAACTAACGATTTTTAATTACCGTTTTTAGGAAAAAGCACTATACATTTTTGAAGTCTTAAAATCTTAAAAATGTTATAATCTCAATGCTAATTTTTTTTCAGCTAAAGGATTTCTATTTATTTATTTAATTTATTGTATCATCTAAATAAAGTAAATTTTAAAGCTGTCACATGTCATTTTTTTGGGGAACTATTAAAATTTGACGCTACGATGGCAATGGGCATTAATAATAAATAATAAATCTTTCAAGCTAGTATAACATTTTATACTTTAACAGATCAGTCAAAAATCCACAAGCTCTCGGAGTTCTCCATGTTGGCCGTGGTGGGTGATGGCGGCGACACTCTGCAGTTCAGCGATTATATTTCGAAAAATTTGCAACTATATAAAATATCTAATGGTCTTCATTCAGTCTAGCAAGTATATATTCTTCTGTTTTTTGCTTTAATACAAAATCTAATGTTTTGACCGATTGTTTATATGGCATATCGACTCGGTAGCTGATGCTGACCAATAATTTTATTGGCTCGGAGACATCGTGGCAAAATTCTGTAAAAAGAAAAGATTATAATATATATTTGAATAAAAAGAAATGACACCTTGCAGGACCTCTTGAACCTCAATCTGCGGAATTTTGAAGTCTATGTAGTAAACAAGGGCGGCATCCGTAAACTACATTCAATCTGTCATGCGCCCATAAATATACCACAGCTGAAAAAGGTATAAATTTATGGTCTAAAATCTTTTTTACAAATTTATTGTAAATTTTAAAAATATGTTGAGCTAACAATTATATTTAAATTATAACAAACCAATTATTGTAAGTCTGGGTGTTTTGGGCTTCAAAATTGGGAGTTGAAGCTCGAAAGCTGTAAAATGTCTTCAATCCAAAGCTAGTTCAATACTCAGCTTAATTGCCGTCATTTTCATTGCGCCAATTAAATTGACTACCTTGTGTGAATTCCAAGTCCCCAGATTGCCCTTGCAATTAACTTAACAATTTTAATTTTTTAATTAAATAAGAAAGAACATTTCTGTTCAATATAACAATCGGACACATTTCTTATCTAAATCTTAGGATACTTTTCGAATTGTCCAATAAATCGAATTTGCCCAAAATTGTTATCTGACGATACATTTTTGCAGTTTTAAAGGATTTTTATAGCATGAAGGATTTAACTGAATTTAATTGAATATTCCTTGGTTAGCTGTATAATGTCATATTTCGATGATGAACAGACAGTTACATATTATATAGTACTATGTGGTAATTAGTCCCATCTGGCTAATTCCCAATCTATGAAAAGCTTGGCTATAACGATTTGGCAGTTGATTCCAAGGCACGAAAATGTCTCCTTCAATGCGTCATATTCCACACCCTCCAGAAGGCGATATAAAGGCTGTTCGACACGGCTTGAGTCAATACACAGGCTGCAATTAGACGTCGCTTTGAAGTCGATAATTGTGCGAATTACATTTCAATGCCGTCCGAGCAGATGTCCAGGTATAACAAATGAGATTGCAATAGTCGGGAGCACCCGACTGGGAGATACCCTGCATCCAGCTGCGAGCTGTCGAGAGCACTTTACTCAACAGTTTCGCTTGGCCCCAACTACGGAAACTAAACTCTTGAATAACTTCTAAACTAAGCGTAAAGTATTTAAGAATTGCGTTATTTTATATTTTGAGCAAGTGGGCCCTTGCCAACGATATCCCAAAAAATTGGTTCGAAAAATCGATAATCATCGATAGTAAGAATACGATACAGATGATCGATTACTTTAAATAAACTTGATCTGCATACGCACCCAAACTTAAACTCCCTCTAGTTCGAAGATTCCTACTTCCGCCTGTGACATAAGTTTGCACGAAATCATTATACCCTTCTTACCCATTTTAATGGGTATAAAAACCATTTTCAGGGTATAAAAACCACGAGCTCTGGGCCCAACAATTTCACTTTCGGCGGGAAAAAACAAAAGGACAGTTATGTCAATTATCGATACCGAACATAGTGTTTATTTTAGCATTCTTTGGTGGGTTTACAGGCTGTTGGGCGGGGTGGAGCTGAATGCCAGGCGGTTTGAAAGCTATCGCTACTGGAGGGCTGTGGCCCTTAATGTCCTGGTCACCGCAGCATTTCCGGTAATGCTTTTGTTGACCACGCTGAGCTTTGAGCTTCCGCTGGAGAATTTAATGAACTTCAACATGTCGCTCACCTCGGTTGCAACATCCGTAAAGTTCTTTATTTTTGTGAAGCAGCTGCAGAAGATCATTGAAATCGAGCAGCTGCTGGCTGTCTTGGATGCACGTGTGGACACGGATGAGCAGCGTGCCTGCCACGCGAGGATGTGCCGAACGTTGGGCATTATAACCAAGCTGTACAAATGGGCTTATGGTCTTATTGGCATCTATTCGAATGTAACATTTATTTTCCGCGATCAACGGTCTTTGCCCTTTCCGGCCTGGTTTCCACTGGACTGGACCAATTCACTAACCAACTTCTCCATTGCCGTATCGCATCAGATTCTCTCCATTTCCATGCAAATCATGCAGAACTTTGTGGATGATTTGTTCCCACCGTTGGTGCTCATTCTCATTGCCGGCCAGTGCGAGCTCCTCGTTCTGCGTCTCTCTTCAATCGGCTACGACCAGAGCGATCAGCGCACCAATGAGCAGAAACTTATCAACTGCATACAGGATCAACAGAAGATCTACAGGTAAGCCCAGCATTCCACTCCAGTGCCGATGATCTTCAATTTCCTTCTTCGTCAGGCTGCATCAGCTCTCCATGGACGTCATCTCGTGGGCCTTGCTGGTGCAGTTCGTTGTGATTGCCATCGATGTGGGCACTGCCTTGTGCGCGCTCCTCTTCTATGCGGAAACCATGATGCAGAACGTCTTCTACATTTTCTTCATCTCCGTACTCGCCATGCAAATATTTCCCGTATGCTACTACGGCACCCTCGTCGAATACTCATTTAAAAGTCTGCATAGTGCGGCTTACTGCAGCAATTGGGTGGATCAAAGCATGTCCTATCGGAAGTGCGCGATCATCTTCGCAGAGCGCACGAAGAGGCTGCCAAATCAGATTGCCGGCAACTTTATACCCATTGCATTGACCACTTTTCTGGCCAACTGCAAGGCGGCCTATTCGTTCTGTACTCTGCTCGCTGACAGAGGCACCAGGGATTAGGAGCTTTTACGGCCAGTTTGAAAGCACATTTGAAAGCACATAAACGTTGCAAGTAAGCTTTGCAAGTTCCTGAGACCTTTTACTGGACATTAATTAATTTTTGATTACAGGAATTTTAATTCAGAGCTTTAAGGCCAATTTAAATGCACATTAGAAAGTACACGAACTTTTACTGGACACAAGTAATTGCAGGAACTTCAACTAACCATTTTTTAATTACCGTTTTTGGGAAAAATCACTATACATTTTGAAGTCTTAAAATTTCAAAAATGTTATAATCTCAATGCTAATTTTTGTCAGCTAAAGGATTTATAAATGTAATTTATTGTATCATCTAAATAAAATAAATGTTTAATCTGTTGCTCACTGTATACTGATATATCAGTGCTCTTTAAATATAATGAAAGTACAAGCCCTAACTACAATTTAGCAGGCCCATCTATGAATATATCTTGTTATACTTATTTATCTTAAAGCTATATTTGCTATCTGTATCAAGTTGTCACGATGATTTCCTTCACATTTACAGATTAAATTTATTGCTCACATTCGAATTTTCGGAGGAACTATTAAAATTTGACGCTACGATGGCAATGGAAACGATCTTGGGCATTAAGGGTTCGGATTTTGTGATGCTTGCGTGTGACACAATGCAGGCAAAATCTGTCATATTTATGAAAGATGGTGAACCAAAGGCCCTTATAAATCTTTCAAGCTAGTATAACATTTTATACTTTAACAGATCAGTCAAAAATCCACAAGCTCTCGGAGTTCTCCATGTTGGCCGTGGTGGGTGATGGCGGCGACACTCTGCAGTTCAGCGATTATATTTCGAAAAATCTGCAACTATATAAAATATCCAATGGTTATCATTTGAGTCCGCGTGGCGCGGCGCATTTCACGCGCAAGAATCTGGCGGATTACATAAGGACAAACACCAGGTATCAGGTTTCGATGCTTATGGCCGGCTACGATACCATTGAGGGACCCGACCTGCACTACATCGACTCCTATGGCGCCGCCATGGCCATTGACCATGCGGGCCACGGCCTGGGCAGCCTGTTCTGCGGCAGCATCTTTCAGCGGTACTGGACCCAGGAGCTCAAGCAGGCCGAGGCCTACGACATATTGAAAATGTGCGTGGCCGAGATCCAAAAGCGTTTGGTCATCAATCTGCGTAACTTTGATGTTTACGTTGTGGACAGAAACGGAACCCGTCAACTGGAGTCGATCAATCCGGCATCCTTCAACGCCGAAATGCTTTGCCTTTCGCTTTCTAGTAGTCTTCAAAATTTGGGTAAAAAGTCTTTGAAGTAGATGTGGAATGTAAGCCGACATGATGTGTTTATTTTGTTTTACTTTGAAGGAAAAGGAGGGATTGGTTGATATTTGTACCTATAAGGTATTCTTTCGGGCAAGGGTTTCAAAAAAGGATATATGCCATGGAAATTCCGGGAGTATTTTTTAGGCTGAAGGTATCAGTTTTCATTGCCCAAATATATAAATATGCAGTCGTATTCTTTCTGACGTTCTAATGGGAGTTTTCTAAGGTCCTGTTTTATCAAAAGAGATCTGTCCTTGTATATACATTTGAGCACTTAAAGAACTCACATTGAATGCTGTTTAACTTTAATCGGTCAAAAGTTTTGGTCGGTTGAATCTCTGTGGGATTAGTTGTAGATGGAGCGGGCGTGGTCTGATGACTGAGAACAATCTATGGTTGGCTGCATTCATGTGTTAGCATATGTGGTGAGCCCGCCTGCCAGTGTGCGGATTTGTTTGTGCAACAATGGCTAGAGTTGCACCAGGGCATACTCAGACACATGCATGTTGTGGCACATGGTAACGTCAACTATTGCAAATCGGAAGCAGAAAAGCCAACATGTCTCTATTTCCCCATTTGAACACAGCAGTCAGTCATGCAGTCGGACAGACGGCAAAACTCATAAAAATGTGCACAGCTTGCAACAAAATGCAGTGGCAGCAACTTCAGGCTGCAGCGTGTTCCTGCGCCATCGAGTGTGGGCGTGGCTGGGCTGGCTGCGGCTGGTGCCGGCAATTGGCCGTCAGCGATTTTTATTTGTTTGCAGCCGTCGTTGCCATCACTAATTGGCCACACATGCCAAAGTGTCACTCGCCCGAAGTGAATCGCTGTGTGGAGCTCAGAAAAGAAAGACAGGCGAAAATAAAAAATAAACAAGTTTTCTAGCGAATAAAGCTGAATAGAGATACAATAAATATGTTAGCTGAAAACTTATATCAAATCGACCCACCTAATCAGCAAATATTTGAGCAGATGATTCAAGCATGTTGTCAGAAAACGGCAACAAAACAAGTTAAAACGGGTGTAATGCACTCCAGCACACTGTATAATTATACCTTACAACAGTGGAAAACAATATTTATTCCTATTGTTATTTTGGAAAGGTATCGATTTTCATAATTTGTCGTTGCAGGAGCTCTTTCGGCTTGATTATATAATATATAATATTATTTTAATTGTAAAAAACTAAAAAAAATCAAGTAAGAACGTTGCAGCCGGACGTAATCGACTACATAATACTCGTTCACAGTACGTAGTTATTATTGTTATTTTGCAAAAATAAAGAATTTGTAGTTTTGTAGGGGTGGAAGTGGGCGTGGCCAACATTTTCCGTTCGATCTTAAGAGGAGGTAACGTATGCGATTCTGAGGGGGTCAAATTTTTTGTCAGAAATCATGCAAAAATTTACAAAAATGTTGGCATGTAAAGCCCTCGAAATCATAGCTCGCATATTTCAAACGCCCATAACTTTGTCAAAACTGAACCGATTTTCACGTCTGATGGCATTTTGTTCATGGTTTATCGTCTAGATTGATTCTGCATTTAAACTATATGCATTATTGAAAATAAATTTTTTTCCAATTTTTTGGGAAAAAAAGCATGTACCCCCCCTTACTCATTTTGAAAAAAATTTTTTTTTCAAAATTTAGAATCCGGAATTTCTATTTTTAATCAATTGCGGTGGTCACAATTAGTATCAAAAACAACATTAAAACCGATTCTGAGGGGGTCAAATTTTTTGTCAAAAATCATGCAAAAATTTACAAAAATTTTGACATGTAAAGCCCTCGGATCCATAGCTCGCATATTTCAAACGCGCATAACTTTGTCAAAACTGAACCGATTTTCACGTCTGATGGCATTTTGTTCATGGTTTATCGCGAAGATTGATTCTGTATTTAAACTATATTCATTATTGAAAATAATTTTTTTTCCAATTTTTTGGGAAAAAAAGCATGTACCCCCCCCTTACTCATTTTGGAAAAAATTTTTTTTTCAAAATTTAGAATCCGGAATTTCTATTTTTAATCAATTGCGGTGGTCACAATTAGTATAAAAAACAACATTAAAACCGATTCTGAGGGGGTCAAATTTTTTGTCAAAAATCATGCAAAAATTTACAAATATTTTGACATGTAAAGCCCTCGGATCCATAGCTCGCATATTTCAAACGGCCATAACTGTGTCAAAACTGAACCGATTTTCACGACTGATGGCATTTTTTTCATGGCTTGTCCTCTAGATTGATTCTGCATTTCAAATATCTGTGGCTTGGTGGTAAAATTGAATTGAAGTTGTATATATTCCAAATATGGAGCATTTAGCTCATAGGCTGTGGCAGATGTAGCCATTTGCGATTTTTTAAGGTGGAGGCACTGAGGGCGTTCTAATGGGCGTTATATTAAAGTTGCAATCTTTGAAGAGGACGGACATTTCACAAACCCAATATACTATTTTCACTTTCTGAAATCTTAAAATTAAATTTAATTTTGATTACTATTCTTCTTTCAGGTTGTCAAAATCTAAAAATGTTACTGACACCGACTGATACGCCTATCTAAAATAGTGGCTGGTATATATTTCCCGGATCTCCAGAAACAAACATACGTTGAAGCACCTCCCTACAATGTAAACAAATTTCAACTCGAGTCACTTGAGCCACTTCAGTTAAATTAATGCGTTTCTCGCACTTTGTGAAAAATACTTGTGTTCAAGGTAAAAACTTTTGGCTTCTGCTTGAACTACGCGCATAGATAATGCGCCTGTAACACCTCTTAGCCACCGTACACACACACACACACACACCCCACTTCTTCCCAGCCAGGACTCGCCAGCAATTTGTGACGTTTAAGGGCGCAACTTTGGAGGCAGCGACTTCTTGACAGGACATTAACTCGCACATGGATAAGTTGAAGTGGAAGACAGTGCGAACTGTCTAACTGTTTTGTATCTTGGTGTGTGTGTGTCTGCTTGTTTGTGTGTGTGTGTCATATGACTGCTCTGATGATGATTCATGATGATGATCTTTGCCTTTGCCATTGCTTGCAGTTTTTGCCTTGGCCATATTCCTTGTCATTTTTCACTCGCAAATGTCGTGTGTGGGGAGAATGGAGCGTGGAGGGGAGTGGGGCGGGTGCGTGCATACTACGGCTAAAGGCCTTGCCCGCCCTCGACCGGCCCGCCGGCCTCCTTTTTCGACAGCCTATTAGTTTTTATTATTTGTTGCAATTAGTTTACGGCCCTGACAGGGCCCCGGCTGAGGTCCGTTGTCTGTTGTGCGCGGCTCGGCTCGACTCGGCTCGGCTTTTATGACACTTTTGTGCGCATTTTTCAACGGAATGAGCGTCATCTGTTGCCGCTGGGCTGCTGTTTTTCTCGCTGGCATTGGCAAAAACCAAACAACAACAAGCAGAACAACAACACCAATGACAATAAGTGCGAGCTGCCTGATATCTATGATAAATTATGGCCAAAAGTCAAAGTCATCAATCAGCAGGCCATGTTTTATTTGCCGCTCGTGGCCATTTGCCATTCGTACTGTGGAGAACGCTTAACTTGGCCAACTCTCACCCTCTCCAAGGCCTTAACTAAAGCGGCAAGACAGTGTACGTCTGCTAGCCAAAAGGATTAAATATAAATCGCAAGTGCGTTGTGTTACTCAGGTGTCGCACATTTCGATTTAATTTTCATTAAAATTCAGGCATAAAATATGCAAAAGGTAAACTGCGGCAACCGACCGACCACCTCTTACCCTTTGTCCTGACCAAAGCCCATTAAAATTCCTTAAAGACCAGGCCAGAACTCACCTTGGCTCGACTCCTTTTCATTTTCGAGTGCTTATTAATATTGCAAAGGACCAGAGCCAGGATTTGCGGACATTATGATGCGGTGACTGCGAATTTATGCGACTCGTTGCTGCCCTCCTACCGCCCTCCTACCAGCAGCTG
The DNA here is from genome assembly GCA_035043565.1 of Drosophila robusta. Lineage (NCBI taxonomy): Eukaryota > Metazoa > Arthropoda > Insecta > Diptera > Drosophilidae > Drosophila > Drosophila robusta. The sequence continues at coordinate 1,896,182 of JAWNMW010000583.1, read as the reverse complement.
TAACATTTTCTCATTCTGTCCTATCTGTATATATATTTCTCAGCTCCTTTGCCATTTTAATTATGCATTTTTATCTGGCAACAGCTTCCGAGTGGCCCGAGCAAAAACATTTTGGCAGCTATTTTTGCCACTTAGCTATATCAACAGCAATCTATTGCATTAACAACTCTTCAAAGCCTTCCCACATGTCGTATGCGCAATTTGTGAAATGCGCTCCCAGCGCACTGCATTGATCAGCTCTGAACAGCTCTCGAGTTGAGTGAGCGTCCTCGTCTGTGCTTGGCACTTGTGCAATACCTCCTCCACCACATCTACGAATGCCACTTTCGATGAGATTGACAAGGGGTTGGGGGAGGGGGTGGGGCAGCTGCCACCCGTCTATTTGTAGACGAAAACTCCTTGCCAGGCTTTGGTGATGTCAGCCGCAGTTCGCTAACACTTACAATTAGTAAGCAAGCTTTAAATTGGGCGAGAAATAAGTTCAGTGTTAGAAGTTATTTTTCGGATTATTGTAGTAAGGAATTTTACAATATCATACAATTACTCTTCAATCAAAAATGTGATAAAAGAAACAGAAAATGTTTTATTAAATTACAGAAAATAATAAATTTATTTAAACTTCACTTTTTGAATTTCAATCTAATGAATAGACATTGTTATTTTTGACGATTTTGGTTTTTATATAATATTTCCTGGTAAAATTCACCATTAGAGATATATCATACGCTGATCAAGCCGACTTGTGATTTTGGTTTGGAGATTGCCACTCAAGAAATCGCTTCTATTATTTTACCCCATACCCTGCTCACGTACTTGAATCAAGCTTTAAAATAAATTGAAACCTTTTTAGCTCAACACCTACGCAGTTTCCCTTTACTGGGCCACCCTGTGGTCCCTGCAGGCAGGTGGCGCATGTTTTAGATATGCAATGCGGATGCCTTTGGGAAATTAACGGTACATTTTAACGGCGACGTCATCGCTCGCTTAAATGTCTTTCATTGTGGCAAGACTTCAGGGAGCGTTGCGCAATCAGCAGAATTTGCACATTTTTAAGGTGTGCGCCGTAAACGGGAAATTGGATGTCTAGACGTGGGTAGGGGAAAAGTAAAGGCAAACCGAAAAAAGTAAAGGCAGTCACGAAAAATTAGGGTCTTTAATCGGGATACGAACGATCGGGATCAGATGGAGTTGTTTTTGCTCTTTGGGTTATCGCTCAAAAGCACCAAAGCTTAGTTTTGTTTGACTTTCCTTAGGTTTTTTTTACCGATCTAACATTTTGGCTTTCAACTTTCAGTTGCACCTTGACTAATTTTGTCTATCAATGTAGTTAAGATCGGTTGTAAGTCCAAAAATTAGCGAATGCTCCGTTTGCGATTGGTTTTCCTTTCGTGCACCAGGTTTTGGTTTGTAGTTTGATTTCTTATATGTTTTAATATTTAGAACAATACAATTAAATTTATAGCAAAACATCTCTCACATTTTCGAACGTTTTCAATGCTGCTTCTTAAATCAGATAATATAAAGTATAAAGTAAAAATTGTTGTTGATTACCAAGAAATTTGGTATTCACTTGCCTCAACTGGATGCTGAATTCGACTTTCGATACTCCCACGCATTTTGCATGCTCTATTAAATGTTTAACTGTGTATGGCAACTTTTTTTTAAGAAGAATATATCGCATTAAATGGCAGATTTAAATTGCGTTATTCGTCGAACAGCACTTAAATGTGTCATGTAAATGTGAAGTTGAAAATTACATCATGTTGCGCCCGGCCAGAGCCGATAAACAGCCTATAAATCACTCACTTTGATCTCATCGATATTTCCCCATTGTAACAAATTTTATTTCGCTGCATTTTACTGCACATAAATCAAGTGCAGGGTAGCAGCGGGGGTGTGTAACCGAATCAGCCAACTTGCAACAATGCCAGCTTTAAATACCAACGGCGGCATAATTTATGATAGTACGCGGATTCCACAGAGTCGCATCGACCGGAGACAGATGTGACATCAACAATGACCAGACCTTTGCGCTTGAATAGAGTGTCGAATTCTGACAGGGCTCTCGGAACGCGACAACATCTATCACGGGTAAAATTGTTCAGTTAACAAATAAAGTTATACCAAATTTCGGAAGCTTCCCAATCGCGTATTTTAAAATTTAAAATCTTTGAAAATTCTTCAGCATTTAGAGCTTACAAATATTTAATAAGCTATAGTATTTAATAAATATAAACTCCAAGTTATATTTACCACTCTTAGTGGCAATAGTGTATGCAAGTTCGCAGTTTTATTTTGATAGGTCCCAGCCAGGATTATACTCTATCATTTACTTTACTCTTACTTTAAAGAAAATATTTAATAACAACTCTTAACTATAAGAAAAGTCTTTTTTGTTGTTATGTGTTTCTTCAATCGGATGTTCCAATACTTCAAGCAAGTTGGCAGCTCTTTCATGGGCAGCAGCAATTACTTACATATGTATGTGTAAATGGAAAATTCTATGTACTTCTTCTAGATTGCGTGCCAAGTGTGTGTGTGAAGAGTTGGAATAAAAAAGTTGCAGTTTAACTTTTCAGCATTTGTCAGAGAGTCAGAGGATTTGTTTGCCTTTGGGGGCTGGCCAAAGCCAACAATTTTGCTGGCTAGTCCGCTCCTGCAGTCGTAGTTCTGTTTTTGTTTGTTTGTTTATTTGCCGCACGCCCCACTATTTGTTTTCTTTACAATTTTGTAATTTCAAAGTTTTTCTATTGATTTCGTGGCACGCATGAACACCTTCAGCAACAGCGCCGATGACGACAGCAATTGCTATTACGAGTCCGGCGATTGGATGCGAACGGATGTGGATGCGGGCGATTCGCAGACGGCAAGTTGCAAAGTTCCCAGAGACACTGGGGCAGGAGACGGGGCACTCAATTTAAGTTGTGGGCAAGTGGGCTCTGGCTGCAGCTGCTGCTGCAGCTCCTTCGTGCTGACCATGCGTGGAAATACGCCATTTGATAGAAAACAAAAATGAAGCGACTCCATAAGATGAAGAGAGAAACTTTCTAATGCACTTAACACTGTATTTCGCTGCCAAAAACTGTCAGTGGCATTTTGCAACATTTATTAATATGTCAATCGGATGAACGTCTTATCCACAAACTACCACCCCCCACGTCGAGGCAAACGATAAATTTCCAACGAGTACGAGTACTCAGAAATAATACGCATGAATTGCATAAAATATATCTCATTTTAAGTCAAAAGCTCAAGCGCACATGATTACCTCAAATTGCTTAATTGTATAACTTAAAGCTAATAATAGTACTACATAGTTGAAAGATCTAAGCAAGAACTGTGTCAGATATACTTTGTATTCACTAAATGCTGTGAACTTTAAAGAAAAAACAATTCCTTTTTGTACTTTATACTTGACTAAATAAAATATATCATATATTTAGCTGTACTTGTTCCTATACTTACAGCCTATGAGCCAGCATATTAAAGCTTCAACCAATCAAATTTATATGACACTCAAAGCAAAGTGTGTACTTGTGTTTACCTATCTCAACGGTTGTGTTTTGTAATATTCTAATTGGCTTGGTGCCATTTTCAGCTCACAGCTCGACTCGTTGCAACTTTAATGCTCGGCGAGTGTTCATCAAATATTCCAACAAATTATAAAAGCAAAAGTCGCAGCACAAAACGATTACATGACTCGGGCCCCCAATGGAAATCAGCCACAGGGCCAACCAACTGCGGAATAATTCCTCGGAACGCTCGTCCCGCTGCCTAATGGCGATTAGGTAAATGAAAACATTGCGTGCCGGCGACATTTTATATGCGAGCGCTTGTCGGGCACAGGGCGCCGCTTTATTTCCTATATTTCATGCCTGCCTGCACTTATCTCCAATTGTTCATCACACCCACCCGGCAGTGGCACCCATTGGGTCAACTGGGACTGGGATTGGAACCGAAACTGGGGGCTGGCCAAATGTCATTTGAGTTGGCAGCGAGCTTCGATTCGACTTTACGTCCTAATTACTCGCACAACGCAAAAACACCACTCAAATTGGAATTAAAATGAGTGGGCAGCACCACCATCAACCACCGCGCAGTTGGCAGACCATGGGATTTACCCATGGTCGCGTTGGGTCACAGCTGGCGCCACAGTTTTTAATTACCGCCTACACAAAATTACCACTGCAGTCCAACCACGAAAAAATCTATTAATTGCCGACTGTGCGGGGTGTCGCTTGTAATGGCTTATAATCGATTGAAGCAGCGCCATTATGGGGCCCATTCTAAATTGCAATTTCGAATGTGACAAATGGCACTTAGTTGTTGTCAATGGTTAGGCGAGCGGAGTGTGGAAATATTTCTCTACATGTGTAAGTGCCCTTCATAACTGAATATAACGTAATTTCGACTGAAGGGAATTTTTGATCGTGACAAGATTTTGTTTAGCGTATCTCGGGTATTCCAATACAATTATCATTCGGCCACTTCCGCATATTACTCGCTCTGATTATAATAATGGGCCGTCATAGCACTGGCTACTAAGGCCTTCTTGGTATTTTTCTTTGCATTCATCATGATCTATGTTATCACTAGCCTATCTGAAAATCCCTAATTTTTAATTTTAAAGAACAATTACTTTTCTACTGAAAAGTTTGGCCACACCCGAAATATAAAATACACACCTGAATTTTAGGCAAAACCATTTTCTTATTTTGCAAATAAATGTTCTCAAATTTGCTATCTCATTTTTCGTACGAAATTAAGCCGATTTACAAGTTGAATGTCGGTATAGACATCGTCCCTACTCTAGAATAATTTGCGTTTGATTGTGTATATTAAGTGTTTAGTCCCCTATGCGAGCGTACTGACACATAATCAATTTTTGCATTTCTAACTCAGGTTGGCCGTAGTGAAATAGGTATAATTCACCATTTCAATGATTACCAGAAAATCAATCGATATCCAGCCGCATCAGTTTGGCTCTTGGGTTGCGGTCTGTTCCCTTTTCAAAGTGAACTTTCAATTAGAAACTGTTGCGTGTAGCAGTTGACCATCAAAATCAGTCTTGTATAAGAGACATTTCCCTCTCTGCCCCTCACCTCCTCTGCCCCCTGATGTCGTCCCTTTGTCTCCCTGTATCTCCACCAGCTTGGCCGGACTGAGGTTAGCTCGTTATTGTTGCCACTGGCTTCGCCGTCAATTGCAGCTGACTGCACCACAAAATTCAACGCAATTTGTAAAATGAAATCGATTCAATTGATTGTTGACTTCGCCAAACATACACACACACACACACATGTGTCATTGTGTGTCCCTTATAAAGCAAGGGATGGCATCCTGCAGGAAGCAAGTGCCAGCGACGGTGACAGGTATCTGAGGGGTGAATGTGTTCAGTGTTGTTGTCGTTGGCCGGCCTTCGTTTCCGTGTGTATTTGCGTGTGTGTGTGTGTGTGTGCTTTGCACTTTGCTTGATTAAATTTCAATATTTACTAAAATGTCGCTGAACTCTTTTTGACAGCTCTGTAAATTTCATAACCAGAATGGACATAAAATATGGTCAACAGTGTGTAAATTTGAACATGACAAGGACATAAAAGGACATAAGCGAAACGAACAGAGACCACACCATTTTTTTGTTTTTTTTTTGGTTTTTGTTTTCAATCGCAATTTGTTATAGTTTGTCATGGACGTGAACAGGAGTTTCGTTAAAGAACGGATCAAAAATTATGCGAATGTCAAATGCTAATGCAATTAATCAGATGTGACTTGAATTTATGACCTTTTAGAGAAAGTATAAATTAAAACATAATTTACTTTGATTCATATATTTTCTTCAGTTCTAAGATTTGTATTTAAATATATGTAACCGATTAAATTACTATGTTCCAATTCTAGACAAAACAATATGTAATTCAAACTTTCTTGACAGCAACATAATTAGCCACATGAGTTAAGGAAAAGATTCCCTAGTTGCTTACCAGAAAACCTATAGATATTTGTGTACACTTTTCAAGAAACGTTGACTTTACGCTCACTGTGACAGATAATATTTAAATTACACTTTTGTCGCTTTAAATTGGTTTCTCAAACAAAATAATTTTTTGAATAGATCAAAAATATGCAAATCTTGTTCCAACTAGCTCCCTAAATAAAGAAAGAAAACAACATATCATTAATCATGGATCATAATACAGATAGGTAAGTATTGTCATTCGATGCTATGAATTTTGTTCGACTAATCACACATTAGTGTGTGTGAGACAATTGGATCGATTATCGGGAATAATATTGGTGAAAAAACATCGGCTACTAGTCTAGTATATATTGATAATCCGAGCAATAGCGACGAAGATCAAAATGAAAATATTGGTGACCTATTCAAGATTGAGTTGCTTGAGAATCTAAATCTGGAGGGTATAAAAAAAAAGGAACAAAATGAAAATAGGAAAGATTTTGTTAGTGAAGACAGTCCTTGGTACGAAGAAGAGGAACCAATCCATAAATTTGGTAACGCTAAGCAAATCGAATCGGAATATATAAGCTTGGACTGGGACTTTAGTTTTTGTAATTCTAAAGATGAAGACGACTTAATTGGAGATTTTGTCAAAGTAAACTTTTCCAAGCCCGAAAATACAAAAGCGGCCGACATCTTCAAGCCTGATGTTGATTTATCGAAATTGCAAAACCTTTTTGGAACCCCCGAGATACTTTCCTTGAAAGAAAACCTCGAGCTTAATAATTTTGAATTTGAACAGGAAGATAGCATATGCACTGATATCCAACTCGATCAGACCAGAACTGATGGTTCTAAGGAAACACCCATAATACCCGACTTTGAAATTGATTATGATAACATTTATGAGAATCCCGCAAATGCGAGCGAGATTGAAAAGCACTTGCAGCTGCTCTACAGACCCTTCACCTGCCTCGTGGACGTCAATTGCACCTTCAGCCTGTACGAGCTGGCGATTCTGCTGGACGATGCCCGCTACGAGCCAGCTCAACATCCGGCATTGTTCGTGCGCCTACGTAACCCTAGTGCTGAGATTAAATTGTTCGCGGGTGGCAAAATTACCTCGACGGCCTTAACAGCTGATTCGGCGCGTACGGCACTGCTGAAGATGATCCAAATCGTCGAGGAGCTGGACTACAAGACGGACATCACACACTTCAGCAAGAACATCGTGCACGCCTCCTTATGCCTGCCCTTCAAAATCGATCTGGAAATGCTCAGCGAACTGCACAGCGAACAGGTGTCCGGCAATCGTGAGACGCGACCCTTCATAACGTACAAGATCGACGGCACCGCGATTCGATTTGCGGTATTTCCCAACGGCTTCGTGCTGGTGCTGCACTCCAAGCAGCACAGCGAGACGCGAGCGGCCATCGCGGGCTTCCTGCCGATCCTGGCGCAGTTTAAGAACGGCTATTTAACACCCACTGAGAAGTACGGCTCTCTGTGCGGCGACATCTCGTTCAAGCTGCTGTGGGAGCGCAAGCTCGAGGAGGATAAGGAGGGTGCTCTACTTTATTCGTGAGGCTCGCTGTTGCGATTTTGTTGTTTCTATATTTGTTGTTCTTTATTCGAAAATGCTGTGAACATTTGTCATAAACCAAACTTGTGTAGTACGTGCAGTGTTTACACTCTGAAGTTTGGGGCCCACTCGGCAACTTGTTTAAATACGTGATTTATTTACCATCCAGCTGCTGCTGCTGCTGCTGCTGATGCAGATGCTGCAGCGGGACTGGCGGTTTGTCTTGCTAGCTCGAAATAGGGCTATACACAAGTTGAAAGCCACGCCAAAGTTGCCAAACACAACCACGCACACACACACGCACACCCCCACAAATAGAAAAACAACATACAAATTGCAACAGAAGTTGCAACAACTGTAGCTGCAACAGGCGCATACATAAATAACGAAACATTCTGCGCTACACAACTTGAAGAAGATGTCACATTATGCGGGCACAAAACTTGCTCCAAATACGTTTTAGACGTGCTAAAAGCACCTACCGCTTGGCCATAACGAGCACAGAGCTCAAGCTCTGAGAGATATATTTAATAAGTGAGGTTAGGGAATTAAATATTTAGTATTTAAATGCTTAATTCATTTATGCTAAGATTCTGATCCAATTCATCTCTTAAATTAAATATAAAAGAGAGCATATTCAAGCTCCAGAGCTTCTAATATTTAATTTTGTGGCGAAGGATATTCAAATTGATATATGAACAATTTCCAACTATAAAAATAGTGGGCCATTCCTCACTTTACACAGCTTCTTTGTACATAAAAATAATGTTATATTATGTGCCAAATCACCATTCATGGGAAAAGCATTATTACATTTTCTAAACACAATTGACATTTTAGACCATTTTAGACCTACTAAAAATGGTAATGTTATGTTTCTGGGAAGATGTATGTAACAGCTAGAAGGAGGCGTCTCTCTCAATAAAGTATTTTTAATTTAGGTTAATTTAGGTTTAAATGTCACTGATGGAAAAATCGTTATGCTCACTTCGATTTACAGTACATATTTTTGAATTTTCATATTTTTAATAGGATATATAAATTCCAAATAAATGAAAAAGTGCTTTTATATACCAAAATATACCAAAGTAATCACAGTTTTTAATCTATTTATTTATATTTCATTTAATAATTCTCAATCAAACAGCCGTAAATCGATAAAATCATATTGTCGGAATATTTTGATAACACATTCGCATAGCATATATTCCAATTAGTTATGCCACTAAAACGTTGCTCTATATATGAATAGCTAATCTCAAGCTATAAGTATATATAATAAATATAGAAATCGAGCCGCTGAATTTCAAATATATTTATTTTGTGCTTATTAGCTTAGCAAGCAATGTGCGCCGCTTTTTATTGCTATTAACAAACATAAATAAATTGTAGATAAGTTTCAATTTGAAAATGTTCAACAATTGCATGCTATGCGGTCCGCTTTGGTATTAGTTTTGGTCATTAAATGTTGGCGAGTTGCCAACTTGCCGACAGTCCGACCGACCAAAAGTCCGACCATCGACGCCCATTTTAGTCGCATCATTTGGCGCCAGGCGTTCAAATAGAAATTGCAAAAAATAAAATTATTCTAGCATATCAGTTAAGCATTGCTGAACACGTACGACATTATGGCACATACGAGAGTGGAAAAAATATATATAATTCCTTTTCAGCCATTTTGCACAGAGGCCAAACAATGCATTGGGGCATGCCCCATATGTTGTTTCTGTTTTAAATTGCCTTTATAATGTTAAAAGGGACAAATTAAAACAACAGGCAAGATATACGAGTATGCGACATGCTGAAATTAAAATAATTGCATATTTTTATACTTTCCGATCCATATAGTAACAAGTTAGAACTTTTCGTAGGCTGCAACCGACCGCAAATACTCTATTTGAGTTTATATTTGCGACACAGATATTTGCGAGTATATATCGAAAGTTTAAGTTTTTGGAAGTATAGTAGAGAAGGTATATCAGGTATATCATTTTTTTAAATGATTGTTGGATATTTTAAGCAGGTGTGCGTGGCCACGAAAACATGTAAATAGGGCTCTTATAAGGACTTATAACTAGGAAAGCGACAACAGGAACCTGTTTTCTAAATACTAAATACTTAAGTAAATAAGTAATCAAATTAATATGTAGGACAGAGATACTCTCTGAGCAAATCATATAAAAGCAAAATGTAATAGAGAGAGATAGAGAAAGTGAGAAGCGAGGAAAATGAATGAATTAGTTCAATTTATTGTTTGTACAATGCTCATATGAACTAACAACATGAACGTTTGCCATGCGGTGTCACGTTTCAGATGAGTGAACGAGCCTTGGAAACAAGTGCGTAATATGAAAGGAACATGCTGTTCATACCAAATGCTTTTACTTGATATGTATAATATATGTATAGTATAACACTCAGAGAAAAAACCTTTTTCTAAATCCTAATTCGTATGGAACAGAATTTCCGCCGTTTTGTTATAAAAATGTCCAATACATTGCGTTTTTGACTATTTCTAATTTACTTTGTCTGATTTCTTAATGACAGTAAATTTTTAACATTAAGTTTTGTTTTCAAGTCAATTATAAAAATCTTCTCAAAATAATAACTGTGTTTTCGACGTAGGAAATTACTTAAATATATTTCATTATTTTTTTATCGTGTTTACATTTCCGTCTTGCAAAACATTTTAATTCAAGCAAAATGTTTTTTTGCTGTTTTTTTCTCTCAGTATATGTAGTTTATGTATCTGTGCTGCTTTTTGCAAACAGCCGAAGGGCTGTGACCAGGGCTAAAACGCCAAAAAGTTGTTTCAATTTAATTTGACTTTGATCGCCAGCTGACGCAGTTGGTGTCATCCCCATGTCATGTATTGTTCCCCCGGCATGCACATGGAAATCAGCCATATAAGAAGAAGCATCTCTCATTTCGTTTATGGATGTGCTCGAGCATCAGCGCAAGCTGTGCGCAAATAACAAACGACTCAAATATGACATTCAGACCATTTTGTATTTTCAATCAATGAAATTTATGAAAATTGTATTAACAGCAACGCGTTTTTATCGCAATATTTTTTATTGTTATTTTGCAGAAGTTTTCCCACTTTTTTTAGACACTAAAATATAATACTCTTTTACACTTGAGTTTGTTTATGGAAAATTTCATTTTTATAGCATTTCGTTTATGAAATACAACTGAAAAAAACAGTTTGTTTTTGCCCGAAACATGTTTTTTTTCTACTTCTCGAGTCTTTAAAATGTAAATACACAAACACAAAGTTGTGTATCTGTCGAATGTGGGTTGTGTTTTATTGCCAAAAGTGCTGTGAAGTAGCTGAAGACTTCATAAATCACAAAAGTTTGTTTGGCCATGAAAAGGCTTAAGGGTTTATCAAAATGAAAATTTATTGGTGCTCAAATACTTGGAATTTTAGATTTATGTATTTTCGTTTCCCTTGTCACAAGCCGTAAGGAATACGCATAATATCGATATCCTGCCACATAAAAACAACCGTTAAGCTCGAGAGAAATAACTGGGAGCGAAACAAAAATCACAGTTTTGCACAGTTTCCCTTATAATATGAACACATTCCTTTCCCATCGAAAGCAGCAGAAAATTGCTGTTAATTTCAATTTACGACACAATTTTGAACTGCTTCAGTACAGGGCAATTTGGCCAGGTAAACGATAGCAATTACACGTTTTCATTACAATTAAATCCAATTGCAGGTCAGTTATGTTGCACCAATATAAACGCAAGCAACTAAGTCTGTACACTTAGAGACAAAATTTGATTTTTAATATTACAAGAGCATTTCTTGAATACTCTTAATTTTAATGCTCTTGAAGTCTCAATCGAATGTTAATGTTAAAAACAATGTTGTCAACATAATTATCCAATTATCCACCTTGGCTGGATTTTTACAATCTTGATTTATGTATAAATTTTAGTTTTGTGTGTATGTGTGTATGATGTATAACTTATATATTATATTATTTTTAAATGCCATTTTACACCTGGTTAGAGGGTATCTCCTGTTCGATATCCTCAAAGATTGTACTCTTTGTTGCTTTCGGCATCATTTTTCAAAGCGACTGAGTTTCCTGCAGCATTTCCGTTGCCAACTGAAGCAGCTGGCATTAATTTTCATTTAAATTCCGCTTGTTAAATATGCAAAACTCTCTTTGTGGTCCACTCGGGCAGTACGGAATCTGACCAATCTCTGGCAGTTGTCTGTTAACGAACCAGTTGCCATTTTGAGATGTTCTTATTAAAATTGCAATACTCCATTTTCGACACGTTGCCGAGTGTGTGATGTGAAACCTTTGCGGCTTTGCCCAAAACCTCTCACAAAGCTGCAGTTGCCAACCTTTTTCTGCATCTTTCTAGAACTGTTGCAATATTTGTGGCCACGAGCCACGTTGTCGGTAAATAAAAAGCTTTATGGACTGAGAAGAGCATCTCAGACGACAAATTTACCATTAAATAAGGCAAGTTAAACGAAATTATAACCGAGTGCATTTTTATATACTATTTTTTTATACCCTGTACCCACAGAAAATTCTGGGAGGGGTATTAAAGATCCCATGATCCCCATTTGCTTCCATTTAGAAGTATTGTACTCAATAGGAGTATGATATCTCTAGATTTATAATAAAACGAATTTTAATCCATTTTCAATGAATTTCCCTGCATAAAATAAATTGTTGTTTTTACTGTTCCTAGTTAGCTAGATCCAGACTTTATGAAGAATACCAATTTGTATTTTAAATTTAATGTCCGCAAACATACTTTTATCTATTTTTCAAATTTCATAAAGATTGGAATAAGACCACGTTTGTTGAAAAGTACAGGGTATCTTTTAGTCACATTCTTAGTTGATCTGTTCCATTCTATGAATAAATACTCCCAGCTGCTTTATAAGTATTTGAGAATTATGCATTTTGAGCGCACTTATAAATGCAGGGGGTGTCTTGGGTGTCGACCACAAGAGCCATGCCAACAGTTCAACCTAATCTTCAAAGCAACCACAACCCTTTTTAGTTACCATCCAAAAAGAGAAAAAAGTGGATAATTTTTAGCTTTGAACGCAAATTCCCCCTCCGGCTAGAATACATAATTCATAAACCGGCAGCCATTTGAACTGCGCCCACAACGCTTCTCCACAGAGGAAAGTGAGCGATAGACAAAGACAGATAGATGCCGTGGGTGAAAGAGTGAGAGCCAACTTTGACGGTTCAACTTTATAATCGGATTCCACAGCTCGATTGCCAGCACATCAGCATCGGTACTTTCTCAGTGGTTTGCTAAGAAATTTCGACTAACTTCGACTGCTTCGGGCCATGAAGTTTGCCTATCCCTATCCCACAATTTGAAAGGGATAAATTTGGCACTGTTTACCCTAACCCTTCGATCAGATCAGGACTATTTAATGCAAAGCAGAAGTTAAATCAAAGCAAAGCACGTATATAAACTTAAATCTGACGAATTTACAAATTATCCTGACAACGGGCATTTGGCGCCCAACGTGAGACAGCAAATTAACATGTAACTATGAAGTCCAATTATTCTAAATATCCATTGACAAAAGCATTTATCCTGTCATTAAACTAATGGATTATTTGATGGATTGGTTTACTAAAACCCCGATTGAAAATATTTTAGTCTTGAATATAATTTAGTTCAACTCGGCACAGTGTCGACTCAAAGCTCTGAAGTTGCGGCATGAATTCGCTGGAGTGTGTGACTGCGCGCTGCCTGTTGGGCATCTACTGGGGCATGGGCCTGTTGCCTCTGCCGCTGAGCTCCGAGGGATTGTGGCTACTACTCGCAGTGCTTATACGCTGCATCTGGCTTGGCTACTATCTGCTGATGCTGTGGACCGGTGTCTCCTATTTCTTAAGAGATGACGGCCTAAGTATCAGCTATATCACGGGCTCATCTCTCTACTTGGGCTACTCATTGCTGGGCCTGCTGATTCAACTGGAGAGCGTGTTCAAGCATCGAACCTACGTACGCCTGGAGGATTTGCGCTTTCAGCTCCAGCTGCAGATGCAGCGTCTGGGCATGTCGCGAAGCTGTCCCCGGGCCTGGCGTGTGATGCTGCTGCTGGGCACTCAGATTGGCAGCGACATTGCCAAGACCTGGGCCAATGCCCATTACAGCATATCGCCGGTGCACATAAGCTCCATGCCACAGAAGTGGCTGCTGCGCTTCCGCTACGTCCAGCTGCTGTGGCTGGTCACCGAGCTGAACCGACGCACCCTCCAACTGCGCCACTCGCTCCTCAGCCTGGCCGCTGGCAACGACCTCTGGCAGCCCTACGGCCTGCACGACTGGAAGCAGCTGCAGACGCTGCGTGTCAGCTACGATCGCATTTACGAGTGCTACGAGGCGTTCAGCGACTGCTACGGCTGGGGCATGCTGGGCCTGCAGATGATGTGCGGCCTGGAGTTCGTGTCCAATGCCTACTGGATCATCACCGAGGCCTACATGACACAGCGGCTCTACATGGTCGTCTTCAATGCCAACACCTGCTTCGCCATGGGCACCCTCATCATTGCGCTCTTCTGGTACGGCGACGCGAGTACCGAAAATGTGAGTATTCGATGTTGGTAGAGGATAAAGTTATTCGTGTCCTGGTAATGTCCGACCCCCTACGTGACAATTCTGGTATTTATGGCATGTGAGCGAAAATTTACTTTTTTTCACCCAGCCAAAATTCCTCCTCCAAAGAATGAAAAAAGTTAAGCTGAAATTAAGTTCGAATAAACACGAATGAAATATTCGCGATTCTTAAAATACTTGATATAAGTCCGAACTACTGGGAATGAGTCCAAAAAATCTTAAGTCCAGTACAAAAAATCTTAATATGAATGAAAAGAATCCTGAATGAAGTAAAATTCACAATTTACTAATCAGCACGAAACTTCTAGATTCCTCCACACTAAAAAATTTAAAAAAAGTTGTTTAACGCCAACTTAGAAACCCTGTTTATGGTATTTTAACTTAGGAGTTCTCGTATAAAAGTATATTCATTAGTATAAATTGCTTTTTACTTCATATTTCTTTGTTACCTTCCTTTGTTACCATGCCAAGTATGGTATAATCTATATTCCTTTCTTAAGTTTCCCCGCAATTAACCCGATAATCACTGCACGAACCTGGAAATGAGTTCAGTAATTGTGACAGTGATGAATTGTTTGATACGTGGGTGCGACTGACAATGCTGGAGCTCAATCTTGCTGTACGCACTTGGCTCCCAGTAAGTTAGTGGCCATGCAGCTGTCCAGGGAGCTGATTATTGCGAGGGAGCTCTACCACCTGGCGCTGTGTTTGTTTGGGGTTCGGTGGAATGTGCGACTACATCGATTGCAGTTCGTTCCGTTTTGCTTTTGGTTCGCGTGGTTTGCCATCATTTGGACGGGGTCCGTAAAATATTTGGCATACTTTTCGCACTGCAAACTCGAGTGTCTGATCACACTGGCGATGTTCGTGACGCTGACCGTGGCGCATGGCATCATTTTGCTGGACACCTTTCTGCACCGTCGAACGCATCGTCAGCTCGAGCTGCAATTGGATGGGGAAAGTCTGGGAGAGCGGAGTCATCGAAATGTGCTGCTTTATGTGTCTAGCGTCTTTGTGCCCTTCTTCGTGGTGCAGAGCCTGATCGTCTGGTCCAGGATGGGCCTCAAGACAGAGTGGTACACGCCCTTCTTCTGGTTCACCACGCCCAGCTCCTGGGGTGTCCAGCTAAAGCTCATTGCCTTCCTCTCCGAGGCCTTGGTGGCCAATGAGCGCGTCCTCTGCATGCGGCACAGCTTGCGGCTAATAGCCAGACAGCCCAGTCGCTGCAGACAGGCCCCAGATGTGCATCAAGTGATTCAGTTCAAGCTGCACTACAGCCAGCTGCATCAACTCTTCGCGCAGCTGAATTTGGTTTACGGCACCAGTCTGCTCATCATTTTCATAGTGCTGTTCTTCGACTTTTTGTTTAACTCCTTTTGGCTGGCTAGGCACACATTGACCCGGTTCCAAAATCCTGTCTACATATACCACTATTTGGGATTTCTACTCAACCTGGGACTGCTGCTCTCCGTGACCTGTTGGCACTGCCAGCAAAGCTTTAATTACGTGAGACATAACGTCACATAGGTCTATATAGTTCCCTCACATTTTGTATTATAGAGTCGCCAGATCGGCTGCCTCATCCCCAAGCTGGTGCGGCCCATGGCCAGCAAGCGCTACAACGACTTGGTCAGCGAATTCCTGCTGCAGACGTTGCATCAGCGATTTGTCGTGACCGCCAAGGACTTCTTTAGCCTCAATCTGAGTCTCCTGAGCAGTGTTGGTTCAACAACTAGCTGGGTCGGAGGGAACAGCTTCTGAAACTAAGTGTGTCTTCCTTTCTTGCAGATGTTTGCCGCTGTGGTTACTTATCTGGTCATCCTCATACAGTTCATGTTCGCCGAGAAAAGTGCCCAGGCTGCAGCCACGCTGGGAAAACCTTCACCCGATGAATAGAAACGAAATGATTAAGAGTGCGCGACTAGCAGATACTCTGTAACCAGATACGAATACGCCTTTAAGCGACTCCGATTTAAATAAACTTCATTTTATACAGAAAAGCAACTGGGAAAGAAAATCAAAGTATTTTCCTTACAGCTGAAATTTTAATCCTCAGTTTAAATACTCAATCTTGTTAGGTGTCGGAAAAAAATAAGTTTACTTTATTTCACTTTATATTGAGGAAGTCATTCACAATTGAATAATAATTTTAAGTAGAGAGACACAGATGGAACAGCATACCTGGATATGATGTTATATATTAATGGGATTTGCATCCTTCTGCCAGTTAAATATAATATATTTGCACAACTTTGTACACGCACTTTGACAATCTTTAATCGGTACAGGGTATCATACAATAATACAATTAAATAAACACCATGTGAAGTATTCGATGAACCATTTAATTCTGATATCAAACGAAAAAGCAAACTCTTTTCTCTTTACGATCTAGGACTAGACACATCTGCCAAAGGCCAAAAGGTAGGGTATCTGCTGACATAGCTACCACGTGCGCCCCAATTATTTATGCCGCCCACAAAACGTTTTTGGGTCGGGACGTCTCGAGTAGAGTTCCCACATGGAACTTAGACAACATCAAGTTTAGTTATTCTTAAGCAGACAAAACTACTTCACGCATATTAAACTGGCATTTCACAGGCAGAAGAACTTTTTCTAATATGCAAATTCATGCCGAATCCTTGTGCATACCACAGAAAGGATAAAGTAGCGCCAGCAGCAGGAGCACATCCTTGAATTAACACGTGCGAGTTCGCATTAATTTGTAAACTGCTTGGGGGACCTACACCACGCTGGTTATCCTGCCAGTGTTTTATCAGTTCAGAGACTGCCAGATAGAGAGAGAGTGAGAGAGAGACGGAGAAAGAGAGAACAGAGCTCGAGAATAGTTTTTGTTGTTAGTTATGCAAATGCCGAGACATGTAAATATTATTTACCACATGGCCAGATGCTCCTAACTGTGCCGCCACTTCTCATCTTAATTAACATAGAACAACTAAAACACTCGATTTATAAATATTTATGAGCTTCAAGGATTAGTGCAGTAAACTATTTTTATATGCTGATCGTGAAAATGGAAAAAAAGAAACTAAAATGCTAATGAAGCTGGCAAAAGGTGGAAAATTCTTGGAATTAGATAAAATAGCTAAGTCACTGTTATAGTATAAAATTTAGAAACTTTTGGAGCTTGCATTGAACACATTGAAAGACAGGGAATAGGGTTCTCTGCAGGATGGCCAGGTCTCATATGTGTTTTGGCCAAGCTGCAATCTAGAAAGGACAGAGTTTTGAGAGTTTATTATATATATTATTAATGAGATGATGGCGAAATTGAAATTATGTAGCTGATTCCGTGTGACAGCCCTTCATTTCTATAAAGCTGTCTCTCCAGTCCTTCATGACCAGAGAAGTTTGCCTTCTCTCACAACTAAATTTAAAAAAATTAAAAAGCCAGCGAACCGACATTGCAAGTTTCCAGTCTCTCGCTTTTATAAAGTTAATTTACTAAATAATATTCTTTAATTTAAGCCTCTTTGCCTACCCAATCCAATTTGGGCTTAACATTTTTAAATTTTTAATTGAACAACTTTTGATTTAATATGTATTACCTTTGGGTTTTCATTTAAAATATTTTTTTATATATTTTAGGTTTTAATTAAATAAAACCGCCCTCGGTCGCAAATTTAATTATTTAAACATATTAGTAGTACAGTAATGAATTCATGATAACTGTCGCCGTCATGCTTTTAAATAAACAATAATAATAAATAAACTTAGGCTGCCAAAAAACAGTGAACTACAGCCAAGTGGATTTAGAAATAAGCCAAAAATATATTAAAGTTTTGAATAATGCATGCTGTACTATTGTAATTGTAATGTTTGGTTTATATAAATAAAATTGCTTTCAAATGAACGTAATCTAAAATCATGAAGTATTACTTAGGTTAAGTATTGTCACTCCAGTATAAGATGAAGCTGAAGTGTAAAGTAGGATTCAGGTTCTAATCCCCCAGTTGGCAAGGAGTTATATTTGTGGTATTTTAAATATGTTTGCTTCTCTGTAGGTCTTAGTTGAAATCCCGCCAATATTTTTATGCTTGCCACATTTTTGTTTCTAAATCTCGTATGTCAAGTTCACCCGACTAGAGACTAGAGATTAACAAGGTAGGCTTTAACTTTGTTGTCAAATTGTGACTGTCTTGCAAGTCATTGTTGCCTGTCAGTGTCCAAATATAGAAAAAATCGTTTAGCCACGAGCATAAATTTTTTTCTCTTGACCTAACTAATTTGTTTAAAGCAATATGAACCCTAGTTTTGAAGAGATGTGGAATGGTTCCAGTACCGTAAGTTTAAGTGATTTGTGGTAACTATGAAAGGTATGAAATAAACAGACCTCACGTTAGTTGGAAAGCACCGAAATGAATGAGAACGTTTTCGCATCGATGCAACCTTATCGCGTGCCCCTGGAGACATCGAAGGGCAGCGACGCACAAATGGTCGTGGCTTACAAGAAGGCCCACGCGTGGAACGCTTGCGAGGCGAGCAACGATATGGAGATGATCAGCTCGAAGACCATTTGCAGGAAGTGCATGTTGCACACGAAGGTCTGTCGCACATACGGCCACAACCTGAAGAAGCAGGAGTCGGAGCTGTACATGGCCAGGTCGCTTGCCAGGGATAGCTCCAGTCAAGCGAAGAAATAAGCAATTACATCGTTTACCTCAATGCGATTCTAATTTTATTTGTGCGCATTAAACTAGAAGTAGACTCTAAATAATCTTGGGCTGATTGATCACTCGCATGCGAGGGATTTTAGTGGGCGGTGCGCCATTGGCTCCGTCCGCCGTCTTTGCCTCCGTCTCGGCCAGGACCTGCTTCAGCTCGGCGTTGGCGCCCACCTGGCAGTTGCGCCACGGCGGCAGCAGGAGGCTCGTGGTGGCCGTGGGCGTGGAGAGCGGCTGTACGATGGGTTTGGTCAGCTGCAGCGGGCCGTACTGGAAGTCGTCGGTTTTCTCCATTTTGGCAATACGTATATCCTTGACGTCGATGCATTTCTTGTTGTTCAGATTGGCAAAGCGACGCGCCTCGACGATTTGGTTTCTGGCGAGGGCTAATCAGGAAGAGATATCATACAAGTACCGCTATTTTCAATATATAATCAGTATTTACTGCTTACTGTATGCTAAGTCCAATAGATAACGACGGACATCTGGCTCGGCCTGAGCGCTATAGCATTCCAGCACTTTGTCTATAAAGTTCAGATCTACTCCGAGGTTCAGATTAGCCTCAGTTAATTTGTATTTGCAATCCATTGCAACTTTCTTTTATTCAAGAAAAACTTTGACAAGCTGCAAACTGTACATAAAAGTGTGCCACAGAGTTATCGATAAGCGCACCCATTACTCAACACTAATCCAAATCAGTTTTGCAGCACTTGCAATTGAAATTCGTACATTTAGTTTTGAAATTTGAAAATATTTGCCCAGAGCAAAAGCTATTCAAGTTTTTGTGGTGGCAAGAGTTAAGGCTAATTGCTTTTAGAGAGACCGAATTATTAGCCAATCCAACTTTCGGGGCTAATAAAAAGTTGCGTGCATGTATGAATATTTGATTCATTTTACGAACCATTCAACTTTTTTGATGAATTTTCAATTTGAAGGCTTTGTCTTGCAGTTGGACCTTGCCCAACGCAACGATGAGGCGAATCATTTGGCAAAACTTTTTAAATATTCATAAAATTCCGGCAGACAACTTTCCACATTTAATTAGTCAAATGAACGAAAAGTTCAGTTCACTTCAGCTCAGTTTATGCAGACAATAGAGTTTAGCCCTTAGGCCCATAGATTTACTACTTATTCAGCAAAGGGCTCTGCTCAATTTTACGTTAAAATAGATTTGTAATTAATGCTCTAAGTAACCAACTAGTTTGCGTGTGTGAAGCCGTGCACTTTTCTGATTACAATACCCAGTGACAAAAATGGGCTAGTAAGGGAGTTCTTTCAGCATATTTATATATTCTATATTTAAATAATGATATATATATGCTAAAAATAATTTAATTTTCGTCAGTTAGGATCGGAAAATCTATCCTGCTTGAAACGCATTAAAAACTACAAATCAAAGGGTATTCGTCTGTGGTTTTCGTTTACACTTGTTCTTAACTTTAAAAATAAATACATTGATCAAATTTCTAAGACGAAGCTATGCTAATATATAATATAATTTAATATAATATAATATATCGTTTGATTTAATTAAAATTTTTTAAACATATAAGCATTTACAGAGTAGTCTACAGGGTATTCATAAGTCGCACACTCACGACGAGAGCACAATTTCTTCTTTACATTTACGTTCCGTGCCCGTACGTATGTATGCCATATAAGCCCGTTTGGGTTTATGGTCGGCAATCTATTGCCATTTGTAGGCTGGCAAATACGTTTTTGCGCCTCGTTCTGCCCATTTGCCATTTGCGTTGGCCGCAATGTGCGCAAGCGAAATCGAAGTTTTATGCTAATTTCTGCAACAGCATACAAACACACTCACACACACTCGCACACACAACAAATCGTCCATCTTCTGGCACTTTCCAGCATTCCATTTCGCTCTGACTGAATGGGCCTAGTGCCTTATCTGTTTGTCGGACGCCTGTCAACACAAGGCATTACAAGGCAATTACGAATTTGTTTATGGCACTGAAATCTGAATTTCCTGCTTGTCTAGTTTGCTCAAAGATCTCAACATTTTGCTCGAATGTGCCTAAAACAAGGACTATATTCACACACATTTTTTGTCAGCGCGTTCAGTGAAATTTTCCACTGTACACAATAATCTGACAACATTTAAAATACCAATATACGATACTCTATATAACGAGAAAAGCAATCGGTAAAAAAAGGTTTTTGTTAATAATTAGTTATAGATATTTAGCACACATATTTTATTTGTCTGCAAGGGTATCTAATCTTTGGCTAAGATAGTGATATTTTCTGCATTTGATATTTAAATAAATGAATACCGACTTAAGCTCAGTGTACAACAAATTGTTCTAGTTTATATAGATAAGTTAACCTAGCGCTGTACAGCACTGAAACTTTTAAACTTTTTCAATTTAAAATTTAATTCAAGCCCCCTAAAAGTTCAAGCTAATAGCATTCGACAAATAAAGAAATATTTTTGAATTTTAGCTAAAAAATTTAAGATAATTTCGAAACTCTATCAAAAATTGTAAAAAATAAAGATAATACAAAATCTGAAAGGAATGCATTCAATTTAGAAAGCCAATCGATCTAATCACTCCGCAAGGAAATCAGTTGACTTACATCCAAGTTTCTGTACAATATTGAGTCGTACATTCTGGGATTTGGCAGTGGATCACAAAGAGCAAATGTAATCAACAGCCGTAATCAAAACCCACACATATGTGCATGGCCACAATTTGTTGCACACAATTCAAGCCTAATAAATTGTAGACCCGCCCACAATCATCTTCTACTCTGGCACCTAGTCCCACGCCCACCCCAGCGCGCAAAGTGGAAAGGAGGAAGACGAGAGAAAAAAGTGCGTCACTTAAAAGTTTTGCACTCACTTGACCAGAAACTTTTATTTTCTGTTAGCAAATTTCCCACGGGTGCCCAAAAGCCAGTAACAAAATGAACAAGTATATATCTGTATATATACATATATAAAGAGCGACGAATAAAAGTTTTCGTGTCCACAAATTGAAAATATTTCACAGTCATATTTAATTTTAGTAGAGCTGCGACGGCGCAAATCTCAGAGGCAATCAAACAGTTTGAAAGCCGCATTTTGTTCAAATTCATTTGCTGCAATGTACGCAAGTATATAAATATATATATATATGTATAACTATTTCTTTCATGTTAGAATCTGTACTACAAACATAGATTTAATTAGATTCGTAAGTGATCGCCCTGTTCGTGGACTTGGCTTATATTTCAGGCTTCTTGACTTTGTCGTCTGCGAATTCAACGCAGCACAATAAAAATGTCAAAGTACGTACACAACTTTGCAAAAAAGCACAAAACAGCCATAGTGCTTATGGACTGCTCGACTAGAAAATACCCTGTTCTATGTTCTAAATTTATTCAGTTAAAAAGATTTTGTGTTCATTGTGATCAAGATAAAATATATGTTCACCAAAAATATTACTAAAAATAATCTACGACAACGGCTCTAATTCCTGTTGCGGGAAATAAAAAAATATTGAAGATTTTAGATCTACAAATACAAAGGTCTAGGGCTCACCATTAATATCTGTGTCCTTTTCTCACACTGTTCGCAATGTCTTAACAATTGCTCAATTTCATGCTACCCATTTGGACAGTTTTCATGAGTACAGGATGTGAAAAGAAAAAGGAAGTAATGAGCACATAGAGAAAGCAAAACTAAATAAATAATTCAGTATAAAATGTCAGGAGCATCAGGAGCGTTTGCCATGGCGACTAACAAGGAGAGTGTGACAGGGAATGGGCGAGGACTTCACGGCGTGGCCGAGGACGTAGGCGAGGACGTCTCACATTTTCAGCGGAAGTGGGAAGACAGCGACAAGGACGTCGAGGAGGCGGCAGATGCATTCAAGGAAGCAATTGTATTGTCTGACTGCTGTTTTCCACTTTAGTTTACCACGCCTTCCACCGACACACCACCCACCGCCCCACCCCCTGACCCCTTAACACCCTCGCACCGCCCCGCTGTGTGTAACTTGTTGACGTTGATAGTCGTACGTGCCGAAGGTGAATGGCATCTGTGGACGCGAAATTGAATTCGTGCCTGGCAAGTTTCACACAACTGAATTGAGTCACAGCGACGGAGCGTCAGGGATGTCCTGGCAGGTGTTACTCCTTACGGTCGGCTACTGTCCTGGCGCCTGTTCCTGGCTCTCGCTCTGGCTTTACCTGCTGACTTCGATATTTTGTCGCATTACGTTGACAATTTAGATGTTTGTCTCCGCGCATTCTCGCAGGATTCAATTTGGAAAATGCAGCCCGGAAAATTTGCAATGCGTATTGAGTCAGAGTAAGAGAAGAGGAAAACTGTGAATACTCCCCGCTGTCAAACAGACAAAAATGATTCGACTAACGCCCCCCACCCGGTCTCAGAGCCCAGTCCCCGAGCCCGGTCCTCGTTGCAGTCATTCATTAGAAGCCGTAATGTGCCACAGAGCCCAACAAAATCTGCCATATACCAAATATAAATTGCAACACTTTTTATTTTTTGTTTCACTCGAAAACTGTCACACGCTTGGCAGGCGCAAAGGGGTGATTTCACCCCCGCACCCGCATCGCAACCCCATGCCCTGGGAAGACTGTAATGTGACTGTCGCTGGCAGCACAAGCCCAACTGGCATTTCATTGTTGTGCTTTTTCCTCCCATTCTATTTTATATAATGTGTCTCGAAAATATATATATATATAAATATATGTGTGTGGTGTGTGTGTGCGTTCTATCAAAGCGCAGGAAACACGTGCGGGTAAAACATTTTTCAAGCTTTTAGCGCTGCATACAAATCAACCCCGAAAAACAAAACAAAAACCCAGCACGAAATGGGGAGGGGGACGCAAAACACGAACGAAATCCCATTCACAATAATTTGTTGAACTTCATAAGAACCAAAAGTGTTGGGAGGATAAGAAGCTTTCGTACTCAGCAATCTGTTGCATTATGATTACGCCAAAGTCGCTCATCTGAGAGATTCGCATACATATATGATAACAGTAATCACCAGGATTGAACAGGTGCGCAGCAAATGATGACGATGATGCACTGCATCACGTTAATAGATGGCAACTTCTGCGGAGAGTCTGATAAATCGTGACATAAAATTTCTCACACTTCGTTACAGCATAACCGTAAATTAAAGAACTCCGTTATAGAAGACTCAGGCAACAAAACTCAATTATGCCAATTGAATTCAATTTAGCTTCGCTATTGTCACGCACATCGCTCCCTTATTTTGAGATAAAGAAAATTTAACAGGAAACTAACTACCGACTATTTCTATACCGCTCACAGAGATATTACCTTATACAAATTTTAAAAATACAACTACCATTTTCAATACAACTATTATTTAAATTTTATGACTATTGTTAGTATAGGATAAAATATAAAGTGTCAAAATACTTTTTGTAAATATCACTGGCTAATATGGACATTGCCTAAAAATTTACAACCTCATTTTAGATTATTTTCTTTTAATTTTTTGGCCTCTAGCAACAACTTTGCATGACGTACCCTATTCAGAGAAAGGGTATGCTGATCGCTCAAAACTAAAAAATTATAAAAATTGGCGTATGTTTGTGACTTTGCAAAGCATAACAACAGTAGATAGTAGTAGATTTGGCGTTTTGTTTTCATTTTGTGTTTGCGTCTCAATCGTCACTCGGTCAAAATGTGCTATTGCAGCTAGTGCCTCTGAATTCCGCTCTTCTTAATACTCTCTGGTAATAACAGGAGGCGGGCACTGCGAAATAACAGAATTATAGCAAGAGGGGTGAGTTTTAACAGTCGGCATTAACATAACAGCGGATAAAACTTAACAGCTCAATTTGGGGTATGCGTGCGAAGCGTCTCAGCAATAAAAAGGCTTTTATGCTAGGAACAATTTATGTAGGCATTGAATGCTAACAATGCATACTTGTGAATTTCAATTAATTAAATTATTAAATTTTCATAGCCGTTTCCCCAGCTTTACCTCTGCAAGGAAGCAGAAGTTGTCAGGAGTCAAAACAACGCCAAACTGTTGCTCCTTTTAACAGCGCCGCGTATTCACCACGATAACAGCAGATGAGAGCAGGCGCCTGCGCGAAAGTTGTCGTGTCGATGTTACCAGCGAGTGGGCAAGAGGCGCGCTCTTGCTCTCTCGCGCTCGCTCATTGGCGGTCGTGGTGTGTGCGTGTGTGTGGGCACTGTGGGAGCCGATGTGCGTTAGCTACTCGTTACAGCTGTCGCCGCTGCTATTTATGCTCTCGTCGGCCACATCGCCGCCGCCGCCGCTATTGCCGCTGCCGCTGCCGCTGCTGCTGAGCCGCACTCAGTCTGCTTGTTACATTTGAATCGCATGGTGGACTCGGTCGGCTTCGTGTCTCGTGCGGGCCGGCAAACTGAGATTTTCGAAATACGAGTTTAGTGCACGTGTGTGCCACAAACGGACAGGGCAACGACTGACCCGACCAGCCCCCACCCCGCACCGCACAGCATTCATAACCATATTCCATTTGCTGTGCCCCGCTCCCGTTCCGCCTTCCCCTTCCCCTTCCCCGCTGCAATGTCCAAGTCGACGTCGTGTTGAAAGCGTCCAATGTAAATATGTGCGCACATGCAGTCACATAAATTAAATGCATTTAAATCCGCAAAAGATTCAAACTGAAGTCAAAATATTACAATAATTACACCACAATATTCTCATCACACACACAAACACACATGCATGCACGTATGTGCATATACAATATAGTGTGCTATATCAGGGAAATGTGCCGTGGCGACATCTGCTGGGCGACGAGTGTGTGAATTCCAATTTCCGCTCGAGACGCAGACTTTAAGCAGCCTCCGTCCGGTTTTCTGTTGTTTTTCGTGTTCTGTTCTGTTTTGAATTTCCATTGCGTCAATTTTAATTAAGTTGTTTCTTCAACGCAAAGTCCCAACAAGTTCGCGGTTCTTTTTAGAAACTTGAAAGCAACAAACTCAATCGAATGAGGTAAGTAAAAGTCAACTGCGGTCTATTCTGAAAGAAATGTTAGCTTGATGGAATGCTTTATAAGCCAATCAAATTTGGAAACTTCTGGCTTTGGTTGGTTCAAGAGGATTGACCTCGGGTTTGTAGGATGGTTTCGTCACGTTTATTGAGCAGATTAAAATGCTAAAATCTGAGCTACAATATTGTATTTATCCCTAATTTCCACACTTTTGAAGATAACTAGACTCAACAAAAATCATTGCTTAACTGAAAAATGTTGCCTATTTTTCAGCACTCCGATATGTGATATGTACTTTATGTTGATATGTTTTCTATCAAAAAGTTAAAAATGCAAAATTTAATAAGTACTACGAAATATGACTGAGAGTTACATATTTTACTCAAGCTGCAGAGCCAGCAAATTCTGGTAATATTTAAAGCTGGACTCGGTTATTTATCGCAGCGATAAACCAAACGAAGTTTCAATTTCCTTCTCAAAATATCCATACAAATGGCTATTGAAATGAAAAGCTAAGCCCTGTGCAGCTCATAAGATAAACAACAACAGATGCAATATTAAAATGGCAACTTTAACCTTGGCTATAACCCAAGCTGGCCAGTGGGCAGTGGCTGGAGGCTGGTTCGGTAAGGGGGGCATGCAACCGCATCAAGGCCACAGCCGTCAATGCACAAACATGGCCCCTTTATGGCATGTAGTGGCACGCCCAGTGTTTGTTATTTGTTATTTTTACTGTACACATGACAATAACGCCGCCGGCTGCCGTTGCAGGAACAGCTCAGCAGAGACGCCGCACGAACAGGAACCAGAGCCAGACCCAAGTCCACCCAATGAGAGCCGTACTGGCCAAGAGTAGTCGGCTTGTGGCAAGTGCAATAGTTTCGAGTGGTCGGGGCAACTTTTTCCATTATGAATGGTGCGGTTGCGCTTTTGCCCCATTCATTATTTACGAGTTTCGAGTGCAAACTTGTTTCGCTAGCAAACAAGTGGCGGCCAGAGAATTAGAAGCGCCGCTCGGCCGCTTAAAAAGAACGAATGCCGCTCTGAGACGCCACTTCAAAGCGTTTCTGCAGCTAAGTGCTAAAGTTTCCAACCATAAACCAAGACAAAAGCAAACGCCCACATTGAACTGAGAAAATGGACAATGCAAAAAAAAAAAACCAAAAATCAAAATTAAAAATAAAAAAAACAAAAACAAGGAAAACTAAATGAATAAATCCCATATCTACAATCGCTATGCGTGCTGTTTTGCTTCTCTGCAGTTTTTTGTATTTTCTGAATTATGTATTGATAAAATGCTTTCAAAGTTTTCAGGCTTGAAACGAACGAGCGCATTTATGCGTGTGCATAATTTTCAAAATCACTTGTGAAACAAAGTCGCAAGTTTTTCGGTAAGCACACACACAAACACATACAAACACACACACACTCATCAGACTTTAGGCTGTTGAAGGAAGCGTCCCCCCTTCAGTCCCCGGCACCGTCAGGACACAACTTCTCGTGCATGCAGCACATTCTCTGACATTGATAAATGATTTTCCTTCGCCCCCACATAAAGTTGGAGCAGAAGAAAACCGAAACAGTCGAACAGCGCTGCATTCTGGGCTCGAGGGGGACCGGGAATACCGGATGCATTCATGGCTAGAAAATTGTTGTTGTTCACTAAGCCGTGAACTCTGTAGCTCACTGGAAATTTGCCTAGCCGACTGAATTATCAGCAACAGCAGCATGCTCGACGCTGGTGACAGTAAAGCAGGAAAAACTGTGAAAATCATAAATAAAATATAGATACTGCCACGTCGTACGAAGCGGGCCAAATGTAATTATGCTCGTTGCAGCCAAAAAAGATACTTCAACACATTTCATTCACTTAAAAGTCGTTGGGAAACTAAGTTCGTCCAAGCGAATGCAAATGAAAAACCGCAACGCATGCTCAAGCCGAGTTTTCCACAGTCGCCAAGTTTCGAGTTTTCCTCTAGGCCAACATGTAATTAGAGCCCAAGCAATGCGCGCACTTGCCAAAAATGTTGTGGGCGCAGCGCTTTGATGAACACACACACACACACACACACACACTCGTGTATAGAGGTCTTTACATAAGTAGTTCGCAGTGCGAGTACAACTGTGAGAGACTGTGCAACAGTCAGCAGCTGGCCGGACCACAAAAGTTCAAGTTTGCTCAACTCCGAGGACGCCGCTTGTCTGCTGCTGAAGTCCTTGGAGTGGCTCTTGCCTGCCATAGGACGAACTTGTGTGTGTAAATTGGACGAATGTGCCGTTATGTGCCGATGTGTTGACATCCAAGTGCACAAAAACTGCAGAACTTTATTTGATGTCGTTGCGGAGACCGGAGCCGGAGTCCGGAGTCCGGAGACCGGAGACCAGCAACGGTCCTACGCCCCATCCCGTGGCCCAAGCCCCCGAAGTGCGGTCACAACAGACCGAGGGAGTGTTATGCAATTGGTTTCTACGCTATTTCTAGTTTCTGAAGATCTTTTAAAAAGTTAGTCACAAACAATCCCTGCGACAGATGACTGTGCGTGCAACTGCAGCTTCATTTAAAGCTGCCACGAAGTTTGGTTTTAAATCAATTACCATGTATGAAGTTTTATTTAATGTTGAAAATTATAAAATTGCACTGCTAGGCTTTAAATATATAAAATAAAACAAACTTGCAATGGCTTCAAGTGGCATTAATTTGTTTTAGTCGGTTGCTGGAGCTTAAAGATTAAAGTTGGATTATAATAATCTTGCGAGAGAACAGATGAATTAATTTAATATTAAATTGTAGTTAATTGATGGCGCTTTAAGCAGTCAGTGATATTAACTGATTGACTTTAGTTTGAAGCTCTCAGTTGCTTCAAGCTGTAGTTTATTGATAAAGCTTTCAATTTTAAATATCATTCAGTAAATAAATCTCTCGATCAAAAATAAATATATCAATTAGTCAGTTGATTGAGTTTTAGGTAAAATAGATAAATCAATGCATTAAGTCCCAATTAAGTTTTCAATCGAATTAAATATGAGAAAGTGTTACGATCACTTAATTACATTTCAGTTCTTGTTAATGTAAAAGAGTAGTAAGCTGAATAAATTTTGAACTTAAAAAAATCACTCAACAGGTTTTACAACAATCCACGAATTTATTTTATTGTCTAAGCTTTAAGTTTTGAGTGAGCTTAATAAAATCATATTAAAGTTTTAATGTGCTTTAACAGCTATTATTAAAATATTTAATGTATGTTCATTATCAATGAATCTTAAGATCACTCAAGTCATTTACTATTATTTTCATTTATTTCCTATTTCATAAGCTTGGTAAGAAGGTTCTTATGGTAATACGAACGACTTTATACTTGTGCACGCGTAATTAAACACACGTTCAATTTACGCTTCAATTGCTTAACAGTCAAAATGCAATTTACCATAGCAGCGCTGGTAATGTGGACGGTAGAAAGTCAATTTGTGCATTGACTTTTGAAAGGAGAGGAACAAGTTGATTAAGCGGCATTTGCAATATGAAAATGTTTCTTAAATTGAAAATTATAATTATTTATGGGGGGAGTGCTTTATAGAAAATGGTAAATTGAGCTG
The DNA here is from genome assembly GCA_035043565.1 of Drosophila robusta. Lineage (NCBI taxonomy): Eukaryota > Metazoa > Arthropoda > Insecta > Diptera > Drosophilidae > Drosophila > Drosophila robusta. The sequence continues at coordinate 1,866,742 of JAWNMW010000583.1, read as the reverse complement.
CGTATGCCGCGTGGTCGGTCAGTCATGTTGTTTGGCGAGCTCTTAAATATAAAACATTTAACGCACGCCTTTGTTGATGCCTCAACTCAACTCGACTCGACTCATTCGCTTCATTTGTGTGGCATGAATAAAGCCGTCGCATGCCGCTCACCACTTGCCGCCATTCATGGGTTCCATTGTGGGTTTTTCCATCATTTTGTGTTTTTGTTTTTTTCCATTCAAATAAGTAATGAAGTTCGCTTTTCAGCCTGTCTGCGTGCATGGGAGAGATCGCTGTTGCTTTGTTGTTGCTTTTATTGGATTTTATATTTTTATCGATGCACGTTAAATTTTATTGCAATTGTTATGCGCACATCTTTGCTGCATCGTGGTTTTTATATTTAATAAATTTAAATCACTTTATATGCGAGTTTTATGTGCGTTAATAATGCGCCACACATCAGACGGGCGGCGACAAGGGGTGGGCGGGCGAGCGGAAATGCGTTTTAACTTTTTCTCATTCACAATGAACCAAAATGGCGCTAGAGGATGAGAGAGCGGGTTGAATTTATTTGTTTCTGGCTTATATCAACTAACAAACTTTATGGCCACGTTAATGGTGTGCCGAAATTTAAAGTATCTTTCGAAGCGATAATACTTATATTCCTTTTATGATTATGCACTGAGTAAAAAGAGAAAAAAACAATAAAATATCTCATTTTGTGCAGAAAAAGTGACCAGTCATATAAGTTTCGGCATTGACTAACCTTGTTCAATATTTTCTTTTTATTTGTACTAAGCGAAATTTAGACTTTATGTGATATGCAAAATTCTTTCTTAAGTTTATCAAAATTGTGCAAATGTATTCAATATATATAAGTGTACTGTTAAGTGCGCTTTAAAAATTGATTCGTCCTAATTGCTTGTGCATCCACTCCCTACACAAATTTCTCCCCACAGCGAATCCAAGAGCACTCCCGCCCGACAATTCAGTGTAAATTAGAAAATGTCTCGAACAGCGAACCGCTGAGTGCTGCTGATATTTCAATATTTTATGCCATATTTCATGTTCAGAAATAATGATGCTAAAAATGAAAATAATAGGTACATATTGATGAAATTTAATATGTTGAGAAAAGCTCAATTTACGCAATGCCAGCACGGGAGAGAAGCAAAGCGGAAAACAACAACAAACAAGTGAAAACATTTTTGTTATTTCGCATCAAATTTCCAATTAAACAAAAATCCTCATTTATTTTTCGTTCCACTTTTGTGTTTTTTTTCTCTCTGCCCCCGTTTCGATGTGCAGTTGTGTGTGTGTACGCCATAACCAATGCTCTTATATAGTATATTATTTCGAGGTAATTATTTGTGGGCAGTTGATGTTCGATTTTCAGAATGTTACGTGGTGCATATTACTCGGCACGAACATCTAAGAAAATTATAAAAATAGTATTATGAATACACATATACAGTTGTTATAATATTCCAACACGATACCCAATTCCTAAAATTATTTTTTCTCACTGCAACTTACGTCTATATAAATATACTAAAGCTAAAGTTTTAAATAATGATTGACCAAAGATATTAAAATATAACTAGCGAATTGAAACGAGGGTGTTTTCCAGTCAAGTTCTCACGATTATACAACACTTATTTGTTCAATCTAATGAATATATTGTTTGCTAATATATACATTTTTATTTGATTGCAGTGCCAGCGCACATTAATTTATCGTTAAGCTATTTTGTACAATATATTTACGCTTTTTATATATACAGTGTACAAATATTTTTTAATTTTCCAGTTACTATTTGTTTAGCTTTCTATGCACGTAATTGAAATTGCGCCTAATTAGTGAAAGGCTTTCGCCTCATTTGGCCAACAAAGCGATATATCCTAACAGTGAGTTAGCGTGTGTCTGTGTGACTATATCCGTATCAGCGTGTGTATGTGTATCTGTGTCCGTGTCGTATGCCTGTGTATCTGCATCTATTGGCAGTCTATTGTGCGCTGTAGTGTTGTTTCTGCTTTTGTCAGAATGTCAACCGCCAAAATGCGTGCGTCTGACAGTTGGTAGGCCAAATGGCAGCGCATTTGTATCTGTATCTGTATCTCTATATACATATATATGTATCTGTATCTGTATCTGAAAGTGTGTGTGTGTGTGTATGTGGTCTCAGTCTGTGTTTTCTGTCTATTATGTGAAAATGCGCATGTGGCCTGTGGTGGCATATAAATGTCGTATTCAATAATACAAGAGACCCAAACGCACACATTTTAAAATCGACTTATATTTATATACACACGCACACACCCATTTCTGGATGAAGGCAAATTGGTAGGCCAAAAGCCCAAGAGTTGAGCGCGTGTCACGCACATCAGCACCCCCTACCCGCGACCCCGCACATAGAAATCAACCCGCCAATTGCTATGCGCATTTTTCTATTATTTATTATTTTATCGAGGAGCCTTAATGGTAAAGGGGCTGGCGGGGAGTGGACGAAACAAACGCGTTGACAGCTGCCATTGATTTCGTTTAGAGACGTTCAAAATTAGCCACGTTCTCGTTTTATTTGCATGCTGCATAAAAATAATACAGTTCGTTCGTTCGTTCATATGCGATATATTAATAATACATTTATATGGCACATCAATTGCGCATACGCCACTTGTGACACCCTGGGGAAACAGCTGCGAATTTTTGGAATATCGAAGTGAATTGCGTTGCGTGTTTAAGAGTTAAGTAGAAGTGCGAAGGAATTGTTATTTGATCAACTACTTTAACATAAAGGGTTGTGATATTGAAGGCAATTTTTAGATGGGCCGTACATAGCTACTTTTATACATGCTTTTTTATATTTTATATATATGAGAGCTATGGATTCGAGAGCTTTACATGTCAAAATTTTTGTCAATGCCCCTCAGAATCGGTTTTTGCTTTTTTTGCCGAAAAATTAAAAAAAAATTATTTTCAATAATGCATATATTTTAAATGCAGAATCAATCTACAAGATAAACTATGGCAAAAATGACATCAACCATGAAAATCAGTTCAGTTTTGACAAAGTTATGGGCGTTTGAAATATGCCAGCTATGGATCCGAGAGCTTTCCATGTCAAAATTTTTGTAAATTTTTGCATGATTTTTGACAAAAAATTTGACCACCTCAGAATCGGTTTTAATGTTGTTTTTTATACTAATTGTGACCACCACAATTGATTAAAAATACAAATTCCGGATTCTAAATTTTGAAAAAAAAATTTTTTCCAAAATGAGTAAGGGGGGGTACATGCTTTTTTCCCAAAAATTCCAAAAAAATTATTTTCAATAATGGATATATTTGAAATGCAGAATCAATCTAGATGATAAACCATGAACAGAATGCCATCAGACGGGAAAATCGGTTCAGTTTTGACAAAGTTATGGGCGTTTGAAATATGGGAGTGAACGAGTATTACGCAGTCGGTTACGTCCGACTGCAACGTTCTTGTTTAAATTGCTTTAACAGAAAAAAAATTTTGTGAGCTCTTAAATTAAATTAGCTTTTACACAAATATAAATGAATATCAATTTCTTCTTTATGCCTTAATAATAAAATATCAAACAATGTAATATAAATTGCGTTTATTTAATTCTTCTTTTCAGCGCGCAAACTTTTGATAAAAGGAAGGAGCGAATAAACAAAAATACCAAATATCGAAATATATAAAGTGCAATTTAATTAAACCTCAAAAGAATTCGCTTGATTAAAATTGTTGCCACGAAGTGAAGTGCATGCAAAAAAAAAGTATATTTATTATACTCGTGTGCAATGCGAGGCATGAAAACTCATACAATTTTCATAACTAGGTGGAAACTATAGGAAAATGCATTAATAAAATCATGTGTAAATATGACTGCAAATTGGATGAAACTGAAAACTGACCAGCGCTGTCACAACTACAACTACAGTTGCCGTAAATCTAGGTAGGACAACAATCCATGTATAGAATATTTTGTTACAATTAAATTAAGTGAGACGTGCGAGAGTGCGGCAAATTTAATAAAAGTAAAAAGCTTTTCTACACATTCAAAATATTTGGACAAGTTTTTCAATAATGCAATAAAGTTGGCAGTGGCCCCAAGGCACAAGGAGCCAGCCATGACGACAAGGACGACAAGGACACTGTTGATGAAACAAAAATATTGCCCACAATTTGTTAGGAACTCGCGATCGACTTTGGCCCCGCCATTTGCGGCTACTTGTTTATTTTCCGGGCAGAGCCAAGAGCGACAAGCGGCGAGAGCGGGCGACTTTTCAATAGACCAAAGCAACGGACAGTCTGCGCATAAACAAATAATAAAAGTAGAACTGAGCCACAGCTCGCGACCCTGGCAACGACCTTTGTAGCGGCTCATTTATCAATGCGCGGCACGAAAAAAAGAGCCAAGCGCCCGCAGGCCCACGGACTCCCCTTCCTAACCAGACCGAAAACAACTACCCGGAACATATGCCCCGAAAGACAGTCAAATCTGAGCAACGGCCGAAAAATACAAATTAAAGTTGTACAATGTACTTTAAGGCGCCAGCAACAACAAATCGAGTCAATCAACAGTGACAAAAATATATATATATATATAGCTGCCCAGCCTCAAACAAGATTTTTACAAGATTTACCTGACCGGCATAAGTAAGCAGGCTTCCAAATGGTGCTCCAATCGAATTCTAAACTGTCGTCCAAAAGCGATTTGGACACAATGCTTCAAGCATTGGGAAAAGTGAAACAACTAAAAGAACCAAAGGCAATGGCAAAAAGTCATCAATCGGCCCAAGCGCATTAAAAAACAGACATGTGTGTGTTCCAGAAATCAATTTCTGCGTTAGTTAGCAGCAGGGAAAATATAATCACGAATAAGACTTGGCTTAGACGTCTCAAGGCAAGTTCTGTGGAAGTTGCCAACACTTTATTAAATCAGTTTAATGCCTATTTTAAGCACTTTAATTTTAATACTCTTTAACGAAGTGAAATGAGTATATTGGGTTTGTGCAATATCTGTCTTGCTGTCGTTCTGTTCAAATGACAGCATCTTTATTGCCGCTATTACAGCTAGAGACTTTAAATGTGGAATACATACTATGATTAAATCTATTTATCTACCTCAGTTTTTTGATTTTATTTATATAGGGGCGGTAAAGCGCGAATATCAGACCCACTCTAAAGATCCTCCCTACAAATTATAAATGTTGTTATACTGTGAACGAGTATTGCGCAATCGGTTCCCTTATTCCTTTTTCTGGCTACAATCTTTTAATTGACAAAACTATGCAAAACAATAAATTTCAATTTGTTAGCCTTTACTTCAGTCTACATTTTTGTGAATTTCAGTACGTCGAATTATGTGTACGCATGTATTATTTTATTTTGTTATGATTTCTTTAATAATTTTATACAACCAGCCCAGGATAAGCATTCTGAAATACAGCTGTACACACATAGCTTAAAATGTACAGCTTTACAAAAATTATATGCTAGCTTTCTACTTTAACAAAATAAAAACTTTAATTGAGTTAGATTAATGTCGCTGGCTAATACTAGTCTTACTTGAATAATATTTTCCATTTAGACTGTTCAAGCAAAGTAACCTTAATTAAACCTAAGCCCTAACTGGCTGAAATCAACTTAAATTTCAATGCATATCTGATCGTGCTCTTCCCCAAAAGCGAAAAATATGCCACAACGTAGAGCTGTCGCAAGTGTATTGGCATTTGGGAACACATGCGAAAAGCTGTCATCAATGAAATCGATTAAGTTCGCATATCGTCGCCCCACACATTTTACAGGCAGGAGAAGCAACTCATTAAAAAGCATTAAACGGCAGGAGCGGAAGTCATTGGACTATCAGACGGAGACACGCTTCCGTTTTGCGCTTCACTACGGCCCGGCGCAGATTTACGGGCGAAAGTGCGTAAAACGTGGCCAACAACAGCAGCGGCAGGCGATTGTGTCCTTGAGTTTTTGTTTTCTTTTTTCGCATTCTTTTTATTTATATTTTTTTTTTTTTTGGGTACAAAGATTGTCACCGGGCCAATTGCAGGGAACGACAACTTCAAATGATTTATCGCCAGATAGTTGAGTTCAAAAGCGAAACGCAAAGGAGCGAAGGCAACTTTGCTGGGCGCACAAATATTTATTTATAAAATTGTTATCCTTGCCAACGACGAACCCAGACTCCGTTAATACCCCCGCCCGCTGACCCAACTCCTGCCCCGTGCGCTTTGTTTTGCTACAGCTTTTGCCACCATTCCTCGATGGCAGCCCGTGCCGCGTGCCTTGCTCATTGCCAGGCATTCGCTCATTTTCAAATCGGATTTTATCAACTGAATGCCATTCTTGTGCAAATATCTTATCTCTCGCTGGCGCACAGGATAATGGCAACTTTTTCTTAGCCCGCCATACTTGAAAATTTCAGTGTCCCTGTCTATCCTTCAGTCTCTCTCTTTCTCTCTCACTCTCTTGCTCACACTGTTCAGCTGAGCAGAGCTCAGCTCAGTTCAGCCTCATCTTGGCTCAGTTCATGCAGCTTTGTATGGCTTTGGAATTATTTTGAAAGCGGAAATTGATTTTCCTTTCTTATTGTGCACGACTTTTGTGTTGCTTTGCCGATTTCTTTCTTTCATTTTTTCATTTACCTCTCTCCCATTCCCCTCACTCACTTACCCTATTGGCACTGGCTTTACATACATATAAATAATCACATTCGTTTAAAGGGTATTTCTTGGTGTGGTGTAAGCTAAATCTGTGTTTTTCATTCTTGTTTGATTATTTAGCATTAGCACTGACATGAGGACAATACATATGACTGATTTTTCAATAAAATATCGTATTTTACAGCCTAGAAACGTTGATCTGCAAACTGCGAAAAGAGTAAAAATTGCATTGAATAAAGTTTTTCTTCTTTACCTTTTTTAAACGTACAGACATTTATATTTAAATTTTTGTTTTTAATTCCAGGACACTTCTCTCCTACAATTAGGAATTACAAAAATTTTTGATTCTCCACATTTTCTTTACAATATATTTTTAATGAATACGCTTTAAACTCAAACTATTTTTGTTTTATTTATTCAAGTTAGTTTTATTTTGCAAATAAAATTTGATACTTAAAACATGGAAATGTATTTACAAAGAAACCACTTTAAAAAAATAAATATCTTTTTCAAGCTAAATTCTATGTTTCCTTTAAAGTAAAGCGAAATCTTTTATGTGTTACATGATCTGACCCACTTTATGCACATTCGTTTTCACTGTTCCCTCCTGAGCCTAGGCCTCACCTCCTCTCAAAAAAAGCAGCCACGTTGGTCACGGGGTTGGGGTCGGGGTCGGAGTCGGTGCCGGTGCCGGGTCCTGTTTAGTCGCTTCTGACATTATGAATGATCAGCATAAATTTCGCGGACTCTCACGGGTTGCAGCTGCTGCTGCCGTGAAGGCGACTACGTGGGAGAAAAGCGAAAAAAAAATTACAAAGAGACAAACGCGTGCTATCAAGATAACCAGGAGAACAAACTGAAGGGCGGCTCAGAAATTCATTTCATTTCATTTCCTTTGTACGTGAGTGAAATTTTTTATGCAATTCCGTCTAATAATTCTTTCAGTTCTCGCTAACTGACTACCCAATCATTTTCTTAGTGTTTGTTAATGTGCCAAGCGAGGAAAATGTTACAATGTCTTGGTAGAGTTAATAAGTCTAACAAATAATTGTACATCTATTGTACATTGTAATGTGTAAAAAAACAACACACACAAACAATCCAAGTGAGCTTTATTTATCTTGCATGCGAAAACATCTTTCTTTTCAAGTATAACATTTCCCCAAATGAGAAAAAGTAATGAAAGAAAATATGCAACAAAGTAAAACAAACAAGCTCTCAACTAAAACTTATGATTCCTCAAAATAAAAGCAAATTTCCTGTTTCATTTCCGAATTTATTAGATTTTTGTGAAATTACCAGAAATTAAATTAGTTCAAACTATGTGGCTATAATTAAACTTTATTAAATTGAAAATAGGTAGTAATTTTTAAAAATTTTCTGTTCGTCTGTTTGTTCTTTTAAGCCTATTTACAAACTTATATTGATGTAAAATTACCAAAAAGAAAAACGAAACCCTCAAAACACACAACACAGCAAATTCTTCAGCCTCCTGAATGCCTTGTCGAATAATTCAGCTACAAACTGGCAATAGAGACGGAGAGCAAATGCCAAAAACTAAATTCAGTTTACATAATATAGCTCATAAAATATTTTTCGCCCTCGACCTCTCTGGCCCGGCCAACAGACAGCCCTCGGCAGAAAACTAGGCCACACTTCAATGCGCCTTGAAACACAGTTTAAGCATAAACAATAAAGAAAAGCGACGAACTTCAAGGAAATAAAAGTTGAAACTCGAAATATTTACATATGAAACGAAACCGCCCACTCGACACGAACAGACAGAATTGTGGTGGCAAATTTGGGGTTTTGAGGGGGAAGGCCTGGAAATTGGATACAAGCGACGAGGCTGAAAAAGGGGGAGCGGGCGGGGCAGGGGAGACAGCAGACTAAACAGCACTAAATTAATTCTGCACAATTTGCATTAAAATATGCAAATAAAAAAGTGTAAGAAGCAACGGGAAAAAACCAAGGAAACCCGCTTTCCCCTCCGAAGGCAACGTTTAAGCCAAAACTAAGCCTCACAGCCAAAGACAGGGCGAGAGACATATTCCCAGCCGTAAGCGTTAAGCATATGTGTGCTTGAGTGCCTGCCAGACAATGGATGGGGTCCTGGAGCCTTTTAAATTTCAAGTGTGCCCCGTTATGGCTTTAATGCGAAAAAACCCACAAGAGGGTTGGGCAGGCAGTAGCTCAGTTCGACTATCGGGTCTGGTTAGCTGGCGTTTCGATTATGAAAGTGCTGCCCCATTCCCAAACCAACACCCAGCGCCCACTCCCGCCCCCTCAGCATGAATCCCACGCGCAACCAGCCACAGCCCATTGCATGTGCAACAACAACAAGGACTTCACATTGGAGAATATTATGCCCAGGGGCAACAACAGAAATTCAGCTGGCTGCAAATTTGATTGTTCTTGGAGCAGCCGCGCCGCCAAGAAAACGTAGCCCCACCACGTGGCATGGGAAGGGAACTTTGGCGTCGGCATCCAATGAAGCATGAAACTTAAGCGCACTTGCAACATTTTTTTATATAATACCCTTGCACGGGGTTTTATAGTTTAAACATGTAATTTGTAACAAGCTTGAATCTTGATATGTCTCCCAGCTTTGCCAAATGCATCTTTACTTGGATGCCACTCGATCGGATCACTAAATCTCTAAAAACATATTTTAAAATGTATATTAACAAATTTTTCACTAATTGCGACCTTCGATACCTAAGACTTCCTTTTGCTCCCTTTTTTTAAATATTTTTAAATCTGTTCCATAATTTTTGATTGAGAGAAATTCTTTACCTAGAATTTCCAATTGACTTTAAACGTATATTAAGGACCATTGCGACGACAACAAAAACTTATGATTACATGATTTGAAGCTGCACTTGGAATGGATAAATTTAATTTTTCCTCCAGCTGACCGGACAACGCCGGGTCATAACTTTGTTTATAGCATCTTTCCTTTCCTACAATAATATCTAATCTATACATATTTTTGGATTGTTATTTTAAGGGTATATTATCTTCAGCACCTTACAAATGATTTTTCATTCTTATATGTATAGATGTCTTTTTTTTTGTATTTCTTCACTTGCGTTTCCTGTTCGCTTTTTTCCAGCGCTCTCTGTGCAGAAATATGTTAGCTGCGACTTTAGTAATCTGCTGCGACTGTGATAGTATGTGTTTGGGTGGGGGTGTACGTCCATATATCTAAGTATACACTTACACACACAACCAAGTGGCAATGCAGAAAAATGCGTGTACATTGCACAGTGAATACATACAGGGCAAAAAGATAAGTTAAAAAGCAGAAGTGTGAAGCGAGCAGCAGGCGAACTGCGAAATTTCAGTTACTTTCTAGAAATGGCGAAATGCGTTTTTTAAACTAAGCAACTAAACTTAGCAATTTATGAAAACAATGGCGGCATAAGAGTTTCAAAGTTTCAACTCAGCAGTATTCATTTTTTTATGTTTTCTAATAATTTCGTTGCATCAGGCTATAATATTTCGTTAGAATAAAGACTTTTATTTAAATATGTATATTATGTCTGAAGTAATAAAGAAAATTCAGGAGTAGTTTTGTATCCCTTTCCATAAAAGCTTTCTCGTACTGATCCCACTATTTATGCGTTATCTAAACGATGTCTTAAGCGTAGTTTTCCCTTAAAACTACGCTGGACCATGATAAACGCCATAAAACAAGCGAAACTTGTGCATTTTATAGGCCTTTTAATAACATTCGTGTACACTATTTAGAGTAAATGTATTGCCGAGAATGCGAGGCAATGCACCCATTAGGCCAACCGGTAAATGAGCATTGAAACAATTCATAAAACTACCCAAAAAGGCAATTTCATTCGCAACAGGCACGCGTAAGTGGACGCCACATACAAGTACTTTGGACTACGAACTACGGACTACGGACCGAGAGCTAATCCCGACCCTAGGGCACTTAGAGGCGCACTTCTAGGCGGGAGGCAACGTCGGCGCCAATGTAATGGGCGCGTCGGTTTGCGAATGGTGAAAACGTGTTTACGCTTTTATTATGTAAAAGAAGTCGGGCAGGAACCCCCATAAAAGGCAGGCAATTCCAGCTCCAACTCGAACTGTAGACCACACAAATCTGCGCCGGACACTCACACGCGCCGTAATGTATGCAAAGTAATTGTGCGCATTAAATGTTCTGTTCTGTTCAGCTCTATTGTGTTTTTTATACCCTTTACCGATGAATAGGTGCTGAACATTTGCGGACCTTGGTTAACTCTATAGCTTTCCTTTTGGATTCTGATTAAATGCCCAACTCACTATAAATTAAAAAAAAACAAAAATATTTAAATTTATTGGATGAAAATAAATGTTAAATCTGTAAAACTCCAAAGTAACAAAGTTAATTTTAGAAACAAATAATTAAAATATATTTCAAGAGCAGCACAAGGAACAGCAGTGTAGCTCCAAGTCGAGCACTCTCATCTGACGTATTCTTACTTGTTTTCTTATGAGTTCTTCAGACTTGCGGTTTTTCATTTACAACAAGAAACAATTAAGAAAAACAGAAATGAGGCGCGTATCATAAAATGAAAATTATGCAAATGCAAATTTTAAGGCAACAAAACCCCAAACAATATGAGAAAATTTGTAAAGTTGAGTGTGAGAAAAAACTGCAGGAGACTTGGTTGTGTTGCTTTTGCTATTGTTTGCGTACATTTCCCTATTCAGAGTATGCAAATCCCATAAAAACTCATTTTGAGCCAATTGAGCGGGTTGTTGTTGTTTGAGCTTGTTGCTTTTGTTGCTTGTTGCTTGTTGCTGTTGCTGTCGATTTTGTTGCTTGCAAGCAAACTGAAAATCAACATTGAAACTGACGTCGACGCCGCCTTTGCCCTGCTTGAACAACACTTCCCATTAATTAACTGAAAATTGGCTTGGTCTTGTTGTTGCCAGTTAAATGGAAAATGATAATCAAAATCAAAATGAAAACCAAATGGAAATGAATACAACACGAATTTATTCATTTGTAAAAATTGTTCAGCGTTGCAATCTACAAATGCAACAGAAACTCCAGCTGGAGAACGCATACATTGTTAACACGATTCGCTGCAGGGCAATGGATGTTGCCACAGATCCAAAATCCACATGGTGGTTCCCCCTCCTAACCCTTTTATTACCATTGCTATATGTACTGTTGGTTTTTAATTTTATAGCCAAACAACAAAATGCTTACAGATTTTGTTGTGAGCTCTCAGTTTTTATTTAAAATCGATTCTCAACACCGAATCTGCTCTTGAACTTCTGTTCAGCACCAGAAATTGTATACGAGTAACCAATATGCTATAATCCCGTTCAGTTTGTGGCTTTACAATTTAAGGAAAACACATACACATTTCAAATGTGGTCTAACCGAAAGGCCATAAAACCATTGAACTATTGCAATGTTAATCCCTCGATATGGTTATGCTAAGCTTAAGTTAGGAGAGGCTTCACAAACCAATTCACATACGAATTGAATAAAAGAGTTGCCAAATACATTTTTTTTATTTTCCGACAGCTTTTCGAAATTTAGTCAACAGTTTTTACAAACATAATTAAAAGCTCGTTACAAGCACAGTTTGATTAAAAGTACACAAGACGAATGTAGCTTTTTAAAGTCAATAATTTAACAAATGTGTATAAATATATTTCCACAAGTCTGTCTGTCGTTTACTCCACGTTGGGCGCAATGGCCAGCAGGTTTGATTCACATAGACTAGTGCGGTTTTACAAATCATTCTTGTCAGATTTTATTAAGTGTCTAACTCATATAAATACATTTCTTTTCATCACTCTCGTTTTTTAACTCCTGCCTAACCCACGTTGGGTGCCATGGCAATACAATGCTCCGAAAAATACGTTGAAGTATGTATTAGACTGTCAAACCTAATATTTCTGATTATTTAATGCCTTTTAGTTTCATTGCAACGATTTGCCACAAGAAAATTGTAACATGGCTAAGCCCAAAAATTAAACTCTGACTGGCTTTTCGAGTGCTGTAATAATGTTATATTTTTGGAACTGCACCAAGTCAAGCCATGGCTTAAGCCGTCTAAGCCAGCTACTTGCCACAGCAGCAAGGGCAGAAACAACAGGCGTCTTGTAAGTAAGCAGGCAACTATTTTCGAAGAAATACCCGTACAAATTTTCACAATTAATATGCACTTCCTGTGCAGACGACTTGCAGCCATTTTCTGAGTGCAGCCAGGCAACAAAAGTTGCACTAACAACAACAAACAATGCAGTTTATGTGTGTGGGTGTTGTCGGGCGGTGGGCGGTGGGCGTTGGGCGGTGCTCCCTTGCCAGCTGGGCTGACATTCTTCAAGGCACACACATGCTCAGCCCGCTCCATTCACATGTGAGTTCATTGCTGCCATTAATGAATACGTGTGCAGCAATAAAGCCATTTTTTATGTGCAAAAGTCACGTGAGAAACTATTTAGTACAGTTAAGTCACATGACGGCCCGAAGGAGCGGGCGCAGGAAGACGCAGACGGAGACGAGTCCGGTGCAACTTTGTACCTGGCACAGTCAAAAGAAATCCAACTTTATTCTTACATAAATGCCACACGACTGTATGTGTTTGTGTGTGTGTGTGTAGGCCAAACAAGAAATCAGAGCTAAAAAGTGAAAATATTTCTGCCACATACACAGATAAAAACTGGAGGCATTTTGTGTGCTAGCTGAATTAATTTTTCGGCGTTTATCAACTAGGCAAATTGAAATCGTGTCGGTTATAATACGTATGTGCTTGAGTATGTGTGTGTTAGAAGTGCCTAACCCAGTTTTTTGGTAATATTGATGTGAGCACTCGGAGCAACTTTACTTAATGTGTTTGCAGGGCTTATGCCGTTGGCCTAGTGTTAAATAAAATGCATAATACTGCTTGACAAAAGTTTGTGCTTGCAGCGACTTTTGACAGGCGGCGGCAAATTTCAACAACTTTTCTTAAAACTTTTTTTTGCGACCAGCATATCAACTAATTGATTTGCAAGTGGAACGTCATGTGTACCACTTAAAAAGTTGGAAATATTTTTAAATTGAGACAGTATAAATACGTATATAAAAAGGATATTAAAAGTGGTTTTCATTAAATTTGTATATCTTCTAGATATAATATACTCACATATCCTTTTTTTAATTCACATCAGTTTTTCATGATCCCATCTCAAATGCGTATAGATTAGTTTTTATATATTCTATAACAGATGCACAGATTTAAATTTTTATTTTGAAATAAACTTTAGTTTCCTTTAACTTTAGTTAATTTCCAAACTTATCGAGTTCTTCCTGGTTTTCTTATTTAAGATGTAATCTATAAGTGTGCTTTAATTGTTTGATTTCATTTCCAATATTTATTCATCGAAATATATCATAGCAATCCATGTCTTTTCTGGACGATATCCATTTCAATTATGCGTGCAAGTTTCATATTGCTTGTCCGTGTGTGGGATTTCAATTACTCGTATATTTGCCTTAATAATATAATGAAAAGTAAATGCAGATGAAAACGAAAAACGCGCTCTGTGTCATTCCACTTGTAATTGCGTAATAAGGCTGGAATGCTTTAAAGCCGCTTGCTGTTAACAGACGACATGATGAGCAAAAGCGAAATACACATTGTTAAAACACGAAATAAAATAACATGTTATTGCACTTTTCCTTAAATGAATGCAATGCTCTTCGACGTGAGCTTTCATCTTTTACGTTAAACCCAACCACCCACCAACCCACCAACTCGCCAGCCGCAAACGCGCACTGATGACAATTGCCAGGCGCTGATAAAGTCGGCGCATTTGCGGTCTCCTTTCTCGCACGGACATCGTGTCGTCCGCCCCTCTTTGCACAGATTCGCAAGAAATGCAATTTAAAACCACAAAAATAATTAAAAAACTTTACGCGACCATTATGCAGCATTCAGTTTACACACACACATACACGTATGCATATAGTGCATTAAAGCCTCAGCCGATAAAAACAAAGACAAGTCTGATGGGCTTATGCTTCCCAGCGTCCTGTCCCATGTACCGTTAAAGGTCGCTGCGGTTAATGAAATTGTCTCGTCTGGGCTGCGGCTATCCGCTGACATATCAGTTGATAGTGTGGCAACCCTGCCCGCCGCCATCTTTGTCGTTATCTTTGTCTGTGTGTGTGTTTTTGTGCAGCTACCTAACGGACTTTGATTTGAGTTTTCCATCTCATCCTTTCTTTAATACGCGATACCCTTTGAAAATGGCGAAAGTACTAGTACTGACGAAAGATGATACGATTAACTTAGATGTTATTCAAAAATGCATATCCCATAAAGTGTGCAGCTTGAAGCACATGTTTATGTATGATTTTGTGTATGTATAAATGCAAAAGAGTTCAGCTGGGTTCAGGGTATCTCCTTGTTGGGCATTCCCGACTAGAGAAATTTAAATTTATTTTTTGTTTGAAAAGCACAAAAGCCAAAAACTTAACCCAACATCGCGCGCACGACTTAGCAAAGTCAAAAGACACACACCCTCCCTCCCCCTCTCTCCCTCTGTCTCCCCCATCTTTCCCTCATTAACTGCACTTCTTTCGCTCTTTGTCATTGCAACTGCTGCGTCCGTGTTGCGCTTTAAGTGTGACTTTCGCCTTCTTTAATGGCCATCTGCGGCGGGCAGTAGCTGGGCGAGGGGTGGGCGGCGCAGCAAGTTTTTACTCTTAGGCTTATGGGCCGGCGAGCGACGCTCGTAAAAAACATTTGCGCAATGTCAACAAATTTGCGCGCTTATTAGATTTTCGTGGTTGCACACAATTTCGCCAACTAAGACCGCCGCAGAAAGATAAAGTGCAGCAGCGGGCCTCCAAAAATATGAATAAAATGGCGAAAACTTTCTAAAACGGAAGTGCATGCTGCGTTTTGGCTTCGGTTGACCAACGGCAACGCCCTCCGGCATTCGCACGCCCACGCCCACCTCCACGCCCACAGACCTAGCGGCGTACTCGCCGTCTCGGTCACGGTCGCCGCTTCTGCTAATGAGTTTTGTTGTCAGTTCTTGCTGGCCCATGCACAAATTGGGCAGCGGCTGCTGCGACCTAAGCGGCCCTCTCCTCCCCCTTGCTTCTTTTGGGTTTTTCTCTGGTCTGCGTTTTACATGAATTGCATGAGAAATTCTGCACACAATTTATGAGTGTGTGTGTGTGTGTATGTGTGGTAAGTTAATATTTGCTGCATAAATTCCAGTGCTTTGGAATTTGCTGCGCTTCGCTTCGTTCCTTTTGCGCTTTTGTCGTGCTCTTCGCTTTTTGTTGTGCACAAATTATGAAAATGCACACATCCCCCTGCCCACTCACAACAAGCAGAGCCGGCAGGATTGCCTGGTCACTCAGCAGCGCCCAACAACCCCTCCCTCACAAAAACAACAACTTCACTAGTTCCCTCTCTAAAAAATGACTGCACCCACACACCATACTAATATTAATTATATTCTGCATTTATGCTTTGCATTCTTGCGATTACAATTTGAATGAGCAGATTTTAGTTAATTTGTTTCCTGCGCAAATAGTTTTTTTTAGCTCACACGTTAAATTTTAATTTTAATCCAAATTGTTAAAATAATCACGTGTTATTACGTGGATTGCCCACCGTCAGGACTATCGATATTGTGTGAGGCGCTCACGTAGTTCACTATCGATACGATATCGACCAATCGAGAGCGCTTAATGATTTAAGTTGCTAGCGCATTTTTTAAAAATGCAAAACCCACACACAGCCAAACGGCTCTAATGAGTAATTCCAACAGCCCACAAGCCACTCAAACAGAGCGAAAACACGCGAAAAGCCGTCAATGGTCCAAAAATGTTTTAATACAAACAAAAGCAGCAAAACGTTGTTGTATGCGACTAACAAATGCAAACAAAAATGTTGAAAATTATCCGCTTATATCGTAACCGCTACAGAAACGTCGCCAACACAATCTGTGTGTGGGTGGGTATTTGTGTGTGTGTGTGTGTGAGTGCTGCGCTTGCAAAACAAACACAAATGCGACGTGCACACAAATATGACACTGAATTGTTTTTCGCACAGACAAAAAACTATTCAAATGCAATAGGTTTGAAATGGACAGCAACTGAGCGAGCGACAGTTTCAAATTTCATTTCACACATTTACGGTACGATTCGGTTTCTCGTGGCGCCAGCCAGCCTCAATCCCGAACACAAACCACACCACCCACAACCCACCACCCCCACTTTAACCAAGCCCTTTCACTGTCATTTTTATGCCTGCCAAATGCAAACATGGAATTCGATGAGCTGCCGCTTGAATTTACATTGTAAATTTGTGAGTGATTTTTAGTGTTTTTGCGCCGCGACCTCTTAAATGGGATGACATTTGTGTCTGGATGCAAATGGAGCTAATGACTTGTGAAAAAAGCTGATAAAACTGAAGAAAAAAATGTATAATGTATTTATGTATATGTATCTGTTTATTTATTAAGTTGTACAATTTTAGCGTTCAGTATAAATCTCTGTTTTCTCTTGGAATTAGCTATGTACATGCAAATTAAAATAATTTTCGTATATGTGTGCGTATGTGTGTTTGCGTAACGGCTCTTGTCATTTAAATAACCGACCGAAAAGTTTCCTGTTCTCCGGGCGCTGCATTTCGACATTTATGAGAATCTACCGGATATGCATACTCACATAGAAAAAGTTTTGTGCTCATATATAAAAATGAAAAGTGCAACAAAAATTTTACATTTTTTGGATAAAGTTCTGGTGCTCATCTGGTATATTTAAGGCTGCCTTGGTATGCCTTCTGGAATTCATTCTCCCACAGCAATTTGAAGCTGATGTCACCGCTACATAGTTCCGCTACAATCGGCCTATGGGCGGCTCTATGACGATAGAGAATAGGCATTATGAAAGCTATTGCCTTTTGGGTGAAACGGGGCTGTGGAGACAGTAAGACATACACATAGCCTATGGGAAATATGGCCAATTTGATGGAGGAATTTCGTATTTTATATGTCAGATATGGATGCGTTTCTGCGTTATACAAGCAATCATCACGATACTCCACATAGAGTTGTTCCAGATCAATGGCAAATGGCAACCAGAACGTGGCAGTGACCACGTTAAACTTGGGATTGCTAAAGACGGGCGAATACCCTATGTGCTCCATGGTGCTTATGAAACGGTGTATGCCTAAAGCGGCACTATCGTAACTGTAGCCCTGACAGCAGATGTTTCCATTATCGTACACTTTCAGGCCACATATCGGATTCGAGAGGCGTATAAAGAGTGCCGAGTGCTTTTCCGGCTCGTAACGGGTGTTGGACAGAAAACAGTTCAATTCAGAGAGTTTGTACTCGCATCTCGTTCTTACGAAGCAGGTGAAGGGTCTGCAAAGGAAAAAGGTTGAGAAAGAGAGGGAAATTGAGATACGTTCATTAATATGCCACAACATACCGATATAACATGTGCAGATATCTCTCTATAGCGCCAAGTTTGGATATATTCTTATAAATGCTGAGCACATCGAAATCGGATATGCGGGACGCCGTTGGCAACTCATTGTGGTTGACCTTCATATCGGTATTCAATGGGATGGGCAGCTCGGATGATCCCGTGTTACTTTTTGCCTCTAATTTGCATAGTTTTTTAAACTTTTTCGATTCTTCTCGATGCGTTTTTTCGCGTGTCTTATCTTTCTTTGATTTTTTGCCTTTGTGATGGGATCTATGCTTCATCCTTCCGTTTGTCTAAAAGTTGCATACGCTATATAGTGCAAATTACTCAATTGGAGATAATGTTTGGGACATGCAAGTCGAATTTTGGCAATTTGTTTTACGTTGCTCTTGTCAGTGTGGCCAGCTAGTTGGTTGAACACATGATTGCAGACCTGAAACTTGGTATTTAGGTTATCAGTTAAACCATTTATCACTAAAATTTTATATTTATAACATATACCTTTTATGATGTTCGCAGACATTTCTAAATTCAAGAAACAATATGTGACTATTATTTGAAAGTTTTATTTCAATACTTGTTGGGCTAATGTAATCGATAAGCAACATTTTTGTGGATTAGTTATCGATTAACAACTAAATTTAAAGATAAATAACGTTTTTCGAGTATTCAACCAGCTTTGCAAATATTTGCTATGCAACATATTCCTCTTTTCATTTATATGTAAATTTCACATTTATTTATATGGAAATTGCGACGGACTTAGCTATTCTATAATCTACAAACTAATCGCAAACTCAGCAAAAAACAAAAAAAAAAAGAAAACTTTGAAAAACTAACCCATGCCACAACCGCCAAAGCAAACAATCAAAATATCATTTAAATTCAAATCGCAGAAATTGCATAATTGAAACGCCATTGAAGTCCATTAATAACTTTATTATGCTGCCAACGAAAGGCAAACACACACACACACACACACACATGCATAAACACACACTACGCAGACAGGGAGCACTCATAATTCGAGGGAAGGGTAGGAGGCAGGTGGCTGACGTTCGCTCATCAAACCCGAAAAACCACTTTGCTCAACTCTTTTCAAAGTGCATACATCATCAAAGCCAAAACAAAAAAGCGGTGCAAGAGGATGGTGGTTGCCGATGGTGGTGTTGGCGGTGTTGCTGCTGCCGCCGCCGCTGCCTGGTGGTACAGCCAGCGGGCGCTGAAAACTTTTGTGCAATGTTGATTTTTCCGCAAGACTCGGTTTTTTGCCAGCGCTGGACGTCGAGACGGTCGAGGGTCGAAGAGCAGATGCTGCAAGCACTTTGTCAAAAAAAAAACCCGCAGCGCAGGCGAAAGTCTTTCAATAATAAAAATATTGAAGCACAAGGCCAACAACAATAACAGGGAAATATTGAGTAAAAGTGCACAGTGCACGGTAGAAGGTAGGAAGAACGAAAGATCAATGCAATCTAAAAAATTCAACTCTCAATGGAACTACTAAAACATATTTGAAGGCAAGGGAATACTTTAACGTCATTTAAAGTCCTGACTGTTAAGCTGTAGAGCCTTCAATTTCCGCCTTCAGCCCCCCAACCAGACCCTTTTTTCCCCTATAATATTGCCCAGTTGGCTTTTGGCTCTGATGATGATGATGACAAACAAAACAATGGAATCAAAGCGTTTTAATGGCTTTTGTGTGTAAAATGAATGAATGTTGCTACGTTTCCTGCTTTCATTTGCAGCATCATTTGCTTTGTCCCGCCAAAGGTACAGCCCGCACCCCACCCCTCTCACCGATCTACCGCCGCAACCCATTAGCTTATATAAGTTAAGGGGCCAGCAGTTGTAGTTGTAACTGTGTGT
Organism: Drosophila robusta; assembly: GCA_035043565.1. NCBI lineage: Eukaryota > Metazoa > Arthropoda > Insecta > Diptera > Drosophilidae > Drosophila > Drosophila robusta. Next base: position 1,846,736 of record JAWNMW010000583.1, on the reverse strand, counting down.
GTGCTCATAGGTAGAAACAGTTACATGCGCTAATCGATAAAGGGTGGGTGGAGGCGTGCATCAAGCAGACCAGACCCACATCCCAGCACCCCTCAGCCCCTCATAAGAATGCTGCATGTGGCTACAAGCACAACTCCAGTGCCATTATTGGTTTTTTGTTACAACTGGCAAAGCAAGTTACCAGCTTGCCACAACGTTGCTGCCACCCGAACAATGCTGCGTACTTGAGTGTGTGTGCGAGTGTCAACGTATGCGTGTGTAAGCTTGTAAGAGTGACAATTAAATGAACATGAATGTGCCCAAGAGTTCTGCACGCGTCTGATGTGCATTGAAAGTCTTACATTTCATCCGAAGTGAGTTTCAGTTTACCAAGCCCGGCGCACCGAACGTTGCAATTATGAGTTACATTAACGGTTTAAACAAAGGCATATTTCATTAAAATAGAATTTAGGCCTTACAATTAAAATCCCAATCTTCAGCATAGGAAGAAAACGGAGAGAACTGTTTTTGGCAGCTGCATTTTAAGCAGTATTTTCGAAATGAATAGCAGCTGCAGGAATAAATGTTAAAATTATTATTATAAATATAATTATTTGTAAATGTGTAACATACAAAAACAGACGTCTCGGAGTCTTTGAGGTTTGCATATTCTTGATCAGTATGAACAGTTGAGTCGAGGTAGAAATGTTTGTCTCTCTTTGTGCCATCACAACAAAAAAAAAAACGTTATGTTTACCCTAATTTTAATACGGCTAGGCTACGGCTTTTCAAGCAGCCCAGGCTAAATTTAGTGTAACCAATACTTCACGAATTATATACATACGAATTCTTAGAAATCAGGTTGTAATCTACAAATTATGCAAAATAGAAACATAGCATATTATGGATAAGTAGCGCAGATTATTAGGTGGTAGGGCATTGCTTTCCTTATTAAAAATATATGTATATAATATAAAATATAAATATAAAATCTCATTCAATTTTATATATTACTTATTTCACTAGTCTACAGTTGAAAATAAAATATAGTTTTCTTTTTAAGTTCTAAATCATGGTTATATGTGTATACGAATGTACTCACTGCAAACTTATTTCCAAGAGACACGTCAAATAATTCTTATTTCCTGTAGTTCACCCCGAACGGTGTGATTTTTCAATGCCTACAGATTTTATTTATTTACTTAGTCGAATATTGATAAGTTTTTGTACAGCGCCGAATCAACCTTTAAGCTCAAGCTAAGCTCATGAAATGAATCCACTTCGAAGAGCGGTTGGATTCATTCCCTTTTGTATTCCATCCTACAATTGTATGTAGGGAGCTAGAGAGATTTTCAAAACTAAATTCAAGCCGACACAGTTTTACTCTACGCTGCAGCTATTTAATCAATAATAAAATGATTATATCGATCAGTTCACCAATGCACACAATTAAAATAATTCTTTATACAAATTGTCAAAATATCTCCTTCAAAACGAAAAATGATTTGCTAGCAGTCCATGTGATTTGATAGCTCATGCTCCAAAAATCCGCTCTTTAAGCTTTAAATCTAATGAATTTTATGTGTTTAAAAAATATTACTTAAAAATGATAAAAGCTATGTGCCTTGAAACCGCCTTGATAAACAGTCTCTGTGATAAGTGCTCAAACCGCTCGTTAGAATGAAATGCAATGTTAGCCACACTGAAGGGAATAGAAATTTAAGCTGCACTTTAATTGTTTACAGTATAGTCTTCAAACGTTTAAACATCAATATTCTGATAGATACCAGTTTATATATACATTCGAGTTGGCAGTCTGACTCATGCTAAAAGATATGTATATTTGCTTGCGATTTATTTCAAATATGCTGTCGCGTTGAATTTCTATTTAGAGGCGTGCAATCAATTCGAAGCCAATGCCAAACTGCCGGCTAATTAGGCGATCAAGGGATGTGCCCATGTGAATCCACGCCCCGAAACACATTTGGGAGGTATACGAAATACGTATTGCTTTTCGGCTGAGAGCCCCCGAAAATCAATAGCTCCATTATTGTGGCACCGAGCGACGCGACGCGACTCGACGCGTTGATTGACGGCCCAATTGAGGTTTCTGACTTCTTAAACTTTGGGGCCAACAACCGTTTTACTCGGACAGGGCATTGTTGAGTTCTGATTGGGTTAATAATAATATTGTAATAATAGACGGACAAGAACAACAGCAACAGGAATGGCAAACCCTGACACCCCTTAGGACATTAAATATTTGCCGAGGCTCACACTTAAGTGTGGCATGCGGCTTCCGTTTGAATTTTTTATTGATTGCACTGTTTAATGTCAATTGTTGTGCAAACACTAATCAAACGCTTGGTTTACGCAATTAAGCGGCAAATACAATCCAACACGCCCCCACCAATATGTACACCCGCTCACACACACCCACACCGTGCCACGCCCAGATAGTGGCATGTAACGGTCTTAATTAGCATTTACATTGCGTGCAGCACAGTGCAAGACATAAAATTAACGCCAACACGAATGTGCCTGCCTTATAACCAGCCTCCATCCACCCCATTTAAGGCCCCTTGCCAACCACACCATTCACCAATTTTGGGCAAACAAACGTCATGGTTAAAACCCATCTAAAACATCGGTCAAAAACCCGTGCGAACGGCACAACAATGCCAAAGTCGGAAACGGATATCCACAGTAGTTTGAAGCCGGCCCATTAAAAAGTCTCGTCTGCGAGAACCTCACCTTCTCCACCGCCCTTTCACAGTTATTCCCAACTTTATGCAGAGTTCCGTTTTTGTTTAATTTTTTGTGTTTGTTATTGAACTTTCAAAGGGTTGGCTCTGAACTCGATTTGGACATGGCATAACAAAAGCCGGGTGAGAAAAGTTAACGAATATTTTATTTATTTGTTTGTTGCCTGGTTCAATGTCCCAGCGATGGCTTATTAAAAGTTTTATGCTAGAGTACGCTGCGTTTTTGTTAAAATAATGATTTGATTCAATTAACAATAAATATACGATGAAAATGAGAAATAATTTGCATACAAAATCTGCAATTGATTTATTTTTTTCTTTATGTATTAACATAGATTTAGATTAAACATTTTCAATAGCTTTCCATTAAATAATTTAATAGAGAATATTTTAAATTGTATTTTATTCACTTACAAAGGATATAGTGCTTTCGTATATATATTTGGCTTCATAATTCTCATTACATTTGTTTTTAACGCATTTTACTTTTAATCCATTTAAAAAGTAGATTTATATGTCATGCATTTGGATTTAACTGATATTTTAGTATATACTTTATACGTTTTATTATTTTCCAATCTTCTTCATCAATTATTGTTATATCTAAATGTATGGCATGTGTGTCTGTAAGGGTATTAACTCTTCGGCCCCTCGTACATAGATTTTCATTATGTTATCAATTGAAAATGAAATTGATATTGAAACTAGGTGATGTATTTTGTCGCAATACCATTAAACATAATATTAATTGGATAGACCAACACTTATATAAAGCCTTTTAGAATTTAATATAGGAGAGAGAAAAAATAATTAGTTTCAATCTATTCAAGCAAGAGAGATTCATAAAATGAATTTAATATTATATTAAATATTTAATTGATTGAAGCTGGCATTGTGAAATACAGTTGGTCTGAAAAGTGTTACGTATTCTAGCCAAACAAAGAAAAGTTCAAACTTAAAGTGAATTCGACTTAAACTAGTCATAATTAGCCTCAACCGACACTTCATAAGAATTTTATTGCCTGATGCCGCAAACTGACAAAATGCCAGACGCTGGCGCCAAGAAAAACGTCTGTTCTAATAATGCTTTTTAAAAAAAACCCCAAGTGGAATTGCTTTCGAGTGTTTTAAAATGTGGGATTCCCATCGCACTTATATGCTACTTACTTTAGACAACATCACACTCGCACACACGTACACACACACACAGCCTGGGAGCGACATGATATCCGTTTGTGCTCATTCAAATCGCATGTAAAAACTATGTAGCATACTTTTTGGCACAGCCCGAGGAGTCAACACTTGGACTGGTTCCAGCAGCAGCGGCAGCAAGACCAAAGATAGCAATATAAAACGTGGAATGCTTTTGGGCGCTGCAAGGCACAGGAAGCGACGGAAGCACATAGCGCTGAAATAAAGTGTTGCATACTGTTTGGCGCAACAATAATAAAATATCGCATATTTTGCGGCTACACAAAATTATAGCACCCGTTTTTATGGACCTCCCGTTCAAGTGGGGAGATTCTTCAGTTCGTCGTTTTGTTTTCAAGTTGCCAGCAAATTTTCTAAATCTATAGAAAGGATTGCAGCACAAGATATCGTGTTTGAGCTGAGTAGTTGAACATTTTAAGCCTTAAACATATTTGGTAGATCATCCTGTATATATATTATCGTTATTAGCAAAGAACAACGTTGCTGTGTGAGATAACCGACTGCACAGTACTCTGTTAATAGTGTAATAGAACCTATAAAAAAATGTGACAAGCTTATTAGGTGCTAATATTGGAGTATTACAAAATATAACTATATTTATATTTAGAATATATAAATAATATACTATCTATTTATGATAAAATTCGCAACGATAAAACATAGAGTTGGACATAGTTAGACATAGTCAATAATCCATCGGTAGTTATCAATTAGATAATTAAATGCTCTCCATCAGTTGTATCGATAGTTGCAGCACCGTTAATTAACTCTTTTAAATACCGGTGATGGTAGAGTAGGGTATTACGTTCGTCCTTGCCATTTCCAGTTTCTTTGCTTGTTTATACTGTTGATGGCTGTCCACATTGCCCTCTGTTTCCAATTTCAAAACAGAAAACTTTAATGGCAACAAATGCTCTCCCGCCAGCTCCATTTTATATTTGATATTTTATTACATTACATTTCCCTGGCTTATTACATTTTGGCTTTTAAGCTGTTGACACAACTTGATTTCCGCAATCGTTTCGCTGCTCCCGCCACCCGCGCTCCGCCCCCCTCCACGCCCCCGCTCGACATTATACGAGCCGTGACTGGTCAGCAGAGCTGTGCCGAGTGCAGTTTGGGGACCCCTCCTCAGGTTCAGCTTAGTTCACTCGAGTTGGAGTCTATTCGCTGTTCTGTGTCACCAACGAGGGCCACCCACGTCGTTTTGTTTTAGGTTTACGTTGCCTGGTTCTTAGCTGTTTTGTTCTGTTTGCCCTGTTCTCTGTTGTTCTGTTCGGTGTGTTTTTGTGTGTTTTCACTTTTGGGAGTTGGAGCTGCCCAGGTCGTCTGCTGCCTGCTGCCTGCTGCTGCTTCTTTTTGTGCTGACGCCTGACCCAGAAAACAAAATTGTGTCTAATGGGTTTTTGTTATGTTTTTTGACATTTTGGGAATAATGTTTCCGGTTCCGGTTTAAGGTGTGCTGTGCGCTTCCATTGCGAGGCACTGTATGCGACAATTTCCGCCCACGGCCCCACGTTTGGCGCCAGAAATAAGGTCAACATGCTCTTTAGCTGATTTCATAAAACAAAAGTCACAAGTCACAAAAAGCCAAAAAGTCTAAAGTTTCCCAGCCCATTGCGCTGAACTTCAAAAACGCACAGAAGCCCGTATATACTATAGTATAAGTCCTTCTCCTTCTATCTTCTAACAGCATCAAAGATGGGAACATTTTGATACTTTCAGCTAATTTCAGTGCGCCGTAAACATGACAACGTAATTATTTTTTCTGTCATCCGCCTCCGCCTCTGAGGGATGCTCTACACCGACTGCCGCGCGATAAGACAAGCCCGACGATGTCAGGAGGCTACGGTGATTAATGGCACGGGGCCCTGGCGACATTTGCATACGAAATTGAAAGCAAATATTTGCAGTGATACGAAAAAAATTGGCGAGGCCAAACACACAGCGTTGCGCTAATTGCACTTTGACTTTTCAACCGTATACACCCCAACAAATTTGTACTAAATGCAAACAGTTCAGCACAGTACAGACACACGATCAAGGACACACACATGTGCTGGCCCTGGGTGTGTCTGTCTGTCTGTCTGTGTGTGTCTGTTGTCCTTTCATGTCTGGCGCGACAAAATTAGCAAAATAATTCTCGTCGTCAGCTAACAGCGCGGTGTCAGTCTCAAGGCCCCTTCATGTTGCCCAGACGCCTAAAATGAGGTCCTTTCGGGCGCCATTTGATAAATAGCTACTTAATTTTTATTGCGTCTCGGTCTATTTTCGGCAATCGCAATTAATTGCAAGGCCAAAGGTGAAAATTTCAGCTGAACTTTAGACCTGCTCGCACCTGCTAATTCAGCCTACCAGTTTAACAGCTTGTTATCCTTTCTAAACGTACAGAAAAATCAATAACAGTTGCCAAATAAATGCTGTACTTGAGGGCAATAGAATTAAAGTGCGATTTTAAAGCTGGCTTCCAAACGGGAATTGGGATTGGCAAAAGTTCCTCAAGTCTGAGGGTGGTGCGTCAAAATCCATTTGAAATGCGCATATTTAGGCTCGACGAAATGCTAAACACAATTTATGGGATTTGCATAAACGAAGTTAAATATTCTTATTTATAGAAACGGATTCGGAGGTTCATAACATTTTAATGCATATAAGTACTATAACAAAGTTATTTTTGACTTGAAAGTCAATAATTTATGAATTTCAGGTAATCGATTCAAGCTTAAACTTTAACGGTTTGTTAATAATAATTATTTTTAAAGATTAAAATGATTTAAAAATAAATTGTAAAAAAAATTTTTTTAAACAATTTGTGGCAAATGACAAGAAAGCTTTTTGACATTTGACAGAGCTATATATTAGTTAAAATTATCAATGAGACCAGAAACTAGCTATTTTTGAATTCGGTTAATATTAATATTCAGAACAGTTTCAAAGATTTTGGCAGTCAGCTATCACAAAGGATTGGCAATGCATTTAGGCCCAAACTCCTTAATATTCAAGAGCCATAAAAAGATATTGCCAATCAGCAACACAGACATCCAACAACTCCAGCCCACAACTAGCCCAAAAAAACTTCTATTTATGTGGCCCGAGATACATATAACTATGCACATGCTATATATTTATATTTAGTATAGCGCAATATTATCGTTATTAGAACTCATTAGCAGCATCATTTCAGCCAGAGATATAAAGGAAGTGACAGAGAATGAGAGGGGGAGAGAGAGGATGCGACAGCGAAACGATATACAATATATTTGAATAGGTTGGGCTTGGGTCTTGGCATGTGTGAATGTGTGTGTGAGTGCGGCTGTGAGTATTTAGATGCCTGGAGTGCTGATATGATGTGGCTGTAGCACAGACAGAGGAGCAATGGGGGCTCAATAGAACGAGTATTGAATGTGAGCTAATTTGCCTGGACGCTCGGGGCGCTCAAGTAAACTGAAATCTGTTATTATATTTGCCGAACAGCCGCATCGAATCATTGGGAATATTATATGGTTATTACTTGGGGCCACGTATTGCTGATGAAGATAGCTGCCCGATGCTGGCAAATGAAATACTTAACAATATCATTTTGATCAAAACAATTCACTTAATTAGAGCAAAGTGAAACGAAAATAACCAAATACACAAAAAAAAGAGGCAAAAGTAAAATAAGACAAAAGTTCTACCTGCAGCAGCGGAAAGACAAACAGAATGGCAGCAACATTCACAACGTGGCTTCGCTGTGGAATGACGACCACCATTGTCATTTGCAAACGGTGCGACTTAATTTCTGTGTTGCCAGTGCACGTGGCGTGAGAATTGGGGCAAGTAGGTGGCGGGAGCGGGGGCGTTGGCGCTGGCGTTGGCGTTGGCGGGACATTCGTGTCTTTTGGGGCGTGTACATGGGAAAATGCCTGCCGGAAATCGTCTGCATTGTGCGAGATAACAATTTTCATGCAATGACCGAGACGACCCAACCACCTAACCAGGACCCCACCAGCCCAGCAACCCAGCTACCTACCGCACTCATTACTTGTAATGGCGCTTGATGGTGATGATGACAACTACAGCAACAGCAACGGCAACGGCAACGAAAACAAGCAGCAACAAGCAACAACAAGCGGCTACAGCAACAATGGTGGCCAGTACAAAAACAAGCAACTGAAGCGGAACCGGGCAGCGGATTGCATTTCAAGTGGCATTTCTGAATACGGCATTCAGTTGTCCACAGAATCCGAGTGCCATGCACCATGGCAGGCCAGACGATCCGAAATGTACTCGTAACGTTTAATTTCCGTCAACACATACACACATTGAAAGAGGTAGCAGCAATGAAAAGAGATAGCAATACGAACAACACACAACATGTCTGCGGCTAATATTAAACGAAGAATGCCATGAGGTACGACGAACAGCGCATTATGTGCCATGACGATGGCGATGACGATGACGATAACGATGATGATGATGATGATGACGATGACAACAGTTGACCAGATCCGGGGCCATGTCCAAGTCCAGCCATATCCGGATTCCCATCAATTACATTATGAACGTGCATTTGGGTTTGTTTGCATTCAACAGTTTTGATTGCAGATTTGTTCTCATTATGGGTACACGTTGATTTGTACCAGAAATACTCTATAATCGACGACTATATAATTGCATGGGAGGTGTGACCGATTGGGATCACTTGTTAATTGTATAAGTTACGATTTAGAATGCCACAGTTGGGCAAAATTTTTGGAATTACGTTTATATTATGGGTATTTCGAGTAAAGAACTAATGCCTAAAAACTTAAAACAGTTTGGAAAAACGAAATTAAAGGATCAAACCATGATTAGGATTTCCAAGATAAACATCTATGAAATCGGTTCAGTTTTATAAATGTTATGGGACTTTGAAATCCAACGGCCTGGTTTTTGACTGAAAGAACGACCACATCGGAATCAAATTTTTTTATATACTAAATCGAAAATATCTAGAGAATATCTACTTATGCAATATGTTTCATCTGGTGTGGCTATGACAAATTAATGGAAGAGAAATATGAAGTCGACAAGGGGCTTTCTCGTGATATCATTATTCTAAGTTTTGTATTCCTGTGTTGACTTTTTTACCTCACAAACCTCTGATATCAAAGCAAGAAAAATATGAAATGAAAATGAAAAATAAAGAAAAACCCCAACAAAAAAAAATGATATGCCAGATGGAGATGGGTGTAAAAGCTGTGCCTTTTGCAAAGGGGATTATGTGCTTTGTTGTGGAGCCTTTGAGAATTAATTTGAGCATATATTTTATGACACTCAAGTTTAATATTTGTGACCATTTTCTTTATTTGTCTAACTGTCTGCTTTTGTTTTGTTGCGCCTCTTGCAGAATGGAAGCCAAGGACTACGCAGGACTCGCCGGGTGCACAGTGCTCGCTTTTGTTTTATACTTAAACACATTAAACGCCGGATTTGTCTACGATGACAGGTGAGAGAAATTTAACCGAATTAAAAATTCCATATGTCAGCAAGTTGACGAAGGTAAATGGGACTCGAGTTTACCACGTCTGGGTCCGCTCAGCTCTGGGCGACATTTTGTCGACGGCGCCGCCTGATTGGGCGGTCGCAAAGGTTGCTGGTGGAAAAAGTTTATGATTAATTGGGCCGCCAAGTGCCGCCATTCGTTTGATAAAAATCACTATAATAAATTTTCGGGTTGCCTAATTGTAAAACTGGCAACGAACTGCCAGCTTATCGCTGTATATATTTTGTTCTATTGTCAAAATCAGACGATGGCTGCTGGCAAGCAAATTAAAAACAAAAATGTTGATTTATGTTGTCGTTTTGCTGGCAGCCACTGTGCGAAATTGGTCTGAACTTGTTCTTAGGCTCATTCAGTTCACCTAGCATCGAAACGCTGCTAAACCCAAACCCAAACCAAAGTCCAAACGCAAACGCAAACGCAAACGAAATTACCCATAAATATCAAAAGTCATGTACAATGGACAGGAATTTCCCCGAGGACGAGCACTTGGACCACCAGGAGGACCAGCAACAGTCAGGCGGCAGCAGCCACAGCTCACAGTCTGTACACCGCCGGACACGGAGCACCTCCCCCATCCTCTCCCCCAACATACCTATTCGTTATGGCAGTTCCATTCCCATTGCGATACCCATAGACGAAGTCAACCGCTGCGTTTCTGGACGCCAAGTGACGCCACAACTACAAAAACGAGCAAACAATTGTACGACGTACAGGCTGGCTGGGCCAGAAGAGCTTGCGAGGGGGTGGCATAAATGGGAAGTTATGCACAAAGTGCTCAGCCAAAAGCTTCAGTTGTAGCTCGTTATTTTCTGCAGTTCCTCCTGTTTCTATACCCCGTCTGGCAAATAACCCAAAGAGGGCATGCTTGCATAGATAGTGCTACCTATCCGCGTGGAGATTATAGGAACTTAAGCTATTCAACTTGTAAAAAGTAGTTCTTTGCCCACAAAATTTTTATTATAATACTAAACAACTCACGTTTTATTTTAGGTAGAGTCGTAATACTTTAGCAGTTTATCTAGTTTTGTATTTATGCTGTTTCTGCTTTTATACATAAAAAAGATATATATTTAATATATATCTAGGTAGATTCCTAAGCTTATATATATTTGTATGTGGACTTAAAAACAACGCAAATCCCAAATAAAAACCTTTATCGCACATACAAATTTTTTATGATATATATTCGGTATACGCACATCTGTATCTCTTACTTACAGTATCTTCCAGTCAAGTATTTTGTAGCTAGCTCACGTTATGTTGTTTTTTCGGGTTTTCGCCAGAAAACAAGCACAAAACTTACAGACACACTCAAATAATAAACGCAACTTATATAACTCTGTGCCACCTTTGTCCCCATCCCAGCCCCACCCACTGCCGCCGCTGGCTAAACAGGGCGTCCCGTTCGGGGACAAAAGTTCTTGGCGAGTTTATGTTTTTTGCCCAACAGCGGATGTTCCTGTGGTCACTTTCACGCAGCTGCCAACACCACTGGCAGTGCCTACCTATGCAGCTCCCATTGTAGTTGTTGTTGTTGTTGTTGTTGTTGCTCTTGTATTTCTTGTGTTTTTGTTGTGGTCACACACACAACATGGCCACAGTTGCCACATGAGCACAAGTTATTATTGTCAAGCCAAGCCAAACAAAACATGATTTATTAAATGGCAGCATTCCCTTCAATTTGTTTCCTATCAACTGGAAAAAGAGCAATGGCCAAGCTGAGAGTGGGGAGACGTGGGGAGGCGAGGGGAGGCGAGGAGTGGGTGTGGCATAGCGAACCATAAACATTTTTCACGTGTGTTGTGAATTGTTTCATGTTTCGTTCGTTCGTCGTTTTCCCATTTTGTTTATACTCAGCGTGCAGGTTGGTTGGATTGGGTATAATATGTATTCTGTTGTACAATAGTTGCAGAGATATGAGTTTTTAAAAAGTTTCGCATGATAAATTTCGGATACAAATCAAAAATGAAACGAGTTATGCTCAAAGTTAAGAGCCATATATCGTTGGCTGATAATAAATGCATTAAATTAAGTGTTTTTTTGTGTTCACTCTATATATGCTGAACTACAATTGACTCAGAGCCAAAAAGCAAATCAACACATTTTCTTAAAAATCAAACCCTTAATTTGTTGTGTTTATTTCGATTTTGTTTTTTTAAGGATTTAACCTACACAAAAGATAGTATTTCATTATATTATATGAACCACTAACAAACAATGCTTTAATGACCTTTTCAAGCTGCTTTCTTTTAGGTGTTTAGCTTTGTGTTTTTGATGTGTTTCAATGTTAAGCTAGCGCTTTATTAATTTTCTATAATTAAATTAAAGCTGTAATGTACTTTTAAAGTTTTCTAGGCAAAAACTCTTAATTGTATAAAAGACATTAGCATTTCAAGTTGTATGTGATTTTTCGAACGCTACATTTTTTCTTTAATTTCTATAGCTTTAATAAAATTTTTGAGAGGTTAAATTTAATGTTGCGTAAGTTTTTAGTCTTCGTTAACAATAAAGCTTAAACATTAAAATACAAATTTTGGTTTTACTTGTTTTTTATTTTCAATTCTTGTCCTTGTTGATAAGCCTAAGTCTGGATTTAGTATTTTTCTTTCATGTTTTTTATCAGAAATGTAGCTGGCCAACAAGTAGACACCGTTTATCATTTTAGCACAGAAGGGACACTCGATTTTAAATAGCTTTGCCTACGGTCGAACGTTTCACACCTCACAACTTGATATATTTGCCTTTTCATAAAAAAATATGGCAACAACAAGAATAACAACGTAGCTACAAAATGTTGCCAAAGAGCCAATCTGCAGTCTTATAATAATTTATGTGCCGTATTAAAAGGACAACGACAACAAACGCCGAGCAAAAAAAAAAACCAAACACAACGTTACGTATACGTAATTTTTTGATGGCCACACGCTCGTAAGGCTCAAGCGCACTTCCACTTCCAGAGCGGAGGGAGGTGAGGGGGTGCCGGCGGTACTTTAAGCAGCAGCAGCGGCATTTTGTGCTTCCTTTTTTATAGAAAATCGAAAATTTTCACTTTACATAAGCAGAACCGCTCCACAAAACATACAAGTGTTTGTGGGTAGCCATAACGCCACGGCGTCAGGTAAGGGAAGAAGAGGACAATGATAGCCAGAGGGAGAAGAAGCGGATGGGAGTGTGGGGAAGCTCGACGGCATGCAGAAAAAGTGAGGGGCTGCTGAGTATGGAACGTTCGCATTGGGTATCCTCGCTGCTGATGCTATGATATATTGTCTTCAACAAAAGCCAACCACAGTCCTGTGAGTACGAGCATGTGTGTGGCTACGCGTGCTTGCGTGTGTGTGTGTGTAAGTGTGGCTCTCGCCAACGCACAGTGGCACAAACGCTTCAAACAATTGCTCAAAATCTGTGGTACGATATGCGATATATTGAAAATGAACTCTTAATATAGAACATGTTCAAACTAAAGTAAGGCATCATTGAGCCAATTCTAAAACTGACTAAATTGTTTTCAGACCACCCGGCTCTAATTTAGCAAACAATAAATAGGAAACTAAGAAGGTAACAATTTCTAATTAGAAGATTTATTAAGTTTTGAAAACAATGAGAGTTATCGAACTGAACTAATACAGAACAATGAAGAAAAACAGCAATTAGAGTAATAAATTATCGATCGGTTATCGAAAGCTTAATATCGAAGAGTATTAACAGCAATTAAATATTCTTTTACTTTAATCAATAATATTAAATACTTAACAAATATGAATAAAATGAAAAGAAAAAGTTAAAAAAATAGAAAAAAATCATAAGAGGGCCCTGGACATTCCTACTTTTAATATCGATACTTAGTATCGATACTACAAATTTGGGCATATTATCTATGTTATTAATTTATTACTATTAACCACTTCTCGCTGCACTGTGCCTCATATCGCTCGACTCATTCAGCCTGTGCCTTGTGCCTCTGGCTACGGCTCGAGCTATGGCTCCAGCCATGGAAGGCCGCTGCTGTCGCCCGTCTTCAGTGCTGGCTCCGGCACCGGCTCTCGACTCTGCGAATGAAAAGCGAACGATAACGGCAGCTACTACATGCCACACTTGTAAGCTGCTTGAATCTTGGCATTTTTGTTGCTGCTACTGCTGATGCTATTGCTGCTGCTGCTGCTGCTGCTGCTGACAAAGTGCCCCACCAATGTTGCCTGCTGGTGGTGTTGATGTTTTCGTTGTTGTGCCCCCTGTTCCTGCGTCCGCCCTACAGGCCCTGCCTCAGCCCAGAGAGTATTGCTATTCATTCACTAGTTACGATGATAAAGCACAAAAAAGGCACTGCGGAAATTCTGCTGATGAGACGATAATGTTGACGCTGACGTTGGGCGACAAGTTTCAGCGTCGCCAAGCCACCCACCCCCTTGCCCGGCCAGAAATTAAGCCGAAAGGCAATGGAGCGGGGGGTGGGGGCTTAGGGGTATACAATGGCTCTTCAAGGTATGCAGCCCAAAATGCTTTTCAATATTTGCCGTCGTTTGGCTCCTCTGCTTGAAATGCTTGCAAATGAGGCGTAGCTAAATTTTGTTGTGCGTTGGCATAGAGAAAGCAAGAGAAATGCAAAAATTGAAAATGCAACCCAAACACACACATACATAGGAATACCTGCTGTGGCAGCTCCTCCACCGTCATGTTCAGTTTTTCTTGAGCTTTGTGCGCTTCCGATAAGAATTTGTTTGCTCTCGAAAACATTTTTGTGGCTGCTTTGCGCCGAGCAAAATGCCAATTGAAATTGAAGTGAAGATGAGTGGCTCAAGTAATGGCTGTTGGCAGCGGTGCGGCTGCCCCACCAACAACTTGTGCACGTCTCGCCAGCGAATTCGCAAACCCAATTTGTGGTATGTGCCACACGCCCAGCCGCACTTATGTTATGTCCGCTTTTATGTCACCATTCATGCATATGAAGAGTTGCATGCCACACACACACACACACACACACAGGAATGGTATAAAAGAAGCAGGATCAAGTCAGAGTGCACTAGTCGGGAGTGCTCGAATAGCAGATGCTCTGCACCCAGCTTTAAGTTACCTGCGTCTAATTATACTTATTATTATAATAAATTTATATTTATATTATAATAAATATTACATTTTAAATCACTCTTTCATACACGATTGTTGTACACTATTCCTACTTGCTTAAAATCATCATACCCATTTTTGTCCAATTGCCATCAGTACAGTAAATAAAAAGAAAGCATTGACGCCATGAAAGCCTGCCACAACATATAGTATTTCCGGCCAGCTGTTAAATAAAATATTCGTATTAAAATTGAAAAATGCATTTTTATAAAAAATGCTTTGGAAATTACAAAAATATTTCGGTTGTGCATATGAAGTACGTTTATTATGGTTGCCTTCTTTTATTTATTTATTTTTTTTCGGTACATGTATTGAAAACAGATTCGTCCCTTTTATAGCCTACAGCTGGCCAAAAAAAATGCCATTTGGTTGTGTTAACTTTTGAGCTTGTATGCCAGAAACCTAAAACTACAGCCTTCGGGGCAGTTAAGACCAAAGTAAACACAAATTACATTAGTGCGAGTGTGCGTGTATGAGTGTGTGTGTGTATGTTTCAGTTATCTATAGATATTAGCAGCATTTAAAGCTTTAAACAAAAATTGTGGCAAATTGCAATAAAGAATTTCATGTTGTAAATATGTTAATTAAAATTCTCACAATGGTTTTTTTTGCTTGTTCTCTTGACGTTCAATTATGTCAAAAATCTCTGGTCAACAAAATACTAAAAAGCTAAGGCAACAACATTTTTAATGCCCTGTTGGGATTCTTTTCATAAATAATAAATAACTAACAGGTGGGTCAATTAGCTGCTAAATGTTAAGCTAATGCAAGATTAAGTCTACAAATTGTATTTTAATTCTAATATTTTATTTCTCAAAAGTAACTAAGCTACTATTGAAATACTTTAATATGATTTAATACAAAATTCATAAAGAATAGATAAACTTATAATATTTAATTATTATATTTTATTACACCTAAATGTTTGACAGATTTATTTATTATTTATTTTTAACAAATGTTAATGGTATTCAATTTAGTAATTTTTAATTTTTTTGTTAATTAATGAAAATGTTGGGTATTATTGCCAACTACTTACTTCCTAGGGTTTAAATCACGACAAAATTTGTAAAGAAGCAGTTTAAAATTGGATGGGATTATTAAAAGTATTTGAATATATAAAAAGTTGTCCTTGTCGGTCTTAAGACAGATTTTCTTTTCAATTTCAGACGATTATATTTCCGTAACCTTCTTTTGTTATACACTTGTTACACTTCTTTTTATCGCACAACTATATCTGTTTACCTTTTACGATTTAAATCCTGTGAAGCGTCGACTGTGCAGAAAGCGAGGGAAAGTTAATTAATGGCATTTGCTGGATAACGTTGAAAACTAATTATGCATAAAATAGCTAAGGTATTATTGCAGACCTACTATAAATTTCAAACTGTGCAACAATAACAACAAAACAACATCGAGAACAACAGCAGCAATGGCCTAGAACTGGCCACCAGGGCGGGTGGCAGCGAGGGGGGAGGGAGGGGGAAGTTGGGGCAGACTGGAGACTGGAAATCGATTAGAACAACAGGCAAAGGTACAACGGTGAGGCAATTACCAAAGAGCCGTTGACTTTGCCAGTGACAATAAAGTGTGCAGATGTGTGTAGCGCAACAAGAACAACAACAACAGCAACAACGACACCAAGTGCGCCAACAAATCGGCAATTAATCAAGGCACGAAAGGGAGGCAAAAACAGGAAGCGAGTGGGGGCACTGTCGCTCGGCACTTTAACAATATTTATACCGAGTGCGAAAGCAAAAGGACAATAAAATAAGCAGAGGCACAGCCTTTGAATTTGAGTAGCTCAAGTTGCATGTGGCAGGCGAGTCCATCCGATCCGATCCGAGCTGAGTCGAGTCAAGTTGGGCAACAGGCCGCAGGGTTTCGTGCCTTGTGCTTTGGGCTGGGCGGGCAATTAATCATTTTAATTAATAGGACAGGTGTGCCACAGGTTGTTGTCGAGCCAGGTAATGCGAGCTCATTTCTTATCTCTCTCTCTCACACTCGCACTCACACTCCCTGTCTCTGTTGTCTCTTGCAGGCGCGCCATCTTGGGCAATCCGGATGTAACTGGAGCCGGGCCGCTGGCTCAGCTGCTGCAAAATGATTACTGGGGCACGCCGCTGACGGACGGCGGCTCCCACGGCTCCTGGCGTCCGCTGTGCGTGCTGAGCTTTCGTCTCAATTTCGCGCTGGGCAGCGGCGCCGCTTCCACCTTCCACGTGATCAACCTGCTGCTGCACTGCCTGGCCACAGCTTTAGTTGTGCTCGTGGCACGCACCCTGTTGCCCACACGTGCCGGCGTTTGGGCCGCCGGCGCCCTCTTTGCCGCCCATCCCATCCACACGGAGGCCGTGGCCAGCCTCGTGGCCCGCGCGGATCTGGCCGCCTGCGCCTGCTGCCTGCTCGCCTATTTGGCCTATCGCCGCCACATGCGGCACAGGGAGTGGCGCTCGATGGCGGCCACTCTGCTCCTGGCCACAGCCGCGCTGCTCTGCAAGGAGACGGGCATTGCGACGCTGCTGCTATGCGGACTATGCGACGTGCTGTGCGGCCTGGGACCGAAGCACGCCGGAGATGACAAGGTGAGTGGCAGATTGGAGCCCTTAATAATAATGCGAAGTGTGAACATCAGCTGTGGCCAACGACTGGCGACTTAAGCCAAACCATGCCGGAAGCATTTCAGAAGGTTTTTCATTTAATAAATATTTGTCGGATAATCTGTCTTAAACTGTCTTCTAATTATGCAACTTTCTAAGTTATCTTACAATCTAATTATGCATAAGGTAGCATAAGGTATTGATTGTTAATACGAGGATATTTCTACAAACTTCCAAATATATATTTGAATGGGGCTTAATCCCCAAAAAATGCCCTGCCTGTATTTCTAGTATATTTTCAAAGGATTGCAAATCATTTAACCGAATCTCAGGTTATATGCATGTCAATACGTAAACTTTTTCACAATACTGAACTTAATAATTTTTAATACTCTGCTCAGAAATTAAAAGAAGTGTATTAGTGTATTGATCTGGCATATTATGATTATCTACACCTCCCACAATTTAAGAGATTCAAAAAAGTTGTTATTTCACTGTGAACAGAGTATTGCGTAGCGGGTAGCACTCGACTGCAATATTTGTTGTTTCATTGGTTCTTAAATGAATTTTAATTTCAATCTTATCAATTAATGTTATCGTTTTCCATTTTTAGCATCGTCTGCGCTCTCTGTCCATTCTAAGCGCTGCCCTACTCTTGGCCGCCTATTGTCGGCTCAGCGTTGTGCCACGCCCCACAGCGGCCTTCGCAGCCGCCGACAATCCGACGGCCCACGAGTCCTGCTGGCTGACACGGACACTCACGTACCTGTACCTGCCTGTGGCGAACTTTCAGCTGCTGCTGTGGCCACAGCAGTTGAGCTTCGACTGGGGCATGGAGGCGATACCGCGGATCCGGACGCTGTGGGATGCGCGCAATGCGCTCAGCGCGGGCTTCTATGCCGCGCTGCTGGCAGTCACCGCCAAGGGCATCCGACTGCGCTCCGCTGGCGGCTCCTGCGTGGACTATGCAGCTGTGGCAAGCATTTCGCTGCCGCTGCTGCAGCGACTGGGCGGCAACAGTTGCCAGGCGTGGCACGGGCTCGTCTGCGCCTGCCATCATCAGCTCCTGCGTCAGCGATCGCTGCAGCAGCACAGAGCTCCAGTCTGGAGCACTGGGTTCGCCTCCTGCTCGGCATCGTCGGGCTGTGCCACATCCGGATCGGAGTCTGTCCTGGTCATTTGCGTGGCCTTTTTGGCGCTGCCCTTTCTGCCCGCTTCCAATCTGTTCTTCCCCGTGGGCTTCGTGCTGGCCGAGCGTCTGCTGTACCTGCCCAGCGTTGGCTACTGCCTGCTCCTTGGGCTCGGCTTTGGCCGACTCTGGCGGCGTCTACACGGCCCTGGCCACCGCCTGTTCCTGCTTGGCTGCCTCGGCATGCTGCTGGTCACCTTCAGCCTGCGCACGGTGCAGCGCAATCTCGACTGGCACAATGAGGAGCGGCTTTTCCGCAGCGCTGTGGCCATCAATCCGCCCAAAGGTAAGCCTCGCACATTCTATAAGTGAGTTCAATTAAATTTATAATTTATTTAATAAACTTGGAATTTTTCTCACTAAAAACGTGAGCTTTAAATGATTTAAATGTAATGAATACAATTTAAAATAAAAGTTCGCTTGGGTCTTGAAAGAACTCTAGATATCTTATAGATAGACTAATTGTAGGTACTTAATATAATATATTTATTTATTTATATAAAGCTGATCAAAACTTAACTTAAGCTCAGTTAATTCAACTTATTTCAATTAAAGCTCGTATAGCTATAAAATAACCCAGTCACTCATATAAGCTTTAAATAACATATATTTATACACTTGATTCATTTCATTAAGCTTAGCTGCGATTATAAAAGTTCAAAGGAGCTATAACACCGATAAGCTATTAATAGAGTTTATTAAAACTCGCTGTTTATTGTTGTTTTTAATAAAAATTAAATAAATGGATTCCTTGTTTAGCACTAATATATACTAAACCTAGATTAATTGAAGGTGCCAAACGCCGAAATTTGGACCTCGCCTCTATTAATTCCAACTACCTATCTATCTTTCTTGCAGCCCTTGGCAATCTGGGCAGCGTCTTGAGCCACCAGGGACGCTACGAGGAGGCCAAGCTGGCATTGGAGTCGGCCATTGGCTGTCGCCCAAATATGGCCGATGCGCACTTTAACCTGTAAGTAAACGAAGCTTAGCACGTCCAACTCATCATCCCTATGCAAATGGAAGCGAAATTCGCGCCTGCATTGCAATTTTGCAGGTTCGGCGTTTTTCTGCGGCTGCCGAACACCCAACCTGAATTCTCAAAATGGATGTCAGTTTTTGCTAGTGGCCTTTTCAAAATTCAAAAGCTCAAAGTGAATGGCTGGCGCGACCTTGGGGCAGTTAAGGGGCTAAAGCTAGAAGCTACAGTGGACACTAGAGCGGCATGGGGAATGGTGGCGAGAGGAGGCGGTGTCAGGTTGGTCCGCTGTGGTCTGAGGCGCACCCTTAATGCCAAATGGCAGCTGCTTCTGTCCTGTTTGCCACGTGGCAAAAACGTTTGGACAACATCTGAGAAGTTGTGCAAAAAACGCTGCCCCAGACCGCTGCGCGCATACAAATCAACCGAATAGGGGGAGGAGGGGGGCTGGGAATAGGAAACGGTATGGATGCGGGACGGACACGGGCACATGTTCTGCATCTTTTGGATGGCAATTTGCATGCACTCGACAGCCATCAACAGCAAACAGTTGCCTGCTGGCTCTTCTACCTATTTTCCTCTTTTTTTTGTACAGTCTCCCTTTTCCCCCTTTATCTCGCCTAACCCCTAAGCGATTCAAGTACAGGCTTTGAACGAGTATTGCGCTGTAATCCCCTGCAGAAACGAATGTGTGCCATTAATTAGGTCATACTGAATCCATCGCAGCCGCGGGGGATATGCATCCTATGCCATCTAATCTCCGCTGCCTTACAACTGTTCAAACATTAAAGCTCAGGGAATAGTTTCATAGTTAAAAAGGACGTTCAGGCTTGGAATGGAATATGAAAAGGTTGAACAGTCAAGTCTTCTTACGCAGGCGGAGAGGATAGTTAAACAGTACTAGGCGCCAAAAACACTCAAAAATACTTGCAAAAAAGATATTGGCTATATGGAAAAAATTAGAAAAACAAACAACCTAAAAAAACAATAAACAATATTAAAAAAAACTTGCTGAGTTAAGTCACTAAAGAGTTAATTTATGATATACATTATAAAAAATAAATTATGATTTTGAAAAACGAAAATATTATCAGAAATTAATTAATATAAAGAAAATAAAACTAATATAATCATAACAAAATTTTATTCATCGGCACATTCTAGCAAAACATATGCTTAATTCTTAGATCTTTTTCCCATTGTTGATAATTAATAATTTTATAACGAAATCAGTTATTAAAGATTCATTATAAATCTATACTGTTAAGCGACCTCGTCGGGTATTCTTGACTGACGGTTTACTAACACATTTTGTCAACCTGTTCTTTTACAACATAGTTTGAAACTAAGATAGTCACCTTTTTTAAAATATTAATGTGGAATGTGGAATCGCTCTAAAGGTATTCTCCACAAATTTAGCAATTGTGAACTGTTAACATATAAACAAAATATGAGCAACATAAACTAAACTAAACTAAACTAAACAACTAATATAGTAATATATCCTGCAAAAGGAACAATTGTTCAAACAGCTTTGTTTCAAAATCAGTTTAATCTTAAGTAACCGAATAATTTTAAAATTGTCAATTCCGTGATCTTATCTTAGACCCAATGTGCCATGGGGAAGCTGAATCAGGATCTTAACAAACGACACAATTGTTCGCTTAACAATT
Organism: Drosophila robusta; assembly: GCA_035043565.1. Lineage (NCBI taxonomy): Eukaryota > Metazoa > Arthropoda > Insecta > Diptera > Drosophilidae > Drosophila > Drosophila robusta. Next base: position 1,825,691 of record JAWNMW010000583.1, on the reverse strand, counting down.
TTGAAAACTGACTAGCACAATAGGGGAAGAAAACGGCTTACAGCAATTGTTGTGAATAGCTGGACCCGTGGCAAGCTCCATTTGCATTTTTGCACTATTTTGCACTTGATGCAACAATGCAGCGAGGAAATACGAGCTAGACTGCTGATGCATTATGTCGGAAGACGCTAGACGCTTGGCGGTTGTCACTGCAGCTGCCTTGGCTTTTGGGGCCAATGACACCAGCACTTACCCTTGCCCCCTGCTTCTTGCCCCTTGGCCCCTTTCCAAACAGTTCGGACACATGGCGGCAGTCAGCAGTGCAAAATGCACTCGCGCTGCAGCGGACACCCGCCAAGCTGGGCTGCCGTTCAGTTCCCAATGGGATCGGTGGCAGCGAAGGCAGCGCAAACCAGCCCCAACATGCCAGCGCATTACCCCTCGCCTGCCCCGCTCCCCACAGCAGCCCAAGGACCGCCTGCTCGGCATATGAGTGCGAGTGTCCTTTTGAATATGCAGTCACGTCATTTTAAGCCCCGCACCATCCCGCCCGGCCAAGCGGCGAGTGCTCATACGCCCCGTTGTCATTGTCATGATTGTTGTTGTTGTCGCCGCTCTTATTGTTGATTATTGTGTTTGACATAATAGGCTTTACGCTCCAAAAAAATAAATAAAGAAGAGTAAAGAAGCAGCAAAAGGAAGGGCAGAAATCCTTTCGCTTTGCTTCTTTGGCAATTGTAGGAAAATCCCTTTTCGCTCGCTTGCCAACTTTTACCAAACTTTCCCGGCTGCCCCTCGCACACGTACTACGGCAAAAATGCAAACGGAGCTGGCGACAGCTGTGCGCCCAATACAAATAATGACACGACTCCCGGTTGGGCACCCGGTTGCGGAACCACAGCAGCAGCATCAGCAACAGCTGCCTTGCCTCGTATGAAGAAGTCTGTAATCATGCGAGTCTAGTAGATGCTTCCCCTCCAATCTCCCCCTGTTGCTAAGTTGCCTTCCATTCAGGAGCAGTGCGTAAAGGTTGCATGCAAAAGAACAGAGACAGGATGGCAAAAAGAAACTGGAAACTCTACTTTGATTCGACAATACGTAATTACACTGAACAAAATAAGGACAGCAGCCACAGAAAACAGAAAACAAATATAATAGATATCAAGAATCTTTTTTTCTGGCTGATTTTTTTTTATTGGCACTTTTGGCACTCAACTTATCTATAGAATACAGTTACCCAAGTTTTATATAAATAAATTATAAATATGAAACCCGTTAAGCAAACAACTCTTAAAGGCAGCACATATGTATATCGGACGAATCGGCCTACATTATCATATAGCTGCCATTGGCTCGATCGGTAAAAAAAATGATTTTATTCATGAAAAGTTTGTTGATTTTTTACACATCGAAAACTTGGCAATTAAAATTGTCACTAGCTTCTAACGTACCTTCAATATCTTATCGGCCAATAGAATAGATCAATATCTTATCGGCCAATAGAATAGATTGAGATTTTGGGTAACAGTTCATATAAGTTTTCCCTTTTGTTCTTCCAAATTTTATAACATTCAGCAATAAGCCGCTTTCCCAAATGTTTTCAGCTTTTATTATAGCTACAATGGTTATTACACTCAGACACCAAGAGTTTAGTGCTCAAATCAAGTATAATTAGCAAAGTCTAAGCTTAAATGTTGGTATCAGAAAAATCGTATAGTTCCAGTGACAATTTACCGTTGTTTTTGGTGAAAAATTAGAATTAGTGAAAAAAGAAAATATAACGCAGGGCAATTCGTGCTAGAGTGTAAACAGATGTAAGTTTAAAATAAATAAAGTCTAGGAATAAATTGGCATAAGTGAGTGCGGAAAATGTTACCAATCAGTTGACATCGTGAAATTCCAAATAAAGTCAACGGCATAAAAGCAAAGCGCGAACTTCAACACTGCTAAGGCTTCAAGTTATTAACTTGGCTCAAAGCGATACCCGATCCGCCGTTGCTGTTGCCGCCTCTCTCCACCCGTTTTGCCGGCTGTCAAAGCACTATCCAGCAGTCGGCGAGTCCAAGTAAAGCCGAAGCACAGAATTCATTTTAACGACGGTGAAAGTTTAAGACGATTTTCTCTGGCATTTTCTCTCTTTTGCTCAATGTTGGCCGTTGCCTTTGCAGCTTATCGAAAAGTTGCCTGATTGAATTTTTACACCCGCCGCCCCACTTGCATTATGCAACCAGCATAGAGGGGAGGGGGTTGGGGTTGGCTTTGCCTGCTGCTACTAATCTCAAAGTCAAGTTGGGTCGCATTTCCATAAACACTTCATATGACGGCAGCGTTGAGCACCTTAAAGCTGCCAAGTAATAAAAAGCAAGCGCCTCAGAATGTCACATTTCCGGCGTCTAATCGAAAATCAATGTCAATAGCAAGCCCCCAAACCCATCCCGCCCCCTAGCCACCCCCTGCCGCGGAAGGCCACATGCAACGTGGATAAGCAGCTGTTTGTACATTATTTACTCGTAAAGCCATCAATAGTCGTACAACCTAACGCCCCCAGTCCCCCCCCCTCCCCCTCCCCACCAGCCTCGTCTAACCGACATTTCCTACCTGCGGCTGCGAAATTTTCAGCTGCTGTTGCCTTTTGCCACGTGTCCGTGAGGTGCACGTCGTGTCTGCGGGTCTTCAGCCCCATTGCCAGTCAACTGTCATGGATTTATTGTGCTGGATGCTGCTGTGATTTTTAGCTGTAGCATGCCACATCAAAGCTAGACGGCGGGCTCCCGGTGAAGAGAGAGCGGCTGGGCGAGGGGCTGAGGGGCGGGAGCAGTACTACAAGTAACAGGCAACCAAACACCAAAACCGAAAAATCACTGAGCTGTATAATTCGATTTCTGTTTTTCACTCTTTTTCAGCCCCCGCACTTCCATTCTCACTAGCTGTTGTTTGCTTACCTGCCACAGAAAGCGAAGGAGCGGGAGAGGGGCGAGACAACATTGAAAATGGTATAGAACAACATTTTCGGTTTTCTATATTGTGGATAGTATATAGTATAGAATAGAATAGTCGCACTCTCAATATTCAGTTGAGCAAATCCATCCGTTGTTCGCTTGCAATTCGCCTGCATTCACTTGGCTCGTTTCGCATTGCTTCCCACTTAGCTACCCATTCGCATTGGCATTCAGGGGTGCGACTGAAGGGGTGGGTGCGGGATGTGGGGGACGGGCAGTGGCTACAATTTGTGGGCAACGGGAGACTTTACATGCAATCTCAATGGGTTGTTGCTGTACGATAAACAAAATTTAAACAAATGAAAAAATGCAATTGTAGCTACTGCAGGACGAGGGCTTATCGAAGAATTTCACTGAGCGAAAACTGAAAAATTGTGTGTAATTTGATCATGCTTACCAAAGATGATAGGTGTAGTTATACGATATACGCGATAATAAAACCTATAAAAGATTCATAGAAATGTACGGAAATAAGAAGAGTTACTGAGTGATCATTATGGATAGATAAACTACGATAGGGATAGGATTAAGGATGCTTATTATGACAAGTGCATTATGTTCTTGCAATTCAATATGATTCATTATTGATTTAATTCTAAGTTTTTTTTATAAGATTTAATAATAATAAAAAGCGTTCACTTAAATTAGGTACTAAAACCTTATTAAAATCCTCTGAATGCAAAAACAATATTTTAAATATTTATGACATTAAGTTCAGCGTTTATGCTTATTTTCTAAAAACAATGTTGTTCTCTGGTTGAGAAAGTTTTGACTTTGATCAATACAAACGTCTATGTCTGAGAAAAAAGAGACTCAAAATAAATCATGTGATGAATGTATATATATATATAACAATTTTAGACTATAATAAACTAAATATCAGCTTTTATGATTTTGTATACAATGTTTTAGACCCCAAGTACCTCAAATAACCATTAGATATATGATGATTAAAGCCATTTGCATAACTTACCTTTAAGTTTGGCAATTTGTGAAATTGCCCTCTTGCTGATTTTATGGACTTCTTGTCGCAACTCAACACAAATTTTAGAACGCGTCGTTTGTTTGAATAACTTATTGTTGTTGTTATTGTTGTTGTTGTTATTGTTTTGGTGATGCTGTTGTGCAATCTGAGCTTGGGTTTATTTTGCACTGTTTTGCTACGTTCTAGCTGCAAATAAAATGCATCCTTTATTTAAAAGCACTTATTCATGCATATACGAACTTTTTGTTTATATTAAAAACCCAGACAAGAGTGGCACGAATATCCATTGATATTTGTTTACCCAATGTGCAAGCACGAATCAACCGCACGGTAGACTTGGCAATTTTGAAGCATCTACTCTCTCCCGCACTCCCCCGGGTGTATTCTGTTAATTAAATGAAGCTAGCGACGTGGCGAGACTGGATAAAAAAGAAGTGGAAGAAAACTAAGTGGACGCCCAGTGAAAATACTTGAAGGTCAACATTTTGAAGTATTTGCGCGAGCGCTGCAATTAGAGCAGCCAAACCCCAGAGAAACCGCAGCAGAACACAGCGAAAGTTAATTTACTCCGGCACTCCGGCACACTATTAGACCTCGGTTGGGTCCAATCTCGGCGATAAGTAACTTCTTGCTGCCGTTTTTTCTGCTCTCCACTTTAACATTTCCAACAAGTTCTGCGTTATGATTCCTTTGTGCCAGAAAAAATTCCAGAGACGAAGGAAGAGAAGCTGAACATTTGTACAAATAAACCAGTAAGAGTGCTTTGGACGGGAGTGCCCGAATAGGAGATACCCTGAACCTTGAAACTGCTGTAATATACACTTTCCTTGCATTTATACCTCAGTTCTTGATTAACTTCTAAACTAAGCGCACTGCAGCAGTATTTGCTCCTACTCACAGCCGAGGCTGGTAAGAGAGAGCACGTGGTATAGTCTAGTATAGAGAGAGAGAGAGAGTTATATATATATATATAGAGTGAGCGAGATTTTGGCCTTCCACTTCCCACCTGTCTCACCAGCTTTTTTACTGCATACTTTCAGGGGCATTGTGCACCAACAGCAGCGGAACTACAGCGCCGCGCTGCCCTGCTACCGTCGCGCTATTCAGCTGCGTCCCCAGCTGGCGCTGGCGTATCTGAATCTGGCTGCATCGCTGCTGGCCTGGGACGGTGGGCGGCACGAGGAGGCCGCCGCTGTGCTGCTGGCGGGCGCCCGGCTCGCGGGGCGTGGCGTGCGCGATCGCAGCGGCCACGAGGAGGCGCGCCACAGCGCCTACCTGCAGCTGAGCGCGCTGCATCGCTCGCGGGGCAGACACCAGCTGGCCGTGGCGGTGCTGGACGAGGCACTCGCAACGTTGCCGCTGCAGCGGCGGCCAGCAGCACGCGCTGTGCTGCATCAGCGCCTGGCGGCGTTGCATGTCCAGCTGGAGCAGTGGCACGAGGCCGAGGAGCAGCAGCGGTTGGCGCTGCAGCTGCAGCCCGAGGAGAGCGTCGCCTATGTGTCTTACGGCCAAGCGCTGGCCAGGAACGTAAGTGTGAATCGCTATTGTCCGCTCTTCTACTTTAATGCCCTTTCGAAATCCTGCAGTGCAGTCGCCACGCGGAGGCGGAACTGTGGTTTAGACGCGCGCTGGAACTGTCGCCCCTTGAGCCCAGTGCGCATCATCATTACGGTAAGTTGAGGGGAACACTTGCCGGTTACCAAAGTATATTTCCTACAAGCTGCTCCCTCCACAGCGGACTTCCTGGAACGACAGCAGCGTACGCAGGAGGCGCTCGGCTATCGCCTGCGCGCTGCTGCGCTGGCACCTGACAATTATGCCCTGCAGGCGGCCGTTGCCGACGCACTGCGTCTGCTCAATCGGCTGGCCGAGGCGGAGCTGTGGTACCGCCAGGCGGCTGCGCTGCATCCGCAGGCGGCGCACGCACACGCCAATCTGGGCGCCATTCTGCAGATGCGCGGCCAGCGCCAACAGGCGGTGGAGTGTTACCGCAAGGCGCTGCAACTGCAGCCGGGGCATGCCACAAGTCGCGCCAACCTGGCCAAAATGAATGTCAATATCGATGCCAGCACGTAGCAGCGATTTTATCAGGCCAAGATTTTATCACATATTCTTCAGTTTTGCCAATCAAGATGAAATTACAAAAACCAAATGGGGGTAAAAATACACTAGATAGAATTTAAATACAATTACACAAGTTATCAGTTGTAAGCGGAGGCAAAATATATATACACATATATTTTACAAAAGTTGTTTGAATCTTTAAATCTACATGGTATCGAAAAAGTTATGTAAGGGAAGGAGTTAAATAAATCACAAAGGTATTAGTCCTATTTGATTCTACTCCAAATATAGATAGTATTTTTCTAAAAAGCAAGAAATTTACCTTCCTTCATTCTAAGTAAAATCTGAAAAATTTAAAATTTTGTATATTTATATTTATATTTCCAACTTTCAAAATGTGCTATTTAAATGGCACAAATATCGTAAGAGTATATCAATGTTCCAGAGTCTAAATTGAGTATTTACATTAACATTTTCTTAAGTTGGTAATTAAAATCACGCCTAACTTTATATTTAGTAATATTGTAATATTAAATTGAAGTCAGCAATAAATTTAATGCGAAAATCTATCAAACCAGACTTTTATTATGGCACAAAATGCTTGCAAATGTAAAAAACTATGCTGAATCTCTATGCAAAGATATTTGTATGTATATTTAAATTTTAATAGAAGAAGAAGCCCCTTTATAAAATTAACTAATTTGGAATCCCATTATTCATAAGTATTATTCTACTAACTATCTAACTACTTGTGCAAAGAAATTTGATATACCCTAGGTTCCAGTCTATATCAGAAAACGAAAACCACCTTATATCCTTACAGACAACAGCTATTAAACTATAAACTAAAGGCAACCCATCCACTAAATGTTCCGATTATATTCTCAACAGGTTTAGGATTGCTGCTCTTCATTGAAGTAGTTAAAGCAAATCCATAAGAAAATAGGCCCAGCTGCCCTGGTGACAGATATTCCATTTGACTGCTCCTTGTTGTTGTTGAGCAGAGCCATCTGATAATTTATTAATTTCGTTTATGCCAGCTAAAAACTTAAGCATAACCCATTTAGCAAGGAAATATTTAAGTGAATTGGCTGGGCCCACATTTGATGTGAAAATGTCAATCTGTTGCCGGGTCATTCAGCCACATACATACACACAGCCCGCACAACAAATTACTAGTATATCCCACATCAAGTTCTTAGCATTTTATCTCGAAAACCAGGTGACAAGCTGGGCACAGACGAATGCCATAGAAACAGACAGACAGCCACAGAAAACAGGCCCAGACAGAGACTCTGGGGACGTGATAATATCAAGTGGCATTGCCAAAAATACAAAGAACGGAGCACAGAGAAAGAGAGAGAGAGAGAGAGAGTGATGGTCGTCCCCCCTCAAAAACCGCAATGTCAGTGGGAGCAGGTCGCAGGGAGTTGGGGCTGCTAGTAATAGTGCTCACTAAGCATTAAAAATGATAATTAAATTTTCAACAATGAAACCGAGTTGAGAACAAGGACACGCGCGCCACTACATATCGCATAAAGCTCTTAATCATAAACATGCGCCGGCACTTTGCCTTTTCCGACCGTCCCCCGCCCCGCCCCGCCACGCCCCCTCTGCTCTATCCGCCATTGTCATATCAATGGCATTGGGAACGGGTCGGAGCTCGAAGTCTACAGTGGCTGGCGTTGGGCTGCTAAGCATATGCGCATATAAATTAACATAGACACCCGAGTATTTAATTAAAATTCCATCAGCCCATAGACAAACACACACACACACACACACTCACGTTGATAGAGACACAGGCAAAGATAGGCACACATTTTAGCGCTAAGCCGTGCAGAGATGGCCTCGAGGCAAAGCCACCAAAAACCACACGGCACACGGAACACGGCAGCAGGAGTGGGAATGGGAACGGGAGCGGGAACGGGAGCGGGAACGAAATCTGTGGAGTGCGCCTCCGGCAACGTCAGCCGCGTGCAAACAAAGGCAGCTGCCTTTCAGCGCCCCGCAACGGGCCCCACCCCGTCTCGGTACGGCCCCAAGGCCGCAGCATAACGCAGACAGAGTGCCGAGACAGAGTTCACCTGGTTGTGGGGTTTTTGGGGCTATTGGGCAGATAAAGTCGGAGATGGCCACGGACGAGGACAGGTGGCAACAGAAGGCGCGGACAACAGCCGCCGGCAGCATCGATGCTGACTGATGAAGTGGCACTTCCCTGACAGTGGCCAGGCTACCAGGATGATGATGATGCTGATGATGACGATGATGATGACGATGGGGTTGCTGTGATCGTGATAAGCATCGCATCGTAATTAAGTTGACGCAGCAGCTGAGAAGCCAGTCAAAGTGAAATATGCACGGGAGGGCAGCGAAGCTCCCTAATTAAATATGAATTTGAATGGTTGCCGGAGGCAGGGATTGGCGGGGGAGTTACGGCTTGGTTGGTAACCGAACAAGGATGAGCCTATTGTTAGCCTGCAGATTGGTGCGTATTTTGGCAAGCAAACGTTTGAGGTCAATGCAAACAAGTGGGGTGAGCTCAAATTGCAAATACCCTGCAGGCAGACAAACAGTATGCTTCTAATAATACATAATATTAGCAAGGAATGGAAAAATATATACATTATTCATGTAATTTCAATGTTACAAAAGGACTAAACATATTAAAAAATACAAGTAAGGATTCTGGAAAGATTGGCAAATTTATACGCTAAAAACGATTCCAAAATGATGTCTTTAGAATTTGTATATCATTAACTCAAAAGTGGAATTTCTTCCCAGATGTATCTTCTTTTTTTAGCGAAACTGTAAAAGCCAAAGTTGATACTTTGACGTTTGATACTAACTTCTTCCTATTGAAATAGTACCTGACAAAAGTTTTTGAGTTTAAATTAAAAACAGACTTTTTCCAACTCCCTTTTTTACAGGGTATTAGCAAATGCTAGCCGCTCAATGAGTATTTAATGCGTCAAACTGTTTAAATTTCTATTGGCTTTTTATTTCGTTTTAGTTTTGACTTTTGTTTTGGCCACAGATGTTGTTTTTGTTATTGTTTAGTTGTTGTTGTTGTTCTTGTTCTTCAGATAGCACAAAAGCTGTAGCTTGGTTTTCAACTTTTTGACCGTATACAGATAGATCCACACACACCCATATATATATATATATAACACGCAAATGGTCATCCTATGGAATCATTTATTTTCCACTTTAGCCAGCAGAAAACTCAGTCACACACACATATGTATATGCACAGTGAAATAAAAAGAAAAGTTTTTAGTTAGCTTTTGATGAGGGTCAACTCAACGCTGGGCGCACTTTTCAAGTGCTATAGCCCCCCATTCCGGCCAATGCCACCCGTTACCCACATGGATGCGAATGCTCACATTTTGGACCGAAACAGATTCTGCAACTCTCTAGAAAAAACCTTAAAAAAAATGTTTGCAAAAAAGAAGAAAAGTATGACAATAGTTGGGCCATTGTTTTTGACATGACTTTCTATCAAAAACAAATTTGCTCTTCTTTGTTGTGTTACTTTGTGTCTTTCTGGTTTTTATTTTCGTTACAAATCGAGTCAAACATGTCGCAAATGAAAGCCTGATACCAATGGGTAGCATTATCACACACACACACACACAATAATATATATTTTTTGACCCCGAAGTGCAGTTGACAACTTCATATGCCATTTGTTCATGGCCTCGGGCCACGTTTTCGACATTACGACTATAACGGGAAAAAATATTTCAAAAAAACGTACACATGTATATGCAATGTTCAAAAAAATTAATACAAAACCAATTAAAATTTTTACAACGAAATTCTGAAAAAATATGTTGAGTGGTAATGGAAAGAACAGTCGTCAATTAATAGTAAACGGTCATTATCGAAAAAGAAATTGTATATATTTGCTTGATGCTCTTAACTCACGTATTTAATAAGAAAATGGCTGAGGGGATCAAATACTTTTTTAGATTGGTAGCATTCCCTATGGAATAGCCGTATTTATTATATTGAATTACATTTAATTTACTACATTACATTTAGATAGAACTTATCTGGTAGCTCCAACATTTGCCAATTAAGCTTTTATCAATATTTGGGCACAATTATAATGTATTTTACAATATTAGAATAATATAATATTAAAATAAAATATTTATAAATCCACTATTAGTTTATGTCAAATTTTAACGAGCCAAATAACACTCACAATAAGTAAGTTAAATTGTTAAACAGTCCTGGGTGAATTATCTCTAATAAACAAATGTGCTCAGGTAGTGTAAAAAATCCAAAAGAAATATATAAAGGTCGGTGTATGATAATACTTCCTGAAATAAATAAGTGTTCTGGACTTCCGAAAAAGAATGAAAACATATTAAACATATTAATCGTGCATGTTAATTAATTTGTTTATCGTATAATATGTATTTAATTCAAAAGTCAGCAATTAAAATATTCTTCACATAACTGTTCATACTTTTTTAGGTGTGCATAGACTATGATTTACTGTCTATATACTCATAACAGGAGGGGCACAATCAAATGTGTGGCATTGCGGCCAACCGCAGACAGAAATGCAACAAAATCATTGTTGCAACCCAGCAACACACAAAAAATGACAAAATGTGAACGGACCATAAAGTCAATACAGCATATGCCAGGGGGTGAGGGTAAAGCGGGCTGGAAAGGAACATGCTACACATACACATGTATACCGCCACCGCCGGCGTCAAGCGCTGCTGTCAGCTGCACCGATGGCAGCGTTTGGAGCAACGTCAGCGGCAGACGAACGATGGCGACGCAATGCACAAACCGCAGTTGCAACGTGCCACGCACATGCACATGCACACGCACACACACACATACACAGCCACATATGTGCCGCGTTTGTTGTCAGTGCAGCGTTCAGCACGAACACCTTCAACTGGCAGCGTTAGTGTTTGCCTCGTACTTAACTTGAAAACAATTAGTCACAAATTTAATTTATATTTCAATGGGCAATACTTAGCAGACGTTGCATGCAACATGCCAACCAACTAACCAACTTTCCACTAACTAATTGCCGGCGAAAGTGAAGCTCCCTCTTCGGGTTAGCCGCCATGTCAGCATCAGTTTGCAGCAACAACTCCTTAAGCAATTTCAATCGAATATGGCAAGCTTCAATTGTATTAACTGTATGCAATTAATGCAAATGAAAGCTTTAAGCTCAAATCACCAACTACTTTTTGATTAACAGCTGACAGCGAAAAGCTCGTAATTACTAATCCAATGATTCTGTATTATTTTCCCACTATTTTCACACTTCTCCTTAAGGAATGTATATAATTAGTTATTTCAGAGTTCAGTTGACTAGCAACCATTTAATACCACTTTTTTCTTAATTTTATAAGGTGTATTTTCTAATAGAGAACCCTTAGAACCATAAATTCAACTTTATAAATTGAAATAACAGTTTTTTATTTATTAATTATATAATTTCTTGTATTATTATTATGATATAATTTTATTATAAGATTAAGCCAAATTGACACTTTAAGCTAGTGTCATTGGAAGCACAAATGGGCTGCCCTCGAAGCATTTCGTATCGCATCAATGATGTATTTTTGATTGCAGCTGCTCAAAAAAAAACAAAAAAAAAATAAAGGAACGAAATATACAACAATCACAATCAGCAAAATTGCGAGGGCGACACAAAAACAAAACGCATATGAAATGCCAAAACACACACACACAAGACCAAAAACATCCCGACAGCAGACGGCAGACGGCATCATAACCTGTAGCTTCAGGGGCAAAAACACAGAGCAGAACGTTCTACCCGAAACCAACCGGCGGTCCCGTGACCCCACCCCCCCTCCTCCCCCTGCCATGCACAGATAAATCTGTCCTGGCGTCCTGCCCGGAACGCACCCAAAAGCGAAAGTTCACACCGAAATTGAAACCCAACAACAAACTGAAAGCCGCGTGGACTCAGAAAAAAACCAAAAAAAAAAAAAAGAATCTGTGTGGCATAATCTGAGGCGCAAAATGAAGATGACAATAAATTCGATTCGATTTCGCTTTGATTTAGTTTTGGGGAATATCATCATCCTTGGATTACCAGGCACTGAGCGCGCAAACGAGCGACCCCACATTACCACACTCTCCCTACTCCCCATCTCCCCAGCGCTCTGCCGTGACGATGATGATGATGATGATGACAACGATTGTCGCCTTATGGCGTTGGTTGGCCAAAATGAGAGCAGAGCAAACACAAATAGATAACAGACAACAAATAAAAGCCAGCAAAACGAAATGAAAATAAGACAAAGCAAATTCACGCACATGGCAAAGAGGAGACGAACGGTCTCGCGGGGTCGCCAGGATCATTGGCAGGACACATTCGGCAAATCCTGTGCAGCTTATGCTAGCTTTCAAATTTTGATTGAAAAAATCACAGAGATGTTTAGAGCGCCAAGCAAACGAAACGAAGTAGACAACCGATATCCTTGGGCCAGCACCCCCAACACCCCCCTTCCCCTTCCCCTTCCCCTGTCCAAAAAACGGGCGACAAATAGCGAAATGTTGCCACAGATTGCCATAATGATGGAGCCCACCAGGCAGGCCTGGCAGCCCGTCATCACAGCCAGATTCGACAATTCCTATTTAATAATTCAGTCTGTTTGCCGATATTTTGATTTGCCTCAATCACTTGGCCATCATGCGAAACGAGCGCCAACGGCAATGAGAACCATATTCTTTCAGCATTGATGGACCATGAAAATTACTTGGTTCTATTAGTGGCAAGGCACGAAATTGGAATAAGGCGATAAGTATCTGTAGCAAAGGAAGTAGGATTTTCATTGTGGGTGGAATGGTTCGAATGGAAAATGCGACAACTTCTTCTGTGTTCGACACATTTACATTTATCTATATAAGACATCTGCAAGCCGGAACCGAAACGGAACTGCACATTTTTTTGTACATTATAAACTGAACTTTGAACAGAATCAGTTGTTCCAAAAAAGGTTCTAGCGCGAACCCTATCTAAATCATATTTGTCCAAAAACGGTGTTTTTTAGTTTTTATACCATTCAATTTTAACACTATTAATATTCACTAAAATATTTAATACCTATTGAAAGTAAATACGTTTTTCTTTAAAAACAGTGAAGCCAGCTCTAGTTGGAACGCCCGATCAAACGAATTTTCTGTACCTATGCTAGGCATTTAGGTAACTAAACAACGAAGTTCCGAATTGGCCTAGAAGGCTGTGATATTTCATAAACCGATTTATTGAAATTGTCAGGCGATGCCTTCTTCGTTATATCAGAATTGCGTTTGTTATATACAATGTGTAAAAGGAATACAAAAAGAAATTTAACAAATCAAATATTTTTTATTTTATTTTTTTTTTATAATAATAAAACCTTTTTTTGTGCTTGACTGTGAATCAAAATATCATCGGCATTTACGTAAACTTTAAAGCTGCAAGCCTATAGAACCAAAAATACAGCTGACATAGAAATATATTTAAATGTTACGTAAAAAATTATTTAATAACATTTATTTTTAATATAAATAAAACACCTCAAATTCGAAGAAATCATCTATATAAATAAGTTGTGCTTATATTACACGTATAAACATAAACATGAAAGCTTAACATTATAGTTAATAGATATAGTAAAAAAGCAGAACAAAAGAAATGATTGATTTAATTTTTTAACCAGCTTCTTGCAGAGCCATTTTATCTAGAGTTACCCTTATATTCCTGGAAACTATACTCCCTACATACCAGTTTTGAGGTTTTCCTATGCATGAATGAACAATGTTCAAATTTGGATTGTTGGCTAGGTGCTCCATGACAGGAGCTCAATGCTGCACACACCAATGAAAAAAGCTCTCTATGGTAGAAAACTTATCTGATTACGTAAAACAGTGGGTGAGCTTTCTACAGCGGGGACACAAGCAAACAAATTTACGTCAGTTATAAATTGGAAACCACCTAGAATTACTAATGCAAATTAACAATCATATTTATTCTCTATAATCGGTGCAGCAAACCTGTTATTGGGTGATTACTAATTAATTCATTATTAATAAATATATTTATTTGTATGCCTATAATTTAAAAATCTTCATTACGAAGCCATTAAACGAAGCCATTACATGAAATGAAAATACCGATAATAAACGAAAGAAAATTGCACAAACCCAAAATACAAATTTTCTTTTGTGAATAGAGTATAATCACTGAGGAAAAAATGTATATTTCAGTATTTTATATATAAACATTAGTTTTTACGTTGTACTTAAATATTGATAAAAGTTGTTTGTATCTTTCGCACTTTTGCTTTTTCCCAAAAAATTTGAAAAAAAATTAATTTTCAATAATGCATATATTTTAAATGCAGAATCAATCTAGAGGACAAACCATAGACAAAATGCCTTCAGTTCTTGAAAATCGGATCAGTTTTGTCATAGTTATGGGCGTTTGAAATATCCGAGCTATGGATCCGAGAGCTTTACATATCAAAATTTTTGTCAATTTTTGCATGATTTTTGACAAAAAAATTGACCCCCTCAGAATCAGTTTTAATGTTGTTTTTTATACTAATTGTGACCACCACAATCGAATAAAAATAGAAATTCCGGATTCTAAATTTTGAAAAAAAAATTTTTGCAAAATGAGTAAGGGGGGGGTACATGCTTTTTTCTCAAAAAATTGGAAAAAAATTAATTTTCAATAATGCATATATATTAAATGCAGAATCAATCTAGACGATAAACCATGACAAACCAAAATGAGATCAGACGTGGAAATCGGTTCAGTTTTGACAAAGTTATGGCCCTTTAAAACATAGGAGCTATGGATCCGTATGATGTAGGTATGATTTTTAAAAGCATTTGACCCGATTAATTTCCAATTATAAGTATGGGGAGGTTTATGATCCAAAAAAAAAAATAATTGGACTTAAGAAAGTTTGCTTTGTAATTCTTTCACATATCTTTTGAAAATTATACTCTCTATACGAAAAATTTTGCTGTTTGCTTTACTTATATAAGCTGTTTTTCCAGACTGGCTGACTGGTTGGTAAACAGCAGCCCAAACCGTAAAAGTTGTTACTTTTTGTGATGTAAGTAAACAGTGTGGCAGTGTTTTAAATATTTTCTCCCGCAAAGGTTGGAAAATTGTTGAAAAAAGTAGTGTAATTTTTTATTCTTTTTATTCTTTTTTTATTCTTAATCCGATCGGCATTAAAATCATTTACCAAAATCTGATTGAATCTCATCGGAAACCCGTTTCTTATAACGAGGTGAATGAACGATGTTAACAGTTGGCTTGTTGACTTATGCATTGTGACAAGAGCTCGTTGATACAAACAAATATGATAATTAACAAAAAGCTCTTTTCGAAGGAAACTTTACCGGTAGCAGGGACACAAGTCATTTGTTTATAATATTTTAATTGGGCGTTTCAAAATAGTTGTTTGCCTAGTATTTAATCACTTTTAGTTAGAATAGTTATTATTAGACATTATAGAAACTACCTAGAAGAAATGGGGTAAAATTAGCATTCATACTCATTATTTAACGTAGGTGGGATAGATATATTTCTTTATTATGCCTGTAAATCAATTGCAATGCCTATCAAATAAATTAAAATCAAACCCTACTTACCCTAAGCTAGAACAACGTTCAAGTTCATAAAATTTTATTTCCTAATTGAGTTCTGATAATTTTCTGAAAATGCCATATAATAAAATAACACATGGACCATGGAAACAGGTGTTAATTAAAATTAAAAGTGGAATATTAAACACCATAAAAATAAACAGTTAGCAATATACCACGTGAATTCGTTAAACTTTTGATTACAGACTTTTAACCTCGCGACTTTATAAATATTTTTACGACATTGTAAAATAAATGCACTGCCATTTAATTAATATGTGACTGGTCAAAGTATCTATTTATTATTAAATTGCAGTTTCCAAGTGTCCGATATTCAATCACAACGTATCATTTTTACAACAACTCGATTTGTTTGGGTGCGATCAAGTTGCCGTTTTCTTCTTATACATAAAGTGTCGTATTATTGCCGGTAACATTAAATTGCGTTTTGATCGTAGTTGTTTCTTCAGTTTTAGCTATTTTCGTATCGTTGTTGAACTTGCCGAGCCTTTCATCAGCTCGTAGGTTGTCTGGTTTTGCGGTACAGCGAGGCTGTATCTAATCGCTTGCTGTGAATTAAATTCCGACTAGTAATTAAAACCGCGAAGCTACTTAAGTATGGGTTGCTAGTAATTCTAAAATCTCGACATAGCTTTAACGTATGCTAGTGTTTAATTTTGCACCACATCAGTCGCGTGGTACACTTCAAATGATTCGCTTGTAAAATAACAATTTTTAAAGTCTCGCGACTATATTTTATATCAGTAGAAACACATGCTGATCTGTTAAAAGGAAAACAATACCAAATATTTGATCTGTTGATCTGCTAAAAGTAAAACAACAACAACATTTTGTAAAAGATATATAACATAACTAAAAAGTTAAACATAACGGTAATCTCAAGTGAGTAATCTGTGTGAGAGAAATAAATATACTTTACAGTGATAAAAATGTTAAAACTAGCGAAAACCTTTTATGCTATAAATATATCCTTTTTCAATCCGGTCTCAGTAATATTCTTAATGCTTAATTGCAATCTATATTTGATTGAAAAAAATCGGAGTGCATACTCAATATATTTAAAGGATTTAGTACTTTAACAATATTAATATAAAATCGATTCACATGTGAAATATCAATAGGTACTTTTTTTGTTTATATCGTCGTTCCTGCACAAAAAATTCTTATCTTATTCTTTCAATATTCCCCTATATAACTTTTATTCATTATTAAATTAAATAATTAATTACCAAGTGTAATCAAAATTTATTTCAAAATTGGTAGCAATTTTTTAAAATTACACACTATAGCATAATGTTTATTAGTCCATGAAAATGTCGTTCATTTATACATTTCAAATGTGAGATTGTAAAAGCTAGACCTCCCATTACTTGAAGAGCATACACAGATTAGGAATATTTCACATTTTGGATACCTCCCACATTGATTTTAACGGTAAAAAATTCACTCCTTTTAAATCGTAAAAGTTTTATAACTATCGAACATTAAATTTTAAAGTAATTCGAGTTCTTGCCAAGTGAGTTTAAGTGTGTATGTATATGTTTAAGAGGATATTGATAGGATGTAATTTCCTAATCGGGCCCCCCTACTAATACACTGTTTTTTGTTTTCTTTTCTTAGTTATGTGTGATACTCATAATTGATTTGACATTTACAACAATGGACTATTAAATTAAATTTGTTCGTTTATTCAATTTATCAGTTTCGTTTTTGACAAATTTCAATCTATAAAATGATACGACAGAAATGTTATATGCGCATTCGTGACTAGTCATATTATTAAAAGCATGTATTATATTATCCATCAAAGCTCAAATCGTCATTAGGCTATAATTTTCGTTATACAAGTCATTCTACCCGTAGTTAAACAGTTTTAGTGAACGCGAGATGACTCTGAGTGACCAAAAGGAATTTCTGGGCATTTAAGATAAACGATCCAACTAACTACAAATAATATAAAAACTTAAAATTAAATTCTAACTTAAGAGAGCAACTACAAACATGTAGTATTTTATAATAAAAGTGTCTTAAAGTAAGATTTTAATTATCACTTAGTTTAAAAGGTTATTAAATACTCATTCGCCAGGGTGAACTATGTTAATTATGACACACTTTTTATATGTCTTTTCTAGGCACTTAATTAACAACTTTGGGAAACTAAAAACTCAAGGAAAGATGAAAAGGTCAGCTAAGTTTAATGCGCCCCACATTATATTCAAGGATCTTATCTACGAAGTGGAAATGCCTAAATCCAAAGGTAAGCGAACTACAAATAGCTTAAACCAAATATTATATACATTTATTTAAGTATGTTTGGCAGCGTTTCTATTAGTTACATTTTCACACACGTGATTGAAATGCGAATTAGTCAGTCAAATAATATATTCTCAGCCAAACGATTATTCTTTCAACAGATCGGTTGAAGTTCTTTGGCCTACATTGGAATTATCCACACGTACTCGTAATTAAGCTATCGTATTTCTACGTCATTTAACGTATCCGAATACACAAATTACACACAATCATGTCACATCGAATTACTTACATACATATAGTTTTAAAAGTAAAAGTGATGAGAGAAAAAATCCATTTAGCTAATACGGTTTTCCAATATAAATATGCAATTGTGAAACGGAAAAAGTATATAAGTTTGAGAGTGTGAGGTGTGCCCCAACAATTAATTATATGTCTATTGACGTATGTGTTCTAATTTTCCGGGTAAACGAGCTAACATGTGTTTATGCATACATTAGCCAGAGATGTGTAAATTTGAAATATTAACAATAAACTCGATTACGGAAATTCATAAAAATATAACGTTAATTTAAACATTTTGAATTATTTTTTTACACCGATTATAATGAAAGAGGGCTTAGAAATTCATTATCTCTATGTCATGCCCTTAACCACATTATGGAATTCCATAAAAAATTAACTTAAGTTAAGAATTTTTAATTATATATTTTACACCTATTATAATAACAGAGAATTGAGATCTATTTGTTCTCCATTCTTAAAATTATGACTCAGTATAAGCAGCTATTTTTAAAACTCTAATTACAAGTGAAAAAGGTATTTTTGGTGGAATGTGCAATGTCCGGTTTTCTTTCTATCCGTCCGTATGAAAGCAAATTTGTTGGCAATATTTGAACTAGAAATTTTTAAACATGGAATTTATAGTTGGGTATACCTGCGAAAGATTCACTATTAAGATTTTTGGCCACGCCCACTGTCAACTCGAATTTATAGTTTGAAGTTGCAATAATCAAGAAGAGAGTATTGCAGATGAGTTTAGCCGACTGCAATATTGTCGCTTTTTTAAAAGAATTCGCACATGGTTAAATAATAAGACCTGTTTGACTTTTTCCAAATAATAAATTACTTCTTAAGAATGCAAACCTATGCGTCTTATTTACATTATTGGAAGGTTGTTTTATTATAAATGGAGGTATAATGGAATTTCGTTTAAAGTCAATGCAGTCAATATAGGATTTATGAATTATGAACCCATTAAACAAGATTCCATTCGCTTTCCATCTACCTATAAACTGTCCTTCATAATCACTTAAGACTCTATCACTTAATTGCTCCATAGCCCATTAAATCTGTTAATCCTACAGATTTATACCCCCAGAATTATAAATAACTATCATAAATAACAAAGTGTTTAATTCATAAATACAAAAAAGCTCATCTAAACAAATTCATGGCTATGATTATAATGAAGCTGTAGATTAAAAATTGTTAACTTGAAATGAGATCTGTTGATTTATAGATTCGATGCAGCAGTTCATTGAAATGATCACAACTGAACGGATCAAAAGTGGCGAGTTCACTCAACCGTAGCTGACAGTCGTGACGACATTGCGCTTTCCACATCCCCCGCACAAAGCCGGCTCTGGCAGAGGCCCAAAGCGGGAGCGGGCTTTATATGATAGTAGTATTATATTTTAGATAGCCGTAGCGCTGCCAAAGAGCACTGTTAGCAAAAGTTGCTGTTGTTGTTGCTGTTGTTGTTTTTTGTTGTCGTTTTTGCTGTTGTTTGATTACTATGCAAAGAAGGCCAGCCGGTTGTTGTCGTTGTTGGGAAGTCGGACTCATGTAGCTTCTCTCCATTCGGTGTTTCATTTTCAATGTCAATGTCAAAAGCGTTTGCGATCGCATGTTGAATCAAGCACGCAGTGAAAATCGCCGCCTCTGTTCGAATGTTTGGTTGTTGTTGCTGTTGTTTTTTCTATTGCTATTGAATGGCACACACACAATTACGAGCACAACAATTATGAACACACATTTTATCTTACTGTATAACACAAAACAAACAAGCATTGACCACCATGACAGGTAACTATATTGTTTCAATAATTTTTGATCTTGACGTAGCAACATGTTCCATATGCAATGCAATGCACTAGACAAATTGCTTCCGATTTACAAGAGAAGAGATTATCTTTAAAGCTCTTCGATTAAAAAAAAGTTAACAACTATTTTAAGCTATTAAATACTCATGAAGCACCCCTATATTACACCAATATATTATACATTAATACTATGCATTAAGTGCTATATATTTATCTTATCATACTAACTGGTTAAGTAATAAATATACTGCGGGTCATCAGATTACCGAACCCCTTACACTCTTTTGTTGTTGCTCATATCTATTTTCCTATTCAGCGCAACTTCGTGCTTTTTTTTGATGTTCTTGGAATTCACATGTGTGCTTTTTCTGAGAAGAAAATAATGCATTATATATTTTTTCATATTTTTTTTTTATTTTCGTCAAAAAAGCTTCCATTTATCCTGCGTCATCAAATTAGCGCGTCTAAATGCATTTTTAGTTATCTCGCTGAGTTTGGCAGATACAGTCAACAAATTTTTGTTGTTTTTTGTTGTTCATTAATTGATTGATTTCCTAAAAATTGGTACTCAATGGTGTGGGGAACCATATCCTATTATGGCACTTGCGAATTGAAGTTTGTGATATCAAATATTAATGCGAGCACCTAATACAAAGTTTTAAAAGCAGCGTTTTCTTAATTTAACAATATTTTCGGAAATCTGGAATGCCGGTACGATAATGCGCCAATTTATACTACTCAGTCTATGTAATCGTGAATTCAAAGCGTAAAGTTCATGTTCTACATTGGCCACCATACTCATCTGATCTTACCCATTTTAGTGGGTAAAGGATATTAAGATGTCCAACATACATCACACTAATTAAAAATATTCGAGAAAAATTCGAGGTAAAAGCGTCCATAATATATATTTAAAACAAAAAAGAACTTTTTAATCGGACGTAACCCACTGCGTAATACTCGTTCACGGTACACAGTAATTACATTTTAATTGTCACAATTAGTATAACAAAAAAAAACATTAAAACCCATTCTGAGGGGGTCAAATTTGTTGTCAAAAGTCATGCAAAAATTGACAAAAATTTGGACATGTAAAGCTCTCGGATCCGAAACTCCCATATTTTAAACGCCCATAACTTTGTCAAAACTGAACCGATTTTCACGTCTGATGGCATTTTGTTCATGGTTTATCGTCTAGATTGATTCTGCATTTAAACTATTTGCATTATTGAAAATAAGTTTTTTTTTTAATTTTTGGGGAAAAAAGCATGTACCCCCCCCTTACTCATTTTGGAAAAATTTTTTTTTCAAAATTTACAATCCGGAATTTGTATTTTTAATCAATTGTGGTGGTCACAAATAGTATAAAAAACAACATTAAAACCGCTTCTGAGGGGGTCAAATTTTTTGTCAAAAATCACGCAAAAATTGACAAAAGTTTTGACATGTAAAGCTCTCGGATCCATAGCTCGGATATTTCAAACGCCCATAACTTTGTCAAAACTGAACCGATTTTCATGTCTGATGTCATTTGGTTCATGGTTTATCGTCTAGATTGATTCTGCATTTAAACTATTTGCATTATTGAAAATAATTTTTTTTTGAATTTTTGGGGAAAAAAGCATGTACCCCCCCTTACTCATTTTGAAAAAAATTTTTTTTCAAAATTTAGAATCCGGAATTTCTATTTTTAAT
Organism: Drosophila robusta; assembly: GCA_035043565.1. Lineage (NCBI taxonomy): Eukaryota > Metazoa > Arthropoda > Insecta > Diptera > Drosophilidae > Drosophila > Drosophila robusta. Next base: position 1,803,930 of record JAWNMW010000583.1, on the reverse strand, counting down.
CAATTGTGGTGGTCACAAATAGTATTAAAAACAACATTAAAACCGATTCTGAGGGGGTCAAATTTTTTGTCAAAAATCATGCAAAAATTTACAAAAATTTTGACATTTAAAGCCCTCGGATCCATAGCTCGCATATTTCAACTCCCATAACTATGTCAAAACTGAACCGATTTTCATGGTTGATGGCATTTTGTTCATGGTTTGTCCTCTATCAGGTACGTGGCGTGGTCGAGAAATTGTTTCTATGGTGTTTGGGGCAGCGTTCTAGTTGTACATATTCCAAATATGTAGCCCCTAGCTCAAAACTGTGAGAGATATATCCATTTCCGGGATATCAAGGTCGTTATCGTTGAGGGGGGTCACCAGCAATCTACATACCGAAATTGGTGACTCTAGCTTTAATATTATTATTAATCTTTCTAACAATAATTTGTGGTTGGGTAGTGCGATTTTAAAAGAGGATTTAAAATTTGATCTGGTATGTTTCTTTAAATCATCTTTAGAATACACATACACAACATTAATGATATAACAAGGTTTATTCATAGAGTATATAATATTAATATTAATATGATATAATATTAATATTTCCCTTATCCTATACGAAGCCTACCCCACCTACCCCACAAATAACTCAGTTTATTAAATTGCATTTTTATCTATGAAAGGCTTCAGTATATTTAATATTTCATTATGTTTTTGTGTTTAAGTAAATGAACTCGAATCTGATAAGGCTATCAGTTACTTTATGAAAATCAGCAATTAGTGGTAAAGCCGCTGCTACAAATACCACAGGTCAATATTAATATAATGGAACAAAACTCATAAAATATACAATAAATTACTAAGCAATATTCTCGCATCATCTACTAGCCACAAGTTGTATTAATTAAGTTCCTGATGCATCGAATGTAAACTGTTAGTCATTAAAGATTTATTGCATAGGGTTGAATATCCAATAAATAACTCGGCATAGTTAGTAGCATCTTCTTTCCCATTAAGTTACCCAATAATAATCTGTTATAAAATCGAGTCGTGTAGAATCAAAGGTTATAGTAACTAGTTAACTGGAATTGCTATCAAACTGGCAATTAATTTAATATTCCGCAACGTAGCACATTTGAAAAGCATTTATTGTGTTGTCCCTATAAAATTGACTTCCAATTATTTGTTGTATTTAAAACAGAAGTAAAAGCCACTTATAACTTGAAGTCGTCTTCTTCTATGCGTTACACATTTCGTAACAAAATTTTAAAAGTGTACTAGGGTATGAAAGAGCAATGAGAATAGTTAAATATTTAAAAATGTTGTATAAAAATTTGCTTTCCAAATTATATTCAAGAAATAATGTGAGAGTATTCACGTTACGTTTACTTGATACTTAATATAAATTTAATAAATAAAATGAAATTTTATTTATATATTTTTATATTTATATATTTTTAATATAGATAGTTGTTCGATTCCAATTAAATTTTGGTTATAAAGTTTAAGATAGTGAGATTTTCCAACATTAAGATAATCTTCTCCTTTTTAAACGATCTTTCAATTAACATTTATATTAACTGCAGAAAGTAGATAGATTTAGTTTAATCAATTTCAGGACAAACAATTTAACGTCCCTATTAAGAATAAAAATATACATATATATATATATGCACACCCTCTGTAGCAGTAAATTGGACTTGTGAGCCATTTAAAAAAGGGATAAATTAGTAAAGACAAGTATAAAGTGTTATAAGTAAAGAATACAGAAGGTTATTATTACACTAACTGAAAGGAAAATTCTGTTCAAAATAAATGAGTCAAAACAGATTAGAACAGATTACAACGGAAGCCAGATATAGTACCTCTAATTATCATTAAAGAACAGAACAACCTAGAAACAAAAACAGGTAGTACTTCTAATTGCCATAAACACTTTCTGGTTTTTGCAATTGCCTCAGGCTGTTGGACCGTTTAAAAGGTAGATAGTTAACAAGCTCAACTGTTCAGTTAAGTGCGTTATTCATTGACAAACTCGATTGTGCATATTATGGGAAATTGCAACACCCAGTCGGGGAGAATTCTACACAATTCATTTGAGAGCGGCGCCCAATTGAGCACCCCAAGTAAAACAGACAGCGGCAAAAGAAACCTAAACAAAAAGCAGAAAATGAGAAAGAGACAGAAACTAAAACACAAATATTTCTCTCGAGATGCTCACCTAGCATTGTGCTCACATCAGTTCCAATTAGTTGTGTCTTGGTGGCATTTTATTAATAAACATTAGAAAACAATAAAAGACCCCAGCGAGCGGTTCTGGCGCTCTCCGAAAGATATCCACATACGATATCAAAGACCCCGCAACGCTTCAGAAACTATTTGCGCGAGTTCCGTTCCGTTCCGAAGTCGCGACGTCGACGGCTGCCTGAAAGTCGACCCAGTCTCAGTCTCGCGCCGCATTTCGAGCGATTCGGAAGTGTTTTTTTCGAGATACTCAAACGCGCACACACACTCATAAATACTCATTCGCTCAAAAAAGAGCAGTTGCCGCGCGTGTTACAAATCCAAAAATTTCGCATTCTACATAAAAATAAATTTTTTTGTCCGACTTTATAAATAAATAAACATTTTTGAATTTTATGCAAACTCTGCAACGGTTCGTGTTGTTTGGCTAGCCAAAAAAAAGCAACAAAAATTATATGTTTTAGGAAGTGGAAAAACGTTCTTTTTGAAATTAATTTTTGGTGAATTGAGTGCAACTCGTGAGTCAACTCGTGAGTCTTTCAACGAATTTGACACAATTACAAAACAAAATATGTAAAATTTAATTGAACTATTTGTAGCTTTGGATTCAATTTCGATTTCAAGACTTTGGTGCTTTTTAGAATTTGCTATTCTCTTACTCGTATTTCTAATGAAATCATATAGAAAATAGAACACGCACACACACACACACACGCACAATGTGTATACACTGAAGCAACAGGCAACGCAGCAGCAAACAAATCACATACACAAAACGAATAAAATTCTGTGTAGATCAAAGTTCAATATATGCGGCCTTTCTTATTTTTGGCATGCAATATGGCTAATATCATATATTTGCACATATTACGCATACGCCCCATACGGCAGCCTCATTCCGACTGGTCTTTGTTTTATCAACCGCATTTAATTATCCGTGCGGTCGGCACTTTCAATGGCTTGGCTTTGTGCAAAGAAAGTGTATATTTATTTGCATTTTATTCTTCCAGCAATTATTGTTGCCAAATCGTGATGATATCACCCAAAGCGCCCACATACACCCCCTATGTCCCGACAGACCCATCATCATTGTCACTAACAACAATGTGGGGCATAGGGATAGCGACAACATACTCAGACTCGAGGGCGTGGAAAAAAACACAATTTGTAATGCAATACGCTCCGGTTTGCATAGAGCCCGACAAAGCACCCATCCCAATATATGTGTGTACATATGATAGATACATATACCAGTATATATATGCATATGTAAACAGAAAATAGAAACAGAAGCAATGAAATTATGTGTGTGTGTGCGTGTTCGCAGCCCCATCTGTAGTGCTTATCTTTCGGAGTATACAAAATACTTATCGGACATTGCCAAACATAATAGCAAGCTATAAAATAGACGCCGTTATGACATATACTATCCAAAATAAGTAAAAGGTGTTTTTGGGGTGGGACCCATCCATATGTAGTCTACTTGGATACCTGTCTATGGAATTTCTATTGTTTTGTTTTTATACCCTTTGGTTAAAGATTCCACCTGTAGCTGTAAACTTCAATTCAAGCTCGTTTATGGAATAGAAAATGTGCCCTTTAGCGTATATATGTGTACCCTTGGAATAAAGTGGAACTAACAAGTTTTTTATTAGTCTGAAAAACTGAGTATATAATGACACATAAGTACGTGTCAAGGACATATAATTCCAATTTTAAAAATTATATTTTTTAACACATTTTTATTTGTGCTAACAGAAAAATATTTTTGCCTATACTATACTATAAATACATAAGGAAGTTAAAAGCTTTTTGCTGCCTTCAACCCTTATGCGACCAGTAATATTTATTAACATCAATTATAATTCCCGATCTCAAGTATATAATTTAAGTAATTACAGCAGTACATAAAAGTTAAACGACTTTAAAAGTACTTTCTTAATTAATACAATAAATGAACTTTGAAATATCAATCGATGATACTTAATTGATATCAAGTGGTCTGTTTTAGCTAATTGTCGAATTATCATATAATGTGATAATTAGTCTTATACTATACCGTATGCTTTAAATATATCAATTAAGAAAATTGCAGTTAGGGTAACTGACTGCGCAATACTCGCTAACAATTCAATTAATATCGATATTTGCGATGTTTGGGGGCATAAGTGGGCGTAACGTCTCGAGCTATAGATCTCAAACATTGAAAATTGTAATTGTAATAAAGTCGATTTCCGATTTAAAAATTCTGTCTAACCACATCCAACTTGCCCTCAGTTACACAAAATATATTGATTAAACTTGCTTTGCATTAAGGTTAAACCTGTCGTAATTTATTTTCTTGCTTTATATGCTGACTACATTTTTGATTATATTTTTTGATATCTTACATGTCAGTTGCCATAAATTGGTTTGCGTAAGCCGATTACCATATAAGATAAAATTTCAATGTTTATTTTTAAAGTCATGCCAAGAACTTGTGGCCCAACTTCTTTTTAAATGCACCGCAAGTCGCAATTGAGTTTAGGGTCGTTGCACTACTGTTAAAAATTGCAGTGCTTTCCGAGGAAACTTAGAAAAAAATAAAATAGCATATAAAAAAGCGGATCATGCTGAATTGCATTTCTATAACGGGGTGTCAGGAACTTCGTCATATTTGGCTATGTAAGCTTCTTGTTTGCACTTTAATTGCATTTACAATTATAAACGAAGTGTTAGTCAGCCGGCTTCGTGACGAGTTGGCTTAAGTATAGCTAAAGAATTCAACTAAATACATCTTAAGTTCCTTATAAAATATATTATCAGGATGGACTAACCTCACTTAACATTGAGATCTTTGGTTAATTAAATCAATCTCACCTAATCAAATAGATGACAGCATTTGTATTAGTATATTTTTTGTTTTGCTTTTGTTTCATAATGATTAACAATAAATTGAATAATTGTATATATATTCTCAAAGGTTTCACTTAACTATACACGTGCTTATAACAGAATCTATTAAGCCTGGAAGATTATTTAACTGATTATAAATTGCTTGAATGTGAGATCAACAGTGCGATTATTTCAACGTAGACAAGCAATGGCTATCTTTTTTTTCTAAGTACCAGCCTCAAAACATGTATGATATTAAACACATTTCCTTGCCATTCATTTGTTTACATAACATACATATATGCTATAAATATTTTGTTAATGTAAGCAAAAAATAGAAATGATGAAAAGAGTTGTGTTTACATTTAGAATCTTTAACTTCAAATGAAAATGTATACCTATTTTTTTTAGTATACCGTAAATCAATCAAACAGATCTTAAGCATAATGTGGGTGTGTGTAGTTTATTTGGATCAGGTTGTGTGTGTAGGGTGAAAAATTCCAATATTTGCAGAAATAATTCCAACTGTAATTGGAATGCATTTCGCGTATAAAATGCCTAAAAACAGTAACTATCAACCTGGCTGGGATTCGAACCCGGATCCTCGTTCAATTGCCTATCATTTAGTATTATTTTGTTAAATTTGTTTAAATTGTAAATGATAGAATGAATAATAATTTTTTTACAATACACGAGAAGCTATATAAAAAATCGTCTATCATTAATTAAAGTATTATCTTTAAAATCTTAACGTAAACTAGAAAATGTTTAACTCTAACGAGTTCTAGAATTTATTATATCAACTTAATTACTTGGGGTTTAATTTGGTTTTCAATGATTTGTAAATGTAAAGAGGTTTTGTTTAACACAGTATCTTAGAACTGTGAACTGTGTCATTAAACTTGCACGATAATCATAAGTTTTACAAGTAATTTTATAGACTTCTTGGCAACCGGACATTTATCTAGTATGTATAATTAGACAATTAGATATTCAAGCAATGGAAAATGTAAAAAGCCAACGGCATTATTAATACAATTTACTTTAATTGATAGCAATTCCCGACTTCTGGCCAAGTGCTTGCTTTCCCAAGGTATACAACAATATTTTGTACATACTATATATAGAATGCACTTATTAACCGACCTGCAGTCAACTTTGTTGCCGAAGGACACGTCGTTCTACGGGTGCACTTTCACATCGAAACACTTACAACCTATATAAAATGTGTACTTCATTTGAAAGAAGTATGGGAACCTTAACGAATGGGTTGTTGGCCTCATTTGGAAAAAGAAAAAAACGCTGCGCACTTCCGCAGCTATTGTTTCCATCAATGTTATTGACATTTTTCAAAGGCTTTTCATAAGACTTCTGTGTATAAAAATCTTTAGCCATTAATTCAATGGTCACGTAGTCATAAAATATTCTAAAGCCAGTCTGAGGCTGTGGGCCTGGCCGAGCCATTCAAATCGCAGGAATGTCATTGCGCAAACTAAGACAAATGCTGTAAAAAAAATTAAAAAAAAAAAACAAAAACAAAAACAGTGCAAACGCCAAAACAAGAAAATGCTAAACACTACCCGCCGTACCCGCTAAAAAAGTCGGCGCGGGGGCCACTTCAGATTCACTTTTTCGCGATTTCAACTACGACGGTCGCCGAACCTCTGACAATCAAGCGCTACTTAAACAGGTGTTTCTGTTATTGTTGTTGTTGTTGTTGCTGTGCAGCGACCGCGACGGTCTTGACGGTTCTTTTTTTACCATTTTCGGCTAGTTTTTTTTCTCAAGTTTTTGTAATTCGAATTTTGCAATTTGTGCCATTTTTTGTCGTTTTATTTCTGTTTGACGACGACTTGATGTCCACAAATGCCATTAACGAATGCCATATTTTTCAAAGTTGTTCATCTCAAGTGGTTGTTGTTGTTTGCTCAGTCTTTATCCGTTCTACGTCTTTTACTGCCACCGTCGTCTTCATCAGCTTCAGCTCATGCGCGCATTGCGGCAAATTTTTTTTATTACCTCACAAGGGGTTTCTCCAAAGTTGGGTTGCTTAGTTTTTCGATATTGTTCGCTATTGTTGAAAATATAAAATTTAAAAGATAAATATTTAGAAAAACTCTTCTTAAAAATAAATCGAATTACATTAAATAAATACAATAAATAATTCTTTTAAGAACATATTCAAAATAAATTTCAAATAATTTCTTAAATCTAGAGGAACAAATTACCGACCGAACAAATCTAACAAATAATTTTTAGAAAAAGATGACAACAAATTGCAATGCTTCATCTTAAAATTGCAGAATTTATTGATATTTAAAAAAAGCGGACACCTTTATAAATTGACTTTCTAAATTTTAAACTAATGTATTCTGTTTATTCGCAAACGCAAACTTTATAAAGTGTCCCATTAAGTCAAATATTTTGAATATAAATTGAAATGCAATTATTTTTTTGTTTTTAATTTATTGAGCTTTTGACTTTTAGCATATGATTGACTCAATAGAGATATTGTTACCTAACTGGCTATTAACGATGCTGCCACACATTCGGTTCGGTTCCGATTAAACCGGTTACAGTTTGAACTGGTTCTAAAGCTATAAACACCATAAAAATGCCATTGTTGTTATATATCAACAAGCGTAATAAAATGATTTCACAAAACTTTGACAGAAGATGGGGTATTCGATATTTCGGTGCTGTCCTATAGACACTAAGAGCAAACCTAGCGGTGTTTACACTTTATGTTTGCATACTTATTTACAAAATTCATAAAACACGATGAGAGTACGCATATCTTCTTTGAGGCGAACTGTGTTTACGCGCATTATTGTGATAGGCCGGTGACGGGAAGGTCGTTTGAAATATTTCTCATTCTATGGGCCAGTTGTTAATGTTTTTATAATTATTATTATACTTTTATATTTGTTTTTGTTATATGCATATTATTATTATTTTTTATTTGTTACTTTTGTTGTTGACTCACAAGTTAAATTGGAATTTGTGTGTGTGTGTTTCGGTTCTTATCGTCCAAAAATGTCTACGGCCGAAACTTAAACTTGAAAATTTCTGTTTAACGTTGCTCGATTGTTGACTTTTTGACGACGCGTTTTGCATTGCCAAATTGAGTTTGATATGCGTATTATTAATGTTTTTGTTGTAGGCTCTGCTCTTTCTGTTGTTGTTGTTGTTGTTGTTGCGGTTATTGTGTTATTTAATTTATTGGATTTTGTTTTGGCTTTTAAAACAGTCAACGTCGCGGTCGCGGCCGTCGTCGCAGTCGCCGTCGCAGTCGCTGTCGCCGACCAGTCGCCGTCGCGTTGGCTGCTTAGTTGTTGCCAGCTGCGTCTTCCGCAGTTAACAGCTGTTCGTCTGTCCGGGCGATTGCACGCATGCGCAACTGAGCGGCTCGGTGGTTGGTTTGTTGGCTGCTTGGTGGTTCGGTGGTTTTGGCGGTTGCTGCAATGGTTCAGCGGTTCAAGATCTTGGCCCCAAAGTTCAGTTCGCGCTCCAATTACAAACAATCTGCAACTACTATTACCTACTATGTGGCATAAAGTGTTTTGTCATCATTTTGATTTAACTTTTTTTTTATTTTTATATATATTTTTTTAGAGCTTGTAATTAAACATTTATGTAAACGCTCGCCTTGAAAGAGAAACAATAACAAATTGCAGTGCGGCAATAGGTATGCATTAAAAAGTATTTAACAATAGGCGAAAAAAGTTAATTCTGAAATACAACGATTATAATAATAAAAAAAAAAACGAAACAATAAACAATTTAATACAAACAAAACAAAAACGCATAAACAAATGAGCGCAAACAGCGTAAACAAATATTTTGATTAAATCACAGTAAACAACACAAAATAATTATAAACATGGATGGTAGCAAATTGTTAAAAACAATATATGGCATCGATATACACTTCGAAGATCTCGTCTATCAGGTTAAAGAATCAAAGGGAAAAGGTGGGTAACACACACTCGTTGGTCTCAATTTATAGCTAAAGTGTTTTTCTTGACAAAGATTGTTGATCATTCGAAATGTTTTTAACAAATTAAACTCTTACATTTTTGCAGAAAAAAAGTCGGTGCTTAAGGGCATTACGGGCACATTTAAATCGGGTGAACTGACGGCTATTATGGGGCCCTCGGGCGCCGGCAAATCTAGTCTCATGAATATTCTAACTGGGCTTACAAAAACCGGCGTCACTGGCACCATTGAAATTGGCAAGGCACGCAAATTATGCGGCTACATTATGCAGGATGACCATTTCTATTCCTTCTTCACCGTGGAGGAGACAATGCTGCTGGCAGCCACACTCAAGATATCCAACAAGTGTGTCAACATGAAGGAAAAACGCATTTTGGTAAGACCAAGAACCGATTGCAATTCGAAAGTTCATTGCTAGGAAACTTAAACCAGTTTCAAAGAGCTTTAACGAGCTTTTGGCAATTGTAAGCTTTAGTTTTTAAAGCTTTCTGCTGGTAAAATATTCGCTGTTTGCTTCTAATCGATTTTCTTAAAGCTCCTCAAGCTTTAAGCATCATTTTATTGTAAGTTTCCATTGTACTTTCCAGATTGAGCACTTGTTGAGCACATTGAAGCTGACAAAGGCGAAGCAAACGAGATGCTCGAAGCTGAGTGGTGGCCAGAAGAAGCGTCTATCCATTGCCCTGGAGCTGATAGACAATCCAGCCGTACTGTTTTTAGATGAGCCCACAACGTAAGCAACCATTGAGAGCGTGAAGCGTGATCAAGAAAGGGAAACCAGTTGCTGACTAACATGTGTTAACCTTGAAATTGAAACCATCCACAGCGGCCTGGACAGTTCATCCTCCTTTGATACCATACAACTGTTGCGTTCTCTGGCGAACGAGGGTCGCACCATTGTGTGCACAATCCATCAGCCATCGACCAACATTTACAATCTGTTCAACCTGATCTACGTGCTCAGTTCGGGTCGGTGCACCTATCAGGGCACGCCCCAAAATACGGTGATGTTTTTGAAGACCATCGGACTCGAATGTCCCGCATATCACAATCCAGCGGATTTCTGTGAGTAGCCACATAATTGGTACCCTTCACGCATTCATTAAATATCATTCGTCACCTGACAGTGCTCGAGTGTGTGAATGGTGATTTCACCGATCACACCGAGGCCTTAACGGAGTGCGCCAAGGACACGCGCTGGCGTTACGATCAGCAGCTGCTGCAGGATGAGGCGGAGCCGCCAACCGAGGCACAGGTGGCCAAGTACAATGAATCACAGACCCAAGGGCCAGCGGCCCAGCCCAAAATACACAAAATGGAATCCACCAAGGAGCTCGTCAAACACACCTATCCCCCACCCGAGTGGGTGCGTTTGTGGCTGCTAATCGGCCGTTGTCATCTGCAGTTCTTTAGGGATTGGGTGCGTAAGACAACTAATCACCTTAACTACCCGTATTAAATGCAGTCAAAAGAAAGTCTACTCACGGTATTTACAAATTTACATAAGATCACAGCTAATTAGCTTCAATTATCGCCATAGAAATGTTTGCGTAATATATAAATAAGAATTTCCACAGTGAGAAAAAGGTGTAGTTAACGACCTCAAGCGAAATAAAATATGTTTTCCAGTTTTATAGAAATTTGTAGGATTGAGGTTTGCGGCCAGTTGTAAATTATAATTAATTGATGTGAAATCGTGATGATTTCTTACAACTGATTATTTAAAAAAATATATATATATATGAAAAGCATATTTAACTCCCATACAACAGCTAAAATTCAAACCAGTTAAATTTACCTGTTTTTAATTAGCAAAAAACTTTTACTATGCTTTACATAGACACTTTATTTTTTTAAGACATATTAGTGCCTGTTTTGAGGAGTCAGGTGTAACCAACAGCGTGATTCTCTAGTAACAATGTAATAACAACTCAAAAAGGTGAAAATGGTCATAATAAATAGTACAACATTAAAGAAGTGAGCATTAAACAGTTTTCGGGAAAATAGATTTATTAAATTATATAGATATTTTGATTTATTACTTTTTTATTGTTTGATTAAAAGAATAATTAGGAAACTTTTTCAAACACTTGTTACCCTTGTTTTTCATTTGTTCCATGCTTAACAATATGCTAAATTCTGTCGTTCTTCCAGACCTTGACATATCTTAAGCTGGGCATGCATATACTGAGTGCGATCATGATTGGACTGTTCTTTGGTGATTCCGGCATTAATGCCACCAAGCAAATATCAAATGTGGGCATGATTTTGATACATTGTGTATATCTTTGGTATACGACGATAATGCCTGGAATATTGCGCTGTAAGCTATACGCAACACAATTGTTTGACTTTTTATTTAGCAACAACTGTTCGCTTATTTCTAGACCCATTGGAGATTGAGATCATCAAGAAGGAAACCTTTAACAATTGGTATAAACTGAAAACCTACTACGTGGCCACGTTGATAACATCTACACCAGTGCATGTGTGTACATAATATTGAAACAAAACCTTAAATAAAAACCAATATTATTCGATTGCCTTGCAGATAATCTTCTCTTCAATTTACATAACTATTGGTTACGTGATGACCGATCAGCCGGTTGAAATGGATCGTTATGTCAAATATCTGCTGACCGCTGTGGTCGTGACTATATGCGCCGATGGCTTGGGTGTATTTCTGGGCACACTACTGAATCCTGTGGTAGGACAGAAAGGCGCGAAGTTAAGTTACGAATTAATACAATTTTATTTTTTCTTTTAGAATGGAACCTTTGTTGGAGCTGTGTCCACGTGTTTTATGCTTATGTTCTCCGGTTTTCTGATCTTGCTGACCCACATGCCCGCCGCCTTGCGGTTCATTGCCGCCCTTTCGCCGCTGCGATATGGCCTGGAAAACATGGTTTTATCATTGTATGGAAACCACCGGGACAAGCTGGTCTGCCCTGCCAGCGAATTCTACTGTCACTTTAAGTAAGTTTCAAATATTATTCAAGGAATATTGAGATTGCCTAATATCCATTATTTTCTACAGAAATGCCGTTACGGTACTACGCCAATTCGGCATGGAACAAGGTGATTTTGGCTATAATATCATGATGATTCTCGCCCAAATAACGCTATTCAAAATCTTGGCCTACTTTACACTCAAGCATAAAATCAAATCAGTTTGATTCGCTTCAGTTGCCTAGTATTCAGCTTAATATTAATTAAATGTGATTTTATGTTACTTATCGCTTGGTTTAAGTGAACAACCTTTTTCATCGGCGTGTGATACTTTAACTAATGCTACCTGTTGCTGTAAACATACTATTTGTAAAAGTAGCGAATATATAGATTTTATACGGTTATACATTTTTCACATACATGTACATTTATAGGACTATACACATGTACATATGTCATTCGATAAATTATCAGTTAAAATAGGTCGTAGTAAGAGCTTTATGTACGTACGAATTAAATGGACAATTAAAAAAAAATATCAAAAACGGTGTACTCTGTCAAATATATGTTTCATGTTTTTATTCTTTATTGAAAATAAAGTTATTTGCTGGAATAATACTGGATATTTGTGTGTCATATTTTTATGGACTTTGTTTAATTTAATAACAAAATGTCTGCGAATGTCTTTAATAAAAAAATTAATTTTTTAAATTAAATTTTAATTCTAATACTGAACTTCTTCTACAAGGTATCTTTTCGGTATTCGCCCAACTTAAGATAAATTTTGCAAAATTCAAATTTATCTACTATTATGATGACTTTGGTTATAATTAGTTTAGCCAGCAAAATGTGTTTGTATTTATTTCATTATTCTGATATATTTTTCATTTAGAACGTTAAACTAGTAATTCGGTTGTATAGCTTCTTCTAAGATTTTGCTAGCATTTAAATGTTGGATCTATCGCGCGCATCGTGAATACTTTTCGCAGCCCTGATAACTTATTTTTATCGTCTATCGATATTGAAACAATACCACATCGTCGATATTGGTCATCACTAGCAAAGGAAACAGCAACCTGCAATATTGGCAGCGGCGGAGCACGAAATACATTTAAAACTCGAAATTAGCGATATTCAACACAAATTCAGAACATATAATAGTAAAATAACGAGTAGAAAATGTTTCGCTCTAGTTTTGACAAAAATCTGGGTAAGTGACGCACTTCAACTAGCAGTTAAATTAGCTGAAAGATAAGTGCAACAAAAGTGACTCATCGAAAAAAACATTGCAAAAAGTATAACAAAAAGGGGGAATGAACTTAAAGCGTAATAAAACGAAGTCTGATTGAATTTCTTTTTTTGTTTCGCAGAGAACGCCACAAGCCACTTGCGCTTGGAACCAGACTGGCCCTCAATTCTCCTCATTTGCGATGAAATCAATCAAAAAGATGTCACGTAGGTGCCACGAAATAAATATAAAGATTGCATTCTTTTTCATATTTTCTAATATTTAGACCAAAAAACGCCTTTGCCGCAATCAAAAAGAAAATGAACTCACCCAATCCCCACTCGGCATGCTACTCCCTGCTGGTGCTCGAGAGCATTGTGAAGAACTGCGGCGCACCCGTGCACGAGGAGGTCTTCACCAAGGAGAACTGCGAGATGTTCAGCGCCTTCCTGGAGCAGACCCCACACGAGAATGTGCGCCAGAAAATGCTGGAGCTTGTCCAGACCTGGGCCTATGCATTTCGCTCGTCGGACAAGTATCAGGCCATCAAGGTGAGTTGCGGGCAACGGCTCTCAGAAGATTTTCTAATTAAATTAGTGGCGAGCCAATTTCTGTATTTCTTATATTACACATACTCTGGTAGGGTCTAAGATAATGTTGTGGAATGTGTTTAAAAAACATCTGTGCCATTATAAAGTATATATATAAATTTGATAAATTTCAACAGTCAATTTCAAGACTTAAAATATGGTATGCTAACGTATAGCACTGATCAAGAATATTTCACTTTTTGAATACAACTCGTTGCCTCATAAAGTAAAAAAAGTATAGCCTCGTGCTTTTGAATGTCAAATTTAATTTCTGAGATTTTCATGACGAGCGGACAATAAACACAGCAGTTGTTCAGGTCTTCCCGTAGTGCTGGCTACAGGGTATTTGCCAGACGGGCACTGGCAGCTAGAACACTCCTGTTTTGAAACGATAAAAAACATAGAAATACAAATTTGTTTTCATTGACAGGATACTATGACCATACTGAAGGCCAAGGGGCACACATTTCCCGAGCTGAAGGAAGCGGACGCGATGTTCACCGCCGACACGGCGCCCAACTGGGCGGATGGCAAGGTGTGCCATCGCTGCCGTGTGGAGTTCACGTTCACCAATCGCAAGCATCATTGCCGCAACTGTGGCCAGGTGTTTTGCGGGCAGTGTACGGCCAAGCAGTGTCCACTGCCCAAGTACGGTATCGAGAAGGATGTGCGCGTTTGCGACGGCTGCTTTATGGCGCTGCAGCGTCCGGCGGGCGCCAAGGCCGGAACGCGCGTGGCGGACAGCGATTTGCCAGCGGAATATCTGAATAGCTCCCTATCACAACAGGTGCAGGTTGGTTTTTTGTTTAGGCGAAGTAAACTTAATCTTAAATTTGTTTTCTATCGGAAAGACGCCGGCGCGCAAGACCGAACAAGAGCTGAAGGAGGAGGAAGAACTGCAGCTGGCGCTGGCGCTCAGTCAATCGGAGGCGGAGCTAAAGAAGCCGCAGCAGCCGACGCTGGCCACGTATCGCATGCAACAGCGCTCGCCCAGCCCGGAGCCGGCACAGCCGCAGTTGGCAGTGCAGCAACAGCCGCAGCAGCAGGAGGAAAGCAATCCGGAATTAGCCAAATACTTGAATCGCAGCTACTGGGAGCAGCGCAAGATTAGCGAATCCTCGTCCATGGCCAGTCCATCGGCACCGAGTCCCATGCCGCCCACCCCACAGCCGCAACAGCAACAGCCGCTGCAAACGCTGCCACTGCCAAAGAATGCCGATGAGGTGCAGATTGACGAGTTCGCTGCCAATATGCGCACCCAGGTGGAGATCTTTGTCAATCGCATGAAGTCGAATTCGAGCCGCGGACGCAGCATCTCCAATGACTCTTCGGTGCAGACTCTTTTCATGACGCTCACCTCGCTGCACTCGCAGCAGCTGAGCTACATCAAGGAGATGGACGACAAGCGCATGTGGTACGAGCAGCTGCAGGACAAGCTGGCACAGATCAAGGACTCGCGCGCCGCTCTAGATGTGCTGCGGCAGGAGCATGTGGAGAAGCTGCGTCGCATTGCCGAGGAGCAGGAGCGACAGCGTCAGCTGCAAATGGCCCAAAAGCTGGAGATCATGCGCAAGAAGAAGCAGGAGTACCTGCAATATCAGCGCCAGCTCGCACTGCAGCGCATCCAGGAACAGGAGCGTGAGATGCAGATACGCCAGGAGCAACAGAAGGCGCAGTATCTAATGGGTCAAACAGCGCCTTTTCCGTATCTACCGCCCTCGGCGGTGCCGCCGCACGGCTCGCCCTCGCATCAGTTGAACAACGTTTATAACCCTTACGCCGCTGCTCCCGGCTATCCGGCGCCCAATGGCCATGGCGTTGGTCAGTTTGCAACCGGCATACCGCCACCGGGTATGTACAATCCGGCCATGGCGCCACCTGCGGCAGCGCCGGGCATGATGATGCCACCACCAGGCAATATGTTGCAACAGCAGGCGCCACTACCCGATAATCCGTACCCGAATCCAGGACAGGCCATGTTATCGCAGCTGCCACCCCAGCAACAGCAAGCACCACCGCAGCCACAGCCCCAGCCCCAGCAGCAGCCCCAAGCCCCACCGCAACCACATTTGGCCCATGTTATGCTGCAGCAACAGCAAATTGTGCAATCGCATCCGCCGATTCCCAATGCCCAAGCACCAACACCGCAGCAGGCGCCACATCCCCAGGCCGCGGAAATCAGCAACACACAAGTCCAGGCCGTGGCTGCTGCGCCCGCACCACCACAAAACGAACCCGAACCGGCTGCACCTAAGAAGGCAGCCGAGCCTGCCACAGCGGAGCTCATTAGCTTCGATTAGACCAGAATTGTTAACGTTTCTTTATTTAAAAGGAGTCCTGAGAGATCGCACACAGCTCGGATTAAAGTTGTTTCGTGCAAATTTCAAAGAAACGAATTACTGTTACACAGACTTATCGTAATATACCAATTGTAACCAATTTAAGTGTGCGCACGTTATTCCAAAATGAGCCGATTTCTATTATATTCATAGTCGGAGAATAAGAAACTGAGTTTTCATTATGTAATCCCCAAATCCTGTTCTTGTTTTTAACTGTTTTGTTCGCCTTAAATTAGTGAAAGTTTCATTCCAACTTTTCTTGAGAAAATTAGCAAAAAAAAAGTATATATTTAATGATAAACAGACAATGGATAAAATCCACAAACTCTCCACGAATGAAAAAGGAGAAGTGCTCTGAAAGTTGAAAAAGCATTAACTACCACAAAAAGGTGTACTATTAAATAAATTTATATTAATAATCGAAAGGTAACAAGTTTTAGTTTTTCTTTAAGATATGTAATCACTTGGCGTCTGTGAGAGCCGCCACGCCGGGCAATTTCTTGCCCTCGAGCAGCTCCAGTGCGGCTCCGCCGCCTGTGGAGACATGCGATACTTTGTCACTGCCGCCGAATTTCTTACAGGCCGTCGCTGTGTCGCCGCCGCCCACAATTGTGGTAGCACCATCCTTGGTGGCCTTCACAATTGCCTCCAACATGTTCTTAGTGCCGCCAGCAAATTTTTCATTCTCGAATAGACCTGGCGGGCCGTTCCAAACGATCGTCTTGGCCTGGACAATGGCCGAGCTAAAAAGTTTCATTGATTGCTCGCCAACGTCCAGGCCCATATAGTCACTGGGCACTCCCTGCTTTATTTCAATGGTCTTGATCTCACCGGGATCTTTGTCAATCTTTTTGGCGCATTGGAAGTCGACGGGCAAAATGATTTTGACTTCCTTCTCGTTTGCCTTCTTTACAATCTGCTCGATCATTTTGGAGCCCTTTTCGTCGAAGAGCGACTTGCCAATCTCCATCTTGTTGATGACCTTAAGGAATGTGAAGGCCATGCCGCCAGCCACAATCATCTGATCCACTTTGCTCAGCAGGTTGTTTATCAGCGGTATCTTGTCCGCAATCTTGGCGCCACCCAATATAGCTAAAAACGGTTTCTTTGGGTCATCGAGGGCCTTGGCGAAGTACTCCAGTTCCTTGTCCAACAGAAAGCCAGCCGCACGCACCTTATACCCCTCGCCCATCATCGAGCTATGCGCACGATGCGCCGTGCCAAAGGCATCGTTCACATAGACATCCCCCAGTTTGGCCAATTTAGCCCGAAACTCTTTAACCTTCTCGGGATCGGCTTTAACCTTTTTCTTGTCTTTGTTCTTGCTACTGCCCGTTTCCTCGGCATAGAAGCGCAGATTCTCCAACAGTACCACGGCACCCGTTGGCGGCTTCTGCAAGGCACGTATCGCTATTTCGCCGACACAGTCATCAATGAAGCACACCGGCCTGTCCAGCAACTTTTCCAATTCCTTGGCCACGGGCTTCAGCGTAAATTTCATATTCTTTTGACCATCCGGCCGGCCCAAGTGTGAGGCCAGCACCTGTGATCGGACATGAAAGAGATTAGCATGAGCCCCACCGAGAGAGCTCCAATGATTACCTACCACTGACTTGGACTTCTTCTCCAGCACATATTTAATGGTCGGCAGGGCCGCCACAATACGCTGATTGTTGGTTATTTTGCCATCTTTCATGGGCACATTGAAGTCGACTCGCATGAAGACCCGCTTCCCAGCTACGTCCAAATTCTTCACGCTCAACTTCTTCGGTAACTTGCCATCGTCTTCGCATTCCCCCGTGTCGCCATAATTTCGATTAATTTGTAATTTACCACTGCCATGTCTACCAATCGAATGTGAAACGCTGTTCTGGTAAAATACAGAATTTAAAAATGGGCACAGCCTGTGTTCCAAGTGTAACATTTTAAAAAAAACTAATAAAAGTTCATCTGTTGATAAGAATTAAAATTCAAAAAGTCAACGGAAAGTCAGGTTATGTCACATCGTTAGGCCAACAGGTGTGATTAGATAAATTAAATAGACGCAAGAGCCAGTTTTAAAAGCACTAGGCTATGCTCTTAACAATTAAAGTTGCTATGCTTTAAAAACATTGAATTGAATTTTTTATTTTTATTTCGCGCTTATCGTTATGTGTAATGGCGATATCTTTTGTGTTATCTGAGTGGGATCGATAGATTTGCTTTCTATCAGTCGTTATACAGCACTTACTTAAGAAAAGTACGCAGCTCACGCAATGCAACATAAATGTTAGCAATATGCAAAATTTATGACAGAAATTTGTTGGTAATAAGCTGTTTACAAGACAAAATATATAACGTTTAGTTGCACTATTAACTAATAGCTGTTATTTGTAAAAAAAACAATTTTTGCTTCAGTTATTATACAAATGCCTTAAGCTGCATACCCAGCTTGCCATAGAGGAGGAAAACACAAGGTTTGTTTATCTGTTCATATAATATTCTGTTGAATATCAAACAAATCCCAACATGGGTGGCGGTGATTTGGTAAGTAAACACAGTCCAACTATCCCATCGATCCCATGCAACTCAAATCCGTGTTTCTCCGTCGCACAGAACCTGAAAAAGTCATGGCATCCGCACACGATGAAGAATCAGGAGCGCGTTTGGAAAGCGGAGCAAGCGAAGCAGGAGGAGCAACGAAAATTGGACGATTTGCGCAAGGAGATCAATGAGGAACGCGACCGCGAGGAGCTCAGGCGCATTGGCGAGAACTCTGGAGTGCTGGCCAGCAGCAGCGCCGGCGGCGAGGCGAAACTCGAATGGATGTACAAAAGTAAATCAAGAAACCAACTGTATCCTAACGAAACTAATCCTTGAATGGATTCCAGATAGTGCTGAGCTAATCAATCGAGAGGAGTATCTGCTGGGACGCAAGATAGACAAATCGTTTGAGCAGCTACAGGCGGAGGAGCGACGCCAGCAGCACACTGCGCTGGGCGTCAAGCAGTCCATTAACCATGTGGAGCACGAGTGTGTGCCCTTCTCGATACGTGAATACCGAAACATGCAGTCCACCGAGCAGGTGGACATGCAGCGCAAGACCATGGAGGATCCCCTGATGCTCATCAAACAGCGCGAAATGGAATCGCGGCGGAAGCTGTTGGAAAATCCAGTTAAACTAAAGGAAATCCATCGCATACTCAAAACGGAACAGGAACAGGCCACGAAGCGCAACAAAAAGGCCAAAAAGTCGAAAAAGAAGAAGCACAAAAAGGATAGCAGCGATGGAGACAGCGACGCCAATGATGACCTGGACAGAAAGCTGGCTAAGCAGATGAAGAAACTCAAGGGCGAGAGCACAAATGGCGACTTGAAGCTGGACAAACTATTGGATGCCAAGTATCGTACGTTGACCAAACAACTGGACATGGCCTCAAAGCAAAAGAAGCAAAAGAGCAAGAAAAATCGCGACGTCGCAGTGAGAGCAGCGATGAAAGTAGCGAAGAGGAACCGGTTAAAGGAAGCAGAGGCAAACGTGAAAGAAGCAACAGCGAAGATCAGACCCGGAAAAGTCAAGCTAGACGAGGCAGAAGCAACAGCAGCGATGAGGAGCCGACCAAACGGAGCAGGGAAAACAGAGCGAGGCGTGGCCGAAGCAACAGCAGCCCAGATGAGCGAAAAACACGCAGGGAACGGGAGAACGGCAGAAGGCAGCCGGATGCAAGCAGGCGCAGGTGCAGCAGAAGTCGCAGTCCGAGGCGAGATCAGC
Organism: Drosophila robusta; assembly: GCA_035043565.1. Classification (NCBI taxonomy): domain Eukaryota; kingdom Metazoa; phylum Arthropoda; class Insecta; order Diptera; family Drosophilidae; genus Drosophila; species Drosophila robusta. The sequence goes on along the minus strand of JAWNMW010000583.1, from coordinate 1,783,971 downwards.
AACAGCAGCGCCGCCGAAGTCGTAGCCCCGAAAGACAGCGAACCCAGCGCAGGGAACGCAGCGGGGACAGACGCCGACGCAGTCCGACACCGGAGAAGCGACAACAACCATGTCGCAGTCCCAGTCCGGCTCCACAGCGACAGACAGCGAAACCCAAGCAAAAGCTGAGTGAGACGGAGCGAGAGGCGCGTCTGCGCGAGATGATGGACAACGCCACGTGGCGCGAGGCGGATCGCACCAAGGCCGTGCACAAGCATCGGGAGGAATATGCGCGCGAGGAGGCGCAAAATCAGGCGCGCGACTTCGACAAACAGTTCATCAACAAGGAGGTGAAGAAGGCCATAGACAATCAGACCTCCATTGGCAATCGCATACGTTCCAATCTGAACAATATACAACGCACCTCATCGGCCATGGAGTCGAGCTTTACGCGCAAGTAATTCTCGGCGTAAAGATTAGCCGTAAGTCTGTACCGTTAAGCAATATGCAGTAGATCTAATACTGAACCTGAACTTGAACGTTTTAACTTACTTTTAATTGACTATTCAACCATAGAAAGAAAATATAAATACAAATTTAGGACATTGACATTGACAAGTAATTCCCGGCGTAAAGACTAGCCGTAAGTCTGTACCGTTAAGCAATATACAGTAAGATCTAATACTGAACCTGAACTTTAACTTTTTAACTTACGTTTAATTGATTATTCAACCATAGAAAGAAAATATAAATACAAATTTAGGACATTGACCCGCAAGTAATTCTCGGCGTAAAGATTAGCCGTAAGTCTGTACCGTTAAGCAATATGCAGTAGATCTAATACTGAACCTGAACTTTAACTTTTTAACGTACGTTTAATTGATTATTCAACCATAGAAAGAAAATATAAATACAAATTTAGGACATTGAAAATTTGCATAACCGAAAAACTCCTTAAGATAAGTCCCTAAAAATTAATTATGCTTCAAATTACTTTTCTCTTTATTCAGCCCCACACTGTAAGGTTCCAAAAATACTTCGGTGTTTTTAGTCCGATACTATAACATTTAAATACCAATTAATTTCTCTAGCCCGTATAATCTCCGGGGTATGCTCTAGAAAACGTAGTCGAAAAATCGATATTTATTGATTTCGTGGAAAAGGGGCAAGTACTTGATATGGTAGGGAATACCAAATTTCAGAGTCTAGCTCTAGCTCTTATCTCTGATATCCTCCAAAGAGACACAACTGCCTTAGCTGTTGATATATACAGGGTATATTTTGTAGCTAGTTAACTTAATATTCACTTTATTATTGAACTTTGGGGCTTACAATATATGTAGAAACGGTGTCTTTCGCAGCAACGACAACATTAGATTATTTCAGAGGGATATTTTGAGTAGTTTGCGGATTGGAGTTGGGCCGCTTAGGCGTTGGATAGAGCAGCCACGCCCGGCAGTGTCTTGCCCTCGAGGAGTTCCAGCGAGGCGCCGCCGCCGGTGGAGACGTGCGAGACGAGCGCCTCGGTGTTCCACTTGGCGCAGCAAGAGGCCGTGTCACCGCCGCCGATGATGGAGACGGTGCCGTTCTTGGTGGCCGCCACGACGCCGTCCATGATTCCCTTGGTGCCGTTGGCAAAGTTGGGGAACTCGAAGACGCCGGGTGGTCTGTCAATAAACAGGCAAGCAGTTAGCTACGCAGTCGGGAGATGACCACATGGAGACCACTTACCCGTTCCAAACAATCAGCTTGGCGCGCGCAATGGGCGCGGCGAAGAGCTCGCGTGTCTTTGGGCCCACATCCAGGCCCATGTGACCGTCGGGAATGCCGCTCTCGACGGTGGCCTCGCTGACGGTGGCATTCTCGGCGAACTTGTCGCCGCACACGAAATCGACGGGCAAATGCAGTTGGACATTGTTCTTCTTGGCCTTGTCCACCAGATTCTGGACGATCTTGGAGCCCTCCTCGTCGAACAGGGAGCCGCCAATCTTCATGTTGTTGAGCACCTTGAGGAAGGTGAAGGCCATGCCGCCGCCAATGATCATCTCGTTGACCTTGTCGAGCAGGTTCTCAATCAGCTGGATCTTGTCGGCCACCTTGGCGCCGCCGAGAATGGCCAGGAAGGGATTGGGTGGCTTGTCCAATGCCTGCGAGAAGTACTTGAGCTCCTTGTTGAGCAGCAGGCCAGCCGCACGCTTCTCGTAGCCATCGCCCATCATGGAGCTGTGGGCGCGGTGCGCCGTGCCGAAGGCATCGTTCACATAGACATCGCCCAGCTTGGCGAGGCTGCTGCGGAACTCCTTGACCTTGCCGGCATCGGCCTTTACCTTGGCGCCGCTGGCGTCCACGCCCTTGCCCTCCTCCTCCAGATAGAAGCGCACGTTCTCGAGCAGTATAACCGAGCCGGGCGCTGGATCCTTGCAGGCGGCCTCCACCTCGGCGCCCACACAGTCGTTCAGGAATGTCACTGGCTGGCCGAGCAGCTTGGTCAGCTCGTCGGCAACGGGAGCTAGCGTGTACTTGAGGTTCTTGTTGCCATCGGGACGACCCAGGTGGGACATGAGCACCACAGACTTGGCCTTCTTCGACAGGGCCAGCTTGATGCTGTCCACGGCGGCCACGATGCGCTGATTGCTCGTGATCTTGCCCTCCTTGATGGGCACATTGAAGTCAACGCTGCGGCGGGCAGAGAAAAAAAATGCCTTTATGCAACAACATGCATCTCACGGATACTGAGACGGATCGGAATCCCAATTGGATGTGCAACCTACCGCATCAGGACGCGCTTGCCCTCCAGCTCCAGATTCTCGATGCTCAACTTATTGAAGGCCATTTTGCTGCTTGCCAAATTGTATCTAACAAAGTTCGGGATACTTTTGCGTTTGTGCGAATGCGACTCGACCCACAGCTGCGCGGCAATGTCAGAGCAAGGTCATGAATGGGCAACATGATTAGGGTTGCCAATGCGGGCCGAACAATGCCGCAATGCGCAAACATCGAGGCAACAAGGCTGTCAAAGGACCTCATCATAAAAATAATATGATTCCAATTGGAATTTAATATGAGAAACTACTTGCAGTGTTTCAAATGAGCTCCAATTGGAGTTGGAACGTTGCTTATTCACTTCGCATGCAACACTGGTGCGCGTGCTGTGTAACGTTTATGCTCAGTGTTGTAAAGGAACGCGTGGGCGTGTTTCAGTTCATTTGGCGGAAAATTCAAAATAACGAAATTTAATTAGTAATTAAGAAAGAAAAAACAGAATAACAATAAATAAATAACATTTATATATTAACATTAACATTTGAATCAATTAAAAATAAAGTCAGTGACAGCTCATGCAATCTAGTTAACTTTAGTGAAATAATTAAATACACTTACAAATCGCTGAGTATTTACACAGCGACGCCATATCCAATGAGTGAGTCTGCAATTATGTATTGAATAAATGAATGGAAGCTTCATGAGAACGAATGTAACTCAAAGGCAATTGTGCACAGTTGCTATATTAGTGTTTTCATTCTTCTCTCGACGCACAAACACTCGCACAATATATATGAAATGACGCCAACGTTTGCTCTTCGGAAATGATTCATTCATGTGGTGCTCGCCACTCATTCGGCGCGGTCTCTTTTTTGGCGTCCAACCACCACCACCAGCACCGGTACCCGCCAGCCGCTGCACAACCCCCATCAATCCAGCCAACGAAACCGATTCCCGATGCAGCCAAATGCATGACGCAGATGCCAACACAAAAACCAGGCAGCCAGACAGAGGCGGAGGCAGAGGCCTATCCGAGAACGTTGCAGTTTGGCCCATCCCGAGCAAAGAATTTCCACCGGCAGCTCATACGCCAAGTGACAGTGGAGGAGGAAAAAGCTTGGGGCTGGGGCTGGGGCGTACGCTGGCGTTCACTTTCTGCGCAATTAAAGCAATCGACAAAGAATTCACACAAAAAGCCCACAAATAATGATAACAAGTACTTGGACTCGTATTCGATATTGAAAACAAAACAAAAACTCAGCAGCGAGAAGCGACTAAAACGGAGAGAATTGAATTGAAATTGAAAATGTGCGTGTGGAGTGGCCATTGACGTACGAGTCGCACTGTAAAAGTGTAGGGCATGTAGGGTATACACTGAATACTGAATACTATTCAGCTAATCGCTGCACTCGTGTGGAAACATTAACATTCGCACATGCTAGCGAAACGAGACTTGAGAACGAGCCAACGTCAAACACGACAAACGCTTCAAGCTAACGATTCGGGCTGTAAGTCCATAGAACCCCGCTTATCAGAGCACGCTCCCAAACACCCAGTTGCCCTTGTGCCGTGTAGTTGTACACCCAAACCAGTTCAAGTTGCTTTTTTTCTGAATGACTTCAGTTCTTTCACGCGAAAGCATTATTAAATGAAATAAACTCTCAAATGCTCTAAGCCATAATGGCTACAAAGATGCTCTACAATGCCCTATGATGCGAAAGGTCAACCGAATGTAATCAATATTAAATTAAGTATCTAATCTTGATTGGGTAATACCAATAATTTTAATTAAAGGCCCCACGAGGCGTACTGAAATAGATATCTCTACAGATATATACATATTTGCATATATATATATATATATATAAATACATATACTTCGCAAGCTTCTTCGTTTGTCTATACAACATTTTTCTCACCTTCATTTTTCCATCGTTTATATGCACGTACATACATCAAAAGCTATTTACATCGACAAACATGTCGAGTGCTCGCTCTGAATAGAAATAAAGAATCTATTCAAAATGGTTCGTGACACATTCCTTTTGTATACAACTACCAGCGGTATCTCAAAAATAAAATATCTCAATCTAAATCTTTACAATCTTGTTATAATTCTATTAACATATACTTAAATACTCTGTTAAAATAATCGATAACTTCTATTAACACATTTTTGGTGCATGCTACAATGTGTTAATACACTGAACAAAAGTTGGCGAACACAAAAACTTTGCAATATTCGCTGCATATGCAAAAACGTATAAAAATCAAGACAGCTCTAGGGGGTACACTAGGAGATACCCTGTGGAGAACTGTCTAACTAAAATTAGGTTCGATTAAACACAAATTAAGTATGCGAGATTTTTGAAACCCATGAAAAATCTTAAATTAAATATAATAAATCGTAATGTAACAGAAAATAATATTGAACGAGTACGCAGATTTTAGATATTAATTCGAAACTTAAAAGAAAAGTCTATAGATGTGCACAAAACCCTGATTTACTATTACTATTTTTACCTATTCTCAATGGGTTCAGGGTATAAAAAGGTCTGTACGACTGACTTGCATTAGATCTTAACGCTCTCTATCTCTATGGAAATATCGACGATTACCTGAAAAGTTTGCTGACTAGCTCTAGAGAGTTGCCTGCCCAGTTGCAGGCCCTGTTGCTTGAGCGTACCTTATCGCAGTTCTCTGAAACAGCAGTCAAGGGACTGGAACATGATTTTTTTACATTTTGTTTTTACTATAGGTAACCTTGAAATAATATTGGTCATACGTGAAATACGTGTAACCGTATAACTGGACGCATCTGTTTGTCTAGTTCTTAAGGGAACTACACTTATGAAATATATACATATGTATGTGTACATAGCATATTTACGTTGTTTTTCTCACTGCCTAATTTAGGAAAACATCATATATCGTAAGAAATATTTCTTATGCCCATTCGCCGGGGGAGCGAACGCAACGCCGCTCGAAACAACACTAAAAGAGAGACCCGGCGACAATGGGTAGAAAGAATGAAAGCCAACTCGTAGCGCGAAAAAATACGAAACGAAGACGCAAATCGGCTTATCAAGAAATGTTAGGGCCCAAAAGCAAGCAAAAGTCACAGTTGTTTGCCGCACGAGGAGTAGCTGATGCCGTTGCGCTGTTTAAATATGATAACTGAATGATTGTCCCACGATTACAGGTGTTGCCAACAATGCCGCCAACGTGTGGCCTGTGTGTGTGTGTGAGTGTGGAGCGCTAAAAACTGGTAGATGCGGCCATAGACGACTGTCAGCCACGATGGGCGAGGAGGTCGTCGTTTTTAATTAGCGAGCTGTCGTTGAGGGTCTACCATATTATTCAGATTACAAACTATACTTATTTGTTTTGCATAAAAATAGCAGAAAATCAACTGAGGGAGCCAGCTAGTTCAAATAAATAATGAGACAGACTAACGACTAGAGACTAGAGACTCTAGAGAGACTAACTGGGAGCGACAATAGAGCAGAAGAACGTTAGCTCATTAGTCAATTCCTGAACCAGCGTGGTTCGTGTAACGAACAGAGACAGCAAATTGTCGAACCACAAATGTGGGATCAACTGAAAGAAATTAAAGATGCATAAAGCTGAACAAAAAGAACAACAAATCGGGGTGAACCTTGTTCAATGTGAACCCAAAGATACAAAAGCATGCAACTTTTAAGATAATATAAATGCTTGCAATATCCATTAGTGTGCTTAATTTAAAACTTAATTCTTTTCACATTCACCACGTGTTTAGAAATATTATTAAGGTTTAAAAAGTAGCTGATGATGGGCATAAAACGTCTTCAGTCGTCCAATTGACCTGATTACGCGCAAGTTTTCAGGTCCACTCTATAAATACGTTGTGGCACAAACAATAAGCGAAACACTGCCGTCGAGTATGCAACCCAACAGCAGAACACATACACGCCACTGACGCGGCGACAGAGCGCTAAAGTTGCCTGGCCAGCCGCTGCCGCTGCCTCTGCCGTTGTTGCCGCCGCTTGGACCCTCCCTAGCACGAAAACTCTGTCGTCTCGTCAAGCAACACTCCACGGTACAACAACAACAACAACCACCGACAACAACTAACGGGCAGGCAACCGCCGCGGCGCGGCAATTTTCAAATTTACCGCCAAACGTACCGGCGACGTCGACGTCGCCGCTGGCTGTGCTGTACTCACTCACGAGCAGCAAGCGCATTTTGTATGGGATTCGTCAAGAAACCCACTCGAGGTGTCAATTTTGAATTTCAGCTTGATCGCAGCGCCTTTAAAGTGATGCCAAATTGAAGAGCATTAATTACACTATCGATTCCCAGCGGTATGGATCATATCCAAATAAAGGTTTTCGCGCAATAGGCGAAAAGATGAGACGCTTAATCTGTACAAGAACACACTGCCCGCAATCTGTAGTCGGCCCGTGTGCGATGGTAGGTTTAGTCTTGTACGAGCCGTCAACGGGTACACATATCGGTGGTCAGTCAGATATCAAGAAAATACAAAATACTGAAAAGATAATCAGCCAAGGCATACAAATATACCACAAAAAAAAAAATTTGTATATTTGTTGCCGTGCTGAAACTGACGCTACAATATAAATATTTTATTATTTTATTAAAAAAAAAATAATTGCAAAATTATTTGTAGAGTCGGTGAGCGGGTGCGATGTTGGTGGGTCGGAAGGACGGACGGGGAGCAGGGCGGGCAGCGTTTGTTATTTTGTTCTCGCCTCCGCTAGCTGCCTGATGTTGTTGTTGCCTTCTCTTCTCTGCTTTGCCAACTGCTGCTGTACAAATGCCGCCGTGGTTTTTGTTCAGTGTATTGCATACACGACAGAACGAGAGAGAGCGACAGCTACCAAGCGAGAGAGGGAGAATGACAATATCCGCAGCAGCAGCAGCAGCGTGAGCGAGTGATAAGCGAGCAAACAGCGGCCGGTCTGAGCGATAGAGAGAGGGAGAGAGAAAAAACGAGAGCAGCAGCCGCAGTCGGCAGCTTGTGCGTGTGTGCCTGCGTTTGTGTGCTGGTTTTGTATCTGTTAAATACACACAACTTAGCAGCATTTCAAGCAGTGTGTTTGTGTGCTTCGTGCGGTGCGGTTCTCGTTTTTTCCCTCGGAACAATCTATCTATTTTGCGCTAATTTTTGTCAACAACCAAAAAATATATGTATATATCTTGAACACACAGCAATCGAAAAGCGTTGGAGTAGTATACACACAACACTTAACACGGATACTGAAATTCACGCGCGCATTAATCATTACAACTTAAGCCTGCATATAACGACGCATGCTCGTTATATAATTGTACAAAAACAAAAGAAATATAAAACAAGAGTTCAAAAGCAAAAAACAACAAAATGTCTGCAGCCACAGAACAACAGAATAACGGCGACGTTGCCGTCGAGAAGGTAGCCGCCGTCAGCGACAGCGATGTGAAGGAGGATCTCAAAGCCAAAGCCAAAGCAGTTGCCGAGGACAAATCAGCGGCCGCCGATGCTGCTGGCGATGCGGCTGCTGCCGATAACGGTACGGCCAAGGATGGTGAGGACGGTGCCGATGCAACGGATGCTGCTGCCGCCGCCGCGCCTGCCAAGGGATCCGTCAAAGGCACAAAGAGGCAAGCTGAAGTAAGTACCCAATAAATCGAAATAAATTACCGCTCTCCCCTAAAAAAAAGGATCTTTTACAAATGTTCTCGCATGGTCCTCGTACAGTTTCACATGATTTGCCCTAATCAGTCGTGTATGTGTGTGTGCGTGTGTGTGTGTGTGTTCGCGCTTGTTTAATAACAAAACAACTAACGCACTTGTCTTCGTCATTTTTTGTATCTTTTCTCTCTCGCTCTCAACGACGCGTCATTCATGCGTTTATCGATCGAGTTATCGAACGCTGTGCGCTCATCGATTAACTCTTATGTTGTTAGTTTTGTTTACGCGCAAATGATTCATACATCATTTTTTTGTTACCCCCAATACCAAATTACAAAATCCGGCGGCAAAAATAAAATCGCTAGAAAAAAACATTTTTCTAGAAATAGATATACACACGTTTTTCACTTTCGGCCGCCTTTCTAACGTTCAGCTGCCGCTAACTCAATAGGGAGAGAGTGCGCAAGAGAGTAAAAGACGTAATGTGAGAGCGCACACTCGTTTATATACTCCATACATCGTTATTATACATGCTGAGCAATTGCGTATGTGTGTGTGTTGTTTACGATTAAATTAAGATGATTGTGAGTCGGTAATCAAAGATTTGTTGTTCGGTTCAAATCGAGGTTAGGATGTCTAATAATCGAACTGTGCTGGCGAGCCGGGTACAGTTATTGGCCAGAGAGATAATCAGAAATAGAGAGAGCGAGAGGAAGAGAGCGTCAATTTTAGTATAAACGAAAAAAATAAAACGAGTAAATACTGGAAAACGGAATACGGAATACATAGGTCATTAGCATTGCATTGCACAAGGAAAGCAGCGAGACGCAAAAGCCCAAAGAGATAAACTTTAAAAGCTTTGCCAGCGAAGCGGCCTTGCAACACACATACACACACACGTACTACACCCACATAGTTAATGCTAATGTGCATGCTAGTGTGTGTGTGTGCTAAACACTAAGGCAATAGTCATCAAGCTCTTAATTAGGCAAATGCAATATTTTTATAGCTTTGCTAACGGCTATCTCTCTCTCTCTCTTAACGCCTTGCATTTGGCCCAATTTTGATGCCTTTTGCCAAATTTGGCAGCAACAAACAACAACAAACTGCAACAACAAAATGCGCGCCAGCCAAAAAGGTGCACTCTCAGCTAAAAAAAAAAAACATTGCCGGCCGGCAAAGGCAGCTAACCTAAGAGAGAGAGTGGGAGAAGGCGAGAGCGAAAGGTGTATAACGAGAGAACCAGTTTTGTAGGCTTCCACAACATTCCATTCTTTTGTCTTCGCTTGTTTTTATTTTTTGTCATAATCGAAAAAGGCACATTTTTGATAAACATAAAAGCACTCGAAAAATGAAAAGCACGAGGTATCTTTAGAAAAAATCATATAAATTAGCAAATCAAATGATTTGTCACTAACTCAAAATAAAAATGTACAGTTTAACAAGCAAGCAAGCTTACTCTCAACGCGAGCGCTGCTACTCACTCTCCTCTCTTCGTGCGCTATTATGCGCTGCTCTCGCTCTCTCTCTGCCTCTCTGCTTGTAATGTGCGCGCTTATGTACACATTCTGTATACAGACATGTGTTGTTTGTGTATATGTCCATTTACATGTATCTTTCACTTTTTTTCGCCTTATGCGTATTTATTTTGGTATGATTATTTGTGTGTGTGTGTACATGGCGTGCTCACATAAAAACAATCCATTTACAGGGTGGTGCAACTTCCTTTTTCGAATGTGCAGCTCAAGTAACGGATTTGGCAGCGATTCTAGAAACTGTTGCCTACTATTGTGCAGCACGATGCATAGGGCATAATACCCTAAGCCGATAATAATGCAAAATAATAAATGTGAAACAAATTATTAAGTAATTTGTGGTTGATATGTTGTTCGTACAGAATATTCGAGAAAAACTTTACCCTTTCCGATCAATAAGTTATACAGATATATTTATGCAGAGTTTTCAAGAAAAAACTAAACTAATTACTTTATTACTATATTATGGATACGTGTACAGAATATGTGAGATAATAATGCTATTAACTTATCGATTATGTTGTTAATGACTAATATTGAAGAGAGAGAGAGAAAAACATATTCTCTTAATTGCTTGCTTACTTTCTTTAATTTAATCTCAAATCTAACCAAAGACCATATTATGCTCTAGAGTTTTCTTTTGTATACTCATTCCACAAATTACACTGAAGCAACGTCTATCATTGATGGCATTGTTTTATGGGATGTTTGTTTTAATGCCTGGCCTGCCAGCACAAGCATTTTTCTTCCGTTTTATTCGTGACTTCTGTTGTGCTTGAGAGAGCTCGCCGCATATTTTGCACACACATTTTCACAGTTATCTGGTTTTTTGCTTTTGTAACAATCGCTGTTAAATTATGCCTTGTTCGCACACACTCATATAACCATGCGCCTATGTATTACAAGCTTTCTTTTACATGGGAATGTGACTGCCTTATGTACTTGCCTTGTTGTTGGTTGGTTAACTGAGTTGTGAACCCACGCAGCAGCAGCGACGTCGGCGGTCAACTGTTTGCGCCTTTTTTCTGCAGCAGCTGTCTGTGTGTGTGCGTGAGTCGTTCATTCATGCAGCCATTGTCACGACGCGCGCGTTCTCAGGTACAGTTCTGCCTTGACAGCGACAGCGCTGTGCACGCGCTCTCTTATAGCTGCTCACAAACATAGGCACACACACGCATACTCACTAACACGCCAGCATGTAGCAGCTGCTGCGACGCCAGCGTCGCTGTCTGCTATTCGTATCGGTTTGATTCGCTTCGGGTTCAGGTTCGTTCGCTCGGCTTTCGGTCACAGTGGGTCGAACGCACGCTTGGCTTGGCAGCTTTTGTGTCTCACGGATGCGGATACATATGCCCTCTCGATTGTTGTTTTTCCATTATGTAGTAAATGTGCCGCTTTATGTAATATATAGCTGTGTGTATATAAGTGAGAGGTGCACTTGTAATGCGGCAATCGTCTGCTTGCGCTCTCTCGTTTCGACTGGTGCGTGCTGCTGCAGCGAATTCCATTGACGCGCGCATTTTTCAAATGCCTTTTTTACGGCGAAAATAACGATTTTTCTTTGCTGCTGCTGCTCCCCAGTAAAGGGCCATTTTCTTGTTTTGTGGGCTTAAAATATACATTTTATAGTCATGTATCCACACACACACACATACAAACGCATCTGGGGCTATGTGGAGGAGTATGGCGTATGTTGGGTTTATGTTTTGTTTCCATGAACACAATTCGCTTTGCCCTTGATCAAGGAGAAGTGTGGGGTTTGAATTGAGCGCCCAATAGGTTCCAGCAGCGTAGCACAATTTGCTCTCGATAAGCTTTTCCTAATTGTGTATCTCTCTGTCTCTTTTATTTGCATTTGCAGGCTAAATCCGCCGAATCAAAGAAAGCCAAGAAAGATAAACCTGCTGATGGCGATTCCGATGAGGAGGAGGTATTAGATGATCTCATCGAGGGTGACAGTGATATTGAAAGCGACGAATACGATGTACCCTACGATGGTGAGGAGGATGACATTGAATGTGACGGTAAGTTTAATGCTCAACCTCCCCATTTCCAGTTCCAAACTAAGACAATTCTCTTCCAAACAGATGATGACGATGACAATGATGACGGTTCTGGTTCGGACGATCAAGCGTAATAATAATGTAGTCAAAACAAAAACAAAAAAAAAATAAAACAAACAACAAAAAAAATACAAACAAAACAAACAAAAATTTAAATTAATAATAAATAAAAAGTTACAAGCAAAAAACAAAACCAGAGAAAAACCACACAAAAAAATCGCAAAAGTATATAATTCTTATGTTTAAGAAATAATTTTCTATTTCTTATTTTATTTTAATTGTATTTTATGTGTACTTTTTTATAAAAAATACAACAAAAAAAATCATTTTTTTCGCATAGGGCGAGAAAACAAAAACCGAAAAAAGTAAACATCCCCCCAAAAAACTATACACAAAACAAAACCAAGCTCTTTCTTTCCTTTAAGTCATAAGTCTTAAGTTAAACGACAGATACATAGCACGAAGAACAAGAGGCAGAAGAAGATGAAGAAGCGCTAATGGAGCCCCATGATTTACTTAAATATAGCAATAATTAAAAGAAGAAAAACACACAGACACACAAACACAAGTAATAAAATTCATTATTAAAATTAGACGTTACATTTTATGAATGATCGAAAAAGCAAACGCAATTAAAAAAAATATACAAAACAACACGCAATTTTTACATATATGGTTTCACAACAAATCTTTGTCTCTGACAACGCGGGGGCGCAGCGGGAAGTTTGATTTCTACTTGAACTTTGACATGGACTGCACTGAGCACTAATTGAAATTTGTGTTCTCAGTGAAGGCTTCTTTTATTTCAGCATTTACCTATCTAACTACTATTACTACTCTTAAGTATTTAATGCCAGTATTACAAGCAAATAAATTTCCTAGTTTGTAGAGAAAAATGTCGAAACTTTTCTGTTGAAATTGTGCAAAAGCAAATAAATTAATGATAAAGTTAATTCATTTGTAAATTGTAAAAACAAAAACGAAAGAAATAATGAATATATAAATGCATTAAGACAGCAACAAGAACAAGTCAACTTTTAATGTTATATACACATACACATACACATACATGTATTTATTAAGTATACAACTATATTGAACACATGATATATTTGCAATCCCCATACTTAAAACAAGTTCTTGATTATAATGACTGATATTTGAAATGAAATCCAAGCATGCACCGAGACGGAGCCATCAATCATTAATTCGAATCAAGTTGAAAATTGCATGCCGCCCGTTTTCCAAACATTTAACCACCCAACTTGCCACTTATTTAACCAATTTACTGACCCACAATACAAATACATATACATAGATATACAACAGCAGCAAATACAATATTAACGAGCATTTAAGGGCTTTTAAGTTTATATGCATACCGGGTCAATAACTTTTATTATATTGTAAACAATTTGATACCGAAACAACACGCATTTTTGTAAATAAGAAAAAAACGGAGAAAAACAAAGTAAAATTGAAAAGTAACCAGTAGTAGTGAAAGAAGTAAGCGAGACCCACAAAAATAAAAGCAAATAAGTAACGAAGGAAAATGATAAAATAAATTATTGTAATTACATAAAATGTGAAAAAACAACACAATAATTGGCAGTTATCAGATGCCAATAAAACGATTGTTTTAATTTTGGGTGGGGCAGCACAGAACCACCATGCCACCCTGCCTACCTCCCGCCCTCCCTTCGTTCCAACCACCTAAAGAGATAGATTTTGTGGAGGGTGCTTATGCAGATGCCGAGTAGGGGTAGTTGCTCGAAAACATATCACACATATGGGAGTGTGTGTATGTGTGAGTGTGTGTTCACATATAGCTACATAATTCATTGATTGGTGTTGTAATCCTATCGAATGTAATATGGCCCACGATTAGGGTTGCATATGCACCAGGGTAGTTAGTACCCGTTTTTTCTTCCCTCCCCATTTAAGCTGAGAAGTAATTTGCAACGCTTTGGCATTTGGACGAAAATGTATGGGGGTATTTTTGGAATTTCAATTAAATACAGTTTATTTATAGCCTTGTCGCAAGCCCAAATTAATTAGTTGTGAAAATCTTAAGTAATAAATTAATTATTTTAATTTATTTATTAAATACAACGATTTTCTTGTCATATATTTAACTAAGCGTTTAATTCCCTTTAATGCTGGGCAATGTAAATTAAAAGAGAACATTAAAACAAAAGAATAAAAAAAATTTTGATTTTTAAATATGTGTATCAGTCTGGGGGCTTTTAAAAATATTGGACTTCCTGTTTACTACTCTGTTTATGTCCAAAAGAACAAAGCTAGCTGGGACGACTTTTTAAAATTTCAAAATTGTTCGCGCTCCAAATGAAAAATCGATAAATAATTGAAGCGCCGCGCAGTATCGTTTAGTGAGGACACAAACCTGTCGCTAAGCCGAACTTTTCTTTTTCACAACTTTGGAATTGTGTCAAATAAAAAACACTTTCTCATGAAGATTGCACTTTATTATTGAAGCAAATTAAGTAAGAGTTCTGGTTACTTTAAGTATGTACAGATATTCGCCGGGAATGCGTCGTTCCATGTATTTGACAGCCGTAAACTTGAGACCTGCCAATTGCTCGATAATCTCATCTGGTTTGTTCTCGTGCAGCAGCAGCAAGTAGAGAACGCCGCTGGGCGAGAGTATGTCATCGAGTTGCTCCAGTAGAATGTCCGTCACTCGCCGCCCATCCTTCCCTCCCGCCCACGAGTAGACAAGATTCCGCTGCGTTGCTGGATTCCCCCTTTGGTCGGGCTCGAGCATTTGGCACTGCAGCTCCTCGTCGCTGGTGACCACATACGGCGGATTAAAGAGCAGCAAGTCCACGCAGCGCTGACGCAGTGCATCCGCCAGATTACTGCGCACGCTGTCCAGGCGGGCTCCGTTGCGCGCCGCCGTGCGTTTTGTGGCCTGGCAGGCTCGGGGATTTATGTCCGTGGCTAGGCAGAGGGTGGAGTGGGCAAGGCGTTTGGCCAGAGCTGTGATGATGACGCCGCTCCCGGAGCCAATCTCCACACAAAGGCGTGGCTGCAGCGTGTCCAGGAACTGAAGATCAGCCTCCAAAGCGTCCAGCAACAAAAACGAATCCTCCGCCGGCTCGTAGACGTGCTCGTAGTCGGCGGCGGAGAGATGCTCCGTGTGCGGCGTCTCCATGGCTAGTGTCTACGATATGTTGGTGTTCAGCGCCGAGTCCAGCAGCGCCTGCCGCCTGCGCTGCTCCTTCTCGATTAGCCGGTGCAGGCCCGTCAAGCGCTCCTGACTACTGCCCAGCACGTTGCCAATGATTGTCACCTTGTGCTTGACGTTCAGCAGCTCCTTCACCTTCTCCGCGAACTCGGGTATCTGGCGCTGCGCCCGCTCGATGTCGCGCAGCTGGGCAGCCAGTGCGTCCAGCTGTCCCCGCAGCTCCGATTGCAGCTGGATCGTGGAGGCCACGCGCTCGTCGAGCTTTTCGATGGTCGGCTTGAAGAGGTTCGTGATGCCTTCGGCCAGGATATCGCGTGTGGGATTCGTGCAGAAGTTTTCCGTATTTTCATCCAGGGAAGTGACAGTGGAATCGGAATCCTTATCCATTGCAAATTTCGCTGGCAACCTGCAGTGCCAATGTTAGTAATCACAATAATCGATAACTAAATATATCGTAGAGATGGGCTTCACTGTGACTGGTTATTGCAACCCTAGCATGCCGATTTAAAATCATAAAAATCATTTCAAAAATACTAAAAAAAATAATAAAACAGGTTAAAACTGCGATTCAACCGTATATATTTTCTAACAAAGTTGAACCGTAATGACTCTAATCTTTAAAATTACTTTAAAGACCTTTTATTTGGTATTTGGTTTTAATTGAATTGATTTACAAGGGCTCGTTGCCTTATGATCAATTGATATTAAGATCTGAAAATAGAATTATATTTTGATCTATTTTGAAACTTTTGGAAACAAAAATATGCAAGGTGGTAAACTTTAACAACAATTCAAATTACAGATGACAGTTTTGTTTTCTTTAATTGTAGTGATCATTTCAATTGCTGAAATAAATCTATTTGCTTACTTTAATTTGCTATAAATTAATGCTTTTTACACCTGTTCCGCTTTGGCATTAAGTGCCATTACAGTATACTGAAATACAACTCTGCTGCTAAACTAAAAAGTTATCAGACGAGAGCTGAATTTATCGATTAGCCACCACAAATTCTTTCAACAGCAACATCAACTTTGGTAATATTAATTAAATGCTTTGATTACCATCTACCTGCAAGCCGGCGCAATGGACACATATTCGGTGGATATCGTATATCAAGCGATAAATGCACTATTCCAAGGCACCAACCCCAAGGAGCAGGAGAAGGCTAACAAATGGCTGCAGGACTTTCAAAAGTCGGTAAGTTTTTTGGGCCTACTTTGATTTTTGCCATTCGAGTTTTCGTGCATTCCGAGTCACATTCTGTTTACTGTTTACACAGATCTACTCGTGGACGATAGCCGACGAGCTGTTGCACCAGAAGCGAGACCTGCACGCCAACTACTTTGCCGCCCAGACTATGCGCAACAAGATACAAAACTCGTTCAGCGAGCTGCCGCCGCACACGCACGAATCGCTGCGGGACTCGCTGATCACGCACATTGGCCAGATTGACGAGCAGACGGATAATGTGATTGTGACGCAGCTGAGCCTGGCGGTCGCCGATCTAGCGCTGCTGATGGCCACGTGGCAGGAGCCGATTAGCGACTTGTTAAAGGCGCTCGCGCCGCATCCGGCAGCCATTTGGCCGCTGCTGGAGGTGCTCAAGGTCCTGCCGGAGGAGATTGACTCTCGTTATTTGAGGCTGGGCGCCAATCGGCGCGAACAGGTCCACAAGCAGCTGGACGCCAGCGCCGAGTGTGTGCTGGAATTTCTGTGCGTGTGCGCCCAGCGCGAGGATCTGGATCAGCAGCGCATTTGGAATGCCACCCTACGCACTTACAGCGCTTGGCTGGTCATACACGCGTTCCCGCTTGCCCACATCTGCGACAATGCGCTCAGCCAGCTGGCGTTTCGGCTGCTGAACCAGCCGGCGGAGACCAATGGAAAATTACATGACAATGCCACCGAATGCGTCTGTGCACTGCTCAGCTGCATGGGCACACGGAACGGTAGCCTGGACACGGACCCGCAGGTGGCGCGCATCTTTGAGGCCGTGTGCCAGCTGGAGACAGCCTATCACTTGAGCGTGGCGCACGAGGACACCGACAAAACAATCAATTACTGCCGCATCTTTACGACGCTCTGCGACGCCTTCTCCGTGGACATGTTCGAGACGCAGCAGGCCATGAAGGGTCTGGATCTGGTGCTGCTCGGCGTCGGCCATTTCGACTATGAGGTGGCCGAGATCACGTTCCACTTGTGGTACAAGCTCAGCGAGGATCTGTTCCAGCGCTACGATGATAAGCTGACGGCCTGCTTTAGGCCACACATTGAGCGCCTGATCAGCGCCCTCTATCGGCACGCCCAGATGGAAAGCGATCACGATGGCCTGATCGAGGAAAACAACAATTTCTATGTAAGAAGAAAATTGCTTAGCCTAATTAAAACCAGTTTCGAACCAAGCAAACACTTAAGTCACTAACAATAGCTAATTTCAGCATAATAACTGAATAATAATTGCTGGAGATCATATCTCATTTCATATATATCATTTGTGAACTACTTTAGAACTCGTTACGAAAGTGTTTACTAATATGAAAGATAGACTTATTTTTTAAAACTTTCTATTCCCTATTCTTAAATTGTTCTCTTTGCTTTCGTTTTAGGATTTTCGACGAAAAGTTTCCGATTTGTTGAAGGATGTGGCCTTTATTGTTGGCTCCGGCGCGTGCTTCAAGCAAATGTTTATTATATTACAGGCGCCAAACACAACGTGGGAGTCAACCGAGGCGGCGCTCTTTGTTATGCAAAATGTGGCCAAGAACATATTACCGTAAGTAGAGCCAAAAAAAAATAATGGAGAGGTTATCAGGTTAGCAGAGCTTATCTGGGGGATTACGTAGAAAATTGGTAATACAATTATAAAATAGTAAAGCTTTTATAATGCGTTCAAAGCCGAACCAAATTGTCGCTGGTGCGGTTCATGGTTCAAAACAATGCGAACCTGGTTTTGAATTTGATTTTGATAATTATAAAATATTTTGTTTTCCTCCTTTTCGTTGTTATTTATTTATAATTAGGAAGCAGATCATCTCAGGTCAGGCAATAATCATTTTAGAGGTCCGAACTTTCCGTTCTACTGAAATTAACCGAAATAATTTGAATTTTTTGATTCAACGCTGTGATTTTAAAAATATTGTAAATTCGGCCTCGAACCGGTTCGGTTTAAAACACGTTAGCAGCCTTGGTTCAAAGACGATCAAGTGAAAAGAAAATATTTAACCTTAAGTCCCGTTGTCTGACCAAATGGTGTGCATATATTTTATAATGGTTAAGCATTTGTATAAAATAAAATAAAATTTTTTTAAAAAGATTGTTGCCAATTTTTCTGACCGTTGAAAAAAACTGTTTAAACTTGTTCGAATAGACCGATAAGTGACATTATGTAACCTGGATGCTCAAGTTAATCTTACTACGAAAACTCCTTTTGTATTTTAAGGATCTCATTTACTCGCCTGTTTATTCCATAATTTCAACGTCTAATCTATTCACCTTTGCAGCGAGGAGAACGATGTGATACCCAAGGTGGTGGAGGCGATACTCAACATGACGGATCAGACGCACATTGCGGTGCGCTACACATCGATAATGCTGATCGGTGAGCTGTGCGACTGGATTGAGAACCACTCGGACCTGCTGGAGGCGGTGCTCAACTTTCTGCTGTACGCGCTGCAGCAAAAGAACGGCCTGGCCCCAGCGGCGGCCATTGCGCTGACCTCGATCTGCTCGGCGTGCAGGCAGAAGATGGTTTGCCACATCAGCGGTCTGGTGGAGATTGCGCGCAGTTTGGACAGCTTTCAGATCAACAATGATGTGGCCATCGGGCTGCTGAAGGGCATATCGATGATATTGACGAAGCTGCCGCGCGAGCAGCTGCAGCCGGCGCTGCGCGAGATTGTGGGCTTTCAGTTGCAGCCGCTGGCGCAGCTGCTGGAGAGCAGCCACTGCCCGTTGGCGAAGGGTGAGCGCAGCGATCCCGTCTATTGGATTGATCGCGCCTGTGCGATCATACGCCACACGAATCCCGATGTGCCCGACAACGTCGAGCACCCAACAGTTGCAATATTAAATGATGCCTGGCCGCTCATCTCCCGTGTGCTGGACAAGTATCAGAGCGATCTGCGCATCATGGAGCGCACCTGCCGTCTCATACGCTACGCGGTGCGCATGGTCCGCAAACAGGCGGTCCTGCTGGTGGAGCCGCTGATCAAACAGATCGTGGTGCTCTATGCGATGCAGCATCACAGCTGCTTTCTGTACGTCGGCTCCATACTGGTCGATGAGTTCGCCAAGTCGAACGAGTGCATAGCCGGGCTGCTCGAGATGCTGCAGGCGTTCATTGAACCCACCTTTGGGCTGCTGCAGCTGGAGAATGGGCTGCGCAACAATCCCGATACGGTCGACGATTTCTTTCGGCTGGCCTCACGCTACCTGGACTGCTGTCCGCTGCAGCTGCTGCAGAGCAGCCTCATCACGCCCATCTTTCAGTGCGCACTGATCGCCTGCTCGCTGGACCATCGCGAGGCCAACTCGTCGGTGATGAAGTTCTTCATCAATCTGCTCACCTGGGGACGCAGCACCAACCATCGACACAGCGAGTGCCGGCCGCTGGTCGTTGAGCTGGCCACCCAGCATGGCGGCGCACTGGTCATGAATCTGATACAGGCCTCGGTGTTCCAGCTGCACTCGTACATGCTCGCCGATGTCGCCGAGGTGCTCACGGAGCTCAAGCACGTGGTCACGAATGCCCAAATGCAGCCCTTCCTTGCCCATGCGCTGGATGCGTTGCCCAAGAAGAACAGCGGCGGCTACGTGACCGCCACACAGCAGCAGTTGGACGAGTTTAGCAATACGGTGCTGAGGTGAGTCTACCCAGATCCCTTCAGTTCTGAGTCCCAATACCAACTAAGCTCTTGTTTTATTTAATTTTGCAGAGCTGACACCACGAAGGCCGTTGCACAGGCGCTGAAAACATTTACGCGACTCTTCCGCTGAATGCACTGCTGCACCGCCGCACCGCTGCCGCACCACCACATGCACTGGCTCTGACCAGAGAGAGCCTGAATATTATTTTGATGAAGTGTACATTTGAAATTATGTATACGCAATGTTGAGCAACCGCTGGACACAAGATTTGCCAACTTGTTGGCTGCATGCGATCGTATTTATATACATGCAACTATAGTTGGTTAGCGTTTTGACGTCACAAGTGAATATACTAATTATATTATGCTGCGTGCGGTCTAGGAATTCTCACGAAACGTACAATAAGTTGATTAATTTAAGTGCACCTTAGAATTTATTTAATAATTGACCTTAAAATATATGCTAAAAATGTTCAATGACTACAATTATGAGTATGTATATTTAGTTTTTTTCTCTACAATTTTAATTTTTTGTTTTATATTTTGTAATTTGATACGGTTGTTTCTGCTGATTGTCTTATAAGCGCTTGGGTTCGGTTGCTTATATAAAGTATTTGTTTATTTTTGTACACTGCATCAATTATCAGTGGCTATAAAAGCAACAGGCCAAAAGAGGCATTTTCTGCCCCATAAGGTATAAATATACTTTGTCGGCATCAATAGCCGAAGCTACCTAGCCATGTTCGACCGTCTGTATAAATCCATCTATCTCATATAGTTTATTGCTCGCTTTTCTTATTCTCGCTCAGTTATCATAAAATGCCACCATATTTTTTTAAATATATTTTCCTTTGTATATGCGCACGCAGTAACTTCCATATATTAGGATCGCGCTAAAAAATCGACGATATACAGTATCTTCTCGTCGGACACTCTCGACCAGGCATTATTTATTTTACGTGTGTGCTTCTCTACGTAGCTTGTTAAAAATTGGCAGCACTGGCAACGATTGACGTAGTTTTTATTTCCTGTTAAATATGACGCTATTTATAAATATACAAAAAACAAGCGATATAAATCGAACTATTTAGTTTCTATGATATATTTGAGAATTTTACTCGTTATTTAAATCAATTGAATTTTGGATTTTAATGAAACTATTTGGAGGAATGTGAAATTTAGACAATATTTTTGTTAGTTCCGCATTCGATATAATAATAACAATCACGATATCACGTTACAATATAAAACTCACGATATTTACGACGTTTCGTACATGGAAAGATAAATTGACTACTTTAGGGTATTACGAATATTGTGATGAGGTGCGAGATTATACAGAAATATGACATACATTAATACTAATTGCACGATAAATGTACTAATTGCACTTTTAGCTTATCGCTAAGGGTTCTAGCGGTATATATATAAATATATATGTATGAGTATAAGCACATATAGATTGTGATTCATATGGTTTCAGTGCGGGGATCGATTTTGTGAATGGCCTGCATAAGGCTGGTGATATTCGCCGTATTAATGCCTTGCCTGGACATTTCCGTCAAACGATCCGTAATGGGCTTTTGATCCTGCCCGCGTTGCCACCTGTAACCGCAAAGATAAAAACAATTATGGGCTCAAATATGGTTCTTTTTGGGTTGTGGTCACTTACCACAAATGCGCACAGGTGTGGAGCAGCGGTATATAGAGAGGCAGCAGGTCAATATCACAGACCGTATCGAAGCGACTGAGCGCCAGCAGAGCCCAGCGTTCCGCCGAGTGATGCGGCACCGGCGAGGCGGTGCAGGCGGCCACCAGACGACAGAGTATCAGCAGCACCGGTCGCGAACGATTCATGAAGATTTTGTTGAGCAGACGAAAACAGTTTTCGAGTATGGGAATGGCCATCTCGTTGCGTCGCTCGTCCAAGTACTGGCACGCCTTGGTCAGCTCCTCGTGCTGCAGATAGCGCAGAAACGCCTCCGAATCCCGCAGCTTGATCTGCCTGGTGACATGGGTGAGAAACGCTTCAAAGGCGGCGCTTCGCTCGGCGATCAGCTCGGCCGAGAAGTTGCCCATCAGCACTTTGTTGGGAAAGCCGATGTTGCCCAGCTCGTTGGGATGCTGGCGCTTCAAGCACTGATAAAGCTCTCGAAAGTCTGTGTAACGGCGTGCAATCTTGGCGGGCTGTTCATCCATTGTGCTAGAGTCCTGACGCACGGTCAGCTCGTATACCACATAGCGCTTGATTTTGGCATCGTCCACCTCGCGAGGCATTATGTGCGCCAGCAGAATCTCAAAGCGCAGCTCCGTGCTGCCATCGGCAGTGGGTTGAAAATGTTTAGCTGGCTTAAAGCACTCCCAGAAGGCTGTTGTACAAGACAAGTATTATGAAAAAAGATCTGCATCCGGTATTCCTTTCATACGCACCTTTCTGAACCGCCTGATCGGCAGCCTGGTCTGGTATGGCCAAAGCAGCCGCCTCTATGGCCGGACTGTCGGGATCATCGTCGGGATCTGGACCGTCTGTCGACGGCTCATGGGGCAGCAAACGTTTGGCCATGACAGCGTGCACTAGACAGATGCAAGTTTTAGTTTAAATTAAAGTTAGCTTGGGTTATGCTCGTTAATTACTCACTTGTTAATGAGAGCACACGAAGAAATGAACAACCAGCTGTGCAATAATTGACTTCTGTTTATATCTGTTTATTTATCGCTTCTGTGGCGATTATGCTGCGCTCGCAAAAAATGAAGTGACTAATCCCCGGAGACCCAATCCAAAACAACGCTGACCAATCCAGTGCGAGGCCGTAAGTGGGACCCCTTTGTTTTAGTGGAGAAAGCGCAATGCACCGACTATTGAATGCACTCTAAGAACATTTGTGCGTTGTGGCTGCGCGCAAAATTAAGAAACTGTATGTGTGCCAAAAGTACTGCTTTTGGAAAAGAATTTGTGTCTAAACGTAAATAAAAATGATTAACGTTGTGATATGCCGACACTTAGTTGGATGAGTGTTGTTATAAAATTGCATTATCTGCACTTTGGATAGCGTATGTAAATATTTATTATCGCTATCGATAACGTCATTGTACGATACACGCACGCACAGGTTGTCATCACTTATAGAGATTATTGAATGCTCTTAGTAAATGGTTGCTGAAGTTGTAATTGCGAATGCTAAAGTTAAAAAAGAAAATAAAATAAATGAATATATGTTAACATGTTAACATTTTAAGAGCACAGGGAGAGAGGTAGACATAAAGAGGGCTAGCGGGTATGTGTGTGTGTGTATTGCGCGCAGAAACATATGATGAGACTTTATACTCTAAACCTTTAAGATCCCGTAGGAATCGGAATAAAGCATAGCTTTTCTGTTTTTCAACTTGTACGCATCGAACTATAGCTTTATATAGATACTATACAAGTTAAAAATCTATTGCGTGTAAATTGCAATGAAATGTAAACAAAGCAGTTTCCAAAATTGTGACGTCACTTTCTTAAATCGCGTTTCAGTCGTTCCTGTCATCTTTAGAAGTCGCAATCGTGAAATGGTATCGTCATCGATAACGTCAGTAAACGACTCAGCCACCAATAGGCGGCTTTGTCATCGTTTTGTGACCGCAAAACAAAAAAGTAAAAAAAAGAGAACAAAACACCCACGAAGAAAAGTGGCAACATTTTTCTTCTGCGGCCGTAAAACATGACGCTGCCCGAGTTTTTTGGCTGCACACTGATTGCATTTGGAGCACCGTTTGCGCTGTTCGTGTTCTCCATTGCAAACGATCCCGTGCGCATCATAATTCTCATAGCGGCCGCCTTCTTCTGGCTGTTGTCTCTGTTGCTCTCCTCGCTGCTGTGGTTTGTGGTGGTGCCGCTGCGTGATGTGCTGGCCTTCGGCGTGGTGTTCTCGGTGCTGTTCCAGGAGTGCTTCCGCTACATCATCTATCGCATTCTGCGCAGCACGGAGCAGGGCCTGCACGCCGTGGCTGAGGACACGCGGATCACGGAAAACAAACACATCCTGGCCTACGTTTCGGGCCTAGGCTTTGGCATCATTTCGGGCATGTTTGCGCTCGTCAATGTGCTGGCAGATATGGTGAGTGCATCGCCAACTAACTTGAAATAGTAGATTAACTCTGTTCTCAATTCGTAGAGTGGACCTGGCACAATGGGCTTGAAGGGCGGCACAGAGCTCTTCTTTATCACATCGGCTGCCCAGGCGTTGTCCATTATCCTTCTGCACACGTTCTGGAGCATCATTTTTTTCAATGCCTTCGACACCAACAACTATCTTCACATTGCCTACGTTGTGATCACACATCTCTTCGTCTCGCTGATGACGCTGCTCAATGTGGACGAGCTCTACTGGGCCACGCTCCTGCCCAACTATATTGTAACGATTCTCACGGCCGTTCTGGCCTTCAAAGTTGCGGGCGGCACTGGCCAAAGCTTTAAGAGATTTATAATGTGTCGATAGATTCGTTGTTGACTAGGCTGGCAAGTATTTAGAATTTAGTTAATTCCAACTGAAAAGGCATTATCCTAACTTTAGTTATTGTAAGTTCTGTGAAATTAAATCGCATAATTTGGCGAACATTTATTGAGGAACCTTGTCCAATATCTCATCTTTTGCAGACATTGAGCAGAAGGAACCTGTCGTTTTTTTTGCTTGAGATGTAATTTGGGCTTAACTTAAATTAATATCTGAGAATCATGGGAATTCTCTCGTTCTACTGGCTATAGTCCATTTTGCGCACATTTATGCCGTAGTCGGCCAAAGCGGGCTGCAGATCCTCCATGGTCAGCGTAAACTTGCGATCCTTGGCCTGAAAATAGAATATATTTGAAAAGGGTAGTTTAATTTCCTCTGCAATATGTAAAATATATTATTCATCATTATTAACAGTCGAGTCGATCGGTAGGAAGAATTTTTGTATGAAAAGCTCTTCTGACTGTCACTATTCTCTTAATATATAATCAAAATCTAATTAACATCGTGCCGCTATACCATATAAGTCTGAAAGGAACAGTGAGTAGAAAAGTAATCGTTTTTTTTAGATTTGCAGACCAAATTTGGCAACTAAGGATGGCACTATAGTCCTAACATATTTAAGGCTTGCCAATATCGTACCTTTATAATATATACATAGCTTCCATAGCAACCATCTTTTAAAATGTGCAGTTTCGTTTAAAAAAAGTTCCAAATATAAATGCAAAATCTAATCAATATCGGACCACTATACCATATAGCACACATAGGAACAATCGATCAAAAAATAAGGATTTCTATAGAAAATATTTTTCTTTTCCAATATTTCACAATTAAACTGAGTAGTTGTGAGCCTTCCTATGCTCCTAACATATGTAACACAAAATTCGAACAACTATACATATAAGAAAGCCTTGTCTGAGTTAATCACAGATATATAGCGCATATCTTTGAGATTTTGGCGAGGCTTACCAATCTTCGGCACTCCGAAGAAAGCTGTTTTTGCTCGTTTTTGGAGCGCAAACAGACACGTACCTTGGAGCCACCGGGAGTGGTTGAGTTCTGCATGTGTGTGCGCGCCTTGGAGTTCTGCAGGGCATCGTCAATGATGTCGGACATGAACTTCTGTGTTGCGATCGAGATCAATCGGACAATGCGCTTGTCGTCCGCGTGGAAGCCGCCCATATTCAGATAGTGTGAAGTAACTGCAAGTTGGACATAATTAGCACGTGCGTACATGGGAGTGTTTGACAATACTTACCAGCATCTGGGAGAAGGGGAGTATAATCCTCCAGCTGCAACATGAAATCGCTGAGATGCGATGCTGGGGCAGAGCGTTCACCGGCAGTGGCAGCATTGAAACTGCTGCCACCGGTCACGCCGGAAGCTGTGCCACCACTTGTATTGACCTGACCCGAAGAGCCGGCGCCAGCATTTGGATGATAAATGATGCCAAAATTGGAGCCGACCATTGCAAACTTTTGTCACAAAATTTCTATTGTAAACAGTGCGGACGTTTAAGGCAAACACGAAAATACCCAAATATTGAAAGCATTCGGATAAATATATCGATAATTTGTTTTTGTTAAATAGTTGGCAACGCTGGCTATCAGTGATGGTTCGACTCATTCACTGAGTTGATCGTGTTTGTTCCTGTTGCAACATTTATATATAGCAATGAAATGCTATAAAAACGTTCATCGTGTTTAATCTATAGCCATATCATATCATCAAATTTAGCATTTTACATTTGTAAAACGAAAATTGTATATGTAAATAACGATTATTCTGTATATGCATTATTAAATTAAATTATATATTCGAATAGGAATAAACCAGGCAATGAACTACAACGAACATAGTTCAACCGTTCAATCGAACTTGTTTAGATCCATTCCATATAGCTTTAGTTGGCAACACTGTGTGTTACTGATGAGCGATTGCAGACCAACCGTATTTTGTTTATTATTACATACTGGAGTATTATACACAAAAAGTAGCTGTACATGGAATGACGTCTTTTACAGATAAACTTGACCGCACTTATGCTTAACTGCTATTTGATTTATTTCTGTTTTTTAACGGCAATGCTCTTTTTTGATGTTTTGAACGCATATTTAACAATAAGTAGCAGAAACAACACCGCTAGAGTGCCGACTATTGCTAATGGCAGCGTTCCATAGTCGTTGAGGTAGTCTACAATGCGTTCAAGGCTTAGTTCATCCATAAAGCTGGATGGTTGGGGTATATTCTCTGCATGGCTATTCTTCAAATATCCGCCCTCGGCAAATGCGATGAAGGTCTTCGGCGTGTACTCCTTTGAGGCGTAACGATATAGTTTGCCGTGACGCAGGAAAATGAATTCGGGAGCTTCTGCGACCTTCAAGCGCTTGGCCGTAGACACTCCTGCACCCAAGGAATTCATTCGCGCCACGTTAATCGTGCGTTTTAGCTTGCCGCCCACTGATTCCCACACGGCGTATAGGCGCTGGCAGAGCACACACTCCGCGGAATAGAAGAATATAAGCCAATCTCCGGTGGTGGCGCCGGTGGATGCTTGGGTCAAATGCTCAAAGTTATCATCGGAGAGCTCCTTGACCGCCGGCTCTCGATTGTCGCTGAAAAACTGTATAATTTCCTCGTCGTTTATGGCGCCGTGGTAGAGTATTGGAATTCCACGTCGGAAATACAGGAGAGCCGGCTCCCTGCTAGGATCGTAAATGTGTATTAGATTGCTCTCGTGCGCCTGCACAACCGACGCGCCCAGCGTCTGTTTCAGCTCGTCCTGAACGTGCCCGAGAACATTCTCGTACTCCTCGCACTCGGCACAATTGGCCCTCGTAAACAAGGCAACCACGTCGCCTTCGCCGGTCAAGATGTGTATCAGATCCGAGTCATCCACGCGTTCCAGGCCAGCGCCATAGACGGCAATGAGACCCACACAGAGCGCTCCAATGATCCTTAGCAAAGACATTTTCGCCAGATGTCTGATAGTTTTAAAATTCCACTTGTTGGACGCCGACGTCAAGAAAATACAATTAGCTGGCGGTGTGACTATCGTAATGGAATATCGATAGCTGAACGAAAACCGATTGTGATTTATTTAGTTTACTAGTTTACTGTTAAGTCAGTTAAATACATGCTTTGCTGACTTGACAGTTTTAAGTTCTGTTCAAAGAGAACCAAGTTAAGAAAAAAAATATATTTTTTATTAAATTGAAAATATTTGTTGGAATTATAGATCACATGAAGTTAATTTACGAATGTTTCTTATACAATAATTTAAAAAATAAAAGTAGATATGTATATCGATAATATCATTAGGAGGTATATCTTTGCTTCAAATATTCAATTTATAATAATATTGCTTTGTAATTGACGCTAACTAATTTGGTATACAAAATATAAAATAAAATAAAATAATATTATGTATTATATAACATATATTACACTCAACATATATTATTAAATAATATTTAGATAAATGAATTTGGACTAATTGTATTATTTGGCATTTTCGTTGACTTTTTGAAAACATACATATTGCAGAAATACCACAATATTCTAATACCCTCCCCAAGGGTATACAAAAAATACAAGGATCGTTTGCAAAAGGCAGTTGTGACTAACGGTGGTTCCACACAGGGATTTTGATCCTAGGAATGAGTACTAATTAGGCTGTTGCCAAAACGCAAGAAGCGCATTAGCGTGGAATAAGTGCAGATGATTTGCTTCTTCTGGTCGCCGTAGGTCTCGCAGTTGGCCACGCGCTGGGCAACGAACGTGAGCAGATTGAGAAGGTCGAGGGTCCTGCCATTGGCTTCCAGCTCGGCGCACAGACTCTGCATGAACCAGCTGCCGAGGACGGGACTACTGCGCGAACAGTGCTCCGAAATGGCGCAGGAGGTGATTAGAAAGTCGGCGTGGTTGGGAATCTTGTAGCTGCTGTCAGAATCGCTGTCGGTTTCGTGGCTGGCCAGTGACACCATGCGATCATTCTTGTGGGTGCGTTTATAGGTCTGGACGATAAACAGCTTCGGCTTGCCCGCCAGTGAGATGCATTTGTCTGCTGTGAAGGGCTGCCAGATGTCTTCCAGCTTGTAGAGCTTGTCCCTGGCATAGACGTCGTCGTAGTCGCCTTGCGTTAGAACGGCCACCAGGATGCAATCGTGGCTACCATGATCTTTCGCAGCAACCTGGGCTACTTTTTCCATAACTTCGCTGTGGCTCAGGTCCATGTATACCTTCACATTAAAGTTCAATTTGTTGAGCACTCGTTCCAGATTTCGGCTGTCCACATGCGTTTCGGGTCGCGACGCCAATGTCTTCTCATCGAAATGTCCGTGGCTGAAGATCAGCGCCCAGCCACGCTGCTTATGACTCATCTTATACTCCTTGTCGTCACGACGAGTGACCATCTGAGCAACAGTCTCAATGTAGGCCGCAGAAAAGCAGGTGCCGTCGGCCAGGTTGTTGGAGTCAGTTGACACCTTGTGCTCGTCGATCTTTTCATCACCCATTGTACTTTTTAATATTTCATATATTACACAAAGAAGAATTACTGAACCAAGAAAATTTAGCTTGCGGCAGACCGGCGGCCTCAACGCGCAATGGCACTGATAAGAACTGATTAAACTTTCGCGATCTTTCTTCATAAAGCTATCGATAGTTTTTACTTTGGTCGGATTAATGATTATACGATTCTTGGCAAATGAAAAGAAGTGAAAACATTAAAAAAAACGTTTAATCTGGAAATTCAGAATCTGCTTTAATGGCGTTATATTTTATATCATTCACTGAGACAACCAGAATAGATTAAAATTTGCAATTTAAATAATAAATTTTAAAATAAAATAAAATTATACATTTTAAATATTAAATATTAATGAAATTATTGGTGAAAAATTCAATTTTACTTCATTCTATCAAATTTTTTTTAATATCGGCCCTTATCTTGTGTTGAACATAGGAACAATCGATTGTTCCATTAACTAAAATATTATGAAGTTCAGATCAGAATAGAATGTCATACATCTTTATATGTCTGCAAGGGAATTAAATCTACGTTAATTGAAAGATAACTGTTTGTTAATGTTGCAAAATATCCATGTTTATAAGCATTGGTTTGGTTCCGTGCTCACACGTGCTATAGAAAGTTTATAACAATTATAACAATTTTCGCGGCATAGAAAACCAAGTGCCGACACGTAAATTGCTTCTTTTATAGCTGCTGTGGTGAATACCTTTTTATTTCGCATTACAGTATATGATAAAAATTGTTATACGTGCAAAAGCTCAAGAGGCTACCCCTGCTGACATCAATAGCTGCACAAGCTTTTTAAACAAATACCCCAGTTTCGAATTAAGCTGCAGCAACATGTACCATGCTCTACCCCTTTCTTTGCAACATGTTGACAACAAGCAGATGGAGCGCGCAATTTTCAAAATGAAAATTGATCACATTTGATAGTATCCTAATTTGTGAAACACCGAACGTACTGTTATTTTTAAAGTTACTAATTTAAAATAGCTTAAATAAGAATTGGTTAATGAAAAATATATCAAGTTTTATGTTGCCACTTTTTAATTAATCATAATTGTTTTTGAATACTTGTTTATAAGTTCTTCGTGCATGTTGCCGGCAACATTTAGAATCGGCAAAATGTTGCGAAACACATGCGCATTGGGGACAACGAAAAGTTCGTGTGGCGCTCAGTTCGCGAGCGCAGATATTTTGAAAAAAAATCAAATTCAGTGATAAAGTGAAATTCGTGCGCGTTGGTTGGCTTACACTTCGTGTAAGCTACAAGTTCTGACTCCGGCTCTCGGTTGTCTCTCTTCCTCGCTCCCGTTCTCTCTCGCACGCTCTCTTCAAGCGTATCGTGAGTTCTCGTGTCGCTTGGTTTTACAGCTCCGGATCGGCGTGTTCACAATTAGCAACAACAACAGCAACAACAACTAGAAACTAATGCAAAACAATTGAAGTGTTGGTGCTTGGCACAGAAATTTTGATAACAAGTAGATAAATGCAGTAATTTTTGCCACTTGCAACAGGAATTCGCTAAATTCCGCATATTAAAATTAATATTCAAAATATTCAATAAGGACCCAGTGGCGGGCGCAATGCGGCTAATTGGATTTGTTCTAAATTTGGCTGCTTTAACAGGTGAGTGAATTTTCGGCTACCTTCTGTTAATGTTTGCGTTGGTGGAAGTACAGTGTGCATTCACAAATGAAAGCCATAGTTCAACAAAACACAAAACAATATAAAATAATAAAACAATATAAACAATATAAAATAATAAATGTTCAATTATGAACCGTAAAAATTAAATTCTAAAAGATCCATGACAAGCTTCAGCTGGCTCGGTCTAAAAATCACGGCTTTAAACTACTTTAATGAATACGCTTCTTTTAATAACGCGCAAATTGCATATATACATACGTACGTACATAAATATATTCTTGAATTAAATTATAAAAATAATCTTTTTTACTGCTTTTGAAATTGAAATCTTTTGAGCGTAGATATATATATTTATAGTTTTTTTTGCCAGCTAACTGGGTTAACAGTTTGAAGTGTGGGGTCTGGGTTGGGGGCGTTTCAACTATTTGCTGTTCTATTTTTGTCTCATGGACAACTATTTCTTTCTTTATAAGTTAAGCGCATATATATTTTCACTGTTTTGTTTTTGTACGTCTTTTGCTTTTGCCACTGTTATATATTTTCATCAATATATTTTGCTTTGGGTATTTGGTTTTTCTGGCTCAAGTGTTTCGTTGCTAATATAAAATCGATAGCACATTGTTGCATATTCCGTTTACAGGTGAAATCAATGGGCTGTGACAAAACGAACTTAATACTCAATGCACATTCCAGTACACAGTATTTGTCTGAGCTGTGAAATTTATCTCAGCCGTTGGTCGAATCTCAGTGTCATATCAAACGTTTGCTGCAGGAAACGCATCAAAGTGCCGGATTAAGCCGTTCGCTTCGGCTTTTTCATATCCTGCCAACATTCGCTGTCACAGACAGATCCAAAGAGCGGAGACACTTCAATCTGCATGCTCCAGATTAATGTGGCGCTGTGTTTTAACTCGTTGCTTTACTTCTTGACACTCCGCCAACCCAGCAAATATTTAATTTAAACATCTCAGTGCTTCCGTCGGGTACTTCCATTTGCACACGCTCTTTATTGCCAGGCTGAAATGTAAATAACAAATTTTCTAAGTAATCTTTGCCCAGCCTTCAGTTAATGAAATTAATTTTATTAGATTCACTTAACACATTATTTTTATTATACTCGATACGGTGTTTAAAAAGAGAAATTCGCTTAGTTCGGGATATTTTATTGTCCAAAGCGAATATATCACGGACTGTTTGCGTAAAAAACATGGGGTTTTCTACTGAATTTTTTGATGAAAAGTTTTTCTATTGTGTAATTTTAATTGTTTGTTTACTTTATTTATTTTAAAACGCATCTGTTTGTGCAATATTTGCAAATTGGTAAGCAAAACAATTTGAAATTCGACTAATAGAATGCTTAATAAATCATTTTTTTCAATTTAATGAACATGTTTTATGTGTCATTTAATTAATTACTATTGTCGAATCAAGCAGCAGCTTAGAATTATAAAGCCAATTTAGTTTAAGCAAAGAAACTTATATTTAAAAACCAACCAAATTCGTTTTTTTCGCAAAAGCTAATAAAAAAGACTTTTAGCTTTTTAAATATTAATTATTATTAATTATTAATTATAATTGATACTTATGAAATAACTTGTTCGTGAGCTGATCTGCATTGCTACTGAATTGAAGAAGTTATCTTAAAGACCCTAACGAATGTAATGTAATGTTATTTTTAAAAATTATTATTTTTAATTATGCGTGTTTTTTTAGTATATAAATTTCAGTTATATTGAAACAATTATTTTTTGAGGCAATGTTTTGTTTTATTAAATAAGTATGCCTCATCAAGGGTATGCACGTTGCGGCTTGACAGTTCCTACGAATTATTCGGTTCCGTTTTTTTTTGTAGTCTTATGTTTGTTGTGTCGTTTGCGGCATCCTTTTTATTTGACTGTGCAGCGCGAAGCTGCGCCTGTTGTGCAACTGCCCCACTTGCGGTTTTGTTTAATTACGCATATTACTGTGTTCCCTCCGCTCCCGGCTCCGTGCCCTGGCCCAGTAGCGCTGTGGTCTCTTGCTCTGACGAGTGCGAGCGTCTTTGGTTAGTCCGGGTTGCAGTCGCTGCTTTAGAGCCTTGTCAACAGCAGCATCAGCAGCGTGCACTGCCGGTTCGCCTGCTCCGCCTCCCCCCTCCCACAACCCTCATCTTGACGTCCGCCTGTGGTTGCGCTGGCTTTTCGCATGGCCAGGATTGTCAAGTGGCCGCTGTGTTGGAAACGGACCACTGGCCAATGACTAAGCTCCTAAACCAAAGACCTTGTTAATTGCTTGGCTTTTGTGGCCGCACTTAGCATTGGTTTTGGCCATTATCTCTGCGATCAAGTTGCCAGTGGCAAATATTCTGCTCATGGACTGCCTTCGTGCCTGGCCAGCTTCCATTTCTGACCAGCCTGCGCTCGTATTTAACATATTTGTGCTGCAAATCCTAGAAATTAGATTCCGCAGAAGGCGCAAATAAATTATGGACACGGCTGCTGCCAGTTGCCTAATGAGCCAAAGCGTCGACAGCAACACACTCGGCTGCACAGCTGGGCCCATTACTGTTGCCCAGCACTGTGCTCCGCGCTCTATGTGTGTGCCTTTAATTGAGGGAAAGGTCAGCGTCGCATCGATTTAACTAACGCGAGTTCTGTCGAGGGCTCACATAATAAAAACAAAACAAAGTAAATAAGACGGCACTCGCACAAATTTGACTGGAACATACCCTGTTTATAAATTTGTGCTGTGCATACAACAAGAGATTTTAAACTTGGAATATATATATATGTAATGATTTCATTTATAATCATTTTTCAATTACATTTCTTTTTTTAAATTTAGAATTGCAAATTTATATTTAGAATCGATTGTGGTTGTCAAAATTAGTATGAAAGAAAATTAAGATAAACGCTGAAGGGAACAAATTTATTTTCATCAATTATGCCAAAATTGAGAAAATGTTTAACATGTAAGGCCATATTTCAAATTGATTTTTTAAAAATATTTTATAATATCAAAATTTTGTTATACATGTACATGTTTTTGTTTTATTGTTATTCTACACTTGCAAATTACATATGCCTCTTCTTTTGTCTTAGTACAGGGTATACATATACATCTAACTAAAACGAGTCGCGATTGCATGTGCCTAGGCGTAGGTGTGGATTCATTCATGCCTACGCAGTACTGTGCTTGCCGGTTGCCGGTCACCAGCTGTCCATTGTCCACTTAATTTAGTTGTACTCGCACTAGGCACCACTTAACCCCACACTGCACCCGGCTGCCCCCGCCGCTGTCGGCGACGCTGTCGTTGATATTGCAGTGCATGATAAATTGCCACTTGACTTTGCATATTTGCGCTGTGAATCGGTCGACACAGCAGCTGGCCCCAATCCCTAAGTCCCTTGTTTATTGTTGTCCAACTTTTGGCCCGCCTTTTGAACTTTGACTTTTCCTTTGCCTCGGCTACAACGTGCGCCTCACCTTGAAATCTTTTAAGTTTGCGGCAGGCATCCCAAAATAAGTCGGCTCGTGCCTCGAGTGTCTCAGTGTGCGCCTGTCACATAACTGACACATCCAAAAGTGTCCTGTCAGTCGCCTCTTTCGCCAGCCCCCTCTCCACTCACCCCCTCTGTTGCCAGCCAGCCACTGCATGTCAACACCGCGCCAGTTACTTTTCTTTTTTTTGTTGGTCCTTTCATTTATGCATGCATGGTGTTTGCTACTCTCCTCTTTGTTGTTGCTGTCGCTTTTTATTATTATTCCGTTCTGTTTTTTTATTTTTATTTTTTTTAAATCCGACAACCACTCGTTGTTGAGTGGCTGTCAGGTGTCAGGCCGCGCATTTGTGTGTGTGTAAATGACACTATATGCTCTGGCTCGGGGCTGGCGAGGTCGAGATGCTTGGCTTAGTTACGCTCAGACACAGATGAAACGGAAAACATGGCGACCAACATTCAACTGCAACATTTTTGAACCAGTATGAACCAGTTACGATAAGGCCTGAAGACTTTTCTATTTTAAATGCAGTGCAAAATGGAATGTATTTTTTTTCAGTTTTCTAAATGCTACGTAACCGTTCACATAGGAAATATTTCTTAAATATTTTTGTGAGCAGCATATTGCATATCTATTTGAAACAAATGTTTAACCATTATTAAATTTGAGTAATTAAATGGAATTTTTATACTTGATATTATAATTTTGTGACGACATGTGTATACATATGCTATGATCGGTATAAAATAAGGTTCATTGTAAAAACACAGCTATCTATCGATAAGCGGCGCACTTCTATAGAATATTTCATCTTCAGTAATTGGAACTTTCTTCATTAAATCAATACACACATCCTTAAGCTTGCTTACAATTTACATTGCCTTGACGCAGCACTTCCAGCGGTTTTACAATGTTTACTCAATGATAATTAAATTCTCTGATATGATTCCAATCCAATCATTTCGGCATACATGACACACAACTAATTGAAATGAATTCCAAATATTCATGCTTAGAGCTTCAATCTTGAGTTGACAAATTTGGTGTAATGTTGTAATATTACACACACATTCACACTCACACACACACACTGTGATAATCCAACAAATTGTTACAGTAATTGACACTCGCATAATGCCGGGCGTTACGGTGGTGCTTACCAATCCCACCGCATCCGCCCCTTTGCCCTCAGTTGGCTTGCAGTTCAACTTTGTGTGCACTGTGCACAGTGCTGAGAAATCATTGCACTTGTCACAGCTGAAACTATGTGGGAAATGCGATAAACCAAGTGGGCAGCATCATCAAGCGTCAATTTAGATTGTGTGAGTTTCGCTTTGGTGCTTCGCTTTGTTTATAATTAAATAAATTGCTCATTTATTAAATGACTTACTGTTTGATATACTCAAAAATACTCAGTCATTTGAATGGCTAATTGGGTGGTTTCATCTCTCAAGCAGTTGCGAGAGAAGCTGTGAATGTATTTATATTTGAATAAAGTTTTTGAAAGTTAGCCAAAGTTAGTCTATTGGTTGGCTCTTTACCTCCAAGTGAACTTGTATGCAGTTAAGTCTTTCAATCTTACTTATAGCTTTAATGTGTTTTAAAAGCTTTCTATGCAGATGTTAAATCAAAATTCAAAAAGTCTAATGTTTAATTATAAGCACTCAATAATGAATTTAGTTTAAATACGAATTAATTGCATTTACTAAATAAATTCAATTCTCCCAACACCATTCAAGACAGCTTTAAAGCTTTCTCAACAGATTCTGTTCTTTTTACAGCAGAACATAAAGTCGACTTTTCTTAGGTCAATATTTAATTTATTATTCTTATGACTTATATAGAAAGGCTACGCTCTGATGTTTCAATTTTTGCCCCAACGAGTGGCACCCCACATGAATAACCCGTCGCTGAATGCCCAATGCATTTATCATCAATTAACCTATGACCTGTGCTGAACTAAACAATAGAACAAAGAAAATTATATGAATGCGAGTCAAAGTCAGTCAAGCGTTGCGATCCACGGGTTAACACGGTTGCGAAAGAAGCAGCAAGAGATGGGGGCTATGGTGAGCCCATGGGGCGCGTGGGCGTGGCATAAGTGTTATAATTCAATTAAAATTTAAATAATCGTCAAGCAGGGTTTCAGCATAAAATAGCTGGCGATTTATCGGGCGCTTTTAATTGATGTTTATGCATTGCTATTAAAACGAATTGTCCGCTCAGTTTGGCGCGATGTCACAAAAGGCGAATGTAAAAAGTATTGGTAAAAAATTGTTAACAATAATCGATTTGCATGTGTTTTCAATCAAAAAAATAAACACCAACAACCACCAAACAATAATAACAGCAGCTACGGCAAAGAGCAAAAGCCCAGTATAAAAGAATCTGCAATTTAATTTGTGTATTTTTTTCACCCTGTACCAGTTCAAATGGACAAATAGGGTAGCATAATTGTTCACTTGTTTCAATTTTATCTCACCCCATCGCTTATGTTTAATTTATGATCGTTGTTTCTAAATTCGCAAATATGAGAATTTCGAGCACTTTAGACCAGAGTAGAGGGAATATTTTTTACAACATTTTCGACTCAAGAATGTATTCATGTATGTGGTGCCTGCCTCCAGGGTATTTTCTTTTCGAGCACTCGCTTATAACACATGTTTATTGGCTCTGTGCGTGCACTGCTTGTGAAAATATTTTATTGTTTTGTATTTTTTTATGCGAAAATCGAAATTTTTTCGCTTTTGCATGGCATGTCAGACAATTCATTGATTGTTTGTATATACAAATGTTGCAAACCTATGGGGCAAAAAATTTCGGCCAAAATGTGCATTCAATTAGTTACTAATAATATTTGAAAACCATTATTTTTTTTATTGATTTATTATATCAAAAATCTAAATTATTGTCATACATTTTTTGATTCAATTGATTTTTTTAATAATAGATTCAGGCTATTTGTCCAAATATAAAATAATATTATATCAACAACAAAATTAATAGAGTTATTTAAATTTTAATAAATGATGCTACATTGCTCTCGCTGCTCTCATTAAAAATCTTTAACGACTACTTGAGTGAGAAATTGCTTTTATAAAAATGGCTTTAACACTAAAACATAAACATACGTTTTTATATGATTTTGTTTCAAATAAAGTCTTTAATGCGTTCAATATTTATGGAGATATTTATTCAGTTTTATACGACGCCATGAAGCGAATTATTTTGTATAACAAAATTTATAAATAGTTAAAGTAAAAAATGAATATTTAATTATAAAATAAATAAAATTTTAAACTAAGCTTGGACAATTTTTGCAAACAGAGTTTATAATATACTTTTTAAGTGGAAGGCAATTTAAAACCTGCTGTTTGTGGTTCCTGCTGGCGAGAGTATAACAAAAGCAGCCTGAATTTATGTGGCAAGCAACAAAAATAAAATACAAATAAAAATAGAAGAAAAAAATCGGTTACTGATGTATGCATATGTGATAAAAGCCATTGCGACGCATAAAAAATGCATGCGGCGCATAATGCCGCATGACCCGGCCAGGCACGCCCACAAACAAGCCCAAAACGCCCACAAGGAAAAAATTGTGAATAAAATAAATGCGCCGCGTATTGTCTACAAAAAAAAGATGAAGGAAATAAAGCGCAAAATAACAGGCAGCAACAAAGCTGATGAAGAAAAAACGCGAAACCGACAGTTATTATAAAGCAGCCAGACGTTGGGTTAGGGCCGGCGGTGCAGTGGCTGGAGTGTGTGTGTGTGTGCGTGTGTCTGTGTGTGTGGCTGTGATGCTAACCTAGTTTATGACAGAGTTTAAATTATCCCTTTGTTTTTGCCACAGTGTTTTTTTCCGCTTGGCAAACAAAAGCCAAGCGCTCAAGTAGATGCCGCACACACACAGGCACACAGACACACATATGGGTACTTATAAATGTGTTTGTGGCTTATGTGTGTGTGTGCGTGTTAATGGCGGCAACTGCCATCAAGAAATTGCATATTAATCAAGCGGCGACAGCAAAGCTAAAAATAGGATGAAAAAACCACAAAAAAAGAAGTCAACTTTATGAACGTTTAATGAGACACCAAATGGTGTTCTTTATGGTGAGTGTGGGGGTGTGTGAGTGTATGTGTGTGTGTTTGCCTCTAACGAAGGTCAATGGCTCTCAGAGCCTGTACTTTATGCGAACAAATCTTTATGGCCGTGGTAATAAACACAAATGGCTTGTCATATGCGCGCTTTGTGTAACGAGCTCTGAGCCGTTGCCGACCAACTTAACAATTTGTCCGCTTGGCCAAAAGCGCCCGCACACGTACACAGCAGAAATCGGCGCATAAATCTGCTGGACAGCAACAACAACAACAGCAACTACATCTGTGCGAGTAACAGTAGCCCAACACCACACTGACAATTGAATTTATTGAGCTGAAGTCTATCAATCAGTTAATACGAAGCCCCTGGCTCCAGCCGACAGTCGCCATTTACCAACTGACCAGGCCAGGACAGGCCAGGCCGGGCCAGATGCTTCTGCACTTGACTGTTGCATACGGAAAGTCGCTTGTTGCTGGTTGCTTGCGGCTTGTTGCCTGCTGCTGCTCGCTTGTAATCACCAAAGTCACAAGATGGCCGCTGGCTTTGCACAGTGGTTAAGAATACACATAAATAGATTGCAAGCACTGTGAATGGAATGGTCATCGAGAAAGCAAAGTTATCTCTGGGGTGCCATGACTACAGAAGTTCCTGACATATTGAAGAATGCAAATAATAAAAAATGAGCGACTAATTTGCATAAAAACCGATATATACTTCGAAGCAATCTATTAACACTATCTTCAAGGGTATAAGTGGGAATTAATTTTGAAGAAAATGCAATAAAAGTTATAGCTATACAAAAATTTACGTGGGTGCTTACAGCCATTCGCTTTGCGGGCTTAGAAACAAAAGACTAGGGAATTTTTAATCAAAATTCAACGAGTACAGCTCTTGCTTGCAGATTTACTAATAAAAGAAGACTTTTATTGCGTTGCCAACTATGTTTAAAATGTTTTTAATCAGACATTATTTTGTTAATTTTAGTTTACTAATAATAAATAATTTCACTTATAATAATTTATAAATAATACCTATGTCTATGCTTAAGGGCTAACTTTATTCAAAATATTACGTATACGTTGTGCAACAAAATTCGAATTTATTCGTAGTCCGTATACACTTTATTCTTATGAAATACATACAATATATGCTTTTAGTTAGTTAATAGGCTAAAATTAATTTTGTCATCGGATAATCTCTTATCATTTCTAACCTTAGATTTCATATTGATATATTTTGATTTTTTAAATTTGTTAAACATTGTCGAACCAGTGTACAAGCTGAAAGTAATTAAAGCAGAGGTGTGTGTTATGCGGTACTGTGTAAAAGGAAGCTTATGTATGAGCAAAAAAGGCAAAAAGGGCGTGCCAGTGGGCGGGCAGCAATTGTGCAAGGTGAATGCTACTTAAAGGCGGGTAAATTATGCCAGGTCTTTGTGGGGAAAATATCAAATATGCACACAATAAAAATATTTTTTAAAACAGAATACGCTCTGCTCAGCCATGGCAAAGAGTTTCTCTCTGGCCAGTTTAAAACAATTCAAACCCAGAAGCCACTTTTAGCCACTTTTGTGTGTGCATATGCAAATGTTTGTGTGTGTGTGCGTGTGCACTTGTTGTAGGTTCATAAACTGGCTAACAAAGTTGTGTGCTGGGCATTATTCGTAAATATTTAATAAATTGCATTAGCTTACGGATCTGGACTAACTTTAGCTTAATTAAATGCCAGGTCTAAACCTTGGGGGGGGGGGGGGCAACGACTTTAAGCTACGCCCCTGTTGCAATTTGTCACTTTTAATGACTTGTCAGCGGGCGCTTTGGTGCAGCAGCACATGTCGCCGCCGCCCCCTCTGACATCGACTTGAGAATCTAATGTAATTGAAAAGTTTTCGAGCCACGCCAAGGGAGTCTGCTGCACTGCAGGGGCAACCCCAACCCTTTGGTAACGGTCGGTCTTAGCCGCAACTGTAACGCAAGTCGCGTTGAGTTCAGTTGAAGTCTGTGGCATCATCATCAATGCAGCTCAGCGGGGCAAATGGAGCGTCATGAAACAACAGCACGTTCTTCGCAAAATTCAATTTGTCAAAAAGATGCTGTCACGCAGCAAATGCTGAATGCTTGCTTAATTCCTATTCCTATTCCTATTTCTATTCTTGACTTGCCAATGTGACGAGAATAGCTGCAAGTGCACAGCCAAAACCAAGCCCAGAAGCATACCCTAACCAAATCGTAAAGACGTTTACTTAAAGATTGTTCGTCCCAACGAAGCTGAAATGCTCTTTAATTCCTTACAAATTTATGGAAAGTGAATTTAAAATTATTGACCCATTTCTCAATTTTACTAGCAATTGTTTGATATTCTTTAATATATCGTCATTGGTTCTATCTGGTATTGCATTTATCTTTTGCTTATTTTTTATTGGTTCGTGTTTAATTTTATTTATTACTCTTCGGAATATCGTCTCAGTCTATATAAAGCTTTTTTCGTTTTCATTTCTGACTCTATTTTTTCTTCTTCGCGCTTTGCTTCTCGCTTTGGCTCTCGATTCTCGCTTCGCTTCTCACTTTGGTTAGGCTTCTTCCTCACCTTAGCTTCTTGTGCTTCGCTTCACATTTGGCTTTGATTCTCATTCCAATTACTTTGTTATTTTGCTTAATTCTCGTTTTATTCCATGGAATCGATTATAACCTAACTAATGTACTCACTGTTAGGGAATTCTGGAGTAATTTTTTTACTTGCTCGGTGCACGTGAACAGTTAATAAATGCCAGTCCAAAATGCATTGAGGGATGCTGTAGTGCGTGCTGCAATTACCGAAGCATTGCAGTGCGGTTTTAATGCTTCTGCTTGTGCTTGGTTTTTGCGTGTGGTGGCGGCGGTCATTATGACTTATTGTTCGCTGCCTGTTTACATGGCGTATGAGCAACGGAAGTGCGGAGCAAATAGCAGCTGAGTTACTTGCAACGCACGGCAATTGGAGAACCCGATTTATGTGCCACTTGCTACTTGCCACTTGGCAAGTTCCTTTTTGCCTTTTCTCTTATTTAATAGCTACTTGAGGCGAGAAAAGCGCATTTTGATGGCTTCACGTCGCCAGTGTTCGGCAGTATTAAAGATCAATTTCGCTGAAATTTAAAAGTACATTTAAGCTGTTCCACAACTCAGCCATAAAACTAGTGTGGACAGAAAGGATGGCGAGGAGAGCAGCAGCCGAAAGCCCTCTCAAACTTCTTATGACTTCTGCAGAAACCAAGAAAAAATACAAAAATCCCTCGCTGCTGAATAACAATAAGCTGTGAAATGGGAAATGGGTAAAGCTGCAGGAACGCCAGCAGCACTTGGCTGTTGAGTGGGCGCTACGAGCCCCGCTTAATGGCTTTCCAGATAAGCGCCAGGTAGCGGGCCGGCCAGGTCCTTATCAAGGCAACACATACTCACGCATGGCACTGGGAGAACTGAAGGACGGCAAGATTTTAGCCGGCTATGAGACGCGAAGCAATGTGTGTTCTGGGCAGCAGGTCAGCAGGGTCTTTTATGGAAATACTAATTAGAAAAGTAGAAAAACATAAAGCGACAGAGAGAACGAGAAAGAAAGGGAGAGAGAGAGAGAGAGAGCGAGCTAGATATGAAGCAACAAATAAAATTTACATTTTACTGAAATCCTTTTGGCTCGTCTGTCATTTGCACGCGCTGGCTGCATTCTGCCTTCTTGTTTCCTTGTACAATTTCATTTTCAACACAAAGTTTTGTTTTATTACCCCGAGGACACGAACAGGACTTTGTAACTTACAAGCCAAATAACAAGTTGGACGAGCACTGAGACGCTGCAGTTGTTAAAGTTAGATTTGATAATAAAATTACTTTTACAGTTGCTCTTGATGTTGGCTCTGCCTCAGCCCCAGCTCCACTGCTCTACTCCGCTCTGCTCTGCTGCTCTCTGGCTCTGCTGACTAAGTCCATAAGTCCATCTTGGCCCAGTTTCGAATACGAGACTTTGTAATGAGCTACTGTGTCCGGTGGGTCCTTAAACTACCCTCCCCAGTCGAATGAAAATCAATCCACATCACTAATGCAGCATTCCAAATCAAACACGAAACATGCGAATTTCCAATTAATTGCATAATGTTTGCATATCTTATGCGTCCACAGTCCCAGCTCCCAGTTGGCGGTCACTAGTTGATTGCGAATTGCGAGTTGTCTGTGCCCAGTTCCCATTTCTCATTTGCCATTTCCCATTTCCACCACGTGTCCCTCAGCACCCTTAATAACGCATATTATTCAAGTCTTGTATGTTGTCTGCTTGTGTGTTTGCCTGATGTTTAATGAACTGGCTACTTAACTTGAGTAATACACTCAAAATAATTATAAGGAAAATGCACTCGTCTTAGTCAACTTCATGGCTCAAAGGCCATCCAATTTATTGATTATTTGCAATATCTTGTGGCAGCTTACGCAATACGTATATTATAAGTACAAACTAGTACACACTGAGAAAAAAGCAAGAACGTTTGAAATACAAAATTTGAAGAAATTTTAGTTTTTAAAATCCTAAAATTAAACAGGAATCGTTATGAATTGTATAATTGAATGTTAATCAAGAGTGCAGGAACAATTTCTTGTTCTCAAAATTTTTCAAATTGAAGACGAAGTTATATTTGTTACTTTTAGATAATTAATATGGCATTTTCTTCATTGTTTATTTATTATTACTTTTGTGTGACATTGAATAAGTGCTAGCGAATTCTCAGAAATGAAACCTTGAGGTCAGCCAATTGAAGTCTTTGTGTGTGTGTGTGGGGTTCAAATTCTTTATTAACTATAATATATATAACAACTACAAAATTAACTAAACATTTTTTGTACGCCACGCCACACATGCGTGTTCAAGCTTCCAACCAAATTATATATGAAGATTATATTTTTAAAGTTCATATAAATATTAACGAATGAACATTGTCAAATATATGCCTTTGCTCTAAAAGTTCCTAGTCATGATAATGCTCTCCACATGCATTACTGGAAGTCAGCATCATGACACTCGAATTAATTCCGCTTGTGAGAGGCAATCGAAATAAATGTCTGCAATTTGTGTCCGGTGTTTTGGCCCTGTTAATAAGTGACTCTCAATAATGTAAATGCATCCAGCAACAACAGCAGCTAGCAGCAAATAGCAAGCGGACTAAACCTGTAGAGTGGATATGAAAACTGTAGCATACTTTTTTGGGCTAGCGTTGTATGCGGCGGAGAATTCGCCTATGAAGTGCTGCCTGCGCTGACGGTTGAGGTTCTTGTAGCAGTCGTTGTCATGTACTCGTACATTGCGTGCCGTTCCCTTAGCAGCCGCCCACGGCCATTAGGCATTAGGCTGCACTCGTTCTCTATGCATGTCGTTTTGCCAGGGCGTCCACGTCAATCAACAGCAAAACAATCACTGGAACTGGGCTGGGCACCGACGCAAGGGGCCATCGAGGCAGCTGGTGCAAGGTGTGTGGCTTTGTTTGTCCAGTCGCTGGTCGACAATTCACTTAAAAGCGGGCACGTAGCATTGGAACTGCAACTGTACCCCGTTGTATTCACGCTCTTGTCAACCCTTCTTCTCCGCTCTCCTGCCTACCCTTTGCCAGTGGGGCTGCACGCGTTGCTTTATGCCACTGGGCACATGGACATGTCGTCGTCTGCGTAATACCCGTTGCTTTGTTAAAATGTTGCCCAAATGCCGACCCGACCTCTGCAGGACAACACTAGCGACAAAGGAACGCACTAGTAGGGATAGCTGGAATGGGGAATGTCCCACACATACATATACACCTTATGTATGTACCCAAATACTCTTTGTGTCTCTGCAAACTCTTTACACGGAATCTTATCTCTATCATCGGGATGGTAGTGCGGCGATACTTTATTAGAGACTTGAAACATAATTTCCATTATTTATCTTAAAAGCAATTCGCGAGGCAAAAAGGTTTCCTGTATCATAAATCATTGTTACTGTAACGAAATATATATTTCTTTTGATGAAAAAATATTTTAAGCAAGATTTTAAAATTAAATATAAGAAAAAACAAAAATGTCAAATAAGAGTTAATAAATTATATATGTATTTTTTGCAAGGATCGTAAATGTCAAAAGTTGTATTGCTAAAGTATATTTTTATATTTTCAAACTTATACTTACTTTTAAAACTTACTTTTTAAACTTATATTAAACAGTTACAGAGAAAAAAATTTTAATTTAACTTCATAGTCATATATAACTTTTATTTTTTTATTTTATTTTATGCTAAATCAAAAATTAAAATTGAATTTAGGATACATAAGGTAAAAGGGTATAAAATCAGTAGTGTTGGTATTGACAGCTGCAACTTCCCACCTGCTTTAAAGCTGCGCATGCATTTTTTGCATTTCGCGTTC
Source organism: Drosophila robusta (assembly GCA_035043565.1). Lineage (NCBI taxonomy): Eukaryota > Metazoa > Arthropoda > Insecta > Diptera > Drosophilidae > Drosophila > Drosophila robusta. Next base: position 1,739,211 of record JAWNMW010000583.1, on the reverse strand, counting down.
AATGTAAAATATGCAATGTACTTAAATTGTTAATCATACGCCGTGTGCGCCTGGCAGCTGTCAGCAGTCAGCGAATAGCATCAGAGCATTATGCAACAAAAGATTACAAGGGATGTAATACTCACCTTATGTTAAATCACAAGTGCAATATGCTCGCTGTTCCGCAAACTCCTCCCGTCTGCGCATCCATAAAAATAAAAAATATTTACTGCCGTTTTAATGCAGTTTCTCATTGTCTGGACAACATAAAAGGGACGAGAATCGGTAAAACTTTTGCCTTCTTCTCTCATTGAAATGTCTATAATCTGTGCCGTAATTATTAGCATATGCTCTAAGTTTATGGCTGTCAGCGCTTTGATGTCTTTGAAAAGTTATTGAATGGACTTAAACTTGGCCGTTTCACTTGGCGGCTCATTAGGCGCCTTTGGCTAGTTTGTCTCCGAGAACGTCGCACTAAATGGTCTTGATTATAGTGATTAAAGTGGCAGCAAGTGGTGAGACACAGTTCATCGCACCGCTAATTGAGCGCAGCGACCGTCTAGACAGAGGCCACAACGTCGCTGCCAGCTCAATTAAGACGTTAACATTAAAATTAAGTTACTAACTACTTGTACTTTTAGTGAGTCCTATGTTCCAGCTAATTAATTAGTTTCTTGCTTAGATCATTTGCAAAGGATCAAATTTGCTTTCAATGAGACATTTTGTGTTCACTCGCTCAATATAGCGATGCGAGTTAACTAAACGCTTAACTTTTTAATTTGAATATATATACAATTTCAGGTCGCCAAAGGTTGGCTATCACACATCTTTTTGTCATCTCTCTGTAATATTAAATACGTTAGTTGCATATGCAAAAATACTTTCAAACATGTATACTGCAAAGCCGCATTTGAATTATATAAAAATAATACGATATTATCCTTCATAACTTAATTAAAAGAGGTGAAATAAAATAATGGGATTTCTATTATTAAACTATTAAGCTATGGATTATCAAAACCATTGCTTAAATTAAATTGAATTTGTATGTATGTGTATATGAACTAAAAACAAATTTAATATTTGACTAAGCCAAGTGTGGCCTACAAATGTTGTTGCATGGGAATAACCATACTAGATTCGGTCATTATCCACATTCATTTGGCCAAACTGAATGTAATTTAAGGCACCTCTAAAGCTCCTGGGATCGCTTTGTCATTAATGTGCAGAACTTGGGCATTAACATTTTCGACATTTTTGTCTTGCAAATGATTGACAGGTCCCCAAAAGCGCAGCTGCTCTTGTGTATTGCCATGACAAATCAGTCATAATTTCAGACAACTCATTATATTTTAATCAATTAATGCTTGTGCTTAAAAGTACATGTATTGTTGGCATTAAAGCCGGTTGGTGCCGACGACAGATTAAATAATATAAAGAAAAGTTTTGTGCGATGATTTTCACTTTTACATTATGTGACCAAGCAGTAACAGTAACAGCTGTACTTAAATGTATTCTTGCATATTTTTAATGAAATAATATAAAGTAAAATATGTAAATAAGTATGTATTATGTATTATTGTTTGTTACTATATGCTTGTGTTTGTGTATTTCTGCATTTAATTGTTATTCGGTCGGCTGGCTAAGCCGCTTAACTTGTTTTGATTCATTACTGACATCTGTGTGGGCGTTGAAAATACATATTTCGGGGTATGTCCCTTAAGGTATTTATTTTACGCAAATTTAAATTGTTTTCAATTCAAATCTAAAATATGTAAGACTGCTGTAATTGGGAGTGTCCGACTAGGAGATACCCTGAACCAACCTGTGAGCTGTCGTTTCTCACATTTCATTTCTTAAAGAAACTTTTCAGTTGTATGTCTTAAGAGTCGTAATGAACTATGAATATTAAAAATGTATTTATAGACTTTAATATTTTCATGAAGGATATGCTAGCTTTAGTACCAAATTGTTGATATTTCATTGCATTAAAAATATTATGGAACATATTTACAAAATAATAATAATTTAAAATGGATTTTTAATGGGGTCTTCTCATGTAGGAAGAATTGAATATAAATAGCAAACCCTTTGCGACAATTGTTCGCACCTGATAGCCCCAAAAAGCACAAGCGATTAAGATTTAACCGTTAACATCCTCGCAAGCGAATAAAAAAGTTTTAAAAGTTTTTAATGCATTGCGCCCAAAGGTTATGCAATAAAAATTTTGTAATACTTTTTTTTTGTGAGTTCGCGTTTTATTTTATTGACGCCTTTCCTTACAGTCGTGTGTTAACTTTGTTCACGCGCAGGTGTGAAATGCAAATGCGAGAAGGTGAGTTGACTCAGGGCACACACACACAGACACACACATGTGCAGACATTTACCTTTGGCTTTGCGCCAACTTTAATTACTTTGTGAGAAGTTAAAGGCATGCGAGTTTAACTTTTTAATTAGTTGCCAGTCTTCAACGCAATCAGCTGCCTGGCAGGAACAAGCAAAACGGAACACGAACACAGCCCGCCAGGATATGTGTCTAAGCACTGTCCTGCGCAGCGTTGCCTGTTTACAAGCTGTTAACATGCAAATGAAACTGCAGCGAACGAAAATATGTATAATGAATTCATTTGACAGCTACCAATTTAAGGTATGCGCACATTGATGAGAGAGCCCCCAACCCATTGCCTAGGTTAGTTTGTTTGCCTTGAGTCTTACCCAGTTGGCTGCAACATGTGCTTTATTTATGCGACATTAACACTGCAACTGACACGACAGCCCCAAGCCATCTCATCAATGCAGGCGACTTGCGTGCGACGTTAATCAAGTTTATGTTATGCATGAGCCTTGAGCTCTCCTGTCCCGGCTACTCATAATCAGCTGTGGTTATGCTTTCGTCACGGCTCTGCGCCCCCTAAGCCCCACCGGGCTCTTGATATGTTTGATATGTAAACAGATTTCCGACAGGCGCCTAATTTCAGTCAGCCAGTCATTATTGGCCTATTTGGCAGTGGGCGGGAGTCGTGAGTTGTGGGTGGGACGCGTACACTGAATACGAATCGGCCAACTTTAATTCAAATCGAAGCACGCACAAGAGCTGCGCATTCCGAATTCCGCATGTTTTATGCAATTTGGCGTAAAAACAAATCACATGTAGCACAAAACAAAAAATAAGATGAAAATGGCGAAGGACAATTGATAGGCGAAGCTTCTATACCCTTACTTTCAGTCAATGTGTAGCCTGCTCAACTCTTTAATAATAGATGCACGAAACTAAACAATTGCTCTGAATGTTCGCGATATCCTTGGTTAAGGTGGAAAATGGAGGAAAGCTCACTGAAATCTCCCCTTCTTAGCCATATGTTTCGACAATTCAACTTGTAGAAAATAATCCTTGCGCGTAGCAAAGGCTCTGACTAAGTTATGTAATTCTAGAAAGGGTAAGATATGTTGCTCTTGTGTGTGCGTGAGACATGTGCGTACGTGTATGTTTGCGAGTCAGTGTGAGTCAATCAATCTGGCATTCAAGCCATTTAGTCAGTCTATCAATCAATGCGGCCAGTGGAACGTGCACATCATTCTAATGACATAACATTTTTATTTTAATGTAGCTTTAAATGGCAGCGCAATTTGACAACTGGCAAAAATCAACATCCTGTATGCTTTTATGGGGCAGACCATTTGAGGTCGTTAGCTTATCAGACTTGCGACCTGACACAGGTAGCCGAAAACTTATAAATTTGCCAATTTCATGACGGCGACAAATAAACATTTGCCTAAGCTGTAAGCTGTGGGTCCGGCAATAAGATTTGGCGCAATTTTAGTTGCAGCTACTCGTAAATTACGCAAATTGCATCCGACATAATGCGGCTTACGAGTACTTACGAGTACGTACAGAAAGTGTTCGTACGGCAGCAATATAAAAGATGCTTTAATATGTATAGTTATTTCGATATTCTCGTAATAGTATTAGCTGCGTATATGCACTGGCAAGGCTTGTGCCTAAATTCGATTTTAATAAATTAACTAAATAAATTTAGAAATCATACGAAATTGATTTAATAATTCAATTATTTACAAAATAAAAATCTCTCATTCGGAATTATTATCAATATGACACTGGCATCATACTATTGCTAAGGATGAGTAGGAAAGTTGACCTCGAGTGTGATCAAATGTTTCTCTGTGTTCAGACTACATAATAAATAACAACAAAGGTTTAACGATTACAGGTATATTGAGTTTTGTAATTTATGAGCGTGGGAGAGAGTTGATACAACCACAATTTTTAGTTCGTCGCTGTTTGTGGATATACTTCAAAACATATTTTGTAAGAAGTCGCACAAAATCAAATATTCACTTAGACTTCCTATACCTGCAAATATAGGTTCGAACCACGTTCGAATCTATCCATCTAGAAAACTTAAAAGAAAATATGTCTTTTAGTGTTGGCTAATTTTTTCATACTCTATCTGTTGTTTAAGAATATTACCCTATTAAAATGCTTTTTTACTAAGGTCAGTAGAATTATGCAGGTTCAAACCTTAAATAATTTCAATGCTTACCAAAGTTGTCTTAAGTTTTCAAAATCTGCTAAGTTTTGGCAAATTTCTATGATTTCAAAAGTTGGTTTTAGTTTGTTAAACCTGTTAAGTTTTTGCAAAAACAAATTATTAAATTTCAATATTTCAATGCGTGTTCACCACAATTGGTGGCTTGAGATCTTCATGCTGAAATTATGAAGTAATTTGGTGGCTGTGGTTTGGTCGGCAGCAAATACCAAGAACTGACAAAGCCAAAACCAGAACCCAGCTAAAGCAATTCTGGATATCAGCTCGGAAGTGCTCGGCAAACACATGTGAAAGTGCTGCTTATCGGATATGCGATATACGATATGCACATTGCACTTGCCTTTAGAAAGTGTGCCTGCAATTTTGACCAACAAATTCGTTCTGACAAAAAGAGTAAAAGAAAATGCTCGAGTTGGATGAGCCAAACTAGACTGTACGCTATAAATAGAATGTAGAGAAAATAATGATGGTGTTGAGAGATTTAAACGTTTGAAATGGCACAGATCTGACGGAAGAAGGTTTTTGATTAACAACAGTTGATAAATCGAATAAACTTTAAAGAACAGTGCAAATAAAAATAAAAAGAAATTATGAATAAAATTATAAAGTATTATTTAGAAAATTAAGATGAAACAATTCAATAGCAATGTATTATGGTCTTCTCTTTTAAGTACATTTGGAACCACATTTATTTTGAAAATATAAATATGTTTTCTATTTTATTATTATTATACGAACTTCAGAGATTTCGTGGCCTAAACACATTTGGAATTAATTATCTTTCTTTAATAAATTGGAATCGAATAGTTTGAAAAGGGAGATATATGTAATACCGTTAGGTAACATACTTTATTGTGTACCATATGGAACTAGTTTAATATTTATAAAAGTCCAACAAATTAATCGAAATCAATATAACTCAGTGCACTTCCTGAAAGGGTATTATTGAAAAAACGAGTAAAATGAAATTTGTGCTGGCGACAGCATTTGGAGGACGAGCTGAGCGGAGCATGTTGGATGGAACAATTGAAATGGCATTAACATTTAGCAAATGGAATAGCAAAAGATAGCAAAATATCGAAGACGCAGCTGCAGTTGGCCAAAATCAAACGATTCCCGTTGAAAGTTTGAACGAATTGCACGTTTACGTTGAAGTCGGTGTCGGTGTCTACAATCCCGTATTTTCGGGGGTGTGGCTGGGAGGGTGTAGGGTGTGTGAGTGCGTCTCTACCCGGCACGTTTCGTTTCATTTGATTTGCCGCCTCAATTGCGCACTTTTGTATGGTGCAAGTCAAATAGTCTTTGCTACTGGCACTTGCACTTGCTCAGGCAACTGCAATGGGAATGGAATTGGGTTTGGGAGTGGATGTCTGAATAAGATTGGAAGTGGGAATGGGATTGGGATTGGGCATGCCTATTGCCCTGCGCAATCACTCGAATATTGAGTTTTAATTTCCGCCGCCTTTTGTGGCAAATGCCGACAGCTGCCGCCGCAGGATATTAAAAATGAACTGCATTTTTCCTAAGAACATTGCAAGCAATTTCTCAAGCTCTCAGCAGTAGCTAAATCAAATCAAGCCGCATCTTGCCGCCCGTTGGTCATTTCATTTGCATTTGCAGTCTGCTGCGAGCCTGGGGGCACTACACTGACCCACAGTGTATTCGTATACTCAAGTTACTTTAATAAACTCAAAGGCTCAACGGGTCTACTACTACCTCTGTTTCTTTCTCGCTCAGCCCCTTTCCGTCTCTTTCTCACGGCACTTATTTAAGTTTATGTGCAGTAAATAACTTGCACACCGGCCAGTCTCTCGACTAGGTATGCAGGTAATGCCAAACTTCCGTAACTGGTAATGTACCGGCCACTGTCCCGGACCTGCTTCATTGTCTACGCAACTTCATTAAAAAAGCTGAGCGGGCAGCGTTCGTAAGCTGGTTGGCAGAAACATTCAAAGGGTTGTGGTTGCAGCCAAACTTAAGGCGGGCTCCAACGTTTTGCAACTAACCAAAAACCATTATTAAACTGGACTTGCTTAAAAATATGCAATCATGGGCGGTAACAACAACAACGGTAACAACAGCAGCAGCAGCAGCAGTTAGAAGTAGCAACTCCTGCACTACACTGCGTATACGTAACATATTGCTGTTTGCTATTTGAATGCATTTATGCAGGACAGCAGCTGCTGGCAGGAGCAGACGTTCGACTCTGTGGCTGAGGAAGGAGCAGCAGCCTTTCAACAAATTGTCAAAAGCAACTCAGCATCCCCTCACTCCTCGCCCACATTTTGCATGTAGAGTCGTTTACTAAGTGTTTACATGGCAGACGTACGGCAAGGCATCTGTGGTTTTGATATAGTAACTAAGTATTTAACTAAACTATTTTACTACAAGTAATAGCAGTTAGGAACGCAAATTGAAACTCAATCGAGAGCACCTCAGCATGCCATAGTAAATTATTTATAAATTTGATGTTTATATTGAACTTTCTTTTGAACTGTTGGTTTTATAAAGTGCGTTGAATATAAAAACTTAAGTTTGTTTTTGAGTTTTATATGCAAGCATTTTGAAAAGCTCACTTGCCTGCCTACGCTTATTATAATAAGATCAGAATAAGTGCCATGAGTCATACTAGATAAAATGAATGTCTTGCAGTATGCGAGATGAACACAAAGTAAAATGTAAGTAACATACAGGATAACACGCGGTCTCAATTTATATATTAATCGCCAATTGGCTTTTAATTTTACTCGTTTTTCCCAACAATACATTTTTGCATATAATAATTTAAATATTTATGGAATAATTGAATACATATTTGTGAGTTGTCACTGGCTCTAATCACAGTTTACTATTAACACTTAGTGAAATTTTCTAACCATAGCCAAAAAATGTGAAATGAAATTATTATTATTAGAAATACACACTTTTATATATTTGATGAGGATATTATAATGATGTCACGAATAGAATAACGCGTAGAAGAAGAAATCGCCCACCCTATGATACAGGTGCCTATATGTATATATGTATATATGTCTACAAGCGTATTTAATCGTCGGTATCTAGGAATTAACTGTTTTATCTTGTTTATAGAAAATGAAACTAGTTTACACAACTATGTAATCCCTTTTTAATGTCATTAAAAATATTAATATGAATAATTAATTCTTATTTAAATATACATAAACATTATTTCAAGCCCCATCAGCATGGTTTCTTTTCAAATGCAATTCAGCTTAATTGACTTAGTGTAAGTGTAAAAACTCGATTTACGTATTTGTTTTTTATAAGTAGCTGTATTTAATGATGGGAAAAGCGCTGCGAACAGAGTAAAAATCTATTTCATCGGCGACACAGATACAATATCAACTACACTAACAACAACAGTAATAAAGAGCTGCATTGCCAAGAAGCTGCTTAGTGAGCCTGAAAGTGTGCAACAGCTTGGAAATAATTGGCCGCATTACACGCGGCGTATACGTAACGCGAAGCTGTTTTCCATTACGATACGCTATGTTGTTGTTGCTATTACTTTTGTAGTTGTTGTTGTTGTTTGCGTTGCATGTCGCCTAATGGCTAATGGTGCGTTCTCGACTGGCAACAAATGCTGCAAATGAGCTGACAGCGGTTATGATAGTAGTTCGCATAACTTGGACAGGGCCAGGCTTCAGCTCCGATCTGGGTGCAGTCTGCAGCTAGGCGAGCGGTTCAATTAAACTGTCAGCCATTAGCGAGTGGCCTCATTGTCATACTCATAGTTAATGGCTTAGCATACAGTTCATTTTCATTTAATTGCGCAAATACCAAACACTTTTCCCATTATTACACACTAGACAAAGTCTCATTCATTATGGTCGCATGCAATGTTTGTGCTTATATGTGTGTGCGCCAAGAAAAGTTACTAAAGTCAGTGAAGCATGGGCGTGCCATACCTTGGCTCTACCTGTTGTTGTTTATATTATTAAGCACCTGATATATTGGCAAAGTTTACTGCCAGGTCCCCAGTGTGAGTGCGAGTGCGTTTGCCCGCGCCCCATGTAAATGAAGTAACTTTTGCTTCGTGCTTCATCTTAACAGCTCCTGAGCTGCCAACTTTGTTGCCCTTTGCCGCCGTGCTGTTACTTTTTATACCCTGTACTCTGGAGTGTTAGGTGTTTCATCAGGTTGTGTTAATGTAGCTAAAGTCAAAGCAAGGGCAAAACGTTTTCATATATTTTATATAATATATATATATAAATATACTATATATATATAGTATATATTTACCAATCTGAGATTTTTATATTATATGGCTATTTGGTAATCGGTAAAAATACATCCAGCCGGAAATTCGAATTCTGATCGTCTTCGTTCAAGTTGCCCAAAAGCACGAAGACATCTTATATATTATATATTATTAAATATTATATAAATATCCAAACGTTTTACAACCAATTTGATTGGAACTAACCAATTTGCCTTAAACATATTGTTTTAAATTGTGTTATATTATTTTTTGTTTCTGAGGAGAAGGTTCTATGGTTGAGCATAGGAATGTTTGTATTCTGATTTCTAGAAAAGGTTGAAATTTGTATTTACTTCATTTATGGAATCATAAAGTATTTTTAAGTTGTTACTCAGTGTTACTGTTCACTCGGTGTCTACTATTTGAGCATTTGCCACGTCTACAGCATTCTCGCTTGTTGCATTTGGTATTCGGTTGCATTTTCCATTTCCATTTTCGCACACATTTTGGTGCGTGTCTTTTGTTCTTTGTTGGCTGCTGCTGTTGTTTCTGATGTTGATGTTGCTGTTGTTGCTGTTCCACTAATTGCCTAAATATTTAAACGGTTAATTCTTCGGCTTGGCGCCTGGTGCTGTTGCCGGGCTGTGCTGATATTTAAAAATTTGATTGCACAGGTAAATATTTGTCAGAATGTGTTGGACCCGGCCGGGCAAAGAGTCCGGATCTGGTTGTGCATGTTGTGTGCGGTTTTTACGGTTTGTTTGTGCGCACACACAATGCCCGGAGTTTTTATTGGGCTTGTTTGTGCTGCGTTTGTGGAGTGCAGTCGGCACAAAGTGGCTTAACGTTTAGAAAGACCCTTTATTGGGCGACTGGTGACTGGGTTTTAGGCTCTATCTGAGTGCAGCAGCCCAATGCAATGTCCAATGCATGGCCCCAAAAGGAAAAAACAAACAACAATATCAATAAAACCAACAACAACTACAGCAACATCAGTAACAACTATTTTGTGCATTGCAGAGTAAAAACCGACTCGACAAGCGCATAAAATATGCAAAAAGCCAACGAGGCAGCGTAAATGCGGCAGATTTATTTTTATGGCTCACCTGAGTCCTTGTCGCTGTGTCCTTGTACACACAAAAAATAAATCGAATCTGAATGCATTCACGAGTTACGAGTTTTGATATAATGCACCATTTTCCTGTATGTATTTCCTGTATTTGATATCGATTAGATGATGGACCACAAAATATCAAACCGTTATTTAAATATGCAGCTACTTACCTATATATATTTCAGTATCAAAATATAAATCCATATATATATATGTAAATATATTTTCTCTTTTGAATAGTTGCATATTTTTGTGCTGTGTTTTTAGAGTAGTCTAAAAAATGTTTCATTTTTTGTGCTTGTCTGTGCAGTGTTGCGCATTTAAATTGCATAAAAATTAAATAATCACGATTTGTAGTCAAAAATCCATAAAACAATTGGCCAGAGTGTTTAGTTGTCTTTGCGCAGTGGTCATAAAACATTGCCACAACGCCGCACTGAAAGCTGCCTAGGCAAAACTAAAAATATATAAATGTAACTGTTGATAAAGATATATCACTGTATACCACAGCTGGTATACTCTTTAAAAGAGTTTTTTGCATACATTTGATTTGAATGGATGCACAATTTCACTGCTAACTCAAGGACTCATAAGATCTTTAAGAAAAATGAATTTCAGTAAGGAAATTTTGTTAAATTTAATTAAAGATTAAATTCGCAAAATATATTAATGCGTGTAGGAGAAATACACCTTCTAAGCTTAATACAATAACCAAAATTTAAAATCAGAAAACACTTGTTTGTATAAGCTGTGTTCTTAATTATAAACTTAAGCTTCATGAAAGCTTAATTTTTGATAAAGGCAATGAAATCCAGTTAAGAAGGGAATCTAATACAATTTTGCTACTCATGGCAAAGCAATTATCTTAAAATGCTTGTCTAAATGAAAATAAATAGGAATATAAATATAGACTACGTTTTTATGGAAATTAATTAATTCATTTCTTTAGTGTAGTCCAATAACAATTTATATTAATTTAATTGAATTCAATATCAAGTTGTACGGCAAACGAAAGCGACTTTTATTCATTTAGTGCTGAGAGGGAAAAAATGTTGAAATTTGTTTAGCGCACAGTGCCAGTTAGATATGAGAATATATATATATATGTATATATATAGATATATACGAACCTTTATGGGTATTTATATTTGTTTTTGGCCAAACGTGAATTTTTGCGCTCGAAACGAAACGAAACGCGGCCCAGTTAAATGGGCGAAAAGGCTTTTAGCGTGCGGCTTGTGTGAAGCCAAATCGAATTCGGGCAGACGGATCAAATTTATGTGAATTTTATCAAGTGTTTACGGCGCATAAAAAAACACAAACACACACATGCAAATCGCTGCTAAACGTGTAAACGCATGCAAATCCAGCAGCAGATAAAAGTGAGCTACATTTCCGTAACGTTTACGTAATGCCCGAGATTGCGTATACGTTACGCTGGCCACATTTAGGTAAACGAGTTGGCAGCCTTTACGAGGCACATTTAAATTAGGCGAGGCAAAAGACGTGAGCTGTCATTTAACTGTCAGCTTTGCTGCGTTGATGCTTATTGTTTTTGAAACATGCACCCTCCATTTCCCATTTACCATTCCCCATCCCCCATCCCGCTATAAACACCACCGCACCCCTTAATTGTGCAGTAATGTGCGTATTTAGCTCAGCGCTTTTGCGCGCAAACTTTTTGGCATGTGACAGCCGCGAGACTTGAGACGATTTCGTGTTAATGTAAATAATGGCGTACACACACCTTGAACTCCAGTTTCAACTTTTACTCATTCAATTGAGGCCTTATTAAACTTTAAGCAAGCACAAAATGTGACAAAACCATAGCCCATTTTTGGCCCCGCACACTGAGCTTAAATATATTTGCAGACGCTGGGGCCTGGGACTGGGTCTGAGCCTGAGCCTGAGCCCGGGTCGGCCTGTTTGTTGTTTCACATGCTCGACTCCATTAACAATATGTTTTTTCTTGAACAGCGCACACCGTTGCATACACCATACACGCACACACACACACACATATCGCTACTTCAGTTGCGTCTATGTTTGTGGCCCTGACACGCCGCATTGCGCCCACAGCATGCGCTTGCTGTGGCAGCCAAAAATGTGAATTCATTTGGAAAATTAAAGAAAATTTAAATATGCTTATATTTATGTGACACACTTCTATGAACGTAGGCGGTGGCAAGGGTCGGTTGGCATCGGCTTATAATGTATGCAGAATTCTTTATTTATATATTCAAGTCTCAGCTTAAATTATGAGCTCCATTTGCGATGAGTTTTTCCACCTTTTGAAAAAAACAGCTTAGCTTCCGGCATATGTGTCGTATGCGTAATATGACAACATAGTAAAAAGTAAAGCTAAAGTAAGGTTATACTTATTAATTGAAGTGTGTATATTTTCAAGAACTGTCTTTATTTAATTTATTTAATTTTTTTTTGTTTTCTTATTTGTTGAAATATTTTGAAAATATGCTTTTTGCCAATGTAGGTGAATTTCATCACTGACAATTTCAATATTCATATTCATATTCAATATATAGTCGAAAGGTGATTTCTGTTTTTTAATATTTATTTCCACTACATTGAAATTGTAAACATGATATTGCAGCATCGATACTATCGATATTTTAATTTATTTACCTAAGCTTATTGGAACCTTGAATAAGAATTATGTTTAAAATAAATCAATTATTAATTTAAAATATGAATTTAACAAATTTTATTGGACATTTCCGGAAATACAAGCAGGCCCCAGTAATCATGAATGTAATCGATAGTTTCGTCGATAGTACATCTGTGACTCTGTTTTGTCCACAATCAGAGCCTGGACATGGTCATGGGCTTATGGGCCAAAGTGCACGCAGTGTTGAGAGTTTTGGCAATGTATCTGCAACTGTGGCTGCATGTGAATATATATTGCAGCTGCATCTAAACTAAGTGGCCGCTGACTGTGCTATGGCAATTTAGCGCCTTGTTCGATGCGAGTGACAAGCGCCAGGGGGTTGGAAAGGGACTTCCAAAGGGAACACACACGCAAACATACCGTACATACCCGGCACACACAGTCACAATCACAGTCCAGGCTGGAGTCAGACTTCCTGTTGAGGCTAACGATAAGCCGAAACCACAGACTAGCCTCAATTTATGCAACTAGACGCATTTTGTGCTTTTGCCAATATGCCCGAGCGACACTTTAAAACTGCATACGAGATGCGAGACGTTGCTGCAGTAGCATTTCATTTAAATTTTGACGCATATTTTATTGCCAAATGCATTTCACTCAGCCACACTTGGCTGCCTCTATTGGCCACACGCACATAAAAAATGTATATACATCCATATACTTGGCTACACACACATGTGGCAAGCTTCATGGCTGCAATTACGCTCAAGTGCGCTCAGTCTTTTTATTGAAATTGCAATTTTTGGTTTTAGTTTCAATTTTAAGGACCTTTTTTAGCATTTTCCTTGGCTTTTCTGGTTTTTGGCCTGCATATTTTCGTCTAACGAAAGCTGCTTAGTTAAGTGCGACCAACTCTTATTTAACATCGTTTCATATGCATTTTCAATATCTCAACGAAAAGCTGTCTCCCAGTGTTTGTGTGTCTGTGTGTGTGAGTGTGCAGCCGAGCATTTCGAATGCCAAGTTTTTCGATAAAAAGGAAAAATTCTTTTGGCTTACTTCTGTTGACTGTACTTTACTCTTTCGGCTCTGGCAGGAAGTGTGCCGAAGTAGCTATAAATTTTTGCATAAATTGTGGATCTGCATGTTGCTTTATGGCATGAGCCGGATGTGGATTGCAGTAACGGCTTAAGAGTGTGTAAGATGCGTACTACCAAACTGCATAACTCAATCTGACTTGCTGGCCGAGTATAAGTCCCAAAGGGAGAAATGGAGTGAGAGGGGGAAAGATATTGTATACCATTAAGATGGGCTTATTTTAATATTAAAATTTAATGTATGTTAAACTTATTGGCTTCTGGCATGTCTCAGTTTTAAGGTATGTACTTTATTTATACCCTGGCAAAGGGTATTCTAATTTTGTCACAACATGTGTAACGTAAGACGGAGATATGTCTGTTCTAATAAAGAGTGTACATTCTAAATTAATCGCTGACATATTTGACATGAAAATATAAAGAATTTCAATTTGTATACAATTAATTACAACTATTTGTATAACCTGTGTTCAAACAATATTTATTACCATTTCAATACTATGCATTTATTTTAAGTCTTTAAACTTTGCAAAGATCTTATTCTTAGAAAATTAAGATATTTTAAGTTGTATTATTTTGCTAACTGAACAAAATACAATCTGTTAAAATTAATTAATTGTAGAAATATAGTGTATATATCTGCAAAGGTATTCTACGTTCGGTACATCGAAGATAACTGTATTTCCTTGATTTTATTCGAATTAAAAAATATTTAATAATGGTTCTACAAAATCATCCATTTTACACGTTTTCAATTTTTGCAACAGTTTTATTGAGGGTAAATACATTTGCTTTCCTCCATAGGGAAATTACAAATTTCTTTCATTTGGTCATTTGGTAGTTTATATTAAAGCCTTGTTGAGAGTATTAAAAACATTTTTTTTTGGTTTTCCTTGAAGAACTTTTCTTCTTTTAGCTGGCCTCTTTTTGAGATGTTTCTCCTTTGGCAGGATTTTATTTTGCTGTAAGTGTTATTTTACCGTTTTTCACTGTGGCAGGAAAAACAGGAAGGGAGTCAGAAAGGGGCGCCGCATGCGGATGAGAAGAAGACAAAAAGCATAAGAAATGCCCTGCATATAACACTGTTCGGCACTTTTAAGAACACGCACGGGATACCTCAGAAAAGCATTCATTGCAGTCCGTAGCCGGCTGAGAAATTTTATAAGGGCCCTATTAATTTCATTGTCTGCAAAAAAGCAGGAGTGTAATGGAAAATGTGTCTGATTAAAGCAATTCACAATTTGGTCCAACAACAATAAAATAAAGCTGACATTTTTACTGCTTAAACTATTTCATTTGAAGCATTTGTATAGGCAATTGTCCTATTATTATTAAAGAACTATTACTGTTGCTGTTTTGCAAAGCCAGTAAACGTTCCTCGTTTCCTCGTTATATTTTACTATCAAATCGAATAAACTCTTCAATTTATATTTTCGTTTCAATAGCAATTAACACAGATCTAAATATTTTTGACAAGTTTTGCCTCAAAAGAATTTCTTACATTCCATTTAAAATCCATAAACCAAGTATCCTTAGTTCTGAGTGCAGAGCTGCCAAGAGACTAATGAGTCTCATGGTAAACTTTTGCAAACTGAAACTAATATGCAACAAATTGCTCAAAACAAGCCAGAAACAACAATAACAAAAACAAAAGCAGCCACAGCAGCTCCGTAAGTTTTATTAAACTTAAGTTCTAATTGCATTACATTTGGAAGCAATAAAAACAATAGAAAAACAATGAAAGAAAAACCAATTGAAAAATCTTGTATGTACTTTTAATTAGAAATATTTTACGAAATCTAATAGCTGAAACATAAAAATTGTCTCCTTGTTGTTGCGTACCTAGGCAATGTGCCAGGATATTTAGTCCTGGGCTGACGCTTAACTCACACAAAAACACTCACAAGTAACGGAGTTGAGCGGCAAAAGTAAACTTTTAAAAACTTTTAACGAAGATATGTGCAAAAAGGATGGCAGACAACGACTCAAAGACTACCCAAGCTAAGCTGCAGTCAGTTTGAAGGCAACAACTAATGCACAGCCACACCCACATCACACACACACATACACAAACACCTATATACACACGCAAACAAGCAGAGCAAAGTTTGTTGTTTGAAAAATGTTTAGCCATTTTATGCTTTTGATATGAAGCTTTTACGATCAACTTAATTAAATTCATTAAATGAGCGCACGTATCACGTATACGCCACGTTGTGCAATTAGTTGCCATGATAGATAATTTTCATTGTTGTTGTTATTATTTTAAAGCAACAACAATGCCAAACTTTTTGGCAAGCGGCAATGGTAGTCATTTAGCGAGTAACTTAACTATTTGTGATATATGAAAGCTGATATGCGCTGTTAGCCAGGCATACAAGTTAACTGCTAATTTAAATATTTTTCTCTGTTGACTGACAGTCGGTAGCATCAGCAACAGCAGCAACAGTAGCAGCCACAGCAGGAAAATTCTAATTAAAATACATAGTTGTTGGAAACTTGTTTGCAACTTTCATGGGCGTCAGCATTCAAAATCAATAGACGGCATTTAATAAAACTCAACTTGAAAGAGGCAATAGCACAAGAAAGCAGACAGCCAATTGCAAAAACCTTGACGTAATCAAAGCGTTCAACAGAAGCCAGCAACACAATGAAATCGCAGCCAATTCCCCTCTTTTGGCATTCGCAATTGCGTTAATAAAATGGCAAAAGCTGGCAATCAAAGTGAGCCAGCAAAAAGGGAGTCTATTGCAAATTCAACTATTGTATTCTATTCGAATTGTTTACTATATTGAACTCGATCAAAAAATTGCATTTTTGTAGCGAAACATGAGATACAGTTCGTTTATGTGTTTAAAATGTGTTTATTTTAATATGCTTACAATAATTTAAAGGGCTTTAATTGAACATAATATATAGTCTCAGCTTGAGGCTAATTATTATAGAAAATATATCATTTAAAAAATATGCTGACTGTAGTGCTGACCATTATTTTTAAATTCATGGTACTTTAAAATTATTTTTAAAATGAGCAACACTTGACAAATCCATAAATGTTTTAAAGAACTGTAAAAGAACATTTAAAAACTTTTTCGCCATGCATTTCATTAGCTTTAGTTAGTTTGTAAAATATATTTAATTTCCAAAACGACCATGAGATTAGTAACACTACGAGCTTATAGCAGTACACTGATTTGAAAAACGCATTGAAGAGCTTTTACCTGAATATAGTAATAGACTATACTTTTCATTTCCGTTATTCCCAAAGTAATTTTAAATTCGAACTTTTGTTTAATCTACATTAAAAGCACATAAAAAGCTTCATTGCCATTACAATTACGTTTAAAGGCAGCTTTAAGCAACAACAGAAGAGCATACGAAATAACAGTAAAGAGCTTCAAACGAGCTTTGCTGTACGCACTACTCACAATAACGCTGAAACAATACAACAAAGAACATTGCAGTCGGACCGATTCTGAGGGGGTCAAATTTTTTGTTAAAAATCATGGAAAAATTTAAAAAAATTTTGACATGTAAAGCTCTCGGATCCATAGCTCCCATATTTCAAAACGCCCATAACTTCGTCAAAACTGAACCGATTTTCATGGTTGATGGCATTTTTTTCATTGTTTGTCCTCTAGATTGATTCTGCATTTCAAATATATTCATTATTGAAAATAAATTTTTTTCTAATTTTTTGGGCAAAAAAGCATGTACCCCCCCCTTACTCATTTTGGAAAATTTTTTTTTTCAAAATTTAGAATCCGGAATTTCTATTTTTAATCGATTGTGGTTGTCACAATTAGTATAAAAAACAACCTTAAAACCGATTCTGAGGGGGTCAAATTTTTTGTCAAAAATCATGCAAAAATTTACAAAAATTTTGACATGTAGAGCTCTCGGATCCATAGCTCCCATATTTCAAAACGCCCATAACTTTGTCAAAACTGAACCGATTTTCATGTTTGATGGCATTTTTTCCATGGTTTATCTTGTAAATTGATTCTGCATTTCAAATATATTCATTATTGAAAATTAATTTTTTTTCAATTTTTTGGGAAAAAGCATGTACCCCCCCTTACTCATTTTGGAAAAAATTTTTTTTTCAAAATTTAGAATCCGGAATTTCTATTTTTAATCGATTGTGGTGGTCACAATTAGTATAAAAAACAGCATTAAAACCGATTCTGAGGGGGTCAAATTTTTTGTCAAAAATCATGCAAAAATTGACAAAAATTTGGACATGTAAAGCTCTCGGATCCATAGCTCCCATATTTCAAAGGCCCATAACTTTGTCAAAACTGAACCGATTTTCATGTTTGATGGCATTTTTTTTATGTTTTGTCCTCTATCATGTACGTGGCGCGGCTGCGAAATTTTTTTTGTAATGTTTGCGGGGGCAGGTTCTAGTAGCGTGGCCGGGATATCTAGGTCGTTATCTATACCAAATTTGGTGAGTCTATGTTTAATATTGTGGGAAATATTCACCTTTTGTCGATTTGTGATCATCATGTTATCGATTTTCTAGCCTCCTAATAGGCGTGACACAAAAATCTTAACACTTTGCCTGATGCGGGTATACACGGGTATATATTCCAAGTTTCAAGTCTCTAGCTTCAATAGCGGCGAAAAAAATTGTGTTCATACGGACAGCAAGACGGATATTGCACAAAACCAATACACTCCTTTCACTTTGTGCAAAAGCTTGTTGTGCAGTCAATCGAAAGCAAAAGGTTCGACTAATTGAGTACAATTTGTCACTATTATTATCTCACTCTAAAAAATGATAAATTTCGTATGTTTTTTGATATCCAGGGTGCGATAAACGATTTATTTGTGGGGTGTTAAGCCATTAGCTATTCTCCGATGCCACATTTGCTTTGCGATGTTTGAAATTTTGATCGTCTAGATAATACATAAAATAAATCGCAGCAATTTGCCAGAGATTCCATTTCGGGCAGTTAGTCTGACAAATTGGTGGAACGAGTGCATTGATAGCTAACTGCCGACTGCTGTGCGTGCATGTCGTGGTGGCTGTGGTCTAATATGGCATATGATATGGGCTATGGGACGTGCGGTTATTGGGGTCACGAATTGCATATTCAAAGACAACATTGTCGAGCCGTCGCCATTTTGTCAGCGGCAACGTGGCGCGCATAAAATTTTCGACAAGTTATGCGCCTCAAGTGCTAAAGCATGCAACAATGCTTGTGCATTAAGTTTGGCCTATCGCCGCCAGCTCCGTCCCGACCGGCCCGTCGGTCCTTTCGCTTCAGCACGCCGCCAGCAGAGAGCATTGGGCATTGAGCCTGAGTCGATGCCAGCCGTCGGGCATCGCTGTAATAAAGTTTGTTTATAACGCGTCGCCAGCTAAAATTTGCAAACATGCAAACATCGAGGGAAATGCATAACTGAGCAACGTGGAGAGATGCAAAGAGCGGAAGAGGCAGCGCTGCCAAAAGGAAACGGAAGTCGCTGCAATGCACACTATCAGAACAGTCAGCACCAGAGGCGCAACCAAAACCTAGTTCCCGACCCAGTCAAAAGCCGGCCCCCAGCTTTGGTCACTTGGGCATGAGAAGGCGTCGAAATGCGCAGTTTGCAGCGTTTGTTGCGCTTGTTTAACGCATTTTAACTTTGATTAACGACTGACGGGCATTTCAGCAGCCTCTGCTGTTGGTGCTGTTGCAGTTGCAGTAGCTTCATATTGTGCACATTTGATTTGTGCACAGAAATTGCATTTACTTCAACTGTTGCAATGTGCTTTCACAATTTATGCGATTACAGCGTTTTGTGCTTAAGTCATTAGACCCTTCTCGGGGTTCTTTATGAGCTAAACACGTAATAGCTGCAATAACAATTTTGAAAGCACATTAAAGTTTAAATATGCATTTTTTGCTTTGCTTCCAATATTTTATGTTTGACTTTAGTAGTCGTAAGGAAATATCCAAAGAATATAAAGTACATAAAAGCTTAAGATTATTTGTGCAGACTGGGCTGAATATCTAGCGATAGCGCCACTAAGATTATTTTCCTATATTGGACTTTGATATCTCGTTTTGAAGTACATTGAAGCTTTTTATAATACGGTTTGATATATATTTATGTCTGGATAAACTACCACTTAAGCAGTGCAATGATAGTAATTGGGTCTGTATAAGTACTTTAAAAAGCACACTAAAGCATTTAAGTACTTTTATTCAAAGATATACTGTAATATATGTAAGGTTACCTTACATTAGAAAATGATTAAAATATTACTCTCAAAATGTTTTCTAAAATTTATTAAGTCACCACTCAAATATTGTAATAAAAATTGATTAACCAGAAAGTATGGCCTTACTTTGGCATAAAACTTAGATAAACTACAGCTTTAATGTAAGTGTTTTTAGTAATTTATTGCTCATTAATAGTGTTACCAAGCACTCTATTACAACTATAACATTGATATCGCATTGAAAGCTTTAAGGTATATTAATTGCCCTAATAAAATTAATTACCCGTAAGGTTGAAGTAACGTAGAAGGACGCACTAAAATTATAATAAAACACATGTGAGAAAAAATTTGAAAGCACATAAAAGCTTAAAGAGAGATTAAATTTATGTAGTGAAAGCAATTTAATGTACTTAAGCCCAAATAACTGCTTGCAAGCTGGGAATTTCTACATTACGCTATAAGGTTAAGCTAATGCGTTTTTATAAGACGTAGTTCATGTTAAACTCCTTTTGACTGCTATCCGAATTTCCTTTTATGCTGTAGCATTGACATTGGCCGCAATGTTTTGCTGCATTTCCTTTTCCGAGCAATTAATTTCATTATATTTCATCTGAATGCATAATTTTCAGGAATGCCTGCGGTTCGCATGCCTTCGTTTGACTGCCGTTTTTGAGTTGTCAGCGGGACTTGCCCCTTTTGCTGGTTTGCCCCGTTTCACCATTTCCTCTCCCCTTTGGTTTGGGTTTGGGCCTGCTGTGAAAATTGTTAGCGCTGATTTATTATTTATTGCTTCGGTTTATGCCTGTGATTTATCTCGAGTGGCCTCGGGCAGCGAGTTTAAAGTGCGCGGCCATTGTTTGGCAATTTAAAAAAGCCGTTGGGATAAAGAGCGCAAGGTCCTTGCTGGTCGCTATCGGTATAACGAATCGGGTCAGCCAATTATAAGATTTATGTTTGCACTTGTTGTTTGGCCCAAAGCGTAAAACATGTATGCGAAATGGCAAGAACAACGAGAAGGAATGCTCAAATTGAGAGTTTTCGATAAAAAGATACCGCGTTCGATTTATTATATAAATATAATTTTTATCTTTTTTTCAACTCAAAAAGTTGGTATTATTAACTACCGATCAAAGTTATCTCATTTCTACAGCTTATGAATTTAATTTAAAATGTTTTTGATTTTTGACGTAAGATGTTACGAGATGAAGAAACTGTATTAATTGATCTTCAGATTTTTTAGGTGATGTTTCATTTGATTAAGAATATTCAAATCAATGTTTGTTAAAAGTGTCCAACTTTGATGATCTCAATATTCAACTTTAATTGACTGATAAATATCTTGTACATAGGAATGCTTTTGGGGTTATCTTAATTGTAAATTTATAGAAATTCTAGTGTTATATCTAGTTAAATATCACATCTGCTTTGAGATTTCATAATTTTTCTAGATTGAGAATTATAAAATGTTAAACTTCTGATTCTTTTTTTTGAGTATTCTGTGTTGCTTTAGGGTCTGCAACATAAATTAATATATATGATGAAATTTATGTATGTTGCTCTACGTCGTTAAATAAAATGTGAATTTATGGTTTTTTTATTACAATCATCATAAGTCTTATGGTGCATTATGCTGGATCTATGGCACGTATACAATTTTAAACGAACAGATAAATTTCTATACCGACTCAGCTGTTGATAACAAAGAATATATCGTACATGCAGACATTGAAGTAGTTTAAAGGTGCCGCTCTGTTGTACTCATTTTATGGGCGATGAGTATTGAACAGTACAATCAATATTTAGCCTTAAGCATTGTACTTATTTCATTGTTGTCATTTTACCTTATACTCTGCGTTCTGTCTTGCCCTCCCTATTCTCTGTGTGCTCTTCTCCCTTCTCTCTTGTTAGCTGGCTGTCAGTTACATAAATCGTGGCGGATTTGCATTAAATATGCAACAAAAGCTGTTTAAATAACTAATAATTATCTTGTTGGGCTTCAATGTCATTTGCTGTGCGCTATTTATATGCATAAGCTGCTTAGTTCAAATTAATTAACATTAACAACCACACTAACAACAACAATAACAGCAGCACCAACAACAACAATGGGTCAAACATTGTACGCCGGCAGCTTGCTTAAATATTTATTATTTGTTTTTGCACTGTCCACAATGCATTTTGTGGTCATTTGTTGTTAATGACACCGTAAGCCGAATTAATTATTTGTGTTTTTTTCACGCATTTCCCTTGACCAAAATTATTTTTATTTGCTTGCAAAATATTTTATTTAATTCGACTTTCATTGTTTATTAACGAAATAAATATACACATATATGTATATTTTGATAAATATTGCGGCTCCTGCTCGATGGCTTGTTAATTCAATAAAATGTGTCTATTTGCTAGCTAAATTTGTTTGTCCAATTTGTGTTTGACAAATCTAAAAAACCAATTAAAATTTTAATCAAATTATTGTATTTGATGTGCTTTGAACCGTGATAAATATAATGAATATTAAATTGAGTTATGCTTATGAAGGGAGAATTGCAATGTTAGTGACGCTTCACGTATTAATTTGATGGGTGGATCCAGCACTTCTCTTCCTTTCTCTTAATTATTTAGTAATGGGTACTGTTAGAAATAAAATATCACTAAATACTGAAATTAAGCACCCTAATAGTAGCAACGAAGGCCAAGAATGCACTATACTGATTGGAGTAGGGCCATTCTTGATGCTATACTGCTTTTATTTCATTTCACCCAGAGCCGAAAGCAACAATATCACCGCTTAGTCGCCTTAAGACTTTAAACGAAATGTAATACAAAAACTATAGCATACTTGCGAGCGTCATTCGATGTGAGTAAAAAAAGAGCACAAAAGCTGCATTTATGCACCGCCCGCTGTCTGGGCAGCCCGCGGTGCTGCGTTTAATCAGAACTCGTTGCCGCACATAACTTAGAGGGAATACAGATGCAGGAGATGCTTGTGTAGAAGATACTGGGGTGTCCCTAGACGCTGCACGGTTGCTGCGTGCGGTGTCTCCTTTGTGTGTGGCACAAGCAAAAAACGAAAAGGGATAAGGGAAAACGAAAAACAGTAGGGGCATGCAGAGGGAAAAGGGCGATTGTACAAAGGCTGAATTACACTTTAATTTTAAAACAAATACCGGCAACGCTCAATGGGAAATTTGGCATAGCAGCAAGTCAGGCGAAATCAGCAGCAGAAGCAGCAGCTAAATTGTATCTGACCAGCGAAGCGTGCTTGAATTACACTTGCAATCAAATCTATGAACAACCGCAAGTGCATGCAACATGCAACATGCAGTTGCACACTCCTAGCTTCAAAATAAACCACAACACCATGCACTGCCTTGACAGCAAGATACAGCCTGATGGACAGAAGGCATGTGTGTGTGTGTATGTGTGTGTGTGTGTCTGAGACACCGCAAACCGCACACACGCTTCGAGTTTGTGTTTTTGGATTACAGGCAGCTATATCTGCGGTCTGTTGGCCAACTTATTAGATTATATTAGTAATGGGGTAGTATTAGGGCAAAACTACTCGAATGACCCTACGGGCGCAACAGGCAAACAGGCCCCGCCCTGACCGACCGCAAGCAGCTGTCAAACAGCTGCCTTTGATTAA
Organism: Drosophila robusta; assembly: GCA_035043565.1. NCBI lineage: Eukaryota > Metazoa > Arthropoda > Insecta > Diptera > Drosophilidae > Drosophila > Drosophila robusta. The sequence continues at coordinate 1,715,738 of JAWNMW010000583.1, read as the reverse complement.
TATAATTAAAGTCTTGAAGGTCTTAAAATTGTGGAGTGCCTGACGGCAAGAGCTAATCAACATAATGCGCTGCGCTGTCAATGCAAAGCCTTTGGGATGACATAGAATCAGCATGATATATGCATGTATAAATGGACAACATTGTTACCACCATTCGTATGAGTGATGCGTATATGTGTGGTGGCCGAAAAAGCAAGCTCTAGAATTATATTTATGCCACTTTTGGGGCTTTTGCTTGTCACATGTGCACAAAGAGTGCTCATGCTGGTTGTACACTGAAGTCGCAATGACACAAGCGAAAAATGTCAACCAGGATATTAGATTAATCCCGTCATAGAGACACAGAGAAAAGCTAGATTTTAGAGATTTTTTACCAAAGCGAGTTATTTGTGTTAGGTAGCTGTTAGAAAAAAGTCTATGACTGATCAGTAAAACAAATTCGTTTTTCTTATAATCAATCTTAGTTTTATTTATTTATGTAGAAAATTTAGTAACGTTATATATCAGTGCAACTTTTTTATATTTTCTAGCTGTGCAAATGAAAATCACAGAACATAGAATTCGTATGAGTGTTGTAAATAATTGAACATTTTTGCTTTTATTGTTTTTACTGAGTGCAATAAGGCTTAATAAAAGACTAAAAACGCAAATCGCATTAGCAACTAAAAGCTCTTTGATGCTCTTCTAACTGGTTGCTTTTTTAAAAAAATGTTGATAACTTAACTGCCATGTGCCACTGTCACCCAGTGTCATTGATCCCTAAAGTGGAGCAGTGAAAAAACTGTGTGCTGCTAATTTGAAAGATGAATTAGATTTGCAGCACACAGATTTGCAACGTTGCAGTTTTGAACCGGAGAACTATAAATTTCATTTGTCCCAGCAACTAAATCCCTCTGTGTGTGGCTTACAATGGAGTTCGTTTCGCAGGCAACAACAAAAATTTTTGTGTAGTTCTGTGGCAAAGTCAAAAACAGTATAATGCATGTCACACACAGCCAGAGAGATACAAATAGAAACACGAGCACACACACAGGGCCATTGTCTGGCTGAGACAGCTTACACAAAAGCCATAGAGAACAATTTAGATATTTTCTAAAGATTTAAGCGCTTCAGATGACACCGCAGGGCAAAAACTTGTCATCGGTTGCCGGGCCACATACCTTGAGGTAAAACATATAAAGGATACTTAGGGCTCTTACGGGTATGTTGTGACTCGTCTCGTCACGTTCCTTCGTATTTGTTTGCCATTTAAATAAGCATAATTCTAGTTGCACAAAAACACATTTTTCTATTTTATATGGACTGCAATGCTCTGCACTCAACTACCATATGCATATTCATAGAACTAACCACAGCCGCTCGACAATATTACTTATGTATGGATGTGTGTTTCTATGTTTGTTTGCTTGTTGATTTGTTTGTTTGTTTGTCTCTTGCAGGTACGTTGCACACACAAATATACATATGTGGAAAGGCAAAGCTTTGTACAGCCTCAGCTTTAACCATCTAAGTGGCTTCAACATTTGCATACAAGCGACGGCAGCTGTTGTAACTGGTTTGTATGTTAACACACTTTCATACATACCCACCCAGACACGCATACGCACTTATATATATGATATATATATATATTAATACATATCTGTTCATTTGTGTGCATGAGGCTGGCACTTGAGTGTCTTAAGTTCTTCTTTAAGTGGCAACTTTTTCTCAATTGCCGCAAGTGGTGTTGCAAGTGGTTTTCAAAGCGCTCTGGGCCAGATAAAGGTGTATACTCCTGTTCTGTGTGGTCTTTGAGTGGTGTGATAAAGAAAATGCATTTAGGTCTGTGGAAGAGTCCAACCCCCAACCCGCCCAAGTCTTTACAGAGACACACACACACCTGACCTCAATGCTTTTAAGAAGTTGTGGGTTAGATGTGCATATAGAGCGGAAATATGTGTACACATAGTGTGCAGCGGCTCAAAGATCGCATAAATAATTGCCAGTGGCCTGTGGCTGTGGTTAAAGCATATCAAAGAGTCGATTTTTAGTGTGGTTGCCCGCGGCAACGACAAAAATACAAACAATATTTTATATATTAATTAAATTGTATATAAAAATATATTAAATTTTTCTGTATGTGTATAAAATCTGAAATAAATATTTATAAATAACTAAAGTCACTCAAAATATAATACCAGTAACATTGTCATTTATGACAAACACTATAACAGCAATTATTTCATTTAGAATTGTTTATTTTATATATTACGTGCTACAACTGTCTCAAAATCTTTACAGCTTAATAAAATAGAGAAAACGATATTTGTAGTAGAAACAGACTTCTTTCGATCCTATTGTTATTTATTATAGTAGTCAGACACAAATGTTATATTCTTTGTAAGACTATAAAAAAATAATTTCCGTTTTTTTATTATTATTAAATAGATAATTTTCATTTGTATTATCCCAATGCGATTTCTGATTTATTTTAAGGAATATATTTGCAGACAATTTCCCGCTAGCCTACCGCAAATCTCTGTCGTAATTAACCCACTTAAATGGCAGTAACTTTGCTCGGCAATCACCGCAATGGGCGATGGCTTCGTGTGGGCGTGGCCCATGTCCATGTTGTAGCCGCAAGCAACGAAAAACAACCCAAAAAAATTCGCAAGCAACGCGCAGAAATTTGCACAGTTTTTAATGGTGCAGATGTGTGTTTGGTGTGCAGGGTGTATATGTGTGTGAATGTGTGTATGTGCTTGAGTGTGTGGACCGCGTCGTGTGAGGCTTTCGATGAGGGCTTTGCGTGTGCTCTTATATGTGTGCGTGGACTTAACTGACCGGCACACACACATACATGTGGCGTGTAGGAAGCTGCCACCATCGTAAATGCTTTAAAAAGCCATTTCAGCTTTTTCCGTTCATCTTTTTTTTTTTTTTGAAATCCCCTCCTTTGATGCGGCCACAAAAAAGGGCGGATTATAAAACACTTAAACGATTTTAAGCGCAATTATGTTGGCGCGAGCACGTAAACGCATCGTGGCCTTTGCAACGGTTTTGGTCTTTAATATTTAAGCATTTTCCGCTGCCCGACTCGCTGCTGCTCATTAGGTTTTCATTTAAAGTTTCCCAACAGGAGAAGCTAGTTCTAAATTTGTTCTAAATAATTTAAAAAACTAAGTTGGCCGCTAGCTAAAAAAAAGAACAAACAAATAGCTGAATAGCAGTGGGGCATTAACAAAAGCATATCCTGTGCAGTACAAAGGGCTGTGGGGTATTTGCAAAAAATTATACATCCTGCCGGGAGTACAAAATGTAATATTAAAAAAAAAAAATCCGGTAAAAAAGTTGGTATTATTATTTATTTTGAATTCTTTATTTATCATCAGTTGTAATAAAAGGATTATTACTACATTTTATTTTGTTTAATATTAAAAACTTAACTTAACAATTATAATTGAGGAAAATCCCTAGAACTTCGTAGTATGACGTAAATCGGATGGTTGAGTAGCGGACAAACCGACATGCAATATTTAAAAAAAAAAATTTAGAAAGCAATGTATTAAATCCTTAAGAAAAACGACATATATTTGTAGGTTGCATTGGGAGCTAATATACTCTTTCAATTAGTTGCCTTGGGTACAATCGACATAGTGCCAAGCTCAGTCATGGCAGATAGCCTAAAACAACAAGAGAGCAGGAATAGTAGAAGCAACAACAGAAGCCAGAAACGCTAGAAAACCGGTCTGCAAACAATTAGAACGTCAGCTTACCGGAAAAAAGTTTGCATTTCATTTATACTCGAAGGATTTTATTTAGGAAAAGTTTCGGCCATGGCAGTCTGCGCAATGGGCAGCGATGACTGCGCCTGGCCAGTGGCAGGCGTTGTCCATTGTGCAATTTCTTCGGCAATGCCAACGATTCTTCAACGGGCACTTCAGCAACGGAGGCAATGGATGCACTGGAGGTGACAGCGTGCAGGGAGAGGGCAGCGCGGGCATTTCCGTTGCAAACGCGCGCCATTGTTGCAACAATAAACTTCCGGTTTTAAATTTCACTTGTTTGTCTGTCCGTACGCCTATGTGCTTGTGTGTGTGTGTGTGTGGTTGCAAGCAAAATGGCCGCTGCCAGTTGCCAGCTATCGCTGCCAACGGCTTTTGACATTAATTAGCACAAAACATGTTGAGCAAGAGCAACGGTAACGGTAACTGCAACGGTAAAGTTTTTGGCCATTTGCAGCTGCATAATGAGCCCTGAATGCCTTAAGCTGCCAACATCAGACGTGTATATTACGTAATTTAGATAACGCCCGTACGTCAGGTGCTTCTATTGCTGACGATCCAGCAGCAGCAGCCAATGGGGAATAGCGACCCTGACAGCTTCCTGAACTATCAATGACGTCTCGAAACTCATACCATTTGGCCAAGTTCACTTTCCACTGGTCCTGTGCATAATTTACCATAAATGTATCAAGGCTCAACAAAGTTTCAGAAAGCTTACAAAGTTGTTTAGCTTCATTGAGCCAAGCTATATGCGAATATGTGGTAAATCGAATATTTTAATTATTATCGTCAATTCTCGTCCAACCTTCCTTTTAATTTAAAACCAAACTTTTGGTGTCCCCTTTCTAGACAAAGATTTTGCTTGAGGTAATTTTGCGTTCCTAAATAATTAATCAGGCAAAGTTTTCGTATGAGCATAAAACAAATTTATTTTAAAGCGAAACTTGTTTGCATGACAACAAATTATGTTAGTATAAAAATTGTTTATCATATTATTCAAGTTTAGGTGACATTTTTTCTTTAAAGAAAATACAATTTCCTTTTTGTCAATTAATCAAAAAAAAAAAAAAAAATGCACAAAATTCAATATAGGAATTCCTTATATTAATAAATTTGTTATGTCACATCAATCAACATGAACACGATTATTTCTGGTGTGGAAATTCCATGTTATATTCTCGTTTCAGCGTGAACTTTAGATCCAACAAACTTGGCTCGGCATTTCGATATTTGGCCAGTTTGACCAGACGCATGGACACATCCTTAACGAAGGCATTGGCGCACTTGGCAACCAAGTCCGCTGCCTGATCATCTAACGAGGCAGCCGTGTCAATTTTCTGCACAAATCGATTTAAATTGCATTTTCGTATAATCTAACGAGAACATTGAGAGGGCTTATTGTAACTGCTACTGGAATTTTTAACAGCACTCACATGATATTTATTGGTTGAGGAGCACAGGTATTCCTTATCGCTTTCGGGTTGATTGCTTTTGCTCGATGAGCTCAAACTGCAGGTGGAGGATTGGCTCTCATTGCCTGAAGATATATCGCTATTATCCCTGGGCAGCTCATCGATCCAAGGCCAGTTGTTCATCTTGCCTAACTATGTGAATAGATTTATTTCTCAGTTTATAAAATAGCTGCTGTAACCAATTGAGAATTGCAAGCACTACTTAGCTGACAACAACAACAAAACTGTTGCCTATTTTTGGCGTGCAAAATTTGTATTGCTTTTATATTTTGCTCATGCAATGCGTTTCGTCTTCGTTTTAAAATTTTCTATTCATGATTTTCGACACGTTTTCAACAAGAGCTAAATCGTTTGGAAATCAATGCAATATTTCAAGGACTCCAAACAGTGAGTGATCGATTTAAGCGCAATTTGTATGATGTCAATGTTAATGTCTTTCGTTGACGCCCTTTGAATTACACGCACACACATATACATACACACAGTGTGCGATGTAACTTCATGTCTATCACACAATTCAGTGCACATTTCTTTGGAATTTTCTTTCTCCAGTTTTTCCACTTTTTTTGTACGTTTCTTTTTGCTTTGTGTTTGCTGACCTCGAGTAAATGTGTCGCTTATTGGAATGCACTTTGTTTGGCCAATTGCATTGATTTGCGGTCAAAAGGGATGGCAAATTTGACAAAGATTTTGTGCGGCAATTTATCGCATGTCCGTGTAACGAGCCCGGGCCCTTTACCATTCTGTGACTGGCCCGTAACTTTATTTAATGGCAAAAAGTTCACACTTCCTTTAGCTGCTCGTAAACTTTGTCCAGAGCAGCCAGGACAGCCATATGTTGTTGTTGTTGTTATTGTTTTTGTCACTGTTATTTCTCTTGTTGAACTTTTGTTCAAATAGAGGCGCTGTTTTTGCTGTTTACTTGGACCCAGTGCTAAATATTTCAAACAAAAGCCAAACAAACAGCTGACAACGGCAACAACAACAATAACGGCTGTAACGACGGCAACAAATGGTTGGCGGAAGGAAGCACAACTTAAATAACGGATATTGGCTTAAATAAACAATGGCGTCCATGTCTGCAATGGCAGCGCATAAAACACAGCTCTATATCTATATATATATATATATATATATGTATATATATATTTATATATCTTCATGCATATACATGCACATGCATATAAACTAACTGCACGAGCATTAAGCCAACTTGCCGGCAAAGTGTGCGGCGATAAGCAGCGCTTAAGCGGAAGTCGCCGCCATTGCCGCAACCCGTTGCGCGCCTGTGGTTTGCGCCGTGAAGTTGGCTGCATTCGCAGAGCTGCATTTTGCCCAGCATTGCCAAATTGTTTTTCTTCTCCTTGTTGTTGTTAGCTGCGGCTGGCAGTGCAACAGCTGTGTTTTGTCAAGTTCTTCGGGCGCTTTAATTGCTTGTTAATTAGCGTAGTTTGCATCGTGCCACGCCTCAGAAATGGCGAATGTTTTTTGTTTTCTTGTTTTTCCTGTAAGCCTCGCCATTTTTTTTCTTTTTGTTTATGGCACGAATAAGGTTAATTGTTGATGTGTGAAGCCGTGACACGCCGCTGATGGAATTTAACAACTGTGCAAATATTTGACAGACGGCTGACGTGCTGTCAACGAACCTGAACGAGGCCCAAACCAAATCGTTCATTGACGCGTGAGCGTGCGAAAATTGACTGGCTTTCAACCTGCTTGGCCAACCATATTCAGCGAATGATTCACCCAATGCGAGGGGATTAATGAAAACTTTGTGGAGCCGGATAAATCAACCTAATGTAATCAAAATATATTTTAGACGAGATTATGCTTTGACACCAGCAAGTGACGAAAAGTAGACGAGTGAGACGGGAAAAGCCTGTGAGAGCGAAAGAAAAAGTTGTAGCTGAGAAAGGAACAAGCAACGAGTGTGAACAACGAGAAGTTAAAAGTAGCGAGTACGGTTGAGACAGTGAGAAGCAAAGATTATTCGGTGAGACGGTAGGTAGACTAAGAGATATTCATGAGTAAGAAACAATAATAATGAAAATAAATAAAATTATTAAAATGATGTTAACAAGTAACGAGAAATAATAATGAAAAGAAAGAAGCAGTTATTGGAAGCAAAGGGGCAGGTAATGAGAACTTGACAAATGCAACTAGTATTGAAAGCTCCCCTTCTATTTTAGTATTCCCCAATCCCTGAACAATATGGAGTACAAAGCGGTAAACAAGCATGCAAGGCAATTTACACATGTTTATAATTCCCAAAGGGTTCAAGCTAGCAAGTGGCGAAAAAGCTGGCTGGTTGTGGCCATTGTTGTAATCCCAAGAGGAACTCTTGTTGTCACCCTCGTAACGCTTGCACCACGCCCGTGCATCTCTGCACTTAGGATGTGTGTCAACTGTGTGGCAGCTAGCGGAGCATTCATATTATTTTCACACCTAACGACTGTGAGATTGTCAACGGCGACGCGCTTGACAAATGTCAGCGGCAATATTTGCACTGCACTACAAAAACAAGAACGAACATAGCAAAGGGAAAGGAAACGAAAGGATCAGAGTGCAACTGTGAAAGGTGAGAGGCGGGGAAAGATGCTCGGGGTGGGGGGAGGAGCGTGTTGGCTATAAGTGAACCGAGTGCTCAACTGATGCTAAAAGGATAAGCGCATTAAAGCATTTACTTTGCAATGTGAATCAGTGGGAGGAAAATGCATTAATGCTTATAAAGTCGACCGCTAATCGATTGCAGAGTTTTGTCGTGCAGCCTCTGGGCAGCCGGTGCCGCTGCCGCAGCCGTGTGGCAGCAAGTGGGGGCAACTAGACAAACAAGCCACATGTTCATGTACTTGTTGTGCCCGACACAAAAGCGCAACAAACAAGCTGCAACAGCCCCGAGCTGAACAATTGCAACTCTGACAAAGGACACGCTGCACAGGACGCGCGGCAATAGAGATGGAAAGGAGTGTGTGTTTGTGTGTGTGTGTGTGTGTGTGCGCGAGTGCAGTGGCCCACAACGCGACGCGCGTTGCACTGTACACCCACTTAATCCTGGCCATTGTGTTCGCCTTATTATGACGCCCATCGAGCATTGTCTTGGCCTAATGTTGTTGACTCAAGGCGCACAATGGAGCCCCTGAAACCATATTCCAAGTATTCGGAGTGCTTCAAGTATCTCAACTATTTCGAAAAGGACAATTTTATGCTTTATCAGCAGCGATGCCAGCGACGAAAATTGTTTGTGTTCTTCTTGTTGTTTGTGTTCCCTCTCCATACGCCTGCCTCATATAATGAACGCATCCATGGCCGTGTCTGGCGGGGTGGGCTAAAAGGGTGGGTGCTAAGCCGCGTGTGTTAAGGTTACAGTTTCTTTTGTTCTCTTCAGAAGACAGCGCGACCAGACGGCGCCAGTCGTCGTCAGACAAAGCCCCCTTTGTCCTGCTTCCAGTTGGCATTGGCGTGCTGAAAACATGTATCTTTTTTGGCAACAGTTTCGAGTAAATCGATAAAATGTCTATGAAATCATGTTGCTAAAATTAAAAAAGAATTTAAGGACGCTAAGCGAAAATGTCAGCAATTCCTGGCATTTTCCTTGAATAACTTATTTTGACTTTAAATAGTTTTTTGTACACTAACGTCTTCCTTTGCCTTTTCGACGACGTCTTATTTGGAAACTATATTGAAAAATTCTGAGCACAGAATTTGTTCAGAATTTAATTATTTTTGTTGTTTAGTTCATATTAAGAAATGTTAGAACTTTTGAGACAAAGCGAGTAATTTTTTAAAAAAATATCGAAAATATTTAACTTTTATTAAACTGGCTCTGATCTATCTGATCTTATTTTCCTAGTCCTCAATAGCAAAGCTTAGTTTCAGTTTTCCTTTTTAACAGATTTCTTAATTATATTTAATATATTGTCTATATTAAAGTGAAAATAATTAGCTAAAATAATATGTAAAGCTATTAAAAATGCACATAAAAAAATTTCTTCAGCTAAAGCTAACGTATTTAAGTAGGGTATACAACTGCGCACATTTGAGCCCCACCTATTGGCATTTACATTTTGTGTTTGAATAGTCCTCATTAATATTTATTTTGTTTTTGCTGATAACGGATTTTCTTCATATCTCATGCATGCACATATCCAAAGTTATTTTCCTTTAATTGGCCTTAATGAAAATAAATTAAATTCCTGATGTATAATGCGAACAGTTTGTGAGACGAGTTGAGGTTGAGTGAGAGGCTGAAATAAATGAGCTCGGAATCAACGGGATGCTCAATCAATTTGCAAACAAACTGAAACTAATTATATACTGCAAAAATTGAATCCCAATAAATCAATTCATTATGACCACAACTCCCCACATGCGACGTGCTATGTCTTATATGAGGCGCTCCACCCCGCCACCAGTCGTGCTCCTGCTGCTTATTAAGTTGCCACAACTTGGGTAGCACTTGCCTTGCCTTGGCTTTACTTATTTTTCTAGGTCATGCCCTGAGGAAACGTTGACTACGAAAAATGTGCGGAATTTTCTTTTGTGTATCCTGTACTCTTCGGTGCAAAGGGTATTAGAAAGATGTAGAAATGTTTAACTTTCAGATTTTGTATGTTTCACATTCACTTTCTGATCCCAGAAAAAATGACATAAGGCAAATTTGTATGATGAGCTTATAAATTTAAATATAAAAATAATAAGAATTAAATAGATTATATATAATATATGTATGTGAAAATATTTTAAAAGGCATTTAATCATCTGGAAAGCTTCATAAAAAGCGTATTAAATGTAAACAATTTAAATCTGCCTTATACATGGAATCATTATTATAATATATATTTTTCCAAATATAGGGAATCTTTTAGTCTACCATCTCAGTAAGACATACAAACTTATGCTTTTTCATACTTTTTGCTACCCATTTTGGCAGACAAATGGCGACGCAGTTTTGTGGCGCCACTAGACGGTGGCTGCAACCACCGTCGCCAGTCACTAACAATTTTTACTGCAACCATTTCCTAGACGGCAAATAAATTCAGGGCTGCTTAGCCTCAGTTACCCGCCCAAACCCACACCCTAAGTATTCTCAGCAACTACTGGCTATTGATTTCGTGGAGCGCTGCACATTAAAGTGCTGAAAGAAGTGGCGAAAGTTTTGTGGCACTGACAGCCCCTAGTTATACGTACACTTTTTGAGCTGTCAGATCCATCAACTGCTGTCACAACTGATAACCGTCTGCCCCACTGCCCTTCATCATAAGTTGAGGGATCCTATTACATGGAAAAATATGTTAGGCTTTTGCATTCGTGTCGAGCAACTTTTTTCATTAGGCTCCACTTTCAACTCTTGTTTAAAAAGAAGTCAACTTGTTAAGCTCTATATATTTTAAGATTGTGCAAAGCTGTAGAAAGATGTGAAGTTGATTGGGGAGTTTGTTGTTTTTTGTTTGAGTCAAATGAATTTAAAAGTTTTTAAATGAATTTTTAAGAAGCGTGTTGAATATACATTTTTTGATAGCTATTTTGAATCTGTTCACAGCGCAAACTGCTAAGTAATTCTGACATAGTTGAAAAGTTATAGTAAGTTTAAGAGGGCTGGTTTCAATTATTTTTATAATCTAATACATAAATTATTATCGTGTTATCAACATTTTTAAATAGTCTAAGTAGTTTATTTGATTATTATTGGTTATTCAAATCAAAAATATCTGTCCATTAGAGGCAGATAGTGACAGATTCAATTGGAAAATCTTCTTATTTATACAATGTATAGGTGTGTAAAGAATTTCGAAAATGCAGACTATATACTATAAAATATACGCAATATATGTGTATGTCTGTTTGTCCAATTGTACATATAAAAGGTGACATCTTTAAAAAAAAAACGATCTACCTCATGACACACACTCTTCAAGGGTATAGAATGTGTAATAATTCTTTATTGGGCACAGGATAATTAAATAATTCTAATTCATTACTGCTATTCTTGAAGTTAAAGCAATCAAATAGAATTATTATGTTTTTATGTCAATGAAATAAGTTCAAAAATTAATATAAATAAAAAAATAACTTAAGTTATAATTTAGTTTATCATTTTATATTCTAAAAATATATTCAATTAATTTCCCAGTCAAATAAATGAATTCATAGTTTATCCCTCTACGGGCTATTACAGACGCCGATAGAACACATCTTTGACTAATTATTATTTCAACTGTAGCTGATTGTTTTATACATTCAAGTGGCTTATCAAGCTTATCCGGCATTGATTGAAACGCAAGTGTATTTAGTAAAGGACCTGCAGTTGACCCACTTTCTGATTCGCTCGATTCACTTGACTAATTCCCGCATTGCTTTGGCTTCTATTTTCAAAGCTGCTTCAGTTGCCACATTGCCAAGTTATTGATAGCTTTATTGCAATGTGCCAGCTGTTCATTATAGTTGTCTATGTGTGTGTTTGTGTGGGTGTGTGTGGCTGTGTATGCGTGTGTGCATTTTGCGAAATCCTTTCATTTCGTGGCACATTACACAAGCCAAGGGCTTGACGTCAATCACATTTCCTTTGTGATAAATTTGCTGCGGCTGCGAAATGTCGAACGCAGTTGCAAGTTGAATTACGCGCAATTAAAAACTAATGCAAGCAACGCGAGGCAGACAAATTGCGGCACAGAGTTGATGGCAAGACAATGTGCTGCCTGTGGCAATCGCTCGTAATAAGTGGAGCACTTTATATGTGGGCCCACGGGTCGCATGCGTTATGCGAGCGCATGGCTAAACTGTTTACATAGCCATTTAGCATTTTAGTTAGTTTTTAGCCGGTTAAGCAACGTTTTCAATTTGCCGCTGCGGCAAACTACAATTTTCGCCAAGGGACACACCCGACAGAATGTTGGCAAGTTGCTCGCTCGGGCGACCCAAAAATTTATAATGAGTTAATTTGATGCCGTGGGTTGTGGGCCTGAGCTACATCAACAGCGACAGCGGCATCGGCATCGGCATCGACATCTTTGTGGCACGCTAAATGCTTTTCGCAAAAGCAATTTCAATTAGTGAGCCGCCAGGGGGGCAGGGCTGTGTGAGCGGCAATTGTGGGCGTTGCTTATGCAAAACTTGCCGAAAATGTTGCTATAAACTGAAAATTTAATCACACAACTCGCGCATTTGCATAGTAGAAATGCAAAATGCAAAATGAAATGCGACAAACAGGCGACCGTCAGGCATGGATCCATGCAAATGTTTTTGCCAAATGCCATTCAAAAGTGCACAAAATTAAGTTGTGGAAAAACAGCCGAAATGCGGCACAAACAGCGCAAACAGCAGCAATAACAACAAAACAAGCAAAAGTGCTTTGGTGGCGTATGCCCGACAAGCAGATACCCTGCTTTAAATACTAATATAATATGCAATACAATCAAGAGCCTGTGAACTTTAGGCAGGGACTGTTAAAAGTAATCAGTTCTTGTCTTTTGAGCATCGGTTTTTAAATTTTGACATTTTAGAAGGCATAAAAAATCACTAATCACAAATATAAATAAATCACATATAAATATCATTGCTGGTTTTATTGTTTTTATAGTCGTTCACGAAGAGAATAGAGTGTATTGGGTTTAAGTATATTGGTAAAGACTTGAAACTTGAAAATCTAATTTTTAAAGCTCGATCTGCAGACATGTACATGACTAGAAAATATAGAAATAATACATACAAATTCAGAACGTCATCATACCCTGGTTTTCGGGTACAGGACATCGAATCAACAACAAAATAATAATGAAAACTCAATTACCTACAACAAATTAAACCATAAAACGCAACTATTTTGGCATCTCATTTGCCACCAAATCGTCAGACATCTGGGCGAATGCCTGACAGGCGACAAACAGGCGACGCTGACGGCGACAAACGTCTAAGACGATGATGTGGAAGATGATGATGATGATGATAATGCTAAATGTCGTGAATGCTCGAGACACTCGGCTGTGATGATACGGCAACGCTGCTGACAGCGAGACAAGCGGAAATGCTAAGGCAACTTCCGTGTCAACGTCATCGCGTTGATCTATGCGACTGTCTGTCATCTGTCCATGTGCACGTATGTGTGTGTTCGGTGTGCATATGTGTGTGCGTATCAGGCTAAACTTTGTTTGTATGCTTCATTTATTTGTCAGACCGTTTAGTTTGTGGATAGTGGAGTGAATCTGAAAACAACAAAAAAATTAAAAACAATTGGGTAATTCACATATTGCAAATAATTATGTAGATTAGTAAGTAAATAAAATTATAGTCTATTGGGTATAAAAGGAAAGAATCAGTTAAGGGAAGGAAATATAGTTTTTTCAATTTAAATTTTATTTACCGAACTTGATTCAAGCATCGAGTTTGGTAAGCTATAGAAATTACGAAAATGTTTAAGAATATTATAATAATTTTTTAAATATATATTCTAAAGTTTAGATTTACGCTTTGATTCGCAACTTGTTCCACTGTGCAACGTTGGCTTTTGACAAATGCATCGCACATTTGGCGACTTTGGCAAATTGAATTTTAAACGATTTTCCACACGTAACGTAAAATGTATAAAGCCATAGTTATATATGGATATAGCCATACTGTTGGCCGCTTTAGCGTAAAATTTATGGCTGAAACCATTTTGTATATTGTTTTTATTCGTTTTTGCCGCTTCAAAAGTTCGAAAAGGCGTTAAATGACAGCGTAGCTTCTGCAGCTGGCTCCACAGACAAAAGGATGGCACTTACATTACGGCAAAGATGAAACACGTGACTGGCTGACATTGTGCAGAGCTCACATATACATACACAGACAGAGAGACCTACAGGGATAACTGCAGTAGCTCAGGATTGCATATTGCCGGATTTATGTGGCAATAAGCAGATGCAACCTGCGGCAGCAGAAAAAACTGTGGCACATGACAAAAAGGCAACGTGCGCTGCGTAACTGATATGCCACGATTAGTACCGAAACGAACACACACACACTGGGTACACAACGAACGGCAATGCAATTGGCATGGACTTTCGAAAATAACGAGTTCAACTTGGCAACTGCAACTGCAACGGCAACTGCAACAGCAATTGCAACAGCGGCCACGTTGCCGGCTATTGATTTTCGAGGCAGTTGGCAGGGAGTAGCGCGAAAAGGGCGGCGGCCAAGAAAGCAATAACTCATTACAACACATGTTTACTTGCGCGCAACTTTTCAGGCAACACACGCCCATTTTTGCGGCCCTCGCCCCCATGCCAATGGTTGGCTCTGCAACTTATTTATGCAGCGCAGCAGCTCTTTGAACTTTTAGGTAAAGTTTGGTGGCCAGAAAACCGCATTCTGACATATTGCCAAATTCAATGCTGTCAGTGGGTTGAGTACAAATTTATTTGTGAGTGTGTGCTCTTATATGGAGTGTGTATTGTTTAGAATGCTGCCAACTTTTTAGAAGCAAAGTAGACAATTTGAAAAGAGGGAAAAATTCAAACAATTTAAAATTTATTTAAAGCACAAAATCAGTGTTTCTACGATTTTAGACATATATTTAATTTATTCAAAAAATGTGTTGTTAAAAAATGCTTTTCTCTTTTGAAAACATAACTTTATTCTTCGGGGCTTCGTATAATAAATAACTAAATAACTCTTTCGTTGTTGTTAGAATTTTTCTCATTTATGTATATGGTGCAAAGTGACCATGCTGAGGCTATGGCTAAAATAACTAGCAATACCAAACAGCTTTTTTATCCAATAACTTAATTTTTCATTCATTTTTGCCAATTGTTGACTCAATGTGATTTCGTCCTAAGTAGTTGTATTTAAAAATTAAAATATTTTCATTACATGTGAAATCCTAAACCATACGCAGAACAAGTTTAAATTTTTTTTTCGATATCTTTTCCCGTTTCATTAAGATCGATAAAAATTGAATTTAATAGCTCGAATACTATAAGAGCTAGCGCCATCAAATTAAGTTTATTATATTCTCCGCAAAGTACAGCATGCGCAGATGAGGAATATTTCGGATTTTAAGTTGATTTTCAATTAATGAAATAATATAAACAAATATGTGCTTGGCTAAATGACTGAAATATGAAAATTAAAATGAGGTTTCATTGAAATGTCAATGTCAAGTGGCTGGCAAGTATAAATATTAAATTTCACGCCGTGTGTCAGCGTCAATTGCTGAAACTGAACCGCAGGCGCAGAGACGCAAAGTCGGTGTGAGCAGCTGGTAAGCGGCTTAACGAGTACGGGTGGGGGAGGTAAAACCATAACCAGGGAAAACCATAACTATGTTGCTGCTACAGCTGGTTATAATAACTGGAAAGGATTAGCAGAGAGCGCATTGTTCAAAGGCAACGAGGCAGCAACTTTTGAGCCCAGGAAGTCATAGTAATAGGCAATGGAGTAAGCGGCAGAAGCCAGAGCCGGAGCCACAGCTCAACTTGAAGCTAAAGCGATGAGCGACGCGTAATGACAAATTTGAGTAGTGAGCGTGCAGAATGAAATAGTTTGGAATGACTCGACAAATTGGACAGGTGACAAGGCAAGTAGCTAGGCAACTCCAACTTTGTGGCTGCACCTTAAAGCCAAGCGAGGCACAAGTGTGAGCGTGCGTGTGTGTGTGGTGGGTATGTGTTGGTATGTGTGTTATGTGGACTTAAAGCTTTAAGCACGACATTGATTTGCCCTTGCATCTGGCAAACAGTCAAATAGCCGAACTGACCAAAAGCCGTTAGCCAGCTTATAGACAAGGGATTTAGAGAAGGAGCTCTGGTTGCCTGGCGGCCGGGGCCAGCCAAAGCTGGCAAAGCTGCAGAGCCAAAGCCGAAGGCAAACTCAAGTCAAGGCCTGGCCAAATGCGCAAACATAGAGAGCAAAACTGGAGCCAAGCTCTAAACTCAGCCAAGTGAAATGCGAAAGCAGATAACGGCATTAAAGGGTTAAGCTGTCCAGTGCTGCAAGTTCAAAGTTCGCACGCAGCTGCATACAAGGTGTGCACCGGGTTGGGGCTGAGGCACCAAGTGTCCGTTTAAATGACGCTGACTGGTCATCAACGTCCAGGGCTTAGCCTTGATTTACTGCGTCGCCTCTTGACTTTTTCGAAGAGTGTTGTGCGTGGCTGCAAACTTTGGCGCCTGATACGACGCCCCATTTCCCCTTGCACCCCCACCTATTACAATGTTTGCGTGTCCTTGGGCCTTCTTGCCTATTGCTATTTGCGCATGCAAAGCACGTTCCAATGGCTATGATTAAAATTGATGTGCCTTGGGCTTTATCCAAAAATTTCCGCATAGTCAAACATAATTTGACCTAAGCCAAGGCATAAGCAAATGCGATAGGGCATAAAAGGCAGGTCATGTTCCACACTCTAATTGAATGAAATAGCTAAAGAGACTCACGCACTAAAATTTCCATATTAATGCAAGCCAAACACTCGCACACGCACACACACACACATAGACAGCAAAGCTGCAAGCATATCTGGCAAATTGTGGACCATAAAAAATAGCACGAAAAAATCTAGCTCAAAATGGAATTAAGTTGAAATTAGCACAGCCGTTCGAAAAGGAATAGGCAAGGATAGAGGGAAAGAGGGCGGATCTGGCAGCGTTTTTATGGCGCATAAAAACTTAACAACTGTCGCTGGGGCCACTAAACGTCATCATTGCAATGGATTAGCTCCTAGTGCGCAACTGTACCAGTAATTCAGTAATTCAGCATTGAACAGATGCCCATAAAAACTGCAGCTGGCCATTAAATCGAGCCGTGCATGCAGCTCATTTGCATGCGCCCAAGGCTGGCGTAAAACTTGCAGTGTATCCAGTAATCTGATATGGGTGTAGTTTATTGCAGGAAGAGGGCATTTGAAGCTTTCACTTGTATTACACGAAAAAGGTTTTGAATTGACGTTCAATTTGGTTATGAGTAGGGAAGAGTTATGAGTATTTTTCATTAAAGAACATTATGCATTTAATACAGTAGAAAAAAATACAACCTTATAGCCTTATGACACAATAAAATCACTTTGAAGCCTTAAATAACAAACTCTAATTTCTTACTGTTACACATTATAGAGCTTAAGATTATGCTCTATTTGCTATTACCAATTGTTTAAATTGCTAAGATTCCTTAATAAAAAGCTTTTAAATGCGTTACAGCTTTTAACAAGTTTATTTCCATCGAATCTTCTGAAGGAAAAGCATCATTTAACAGTTTCAAAATATTCTATTTTTGCTTTTAGTCATTCTTATCTTGGATCATAGAACATTAACCTATAAAAGCAAAAATGTACATCATTCTATCACTATTTTGTATTTACTTCTTAGGAAAGTAAACATTAAATTCACAGAAAGCACATTGAATCTGTCATTGGGATAAATCGTAACGACTGAATGCAAAAAACTGCAAAAAGTCGGTTTTAAGCTTTAAATCAACACCATCTTAAAACTAACCTGCTCCCATTGCTCTAAATTGTTTTCTTTGGTTAACTTTGAGTTTAATCTAATTTAATATGATGTTAAGCTAGTGTCAGCTGGTTACGTTTATGATATTTGTAATACAAATAATAATTCATTTGTTTTCCATTCTTACTATTCGGCTTTTGTATTGGTCAAGAAAAGGTCAAGCACAAAATATTTAAAAAAATGCATGCTTAAATGCCAAAACGAGTGCCATAAAATGCACTGACAACAAAAAATGACCCCCACCAAAAGAAAAACAACGACACTGTGAGAAAAATGTTATGGAACAGCGTTGCCAGCTCGTTCGGTTTAAGAGTGGTCATGAATGCAGAGAAGCTGCGGCAGAAATGTCACCAACCATCCAAGGACAACAAGGACAAACAACTTTTGCTGGCAAGGGTGTGTGCTTGTGTGCGTGTGTTGTCTGGTGTGTTGTTGGTTTGCCTGTTGACATTAGAAATTGAGCAACCAAAAATGTGTAAACAAGTTTGTTTGGACCAAGTGCGATGCTGTCTTTGGCAGCTTCGACACTTGCCTAACGCCACTTGCCACTTGCCACTTGCCACAGAGCAGTCTGTATAAAACTCGTCGGAAAAAAATTATTTCGTGTACTGTTTGCACACAGTAAACACAATTTAATGCTAGATATTCCAAAACCACTGCGACATGCTTCAAATGAACTAGACAAATTGGTTGGGCAGGGCAATTGAAGCACTTTTATATAAAGATAAATCAAGGCAAGCAAAGCAATTGCCAAAAAGAAAACTAAATAAAGAAGGCAAAAACAGAGCAGCAGATGAATGATAAATGTACTCATTTGTACGTTGCGATGGCAAAAAAGGCCAATAAATAATCATGCGAAATAAGAGTCAGAGAAGCCATCGGAAAAACTCAATTATTAGCCTTCATCTGTCACATTCAATATAATGTCTAAATACTTACATAAGTCATATGTTTGTTTTTCCTAGGAAATTTATTGCTATAACTTTTTAGTTACATAGAACACAAAATAAATGTATTTATCAAACTTATTTTAAGGGAATCATAACTGAAGTGAAAAACTTCAGTTTCCAATTTAAATTTTATTAGGTTTTTTTGTTTATTTTTTTACCACATAAATAATAAAATCCTGATTTCGTAAGCATTTTAAAATATGGGTGTACATGTCTCCTTGAAAATGTATTTAACTGACAAAGAGACACTAAAACAACCTAATAAAGAATCTATACATATTGTTGATCTGTATAGAATCAGAGATAGTGGCCTTACTTGATAATTGCAAAAGTCAGAATTGAAGATTTTTATAAGACAATACAAGCCTTGGATAGAAATAAATAAAATGTTGTAATTTATATTAAGTAATTTTTGAAAATTTTAATTTTAATAATTGAAATAGACAATTCCACAAAAGCTAAAACTTGTTTTAATATCGGTAATATAAACAAATGATAATACAAGTGAAATCAACATAAGGTATGCGTGCAGGGTATCTGCTTGCCAATCACTTTGTACTATAGCACGTTGACTTATTTTGTTTGCTCTCGACTGACTTGTGGATTTGCAATTAAATCGTTTCCGAAATTTCCTGAGTAGCTGATTTTGGTAAATAAAGCAGGCAAACAACACACAAACTCAACTCAGAAGTCGTCGGCTGGCAGATGATTGGGAACAGAAATGGCACTGAATTCCTAGAATTAGCAGATAGAATTTATGCAAGAGAATTTGTCAGAATTGTTTGAGTGACAACTGAAAGCAACTGGCAACCAGGCTGTGAATTTTGAAGTGACAATTAAAGCCTCACATGCGACAGTTCTGTGGACCAACGAGAGACGTGTAATTGTCAGTCACTGGGCTTCAATTGCGTATGCAATGGGGGCACAGGCAAATCATTGCGTGGCCTAACTAAAAGGTAGTAATCCAGGACGAAATTGGCTCAAAAACTATTCATATATGACTGACATGCAGCTCTGCAGTGCGTATACTTAATGTACCGCATTCTCCATAAATTACAGTTTGTCAGCTGCACTGACTGTACAGAGACAACGCAGATGCCGATACATTAATATTTAAGCATTACATTATTCAACGTCAATAAGGCCCACAAAAACATGTGTGAATGTCGCAAGGCCAAAATGATTGACGGATAAATATCCTATCTAAAATCTATCTAATATACAATAATAATAGATTGTATAAATGGATGGTCATACGAATGGAAATGCGACGATGGTATCAATTTGCGATATTTGGTTATCATTATCAATTGTATTTCTAACTATCTATATATTTTACCGTTATTATTCTTATGTTCTATTCGTTTTTGTTTTTTGCCAAGCTGTTCCATATGATATCCGCGTAAAAACATATGAACATTGCGTATACGCAGCGTGTGGTTGGTTGACACTTCAATTAGCAAATGCAGCGCACCGCATTCGGTATTTACAATAACAAAACGTATCTTTTGTACCATAGCGCTGCAGCCCAGCCTCGTTAAGTGCATTTTGACACCCTTTCTTCCTCCACTCTCACTCGCGCTCGACAATAATGATAAATATTCCTGTGTATTTAAAATACCGCCCAGCGCATTGATTATTTCACAAACAGACAAATATTCGGCAATTAGGTTCCGCACGCTCTTCGTAATGCCTAAATGCCATTGAACCGAACACCGAACTTTGCCAATATTAATTGTAAATGGTGTGCAATTGAAATTCGAAATGCATTTTCCACAAATGTATAATTATGTAGGCCTAGTCCTCGTAGCCGTTACAACATTTTTGGTAATTGAAAACGAAATTCCATAGTCTGCTAGGCGCATTAAACAGACATGTATAGCACATGGAAACAATAACCCGACCTTATTACAAATGGACAGATACATGTATAAATAACTGAAAATATAAATTATTTGCTAATTTGATACTTTTTAAGCATATTATAGTTTGTTTGCTTTTCGAGCAGCTCGGTAATGTTCGCAAATGCATTTACCTTAATCAAAAATGCTTAAGCTCTTTCGCCAATAAAGTGAAACGGCCGCAAAGTGAAATCAGAACAAAATCAAATTGGGGAAAGGTAGTACCCTGTGTCCAGGTGCAAAGTATTATTAGTACAATTAAAGCGTATATTAATAGTTTTGCAAAATATATTGTTGATGTTAAGCATACAACAATTTTTAATTGCGGGAGTTAAAAAGATTATATATATTCTTTTAATCTATTCAGAAATATAAAACAATGTCGCCTTTTATTTAAGCATTTGCCTGAAACATAATTTAAGCTAGCAACTAAAAATTTGCATATTTATTACCTTTTGTTTATGTCTATGTACTTATTATTCATGCCTTTTTTACTTTTACAAAATGAATAATTATATAATATAATTTGCTTTGCTAAAATGTAATATTTGGCTAAATAGATTTAGCTGTAGATGTTGAGTGCTATTTATTTTGTAAGTTTGTCAATAATACATTCTGCCTTTTATTTATATTAAGATACTCATTTGTATGCGGGTAAAAAATAATATGTTTGTATATAAGTTATACATATATATATATAATTTATGTAGTATATATTATATTTTTTCTTTTTTTTCGATAGTCCTACATATGTTGAAGCTTTCAAGTACTTACTGGCGATTCCCCAAGTGGGCTAGAATTCAATTTGAAAATTCCAGTAGCACATCAATAGAGAACGAGTGCGGAAGAGAGAGAGAGAGAGAGAGAGAGAGAGAGAGAGAGAGAGAGAGAGAGGTAGAGGAAGAGTCAAGAGTTCGTTATATCAAATCCTTTGGGATGTTTGCACCATTGACTAAAAATTTCAAATTTCTGGTTAAAGTTTTGTTTTAGTTTGTAGCACAACAAAATTACTTGATGTATTTCCTCGTTAGCTTTAAGCCTGCAACTGGCTAAAAAGAGATTTTAATTTCCATCAGTTGACTTTATGTAATTTGCCGTCATAAATTTGCATAAGTCAATTTTAAATCAACGCATCAAATCGGAAATCAAATAAAATGCAATTCGCACATAATTGCATTGACTTTTGATGTGTGCCACAATTTGTGCAATTGAATTTGATTGAAATCGAATCGAGTTCAGTTCAAAAAAACAAGATCAATTGATTGCTCTTTGACCTGGTCAGCATTATGTATGGCAGCCACAAAGCCATCAGCATTTTCATTAACTGCCTGTTGGCAAATATTTACAATGCTCATATCCTATTTGGGCCTTTTGTTAACCCAATGTTGGCCTTTAGCTAGCGGCTGTGCGCTTGCATAATTTGTGCCTGTCATGTTTGCAGTTGATTAACAGTTGCTGCCCAAAATGGCCTTAAATATCAGCACAAAGTCAACGCCAAGCTACGTGGTCGGGCGGTATCTTTCAGTCGCTCAGGTAGCTTGTGATTTATGTAGACATGTGTGCTTATCCATTGGTTGTATCTACTTTGTTCCGCCTACACTTAAGCGCTCACCCACACGCACTTGACTGAGCTATTAGTGGGCAGTTTGCTTGCACCCAGTTGGCCACAAAATTTACATGTAAGTTGAAATCTAATTTTGTTAGATGGATGTTCAAGTTGTGCAATTATACGAGCTGAAATATTGCTTATACGTAGCGGATTAATCCAATTTGAGCACAATCATACATAATAAGAAATTTAAGCTAGTCAAGTTATTTTCCCTGCACACACTTCTTATATTTTTCTAAAACTGTCTCTTAAATTTATATAATAAAATTATTTTTAATTTGGATTGATATTTGAAACCACCTAAAAGTTTTAAGATACGTTAATTGTATAACCTGGAATATTTTACTTGACTCACAGTGTTTTTATTGGTTTTTTTCTTCTTAAACAGTGTTTTCTCTGAATTGAGGTTCATCTTAAAATCAATAAACCCACATCTAACAAATTTAGCTGTAGAAGCACTTGCTAGCTTTAAATTAGATTCGTTGTGTTAAATCCAAAAATGAAATGCTGTACATATTTAGGCCATTTAACATTGCTCGCTTATGTCTAAGCAGTACACTTTCAGCTGGTGTTAGTGGGCCATTATCACTTTGGGCAGATATCAATCATACGCACTGTTTGCCACACTTACACGCGCACACACTCGCACAACGTTTAGCCATGAATCAGCTAAAAGCCGCCGGGCAACGTTTACGTAGCTACAGCAGTAAACTAAATTGCTTCTGCACAGAATTCACACATACGCACACTCACACATGCACAGAGCATGTTAATAAATGTTGTTCACACCTACACACCCACACATGCCAGCTGATACAGTTGAAGGCTACATAGTGGCATGTCAGAAAGCACTTAGAGAGGTCTGCCTGTAGCCTGTAATTGTTACAACGGATGTTGCTGCTGCTGCTGCTGCTGTTGTTGCTGCTGCAGGTTTTGTCGCTTCGGCAACTGGCAGTTCAACCATTTTGCGTATGCTGCTCAGCAAGTAATTACACAAGACCAAAAACAGCAAAAAACAACAACAAACTAGAAACTGACTGAGTGTCTGACATGTTGACTAACCGACGCTGCTGCAGCGCCCAAGCGAATGCTGCAATTATTAGGCGCTGCTGCGTGCGAATGCGCAGCGCTGTCGGCTACGTTTTTAAGACCTTGTGAAGTGGCGCACAAACTTGCAACAGGGCTGCTGTTGCAACACCCATCTGTCCATGTTGCCGAATTGCAGTTTTGGCTGTTGCCTGCTGCTGTTGCTGGCTTTTAAGTTGATTAGAGCGGGTGCACGCAAAAATATTTTACGTAATTAAAACTTGGCTGCCCCTGTCGCTGCCATTGCATTGTAATGCGTTTTTTGTTGCAGCCCCTGCAGCCTTCCACCCGCACACCCCAAACCCTAGTCGCACAGCTACCCAAGCTCCCAAGCACTGGCAGTTTACATAAGCAACATTTTTGCAAAGGTTTTTGCTGTTGTTGCATTGTCTGATATAAAACAAAGCGCGACCGCAAAACTAGCGCAACAAACAACAGCAGCTAACCCAAAAAAACAACAATGCAACAGCAACAACAACATCTGCTGTGGCAACCATATGCCGCAATCTGCGGCTTGTTTGTGTGTGTGTGCATGAGTTTTTCAAACTGTGTCGTCCCACTGTGCGGTCCTTTCAAAGTTCAGCACATATATTTTAAAGTAATAATTTAGGAAATTTAAATACACAAATGTTACGCAATTTATTTATATAAAATCATTTGACAGTTGCGCAAAAAAATGTTATTGGTTAATATGTGCAGTTAATAAATCAAATTTTATTGTTTGTTGTTTTTGTCTGTTACAAACAAAAAATGCCCATAAAACAATTGACATAATTGCAATTGAAATAAAATATGGTATTCGAACCATTACAGACAAAATTTTAAATATGCAGAGCAAACTATTTTTTTGTCGAAATTTAAAAACATCTATTGTGCTGCATTTGATCTCCGTTGAAATAAATGTATGATAATGTTTATGCTGACCGACTAATTGACTGTTTGGCTGCGTATTAACACAAACAGTAAAAGTCAGGAAGCCGATTTTTTTACCTTTCTTATTCTTTCTGATATGGAAAGACGAGAAAATTCTACCCCTGTCTAGAAAGTACAAGCTTAATGTTGATTCGTTCGATCCATTTTACATTTATTTTGGAAGCTCTATGTAAAAAAATGCGTTTCTTCCATAAGGTTTGACGCTTGTCCTAGTTTCTAAGTGCATGGGATGGATCCTTGGTTTCTGTTGTTATATGGTCTTCAATTTGTTTATAAGTCTAGGCGTGTGCAGTGTATATGTATATATATGTAATAAAAAAGTTCAGCTTGATGTTTATAAGGTTTAAAAAGACTTTAAATTGAAAATTTATGACTAAGCCTCATATATTGTCCTTTTCGTATTTCATTTCCCAGTCGTATGCTGATGTTCTCTAAGTAAATAAAAGAATTTTCTAGTTGCTCGACAGCTCTTATATATCATATTACACTGGCTTCAGTGACTCCTGTATCGTTTTCATTTCCATCTCTGTCTGGGCTTTTGTGCCTAACTGTTAACAATGGCCTGGTATCAATTGTGGCAGCTACTTGGAGGCAAGCTGGAGCTTGCTACTCGTTTTGCTTTGAGCGCAAAACTTTTGTGGAGCATTCAAGTGGTTGGCACAAGCAGCTGATGTGCGGCACAGCCTAAAATCGAATGACGCAGAAGGCGAAACTCAATAAAAGAAATATTTTTGTTAGCGCACATAAAGTACTTTCATAGTTGGATGAACTGAAACTCTTGCGTGGCGGCATGGCAAAAGTTATAATAGTTTTTCAAGCAGAGCAAATGCAATTCCACTTCTGAAAAGTTCGTTCAATAGACGATTTCCACTGCCACTCCCAAACACCTCATTCATCCCAAAGCACGGATACAGTTGTCGTCGAGTGGACCCTGGCCAACAAACAAATGAAGCACATGCGGGCCAAGTTGAAAATTGAGCACTGAACAATTCAAATTTCAAAGTAGCTAAAACTCTGGCGCACAAATTTCTGTTGCGCCACTGCTGATAAAATGTTCAAACTTGTGCTGTGCCAAACTTGAATCCATATTTCAATGCAAGACGTGTCTAGTGCCATAAATAAGTGAGCTCATGAATTGCTTTGAGTTTATTCTAATGCGAATATTGGAATATATAAGTGCTGATACACAAATAGCAAAGGTATTTTACTACTTAATTGAATTTTATTTATTTATTGCAATTAAAATGTGCATAAGCCACCGCATGATGTGCGCCGCAAGGTATAATATGCTTTAAGTGCAACAAACCCTGTTCAGACCACAGTAATAACGAAAAACAACATTTAATTTTAATGTGTTGAAACTCTGATACCCTTAAAAAATGATTACACCCAATGCCATGCCATGTATTTCGTATCTACAACGTGCATTCAACAACTAAAACAATACAAAAATGTGGCTTATTTACGTGCGCCTGACATTGTCAAAGTTTCTGCAGCATTATAAACTTGGGGCCGTCGGTGGAAGGGATTTATTTTTTGAGTGGCCAACACCTGTTACCATTTAAAAGTGGATCAGTCCACCAAGTCATCGGCTTATAAAGTTTTCAAGATACCGAACAGAAACTTGCAAAACTAGCTCAAAGTTGAGTGGATCCACTTGAGGCTACACAACGCTTAATGATTTTGTAATATGAATTATAATACTCATAGACTTCACCATAAAAAAGGGACAGTGAAGATAACACATTGGACGACACAATAGATTATTTCCATGGGCTGCCCTGAGGGCTGAGTTAAAACTCAATTAATCTTCCTTTATTTAAACTTACTCATAATGAATGCAAAGGGCATGGTATGGGCGCTTGTAATCAGTTTGGCTTTTGTTTGATATAAATTAAAAATAAACTCAATTAATCATGTAAATATTGAAATTACAGTGTGCATGCATACAGTTTTTTGTTTATTCAAATCGAAAGTTGAATAAAGAATCTTTCTACCTTGCCTGACAGCTGCGAATAGTTGGATGACTGTGTATGTGAGTGGGTGTGTGTATGTGTATATAACTGTCAGACAATGACAGCATTTAAGCACACACGTCTGTACAAAAGTATGCCATGTGTGTGCTGGCAAAAGAAAAATGCTGAAAATTCAAAAATTTATAGAAAAGAAAAAGGAAACCAGTAAAAATACGAGAGTCGGGAGTCAACGACTAAGGGATACCCTTTAACAAGGCTTAACTCTTCTCAAGTATTTTATATGTACTTAGACTTAATCATCAACAAATTATAATTATATTGGAAGCATTGGAGGCATTATTTCTCAAAAACCAATGCTGCTATCGCCAATTTCTTACTTTGGGAGTTTATATACTGACACATATGTAATTTATTAGTTGACATTTCGATTTTTAGAGATCAATGACATATTTTAATCATGTAAAAGAATTGAATTTGACCAATTTGAAGATTAGCAAACATGTAGTAAAATAGTATGTATGGTCAAAAATATGTATTCTTAGGAGACTGAAAATGTAATCATTTATTTTTTATTTATTATATATGCAGTACTTTATACCCAATCCAGGGTATAAGCCCAGGGTATATCAAAAAACAAATAGTGTGATGTGAGTGTCTATGAGAATTCTTGATAGTCGACGTGCTGAGGCTGGATCTGGGCGACGTGCCGCTTGTTTGCCTCACTTTAGAGTGAGAGTTTCTGAAGTGTGTGTTGTGTGTAAATGTGTACTTTCTGCTTACGCCATCTTTCTTGCTCAATTTGTAAAACAATTTTGCATACAAATTGCAACAGCTCCGCCGTTGAGCTTGACATGCAGCCATAGACGTTGCATATGCTGCATGCGTTGCATACGACCATAAAAATACAACGCCAGCAATGCAAATATCGTGAAAAAGCGTGGCCAACATGCATGACAATGCATGACTAAAGTAATGAATTACTTATTGTAAGACCCCCTGACCCGCTTCAGGCTGCGAGACATATGTCACTGACTTGCTCTGCGACTGTGTTGGTTGTCGGTAGCTTAACTCCTCTTCCTCTCAGTCCCTATGCCATTCCCTATCGCTGGCAAAGAATAACATGAAAAAGGTCGTGCCGCCTTGATGATGGCATCTGAATTTGTGTGCATTTGTTTGCCCAATTTAAATGAGTGACAAGCGACTTGCATTTAATTTAACTGTTTATCCGATGAATATACTCGTAAACATTTGCATATACAATTCAGCCATAATGATCCTTGGGAAATGCAAATTTTTGTTAGTTACGTTTTGCATTTAAATAAAAGAGCTATGTGTAGCAATGAGAGAAACGAAAAGAAGCTGATTTAAAAATATTTGGTTAAAATTATTCTGCAAAAATGTCGTATTATTGATAACTACATGAACAAAATCTTTTGAATAAAAGGAGCTAAATTGCATATTTGTAAGTGATAATGCATATACTAGGACTCCTCAAATATTTTTGTTCTTGCTGAGAACATTTTGATTTTCTTTCTAAGATGGTCGATTTTCTAACCGTTTCAAAGGCGAGTAAAAAGGCATGCCTAGCGTATAATTCATTTAATTATTATAAAAACCACCGGCAAATAAATTTTATAAGCGAGGTATATATATTGCATTTTATTTACTTTGCAATTGTTTTTGTTTTAAATTTTAAAATGCGTATAATTACTGGTGAACTGGAAACAGCTTGGAGCAAATACAGCTCAAAGCGAATATTTGCGGCGCAGTCAACTATTAATTTGAATTAATTACAATATTTGCACGTCAGTACACACAATACAATGGTAAATATATTTACATATTGGCTTTATATTTTAAAAACTTGCAGACAGTTGGTTCGTAGCCACAGTCTTAACACATATATGTTTGGTGCAGATTCACGTCAATTTAATTAATTTTTACTGTTGCCTACTTAGCGGCGCGTAAAAGCCACTCAGCTCGGCTGCTAATAGTCGCAGCCATTATGGTGTATCTTTCGCTGAGCTGACGGTAATTAGCTGCAGCTTAAGCACCACCAGCATTCGCCCTTGCCAACACTCCCCCAGCCCCACTGTCACCTCAGCCGCGCTAGTCACCTATGTAGCTGGTCGCTGGCCTGGTTTGTGGCATAAATATGCCAAAGTGCTTGTGCTGTGTGCACGCAAATGAACTAAAAGCCTTCAAAGGATATTCGCTGTTACCGCCCTAGTGACAACCACAATTCCTCGCAGCTGCAATGCCCTAATAAACCACATCCTTTTAAAGTTGGAATAAATATGTAGACTAGCATGCTTTACACCAAATATTAGCAGTTAAGGTAAAATGTCATTAGCTTATTTACTCAAAATATTAAACGTAAAAGAAAACTAGTCAGAAAGTTGCAGATGGACCTAGCCGACTGTGTAATACTCACTGACAGTACACAGTACTTACTCATTTTCGAAAAAAAGTTTCAGAAATGCAAATTTACAATTTTAATCGATTGTGGTTGTCAAAATTAGTATAAAAACAACATTGAAACCGATTCTGAGGGGGTCAAATTGAACCGATTTTCACGTCTGATGGCATTTTTTCATGGTTTGGCCTCTAGATTGATTCTGCATTTAAAATATATACATTATTGAAAATAAATTTTTTGTATTTTTTGGGGAAAAAAGCATGTACCCCCCCCCCTTACTCATTTTGGAAAAATTTTTTTTTTAAAATTTAGAATCTGGAATTTCTATTTTTAATCGATTGTGGTGGTCACAATTAGTATAAAAAACAACATTAAAATCGATTCTGAGGGGGACAAATTTTTTGTCAAAAATCATGCAAAAATTTACAAAAATTTTGACATGTAAAGCTGTCGGATCCATAGCTCCCATATTTCAAACGCCCATAACTTCGTCAAAACTGACCCGATTTTAATGGTTGATGGCATTTTTTTCATGGCTTATCGTCTAGATTGATTCTGCATTTAAATTATATGCATTATTGAAAATACATTTTTTTCCAATTTTTTGACAAAAAAGCATGTACCCCCCCCTTACTCATTTTGGAAAAATTTTTTTTTCAAAATTTTGAATCTGGAATTTCTATTTTTAATCGATTGTGGTGGTCACAATTAGTAAAAAAATCAACATTAAAACCGATTCTGAGGGGGTCAAATTTTTTGTCGAAAATCATGCAAAAATTGACAAAAATTTTGACATGTAAAGCTGTCGGATCCATAGCTCCCATATTTCAAACGCCCATAACTTCGTCAAAACTGACCCGATTTTAATGGTTGATGGCATTTTTTTCATGGCTTATCGTCTAGATTGATTCTGCATTTAAATTATATGCATTATTGAAAATAAATTTTTTTCCAATTTTTTGACAAAAAAGCATGTACCCCCCCCTTACTCATTTTGGAAAAATTTTTTTTTCAAAATTTTGAATCTGGAATTTCTATTTTTAATCGATTGTGGTGGTCACAATTAGTAAAAAAATCAACATTAAAACCGATTCTGAGGGGGTCAAATTTTTGTCAAAAATCATGCAAAAATTGACAAAAATTTGTGACATGTAAAGCTGTCGGATCCATAGCTCCCATATTTCAAACGCCCATAACTTCGTCAAAACTGACCCGATTTTAATGGTTGATGGCATTTTTTTCATGGCTTATCGTCTAGATTGATTCTGCATTTAAATTATATGCATTATTGAAAATAAATTTTTTTCCAATTTTTTGACAAAAAAGCATGTACCCCCCCCCTTACTCATTTTGGAAAAAATTTTTTTTTCAAAATTTAGAATCTGGAATTTCTATTTTTAATCGATTGTGGTGGTCACAATTAGTAAAAAAATCAACATTAAAACCGATTCTGAGGGGGTCAAATTTTTTGTAAAAAATCATGCAAAAATTTACAAAAATTTTGACATGTTAAGCTGTCGGATCCATAGCTCCCATATTTCAAACGCCCATAACTTCGTCAAAACTGACCCGATTTTAATGGTTGATGGCATTTTTTTCATGGCTTATCGTCTAGATTGATTCTGCATTTAAATTATATGCATTATTTGAAAATAAATTTTTTCCAATTTTTTGACAAAAAAGCATGTACCCCCTTACTAATTTTGGAAAAATTTTTTTTTCAAAATTTAGAATCCGGAATTTCTATTTTTTATCGATTGTGGTGGTCACAATTAGTAAAAAAATCAACATTAAAACCGATTCTGAGGGGGTCAAATTTTTTGTCAAAAATCATGCAAAAATTTATAAAAATTTTGACATGTAAAGCTGTCGGATCCATAGCTCCCATATTTCAAACGCCCATAACTTCGTCAAAACTGAACATTTTTTTCATGGTTTGTCTCTAGATTGATTGCAAATATGTACAAAAATGTTCATATGTGCATACATACATTTCCTTAAGTTTTTCATTTAAAGCGTAATGTACATTATGAGTTGCCTTGACTGAGTGTTAATTCTCTCGGCTGTGTTTTAAAAAGATAATTTTCAGATTTAAGCGGATTTTGTAGTTGGAAACTTTGGTGTTGAGGCTGCATAGTATTCGTTATTTCTTTGCAACGTGCGCACAAAACCCAAAACAATATTTCGAGTACGAGAGGCAAACGGCAGCGGCAGCGGCTTAGCCTGTCTCACCTTGCAGACAATTTTGTAGTAGAAAATATTGTCGCATTTTTCAATATGGGTGAGCCAGTTGCCTTCGCAGCACAAAAACTTGTTAAGTGTGTGGTTAGACATGTGTTGTGGGCGTGTGTGTGGCTGTACTGAGTGTGAAAAATTCAATTTGTTACACGCTTTATGTTGGCTTTGGCTGTTCATAACACGTCGTTAAAAGCTTAGTTGCATTTTTGTACAAAACAATTCTAAAAGCTTGGGGCATAAATTAATCGAGCTGCGCTTTTAGCCAGGCGACGGCTTAATCAGAATTTTCATTAAAATGAAAGCCACTCGAAAGTGGAGCTTAACTGGCGTAGTAACGGCTGAAGTTGCCGCGCGTTGCACTCAACTCAAACTGTACTGTTTAAGACAGGTAAATTCGAGGCGCCAACTTCGAATACTCGTACTTAGCCGTAATTTTGCAATTACGAATGCGCACTTAAGTTGAATTAAAAGCACATTAATTGTAGCATGCAACGTCGGCACCACGTTGCTGCTGTTGCTGCTATCTGTTGTGGCACCCGCAACAATTCTAAGGCAACTTGAAAAACAATTCCCGTTGCACAGGTAAATTTATAGCGTCTTAGATGCTGCTGGTGCTACTGCTGCTGCTGACTGGATTAAAAGTGGCCCACAGCTGGCTAATGAAATATTAAACTAAGTGGGCCGCTCTCTTGCCTCAGCGCGAAACTCGCGGCACTTTAAAGTGCATCAAGTTACATTAAGTTCAACGGAGCATCTCTCGAGCTGACCAAATTACAAATTGTTAGCCACGTCTTGGCTTCAGTTAAGTTGCCAATTCAAGTGGAGCCTTAAGCCGTAGCAGCTGAAGCTCAAGTTTTCTTATGACGCACTAAAAATGAAGACACTAAATGCAGCGCCACAAAAGAAGCGTCATTTTTGGTTATTGTTGCAGCCATTGCTGTAATGTGGCATGCAGCAGGAAACATCAGCATCATACACGCACTCACACATACACACACGCACATAGAAGTTACTTATACAATAGAAAAGAAAACAACTTGCTCGTGTGTGTAAAACTTTATTTTTACGACAAAGTGCAAGCAGCAAAGTTGTTAGCAAAAGACACAAGCTGAACCATAATAACAAAAAAGAAAGGAAGTAAGCATCTATTGGTCACGAGTGATTGACTAAGATATACCCTGTGATCTGCTGCAATCGCTGCTGCTGCCATATAATAATTTGATATATATAGATTGGAAAGCTGGACTCATAGGTAGAAAGCTAAGTTTGGAATTTATTCCAACAATCTTTCCTTTTTATTAAAATTTTTGAGATCGATAACTTTCATATAAAGCAAACTCGATTAGACCTTACAGTTAATGTTTTAGTAATTTTTAGGCGCTGCTACTTAATTTAACATTAACGGAAATCGGAAAGAAGGACTGGAAACTGCTGATGCTTATCAAAAAAAATATAAAGTTTAAAAGCTGGCTTAAGCCGTATTGTCTATCATTCCTTTGCAACCATTTTTGTAGCTACTGGGTATGCTACAAAACTGTAAGTCGCGGCAAGTTGTTGTTGCAAGTTGTTACAGTTGGATTTTAATTTTTAGCAGCGCCGTGCGGCAAGTGAACATGAGACAAAGTTTTAACTAAAAATTGCTACGCGGCAACTTTACTTTATATTGCTGAAGAAATTTGATTTTTATTCTTGGTGCGTCGCCAAGTCATTTCTGCTGCTGCTACACGTTGCGTATACGTAATGCGCCACACAAGGGATTCAATTACGATTGGCAGCAAAGCACAAAAACGAGGCGCGACCAATGGGTGTTGCAACTGGCAGTCGCGAGTAAGCCGATAATTATGTTTGCCACTGCGTGTGTCTGCCGTTTCTTCTTTTTAGTCTCTTGGCCTGTCCCCGCACTTCTAACTCTGCCTCTATGTCAAGTTTACTGCTAACATAATTGCGCACGTCATTAACACTGACACTACACACAATTTATGCAATTTGATGGCCCATGATTAATGCGTCGCCTGTCATGTTGCAACTTGAAGCAAATTTGTTTAACAAATGATCTGCGCAGTCGTTCAGTTTGTCTGCCACACCAAAAATTATGCAACGTTTTTTGGCTTGAACCAAAAGGCAGTGTGTTGCACAGTGGTGCCAAGGTCAACTGGAACGTGAGTGCTGGAAAAGTAAATGGTGAAAAATGTAGGCGAATTGTGGACACAGTGCTGTCAAGAACATCTGGAATAATTTTGGAAGAACTTGTAAAAGAGAAATCAAAGTTTGCTTAAAGCTGGGTAAATTTAGTATAAATACAACCAGCTGTGATTATTTATTAGATATGAAACTGTAACTGTGCAGTAAAAGTGATCATTTAATATTGGTTAATTTCTATAAAGCAAATATTGGTAGTAAATTAGCTGTTTGAATACTGTTTTGTCATAAATCTTACCTTTACGGTGTGTATATTCCTGAAGGTCATATATATTTTGTGTGTTACTTATCTATGTTTTCACACCTACACCAGTTTTATTGTTTACAATTGTTATAATAACTAATGTTTATTGTTTTTAACAGTAAGGCTTTATTACGCGTGAGCGGAAAATAAATACAAACCCAGTTTATGGTTGTCATTTGGATGTAAAATGTGTTTAATTGGGTATTACTTGTATATTAGATTGTGGAAAGCTTTAAATGCATTTAATTGTATGCTTTTAATATAGGTTTTATTTTATGTAGTGTAAAATGCCACATAAATTTCGGAGAATATTGATAAATAATTGCCCGTGAGATTAACTTATTATGATTTATTGAGATTGTTTAATTGAGATAAGTCAGTAATTTTACTGTCATAAGTTTTTAAATAATTTATAAATAAATTGTCCATACATATATATCATATATCATTACATTAATTCCACTGTTCACTGTTTTATCTATAAAATGTTTAAAATGCTTAAGTAGAGTGAACTTTTTATATAAAGTTATGCGGGGTCGTCTTGTCTTTGGGCCATGCCCTTGCGAAAATGTAAAGTTTGTCAAACTTTTGTTCTTAAAGTCAAAGGCGCACAATGTTGATGAATGAGCTGGAACTGTTTCATAAGACTTAAGGGACGCAGGCATGAAATAGAAAAATTCAGGCGGGCTCGGGAAAGCTGCAAGCGGGTTGCTGTGCAAGTGTTTTCATCAAGTTCCGTTCTTATCGCTAGGAAGGCGAAAATTAATGTGCACTCTACTTCCTTTGAGTGTAGTCGAAGAGAATTATAAGAGCTTGCGAGCATTTAAAAACGCATAAATGTGTTTTCCGGTACGCAGTGCGCACCCCCCGCCATCCGCACATAATGCCAAATTTATGAACTGGCTGGGGCAAGAGAAAAATTAATTGCCACAGTAAAACAGAAACTTCAAGTGCAAGGCACAACCCAACCCAAGCAAATTTGTTAGCTAGTCCCAGTCCGAGTCCAAACACAAACCCAAGGCACGAGCCCCAGCAAGTGTCAGCTGCAAACTATTAAAAAAGCATCATGAGATGGCAATGGAGGGAGTGTGGGCGGGATGTAGTACCGAAAAATACCTGAGAAACTGAAGCACGAGTTTTACGACCTGCATTTCCGCTTGCCACAAAGCAAAGCACAAGCCCGAACTGAAGCTGACTTCCTGTTGTGGACGCAGCAGCAGCCAGAGGAGGGACGCAGGTGTAGGTGGGGTCAGGGGGACGTTGCCTGGCAGCCGAAAATGCGGAAACGTCCATTTTATAGCGGAAATATATTCTTATGCGGAGACGCGGCGATGATTTATGTATGTTTTGGCATTACGTGCCACAGTAGCAGCAGCAGCAGTAGCAGCAGCAGCAGCAGCAACAGAAGCATTGCTTTGTGTGAGAATTTCGAATTAAATTCCTTGCCCCATGACGGCAGCTTATGAGAAGCAATAAAAAAAGTGTATGGAAACTTGCAACAGAAATGGGTCAGGCTCATACAAATGCTGCAATTATTTGCATGCGCGACTCTCAAGCATTTCTATTTACCCGACTCGCCTTTGTGGCAAGAGAAATGCGAAATGGAACAACATACTACGACTAGAAGTGCGTGTCTTTGCGGCGCCTCGGCTTGAATTCGGGTTAAGTGCGCCTTATATGCGTTTATGCTGACATTATTAGAAGACCGCCCGACCCGTCCCATCTGCCCGTAACTTGCTACTCTCGATTACAGTTGCAAAACTGCAACTTTTTCTGTGGAAGTTGAGAGCATGCGTGCCACAACAACTGCCACAGCAACTTTTATTTTGTGCAGCAATCAACAAAAATTAAAAAAAAAAAACAAAACGAAAAATTGCGCATGTAAAAGTTTTTGCAATTTCGCTGGCAAATTTTTTGTTTTTCTTTTTAAAGCCTATAAAATATTGGCAAATAATTAAAAAGTTTTCTGTGCTGGGCTAATGGAAATTGAAAAGTTTGTGCGACTCAATACAGCTGACGTTTTATAATTTGCTAAAAGTTTATCAAATTGGTGAAAAATGTAGAAATTAAATTTTTAATTTATTTCATTGTCAGATTTTAAAAAGCGGAATCTTTTTCTGACAGGTTGTAAACTCACAGCATTACCACTCTTGTAATCTGACAATTAGTACACCATGCTATTTTAATATATACGCATATAGCAATATATATATTTAATTTTGAACTTGTTTAGGTGTGTGCCATTTTTAAAATGTCGTATTCAGTTTGACCGTTTTTCAGTTTTACATGAGTTCAGTTAGAATGTAGCTTATCCTTGAAGATGACAAATCCAAATTATTATACATTTCACAATCCTTTCTTTTGTGCAAAATAGATTAACGTTGATTTATTACTAAGAAGCCATTAATAACTATTTCAATTAATTTCCATTTATTTAAACTGCAATTAATTACTTTAAAGCATTTACAGATATATAGATTCAGATACATTTAATATACACATTCTTTTACAAGTATATACGAATATTTAATGGCAAATGCCTGCAGCCAAATAATATAATGCATTGCATTTAATGAAATTTACGGGTCAACACCTCCCACGAGTACAAGCACACACACTCACACACACACGTATTGTGTAAACGTACTTAAACACATCCGCACATACACATACACGAAAGCTCGCCGCTTTCGCATTACACGTCATTTCACAGGCCAACGAATGCATTCCCGCATATTAAATACCCTTGCCGGGAAATTTATTTAATGCACAGCAATCTTCATTAAAAGATAAAGTTTTATCATTTCTGGCTGTGTGCTTTTCATGCTTTTGTATCGCATATATATGTCGTTTTCATAGAAGTGATCAATTGGATAATATGAATGAAAGTATCTAATAACAAATGAAATTGTTTAAAATTCGTTCAAATTTTTAAATTCGCAATCGTATAATTTAACTACAAAATAAAGTATTTAAATAACATTTTTTATTAGTTATGGAGAGTATTTAATCGTCGACGCCTCAAATATAATTATTCTCTTTATGTTTTTTTTTAGTGTCTCCCTTCTCTTACCATTCTGTTATTCTCTCTACCTCCTCCGCTGCCATTCCGCGTGCACATGCCTGTGTGCATTTTTAGCACTCACACTTGCGCTCGTATTCGCAATGCAAACACGAGTGCATAACATAAGCATTTATGGAGGCCATGGAGGAATGCGGCGAGTGCGACAGATAATTTTGTTGTTGGCGTCTGGCGATGCCAGTTGCCATTTACCGTTAACGCGTTAACGTTAACCGTTGCTTCTGCTCGCATTTGGCAATGCCTTTCTTTATTTATGCTTCTTTCAGTTTTTGTTTTTTCATATTTTTGCTGGCATCTGCACTGTGTTTGTTGCTGTGGCTGTCATTACGGTTGCCTGCGCTGCGACTTTGGTTTGCACATGAAATTTTATGACGAGTATTTCGCGTATTGTTCGCAGTTGACGTTGCCATTCCAGATAACGAAAACGCTGACAGCCAACAACTACAACAAGAACAGCACGACCAGCTGCATTCACGCAACTTCAACAAGCAGGCGACATTCCCATTCACGAAATACGTCGACTGCAGGTGCTAAAGGCATATATGTCCATATATGTGTGTATATGTATATGTAGAGACATATATATGTGCTTATTTGCATATTACGGTACTTCATAACTCTTAAATCGTTTTGGGTTAAAAAAAGTCTTTTGATAAACTCATGAATACATTTTAAAACCTTAAAATAGTTTTAAACAATGTTGCAGGACCGAAAATTCAGATTGACAAAAAATTTCGATAGGCTATGTTGGGCATAAATGTTTGTAAATATAAGGCTTTGTGCGGCTAAGTTGGGTTAAGTTACGACAACAACCCACATGTTTTTAATTTATGTTAGGCTAAGACTTCCTGCCCCTTACGGCGAACTCACTAATGGGTAGTTTAATATCCACTTTTACGAAGCCTCTCTGCATTTGGAGCCAATAACTATTCTGCTTGTGTATTTCAACAGTTCGATTAAATGTAAAAAAAAAAACAAAAAAATACATATTGACTTGCGAAAGTTTTAAAAGCTTTGCTTTAACACATATAAAATATATTTATTTCGAATTTCTTTCAATGTATGTTTGCTGCTCTTGATATACTATTGATGTTTTGAATGAGTACAAGTATTTAACTAACGCAACATACATTTTTAATCATAAGATATGTTTTTGGTTTTCCTCTCATACATTTTTAATGGTGCAACTATAAATGTTATCTCCTGCAAAAGGAAGTCAATTTATATTGAACATTTTTCATTCTTGAAATTTCTTGCATTTTCAACATTTTCCCTTAGGTCCGTGCATTAAATATAAGGAATGTTTAATTTGCTGTTGTACATAATGTAGCGCACTTTGCTGCAACATGACCATTTTGTTGCCAATAAAATTTCAACTTATTGTGCCGAGCATTAAATAAGGAAAGATGAAAGAAGAAGAGCTATGCACAAGTTTTGCTAGCCCTTGGCCTCTTGTCGCCCGTGCACATTCTCATGGGTCCTGTCCGTGCATCTTACTTTGTTTTTGTTCTTTTTTCTGGCACTTTGGGCATACAAGAAACTTTATTAAAAGGAATGCAAGAAATTTTTGCATCTATGCATCGCTCTGTTGCCCTTACCAGGGCTGGCGACGGGGTACGGGGAACGGGGGCAGGAATCCACATTTCCTTTTGTTGGTGTTGCAGTTGTTACTGCCGATGTTCAGATTGACATGAAACGGCAAAATGAAATTGCAATTTCTTGTGATAAATTTCAATGAAAAACCTGTCAGCCTACCCAGGCGCACAAACGAGTGAAGGGAAATATGAAAATGTGAGCCATGCAAAATGCAAATAATTTGAGTGCACTTTGTTGTTCAGTATGAATCAAAGCTGAGTGATTCATGTGGCATGTTGAAAACCCAGCCAGAAATTACTTACACAATGTCATTACAATATAACGAGATATATTGGCATATCTCATACATTCAAATACGGCCAATTAGACGGTAATTGCAATTTTACGCAAATTGGTTTTTCTCATTTTATTTATAGCCATAAGAG
This sequence comes from Drosophila robusta, assembly GCA_035043565.1. Taxonomy (NCBI): domain Eukaryota; kingdom Metazoa; phylum Arthropoda; class Insecta; order Diptera; family Drosophilidae; genus Drosophila; species Drosophila robusta. Next base: position 1,677,371 of record JAWNMW010000583.1, on the reverse strand, counting down.
TTTTGGTTATTATTTATCAATACAAACTATTGAACATTATTTTAATTTGTTTAAGTGTTCAATGTGATGTGTGCAAAAAATTTATATGTGAAAGAAAATTGAATAATTAACAAAATTCTTGCAAAGAAGACATTTTCGTGAATTATCGTTTATTGAAATTATTATTTTTTGTGGCTAAAAACAAAGAAAGTGCCATTTAACTAATTTAAAAGTCTGTTATTGTTCAAGCTTATTGATTGGCAGACCGCTGAAGAGCTACCACTACTTTTTCACCAAGTGGGAAAATTACTTTGTATGGAAAACATTCAATTATAAACTTTACATGTCATATGTGTTCAAACAACAGGAAAGTAAAGGGCTACATTGCCTACGTTTTCAAACGTTAGGCTGGCCTGCGGGAAATTGCAAGCTCCAACCTCAGCTAAAAGATACAAATTTCAATGTTGAAAAACTGTAAATGTTTTCTTTAAAAAGTAAAGTAAATAAATATACAACAATTTGCGTATTCAAAAAAAATTTTAATTCGTTTTGTTTTTGGAAAAAATGAAAAACTTAATAAAAATCAATGCAACAAATACAAACCTGTTTTCATTTTACCAAACCAAACAGATTATTGCTGCATACAACAGTAACATCCTCTGAGTGTGTGTGTGTGCGATTTTTGGGATACTCCCGGAGAATATGAGAAAAAAGGCTAAAATGGTTATGTGCAAATGAATGTTTTTTATAAGTACATATATACAAGTATACATATAACAGTCATGGGGTCGAATTAACCATGTTCCTCTGCCTGTCTCCGATGTCAAAGATAATACGAAGGAGATTACACAGTGAAAGAATTTTTCACAGATATATAAATAATTAAAATTTAAAAAGCTCAAAAAATGCAAAAGTGCGAAAAACGTTTGAAATTAATTTTCATAGAAAACTTGAAAAGTTGTTTCAACGACAATTTAATGGAAAACAAAAAATTTAATACTTCGGTTTTCAGAAATTTTCCACATTGTCAGTCACAACAAACAGTTTGATATTTTGTATAGCTTTATTATCATATAACAGCATGTTGCATAAATTGCAAAAATATTGCCAAATACTATTAAAAATCTTACTGACGCCAAGCATAAACGATAAATGGGCGTGCGATTTGAAGTGGTAACTTCCCTGCAGACTCCAATATAAAATGCAAAATATTAAAATTGTTGTTGCGTTGGAGCAACTTTTCAATGTGGCCTTTGGGGTTGCCAGCAAACTGCATTTAACTGGCAACTATTTGTGTGTGTGAGTGTGTGTGTGTTCGGCCATTTAAGTTGTTGTTAAAGTGAAATTCACTGTTGTGTGCACGCAATATGCAAATGCAAACTGAAATTGCAAACTGCAAGCTGCAAACTTCAATTGCCCAAACTGTCGTCTTGGCAAACTTGGCCCACAACTTTGGAATTTATATTTGAAACGCGCTGGCAATTGTGCAGCTGCAATTAATGAACCATTTACTAATGTGTTTGCAACTATATTGATTCCACATTTCGCCCCCAGCTACCGTCTTGGCCAATCACCATGATGGCCTCACGCTCAGTCTCGCCGAGCACAGCATCGTGCGCTACACGAACGAATCCCTCATTGTCCAGTGTCGCTGTCCCAGTGCGGATGTGAAGGTTCATTGGAAATCACCGAAAGGGGAAATAATACGCGAGCACAAAGGCCGCATACACATCGAGCAAACTGCACCAGGTGAGTCCAGGCGAAAAGCACCCAACAACCAATTGGACAAAGAACTCCAGCAGGCACATTTGTGCCATTATTTGTTTTTGTACAACTTTTTTGACCTCTGACTTCTTGGTTTAGAGGCCTTAATGCGTAATAGTTTGTAACTTGACCCTTTGACATAGACGCCGCAATTGTAGTGATATAAATAATTTTGAAAAATATATTTTTATTATAATTTATTATAATTCATAATTCGAACACACTGAATAATCGATATTATCTTTGAAGATCTCGTCATACAAAAATTAAGGTTTAAATGTATACGATTCATGATATATGCATTGTTTTATTTTTGCACGTATAAAGTACATCTACGATATCTTAATACTGTAAATCGAGCATACTATTTAACGGCGCATTTATCGATAAGTACATTCGCAGTCTTTAATCGATATTTTGCTGTTTCGTATGAAAAGATAATTAATCAGTTTGAGTTGGCTTAAATGCAGTTAAAGTTACAGTTACAAAACCGATTTATGCCACCTTAATGTTTGTTATAGGATCTCTTGTAGTCGAGCATTGTAAACTAGTGCACCCTTTCGTGTTTATTTTCATTTCATTTCGTTTTTTTTACTTTCTTTCGCCACTTCACAGAGCAATTGAAAATCGTTTTCGCACACATTTCACTGGCGGACAAGGGCAATTGGACCTGCGAGGCTGCTGAGGGTGGACTGCATAGTAAATCGTTCGATTTGATTGTGTACCGTAAGGATAGATATCAAACAACAACCAACAACCACATTCATTAATTTTTCATTGTATTCTCGCCATACGCAAACACACACACACACACACACCCACACACAAAAGAGAAAATTACATTCACCGAGAAGGAACTCGTATCGACCGCGAAAGAGGGTCAAAATGCGACAATCTTATGCGAGGTGAAGGGCGAACCGCAACCGAATATCACCTGGCATTTCAATGGACAGCCCATTAGTGTGGAGGGTGAGTAGGCAATCTTAATGAGCTTTGCGCAGCGCTCAGTTCACGTTCTTTCTGTTCAATATATTTGGACTTTTTGGGTCCGCTTGTTGCACCCGTTTATCATGTTTCTCTCATTTTGGCAGCAAACGCTCCCAAATTTCGCATCCTGGCCGATGGTTTGCTCATCAACAAGGTAACACAGAATGACACCGGCGAGTACACGTGCCGGGCATACCAAGTGAATTCGATTGCTTCCGATATGCAGGAGCGCACAGTTTTGATGAAAATCGAACGTGAGTGTGATTTATGATTTTTCAACTCATACAACAGAATGCACACTGGACAAAAAGTTGTTCAATAAATGAAAAACAAAAAAATACAAATAATAATACAAATAAAAAATGGGGTTGCACACCTATAGAATGAATTGGTAGAATTAATTTAAATAAATTTGATTTTTATAGAGGTATTAAAAAGATTAGGTTGAGTAAGGATTAACTGTTGAAAGTTCAATCGAAATAAAATGAATGCAATGAATATTTCATTTTAGTGTAAATCGCTTTTTAGGGCTTGTTTTCCAAAAAAGCGATAAATATGTAGGTTTAAGGGGAAAGTTGAATATGCTTAAACTCAAAGTTGTCTGTTAACCTTTAAGTTTGCAGTAGATACACTGTTTTAATTTAAATTTAAAAATCTTCAAATTTTCTTTTTTTATCCACATTTTAGTCAAGTAAGGATAGAGTTTTGATAGAAAGAAATTATTTTCTTTAAAGAAATTATTTCAAATTATTATAAAACTGTCTATTTTCAAAGTTATTTCAACTCACATGATTCGTTCAACATAAAGCTTTCGCATACATTAATATTCTATATTTGATGAATTCTCGACCCACTGTGCCATTGTACCATTGAATGGCAGGGAAATTACTTGAGCTGCTTTACAGGCGCCTCTAAAATTGGTGTGCGTTTTAGTATGCAGCGCACCGAGCGGCAAATAGTTTTTGAGCACGAAATATTTTAAAATGACATACGCTTAGTTCCCATATGTTTTATGCTGTGTGCGGGGGCGTGCTGGGGCGTGGCCACATATGCAGCTAATGACTTTACTTGCGCAAAGAATTGGCGGCCATTTTTGATTTATGTGGAACGCGCATGAGTTGTGCATATTTCATAGCATACTTTTCAGCGGCCCATGACAGGGGGATATTGCTTAATAAATGCTTAAAAATTCATAACCGAGTCTTTAATTGAATCACGATAGATAAGCCGCATTGGACATTTAAGCATCATTTGCTGCTGCAATACGCGTACATCAATGGCACAGCGAGCATTATGTGCGAGGCACAAGCGGAGCCGCCGGCTAGCTTTACCTGGTACCGCAAACAGAAACAGCTGGAGAGCAACGACAGGCTCTACACAATTGAGACGGAGAACTATTGGTCGCGCTTAACCATCCATGTACGGGATGCCAAGGCATTTTCCAGCTATGTCTGCCGAGCACACAATCATTTGGGCAGCATTGAGCGCACTACGCGCCTGGAAGAGGGCGTAAAGCCGCCGCCGCCGTTGGTATTTCAGCTGCGCGGCTACAACTCGAACACATTTGATGTGGATGTCAGTGTGCCGAGAGATAAGGATCAGCGCGGACCAATGGATGTGAATGGCTTTCGCATCGAGTACATGACGGAGCTGGAATTCAAAACGGATGCGGGCAAATGGACGAATGCCAAGCGCAAGGATTTCCCATTTGAAGATGGTAAGAGGGTGGCAGCTGCACCAGCTTGATGTCATTATTCAACTATAGCCTTTCCATTTCTCTGCGACAGGTGCCAATTTTCTCATAACGAACCTGGAGCCGGCTACACTCTACCTGATACGCGCCGCCTCGCGTAATCTGGCCGGTTTCAGTGACTACACCAAAGTGGAAAAATGCAGGACTCTATCCCTGGAGCCACGTGCCTCCGCCGTAGCACTGTTGCCGCCCATCTATCAGCTGCTGTCTGCAGTGCTATTGCCACTGTTGCTGCGGCATTGCCACTGAACTCTTACAGTTCTGTGAGCGGACGTGACCCCAATTCCATGTGCTTTGTCTAGCTTTAAGGCGTCGCCGCGTTAACCTCTTTAGTGTCTGATTTGCTATTCGATTGCTGCTCGTGTATTGTAACGTGTACTAATTAATGTTCTAAGTTGTTAATATAATCACTCTTAAGCTTAAGTTTGTAAGGAGTTTTGTTTCGTTTAACTTAAGTTTTGTGCAAGCCCAGCAAATTAGTGCAAATTTTTAGCTAAACATTCGAAATTCGATATTTACACTTAAAGACATTTAAAAGCGCGCTTAGTGCTTAGTTTGTACTAGCTGAAAATGAAAAGTTTAGCTTTATAAACGCAAAATATATTAGAGTATTATCCATAGACCTTGAGCTGCGTGCCTTAAGGCCAAACGCGAGTTAATTGAAAGCCATATATGTTAACTAAATGATTAAAATACTCATTCCTACAATCAAGTAATTCTTATAAAAACAATTTTACAAATCTTTTTCATCGACAATTGAAATACTTACTCGAAAAAATAAATATTGTAAAAAATCTTTGCATTTATTTATCATATCCATAATGAAACCTAACCAACTGAAATATTAACTATACCTCCTGTTTACAAATCCTGTTCAAAGATAAATCCTCTTAAAAATCATGTACTAAAGAATATTATACAGGACCCCAACAAAAACACTTGAAATGTTTTTATAAAGCACTTTACAACACTCGAAAAAAATTAAATAATTAAATTTATCAAACATAAATACAGAAAAAAAGTAAATAAATAGAATACAAAATCAGTCCATTAATCTGAAAAAAACCTAGTGAAAATACAAACAGAAGTATAACTACAACAATGCGCTGCATACGCGTATGCATCGTACATTTATTAAACAACCCCAATTTAAACAGAATGGTAAAAAATTCAATTTTATCAATATTATGTCTCAAGTGAAATTGTTGCCAATATTAAATGTTTTGTGGTTTCTGTGTGCCAACTGTGGAAAATATAAATAAAAGTAAATATAATAATTGAAATTGTAGTTGAAGTTTTTTCTTGAAATTTAATCTCACTGAGGGCAGGTGAATCAGAGAAACACAACCTCTTTATTTTTCTATGTGAATAAACTTTATTTTCCAGTTTTTTTTATAATATACCACCTTGTATATATTTTATATATTGTTGCATTTTTATTTTATTTATTTATTGTAAACAGTCGACAATGAAAGTAATTGAGTACAAACAAAAATTAATGCATATATAAATATTTAAAGCTAAATGACACGATAACTCGATTTTAATTGACCGTCCGGCCAGCGATGACTCCCAATAAAAGCTTATTGTTGTCAGTGACGTTATTACAACCTAAACGGCTAAAATAGAAAGCGTTAGTAGGAAATATAACCTTCAATGTAAAACTATTCTAAAGTTTATTCAACTGGACCTTTAATTCAATACGTTTGCTCCATCTAAATGTGCCAATTTGTAATTTTCAGTCAATTTGATTTTCTTTGCAAATTCATGTCCTTTCATAAAGTAAAACGTAAAAGCAAATTGCCGACCCCAGTCAAAAACATAAATTGGCAAACATGTGAACATTTGAAACAATTCACTGAATATTATATATGGCTCCGACTCTCAAAGAGTTGGCAGCTGTCAGAAGGCAATGGGAATAAATTAATTTTAGTATACCTGCTTCAGTAGCTGGAAAAATCACAAAGTAAGCGTCGACCTGTCAAATGGAGCTGAACAGGCGTCAGGTTAGGTATTGAAATAGATGAGGGAAGTTGAGAGTCGGAGCTGTTTGGCATGCATATAAATTTTACTTAAGCAACACAATGGGTAAGTTTGATTAACTGATTGTTAACTGGCCTTCGAAGTTAATAAATAGATTTTTATCACATCGGTAAATGATTTATCATATTTAGATGCCGCTCGCGCGTATACAAAATATTTGAATGCACGAATTCGCGTGCAACAATTAAATAACTTACCCGCCGTACGCCATAACGCGCTTGTACGGATCAGAAGCCGTCCTCGGCTGCCCGCTGGTGGACGGTTCACTCCGTCCGTCGCATCGATGGCCCTTTCATGCATCCGCATACCCATCCAGCAAAGGGATGAAGAGGAGACTAGAAGATGTCCATGCGAGGATCCTGTACCTGTACCCGAGTGCCCAGAAAACCGAATCAAAGAGAAAAGGTAGGGAGCGACAAGGAAAAAAGAAGCTTAAGTGTCAAGAGAAAGAAAAGAGAGCCTGGAAGTTTGAATGCAAATGCAAAAATCCTGTTATAGTTGTGCCGTCAAGGCGATTTCAATATGAGCGGAAGAAAGCAAGGAACCCAGCGAAAAAAATATAATTCCATATATCAAACCGTCGTCGGAATCTATAAAAAAGTCCCGATCGAAGCAAAATGTGGAGATTCAGAACTGTTCCCCTGTGACAAGTCCATCGTCTGAAACACGTAAGTGCGATCGACGCCGCTCTAAGGAAAAAATAACAATCACGAAAACTCAATCAAATGAAAAAGAAGTGAAGTGTGTTACCAAGTGTACCGAATGCGAAAAGATTCCAGAGATCACCAACGAATTGTGCACTCTGAAGAGGAATCTGCAGCAGCAGGTGGCACAGGAAGTCCGGCAGAAGGAGCAATTAAATGCGATGAACGATCAATTGAAACAGCTTTGCTGCACCGTCAAATCGCTGGATGAGAAGTGCAAAGACTTGGAGAATGAGACGGAAAAGCTGATTAAAGAACGACCTAAAGCGAAGTGCGAATGTCTAAAAAATACTCCAGCTAAATGTGTCCATCATAAAGATCAAATCGAAATGGAGCGCAGACCTTCGAGTCTTTGTGAGTTCTGTAAAAACAAGAATCTCCCCGTCATTAACTCCATGCAATATGCACTGTTCAAAATGATGGGCAGGCGCTGTTTCCAAGACATTGCACTGTCGATCCTGCTACGGGCGGACAACGTCTACCATGTGAATGTGAGGGATCTAAAAACTGGTGGCGTGCTGGGCTGTTTGCTGGTCAGCGATGCCGGCATCAGGGAGGCCAACTGCCTGGGCCTGTTCCAGGAGATACTCACGTTCTGTGTGACCGATGTGCGCAACACGATCACTGATAAAGCTGCCATCTTTGGCGGCATCAATTTTGAGTTCGTACAAAATCAGCGTTTGACCGGGGGGAATGCATTGGCACTAAAGTCCCAATCGCTTCCCAGTAGTGAGTGGCTGTCCGAGGAGGCGGACGAATTGGAAGTATGCTCTTCCCATGCAGAGGCCATCCAAGTTGAATCCGAGACATTACCTGTCGCCTCATCATGCGAAATAAGTAAGCCACAGGTGGAGGACAAACCTAAAAAAAAAAAGCCGAAGATGACCACGTCGCAGATAATGAACGAAATTAAAAGCTACGATAGTGATCTTGTGCTGTCGGACACTGAGATTGATCATCCGATACGGCACATCCAAATCGCCTCGATATTGGACTCCTGCTCAGACTTTGAATATAGCGATGATGAATTTCACTGATCTTAATCCTAAACTCAACTAAAGGCTAAAAACTTCTCCATCTTTCAGAAAACAAATTCGTAGTAAATTCCAAATTTTAATGTGTTGTATCAAGTTTTTTGCATCTCTTTAATAAATGAGAATTTTTTTAATAGGATAGTTTTGGGAAGCCAGGAAAATCGCAAGCTGTGGTCAATGCTAATTTAATTAACTTAACGAACAACAAGGTTTGCATAAAGGTGGCTGTCATAAATTGCTTTTTCGTAGCTGTTTCGACCTATTGAGGAGGCGGACTCATTTTTCCAAGTCAGATATATAAAATTTCGAAGGCCCCTTTTATTAAAATATATTTTTATTGATATCAGGTAAATTCGTAACTTCATAATGATTATTTCAGTTAGTTTCATAGCATTAGTTATTTTTGGTCCTTGGTTAAAATTCTGTATCCAATTTGCATAGAGCTTAAATTACAAATTGAGTTAATGTATTTTTGACTTCATTACCCAAACTGACTGAATAAATAATTTTATGAATGGAAACATAATTTTGCTCCATAACCGAACGTCAAGTTCTCGTTCTCTTGTCTTATTTACTGTTAAGATTTTACGGCCGACGTATCGGAGTACCTCAAAGATACAATACTATGCAAGCGGAATCAAAGCATACGGTTTGCGCCCGGCACGAAATCCATTTTAGGGCCTGCATTTGTGCAACGTTCCGAAACCGAAGCGACCGCTGTTGCCAGTGGAGCCGTCAAACCGCATGTCAAACGGTTTATTTTGGCAAATGGAGGTTTGTCAATCAGCCGCGTTGCCGTATCTATGTGTCCGCGATGGCCTCAGCTGTGGGCGGCCCGGGGGATCCGTTGTAACCAGCAGCTGGTGCTGCCAAACGTCTGGGCCCGCGCTGACAGCCGCATAAATCAGATGAATGGCAAACAGCGCCGATGCGACTGCGGACGGCGATGCGGCAGCAGATACCGAAAAATGACAACGACAGCCGCCATATTGCGGGCCGTGGCCCCAACTGACTTTTATTGCCCAACCGCGCGTTAAATACTATTTTTCGGTGTACACAATTCTATTTGAGCGTCATCAGGCATCAGGCATTAGCATTTGGTATTAGCATTAGCGCATCGGGCATCATGGTGTTTGGGCCAACAAAAAGCCGGCAGCAGTTTGCATGGAGTCGCTGACATTTGTGTAATTGTTTTGCATGGTCATGGTATTGCGTTGCTGCCACAAAATGAGGCAGCCATTTGTTGAACCGGGCAGACATCACTCAACAATCAACAATCAACCATCTACAGTCAACATTCAACTGCCAAAGCCAAAGCGTATAATGAGCCCATGTCCGTGGAAACCATGCGGGCCACATTCTTGCAACTGTTATTTAAACGCAAATTGGCGCCATGGAACTCTTTAAGGCAAACTAAACCGGTCGACAAAAAATTCGTCTTTTTTCTGGGCCAAATGGCGTTAGTTGGGCCATTGCTTTTAGCCTGAATCAATGGCGTTCGCTTTTGTTGCATTCCCTTCTTACATATATGGCTAAAAAAGGGTGTAATAAAATTGTGCAAAAGAATGTAATGAACAGTAAAAGCCATATTCCAAGATGTAAAGTAAAGAAACTTGTCTGGCTTTATCCGGCTTTTACCGGTATATGTGTTTCACTTTCTATTAAAATTTAGACAACTAATTGAAAAATGTTCAACCTGGAACTGTCTATAACTCAACTATAACTTCTCCCGCTAGCTAACTAAATCATTGAGCATTAAAAGACTTTCATTTATATTTGTATATATAATTTTTCGTGAAAGAGCATATAGCTTATGTCATCAACATCATCAGAAATAACAACCAAGAGATCTATCTGTTTGTTTACATTTATCTCTAATTGTTATCAAACGATCAAATGAGATTTTAAATAAAATGCAGCGTATCTCACAGTCGATCAATGTTAAGCTGAACACTCTCACTGGCACTTCCCCATTTTTTGTTCGGCCTGGCCGCATCTCTCAGCGACATTGGAAACTGCAGCTGCCATTTCAGCAGTTGTTCGAGTTTATTAAGCCAATGCCAGTTTTATGTCAGCGTGAGCTTTTTTGCGCTCTCTCTTCATTCGCCTTATCGATGGCACATATGCATATGGAACACAAACATGTGTGGATGCTGCATGCAGACGCCAGAGATGCGGCTTTAAATTTGGCCAAATAGTTTTAGACAAAATCGATATGGTTTCTGATTTTGAGTTGGCAATAAAACATTTATTGGATTTTCCTGATTCCCAGAGCCACTGGCTGGCCAGTGAGAACAGTTGCAGCTCGACATTTTGATATTAACTCAACTGGAAGCGGCTGTTCCCGCATCTACAGAAGAGAGAGAAAAAGGTCGCAGTTCAGATGAAGGGATGCTGTTTCCACTGCAGCAAATGGGGCGCGATCAAAAAGAATATTTCATTAAGCTAAAAAAAATTAAAAATTAACTAACATAAGTGTAGGCGTGGATATTACATATGTTAGCATATAGATGTTGTGATTTGTAATTAAACTGCGTCGTTGAGCATTTAGATCAAACTAAGCTCAACATTTGCTGGCATGAGAACACTCATCTTTAAGAGCTTTTCAACTAAACTAATTTAATTGGCGCTCTGTGTATTTCATAAGCGCTTTGAGAAATGAGCACCAACACGCCCCAGTTCCAAAAAAGGCTCTAAATAAAAGCTGTTTAAAATGTGCACCGGGGAGTACACACCACACACACACACAATATGCACACACGCCCAGCTTAGGCTAAACTTTTAGTCAAAAACCAAGCCAACCAACAACTAACAAATACAACAAAAAGTTCTTTCCCGCTTCATTCCCTCTCTTTTGGTTAGAATGAGGGAGCGAGAGAGAGAGAGAGAGGGAATGAGAGCGAGAGAGCTACTCGGCTAGTTCAGCAGGCAGCATAATTAATTGCGGTAATTAGTGTGTTGGCAACAAACAGCAAACACACGGAACACAAGAATAGCAACAAAACCAATAACACTTCCGTAGCTCCATAAGCTAAACTTAAAGATACCTCTGTGCACAGACAATATATACACTTTAAGGTAAAGACTATCTAAATGCTTATGAAAAACTGTTAAAAACAATAAATTAAAACCATTTGACTTTCAATTTTAAATAATTAATTGAAACCATTTAAGCTACAATTACAATAATGTATTAAAACAAACAAAAAACGGTTTATTAAAAGAAATTAAATATTTATTTCATATAAGAAACGTTTCAACATTGAAAGTAAGCCGACAGCACTTTTATTGTATGCAATTAAATCGTTACCACAAACAATCAAAATAAATTCATTTTTCAATTAAATTGATCGAATTAAGAAATTTAATTTGCATCAAAAGTTTTACTTGTATGTGACAGCAGATTGAAATGTGCTTCATTGTATTTAAAACTGAATCAATTTATTAATATATCAGAGTTATTATAATTTATCGTTTTGCTGCAGAGGGAATGGTAATATCCATAATTTCGTGGTTCCAGGGTATAACAAGAGTAAGAATAGAAGGTTGGGGTCACAACAAAAGCCGAACAGTGAAAAGAATGGGGATACGTTGGGCTAGAACTTTGAACCGGTAACAGAATTTTCCATTGCAGCCCGCGCATTTACTTTACAGAAGATTTGTGGGCCACACAACCTCGCTGGCATATTAGTTCTGACCAACTTTTATTTACGGCTCGGGCGCAACTGTTGACTGTTGTTGAGAGGCCCGCGGCGCTAATTTAGTTTGCTCTTTCATTGCTGTTCATTGCCACGGTGCTGGCATCATTAGAAATCTCAAAATGATTTTATGGCTAAGCAAACAGACAGAACGAGAACGGTTAAGACATGTACAGGGGCAGAGACAACGCATACTTCCAGATAAATCACAGTTGCGGAAAAGGAGTAGCAACAGCTGCCGCAGTTGCTAAGACTTTTGCGGTATTTCCCCCGTTGCTGTCGGTTGTTGGTTCAGCTTGTCAAGAGACAGAGACCGAGACGGAGAGTAAGGGAGAAAGTCAAAGACTTTTTGCAGCTAGCTTTAATTGGTCACTTGGCGCGCGCACAAAAACAATTTAATTTTCGCCATTTTCTTATTATCTCGATTTTGCACGCCAGCTTGAGTCAAGCTATCTCACTCGCTCTCTATATAATGTTGGGTGTGTCGAGTGCTGCCATATCTGCGATAGACTTAACCAGGACGTTGGCCACTGCTCGCCATCCTCCATGTTCAGGTTCTCATGCAGCTTCAGGCGCAGCCGTTTATGTAATTAAGCGTTGCATACTTTTCCGCGTCATGCTTTTTAATCAGCTGCCAGTAAAGCATGGAATGTGTGTGTGTGTGTGTGTGTGTCCGTTGGCTACTCTACAGATCTCTGTTACCAACGTCTGTTGTGTGTTATTACCGCAGCAGCCATTAAATCTTTTGTGTGTAATTAAAAAAATTACAATTTAATGCTTTGTAAATAGCTCAGCGTTCATTTATTGACATGGCCGCAGTCCCAAAGTGCTCAAAGCAACGACCAAGAAGTGAAAAGTAAGCGGAAACAGCGCGCATAACTGTTTATCTGTTGGAAAGAAAATAAGTTGAATAAATGGACTTTGATAACTGATGCTCTATGATGGCCTCTGCCGCCCACGGAATTGTCGCTGTCCTGGGTCACTCGATATGTATATTGTTTTCTCAACAGCAATAATACTAATTGGCGCAAAGTATAATTTGTTGGAAAATACTAATTAAATTTTAAAGTATTTGCAATTAAGCTTCAATATTCATGATAATTATTAACTAATGAATATGTATATGGAACTCAACCTTATCATGCTTATTTATTAAAATATTTAAACAAATTTTTTCGCTTAAGTATTTTTATTAAGAGCCAAAACTAGATGTCGTCGAACATTATACTCTTTAAAAAATAATTCAATTCAATTTAATTTCAAAAATGTTTAACATTAGCAGTGTCGACGCCCTCTTAATAATAAAGATTTTTATTTATTTTTGCTTCTTACTTTACTGAACGTTTTTGTCTGCCAATTTTAAATTACGATCAAATATTTATTCTCAGCTTTAAAAAATTTTCAAAAAGGTATTTCCGTGAAATTCGTTGCTAAAATTTTTATAAATGCCTTTTTTTACTTATTCAGCTAGCAAAATAAAATGATTAAAAAACGAACATTATATTTTAAACAAAACAATTCGATTGCAGCGCAAGAAAAACGAAGTAAAAATTATATAGCATGCTTTCGGGCTGAACATTCCATGAACAGCACACTCACACACACACATGTGTGTAGAAATGTTTGTACACATTTGGCAAATCAGAAACAAGCACAAATATTGTACAAACAATTCTCATTCGCAATGCTACTTAGCAAACCAAATGGCAAAACATGCATGAAAATTGAAAATTATGTACAAAATGCACTCAGCGGCAACAAAGCAGCAATATGCAAAAAAAATACAATGTGCTTTTAGATGTGTGTGTGTGTGTGTGTGCCAATGGAGTGCTACACGCCATTTGTTGTGCCTGTTTGCCGCGCTAGGGTTTTGTCAACGCACTGAAGTGCGACAGCTGTGTGCAGGTGTGTGTGTGTGTGTGTGTGTGCGGAACTGTGTGTTGTGGAAATATAAGCAAGCTACCTTTGGCAGCAACTCAGGCAACGTGAAGCCAGCCACTTCATATTGTAAATTTGGTAGCAAATATTTTTGCGTTTTGCCAGGATTTCCGCAATGGGCCCCGAGCAACCTGCCACTGTGTGGGTGTGAGTAACGGTTTATTGTATTTCCCGCTGCTGTTGCAGCAAGTGTGGTCGCAAGTGTCGCTGATGCTGTTGCTCTCGCTGTGCTGTGCACCTTGGCACCTGTTTGCATTTGGCTTTCTTTGCATGCAGCTTCTGCTTTTGTATTCAGCTTAATGTAATTGTCGCTATTGCGTTTGTCTGATTGCATCCGCTGTCAGCACTCTCCACAGTAGAATTGTGTCGCAGTTGCCATTTTGGCACTTACAAGTGGTGAACTTTATGAGTGAGAGAACCTTTGTACAGCATGAAAGCTCAACTAGCCACAAATAAATGGATAAGTGACACTTTTCAACTATTTGAGAATTTCTTCCGAATCAATTGCCTGGTATAAAACATTTATCTTATTGGTTTTAAATATATATTACCTCGTTTCACCACAGTATCAGTGTATTTTTACATAGTAATATTTCAAGTGTACTAAACAATCTCGTAAAATACAAGTAAATTGTAAATAAAATGAAAATGCATGTAAACATTTTTTTGTACACATTCATATTTTTGAGATAAACTTATTCTTATGTCATTGATGCATTCGTTGGCATTTTATATATATTTGATGACAGTAGAAAGGTTTCTTTGCAGATACCTCCTGTTTAGTAAATATTTCAAAGCATTTTCTCAATTTATTTACGGCTCTCTTTATAAACTAAACTCTATCATCAAGATAAAACTAGCCTAGTGAATACAGGGCAAGCCGTTGCTGTACACCGACATAGCAGTAAAATTTGGGCTAATAAAAATGCAGAGTTTACCTAATGTCGATGGCCAGGTGTTGTTGCCGACTGGCAAACAGATAATGGCATAGAGGCTTATGCCAGGGCTCACAGCGTATTTGTTTGTTTTCGTGCGGCTGGCAGCTCAATTACAGCCAACAGTTAACAGGTTGCTGAAATAGACACTCCCCCACCCCTGTCTGTCCCACTAACAATATTTGATATCTATTTTGGTTTGGTTTGGCATTATCATTGTTTTAAGCATTTTACGGGACATGCTAACAACCGGCGCCATTATGTATGCTACACTATTTGCACAGCCACCAGACGAGTCCTTGCAAGGACGTGCTACAGACGGGGACAGGAGGTGTCAGAGTCTGTTGCCGTTGCTTTTGCCTTTGCTGCTGCTCTCGCTGCTTGCTGCCATTTTGTTGATTTTATTGTTTAGTTAGCTGTAGGTGTAAGTTTCACTCTTATTTTGAGCGCTTGTTAGCAACTGCAGCCAGTTTATTTGGTTAGTCGTGTACATTTTGCCGTCCCGTTGTCCCGTTGTCCGGCGCTTACCCTTGCATTGTTTGGCTTTCAGCTCTGTCTGTCATTTTATGAGTTTGCCTTTTATGTGATGTGACGCTTTCTAATGACAGCTCAACTTTTTTGTTGGCTATGTCAAAGCGAAAGTTTTTCCAAGTTGTTTAATTTGCATACTGCATGACAATGACACTGGCTGAAAGTTGGAGCGAAACAGCCAGAGTAATCAGATCTTTAAATGGTATTCTCTAACATGCAATCAAAGAAACATTTAATTACTGAGGTAATTGTCGGGTACAACCGCTTGCGCAATACTCAATTCACTGTATTTATTTATGTATTTTTTTTAAAAAATATGAAATGTAAATTCCTTAGATTTAGTGCCCTCATTGAGTTCATGAAATCAAAAATAAAGCTCAAAGTTGATTTTTTTTTGCCATTTGTAAACAGATTATTAAAAATAAAAGCTTTCATTGGAAATCAATGTTATGCCTTTATTAATTTGCAACACTCGCAAGTTGCCATTTTCTATAATTTTTGAGTCGTTTAAATATTAGCTAAAACAATAGCATGGATAAATCAAGGTACTTAAACTTAAGCAATCTTTTCACATCCACTCTTTAAGAACTCTTACAGATATCTCCTTTTGTCACTATCGCTAACTCACTGATCGTTGTTGATCAGCATATTATGCCATTCCCACATTCATGTATGCGGATTTCTTAAATATGTTCTTTCTCCCTCCCGCTAAATACAGCAAATGTTGATTCACTCTCCCTTTTAAATTGTGGCTAAGTGCCATTTTCAGCTAGTGTCATTGCAGCTTGAGCAGCTACTCGGGAGCTTGCCTGTTGCTCCATCAGCTGCACATTTATCAAGGGTCTGTCGTTGGCTCCTTTGACAGCCCAAAATGCATTTGCCAGCGTGCATTAATCACACGCAAAATTACGACGCCCGTTTGATGGGCAACAAATCGGGCGCAAATTCACGCAAACATTGGCGCCGTCTCAGCTGCATTCGAGATCTGCATGCCGAACGTGGCGCGTCCCACAAATCAGTTTGCTTCAGCAGCAGCTCGCTCTGCTCCTGATCCCGTCCCCGAACCGCCTTCTGCTCGTTGCCAGTTGCCACTGCTGTCCTCAATCTCGTCAGCGTGCCTGGCAATCTGGCCGACTGGTCTGGCAGTCTCGCAGTTTTGGCTGCTTGGCTTTGCTGCTACGCAGCTGCCTCATTATGTGCGCCAGTTGTCGCTGCTGCTGATGCTGCCTCTGCTGCCTCTGCTGTAAGTTCGCTTCCAGAGCACACAAATCTCCCCTTAAGTAATTTACTGCCAACTGCTGCTGTTGTTGTTGCTTTTGCTTTTGCTGTTGCTGCTGCAAAGTGCACTTTGCTATTTTTCAAATCGCAAAACGCAGACAACAACAACAAGTTGTATTCACTAGTGTATTTAGCCTGTCTACTGCATACCCTGTCAACGGTATCTCAAAATTTGTAAATACACAATACATCTTGAACATTTTGACTAGACTGACTTTCTGTTGAGCAAAGGTCGAATCTGCGCAATTTTAGCCAACAAGAAATTGTTTATGCGAAAGCTGCTCATTTCGCCAGTCAACTCCCATTGAAGATGCGATACTAGTAAAGATCTAAGAATTTAATACGAATATCGAATCTATTGACAGAAAAATGTATATTTCTATCTTGATGAGAAATTGAATTAGTTAGGGCAATTATGAGTTTACTTGGTAAATTCGGAGTAGATTTTTTCTATGTCATATTTTTATATATTTATATATTAGTCTTTAGTAAGAGATCAGCTTTTAAGAGAAGTGCTTTTCAGTATTCCAGCTATATGAAGTATACATAATTTTTTTATACATTTGTTTCTCGTTCAAATGGAATTCATTTCTTATATATCCTCTCTCCGTTATCTCCGTTTGCTCTAAGATAATATAGTTAACTAATCTATCTTCAGCTACAGTTCAGAGAAGAATCTTGATGCTGTTCACAAGGGCACAATTGTTAGATACTCTGTTTAAATGCCCAATTCTGAATGCACATAGGGTAGTGCAGGAACAAAGGCAATAGTTGGCTGACTTCTGGCTGTGCTTGAAGTTGAAATTGAAATTGAATTGCGATTGATATTGATTGGCTGCGTGACAACTCGGCCAAATCATGTGCAGTCAGCAAACTCTCCAGCTGGGAATTTTGCAGGCACACCAACGTCTTGTAACTTTCGCTTATTGTTGTGTCTGTGTGTGTGCGTGCGACTATATATAGAGTATATGGGATTATGAGCAGCCCGGAGAGTATCAGTCAGTTCCTACGGCATCGTCTCCATTTTGGCATTCGAGTGTGTGGCATGACTTGAAATCGAATTTCAGTTTTCGTTGTAAGTTGCCCTCAACGCTGCGCTGTGTATGCGTATGTGATGTGTGTGTGTGCATTGAAGTGTAGTTTGTGTATTGTTTAGTCAAGTGCAGCTGCTCGTGCAACTTGTTTATGTGCTGCACAAATAGAGTTTGGCAGCAAGCAAAACGTGTGGGGCAGCTAAATGGGAAAATCTTATTTAGTCGCAACAGTTCCTCCTTGCAGCAACCTTAATCAGCACTCGGCATTATAAATTGAGTGACCCACAACAACTAAAAAGTTGAGGTAAAGCTTTCAGATATACATTTGGAAAACCAGCCACGTACTCACTTATGTACTCACACAGGCTGTCACTGCACCGAGCACATGTTTATCAAACGGCATTTCCACAAATTTTCATTTTGCAGTACTAATAAAGAAGTTGTGGAGCTGAAAGCCTAATTAATGTGCTAGTCATTTTATTTATTCATTAAATCCATTTCTGATATCTCTGAACAGTAGACTAAACTAGAGATTCTCTATATATATTTTCATATAAATATTTTAAAACCCATTAAAGCTTTTAGAAGTTGAAATTCGAATACTTTAATGCACTCAAGCCCGCTTGGAACTTAAAGCTCTATTGATGGCCACCTCTTGTTATAAATTGAGTGTCCCAAACACAGGTTAAAGCTTTTGTAAATATTTTGAAAACAAGCCACACACTCAATTATTCATACACTTATTCACTCAGCCAGTCGCTCAGTCAACTGACCACAAAAAAAGCCACAAGTTTTTCCAAATGCATTTCAACAACTTTTCGTTTTACATTTTACATTTCCTTGCCATTTCGGTTTCGGCTTATATTTCCTTTAGTTTTCATTATACATTTTTGTTTTTTGTTTGCTTTTTGGTTTTGTGTGCAGCTCACGAAAACTGTTGAAAAATGTTTCGCCATGCAAATATTTGTAAATCAGGCGGAAACAAAATTACGAGCAACTTCCGGGTCGCATAAGCTGCGTCCGCCAAAACCATAAAAAAGTGTTGAACAGCGGCAGAGTTAAATGACCTCAAATGGGAGGCGGGCTAACGCCAAAGAATAAGTTTTACTAAATTTGTACATATTAATGCATATTTTCATATATTATTCTCTTTTATTTTTTAAAAACTACCAAAAATAAATATTCTTATGCAAATTCCTTAACGCAGTTGCTGCATATTTTCCCTATTCGCATTTACTAGCACATTTTGTGAAAGGTTGTGCAACCCCCCTCGCTCCACGCCCCAATTGTAATTGGCATGTGTGCTGCTGGTTTCGGACCTTACGCAACAACACTCAACTTGAATCGTTGGGGCGTGCGTTGCGATGACCGTTCGTATTTCTTCTGCCTCCCTTCCCTACGCCGTATTGAAATGTGCTGCTGCCCAGTGAACGAGTGCCTGGGCGTAGCTGCAGAGGAGGAGTTTCCCCATTTCCTTGCTTATTTGTTTGTTGTGGTTCTTGCGGCTGTTGGCGTTGATGTTTTCAACTTTGGCAGGTATCTGAACTTGAATGTATTTACTTACACTTTGCCTAAAACTATGGCTGTGTTTGTTCGCTCTGTGAGGATCAACAAATATATGCTGGTAAAAGAAACTTTTGGACACAACTAATTTATGCGGGTCAAACACATTGTAACTTTTTTTTGATTATAACGATAAATTAAAATCTACTTTATATTGGAAAATCGTCTGTAATATTAAAGGAAATACCTTTTTGCTCCCACAGTCGCTTAACGAATAGTCTGAAAATGTAGGTCAATTGAAAAATATTTGACCGTTGAGGAAGTGCGATTTTAATTTCTCCAAGAACCTAATGGACATGTGAGCTTTAAAGCTCAAGAGGTTCCTGTCCTTGCAGTGAGCTTTTCGTTT
Organism: Drosophila robusta; assembly: GCA_035043565.1. NCBI lineage: Eukaryota > Metazoa > Arthropoda > Insecta > Diptera > Drosophilidae > Drosophila > Drosophila robusta. The sequence goes on along the minus strand of JAWNMW010000583.1, from coordinate 1,657,781 downwards.
GCCCTGGTTGCCCTGTGATTTGTCAGCGCCATCTAGTGGGCAGGAGCTCTTACGAGCAAAGCTGTATTTTCCAACAGATGGCGACTGGTGATTCCCAAAAGCAGTGAAGTAAGCAACGAATTCTGGATACTCTATGTCTTAGTACATTTTAGCTATAATTTTGCCCGCAATTTAGGTTGAGATATGAATATACATGAAATCGGATCAATCAATTTAAATTGGGGCGGGTAATCTACGAAAATTCGTATCTCCCAGTTACCAAATTTGGTACGCGGCTGTTCTATCATAATTTGTGTGGCCTTGAGTTTAAAAACTGAAATATTAAGAAAAAAGCTTAATTATATCGATTGAAGTCAGAAGTACGCATAAAGCGTAACAGTTGCAGAGTATTAAAATGGCTGTCCGACCCATTGTGTGTTTAAAATTTAATTATTTTAAGCTGGCTACGTGGCCCAGAAAATGAGAGAACATTTGTAGAGTAGCTCGCTCTTATTTTCAATCGCTCAGATATGAGTGGGAGGTTTTTGTGGCCAGGGACCTTAAACTGGAATGCGCTGTTTGGAATTTGTGGGGGACGTTATGGATTCGGCACGGCATGCCACAATTGAATTAGAAAGTTTATCGCATGCAATTCATGTACACACACAAGGCGTAACGCGAATGCATTTTTAACAGCACCGCGGAACTGCTCTGCCTCGCTCCTCTCGCCTGCTGCTGCTACTGTTGTTCTTTGCGGGCTTTTGTGGCTTTAGTGCTTTTGGTTTTGGAATTTTTTCGTGCATTTCTAAGAAGCAGCGCAAACTTTTGCTTGCATTGCAAAGCACTTCACTTAACAAGGCGAAGTGTTTGTAGCTTTTCAAATTCGTTTGTTTCTTTCTTCTTGTTGTCCCTTCCTCTGCTAAATTGTGCGGGTTTCTCTCGTTAATGATACGCACACAAACGCCTGAAAGTATGCCACAAAGAGAACACACAGCCAATGTGATTTTAGCCGTTTTTAGCCAAACACTGGCTTTAATTAGCTGACACTAAGTGCTTTTTAAATCAATAAATGCCCCACACCGTCCATCGGTTCATAACTTCCCAAACGATTGCTTATCGCTGCAGTCGTGCTTAAACGCGTTTTAGCTTCATTAAAAACATTTTTATTGCGCATACGCCCCGTGCGACGGAATATTTGTTCACTGTCGACATACGGAAGCTTTTACCGCTATACGGGATCTTATCAGGCGTGTATCGCCATTAATACCCATTAAATGATGCAATTCCATCGCGTGCAATCAATTTTCAAGCTGCCTTCACTCAGCGTTAACACAAAAAAATGTTTTTTTTGTCCAAAATCGCCACATAAAAGATTCGCTTCTATAAGATAATCTGAGCGAAGCATATGACAAGACTATAGTCCTTCCAAAAAGGCGCTCGCTCGGTTTTTGTTTCCACTACGCTGCAGCTGTCTTAAACAGATTTCGGCTTTAACACCGCTTATTCGTACAATAGCCTTCGGCCTTATCTCGAAGCGTGGCAGCGGGGCAGCGGGGCAAGGCGCAAAAGGACTTGCAGTCAATAACTTCATAAGAGTCGTGGACGCCGCATTGTCATTATTTAATTATGCAAATTAAACCACAACGAAAAAGCCACATTAAAATTATGTTTTCAATTTGCTTTCCTTCTCTTCTTTTAGTGAAGCGCACAAAACAAAATGCAAAAAAGACCAAAGCAATATACATCCAAAAGACGCAGACAACTAACCGCATTAAAAAGTCAAGAATGTTGTTTCACAAAACCAGGAGACCACACAAAAATAAGCACACAAGCAAATTTACACAGTTAAACAATGGGGAAGAAGCAGCAAAAACTTGACAAAAAAATCATCTACCTATTTTCAACACTTAAAGTTCGGATTAATCTTGCAAAACTAGTTTGTGCCAATATTTATGAAGTTAAAGGGGCAAAGAATTATCTCAAACTTGTGTTTGTCTTTTCAATACTATTGCTCTATTTAATTCTATAAGATTTTAATTTGTCTCCAAGCTTTAATGTGTTTTCAAAGCTTTACCAAAAATGGTTAGATTAATGCAGCCAGCTTTTTTAATCAGCTTTATCCTATTTAGTTTTAAGCGTGCTTTTTATTACAATATATTATATTATATTCTAAATGTAGTTATTTAGAGAATTTGGAAGACTTACGAAATAACTTTTGTGCCAATGCCCTTTACGACATTATTTTAACCACTGTGAATCGGATAAGCAAGCAGCTAAGTTGCTAGCCAGTCGGCAGGCCGCCAGTTAAGTGCCCAGCTCAATGGGAGAGGGGAAACGGGGGAAAATAGCAGAAGCCGCCGCAGCGGCAGATAATCAAGCGGGTTTTTGTTAGTCTTGTTGTTGTTTGCGATGGCGGCAAGCAGCGCACTAAATCGGATTAGCCGGGAATTATTCTTGTTGGCATTTATTTTGGTTTTCCACGCACACCCTTGCCCACACACACACACACACTCGCACACGCACACCCAGACGGACAGTGCCCTGACGCAGTGTCTCAGTATCCGCTGCACAGCCGTTGAGGCATTGTCCTGTCGTTCGCCTGACCTCGTCCTTGGACTTGGTGCAATGCGAATGCGAGAGCAAATGAAAATGAAAACAAAAAAACAAATAAAATAAAATGTCCAGTTTCCGTTTGCTTTTGGAAAGTTTTTCGCTTGTTTTTCATTTGTTGTTGGCTTCTTTTGTTTTAGTTTTTATTTGTCATTTTATTCGAGCGTAATGAGCCTCAGGCTTGGTCGAGCGTTGCGTGCGCCATTGTCATTTGGCTCTGGAGGCATGTTTAAATAAACAAGTACATTGGCTCAACGTTAAAGCCACAGTTACAGCCACAGGGTGGCAGCTACATAAATCTATTAACACCTCTCTCTCATCTAACAAAGGTGTCGAAGTGTGCGGTAAATGAAGCATTTGGCCAAAGCGGCACGTACACAATGTGCCTGCCAGGCTACCACCAGCCAACCTACTGTCCGCTGCCACATCCGCCACATCAAAAGGCAATCGACGGCATTTCGAGTGCGTGGTTCCGCACAGTGGTGCAGCGGTGGGGTTACTTTCACAACTAATTTACATACCGTTTCTAACGCCCCTACGTGACCATGCCAATCATAGGGCCGGCGGGCTAGATGCACGTGTACGCTGAAAGTAGATTTAAATTGAGTGACACGAGCTTAAAATTGTTCAAAAAGTTTGATTAATCTTGTACTCAAATGTCAGTAGACAATAGTAAATTGTAAAAAAAATAATAATACATATTAATAAATTTAGAGTGGACAGAAATGCACATTAAGGCGTCACAACAAGTAAATATGAAATTTCTCTGTGTAATTTCATAATCAGTTGAAATAATGGATACAAAAACTCTTGCAAGCGCATTAATATGTAATACGAAATAATTTGGTTGGATCTACTTCCAAAAACCGACGCTACAGTTTTAACGTTATAGGGTACACAATTAAATTATTACGTTTTTGTTTAACACAATCAATAGCACAAAATCATCTGTAACATTATTATCTAAGTAGATGCTACTATAAAATCCCTCTTCTTTGGCCTTGATGCTTTTCTTTCATTATTTTTTATTTTTAAATCAACTATGGAGCAGTTTGTTGTAATAGTTTATTGATATATGTGAATACAAGTTTATATCTCGATCGTTGTAGACCCGGTGTTCATTCGATGGCAACTAACTCCAGTTTTGCATATCGATTGTATCGATTAAAAGAGTTGCCACATAGTGAGCTGTGCAGTGTGTTGCCATATGCATCTCCAATACTTCCCCTCAAATGGCACCATACTAATTTATCTGCTGGATGCCCAATGTTGCTATACAGGAGTCATGCTTTACTGCTCCTAAGCCTTTGGTTAGTACATCTGCAGGCATCTCGGTTGTTGGCATGTAGTTAATGCAGACATCACCTTTCTCCACAAGCTCTCTTATAAAATGGTGACGGATGTCGACGTGTTTTGTGCGCTTGTGAAATATTGGATTTCTTGTAAGCTGGCTGGCTCCCTGATTGTCATTGAAGATTATTGTAGTACGTAGCTGGCCCATGATTTCACGTAGAAAACTTCTCAGGTGAACAGCTTCTTTTGAAGACTCGGAGATCGCCATATACTCCGCTTCTGTGGTGGATAACGCAACGGTCTGTTGCTTTCGGCACTCCCAGGATATAGCAGCGTTTGCCAACTTAAATGCGAAACCTGTAAAAGATCTTCGATCATCAGTATTAGCGGCCCAGTCAGCATCGGCATAGCCGACTAGATCTTTGCCACTTCTTTGATATACCAAGCCATACTTTTGAGTACCCTTTAAGTATCGTAGTACTCGTTTAGCTGCAATCCAGTGTTGTTTGCCATAGTTTGTGTTGTATTGACTAAGTACACTTACAGCATGTGCTATGTCGGGACGCGTTGAAACTGCTAACCACATCAGAGCGCCAACCAAACTTTGATACGGAATTTTAGAGACTTCTTCTTTTTCAACTTCAGATTTGGGACACATGTTGACTGATAGTTTCTCGCTTGTGGCAATAGGCGTGCTTGCTGGCTTGCAATTCTCCATGTTGAACCGTTTCAGAATGTCCCCAATGTACTTTGGCTGGCTCATTTCAAATGCGTTTTTCTCCTTGTGTTGCCGAAATTCGATTCCCAGACAGTACGACAATTTTCCTAAATCTTTCATTTCAAAATTGCTCATCAGCACAGATTTAAGGTCTTTTAGCATTTGGATATCGTTAGTTGCAACAATCAAATCATCTACATACAGTGACACAATGATAATATTGCTTCCTTTTCTTTTCAAATAGACGCATGGATCAGCACAAAGAGGTTTCAGATCCATTTCCTTTAGCTTGTTGTCTAGTTTCTTGTACCACTGACGCCCACTCTGCTTTAATCCGTATAAAGCCTTTCTTAATTTGCAAACTTTTCCTTGGCCGTACATTTGCTTTTCTTTGCCTGTCAATATCTCGTTGAATTCTGGAGGAACGCTAATGTATATGTCTTCATCAATATCTCCATTTAAATACGCGCTGTTAAAATCGAACTGATATACGTCCAAACCAAATTCGACAGCAATTGCAATTAGGGCTCGTATCGATCCGATTCGAGCCACCGGAGAGAACGTTTCATTGTAGTCAATTCCCTCGCGTTGTGTGAATCCTTTTGCCACGAGTCGTGCCTTGTGGCAATCCACTTCTCCGCCTTGTTTATACTTGGTCCGCAGAACCCATTTGGTCTCAATTACCTTTTGCTTCTCCTGGCGCGTTACTACTTCCCAGGTATTATTCTTTTGCAATGCTTTGTACTCATTTAACATTGCCCTTTTCCATTCGGTAGCATTCGGACCCTTCAGCGCCATAGTTGCAGTAATATCGTTGGTACTGTTAATTAGTGATGCGGCCTCATAAAATTCATCTTCAGTTTCAGGATCGGTCTCCGGACTGTGTGCTTCGGCTTGTGCTGGAAATACTTGGTTGTACATTAATTTCGGTCGACCAGGTTTACCTGTTTTCAACTTTCGAGGTCTTCCCGGGCCACGCCTTATGGGAACTTGCTCGCTGGCTTCCTCTTCGGTTGAATCCTCGTGATCTTCTTCTTGGTCCATGGTCGTGTACTCTGCATCGATGACTTCTTGTATTTCAGCAAACTCTTCAAATCTGCACTCCTTTCCAAATAGATTGGTGAAGACAACGTCGCGGCTTTTAATTACGGTTCGGGCATCAGGATCATATAGTCTATATGCTTTGGCGTCATTGCAGTATCCTATAAATATGCATCGTCTTGATTTTGGGGTGAACTTACTCTTTGGGCGTTTTTCGAGCGAATACACAATTTGCCCGAATGTACGCAAGTGCTTGACAATTGGAACGCGTCTGTTCCATAACATAAATGGTGTTTCGCCACACAGGCTTCTAGATGGACATCTGTTACGTATATAGTTTGCCGTGTTTACTGCTTCAGCCCAATAGCTCGGCGGTAATCCTGCTTGAATCATCAAACAGCGTGCCATTTCCACAAGAGTTCGGTTTTTGCGCTCTGCAGTTCCGTTTTGCTGTGGAGTGTATTCTACCGAATATTCGTGTTTGATTCCAGCTGTCACCAGATAACTTTTGAACTTGTTGTTCGTATATTCGGTGCCATTGTCTGATCGGAGTGTCTTTAGTTTTTGCCCAGTCTTGCGCTCAACGTAGTTCTTAAACTCTACGAACTTCTGAAAGACTTCAGATTTGCTTTTTATAGTGTAAAGCTCACACCATTTCGTATGGTCATCTATGAAGGTCAAAAAGTACCGGCTGCCTCCATGACTGGCTATGCGCATTGGGCCACAGACATCGCTGTGCACAAGCTCCAGTGTTTCTTTTGACTTCTGACTGCATATGGGGAAAGGCTTTTGAGAATGCTTCCCCTTGATGCATACTTCGCAGATTGGTAGATTTTCCTTAATGGAAACTGTGCCTACTCCTTGGATTCTACCCTTTTGTATGACTTCTTTCAAATCCTTTTCATTTAGATGCCCTAAACGTTCATGCCATTCCTTAATGCTATTTTGCTTGCTAGCAATTATCTGACTGCATTCGCCTATTTCTTCTACATAATACAAGTCTTGCTTGCGACGAGCAGTGAAAACTGTCTTTCCGTTTGATTCCCTTATGATTTCAGCACCACTTCTTTTAAACAATATGTTGAAACCATGGTCACATATCTTTGAAACTGACAATAAGTTTTCTCTCAAATCTGGTACGTACAATGTGTTTGTTAGATTAACTGAATACTCCTTTCTTGGTTTAAATGGCACTAAGCCATGCCCGTTTATTTCAGTAGACGCATTGTTTGCTAACTTCAGCTCTGGACACTTTGCTGCAATCAGCTGGTCAAACCTCCCTTTCTGTGAGCACATGTGAGATGTCGCACCAGAGTCTAGACACCATCCTTTGAAGGTGTTGCAAGTAGAGTTCGCTATTTCTGCGTACATGCTTTCGTTTGACTTATTAATTTCCCTATTTCCATTTTGGTTCTTTGATCTACATTCTGCTGCTTTGTGTCCTAATTTTCCACAATTGTAACACTTGTACTTTATTTTCTTATGCCATTCTTTTGGCATATTACTTTTACCCTTCTTGTGTACCAGCAATGCACCAGGCAACGATTTATCTATATTTCTATTTCGTGCCTCATATTCGTTAAGTAACTTTATTTTAAGTTCTTCCGGGGAAATCAAATTATTCTGAGTTTCAATTGCGATTCTGAATTGCTCATATTCTTCTGGAATGCTATACAGCAGCAATATCGCCAACAAATCGTTAATATTCACTAGTTCTACCTCGTTTATTTTGTCCACTAAGTCAAAAAAAGTATCAACGTGGTTTCTCATGTCGCCCCCGTGATCCATTTTTAGTAGAATTAACGACTTTAATAGTGTTGCTTTACGAGCTGTACCCGTGGACTGATAAATGCTATGCAATTTCGTCCACACTTCGTTTGAGGTTACACAATTTTTAATTTGCTTTAACTCCGATGTTGACATTGCCAAAATTAAGTCTGATTTTGCCTTCGCGTCTTCATCGTCCCACTGTGCAGCATTTTGTTCTGTCTTTACGTAATTTCCGTTTACGTATTTCCACGAACCAGATTTTATTAACAATGCTTGCATATGTATTTTCCATGTGTCAAAATTGTCTTTGCCCAAAGGCTCCACACGTATGCTTGTAACACTCATTTTTATTTCATGTATGTATGTATGTATACCGAATTTCACAACTTTTTTATTTTGGAAACTGTCAAAAATTTGCGCACTTTTTGCTACACAAGCAACGAGACTAACGAAGCTACACAAGCAACGAGAGCTGCAATACACACACAACGATCACGACTGTTTCAATGGCGCCACACAGGCGGCCACAATCTTGCTTTTCGAATTTTTCTGCACGCACTTTTGCTGTGCGTTTCGTAGAATATATTTCTTCACACTAAAACTTCTTTTGTTTCACACTCAATGTCTTTTTTGCACTTTCTTAAATCACTTGCGCAGTGGAAGCGTGCTGGGCCCATAACCTGTTGTAATAGTTTATTGATATATGTGAATACAAGTTTATATCTCGATCGTTGTAGACCCGGTGTTCATTCGATGGCAACTAACTCCAGTTTTGCATATCGATTGTATCGATTAAAAGAGTTGCCACATAGTGAGCTGTGCAGTGTGTTGCCATATGCATCTCCAATACAGTTACTTTCAGCTAGTGTCACTGCAGCTTAGAACAATCGTTAAGGTATGGAAAAGGGACCACTGTTCTGTTCTAGCGTTTAAATTAAAGTGTGTGTTGCCTTTAGCTTTACTAGAAACAGGTTAAGATTGATTAAGACGTATCTATTGTCGAACACGTAAATGCCCGAGCACGTAACTGGGGGGATTTTTAAGCTTTCCATTTATATGCACCAAGTCCCTGTGTGTGTGGGAGTGTGTATGGGTTCGTGATGAAATCACATCCATAAACGTTAATCGCTCACTTTTATGAAGTGTAATAAATTTTATGTTACACGATGCCAGCAATTTAATGCACACAGCAGCTAAAACGTAAACTGAAACTTTTTTCAAGTAGCGCATTTAATTTTTTGTTGAAAATAAAACTCAGGTTAGGGTTTAGTTTCTCTAAAAATATCTTTATTCATATTTGATTGGTACCCCAAGTTTTGGTATTTGGTTTGTGTGTTTTTTCTTCACATATATTTGGTTTTCATTATTTTCATCAATTTATCAGATTTTTAGTTGCAAATAACATGAACAAACATTTACTGAATTTGTATATGAATATCATATAACAATCACATTTATTATATATAATTTTCATGAATTCATATTTTCAATAAAGTATATTTAAACAATCTTCACTGTGCTAAAGATATATATTTATATATAGCTTATTTAGGTACATAATACGAATAGACTAATAATAATTATAATTTCCAATAATATGAACTTTCTATCAATTTACTATAAATATACATATAAATTTGTATTTTGGTGTTTGATTTATTCCTACAATACAATATTTACTAAGTAAATAAATAATTCAAATAACCAAACGTATATTTCCTTCTTTTTTTGTATATATCATTTGTTTGATTAAAACAATTTACAATACAAATTTACGTTTAAATATTTTATCTGCACATTTTTATTGTTAGCTTTCGGCTATTGAAAGTGGGTCCAAACAATCGCATTGTGCTCAATTTTATTTGATTATCTCATTTTGTTTGTGCTGCAAATCGATTTCAATTGTTAAATAATTTGTGCCAATATTTAAATAATATTTGCTGTGCTATTGTGTGCATTTAATAAATAATCATTTTAAGTGCAATGTAAAAAAATAGAAGAAATAAAAAAGTTTGATATTTTTGAGAGTGCTTGCCACAGATATACCCTGTAACCAGTTATAAAACTCAAATATGCTGCTCTTTCGTAGGAAAATGTATTTGACGTAAACAAAGTATATTAGTAATATCAGACATGCACTAATAAAATAAATAATATCGATATCCTGCTAAAATATATCTGAAGGCTGAAAATATTTAAGCAAGCTTAACTCGAGATTTTGGCAGAGGGTGTCAACCCATTTTTATTAAATTCAATGGAGCTAAATCGAATATTTAATTAAATTGTTCTTTAATCAAAAGCCTAAAATCGCAAAATTCGGACCAGAATCTGGGCTTAGCAATCCCAAGTAAATGCTTATTTATGAGTCATAGTTGTACTTGCTTTCTGTACCTACCGATTCGGTTGGTAATGCTTACATTTGATTACATTTATTTCTGGTTCTTAATTTACTTTATTGGCTACAGGGTATAATAATACAAGCGAAAATTATGTGATTGTAAAGTTGGCATTAAAACAGAAAACAACATATCAATTTTAAGCGTATGTTTTAAATAACCGCATCGTTAAATAAATATCATAAATATTTTGATCCCGCAATAAATAAGTTTGTTTATTATTTTAACTCAGTTTGTGCGATATACGAGTAAAATAATTAGTTCTAGAGTGTTTGAATATATGTTACCTTATATTAGAAAATCAACAAAATATGACAGAATTACTGAATTACATTTTCTACTTTTTATTAATTTTTATTGACTAAGTGCGTTTTAATAGACGTGTTTTTCGTTTTGAATATATTTAATATATTTAATAACTTGATTCTATAGGACTGCCATCTTAATATGCAAATAAATGGAACAATTCTATTTAATTTTCATTATTATTGGTCACATGTTGCTTGATTTTAGGTACTGCGCACTGTTCAACTTTGTTGTTGTCTTTGAAATTAACTAACAGAAACCTAAGGACTTTTTTGCTTTCTCTAATGCAGGCTTTCTCTGTCTATGTGTGTCTGTGAGTTAACAACATTCTGTTTTATTGCTTTTTTTCTTACACATGCCCAGGCCCAGTTCCAGTACCAGGACCAGGTATAGGCCAGACATTTAATTTAATTACCTGCTAGTATCATATAAGACTACGTCTTATTTCCTGCCTTGCTCTCCTGGCTCCTGCCCTATTTAATCTTAATGTTAACTCAACGGTATGTATATTGAATATTGTGTTATCTTTTATTTAATATATAGTATAACTCTTTACAGTTACAACAATTTACAGATCTAAAAAGTCTTAACTGCTTTGATAAATGTTAAAGTTACAATGACATTAGCTGAAAGTTTGAGCGGAGCTCAAGTTGAATTCTGTTCGTTTCAGCTAATGTCATTATGACTTTTTGAACTGCGCTGGTATAATATTTCTATAACGTTGGCTCCTAGGCATATGGAATGCCAAAATTGAGAGCAATTTTATTAAATTTGTATTGTTTTTGCAGCATAACTAACTTTGATTATACACAACTGCCCTAAATATCTAAATGTTCTATATATGTGTATAGTAGAATTATGTTTAAATTGGTTTTGTGTGGAGAGTTCTTTGACCTTTGATTACAATGCTAATTGAGTTGTTGTTGTTGTACACTTAGGCTCTAAAATTTCTGCATTTAGTTTTTCATAGGCTTAACTTAAACGCTAGTAATTGATATAAGTAGTGTGTGCGCATGTGGGTGTGTGTGTGTGTGTAGATGACATTGAAGATTAAACAATTTCGGCCTCCTCTCAGAGATAATTTGGGCGAGACACGCAGCATAGTAGGCTCATGTTCTTGCATATATAATTTTGTCGCCTTTTTACCGGCCAAGGACCAGTCGTGTCCAGTGCCGCGTTGCGTTCTATAATCGTCGGAATGAAAGAGAGGCACATATATAGAGTTTGATTAATGAATGTGTGACTGAAATGTGAATACATAAATACTAAAGTGCTGATGGCAAGTTTCTTTGCGCCTTTTTGTGTGCTATCGAATTGAAGTTTGGCCTCTGGCTAGACCTTGGCTAAATGTGAAAGTGCAAAGTGCAGTGGCGACTGCGCATAAAACTCACCCAAATATGCCTCGTGCTGCGGCATATACTCCTGCATCTCGGATAGCAGCATGGCAATGTCCTGCGAGTCCTTTGTAATGCTGCAAAGCTCCTCCTCGTTGAAATCGGGCGTTATTTGCTTGCACAACAGTATTTGGCTTATGACATTGCCCAGATTCGAGGGACCCGCACGATTCTCTGCAAAAGTAATTGCAAAATATTCACAAATTGTTCACTTTGAGCGTTAAAGTCAAAAGTCAAGAGTGTCCTTGCAAACTGCAATTGGCCACAAAGTCAAAGGGAAAATAAAATGGACAACCCAACCACTGAGCTCACAGTTTCTGGTTGCCCTTTTGTGCACTGTAGCAATAAAACAAATAATTTTCTTTTAAAATAATAAATAAAACTTTGTTGTTTTTTTCTTATTGTATTTGGCCTTGCAGTAGACGCGACTGCATACCAGAAAAATAAATAAATATTTATTTACGAGTATTTATTTGTTTTTATTTGAAGCAAACAGTTTTCTTGCCGTTTGCTGTGTGTGAATGTTTTTTTATAGCCAGTTATTTTTTATTTTCTTGCTTCATTAGCTATGTTTTCATTTTTTCCAGGCACATACCAACCAAAAATGTTGTTTGTGGAACGTTTTCATGTTTGTTTCACCAACTGGCGAACTAACTAATATGGAATAAAACATTTGGCTGAAAGTTACTAACGATTGAACGTTTAGTTTTATTTGGTTTCTATTTGGGTTTAACCCAATTTAGTGCTATGTTGCTTATAAATATATATATGCTTTAATTCATAAATGTATACTCATTTCGTTGGATGTATTCAAAAAACCATTATATTCAACGATTTCATTAATCGAGGAACTTCTTCTAGAAGTGCGCTAATATTGACATTTCGTTAGCGACAATTATTCAAACATGTTGTGAGTTCCCGGCTCTAGCCATAAATTTTCGATCATCATCATCAATCTTCATAAGGGCAATTGCAGCAGAAGTAATTACAACATTCAACATCTAAAAAGTTGTTGAGTTTCACGTATCGCCGGTCTGCAATTTATTGTATCGTTCAACGCGACGTATACGCAATATATATAATAAATATCGTATATTTTGCGGGTGTTGCAATATTTGATTTATGTAAACTGCAGCTTTTCGCTGGCACTGCACATTTTAAAGGCCCCTCTCCACTCACTCCTTCATATTGAATACGAGCCTATATTTTTAAAATATTACGCCCATGCCCATTGCGAGCCCCATCCCCTTTGTGTCAGCCACATGCACTTACAGCAGAAACTCAATTTAATTTCGTACAGCAGGGCTTTTGCATTTTTTATGGCATTTTCATTGCACAGTGCTGGATTTTTGGGCACCATGTGAATGCGCCGGTTCCATAAATTCGCTGCAACTATAGAAACCACCGAACCAAAATCACGTCCAAGCCCAGGGAGCTGGGCTCTGAGCTCTGGGCTCTCGAATTCGCATTGCATATATATGTACTTGTATTTCCTTTTCGTTGTTGACAATCGCGGGGTTAACGGGCGAAGGTAATTAAAAAATTAATGGCCAGCAATTTGCGTTTTGGCATTATTGAAGTGCAACCCGAATGCGAATCCGACAAGCCAATCAGTCAAGGCCAGAGCAAAGAGCAAAGCAAACTTTTGCACTCGCACGTGCGAGCTACAACATGGCCAACGAATGTTGGCAATCAAAGCTCGTACAGTCAAGCGGAATGCAACTGCCAAATGGCAAACAATGGCTAAGCACTTGCTGCTCTTGCCCTGAATTGCAATGACAAATAAACAGAGCACACACATACACACACACGCACACACGCACACAAACGCACACACACAAACACTAAAACACTCAAACACTGAAACATTTGCCGCCCACTTTTCAAGCCAGTTTTTGTGCTGGTTGAGTTGAACATAGCTTACCATAATAGCCAGACATATCCATGGGCACAACTTGTATGAGTCGATAGCTTTTCACCAGCTCACGTAGAAACAGCTGAGCCATGTAGAAGAGTAGCACCAGGTGCGGATTGTCGGTGAGTATGCCATCGGCCATGGCGCTGAAAAATATATAAGTAAATGCATAGGCAAATGTTAAATCCATGCGCTTCAACTTTTATGGCTATGCTGTGGGCGTGTGTGTGTGTGCGTGTGTGTGTTTTGTGGCACGCCGAATTGCATGCGGATATTGAGAAATGAAATTTATATGATTTTTATGACATTTTTGTTATTTGGGGCCATGTGTGGTGGGTGGGTCGGTGGGTCAAACAAATTCATTGGTCAACATTTTAAGGCCATTGTCAATAGCTGACCAAAGGCACAATAGTTCAACAATTTTATGCTGGCATACAGGTTTTGCATCTGATTGAATTTGGTTTAGACATTTGTCAATATTTTTGACAGAAATACGAAATAAATACGCAACTGATACGGGTCATTGCGGCAATGACAACAGCTTAAAGTGGTACTTTAACTTAATTCGTTAATAATATAATCAAACGTTGAGCTTTAAGTTGAGCTTAAGTTTAACCAAATTGCTTGTAGCCGCAATAAATCAGATTTAACATTTACGATTCCGTCTTTATCTTTCTACTTAATTTAAATTAAATTTAAAGCTCTCACAAAGCGTGTTATGCATTTTAAATTGCTTATATTTTAATTTATGAACACAATGATTATGAATCGTTTATTTCGCATTTAAAACCCAATTATATTGCAGCTTTAGCTTGATTCAGCTCTGGTGCCCAACGTGAAATTTGCTGCTCGAAATGCTCATAATTCAAGAAATGTTGAGAATTTGCAGCTGCTGTATAAATTGGCGCTTAGCTGGGCATCCACAGCATTAATTCTGAACTGCGACGCTCAAACAGCAATTATTAAGCGACAGTCGACACATAAATACGATATAAATTGCCATAAACATATTTGCAGCACCATGAAAATAAATTCAATTTCAAAAATTGCTTTTACATTGCCGAAACCCCAAGAAAGAGAGAGCGAGACAGGGAGATACCTTAGACAGAGCTGCTAACTAACACGTTGGAATGATTTTTGTTGAGTGTAAAGGTTTTTGGAGATATAGTAGGTATGGTCAGACTAATGGAAGCTTTCATATTTCTGTAATTGTTTTAAAATATTCTAAAAAGATTTCTATATACCTTTAGTTACAATTGGTTTCATTTGAACTGAATTGAACAATTTTATCTAAATATTTGTATGTAAATATATTTCCTTAAGACTATTTAAACTAATATGACCTAGGAGCTAAAGATGCGAAACAACATTTATGACATCCCTTTTACTTAGCTGTATGGTTACAGGGTATAAATACATAGCTGGAAATGAAAAATATATTTTACCCAAATTACCAACTTGTCGGACAAGCAGTTCAGGCTGCCTGCTCAGTTCGTAATCCCTGGACCCATCCACAAAAGCGGTGAAAGTGTTGCCGTGTCCTCAGAAACTGTCGTGTCCTTGTGCCCCGCTGCTCCTGCCGACGCCCACTCTTACCATTAAAGCAAATAAATTGCAAATTAATCTTGCCTTAGGTGTTCCTGTTCATCTCACACTCTACGTGTGCGTGTGTGGGTGTGTGTGCGGTGTGTGTGCCACTGTGTAGCTGAATCTGGGTAGAGCGACTTCGATTTGGAGCCTGTGTTCATGCGAAGGTTGATTGTTGGTAACATTTTGTTGAATGTGTATGTGTGTGTGGTTAAGATCACAGAAATGCTTTGGCTTAATAGTCACGGGGGGTAGGGGGAAGAAGGTATAATTATGTGAGTTGAGCGTTTAATCAATTGCGTGTCCCGGTGTATCCAGAGTTAATTATATTTAGCTAAGTTTAGTCTAGCTAGAGTTGCGCATATCAATTCCTTTAGGTATTTACTCATGCTAATAGATTTTTGATTAACATGACAAGTTATTGATCAACTTGGTTTTCCTGAATTTTGCAACTTTTGATAGTAAATCCACACTCTAATATGATATTTCCGCAGATGTTGCACAGTATTTGTTTTTCCCTGACCATCAACGTTTACAATATGCATTGTCCAGTCTAATTTTATATTCCATAAATAATATTTGTCCATAAAGATAAGATTTGAGCTCCCTTGCTGCATTCCATTATTGTGTAGCATATGGCATTAATAGAACCAACGATTTTATGTGCTTAAAATATGTTTAAATTAATGCACAGCAATTTTTTTCCTCAAGCTGCAAAGCGTTGTCCGAGAAGTAAGGCAATATTTTAATGGTTTCCAGTTACTTTTCTTTCTGATAGCTGTCGCTCTGTCCTTATCTCGCGCTATATCTATCTCTGTCCTTGCTTTTGTCTGCTGCTTATTGCTGTGCACATTAACGCGGGTCATTTCCGCCAACAGCAACAAAATCGCAATAATAATTTGAAAAAAAAGCAAATTATATATATTTTTAGAGGGCCGAAGATTGAATACCCTTTATGATTCAGCGTAATTCGCTAATAAATAGCTGTATTTCAATTTATTAGCACCGGGTGTAGCTTGTGTACCAAAAATGCAAATTAACTTTATGTAATTTATACTTTATGATATAAGTATAACCGATTGGTATCGGGTCCTGCCTATTGCGATAAAAAATGCAGAAAAAAGTTATGTCATTATGACACATGGGTTAAAAAATGGGATACGCCACGTAAAAAATTATAATGACCTTTGTCCCTAAGTCTGCATAGCCTTCAAAAACCAAAGCAAACAGCCCCAAAATCGTAAAAGAGAAGGAAAAAATTTGCTTGAAAATGAAAGCTGGAGCTGAGGATTGTCAGCAGCTGCTGTTGATTACAGTTTGGACGTTACTTCCATTTATTGCGAATAACAGTGAAATATATTTTATTGTACTGCGCTAGCCCCAAACTGAAGATGGGTTTTTCTTTTGGGTCGCAAGAGCCAAAGAAAATGACAACGGCAAAAACGAGGCTTCCAATGAAAATTGCACAATTATGCGTTGCCAGAGACGGTCCTGAGGGATGGGCGCGATAAAACATTCGCAACTGCGTCCAACGTGCGACTTCTCAATGCGGTGCGTCTCGTCAGACAAATCGACGTTATTAACTGCAGCTGCGGTGGGGCCCTAAAACTCTTCGCTGTTTATAGCACTCGTAAAAGTGCAGAGTATCTGGCTACGTGATGACCTCACTCAATAACCGAACCCTCAATAATTTGCCGTCATTCTCACTAACGCGACCGCAGGGCCCAGGGACAGATCCCAGAGAATCTGGCATCGGGCGTCGAAATAACATATTATTTTGATGCTGAATTCGTCTCGCGAATGCACAAGATGATTTTGCCCGACATGAAGACATCCTTTAAACAGATTCAATTGTTTCCTATTTGCGTATAGTCTATACAGATTTTACGGATTTGTAAATGTTTTGAGAGGCTCATTATTTGAATTACCAATACTAAAAAGCCCTCATGCCAATATTATCGTTTCTGCCTCGAAAATCTAACAAATGGAAATGAATATTCAGACTTTGGCACATCGTATGTCGCATTGTATCTGCAACAACTTCACAGCTTAACGGAACCTTTTTAATCATTTGTGTGGCAACAGGGTAGATAGCAATGCAACAACAGCAGCAGTGACAGTAAACATGAAATATCCGATATATATGCGCAGCAGCTTGGCAGACAGTTGCCATTGATGCAGTCTACAAGACTTGACTATGACTTTGGTATTATCCCCTGTGGGGCTTAAGTCAGTGCCATTGTTGTTCCTAGTCTGCAGTGCAGCCTGCAGTCGCCAAGGACGCAGAAATATGATGACTGATGTAGGGGCATTGTTTGCAGAGGAGATGCGTTTAAGCCAACATGACGACTGTTGCTTGCTTTGGGCATTCTGATGACTAACTGGCTGTCAAAACAGAGATGATAACCGTTGAAGCAAAGGCAGCTAGCGACAGTAATTTAGCAACAACAAACAGCTGCTGCACATAACTGTACGGCAAACACAAATATACAAATACACGGCAACAACAAGTACAGTGGCAAATAGAACATGTGAAATGAGCGCGGTACAACAAACAGTGGGACCAACTGGAACACGTATACGCAGCGTTGGACGTCAGGAAATGTGTTTGTGCACGGCCGAGTAAACAAACATGCAAACAACTATCAGTCACTTAAGGCAGTTGGCCAAAGTGCTGTCTACTCAGGCATATGGAGGCGAGCAGTTGGCAGGAGATGGCGGAAAATGCAAGAAGTTGGAAGATGGCTGGAAGGTGGAATGAAATACATATCTGCCGCATCAAGGTAACAGTGTAGGTTGCTTCAGGTGAAAGCAAACTTATTCTTTGCTTACCAGGGGGAACGGTATTATAACTTTGTCAGCCTGTTTGCTGACGGGCATTCTCTATTCCATGCATTCCTATTGAAGTTTTACACACATAGCAAAACTTACTTTCGCCTTTGTAGCCTTGAAGACTTTATGCCACACATGTATGTATGCAAAGGCTTATAAGAAATACTATATAATAGTGAACTAAGCGGATCATGAATAAGTAAGAAGTGAAAGATCTTCAAAGGAAACTTCTTTGAAAACGAGAAATTTCTTGTATTAGAAAATTATTATAAAAATAAAAAGATTTTAAGGAAGAATAATTGGATATCTGTTTAGATGCATCAAAGTTATGGCAGTTAACAATATTTTTTATATTTCGGTTATTTGGCTATTTTATGTTTTAAGAATTAACTATTTTTGTAAGTATATGTAAATACTAAATCAATAAGGAATACTGATCTAAAAATGGATCAGTTTCAAAAAGTTTTTAAAGAAACCATATTTATTAAATTCAGATGTCAAAGACACAATCACAATTCACAAAAAATATTTCCCAGTCGACTAAAAGTTGTTTTTAGCTATGTAAGGGTATATCAGCTTCGGCATGTGTTACACACTTTCCTTATATACTTATTGCTTGTGTGCTGTGCTTTTTTCTCCATTGTTTACTTTTGTGACTTTAGTTGCCTCACATGGCGAGGCATGTGTTTACAAAACATAAAAACAACAACGAAACACCGTCAGAAAGTTTAGTCTGTGTCATTGTCAAGTTGCGCTCAAAGTTTTGCCAACACACACTCCCACTGCTCCCCTTGCTTTCTCCCTCAACCGTTCACTCTTTGTACCTCTCTCTCTCTATGTCTCTCTCTGTCTATCGCTCTCTCTCTATCTCTCTCTCATTGCTTTGGCAGCAAATACTTTGTGCTTTATTGAACTTTTACTTTCAATTTAACTTTCTGGCCTGGCGCTTTGATCTGTCGCTGCTGTCGCTAATTCGTTGCCATTTCTCATACGCCCTGTGCGCCGCTGGGTATCTGGTTGGGAAACTGCCGCTATTCGAGTCCTTCATTTGTGCCAATATGAAGCCAAAAATTAATTGAAATCTCTTGTGTCAGCTTTAACGGTTTTTGTTGTTGTATCTTTCAATGTTGTTGTTGTTGTTGTTTTTGGTTTTCTTGGCTCACAGCCAGAGCCAATCATCAATTTCAACTGCCGAAAGTTAAATTTTTGTCAGTCCCTGCACTTTTTACTCTGTTCCCAAAGGAACAAAGAGTATTGGTTTTACGTCAATATGCTTATGCTCTATGCTTGTTTAGCTTCTACTTTTATATCGTTTGCTTAATATATCTACTAGTCTATATCCGGAATAATGTTTTCAGCTTTAGCTCCGCCCATCTGAGTCACCTGACAACGTGCACAGAGTGTTGCACAGTCGGGAGGCTCCGAATGCAATGTTCTTACTTGTTTACATACAAGAACAAATGCTGATGCGAATGTTCATCTCATTTTTTGAGGATTGACATTTCTGCTGTGCTGCAGTGACATTTAAAGCGACTGCTCGATAATAAATCACACTGTCATAGGGTGTTCTTGAAAAGTTATACCCAAAATAAGTAGCAAACACCCCAGGGCCCACCCTATCTCTCTCTCTCTCTCACACACACACCATTGACAGCATGTTCTATTGAGTTTGTGACTGAAATTACAAAAAGAAAAGCCAACAAAAAATGTTTTATGTATTGTGTATAAAATTTCGCTCAAGTTGTTTGTTAAAAAGTTGTTTTTATATTTTCCTTTTTTTTTGTATTCAGTCTTGAGATTTCGAGTTTTGGCATGGTGTGATAATGGCGCATGTGTGACTGCCACATGGGAATTCATTTTGTAACATTTTATGCTTCAACGACAGCATAAATCAATAACTGGAGGACCTTAAGCGAAAAGCGTTTAGGTAAGGCGAGAGGCTTAGCTACCAAAAAAAGCTATAACTTTTTTTTGCGGAAAGAGCGCGCTAAAAAATTATGCATATAGAATATAAATAAAAATTAATGTAAACTGCTGCTAAAAACGTTAAATAACTTCTGTATTAGAACTAGAGTATTTTAAATATATTAAGTTTATTAAAAAAATTATGTTTATTGCAAACAAAGCAAATTTGTATTTAGTTTAATATTTAATATATTTCCCTATATCAAATATTAACGGTAATAAGAAGGATTTCATAATTTTATTCATAATTTTAGAGCACGATTATTTTGATATAGATATGGCAAGATTGTTTTCATAATTTCTGTTTCATCAAGTTTTCTGCAGCAATGTGGCAATGCAGTTTTAAAACGCCAAATATATCTTGGAATTGCCTAAGAGTTGCTAGAGAGAACTAAGCACTTGTCTTGATCATTGGTAATTGCATTTTTCTAAAATCCATTTTAATCTTTTTCTTTATTTTTATCAAATTTTTTATTGACTTCAGGGCTTTACTTCTGGAGCTTCACACGATTGTTGCTCAGTTTGATTGGTATTTAAATTACAGCTTGCTCATTTCCCAGACCAACAATACAAACTCCACACACTCACACACACACATGGGTGTTCATCAAGAGCTTTAATGAAAAAAATTGCATGTGTGTTCTGTTGTGCCCGCAGCTCGTTGTAAACAAAATGTTATTAACTTTTTACTCTGTGTTCGTGGCCGGCGGCGACTGTCCAAAAAGTTAAACCCAAACCCGGCAAAACACATGCTGCTAAATTATGCAGCATTCGAAATTGAATTTCAAACTCAAACGCCAACCGGTACTAACTCATTTCAGGAGTTCCAAAGCTAACTCGTAGTTGGAGTCGCAGTCGGGGTGGGAGTTGGAATTTGTCTCGCACTGCGACACAGTGCCTGCAAGAGGGACTCCAACAGCGACAAATTGTTATTTATGTTATCCCTTTTGCTTATACGGGTACCTTTCTGTGGGTTGTCCCTCTTGTAAATTTGACTGCAATTAAATTTGCATACATTTTCATAAAATGTAGGACTTTAAAAGCTTTTGCAACAAAATATTACATAAGAGAAAGCAGGAGTGCACGATTGGAAGGTACCCTGCAACGAGGTCACATATTTAGTATCATGCTATACATCTACCAATATACTTATCGATATATTAATTTCTTTGACGCTTCTTCGATTTCTGTTTACTTAATTTTTATGTTAAATTCATAATATTGTTTAATAATAAAATTTAATATACGTCAACAGAGTATAAAGGCCTCATCTTAAAAATATGAACCTATTATTGATTTGTAAGAAAACGGGTAACAAGGTAAAAACTTAATAAATTTATTCTATTAAAGACGCCTATTTTCTAAGCCTGATAAATATCGAAGGGGAGAGTAATGTATGATACCCTTTTAAGCGATTTTTATGGCTACAGGGTATTGAAATGTGAGCCGTAAAATGTCACACACATGTTGATGTTTATGTTTATGTTTATGTTAATGCGATGCGTGTTATTTTGGTCTATAATGGAAAGAGGTTGGGTTTGGCAGTGGCATGCGTTGATGTGGACTGATATGTGTATGGCTCTTTGCTTACCTCTTGACCTGTGGCATGAGTATCTGTGCCGTGTGCTTGAATGCCTCCACACAGGTGCGTCGCAGTTTGCGTATCTTTTCGCGCAGCTCCGGGCAGTCCTTGGCCTGGCCGACATGTATCAGCATGTCGCGGAAGAGCGCCACATGGCTGTTGATCTCCACGATGAGCTGCAAGTGCAAGGCAAATGATTTAATTTATGCCAGCGTCGGGTCAGAAACGCTTTAATACAAAATTCATTCTTAATTTATGCCAAGCCCTCTACTGGCCCGTTCAAATTACACATTATACAGTCTAATTTATGCGCCGCAGCAGCAAAAAGACTCGCAACATACAGAACCGCAGGCACAACAATATTTTTGGGCTATTTTCTGAAACGAGCTGCTGTTGTTCATGTAGTTGTTGTTGTACTAGCTTTTGGTCTCCTTCCTGCCTTTTTACGGCTCATTTGCCAGCTCTTGGGTGAAGTGCGCCCAAATAAATCGAGCAATCGAGCCTAATTTTCTTGCCTGTGGCAAAATCGTACTCATAAAAATTAAAATGCCTAACAATGCAAAGTCGTAAAAACAATAGGATGCGGCTCCTTTTAAGGCATGGCTCATCTTTTGTTTATATCCCAACAGCCGGTAGTCATTTATATGAAACAACTTAAGTGAAAGTATCTTAAAGATGTTCATCAACTTTAGTCCTTTAAATAAAATGGAGCATAATTACATTGAAGCTGAACCCAAACTGAAAATATGTGTTTCAGCGCGAACTTAATTTATTATGCATTTTAAAATTCCATTTTTTTAGCTTAGAAGGGCTAACTGAGAGGCCTCTGATTCTTGACATTCTTCTTCATCACTAACTCTAAAATGCTAATCTAGTTGGGTTTTTGTGCTGAAATATATAGGCACTTAATAAATCATTATCACTTTTCTCCCATCACTTCTTCGCCCATATATAAAACACCATTATAATTTGTCATCCAATTATCATTAATTACTTTAATGTGGCTTATAAATAACATCTCTCAACATCAGCATTGATATTTATTTATTTCATTTTTGTAAATATTATTTAAATATATGTAAATACTGGCAATAAGACATGAGTATATAACATTTTTTGGACTCATTTCATTTAATTTCCAGCCCTAACAATTTGTTTTTCTGCTTATGAGTATTTTTAGATAAACAAGAGATTAATTTCGCAAAAATATTTCGTACAAATCGATGTGGGCAAAGCGTGCGCATATGGGCCACGCCCACTCGCAAATGAGGCAGCAGCGCGCTCAAATATTTATGACTGACTCTCCGCGCAACAACAAGAAAAACGACGACAACAACATCACAGTAACACTGGCCCAAAAAGATACCTTCCTCCCATCCCCCCGCAGCAGGCACTTCATTTAAAACGCGGCGTATGCGTAATTTTAATAATCCTCCAACGGCTGACGCCGCTGGCGAATGCAAAGTGAATTTTGTGGCTTGACTCAATTTGAGCTGACAGCTGTGCGGTTGTAAGAGAGCAGAGAAGGGGGTGAGCCTAGGGCTTACATCTCGCTGTGAAATATATGCATGATTAGTCATATTGACAATGGGATGAAGACCAGGCGGCGGCGGAGGCGTGGCGTGGAGAGCGGAGCCGTTGCACAGGCAGCAGCACTTAAGCAAATTGCTTATTAAAAGTACCAAGTTGTATGAAATATTCTAGGCGTAAAACTTTTGCCAACTAGGCACAATGGAGGCGTTGGGCCCTGTAGGCGGTACGGGGCGTGGCACTGCCATTGCTTTGTAGTCAATCAATGGCAAAATTTTGTTGGGCCATCAGCTGCTGCTGGCTTTGCAACATTTTATTGGTTTTCATATTGGGCGTTCCCCTTGACTGTTGACATTTGGCAAAGCTGATGCTCTAATTGCCAAAAGCTGCCTTAACGAAGTATCCCGAGCAGCCACCTAATGCCGAGAGAGTCTGTAGCGTATCCATAAGCTGTGCACATGAGCAAATAACAAAGCTTTAGTATATATTTCAAAAATACCCTCCATCCCACTTCATTTATAAATAAGATAACGCTACATTTGTGTCTGATTCCTATGAAAACGATATACATTTCAAAAAATCAAGTTGTTTTTTATAATACTGAATGTTTTAGTAGAAATCCGCAAACAACTAAAATGCAAGACTATTTGTTCATCATGTTATCAAAATTATGAATCGTATGCGTAGCTTTTTACCTTAAACATATCTTATAGTTAGTAAAGTTTGTTATGAAAAATTCAAAATGGCATTAGACCTCTTCTTATCTTTAAAAGCGAGCACTTTTTTTATTCAATTGATATAACGACTAGATCTCTCACTACATCCAGTTGATGCTTCTTATACTGTTTTAAGTTAAAAATATGATTATATAGTTGTGTATATTTTTATACATATATGCCCATCCTTTTGATACCCTTTGAAAGACTTTTTATGGCTACAGGGTATGAAAACAAAGCATGGACTAACCCAGAAAAAATTCACACAGACACACACACACAGATAAAAGCCACACACGCATAAATTTTATATGTAGCTTAAATCTCAGCTGAGACAAGGACACAAACACACACACACACACATTCAGTGCCATGCAACACACATGCAAATCCCCAATGTAAACGACTGCGGCTCGCATAAAAAGGGACTGCACAGCCACCCACAGACCCCAAAATAGGAGAAAAAACCGAATTACATTTTCGAAATTACCTGACTGGCAGCTATTCAGCCATTTACAGAGCCAAGCGAGTTGCACATAAACCTGCCCAAAAAACTGGCCAACATAAAAAAAACTGGGAAGCGCAAATTGAATTCACCAAGCGCTGTCCAATTCCACGCACACAGTTACCGCAAATAGTTTTGCTACTCAACGCATTTTTCTTATAACAGAAAGCAGCAGCTAAAGAGATTTACGTGCCGTAGCTGCGGCTTGCATATTCATGCCCCATTGTTTTATTATTCTATACTGCTGCAAGGACAGCAACAACAGCAGCAGCAGCAACAGTAGCGAGAACTACATGAGTTGCTCAACATTTGCCTCAACGGTTGAAGCGGAAAATTGAAAAACAGCTGCCGGCGCTTGTCTCTTTTTTCTATGCAAATACAATAGCAAAAAGGGAAAATGGAAGGCGAAATAGAAATAGAAAACGAGAAAAAACTGCATGCGTGCCTGTGTGGCCAAAGAAAACTCACTTGGTCTAAAGTGTAAATCAGCAAATACATGAGCTGGGCCGAGCGCCAGACAAAGACGGACGCAAAGTTAACAAGAAAGAGAGGAAGATAGCGGGGCAAACAAAAACAGAATCTAGACAAAGTGAAAGCGGAAATTAAAATTGCAATACAAAGCACAACGCGATGCGACATGAGACAAAGGACTGCATTGCATTTGTAATGAAGTAGATAAGGATGTGGCTGAGGATTCGGGCAGCGATGTGGGTGGCTGTGCATTGTAGCTGGCACATGGCAAGTGGTTTAGATGCATTCGCAATGCTTTTGCACGCCTATTTTGCTCCCTCAGGGCCAAGGCACACTAGAAAACACAACGAACTACGCCGCCCACAAAGTATTAGTGGAGGCTGTCGGCATTTTTACTTCGTGATGTTCTTATAAACGTTTTCAATCTAACTTCTCAACGATTAGATTTTCATAAATTCCTAATGTTCAAAGAGAAGATATCTTTAATTTAAACAAATTTTAGTGCTTTAGGAACATTAGAAATACAAAATAAAAACAGAACAGATGCTTATTGATTACAATTGTCATAATTGATGTATATATTTTAGAAAGCTAAATATGTGAGACGATTTTTATATTTAAGCAGTAAATTTGAAAAAATGTTACGAATCTTACCTATTATTAAGTGTGAGAGCACCACAAGAGATGCTAAAATGTTAATATTTTATTATATTTTCATTTTTATTTTTATTATTTTAAGAAGAGTAGCAGAGCAAGAATTTCGGGTGTAACTGAAGTTTAAGTTTGTTGCTAAATAAAATATTTATATTAAATATTCTATATATTCTATCTTCTATGCCCTAACAATACTTTATAGAAAAGTTTAATTAAATTTTAATTTAGATATTTTAAAGTAAAATATCACAGTGGGATAAACTACGCTTCAAAGCTATATTTGAATACTTCGATAACGATAGCTGATTATAATTTCAGTATGTATATTCACCTTTGTGATAACCACGTATTACAAGCAATACGCCACATGTTGAAATAATGTTGAAAGCGTTTTGGGGCACACAAGTGGGAGGCAATTGCGGCTTTTAGCTGCAACACGTGGCACTGTCCAAGTATAATATACGAGAACTGTTGGCAAATGTACCAACGCTTGGCTTCTACATAAATAATGTGCAACATTTAGGGATAAGAGGCGAATGTGAATGGCAAGTAGCCGATAAAAGTTGCTGCTAATGCGCTTTTCACATCTGTTGATATGGTTGGGCTGACAGACACACACTGTTGCCAGGGTTAAGGCCAACGAAGTGCAATTTCAAAACGCATTAGCCAACAAGTTCAACTGCGGCATAATTACAATCGAACTGCCAACAGCTAGCTGGCAGCAGGCAGGAAGCAACCAACTACCCAACTGACTAACTGTCTATTCAACCAGCTGGCCTTCATGTGAACACTAAAGGCTCTTATAATGGCACAGCCAATGCTGCAAAGCGGCTCAAACGCAACAGTAAAAGCCACTGCAACAATACCGAGTGCAATTGGACACACGCTAGCAATAACGAATGGTCGAGTTCTCAGATGGTGTGTGTGGTGTGTGGCTGTGTGTATCCAACGAACAACTGTGCGAGCAATAACAAAAAGTTGTGCAGCAAGTGCTGACCAGCTGAGTTTTGCGTTTGCCCAGTTCGTCATGTAATAGTCAGCCACATAATGCCACTGAAGGTCATTAGGTGTGGACCAATTGCCAATTATATATATATATGTATCAAATACAGGTCGCTCTATAGGCTATTAAATTCATTATTTTCTAAATATACTTCTATAAGTTGATATCATTTTGTTCGACATGATGTAATGCATTCTAAAGCGCAAGAAAGAACTTAATCGAACCTTGCCTTTTATAAACACAGATACATTTACATTTTCACAAATTTAAAATGAAAATATTCAATTTAAAATTTATGAGAACCTTATAAATATTTAAATTTACTTATTTCATATTATTTATATTTTTGATCAAGACACTGAGCTGAGTTCCGTTTTTTTGATGCGGGCAGCGTAATATGTCGGACCACTATATCATAAATGAATAGGGGTATATAACTTGTTTTATTTCTTTAATGACGCGGTAGAATATCTTCGGGTAAGTTATGATTAATACTCTGATTTTGGCAATATCAAAGTTTGGGATTGAATTTGTACATTGAAACTAAGAATAACCTACCACAGGACTGTTAAAGCATCTATAAAAAACTTTATGCATTTTCCCAATCATTTAAAACAATTCATCCAACTTGCAACTTTCAAATGATTTTAAAGCTGAAAGCTTAGCTTCTAAATGCTCTTTCTACTTCTAGCATCCAAGTTTACTTTTCGGCACTTATGGCATTAGGATGTTATCCCCTCTACCCCCTGACGGACACTTTTGATCCACGATTCCAGCGTTCATTTCGCACTTTTGCCTACATGATAGCAAAGAGTCGTAAGCCTGAAATCGATAAGATGCTTGCTGTCCGTCTAGCCGACTGCTTGGCTGTTGGTTGCCCGGTTGTCTGGCTGCCCTTTGAGTGTCTGTGAGCTGCTTTTATTTCGGTGTCGTGGGGCCGCAGCACGGGCTAGGATATCACACGCATTGGCGGGAGATAGCGACAATGGGGTAAGGCATGATGAGCCGCGTCCATTTAGACTAAGTATTGGGCTGCTCAGTTTACATTATCAATCAAGCTGACTGACAATCGACAATCAACGAGGGCAGGCTTGCTACTGCGCATTTACCTTATAGTCGTACGTGAAAGCGATGAGAGCCAGTTCAAGATCCTATATCCTTCTAAACCATTATGTTTGTATATGTGCGTGTCATTTGTATCTATTTGTTCGCTTTGACATGTGCCTTGAACACGATCCTTTGTTTGCGTTAAGCTCACAAAACTCTCGCCAAATAGGGGTATAACCACTTTGCAGACAAACGAATAATAAAATATATTGAGTAATTTACTAATTTTTTTAAAAAATTAATGTTGTTGTACAGTTATACAGATTCAAATATTGAATGCTATTTCAACTATAAAGTCTGAAATTTGATACGTGGACAACAGTTTGCGTTCAGATGAATATTAAAGGGTATTTAAACTGTGGCATGGCTGCCCTCAAAATTGCGCCGTTATGCTATAACTTCGTGCTGTGCGGTTTTTTAGCCAGAAAGCAACCCGCATACGCAATCCCAATTCATTTGTCCTTCAAACATTTTCGCACACAAACTGCCCGACAAATGTTCGATGCTAAACTTAAGCACAAGTTTTCAAACGCGTACAGTGCGCGTTAAATGTTTACACAAACATGCAATATATTATTTTTGAAGTAAAATAATGAAGATGTATTGGTGGTATTCGTTGTTGTTGGTTTTGTTATTTGAGCGAGCACTTGCGCTATTTAATGAAAATTGGTTGTAGTTTTTGCACGCACACACTTACAAATTCCCTCCCCCTGGTGCTGGAGCAGTTGGAAAAAATTGCAATGGCCATACAAAAATTATTATTTCCACTCTGGCAAGCCAGCGAGTAATTTTTCTTGAGGCATGGCTCTCATCATAGTCGATTTTCCAGTTGCCTTGTTGTTGTTTTTCAAAAGCAAAAACATGTCAAAAGTGGAGGGGCGTTATGGGCGTGGACTCTAAAAAGGATAGCGGATAGCAGAGCCTTGTGCAAAAGTGCTTCATTACTTTGCGCAACAGCTCGCGAGAATATAATGAATGGCAATAAACGTGTTTCACATTTTCTTTTTCGCTGGACCACTCTGAATTTTCCACCAACATTTTTCATTTGCTGCCCAGCAGCTGGACCCCCAAAATGTTGTATATTAAATTTCCGCTTTTGACACCGGGCAACAGTCAAGGGAATTCATATATGAACAATGCATTCGTTTGCCTCTCAAGTGCAATTTTTTTTTGTTTTTCTTTGCAACTGTGAGGCTTATCCTTCTGAATAAAAATTAATGCAATCTTTGGCATCGTACTTTTATTTTTATTTTTATTTTTTATATATTTTTGATTCCAGCAGCGTTCACATATGGGACTCTTTTTCATTTTCTTTGCAGTTCGCTTTAGTGTTGTTTTTATTATTCTGAAGCGGATGCTCACAGATGCCACTACAACTGCGTAAATTGGAAATTAGTTTGCTGCGCTGATTTCGAGTTGCTTTTCCTTTGCCTTTTTGTAACTGCCAAGTTTAATTGAGGGTTGCTGCAATCAGCTTTCAGTAAAGCGCAACACGAAACAGCTGAAAACGTATTTCCGCTGCCGCTGTTGGCGGATCTTCAAATTACTGTTGCATAAGCTAAGGCGACAGCAGCTTAAGATGTCGCATTTCGTTTCACGCTTTTCAATGGGTTTCACTTTGGAATTCATTAGAATGTGCATTGATCAGCAAAAGCTTCATTTAAACAATTAACGGCTTACATATTTAAATATACATATATTATATAGATAAACGTGTGCTCATAATGATAGAGTTTAGGGTATTTCTTTGTCTAGCATAATTAAAATTAAAAAAACCCAATTTTAGAAGTTTTTTTGTTGTCAAAATATATATTGAAGATTTTACTTAATCATTTCATGTGTAAAGTTCAAATTTAAATTACCACAATATGTTCAACATTCCAAATAATAGGTTTATGAGAACTTCTAGTATAAGTATATAAAATGCAAAAACTTACCGTATTTAAATTGGTAATCTTGTCCAATTCGATGGCCGTGCTGCCGCGATGATGGTGCAAATGATGCAGGTGGTGTGTTGTCAACATGTTGTTGCATTTAACGGAACACACATAAGTCTTAATGTGTAGGATATTGTGATTTGATTTGCCGGGCGCCGGCTAAATAGAACAATCCATCAAGTGCAACACCGGCAGCCGGAAACGAATGTGGTTTTCACTTCAGCTCCAGCTATGGCATCGAAAAGCTCCACCTGCAGAGGTAGCGCCAAGCGGGAGCGGTTACGGGTGCTACACAAATTGCAGCTTGTTGCACTTAACGTCGCATAATTCAAATCACATAACATGAATTTCAATCTACCTGTGGGTGGACGAACAAGAGAGATTGCAATAAAATTGAAAGCTCAAACACGCGACACTGAAACGCATTGACACGCCTCTCAGCTGCCCCAGGTGGGACGGGGGCGTTCACGCCGATATCCGACACGTCATATTGCATGCGGTAGCAATTTTTTTGCGACAGCTTTTTAGTTGCCAATTTGCGAGCTGCCGCTGAGGGAATTTTCGGCATGTCATTTTTCGCATACCGGATGCGACAGTTGCCAACCGCTTTTGGTATTTTGAGAGAGGGTGGGATGTGAACACTTCGTTTGCTTTTGAGTGGCAAATTTGCCAGTTGGCAGCTTAAACACGACTGCACCGCCACGAGCCCGTTTCCGGCTTCACCGTGAACTGCGTTGCATTGCGGCCTTGTGGCGGGCATAAATAAACAAGCGGCCAATAGCATAAGGCGAGACTCAGTCGGGTTAAATGAAATTAATTTCTGACCTATGAGCGACTCAGTGTTTCTCTGATGTCTATGCCTAACAGGTAGCTAACTGACATCTGACTGGCCTTCCGTTATCCCAGACCCAACACGTTTGTTTGAAAATTACACAATAAAATTACATTAAGAAGACAAGAGAGCAATTCTACCTTGTGTTTGACGAAGATTTAATGCCCTTTTATGTAAGTGTTAAGCATAACTTAAAAGAAAAATTAAAATTTTATTTATGTGCATTAATTTAGCAGCGTGTTTTAAGATACATTTATCCTAGTTATTTATGGACCTTATCGGAATAAACTCACATCGATTTACCTTCTCGTTTCCATTAATCTTAAAAGGGCTAGCAATGGCTTGCTTTAATGCGTTTCTCGTCTATTAAGAAAATCAGTGCACCCTTAACAACAGCTAGCTAGGATATAAAGCCAGCGGCGGCAGCATTCAGAGTCGCAAAAGCAAACGAATAATTCATGGAATTACCTGAGGTAAATTGCTTACGTTTCTAAAGTGTCAGATAAAAAAAATAATAGTAAACAGTTGCGGTGAATGGCTTAAAATACACAAATTTCATAGTTCTTGACCCCTTTCGTGTTCCTAATAAAATAGATAATGTAATTGGGTCGAGTTTAGAATTCTGAGTGCAAATACTTGTATTCTAGTGGAACTTAAATAAGCTTATAGAGTTTTAAAATTATTTGAGGAGTGCATTAAATGTGATAAATTTTATAAATTTATAAACAGTTTAAAATATTTGGTTTCTAAAGCGCTGGCAAATATTTATTGGTATAAATAAATTACCGAAGGAATGTCAAGCTTTAAGCAATTTTCCTTTATTCTTTTGCGTCTTCAAACATAAGCTTGATTAAGAATTGATCATTTGGTTCATGTTTAAATAACATAATATTTGCTCTGTTACAATATTAATCCATTATTTAATCAACTGTCATAAAAACATGCACAGAGCAAACGAAGCTCAAATTTAACTATTTTTACATCTTTTTCGTGTTCCTGATTAGGTAAATTATACTTAAAATTCTCATCATTCTATCAAAATAAATTGTTATTATTATTGTAGTTTTCTTTACCTTAAGAAAGCATCCGTAAGCTGATTAACAGACAAACTATGGTTGATAAGAAAGTTAGCTAAGCGTCTCATTTCCAGACGCGGGACATTCAAGTTTATTGTTTCGTGCTGCGCATGGAAATGGAAATGAAAATGTGCCTCATTAAGTCCCGTAGCGTTGGAAAATATGCCGCCGAAGGATTAAGCGGCACCTGCAAAGTGGCGCGACGGCTATTAAAGGATCTCTGCGCAATGTAATTAAAAATTTAAATGCATCGCTCTTAGCCCTTATGAAATATAAATGCAAATATTATGAAACAACCACCCGCTCTTAAATCACCTGCAATTGTCTCCTGTTTGCTTGTTATTATTTCATTTGCCTTTAAACAGCAGTCACCACTTAAGTGGCAAGTTTAAAACAATTTGTTGCGTATACGCAGCGTGCGTTCTGCTAGCGGCAATTGGCCCAAAAAGTTTCTTTTCCAACTTAAAACCGCGTAGCTCTTTCAGTGACTTGGCAGCGACAGAAGCCAAAGTCAAATATAAACTGGCAGGCATTTTCATATGTAAAATTCACGCACTACAAAATACCGAAACCCTAGGAAATTCTGGTTAAACCTACTTCAATGACAACAACAATAACAAGCGGAAACACAGACAAGCAGCAAGAAAAATCCTTCTGCTCTGCTTAAGCGTGAGCATGAAATAAAGCCACAGCCAGAGACTGAATCGGGTCAATTAAAAACGCACACGCCAGAAACTCATTAGCTTTATTACAAAACATGTATAAACGCTACTGTCAAACGTACACGACTAAGAGGTACCCTGTACATTTGTACATTTGTACAAATACATTTGAGTACATCATTGATTAACTGAAGTATACAAATAATCGGTATACGCGCTCCTATGGCCTCTTTGATAAAAGTTTTCCTGGAAGCATCTCGACTGTTTGATGAATAACTAGTATATCTAAACTTTATAAACATATGTAACCGGTTTAAAGGTGCAGGGTATATCAAACTACTTAGAGACAGTCACGATTGTGGGTCTGACTCATTTGACATCATTTGTATTAACTATTCATGTTTGAATGTGAATGTGAATGTGCGCACACACACTTACACATACACACTCGCTCGTTCACACGACTGTGGCATTTGAATAAGTTTGACAAATTTGTGATTAACTCAAACATTTGCCAACTTAAGCTTTCATTTTTTATGCGTGAGCCAACAACAATAAATTAGCACTTCATAAAAAATGTTTTGTGGTTGGAGAATAAGTTTATTACGACTTTTCCACTGGTAAGCTGTTAGTGCGTATAACTGTCAAACACATATGTGGCAACTAAAGATAAAGCAGAGGATAATTGAAGTAACAAAATTAATTCTTTTAAATAAAATGCGTTTTGTTTTCTCACTTATTCTGAGGGAAAACGGTATTTAAGCCACAAAAGTACTTGCCATTGTTATTGGATTATTCATTGGTGAGTTAAGGACTCAGCTATATATAACATATATTATATAAATATATATGTATATATAAAAATTTATTTTTGATCATTAAGAACTTTGTAAACACGGATTAAAATATAAATTGTATGGTTCTGTGGTCGTTTTAAAATAAAATTTTTTCGTGCTTTGAGGGTATTTTTAAACTTTCTTTTTTCTATACAAAAACAAGTAGGAATATTGCAGTCGGACTTATCCGACCGCATAATACTCGTTCACAGTATACAGAAGTTGATCATTTTCAAAAAATTGCTTCTTTTCAAAATTTTGAAATGTAAATGAATTTTTTAAACAATTATGGTTGTCGCAATAAGTATAAAAAAACAACATTAAAACCGATTCTGAGGGGGACAAATTTTTGTCAAAAATCATGCAAAAATTGACAAAAATTTTGACATGTAAAGCTCTCGGATCCATAGCTCCCATATTTCAAAGGCCCATAACTTTGTCAAAACTGAACCGATTTTCATGTTTGATGGCATTTTTTCCATGGTTTATCTTGTAGATAGATTGATTCTGCATTTCAAATATATTCATTATTGAAAATTAATTTTTTTTTCAATTTTTTGGGAAAAAAGCATGTACCCCCCCCTTACTCATTTTGGAAAAAATTTTTTTTTGAAAATTTAGAATCCGGAATTTCTATTTTTAATCGATTGTGGTGGTCACAATTAGTATAAAAAACAACATTAAAACCGATTCTGAGGGGGTCAAATTTTTTGTCAAAAATCATGCAAAAATTGACAAAAATTTTGACATGTAAAGCTCTCGGATCCATAGCTCCCATATTTCAAAGGCCCATAACTTTGTCAAAACTGAACCGATTTTCATGTTTGATGGCATTTTTCCATGGTTTATCTTGTAGATTGATTCTACATTTCAAATATATTCATTATTGAAAATTAATTTTTTTTCAATTTTTTGGGAAAAAAGCATGTACCCCCCCCTTACTCATTTTGGAAAAATTTTTTTTTTCAAAATTTAGAATCCGGAATTTCTATTTTTAATCGATTGTGGTGGTCACAATTTAGTATAAAAAACAACATTAAAACCGATTCTGAGGGGGTCAAATTTTTTGTCAAAAATCATGCAAAAATTGACAAAAATTTTGACATGTAAAGCTCTCGGATCCATAGCTCCCATATTTCAAAGGCCCATAACTTTGTCAAAACTGAACCGATTTTCATGTTTGATGGCATTTTTTCCATGGTTTATCTTGTAGATTGATTCTGCATTTCAAATATATTCATTATTGAAAATTAATTTTTTTTTCAATTTTTTGGGAAAAAAGCATGTACCCCCCCTTACTCAT
Organism: Drosophila robusta; assembly: GCA_035043565.1. NCBI lineage: Eukaryota > Metazoa > Arthropoda > Insecta > Diptera > Drosophilidae > Drosophila > Drosophila robusta. The sequence continues at coordinate 1,623,761 of JAWNMW010000583.1, read as the reverse complement.
TTTGGAAAATTTTTTTTTTCAAAATTTAGAATCCGGAATTTCTATTTTTAATCGATTGTGGTGGTCACAATTAGTATAAAAAACAACATTAAAACCGATTCTGAGGGGTCAAATTTTTTGTCAAAAATCATGCAAAAATTGACAAAAATTTTGACATGTAAAGCTCTCGGATCCATAAGCTCCCATATTTCAAGGGCCCATAACTTTGTCAAAACTGAACCGATTTTCATGTTTGATGGCATTTTTTCCATGGTTTATCTTGTAGATTGATTCTGCATTTCAAATATATTCATTATTGAAAATACATTTTTTTGAATTTTTTGGGAAAAAAGCTTTTTTACTTTTTTTTTGCAAACATTTTTTTTTTCAAAATTTAGAATCCGGAATTTCTATTTTTAATCGATTCTGGTGGTCACAATTAGTATAAAAAACAACATAAAAACCGATTCTGAGGGGGTCAAAATTTGTTCTTTGTTAAAAATTGCGCTACAGACGGACGGACAGCAAGACGGACATTGCACAAACCCAATATACTCTTTTCACTTTGTGAACGAGAATAAAAACTCCAGTTACAAAGTTAATTGATAGTTTCTGGATTTTAAAAGAAATACTTACTGATACATATTTAAAATCGTTCCATTTAACTGTACTTAACTGAGGCTTTAAGCTGAATAATAAATGTTGCTCAAATGGCACTTGAGACGCATTGAAAGCAAACCGTTTAATGTTTTAGCACTGTGTTAGGCCACACGCAGTAAAATATGAAACGAGAACGAAAGGCAAGCTGAAAGGAAAAAGAATAAGAAACTGGACAAAAGGCGACAATGAGAAGGCGACACAAAAGTGCACGGCGAGTGTGAAAATAAAAGCGAGGGCATTAAAAGAGTCGCATGCCGGAACGGAAACGGCAAGCGTCTGAGGGGTAGTCTAATGCCAATGCCAACACCGGATGCGAATGTGTGACATATGGCTCACATCCCGCTCTCACCTCACGGCTGCCGGGCTCCCTGTCGGTAACACATACAGATATATACACATACGCACAGAATGTCGTCTCATTGTCGTTTGCGTTAAGTAGGCGACTTTATTAAGCCGAGGACACTGTAGCCAAAAAGTGTGCAACGCGCAACACAACAGCAACAGCAACAACAACAACAATGGCAACGACAACAAAAAAGGGGCACACAATTTCAAAATTTATGCACACAAAAGCCAAAGGCCAATTGGAGAAAGCGAGCGGACTAGAGGGGAGGGATGAGGGGGCTGGCAGGATACCTTGGCGGCCCCAGCTGGGCACATGGTTGGAGCTGCGGCCTTGTGGCGGCATCGTCTGGCATAAAATTAAGCGCCAACTGCGACAATAGCGCTGCGCAAGAACTTGAGGCGCGGTAGCTTAAGTCCGTGCGGCATTGCCGCAATTTGTTGCTTTTTGATATTTATTTTGACGGTGGCGGCGCATGTGAAATAAAAAGCGACTCATAAATCAGACGCTCGGCGACTTCGCGCTCGCAGTGCAACAAAAGCCGCAACGGAAACGGAACTGCGCCCGACAAAAACAACGAAACAAAATGGCGTTAAAGATGGCAGCCAGGTGCTGAACGAGACTTAAGCTTGTTATTTACGACAACGCGAAAGAGTTGCATCTGCCTGCGGCGCCTGAAATATATTGAAGCATCCCACAGAGCTGGCGTACTCAGTGTCACTAATAGACCCTTCAGACGAATACTGAAGAGAATTTTAGATTAACAGCGAGGTAAGTATATGTAACAGATTTGGGATTTGAGAAACTTGGAATTTGGGACAACTAATAGCTCCTTATGTTAAAAAAATGTATTCTTCAGTCTATACCCCTGGGAACGTTAGATTAAAAATTGAAACCAAAATTCAAATGCCAGTTGCTTATTATGTAATATGTAATATAATTAACACTCCGAGTGTTGTGAAACGAAATCCGAAAATGGATAATGCTAAAAAACTTGTGGTATAGTAAAACTGAAGGAAATAAATGTGAAAATATATTTACTTGGTTTTACCAGAAGTTTTAGTTTGTTGTTTAAGAGTGGAGCCAAATTCGGGAAATGTTTTGCAAAACTTTCAGCAGCATAATTTACGTTTATTTCATATGTAAATTACGAACTTACGTTGATTAAAGTAGATGGATGTATTAATTTAGATGAGAAGCTAAGATTAGTTAGAAGCAAAATATTTCAAAAAATGTTCAAAAACAAAACCTTTTATTCGTTTATCATTACGTCGGAAAAGTATTGTCCACCTTAGATGCAAGTAAAAAATACAAACTAAACAATTTTATCCAAAGAGAAATTTCGCATGTCTGGTTCGAATTAATCTAGAGTTCTTCTCAAGAATATATTTCTCAATTAAGGTTCAGCTATATTACGTCAAGGGTCTGTTCAGTACCACCTGCCGGGGCAGGCCATCAACGTCCTGGCCACTCATGACGCTCTTGACTTTTTCTTGTTTTGTAATTGTGTGCGTGTGTGTGTGTGTTATTTGGGCATTTCTCAACGTAGGCTTAAAGTGCCATACAAATGCCAGGCCTTATATATAATGCCCGTACTCACTCATTCAGTCAGTCACTCACCCACACACTCACAGCTCGTACACGCAAGCATTTACACACATGAGCAGCTTTTTTTATCGTTGTTAGGCTGTTGCTTTAAATGGGAAAGGATTTTTTGCAAAAATAAAAATTTTTACTCGATCATGAAGTGAAAAGCGTATATTGGTTTTGTGAAATGTTATATTTGCCATATTCTTATCTATATACATACGCTTCTCAGCTTAAGAGCTGGAGTCAGTCACACATTTATATTAAAAAATCTAAATTTTCGAAAACAACAGTTTGATCTTCACTGCTTTGAATTTACAATAATCATTAACAGGGTTTTGAGTAATTAATATACTTTGAACAGAGTAGTGCGCGGTTGGTTGCACCCGACTGCAACTTTCCTGCATGTTTTTTGTTAGCGACTGCAAAGGCAAAGCACAAAATTCTGGCCACGAACACGGGCATATTGTGTGCGAGAAAGGCATATTTTTTTAGTACCTTGGACATCTCATTTACACACACACGCACACACACGCAATTTTAGTGTTGGGTTTCTCTGGCGCGATGGCAATGGAAAACGTTCGTAATCATAATCCAAAAACGACACATTGGGGCGCATTTAAACTGATTTCATTTAAGACCTGTGCGACTGTTCGTGGGTGTGTGTTAGTGTGTGTGCGTACGCGTGCCTTAGTTGCCATTGGAGCTACAACAATAACAATAACAACAGCATGGATTGAAGAGGAAATTCGTAGGGCGTATGACTTGACACGCACGGATCAAAGCCACAAAGTGTAGGAAGGCAAAATTATAATGAATTTGTCGTGCATACATTTCAAATGCGTGGCTCCACACTGCAACATTCGTACACACGTACACACAAACCTATACACCAAGCCATAGTTGGCTAAAAAGGAAGGCACACCCAGCTTTGATTTGGCTTCGGTTACCCGATGGAACTCGCCAGATAAGCAGCTAAGTGACTTTGGCCCGAACACAGCCCTTGGCAGTTCTCTGCAAACGCCAATCGCATCGCAATCGTGGACATGAAATAAATACAAAATGTTATTGTTTTTGGTATACCCTATAGCACGGCTGGCAAATGGTATATAAATCTGAGAGTGACCATAAACAATTTTAATTTAAACTAGTGAGGATCTACTTAAACAGAAATCTGAATAATTAGATGCATTTAAATATATCTAGCAAACTTACAAATATAGCCTATATCATATATGAAACAGGAAAATATGTTTTTTCTCCTGGGATTAATTCGCATTAATTTATTTTTTATTTCATTACTTTTACTGTTTTGATTTTACCCTTTTAACTAAAACAACCAATTTTATATAGCTTACTGCAGGGTATTAATCAGTCGATTATCTCACATACTTATTTTGATTATTGTGATGACTATTATTGTTGTTGCTGTTGCTATTGATGTTGTTGTTATTGTTGGTGTTCGATGTATCGGCAAATAAATTGAATTAAAGTGAAATCAGTTGCCCTTGGCTGCAATAAATTAATGAAAATACGGCAGGCGACAAACCCACCAACGAAAATGGAAGAAAACCACAAAATATAATCAAAGAAATCAGCATAAATCAATGGACGAACTACATTCGTATTTACAATAAGTAGCTTTTGGCTTTCATTCTGGTTCTGGCGCTAGCTCTGGCTTTGCTTTTGTGCCAGTTTCAGCTTCCGATTGGCAAGTTGAAAATTAAGTTTGATTTAATCTGTACAGTTTGAACTAAAGCCATTATGCAACCAGTTGCCCAACAGTCATTAAAAGCAGCTTTAGTAGCTTAAGAGTTTATGACATAAGCTCATATTTAATTAAATTCAAGTGCTGCGCTCTCCTGCTGCAGCCCAAAGGAAGAAACTTATTTATTTTGGTCATTCACAAACAAATTTGCAACTTATTCAGCTTTGGGTTTGAAACTTGTGCGATATATTGCCAAAGGGTTACGCGTCCTTGGCTACTTAGAAACTCATGGCTTGCTAGTGTGTGTGAGAACAATTTGTGGTAAGAAAAATGGGGAGTTGCCCAAAACAAAAACTTAGACAAAATAAGAACTGAGACAATTAAAAGTGTGTAGTGACAAATTGAAGATAATTAGCTCTAATTGGCTCGTGAAGTTAGCTTCTTTATATAATTGATACAATCGAAATCAAAAATTTAATAATAATAATAAATGCAATGAAAAGGAAAGCTTAAGCTCCTTCGTAATGCTAAAATTGCAGCTAATTAAACTTTATGTTTTAAGTGAGCATAAGGCAAGGTGTCATAGCCTTAAAGAGAGTGGCAAAAAGATAGAAAAGCTTCGGGCTTTAAGTACCCTTCATTTTAAATGCTAAATTTAAGCCACGAAGATTAAAAGTGTTCACGTGCTTTCACAGTTTGTTTGCCGTCTGGAGTTTATTTTTCAAAAAGTCAATTTTGCACAGCCTAAACAAGCATTAAGAGCTTTATGTTAGGTTACATTTGATAAAAACTTGTACATCTATAAAATACAAAATACAACGGAAACATTTTCAATGCAAAAAGAGTTTAATTTACTCCACACCAGCGAACACCATGAACTGTACTTTATGGCATACGCCATAAATGTAGAAAATTTAAGCGCTTTTCCCACATAAGTATAAAACGAGCCATTAACTTGACAAGCTTCAGCTTCGCATTTATACGAGTAAGTTCCAGTTGCCACTGAGCGACACGTTCTGGCTTATTTATGCAAGTGGAAACCCTGGTGAAACTCACCTTTCGCATTAGGATTTTAACGCATCGCCATAACTTAAAGCTTAGGCGGGCTGCTTGCAAATCGCAAAACGTTTTTGAAATTATGCACAAATCTGTTTTTATGGCCTCGCCGTCAAGTCAACTCCTTGGGGCAACTTAAGGTCGCAGCAGCTGCCGACGCCTCGCAGAGCACCTGTCATAAAGTAAAATTTTGCCAATTTATTTATGGGCCGGGATAAAGCAAACACGTTAACATCCAGGCGCATGCAACGCATCCGTCAGCCTCGCGTCTAGCCCCAATAAGCGGCATAAAATGATGATAAATACAAATTTAATGGATCACAAGCCGCAAGCCCACACTTCGAGAGTTTGGGTCGACTCCAACGAGTGTCTGATAAATAATTAAATGAAATTCCATTATGCAATTGTGGCCGCTGTTAGTGCAAATTGGAAATGTGTGTGACAACCCTGGCAATTCGTAGACAAAATTGAAATATAATGCAGTTGCTGCTGCTAAGTGCCACGACAACTGGCGGCCAAGCAAAATATTGTTGATGTGCTGCGCGGATTCTTGTGGGCACAAGGGCGCAACTTTGGACGGGCGTGTTTGCATTTGCATTTCATTAAAACACACGGACAGGTAAACAAGCCGACGCCCCTAGCCTGAGGCCAAAGGCCACACACTCACCTGGCTGCTTGGCTGATGACTGCAAGTAGCTAACAGACTTGATGGGTGCCATTGAGAATGCCGACGACGACAAGTGCCAAAGGCAACGTGTGGGGTCTAGAGGATTTTTATATACTTGCAAAGGAGGATTATTTCGATTTTGTGTTGCGTTAACGGACTCATACGAAAGAAAAGAAAAGTATTACGATTAGTCTACCACCTTGATCGGATAATAGATTCATATGTAGAGAAAAACTTAACCGTAAAACTTGCAATAAAAAATTACACACTGATTAAAGAATAACAACTTGTAAATAAGGTGCCAGTGTTCAACATGAATAAAAGAATTCTGTATTAAAACTAATGTGTTAACAGCAAATATTAAAATCAATAATTTAAAAGACACAAAACGAACGCCTTTATGAAATCATCATTGATCATAGATCATTGGAGAAAAGTATATACCTAATCACTAACGAAGAATATATTGGTTTACTTAGAACTGAACAGCTTTAGGTGTTTTTTGTTTAATATAACAGGGTATTAAATCTTCGTCAACACAATTCATTACTCTTAGAATTTCTTATTTTTTATTGCATTTCTTGCACTAAAATTGCAGTGTTTGTGCAAGTTTCAAGGCGTTCCCTTATTGCTGGTCAGAGTGTGGAAACGTGACTGGCCTGAGGCGCTTGGCCGATTGCGCATACGCCGCGTAGAGCGAGTGAATCAAGTGAATGCCTCAATTAGTTTATGTTACGCCCGAATAAACACACGTTAAAAGTGCGTGTAAACAGAGCAGCAGAATAATAACGCCTTGTACCATGGGCAAACAATAAAAGCACTGGCCAAATTAGGCGACCAGCACTCCGCCCACAGCGCCTACCTTCCGTCCAGCCTGGCCGCAAACAAACAAAACTGTCACTTGTCACAGGCGCCTCTGGGGCAGCGGCAGCGGCGGCGGCTGCGGCTGCGGCTGAGGCTCGGTCGGACAAAGGTAATAGCAGTGGCAATGGCAGCGGCAGAGGCGCGCCCCAGGCCGCTGGTCAGATAATTTCCTTTGTTCTGTATGGCAAATGTTTTTATTTCTCTTTTTTGTTTTTGGTTTTTTATTTTGTTTGCTGGATTGAGGGTGTGTAGGGTGCGCGCGCGGTCTTGTCAGCTATTTTTCCGCTTATTTTATCACGTTTTGTTGCCTGTTTATTCTTTTCTTTTGTGTTTGCTTGTGAGTGTGCCGCAACTCAGGCTCAGACAGGTAGCAATATGCAAATCAAACAAAGAACCGAGTGCCACCCCAAAGGACAGGAAGCAACGCTGACAGCAGCATAAAGGAGAAGCTGAGGAACGCGAGCGCCCATCAATATGGATTACACGTGCCTGAGTGGGATAAGAGGGGAGGGCGTTTAAAAAAGACGTTGATCTAATGCAATCAGCTCAAATTGTGACGTTACAAAACAGCGTTTTGTTTTATGGCATTTATACAAATTTAATATGGTTTGATTTGCATTTATATTTGTACACTTTTATGCAATTTTAATTTTATTTCTTAATATTTTGAATTTGAATAATTTTTTATACATATTTAATTAAATTTTTGTTTGTGCGCGGTTTATTTAAATAATTTAATAAAAACCATTTCCTATTATGATTTTAGTTATTGTCACTTGTACTTATTAATCATTGATTTATTTTGTCGGATTTTCATATTTCATATTTTCTTAATTAAAAATGTGTGTATGTTGAAATAGTTCAAACATTTACTCTTCTTTATTTAAATAATGTTTTTAATATTTATTAAATATATATTTCCGTCACTTTTTAATTGAATAATTATATTTGTAGTTTATTAATTATCTTACGCTTAATTTATATGTATTTGCATACATTTAGTTTTTTTGCTTTATTGCATGATTGTTATTTATTAACAAATTGTAATGTAGTACAATATTCTTGTGTGCTTTGTTTTCTTATTATAGTTTTTGTTTTTGATTTTTCTCTTTAATTCACTAAAATCTCTTTGGTGTTTAGGGTTGCTTAAAAACTAAACAATAAATTTATTTTGAATTTTAGTGAATTTTTGTTTGGGTTTTCAATCAAATCAACCAATAAATAAATGGGCTGTCAAAATAAAGCAGATTAGATCGTTGTGTGGCACAATGCGAGAACTGACCATTTTATTTACTCAGCACCGAATGTGGAAAACAACGCGTATACGCCTAGTGTGCCTCGTGTTTTGACTTGTCGTCGCAGAACCATGCGCGCCGCATATGCTCTCAACTCAACGTTCGCGGTTCGACTGAGAAACAGAAGGCGAACACACAAATGCACACACAAGCGACACACAGCTGTCAGAGGCTGTGCCGAGTGATGTTAACTGAGTGGCAGCGTTAACAGTCGCTTAACAGTCGGTTAGCAGCAACAGCAACAGCTGAGCTGACAATTCATTCATAATTATTTTGAGTGGAATTTTGTTCTTGGGGCAGAATCTGACGCTGCGAATCAATTTAGTTAAGCAAAAATGTGCCGCTGGGGAGCAACTGGGCAGCTCGTGTCCCAGCAGTAACTGTAAGGACTTGCCCATAGCAATAGCTAGGCTTATGGCTTTGGCTATATATATGCAAAAGAGCCCATAACCCGTCGTGAAAATAAATGTTGACCTTTTTGAAAAGAAATAAAAAATAACATGCAGAGAAATAAACGCGCGTGAAATGTCAAAATCACTGTCATGTCGCAGGAGAAACATAAGAAAAACGCCAAAAAAATAAATAAATGAAGAAAAAAATAGAAAAGAGAGATGACAACGCATAAGCAGAAAACAAGCAAATGCCAATGCCAATGCCAAGGCAATCAAGAAAATTTGCTCCCACAAATGGCAAGGCAAATAAGAGAGCGAAAATAGAAGAAAGTCAAGTGTTTGCATGAGCTACTGCTGATGATGATGGTGATGGTGCTGCTGTAGCTTCACACACACTTACATACACACATGAGCTGCTCCGGGGCAGCCCCAAACAAACCATAAGTATGTAAGCACTCGTATTCATGTGGGTTCCCTTACAACCTTCCCCCATCGTCTTTTAAATTGCAACACGTTGCTTCTCCTTTTGGTTACCCAACAAAGTGCGGCAATTGTAATTGCAGCTAGTGAAACCAGCCAAGGTCTGTCTGGCTTTATCATGTGGCCACAGTTTGTGTTGAGCTGTGTGCATTGACAATTTTTAGCATACCAACAAAATTTATAACCCAAAGCTGGATTTATTGTGCTTAGAGCTTAGACAAACAAGTTCCAAATTAGACCACAGCCAGGGCACGCACACTGCTCCAGCTGCTGCTTCTGCCCCCTCCGGCCGAATGCCGCCTGACTGTCTGGCTCCAGCTGCGCACTGCAGGCAGCCGGGTGAGATTGGGGCAGGGTGGGGATCTATGCTGTGGGCTTATTAAGCCAAATTGCTTTCACTCGTCCTCTGTGTTATCTCTGCTGTGCCTTGAATGCAACTTTTTGCTTTAACATGTCAAATTGTCGCCTCAAAGCTTTAAATACCGAGAATAGAGACGATTTCTCGACGATTGCAAAGCTGAACATATATTTACTGGTGCAGTCAACACTCACTGCCATAATAGTGTGAGCAAGAAACAAAAGTTTTACTTGGATAAAATTGTGGTTTTATTGACTTAATAAATAAGTGAAGTAACATGCAATTAAGCATGTGTGTATGCGTAATAGATATATCTTACCAAATCAAATTGAATACATTATGTCCGGGAGACATATGTGATCCGTTGTTATTTATTTAATCTGTTTATCTGCTCATGTTAAAATAGTCTTCCATCTTAAAGGTATATTATAGCCGAATTGAAAGTCCTCACTTATTTGCTCTTTTGCTTATCCCGTTACAGGGTATATACCAACACAGAGTTCGCCAATACACCAATTAAATTAATATGAGAACTCTTGACAACCAAATTTGTCATGTGCAGGCACAATTATTAATCTGCCAGTTAAGCATACATTTTTAGAAATTTTACTTTTTTAAATTCGTTTTTCAAAAGAGATTTTAATTAATTAAGTACGTAATTAAGTTTTAAGTGAGACCAAAATATATGGGAAATCTTTAAATGTGCACCAATTTGGAATCAGTGGGAGGCAATTTTGCACCGTTTAAAGCATACATATATTTTGCCACTGAACAACAGCAGGAATTTCCGTCTGTCCGGCCATCCGTCCAGTAACATTTTTTACTTACTCAAACAGAAGCGTATCGCATATTCACAATTCCATTGATACTTCTTAAACGCCCGCACGCCCCGCTGGCTTTTATGGAACTAACCACTTAATCACCATATCATATCGACGCCATAAAAACGCAACAACAACCACTACCACAACAACAACAGATTCATCAATATGCGTGAGTGTGTGTGTGAATACACTCATGAGATTTAAGCATTTCTTCCGTATTCTGGCCATGGAGTTTTGTCGAGGTATCTCTGCGAACCGAGTCTGTCTGCGGCCGGCTGCCTATTGGAATACTATTGACTCGCTGATTATTTTTATTTGGTTCTCGCAAACGTTTCGATTGAGACATAAAACTATGCCGCTGCCCTGCCTACAGGGTAAATATAAACATTTATGTACGATTAAGTGTGCTGTTTATTTTGATGTTTGGTTTAGTGCTTCCGTTCCTGCAGCTCCAACGGATTCTATGTCTACGTCTGTGCTCTGATGTGTTTTGCTGCGCCCCAACAGATATTGCGTATACGCCGCATTAAATGGCCCAGAATGAGATAGACAAACAGAGATGAGAGTTTAGCAAGAAAAAAACAAACTCTTGGTAGATTAACGTCGGCATTTTCATAGACTGCTCAGAGTTTCGCTTGCCCCAGGTTTTTTCTTTTCACATACCTAAATTCAATTCAAACGATTGTCGGAGCCACGGTAAATCAATAAAAAAACTAATCAAAAAATCAAAAGCAAACATTGGAAATTTGTTGTACAGTAAATTGATTGTCAGCTGATTATCTATGTCTCTCCCCACTCTCTGTGTGTGAATGTGTGTGCCTGTGTGTTGACGTTAAAGTGCGCAAAAGAAATAAAAAAACAAAATATTTAACAAATTTCCAAATTAACGCTTAACCCCAACCAAATATAATATAATTTCAAATTCATTTAATTTGAAAGCATAACATGGCAATGTTATCTGCCACTCAATTGTACCCTGTAAGCAGGACCAAAAGTAAAGGGTATACATAACCAAATAATCAACCATTATATTTCAAAACCTGCTGTATTTATTGCTCATTTGATTTTAAGACATTAATGTTTTTTTTAATGTTTTGGGACAAAAATTATAATGTTCTAGATCTGTATGAACTTTTTGCCAAATTTGGTGTCAAGCTGTTTCATTTTACGAATAATATTTCAAAGCCCAAAATTATCGGAGCTTACAAAAATGATCGAAAAATTATATAAATTAAAAATATACTAAATTAATCGAATGTGAGTACATATGAATACAAGAGCATACAATTAAATTCATTAATAATCAAATACTGGGTATTTGCTAGAAGAACCCCATTAAATTGTTTAACTTTAAATTTGTTTTTTTTTTCATACCACCCGCTGCGACAATTTGGGTCATTTTACAAAATTCAATTTATGCAAATGCAACAGCAGAGCATTCGCACTGAGAGACAAACTCGAGCCACAGGCTTGAAAGCTCATTAGGGTGCTGCCTAAACCCTAAGTATATCCAAGGGTAGAATATTCTGGAGTTGGAGAGCTGAGGCGTATGTATATCAAGCTGCCTGCATATTTACAATTGCTTCTGTACAAAAACAGAACGTTAAAAATACATTTTTATCTAGAGTTTAGGGCGAATGCGTATGGCGCAAGCTCTCAGACCCGAGTAGTCTCCAATTCCGCGACGAAAGCCAGTTGCCATTTAAAATGCAAAGCGCGGGGTCTTTGCGCTTTAAGCCACCGAATTGCATGCAATTAATTTGAACTTACGGCTCGGCGAAATGGAATCAGGACTTACAACTGCTGTTGCATTGCCAGCGCGTCGACGTCCATGGATATTACGTTTTAATGACAACGTTGCTTGTGGCCTTGGCAATCAAATTAAAATTACAGCATTTTTAACAGTTTACGTACTGAAGTCGGTCTTTTAGGTAAGGAAAGCGCTAACTTTATTCTGTAACTTCGAGAAATAGTTAGTTAGTTAGAAATAATAGTACAGAATTTAATAAATAAAATATTTTAACTGCACTTAATTGCCGCGGGCGTGGTCAACATCGCCGCGATATTTAGAGTAGATTTTTACAACACTGCCTGCCTATTTTGGCGACTATAGCTTTAAAATTGTTGATTTTATCGAAATTTCGTAAGTGGGTTTACAAGAGTTTAAATTGCAAATTTCATTTCTAGCTTCAATAGTGAAATAAAATTGCATTCATTCAGCAAGACGTATGTTGCACAAACCCAATACATTCTTTTCGCTTCGTGGCGATTATAAAAAGTTGGTTCAGCATCGATGCCAATCAAGTACTCGTAGTCAATACATCGCCTAAAAAGCGATGTGCTTGCAGCCCTCGCTTCTAATTGTTTTTCTTAACGGTGCACGCTTTCCGGAACTTTTGATGGACTCGTCGATGTGTCGTGGCCTTGCCTCGGGCAGCTCGGATCCGTGCGACCAATTCCTGGAGTCACTGTCGCTGTTTCGCAAGCGCAGCCTGCGGGACGGCACGAGCTTGTTCCGGGTCGTGGCGGAGCAGATGTACGACACCCAACAGATGCACTACGACGTGCGTCAGGACTGCGTGCGCTACATGACGCTGAAGCGGCGCATCTTCGAACGGCAAATTGCGGAGGACTTTGACAGGTACATGCTCAGGCTGTCCAAGCCCTACACGCCGGGCACGTTGGTGGAGCTGCGTGCCATGTGCCTCATGTATCGCCGCAACGTGCGTCTCTACGAGCCGTGCAAGGCAGTCCAGGTGGTGATATATTGTGCGCGCTATCAGGACTATTTTGACGTCTACTACACGGAAAATCAGGAATTTGACGGAGTTTACCCGATGGGATTTTACGAGCAGTTGGCCATTGCTCAGGCGATCAGCTTTAAGATGCTCTACGAGGAACTCTTCAAGCTGCCAGATGTAGAGTACGCCGTGCAGAAGATGCTCTATCCGGGCAACTTCGGTCGCAGCTTCGAATGGGCTAAGCCCCAGGATACCAACTGTGTGCTGGCCAATTATAGGAGGTGCAGCTTTCACAATCGCGGCTATGGCCTGTCCTGTGTGCGACAGTTGCTGAACAACTTCCGTGTGCCCTTTTCGTACAAGGTGGCCAAGTCACTGGATGTCCGCACATATCGCAATGTGGAAGTTGATGCCTGGTGCGATTTGCACCGGGAGGCCAGGCATCTGAAGATCTATGCCGGCGACTACAATTTCCGGGTGGGCGCCAAGTGCCGCGTGGAGCTGGCTGCAGGTGAATTCACTGGCTACATTCAGGCTATCTACAAAGATAGAAAAAGTGCTCTCGTCTACATGGAGAGCTTGGCCAAAAAGCTGCTGGTGCCGCTGGCTAATGTGCATCCGATTCCGCCCGACGAATTTCAGCCCTGGACGCTGTCTAACCGCCAGAAAAAGCGGAAGCTACTCTTTATATCCCTATACCAGGGCAAACTCAGAAGCACTCCATCATTTGATAATGGCCAGACAATGTCACAGACTAGCTTTACTTCGCAATGCAACTCCAACTTTGCCCTACCTGTCGGATTGCTGCCAACACCCAAGAATCGCCAATCCACCCCACATAAAGATGCCGCAGACAATTCTTCCATGAAGTTATTTCCTAGTAAATAATCTTCTGCATATACTCATCCCATTTATTATGCATTGCCCAGTGTTTTGTATATAATCAGCCCATTTCTTATTCAGTTTTAATTTTTTTGTACAATTATATTCCCAATTCCTAATTCAAATTTAATATTCAGCCTGAGAACTACAATTTTAACAATTAATTTTTAATTATTTAGTAGTTTTATATTTATTTAAAAAAGTGTTTATACAAATATTATATTTGTCAATAAAATTATTGTAATTACCCAAAAATGCTAAATAAATGATTTTTCAAGCATATTCTGATAATCAGTGATTAGTGATTTTCTTTAGCGTAGTTGTTGCAACTTTTGGATTTTTCGTCACTCATATTTTTCGGTAGCTTTTACTTTGTCCATTAAAAGTCGCTTTTTTTAAAATCGAGCTTACAAATCTGAAAACAAAATGATCGAATACAACTCGGAAAGAATCGCGTTGCTGAAAATCGATACATCGATGTTCAGATGCTTTTCTAACATCACTAGCCAGAACGAATTCAATGTAGATGATATATTGTCGATAAATGATTGCCAAAATGTTCGATTTTGATTAGTTTATTTTTATTCATAGTTATAAATTGTATTATTACAATACAAATATAAAAAAGATATTTGAATACAAGAATATAAAACTGCTTTTGGACCGATGAAAGCTTGCAATTTTTAGTAATCTGTTATTTCAACAGCTCTGTGCTTAAGACTAAACTTACTTTAAATATAAATTGGAAATTATAGAACTGTGTTCAGTATAATCTTAACCATAGTCGCGACCAATCCATCGCAAGTTTTTCACTTCTTCATTTCCTTGACCGATTTATCGGCCATTTTGATCTTAGCTTTGTCCAGGCGTTTCTGCAGACTCTTATTGATGTTGTCGACCACGGCGAAGGCTTCGACGAGCATCTCACCCTCGGTGTTCGCTTTCTGGCCCATCTCCTCGAGGCTGCTGCGCATCTCCCTGTGCTCTCCGCTGACGTCGCGCTGCTCGCCACGCTGGAAGAGTGGGCTCGTGTTGCGGCTGAAGAGGGCGTAGGTGCCGTTGGCATGCATCTCTTGGGACACTTCATTGGGCTGCGGAAAGTCCATCTCCACGGCAAAGCGACGTATCTGGTCGTGCTTATTGTTCATCTTCTCCATGTCCTGGCTGTAGCAAATGACGACGGCTTGCAGCACCACCTCGGTGCCGGGCAGCTGCACGTAGGCGATGACATCCTTGTAGAGATTCTCCTCGCGCCACACCGTAAGTTTGTAGGATATGACCTGGTAGATGACTGTTTCGGGCTCGGGGCTGTACTGCACCAGTAGCCAGCTCTCTTCGTTCATGGGCGCCTGGACTACGTCCAAGGTCTCGTCGAAGACGTGGTCAAAGCAGCGCGCCTTCACAGTCAGCAGCATCTTCTCCATGTAATTCCGCTTGTCGCTGACCGTCAGCACATGGGCAAACTTGCCCGGTCCCAGCTTGACCAACGGGGTGCCTCCCAGCGGTGTGGTGCTCACCCAGACAACGGTTTGTGGGGAGATCAATTTCTGCACCAGGCGCCTGCCCGTCTCATCCTCCTCGCTGTACTGGATCAACAGCCGGCGGACACCGGCCTCTTCCTCTTCCTCCTCCCGCTGCTCCTTGGCCATGGTAACCATGGCAGCATCCACCAGCTTGCGCTCGTCGGCGGCCAGGATAAGTTTCGCCTCCAGCTTTCTGCCATTGGCGCGGAACTCGACAAAGCGCGACATATACTTATCGGAGACGTCAGCTTCCAACAGCTCCATGCTGTGCAGCACGCACAGATGGCTCCTGCCATTCGGCTCGCCGTTCCTGAACGAGCCCTCGTCCACATCGGCCAGAAACCAGGACAGACGCGTCGCTGTTCCTGCGCCATTGACATAGCCACTGTTTTCGCTAACGTTGGACATGATTGATATTTTGGCGGTTGTATAAGTTGAAATTAATTTTCGCTGATACGCTCGGTTGTTTGGCTCTCGACAAACTGATACTCGCTGCCCGGCGCCGCCCGCTTTTATACAGCGGCGCGTGATCCCTTTTCCACCCACGCAGCGGGCAGGTAGCCAGCCTCTTTCCACGTTTGCCTTTATGGCTGCCAGTTGTGCGGATTTACCCAACTGCTCGCCAAGCGACAGCTGCGCGGGTCCGCGGCCATAAAAGATGATTTCTGCGGCCTGCTTTGCGTTAATTTTAATCTTTGCCAAACTTGGTTCTAGGTATTTAACAGAAGGTCCTTACTTGCATTACACGTCGCGGACGCGTGTCTTCTGCCTTTGTCTGGTTATGGCAAATCACTCAGTTTCTGGAATTCTCGCTTTTTGCAAAGGCCACTTTGAAATCTCTTTGAAAATCCCGCACATTAGAACGATTAGCTTGCAACATTTTATGATCCCTTTCAAACGAATTTGCGACGGAAATTTTAATCTTGCAATATAGATCCTAGACGCCGTAAAGTATGCACATTAAGACAACATGGCCGCTTGTCTGTTTTCTGAAAATATCTGTCATTTTAAATTTGCCATAGATCCGACTATTTGCCGCAAATATGCATCTGTCAGATAATTAAAAAACTAGTCTTAATTAAAACCTTTTTGATTTTTGAGATGCTGCAACCAAACTTTTCAATACTGAGCATCGCTAGGCTTTTAACAATTGAGCTAGACTCTTATTAACTTCATACGACTACTAAGGACACATTTGACCTCAAACCATTTTTTAATGCGGTATCAAATTCTAACCGAAAAGTAACATTTTTCAAATTATTCGCTTTTATTTAATAGACTTTAAAAGCTTAGTTTTAAAAATCTCTTATACCAATAACTTTATTCGTAAGACTAAACTTACTTTAAATATATAATGGAAATTGTTCTAGAACTTTGTTCAAACAATCTTAACTTGAGCAGCGTCCAAGTCCACGCAAATCTAACAAAATTGTTCAAGCCTTTCTGTACTTTTCACGGATAACTTTTTTCTTTTTCTTACTATAACTTTTTAATGACGAGCATCACTTGGCTTTTAACATTTAAGCTAAAATCTTATTAACATCGTACTACTTTACACAATAAGTATAAAAATAAGACGCATTTGATAAATGTTTTTATTTTTGTTTTTCTTATTAATTTTTAACTTGCTTTAGTTGTTATAAATTTTTGTAATAATATATTATATGTGCCTTTTTCTAATCGGTGTAATATTGCTTTTATTGCTTACGCGTATAATTTTTGCACTACCCTCTACAAATTGTGTAGCGTGTTTGAAGCCATAATAATAATATATCAATTAACTAATAGTAATATAGGAGCATGTACAAGATGTAAACTTTTTAATAGCACTGACCTCAGGCTTCAGAACACTCATCTACAGGGAACTGAAAGAAACATTTTTAAGTATATTAGTTCTGTAAAATTACAACCAATTTATTATACTCTCGAAGCATGACCATCTTGTCCTTATATTATTTAAATTGCAAGACAAAGACAAGTTAAAATAACGACAATTTATGCGCCGACTCGATAAACTCGATTGTTATTATCACATAAAACCTGATCGCCGAATCTTGCCATGGCTAAGGACGTCATTTATCTGCAAAATATTTTTTGATTTTGTCTGCTGGAACTCCGAGCACATTGGTGATAAATTCCTGGGTTCTTGAATCCGTTATTTCGGCGGATTCATTTGTTGCATCGGTCTGTGCATTGATTTGCGGATTCGCTATGAATTCAAATGGTATGCCGAATGGACGACCAATTGGGTTGATCGTATTACGGACATCAATCACTGAGTATGTGAGAATCTCCTTGAAGATGCCTCGATCGATGGCTTCCTCGATGGCCGCATGATTGGCCAGCAAGCATCCAATAATAATATTCGACCCCTTCACCTGCACGTTTACATGGTAGACATTGTCAGCACGGAGTAGAATGTTCAGCACGATGTTCTTAAAGTCCCGATCACCAATCAGCTTAACCAACTCAGAAACTAAGTCATCCAACACTGGCAGCACTTTAGCCGAGCAGAATTGACACACACTGGAATGCTGGCGTCCTAACTGTTGATCGGGACTTGATTGGGGTGTGGGCATGTTCTGACTACAATCACAGGGCTTGAAGGGCTGAGGCGAAGGGTTGTCTTTCTTAACCCGGGTAAAAACAATGGGGCTTCTTTGGTGTGGCTGTTTAATGGCATTTGTTACATTAATCTGAGCCGAAGTATCGGAATCACGCTTAGCCCTACTAAATAATGTAAATTGTCTGTCCGGTTGCCTTTCGTTGTTTGTCTGTTGGACAGTTGATTTGTTCCAAATGCTAGTACAAGGCTTAAATATATCGCTTGAAGTATTGTTTGTAAAAGGACCTGGATTGTCCGGAGACTTAATGACTTTGATTTTCTTCGAATCAAACAAAGAATTGCACTCGTTAATATAAGATGTTTTTTGATCTGGCTGCCTTAAAGTATTGAAATCTTTAGGATTCGTTGAGGCGTACATTTTTTGTTTAGGCTCATCAACACAGGGTATTCCTTGGTCTGGCCGACTATAATTGTTGTCGATAAAGGGTATACCTTGGTCCGGCTGCCTCATTGTATTTGCTCCTTGGGTATTTTATACATTTTAAAACCGCTCTGAGATGCAGTCGGGGAGCTGGCACGACAAATAACGATGTAACCTTTTGATTCTATGTTGTCGAGTTCAATTTCAATTCGTTTGGGACTTATTTCCCTTCTGCCGGATTCAATTTCCATTCTGTTCGATTTTATTTCCATTCTCTCGGGTTCACTTTGAGTGTCTTTTTGAGCCCTGTCAATACTAGTAATTTTCTTTTTATTATGCAACTTCAACGCGGTGACATCAGTTTGAAGATCCTCTACATGTGCCTCAAGTCTTTCGAGTGTAAAATGCATTCTGCTAAGTTGGTGGCCCATCATCGGTATCATGCCACACCTCCTGCAGCTCCTTTCTTCATATTCATCATCATACTGTGTTCCCCTATGACTTCTTCGAGAATCCATCCTTTCCTGCTTTACATTGGGTTCATTCTCCTGCCCGTTTGGTTTCCATGTGGATTTTACTGTTACTAGCGGAGGGTAGTCAATTAGGGATTGTCTCCAAAAACTAGTTTTGTTCAAATTCTGAGATGCGTCGAGTAGCTTGTTGGGTTGCCTGAAATCCTCGGTTGGGTTTTTTTCGCCTAATGGTTCGGAAATCTCCGCTGGATCCTTAGATGCCTCGTTTGGCCGCTTGGTATCCTCAGGTGGATTTTCGATTTTTTTGCTTAGTGCCCGGAATTCTCTATTGGATTTGGTTGCTTAGGATTTTTCGCTGGGTTTTCGTATTTCACATCTGATCGCCTATAATACTCCGGAGGGTTCGTAGACTTCGATGTGTAGTAATTTTCGGCGACAGGCGTCTCTATTTCACTACTGTCAACTTGCAACATCTTGTCAGATGTCGACCCTCTTCTATCAATCTCATCCGAAGAATTTTCGTTCTTTAAGCCAACTTCCCAAGATTTGGGTGGTGTCGGATATATCTTATAGCGGCTATAATGTAGATTTTCCGGAAATTCTGAATTCCGAACATCGGTGTATGCGAAGCCGATATGATCCTCTGTCTGAACGCCCCTGTGCTGAACAAACATGGTTTCCGTGGATGCCGACTCTGCGCTCTTTTCGAAGCTCTCCTCAAGAGCTGCAATGGGATCGAGCTCATCGAAAACGATGCACATAGGCCGTTTCGCGCGGGACGGAGCAGGTAGATCATTTAACGGCTCTTTTTTCGCGTTAATGTCGCTGCAGTGACATCTGTTGCGCGATCCGCCTCCAGGTAGGCGGCAAATTGGTTGGGTTGACGCGGAAAGAGAGGCAGCTGGCGCTGACCCGTGCATCCACTGCAGACGGCTTAAAGTATCGCAAATCAGAGCGGACAGCATCTGCAGAAGGGAAAAGACAGAAGAGGTAGGCTTTAGCGATTTACCTGCACTTGAATTCAATCGTATTGGCCGGGTATAAAAGGGCGCTGCTTTTGAAGAGATACTCAGTCTCAATTGGACACTGCCGCGGAAATGGTAAGTGAAAAGCTGAGAAGATATTCTTGGCTCTTATTTGTGTGTTTAGTTCGTTATAGTTTTGACTAATGTTCTGCGTTCTGTTTTTTTTAAATTAGAATCGCCGCCATCGCTTAGAGTTCGCACTCAACACAGTGCCGTACGACTACAAGGCGGTGCAGATGTCAAAGGCTCAGAAAAAAGTGGAAGAGATTCTGGCCCAGCTACGCCTAGACAACACTTCCGGAATGGTGGAGAACGAAGAAGAAAAAGAGCGCCAGCGGCAGATCGCTGCAGAGGGCTTTGCCGAACAGACAATGCGGCACATCGAGGAAGCCGAAGGCATCTGTTCGGAGCCCAATGAATTGCTTAGCTCGCTGGCTATTCTGACCGAGGCTGCTGAGAAACTGCTGGACATGAACTATATGAAGGAGGAATATCAGTTTGAGGACGACTTTGAAGTGGTTGTGGATGAGGAGACAGTGCTGGAAGAAATCGATCGCCGGGCACTCCTGGAGAACTCCATTCAGGCGCTGAACGAGTCGCGATTGAAGTGTCTGCAACGTTGGGAGCGCAGCAAGCGCGAAGCCCTCGATCTGCTCACCATTGAGTTCGAAAAGATACAGAAGATTGATCCGCTGCCGGAATTTGATAAGTTGAAGAAGAAGCCCAAAACCTCAAAGGATGGTAAAAATGAAAAGGAGAATAAAAAGGAGAAAAAGAAACGCGGTAAGCTGGCCACAATCGATGAGGAATACGTGCCCGTCAAAACCGAGAACACCGGAAAACCTAAGCGGAAAAAGAAACTGGATCCACCGTCTCCGAAGCGCAAGCCGGTGCACTTCGAATTTGACACTGACCCGACCTCAGTGATGGTCAAAATTGGGCCCAATGGCACAGAGATATCGCGCGCCGCTCTGCAGGCCCTTAACTGGAAAATGACCGGGCCGGCTATGACACGCAAGCTGCTCTGCGAAATCTTCGAACGCAACTCTCTGGCCTTCCACACGCTGTCCGGCAAGCCGTCGCCTGCCTTCAAGGACTGCGCACGTCCCAGCAAGAAGCAACTGAACCCGGAAAAGGTGGCCGACTTGGTATACCTGATGACCACTACTATGGATATGACATCACGCGAGGTGCGCACTGCTATAACCACCAAGTGCGCCGATGAGAACAAAATGCAACGTACACGCCTCCAGCGTCTCTCACGTAAGACTATGTAGAGTGCCAACTATATAGAGATTTATACCCCGATCCAGTGCACATTGAACTCCGAAATTTATAGAACAAACATCAGATTTGCATATCAAATTTACCTGGACTCCCAAGTTGTATGCTATCCAACAGGACTCCATGTCTCTGCATTTGCGCCTGTCTTTTTGCACGCTCCTCGAATGCAGCTACAACCAACTGATCACAGAGTCGCTTGTGTCCTTCAGAAATAGTCCATTCCAACAGTATAACTAAATTGCTGCAATTGCTATAGTCCAATTCAGTTTCTCATATTCCTTATTATTCAATTTTGAATTTAAAAAACAAAAACTGTGTCAACTGATTACTATGACTAATCTAAAAGTCCTAAAAGATATATCTTTCTATATTATTGATGTATCCCTTGAAACATCCTCAAAAATATAGTGCACTTATTTTTAAGCATATTAACCGCATATTATTCATTTTACAATTATTTTTCACAATTTAATCAAACTTTTCAACCTTATTATTTAGAATTAATATTGAGCAAAAACAATAAATTGATAATTATTTTGTCAAACAAATTACCCGATCTTTCTTAATTTTAAATCCACACTTAGATAAGACATCTTTAATTTTTACTCTCATCAAGTACAAATATTGGCAAGATAACTTGATGACAAAATTATAACTTCAAAACCGTTTATTTCAGAGTATTACACTAATTGCATTCAATTAATTTTCACCTGATAAAGAAAACGATACAATCACATCACTTTTCTCTAAGTGCTTTAACTAATTTCTCTTACTTCCAACTTATGTCAATTTTATATACAATTACATAGAAATTATTGTATTTTGTATTTGTATATGCACACATTTTTATAACATTACACATTCACTTTCTGCAGTAATAAATGAGTGACAATTATTCACAAATACTTTGACTTGGCTTGGTCTAGACTTTTTGGGCGAGTTTTATTTATTTACAATGCGTTTAGTTGCAATGCACAAGAAATAAATCCACAAGAATATTGATATGGGAGGGGCGAACGGAACAGGCGATAAAGTGGTGCTTGCCAAGGATTTGAGCAGGACTATGCATTATTTATACGCTCTACACGCTAGTCAATATTACTCGAGTGTACAAAATATTGCGTTGTTATTTTTCACACAAACTCACATGCAAGCACACATGTTGACAAAATTGATGAGTACTGTAACAAATGCAAAGAAGAAGAGAAATAAAATAAAATAAAATAAATAGAATAATCAATTTTCAGTTGTTGCTGCTGCTACAGCTCTGACCAAAACGTGTCAATGCTTTCTACTTTCATCCATGGTAAATATTTTATTCCTCTCCTTTTTTTCCTTTTGGTCAAAAACATTTTGATATGCAAATGCGATGTGTGTGCCATAAAAAGGCAGCTTGATTTGAATACATCTACATTCGTACACACACTCACACACACACACACTTACATACATACACACGTACATTTATATGGGCATTTTATGCACACAAAGGTTTTGGCTAGACCTTCAGTCTGGTTGGCATAGTTTACTTTGTGTTTGCAATATGGCATAGAGCTGGAATTTTAAAGCATTTAACAAGCCGCAACTAGCAAACAAATTGGCTCAGCAACCGACAAAAATTGCTATAAATAACAAAGCCGAAAACTCTATTCCACAGGGCATTCATCAAAGCGAAATTTATATCAATCATACGCACCGTAGGCCTACAAAAAACCCACATACACAATCTTACAATCGTATCTACGAGATGTGGCAGAAAATTGAAACATTTTATAAGAATTGGCCAAGAGTACCCACCCGCACAGCAAATTGCCCTCAAGTAGACCAGCAACAATAACAAATGTTTTCAACTGTATTCAATTTAAAGAAATTTGCTCTAGAGTTATTTATAGCTAACAAAAAACAGAAAAAATAACTCGAAAGTATGCGAGGGAACGACTTTAAAATACCTTAAACTTGGGTGCTAATATATGCAATAATATAGAAAACATAACATATTTTTTAATTCAGTAAATATAAAGTTTAAAGTTTATTAAGTAATTCTTTGAACCTTTTTTTATTTATAATTAGTTCGTAATGTAAGATAAATTTAATATCTATTACTCATAAGATTTGTCATTTTGATAGTCTTACAGATATTTTAATTGTCGATTCCTTGATAGCTTGAAAATATAAAATTAGAATTAATTGTTATAAAAATTATTAATTATAAAAATATGTAATGGTACCTTTACTATTTAAAATGTTTCTAAAAAAAACTATTTCTATTAAAAACTATTCAAAATAATATCCTGCTTATCCATTAATACAGGATATTCAATAAAACCCAAGAATTTGATTGATTTCGCCTAAACTTTAGGAATGTTCTCTTTGTCCGCCTCGTAAAGTGCAGACAAAAGGCGTCTGTCTGAGATGACATTGCCAAAAACGTATGCGGTTGGAAATTAAGTCATTACTCTTGGCAGAAGTCACGTTGCTGTGGGCGACGCGTCAGCAACCTGGCCAGGAATCAGAGTCACACTTCACGGCACGCACTCCCCGTGTCCTTGTCCTTGTACTCGTTTACCCTTTCGAGCTTGGAGCTGATATTCCAGCAAAAGTGTCATCGGCAGTCGTGCGTTGCCAACCGCAGCCAACAGGCAGGAGCCAAGAGCCACGCATCCTTTAGCACCAAACGACAAGAGCAACAACAACGGAGCACATGCCCATCTTCCCCGCCTCTCGACTCAAAAACTGGCAATGACATTTACACTTCAGCTGCTGCTTTGCTTGAAAATTCACGTATATGATGAATGAACGCAACGTGAAGCGATTCTAACGCTCGTCTCGCTTCGTTTCTTAGCCCTTTTCTCATTCTATAGACCATTAACTTTTGATATTCAAATACCGCTATACAGACCTTTTATTTATCATTAGCCACACAATACAGAGATTATAAGCTTTTTTCAGGCACCATTTAATTTGCCTTTGGCAAAGTATGACGTCTGTTTAATCCTCAGGTAAGAACTTTTCTTATTATGTTATGTAGAGTAAGCTTATTTTCCTTATTTAATCACCAGGTAAGTACTTTTCTTATATTGTCTATAGAGTAAACTCAGTACTCCTTGTATTTTGAAGTATTTTCTTATGGTAACTTTTGTAATCTAAACCATCTTTCAATTTAGAGGTCATACATTTTTTTAAACTCCAGTTTCATGTTGAAATAGAACTTTAAAATTATTTAAAAGTTTCCAAAACTTCAGTTTAATGTCGCATTTTTTTATAATATTATATATTAAAATTGCATTTTTATTTATTATTTAAGATGAACAAGTGGGCAAGAACTTAAATTTTTGTTAATTTACACATCTGGCTGCAGGAGCCTTCGGCTTAACCATTACTGAAAGTGTAAGTACAAATTATGGGTGTGTAATTACAAATTGACTGCTAATTAAGACCCTAATACCTATGCACATATTGTATAGATAAATTGCCGCGCTTAATAATTGGGGTAGAGGTGGATTGGAGCAATGTATGTTGTGGTTTATGTTTAAATATTTGAGGTAATCTATGCGGCAGTCCCAAAGATTTCACCTAACGAGATTTTAAGATTTGTTTAATGGTATTTTCTACAATATTAAACAAAGAATGTTTTTGCTTCCAAAAAAAAAAAACAAATTTAATGAACATTATTATTTTTTCAAAAATTAATCTTTTTTAAATAATTTAAATAATTTTAAAGTCTTAGAACCTAATTCTACATAAAACATTTTATTTAACTTATTGTGCAAGAGCTGACTGCTTTAACACAAGTTGAGGTACTTTTACCTTTTGTGCTATTAATTACTTTTCTGATTAAACTAAAAGTAAATACCCGAAATGAGATTTGTGTTTTCATCGTGTTTAGATGTTTAATTCTTTGCCTTAGTCCTGCCATAAGTCAATTAGGGGGGATTTTTGTTTTTTTGGTGCATTGCAGCGCAAAATGAAAATTTTAATAATGCAAATGAGTTGCCGGCGGCTGCCTCAAACATTGCCAGCTTGTTGCATCCGGCGAGTATTTGCTGGTTGTTGCCTTCGTGGTGCATGTGGCAGTTGCCGCCGCTCTCCTCCTTTGGTTGCCGCCGCATTGACATTGGCCATGTGCCATCAACGACATCGTCATCATTGTTGTCACCATCATCCTCATCATCGGCTTGTCGTTTTCAGTTTTCAGCTATTTTAGCGTCCTTGCCGGCCCGACAACAATGGCCAGCCGCTCAACAACAATCGCCGAGTTAATTGAATTGTGTTTACACTACGGCACTAGGCAAAAATAGGTCCCCGCACAGACCCAGCCGCAGTTCCAGCTCCAGTACCAACTCCCAGTTCCCTCGTCGTATTAGTTGGGTATGGTTTCTGTTCTACCCGCAACTGCAGCCAGCCAGCCACTACAAAGTCATTTCACATGTCGCCCGGCACTCGAGTAAACTTTGTTCAAATTCGCTTTTTAGGCATTGCACATGCTAAATTAATTATTGGCCAAACTATTCATGTTTTTCTTTTATTTTTTTCGTGGTAGCTGTCAAAAGTTGAAAATCGCAACGAGCACAACTCGAAACTCATTTTACACATTTTTCGTTGAAATGCTCATTAAAAGTTTTCACATAAAAGTTGCTCATAGAGTTTTATTTCGTTGGAGTCTTTGTTCCAAAGTTTTTGCCAATAGCCAATCGCATTGAATGCAGAATTCGGAAACGTGCGCAGCTGTTCTGGGCTTATTGTAATAACAATTAACGTAATTAGCAATCCTCTTACCTGGTTGCCTGGCCACAAACCAAAACCCAAACGACACCAAAAACTCATCTAATCTAATCAACTGGCTGTCTCTCTATGGGCATGCTAATCGCTCTGAGTACCGTCATTTCCCCCCTCGGAGAATTGTCTTTTGTTGCTTTCAATTAGAAAGTTTTGTTATGCTTATGGCCAAGTGTATCGCGTTTCTACAACGCTAACGCTAATGCGCCAAATGGCTGCCGGACACAGGGCGGACATTCCCCTTTTGCTTTTCGCTGACCCTTTTGATGCCCTTGCCCTCTGATACCCATGCGAAGGCCATTCCCATTGAGACAGAACATGTTTTGTGTCTATATGGGCAAGCTCGTCTGTTTGTTCCTTCGTTCATTTCACAAGTTGCATTAGCAGTAAATATGTTGGCCAGGATAAGATCACATATTAAGGGTATTTACTATTCGGCAGACAAGCGCAACTCTTACTTCTTGCTGTAAAGTAATTTAAAGCGCGTGCGAAATGCAAAAGTTTTTGCCAAGTGCGCATTGCGACGCGCAGGGCCGATAAAAAGTTTCGATTATAATGGCAAAATGTTGGAGGTTCAAGGCGTGCTTTGGTGTTTTTATGACAGGAAATGGGAAATGTTTGCGCGCGTGAGCATAAATCAGAGACCGGGACGACGACAGCACTCTGGAACTAAAAGTGGCCAAAGGCACATCATGGGAAATTAGCTGGCAAGACGGGCAAATCGATATGAAAGTGTTTCAGATTATAAAGGGTTTCAATCAGAAATTTATTTGGTTTTATGATATCAGTCTACGTGTCGAATTTCGGATTAACAGAGCTGCCGCTGAAACGCAGATGCTGCTGTTAAACAACAGTGGCAGCAAAAAGTCACTCACTCGCCACATGGCACAAGCGAACAACAAACAACAGCTGTTTGCGAAGTCCACTCAGTTAACAGTGCCACCAGCAGGTGCTGCTACTTAACAGCACTCAATTAACAGAAGTCTGTTGTGTGAAAATAGAAACCGCTGCACAAAACGCGTAAAAGCTTTGTAAATACGTTTTGCCTGGTAGGAATGGAAAGGCGTTTAATACATTAACTAAAATATGCTTTTAACTGCGCTAAATACCCATAAAAGCCACAACAATTGAGTCGCACTATTCTTAGCCACAAATCGAGAGGCAGCTGCAAATTAAAGCCCCAATGCCAAAGCCATTGAAGTCGTCGCCCACAGTTGGTGGAGCCCATTAATGACAGTGCGTTACCCGTGCGATACTTGGCATAATGACAAAACTTCCACACGTGCAGCGTCTAAGTTTTTCGGCAATCATTTTAAGTTTTATGATCTGCCGAGCAACGACAGCAAAGGAGTGAAGCACAAAAACTTGGAAAAGGGTATTTTATATGGTGGTATAGAATAGACAGAACTATGCTTCTCTTACGCTATAAGTTATGCAATTATTTTTATTATTTCTCAGAAATGATTGACGCAAGATATTTTGACGATTCTGTGACCTGAAATAGAATGCAGTGAAATTACAAAAGGGAAGTAGTTAGGTTATTAGATTTGATAGAACGTTGAATGTCGATACCTACTGAATGTTGATTTTCAATGAATATCTGTTCTAAGGCTAGAAGTGCTTAAAACAGCTCAGTGGAACTGAACCTTAGCCGCAAGTACAGGGCATCACCTAGTCGAACACTCCAGACGCGGGCATGCTCGATTCTTGTGTGCATAAATAACACTTTGGTCTTATTTCTAATGCCAAACTGACAGGTTTATGGTAGTGTGTGTAAATGCGAGTGTGCCTTCAAGAGCTGTGGCATGATTATGCGAAAAATTAAGCATACGTCGAGTACGCCATATGCGATTGTTCACATTTGAAGTGTTAAGGCCGCCCAAATTATGAGCGTCAGTTGAGTGCGAGTCCTGACAGGCAATGGAGTGTGCGGCTTTATCAATGTTATTTATGTGCCATGCATTATTAACGCATTTAATTTGTCTAAAAAGCACAACGCTTAAACACACACACGCACACATACATATGTCAAGGGAATAAATTTAATGTTCCTCTGGGCGCTGCGACAACATGTCGTATGAGTTATAAATACAACAACTTGATCATAAAAAATACGTCAAAAACCAATTTTTATGCATACATAAATGAAAATCAATAAAACGTCTCAAGTGCTACACGTATTCGCACATAAATGACAACGGAATTGATGTAGGCCCCGACAAACCCCTCCCCTAATCACTTAAAAAGGCAAAGGAGTCAAAGCGGAAGCAGCATTTAAATATTTTCCGCACCCCAACCCAACAGGCTGAGCTAAATGAAGCGAAAAATGGGCGCAACAATAAGACGAAATATGCCCGAGAAGTGTTTGGCAGTGTCATCAATAAGGAAAGTCCCGAACCAAACACCCGCCCCCCTCCACCATTGCAAACGTAGGGAGTGGCAACATTTGAATAATCGGCAAAATGCATTGATATGTAAAACGTTTTGACATTTCACTTGTCAATGAAATTAAATGGGATTCGAAATGGGAATGGTAATGTTAACGAAGCTATTAAAATGGAAAAAAAATAATGTTTCTTCAACTTTGCTCAAAGTTTAATTAGACGAGTAATGAGAAAATAATTCAAAAGAGCGCCCAAATTGGAGCTAATGGTTCGGTGGTTGTGCAAGTCCTTAATTTGCTGTATTGAAGCTATTCAGTGATATGTATTTAATAGGACAGCTTCTGTTCACTCAGATGTTAATTGTTTTCACAACGATGTTATTATATAAATTAGATATAGCTACTACCATAAATCAATAATTAAATCAATAAATAAAATATGCTTGCAGCAACGAAGTTGGAAATATAGAGGTTTCGAAATATTTCTGCGATCTTTAGAGGATGTCACCAGTATTCTGCCAAAATTTTGTAACTCTAGTTTTAAAAATGGGAAAGATGGATTTTCACGACTTAGCACTTTATCACTCGGTCATTATTTGCGGGTAAAAAGCTTTACTATTTTATTGTTATTTTACTACTATTATACCTCTTCTTTACGACTTCTTGAAAAGAAAAGTCTTTACCCCAAGAATATTGATATAATATATATAGAATTCATTGCAATTTTGCTATTGAAACTGAAATTTATGTGATTTTTATTATACTGTGAACTTTTGCCATGCAAACTCACTTAGCTGCAGGCCAAATGCCACCAGTCAAGAGCCAGTTGCAGTTTGCGTAGCAAATGAGCCGTGCAGCTGCTGCAAGCCAAAAGCACACACACCTCCAACGACCCAAGCCAAATCGAAGCCCAATTTTACTGTTGCACTCGCCAACACTTGACTTTTATGGCCCTGCGGTACATCTCCTGTGCTCCATGCGCTTCATTAGCTATTAATTTTGGACCACACACAAAAAGTTCCAAGTTGAGCAAAGCAAAAAGTGCTCCTGTCGGCATTGCGCGACTATAAGATACTCTAAACCCAGCTGCAAGCTGTCGTTACATACATTAATCTATATGTTTCGATATACGCTTATCATATTTGGGGCGCGGTTGGACGGGAACGTATCAAAAATACGAAATATTCATGAGCTGCGCTCTGCGTATGCTGTAGGAGAATCTGTAGTCGAAAAGTGCAATTCTCTAGTTCTGTAGTATCCGAGATCGCAGCGTTCATATAGACAGACAGATAACCGGACCTGATCAACAATATATGTACTTTATGGGGTCGGAGATTGTTCTTTTTGCCAGTTACATACATTTGCCCAAAACCATTATGTCCTTTTACCCATTTCAATGGGTTCAGGGTATAATAAACGCTTCGCTGGCTTTTTCAGTCAGCCAGGTACCGCATACGGCATTTAATGCTATCAAGTGCAATACGCTCGAATAAACAGCACGTGGAAAACTGATCGGAGAAACAAAAGAAAAAGCAACGACGTACCACAAACAAAATGCTAAGTTAGACGTATATCGGGCTTCAAGGGATAAGTAAAATGTGCTGCAATAAGCGATGAACGATGTATTGCACTGAGTATGAAGGAGTTGCAACAAGTTCAAAACTCTAGAATGCCAATTCTGCTTTAGAAACACTGTTTCCAATCGTTACATACAATTTCTGTGAGAGTTAAATCTCTGACCAATATTTTAATACAAATAATCATTTCTCTTGACATTAAGTTAACTAAAACCATCTTGGGTGACTTTCAAACTATTATTCTGATTTGGTGAGCTTCAAACTGTGACAGCGGCAGATTTTCGCAAAACGAAATTGGAAAAATTGTATCTGACATATGTTAAATACAGCACAAAGCCCATGTCAGGCCAAAAGTCAGAAGTAAAAGCTACTTGTTAATAAATTTCCTTGCATTTGTCTAAATCAACTAAATCTAACTTAATCAATTAAAGCCCTCAAAAATTAAAAGCGACAATTGCTCGCATGACAAACAGAACGACATTATTCAAGAGCTTTTCAACAGGAAAAACACAAATTTATTTTGTTATGGCAAAGCGAAAGATAATCTATTAGGTTTCGAAAAATATAGAGCGACAAGAACTAACCCAAACAAGGAAAAGAGCAACAACAAATGTGACAACAACAATGGGTCGGCATCAAAATGGAATAAACTCGTACTAAAGACGAAGCAAACAGCAAAACATGCCCCACTACAAACAGTTGTGGCAGTTCAAGATGCTGACAAAAAAGAGAGCAACAGAAAAAAAGAAGAAATTGGCCGCTGTTTGTGTACAACATGTCGTATACGCCACGAGTATCCCAAGGATCACAGGCATTTGGCAGCGGCAGCTTAGCGAGACACACAAAAAATGAGACAAACAAAAACAAAATTAGTTTTAGTTTTGCCGAATACAGTTAGTTGGGAGTGTGTGTTGCACAAAAAGTTGGCCGAAATGAAATGGGCAAACACGAACTGGCAGGCTCTTAGGTGAGCAGATGTAAAAAGTTGATATGTGCGTGTGTGTGTGTGTGTGTATGAGTCGCATGTTCCGGCAGCCAGCTCAATTTCGATATCAACTCAATCCTCACAGACAAAACACACACAGCCGCTTGCAATATTGTCAACGGGATGGCCTTGAAATGGATACAAAAACAAGAAAGAACATTTATCTTTGGAGTGTCGAAGACTAAATACACTTGTAGACATATAGCAGATGGACGATATGCCTCAGTCGAACACGGAGTTTGCATACAAAAACTTTGTTTTTCAGCCATTCGAGCATATGGTAACTATTTGACATTGTATTCCGATATAAGTCATCTTTTGTTTATAAGTTTGGATCCAGTTCGAGCTCTCAAGCTAAAAAGGCCAGCGATATATATAAAAGAAAATAAATCAAATGGATCATAAGGCAACACCATTCTTTCAAAATATTTAAATAAACTATTTAACCTAAAACGAAAATAAGAATTTGTAACATACGAATTCTGTCCAGATATTTTATAGACACTATTTTTCGATTGTGGCCTTTGTCCAACAAAAACATAATTCTATGTTAAATTTATTCGTGACTGTCAAAAAAAAACTGAAAGTCATTGCGTAAGATATTTCGTAACAAAAATTATAATATCATCTCAAGGGAAAACGCAAAAATTATTTTAGTTTTTTTGGGCCAGAGCCAAGAATGTTTGACGGAAGTTTGACAAATGGGCTCCACATACTTACACTATTTGGTACTAAAAGGCTCTATTAGACCTTAATAATATTAATAATAAGTCTATTGATTTGTTTTTACCCAAAAGTCTAGCGTCAATTAAAAAACAAATAAATATAAATAAATGCTGAGCAATAGATTAGTCTTGCCGATTATAAGATATATACTGGATTGAGAAATATTGAAGAAGCTTTCTTAAATTTAAATTTAAATACAATATGACTTCGATATTGAACTAGTTCAACTAATAGCTAAAATAATCGTTGTCAATTGTTTATTTTGTAAACTGACTATGAGAAGAGGTAAGAGGCTGAATTTGTCCTGTAAAGTTAGTTATAAGCTTATTAAGTTACTAAAGTTTTAGTAAGTGGAGTTTGATACTTGAAAGCCTCAAACTTAATGAACCAGCTTCAAAACAAACTTAATTTAGAAACAATAAAAACTGTGCATATGACACAATACAAATTAAAATAAAAAACTTACGTTGTCTTGTAGGACATCACGTAAATAATTTTTGAAGTAGACCTTTAAGAATATTTAGTGAACTTTTTCTGAACTTTAATTAATGTCACTAGTTAAAGCATTTGAAAACTTCTATCACTTATATTGCAAAAAATTATATCGAAATAGCCGATAAAAATAGATAGATTCCCTTATTAAAGCCTTATTAAAAATGCACCGCAGAATGCAATTTAATGCGAATGATTTATTTATATTTATGACGTGTGTGTCGTGTGGCATGCGTAAAATGTAATGCATGTTCGAGTACTCGTGAATTAGTTATCGGGTAGAGTCGCTTTCAAAGCGACAGTGAACTTTGGCATTGAGTGCCAACATGCAGGTTAATAATTTAATCGGACTGCCACGACATTGACGATGGGGCACAAGCCGACCCGGCGACCTGGCGAGCAGCAAGTTAGAAGTCGAAGGGTGCAGTGCACGGGATACGCAAGGTTGAGGGGTGCAGGTTTCTGTTCGGTTGCTGCCTTGAGCCTGTTGCCACTTGCCACCTGCCACCTGCTGCCTGCCGCCTTGCCGCTTGCCGCTGTCGCCACGACGCTTGCTACTTAGTTTAGCATAAAATTTTAATTTTAATTGCTAGCATGTGCGTGGCAGCAATGGCAACGACTCTGACAGGCATTGGCTCCTGCTTTTTGGTTTCCCTTTAAGCAGCGTCCCCATCGTTCCCTTACTTTATCCATTAATTACGCTTTTAATTAAACTTTTTGCCATATTATGCGAGTGCGTAAAGTTGATTAACTCTCAGTCAGACCCCAAAGCGTGCTTTTAAGTAGGTGTCAATGTTTAATGCACGTAGGGGCAAGTCAAAAGTTTGCTTCTCTTCAGCGCTGTCTCCTTCCCCCTCTCCCCATATTGCTGAGCTGCTTGAAATTTATAAATTATTTAATACCCTCCGAGGCACATACGAAAAGAAATGACAGAAAGAAACTGCCTCTGCCATTCGCTTAATGCCGTGCCGGAAACACCCAGTTTTCCCCCAGGCAGCCCACAGCTCGCAGCTCGCAGATTGCAGCTTGATGCATGATTTTCATTTGCATGTGGTTGGCACCGACGGCCACTGGCTGACAACACCTCCTGACTATTAAGTGCCATGAGTTTGGAGCCAGAGTAAAGCATTCAAATCAGTGCTGTCCGCTTAATCGAAATTACAGATTAATCCAAAATGTAAATACTTAAATTTTAATTGTACTTAAATGAATCTTCAGCTGAGACTCAGAACTGTTTGAAATATTTGCGAAGCACATTAAAGCTTTCAGCGCTTAAATTTATATTAAGTCCTTATACAGATTAAAGCTCCTGTTTCACATGGCATTCGCTTTATTTCAGTCAAGAAGGGTTCGCATGAAATTACATTTTCCTAAACCGTATATAAGTCTTAACTAATTATAATTAAGACTAATAAAAGTGAAATTCAGCGTTCATCTGGATCGTAAATTTCATGCAGCAAATTTGTACTGTGTAAGATAAAAATAAAATTCGTCTAAGTGGTGTCTCTTATCATAATATCGCTACACCGGTCTCATGACTTTCACCGAGAAATAGCTTTAAACGGGGTGAAAAAAATGTATTATTTGCTGGGTACATTTAGGATAGTAAGCATTATACTTGTATTGATAACCGCAAAATAAATTAGAACTAAAATAATTTTTCTCCCTCCTTCGAAAATTTTCGCGAAAACAAGAATTTTTGTACTCTTTGAAAAGATAATTATAGTTATTGGCGAATTCTTGCTTAACAAGAAAAATTAGTTTTTATTCATGAACGCTCTATAAATTATTCGTATTGTTATTCAAAATTACATCGCTGCGGTAAGTATTTTAGGCAACACAGGGGACAATCATCAAAATTTATGTCAAAGCTGCACCAAACGCTGTCATGTAGGCCAAATAAAGCGGCTTACATTCTTCATAACGGCTGTCATTTGCACTTTGGTAGTGTTTTGACAGCTTATTAAAATGTCAACGAGCTGAAGTTGGAATCTGAAACTTGGCCCTTGGCCAGCACAGCAGGCGAATCGCTGCAGTTAATCAACAAGCGGACATAATTTATGCAACTTAATCAACGCTCTGCTACGCACACACACACACACACTCCCACACACACACATACGCACGTGCATCCTCACCAATTCAGATGCAGAACGAATCGGGAGCGAATGGCGAACAACTTGTTTGTGTTCGCTTCCATACAGAATTATCTCGCATACGCCGCGTACGCCCGTCGACTTCTGCGCGTTTGCATAATTTCTTATTTTTCCTTCTCTGTTTTTAGCATTCAGCTGCTACGTGTGCTTTACAAATTGCGTAAATGAATTTAAAATGCAACAACACGTCGAGTGGTGAACAACGAATAAATAATATGAAAATATTTTCAATCACACTTCGAAGTTGGAATGCTCTAAAATGAATGAACGGAGCTATTGGATTGCCGGCTTTACTTTGCACTTTGTTACACTTATACATGAGCTGTTATATATGCAGGAGTTGGTTCGATCTTAGTAGAAAAAGAATCTGTGGCTTACAAAATTAAATTTTAATATATTTGTGTGATTCAAGTGCTTACTTAATAACCGTTAAGCTTTCCGTTGCAATCAAATCGTTCACTAAATTTATTTTATCCTTTGTTGAAGAAGTGTATATTACATATGTAAATGTGAATGTAAATGTAAATGTCATGCAGCTTGTTCAAATTGTTGTGCTGCATGCGGTTTAATTTAATTTTTCAATTTGGGACGGCTTAAAGGTAAAATGAGCCAACAGCCGCAATAGCAGCAGTGATATATCAAAAACAAAAATGATGAGAGCATTGCAAAAGTTGAAATTTGCTTTAATTAAGGACTGAAAGGTTCATCAAACTTAATTAATGTATATATCAATTAGTGGTAAAAAAGGGGTTTCCGTTAACGATTGTAAATCAATTGCAGTTAATGCGCATTGATTAAAAAATATTAAGTCTGCTCTGCTTGAGCCACATAATGAGACAATTTACGACATATTTAAAAATGAAGCGCCCCTCGAAAAATGTTTTTTCAATTTCAAGCGCCACTTGATAACATTTGCAATGCTAACTAGCGGCAAATTCACAAAAATGCTGGCAGCTAGTTTTGGGCCATTTCGCAGTGCGGCATGCGGCAAGCGGAAACGGAAGCTTAGCCCCAGTGACGGGCCCGAAGCGCGTTTATCTTTAGCTCAAACATTTGCAACGCTTTCCGCGGCCAACTTTGTGCGGCTTTTCTCGCCTGCCCTTTCTGTCCCGCAACTGGTTTTTTTGTGCAACCGCTGCGCAAATGTTTGCATTGTTGACTTCAACGGGTTTTCCTGGCTGTCCTGACTGTACTAGGTGTCCTGGCCTTAACGGGCAGTCATTTAAAATTTTACGACACTTTGCTGGCTGCAGGTTTAATTGGCGTGCCGTCCTTAAAGGCGTCCAATGGCTTTAACGACACACGACTCGGCAAATTAATCATTAAATTGTTGCAAATGACACAGGCCAAATTAACGTCAAATGTTGCTGCTGAAAACTGTCTATAAAAAGAAAAAAAAAAAGAAAATAAACTGATTTCAAAGCACCTAAAAAACGAGTCTGTTGAATATTTACGAGTTGGTAGGGAAAGGCAACTTGGAACCCAGTCTGGTGAACATATTGCACAGTTTTTTACTCTCTCGGTTTTTCGTTGCTTACCCATTTTTTTGTTTTATGAACGAAGGCGCCATCAAATGCAGTGAATGGATTTTTGGCCAAATGGCAGCAAAGTGTCGGTTCCAGTTCATCCTTTGCCTCGGGTGCTTTGCCGCTGGCCATAAAAAATTGGGTGTTGTCTGGCCTGCATTCGATATAGGAGGGCACCGATGTACATAAGTATCTCTCAAGCTCCGTATGAATGCGTACTAAAGATACATAGTTTACTCGTATTCCACACCAAGTGTGCGTGTGCGAGTGTCTGTGTGCTGTTGTGTTTTGAGCTGTTGGGCATTAAACCGAGTTACACACGCAGCTTGACATTTGCCTTTGAAATATCGAAGTCAACAGCAGCAGCAGCAACAGCAGCGCATGCCACAAGCATGTGGATAGAACTGTGGCGATGGGTGTGGCTATGGTTGATGGTGGCAATGATGATGTCCCTTGGCAGCAGCTGCGAATGCAGTGAAACACTTGCAATTTGTAACATTCTAATTCTGAAGCCATAGGTTACGGACACGACAGTGTTGCAAAACGACTAAGTCGCCTGCTGGCTGGTGACGCGGTAACTGAAAGCGACGCTCGAGTGCCGGGATTAGGTACATATATTCCAGTTCCCTTTAGCTGTATATCCTTCTATGACATTATGTGTTCCTTATATTCTGCTCTCAAATAGAAAGCTCGCTTCTGCAATTTGTATACCTTTGCAGATGCATTATAATTTTGTCACGAAATGTTGAAACCATAGAGAGAGATGCATCTAACCCTATTTCAGTTAATAAGCCACAGGCGGCCAGAACGGATTACACCTAGATCAATCGAAAAGTGAGTTTTTGTAAGAACAACTTTTTTATCCCTGTGCTATTCGCAAATATCACCAATACCAAGCTACTATATAATATCGTTCAAATGGAAAATTTTTGAGCTGTCAACAGGTGCGACTTAGCTATTATTCATTATCTGTGCTTATCTAAATTGAATTAGAAATGCCTGTCAAAGGCAAAGCTATTGATAGAGCCTGTTAAAAATAGGACACCTTTCGACCAATCAATCACCTCAACTTTAGGCAGCGAAAGCAATTGCTTTTGAATCGACCCACGTACATTTGTTTGATATAAATATAATGTACCACAGTCGAACTCTATTTTTATCAGTTTTATTTATTGGGCAAGGTATATATGCTTAAGGGAATACAATTTCCTTGTACCAGTATCAGTATTGGCATCAGTGAAAATACCACAACAATGTCCCTTACTAAAGCAAGACTTAAAGCTTTAGCACGCTCCACAAATATACGAATCATGCAAACATGTTTGGTGTATGTAGATACGTCTGTGTGTGTCTGTGTGTGTGGGCATGAAATTGAGTGTGGGTTGTATTTAAATGATTTCATTAGAGCCGCGCGTGCCTGGGCATCCCTGGAGTAATGCAGGCGCTGTGGCTGTGGCTGCGACCCATGTAACGCATTACCTTAACTCATTTATCACCAAATTTAACAGCCAGCAAGCGGGCAGCAGTCAGAGCATCGGCGGCTGGACCTGGACGTGGATCGACGTAGTTGAAGCCCTTTCCCCCCTCTCCCACAGTTGGGCAAATATCGTGCAGTGTAATCGAGCGCTGTGCAAATCGTTTTGTGTGACTTTCATACGTAAATAAGAAGGGCTCAAGTCCCGCCCCTGCTCCTGCCCCGGCACGCGCTACTGGCCAGGCTTAGATCCAGGTCCAGGCCCAGGCCCAGGCACTCGGCTTTTGTGCATGCGCTAGCAAATTTTGTTAATTTCATTTGCACAGTTTGCACAAGTTTTGGCCCAGTAAACACAGGGGCCGCTGCCATTGTTTGCTCTTTTGCCCCGTTTTGTTTTTAGTACTTGTTCTAGTATTTTAGTGTTTAAGTATTTTTGCTGGCATTGCGGCAAATTCGCTGGCTATTTTCCTGGCTGTGTGGCGAAAACTCACTTGTAATTATGTTTGTCCTTTAATTGAGGCTCATTATGCGTGCGCTCTGATTATGCCATGCCCCAAGTGGCTCAATTAATGTGCTCCCCACATAGAGCCATACAAATTTTCGGTCTTAGCATCAACTAGCTAAAGTAGGGGCGCATCTCTTCTTCATATGGGCTGGCACTCTTTTGCCCCTTTTTATAGGCGCCTGGCAGCGGAGGGCGTGTGCGTGCTTAGTGCCCACAATTTAATCGCCGAACTGCTGCCTTTTTTTATATGCTGCCCATTAGGAGGACCAACAACAGTTTCAACAGCAGCCCAAGAAATTTATTTTCGGCGCTTATTTATTTAAAACATTACGCCCAAAATGAAACTTCAGCTCTTTGGCCACTTTGCCAAATGCCCAACGACAGCAGATTTTTCTCGGGGGCAAAGGCAAAACAACCCTTTGACCCCGCTTAACACTTTGCCCCTGGAGCCTTTTTCGGGCGCAAGCAAAATTGGTTGGCATATAATTGAAAATATGTTCGATGGAAATGTTGGCCAATATGAGACAGCATGTCCGAACTGTCCAAAATGGTCACAAAAGAACGCAAATGGACAAAAACAACTCAATTATTAAGTGGACCCCGGTGGGGGGATGCGGAAGAGAGAAACGCGAGCAGCGCCTACATGAGCAAACAGACTGAGTGTTAAGCAAGTGGGGAAAAGGACTGAGGCTTTTTTATAGCGGGAATGGAATACTCCAAAATAGCTCCAAACAGGTGCAGGTGAACATACAAGAATTGTTTCGTTTAATGTATAGTTTTTTATATATTAACTTAACAAAACTACAGCAAATCTTATAAACGACTAAGCGAATATCTCTATATGAAGCAAGAAATAAATATTTATATTTTGAGCGCTGTCCCATTTTTCAAACGCCCATAACTTTGTAAAAACTGAACCGATATTCATGGTTGATGGCATTTTTTTCATGGTTTGGTCTCTAAATTGATTCTGCATTTAAAATATATTCATTATAAAAAATAATTTTTTTTTTGAATTTTTTGGGAAAAAAGCATGTACCCCCCTTACTCATTTTCGAAAAAATTTTTTTTTCAAAATTTAGAATCCGGAATTTCTATTTTTAATCGATTGTGGTTGTCACAATTAGTATAAAAAACAACATTAAAACCGATTCTGAGGGGTCAAATTTTTTGTCAAAAATCATGCAAAAATTGACAAAAATTTTGACATGTAAAGCTCTCGGATCCATAGATCCCATATTTCAAACGCCCATAAGTTCGTCAAAACTGACCCGATTTTCATGGTTGATGGCATTTTTTGGCATTTTCATGGTTTGGCCTCTAGATTGATTCTGCATTTAAAATATATTCATTATAAAAAATAATTTTTTTTTTGAATTTTTTGGGAAAAAGCATGTACCCCCCCCTTACTCATTTTCGAAAAATTTTTTTTTTCAAAATTTAGAATCCGGAATTTTTATTTTTAATCGATTGTGGTTGTCACAATTAGTATAAAAAACAACATTAAAACCGATTCTGAGGGGGTCAAATTTTTTGTCAAAAATCATGCAAAAATTGACAAAAATTTTGACATGTAAAGCTCTCGGATCCATAGATCCCATATTTCAAACGCCCATAAGTTCGTCAAAACTGACCCGATTTTCATGGTTGATGGCATTTTTTTCATGGTTTGGCCTCTAGATTGATTCTGCATTTAAAATATATTCATTATAAAAAATAATTTTTTTTTGAATTTTTTGGGAAAAAAGCATGTACCCCCCCC
The DNA here is from genome assembly GCA_035043565.1 of Drosophila robusta. Taxonomy (NCBI): domain Eukaryota; kingdom Metazoa; phylum Arthropoda; class Insecta; order Diptera; family Drosophilidae; genus Drosophila; species Drosophila robusta. The sequence continues at coordinate 1,584,271 of JAWNMW010000583.1, read as the reverse complement.
CTTACTCATTTTCGAAAAAATTTTTTTTTCAAAATTTAGAATCGGAATTTTTATTTTTAATCGATTGTGGTTGTCACAATTAGTATAAAAAACAACATTAAAACCGATTCTGAGGGGGTCAAATTTTTTTGTTGTCAAAAATCATGCAAAAATTGACAAAAATTTTGACATGTAAAGCTCTCGGATCCATAGATCCCATATTTCAAACGCCCATAAGTTCGTCAAAACTGACCCGATTTTCATGGTTGATGGCATTTTTTTCATGGTTTGGCATCTAGATTGATTCTGCATTTAAAATATATTCATTATAAAAAATAATTTTTTTTAATTTTTTGGGAAAAAAGCATGTACCCCCCCTTACTCATTTTCGAAAAATTTTTTTTTCAAAATTTAGAATCCGGAATTTCTATTTTTAATCGATTGTGGTTGTCACAATTAGTATAAAAAACAACATTAAAACCGATTCTGAGGGGGTCAAATTTTTTGTCAAAAATCATGCAAAAATTGACAAAAATTTTGACATGTAAAGCTCTCGGATCCATAGATCCCATATTTCAAACGCCCATAAGTTCGTCAAAACTGACCCGATTTTCATGGTTGATGGCATTTTTTTCATGGTTTGGCCTCTGGATTGATTATACATTTCAAATATATTTATCATTCAATATTAAATTTTTTGGACCTTTAGCTCAAAAACTGTAACCATTTTGTATCCGATTTTTTAAGGCGGCGGCGCTGGGCGGGTGGGGCGTTCTAGTGGGCGTGGCCGGGATATGAAGGTCGCAATCTTTGAGGAGGTCACCAGCAATTTACATACCAAATTTGGGGAAAATATTCACATTTTATCGATTTGCCAGCCAATTATATAAAATGTTTATATATTATTATTTCTCACGATCCAGAAACAATATATAGTATGGGATTCATTTATGCTATTATGCTTTCCATCCTGCCAGAATTCGTAATACACCACATCCATAAAATTTCAGAGAAGAATAAAAAGAAGGAGAATGACCAGAGGGTTAACAAGTTTATTGGTCGTCCGAGCAATGAGCATTGGTTAAACAAAGGCAAGACGTCAATAAACTTATTTGTTAGCCCCACAAAATGTTGCCAAATAGGCGAACAATATAAATAAGCATAGAACGGCGCACTAAAGAAGAGGACAGCGAATGAGGAGGAGGTGGACAAGAAGCTGAAGTAAGCGTGTGTGGGCTTGTAATGAGCGTTTATTCAAGTGGTCGTCATGGATTCAGGCCCAATTGGCAATTGGCAAATGGCAACTGGCAACAGGGCGTATGAATAATCGAATTAAACATTTGGCATGTCAATGACCCGGGGCAAGTATTCGGTTTGTGTAATGAACTTGAAGAGCATAATTTATGCGACTGCTGCTCGCAACATGCTCAGGTCCAGCCCAAAGTTCAGGTCTATAAAGAATTCTTAAGATGCAGATAATGGGGCCTAAAGTTTACCTTGCTGAAACTTACGCTCATTTCCCGCTCCAGCTGTTCGTTGTTAGCTCTCATAAAATCATCTTGATAGACTTCATTAAACTTTTGAAGACCCCTCAAAGCGGATTAGCAATGGGGCGCCGAGGCAGGGCGGGTGTGCGGCAAACAAAGGCCAAGCGGCTTAAATTGTCAGCAGCAAAGTTATGAGAAAAAATTTGTCAAATATTGAGCTTTTACGCAGGCTTTTTGCCAGTCCAGGCATTATGTCAATAATGATTAAATATTTTTAATTACCATACGGGCCGTGGGTGCAAATAGAGTGATGGAGGGAGGAGGGGGGGGGGCTGGGGGCATACACTCGACAGTTCATTCAGCTGATGTGGGGCTTAGCTGGCTCATTAGCGTCACTTCTCATTGCGTACGCTCCGACATTTTAGTGGCATTGGCATGATTAGCTATCGCCCGCCCCTGCCCCGCTCCAGGACCCGGCCTGTTGCCGTCCCGGAAAATTAGCATGTGATTTGACTGCCATTCAGGCAATTTGAAATGTCAGTTTAGTCACAGTTGCCCAAGTACCCGGGCACTCACAAAAAGTGTCATGTTGAGTTTTCCTTTTGCGTCGCTCTGACATTTGGTATTTCACCTGCTGCAGCCCCCGCATCGCCCCTGTCATCCGACTGACACCGTTACGAGTTGGTGTCATGAATGCGCTTTTCGCTCTCCAGCATGGCTTTAATCCCGCCAGACAGGGGCCGACAGACACAGCACCCCTCCACCCACTCCCTGGTCGCAGCATGTTTCATTATGCGGCGCTCACCTTGTGGGCCACACGCGACATTTTATGCATTTTACAAGGCTCTGTTTTTGAATATACTCTGCTTGGTAGGGGAACATTGGTGAAAACACACGTCTTGTGAAGTTTGAATGAACAACGTGATCACTGATAAAAATGTATTTGTCTATAAGAAATATATTCCAGCATTTGCCTATTTATTAAACTTGAGCACATCAATAATAATAAGCTTTAATATATGTGAACACCATTTTACATTTTTACTCTAAAATAAAAACAGAGATCTAATCGTAAGTTGTCTTGTGCATGTTTTTCCCAACGTGTATTTCCTATATTATTGCAAAATACAAGTCACTCGTCACGAGGTTTTATCCTAAGTATATTTATAAGAACATGCAAAATAAATTTCATAATGAGCGTAAATATAAAATTGATTGAAATAGTGCAATTTAAGATTTTTATTTTTCGATCTCAAATATTCGTAATTTCTTAATATTTATTTAAAAATCAATAAATGACTCTTATTTTACACTTTTATTATTTCTCTAAATAAATTTGTAATTTTTAAGTTATTTCTCATAAAGTTATAAGTTTATAAGAAGAGCAAAGATTGGATATGAATCTGAAAGCCTAAAACAGTAGTTGTGTGCTTTTCTGCTTTAGCCGAGGCATTAGAGAGTTTAATCTTCGGATATTGCCATTACCTGCTTTTTTATGTGTTTTATTTACTTTACACTTTTACCTCGAATGTTCCTCATTCCGTCCGCACGTAGGCAGCCTAATTTCATTTGCTTTGCCGCCGTTGCGTTCGCGTAATTTATTTCACCGCTAATTTGTATAAATTCTTTTCTCAGCCGCATTAAAGCGACGAGGGGACATCAACACAAAATGGCGGACATTTAACTGTCAGTTGGCAGTCCCGTTTGTGTGCTCGCCCCTCCCCTTTGACATTTATTGCCTTTGCTGTTTATGGCCTTCTGGCTCCTTGCAGTTGCCTTTGTCGCTGTTTTTCCTTTCATTTTTGTTTTGTTTTTGTAGTTGTAATTCATGCACCTTTATGTTTATAATTAAGTGTCTGGACTCGGCCCGCTTTATGTGGTTCGACTTGTCTGCCTACGCGCAGGCGATGCGTTTAGTGTGCGAATTTATGACTGTTTTATGGTGGCATGGGTTTCATTAGTCCATAATAAATCAACGAAACTAAGGAGCGGGACTTTCGCGTTGTTTTCATCATGGCCTTGACTATAATTTAGTGTGTCTATTCTCTTGTCAACAACTAAACTAATTGGTACGTCAACGTCTACCTCATGCCTAATAGTGGTATTTTCAAGGTCTTTGTTAAGTAAAGGAATGCTTTAATTGGCCAAAGAATAAATATATGCATTTTCATTTATTCGTATAATCGTTTATACCTTAAATTTATTAAACACCAGACAAACTGGAAACTCTAATTTAAACAATGAAATTTGCAACAGTTGTGTCTTAGCAGAGTCAACAACCATCTGCTATAATCAACTTTTAAAGAGCTCAAGTCTGCATAAAATGAAGTTGGCAACACGAAGAATATTTCTACTCACGCGAAGTAAGCTGTGGCACATGAACTGCTCCCGTTAAGTTGGCTGCATAACTAATATTTTGAAATACGTGATGTTGGCTGCGAACCAATTTGTCTGGCGCATGAAGTTGGTTGCGCGCCTATTTTGAATTTTGAACGGAACTGCAATGAAATCAAAGATGTAATTGTGTTCGTTTATGACCAAAGCAGTCAAGATGTGTAAGGACAATTCAACTAAGTTCACATATTTTCAAACAATATCTTGATTATCTTAAATGTAATTTTGTTTTATTGTGTTCATAGTGTCTGTTATGATACGGAAAAAGGATAATTGACCGAAATGATGCCGGCGAATGCATAACCTAAGTATTTTGTCACATTAATATTTTTCTATTCAATTAACATAATTTATATTTGTCTTAAAATGGCTTAATAGCCCGTATGAAAGTAGGCAGCACTCCTGGCTACTAACAAGTGCAGACAGTATTATTAATTCGAGAAATGTAAATTGCCTTTAGTTTTGTTTGCAATAAGCAAATGCTGATTACAGCTTTCCGAAAATTGGCTCACTGTTTGCACATATGGCAACTCCAGGAATTCGTTAGCCGCTCACAGCTTCCGCCAAATGGCAGCCGATGCCAACTGGCCAACTAACCAGGTAGGGAACTCGACAAGACAAATGCGCCACTGACACGTGTTAAGAATTCCGCACATGGCAACTTGCTGGCCAGTTAAAATGCCACACAGCAGCACACCACGGCGCAGACTCGAGGAGGCGCTGGCTCATGCATATGCACAGTCTGGCAAGACGATTAACATGGGCCGCCCGCCCAGAGTCCAGACTGCCACTGCGGCGGAGACAGTGCAGACCCTTTTTAGTTGTTGGCCAGCGTTCTGCACAAATTTCATAACAAATGACTAACAACATGGCCAAGCACGGCAGCTACAAGGCAGCAACGACAATCGCAGCTAGATAAACAGCAGCAGCAGCAGCAGCAGCAGTTGCGGCAGTTGCGGCAGCAGATGCAGAATCAGATGCATGTCCATGTTGTGCATTCGTATCTGCATGTGCACAGCGGGCCGATTAAGCGAAATGATGATCAAAGTGCTGCAGCTCCAGTTGGGGCAGCTATTGATTGCGTGTGGCAAACAAATGCCACAGACAAAGCTGCCAACTGGGCGCACAGGAAGCGCCCGGTGCGCTTATCTCGATCTGTGTTATCTGCAGCCGGATCGCCAACGAGGGAGACAGCCAAACGGACGGACAGACGAACAGCGCCAGCTTAATATTCAATTTGTGCGAGCGTTTGTTAAATAAGTCCCCTGCCTGGCCCGCCCCCGCGCCCCTCTCTGCTGCTGCCATGTATTTGTATATTGAAAATGGGCCCTGCCCCGCTTGGGCGGCTTAACAAGTCGCCTCAGCTCCCAATCCGCAATTCGCAATTCCCAACTCCCAACTCGTGGGCAAGGGCAAGCAATCAGCGACTGTGGCAGCGACTGTGGCAGCGAATGTGGCAGCGACTGTGGCAAGCACGTAGCGCAGCTTCCGCGCCGCGCAACTTGTTGTTGGCAACACTTCATTTATTTTGATAACCATAAGATTGCGAATAAAAACGGATGCAACAGATGCGCAGCAGATACCCGACTTGCCCCATTCGACTGCCGGCCAGGTCAACCCCTAGCCTGTTGCAGCCTGATTGAAATTGCAGCCGACGCCTCGTGCCCAGCAACGGGCGCACAGATTCGATACGCGTTTTCATTTCGGTGGTCAGGTGTCAGATGACCGCGCCGAAGTTGACAACTGACACGACAGCCAGGGCCATTGGGTGCGCGTCCGCATCTGGGATCGGAGTGCGGTTCGGGATCCGCGTCTGCGTCTGCGTCTGGGTCTGCGTCTGGGTCTGCGTCTGGGTTAGGCACTGCCGATGCCATTGACATTGGGTTAGGCTCTGGGTGCGCCAGAATCGAATTTTAAAACACAATTAATTCAAATTTCGCAAAACGCATTAAGAGTTAAGTAAGCACGTTGCAGTCGGGTGTAACCGATTGCTCAATACTCACAGTATAGAGCGACATCAAATTGTCATTTTGGAAATAGATTGATTTTTCTTTTTAAATTATTTTTAGCAGATTTGCTCAAACAGTTCAAGGGCTCAAAATATATTTAACTATCTTGGAATGTCACAAATCAATCATCTAGTTGACTTCTGATGTAGGGTAAACAGTAAAACGTACTCCCCGCAGAATGCATACAATCTGCCCATTACTGCCCATTAGAATCGATTTAAAGTCCAAAAATGAATCGTGAATTTGATTTGAGCAGGAAAACCAACTCAAGTAATACCATTTGTTCAGCTTTGTACGGGGTCTGTCGGGCTCGGGCCAAAGTTTGTCATAAATTCACGCATTTGCATGCAAATATATGCGCGATCTGGTCACACCGATTGCTGTTGGCTGTTGTGCAACTACAAGTCACGGCACATGTCATAAATCCCTGGTGCTAACTGTACTGCACAGTTGGCCATGCCAAATGGCTGGCCACGGACATGGAGCAGCCAGTACACCCATACGGGTAACCAATTCTATTGCCTTATAAGGTTCTCGCGGTACTCAGGGCTTGCCAAAAAAACAACAACAAAATAAACATTGCCCAGCTGTGTCAATGGCCATGGCTCTGCAATTGTTGTGGCCTGTGTGCATGTGCAACGCCTCCCTCACCCACTGGCTGGCGGAGTCAGATGATTGTGCTGCCCCGCTGCCGCCGCGTCGGAGATCGTTGGCAATTTTTCAGCCGCTGATTGTTCGGTTGGCTCGTTTGTTGGTCTTTCGCCCGGCCTGACTTAGTTTTCTGCACGAGGTCATCGCTTGCGGTCGGACCGCCCGCTACAACTGGCTGCCAGCCCGTCCGTCGGCACGGCGGTCTATCTATCTATCTGGCTGTGCGACTGTCTCCGGGATGTTTGTTACTTAGTTGGGCATTTTTATCTATTGCCGCGCACGTCGGGTCACATTAACGGTGCTTTCTCAACGCTCGAGCTCTGCGATTTGATTTCCTTGGCTTACCTTTGGGTTTTCGCATGCTCTCTGACTGTTTGTTCCCTGTTCCCCGTTCCCTGTCCCCTCGGCCCCGGGGCCCGGGCTGGGTTCGTTGCTTACTTTGCCTGGGCCTTCAAGCGCAGACAAGCAAACAATTAAAGTCGTCAGAATTGTGGCAAACTGTGGCAAGTTACCATTGTTAAAGGGCCTACCAAGCACACTTGTTGACTGCCACGGCATATCTGCCGTTTGTGGTTATATAACAGTGTGCGATGGCGCTGCGATAACTACCCAAGAATTTATTTAATCAATTCCAGAAAAATATGAGAGCACTTTGAGGCTTCAGCTTTCGCATTCCACAGATGCGGCAGGCAAGATAAAATATATCAAAAGCTAAAAGTCTAAATGAATTATTAAAACTAGTTAAACTGACTAATATATTAATTATAATAAAATAATAATGTTAATATGCGAACAGTATTAAAACTTTATAATATAATAATATTTATAATATTGGATTCTTCTGTATTTAATAAAAAACTGTTTCTCTTTGCCTTAGACACACTTGTATCTCTGTGATAAGTTGGTCTCTGACCACACCTATCATCTAGGGATTTAACACTAAATTTTTAAGTAATTAACGCCTAACAAGGCCATCAATTGAGTTTCTGGCCACTAACCCAGTATTGGAGTCTTAATCCGTAACAGAGCTGTTAACACCTTGTGCCAGATTTGAGTAATGCCCCACGCCTCCCCTGAAACTGAAGACTTTTGTGCAACTGTGGCGCATAGTAAGCAGATTAAAATGTAAATCATTCGCAGAACACAAAGGTCTTGTTTTGGTTCTTCCAAGACAGCCGCATTTGAAATCGCAGAAATTCTCAGAAAATTTCGCTTTCGAAACACCGAAGCTGTGTCGGCTGGCCACGCGGCATGATTGTGGGGCAGGGGGATGCGGCCGGGGTTGGTCTGCGGAGTGTAACTTGTTATTTGCTGTAATTAATTTTGAAGCCAGAGTGCTAATTAATTCAGAGAGCAGAGCAGAGCAGCAAACGAATTGCTTCAGGTGAAGGCGTTGGAAGAAGCATAAAGCAAATTGTGGCCAACATCCGCCGGACAGCGAAACAGCCAAATTAGACGCGCTGCCTTTCTGGCCGGCACAGAAGCCGCCGCACAATTAATGGCCAGGCCGAAACCCAAACTAAGGCGCAATTTTTCAAGAATTTAGAAGACAGGAAACTTGCATAACTGTACGCGCGCAGTTCACAAATCTCGAAGGTTCCCTTTGTGTTGCACACTTACGCAATGCGGCGGCAAAATGTCAGGCCAAATCAGAGATGAGATGTCCCGCCAGCCCAGCCGGCCCAGCCGGCCCAGTCAGCCCAGTCAGCAGAAACTGAGCCAATAGTAACGCCTACCAATACCTTTAATTATAGTGCCAGCCGCCAAGGACTGCAACCCGGGGCTGTCGTTGTAGCTCTAGCTGTAGCTTTAGTTATGACTGGGTCCAAACGCGACGCACGTATAGAAAACATATTTCAAACTAAACAAACTCATCAGAAAAAACGCTGGAACGCGTGCAAAATTAAAAGTAAAGCGAGAAAAAATGTAGACAACGCATCAGGCAGCAGCAGCAGCAGCAGCAGCAGCAGCAGGAGCTGCAGCTGGGGGCAGGAGCTGAGGATCAGGTTGAACCGAATACTGTTAACGTACAGAATGCCGCTTGTTATGCGCTGCACAGCGCCAAGGTCGTGAGATTTGATCGCTGGGGCGTTCACTGGGGCTGCTCCCAGCTTCGGTGACGTCATGGCGCTAAAACTTTGATGTTGAGATAGGTTTGTCTCTGCGTTAGAGATGCCGTCATTGGCAGCGTTGTGTAAATTTATATTTATGACACCACAGACGTTAGAACTATTCGTATATGGCAGACTAATCTATTGGCCTGGCTTAGAGGCGCCCCCGTTTCCAGTTAGCGCCTCATCAAACGCTTAATTCTTGGACTTGGAAAATTGCTTAACTTTCGGTTTGGGGCTTTTGCTTTTGTGCGCGCTACTCAAAAGGCCTCGGGCAATTTAGCAATTATAAAATGATTAATTTTTGTGCATTTTCTCAACACCTTCCACTTAGCAGCGCACCGCGAAGGGGGCGAGGGGGAGGGGCTGGGCAGTGGTCGCTGGGCACCGGGTACGGACCCTGGGCCAGGCGTTAAAGCGCAACTACTGTCGATTTAAGTGCCGTTGGGCCCACTGTCGTGCAGGGTATCATTAGGCCAGGCAAAACAATTTAAAATAACTGCCGCAACTAGCATAATAATATTAAGAAGCGACTGCAGCCAATGCCCTGCCATAGACAATTTTCATAATGGCCAGAAATAAATCTGCAGGCAGCAGCCCTCGCGACGCAGTCACAGTGGCAACCCTGTGAACGTCGAATGCGCCAGCACAACTTAATTAATAAACTAATGAGCAGTTTGCAGGCAGCCAAACGAGGTCCATTCCCAGCCCGGGCACAGCCCCGACCCATCTGTGCGAGAGATTATCTACATGGCCGCGCTCGACGGGGCCCGTGTGCTGCCCAGCCTATTTGCGAAAGATCAGCGAGAAATTAAAATAAATGTGCAACGTGTAAATATGCCAAAGATCCCTGAAAACCAAAGTCGCAAACGTGTTGTGCAATCCGAAAATAAATATACAAAATAAAACAAAAATGTTTGATTTATGCTAAAAAATACATATTCGGAAATGCCCCGCCAGAGAATACGTGACAGTAAGGCAATGCTCGAAATACATGTGAATACTTCACATGAGAACTGACGTCACTTTGAGGTACAACTTGCTCCTAAAGATAAGAGATTAAATTACTCTTAATTCGTTTTTAATAACAACTATAATAACAACCTAAAATAAATAAACACAGAACTTGAATTGGGCATAAATCTATTAAGATAAGCAACAGGTTGGCGCCTTCGATAGAACAACAACAACTTTAACAGAAATCACTGATGCAAATAATAAGAAATAAGATAATATTTGTTTCACTCATGTAGCAGAATAAAAAATCTTCGACATTTTTAATCGAAAAACTTTTTGAAAAATGTTAATAATGTTAAAATCAATTTTCGCTCGATATAAAAGCACTTGCAATAACATTGATAAATCTATAAATATTGAATATATTTAATTTATTAACCCACACAGCTCTAAGATTTAACGAATGATTATGTTTAAATGTAAATTTAATTATATTATATTTAATTATATTATATTTAATTATATTATATTTAAGATACAGCTCAATTTCCATTGCAATCGAAATTATTATCTCATTAAAAAGCAACAGAATAACGAGAATCTGGATTAGAATTCCGGGCTAGTATACGGATGTAGTGTTTGTTTTAGCTAAAGGCCATTGCAGTCGGCGATATTTAATAATAGACCTTACTATATATACCTTTATTTATACTATTAAAATTGATCAAATTTTTATTGACATAAGTAGAATACACGTAACCTCCATCAATGAAGTTCGTTAGTTAGTTATAAGGAATATATTTCTAATACAAAACTGACAATTCGCAATGCGTAGACATATATGGCTGCGACTATGGAATATCTGTATATGCGTCGTCTAATACAGTCATAAAGAACTGTTAGCTAATAAACCGAAAAGTGCAGAGTGTTAAGTCTCTGCTAAAACATGTCATAAAAAACGAAAATGGTCAAAAGTGTTTTTTACAGCTGGTCCATTCAAATCGGAAAGTGTTTTCTGAATGATGTTGAACATGTTGACTTGTTCTAATACCTGAAGTTGTAAATTTTTTATATTTGCCGAGATGAGATTCTAAACATTAATGGTGGGCACTTAAGATACTCTAGGTGCTTCCAGTTGCAGATGCATCACATAAAAGTTCACTCGAAACAAAAATAAGAGTGAAGAATGCCAGAGTGCTGCAGGCGCTCGCGGGAAAGGTAAATCATTTTGTTTTCACTCTCCGGTGTTGCTGGCTGCCGCAGTTTAATTATCGCAATTCCAGATTTGGTGCATGTAGCTGAGGCTCGAACAGCTCATAAATTGTGCGGCGAACAAGTTGATGCTGACGGCGACTGCAGTGGCTGCTGAGTCGCAACAAAAAAAAAAAGAGAGAAAAAAACAACACGAAAAAATAACTATTTATTGCAACTTGTAAATTGAAAATCGTCTTAGTTTTGGTTTCGACTGCTGGCAGTGCCACGACAAGCGCATGGAGTCGAACATGGGCTAAGAAACTATTCAAATCAATGAAAACTGATAGCCTCGAAGGCAAGAGCCAAGCCATGATTAACATAGGCTCGGCCCTAAGTAGTACTCCCTGGGATGCTTGGCCAAAGATGGTACCGGCAACGTCCGGGTCCGGCTGCGGCTCTCAACGTGTAGCATTTAAGCGACATGCCAACACTTGAGCACTTGACCATGCAACTGCTGCTGCTGCTGCGGCATCTTCTCCTCCTCCTCCTCATCCTGCTGCTGCTGCAAACGTATCATTAACAAGTCACGACAAATTCGCGGTCAGACATTTGAAAAGCCAATGCCAAATTTGGTAAGGACAACGCCGACAGTTGGCCCAGCATTGGCATTAGATAAACTCCAACTTCAAGTTTAGCTTCAACTGCAGTTCTAGCCCGCTATCCCTCTCACTCACTCACTCTCGCTCTTTCTCCCGGTCGAGTGCCAAGTGCCAAGTACATGGACAGGTTGGCCGGCACTGGCAACTGGCGACTGCCGGCGGCTGCTTTGAACAGACCACCGCCAGTCTGGAGGTGTGAAAAATCTAAAATGCAAACACGCTACGAGTGCCACAATATCTGGCTGGAGCTGGACCTGGAGCTGGAGCTGGAGCTGGAACTGCACTCCATTTGTAGTTGCTCCCCTGGGCGCTGCCAAAAATAAAAAAATACAAAAATAACAAAAATTCAGGCCCGGCGTTGCCCGGCTGTGGGGTTGCAGCCAGCTACGATTCGCATACGCATGAATTATTTATTTCGATTGTCTGCGCGTTGGCTTGCATTATTTTTAGTGGCCATAAAGAGGCACTGAATTTATGTGGCGAGCGGGGCCCGAGGTAGCCGATCGCTCAAATTATCGCAGAAGCATGCAAAATTTATTAACAAACATAAAAATTGCTCGAGAATTTATTTCATCTTAATTCAATTTAACAACTTAAACAGCCATAAAGTGTTCACATAGTAAATCAATGCAACGTCCTATGCAGAATTCCCCCTGTCCACATGCATCTGCATCATCATCATCGTGATCTTTGGGGCTGGGGCTGCAACTAGACATCAGTAGTTGCTGTTGCTGCTGCTGCTGCTTCTCCTTGTGCCCCGTGAATTTATGAGCTGTGCATGAAAATGAGTCAAAACAAATTATGCTGCGGCTGATTGACAGCGTTCCTTGCGAGCGGCAGACGCCGCTCTAAATGGAGAAACCATCCAGCGATTATGATGTGAACGCTGTGCGCTGCCATCAGATTTCCATCAGTGGCCCCAACAATTTCGAGGCATTAATCATCCCGCTAAATATGAGGGTGGGTCAATAATTCAACTTTAAAAGCCAAAAGCTACTCTCACTCTTTGATAAGCATCATTTCTGTACGAACTGTGGCTCAATTTTCCGTAATATCCATTTGACAGCCATCTAAAACTAACCCCAAATAGGCTCAAGGGGATGTTGGCTAGATCCGATCAGAGCGCTGTCTGGACTGAAACTTAAACAAATTATTACAACTCTCTCCCCTACTACATATATGATTATCATTGTTTTAAATCCTTTTGATTAAAACAAGTTTTTGTGGAAATAATTTTTATTTCATTTTGTTTGAATTTTTATTGGATGAGAGAATGCGGAATAATTTAAAATAATTTAGGAATGGGGTTTGGCAAGTGAGTAAAGTTAGTGGATGATTGCCCGAACAGCTTAGCTCTGACAGTAGCAGCCATCGGCGGAGTTCTTCTTGATCCAGTCGAGGAATTTGCTAACTCTGGCGTAGACGCCGGGCGCATTCGCCTGGGCGCAGCCGAAGCCGAAGGACACAACGCCGGCGAGCTTGAAGCGTCCCTCGTTGACAATCAGCGGGCCGCCGCTGTCACCCTGGCAGGCGTCCTTGCCGCCAGACTTGACCAGGCCGGCGCAGAGCATCACCTCGGCAATCTTGTCCTTGTAGCGTGTGGCGCGGCATTGCTGGTTGGTGATGATGGGGACGCTCACCTCCTGCAGGTAGTTGCTGGTGGTGCCGCCCTCTTTGACCAGACCCCAGCCAGCCACGGTGGCCTGAAGAAAACAGGCGGTTAAATGCCGCAAACGAAAGACTTAGGCAACGAACTTACCGTCTTTCCATCGAAGTTGTGGTTGACGTCGGGCAGACAAACGGGACGCATGTTGCCCGTAAGCGGGACAGGTGACTCGAGCCTAAGCAGCGCCACATCGTTGACAATGCGGTTGGGGTCGTAGCTGGGGTGTATCGTGGTCCTCACCACCTTGCGCACGATGCCAGGATCATTGGAGGATCTGTCCAGCTGCAGCAGGCGCACAGTGATCTGATCCTTGTTGCCGTGCACACAGTGAGCTGCGGTCAGCACGTAGCGATCGTTGATCAGCGAGCCGCCACAGAAGAGGCGCGGATAGTAGCGCCCCTTGACCAGCTGAGCGGTCCACGGATACTTGTTGGTGCGCACCTGCTGGCCGCCCACAATGCGATTGACATTCGGAGTGCCGCAGACTGTGACCAATGTAGAGAGATATTGTACTGAATGTTTATGCATACCAGAGACTACTTACAGCAATTTGTCTTGGCTGTGCATTGACCGTTGCGATTGCCGCGCGAAGGACGAGCCCGACCGCTGCTGAGCGGCTGCTCCGGCTGCTCCACTAGCTGCACCACATCGCCAAATTGCTGATGGAGCGTCTGCTGTGGCGCCAAATATTCATACTGGGCCAGAGCCAGGCTGCAGCCCAGCAGCAGCGCTGCCAGGGCCAGATAACAACGCATCTTGACTGAAGTTGGTTCGGGTGGGAAGTGACGACGTTGTTTGCACAGCGCGTGCTACTTATACGGCATTGGCAGCTCCTCCAAAACTTCTTCTTCTTTCTCTTTAATAAAACTAAAAATATGAATGTTTTATTGCTTGTTTAAACAGTTGGCAGATCGCGATTTGTTTTTTTCTTTCTTTCATCTTTTCGTTGTGTTTTCTTTCTCCGCTTTCTTTGTTTGCTTTCAGGTTTATTTGCATACCACTTTAAAAGTTGCTCGCAGCCAGAACCCAAATGACAAATAAACATTTCGAAGTTATTGTTTTTGTTGTTGTTGTTGTCGCTGTTGTTGTTTTTTTTGCATGTTCACGAGATCTGGAGCAAACTTAAAGCCGCCTCCACACATGCCGCTGCTTAATGGATTTTTAATGCGACGCTGGAGAGGCTTAGGCATACTCATCTCCGCCGTCATCATGATCGCCAGCATCATCATTGTCATTGTCATCATTATCATCATCCTCATAATCGTTGTAATCTCCAGCGTCATCCACATGGGCCGCCTGTGACCCAGCTCTGAACAAAATAAACTCAAACTCAAACTGAAACTCGCTGCGTTGGCAGCTTCGAGTGCCTTTCATTCGATTTGTGTGCCACTCGCACTCGCAAATACTCTGCGGCTTGTACATACTGGCAGCATAAATTCTCGTACACTTGCAGCATAAATATCCTTTAAGTGCCGGTTATCCGGTATCATCATTAACCAGCAGCCGAACGCCCGCTTTCACGCTGCTGCGCATAATTACAAGACTTTAACTCGCAATCTACTCTTATATAAACATATATATTCTCCTTCTTTTTTGGCATATTTTATGTAGCAGAACTCGAGCTGCAATCGCTGTGCCGAACTCGTCCCTCTCCATTTTCGCTCCTCTGCCTGCTGGCTGGTCATATTTTGTGCGCCTGGAATGTCGTCGCTTTTTGTGCCTGCCCCCAAAATGGAGCGCCGCAGGCTCATTTTTGCATTGAATGCTCTGCAAAATAAATTATTATTAAAAAGAACAAAATCGGAGCGAGGCGTTCGAAAATTATGCAACATGTGGCACTTCGGTTGCGGCGCGTGCAAAAATTGCCAATTCAATAATTTTTTAATTAATAAATTATGTAGGACAGGCTGCAATCAAATTGGCCATAATATTGCACCCCAAACGCTTATTACGGTTTTTATGTTACATTAAGTATTTCCCATATACTATATACATTTTAAGGAGCCATAAAAGTTTATTGATGTTTTTAGCGCATACCATGTAAAGAACAAAGTAAACAATAAGTATAAATAGCGGCAAGTTGGGTTTCGAATAAAAAAACATAATATAAAGCTATATATAATGTTGGTGGTCAATATCTAATCAAGATAGAAAAATGTTAAGTAAATATTTTTGTCTGGGAATGTCTGAAAACACTACGTTAAAATTAAAAAAACCCAGATTATATATATATGTATATATAAGAAAAAAGCTGGTAATTAAAAAGTCGACACACCTAATAATGTGATATGAGCTAATACGATGACAGATTCGATATAATATGTCAGGCGGAGGTACATAACTCTCGCTATAAAATATGCTTTGTCTGCTTGTACAAAATAAAATGAGACAAAATATGTTTGCCACGCCCATCTTTGTCACCGCAAATAAGATGTATGTGTAGCATGCACAACAGCAAAAGTTTGCGTTGTTAAATTGTATAAATATTAATTTGTTATTAACATATTTTCAAGCCACGCATTACAACTTTTAACAACAGCAAATCACCTACTTTAGGCTTTAATTATTTTAAATGATTATGCGTCAAGTTGTTGTATTAATTTTTAAATAGTTGGATGAAAAAATATAGTTAATTTATTTAGTCTTTAATTAGGGAAAGCGCCTACTACCCTTTGAGTAATTTGCATTTGCCCTACTTAAAATAATGGACTTAATAATACAACCTCATAAATCTCACTGAGTTCAATAAGTTAACTAGATTTTAATCTGATTTATGGTTGTCTACTATGGACTTGTGCTAATATTTCTTTAATAACTCAATACATAATTAGTCTACGCATTAAGTGGCATTCTCATCCGAAAACATAAATAACTTTTACTTTTATGCCAACCATAATGGAATGCAAATGTAAACAGTCTCAGGCTCTCTTTATTTTTTGAAATTTCTTTGCCTGCTAATTTGCATAGCTTTAAAATAGCAAAAGTTTATAAGCAAAAAACAATAACAAAACGAAACGAAACTAAGGCAAAATTTATAATCGATTAGAGATGTGCGCGAGTCGTGAGGAAATTATGAATAAATTTAGCAGCTGCTTTTAATGAATGTCTTAATTCTTGAATACTCTACACATGTCGAGCATTCATTCTGAACTCATTCTTAGAAGAAGCAAAGCAGCAACTGCTGATAAAACAATTGTTTAAATCTATTACCAAATGCAATAATTGCGTTTGCATCAGCTGCAACATGCGATTTGAGGCAACGATGATAAGGAGTTGTTGCTGCTGCTTGACATGCACTGTGCAGTGGGCGTGGCAGCATGACAACAACAACAACAATAGCAACAACACTTACGAACAGTACATTGAACCGGACCAAACGAAAGACTTAGGCAACAAACTTGCGGCATGCCAAACTGTAACAGAGAGTTTAGAAAGGTTGAATGGCATTTGCCATTCACCAGGCTAGGGGGACCCAGTGGCAGTTGCCACTGTCACTCAGTCAGTCACTCATAAATTTGCATAAAAAGAGAATTGCATTATCTAAGCTGCAGTTGCCAGTTGCCAGCTGCACTTATCTAGGCGGCATTAACAATCAAGGCAAAGCACAAGGCAAAAGCATTTTAATTATTGTGTGTGACGGCACAGACACACACAAATCATGCAGATGTCTGCGTTCCAGGCACGGTCTTTGATTCTCTGGTCTGGACGCTCTGACTGATGTGCTGCATTTGATAACTGCCAGCAATGAAGACTGGGTCCCTTAGATAATGAAAAGGAAGCAAGTCTCGCAATAATTCAAATTTGTAGCACTCGCAGGCCGCTGGGCAAACAAAAGTCAGCAGCCGCAGCAGCCGCAAATCTAAAGGCTAAGATCTACTGCAGTAGCTGCCGCTGCTGCTGCTGCTGCCGCTGCTGCTGAGCCAACTGGCAACATCTTCTTCCTCAATGACATTAATTCATTTTGTATGCAAAGCAATCAGTGACAGTAGCCCTGGCCTCTCTGGCTCCAACTCCAACTGCGACTTCGACTCCAACTCTGACTTCATCTCGGACTCTTGGCAATTAGAAAAGAGTTGGAAAATTGTATGCGAGCGTAGTCGTTGTCTGGCGTTTTCTGGTTCTGCAGCTTTTCTAAACTGGCACTGCGCACTGATTTGCATTGCACGATTCTCAACTTAATTTAACATAAAGTAAACAAGCGCAGTTAACAAGCCAAATACAAGCCATGAGCGTGCGGGTGCCAGTTTGTGACTCCAGCTCCAGCTTCAACACCACTGCCACTACCAGGTTCGGGTCCAGGTCCAGGTCCAGCTTCTAACCAAGGGCCATACACATACATAAGCCCTGCGTTCGCCTGTCGTGTGACGTGTTGTGAAAATTCTAAAATATTTGAACTTAGCTCTGGGCAGAAGAAGAGCTTTCTCACAAGTCAACGCCAGGCGCGAGACACTTTAACATCGAGCATCGTGAGGAGTTTATTAAAAAACACGACGAGCGCCTGCCTGTCTCCCCGCCCGCCCGCTTGGATGCCTGCCTGCCTGCCTGCCTGCCTGGTCACTCCACAAGACTAGCTGGCAAATCCTTTGTAAGGTAATTGCTCATTTGAGTTATAAACACGCACACACTGAGACGCCTGGGCTGCCATGTCCCAGTGTACCCATGTCGCCATGTCCCCGTGTCCCCATGACCACAGATGGCAATCGTTGTTATGGCCACGCCTGCCGCATGGCTAAAGGGCCTCGGAATGGGCCTGGCCCTGGCTACGTTGGCCGCTTTGCATGTCTAACAATTGTTCTTCTAATTGCGTTTATGACCAAAGGAAGCCCAATAACATTGGCTTGTAAACGCAATCGGACAAGATAATCTCAGCGAGCGACCAAAAAGGGCCGTTGCGTGGACGTGTGGCATGTGGCATGCATTTGGGCGCAACAAATTGCCGCTGAATTCTGATTGAGTTCTTCAAATTGGCATTGGCACTGATAGAAAAGCGTTACACTTCGCATTTATGGGCCGCCCATTAAATGCTCTAGCAAATTGACATCCACTCCAAAGGGCAACGCCAGTGTTGCAATCAACCACAAGGCGAACGAACAACACCACCAACAAGAACAACACTACAAATAACAATACAATTACGCAACAACACTTCATTAAAACTAAATAAGGTGCTCGCCAGATGCTGCGATAAGTTGCAGCGGGTGTAGTTGGTTCGTTAGAGTTAGGACTCGTGGTGCTTAAATAGGTCCCTAAGTGCTGGGTCTGACTGATAATTGCATGCACTGCAGATAATAATAGGCGGATAACGTGCACTTGGCACCAGTTTCGGAAACTTAATTCCAATTAGTAAACGGCCTTTATATTGTGTTCCTAAAAGTATGCTTTTCGAAATTTCAATGCTAAAATAAAATCGAGAACAGCCTCGAAAACTATAAAGAACGAATTTGGCATAAGCCTGAAATTACAAAAAATGAAAAAGAGAGAATATACAAAATATTTATAAGTTAAATATTTATAAATTGGTCATAATTTAATTACATACATATAATATATTAATTAATTTTATATAATGTTAGATAATGGAAAAAAGTAAGTAAAAAAGTAAGTTAAATAAAAATAAAAAAAGTACGTCATGAAACTATTGCTGATTGCATGTATTATTTATGGAGAGAGAGATATTTATAGTGCCGACACTCTTATAAAAAAAATATATCTCTAACATATTCTATTATAAACCTGTTCTATTTACATTTTCTGCCTATATTTTATGCTTATCTGTAATCTAGACATTAACTGCACACAGCTAAATCTTAACAATCTTTAATAAATAATATCTATTAAATCATATACTTATTTGCTTGAAATGTTTGACGCAAAGTCAATAACACCCTGAATGATATATAAAATATATATTGATCGTCCTCTTCAGTGCTGGCTTTTGTCAACTGTTGTTATCGTCCCGATATGCCGGCATAGATGTAGCGCAGTGTCATGGCAACGCGAAGCCGCAAACAGATCGTGCAATTGCCAGTTATGGGGCTGAGCGAGCACAAAAAGAGAAAAATGTTTGCGTCAAATAAAAAAAGGAAAAACGATAGCGGGTCGCGGGCAACAGCGGGCAGTTGGAGTGCAGGCAGCCAGGCTGGCAAGCTGGCGGAAAGGCTGCACACATGGGCCGAGTGTGTGGCTAACTTAAATCAGTGGAAAATTGAGGACCACTGCGGTGTCTAATGATAACTGCAGGAACTTTAAAGGCGCGAGATTGCGGAAATTTCAAGACAGCGACGATGGCAACGACTGCAACAAGCAACAACAACCGACAATAACAACAGCGACGACGACGACGACGACAAGTGTCAAGTGAAGCTTAGATAAATTTCAAAAAGGGCAACAACATTGGCAAACACATGGCTTAGAAAAGCAGGCGGCCAAGATCGAGTCGCAAGATGAAGTCGGCCAGTGGGCTGGGTGGGAGAGAAGGGGGCGGCACTGAAGCCTCACCTTGCCATGCCGCACAAGTAGCCGCAGGGCGGCCTCGGACTCTAACAAAGATTCAGACTCAGTTTCAGTCTGAGCCTCAGCCGCAGTCTCGGCTTCAGCACCGGCATCCTCGACTTGGCCGTGTGGCATGCCATGGCCATGGACTCTTGCTCGTATTTGAACTTGCAGACACGCTTTTGGCCCTTAACATTTTTGACCGTCATTTCGGCGATATAAAAATTCCAACGCTGCTGCTGTTGCTGTTGCTGTTGCCGTTGCTGATGTTGCTGCTGAGAGCGAAAACGCTCTGGGTTGCACTTTCTTCGTCGTGGCGGGGCAGCAAAAGTGTAGATCAGCGCGAAATCTAATTTATGCAGCAGACAGCCATGCAACATGTTGCACGATGATGAAAATGCAACAGGCAGCAGGCAATATTTTTATTTAAAAATTATAACAACAGCAACAACAACAACAAAAACAACAACGGGCTCATCGCGCGGCAACGACAATCGCAGCGACTGCGACGAGGCGAACAACAACGACGCATGTTTTATGACTCTCATTGTCATTTATGCAAATTAGACAACGGCGCGGCGCGGCAACAGGAACAGCAGAAGAATCACCAACAGATCCCCGTCCAGGTCCATGGACCACGCTGATCCCAGCACAGCTCAGCGCTCAGCGCACTTCTCCACTTCTAAGCAACGGCGCAAATTTCCCACCGAATGGCTGGCCCATGGCTGAGCTTTTGTCATGAACCTGGTCGGGTTGTCCCTTTGGCTGGCTTGCTGTCCGCTTGGTTGGTTATGAGCAACATGTTTTATGATATCTGCCGGTGATTTATTATCATTTGATTTAAAAAGCAGTAGACAGGACACACATCAATACAGGACTGCGGACAGCGGACAGCGCACTGGTCAGCGCAGACCCTTGGCGTTATTTATAGTTTGGACTGGGGCTTAAACTTCGACTGAGCTGCGAGCTGGATAGTCTGCATTTCATGTTTATTATAGAAATGTGCGCTTTTATGAGCGCGCACAGCATGTTAAAGGTGGAGAGAGAGAGAGGGAAAGAGAGAGCCTTTTGGCGATATTAATTAGAGGTCCGCGCTGTGCTCAGAACGAAAAGCTTAGGCAACAAACTTGATTTGTGTTGACTTTGCCACGGATCGTAAAATGCAGCTAATTAATTTAAGATGCGCGGCTGGACAGCGTTTAATATTATGTCCGATTCAGTTACAGTTAATTTGAGCAATCTCATGAGAGCTCCAGGGGGCTCGGGCAATCCTTACAGTTTCCATCAGGAAAGGTAAGGTACATAATGTGAATTTAGTATGTTGCAGCTGTCTTAAATAATTGAACCGTCATTAACATCAATTCGAAATGATTTGAGTGCAGTTTTATTTTACTTTTAATTGTCCTTTTTGTTCGTTGCTTGTAGTCAACATTGTTTTCGTTCCCAAATGTAAAAGACTCATCTTTATCTTTTACATATTATTTGATTTAGTCAAAACTTGTAAAAGTATATATATTTTAATTTACGAATTAAAAACGATCGCTTTGTATAGTAAATACTTTGATTTTTTTTATTGAAATTAGAAATAACTTAGATACTTCGCAATTTTAGCGCTGAAGGCGACAAACTCAACTTAATTTATGCTGCCATGACCATCTAATTGGTCTTGTCTAATAAAGTCAGAATTACATTAATCTGGAGATCACTTAAGTTGCAGTTCCGTTTACATAAATCGCTGCTACTCAAACGTATTTCACAATCAGCGACGTCATCATAGAAATTGTCTCTTACCCAATCGCCAACCCTAACCCAGACCCTCTATTTGCTCATCTTTATGAAGCACAAAGCTATTTATAGATTTTAAGTTCTTTTGTTGTTATTGTATTTGATTTAATAATTTATTACCTTCACATACATTTAATTCATTCAATGCGATGTGCAAAACTGCAAAAGTGGGTTGTCTTTAAAGTATGGGGCAACAAATCCTGTTTTTTAATTATATACTATTTTATGTTTATGTTTACTTTATTTATCTATATGCCATACCAATACAGGTCTACCAATTATCAAACTTAAGCCACCAGGCAAACAAATTTCTTTAGGGAGAAAACATTTCCAATATTTGACAATCTGTCCCAGAATATCCACGCTTAAACTTGTTGGGAATTTTAAAGAACGGATTGCCTTAAAAGGTAAAGAGAGAAGTGAAAATATTTTGCTCAAACCTAAAAAATTGTTATTAAAATGATATAATATAAATATATGTTCACATTTCTGTTTGCATACCACTATGCGAATATATTTCCCAAACTATTGAAGCAACCACCGCAACATGGCAACTATTAGATGTATTTACATCTTATTACATATTGTCAGTGTTAGTGGCGCTTTTGCAATTAACTGTCCGTTCACGTGCCGGCACAACATGCGCAATGACATCATGTGGTCCGCTTTCCCCTTACAGCCTTAGATCATCACGAATCTTCGTTGTAGTTGCGCGCTGAGCTGGGTTAACAGACACTCGCTTGGCTTAAGTTATGGCCAAGACGATGACGATGCTCCGTTAGATAGGCTCTTCGCTCCAAACTTATCCCATTCGTTGTTTTAACTGCCGCCCACACAATTGGCGCTTGGCTTAGGCTGAGTTTCTGTCTCAACCTCGGGCTCAGGGCCTGGTGAGTATTTTCAATTGCAAATTGAATTCAATCATTGACTATAATTTGGCACACTCGGTACAAAGAAGGCAGTTCGGAACTGCGACTCGACTACGTTTAACAGTTAAATGTTGCAGCGGCGTTTGCATTTAACACGCGCAAATTGCTGCTGCAACAACAGCAACAACTGCTATCGGCTGCCAGCTATGGGCATGCAGCAAAGTCAAAGTCAAGACAACGGCGACCATTAGAAATTCTAATTTTTGCAACAACAACAATTGGCCACGGCTGTGGCTATTGCTGTGGCTGTTGCTGCGGCTGGTAACTGCAATCAACCATACAAAAGTCACCCACAAGCAGCAACTGCAGCAGCAGCAGCAGCAGCAGAAGAAGGTGGCAAAATGTAAGTCACGTTGTCTGTACGGGTTACGGTTCGAGGGGATTACGGTTTGCGGGGTTCATGGGGCTTGGCTGTTAGCCCTGGCCAAGCTTTCTTTGGTGTTGCTGTTGCCATTGACAACAAACGACAAACGGCGACGATGTTGCTGCTGCTGCTGCTGCTGCTATGGCTGCTGTTGATGATGAGGCGGCTGTTGTTGCAGATGCCGCCATAAACAATTGCGATAAAAAAGCGTGCGAATTTCTCACGAACAGTTTTGAGGCAAGCGAACATACACACATATATATATATGTATATATATATATATACATATATAGATAGTACTATATAGAGAAAATTCTAGGCAACCATCCACCTACCTACCCATCTACCCACTACGCTGTCTGATGTCTCTAATTCTTGGCGCATGTTTTGCCTGGCGGTATTTGCGCTTTGATTGCCCAAATCCAAAAGCAGAAGAAAACAGTCGGCAATAGCAACAGCAACAACTGGCAACAGCAACAGCAACAGCAAGAACTGGCAACAACATATTTTGCCTTAAGTGGGCTGTGGGTCAAGCCGTGGCCGGCATTGTTGTGGCACTAATGATTTTGGCATGGTACACAATTGATTGATTGCTTGATTGAGTGCATTGAACCGCAATGGTCAGGGCTAGGGCCAGAGCTGTGCTCGGCAAAGGTCAATTGGTTTGTCTGCTGACAGCAGCTGGGCCCTGGTCGCCTGGTCGCCTGTGACAAGTTTTACATGCATTGCTTTCATAACAACAACAACAACAAGAAGAACCGCATTAGTTGCTGCTGCAGCTACAATAGCAGCAGCAGCTAAAAAACTCACGTCGAGAAAATTGTCCAACTGTTGGGTTTATTATTTCGATTGCATAGTCAACAGAGAGAGAAAGAGATAGCGAGGGAGAGAGAGCGAGAGAGAGGGGAGAAAATAGTGGAAAGATTGTATAGAACCCAAGGCACGTAGCAGCA
Organism: Drosophila robusta; assembly: GCA_035043565.1. NCBI lineage: Eukaryota > Metazoa > Arthropoda > Insecta > Diptera > Drosophilidae > Drosophila > Drosophila robusta. The sequence goes on along the minus strand of JAWNMW010000583.1, from coordinate 1,560,641 downwards.
CTTTGGCTTTGTCTGCCGCAGCAACTTGCAACTTGGAGCCATGCCCCGGCCCCCGCAATATCCCCCCTGCAATGTGTGTCTGCTGCTGCTGCTGCTGCTGCTGTGAGCACCACTTCTAATGATGCAAGCGAGGTCGTTCCAGGCAGCCTGCAACAAAGTTCTGCAACTTTTTGATGCTGCTGTTGTTGTTGCTCTGTTGCCGTTGCTGTTGCTGTTGCAGAGGCTGCCTGGTAGGCCTGTGAGGCTGCCTGCTGCTTGCAATTCTTTTTGCTGCAGCCCCAGAGTCCATGCTTATTTTCTATTACTGCTTTTTCCACTTAAGGCCATTGCACTTTTTACGTGCAATGCCATGGAGGGCTTCTTGGCCATTGCCGTCGTCGCTGTTGTTGTTGTTGCTGCTGCTGTTGCTGTTGTTCGGCTGGCTGGCTGGCTGGCTGGCTAGCTAAACGTGCAAAGGTTGTGAAAATGCTGACGCTGTGTGGAAAAGTTGGCAACAAATTTTGCGTCATGCTTGGAAAAAATGAAATGGAGCGAAAAAATGTTGTTGCTGGACAAAGCACCGACTCGGATCTGTTGCTGTTGCTGCTGCTGCTGCCGCTGCTGCGGCTGTTTGTCTGCTGTAAGCGAAATATGGGACTTTTTAGGTTCGTTGACTTTGAACATTGCATTGGCATTGTTCTTCTCACTTTATTATTTGCTTTGTGGAGGCTGCGGCTGCCGTTTTGTTGTGCAACAATTCGCGTGCAGTAGCCACAACAACAACACCAGCACCACCAGAAGCAGTAGCCGCAGCAGTTGAGCCTGCTGCCTGCTGACTGGCAAACAAAGCGCAAATAATTCATAGCAGAGCCAGCAGCCTGGAGTCTCTCTGTAGTATTCAGTCTTCGGACTGACCCTTTCATTAGACGCAGCAGCAAACGGGCAAACTTTATGCATCCTGCGCGTTGATTTCCATTTAAACGACAGCGTTAGAGAAACAGCAGCAGCAGCAGCAGAAGCACCAACAGAAACAGAAGCAGCAGAGCACACACAACACACACACATATACAGAGAGTTTATATGAAACTGGCTTCCTTGATGCTATCCAGCGATCCAAACGAAAAGCGAAAGAACCCATTAAAATAGCTGCAACTGCCTCAGCTACAGTTGCAACTGTTGCAAGTACGAGTACTGCGCGGTAGGTTATTGTCACCCATACGCTTAGGGGCCTTTTGATTTGTCGGCCCAACACGACAGCCGACGACAGTGGCCACCATCCTTCTTAAGAGGGGGGCAAACCCTTTTTAGTTAATATTTCTAAATAAAATATTGAATAAAAAAACAACAAATTAGCCTTTTCAGGGGGCAATCCAATATCGAAGTAAATAAGGTAGGGGTGCAATTTATGTGGCACGTAGCAGCCGCAATTTGTTCATGCGGGAAAGAAAGCAGCACGTTGCTGCTGCTGCTGCTGCGTGCAGCAATTAGTGGCAAATTGCATGGGAAAATTCTATCAAAAATATGCAAAAATCAACTGCGCGGGCGAGCCGCAGCCAAGACGGAGCCACCGCCGTGCGCCGGTGGGCATATGCAAAATGAAAGACTTAAGACACGAACTTGACGCATTTGGGCTGCGTTCTTAACAGTAAAATGTTGCAGCAACTGCTGCTCCTCCACTTACCTACCTGCCTCTTTGGCAAATTGGGGGAAATTGGGAAATTCAATAAGGAATCACTATGATTAGCATTTATGTGCGCTGCATTTGGCATCAAATTGGTAACAAGAGCCAGCAGAAATGCTTCCTTGTTGTGTTATAGTTTTTGTTGTTGTCTCCCACCCTCTCCATCTCTCTTTCTCTCTCTCCGTCTTCGGCAAAAACAAAATCGAAATTTTAACCTTAAACTTGGCGTGTTTGGCTGCCTGTTGCATTTGTTGGATTTGTTGCAAAATCAAAGCAGAGACAAAGACCAAGTCGAAAGCTGTTGGCCCAGTCGTCGCATGCAGTGCGCCTGCGCGCATTTGACGTAATGGGCTGCAACAGCAACAACAACTGCGGCAGCAACAGGCAGCAGCAGCAACAAAAGCGCCAACAACTGGGCAAAAGTTCATTACTCCACTTAGGGCCACATTTGCCACAGCTACACAAAGTTGAACAGTTTTTCTTCTTTTTTTTTTTGTTGTGCTGTGCTTGGAACCTCTTAGCGGGTTCTCAGATGCACTGCAGAGGTCGCTGTGCCCTCAACATGATCATCATCATCATCATCATCATCGTCATGATCGTGGTCTTGGGGCTTTGCCTTTGGTTTTTGGTTTTCGGTTTTTAGTTTTTTATTTATTCCAAGGAACTTTGGATTCTGTTTCAAGTGGGCGGTCAAGGAAGTGGTCGGTCGCTGGGCTTTGGTAAATACCCAAACATTTTGCCAATATGCTAAACAAGTTTCCGTTGGCCAGCGCCCAGTGCCCACTTCTATTTCTATAGTTGCCCCCAGGCACAGGGCTCAAATCATTTCAAACAAAGATGTGCATCAAGTTGATAAATCCAGCCAACTGCCAACTCCGCATAAATTACATGCCAGCGGCCCAATAATTGGCTGGGCAGCTGTCTGGAACCGGGGCTGGAGTGGGCACCGGGTCTGTGGCCAGTGTGTAGGTATCTAGGCTCTTGGGCTTTTGGGCAATTGTTATGAACATGTCAAAGTTAACGAGAGGGCCGTCAGCTATTTTGACTGTCAGCCGGTCAAAGTGTTAAGTGGTTGCGCACACAGACAAGAAGCGGGGGCGGTGGAATGTTTTTTAGAAAGTGTTTAACAGCGGCAGCTGCTGCTGCGGCCTTTGCAAACAACAATTTATCTTCTTCACAGCACCAAATTACTAAATCAAAGGAGTAGAAACACAAATGTTGGGCATCATGAGGCTGTGGCCTGTGGCTCATGAAATTATCAGAGGAAGAGCATAATAATAGAAGGATAATACACCGACAGAACAAACCTAGTTGATCAGAAGCCATGCAAAGAAACACGAAGCTGGACTTTCGAAGCGGTATGCTTCAACAGGAACAACATTATAATGGGGTAAGAATTGTAAGAAACCCTCTTGCCTTAGATTTCCTTTCATTCAGTTTTCAAATTTAATAAAATATCAGCTTCAGAAGACAGTCATCAGCCTTCTTTAACATTAACAGTAATTAACAGTAGCCTTAAACATTTTCTTGTTTAAAATGGTTTGGTTTAATTTTCAGTAATAAACCACAAAAAGACATGAAACCGAAATATTTACCTATAAATATTCGATATAATAATTTAGTTTTAAATTCAAAATAATGCGACGGACCACTGATCTAAAAAACTTGGTTCACGAACGGAAGGCAAAACCGGGGTATTGGTTCGAACCACCATGGATATAAAACTGTGACCAGCTTTATTGCGCAGTTGGTTGGCTCATTCATAATCTTTCACAAAATCGTTATATAAGACACATAAAAGGCTTTATGTTTAAACGGCTCTACAACAGTCGTCGTCGAAGGTCGCCCAAGGTCGATTGTCTGCTCGATTGGCCTGCACCGTGATTGTGAGAGTGAATATGAATATGAATATGAAATCTAAGCAAACACATCTTATAAATTAGAGAGATGTTTGTGCCTGTTAGCAGGTATGTGAAGTACGTTCTAAGTAGTGGCATCAGTAATTAATGCGAATGCACAGTTCAAGCATAGACAACATTACAATACATAATTCATTGTTTGATTTGCGTTGATTATTATTATTTTGTTTTGATTTGTGATTAGCGCTCATAAAAACGGCCAAATGACGTAATTGCGCATCTCTGAATCCGACTTATGAGTGCTCGTACGTGACGTGTTCGGTTTTAGCTAAATAGTCAATTAAATAAAATAAGTAAAAAGCTGAAAAGCTTGGCTTGAGCTTGGCTTGTGCCTCCCGTATGCGTTGAGGCGTGGCAAAATGCTTTGTGCTGCTGCATCATGTCGCATGATGTGCGCAAAAGGCATTAAACACCTCTCGGCTATTAATAGTGCTTAAGATTATTAATTACGAGTCACTTCAGTGTCTGCCGTTGGACAATTGAAATGCAAACACAGCCAACTGGTAGCCAGGTGCCAACAGGTGCAGCAGCAGCAGCAGCTACAGCAGCTCATGTGTGCGCTATGATCTCATCTCGCTGCGCTGGGCCGTGGCACGCACCCGGCACACGACCTTGACAGCCGGCCACCGATCTATGATACCCCACGGCAGCTGCCCAGGCTGTCGCATATTAAATTTTAATTAACATTTAATTACAATATTGTAAAACGCCAGCTTTACACTTCTGCATTCGCAAACTGTTTGCCATTTTCCATTTTCCATTTACCATTGTTCGTTTGCTCCCAAATGGTGGATTGCTCATTGCTCAGCTATGCCAAGTCGCAGAGATTGGAGCATATGTCAAATTGATTTGCTGCGGCTTTGCTCTGTATGCAATCAATGAGCTGTAACATGGAAAAGCCTTTGAACTACACCGATTGGCTCATATCATGGCAAATCAGCGGAAATTTGCAATTTTCCACAAGCGACTTTTGAGTTTTGTTCGAGCTGGAAAATTCTGAAAAAGGTGTGCATGTGTGTATGTATGAACGTACTACACTAAAACTTGACAGCAGTTTATCACTGTGATAAACTGCAACAAATTTTGGGTCATGAATGTATTCTAAATTCAATCATCTAAACTGGGTAAATTATTACAGCTTCTGGCCATGCTGCAGCTTTATAAAGCAATAAAGTTATGTTTCCAAACAAAGGCTTAATGGCTGCCACTTCAAATAATTCTATTTAATAAGCTATTTATTCTTGGGTTAACGAATCATAAACCTATGTGAATCGTAATGATTTTGTAAGCTAACATAGGTTAGCTGCTATTAAAGATCATTTAATAATCAATCAAAGACTCTAGACTCTAATATTATGAGCAAATATTAAATTTTAATAGCAAAATATTATTAAAATAGAAGCCTTATGCATATTACAACTATTAAGAAAGACAGAAGTAATAAAAAAAGTAATTGTTAATATGGTGTTAATACAACCGCTTTTTTATGTTTATGTTAAAATTCATGGTATTTAACATAAAAATACATTTGTTGCATATTTTCATATTATCAGCATAGTAGCAAATTATTGACACTTCAAACAATTATAGATATAAAATGAAAAACTTGTAATATCGAATGTGAGCAAGACCGCAATTGTTGGCTCGATTTGAAGTATAGTCCATAGTTCATCTGCCCAGATTAGTGTTTCTATTTCTACAGCTGGTGGGCATATAAAGCCTTTTATATAATAAATAAATTAAGCTTAGCTTTGCTTTCTCAAAATAAGTCAGTCTCATCTGAGTTTAATATTTATATCATATTTGCCATCCTCCAATATTTTGATGCTTAAAAAAATAAATAAGTTAATGGACTATAATCAGGAAGCACTTCTCTACGAAATTGAATGTATAGATAATTTCAGATTCCTTTCTCTCAAATTGCTTTGAAGCTTGCATGAGTTTGCAGTTTTACAGTACACTCTATTCTTTACTCGATCTATAACGGTCACACTTTGCAACTTTGGCTGCTCTACTTTGCTCGCTAACAGCAAACAGAAAATGTGGCTTAAATAGTTTTCGCTTTTGCAAAATGATTTTAAAATTTCTCTCGGCCAAGAACATGCAATGTTAATTTCTCAACTGTAATGCGTGTTGATGCTAGGGCAACTAAATTAAAAATTATCTACGCTAAATTATCTTGTGTTTTTGTTGTTGTTATTGCTGTTGTTTTTGCTTTTGTTGTCTGTGGTTCTCGCCTTTAACGAGTTGACGTTGATTTGATTTTCAGACACCCATTGTTTCAGCCAACACCTGAGACTTGTGAGCTGTCGGGACAACGGCAACGGTGCTTTCTGTTGCAGCCGAGTGAGTTTAGATAAATATTTAAGTACTCGTATTTTATTATGACAAGAAAAAACGCAGCGAGCGTAGCGTAAAAAACCGTGGAGAGAAATTGCACTGAGCGCACCCTGAATGAATTGCCGTTGTTTCCCATATGACAAATATACCGACTGCTATTTGTTTTTAATAAAAAAATTTACAACATTTTAATGGCTGCCGCGCAGCATGAATCAAAGCAGCGACAGCAGCAGCCATAAAAATTTAACAAGCTAAATTTTATTTATTTAGCATGAATGAACGCAGCAGCGGATGCAAACGCTACAGCCGCTAATATACCTTTTGCACATTTTCCCAGATACTATAGCACATATATATATATATATAATAAAATCTCAAGAAAAGTTTAATTACTAACAGAACATCCCTTCTTCATTTTTTCCCTCTTTTCCCGAAAGGAATACAGCTTATTTTATAAGACTTAGAAGTCTTATTTAATTAAAAGCCTGTTGCATTTTTATAGTTTTTATAGTTATTATATTTATGTAATATATTTATTCAATTATAATATTTGTATTAATATGCACAATGTTTTATTCCATTTTATTTTGAACGTAGGTCAAGCATCTTGCATTATACCCTTTAGTACAGGGTATACAGATAATAAAATGACACGCGACATGGTCAAGCGCAAATTTCATGCACTGTTGATCGATGTCGCTGGGCTGTGTTTGCGACTGAGACCTTGGGAGATATTCATACTTATAGACATTGAATCATTGTTGTTTTTGGCAAATTAGTTAGCTGGCGGGCCATGCAAATGGCAATGTATGTACAACAACTATTTATGCATGTTTAATATTTGTCAATCGAATTGGCAGTGTCAAGTTTTTGTCTGGGCTAAGCAAAGGTCTCTCTCCCCTCCCCACTGACTCCTTCTTATTGCTGTTTTGCCTTATTCAGGCTTTATGCAAACTATAAATGTATGCAAACCATTCATATGTTAAAAAAGGCATTTAATTTTTATTAAGAATTCAACATTCAGTATTTAACATTAGCAATGTCAACATGAGCCTTAGTCGTATTTATGGCATTTTTAATTAGGCACTTGCAATATTTTCGCCTTTGGATGCCACAGGCGCCATTTGTGATCAGCATAAACTTGGCTTATACTTAGTTAATGCTTGCCTGGATAACAGACCTCCCCTCCATGCCGCCACATTGGGCATAAGGCTATCCAGTTGTTGCCTGTTGCTGTTGCTGCCGTTGCTGTTGTGGCAGCTGCATAAATCCGCGCTTCATTAGCATCGCGTTTTGTATTGTGGAATTGCGCTTACATAAAAATTGATTGCACACCATTCACGTCAAATAAGCGCCGACATCTGGTATAAAATATATGGCAAGGCGTTTAATTATCTATTACAATGTATGCGTGAATTCATCTCCATATGCCCCAACTCACCTAGTGCTGACGGTCATTAGAGAATCGCTAAATGACCGCTGGCCATCAATAAAGGTATCAACAACGGCCACCAAGCCAAACGAACTTTGAAACGTTTTCCCACCAAGAACTTTGCACTGTGTGAAACTTGTTATTTTTAAATCTCTACATAAATACCTCAGATAATAGAGCGTTGAAATGACCTTAAACCTCCAAGCTAGATATAATGTTTTTACAGCATATCAAAAATGTAGGCCCTGGTATGAAAAATAATGAACTATTTGAAATTAATAGCTATTCTTGAATGCTTTTACTGAATACAAATGATTCTAAAAACTTAAAACAAATTAAATTGGATAAGCTGATTATACAAAATAGTACATCAAATATTTTTAGTTTAAGTAATTAAAAATTAACACTTATTTGCTTCCTTCTTTGTTTAGCTTATAAAAGATATATTGCAGTTCTAATATATGTCAATGGTATTTATTCAATAACCTGAATATTAGCCTAATAGTAATCTTGATTAGAGCACTTTTAATTTTTATATTTCTCATACCAGGTGTCTGCTTCTAATAGGTTATTCCAATTGAATCTGGGTAAATAGTCTGATAGATCTTCATTTCTTAGAATTTTGATTATATGTAAATCCCCAAATGTTTTAAATGGCTTCTAGACAAATATGAGCTCGGTGAAACTTTTAGTCAGCTATTAAACAAGTAAGAACGTTGCAGTCGGACGTAGCCGACTGCGTAACACTCGTTCACAGTACATAATAATTATTATTATTTTGGAAAAATAAAGGGTGGGGTGGCTGCGAACTAGTGGACGTTTTTAGGATATTAGGGTCGCAATCTTTGAGGGGGATCACCAGCAATCTACATACCAAATTTGGTGACTCTATTATGGGAAATATTCACCTTTAATTAATTTACGATCGTCATATTATCGGCTTCTAGCCTCTCAGTGGACATGGCACAAAAATCTTAACACTTTGTTTGAGGCACACGACTATATAACACCAAGTTCCAAATTTTAGAAATGCAACTTTATATTTTTATATTGCAAATCAAAATTTTGACATGTAAAGCCCTCGGATCCATAGCTCCCATTTTTCAAACGCCCATAACTTTGTCAAAACTAAACCGATTTTCATGTTTGATGGCATTTTTTTCATGATTTGGCCTCTAGATTGATTCTGCATTTCAAATATATTCATTATTGAAAAATATTTTTTTTTCAATTTTTTGGAAAAAAAAGCATGTACCCCCCCCTTACTCATTTTGGAAAAATTTTTTTTTCAAAATTTAAAAATGCGAATTTACATTTTTAATCGATTGTGGTTGTCACAATTAGTATAAAAAACAACATTAAAACCGATTCTGAGGGGGTCACATTTTTTGTCAAAAATCATGCAAAAATTGACGAAAATTTTGACATGTAAAGTCCTCGGATCCATAGCTCCCATTTTTCAAACGCTCATAACTTTTTTAAAACTTAACCGATTTTCATGTTTGATGGCATTTTTTTCATGGTTTGTCATCTAGATTGATTATCATCAATCACCATCACCATCAATCCACTTACCAAATTTGGTGACGCAAGCTCTAATATTGTGAGAAATATTCACCTTTTAACGATTTGCGGTCCGTATGTTATCGATTTGCCAGCCTCTAAGTGGGCGTGGCACTAAAGTCTTAACACTGTGTCTGACGCAGATATACACGAGTATATATTCCAAGTTTCAAGTCTCTAGCTTCAATAGCGGCGAAAGACGGAAGGACCCAATATACTCATTTCACTACATGAACGAGTATAAATATAGCTTCCATGAAATCCCTAAGACGTTTTCATATTCTTTTTATAATGTTTTTCTCAGTTGTTTGCTCATCAACAACTTAATTTCACAAGATCATTTAATTTTAGTTGTGTGTAAATTACTTGGCTAAATGAATATGATTTTTTTTATTTTTATTTTTAAACCGCAAAATTCCAAAGATGTGTAAATATTGTACTCGTTAGCAGAGAAGCTTAAATGATATCATAATCAACAGATCTATACAACTACACGTACAATTCGTCAAGCACAAAACTTTAACGACAAAAATGCAAATCAGCAAAGAAATTTGATGGGGGAGGTACTGTACGACTAGAGCTCCGACAAACACTTTAAAGACATTTCCGCTGCGAGGCAAATAAATTAGAATATAACACAATAGTCATGATGTTGAACAGTGACTGTCAAACTGTAGCGCACGGTCGATCAATTGATGGAAGTTAATTAAGTTGCCCCGTTGCGGGTTCAAAGAACTGAACCAGAAATAGAAACCCCAATGGCCAAAAAGGCGCCGCCGCAACAAGACGCCGAGTAAAAGTCGCCATCAACACCAACAGCGAGGCAATTGTGAAGGTGCAAAGGAGGGCGAGGTAAGCAAAATAAATGAAAGCACATTGAAAAAGTCATAATTCTTATGGCCAGAAACGGCCAGAAACCGCAGGGAATCATTAAAATTGTCTGTTGCGCGCTTGTCAAACACGAGCTAACTCCAAAGAGGGTGAGGAGCAGGTGAGGGCTACAACCAGAGCCCGATCAGCACGCGATTTGTAGGAACAAGATATGAACGACATGTACATTGAATACAACAAATGAACAAATGAGACTAGGGCGGAGGCGAATGCGGGGGCTGCAAGCGCAGTTATGAATCATTATTCTTCGAGTCAAGTACAAACAGGCCACCAATGAACGCACTCTAAGAGAATTGAGAATCGAGCATTAAGCATGGGGCATTGGGCACTGGGCATTGGGCATTGGGGTCTGGGTGCCGGCTCTTGGGGCAGGCAGATTATTGACTCTTGATTATCATAAGGTGATTTGTTTACCCAAATCAAAGCTGGAGTTGAAGCTTGGCCCCGAAGTGTTTGTTTGCTTGTTTATGGCCACTTTAAGATAGCTCACAAAGCCCGGGGCTAATAACTGTGCCATTTCTAGGCACAGTTGCCTGCCTGTATTACGCGGGCTACCTGCCCGCAGCCCCATTAAAGATCCATAAAAGTGTCTGGAGTTTTCGATTCGAATTGAAATCTGTGGCACGTATTCTGAGCACTTGATTTCTACATGAATTTTTGCGCGTAATGTTTGCTCGAATTGGGTTGGCCTGTGGGCGTGGACGTGTTGACATTGTGTAGCACAGTTCCGTCAATCAAGCGATCAATCGTTTACTCAATCAGTCAGGTAGGCAGTCAGTCACTCAGTCAGTCGTTCGCTTGCGCAACTTTTAATTCCGGCACGTGATTGTCTGCCAACTAGTTTGCCAAAAAAAAAATTGAATTTGAAATTGTCGTGCATTGAGCACATTGAACTCTCTCGCCAGATATAACAAAATTGTTTAATTGCTCAATTTTATGTCGATTGCCTTCCTCTTTCATTCATTTTGATATAGCTGCAAGCGATTTCAGAACTCTTTTTATGCCCCTTCTTTTGTAATTATTAAAAAGCAATTTATGCGTGCTTCGCAGTTTATAAAACATCAGCCATCTTAAGTTAAATACGACTATCTTGATGATCAATTTATTGGCGTTCCAGAACAAATTTGTACATAAATATGAATAATCTGAAAAATTGTAAACCTTTCGAGAACAAAAGTACATGGTTAATTTTTGCTTATATAATGTTAACTAATTTTGTTCTAACCAAGGTAATTTATAGTACCTGGTTTAAAATGGAATACAAAAAAAAATAAATGAAATGCACACACTTCACATTTTCTGCCCAATTAGAGGATCTGTGTAGTCTACAAATCCAATCATTAAGTACCTTCTCAATCTCTGTCTTGCCCATAAAATTACGTTTAGCTAAAACAGATTTTTAAGAGCAGTTTTTTCAACGTAGATTCCTTGCACAAATAACTGTGTCACGTTTACGTTTTTAATAATATTTGATCTTCATTACTATTTTCATAATTCTAGTTGTATTCAATATGAGAATATATATATAAGTAAAACAGGTGTTTTTATAATTTAAAAAATAAATGTTCTCCAAATTAGAATGTGGATAATCAGAAACCCTGATAATATACTAAGCTGATATTTTCGATAAATTTTGTCTTGAAACATAAGTTAACTCAAATATAGATCTTGATCAGTATTTAGATTGATTTACGGATAAAACAGTTCAAAAAACCTAAAAATTGGTATGCTTAACAGCAATCTTTATATTTTAAGCACTCTTCAAGCTTAGTGGAACTTCTGCACACAGTGGCTGCCAAACTGTGCCGGCAATGATGTATGTAGACAGATGATCTCATCAAAGATTTTGGCAAATTGTAAAGAACAAACGCAGACGTGCAGAATTCCGCTTTAGTCTTGTAGCTGTCCGCCTTGAAAGGAAATATGTAGATTATTCTATATGTAGTATGAATGTTCAGTTGGATTCGGCTTTGTTCTAATTGCGCCTGACTGACTTTAATAGCGGACTCGTGTTGCTGTACGAGTATAGCTATAGGTTATTAATCAAATGGCTAACTTTACTCTCTGTTTGCCGCCTGCTTATTGTATTTTAATTATGGTTTTGAAATCGGCGAATCTTAAGATTGATATGATGTCACTTTGTCTTTTGTCCGGTAATTTGTCACTCTCTCGTGAGCTGCAAACAAATCACAGCCAATGACCGCCATTCGTCTAAACACCTACTCCAATCTATGTGGTGCCCAGCAGTAAGTTGTGCGTTCTCTTGGGGAGGGCACTGAGGGGACCTGGAATTGGATCCATGTTGATGCCACATCCATAAACTGCGCGCTTGTTTGTTGGTTTTTAATTGGCAGCGCCATAATCTATCATTAATTTTGCCATAAATTGTTTCCATCAATGCGAGGGCTGACGATCCGGTTGCCTACACTCACTCTATCTCTCTGTCCCCCTATGTGCGAACCCCCTCCCCTCGTTGGAATTTTATTTATTTTTATTTTTCTATAAAGCGTTCCTTTTTATCTGCGTTTGCAAGATTTATGCGCGCGGCTATAAAATAATATGCTGCCAAGACAAGGCCGGGTACTTGGGCAGCTCTGCTCCTTTTAGTCCACTGCTGCAGCAGTGGCTGCTGCTGCTGCTGCTGTTCGCATCCTTTGGGCCAATGCCAACTATTTAGCTCGGCTAAAAATAGCAGCCGAGACACACATACACACACACACAGACACACATAGCAAAGCAATTGCAATCACTCAGTTTGTTGCTTAAGTCTTTTGTTTTATTTCTGTTTGCATTTTTCAGTGTCAGGCGCTGGCATAGGCGCAGCCAGGAACACAGGCCCAGCAGGTCCAGGTCCAGACAATCGGCAAGGGATCCATCCTCTCTTTTACTGAAAGTGAGTTATGCAGTCAACAGTTCATAGAAAATATTTTTCGTCGTCTGTAAAAAAAAAGAAAAGAAGAAGCAAGGCTATGCAGCATATTTATTTCATCGAGCAATGCGAGTTATTTTTGGCATCTACGTATAGCTATAGATCCGAACTACCCCCACTTGGATTGGCTTTCTCTGCACTAGCCTGCCTTGGCCAGGGCCATCAAATGCGGAAGACCAGCAGTCTACAAGATTTCAATAAAGCAACGCCAAAAGGCTCTTTGGTTCGTACCAAGCACATACACATTTTGTAATAAAATTAATGACACGTCATTACCGTAATATTGTTGTTATAATGTGAGCTGCATGCAGTGCGCGGACACAAGTTCGAATACGAGAGAGTATGAGTACAAGTACGAGTACTTACTTGGTACCCGACCGGTCTTGTGGGTACCCACAAGTTGGAACCACCGTTAAGAACGAACAAAAATATCAGCCGCATGGCTGCAGGGTGAAAAAATTTCTTTATTGCCTTTTTGGCCCAGCTCTGTCATTAGTTTTAAAGCATTTAGCCGTTTAAATTGATAAACAACATTTACATGCAAATTGCGGTCATTTAGCGATAATATCTTTCTCTCTGTTGCACCAGCAATGGTTCTCAGGCCTGTTAATGAGCGTCAAGTCGAGACTGAAGCCTGCCGGCCAGCCTAACGATAATTGAATAGCTCCCAATGACACCAGGGTACCCCATTCTTAGAAGAAAATACTGCCAGTTGGTAGATTTTCTCAGTGAACTTTATTGCTCTCTTCTATCTATCTGGTTAGAGAGAGTTTTAATAAGGGAGACAAGTGGCAATAGCGACCAGAAGTTAGTTAATTTTCAGGGTGCTTAAGCTTTTATTAGCCTCAAAGGCAGTGTAAACTATGTGCTTTAAAAAGGTCAATGCTTAATTTTTATTTATTTATTTAGCAATCATGACTTGTAAATAGTGTCAAATTAAAAATAGTTTGTTTCAATAGTTTGGTAAAGTGCTTTTCAATGGGTTATTGGGAAACCCAAAATGGAAAAGAAAGCTTATCTTATGTCTACTTTGCTTTCTTGAAGCTTTCATGTGTTTTCAAATCTGTTTACTTAGATATGCCAGATTAATCTAATGCTTCTTGGTAACGAAGCCTTTTTTATGCTCAAAAGCTTGACAAATTTGCAGGCCAGCAAGTTTATCCATTTATGGGACACTTGCCGATACCCGCATGGAACTAAGTAGGATTTGTGGTTGCATCGCCAGGATCGCTGGATTTATGTGCACGAGGCACGCCAAGTTGCCACGTTGGTATTTTAAATGCCAATAGCCGCTTTTCGTTGATGCGCTGGCATTTGTGTAATTGCCATGGCGAAAAATGTGCTGCTTAAAGGGATCCTCAGTCAGGGCCTGACAGCCCCAGCGAGATAAACTTTAATTGATTGTGCGTGATGAGTGTGCAATGCGTATCTGAGCCTGTGTGTGTGTGTATGAATGTGTGCCCAAGTCCTAAGCGTTTCGCACATGCCGCGCTATTTATTTATGGGCCTAGCTCAGTATGGTGGCACCAAGTCTCAAGTTAAGCTGATGTGGAGTAACTGCACCCACAGGGGGCAAGAACCGCACTCGTGCACTTCCTGGTTTGCCAGTCGCTGGTCGCCAAATTGCACAATTTCAATGCGCATTCACTTATGCAAATTATGGCCATTGCACAAAATATTTAAATATTTTTATGACTTAATAAAACATTTTTATTAAATTCGAGCAGCCGCATTTCAAATGCAAATCGCATGCAACAGCCATCGAAGACGTCCACGGCCCGTCTCTGCACCTCCAGGCTTCTGCTGGCCTCACAATTTGAAAAATCTTTGAATTGCAACTGCCAATCGTGCATGAAGTCCAAGTTCAACTGCAAGTCAGAGCATGAACTTGCAACAATTGTCCAAATGTCCCGGTGTCCAACAGTCCAACAGTCCAGTCGAGCGAACGTAAATGTTTTAAACATTTAGCGCCGTGCACTTTCCTTGCAGAACAGGCGTATAATTTAAAATTAAAATAAATAATAAAAGCAAGCATACAAAACGGTTCGACTTAGCGAACCAAAGTATCACCTACAGGTATTTACAAATTTTGTCAAGATCAAGCAAGTGAGTTACGCAACTTTATGTTACCACATTGACAAGCTTTAGTCAAGCTAAAAACGTTAAAATAAAATAAATACAAATAAAATAAAGAAGAATAATACAATAATATCATCATCGTAATACATTCTTCGTTATTTATATTATTTACATGTTCATTTAAGATTATCAATAATATTTACATTAAGAATGTTTTTTTTATTAAATTATAAAGTCAAACATAATATTTTTTGAGGATTTTTTCATTAATGAGGGTAGCGAAATACATATGCTATATTCTTAAGCAGGGTATTATCGTGTGCAGTCTTTATACATACATATATCAAATATTAATTCACAGAGATCGCCTGCTGCTGCTTTCATTTCAACAGGAACAGGAACAACGGCGCGCAAGCGCAGCACGCAGAGAGTTGGCTCGTCCCGCTGTGCTTTTGGCCATGTTGCGGAATACACATAAATACATATGTGGCTTAGGCCGGTGCGCCCGTCCGTTGCGCCCCAGCCCCGTCCACCCCAGGGGTGCCACATGTTGCGTGTAATGTAACAATGCGTCGTTGCGTGCTGAATTTCTGTGCTGTGTGTTGCATAAAATGGATGTGTTTATAAGGCGATGGACAGGCTGCTAAGCAAGCTTGTCATCTAATTTCAACAAGAATTTCAGCGGCACTGCGGCATTCGGCGCTAATTAAACCAAATGCCAAAGATGCTCAATTCACGCCTAAGTGTTTGTGGCCATAAACAGAAAGTTGCTCCGATTACGCGCTCAGTTCTAATGCGGTTTGTTCATCCGTCCGTTTGTCTGTCTGTCTGTCTGTCTGTCCGACAGACTTTCCGTTTGTCTGTGCTGGGGGCATGGCAGCCAGCTGCCACACAATTTGTTATTGACTGGCCGTAAATGGACTCTTTCCAACTACCACATCGATTCGGAGGTGCTCTTGCACTTGGACTTGCAGCAGTTAACGGTAACTGTTAGTTGGCCCCGTCTGTGATTTTCATTTCAATTGAGTTATCTGCTACTTGTACGGTCAAAACGGGCACACGTTAAGCTTAAGCCAAAGCCAAAGTCAAAGCCATAGCCATAGCTAAAGCTAATTTGCGGTTAGCGCTAATGAAATCCAGACAAGAGCCCGACAAGAACCCGACACTGACACCCAGTTCGACTTCAGTTCTGATTCCACACAAAGCACATTTTGCCAGCTGGCCACCCACTCGTCAGCGAACGAGTTCCAACACACAAAAAGAACACAAATTTTTGGCCAGGCCTGGCCAAACAGTTGGCTAATATATATGTAACGGCTAACTGTACACGAAGCGACAATATCTATGGCATCATCGCGACTCAGCGGCAAAAAAAGAACAAGTATGAACATTGCATTCGGGTGTAGTCGACAGGCGCATACTCGTTCACAGTGTAATAATAACCAAAACATCTCCCAACCCTACCTAAATTCCCTAACATTATTTGTAATAAATAATAAATAAATAAGAAAATCTTTGCACCTTGGCCGGTATTGAACTCAGGGGACCTAACGCACAACTAGCATTTATACAGCGTATTAAACAGTTCAACTTGATTTTTTATCAAAATATTACCAAAAAATTTATTTTGTATAATACTAATATGTATTTTGAATGCCAAAGCAATCTATAGGACAAATCATGGCCCAAATGCCTTCAGGCATGATCCGAAAACATATCAAATTTATTGTCAGTTTTCATATGTCTGCAAAATTTAGAAAGAGATATAATTTTTCGCGAATTACCATTCCCTTAGTGAGTATAAACGAGTAATCTCATCACTTAATTGAGAATATGCTCCAAAATTTACGTTTCTAGCTAACGGACAGTAAAACGGACATTGTACAAACCCAATATACTCTTTTAACTTTGTGAACAAGTGCAAAAACCGTAGGCACTTAAGATTTGCCTTGCGCTTAAGTTGAGAGCAACAACTGTTTTTATACCCTATTTGTGGAAGATAAGGGTATATTACAGACTGAAAGACTTTTCAAAGAGTTATGTATACTAAAAAACAACAAAACCTCGTAATTTGAAGGCTTTTCCACTTACGAGGCACAAAGTTTTATGAAGAATCGCAAGTACACAGTGAAGAAATTCCCTACAGGGTATACTTTAGTAGAGCAGCTGCGTCGTTGTGCAGTTGCATCCGCGTGTGCACACAGATAAAATCATACGTAGAGTTTTACTTAGTTTTCCTTGTATCTGCGGCACGACACGAATCGGATCGGATCGCCCAGAAATGCTTTCCCAATATGCCCAGGCCTGCGCACTCGCACTTGACTCTGGCTCGTAGCGTTGGCCTGTCCACACATTGCACTAATTATGTGGTATGCTCTGTGTGGTGCAACAGCTGAAAGTAGCGGTGCGCAGCAATTTAGCAACCATTTCCGTGGGCGAGCTGCAGGTACATTTTGGGGCTGCTGCGGGATTTCTGCGTGCTGCGACTAGAGTAAAATCGAGGCGAGTTGCTGTTGCATCCATAAATTAGAAGTATGTCATTTGGCAGCTACCGCAGGAGAGAAACCCAGAATCGCATTCAGCCGTAATTTCATGACCAAGTCAAAAAGCCAAAGACGATACAAAGCCCCAACTCAAAGTCGCCGTTGCAGCCGCAGTCTCAGTCGATGATATCCAATTTCGTAATAAAGCATAACGAATTATGCACTCGACTTGGTTTATTTTAGCCAACTCTCCGTTGTGTTGCTGTTGCTGTTGCTGTTGCTTTAGCTGCTGCATGGCTGGTTAACGGTTCTGGTTTTGGCTGGCTGCCTGTTTGGGTAGCGCGCACTGAAAGATGAAATTGCATGCTGCAAATTCTGAGGCGGCAGCAGCAGATACTTTTGCATTTTATGCAATTCTGGCAAAGCAGCTAACTCTCATCGAATATGCGATTTATGCGGCAATTTGTAAACGAAAATGGCTTTTGCCAAGAATTATTATTGTCCATCATGGCAGCCGTTCTGGCCAGTCCCAGCGCCTCGCCCGCGCCACAAAGGAATGCGATTCCTGCAGCTCACCGAAATCCACAAAGTTGAAAGCCTTTTAGAGCCCCATCAGCTGCACTTTGCAAATATTACGAATACGAATATTGTAGTTGCCGATTACGATTACGATTATGAGTACCAAAAGTCCATAAAAACAAACAATTTTTTAGTTGTGTTTGCGGTTGGTTTCCGCTATTTGCGGCATTTACATTTAAATCGCTTTTCACGTAGCCCACCATTCAGCTTATTGAGATCTCTAAGTGATCTCACATTTTGCGGTCAGCGCAGTGATGAATAGGCGGAGCATCTCTAACAGAACAGCAGCTGGTCAACAATCATATGGGACTCACATGCTGCCAACTCTTTACTACTTATCCCATGCAATCACTCAAAGCAAACGTTTTCCGTATTCATTCGAAAAATTAAAATGAGAATTTTACGTTTCTGAAATAAACGTTTATTCTATGCAATAAGATTTGCACACAAAAGAGATACTTAGAATACGATTTCAAATACTAATGGGGCTGCTAATTTATCTGACAATGCATTCATTAAATTTCTAATATTGTTTAATGCAGCAATAAGATATTTGTCAAAAGATTTGTATGTTATTGAAGAAATTTTATAGCAAATTTATAAAATTATTTTGAATTGAAAATAATTCTAGGGACTGAGATTTAAAAATGTTAAAATATAGGAATGCTGTTCCCCTTTATATTGAACTTGAACTTTGTTTTTAAAAGCGAGAAGTTGGTTTTAAAACTAAGAATTTTAAATATTTTTAATTCAAAAATAAAAAATGTTCTTATCTTTAAAATTATTCTAAAGAGAAATTCGTAATCAAAATATAATTTTCCGATTGCCAAGGGATAGCTAATTTATAATGTTGGAAATAGCATTTAAGATGAATTTAGTTACTCAACAAATGTAATTTTTTATTATGGCCGGATAAATACATATTTTGATGAGAATAATTCTATAGATTATAGAAATGGAATTCCTTATAGCAATTTTATAGATTAATATTTGGGATAATGCTAAGTTTATTAGGATGTAGTGATACTTAATCATCTAAAACACAAACTATAATTATTAAACCACCCGTTCAACCTTAGCTCATTCTATCGCCCAACAATCGTAGATAGACGGAACACTTGGACTTCAATTTCAAAGTCTAGGCCAATATCATCGTGTGCCAATTTCAGCTGGAGTGCGTTCGGGGCACATTAAATTTTAGCGGGGCAGCGCGAAAAACGCATAAAAGTCGCAAAATGGGAAGCCTTGAACTTGACCCAGCCAACAAGAGCGGCAGCGGCAGCAGCAACAACATGGCCAATAACAATAACTACAAGAGGCAGCGGCCAATAAGCGAAGAGCTGTTGCTGTTGCCGGCGACGTGTGTCAGGGGACTCGACTTGTACTTGGACTCGATGCGCTGACATTGACGCAGATGGAGGCGCAGCACTGTTGTTGTTGTTGTTCCTGTTGTTGTGGTGCAGCCAGTCAGCCATGTAAGAGGTTCGGGTTGAAGACCAAAGAGCGCAGCATGAAATGTTATTACAAGCGGCGTGGGGAGTGAGGACAAGGGGAGCACAGCAAGGTGGCGGCTGGGGGGCAGGGTGAGGGTAAGGGTGAGGGGTAAGGCTATCGAAGCAAGGCAAAAAGAAAAAAAAAAATTAAACCTTTTGACACAAGCGACGCTTGGACGAGCAGCGCAACAGTTGATGAAGATGATGAGGCTGCTCTTGTTATTGTTGTTGCTGTTGTGGTTAGTGGAGTTGCTGTTGGTGTTGGGCCGTCGCCAACATGTGGATGCTGCCAATTACTTGTTGTAAGCCATCAACATCAAGCGATTTGGCTGCGTACCCAGCAAACCACAACAGCAAAGCTGTTGAGCTGGGATAGCTGGGATACGGCTCTCCGTTGAGCTGCGTCCGCTTATGCTTGTTGGCGGTGTTGGTGGTGTTGATAGCCATCTTCTTCAGCTTAATTTAGCATGTCTGCGCGGTTCAACACTTTGCACAGCATTCCCAGACCGCAGCCCGCAGTGCCAAGTCGCAGATGCAGTCCCTCCAACGGACGTGCCCATTTGGCAACTTGATAATCTCTTTCTTAAGCGGCAGCGCCAATCACTCAGGCGGCACTCAAACGTGAGCGCTGTGTTCCTCTTTTCTGTAATTGTCTTAAATCAATCACAGAAAAGTGTTATTATGACAGCGTTATTAATCGTGACAGCGCACAGCGCAAATTGCGCCGAACAAAAGACTCTCTGGCAACGAACTCGCCGCGACCATAGTTACAGCGCCTAATGATTTTGAACTTGCACCGCCATTTGCAGTTAATGCCATAGCCAAACCACATGCATGCCCACAGCTGTCCCAGTCTCCGGCCTCCAGATCCAGCTCCAGCTCCAGCTCCAACTCAATTCTGCGTCCAGCCACATGCGGCCCACGCGGCGAGCGCCATTAAATGCAAATTATTTCATTTCTGTGCCAATTGTTGTGCTACTTTTTTTTCGGCCTCTGTTCGTGCGCATCATCAAAAGCAAATCATCAGCAAGAAATAGAAAAAAATAAACGAGTAGAAAATAAGAAAACAAAAACAAGAAGCAGCAGCAGCAGCAGCAAAGAAATTGTTGTTTGTGCTTTTATTGATTTTTCATGTACCGCTGAGCTCGTCATAATTGCAAAGCGGCTCTGATTAGAATTATACTTGTTCAAGAGCGAGCTAGAGCTGAGAACTGCGAAGGTTGATGGAAATGTGATTGCAACTGGCAGGAAATTGAGGTCAGTGTTATGATTGTTTTGTGAATGAGTTTTTGCAGCCTTTTGTTTCAGCCGAACCGCATTGCTTTGCAATTTGCGCCACAAATTGGCACAGTCAGGCCGGCAAAAGTCCATTTACAGAAGCCAGGAGCTCCCGAGTTTAGAGCCCAACGGCTAATCAAGTGGAGAGCTAAGCAAACAAAAGAGAGTCTATCATTAGAGGCCAGCAACTCCAGAAAGTCCAGTAGTTGCTGTAGTTGGCCTAAACAAATGTGTGGGCGAGGCAAATGAGTTAAGAGCGACGCACGAAGGCCTCGACCAACATTCGCGCCTCTCCGACAACAAATTGACAGCAAAAATATTTCTAAGTCTGCCCTGGCTTGGCCGAATGCTGCAGGAGCTGCTCCTGCTGCTGCCACTGATTTATTATTATTTGTGTGTGTTATTTGGCGCGTGTGTTTGCCACACACACCCCCCACCGCCCAGCTCACGCCCCGGCCGTAGATCATGCCAGTGCAGGCGCATATTTCAGTTGACAGTTCATTTGCCTGCCTGATTGGCTGGGCCAAGAACAGGCACACGCCGTTGTTGTTGTTGCCACAATTTATGACTGCCAACTGGCTGCTGCAACTGCCGCACTTTTGTTGCTGCATTTCTAATTAGCATTTACAAACGGCTGCTGCCTTCGAGTGCCCTTCGGGCTGTTGTTGGCTCATTTGGAGCCCAAGTGCTGACAAGCGGCGAGTGCGAGTTGCTAATTTGTCGTTGAAAGCTATTTGCCGAGCGCTTCAGCCGCTTGCAGACATTTGCCGTGGCTTCAAACGCATTTAAGTGCTTCAAACGCACTGCTTGGCAAACATGCGTCACACTGCTGCGTGATTGCAGTAAATGGCATATCATTGCACACTTTTAATGGCATTTGCTGGCTGCCAGCGTAAAGCTTTCATTGGCCTAACAAAAGACTTAGGCAACGAACTGGCTGAGCCTTTGCCGCTGTTGGCATCTGAGCATCAGCAGCAATTAACCCATCACTTAACATTCTAATGCAAGCCATAATCAAAAGCAAGATCCAGCCCAGGCCAGACCCACGGCCCATTGGCCACTTGCCAGCTGACCACGTTCCTTCACTTCGCTCAGCGAATTCATATCACATTGCAGCTTTGGGCCGAACACGAAGCTGTTTAGCTGGAGCCTGTGCCATCAGGCCTGCCAACAAAGGCGTCATCTGGTCGTCGTCGTCGTCTGCATGCCAAGGCGGCGCTAATCAGCAGCCTGCGCCTGCAATGCCCTGTGGCTGTGTGACACCTCCGGCCAACGACCGAGTCTTGGTTAGCATATTCTTTTTATGGGCCAACAGACATGTAAGCTGCCTAATGCCATACCCCTGCCTCCCCTCTATTTCTCTCCCTCTCTCTCTCTCTCTGTCATTGGTAACCATCGCAACTGAGCCGATATTTAAGCCATGCATAACCGATGATCAGTGACGAGTTCTGGCCTGGCCAAGAATGAAGCGCCAACAGGTTTGAGATCAGTGCAAACTCAGCCTCTAATATTTGGTCATGAATTCGCAGTTATGTGAGAAGTGATGATGACTGCTGTGTGGCTGTCAATTAACTGGCCAAGATTTGATAGGCTCCCATTTCCGAATCCTCCAACTGGCTGTACCCGAAAAGTGTGTCACTGCATTTGTTTGTCGGCCGGGCTTAATTGGTTGTTGATTGGTGGGTGACTTTGATGTTCCTTTTACCTCTTTCCAGACAATCAATCATTTGATCGACGCTACTGTTAGTTCGTCTTCCTCTAGACAGCACCTGACGACTCAACTGTACCTGCAGCTCATTATGGCCAATCATTTGGCCAGCCAGCTAGCCGCCTGCCTCAGCAGGGACGGAGACAGATGCGGCGTCGACCCTAGCGGCGATTTGGCCAGCAGAGAGACCCCTCATTAAAACTACTTAAGTTTCTGCTACCTCAGAGATCTCGACGGCTGTGGGGGACCTTCAGCGTTCGGATTTAATTTGCAACGAGCATGCAACAATTTCATTTTTCAATTTTAACTGTAAAAACCAACACGTTATCCACGACGTTGTAAACAAATCAATTTGCCAAGCAAGGACCACACCAGATTCATGCATGACTTCAACTTGGATTTCAATTAAGCCAATAGGGTACCTTATAACAAATCGGCCAACCCCCAGAGATCATCCACGCAAACTAGAGATGACATAAAACGAAATTTCAAAAATATGCACAATGGAAAGCGAAAAGTATATTTATTACCTTTTTTAAAATCAAATTGTTGAAATTAGATTAAAGAAATTTGTTTCTCACTTTATTCGCTATCTAAAATTGATTAATTGTATTTAATTAATTAACAACGCTTATTTTAATTCTATTGGATTAACTTCTCTTAATAGGCTTGAGCTAAATATGAACTTTCCCCTTTTCTATTCGAGCTCCTAGGTTCTGTGTAAAAAAAATCCTTAGGTATGTTTCAAATAATTTTTTCGCTACTTATTTAAATATAAATACTAATAAACCACTAATTACAATAAAGTTAAATGCCTAATGCGTCTCCTTAGTCTTTTTTGAGCCTTTTGTTGGTGTATTTTTGAACTGGTTTCCGTTTTCCGTGCTTTTTAGCATCGGAAAGAAGCACGCAGTTTGGTTTCTGAGCACGGATCATGTTCATCTCTAACCGAAAACCCCGAACGCAGCATTCGCATGAGCAGCAAGTGAAACCCATAATTAAAAAATTTCAACTTTGTCTGAAATTAATTTTGAATACGCTTTCGCACAGGCAATGTAGACAGACAAACACTTGACTTGGATGAGGCTGCTTTTGCTTTTGATGACGCGCCGACGCCGCGCAAATTGCCTAGACCTGTCCAAAGGGGGCCTCACACATAAGAATCAGAGCTGTTGCTGCTGCTGCTGGCAGCTCGGAGAGTGACGCGCGGATTAAGTTGAGCATTCAAATTGAAACTGACAGCCCCACACTGGCCACATCCCAGGCACTTTGCAGCATGGAGCTAGGCAGCTGGTTCGGAGTATATCCTGCGAGCTGGCTGCCCATAAAAGTGCCAGGCCCCATTTAGGAATCTGTTACTTTGTTCGCACGCATTGTAAACTAGTAAAAATAGTGCCAAAGTCATAAAAGAGGCGGCCGTAAAGCGCATATCGAGTTATATGGCGGCATAAATTCAACTGTTCCACAACTCTGATTTTACCTTATCTTATCGTGCTCTCTGCCCGACTGCCTTCTTGGAGATATACCCAACTTCAATGCCAAATGCCAATAATTAAATGCACATAAAAATCTTGGACAAACAGCATTTGCCAGCCACTGGAGGCTCTTTGAACAGTGCATAACAAAGCGGCGCTAATTTAATTAGTTTGAAGTGCTAACAGGCACAAATGAGAGTCGAGTACTCGTATTAATGTTTGAGCTTGGGTTTGTGCTTGTATTTGAGTTTGAGCTGCTGCTGTTTGCATTCACTAATTGCCACAAACAACTTGAGAAGGTGTAGGAAGTGGGCTGGTCGGCTGCCGGTTACGCAATCAGGTCAGCAACGTCACGATTTTCATTTACATTTGCACATATTGATGGACTCATTTAACTAAACAATACCGCGCAACGACTTCAAAGAATATACAAAAGACTTAGGACACGAACTAGACTAAAGCAAAGTTAGCCATGAGTTTTTTACATATTTATTCATTTTATACATGCCACGATGTGCTACCAATAGGATGTGCCGATGCCGTCTTCCAGTTGACAGTTGATGAACTCAAGTAAATGACATACTACAAATTACAAGCATTCTAGAAATTACCACACATTTGAAAATCTTTTAAATGTTCTTTTTTTTTTTGAAAAGTGACAATAATTAAAAGCTCAGAACAGCGGCTTAATATGATGTCATTGCACTTTTCGATGAAATCGATTGACAATCATTTGACACACACCATTAATAAGCGTATAGATTTATGTTGACTGGGGAACGACAAGTCGCCGGCAACTTTTGCGATGGCATCGTATGGCGACACGCAGACGTTGGAGGACACCCACGCAGGCGTTGATTTTAAGCCGATTTCAAAGCCAGACAAATGTGAGGCTTAGCGAAAGAACAACATTTTGCACGGCCCAAACCGTAATGTGAAATTCAATATCATTTTTCAGCCATTAGTGTGCTTCGCTTTAAAGTTTCAGTTTGGGTCAGTGTGCGTTCCTCAAGTTCGTTGCTTAAGTCTTTCGTTTTGACCAACGAGAAACTCACCACGACGGCAACGGCAGCAGCGCGCTGCTCACTGTTATTGCCAATTGGAAGTGTCAAAACGGTGACGTCACAGCTGTAAACAAAGCTCGCCCGGCAAGCTGCGCCGAGCCGCAGCCTCAAAAACCAAAACAAACCGAAGCCGGCCACGTGATTCGCGCCAAAGCAAACTCGTTCCAGCTGTCAGTTGCTGACACTGGAACGTGTTTGTTTACAAGCCAGCCCAAGAGAGCGCGAGCCTGAGCAAGAGAGTGAGAGAGAGAGGGCGCGTCACTCTCCCGCTCACGTGCCGCTGTTTGGGCCGCCTCTGCAATTTGTGCATTTGGTCAAGTTCAAGTGTGGTGGCCACTGGTGAGTTTCTCGATCGCCGGTTTCGTCTAACGCCGTCTCTGCGTCTCTTTATCGCCATCTCCAACTTTTATAATTGCAGCCTGGTGAGGCGCTCGCGCTCAGTCTTGCTGCGCACCTCGCCGTGTGAAGTGGTCGTCGACGTCGTCTGCTTGACTTCTTTTTAAGTCAGTAAGTAGCAAGCAACAGCTCCTCTACGCTTGTTGCTGTCCTGCTCTAGCTGCGGCTTACGTAGTCCGTTCGTTGACCGACCGCCGTCAGCCCGCGTTCGCTTACGTCATTCGTCGCTTACGTCGTCTCTCGCTGGGGGTTCGCAACGACTGCGCTTGCGCATCTTGCCACATTCCGAGTCGCGCTTAATACCGAGCCACAAGTCGCCCACTGTGCGCATCGCGGCAAAACTAATTGCGAAATCAGAAAAAGACTACTGCAAAATAATTCGCGAAATCTCAAACTGTGTGTGCGAATGTGAGATTTTCAAATTAATTGATTTTCTGTGCGTCCGGTTGGCAATCGAATTGAATTAATTCGGAATATTAAATATTATTAAGTGATTTTCTTTAATTAAAAAACTTGGATTTTGAAAATATAAATTTAATTTGATTATAACATAAAACCACATATTAAGATTTTTTTTTATTAAAAATGCTCCATAAGATTCTAGAATTTTAGAAACCTATATTTATGTTCTGCTGATTTTGCAAAAAAGCTATGTTTTATGCAACGTTAAAACTTCCCAAATTTTTAATGAGTTATCTTAAATACATCTTCAAGCTTTATAAAATAATTTATTTCAAGTATCTTTGAAACTTACATTTAAATTCCTTTCTGATCAATGATAAGAAAATGTTTTAATTTTTTTTAAAGCAATTGTCTAATTAAGGAGTTCATAATAAACAGAGTCTTAAATTATTTGAGCTTAAAAAGTGGCAAATTATTGTAATCGGATAATTGTTTGATTTTTTGTACAAATAGTTTAAAATATTTTGTCTAAAATAAGAGAAATTGAGAAAAGCACAAAGATATTATATTGAATTTTTTAGATCTCTTGCATTATTTTCAATAAATTTGTTTTGTTGAAAGAAAATAATCGAGATAAAACTAAACTGTAGAAGTAAAGAAAATTCGATATATTTAATTTCAAAAAATGTTTCTTTTATATCTGAAATAAAATTGATTAAATTCTAAAACTATTAAAATACATAACGCGAAAGCAGTATCAGCAGAGCCTTTAAGCCTAAATGTTTATGTCGAACTGACTTAAACAAATTAACAGTTAAACGTTGACCATCATTCTTTCTGTGTGAGCCGTGTTTTATACTGAAAAATGTAAATGCCGTCAGCAGTTAGCATATTTCGCATTTAACATTGTCGACATAAATACAATTAGCTAAATTGGCAGCAATAAAATTAAAGTGCAACTGCAGCGACTGGAGAGTAAAATACGAATATCGAAATCAAAATAAAAATCAAAATAACAATCAAAAGGCAACGCCAACGCTGCAAAGCGAACAACTTTATAAAACTAAGCACGAGCCGCCCCGACAATTGGCATGAGTCGGCGGCATCGGCATCGGCATCAGCGCTGCTAGCTGGGTCTTGGTTGTTGTTGGCTTGCTCCCACCTTGGAATAGGCAAAATTAACTAAATTACAACATCAACGCAATGGAGGGGCAACAGCAGAAGCAGCAGCATCTAAAAACGAAGCAGCAGCAAATTTGTTGCACATGCAAATTTATGTGTAAGTGAAGCAGCAGCAAAAGAAAATGCAACAGCAGCCTCAGCAGCAGGCAAATAATTGTGTTTAAATAAAGCTGTAGTCAAGAATTTCGACTTGGCCACTAGCCAAGTCTGCTGTTGCGGCGGCTGCTGTTGCCGTTGCTACTGCTGCATTAAGCCATATCCGGTTCAGCTTCAGGTTCGGAGCACTATGGACACTGCCTGTCTAAATTTAGCGCTTAATGAAGCTGCTGCTGCGACTGCGACTGCTGCTGCTGCTGCTGATGTTGCAGATGCAAATCGTTGCAGTGCAAACAGATCAAGAGTCGCATTCGCTGCCACAAGCCCTTGCGCACTAGTTCGTAATAATTCATAAAAATTGGCAAATTAAACGCCAACACAACAAATGATCCGCGTGGCGACTGCAATTTGTATGCAACGCTGGGGCAACATACAAAAAACAAATAATGGCCAACAATTGCTGGGGCATGCAACAGGCAACTTGGCAGCTTGGCAGGCAAATTCAAAAAACAGTTGGGTTTCTGTTGCACGGTCCCCAGCGATGATAAATGTGCGCCCACTTTGCTTATTTATGGCCACTCAAATTGAATGCAATTGATTTTTTTTTCGCTCTCCGATCGCTCGCTCGCTCGTCTTTTACCTGCGTTGGTGTTGCATAACCCAAGCCGAACTCCTAACTTAACCAACTCTTGCAGGCCCTTAAGGAAAACTGCCCGAAACAATTCATAAAGAACATATACATATAAACAAATACTCGTTCTATTCGTGTGTTTTGTGTCTGTGTGTGTGTAAAATGATTTTACACTAAGCACCAAAAATATTTACACGATAAATATCAAATACAAAGTGCAACAAAGTGTTCAAACAAAATAGTTCAAAGTAGCTGACGACCCATTCAAATCAGGCCAAGATTTTGTTTTTGCGGAGAAATGAGTTACAATAAATTATTGGTAAGTCCACGAAAGACAATTATAAATACCTTTCTAATTGTTTGTTGAAGATCGTTCGCTAATTAATCCTGTTTTTTTATGAATAAATTAAAAGTAAAGCCACAAAATTAAAACTGCCCAAACAGCAACCGCAAACAAGTTGCGTATCTAATAGCACTTTGGTTGCAAGATTGACAATTTATTTATGGCTTTTGATTTGCTTTAATTTTATATTGTTTAAGAGCTGCGGTTAAACATTTTGGGGGCTGGTGTCATAATTTGTGTTGTGTGGTTTTAAAGAAACTTGCTATTAATTGATATTTGGACAATACTGTATGTACTTAATTTGTTTGTGAATTATTAAAGTGCTGTAAATATCTTTTAAAATTTTTAAATTTAATAATTTAAATTGTTGTGAATGTGTCATTGCTTAATTGTTTGTATAATTTTTTGTTAAAAACTGTTAAAGTCTGGTGGTAAATGAATTGTCAGATGTACAAATTATTAATTAATTGTTAAAGTCATTGCTATTTCATTTTAATTGTACTAATGGAATCATGATAGATTCAATGGAAATATGCTCAAACTACTTTTATAGACTATATATATTGAATACATTAATTTAAATGCATATTCTTTAAGTGTGACAACTAAGTATTTAGCAGTGGCTCAAGAAAAAATATTAAAATTTAATCAAAACGATTATTCAACGCATGTATATACCCTTTACCTTTATAAACGGCTTTTTATTTATTTGTTTGACCGAAAATTCTGCAGCAATTAAGAAGTTAGTAATAAATCATTTTTACTTTTGTAAATCAGTCTTTATATACATATATACTGACATCTATAAGATAGTATCTATTGTATATTAAAGCTCAAACCAGTTAATCAAAGTTTATAAATAAATAATTGTATTTGTGCATTTTTGAAAAAAAACTTAAAAAAATAAATAAATAAATACATACAAAAACTACAAATACTTTTTTGCTTTTATTTGGAAATTAAATACGTTTCCATTAAATGCTAAATAAATTAAATATTTCCATCTATAGCAAAATTAAAGGCACCGCATTTCAAATTTATTTGTTTTTAATTTTTTTGTTATATTTCATAGCTTGCCCATTAATATTGACGGATAACTATGCGGAATTGCCAACACGTTTATATTTATTTATTTAATTTTTTGGCATTGTTTGTTGTTTTTTGATTTGCGCATTTCATTATTTTCTTAGCTTTAAAGGAGAAAAAAAATTAATTGAGCGTTTGTCTTGTCTCAATGAAAACGCAAGAGAATTGCAAACAAATTTCGCATTGCCGCCTGAATAGCCACAGCCTTGAGAAAAACAACAAATTTTTGTTTAAACAATACACAGTCACCTACAATATTAATTCCGTATATACCCTTTATGTATTGAACAATATAAGTAGACGGGGTACTGGCACGAACAGTCGACCTAGTATTGAGTAATTTTCTGATAGGGTCTTAAAAATAAATCTATTACGCAGATGCAGCGAGTTGCTCGTAAATTACAGCAGCTCCTAATTGAATTAAAGTCATTTCGAGGAGGCGCATCCTGCCTCCGTTGGTGTCTCGAGAGAGACATAAATTCCGCCACCTTCGTAGCGTGTTGCTATTTTTGGTATCCATGTGCCAGGCGGCCGCGTTGCTCAACTGGGGCTGAGGCACTGGTCCAGCAATATATTTATTGTAAAGCCCGTTGAACATAATCATTAAGCGCAATTTACCTACAAAGTTTCATGCCGCCAACAACATTGGCAGAGGGGACGGACGAACGGACAGGCAACCCGTGCAAAATGATTATTACCATACGCCCCGCCAATGGAATTGGGTTCGGGGGCCAACAGTTAAGCACGAGCGAAGCTAAAGACTCAAGACACGAACTTGACTTGCCACAAATTCAAAGTGTGGCAAATTTAACTCCGCACTCTACATACATAAATAAATAAGGTAAATCAATAAATAAATAAATAAACAACTGCAATTGCTTGATTGTTGGTACAAAGAAGTGAAAGCTGCCGTTGTGTGGCGCTGTGTCCGAGGCATTTGGCATTTACGAAACTCTTTTTCAGCTGCACATAACGGGCAACTGTCAATAAATAATCAAAATAAACCAAGCCCAATCCAAATCCGGACAATTGCCTATTTTTGGTAACTTGTCGCTTGTAAAAATACTCGAATATACTTCGATAAAAGGAAATTCGAGCAGTGAGAATTTCATGAATTTGTGAAATTAACCAATGATGCAATCGCTGCGCAGTCTTTACCCAGTAATTTTACAGTTACAAATACAGTTGAGTGGGTGCCAACAATAACTCGCTATAGAATTGATATTCCTTAATTTCAGTTGTTCGAAATTAACGCTGCACGTTTTAAATGTCAGCAAATAATAATAAAAACGACAAAGGCATAAAACAAAAAGCTAATGCAAATGCCAAACGAGTTTGTGGCCGAATAAAATTTGCATATAAGAAAACGCAGTCACCGAAAATTAAATTATATTAAATCACTGTGCACTGGCCAAGTCACCTCCAAGTTGCTTGCCTTGAGTCCACATATCGCGCTACAGTTCGCAGACTTCGCAAAAATCCGAACCAGTACTTGCGTCACAGAACACAAAGAGCCGCTCACTAGGCATTAGAAACAGCAACAGACACACAGCTGACCGCATCTGATCTAAGCAAATAAAAATGCTTGACTAGAAGCTACCCAGTATCCAGATATCCGCCGTTGGCTCGGCGCTGGGTTAAATTTAAAATTGTACTTTCAAACTTATAAAATAATTTAACATAAAACCGGTAATGTTCTCGATTTAATGGTATCAAACAATAACAACATTAGATATTATCTTATATCGATAAAACAATTCTCAATTGTCTATGCACATTTCAATCGTCCTCCCTTATGCTCATATCATGGTTAATGGGTATAAAATGCATCCATTAAATTGCGAGCAGAGTCCGTAATGAATGTCATATATTAGCAACGAACTTAATTGTGGGCATTTTTAAATTATACAAAAGCCAAACAAAAGACTTAAGACACAAACTTGCCACTGTTTATACCAGAGTCAAAGTTTATGACAATTTAATTAGTTTAATCGATGCATAAAAAAGCTGCTGAGCAGAACTAAGCACTCGCATCGCTCGCCGAGCATCCGCTGAATATTTATGGTTAGCATAAAATTTAAGTGTTACATAAGTTAGAAGCGGCTGCCTTTGGGTCGGCTGCTGTTCTCTCACAATATTTGAGCCATTTTGATAATGGACTTCAATGATTAATGCTCATTTGTTGTGCGCCCTTCGTAGCATTCTTTAGCTCTGCACCGGTAACGGTAACCCGTTGTATTATTGAACGCAATTACTGTCAATAGGTTTTAGCCTTCTTTCATGTTGGCCATAATGAATTGCACGAATTTTGGAGCATGTCGGCGCCCAAAAAAAAAACCGCCAAAAACCAAACCCCAAATGCGAAAGTTCAAAGACACGCACCAAACACGCCAAGGGGGAGTTGCGTGTGTGCTTGAGGGGGGCGCCATTCGTTTTGCCATTAACAAAATATATTTACGCCTGTATTTTTTTGTTTTTATTTCGAAAGCTTTTAATAGGATTTTTATTTAACATATGTTTTCCTCTTCTCTTTTTTTTTTGCTGCTTCGAGACGTGCCTCGAAAGCATGAGGCTTTACTGATGCGTGCTGATGTTATTGATGATGTCATATGGCAATCAAGGGGGCACCGATCAGTTGCGCCTTCTGATGGCTAGAAATATTTAAAGTGACATTAAATTCGGGATGTGGGAAATAGGCAACATGAAATCTTCAAAGCTTGCCAATCAAAGTGGAGCCTAAAGAAGATTATCAGCGCTGTGCTAACTATTTCAACTTTTATTCCCAGCTTTTTAATAACATTTTTACAACCTTTGACAAAGTCTGTACGCCCCGCATTATTGAGACTCACCACTTGGGTAAACCGATAAAAAAAGACAATAAAAAGCTGATATAATCTTCTAGCCAATTCGACGACTATTAAATTCGAAGTGGCGCTCTACATAAGTGGCAATTTCTTAAGAAAAAGAAAATTAAATGTAATATGTAAATATTTTAGGCTTTTAATATCTTTTCAATCTCAGCTTTTATTGAAAATTATAAATCATCTTTGCGCGTGTGAGAAGTGCATTGATATGGCAATTTTTAAATGATTCGATAAATATTAAATTATGTTCTGTTTATATGGTCCAATTTCACTACTTTCGAGTATATTCGAAAACATCGGTACTTGTGGACATTAGAAAATTCGGACCGATGATGAAATGAATATGTAACATATTTTTATACTAACTAAATTGTTTTTTGGTGAAAACACAGTTAACTTTAGATATATGTAAGTAAAACGACCACAGGCTATTAGAGCTGCGATATTTATTTTCTTCTCGTTTTATTTAAATATTTCATCAAAGTAATTTAAACTTCGGTTAAATCAGCAAAGGTCCTTATAAAATATGCATCAATTCCACATGACTCAGCTTCTAGAACAACTGTCTGAACTTTAGCAAGTGCCAGACTTAGCTTAGCAACTAAACAGCAAAAAAGCAAGTTGGGCCACCGGCGTGTTGGCAGGCAGATCGCAAAGCTCCAAATGTTACTCCCACGACACAACCGGCAACAGACAGCGTCGACAGAGAACAACTTGGGCCTAAAAGCAAAAACTTATAAAATACGCCAACTTATGCCACACACAAAAGCCACAAACATTTTTATGGAGACATCAAAATCACAGCTCAGCAGTGTTGGCCTCAGTCACGGCTCGGGTGTAAAAAGTGCGAGATGAGGGAAACTTGGGCACCAGGGAACTTGAGAATTTTGATGCGATATGCAGCAAATAAGCTGTGAACTACTCATATTCTGTGTGCCTGCATTTAAGCAGAGCCATTATCATGATGATTAAAACTTATTATTGGACCTGTATTACTATTATTAGTTGGAGCTGTGGCAATGTCCAGGGCGGTTACACGCACGCCGTCGCCGTCGGCCGTTGCCGCCGCCGCTGCGTCCTTTCATAATTCTCAGCGCCTGGCCCTCCCCGCATGCTGTATGCATATTTTTAACCAGGCTGCGATTGCATCCAACATGTTATTAATACGTAGAAACAAATAAGCAAAAACAATAAGAAAGAGCCGTTTGCGGGTCGCTGGCTAAGGCTGAGGCTGTGGCTCGGGCTCAGCAGCAACAACAACAAAAACGCGTTACAATTCTGCGGGCTACACCCCAGAGTCAGTGGCTGAGACGAAGCTGGGACCAGCTAAGAGCAGCAATAGCAGCGGCAGCAGCACATTCACCTGGAGCTATAGCTGGAGACGGAGCTGGAGCTAGAGCTGGAGCTGGAGCAGTTGCTCTGCAGTAGCTGGAGCACGACGACGGCTTTGGCTTTGGCCATTGTTTAGTTCGGTTCGGATTTACCTTGATGGTCGTTCACTCTACATACAACGGCAACAACTTTTACTACTAACACACACATACACACACACACACCACTCACACATGTGGCTCGGGTTGACTTTCAGCGCGCCATCAAAACAAAATATGAGCGAACCGCGCGCACTCGCGCAGCCGGCACTAAAAATCGCTCAATAATATGTACACTGGCCAACTAGCAATTGAGCCAACTAGTTGGGCCACAGCCCCGTATCTGATAAATAGAGTGGTTCACAAAATGCTGACCGGGGCCACAGATCTGCGCCAGGCCCAGTCGCCCAGTCTCAGCGGCAGTCGCGCAGTTGTAGTCTCAGTCCTGGGCCATTTGTTTGTTGCCGTGGCCAAGCCTGTTTTTTTTTCTGTGCTTTCATACCCTTGCAATTGGGGTAATGTAACTGCACAGAGGCGTTTACAAGGTGTGCATTACCAGGCCCATAACCAATATTACGCTAAGTGTTTAGTTTAATGCAAAGAACCTTAATTAATAAAATACTTCTCCCAATGAAGAAACTTTTACGAAAAATCATGTTTATACTTATTTTCGAATATAAAAAAGTTTTCCACACTTTTCAAAATAAATTCGCCATATGTTTGTATAAAGTAAGACCACTATGTTGTATTTTTAAATTACATTTTAGTTTAAACAGCAAACAAACCAGTATCCAATTCAAGGCTTACAAAATTAGCTTGAAACTGCAGTTTAAGACCGTGTGTTTCCTTCTTTGTTTTTCATCCGACTTTGAACACATGTTCAAAGATACTAAATAAATCGTCAGATTGCAAAAAGTACTGGTAGAATCTGTAGTATTACGGTATTACGGGTATATCTACCAAATATGTGGCTTTAAACGATTGTTATATTATAGGTTAGTAACTTATTAATTATATTTGCAAAAAAAAATTATATATTTTTTTGTAATAAATTGTATTGTGTTTTTTTTAAATTTAATAATACAAAAGATTAAATTTTCATTCTATATCCCGTTGTATATATAAATATAAGATATGCCTTTTATCAATTAGTTATTAGATGTGTTTTTAAAATGCTTTAAAATTTAAAGTTGTTTTGAACTAAAATCTTAGTGTATATAAAAAACTACGCTTTGAACTTCGGGGAAACTCCAGTGCTCTAAGTTTAAGTTATCAGAACACGCTTTATTAATTTAACCTAATAATTTCAGTTCTACTATAAATATTTTCATGTCCCTTTCAAATTTAGACTGGCTTTCGCTGCGTTAGGAGTAAATCGACATTTCCTATAGAGTAACTGCGAATCGGCCAGGCAAAGGGTTATTTTGTTTGTTTGTTGTTGTTGCTGGCAATGTTTGCCAATAACTTTTTGCCCGGCGTTGCTTATCACGATTTGTGGCCATATTATTTCAGTTTTTGCTTGTTGCTGCTGCTGCTGCTGCTGCTGCGGCTGCGGCTGCTGTTGCTGGTCGTGTCGAGTTATGCGGCATGCATTTTAACGCATATTTTGTAATTGTTGCTGCTGACGCTGCCGCTGCCATTGGGTGACCTTTCGCCAGGGCGCTGCCTGAGACACATTTGCATGTGCACACACACGAACACACACACACACACTCGTATCTACGCAGCCAGCGGCAAAGTCGTAGACCAAATCAAGTTCGTTGGACGGGGGGCAGTTCATTGGCCCATCCCGAAGAGGCAACCGCAATTCTTAAGCTGCTCTTGCTGGCTGCCTCAATGTCTAATTACCAAGTGCGCTTTGCTGGCAGCTGCCACTACCCCGTTGCTGCTGCTGCTGGCTGTTGGCTGCTCATAATTACCAACAAATGAATGTTATAACCATAAAAATTAACTTGACGCCGCAAAAGTTATGCTTCAGTAAAATGCCTTTTTTCGGACGCGGCCACAAAGTTGAGCGGCAGCAAGAACAATGAGAACAACAATAGCAACAACAGCAGAACTTCAAAAAACTAAAAACTTCTTAATCATTGCTCGCTTTTGGCTTCGGCTTTGTCTTTTTACCAGTTGCTCTTCGCGTCTAATTATTTACACGCTCCGCGCATGCATATCGCTTACCATTACTACAGCCAGAGCCATAGCTATAGCTTTGCTTGTAGCCCTGGCCCAAAGTGTCCAGAACGCCCCTCGAGATACAGCGTGGAAAGGTGCGAGAGGGGCAGCGCAAAGAGGCACCAAGAACAAAGTGTTTAAAATCTTGTACAGTTTAGCTGATTCAAACGCTTCGCTGAGCTTCTCTGCAAGGCGTGGACCGGGAGGTTGGGGGCGGCCTGTTAACTGCTGCAGCAGCAGTTTGCATTACATAATTTCGTGTACCGTTGTGTGGCCGTTTGATTAATTTGCAACAAGTTTGAATGTTGTCTCTGTTGAATGCGCAGCCAGCTGAAAATTTATGCAAGTTCGTTGCCTAAGTCTTTTGTCTGCCTAACTGTTCTAAATGCAATTGCGCAAATGTCCCGCTAATTTATCGTGTGCTATTGGCAGCTGTGGCACAGTGGCGGAAAAACTGATGAGAATTTTAATTTAAAAAAAATTTAAGATTAAAAAAACCAAAAAAAACTGGAAACTGACATTCAGTGACTTGCATACTTTAGGGTATGAAAACAGCATATCCACGGGCGAGAAAGCGGTGAAAATTCAAAATATTATGTGCCGTTGGATAATCGAATTCATTTGTAAGTTCAATATTCAGATCAATATTCATAAACAATATAAATACCTGAGAAAAACAAATGGATCTCTAAGATATACCAATTAAAATTAAATTCTTGTTAATATTATTTTTTTCTGTATGGAATCCTAAGTATATGAGATAAATGTGTAAGCTTATGGATAACATTCTAACATTTTATGAATATAAATTGAAAATACAAAAAAAACAAACACCCAATTTACGTACTTAATCAGTTTGAGCTAATCTAAAGCCCACTGTGCAGCTGGGCACACAGAGTTCGTTGCCTCAGTCAGTTGCTCTAGAATTTACCCATTATAATGCAATAAGGAAATGCAGCGTCAAAGTTCTAGTCACCAATTACTGGAGCAGCCAGATCATATGCGACTCATAAACATGCGCGCCATTACATGCTTCAGATGGCCAACAAAATGCTGTTATTTATATTCTAATTAGGAGCACATTTCGGAATATCTATCAAAAGTCACGCCATTTACGACGAGGCGGCTACTTTTCTCACTCCCAGCTTGTTACCAGCTCACGTAAAACGCTGATTAGGCACTTTTCACATGGACAACCACCGAGAAGCACTGCGAGTAGCATCTTGTTTATATGCTCACAGCGTTGTTTTTGGTCGGCGTTTCGGCCACGTCCCTCAGAGGAAAAATAAAACCGGCAATGTCATGTTTGAAACGTAGGTAGCGGCTACCAAAACTATCAACGTATGGTGACGATGATGATGCCTTTATAAGCGAACATCGGTGTTTTTTACTATGCCACGCACACGGCCAATTTTCATTGCCAAAAACAACAACAACATCAACACTTAAGATGGTCTTTGCTTTTGTTTTGTGGCATCCTTTAGGCCAACAAGTTTTACGGCAAACACAAACACCGTTTCGCTGAGGCTGTGTGAGTGTGCGTGTGTGTCTGTGACTTCAAAGGAATTTCCATAACCGCTAGCATTCCATGTGTGTTTGTTGTTGTTGTCATCGTTTTTGTTGCTATCGCTTTGAGTGCGGCCTGTTGCGCCTCGACAACAACAATAACAAAGAAAACTCACAGATTTTTCTCTCTCTCTCTCTCTCTCTCCTTCTGTTTTTCTCTTCATTCAATGCCTTTTGCTTTCTGCGGCTGTACGCAACGAAAATGAGCGCAAACAATAATGAAAAAGTGGCAGGAAAAACACAAAACAACAAATACCAAATGCACAACAAGACGAACAGGTTTTTAGGGCAGCCCGAAGATGCGTGCGTGGAAAACTGTGGAAAATGCAAAGAGAGTCGCAGCACAATTGTTCGCCATTCGCTGACCGCACCATCCGCCATTCAACTGGCCACAGCTCAGACGTGCATTGGCCGCGCTTGACCCTCAGCGGCCAATTTGACACATTTGAACTGCGAAAAAACGGCACAGACAACAGTAAATTAATTTCTAAAGTTATATTTCGTTTTTGTGAGCCATAGTAGAGTAAATAACCAGAATTATTGAGTTTTGGGTTGAATCACAATATGATAAGCGGTTCGGATTTGAACCTGTTTGTTTTACTGTTTCAGTTTAATTAATGAACATTTCAATTCATTTCTTAAATGCCATTATTTGGTATTGAAATTGCCATAGCAAAAATAACAGATACTAGGTAACCATTGTAGGTTTTTATCAAAAGTCAACTTAAGATCTTTTAACCGAACACAAGGCTTTAACACAGATACAAAAGCTAATTAGCACACTTGAAGTATGTTGAATTTACAGGGTATCTCATTGCCAATGGCTTAGTTGCAACAAGTTTTCAATTATCTCATCGCAACTGCATTCCATACACGCATGCGTCGAGGCGCATTAGGCTGCTTAGCATGTGCGAGTGCGAGTGCGAGTGCTAGTACGAGTGCGGATGTGAGTGTGGATGTGAGTGCGAGTTAGAGTACTCGCTGCTATGTAGGTTGGTGTGGCAAACAACGGTACTGCAACTGCAGCCAACTGGCAGCGGTTTTCGGTTGAATCCCAGGCAATTTGCAAAGCTGCCAAGCGAGGCGCATACAACCAGCAGGGGTTGCCGAGGGGCAAGGGGGAGGGGCAGGTTCGGGCTCATCACTTGGCCATCTAATGTCTAACTGCATTTAACTGTCAAGTCAACTTGTTTACGCTGCATGCAGTTGGCAGCCGCAGCCGCTGCCGCCGCATCTGCCGCTGCGTTGGCGTCAACTACCGTAGCTAAAGTTGTTTTTGGGTCAGCCGCCTTAGCACGCGCCTCGCATAGGCGCTTATATAATTATTGCAGCAAAAGCAGCAAAAAGGCATACATCATATGACGTGCGTATGTGCCTTGGCCTGGCCAATTATGCAAGCCCGGCGCGTAAATATTTAGCCAAGTGGTGCACAACAAAGAGTGTAAAGCGGCTTACGGCGTCGCCAAAGTCAAAACAAATTGCAACAAAACTTTTTGGCCTAAACGAAGCGTATATAAACAAGCAGCATTAACATTTACGATGTCTACGTGGCATCATCCATCGGCGGACAACGTGACTTTCAGCACAAATATACAGCATAAATTAAATTAACCGACTGCACCGAAATTACGACCCAACATATCTTAAAGATATATCGGAGATCTCCCCGCCATAAACCCAAAACGTGAGCGGCCACTTGCAATGAGCGTAGAGTATCTGTTGCACATTTTAGTTTTCCTCAGATTCATTTGGCAATTCACTTTATTTAATTTGCGACTTGGCAGAAAACTTAAAGGCATACATTAAAAATTAAATATACTTCATTAAACAGCTATATGCTATTTTCATTCGAGTTAGGGCTCTGAACCACTAATAAACCGGTTCACAGGTTCGTTTTACAGGTTATATTTGTCAATAAAGAATTCTTGCTATTTCCATATCATTTTAAAGTATAGAATCTTTATGACAAATGTTAGATTAGCGTTTGATGATGATAGAATATAGAAATACTGCATGGCAACACAATTATTAACACAACTTAAAAAAATTTGTAAG
Organism: Drosophila robusta; assembly: GCA_035043565.1. Taxonomy (NCBI): domain Eukaryota; kingdom Metazoa; phylum Arthropoda; class Insecta; order Diptera; family Drosophilidae; genus Drosophila; species Drosophila robusta. Next base: position 1,521,588 of record JAWNMW010000583.1, on the reverse strand, counting down.
CCATTTATTTATGTAAATGCAAGATTAAAGATAAAGAAAACACATCAATAAGTCAGTGGACCATTGCATTCAATTATATTGCCAATTTGAATCGTTAGAGTTCTGGCAACTGTCAATTGCTAAATTGCCCCACATTTGTTTGATAATGATTTTTTATACATAAAGGTCAAAATAAAATACGAGACAAATGAATTTTTCAAAAACACAAATCAATTTGTATGCTTATGCCAATAAGGATATCAATATATAGCTTATCATGATTGTTCTGATTACGGCTGATTGTGATTTGAAAACAAAACTAGTCTTGCAATTTGAAATCCATTTATTATATTACTTTCAATCAAGTTATGATCATATGATTTAAAGAAAAAAACTCGTTTACTAAAAAGCACAAATAAATAAATGCCATATGTATACATAAATCTTCTTTAAGAGCTATATCCATGCAACAACAAAAAACATTCGCAATCGCAATTTATCGAAACGCGTCGCTGTTCCAATTTATAAACCATAATTAATTTATTTTCAATATCAACTCAATTTATCAGTTGACTTGACAAATACAATAACAAAATACAAATTGACTGGCGACAAATGCGGCTGCCTCTCACTGATCTGTCTCTCTCTCTCTCTCTCTCTCTCTCTCTCTCTCTCTCTCTCTCCCCGAGCCACTCTACTCTTTATCTCTTGTTCGTTCTCTCTGGTAGCACAGTTCATGCGCAACTGTTATACACGCCAACAGAAACTGATTTTCAAATACCCAGAGACATTTAAACGAAACTAGTTTTCCTTTTGTGTGCTTGCGCATTAGAGACGTCAGCAGGGGGCCAACCGTAACCGTCAGCTGTTTGGCTATTGACTTGGCTCAAACGGCTTAGCTGCAATGCGGAGCATAGACAGCTCGCTCAGTTAGTCTTAGCCGGCACGTCGCGTTGTGTGCACCTCGTCAAAAGTGTTTTGTGAAGCGGTTGGTTTTCCCAGCCGCGAAGCCCCCTCGAAGCGTTGCCTGCCCTCCTATCTAGAAATTATTTTATAATACACATTTGCACAGCTGTTGTCGAGTTTCTTGGGTGTTGTGTGTGTGTTGAGTTTTGTTGGTATAATTGTATTTGTATGCAAAGCCATCAAAATTAGCAACAATTTCTATTGCTATTTGTTTAATTTGTTGACGCCATGCAATTTGCAATAGCAAAAAAAAACTCGAAACTAAAATCGCTCTGCGCTTACGTAATGCATAGATAAACTATTCTATTTTTGCTGTTGTTATGCGAATTTATTTAATTTTTATTGCGAATTTTTGTTTGCAAATTTTTGTTTGCAAATTTTTGCAAATGACTGCGTCGATTTTCTGGCAATTTCATTTGTGATTTGGGGCACAGTTTTTATATATTTTGGCGATAAGTAAATTGCAAATTGCCGGCGTCATCAGCCACGTTTGAGTTGCTTTCTAGAGCAGCAGTAGCAACAGGTGCAAAGTGCATACAAAAGACTTAAGCAACAAACTTTCCTTTCCACCTCCCTTATGCTACTAAAGTCGCTCAGTGTTTTGCCATAGTGTAATGCTAATAAAGCAATAAAAAATCGTAAATACTCATAAAAAATAAAACAACAACTTACATCACAAGCAGCTCGCAGGTTGCTGGCACACTTTTCGCAGCTGCAACAACAGCAGCAACAACCACAACGGCGAGGAAAAAGCGCACAGTCGCTGCATTTAATTAATCAAAAAGAGCTTTTGCTTTTGCTTTTATGAATGAGCGAAGTGAATCAGTGAATATGAGTGAATGAGTGAGTGACTTACTGTGGGGCCCTGCCCTTGTTCATCTTCCAACGCCAACCTCAACTTTTGTCATCCTGCTGTAGCTATAGTAGCTGCTGCTGCTGCTTCTGCTGCTGCCTCACTTGCTAGGGCAAACAACATAAATTATGTGCGGCTCAAGGCGGCTGCTCCTCCAGCTGCGAAGTATTCATAGTATATAAAAATATGACTTATTAATAAAAACAGACAACAGCAACAACTTACGGCCCGAACAGCAGCAGCAACAACAACAACTTAATAAAGCCAACAAGCTGCTGGCGCCAGCGGCGGGCTTCGACTTGCAGAGAGTCGAGACTAGAGCAGTTTGGAGATCGGAGGCGCTGCCCCGTCATAAATGTTGATGTTTTGTTGATTTTTCATTAAATGTGTTAAATATGCCAAGTGTAGGACGACGCGTGTGGGTTTTTCTTTTTTTCTCTCGTTTTTTCTGCATGAAATTAAGCGCTGCACTTGTTGCCAACTCTTTAACACAAGTTGCAGCTAGTACTAAGTGCCTAGCATTGAAATTCCATTTGCTCCATTTCTAGCTTTGCATTGATACATATGCATATGTAGTTCTGTGCTCTAAGTAACGTTTAGTTTTGATTATTTAAAACTTGAATTCTAAGTGAATGAATTGAATGAAAAGAAAGCAAATTTAATTCCCATATAAATTGAAATGTTTGTTGAGTTCCAAAAACAGTTTTTTTTTTGGTTAAAAAAATAAATATTCAAAAATTAAATATTTGGTTTAGTTTTAAATTGAAGTATTTTGCTCGCCAAAAATTCCAGCTAAGCAGAATGTTTACCAAGCACCCCTCGCTAACCCACTGGCATTTTTAATTAGACCTTGTGAATGCAATACACTCACTATAAAAGTACTTTGTATGTGGCACACGTTTTGCGCTTATGTTGTTTCATACTTCATTTGCAGCATGAAATAATTGCGGGGCGTACAAATTAATGTGCAGACCAGACGCTCCAAAAAGAGAGAGAAAGAGAGAGAGAGAGGAAGAGAACAGGGAAAAGCCAAAAAATAAGTTACCGTAAAATGGCCCTGCAAACGGAGCGGACCTTTACTAAGTGCCCTTTTTTAGGGTGTATGCGGAAATTACTTCATTACAAAAAGAAGAACACAAATTGCCGAAACTCAACTCTTTTGTTTTACTGGACGTGCAGCGCATAAAAGAGAGATCACTGCCTGATAAGGCATTGCAACGGTTTGCTGGGGTCGGACACAGTGACCTTTGTAACTGCTGAGTGTTCCAAATAGTCGGGCGCCCACGCGCAAGGTCACGCCAAACAGCATAGGCAAGTTCGTTGCCTAAGTTATTCGTTTCGTTTTTTCTTAGAGTTACCAAAATCAGTCGCTTAAAGAGCAAAGTTTAAGACAGCTAATTAGCATAGCAGCCAAATCGAATGAGTCAATACTAACGCCTATATAGGTTGATATGCCCATAATATGCCCACTCGCATCGATCGGTGCCGGGCAGCGAAAGTTCAGCAAAAAGCTTGAGAAACTTCATGAAACATGTGTGTAAATAAATTGTTTTACACGCCCACAAATGCTATCGATGTGGTGAGTGCGTGTGTGTGTGTGGGTGTTGTGGGCGTGTAATGTGCGCCTGACACCAAAACAGTTAAATGTGGAAATACAAGAAATTCAAGTGAATATCAAGCGCAAAAATTACGTCAATCAAAAAGTCAAAGCAACTGGCAAACCAGCAGCCAGCAACTAGCAGCGCGCCAGCCGCAGCAAATATCAAAGCTGTTTTCTGCAAAGGCGTCCATACAACAAAATGTGAAAAAAAGAAAAAATATTGCCTGGTTTTTTCTGCTTTTTTTTGCCGCTGAGCGGTCCAAGCCAAAAATGGACCATGCAGAGCCGCAGCAACAGCAGCAGCCGCGGCAGCAGCGCAGTTAGCAGCGGCGCAGCAGCGCAGCGTGTGGGCAGCAAAGTTGCCTAACAACCAACAACCAGCAACACGAACAACACCAACACGAACACCAATCTCAAGTCTCCACTGGTCGTCAAAGACGACATCGTCGACGCTTCGGGATTGGGCTGCAGCTCCAGCTTCAGCTCGAACCAGAGGCGAATTCGAATTGTGTTTCAGTTCGTTTTTAGCGCGCGTGCGGTGCGGTTCTCTCTCTCTCATTCATTCATTCAACTGGCTCTCAACTTCTCGATCAACAGCTGAACAGTGTGCGGGGCTCTGAGGTCTGCAGTTGGCCATTTAGCAGCATCTGGCAGCCTTAACCAAAGCAAATTTATTTGTTTTTTAAAAATCTGCACCGTTTAATTACAGTGAAAGTTTTGTGAGGCGTACGCAAAAATTCATTTTTCAAATTTTACCAGTGAAAATTCATAGAAAAAACCCCCCAAAACGCAACGCGACGCGCGCAAATCATCAACGTCAGCCAAGTGTTAAAAGAAAAGCGTCAATATTTCTTAAATATTACAACAACAAAAAATACCAAGTGTCTGTGCACAACTCAGTGTGTGTGTGTGTGTGCCAGTGCCGGAGTGTATCTGTGTTTTAAAGAGCATTTGGCGGCTGTGCAGCAGCCAAAACCGAAGGCTGAAAACAAATTTTTGCTGGCGTTGTTTTTCGTTGGCAGCTGTTGGCAGTATGAACTGATTTTGACCGAACTTTGATGAAGAAAATGGTGAGCAAATGTTTCTTACGACGTTCATGGTGTAAAATTTAAGTCAAGCTAAGAAAATGTTCACATAAATATTATTTTTAAGTTTTAGGAATGGAAAACACGCTGTTAGTGCACATCGGTTGTTCAATTAAGAAGGCTTTATGTAAAAAACATTGAAATAACTAAATGTGAAGAAGCAATATATATATCAAATATTATAAAAGGAAAATTTCATCAATTAAAGCAATCTCCTGTACCAAAAAACCAAAAAACTATTACATTTCCTCTTACAATTGGCGAAACCTCCTAATAACTTATATTAGTAGGCTTAAATGTTTCAATTTAAAACAATTTAAATATATGTACCTACAAAAAACGAAAAGTCAGGTATTTAGTAAAATTCGTTAAGTCACGTTCACAATTATGAACTCGGTATTAAAAGCAGGTTAAAACGTTTTTGCTAAATTATCAACAAAAAATGTTAGACCTCAAAATCTGAATCATTTAAAGCGATTTATTGAAAACCCGACAACTTAATATTTCTAGTGAAAAGCCGAGAGCTCACTTAGTAATTGATAAAAAAATCCATTAAATTTAAATGACAAACGGTCGAAAATCCCCAACCAAGCCCACGACAAGCAAACATTTCACTTTCATTTGTGCAAATCTCCCTTCCCTTGGTCAATTGTTATTGCGAGAGGCAGATGAAGATGAGGATGGAGATAGTCTTGTAGCTACGTTGTCACTAATGCTGTTTGTTTTCTCTGCATCGCAAATAGGTAAAATATGACAAATAATTGCTTGAAATGCTCGCTTGACATACTTTGAAAGCCGTCACCAAAAAGAAATTCAAAATATTTGTCTAGCAATTTACGACAGAAAAAAAAACCAACAGTCATTTTTACAAGTGACCAAAACTAAAGCTTGGCGTTAAGGTCACAGCGCCATTGTCGTCTTATCAAAGTCTCTGAGTGGTGCGGCATTGTTTAATGTGGATTTGTGGATTGTATATACAAGCTGTTGATTGAAAGCTTGAGTGTTGTGGCTTAAAGACGCACATTGGCGAAATTTTTAGTACCCACGACACTGGCAAACTTTATTGACGAGGTTTTGAGCTTATCTTGGCCTTTGTTTTCGTCTTATTTTTGCTTAGCTTTTTTCGGTCAAATGCAAAATGGTAGGAGAGAAAAAAGCTACTGCTAGCTACAGGCTGCAACTTGAGCTCATTTGTCAGTCGGCGCCAGTTTGGACTTGCTGCTAGTCATTTGTAAAAATTCATTGTTCAGCAATCTTCGCAGTCGTGTATTGTGATTTTTTCTTTTTTCACAAGTCCGTGGCTCATCTGTTGGCCACGGCGGGAAGATTCAGCCAGCCAACTGACTGACAAACTAACTGACTCGCTTTGCCAGCTTTGTTTTGTTTTCTTTAGCTGTTTAAATTGTTGCGTTGTGGCTGAAGCGAAGGTGCAAAACTTTCACTTTATGTATTATTGTTTTGCGTGCGAGCTGCGGCTGAACGCAGCCTCGGAACTCAGATAGAAATTACAATATTAATGACCGTAAATTATGAGCCTGACTCAGTACCCCCACAAGCTGCGTGGGCTGAAATTGCAGCTATTAAATAAGCCAAAAAGTCAGAAAGCTTGGCATGCAATTCTGCTTTAAGTACGAGACAGGCTGAACCAAGCTGCAGTACAATGTAGGGAGTTTTAAAAACAAAAGACTTAAGCAACAAACTGAAATAGTGAAATCAGTCAATGCAATGATTTTAAAGACTACGCTCATCAAAAATGTAAAGACTTTACCATTTCGATTATTTCCACGATCTTGGCATGAGTCAAGTGCCAGACAGGCAACTTCTCTATAAGTCTCGAACTCGATTGCCTTAACTAGAAACCAAAAAAAATACACATTTGCAATTAATTCGTTGACTGCTTAAGTCTAAACTTTAGTTGTAAAAGACATACATTTATATGGGAAACGTTGGCATTGTGAAATACATTTCAAAACTTTCCTCATTGAAAAGTTTTTTGTTTTACTCTGCACACATCAAAAAATGAAGCTAAACATACAATTTTCAACATGACAAGAGTTTTGCTCAGATTATGTTCTTTTTGCATATTGTACCTATATGTATATATAGTTACTTTTTTGGTTTTTTTGCCCTTTGATATCAAGCTTGTCTCTTTTGGTGTTTTGCGGCTTTCGAAAAAGAAAAGAATACAAACAAGGCAAAATTTGTTCCCGGGAACTTAATTCTGCAAAAATGTTTTTAATATCAGCCAGAATCAATGGGTTAACGGTTAGATCCTTCCTAGAAAAGCGTGCTACAATAATTCATCTGTGTGTCTTCCAGAAAACAATACAATTGGGTAACAAACTTGATGAACCCAACTCAAAAGTTCTTAAAATCAGAAACTAATCAATTTGAGCTAGAGTAAAAAGCCTTCAAACTGACTTATATGCCAACTTTGGCCAGATCAACTTGTTTTGTGCACCCCACACAGTCTGTTGAACCTTAGTGGCTGCGACTCAAGGCCATTCTCATCGTCAGCGCAAAAAGTCACACAAAAAGCCGCAGCAGCCGCAAATTCTAATAAATTTTGCAGAAAAACCAAATCAATTTTTTGTTTTTTCTGGTTTTTTTTTTGCTCGGTCTTCTTTTACGGCAAGAATTCTCATAAATTGTGCACGGCCAAAAAAGTCGAACTGTGTGCGCGCCCACAAACAGATCAGCGTGCGTCAGATCATTGTTGGAGCAGACGATGGTGCCACAGCTTCATCTAACAACAGCAGCCACAGCAACAGCAGCAGTCGCATCATCATTAGTCAGAGTCAGACGCGAGAGTCAGCCAAGGCTGAAGTCGGCTTTTACGAGTAGTTTGGCTAAATTGGCATGTGGTGGGCGTTGTGCTGATTGGCAAAGACTTTGTTGCGTGGGCCGCCCAGTGACACAATCGTTCAATACCGAAGCCACTTGAAGTGCTTTTTTCGTGGCTGACTTGCACTTGTTATGCGTTTTCGATTTCTGGACAAGAGGGCAACCTACTTTCACCAGAACTTGGTTTCGTTTTCAATGCCTTATATGAGTGGTGGTCCCAAAACTCTTGGGCTTTCAGCGAACTGTCAGCCGCTGCCAACCGCAGATACAACCAAAAACCAAAAAAAAAGTAATACAAAAACGAGCATCAACAGATCTGCAGAAGGAGAAATAAGCGCCGAAAAGCAACAAAAGCGAAAGTAAAACAGCGACCAGTTTTTTTCCTGGTTTTATTTCTTTTTTGTAGGGCTGCAGACTCGAAATGATGTCATGACTAAAAAGGAATTGCCAAAAATTAAGTTTTTTTAGCGGCCTGTTGTCTGCATCTGCGAACTGCAGGCCCCAAAATTGTAGCAATAAAGCGGACAGAACGGACTTAAGGACGGACAAAGTTTTGTTTTATGCAAAATCATGCAAACTGAAACTGAACTGTGAAACAAATGCAAAAGTAACCAGACGACTTTGGCCCAGCCCAGTTCCAGTTACAGTTTCAGATCCGTACAGACGCCAACGTCAGACTTATTGTTTTTTTTTATTTTTTTCATGAGCTTATGCCGGTGCCAGACCCTGAGCCGAAACGACGCCTGCATATAACTAGCTGCAATGCCGTTTACTTATTTCATTTTAAGAAACACACAACAAGCCTTTAAATTTATGACTCATATTAGTTGCCACAAGCAGCAGCAACTTTGAAAAGAAAAAAAAAAGAAAAACCAACACGGAACCTTTTAGATTGCAATTTGCAACAATTTTCGCTGCAACTGTAAAGCCGAAACACCAAAACAAAAACCCGTCCAGACAGTTAAGATTGGCGCCCAATTAACGGCGTCATTTAACTTTTGAATGCAACAACAAACGAACAAACGAACCACAAAAATCCCCGCTGCAATTGCTACTTGACTTGCAACGTATCGTGTGCACGGCAGCTGTGGCAAGTACGCTGCCTAAGTCTTTTGTTAGCGCCTGTCAACTGCAATCGGGGTGCCTAATAACTTCATTTAAATTAATCTAGTTAATCGCCTCGGTGCGTATGTCAGCAATTTAAAATTCAATTACAGTAGCCGGCGCATTTGAAGTTGCCACCACAGATAACCAATTTGCATGAGCCCCCATGTGTGAGTCTGTGGCTGCAACATCCTGTCGCCAGCCCGTCATATCCTGTGAGCCGGTCGCAAATTGCAAAAACCGCACATGCTAATCAACTGGCATAGAGGCTGGCGCAAACCACAATTATTAAATTACATTTACCTGCCAATGCCAGGCGGCCTAATCGAACCGCCAGCTGGAAGCTGAGGGTCGCCTCTTGGCTAATAGCCAATGGCCAGTAGCAGCGTAAATGATACCAGACAACAGAAGCAGCAGTTGACGCCTCTCGCTAATTGAGCCGGCTGGGCTTTAATGGGGTTGACAGACATTTGCGGTAGTTTGTACTACATATGTATGTACATACATCTAATATAATGAACAGCTAGAAGGGCGAGGGGCTCTGGAACCTGTCCAAGGTGCTCTCTGGACAGTGTGCCAACTGGTGCCGCACTCTCAGTTAAGCTGCTACTTCAGCCAGAGTAGTTGAGTTTTGTTTAAATTCATGACCTAAATTTGTGACATTTGATTAATTTATTTTTAGCTCAAGCTGAAGCCTAAGTCATATGTAAAAAGATAGAAAGTAAAACTGAATTCTAAATAAATAAAACGAAATATGGCGATGAAAGCAGAGGGCGAAGAGAACTGATGCCGAGATATTAAAGTCGATATTCATTTATATTTTTATTTATATTTATATTATATTTTGGAAATACATATCACGGTTTCGAGTGTACGAAGATATCAGCGATACTCCGGATTAATGACTCCGTGTAGACTTCTTGGTCTACATAGAGTATGTAGCAGCAGAAGTAAAAACGGCAAGCTATCATTTGTTTCAACTGAATGGAACTGGTTCAGTTCACTGAACCATATATATGGTGATAAAGTAAATTAAAATATAAATTGAATTTGGTTGATTATTTTTAGGAATAATCACTTTATCCAAAGCCATTTTTGAATTATTATTTTGTATTCTCATAAGCTCCCCTAAATCTTTCAATTATGCTTTAAAATAGCTCCGGCTTTAGCTGTGGTCCAGCTCAACAGATACGCACAAAAATTCATGACTCAACGTTGCGAAGGTCAACAACTGTCGCAGTCGCAACATTGGCGACAATTTGTGTGTCTTAAATACACACACGCACACACACTCACAATTGTATATACACACTGAGAGCGTACCACACAATGTTTGGCCTTAGGCCATGCGTAGGTTTTACGAGTCAGTTGGCTTGATTAAAAAGTATTGTGGCGAACACCAATTGGCTTATTACCAATAAGCTGAGCTGAGAGAAGAAAAACCCGATTTGCATATGAATCAAAGCGCGATTCTAACAAGCGCACATACAACATTATCCACCAAACTCATATGCAGAGGCGTACCGGAGGGGCGTGGGCTGCTGAGCAGCCTTCAGAATCGACACTCAGCGAACGGCCCACACATAAAAGAGGGAAAAAATACTTTGTAATTAAAAGCTGTTACACGCAAATGTAGCGTTGATTGATTTTCAAAGCTAATTGAAGAGGCTTTCGGGCCAAGCCCCAAAGTGGCCACTGAAACGGACAAGTCACTTCCTTACACACACAGATGTCAAGTTCGAAGAACGCGCCTAAAGTGTGTGAAAACAATGAGCCATGGGATTTCGTTTGATTGATGTGCCCGTGGCCTCAGAGAGGCTCATCACCAGCCTGCTGTTCTTAGACTTAATGTGGTCTTTTGTCTAGCTAAGCAATTTTCCTTATTTCTATACCCTGTACTCATAAAGTTTGGCAACAGAGTGTTATATAAACATAAATTAAAACGCAACCCCATAAAGGACATAATAGCTGCATTATTTTAAATGTTTCTCCTAAGTACTGACAAATGAATTAAGATTAACTGCGCAGACAGATGTCAACGAATGTTTTGGGTACATTAGACTTCTTTTACAGGGTATCTTTTAGTGGATAATCTAGTGTTTTTCTTTATTATAGTTAGAAAATCAACAACCAAACGTCGTGTAGTCAAGTTCGTTGCCTGAGTCTTTCGTTTCGGGGCAGGCGGTTAGGCTAGCCCCGCTAGCTAATTGGTGAGCAAAAGAGCGAACAAGAGCAATAATGTACCGCCGGACAACAAATAACAACATGTAATGAACGCAGCTTACAGTTCACAGCAGTTCGAGCGTTCTGTATTTTTTTTTATTTTTTTTTTTTGTTCAACTCAATGAAAAGTAAATTGGTCCGACCGCCTGCTTGGTACATGAACATGGACATACACAGCATCCGAGGAGGTCCAGAGAACAAAAAATACAAAAATATATATACATATATATATACATATATTTATATATGTGCATGTTCGTAGTTTTATACAGTGAATAAATTGTTGGCATCTTGCAAGGCAGGGCACATGAAATTTATGCCATTTTAAAGCGAGAAATGAAACACGCCCCAAGTGCATTACAATAAATTATATAGAAATATGAGTTTCAGCTACAGCGCCGACCTCTCTCAACCTCTAGTGTCCTATGTAGATATCTGTCCTTCTGTCTCTCACTCTCTCTCTCTCTCTCTCTACTTCTCTCTCTTTCTTTTTCTGTCTTTATCTTATTTCTGAAGTGCTCCATTATAAAGCAATTAATGCTGACGACTCGCTCCACTTTGCTTATTTTAATAATTCATAAAAATAAGCGCATAATTAGGACGCTTGGGTGGGCCTGCGGCACGACTTCAACAGCTCCTTTGGGCTGTGCTCATTAAAAATGGCAATCGCTAAAAATAGGTAGAAAAAAGCATTTGTACTGTACCCTGGACAACCGGGCTCGAGTCGCCACATATTTTCATATTAATTATCCTAGCCGGCCACTTGTACAGCTGTCCAACTTCAACTCCTGCAGGTTGCAGTCGCCATCTATTCTCTAGGGACACAGATGCAAAGTGCTGGCCCAGCAGATGCCGATATGGCGACAGTAGCCGAACGAAGCCAATTCGATGTGGCCGTGCGGAGATTTTGCCGATTGTGTGCCATTGACTTTTAGCGATAATTAACACCTCGCAACGAGCCCTAAACCAAATTGAAAGCCGAGCCGAGACAGCTGCTACTGCGCGCGACAAAAAAACAACAACAACAAAAAAACTAAAGAACTTGTCGAGTTTTTTTAATGGTGAATTTTACATTTATTTTATTGCTAAAGCAAACTGGAACTTTGCTTATTGATTTGCATTTTTACAAGCGACTCCTTGTTCCTGTCCACAGTTTGCTGCTATTTTTGTATATTTAAATTGCTTCTTGTCGTTTTTTGTAGTTAGCAGCCAATTTCAAGGTCTTACGGCTATGACAAGTTTACAATTCCCCCAACTTGTAAATGAAAAAGGGCAGGAATTTAAACCTATGCTTGCTTTTTTATTGGATGATGCGGCAGGCAAAGAATGCCAGCTTAATCGAGCTTTATGCAATGTATTGCCACAAAAATAGTTTAGAGTTTTTAAAAAATAATTTCAAAATTTGTATATAAAATGGAACGTTAATATCATTCGATTCTACGAATAGATATTTCTTAATTATATAAATTTAGAATGGCTTTTTATGTTAATAGCCAGAAAAAAATATAAAATGAATCAAAATTTAAGCTGTACTTAAGCTGTGACAAAAATAAACAATAATAGGATATATTAATTATTAAATAAAGTATGGTTAAGCAGGCCCAAGATTTTGAGAAGCAGTCATTACGATTGAACAAACTTAAAGCTTTTGAGATTTTCACGTTTACTTGTTTACAAAAACCAAATTGATTGCATTTATTTTCAAGTATGGTCTTCTTCTTCCGCTTCTTCGAGTGTGTTGAACATGCCGGTCACATACTTGAACACATGGGTTTTTGCCTGCCACTGTGCGTGGCAACTGACTCATGTCTGGCCCTTGGCCAAGACCAGCCAAATGCTATTGCGTCCAATTCAATCAATGCATCAAAAAACGTACACACACACAAGAGTCGCCCACGCGCAGCAAAGGGAGTGGGAAACAGAGACACAGGCAAAGGGGCCGAGAGAGAGACAGACAATGGTGATTGGGCTTGGGCTTGGAATTGGAATTGGGTATTGAAAATGGTCAAACGGCAGCATTGGACAGCAATTTTCATAACACGGCCGTAAAGGCGAAGGCGACTTGGCAGGCGTATCAAAAAATTATGCAGAGCACATACCACGCACACAAACGCATACTTGGCACTATTATACAATAGGCAAGCAACAACAACAACAACAACAACGGCAACGGCAATTGCATAAAACGCTTTTTACAATGCGTCGCCGTCATCGTCGTCGTTTTCAGTTGTGGCATAAACCCAAAAGAGCCCAAAGAGGATCGCGATGGCGACGCCGGGTCCGGGCACGTACGCATTACCAGCAGCAACTAATGCCCAAGTATATAAGCTGTTGTTGTTGCAGTCGTTGTTAGTGTTGTTATTTATTGAAGTATATGCCAGTTCGCGTTATGTTTTTGCTTGCTGCCCCCGCTCCAGTCACTAGCTGCTCGCGCGCATTTGCAATTTACAACACAAATAAACTTGGCCAAGAACTGGCGGCAGCAGCAGCAAGAAGAAGCACATGGAGCGTACAACAACAGCAACAGCAACAACAATGGTTTACTTCCGCCGGATAAATACGTAAAAATCATATAAATTAGAATTGTAAGCAAGCAACCATTAACTCAAGTGTGTACTGTGTGTGTGTGCCTGTGTGTATATATGTGTGTGTCGTCTTGGCGTTTATTTAAATAAGTTTCCGTTAGGTGTGATTGATTCAGACGCTGCTTAGTCATCCTTAGCTGTACAGTTAGGCTCAGGAGACACTTGCAATTGTGTCTTGGGCGCAAAAACAAAAGACTTAGGCAACGAACTTGCTCAGCTGCCTTTCTATTGCTCCCATGCCATTTATGGTGCAGTCAAGTCGCTGTCCGTATATGGAAGTCTGGCATGCCGCCAACAGCGAACGCTGCAGTTGCAAGAGGTTCGCCCGGCCGAGCGTAGGCGAAAATTGGAAAGTCAAAAGGCGCCAACTTGTCGATTGACTAACTTAATGGGCAGGGGGGCAAAGTTCAAGCACTCAACGCTCACACACACACATGTGAGTGGCCGCTGCTTTTGCAGACAATTTACGGCCTATTGGACATTTACGAGGCACAGCTTAGACACATTGTGTCATAAATAAAGGCTCAAAGTTGCCAACGCTGTTCAATTTAAAATGCCTCAATATACGTAAATAAATATTGACTTTTATGTTTATCGCTGCTGAACTTCTTTTGTTGGGGATGTTTTACTTCCCGAAATGCCATAAAACAAAAAATACTAATTAACACCTTTGGCATTAAGAGGCGGCCGCCAGAGTTGCCAGCTAATTTCTGGGTTAAATATTGAAAGCCATGCCAACGGCAACAGAAAAAAAAAACAACAGAGTCATGCAGTCAGCGCAAGCAATGAAAGCGAAATCTCAGTGCCCCTCAGACTCCCGTTTCCCGATGGAGCGATGGACCGATGGGCCGATTGCCCGACACTCGACTCTCGATTTGCGATTCTTAACTGCCGACTACTGACCATTCCTAAAAACAAAAACAAACTAAAAAGAAAACGAAAACGAAAACGAACAAAACATGCGTCGCTTGCAGTCGACATTCTTTTTAACAAGTTGGCCGCTGGCCAAGACCTGAAAAGGGTCTGCTGGCTGGCTGAGAGTTGGCAACGCAGCGCAGTCAAGTTAAATACGCCCGCCGTGTCCACTTTGGGCCTGGCCCGGACGGAGGCAGCAAGAAAATATCAGAAGATCAAAGGCATTTTAACAGCATGCGCTGAACGGCCCAATGCAAACAATCAACACGACTGGCCACACGGGGCAAAGAGCGGGGCGCGGAGCGGCAAAGTGAGAGAGAAAGAGAGAGATGCCTTCGGCATCATGGCCAATGTGGCATGGCTTAAGGCCTAAACCTGTGCACTTAGCTGGAGGACACGTACAGGATAAATTAGCAAATATTTGTTTTTCAGTTTTGCTTTTGTTGCTGCTGCTGCGCTGCTGCTGATGCTGCCGCTGCTGCTGTTGTTGTTGTTTTAGCAACGCGTCGCAGATTTTATTTCTTATTTAAGCAAAAATTGCATTTAAATTGTTTTTGCTGCAGTCACCGTCACCGTCGCAGACAGCAGACGTCGTCGTGCAGCTACTTTGTAAAGGTTAAACATTTAACCTTGACATTTTCACTGGCCATTGGCCAGCGAGCAGTGCTTTGAGCAGCAACGAGATGCACCCACTGCAGATGCAGCCGCAATTAAACGCATTTTGCAATGTCTCAATTATGTCAAGCGATTGTCACAATCTTGGCACCCTCTTTAAGCCATCTTATGTTGTAATGCAGCGCAATTGATTTACAAAATCGCGCCCAACAGCTACATAAACAAAACAGTCGACACACCGTAAACAAAGCCATGCCCCCCGCAACCCCACTGCGCCCGTTCCAACACTCGGCAAGCAGACAATATATCAAGACATTGCTACTACAAATAAGTTGACTACACGGGCTGCTGCGCCATTGTAATGGAATAAAGAGATTTAGTAGCTTTGCCTAGGCACAGATCGAGGTTTAAGATTTCAGCGCCCAGCCCAGTGCCAGCCACTCTTTGTGTGTCCTGCTGCGCCCCTCGACTGCACCCTGCACTGCCCTGCCCTGCCCTGCCCTGTCCTGTCCCTTACTGTCCTTCTGTGCGTGCAATGCTCCCTCAACAACTGTTTTGCATGCCTGAGCTTTAAGCCTGTGCGGCATATTAATCTTATCAAAAACTTGTCAACAATCCAATCCCAACCCATCCAATCGCCTGTTGACAACAAATTCGCATTGTTTCTGCATCTGTAATGTCTTCATTGTATGCATTAAGACTCAGGGCAGCTGGCGAAGGAGTGCGAGGGGTTGGGATTGGCGGGATGTTTATAAAGATCGGATATTTTAATGTGTGACTAGCTTTGGAATACATAAAACATTTTATAAAGACGAGTGAAGTCCGAATAAATTCGCCAATTGATGTATAAATGTAAAATTCTGAAAGTTATAGGATGAGTGGATTAGGCTGAATGAATTAAATACACAGTCAAATTTTAAGATAAACCAATGTATTTCACATGGCGGTCGAAAGATGCCTAGTGGAATGCACACATTAGACAACAATGATGTGGATGATGTAAAGTTCTATAAAACTCGCACGATTAAAAGGTTTTATATAATCAAACCATATTTTTCAACCAGAGAAGACCTTCGAGTGTGTTCTTTACCACTTCTTACCCTTCTAGCGATCTTATGGCATTGACATATTCCCGAACTCGTTAAATTTTGTGGTTTCCTCAGTTCGTTTCATATGAGACGATTTATGGTCGGGCCGCACACAAATTCCTTGCCCCACTAATGACTTCCTGCTTGAGCGCAGGCTCACCTAAAAACCCAAAAAATATAGAAAGAGAGAGAACCAAGCTGGAATGATTAATTATGGGCCAATGTAGGGTATTAGATCCTGGCCTGGCGATGCCGAGTGAGCGGACAGCCTCCAGCCAGTTTGTTGCTTAAGTCTTGCGTTGCCGTTCGCCAGAATTTTATGTATTTGGGTTAATGTTACACAAAACCCCAACAAAAATGCTTCATGCTTGTTGTTGTTGGAATTTGCATTGCTTTACTTTGATTTTAACACACAAAAATTTCCAAGTATTTATTTAATGTGCACCGCAAACGGCATCGCTCGACTGCAATTTCCTTCCGTCGACCGTCGAACTGCGCATCTTGATCTGACCAAGCGGCCAGCAGAGAGCTGCGGCGCATCGGCAGGCGCAATAAAAAACTATAGAAGCGATGGGGCTTAGTGCGTTCTCAGGCCTGGGCATCGGCAACAAACTGGTATGCTGGCTGCCGCTGGCTATTTCAAAATCTAACTGTTAACTTGAAAAGTTGAACGTACTTGCAGCATGCAACATGCAACGGCGGCTGCACCCACGGCACAACTGCTAACCGCAAAGCGCCGACCAACGAAACGAGTTGGAAGCCGTTTTCCCTGTTAGCCAAGTTAGCCAAGCCGCAGCAGCAGCAGCAGCAGCAGCAGCTCTTGAAAGTGGTTTCTTGTCTAACTGCGTTAGTTTTGCTTTAAATTGTGCGCCCGAGCAGGGACCAATTGACTGCACTACCCAAACCCGTAGCGGGCAACTACCGGGCTAATGGCTCTACTCTGGCCAGCGCTGAGAGAGTTCTCAGCTAAATGTCATAGCGGCGGATGCTCCGAGCATTTATCATTAATCAAAAGCCCAAGCAGATGTCAATATTGCCAATGCGGAAACTCCAATGCGCATAGCGGGTATCGGCCCGGTACCGACACCGGTACCGCTGACAATGCCGCTGATACCGATGTCGATGCCGATGCCGATGCCGACCGGCAACGGACAACGGCAACAGTTGCTGGCCAGGTGGCCATTTCCGCTGGCTTCAGTTGCGTTCCTTATTTTGACACTGCCCTCGCAACGGCAATTATTGCTGTTGCTGTTGCTGTTGTTGCTGCTGCACTGATTTATGAGTTTTTAATGAGCGGCAACTTTACACGAATTGTTAACAACACTCGACTGTCGACTGCAATGTAATGCCATAAAGTAGCTACTCTTAACCAGTCACCGGTCATCGGTCCACTCGTGCCCGCACCCTGACATTCAAGCCGTGCGAAATGTCGTACCCGCGATGAAGATGCGCAAATGATACGCCAATGGGCGTTGGAATGCGCACGGCCAATTTTTATTTTTTCTCCAGCCCTTTCATATATTTTCGGGCATAATAGCTAAGTCATCGCGGTCGGCGAAAAGTCAGCGCCTCAAAGAGATCTCTGGGCTAGCGTTTTTGCATAATTTCGTTAGTAGAACAAAGTATGGAATTATATGAGGTCACCCGTCTATCTGGCATGTGGTGTATTTTCCCACAAACACCAAGCAAGGAAGATAAATATAGGGAGAGTTAAAAGATGATTCCCAAGATTTGGGTTTTATGGGCAGTCTTCCTAGAAGTTCGCATTTCATTTGGTTAAAATTATTTAAGAAACCTATGATATTATCACTAACAGAATCTAACAAAGTGCTAGCAAAGTCCTGTGATTAATAAGATCTGCAACATACCTGGAATTTCGTATTTGGACCATTATCTTCTGCCTTCTGTTTATTATTTATTACCGACAATTAAAAGACTGGTGAAAATAGCTCTTGGCCAGATTTTACATTAAACTTGGTTTATCTACTTAATCAATTATTCTTTTTTCACAATCAATTAAATTTATAAAGATTGTTTAACTAAAACATTTCAAACATGTGGACTCCTATTTGAGTTTAGTGCATGCAGTATTCGTTGTGCAGTCTCTAAATTTTCTGACTCTTTCTCTCTCATCGCCTTCGCCCTCTCTACCTCTCTGTCTCTGGTGGGTTTTGTTGTCGTTTTGTGTGATTGATTATGTATTTTCATATGAACTGGTTACCAGTTGCAACTTGTTGCAGTTGTTGTTACCGATGGTGCATGGGGCATACGGGCAGGTGAGACTGAGAGACAGGGAGACGATGATTCCGCTGAAGCAATGAGTTACAGCCCGCAGCTTGTGGAGACACGCCGGCGGCGGCGGCCTGCTGCATTGTCAGGCAGGCGCAAAGTGCTGTCTGCGGCGCTGTCAGTGACCTTCAGTTGGCTGCAGTCAACCTGCAATTAGACAAACTGCACAAGCCGGGCCGCAGGATAAGTTGGCAGCCAGGCGCCCGCCTGCCGCACAAGATTTATGTGGCGGGGATCGTCTGCCTGACGGCTTGACATTGAAAAAGCGTAATTAATTGATCAGCCCACCAGCAGGTGGGCGGGGTCGTAGGCTGCATCTAGACAACGTTTTTTTGTTAGCAAACACAGAACTAGGGCGCAGCAGCGACTGCAATTTGGAAATCAGTCAAAAAATT
The DNA here is from genome assembly GCA_035043565.1 of Drosophila robusta. Lineage (NCBI taxonomy): Eukaryota > Metazoa > Arthropoda > Insecta > Diptera > Drosophilidae > Drosophila > Drosophila robusta. The sequence continues at coordinate 1,503,047 of JAWNMW010000583.1, read as the reverse complement.
AAACATTAATAAATAAATGACAAGTCGTGACATGCAAATTCAAAATGTTTAACAGCAATAACAAAAACAAAAAATCGACTACTGTTAAATGAGTTCAAATAAAAAGAATGTAAAACGTGTCAGCATCCGGTTAAGCAATTGAATTTTGTTGGGTGTGTGCTCAGTGGCATGTACGTGTACGTGTACGTGTCAAATCCATAGAAACACTCACTCACACACAGGCACGCATATATATGTGTGCATATATACACACCTACTCAAAACTGCGGGCAATGCACAAAATGTTTGCCTTCAAAAATACATTTTTCAAGCTATCAGCATTTATTTTTAATAAAGATGCGATCAGCCCAGCTGCGTGTGTATGTGTGTGTGTGTGTGTACCTGGGTGTGTGTATGTCTTGTTTTTTCGGACGAACGGGCAAAAATGTGTCACTCGCTTCTTTGACTTTGATTTAGTGGCTAGACAGGTTAATACAAGATGAGATCATCGCTGGCGACGCTCTCGATGACGGCGACAGCGACAAAGTCGAGGCGGGGGTTACTTGAGGGGCTTGGGGGATTTGAGTTTATCAGCTGATCAAAGCAACGGTTTTCGATTTTTGACATGGCTTCGGCTCAAGTAGCTGTTGGCCTTCGTTCAAAATTTTGACATTGTACAAATATTTTGATTTGGCAGCTCTAAAAATATATTTAAAATAAACAATGAAATATCCGTTAGGTGAATCGAGCTGAGAATTGATGATAATTAAAAATGAGAGCAATATTGATTTTAATTAAGAAAGTAAACGAGTTTTTCAAAGGGGTTTTAGTTTAAGTAATTGTAGAATATATGATTGGCAACTAATTTAATTTATTAACTTTCTGTCTATAACTTTAAGACTTTATCAGCAATCTTTAATGAAGATCATGTACATAAAACCGGAGAACCACGAGCAAGAAAATTGCTTTAGGCATTGGAGTCTTGATTTCTCGTCTTACATAGTATTTTTTCAAGACTTCTTGTACATATTCATAAATTCCGAATGACCTTTAGATAAATAAGAAAACAAGTTCTATAAAACGATAAATATATAAATTTATCCAGCCAACTATAAGGCATTTGAAACCTTATCCAATTGAGTTATTCTGTAGGGATTGAGCTTATAGCACTTGGTATTTGCACTGCTTTGTTAGATCTTCAATCCGCCTTAACGAACAGCAACAGCGGCAGCAATAATAACAACAGCAACAACCAGAAGAACATTCACATTTATCACGCACATTTATCAGCTTGTCAGCCAGAAGGAAGCTGCTAATCCCCAGCCCGACCCTCATCCCAATTGAGGCCCAACCCAAGTAACCAACCAAATTACGCTCATTTCGCGGCAACATAAATTTATCAGGCATCACAAAAAAATATATATATATTCGCAACTACAATGCGAGTGCACATAAAATGCAAGCGAGAAATCCAGAAATTCTAAGGCACTCCGCACGGTTCCTGCTTTAATTAAGTGATCATGAACATGGCCAATACACAAAAGCGCCCAAAGGCCACGGCATAAACGACCAAACAAGATTAGCCAAAAAGGCGATGGCCTTCAGCATGAGCAGAGACCAGAGACCAACGCCGAAGCCCAGGCAGAATCTAGGCCTGGATCACTTCAAATGTCGTTAGAAGAGAGCAGATCTATGGGCTTAAGCTGAGTTGCAGTTGGTATACCCTGTAACCAATATAAGGGGTGTATATTGTATAAATTGCCATGTTGATGATCTCATTTCAGTATATACCTCCAGTTTACAACACAGCTACAAATTCCGAAACTTTCATTGAGTTCAGGGAGAGAATATATTTGAGAAAGTGTTTAATATACTAGGGGTTAAGGGGAAGAAGCTCAAGGCTTTTGCTTTTATAAACGCAGGGTATCGTGCAGTTCAACTGATTCGCCTCGTAGAATCTGACTTGTTCAAGGTTTATTTCCTTTGGCTGGCAATCGTGCAAAGCGCATGTAATTTAGCTTAGAGTGTGTATTTTATTTAAGCGTTTATTAGCTGATAAACCGAAATAGATAAATCGTACGAACGGGCCGGGCCGAAGCTAGGGCCAGGCCCAGGTCCAAACCGGGCAAAGGAGCAGACGCTGCTTGTAGCCAGTTACTTGGACCCCGTTGAAGTTTTTATTGTGTGCCTGGGGCGCAATTTATATATGTTTTTGCGAAATACACGGAGATAATGGCAAATATTTTAACATATGCACACGTTAACGTTCACGCCAAGTTAAGAAAGTTGTTTGTTAACGCCCAGACGAAAGGGCCAACTGGCTGCATGCCCCAAACTCCAGGCCCGAACCGTGTCCATGTCCAGCTCCACGTACATAATAATGGAGAATTTTTTTCTTCTTCTGATCACCGCGTTTAATTCTATCTAACGCAATGTAGCCCGACCTCGGTTCAACTTCCGGCACCGGCTGCTGATTATGTCATAATTATACGACCACCTACCTGACTCTGCGACGTCTGTCTGCCGGACGGAGCGCCGTATAAAGATGCTATCAATTTTCACACAAAATTATTACACATTTCCCCCCCGAGTCGCAGCGACAATTTTGTACTGCGTTACGACTATTCTACCAATTAACAGGCCTTGCCTTGCCTATTTTCTGGCTCTCTGTCCACTGCCGGCCAAAACTTTATGAAAATCAAGCGAAGCGACTGAAAACTGAAAGTGGAAAATGAATGCGTGAGAAAACAAACAGCAGCAACGGCAACAAAAACAATGCATTATGGCCAGTTCACATATTTATTATATTTTTTCTTCTTTTTTTTGCCAGAGGTGTTTTTTTACTCCCTGTTTGCTGTAATTTTTATGCTGGTCTGTGTTTGCAATGCCGTTGTATAATTTTTTCAGAGAAAAGGCTGAAAGATAAACGCAAACGCTGCTCATGTTTGCGCATAAATTTCAAGTGTCATTTACCCGTCTTCGCACTTGCCGCACATTTCTGTAAGTGTATTTTTATTTGTCTTTTGTCTCATTTTTGGTTTTTGGTTTTTGGCACCTGTCCCTGATGACCAGGCCAATTTTGCAGGGCTCTTCAGCTGCGTGTTTGAAATTTTAAGTTAATTATTTGTATTTGTTTTCTTGTTTTTTGTTGAGCTCTTAAGCAGGAAATCGCATTACAATTTTTAAGTACCCCTTCCCGCACATTATGTTTGCTTAACTTGCTTTTAATTGTGTTTTTAATGATTTTAATGTATTTTATTCTTATTTTTTTATTTTCAGCAAAAATGAAAATATTTTTGCCACTAGTCACGTGGATAGTGCTACTACTCTCGAGTACAGTAAGTATCAGCCGTATAATATATAATTGGTAAAAGATTAGAAATTCCCAAATTTATACTCCTTATTTTCCATGCATTTGACGCAATTTTTTTTTTAATTATTGAAAATCTCCAAAATCTGTCTGTTGGGTATAATTTAATTATAGACTTCAAAAATTAGTATCAAAAATATATTATTTTTATTTTTTGTTAGCATGTTTATCGCGCGAATTGGAATTACCTTTGGGAGCAAAACATTCTAATTCATTAGCGACCAGTTAGTTGGAAACAATCTGTTCTTAAGGCTCAACAAGGTGTGGCTGCTCCGGGTTCAAAGGGGGCCAAGTTCAGGTCAAGCCATAAATATTAATGGCTTTAGATCAGAGCTGAAGCAGTGCCAGTTAGCACATGCACAATAATTAATTTATGAGTTTATCCAGAACTTTAAACACCTTTCACACACATCACACAATGCCCCTGGATATTGACAAATTTACGAGCTGCCACCTCATTATGAAACAAATTTTTATACAAATACTAAAAAAATACTTATATATGCATACACATTAATGAAAAATGATCTCAGCTCTCAAAAAGCTAAAGAGCCAAATGGTCATAATGATGCAACCCTCGTCGAAGGCAGCGGCAACGTTTTTGATGGCCTAACGGTACTTGCCCGGTCATGCAAATGAGCCATAAACGAAAATTACTACCAAACTCTGTTTTCTGGAGCTTAAGCAAAAACAGATTTATTAAATTTAACAACAAGCTGTGAAATAAGAGAAAATAGAAAGAAGACCAAGAACCTAAAACGAAAGAAAACTGTTAACGATTTGACTCAATGCTAAGCAAATAATGTGGCAGCCCAAACAAGAGTTAGGAAACAGCATTTTATAGTTTATTTAATGGCTGTTTAAACATGTTAGTCCGGGTAGATAGTGTAATGATAGGGCACACGAAATGAAGAACAAGTGAAGAATCGAAGTACTTGCAAAAATAAACCTTGACTCTGAAATGCTCTATAACGAAGAAGGAAGAGAGAAAAACTTATAACTATCAAGATGAATTGAATTTAGTTAATGCAACTTATCTTAATAAAGCTAAGCCAGATTTCAAAGCTTTTTAAGGGGCTACATGGCTGGAATCAAATTTTGAGTTGTATGTACCCAAAATGTATATATTTAAAATTCCTAGTATTATATACCCTTTCCAAGAATCACAGGGTCAAACAGTCGGCGAACGAATGGAGCAGAGAAATGGGCAACGAAGAAGATCCGAGCCCCAAATCGATGGAAGAAAGCCAAAAACGTAATGAATAAAAATAGCCGCATTAGCTGTAAAAATGCTTTGATAGTCATCGATTTATGCAGTGGTCTAAAAGAGAGGGAGAGAAAGAAAGAGAGGAACCCGAACCGGTGCTTTGTAAATTGGCCAAAAGAATGCTCTAAGCCTTAAGCTAAGCCACGAGTTCATTGACATTCACCAACGCACGCATTTGTTGGCTTTTCGCGACAGTCTATCAATGGAGGCAACTTTTTTTCGTATTTGTTTTTGCTGATTTTTGTGCTTTGTATGCTTTGCTTTCTTTCTGTGCGTTGTGATTTTGATGATTTATGTGCGCAAGCACGCTGAGCATTAATTTAATTGATTAGCCTCGCGGACAGAGGCAGAACAAAAGACTTCGGCAACAAACTTGCTGACTTAGTGATACACAAAATGCAAGCGCGCGTAGCAACGGCCCATCGACAGTTAGCTATTTTAACGGATGCACTTGAGCGTTGACGGGTGCTGTCATTGTCTCAGTTAACTTGGCTAACAACTTGCCAACAGAAATTGCATTGTGCGCGACGACGCGCCGCTCAATGTCATGGGAGCTTCGTTGCGGCAGCATCATCTTCACTGCAACACACTCACACCTTTAATTGTTGCATGTGATGATGCGAATGCTGCTGCTCTGGCTGCTGCTGCTGCTGCTGCACTTGAGTGCATGCGCTTCTCATTGTGCGGCCTGTCAATTGATAAAAGTCGCAGTAGTCGGGCGGCGGGCGGGGGCGGGGGCGGGGTTGGGGGGCGGCTGCTGGCGGTTAGCTGCCGGCTGCTGATAGCTGCATCTATTGTTTAACAAGGCCGCTAGCGTTGCATGGCGTGAAGCGAGCACAAAGCAAAACCAATGGAAAAACCTCAACACACAACGAACGTACATCTAGAACTTCCACACAAGTGTGCGGTACAATGTTGTTTTTTTTTTTGGTTTTTGATAAATATCTACCTAAAACAATTCTCAGACTTAACTTGAACTTGACAGCAGCGAGTGCTTCATGCTCACACCTTTACTTTTTATTGCACTCCTTACTTGCCGGAGCTGCTGCTCATTAGCCAACTAGAAAGGTGCCAAAGTAGCTCACGTGTCTTGGCAAAGAATGGAAGGAGCTCAATTTTAGCCCAACTCCGCAGTAATTGGTTTGATCAGCAATTTCCTGGGCATTGGTTAGACTCAGATTGCTCTTCAGTTGTGCTATAAAACTTTATACGGCCCAATTGTGAACAACATATTTACAACCAAGCAATAAATAGAAACTCGAACAGTCCAGGTTCTCAAGTAGGCACTAAAGGGGCGCTTTTATGACAATAGTAAATACATCGCACACTTTAGGAAAGTTCCAACCTTTTTCCCAGTTTTAAGAATAACTTGAAAAGTGTTTTTCTCAAGTTCGCTATATAAACTTATTCTAACGATATGTTAATAACAGGTTATATACCATGATTTTTTTTACCAAGAAATCTAAATATATGATAATTGCTAGAACGTATTATTTCGGGCATGAAAAGAATCAAATTTTCCTTAGAATTTATTTATAAGCTAACCAATCATTCAATGGTGATTTTTGTTATTTAAATGTTCAGCTAAGTTCAAGTTTATGGCTTTAGTCATTTGTTTAACGAATATGACAGCCATGACATGATAGCCATTGACCTTTCACCTGTTTTAATAAGCAAATCAGAATTGAGAGAAGATTTTCGAGCCATTTTACCTTATTAAAAGGCGGCACCTTAAGCCAGATGCCATCGCAAACGTAGCAGGAACTCATACGCGACACAGCCATAAAATGATTTTATTGGAATGGCACGTCAAAACGTAGGAAGTAAAAATTGATCGCGCTGCGAGTACAACAAGAAATACAAAAAAAATATATGTAGCGAAATATAAGAGCCACAATGTGTTACCCAAATGAAACTTGTTTTAATTCGTTTTGCAGTAGCGCAAAAAGGTCTTAAGTGACAAACTCGTTTTCATAGCTATCTAATGTTGAACGCTGGTAACAGTAACAAACCGTACCGTCAGTCACTCAGTCACTCAGGCACACATATACACGAATATACAAGCACACTGAGAAAATATGGCAAACAACTTTTGTTTTTTGTGTGTTTATAAAAGTAAAATCAGCCAAGTGTAACAATTAAGCGTTGGCAAAACAACATCAAGTCAAGACGATATATCCACGTACTGTGAATGCGAACCTGTATGAACATGCTGCCCATATGGACCGCATCGAGCAGCGGCTGTCGGTTAGGAAATCTCGCGAAGAAGCGCTGACGTTGATACGCCTGCTAACTTTTCTGTATCTAATTTGAATTTAAATTAGATTCAAGTCCCACCAAAAGCCCAAAATACTAACGAAACTTGGTAAACAACACAGTGAAGGTTGTTGTCTATTTTGGAAATGAGGTTAAGCTTCAGGGGGGAAACTTTCCTTAACTTGACAAACAGATCTAAATACAGATCGGCAATTAATATCCCACATTTTGCTTTTACGCCTTTACCAAAATCTACAGGATGTGACGGCGGCACGTTTGAAACTTTTTGAACAAGTTTAAAACAGGATTTGAACAGGTTTTAGGCTGAAAACATTTCCAAGTTCACTAACAGCAGCCTGCACCCCAAATTTAATTATGTTTTCTAGCAAACTTAATTAGTTTTTTATGAGCTTAACTAATTTTAAATAATTTTTTTAAGCAACGTTAAGCTGAGCTGAACGCAATGTTAAAACGAAGACCAACGAAGTGCTGAAGATTATATACCCTTGATTTAAATTGAGTTTTCACGGCACAGTGTTTTTAAGGCTACTATATAATGCAGATCGATGTTGGCATTATTTTGTTCATATGTTAGAAGAGTACTGATTATTATAATTGCCAAATTAGGGCAAAATTCTTAACACAAAAATTAATTTGTTCCTATATATTTTCTTTGGGCGCTTTTTGCTAAAGTGTTTTTATATTTATTATTCAACTTTTGAGAGGGGTAATATATAAATCGTAGTTCAAGTTATTTTCAAGATTCCAAATATGTACAGGTTTGAGTCGTTTATTAGCTCGGAAATAAAGGGTTTCCATATATAAATTTTTACAAAAATTAAATCTTTTAATTTGGTGTATTATTTATTTTGCTAATAAAAACCCCTTTCTTTTTACAGGTACATTCACAACACCAACAACTACAACCCTTTAAAACAAATCCAAACAAGCATAGTCGATTTCGAGGCGAAGTATTCTTTCTGAATCTCGAGGATGGCTATTTTGGCTGCCAAGTTAATGAGTCGACAGACTATTTGCAACTTTACGATCTATCGAGAATATGCGACGGTAATCAAGACTGTTTTCTTGGTTCCGATGAGCTGAGCAAAGAGCTCAAATGCACAAGTAAGTAAAAGCATCCGACCCCCTTGAATGGGTTTAGTTAAAGACAAACCGATTTCCTTTTGCAGATGACTGTGATAAGGATGGCACACAGTGCACAAATGGTGTTTGCCTGAATGGCGTTTGCCATTGCAATGACGGCTTTGGCGGCTGTAATTGCGTCGATCAGGGTAAGTTCAACCGCAGGGCCGAACAATGTGGGCTTGTCTCATCTTACATAACCGTAAAACCACTCTCCTTCACAGATGAGAACGAATGCAAGCTGCGTCCATGCGATGTGTTTGCCCATTGCACAAACACATTGGGCAGCTTCACGTGTACCTGCTTTCCGGGCTATCGCGGCGATGGTTTCCAATGTGAAGGTAAGTGCCAGCCATGCTGTTAGCATAAGCATAATGACCGACCAGCCCAACAACAGCCAACATCCAGCAACAGTACAAATGATTGTTGTTGCCGTTTTGTACTTCCGTCAACGTCAGTTATATTATTTGTGCCTGGTTAGCCGCTGCCGCTGTTTCTGCCTCTGCCTCCTCTTTTCTGCCCGGCAGACCATGATTTAGTCTAGGTTACCCATAGATCTTAAACGCTAACGGTTTATTTCGCTGGAAATCTCAGAGTCAAGTCATTTCAATCGTCTCAAGTGCCCAGCCTCTAGTTAAAATTGTAACAAAAGACGCGCCGGCCATCACAACAGCAACAACAATATGAAAGCTTTTCTCTCAGCTCACAATAGCCCAGCAATGGAATCTCCTCTGTATACTTATCCAGCGAGGTAATAATAATGACCGTGTAGCGATTACACTTGAATACCTTAGAGCGTCTTTGTTATACTAAGTCGGGTATTGTTGGAGCTGCGATCATTGAAATGTACTGGATCGGAGCAAAAAGCTATGGGAACAAAGCAGAAATGAAGCAGTTAGATCAAGAATTATAGCATCCAAGTTTTTAGAATGGGCAGCCCCTCAAAAATTGTATAAGAAAGCTTTCAATTTTAAATCGTAAACATTATTAGCTGTTTTTAAGTTGTTCCTTCTTATCCCAATGTATACAAAGTTTTTTAATATTCTTGTGCTGCTATAAAAGTTGGCTTATAACTAACAACTACAAATTTAGTGTGCTCCTTGACTTTCAAAACCTGTTACATTTTCCGACACACATCTTGGGCTTATAGGCTTCTTTTATCTGCTTGTCCTCGTTAAATTGCTCACAGCGTGGGCCCAAAACCCTTCAGCGCACCTGTCCGGCTGCCTTGTCTATTCGACAGTGAAAAACTGGCAGCCATAATTGGAGCCGGCCTAATGTTGCGTAATGAAAACACATTACGGAACCACAGAAAGAAAAGAGCACGAAAAAATCAACAAAAAAAAAAAAACACAATAACAACTAGGAAAGCAGAAGATTCTAACCATGGGAGCACTTACCCGGGAAGCTCTTCCTATAGCTGCTTCTGCTGTGGCTGCTGCTAAGGTTGATGATGATGATGATCGTAATAATGGCGGTGGTGGCGGTGGTTATGGCGGCAGCTAGAAAAAACCACAACATTTGTAGCAATGCTTTCGCGCCGTGAAACAGACATAGACATAATCGTACTTACGAGCACACACGTCTGTTAGACGAGGAATCAGTGTCATGTAATCTGACCCCAAACATGGACACGCCAGAACTTTCAACACTCAAGAGCATGTGTCTGGACGGGGCTATAGCTGCTTCCTCTTCTCGCTTCCCGCCTCGGTCCGATGCAATGCGATAACGAGCGCAAATTTCACCAACGCTCTGGCATTACCCCACTAAGTATGAAGACGTTGCCGAGATTCTAGATTACATGTGACGACTTCTCGCAGCGCCTGTCAGGCGACCGGGGCCGCGCGGGAGGTTGGGCGGAGTCACAGTTTGCAACGACCGGCAGGCATGCATAAATTCTGGGCAGTGGCATGTAACGCCAGCATCGCATTTCAGTCATACGAGCATTATCTAATACCTTTCCTTGCCCCAGCGTTTCTCGGCTCGCCTCTTACGAGTATTCATGATGCATTTGATTACGCCAGAACGATGCAGCAGTCCGAGTTCCAGAGAACTCCTCAAACTGTCTGTAATTATTTGAATCAACCTGTTTTAAATACGCTGAGAAAGTTTCGCCTACCCGTGGAATAACTACTTGAACTCCATGACAGCCACCAACACGCACTCTCGACTTTCCCACCGACTGCATCAAAATCGAATCCACTCCGAGTGTGTCTAATTAAATCTTGATGAATTGCCTTCAAAACGGCAGTACATTAGTATGTAATTACTTAAACGAATTCGCACGTTGATTTAAATTTAACTAGAATCGCCATACTTTTTTTCTGAAGGGAACATCTTTGTTCGTGACTTTATTCATCGAACATTTCTTCATTATGAAAGTTAAAATGCTCAAGAAATTATTTTTAATTGATTGCGATATTAAAATTTAAAAATAGCTATGATTTCTTGTTAAGACTGGCCTCCTTCCAAATAGATTCTACATCATAAATTGATTCAAATTAAGTATTTTTCATAATTTCTTGAAATGCCGAATCTCGTACAGCCTTCAACTTTTTATGATCTTTGGCACGAGCAAACATATTTTAAGGAAACAAAGATGCCAACTGTCTGATGTTGACTTTATACTCGTATACATCCAGTTTTCATTGCTTTCTCAAGTTCACCCAATAAACTTCGCAACAAATCACGGCTCGGCGTGGACCTGGCCAGGCCAGCTCTCCCCCTCTGCCGACTGCTGATAGCGACACATTTTGCGTGGAGGGAGATCATGCGCCTACCTGTTTGGCTGCCAGGTCTAACGGTATGAAGTGGGGCTGCCACCTGTTGCAGACCTGGTGGCACATTCGCATTATTTCATGTTCATAACTCAGATGCGTGCATTTGGCGAAGGCTTCGTTAACGCATCGCCAAAGTCCAGTTATGCAATGAAGACTTAAGACTAAAGACGGGAAAGACAAAATTGCAGCTCACACAAAAACACACACACACATGCACACACACACATTGGCAGCAGGTCTGTCGGTTTGTGGCAAGTCAATAGCTGCTTCTAATGCATTTGTCTTGCAACGCGCCGAGTAGAAAAATGGAGTGAGTGCCTCGAGTTGAGTGCTAAATTTATAACCATTTTTGCGGCAGTCAAGAGACAGCAACAACACGAAATAATCTTACAAGTTGTTGCAGCCGTTGTTGTTCTCTTGTTGTGTTGCTGTGTTGTTATTTTAGTTTGTTTGCCACGTTCACCAGGCGGCTGCTCCCTTTCGTTTCGCTAACTGGGGCAGATCATTAAAACGGATAAAATAGATTGTGGCCCACGTAGCACTGCTTTGGCGGCATTGGCAACGCATGAGGTGCTGGCACTGTCGGCGCTTAATGCTGTCCTCAAAAGCCGCAAACGGCACTGCCTTCAACTCCAACACCAGCTCCCAGTTACAAGCTGCAGCTCTCAGCTCCAGCTGCAGCCACAATCCGCCAACCAGTTCGACGCACAGTTTCTGATCAACGTCAGCTGATAAGCGTCGCTAGCTTTTGTAGAGCGAACGTGTTTAATCTGCAGCACAGACCTATATGTCGTATATCGCATATATATATTATATACATATATATATTTATGTATATATATATATTTATTTATTTTCCTTAGGTACTTTGCAACTCTTTGCATATCAAAATGGCAGCAATTAATTGCCGTGTCGTTGATAAGCCATGAAAATGGCTTTAAGCGTCGGCATTGACACGCCTAATTATACGCCTCCCTCCGCGTCTATCTCGGCATGTTGCCACATTTACGCACCCAGAAGGCGGCGCTGCCAATTGAGCCACCCATGACTTCAACTGCGACGCCGGCTGACATCACTTGACTGCCCGCCTGTCGGCCGACCTTGATCTTTTTGCCTTACATATATGGAAATACTTAACGCATAATTGCGCCACAAATTTGTTAGCTAATTTTATTTTTCCTTCGCTTTTTGCCCCATTAATATATATCGTATACCCTGGGCACGCAGCGTACACGTAAAAGGCGAATTCGAATTGTATACGATATAGATTTGTGTACAGGAGATCTGCGTGCTTCTTCTTTACTAAATATTATAAGGTCTCCACACATAAAATATAGTCTGAAACAGCATTCCGTACTAAAGTGCATGGGCGTTGTTATTTTGACATTTACTGGGCAGTAAAGTGTGTCAAGGCAGCCTTAGACGCATGTAGAGAGTATCTGCCTGTCTGGCCCACCCTACTCAGCATTTTTAATTGTTTCTTGTTCGCTTCAGTTTTTGCTCGAATCCAAGTTCAAATGTTAGTAAGTTATGCTTTACCATAAATTAGCTACATATACCTTTAGTTGTAAGTTTCTGTCTCTGGTTTTTCGAGAGCTGTTCATCATCGTACAGCAGTCGAGCATGAAAGTCATGTCCGCTCGTAAATTGCTGCTCTTCTATAAACGCATACATATACTCGTATGTGCGACTATCTGTAAAAATAGTGCAAAAATTTGTGCCACAAATGTCATAACTGAAATAAAAAGCAAAAAGCCAACAACAAATTGCAAATGCTAATTAGCACAACAATTACAGAAATTTATTAGATGGACGCCAGCTAGACCAGACAAAATCCGACCAGCCACGCTTTATCAGCTATGTAGATTTTTGTTTAGCATTTTACAATACTCGAACAGTCGCGACTGTTAATTAGTCTTGATTAGTGCAGTTAAACAAAGCGCAGAATGTTTGCCAAATCGACTAATTTGAATGTTATGTAATACAGCAAGAAAATGCTCTTGCGGAACCATTTGCCTATTATATGTTAATACATTTTTCAACCAAAATTGCATAAATAATATCAATATAATATAATACTTTTAACTTTTATATTTATATAAAGATAGCTCTTAACTTCTTTCCTTAAGCGAGAGTTTATCACACAAAAACTCAATTTCAAGCTATGATTCTTAAGCTTACTATCGAATATTCAAATGTTGAGGGATATTTGCTTTAATGTTAAAAAAATGTAATATATCTATTTATTGCTTTTTGGTGAACATACATTAGAACCAAAAGGTTTACCATACCAAAAATCAACATTTAACTAATCAGTGCTATTTTAATTGAAAATCAAATTTTGATAAATTCTTGAGAAGTATCATTGAATCTATACTAGACTAAGATACTATATATATAAATTATTTATGTAGTAGAGTTTATGTTTTTGATTCTTTGCACACCCGTGACACTATCACAATACTCTCCACAATGGTATCAAACTACCAGTTGTTTGTGAAACATTTTCTGACTTCTTAAAATGCCACATGAACAAAAAATAATATGGTTCTAATCATGCCTCAAATCCCGAAGCCAACCGGAAATCTAAACCGAGTATGGCTGAGAATACGATAGAATTATGTCAGCATCGTTTTCAACATGCATTCAACTTAATTACATTTAGTCACGCATATTTGATTGGTCAAGCGGGGAGCAACAACATTTAGCCCAAGGCAGACCCACGCTCAGATCGAGTGGAGCAGTGTTTTGGCCCAAAAATCTCTATTATAATTAGCAGCTGAGGCGCAAATAAATTGAATTTTGCACCTGACGTCAAACAGGCTGTAAAATATGATAGCTGGCAGCAGGAGCCACGACCAGATGGCCAATGGACTTTGGTCAATGGCCTAAGACTGGGCCTGGCCCTGGGACTCTGACTGGGACTGCGACTGGGAGTGAGTTGCCTGGACAACCTTCTGTCTCGGCGTTCTGTAACCGCATTGCATAAAGTAATTAAACTGACATTGAAACTTAGAAGAACATAGAACGCTTCCTGCTTCTGGCTAAACTTCTGGCCAATGCGACCAACTACCAACTGGCAACTGCCAACTGGCAGACAGGCGAACGAAGACGATGACATTGAGTAATCAGAGTTAGCAATTGCTGGCGTTGTAGCAGCAAAACATGGAATGCAGCGATATCAGTTGGCGAGAGGGTTGGTGGGGGGAATACCAGTTTAAGAGTGATGATCCTCTTAATTTATAAGCTAAAAACTAGTAATTATAACTGCGCAACTTGCTCGACTGCTCATAATTATAAGGCACCCCGTGCTCACACACATCTCACTCTCGGTTCGCGTCCTTGTCTTTGGCTTTTGCCAACTTTTGTACTTATGTCAAATTAGCTATAAATGTACAACATCTCTTATCCATAAGCCCAATGATTAATGGCCCACAGTTAACCAAAGAGAACGTCCATCGGGTAGTTACATATCCGACTCTGTATCTGTATCTGCATCTGCATCTGTATGTGGCCCTTTGACTGGTATCGTTTGCCAGTTACCGCTTCATTGGCTCCGGGGGAATTCGATTGAATTCGCTGCGGCCTATTGGAGCGGAAAGCCCATGCTATGCTTCCGCATGAGCTGACCATATTTACGTTCGATTAGAAAACATCATCAACAAACAAAATCAAGTTAAAGATTCTCAATGCAAACCGAAACAACATCAAACAATCAAATGCAGAAACACAAAGATTTAAATTGATTAAGCCCTTATTTAAGCCATTATTTACCCAAGGTAGATCGTTTGTACCTTACGGTACACTATAAATTTACGAAACATGTACACAGGGCTAATGATGGCGACAGAGTTGAAAAACTGTTAACATATCGCAAATACTAGTTAATTACTAAATTCAAAATGTATAAATACTTCTTACCTTACGAAAACTAATCTAAATAAAGTTTACTACGACTCTAAAGGGGGTCAAAAATCATACAAAAATTGACAAAAATTTTGACATGTAACGCTCTCGGATCCATAGCTCCCTTATTTCAAACGCCCATAACTATGTCAAAACTGAACCGATTTTCATGTTTGATGGCGTTTTTTTCATGGTTTGTCCTCTAGATTGATTCTGCATTTCAAATATATTCATTATTGAAAATTAATTTTTTTTCAATTTTTTGGGAAAAAAGCATGTACCCCCCCCTTACTCATTTTGGAAAAATTTTTTTTTCAAAATTTAAAAATGCGAATTTACATTTTTAATCGATTGTGGTTGTCACAATTAGTATAAAAAACAACATTAAAACCGATTCTGAGGGGTCAAATTTTTTGTCAAAAATCATGCAAAAATTGACAAAAAATTTGACATGTAACGCTCTCGGATCCATAGCTCCCATATTTCAAACGCCCATAACTATGTCAAAACTAAACCGATTTTCATGTTTGATGGCGTTTTTTTCATGGTTTGTCCTCTAGATTGATTCTGCATTTCAAATATATTCATTATTGAAAATTAATTTTTTTTCAATTTTTTGGGAAAAAAGCATGTACCCCCCCCTTACTCATTTTGGAAAAATTTTTTTTTCAAAATTTAAAAATGCGAATTTACATTTTTAATCGATTGTGGTTGTCACAATTAGTATAAAAAACAACATTAAAGTTGATTCTGAGGGGGTCAAATTTTTTGTCAAAAATCATGCAAAAATTGACAAAAATTTTGACATGTAAAGCTCTGGGATCCATAGCTCGCATATTTCAGACGCCCATAACGATGTCAAAACTGAACCAATTTTCATGTTTGATGGCTGATTTTTCATTTGTGCTCTACCATGTTCTCATTTCACCTTGTGAACGAGTATAATAAGGTGATTATCATAAAAAATACCAAAGATTTCGAGTAAATTGGCAATAACCTAGCTCAGTCGAACTGACTGAAGATCTAATTGGCTCGGCAAATGTATGCAACTGGTGCATCCTGTGCGCATTGACATTGCTGCTTGGCTTGGCTTAGCTCCACATAAATACCTGAACGCAGATGACACTGAAATGTCATGCGTAACATGCAAATTTCAAATGCCAAAGCCACATGGTGGTGCGTTGGTCAGGTGAGCCACCGTCGCAGCCACATGCGATGCGCAGTCAAGCGGCAAATGCGTGAAGAGCGCCCCGACGACAACAAGTTCGTAGCTTAAGTCTTTCGCTTGGCGGGGCTATCAGATTTGAATTGCGTCTCATTTATGTTGCGGCCCATTCGATTAATCATGCGTCATCTCTTATGATTGTTATTGCAGACATTGACGAATGCCAAGATCCAGCGATAGCGTCGCGCTGCGTGGAGAATGCCGAGTGCTGTAATCTGCCGGCGCACTTCCTGTGCAAATGCAAGGACGGCTATACGGGCGATGGCGAGGTGCTGTGCACGGATATTGACGAGTGCAGCAATCCGCTGGCCTGTGGCGCCCACGCCCAGTGCATCAATACGCCCGGCAACCACACGTGCGCCTGCCCCGAGGGCTTCGTGGGCAATCCCTATGACGGCTGCCAGGACGTTGATGAGTGCGCATATCCGAACGTGTGCGGACCAGGTGCCATATGTACGAATCTCGAGGGCAGTTATCGCTGCGACTGCCCGCCGGGATACGATGGCGATGGACGCGCCGAACAGGGATGCGCCGATATGGACGAGTGCGCCCGCACGCCCTGCGGACGCAATGCCGATTGCCTGAATACGGATGGCAGTTTCCGCTGCCTGTGCCCCGATGGCTTCAGCGGTGATCCCATGCACGGCTGCGAGGGTGAGTACAACAAGATATAAGATATATAGATATAAATTCGATTCTCATTTTTGACATTTTGCCATCATGTTTTGGTATTTTTGCACTTGTTTCATTTTGGCGAAATACGCACACACAAACATACACACACACACGCATACATGCCACATGCCACATGCCACATAAATGCACCGCAATTTGATTCATTAATACGATTAATGCCTAACACGAACAAACGCCAGCAGATGTCGATGAATGCGCCATTAACAATCCATGCGGTTTGGGTGCTCAATGCGTGAACTTGGGCGGTAGCTTTCAATGTCGTTGTCCATCGGGCTTTGTGCTAGAGCATGATCCGCACGCTGAGTTGCCAATGGCGGCCACACCCACACTACAACTGGGCTATGGCGACGGCGATACACTGATCACACCGGCGCCAACAGCGGGCGCTGGCCTGGCCTGCCTGGACATCGATGAGTGCAATCAGCCGGACGGGGTGGCCAAATGCGGCACCAATGCCAAGTGCATAAACTTTCCCGGCTCTTATCGCTGCCTCTGTCCCAGCGGATTTCAAGGACAGGGCTATTTGCATTGCGAGAGTTAGTATTTGCCTAATTGCATGTTTTGCTTAAAAGTCGGAAAGTTCAATTTACTTCAAAATTGAATATCGACTTGGAGATGGACGCACGACAAGTGACACAAACAGAAAGTAATTAGAGAAGTATAATTAATTGAGAGTTTTTTCCACGTAATCTTAAAAAATACTTAGAAACTAGTGAACATAAATTGAAACAGGGAGTTAAGGGAGTTAAACAAGCGGAATCAAAATCTGTTATTTTCCTGTTTTTCCCAAAAAAAGAAATAATATATTAGACAGTCAATTAGTCAGCACAATAATATAATGTATATACGATAATCGTCTTGTCATACCACTTTCCAAAGTTTTATATCCAAATCCGACTTCACGACATTTGGCAGCTAAAATCATGAATAACTGATAAATAATTAGAAATTTCATTGCAATGAGAAGCAATAACAAAGAGAGTTTTTTACGTCTGTTTCTATTTTTTGTAAAAATGGTATTTAAAATTAGAAAATCAAATGCAAAGTTCGTGTTTATTTTGTGCTTTGTCACGCGTCGATCTCTATTTAAGACTTTAAGTGAGTGTTGAAGCTTTGCTTAAGCTTGCAACAACAACTACGCATGGCTTTTGCAAGCTTTGGCTCTCTGCTCTTTTACCCCTTCTTTTACTCTGTGCTTCCCCTTGCTTGACGCTTTCGGCAGCTTTTGCAGGCTTTGAGAGCTTTTACTCCCGCTTCCTTTGCTACTCAGACAGCTTCCTTCAGTATCTTCCCTGTCCAACAACCTCCCCCCAAACCTGCTCGCCCACTTTCACGCTATGCTTCCACACTTTCCATACTCTTGTATTGTTTGATTTGATTACTAATTTAATTAATTACAATATATTTAACCACCTCCCCCCACCCTCGACTCGAAACGCAAACGCTACAAAACACGTGAATGAACACGCATTGCCTGCCCCCCTCAAATTCAATTGCCCCCCACCCCCCGCACAACGCAACCGTAATCGCAACCGCAATCGCAATCGCAATCGGGCGCAGACATCAACGAATGCCAGGATAATCCGTGCGGCGACAACGCGATATGTACGGACACCATTGGCAGCTTCGTTTGCACGTGCAAACCGGACTACACGGGGGATCCGTTCCGCGGGTGCGTCGACATCGACGAATGCGCCGCGATGGACAAGCCATGCGGACAGCACGCGATCTGCGAGAACACCGTGCCCGGTTACAACTGCAAGTGCCCACAGGGCTACGATGGGAAGCCCGATCCGAAGGCGGGCTGCGAGCCGGTCGACGTGAACATCCTGTGCCGCAGCAACTTCGACTGCACCAACAATGCGGAGTGCATTGAGAACCAGTGCTTCTGCCTGGACGGCTTCGAGCCCATCGGCTCCAGCTGCGTGGACATCGATGAGTGCCGCACGCACGCGGAGGCCTGCGGACCCCACGCCCAGTGCCTGAACACGCCCGGCTCCTACCGCTGCGACTGCGAGGCCGGCTACGTGGGCAGCCCGCCGCGAATGGCCTGCAAGCAGCCCTGCGAGGATGTGCGCTGCGGCGCGCACGCCTACTGCAAGCCGGACCAGAACGAGGCGTACTGCGTCTGCGAGGAGGGCTGGACGTACAATCCCAGCGACGTGGCCGCCGGCTGCGTCGATATCGACGAATGCGATGCACTGCACGGACCCTTCGGCAGCTGCGGCCAGAATGCCACCTGCACCAACACACCGGGCGGCTACGGCTGCGCCTGTCCGCCCGGCTACTCGGGCGACCCGCACAGCAAGTGCCTGGACGTGGACGAGTGCCGTGCGGGCGGCAAATGCGGCGCCGGAGCGGATTGCGTGAATATGCCCGGAGGCGGCTACACCTGCCGCTGCCCGGAGGGCACGCTCGCCGACCCGGATCCCTCGGTGCGCTGCGTGCCCATCGTTAGCTGCGCGACCGACGAGCAGTGCCCCGGCAATGCCGTCTGCGACGAGACCAAGCGCTGCCTCTGCCCGGAGCCCAACATCGGCAACGACTGCCGCCATCCCTGCGAGACGCGCGACTGCGGCGCCCACGCCCAGTGCATGCTGGCCAACGGCCAGGTGCAGTGCCTCTGCGCGGCCGGCTACACGGGCAACGCTGCCCTGCCGGGCGGCTGCAGTGACATCGACGAGTGCCGCGCCAATCCCTGTGCGGCGAACGCTATTTGCAGCAATACCGCGGGCGGCTATCTGTGCCAGTGTCCGGGTGGCTCCACGGGCGATGCCTATCGCGAAGGCTGCGCCACGGCCAAGACGGTTGGCTGCTCCGATTCCAATCCGTGCGCGCTGGGCGAGAGCTGTGTGCAGGATGCGTTCACTGGCAGCAGTGTGTGCATCTGTCGCCAGGGCTACGAGCGCAGCCCGGAGAGCGGCCAGTGCCAGGATCTCGACGAGTGCTCGGCCCAGCGCGCCAAGCCGGCGTGTGGGCTCAACGCGCTGTGCAAGAACCTGCCCGGCAGCTACGAGTGCCGCTGCCCGCAGGGCCACACCGGCAATCCGTTCGTGATGTGCGAGATCTGCAGCAGTGCCGAGTGCCAGTGCCAGGCGCCGTACAAGCTGCTGGGCAACAGCTGCGTGCTGGCCGGCTGCTCCAGCGGCCAGGCGTGCCCGAGCGGCGCCGAGTGCATCTCGATAGCGGGCGGCGTCAGCTACTGCGCCTGCCCCAAGGGCTACCAGACCCAGCCCAACGGCAGCTGCGCGGACGTCAACGAGTGCGAGGAGCGCGCCAGCCAGCTGTGCGCCTACGGCGCCCAGTGCGTCAATCAGCCGGGCGGCTACAGCTGCCACTGCCCCGAGGGCTACCAGGGCGATGCCTACAACGGACTGTGCGCGCCGGCGCAGCGCAAGTGCGCGGCGGACAAGGAGTGCGCCGGCAACGAGAAGTGCATACAGCCGGGCGAGTGTGTGTGCCCGCCGCCGTACTTCCTGGATCCGCAGGATAACAACAAGTGCAAGAGTCCCTGCGAGCGCTTCCCGTGCGGCATCAATGCCAAGTGCACGCCCTCCGATCCGCCGCAGTGCATGTGCGAGGTGGGCTTCAAGGGTGATCCACTGCTGGGCTGCACGGATGAGGACGAGTGCGCCCACCTGCCCTGCGCCTATGGCGCCTACTGTGTCAACAAGAAGGGCGGCTACCAGTGCGTCTGCCCCAAGGGCTTCACCGGCGATCCCTACAAGAGCGGCTGCATCCTCGAGAACGGCGTCCCGAAGAGCACCTGCCTGGGCAACGACGACTGCGCCAGCAACCTGGCCTGCCTGGACGGCAGCTGCCTCAGCCCGTGCGCCAGTCTGCTGTGCGGCTCCAACGCCTACTGCGAGACGGATCAGCATGCGGGCTGGTGCCGCTGTCGCGTTGGCTTCGTCAAGAACGCCGATGGCGACTGCGTGTCCCAGTGCCAGGACGTGATCTGCGGCGAGGGTGCGCTCTGCATACCCACCAGCGACGGACCGACCTGCAAGTGCCCGCAGGGCTACCTGGGCAATCCCTTCCCCGGCGGCAGCTGCAGCACGGATCAGTGCACGGCCTCGAGGCCCTGCGACGAGCGTCAGATCTGCATCAACGGACGCTGCAAGGAGCGGTGCGAGGGCGTCGTCTGCGGCATCGGCGCCACCTGCGACAAGAACAACGGCAAATGCGTCTGCGAGCCCAACTTCGTGGGCAATCCCGATCTGCTCTGCATGCCGCCCATCGAACAGGCCAAATGCTCGCCGGCCTGCGGCGAAAATGCCCACTGCGAGTACGGACTGGGCCAGAGCCGGTGCGCCTGTAAGCCCGGCACCTATGGCAATCCCTACGAGGGCTGCGGCGCCCAGAACAAGAACGTGTGCCAACCGAACAGCTGTGGACCCAACGCCGAGTGCCGCGCGGCCGGCAATCAGATCATCTGCATCTGTCCCCAGGGCTTCAGCGGCAATCCGTACGTGGGCTGCCAGGACGTGGACGAGTGCAGCAGCAAGCCGTGCGGCCTGAATGCCGCCTGCCTCAACACGGCCGGCAGCTTCGAGTGCCTCTGTCTGTCCGGCCACGCCGGCAACCCGTACAGCAGCTGCCAGCCGATCGAGAGCAAGTTCTGCCAGGACGCCAGCCAGTGTCAGTGCAGCGAGCGCGTGGAATGCCCCGACGGCTACAGCTGCCAGGCTGGCCAGTGTAAGAATCTGTGCTCCAACACGGCGTGCGGACCGCGCGCCATTTGCGATGCCGGCAAGTGTCTGTGCCCGCTGGGCTACGTGGGCGATCCACGCGATCTCAGCCAGGGCTGCAGCATACGCGGCCAGTGCGGCAACGATGCCGACTGCCGGCACACGGAGATCTGCTTCCAGCTGGGCAAGGGTCTCCGCAAGTGCGTGGATGCCTGCTCGAAGATACAATGCGGTCCCAATGCGCTTTGCGTCGCCGACGATCATCGCTCCTCGTGCATCTGTGCCGACGGATTCTTCGGCAATCCGAGCAATCTGCAGGTGGGCTGCCAGCCGGAGCGCCAGGTGCCCGACCTGGAGGACAAATGCAAGACGGACAAGGATTGCGAACGGGGCTTCGGGTGCCAATCGGACGCACTGGGCACACGCGAGTGCATCAACCTGTGCTCCAACGTGGTGTGCGGACCCAACGAGCTGTGCAAGATCAACTCCGCCGGACACGCCATTTGCAACTGTGCGGACAGCTTCGTCTGGAATCCAGTCGCCTCATCCTGCGAGAAGCCCTCGCTGCCCGACTGCACCGGCGACGAGAACTGCCCGGACGCCTCCGCCTGCCGCCCCGACGTGCTGGGCGTGCTCAAGTGCGTGGCCATTTGCGATGCCTTCACCTGCCCGGCGAACTCGGTGTGCGTTGCCCGCCAGCACCAGGGGCGCTGCGACTGCCTCAGCGGATATGTGGGCAATCCCAATGACCGCAATGGCTGCCAGCTGGAGCGCAAGCATCAGTGCCGCAGCAACGCCGAGTGCCCCGAGTCGGAGGCGTGCATCAAGGACGAGTCCACGCAGTCGCTGAGCTGCCGCTCCGCCTGCGAGAGCGTCAAGTGCGGACCGAAGGCCGTTTGCCTGACGAACAACCACCAGGCGCAGTGCCAGTGCCCCGCCGGGCCGTACGCGGGCGATCCGTACGATCCGTTCAACGGCTGCCAGAGCGTGCCCTGCGTCTACAACCACGACTGTCCGGCCAACCAGATGTGCAACCGCATGACGCACACCTGCTACGACGTCTGCGACGAGGAGTCCTGCGGCGAGAACGCCATCTGCCTGGCCGAGGATCATCGCGCTGTCTGCCAGTGCCCGCCCGGCTACCGGGGCAATCCCCTGCCCGAGGTCGCGTGCGTCAAGCAGAGCGGCTGTGCGCCGGGCAGCTGCCATCCCACGGCCATATGCGAGGTCACGCCCGAAGGCGCCAGCTGCCGGTGCCCGCCCCTGTTTGTGGGCGAGCCCGAGTCGAGTGCCCGGGGCTGCCGGCCGGACGGCCAGTGCCCCAATGGCGATGCCGACTGCCCGGTGAATACCATCTGCGCCGGCGGACGCTGCCTGAATCCCTGCGACAATGCCTGCGGGGCCAACGCGGACTGCAAGGTGGTCAATCGGAAGCCGGTGTGCAGCTGCCCGCTGCGCTTCCAGCCCGTCGCCGAGTCGGCCAAGAACGGCTGTGCACGCAGTGCGTCCAAGTGTCTCACAGACGTCGACTGCGGCGGGCAGCTGTGCTACAACGGCCAGTGCCGCGTGGCCTGCCGCAACACGCAGGACTGCTCGGATGGAGAGCGCTGCGAGGGAAATGTGTGCGTCGTCGCCTGCCAGGATCACAGCCAGTGCGCCAAGGGCCTGGCCTGCATGGAGGGCCACTGCGCCATCGGCTGTCGCAGCAACAAGGAGTGCAAGCAGGAGCAGTCGTGCATTGGCAACCAGTGCGCGGATCCCTGCCAGTCGAGCACCAGCTGCGGCCCCAACGCGCTCTGCAGCATCGCCCAGCACCGCAGCCAGTGCACCTGCCCCGAGGGCTTCGAGGGCAACCCGACGCCCGAGCAGGGCTGCGTGCGCGTGCCCGCGCCCTGCCTCGCCACCAACCAGTGCCCCAGCGGCCACATGTGCATTGGCAACCAGTGCAACCTGCCCTGCAGCAAGACCTCGGCCTGCGCCGTCGGCGAGCGCTGCTACCAGCAGGTCTGCCGCAAGGTCTGCTACACGAGCAACAACTGTCTGGCCGGCGAGATCTGCAACAGCGACCGCACCTGCCAGCCGGGCTGCGAGTCCGACGCGGACTGTCCGCCCACGGAGCTGTGCTTGAGTGGCAAGTGCAAGTGCGCCGTCGGATTCATTGGCACCCCTTCGGCTGTTCGGACATTGATGAGTGCACGGAGCAGCCCTGCCACGCCAGCGCCAAGTGCGAGAATGTGCCGGGCTCCTATCGCTGCGTGTGTCCCGAGGGCACCGTCGGCGACGGTTACACCCAGCAGGGCTGCGCCCAGCCGCGCCAGTGCCACAAGCACGACGACTGCGCCAACAGCCTCTCCTGCATACACGGCAAGTGCACGGATCCCTGTCTGCACACGGTGTGCGGCGCCAACGCGCATTGCCAGGCGGAGGCGCACCAGTCGCTGTGCAGCTGTCCGGCCGGCTACCTGGGCGATCCCAATGACACTGGCGTCGGTTGCTTCAAGGTGGAGTGCATCGATCACGTGGACTGCGCCAGCGATCGTGCCTGCGACGCGGAAACCAATCGCTGCATCAAACCCTGCGAATTAACCAGCTGCGGCAAGGGCAGCTGCCAGGTGGCCGATCACAGGGCCACTTGCGAGTGCTACGAGGGCTATCAGCTGGTCAGTGGCGTCTGCGAGGATATCAACGAGTGCCTGACGCAGCCCTGCCACAGCACCGCATTCTGCGACAATCTGCCCGGCAGCTTCAGCTGCAAGTGTCCCGAGGGACTCATCGGCGATCCCCTGCAGGCGGGCTGTCGCGATCCCAGCGAGTGTCTCAGCGACGCCGACTGCCCGGCCACGGCCAGCTGCCAGAACGCGCGCTGTCGCAGTCCCTGCGAGCGGCAGGACGCCTGCGGCCTAAATGCCAACTGCCTGGCGCAGTCGCACAGGGCCAGCTGCAGCTGTCCGGCGAACTCGCGCGGCGATCCGCAGGTGGAGTGCGTGCACATCGAGTGCGCCGACAACGGCGACTGCGGCGCTGACAAGGCCTGCCTGGACGCCAAGTGCATTGATCCGTGCTCGCTGCCCAATGCGTGCGGCGCGCTGGCGCGCTGCACCGTCCAGAATCATATTGGCGTGTGTGCCTGCGAGTCGGGCAGTACCGGAGACGCCAAGCAGGGCTGTGTGCTGCTGCAGTACTGCCAGCAGGACGCGCAGTGTCCGCAGGGCAGCATCTGTATGCACGGCATTTGCAATCCACAGTGCAGCAGCAATCGCGATTGCATTTCGGAGCAGCTCTGCCTGCAGAACGTCTGTCAGAGCACCTGCAAGTCGAACAGCACCTGCCCGCAGTTCCAGTTCTGTCAGAACAACATTTGCGCCAAGGAGGTCGACTGCAGCGGCAACAGCGATTGCGGCGAGGATGAAACCTGCCTGGTGGACGCCTATGGACGCGCTCGCTGCGAATCTGTCTGCCTGGGACGCGCCGCCTGCGGACGCAATGCCGAGTGCGTGGCGCGTTCGCATGCGCCCGACTGCATCTGCAAGGAGGGCTTCTTTGGCGACGCGCGCTCCGGCTGCCGCAAGATCGAGTGCAGCAGCGACGAGGACTGCTCCAACGATAAGAGCTGCGACAATCACATGTGCAAGATCGCCTGTCTCATTGGGCAGCCGTGTGGCGAGAATGCGCTCTGCACTACCGAGAACCATCGTCAGGTGTGCCACTGTCAACCCGGGTTCAGTGGCGATCCGCGCGTGCGCTGCGACGTTATCGACTTTTGCAAGGACGCGCCGTGCGGACCCGGCGCCCGTTGTCGCAATTCGCGCGGCTCCTACAAGTGCACATGTCCCCCCGGTCTCGTCGGCGATCCGTACAACGAGGGCTGCCGCAGCTCCGTCGAGTGCGAGACGCATGACGATTGTCCCCCGCATGCCGCCTGCACGAAGACCAACGGTGTGCCCAAGTGCCAAGATGTGTGCGCCCAACTGCAATGTGGCCCCAATGCGGAATGTGTTCCGAAAGGTCATGTGGCCCACTGTGCATGTCGCAATGGCTACGACGGCCAACCCGCCGACCGGCTGGCCGGTTGCAAGCCATTGCCAGTGCCCTGCCAAATCACTAGCGACTGCCCCACCAACACATACTGCTCAGATAGCGTCTGTAAACGTAAGTACTAACACCAAACACCAACCCTAGCACCACCCGAGGGCCAAGGGCCGAGGGCCTAAAACCGACTACCAGACAACTACCAACTAGCCACAAATTTAATTCGCTACTTACTCACTTACCAACTAGCACGAATATTGTGGTTGATGTGAACTGTGCTTCCAGCCAAGAGCTGACTCTTTAAAGATCTGTTTAAAACTCTTGTTAAGCTCTTGGCTGGGGACCCAATGTCACAGAGACTACAAGAGCTGGAACCCAGTGCTACCCGTAGCATAGACTAACTGTTAACTAAGCAACAATCTACACACGCGACAACAACACCACACGTACCAGGCAAGACCGTTACGCCAACCGAAAGCTAGGCAACATAGATTCAATCCATCTTATCTTTGCTAATCCTTTGGCTTCCCCAACAGCTGCCTGCTTGCTGGACACCGAGTGTGGTCCATCGGAGGTGTGCCAGGGCGGTCAATGCTTCGATCCCTGCCAGCAGCCTCAGGCGTGTGGCCAGAATGCCGAGTGCCGGATGCTGAGCCATGTAAAACAGTGCCATTGCCCGGAGGGCTTCACCGGGGATGCGGCCAAGGAGTGTGTTCGCGTCCCGGTGGCTTGCGATGGCGACTGTTCGCCCGGCTACTCCTGCCGCGACTCCATGTGCCTGCCTGTCTGTGGCAACGATCTGGAGTGCGCCTCCAATGAGAAGTGCCTGCGTGGCAACTGCATGCGTAAGTCATCTAGTTCTCCAGCCGCTCCAGTATATTTCATTCCGTGTCATCCCCATCTAGTGACCTGTCGGGTGGACAACGACTGCTTCCTGGGCCACGTGTGCCTGCACAACAAGTGCGTCTACGGCTGTCACGTGGACGATGACTGCAGCGCGTCCGAGTCCTGCCGCAACGATAAATGCGTTAATCCCTGCCTTGAGAATCCCTGCGGACCCAATGCCGTCTGCTCAGTGTCCAACCATCGGGCCAGCTGCAGCTGCCTGGACAACATGGTGCCCAATCCCACGGCTCAGGTGGGCTGCGTGCGCACACCGCCGCTGGAGTGCCACGAGAATCGCGACTGCAGCAATGGCCTGGCCTGCTTTGAGTCCGTCTGCCGTCCGCTCTGCGCCGACGATGCCGGCTGCCTGACCAACGAGCGTTGCCAGCAGGGCGTCTGCAAGCCGCTGTGCCGCCACGACAACGAGTGCGCCAACGGCGAAGTCTGTCTGGGCCTCAACTGCGTCACCGGCTGTCGCTCCGACCCAGGCTGCCCCAACCACTTGGCCTGCATTGGCCAGCAGTGCGTGGATCCCTGCTCGGAGCCCACCGCCTGTGGCACGAACGCCCTCTGCCAGGCCGTCGATCACCGCAAGCAGTGCAGCTGCCCCGAGGGACTCAGCGGCAATGCGAACGTGGCCTGCAAGACGCCACGCACCGCCTGCGGGCGCAACGAGGACTGCGAAGCGAACCAGCTGTGCTATGCGGGCAGTTGCCAGGGCAAGTGCCGCAACGATCAGAACTGCCTCTCGGATGAGCGCTGCATGCGTGGCACGTGCCGCACCGTGTGCAACACGGATGGCGCCTGTGCGCAGGGCCAGATCTGCGAGAATCGCGTCTGCCAGACGGGCTGCCGCAACGATCTGAGCTGCGCCAGCGACGAGGCCTGCGTCAACAAGAAGTGCCAAAATCCGTGCCAAACGCCCGGCCAGTGCGGCCAATGCGCCGACTGCCTGGTTATCAATCACGGCGTCCAATGCCAATGTCCGGCCAACTTCATCGGCGACGGCCTCACCGGCTGCCAGCTGCCGCCCGAGCGCTGTCATCCCGGCTGCGAGTGTGACGAGAGCGGCGCATATTGTGCAGCCAAGTGCGGCCGGTCCGAGGAGTGCAACTGCGGACAGCAGTGCGCCCGTGGCAGGTGCCGCAACAAGTGCGGCGCCAAGCGCCAGTGCCCGCTGGGCCAGCTGTGCGAACGTGGCGCCTGCATTGCGGGCTGCAAGTCGAATGGCGACTGCGCTGCGGATCAGAGCTGCCTGAACGGCAAGTGCGTGGATCCCTGTGCCGATGACAGGGCCTGCGGACGGAATGCGCTCTGCACCGTCTCGGCGCATCGCATGCTCTGCTTATGTCCCGACGGCTACGAGGGCGAGCCCAGCAAGGAGTGTGTCCAGTTCGAGTGTCGCCAGGATGGCGACTGCGAGTCGAGCAAGCGCTGCGATCAGGGCAAGTGTCGCAATCCCTGCTTGGAGTACGGCGCCTGCGGCACCAATGCGCAGTGTCGCGTGGTCAATCGCAAGGCGCAGTGCTCCTGTCCACCGGACTTCTTTGGGAATCCCGCCAGCGAATGCCAGCCACTGGACGGCGGCTGCTCCAACAATCCCTGCGGCGTCAACTCCAAGTGCATTGAGCTGCCCGGCGGCTACGAGTGCGCCTGCATGGATGGCTGCATGGGCGACGCCCACAAGGGTTGCCTGTGCGAGGGCAAGCTGGTAAATGCCTGCCATGAGCAACCCTGCGGCCTGAATGCCGCCTGCCGTGTGCTCAGCAATGAACAGGCCGAGTGCTACTGCCCCGAGGACTTCCCCAACGGCGATGCCTATGTGCAATGTAAGTGACCTCTACCACAGATCAAAAGAGATCAGAGTTGCATTATTCTTTTGCTTTCAGGCTATTTGACACCTCCGCAGGAGGACTGCCGTACTCGTGGATGCGAGGTGGGCGACTGTGTGCGCCAGGGCTACGATTATGTCTGCCAGCAGGGTAAGTGGG
Organism: Drosophila robusta; assembly: GCA_035043565.1. Classification (NCBI taxonomy): domain Eukaryota; kingdom Metazoa; phylum Arthropoda; class Insecta; order Diptera; family Drosophilidae; genus Drosophila; species Drosophila robusta. Next base: position 1,474,829 of record JAWNMW010000583.1, on the reverse strand, counting down.
CCAAGTCTATGTCATTTGAAGTACCTTTAGTAACTAGAGTACAGCTAATGCTAATAATGTTAACCAGCGTTTTTCGCGATTTTATCGTTGGTTTATATACTATATATTTTATTGGAGTAATCAATTATCGTAATCAGTTAGCGTTAATATCGTTTTTCGTTGCCGTTCCTTACAAAATATTTGTTGACAAACATATAACTGGAGTTCAGTTAGTAACAAAATGATATTGTTGTTATAATATGTATTTGGTTTGATCATCTAGCTATGAGTTGTTTATAAAAACTTTAAAACCAGCTAATTTCACTAATTCCACAGCTTTTACAGCTGCCACAACAAATTTAATTCAAAGTTTCAGTGTAGTGTGTGTTTTAATGACGATAAATTAAATTAATTAATAAATTAATTAAATATTTAACAACCTATACACATGTTTCAAGTTTCCAAGTATAAACATTTTGTAATATCAATTCCCCGCGCACAATACACACACACACACAAATACACACGCAAACACAGTTACACAACTCAAATGCAATATTCAAAATAGTTCCTCAAAATACCAAAAAAATAAAATAAAATGAAAAATCCGTTTAGGTTAGCTATAATTTCGATGCACTAGTTTAAAACTGAGTGATAGCTTATAAGAAGTGTTTCCATATGATTTAATTATATATTTAATGACATTCTACCCACAACTGCTAAGATCAACGCATATGAAAGATCATGGAATGTTGCTGTCGCTATCGCGGTTTCCCAATCTGTGCCTAGTATTCATTTATGAAAACCCATTTCTCGCAAAATAACTGCAACAAAACTTAAGTTTGATATTTAAAGCAAATTTTGTTTAACTATACATCAAATACTAAAAACGACATTCAGTGCATTTGACAACACTCGTAATCGTTATTGAGAGTTGACAATCTAGTATCATAAAGCTTCGAAGCTTGCGTTTATCATTTAGCATTCATTCAGCATTCATTCAACTCCTTAGACACACATAATCGTATAATTGGCTTAATGGAGTGTTGCATGTGGCAACACACTCAGCTCTGCGGCATACATTACCTTATGTTTATGAAACCGTTTAACGCACAGATCAGTCGACGAGTTGCTTCATCTCCTAATTAATATCGTATAGTTTAAATAGCGATTGCCGCGATAGCGATATGTAGCCATTAACAACAGCTGAAAGCAGGCACTGAAAGTGCAGAAAGTGTACAACAAACAACAACACTAAATGCAACGCTTACTATTTAAATAATGATAATAATAATTATAAAAAAGACAACAAATCCTAAACACATCCTTGCTACCCACGAAAAACAAAGTATTATCATCTATATCCATGTTCCCGTTAATCCCATCCTGTGACTCCCACGCTCTATCCGCCCGCCCCCAAAACGTACCCCTTTAATATAATCCAACGTTGTTATCCACTATTCTGCTCCCCTGCGCCACTCTGTCGTTTCCCTTCGCTAAAACAACAAACGAACAAATTAAGAAATCTTTTGTTACATTTCTTGAATGAACAAAGTCTCAGATTGGGAACTGTGGACGGGACAATTCTCACACATGGTTCACATATGCTTAAAATCACTTTTTTATTGTCAATTCAAGTGTACCATAGTACTCAATATAAGTCTCATTAAATCGTATGTATAGATAAATTACAACAAAAAGAACTACTACTTTTCAATACATTCCTTAAAGCAAGTCGATCAACACTTGCAATAACCGAATATAAGGCCGTAAATTATGTACAAAGCTCCTAAAATACTAGTACATTTTAAGATCGTATGCTCTGATGCTCCTACCGCCTACCTAGCACACTTTAGCTCGTCTATTGGTTGAAAATCGCTTTAGTACAGATGAAAGTCTTTAAAAAAAGTAAAACAAAACAACAATCCGAAATTTATATAAAAACAACTGTAACTAAATTTGACTAACACTGCAAATATATTTTGGTAAATTTGACTAGTCTTTAAGTTGTATATACAGAAATTTGTATATGTGGTTAATCACATATGTACATATATGCGTATACAAATGTGCCGTGTCTTTGCGGCAGCCCAACTAACCCAAATGGAAAATATAAAACCAACTTGTAAATATTTTTATACCAAATTTATCAATTGTGAATTATGCATAACATAACATATAAAACAAAAACTAGTAAATCTACTTAACGTTCTACCCTAACGTACTTTTCCAAATTGTACTTATCGATTTTTCACTTTTTACTGCTAATACCGCTTTAGTCAAAAGTTGTACATTCTGTACCTATCTGTTTAATATATATCTTTCGTATGCCTACGCCCAAATTTTCTACCTATCTCGCTACTTTCGTCTTGCTCTATATCTTTTAGTCTTACCTTTATCATGCCTAATTCAGTCACCCAATCAATCACCAATAACGTGTCTCTCGTGAGGGCAGAGCGCATGTGTTGGATGTCGTGTAATTTTCACCATTACTCAACAAATATATACAAAATTCGCATTAGACCAAAGAGATCATTGCTAAAAAAATACAAAAAAAAGAACAATAATGTCCATAAATCAAAACGCAATTAATTGGGCAAATCAAGCGCAAGTCTCTCTATCTCTACACCCGTATACACACATTCGATATATAATAATTGGTAATTCATCAAGGATTGTAACTATTGCTCACTCGATCTTATTATTATCCATAAGGCCGCTCGCTCGCTCGCTTGCCTGCTGCTCGAAGACTTATCAAATTCATATCAATCAACCAACAAAAGCAATTAATCTACATACCAAACAAATGCAGCTACCTACTATACAACTATATATACATATATGATAATTTGCAAGCTTATATAGACAACGTGAAATAATGTGAGATGTTCCCTTCACAGTTCTGCAATTTGATGTTGACAACAACTCTGAAAAAGTGTCTACTAAAAACTTTTGCTGCCTGTCCTTAAAACTAACTGCACCAAACTGAACTAAACTCGTAATATAATTTATCTACATTTTGTTTTCTATTTATTTTACGATTTCTTGAGTCCTTTTCTGATCACAATTCGTTAAAGTCCCCAAAATAATTTCTATTTCTATAACAAATCCCGTGCACAATTTCCAAATCCAAAATCAAAACCACAGCAATCCCACTGAAATATTTTCGAACACACACCCCAAACCCCCCACCACATACACAAGTACTCAATACAAAACCAAACCAAATCAAATCAAACCAAAGAAAACCCATCGAAACAACCAATCAACAATGGATAATACTGTTTATATATTGTCTCGTTTAAGTTTTTCTATTTTTGTTTTTAGAAAATTTTAGCTTTAAGTTTCTTATCTGAGCTCCCCACATTTACATCCCATCTTTTCTGTGTACGCCAAGTACCTCCTCCCTCACGCTTCAACCAAAACTTTCTCTCTCGTCTAAATCCAACAAAAAGATGTTTTCAATTTCGCACTCCCGTTTTTACTAAAATGTGTGCCAATTTCAAGAAAACAAGAAGAACAAACAACAAAAAATAGTCAATTTTGTAGGGTATCAATCTATCGTATATGCCACCAAATAGCTGAGTGCACCCCACAAATAACATAGTATAAACAACCAACAACCTGTCTATCTCTCTCTCTCTCTCGTTCTTCGCTGCTGCTGTTACGTTACGTTTTAGACACCGAACAATGCTACTCAGATACGGATTGTCCCAGTGAAAAATCATGCCTCCAAGGACACTGCACCGATCCTTGTACAATGCGTGGCGCGTGTGGCACAAATGCGCTATGTCAAACTGTTCTGCATCGTCCACGCTGCTCCTGTCCCAGCTGTCACATAGGTCGACCCGAGGTCGAGTGCAAGCCGGATCCGAAATGTGTGCCAGAAGACACAGACCCCAAGACAAAGGAGCAAATACCGTGCACCAACGATGCCGAATGTCCAGAGACCTTGCAGTGCGGCCAGTACGGCCAATGCACAGATCCTTGCAACAATCCCCTGTTCATCTGTGAGAGTAACAAAAAGTGTGAGACCCGCCGCCACCAGCCCGTTTGCATATGCAAGTCGGGCTTTATAGTCAATGAGTATGGTGAATTGACGTGTGCTCCGGATAAGCGTGAATGCTATCGCGATGATGACTGTGCCTCGAATATGGCCTGCACGGATGGCAAGTGTCGCAACCCGTGCATAGTGCCACTGGGGCGTGCTCCAGTTTGTGCCGAGAATAAGTCATGTGAGGTACAAGACCACAAGCCGGTATGCATTTGCATGCGCGATTGTCAGCCATCGATATCGATTTGTTTGCGCGATGCTGGCTGTCCGGCTGGCTTAGCCTGTCGCAATTATCAGTGCGTCGATCCGTGCAAATTTGCCACTTGCGCATCCAACTCGCCATGCATTGTCGAGGATCATAAGCCGATATGTAAATTCTGCCCAACTGGATTTATAGCCGATGCCAAATATGGATGTCAAAAAGGTAAAGCACAAACGTACTCTCTCTCACAACTCTGTCAAGTGAAAGTACCTTATGTCTCTGTCTCGTTTATCTCTGTTTCCTGCCTCTCACACGCTCTCACCTTTTGCTAGATCTGTCTTATTGTCTGTTCCCTCACCAAAAAAAACAAAGAAAAACCACACACAATTATTTACCTGGCGAAATATATTGACCGAAGCCAATACCCAAAATTTCTTGCCTTGTCAATTTATTTCCTTATATGTGTAAATGTATATAGAAGTGAGGAATTAACAAACTGTTCTCGTATTAAGCTTTCACCTGACAATATATGGTCTATATAAATCTCTAAACTATAATAAATCTCGAAAGCTAAGCCACGGTCCCAATTATCGAATCAGGTTTATTCGTAATGCCCGTCTAGCTTCAAACCAAAGCTAAAACCAAAGCGCAATAACAAAATAAGAAAAACTGTTATCATAATTATTGATGACCATCCGTGATTATGACTTCCTGATGGAGGACAAATCAACAATAACAGATACAAATACTCGTATACAAATACCAAGCAACTCTTCTGAACATTCACACACGCTCATGCTCACAATGATATTAATTAAATCAATTAATCAAAACGCCTTTTGAAAACTATGAATATCTTAACCCATGACTCTAAATAAACGGTAACTAGATGTAATACTAATGGTATAAAACAACAACATAAATCCAATATGTAGCTAACTAATAGTAAAAAAATATTCGTTTCTAATTTGAATTTATCTAACCGTAAAATAATTTGTACTAAATTTATGTACTGAAAGTTTTTACCACAGTCTCGACTGTACACAAGAAATTTAGTTAAAATCTTCGAACATATTTAGAAATGCCCCAGGTACCCCTGTATATATAGTGCACTTTCCTTCTTTGTTGTAGATATACACCTATCTATTTTATATCGTATTAAATTGTAAATATTTTAACGTATTGTATTTTTTAAATTTTATATTTTTATTTGAAATATGTACAAAAATACTCCACTTCAAAAATTTTAAAACAACCATAAAATCAAAAACAAGCAGCTAAGCCAGGTGGCAACTGTTCCACACACGAAGATTGCCATGATGCACATCAATGCGGTTCGCCTGGTCAATGTTTCGATCCCTGCCACACGCTTTGTGTGGGCTCAATAAAGTGTATCACAAGAGCACATAAGATTACGACATGCATTTGCTCCACGAATTTCACAAATAGTACAACCTTAAAGTGTATACCGACCCAAATAGAACATAGTACTGAATCGGACCTAAATGACACAACTACGGATGCCACAAGCATCAAATATACAGTCATGAATTTGGCAAACCAAACAGAAATGCGTACTCGTTATACCGATATAGAAGCTGAGAGTGAAATTACCAGCTCATACCATAGCACAACAGAGACTTACAAAACCACAAAACAGCTAAGCATTGGAAATACCTTGTCTCCAAAGAATATTTTGCAACAAGATAAAACCACTTCAGAAACTCATACTGAATCGACCACTTTAGAGGGCTTCACTAGCCAGGTTACCACTTCCATTCCTACTTCTGGGGAGACAACATCTCAAAGAACTTCACTAGGTTCAACTGAACCAACTGTCGCTGAAGAACGCACAGTTTCAATTACCTCAACAGAACCCACAACCCATAAAACCCCAATAGCCATACCAACTGAAGGAATATCGGAGACTTCGACTTTACTGCCGATATCTAGAGAAACTACCTCTCCTCCGCAAATGACAGATTATACAACTATAGCCGGACTGACAACAATTCCATCTGAAAGAGTTCCAACATCTGTTACACATGTTCCCTCTGACCATGAAGCTACAACTAGCTCTTTCGCATCGAAAGTAGACTTCACTACCCAGGGTACTACTTCTGTTCCTACATCCGGGGAAACAACATCTCAAAGAACTTCGATTGGTTCAACTGAACCAACTGTCACTGAAGAACGCACTGTTTTAATTACCTCAACAGAACCCACAACCCATAAAACTCCAACAGCCATACCAACTGAAGGAATATCGGAGACTTCGACTTTACTGCCGATATCTAGAGAAACTACCTCTCCTCCGCAAATGACAGATTATACAACTATAGCCGGACTGACAACAATTCCATCTGAAAGAGTTCCAACATCTGTTACACATGTTCCCTCTGACCATGAAGCTACAACTAGCTCTTTCGCATCGAAAGTAGACTTCACTACCCAGGGTACTACTTCTGTTCCTACATCCGGGGAAACAACATCTCAAAGAACTTCGATTGGTTCAACTGAACCAACTGTCGCTGAAGAACGCACAGTTTCAATTACCTCAACAGAACCCACAACCCATAAAACCCCGATAGCCATACCAACTGAAGGAATATCGGAGACTTCGACTTTACTGCCGATATCTAGAGAAACTACCTCTCCTCCGCAAATGACAGATTATACAACTATAGCCGGACTGACAACAATTCCATCTGAAAGAGTTCCAACATCTGTTACACATGTTCCCTCTGACCATGAAGCTACAACTAGCTCTTTCGCATCGAAAGTAGACTTCACTACCCAGGGTACTACTTCTGTTCCTACATCCGGGGAAACAACATCTCAAAGAACTTCTCTTGGTTCAACTGAACCAACTGTCACTGAAGAACGCACTGTTTTAATTACCTCAACAGAACCCACAACCCATAAAACTCCAACAGCCATACCAACTGAAGGAATATCGGAGACTTCGACTTTACTGCCGATATCTAGAGAAACTACCTCTCCTCCGCAAATGACAGATTATACAACTATAGCCGGACTGACAACAATTCCATCTGAAAGAGTTCCAACATCTGTTACACATGTTCCCTCTGACCATGAAGCTACAACTAGCTCTTTCGCATCGAAAGTAGACTTCACTACCCAGGGTACTACTTCTGTTCCTACATCCGGGGAAACAACATCTCAAAGAACTTCGATTGGTTCAACTGAACCAACTGTCGCTGAAGAACGCACAGTTTCAATTACCTCAACAGAACCCACAACCCATAAAACCCCAATAGCCATACCAACTGAAGGAATATCGGAGACTTCGACTTTACTGCCGATATCTAGAGAAACTACCTCTCCTCCGCAAATGACAGATTATACAACTATACCCGGACTGACCACAATTCCATCTGAAAGAGTTCCACCATCTGTTACACATGTTCCCTCTGAACGTGAAACTACAACTTCTCAAAGAACTTCACTTGGTTCTACTGTACCAACTGTCGCTGAAGAACGCACAGTTTCAATTACCTCAACTGAACCCACAACGCATAAAACCCCAACAACCTTACCAACTGAAGGAATATCGGAGACTTCGACTTTACTGCCATTATCTAGAGAAACTACCTCTCCTCCGCAAATGACAGATTATACAACTATACCCGGACTGACAACAATTCCATCTGAAAGAGTTCCACCATCTGTTACACATGTTCCCTCTGACCGTGAAACTACAACTTCTCAAAGAACTTCTCTTGGTTCAACTGAACCAACTGTCGCTGAAGAACGCACAGTTTCAATTACCTCAACAGAACCCACAACCCATAAAACCCCAACAGCCTTACCAACTGAAGGAATAACGGAGACTTCGACTTTACTGCCGATATCTAGAGAAACTACCTCTCCTCCGCAAATGACAGATTATTCAACTATACCCGGACTGACAACAATTCCATCTGAAAGAGTTCCACCATCTGTTACACATGTTCCCTCTGAACGTGAAACTACAACTTCTCAAAGAACTTCGATTGGTTCAACTGAACCAACTGTCGCTGAAGAACGCACAGTTTCAATTACCTCAACAGAACCCACAACCCATAAAACCCCAACAGCCATACCAACTGAAGGAATATTAGAGAGTTCGACTTTTCTGCCGATGTCTAGAGAAACTACCACTCCTCAGCAAATGACAGATTATACAACTATACCCGGACTGACAACAATTCCATCTGAAAGAGTTCCACCATCTGTTACACATGTTCCCTCTGACCATGAAACTACAACTAGCTCTTTCCCATCGAAAGTAGACTTCACTACCCAAGGTATTACTTCTGTTCCTACATCCGGGGAAACAACATCTCAAAGAACTTCTCTTGGTTCAACTGAACCAACTGTCGCTGAAGAACGCACAGTTTCAATTACCTCAACAGAACCCACAACCCATCAAACCCCAACAGCCATACCAACTGAAGGAATATTAGAGAGTTCGACTTTTCTGCCGATATCTAGAGAAACTACCACTCCTCAGCAAATGACAGATTATACAACTATACCCGGACTGACAACAATTCCATCTGAAAGAGTTCCAACATCTGTTACACATGTTCCCTCTGACCATGAAGCTACAACTAGCTCTTTCGCATCGAAAGTAGACTTCACTACCCAGGGTACTACTTCTGTTCCTACATCTGGGGAGACAACATCTCAAAGAACTTCTCTTGGTTCAACTGAACCAACTGTCGCTGAAGAACGCACAGTTTCAATTACCTCAACTGAACCCGCAACCCATAAAACCCCAACAACCTTACCAACTGAAGGAATATCGGAGACTTCGACTTTACTGCCATTATCTAGAGAAACTACCTCTCCTCCGCAAATGACAGATTATACAACTATACCCGGACTGACAACAATTCCATCTGAAAGAGTTCCACCATCTGTTACACATGTTCCCTCTGACCATGAAACTACAACTAGCTCTTTCCCATCGAAAGTAGACTTCACTACCCAAGGTATTACTTCTGTTCCTACATCCGGGGAAACAACATCTCAAAGAACTTCTCTTGGTTCAACTGAACCAACTGTCGCTGAAGAACGCACAGTTTCAATTACCTCAACAGAACCCACAACCCATCAAACCCCAACAGCCATACCAACTGAAGGAATATTAGAGAGTTCGACTTTTCTGCCGATATCTAGAGAAACTACCACTCCTCAGCAAATGACAGATTATACAACTATACCCGGACTGACAACAATTCCATCTGAAAGAGTTTCACCATCTGTTACATATGTTCCCTCTGAACGTGAAACTACAACTTCTCAAAGAACTTCTCTTGGTTCTACTGTACCAACTGTCGCTGAAGAACGCACAGTTTCAATTACCTCAACTGAACCCACAACCCATAAAGCCCCAACAGCCATACCAACTGAAGGAATATCGGAGACTTCGACTTTACCGCCGATATCTAGAGAAACTACCTCTCCTCCGCAAATGACAGATTATTCAACTATACCCGGACTGACAACAATTCCATCTGAAAGAGTTCCACCATCTGTTACACATGTTCCCTCTGACCATGAAACTACAACTAGCTCTTTCCCATCGAAAGTAGACTTCACTACCCAGGGTACTACTTCTGTTCCTACATCTGGGGAGACAACATCTCAAAGAACTTCTCTTGGTTCAACTGAACCAACTGTCGCTGAAGAACGCACAGTTTCAATTACCTCAACTGAACCCACAACCCATAAAACCCCAACAACCTTACCAACTGAAGGAATATCGGAGACTTCGACTTTACTGCCATTATCTAGAGAAACTACCTCTCCTCCGCAAATGACAGATTATACAACTATACCCGGACTGACAACAATTCCATCTCAAAGAGTTCCACCATCTGTTACACATGTTCCCTCTGACCATGAAACTACAACTAGCTCTTTCCCATCGAAAGTAGACTTCACTACCCAAGGTACTACTTCTGTTCCTACATCCGGGGAAACAACATCTCAAAGAACTTCTCTTGGTTCTACTGTACCAACTGTCGCTGAAGAACGCACAGTTTCAATTACCTCAACTGAACCCACAACCCATAAAGCCCCAACAGCCTTACCAACTGAAGGAATATCGGAGACTTCGACTTTACTGCCGATATCTAGAGAAACTACCTCTCCTCCGCAAATGACAGATTATACAACTAAACCCGGACTGACCACAATTCCATCTGAAAGAGTTCCAGCATCTGTTACACATGTTCCCTCTGAACGTGAAACTACAACTTCTCAAAGAACTTCGATTGGTTCAACTGAACCAACTGTCGCTGAAGAACGCACAGTTTCAATTACCTCAACTGAACCCACAACCCATAAAACTCCAACAGCCATACCAACTGAAGGAATATCGGAGACTTCGACTTTACTGCCAATATCTAGAGAAACTACCACTCCTCCGCAAATGACAGATTATACAACTATACCCGGACTGACAACAATTCCATCTGAAAGAGTTCCACCATCTGTTACACATGTTCCCTCTGACCGTGAAACTACAACTAGCTCTTTCCCATCGAAAGTAGACTTCACTACCCAAGGTACTACTTCTGTTCCTACATCCGGGGAAACAACATCTCAAAGAACTTCTCTTGGTTCAACTGAACCAACTGTCGCTGAAGATCGCACAGTTTCAATTACCTCAACTGAACCCACAACCCATAAAACCCCAACAACCTTACCAACTGAAGGAATATCGGAGACTTCGACTTTACTGCCATTATCTAGAGAAACTACCTCTCCTCCGCAAATGACAGATTATACAACTATACCCGGACTGACAACAATTCCATCTGAAAGAGTTCCACCATCTGTTACACATGTTCCCTCTGACCATGAAACTACAACTAGCTCTTTCCCATCGAAAGTAGACTTCACTACCCAAGGTACTACTTCTGTTCCTACATCCGGGGAAACAACATCTCAAAGAACTTCTCTTGGTTCTACTGTACCAACTGTCGCTGAAGAACGCACAGTTTCAATTACCTCAACTGAACCCACAACCCATAAAACTCCAACAGCCATACCAACTGAAGGAATATCGGAGACTTCGACTTTACTGCCAATATCTAGAGAAACTACCTCTCCTCCGCAAATGACAGATTATACAACTATACCCGGACTGACAACAATTCCATCTGAAAGAGTTCCACCATCTGTTACACATGTTCCCTCTGACCGTGAAACTACAACTTCTCAAAGAACTTCTCTTGGTTCAACTGAACCAACTGTCGCTGAAGAACGCACAGTTTCAATTACCTCAACAGAACCCACAACCCATAAAACCCCAACAGCCTTACCAACTGAAGGAATAACGGAGACTTCGACTTTACTGCCATTATCTAGAGAAACTACCTCTCCTCCGCAAATGACAGATTATACAACTATACCCGGACTGACAACAATTCCATCTGAAGGAGTTCCACCATCTGTTACACATGTTCCCTCTGACCGTGAAACTACAACTAGCTCTTTCCCATCGAAAGTAGACTTCACTACCCAAGGTACTACTTCTGTTCCTACATCCGGGGAAACAACATCTCAAAGAACTTCTCTTGGTTCAACTGAACCAACTGTCGCTGAAGAACGCACAGTTTCAATTACCTCAACTGAACCCACAACCCATAAAACCCCAACAACCTTACCAACTGAAGGAATATCGGAGACTTCGACTTTACTGCCATTATCTAGAGAAACTACCTCTCCTCCGCAAATGACAGATTATACAACTATACCCGGACTGACAACAATTCCATCTGAAAGAGTTCCACCATCTGTTACACATGTTCCCTCTGACCGTGAAACTACAACTAGCTCTTTCCCATCGAAAGTAGACTTCACTACCCAAGGTACTACTTCTGTTCCTACATCCGGGGAAACAACATCTCAAAGAACTTCTCTTGGTTCAACTGAACCAACTGTCGCTGAAGAACGCACAGTTTCAATTACCTCAACTGAACCCACAACTCATAAAACCCCAACAACCTTACCAACTGAAGGAATATCGGAGACTTCGACTTTACTGCCATTATCTAGAGAAACTACCTCTCCTCCGCAAATGACAGATTATACAACTATACCCGGACTGACAACAATTCCATCTGAAAGAGTTCCACCATCTGTTACACATGTTCCCTCTGACCGTGAAACTACAACTAGCTCTTTCCCATCGAAAGTAGACTTCACTACCCAAGGTACTACTTCTGTTCCTACATCCGGGGAAACAACATCTCAAAGAACTTCTCTTGGTTCAACTGAACCAACTGTCGCTGAAGAACGCACAGTTTCAATTACCTCAACTGAACCCACAACCCATAAAACCCCAACAACCTTACCAACTGAAGGAATATCGGAGACTTCGACTTTACTGCCAATATCTAGAGAAACTACCTCTCCTCCGCAAATGACAGATTATACAACTATACCCGGACTGACCACAATTCCATCTGAAAGAGTTCCACCATCTGTTACACATGTTCCCTCTGACCGTGAAACTACAACTTCTCAAAGAACTTCTCTTGGTTCAACTGAACCAACTGTCGCTGAAGAACGCACAGTTTCAATTACCTCAACTGAACCCACAACCCATAAAACCCCAACAGCCTTACCAACTGAAGGAATAACGGAGACTTCGACTTTACTGCCGATATCTAGAGAAACTACCTCCCCTCCGCAAATGACAGATTATTCAACTATACCCGGACTGACAACAATTCCATCTGAAGGAGTTCCACCATCTGTTACACATGTTCCCTCTGACCGTGAAACTACAACTAGCTCTTTCCCATCGAAAGTAGACTTCACTACCCAAGGTACTACTTCTGTTCCTACATCCGGGGAAACAACATCTCAAAGAACTTCTCTTGGTTCAACTGAACCAACTGTCGCTGAAGAACGCACAGTTTCAATTACCTCAACTGAACCCACAACCCATAAAACCCCAACAACCTTACCAACTGAAGGAATATCGGAGACTTCGACTTTACTGCCATTATCTAGAGAAACTACCTCTCCTCCGCAAATGACAGATTATACAACTATACCCGGACTGACAACAATTCCATCTGAAAGAGTTCCACCATCTGTTACACATGTTCCCTCTGACCGTGAAACTACAACTAGCTCTTTCCCATCGAAAGTAGACTTCACTACCCAAGGTACTACTTCTGTTCCTACATCCGGGGAAACAACATCTCAAAGAACTTCTCTTGGTTCAACTGAACCAACTGTCGCTGAAGAACGCACAGTTTCAATTACCTCAACTGAACCCACAACCCATAAAACCCCAACAACCTTACCAACTGAAGGAATATCGGAGACTTCGACTTTACTGCCATTATCTAGAGAAACTACCTCTCCTCCGCAAATGACAGATTATACAACTATACCCGGACTGACAACAATTCCATCTGAAAGAGTTCCACCATCTGTTACACATGTTCCCTCTGACCGTGAAACTACAACTAGCTCTTTCCCATCGAAAGTAGACTTCACTACCCAAGGTACTACTTCTGTTCCTACATCCGGGGAAACAACATCTCAAAGAACTTCTCTTGGTTCAACTGAACCAACTGTCGCTGAAGAACGCACAGTTTCAATTACCTCAACTGAACCCACAACCCATAAAACCCCAACAACCTTACCAACTGAAGGAATATCGGAGACTTCGACTTTACTGCCGATATCTCGAGAAACTACCTCTCCTCCGCAAATGACAGATTATACAACTATACCCGGACTGACAACAATTCCATCTGAAAGAGTTTCACCATCTGTTACACATGTTCCCTCTGACCGTGAAACTACAACTTCTCAAATAACTTCTCTTGGTTCAACTGAACCAACTGTCGCTGAAGAACGCACAGTTTCAATTACCTCAACAGAACCCACAACCCATAAAACCCCAACAGCCTTACCAACTGAAGGAATAACGGAGACTTCGACTTTACTGCCGATATCTAGAGAAACTACCTCTCCTCCGCAAATGACAGATTATTCAACTATACCCGGACTGACAACAATTCCATCTGAAAGAGTTCCACCATCTGTTACACATGTTCCCTCTGACCGTGAAACTACAACTAGCTCTTTCCCATCGAAAGTAGACTTCACTACCCAAGGTACTACTTCTGTTCCTACATCCGGGGAAACAACATCTCAAAGAACTTCTCTTGGTTCAACTGAACCAACTGTCGCTGAAGAACGCACAGTTTCAATTACCTCAACTGAACCCACAACCCATAAAACCCCAACAACCTTACCAACTGAAGGAATATCGGAGACTTCGACTTTACTGCCATTATCTAGAGAAACTACCTCTCCTCCGCAAATGACAGATTATACAACTATACCCGGACTGACAACAATTCCATCTGAAAGAGTTCCACCATCTGTTACACATGTTCCCTCTGACCGTGAAACTACAACGAGCTCTTTCCAATCGAAAGTAGACTTCACTACCCAAGGTACTACTTCTGTTCCTACATCTGGGGAGACAACATATCAAAGCACTTCTCTTGGTTCAACTGAACCAACTGTCGCTGAAGAACGCACAGTTTCAATTACCTCAACTGAACCCACAACCCATAAAACCCCAACAACCTTACCAACTGAAGGAATATCGGAGACTTCGACTTTACTGCCATTATCTAGAGAAACTACCTCTCCTCCGCAAATGACAGATTATACAACTATACCCGGACTGACAACAATTCCATCTGAAAGAGTTCCACCATCTGTTACACATGTTCCCTCTGACCATGAAACTACAACTAGCTCTTTCCCATCGAAAGTAGACTTCACTACCCAAGGTACTACTTCTGTTCCTACATCCGGGGAAACAACATCTCAAAGAACTTCTCTTGGTTCTACTGTACCAACTGTCGCTGAAGAACGCACAGTTTCAATTACCTCAACTGAACCCACAACCCATAAAACCCCAACAACCTTACCAACTGAAGGAATATCGGAGACTTCGACTTTACCGCCGATATCTAGAGAAACTACCTCTCCTCCGCAAATGACAGATTATACAACTATACCCGGACTGACCACAATTCCATCTGAAAGAGTTCCACCATCTGTTACACATGTTCCCTCTGACCGTGAAACTACAACTTCTCAAAGAACTTCTCTTGGTTCAACTGAACCAACTGTCGCTGAAGAACGCACAGTTTCAATTACCTCAACAGAACCCACAACCCATAAAACTCCAACAGCCATACCAACTGAAGGAATATCGGAGACTTCGACTTTACCGCCAATATCTAGAGAAACTACCTCTCCTCCGCAAATGACAGATTATACAACTATACCCGGACTGACAACAATTCCATCTGAAAGAGTTCCACCATCTGTTACACATGTTCCCTCTGACCGTGAAACTACAACTAGCTCTTTCCCATCGAAAGTAGACTTCACTACCCAGGGTACTACTTCTGTTCCTACATCTGGGGAGACAACATCTCAAAGAACTTCTCTTGGTTCTACTGTACCAACTGTCGCTGAAGAACGCACAGTTTCAATTACCTCAACTGAACCCACAACCCATAAAACTCCAACAGCCATACCAACTGAAGGAATATCGGAGACTTCGACTTTACTGCCGATATCTAGAGAAACTACCTCTCCTCCGCAAATGACAGATTATACAACTATACCCGGACTGACAACAATTCCATCTGAAAGAGTTCCACCATCTGTTACACATGTTCCCTCTGACCGTGAAACTACAACTAGCTCTTTCCCATCGAAAGTAGACTTCACTACCCATGGTACTACTTCTGTTCCTACATCTGGGGAGACAACATCTCAAAGAACTTCGATTGGTTCAACTGAACCAACTGTCGCTGAAGAACGCACAGTTTCAATTACCTCAACAGAACCCACAACCCATCAAACTCCAACACCCATACCAACTGAAGGAATATCGGAGACTTCGACTTTACCGCCAATATCTAGGAACACTACCACTCCTCAGTCAATTGCAGAGTATACAGTTATGCCCGGACTGACAACAATTCTGTTTGAAAGAGCTCCATCATCTACTACGCAAGTTACCACTCGCTTTGACACTACAACTACCGCATTACAATCGAAGGACGAGGTGTCTTCCTATGGAACCACTTCAGTTTCTACATCTGGAGAAACAACTTTCACTACGCAACGTACTTCTGTTGGTTTCACTGATCCAACTGTCGTTGAAGACACTACAGTAAATCAAAGATCAAGCACAGAATCTATACACAGGCTTACTTCAGTTCCTGATGAGTCCTATGTGACGCGTTATGTGACTTCAACTGAGAGAACTCTGAACACAACGATTCCCGGATTTTTTAATGCTTCAATGGGTTATCCAGGGGAAACGACTTTTCCGAGTGTTATAGCTCTAACAACAATAAAAGTAGGCTTAGAAAAACCGATTCCCACGACGGAAGCTACGCCTAGTTCTTTTGGTGTGCCAAATGTTACAGACATGACGAAGACAGATAAAAACGCCACAGAATTGTTCCCTTTATGTACGATAACAAACGATTGTTCTGACGACGAAATATGTGTGAAAGCAATCTGCATTAGACCCTGCGAATATTACGAGAACCTTTGTAATATTCAGAATTATACAGATTGTCGTACATTGAACCACACCGCTTTGTGCTATTGTGATTCCGCCGCAGATGTAAATAAATCCGGTTGCTCTATTAATGCAGGTAACTAAAGCTGTGTATGTAAATGTTAAGTTTTAATATCGATCCACGTGTTCTTTGTAAAATGAATGAATTACAAAGAACCAAAGGGTTGCGGTTAAAAATTCTATTGGCATCCGTGGCGCCAACTACTTTAATCGCCAATACATCTGGCAATACGTAGAAGCCTACTTCAATTTGATGTCATATTGTCTTCTTCTTCTATTTACGGACTTCTCATCATTCCTTCTCCTACTTGTGCCATTTGTACCAGCCCCACTTATAGGCTGGCACATGCATGTTTTAATTTTTTTTTCGTTCTGTTCCTTGCAATCCAATCCCAGTGTGTTCTGTGTGCCAATATGAAGGGCATCAAAACGCTTCAAACTCTACTGCATTTGTACTTTTTCCCGGCTCTTATCACTGGCTCTTCTGCTGTCATTCGTATATGTATGTATATGCCTGCACCCACCACACCCACCCATCACGAAAACACCACTCGGATTAGTTTTCAAACTTAATGTATGTGTTTACAAATGGAGCAATCAATGTATTCACCAAACTCTGAATGCGAATCAAAAAGAGGTCTCTCTTTAGAGTTTTTGTTCTCCTTCTCGTTCATGTTAGTTGCCTGCTTTTTGTTTGCCTGACTGCCTGCTGCAAGTACGTGTATCATCAAGTCCTATATCATATCACATCATGTTGAATGTCTCTCGATACCTTTTGGAATGTGCTCGTTTGTGCATGTTATATGTCAACGTTATGATCTCATCACTTTTGTGCTATAAATGAAAAAATGTGTTGATTTTTGTTGTATTTAGTACATATGTTTGTTTGTACAAATTAATATACCTAATGTAATTGTGCACATAAGTGTGTACAGTAAGTTTTAGTTATTTGTATATAGTTTAATTAATCAATTGCATGGTTTGCCAGGTGACAGTACTAATTGGTGTTATAGTATGACTTAAGGCTTATTTACAAATGCACTAACCCCATAAACTCGAATCCTTATTGCTTGCTTACCTGCATGTGTATATGTTGTTTTGCGATAGCAACAACAGCTAAATAAAAACTTAACAACATTAAATCTAATGTAGCTATAAGCTTAATAGTATTAAATGTGCTAGTATGTGCCTCAAGTGGCATTATAAGAACAAATAATTGAAATATAATTATGTACTAACAGCATTGAAAGAGTGCAAGAAAAACTACCTATCAAACAGGTTTCTTAAAAAAATAAACACTGATAATATGAACTAAACATATCTAGACGAATGTCAAAACCAAAAATCCTACCTTTTGGGTTAACTAATGCAAACAATTTGCTTACTTTGCCACGCATTCCCAAAACTCAACAACAGAAATCGGTTGTGCCTCAAGCGATGAGTGCCCCACCCAACAGGCATGCGTTAATGCGCTTTGCGTGGATCCCTGCGCTTATGGAAATCACTGCGGTCGCAATGAGGATTGCCGTGTTATTGCCCATCAACCAGTTTGTGCCAGCGGTGAGTTTTTGTCTCAAATTGTAGTGCCAACCAACATTACAATATCAATATTTATGTTTCTCAATTTGTAGGCTGCGAATGTCAGCGCAAATCGGATTGTCGCAATGGTTTCGAGTGTGATGGTTGTAATTGCCGCGACAGTAAGTACAATGTTTTATGGTACAAAATATTCGATTGTTTTATGAACATTATTACAGCAACAGGTCGCACTCCTGGCTGTGAACATTGTCCGCCAGGCGCAAAGTGTGATCCCACAACCGGTGCGTGTATTAAAGGTATGTAAATGTTTTCAATTAATCAGAAATTATGTGGTGCATACATCAATAATCATACGAGGCAAAGCCTAAACACTAACAAGTGTAAATATAATACTGTGTATATATGTGTATTATAAATTAACCACCCTTTACCCGTGTAAATATGTCTCTCTCCCTAGCTAATGTAACAATAACAACTAGTACTACCAAGAAAACCACAGTGAAACCACCAACAACAACAACAACAACACCATCCACAAAAACAACAACAGCTAACCCAAACACTGGCGACGATAAGTTGCCAACCTTAAGCAAGGCTACCACCACTAGCACCACTACCACCACTACCACTAGCACAGAAACGAGCACAGTCATAAGCGCCACTAACAAAACCAGCACGGGTAAGCCCACCACTGAGACCACAACTACCAAGTCTGGGCACACGAAGGGCTACCGCGATGGTGAAAACAATATAACCGATACGCCAACACCGAGGCCCCTGATCACAACGACAACACTGACCAGCAAAGATGGTGGCAGGCGCACAACAACTCCAAAAATGAAAACAACTCGACTTGATACCTCAAATGAGATGCCAGAGACGACAACTATGGCCAGCACAACGCCGTGGCCCACGGAGTTGCCAACTAGAGCAGGCACAACAACGGAAATCGATGATTTAATTACGGTGCCCGCAACAACCTTAGCACCACCGGCGAACACCACCGATATCACAATTATTAACCCTTGTACAGTAGATACTAACTGTGCTCCTAACGAGCTCTGTAAGCTGGGGCGTTGCCAAAAAAAAGGTATACACATTTGTCTATACAGTTGGCTATGCTGTCACTTTTGGTACCCAAAATGTTGTAATGCTCGGTCTTTTTCTGATTCTGTTGTATGGAATCCTCTTGTAAATAAATATAACTGTTTTCCAATAATTCTGCACACATATATAAGTACCAAAGTGACAAGTGTGCATTACACATTCCCAAAATGTACAATATATTATATTAAATTTGACAATGAAGAATGTAAACTACAACGACTATATATCCTTGCAGACATATAATACAAAAATCAGTTAAAAGTTATTTCTAACAAATCTTTTGCAATCGTATGGTAGCAATGTTTAAAGCAGCCCGATGCTGTTGCAGTTAAATCAAGTTATACATAAGCAATAATTTGCAATATGGGCAAACGTTTTTATAACAGATTTGTGCAATAAAAATAAATATAATTCTACCAGTTTCGATATTCTTATATATCAGCATACTTTATTTTTACTGTTTCATTATTTTATTATTCTGCTCCAATACTTCCATATATAGTTTACGATGCTGAAATCTCGAATTAATAATTGTTTAAAGAGTCTGCAAGGGTATAAATTAAGTTTACATTCTGTACATCATTTAACGACTACATGGCTATTATATACCTTGTACATATGAAAACCCTCTGATTTATAAGCCTAATATATTTACATTGCAAACATAAGTTAATTCATCAACTTTATTAATATAATTGCTAACTAACATAATAATTTCTAACAAGTAGAACCATCCGGCACACCTAAAACACCCGAACCGTGCCAATCGAACAATGATTGTATTGAGAGCGAGGCCTGTTACATGGGTTTGTGTCACGATCCGTGCGAATTTGCCAAAATTTGTGCTTCAAGTGCCAAGTGTACGGCAAAGAGTCATCGGCCCATATGCAGCTGTCCACAGGGTCATGAGGGCAATCCAATGGTTAAGTGTGTGCCCACGCAAACGTCAAGTAAGCAACTAATCAATTAATCAATATTTGCATCAAATACATCCAATTTAATACAACTAAGACTGGCGTTTGGGGAATTTGGGAAAAAGCTATTAAAGTCAATTACTTTTATCGTGTATCATTTCTTCCTCAGTCGAATGTTCGGACAACTCTGACTGCGGAGTTACGGAAGCCTGCATAAACGAGCGTTGCCAGCATCCGTGCGATGTGCATGATCCGTGTGCCCAGAATGCGGTTTGTATCAATGCCAATCATGCGGCCGATTGCAGCTGCGTGGATGGTTATCAGGGCAACGGTTTCGTTGGTTGCCAGCCAGGTTAGTAAACTGTTATAGCCAACACATGTTGCACTTCGCTATCCTCAAATTATCCCGTGCTAATGTGACACAAAATATTTCAATTCCCAAAATGTCTTTCTCTCTTTCATACACTGTAAAAAACCCCGTACACCTGTCAACACATGTATAAAATTTGTACCGCCCCGACACACGTACAACAACAAACAACAACATCACGAATCGAATTATAAATACACGAAACAAATCGCACCGTAACCCTAACTCAAACCATAGCACGCACCCACGTTTGCCAATACAACGAGGATTGTCCACCCAATAAGCTATGCGATCGCTTAAATCGCCGCTGCATTAATCCTTGCCAAGAGGATTCTTGCGGCGAGAACGCCGAATGCGTGCCCGTCAACCATGGCATCGACTGTCGCTGCCTGCCCGGCTACCTGGGCAATGCCTACGTCTTATGCCAACAATCCCTGGGCTGTCGCGCCGATTCCGAGTGTGACGCCAGTCAGGCATGCATCAACGGCAAGTGCACATCGCCTTGCCAGTGTGGTGCCTTTGCCCTCTGTGATGTCATCAACCATCGCGGCGTGTGCAAGTGCCCACCTGGCTACAATGGTAACCCAGAGGTGGGTTGCAGCCCACCACAAAATCCTTGCGATCCGAACCCTTGCGGCCTGAACGCGCAGTGTGAGCTGGACAATGGAAATCCCATATGCTTCTGTCCCAAAGGACTCACTGGCAATCCATTCAAAAACTGCAGTAAGTATTTTTTGTGTTTCATTAATTTCAAATAAGTGCTAAACACGACGCAATCGCAGTACCCGAGGGTGATGAATGCACACCCAATCCGTGTGGTCCTAACTCTGGCTGCCGACGCGTCAATGGTGCTCCGGTTTGCTTCTGTTTGCCTGAATACGAGGGCCAACCTCCGCTCATCGCTTGTGAACTGCCCTCAAATCCGTGCGAGCCTTCCCCTTGTGGTCCTAACACACAATGTGCGGTGCTGAGTAATGGATTCTCGAAGTGTACCTGCCTGCCCGGCTATGTGGAGAGTCCCAACACCATTCGCGGTTGCGTGGAGCCAATCAATCCCTGCGAACCCAATCCTTGCGGCACTGGTGCCATCTGCGACTCATCCCGCCAGCCGGTTTGCTACTGTCCGGACAATAAGATAGGAAATCCCTTCAGAATATGCGAAAAGCCAGCAGTTTCCATTGAACTGTGCCAGCCTGGTCCATGTGGTCGTAATGCCGACTGCTATGTGGCCGGTAATCGTGAGGAATGCTACTGCCGTTCAGGCTTTGTTGGAGATGCCTACCAGGGCTGCCGGGAGCCCAGCCGTACTGTTTGTGATCCCAATCCCTGCGGGCCTAATGCCAACTGCATTGTTGCCGGTGATGGTCAGACCGCCTGCGTCTGCCCCGAAGGCCTGTCCGGCGATCCAACCTCCCTTGTCGGCTGCCATGGTTACGAATGTCAAGTGGATGCCGACTGTCCGCAGAGCAAGGCTTGCATGGGCTTCCGCTGCTATGATCCTTGCCCCGGCGCCTGTGGCCACGGAGCCAACTGCCGTGTGGAACAACATCATCCGGTTTGCTCTTGCAATGCTGGCCTAACTGGCAATCCTGGCGTGCGCTGCGTTGCGCTGGACCTACCCAAGGCCAACCCATGTGTTCCTAGTCCGTGTGGTCTGAACAGCGAGTGCAAATTGTTGAATAACCGTGCTGTTTGTTCATGCCTACCCGGATACCTGGGCGATCCTCAGTCCGGCTGCCAGCCGGAATGCGACATCAATTCAGACTGCGGAGAATCACTATCCTGTATAAATCACAAGTGCGTGGATCCTTGTGCAGGCACCATCTGTGGCATCAATGCCATTTGTAATGTGCGACAGCATACGCCAGTTTGCCATTGCCTTGATGGATTTGCTGGAGATGCCTTCCTGCAGTGCGTGCCCGTTGGCATTTTAAAGAACGTTTCACGTGATCCGTGTGCTCCGTCGCCGTGCGGACCAAATGATGTGTGCTCCGTCTTTGGCGATGGTGTGGCGCTGTGTGATCCTTGCTTTGGACCAAATGCCCAGCAAAATCCCCGCTGCCGACCGGAATGTATTGCCAACTCGGATTGTCCCTTCGACCGCGCCTGTTTGGGTCAACGCTGTTTGGATCCCTGTCCCGGTTCTTGTGGACGAAACGCCATTTGCAATGTGTACGAGCACAACCCAGTTTGTGCCTGCCCCACCGGACTTTATGGTAATCCCTACGAACAATGCGCTCCACCCTCGCCAATTGTGCCAACGCCTTCGGCCAGCTGTGCCAAGCTGCAGTGCGGATCCAATGCCGACTGCAAACGTCAAAGTGGTGGTCTGGCCTGCGTCTGTCGCAAGGGTTACTTTGGCAATCCCTACCTTGGCTGTCGCCCAGAGTGTGTGCTCAACAGTGACTGCTCTGCGGACCGATCTTGTGTAAATTCCAAGTGCGTGGATGTTTGTGTCGGCGTGTGTGGCATCAACGCCGTATGTCGTGTCGTCAACCATGCACCAGTTTGTGTGTGCGCCGAAGGATACAGTGGTGATGCCTTCCTGGCCTGCAATCCCTATTACTTGCCGCCAGTTACGCCACCCACCGACCGTCGCAATCCTTGCGAACCATCACCATGTGGTCCAAACTCGCGTTGCTTGGCTTCCGCCGATGGATATGCCGCTTGCTCCTGTCTACCTAACTTTAAGGGTGCACCACCAGTTTGCCAGCCAGAGTGCGTGGTGAGCTCGGAGTGCGCGCCCAGTCAGGCGTGCATTAATCAACGCTGCGCGGATCCTTGCCCAGGAACTTGCGGCATCGGTGCGCGCTGTGAGGTTCTAAATCACAATCCGATTTGCTCGTGTGAAACCTACTTTGAGGGTGATCCATTCGTGGCCTGCTCGCGTGTTCCTGAACCACCTCCAGATGGCAAATCGCCATCAAATCCATGCGTGCCATCGCCCTGCGGCCCCAACTCTATATGCCAGATTAAGCAAAACCGACCAGTGTGCTCCTGCGTTGCCAACTATATAGGCAGTCCCCCATACTGCCGACCCGAGTGCACGCTGAGTAGTGAATGTCCTTCCGACAAGGCCTGCATTCAGGAGAAATGTCAGAATCCTTGCGCCAACACTTGTGGACACAACGCCCGCTGTACGGTCGTTGCACACTCAGCTCATTGCAGCTGCGATGCGGGATACGAGGGCGACGCGTTTGTGGGCTGCTCAAAGGTCATAGAACAGAGTAAGTTAAAAGCTTAATTAATATTGCGTTTATGGATTTAACTTAATCAATTCACCACAGAGCCCCACGATCACATCAATCCCTGCTATCCGAGTCCCTGCGCTGAGAATGCGGTCTGTACACCGCATAATGACGCTGCCCGGTGCAGCTGCATTGAGCCCTACTTTGGAGATCCCTACAGAACCGGCTGTCGTCCAGAATGCATTTACAACTCAGAGTGTCCATCGTCACTGGCCTGCATTAAACAACACTGCCGCAATCCCTGTACAGGCGCCTGTGGCTCAAATGCCGAGTGCGCCGTGGTCAACCATTTGCCCACTTGCAGTTGTACGCGTGGTTTTGAAGGTGATCCGTTCGTGGGCTGCAAACGTACGTCCATTGGACCTATCAGCGTATGTGAGCCGAATCCGTGCGGACCTAACAGCATATGCCGTACAGTGGAGGGTCATCCAACGTGCAGCTGCCAAGTGGGCTATTTTGGTGCACCACCTACATGCCGGCCAGAGTGTGTAGTCAGCTCGGAGTGTGCTCAGCATTTGGCATGTATCAATCAAAAGTGCGCCGATCCTTGCAGCGGCACATGTGGTTTCAATGCCAAGTGCCACGTCAACAATCACAATCCCATCTGCACCTGCCCCAAGGAATATGTGGGAGACCCGTTCGAACAATGTGTGCCAAGCCGTAAGTACCGCTTATGAAACCACCAAATAGAGTCTAAGTCAACTTTTGTATCAATTCTCAGCACGTGAACCACCCGCGCTCAATCCTTGCCTGCCTAATCCTTGCGGACCAAATGCGCAGTGTCGCGATGTAAACAATCGCGCCGAGTGCTCTTGTTCGGCTGGCATGTTTGGGGCGCCGCC
This sequence comes from Drosophila robusta, assembly GCA_035043565.1. NCBI lineage: Eukaryota > Metazoa > Arthropoda > Insecta > Diptera > Drosophilidae > Drosophila > Drosophila robusta. Next base: position 1,449,904 of record JAWNMW010000583.1, on the reverse strand, counting down.
CAACTGTCGACCCGAGTGCGTTATTAACCAGGACTGTCCCTCTAATCGCGCCTGCATACGACAGCGCTGCGAGGATCCTTGCATCGGCACTTGTGGCTTCAATGCACTGTGCACCACACAGAATCATCAGCCCAAGTGTAGTTGCCTCGACGGGTACGAGGGCGATCCCTACACCGGTTGCAACATGCATCAAAGTGAGTACACTTTTTCCGATTGTTTGCTTCGAAGCGCTCGATCGCTTTACAGTGATCCAAGTCAAGCGCCCCTCTGCCTTCTTAATGTTATATGTTCTTTTCAGTGGTGTTATAGACTTAAGGGGTTTATGGTTCTCATTTCACGCATGTTCTTTGTATTGCATCAGTCTATCATACACCTGTACCCTGTACCCATGAAAATGTATATGAAGTCAATCACTATGTCCGCTTAAGTGTTGATATAACCGAGTCCATACCAAGGACTATATAATACATTTATATATATATTTATATTTTCATACAACATTAAATGAAATGCAGAAATTGTAATATATATAAAGTCGGAGTCAGAAGAAAACAGCACGGTTATATACGCATGCGTATTTCAAACATGGGTACAGGGTACTGCATAGTCGAACACTCGACTAATATATCACTTGTTTCCTATGTAAATACTTAGTGTGTAAGCCTTTTTTGTATACTATATCTATATCTATATTTTATTGTATGCATCATCCGCCTGCTTGCTATTTCCATGCCCATGTCCATAAATGTATCTCAGTCGTGGTGCCTGACGTCCCCGCTGATCCATGCTACCCATCGCCATGTGGTGCAAATGCTATTTGTCGCGAACGTAACGGTGCTGGCTCATGTAGCTGCATTCAGAACTTTTTCGGTGATCCATACATTAACTGCCGACCCGAATGTGTGCAGAACAGCGACTGTCCCAGTAGCAAGGCCTGCATCAATATGAAGTGTCGCGATCCCTGCGCCAATGCGTGTGGCTTTAATGCGGTCTGTCGCGTTGCTCATCATCAGCCCGTGTGCAGTTGTGAGACAGGTTTCACGGGGAATCCGCTGCGAGCCTGTACGGAGATACCCACAAGTATGCCGCCAAAAAATAAATTGTTTAGAGCCTCTTAAATGATGATTCCCAACGTCTGCTCTTAGATATGTACTTGCCACTGCCCAAAGATCCATGCCGACCCTCGCCCTGCGGCCTCTTTAGCACTTGTCATGTAGTTGGGAGCCGTCCAGTCTGCGCTTGTTTGCCAGACTACTTGGGCAGTCCACCCAACTGCAAGCCAGAGTGCCTGACAAGTGCAGAGTGCGCCTCAGATAAGGCCTGCATCAATCAGAGATGTCGCGATCCCTGTCCTGGCACCTGTGGTTATAACGCGCGCTGTCGCACCACCAACCATTCCCCCATCTGCAGTTGCTATGATGGTTACACTGGAGACCCATTCCATCAGTGCCTGCCCGAACGAAGTAGGTCCCCCATTGTCCCCTCTGCCAAAGACTACGTATTAAAAAATATAAACATTGCCATGCTTGTAGAGCCAACGCCTGTACCAGATCCCATTCAACCGGTTAACCCATGCGTGCCCTCACCTTGCGGCCCCAACTCGCAGTGCCAAGCCGCAAGTAGCGGCGCCGTCTGCGCCTGCCTCAATAACTATATAGGACGGCCGCCTGCGTGCCGCCCCGAATGCAGCATCAACTCCGAGTGCCCGGCCCGCATGGCCTGCATGAATGCACGTTGCGCTGATCCCTGCATTGGCTCCTGCGGCAACAACGCCCTCTGCCATGTCAGCTTCCATGCGCCCGTGTGCATGTGCCAGCCTGGCTACTCTGGGGATCCATTCTCCGGTTGCTACAAGATCTTGGAAAGTACGTCCCATTCCTTATGCACTATTTCCCCGCTCTGTTTGTGTGTTTGCACTTAAACCTGTCATCTGTTAACCACACAGCACCCGTAGAAACTACACAGCCCTGTCGTCCCAGCCCATGTGGCCTGAACGCTCTATGTGAGGAGCGCAATCGCGCCGCGGCCTGCAAATGCTTGCCCGAATACTTTGGCGATCCGTACGTGGAATGCCGACCTGAGTGTGTCATCAACTCGGATTGCCACAAATCACGCGCCTGTGTCAACCAAAAGTGTGTCGATCCATGTCCGGGCATGTGCGGCCATAGTGCCCTGTGCGCTGTATTTAATCATGCGCCCAACTGTGAATGCCTACCGGGTTATACTGGAAATCCCATCGTGGGTTGTCATCTAGTGCCTGAAACGCCGCGCTGTAAGACTCTGACCAAATACAATAGGCTCGCGTACAGAACAACCCTAATTAATAGCACACTCTTCAACGTGTCTAGATCCCGATCCCATTGTGCCTGAAAATCCATGCCAACCCTCACCGTGCGGTCTATATAGCAACTGCCGCGCACTGAACGGTCATGCAGTCTGCTCGTGCGTGCCCAATTATGTGGGCGCTCCACCTAACTGCCGGCCCGAATGCATGAGCAGCTCGGAGTGCAGTCAGGACAAGTCGTGCATCAACGAGCGCTGCAAAGATCCCTGTCCCGGTACATGCGGCAATAATGCACTTTGTCGCGTCGTCAATCACAATCCCATTTGCTCCTGCAGCCCTGGCTACAGTGGTGATCCCTTCGTACGCTGTTTACCCCAAGAGAGTAAGAAAACATCGTAGCATCCCATCATCAAATGAAAGCTGGCCCTGGCTCACTTTCCTCATTTCATGCCATGACCAGAATCACATATATCACCCATACTATATATATCTAAATATCTTTCTCTTTTATATGTACAATATTATTTGGCTTTTTTGGTGCATGCTGTTGTCATATTTGGTGTATTGGTAAATGTAGAACGCCCCATCGTAAACGATCGCATAGATCCATGTATCCCTTCGCCATGTGGACCAAACTCACAGTGTAGGGTGTCGGCGGCTAATGAGCAGCCCGTGTGCTCATGCTTGCAACATTATGTGGGTAGGGCGCCAAATTGTCGGCCAGAGTGCACCTCAAACTCCGAGTGTGCTGGCAACTTGGCCTGCATCAATCTGCGCTGTCAGGATCCCTGCGTGGGCACCTGCGGCATTCAGACCACCTGCCTTGTAAATAATCATAGACCAATCTGCCGTTGCCTTGATGGTTATGCAGGCGATCCATTCTCAGAATGTAGTCCTCAAAGTAAGCGTTAAACGCTCAGTACACCGATCAATTTCCCACGGCCCCTTTATTAAACCTGTAACTCTTCCCAGTTATTGTGCCGCCCGAAATTGCCGAGCCCTGCAATCCCAGTCCTTGTGGTGCCAATGCCCTTTGCAAGGAACGCAATGGCGTTGGCTCCTGCACTTGCTTGCCCGAATACAATGGAGACCCGTACACAGAGTGCCGCCCGGAATGTGTGCTGAACAGTGACTGCTCAAAGAATCGCGCCTGCCTTAACAACAAGTGCCGCGATCCATGTCCAGGCGTCTGCGGCGTTGCCGCTGAGTGTCATGTGATCAACCACTCGCCCAGCTGTAGTTGTCCTTCCGGTTATACGGGCAATCCCTCACAGTACTGCCGCGAAATACCAAAATGTAGAGTATCCCATTAATCCTAAAGCCTTCAAAGAGATCAGTTCAGTAATATTTAACATAATTTTGTAGTGGCGCCCCCCGTACAACCATGTCAACCTTCACCGTGTGGTCCATATAGCCAGTGCCGCGAGGTGAATGGTCATGCGGTCTGCTCGTGCATTGCCAACTATATTGGTGCACCGCCAGCTTGTCGTCCCGAGTGCTCGGTTAGCTCCGAGTGCGCGCAAGACAAGGCGTGCATGAATCTGCGCTGTGTAGACCCATGCCCAGGCACCTGCGGTAACGAAGCCGTCTGCAAGGTGACCAATCACAATCCCATTTGCTCCTGCCCACCTGGCTATAGTGGGGATCCGTTCATACGCTGTGCACCCTGGCAGCAAGAGCCCGAAACTCCCAAATCCAATGAGAATCCATGCGTGCCAAGTCCGTGTGGCCCCAACTCGCAATGTCGCGTGGTTGGCGAAACGGGTGTCTGCTCCTGCCTCCCCAACTATATTGGACGTGCACCAAATTGTCGCCCCGAATGCACACAAAACTCTGAATGTCCCGCTAACTTGGCCTGTATCAACGAGCGTTGCAAAGATCCCTGTCCCGGCTCTTGCGGCTTTAATGCCTACTGCAATGTGGTGAATCACTCACCAGTCTGCACTTGCGACAGCGGCTACTCTGGCGATCCATTTGCTGGCTGCAATCCGCAACGTAAGCCCCTAACTTGTTCGCCTACCCTCCCTGAGATAAGATCTAATCGCTTATCTGCTGTGTGCGCCCTTTAGATATCGACGTGCCCGAAGAACGGTTGACACCCTGCATACCTTCGCCCTGCGGCCCGAATGCCGAGTGCCGGGAACGCAATGGCGCCGGCTCCTGCACCTGCTTGCCCGAATATTTCGGCGATCCGTACAGCGGCTGCCGCCCGGAGTGTGTGGTGAACAGTGACTGCCCACGCGACAGATCCTGTATCAACCAGAAATGTGCGGACCCTTGTCCGGGCGTTTGTGGCTTGAATGCGGAGTGTCGCGTGTCTAATCACTTGCCCAGCTGCCACTGCCTGGCCGGCTACACTGGAAATCCATCGAGTGCGTGTCGCGAAATACCTCAGCTGCCCGAACCACGTAGGTTTCGCAACCAATCAAGCTTCTGGCACGCAACTGACCGCCTTACCCTTTACCATTCCTAGCTATTATCAATGAGAATCCCTGTGTGCCCTCACCCTGCGGCCCGTATAGTCAATGTCGCGAGATAAACAATCATGCCGTTTGCTCCTGTCAGCCCAGTTTTGTTGGCTCAGCACCGAACTGTAGGCCCGAGTGCATTGTTAGCTCGGACTGCGCACAAGATCTGAACTGTCAGAACCAGAAATGCGTAGATCCATGCCCGGGCACTTGCGGTATTGAGGCCCGTTGCCAGGTCATTAACCACTATCCTGCATGTTCCTGTGCCCCAGGCTACACTGGAGATCCCTTCAACCGATGCACTCGAATTCTATGTAAGCATGAGTAGTCCAAACTAATGCTCAAGCTACTTGGACAGCGTAGGATAGAGTTGTGATCATTTTATAATCCTGTCCAGCTGGCTTTGGCTTTCTGTTTCTTTCCTGCATGTATATAAATCCTTCACCCTAATGTTCTTTATTTTTTCTACTTTATGTTTTGATTTTATGTACACTCTACCAATTATTCTACACTATCCGAACTTCCCAACTGTACTATGTATATGTGTATGTGTAAATGTGTTTGTGTATCCAACTACTTCAACTATCTGGCATGTTTGACTTGGCTTGGCTATGTAGTGGAACAAACACCCAAAGAATCTGGTAATCCCTGTGTGCCCTCACCCTGCGGACCCAACTCCAAATGCGTCGATATACGCGGTTCGCCTGCATGCTCCTGCCTGCCCGACTATCTCGGACGGCCACCCAACTGCCGACCCGAATGCATGACAAGTCCCGACTGTCCAGCCAACTTGGCCTGTGTTAACCAGCGCTGCGCTAATCCATGTATCGGTGCATGCGGAATACACTCACTGTGTACCGTAATCAAGCACAATCCGAACTGTCAGTGCGAGCCTGGTTACACCGGAGATCCTTTCTCCGGCTGTACTATTATACATCAAAGTAAAAATCACTGTAGTCTATATCTGTCTACTGCCAAATCTAACATATTTGCATTCTTTCCTCCCCGTGCTTCTTCGTTTACCACAGTGACCCCAACGGAAGCTCCACGTAATCCGTGCAATCCGAGCCCGTGCGGTGCCAATGCCATCTGTCGCGAACGCGATGGTGCGGGCTCTTGCGCCTGCTTACCGGAGTACTTTGGTGATCCGTACAGCGGCTGTCGACCGGAGTGTGTACAAAATGCCGACTGCGATCGCTCACGTGCCTGCACCAACAACAAGTGCCAGGACCCCTGCCCCGGAGCCTGTGGTATTAATGCCGAATGTCGGGTTCTGAACCATGCACCCAACTGCATGTGCTTCGAAGGTTACTCGGGAGATCCGCATCGCTCGTGCGCTATTATTGAGGTCGTGACACGCCGTCCGGAAAATCCCTGTCAGCCTTCACCATGTGGACCCAATAGCCAGTGCCATGACACTAACAGCCATGCGGTGTGCAGCTGCCTGGAGGGCTATATTGGAGCACCACCCAGCTGCAAACCGGAATGTGTTGTCAGCTCGGAGTGTGCACAGAATCGTGCCTGCATTAATCAGAAATGCGCGGATCCTTGCCGCGGCGCTTGCGGAGATAATGCTAAGTGCCAAGTAGTTAACCACAATCCCATCTGCAGCTGCGTGCCAGGCATGACCGGTGATCCCATTTCGGGCTGTGTCCAGGATGTCGGCAAGAGCACCGAGAACCCATGCGTACCCTCACCTTGTGGCCCGAACTCAATTTGCCGCGAGATTGGACAGCAGGCTGCTTGCTCCTGCCAGGCCAACTACATTGGACGTCCGCCCAGCTGTCGACCAGAGTGTACCAACAACGACGAGTGCCAGAATCACTTATCCTGCCAACAGGAGCGCTGCGTTGATCCTTGTCCCGGCTCATGTGGCAGCAACGCCATCTGCCAGGTTGTTCAGCACAATGCGGTTTGCTCCTGTGCCGATGGTTACGAGGGCGATCCGCTTTTCGGATGCCAGCTCATGACACCAGTGCTGGCCACGCAACCGCCCACATCACCGTGCGAGCCCTCACCCTGTGGTCCGCACGCTGAGTGCCGAGAACACAACGGTGCCGGTGCCTGCTATTGCCACGACGGCTTTGAGGGCAACCCCTATGATGCTCAGCGCGGTTGCCGTCGCGAGTGCGAGACAAACGACGAGTGCAGTCCAGCGCAGGCTTGTGTGCGTTTCAAGTGCATTGATCCGTGCGCCAATATGTGTGGCGAGTTTGCGATCTGTACGGTCGACAACCATGTACCCACCTGCAATTGCCCGGCGGGCTACAGCGGTGATCCATTCTTTAGCTGTCGACCCGTGCCGGTCACACCGCCGCCGCCTGTGAATCCCTGCGTGCCGTCTCCTTGCGGCCCGAACAGCAACTGTCGCAGCATCAACAATCAAGCGGTTTGCTCCTGCCAATCGGGCTTTGTCAACCAGCCACCTAACTGCCGTCCCGAGTGCGTTGTCAGCGCTGAGTGCGCTCCAGAGCGAGCCTGCGTGAACAACAAGTGCGTGGATCCCTGCCTGCATACGTGTGGCATACGTGCCATGTGCAGCACCAAGAACCACAGCCCCATTTGCACATGCCCGCGCGGAATGACTGGCGATCCATTTGTGCAATGTTCCAAAATACGTAAGTAGTCAAATAGTTATATACAATTAATTAGGCCTAATTTATACCGCTGGATATTAACAGCGATTACTCACGATGTGACCACACCCGAACCACCGCCACCTTCGTGCGTGCCATCACCATGTGGCCCCAATTCCAAGTGCCAAATTGTCGGCGGTAGTCCAGCGTGCTCTTGCCTGCAGGACTTCATTGGTGCACCACCGCGGTGCCGACCGGAGTGCGTCCTCAACTCGGAATGTGGACCCACCGAGGCATGTATTAATCAAAAGTGTCGCGATCCTTGCCCTGGCTCCTGTGGCTTTGAGGCCAAGTGCCACGTGCTCAACCATCTGCCAATTTGCAACTGCATCGAAGGCTTCACTGGTGATCCATTTGTACGCTGCAGCAAGCTTCCAGAGGTTAAGGTCGTAACACGTCCCGATGACCCATGTAGTCCTAATCCATGCGGACCGAATGCTGACTGCTTTGGCGGTGAGTGTCGCTGTCAAAACACCTATCAGGGTAATCCCTACGAAGGCTGTCGGCCCGAGTGCACATTGTCCGCGGACTGTTCGCGAGATAAGGCTTGCATGCGCAACAAATGCGTCGATCCCTGCCCAGGAACATGTGGCAATAATGCACTCTGCGAGGTTATGAACCACATACCCGTCTGCTCCTGCCAACAAGGCTACGAGGGTGATCCGTTCACGAACTGCCGACCAAAAGCAATAGAGCCTATACCAGAAATCAAGGCCTGCTCACCCTCGCCCTGTGGTGCTAACAGTCAATGTCGGGATGTCAGTGGACACGCTGTATGCTCCTGTATCGAAGGCTTTATTGGCGCCCCACCGCAATGTCGACCCGAATGCGTGGTGTCCAGCGAGTGCTCAGCATTGCAGGCCTGCGTGAACAGAAAGTGCGTGGATCCTTGCGCTGGTGCATGTGGTATCGAGGCGCGCTGTGAAGTTATCAATCACAGTCCCATTTGCGGCTGTCCACCAGGTACAACTGGAGACCCATTCAAGAGTTGCACCGAAATACCCATGCAAAAGGAAGTGGATCAGGATCAGCCGCCCAGCGATCCGTGCGTGCCGACGCCATGCGGCCCCAACTCCATATGCAGGGCCGATGACAAGGGACCTGTTTGCCAATGCCTTCCGGAATTCTTTGGAGCGCCACCCAACTGCCGTGTCGAGTGCATCATCAATCCAGATTGCCCATCGACACAGGCCTGCATTAATAACAAGTGTCGCGATCCCTGTCCCGGGTCATGTGGCACCAATTCCGAGTGCCGCGTCATTGGTCACTCCGTTTCCTGCTCGTGTCCGCCTGGCTATGCCGGCAATGCATTTGTACAGTGCGTGCAGCAACGCGAGGAACAGCCTAAGCCCTGCGAACCATCACCATGTGGCGCCAACGCAGAATGCATTGAGCGCAATGGCGCTGCCGCCTGCAAGTGCATTGACGAGTACCAGGGCAATCCCTACGAGGGATGCCGTCCGGAGTGCGTGCTTAGCTCGGATTGTGCCACGGACAAGGCCTGCATAAGGAACAAGTGTGTAGACCCCTGCCCTGGCATCTGCGGCTCCAACGCCCAATGCTATGCGATCAACCATGTGCCCAATTGCGTCTGCAACGATGGCTACACTGGCGATCCATTCTCCAATTGTCGTCGGGTCGAACCAACAACGCCAGCTCCAGTCGGTGATCCATGCAGCCCATCACCTTGCGGTGCCAACAGCAAGTGCCGAGTGTCCAATGGCCTGGCCGTATGCTCCTGCCTGGAGACCTTCATTGGCGCACCGCCCAACTGCAAGCCGGAGTGCACAGTGAATGCCGAATGTCCACAGAACAAAGCGTGCCACAAGTTCCGCTGTGCGAATCCTTGTGCCGGTACTTGCGGCACCAATGCCAAGTGCGAAGTGATCAATCACAATCCCATCTGTAGCTGTCCGTTGGACATGACCGGAGATCCGTTCGCACGCTGTTATCCAGCACCCGAAGTTGCAGAACCAAAGGACACCGTAAAGGACAAGAATCCATGCCAGCCTTCACCCTGCGGCCTCTATTCCGAGTGTCGAGTGCGCGGCGACCAGGCCTCCTGCTCCTGTTTGCCGAACTACATCGGAGCACCGCCCAACTGCCGCCCTGAGTGCATCGTAAATACGGATTGCGCCTCAGATCGTGCGTGTATTGCCGAAAAGTGCCGAAATCCCTGCGAGGGATCTTGCGGCATCAACTCCGAGTGCCGCATTCAAAATCATCTGGCCATCTGCACGTGCCGCAGTAGATTCACCGGCGATCCGTTTGTGCAATGCGTTGAAATTGTTGAGAAGACAACACAGCCACCAATCACCTCACAGGATCCATGTGACTTGCAGCCATGCGGCGCCAACGCCGAATGCCGCAACGGCATTTGCAGTTGCCTGCCCGAGTACCAGGGTGATCCCTACAACGGCTGCCGGCCAGAGTGCACGCTCAGCACAGACTGCTCGCCGAATAAGGCTTGCCTGAACAAAAGTGTGTCGACCCATGCCCCGGCACATGTGGCCAGAATGCGCAGTGCGATGTCTCAAATCACATACCCATCTGCAGCTGCTTACAAGGCTACACGGGCGATCCGTTTGTCAATTGCCGGCAAGAAACGCCGGTGGCAAAGGATCCGTGCCAACCAAACCCATGCGGACCCAACAGTTTGTGTCACGTTTCCGCCCAGGGAGCTGTATGTGCCTGCCAGCCGGGCATGTTGGGCTCCCCGCCTGCCTGCAAGCCCGAATGCATTGTCAGCTCGGAGTGCTCGCTGCAAACGGCCTGCATACAAAAGAAGTGCGTCGATCCGTGCCCAGGAGCTTGTGGTCAGTTTGCGCGCTGCCAAGTGATCAATCATAATCCGTCGTGCTCATGCAACACGGGCTACACGGGTGATCCGTTCACACGCTGCTACCAGGAGGAACGCAAGCCCACGCCTGTGATTCCAGAGAATCCTTGCGTACCCTCACCATGTGGACCGAATTCGGAGTGCAAAGAGCTTAATGGAAATCCCGCCTGCTCATGTGCAGCCACATTTATCGGCACGCCTCCGAATTGTCGACCCGAGTGCACCATTAATCCGGAATGTTCACCTACCAAGGCATGCATACGCCAGAAGTGTGCGGATCCATGCGTGGGCGCCTGCGGCTTCAATGCCCGTTGCAATGTAGCCAATCATCAACCTATTTGCACATGCGATGTGGGCTACTCTGGAGATCCTTTCACCGGCTGCCAACAGGAGCAAGGTAGGACCCTGTTTTCATTTATTACACACACAATTTGTCAGTAGTTAGGCCAAGGCGTAAACTAGCTTGGTGCTGGTTGCTTTAATAGATGTTTACCGCCCACCAACCCGTACACTCGATAGAGCTCACTGAAGAATCACGACCATTACACGTATTTACATTTGTTTACGCCTTGATAGGGAAATTTGATTGTGAAACTGACACGCGTTACCTCAAATCGGATACTCAAATTTATAATTATTATTATTATTATTTAAATTGCCCCTGATCTCAATTTATATATACAGTATGCCCCTACGATATTTCAGTTTCACATTCGATAAATGCGCATTGGGATGATCTTTAAATGTTGTGTTGTGTTCAGTTTTCAACAAATTAAATTAAATTAAATTAACAATTCTCAATATTTTTCCTTTGTCGGTTTATAAAAAATTAAAAACTGTGGTTATAGTTTTCTTGAATTACAAACTAAAATAGTTGCCAAAATAAAAGTGAAAAAATATTCTTATGCTTCGGAAAATATGAGGTCACGAGTCCGCTACTATCATCAGATAAAATAATCATATATGATGGACGTGTTAGGTATTTGGTAATCGAGCACAGTTGGCACAAGTTACGTGTACTGAGCACCATCATACACTGAATCGCTCACATTCACACACATTTACAGCTCGTTCCAATGTGCAAAGTTTTTAAGATATTTACACAAACAAATTACACGATCTTGTATTAAAAGATTTGGTTGACGCACGCACAAGCACAATGCATATCAAAAAAGTGTTCCCATATTTATTAAACATGTACTTCCTGCTTGCCAACACTTAAGTGAATGCAAATTTCAAAGCACACAATTTTGTACGAGTTGTCTGAATTGTTGTTGCGCTTGGAAGTGTTTGTGTGCGCCGGTGGCCAAAACTTTTAATTAGTTTTAGATATTATATATTTGACATATTATTATATTTGCTTTTAAACGCCTTTAACGCCTGAATACAATATGCAAACTTGCCACGCCTCTATGCCGCCTTATATATATATAAGTAAAATGCCTCACCCAAACGCCTTGAATCGACCTAACCCCTGAATTTGTTGTTTATGCTTTTGGGAAGTAATATTTTGTTCCTGTTGTTCGAATCGATTTTGGACCCATGATATGCTTTTACATAATACCTTATTGTTGAGCCCAAAAAGCGTTCAATTGAATATTACCTAACCTCTGAAATTGAAACCCTAACCCCTAATTGGAAAGCTTAAAATACCAAAGAAAAAACTCCCGAAATTGAGTACTGCATTCTTGTCGCCCAAAATTGTTGCCTCTTTTTGCCTTAATTGTAACTACGGTTCGCCAAGGATTACCAACAACTACTAGTCATTTATTATCGAAACTACATGAAACTAAACAGCGCTTATTGATTATTAGCAACTAGTTAATATATAATTACTTAGATGTATAACTCTGTAGCGCCGAATTTGTTTAACAAATAATGCAATAAATTTATATAAGACGACACGAAACACTTGTTTTAATTACGATACGACACGTCACGTATGCAAACGTAATGTGCATATTACGTTCTGCAACACTGCACACAACCACTGCGCACCGCACCACAACTCACAGAACACAGCAACGCACTGCGTTTAACAACACTAAAAATTAAACTAAACGCGCCGAAAGCACTTTTAGTGACTAAATTGAAGCTATTAATTGGAATAAACCAACACTTAATCCGTACTCTAATCCCACCTCCAAACAAAACAAACCCAATTGGATTAATCAACCGCAAAAATGCTAAAAATAATGCCACTGCCAGGTGTGTTCGTTCGTACTAAACCTGTCACTCTAAAGACCTGTTATTAAATTGTTTTGCCAAACTCTCTTTTCTTCCCCCTCTGCAACAATCTCGCACCCGAGTACAGAACGGATAGTCAATGAACAGGTCACACCCTGTGAACCCAATCCCTGTGGATCGAACGCCGTTTGCCGTGAACGCAATGGCATCGGCTCTTGCCAGTGCCTGCCCGATTACTTTGGCGACCCATACCAGTCCTGCCGACCGGAATGCGTACGCAATTCCGATTGTCCATCAAACAAGGCATGCCAGCAGCAAAAATGTCGCGATCCCTGCCCCGGCACCTGTGGCACGAATGCCGATTGCCGAGTAACAAATCACTTGCCCACTTGCACATGTCGCAGCGGTTACACCGGTGATCCGTATCGTTACTGCCATGTGGAACCTGCTCAACGTAAGCCCCGCCCAACGGAACAATTTAGCAACGACTACAAGATACCCTTTACAGCTATTCCTCTGGCCGAACCCACTCAACCCTGTCGCCCCTCGCCATGTGGTCCCAATTCTCAGTGTCGCGAGCTGAATGGCCAAGCAGTTTGCTCCTGTCTCGAACTCTACATCGGTTTGCCGCCGAACTGTCGACCCGAGTGCGTCTTGAGCACCGAGTGCCCCACCGACAAGGCGTGCATAAATCAACGTTGCCAGGATCCTTGCCCAGGCACCTGCGGCACTAATGCCGAGTGCCGTGTGCGTAATCACAGTCCACTTTGTCAGTGTCGTCGCGGTTTTACGGGCGACGCGTTTACGCGATGCTTTGCTCTGCCACGTAAGCAAACTAAGCCCATTCTAAATCGACTATATCATAGCGAAATTGCATCCCCCACATTAGCGCCCACACCGGCCATTGAGCACGTTCAGCGAGATCCTTGTGTGCCCACGCCTTGTGGCCTGAATAGCCAGTGCCGCAATGTGCAAGGCGTTCCATCCTGCACCTGTCTACCGGAATACATGGGCTCGCCTCCAAACTGCCGACCCGAGTGCACCATCAGCGCCGAGTGCGCCTCGAACATGGCGTGCATACGCGAAAAGTGTGTTGATCCCTGTCCCGGCTCCTGCGGCTATGCGGCGCAATGTAATGTTGTCAATCACACGCCGATTTGTACTTGTCCTTCAGGTTATACGGGCGATCCATTTAGCAGTTGCCGTCTGGCACCGCCAGAGCCCGTGTTAAGTGAGTGTCCCCCCAGCCCAAACTCAAAAATCAGCCTATCCTAATTGGTTATGACCCCCTAGATGAATATGTTGATCGTTGTCAACCTTCGCCCTGTGGTCCAAATGCCCAATGCAATGACGGTGTCTGTAGCTGTTTGCCCGAGTTCCATGGTGATCCCTATGCCGGCTGTCGTCCGGAATGTGTGCTCAATTCCGATTGTTCGCGCGACAAGGCCTGCCTGCGCAGCAAATGTGTCAACCCGTGCCCAGGCACTTGTGGCGAGAACGCGATTTGCGATGTCATCAATCATATACCCATGTGCAGGTGCCCCGATGGCACCGCTGGAAGCGCCTTTATACGCTGCACACCCGTGCCGAGTACGTCAAAATGGATATATCCCCTCGCCGCCGCTTCTGCTAATGTTCATTATTCGTCTACAGAAATTGTCGTCACCACCAATCCTTGCCAGCCATCGCCCTGCGGTCCGAACTCTCAGTGTCGCGAGGTCAACCAACAAGCTGTCTGCTCCTGTTTGCCGAGCTACATTGGCGCACCACCCACCTGTAGGCCTGAATGTACCTCCAATGCCGAGTGTGCTCCTACCCAGGCGTGTCTCAATCAACGCTGTGGTGACCCATGCCCTGGTACTTGCGGCGTGGGTGCCACTTGCGCTGTGGTCAATCACAGCCCCTTCTGCACCTGTCCCACGCGTTTCACTGGCAACCCCTTCATCCGTTGCCAGCCACAAAGTAAGCTCACATGCGTGGTAATTCATGAAGAAGTTTTCTACAATATAAGCCAATCCTCAGTTGAACCTGCACGTGACATTCAGCCAACCGATCCGTGCCGTCCATCGCCCTGTGGCCCCTACTCCCAGTGTCGTGCCATTGGCGAGGCGCCAGCTTGTTCCTGTCTCGAAAACTACATTGGACGTCCACCAAATTGCCGGCCCGAGTGCGTCACTAGCTCCGACTGCAGCAGCCAACTGGCCTGCATCAACCAGAAGTGTGTCGATCCTTGTCCAGGACGCTGTGGCTTGAATGCCGAGTGTCGCGTGGTCAGCCATGCGGTGCAATGCATTTGCCAAGAGTCCTTCACCGGTGATCCCTTCGTGCAGTGCAGCCCCGAAATCATACGAGACATCGAGGTGCGCACACCCTGCAACCCCAGTCCATGTGGAGCAAATGCCGTTTGCCGCGAGCGTGATGGCGCTGGTTCTTGCCAGTGTTTACCAGAATTCTTTGGCAATCCCTACGACGGCTGTCGTCCGGAGTGCGTGCTAGACTCCGATTGCCCATCGAACCGTGCTTGCCAACAGCAAAAGTGTCAAGATCCCTGCCCTGGCACCTGTGGCCAAAATGCTAACTGTCAGGTAGTCAACCATCTTCCCACTTGCAACTGCCTGCCCGGCTACATAGGTGACCCGTACCGCCTGTGCACACGTCCAGTCGAACGTAAGCAATCACCAGTTTGTCAACTTGGCACTCCTAACCGTTGCTCATCTTCATTTGCTGCAGCCATACGTAACGAGTACACAAATCCCTGTGAGCCCACGCCATGCGGTCCCAACTCGCAGTGTCGTGTTGCCAATGAGCAGGCTGTGTGCTCCTGTCTGCCCCAGTTCATTGGCGCGCCTCCAGCCTGCCGGCCCGAGTGCACCATTTCTTCGGAATGTGCAGCGGACAAGGCCTGTCTGAATCAGAAATGCGTCAACCCCTGCGTGGCCAACACCTGCGGCAGCAATGCGATTTGCCGTGTGCGCAACCACAGTCCCATATGCAGTTGCATCAGTGGCTTCACTGGCGATGCCTTTACACACTGCTTCCCAATACCACGTAAGCCAGTTTATCCTCTCGCACGTTCTGTTGAACAGCACTCTATCGAAATCATGTCCTGCAGCGCCGCCAATTGAAGTGCAACGAGAACCATTGGTTGATCCCTGCACGCCCACACCCTGCGGACCCCATTCTGAGTGCCGCAACGTCAATGGAGTACCAGCGTGTTCCTGTCTAGCTACGTTTATTGGTCAGGCGCCCAACTGTCGCCCTGAGTGCACCATTAACTCGGAGTGTCCCAGCCAGCAGGCATGCATCAATCAGAAGTGTCGCGATCCCTGCCCAGGCGCATGTGGCTTAAATGCCGTTTGTAGCGTTATCAACCACACGCCACTCTGTGCCTGCATCGAGGGTTACGTTGGTAATCCATTCACCAACTGTAATCCCAAGCCACCAGAACGTAGGTGTTCAGTATTGAGTGCTAAGGCGACCCAACAATGCTCACACTCTGCAACCTTTACAGCAACTACTCCGCCCATCAGGGACGATCCTTGCAACCCATCACCGTGTGGTGCCAATGCCCAATGTAATGATGGTAAATGCACATGTATAACCGAATACCAGGGTGATCCCTATGTCGGCTGCCGTCCGGAGTGTGTGCTCAACACAGACTGCCCACACAATCGTGCCTGCATACGTAATAAGTGCATCGATCCCTGTCCTGGCACCTGTGGTGTAAATGCAATTTGCGAGGTGAACAATCATGTGCCCATCTGTCGCTGTCCCGATCAAATGTCGGGTAATGCGTTCTTTGAGTGCCGCCCTATACCGACACCACCGCCACAAAATCCGTGCCAACCTTCGCCTTGTGGACCCAACAGCCAGTGCCGTGTGGTGCAACAAACTGCAGTCTGTTCTTGTCTCGTCGACTATGTCGGTAGTCCGCCGCAATGTCGCCCAGAATGTGTTACGAACTCGGATTGTGCGGCCAATCAAGCTTGCCAGAATATGAAGTGCCGTGATCCCTGTCCCGGCACTTGCGGCTTCAATGCTCTATGCAATGTGGTGAATCACAGTCCATTCTGCAGTTGTCCCACGGGCATGTCGGGCAACGCATTTGTACGTTGCGAACAAATTAGTAAGCCTCTTGTAGATTTAAAAAACATGCCAGGAATACAACAACAACTCTTTACAGTAGTTCCCCAACGCGACATCACGCCACAGAATCCATGTCAGCCATCACCTTGTGGACCCAATTCGGAGTGTCGTGTAGCTGGTGATTCACCATCCTGTTCTTGCTTGCCCGAATTTCTAGGCGCACCACCAAATTGCCGACCAGAATGCATATCCAACTCCGAGTGCGCCACCACCCAGGCGTGCGTCAATCAAAAATGTGTGGATCCCTGTCCGGGCCTATGTGGTCTTAATGCAAACTGTCGCGTCTTCAGCCATACTGCAATGTGCTTGTGTGACAGCGGCTTTACTGGCGATCCGTTCGCTCAGTGCAGTGCCATCAAAGAGACACCAGTTGAGCACATACAGCCCTGCAACCCGAGTCCTTGCGGCGTCAATGCTAAGTGTGAGGAACGTGGTGGTGCTGGCTCTTGCCAGTGTCTACCTGAACACTTTGGCAATCCCTATGAGGGATGTCGACCGGAGTGCGTACTTAACTCCGATTGTCCATCAAATAGAGCTTGTCAGCAGCAAAAGTGCCGCGATCCCTGCCCAGGCACATGCGGGCAGAACGCCGAGTGTCAAGTCATAAACCACTTAGCCACCTGCAATTGCTTTAATGGCTACACTGGAGATCCTTATAGCTTCTGTCGTATTGTAGAGAACGAACCACGTAAGCCTGACTCTGTTCACCTCTTCAGGGGCGCCCAATTACTACCCAAAATTTCTTATAGCCGAACGCATCTATGTGAATCCCTGTCAACCATCGCCCTGCGGACCCAACTCACGTTGCCGTGAGGTCAACGAGCAAGCGGTCTGCTCCTGTCTAGCCGAGTTTATTGGCAGTCCACCCGCTTGTCGGCCCGAATGCACCAGCAGCTCTGAGTGCGCTGCCGATAAGGCCTGCGTGAACCGCAAGTGCGTTGACCCGTGCCCGAATGTTTGCGGTCAACAGGCCGAATGCCGTGTACGAAATCACAGTCCCATATGCACCTGTTTGAACGGATTCACAGGCGACGCTTTCACTCGTTGCTATAAGCTGCCGCGTAAGCCAATAAACAAATTTCCAATCGTAGTGGAAGTCCAACTCTTAACCAACTGTAAACCAAATATTTTAGCTCCGCCAGTTCAGGCAATTGAACGAGAACCTCTTGACCCATGTGTACCTTCACCCTGTGGTGCCAACTCACAGTGCCGCGATATTCATGGAACACCATCGTGCTCCTGTCTGCCAAACTATCTGGGCACACCACCGAATTGCCGACCCGAGTGTTCCATTAATGCTGAATGTCCGAGCCATCAAGCCTGCATCAATCAAAAATGTCGTGATCCTTGCCCTGGCTCCTGCGGTCTAAACACACAGTGTAATGTGATCAACCACACGCCAATTTGTAGTTGTCATGTGGGGTATATTGGTGATCCATTCGTTGTTTGTAATCCAGAGCCACCTCAAAGAAGTAAGAACTTTCCTAAGTGCCAAATCAATAGCAGAATTTAATTCTTAATTTGTGTGCTAGTTGAATCTCCGCCTCCACCCCAAGACCCGTGCAATCCCTCGCCATGTGGAGCGAATGCTCAGTGTCATAACGGCCAATGTACCTGCATACCAGAGTACCAGGGCGATCCATTCGTCGGCTGTCGCCCGGAGTGTGTACTCCACACGGATTGCGCTCGCAATCTGGCCTGTGTTCGTCATAAGTGCGTGGATCCTTGTCCTGGCACTTGTGCGACCTCCGCCATATGCGAGGTGCTCAACCACATACCCAACTGCCGCTGTCCTGATGGCATGGAAGGCAATGCTTTTGTCGGGTGTAACCCAGTGCAAAGTAAGCAATCAGCAACGTGGGGATTTTCCTATTCCCAGTTCACATGTACTCCGTTTCACTTTTTGCAGAACTCGACGTCGTGCAAAATCCCTGCCAACCATCGCCCTGCGGACCGAACTCCCAGTGTCGCGTGATCAATCAACAGGCTATCTGCTCCTGTATTACACCTTTCGTAGGTAGTCCGCCCTTCTGTCGACCCGAATGCACATCCAACTCGGAATGCCCATTGAACTTGGCATGTCTCAATCAGAAGTGTAGTGATCCATGTCCCGGTGTCTGTGGTCGCAACGCCCAGTGTCATGTGACGAATCACAGTCCATTCTGTCGTTGCCTAGATCGCCATACGGGTAATCCGTTTGTCAGCTGTCAGCTGAAATTCGAGCCCCCAACGCCACCACCACGCCAAGCGTGCCAGCCTTCACCCTGCGGACCCTACGCCGAATGTCGTGAGATAAACGAGACGCCTTCGTGCACTTGCCTGCCCGAATACAGCGGAACGCCGCCCAACTGCCGTCCGGAGTGTGTGACCAGTTCGGAGTGCTCAACAAATCAGGCTTGCATACAGCAAAAGTGCCGAGATCCATGTCCTGGCCTTTGTGGCCAATCGGCTGTGTGCCGGGTACTTTCTCATACACCCAGCTGTTACTGTCCCGATGGCCTGGAGGGCGATCCCTTTGTGCAGTGTGTGGAGAAGAGAATCCAGCAGCTGGATCAGTTGGACCCATGCAACCCTAGTCCGTGTGGCATAAATGCACGTTGTACATCCCGTCAGGATGCCGGATCATGCCAGTGCCTGGAGGGATACTTCGGAAATCCCTACGAAGGCTGCCGACCCGAATGTGTGCTCGATTCCGACTGCCCCTCGAACCGCGCTTGCCAGCAACAAAAATGCCAAGATCCCTGTCCCGGTACATGTGGTCTGAATGCAGTCTGCAATGTGCTCAACCATGTACCCAGCTGCAGCTGTTTAACTGGCTACAGTGGTGACCCATATCGCCTATGTCAACAGGAACGTCAACGTAAGGCAACTTCAACCTCACCCTCTGGAACAATGTAGATA
Source organism: Drosophila robusta (assembly GCA_035043565.1). NCBI lineage: Eukaryota > Metazoa > Arthropoda > Insecta > Diptera > Drosophilidae > Drosophila > Drosophila robusta. Next base: position 1,430,443 of record JAWNMW010000583.1, on the reverse strand, counting down.
TCATCGTGTTTAATCTACTTTATAGCCGTCAAGCAATACGTGAATCCCTGCCAGCCCTCGCCCTGTGGCCCCAACTCCCAGTGCCGTGAGACCAATGAGCAGGCTGTCTGTTCTTGTTTGCCCGAGTATGTGGGCGCACCGCCAGCTTGCCGACCCGAGTGCACTATCTCATCGGAGTGTGCGGCAGACAAGGCCTGTGTGTCCAAAAAGTGCGTCGATCCTTGTCCGGGAACTTGTGGTGAGCAGGCCCTGTGCCGTGTGCTTAACCACAGCCCCATTTGCTCATGTCGCCCGGGTTACACTGGCGATGCTTTCTATCGTTGCCTGCCCATCCCTCGTAAGTGCTACCCTCGTCCTTCAGGGCCACATCCTAAATATCACAATCTGGTTACAGCGGCGCCGCCTACAGCAATTGTTCAGCAGCAACCGATTGATCCATGCGTGCCTTCACCTTGTGGCTCATTCGCCGAGTGCCGTACACATGGCGATGCACCGTCGTGCTCTTGCCTGCCTGGTTACTTGGGCGTGCCACCCAACTGCCGTCCTGAGTGTCGCATCAACTCAGACTGTCCCAGCATTCAGGCATGCGTAAATGAAAAGTGTCGCGATCCCTGTCCCGGTTCTTGTGGCTTTGGTGCCATTTGTAATGTCATTAACCATACTCCCAGCTGCACATGTCCAGCGGGCTATAACGGCGATCCATTTAGTCATTGTCAGCCGGAACCACCACCAAAACGTAAGCACCTTGAACTCAATACATTGTGAATAGACGCATAATCGTGTGCTCTGTAGCTATCGAAGCTGACGATCCCTGCAATCCCTCGCCGTGTGGCCCGAATGCAGTATGTAACGCGGGTACCTGCACCTGCTTGCCTGAGTACCTGGGTGACCCCTACAGTGGCTGTCGTCCCGAATGTCTTACCAGTTTGGACTGTGCGCGAGATCGCGCTTGCGCCAATCACAAATGTTTCGATCCCTGCCCAGGCACATGTGCGCCTAATGCCCTTTGTAGTGTGCTCAATCACATACCGATGTGCACGTGTCCCGAAGGTTATGCAGCCAACGCGTTCGTGCAGTGCCAGCCTATACCACGTAATTATGCAGTGTTAAGGAGCTACCAATGGAGCGATTCCTAAACATCCTTCAATTTACAGCACCTGCCATTATACAGCCCTGTCAACCCTCCCCGTGTGGACCAAACTCACAATGCCGAGAAGCCAATCAGCAAGCCGTGTGCTCTTGTGTGCCTGAATACATAGGCACACCACCGCTTGTCGTCCAGAGTGCACCAGCAACTCGGAGTGTGCCGCCCACCTGGCCTGTGTGAATCAAAAGTGTGGGGATCCCTGTCCCGGCGCGTGTGGTCGCAGTGCCCAGTGCAACGTAGTCAATCACAATCCGTTCTGTACTTGTTTACCCCACTTCACCGGCAATCCGTTTGTGGGCTGCCAGCAAATTATCGAACCGCCACAACGCGATATTGTGCCCCAAGATCCATGTCGTCCATCGCCTTGCGGTGCCAACGCTGAGTGTCGCGCCATTGGGAATACGCCATCCTGCACGTGTCTCGCAGACTTTGTGGGCTCACCGCCGTACTGCAAGCCGGAATGCGTTGCGAACTCCGAGTGTCCTAGCAATCGTGCCTGTATTAATCAAAAGTGCCGCGACCCTTGCCCAGGACTCTGCGGCGCCAATGCTATTTGTCGCGTTGTCTCACATACAGCAGTATGCATTTGTGACGCAGGACTAACGGGCGATCCCTTCACACAGTGCCAGCCAATTGAAAAGGATGTGGAAATTATTAATCCCTGCCAGCCATCGCCATGCGGCTCCAATGCAGAGTGCATACAACGGAATGGTGCTGGAGCCTGTCAATGCCTGCCTGATTTCTTTGGCAATCCCTATGAGGGCTGCCGACCGGAATGTGTGCTCAACTCGGACTGCCCATCAAACCGCGCTTGCCAGCAACAAAAGTGCCGCGACCCATGTCCCGGCAGCTGTGGACAGAATGCTGAATGCAATGTCGTCAATCATACTCCAATGTGCACCTGCTTCGCGGGATATGTTGGGGATCCGTATCGCTACTGTAACCAGCCTGCAGCACGTAAGCTAGTTCCAATCATTCTAGTAGAGTCGTCTAACCAGCTCGTTGTAGTTGTAGTTACTAATTCGAAGCGTATTATCTATTTGCCTAACCCTAACCCTAGCAATTGTTCACGAGTATGTAAACCCATGTCTGCCCTCGCCCTGTGGCTCCAATGCCCAATGTCGTGAGGTACAAGGCCAAGCGGTCTGCTCCTGTCTGCCCGAGTTTAAGGGTGCACCACCCAATTGTCGACCCGAGTGTACCTCGAGCGCTGAATGCCCAGCCACCAGGGCGTGCATTAATCGCAAGTGCGTTGATCCATGCCCGGGTGTTTGCGGCCAACAGGCGATTTGCCAGGTGCGCAATCATAGCCCCATTTGCATGTGTCCAGCGAATTTAATGGGCGATCCCTTCGTGCGTTGTATACCCCGACCAACACGTAAGAAAACTGTTTGAAAATCTCTACAAATAGTCACCCTAACACGTTTTTGTCGCAATATTAGCTCCGCCACCGCCACTACGCGATGTGGCACCCTATCGCGATCCCTGCGTACCATCACCCTGTGGCCTGTATGCCACATGTCGTAACCAGCATGACCAAGCGATCTGCTCCTGCCAGCCCAACTACTACGGCACCCCACCGCATTGTCGACCAGAGTGTACTATCAATGCTGATTGCGCCAGTCATCTGGCTTGCATTGGCGAGCGTTGTCGCGATCCCTGCCCTGGAGCCTGCGGCCAGCACACCGAGTGCCGTGTGGTTAATCATACGCCCAACTGTGTTTGTCTGCACGGCTACGTGGGCGATGCCTTTGTGGCTTGCCAGCTTGCACCACGTAAGCAACCCCGTGAAGGTTTTAAGCCCTTGATACACCAAAACATTTACATATTCCCTGCAGCGCCACCAGCTTATGAAGAACCCAAAGACCCCTGTAACCCCAGTCCTTGTGGCAGCAATGCCGTCTGCTCGGGCGACGGCCAGTGCACGTGTATTGCCGAATACCAAGGTGATCCCTACATTGCCTGCCGTCCCGAATGTGTCCTAAGCGCCGAATGTCCTCGAGATCGCGCCTGTGTACATCAAAAGTGTGTTGATCCCTGCCCGGGTACCTGTGGGGCCGACGCTATCTGCGAAGTTGTCAACCACATTGCCATGTGCCACTGTCCAGTGGGCATGACTGGCAACGCTTTTATACGTTGCAGTCCTGTACAAAGTAGGTTTTTACTAAAATTGTCATGAGAGAAGTAACTAATCGACCGAAATGACTCTTCAGTGGCCGTTTATCAGAATCCCTGCCAACCTTCGCCCTGTGGCGCAAACGCTGAATGCCGCGAGCGACAAGGACAGGCCATCTGCAGTTGTTTGCCCAATTATTATGGGGTGCCACCATCTTGCCGACCCGAGTGCACGACCAACTACGACTGCGCACCCAGCCGTGCTTGCCAGAATCAGCGGTGCGTCGATCCCTGTCCGGGTGCCTGTGGTGCCTATGCAACGTGCAGGGCTGTTAGTCACAGTCCCTTCTGTAGTTGTCAGCCCGGCCATACGGGCAACCCGTTCGTCCAGTGCCACAGAATTAGTAAGTTCTTACAGTCAAACAAGATAATCCACTCAACTGATAGCACTGTCGAAACTACAGTTGAACCACAACGGGATATTGTGCCCCGGGATCCCTGCCAGCCGTCGCCCTGCGGTGCGAACAGTGAGTGTCGCCGAGTCGGGGACACACCCTCCTGTTCGTGCATAGAGAACTTCTTTGGAACCCCACCCAACTGCCGGCCTGAGTGTTCGTCCAACTCTGATTGCGCTTCGTCCCAGATTTGCAGGAACAACCGTTGCAAGGATCCTTGTCCAGGCCTTTGCGGCGGCGGAGCCGAGTGCCGTGTGCTCAGCCACAGTGCCATGTGCTACTGTCAACCCGGTTACAGCGGTGATCCTTTCGTTCTCTGCTCGCCAATTCAACGTGAACCAACTGAGGTGGTACAGCCCTGCAATCCGAATCCCTGCGGCACATTTGCCGAGTGCCATCAGCGCAATAACGTTGGTTCCTGTCAATGCCTGCCCGAATACTATGGCAATCCGTACGAAGCCTGTCGCCCCGAATGTGTGCTTGACTCCGACTGTCCATCTCATCGAGCCTGCGTCAATCAGAAGTGTCGCGATCCTTGCCCCGGCAGCTGCGGCCGCAACGCCGAGTGCTACGTGCGAAACCATTTACCCACTTGCAATTGCCTAAATAACTATGTGGGTGACCCGTATCGCTACTGCACCCTTGAAGAGAAACGTAAGCAGTTTATTGCTCTGCTCGCTACCCGACTAGAACACACTGAACTCTTTTTCCAGCCATTCGCGAATATGTTAATCCGTGCCAGCCTCGCCCTGCGGGCCAAACAGTCAGTGCAAAGAGTTAAATGAGCAGGCCGTCTGCTCATGTCTGCCCGAGTATGTAGGCAGTCCTCCCGGTTGTCGTCCCGAGTGTACGCTTTCAACAGAGTGTAGCTTCGACAAGACTTGCGTAAGGCACAAGTGCGTTGATCCTTGTCCTGGCGCTTGCAGAGACAATGCCCTGTGTCATGCCACAAATCACGCACCGCTGTGCTCCTGCCAGTCAGGTTTCACCGGAGACCCCTTCACGCGTTGCTACCCCATACCTCGTAAGTCGTTTTGTGCTTGTCCTACGCCACATCTACTGATCCAAGTTTACTGCCAATCTAGCCCCGGTCACCCATTTACTACACGAACCTGTGCGCGATCCCTGCCAGCCGTCCCCATGTGGCGCTAATGCCCAGTGCCGCCAGTCGAATGGTCAGGCCGTCTGTAGCTGCCTGTCTGGATACTTTGGAGTACCGCCGAGCTGTCGACCAGAATGCACACAGAGTGCCGAATGTCTGCCCAGCCTGGCTTGCATAAACCAGCGCTGCGTTGATCCTTGCCCTGGTTCCTGTGCGTACAATGCACTCTGCACTGTGCGCAATCATGTTCCCAGCTGCCAGTGTCCCGTCGGTTATGTGGGTGATCCATTCACCTCCTGCCAGCCCGAGCCACGTAAGAATAACAACGACACTAATGTTGCGTCCATTCACACCCACTTCGACATATCGTCTATAGCCAAGCCCATTGTAAATGATGATCCTTGCAATCCCTCGCCCTGTGGACCCAATGCCCAATGTCAGAATGGCCAGTGCACGTGCATAGCCGAATACCAAGGCGACCCCTACGTGGGTTGCCGCCCGGAATGCGTGCTTAACACCGACTGCCCGCGTAATCGGGCCTGCGTGCGCAACAAGTGCATCGATCCTTGTCCAGGAACCTGTGCTCCTAATGCCATATGCGATGTTCTCAATCACATTGCCATGTGCCGTTGTCCGGCAGGCATGATAGGTAATGCCTTCATCCAATGTGAAACGCCACCACCAGTGCAGTCCCTGTCGCCTACAAATCCTTGTGCACCATCGCCATGTGGCCCCAACAGCCGTTGCCGTGTACTTAATGACAATGCCGTCTGCTCCTGCATTGAAAATTATGTGGGCAGCCCGCCCAACTGTCGTCCGGAATGCACACGCAGCTCGGACTGTCTGCCACGACTGGCATGTCAGCAGCAGCACTGCATCGATCCATGCCCAGGCACCTGTGGCTACAATGCGCTCTGTCATGTGGTCAACCATGCGCCCATCTGCAGTTGCCCACAGCGATACAATGGTAATCCCTTCCTGGGCTGTGTACCAATCCCACCGCAACGTGATGTTGTGCCCGTCAAGCAGCCATGCCAACCCTCGCCTTGTGGTCCATATGCCGAATGCCGCGCTGTTGGCGACCAGGCCCAATGCAGCTGTCAACCCACTTACATTGGGGCACCGCCCAATTGTCGACCGGAATGTGTTACCAACTCAGAATGCAGCTTTGAGAAGGCGTGCGTTAATCAGAAATGTGTGGATCCCTGTCCAGGTGCTTGCGGCTCCAATGCCGTGTGCCATGTCCTCAGTCATGTGGCCATGTGCTATTGTGCTCCGGGCTATACGGGCGATCCATTTACAAATTGCCGCCAAGAGTCTGTAATTCAACTTGAGGAGGTTACACAGCCCTGTCTTCCCAATCCTTGTGGTGCCAATGCGCAATGTCGACAAGAGGGCAATGCTGGTTCATGTCAATGCCTGCCCGACTACCATGGCAATCCATATGAAGCTTGTCGACCGGAGTGTGTCTCCGATAGTGACTGCCCGTCGGACAAGTCCTGCCAACAGTTGAAGTGTCGCGATCCTTGCCCGGGAGTGTGCGGTTTAAATGCCGATTGTCGCGTTTTTAACCACCTGCCCACCTGTCATTGCCTGAGTAATTTCGTGGGTGATCCCTATCGCTATTGTCAGCTGCCCGAGAAACGTGAGTTTATTGCTAATAGAAATCAGAAGTTAGACCCTAAACCAACTGTTATCGTCCGTTAGCCGTCATCAAAGAATATGTGAATCCCTGTCAGCCCTCACCCTGTGGCTCTAACTCCCAATGCCGCGAAAACAACGAGCAGGCTATCTGCTCCTGTTTGCCAGAGTATGTGGGTGCACCACCGAATTGTCGTCCCGAGTGTGTGATCAGTGCCGAGTGTGCTTCGGATAAGGCCTGCATAAATCAAAAGTGTCGGGATCCATGTCCTGGTGTTTGTGGCACCAACGCCGACTGTCGTGTCTACCACCATGCGCCCATTTGCAGCTGCCGTCAAGGCTTCCAGGGAGACGCATTCACACGCTGCTACCCTGTGCCACGTAAGAACCGCACAGTGGACCATACGAGACCTCAATCACATTATTTACCCTGCTTACAGCCACACCCTCTGTCCAGTTGGATACGTATCAGAATCCTTGTGTTCCATCGCCGTGCGGTCAATATGCCGAGTGCCGTGATAATCATGGAACGGCTATTTGTAGCTGTTTACCTAACTATTTCGGCAACCCGCCTAACTGTCGACCCGAATGTAGCATCAATGCCGACTGCCCCGCCCATCTGGCTTGTCAACAGCAGCGCTGCCGGGATCCTTGTCCAGGCGCTTGCGGCTTCAATGCTCAGTGTCAAGTCATTAATCACACGCCAGTTTGTCAGTGTGCACCTGGCTTAACGGGCAATCCGTTTGCTTCCTGTCAACCGCCACCACCAGCACCACAGCCACCGGTGCTGGATGATGATCCCTGCCAACACGTACAGTGTGGTGCCAATGCCATCTGTCAACAGGGTCAGTGCAGCTGTCTACCCGAATATCATGGCAACCCAGCGATAGGCTGTCGTCCGGAGTGCATATTGAGTACAGAGTGTGCTCGCAACCTAGCATGCGTGCGCCAAAGTGCACAGATCCCTGCCCAGGCACATGCGGCTCCAATGCCATCTGTGAAGTGCACAACCATGTGGCCATGTGCCATTGTCCAGCTGGAATGACTGGCAATGCCTTTGCCCAATGCTTGCCGCTACCGCCTCCACCGCAACCTGTAGTTGCAGATCCGTGTCAGCCATCGCCTTGTGGACCGAATGCACAGTGTCGCAATATCAACAGCCAAGCTGTCTGCTCTTGTCTACCACAATTTGTGGGTGTGCCGCCAACGTGTCGTCCGGAATGTGTCAGCAATACGGAGTGTCCACTGCACTTGGCTTGTTTGCAGCAGCGTTGCAGCGATCCTTGTCCGGGTGCCTGCGGACAGAACGCCGAATGCCGAGTACTCAACCACAGCCCGATCTGTCGCTGCATTAGCTCCTACACAGGCAATCCTTTCATTGCCTGCCAACCCCAACCACCGCCGTCAGTTCAACACGACGTGCATGATCCCTGCCAGCCCTCACCATGTGGCTCCAATGCCAAATGCAGCAATGTTGGGAACAGTGCGCAATGCAACTGCCTTGCTGACTTTATTGGAACCCCGCCCAACTGTCGCCCGGAATGCATTAGCAGCTCTGACTGCCCAGCAAATCTGGCCTGCTTTAACCAGAAGTGCCGGGATCCATGTCCAGGAGTGTGTGGCACCAATGCCGAATGCTATGTTATCAACCACAGCCCCATGTGCGTATGCTCCAGCGGACACGCTGGCAATCCTTTCATCGGTTGCGATGTTCAGCGCGATGTGGTCGAACATCTCACGCCCTGTGCGCCCAGTCCCTGTGGCTCAAATGCAATCTGCACCGAGTCAAATGGCGCCGGCGCCTGCCAGTGCCTGCCTGAGTTCTATGGCAATCCGTACGAGGGTTGCCGACCGGAGTGTGTTCTGAATTCGGATTGCCCCAGCCATCTGGCTTGCCTCAATCAGCACTGTCGCGATCCCTGCGCGGGCACTTGCGGCCCTAATGCCGTTTGCCATGTGCGTCACCATCTGCCCCAGTGCAGCTGCCTCATTGGCTATGAGGGCAATCCCTATAGCTATTGCAGTGTGATACGCGAACGTAAGCAACCCATCCGTGGCATATCTGTAACTCTAGTGTACTTACGAAACGTCTTTGCCAATAGCTTTGCGTGAACCTGCACCGTCACATCCGTGCCAGCCCTCGCCCTGTGGACCCAACTCCCAATGCCATGAGGCAAATCAGCAGGCTGTTTGCAGCTGTCTGCCCGACTTTGTGGGCGCTCCACCAGCTTGTCGACCCGAATGTACCATCTCCAGTGAATGTGCCCTTGACAAGGCCTGCAACAATCATCGTTGCGTGGATCCCTGTCCGGGAGTCTGTGGTCGCAATGCCGCTTGTCGCGCGATTAACCACAGTCCCCACTGCAGCTGTTTGCCCGGTTTTACGGGCGATGCCTTCAGCGGTTGTCGAACCATACGTAAGACCGTGCTCCCCGGCTGATTCCGTCCTGCAACTATTCTAACCCAAAACAATTTTCAGCGCCCGCCATAAGCTACGACTATCCTAAGGATACCTACCGCGATCCCTGCGTGCCCTCACCTTGCGGCACCTTTGGCCAGTGTCATGCCCAAAGCGGTCAGGCCGTCTGCCGCTGTCTGCCCGGTTACTATGGTGCCCCACCCAACTGTCAGCCGGAGTGTGTCATAAACTCCGATTGCGCCTCACACTTGGCGTGCATGAGTGAAAAGTGTCGCGATCCCTGTCCCGGCTCCTGTGGTGTTTCGGCCCAGTGCAGCGTCATCAATCACACGCCAATTTGCAGCTGCCCCGTCAATTATCAAGGAAATCCATTCGTCAGCTGCGCACCAACACCTCCGCCACATGATCCTCCGCCACGCGACGCCTGCAATCCGTCGCCCTGCGGCTCGAACGCCGTTTGCAACAACGGACAGTGTACTTGTCTCGCCGAGTTCCACGGCAATCCCTACATTGGCTGCCGACCCGAATGTGTCCTCAATACGGACTGCGCTCGTGACAAGGCCTGTCAGCGTAGTAAATGTGTTGATCCCTGTCCGGGCGCATGTGGCGTTGGCGCCATTTGCGAGGTGCGCAACCATGTGCCCATGTGCCACTGCCCCCCAGGCTCATCCGGCAATGCCTTTGTGCAATGTGCCCTGGTCCAACGTAGGTTTCACTGTTCTTTCTCCAATTTTGCACCACTTAAAAGTATACTCCACAATTTAGCTGACCCCGTCGCACCCGTTAATCCCTGTCGTCCACATCCCTGCGGAAGCAACGCCCAGTGCCTTGTGGCCAATGAACAGGCAGTTTGCTCCTGCCTGGCCGGCTACTATGGCACACCACCGCATTGTCGACCCGAGTGCACAATTAACTCGGACTGTGCGCCCCATTTGGCCTGCCAGAATCAACACTGCCGCGATCCCTGCCCCGGCGCCTGCGGCCAGAACGCGCTGTGCCAGGCTATACGGCATGCACCCCATTGCAGTTGCCCGCCCAGCTATACGGGCAACGCGTTCGCCTTGTGTCAACGCCTGCCACCGCCTCCAATCGTGCAACGTGAACCCGTCAATCCCTGCCAGCCCTCGCCGTGCGGCGCTAATGCACAGTGCACGCCCACACCGGATGGCAGCCAAGCGCAATGCAAGTGCCTGGCGGACTTCATAGGCTCCCCGCCCCACTGCAGACCCGAGTGTATTACTTCAGCGGAGTGCTCCAATCAGTTGGCCTGCATTGGACAAAAGTGTCGCGATCCTTGTCCCGGTGTGTGCGGCCAGTCCGCAACTTGCCAGGTGATCAGTCATGTGCCATCCTGTGTTTGCATAGCTGATTACATTGGAGATCCATTCACGAAATGTTATCCACGTCCGGTGCTCGAGCGGGATCAGATTAATCCATGTGCACCCAGTCCCTGCGGCGGCAACGCTGTCTGCAGGCAGCATGGTGAAGTCGGTTCCTGCCAGTGCTTGCCCGACTACTACGGTAATCCTTACGAAGGCTGTCGACCCGAGTGTGTGCTGAACTCTGACTGCTCCAGCCATTTGGCGTGCCTCAATCAACATTGTCGCGACCCCTGCCCCGGCAGCTGTGCACCCAACGCCCAGTGCCAAGTCGTCAACCATGTTCCCATTTGCAGCTGCTACCCCGGCTACAATGGCGACCCATATCGTCATTGCCAGCTTCGCCAGGCCGAACGTAAGCATTTCCATCAGCCCTCGCCCGCAATTTGCACTAACCCATCGAACTATGTATTTATTGCACCCATTTGCACCTTCCCAACAGCCATCAAAGTAGTTTACGTCAATCCTTGCGAACCCTCACCCTGCGGTCCCAATGCACAATGCAAGGAATCGCACGATCAGGCAATTTGCAGTTGCTTGCCCGATTACTTTGGAACGCCGCCCGCCTGTCGACCCGAGTGCACTACCAATGCCGAGTGTCCCACTGACAGGGCCTGCATCCATCAAAAGTGTCGAGATCCCTGTCCTGGCGCCTGTGGCTACAATGCCATCTGCCAGGCCCTCCATCATCGGGCCCATTGCTCCTGCGTCGCCGCATATACTGGCGATGCCTTTGTACGATGCCAATCCATACCCCAGCCTGTGGTGGCACGCGAGCCGTACCGCGATCCCTGCGTACCCTCACCCTGCGGCCAGTATGCGCAATGCCGTGTAGCCAATGATAGGGCAATTTGTAGTTGTCTGTCCGAATATTACGGCACGCCCCCACATTGCCAACCCGAGTGCAAACTCAACTCCGATTGCCCGGCTCATCGTGCGTGCATCAATGAGAAATGTCGGGATCCATGTCCGGGGGCTTGCGGCCTTTACGCCCAATGCAATGTTTTGAACCATGTGCCAAGCTGCACATGTCCCAGCGGTTTTATAGGCGATCCATTCCACCGCTGTTATCCGGCGCCACCTGCTCCCATTCCCATCGCTGATGATCCCTGCCAGCCATCGCCATGTGGCGCAAATGCCCAGTGTGCGGGTGGTGTTTGCAGCTGTCTGCCACTTTACCAAGGTGATCCGTACGTCGGTTGTCGCCCGGAATGTGTGTTGAGCACGGAGTGTGCTCTAGACAGATCATGCGTGCGCAATCGCTGCATCGATCCTTGTCCTGGCACATGTGGCTATGGCGCCGTTTGCGAAGTGCACAATCATGTGGCCATGTGCCATTGCCCCGCCGGTCTGCAGGGCAATCCGTTCGTTTTGTGCCAAGCAGCGCCACCACAGCAGCCGACGGCAGCACTACCATTGCAACCCTGCCAGCCATCACCATGTGGAGCAAACGCCCATTGTAGACCAGTTGGAGATCAGGCGATCTGCAGCTGTCTGCCGGGGTATTATGGTAGCCCACCAACCTGTCGTCCCGAGTGCACAAGCAATCCCGAGTGCCCTCTAAATCTGGCATGCGTGAATCACCACTGTCGCGATCCTTGTCCGGGCGTCTGCGGTCATCAGGCCGAGTGCCATGTGGTCAATCATAGACCGCAATGTGTTTGCCCCACTGGCTACATGGGTAGTCCGTACACTCAATGCCAGCCCATTCGACCGGCTCCTGCTCCAGTTCAACGCGAACCACTTGATCCCTGCATTCCCTCGCCCTGCGGCCCCTACTCCGAGTGCAGCAGTGAACGGGACGTAGCCACCTGTCGCTGCCAGCCGGAGTATGTGGGCGTGCCGCCCTACTGCCGTCCTGAGTGCATCTCCAACAGCGATTGTCCCAGCGATCGCGCGTGTATTAATCGCAAGTGTGAGGATCCTTGTCCTGGCCTATGCGGCTTCAACGCCCTATGCCGAACCAGCAATCATCAGCCAAATTGTATGTGTGCACCAGGTCTGATTGGCAATCCGTTTACTGCCTGTCAGCCACCGCCCCCACCCACACCGCCACCTACAACGACAGCCTTACAAACACCGCAATATGAGCAGCCCGCTATCAACCCTTGTGAACCCAATCCCTGCGGTGCCAATGCGCTTTGTAGTCAACATCGAGGCATTGGCTCTTGCAGCTGTTTGCCTGATTACTACGGCAATCCTTATGAAGCTTGTCGTCCCGAATGTGTGCTCAATAGCGATTGTCCATCGCACAGAGCTTGTGTCCAGCAGAAGTGCCGTGATCCATGTCCTGGCACATGTGGCCTTAATGCTGAGTGTCACGTAGTCGACCACCTTCCGCAATGCAGCTGCTTCAGCGGCTACACCGGCAACCCATTGACCCACTGCGCCCCCCTGCCAGCGGTACAGCAATGTAAGCAACCATTTCTAAGCAATGTCTCTTTCATGTGTAACAGTTTCGTGACTCTCCCCAACTTAGCACCTATAGTACACCTCAATCCCTGCCAGCCCTCACCTTGTGGTCCCAACGCACAATGTCGAGAAAGCAATGAGCAGGCCATTTGCTCTTGCCTCCCCGACTTCTTTGGTAGCCCGCCCTATTGCCGACCCGAGTGTACCCTAAACTCTGAGTGCGCCTTCGACAAGGCCTGTGTTCAGCACAGATGCACAGATCCGTGTCCAGGAGCCTGCGGCATTAATGCCGAATGCCGCGTTCATTACCACAACCCAATTTGCTACTGCAAGCCGTCGCACACCGGTAATCCATTTACGCGTTGCTATGAAAGTCCAAGACGTAAGAACCAATGTGATAGAGTCAATTGCAGCAGTTTATCTAATGATCATTTCTCGGAAAATATAGCTTCATCGAATGTGCGACCACCAATTTATGATACACCAGCACCACCATATCCAGTTGTCATACCTGGCGTGGTTTACGTTCCCTCTGAACCGATACGTCCTTCGTATACACCTACAATATATACCACCACGTCTCATGTTCCAACTACACCGCAATCGATACCGGATGTTATCAATATTCCATCGGTTTCGCAACCTTCGCCACCCTCCGCGCAGCCGGCATTTTATGACGTTAACTACCCAACACTGCGGCCACAATTCCCTGAGCCGGGTGTTGTCAACATTCCTTCAGTGCCTCAGCCGATTTATCCGACAACACAGCCACCAATATTTATACAGTCACCAAATCCGACAACTCCAGCACCACAGCCAGGAGTTTACAATATACCTTCGGTATCCCAGCCAACATATCCAGCCCCACAGCCACCGATCTATGATGTTAACCACGCATCTCCGCAATCCACTCATAAGCCCGAGGTTGTGAATATTCCTACCTTCCCACAACCGGTGCCGCCAGCACAACAACCTCCTGTATTCGTGTCGTCATCGCCTGCAACTTCAACTCCCGCACCACAACCAGGAGTAATTAACATTCCTTCAGCACCTCAACCCACATATACAACACGTCAGCCTCCAGTATTTGATGTAAGCTACCCGGCACCACAGCCAGCTCCAAAACCAGGAGTTGTGAATATTCCAGCGTTCCCACAACCGGTGTCGCCAACACCGCAGCCACCAATATTCTTACCATCGCCGCCAATTTCAACACCAGCACCACAACCACCAGTACCTGGAGTAATCAACATTCATTCTTCACCTCAACCAGTGCCAAGCGCTCAACCACCCCGACCAGCTATATACGATGTATACTACCCGCCACCACCGCAAATACCAGGAGTTATAAACATACCATCGCTACCGCGCCCAACATATCCGAGACCAACACCGCAAGCTCCAGTTTTTGTTTTGCCACCCGCAACCTCAACGTCTGCACCACAACCAGCAGTTATTAATATACCATCAGTAGCTCAGCCGACATATCCAACACCCCAGCCTCCGGTTTATGACGTAAACTATCCGACCACACAACGTGCTCCAATACCTGGTATTGTAAATATTCCTTCAGTCCCACAACCGGTACCATCAGCACCACAGCCTCCAATATTCGTACCATCCTCTCCGCCAATTCCAACACCTGCACCGCAACCAGGAGTAATAAACATTCCTTCAGTACCTCAGCCAACATATCCTTCACCGCAGCCTCCGATCTATGATGTGAACTACCCATCGCCGCAACCCTCCCAGACGCCTGGAGTAGTAAATATTCCCTCAGTCCCAGAGCCGGTTCAACCAGCGTCTCGGCCTCCAATATTCGTTTCATCTCCAGTGACGTCACCACCCGCAACACAACCAGGAGTTATCAATATACCATCAGTGCCACAGCCTGTATACCCGACACCTGCAACTCCCATCTACAATGAAAACTACCCAACACAGCAGCCCACTGAAAACCGGGAGTTGTGAACATTCCTGCAGTACCACAACCGGAGCCTCCAGCTCCACAACCTCCAATATTCGTTCCATCTCCAGTGACTTTAAGACCTGCTCCAAAGCCTGGAGTAATCAACATTCCTTCAGTGCCACAGCCGTCATATCCAACATCCCATCCTCCGGCTTATGACGTTAACTACCCAGTTAACCAACCAGAGCCTACGCCAGGAATCATTAATATTCCAACAATGGCACAGCCAACACAGACGACGCCACGGCCAATCTACGATGTTGCGACACCAAGTGCGGAAATTAATCCATGTTATCCATCTCCCTGTGGTCCATACTCGCAATGCCACAATCGCTTTGGTGTGGCGGTGTGTATCTGCCTACCCAACTACAGCGGAACACCCCCGAACTGCCGACCGGAATGCGTGGTACACTCTGATTGTCCAGCGTACTTATCTTGTGTGAATGAAAAGTGTCGCGACCCTTGTCCTGGCTCTTGTGCATACAACGCACTATGTAGAGTTCATAATCATGTGCCCAACTGCTTCTGCCCCGCGGGATATACCGGTGATCCCTTCACTTTGTGCAAACGTACGCCAGTGCCCGCAGTCGTGCAACGTGAACCCACTTTAGCTAAGGATCCTTGTTATCCTTCACCTTGTGGAGCGAATGCCGTTTGCAACAATGGTATCTGCAGCTGTCTGCCCGAATATCGTGGAGATCCTTATGTGGGCTGTCGACCAGAATGCGTGCTGAACACGGACTGTGCCAAGGATAAAGCGTGCCGAAGGCAAAAGTGCGAGGATCCATGCCCGGGCACTTGTGGGTTGAACGCTGTTTGCAGTACCTACAATCATATTCCCACTTGCTCATGTCCAGCTAAAATGCAGGGAGACGCTTTTGTGCGTTGTGACCCCATTCCTCTGCCAGCACCCAGGCCACCAGTCACAACACCAAGCCCAACTTCCAGCACACTGCCCGCTATTATACCAACACGCGCGCCAGTTAATCCCTGTCACCCCTCGCCTTGCGGACAATATGCTCAGTGCCGTGCTTACCAGGAGCAAGCTATTTGCTACTGTCTGCCTGGCTACCTGGGCACACCACCTTCCTGTCGTCCGGAATGCAGTAGCAACTCGGATTGTGCTCTAGACAAGTATTGCTTGAATCTCAGATGTCAAGATCCCTGTCCGGGCGCCTGTGGCTTACGCGCCGTATGCCGAGCGCAGAACCACAGTCCCATCTGCGTGTGTCCGCCCCCGCTAACGGGTAATCCACTAGTAGCCTGTCAACCCATAGGTATGCAGCATTACCCCAGTGCACAGACAACCTTTAATGCGATTCTTTCAGTTGTACCAACAGCACCCACAAATGATCCCATCGAAGTGAACCCCTGTCAGCCATCGCCCTGTGGTCCCCATTCAGAATGTATCGTAACACATCAGGGTGCTCGCTGCAGCTGTCTCAGAGAATTTATAGGCACACCACCACACTGCCGGCCCGAGTGTGTTAGCAGTGCCGACTGTGCCGCTGACAAGGCCTGCCAGAATCACAAGTGCATTGATCCTTGTCCTGGCAGCTGCGCTCAGCTGGCCTTATGTCGCGTCATCGCACACAGCCCGCACTGCTATTGCCCGGAAGGATATGTGGGTGATGCGTATAGAGCATGCGTTCGACCCACGACACCTCCAGTTCCAGTTGTACCCAAGCCGGTGCCTTGTAACCCAAGTCCATGTGGTGTAAATGCCATTTGTCGGCCAAAATACGACCAAAGCGTCTGTCAGTGCCTACCGGACTATTATGGCAATCCCTATGAGATCTGTCGACCCGAGTGCACGCGTAACTCGGACTGCAGCAGCAATCGAGCCTGCGTGAACGAGAAATGTCGCGATCCCTGTCCCGGCGCCTGCGGCATTAATGCCTACTGTCAGGTTATAAATCATACGCCCGTCTGTGAATGTCAGCCACATCATGTGGGCAATCCCTATCACAGCTGTCGTCTCGTGCAGCAAGAACGTAAGAATAACTTTAACAAGTTGCAAACTAAAATCCTGCCACTAAAAACCAAACCTACCGCGGTGATCTCGCTGCTCTCTAGTCAACAAGGGTGCAGTAATTATTTCTTCAACTTGCTTTATTTTCGCCAATATTGTTTTAGGTCGTCTGTGTTCGACCATCTCCTAATCTTAAAGCTGCATTCTAAACTCGATCCACTAAATTCTAAACTCTCTAATGCCTTTTTGCTGTATGCCCAGCAACAACAACAAAAAGTCTTTTATACGCCTTCACCTCTCTGTTGCGCCCTTCTCTTGAATTTTTTACCATTTATAACCATCACATCATTAAATACTTAAGGTTGTCATCTATACTCGTACCATTTAATTGCAAACTGTCCAAGATTTCTTCGGTCTCTGTCAAAGGTCAACAATATTACCGTACTCAATTTTACAACAGGCCTTTTTATCTACAGCTGCCTTTTGACAAACATCCCATCATCACATATTTAAAGTCCCAATATAAACTCGTACCACTAAAAACCCAAATATTTGCGACGTTTTTGCTCTCTGACCAACAACAATGCAGTACTCAACTTTTCCCGTCAGCGTCCCTTTTGCGCCCTTATCTTCGGTTATCTTTTTCCAATAATTGCATCATACAAAACCTAAAATCATCAAATTTCCGTGAATATTTGCTAATACTAGTTGAAACCGCTTACGCTCTTATAAAACCGCTTCGCTTCGCTTCGCTGCACTTCGACAATCTGTATACAAGCTAATCCCAATTTTATTCTCCGTTTAGCCACGCCACCCGTTTACGTGAACCCCTGTGAGCCAACGCCTTGCGGCGCCAATTCTCAGTGCCGCGAATCTCAGGGCCAAGCAATTTGCAGCTGTCTGCCACAGTTCATAGGCACCCCGCCCGCCTGTCGGCCCGAGTGTGTCATCAGTGCCGAGTGTGCCGCGGATAAGGCCTGCATCAATCAGAAGTGTCAAGATCCTTGCCCAGGCGCATGTGGACTGAATGCTCAGTGTCATGTGCGCAATCATAGTCCGCTCTGCTCCTGCCAGCCCGGCTATACGGGCGATGCCTTCATCCGCTGCATGCCGGTGCCAGCCAAACAGCCGGACCCGCCGGCGCAGCCAGCTATGCCGTGCTTGCCGTCACCGTGTGGACCCAACTCGCAGTGCCGCGAAGTGAATGGTGGCGCCAGTTGCAGCTGCTTGCCCAACTACATTGGCGCGGCGCCCAACTGCCGGCCTGAGTGCACCATAAGTGCAGAGTGCCCCAGCAATTTGGCGTGCATCAATGAGAAGTGTCGCGATCCCTGTCCAGGTGCCTGTGGCTTTGCGGCCCAGTGCAACGTCATTAACCATACGCCCAGCTGCTTTGTCCCGCCGGCTACACCGGCGATCCCTTCACCAGCTGTCGCCTGCTGCCGCCCACACCAGTACCGCCAGCAGTACCACCGAGTATGCCCACCCCGTTAGAATTCGCGTTGCATCCATCTAACCACGGTCCCGCATTCTTTACAGCACCCGACGATCCCTGCAATCCCTCACCGTGTGGCAGCAATGCGCAGTGCCGCAATGGTCAGTGCTCATGCCTGCCCGAGTACCAGGGCGATCCCTATACTGGCTGTCGCCCCGAGTGCGTGCTGAACTCTGAGTGCCCCCGGAATCGCGCCTGTGTGCGCAACAAATGTGTCGATCCCTGTCCCGGCACGTGTGCCCCGAACGCCTTGTGCGACGCCATCAATCACATTGCCATGTGCCGTTGTCCGGAGCGCATGACTGGCAATGCCTTCGTTACTTGCACTCCGGTGCGCGACGAGCCCACCGTCAATCCTTGCCAGCCGTCGCCGTGTGGCGCCAATGCGCAGTGCATTGAGCGCAATGGCGTCGCAATTTGCTCATGCGTCACGGGATATTTGGGCCAGCCGCCGAACTGTCGCCTGGAGTGCTACACCAGCTCGGACTGCTCGCAGCAGCACGCCTGCATCAACAACAAGTGCGTGGATCCCTGCCCAGGACAGTGCGGACTGAACGCCCTTTGCCAGGCCGTGCAGCATCGAGCTCACTGCGAGTGCATCGCCGGCTATACGGGCAACGCCTACAGTTTGTGCAATCCCATCGTTGTGGAGCGCAAGCCGGAAAAGCCCGCGATCCGTGCTACCCAACGCCATGTGGACCGAACTCTCAGTGCAGCAATGAGAAGGGCCAGGCGCGCTGCACTTGCCTGGCTGAGTTCCAGGGCACGCCGCCAAATTGCCGACCCGAGTGTGTGAACAATGATGAGTGCTCCAATAATTTGGCCTGCATAGGTCAAAAGTGTCGCGATCCATGCCCCGGCAGCTGTGGCCAAAATGCCCAGTGCCAAGTGATCCTGCACACGCCCAACTGTCACTGTCCAGCGGGCATGACGGGTGACCCATTCCGACTCTGCCAGCAGGTGCCCCAAAGTAAGAGCCCATCGTCCAACCCCACAAGTTTGCATATTGTATACAGGCAGGGCGACCCCTCTTACCCGCCCAGCGTAACAACTAGGCCTAATCCTGATCCTTATTATTATTTTACAGTCTTGCCCACGCCACCTACGACACCGAAGAATCCTTGCCAGCCGTCGCCGTGTGGCAGCAATACTGAGTGCCGCGTGCGTGGCCAGAGCTACGTCTGCGAATGCATTCAGGAGTACATTGGCAATCCCTATGAGGGCTGTCGTCCCGAGTGCGTTGGCAACTCCGAGTGCCCGGCCAATCGGGCCTGCATACGCAACAAGTGCGCCGATCCCTGTCCGGGTACCTGCGGCACGGAGGCGCTCTGCAGCGTCAACAGCCACATACCGATCTGTTCCTGTCCGGCGGGTTACACAGGCAATGCGTTTGTTCAGTGCACGCGACAGGTGACACCGCCGCCGCCGTCAGATCCGTGCTATCCGTCGCCCTGCGGACTCAACTCGGTGTGCCGTGTGCAGCGGGATCAAGCGGTCTGCGAGTGCCTGCCCGGCTTCTTTGGTAATCCACTGGGCCAGGGCTGCAGGCCGGAGTGCACACTCAGCTCCGACTGCGCCAAGGATCGCGCCTGTGTGAACAACAAGTGCGTGGACGCCTGCGCGGGCGTTTGCGGCTATGGCGCCGTCTGCCAGACCATCAATCACAGTCCCATCTGCACGTGCCCCGACAGCATGGTCGGCAATCCGTTCGTGCAATGCGAGGCGCCGCGTGACGTTGACGTTGATCCCTGCCAGCCATCGCCGTGTCGCAGCAATGGCATTTGCCGCGTACAAAACGGCGCTGCCACCTGCAGCTACCCGGAGTGTGTGACCAACGAGGACTGTTCCCGGGATCGCGCCTGCGTCAGCCAGAAATGCCACGATCCCTGCCTGCACGCCTGCGGCCTTAACGCCATCTGTCGTGTCGTCAATCACAAGGCCGTCTGCAGCTGTCCGCCGGACTTCTACGGCTCGCCGTATGCGCAGTGCGTGCGCCAGGTGCCACAACTGGACCCACCAAGGCCCGAGTGCACCAGCGATGCCGAATGCAGCAACGACAAGGCCTGCATCAACCAGGTCTGCCGCAATCCCTGCGAGCAGTCCAATCTGTGCGCCCAACAGGCACGCTGCCACGTGCAGCTCCATCGGCCGCTCTGCGTGTGCAACGAGGGCTACACGGGCAACGCCCTGCAGCACTGCTACCTCCTGGGCTGTCGCTCCGACGGCGAATGCGCGCCCACCGAGGCCTGCATCAACAAGCAGTGCGTCGACCCGTGCACCTTCACCCAGTGTGGCACCGGAGCCGTTTGTCGCGCCGACTTCAACCATCGCGCCCGCTGCCACTGCCCGGAGGGCTATCGCGGCAATCCTCTGGTGCGCTGCGAGCGACCCGAGTGTCGCGGCGATGACGAGTGCGCCTTCCATTTGGCCTGCCGCAGCGAGCGCTGCGAGGATCCCTGCAATTGCGGCCTGGACGCTCAGTGCCGCGTGGACAACCATCGCGCCCAGTGCCGCTGCCCCGCCGGCTATAGCGGCAATCCGGCCGTACGCTGCGAACTGCTGCCCGTGCAGCCCGAGGGCTGCACCATGGACGCCGAGTGCCCCAGCAAATTGGCCTGCTTCAGCGGCGAGTGCAAGAACCCGTGCGACGTGACCCATCCGTGTGGCGCCAATGCCATCTGCGAGGTCGTCGACACACTGCCCCTGCGCACCATGATCTGTCGCTGCGAGCCTGGCTACGTGGGTGATGCCGACATTGGATGTCGCAAAGGTGAGTCAACAGCGCGCAGTCCCAGAAGGGATTGTAACTATTTTTGCTTTATGTCGAGTTTGCTTATCTCATTGCAGCCAAGTTGTAAATAGTTATACATATATATACATTAATGTTCAATACGTTCCCCCTCTATCCGTTGACAGAGTTGCACAGATTACACCGATTATTATATATGCACTCTATAACTCATATAACTGCTGCACAAGCTCACGCTAAATCCCATCTCCTTGAATCCATATCTAATCTCTTGTATCTGAATCTAGAACCCGTACGTGACCAAGGCTGCGTGTCGCATGATCAGTGCCAGGACACGGAGGCCTGTCGCGCCGGCAACTGCGTCAATCCCTGCCTGGACGGATCACCCTGTGCGCGTACCGCTCAGTGCCTGGCCCAACAGCATCGCGCCATTTGCAGCTGTCCCCAGGGCACCCAAGGCGATCCGTTCACCAACTGCTATCAGCCACGTAAGTCCATTTCAGGCCATTCGCCAGAGTACGCCGGATTACCTATTTATTTTGCAGCACAAATCACAGCCGGCTGCGCCCACGACTCGGAATGTACGCCGACGACGGCCTGCATCAACAAGCGCTGCCAGGATCCGTGTGCCGAGGCCAATCCTTGTGCTGGCAACGCCGAGTGCCGCGTCCAAAACTCACGACCCATCTGTTATTGTCCCGCTGGCTGGGGTGGTGATCCGCAAGTGCAATGCTTCAAACGTAAGTCCATATTCGAGCCGTACCCGAGCCGACCCATCTAATTGTCCGCCCAAACTTTTAGCCGAGTGCAAGATAAACGCCGATTGTCCCTACGACAAGGCCTGTCTCAATGAGAACTGCGTCAATCCCTGCACTCACGGCCAGGTGCGTTGCGGCAGCGGTGCCGAGTGCCTGCCCCAGAATCACCAGGCCGTCTGCCGGTGCCCCGCCGGCACGCAGGGCAGTCCCTTCGTTGCTTGCATCACTGGCCACTGCCAGTACAACGAAGACTGTGCGGATCACGAGGCCTGCGATCGTCTGAATCGCGTCTGCCGACCCGTTTGCGAGCAGGACACCTGCGCAGCCAATGCCCTCTGTGTGGGACGTCGCCATCAGCCGCAGTGCGAGTGCCGCGCCGGCTACCAGGGCAATCCCTTCGTGCTGTGCGAGCTGCCCAAGCGCGATCCACAGCCGCAGTGCACTCAGGACGCCGACTGCCCATCGAAATTGGCCTGCATCAATCAGCGCTGCGCCAATCCATGTGCCACGCCCCATGTGTGCAGTCCCCAGCAAACGTGTGCGGTGCTGGACACCTTGCCGCTGCGCACCATGATCTGCAGGTGTCCCAGCGACACCGTTTCCGACAACTCCGGCAACTGTGTGCCCATCCAGGCAGTCATCGTGCCCGGCGGCTGTCAGCATAATGCGGAGTGCGCCAGTTCCGAGGTGTGTCTGCACGGCAGCTGCCTGGACGCCTGTCGTCTGGAACGCTGCGGCGTCAATGCTCAGTGCAGTGCACGCGACCATTATGCGCAGTGCAGCCGCCCGGCGGGCTACCAGGGTAATCCACGCATCGAGTGCTACACCACGGACATTGCCATGCCGAAGATTCCGGGCGCCGAGTGCACGCGCAACGACGACTGTCCGCGGGACAAGAACTGCCAGAACGAGCGCTGTGTGAATCCGTGCGTGGCTGACGCCTGCGGCCCGGGCGCCTACTGCCACGTGCAGGAGCGCGCCGCCGTCTGCCGCTGCCCACCTGGCTACACCGGCGATGCACGTGTTCGCTGCCTGCCACGTAAGTGAACGAAGCAATCTCTGTGCTGGAACAATAGCCTAATACTTAACCCATTGCAGCGTCGGACGTTATCACCGTGGGCTGCAAGTCCAGCTCCGACTGCCCCAGCTCGGAGGCCTGCATCAACGCGCAGTGCGTCAATCCGTGCAACTGCGGACCCAATGCCGAGTGCACCGTCAAGAACCATCATCCGATCTGCTACTGCAAGCCGGGCTACTCGGGCAATGCCCAGTTTGGCTGCGCGCCCATTGGCTGCCAGTCGGACGACGAGTGCGCCGGCGACAAGCAGTGCGTGAATCGCGAGTGCCTCAATCCCTGCCTGGTGGCGGATCCTTGTGCTCTCAATGCGGAATGCTATGGACGCAACCATCGCGCCAGCTGCCGCTGCCCCGCCGGCCTGGAGGGCGATCCGTTCGTGCGCTGCGTGCGTCTGGAATGCCACTCGGACCACGACTGTGCCACCAACTTGGCCTGCGTTGCCAACCAGTGTGTGAATCCCTGCCTGCAGAGCCCCTGCGCCCAGAACGCCCTGTGCCAGGCCCTGCAGCACCGCGCCGTCTGTCGCTGTCCCGAGCAAATGCCACTGGGCAATCCGTATGCCTTCTGCGAGCGCCGGCCCGTGGAGCCAGTGTGCCGCGACGACGGCGACTGCCCCAGCGGCCTGGCCTGCATCGATGCCAAGTGCCAGAATCCGTGCACCGAACTCTCGCCGTGCGCACGCAGCGCCCACTGCAGCGTGCTGGACAGCGTGCCCGTGCGCACGATGGTCTGCGAGTGTCCCGAATCGCAGGTGCCCGATGCCAGCGGCGAGTGCCGCCAGCTGGTGCTGCAGAGCCCGCCCGGCTGCGAGAGCGATCTGGACTGCAACGAGCAGGAGGCCTGCGTGCATCGTCAGTGCCGCAATCCGTGCAACTGCGGCACCAATGCCATCTGCCACGTGCAGCAGCACCGCGCCGTGTGCAGCTGCCAGGACGGCTTCGAGGGCAATCCCTATGCCGCCTGCCGCTCCATTGGCTGTCGCGTCGATGGCGAATGTGACTCCGGCAAGGCCTGCATCAATGGCAACTGCCTCAATCCCTGCCTGCTCAACGATCCGTGCGGACCCAACGCCGAGTGCTACGTGCAGTCGAGTCGCGCCCAGTGCCGCTGCCTCAGCGGCTATCGGGGCAATCCCTACGAGCGCTGCCGCGTCATTGGCTGCAGCAGCAACAACGACTGCCCCACGGACAAGACCTGCCAGAACGAGCAGTGCGTCAATCCCTGCGTCTATCACAATGTTTGCGCGCCACGCGCCGAGTGTCGCCCCCAGAATCATATGGCCGTGTGCCGCTGCCCGTCGGACTACCTCGGAAATCCCTACGTGGACTGCCGACCGCAGCCGCAGCCCGTGTGCAAGCAGGACACGGATTGCGCGGCCCGCCTGGCCTGCATCAACGAGCAGTGCGTCGATCCCTGCCTGGCATTGGAGCCCTGTCAACGACCCGCCCAGTGCCAGGTGACGCCGACAGCTCCTGTGCGCACTATGATCTGCATCTGCCCCGATGGCTACATCAGCAGCGGCAGCGGCAGCTGCAAGCCCACCACCAGCGTGGTCCAGGTGGGCGGCTGCATCTCGGACAGCGACTGTGCCGCCGACAAGTCGTGCGTGAACGGCATCTGCCGCGATCCCTGCAATTGCGGCCTCAACGCCGAGTGCCGCATCAAGGACCACAAGCCGGTGTGCACCTGTCGCCAGGGCTACGAGGGCAATCCCGAGTTCGAGTGCGCCAAGATCGAGTGTACCATCAATTCGGAGTGCCCGGCCACGCACGCCTGCCGCAACCAGCTCTGCGTGCCCGCCTGCCAGGGCGAGCTCTGTGGCCCCAACGCCGACTGCCTGGCCATCAATCATCGAGCCGTTTGCGAGTGCGCGCCGGGACACGGCGGCAATGCTCGCCTCGGCTGCACGCCGCTCGGCTGTCGCAACGACGACGAGTGCCCCTCGGACAAGGCCTGTGTGAACGGCAAGTGCGCCAATCCCTGCGAGACAACGGCCATTTGCGCCAGCGACGAGCTGTGCAAGGTCTATCAACACAAGCCGCAATGCGCCTGCCCGCCGGGCACCGTGCCCGGACGCAACGGCTGCGAGACGGAGCGCGTGGTGCCCATCTGCATCAGCGATGGCGATTGCCCCAGCCAGCGGGCCTGTCTGCGTGGCGAGTGCGTGAATCCGTGCAACTCGACCCAGCCGTGCGGCGTGAATGCCGAGTGCCGTGTGCTGGACACGCTGCCCGTGCGCACCATGATCTGCGAGTGCCTGGAGGGCTACACCGGCAACGCGGCGGTGCAGTGCGACAAGCGCTCGCTCTGCGTCATCGAGAAGGGCTTCGTGCGCGATGTCGATGGCCAGTGCGTGTGCCCGCCGGGCAGCGCCCTCGACATCTACGAGTACTGCACGGCGTGCCTGGTGGAGCAGGGCTATCGCATCGATGAGAGCGGCCACTGCGTGTGCGCGCTGGAGCGCGGCATGGTCATTGATGAGCGTGGTCGCTGCACGTGTCCCATTGAGCTGGGCTACCGCCTGACGCCGCTGGGCGAGTGCCAGCCCGTGGAGCAGCCCGAGTGCGTGAGCAACGAGCAGTGCGCGGACAACCGCTACTGCAATCCGGAAACGAAGACCTGCGAGGATCCCTGCCTCACCAAAACGTGCGGCGTGAACGCCTTCTGCAATGCGGTGAACCATCGCGCCCTGTGCCAGTGCATCACCGGCTATACGGGCAATCCGGAACTGCATTGCAACCACACCAACTTCCGCACCGACTTCCCCGGCCCGACATGGTCGTCAGCTGCTTGGCCGACGGTGTTCAAGTGGAGATCCATATCACCGAGCCGGGCTTTAACGGCGTGCTCTATGTGAAGGGGCACAGCAAGGACGAGGAGTGTCGTCGCGTTGTCAACTTGGCTGGGGAGACGGTGCCACGCACCGAAATCTTCCGCGTTCACTTTGGCAGCTGCGGCATGCAAGCCGTAAAGGATGTGGCCAGCTTTGTGCTGGTCATACAGAAGCATCCCAAGCTGGTCACCTACAAGGCGCAGGCCTACAACATCAAGTGCGTCTACCAGACCGGCGAGAAGAACGTGACCCTCGGCTTTAACGTATCCATGCTAACCACGGCCGGCACAATTGCCAATACCGGACCACCGCCCATCTGTCAAATGCGCATCATTACCAATGATGGTGAGGAGATCAACTCCGCTGAGATTGGCGACAATCTGCGTCTGCAAGTGGACGTCGAGCCAGCCAGTAAGTGACATGACATTTGTTTTGTAATCAGTGACTCCTAATGCTCCTCCTTATTCTCCCCATCCAGCTATTTATGGCGGCTTCGCGCGCTCCTGCATAGCCAAGACAATGGAGGACAATGTGCAGAACGAGTATCTTGTGACCGATGAGAACGGCTGCGCCACCGACACGAGCATCTTTGGCAACTGGGAGTACAATCCGGATACGAACAGTCTCCTGGCCAGCTTCAATGCCTTCAAGTTCCCCTCCAGCGACAACATACGCTTCCAGTGCAACATACGCGTCTGCTTTGGCAAATGCCAGCCGGTCAACTGCGGCGGATATAATGCCTTTGGACGACGACGTCGCTCGATTGCGGATAACTCCAGCGATACGACGGCAATTGCCACCAGCACTGGCGTGGAGGGTCAGCTGCGCGAGGAGATAACTATCTCCTCCAATGCCATTCTGACATTCGAGAAACGCAGCGGTCCCGGCCTGAATGATGCCAACAGTGAGTACCCCTACCCGGTCACCCGGTGCCAAGCCGCAATCGATAACACGCTATTTCCTTGTATTTTGAAACAGTCAAACCTGCGGCTCAGCGCGTTGAGGATATTTGCGTGTCCATGGTGGGCTTGATCATAGCTCTGGTTATCACGGCGCTGCTGGCGCTCGTCGCCGTCGCCGTGGCGGTCTCCTGCTGGCTGATGGCCTACAGAAGACGGCCTAAGACACTGGCACCATTGCCACATCCGCCAGAGTTCCCCAATCCACTGTTTGCCAATCCGGACGCTGCCCCCGAACCAACGCCGGATTACATATCCTAAACCGTAAAGTAACTAGAATCAAAAAAAAAAAAACCCACAGACATAACAACAAAACGCCTAGCTATAA
This sequence comes from Drosophila robusta, assembly GCA_035043565.1. Taxonomy (NCBI): domain Eukaryota; kingdom Metazoa; phylum Arthropoda; class Insecta; order Diptera; family Drosophilidae; genus Drosophila; species Drosophila robusta. Next base: position 1,403,632 of record JAWNMW010000583.1, on the reverse strand, counting down.
TTTTAGTATGTAAAAAAGCAGAAAAGACATAAGATAAATATTTGAAAAGCACGTGCAAAAGCAAAAAACGAAATTAAATTTCGCGCAAAAGAATGCAATAAGACAATGCTGACAAAAAGGAAAAGCAAAAGTACAGTTGTGAGCTGAAAATGTAGTCGTCGGCGTTTATGAAACGCTCACGAAAAAACGAAACTTTAACAAATTGTAAAAAGCAAAACGACATAAATGAAATGCTACAGAACGCATTGCATACATTTATTTAATAACCTTAGAAAATAATTTTATTATTTTGTATTAACATTTTAGTATTTTTTCCATACTAATATGAGAATTTCGCGTAGTTGGCCAGCAAAAGTAATTTTCGAAAGACACAACAGGATTATGTGAACGAAACTGCCAAAAGTTTTCATTAGTAGTGAAACAGAAGAATATAGAATGAAACAATAGAGTATTTAGAATAAAAGAGCAGCTACAAACGAATTCTCGTCTTCTAACGACAACTTCTTCATTAGTCGATTATAATTACATATTGATATTTTGTTATATACATACATATACACGCATATATATATATAACTAAAAACTTCCTATAAATGTTTAGGGTGTGGGTAGTAGCAACAACACTTTGTATTATAGCACAAATACACACACAAACACACACAGCCACACACACTACTACTTCCTGTGTAATTTAGGACTTGAGCTCGCCTTTAAAATTGAAAACTGCCTTAATTTTCCACCACACGAAACGAACAATGCACCCAAAAAAAATAACAAGCAAAAAAATACTCCTTACCAGTACGTTAATTAAAATGGGGTAGCAAATGTCCATAGTTGACTTGAGTATAACCACTGGACAATATATCAACGATTGTCTTTCATGGATTATATTAAAGAAAGTTCAGCACACACACACAACCCACAAACAACGAAATGAACTTGGGTAAACTTGGTCAAAGCTGCACCTAAAAAACTTTAAAAACAAAAAAACTGCCACTGAGGCGTGAACAGCGCACAAATGATTAATGCATAGGAGAAATATATAAGGTTTGTTTTAATTTTAAATGCAACAACGACTAATGGAGGATTTGAACTATGACTATAACTGTAACTCTACTACATTCAACTATGATTAACCAATTATTTTTGTAGTTTTTTAGTCAATTAATATTAAATTGTTGTGATTGTTTTAAAATGCAAATGAAATACTTCCACTAACTAACTAATAGCGCGAAAAGTACAGCAAGTACTTAAAAAGGCAACGAATCGACGTGTTTACTTCCCCGCATCCGGCGGAGTGCAAGGCGCAGCTGTTAACGCGCCTGAAACTATGCAGCGAATTTTTGTTTCTCGCGCCTGTTCACACAGCGTATTTGTTGCTTCGGCGGAAATGGGAACACGTCGCTATATTTAAATTATTCAAAATGAAGTTTTAAATTAATATTATTAAACATAAACAAAATGTATAGTCACTACTTTAAGCCGAAAGTGAAGCGTGAAAACCAGAAAAACTTCCTTATATAGTGGAAATACAATGAGAACTCGCACACACTTACATAATGACACACACACACAGACGCTCACAGAAAAAGACCAATTGTAAATAATACAAAACAGGCAATCAATCTATGGTATTTTTAGTAGCGCATTTTTGTGTATAGGTTTCTAAACTTTCAAAAACTTTGATTCAGCAATAGCAATATGCCAGGAATAAAATTATTTTCTGATTTCGAATACTTTAATTTAAAAAAAAATATATTACAAACAGAGAAACCATTTCGCTCACAATTAACAAAAAACTTTTATTTTTTCTTTTTTAAACCGTTTAACAAGTTAACCGACAACATAAACAACTAAGTTTAAGTTGATAAAACTTTTTGCACTGGCAGCAAATATAAAAAAAACAAAAAGAATTGTAAAAAGAAAACAATAGTTAAATTGTAATTATAAAGAATTGTATTTAAAACGAAACAAATAAAAACATAATTTTAATCGCTTATTGTAAACTAATAAATATTAAATAAATATGAATAAAGTAAAAAATAAAAAAATATTTTATTGTTTTTTTAGTTGGAATTACCTTTTTAAGCAATATAAACAATATAACTCAAAATATTTTCACAGCATAGACGATAAAATAGTAAACATCAGTTTTAACAAAGTTCTGGCACTTTGAAATTTGACAAGTATGGAGTCTGAATCTTTACTTGTCTAAATTTTTATCATTCCAAAGTCCCATAACTTTGACAAAACTGAACCGATTTTCATGATGTTTACCAATTTCTTCACGGTTTACCCTCTAGACCAAATCTACATTTAAATTTAATTCGTATTTGAAAATAAATTTTTTCGATTTTTTTCCGAAAATATCCTTTACTCCCCCCTTACCTATTTTGGAAAAAAAAAATTTTTTTACCTTCGAATCGCGAACTTTTATTTTTAATCAATTGAAGGAACTCAAATTAGTATAAAACGCAACTTTAAAAGTGATTCTGAGGGGTCGATTTTTCTGTCAAAAATCATGCCAAAATTGACAAAAATTTAGACAAGTAAAGTTCCAGACTCCATACTTGGCAGATTTCAAAGTGTCATAACTTTGACAAAACAGAACCGATTTTCATGATGTTTACCATTTTTTTCACGGTTTACCCTCTAGACCAAATCTACATTTAAATTTAATTCGTATTTGAAAATAAATTTTTTTCGATTTTTTTTCCAAAAATATCCCTTACCTATTTTGGAAAAAAAATTTTTTTAACCTTCGAATCGCGAACTTTTATTTTTAATCAATTGAGGGTACTCAAATTAGTAAAAAACGCAACTTTAAAAGTGATTCAGAGGGGGTCGCTTTTTCTGTCAAAAATCATGCCAAAATTGACAAAAATTTAGACAAGTAAAATTGCAGACTTCATACTTGGCAGATTTCAAAGTGCCATAACTTTGTCAAAACTAAACCGATTTTCATGATGTTTTCCATTTTCTTCATGGTTTAAATAGCAAATAAATTTTATACAGTTAAAAATGGTTATATTTAAAACAGCCAAATGTGTATCAATATTCATAAAAAGTTCAAAATCCAGTTTTAAATTAAAACATGTGATACGTTCAATATACCTGTCTATCCCATAAACAAATGAGCTATAAAATCAAATAAAAAGTGTGTCGTGTACTGCCCGTTTACCTTGACTTACGTCGCTGCAAATCTATTCCCCGACGTCATTTTTAATCAGCTTATCTCTAAGTCCGCCGCTAAGTGATAAAAACTACAATGCAATAATCTCCAAGCGGTTTAATGATCACGAACAAAAAAAAATCCGAGACAAAAACTTAAACTAAGCTGCTAAAAAAAATTGTAGCTTCTTCTTCTTTGTCGTATTATAAATAATAATATACAAGCATTTAGGGGATAAGCAATGTGAGAACAATCCCGTCCGCACCAAGCCGCACTTTATTTCGCATTCTCTTCTTACACCCTGCAGCTAGCGATAAGGAAGCATGCTAGTTTTGGATTCAAGGATTTGACATAAAATCTTACAATTTTATCTAATAGTTTATAAATTACAATTATGAGGTTTAGTAGATTGTCAAAAAGTTAGGTAAATACGTTCAGTTTAAAAAGTATGCAGATTAAAAATTTAAAATAAAAAACCAGCATTTAATTTATTAATCATGAATTGGAAGTGAAAGTTTGGTATATATAAAACAAATGTTTATTTTGCATTATTTTAAATGCACAATAATGTAGAATTTTGGAATATTTACGAAACATCTATTGCATTACTGCATTAAATTTGTTCATTATTTGAATGGAAGTGGAGGAATTTTAGAAAGAGAATTTTGCTCACAATTTAGCTAATTTTAATGTGAGCGTAGGGTATATCGTAGTCTATCATATTATTTGCGATTGCGGTTATTTTGATTGTCGCTGCTATCAGATGCCGAGCCGGAAAGCCCAAGCGAGCGCACGACAAAACCAAAACCCGCAAATGCCCACTCGCAACGCGCGAGGCTTTACCGGGGCGAGCGAAAGAGAGGCAGTGAGTGAGAGAGTGCGAGCGAACCGTGAGCCACAGACGTCCGAGCCCCCAAGCCCCAAAGCAACGTCAAGTGTAAACGATATTCGCAAACGTGGATCAGTTGACATTTGACAGCGCGCGCGTTTGCACGTTTCTCAGGGGGCTTTACGGCTTTGCGGTATTACAGTCCGACAGTCCGACAGTTTGACGGTTCGACGGCTTTATGATTGGAGAAACGTGAAGAAACGCTGGCAAGCAAAAGCCGTGAATGCGGTGCGCTCATTAATTCATGTTTGACACCAAAATGCGTGTTTCAAGAACTGCTTAAAAATTTAAATTCCATTTGGCGAAACTCGCTGCGGGCCCACGCATCGCGTATACGCAGCTTTATCTGTGCCGCCGGGTAATTGATATAACAATTCCGTGCCAAGTGTTGATTATGTTATTACGATTATGAATTATGATTAAAATTGGAATAAAGCTGGGCCATTGTTAGGCATATCCACTGCATGAATGAGAATGAATGAAGCCAATTCAATTAAAATAAAAATAAAGTAGTGTCACAAAAAGCAATTTGTTAATTATAATTTATTGTTATATTTAGGGAATAAAAACGACAAAACGAGCAAACTGATTTAAATAACAATCGTCATTATTAGCAAATATTATTGACAATTGTTGTTTTTGTTTGGTTGTTGGCGCGAGTAATCAATGTCAAAAATGCAACAAATTAAATTTTTTATATCTTTGTTATTATTTGTGTTTGCGGCTGATAAACAAAAAGTGAGAAAACACACAAAACGCTTGCACGAAAAACACGTTACGTTGTATATTGGCAAAATTTTTTATTTAGTTTTGTTTCCCTTGAATATTTGCCAAGTATGGACGCCAGTTTTCATTAACAAGACAGTCGCTTGCTCGAAATTGGGCATTTCATTTATTTTTAAATCCTTTTATGTGTATAAAACCATCATTAAGACGAGCTTAGTTGTTTCATTTTTTCAATTTTCAAAGTTTTTAATTTAAAATTCCATGAAAATATGTATATTAGTTAAAGGGCAATATAACTGAAGTTATCTAATCTGACTACTACTACTATAGAAGCAACGAACTCAAGAATTGGGAATGCATTTCTTGCCCAGACAAGCTTGATAATTGCAGCAAACGCAGTTAGCTTTGAGGTGCTGAAGCTCAAATACCCTTACAAATTAAATTTACGAAAAAGTTTTCTCATCTTAAATACTGTTACGAGAGGGGTAGTCATATTTAGTATAGTTAACTTTAAAAAGCAAGTATGTGTAAGCAAAAAACAATTTAAAGCAATACAAACAAAATTAAAAATAGAAACAAATCTTTTAATACTTTTAAGCGCCTGATCCGAAATATAAATTTTTTACAAAATACAATGTTTTTCGGAAACATCTACGCAGTTTTTCATATTGTAATATCATAAGAACCTCTGCAAAGATATGCAAAATTTAGCGCTTAGCTTATACAAATGCTCTTTAAGCCACGCTCATAAAAACGAACAAAAATTAACATATCACATGGCCGGGCAATGAGGCTGATCTATTACAATGAGGCCCCATGGACTGGCATGTGCAATGCATACAAGTTACTTGTTGTCTGTAGTCGGTAGTGGTATGTCGGTATAAGATGCGTAATTAATAATTTTGAACCCATTTCAATGACCTTTGCGCCCGCTCAAAGAGTCACTAGAGCATAGCGCCATAGGCATTGATCATCGAAAAGATTATGACGTACTGACTGACATACGATTTTCAGAGTGGTAAGAAGAGATGGAGGGGTAGGCTGGTTTACCCGAAAGTACACAACATACTAAGAGTCATACAAAACGAAAGCTAACAATAAAGCGAATAGTTGTTTGGAAGGGGCAACCTTTAAAGTAAAGCACAACCCGATAAGATAGAGTTTTGTAAGAGAAGTGCGAACGACTTTGATGGGCTCTCAAGAGCTTGCCAGTCAGAAATAAGTGTTTATCTTGCACGATAATAAAATGGAAATGAAAATGGAACATGTGCTTGTTTATATAAATAAGCACAAGTAAATACTCGAGAAAAGTTTTTCAGCTTTTAAGATGAAATCCAGAAACAAAGTTCAAAATTATTTGTGAGGCGGCAACAACTTGTGAGAGTGCTGCAGGTGTTTATCAAAATTAAAGCCCCAACAAATTACGACGCCTTTTATCAAAGTTCTCTATTATAATTCTTTAGAGCTCCTAGATATAATAGATTATATTATAACAATCTGCGTTAGTGTATCCTAACAGAACAGAACTTTTAAACTTCTTGAGTTTCAGTTTGTATAAAACCATAAACCAAACCATAATCCCTAGCCAAACCTGAACCCGAACCATGATTTACTTTCTTTTCAGTTCAATAATAAACAATACAAATAAAGAAATTGATATTTATTCTTTGAAAAAATAAATATATTTTTTTATATTAGACTTTAAATAATGTTACAAACTGAGTTTTAAAACAAAAGATGGAATCATTGGTTTAAAAAAACTAGTTTTTTTGCATTTTTTGGTGTTGAAGGGTCTTGCTTTATTTTATATGTATTTAATAGCGATAACAAACACATGCAATTAATTTAAACGCAAGGGAGTCCCCTTATACTTGGTATCTCCCGAAATAACCATCCATCGGAATGGTCAACCTATAAAAACGTTGAAACAACGGGCATATATGTATGTGATTTTCAATAGTTGATAATTTATGGTATATTTTAACAAAATATAGCAATATGATTTCATTAACAAGCAACAAGAGTGATTTGGTCGATTACACCCGACCTGAACCCAGACCCAAACTTCCGTAGCAAACATTCGCACTTGCTTATAAACATACAGACATAAAATTACACACCATAACGTATTATTATATTTATATGAATGGTATATATGAATCAGGGTATTTTTAGAAAGAGGGGAGGTATCCAAAGATAATATAAACTTGATATGTGTACATTAATGGCAAGCTTGATATTTCTAAAACAATCTATCTCTGAGATTGACGAGGTATGCAAAAAAGTGAAATGTTATATGAGCGATAAGTACATTCATACATATATAGTATAGAGAACGGATATACCACTTAAATGTTTGCTTAAGGATCAGGGGTCCTGATAAAATATATACTAAATATTTGGAGGGTATTAAAAGTTTTTATTTTACGCAAAATATTTCATTAGAGCAAATTAAAGTGCAATGATAATAAACAGAAACGAGGAGAATCTCTTCTCTTTATTTAGTTTTAGTGTGATTTAAAAGTTTGAGCGCGACAACAACAATCATAATAATAATGGCATTGTGATGTTCAAGGCTTTAATGATTTAAAAATATGACAACCGCAGCAGCAACTACAAAAACAACAATTACAATTATTATCAACAGCAAGTCTCGCGGCACCAGCTGCAAATTATGAGCATTAAAATGATAAATACCTGTCCGAAAGCAGCAACAACAGCAACAACAATAACAACAAGCAAGTGCAAACAGCAGGCACATAAGACAAACATGATTTTATGATAGAGCCAACAAAAGCAGCAACAACAACGACAACACGAATTTGAGCACCAAAGTAAGCACGACAGGAGAAGCAGCAACAACATTTGCCCAAAATGGCAGATCAAGTTGGCCAAGATGCAAACAACGCCCCAAAGGGGCCGCCAGGCCAGCCCCTGACCAAAGTAGCCTCCTCGCCCACTGCCCTCAATCTGGTAACGAAACGCGCCCTGCCCCCAGCCCTGGCGCCGCCGCTGCGCCTCAGCCAGTTGTCGGACAGCGGGGCCGAGAGCTGCGGCGATGGCGACGAGCAGACGCGACTCATACGCGGCCCTTCCGTGCGGCAGCACAAGTACATCATCATACCGGCCACGCCCGGCTCACCGGTGGGCTCCACAGCCGGAGCCGGAGCCGGAGCCGGAGCACCACAGATGCCCTTTCGCCAGACCAGCTCCACCACATCGCTGGTGGCCATGGCGGCGGCCATGCACAAGCAGCCGCCGCGGCAGCCCTCGGTTAAGTCGCGCCCCAGCTCGGATGTCATACAGCCGGCGCAGCTGCAGCAGCAACTGCAGCTGCAGCAGCTGCAGCTGCCACAGCCCGCGGCATCCACCTCAACGGTGACCTTCACCATAGACGACTTCGATGCAGCGAGTGGGGCCAATCAGCACCGGCCGCCCACTTCACGCCCGCAACGCTGACCTGCACCACCACCACCACAATGTCGGGTCACGATGCGCTGGCCGTCTCTCCGCTCAGCTACGACCTGCGCTCGCGCCTGGGCAGCCATCACAGCAGCATGCGCTCGGTGGTGTCAGGTGAGTTGAGCTGAATTGCTCTGGCTGGTAGCTGGTACTATCGTGCCCAATCTGAATGCCACGCCCACAGCTTACCTGCCCGGCCTGAGCGACAGCAGTTACAATCTGGCGGGCAGCTCAGCCGCAGCATCCGGACTGCAGGCCCCCAATCCGCTCTACATGCAGCCCCAGGCCTCGATGAGCGGCAGTTCCTATCACTTCCACGAACTGGCCGGCAACCAGATCTACTCGGATGTGACATCGGTGCGCTCGCTGGCCTCCATTGGCATCGGCTCCACCGACGGACGCAAGCTGGTCATTCGACGCGTGCCGACCACAGCCAACGAGCTGTTCGACATGGTGAACCCACAAACGCCACCGTAAGTATAATATAACTACGTCTTTAAGGAGGGTTGAACTAGATACAAATAGAGCTGAAGCGGAAACTGGGAATAAAACAGAGAATATAAACTGGGCATGAACCGAAACATTTTAAGCCCGGAATTCCCATTTTGTAAGTGCACCTTGCACCAAATCAGCTGCTCATAAAAAGCCAGATACGTTCAAAACGATCAATATTAATTAGAATTTACTTTAATAATAATATAATAACAAGTAAGAACGGTGCAGTCGGGCGTAACCGACTGCGCAATTCTCGTTCACAGCATAATAACATGGATTTTTGTACTTTGTTGGAGACGGAATGAGCGTGGAAGAAATATTTTTGTGCGATATTTAGAGAGGGTTATTAGAAAATGTCTGCCAAATTTGGTGGCTCTAGTTTTAATATTGTGGGAGATATTAATTTTCCTGGATTACGCGCCCCCAAAATATATGTTGTTTAATTTATTTAATTCTAAATTGCAATTCAGTTCTATTAAAACTTGGAAAGCAGAAGACGAACCAAGGTTCAAAACTGAGATGAAACTTAATGCGAAACATTGGTTCGAACCGGTTACCGAACCACTGACTATTTTCCCTAGTTTATTTCCAATGTCTATTTTTGAACAAATAATCTTTTCGAATAACTCGAATACTCGCTGTTATACTAAATCATTGGATGTCCATTACTCACCATTAAGCTCCCCACTGTACAAATTGTAAGGGTCTTTCATTTATAGGAGTTGGATTGTTCCTCTTTTATTCACTATTTTTGGCATCCCTCGTTCCATTAGCATTTTAAAAGCGCCCCTTGTCAAGCCAATTGACGCCCACATAAAACGCTTTAAAACTGATCGCAAATTTTGGCACCATTTGACGCCGAAGCATAAAAGGCAAATGTTATCGCGCCTAAACACACACACACACACGCACACACACACTCACAGGCTCGTGTTGGCAAACATAAAATTTTAACACCATCTGTGCGTGGGGCACATGATGCCTTCGACATGAAACGTGAATAAGTTAGGGACGGATCGCGTCTATTTTTAAGTAATGTTCCTTAACGAGATCAATAGATCGACATAAGTAGATAACTATAACTGTTGACTCTAACAATTGACGCTTCGGGCAGTGCTCAAACAGTTCGATTCGCAAGATTAGCCCCAAGCTCCAAGCGCCAGGCGGCAGTCAGTGAAGTGGCGACCTACGATCGGTGCAGTTGTTCCACAGATCCGCCTTAAGTCGAATCCTTTTTGAGTGCGCTAGTTGAAAAGTATTTGCCAGTGCAAGTCATCAATGGACGCATGGATAACGTGAATCAAGTTTAAATTATTATCTCGCATATAGCCGCCTATATCCTGAGAATACACACTATAGAAATCCAACGAGATGCCGTATCGCAACGATCTGGATGCACAGTCCTCCAAGCAGTCGGAGCAGTCTTTCTTTCGGTTCAATCGCGTCGCCAAAGTGTAAGCCCGGCTCCCTGGTTCTTATGTAACGCCCAAATCGTGCCATTTTATTTTGAACAAGTGCCTAATAGCTTTTAATTCAGATTTATACGCCCCATTATGATTGTCATGTTTGTTTTGGTCATTAGCGAAATGCCGCTGATTGAATATTAACGTTTATTTAATGGATAAGTGGCCAAACACTGCTGACCATTTATTTATAGTGCAAAAAGCTGATCGTATGTTAAAAGCGGCACGTGTCACAGAAAAAGTTTAGCTTAGCTATTTATTATAATTTTTTAAACATAATTAATATTGCCGAGTTCATTTATTTAAAAAGCAGCATCTAGACAAGGTTTCTCACAAGGACCTTTTGCTAGTTTATTATTATACAATGACTACTAAGGTTTTCTTTGGTTATTGGAGCTATATTTATATAGTCAAGTATATATAAATTTATTTATATATTTATACGTAGCGGTATGCTCAAGAAATTTATTCTGTAAATCGACATTTATCGATTTCGAGTCAATTTGAAGAAAAATAACCTGTTTTACACGTGCAATAGACGGAGTTCGTACTTTTAACACTTTTACTCATCTTTACAGTTCACATAGTACATAACATTCAGTTTGCACAACCCTACAACTCATCTAGCCAGCCTTCCCCCAGTATATAAACAAACACACCCCCTAAGCTCTGATCATAGACCAACAATGCACTGGCATTTGGCACCTCGGACAGGGCCATTGTCGGACCTGGCATGTGATTACTACAATTAAACCATTTGACGCACCGCAAATGTTAGATGGGGTCGTGTCGGGCCGATGGTCATGTAATCTGTGCTCCCGTCTGGGGTCTCGTTAGGTGCCGGGCCAGACAATGCCAAGCGATGTACAGTGTACAGGGAGAGTGTTGACAGCAATTAGATGCGCCTGGCTGGCTGACTAAAATGCAAATGACTATGAAAGCGAATAACGCCTCTCGATATATATAATGTATGTGTTCAACTTGAGCTTTGTATTTGCAGGCCGCTGGGCATCGATGACGATGACAGCTACATGGACATGTCGGACGAGGCGGCCCACTTGAAGCCGCGCCAACAACATTGGGCCAACAAAATGCAGTTTGTCTTGGCCTGCATTGGCTATTCGGTGGGCCTGGGCAATGTCTGGCGTTTTCCCTACATGTGCTACAAAAGCGGCGGCGGTAAGTGCAATCTTCGCGTAGAGTCCACAAAAATCTGAACGGAAGTCAGCATGCCAAAGTCCGTGTGGAACGTTTCGGCAAATACTTTGATTCCATGCGACATCTTTCAACGAGTCGTGCGACTTGTGGACTTGCTCTAAAAAGGCATTTTTTTTATTTTCGAAAATTTCGCTCTTTATGCGACATTTCCGCTGTAAGCGCTACAAAGTCATAAATTAAAATTTGTTCAAACCCGACGAAAATAAAGCGGTCACTGTCATCTGTACAGTATCTTGTCCCCCACACAGCCCCCTTAGTATAAAACACGCCAGCCACTTGGCGGCCTGCGTCCATCTTCATTTACACGCTCTCACTCTCATAAGCCAGAGGCCCCATTTACATTACTCAGGCCCATTACACATAAGTATAATGAGCCAACTGGCGACTGGAGGAGCTTCGACTATATGTGTGCACACCGTGTGCCTTATACAATTTACAATTGTTGATCTCAAATATTTATAATTATTTTAATTTGTTTGCTTAGCTGTTCTCACTTAGAGTCTTAAGTCGCGTTTCTTTTCCTTGATATTCTATTGTTATTTTCGCAGGTGTGTTTCTAGTACCTTATTGCATAATACTCTTCGTATGCAGCATACCCTTGCTGTTTATGGAGCTATCTGTGGGCCAATACACGGGCCGAGGTCCCATCGGTGCACTGGGCCAGCTATGCCCCTTATTTAAGGGTAAGTTCTGATTTATTTGACAAAGTTTTATTTTTGTCATGAAATATGAAAATACAGTTAGATCTCATACAGTATAGATAGATAAAGTTGAATTATGGTTTTAAACTCTTCTGATACAATTTATCGCACAGTTTTATGAAGACAATGAAAATAATTTTAAAGATAAGATAAATAATATTTTACTTATTGCACAATCCGGCGCATGAGTAATTTTTTTCATAGACACCGACTTGCTGTCCCTTTTGTGACGATCTCTTGAAATTGGAGCATCTGGCTTGCTAATATAATAATTTACAAGTCCGTTTAAAATTTTGTGAGTAGCTCCCTCCCAGTAGCTCAGAGCGGAGCTTTATTGCGTCATTTTGTTGAGATATTTACACGCTTCGTAGGTAAAAGCGAATGCGTCACGATGAACGCTTAGGGCGACAACATTCAGATATGTTCTTTCCGCCCAGTAAATTAGAGAACAAAAAAATTAAAAAAAAAACAAAAACAATACAAAACTCTAAATGAGGGATACCCATGTATCCATGACAAGCAAATATGGGCGCCGCAAAGTTCACTGTCAATGTCTAAGTACACCTAGTTAGTATTGGGTAAATAGTTGGTTGAGGTTTCGGTTTACACAAAGCCACAATGTCGGCTAAAATTCATTCCATTCTTTAGGCGATTAGGGGATACCCTTCATCAAATTTTAAGGAAATCTATCCAAACATTCCTGCCCACATATGGTATATATATTAAATGTTTTTTTTTATTTTTAAACTTAAAATACGTTATCTAAATTTAACCGATACAATCTTACTCAAGGCATGGCACAAGATATTTTAAAATAATTTATAAAAAAATGAGAGATATAACTCGGTCGTTTTCTTCAATTATTGTTCTTGTATAATAAAAGGCAATGTTACAATTGGTAAATCAGCCAGCATACAATTTGATTCTCGCATAACTTTATCATTCGATCCATTTCCACATATAAAGAGTATTACATTCTTACACCTCAGCGAAACTAAATCACTTCTAATTCGCGTGCATGGATGAAAATCAAATACGTTTACATATGAGCAGGGGCACTTGCTAATTAGTTAGTATTATTGTTATGGGGTTAGTGTGAAAACGCGAAGCGCATCTCAAAACTGAAACGGAAATGTTTCGAGCGATTTACGTACGCGTCTCTCGACTGATTGTGAGACCCCGAAAAGTGCTTCCCCAACCTCGACACCCGCAGGGCCTACAAGCCAACTAGTCAAAGGCCGCAGTCATAAATCTAATAAACAACATTACTTTGACATATTTGCAAAGCGTTTAACTATTTACAATATTTTGCCAATAGAACAGCCTCGGCACGCCCACACCCACGCATCAAAATTGCAACCAGAGGCGAACTAATAAATATTAATGGACAAATTTTAGCCAAGATACGAACAAATGGCTTTAATTGGCTTCAACGGCACGCGGCCAATTATAATTATGCAGATGAGTACCAGTCTAGACATGTGATTCAAGTGAACCGGTCTACGTTATAACCGACCCGATCGACTCGTAAAGCATTCATGTGTTAGATCCTTAGCCCACACAGTCTCCTACAAACTTGTGATTTTGGTATTTCATCACTTTTTTAATGTTACGAATAGGTAATAGTAACTGATAAATAGAACAGGGTATCATGACCTTTGGCTATATATTAAAACTCATAAAATACTGTTGTTTTAAGCCCCAAAACCTTATTGTTGAAATGCCACAATGACTACATCGAAAACACAGCTCATCTGTCATTGAAAGCTATACAATGTAGAAAACATATTAAAATAAAATTTTAATTTTAATTAACAAAGTTGTAAGAATTGCAGTAAAAAAAAGATTTGTCTAAGCTCTTTAAATTTTCCTAAATATAAAGCGGGAAAAAACAAATAAAAATAAACGTCGAAAGAAATAAATAGTGTCTTATATGAGTTATTTGATAAAAAAGTCTAATGTTGACAAAAGATATCAATAATATTTTATTTTAAACACCAAATAATTAAGAGCAGTGTATAAAGACTTTCGAATGTCGCAGTTTTGACATCGTCAGGATTAGACAGATATATTTCTGATTAAAAATTGTTTTAGCTTAAATGTTCAAATAAAGAGAACAAACGGAGACTTTGTGCTGTTGAAGTTTAAGCATAAAAATCAACTTTACCATACATTTAATAAAATATAATAAATTATACACGTACATACCTTTCGCCCTTTTAGGAGCTGGTCTGGCCAGTGTAGTTGTCTCGTTTCTCATGTCCACCTACTATAGCGTCATAATAGGTTATTCAATTTACTACTTTTTCACATCGTTCAAAACGCAAATGCCGTGGATTGACTGCAGCAACAGGTGAATAGGCAAATCGGCATTTCGAATCTATAAACCAATCTCGTACTCCTACCAGATGGAACACGCCTGACTGTTGGGTGCCACAGCGCAAGGAGATGAATACCACCGCGCCAAACACATCACGCACGCCCTCCGAGGAGTTCTTTGAGTATGCAGCCAATAAGCAAATGAAGTGCTTGAACATCACATTTGAATTCTCGTTGCAGGAACAAAGTGCTGCAGATTAGCGCTGGCCTGGAGTACCCGGGCATGATGCGCTGGGAGCTGTTCGCCTGCCTTGTGTGCGCCTGGCTGATGGTGTACTTTGCCACCTGGAAGTCGATCAAGTCGTCGGCCAAGGTGCGCTACTTCACGGCCACATTTCCATTTGTGCTCATCATCATCCTCATGTTTCGGGCGGTCACACTCGAGGGCGCCGACGAGGGTTTGCGCTACTTCTTTAGGCCCAACTGGTCGGAGCTGAAGAATGCGAACGTGTGGATCAATGCCGCCTCACAGAACTTCAACTCGCTGGGCATAACATTTGGATCCATGATCTCGTTTGCCAGCTACAACAAGTACAACAACAACATACTGCGAGACACTGTTTCCGTCAGTCTTGTGAATATGGTGACCAGTTTACTGGTGGGCATATTCGCCTTCTCCACGCTGGGCAACCTCGCGCTGGAGCAGAATACGAATGTGCGCGACGTGATTGGCGATGGGCCGGGCATGATATTTGTAGTGTATCCGCAGGCCATGGCCAAGATGCCGTATGCACAGCTCTGGGCAGTCATGTTCTTCTTCATGCTGCTGTGCCTGGGCCTCAATTCACAGTTTGCCATAGTCGAGGTGGTGGTCACGTCCATACAGGACGGCTTTCCGCGCTGGATCAAACGGCATCTGGGCTACCATGAGATCGTGGTGCTCTTCATCTGCGTCATCTCGTGCCTCTTCGGACTGCCGAATATCATACAGGGCGGCATCTACTACTTCCAGCTAATGGATCACTATGCTGCCTCCGTGACGATAATGTTTCTGGCCTTCTGCCAGATGATTGCCATAGCCTGGTTCTACGGCACCGGGCGACTCTCCAAGAACGTGAAACAGATGACCGGCAAGGCGCCATCCTTCTATTTGAAGTCCTGCTGGCTGGTGCTGGGACCCTGTTTGCTCTTTGTACGTTTGCAATGTAATCCAAGTAGCGTTCAAGGAGTTCAGTGTGTGTGTTTTACAGGCCATTTGGGTGTTGAGTTTGATTAACTACAAGGAGCCCACCTATCACAATGGACGCTACACCTATCCGGACTGGGCCTACGGCATTGGCTGGATGTTTGCCTCATTCTCACTGATTTGCATACCCGGCTACGCGATTATCAACTTTATGCGTGCCAGCGGCGACAACTTCTGGGAGGTGAGCCACTACAGATGCAGCCTCAACGGATTAATCAAAATGTTCCATTTCCACAGCGCATTAAGGTTACGCTGCGTCCCAACATATACGAGTGTAAGATCTGCGGCGAACATCACTGCGAACACGACTATTCGGAGCAGGAACAGTATATGCTGACGCAGGAACTGGGCAGCGTGTACAAGCCGACCACACAGCCGAGCTTGCATCATGGCCAGAAGCCGAGCTACAATGCGATGCACGCATCGCATACAGCGCCCCATGGCGTTCACACTGAATACACGTACCAGTCCAAGGAGGAGCAAGCAACGCACTCAACGACAGACCAGCACAGTGTCAAGTAGAGGAGGTTCTGTTTCCTGTTCAATTGTTACCAATTTCTGAGTATTTTTAATACATAATTTGTTTTAATTTGCAAGCAATAAACTCAATTTTAGTAAATTAATTCAATAAGTTCTTCTCTAGTGAAAAATATAAATTTAATTAAATGTATCGAGATCCAATAAGGCAAAGGATATTGTTCATCTGCTAAGATTAGTTCCGATGTCTTCGAAAAAAGGAACAAAAAGTCAAAACAATTTTATTTTCAATAATGCATATATTTTTATCTAGAGGAAAATGCCATCCAACTTGAAAAGCGGTTATGTGTTGATAAAGTTATGGAAGGTTGAAATATGAGAACTATGTCTATACAAATTTGATTTGTCTAGCTTTAAAAATGGGGGAGATATTGAATATTGGATTCGAATTTGCGAATTGCCACACCCCTTGTGTATCATAACACACTTTCTGTCACGGGTATACACGAATATATATTCCACAGTAAGGCGGACATATAACAAGAATGTAATATCTGAGCTTTTTTTAACGGCCCCAAAACTGTAACTTTCAGACTGTCGTTAATTGTTTAACATTCGATTAAATAAATAAATTACCTATTGGAATTTAAAGTCCTGCTGAAAAACCGTCTAAAAAACAAAAGAACAGCAAAATATTCCTGACGCAAAACCAATATACTCTCCTTATACAATACATAAGTCTTATACGACTTTTAACCTATTGCACTTACGTGTTGTCATCGCCCGCTAAAGTTCGCTTTTGTTTTTAAAGCCTTTGAACATAACAATATAGCAAATCAAACTCTTCGAATTTGGGCACTGCATTAAAGGTGCGCGGCGTTTTGCAGTATTCCGCATAAATGAGTTGACTCTTGGCAGGCACTGTTGGAGGCTGGACACTCAGATAGGAATCGGTGCCATAGTCACTACCCGGACGCAATGTGATGCCGCGCATCATCTTGGCCAGCTCTTGTTCACGTTGAGCGACTGCCGTTTGGGCCGGCTGAGCGCCACCGCTGGACAGTTTGCCCATTTGAACGTATTTCTTGTAGATGGCCATGCTTTGTTTGGATGGTGGACTGATGGTGCAGCCATATACGCGTTCCATGGATGGTAGCATGGAGGCCAGCGTAAATGGAATCGGTTCTGCTGTTTCCGTTTGCTTCGATTCCTTCTCAGCAAAACTGGCACTAAGTTCCTCATCGCTAGAGCTGTCCTCGCCTTCGCTGGAGCTGGACGAGTTGCTGTTAGTCGAACCTGTTGAACTTTGGCCAGTCATCGATGGATTCTGTCGCCCCTTACGCGACGGTTGTATCTGACGCTGGAAGGGACTGTAGTTAGTGCGGAATGTGGGCATATATCGCGTGGCAAGCTGACTGATCTCAAATTCGATGTGCTCGCTTAGGTCCGTCCACTTGAAGGACTGATGGTAATTGGAGTAGGAGTCAATCATCTCCAGTCCATTGCTGTGCACCCGGAACAGCTCCCTGACCAGCTTATTGGTATCCGCACAGGGAAAGGGCAAGCACTCGCGCACCTTATGACGCACCCAATCCGTAATAGGAGCGCTCGATGTGCTCGGCACAAATGCATTGTGCATATCGTAATCCGTTTGCAGCTCCCAAATGGGCTGGTTTACTGAAAATATAAAGCACATATGTAAAAAGCACTAACATATAGACGGATTGTAGGATCTTACACTTGGTAAAACTCGGCTTGTAGAGACCCAGGAACAAATTAATGCTTTGCTGCTTTTCCGTATCGCTGAATGTATTGCTGTAGTAGCGGCTCAATGTCTGCATGACATCGTTGCCCTGCGAGGCCCAGGCGGCCGTCTTGCGATAGGTCTTGATGCGATGCACCAACTGTGACCCACCATACTGCAGAGCCAACGTATCGCCGTGCTCCTCGTACAAGTGCTCCAGCATGGTCACGCAATCCGAGTCAAATTCCAGTTTGGCCGACTTCACAAAGCCCAACCTCTCCAGCTGATGCCCCAGAGCACATTTGCCAATGGCAAACTGTGCCGAATTGGTGCGATCCAAGCAGTCAACGCAATTCGTGCGCACAATGCCCGTCTGGAAGCTGAGCTCACTGCCGCGATACGCCTTATAGAACATGCCCGTCAGCTGTATTATGGTGCCCGCGTGCACGGCCAGCTGTTCCATGACATTGCCACCACTTAGGCGGCTCTGACGCGCCATATCGAAATGAATGTGCTTCATGCGATGCTGCGGCGGCAGAAACTGATTGAGATACTTGATGCTGTTTTCGAGCTCCTTAGAAATGATCGATTCGTGTTTGCGCCGCTCGCGTTTCTTCACCAAATTCAGCATAATCAGCGGAGCGCCATAGTGAAAGAGCAGCCGTTCAAAATGGCGTGACGGTGTTTGAGCGTAGGGATCACAAATATCCAACTGTATGGGCGGCTTTGGCACCATCTTGCTAATGTCCTGTGACCAGTGCGATGGTATCGAGC
This sequence comes from Drosophila robusta, assembly GCA_035043565.1. Taxonomy (NCBI): domain Eukaryota; kingdom Metazoa; phylum Arthropoda; class Insecta; order Diptera; family Drosophilidae; genus Drosophila; species Drosophila robusta. The sequence goes on along the minus strand of JAWNMW010000583.1, from coordinate 1,384,946 downwards.
CTCGCATTTGCGTAAAAGCGCATAATCGCTGACCATCACTCACAATCTGTTCCGTTTCGACTTCGTTTGCCACGTCCCCCTACAAGTAGGTTTTATTTAAATATATTTACATATATTTATCCCGAAAACATACCTGGAAATTGGCGCCGCGCTTCAGAAAACGCGTTCCGGCAAAGCGTGTGCTGCGACGAGCTATGAGACAAACATTCACATGCCTGCCAAAGATGCTGATGCAGGACTGACTGACATAGCCATGCGTAACCTCCAACAGCCAATCTTTGAGCATGATGCCCTCCATCGGCTGCAACAGATAAGCGTTCCACACGAAACGCTTGCGTGAATCGCTGCGGAAGGCGTAGTCCACACGCTCGTGTGCCTGCGCGACATTGTTGGTCAGCGTGTTCCAGTCGGGCAGTGGCTCATCCCGCTCCAGATTCACCTTGGCACCGACATAACGTGGCGCCGACTCGTTGTATTGCAGCGTGCGGGTCAAATCGTACGAGTAGGAGAAGTAAAAGTTGCTGCGCAAATCAATATTCTGGAACATCTTCTTGTAGCGCTCCTCGTGCGGATGTGGGGGCCGCTGCGAGGTCACCTCGTTGACGCGCACCATCACCGTATCCTTGATCGTGTACACCAAATGCATGCCAATGTGGGCACAACATTTGCGCTTGGTCACCAGTATCAAATAGTAGCCCTCCAGGAAGCGCACGAAGCCCAACACACCGTAGGCGGAGGTCACTTTGGGTGAGCCTGCCAAAGAAGACACAAACCGCCGAATCTCCAAGCTATTGAACTCATTCGCATTCTCCTGGATGCTCAAACGATTCAGCGCCAACCGATCGATGATGAGCAGCCGGAATCGCGTTTCGCGATTGTTGCTGCCCACCAAATACAAGCGCTGGCAGAGGCGAAAACAATTGAATTACCTGATGTGTGGGGTTAAAAACAACTTACCGAACGTGTCTCATAGAGTACCACTTTTTGAATGGAACTTATAAGGGGATTAAATATTATATTTGGATTGTCATTATTCATTTCTACACACAGCTGTAGCAGCCTCTTAAATAAAATATTTATCGAAATTCAGACAATGAAAAGCTATCGTTACTGTAACATTGATCGTACATGTCGGTATTTAAATACCGTCGATTGTTATCAGTAGCTAGTGCTGTACCTCGCAGTTCACTTAAAAGAGTAAGTTCAGTAGCTCATATTTTATTGAACCAACAAATTATTCATTTAGTTCGATCGGTTGCTTGACTACCACTGTCGTACAAAACAGTTAACTGTAAAAGTACGTAAACATGATAGATTTAACGAAATTTAATAAAACAAACAAAACGGACAGTAATGGAAGTAAAACGAAAATTGAACCATAATCTGCGACATGGTTCCCTCGTTTGTTAAGCGAGAGTAGTTCAATCGAACTATTTAGAACGATTCGTTGCAGCGCTATCTGCGTAGCCATAGCAGCGTAATGCAGCTGACTGGCAATTTTGCGTTTGGTCCAATAGAGCAACACTTGCCGTTTTGTAAACTATTGTTTTGTTTCCTCCAGCAATATTTGGCGTCGATATTAACATTTTTGGAAATATAAAAGAACATGACGACGTGGGGAAATATTTGCCGCATATGTAGTAGCCCCGCAGACTATAGTATTTTTGCCAAAATACCGACATATTTACACGGCTCGACAAACGAATTTCTGAATTATCAGAAACCAATAAACGTACTGCTTGAAGAGACATCTGGACTAAAGGTAAGAATATACATATTTAAAACATTGTGTGACTTTAAGATATTTTTTATTTTGTTGCCTTTTAGAACTCTCCAGACGATGGTCTGCCATCGTACATATGCGCACTGTGTATATCGTATTTAAAACACGCCGTAACATTCCGGGAACAGTGCATCAAAAACGCACTCAGTCTCAAGCTTGTCGAGCTGTATCAACAAAAGGGTGTGAACAAAAAGGGGGACAAGGAGAATGCACTATTCACGGCCGAGCAGCTGAGCTATGTGGAACAGCGTCCTGTGCACAATCTGCTACTGAACAACAGCGTCAAACTGGAGAGAACGGACAAAGTGCACAAGAAACTGCTCAATCAGACTGTGCCCCGAGAGGGCAGCTACAACGAACGACGAATACGCTATCTAAATGTTCTATTTAATAAGCAGCGAAATGCAGCGCAGGTATGTCGAATAATAATTCATGCTAAATAGTATCCTAACATATTTTTCACAGGCCAACAAAACGGAGATGCCATCGACCAGCGCCGGCAGCGGCAGCGGCAATGGCACTGGCGAGGAAGAGGACTACGCAGCGGTCACCTCCAGCGATGAAAATGAGGAGAATGCGCTGTCACGCAAGCACAAGAATTGCTATAACTACAGCGAAACGAATTTCGAAGAGGATGATCCCATGGAGCAGGCGCAGCTTAGGGACATCAAAGTCAATATACCCGAGCCCATGTGGAAGGAGCGCAAGTGTCCGGCGTGCTCCAAACGTTATATGCACGAGGACACGCACCAATTGCATATGGACAGCTGTGTGGAATTTCAGTTTGTCAGCTTCGTGACCGAAGTGACCAAACTGCTGGAGATAAAGCGCCACAAGATGGTATCACCACACGAGTTCATCAGACGCATGATCTTTGCCCTGCACAAGACCTGCACCTGGCTGCAGGAACATTCCATTGACACCGATCTGGCCGATAAACTCAATCAGGTTAAAATAACGAATGGCAACAGCGAGAAAACCGTTGAGCCAACTCCAGAAACAACACCGAAGTCCTCCACCCGCTGGGACACTATCGCATCCCCGTCGAATGATGCTCTCTTTGACACCACTTTGCTCAAGTTTAAGAGCGGCGCAACCACACCAATAACCATTGAGAACAATGTACTGTACGCGATTGAGCGCTCCGAGAGTCGCAATTCGCAAAATACTCCCAATCTGGTGGTTAAGAAGCCCATACCCATACGATGCACTGGTGCAGCTGCTGCACCGCTCCCACATGATGAGCATGCACGGGCCACATTTCTAGAGAAGCTGCAACGCGCAGCGGGCACGCCGCAGCAGCAGTCGCCAGTGGCAGTGCCAGCCACGCCCACAAGTGCAACGTCTTGGCTGCCCTTCTTGGCAGCCCGTTGCAGCCAATGCAACTTGGTGTTCGAGTCCGTAAGCGAACTGGAAATCCATAATGTTATGCACCATAATGGACAGTGCAGCAGTGTCAGCAGCGCCAAAGACGAAGACGCACAACGGCGTCGCATAATTGCCCTATTCGAAGACGACATTTAGATTATTTACGTTAATATTCATTTTATTCCATACGAAGCCTAAGTCTGAAAAGTTCATTTAATTTGTATTGTATTGATATCGTGCATTGTTATTTTTTAATTTGTACTCCTAGTTTTATTTCCTTGTGTATGTATGTCCTTTATGTTCGCCATCAACATTCAATGTGTTCGTGCACCTATTTCCATGGTGCAACCTTCAAGTATTTATAAAACATTTTTATATTTATATAAACCATGCAACGTCGAATAAACTAATCATTGCTGGGACTTCAATGCCCCTACATATATCTAATTTTACTTATTTAAAAATAAACTTCAATGGTTTTTATTTAATATGGAACAAGAAACTTCAAAAACATCTTCTTTTTGGCTTAATTAATATCGACTTAAAGTGTGACTGGTCAAGCTCGGACTTGCATCTGCTCCAGCAGGAGATTCTCGTCCAGCAGTTGTGCGTGTATTATATTTTTCAACAGTTGCATTAAATCCTTGGTTAAACTGGCATCCTGTAAGGCAAACAGTTGATTCAAAGCGCCAATAAGTTGATCCGCCTGAAATTCCAATTGGCCTATAGATGGACATGTCGCAAATATATTGGCGAGCACACGCACTCCGTAAACTGTGCGCAGCTTGGCCGCGGGCGTGCTAAAATCCACATTCAGATTGGACATGAAAAACTTGAACAAATGCTGAAAGTGTGGTGCACACAAATCGCGCTCCTGGCTAACAATTTCAAACTGAAATACAATGTACATGTAATAGTCGGCAGCGGGTTCCGTGGGCTGCTTCTTGTTCAGATGTTCGGCAATATGCCGGCGATCCTCGACGGTAACGGAAGACGCCGCATGAGCGGCTATCAAGTACAAGCAAATGCCAGCATCTTCGTGGAACTCATTTGAGGGTTTCGTGTAAATCTTCCACAGCTTGGTCGCCAACTGCATTTGAAGCAGCATGCTGGCCGATTTGCTACACGTGGCCAAAATGTTGGCCAATGTCCAAAGGCAGCTGCGCTTCAGGCGCGGCAGCTGGCTATTCAAAAGCGTAACTAGGTAGCTGCCAGCCAGCGTTGTTATTTTCTCGCAAACATGCGCTTCTCCCAGCGAGAAGTTGCACAGGCATTCGGCAGCTTCGATTTGACGCTGCACTTGGGTACCTGGTAAAAGGAAATGTGGTTGAATATTATGAAATTTCAGTGTGTTAATTATGCTCACCTGTAAGTTCCTTAATTATCACTTGGGTAGCGCCCTGTACTTCGGCAAAGGCATTGATATTTGCTGTGCCCTGCAAGAAGGCGTGGCTCAGACGATACATATCCTCGGTATTGGCGTGTTTACGCCGCTTTATGCGGTTTGCCATACCTTGGACATCTTTGATTCCCAGTTTTTCCAACTCGCCAATTTCATCCTTGATCTGGCCCAAGCCGAAGCGCAGAGCATCTGTAGTATGTGTGCGGAATTGTTTTCGATTTAGTCGAGCATACTCCCGTGTCTTGTGACGAAGGCCAGTGTCATCCATACGTGCGAACGGTGGGTGTTAGTGAGGTATGTTTAGTTATCTCGGTTGTTTTGAAATATGGCAAACCGGCAAACAAATATTTATCCCGTCAGCTGTTTTTGGATAATCAACAATATAGCAACACTGGCAATTGTCTTGATGTGCGGTATTAACAATTTTACTTTCGATAACATTCTGAAAATGGTATTTTTTTGGTATTTAAAGATTTTTGTGATTTTCACTCGCGACCACTCTACAACTACTAAGTTGCATAAACAGCCACAAATATTACAAAAATGTCGTTTACTATAATGCAAAAGCTATCCCTACAGTGCCTTAAGGCTGATCAACCGTTGCTAAGTAAGTATCGACCTGTCGCAGAGAATTAAATGGTCTGACATCTGTTTTTACCCACGTAGCGACGATACGAAACGCCAGCAAGAAAACCGGCGGCAGCACGCGCAACAAAAAAGGCCATCCGCGTCCAAAACATCGTGGATGGCGTGTGCTGGATGGGCATAATGTTTCTCAGGGAACCATATTGGCCACACAGTTGACGACGCGCTTTCATCCCGGTTTGAACGTGAGTAAATACTGCGCGTGATGAAATTGTTTATATCAGAAGTTGTCCAATAGGTTGGCTTCGGCCGGAACGGTACTTTGTTTGCCATGGAGCACGGCAGGGTTATCATTAGCTGCGAGCCCATCGATCCCAACTGGGATCACAGCTGGGTTCAGCGCAACTATGCCGGCCGACAGGATCAAACGATTTATAAGAAATTTTTCAATGTTATTCCGGAGAAGCAGCACCAACGCTTTCGCCTCGTCGAAGAAATTTAATTTGTTTTAAATAAAGTAAGAAAAACTGTAAACGTTTTACGGCTGCATTCCATTTATAATTTTCCGATCTGCCAACTATTAACGGTCGTGTCCATGTTTTTTAGATGATCCAACATACCTTCGTACAAACAAGCACAGTGCTGCAAAATGTGGAACAGTTTATCGATAGCGAGCACTCATTCCAATCGATATAAGAGCTGTACAGCAATGTTCAATTTAAAGAATAAGTTCAGTCGTTCAATTTTCATTGTTGATGTGTTCAATGGAGTCCCATTATTATTGTCAATGCCAATATCGTTCAATTAGGTTAAATTACAGATGAGAATTACACAATTGTTTTTATTAATCAATGCCATAAAAGATGGTTTTCTTTTGTTATTTAATTTAGTCCACTTGTTGATGTTATATTCAAACCTGGCGCCATAAAAGCCAACTACGAATTGAAATGAGAGTAAAACGAACGATGAACTACAATCGAGGACGTGGTTCCTACGTTCAGTAAAGTGAGTAATTATATCGATAAGACTCTCATCGATATTTGTGCATTTGTTCGTGTTACGCTTATTGTTATTGTTTCCCGGCGACGCTTTGATTTTTTGTTACGTTTAATATTGACTCTTATTTAGCATTATAAACGATCATAATTTACTGTAAGTAACATTACTGTTAAGCAAGGATATATATTAAACCCAATTACCCACAGGAATTGTGACATGTCTTTTATTAATTAACAAGATCGTGGAAACACCAGCGTATTATAAAGGTCATCGAAAACTGAGGACGATTGTGCGTCGCATCAATATGGGAAGGTATAGATCATCGAGAAAGTGGACCGCTGAAGAGTGTGAGAAAATGCTGCATTATATTCGTTTGAATCCGTTGGAGAAACCCACCAATGTGTATTACCAGAGGATGACGCGAACTCTGGGACTTGGCTCCAATTCTGACTTGGCGCGCAGCAAAATAAGCAACCTAATAATATCATACAAAAAGGCAATGAACTTAATAAGAGACAGTAAAGAGTTTCCGACGGCAGACGTCCTAAAAGTCTGTCCACACTTCAGGCAGCTGCACGAACTGTACAAGAATCCCACCAAAAACCGAAGAAACACAGTTTGCGCCAAGACTCAGACGCCAGCCATAAATCCCACGCTCTTACAGCGGGAAGGAACGGCTACTGACGTAGATGACAACCTCTCTGAAAGCTCATTAATTTCAGTCGGAGTTACGGTGCAATTCCCTTCAGACAGCAATTCGACGGAGCCAGCTACAGCTCCAGAATTTCTTCAGTCCATTGTTAAGGAAGAACAAGCAAATATAAATCAAACAGTTTTCGAACGAATGGACACTGCCCCCAGCTTCACAGAAACCCCAAGTTCAGAGCAACCAGCTCCACGGGAAAACACACAAACTCAGCCAGTAGGACGAGGCGAGAATGTGAGCGAGAATACCGAAATCCGAGATGCCACACCAAATGAGACCGCACCTCGGCAGGACAACGACCTGGGCATAACTGTTGTCGAAGGTAGCCGACTGAGCACGCAGGACATCAAAGTACTGGAGCTTCGCCTGCGAGAAAAGGAGCTCGATGTAAAAGTCCTTGAGATAGAGTCTAACGAGCGCTTGGTGCGCCTTCAACTGGAGTCCAAGGAGCGCATTGTCATGCGCAAAATGGATCTAAAATACGCTAGAATTTAACTTTTTATACCTGTTTTGTAATAATTAATAACTTCCGTTTAAACATTAAACAATACATTTATTTGACGTAAGAAATTGAACACACAAATTGTTTTTTCATGAGTCAAAAATAAATCCCGAAGCATTATATACAATTATATTTAAAAAGAAAACAGTTGTATTTAACAGCTGTTGCAGAAGCTTACAACATAGTGTAACATTTCACTGCTGTTATTAAACATTATTCAAATATCGATACTATGCATGCATATATATTTTTGCGTCACATTTATAGTATCGATAATATTTCGATTGTTTGACATTGCCTCCATTGCCGCCTGCCGCACACGTGTTTTGCGCCGCAGTTAATTTCATCGTTTTATTTCCCTAAAATAAATCAACGAACAGCAAATACAATGGCCGACGTTGCAGAAGCTACAAACGCCGAAGTCAATGCCGAAGTGAAACAGGCGGAGAAAACTGAAGAGGAAGTCGAGACCGCAGTCGAGAAAAACGGAGACGCAAAGAAAGACGAGCCGGCAGCACCCGCTGCCGAAGATTACAGCAAACAGGAGCGCGCGATCATTCGCCAGGTTGAGTATTATTTCGGCGATGCTAACCTGCATCGCGACAAGTTCCTCAGCGAGCAGATAACAAAGAACGAAGGGGGCTGGGTGCCGCTCTCGGTGCTGGTCACATTCAAGCGCTTGGCCTCGCTCACCACTGACTTTGAGGAGATCATCAATGCGCTGAGCAAGTCGGATGAGGGTCTGGTGGAGATCAGCGATGATAAGCAGAGCGTGCGCCGTCATCCAGAACGCCCGGTGCCAGAGCACAATGAGGAGCGTCGCAAGGAGATTCAGGAGCGCACCGCTTACGCAAAGGGTTTCCCATTGGATGCCAAAATGACGGAGATTCTCGATTTTGTCAGCGCCTACGAAAAGGTTGTAAATGTGACAATGCGCAAGCACTACGACAAGCCAACAAAGTCGTACAAGTTTAAGGGCAGCATTTTTGTCACTTTCGAGAAGAAGGAACAGGCTAAGGAGTTCCTTGACAAGGACAAGCTCGTCTACAAAGAGCGTGAGCTTTTGCGCAAGTGGCAGATTGACTATTTGAAGGAGAAGCAGGAGGAATATCAGAAGAAGAACGAAAAGCGCAAGAACAAGAAGGAGGCCAAAGCTGAGCCTGGCATCGAATTGCCCAAAAATGCCATTGTTGTTTTCGAGGGTGCTCCAGACACCGTCACACGCGAGGAAATACGCGAGGCATTTGAAAAGATCAAGGACTTCGATATTGCCTACATTGAGTTCAACAAGGGCGATACCAAGGGCTCCGTTCGTCTCACAGAAGCCGATGCCGCCGAGAAATACATTGCCAAAGTGGAGGATGCCAAGGTAAGCTCACAAATTTTGGCTGTCCTTATATTACATATTAACTATTACCTATTACCTGTTCCCTTCAACATTATAGCTTAAATTCAATGATGAGGTTTCCCTCACCTTGCGCAAAGCAACCGCAGATGAGGAGAAAGAATTCCTGGACAAGGCCATCGAATTCATGAAAAAGCGTCGCGACTTCTCACGTGGCAAGAATAACAAACGCTTCGGCCGCAAGCGCCACGGCGGCAGCGACAACAGGAGCCACAGCAAGAAGCAGCGCGCCGAGTAGCGACTCTCAACTTTGCCAAACTCGACATGCAAATGAAAATGTTAGCTCTAGTTTGTTAGCTTTAAGCAACCCGTTTGTGACATCCAATTGCTACTATTACTAGTTTTCCAATAAGCATTAAGCGTACATAAGTCCGAGATCCAAATGTCTCTGAGAAATATGTATAGTTTACATAATATGAGAGGAACTCTAATTTATTTTAATTAATGAACATATTTTGTTTATTTTTGCTTAACGAACTTTCAAATAAATATCAGTTTGTAATCTTTATTCTGTACTCCATTGACTTTGTAGCTTTGTAAAAACAATCCATCTGAAACACAGGTATATAGGCAGCTTATGCAAGTTGATTTAAATACTAGATCTGGGGCCTGCTCCTCGATCTTATATTCTTATATTGATAATTACTTAAGCTGCTTTTTGTTAGTTTCGAATTTTACTTTTTAAAACATTAAATTCACTTTTAGTTTGTTTGCTTGTCATAAACCTCCCTTACATGGATAGTTTAAGAAATTGTAGAGCCCAAAAGAAACCAATGTATTCCTTATGATATAAATAATGGAACAGAACTTGGCTATCTTTTAGTAGTTTTTATTTTATTTTGTTTTGTGTATTTTCGTTCTTTTGTGTATTGTGTGTGTGTGTGTGTTTATTGTTAAATGATAGCAATATCAATATACATACATATAATTCAACTTAAAAACAATAAAAAATTAAGATAAACTTCATAAATTACAAATATTAAATGCATTTACAAATTACAATACGCAAAAAACGAAACATAAAATTTTCAAAATTTGTTTTTTTCTCATGTACTTCTCGAAGTTAAACTATTTATAATTGCAATTAGACGTAAAATTATTAATAGCTTTAAACTAGTCACAATTTATAATTATTTATAGATAGGTTTTTGTATGGAATATGAGAATTACGGAAATCAGTTGAAAGGGGGTTTTGGGTACTTAAATGAAAAAACAAAACGATTTTTTCTTTTCCAAATCGATAAACAAACAAATTATATCTGTGCAAGCACAAAGTTCACAACAATGATTCCTCAACTTTGTCTATTAGCAGCTTAAGGATTCAATCGTTAAGGCTCATGCGAAACCGAAGGCATAAGCTGTGGTGTGCTTTGGATTTGATAATAATGATTACCTATATACTTATTTATATGCTAATTTGCTATAATATGTTATATATATATTGTATTGTTCGGGTATGTTTTAAGAGAGTGTGCTTTCGTCATACGTAGATACGAGTTGTACGAGACTTAATCAACATTTATACATAAATTAAACAATTACAAACAACGTCATCGTATTGCATATCGCATGTCGCATATCGCACGGTTTTTCATGATCAATATGTAAATATAAATATCTATATGAATATGTAGTATCAGTAGAGTATGTTCGAACGTGTGTATATGGTGGGGTGCGCTCACAAGCTAGTCCCTAGTCGGAAGCAGAAATGTACAGCGTTGCGTTTTTCTTGTTTTTGCTAGGGTTTTCTCACTTATCACTAGGCTAACACGATCTAACGATTTACAACGATGTCCAATCTCTAACTCTATCCGTCATGCTTTCAATCTTTTCATTCCTTTGTATACAACAGTCCATCCAAAACATGCATATGTGTATGTGTACATATATAAATATTTATGTGTGTATGACTTCATCCGGTAATGATTTTGTTTTTATTTCCAGACAGGAGTCAGATCCAGCGTGAGATTCTGTATCGTCCGATTGCGCGCCGAGCTGCGCTTCTGCTTCACGGAGCTGGTGATCTCGTTGACCAGGCCCTGGCAATCATTGCAGACGGTCACCTGCTCGCCGTGCAGATTCTCCTTCTGATCCTGTTGCGTCTGCGCCAAATGGCTGCCCGAGGAGAAGATCGCAAAGCCGCGCGAGAAGCGGGATCTGCAATAGATGATTTAATTTAAATTTGCTTGGATATATTTTGTTGGCACGTCTCTTACTTGCGCTCCAGTGTGCTGCTGTTGGACAGCGGCCGATGCGCCGGACTGTGCACGGGCAGGCTGCGCGGTCCCTCCATGCTGCGGGACATGGCGTTGTTGTAGTGCTGATGCTTCTGCTGGTACTGATGCACGCCCGATGGCCGCATGGCCGCCGAGTAGGAGGCGGACATGGATGCCTGATCGTGCAACGCTTCCACGGCGTGGCCCGTGGCCGCAGCTGCCGCCGCCGCCGAGCCGGGGCCAACACTGATGCCCGGCGTGCTCATGTTGGATCTTTGGTGCTTGGGCGATGAGGGCGCACTGCCCACCGTGCTGCGAGTCTGCGTGGAGTAGACGGAATAGGTAACTGCTTTAATCAGTTTCACGACGGCTCGGCAGCTCGGACTCACCTTGCGATCTGACTCGGAACGCAGCAGGCGCTCGATCAGCGATTTGGGAAACTGATCGTCCATGATGTTGCCCGTCGACGAGGAGTGCGCGTGGTGGGCGGCGTGGTGCGATGGCGATGGCGAGCTCGAGCTGGCCGGGCTGGACAGCAGCGAGGGTGAGATCAGCACCAGCGGCACATTGCGGAAATGCTCCGATGGTATGCGCATCTTCGTATAGCACTTGGCGCAGACGGTGCGCTGGCACAGCTTGCACTGGATGCCCCAGGGGCCGAAGAAGGAGAAGCGTGTGCGCAGGCACAGGAAGCAGACACGGCGCTTTTCAACATCCTCCTTGACGCGCACGTCCATGGGCAGGCCCTCCAGCTCAGCTTTGGTCATGACGGAACGTATGTGCACGATCTCCGCCAGGGTGACGGACAGACGATCATCACCACGTTCCATCCAAGTCTGTTTGTCCATAAAGGACTTGTTCCATGGGCCAAGCGAGGATGTTGAATGCGACGCTGTCTCGCCAGCTCCAGTTCCAGGTCCACCTCCAGTTCCAGGTCCAGCTCCGTAAGTTTCACGTGGCTGCTGCTGCTGTTCCAGCGACTGCGACGCCTCCGGTGATTTTTTCAACGCCTACACAAGCAGAGGAGGTAATGAAAAAAGTTGTTTAATGGATGCGTCATAAGATTAATTGCAATCATGTATAGCTCACCTCCTTGGCCGAGCTGCTGACGTCATCCGATTGACGCGACTCAGGACGCGTCGGTGGCATGGAGTGCGTCTCATCCAGGTTGCTCTGGCAACCCACGATGGTGTGCCGGCGCGCAGCGGAGCGACGGGACTCGCACTGTGTGGCCAGGTCGTAGGCTGTGGAGGGGCGAGAGAGAAGGCAGAGGCGAGTTGTCATTAGATGTGATGCGCCAGAGAAGGTCTGTCAACATTGCGTATGGGTTATGTGTATGGATAAGTGGAAAAAGTAGAACAAACGATAACGAGAACGAGGCATTCACAAAGTTTTACAGCAAGCAAGCGGGCGCGCGGACAGGCGACAGACAGGGTGTAACATTTATATGTGTATGTGTGTTCAACTTTGAGAAACATACATGTGAATATGTATATATGTATATCTGATTATTATATGATATTATATATGTACATTTATGTGCGCACTATTTGGATGAAAAGAGGTTTCACATGGAGAAAAAATGTTAAAAAGAGCTATAAGCTAGCGAAATATAACTAGATTCTCATATATTTTTCAAAACAAGAACTGATATCTGATATCTAATATATCGTATAGATTTTTAAATACAATAAAGAAAATGTATATATGTTGATAGTAGCGTTAGATGAATGCTAAATCAATTAAGAAATTACAATTTATAAAATCGCTTTATCAGCAAGATTCGATAATAAATTAATTGCATCCAGCTTTCAGATATATTCAAAATATATTAGTAAACGAATTATCTTATAAATGTGATAATGAAATTTGGTATGTAGAATGGTATGTAGATGTTGAATAAATTGATTTGAGTTAAGTTAAAAAAGTAGCATTTCATTGTTTTCGTAAATGAAAATAAAATATTAATTTTTCCAAAAAGTGCAGGCATAAGTGTATTTTTCAATATTTATGATGAATTCATTCAATTATAATGATCGCTATATGGATTTTTGTTATCGTTTTCAATGTATCGAATATGTGAGCGATGCAAGCAAAAGAAGCTTAGGACGAGGAAATCTTCAGATATTCTCGTATATTTACATTCCAGGGCATTATCAAAATATCTATGATATTCGTCCCTTGTGCAGGCTTGTGTTTGCGGCTGCGGCGGCGGCTGCTCCTCTGCCCGACGAAAGGTGTTGCATAGTTTTAGGCGGCAGTTGCAAAATTTTTAATTTTGTTCGTGATTGTTTTTTATCAATTTATTTTTTTAATTTTCAAGCGTATTTGGTTGGCATTTTCAAAGTTAAAAATTGAAAATACATTAATTGAATATATTAACTTTAAGAAAAGCATAGCAACTAAAAAGTTAGTTTGCATTAAAAAAAGTTTGCCATGCATATCTTTTTAATATTTTTGGTTTTTATTATTAACTTGAAAACTTGTTTCAAGATCGTTTTGTGTATTTTTGTTTTTTACAAATATTTCGAGATTATTTTCTTCAGCTGTGTTGTGTTGTGGGTGTGTGTGTAGTTGTGTGTGTATGCATATCCAAAACCGGCATCAATTGTCTTCAGCCTGTGCCCACACCAACTGCCTTCCAACCAACTATATATTTCCTCTATATTTATATATATAGATATTTTCTTTTGTTCTTAGTGCGTTTGGCAAAATATAATACATTTGATTTTGTTAAGAAAATCATAAAACAAAATTAATTAGCGGTATTTCTGTTCATATCAATAAATAGGCCATATTTAAACAAACGATTAAATACCTTTGCAAAAGTAAGTTTTGGGGGTGGAAAAAGTAAGAAATTAAAATTAGAAATTAAAATAAAATAAACAAAACCCGCGTCATATAATTGATACATAAAATAAGAGTAACGTGTGACACAAAGTACGAAGAAATTGTTTCTTTTCATTTAAACAAACCAATATTCGTTTAAATATAGTACATATATCAAAAATTTTTTTGTGCAAAAAATTTACAGAAGATTTTTTATTTATTTAAAAAAATGTTTATTAATGCGAGCAATTAAAACATAGTTACAAAAATCAAAACCTTTTCTCTAAGGCATTTCTGCGCAGCAGAAATTTAGCTCTTGCGACTATTAAGTTCAATTTCAATTTAATAAAAAGAAATACCTATAACTGGGTTCATTAATTTAAGTAATAACAGTAAGCTTAAATTTTCCATGGACAAATTTAAAGCGGTCGTGCCTAAATCATTGCTACTTCAAGCAACAGCAAATAGTGTTTACAAGGGATCGTTATGAAGCATGAAAAAGCGACTTACGGGTATAATTTAAGTTGCCTCAGTCATAATAATAATAAATATAAATAAATATGTTGCATACTGTAATCTGTATCCAAGTAAATAGTTGGGATTAAACTTGTCCTCCATATATAAATATGGATCTTTTCCAAGTTCATTTCAATCAAATAGTTATAGAGCTTGACTTGCAAATTTGTAGATAATTTTCTAATTTTGTTAGCTTTTCAATTCTTCGACTCGGAGCTGTATGCAGGGTATATTCTAGTCATACTGGATATTATCTCAACTAGATCCGAGTACGTTTGAGCTTGTTTTTTGTAAGGTTTCTTTTTCCGGTTAAGCACAAAGTAACCCGGGTAATTCAACTCAAAATCTACTTAGGTTTCAGAGAACTTGTTTCTTTATACTTTGTGCACATTTTAAGATATTATCTAGTAAATAGTATATTATATCATATCCTATCGTATGGCATCGCAACATCGATACTTACTTGTGCGTCTCGGTCGCATCAGCATTGCCGGAGAATCGTGTCTCGTCTGTCCCAAAATATAGCCGCCAATGGGATATGGCGGCATCTTGGGCTGTGAGCAGCGATGCAGTTCGGCGAGATGTGCGGCGGCTGATGCGGTTGTGGATGCAGTGCTGCTGCTGACGCTGGAATCACCAAAGATATGCTCGTCGTCCTGGCCAAAGGAAAATGTTGGCTTGTACAGTCGAATGTTGCGTGTGGCAAGTGACACGAGGCATGTGAACGATAACTCACCTGCAACTTTGAGAAATCCACTTTGATGAGCCGCTGCCGGGAGCGCGACAGCGTCGCATTTGTCGAATTTGGAAGCACTGCAAAGACAAAAGATGAAGACGAAACGTAACTTTTAGGCCCAAAGCGAAAGCAAAGTTAAGTAAATTAATGCTATGGGAAACAAGTGCTTTGTGAGTGTGTGCGAGTGCACTCACAGCTGCTTTGATTAGATTACATACTCGCCCCAAGTTGCACAAGTTGCGGCTACCCCGCGCCCAGCTCCGCCCCTCTACCCAAGGGGGTCTTGAGCATAACCAGCTTTTGGAGTCGCCCTTTACTCGCCACTCGTTCGGCAATTAGACAACGTCTCAAGCTGCTCTTTTACCCTGTCATCTTATTGTCGGTTTGTTTTTACTTTTTTAGTGCCTTGTCTGGGCATTCAACTAACCGTTAAGTTAACGCATTTAATGGTTCTACCCGTCAAGCTCTTTCTTCCGCTTGTGCAATGCTCGTAAAAGTGCTTGGGAAATTAACCCGAAGAGCATGTTTCAGGCTTGGAACAGCTCAATGTGGCGTCGGCATTTTATGTTTAAAAATTGCTATTTTTTTTATTTATATTTGGTCCGGTTAAACAAAACTTATAAATGGAACTAATACTCATTTTTTAATTACAACATGGGTGCTGAAATTTTTACACCACTTTTATCTGTTGTAAATTTCTCTTTAAACAAAATATCGAATAAATACTTAGAAAATTGTTATATTATCTTTGGATCTGATGGAGGATGACAATCGGTTCAGTTTATTTTCGTGTTAATAATTTTATCAAGGTTTTCCAATATTTTTAAAAACATAATCAACTGCCTACAAAAGTAGCTGAACTTAAGCCCGAACCAAACTCTTTTTAAATAAAGGGTTTGGTTTCGTTTAATACTTTAAGAAATTGCTTCGGAAAATCTATTTTTGGTAAAACAAATAAAAATGTTTTATAAATTATTTAAATTTATATTAATTACGTATGGCAAGCTCCACTTGCAAAGCAGGTACATCTATATATACATATATATATTTACGACTGCCAACGTTTCAAGAAAGCAAGGTAAATAAAATATTCTATATTTATTTCTCTTCATAAATTGTGTAGCTACGTAATCATGACGAGTCTTTTCTCTGGAGTCTTATATTATTCTCGATTTCCCAAAGTTGCGTTCAAATACCATTTATTTATGACTGCAGCTAAGAGTTACAGTTGTTATTGTTGCAAGTACAAAGCGTTGCTAAAATGCCTTAGCTGGCCTCGAACGGAACTCCTACTGTCCCACTCTCGAGGCAACTAGGCCGAAATCGAAACCAGGTCAAAGCAAAAAGGGGCATCGATAACAATTTGGCTGCTACCTTTTGACGGCTTGACAGCCTGACGGGGCTTTGGTGTTGGCGGATTGACAGCGGTTGCAGCACGCGGCGCAGCACGTGGCGTTGGCTGTGGCTGCAACAGCGACTGCGACTGCGAGTGCGAGTGTGTTGCAACTGTTGTCTCGGTTTCCGTTTCGGTGCCGCAGTAGAGCGACGCATCGCTGGCAACATCCACGACATCCGCGTTGCGTACGACGTGATGCGATTTGAAGACTGCGGCGGCTGTTGAGCGCTTGGCACTGGGCGTCGTTTGTTGTTTGGCATCCATTTGTACGAGCAGCGAGCACTGTGATATTTGGCTAAGAAAGTTGGCTTAAACTTTGCATTGCATGTGGAAGTCCGCGCCCTGCCGTCTGTTCCGCCCGCCTGTCAGAGCTGTTGCTCTACTTTCAGGGCACTTCACTTTGGCCAACACTTGGGAAACACTTTTGTTGTTTTCTCCTGATTGTTTTTTTTTTTCGTTTTCTTCACTCTTGCACGGTTGCATTCGGGCTATCGATCCGACAGGCAACCAACAGGGAACCAACCCCACTACAGTAGGGCTGACGGTTGTTGTCCCATTTGTGAGGGTGTGTGTGCGTGTGTGTGTGTGCGATTTGCTTGGGCTGTCTGTGCTGACTGAATTGACAGAACAACTGGCTGGCAGTCTTTTGGCAATACTCTTGTGTCAAGCACTTTGCATTTAAAGTGATTAATCAGGTCGTTTTCATTTTCACTCGCGCCACGCGTCGACTGCGGCCAGCCACAACAACACGTAGCGACACCGCAGAAGCTTAACACGAAACTGTCGACTGCGTCTCAGCCACGCATATGCTCAAGCTCGAAAAGCTTTGTGGGCTAAGCGCATGCGTCGCGCAAAGAGAGTGGGAGAGCGCGTGAGAGATATGGATTAAGAGAGAGAGAGAGCTGGTGCTTTGTTTTGTTTTGACATTTAACATTTGAAAGCGGCGCGCTGTAATTCTGCTTTGTTGTTGTTACGTCATTGGTTTGCCTGAGCGGCGGCTTTTGATGACGTAGTCTAAGGGAGCGCACACAAGAGGAGAACAAGTGAAGATGAATGTGTAAAGCTGTGCGTTAGATTGTTGCAAAACTTTTCAGCCAGCTAATGAAAGTGAATGGGCGTTAGAAGGTAGAAGGTTTGAACGCTTTTTAACGGTAATTGAAATTTGTTTTTAAGCGCCATTTGAGCTTTATTAACACTGGTTACAGTTACTGTAGTTCAGTGTTAATTGTTTTGTTGGTTAAATTTCAGAAGGAACCGTTTTAATTAGGAGCACGAGCTCAAGGTTAAAGTTGTTGGCGTAGATAATGAACTTTTACGGAAACTCAAATTTGTTTAAGCTTTATTAACAGTGCTTTGACGTACTGTGGTCAAATGTTAACTGTCTTGTTTGTTAGATTTAAATGTGGCATTCAGTTAAATAATATGTGTTAAGTTCAAAGTACAAACGGTATAAAATTCGTAGAATTTTTTTATTCTATTAACGACATTTAATGTGGCATAAAAAAGTTTTGAATATAAGTTTTTAATATAAGTCCAACGTATCTCGATAGGGTTCTATATTTGAGTCTTTTAATTTGAAATAATGGGAGTATACCATTGTTCAAACCATTTTTTTTCTGACCAGATTTATTTACATATATTTATTTATATACTTGTTTTATTTGCAGCGCTTGACTTTATGTATATAAAACTTATTGCTTGTTTTTTAATTGAACCATTTTAGTTTTGGAACGGGAACAGATTGCGGTTTCTGAAGTAGACTATAACATGGCTTGGTATCCAATTCTCGCCCATCCCTTGCGGTTGAAAACACCCCCTAAACAAACCAATCAAAAAAGAGGTGCATACTTTTAGGCTGACTCAATAACAGCGCCATTTTTAAGCCAGCGCACCGAGTATGCAACATTTAACAATATGCGCCATTGTCCGCTCCCTCTCTCACGCTCTCTCTCTCACTCTCTCTCTCTATCGGCGAACGAATGCAGCGATTGCAGCAGAGCCAAACAAACAAAAATGCACAGCAGGCAAACAAACATAGCGCCGGTGCCGAAGTCGCAGCCGCAGCCGCATTGACAGACAGAGTCGTAGCCGTAGTCACAGTCGTTGTCATCATCGCCATCATCATCATCATCTTCACCGTCATCGTCGTTGAGGTTGTCGTGTTGTGGCGGCCGCTTCTGCAGTTGTTTTTGTTGTTGCTGCCGTCGCTATCTTTGTGTGTCACAATTTTGCACGCTTCCTTCAGCAGAGGCGATTGGAAAATGTTGCCGTTTTTGATCTATGCTGGCATGCGCATGCCAGCAACGGCAATTGGCCAAGCAAACACAAACACAGACAGGCAGGCAGGCAGACAGACAGACAGACAGTGAGAGGGGGTTTCAAGGGGGGTAGGGGGTGTGCAGAGTTAGACAGGGGCGGACAATGGGGCACCGACAAGTGCAGTGAAAACTTTTCGTGGCTAACAAGTTTTTCTCTTTTTGCCCAGAAGACAGAGACAAACGCAGAGGAGCTGACAGGCCGCTGCATGTGTATGACAACAATTTATGAACGGTTGGCGTTGAACATTTTTTGGAAACGTTGATGACAACATAAAGAGGGGATTGCCCGTACACCCACCAAATATGCACAAGAGGCGGTCTGTGATCAAAAGCTGGCGATTTCTTTATCTTCTTCTTTTTCTGCTGTCACAATTTAGCAAGTACAAATTAAGATTAAACAAATACCACCTACACCTACTATCTTATCTTTAAACAAACTTAAGATTACAACTCGACACTCGTTCTTCCGGATTTTGATTTATTTATATTTGCATTCTGCATACCAATTTACAAATGACTTGTGGCTACGCATAATCTGACTATTTTTTTTTTTGTGGTTTTAAAATTGCATGAACATTTGAATGGGGCAACTAACTGGTGGCAATATATCGGCATATGGGAGTATAAACATTAAAATGAACAACCTTGATCTTGATATTTTTTGGTTTAAATTCCAAGTTGAATTCTTGCATGTTATGACTTTTGAAAAAGGCGCATAAGTCGCTTGGTGCCGTTATGAATTCTGTCGTTAGCTTTATTTAACATTAACTTTTGCGATATTTAAACGAAATTTGCACTTACATTTTTCCCTCAGTGTAGGCGCTTCTGGCGGCGTTATTTGCTTCAGCTCCTTGCCCTGACGTATCGACTCCATGAGCTGCTCCCGGGGAGAGGGTGTGCATTTCAATGGTGGGCCCAGCTGACGTTCCGAGGCCTAAGCGAGAAGAGCAATGGGTATTTGTAGTAAACATGTGGAAACAGTTAAATACAATCTTTTAATCCATAATGCAAAACGTGAGAAGTAAACAAATGTGTTTATTAATAAAATATATATTACACAATACAGAAATACATTAAAAGCGACAGAGTGCGACAAAACGAGAGAGTGAATTTGGGATCAATGGAAGATTGTATTAGGCATTTGTTTTGGTATTTGGAATGGGTACTGAGAACGCAACACACACCTTCTTTAATGGCGGCCGTGACCTGATGAACTCCAAGATCATCGCATGGGCATCCTTCTTCACCCGCGGCGGTATATCTCCATTGACCATCACCTTGCGCAATTGGTACTTTCTGTGGTAAAAAGTCAGAAAGAGAAATTTTTATTTCATGATAATTCATTAGTTGTCTGTGCTGCGGTTAATGTTGATTTCGATACTCTGTTTCCATAGGGTCACGGAGTAAGCGAGCGAAGTTCGTCTGTCTGCCTGTATATAAATCTTTGTTTATTAGCATCAAAGAAACCGTTAACAGATGTCTAACCCTGCATTTGTAAATCACAAAAAGTTTTCTACAATTTAAACTTTTACTTCACGTTTACCAAACTCATTTCAAAATTTAATTTTTTATTTAAATCCTATTTTATGATTGCAATATAATAAATCGAAGCTTGCATTGCACAAGGTTTACAAGTTTTTATATTGATAAATCTAAAACTATTATTCGCCAAAAATTAAACGCCTTGAAATATTATTTTATATTATAGGAGTCAAAAAAATAATATGTAAACATACAATTGGCATAAAATAAGTTTTTTATAGTTTTTAGTTTCTTGTGAGATGAGACCACATTTATTTCTACCCCGTCCAAATATAATAATATAAATAATATAATATAAAAGAAAAATGCAGTCTTTGGTTGATGAGTTGTCTGGCATCTGAGTGCTATTTAAAAATTATAATATTAATAATAAAAATAAAAATCATAATAACTATTACAATTATCACAAAATAAGACTGAGATGGAAACAGAGTATCGCATAGACGGGATGATTGGTTACTCACTTAGCGCGTATATCGCCCATAAGTATCTCATAGGGCGTCAGCTCGTACTCAATTGGAGTGCGCTCGTAGTTGCGCTTCTTTAGACGAACTCCGCGTCGCAGCTCGTCGATTACCTGTACCCAAAAGCGTGCCTACAAAAGCAGAGAAAGAAATAGATCAACAAATGGGTATATACATAAACAAATGCACATGCACCAAACTAAGGAGTCAGGCATATTGAAAGCTTTTCTTGTTTAGGACGTACTTGCAACGTTCTGCACAGTTCCACTTCGGGCTGGTTAGGCAGAAAGTTAGATACAGACAGAGATAAGAAGGGGGTTAAGTTGGGAAATTGCAAGCACCGCTCACTTTAATCAGCAGCGCTCAGCGGGTTTGCGCAGCTACTTAGTTGCTTGGCTTTTCACTTTTGCCGCCGATGCGAATATATATTTTAATTAATTTAGCCATAATTTAGACCCGCTGTGATCAAGTCAAGTGCTTCAAAACCAATCGCTGCGCATTACATGCAACAGGCTCCGACACTTCGGATGGTAGTTGTGGCAGTTGCACTTGGCAATTGGCGGGTTAACAGTGCGTATGAGTAATGAGTGTGTGACGACAGGAAGCGTATTTAGCACACAATGGCAGAGAGTGGCAAGAGGGAGACAGAGAAAGAGAGAGAGAGAGAGCGGGAGAGAGGGGGAGCAGGAGGAGCGTTGCATTGCTGATTAAACTAGATGTAACAGTGATTCGCATTTTCACTTTTCATTGCGGCGTCGTCGTCGCTTTTCCTGTTCCTGTCAACGGCTGCGTCAATTTGCGGCAATAAATTTTGAGGCAGCTCATTAAACATGCAAAATATGCAAAGTAGCGGGGCAGGGGGAATAAGTCTGCTAATTTTCACCCACAAAGCTGGGTGTCTTTTTGGACACAATCGCATAATCGACACACGAGGCGAAAAAAAAGTACAGCAATAACAACAATAGTCGACAAATGTTGCATTCAGCGAAACGTTGTAGTTGTTGCGCTTCAATAAATGCAACAACAATAGCCGCAGCAATAGCAACAACTGCGCATCATGGGCAACGTGTGGCAGCTTCCGGAAGCGCTTGCAACAGTTTGTTGTTTGTTGTTAAGCTGCCATGTTGCATGAAATATCGCACATGTGCGTAGCGCTTGCGAAATTCACATTTTCGTTTTTTGGTTATTGGAGGGAGTTTTCAGCAGCAGCAGCAGCAGCAGCATCAACGAATATTAGCATAAAAACAGCAGCTACACTGTGATCATCATCATCATCATCCCCATCATTATCGTGTAGGCAACAAAGCGAAACACATGTAGGCTTGCTGTGTCTAGGAAAATGCAGTTTATGTTGATATGCTCGATAGCATCGCCTAAGAGGTGAAAGAGATGCCCGTAATCTAAGAAACTATACGCTCCAGAAAAAAGGGCGTATGCTTGAGTTAAAAGTTCAAGCAGAAAGCCATCAAATTGTGGACGGTTATAGTCAATAAAATAATTAAAGAGCGGAATAGCGTAAACGTATATCTAATATAGATTATAGATATATTTATAGTTATAGTTTCTAATATAGATATAGATTATAGACCCTATTAAAAACTAATTTCCAAGCACTGTACAAATTGCTGTATAATTTTAGATAGTAGGCACAGAGCCAATTTATGTGCAAACACTTATAACAATAAAGATATTTGTGAGCTTTCATGTGCTTTTAAAAGCTAAAATATTTTAATTTAAGCAGCTTCCTTAAAGTTAAGACAAGTAAATTGAGCTTTAAGCTTCATGCTGATTCAATTATGTACACTCAACACTAAATTCCAAACAAACTCAAAAATAACGCTTTCCGACTAATAACAACATTTCAAATCCAACAGTACGTAACCCCCAAAAACAATGCCAGCTATCTGGAACTGAGCTATAGAGAGCTTCCACCTCCAAAACAACTATAGCAGCAGCAAGATCGTCAAAGCATGAAGCATAAAGAAATATAGAATAAAGAAATACACAAAAGAATTTTTACAATTCCAGCGTAAAGCTTTATCCAAAATCAGGGCAACAACCAAAAAGAGCCAAGCAGATCCGAAACGGTTTCTTAACGTCTGCAACTATCGCGTGGGTTCGCCGTTCCGGTCTACACATGGGCGGGCAGGGGGCAGCAACTATTCATTGTGTGACATTCTGAAGGCTGTTTGGCTTCCGAGAAATTGATAAAGCGCTGACTACAAAAAGATTGTTGAGTTTTGGCTCTACTAAAAATACAAAAAAAAAAGAGAAGAAAAACCAAACAAGTTGGCATATAAACAAAAGACAGCTGGAGAGACATATAGAGAATCGGGAGACGAGGTAAAAACCTTATCAATTCGAATAGGTACAAACAGTCAGTCAGTCATTTGCTTGGCCTGATAACGAACACACTTTTAATCAAACTCTGCAATTGTTAAGCATTACACCAACGTATATCGAGCAGCACTTGCTGTAAAATAAATTATATTTTCCTTCAATTGGGAGCTTTACATTTTATAGTGTATTTGAATGGACTACCTACAGACTTTGCGCAACAAGACATGGGTATTAATTGCCCAATTGGACTGCGCCTCATTTCGCTTAATTTTTTCTTTTTCTGCTATTTAATCAGTGCCTTTCAACGCAATGCAAATTTTTGTTGATTTAATTATGAATATGGCGTTGATACGGGCATGAGTTAGGATGGGTTATATTTATGATATATGATACCGACTTGTAGTCTAGCGCACGCGAAGCAATTTTTTCTTCTCTTTTTTTGCGGTTTTTCTTTCCTGCTTTATCAACATGCGAAATGATTTGTTGGGCGTGTGCCCAAGGTAACTTTGTCGGGTTGGGCATAACAGGATATTGGATACGCTTTTAGACAGAATAGAAAAATAAATCAAGTGTATTTACAGTCGTAACTTGACTACAGTGCTATCGTTAACAAAATATGTCAATAATTTTTTTAATGTTTTATAAGCCACTTAAGTAATGCCTATGTCTTAACAATTATAAGAAACAATATTGATTATGAAAAGAAGTTAAGATATCCAAAAATTATCCTTTTCATACAAAATACTACCGTTTTTTGTGTGCTAAGAAATAACATGCTTTTTAAAATTAAGTATTTCTAAAACAACATTAAATGAAGCTAGACAAAATTAATGAAATTAACACTTTCCGATATTCAGAAAGTAGTTAAGTATTCTTTTATTTAGTAACCCATGGTGAATTAAAATAGTCAATAGAAAAAGTAACTGGATTATCGCTTTTAAAAGTTTACAAGCTGTTTTACAGAACTTACAGACCTACAGAAGCATATCAGCGAACCTTACTGGAGATTGTCCGAGTTTTTCATCTATTTTCGCTACAAACTTATATGGCTTGCGTGTTTGGCCAATTTGCGTGTGTGTCTCAATGGATTTGGAGGTTTAATAGCAACCACAAGCGAATTCCTTAGCTGGCCTCGACATTTTTATATTTAAAGGTCACTCAGAAATGAGCATATATATTATATATATATATGTGTGAATTCGAATCTTTGGCACTAATGTGTCGCACATTAAATGTATCTTACATAGTCGAATTCATTAGGATAATGGGAGCTGTGAAACCGCTGCGAGCCGATTATTAAAATTAAAAGTGAATTTCGTGAAATGGTTCACTTTTTTCTTTTATGTTTTAGCTTGGCCTGCTGAGGTTAAAACGGAAGACACCCCCTCCTTGCCTTTTCTATAAAATATGAAACAGCGTGATCTCTACGATATTGTTAATGATAATGATGATGGTTGCCTGCCGCGGGTTTGGAAGAGGTGCGCCAAAATAGCAGCCAAAGAGTCGGTCGTGATTCGCTGCGTAGCCCACTTTAAAGACCATTAGCGGTTTTTCGTCAAACATTGCATAACACTTGGAATGTTCGATTTTAGTACAGATTTTGAAATGTAGCTTACCCAGTCGTTGAAGCCCAGCTTCGCCAGCTCATACTGTGTGCTTTGAGATGATTCTGATGCCTTGATTAATTTTCCGGTATCTACGATGACAGACATAGATATAAACAAATATAACATTTAGAATACACATTGTTGTTTTTGTTTTCTTTTTAACTTGCCATTGTTTAGGATTTGCTGGAGAAATATACGCAGCTCTATTGTTTCTGTTACTAAGGCACGACAAACGGCTTTGTAATGGTTCTCTGGTAATGCGGGCTTTATATGGTTTCTGCAGGTCTGCAATTAAAGTTCACAAAAGTTAAATAAATAAATAGCCTACTAAAAATAATAGTATACGAAATTTTAATAAACTGTGTCATAAACTTAACTGAATGCGAGGAAATAATCCTTTAAGTTTAAATATTTATCAGTGAAAACTTAATAATCGTTTTGCAACTGAGAAATATTATTAATTATATTATCTTCACTTGACAAACATAATTTTGCCGAAATTTTTACATCTACAAATCTTTGAAAAGTATATTACTAATATATACTAACAAAATAACAGCAAATTTACTGCACAAACACTATGATACTTGATATGGATAATTAAATTTTATCTGTGAACGTTCCGTCAATCTATAAATTCGTTCAAACGCAAAATAAAATAGTTTGAAGAGTTTAGCATCTATTCTCTACCATTATCATTATAATGTTTAGAAGAGCCAAGAGCGAACTTAGGTGAAAAAATAGATTTCTTTAGAAAATAATCAAATTATTTTAAATTCTTATGTGGATTTATATATCATTGATAACCCCTCCCGTTTGACTACTTCTATTATCTACATAGATGATAGATAGATCTGACAGAATTATCATTATATATAGTGTTCTGTCATATACATATATCCTATCAAAATATTTATTCATTTATCTATACGTCTGTCGAATGTTTTATTTACTCTTGCATTTATCACATATCCAGTGCAAACTTTCAACAGCTGCAGCGACTTTTCACATTAGCTCTCCAGCTGGGCTAACAACGCGCCCAACTGGGCCATATCCACCTCTTGGCAATCGATAGGCCCTGTTGGCAGTCTGAACGTAGTTAATGTTAAATTTTCGCCAGCTTAACTGCAGATGCTCTATACTTTTCATTTGGCGCAAATGTGTCAGAAAACTCAGGCAAGTGGAAAATATATGGCATGCCACCGAGTGGTTTCCACTGCGGAACGGCTTGAGACCCACTGTTCAATGTTGCCTGACAGTAATGTGTCAATTCTATAAATTGGCTCATTAGAGAGGCTAGAACGCGTCGCCAGGTGGCGCTGTTGTTGTTGCTACTGCTGCTTCTGCAATCGATGCATGTGATGAGCAAATGCGCATTGAGGTGGAAAGTGACGGCGCGGGTCGGGGATCTGGGGTCTGTTATGATAGCCAGTGGCTCAATCAGCAATGCAATGCTGTTTATCACACGCCTCAATGCCAAATTACCAAATGATTGTGATCTTTTGGTTGTGGATTCACTTGGAGCTGAAACAGACAGTGCGATGGATGCGGATGCGGAGCGCAATGCGAATTCCTGCAACGCATTTAGCTGTGAAATCAAGTGCAGAGCGATTTCCTATTACGAAATAGCCGCAACTTGATGGCTATTTGGTTGTTAATATCTGCTGCACTGCCGCAATAGAAATTGCCTGGCAGATACCTGGTCTGGTCTGGTCTGGTCTGGGTAATCTAGAACCCGGGCAATTGAGCTGGCCAACTGAGCGCTTGTTGTTTTGCGGTTAGCCGCGATATAGATACTGCTATAGCAACAGATACAGATACAAATGCATAGATACAGGCAACAAATATCTGAGAGTGCGCCTCACTTGGTTAACTGTAAGTGCAACTGCTCTTGCGTCCATGCAACGTGCGCCAAACTAGTTTTCCCACACTGCCAACAACTGCATATCCATATCTCGTATATGTGTCTGTCTGTATATAAGCCAAATGGAGCAGTCAAAGCCTGGTCAAAAGGTTACCCAAATGACGGCGCACCTCCGAAGGCAACCAAAATGCTCTAAGTCAGGATTGAACAACTGTCAAGACACCCAGTACGAAGGTCTAAGACAGCTTAGAATAACTTTTGTACAAAAGAAAAGTACAAATTGATATTTTCTAAAAACAAAAATTTGTAAACTAGAACATTGAATAAACTAGAATATAGAATAGAATAAATAACGCACATAAAAAAACTCTGTTTATTATAAGAAATTTTTTATATTTTAATCTATTCTGCCTACTTAATAAAGTTTAAATTGTTTGGCAAAATGTTGTACAGGGTATATTTCTTAAAGGAACTGACTCATGGCGCCAAAAGTTCAGCTCAGCTGGCAAAACTTTGATTTGATTCAATTTGCATTCGTGTTTTGGCTATTTATCGGCTGCCGCCTGCCAAAATGTCGAAATGTCAAGAGTTTTTTTTCTTACCTCGATTATATGCTCCAGTTCTTTGGTATTGTTGCGCTCCTCTTCCGTCTCGTCGTCCCAGCGCTTGTCGCCCTCCTCAATGCCCTCGTCAATGCAGTCATCGTCGTTTTCTGAAATAAAAAAAAACATGAAGATAAATATAACGTTTTGCTAGTTATTAAAACTGTGACAAATTTGTTAATCTAAGCAGAGCTGGTTTTCACAATATTTTGTTATTGTTTCGAATCACATTTAAATATGCCGCGTGATATGAGGGGATGCTTAAGTGATTCATACGGTGACCTTGCAATATAGATTGTGGTTTTCCAGAGCCCTTACGTGATTGCATTTTTATTTATGGAAGTTTGCCGATAGCCCATTTGTTCTTTTTTCGAAAGTAAGTTAATCTGAGTTTTGTGGTAAAGTTGATGATTCAAGCACACAGCTTGACTTTGAGAATATTTTGTACAGATAAATTTGAAATATTCACATTACAATAGAACGTGGAATACAAATGTTATATAGAGTTCCAGAATCTAATAATATTGAATGCTAATTAGTTTACGTAGTAGTATTTGAGAAACCGTTAAATATGAGTCTTATACGAGATTTTATTTATTTCTAGTTTTCACACAAATTTAAAAGGAAATGATAAAAGTAATTGTCGGGTCTTTAATACGAGGCTTTCACTTACCATCGGCTGTCATATAATGGAAAAGGTTTTCAAGTTCCTGCGACATTTGACATTCCTCGTCCTCTGGAAAGTTATAGTCCAAGGCGGCATAAACAACTTCGGCCAGTTCGTTTATGATCTGTAATTAAAAACAACAGAAAAAAAATATTAAATATAATAAATCATTTTTATTTTTATGTATTAATTAAAGTTGCAAAATATCTACGTAATCCGAAACACAACAACTTTATCTTAATTTAGGAAGGGACATAAAAATGTATTTTACTAATTTCTATAATATAGTGCAACAAATTTACGCAGTGCTAACTGCATGGGGTCTACTGTCGTGCTCTTTCTATCCTAGGGTCACTACGATCAGTTATTCGTCTTGCCCCTAGGTCCGCTCCGGAGGGGGTTTCGCTGTCAGTTCATTAAACTGACACTCTAATTGGAGTTGAAGTTGACGCTTCGTAGAAACTGAAACAACAACGCGAAAATAAACACTAATTGTTGTTGGCTGTGGGTTGTTGTTGTTGTTGTTGCTGCTGCTGGGGCGCTACAGTTGTTGCCTGTTGAAGTTCGAGTTCAGGTGCAACAGCAGGCGGCAAATTCAACTTCAACTTGAAGCCAACAAGACACAACAACGATGACAACATCAAACGCCCAAGTGCAGTGGCACGTTGTTATTGTTGTTGTTTGTTTGTTTTAGTTGCTATTGTTCACTTTCACTTCGGTGTTGGGCACTTGCCAAAAGTGTTAAAACACTAAAGCTGAAGAAGCCGTTAAATAACAATTTGCAGCTGCCGCCAGATTGCGTTAGCTTTAGCTGCCACTGAACCTCAGATATTCGAAATTCCTCTCCCTAAAAATAAATAAAAAAA
Source organism: Drosophila robusta (assembly GCA_035043565.1). Lineage (NCBI taxonomy): Eukaryota > Metazoa > Arthropoda > Insecta > Diptera > Drosophilidae > Drosophila > Drosophila robusta. The sequence continues at coordinate 1,356,233 of JAWNMW010000583.1, read as the reverse complement.
AAGTCGATCACCAAAGCTGATCGCCCACGCTGAGTCTCTCTCTTATGGCTGAGAGGGGATTATAAAATACAAAGTTAGGTCCCTGGCCTAGGTCTACGTCTACGTCTGCGTCTGCGTTTACATCTACGTCAGTTGCCATTGTTCCACTTGATTTCGTTATTATTATGAAAATTAAATGATAAAACATTGTGACAGCTGCGCGTTCGATGCTGCCTCTGCCTCTGCCCACTGGGGGCTGACTGGCATTTTCAAAGCTTGACACATGTGGCATGCGGTAACTAATGGCAGCTAAACAGCTCACAGCATTTGCTGTTGAGCGGGACACCAAGTTCAGCAGAGGAGCGGGGGCAGCTGGTGCCAGCATCAAGCGCTTACATCATTCGCAAGAAGTGCAGCAGCGACAACGCATAATTAATGTGAAAACTTATAAATGTATGTATGTAGGGCTGAAAGAAGTTTTTATACCCTAGAAAGGCAACTACTTGACATAGGTGTTCTGAATAATAAACATAAACAGCGCTTGACTTATTTGTTTAACAAAAGCTTTCTATATGCTATTGACAGATTGTTGATTTCCATAATGAGATTTGCCTTTTGACAATTAAGTCTAGTTCCTGTCAAGAAAAAGTAAACGTCAAACATAGACAATATAGATACATTATAAAAAATATATAAATAATTTGAAAGAAGGACGATTTAAAGCTCATAATTCATAATATTGATCTCACAGTCGATATACTAGAAATTTCCAATCATAAGACATTGAAATATTTATTTTCCAATTTACATCAGTTAACTGTTATATGAATTAATTTTATTACAAAAGTAATCTATTTTTTTAGCACTTAATTACATAACAAAAATTGCAAATTATTATTTTTATCTTATACTATATTAATACGCAGTTATATACAATATACCGAATCCTGCTAAAACACAACTATCAATAGTTTTGATTTTTCGAAACACAAATCTATTGAAACAAGTGTAAGCTTAAAGTCTCCCAGATCTACTATTTAAAGTAAGTGTGCGTTATCTGTAAGCAAATATTTATAGCTCTTCAAATACAAGCTACCTGCTAGCGGGTCGTTCAAACATTGTGACAATCCCGTAATGCCTTTTAGCAAGGCTCTAATTATATGAGGTGCGGACAAAAGAAAGGAAATAAAAAAATATAACGACCCTGAGAGACTTCTAAGGAGGGGCCGTTCATCAGCCAGGCCTGTGAAGTTTCTCATGCAATTAGCAACGAGGAGAACAACAAACTGGAAGACTGGGAACATGTGCATTGTGGCAAAGTTTTTTTTTCTAGCTGAAATACCAAAGGGGAATTTATTTTTTTTTATTTCCTTTTATTTTTTGCAACTAGTTTGCATATCTATTAAATAAGTATATGGAGCGAGTTTGCACTGTAGATGGAATCACACCCGCAAGTCGAGTCGCGGCCCCAAAAAAAAAAGTTCGTGTTCTCACCACACTTTAAGTAGTGCTCAGTTCCAATAATATCAAAGTTGAAATCCAACGCGCGCAAACATGCAACGCGGCAATTATCAGACCGAGTTTCCAGTTGCCTCAGCTCCACAACATTTGTTTGGCCAACAAAGCGGCCAAAAAGGTTCCCAACACGCCCCGAAACTTCGGGAGAGGAGAGCAGATACCTCGGCGTGCGGGACGTTACCTTAAAGTGCACAGCGCTGAGGGGTCTGCTCTTTTGGAGGCCCTCCCGTTCATGTTGTCGTCACCGCCATTTGGCGTGCCGCTTGTCAATCTAGTCAGTTTAACCTTTCGAGTGACCTCCATGTTCACTTTTTAGTTCGGATTGTTGCTATAGTTTTGTTTGTTGTAGTTGCTGTTCCAACGATTCTTTCGCTTTGACGGTGTGTTTAGCTTGTTTTATTTAAGTATTATAACACCAAAAAAAAAGAAACACAAAAACAAAGCGGCAAAAGCATTTTTGCTGATTCAGTGCCCACAACTTACGCGGCATAGGTGACAGGAGGCGAGTGGGCGTGGCTGTTTTATAGAGTAGCATAAGCAAAACGTGCAATTAGTTTTTAAGTTGCTTTTTATTTAAGGTTGGAGAAATATGTGCAATAAAGGGCGGAATTAGCCTTTGTACTGTGAGAACAGAAGGGGAACACGCATAGAAAAGAGTATGTGTATAGATAAAGATAATTATTGGGGTAGGTTTGTTATGCTACAAATTAACTCAGGTATGCCATGTTGGTAACAACACACAATGATTGAAGCTATTTTTACATGTTAATAGATTAAAATTTCCAGGCGAATAAAGCACGCACGAAATGAAATACTCATGGAAGTATATATATAGTATAATGTGCATTTCATTAAAAGTTTGCCGAATTCCGATTTAAAATTGACACAAGCATTTTGAAATGTGAAATGTTTGAAAGAATTATTTGGGTATTTAAAGAAATAACTATAATCAAATAAGTTTTAAATCCTTAACAACTCATTTTTACCAAGAGGAAAAAGGAGCAGCTCAGGGACTACTAATGGTGCCTTGGAAGCTGATGTAGATGTGTTTGTACAAGGGTAAGTTAGATAAACAGTAATCAGCCAATGAAATGTGAAATTCAATTCTCCAACCTTTTAAGCCACGCTTCGAATAAAATTCCTAACAAAGTGAGAAGCTCACAGAAAACTTGAGGTTGTTCTCGCCGTCAGCTAGATTTAAAATGAAAAGCCTTCCAAATCTCTGACTAATTTAGTTTCAATTGTGCGCTCATAGGGCGTGTGCTGCCAGTTATCTCACAGATGCTTATCAGTATTTGCACTGTTGCCAGGTTGACAGATGCTACGAACAGACGCTACGAACAGACGCTTTAAAGAAGAGCAACAAAATCTCTGCTCAAGGCAATAGCTCTGTACTCAGACTTATCTCAACAGTAGCTGCTCATCAGCTGTCTCAGTGTTTTGGACGCAAGGTAAACCATTTTCAGAGATTGGGGCCTATCTGAAAGCAAGCCATGGCTCATTCAAAACTCACTTCATTCATGAAGAAAATAATGTGAAATTATTATTGTTATACACATTTCAGTTGTCTTTGGCCAGCTCTTTGGCAAGCGCGACGCAAATCGTGCGAATCTTTTGTTTTATGTATGTACAAACAATAATTTTAGACTTGTAATACCCAAGTAGTTATAAACATACCTTTGTGTATATGTATATAGATATAGATATGTATATATAGAAAATTAACCCAGTTCGCACGTCGATGCCGAAACAAACATAAAGCAAAAGCAGAAGAAAACAAACGAAGAAAAGACAAAACATGCACAGTAAGGTGCATAGCATAGCATAGATAAGTAGTACTTCTGTATATATGCACAGATACAGAGAGGCCTAGAGCGCCCAGAGTGTCTAGGTGGGTGGGTGGCGAAGAAGTGAGTGGGTGCGGCATTGTAAGCGGGCTAATTCCAGGCGTGTGTGGGGCAGAATGTGCAAATATTATTATTTGAAATACCGCAGTCACAGCTACAGATAGTCAGACAAAAAGGCCACGCACTCATTCACACTTATATTCACACTCGCATTCACACACTCACATTCACTTTCACCTTCGGATAAACAGAAAGAACCTGTGCATCTTGTGGACACGACATGCGGACCAAACGTGTACTTCTACATGCATCTAAAATTCATAATTTTTCAACTCTATTCCCATACTCGCTTCTCTGTCTCTCTCTCTCTCTCTTTTTCTTGTTGTCACTCCGTGTTCCTTCCTCTCACGCTTTTGGTCCGCGTATTTGGGTCAAACATGCAAACTCATTGAGTCTGAGACTCGCAGACTCGACGCTGCCAAACTGGAAAAGCGCAAATCTAAAATTGTATAACCTGCTTCGGCAACTGGCGGCATTAACCGCTGTAACCACTAGAGATGGCTGCGTGCTCGTGCTGTGGTCAACACGACACGATAAGTTGCGATCATAAAAATCGAAAACATAACAATAATTGCTAAAGATCTCCAAGCGATGAGAGCGTGATTGTCTTGCCTTTAATACTACACGATTTTTTTACACAAAAATATAGTGAACACATGTTTAATAAATAAGAAAAATTAATAATCAAAAATATTAATCGAAATGGACGCCTTAGCAATACATTGATACATTGTGAATAATACAGTATAACATTCCAAATTATTTAAATAATCGCTAACAATAATGAAATGATGGCGTTGAGGTCTATACAATAATTACAAAAATAATCAATAATTATTAAGACACATTGCCATAAATAAATATTAAGATACATCACTAAAGATGAGCGCAAAACAAAAATGTAATATCTTCTAAAAGAATCTTAAGCTCTTGACAAATCTATGTAGTTGTAAATCTTGTGTGCATTGCCACTTGCATAAACGCATCTCTACTAACCAAGTTTGGCTATGCCCGCCGCTTCCCTCATCAAAGCCCGGCTCTGTTGCGTATCTTTGTATCTGCGGCCATAAATTGCACCCACTTTGATCTTGCCACATTGAATGTAAAGTGCTTAACAGCCAAGTGGTAGGAACCTTTGTGTGGCATAAAATTGCATTGTAATTTACAAAAACAACAACAAAAATCCAGACGATGGCAAATAACAAAAGTAAAAATATATATATACATATATTTCCAGTTGCAGTGCAAATGCGAATAGAGCATGTTTTGTGTTTTAGCAACATCTATCTGTACGAGACTGCGCATATCTCTCGCCAGTTTCTCGCTCTGCTCGATCTTCACGTTCTTTTGGGCTCCCTAGAGATTTTAATCGTTGTCGCCGAGCGCCTTGTCAACATTTCAATGTTTTGCTGCTGCTTTACATTGGCATCGCATTGCTATACCCTCTGATTAAATAATGGGTGAGAACAGAGTATAATAGTGTCGTAGAAATGCATATAAAAGACAGAAGACCATTTAATGGATATCAATTGTTCTATTTTGCTAGAAGATTATGAGCCAGGAACCAGCCACAAAAATTCTCGTTTTATGAATTTCAGATTATTTATTATTTTGAATTATCAACATTGGAAAACTACGGTAATAATAAAGAGAATATTAAAAAAAATTATGAACAAACAATTTCTAGCGATAGCTAACACTGCATAAAATTTTATTATATTTATATTAGCTATATTTTCTTTTTTCAACTAATAATATTTTTACATATATGTAATACATTAAAATGGAATACAAATTTTCAAGTTAGAGTTTAATATGGCTTATTGTACTTTTCAGCTGCGTGCCTATTTTTCAATGAAATAGTAAATTTAATAATTCAAGTACTAATAATTCACTACAACCATTTCTAAAAAGCTTGAATAATCATAGCTCAATAGTTAGTTACGCCTACCATGCTGCTGGTATTTAATTATTAAGGTCCTTTTTTTACACCCTGTACACAAAAAATATTTAAAAAGGGTATAATAAAGTCCAATTCGTGTAAATTGCAAAAAGCACAATTGTTGTCTATTTAAAGAAAATAGATTTAAATGACTGTGCTTTTGCAATGGGCATAAATTCATATATACATTTGTTATATTATAATATTTTATTTTATGTATGCACTTCAAACCCTGGCCTTTGCGCCATATTACCTCCTTCCTAACTCAGAACTATAGGTTCATATTTGTATAAGCATGTTGAGAATTTCGCATCTGGAAAATTATAGTTTTAGCATGTGAAAGCGCAATCCAATAAGCACGGTTCCCACGATCAAATTATTCTAAGGGTTGAGCATTCAATTACAATTTGCAGAATATAAAAGGCAAAGCATTTAATTCGAATTGGCAGTATTAATTCAACATTCAAGGGTTCAGCAACTAATCTTCAGCAAAAATAAGGATGATATTTAAGTACTTGAGAGAACCAAGTATGGGAGATTTATTTCCTTGTCGCGATTCTTTCAAGTATTTAGAAAGAGGCATGAAATGTGTTGGGTGGTTGCGCCCCAAGAAAGGCAGTCGCTTTTACTGGACCTATCTTATCTGGATGTTTTGGATGCATGCAACGGTAGAATTCTATTTTCCACTTTCAGTTGCTGTGGGATATTATATGAATTTCAGTAACGTTTCGCCAGATGAACTTATATCCTCCGCACAGATCTTTTTGATATATTAAGCGTCGTATTTAAGTTTGCAGTTCTTTCAAAAAATGTGTCGCGTTTTGAAAAGGCTAAGCAACTGCTCGATATTATGGATGAACGATGTGTCACATATGAGCAACGCGTTGAAGTACATCGCTGCGTTGTACGCTGCAACTTTATCTATATGATGTATCACACGGCCTTCTCAACATATGCGACAGTGCAATTTTTAAGTTCCGCTCTCACCGGAACAACACCGTGGGTATCTTATAATCCTTTTGTAGATTATCGTAAGGATACTAAAAGTCTTTGGATAGCGGCCACATTTGAGTATATTATCGGTTCGGGCGCCGCCTATGGTAATCAAATGACAGATATTTATCCAGTTTTATTTGGTTTGGTTTTAAGAACCCAAATTAAACTGTTGACACAGCGCATTCAAGACCTTCGCACGGATCCCGCTCGAACTGATAAAGAGAACTATGAGGACCTGGTGAACTGTGTCAAGGATCATAAACTTGTGCTGCAGTAAGTCAAAATAAAGCATCAAAGATCGAGTTGAATGCGTTAAGTTAACTTTAATTCCAGATATTGTGACCTTTTTCGACCAGTTATATCACTGACATTCTTTTCTCAGTTACTGGTGATCGGGGTCTGTTTGGGATTGGCACTGATAAATCTATTGTTTTTTGCAAGTTTAAGGACTACTCTGACAACAATTATTTTTATTTGTGTGTTGGGAATTGAGACATTTCCTTTCGGTTATATCTGCGAGCTAATTAAGGTCGATTGCTACGACTTGAACTTGGCTATATTTTACTCCAATTGGATCGATGCTAGTAAGCGCTTTAAATCGACGATTATTTACTTCATGTACAATGCTCAACAGTCCATTGATTTTATTGCCGGTGGTTTATTTCCCATCTGCATGAAAACCAATATTGATGTAAGTCAAATGATTGTATGAAATTAGAGAATTTAACATTGATTCGATTTTACAGTTTGCCAAGTTTGCATTTTCGGTGGTAACTATCGTCCAACAAATGAATATTGTGGAAAAACTCACTAAACTTAACTAAAGAGATAACGTTGGGCATACAAATTTAATTCACAATAGATTTAAAAATATCTACACAACAACAGAGCAACGCTTGTTCCATCGCTTGTGAAGGCTAAATATCTGTAGGTCCTGGTAACGTCACTGCTTCTGCAAAGTATAATCTGACAGCACTTATAATAAAAGCTTATAAGTACAGTTATCACAAATTTTAAAATTATATATTTTTTAAGATACACGATTAAAGAAATTACAATAAAAACTTGTGAGGTGCACCCATAGAGACATGCGTTTATACAGACAGACGGGCAGACTGACAGACGGGCGTGACTAGATCGACTCGGCTATTGATGCTGACCAAGAATATATATAATTTATGGGTCGGAAATGTCTCTATCACTCCGTTAAACAACTGTATTATATCCCTTTTTACCCATTTTTCGTGGGTTCAGGGTGCCAGATATGTACTCTAAAGATTTAAGAAGTAAAATACTTCCTGAAGTGTAAGCTAATTGATATATAGTTGGAATGTGTGAAAGAATCATTCAGACCTGAATACAGGGCATCTACCAGTCGACCGATTGCAACTAAGGCATTCCTTAGAGTTTGCTTTGCTCTAGTCCGCTCTGCATGGGCCAACATCGATCACGACTGGCCAGATAGACAGCACAGACCTGTGCACCGACCGACTACAAGTTCGAGTCCAAGTCAAGTTGAGAGCTACTTGGTGCTGCTGGTCGGTGGCTGCAGCTGCTGGAGCTGTGTGTGTTGTGTATTTAGACATGGCATTCTTTCTATGGAAACAATTGCATAAAATGTGAATCCTGATAGCGACAAAAAACCAACAGACAAAACACTCGGCTTGGTTTGGCCTGGCCTGGTCTAGCCGGGTCTTGTTGGGTCCTGTGCTCTAGACTGGTCCCATGTGGCGCTGCCGGCCACTGTTTGTGCAAAACTTATGAGACAAGGAACTCAAAGAGCAGCAACTGCTCAGGAACGAATCACCATAAAGTTAAGTTATATAGCTGCACAAAAAGATTGCTTTATGGCAGCACAAATGCATTTTCATTCAGTTGGTATTTAATTATTAAGGTCCTTCTTTTTTACACCCTGTACACAAAAAATGTTTGAAAAGGGTATAATAAACTACAATTCATGTTAATTATAAATGCACAATTTTAGTACATTTAAAGAATATACATTTGGGTGTATAAAACTATATGGAATTGGTATAAAAGCAGATATGCATTTGACTTAATCCCAATCAACATGGAAGAAAGGGGTATACTGGTTTTGTGCAAATGTATGTAACGGGCAGAAGGAGGCAGGAGGAGCGAGCTGGGAAACTACAATAGCTAGAGACAAACTTTTCGACTATAGATCCTGCTTACCTTACGCACTACAAGTCTATCATTTTTTTCTCGATATCTTGTCCCGTTTTATTATTATCGATAAAAATAAATATTAAGCATATCTCGGAGACTATAAGCGCTAGAGCCAGCAAATTTAGTTTATTATATTCTAAACACGAATTTTGAATACCTTCCCCTACTTGCCTCAAATACCAAAAAAAACACAATTTAAATATTACAGACTTGCGCTTTGGTTTGTACATTGATTTTAATGGTCTTATTAAGTATGGAAAATTTCATTAAGATCATGCATGGTCTTAGCTCAGAAGGTTTTTACGAATTTTGTGGGGGCTAAACGCAGCTGCTAAATCAAGTGCTTAGCATACGGCGTGCGTTTGTGTGTGAGTGTATGTGTGATTCAGTGTATGTGTGTACGAAAGCAAGGAGGTTGAAATGTATGCAAAGAAAGGGTGCACGGTATCCGCTAGTCGGGCGCTGCCGACTAACACTTCCTCACTTGTTTTTTATGCAGTTCAAACCCTGACCTTTGTGCCATATTACCTCCTTCCTAACTCAGAACTATAGGTTCATATTTGTATAAGCATGTTGAGAATTTCGCATCTGGAAAATTATAGTTTTAGCATGTGAAAGCGCAATCCAATAAGCACGGTTCCCACGATCAAATTAATCTAAAGGTTGAGCATTCAATTACAATTTGCAGAATATAAAAGGCAAAGCATTTAATTCGAATTGGCAGTATTAATTCAACATTCAAGGGTTCAGCAACTAATCTTCAGCAAAAATAAGGATGATATTTAAGTACTTGAGAGAACCAAGTATGGGAGATTTATTTCCTTGTCGCGATTCTTTCAAGTATTTAGAAAGAGGCATGAAATGTGTTGGGTGGTTGCGCCCCAAGAAAGGCAGTCGCTTTTACTGGACCTATCTTATCTGGATGTTTTGGATGCATGCAACGGTAGAATTCTATTTTCCACTTTCAGTTGCTGTGGGATATTATATGAATTTCAGTAACGTTTCGCCAGATGAACTTATATCCTCCGCACAGATCTTTTTTGATATATTAAGCGTCGTATTTAAGTTTGCAGTTCTTTCAAAAAATGTGTCGCGTTTTGAAAAGGTTAAGCAACTGCTCGATATTATGGATGAACGATGTGTCACATATGAGCAACGCGTTGAAGTACATCGCTGCGTTGTACGCTGCAACTTTATCTATATGATGTATCACACGGCCTTCTCAACATATGCGACAGTGCAATTTTTAAGTTCCGCTCTCACCGGAACAACACCGTGGGTATCTTATAATCCTTTTGTAGATTATCGTAAGGATACTAAAAGTCTTTGGATAGCGGCCACATTTGAGTATATTATCGGTTCGGGCGCCGCCTATGGTAATCAAATGACAGATATTTATCCAGTTTTATTTGGTTTGGTTTTAAGAACCCAAATTAAACTGTTGACACAGCGCATTCAAGACCTTCGCACGGATCCCGCTCGAACTGATAAAGAGAACTATGAGGACCTGGTGAACTGTGTCAAGGATCATAAACTTGTGCTGCAGTAAGTCAAAATAAAGCATCAAAGATCGAGTTGAATGCGTTAAGTTAACTTTAATTCCAGATATTGTGACCTTTTTCGACCAGTTATATCACTGACATTCTTTTCTCAGTTACTGGTGATCGGGGTCTGTTTGGGATTGGCGCTGATAAATCTATTGTTTTTTGCAAGTTTAAGGACTACTCTGACCACAATTATTTTTATTTGTGTGTTGGGAATTGAGACATTTCCTTTCGGTTATATCTGCGAGCTAATTAAGGTCGATTGCTACGACTTGAACTTGGCTATATTTTACTCCAATTGGATCGATGCTAGTAAGCGCTTTAAATCGACGATTATTTACTTCATGTACAATGCTCAACAGTCCATTGATTTTATTGCCGGTGGTTTATTTCCCATCTGCATGAAAACCAATATTGATGTAAGTCAAATGATTGTATGAAATTAGAGAATTTAACATTGATTCGATTTTACAGTTTGCCAAGTTTGCATTTTCGGTGGTAACTATCGTCCAACAAATGAATATTGTGGAAAAACTCACTAAACTTAACTAAAGAGATAACGTTGGGCATACAAATTTAATTCACAATAGATTTAAAAATATCTACACAACAACAGAGCAACGCTTGTTCCATCGCTTGTGAAGGCTAAATATCTGTAGGTCCTGGTAACGTCACTGCTTCTGCAAAGTATAATCTGACAGCACTTATAATAAAAGCTTATAAGTACAGTTATCACAAATTTTAAAATTATATATTTTTTAAGATACACGATTAAAGAAATTACAATAAAAACTTGTGAGGTGCACCCATAGAGACATGCGTTTATACAGACAGACGGGCAGACTGACAGACGGGCGTGACTAGATCGACTCGGCTATTGATGCTGACCAAGAATATATATAATTTATGGGTCGGAAATGTCTCTATCACTCCGTTAAACAACTGTATTATATCCCTTTTTACCCATTTTTCGTGGGTTCAGGGTGCCAGATATGTACTCTAAAGATTTAAGAAGTAAAATACTTCCTGAAGTGTAAGCTAATTGATATATAGTTGGAATGTGTGAAAGAATCATTCAGACCTGAATACAGGGCATCTACCAGTCGACCGATTGCAACTAAGGCATTCCTTAGAGTTTGCTTTGCTCTAGTCCGCTCTGCATGGGCCAACATCGATCACGACTGGCCAGATAGACAGCACAGACCTGTGCACCGACCGACTACAAGTTCGAGTCCAAGTCAAGTTGAGAGCTACTTGGTGCTGCTGGTCGGTGGCTGCAGCTGCTGGAGCTGTGTGTGTTGTGTATTTAGACATGGCATTCTTTCTATGGAAACAATTGCATAAAATGTGAATCCTGATAGCGACAAAAAACCAACAGACAAAACACTCGGCTTGGTTTGGCCTGGCCTGGTCTAGCCGGGTCTTGTTGGGTCCTGTGCTCTAGACTGGTCCCATGTGGCGCTGCCGGCCACTGTTTGTGCAAAACTTATGAGACAAGGAACTCAAAGAGCAGCAACTGCTCAGGAACGAATCACCATAAAGTTAAGTTATATAGCTGCACAAAAAGATTGCTTTATGGCAGCACAAATGCATTTTCATTCAGTTGGTATTTAATTATTAAGGTCCTTCTTTTTTACACCCTGTACACAAAAAATGTTTGAAAAGGGTATAATAAACTACGACAATTCATGTTAATTATAAATGCACAATTTTAGTACATTTAAAGAATATACATTTGGGTGTATAAAACTATATGGAATTGGTATAAAAGCAGATATGCATTTGACTTAATCCCAATCAACATGGAAGAAAGGGGTATACTGGTTTTGTGCAAATGTATGTAACGGGCAGAAGGAGGCAGGAGGAGCGAGCTGGGAAACTACAATAGCTAGAGACAAACTTTTCGACTATAGATCCTGCTTACCATACGCACTACAAGTCTATCATTTTTTTCGATATCTTGTCCCGTTTTATTATTATCGATAAAAATAAATATTAAGCATATCTCGGAGACTATAAGCGCTAGAGCCAGCAAATTTAGTTTATTATATTCTAAACACGAATTTTGAATACCTTCCCCCACTTGCCCCAAACACCAAAAAAAAACACAATTTAAATATTACAGACTTGCGCTTTGGTTTGTACATTGATTTTAATGGTCTTAAGTATGGAAAATTTCATTAAGATCATGCATGGTCTTAGCTCAGAAGGTTTTTACGAATTTTGTGTCCATACTGGGGCTAAACGCAGCTGCTAAATCAAGTGCTTAGCATACGGCGTGCGTTTGTGTGTGAGTGTATGTGTGTACGAAAGCAAGGAGGTTGAAATGTATGCAAAGAAAGGGTGCACGGTATCCGCTAGTCGGGCGCTCCCGACTAACACTTCCTCACTTGTTCTTTATGCAAACCCTGACCTTTGTGCCATATTACCTCCTTCCTAACTCAGAACTATAGGTTCATATTTGTATAAGCATGTTGAGAATTTCGCATCTGGAAAATTATAGTTTTAGCATGTGAAAGCGCAATCCAATAAGCACGGTTCCCACGATCAAATTATTCTAAGGGTTGAGCATTCAATTACAATTTGCAGAATATAAAAGGCAAAGCATTTAATTCGAATTTGCAGTATTAATTCAACATTCAAGGGTTCAGCAACTAATCTTCAGCAAAAATAAGGATGATATTTAAGTACTTGAGAGAACCAAGTATGGGAGATTTATTTCCTTGTCGCGATTCTTTCAAGTATTTAGAAAGAGGCATGAAATGTGTTGGGTGGTTGCGCCCCAAGAAAGGCAGTCGCTTTTACTGGACCTATCTTATCTGGATGTTTTGGATGCATGCAACGGTAGAATTCTATTTTCCACTTTCAGTTGCTGTGGGATATTATATGAATTTCAGTAACGTTACGCCAGATGAACTTATATCCTCACTACAGGTGTTTTTTGATATAATTGTGGTCGCATTTAAGTTTGCAGTTCTTTCAAAAAATATATGGCGTTTTGAAAAGGCTAAGCAACTGCTCGATATTATGGATGAACGATGTGTCACATATGAGCAACGCGTTGAAGTACATCGCTGCGTTGTACGCTGCAACTTTATCTATATGATGTATCACACGGCCTTCTCAACATATACGACAGTGCACTTTTTAAGTTCCGCTCTCACTGGAACAACAGCGTGGGTATCTTATAATCCTTTTGTAGATTATCGTAAGGATACTAAAAGTCTTTGGATTGCGGCCACATTCGAGTATATTATCTGTTCGGGCGCCGCCTATGGTAATCAAATGACAGATATTTATCCAGTTTTATTTGGATTGGTTTCAAGAACCCAAATTAAACTGTTGTCACAGCGCGTTCAAGACCTTCGCACGGATCCCGCTCGAACTGATGAAGAGAACTATGAGGACCTGGTGAACTGTGTCAAGGATCATAAGCTTGTGCTGCAGTAAGTCAAAACAAAGCATCAAAGATCGAGTTGAATGCGTTAAGTTAACTTTAATTCCAGATATTGTGACCTTTTTCGACCAGTTATATCACTGACATTCTTTTCTCAGTTACTGGTGATCGGGCTCGGATTGGGATTGGCACTGATAAATCTATTGTTTTTTGCAAGTTTGAGGACTAGTCTGACCACAATTATGTTTATTTGTGTGTTGGGGATTGAGACATTCCCTTTCGGTTATATCTGCGAGCTAATTAAGGTCGATTGCTACGACTTGAACTTGGCTATATTTTACTCCAATTGGATCGATGCTAGTAAGCGCTTTAAATCGACGATTATTTACTTCATGTACAATGCTCAACAGTCCATTGATTTTATTGCCGGTGGTTTATTTCCCATCTGCATGAAAACCAATATTGATGTAAGTCAAATGATTGTATGAAATTAGAGAATTTAACATTGATTCGATTTTACAGTTTGCCAAGTTTGCATTTTCGGTGGTAACTATCGTCCAACAAATGAATATTGTGGAAAAACTCACTAAACTTAACTAAAGAGATAACGTTGGGCATACAAATTTAATTCACAATAGATTTAAAAATATCTACACAACAACAGAGCAACGCTTGTTCCATCGCTTGTGAAGGCTAAATATCTGTAGGTCCTGGTAACGTCACTGCTTCTGCAAAGTATAATCTGACAGCACTTATAATAAAAGCTTATAAGTACAGTTATCACAAATTTTAAAATTATATATTCTTTAAGATACACGATTAAAGAAATTACAATAAAAACTTGTGAGGTGCACCCATACAGACATGCGTTTATACAGACAGACGGGCAGACTGACAGACGGGCGTGACTAGATCGACTCGGCTATTGATGCTGACCAAGAATATATATAATTTATGGGTCGAAAATGTCTCTATCACTCCGTTAAACAACTGTATTATATCCCTTTTTACCCATTTTTCGTGGGTTCAGGGTGCCAGATATGTACTCTAAAGATTTAAGAAGTAAAATACTTCCTGAAGTGTAAGCTAATTGATATATAGTTGGAATGTGTGAAAGAATCATTCAGACCTGAATACAGGGCATCTACCAGTCGACCGATTGCAACTAAGGCATTCCTTCGAGTTTGCTTTGCTCTAGTCCGCTCTGCATGGGCCAACATCGATCACGACTGGCCAGATAGACAGCACAGACCTGTGCACCGACCGACTACAAGTTCGAGTCCAAGTCAAGTTGAGAGCTACTTGGTGCTGCTGGTCGGTGGCTGCAGCTGCTGGAGCTGTGTGTGTTGTGTATTTAGACATGGCATTCTTTCTATGGAAACAATTGCATAAAATGTGAATCCTGATAGCGACAAAAAACCAACAGACAAAACACTCGGCTTGGTTTGGCCTGGCCTGGTCTAGCCGGGTCTTGTTGGGTCCTGTGCTCTAGACTGGTCCCATGTGGCGCTGCCGGCCACTGTTTGTGCAAAACTTATGAGACAAGGAACTCAAAGAGCAGCAACTGCTCAGGAACGAATCACCATAAAGTTAAGTTATATAGCTGCACAAAAAGATTGCTTTATGGCAGCACAAATGCATTTTCATTCAGTTGGTATTTAATTATTAAGGTCCTTCTTTTTTACACCCTGTACACAAAAAATGTTTGAAAAGGGTATAATAAACTACAATTCATGTTAATTATAAATGCACAATTTTAGTACATTTAAAGAATATACATTTGGGTGTATAAAACTATATGGAATTGGTATAAAAGCAGATATGCATTTGACTTAATCCCAATCAACATGGAAGAAAGGGGTATACTGGTTTTGTGCAAATGTATGTAACGGGCAGAAGGAGGCAGGAGGAGCGATCTGGGAATCTTATTAAGTATGGAAAATTTCATTAAGATCATGCATGATCTTAGTTCAGAAGTTATTTACGAATTTTGTGGGGGCTAAACGCAGCTGCTAAATCAAGTGCTTAGCATACGGCGTGCGTTTGTTTGTGAGTGTATGTGTGTACGAAAGCAAGGAGGTTGAAATGTATGCAAAGAAAGGGTGCACGGTATCCGCTAGTCGGGCGCTCCCGACTAACACTTCCTCACTTGTTTTTTATGCAGTTCAAACCCTGACATTTGTGCCATATTACCTCCTTCCTAACTCAGAACTATAGGTTCATATTTGTATAAGCATGTTGAGAATTTCGCATCTGGAAAATTATAGTTTTAGCATGTGAAAGCGCAATCCAATAAGCAGGGTTCCCACGATCAAATTATTCTAAAGGTTGAGCATTCAATTACAATTTGCAGAATATAAAAGGCAAAGCATTTAATTCGAATTTGCAGTATTAATTCAACATTCAAGGGTTCAGCAACTAATCTTCAGCAAAAATAAGGATGATATTTAAGTACTTGAGAGAACCAAGTATGGGAGATTTATTTCCTTGTCGCGATTCTTTCAAGTATTTAGAAAGAGGCATGAAATGTGTTGGGTGGTTGCGCCCCAAGAAAGGCAGTCGCTTTTACTGGACCTATCTTATCTGGATGTTTTGGATGCATGCAACGGTAGAATTCTATTTTCCACTTTCAGTTGCTGTGGGATATTATATGAATTTCAGTAACGTTTCGCCAGATGAACTTATCTCCTCAGTACAGATCTTCTTTAATATATTAAGCGTCGTATTTAAGTTTGCAGTTCTTGCAAAAAATGTGTGGCGTTTTGAAAAGGCTAAGCAACTGCTCGATATTATGGATGAACGATGTGTCACATATGAGCAACGCGTTGAAGTACATCGCTGCGTTGTACGCTGCAACTTTATCTATATGATGTATCACACGGCCTTCTCAACATATACGACAGTGCAATTTTTAAGTTCCGCTCTCACTGGAACAACAGCGTGGGTATCTTATAATCCTTTTGTAGATTATCGTAAGGATACTAAAAGCCTTTGGATAGCGGCCACATTCGAGCATATTATCTGTTTGGGAGCCGCCTATGCTAATCAAATGACAGCTATTTATCTAGTTTTATTTGGTTTGGTTTTAAGAACCCAAATTAAACTGTTGACACAGCGCATTCAAGACCTTCGCACGGATCCCGCTCGAACTGATGAAGAGAACTATGAGGACCTGGTGAACTGTGTCAAGGATCATAAGCTTGTGCTGCAGTAAGTCAAAACAAAGCATCAAAGATCGAGTTGAATGCGTTAAGTTAAATTTAATTCCAGATATTGTGACCTTTTTCGACCAGTTATATCACTGACATTCTTTTCTCAGTTAATGGTGATCGGGGTCGGATTGGGATTGGCACTGATAAATCTATTGCTTTTTGCAACTTTAAGGACTACCCTGACCACAATTATGTTTATTTGTGTGTTGGGAATTGAGACATTTCCTTTCAGTTATATCTGCGAGCTAATTAAGGTCGATTGCTACGACTTGAACTTGGCTATATTTTACTCCAATTGGATCGATGCTAGTAAGCGCTTTAAATCGACGATTATTTACTTCATGTACAATGCTCAACAGTCCATTGATTTTATTGCCGGTGGTTTATTTCCCATCTGCATGAAAACCAATATTGATGTAAGTCAAATGATTGTATGAAATTAGAGAATTTAACATTGATTCGATTTTACAGTTTGCCAAGTTTGCATTTTCGGTGGTAACTATCGTCCAACAAATGAATATTGTGGAAAAACTCACTAAACTTAACTAAAGAGATAACGTTGGGCATACAAATTTAATTCACAATAGATTTAAAAATATCTACACAACAACAGAGCAACGCTTGTTCCATCGCTTGTGAAGGCTAAATATCTGTAGGTCCTGGTAACGTCACTGCTTCTGCAAAGTATAATCTGACAGCACTTATAATAAAAGCTTATAAGTACAGTTATCACAAATTTTAAAATTATATATTCTTTAAGATACACGATTAAAGAAATTACAATAAAAACTTGTGAGGTGCACCCATACAGACATGCGTTTATACAGACAGACGGGCAGACTGACAGACGGGCGTGACTAGATCGACTCGGCTATTGATGCTGACCAAGAATATATATAATTTATGGGTCGAAAATGTCTCTATCACTCCGTTAAACAACTGTATTATATCCCTTTTTACCCATTTTTCGTGGGTTCAGGGTGCCAGATATGTACTCTAAAGATTTAAGAAGTAAAATACTTCCTGAAGTGTAAGCTAATTGATATATAGTTGGAATGTGTGAAAGAATCATTCAGACCTGAATACAGGGCATCTACCAGTCGACCGATTGCAACTAAGGCATTCCTTAGAGTTTGCTTTGCTCTAGTCCGCTCTGCATGGGCCAACATCGATCACGACTGGCCAGATAGACAGCACAGACCTGTGCACCGACCGACTACAAGTTCGAGTCCAAGTCAAGTTGAGAGCTACTTGGTGCTGCTGGTCGGTGGCTGCAGCTGCTGGAGCTGTGTGTGTTGTGTATTTAGACATGGCATTCTTTCTATGGAAACAATTGCATAAAATGTGAATCCTGATAGCGACAAAAAACCAACAGACAAAACACTCGGCTTGGTTTGGCCTGGCCTGGTCTAGCCGGGTCTTGTTGGGTCCTGTGCTCTAGACTGGTCCCATGTGGCGCTGCCGGCCACTGTTTGTGCAAAACTTATGAGACAAGGAACTCAAAGAGCAGCAACTGCTCAGGAACGAATCACCATAAAGTTAAGTTATATAGCTGCACAAAAAGATTGCTTTATGGTAATCTTCTCTCTTTCTATAGTATAAAAGAAAGTACACTAGCAAGAAGCTTTCTATTCTAAAAAAATGAAAAATTAGAATTGCATAATCTCAGAAACACTAATGTAAGAAATGCCAATTGGACCTGTGTACATTTTTGAGAATCGCATAGGAAGGCAGTACTAGAACTTAAACTTGGTGCTACAGTTTGCTTTTAGTGCCTAAGTTCTTTAATCATATTGATTTATGAACATTATCAGCATACTTCTAAACAATTTGCAACTCATTTGCCCAACCCAAATCGAATTGGCAAGTTGTGCGGCTTAAAACTAAACAAAGTTCAAGTATGGGCCGCTTGGAAAGGCAGCCCCCCACACAACAACACTTGGCACACACATTAAAAAGAGAAAGAGAGAGAGAGAGAGAGAGGTAAAAGATCGCGCTCGTCAGTGCAAAACAAAACAGACCAAGCCCCAATCGATAATAATCGGCAAACAAGTTTCATAGTTTGACTGACGAGGGGCAATGCGACGCGACTCCCAAGACATAATCCCTGGGCGCATTGTGCTTGGCCAGGCTATAACGGAACCGAACAAAACGCTAATTGTGCACGCCTCTAGAACATGACTCAAATCAAAAGAAATAGCCATGGGCCATGGCCCATACAACAAACTGTACAAACTATACAGATATCAATATTTGGGCATCTACTACGGCTGTAGGCGATGGCGGCAATGAGATTGCACAAAACGCTGGCGTTTAATTGGGTAATTGGCTCAAGTACCGTACGTATTGCCGCCACCAGCGGACACCGAGCATCCAAATTGAAATACTCGCACATGATTCAAAATACAAACGGGGAGTGGGCCTCGGACTTGGACTGGTCCGAAAGCGTAATGCCACTAAATTGCAAGTGTACATATATAAGTCTAGGGAGCGAAGAGTGCGGACGGGGCAGTGGGGTGGGGTGTTAGCTGTACTTATGAATTGACGGCTGTTTGGGTCAGGCTAGCATCGAGAAATAGAATAGAATGGTAAGTCGGGAAGTCTTTGACTGCGCACAGCTCGTGACTGGCCAACCAGTTACTGGCCAAAGACTCTTCCCAGTTCCCATGATGGCAAAACTGGGCGGCAGCTCTAGGCTCAAACTGTGCTCTGCCGTCGCTATAATGCACCAGCTCCAGCACCAGCGGGCCCCGAAAAACATACATGTATATGTATGTATATAATGAGAAAAGTAACTGTTACTCGCCAGTCAAGCAACTCGTTTGGGTCTTCTTTCTATTTTGCTGAATATATGCAATGCCAGAGAAGCCTTCAAGCCAAAATAAAATAGGAGAGAGGCTCGAGGAAACACTTAGAAGTAAATACACACTATGATGTAGTTAGGGAATTTAAATGGACATGTAGTTATCTAGTATAGTTCAACATATCTACTAAATGATAGAAAAACCTAATCAACATTTGTTTTATGAATACTATATAGCTTCTCAAAGGGCTGAGCCATTTTTTGCTTTTTCTATTTTATAATCAAATTAATACACAAACAATAATTTCTTTATTTATGAGTTTTATTATCTTCTAAACATAAAGTCTAATATTGCATTTTATTTTTATTACTTCCACTTCTAGATCTGAGTTATACTTAATTATATACAGTTATTATTGTTCAGATAGTAGAACTTGTATATGACGGCTATCCATTTACATGCCTTCTAAATTTATATTTAATTTGAATACAATGTTTTAAATAAAGTGTCTATTAAAATGAACAGATGTATAAAAACAAATATAAAAATAATAAAACAATTTATTTTTCCTATCCTAACGAGTGTGGCCAACTTAATCGGCAAGTGAACAGGTGCCACACTGGAAAGCGTATTAAAAGACTGGTTCGCTCTTGAGTGTTGTGGGGCCTTAAAGTGGCAAAGCAATTGAACAAGTGGGCTGGTGTGCGTGTGTGCATGTGTGCGTGTGTGCGTGAGTACATATACGTCTTGGCAATGCCTGAGTTGGACTTGGACTGCGAATTGGAGGCTGCTAGACCAGCCCATTCAGGTGATGCTTTAATGAGTCCTTTATCACGTCGGCTCGCATGTACCATGTACGAGAGACTGTGGCATGGCAATGGCATAGCTATAAGAATTATGGCTTCATTGTAAGTGCAGTCGGTTCCCACCACTCGGAGCGGGGCGAGTGCGCAGGCAGGACAGAGACGGGGATAGAGAGATTCAAATGCATTTTATTCTAATTTCAAGTGCAGCCACACTTGAACCTTGCATTGAATTCAAAGTTGGGTTTTCAGCTTGTTGTGTTTGCCTAACGGTCAGCAGCCACTGTCAAATATTGACATGCATTCAATAATAGGAATAGTGTTTGTTTAGGCGCCCAAAATCGAATAGAATGGGCGGTCATTGGTCTCGCGCCGCACACGGCGTCGGTGCTGTTTTCAGAATTGGAATTGGAATTGGAATTGGACTTGGAATTGGAAGGGGGTTTTCGGCTTGGATTGGGATGCGGATGCGGAGTCGGGGTGTAAGTCACGACGCGTGCAATTACATGCAGCCATAAATACAATTGCTTTAAGAATCGGCACCATACGCCAAGAAAGACAATCGCAGACGCCGCTTCAGCGAGCCATGAACTTGCCTCTTGGCTGGCCATGCCTAAGCCAAGTTTATAATAGCTCTTCCTATGCCTTTCCCTGGCTGCCCCATGCAGGCAGCCGGGACAGGGGGCGGCCAGGCAGGCAGACAGCGCCGACAGCGTTTAGTTGATCGACACTTTTATGTTGACGTCGTGCGCGTTGTCATCGTCATCGTCGTTGGACGTCGTCGCCATCGTCGTCATCATCGTCGTCGTCGTCTTCGTCTTCGTCTTCGTCGTCATTCGTGGCAGTTCTGGTGCTGCGCCTGCCAAACCAATTGATTGATTCCATAGAACAATGCGCAATGGTCGCCGATGCGCCGCCAGCAACAGCTGCAGACTTCACACACATTGCAGCCGCGCACAGTGGGACAAGATTTATTTGTATTAGCTCAAGTTAGTACATATATTTTAAGCACTTTCATAACTTGTTTCATATTTTGTTGTCAGCTTTATAAGAGCAAAATATTATTTGAAATATTTTTTATTTATTATTTCAGAAAATCTCAGAAACGCTCAGCGTTTATTGCATTGATTGATTATTCCAAAGGAACCCGAAATTTTAAAACAAAATATATATCTGTTTTTTAGTCAATAACAAAATTTTATTTAAAACAATTATCTGTAATATTTCATATTTCACTACAATAGTTATTTATTATAATCTTAATGAAGGAAAACCATAAGAAATAAAAACAATTAACATATTAACACATCGTATATTTTAATTATTATTTATATTCGCTCAGATATACCACACTACAATTATAGATCAAATTTTTGAAATATATTTCAACAAAATTACAGAAAGTATTCCATATCACTTGTATATATTGGGATTTAGCTAGAAGCCAGTTTTTCATACAAGGGAGTTAAGCGACATGGAGTACGCTGGAAAGCAAACCTGTGCGATCTTCTCTTGGGCATGACAGGAAGTCTACCACTGTGCCATGTTCCGCTTATTATAAATGCGTAGCAATAACATAGAGCGTGGTCACAGCTAAACAGCCAGAGCCAGAGGTAGAGCTGCAGCCAGAGCTGGAGCCAGACCTAGAGCTAGATCCAAAGCCAGGCGGAGCATAAAAAAAAACGTCGAAGGCACTCAACCAAGTCGCAGTCAGAGTCTGAGCCAACGTCGCTTTGCTATTGTTGTTCTTGTTGGCCAAGTGGAGCCATTGTTTTGGGGCAACAGGCAACAAGCAGCAGCCGTTACCACTTGCAACATTTGCTGTTGCTGCTTGTGGCAGCATAAGGTACCGACGAACCCATAAAAGTACGGGCGGGCCAGTAAATGGAACAGGTACGACTTTGCCAGCTGTTCACGCTCCAAAAAAGCGCTATGACTTTTTTCACCAGAACAATACAAGCAAGAGAAAGAAGGGGAGAGGCTGGGGGAGAAGTACGAAAGGAGCACCAAAGTATTATTGCAACATTCACTGAGTCACAACACACCATCATCACACCTGATCGCAAGTATTTCAATTCATGGCTCAATAATAATAACAGCAAATAATTGTACACACATTATTTGAACTGTGCTAATATTTATGCACTGGCTTTGTTGTTAAACAGTTGGGGACCTTGAAGCTCTATTTGAGTTGGATGTCTGGTCAATAATTGCAAAGCTTAATTGACCAGCAAAGAAACGCCTCATTATTGAAACAATTTGGTGCCAACTGGACGCCCTTTGTTCGGCCCAATGTAAACAAGTGTTATGATACCCTCTTCTCGATTTATCTATGACCTGCTATTGCAGCCCACTCCGAACTTAGCTTTCATTAAAAGAAACCGAAATATTGTTACAAATATCAAGTTCGAGCGTTATTAACTTCTCACCAATGTAGAAAATCAAGTAACCTTTTTATACAAATATTATTTATTAATTCCAAATTATTGTATGTACACTATTTAACATAATATTCTTTTTAATTTAAATCAATACATATATATTTATATGTACAGGGTATTTTCCAATTGATCACTCTTAACCAGAGCATTCTCTAATGGTACTTGTTATGAATATCCCATTTACAATGTAAAATACCGGAACATTTGCAATTTAATTGGATTTTCAAATGAAACTCTGTATTATTCATCGCCCTCAGTTATTCATTGCCTACACTGTGCTACAGTTTTTTTGATAACTGATAGTTAAAAGACAATTCAGGCCATGGCTTTTCATGCTTATGTCTTATCTATTTTATAGATATGAATGCCTAACACAAGACTTGCACACATGACAATTTAAAATTGTTTGGATTCAAGTAATGTTGTAATATTTGGATTATGTACTTAAGTTTAGTTCTACAACCATTCAGATATCAAACAGTAAATAATTCAAAACACGGTACATCCAGTTACATAATACTCGAAAACGTTCTTCGAGATTTACTGTAATTTTAGAAACTATCTAGATTCAATACAGTGAAAAAATTGGGCTCGTACGGAAAGTCATATAGACAAAGCTAATATACTCTTTTCAATTTGTGAACAGAGTATATAAAACTTGCTGTAACATGCAATCAGTTTTTATTAAAGTAGCGTCTATTGCTGAATAAATAAACATGCAACTAACATGACTAATTAAAGGGCATTAAATAGTTTACAAATTGCTTTTAAATTAAGTTAAGGGTACAAAGTAGTAGATTATAGAATTATTAGATCATTTTAGTAAGACCACATTTTAAATAATAAACGATATATAATATATTTAGATTTTTATTAGGTGACATTTATAATATTGTAACATTTATTTTTATGCGAAGTTTATAATATATATATATGCATATATATGTTTATTATTGTTTATATGTTTATTATATTTGGAAACCATTCCAAAACTACTTTTCACAATTTCCTGCTTTCCTTGTTGCTTGAAGTCAATTATTCACTTAAAATTAAATCTTACAGATATGGTCATAACCCTATCGAAATTTTAATTACTTAATTTCTTAAATTTATTCTGCCCTATTTTGGGTATCTTTGGCAATTCGCCAACACATGCCTAACCCAATTCAAAAGAGCTGTCAAATGTGTAGAAAAGTAATCCTATTTTGCTTGAATCCCTCTCAAATGTCGAATTGTCGCCGCTGCGGGTCATAAGTTTACCAAAAGGGGGCCGCACCCATAAACTGTAAACTGAAAACCTATAAACCAATTACAAAACTCCCCGCACTGTGCCCATATGTCTGTCACTCAGTCAGTCAGTCAATGCAATGCTTTATTGGTTTATTGTAAATTGAACTACAAATAGCACAAACTACGAGAGCTACAAATGCCATTTATGGCAATGCAAGGGACCCAGAGACAAGCCCTTTCTCGATCGGGCGCTTCGTTTTTGAAGGTTTACGCATGCACTCGAGTGCGGTGACGCGCATCTAAACGGGGACTGTTTTTGTATGCCCTTGCAGGGGCTATTATCATTTTCATATTAAGTGTGGAGCGTTATAAAACATAAAAGTACAACAAATATGGCATTAAAAAGATTATAAATTACTCATCAGATTAGAACGATTGGTCGATTGAGCCTTTAAGGCTCGCACTATTTATATAATTCATTAGTAAGTTGCTACGTCTTTTACTTAAGAAACAATATCCATTAATATAAAAACCTTAAGAGCGGTAGAATTTTTTTTATTAGTAAGTAATAGTCTTTTAAATATTTGAGTGTGCAAAATGTATGGAAATCGTTTGTCTTATTGGAATAAGAGAATTTTGCTAGAGGCAAAAATACAAATCCCAAATGTATCCCCACTTTTCATCTAGAATGCAGACCTATGATCTCTAGATCTTTGAGCGTTGATCACAAGAAGGTTTTTGAGTCGGAAACCCATGAGCTGCATTATATTTAACATATGTGAGCCCAAGTCTTAGTTCAAGTTCGCTTTTCCCAGACCAATGTTTTGTCTTTGTCGAGTTAAAAGCCTAAGATACTTCACTAAAGTGTTAAGTAAGTGTATACAATTTTCGGCATTAAAAAGCCAACTGTTCTTTGCTGTTAGCATTTAAGCTGTCTTTCGGCGACACCCACCCACTGAATACGAGACAGAGCCACGACATTTGGGCGACCTTAGCTGCTGACTGCCGGTGGTAGCTGGTTGGCAACCGCAAAAGGCAACTTCCTGGTAACAGCTTCCACATATCAAACTCGAAAGCAAGCTGCCAGGCAGTCAGACAGAGAGTCAGTCAGTCAGTTAGTTAGTGAGGCAGGGAGACAGACTAGCAGTTAGGCAGTTAGCTGATCACGAGCCAATCCGGAAAACCAGGAGACGACTGGAAGGCAGCTTTTAAAGCGGTTTACTGATGAAGACTTTTGCGGTTAGTAGACTGCCAGTAATTTGTTCGGCTAGTAACTATTATCAAAACATGCATAGGCGCGTATCTCTTTTCTATCTGGCTGTCTGTGGTGCCGTCAACCATTACCACTCGCTGATCATCAATATTTTGCATCATAATGTGGAACCCAGTCACATGATACATGTGGATGCCATAAGTTCCGCATTAGGCGCGCTCATCGGTCGCTTTTGTCGTTTGTCGTTTTGTCGTTTTGTCATTTTGTCCCTGGGTCGTTATTCGTTATTCAATTGCATAAGTTGGGCCAAGTAACTAGTACTTAAGTCATGTATCTGACAGCGCTTTGGCCCAATACCCAAAAGCAAAGGTCAAACATGTTTAAGTGCAGCTTAGCGGAAAATGTCATCGCACATGCCGGCACTCAAAAGAGACTTACTTAGTTCCACGAGTTAACTTAGTCCCTCAAATGCTTTTCCACTCAATTTCAATTGTTGTTGCTAAAACAAACGTTAAACGAATCGCACCGAAACAGGCCGCACCGAACTAAAAATAAAATGTAAACTTGCGCATTGCAGTCGTAATATTTTGTTTTCATTTTTCTTTTTTTTGACGCCCATTTTTGCATTTCATTTCTGGGTGGGGGAAAGCCACCCCACGAAAAAAAGCAACCAAAACCAAAAAGTAGTAAATTTATGATAATTGCGAAATATATTCCAATTTAGCTTGTTGTTGCACAGTTCTTGCCCTCTGCATTTGCTATTGTGCTTGTTGGGGTTGAAATGTGTTGAATAAGAACTGCACACAAATCCCTCAAACTCAAACTAAAAGATTCACAATTGAGTGAAGAGATTGGCAAATATGAAAATTTACTAGGCAATTTGTTTATACAGTGCTTTAAGTCTGAGAATGCAGTTCTAGGGAACCAATTTATAGGACTCTTAAGCGTAGCAAAATATATAAAATTAGCTTTCAAACTACCTTTAAAATATCATTATCTCGTAATAAATTAAAATGCAAGTGTTGCAAATTATCATAAGCAGTATCTACATTGAGGATGTTCTATTTTGTTCCTATTGTTAATTATTCTTCGAATAAATAGTATTATTATTATTTTAGACTTTACAGCTAACACCACAGAAATTAATTATAATTTAAATTTAAATTACTACGATGTCTCATTTTAAACAACAACAAGCTGGTGTGCACTTATATAGCCAGTTTATTTTTTATTATTTATTTTATAGATTGATGAATATATATTTCAATATACACAATTTATGTTAAACCCAGTTTTATTAAGTCAACACTTTTAGTACAGATAAATATCCAATGGAACTGACATTTCCAATTAATTCTAGTGCCGCTTTTCATATCGAACTACCGACTACTAAAGGTATTTCCACATAGCGTGACAAAGCGCTAGAAAATTTTCAAAAAAAAAATAAAACTCAAATTTTAGCAGGCCATAAAACAAAATGGACAACAACAAGACAAACAACAACGACCAAGGCATAATGTGTGAAAGTGTTGTTGTAGCTATTGTTGATGCTTGTTGCCGATGCAAGCCAGCAATTTTACGGTAATTTCCAGAGATGCTACGGCCGGACCCGTTCCATTCCATTCCCCAGCAGACAGACACCCTTTAGCCAGGCCGAAGTGCGAAAGTGTTTTCAAGAGCCCACGAAGAATGCATTTGGACCGATGGTTCCCACCGTGGCCCAAAAGGCAGGCAGAGGAAATGCGAAGGTGCAGAGAATTCACATGATGATCGTTAGTATATGTTGTTGCTTGTTGTTGCTAGTTTTTGGGGGCAGCCATGGATTGGTAGGTAATTAAAACTACTCGCAACTGCAACAGCAAGAGCAACACAGCGGCTGCATTTACAACAGACAAAGCAGCCGCAGCTGCCTCCGGAGTCTCAAGTTCGTAACATGGAAGCGCGAGTTTCTCTACGCCTTCATTTTAATGTATCTTTTAGTTAGCTTCAGTTGTTGTTGTTGCTGTTTTTCAATTAAGTATCGCTGTTGTTGTAATGAGTGTGTGCTGTGCTTGTGTGTATGTGAGAAATGTGCAGCCTACTCAATGGAGGTCGTTCGTTATTCTCCCTGCTTAGCATAAGGCAATTCCATTGTCTTGTATCATGTGAGAAAACGTTTGCATTCTTAAGGTACCTTCAAATTCTTGTAATTATAAGAACTAAACGAGTGTGTGTGTGTTCAGGGGCCTATTAGAACTAGGTAACCATTAGCTATGAGTAAAAAAAGTATAATAATCATATACAATCTTTTCTAGGAGGGTTCTTAATATGTGGGTAGCCGAGAAAAATTCCAATCATAATATTGTAATATGGGAAAATACAATAATATATAGCTAAATATGTATTGAATTTGTTATACTTTAGAATATACTTGGGAAAATCAATTTAAATTGTTTTACTTCTAAGATCAAACACTTAAAACGAGGATATTTGTATTATAAACCTAATTATTTGTTTGATAAACATAAAATTTTTTGTAATACCGTTATTCGATTCCCTTTACCCTCCACATATGGAAAAAAACATATGGATAGCTTATAAACAGAATCCCCTCAAAATATTATTACTGATGCAAAATATATACAAGTAAGAACGTTGCAGTCGGACGTAGCCGACTGCTTAATACTCGATCACAGTATTTTGAAAAGCAAAGCATAAAAAGCAACATTAATTCCGATTCTGAGGGGGTTAAGTTTTTTGTCAAAAATCATGCAAAAATTGACAAATATTTTGACATGTAACGCTCTCGGATCCATAGCTCCCATATTTCAAACGCCCATAACTTTGTCAAAACTAAACCGATTTTCATGTTTGATGGCATTTTTTTCATGGTTTGTCCTCTAGATTGATTCTGCATTTCAAATATATTCATTATTGAAAAAAAATTTTTTTTTGAATATTTTGGGAAAAAAGCATGTACTCCCCCTTACTCATTTTCGAAAAAATTTTTTTTTCAAAATTTAAAAATGCGAATTTACATTTTTAATCGATTGTGGTTGTCACAATTAGTATAAAAAATAACATTCAAACCGATTCTGAGGGGGTCAAATTTTTTGTCAAAAATCATGCAAAAATTGAAAAAAATTTTGACATGTAACGCTCTCGGATCCATAGCTCCCATATTTCAAACGCCCACAACTTTGTCAAAACTAAACCGATTTTCATGTTTGATGGCATTTTTTTCATGGTTTGTCCTCTAGATTGATTCTGCATTTCAAATATATTCATTATTGAAAAAAAATTTTTTTTTGAATATTTTGGGAAAAAAAGCATGTACTCCCCCCTTACTCATTTTCGAAAAAATTTTTTTTTCAAAATTTAAAAATGCGAATTTACATTTTTAATCGATTGTGGTTGTCACAATTAGTATAAAAAATAACATTCAAACCGATTCTGAGGGGGTCAAATTTTTTGTCAAAAATCATGCAAAAATTGACAAAAATTTTGACATGTAACGCATGTAGCTCCCATATTTCAAACGCCCATAACTTCGTCAAAACTGAACCGATTTTCATGGTTGATGGCATTTTTTTCATGGTTTGTCCTCTACCATGTGCTGTATTTGCGGGAACTTTCCAATAGTACATAGTTTGTCGGATGCGAGTATAAATGAGTATATATTCCAAGTTTTAAGTCTCTAACTTTATTTGTGGCGAAATAAATTGCGTTCAGACGGACGGACATGAAAACGGAAATTGCACAAACCCAATATACTTATTTTACTTTGCGAACGAATATAAACACCACGTTATTGGAACTTTTGAAAAGTTCTTCAAAGCTATTGATGGTATCATAGATTTAGGCTTTCCATAATAACGATGGTGGTAGTTGAAAATAATACTACTCAATAAGTGATCAGTCAATGTGCTAAAATTAACTGCGACTCTTGATTGATTTGTATGTTAATTTAAAATGGAGCGCTTTTATCTAGCGAATCTATTACCACACATGTCTCAGCCATTTAAAGAACTATCTGATATTACCATAAATCATTAAAACTTAATTAAAAGTTGAACCGGAACCTTTAAAAAAAAGCACGACCACAAAAACAACAAACAGCCCACATAGACCGAAGTGAGCTCATTACAGAGATTTAACGAGCCATAATTCTAATCTGTAATCGGCGAGCACTTGGAAAGTCCAACTATTATCTGTGGTTTTAGTGGTTCGGTTGTGACACACGTGAAAGATTTCAAACTCTTAACGAGCTATAAAAAATAAAAGCAAAAACACAATTAAAAACAAAAAGCTTCGGGACTCACCTTTCTATGCGAGGAGACGAGCGGCGTGTGCTGATTGTTGATTTCAAAGGCTGTGAAAGAGACACAAAACAGAAACGAAATTGCATTATTAAAATCGATTCAAACTGATAAAGGCCGTAAAGGCGGCTATCAAATATCATTTAATAAAGCTATGTATAACTGTTCGTATGAATATAATTAACAAATAAATAAATCGATAAACGGCGTTACGATCAACTTGCAATTAAGCTGAAAATTGTCTACCTTTCCAATTGCATTTTTTATAATATTTTTTTAAATATGCAAACTGTTTGAACTCCGCCTGTCCGTCCCACCGTCTTGTTTTCTGTTTCTCTGTCTGTTTCACTGTTTCTCTGTGTATTTTCTGCGCTTTGCACTTCCGCACTTGATGGCCAAACCCAAGCGGGCTAAAATTGTAACAAAAATAACTACATAAAACTCGAAACGGGTTCAGCAATCATAAACATGTTGTGCAAACAGACGGACATACCCGGTGCTGAGTTGGGGTGTGCGGTACAATGGATGGAGCGTATTTGGTGGGCTGGTGTGGGGTGGGGCACCTGACATGCCCAACAGCAGTTGAACGAAACACTATCTTATAAAGGTGCACAGCTTGCAGATACCCCTAACCCAAATTTAAGCATGCAAAATATATAACGTTATGATTTATATAAAATTACTAGCACTTTAATTTAAATGTCATATATTTAAATCGTATTAATAGTTTCAGTAGCGAAATTTCGCCAGATATATTTTAAAAACTTAACGAAATTAAGTAATTTTAAACGTTATCAAGTTTATGATTTGGCTATGATTTCAAAATCTTATTATTTAAAATAGTGAACATATTTAGCAATACAATCAATTAGTTTTATGGATAGAGCTAT
The DNA here is from genome assembly GCA_035043565.1 of Drosophila robusta. Classification (NCBI taxonomy): domain Eukaryota; kingdom Metazoa; phylum Arthropoda; class Insecta; order Diptera; family Drosophilidae; genus Drosophila; species Drosophila robusta. The sequence continues at coordinate 1,325,872 of JAWNMW010000583.1, read as the reverse complement.
CGGTATGTCGGAAGTTTCATGCATTATGAAAATCTTTCAAAGAGATTGAAATAAATAAAAATCTACGTATGACATAAATAGTATATACTATATGGTGACAAATAAAAAAATGCAGATTAAGAAAAAAAAGTAATTATTACAGAAAATATGTATATTTTATCCGTTATTTATTTACTCTTAAGATGATGTCAAAACTTGCACAACCTCATTATACCCATTTTATCTGATTTGATGGGCACAGGGTATACGAATTATCAATGAGCCAGCGTCAATTATCAGTATCATATGTAACACATATAAAATACATACATATGTAATAAGTATCTGCTATAACTCTATCCATAACGCGCTCGGCATTTTGCTTAACAATTAAATGCAATTTTTAAAAATAAAAAAAAACCTGCACAAATTTAGTTGACTCAGCGATTGAATGTCCAAGGTGCTCCGGTTGGTTGGGTTGGGTTGGGTTTTGGATCGGCTTGGTTTGGTTGGGGTTGCTGGTGGTGCTGGTGACCGGCCGGCTTTTGATTACAGAGCGAGACAAACCTCAGACTGACCACAGACCGGACGAACTCCATGGCTCGGCAATTTCGTTTAAAGTTTATTAAGCGTGACTGACATTTGTGAATTGTTTTTGTAATTGCTTCGCCCAAAACATGCAATAAATAACTCACAAAACCAAACAAGTCACAAAAATTTTGGCTTATCGAAGCTTCAATACGCTTGTAGATCTACTGATAATAGCTACGAATTTGAAATTTGTGCATGAATTCGTTTTTGTTTCAAATTTTTGCTTAAATATTACAAATATTTTTCATACAAACAGCGATTTTGTAAAGGAGATCAATACCTAAAATAATTCGTTTCAAATAACGTAAAAGCTTCAAAACTAAGATGCTGGTTTTTGTTTGATTGCGTTAATACTAATTATTAACATGTCCTTAATATACCTACTTTATTTGCATGGGTACAGGATATATTAAAACTTTTGCTAATCCTGATCATGTTCTTTATGGTGTCGGTGGTGCTTCTGCCTTTATATAGATTTTCATAAAATCGTTAACCAGGTTTCTTTCTATTTTCATAAAAAACACAAAATTTCTTATATTTCCAACTGAGAATGTCTTCTCTGGTACCAAAAACTAGTTTACTTCCCAGTGATGCAAGTTGGTTCTGGTGATTTAACGCCACTAACTCGGGCAGTATGCGATCTAAGCCCTTTTTGTGTCGTTGCGCATAAAACGTTGAACTTACAAGTCTCTTCGGGGTTAGGATCGGGGCAGCGAGAACACTGTGCAGTTTTGAGGGTACAAAAGATGAGCTCAGCATGATATCATAATTGTTGTTGTTGTCTCCGCTGTCCGTTGTCCATCACTTTCGCAGGAAATGAGTTAACACAATATATAATAAAGGTAGGCAGGGTCAGAAAACAGAGTCAAAGGCAGAGCAGCAGCTGACTCCCGAGTTGGGGCCCATAAAAATTCCATGGATGTATGGTACATGCCGAGACTTTATAATTAAATAAAAAAAATATTTTTTTTCGGTTAGCTGTTGGTTCCACTTAATAATTAATTGACATTTAGCAAAGAATTTCAAAGTTTTATTTTTGTTTTCTACGTGAATAAAAGATGTTTGGCCGTTTGCCGATTCTCAACTGTCGAAATTTGCGTACATTGAAATTTATTAATGGGTGATTTATGAGGCAGCCGTTACGCTGCGGCCTGCTCTGGTCTGGGGCCTGGGAACATGTGCTCAACGCATTGTTTGAGGAATTTTGGACGTTAGGATTTGAAAGTTCATAACGCCTTAACGGATTAGTCAGGCACATGTGTGAGAAATTATAACAAGCTGCCGAAATTATTTGCGATATGCGCACAATTAACGTTAACTTCGGTTGGTTGGATTTCGTGATGGATCAGCGCAACTAAAGAGTTGAGCATGTTTCTGAGGATTAGCATAGCATTAATTGGATTAACCTTGAAGTGGGTCACAAATTGAGACGTTAACCATTTGCGCCGCGGGTAAAATGACTCCAAATTCTTAAGAACAGTTGTTCGCAGGGGTTAATATACTAAGTAAAAAAAACATTTCATTAAATAATCCGTCCATAAAACGATAATCAGAATTTAAATTGTTAGCATAGATTTGATCAACAAATTTTTGACTTCCTGAGATATTCTTCCGTTAAAGCAATAAATTGCAAATCGTAATTTTTGCGTTCTTCTTTTTTCTTGTTTACTGTATGAAACTCTTATCGGTTATGACTCACAAATGCGTCAATTTGCTAATTTCTAATTGGTAATCAAGAGTGGCCCATATATATGTCCAGACAGAGCATTATATGACATTACATACGAAACTTACTGACTTCGTAAACGTTTTTAAGTACCCAGTAATTCTTAAGTAATTCTTTCACTTTCTAAGTATCAGATACAAATAAACCAAAAATGAAATAGACATTTATCTACATATATTTAAACTTATTTTTCATTAGTATCTATTAAATGTGATGTGAAGTTCCTTTGATTTAAATATTATTATGAAGCATACAGGGTATCTCTTTGTCATACATATTAACTTTTTCATTTCTGATTTCTAATTCGCCAGTTTTGGCCTTTGAACGCTTGGTAAAGTTTCGGCATTAGCGTGCTGAGTGATAAGATTAGATTGCCCAGAGCCAAAAAAAGACGTTAGTGAGTGGGCACAAGAAAATGGAAATGCACCGCAGAGTGAACTGTGAGTCTCCGAGACGGCCAATACTTTCCTTGAGCCACCTGCCAAATCCAATTAATAATTATTATAATAATAATAATAAGTAGTCAATGTAAAAGCATTTTCCTTCGCTGTTGACTTTCAATTGTGGCCCCTTTTGGCGCCCCCGCTTTAAAGTTCAATAGAAAAGTATAAAACATTTTCATGCTTATCTGACGCTTTTTTCTTTATTTTGTTTTATTTTTTTGCTCATTTTCGTAATAAAGTTTTATGCACGTTGTTGGCTTTTTGCCTGATGTTTTTGTTTTAGTTGCTGTTGCTGCTGTTTGACCAAGTGGCCTCATGGCAATTTACTTTCTAATGTCATGAAAGTCATGTGCAAGTCAACTTCATTTTTTCACTATTTATATTTATACCGTATATACATATATATACATAATATATATTTTTTAAAACGCTAGAAAATGGTTAATTTTATTTAATGACTAAACTTTTTACCCACGCCGCGTCTAGAAATTGATAAATAATCCCCGCGCACAATACGCGTAATCTATGCAGATTTTTTTTCGCACATTTTTTTGTTTTTGCTTTCTTGTGGCGAAAAAGTGAAGAAAGGCAGCAACAAAGCAAGGCGTTAAAAACCAAAACGTTGACGGCTTTTAAAAGATAATAATCATAATTTTTTTGTTTTTTTCTTTTTCTAAGCGCCCGAAAACGGAACCAACAAAAACAAGAAACAAATTAATATTAAAGGCCCTGATATTTGTGCACCTATCGTAACTCCGATGAGCGTTGACTGTTGCAATTGTTGGGCTCGCTTTAATGGTAAATAATTAACGGTAATTTACATTACAACAGCGCCAAAATAAAGATTTATTAATCTAATGCGTTGAGGGTTTCCCCTCGAAAATCATATGGGAGTGACCTTAAGGCGCTGCTTTACTTACAATTAATCGCCTGCCGGCGTTAACTTTCAATTATAAATTAATTAATAATCTTTAATGATTCGCGGCAGTTGTGTAGCTCGATAGTTAATCATGAGGAAATGATAGATAGTTTAGCAATTAACTTAATTACGTGCGGGGTATTTGGAATGATCATTAAACTAATTTCAACTAACAATTCGAACAATTGTGTAAATTTAATAGAATTATTACAAGAGTTGAGGAAAAAATTATAAGTAATTTGATGAAAGATTTAAAGTTAACAAAGAAATATGAGATGCAGTTTTTATAACATAAAATATTACAGAGCAGCTTAACTGGCTATGTTAAGATAACATTTTGTGTTAACATTAACTATAGATGATTTAACAAAAATATTTTTCATATATATTATGTTTACGGCTTTAACAGCAAAACCTTGAACATACATATATACCTCAATTCTCTGTTTCTAGCTCGCCAGCATTAACAGACTTTTATTAGGAAGCTGTTATGCCGCTTTGATCGAAGATGTATTAGGAAAATTATACTGTAGAGTTATGTTAATGCAAGCTGCTTAACATTTTTATGCTATTCCGTGTCGCTGTTATGGGCTTTCAAGCAAAGTTATGTTAACAGGAGAATAATCTAAATGCAAGTCACTTAGCATTATTCTAGTTTTCAAGGCATTTAAACCTCGTGGCGAAGAGTTTAGCATGACTTTATGATTTTGACACAATTACAAGGCTAGTGGGGCGTGGCAGGGGCAGTTGCAAATCGGTTAGCTGCGCAGGCGCCATGCAAAATTTGTAACTGAGACTCTCGCTTTCTTTCCACGGGTGCCGCGACGATGAACGACAACGCCTCGTTGACTTGATGGCTGTGAAATTAGACGGCTGCCGCGCCGGCATCGGCAGCGGCAGCGGCAGCGGCAACGTCGGCGGGTGCTGTTCATAAGTATCTGTTATCAGAGGTGGCTGACTTACTGACTAAACGACCAACTGAACGACTGGCTGACTGAGTGGCTGCTGCTGCTGCCTCTTTCACTTTGCGCTGAAATTACAATATAAATTTATATGCACAATATACGTGTTGTGTGTGTGTGTGTGTGTGTATACATATTTATATACAGAAACAATCTTTAATCAGCATTTACGCTTTCATCTTTCACATTTTTCAAAGACAGCGACGCGCGCGTCTCGAGTGAAAAACAACACCAGAAACAACAACAACAACTATAACAATAACAAAACTGATGAACCTGTCGTTGTTGTTGTTGTTGTTGTTTTGCGCATGCGCAGCTGCTGTTTGAAGAAAAAAATATTTTAATTTCTTTAGCAAATTTACATAGTTGGCATATTTAACAAATTCACGAATTTACGAATTGGCTTTGTATATTTGTCTAAAATAATTTAGGAATTGGCCGCCCATCAAAATTTATGTCTTTTGCTTTTCACAAAAGACGAAAGCAAAAGTGACATTTCGAGTCATTTAAGTCAAATCGAATTCGGTCAGGAGACGCCTTTTGTTGGATTGTCGAAAAAGATTACGCAATTCACCATGGAGCCTAGACCCGAAGAATGGCAGCGGTCTTGTGGTTTGGAATGTTATTCACATTGATTACAAGTTGATTGGCTTGGTCGTTCGAGCAGAGGGGGAAATTGTCTATATGTGGCACTGTGGCAGTGCGGTCACACTGAAAATAGGGCAACCAACACGGTTCGTTTTGTGAATGGCAATTGTGTTTGACTGTATGGGGACTGTGTGGGATTTACTTTGAAACTACGAAATAATGTTAAGGCATGCTAAATATGGTTATTATGGTAATAACATTCATTCATTTATATATGTAGTAATCCTCTTGAAATTAAGCTCACATGAATATTGGCCTAGGAATCTATATATTGATACACTAATAATATGAATAAACTAATATATATGAATAAACTAAGCAAATACCATACAAATGTTTGCCTCCCTTTTAAGCACAGTAAGACAATTTCTATTGGCACAAGATTTTTATCACATGTTCTTATGAGTATTTGAAGTACGCAAATGCAAAGAAAAACAAAGTTGCAATTATTAATTGTTTTAAAAAGATTCCAAAGTTGGACTACTATAATATTTTCTTATATAAGATCTGCAGAAATACTACTAGATACAAGTTTGTAGTAGATATTATGGCTAAGATTTTCTGGGAAACCAGAACTTATTGTGGAATCCAATGGGAACAATATGTAATACATTTATATTGATGAAATATTCATAGTTTCTGAAGAAACCTCTATTTATGAAATAACTTGCTTTAAGGTATGAGAACTCTCAAGAAACCTAATAATTTAACAAGGATTTATGACAACTACAACTATGATATAATAATATAAAACTATTAATAATAAATAAATAAACTGTATTAATGTTAACAGAAATTGTTAAAAAAAACTTAAAAAACAATAACTTAATCCCCGCCTTACCTAACTTAATCAAACTTAACACACAATATCACAACAGGCACCAGAAGATAACCAACTCGCGTACAAATCCATAATACCATAGGTGCGTATACATATTCATATAGATTGTAAGCGATGTTGTTATTGATATAGCCGACATACTTAGTAAGTACTTCAGTATAAAACGTACTCCCGTAGCCGTATTTCGCAACGATAAGATAGGTTCGACTGGAATGAAAGTCGCATTTCTTGTATGGCCTTTGCCATTTTTCGATTGTGTTTAATTGCATCAAAATTTATTTATAAAATAAAATAATGTAGTAAAAATGCTGAATGCCTTGGCTCTGAATGGGGCATCTTAAAGAAAAAATGTGCTTCAGGGTCGCGTAGCTTGCCACTTAAGAGCAGTTCGTGGATACCCCCCTACACACACACACACTTACACACAGAGACACACATGCAACAAGTGTCATCGAATAATAGAGCTCAGAAATTCCGTTGGAAACAATATTTGGATTATCGTATGATTTATGTGATACGCACTTTCAAAATCACATAACAAACTGCACACACATTTTTCACATGCATTTGAAAGCAAAATACTTTGTTCGTTACCAAAGCGACAAAAAAATAAATAAAATGAAATAAAAAATTTAAAAAGAGTTTCAAAATGCAGTTGACGCTTTCAGAGACTGCACAGGTGGACAAGTTTGACGATGCCAGAAATAAATTAACAAATATATATAAAAAATAAAAAAAAACAGAAAAAAGACCTGCGCTGTCTGTTGCTTGGGGTCTTTTCCACATAAGTGGAGCATATGGAACGTCAAATTTGGTTCAGGTTCAGTGGTCGTCATGCGTTGCGCTTATGTCATTATGAAGACAAAACAAAAAAAAAAACACAAAATTATTATATTAATTTTGGCCGTTTTCAAACTAGAGCAGCAACAACAAAAAAGACAATTTGTTTCGTAGTGTTTTGGTGCCATGAAAATCACATGGCAAATGCTTCAGGTGAGGTCCACTGCGACAAGTCACGACAAACATAAATTATTACAAGTTCATAATAAATGCATATAATGTGGGTTTTATTGTGCTGCCAAATGAGCTGCCCCTGATCACCTGGCTAAATAATCTGAGCCGGGTCTCATATATTTTCGGTTTACATGTGTCCAAATTCCTGGAAAACCTAAGCGGGCGGATTACAACAGTTCCGAACTATGAGACTAAAGATTGTGAAATGGTTCCAACTGAATATGGGTATGGAAAATGTGGTAAGCCAATTATTTGATATGTGAATTGGATCAAAAGGTTATGGCGTGCTTTGAAATAACAATAAAACAAAACATTATAACTTATTTACAATCCAACTCTACATCCCATCCAAATTTAAACTTTCAATGTTATAAATATGATTTTCATACTGCTTTACATTTATCACAATCTCAAACCCCACTATACATGTCCCTCATGTACATTTTTTGTATCTTTTTTTGTTTTCATTAACAGATCAACAACTATTAAGGGTCATCCCGGACACAAAAGCAAGTCTGAACTAAATAAAGCTTATTTTCCTCAAAATTAATGTAATTTTTAATGCATTTTGAAACTCATTTGTAACCTCTAGTTTAGGCTTATGAAGCCGGATTACTACCCAAATTAAAATACTCTAAGCACAGATATGAAAACAACAAAAACTACTTCAATTTGTGGCTACTGTTTGGGGCATAGATTCGTTATAATTTTGTTGATGTTTTCTAGTCAATGTTTGTTGTAATTTTTAGTGTAATTATTTAAACATTAAACCAGTCGAGCGACCAACTGGCAATGCAACATGTTTTTTTTCTTTAGTGAAAACAAGAAAGTCATAGACATGAAAATGAAATATCATCACCCATCAGACCCATCATCTAGACCCCATCAAACACAGTGTGTCCGAGTAGTCGATGTACGTAATTTTCCATGTTATTTCTTTATTTTTTTTTGCTTCGCACAATTTACAGATCTGTTGACGGCTGTAATTTTTCTGGCTTTAAGGCTACAAGCCCAAAATAATGAGTAAGGGATTTTTTTTCATTGAACCAAAGAAGAAGGCCAAAAGTAACCTAACCTGCTTTCTTCTGCCATTGTAAAGACTTTTTTGTTGGGTGAAACTCTGTCTAATGGATACAATTTGTTAGAATACTCAATTTTTCTTTTTTTCACTATTTATTGTACCCTGTAGCCATATTAATAATGTATAAAAGGGGTATAAAATGAAGTGCAATAGCCCAAATGCAGCTATTGCATTATGTTTAGAGTTTATATAAGAAGGACGTAGAATGAAACATTTAGGTAGGAAATAAAAATTGTCTTTGCTATATCGCTTTTACAAAATCCTCCTTCTTCACAATCCTTTCAACTTAATATTACATTTTTAATAATTTCGTCCAATTAATTCTAATCTGGGCACAGAGAATCTCTCAGTCGAGCACACTCTACTAGAGCACTCTTTGCTTACTTTTTAATAAGTTTTCTCGTACTTTAAGCGGAAGAGCTGCATTAAAGTTGATGCCTTGGCGGAAACTGAACGAAAGCAATCAACAGCTGACAGGGAGACAGATAAAGATGGAAAGAGACAGACAGAGAGAGAGAGAGGAAGGAGGGAGGGATAGATAGAAGAGAACCTACGACAACAATTTAACAGGGGTTGGCACAGAACGGCGCATGTGCCGTGACCTTCAGCCAGTTAGTGGGCGGTGCTTGGGGGAGGGTGTGGCTGGGTGACTTGTGGCGCCCTAAATCAACTTTCTCTATGCAATAGCGGCACATTGCTAAATTTGCTGAGCGCCTGGCGAAAAACGTAATGGCGAGTTTGTGTGTTGACAGAATCGAGCGCCAAAATGACTGCTGCCTGTTGCCAGTTGCCAGTGAGCCAACTGGCAGTTGGCTAACAATTGCTGCGCGCCTAATCGAGGCGCCAGCGGGCGCGGCGACTTGACGGCGCCGTCGACGTCGTTCGGTTGCCAAATGCAGTTGGACACAGGTGACTGGCTGGCCCACGCTTTGATTGTTATTATATGTCTTTGCCGAGCAGACGCCGCCGCTGTCGAGGTTGGGGTCGGGGCTCGCACGGCACACAATCAATGATTCGCTGCGCCGTGCGACGCGGTTGTCAGAAGTTGATAGAAGCGACGTTCGATTTGCCAACCACAACTGAAGCACACATACATTTTTCACACACATTTTTCACCCATTTCTGTCTGTCAAAGCGCGGCAAGTTCAAAGGGCGCTCAGCCGGCGCGCAAGCTGCTCGGTCCGGTTTTTAAAAATGTTGATTTTCACACCAGCCCCAACAAACAAATTCCAAATTCGCCCAAAAACATAACGAAACATTAGAAGGTGCTGAGGCAGTCGCAAACATAGTTGCCGACTAATTGACGGATCAGACATGGATCAAGATCAAGTTATACCCCGGGCAATGCCTTTCATAGCTGTCTTCTCTCTTCGGTCTGCTGTCAGCGTCTTTGTTGGTGCCGTCTGCTAAATTAGTGGTAATTAAAGTGTTACAAGGTGTTTTCCGTTCGCCCCGAAGAAAGTTAAGACAAGGCTAAAACAAAAACAAAATCTAACCGCTGATGGATGAATCAACTGTAGAACACCTGAATTAGCGATAAGCTGTCAGTTCTTTGGGTTATACAACGAAACAACATTTAGAAGTTTAATCGAATCGAGAAACAAGTGCAGTTGATTGAGCTTCAAAAATTATATATTACATTTTATAAACTCGTATAATTTTTTCTAATTAAAGTAAACTTTAAGTAGGAACTTAAAAACTGTATTTGGTAAAGTTTAACCATTTCAATTTTATAATTTTAAATTTATGACACCTATAGTATAATTCCGTAGTTTTTGTTATCTCTATTACAGTATTTTTATTATATTTGCCTTAGTGGGACTTGCAAAAAAAGTCAATGTGGGCGAAATTTTATTTAATTTCTTTCCTGTTTAAGGTCACTATTTTGAAGCAGAGCGACAAACATTACAAAAAAAGCAGCAGAACAAGTATTTAGACTTATGTTGAAGGAGGTACAAGTTTGTTTTTTGCACAATTTAAATTTTTTTTGGGAATTTCAACTACGAGATGTTATAGGTCAGCGAAGAAGAATTGTCGTAGCACTGTGTGCAAGTTTTTGGACTATGAAAATGAGCTGTTTAGCTTGTTAGCTGGCTTGGTAGTTAGCTATTTTAGAGGGGGCCGGAAAACCGGTTGAGTTTGGTTGAGAGGGTCTCGTCGAGTGGTTTTTCGGCAAGCGCTTTCATTTTCACTTAATAAGCGACAGTTAACTTCTTTCTTTGCTTCTTTCTTGGACAGACCCCGGTGATGTGCGTTTCCGTGTGCCCAAGCCAAGCCAGACCATGCCGAGCCGGGTCGAGCTAAGCAATTCATCTTGGCATTGGCATCGCCATCGTCCACTTTCCAAACAAACAACCCACACAACAACTCTGATGACCTGCGCTTTAAGTTATGCACCGAAGCAGCTTTGATTGAGGTTTTTCTCTGATTGCGTGTGTCTCGTGTCTTGGGAAAGTGTAAACTGTGACTCCCATTGGGGGAGAGCCCATTGCATACCATATACCATCTGCCATATCTACACCGGAAAAGTGGCTAGCATAAATTGAATTTCAAATACTTAAATTTGCTTAAGATGTCTTTACGTTCATTTAAAACAATAAAGAATTCTTAATTTTGACATCAACATTTTTTCCCAATATTTTTAATGCAATACAACGAAATCAGACGCACCCCAATCCAAACCAAACCTTATTTGTAAACAGTGTATTGCTTAATTTCAGTTACTCTGAACCTTTATATTACTTGACCTCAGAGCTAGCTTTAATTCGAATTCTCTAAAAGATATTATACATTCTAATTGAAAGAAACTAGCAAATATCTAACGCACCAAAGTTCAAACCAAAACCAGGTTCATGAACCGAACTCTAAATTATATCTTAATATTTTTTTTGGATTTGTATCGTTCTTATTTCTCAAAGTAAGAATTTTGTTTAGATTAATTTAAATCTATTCACAGTTTACCCTTCTAAACTTAAAAGATAAACCTAGTGAAATCAAGTATTTTCATAAAGTGTCAAATAAAGCCTGCTTAAGATTCGACGGGAGACGGTTTAAGTGCCGATTATAAAAGAATTTTCTCTCAGTGTATTAGCATATAGCACATCTAGCAACTCTTTTTTTCACTTTCTTTCATCTCTTAGTTTCTTCAATTTATTTTTGTTGTTGTTGTAATTGATGAGGGTCGCTCAATAGCCAGATCTTGAGATCTTTTTGTTTTTGTGGCTTCATTTTGTTGTGTTTGCCTCAGAACGTGTCTGACTCTGGGCTTGCCTCGCTGTGGCATCCACAACTGCTAATTGTTTAATCATTGGCTGTGCTGTCAAAATACAGGTTGCTGTAATCTATGGGCTTTTAGATAAGCTGCGTTAATTGGAAACTGGGTGAGTGTGCGTGAGTGTGTGTAGGTTAAGATCTTCCCGTTCGATTTGACATTCTTTTAGGTGTGCTCTTCTCACGGGTGGCACCAAACCTCTCCGTGAGTCGGCTGTATTGGCTTGAGCCCTCCTTTATTGTCTATAAATGGAGCTGAAGTTTTTTGTCCATACCAAAAATAGGCAAAGCTTTCGGTTCTTTATATGGCCAATAACAAAGGGCTAATAAGTCGCCCGATTACAAAAGCATTTAAATTGGCTTTGGGCATAGCAAGAGGAAGCTTTGAAATTAATATAAGGTTTTGTTTATTAAAATATTTTTGTAATTGTCGTTTTAAAACATTTCCGCAAAGCCCTTTGCCCAACTCGACAGCCTTGAGAATAACTAATGTTAAATACTGAAACTTGTACATATAATTTGTAGAATAAAAATAACAATGATTACAAATGCTAAATCCATAAATATACGTAGTATATTTACTAAATAGAAAATTGTACCGCAAATAAATACATGTATATTTAATTTTTAATATAATTTTAAGTATTTAGGTTTGTTTTATGAAATTATTATTAAACCTTGGTTGTGATAAACACTTACTACTCTTGCAAGCATATTAATTGTATTGCTGATAAATGGTATGGCAAATAGATCTAAATAAAAATGTTGATAAATCGTGAGGAATATATGTATATAAATACATACACACATTATTGATCTTATTTTCAATACTCGTGGATAGGGTAAATATTATTAATATAGTTTTCTCATAAGCAAATTTGTCAAAATCTATGCAAATTGCACGCAATATTAAAAAATTAAAAAATGAAGGGCTATATTCATAGTGCCGAATATTGAATACCCTTTGCAAATAATATTAGTTTTAGCATAATACTAACTAATTCTAATCAGGTTAACATATTGCATATATGTATATAATAAAAACAGAAAAAGCGCACTCACCTCGACCAATGACGACGCTGCTGTCGCCGCTGCTGCTGGCGCTGTCGTCGTGCGACAGCGACGTCGACGGCGACGTCGGCTGCGCCTGCTCCTTGGCCAGCTCCAATTGGGGCTGGCGCTCCTTTCCGGAGTAGTGGACGCTGCCGTCGCGATGCAGATGCAGCTCGAAGCGCGCGGGCAGCTGCGCCGCGTAGTCGTCGCTGGCGCAGTGCGGCGCCTGGGCGGCCACCTTCAGGTAGAGCGCGCTGAACTGATAGATGAGCGCCCAGGCCTGATCCTCGGAGACGGGCGCCTTGAAGCAGTCCAGGATGTTGCTCAGCGAGACGCACTGGTCCGCGCAGCTGCACGGATGGAACGCCTGCAGCAGCAGCTGGCGGGCAGCGAGCGGCTCCGGGTTGCCGCCGCTGCTCTGCTGCAGTTCGCGGGCCTGGGTGTGTGCGTGCGAGAGTGTGTGTGCGTGAGCGTGCGCGTGTGCATCCCCATTGGCGCTGTCCGGCGAGGTGGAGAGAAAACCCTCCTCGGCCTCCCCTTCGGCAAACTGACGACGCTTGGCCGTGGCCTTGGGCGTTGTGGCTGTTGTTATTGCCTTGGCGACAGAGGCGTCGGCGTCGGCTTCAACGTCGCCCGTCAGGCTGTTGTCCAATTGGAGTTCCGTCATTTTTTTTTGTTGCTGCTGCCGCTTTTGTTGCTATTGTTGTTGGTGTTGTTTAGGCAACAAACCAAAAACTGCAGCACTGCTTCTCAACATATAAATATTGCTAATTTTCCTTTTTCCGAATTCAACTTGAAATTTAAACAATTTGTTGTTGCTGTAGTTTGCTATTGTCGTAGTCCGGTTTTTTATTGAAGCGTACTCACATTTAACATTTATTTGCTCTTAATTCTAACATGAAACACAAAACATGTAGCACAAACAAATTCAATTGTAGTACGAAAAATACACATACACAAAAGCGAATATTAATTTTTTTTATATGTATTTGCGTTGCTTTTATTTTCGGTCGTCACGTTTTGTGCACTTGTCGCTATTTGCCGTTATTTTCTGTTGTTGGCTTGCGCGCTCTTCTTCTTTTTCTTTCTATCCTCTGCTTGCATTTAACACTTGCTGCGCGGTTGTTGGTTGTCGGAAGGAGGGGTAAATAAGAGAGGGGGGCGAGTTTCGTTCACTCTTTGCCCTGTGCTAAACAAAATCACGCGCGCACTTTGATTAGAACACAAATCAAATTAGATTTTTTTTACGCTTTTTGTTTTTATTTTTCTGACTTTTTTCCCTTTTGTTCGCTCGCCTTGACGTCAAAATGTTAACTGCACTAGTGCTTAGATAAATTTACACACTTTATCAAGCGGTCTTTTTAAATTTTTTTACGATTAATTCTGTTACGTTTTGATTTTTTTACAAAAAGCGCGCACACACGTCCGATCGCCATGAAAGCTAAACACAAAATAAAAGCTGTTAGCTGTCGGGCCCACCAGAGAGCACTAAAGTGGACTCTGAATTCCGCTCTGTTAGTTTGGTTCTCTCTGGAGGTCTGTTAACGTAACATAAGTCGGCTTAACACTAGTGCTGCCAGCTTTGTTATTTTTCCGTCAAATCTAGCTTGTTTGTGTATGTAAAAAGCACTTCGCAGCTAAATAGTAAAATTAAGACTCACGCGACTTTTGTTTAAATATTTAAAACCAGTATTTCCTTAAAATCTTTGTTAATTGAATATAAAAACATGAAGTTTTTAGCTATTTATCATGAAACAGAATATAACAGCTGAAGTCATGCGGCATTTTAACATAACAGCGAGAGAGTAGCTCTGTTGTTCTGCTCAGCGGCCGTTGGCTGCCTCTCTGCTATTAACATTTCGCTCTCTCTTCGCGTTTTTATTTTGATTCCGGTTTTTCGTTGTGTTTTCTGCGGCTGATAAGCGTATGTATGAAGCTTCTTGTTGGAATATGTGTTGCGTTTTATTTTTTATTTTTTGGCAAAAGCAAGAAACAAGCACAGATTTCACATGCCTACCAACCAGGTGAACCTCAGGTGCAATTTGAAGCAATTATGTTAAGGTCAAGTCGTGTTGAATTGCGCTGCTTTGGCCAACATATTATTGGCATCACTTCTTCACGCGGGGTCATAAACTTGGTCAACACTAGATGCTAGGCGCTTGGCCAGTTGAGAGTCTGGAAATTGGCGGAAATGCTGTGTTAAGCCATGAAATGTACGCTAATTACATCTCTACTAATTCCTCTAGTTCTTGTTTGAATCTAAAAACCCCTATAAAAAGCCTATTTAAGGCTTACAATTAGTTTGAGTTCCTAATCCAAGAGCATGCCAAGTTACTTTTTTTATTTGTAAACTTTAATCAGTTGTAAAATTTCACCTCACTTCGGCCCAAGGTCCGTGAGATCTGAAGATCTGACACTTCGCAGTTTTACGATTTAATAAGCCATAAGTACACCCGCCTGCTGGCCAAGTTATGATATATGAGCCGTAAATTGAAACTTTATATGTTGCCGTGGCGGTAGCTGAAAGATTTGCATACAATATTATTACAGCATCTGCTTGGCCTGCGCAACTTTTAACGACATTTTTCTTAACTTGTACCCATTAAAAAAGCCTAAAAGAGGGAATAACGTGTGACGTAAATGCATGTAACAGGCAGATGGATGCATTTTCGTATTTGGCTGATTGGTTTTAGCCATATCCGTCGATATGGAAAATATCGGAAGATTGGTTTTAGCCATATCCGACTTGAAATTTGAATTTTATTTATTTTATTTTAATTGAAATATTTTTATATTCTTCTATACCACTATCTTTTGTACTGTCTGCTCCATTTATCCATATCGATAAATATCGATTTTAAGATACTTTTAGAATATCTTGGAGTATGTATGTTCCGTACGTATATTATTACAGGGTAATTTCCAGTCGGGCACTACCCATTAAAACACCTTTTATTGTTTTATGCGTTTTTTGGCATTAATAAAATTGTAGCCACACGCATTTTTTATTAATTGGCCACAACTGCAGTTGCAGTTGCAGTTGGGAGTTATCCGTCCGGTGTTGCCTGCCCACGTAATCAGCCAGCACATGGCCATAAAATGTGTGTCCTCAACTAGGTGCACGCCTCGACATGACATCAGCTGCGGCGTTGCCACATCTGGTGGTAATTGTTACATCTTGATATGTCGCTTGTTGTTTTTTATGTGGCAATCGCTAATGAATTAATTAATGAACAGTGCATTGGAATTGCTTTTTTATGAGCGCTACTTTTGGCCAAATTGGCTGCTAAACCAATACGGCACACCAATGTCAATAGGTAGCTGTCAATTGGAGGCGAGTTCAACAGCCGCCGACGGCGAACTTCAACCCACAATCATACGGCGGATAGACGCCTTTGTTCTTGGCTAACTGTGAGTGGAACTTGGAACCCGACTTGGATGATTCATTGCGCACATACTCGTAAATTCAACCAGCCAAAGTCAAAATATGCAAACAGCAAAAACAAAATAAATGAGCCAAACTATGAATGGGTGTAGTTTCATGTGGATGCCCTACCGCGGTGGGGTATTTGCGACTGATGGTGAACTTGTAAAAAGGAAGACGAAAAGAAAACTGGGGTATGCAATATAATATTGCTTTTGAATAACTACACTAAAAATCCAATAAGCCAATTTGAAAAGGTAAATTACAGTTTAAAAATAAAAACTTCTAAACAAATAATTTTTGGCTAAAACTTTCTTAAAAGCATAAAAAATTTCGAAATAGTTTTATTTTTAATTTTGAGAAATTGGATAATTTTTGTTTCTGAATTTTTTAATTTTGAGAAATTGGGTAATTTTTGTTTACTGAAAATTTAAAACATTACTTTAAAACGCTTTGGTTTTTATTCATGCAAAAACTTCCAATTCCTGACATTATTTACTTTCTTATACAAGTAATAATTAAATAATATATTTTATAATTTTAATCGGGCAATTTAATTGGCTGCTTAAAAAAATTAATATTTTAATATTTAAGTTTAACTAAAAGAGAGAAGAGGATATTCTACAAAGTAAAAATAAAAAAATAATAATAAAAGTATAAACTTTTTTATGCAAAACAAAATACGTGCCGTTTCACACCTCCTTTAATATCTGAGGCAATGCATTTTTGCAGGCTATTCAGCAGTCGATAAAACCCTAGGGAACTGCACGAAGTCAAGTCTCAACATCGTTCTGGAATTGCTGTTGTTCTACAGCTCAGCCAAGCGTTGCATTTTTGGTCAATTAGACTTTGTCGCGCGGGTGGCGGCTGTTGGCCCAGTCGAGTCGGGCTGGTCAATTGGAGGCGTGGCCTGTCGTGATGTGACTCTGCGTGTATTTGTATGTGTGGCTATCATGCAACGCCGGCGCACCGGAAATGTGCATCCGTTTTCGGCTGCAACTAAATGCAAACATTTTGTTTTATTCTACAGCAAATGAGCTCCAATTGGAGTTGGCAAATCTTTAGCCGTTTCTGTGTCAAATGTAAGCCGAGCCATCCAATGCCCAAATCTGGTCGGCGGCAACAGCTAGACATTGCGTACAACATGGCTAAAGAAGCAGATGCAACGCATCGATGCGCCTGACACTTGCAACGAAAGTTGCACGCAACTTGCGGCCCCACGAAGCCGCAACAACAATGCCAACGGCCAAAGTATTGTTGTCCTCGGCTAAGCCCAAGAGTTCCCTAAAATTTCATCACTAATCCGCTAAGTGAACTTAAAAAATGAATAGTGTGGCCAAGCTATAGTTAACCTTTCGTTATACCCTTCTCCTTCTGCTGTATATACCCTTCTGCATAAATTCTGTGTACAAGATCGTCCCGATTCTATAAATTCCGGTCGATATAACTAACGGCAAGTTAGGCTTTTTATTTTAGTGATTAATTTATTTAATTCGATTTCTTGGTTTCTTTATTGTGCCCTTGAAAAGGTTTTAAAGGACACATTAAAGGAGACTTCTCGTCCAAAAAAATGATTTCTCAAAGTCCTCACTATAACTTTGGCACTTGAGCTTAATTTCTTGTCCTTCATTATCGGAATCGGACAACTAAATGATATAGTATATTTTTGCATAAAAAACTCATCTTAAAGCATTATATTAACAACCTGAATTTATATAACTTTGATATACTTTGGGCTGTGAAAAAATGTTATTTTTGATGCACAACTTCTTTGTTTTCCAGGAAGTCCGAACCAAACTACAACTTAATATATATATATAATGTGAGCAAGAGTTAAGCTTATCTTTATTTATTTTACTTTTTTAACCCTTATTTCATATTTATTATATTAGTCTTCTTAATAAATATTACATTTTTGGTGGAATATGAAGGGTGTTTTCTTTTTTAAATGAAGTTCTTGGTCGTTTCTCTTTGGCAGGTGCATGGAAAGGGCATGTGAACTTCTCTAAACTTCTCACTCTTCTCTAAAGTGCTGCCTGAGCTTCAGACAGACATTCCGTCAGTTTGTCAATTGGACGCTCGGATCACGTGTGGAAATCATTGCAGCCAATGTGCATTATTTCTTTTCAACTCTTCTTTTGTTTGCCATTGTTGTTGTGTCTCTTTGTGAGTGTGTGTGTGTGTTTCTTTCTGATCTTCGCGCATAGCTGCATACAAATACAATTGTGTAATAATTCTGCGGGCATGTTTTGTGCCCAACTTGGTCTAAAAACGTGATGCAATTAAGCGTTTGAGATCGGAGCGATTGGGTCGAAGGCACTTTAAATGGATGCGTGTGTGTGTGTGTGTGTGTGTATGTGTGCGAGTGTGTAGAGGAAGCAGCCAAGAAGTGTGAAAAGGGTAGGCAAAGTTATGATTAACGTACGTGTTCTTGTACTTAATCTGGTAATCAATTTTTTCCTGTCTTCATTTTGTATTATTATTATTTTGATTGTGAGAATTTTGTACATGGCCTAATGAGCGTCAGGGGAGCATGAGAAAAATTATAGACTAATTCTTGGCAGAGCAGGTGTAACTAATTTGCCTACTGACTGAATCAACCAGAGACCTATGTCAAGTACGCTCACGACTATAATCGGAGCTTACTCCAGTTTCATGGAATAGTGGTTGTAAGCAGCCAATTGGGACCACCCATGATTAAAGACCTAAGTCGTAGTCAGCCCACTTGGCGCACATTGAACCCAAGTACCAAATTCCAGACCAGCTAACCCACATCGCAATACGCCAAAAAGCATCCCAAAAAAAAAGAAAGAAGAATGTCATATCGGAGTTTCATTGTAATTTTCTATTTTCATTACGGAAGCCTGCACAACAATTACAATACGTACATTTTTTGCTGGGTATCATTCTTTAGCGGCTTAAATGTATTCCACGCCATTCGCATAAAGCAGGCGGAGAAGGCGTGCCCGAAGTGAACGTGACAGCGTCGGAGACGAAGGCGGAGACGGAGACGGAGACAGAGAAGAAGAGACAGCAAGAGACACTTGACATAGACATAGATACGGCTACAGAGGAAGAACTCCAAGTGGAGTTTTGCGCAGACGATCTCTTTCGATGATTTGCCATGACCAGTGAAAGCAGAACGTAATCAGAAACACTCTTCGGATGGAAATAAATAGGTAGTTGAAGCGATCCACGCAGCTGCGAAAAGTCTGAAATGAAAAGCCACCCTAGCATGGCGTCGTTTTAATACCCTGTAAATACGTCACACATTTTATAAGTTGAATATTGATATATGTTGGGGTGAAAAACAACAACCTCTTGAACAATCAGTAGACTTTTATACCATTTTAGCATAACTTATTTTAAGATTTGTTTTTAAAATCTGAATATTAATAAAGTATCTTTTACAATTTTATTCGAGCTATACTCAGAGTTGATTCACAAATGCTGATCGCTAATCGCCTTATAGGAGCTATATGTTCAGACTATTTAATCGTGCAGTATTGAGTAGAGAAATTTAAATTACTTAGAAATAACCTTATGGATTCCCTATTTATTTAAGCAAACAAAGTGTATACATAATTAAGTTATATATATATATACATATCTTAACTTACTTTCCACCTGGAATATTACAGATTGTAGGTAAATCTCTTTAGTTTCTTACAAACCTCATGACGTAGCCACAATACCCACTGTGTGAGAGCATCTGAATGCAGAACGATTCCTGCTCCATGACAGAGCGCTCTAATTTGTGTGCACGTAATTATTTCAGGTAACTCGGCAGCGATTTGTACACTCAGCCCCACTCCCTTTTCAGAGACTTGGACGCAGTCGTCGACTGGAGACCCATTTTGGGCGGAGGGCAATGGCAACATATTAAAAGTAAGTGCCACTTAAGTTTTGCCTAAAACTTTGAGAACTTGCGCAAAACCAAGTGCCGAGCGAGTCAGTCACAGTCTGGCGGTGAAGTGACTCTACTTGACTCCATTCCGCTCGAGTTGGGCACATTTGTAGTTATGGGTCGACGACGTGGATCATTCGATGCCGGGCGAGCGGTAGCCGGGAGGGGGAGGGGGAGGGGGTGGGGGAGTTACTATGTGCAATGCAATTTCTAAAACGTGATTCGTGCAAAGACAAAATGCCAGCCTCAGTGGAGCACAACAAAAGACCATTAATATAATTTGTGTCTGGATATTGTGCCACTCTCCAAATTGCCAGTTGCCCCCAAAGAGTCTCGAGGGTTCCTTAGTTCGTCCTAAACGCTTATGAGGCGATTCCGCTGGCCGCTCCGAACTCAACTGGCTGCAAATCAAGAGCCCCCAGACTTCGTCTTAAGCCAACATGCCACAGTTTTCATATCGCATTGTTTTCAATGGGCTTCCTTCCCAGTTCCCAGTTCCCAGCTCCTATTTTTTTTCGGATCAAATGGGCCGCTGACACGATCGTGTCGTCGCCCTCGGAATTATTTCGTGGGCGTGTGTGGGCTTTTACTTTTGTTTATTTCTTCTTAATCAATGAAATGGGCATACAATTTACAATTTATCTATGTCACTTAATTTTTATTGCCAAACATCCGAATTGAGCTTAATACGAACGAATCGCCCAGCAGCCCTCAGGCACGGATAAATCATCGTAGACAAAAGTTCCCGGAATGACCAATGAACATTGAAGTTAAGTCGCTTTCAGCTCATGATTATGGCAGATTGAAACGAGTTGGCCGACCGGCAGATACCCTGTACGCAGCTACGATCTGCGATTACAAATTCGGTTCCCAGGCCAAAAATGCCAAAAAGCAATTCCCTATGAAAATCTGTTGAGTTTTGGTAAAGTAATTTAAGTTTGAGCCGTGCACATATGTACATATATTTAAATTAATTAAAATTCCTCTACTCGGGAGTGCTCGACTAGGAGATACCCTGGAGAGGGGTATACGCCACTGCGTTGTTTTTATTATTTTTGCTGAGTCCGAATAATGCTAGGCTACACTTTCGGTTGTCAGTACACTGTGAACGAATATTGCGCTGTCGGTTACACCCGACTGCAACGTTTTATTTTATTTTTAATTGATAGAAACAAAAAAGAACATTTGTTTTTTTTATACTCCCATCCAAGCGTATGTGCCGATCGTTCCTATGGAACTATATATTATTGTAAGAAATAACATTTATTATAAATAGTTGGCATATCGAGTGTCCACAAAAAAACTAATTAATTACAATTTAAAATTTAAAAGCATAAAGCTGAAATAAATAAAAAAATTGCATTTTCCAGTCACAGCCAAATCTTATTAAACTTATGAGTTTGGACGAGTTATCGTGAAGATTAAAACTGTTTATAACATATATATAATATATATATAGCTATAGCTGGCATAGTTGACTATACTATACTATAAAAACTGACTTCTACAAAAATATAATAGCCTTTGCAATGCTAAACAAATGAAATGCTTTTCCCATCCTTGCTTTCTTTTTGGTGTTGCTCATTGATAATAAATAAATATAAAAATGCAATATGCATTTCTCAGACCACATTCCATATGTTTTTGTTGTTCCTTAAGAATAGTTTCTGCCTTGGCTTCGATTCGCAGAACCTTTCGAATGAGGCAGCAAATCAGCGACGAGAACAAAACGCTGCGGTTACCAGCGAATTCAGTCGTAGGCCAAGTGGCCAACTGGAAGGGGGCAGTGGGGAAACGGGTCTGTAGAACCATAAAGAATGGTCTTTATGCGACGCCTAGGCGATGACGACGTCGCCGGTTGACGGCGATCGCGTTTGATGATAATGAAGACTTTGCGACAATGTTCTCGCTTGGCGGCCTGGCGAAGATCAGGTCCCTAATGATGGGAACGACACAAGCGGCAAGGAAAGTGTCCACGGGGACCACACGCGCAGCGAGAACGCCAGCAGATTTCTGTGGCATGCCGCAAGGCTTGGACGTATTTTTTATTTTGTGGTGTTTTTTTCTTTTTTTTTGTTTAAGCGCACTTTCATTTTCAGTGCGCCCCGTCGCATAATTAATTGCGACCGAAAGTGGACAACAATTTGAGCAGCAGTCGCAGAAAGTAAAATGCGCGCCGAAGGAACAACGAACCTGTCCACCAGAAAATAAACCGGATCATCAATTGCTGGCAACCAGCCGAAGCTGGAGCTGGAACTGTAGCTGGTGCCGGTGTCGGTGTCGGTGTTGGAGCTGGGAGCTGAAGTTGGAGCTGGGCAACTTTCTTCTTGCTGCCGCTTCTGACACACTAAACTGACGCAACGTGCGGCAACAAGTGCAGAGCATTCGCCACATTTCTGACTGCCACATGGGACGCCCACGAGCCCACGAGACGGCGGCGGCGGCGGCTTCCTGCCGAGAAAAAGTGGCAAAGACTGTGGCATAAATGAAAATTAAGCATGTTTATGGCAAGTATGCGAAAAGGTGCAACAAGCATTGAGGCGGCGAGGGGGTTAGTTGCCTGCTGCCTGCTGGCTTCATGCCTCATTCACACGCTGCAACAGAGACGCACACAAGGAGTGGCGTGTGGTTTTTTTAAGGGGTTACAAAGAGCAGGGGGAGGGGGGAGGAGAGGGGGCTGACAGAACCAGTTTAATGGCGCATGAAATTTCACCGAAAAATTGGCGAATCTGCGTCTAGCTAAGGTGGCAAACGTTGCAACATTTCTTGCTGACGGTGCGGGAGTGCGGGAGGCGGGAGGCGTGGCTGATTTGCTTAAAAGAAATTCACTTTCCTTTGGTTTTTACTTTTTCAAATAGCACAAGTGTGTGTGTGTGTGTGTGTGTGTGTGTGTGTGTGTGTGATTGTTTTTTTGGCCAGCAAAGGCAAAGAAGGTCACGCTGTTGTAGATCATGAGGATTCGACAAGACGCGGCGACGAGCACGGTTGGAGCTGGAGCTGGAGCTGGAGCTGGTCAAAGACGGCTCTAAGGCTAACAAACCCAACAAGCAAACACAATTGAATGCAACTTGCATTTGCAATGAGCGAAAAATACTTTTAATGAAAGTTGGCACTTTGCTTTTGGGGCCTCTTTTATTTTTATTTTGTTTATTTTTGGTTTTCTTGACTCGTTTTGGGGGTTTTCGGTTTTTGATTTGTGGCAGGCGACATGGAAAATGACAAGGAAAACGCTCGCTGCTCAGTTGCTTCATTGCATTGTGGCTCCGTTTGGTGTCGTGTCTTCGCCCGATGCCGCTGCAAAGGAGTCGACGCCGACGCCAACGCCGACGTTGGCTGAAAGGCTTTGCTTTGATGCGGCGCCTCAATTGGGCTTGCAGAAAGGGTTTGTCAATAAATCTATTAGTATTTTTAAATTGCCTTAATCAGCATCCAAACGGAGCTCGTCTTTAGGTTCGGTTCGTGAACATGGATTTATTTTTAAATAAAGGTCTAACTTTAGGGCTCGTAATTAGCTGAATCCCCGATATGCTGTTTATTTTTTAATTATTTAGTACATGTGTAATACGCTGGCCTTGCAAGTTCGGAAAAAGAGTGGGAAGTCACCGCTTGGTAAGTGTTTTAAGCATGTTATAAGTGTCTTGGGTATGCCGTGCCATTAATTCTGCTGTTCTTCAGTTTCCTCCTCCTCGCCCCACGGCAGATTGTTGTGCAGTGCCGACCAGCGCGGCATTTGGAAAAGCGCCCAGAACGGAAGTATCATCATAAACATCAGCGATCCCCAGCCCAGCAGCAGCTTCTGAGCAGTGGACATTGGAAACCGGGGCGGACCACAGATAGGGGCGTGACGTCGCACCTGCTGCAACTGGCCAGCACATCCCACACCAACCCCGCAGCGCTTTAGTGTGCTTCCTTTGGGGGTACAGGAACGTTTAATGGGAACTGTCAAAAGATTGCTCAATCGTGTTAAATTCATTTTGAATGCTGTAGAAAAAAATACAAAGGAAACACATTTATTTCGAAAAAATAATATTTGAAAAAAAAACTTACTGGAAAATTGAACTTTTGTGTTAAGTAAAATGAGACTATTTGAACAACTGAGGAAAAGTCAACTGAAGATTGAGCAAGGAGCAGCCAAAGCCTACTGAGGGGAACAGGCAGAGCCTACTGAGAGCTGGCGACGAAATCAGGAAATGTCCGCGGGGTTCAAATGCGTAATGCGCAGAGGTTAAATAAGCATTAAAAATGCTAATGAAAGAGTTTTCGGCTGCCGTCTGTGATTGTGGCCCGCGGGGGCTTTCTTTATTTCGTTTTGATTTGTGCACAACAACGTTGCAAATAATGAAACAAAGACCAAATAAATATCAAGAGGCGATGTGAAATTATCACATTTGGCATTGCGTGCGCAAACAATTGACTTTTTGCGCCTCTCGCGACAGCTATCAGCGGCACGAGAAGAGTTCGGTTGATTACATAAAAAGCGCAATGGAATTCATAAGTCGTAGGGTCGCCTAAATCAGCTGAAAGCCGGATTAAAGACAAAGAGGCTTAGCTGTCGCTCAGTCGTGAGTAATTTGAAGCAAATGCCTTTGAGTTGAAAGAAATATTCAAATAAAGTTGGCAACAGAGCTTGCGCGGTTTTTGTACTGTGTAAATCAGGTGCCACACATCGATTACACATATCGATAACCTTGCGTGCATTTGGAATTAGCCATCACTATCGCCGCGCCACCACATTTAGGTATTAAAATAAATCACAATTTAGCAAAATATAATATTATTAAATCTAAATCGTGTAAACTATATTGCACTAAAATAGTCTGGAAAATACATATATGATGAAATTATCGCAGTTTCTTTCTAGCCGCGGTTTCTTTCTTGCGTGCTGTTAACTTTCAGCAAATGTTAAGTTTTTAGAGTGCCCACAGCCGTCGCAGTCCGTGCAATAACAAACCCAAACAAAACAATGCAGGAAGCGGACGCACATAAAGCGCGCATAACGCAAATCGAAGAGTTTATCAATGATGTGCTTAAAGAGGACCTCAAACAGCTGGAATACTACCTCAATCAGTTCAACGAGGAGATTATGGAGTTTGTACAGTTGAAGAACACCCTGCAAACCTTTGGCGAGCACATGCCGGCTGGCTACAAAACCCAACTGAACATTGGCAGCAACATTTTCATGCAAGCGCGCGTTAAGCAAATGGACAAAATACTGGTGAACATCGGCAAGGAACTGTATCTGGAAATGAGCATGCAGGAGGCGATGAACTTCAGTGATGTGCGCATCAAAATTCTCACCAAACAGGCAGACGTGGTGCGCGAGGAGAGCGTAAAGAAGCGCTCCCAAATAAAGATGGCTCTGATAGCGATCAGTGAGCGAGAGAAGCTGTTGCTGCAGCAACAGGATGTTAGATAGGGGCCAGTGTTGGAAAACCTTGTTGTAGATAGTTTATGTACTAAAAAAGCCCATGATCTTTGGGAATACCCGCTTAAATACGGTGCACGACAAAATATTGATTAGTAAATCCATTTTTTTTACAGATTACAACTTTTAATTTACAATTGTTGGCCGAATTTGTGGGGAAAACACAATTAAATGTGAAATGAATTAAATTGAAGAAATGAAACTGCAATAAGTATTTGCGTAAAGACACAATTAGAAGGGGGAAGTACGGGGATCCTACGCCACGCTTGACATGGATTCATTCAATTGCCGGGAATTAGTCTGTTGGGGCAGCGGAGGCCGGTCGGTGAGCACGATGCGTCTCTGCGAGGGCTGACTGCGGATCACGTCCAGGGAGCCGTCATTGAGTATTTTGCACTGTTCGGAGAGGCGCTGCGAGGTGTTGCCCATAAACCTGACGCGTTTCATCATCTGTGGGTTAAGGATGTTTATGGGTTTAATTAAAAGCAAAGCTACGTGGGTGCTCTACGGGAGACGGTTTGTTGGCGGGATGAGGGGGCATTTGAGGTTGGAGTGAATGTGGAAACGGTAGCTGGTCTGGCACTCACTTCATCGTGCGCCTCCTGCCCCCTTAGGACACCACCACCACCGGGCTGCTCGTAAGTGGCCCCCGCATAGCTCCTGTTGACCGCACTCTTGACACGACGCATCTCCACCTCGAGCAGACAGTAGTCGTTATAGAGCCGCCGATATTCGTCGCACAGACGCTGATTCTCCTCGAGCAGCAGACCTATGTGATCCTCGGCACGCTTGATGCACTGACGCAACGCCTCATCCGATCTGACCTGGGCATCTTTCCACTTGCGGAACGATTCGATGATCTGTTGCTGCTGATCGGTCACGTTCGTCTGCTGTCTGCCATTCGAAGGAGATCAAACTGTTTTAGGCTGCGGATGGGGGACACACTATCGGATTAAGCGTACCGCATACATACTTCAGCTTGAGCTGCATCTGTTTGCAGTCGCAGGCAACGGCGCGCATCTGCATTCGTATATCCTCGTTGGCCTGGCACAGCCGATCCAGGGTGGCCTTGTGGTGGCGCTCCTCCTGCTTCAGATGGCACTGCATGTCGTGCAGGAGGCAACGCGACTTGTCGATCTCCGCCTGCCGACTCCTCAGCTGATCGCGCATCGCGCGCTCCCGACCCACGCTCGCGGCCTCCTTCTCCTTGAGCGCAACGATCTCCTCACGCAGCAGATTTCGCTGCGTACCGGGAGTTTTAATACAGAATCTGATCTTTGACCTTGTCATGCGCTCACCTCCGTCGTCAGCTCCTCCTGCACCTTCTCCGCCTGGTCCAAGCGCTCCTGCACGCGATTCGCTCGCTTCAGCTGCTTGCCCTGCTCCTCGTATTTGTCCTTGAGATCTTCATTTTCCTTGCACAGCTTCTGTCGCTGTTCGTCGTGCGACTCGATTAAACTGGCGATTTCCAAAACTTTTTGTGCCTGTTCAGCTGAAGGCGTTTTCGGGATTAGCGAGCTATGTAGAAAATAAACCCGGACAGACTCACAATTAATCTGCTTCAATGCTGAAATTTCGTCCTTGAGTCTGTTGGTCTCATCGAAGTTGGTGTAGCCTTCAAGCTTAGTACGCAGCTCCTTAATTTGCTCTTCACGATCCGCCAACACCTGCTGCAAGCTACCTATTTGAGAAACGAGCCGCTGGTTCTGCAAAAGAAAGCCAGAATGAAAGTAAACCAAACAGATTTATCAATTCCAGAGAATTCTAAAGGAGGGTGCTTCAAATCCACAAAAAAGGATATAAGGGAAAAAAGAATTAAACTGCATTAATCAAAGTAAAGCACAAACAAGAAAATTGATTTTAAGAGCGCCTTAGATTAAATACCGATATATCCGATATTGATAAGATGTTGCTGTTAAGTTAGATTAAAAAAAAAGGATTATACAAAAATCATTCCTATGAAAGATACTTTATAATAATAATGAATAAGTAAGCATAAGAAATAAACCAAACTAAAGTAAATTAACTACCAAAGTGTTGGAATTTATTCCACTTATATTCTATCTAATGGCCAACTTGTAGCTCCAGTTGAGTCGTGCCGATTCCTGTGGGCTCCTCGTAGTAGCTCTGATCCAATTCCGCGGTTATAAGTTCATTCTGCTGCTGTCGCTGCTGCTGCTGCTGATCCTGCTGCTGTTGCACCTGTTCGGTCAGCTCGTCGAGATCGCGCTGAAACTCCTCAATTATGCACAGATAATTGTCGCGGGTGGCCTGCAGCAGCTCCGACTGCGTCTGGCAATGGAGCAGCGTGTGCTCCAGCTGCTGTCGATGCGGACAATCCTCGCCGATGTCGGTCTGCAGTCGGAAAGCGAATCTGTGACATCCACAGCCAAAGTTTGCGAGCCCCTATGCTTACCATCTCGACAGTTGTTTTGGGTCCCCAACTGACTGATATCAGACCGAGCCCAGACAGAGTTTGTTTATATTTTGCTTGTTCGCTGCTTTTCGATTGTTTCGGGTGTCAAATGATTTTGGGCTTTCGTGTCCGTATCGAATTGCACCACGCTCAAAATATTTATAAATGCCACGTATTTTGCCTTCATTACATTTCATTTCATTCCAATAATATCGCTATTAAAACTTTGTCACGGAAATGAAAGCAAATCGAATGCCGACCTTGTGGGTGGCGCCCCAAAGGTGGCAACTTTCCGCTTTCAAAGTTCCAATTCTTTAGCACTTTCGCCCGCGCACACACCAGCCCCAATTACTCCCCTTTCCCCACGCCTAGGCCCGAAGTCGTTTGTCTGACTTCAATAGTTTTATAGATATGTATTATTATATTTCGCCGTTGCCTTTGACTGTTTGACACGATTTTCAAAATAAACTTCGCGCCCTCGGCAGGAAATTATATCGTTTAAATGTCCGCACCCCACTTCTTTTCTGTTGTCCGGGGTCGAAGGGTTGTGGCTGGAGAAGCGTGGCTGCGCGCACTTAAAACTCTTTCAGAGCTCTATTATTTGGTGGAGTGAGCCGTCTTAAAAGATTCTTAATTTCGTGATTTTAAAAAGTTTTGAAGGAAATTAAATTTCAAAAGAAAGTTGAAAACAAATGCGTTGTCCTAAGGTTCAGGGGTTTGCTTGAATCACGATTGAAAAGGAAATTATATGTAATAATTATATTATATGTACTAAAAGTCTTTCAAATTTATGTTGTTTAAAACCCAGCAAGAAAATTAAATTTGAAATTGTTTTTGATTCGAACCAAACGTTTGTTAGTTAACCCCTTTTTCTTCTTCGAATATCAGTTCGTTAAATAGTTTTAAATTGTGAAACGAAGGATATATAATATTTATATGAAAAGGGTTTAGGGTTTAATGGTGGTATTTCCTGTTCGAACCGGTTCACTTCTGCTGTTTTAAATGGTTAAATTTCACACACTCTTGCACTAAAGTAAATTTCACCAAACTTTCGCCTTTCGCAAACTGCTCCTTTCATGCACTGCTTAACACCTTTTCAGCCCGCCTGGTGTCAGCTTTGGAGTTCTCTTTTTCACTTGAAATCAATTGCCAACTTGTTAGTTTCGGGGTTCGGCGAGGAAACTTCGTTAATTGCGGACGTATCCGTCCGTGGCGAGCGAGGCGTGCTTCTCGTTGCCCTGCCGCCTGGTAAATATTATCGCCTCGCCGAGACACTTCACGGCGGGCGTCAACTTGGTTGCCACAGGAGTCGACGTCCTGTGGAAACGGGCCTGGGTCTGGGTCTGTGCTGTGGGTGCAGCTAATTAAGGCACGTAAATTGTTTGTTTTATGTCTTGATTTTGCATAGCTCGACGGGGAAGAACATTGGCAACACCGTTTCTGATTATTATATTCGACGTTTTCATATTTCCAGCCGTGTTTCCGTTCCGGTATTCCGTTTCCCGACGAGCTTGATTTGTTTCGCGCGAATAAACAGCAACGTCGTCGATGGACGCGAACTGCGCCGGCAACCCATCTTCCAGGTCAACCTCTCGAGACCCTCTCCCCGGCAATGCTCATCGATATGCATATCAGTGCTCGCAGCTCGCGTGTCGATTGTGGGTAAATAAATAACACGAAACCTATTTCTGCCTCTAGCTGCAGATGCGAGGGGGCGGAGGGGCGGAGGCGCGGTTAACCCGCCTTTCAGGGTTCACTACGATTGCAGTTGAACTCGACGGAGTTTCAAGCGATTTGTATTTGTCCAATGTAAACAAAGAGCCAGTCCTTGCTTCGACAGGTTCGCGACTAAACTTTTTTTACAAAATATTCAAGTATATAAATTAAACGACTTGAATGGCAACACACTTGTGCAGCTGTCAGGCACTGTAGCACATTATATATGGGAACATGTATAACAATTTCTTAGCCGGAGCAATGATATCTTAGTACACGAAATAGGGCTGCATGGAAAATTGGGGATATAAAAGAGTTTTAAAGTTTCAGAACAGTCGCGGGGAATACAAACGAGGATATGGGCATTATAGGTCCAGGATCTCGTTGTACTTGTTTAATTTACAAGTGGAGACTTTGAGAATTACGACACCTATTCTCCTATTTGCCTAAAAAATAAATATCAATAATTGAAGAAGGAAAATCCCTGATCGAGTAGCCAGATAAACATTTCTCTACCAAATAACCAATTCCAATATCAGTCCTTGTTAGCCCATCAATTTACAAATTGAACTGACAGAAAAAAGTGCACATATATACCAAGTATATATATGTTAAGTATAAGTATATACCGTGTGCACTGAGTTGTGTGTATATAAACAAAATGTGTTTGTAAGTTTTGCCTTTAAATTTTTTGGCGGGAACTTTGCTGTATTACAATGGCTAATAAATAGTCGTACATTATGGAAAACTTATTTATAAAGTTTACTTTTAGTTAACGTCAACCTTTCGTTGTCTTACCAGTGTAGAAACTTAGCTAAATTAAACTAGCTTAAACTATGCTTAAGAGGCTGCTGGGAGGGGTCAACAAGTGACTTGGGCACTAGTCGAAAGATGGTTTTGTTGTTGTTGTCGTTGTTGTTGTTGTTGTTGTTGTCGGCCGTGTTGTGTGGGCAGGTGTTTTGGACTCGCTGTTGCTGGGCTGCATTTGTCAAAGAATTTTGATAAGAACTCTTGTGGTACAACATATATAGACATACATATATAATAGGATAATTTTGACATCACTTACGGTTAACACCTGTTTCTCGTGCTCCTCGTTGTTTTCCAGGTCCATCAGTTTTTCGTACATTTCCATGATGGCCGCGCAAAATGGATTATTGGTAGATGTTTCTGTGTAGAGCTCCTCATATGAGAGATCACGGCAACGCTGAAAGAAAAGAAATGTAAATAAATGATATAATTTGCTTGTTTTAATTATAAATTCTTCCTGTTTGTTAATTGATTCTGCATTTAAAATATATGCATTTTACAATTATAATTTCGATACATTGTAATTATGGTAATGGGTCTTTGTAATTTGAACTTGATTATTATTATGATTAATTACTTACCAGCTTGGAGAGCAGATCGGCAATCTGCTTCAATGCCTGGCAATTTTTTAGATTTATGGAACGTTCAGCTTCGTACGTGCAGTTCAGCTCCATAAGTTCAACTGTAAAGGGCAATCGTAGAGTAATTTGTATTCTCCGCACGCCAAAACTTTAGGTACGCACCTCGGTGTTGCGCCTCCTGACGCTGGTATTTGGCATGGAGCTCCCTGTTGCATTCGTTGATGGACCTGAGGCGGCGCCGCAGTGCCTCCACGAGCTGCATGTCGAAGTCATCCTCGGTCGCCAGCGTGCTACAGGCAATGGGTGCATCCAGCTGGTCCACATTGCAGTCCAGCGCCTGCAGCTGGGCGCGCAGGTTCTCCAATTTGCGAAGCGTGTCGGCGCGATCGCAGTTCTGCGAAGTTGGTTGAGAGATTTAGTGAAAGCGAGAGATTTAGTCAAGCGACCTACAATTCTATCGAAGAAGCAGGACAGCAGCTTGCGGCGACACTCCATGGCCTGAAAGTCCTTCTTGCTGATCAGATTTATGAACTCCGTGAGCTCCTTGTTCAGCATGCGCAGCAATTCGCTGGCCTGCTGATCCTTCTCGTTGAGGCCATCCAGCAAGAAGCTCGTGTACTCCTCGTTGCACGGATCGAAGCATTCAGCTGGCCTCACCTTGTCCTTCGATTCTTGCGTCATTTTCGACAAGCAATCTTGAAGTTCCATTAGCTAAGCAGAATTACAAAAAAATATATATAGAACGTATTATTAACTTAGAAATTTGGGGCTTGAATGTTGTGTTTAAATTAGGGATTGAATTTAAAAGCCAACATCTACCCCCAGGGATATAAGGAATTTTACACGAAGCAGGCCATGATCGAATAAAAATAGATGAGATAATTTAGCTCTTGTTTATGCCGATGAATAATGAAATACAGGTTGATTAATTAGATTTAATCGAACCGAACTTTTAGCTTCGCGATGCCGAAGAATAAATACCCAGACAGACAAATGGAAGTTGTGCTTTCAGCAAAAACTAATATTATAGTAGTTTGATATTTTGGTGATATATTTTGATCATTTGTTATTATAGTAAAATTTATTGATTGATAATATAGTGGACCGATTCGACTGATTCCGACATATGATCTGACTGTAAAAAAAATAGGCGGATCTGTGCAAAGCTTCAGGTAGATTTATTTAAAGGAGGAGACAGAAATATATTATTATATATCTAATAAATGGTATTAGCCAGCACCAAGAAATATTTGTTTTAAGATTCAAGCACTGATCTTTAAATCATTATCTCACCTGTTGGTTGAGCTGCGCTATGCACTTGTCCTTGAGGATGATCTTCTGTCGCGCCGTTTGGACCACCTCGTCGAGGGCGCACATCTGGTCCTGCAGATGACAGATCTCATCGTGCTTGGCGGCCACCTCGCCGGCGAGAGATTTCATGCACTTGGTAACCTGCAATCAAATAATGCTCACATAAAACAAACTATTTAGACCAAAGAAAGCTGGTTTATTTAAATAACAAAAAATGAAATATATATAAAAATTGCACGCGCTTAAGTCGGGTCGGAGGTGGAACTGTATTGAACGTTTCTACTATTCTGATTCATTATGAACATCTTGTTTTCAGAATCTCCCTGCTAGAAGAACAAGTTGGTTTTCGATGAGTGAACAATGCCCCTTTAGCCCCTTAGTTTAACAAGAGCAACGTACCCGCTCCGTTTCGCTCTCCGGACGGCATTGATCCGTCTGTATGCCCAGCACCTGGTTGACAGTCAGCGTTTCCAAACACATATCTTCCGTGTTCCAGATATTATGGTGAAACGCCTCCTGCACGAGCTTTGTAATGGCACAGATATCCTTGCGCAGCTTGCGATTCTCCTCCATCGCCTGCTGCTGCTCACCGCGCACCGATTGAAAACAGTTCATGATCTTCTCAGACGCCTCCATCTCCATGGCGGACATATTGCCAAAGATAATGTAATTGACATGCAGCAGCAAATCGACCCAATCCTGAAATGTTACCAGGCGCAGCTGCTGCGTCATGTTCTAGCCAAAAAAAAAAACAAAACAAAAATGGAAGTTAAGAAAATTTTCTTTTTCGGGACATCCTCAGATATCCTAAGCCATTAAAGTTTGTATTTAATATATTTTTGAAGCTCACCGTATCGCCACCGCACTGCTGGTCGAGGCTATCGATACCCTCGAGTCGCTTTAGGAAAATGCTGTTCAGTTCAAAGTTCATCATGGCATCGTCGCCGCAGATGATGCGCAGCTTCTGCAGCTGACTGCGATAGTGATCCGTGGGTATGGGCTCCGAGTTGGCCTTGCAATGTCCCCGGCTCTTACAGGAGCTGGTCGGCGCTTCTGCTCCACCCCTCAAGCTGGGCGTCTCAAAGAGCGTCGTAAGGCTCGGTGCGTCCACATCCGAATTTAGCTGCTGCTGCTGCTGCTGCTGCGCTGCTGCTGTTGCTCCTCATCCCGCAAATTCGGCATTTGCGCCTCCTCCTCTTTCTCCCCGCTTGCAACCAGTTCATCCTCCTCCTCAGTCTCGTCCCTAACCTGTTGCCTTTGCTGGTCATCTTCCTGCTTCTGGCTGGATGAATGCGGATTGCCCGCAGCCAAGCCCATTGTCTTGGCATTTATGCAAAAAATGTGTCGCTTGCTCATTACACAATGCTTTTGTGGACTCGCAAAAACAAAAACAAAATCGAATGCAAATTTTCTTATTGAACAAAAAAAATATTGGCAATTTGTTGAATTTTAGGCCAGAAGCGCCAGAGTATTGAAGCCGAGTGTTCTAGTCTGGTTGACATCAAAAAAGTGAATGGTGACAGTCTCAAGGCATTACTGATGCCATCTGTTTCTCAGGGCCTGCTGCTATTCCATCGGATTTCGTTCTGAAACGCAGTTCAAATGCAGTTTTCCTTACTGTAAATCACGCTTCATTAAGGTCACTAACTTTACACACGCAACCGTTACAAAAAAAACAAAAGCAAAAAAACAACAACAAATAACAAATACCAACAACAGCAACAGCGTTTGTTAATAAAATCGAAAAAAATTATATTTCGATTCGCCTAACGTTCAAGCGAACCTTGGCAGCGACGCTGACGTCGTTAGCGACTGCGACTGCGACTGCGACAGCGTCGGCGTCGGCGTGTTCATATCTTTTGTTTGTAGTCTTCTGACGTAGTTTTGTTTATTTTCGTAAGTATTATACATATGTATAAATTCGTATATATGTTATATATTCTTGTTTTTTCCCCACTCTTTTCTTTTCTTTTTGCGACACACAACAGCACGAGATGTACGCGAGAAACGGTTTCGGTTTTCAGCTTTAGTTTTTAGATACGGTTTCAGCGCTTTTTTGCCCCCAAGTGGTGCTCCACAATTCGAATCTCGATTCCGCGTTCTGCCCGTTGCGCTTGGTGGCCAGACGGCAACTGAGCGCGCGACACACACACACACACCACAAATATGTGCGTCTGAAGTGCACACGAGTTGCGAGTACCCGAGTTTGCGGGGTTACGAGCATGGGCAATATCACTTTGTATACCCTGTTGCCAATAAAAACAAAACCCAAATGACTGTGATTTATGACCAAAACTTTTCCTCAAAATCGACCATATCTGGTTTAACGCAATTCTTAAAAGAAGAACCTTATTTTATTAATAGTCTGTGTGTACTTCATTTGAGTATACAATATATACATTTAAATATTTCGATCTAAGTAAGCGGCTTAAATGGCAATTTGAGAAACAAGTTTCCTCTAGGCGCAATGAAAAGCAATTGTGTATACTGTGCAGGGTATTTCACAGTGGAGCACTTTTCCCTTAAGCAACTTTACTTGTCTTTCTTTTTAGAGCGAGTGCTCCATTTGAGCGCCGCCAGCTGCTGCTCTCTCTCTCTCTCTCTCTCTTTTCGCTCTCGCTCTCTGGCGGCCAATACACACGCGCTTGGGCTTGGCCTTATCAGTGCGTCAGATCGAATCGCATCGAATCGAATTCGATTGGATCGGATCGGCATCAAAATCTTAACTCGAATCGACTGTCACCGTCTCGGTCACCGTGTCTGTGTTTACCTAAGAACTTAGCACATTTATTTAAAAAACCAAAAAGCAAGTCATTTCTGTTTGCGTTGCTTCGTGCGGCCAGTTGCGGGTCGGTAGGCGGCCGGGAAGTTGGCCAATTTAATTGATAAATAATTATAATTTGCGAGCCTATTTGCTTGTCAGATAAGTTTATTTACAAAATAAAAAAAATATGCGGGCAAGCCTGCGGTTGGGTTTCGTAGAGTTAACATAGAAATTTTTAAGTTTTTTTTTAAAAAAAGCACAGCTGTGATATTGATAAGACTTAAGATACCTAAGACTAAAGTATTTATTGAGTAATCAAGATCAAAGCGAGCCCGAGATAAAAGTATTTGCCAGTATTTTTTTTCTAACTGCGAATAATACAAATTTAGGACTTGGACTACGTTTAAATTGAAACTGTTGCTTTCTAGTAATAGTCTTTAACATTAAGGTATTTTTTCAGTTCTACTAATCCGCAGAGCTAAAAAGTTACGAAGCTACTTTAAAATTGAAGCTCCGTAGATTCATGGGGTTTTCAATACCATGAAATTCCATTTTTTGTGGAAAGTTGATCATACAAATCCATTTGAACATTCCAATCAATTGTAGTTTATTGCAACCCTTCAAAAATAATTCCATAATTAACACGTACACTGTAATTTTTAACGTTCATACGTTTTATTTATATATATTTTCTCCATACATAAGAACAAAAATTTATGTACACTTCTTTTTTATGCGCGTTTGTTTTGCTCTTTTGACTCCTTCCATACGCTTAAATTAGTTGATCGACTCTCACATAATTTTAGAGTGAATTCTTAATTTGTTGCATACTCAATATTTGAAAAATAATGAAAATGTGCAAGAACAAAATCTCTCCGAATGTTTTGGACTGGCATTAGCTTGGATTATGACCCATAGTAATACCATATACAGTAGTAGATAAACAACTTTAATACACTTATATAGTTTTAAAAGCCTGCTCACGAACATGGGTAGATAAGCATATAAAAAATCGATTTAAAAATGTCTTTTTAACTTCAAACTCTTCTCACATTCGAAATATCAAACGTTTTGCGTTTTAAGGTTTTATTTTGGGTTTTGTTCTCTTTGTTATTTTTCGACGAGGGGAGTGTTACGTAAAAATGTACATGAAACGCTCACTAAATTTATTATTCATTTATAAATTTATTATTTTAGCTATATTTATACTGCTGCTTAGAATTATGTTTTGCATTATGCATTAATTCATACGTTTGCTTCGCTTACGCTTCTCCATCCATAGTGTGTGAGTGTGTTTGTGTGTGTATGTATGTGTGTGTGATAGGGTATATGTGTGTGGGCTTATTGCTATACATTTTGTTGTTGCTAAATTGTAAAACGTGTGGCGCATGTTTTGTGCCTCAAAACGGAGAATAAAATGTGTGAGTGTGAAAAATGAAAACTTGTATAAAATAAATTGCAAAGAATTTAGAGTATAGTCGAAATTATATTATGGATAGCAATGGCATGAGAGAGAGAAAGAGGGGGAGCTGCATAACCATCTAAAGATTAGCAATAACTGTTCAATTTTGAATGGTCAGGCTTACAAATTTCGCACTTGTCTATTGAGTTATATAATTCGATTTAACATTTTGGTCAAAATATATGATTCCAGTTTGGATGCTCGTAGCTGCATTGGCGCTTAATTGAAGTTGCGGATAGTTGCGTTACCGATTAAATGCGAATTGAAAAAAGTTGAAAGTTGGGTGCTTAAGGGGAGTTGGCGGCTCAGTTGCTCTTATAGCTTTCGATTGCAATGATGAGTATGTGCCAATTGGTTGAATGAGTGGGATGCCTTTCGCGCGCGGACACTCTTTAAGCCAAGTAGATGTACACTTTACGATCCTCTGGCGTTCGCGCCAGATATTCACGCTCGATAAGGCCTTCGATGCGCTTTTTGATGAACACGGGCGAGGGCAAGAAACGCGACTTTAACTGCGACGTAACGTCCGAGACAAGCAGATTGTGCTGCAACGTTGTAAATGATTAAAAAAATTGATTAAATTGTATCAATAATATGTGAGTTATTTTCAAATGATTTACCGCCATGCGTTTACGCGCCTTCATAATGCGCACAATGGCCGCCTCGATTTCGTGCTTGCGGTCTTCATCCACTTTGCCGCGCGTCTCCTTGCGTTCCGGCTCCGATTCGCCTTTGGCGGCGACCGTTTGTATCTTTACCCTGCGAGAGTGTTAAGAAAATGAAGGTATAACAAAAGCTTAGCTCGTTAAGCAAATTACAATACGCACCTGTGGAACTTGGAGACAAATGCATCGTTCACATAAAACTCATCCGAGGCCTCAATGTCCTTCGTTTTCGTCTTTGAGTTGCGCACTAGCAAACGCTGTGCAGGCTTGCCCATTGACAAAGATTGCAGTGCGCGCACCAGTTCACGCTCGGGTATATCCGTCTCCTGGTGTATGTCATCATAGGTCAGAACATCCCGATTGTTAAACAACAACAAAACGCACATCTATAGGCATTACATAGCAACAAAGATTAGACTATAAATTTTCCATATATTAAGCTGATTAATTTTATTTACTCACCTGATAGGTGGACACTTGTAATATATGCTTGCGTGTTGTGGTGGGCACAGCGCAGCCACTTGAACTAGAGCTCGGCCCATCCTTGTCCTTGTCGCTGTCATTCGCTTTGCGACCATAGAAAACGGCGTTAATATAGGCAGTGCCTGGGCCAAATTAATAACAAACTGTTAGAGCAAATTACGGGAACTTTGTGTAATATGTTGCTAACTCACCCATCTGCGGCTGTAACGTCAGCTGCCGACCCGAGTGCTTGTCCAGGTAGAATTTTTTAAACACCTCAAAGGCCTCGCGCGGTGCTGAGGGTATGTTGCAATTGGGCGTTGCCGTCTGTGTGAGTTAACGCCAAATATGTTTACGATTTCAAAAGTGACACTTTTCAAAATTGAATAGTCACCTGTGTGGGCCAAAATCCGGTGGTTAATATCCGTACCGTTAGCTCCACGCCGCTTAATGAAAAGTTGTTATTATTTACATAACTCTTAAACTCATCCATAATCGTATTGGACACAGACATATCCTTGAACATGCCCTCCAGCTTAGATGTAAATTGACAGCCACATTCAGTCTGCAACAAAAAAAAGAGAAGATCGGTTAGAAGAGTGTTTAAATTAAAACGTATTTCGCGCACTTGCCTTTAGTTTGGATATCATGTTCTTCTCAAAGTCATCGGAGACTGATTTGTTGAGCAGCAACCGTTTGGCCAAATGCGTCTTGTAATAGCGCTCAAAGACATCCTTTTCGAGTAGAAAGCGGAAGAGAACCATCGTTTTATCCAGTATGGTTTCAATTTCTTGCTCACTCATCTGTCAAATTGATTATGAATTGATAAGTTAGTTGATTAATTAAATAAAAAAATGTTCAAAAAATGGCTCATTAAAATTAGATACTTACGCCCTTGCCACCCTTTTTCAGTTTATCATCGATGAAGAGCGACAGATACTCGGGCGATTTATTGTTCAGATTAAGAAAATGCTCGAAGTCAGCTGAAATGACGTTTTTGAAGAGCCGATCATTGCTAAAAGAGTGCAGCAGAAATTGATCAAATCGATCCTTCAAATCGAGCAAATTTTGCACAAATGTTATGGGATTTGTGTTGCCATTCTCCTCCTCTTTAACCAGCATGCTGCCCTGTTCGCGCAGATATGCAGACATTGTGTCGGCTATCACTTTGAGGCCCTCCTCCTTTAAACGTGAGAACAATTTATATGTGCATGCTAAGTCCTCAGTTTTTGAGTTCTTTATCATGTACACCACACCCGAATTTTCCATTTCGACAATGGTGCGCATGTGCTTCTTAATTAGCTCCTCTTCAACGACACGCACAATGCGCGGCTCCGTATCCTTGTCCAAATAGAGCGCCGCACGTGACGATTCTTCGGTGATGCGCGCCTCAACTTTCTTGATATAAACGCCAGCGTTGTTTTCCGCAAGAAAGTTCTGCGATTCGAATTTGTAAAATGCCGCCGACTGTGACAGGAATGGCTTCTCAAAGTCCTCCTCGTAAACGGTTCGCGAATTGATTCCCAACGTTATGAGCATCGTGCAGGCATTCTTGATCGCCAAATGATTGATCGGCTCACCGTGGCGCTCCTCCATTACCATGCCCAACAGCCGCTCCCGTAGTGCTTTCTGTATTTCCGGAAAGCGAACGACCTGAATACAGAAACAACGTAAGCAAATTGATTAGTTAAGAGCACAAAACTCAATCGGGAAAATCACTGCTGATTATAAAAACGAAAAATCTTGTCTAAATATGACTAAAAGTTAAAAAAAACACAG
Source organism: Drosophila robusta (assembly GCA_035043565.1). Taxonomy (NCBI): domain Eukaryota; kingdom Metazoa; phylum Arthropoda; class Insecta; order Diptera; family Drosophilidae; genus Drosophila; species Drosophila robusta. The sequence goes on along the minus strand of JAWNMW010000583.1, from coordinate 1,286,623 downwards.
CAATGATTTTTTATTTTAAAACATTTTTATGTTTATGATCATTCTTAAGAGAAACAGGGACTTTAACTGAAAAGACATATCATAAGACGCTATCAAATTTTTGGCAAGCTCTGCACACTTCTATGATGTAAGCATTCTGATATAGTCTTCTTCAGGAAGGAGTGATGTATCTTGCCTTCCAGGTGAGCTTGTCCGGCAGTTTATTACGGATATTCAGTTTATGAATAAAATTAAGCAATCTAAGAATGTTTCTTTTTCTTATCAGTAAAGAAAATATACTGAAATGATTGTATCTTAACGTTAATAAGTATTAACAAATAAATATAATAAATAAAAAGAAAACAATGGACAAAAAGATCAAACCTACAAATCGGTTAAAGGTTACTTTCATACTTGAATCAAGATTAAAAACAAAATTATATGAAAATACGTATAAAATTACATAATTATTAATGAATTAATTATTATTAATTAATTAAAGCACCACTATACTGCTGACATTTTAAGTAAATCTTGAGGGAAAGAAATACTTAATTCCCATAATCCTTATAAGATTATTACTAAATCATTAATAATTAATTAATTAAAGTATCTATATCATAAATATTAGTTGCATTAATAAGCTGATAGTTTTTTTAGATTCAGACGACAAAAGAAGAACGAAAATATTGACATTTCTTTGTTTTTCGAATATATAGGAATGTTACGTGCGTGGCTTCTAAGAATAATTATTTTCGCATTTGGATCTAATATTATGCTAATATGCTAATATTCCTCGCAGAAAAACAGGGAGCTTATGATCGAGTTGCTTGACTTACCTGATCCCTGAATAAATTAAGACCCAAATTGTAGACATTATCCAATCCTCGTTGCTGCACATAGACACGATCCATGTACATGAGTATGTCGCGTATCATGACCATTGAGGTCTGATGATCGGTCCAGGCTTCATTCAGTTTTGGCAGAAAATTGCTGTGCAAACGATCGAGCACCTCCTGCCGCACCTTTTGCTCCAGATGCTTAGAGACGACATCGCTCAGTCCATGGTACAGGCGATTGCCATGCTTGTGCAGCACCATGTTGTACGCATTGCGATACAGCTGCTCAAAGGAGAGTCCAGAATTGTTCTTCTTCTGTATCTCCTGTATGGCATTCTTCAGTGTGGCCCATATGTCATCCACGTATTTCTCATCCATGGAGGCCTGCAAGGAGGAAAAAGGAGCGTCTTTAGTAATATGAACATAATCAGCTTATTGATTATTATTGAATTTTTTGGCAGATTTAGGGGCTAACATTGAATGCGCGACGTTTATACTCGGGCAGCCACAATGGATACTTGCGTCCAATTTCACGCATTTGTGTGGCACCGGCAACGGCAACGGTTCCGCCCGGCTGCACAGCAATTGGCGCCCTTACGGAGTGTTCACTGTGTGGCGGCACATTGCCTGACGGTGTAAACGTTGTATTGCCAGCTGTTGCGCGCGTGAGGCCACGCATTGGCTGCTGGTGCGGCTGGTGCTGATGCTGTGGCGCCACCACATTGAGGGGCACGTTATGGTGCTGAGCGCGTGGATGTTGCTGCTGCCCCAGGGCATTGCGTGTATTGCGGGAGCGATGATTGAAATTATTTGAGCCGGCTACAACGCGCGAAAGCGCTGCTCCTGGTGCTGGCGGCTGTGTTGGGTAATAGTGAGATTGGGACGGGCTATTCAGGTTATTCGGCTGGCTGTTGTTGTTGGACGGTGGCGGTGGCTGCGGCGCTGCGGCACCAAAGAGACCGATCCTCGGATCGTGACTGTACATTGGAGGTGGCAAACGCGCGCCGCCGGCTCCACTGTGGGAACCAAGCGCGCGCTCCCAACTGTAGCGATGCTCCCCAATTATGTAGTAGGACTGAGACGTAGCCAGCAGCTGCTCCGGCTGTTGCTCCGGTTGGGTTCGGGCAATTTGTTGGCGTTGGCCCGCTGGTGCCGTAAGCGAGCGGCTGCCGTTTGTAGGCCTTATTGACATCCGCCAGGTGGCGCTAGCGTCCCACAATTGTCCAAATGACGTCGTGTGCGCTCGTCATCAATGCGTTTCCGATACTCTGGCGTCTCTGCTTCTGCGTATGTGTATGTGTGTTGGAAAACAACAACAATTTGTCGAAACTAAGTTGATATTGAAAGTAACTTAAAAACTAAAATGTGAAGAAGCTTTTTCATAAATTTCAACCCTGACAGAACTTAATCGAAACAGTGTTAGGCAGCGTTCAGCAGCCTGCTGAGCCAGCGCCCAGTAAAGGGGGTGTAACAGATAGAGAGAAAGAGAGCGTGAGATCAGTGTTATCTATTTCTTATCGCATTCGCATTTAATTGCTGGCTCATGCTGCAACCGGCAATTTTGCGCCCTTGCGAGCTTACCGGAAAGGCGCGAATGCGCATTTTGCCCTCCTTCTTTTGTGGATTGCCCCGCAGATTCATGTTGCCCAGGTGTGTGTCGACACTGCTCCTCCACTTCACGCTCACTCCTGGCGCCGAGCGGCGGCGACGACGGCAGCGGCAGCGCTGCTAATCACAGACGGAAATCAAACGCAGCCGCTTCTCGGGTCGTGATTGTTGTTGTTGTTGTTCTTGTTGTAAACAAACGAATGCGTAATCGTCGGGTTTACAGTTGAACTCTGGGAGCGGCTGTGGGTGGCTGCAACGAAGTAAGTGCAAAAGCAAACGAAAGATCACTTTAGTTTGTGGTTTTGTTTATTTTTGTTGCAAGTCAGCAGGCAGCGACCGCGACCGCGCCAGCGTCCTACGTCTCTTTGTCACAGAATTCTGTATCTCTCTCATTGCCTCTTCGCTCTCTCAGGCTTTCATTGTCGCAGTGAAGATCTTTTGGGCTGCTTTGAGAAATTCAACGACATTGTCACACACGCAGGCACACACACAGACACCTAGGCAGGCACATAAAGAGAAATGTGAAAAGAAAAACTCACACGGCGAAATTAATTATATTTGCCAACTATTGGTAATAATATATATATAAAGCGCAAGCGAACACTGGGGAAAATATCGATCACCGGTCTAGCTTTTCCAATTGTTGTTGTTTCGTAAAACTTTTTGATAGTTTCTTTTCGCTATTTCACTTTTTCATGCATTGCAAAGAGACCAACTGCGTCTGTATGTGTGCGTGTCTTTCCTGTCTGTGTGTGTGTGCTGCTTCTTGTTGTTGTGTTGTACCTTTTTGCCAGAGCGGCGTTCACTTTGTTTTAAACGTAATAACGCTGGCTTATTGTTGATCACTTTGTTACCGCAGTTTGTTGCCAATTTTATAATGGTTCGTTACGTTATCATGCATTATGTATATTGATTATAAGTAGTTCATATGAGAAATTCGGCTGTTGTGTTGTTATGCTCTAATTTTGCCATTCCGATTTATCGATAACGATAGTTGCTCATCATTTCATGTGAAAACTGGTCATACTTACTTTTATTGGCAAGTAGGCGGTGTTGCATACATGATATCGATAAGATTTGAGCGGCGAATTTTGAGTTTTTGATATTGAGATAATTTTCATTAGTTTACTAGTGAACTGTAGTTGTAAATTTTCCGTTATTGCAATTGAATTGGTGTGAGAGACTTGTTGGCAAAAACGAGGTTAAACAGCTGTTGCATATCTGTTAACACAAAAATAAGCTGTTGCTGTTAACTCCAACATTATGTTGAGTGTTAACTTCATTGAGTATCGATATTTTAGAAAAATCGATATCTTGGAATTATTGTATGCGCCTAAAAGTATGCACACCTTAAACTACGCGCCAAGGAACTGAATGAGGTAGAGTATCAGAAATAAATAAATTCCAATCATTAATTTTTCTGTACAAGCTTTTGCACTGCCTAAGAAGTTAAACTACGCGGCAAAGAAATGAATGAATAAGAGTATCATAATGCATATTTAAATTCAAATCATTATTTTTTGTGGACAAGTGAAAGTTCGCTTTTTGCACTGCCTAAGAAGTTATATTCAATACGTTTCGTACGCCGAAAATAATTTTAATTATGACAACTTGCAACTGCCTGGCAAAAAGTCGCAATTTGATACTTTCGGCTGTCGCTACCGCATGCGGCTTGTTTAATTAGCGATTGTTCGATCAAAGGCAGTGGCCATTGCATATGCTGATAAGCAAATTGCCAAAAATTTACAACAAAATTGTGAATTTAATTTGTGTATAAATTGTCCATACCCAGGCCGCAATTGCCGTCTGTCTCTGCCCTGTTTGTCCGTCCGTCTGTCTGCTTGGCTTTGGCTTGGCCCGTGCGTGTAAATTATGCGCACTTTCACCGCGTTGGTGTTGCACTGTTTATTGTTGTTGTTGTAGCTTATGTTTGTGCTGCTGTTGCCTTTTGTGGCAAGCCTGGCGTCCCTTTGCTGCAGTTTGTCGCCTGTTGCCTGTGCGTCGAAATTAATTAGCCGCACTTCATAGCGTGGCAAGGCACGGCGTAGGTGTTTATGTCAAATGTCTGGCCCGATCGAGCACAGCGGGGATTGGCGGTGGGTCATCACTTGTTGCAGTCTGTTGTCATCAATTTATGCGTATTTATTACAATGTTTATGCATGTAAATTGTGATATGCCTCGAATTAATTACACGCCATGCATATCAACATGAATGTTGCCAGCACTGCGGGTGCAAAACATGTTGCCAGCCGATGTTGTTGCCGGCTCCTAGAGCAACAACAGCCAGCGCAAAAAGACAATAAAAACAGATTAAAATAAAATAAATAAGCTCGCAATAATCGTGCGCCATCAGCGAAGCATTTATATTCACACCAGTGCATGCAAAACAGTTGCAACAAGGTTAATAAATCATGCAACAGCGTCGAGTGGCAGACAAATTCACTGAAATTTCAATGAGAAATCAAAACAAATGCTAAGCAAAACGTGGTTAAGACCCAAAAATGGTATTGCCTAAAAGGCTGCCGCATCAATATGGAGCATGCATAAGCCAGCTCCAACTCGAACAGCAACAACAACAGCAGCAGCAGCAGCAGCAAGCGAGTTACAAGTTGTCGGCATTATGAATAACTTTTAAATTTGAATGTGAAATAAACGCTTTGTCTAACCGGCTACCGTTAGCAACATTGCCAAAACTTGTGGCGAATGTTGCCAATGATTTATGCAGCAACATTTGATGAAATATAATACAAAAGGCGCACAGCAGCCGCAACAACAACAACAGCAACAGCAACTGGCTAAAACAAAGATAAATTGCCGCTGCAGCAAATTGTAAACTATATAAGGTTTAAATGCAAAGTCGTTGTTGCCGGTGTCCCAGTGAAGTTTTCAATTTTACATAAGACTCACATAAGCGACGCCTCATGCGCACGCAGCAACATTTACTGCAACAATTGTTTCATTCAGTTATCAGAACGCAGAATACCCTTTTGATAAGTAAACACTAATTTAACAAAATTGAGTCGATTATTGCAATTTCGACAAAAAACGCAGCGTCAGCATGTAAAGGTTTAATGATAGAGAGACCGACTTCGTGGTGTGGGGATATCTACCGATACGATTGAATAAAGGATATGGATTTATGTAATACAAGTATATTAGAAATACATATATTTTTGGACTCAAATATTTGCATTTGACGCTCACAATCTCTCTCCACTAAGTATATATATTCTTGGTCAGTTTTAAGTTTATATCATAGGAAAATCTAGTTTATTTCAAAATGTCGATAAGCCAATAGGATAAGGGTATTTTGATCATGTCTCAGGGACTATAAGAGCTAGACGTAATAACGTTCTCGTCTCCCTCTTTGGAACAAAAGAGTATATCTCCTAGTCGAGCACTCCCAGCCAGAACAACCTCGTGACACGAATATTATCACGCGCCCAGCGCTAAGGCTGATAGCAAAAAACAACTTTCAGGTTTATTACTTTATATTTGGCATTTGGTATTTCGTAAGTTTGTTGTTTCCGCTCACAGTTTGGACGTCTTTGATTGCTAGTCGACGGTGACTGTGTGCACGGGTCCGGTCAGAGCGATGCACTCGATCTCCACGAGCGCATCCATTGGAAGTTTGGCCACCTGGAAGCAGCTGCGTGCTGGAAAGTCCTTGTTGAACACTGAAAAGGGGAGGCAGATAAGCGGGGCAGCCGCAGTTAATCGTCAGCTTTTATGATTGTGTTTTGCGGTGTGGCAAACAAAATTTAATAAGTCTCGCTGATAAGCCAACAGATGCCGATGCCGATGCCTTATCGGCGGCATTTGTACAATAAAAAAAAACACAGTTATTGAAGTGTGCTCACCTCGCTTGTACACCTCGTTGACCGCACCAAAGTCGTTGAGATCTTTCAAGAAGACCGTGTTTTTGATCACCTTATCAATGCCAGAGTCGGCTGCTTTCAGCACCGCCTCCAGATTCCTGAGCGCCACCTCGGCTTGCGCAGTGGCGCCACCTGGCACCAGCTGCATGGTTGCCTTGTCCAAGCCCAAACAGCCGGAGACGTAAACAGTGCGATCGGCTACCACAGCTTGACTGCAACGGCAACAAACGACAACAAAAACAAATGATCGGCCGCTCTCTCTCTCTCTCTCTCTTGATTTCTTACTTGTATGGGGCCACCGGCTTGGCTGCATTCGCAGTGCTGATTAGTGTACGCACGATTGTTGCCATGACTATGTTTTATTGTTTTTTTAATGCTCCACAATTACCCAGATAGTTGCTCCGCCCGTGCACCTGTCGCCGCTGCTCAAAGTTGACTGAGCGCGCAGTCTTTGCTATTTTCACTTGTCGCCCCGTTCGCATGTCAAACAGTTATCAGCGCGAGCTTTTAGCACGCGCTCCGCTCTCTTGCGCGCTCACGTCACGATTGAGAGAGGCATAGTTTAATACTTATTATATTCTTATTACTCTATGAGGTTATGCAACGAATTCTGAGCTCTTGGCTTTGCGACGTCACAATATTGGAATTTTTGTGCGCGAAGATTTTGCTCCTATGTTTTATAAATGTATTTAGTTTATTTTGATTCTGATCTGTTACTGTATACTAGCAACTTTTATCATGGCTTTGCAATAATTATTTATTTACAACACACACATACACTACACACAACAAACACAACAACAATTAGGATTATATTCAGATTCAAGTCCATATTTTGAGTCGCCTCCTTACCAGAACATTTCGATGGATTTCGCTCTTAAAGTAGTTTTACGACTAAAGTAGACTAACTATCAAAGTGAAAATTTGCAAATGTGCATATTATTAGTAAACGCAGTCTTAAGGGACCACTATTTTATTCATTACCCTTTTAAAATTATAAATTTTCAAGCCCCCAGTGTTGTTCAAAAGCTTGAAAGCATCATACTATAAATTCAGATAAATTCGCTATGTATGCAAAGCACAAACCGATATTGTCACCCTCTCCCGAATCCCGCTAGCGCATCCTCATTCTCATTTCTTTAATTTCTTCTTATTACTCAATGAATTTTCTTTTGGCTCTTGTCACATGCGGACACTTTGCAGCACTGTGCGCGGGAGCTTTAATAACTGCTTCGCTCACCTGAGACGCACAGCACTAGAGCCGAACGAGCTTTTCAATACAGCTTTGATTAATGCGCCGCATATGGCTTTATCTTTGGCCAATTGGGTCGCAGACACTTTCTCGAGCAGCCAATATTTGATTTAATGCATGCCACATCACCGTTGCCCGCGCGGCCACGCCCTGCGCGCCCTGGCTAATTATTTATTATATTTGGCAATTGCTGTCTGTCAGCCGCTGTCAGTGCGGCAAGCACCGTTGCCAGAATTTTTACGCATGCCAAAATATCAAGACTCTCCGTAATTATTATGGGATCCCCATTCAAAACTGTGGTTAGGGTCTTAATCTTCTTGACTTTCTGCCTCGCAAAGGCAACGGGAACGGCAAAGGCGAGCCTCGTCTCCAGGTTCCTGGGCAGGCGTAGGTGCAACGCAGAGCACACAGAACACGCCCTGAAAACGCCTGCCCCAAAAGATTGATTGCACTCGCTTTGTTGTTTTTATACATTCTGTGGGGCAACCCACGAAGATGCAACACTGACGAAGAAATTTTGTTGCCCTGCAGCATTTTAATGTCGCATTTTAGCGCATTAATTACTTTATGATCCACTTTATGCGCATAAAATATGCGCACCGTAAACTACAAAAAATAAAAAATAAAAACCAATTTCCACATATTTCAGAGCATCCTCGAAACTTCGTGGGTGTTGACTGAAACTTCATACTGAATAAACTTGGCTCAGTTCAAATTGAAGATTTTACATTGATATTAATTAGTATCGAAGAGCAGGATGGAATTGATTTATACGCATATATATATAATTTCCTTATATCGCATACCATATAATGATAGCCTGTGGCATTTACAAACAATTTACATTAAATGCTTTAATAAATAAAGCTTTAAATAAGCCACAGCCATGTGGCCATATAATTAACATTCGACCACTCCAGCAATAACAATAACAAATTGCCTCCGAACTGGAAGGTGTGCATTAAGAAAAGGGCCGAGAACAAGTTGCAGTGGCATGAGGCATGAGGCAGGAGGCAGCACTGGAAGCAGGTCAATATTTATGGCACTTGTTTGGCTGCTGGCAAAGACAGAGATTCTACCGAAGACGCAGCGTTTGCCAATTTGTTGTTGCCAATTTTTCCATTGGATCGGCGCAAACTTTCCCTTTTCATTTTCCATTTGACATGGCTCGTCGGATGCGCCACGTCATTTCAGGTTGCCATTTTTTATTGGCTCAAATAACTTCATTTGTTTAAGGCTTTATTGGGGGGGCATTATTAAAGCGCCGCAAGCAGCGTCGCTGCTGGAGCTGCAACTGCGGCAGGAGCTTCAGCTGCCGCTGCTGAGAGCCTCGGCTGTGGCGTAAATTACAACAATTTCTCAGCCATGTCTGCCTACCTTCACTTGCCGCTCGCCGGAATATCGAGACTAGCGTCCCAGCCACTATAATTTGCATGTGATTTTTATGGCTACGCGATTTGCTGGCTAAATTATTTGATTTTAATTTGCTGCGTAATTGCTGGGTTTCATTATGCGGCGCACGACCAGAAGCGGCTCAGATTGCACCTCTGGGAGCCTAGTTGCGGCCAATTAGCACTTGGATTTATGCTTACGACTTTTTATTGACGCTGTCCGCAAAGGCCTTGAGAACTGGCCAGAAATAGAATGGTCATAATATACGTAAGTATTATTATTATCATTTGTATTATCATTATTATCGATAAGATTTATCTTTAGTATTATACTTAGAAGGCAGACAGATTACTGATGATCATAGGGGGCGGGTAAGCCGCGAAAATCGGTATCTTCCGCAGTTTTAAATAAGACAGGTAAACAATAAAGGTTGCTTGAGGTGACAATAATTATAAATACCGTTGTCTACTGTTTTCTGTTGTGATTACGCTGTAATCAGAGTATTGGACAGCTTTCGATTTTGCCCTATACTTTAGCTATATATAATTAGCTATAAAATGGGTATAAGGATTTGTCGAATGTATCAATGTATATCATCGATCGAGCCGATCTAGCCATACCCGTCTTTCCTGATATCAGAGATTAGGGCGCTTAGAACGTTGCAGGCGGACGTGGATTTTTTGATAAAATATTATGAATCATGTATCATTTTGACATGTAAAAGCTCTCGGATCCATAGATCCCACATTTCAAACGCCCATAACTTTGTCAAAACTGAACCGATTTTCATGGTTAATGGCATTTTTTTCATGGTTTATATTGTAGATTGATTCTGCATTTAAAATATATGCATTCTTCAAAATAATTTTTTTTCAATTTTTTGGGACAAAAAAGCATGTACCCCCCTTACTCATTTCGGAAAAATTTTTTTTTTCAAAATTTAGAATCCGGAATTTCTATTTTTAATCGATTGTGATTGTCACAATTAGTATAAAAAACAACATTTAAGTTGATTCTGAGGGGGTCAAATTTTTTGTCAAAAATCATGCAAAAATTAACAAAAATTTTGACAAGTAAAGCTCTCGATCCATAGCTCCCATATTTCAAACGCCCATAACTTTGTCAAAACTGAACCGATTTTCACGTCTGATGGCATTTTGTTCATGGTTTATCGTCAGATTGATTCTGCTTAAAATATATGCATTATTGAAAATAAATTTTTTCGAATTTTTTGGAAAAAAGCATGTACCCCCTTACTCATTTCGGAAAATTTTTTTTTTCAGAATCGGAATTTCTATTTTTAATCGATTGGTGTCACAATTAGTATAAAACAACATTCAAACCGATTCTGAGGGGTCAAATTTTTTGTCAAAAATCATGCAAAAATTAACAAAAATTTTGACAAGTAAAGCTCTCTGATCCATAGCTCCCATATTTCAAACGCCCATAACTTTGTCAAAACTGAACCGATTTTCACGTCTGATGGCATTTTGTTCATGGTTTATCGTCTAGATTGATTCTGCATTTAAAATATATGCATTATTGAAAATAAATTTTTTTTCAATTTTTTTGGAAAAAAAGCATGTACCCCCCCTTACTCATTTCGGAAAATTTTTTTTTTTCAAAATTTAGAAACTGGAATTTCTATTTTTAATCGATTGTGGTGGTCACAATTAGTATAAAAAACAACATTAAAGTTGATTCTGAGGGGGTCAAATTTTTTGTCAAAAATCATGCAAAAATTAACAAAAAATTTGACATGTAAAGCTCTTGGATCCATAGCTTCCATATTTCAAACACCCATAACTTTGTCAAAACTGAACTGATTTTCATGGTTTATCCTCTACCATGTACGTGGCGTGGCTGGGAAATGTTTTCTGTGATGTTTGCGGGAAGGTTCTAGTAGGCGTGGCCGGGACATCTAGGTCGTTATCTGTGAGGGGTCACAAGCAATCTTCTTACTTCCCAGTGGGCGTGGCACAAAAATATTAACACTTTGTCTGACGCGGGTATACACGAGGATATATTCCAAGTTTCAAGAGTCTAGCTTCAATACCGGCGAAAGAAATTGCGTTCATACGGACAGACGGACGGACAGCAAAACTGAAATTGCAGTAGCCCACTTTCACTTTGTGAACGAGTATAAAAATATAAGTAAATTCTCTTTTAAATTCAAACGTAGAAAGATTCGAGCTATGTTACTAAAATAAATGCCTGCTTATAATTTTGACATATTTCCTGTGTAAAATATACTCCAATAGGATTTCAGTTGGATTGTGTGCTAGCTTATGGGAATTATGCATTATATGCAGTCGGATTTGTTTTCTAAAAATACATTCACGTGCAATGTTTTGGCCAACGGCTCTAAGCAAACAATAATCGATAAGCCGAACTTTTGCGCCGCCACGCCCACTTGCGAATACATACGCATACATATATAAATGTGTGTCTGCCACAAATTTGCCCCTGCCAATAATTCAATTAACTTGGGCACACGGCCCAGGCGAGGAAACCTGCAACACCCGAGCCAACAGACAGTGAACAGGGCCAGAGGCTGGGGGCCGCAACAGGCCGGGCCAAGAAATATCAACAACACATTTATTTCACAATTGGCGCACATTAATCAATGGCAATTGGAACGGGAGGAGCACTTCGACTCCGACCGAGTGCCACAACAAGTACCTGAGCAGCAAGAGTGCCGCTGGAGCAGGAGCTGGAGCTGGAGCAGGAGCCGGCGAGTCCAACTGGCGAGTGGCCGCAATTAAAAGCAGATTAATAAGCCGCCCAGTGGCAACAGTCGGTGGTGGTGGCCCAGCTCAGGTGCGGTTGTCATCCGCTCTCGCCTAGCTCCAGCTCTGGCTCGAATTACAACAGTGTCCGTCGATTGTGGCCCACTTTAATTGCACTTTTCATACTTGTTAATTTTTCAATTTTCCCTGACCACCGGCAGCGACGGCGACGGTTTTGTCTAGTTGCCAAATGTCGAACGTGGAACGTTCGTGGACCACACACTTGAGCCTCGATACAGATATACAGATACAGGTGGACATGCGAGGGGCTTCCAGGCTCACAGCTGACCCCACTGCCGTGCACAGCGGGCGCAGCTGCCGACGACTGTGGGGGCGCCTCGTCTTGCCATTTGGGCCAAATTAATTGCTAGCGATTAAATTTCAAATTTTCCATGCCAAGTCCATATACCAACGATTCAGCGCCACTCGCTTCCGTGCTGCGAGTTTTGCGTGCAGCAACTGCAACATTTTCGTCGGCTGCCTGCCCCACCCGACGCCACCCCACCCCACCCCACTTGCCCACCTCATAAAGTGAAAATCATTAGTTTTCATTTGTGGCGTTTAGGGCGTATGCCGCCCGCTGCACTTCTGGCCACAAATTGTCGTGCAACTGTTTTGCATTGCAAATCCAAATGCAGCTCCAAGTGCAATTTTCACTTGCGTCGCCGCGTCAACTTTTTGCGGCCCCAACTCGCCGCTTTGTTGCAGTTGCATGTCAGCCACAGTCATGTGTGTGTTCTCCCGTGGCGAGCTCAGCCATCGATACTGTCATACCCTGTAACAACATTTGAATTGGTTTTAAGTGTATTTGTTACATGTGTATATTATAGGTTAGTAAAGGGTATCCTTAAACAAAACTTACTTAGGACGAAAGAATCCATATGTATATATCATATTGACTTTTAGTTCTTAGCATTTTAGTTTAAGTTTACGTTTAAAATACTTTTGAATACTGAAATTTACGATGTTCTGGATACAGGGTATATTTGTAAAATGTGACTGTTCGGTATATTATAATATATTTTATAGAAATGTCTATTGTGTGATTAAGTAGAAGGGAAACATATATTTATATCGACTGCAGAAGAGTATGTTTCGCCTCAAGATTCGATTCGTTAGCCTAATCTTAAAAATTAATGAAAACTAGTTTTTTTTTGTATAGTTCTTGGATTGTGGGTTATTTCCAATTACTAGGTGAGATATCTCTACTATTCTGTTTAAAATAAAATAAAAATTCGCTTCGAGTTTTTATTTGACTATGTTTTTTTTAACTAGCTTGGTTTATGGTTCGGTTTATTTTTGGAAGTTCTCTTTAGAACCGGTTCAGCTCAAATAGTTTTACGAGGTGTCTTTCGGGCGATGACTTTGATGATTGCTGTTGTGATTTTGTGGTAATTAAAAGCTTTTGCTGCTGTCCTACGAGAGCTGCAATGTATAGCAAATAAATTTCAAATATATTTAAAAGGCAACGAAGTTGACAGTTGGTTTTTATAGGGCAATGAAAGTTGAAAACTTTCGACATGCATAAACTGATGTGATATAGAGCAAAAATAATTAATTAAAATAATTTAATTTATTCATAAACATTTTTGATGATTGTAGAAATTGAAAAAACATCGGGAAAAGTATTGTAACTGATCATAATTGTTCTTTAATAATCAAAATTATTATTGTTATTAATTATTATCTTTTATTATATTTATATAAATTTGCTCTGATATGTTTTTCATTTAAATAAATTTGTTTTAAGCTTTATAAACATCGATATTTTGAAGGAATTTAAACGTGAAACCCAACAACGATTCTAGGCGAACTTGCAGAACCTTTGGGAAAACTGTTTAGTTGGCCCTCAGCTAACACAGAGCTCGTAGTGAAGTACAAGTAGCAAAGTTCAAGTCATAACTCGTCGTCTTGGCCTCACCTTCATCATCATCATCAACATTATTACCATCAAGCAGAGAGCAACATAAGTAACAAAGAGTCAGAAAGCGTTGCACTAAATCAAGCCCACATGGTTTTGAGAGCTGGCCAGCATCAGTTTGGACAGCTTCCACACAGTAGCCTACAGTGCACAGGGGCACACACACACACACACACACAGACACATGCGGCACAGTAGGCAAAGTTCGAAGAGTCGCTGCGTCAACGTCAGCAGCGGCATCAACAGCATCATCATTAAAGCCTGGCCAAGATAAACACACGCCAAGGCGCAGCCCGAACATGTGTTGCCTGTCGAAGCCAAACGAAGCGAGGCCAAAACTAGGAGGCCCACAGGTTCCTTCCTATTTCTCTACCCTGTATTCAATGAGTAAAGACAGGTATATTATAGAAGTTGGGCATATTTGAATGTTGTAGAGAGGGAGAAAGAAAGAGAGAGCGAATTATAAGTTCTTTGTTATACCTATTTGCAAAGTGTCATAAAGATAACGGAAAAGTTATTATTATAAAATTATTATTATTATTATTGCTATTATTATTATAATTACGTGAAGATGGCTTTCCATATCAAACAAAGGTTTTGGTTCGAAACTTGGTTGTTCAAATAATGTCAAGTTTTGGTTGCGCAATAAGACAAATATTGCGATTTCGGGTCCGTAATTATTTGGCTCAAAACCGTTTAGCTGCAATTTAGAAATAGCAATGGCTTCTGTGGCCCAATTCCCAATTCCACTTAGACAATTAACCCCCAACTTCTATTACAGGGTATCTTCAATTGCAGCATTGCTTACCATATATATTTTCTTTCTTTTCTTTATTTTGCTGCTGCTGTTTTTTCCTGTAGATTTGTGTCTGTTATATCGTAGCAAAAACTGGCACAGGCGCACATAAATTTTAAATATCGCAACTTGGGCCAGGAAGATGCTCGCCCCGGAACAATGGCTTGGCTTACTAAACCATATTTGGCAATGCCTGGACGGCTTGGGGGTCTGCTGTCCCAGAACAGAATGGCCCGGCCAGTATAATGCAGTTTTTACTCTTTTTTATTGACCTGTGCTGGCCAAGCGGACAACTCGCATGAGCGCCGCCTCATTAGAGCCATTTCTGCTGGTGCATCGCTGCGTATGAGTAATGCCCACAAATTGTTTACTTGCTCGTGTGTGTGTGTGTGTGCAACTGAGTGTATATGCCCGATTTACACGGCTGAAAGGATTAATTCGTTACCAATTTGTTATAATATGCAGTCATAGCTATAAATCTATTAATTAAGCTGACGGTTATTGTTGTTGTTGCTGCTGCTGTTGTTGCTATTGTGTGTGTGTGTGTGTGTGTGTGTGTGTGTTCGGGTGTGCTTGGGGATTTCGCAGTTGAAAAATTACAACGCTTTTTTACAAATTCGCTGCGCTTACTTTGAGCAGCTGTGCGGCTGTGTGTGTGTGTGTGTGTAAGGGTGTGTGTTTGCTGCTGGTGTGTAAATTTGCTGAAATTTAAGGCAGTGGGTGGTCTGAAAGTGAAAATGATCAACTGGCAGCGGCAAAAAAATTTGATAAATCAACATTAACTTTGGATGCCCTTTAATATTCCTAGAGAGGGTGTAATGTACGATAGGAGTCGAATACTACGAGCTTAAGTGCTTAATCGAACTTTAATATGTATTCAGCTATAACTAATTAATATAATTAAAATAATTAATTAAGTATAATGATAATATAATAATAATACAATAATAATAGACAATATGGGATGAGTTCATATTTGATTTCATATGCTTTGAATGAATTCATTGTAGACAGCTGTTTTTTTTACTTATTTATTTATGAAAATATCCACCAAATATCAACTGAGGACTTAGGTCTTAAAGCTCTTCAATTACCTAGGCAACAGTTGCCTAAGCTTTAAGATATAGGGTATTACATTGTCGAGCAGCTGTGAGAAGTGATCTAGCGTATAATAAACCAATTGCGGACAATAATAACAACAACTGTGAACTACTGTGCGGCGTGCAACGTGGTGTGTATAAATTTGCCAAATTAAAAAGCGACAGCGGCAAAGGAGGCGGCAGACATGGACAGCGGGGGAGCGGGGCAGCGGGACAGCTGAGCGGGCAGCCACCCACCGGACGCATGGATGACGCAACAGGGTGCCCAACCGGAGCGGGAGACGGCGGGAGCGCAACACATCGTCTATAAATAAAGCCAGTGCCAGAGTAAATCAAAACAACAAGCACGAAAAGGCGAGCATGTGGCGCTGTTGGCTGCGACTGGAACTGGAGCTGGTGCCGGGCGGAGCTGGGCGATTGGGAGAAGTGGGAGCCGACTCTGGGTGTGGTCGCCTGGGCGGTCGAGTATGCGATGTGGCGTCAATGTTTTGATCTCTAGCTCCGGCTCTGACTACGCGCATGGATTTGGATTTGTCAATTCCCAAGCGCCGTTGACATAAATATTGTTACGCATTTTCTGCAACTGCAACTGCAACTGCAACAGCGCAGCGGCAGCGGCAGCAGCCTGCAACAAGACAATACGCTCGTAATGTGCAGTGTCCAGGGCTTTGATCTGAGCGCCGCTTGTCAACATCTTATTCCGGTCCTGACATGATTGATTTTTCGTGTTGTCCACTACAGCTTCATCGTCGAAATTTGTTATTGCTGTTGTTTTAGTGGTTGCTGTTCATGACTTTCTAAAAGTATTTCACTCAATGGCATGCCACACTGTACAACAACAACAACATCAGCAATGTGCCACAAAGTTGCACGGCAACAGCTCAAAACTAAAGCTCTGAAAACTGCGCTCTTATTAAAAATAACCTTATTGTATATTTCCAATTATATTCTTTTGCGTAAATTAAACTAAAATTATTATTACGATTTTATGAAAATTATTTTTGTTATTGTTTTGTGGCACTTAATCTAAATGATTGAACAATCTTTTAAAAAGATTTATTTAAATATTTTAAAAAGAACCCAATGAATAAGGAGAGCTTTTGAGAGGTGTCCTAATAAAAAGTTGCCGATCTACAATTCGATGTTGGCAGCTTCCTCTCACGCCTGATGTCAAAATTGAACAATGTTAGTGCATCAGCAGCAACAACAACAACAGCAGCAACAATAACAACAGCAACATAACAACAAATACTTTTAGCGGTAAAAGTGTCTTAAAATGTAGGTAAGTAATTGAAATTTATTGTGGCAAGATGTTTGTGGCCTGAATGAAAATGTTGAGCAAATGATTTTGCTTGATGTTGCAGGCAAAGATCAGAGAGAATGTTGCCGCTGCAGCACGTTGCATGTGCTGTTTAGGCCTAGCCACGAATGGATTATGTTAGTGGAGCAATCAATCGGCTATATAAGGCAGCCTGAACTGAAGAAAACACTTAGCGTGCCAGACAATTTCATTTGGCTCTATACATGACCAAAGTCAGCCCGCTGAGAAGTTTTACCCCATCCTGGGAAGCAATTTAGCTGCTCGAATAGAAGCCTCGGCTGAAAGGTGTTGATATGGAGGCGTCTCTGCTCTGCTCTGGGAAAACTTATTGATATGGGGGCTTCCTTAGCCTTGGCAAAGGCGACGTAAACTGCGCTTTTGCGCTTTACGATTTGCGCCCAATTTTGGTAGCCTGATTTGTCACGATGTTTTTATTTTTTTCCGCTGTTTTGTTTTTGTATTTTTTATTTATTTTTATTTTTTTGTTGTGTCTTTTACTGTTTACTGTTTAGTTGGAGTTTTTTTTTTCTGTGCAGTCGGGCTTTATTTTTTGGTGCCTGCCGCTCTGCAAAACTGGGAAGACAAACAAATTGGTCTGTAGTTGAAAATTGACAAGAATTTCGTGACTTTGTCACCTTCTTTTTTGTCTGTTGCAAAAAGAGTCTTGCAACGCCCTCGAAGGCAACGTCGCGCTGCTTTCGTTCCTTTTGGGCCCACCGCTCGTTAAGTGGCAGCCAGCGCGTGCGCATTGAAGTCGCTGCAGTGACTCCGGCCTGGCTCCTTGCTCCGGCTCCAGGGCTGCCAAGAGCTCCCAAATCCAAATCTCGACTGCCGATTGGCGTTGCGGCAGCGCCCCC
The DNA here is from genome assembly GCA_035043565.1 of Drosophila robusta. Classification (NCBI taxonomy): domain Eukaryota; kingdom Metazoa; phylum Arthropoda; class Insecta; order Diptera; family Drosophilidae; genus Drosophila; species Drosophila robusta. The sequence continues at coordinate 1,268,890 of JAWNMW010000583.1, read as the reverse complement.
CCGCCCCCCTCCCAAAATCACTTCATCATCGGGCGGGCTTTCGGTGCATTCTAAAGTCAAAGCAGCGACTGCAAACTGCAACTCTTGTCAGATTTATTTGTTGCCGTTCCTTTTGGCCAGGTTGTACAGTTGCGGAATGCCCTAGGCAACGGGTATAGCGCTAATTTTTTGTCGCTTGTGATAACTGAAGTTTTCTACTTTAAAATAGGTGTGTAGTAATTTGCACAAATATTTACGAAATTATTTGAATTCAATAAAAATAATTTTTATCGCTTTTGGAATATGAATAAAAAATATTTTCACATTTTTGAAAAGAAATATTGTTGCATTATTTTAAATTTAGATTAAATTTAAGTTTAATTTCGGTGTAAAAAGAATAAGTATATAAAAAGTTATAATATTGATAATTGATATGAAATTTGGTTCAGTTTTAAAAAAGCTATACGATTGCACACGCTTGGTAAAACAAACCCCCAGTTAAAGTTAAATAAAAGGAAGTGCATTGGCCAATCGGCTTGCTAAACATTTTTTTGCGATTCATTTATTTCATTTGTTTGTTGATTTTTTTGTGCGCTGCTCGCTGTACCTGTAACCTTTTGCACTTGGTACCCTTTTCTTCTTTTATTTTTTCAATTTAATGATTGTTTTTTGGTGCCCTGACAGTTACAAGGAGCTGCAACATGGACAGCACAGGACGGCGACAATTTCCAAACTTCAAACTGTGAACAGTTTTTTTTGTTGCTTTTTTATTTCAGTTAATTTTCCTGTGGGGCTGTCCGCGTGTTTCGATCTATGGGGGGAACATCAGGTGGGAACGCCCCCAAAATGTATTTGGAATCTGGTTGAGAGCTAAGTTTGTCTCATTTCCATTCAATTGTTATGGCTTATGGTCAGGCAGTCCAATAACTTGGTCAATGCGCGCAAATTGACCAAATTGAGACTGAGACTGGGATGGGGACGGGGCCCACAGGCAAAGTTCGTGTCGAGCCGCCGCAATGACACCGGCAACAACAACAACGACAATAATATTGTTGCCTTTTTGTGGGTCAGCAGCCCAAACAGAACAAAGCAGCAGCTACCCAGCTGACCGTCCGCCCACAGTCCCCCCCCCCCCCCATCCGCCTGCCCCCGCCGTGCTTTTCTTTCTCGCATTATGAGTTGACATTAGAGAACATGGCCAAGGCGCAACTTGTACATCGGCAATGCCATCGCCCTAGACTGACCTCATTGTACGTTGTTCGTTCTGCTTGCTGTTTCTGTTGTTGTTGTTGGTATTGCTCCTCTTTGGCTTTGGCCAATTTGCCGCAATTGCATTTCCAAGTGTGCCACTTAGGCAAGTTCGTTTGGGGGCGACCACAGGCAACAGCAACTGTTTCCACAATCCACAAATAACCAGCCCAAGTCAATATTTGTTGAAAATGCGACGAAATGGGGCCATGTGATGCAATCTGTGAACTTGCAACGGCCAACAGCCGCCAACAGTTGCCATTGGCGGCTTATGAGTGTGCGAATGCAATTTGTGCCGTGTTTAGAGATTCAAAATGGGTTACACATTCAATTGATATGCAGGGCAACGAGTGCAGCCACAGCTGAAAGGTCAGAGCCTAACAAAAGTCACAATTAAATCCAAGTCGCAGAAGCTCTGTGTCCTAAAATTCAAAAATAACATAAAATAAATATCGTCAAATTTATTTAATGGTACTAAATCCCATTTTTTGTACCTAATTTAATTTATAGAATATTTCATAAGGAAATGTTCCTCAAATTTGAAGTAGAAGACTATCTATATATTATTAACAGCATTTCTTTTGTCTGAATGCATGTCGGGACATGATTTAAATTCCAATTATATTTTCAAACTCAAAAACCCCACAAATAAATTATAATAAATGTAGTATTATTCCTGGATTAACCCTGCATTTTCAGATTTAATGTTGTAAATATGAATTCATCTCTTTGTGTTTACATATTCATTTAGAAATCAAAAAACCATTATATATTTTTTCCATTTTTTTATGGATATAATAGTCGTTTATGTGGAACTTAAGTATAAAAATGTAGTATAGAAATCTTAAAACTAGTTTGTTTGGCGTACTTAATTGAACTTTTCCTTGTTGTTATACAGCTTGATTATCGGAGCTCAGTTATCGAATTTTGAAGCAAGATTTTGCCAACTTTCCACTCATTATGAATGCCAATGGCTTTGACAGTTTTTGCCAGCGATGTCAGCTGAGTTCATCGGTGCATCTCTCAATGCAACCGAATGGCAAAAGCGTTTTCCATCTAATCACAATAATGGCAGGCAGGAAAGCAGGCGGGCAGCCAGACAAACAGTCAGGCAGGCAGGCGAAATCAAAATCGAAGATCCAAAGTTTGCTTGGGACCTGCCTTATATGATATCAATAAGGTATTAAGCTGCCAGCGTGTAGAGCCCATTAACAGATCGAGCATGGGCGATGGGGCAGCAGATGCCGCTGAGGTGGAGCAGAGACTGGGGACTTGCCAGCTACATATGTCAACACCATGAACTTGAAACTCGGTAGCTGCCAGTTACCAGTTGGCAAGTTGGCTAAAAGCGTTTTGTATTCTAATTAGATTGTCAACGGCACGACAACAACCTCATTTTGCTCAAAATGCCTCAGCACACACAGAGATTTGCATTAGCGCCAACCATGAGGCGACTTTGCTCGGCTCCACTCGACTTGGTTTGGCAGACAAAAATCTGCATAAACTTTGCAGTTGCTGCTGCTGTTGCTGCTGCTGTTGGGGGCAGGTTTGAAGTTCATTAACATGCACAGGTTAATTACCGTTGTTGTTGTAGTTTTTGTTGTTGCCACTGCTGCGGCAAGGAAATGAGCCATTAGAAAAAGAGGCTCAGAGCGCCGCGGTAGCCAAAGCGACGATAAAATGGCTCAAAGCACACATAAAAAAAAGACACATGTAAAGTGTCCGTCTGTGTGTGTGTGTGTATGTATATGGGGACTGTGTGTGTGGGGGGGACTGTGACAAATGCCCATGCAGTTGAACGTGCTTTTTGTTTGCCTGCTACATGCAAAATGTTGCACTGATAAGCCGGCAACGGTGGCAAAGCCAATGCCACTAAAGTCATCCCGTTTGCTGCAGCGGTAAATGAGCTGGCAACAAGCAGGAGACACCAAGAGGCACGATCATTAAAACAAAAGCGGCGACAATAGCCACAACCAGCAGCGGAGCCAGCACTGACAGGCCATGACCAAACAGCCAACAGCCAACAGCCAAGAGCTAAGAGCCAAGATCAGCTACCGGCTACCCAGTTGCCAAATCGCCTCCACCTAGCTGCCTCCTGGTGTTGGATTGCCTTAAACGATCCGCGTGAATAACTAATTTCAATGGAAGCTGCTCGCTGCCTGCACACGCGCGCCTCTTAACATTTATCACCCACCATCGGCCATTGCCAGGAGCCAGCTCCAGTTGCCTCCAGGCTCCATAGGAGCCGTCTGCCCCCCGTCTAAAGCAGTCAGCAGTCGGCAGCAGACAATGCAACAGTTTTTATGCCCCATAAGACAGCCAAACAAAAAATGGCCACTAAGACTAAAAAGGAGTGCGTAGGACAGCCAACGCACGGACCTCGGGTCTAATGAGCCGCATAAAACAGCTAGAAAAAAAACAAAACATTTCTAAAGCTGCAAAATTGCACAAAAAGATTATGAGGAAACAGCAAGAGCTTCAAAGCAACGGCAAGAAGTTAAAAAGACAAGGCCTTAAAAGAATATACGGCTTTTATTCCAGGCATTCATTATTCTCACTATTTTAAGCACAACTAACCAGCGCTAATTGAGATGGGCAATAAAGGGTACAAATTTTGTTACATCTCATTCACTTAAAAATTATCTCTTTATACTATGTAAATATTGAAAATGGCTGCGTACAGAATATCTTCCGACTATAATTATGTCAATAACTTTGATTATTTTAACTATCTGACTTACGACTTGTGGAGGTGATTGAACAAAAGTATAAATTTTTAGAGCGCTTATGGAAGTTTGTGTGTCCTTGCAGGGTATTATAGTTTTGTCACGAAATCTGCCAAGTCTCAGACTTTTGAAGCTTGCATTATGAAATTTTGCCCTTGCTTCTGAAATATCAGCAAAATATCTCCAATATCAAACTACTAAATAATATATCCTCCAAAAAGAACAACAGGTTATAAAACATTGAGTTTTTGTGTAAAAATGTTAACTGTAATATATCATAAATAAATTGAAAATATATCATAAATAAATAAAGTAAAGAAAAATTCCTTAACTTAATGCAGCAAGTATTACCGTTTAAGGCTGCCTTTTACAGCGAGATAAACATCAAATTTTGTCTTGTTAAGCTAACTTTATTAAAAGACATCCACATATTAGCCAGGAATTCAAATCCGAAACCTCGTTGTTCACTTCTGATCACTTTGACAGGAGTGCAGAGTTTAAAGTAAGCTTGATGCCATTTGACTAATACAATAATAGCTTTGAGTTCTATTCGAAAGCTGCAAGTGTTGAGCCTTGAATATAATGGAAGGTTTTATTTTTACAAAAAATATATAAACAATTTTATGTCGCAGAGAATATGTTCAAATATCATTCTTGTGTCGAAGTTTTGACTGATCAACGCTGCTTTAATGTTCGTCACGTAGCAGCCCTTTAAGCACATCGTGTAAAGTAAACTTGTTATAGGAGTCAACTCTGAACTTAATGCATCGTTTGGTTTGTCTGTGCCCACTCGGCTCTTGTACCAGGAACTCACAGCACGTGCAGCAGGGAAAGAGGCAGACACACACATCAAGCTAATTAAGCATACTTCAATAAAAAGCAAAAAAAAAAACAACACAAAAACCCACAAAAGCATCATAGAAAACGTGGGCCAAACAGCACACATGGAGTTGAAGTTGGGGCTGGAGCTGGAGCACCCACAGAGCGTGGCACGCGATAATCAATCAAAAGCCATTAAAGCCAAACGTTTTTCAAAACTGAATTTTCAAAACAAAGCAGGCACAAAGACAATGAATCAAAGTAGAAAGCATTTCATCAGAAGTACGCAGTAACGTGGCCCAAAGGAGTGGCAAAAATCATCTACGCATACAGCATCGGCTGCTGTCAAGACAAGTTAAAGATCAAAATCGAGAAATTTACCAAGTAAAAAAAAGAAACAAAATAGTAAAATAGAAAAACAAGATCAATAGAGCACGAGCTCTCCGGGCTGGTTAACTATGGATAGACAGTTGCAGTTGCAGATGATTGACGGAATTAGAATAATCGTATGAAATCGTGCGGGTATCCCGAACATTATGATAACGTTTATTATTATTAAATGACCCAGTTAAGGCTATTGGGCCTTCAAGTGAAAAGTGAAGGCGTTCCACATCGAGAAGAATGTCGCAACAGTCTGCGCGACTGAAGTCTGTCGACCGTCGACTGCCAATGTCGCTCAGACTTTGGCAAATGCAAATTTTTTTTATTTTCAACTGCATTTCGGCTTTGGTGCAACTTTCTAAATGAAATTCCGCATCGCAGGCCGTCTCGCTCGCACGGCGCATGCGCCATCTCGCTCGCTGCATGTGTGCGCAAAATTAAAGAAATAATTTCAAGCGAAAATATACAAATTGATTGTCACCTGGCAGGCGAGCGAGCTAAACCTTTGGAGCGCTTGGACTAAATCAAAGCACCTTTCTCCATTTATCGGCCAGACACTTAGCCATGGCTAATACATATAAATTTTAGCATAGTGCCCCAGGCACACACGTGTCAACGACTCCCAATCCAACTGGCATTGGGCAGCCGTTGTTGGGCTCAATTAGAGACGCGTCCGCAAATTGCTCAGCACTTTTATTGTCGCCAGTTGGCAACGACGGCGGCGTCTCTCGAGGATATATATTTTGTGGCGTGGCATTTTGTCGCGACGCCTTCAATGTCTCAGGTTGCCATCTGTCCCTCCCCAGGTGTCTCCCCCACCCATCCAGTCACTCAATTGTGATCGTCCGCGTAATTGTCTTTGACAAGCTACGCAGCTTGCAATTCGCCATTGCAACTTCAACTTCAGCTTCAACTGCAACTTCTTGTTGGCATTTTGTTTGACTTGGATTAAGTTTAAGTGCATGGCTTAAAATTCCCAGCATTGTTGACTAAACGCTCGTTCGTCGCGATCATCTTCATTCCCCAACTTCCCCCGGCACCGCTCCCCCATCGCAGTTAACCTTGCATAATCATGTTAACCAGTCCCAACTATGGAACAGTAGTTGATACCACAAACAATCAATGCAAACGTGCCCATAACTCTACCCAAATAAGGCCAATCAAAACAATAATCATAACAAATATATTTTTGTTATCGAGCCCGAATGTTATATTGCCTTGAAATCCTCTTTATTTTATATGAAATTGACCTATTTCGAGCGGAAGTGTGTGATTAGGCCAATTGATTTAGCCACCTGTACAACGAATTTAAAACAAAAGAATAATAATGTAATAATATGATATGAACTGAATTAAAACTAGTTGACAAATTATCAGAAATTTGTGGTCACATTTCCATCATTATCATCATATATTTGGTACCAGTAATCGGAATATTTATTTATTTACGTCCAACCATAAAACACGAACAACCAAATAACATGTTAAATAACATTGTTATTTGATTAGTACATAAACTTAATGACTTGTTCAACTCTTTCAATGAACATTTAACGATATTATAAGTCTCGAAAAAACAGCCGGGGTATTGATCGCACTTAAATTTGGATTGAAAGTTGTTATTATAGAAATTATTTGTTTTCAGCTACTTTATTGTTCATCAAAAAAACTAACTTTAAGACATTTCATTAAAAATACGCAGTTAAACTGATTAAAAGCCTTTGTTAAATAGTACCAATATGCATAAACAAAACTGAATGGACCCATTTTTATGTTTGTAAATGAATATAAATAATAAATACAATATTATTATTATATTTTGTGCATATTTTACTGATTGTTTGATAAAAATAATATGAGTGCATTCCTTGTAATTAAAATATATATAAATATATATCTGTTTGTAAATAAAATAATCATCTCACTTCACACACAAAAAACCAATAATAAAAAATAATATTTGTTATTTTCATTTTAACTTTACCTTTTCGAAGACGAAAGCTTTTCCCCCATGCAATTTATAACTCACTTAAGTATGATTATTAATGACATACGTGGTATATGTTTTCGGTACTTAAAAGATTATGATTTGCAAGCAAGCTATTCACATTTATAGATCCCTTGGGCTTAAGCTGAGTACATGACAACTTTTACCCATTTGACAACAATTTCACTGGTGTTGCATGTCGATCATGGAGACACTTGCAAGGTGGACAAATGCCGACATTGGCCGTTCCCTGGATTATTCCACACATACCGTCATTCTCCTCCTCCTTACCCGCCACATCCCCCAGCAAAACTGGCATTTGCCAATTTGAGCATGCAAAAATGATTTTATTGTTGTCAGAAAGTCGATGCAGGCACACTGGGAAAACTCCTCGTCCACAGCCAGTACGTCATGTCCATGTCCAAAAGGCGGCCCCAGGCGATCTCTGGTGCAGTTTTGGGCCAAATATTAGCACACAATTCGATTTTGCATGCCGTGTAGTAAATTTTTACGAGTGCAAGTGGCGAGTTTTCCTTCATGGCTCTCCATTTGGAGCCGGGCCAGCATCTCCTGGCTTTTATCTGGCCATGACCATAGCCAGCTGCACTTTTCGCTTTCACCTGTTTGCCGCAGTTATGTAAAATCTACTGTCAAATTAATGGTGATTTATATGTGGGCCATAATGTGCGCTTTATATATATGGTCAAATGTGTTGTGGCCTTAAGTTGTTTGAGTTTCTTAGCTATAGTTAATGTATGGTAACAACGGGATGCAAAGACTTAAAATGACAGTCCAGTTGCTTAACCGAATAGTCGAGGGAAATAAAAACTTTGGGCTTTAGACGTACCCTGCGACTGGGGAAGAAAAACTCAATATACTTGTTTAACGATTCCAGTTAAGGATCATTGGAAAACGGTGAAGATTTTGAACGTTGTAACGATAAATCAAAATCGAAACCTCCCACAGTTTTCGCTAAATATACAAAAAAAAAGGAAAGCAGAATAATGGAATAACATAAATCTTAAAAGAAGTATAAGTCGGTGAGAGTATATTAACCGAGAAACGCTGTTTTTATATAAACCTTAATTGTTATTATATTCTTACCTTAAACAACCGGGAGTAAATTTCTAAAAATGACGAAACTAAAATTTTTGCTATAAAGTCACAGTGAAGAGACACCCTTGTTATATAGAAGATATAGAGATCTGAACAAGTTAAAATTTACTTCAATGACTATGATGATCAATCGCTGAGAAAGCTGGGAACTTTTCCTAAGAATCTAAGGCGAGAGTGATAAATGCCATTTGCCAGCCATCGGTCCCACACAAATTAATGGTTGGCTGGGGAAAACTTTGAATTGAACACAGCTTTTGTTTTAGGGTAACCCTATTAGATCTCAGTCGCTCTCCCCTGCTCGGCCCGGCCGAGACTTTCAGCTAAAAGCATTTATCCATACACATAACATGACGGGAAATTTGTTTTTATTGTTGTTGTTGTTGTAGTTTTTGGAGTTGTTGTAGTTCTTGTAGTTGTTGTAGTCGTTGTAGTTGTTGTAGTCGTAGTTGTTGGTGCGGGCTTACATATTGTCGAAAAATCTGAAAAGCCCATTACAAAGTAACTTCGCTTTCACTAGCAAAGCACATTCCCAGAATTGCGCGATCTGGGCCCGGCCAAGAGCGATTCAGCGGCCTCCCTGTCGCGCCTGAAGTCCTCTGCAGTGGGCGTGTAGTATGCATTGCAACTGTTTGTCTTAACGTTATCCAGCTTGTATTGATTCAGTAGAAAGGATGTCTCCGACTTGCGTACGCACGTCATGTTAATCCAATGTAGACTCCGAGTATAAATTTCGAACTTTGTATCGTGTGCTTCGTCGGTCTTTTTTGTGGGAATCGAGAGTAAACTGTCAGAGCTGCAGCTAAATGGGCGTCGTCTCGAAGGCTTATGGCACAATAATTTCTTGGAGTCTGTAGTATTGACGGTGTCCTCGTCCTGCTCGGTTTCGCTGCTGCTACTATCCGAGTTTTCCATTTCGCTATCCTTGAGTTGTTTAATTGAATGCAGCACTTTCCTAATTTTATCCATTTTGTTTGTCGCCTCAACTGGGCTACTGTACCGCTCAAGGGGTTTTGCAGCATAGAGCACTTCCAATGGTTGATTCGACTCCGCTTTCGGCTCTTCACGCTTATTGCCTTCTCTCTCTGCAAGCCATCGCCTCCATCCGCCATCATTCGCGGATGTTGAACTGCTTTCAGTACTCTTATCCCATTTCTCCAGTCTTCTTAATTTTTGTTTGTGGTTAAGACTTAAACCGGCGTAGCAGTGATCCTCGGACTCGATTGAATGATCGCCATGTGGCGTTTGATACTCAAGACCCTCGTTATCCAACATATCCTGAATAAGTTCCGCTGTTAATGGTATAAGACGCTGATTGTAGTTGCGAGTTTGTTCACTCGGTATCATAACACTGTAATTTTGATTTGTGGTAAAATTTAGATTCGAAAATAACCAAATAGCTAGACAGGACCTTAGTAAAATTGCTTGTGTTTGTCGCCTAGACTGAAATGTGAATGAATGAATTGCTTTACAACTTTTCTACTCTAAACATTTTTGACATTGATATCAAAGCCAATTATGTTTCGATTTTTTTTAATGTATTGTTCAGGTGCCATGTTTATGCCCAAATCATTTTTGGCCACTAAACATAGACGTTTTGCAATCAAGCAACTATGGATTTGTGTATTAATACTACACATCACACACTACAGGGTATCTCGTTTTAGTGGTTCTTGTACTTCTATAGGCATAAGCCATATAATAAAACTGTTCGCACTTCTCCAAAATATGATTAAAGAACTGGTGTTCATTGAAAACTCTTTCAAAATTATATTGTTAACATTGCACAAAGTAACGAGTATTTAGAAATACCAAAAATATCTATCTATGATATCTAGGTTTTTTGAAGTATGATTATTCTGAAAACGTTTTTATGGTGCATGTCGCTGAGAGTCGGTTGCATTTTGCTTGGTTACTTTCTCATTCTGTTCGGTTTTGGCAATGTGTACGTTGTAATATTGGAATATGGACACCTTTGTCTAAACATGGTCATAATATTGTTGTTGCACTGCCAGGCAAGTATAATTTCTGGAGTTTTGCTCTTGGCCGTTGCTCATAATGTAAGTATGTTCAAATCGGGTGCAAACACACAATTTCAATAATTTCTTGACAGCGAGAATCTCTTAATTTCTTACTGCCTGTACAAATAGTTGTGAAGCTTTTAAGTTTGTTATTCGAATTGTTCTTTTACCTGATGATGGCCGCCTCTGATATGATAATTGATACGCTGGTCGCATATTCATTTATCTCGATCGGCGGTAAGTTGAAGATTTCGTGTGCCCCAAAGATGCTCTGATTGAGTGATTGATTGATTGGCTGCCACAGTGACAATCTATGTGGTGCTTGTGGTTTTCTCGTTCTATCAGGAAACGGACCAATCGTTTTAGGCGCAAATGCAATTCCTGGTTTGGAGGCAGCGCTGCTTATCATGGCTAAAAACGGTAGTTGGTACGGACGACGGACTTAATCACAGCGTGTAGCATTTTGTGCCGTGATTAAACGCAAATTTATTAGGCAAATGTTGCGCAATTGGACACCAGCTTCAGCTTCAGCAACGGCGCATAAATCGTGCGGGGCCAATTGTCACCGGGCTCCAATTCAGGCTCTACCCCCAGCTACAGTTACAGCAACAGCAACAGCAACAGCAATAGCAACAGCCACAGCTCTAGCTCCAGGTTTAGGTTCAGCTTTTGGCTGCGGCTTTGGCTTAATTATCGCCGCACCGTTGCGCTACATGCGTGCTAATTGAGTGCGGCCAGTGACCAACTGACCAACTGAGCTGGACATGGATGTGGACGTGGACGTCGACGTCGACGTGGACGCCACGTCCTGCTATGATAACAACAACGCGACGACAAACGCACGCTGTGCCAAAATGAAAATTATGTTGCAATCCTCAATGCTCAGCGCTCAGTGCTTGGTGTGATCGGTGCTCAAGTGGCCGTTGCCTGGTCACTGATCACTGATCGGGGGGCTTAATTAATTTCGTTGATTAATTGAAAGTGCGCCTTGACTTGCTTTTTGTTGTTGATGTTGTTGCTCTTGCTCTTATCTTGTGGGCACTCGGCTCCTTCGCGCTGGCAGTGCAAAGTTGAAGGCAAATGTGAAAAATGTGCGCAACGGATACGTTTCGGGCCGTTTCGGTAGTATGTTGAGGGCGTTGCCATCGGCCCAACCCTTCGGTCCATTACTCTTAACCGACCGATTCGATTATTGCCAAAGTTATGACTGACCGCAGGGTAAGGGCAACAACTGCAACTGCAGTTTCAGTAACAATTACAATTACATTTCGAGTGCATTCAATAAATTCGCTTTTGGCATACGCTTTACTTACAGTTACCTAATTGGCTATATACATACATTTATAAAGTGGTCATAAAAATAAACGTGTAGTTGGTAAGCTGCACATAAATCTTGCAGTCATATTTGAAAATTTACATTTTTGTGTAATATATGCAATTTTAATTGTTAAAGGAGTGAGAGAGACAGGCTGTCTCCTTTTCTGTCCCCCTATTTGTCTCGTGGCCTATACATATATTTATTAAATAGTTAAAGTTAATTTATATTAATCAAAATAGTTTGTTCTAACCAAACCATTTTAGCATTCTTTTAAATATGTTTCGGTTTAAGTTTAGGCTTAGCTGCTAACCTTTAAGAAATGTTAGTTAACTTGGAAGAATTTACTCACTCTGTCTTAAATAACTACTAAATTATTCCACAACAGTAGAACTTGCTATTTCTTGAACCTCTTAACTTGTTCATTTATCATCAGTCGATGCCAATACCAATAATTAAGGGGCATTTAATTTACTTTTGTTCCACTCATGGGGCAAGTCGCTGATTAATTAGCCAAAGTTAAAGCTGCAACTCACGCGAGTTTATTTATTTGTTATAACGGTCTAAGAAATGGCCCAAGCCGATTGTTGTTGCGCTTTACGTGACATTTGCAATCAGAGCAGGAGCCGCAGAGGCAGGAGCCACGCACTGGTGGCAAGTGAATGGCGCAAGTAGCGACAGGTAGCCCCCAATGACAACGGCGACTTCAACTGCAACTTCGAGCCAATTTGAACAGCATGCAACGTAGGTGGCACTTGGACACATTTTTGAAATGCGCGCCCGTTGGCCAATTGTGAAACTTGGCCAATTGACTAACTGGCCAAGTGTCAAACTTGCCAAATTGAAAACGAAGTTACGATGCGGCTGCCGATTTGTTTATGCACCCTGCACAAGCATTTCTGATTGCATATATTTATACTCTTACGCTGGACATTCATGTTTTGTCAAACACCACGAATTTTCGATCTCATGGGACCCACTTTATTTAAATTTATAATCCGAAAATCGGTCTGATTAAATGCCGACTATTATTTTTATTTTATTTAGTTTTGAGGATTTTCTTAAATTATTTATTTTTAATTCAGACAGTATACCATTTCGCTAAGATAGCTGGAAAATTAGAATCGAATAACGAGAATATTATGTATTTATGATTATTATGCTACTATCTTTTCATATCAATTATTTGAAAATTTTGTTATAAAATAAACAAACGTTTGTCATAATTTAAGTTTTAGTTACTGTAATATTCATAATGTAGCTAAATTGATTATGGTTTTAGTAGAGCACCATATATAACACCGTAAACACAAAGACATTTATTGTTATTACCAACATTATTTTAGTCTAGGGATTCGATCCCGAATCCTCGTTGTTGATTAATATTAATTTTAAAAGTATTTGATTAGAATATCAAATATATTATCAATACAATTTATATGTCTGTAAGCGTATTTAAACTTCGGACCTACGAATATAGCTCTTCCTGCTTGTATTTTTTGTATTATTTGTATTTTTTTGTATTTTTAATTTAATGAAATATTACGCGCACGTGTCAACAGAGCGATAAAATTTATTTACGCAGCACTGCGGGTCAAGTGAAAGCACATTTTGTTGGCATCTCGGGAATTCAGACGCTGTGCAGACCTTCAAATTGAATTTACGCCGGCGCTGGGCCGCGGCTGCAGCTACAGCGGCGAGAGCTTCGGGTTCGGTTTTGGGGATCAGTGCCAAAAAATTGAAATCGAAATCGAAATGTAAACCTGACTGCCATAAAAATGGGCGTAGGGCAGCCGTTCTGACACGCGGCCATATTTTAAATGTCAACAGGCGGCGGTACCGTTGGCCCCGTACCGCCCGCGAACTAACCGAAGATCTCGGAACTCGGCAGCAGCCACGACAGCAACAACCGCCAAGGATGCTACTCCACACCGTAGTCGCCTTGTCCGAGCGCATCAAAAATTCAATAAAATACCATTAAATTACAAAATGAAGACAATTCATTTTTTTTACGTGTTTGCTTTTTACGTTTTTGTTTTTCGTACGGATTGCTCTCGGCTCTGGGGCAGGTCTGTTTTGGAAGATCGGGTTCTGTGTTGGGTTTATTATGCGCTGCATTTTGTATCTTTAAGCAGCAGCATTTAATGTCGCTTTGCAGTTATAAGCAATAAAATATGAAAATCTGCGCTTATAAATGTTGAAAACGACATTTATCGTAATATTTTATGAAATCAGTGAATATTCGGTAAATGGTTGCAACAACAACAATAACAACAACAACAACGAAATGCGTAGACAATGCAACATTGTTATTAAAGTACCCGAAAAATTGACTTGCAATTGCATTTTGTTTATGAGTTGATTTTCTTGGGCAAATGATTTATGATAATAGATGGTCATACATCTGTAATGATGGACTAGTTTGTGCCAAATAACGTCAAGTTGATGGCTTCACAAGGTCAATGATGTTTGTAGACGCCAGAACACTAAGCACTTAAAATTGTCGTCGACTTTTTACTAAACCAAACTTTCTTAGATCTTCCAACTTGCTTGTAAGGCTCTTTAAATTATATGGTTTTTGAATATCTGACACTGACAAAATCCAAGATATAAAAAAGATATGAATTAACGTTAAAAACAAACTAATAGCCTACTCAGGTCGGTTATAAATCAATAATATTATGAGTTATGACTTAATTACATACATATATGTAGATAGATACATTTATGTATATTAGTTATCGATTTTGTTTAAAATATATTTGGAATAAATGACATTTGTATATAAAACAGATAAAAGTATGTTTCAAACAAATGACAGTTATAAGAAAAAAATTTTAAGTAAAAATAAAAATTAACTTATGTTGATCATGCAAGAAATGTTATAATAGTTAGGATTAACTAAAAGTATGATTCCCTCTGTCTGTCATTTAATAAAGCTGGGTTTAGGTGCATGTATAATTAAGTAAAAAGATCGGTTCTTACTTCGAATTGAAACATTGCATTATGAGGATTTATTTCGGAAATTGTATAGAGAAAAGCCCACGATATTTATGTGAAACAGAGATAAAATAAAGACTATATTGTATTTCTTGCTTGGCTCATAATTACTTAGTTTATTTATATTTTGCAAGATTGTATAGGAGTCGTATACGCAAAAGATATAGTGACTAATGACTTTTACGACTCGTTCGTATATACAAATTTTCCACTTCATCAGTACAAAGTATTTAGGAGTACGTACCTGATACACTCCAAGGGCCTTGTAAGAACTTTCTGGCTGGGTTCTAAGCCCAACGTGGCAAGGCCATCAACGAAATTAGTCAGGGAGCATAAAACAAACGTCTCCACCGCCCACAACAACTACAAGGGATCAACGCCTATTACATATGCATAATTTTTAGTGCTGCGAAAAGCCTCATAAACATGTGGCCATTACGACGCTTCAGCTAATGGCCCGGCAAAGCGTTTCGGGACAAGGCAGACAGACGGGAGGGGATTGGCAGGTGGGCAGCAGCCAGGCAGCCAGGCCTACACAATTCCACAAACTCCTCGTAAAACTCTGCGTCCGACCAACTACTGTGGATGCAAGTGCTCTCTGCTCTGTTGCTCCCGATGCTGGTCATTAGGCCGGCACCAGCTTAAGCTTCAGCTTCAGCTCTCCAGTGACGACGCACACGCAGTTGACTGATGCGCATTGGGGTCATTTGTGTCGGCGATGGGGCGTCACTTTGAGGCCGGGGCTAATTTCCATAATGTTCGCCTGGCACTAGAACAGTTCATTCACTCTGCAAATATACGACCGAGAGAGAGAGACACGAGTAATTTTGGAGCTGGTAATCTTGGGAGCTCGTGTGAGTACCAAACAGCTTAAGTGAATGCCGGGGCTTAACACCTACCGACCAGCAGGTAAGTTTTGTGTCCAGGCCCGGCATCTTCGCTTCACTTGTTGGCAATGGCAATTTAATGGCTCGGCAATTGCTGACCCGTCGCTGTCCACAAAGTGGCCGTTGGCTCTCGTTGCACTTGGACTCTGATAACTGGAACTCGGAAGACACTGGCACCGCACTTGGCGGCCCAACTCAGCGCGGATCGGCGTTGTCGTTGTCTTTGCCAGCGCAACATGAGTATGATTTATAGTAGTTTACGTGGCCAGGCTCAAGCAGCTTCTGCCCTGCCCGGGCCGAGATGGTAATTCGTGATGTTCGTTAGCTTCGGCTAGCGATGGGCGCGTGTCGTGATTTTCTGATATTGATATGACTGCGTCGTGCCCTTATTCCGACAAATTAATCCATAACGAATGACACGAGCTTAACTTGGTCCTTAAACCTGCAGGTAACCAGTGTTGAATAAAGAAAAAAGTTTAAATTGCCATGTTTCTAACTGCCACCATCCAATAAAACGGCAAGAATCGATTAGCGATACAAAACTGATCAACACTTCAAAAATTCTGATTGTTTTAACTGATTTTTAAGATGGTCACAGTAAAATGAATTTTTTTCAAAAATGAGCTTTAAAATTTCAGTTTTTTATAAGCTAAATATCCTCAATTTTCAATACGTCAAAGGTGACTCTGTTTTAAAAGTTTAAACGTTCAAAATATCTACTTTTGCTTTAGTTTCTCAGATCTTTAAAAATAAAGAAATCTCGTTATGTTATTTTTTGTAGTGATAATCCCTCTATGGTTTGCCATCTCCAACGGAGTCTGTTATCTGTCCCTCTTTATGTGTATCATTTTTCATGCCTGCGGCATGGATTTAGCATTATTGTATTTTATATTATTTGTGCTTAATTTGCCGTACGGCCTGCACCTGATTTCCTGAATGTTTTGACTTTGCACTGCAAGAAAAAAGTCTGATTGAGAGAGGGAGAGAGAGAGAGAGCAGGCCTAGATTATGGCTAGCCAGTTGCACGCTGTTCTTGGCTCTGCCGCCGGGCAGCGTCTGCTCCTGCGCCTGCTCTCCTCGTGCTCGCAGACAAGTTCGTTAATTTGACGCTCGCACCTCGTTCGCATAAATTTGCCGAGTGCTGGGAGGGGGCTGGGTGTTCGTCTGTCGGGCTCGGTGGGCAGTGGCTGGTGTTGCCTGGTGCCTGGGCTATTAGCGCACAATGGCAACGCCTGCGCCGCCCACTCCACGGCGGTGCCGCCACTTTGCTCCAGCTCTCAGTTTATGGTCATGCGGCGTTCCTTTTGTCAATTTCCAGACATTTGCCTTTAAGTGCAGCCACAAAGCGGCTGGCCCGAGATTTATGTTGTGCTGTTGTCATTTTAAGTTAATGGCTTGTAATTCTCTCTCTCTCGCTCTCTCTCTTTGTGCGCGGGGCTTTCATAACTCTTTGCATAACATGAGGATCGTTGCTTGGCGTTGCCAATTGGCGGCAACTGCAGGTGAATTTGCGCCTGGGCAGCTAGTTAGATTTATGATTTGACTTTTAAATTGGTTTATGGCAATTTCCGCAGCACCCACACGCACACATACACGCACACACACACACGCACTTTTTGCATTATCGCAATCGTTCGCATAAGCAACAAAGCTATCGACACTATCGACACTGCCTATCGATCGAATTGGCCGCCGATTGACCAGCACTGTGCGCCAAAAGTTTGACATTGACAGCACTGTCAGGCGCTTGTCAATTGTTGAAAAAATTCCTTAGCTGCAATCAAATCATCTGTTTTTTATTTGGACAATTTTCGTTTGTGTTTCGTTCGTTCAACAAAATGAAGCGTCACAATGCGAAGGCGATTGCGGCGGCTGTTGCCATTGCCGCGGCCGCTGCAGCGTCCGCTGAGGGTAAAAAGAAAACGGAGTCCAAACAGAATCTCAACTCTTCGGCGCTCTACGTCGATGTGGTGAAGAACATGTCCAAGCCGGATTCGTCGCCGCCCACCACGCCGCCGCCGCCCAAGTTTACCATATTGCGCGAGGACTTCCCAGCCCTGCCCGGCACCAACGATGATCTGCGCGGCGGCAGTGCAGCCGTGCCGGATGATTGGACCGCGATGATAAGCGACGACGACGATGACGATGACGACGAGGACGACGACGATGATGATGAGGAGGATGAGGTACTGGAGCCGCCGACGCCCGACAGTGTCAGCGAGCAGGCCATATCCGTGCTGGACCCGGAGCCCGTGCCCGACCTGCTCGTGGAGCTGGAAAGCAGCAGCAGCAGCAGCAACGGCGGCAAAACCAATTCCTACTCCAGCGAGCCCGAAACGCTCGACGTCGACAACGACAACGAGGTGCCAGCGGTGGCGCTGGTCGCCGCCACCACCGATTACAAGAGCAGCCCCACCGAGCTTTTCTCGCCGGACAGCGACATATACCAGACGAGCTACTACGAGCGCCCCAGCAGCAGCATCTTCGATAAGCAGTTCCTGGCCACCGGCGTGGGTCAACGCGCCTGGAAGCGACAGACGACCAGCGAGACGGTGCCCAACATCGGGCCGCCGCCCGGTTTCGAGCACATCAAGTTCTATGGTCGATTGCGCACCAATCGCATGGGCGTGCCGCTGGGCGGCGTCACCTTTGATGTGTCACCGCCGAAGGCCAACACACGCTCCTGGGACAGATCGAGCAGCAGCATGGAGGGGGCGTACGGCTTGGCCGGATTGGCGGGCAATTTGGAGGCGGCACAGCAGAAACCGCAGTTCTTGTCGCAGATCTTCGGCCACGAGGCGGTGGGTCTCAATGTGGACGCGCATTGCTGTGCCTGCGAGGCGAACAAGTTGCACGCTTGCTTTGCCGGCCCGCTGCAGGGCGGACGCTGTGCACCCCACGAGGTCAACTATGATGTACCGCTGCACTATCGGCGCGCTGGCGGGCAGGATCTGCCGCAGCCCAAGATCGATCAGATGGAGGTGGAGCTGTTGTTCTTCTTCTTCTATACGTATCCCGGCGATATGATGCAAATGCTGGCGGCTGCGGAGCTGGCGGAACGCGGCTGGCGTTTTCACATTTACGAACGCCTCTGGATCCGACGTCAGGCGGACAATCCAAACTACGTTATTGGTAGCTACCAGGAATCCGGCGAATACAACTACTTCAACATGGTGCACTGGAAGATCCTGGCGCGTCACTTTGATCTGTTGCCCGAGCAACTGGAGCGCACCATCACAAAGGCCGAGCTGCGCGAGCAATATGGCTACCACCCGCAGATGAGGTGGGTAATCGCGATTATCGACAGCCACGCCCACTCACCACTCCTACTTCCCACTTCCCTCTCATTTCATTTCTCTTCCTCCCACGACAGCTTTTTCTGAGGCGGGCACCAAATGAGCTTTGCTTTGGCGCGGCGATAAAAACTCATTCTAGTCGATGTGTAGCTACTACGGGACTTATTGTTAAAACAAGTTATCTATTCTATAGGATGTTACAATATATGTATTTTCAAATATGTACATGTGTTTTGAAAGCGGACAACACCAGTCGGGAGTTCCCGTCGATGAGAAACTTTGTGCTCACGACAAAATACATTTGCATAGATTATCTTAAGCAGCCTCCATATTTAATATATTTCCGTTCCAATAGGATTAAAACTACTTATACCGAATATCATTATCATTAATTTTTGTATACTCGTTCCCGAAGAGGAAAGAGTATATTGGGTTTGTGCAATGTATGGACGTTATTAAAGCTAGACTTTAAATTTGAGATATATACTCGTGTATTTCCACGATATTTCTTCCTTAGTTATTATAAAACCCTTTGCAAGAGAATGGAATTTTTAGCTGTTTAAGTTTTATAATCTAATATAGTAACAGAGAATAAAAAAGGATTAGATAGTCTCAAAATAGTTTACAATTTTAATTTTTTTATGTACTTTTTTAAAATAATACACCAACTTGAAATAAAAATTGATTATGTCAGTCCAAAGAGTTCTGCGAAACAATTCCTTGGCTTAGCCAAGGCAGAAGTGAACGTAAACGGTTCTTTGTCGATTATGCTCGGACTTAGCCATCCTTCTTTGGCGGGGTGAACCAACCATTCTTGTCGTGAATGTTCACCATCGACTTGAAGCTCTGCTGGGCACGTGCCAGAGTGTAGTGGGCCTGGGAGAGTTTCTTGCTGGCTGAGAACTGAACGCGTGCCTTGCCCTTGACCAGCGTGGCGATTATTTGCATGATCAGCGCCTCGACAGTGTAGGCGGAGCTCCAGCCATGGTGGGTCAGCAGCTCCATGCAAATGGCGCCACCGATTAGCACATAGCCGCCAGAGATGATTGGATGCACGACACGAACGAATGGCGGCTCGAATGGATACGTGCTCCTGAACAGTACACTCAGTTGGATGCTGCCTTTGCCCTCCTTTTCCTTGAGCTGCTGCAGATCTTTGTGCAGCTGACTGTCCGAGTCGACAGTGTTCAGGTTAATGTTCCACTCGTAAATGGAGTCGTTGACCAGTTCAATGGAGTACATTTTCTGTTTGAATGTATCGGATCGATAAATATCGCGCAGCTCTTTCATCAAACGATCGGTGGCCTGCACGGACCCGGCCACGGTTCCCTTCAAATATTCCTGTCTCTGATATTGACGCAACTTCTTCAGAGTCGCCAAACTCTCCTGATCTATGCCATCATTGGGGTTTGTTACCTCCAAGTTCTCCATGGCAAATGTTAAATTATCGTCACACTCTGCCTCCGGCTCGCTTTCGAAGATGTCTTCCGTATGTTCGTCGTTTAACTCCTTCTCCTCGGAGTCGGAATAGCTATTCTCCAGATAGACGCTCGGATGCTGCGTTTCCACTGGCAGCGTCAAGTTCTCGATTTCGCTGGGCAGCGAAACGTTGTGAATGCGACACAGCTCGCGTAGCAGTAACCCAACCTGAATGATCACATGATTCTCCCGCTCATCCGTGTTGCTCAGCATTTGCACGGCACTCACGACGCTCGCCTCCTCGCTTTCCGCAAACCAAACTGGCGGCGTGGCCGGATACGTCTCCGTGATGTGCGCATGGATGTCGTGGTGTCCGCCATTCCTGTCGATGAACTTGCAGAAAAGCTCGTCCACGTTGGCGCTGAGTATCTGAAAGCGTTTGTGATTCTGCGGAAACAATTTCTCCAGTGTCTGGATCTCGCGCTTTAGTGCGTAGAGGCAGGCCATGTCCATTTTTTAAGGCAGTTGTCGCATCCAAAGCCGTTTTTTTGGAAAGCAGCAGCTGTGTTCTCTATTTCTATTTTTTCCACTATTGATGCAACTAACTAAATTGTTGTGTGTGTGTGCGATTTGTGCTGATTAGATTGTACAACTATCGATAACAAGGCATTGAATAATAATCAACGGTTAGACAGTGTTGGTAAATGAAATAAAGCGGAATTTTGCTGCCCAATTTGATAGCCTGTCACAATCGGTTTTTGAAACTTCTGATACCAGACAGCACAGGTCCATTTGACATTGAAATTATATGCACATCCTAACTGTAGAATAACTGCCTTTTTTAGGGCACATAACATACAGAAATTGGTCAAAAAGAAAGTTTAGTAAAAATATTTCCATTTCGAATTCGTATTAAGTCGGGCAAGATAAGCATAATTAAAAGTGTTTGACTTTGGGTAAGTTAATTTCACAATGATCTTGGTTCTTATTCCAGGCTTGTATAGATGTCTTTTTTTTTAAGTGCTCCGTAAAACTAATTGGGTTGATAGTGAGGTGATCTTGCTGTAAATAAAATTGATTAAAAAGAATTTCTAATTAGGGCCGTTGCTTAGGTGAATTTTTCGCATAGAAGGGATTGATTATATAGACAGCTATCTTATAGGACTTCTTCTCTTCAGATATTATCCTTAAAAAAAACTTTGTTTTTGGGAAGCCTTTGAACTGACCAAATGTGGGTAGGGAAATAGCTTTCCGGAGAAGGCTTAGAAACTACAACCTCGTCTCCTCCCATATGTTGGCAGTGTTATTCTTCTTTTTTTTTTAATTTTATAATTTCTTGAGACTTTCAGCTCTTAAGTGATTATTTGTAGTGTGTTGACACTTGCTATGTCGACTGCTTATAATAAATAAATACACAAACAAATCCTGCCCTTGCCTCTTCTGCCTTCAATAGACACCCATTTTTACCCATCCAACCAGCGCCATTTTAAGAGCTTTCTGTTATTTGGGTTTTGTTCCATTTTCAGCTGTGAACTGTAAACGAGAACCGACACTGGCCGGTGGCCACACCTTTCAGCCAAGTGTGTGTGTGTATATGTGTGTGTCCAACAGACAAATCCACATGCCACGCGCTCCTCCGGCAACTGCTCGAAATGCCAGCGCAACCACTGTGGCCAAGCCTCGAACCACAGTAAAAAGCGGCTCATTAGCAAAATGGAGCAGTCGAGCTGGCGGCGGCGGCACCGCTGACCAAACGAGTGAGCGACCACACGATCTGTTGGCCAAGTGTCGCTTAGCCCGCTAATTGCCACGTAAATTTGCAACCATTTTTGGCAGCTCATTAAATTTATTATTAAAACAAAACGCTGGCCGAACTTAATTGCCATCAAATTGACATGCGAGACGACAGCACCCGCCGTAGAGCCGAGCCGTAGACCAGGCCGGGCCTGGCTCATGCGTATTAATTGCCATGGAGACTTCATAATTTCATGTGGAAAAATGTGAACGTTAGGCGTGCACAACAACAACAGCAACAACAACAACAGCGACGGCAACAGCAACAACAAGCCGAAACTGTAATTTAAGCACAAGACTTTTCAACTGAAAAGTGCATGGGGCCGCGAGTTGGAGGCTCTGTCCAGTTGGTGGTTTATTTATGGCACAGCGAAGTTTGATTGAAATGTGTTGTCTGTGAAATTGACAACTGGGTGAGATTTGCACGGCTGCCGCTGCAGTGGGGGCCCCCAATTAAGCATGAATCATGCCCCATGCCTCATGCCCAGGGAGTTGCGCAATTTTCCAGCGCTCTGATTAATATAAGCCGCCCGCGCATGGACGTAACCTCAACCAGGCATTAACCCCGCATAACATAACCTCACAGCACACGCATGCGCGACGACAATTACCGTTACAATGGCCAACTCTCCGCTGCGATGTTGCAGTTGTTGTTGTCAACACGCTCGTAACTTGCAATCAACTTAAGATGACAGTGAAAATGAAGCATTGACGCCTCGCACGTACCACGGAGGATGCGGATACAAGTTGCAAGTTGCAGTTGCACACACCTAGCAAAGGCCAGTGGGCAGGCTGGCAGCCTGGCAGGCTGAACGGCGAATCTCACCTGGGAAAGGTGTTGGGCAATCAGGTTTTCTGGTTTCGGTGCGAGTGGGTACCAAATTAGACACATTTTATTATTAAAATCCACTTGTGTTGAAATAAAACACGACTTTCTGTGTCGCATATAATGAAAATATATGGCAACTTAATACCTGAATTTATTTATAACCCATGCGCAGGCCAGGCCAAGCCGCTCCACAGCCACCGACGAGGAGAGCCTGGCAACAAGTTTCATTGCGATTGGCTGCACTGTGGCTGAAAGGCGCCAAAGGGCAACGCTTAGTATGTTAATAATTAGAGATGGACATGAGTCGTGTTTGCCTGTGCCGTAAATGCGATTCGTGCGTGTGCAAGTGTTGGGGAAGACCTGAAAAGCAGGGTAAATATATTAGAATTATTTTTGAAATATTTTATTTAATTTGTATAGCATTTTATTAAGTCCTTTTTTAAAAATACAATTCATAATAAATGATAGAAAACCTTAGAGATTTGCAAGATTAATGAAGTTAATCTTGTTTATATCAAAGTTGATCTTTATTGTGCCCACAAAACTTCACTTGACAACAGGCCGAAAGAAACTGTGTACAACAAATGAGAATTGCAAGCGCATTTGCGAGATCAACGAACGTTGACATCAAGGATTTTGTCATAGCACGAACACTGATCGCTTTCATTGAAGTCTCGTCTACGCTCTTTGCATATCAATTATCCGCTCGACATGATGCTAATTGGCAGCTTCTTCCTTTTTGCCGAAGCAGCCAAAAATTTGTAATGTTAATTACTCTCTTGCGAACTCAGTGATCTCTAAAAGCGATTTGCATGCGAAAGATCGTGTCAGGTATATTTCGATTTCGGCTGGCTATTTCTTTACTTATTTTAGTGATATTTGCTTCTTGTTGTATTTTATTTAATTTTATTTTTTTTCGGTGGCATCGCCGGCATCTCTCAGAGAGTTCGTTGTATCATTCATTGGCGTCGTCTGAGTGTCTGGCGTGGCGACTGCGGCTGCGCCGGCGACAGCGACAGCGACGGCGACGTCGACGACGTCGACTGAGCGGCAGCGGCAGCTGCGTTATGCCATAGATGATCGTCGGCAGAGGCTGATCGACGAGAGTTCAAAGACACAACGGTACATTCAACCTGGACAAACGACAAGGCCACATTGACCACGATACGGTCCACACACCACACACACCCACGTGGGGCAAGTCAATGGCCTGGCCGCTGGACGAGGGTTGATTGAACCTGGAGCGTAAGCAGAAGCTCAGGCGCAAGCTGATGCTGTGGCAGCGACTGGGGCTGGGGCTGGGGCTGCCTGCCCCAACAAACGGCAAATTGCAACCGAATCGAACAGTATATACGAACTATGAGCGCGATTTGCAATTCAGCAGTAGAACAATGGGATCTGCCGCTGGATCTGCCTCTGGTCATAGCATCCGCATCAGTAACTCGTCTTCCCGTAACAATTTCCTTACTTATGCAGAATGTTTAACGGTGGTTCCATCGCCCCCTGAAGCATCGCCACCACCTCCACAACAACAACAACAACAGCAACAACCACTGGCCACTGAACCGTCAAAGCAAAGCAAAGCAAATCGAGCAACAAAATGTAGGTGGTATGCATTTTAAAGCAGTGAAAGTGCAAGAACCAAACATATACCCCGTTCATTGTGCCCGTTCGGCCAACAGATCCGCTTTTATAATTGCAAAACTTGAATGCAGTTTTTACTTTACTCTATATAGACCTCATACCTCGTCATACAACATATACGTACGAATACATATCTGCCAACTGCGTATGCCTTATCTAAGCTCTTTTCAAATACGCGCCAAATTTGTCAAAACAAAATTTGAATTGAATTTGTCATGGCAACGGCATGCACCCATCTAACCCCACATATGTGGATATATTCCACCACCCAAGGCGCCCCGCCCGCTGTAGATTATGTAAGTGGCATTAGCATAAATGTGATTGATCCCACAGTTTGTGTATTATTTGATTTTTATTGATTTACGAATGAAATGCAAAAATGCAGTTGCATTTGTTGTCGAAATGCTGTTGTTGTTGTTGTTATTATTGTTGCTGTTATGAGTGTTGCTGCACCGAATTGGCTAAGCCCCAGTGGCTCAATGGCTACCCTACAATGGTTATCAACGTGCATTTACACACAGTTGCGGTTAATCAATGACATGCAGTAGGAAATTTAATTTCCCATAGCTCCCCATCTGCAAAACTGACCCGGCGGGTATTGGCTCGGTCCATAACTCTTCTATGTACGTTTGCCTGTGGCCATTTGCATGGCATGCACATATTAAATAGGCTTTCTGAATATGACAAAATATGCAATTGGCCAGAGCCAAAAACACAGGTGAAATTTGCATGATTATGACAAAAGTTGCATTTGTTTGGCTGCTTTTGCCACTGGAGAGTTCAAAGCTCTTTGAAGGAAATGCAAGCGAGCAGTCGCATTTGCTTCCTAGATCTATGTCTCCATTCAAATTGCATATGATTATAAGTACTACGTAGATTATGCAGAATTTTGTGTGGATTTTGAGCGTGGTTAGGATTTTACTCATAGATGACTTGCGAAATGATAATACAGCACAGTTTTAGGCGCATGCTCTTCAAGTGATGCGCACAATAAGCCGCTAATTCAAATGACATTTTTGTAAATTTGTTGAAAATATCTTTAAAATAGCTACCGACAATCAATCAGTATGAGTGTGATGAATGTACTGTTGTGATATTTAAGCAAAGAAATTCCCGAATTATCAGTATAATTAAGTTATATTAATGAATAATGTATGATAATTTCTGGTGTTGCATTATCTTTCTTTAATATCTCTTTAAAGGTAGTTGTTTTATTTGTTGAGACTATCATATTATTATTCTTACAAATTTTCTTATGTTGAACCGTTTAAACAGTTCAAACTAGGTACAGATTATTTCCTGATCAAGCACTCCTATATGATCTCTAGGGACATAAGTAATATGTGGTACAAGATATTTGCCATTTTATAAAAATGAGTACAGAACTTTTGATTTGCGTTCGATTTTTAGCGTTCGTTTCCTACCTGTCCACTGAGTACATCAAAACATCCACACGCCAGCGTCTTCCCGCTCCGCTCTGCTCTTGAAAGTCTTTAGGTCTGAAAATCATTGAAAGCACGCGTGCCGCCGGCAACACCACGCACGCACTTCTCGCTCTCTTTCTCGCTCTTCCCTCTCCCTCTCTCACTCTCCCATTCTCATTCTGTCCCTCTCTTCTGTTTGCTTTGGCATTCTGCATTCGTGTGCGCTGCTCATTGATCGAAATTGAATTGGACATAAATAAAACAAGATCAATCAATTGATTTATTTTGACATGTTGCAACAGCGCTCGCTCCAGCTCCAGCTACAGCTCCAGCTACAGCATCAAGTCCAACTTCGACGTGGACTGGGACGGCTTTGCCTGCTGCGCCTGTGCCTGCCCTGTCACCGTTACCTGTGGCCTGCGGCTCGTTGCCTGGCGCTTTGCGGCCGGTTTGGACCTCTGATTCTCGGCGGCGCTCGGTGCGCCGTGCGCAGTGGGTCTCATTTGCTTTGTCGCTGGGGAGATTTGCAGTTTTATTTCGGTCTCTGCCTTTTTATCAATTGCATTTGCAACTTGTGCCTATTGTTGCAACGCGATTCGCGTCTGCTGGTGGGCCGGCTTTTATTGCCGGCTTTTATTGCTTGTTCTGCTGCTGCTTTTTTGGACTCTTTTCGCTAATTTGTCGTCACACTTAACGGAGCTGTACGTTAATTAACTTGTTCATTATAAGAGATCGATGTAAATTAAAAAAAAATACAATCAATAATTTTATTTTGCATTTATTTAATGATGAGATAAATAATATATAAAAAGTATAGTAAAATTAAAATTAAAATTAAACTAATTATTTTTAATTTATGCAAAATCTATCTATTTCAATTTTGAAAAGTGTTATTTTTGTCCTCAACTTTATAAGAATTCATAACTTCAGAGAAAATTGTTCATCCTAATTAGGCATGCAAGAACTATTGTAAGCCCGACTTGAGATTTGAATACAAAATATAAAGAATTTTTTTAAATTAAATATTAATATTATTTTATCAGAAAATGAGCAAACATAAATCAATGTGCCACTAAGCCATTGCATCTGGTAACTACTGTAGCAATCTGCAATCCCTCCTTAGAGTATTTATTTCTGATTACTTGTATTATGAATTACGCATGAGCTAGTTGCTCTTGGAGAATCGTATGATTAGCTGGTAAAAAACGGGACGATAACGAACTTAATTGCCTCGCATGTTTTGTTGCACCCACCCACACACGCACACACACACAAACACACACACACACACCAGATAGCAGCAGCCGCCAATTGGAAATAGTTTCTCTAATTCCCAATTCAAAGCCCACCTATGCCAGATTGTAAGTGCGCCCAGACGCTGCCCGAAGAGAGAGAGAGAGAGAGAGAGGGAGAGAGAGAGGGAGAGAGAGAGGGAGAGACCCCAGTGCGACTGCTGAGATTAATTGTCAGCTTTCTATGGCAACTGTTACCTATTTTCCCAATTTCCTCAGCCAGCGTCACGTGTCACAATTAAAGTGTGGCTGCGGAAAGTGGAAATGTGGAAATGTGAAAATGAAGGGCTGCCTGCCAATCCTGGCATGACAGCGTTTTATTTTTAAACTTCCGCTGAAGATACTCTCCGATCGCTGAGAACGCCAAAGAGAAAGTGCATCGCATGGTTAGGGAAAAACTAAACATACATATGATAAATTAACTTAGAAAAGTCACGAGTGTCAGGGCGTGAGTGTAATAGCATGAAGTGTACACATATGTCTAAGCATATAGAGTGGGTTCCATAGCGGTACACACACATACACACATGTACGGTGCTTGGGATGGTTGTGTGTGTGTGGGGGCCTTGATTAATGCACTTGCAAGCCAACTGAGCCGCATGGCACGCCTTTTCAAGCCCACGGCCTGCCTCTAATAAAGTAATTTACTTTACTAAATAGTTGCCGCCAGCGTTTCACCTATGTATTTTGGCCAGGCTTTAACAAGATGTTGGTACACCCTCCGCCACCTTATGCCTCCTCAAACTCTGTCCGTTACGAAATTAGCATTTTAATTGAAATGTCACGCCGGCTTGCCAAGTGCCAAATGCGTTTTGGGCCAAGTCGCTTTTCGGCTTTAGCAGCCACGACACGCACTTTTTCATACATTTTTCTAGGCTCCCTCATTTGTTATTCGGCCTGTCCGCATTGATGTTTTCATTTGAACGCGACTGATGAATGGCATTTCGGCAAATTTGCCAGTTATAACCATTCCAAATTTTTCTAATTGCAGCCGAAATTCGTGTTTTAGCTTCAATTTAATCCATTTGCTTGGGTTGTCTATAGCTGCTTTCAGGCGAATGGTTGGGGACTGTATTGGGGCTTGAAAACTGTCTGCAAAGACGCCAGCCAAAGTGCCGAATGTGAATAGTGGGCATGTATTCATTTGTGTACTCAATTAATCAACATATTCAATAAAAGTCTGTTTTAAATTTATAGTTTAATTAACCATTTTCGAGATAATACAGAAATTGCTTAATATAATCCATGTGAAATATAATCAAAAACAGCAAACCTTAAAGAATTTTAGCTACTCAAGAGTTCAGTTAAGGTGTAAAGTTTAAATCACAGAAACTTTACAATTTAACTTTACAATATATATCATCCCATTGCACTTTTGACAATATGCAAATAAAATAAGGCACACAAATATATGTTAAATATATAATATGCGAGTATTAGTAAACGATATAACCTTAAGACATGACTAAGAGGAAGAGAAATTTCCAACTTACATTTGTCGCATCTGTCAAACATTTGTAGATCAACAAGATCAAAGGCAACAACAGGAGCAGCTGCTCGATTCCAATTAGAAGTGTGCATAGTGAGGACACGAACCTCCCACGCTGATTAGCATTTTCCCAGCACAGACTGAAACTAATACCAATTGATTGGGATTTTCATTAATAAGAATGAATATCAGCAATCCAATTGGGAAAACCAACGAACAGACTCCGACAGTTGTACGGCAATTGGCTGGCTTCATTATCGCGCTGTCGGCGAAAGGTGACAGTCCTGAGAAATAAAATTTCTTCCATTAGTTTTTGTCCTACTGCTCTGCTTCCTGATTTCCCCTGATTTTGCGCCTGTAACATCAGCTCTAATCGCTTTGCATGGCGCATTTCCACACACAAATGTTTCCACTTATGAGCTGCACTTTCCCCCAGAAACGACACCATTTGGTTGCCCATAATTATTAGTTATAAATATAATACAATGCTCACGTGTTAAGGCTAAATCTTTGTGCCCCATGCCAAATGGAATCGGGCGCCCTCCCTACCCTGGCCGTCAACGCTGTGAGTTATGGTCTATGACTACCTCAACCTCGGGCCCCATGCCTATTTCTTTCCGCAGTTTTAATTTTTTTCTTACAGCCTGTACTCGTCGTGTTTTAGAGTCATGATTTCTGGTGTTAATAAATTTGAGCGTTTTATGCATAAATTATTTCTATTGCGTATTTATAATAAGGGGGTTCCATTCAGTCGAGCGGGCATTATATTCGGTAGCTGCAATAGGGTTTGATATTGTCATTATTTATAGCGCTACACGTGTTATGATCGCACCCCAGGGGCCAAAACTATTGATGTAAGGATTACGCGAGGTGAGCTACATTTCAAATTTATGGGCGACAGAGTCGGGAGTGTCAAATGCATTCACAAAGGGTTGTACAAAAAATAAGCTCTGAACACCTTAGATATCTTTCCGTAAGGAGGTTATAATTTAAATTGAACTAGATTTTAATATCCTTGCTAAAAATATATTTTATATATGTATATAAGAGCGTTATTCTGCATGAATTTCGTTTGGCTTGCTGAATGTATGCGAAGTTGTGAGAATGAAACGATCACATAAAAAGTAAAACATCTAATTATATATAGCTTTAGATCATATGATGCCGCACGATCTATGCAGCAGCATCTTTCGCCCCTCTGATTAAAATCGTATTCGTTTCGTATCTATTGATAAACGCCTCGCAGGTTGCACATAAATCTTGCCTAACTGCCAGCCATAAGTTATTTATATATATTGTCAGAATTGGAATGCCTCAAATGCTTATATATTACACAATCGATTAGCTGCGCTAAATGTTCAATAAAAATGAGTTATAAGTAGGTTTCTTTCTTTCCATATATTGGACTTGTGTATGCCACATGCTGCAGCTTGTCGCGTATCCGAATGCCGCCACTCAGAATCCACTTATTATATCCACATTTTCTATACAGTTTTCTCTGCTTATTACATCAAAGATCGTTGCAGGTGAGCCTGTCTATTGTGTTTATGTGTTCATTGTTCCCTCAATGCTATTATCTCCGCATTGTGGGTGAAAGTACTGTAAGTAATCGAGTACGGGTGCTCGTACCCGTACCTAGCAAAAGCTCCTTAGTTTTTACCTATGTCATTAATAACCCATTGCAAATTGTGTTAATTGTTTGACCGCGGAGCGAAACAATTGCAAAATTACATCATCGACATCATCAGGCGCTTGAATGCAAATGTAAGTGCCAAAATAACAGTAAATAAGAATGCTTTCGTCGGGTGTGCTCGATTATGAAAATACCCCCTAACTGTCTTTTAAAAGAGGCGTACCTAAAAGTATTCTAGAAATTTGCCTCTTTCTTAGTACAATTTTGGCATTTGAAACTAAATCATAAATAAAGTATTTCATATTTAGCTTACGAAATTTTTATTTTGTATTTTCATGCATATAAAATAGTACATTTTAGTTTTTTTACTGAGTGAATAAATATAAACTTTTAAGAGTAGGTATGTAGATTTCGTACAACTGTAAGCTACCCTTCCAGCATTTTAATGGCTACAGGGTATACCAACTCAAAACAAACTAAAAATAACCGAAAATGGTCCAAAGCGCAACATCCGCAAAATGACCAAAAAGACGAAAAGGAAAACGAAAACACAAACCGAAATGTAAATTTAAATGTGAAATGTAAATGCAATTGGCAATTGCAGGCGCTCCAAGTGCGTTTAGTGCAACTTTATTTCAATTGCGAAACACAAATACAAATGGCAACGAGAAGAACAGTAGCAGCAACAGTAACAGTTAGTGCAGCAGCAGCAACAACATCAAATGTCCATATTTGCATTATGTGTAGCGGCAAGAAATTCGCATTTTGGCCAATTGCAATTGCAATTGCAATACCAATTCGGTATTTATAGCCTGACATTTGCGCCAACGTGGGCCAAACAAATGGAGGCGACCTGTCCCCGTCCTGTCTTGATCCGTCCCCCTTCGCAGGCTCCCACAGGTCCTCTCCTATCCAGTCCCAATCCGGCTAGTTAACATGTGTTTTTCTATGCCATCTGCACCTGCGCACCGTCCAAATTTACAATTGCTGCCATTTTTGGATGCGCCAAAGATGAAGATGTCGACAGCATTGTTGTTGTTGCTGCTGCTGTTGTTGTCGTTGTGGCTGAAAGTGAAACGTGTAGCTTGTGGGGCCCGTCAATTGGCCAGGCAGTCAGCCAACAAGCTGCCTCCATAAACGTGTGTGTGTGTGTGTGTGTGTGTATAGAGAGCGAGACGAGCTATGCAGGTCAGCGTTCAACGCGCGATTCTTGGAAGCCAGCGACATAACAAGCTGACAAACTGTTGGCCATAAAGCACCAAAGACCAGTTCAACGGCCAACAACAAAAAAGAACAAAACAATCGCAAAAGCTAAATGCGGAAAGCTTAAATACCCTTTTGTAACTAATTAGGACTAGAGGTACTATTCTAGGCATACAAGATATGAGGCGTAATTTTTATTTTTGTTCCCCAATCGAAGGATAAATAAATGTTCTCGGTAGTTCTTGTTTTGCAACTGCTCTCCGTGCCCCATTCGATAGAAATTTTTTTAAATTTTAGTTTCATTTTAGTAGAATTCAATGCTCTTTTTTTTGATCTGATAAAGCATGAACGTCTCTCCTTAAAATCTCGGCATATTATCCTGTTAGATCTTTAATAATAATTATACAAACATTAATTATACAAAATAATACGAAATTTAGTTTTTAAAGTAATTATACAAGTTATTGTAATTAAATATAATTATAATAAATATATCGAAATACTCAGTTTAAGCGCAAATAATATGTAAATAAAAAATGAAACTGTTTTAGTGACTATTATATAGTACAAAATATACACAGTCCTTTTAGATCAAAGACTTCACTCCAGAAATTTACATATCTTCCAGCCAGTTGTCAGTACGACCCGCTTGGCAAAGAGTATTGCTAGCGACACGCACCATTTCAAAGTTCAAAAGGAAACAAGCTGCATGAAGTCAAAGTCGGAATTGAAGACGAAGTCAGAAAGAGAGAAAGAAAAAAGTTAATTTCATTTTACAAGCGTACAAATTAAAAATGCCCAAGTCTGCGCTTTAATTAGTCAAACTCGCGCCAAAGCCCCCAAAAGAGCCAAACAGGCGGCGACGCACGAACCAAACTAAAATAAATGAAACACAAAACACAACCGCAAAGCAACAAAAACTTCAAGTAGGAATCGGAATCGGAATCGGAGTTGATGTTGAAGTCGGAGACCTGGCGACAACTTTGTCTGATTGCCGCGGCAACTTCTTGGTATTGCAGGAGTGGGTAGCTGATGCTAGAGCTGGTGTCGCTGGCGTGCGGCTGCCGGCATTGACTTCCGCTGCAGTTCAGAGCCAAATTAAAAGCCAAGTCCAAGTCCGAAAACTTGGCCACTGGCCAGGCGACACTTGTCAACGTTTTTAGTCTAATTTCGTTCGGCGGCGACGGCGGCGGCGGCGGCGTGCCGTGACTTTGGAAATGAAAATGTTGTCGAGATTTATGCGTCAAGTTTTCTTCAACTGAATCGTCAACGTCTGCCTGCCACTTGCCCCTGTGACACAGACACACTTGAGGTTTTGTTATTTTGGGGCTACATTTTACAACTAAATTTCCAAATAAACTTGCTTTTGGAATTTTTTTTGTTGTTGTTGGTTTTGTTTTTATGATAGGCCTGCGATCTCAATCATAATTCTGTGGAACTTGTAAATGGAGTAACAAGTGGATATCTTAAGCTTCAGCCATGCAATGGAGCTGGCTACTGGGCCAGCTCGTGTTTGTTCTGATTTCTATGGTTTATGGCCAATGGCTTCTATGAATTCCGCTGGCGACTTAGCTCTCTTAGGCCGAAAAATGAGATATTACAGCGTGCGTTTAAATTAATTGCCCGAGATGCGAGCTCAGATACACGAAACGTGACTCAAAACGGGGAGCCACAACCTGACGAAGAGCCACAATGCAGGCTACAAGTGATCACTTTTCAGCGCTGCTGTTGCTTAACCGTTGATAGATGGCGCCACATAAAAAAATTTAGCACAGGCGATTGGCCAATATCTTTTTTTTTATAACTCTTGCATTTTAAATAGGCTTTAAGTGCCAAGTTTGTCAGGTTTATGAACGCAACGGCTTGATTAATAGTTGATTTAACGATTTTTATGTGCTTTTAGCAACTGCCAATAGATGGCGCCACATGGTAATTGGGAGCGCCAAGCACATTACTGAATTACAACCTGTCGCTCTTTAACAAATATATCGTTTTTCACTCTAGCGGCAGTCGTGCAAAGTCTGTTTTCTATGAAATATTTCATTGAATGGAATATACCCATTTTCATATTAAGAAACCCAAACAAACGCCCCGACGGCACTTGCTGTGTGGGCGTTTGCACAACTTTTCCAAATTAATTTTTTTCTACCTTTTTGGCTACCGTTGAAATTCACACGCATTGCGACAAAAAAAAACAATTCCATTCTGAACCAGAAATTCCACGAGCTGCTTTTGTTTGAGCTGGAATAGAAATAATTGTTACGGCTTCATCCATCGAGCCATTGTCCGGAACACCCAAACAGGTAGTAAGTGAAAATTCAGCCTCTTATTGCTACTTTCAGTTTTGTGTGTGTTTTGTTTGGTTTCGTTTTTGTATTTTTCATCTCTTTTTGCGCCCCATTGATTTGCCATTTGAGAAGAAAGACAGCGCCGATTATAACCATATCCATGGCAATCATTTTGGTCTGTGTAAATTGTTTTTTTGTAGTCGTACATCTCTCACTGTGTGTGGCAGAGTGCAAATTGAAATTTCGGCTTAATTTCTGCGGCGGGAAAGCGGATAAAATTTTCGATCGCATTGTGTAGAATGCGCGCTGTGCGTTGGGGTCAAGTGGCGAGCGCACAAGTTTGTTGCTTAAGTCTTTCGTTTTATTTATTTTTATTTTGTTTTTGTGCGCTGTCAGCGAGCTTGTCAGCAAATTTGTTAAACAAACTGAAATGAAATAAAATGAAATGCAATTTTTGTACGTTTCTTTT
This sequence comes from Drosophila robusta, assembly GCA_035043565.1. NCBI lineage: Eukaryota > Metazoa > Arthropoda > Insecta > Diptera > Drosophilidae > Drosophila > Drosophila robusta. The sequence continues at coordinate 1,234,634 of JAWNMW010000583.1, read as the reverse complement.
CTGCTTTTTTGCCGGGCGTTTAATTAGTGGAGCAAGCTTTTCGTTCTGCACAATTAAGGCGATGGTTTGCATTCAGCGAAAAAAACAACAATGTTAAGCAAGAATAAACGTTTTGTTTTTGATGTGCCGACGTGCGAATACTCTTACGAATATACTAACATTTATTCGCATTGATTATGCTTAAATGATTGTCTGATTTACTTCCCAATAAATAAATGGTAAAGCTATCAGATTTTCAATGAATTGATATTTTCATTTATTTGTTGTAATCCTCGTTAGCTGACACCTGATCCAATTCGAATGACAAAGAATATGAATATTCACATTCTCTATGAAATATGTAAAGCATCCTGGTATAAGTTACACATTTCGAAATACCCTTTACGAGGGTATGAAAAAGAAACCGAAAACAACATTTAAAGGCGGCGGCCGCTGTGATTAAATCAAAATGCGTGGACAGGGACAGGCAAGCCAAATCTCTTGTAAGCCATAAACTGCATACTCATATGAGGAAACAGGAGCGGGAGCTGGATAGGAGGAGGAGGAGGAGGCGGCGGCGCAGGCTCTGCTCATGTCATTTAGCGCTTATTGTGTCTGCACGTCTGCTCAGGCCCTGGCCGAGACTCGAGGCTCGTTTAACCTCTGAGTGGGCAGACGCGCCTGTCAACTTTGTGCCGTAAATTAAACCGTAAAAACAACAACAGAGCAACCGCGGCGAGTTTCCAAAAAAATACACACTTATATACATAGGTATATTAAAAATTTCAGTAAATACCGCAACGCACGCTACGTGAAAAATCACAATATTTTCTGTCACGTCATGCTGCGGATGCGCTACGCTCCAATGATCCAATGCTCCAATGATATACGAGTCGTCACTTGTTGACTGACCAAAAATTCATTTCATTTCATTTATTTTTTCCTGCCTCTTTTTCAAGTGTCGTGCGACAAGTGCCGCAATTGAGTCGCCTGTACTTGTCAACGGCATTTGTGTTGCCCCCCACAAGCACATACAACCGAGAGGGTGACGGAGTGGGGGAAAGGGAGGGGGCAGGGGGGAATACGACGTAGTGGCCTGTCACCAAGCCAACCACAGCCATTGTCTCAACGAACAGGTGAAGTTGTTTTTCGGTTTTGAGCAGTGAAATCGAGCGCAAAATTTTGGTTTTGTTTTGATCCCCTCTCGTCTGCCGTTGATTTATGGCCAACAATTTCAGCAATTTCATTTTATATATTTAGGTTTTTTTGTTGTTGAATTTAATGACAACTGCTTTGCATGTCATTTATGGGAAGTTGTTGGCTGTCACATAGCCACTGATAGCAGATAATTTGAATGTACCTCAAGTGTTACTCAGTTGAAAGCTGAGAAAGGCAGATTTATATGATATACTACTGAAAAATGAAAGTATTTGGCAAATAATATAGTTAAACTTCTCTAACTAGTTATTAAAGAGCCATTGATCGGCGATTTGATTGCAGTAGGGCGACTCTTGATAACAAAATAATGACAGCGAAGCTCTATCGAAAAGTATTCCATTCATTTATTGTTAAAATGAAATTTAACTTCAAAACCATTCCTTCTTGTCGATGAAAATATCCGGTGCACATATGTGACTATGATATTCACAAATGTAATAATAATATTATAAACTTATTAAGACCTTAATTTTTAAAGCCTTATATTTAAACAAGTAACGACGTTGCTTTCGGACATAGCCGACTGCGTAATACTCGTTCACAGTACACATAAGTTACTCATTTCGTTTCTCTCGGATCCATAGCTTCTATATTTCAAATTCCCATTACAACATTAAAACCGATTCTGAGGATGTCAAATTTTTTGTCAAAAATCATGCATAAATTTACAAAAATTTTGACATGTAAAGCTCTCTGATCCATAGCTCCCTATTTCAAATTCCCATAACTTTGTCAAATATTAACGATTTTCACGTCTAATGGCATTTTGTTCATGGTTTATCGTCTAGATTGATTCTGCATTTAAAATATGCATTATTGAAAATTAATTTTTCGAATTTTTTGGGGAAAAGCATCCCCCCCTTACTCATTTTGGAAAAATTTTTTTTTTCAAAATTTAGAATCGAATTTCTATTTTTAATCGATTGTGGTGGTCACATTAGTATAAAACAACATAAACGATTCGAGGGGTCAAATTTTTTGTCAAAAATCATGCAAAAATTGACAAAATTTTGACAAGTAAAGCTCTCTGATCATATCCCATATTTCAAACGCCCATAACATTGTCAAATATTAACCGATTTTCACGTCTAATGGCATTTTGTTCATGGTTTATCGTCTAGATTGATTCTGCATTTAAAATATATGCATTATTGAAAATTAATTTTTTTCGAATTTTTGGGGAAAAAAGCATGTACCCCCCCCTTACTCATTTTGGAAAAATTTTTTTTTCAAAATTTAGAATCCGGAATTTCTATTTTTAATCGATTGTGGTGGTCACAATTAGTATAAAAAACAACATTAAAGTCGATTCTGAGGGGGTCAAATTTTTTGTCAAAAATCATGCAAAAATGTACAAAAATTTTGACATGTAAAGCTCTCGGATCCATAGCTCCCATATTTCAAACGCCCATAACTTTGTCAAAACTGAACCGATTTTCACGTCTGATAGCATTTTGTTCATGGTTTATCGCCTAGATTGATTCTGCATTTAAATTATATGCATTCTTGAAAATTAATTTTTTTCGAATTTTTTGAGAAAAAAGCACGTACCCCCCCCCTTACTCATTTTGGAAAAATTTTTTTTTTCAAAATTTAGAATCCGGAATTTCTATTTTTAATCGATTGTGGTGGTCACAATTAGTATAAAAAACAACATTAAAGTCGATTCTGAGGGGGTCAAATTTTTTGTCAAAAATCATGCAAAAATGTACAAAAATTTTGACATGTAAAGCTCTCGGATCCATAGCTCCCATATTTCAAACTCCCATAACTTCGTCAAAACTGAACCGATTTCCATGGTTGATGGCATTTTTTTCATGGTTTATCGTCTAGATTAATTCTGCATTTAAAATATATGCCATATTGAAAATAAATTTTTTTCGAATTTTTTGAGAAAAAAGCATGTACTCCCCCCTTACTCATTTTGGAAAAATTTTTTTTTCAAAATTTAGAATTTGGAATTTCTATTTTTAATCGATTGTGGTGGTCACAATTAGTATAAAAAACAACATTAAAGTCGATTCTGAGGGGTCAAATTTTTTGTCAAAAATCATGCAAAAATTGACAAAAATTTTGACAAGTAAAGCTCTCTGATCCATAAATCCCATATTTCAAACGCCCATAACTTTGTCAAAACTGAACCGATTTTCATGAATGATGGCATATTTTTCTTGGATACTCCTCCATCATTAACCTGGCGTAGCCGTAAAAATTTTACATATTGCAATAAGAATTGTGAATTCATTAATCAAAGATTTCTGAGTTAAAAACACTGTTATTAGTCTTCTTCAATATTTGTACTTTTGATTCTATTGTCTTATATTAGTGCAACTTTCGATTAATTCAAAGCTTTTTTAGGCCATTTTCTAGCCACCTTAAATTTGGTTTCTCTGTCAATTTGTATGCCCTTTGAATAACTGACACCAAGAACAATCAAATTCGTTTTGCTTTTACAATTTTTTCACTTCGATCTGCTTTATAAATAAGCACGAATAAAAATGCGTGGGAACTACAATTTTTTTTGCGTGTGACGAATGAAATTTTATAACAAGAAACACAAAAAAGATGAATGTAAATTGCAGGTAAGAAAAGCTGAAAAACTAATCGCACAAATATAAATGCGAGTTTGACAATAAAAAAGTTGTATTTTTATTATTATTTTGTTCGTTGTTTTTTCTTTATATTTTGGCGGCGACCCACAAAACTCAAAAGTAAGCTAAAAACCAAAGCTTCGTTTATTGGGCAACTGTAATAAATTATCGAAAAACACGAAATGCGCACTAAAATATGGCCAGGAACAGTACCAATAACAACAACAACAATAACAACAACAGCAGCAGCAGCAGCAGCGGCGGCAACAATCCAGTTGTTGTCTATTAAAAAACGGGCGATTTGTGCCAAAAATTCAAAGCTTGAGATTAGCATCGAACCGAAAATGAAATCATGCAAAAAATTTCCTTTAAAAAAAACAGCGTCGATGAGTCGAGCTGAGGAGCGGTCTGGGAGCTGAAACTAGCATGGAGACGAAACAGGTTCACACGCTACCAAGAATCCCAATGAGATCCCGAAACACGGTACATTTATGGGCGCGGCGCAGGGGCGCAGGAAGTGTAACTAAAGCAGCCCTTTACGGGTTAAGGCACTGAAACATTTGATCTACCTGTGCGTGTGTATGTTTGTGTGTGTGTGTGTGATACATTTCGCTTAATTCTTCGTTTTTTTTTTTTTGGTTTTGTTTCTTTCTGTTTTGTGCTGTGCACAGCAACAAGTGAATGACAGGATAATCGTCCTGTGTACCTGTTTGCCTGTTTGTTTGGCCGCTGCTTGCGGTCTTTTGATTTTTTTATTTTTGCTGTTTTGTTTTTGGCATGTGAACAGCTCGCATAAAATCTCTTAATGTTTGCATTCTTATGCCGCTGTCGTCTCGTTTGATGCGTGATCTTGTTGATTATGCTGATGGCTGTGATCTGTCTCAGAGTTCCCAGTTTCTCATGCCCCCAGCAGGTTCCATTCACCGACTCGGTTCAGTGGCATTTTCGACAGTACAAATTTCTCGTTTACCATTTTTTTCTTTCTCAGTTTTTATTTTCAATTTTTTGGTATTTTTTCTTCTTTTTGGCCATCGCTTTTGTATGCAAGAGTGTGAAATTTTTGCTTGTTGTTTGCTTCATGGAAATTGCCTATGCCTTGGAATTTGTGGGAACAAGTGCAATCCACAACAAACACCGATCCGAGCATATTACGTGCCCTTTCTGTACGGTTACCCGGAGAACACCCGCAGGCGAGAGCGTGTGAAATTCGCACTCACTGTGATTTTATACTTTTTCCTGACTTTGCTTTATTGGCATTTCATGGCATAGTTAGTTAGTGAGAACTGCATTTTGATAAAAGGCTGACGTTCGAATTCGCAGCGAAGTCAATACTCATATACAAATATGATTTAATGGATTTTAAAACATCGTCTGTCGCTCTCTTTTTAGTAAAAAAATGGGTTTTCAAATAAAGTGCAATTTGTTTACTACTATTATTCTGAACTTTTTTGATTTGCCAAAATATTAATTATACTATATCAAATCGATATCTATTCTGTCTCGGTTGATACTACTACGAAAATAGTGTACCCAATAGTCGAAGGATTTAAAATTTAATGATTTTTTCTTTGTATTCTTTTGTATTCATAACAATATTACCTTATATTTTTGTATTACAGATATGTATTTTGATATAATTAACTTGCCAAATAAACAAGTTTAAACTATTATGACATTGTGTACATTGAGATGATATACAAACCATTCAAAATGAATTCTCGTTCTGAAATTTTAAAATTGAATTTAAACAAACTATAGCAAAACAAATATTTTGTATTATATTAATTGTATTTTTAAGTCTCTAAATGAGATGGGGAACCAGTTGTATGGTGTTCTTCTTATATGGCCAGGATAAATCTCCTTGCACACTTCGTGCTCCATTTAATTAAAATTCCAGCAACCTGCTCGGGTTTATGTGTGTTTATGTGCCCTAAAGTGCTGTCACCTTAACTCGCACGCATCATGATTTATAATCCTGCAGCAGCAAACAAAATTAAATAATAAAACTGCGAAGAAAAAAAACATAATCTGTAACAAAATGCGCCACGTACAGACGCGCCTCATATGGAGGAGCATCGGGCTGCGCATGCGCAATAAATTCGGTTTTTATGACACCTGACAAAATACGCAGCAGCCGATGCTGAAGTTGCCGCTGGAGCTGCTGGAGTTGAAGTTGCGGCCGCTTCAGTGGAAAATTGTTTAATGACTAATGGCAGTCGCCAGTGGTTGGGTTTTGGGGTAGGGGTACGTGTGTGTATATATGTGTGTACGTATGTAGACCGCCTTCTGCTGCTCGTTTATTGCCCTGTGTCTATTGAAGATTAATTTCATTTACACAACTTCATCGCCTTGGCCTGGCTTATCACTTTGTTGCCGCTCTCGCCGGCTGCTGCCGCTGTTGCGTTTTAAAGTTAATAAAGCCATAAATATTGTCTTTGGGGGCTGTGCACGGATTTCGGTTGCGCTGTAAGACGCCGTAATACGCAACAGTCGGAGCAACAGCAGCTACACCAGCAGCGTGTCTGGAGCGGCACAAATCGTTACGTGTCGATAGTTTTTTATGGCTCCTTTGTGAGTGCCTAGTGGTGGCCATCGACCAGTCGCGACTAGGCGGAGCATATGCCGCAGATTAGAAACGGAGCTGATACTTTATGAGGAAGCAAATTGCATCAGCAAGTGAAACCTAACATGTCCATGGGAGGAGCCTAATTTTATTAACTAACTGAAACGAACGTTGCAAGCAATGAAAGATCTGAAAAAGAGGAGAGTGTTTATATGGTAAGACCAGTAAACTAATTACAGAACTCACTACTTTTATTAAAAACTTTGTGCGATCTAATATCTGTTATTTTCATGCTTGTTTAAAATTAAATTATTACAAAGGACCAATAAACAAGGTAGCTTCCTAAATTTCCTTAAAATATATTATAGTAAATGCAGTCAGGAAAATAAAGTTTAGAGCTGTTTTGCCAACTTTTTTTCATTCTAGTTATATTCTTATATAGAGTAATATAACAAATTTTTTACTAACTTCACCGTGAACTTATTACACACACCTAATTCTCTGAATAATATAGGCCTGTTTTAAGGAATAAAACCTTTTCGACTCATTACGAATTAGTCATGTTGAAAAAAGTACCGTTGAGCTCACGTTGCGAGAAACGTGGCGCAACGTGTTGCAAGTTTGTAGACCGAATAGCTTTCGATAAGTTCAAATGCCAGAATGAGCAAAATATTGTGAATAGGCGACAGGAAAGATGTTTTTTTATGTTGTTAACGGGCTCCTTATCGGACCACAAGTGTGTAAATATGAGCTAAAAATAAAAGGAAGACGAACAGCAATCAATACACCATTCCCGTAAGGTTTATCCGGCCAAGCAAACAAACGAACACATGAGCACATGAAAAGGTGCTTCATGGGTTTTATAGCCGAGCAATCGGAGTATTGGCACAGCTGCTACTTTGCCTGCTAAAGCCTTGAGTGATCGGAACGGAGCCGAAACGATCACGACGACCTTATGCAAAAAAGGTGCAACGTTTTCCATATACAAAAGCAACTCTTTGTTGTTGCTGTTACACAAATACCTCCGTATAGACATATCATAATACACACACTTCGCCCTAACGGAACGTTGTCGAGTGCTTCGGTTTGGGGTGTACCTATGGTGTAGTGTGTGTGTGTGTGTGTGTGTGTTGGCATTCGCCCTTCTGCCCAGCGTGGAGTTGGGCTATGCAAATACACCTTGCATACTATCAAGTCGCGTCCTTCCGGCCGGAAAAGCGATCTATACTCAAGTGGCGATAGTTCATTTGGGGTGGTTTCAACATTAGGGGGCAGGTTGTGTGTGGCTTTAACTTTTCCCGTCTACCTGTCAAGTTTACGCCTGACGGCACAAGCGCCTGATAAGTGGGCAGGCGAGCAGCTGTGAGCAGGTCCTTGAAAAGGGATACCATGTATGCATATGCAGGAGTTAAGGCTGCAACATGTAGGTCTCGTTAGGTGCCACAGGGGTGGGTAGCTTTAAAGGCAGGTGTGCCCAAAAAAACAACAAAAAAAAACAAATAAAAATAGAAATAGACGCACTCGAAATTTGTTTAGACATCAAAAAATTCTTATCTAACAACAACACTATTTAGATTGGATTAAAAGTACAGTTTCCGCTGAAAAAAGTACTGTATTGTAGCATTGTTCAAAAATATTGTTGGCTCACCGAGAAATAAGTATGCTATACAGTTTGATTGAAATTCTCCGAACAAAATACTCATGATAAAAACTCACTTTATTCAAAATGCAAACTGTATATACTTTGAGATGTATTGTACTGCCTAACAGGGTTAAAAGATAGACCAATTATCCCGAAGACAGAATATTTGTAAATAATATATATATATATAATAATATATAATATAATATATATAATAATATCGTAATGTAAGAAAATAAAGAAATATTATTTCTTTAAAATGTTATTCAAACAAATATCTTCCACATAAAGTTATCTATTTATTTATTTTTTTTTGAGACCAAAGACTTTAGTTATAGATTAGAGTCGATTTTATTTAGTCTTTCTCTTAGCACAACAAAAAATTGTCAAATTTAATTTATAGTAGCCGTTTTCACTTCAATCGGGAAGTAATAAAAAAAAGCTTCTAGCTCCTCCGAATAGTTTTCTGTCCCTAATCTAGTGATCGATTAGCTCTACTTCTTACCTGATTACAAAGGTGGCGAGGGCCTTTTGCGCGTCTAATTACACATGTAGAGAGGTCACTCGTAGCCCACAATACAATCACTTACATGGAAATGATTGCCACTAGATTTGGCTGCCACAGCACGATCCGCACGCATGCCCGACCGTCCGGGCAGCTACGTGAGCGCCCAATTTGAGGGGACTTGGCGCACGGCTTCAATTGAAGTTCAATTGGAGACGCGTAGATTGTGTCGCCTTCAGCCGCGCTGCGATTTTATTGCCGGCACTTAACATAATGAGCGGCACGATAAGATCACGTTTCCTCCAAAGCGACGACGCCGACAGTTGGCGACTAGCGCATGCCCATATGCTTCCTGTCTGCGTTGGCGTTGCCGGCCGGATATTCCTTTAAGTATTGCGCCGCATTGTCGTCAGTCTCAGTCGCAGTCGCAGTCGCCGTCTCAGCCCTGTCTGCAATCAGTGCACAACAGTTCAAAGTGCATGGGTAGAATACATGAATCTTCATGGAGCTCCATTGAGATGCCAAGTGCAGCAGCAGCAGCTGATTGAACAAAGGACACACCACCTGTTTCCTTGGGCTTTTGTTCGGATTTATTCGAAAGGAAGTTCATTGAACCGACAGACACACACTTCCCCCCTCCCCTCCCCCATCCCCCGCCGGCTCTACCACTTGTACGTCAAGTAGGCATCGTAGAGCAGCTTGGACTTGTTGTAGCGCTTCTCCTCCTCCATGAACTGCACTATATCCTTGACATTCATGTGCTTGATGCGTATGATGAACGAACGCTGCGGCGGCTGCCCAGCCCCCGATTCCGGCTGGCCTGCGGCACCGCTAACGTCCAGGGGTCGGCGTACGCCCAGCGCCATGAGAGCCGTATTATTGGTCGACTCCAGGCGCATTTCGCTCTCGCCCGAGTTGGCATTGCGATTGCGCTGCAGCTTCATCCAGCGCCTGCAATTGTTATAGATATTACATATCAATTTCGGATCGGAATTGAGCCCGGCTCCACCTGCGGTGCCCGTAGGCGGAATCGTCATCGGAGCAGCCGTAATCGGCCACCTCGCGATCGTTGAGGAACATCATGGTGGTGCGCATATCGTGCTGCAGCACGCAGCGCGGATCGTTGTACAGATTGTTGCCCGATCGGTGCTCGCAGAGTTCGATGACGGTCGTCACCAAGTGCTTCATGTAGGTCTCCACGGCCGCCAGCAGGGCCTCCACGAGCTCGTCGTTGAACTCCTTCGTCAAGCCCTCCAAGGTGCAGTACTTGAGCAGCGTCTTCTCGATCACACGCGGCTCGAAGAACGTGGGGCGCGGCGAGTCCGCATAGACGGGCGCCAATGGTGTCTTCTTGCCCGGCACTGGCTTCGGCTTGAGATCCTCGCTGTCGGGCACAATGAGATTCTCGATGATGAGCAGCCTGCCGGCATACGGCTGCATGGGCACTTCAATGGGAATGCTGGCCATGTTCCAAGATCAACTGCAAGAGAGGCAGAGTCAACTTTAAGCTTCACTCGGCAGCTGGCCAGATCAAAGCCCATGGCACGCGTCCGCACCTTGTCCACGTTGGCTGGCAACATATGCCAGCATGATCCTTACCGGTCGAGTGCACGATCAGTGACCGCAACAGCCCACTCGGGCGGCAGCAGCAGCACTTGTTCCTCTCCAGTGCACAGTGCACTCAACCTGCCCACACATCTGCAACAGGAGCAGGAGGACACGTTATGCAAAGTGCACCGGAATGCGACGGGGAAGGTGCTGCTGGCTGCAGTTGCTGCCGCTGGCACGAGCGACTAATTATTCAAGTTGTGAACATGACGGAATGCTACAACTAGGACAGACCGTCGGTCGCTCGGGCTAAGCGGATATTAAACAACGGCGCGCGACAGTCGCCCGTCTGTCCCCTGCCCCTGTCCCGCACATTTCCGCGCACCACTGACTTCAGTGGCCAGAAGGACGGCTCGGGCCAGACTCTTCAAGTCGTGGCCAGAATCTATGAGGGTGCCTGGCCGCATACTAAGCCAGGCATTGTTTTGACGTGTTGTTACCCCTAGCTACAAATTTATTAGAAATTCTGGTCAAGTTGCCGTCGAGCCGCCTTTGTCGCTAATGTTGGCCTGCGTGCGCCGCGAGTCGATCTGCCCCCGAACAGGTTCATTACGCGTGCCGTCAGCGCAGTCGCAGTCGCAGTCACCGTCGCAGTCGCCGTCGCTGTCGCAGCTACGAGGCGTTGACCTAATTATGCTGCTTTTCTTAATTATTTTTCTTACTTTGGAAATTTGTGCGTTGCATAGGGGTAGCTGCGGGTCACTTACCCAAGTTCTTTGCTAATGCAAACTGCCTTATTCTCAGTAAATTCCAGCCGACGAGTGTGGAAAACACAAACCAATTAAAGTTTACAAAGAAACAGCACACTTGGATCGGCGCCTTATTGACAATTAACTCTAGCTAACTCTGTTGCCATCCAGGGCTCCCAATTCCGCAATTTTCCTGTCAAATCTGTATTTTTCAAGAGAGTGCGCCAAATTTCAAAACTAGAGTTCTGGCAAAGACAATGTAGTATATATAGTAATGTCTTTGTAAATCGAAACAGAAAAGCCCTTGCAACTGAATTACTTTTATCATTTATAACTAATAAAACAACATTTTTTTACATGATTTTTTATAACAGACCCGTTTATATTAACATAATTATTTTTATTTAAAAATAAAGTGTTTATTTTTCAAAAATTATCGTCGTTAACAAAAAATGATGCCTCTTGTTGAGATGAGATATGCCGCTAAAACGAATGCCGTTAATGGAAATGACGGCAAAGTGAGGTATGTTTGTCTGGCCATATGAACCCAAATTTCGTTAACCTCTGAAGCTGGAAAAAGTCGTGAGAGATTAAAATTGACAAAAATCTGAGCATATAAAGTTTTTGGATCCATGGCTCATATTTCAAACTTCCACAATTTTGTAAAAACTAAAAACTTCTTTGATAGAAGTTTTTCATGATGTGTCCTCTAGATTGATTCTGCATTTCAAATATATTCATTATTGAAATTAAAATTTTTGGATTTTTTGCTAAAATATCATGTACTCCCCCCTTACTCATTTTCGAACATTTTTTTTTTCAAAATTTAGAAATGTAAATTTACATTTTTATGCGATAGTGGTATTAGTATAAAAAACAACATTAAAACCGAAAGAAAAGGGGACGAATTTTTGGCAAAAATCATGATAAATTTGGAAACCACAGCTTCCATATTTACTGGAACCAAGTAGCGTTCATTGCCGAACAAGCACTGTACTATTAATAATTTATAAACTGATATGAGGGATATCAGTAGACTGGCAAAAATCATCATAGCGATCGTCACCGAGTGCAGCACTGAAATTTGAATAACGATAATTCAGCAAATAGTCACTGCATCAATCGTAATGCTAACGGGCCGTATTGAAGTCAGCATTTAGAAATGCAGATTGGCAATTCCAGTTGCAACAGTGCAGCTTGCATAATCCAGCAGAGGGGCAAGTCGGGCAGCGCTGGGAGCAGGAGGAGCAGGCGAATGCCAGAGACGACGACTTGGGCCAAGGAGCAGCAGTCGGATCAGCACATAAACTAAGCTAACAATTCAACTAAAATGCCAACTAGATAATAAAAGCTAAAATCGAAGAAGAAGCACTGGCAGCAGCGGCAGGAAAAGAGGACGAAGCGGACTCGAGCCGATCGACAAACAGTGCAGATGGCAAATGGAAATAAAAATGCGCACACGAGTGCCCAGAGTCACTTGAAGGCCCCCGAAACTGACTGGCAGACAGGCCGAGTCGGAGTTGGAGTCGCAGTCAGTTTGCGACCACCCACACGCCAGCCGCAGTGCATCCTCGCCGCCTGCGCAGTGTCAAATAGACAACAACAACAACAGCAGCAGTGCTGCGTGGAGCGCGGGCGTAGCTGAACGGAGCCGGACAGACGGTTAGTCGGTGAGCTGTGGGCATATTCCCGCGAATAAATATTATCATATGGAAATTTCGTTCGGAGCAATTACGAATACTGGCTGAGCCCATGTCCCGTGGCAAGGTGACCCGGCAAACGTCAAACTTGGCGCACAGGAAATCGAAAACGCAACAAGTTGACGTCGCTGCCAGCGTTGGCCACACGTTGACGATGATGTAGCACCGGCGTCGACTGCGACTTGAGAATGGGACGCTGCGGCCCATTCATAGATCCCCAGCATGTGGCAGTTGTAGAAAGTTGAAGGCAACATGGAGCGCAACGACAGCCGGGCACAGGTCGCACACACACACGCACACTCGACACAACAATTGGCATCGACTCCATTCGCTTGGCGTACCTGTCGCTCGGCGGGCTGAAGGTGCAATTCGGGCTGCGAGGGCTGCGTTTTGGGCGCAGCAAACGAAATTGGCAATTGTTGCGCTTTCGGTGGCGGTGGCAGCTACTGTTTGCGTTGCTGCCACACACCTTGCAGCAGTTGGAACGGAAGCAACAAGCCATAAGCCACTCTTTGTTATGGATATATATACTCTATATGCCCACAATGGGTACTTGGGCAACGATGAGGAGCTGCTGTCGATAAATTATTTAATTATTATCTATTTAATAGCCTATATTATCTATGGCTGCTTATAAGCCTTCATCTCCTTTATTTAAGAAAATAAATCTATGATCAAGTTGAATAACTTTTAATGTAGGGTATTTTTGTATTCGCGCACTCCCGACCAAAGCCCTCCTACTTGTTGTTATTGTTGTTGCCACTTCAGCGAGACTTTTTAAGCCATTTTAATATAGGGGCCTTTGACTGCAGCGCTGCATCTTGTGGGTGTGGCTGATTGGGCGAAATGGATGAGTCTGAGCCTGGGCTGGCCGCAATGATCAATCTTTGACGTGAAACGTTTATTGCGGATTCAAGCTGACGTTGTTAGCTAAAATGTTGATTATTATTATGACGATGATGACGACGACGATGTGGATGTGGATGTGGCTCTGGTTGTGGTTGTGGATGTGGACGTGTGGACGCCGCTGCCGCTTTGCTGAAGATTTTGATTGCTGCCGCCGTTGCCCTCGGTGCCGGCTGCAGTGGCTACTGGTTTTGAGCCGCCACTTAAGTGGGCGTGGGGGCATTTGAAAACGTTAGCTTGATATGCTGCCTGATGCCTGGCCTGCCCCCAATCGCCTGCTCTGATTTAAATATGAAAGGAAACGATTCATTTCGCCTATGGAAATGGCTGACAGGCCGCGTTAATGTTTCAATTTCAGTTCACTTCGCTTGGCCGTGGCGTTCAATACAAACAATTGAATACACCTGAAGAGCACAACCTGTGTCCCGTTCTCTTAATCCCCGGCAGGGCAGCGGAAGTGAAAATGACACGCCTTGCAAAAGGAGACAAATGACAAAACACCCACAATATTATTGTCTTCTCCACTTGTAATTTACTTTTACAGCATCGCATTTCCGTTTGCTTCTTGGAAGACAATCAAGCATTGTTCCACCAAATTGGTTACAGGAACTATTTTCTTGTTATACTCTTTACAAATGGGCATTATTATTTTGTCACAATTCAGTGCAGAAGGCATTTCTGGTACGGTGTCAAAACCATCCGGATAAACTCTGATTCTGAGATCTGATTCCGTAACGTATTCTCTCTTATTATTATTATTATTCTCTTTTTACAGGATAGATATGTTTCCAAAAAGGAGTAGATTAGTTCCAGATTTTAAAAGGCAACTTAAAAGTACAATAAACAATATTAAAAATACTTGTTAGAGTTCACTTAAGAATTTATTTTCTATTTAAATAATGGAAAGCGAAAATGTTGTAATGAAATTCTTCTAAAATAAGAAGAATTCGTATAAAAATTTAAAAAATTTAAAATTTGGCATGCCTGAAAGAGTTGTTAAAAAACCGTGTAAGGAGTAAAAATTGGGAATAGTTTTAAAAAGTAGAAAAACAATTCATCGCAGGCAAAAAAAGGAAAACCCAAAAAAAGGATTTATGCTAAGAAAATAAATGTATTTATGACACACTAAATATGCACTTAATATTATCATCAAATTGAAACTTGAGAACCAACTTCGATCGAATTACTATTATAATCCTCCATTACAAACCAAAAACAACTGCACGTCACAACAAGTAGCAGCACATTATAAAAACATAAACGACAACGAGCCACATCAGGTAGGTACTTGGTCGGAGCAGCGTCCATTCCGCGTCGCTGCCGGCATCGATGGATGCACATTGACGACACGTTGCCAAGAAAATTACTCGTATTATGTGAACAGCCGAGAATTTCTTTATAAACACGAGGCGCGTTGCTCGATGGCACCATAAACCGGACGATAACCCGCGTGTGCCTGCGCTCCACGCTGACCCCCAGGGTCCCAGAGGCCTGTAGCCCCCAAAAAAATATCATATGCAAAATGGGCAAAGCGGGCAAACTTAATAGCTGTTAGGCTCCAGTCGAGCACTGGGCCCCCAACCAGACAAGCGGACCAGAGAAAACAACAACAAAAA
The DNA here is from genome assembly GCA_035043565.1 of Drosophila robusta. Lineage (NCBI taxonomy): Eukaryota > Metazoa > Arthropoda > Insecta > Diptera > Drosophilidae > Drosophila > Drosophila robusta. The sequence goes on along the minus strand of JAWNMW010000583.1, from coordinate 1,219,617 downwards.
CGAAGCGAGTACAAGTGCTCTAGACGAAGGTGCTCGAGGAGATACCCCGTACTGGATACTAGGAAATTCTCTGTACACCCACATTTGGTTTTTCTCCCTCTACACGGCTTCTGTGTTCCGAGCGTATCAGGAATTTCGGGACTCGTAAGGCGCTATTTAAATTATATTTTAAAGGTTGATTTAAAAATACAACATAGGGCAAGATTGCTGAACTGGTAATAATTAATAATAATAATAATAGTAATTAATATATGGCGAATTATATAGTCAAACAGTCATAAAAACACCTCACAAGAAATCTTAAATTTCTTTGTTCTTAAAATTCTCGTGTAATGTTAAAAGAAATATCTTCTGAAGTAACTATTCAAAATCCCAGATTTTAAAACATTTTTAAAAAACAAAACACTATAGAACATTTTTTAAAGTGGGTTTTAATTATATGGGAAGTGGGTTTGGTAAACTATATTTAGCTGTTACCTAGTGTAACCTAAAAATAGGGGTTAACAACCAATATTGATCGACTGCAAATCATCGAAGATTTGAAATAAGCTTGATCCGATAATGGAATACGCGAACTTAATTCCCATTGTTGCTTTAATATTCCCCAAGATTCAAATCTGATTAAGAAAATGTTCGCGAAATAAGGTCATACATAAACCCCCAATACACCCATTCGTTCGACCAATTCCAGGGTATAAGCAAAAAAGCGCAACACGCCGCCGGCGGCGTGCATGGCCTGTGGATGCACGGATGTGTTGGATGCACGCCCCCCACATGCACAAGGGAGCGCATACCGCGTCTCCGTTAAAGTCTGAGTTAAGGCTGCAATCTGCGGAGCGGTCGCTCGTGTGTCGTCAACCTGTAAAATGTATAACGACAACATTAAGCTCGTGCCACCAGCTGAAGTTTAATGGTTGGGGCACTTACCGCTGCGGCGACTCGTGGACTTGGCAATGTTGCAACATCATCTACACAACGGTACACGCTCGTCGCGGCAGGTTCATGCCGGTTCAGGCACGCCGGCAACGGCAACTGTTGATCTGATTTGTGTCGTCGCCGCAGCCGTTCAAAAAGGGAGGCAGACAATTTGTGTGTGCTTTTTTTTTCGTTAAATGTAATAAAATTTTAATATTATAATTTTTGCTGTTAGTTTTGTTTGAGTCCGCTATGAAGCTGGTTTTTTTTTTTGGCTGCTTTGTTGTAGGTCGCCTCGTGCGTTGCCAACCTGTTCCCAAGTTGTCGCCGGCCGCTGCCAAGTAGTTCAGCTGTGCGCTTTGTTACCAAATCACGGCCAGGTGCGGCCCGGACAGCCTGCCTCGAATTACGAACTGCGTCTCCAAAAGAGGATCTCGATTTCTCGCATTGCATTCAAGCGAAAATGCGGAGGATGCTGCGGCTTTGTTGTTGCAGCTCCTGCCGCTGCACTTGGGCAGATGCCGCAACGGCGCAATTCAAATTAGTCCTCAACACTCACGGATGCATTATCCTGCACTGTTGATTTATAGACGCGCCGGCGCGCGCTCCTCTCCTCCAACTCCAGCTCGCGCTCTTTCCTTTCAATTATTTTGGGCTGCCGATGCGTCGCCCTGACATGTTTTATTTTGGTGTGTGTGCACACACACACACACACACACACACATTTCACTTTATTTATTCAAATGCGCCTGAAATGCATGCAACGAGTGCTGACACTAATGAAAATCCTGGCTCCCGAGTGGAAAAACATCTGCGCGTGCGCCTAAAGTGCCTCGCTTTGTCTGTGCTTCGATTTATGAGTGGTGTCTGGATATGACAATGCCGAGGTCCTCTCGTTGAGAGATTGCCGCGAATAGCTTCTGAAATTGAAGGGAAATCAATTACAGTTCGCAGACCCGAACAGCAGGCAAATACTTGCTGTAAGTCTTAACAAATTTCTCGAATATTTACAAGATTGGATAAGAACATATTTAATTAGGAATTCTGGGCGATGCAGACATTCTGAAAAATTCGGAATAAAGCAGACTTAAAAAAAGATATATAAATAAATAGAACAAATAAGGAAATTAAATACCCTTGCGGGCATCAAGTAGATTTACATAAGAAATTTAATAGGTTCACAATATGTGCACTGTCTTTTCACACAAATATTAAACTCTTAGCCGTGCTTATAGGTATTTATATACATAAGTATATAACTTGCCGACATTGTGACTATATATTAAATTAGGAAAACAGAACACTTTAATGCTAAATCGAAAATACTTCAAATATTCCTTTAAATAACATATGGGTATATTGATGAAAAACACCTATCCGATCGAATATTTGTATATTTTTCGAATAATAAAAAATATTTGAATCTATAATATATTCGGAAATATTATTTAAGAATTTTATGATTTCTTACAAAAATAATTTCTTCATAGCTTAGAAAGTCTCGAAGTTGACCACATTTAGACAACGTTTGTCTTTGATAGATCTACATAATTCTTGTCTCTTTCTCTAAGTGTATAATCAAAAAGATAATAAGGCAATATTGACAGTAAGACTTGAAAATTAGGGACTATAAGAAGTAAATTACTAGTTTTATGTGTTCTAAAATTTTTAACGGTTAAGCCAAAGTGTTTAATCCTGGGAGGTATCAGAAATGATAGAAACAAAAACAGCATATGTAATTAGCGGGAAATAAGTGTACTAATTAAGATTAGAATAAAGTATGGAGACGATGCCGCGCCCATGTAGAGACCGCCCACATAGTAAATAAACAGCGTTAACTCGCCTGGCGAGATTTCAGATATCATTCACCGTAGGCTCTTTACGAGCACTTCACCTACATACACCCATATACGAACACTCGTCAAATTGATGGACATGATTAGAGACCTGAGATCAAAATGAAAAGAGAAAAGCGCGACCTTTGGCGCCTCGCAGCGGTGCAACAAGCCCCTAAAAAGACAGATGCACGCCGTATAATTGATGAGCTTTTAGCATTTAACCAAAAACTCAACTCGTGAAAGACTGCGTTCAAGTGCGGCGGATTGACGCGGACTAACGCACTTCATAAAGCACGGCCAGAAAGGGGACAGAAGGAGGGAGGGCGAGAGAGTAAAGGTGTTAAAGGCAGACGGGTTCGGGGCCACAAAATGATTAATCATTTGGCAGGTGCGCTTAGCCCACAGAGATGCACAACACACACACACAATATACATCAAACAACAGCAGCAGAAGAAAAGAAACGGTACTCGAAAGGGTTTCCTTTAACAAGAAACTATTTAACTTAATTTCAACGGTTTGCATTTTGGTTAAACTGTCAAGTGGCTGCGGCGGCGGCGGCGGCACAAACGGTTCAAGCTGCCCAAAAAGGATTGCTTTTATTTGGCCTGCCTGCAAGCCACACCCACACACACACAGAGGGCACACAAAAGGTGCGACGTGTGCGGGGCGTGGCCACTCGCCAGGACTCAAGTCCGTGCCTGTCTTTCTGCTCTTTAGGTAGGCTGGCCGTCATTATGTAATTTGACGAAAAGTAAACGAGAAACAGTTCAACGTTTTACGTAGAAAATCTGAGCGATGTCTAATGAAGGGTTAAGCGTGCCTCGTCTTTTGCAGCTTGAGCTCATTTTGGAACCGCTTTTTAATGGGCCTCTTACGATCTGCGTCTTATCAAGATTTATGACAATTAATAATAGGTATAGAGCATTATAGTGCGCTGCTCAGCGACTTCCGCTCCCAATCAATTAAAAAAATGAACCAGAGATTTCTCTCTTTCTCTCCACTGAATTATGACAAAATATATACACATATAGATAAGAAAGATTTATGTTGACAGTTCGCTCTAAGGCATCGCAGACCACCTTGCCTGGACACACTGAACATGACGCAATCAAGCCAAGCACCTTGCCAAAAAACAGTAAAAAAAACACGACGCTACAAGTCCTAAGCCTAAGAGCCACAGCCAGGCAGCTGGCAGGCATCCCAGCCTGTTCTCCAGATTTCTAATAGTATCTTCATCTCTTCAGATTTGTCAGCTGTCTTTTGTGCGCACTTCTTTTTGTTTTTTGCGAATAATAGGCATAGAAATAGCGATAGGCATCGGTATCCTAGGCACAGGTTCCAGGCTCTGACTTCACAGTCCTGTGTGGCATTCGACGAACACAAAGCAAAAAAAAATTGGAAGGACGCTCATCACCTGTCCTTGTGCCAAAGGCAAAACTCTGCTTCCATTTTTCTATAATACTTTTTTTTCGCCAAGTTGTCCTTTGTCTGAGGATTTACTGTTTGATCCAGTAGGTAAGTCGACCTGCCGCCAAAAATAAATTCGGGTTTTGTATTGGCATGTGCCTTGCGATCCGAGGGTAGGCTGCGAATTGAATGACGAAGCGAACGAACTTCCTAAGCCTGCGATGTTTTTGCACTAGGGAAAGGGCATCAGCGTTTAGCAGAGCAAATGCGTTAAGTACTCGCATCTGAAGTACCTCAGGTGACATTTTCTATCTGCTCAAGTGGTTCTCCCTTCCAAGGTGTGTGAGCCATATGCCATTTGATTGCGATATATATATATATATACATTATATATATAATAGAAATATATACAGTCGTACACGAATTGCCTCATATATAGAAGTAGTCATCATCAGAAAAGTTCATACAAAATAAATAAATAAATTAATCAAAACAATTTCATAACTTAATAATAGACTTATTTAAAAAAGAAAATATTGTTTGCCTTATAAAAAAGATCAAATCATTAGTATAAATTAAGCAGAGGTCGCTAAGCGAGGATGTCGTTAATAGAGACGGCCGTCAATCGAGGTATGGGTGTATATCCTCTGCTATAGGTAATAAATAATATAATATTAAAATATATACATAGCAAAATATACATTTTCAAACCTTGAAGATTTACTTATCTTTGGAAAAACTTTTGACCTGATCTTAAATATATTTGCTCTTACAATCAAATCAGTTAAACAAAAAGGAAAAAAGGATAACCCGTGGGATAAACGGACAAACAATCAAGCAAAATATATATATTATATATTTTTATTATCTCGTTATCTACCTTTCCTAAATGATAATACAAACATCACCGCAGACACTTGTTAAGCGTTCGCCAAGTTGTTGGTAAATAAATGAACTATGAACAAATATTAACTCGACCCGTGGGTCGAGCTATACCAAAAACCACATAGAGATAAATAAAATGTCATTTGGACACGCACGTCACGTTTAGCACCTGAATTTGTTTGCATTTGCCAGCGGCTGCTGCCGTCCGAGCTGGAATTCACATTTGAAATGGTTGAATCGTGATTTTCGATGACATGAGCATATTTACCACAAAGTGGGTTTATTTGTGTGGCTATTTGGTCAAGATGTTACGCAGGTGCTAAGCGGACAGATGACGGACTCTCGACAAGCTTGTGAGCAGCTAAAGCAGAGCGTGCTTTATCATCCGGCCTGAGGCTGGACCACACCTGTTGGTTTCCCACGCTGCGCAACTCCTTTGAGAGGGGGTTTCTTCTGCGCCGCAGGACGACATCGTTAGAAAGCCATACAACTCCGTTTAGCTTTGTCCCGTTCCCTGCCTTTCATTTAAACAATTGAGATGCTTAGCAGGCGTCTCTTTGGCTGCGCGCTGCGTGCGCTGTTTCCATTCGATTTTGCGCAGTCTCTAATGAAACTGCGCTTTGTCTTCTGGCGGCCTCCTCGTGTGTGCGCCGGTAGCCGTAGGTGCCGGCATCAGGTGGCCTGCCCGGGACGGGCCTTCAACTAGACCAGAACATCTGGCGTTTACAGCTGGCTGCCAGTCTGTCTAGCTGACTCGACTTGCTGCGAAGATCTCTGCACAAAATTAGTTGTGTTTAGGTGGGAAAGGGAAGTGTGTAGAAACCCTGGAGGCTTTGGCAGGCCCTGCGTATACGTCGACAAATTGGGCCTCGCGACGAGCAGAGATCAGGCAACATCTTCATTAGAGCCCAGCCTAATCGGCACACACAATTCACCGAGCAACGATCATTATGCAAAAGGTAGGTGTAGCCGGGCATCTTCTTATCCGCATAGACACACACGTACGCCTGGGAAACCGCCCATTGTACGCAAATCTGCACCAAATTTATGCAAATTGAAATTCCATAGCAAACACCTGGCCGCGCACACACATACACACAATTGTTTCAATGGCAGCGACGAATGATGAATGTGCCAAAGATTCCAGTCGCCGTACCCGGCTGATTACGCCAGCTACGGCTGCAGTTGCAGACAACGCGGCGCGTCGCACAAAACTGTAGCAAATCTTGAAGAGCGAACGGAGGCGAACGGAGTCGGGCCGGGCCGGCAGGCAAGGTGTCGATTCTGGGAAATCTGCTCAGCGTGCGCGGCCCAAGCCAAGCCAAACAATACACGACGCAGCGGGAGGCTCTGGCCAAGCAGAAAAAGGCAACAAAATTGTTATGGTGACAATGACAATGCACCGGCTACGGCCAAGGCGCACAATGAGCAGCAGCAGCAACAACAACAACACAAACACATAACGAAGCGCAGACAACATTATTGTCATCTCTGCATCAATAGGCACAGTCGGAGCAGTCGAAACTAGTGCAGTGGGCTGTGGGAGAATCTTTGAGCGCGCTCCAATTTAAAAACTTCAGCTTCAGCTGCTCTTCTTCTTGGCCTTCCTTTTTGCATCTTCGGGTGCTGCCCACAGGCAATTTGCATCGGCAGGCGTTGTTCCTTTGTGCGCTGCAACTGAAAAAGCACGTTGTTAGTGTCTCGCCGAACTCCTACAATTCCACGACATTATTTATTTTTTCAAAAATTTACATACCAAACATTGCTGATTGCGCAAATTCAAATGCAGAGAACCATTTTAATGGCAATCTTATGTGCCAGCACTTTGTTATCGCATTCGCTCGATATACCCTTGGTTATTGAATGGCGACAACGCACGTTATCGCATTCGCCCGATATACCCTTGGTTATTGAATGGCGACAAAGCACGGCAATATATCGATAAGGTAATTTTTCAGAAATTCCCCTAATAAAAAGTTACAAGCTAATTAAAAAAGAAATCAATAACGCCAGAAATCCAATTTAACTGCGAGAACTATGTTGATCTTTAGGCATTACTTGGATAAGAGGATTTTGTATGATATGCAACATCATATACGAAAGCGTTTAAAATTATGATATTCAAGCAAATTTTAAGTCTTTTGTTTTGTTGCAACATGACCAGGTACTAAAGGTACTAATCCTATTTTGAAGCAGTGAAACAGAAACAATAAAACTCTTTTACGACAAGCTTTAAAAGAAGAAAGAAAATGCGGCCAGGGACTTGCCTCGTCCACGTCCGCGTCTGGGGCTGAGCAACAAATTATTAACGACATTTTAAATACAACGCCTTCTGCGACCGCAACTGAGTCCGAGAGCGAAGGGTCAAATTCAAGTCGGCGACTCGGCCTGGAGTCGCAAGTCCATGTCGAGACTTCCGACGACGGCGACAAGCGAAGACGCGACGCCTTTTAATGAGATTTGTCTGCTCCGAAATACATGAAAAACTCATGTTTCTTTTGCATTTAAGCGTTTTAAGGACACGCAGGCAAAAAGCCAACCACAGTCCACTTGTTGGCCCAAACGAATGAGGATGAGCAAAACGGCAACGTGTGGCACACACTTATGCACAAGTGTGTGGACCACAGAGATTACAGAGTTGTGCTTTATATTTTATGCTCAGAGCCGGCAGTAAAAATTGAAAATTACTTTTGTAGCGGCTCGCGAACTGGATACCAGTGCTCCAGAGACCTGTCCAGATCCAGGCCCTACCGCATTTGAGAGCTGAGGCAATAATTGCACAGTGAAAATTACAATCGAGCATTTTTATTGACTCTTCCTCACGGCAGGGCCAAAGACGCTGACACGGATCTGCGTGCAATCCGCACTCGATGAAAGTGCGTGTGCGTTATGGCGATCTTGGAATGGGACTGTAACTTTAACAGTGACTGGAGCATGTGCACCCGCGGCGTTTAGTTTCTGCATATGCGAATGAAAGTTTTGACCCGTTCATCTTTTTTATTGATGCATCCAGGATATTATGTCTTACCCAAAAACCAAAAAAACAGTCGAACATGACAGCCAAAATTGTTGTAAATAAATTACTTGACTTACAATGCCACCCGAGAGGAATGCCAGAAATGTAGTAAAGAAGCCGCGCCGGTTTTTCAGGCGGATAATTAGGGCTAGGACTTGTCAACAGCTTTGACCGTAGTAGGCTTCAATAAACTAGTTCCTCCATGATTTAAAGCTGCGGCAAAAGCAAACTAATTAACTTGCCCAGCGGTTAGGCAGTCCACACCTGTGGGTGGTCCCCGTCGCAAAGCCCAGACTCGGACTCGGACTCAACCATAGAACGTAAAAAAAATTAGTTAACAAGATCATTAAATCTTTGTTAACAGTCTATCGAGCGACGACGAGACGACAACGGACAACGTCGAGGCATTAGACTCGGGGGAACAGGAGAGACGGTGCCCCAGGCTGCAGCCCGGGCCACGACGTGCGATAAGATAAGAGCGCACCCAGAGCAGAGCGGAGCAGAGCATACCTGGGCCCATGGCTAGGAGCATGTAAATCGCATCGCACACAGTACGTGGTCAGTCCACCACTGGACGACGTTGCACATGTTTATCTATTAATTTATGCCGGCGGTTTTGTGGATTTGGGCCGACGAGATTGCGCCTGCGCTTGCCCTGAACTGAGACTTGGACTGGGACCTGCTGACCAGCTTCTGCCCGCTTCCAGGGAATCTCGAATCTGCACAGCAGTGGGCAACAGGGACAAACATTTGATAATCGCGCTAATTAAGTTAAATGTGCGCCTGTGTGGGCTGCGGCATTCCGAGAAGCCCTCGCAATTGGCACAGGTCTTGCTTTTTTAGGTTATGTGAGGGCATGATTTACGGCCGCATAGAACCCATCACTAGCGAACACCTTTTTATCTGGCAAACAACACTGAAAGTGTTTGTTTGTGTGTTTGACAGCTGCCTCAATGGCGAGGGTGCCACTTGAGATCCCGACATGTTTTTTAATTGCCCAACACGCATGCGTGTGGCCGCTGTGCAGGATTTCTGCGTCTAAATTTGGAATTATGGGTTAACCCTAGTCGGGGTCCGACACATGGTTGGGCATGCGCCGTTTTGGGGCAACGTTTTAAGAGCGAAGCGAGTGCTTGAAGAGAGCCGATTGTCGCGCGCCATCGGAAACAAGGTGGAAATGGAACAGCCAAAAGCAATGCGAAGAGTGCTGTGTTTGCAAGAAACTTTAAGAGAGGCGTGCTGAACTCTTTTGCATGCTCTTTGACTCGAAATAGTGCTTCATTTATTCTTTTGAATATGTAGATTTCGGCAGATTCGCTGGCTTCACTCCTTTGTCAAACGGATTACCAAGAATTTATGGCCTCTACCTGATCCCGTCAGTTGTCGATTTGCACACGTGTTGCCTGTGCCTAATGGACCTCTATTTACCCATCAGGTCAATTCCTAAAACCGAAGCACCTGATGATGACATACGTCTTTTATGACGGTGCAGACCAAATAAACCATCACCAGGCCCTTTTTTTTTGCAATTCAGGTAGGCAGCGATTTAAAAAAACCTCTCGTTAAAATTCGATGTGTATCGGCAATCAGTGCAATTGCCATGTAATCGATAAATTGCAACTCTGTATATACGTACAGACTTTTAAGTATTTAAACAGTGCGCAAGAGCCTTTTGCAACCCCCAAAGCGCCGAAGCACACCAAAAAGTAAGAGTGTATTGGCGGTAAAAGCTTTGTTATTGTTGTCAACTCAATTTGACGCTCTGGCGCTCTCTGCAGCACATCTTCGTGGGACTCGTTCGTTGAGCGCCCGAATGGTTTGAATGAAGAGCTCCACACGTTTTGTTCGTGGCTGATCTTAATGCGATGTTGGAATTGCTCTCTTACATGCGCCAACGCTCAGCTGCAGGCAAACATAACGGCATTTAGCTGCACTCTGTTGTTGCGGCGGCGTTAGCGATTGGTGCAAGTGTACGCGCAGCGTAGTACATAAAACATACATAAACGTCGCGAGAACCGGTTTTCGCGCGGGCCGCTGCGATTGGCCGCAACGCACGCTATCAGCAGCAAAACAACCACACACAAACGCACACACAGGCACACACACACAGAGACACTCATAAAACAGAACGCACAGCCAGGTAAATGCACACACAAGGGAGCAGGTAATTGCTGCGCTCTCGCGCTGCCTGCGCGCTCTCTTGCTCTCCGGCTGCGCGCAGCGCTCGTGCCGCTTATAAAAGGCGGCTGGCAGCAGCGACTTATTTCAGTTCTTCTCTTTCGTTCATTGTAACAGCAACACAAATCAATTGACGGCAAGCCAAGTTGAGTTCGTTCAGTTCGTTAAGTTTTGTGCGCAACGCGATGTTTATGTGAAGACAGCGTTCAAATAGTTGAGAATTTCTGTGCGACAATAATAAAAGATAATCTAAAGAACAACAGCAGCGACAACAAATAAACAGTTACAAAATGCATACCGTAGAACATATGCTAGTGGAAAAGAATTACAGCAAGTGTCCTTTAAAGAAGCGCCCGGTCAACTATCAGTTCGAAGCCGAAGATTTGTGCCTCAAAAATAAATCCAGCAGCGATGCGTCCTCGCCAACAACAACAGTGGAGGCCACAGCGACAGCTGTGGCAGCCGCCTCTGGCTCCGAGGAGGAGCTGATCAATGTGAGCGACTGCTGCGAGGATGAGGGCGTCGATGTCGACCACACGGACGATGAGGCCGAGCAGATGGATGTGGAGCAGGAGGACGAGGACGATGTCGATTGCGTGAATATCGAAAGCGATCCCAAACAGACACAGGCCGCTGCCCTGGCAGCCGCAGCCGCTGTGGCAGCCGCCTCGGCCGCCGCCGTAGCCGCCTCCGTGGTGGTGCCCACGCCCACCTACCCCAAGTATGGCCTACAGCCATGGAACTTTCACCTATCGCCGTACACCGCCGAGTTCTATCGCACCATCAACCAGCCGCATCTGTCGGCAGCAGCAGCCGCTGGGGCGCCTCTGCGCGCCGAGCTGCTCTCGCCGAGCTCACCCTCGGATTCGCTGGGCTCGCTGTCGCCGCCGCCGCATCACTATCTGCACGGACGCGCCAGCTCGGTGTCGCCGCCCATGCGCTCCGAGATGATACACCGGCCACAGTTGGGTGTGCGCCAGCAGCAGAGTTTCCTGCCCTATCCGACGTATCCTGCGGCCTACACAGCTCTGGGCTATACGCACCACCAGCCGCTGCATCCACAGCACCATGCGCCCATCTCGCCCGCCTACTCGGAGAGCTCCTACTACTCGATGCGCAGCCTGACGCCCGAGTCGAGCTGCTGTTCCGTGCCGGAGGATCTCTCCTTGAAGCACAAACAAGCCGCCGCTGCGGCACACAGCGAGGCCTCCGGCAAGCAGCTTGGCCACGGCGGCTCCAGTGCTTCATCGGCGGCCGTCGTCTCCTCCGCCTCCTCGTCCGGCTCTTGCGCAGCGTCCACCGTCTCCGCCTCGTCGTCGCCCAGCAAAAAGGACAAATCGGCGCCGCCTCGCTATCAGTGCCCCGACTGCCAGAAGTCCTACTCGACGTTCTCGGGGCTCACCAAGCACCAGCAGTTCCACTGCCCCGCGGCGGAGGGCAACCAGGTGAAGAAGTCGTTCAGCTGCAAGGACTGCGACAAGACGTACGTCTCGCTGGGCGCCCTCAAGATGCACATACGCACCCACACGCTGCCCTGCAAGTGCAACATGTGCGGCAAGGCGTTCTCCCGGCCCTGGCTGCTCCAGGGCCACATTCGCACCCACACCGGCGAGAAGCCGTTCAGCTGCCAGCACTGCCATCGCGCCTTCGCGGATCGCTCCAATCTCCGGGCACACCTGCAGACGCACTCGGACATCAAGAAATATTCGTGCGGCAACTGCTCGAAGACATTTTCGCGGATGTCGCTGCTGACGAAGCACAACGAGGGCGGCTGTCCAGGCGGCTCTGGCTCCAGCTCCAGTTCGAGCGCTGCTGGCTCCAACTCCGAGCTATCCTACGGAGACTACGCCGAGCCCTAGGCTCCCAGTGCCACCTCGTCGTAGTTCATCGCATTACAACGTTGTACACAAGCCATGTTCCACCAAAAATTAGTTCCTAGCTCGAGAGTAAGCGAAAGCGGCAGCTCCAATAAAAAGCCCAAGACACACACACACACACACACACGCACGCACAACCAGCAACACACATGCACACCCAGTGAAAAATTTACATTTTTATTTTACCTTATTTTTTATTTTCTAGTCAACATTTTCTTTGCAAGGGAAAATTAAAAAAAGATCGAATACAAAAACAAATATTTATATATTTGACCAGTTTCTTAAAATTATAATTTACAATTTGGTTTCTATGCCCCACAAATCTCTCGTGTGTCTCAATCCTAAAGCCGAACTATTGTAAAGTATTTGCAAGTGTCCTGTACATATATGTATTACGCTCCGGCGTCTAACTGTAAAAGACTCTAAGAGCAATCGAGAAGCCGCAACCTGTATAACTGTAAAACTAGCAACTGTAAACTGTAAATATATATGTATACACATGACAAAGAATCGTATACATCGTATATAAAGATATATCTCTTTTATTATAGTATTTTAGCCTAGCTCTAGTTCGTACTTATACACTTACATATATATATTTTTGATATCCACGATGAAACTTTTTGCATACATTGAAAATGTTCTATACATACAAATTTTTAGATATAAGCTGAAACAAAAAAACAAAACAAATATTTTGATATGAAAATGTTTTATAATTTTAAGTAATTTATTACACGGTATAAAAGAAACCGCAAAGAAAAAAAAGCAAGCAAAACAGAAAAAAATAAATAAATACATTTATTTACATACAAAAAAGTACTTGAGCATATTTGGATTTGGTTTTTGAATTTTAGGAATCTTACTTGCAAAGTGGGATGAAAAAATAAGGCCTGAGAATATTGCGTTCTATTGTCGATTTTAGATTGATCGAGAACTGGAGAATTATTATTTGAATTTTAAGCATCTTACTTGAGAAAAATCCGATTAACTATTTTGAATCCAAAACATGTTAACAGGACCTTTTTTGGGATATGGGATACAAAATGTTGACTATTTTATTCCTCAAAATTTCTTATTCGCATTATTTTGGTGTCTTTGCTAATGGAACGCAAATGGAATCCAATTAGACTCTATTGCATAGCGGCATAAATATCGTGAATAGCTTCCTCCATTGACTTTCAAGCGCTTTACAGTCATATTTATTTTTGGGTCATGCTCCCTTTCGTAAGTTTCAGACTTCAAGTGAATATATACAAAAGCAGCGATCGATCGATCGCTCGCTCACCCAAAGTCAATCAGCCAATCGCGACATTTTCTTGCCCGAGACCCCAAACATTAAACTTTTTATATGCAACGCTGCTCGTAAATTATATTTAAATTTCAGTGCACGTACTCAAGCGTACAATGTGAGTGTGTCCGGGCACGGCGAGGGGGCGGCGTGGCCGGGGGCGTGCAGGTATACGCAAAATGGCAGTCACTAAATCAAATCGGAACCCAGCACAATACAACACAACACAACACTCACGGTTCAATAGATTCGCTCGGCTGCCTGAGAGCTCCATCAACGTCTTATTAAACATAAACCTATTTTAATGAAAAAGATCAACGCAAATACGCAGATATTTATTTTTTCCTAGCCGAGCTCAAACGATCCACGTCGATCCCGATCCGCTGATGCGGAAAGAGAAATCAAATGACGACGGTCCACGGGCGACACTATTTTAAATAGGTAAGGAAGAGCACTGACTAGACGAAACTTTAAATACTCTGCGGTTTAGGGTAGGAATAAATATTACATAGTCGATTATAGTAAATAGCTTGAAATAATAAAATACAGCCCTAGTGGAAAGTTCATTAAATAGTTTTAAGGGATTGATATACATACATTTATAATTAATTAAATTAAATTTTTGCTGAATTTCCAATAATGAATATCTATAAAATATTTTAAATTTGAATTATATTATTTTCTAGCCAAACTACAAAATTAATTGATTATTTTATTTGGCTTCCAAGTGATGTGTGTAAAATCTATGTCTCATATTCGAATAAAAAAATATAAATAAATAAAATGTATATTAATTTAAATGTGAAATTCCGCCCAGTGCCTGCTCTAACGCATATACCCCACATGGGGAGGGTACAAAATATGGGTGCGCTCTCTCGACTGCTAAGCAAACTCATTATCGAGATCAATTGATCGCCCAGGCGGAGACCAGGTTAGGCCAGGCCACATGTGTGTAGATCTGCGCCTCCAAGCGGCCCCCCTAGCCCCGGGCCGCCGCCCTACAGCCCAGATGGTAAACTAACTGCCACGACTACGACAATTGTTGCCAAATTAGATCATCAGCAGCAACCAGTCTGGAAAGTCAAGTCTCCGTCTCCCGGCTACGACTCGGAGCTCACGTGTGCAGATCCCAGCGAGGCGATCGCTGAGCCAACTCGACGTAAATATATGAAATTAATATGCACGCATTTCGTGGCTCCACTTCGACAGTGTACAAGCTACCCGCACCCTCCCCCCCATGCCGCACCGTGCTTCCCCTGCACCAGCACTCCTTCGGCGCTCAGGTTACGTAGTACGGCGGAACGGCAAGGGGGGCAGAGCAGTTGGGGGATCGTGGCTGATCGTGCTGCTTTCTTGCACAAACAATTTGCAAACGATTTCTAATAAGCGTCTTAAATTGTAACAAAATAGACGCGCATTTAGGGCCTTTTGTGCCAGCTCAGGCGATAACAAAGCGCCCAAGCGAGAGTCGCGACGTCTACAAAAAAGTGGAGTCGAAAACATGGCTAACAAAACAGAGGGTATCGAAAGGTGGCAGCAACTGCTGTGCCCCCATTCCTGCTACCCTTTTGGCCAAAAACATCTTTCAACGCAGTTGGGTTTTACTTTTTTATTTGGGGGGTTTTTCGGGTTTTTTATGTGCCAAATTTCGCGCTTGATCGGCAATTTGTTGGGGCATTGGCCATGGATTTGGTCTTGAGTGTCTATGTGGGTAGATACTGGATTACGGGACGGATTAAACCTGATCTTTTGTATTTAATTAAAATTATATTCGCATTACTATTTTTATGAAAACATAATAATAATAATAATACTAACGTTGTTGCTTAAGACTAAATTTAATTCAGTTTTATTTTTTCTTTTAATGATATTGTATTGCTAGAAATCATATAAAAAATGTTGTTAAATTGCTTGAGCAGGATATGGTTTAGTTACAGATTACATAAAGTTGAGGTAATTTCGGTTATACTAGAGTGTCAGAGAAATTTAATGTAATCAGGTGATCACTTAACATATATAAATATAGCTCTTAAATAATATAAATTATTATTACAATTAAGCAATTAGCTTGCAGATATTTTTACTTAGCACAAGCTTACATTTGTATTCAGAATATTTCGCAGCTCTGGCCGGTGTTTCCAGGTACACCTCCAGCTACCATTAAGCACTGGCTGGACGTTGGCTATAGGGAAACTCCAGCCTCAAGTTGGGCTCCAAATTCAGCTCCGAACTACGAAGCGATCGCGCAAAAAAGCACACTTCGTCGTGACAAACAAAATGCTCACGTTTATCGCAGACAAAAGATCTCAATTTTTACGCTAAATTTCATTCGGCTGGTCTGCTATTTTGTTGTTTTATTTTTATTTTTATTTTTTCTTTGGTTTTTTTGTCGCATTTTGGCAAGTTCCCTGCCTCGATGTGGCTCCCTCATTTGGGCTGGATCTGCTCTGGATCGATTGTTTTTCTTTTTATACCCCGTAGCCACTGAAAATGGTTAAGGTAGGGTATAAAGGCCTTGTGCAAATGCGTGCAAGAGGTTTATAAATTCTTGATCAGCACGACTAGCTGAGGAAGCTAAGAGGAAGATAACTGAAATAAAACTATTTATATCCTATTCCATGTATATTGACAAATAAAGTTTTTTTATAAGATCCAGAGCTATCTAATGTGGGACGTATGTTCATAGCATACACAGATCAAGAATATATCAATCTCTCCCCATTCTCGTCGAAAGTCGAGCAACTTGGTATTTCCACATATTTGAATACTATAATAAAGTCCAAAATATACCAGAAAGTACAGACAGTAAATAAAGAAGTTATTCAAGAATAATTTTAAAACAGCTTGCAAAGATGTTTGCGTCTGGAAGGAAGGAAGTAGAAATGTATGTGAAGGCAGCTCAAAGCTGGATACAGGGTATCTTTTAGTTAAACGCTCCCGCTTAGAGCTCTGTTTCTTCTTTTCTTTCATTTTTCCTGTGGTGGTGGGGGGTGTTTGTTTGGGCAGCCTTTTGTTTGGAAAGTTTTTATTTTGGCTCGTTAAAAAATTTGAAATTCAAAAAAGTTTTGCGCCAAAACAAAATGACAAACTGCGAGCGAGCATTTAGTGGAGGGGATAAGTGTAGCTTCAACTAGTTGGGGGAGTGAAAAGGGGGTCAATTGTTGTTTATCGTTGCATATTCATAAAGCTCGATCTGTTTACCATTTTGCGTTGTCGTTTGACTTTTTCTGCTTTATTATGGCCGAAAATCGAGTTCGTCGACGTCGACACCGTCAGGTTTATCAATGACTCGGGGTGCCCGAGTGGGGAGGCCAGAGTTGCAGTTGAGCCAGCTGCGATTGCAAAATATCTGGAAAGTGATATTTGCCTATTGTATTACCAAATTGCACTACATTTGGCCAAAATAGAAATACGCTGAACATTACCCCAAGTATTTTGGTAGAGCTGCTACCACTGCCAGGAGCCTAGGTAGCACTTCTCTATATTCTAACCCGCCAGCCCATCTAATCTGCAGCTGTTTATCAACCAGGCAGGCATTCGAACCCTGGGCCAAGTGCATTTCACACAAAACGTGCAAATAATAACACCATCTCCATCTATGTCTAATGATCTACGCCATGACGATGTTGCCCCATGGCTAGCGAATGCGCACGCACACACCAAGCAAACACACACACACACACTCGCACACTCGCACACTTCGCTGCGGCCACTTGGAAGACAATAAAACGCGTTAACTGCTGTTTGGCTGCGCAATTGTTGGCTGGGAGCCAAGTTGTGTCTGGCCGCCTGCCTCCCTCGCCCCCTGCCCTTGTATTAGCCAATGCCAATATTGCACGCTACGCAGCCACAGCGGCTAACTAATTGGCGAAACAGCAGCAACAACAACAACAGCAGCAACAACAACAACAATGGGTTAGCCGCATTGGGTGAAAAGCCGCCAACTAGCCATAGCCAAGCAGGTTGTCTCTGTGTGCGTGTGTGTGTGTGTGTGTGTGTGTGTGTGTGTGCACGTCCGTGCTTGTTCAGCTCACGCACTCCCCATTACACTTACACTCTCGCATCTCTCTCGCATCGCTCTCAGCGCTTTGAAGCTTTTCGGTTAGCCAACCAAAGCGACGCGCGCTGCCCCCACAAAACACTTGCGCTGCTTTTACTCTCACTTTGAGCTTGCCGGCACTGTTGCGCCATTCGTGACGTCATGCGGTGACTCTCAAATGTTCAGCTATTAGTCCAGCAATTGGAAAGGTTAAAAGCTCCACTGTGCGAGCTATTTGACTGACAGCCTAAAGAAAATCATATCATATCATATATCATATATGGATTCAATTTTGATTTTATGAGAGAATGGTAAAATTAAATAAAACCAAACTACTTTCTTTATGCTTTAAACACTGCGAGTTGAC
The DNA here is from genome assembly GCA_035043565.1 of Drosophila robusta. Classification (NCBI taxonomy): domain Eukaryota; kingdom Metazoa; phylum Arthropoda; class Insecta; order Diptera; family Drosophilidae; genus Drosophila; species Drosophila robusta. The sequence goes on along the minus strand of JAWNMW010000583.1, from coordinate 1,201,803 downwards.
AGTTGATAAGGAATTCTCCTTAAATTAAAAATTTAAAGAGGTCTTCATTTTGACAGCTATGTTTTTTATTTACGAACTAGAACTTAATTACGAACTAGTATATTCCAACTATATTTATCTATTTGCGATCATATTGGGGTTATTTAAAATTTAATTTAAATTCAAGTTAAGACATTTTCGCATTTGTTCTTGGTTTTTTTCTGGATGTATTATTTATTTAAGAGTATTTAATGTTCGACCTGCCACTACTCTTTACTTGTTGTTTGCTGCATACTCGCACAAATTAGCGAAAATTGTCAAACGAATGCAGGAAATAAAAAAAGAGTGTTGTAGTTGTTGCTGTCGTGTTTTGTTGTTGTATTTCGTGCGTTGCACATTTTCTCTTATCTATGAACAATAAGATTTGCTTATGACAATAATTTCATTTTCCTGGCCATTTTTCACCGGACGAGTGGGCAGATATGTTGTTGTTAGCTGTTGCTACTGGCTATGCGAACATATGTACATGTTTATTGTAAGAGTAGAAATAAAGATTAAAAATAAGTACCCGACTGCCGAAAAACACGTTTCAGGCTTTTTACAACTAGAGTGAAACAACTATAATTCCTTTTTAACTCAGCTTGTGTTACGGCTTGTTTCTAGGGAGTCGTGAAATCTACATATCTTTAAAAATTCTACCCTATTTAGGGTTTCCTTAATAAATGCCCACCTGGAGGCCTTCGCGTTAGCTCTCACGCTAAAGCCTTGACCCCAACTCATCAGAAGAGTCTGGAGAAAACGATTCTCCCACACAGCTCATGACTCAACCGCCCGCTTTTTATGCTCAAATCTAGGTGCACTGAACTCATAATACTAAAAAATAAAAAAACGACACATTCGAAATGGCATTCATATGATGCTGCTCCATTTCCCTCGGCTCAAATTACCAAAAAAAAACCAAAAAAAAATTAAGAGACAAAAAAAAAAGTAAAGCAGGAAAAGAACCTGTTCATCGACATGGTTTTCGAGCTCCCTCTCTCTCTGTCCTGCTGGGTTTTGTTCCTAACGTGAGCGTGCATACATAAAACAAGCTGGAAATTGGGATCTACCTAGCTACATATCCATCCCGGGTCCCGGGTACCGGGCAACAGGCAACAGGCGACAGGCATGCTGACAAGAGCAAATCAACATTCGACAACTCTGCTTTGGAGGCTGTTGGCGGCTGCACACGGGGTCATGGGAAAATTTGTTTGCATCGGAAGTGAAACCGTTTTGTGGGGTGGGGTGGGTTGGGGTAGGGCATGGGGGATGGAGGATGGGCACAGGATATGCAGCGAGATGTAGTCCGCATCGTGTTTATTTATACATAATGCCATACGTCTGTCTCATATTTATGTTAATTTTCATTTCCATTTGGACAAATATAACAGGAATTTTGATTAATGCAACGCACCTTGGCCAGGCCTGCGAGGCAGCTGTGAGCTCTGATGGCTTTGAGAAGATCTCGCCATCGTCTCTCCACTTCTTGGCACATTCAGCTGGAAGCCACTTAAAATATTTGCTAGTCAAAAAAAAAACAACAACAATTGCTTGGACGGACACACGGCACATGTCCAAATTGATGCCCTGGGGCATTGCGGTGCGTGGATCTGCGAGTGGCCATAGCCAAAAATGGACTCATTTGCGAACGGTAAATTCAAATTGTTATGATCCGTAAATGTCAAAATTGTACGCGATGTTTGTCTTTTGCAATTCAAATGGCCCGCCCCAAACGACGCGGCCCTCCCGTTTCACATGATTCATGGCGGGGCACTTGTTGTGCTACTAGCCAAGCGGCATGCGAGTATTCAAGGTCCATTATCCAAGTGCGGACCATAAATAACGCTCGCTTGCGCCCAGCTGACGTACGTGCCTCAGCCGTGGGCTAGCCCCTAGCCCCTAGCCCCTAGACTCAATGGGTTTCTCTTTATGCTGAACTTTCTTCGATCGAATGAAATGCTCCTTAAGCTTAATTGTCTCTTTTTTTTGCTTCAATTTTATACTCATTTAGCAAAGCTGTGGGGCGGAGTTGCGGTCATTGCGGCTCAAAGATATTCAAATGCTATAAAAATATGTTGGATACTTGGAACCGCTGGGCACAGTGGGACACAAGTTGTTTATTCCACCTGGCGGATGTGTCAATAAAAATTGGTTGATTCAGTTGAAAAAATTAAAGACAGTTAGGCATTATTTTTTATTTAATATAATCATATAAGCAGGGTTAAAAATATGTGTCTAATCTATTCAGTACAATAAATTGACTTGAAAGACTTTAAAGCAAATACCTTGCATATTTTTTACAAAAATCTTTTACACAAAATCTACATATTATATATTATAAATTATATATATTTATCTAAATTTTTTATTTTACATTACACGTCCTGCCACTGTGCGCTATGCAAATAGCTTCAATATTTACACTGACTTTGGCTTCAATTTCAATCCAGAACAATAAAGTAAGAGGCCCCCGAAAAAACCGGGGGCAAAGATTTCAACATTTTTTTTACAAATTTTTTATTTAATTTTTTTTTTTTGGGCAATGCGAGACTTCAAATTGGTTTCTCGATTGTTTATGCATTTTGTAGCGCACATAACTCGGACTGGGGCCGGGAGTAGTCGGAGAAATTCATAAATGCCACAAGAGTGGACGACAAATAGGCGGCCGCAGTCAAAAGAAGGTGAATAGAATTCTGGTCCAGAGCAGCACTCCATCATCATAAACAATAATAGAGACCATAACAAACGCCGCGCGCGCCATAGCCAAAAGAGCCACCGAGTGGGGCTCTTGGAGATGTTGTTGTTGCTGTTGTTGTTTTCGGACTCGGTGGCACATCAAAAACTGATTTCATTTGCTGTGCACCCGTTGGCCATTTGACATGAATGTGAATCAGTGTCAGGCAGCCAAAAATGATTTGATTGTCTTTGCAGATGCAGCAGCGGCAGCTGGGCACGCAATGAGGCACCCCCGCGTGGCAGCCAAGTTGGCCAAGTTGTTCGACCAGCTGCCACTTTCCAAAGCCGAAGTCAGAGCTTAAACTGGCTGCTGCTGCCTCTGCTGCATCTCATCTCGTCGTTATGGCCCGTTGTCATAATCAAAAGCGTTATCTGGTAGCTAACAGCCGCATAATTTCAAGTGGCTCTCAGTGCCCCTCGTTGGGCCGGCTCCAAGTGGATTTGCGGTTGCCTGGAAATCAACACGTTGCGCAGCTTCAACTCCAACTCTGCGCGCGTGTGTGTGTGTGTGTGTGTTTCTGTTTGGTTTGCTGCTGGCATGATGGTAATTACGAATGTGTTGGCTCAAATGAAGCAGCTTGAAAAAGTGCTCGCATATAATAATGACAATAAAGAAATTATAACAATAATAAACTAATGGTGGAAAAAATGGTATGCGCGAGACTTTCGCCTTTTGTGGCCTATCCGATTACCTGCAGCACAGCCCTGTGGGCTGCTCAAGAAAGAGAGTGGGAGACCGGGTGGGGGCATTATCTGAAGCCGATTTCATATTAAATTACCTGCAGAATGCACAGCGCGCCTTTATAACACTTTAGCAGATCACGTAGAACAATTGGGTGAGCACATCTAAAGGAGAGCGGTGAACAGTCAACAAATATTAATGTTGTTTACCTGATTTAATAGACACAAGGTGGTACAACAAATTGCCAAATTAAGAGCAGCATGCGATTTCTCTGTATAGATTAAATTGTTGGCTTGGCGTGTGATATTATTAATAGGTTTATATGACATGGCTGGACGGTGTTTTGGATGCCACCACCACAGTAGCTGCCAGTAGCACCAGGTAGCCAGGTAGCTCAAAAAAATATTTTGATTAGTACTAATTGCTAACTGCTAGAAAATTGTTTGCTGTAAAAAGTAAAAAGTTTTGATTGTTTGCCAGTTCTCAACCAACAGATACCCTGATAGCTTAAATGAAAGCCCATTAGAATATTTCAGAGCGAAAGTGTTTTCTTATTAGAATAAGATGCAGTTGGTAAGTGCATAAAATGGTTGGCAACAATTGTGGGCGGCATATGCATGAAGTTGGCAACAGCTGTTAGGTAATTCACCCAACAAGCAGACAACTCTTCATAGAGTGTTTTTAATATAATAAAAAAAATGTAATTAATTTTCTAAGCAGAACTCGGCCACGCATTAAGCCTTGTATACCTGTTCAATCCATAGGGTATGTGGAAATGTTGCACGTGAGGCGCGTGCAAAGGCGCAGCCTTCGTTGTTGTTATTGCAGCGGGCTGCAAATTTCACTTGGTGCACATTTAAGGAAATGTCGAGAAATGTCCATTTTGGTTACGGTTGCGATATTTCCTTAAAAGAGTTTTTCAACGCCGGCAAATGGAATTGTGGGTGAAAAGTTCAAATGTCAGCTAAACTTTCAAACAAAAGGTAAAAGTTGTACAAAAAAAAGAAGAGATGAAAGAAAAAAATAAAAATAAACAAACAGCAAAAATACAAATAAAAGCCGCAAAAGAATTGCCAATGATTTTTTATGCAAATCATAAATCAGCCATAGACATTGAGACATAGAAATGGAAATGTAGACGTGAACTGAGAGCGCAAAGTGATTGGAATGACGGCGCGTTTGACTGATTGACGGACGGAGTACACCAATATACGGTTCCCCTACCCTTACCCCCACCTGTATCCCTGCTGGATGAATCACATTTCGGGCCACATTTTGCACACTTTCCAGATATCCCGAAATAATTAACACAATGAGCAGCCGCGATGACTGCGACTGGGGCCTTAATTAATTTGAACATGGTTTAATTTCATTCACGCACAAAAGAAAGCTTCGGGTGGCCGGAGCACATTGTATTGGCATTTAACCCATGGTATTCGCAGTTCCATCTGCAACGCGCCACACTTGAGATTGAGACCTGTTTTGCGGTCTCCGCTCTCATTGACCTGGCATCATTAACACGCATCCCCAGCCGGCTTTAGCCTTTAGCTTCCAGCTGCAGCCCAACCAACCGGCAAGTGGGTTTCAATAGAAATTAGCAAATGTGTCGCATCATTAGCCACAAAGCCATAGAGCCGGGCCGTAGCCGGGTTTGTCTCTTCGCGCTGGAAGACTCTCAAATGCTGCGGCATCTGCGCCGATCTTCAAGTTCCTCTTGTTGTTGTTCCCCTTGTTGTTGTTGCTTCGTTTCGTCTGTTTTGCGGTTTGTGGCGCCGGATTAGCTTGAGGATGCGGGCGCCAAAGTTGTTGTCTCTTCATTTGCCGTTGCTGTTGTTGTTGTTGTTGTCTAACTGCGAATTTCACCTGAAGCTTTCGGCCAGTTATATAACAACACATATATTTGGGTTGGGTAGGTGTTAGCTGTTGATCGTTGATGATTTATTGAGTTATGACAGTGGGTTAAGTTGTGGCCCAAGTGTTTATTTTGCAGATGGAAGTGCCAAAAATGAGCGGACAAATATCCACAACTCCACGCGAATGTGTTCAAGTCCCCGGACCCCAAATGGCAGTTACGAACGTGTGCAAGTGCCAATACGGCGGGAGACACCGAAAGAGTTGAACACTAACTGCACATAATGTGCATAAAATCTCGGACAATTCCGGTTTTCATCTAACCTTGATAATGCACTTCTATTACTTATCTATTATTTATCATTTCCTTTGATTTAGGTTTTAATTAAGTTCGATACGAATGCGTCCCTTTCGACGGCTTTCACCGATGCAAGCTAACACTTTGAGCCTTTTAGAGCAATTTGGCAAGTTCCTTTCTAAGCTCTAATCCCATAAATCTCGCCTCTCTCCTGAGCAATTTGGAAAAACTTTGCTATTTGATCAAATATATTTTCACACTTGCCTCATATATCAAGTCGGCAATGGGGCAAAATTTGCACTACAAATGATTTCAACACCAAAGGCCGCCGAGAGCAGCGAGGAGCGAGGAGCGAGGCGAGGAGCGGACAGCGGGCAGTCTGGAACAACGGGCAATGCTGAGTTATGGGAAACACCGAGCGCATGTTGTACAAATTTTGTAAGCCCCCACAAGCAACTCAGACGGCCCAGATAGACAGATGGATGGACGGACGGTCGGACATGACAAAACGCCAACGGACGACGCAGAATCAGAACAAAAAGCGCGCAAATCTTCAAAACTGTGCAGCAGACATAAATCTTCCGACGCCTTTCTTTCGGGGGCGGAACGGTACGGTTTTGGTACGGCACAAAAACAAAATGCGGCATAATTTCCGGACCCCAAGACGAGCTATTCTAAAAAAGCCAAATGGATTACAATAATAATTTTTCATATGCAGATTTTGCTACAGAAACTCTGCTGCAACAAGTTGCAAAGCCATGAATAATATTTCATTTTGCTGAGCATTCGGGAATTCTGTCTAGCCTACGCCTGGGCTCAACTAAGTTGTTGCAAATAGCACTTGGAATGCCTAACTAGAAGATACCCTGTACGCAGTCAATGTTACTTTCTCATCACTATGCAATTTATATAAAAATACTACAGGAAATAATTAATAAAATAAATAACTTGCATTACAAAATTTCAGCTCTCCTAAACCTTAAGTTACTCGGACGAAATCTCTTGATTGAGTTGAATTTCGCTGAATGCGGGGTATAGGAATGGGTAGTCAAATCGGTTAGTGTATTTTGATGCGCACTTCTGAAGGAACTCAGCGACGCCAATATGTTGCAACAAATTTGCATTCGACTGCGACTTGAACTTGCACTCCACTTCGGGCAAACAAACTCCACCTCCGAGTTGGACTGCACTCAACCATCGTGCCGTGTATCATTGGCCATGGAAACGTTATCAACTTGAGGCTGCAAGAATTATTATGCTCTCTGCTAAATATAATAAAAACAAACCGGGCATAGTTTGCGGTTGGCCACAGGCCAACTCCACTTCCACTTGATGGACTTTAGTCAAAGTCAAGTTGGAGTTCAAGTTCTGGCCGACAGTTTCTGCATAATGCAAGTCAACGTCGAGCGTCGAACGTCGATCGTCGAACGTCGATCGTCGAACGTCGAACATCGATCGAGGCAGTCAGCCTCATCATCATATTGCCAATAACGCATGGATTTGTGCAATAGATTTATTGAATTATTGCTTTGACCGTGGCAGGTACATGGCTCCACTCGACTTGTGGACCTCAAGTTCGCAGTATGGAAAAATGCATTTGAGTGGGTGATAAATTCAAAGCGAGCGATCCGCGGAGCTGCAGTTATAGCTCCAGCGCACACATAGTCATTATACCAAACGGCCATAAAGAAAGCTGCTGAAGTGCACGGACGCTGATGCGAGTCGGAGTTAGAGCTGCAGTCAGAGACAGAGTCACAGCCCCGGACTCTGTGATAAGTCCAATTAAAGTTGCCATTGCTCGACTGCCAGCTGAAAACAAGCCAGCAAACGGCTCTCTTCAGTTCAACGAATATTAAATGCACTTCCAGAATAAACATTGCAATTTTGATGGCAAACACCTGAAATTACGAGTCGACCTCTCCTTAGTCTAGAGGAGGGTTCCCTCAGGCAGGCCTTAGCTCTTTGTGTTGACAAAGATCTACTCAGTTCCGACTTTTCTAGAATATGAAATAGATAGATAGTTGTATCGTATCAATAAACACTACGGTAATAAAGCCAATACAAATTTGTCAAGGTTATAAAATACAACTGCTTCATGCAATCAAAGAGTATAACAATAAAATGAGCGCATTACTTTGGTCTAAACGCTGGCCAATTGGCCAGGCCAGGCTTGGCCATCATAAGCAAATAATCAAGCCATAAATCTCGCCTGGCAATGAGCGATTTACGTTTTCAGCCTTCTCGACATGTTTTTGAAAGTAAAAACTATCAAAATATTCTGCAATTATTTGGCAATTTGTGCGCCCGAAATCTCTATGATTAATTGCCTTCCAGTTGTGCCACATGCCCTGCTCCAAATTGTGGCCCCAGTTGGCTGATATTCAAATTTCCAAAGATATCGTCAACCTGCTGCGAGTCGAGAGATTCTCGCGCTGTGAAGTGCACTCCAGTCCCGTTCAGTTCAGGCCAGGCCAGTTCAGTCCACATAAGAAGAGCGCTTGGGGCGCACGGGCTCAAGTGCGGTGTTAAACGTGGCTTACGGTCTGCCCTGCAATTGCTTTGATTTCTCCTCCGTACAGCACAATTACAAGCACTGACAGTAGCTGGCCGATCTTCAACTTCATTAGAGAGATTTCGATATTGTTTGAATGCCACCGTAAAAATGTAATATACATATACATACGTACATGCAGATGAACGGACACACACACACACACACACACATATATAATTGGTAGTCAGTGTAGCAGGCTGGCACTTCACTTTCCAACTATGACATGGCAATAATAATTGCGTTGGCCGGGGGCCAGTCGGGGGGCGTGGAGGGGGGGAGGCAACAGGCTGCGGCTGCGGCTGCGGCCGAGTTTCGGTAGCGCTTTAATCACTAAAAGAAAAAAGAAGGTGTCTGGTGTGAGAATGTGGAGCATGTCGTGAGTCATCTTGCGGTTGATCCAGTTGTCTCAATTAGCCGCAGCTTTGTCGCCTCATTTTCGGCTTAAATCACTTTAAAACGCATTCGCTTCAATTTTGGCGCTTTGTTCGACTTCTTGTTCTTATATGGCAGAAGCGGATTGAGAACTGTAAACTGGATTAGTTTAGATTGGTGAAGTATGCTAATTGATTAAAAATAAATAAGCCAAAATGTCCGTTTTAAAATCCATTTAGGTTATGCCATCAAACATTAACTAACAAATCAATTTGAAGAAACATGGTTAGCCAAAATAAAAAGTTTAATAACATGGCTTAATCAAAAAACAAACTCTGCAATAAATAATGCAAATAAATAATGAATGCAAGTGAAATTACAAGCCAATTTCTGGCCGCTGCTCAAATCGCCCAATATTGCGAGGTAAATGAACATTTATTACGGTGCATTAAAGTGCGCTCATTCACAACAAAGTTAAACTATTTGCAGGGGTCAAGTTGACAGGTACAAATAAGTTTTTGGTGCAGCGGCCAATCCGGCCGGACTGCTTCCCGCCCTCCTCTCCCCCTCTCCGGGGGCAGCGTCACGCTTGATTCGTGCACTGTTATGATATTTTAATAAGATCTGGCAGCGCTGGCAAGACGCTTGCCATTTGTTTGGTTATTGGCAGTTAAACTGCGCAAATATGTTGGCACAGTTAGTTACCATACACTCGATACACGACTAGACTATATATAATAATAGTCGTTGGCCGTACTGCAGCCACAATCGAGTGAGATATTTAGATTAACAGGTTGTTTTCATTACAATTCGTGCTTTTTAACAAGCAAAACGTGCACTTTCTCCGCACGCAGAGCCAATAATTTCTGTGCTGGCTCTGTGGGCTGCTCTGTGCCAGCGGAGGCTCCGCCAGCGACTCCTCCGACTCCGTCTCCAGACTCCTTGGCGTGGAACAATAGCCACATTGGCAGGCATCGACATTAACATTGACTTTACACGACTTTGGAGCGATCGCGTTGGTAGCTTCATATTTTTATTGTTGTTGCGCATTGCGCATTGTAAAGAATGTTTTTTTCTCTCTGGCTGGGATCGTGCCTGCGTCCTTAAACTCTTGTTTGGTAGCTGGCATAACGCATCTTTTTTTATGCATGGATGGCTAAGGGTATCATGAATTTGTCAACGGCTTTGAACATCTATATATCACATATATATAACGTCTTAACGATCTAGGTTTGACTACTATTAATATTTATTTTAATATAATTGTAATTATTTTCATTTTTATAATATAGTTTATTAATAAATTAAACTGTAGTGTTCAGATGTTTCTTTCTCGATCCCTGGTTAGATAAACTCACTACTAAATCGTAAGTAATCGTTGTTTATCAATCGCTTTTATATCACGATTGTTCAGATAACGAATTATGCTTAAAATGCAGCCCAAACGTATGCTCTTTTGAAAGATACAGTATCTACATATATGTATCTCAACTGTCTAAAGGGTAGTCAAGATTCTTTGCTTGAGAAATAGATTCCTTTTGGCCATTCTCGCGGGCTCTTTATGCAAATAATGCGCTGCTGGGTCACGTTTATGGGTTGTACGTTGTAAAGTGTCAATTTCTCAGATGCGCAATATACACACAGATACATATATATATATACAAATATGTATATACTTAGTTATCCGAATGGCAGAACGTGCAGCTTATGTCATAATCGCAGAGAATCCTTGCCGCGCTCTGTTGGGTGTTAATGTGCATCCTCCTTGTGGTCAACCAGCGTCATTTTTCCCACATTTCGCGTTGGCCATGTTTGTGGCCATTTGTTTATGAAGTTTGGCTACTGTGCACTTGCTGCTGCCGCTGCTGCTGTTGCTGACATTGTTGCTGTTGTTGCTCTACCGTCTAGAACAATGGACAGTTTGCATGTAATCTCGACTCCCTGCAACTTCTTCGCTCCTCTTATTGTGTGTGAGATTTCTGACTGCGATGTGTGCAGGACATGAGTTGAGCACTAGCACAAAAAGAAAAAGTAAATAAAAACAAGCTGCCTGCTCATGTCCCAAACATACAACAATAACAACAACACTAACAGCAATCACGAATCTTGTGGCAACGGGCAAACACAGCCGCCAATGAGGTAGCTAAATGAGCGCCGCTGCCCGAAAGTTAACAAATTGCGGCTTTATTACCAACATCTCACTTAAAGCTGAAGCGAAAAGCGCCAAACTAAGCCAAGGCGAGCTGATAGATGTGCCCGCCAAAGACTCAAACGAAAGTCGGAACCATTAGGATAACTATCGCGTGAGAGCGCGGGCGGGACGGCGGGTGGGGTGCTCGCAGGGCAGCCGATCCTGACTTGCCGATGCTCCGCGCAGCTAAGTGGGCTAAAGTAATGAGCCGACGCCGACGCCGACGACGACGCCGTCGCCGACGCCGACGCTCCAGCTGCCGCTCCGGCAGATCTCAGCCAGTGCGATTGGCGCGCATGCGCAATAAACAAACACGCCATGTTACCGTTGTCTGGCATCCGATTCGAGAGCACCGTGGAGTCCAAGTCCTTGAAAACCAGGCAAAAAACGGCAATAAATGTTTTATTCAGTGATCATTTATCATATAAAACAATTTGTTAAATTGAATCCTTTGTAACTTTTTTAAAGCTTTTATTTAATTTTTATTTACTTATTTATTAATATTGTACATTTAATAATATTTCTGTGTGGTAGATTGAGATACAAAAGCTAAATTTTTTAAACAAATCTTTATAATAATAAATATATATAATTCAACAACAACAGCCCTTTTGTTCACGGTTCACGGTTCGAACCTATGTCTAGCATTAAACTGCGGTTCGTGAACCTAGATTTTCACATCAATTTACACATTTTTTAAACATCACATCACAGTTTTACAATTAATTTGAAAATATATTGAATTATGAATAGGAACATTTTTCATTTACCTAATTTTTTTGTATTTATTTCTGTATAAGAGTTGGAATATCTTATCATTAATTAAAGAAAAATTACACATCACAAAATGATATCTAAATGAGGAAAGTATTAAAAGAACAAGTTAAACAGTGTATTTATAATTTATATATTTCCATCAATTCCAAATGCTTTGCTTAAAATACCCATCCTCAATTCACAGTTTGCATGCATCTGTTTGGGCTGTGATACCCATTGTGAACTAAATGGACTGCAACTTGGACTGGAAGCTTATTGTTTTTGGCTCGGCTTTCAGTTGGTGTCAGCTGGTGGGAGTTGCGCTTGCCAGAAATGAAATAATAATTATTATTAACTATTAGCGTTGGCTGGTAGCCAAACAGATGAGGCTGGAGCCGATGCCGGTGCGGCAATTGCCACCATTTGGGACTCGGAGCTGGACTGGGAGCACTCGGAGCAACTTTTGATTGTTTATGACCTTAAGTTGTCGTGCCGCAGTGAAAAGGTCATCATTAGGCACAGCCGCAGCCAATGGCAGGCTGGGTGTTGTGTTGGGTTAGTTAGCTGAATGGGTTAGTTAGTCAGTTGGTTGTTTTTGCTTGGCTGTTTTTTCTTCTTTTTTTTGGAGGGGGCGGTGTCTAATTTGCGGCCGCGGCTCAACTTCTGTTCGCGTTTTTGGTGTTTACCGCAGATGCGGCTTTTTCCATTTTTCGTTGGATCTGGCTTTGATTTTTATGATGTTTTAATTTGTGGCACGTTGTAGTAAATTTTTGGCCTTACGATTATTTAATTGCGATTGTTGTTGCACTAGCTGAGAAACGGGCAACAGGTTCAAATTGTACGTAAATATCCCTGGAATCGGTTGAGCTTTGAAACCAGTCAGCGAGAAAGCTGGAATTGTGTTTGCGCTGGGATTGGTGTGTGACACAATTATGCATCAGCTATAATCCCCAAAAATGACCAAAAGCCCTGGTCACTTTCCCATCACTTGTCGGCTTGCCAGCAACAGAGGCAACAGGGCAACAACAATAAAACAAAATTTGAGCCAAATCTGTGGACTACAAGGTTCCCCCGTAACTCAAAGCGTTTTCAGGCAAAGCCGACGTACTCCCATTTTTCAAAATGTGTCCAAACAAAAATCTTTCGAAGCTCTCAAAAAAATTAGTTGTTTCGGTTTTTGATCTTGTACCGCAATAAATAAATCCCCAAGCTAGAAACTTCCCCATACGACAAACACAGTCACATCTATAAAAGCACACTTGAGTGACCAGAGCAGCCCACAACAACACTAACAATAACATGGAACTATCCTATCTGCAACACATGTCGCCGCCAATTAACAAAAACCTAAAACAACATTTAAAAAAATATTTACCAACCAAATTCGAAACGAGAAATTCGCTGCCAGATGAACAAGACACAAAAATAACCAAAAAAGAAAAAAAACCAAGAAAGGATTAAAATCAAAATTGAGAAAATGCTTTCAGGCTAATCCCAGCGACATGCGCAACGTTTGCGTCTCATGTTCTCCAACATTTGTTGTTATTGTTGCTGTTGTTGTAGCTGCTGGACACACACTTGTCGGTTGGGCTCAAAGCGACATTTCCCACATCAAAAAGATTTCGTCACGCATAATATTTTTATTTTATTTTTTTTTTCATTTTTCGATATCCAAGGGTTTCGTTTGAAAAATTTGTTTCAGACAAGAAAAAAAAAAAAAAAATCTGAAATTATTAAGTCATGCAGAAGACAATTGGATCATTTGTTTATAAGGTGTGTTTGTTCCGCCGCATGTGCAACAGGTTAAAACGAGTGACGTGTTTCATAATTGTTGTTGCTGTTTGTTGGGCATTTGTCAACGGTACCGTTTTATTATTTTTTTCTTGACTGAAATCAGCTTAAATATAATTAATGGCTGGCATTGGGCATTGACAAGTCCATTAAAAAGTTTTTGCCGAATGCGGAATCTTGATTGACTTGATCGGAGATAACGCATCGGGACGGGGAGGTAGGCAATTGTTAGAATAATAATAATTATATTTTTTTCTAAGCTAACAGCTTATAACTGGAAAAATTTTATTGTTTTGTTCAATTACAGTCAGACGGTTTAGTATTGAATTTACATATCCGCAATTGGCTGACAGTAGAACTTGAGAATCCTTATTGAATTGTTCTGTTCTAGTCTAAAAGGAATGGGAATTTGCGGGCTCATTACAAGATACCTGATAATGAATAACTAACAACGAGAAAGTGAAAGAAAATTAAATAACATCCTGTAAATAATAAAAATAATATGTTCTGTTTTATGCAGTTTGGAAATCAACTTAGTTTTGACGAGTTTTTGAAGATTCAAGCTGGGCGGATAAAGTGGTCAGGTTTTACTCGGCAATTAGGAAGTCTGGTAAGAGCATTCATTAGTAATTTATTTGTACATACTTTTTGAGTGGCCACGATTTGAATATTATGATCCTGGCTAATTTCTCAACGCTAAAGCCCAAGCTAAGCCTTAACCCATGATGAAGCCTGCGGCAGATTGCAGCTGGGTCTGTCTGGTTTTGTTCGTTTGCGTTACCTTTGGCAGTTCGCTGTGCTTGTTGTTGTTGCAGTTTATTTGCTTTTGCAGTTGTTCTTGTTGCCGTTGTTATGACTAATAAAATGTTAACATGCAAAACACTCGAGCGCGAGCAACAACAAAAAAATGTCAAAAGCCAACAACACGTTTTTGATTATGGCCCACACGTTGTTTCTGCAGTCAGTTCCTTTTGCCCTGCATCTCCTCAGCTGGTGTTTTCGGGGGAAAGATCAATGGTCACCTTGTGGCAGTGCTGTGATTGCCCCCTCCCCCCTGCGTGCCACCCTTAAGCCGGGTGCATGATTCATTGGCCTGAGTTACGATCTGGTTGCCGTTGTGCCAATTCTTTGATTTGCGGGGCGCGTGCCTGTTATCAGTGGCCGGTGCAACGGTTAACAACGGTTACTGACAGCTACCAAAAAAGAAAAAACAGAGTATAAAACACACAGACATACACTCACAGACACCAGCGGTGTCGCCTTAAAGAAATTCCAGGCCAGGCCGTTAACAAAATGTTGGCTTTCTCCTCGTTTTCCGCTGTGTCTATTCCTATCAATTAAACTCATTAAATTTTTCGAATTTTTGTACTTTTTTTTCTTTTTGCCTTAGCTCAATTAAAACTCATTAAATCATTTACAATATTCATAAAATAACAATAAAGAGGCTTCAAAGAAAGACCAACACAAAAAAAATAAAATCGAAGAGAAAAAGCCGCCACAGAACTTGCAACGGGAAAACTGTTTGAAACTCTAATGCATTTGTCATGAACCTGCCAGGCGGCGGCGGCGGTGGCGGCGGCGGCGGCTTTGGCTCCAACTCCAAAGTCTTCGCGTTGACCGCGACCTGCTCTCCATTGTGCACATGATGGGGCTGAGGTTGAGGCTGTCGCTGAGGTTGAAACCTCGGCCCCGTTGGCGGCCAGCAACTACACGCTAATGGTCAACTACTACCACAACAACAACAACTAAACAAAAAATAAAAGAAAACTTGCAGCGCACGCTGCCAACATTATAAAGAAATTGTAATAACAATAATGGCTCAATAATTTATTGATAAAGCCTCGAAGTTGATGCCGAAGTTGCAGTTAAAGTTGTAGGCAGAGGTCGACTTAAGACGCTAATGTGTATGTGCATGTATGTGTGTGCTGCGTGTGTGTGAGTGTATGAAACGGTACTTAGCAAGTATTTTGATTTTTTGGTAACTTCATTTCATGCGAGCGTCCACAGAGCGCGTAGTGAGCAAAATCGCTTAGCCCCACAGAATCGTGACTCCCACATTTTAACCCTTGACCCCACCACGAGCGAATGAAGTTAACTGTATGCCCCCCTCCCCCCGCCAACGTGCCCCGTTCTCCCTTGCGGATCGATTCGTTTGTTATTGTTGTACCTGCTTTCTTCCGCAGCAACAGTTGGAAAGGGGCTGAGGGGCCGCTGGGGCGGTCCAAAAATCCACAATAATCATACAATTTATTGCCTTTGCAGTTTTGCAAATTCTCGAACTCAAAATGACAATAAATCATATGCACATTTTGAATTTGGGGCCCCTTATGTAAGTCGCTTGGCACGAGTCGAGTCGGTGCATTGTTAAGAGCCAAAGGATGTGGCAATGTGGCCAAAAGCAGTGCACTGACCATTCCAATACAGAAAAACAGCAAGAAAGGTGGCTGAAAGCAAACTGGCCACAGCCTGTGAAAAGCTTAAAGTTTGCGATTCGTAGGCAGCATTTTTAAGCCATTTTCGACACCATTTGAAACTCATTTTCTATTTTGATTGCACTTGGTTTTTATACTTGTTCACGAAGTGAGAGAGTATATTGGGTTTGAGCAATGTCCGTCTTGCTGTCCGTCCGTCTGGTTACGGACATGAACGCAATTTTATCGTCGCTATTGAAGCTGGACTCTTGAAACTTGGAATATATCCTCGTGAATACTCGCGGCAGACAAAGGCTGGTAAATCAACAACATGATATTCGCAAATTGATTAAAGGTGAATATTTCCAAATTTATTAAAGTTAGAGTCCCCAATCTTGCTATGTAGATTTCTGGAAAAAAACGAAAATTCGTTCTTACATGTTCAATATTGTTTGTGTCGCATTTCTGGACTTGTTCAGATTCTTTAAATTTTATACCCATAGTACTTGCATTATGTGCATATGCTTTACTTCTGGACGGTTTTTTATACTAACAAGAGCATTCGGTTTTTTAATTCCTTTCTTTTGCAAATACATGTAGCAGCCTTTTACTGGTATTATCGACCTCGTAAAGTATTTATTTTGTTGCTCAACATCAATAGCCGAGTCGATCTGGTCATTTCCATTCTTCTGTTTACTCGTGTAGGGATTAAGTCACTTTTTTTCTTAAAATTTATAAATGTGGATTGAAGGAGGCATAACTCTGAAATTACAAGAGCTTTATCATTTATAAGGTATGTTCTCGTATATCATACACAGATCACTGTTTAATTACCGCTTGCAGCCTTGCAATTTTATAAGCCAAAAACTTTGCAAAGAAGGTAGAATTCTATCTGGCACTAGTATCAGTGATCAATGATCACTTGAGAACAACAAAGGCCAGCTCCTAGGGGTGGGCTGCCCCATGGTACTTGTGGAATGCGAGCAATGTGAAATGCGCAAATTGATTCGGCTACTTCAAACGCATCCCTTGCAGCGCTTGCTCCAACGGAGCAGCCAAGGTGTAAATGAAAATCGTATTACGCACCTTCCCCAACCGAAGGCAGGAAGAAGCACTCACTTACTTGCGGTGGACACTTGCCGTAGGTTATAGCGGGGAACAACAACATGCGCAGCAACAACAACAATTATTTCGGACTCGTCACGGGTCCCGCTGGGCCTCAATTTCGGTGCTGCATTTAGCATGTTCTAATTTACAAGCGAGCGCGGAATATCGCTAACCGAAAGGAGTCCAACAGCAGCGCCAAATGTAAGCCAATCACGTCAGAGGGGGGCGGCTGTGGGGTTGCGGGGGGTGCGAGTTACGTGCTTGTAAATTCAAATTTCTTTTGCGGCGATCGGAGCGGTGGGTCTCTCGGCTCGGTTCGGATGGTTCGCTCTTCGGTCTTTTGGCCAGTTCTGCTTGCTTTCGTGGTTCATTGAGCCGCGTTCCGTGCATAAATTAATGAATTATGAAAAGGAGCTGGTTCTCAGGGGTGCAGGGGGTGACCCAGGGGGGTAACAGGAGACCGCACACAATGTTCAACATGGTTTATTAATTCAATTTGTGCCTAAATTAACGTGTAAGTGCTTAAATATTGAGTTACCGGCAGCGTCACATCAACCGGACTCAAACTCAAACTCCAGCCCAACTTCCTCCTTCGGCTGCTTCTTCTATATTTTTTTGCGTGTGCCAATGCCATTGACTCCTCCATTCCTTTGGCTCTTGAGCGCTTGAGCTGGGCATGCGTTCTGGCTATGGAATATAGATTATCGTTACGCTGGAGGAATAAAATATCCATGAAATGACATTCAGGCACGGATTTTCAATGTGATAGCGAGTGGAAAAAACTGATTGTGAAAGTGAAAATGATTCCACTAAATGTAAAACATTTGTGGATTCGAGAACATTTTTTGATGTTCGGCATACGAATATGGCACGAAACCTGGCTGGCTTTAAACGCAGTATCAATCAAACATTGGCAGGTCGCTCGCTTTGCCCGTTAAGCCACCGCCTGGCGACATTGTGGATCCACCTTATCACGGCGAGCGCATGGACGCTATCGTTGGCACATCTGGCATCGAAATGCCAGCGTTGGCGTTAAGCCCCCTTACGCCCCCATAAGCTTTGACTAATTGGCGAGGAAATCGATGGGCGATAAAAACCCCTCTTAACTTTAATTTATGGCGCCTGCAAAAATAAAACTGATTCGTATTTTTTGGTCATGCAATCGATGCTGGCATAAATTTTGACAAATTTAACTATTTTCAAATATTATTAATCGAGCACTTCACGCATTCTAAATGTGCAACTCATGCCACAACATGGCAAAATTGCAACGTGTTGTTGTTGTTGTGGCAGCCAACTGTTGCTGTTGTCGTGGTTGGTTGTCGCTTGTTTCGCTGCTTTAGCTTACTGTCCGTACCGAAATTCTTATTGAAACAACAAGCATTGCGTCTAGACTGCCACGTTCGATTTGGCCTTAACTCTAAAATTTTGTCTTTGGGGTCTTCTAAAAACAACACGCAAGTAGATAAATTTAGGTATTTTTTTACTATGAAAAAACTTTAGAATTATAACAGCTGACAGCACAGCGGTCATTATAAGCACTATCCATCATATTGAACAAACTTATAACAGGATATTGAACAGTTTAATTCAAAGTGGGTATTTCCACAAATTAAAAAAATGGAATAAAACTAGTGCATATACGAATATAACCTATATAACCTCATAGACAACGCGGCATGCATTTAGCCACGATTTAGGTTTGCCATTAGTTGCTATCGCTTGGCCACGAATTAATTAACTAGTTAGCGCCATGTTTATGCTGCCGATATCTTGGGACAGGCGGCAACCCTGACATCTGCCAAGCCCACCCAAAAACAAAAAGCGGGCGACACTCACTTAGCATTTGATTCATGGACCTACCGTGCCAGCCAATCAGCAAATCATTAACAACTAATTAAATTATATAAAACAGTCATTAATTAAGCGTCCAATACGACAAGGCGGCACAGAACGAAGTTAGTTTGGATTCTATAAAGTCCATGGAGTTGCCTTTCACTTTATTTGCAGCTAGTTTACAAGGGGAACGGAACGGAACGGAACGGAATGGAACGAAATTGCAAATAACGACAAGAACTTTGCGCTAAACTTTTGCACTTTGACATCGATTGCTAACCCGATTGGCCCCACCAGGTGCAGCAGGGTGCACCCACAACTGGCACGCTTTATGCGGCGGCAGTTGTAAATATTTAATAACTACATTAATAACAGCAGCAATGACAATGACAACAAGCAGCAACAGCCATAATAACACGCGCTGTTTGGTGATTGCAATTTGCCAAGCAATAAAAACTACCGTTTTGGCCACGTTTGCCAATGCTATGAATTGAATGAATGTCATTAATTTGACAACAGCAACCGTTAAATCAGCAATTCAATCACCAACACCACAACAGCAACAGTTAAAACAACAACAACAACGACAACAAGAGCAGGCGAGTGGCGACAAAAGAAACGGTTCTCGATTCTCAATTCTCGGTTCGGTGGTTCGGTTTTGGTCTCGCGGCGTGAGTCTTAAATTACCAACCTTGCCACAATTTTCAATGCGCATTCGCATTCGAATTTGTTTTCAGTAATTGGCCGGCAAAACTGGGAACCCGGCTTCAAACTACACACAACTGCTGCCACCGCACCCATCAGCAGCAACAGTTGCTGTTGTGACTGTGGTGGCGGTGGCCGCTGCCGCTGCACCACCCAAGCATTCATCGTTCGCCTTTTGCCTTTCAACTTCAGTTACAGGTGTCTCTCTTCTGGTCGTCTGGGGCCTGGTTCTCTACCAAGTTGCTGCCGTGTCAATGACAGTTCAATGTGCTCGCGATTTGTTGCTGCTGTTATTGTTGCTGTTGTTCGCTGGCAACAGTTGTCGCACATGCAAATCGTGACTGTTGCCCAACCGACGTCCATCACAAGTTGCCAAACAAACTTGCCAGTCAGTCAAGACCGTCAAGGCAGTCAGTCAGTCCGTTGGTCTCCCGCTTCGTTTGTGCAGTGCCCCTTATTGCGATAAAAGCCAAAAGTAAATAAAAGAAAAGCTGATTGCCAATCACTGCGGGCACCAAAATATTTACGAATGACGCACAAAGCAAAAATGATGATAAGAGCATGCAGGAAAGCCAAAGCAACAGCAAAGAATCGCATTTTCTTTTCCACTACTCTTCGCCACTCTTTCAGCCAGTAAAACGTTTATTGAAATAAAAATAATTTATTGAAATATTGAAATAATTCTGTGCAGCAAGCACTGCAATGCAATGCACTCCCTCTCTCTTCTCTCTCTCTCTCTCTCTTTCTCTCTTTATTTTTGCATTTTGCCTCCTTCTTAAATCGTCTTAACTTTTACTCTTATATCAGGACATGAACATCACTTTGATATCGTATAAACGCATTTTCAGACTCTTTCTGTTATTCAGTTAGTGGCTGGCTCTGTAATTTTTCTTACTCCATTTTTTTGGTAGTTGAAATGCGAGTGATTTGCTTAAGACATTTTGATTGATTATTTTTGTTGTTTTTTTTGTGTTGTCTTTTTTTGCGCGCATGCGCCAAAGCGACAACAAATCTGCGAGCGCCTACCTTTTACCCTGCCGCCGCCTGCGCCTACCAATTGGTGGTAACTCTTCCTCGCGCTTTGCTTGTCAAATTTGGGCATTTGGCCACCGGGGCAGGCGGCGGCTGTAAGGCTGCGCTTTTGGCCAAGTCATGCGCACAAAGTCGCTCGCTTTATTAATTATTTTGACCCAGAAATTGCTGTTGTTCGATTTGTGTGTTAAGTATTAGGTATCGGAATCGAGACTCCGGCCACGGATCTGACAAAGTCGGCGGATCTGGCTTGGGGATCGGCGCGCGTTTGTTGTCAGTTAAATTTACCACCTGTGATGAATAACGTTACATTTTGTTGATTGTTTTCTTTTGTTGTTGCTGCTGTTGTTGTTAATCGTGATTTATCGTATTTATCAGCAGTACCAGCGGAATCAGAATCATTTAACGTTACGTTCGCCGTGCCATGCCCACATAACGTTGATTACTCAGGTGTCTGAGTGCGTGTTGCTCTCTGTCTGTCTTTGTCCCTCCCGCTCTCTCTGTCCCTCCTTGTCTTTGCTTATGCATGGGGGCCGTGTACCGTTAATTAATTTGCAACCTGATTTTTTTCTGTTTTTGCTTGAATTTGTTTACTAATGCCATAGTGATCACCTTTGGGGTCATTTTAATTTTGTGGGATTTGTGTGCTTCAGGAATTCGCGAAAAGATTTTTTTAAATAAGTTGTCAAGTGTGATTAACTATGAGATGGCTCATAACTGTTTACAAAAAGCCTAACAAAGAATTTCCCATTAAAAAATAAAAAAAAATTAACGCCGTATAAATGAAACTTTGAAAACTTCAAACTTTGAAATATTATGTATTTCCCATTTTTCGGGTAGGTAGACATTTCGAAAACCCTTTATATTCTTATTTCTTTTGTGGAAAAAATAAAAAAATAAAACGTTGCCTTTAAGTTACTAATGCAATTATATTAAAATACCGCCGCAATAGTTATATATATTTATTATGTTTGTTTAAAGTATCGTTTAATGCCGAATCATATTTATTAATTACTTATTACATATTTTTACAATGAATTTTATTAGTCATTGCTGGCAAAACGGAAAAAATATTTGCAAATCTATCTGCAACATTAATAACTAATCGCTCTTCTAGCCAATTGTTAGGCTGGCGTCTAAAGTCTAGATTCTAAGTCATGTGTAACCAAAAAAAAAAAAACGAAAACCTTATATAATAATTATGTCCTAACTCACTTTTTTGGCTTATGGGTCAGCTGAAGTTTCGATATGTTTGGACTTGTCCTGGGCGGTGTTCGCGTGCTCGGCGTGCCTGGAATGATGGTCGCCCTTGATGGGGGCGGGGCACGTGGCAGGTCGGAGGATGTTGAGGGGAGGTTGAAGCGTTGCGTCGACGGCGACTTCGATGGTGATGTCTGTTGTTTTGGCTGCTCGTCTATTTCCTTCAGCCGAATTGGGCTCCTCGGGCGTTTGTTGACCTGCGAGTTCTTGAGCTCTTGCTTAACCTCCTCAGCCGTAAACATAACAGTCGGTGGCTCCCGGCGCATGATAGGCGACGGTGCAGCCGGATTAATGCCATGTGAACTGATGCTGCGACTCAGTGCCTCCGCCTGCTGTTGAGTCTCCAGATTGGCGTCGCGCATCAGTGTGGAAATGTGCTCGCGATTGTTGCGCTCCTGGGCCAGTTGATTGCGCTGGCGATTGCGTATCTGCTCGAACTCCTGCCAGAAGGTCTGGGTAATCTGGCGCGAATTGCGGTTCAGCTCGCGCCGCAAGGCCTGCATCACATGCGCATCCCGAGGCAATTCAGCTTTGAAAGGTCGTCTGGACATATTATTGATTTTTGTTATAATTTTGAGGCGACGTAGAGAACAAGACTGGGAAACTGGACACACTGTCTACACACAATATATTTATATACACATATATATATATATATTTAACACAGTTGCCATGGCGCTCTGTATGCGGCAATTTGATCGATGCGAGTTTTCTAATTGCGCCGCCAACTTTCTTCTTAATTGTGGCGAGAAAAATGAGGCCCGTATCGAAATGGCATGAAAAGCACGCCAACAAGAACAACAACAACAACAGTCACAGCAGCAACAAATCAAACAACAGACGTCACTCGAAGAGAGGGAGAGAAATTGTTTTCAATATTGTATGTAAAAAGAATATTTGTTCTGTTGTGTATGCAGTCAATCAATCATGCGATAGAAGCCTAAATACTTGGCCCAATTGGGCCTTGGCCAAACAATGGGCCAACGTTTGTCTCCCGATATAATCGCAGCAGCCGAGTGCAGAGCCTCCCCGCTCCTGCCCCCAACCACCAGCCCCGACTCCATTTAGCCGAAATGAAAACAAAATTGCTAGCAGCGCCGCCTCCTTTTTGTTTCCTGGCCAAGACGCCCCGCTGTGCACTTGTCGAAGCCAAAAGTTCAACGATTGCCGCCGACTGTTTTAAATGCGGCTACCTAACCAAGCGCAGGCGCAGGCACAAGCCGAATCCGAATCCGACTTGCGAGTCACAATTTATCCTTTATGGCTTTTGTTTCTGCAGAAGTGAAAACAAAAGATTGTCATCGAGACCAGAGACTGAAGCTCTGTTTTGTGCCTCGCTTTGCATAAGATCACCAGCTCCTTGATAATATTTATATACATGTATGCCAATATATATAAATACCTATATATATTTGATTTGACAGATCGCCCTAATTGGGTGAAAGTGCTTAGAAAGTGTGACAGTGGTCGCAAGCACTCTCATCATTACGATACCCCCTGTCAAATCAATATCTATGGCCTCTACCTATACCTGTAGCTATATAACATACATCACCCGCATATATAGGCATCGTCGGCAATCAGCTAGCAAAACGACTACAAAACCCCTCGTCCGTCCGGCCGTTCCCCAGTACGCTCATCTGTCTGTCTGTCTGTGAGATATTCCCAGGCCAGGCAAGAAAACTAGAACTCAAAATCATACATCACAAGCAATTACCGGCTAAAATGCGGCAGAGTGAGCTTCGACAACGACTAAGGCAGCGACTAACCTTGGACGCTAGTGGGGAAAAGAGTAAAAACCGAAAAAATACAAATAAAAGAGTAGGCTGCTGTTATTATTGTTGTTGTTAATACACTTCAATATATGACAGGTATATCGATAAATAGAAAATTCTAGAAAAATTTGCTTGAGTTTATTGTAAGGCTTATTTTTCGTGCTTTACTTAGTAGTGAAGTCAAATTACATTATTTATGAAAATAAATTAGTAAGTTATAAAGCTAATTGAATAGGATCTATCTCAATAATAGTCGAAAATCCTCTCTTGATGCATTATACGGCTGAATCAAATTTTAAAATATTAACAATTGATTTTAACATTCAAACGACAAACAAATTTTATTATATAACGATCTATATCATTCTAAATAAGTCAGACTACAATTAAAATCAAGCTCTAAACATATTGCTTAAAAAGTTCAGAACTGAATTAATCCAGGAGAAAGCTATGTTACTGTAGTTGCATTATCACAGATTATTTTCAAATATTTTTCAGGAAATGCTTTAGCTAGAAACCTGCCTACTATAATAGTAAATCTTGTATGAGATTATTTTAAATGCAGAATATATATACGTAGAGTATCCCCAATTTCGCCATACTGCGTCCGCACGTTTCGCAACTTGTTGCTGTTCTGTTGGGATGTTGTGTATGCCGCGCATGCATCATCATACCATCATCCCATTATCACATACCAAGAGGCAAGCCAAGCCAAGCCGAGCGACGGCAAGCTGAGGCAAGGCAAGGCAAGGCTGCCTGGTGGTGCTGTTGGTGCTGATGGTGGTGGTGGTGGTGGTGCTGCTCCTCCTTTGGCTGACCGACTGCGGCACTTGAATGCTCGGCATGAAATAAATCGCGTGTTTATTGTGCCAACGGCGATCGCTTCAATGTTGCACATGAAAATTGAACGCAATAGAATGCCACTAATCGATCGGACTGAGCTCAGCTCTCTCGGATGCCGCCAGCCACAAAATGAAATGTTTCAAGTTCAAATGCAAGGTGCGGAGCTGGCCGAGAGAAGGAGTGCCAGACAGATTGGACGGCCTGCCGGACAGCTGTTGCCGGAGACTGGCGCAAGCAATCTCAAAATAATCTAAACGATTTGGCGAAAATCACGTTGCCGTCGCCATCGCCATCGCCATCGCCATCGTCGCCGCGACTGCGGCATCCACCTGTTACGCCGAGCTCATTTTTAATGCCGGCCTCCTCGGCCCCTGCGACGATGTGAGGGCCAAGGCGGGTCTGGAGCAACTGCGACGGCGGCATTGAGAGCAAATTGCAAAAGCCAAATTCAACGAATGCCGGCGCACAGTTTGGCATTAATAATGAAGCGCAATCAACTGACGGCCGCCGGCCGTTGGATGGCTCCAACTGACTGCCTGGCTGCCTGACGGGCCGACTGGCCGACTGTCTGACTGGCTGAGTGTATTGCCAGGTGAGGGTGCCTTGATATGTAGCATTGGCATTGGCATTGCACAGATTAAACATTTTTCCAACACAATGCATAATTTCTCGCTGCTGGGCTCGTTATGTTGCACTATGTGGATGCTGTTCTGTATATGTTGTTGCTGTTGTTGTTGTTGCTGTTTTTGGTCGCTTGGTGTTATTCTAAACGGCTTTTAGACAAAGCATCCGTCCAGTCGCTGCCCATTGCCCCCCGCCTGCTACCCGCTGCTCACGCTGCCAATCAATCAATCACGCCAAGAGCTGAACCGAGTCGCCTAGTCATCTGAGCATCTGCCGACGCCATCAACGTACCCGGAGCGCGCTCTCTGGTCAAGTGTAATGGTTTTGTCATGATGCAGCATTTAAGCTGCCGCCGCTGATTGATGCGGCGTTCGTTCCACAAGAGAGTGCCAGTTAGGAATTTCACACCACCTCCGCCACCACCACCAACAGCACCACAAATACACCAGCAGGCTATGGAAATTTTGTGAGCCACTTGCCGGTCGGTCAATTGCACTGTACAGTCATTTTTCATGTACTTCCAAAATCAAGTTCGTCGCCTGAGTCTTTTATATGACTGCAAATGGAAATCAAGTTAATAACAGAAGACAATTGAATTTCTATCAATCCCATACATTTTGCAATAACTTTGTTAAAATTCGATCGTTATTATTTATTTTAAAAATTAAATTTCTTTAAATATTTGAGAAATTGTATTGATCTAACTATATGTTACCTAAAAATATTTTTTTAAAAGATAAAACCATGTTTAAAATATTTGAAATATCAAAATAATTTGGGAATGCAATTTAGTTTTATATTCTGAGATATTTCATTTTATGTTGTTGTTTTACACATGCTGTCTTGTTGTATTCATAAAGCTTTTTTTTAAATGGTTTTTTTTATACCACAAATTGATTTGCTCTATTTTCAACCTAATTCGTAAGTTTTGGTGCCATATACGTGATTTACATGCAATTTTCAAATAACGAATTGGAATCGAATCGAAATAACGAATGCCACCTGCAGGGCGGTATATCGAATCAACGAAACCAAAGCGCAATTAATTGACGACAATTGTGTGGCAAGTGGCCAAATTGTGTGGCAACATCAAAATCAGCCACAACAGCAATTGAAACAACTGTAACAACGGCAAACGTCAATTGTCTAATCAACAAATTTGGTCAATAAATCGTAATTAATTAACGTTTGGCGCTGCACTTTGGTGGCAGTTGCAGCTCAGCTCACCTCAGCAGTTGCAGTTGAAAGACTTTTAAATTTTGGCAAAAAATTCAAATGTGTGGCAAATGCAACAACAGCAAAACTGAAAAAAAACGCGAGCAAATGTTCGTGAATTGCGACTAATTTTTAGTGCAGCCAGCGAAAAACGTTAACAAAAATATTGGCAACAGCTAATCAGGCGCATATACGCCCAAAAAATAGAGGTGTGCCCGGCAGGTGGTCATACTGTGTAACTGTTGTTGTTGTTGTTGTTGTCGTTGTTGTTGATAACATCGTTGCAAAGTGTTTGTTGTCGAAAAATTGACTCGCAATCCATGAGCTGGGTTTTCTATCCCGTTGCAATCAAAAGACTTAGGCAACGAACTTGCCGCTTGCTGCCATTTTTGAAAGTTATAAATAATTTGGGACATGCCTGCGTCTAGCACAAGGCGAGTCTTACTAATGCGTGCCCTTTACTGTTAACGTTTCTTATTATTTGTGTACCATGAACCCATTTAAAGTTGGCACTAAGCAGTATATGATAAAGTTGTTACCGGCAGTAGGAGACTTTTCTGACCGACTAAAAATATATGCATAGTCTTAAATAATCTAATTAACATTATTTGTCTTTCCTTTTTTCTAACTGTTCATCGTTTACAGAGAAAATAAGATCTAGAGACTTTTTGTTTTTAAGCTTATGATATATTATTAAAATATATCCTTTCCTTCGTTTTAATTGTTTCCTATTTCATCGCTTGTTTATTTAAAATTTAAAAAAATGTCGACACGTAAAGCGCTCGGATATATAGCACTGATCTTTTTGAAAAATGGTATTAATTAAATTATTGTGTTTTGTCTTTTAACTGTCTTTTCGCATTCTCATCCTTTGAAATTTTCTACGTGATACATATCTGTGTCTCTCGAAGCTTTCACTAGTGCATAATAATTTAATAATTATATATATTTTAGGAAAATTAATTTGTATGTAAATTGAGTTGGTTGCCATGTTCAACTCAAAGGAGTGCACGATTCAGGTATTTCCGTTGAACGATGAGTAGCTCACCGACAGCTGATGCCTGGCTTATATCACACTCTGCAATTAGCTGTAAAGAACTTTTAATTAATAATGGTTAATGCTCGATGGTTAATGCCTAATGCCTTACGCTCATGATATATGTGTGTACTGACATCGAGCTCCACTGTGGCCAGATCAAAGGCGCCTTAAACCGCAGCCACAACTTGGCAGTTAATCAAATTAATTGCTTAGAAAATCAACATGTTGATTTGAACCGTACAAAAAGAGCCGAATCAAAATTTAAAATCACAATCGAAATCAAGCGGCAAACAATGACAAATAACGAATTATGGAATAGATATGAGTACGAGTATTATATGCATATTCAAGGCCCTCCTAACCCACAATGGGTATATGCAACAGTTTTTTTTTGTTTCTTTTTTTTCTTTTTTTTTCTTTTTTGAGTTTGGGGCTTTGGATTTTTGGTTGCTTCGTGTTTATATTCTTGGAAGCGCATTATTTAACCGCAGCACTGAACTAAAAACGAAAATTGGCCAAAAACGAGGCACATAAATCACCGAAACACACACTCTCTTAAAGCAGATACAGATACAGATACTTACACAGCCGCCGAGCTTTTGGGGTAGAATCATTGACAGCGCACCGGAAGATTTCATTGTTTCCCAATGGGGCCCAAACGGCGACGACGGCGACTTCTCGGTATTTTATTAAGCCACACAAATCAAAAACCAAAGGCATTCGGTTAAAAAAAAATCAACAGGCACACAAGATATATATATATATATATTTATTTATATATATATAAAGAAGCCTTCGTGCGGTAACTTGACTCATGAATTTGGATGCTTAATTCTACTTAAACTCTGTCTGGCCTTTTTGTGCGCTTTTAAATGCCTTACATATTGGTTCTGAAATCCGAGGCGACGATGCAGCCGCGATTAGCTGGGCAAACAAGTGTTAAAGATGTGGCAGCCACTGCTGCCACCACAGATGCTGTTGCCGCTGCTGCAGCCGGGGCAGGGGCATGCTCGTGGTGGCAGTGGGTGCACTGATTGCCTCTGCCGCTCCTCTAAGTGAGAAACAAAACAAAGTTAAGCAAAGGTTTTTTGTCTTTTTTCTCTTATTTTTTCTTTCTTTCTCGATTTGCCGCATTTGTTTTATGGCCATTTTTGGGTAGCTTCTTTTTTGTTTCGTTGTCGCATTGCATTGTGCAAGCCGATTTTTGCTTTGTTTTATAACGCGTTTGTTTGTCTGCTTAACGTTTCGAATCGTTCGGTTTCGATTCATTTCGGCAACGCCAGAGATGAAGCCAACGGCGAGCTTAACAGTTACCAAGGTGTTGCATAATCTGCTGTTTGGCAAGATAATAGCCGGCTGCTAATGGGCGTTCGTATAGGATCTGCATGAAAACCTTGTGGAAAACTAGAGCGAACTATAAAAAATATTTAATAATGAATTTAACAAAATGTAAGGTTGAGGAAACTTCCGGCGAGACTTGTCTATCAATAAGTAAGCTTTTAGGTCAACTTCTTGGGATTATGTAACCTTTCACGAAATTGTTATTGCTGTCAAAATGTAACCTCTCATTTCGGGGGTAAGGGGCCTGCCAGCATTGCACCTGGTTCGATATTTGCATATCGGCAATCATTGTCCACACGGCTCATGTCATTTGCAGTCAGCTAATCCAATAGACAAGAGCAGAAAGGCAAACCCCACCCCACGCAGCCCACACAACAACGCGCACAACACACACACACACACACACACACCCCTCTCAAGGAGCAGTAACTGTTGTGTCCGAGTGTGTGTGTGTTGTCTGCCTGCCCAGTTTGTCTCTAATTTAATTTGCATTTTAACAACTTTTTGCGTGTGGCTTTGGCTTTGGCTTTAGCTGCGACTCAAAAAATGCCGTCCAAATGGACAGCGGGCAACAAAAGGCGTGACTGCAACATGCGCCAAGTGCGTGAAACGCCAAAATAACACAGCAACCTGCCAGTGGTGCTGCCAGTGGTTTCAGTGGTGCCCGCGAAGCCAACTTACCTGCGGGCGCACCACGAAAGCCGCGCACAAATTAAATTAGTTTGAATAAACAGCGAGAGGTAACCAAAAAAGAAAAAAACAAAACAACAAATAAAATAAAACTAAAAAAGAACGAGAACAACAAAAAAATACTCGTACATAATAAATGAACGAGGACGCGGGCGCAGCCTTTAAAAGGCATTGCAACAGCAGCAGCCAGCAACAAAAATAATAAGAAGAAACGAGCCCCAAATCAAAGCGAAGCAAAGCGAAACGAAACGAAACGAAACGAGAAGACGACGACCATGAGATGAGGCAGCAACCGAGGGCCAACTGAACGGTGAGCTGGAGGCAACTGCGGCAACTGCGCGGCTGCGTGGGCGCATGCCTGCGCAGGTGATTTTAATCGCATGCCTGGAATCTGGCATAAACAGGTGGACCAAGTCTAACCGAGGCCGAGGGCCGGCCAGCAGCAACAACAACAGAATTAAATCAGAGACGAAAAGGCCGCAAAGCGCTTCAGCTACGAGTCAGCCAAATGAGTCCGAGCTGGCGACGGAGCTGAAGCTGAAGCCGAAGCTGGAGCTGGAGCCTGGCAAGGATGAGGCACGGCAAAAACGAAACGAAACGAAAATTGTAAATCACGAATTTTTGCTGCCAGATATGCAAAAGCGGCGCACATTTTGTAGCAAATTGAATTTTCAGCAGAAATCCCAAAAACAGGCAACGAGCGGGGGGTGTTCCGAGTCGCAGTTGTTGTTGTTGTTGTTGTTGTACGCCTTGTTAAAGGCGAAAAATAAGAATCAGCGCGCTTGCGCATAAATTTCGCAAAGAGCATTTGCAACTGCGACAGGTTGCAGCCAACAGCCAGCAGCCAACAGTTCCCAGTTCTCAGTTCTCAGTTGCCAATGCTCAGTTCCCGGACTCCCAATCTGCATATACAAGCCATAAAGCAATTTCCATTGCTGGAGCACAGCCGCAAGGAGAATGATGTGCACCACGTACACCCCACACCAGAATGAAAAGCAAGTACGAAAGCTCCAGTTGCGTGTGCTCGACAGCAGGATACCCTTTAACCAGAAAGCGGAAAACCGAAGCACTTTGTGATCGCATTTCAAAGGTTAATTGTACTGGAATTAGCTCGTCATTTCGACAGACAGAAATGAGAACATTTAAAAATATGCCCAAAAGAGGTATCCCTTTTTGTCAACCAAATAGGTAAAAATCGTATACCCATTTTTACCCATTAATGGGCACTGGGCATCGAAAGCAGCCAAGAACTTGCCCTGCCCAAGCGAGTCGCAAGTTGCTAGTTGCAAGTTGCAAGTACCGATGCCACAACCTTGATCCTTGTCAAGTGCTGCCTACAGCAGCCTCCAGCAGCCGCCAACAACTTTAATAAGTTCGCAGCTCGCTGATTTTGCGAGCTCTGTTCTGATTCTAGACGTTGACTGCGGCCAAAGCAATGCGTATTTTATTTACTTGATTTTTATGCAAATTTTTATTTTATTTGTTAAGGAAAATGCGCAGGCAAGCAAGCAACAACAACAACAACAGCAACAAAAACACAAACAGCACGTATTCATTTCGTTGTTGTATGCAAAAAATTGTTATGGCTCCGTCGTGAGGGTAGGAGTCTCCAGTCCCAGAGTCTTTGAGTCCCGCGTCTCGCGTCTCGCATCTCGTGGCTGTTACCATTTATAGCTGGCGGTTTTTCGTTGCCAAATTAGTGAATTTACATGTTGAACAATGATCAATGTTTTGTTAACAAATGTTTGCTTTACAACGCTTGTTACATACGTTACAAGGGGGGAGTCATAACAACAAAGCACACACTAAATCCAATTCAATAACAATGCCAACGTTTTATTTTCTAGCGAATTCAAAGCTGGCGATGAGCTATTTTGCTAGTTACAGTGGGGCAGTGTGTGTGTGTGTGTGTGTGTTAGGTGTACAGAAACCAGACTTAAAATCAACCAGCTATCGGTTGAGATAAGAAGTAGACTAAGAAAATGTAAAAACTTTCTTAATACAATCCTTTTTAAGGATTAGCTAAAATGTTAGTTTAAAATAATAGTTAATAACAATTAGCAATTTGACTGGCAAATATTTATATTACAATTTGGATTGTTTTTATAGATTTTTTTACTCGTAGGGGATTGATATTCCCATTAAACACGTATGTAATAATTTATTACTTTGGTGGTGTCTTTGAAAAATTAAGTTATTTACCAATGATACAGCGAAAAGATTTTATTTTGATTTAGTTTTGCCCAGATGCCAAGAAGCCATTAAAATATTAAATATCAAACATTAAAATAATTAACACAGATCCATGATATGGATCATTATAATATCAGTTGAGTTTATTATATGATCGCAAAAGGCTAAGGAACTTATGGACTGAAAAGAAAATAATACAGACATTTAAAGACACATAAATTATACTACGAGGGACTACAAAAGGATGAAAAACAATTTTAAAACTTTTACCCAACACGCGCGTCATCTGGCGATGCCAGACTCTCAATAGAGACCCTGTCTGGCTGGGTGGGAGGTCAAGGTGATCACTTATGATAGATAGAGCTGGTCCATATCAAATTAATAATAGCGCAGGCATGCCAAATTAAAGGCTACCCTTCCCACGCACACGCACAATAAGCGCTCAAAGTAGCAATGCGCCTGCAACAATTGTGTGGGTTATTGTTTGCACAATATGAGGCCAGAAAGGGGGGAGGGACGGCCGGAAAGCCGGCAGCACCCTGAGAGTAGCTGGCAAATATTGAACCTATCAACGGCAGTCGCTGGGCTGTCATGACACGGCAGCACCGGCAGGCGAAGCATTCAGCCGTGGTCAAAGTTTACCATCAAATTGCTAAAATAGCAAATAATGAAGCTGACAGCGGAGCAGCCTAAGCAGGAGCAGGAGCAGGACCAGGAGCAGAACGACAACAGGGGATGATCCGCCTGCTAAGCCGCTGCAACAGGGGCGGCAATTAAAACGGGGCGCAGCGGCCGCCTCCCACCCCCCGGCACAATGTTGCTACAGTCAGGCGGGGACATAAGCAACACTTTTCGGTCGTGGGAAACCGGGAATCCAAGGACCTGAAGTGCCTGTCGGCGGTTTGACTAGGTCGACGTCGCCGCGAAAAAGATACATTTGTTGCCTGTGGTAGACAGCGAGCGTCTGTTGGCCATCAATTTGGCTGGTAATGCCCGTGCCGAGGGGTGGCTGGCCTGGCTGCGTGCGGCTCTTTAATTTCTCAATACACGCATTATCCCTGGTTCTGGTCCAGGTCCTGGCACTTATTATCATCTCTGTGGCGTGCTCGGCCACACTTGAGTTTTACAATCGAATTTTTGTTGGGTCGTCAATAGCCTGCGGCCTGCTGGTTGGGTATGGGAACCGCTGTCCTGTGAAGCTGAGCATATGCTTTTCCATGCACCACAGCAACCCTGCCCAACGCCAGCCCCTCCCCTTGCGACTGCCGTCTTTGCTTTTAATGGCGCCTTTTGCACTATCAATTCGCATGGCCAACGGCATCTTCAATTTTTATGCATATTTGCAGTCGGTCGGTCACGTGCCGGGCCAGGACTTTGGCAGTCGTCCTGCGCTGTCCTTGCTGTACCTGTCACAATCACACTTTGCGGCGTGCTGCCGCATTGCAAATAATATAAATTAATATTTTTTTTGCCGACGAGCGTTGTCCCTTCACCCCTCTGGTGCTCGTTTGGGGTTTTTGTCTGTTTATGAGATTCGGATTTTACTGATGCGATTGCTCAAGTTGAATTCCAGATTTCGGTTTGCTTTTTGATGCCTCTCTGGGGGATGCAATGACACAAGTTACACTGAGAATAGGTCCGAAGCAGGAACATGGCCTGAAAGTATTCCAGGAATACAAGATAATAACAAGAGCTATTCGAAAGCTTTGACAACTAAATAAAAGATAATATATAAATGAAAATAAATATCACGGCATCTAGTTCCCATGCAAAATAAGGAAGGAAAACTTGGAAAGCTAGAATTCAACAAACTGGGTCATGTCCCATTAAAAAGCTTTAATATAAATGACTTAAGACACATATGTGTAAAGAAAGTGATAAAAGAAAAAAGAAACAGTTAACTTGCATTCTGTTTTCCAAAAGAGGAATTTTCTATTATTGCAAGGTATAGAAATTATTTAATTCTGCTTCACCCAGCAATTTCGCTGAGTGTAGTACTTTTGGCAAATATTTGCCAAATCCTTTTGCGCCCCATTCGCTGACAACAACAAATGCCCCTCATTTCCGCCACGTCTTAAAGACACGTGTCAGGACAGTCGCCGACTAGCAACTGGCAACTAATAAAAGTGCAGCCTGCAGATTTGTCAAAGATTCGAGAGAAAAGGCACAAACAAGCTGAAGTAACGGGACCAGAGGGGTTCCAGGATGAGGGCCACTTAAAGGTGGCATTTGCCGCCTGGCAAGGGAATTGTCAATGGCTGTTGATGAGCCGCATTAGTGCAAATTGTTGTGGGCGTCAAGGGCAGGGGGAGGGACAGAGGCAGGGACAGGGACTGAGCTGCGACAGGCGTATCGGATGACGTCAGCACTTGATACATTTAGCAGGCAGCAAATCATTAAAATAAATTAAATGCAGAGTGGAGGCTGCTGGCCACGTGGTGCGCTGCCGGCAAAAGGGCAACAACTGAAGGTGTCAACTAATACCCCAGGCACAGGAACGGGCACTGTGCCCCAGCTTGGCTGGACTAAGTTATGGGCACCGCCGCCGACGTGGATAGCCGGTTGGTCGGACAGACGGGCGGGCAGGCGGGCGGGCGCATAAACAAAGGCATTAGACGTCAGTTCAAGCGACGCAAAGTTGATTGGTGTCAGCCATAAAGTTGCCTCGTCTCCTGCTGCATCCGTATCCTGGTGGCGCCAAAGGCTTTGAAGTGACGGCGGCGACGGTCGACGATCTTGGGCCTTCGTTAGACACGCAGGCGTTGATGGACATCTTGACGCTGGCCGCGACCAGTCGCCAGTTGACCAGCCAGAAAGTGTCATATAGCCAGCCAGCCAGTCAGTCGGGCAGGCAGCGGCATGTGCAAAGACCGGCGACTATTCCATGTCCGACTGGCGTCAAATGGTGCTTAGCGGCACCCACTATGGACCAGACAGGGCTCCATCCAGGCTCTATCTCATTTGCATGGAAATGTGCGCGGGTGTTGGCCCAGTCGCATAAACGAAAAGCCAATGCAGGAAACCTATTGTCTTTTGGCCTGGCCACAAAATATGCAAAGCTGAAATTTATGAGAAATTAAAGTAAATTTATTGCATTGCATTTTTGGCCGTCTCGTGGCAAATGCGGCAAAACACTTTCTGCGGCCAGTCCCTTTGCTGATTGTCTGATCAATAAATCCATGTGCATGTTTGCTTTCTTGATAACTTTCTTTTCAATCAAGCACAACAACAACATCCCATAACCCTTGCTCTAACAAATTTTATATAGATTACAGAATTTGCAATTTGAAGGTGAGGGAAAGTCCAACTTGGCTTACGGGTATTTTCTATATTATTTTCTATACAAGAATTTAATTAATGGATTATGTATTGGTCCTACTTTTAAAAGCATAATAGACTTTTATAAGGATACCGTTTCAAAAAAAGGTTTTGAGCTCTTGAAAGCTTTAGACTCACCCAATATTATTATTGGTTTATTAACTTTTTAAGATTTTATTATTTTACTATTAAAAAGATTCAGATTAGATTTCATTCACATTCACATTCGCTTTTTTCGGCACAATTGGACTTGCTTATATTCCTTATGGCAATAGTTCAACTTGTCCCATTGCACTTATAACATCTTAATCGATTCTTCTCTCAAATGCATAACTTTCTCTGTGCGCAACATCATAACGAACAAGATCCTCTAACCCTAACGCTTTCAAATGTCAAAAGCGCAGGCACTTAAAATGCCAGAGATTCAAGCGTTGCCGACCAATGAAATTAGGTAATAAGCTGGCCATATAGAAAACCCATTTATATGCAGCCGGTCCAAGTGCAACTCACTTTTCATTTTCAAATGGCAACGGCAAGTGCGCCACAGACGCCGAGTTGCCAGCCGCCGCAGTCGGTCTGTGGCCCAAGTTGCAGGCAGTTATAATTTATAAGACTGTGCCCCACTCAGACGACCAGACGACCATAAAAGTCCTGGACCGGCGGCCTCCAGGCAGCTCTGTCAGTTGGACTGTCAATTGAGCGCAACACTTCGACCTAAGAAAGAAAAAAAAAACACATCGCGCAAACAAAGCCACAAATCGGACACGCGGACACATAAATGAATTGAAACTAATATGCCAAAGTGAGTGGAGCAACAGCCTCTGACAATGGCTTCATGATTCTGAACACAGCGCCACGGGGCGAGCTAAGCAAAAGCAGAAAAAAATACAAAACTGAATATACTGAAACAGGCGAAAGGATACACACAATGGCCGCAAAACTCTGCATGATTACCCAATGCCATAAGCGATGTTTGTTGTAGAGTTTTTGAGCTCGGGATCTGAAAGTGGGGCCATATGTTTGTTGAGAGTCTTACAGTATCGCATAATAAATTTAAAGAGTTGTGTATAATTTTAATTGCTGCAGAATGATTGAGCGTTTAGATAGTTCAAACTTGTTTCTGATAGAATGTGTAATAGAATGTAAATTCTTAATACTGCTTGCTCAAAGAAAATTTAATTTCACTAACATTGTACTTTCATTCGATACCTTTATACTAGGTGTTGCAATCACAATCAGTAGCAATTTTAAATTTATCTACTATACTTTATCTTGAACACTACATTAATCATTATCAAATGTTAATACCAAGTCCTGAATTAGACTATATAAATGGTGGATACACGTGGCAAAATGAGTACAAATGTGTTTATTTTGTCCGGAAGAGTATTTAATATTGGCATAGTGTTAGTCACTCTTGCTTATTATCGCTGCATTTTGAGTTGATTTATTAGCGGCCGATATAAATCATTTAAAAAATTGGCAAGCTGCACTTTTAATTATGGAGAGCTAAACAAAGGTGTCACGAGTGCCAAGCAGGCATAAATTAATTGAAAATCAATTAGCCGCAAGTTACCGTCGCCAACAGGCGCATGAAATGCCATTAAACGCATGCATTGAATTATTGAATTATTGTCAACTGCCAATTGGCAAATGGTTGGCAATTGGCCACCAATCCATGGCGACATTTATAGCATAAATGTGATTATTAATAATGCGCCAAACAGCCGGCACAATTAGTTGGAATATGCGCGTGACTAGGATATACCCTGTACCGAGTCAACCGAGTTTAACTTTTGTTTTTATTACAACTTTGATTCATTAACTAATTAAAATATTGTTTTACATTGATTTTTATGGCACTTGGGAGAATAATAATTAACTACAAACTAATTAATATCTCTTCAATTTAAAGTTCCTTTTAATTCTTATCGATCGGAGAATGTGCTAATTTGCAGTCTTGGGTTCAACAAGTTCAGAGAGACAAGTTAATTGTTGATAATATTCAAGCTTGTACATTAGACGATTTGAAATTTTTATGGTAGCCATTTAAGCCAGTTTTATGGGCACAGGGTATAAAAAGTGGACTCATAAACTGTTTGGGCTGCAGGTGAAATAGAAATATGTGGCAGCATAAATGCATACGTATGTGGTTAGGAATCAACTACATACCCAGCTATTTATGACTGGGCCAACGAATTCAAAGTGCATTGCCGTGTATGGCCAATAAAATTTTATATTTGAATTTTTGCATGCGGTCTGTCTGAGTTTTCGTATTTATTAATTAGAAAAACCTGCAACGTTCCACAGCTCGTTTTAAAGCCGTGTATATAATTTTAGTCGCACTCAACCAGACGCTGAGGTGTTAATTGCACAGTGGGTAGTGCAGCACCACAGCACCACTGTGGATTATACAGTTGAAAAAGACCAAAAACAAAAATAAAAAAATATCGATTGCCCGCCGGTTGCAGTTGTTGTATCGATTGAAAGTGTGAAATTGCTAAGCAATTGTGATTGTTGGTCTGTGGAGTGAGTTTTTTTTTTGTTTTTTATTTTCGGGTGTTTTTCTGGACCATTGCAATTGGCAAATTACATCAGGTGTTCGAAAAAATAAGGGGGGAATTATGATTTGTGTGTGTGTTGATTAGCTGTGGGTGTGGTCCAATGATTGGCCACGTTAACGTCTAGTATGTGAGATAAGAAGGCTGTTAGCCTGTTGTTACACCAAATGGTGCAATGTATATGCTGCTAATTAAAGCTTCTTCGACACAAGGAAAACATTTCAATATGTATAAAATTATAACATAAAGGCTTCGTTAGCCATAAACTTTTGTAATGGCTGCTTCAAGTGGTCAAGTTAGTTATTCTCCTTTGCTTGCTGAGTTTTGTCTAACAGATTTAATTATTTAATTAAGTACTTAAACAGTACCTAATTTTTATCTATGCTCACTTCATTGAAAATTGTATTAAGGCATCATGGTGAGAACATCTGTTTATATACTTACCTCCGTGTTTACTTAATACTTAACTGACAATATTAACAGCATTTGGTCCACATTCCTTTATATTCTTATTTGCTTTACCCGTTGAGAATGTTTTGGGGAATCGGTTCCAGGTTGGATAAATTTAAAGATATGCTGCTTGATTTAGGAACTTGCCAATGTTGGCCTGGGGCAGAGCCAAAAGGTTAAACAAATGCAAATGCAATTTATGCCCATACTCTCCGGAGCTTGGCGACATCATTAAAATGCCGCACATTGGCCAAAAAAGTTTGCAGAAATTTTCAAATTAATTCATTTTAATAAATCCAAAAGCAAAGCCCATTCGAAATGCACTCCGTGGATTCTTCCGCATTACTCGTACAACTGGCCCAAAGGCAAATATTTTAACAAAGCTGCTGCTGAACCAGAAAGTTGGCTCACTCCTCACCTGGACATGGATTGCATCCATATTCGTTTGGCTGGCGAAATTCGGTTACAGATTTATGTAAATTTAGAGCATGACACACACGGCACGGGCACGGGACAAGGAGGCGGCAGCTCCTGATGCCGCTGCTGCTTGGAGGTCAAAGTGAATCACGCTTTGATACATGACCATTAGTAGATTTCTGGCCGGGTCTGGAACGTGCAGCGGCATGCAAAATTAATTTCCTATAGTCGGTCAAATCTTTCAGTAATGCACCTGGCTGCCAATTAGCGTAAATATTAAGGATTCTATGTGAACCGCACGCCGCCCCCGAAACCAATAGCCAATAGCAAAATGGTTAGCTTCAGATTCCTGGCGCGTTTTGGCTGCAATAAAAATTGCCTTTTTCATAATTGCGCAGGCAGATGGTGCCAGAAATGTCGCCTAATTGGCTGCCCGGCTAAAAACCCCAGCGATAAGCCCAGCCGCAGCTCGCCTGGACCTTCTAACGGCAGAACAATAGAACGCGCTCCTCAATGGCAGGTTTTAGCCAGTTGCTTGCCCCCAACGAATTCCTCTTTCTCCCTGTCCTCGTCCCTCCCTCGCACCGTCTCTTTCTTTGCCTTGACAATATTTTGCGCTGCGTTTGCCTTTCTGGCAATACGAACTCCTATATCATTTATCAGATGTAAGTTTCATGGCCGTTTTGGCTTTGACTCTGCCATTGCCATTAGGTGCTTATACCCTAACTACGGGTCATACGACATATGTATTACTTTAGAGCTTTAGCGTGATTATAGAAAATATTCCTCATAATATTTAATTTATACTTATAATAATATATTAAAGCGTGGTCCATAGATATATTCTTGAAAACGTAGTCCTGTCGAAATCCATGAAATCTTTCAACATTTTCAAAAATTCAAGCTGAAATGGTTTTGACTATCATTTTTGCATGTTTGAGATTTTTACTGTCATTATTTTATTACTAGATGCATTTAACGGTCGATTGTTAAATCAATAACTATATATTATATTTTTCGCTGACCATAAAATTAAGTTTGAGTGTGATAGAAGTTCTTGTAAGTTTAACAGTGACCTCTCTTTTAAAGGGCATTTCCGCGTCGTTATAACAATGCTGTTTTCCTTCTTCAACTGCTTGCAGTACGGCTTTTCTTTTATTATTGCTGCTATTTTGGCTGTTGTTGTTGCTTGCAAAGTGTTTGCAGTGTGTTAACATGATCTTTTATAACAACTGCTACTTGCAATAGTTGGGTTTCGCTGTCTGTGACTTTGGTTGGGAACTAGTGCCACCGGGTAGGTTTATTTACCGCTAATAATGGTCATTTAAGTTGATATTTTTGCCACGTTGACGATGGCGTGGCTCTGATAAGGCTGTGGGCCAGCTTTGGGTGCTGCAAATGCACATGAGCAATGCACCGCAATGGCGAACACACAATTTTTGATTTCATTTGCTAAAAATTTGTAAAACGCGATTTTTGAATTTGTTCAGCAATTTGCTGCTTAATTGACAAAACACACACTGACGGCGACAGACTGGCCAACAACCAGCGGCGTTTTTCGGTTGTTGTAGTCCAAGCAAATAAGCCAAAAACACACGCTTGCAACACACACACACATCATACAGAGCACAACACACATACTTAGCGAAGAGCGAATACGAAAATTCAAATCCGAATCCGAAAACGACTAATAAAATCATATATGCAACAAATAGCGGCAACAGACAAGCCGCAGAGACCCCAATGAGTCACTAGGCAGCAGGCTGGCAGACACACTCTGGCCAAAGCTCTTGGCCCAGACAGCTGTGCAGACTAAGCGCCCCAGTTTGGCGGATAGAGGGGGCTGTGGGGGCAGTGCATGCGATCTGTCTGGTGCTACGGGGCGTGTTTGGAGTCTATGCAAAAATATAAAATGTGCAACATTTTTAACAAACATGCGCGCTTTGAGGCAAATACTCGCTGCAGCAAAACACAGCCACATGCAAAGTGTCTGTGGAGAGCAGCAAATAGATTAAAATGATATTGTACATATACAAGAGGTGACCTAAAGCTAGGTTACAGATGAAAATTTTGATATAGCTTGTAGGTTTCAGTAAGAAATGGGAAATCGAAAAGCTTATATGCACAGTTTTATTATTAAATGTAAGAGATCAGAACTGAAGTTTAAATATAAGAAGAGACCTTAAAGTAATTTGGTTGATTTATACATTTACATATACAATACTAATCAAATAGTAGCTCTTTATTTATTATTCAAATAAGTGCAATAAATGCACTTGAAAACTTCTTTATAATAATTATTAAATACAGTGGCTGTGACAAA
Source organism: Drosophila robusta (assembly GCA_035043565.1). Classification (NCBI taxonomy): domain Eukaryota; kingdom Metazoa; phylum Arthropoda; class Insecta; order Diptera; family Drosophilidae; genus Drosophila; species Drosophila robusta. The sequence goes on along the minus strand of JAWNMW010000583.1, from coordinate 1,161,414 downwards.
TTAATTACTCCATTAGTTACATATGTATATTTTAAAAAAGTTTCACTAATTTCCAATTATCTCGAGTTTAAAAAATAAGCGAAAAAAATAAAGGAATAAAAATAATGCAACAATAAATAAAAGAAAGGGTCCCGGAATTAACATTAATCCTATGAGCATTATTATTATTAAACATTTTTTTCATAATTTTTTTTATTAATTTTGTTATTATTGTTATTATTATAAAGTAACATCGGCTCTCAAGATGTAAGAATTACTCCTAGTATACAAACTATATTTCTTACACTGATCATACAAATGAACGGCTGCGGCTCCTTTGATGTAAATTATATACAATATTTGAATAATTTCTTTCTATTACTTTAAATTTTCAACTATAGTACTAAAAAAATTTGCCACGCAATAATATTGTTAATCAATAATTAAAATGCAGAGAAATACACCAAAGATTCGGAAGTTTAATATGTCATATTATTTTCAGATGCCCAAAGTTGCAAACTGGGATACGCTTATTATTTTGTTTAGGGCTCGGATATCACTTTTGATCTTGTAAATAATGAATTTCTACAAAAGACACTTATTAATGGTTGAAAAAGAAAATAAATAAATTAAAATAATTACTGTGGTTTCCTATGAGCGAACACGGACACATTCGTATATTTAGTTGTAAAATCATCCACAATCGTTGTTGTAGCAGCTACACATCCGTCATCGCAGTTGCAACAGAACAAATTGCATGGGCCTACCCCACAACAGGGAAACGGGCGTTCAAGATTTTCACAGAGTGAAATTTGACACTCATCTGGGAAATTAAGATGAACTTGTTTTCCTCCAGTAATATCCTCACAGGTATTTTGTTTAGGATCTCGTAGAAAGTAAACAATGTTAGATTTGCTACAGCAAACAGCATTTGCCTCCCAATAGTACAACGAAAAGAGACAGATATATATCAATCGCCACGTATACCCCATTGTAACTGTAGAATGTATAAAAATATAACTTAAAAGCTACGACGATATTTTCACAAATGATTCTCGTTTTACAAATAACAGATGTTATATTTAATAATGTGATGAAGAAATAATTCGACTAGTTATATAAGCCGACAATCAAAGTTGGCTGTAACTAATGAATTATACAACGATAACCCTATCAGAAGTGTAAGAAACTTGCCCTACGTATGGTGCACTCTAGCAACAAAAAGTGTTTTGAAAGTGAAAAGTGCCTTTTAATATGGTCTATGGACTTTAGTTGGATCAGCACACATTGGATATTGTCCGCAGTCGCGTAGGACATCGCAAAATTTTTGAATCTAATACAATAGATCGATCGAGTGAATATTAAACTTTATTAAATACGAGGAAAGCTGTATTATAGAGAATAATTTAAAGGGCAATAAGGCGATTTTTGATAGAAAGAACTTTTCTTTTTTTGTTTTTACTAATAATTGGAGCACAATATTAGAATTAACCCTCGTTCCAAAGATATTTGTAAAAAAGACTTCATTTCGCGCCGGGTGTTTACGTAAGCCTGGCCGTATGAAAGGACACATTTGGATCTAGAAATCAAGAGAAAATTAAGCAACTAAATAATTATAAAATTAAAAAATATATATTTACCATGGCCTCACATATACATTAATAGTTTCATTCATATACGCTACCGCGAAATCACGCAAAACATTAGTATGTCCTTCCAAACAGCCGCCCTTGCAGTTGCAGCAGAAAATGTCGCAACCGCCCACCCCGCAACAGGGCGTTGGGCGTTCTAAGTGCCCACAGAATTTTGATTTACATATCCCTCTGTTCATTTCTTCTCCTCCAGGGAACGTATCGCAAGACTTTTTCCCCCCTCTACGTACAGAAAATATTAGTTCAGTTGCGTAACAGCAATCCTCCTCTTGAGCTGCAGAAAGTGTCACTAGGAGTAATAATAACCACATGTAGCCCATTGCAAGTGTTCCACAAATAACTGTAGCTCAAGTTCTAGCTTTAGTAGGTGCCTATTAGTTTTGGCCAATGAAGTGTGACGAACCTATAATCAAATCTAAAAATATGACAAAGGTACAAATTGACTGTACCGAAACGTCTTGCGTACAAATCGAAAACAAACGTTCGGTATGAATTCTCTCTATTTTTTCTATAGATTTACTACACCCTTTCTTATACCATTTTCCATTTCTTAGATATACAAATTTAATGCAATGGGACATTATAATCCGGAATTTCTATTATTAATCGATTGTGGTTGTCACAATTAATATAAAAAACAACATTAAAGTCGATTCTGAGAGGGTCAAATATTTTGGCAAAAATTGACAAAAATTTTGATAAGTAAAGCTCTCGGATCCATAGCTCCCATATTTCAAACGCCCATAACTTCGTCAAAGCTAAACCGATTTTCATGTTTGATAGCATTTTTTTCATGGTTTATTGTCTAGATTGATTCTGCATTTAAATTATATGCATTATTGAAAATTAATTTTTTTCGAATTTTTTGGGAAAAAAAGCATGTACCTTGCCATGTACCCCCCCTTACTCATTTTGAAAAACATTTTTTTTCAAAATTTAGAATCCGGGATTTCTATTTTTAATCGATTGTGGTGGTCCCAATTAGTATAAAAAACAACATTAAAGTCGATTCTGAAGGGGTCAAATTTTTTGTCAAAAATCATGCAAAAATTGACAAAAATTTTGACATGTAAAGCTCTCGGATCCATAGCTCCCGTATTTCAAACTCCCATAACTTTGTCAAATATGAACCGATTTTCATGGTTGATGGCAGTTTTTTTATGGTTTATCGTCTAGATTGATTCTGCATTTAAATTATATGCATTATTGAAAATTAATTTTTTTTGGAATTTTTTGGGAAAAAAGCATGTACCCCCCCTTACTCATATTGGAAAAAATTTTTTTTCAAAATTTAGAATCCGGAATATCTATTTTTAATCGATTGTGGTGGTCACAATTAGTATAAAAAACAACATTAAAGTCGATTCTGAGGGGGTCAAATTTTTTGTCAAAAATCATGCAAAAATTGAGAAAAATTTTGACAAGTAAAGCTCTCGGATCCATAGCTCCCATATTTCAGACGCCCATAACTTCGTCAAAACTAAACCGGTTTTCATGTTTGACGGCAGTTTTTTCATGGTTTATCTTGTAGATTGATTCTGAATTTCAAATATATCCATTATTGAAAATAATTTTTTTTTTGAATTTTTGGGAAATAGTATGTAAAAGTAAAATTAATAATATAATATTTAAACAAATTCAGGTCATTCATTTCAAATTTTTCACTTACTATTTTTTCGCTAAGATCGACATGTATAAATGGACTTGGTTGGTAAACATAAATAATACGTTCATGTTATATAATTGGTTAATTAAAAGACAAGTACATGCCTATTATTTATTATAAATGATTGTAATAATAATATATAATATTCAATATTCAAAAGATTCATCAAAGAGACTTTCCATTCCATCTAAATTCTCGGCCGAAGTATTTGAGCCTGTTCTCGAAAATATGTTTCTAGAAAATAAGTGAAAATTGTCACAATTTAGTAAGTCGTTTCGAAAAGTTAAACAAGCCCAACATAAAGTTATATATTACCGTGGTTTCTCATACACGTTATGTGTTATACTGCCATATTTTTCTATGAATCGGTCTACGACCTCGTCAAGTGGTTCCATACATCCACTTCTACAATTACAGCAGAAAATATTGCAGGACCGATATCCACAACAAATGCTTGCGCGTTTCAGGTCCGGACAGAGTCTCGACTTGCATTTACTCTTCGAAAGGAAATATGGCCTTCCGCCAGGGAACGAGCTACAAGTGGCTCCGAATTGTTTTGGGGAAAACATTACTTCAATTCCTGGACAGCATACGGTATTGGCCAGCCATAGATGGATTGAAAACAGTTGTAATAGAAATAACAATAGCGAAATGTAACTCATCGCAGCTAATCTAGAATTGTTTTGGCATGAAGATTATTAAAAACTGATTGAAGTTCTACGACGTGTAAGTAGCTTCAACTTTATGTAAGTGTACATAATTATTAAATAAAATGTGTTACAAATCCATTTTTTACACTACGAGAAACCCGAGTATTTTGTGCTTAGAAAGTACAGTTGTTGTCCAAACCTGATCACGGTAGACATTTTATAATTTGAAAGAAAAATTCTTACATAAGAACGTTTTAAGCTTATAAATAATTAAATATTAGTGGAGAGTTATATTTTTTTGCATTCAAAATCAACACTGAAAAACTATTTCATTTGATACATTTAGTTTTGGGATCCATAAGTCGAACTCAGTTGTTTGACGAACAACTTTTTCGTTTAAAGAATACTTTGACCAAATTTATAATGAAGTTGAAGCTCATAATTAAGTTGCATTTTTGTATGAAAGATGCATTTTAGCAGTCATAAAATTGCATAACTACTTGGGTGAGTATATCACTCCGACCAAAAATGAGCCACATTCCCGCATTAATTCGGGCATATCTGCGGATCTAACACACATTCTCGTATAAAATCAGCAGCCATTAGGCTAATGCAGTGCCAGCATCCCATTTTTCACTACCCCAAGTGTTCCTTTTATGTCCCCTCCGGCATCCTAACGCACCAATGGTAGGCATGCAAGCGGGCGGGCAGCTAGTATAAATTGCACCTATTAATTTATGACATAATAATTCTCAAAGCGCAAACAAAGCCGCTCGTAAAAAGTGAACCTGGGCCAGACAATAGACCACATTATGCACTTACGAGCATATTGGAGTAGGTACCCACATGAGCACATGCCCACTGGGGCAGATGGTGGACAACTGGCGCTGGGCGGGGGGTTGAACCGATTGCAATTGCAAATCAGCGCGACAAAAGTTGAAAGACCAGCAATTGACAAAAGGGGGCGCCAAGTGGTTGGCCCAAACTTTTGCTCTTTCTGTTGCTTTTGTTGTTTTCGTTGTCGCCTGGGCCAAGTGTCCACATGCAGCTGTCAGAGATTGCCACCGTCGCGACGGTCGAGTGGCAAATAAAATAAAATGAGACTTTGGCCAGGCTATATTATTTAATATCGCATTATCTGGCATCATAATTATCCACTGTGCGGCACTGCATGGCTGTGACTCACGCCGGGCCCCCCGCTAAACGAAGGAAAGGCGCAATGTGCAACAACTATGAAAAATCACTTGCAATTTGGTTTATCAATTTGTGAAAATTATAAAAAATATGCATACGTTGAATATTTTGGCGAAATCATTTGTAACCCAACTGTCGCCTACACTGCGATTGTGCCGATGTGGCAACGCTGTTTACAACGCCGCTGAGTGGCCCCCGCATCGCGTGGGCAGTTGCTGCCCAGGCGCCAAAAGCACCAAATCTGTAATCTGTTTATGCAACTGTTTATATACTCTTTCCTCTTGATGGGTATTTCTGCTTTGCCTGCAGCTGTGTTCTGAAAGAGGAGGCGGACAAAACGGAAATCCTAAAAGGCTGTCAAAGTCTGGCTTGCGTACAATAGAGCTCACCTAGGGATCTCCGCTCTTCTGTCTCTCTTGCCTTTGCACTCGCTCCAACCAAAAAGGTAGGTTGATAAAGGACCTTCCTATCACTGTTGCTTTAGTTACTCTCTATATACTATTTCCTTACGCATTTTCTTATACTGAGTCATCATTTCTCTCCTCACGCTGTCTTATTCGACATCTCAGCTGTTTTCAGGGTATCTACGAGCCGTCTTAGAGCTTTTGATTTGCATTCTTGTTACTGCTGCTGTTTTGCGGCCATTCGATACACTTGACGCCGTTCGTTGAAATTAAATATATACGGGTGCATATAGAAAATGCGTCGTGAGTCAAGTTTAGGATTTCTAGTTGCATCGTTTTGCTGCGGTTGCAGTTGCTAACGGCGGCTTCCTCTCTGGCTACATTTCAGGAGAATACAAGGAAAAGTATTTGAACAGCACTTCTTGAGTTTGTTTGCAACGGCAGCAAACAAATATTCGTGATTCCTGATAAGCATCATTTGTTGGCCGCTGTGGTCCGAACTCGCAGCGTTGGCTAACAAATGCCGCTAAAATGCGGAAAGCTAATCAAAAACGCGTTGCGACGACGACGCTAAACGCCGACGCCGATGCCGCCGTCGCCGCCGCCGCCGTTGCCGTTCCGACTGGCCCCAAAAATCGATGGCAAAACGTTAAGTTCCAAGAGCCAAGTTCAATTGGCAAACAAATTCGCGTGAATGAGTCAACAGCCGCACCAACAACAACAACAAGTCTCGAGTATTGGCTGCTGGTATTTTTACTCGTACTTGCCAGGCAAATTTAGGCAAAACATTAACCGTTTTGTTCGTTCCGTTTTTTTTCTTCTTTGGTTTTGTTTCTGTATTTTCCTTGTCTGCGATTCTGTCCCGTTGTCCGTGTGACTTATGTGCGACATTAGCGCGACGTTCTTTGCTTAATTACGTAAAGTTTTTCGGGCCTCCGCCTCAAGGTTTGCCTACTCGCCTGTCTCCCCTGGCGCTCAGTCTCTCTTTTCGTCTCTCAGTTTGTTTTGCTTGCTGTTTGTTATGTGTACGACAAGTTCGTGTCTTAAGTCTTTCGTTTTGCGCCTTGTTCGGCTCTTGTCGCAGTGCCGTTCTTCTGTTTTCTGTTATGTTCTCTGCTTGCAACAGGTTGTAAGTCGAAATTAAAGAATTTGTTATGTTGATTTGTCTGCTGCCTTGTCCCTACACTGGGTGGCATGCGCAAAGGTCTAGTGTAAGGACAGTTGTTGACTACAGAGAGTCCATAGAATCTTTATTGGATTTTCGAGTAGCTTTGTTGTTGTAGAGAATGTTATTTAGCAGTTATTGGCTTAAATGTCACTGAATACCAACAATATGCCAACATTTTTAGATGCACATATGATTTTCATATCATTGGTATTATTTGATTAAAATATATAAAGCTTTCATTGGAATTTTAAATTGCATATAATATATAGAATATATATAATAGAAGATAGAATTGATATAATAGGAAACAACTTGAAATAATGATGTCTGCAAAAATCTTCTCCTGCTGTGCTTTTCTTATATTTATAAATTTCCATATATACATTCATCGTACTTTTCCCAAACTTTCAGTGCTCGCGTGTTCGTACTTCTGCAGCACAAGCTGGCAGGTCAGCTGAACAATATTTGCTAATTTCTGTAACAACGCTTTATTAATCATACGCCAGGTGAGCCCAGCAGAGAGCACAACAACGCAAGGTGCGGCAGAATTGCCAAAAAACAAAAAATTTGGTACAAAAAAATGAAATAATTTTTCTCACGCTCCATTAAAACATCATTAATCTGTGCTCCAAAAACGAAGGCAGCCGGCGGAAGAAGAAGCGTCTGGCGGCATTACAAGAAAGTCGCCGATCGTATTTCGAACTAATTTCAATATTACTCCAGCCTCAGCCGCGGCGGGCACTTCAAACGCTCGCACCGACAAGTACAACACTTGTTGTGCAGCTTGTAAAGTTGTTGAACTCGCGGAGAGAATTGAAATAGTTGTTGGACGTATTGACAAATTATTGACAGACGGCCCACTGCTGTTCGAAGCTAATTAAAATCTGTTTAAATGTTACAACAACAACAAAAAAGGTCGATGAATTAACATAAAATTTGATTTATTTTCATTTGTTGTACTGCGATTGGCAATTTTTCATGTAAATGTGGTAGCTGGTCGATCGTTTGCTGCTGCTGTTGTTGTAGCTGCTGCCATTTACAACATAATCTAAATGAGGCATATGGAGCTGGGCGCCCCATTATTCATAAGCAGGAGAAGGCCCAGCCGTGAAATGATCAGAAATGAGCGAGCGCTATGACTTAATAGGCCCGGCTTTAACTGTGCCTCATACTGTTGATGTTGTTGTTGTTGTTGCAGTTACTATGCCGGCCACCCAGTCCGACTTGGTTTGGACTCGACTGTGAAGTCAATAAAGGCGCCGTTGGTGGTCAGCTCAAAATGTTGCCAACTGAGGACTGCGCCAGTCGACAAGAGACTTGGCCGCTGCCAACTGTTGCTGCTGCTGCTGCGGCTGCTGCCGCTGCTGCTGCTGTGGCTGCTGCTGCTGCTGACTGCGCTTGGCAAGACAAGATCATTAAGGTGGCATATAACATGGCACTAAAGACACACAGACACTTGCCGCTTGCTTTAGCTGCCCAAAGTACCTGTTTCGACTGGGGCCGCAGAAACTGAGCGCTGATGTAACTACAGTAGATACTGCTTTAAAGCAGATCGAGCTTTACCTCAATTCCTGTTGAGAATATTCCATTCACAGCATCGTTTTCATTTCATCATTTCCATTAGCGGCTTACAATTACTGCTAAAAGCTGAGGCAGATATCCCCAAAAGCTTTATATAACATTATCACATAAAGCTTACCGGATAGAGAAAAGTGCTTTGAAAGCACATTAAACAATGCTTGAGATTAGGTATATAACTAGCTGGCATTTGAGACTGTTGTCTCACTTTATTTTCTCTCTCAAATTTGAATTTGGTTTTTTGTTCTGCCTTTCACCAAGTTGTTTTTGTAGATTTCTAGCAAGTGTGGCTCTTAATCTATGTTCACTGTAGCAGCCAACCGCATGCCAGTTAGCCAGCTAGAGATGTTGTGCTGGCGCTGACACTTTTGATTGAATTCCCAGCAGCGTGCGTTGGGTCCGCGCCTGCGCCTTCGATTGTAATCAACGCGCCGCGATCAATCAGCAAACTTGAACTGGACGCCACACAGCCACTCGAATCAATCCATCAAACGTATCAATCATGATGACAGCCAAGACCAGACCAGGCTCAGCTCCACGTCCACATCCACAGCCACATCCAGGCTGAGCTTCAGAGCAGGTAGCTGCTTTCCTAACATGACTGGAACCGTTGTTGCTTCACTTGTGGAGTCTCCACGCGCGTTGCGCCCATTAAATTTGAATAATCTTAGTTTTTTTTTTCGCTTGCAACTGTCGCATGGAGCTCGAGCTCGAGCTGGAGCTGGACTTGGAGCTGGACATGGCCGACTTGCGTGCCAACCTCGCAGAGAGCCGCTGCAGGCCATCAACTAACTGATTTGAAATTCTAAAGTGATTTTGATTACTTGAGGTGTTGATGTTTTGACTTGTACGTTGATTAGATAGTTGAAGGCTTGTTAGATGCATGTCAAGTTGCCGCACTGCGGCCTGGGCACTAAGCTCCGGTAACCAGTCTGGCCGTATATCAACCCGACTATCAGTCTGCGTGATGCGCCTTGATGTTGATTATAATTTAATTATAAGCAATCTGTAACAAGTTAATGGCCGTTGGCCCGGCGCATAATTTAGCAGGCAGGTGTGAAATGGCTTCATTAGCTTAGACGCCTCTGAGCCAGCAGCCGGCCAAATGTGGCGAATGTTGAACGCTGCAAATGTGGCAAATGTTGATGAGGTAGCGCTGCATGACTAATAATAGTCATGGTCCTGTCACAGTTGCACATTGCCTGCCAGCGATTCCCCTCTCGGCCCCTGGCAGACACGATTCCTGCTCTGAAATCCAGCTCGCAAATGAAAGTTGTGGCTAAATGACGGCCCCAAGGCACAGCCGGTACGAGTACTCATACGAGTTTAGCTAATGGTAATAAATACCCACCGTATCATGGCCCACAGCCATAGATTGTGTGGACTAGGGATTGCTGGCAAGTACAGCTATTGTTGAGTTTCAAAGAGACCAGAAAAGCACACAATTAAATCAATTTAGATGTGATCCTGCTGAGATACTGTGCTCAAAGAAATCTGGTAAGTTCTTTGTTGCACCCGAAACAGAATTAATAAAAGAGTATATATAGGGGCCTTAAATTCAAAATACATATACCTTATTTTGAAAAAGTCACAATACAGAATTTTGAGATAATCACATGCATTTGGAATCCATAATTAAGCCATCAAACTTGCATGACAATCGGAGAGTAAACAAAGGCATTTTTTAAGAATGAACTTTGAATAGTGTTCGGAATGAAGAAGCACAGCCGCTACCTAAATTACGCAGCTTGAGGCGTTTACATATATCTGTATGTGTAGATAAAACTGGAATGTATGTGTGTTATGACAAGTCGGAATACAGGGTACAGGGGATCTCTCAACTTTAAGCATAGGTTCGTCAACTTTTAGCTGCCTTAGACATCAAATAGACAATAATAAATGTGATTAATGAAAAATATACTTTTTATAGTGTTAAGTGAAGAATAAGTAATTAAACACAGCTCGTTTGGGTTTTGCCATTTTTGAACTAACAAAGTTTCCCTTACGTTGGGTTCTTTACACACCGTATAAATATTTCAACTCTGAATGGAATTTTTCACTCGATTATCATTTGCCTTAAATGCACCCTTGGATATGAGCTTTAGGGTTAGTGCTCAGCACCTAGATATATTGACCCATTAAGCTCTCAATTAGTCTGTTCTCTGGATTTGTGGCTGTGATTTATGTGTTGGGTCCTAAGTTCTAAAGAGCAGCCGCTACACCAATCCATCAATTTGCGTTTTAGAGCCCGTAAACAATTCAATTTTCGTGCTTATCAGCTGTTAAGAGATAACAATAGACCACCTTGCGAGTGTTCTTTGCTGAACATGTCGAATCAAATGAGTTTTCTGAATTTACTCCCCACTTCGGGATTGGATGGGATTGGATCCGATTGGGGCCTCTGTGAATCATGTCACGGTCACTTGTTCGCATCGTTGATCTCATTCTTGTGTTTCGGCTGCTATTTGTTTACTTTCAACTTCTGAGCTATATCATATGGAGAAGGGAGTATGAAGAATTGCCGGAGGGGTGCTCTTTACTTTACTTATTCTAATGCCTGTGCTCTCTAGGCTTTTGTTTATTTGGTTGGCATTCGTTGTCGTATACAATATGTCAGCAGTGTGATTTTTGGGCACTTTTAATTGCCGGCCCAGAACGGAAGAGGCAGCAGCCGCTGAGTTGAGTTTTCATGTGTGGGCCGTTTTCTAAGTACATATTTTGTTTGTATTACTTGAAGTGTTTGCATTTCGTAATTGGAACGTCAAAATGTCAAGTGACGCTTGAAAGGGTTCCAATTTGTTTACTAAGCATTCTCCAATTCCGTATATATTTATGTACATACATAATAGTAATGGCATCTGGTATATAGTGTGTGGTAAAAAACTGTACAACGCCAATTTAATTATTTAAAATAAGAAAAGTTTATGGGCGTGCTGAGATATGTATTAAGATATTATGCTTAATATAGTAATCTAATAAAATCTGACAAATATTAAAGTCCTCATTCTCCTAACAAATCGTTGAACTTCTATGAAATATAGTCTACAAAACTTCTAAAGATCAGCAAAGGTATTAAAATTTTATATTTTCTTGGTCCAATCCAGCAAGTGTCAAAAAATTGTTTAACAATAATTTACAATATTCATGACTAATATATATTAATACAGGCACTTCATATAACTACATATGAACTGCGAACAATTTCCATTTGTCGCTTAGAAAAGAATTTAGTTGGAGTGAAGTTCACCTGTACCAGCATAAAAAAATGTACCTGCCGCAGGCTGCATCTACTTACGTCGTATACGAATAATATTATTACCAACATTAAGGCATCTCGACTGGTCTAAACAGAGTAAAAGCACAGGGGTAGGGGCAGGGGAAGGGGAAGGGGTAGGGGCAAAAGGGGTCGATAAAATCAACAAGCAGATCAGAGCCGCTCGCGGTGCACGTTCGCCGAGGAGCGGAGACCTCAATGTGAACCTGCAGCAGGCTGCAGCCACCAGATCCAGCTCAGCCTCAACCACAACAAAAGCCACGACAACAGGTACTTGCAGTCGCCTCTAGGCCATGGATGCGAGAACGAACCAATAATCCACGCACTGAACACAATGCGGCTGCGGTCGCGTTCAGTGTTTCTATGGAACCTAAACAACATCGTGCCCCGACTCTGACTCCACGTCGAAGCTGGAGTCTGAGCCTGAGTCTGAGTCTGGTCAGTGGCTCCAAGGGCGCATGGGCAATTCTCGCGAAATGGAATTATAAAAGAATGCCTCGACCCGGGCGCGTTTTAACGAGTCGAACAAAATCGAAAACTGTGGATGGCCGCGCGCGTAGGAGAGCCCTCAACACACAGAAATGAGTTGAAAATAAATAAAAATAATAAATAAAAGTTGAAGCTAAAGTTGAAAGAAGCAAGAACAAAAGCAACTCCAAGCAGAGCCCAGCAATGAGCGTGAGGGTGATGTCCGTGGCCGGAGACGGGGCCAAAGCGGGCAGCCGGGGAATGGAGGGGGTACCCACAATGAGCCCGCAAATGAATGCGTAGACGAGACGCGGCCGCCGCTGGAGTGGGTGCTCCCCGAGCCCAAAAGAAAAATTAACCGAAATGCGAGCGAGTGGCGACCGCAAACCCGCAGCAACAAGTGTATAAGTGGCATGGCCAGAGCCAGAGTCAGAGCCAGAGCCAGAGCCGCAAACTGAGACTGAGGCCGGAGCCAGGGCCAGGCGTGATCATTGATCGCGGCAATCGCAGAATGAAGTGGAAGTGTGAGTCCCGGCACTGGGGGAACGTGCGCAATCGATAGAACAGATGAGAAAACCCTTGGCTGCGGGAGGGGGCAACTCCAGCAAGTGCGATCGATGGATCGATGGGCTGTTGGGTTGAGGCTTTATGGTGGCAATTGTATTTGGCCAGTGATCGTATGGCGGCTCAATTGTTGTTGTTGTCCGACTTGTTGTCTGCCTGCCTGCCCATACATTTATGCAATTCATGGCTCAGCGGGCGAGGGAGGACAGCGTCTGAAAGGGCAAGACATGATCATCTTCAACACCTCGGACAGGTTACAAAACAAAAGTGGCAACATTATTGAACATGCTCTCTGCCGCTACCTCTGCTCTCTCTCGCGGTCTCCGGCCCCCCTTCACTCCTCTGTTATCGGTCAACTGCGTACGTGGCTCAGGCTCTTAGCTGCAGATTACGTAGAAGCTCTGGCATCATCTTCTACAAGCCATTGGCTTTAGCTTTGGCTTTGGCTTCGGCTTCGGCTCCGGTTCGGTAGTTAGTGCTTGATGTATGTAATTCGTGTTGCGCCCGCATGTAGCTACCTGCGGCAGTACGTGGCCATTCCATTCCATACCATACCATACCATACCAAACCATCTCAAGGCATCTCGTAGTATCGGGTATTTCATAATGCAATGCAATCTTTATGGGTTCATCTCAAAGGTGATCGTAAAGAAGTCAGCTAAATGCAACCTGTTGGGCTAGGTTATCCAGAGAAAGCAACAGCATTGTGAGAATGCCTTTGGGCTGGCAATTTTAAAAATCTTAATAATCTGAGAGAGAGAGAGAGAGAGGGGGAGAGACACAAAGAGCGACTGAAGCTTATACGTCTAGAGTTCAACAAATAATAGTAATCATATTTAGAAACTTGTTGTCTTTGAGTATCTAGGACATTGGTGTCGAATGAAAATGCAAAGTATAAATATATTAATCTTAATGATCTTGCTCTGTGAAACCAATTTAAAATCCCATTACGAAATACCTAAAGTATGAAAAGAGTATATTGGGTTTGTGCAACGTTGTCTGCGTCTTCACTGCTAATGGGCTAAATACTTGAAAATTGAAGTATACACTCTTGATAACATTTTATTGACAGATTGAAAGTGCCAAAATATATAGCTTTCATAACTTTGTCAAAACTAAGCCGATTTTAATTTATTCTCTAGATTGATGCTACATTTCAATAAACGCATTATTAAAAATAATATTTTATGGACATTATTGGAATATTTTGTAAAAAAAGCAGAAGTATTTAAATCGAAAGATATATAGGTATTGATATGAGATCACGCCGTTCCGTCGAATTCAGAGTTCAGTCAGGCTAATTAAGGGAAATGTCATTTGAATGCTTATAAATTGCATCGAACTGTTATAAAATTATTATGTACAGATATAGAAATATTTTTCGAGAGAAAGGTGTAAGCTCAGGTATCTCAAGTTTCCGTTAATTTGAAGTTTCTTTTTTTACGTCTCTTAACTGGCACTTTTAGTGCGCCATAAGGAATCCGAATGGAACTCACAACCTTCGGCTTATCTGCATCCTCGTGCTGGAACAACCTTGCCTGGCCGAGAATCTATAACCTGACCGAAACTGGCCATAAGGAAGAAATTAAAATTGTTGTTGCTGTTGCTTGGTATTTTAATGATAATTTCCTCTTCACGAATTTATGGCATTTTAATTAAAAGTGCCTAAAAGCAAAAATCATATGTGTTTTGTATCTCTTCTGTTTTGCGCTGGGCCCAAAATACGAGTTTTAGCCACGTAAATTAGCCAAGTTAATACCTTTTGGTCGGCTGATGCTGCTTCCTGTTGCGCATGAACTCTGTCAATGGCATAATCCTGGTCCGCCACACCGGCCTCCGTCCATAGGCGACCATAAACGTCAATTTGGCCAATTATGGAACGCACCAAAAACTGGAACCGCTGGCCAAGACAAGTGCATTGGACTTTCGATTTCTCGTTCTGCGCGCCTTGGCCGTTGCCTTTTTGCCTTTGCCACTTGTTTTGGGCTTGATTAATGCGCTCGCTCCCGCTGCTTCAGCTCCAGCTCCAGCTCCAGCTCCAGCTCGTGCCCGGCCCATCCCCAGTCTGGGCTATTAATTCTATAGCTCTTTTTGTTGTTGTCGTTGGGTGCTGCGCTGGCCATAAAAGGCAACGTTTGTCGCCCCGACGCCGGCCCAACAGGTTGCTGTTAATGAACGCCCGCGCAGAGCGCTCTCGGCTGCCGTTGCGTTCGGCGGGGAGGGAGCGGGCTCGGTCGCAGGAAGTGCTCGTCGGCGGTGCCAACGCAAATGGTTAGCAATTACTTTATGCGTTCGCGTTGCCAACTGATTACAAGTCCCTTTTGGGCAGCGGCAGCACCGCACCTCAGAGCCAACGTGTGCGGTAGAATGCACGAATGCGTTCAATATAATGAAATTCATTTGTTCGGTGTGTGTCTGTCCCCCCCACCCCACGGCCGCCCCCTACCCCGGATAGTTGCGCCAAGGGCCTGCAACTTGCTCGAAGTCGGAGTCTGGGCTCGGCCCGAGGTGCGTGGCAGACCTGTCCAACAATCTCGAGCGTGCCGCGGCGGCTAACCTTGAATTTTTTTACAGTCAACTTCAAAAACGAGAATTGTAGCGCTTGGCTTTTCGTTTCTTACTGCTGCTGCTGCTGTTGTTGTTGCTGTTGTTGTTGGTTGACTCCTCCGCTGCTTGTCACTACGGCGAAAAAAAACTTGTTACACTGCAAAAATATATATAAATAAAAGAGACGCAAAAAAACGAAGCACACACTGAATGTGCCTAAAGTTGGCGCTCGAGACGCCCTCGCCCTCCACTTGGACTCCACTCGACTTGATCTTGATTCGCGCCCGGCTGATTCATAGGCACAGCCCAAAAAAAAAACTATATATATACATATATTTTTCGCCAGAGCGGGTTGATTAAACGTTCCGCACGAACCGGCGACTAGACGGACGGACACTGGAAATCGCTGTTGATATTATTAATAAACATAAATTTCAGTTTAAACAGTTGTTAAATAATCGTCTTTAGTGCGCCCATTGACAGTCTCAAGTGGGCAGCCCATCTGAGATGGCCAGGGATTGGCTGAGAGAAGGCGGTCGGTGTGTATCAAGGATGCATGGAAGTGTTGGAGGACATGTGAGACGCATCCTGTTGTCAAGTGCCACTGAATCATGCCTACTGCACCTGAAAGAATGCTGGCTAAACTAAAGTGGCGACGATTAAAGTAACATACAAAATATATATTTAATAATAAATAAAAAAATGAAAAAGATATGAACAGAAATATAAAGACAGCTTTCCCATTGCTAATAAATGAAAGATTAAATAAGTTTCGGAGAGTATTGCAGTAAATTGAAGCTTGCGGAGAAGAATTGGAAGAGCTTTCTCTTAATAACTTGAGTTGTGTATTCTATGTGGATATTATGGCAAATAGGCAAAACAATCACCCATCATTATTCTATATAGTACTATTAGAATGGCACGTCTGGGACAATCTGTGGAGATTAAAGAGATAGCAAAGCGCGGAAAAAGGTATGGGGTGCATTGATATGAAGAACATGACAGCTACCAATCAACACCAAGCGTGTACTAGGGTCGAGTCATATCCTGCTGCTGTTCGTAACTCTCCGAGCGAGTGCAGAAGGCATAAATCAAACTTCAAACAGCGCGGCCAAATGGCGGTTACCAAACGGAGAGCAACTTTCACCCATAAATGGTGCGCAGTGGCCATAAACTTGGCGCAGCCTGTTGACGCAATGCCTCCTAATGATAACATTAAAATTGTGTTAAGAAATTAGCTAAGCGCAGCAGCAGCAGCAGCAGCAGCAACAGCAGCAGCAGCATCAGGAACAACTATAAGCCGTAAATCATGTGAAACAGCCAGTTGTTGCACAGCTTGGAGCTTGGACAAGGAGTACAACAACAGCAACGGCAGCAGCATCAACCAGCAGCAAGTAGCAGTAGCCGCAGCAGCAGCATTTTCACATTACGCGATAGCGAAATGTGCACGTCAATTAAGATACGCCAAGGTATGTCAGACAGGTGAATCAGCAGGTGGGTAAGGCGGCCAGCGGCAGAGGAGTGGGAACTGCATCTTTACAGTGGCTGGGACACTTTTGTCAACTGCCTTTAACAGTTTCTACGCCTGTCAGCTCGTAAATCTCAAGAGAGCTCCCTCTCGCTCTCCTCTCTCTCTGGTCTAGGGGAGATTTGCCATTTCAATGTTGCATGGAAATGAGGAGAAGAGGACAACGCCCAACTGGTTGCCCAGTTCGGTTGCCTTTATTAAAAGTCAATAAATTAATAAATTATCGCATTAAAATAAATTGCATCTAAATGTTCTAAGTTGCACATTAATTAAGCAGATTGCTTGATTTATTGGCGTATCAAGTGTCGCCACCGCCACTGGCCACTGGCCACACTCCAGCGGACAACGGCCTGTGCCTCAGTCGCAGTCGCAGTCTCGGCCGCAGTCGCTGTTTCAGTCTCCGTCCCGGCCTGGGCCTAGTGCTCTTTAGCTGATTTTTATCATCAACTGTGCTGCTGCCACAGCAGTTGCTGCTGCTGCCTTTCATATTGGCACAGCAACAAGTTGAACGTCTTGCTCATCAACAGTTGAGGTTTCTGCCCATGGTCGCTGCTCCGCCACTTGCCAGAACACATTTTATGTGTCCATTTACGCAGCTCAAATTGTGCGCATTCTAGGCACGACAACAACAGCAACAACAGCAGCAACAGCAGCAGCAACAACAACATCTGCTGTCCATTCTCATTCCCATTTTCATTCCCATCCTCATCAGCTTCATCGTCGTCAGCCTCATCCACATCGTCTTCGCGTACACTTTGTTGTCATCCGCTGACTTCTTGTGCGTGCCAATTTTCTCCTTATTAATAAAGATAAATAACTTAATGATTATTACGTTTAAAGTGTTTAATTTGCAGACGTTTAGGCGCTATTCGCGATTCTTTATTGCTCTCGCCAACTGCTGCTTGTTGTCGCCTCCCGGTTCGGCTGTTATTGTAATGAAGTTATTAGCTCTTGTTCAGTTCTATGTTGAACAAGTGCTTCATCATGCTTCGCAGCTGTAGAATCTCTGCTGTTACCATAAAGTATAATTGCCATTGTTTACTGTGCCTCGTGGATTGGCTGGAAAAACTGAGGAAAACAGGTAAAATAATAGTGCTTTTATAATTATTTTTCTGGTTATTGAGATTATTACAGTTGATATTATTATAGTTATTATTATTTTAATTATTTTAAATGCTATCATCAATATTGCTATTATATTATATTCCAGAAATAATATGCATAATAAATATAGATGGCATAATAAATAAATATATATGGGATATTCTGAAAATAAAAAATAAATATATTTTTCTACCGATTATTCATACGGGAGATTTAGGATAGAGTGGTCCCATCAGGCCGATTCAGATTTCGACTTGCCAGCAGAAAAGACGAACCAAGACAAGTTTCGCGACAAAATTATAAATCACTCTGCATGGACTTAACAAGATGAAGAATTGAAGTTATGCTTTGACCAGATAAAGAATTTAGCGAACATTGTGAAAATAATAAGATATCTGCGCATTAATTTTAAATTGGTGTTATATTGTGCCTGAATTTAATTTAGTGCATATTTGTACATATCCAGAAATGTGCGCCTCCTGTCGTGTGTCCTGTTATAGGGCCACTTTCGGGATGTGGAATGGCCGTGTTAACAAGTGTAGCTGGTAGTCATAGTACCTGTTTAACCAGACGGAAACAACATCGGCGACAACGCTGACGACAACGACGCCGGCCCACAGTCCGCCGTGGAGCCGGAGGAAATATGGCACACGCTGCCATGTGTAATTGTAATTTCACTTGGCCAGACATGGGCATCGGGACTGGGATCGCGACCATGCTGCCTCTCTCTCGCGCGCTCTCTCTCTCATTCTCTCCCTCTCTCTCTCTCTCGCTCTGTCGCACACACTCTCTTTCTGTCTTTTTTCCAAAGGTGTCAACGCGCATGCGCGCACGAGTTGTCAGCACATTAATTTCATTTGCATTTCCGCTCGGCGCTGGTTTCGCATTACAACTCGAACTTTAAAGCTGGAAAAACTAGTGCGATTTTCCAGGCAGCAACAACAAGGAGAACAACAGCAACTGCAAGTGTTGCCCACTTGGCCGACGCGTCGGCTCGTGCCTCTGTCTGTGGCTGTGGCTCTGGCCTGGCTCTGGCTGTGGCTCTGGCTGTGGCTCAGTCTCTCGCTTTGGCACTTGGCCTGGCCCACTCCTGGCCCGTTGCCAACTGCACAACATGAATCACACACGCACAACGCAGCGAGGAGGCATTTTTTGATTATTTACATAGTTTTGCTATTACTACAAATTTTTATTTGCCGCGCAGATTCGAAGGTCTGGTTTTTAGCAGTTGCTGTTGTTGTTGTATTGGCCATCGCCAGCTGTCGTTGTGGCCGGTGTTTGTTGCTTTTTGGGCCCCACTGTTTAATTGTGGCTTAAAGTGGTAATAAACAAGCCTGGCGCAAGAATATTAATAGCCCATGTTATTGATGGCAATTGCTCGTTGAATTTGGCGTAATTAAGTCGTTGTCATCACTGTGTGTGTGTGTGTCTGGCCGTGTGTATGTGTGCGAGTGTGTGTGTAGTTGTGCTTGCTCTTAATTTATGCATTTGCATCTCTCGTCTAAAGATTTCTTGCATGTGCTTCGCTCGCTGTGCTAGTTAGCTAAAAATAAACAAGTGCAGCTTTTGGCCATTAAAGCTAACAATTCGCTGTCTAAAAAAACCCATAAAAATTATTGCAGCAAATGCAAAACAAATTTTGCAACTTGATTGTTATATTTTTTTAAAGAGTGCAACTATCCAACAGCTCAGAATTGCAAAACTTGTCTTAAGCTTTTTCCTGTCTTAGTAGACTTGTAAATTAAATTTGAACTCAAGTCTGAAACGATTTAAAAACATCCATATTCTTAACGCTCAATTCTACATTTTCTCGTATATATTCGCGGCGAATGAGGTGTGAAAACCTAGACATCATATAGATTTTGAGTCATAAACGGAAATTCACAGTTCAGACCCAGTCCACTGTATTAAACAAATGCTGAGCTCGTAGAACACTGGGAATTACTGCAGCTTGTTTTTTGGTGTTTGCTTTTGAATAAAAAAACGAGCTGCGTAATTTTGTTTTCGCTGGTTACCCAAATTAATTCTGTGCTAAAAATATGTGCGATTCTGAGAATCCCAATTCCAGGGCTTTAAACGAAGTGTGTTACGCATAGATATATGTGAGCGTCCCAATGCTTCCAATTACATAACGGCATAATCTTATCAACATCAAACATAGCCTTCTATAAAAGTGGTCGTTAAAAATAAGTGTTTTGTTTGATCATAGATATGACTATGTCTATATCTTCTATATACCTGCAAAAGTATTTAATTTCTGCCACCCGAAAATCGATTCTGTCTCGATTCATTACGAAATTCACGAGATCCAATTGTTCTAAAATCTGAAGTTGTAAAAAATCATTTATTATGCGCTTTTGCATATGACTTTTAAAGGGAGTAGGCTTTAGATGGACTGAAAGTCGATTGCAGCAGCAATCAGAAAAACCATAAATAAAGGGAAACTTCCGTTAGAGCTGAGTACCCTCTATATAAGTTAGGCCCGCTGCAGTTGGCCCCGCAGCTGATGGCCCTGCGGCCAGAAATTTTCTCCCACATTTGGCTGACTGACATTTGATGGCTTTCGTGATGCGCCGCGTTGCCTGCTGCTTGTTGCATGCTGCATGCTGCATGCTGCCTGATGCCTGCCGCGCAAACATCAAACGAACGTCAAACGCCCAATGGCCAACAAGTTGAAAGTTTCTCCACCAATATGGAGAAGGCATAGATCTTACCCCTCTCCCTTTCGCTCACACGCTCTTTTTCTCTCTCTCGCACTCGGGTTTCTGTAAAATCTATGGCTGTTATCAGACTGGCCAAATGCAGCCGTGGCTTACAAATTAGCGCGCTGCCAACTGCAACTGTCGAGTTGGCCCAAAAGGCAGCTCCAAGTCAAATGACACTAACAACAACAATAAACTACTGTTGACATTTGTTGTTGTTATTGTTACTGTTGTTGGAGAGTGCAACCTCCTACAACAACAAAAACAAAAACAAAAAAATAAATAAATGAAAAAAGGCAGAAAAAAAGTACACACAATGGAACACTTGCGTCTTGGACTTGGACTCCTCTGGCGCTGCGTGGGGGTGAGATGTGTGGCTATGCGCCTGGATCAGCAGCCTGTCGAGTGTGTGCCGGTGTGTGTCGGTGTGTGTGTGTGTGGGTACTTTATGGCCACGCACGGGGCAGCAGCCAGTCTCGGCCGCAGCCGCAGTCACCGTCCCAGTCCACTTTGGCTCAGTCCAGTCCAGTCCGGGCGAGTTTCCATAACTCGACGGTGACTCTCGTGTCCATGTCAGCATCGTATGTATTCATTTCCAAAGGGAATAACTTATGTACGCTCTGGGCACAATAAATTCTTGCGCTGAAAATGTCAATTAGGCGCAGATTTTGTTGTTGTTTTTCTTTAGCGTTTTTTATACCCTTGGCTTTTCTGTTTTCGATTTTGCAGCCGAGCGTGAAAAATCTAATTGGCTGGCATTTGTTTTCGGCCAAAGAAATTGAATTGTATCAGCCGCAACTCCAGCCCAAAACAGAAGTCACCCAACTGGGCAGCCACCATTTGAATTTACACTTGCCGGACTCGAATCCGCGCCGGCTGCTGCCACTTAGCTGTGAAATGATGACATAAAAGAACATATACGCTGACACATCAATGGGGGGACACACCAACTGGACGAGTGGACACCATGGCCCCCCCTCCCGCTCTTCCTCCCTGTCATCTCTCTGGACTAATAGGCACAAGCGTAACCAGCCAAGGACTGCAGACAGCTTCCAGTTGTGTTTGCTTATTGACCGCTCTCGGCTAGCGATGGGCGTGAACATTATTTTCGAGTATGAGCAACAACACGACAAACATTTCAGAAGGCAACTTCAATATTTACCACATAATATTTGTATATTTTTTAAAATATATATATTTTAATTTGTTACTTTTTTTATTATTTATTTTATTTTTATTTATATTTATTATATATATTATTATTATTTCAATAAACTTTAATTACCTGCTCTAAATAGGTTAAAGGTTTAGGTTAGTCTCATTTTTGTTATATCTATTAACACAGATTAAATATTTATCTAGTCTCTCATAGAAACATTTGATTTTAAAATAATTTTTTCTTCCTTCCTTTCACTGCCTCATAAAATATATTTTCAATACTTTTCATTGTTTTTTATTAAATTCTTAACAAAATATTTTATGTCGAAGGAGTTCATTTTACTTTAGAATCCACCCCAATACATTACCATTTTCTTTTAAGGTGATAGCAGTTTTCTCTATGCTCTTGCTCCCCACATAGAAAACAGCACCATTTAGTGCTCCTCCCTGCTGCAGTAGCATTTTCCTCGGCAACAGCACGTCCAGGCCCGGAGCTACCGGTGCGATAAGTCGCGGCACTCGCTCATCTCTAGCTAGTACGCACAACGAAGGTGGATGTGGTAGCTGGGCCAAGTGCCTGGGCAAGTGTACAATGGCCAAGTGCGTCTCTTCAGTTGGTCCACCTCGGGCGCAAAAATCGCAAAAAATCAAAAATAATTGCCAGCACCGGGCGACGGCTCGAGAGATGCGTATGGTGTGATTATATTGAATTTTTGATACGCGTTGGTCAAAAGGGCTCGGAACGGTGGCGACGACGACGACGACGACGACGACGACCAAGACGACGACATTGACAGGTCAATATTGATGGAAACAAGATTTATATGACAACGGCGGCTATATTTTCAAATTTAATGAGCAGGAAGAGGCCAAGTGCTTACAAGTGGACAGTGAATGGTCGCTGCTCGTCGGGAGAAGTGTCGAGTAACTCGCTTAAATGATGTGCTAATAAGGCGCACATAACTGTGCAAAATATGACGGGGATTTCTTCCGCTCTTCCCATGGATCCTCTTCCTACTCCGGGACGCAGCCTTCGTTATATCGCCTGCTGGGATTTTACGCGCCGCATATTTGGCCGGAGTGTGGAAATTATGGCAAATATGACGTGAATTTGTGTTTAATGAGCAGGTGACCAATGAATTTGGCCAGCGGAGGGGCTGCAGAAGTAGGTTAGAGGTGAACTGTGTGAGGGAATTTTTCAGTGCGATTGTTATTGGCAGCTTTAATGAGTGAATGTGTTATAGAAAAATGCGAACGGAAAGCATAAAAGAAAGAGAACGAGAGAAACTGTGTGAGAGAGCGAAGAAGAGGAAAAACGAAAAATTTAACAATTCCAGAAATATGAAAATACATAATAATATTTTCATAATTATATAAATTATAATTAATACTCAAATAAGAACAAATTTAAAACATTGAGTACAACATAAAAAATGTGAATTTATTAAAAGATTTATGAAATGGATACTAGGACAAAAATAAATAAACATGAATGAAACGCAAAAAGTTTATTCACATGGAATATATTTAATTAAAGATTTGTCATGTGATTTTCACAATTAATAAAACCCAATGTAAATAAATGCTCTATATTGAGCATGGGCCTCTCACAGGTACATTGCCCTCGTTCCATCGCAGCCCCCAAATGCCAAACCTGGCGATCTTCAGCTATTTCGATGGTCATCACTTGAGCGGGCAACATTTTTGCGCACATCCTTGACCTCTGTCAGCCGTCTCAGTGCGCCATCAAGACAACAGAGACAACAAAAATAACAAACGCCCAGACAAGACACCTACAAGCAACAATCTACACCCACAAGCCACACGCCTCCAGCCGCCAGCCTCCAGTCGAGACGTCCGAGCCGTCAACATTCCTTGCGCTCTCTCAGTCAGCGCTGCATTATCGCCGCCCGTCATCAGCGGCAGCGAGGAAGGGGGCGGGGGGATGGGGGCTGCGTGTACCGCCCGTCGTCACTTGTCTGATATATCACCTGTGCGGCGGCAACAACAAGTTGCAGCAACATGGCATAATGCACGGCAACAACACGAAGACAATCGCGTCTCTATATGCGTGCAAAATTGGAACAATGCGACCGCACCTCCTCCGACTATTGTCAACACTCGGACTGCCGACTGGCCTGGACGCTGGACGCTGGGAGAATGCCGCTTGTGGCGTCTCTCTGAATCTGGGCGAATCAAATGCATTAATCCAATTTACGCATGCCACAACGCCAGCGTCATCGTCGTCGTCCACTTGCTCCAGAATTTTTAGTGTGCAGCCCCCGCCAAAGCTGTCAAGGGAAACGTAATGCGTACTGTGGTCGGACTGTGGTCCTGGCTTGGCCACAGGGCACCCCGGACCCGAAAAAGATTTCTGTGTAAATTTGCAGATTTTTCAAAAGTTGGCAGCACAATTTAAGAGCAACGCAATCAGCGTTAAGCAATCTGCGGCAGCTTTTCACTTAGCCCCCACGAGGCATCTGTGGAGGCTCGCCGAGGTGGAGACTCAAGTGCAGCCCGTTGACAATTTTATTTATTTACAGTTGGCAACTGTCTATATAAATTGAGGTGATCCCAGGCACACAGTTCTCCACAGAGTTC
This sequence comes from Drosophila robusta, assembly GCA_035043565.1. Taxonomy (NCBI): domain Eukaryota; kingdom Metazoa; phylum Arthropoda; class Insecta; order Diptera; family Drosophilidae; genus Drosophila; species Drosophila robusta. The sequence continues at coordinate 1,137,177 of JAWNMW010000583.1, read as the reverse complement.
TCCACGCAGTTCTCTTCTCTCCAGACAATGTCAACATAGTTGCAATTAATTTGTAACCGATTATCATCTTCAGGTGCCAAATAAACTTCTCATACCTCGAAAGCGAACTGTGGCAGTAACGTGTTGAGTGTCCTCGGTATCGGTAGTTTGCATTCAACATTCAACATTTTACTTGCAACTCGCATCTCTCGCCTGCTTTATGTGCAACACGGCCACATAAACAAGATCAGGCCAGTTACGAGAATGTGCGATACTCGAGTTTTCCCTACTCTGTTTTCGTTTGTTTGTTTGTGTTTTATTTTTTTTTGTTTTTGTTTGCTGTTCCCTAGAACACTGGCGCAAGGCTGTGGCTGGCCTGACAGGTTGCCAACACTTGACGGATTTAATTATTTCGATATTTGCCTCATGCTGCACCGTGTTGCGTGCTGCTGCCGGCATTCCACATGCATCATGTCCGATCGTAATGAGAAAATATGGCATTTGTGTGACAATAAAGTGTGCTTCGCACTTATGTTACCCACATCTACAACCAGCAGCAGCACCACCACCAGCACAACCACAGCCCACCTCTCTATCCACGCGGCGCGGCGCAATCTCTCCGAGCATTTTGCATGCGCCTAAATTATGTTGACAACTGTCCGCAGCGTCTCATTGCAACGGCTGCTACTCACTCATTATGCCTGCAACATGGACTCGCACTCGTATCATATCGCCCGCTCTCTGTCGCAGCCACATGCAACATGCAACCAGTCGTCGGTCTAATGCCTGCACCATTTATTAAATGTCTCCGCGGTGCGACAATAACTTTATCAGGCCAAAAACGAGAAGAAGCTGCCACAGCAGCCACCAGACACGGGCCACTAACTGACCACCAGCCACTGTCCACCGGCCACTGGCCACTGGCCACTGGCCACGAGCCACCAGTACAGGTCGAGGCGAGCCAAGACGGCTTTGCATGTCTGTCGCTGAGCTCCAGTTCTGAGCTCACTTTGCGCTGCCAAGTGTACAGCATTAACCCATTGATGCCACGCCTTTGTTTAACAAGCGAAATTTGCCAATTTTATTGGGAAAGAAATTTGAATATCTGACCATATGCCAGAGCATAAAAGAATGTGAGTGATGTATATTACAGAATAAAGTGACCAAGGAGAAAATGTTATTTGATTTATGCGGCGATATAAGTAACCAAGGTAGATATTTGTTAAATAATATAATAATATACTCGAGAGCATTGCGGCCGCGCAGGACTCATAATTATAGAGTAAATATATATATACTTTCTGATTAATCGGAATGTACAATCGAACAAACAAACAATAAAGAGCTAAGGAAGCTCACACTATATTTTCAATTAACTTAACTATCAATATATAAAAATACAAAGTAACAGCAAGTAAACTGACTATGGAGGATATTTGGTAATTGGACTCTGGTGGGTTAAGCGTTGGTCAGGTGTAGTGTTACCATGGATCGCGTTATAGAGTCCCGGCAACATCCACATTTACCAGCTCATTAAAAGCTGCTGCACCCACCACGGTCAACGCCACTCCCCCACTCCCCCTCCCCTCGCCCCCAACACTCGCGTTGCGTGTGCATTGCCCCCTTTCGAGATGCTCAATTGGCATGTGGCGGCCCCATAAACAGAGCGAAAAGCAGCAAGCGGCCATTTTGTGTGCAGGCCTTGTAAATTTAGATTTTACACAAATTAGCCCGGGTGGAGAGATCATTGTATAAATTCTAAACGAGTTCGCTGAGGTTGGTAAACCTGTCGGGGAGGCTAATTTAAAGCAGCAACAAAAATTGTCAATGGCGCTTGCATACGAAATATCATGAAATAATCATATCAACGTTTCTGCGACTGAAACTGACTGAAATCATTTTCGGGGCGCCTAATGACAATTTCGTGTTTCTTTCAGAGGCGGCTCAACAAAATGCCAGCATGCAAATTGTGCTTGTGATTGTGATGTGTGTGTTTGTTGAGGGCTCATAAAATAAATAAAAGCCAGCTACGTCGTTACGGCTCAAAGTGCCATAAATTCTAAGAGTTTATTTATATTTTTATTTATATTTTCAGTTTTTTTTCTTCATTTTTTGAGGGTCAATATTTGCGTTAAGTTGGCATTTAATGAACACGCGCTTGAGACCTGATTCGAGCATCCTGCGCACATTCGAGCATTTGACAAAATCATTTTAAAAGATGCTTTTTTTTCGGCAACAAAGTCGCGCCAAGTCGTTGCCAAGTCGACGCATTTTGGAGCTCATAAAAAGTAGCTATAAACATGTCAAGCGCTCCAGCGACTATCGATGGGAACTCTCGTTTTTAATTAGTTGTGCCGAGTGCGAGTCTTTCAAATCGAGAGCTCCACACTTGTCGCCATCGCGTAGATACACAAACACGATACGGATCGAAGCCAGTGGCCAGCCCGCCCTTTGGCCGTTGACAACGAATCAGGTGTTGGGTGTTTCCATAATGGAGTCTCGGTCTAGATTGCTGTCGCATGTTGTTTCATGGCCAAAGGCAACACTTGTGTATCTTAAATGGCGTCTAATTTGACTAAGTTATTCAGCAGCCGGCGATCAACTTGTTTTCCCAATCAGTTTTGTCGCTGGCCTGTCATAAAATTTGTATAATTTTTACGGTTTCATAAAGTGACAGTCATGCGTTTTTAGTTGGACTTCCCATTGAAGTCTGTGCCAGGCGGCCTTTTGTCTCTTTGATTTGCTCGCTCGCATTTGTATTTTAATTTTCTTTCTAATATTTTTGTCTCCTCGTTTCTCGATCCGTTGATTGTTTTTTAATGAAGCTCCGCGGCGAATGTGTAACGAAATTTGATGATTTTTATTGGCTACAATTTACAAGCAATGCAATTATCGGATAGTTTCGTATATTTATCGAGATATTGAACTTGACTCGGCCAGCGGCATGTAAAAGTCTTGTTTGTAGCTGCTGAAAAATTTGGGTAAGGGAAATGGTTAAGATTAAAACTAACTGAGATGAGCTGATCAGAAATTTAGATATGGTGTGGAAAATTAATTTTGATTTCGAAACAACTGATTTGAAGTTTAAATTGATATGGATTTCAATAAAATGTATCTTGTTAATTTGGCTTCTTCTATGGGTTGTCTTTCTTTTTAGGAATGTATAATTACTTCCGTATTATACAACTTTGAGCTATAAAGAAAATGACTGAAAGATCGCTCATAATTGTTCTCATGTTTAATTGATGATGAAGATAATTTAACTTTATCAAGTTAATAAATTTATAGATTAAATTAATATGAGTATAAGACAAGCATTAGTTTATTTATGTACTACAATAACAAGTTGTATCTTAGGAATCCTTTTTATCGTGAGTTTAGCTTCAGAAACAAGAGACATAAATCAATTTAAATTTGTATAACACACTGTTTAATTGTTGGTTAAATATATATTAAAATAAATTGTAATCATTATTATATATATTTATAATACCTATAGGAATATTTCTATTCGTCGAAACTGATTCTTCTAGATTGTTAACCCTGTTTTATATTATATTTATATTATATCTGCTCGCTTTTCTTTCCCGATAAATTTTCGTTTTTTAAGACTTTTCAGCGAGTGTCTTATCCGCTTGGTTTGCCCAAACCCAAAATTCAAACTGACAACCACATTCAAAACAAACTTCTCCATCAATTTTCCGTCCTCTCCCCTCTTCGAATGTCTAAGCTTGTCAGAGCGTCCTGCTGTTTGTACCCCGCCGTATGCTTTTTCTCTTTGCCTCCTCCCGCCGTCCGGTCACCAATTTAATTGAAACGCCCACGTCATAAACTCCGAGGCAGTTTTACCTGCCATTTTGCCCCATTGCGTGTTCGAATGTTTGCCATTTGCACCCACGCCCATTTCCAGCTCCCAACTCCAGCGGCAGCTTCATCTCTGCCCAAAAGAGCAGGCGAGAAGAGACAGAGAGAGAGAAAAGAGTAACCATTGAAGCAAAACGCAGCCAAACTTCGAGCGGGCACTAAATTTTTGGGTAAAATTATTGTTATTACACAGAAATCGTTTATTATTAATTTTAATGTATGGCAGCAGACAGCAGACGGTGCAAGCGCTGGACTGCCAAATGGAGAGGGGAGTGGTGCGGTTGGGGTGGGGGTGGGGGGTGAGCTCTTTGCATGTTGCGTGACGTGGACTGAAGACCAGCCCATGGACGCGTGCAGTGCGACGTTAATGCAACCAACTAGGCTAAAATCCGTGGCGAACGCGAATGCGTCACGTGACTCACACCCAAACACCCACGCACACACACACACGCACACACAGACAGCAAGTCCTGCTGCTGTTGTTACTGTTTTTGTTGTTTTTAATGGTATCTGCGCTGTTATTGTTATTGTGTTGGGCAAAGGATGTGCCCGGATGGGCGCAGCCCATCGGTTTAGCAGGCAGGTAACCCAACAAAGCCCACCTCGCGTCGAGCACGCGTCCAATAATCCCAACCCTCATCGATGCAATGTGCCAGCCGGCTGGCGCGCTCCTCTCCCAGGGCTGGAACTTTTACGCCTAATTGAAACGACTCGAAGGCAAACTTTTCACCTTCTGACGTGCGCACAGCTCGTGGCTCATTAATTATAATTTTCATGTCGAGTGGGCTGCCAACAGGTAGGCCAACTACGCTGAGTTCACACCGGCCAGCAACACTAGTCCCACATCGACTTATTTAGGGAATATATTTTCTTTTTAATATTGAATTGTTCGATTGTTGCAGTATGAAATTTCCTTAAATATACATATTTTTTCATTTTAAACATATTTGGTTTGGTGCGCAACTACTTTAGTGGACATCTGGCACGTGTGAACGCAGCATTATCCATAAAGGGTTGCATGCTACGGGGTGTGTTGTCAGCTCTATGTAAATGTGACGGCCATAAAAAGCTGATCCAGCATGAAACGCGTAGAAGCGCACTCCTAATTCGAAATGGTAATGAAAATACAAAATATTTTATTTTAAACTTCAACTATTCCGATTGTAGCTCGTTTAAATTTTCGGTTGCGCTGCAACTTTTTGCTGAGCTGCACTCCACAGCTGACTCAGTGCGGGCCGAGGGTTCGGTTAGCCTGCCTTTTTTCTTCCTGCCTGGCCGGCCATCCTGCCCTCGCCGGCCTTTGATAGATGCGCAAAAGTACTTAATCATTGTGCGGGCTAAATTAATCAAGTGGCTCGTACTACGTAGTAGGCACAGCTCCTGTTTGTGGGAGGGCGGTTCTGTTTTTAATTTGTGCAGCTCATGGAATATTCAAGCAGCATATGGCGGCCGATGGACTGGGCTGCAATCTTTGAGGCTGCATAAAATTAGGCAAAACAAGTAGGAAATTAAAAAGAACAGAGCTCGTCTCAACGCCACCGAGTGTCATATGGCTGCTGACGTTGTTGAGCGGGCGGAGCGGTGCGCTTTGAAGCGGTATGCTTTTGGTTCCTGGTGGCCTTCCGCTTGCCTCATGATTAATCGAGTTCATCTGTTAGATTGTTTACCATTTCTTTCATTTCACTGGGTTTTCGAACTCGCGCTCTCACTTTAATATGCGTAAAGCCATAAAATTTCTCTTGGAGCGCCGCAAAGTTCTAGTTGATTTCGTTATGGTTAATGGGTAATGGGTAATGGCTAATGGCTGATGCAGGAGAACAGCTTGGCCGAAACGGCGACAGGTACGCTCGAACGGAGAACCAGGCAGCGGCAGCTGGCCATTGAGTCTGAAGAATTTTAAATCATGGCGACAATTTTCACAAATTCCTGGCAACTGCCAATAGTTTTCGCTGGAGCAGTAAGCAAATTGGCAGGAGTAGCATCCACGCAGCAGCCTCCTCCTTGGGCAATTGTTGGGTTCGCTGTGGCATTTCAGCAATCTTAAGTACGCCTACGAGAACATGTAAATAGACTTTCGGTATCGAAACAGGAACATGGTATGCAATTTGCTCGTTTGACACTTGAAATATGTGGCAACAATACAACGAGTACCACGGGTAGGAGGCGGCTAGGCTCGGCTCGGCTCGGCTCGGTTCGGCCAGTGTGTTTGCAAATGCATTTTCTATATACGAGCTGGGGCTTTGCGAGCACTTGCAATGTTGTTGTTTATAGGCAAATGTCAGACGACGACGGCGACGACGTCGTCGCAGGCAGTGACAATGACAAGCTGAGAAAGAGAGAGAGACGCGAGTCTGCCAACTTGCAACTGGCAACTTGCAGCTTGCAACTGGCGACGTGCCACTCGCAGCGACAAGTGGCCAAGTAGCTGCCACTAAGCAGAACTAAGGCTGCGGCTGGAGCTGTACTCAGCTGAACTGGACTTGTTTAAATGCCTGGCTGCCCGATCGTTGCCTGAACTTTGAACTCAAACAAAATATGCGGCCAACTTGTTTTCGATGCCCGCCCCAAAGCAGCTGCAACGCCCCCAACTCAGCGCAGGCTCTGGCAGCGTCTGTTTTACTCTCTCTTTAATTGGGTATCGCTTACTAGAGACTGACTTGGTTTGGCAAGCGAAAAACATGGTGAGTGATCAATGCAAATAAGTCGTTTGTTTTATTATGACGAAGTCCTTTGTCAGCATCCTGGCTTGGGCGCTAAGTTTCCCTCATATTAGGTATTAATTGACGTAACTTTATTTCAAGTTTAGAAATACTTTTACCCTACCCCTTTAAACATTCTTAACTTAATTATTTGCATTTTCTTGATGACCTCCTTATGTTCCTGCTCGGGCGCTGAGAGATCCCGTCCTCTACTTTGGGTCCCAACAGACGCATAAATGCTAGGAACTTTAACGACTTTAAGGTAAATAAAACAATAAATTGTCCCATAGTATTGTGGACCATTGATTAATTGTGCGATAGTTTTTGGCTTACATTGTTAGGGTATTAGAGCAACAGCTACTCAGAGTGTTGCCAAGTCGCGCAGTAGTTGTTAAGGTTGGTTCTGATATCAACGCTGAGTGAATTTGTATGTTCACAGTTTAAAAGAGCAGGCGCGAAAGTGAACACTGATCCGGGCAATGGTGGGGCCGTGGCCGGTGCAGGTTACCTGGCTTGCTGCTGCTGCTGCTGCTGCTTGGCTTACAATAGCTCAAGAATACCGCTATCATTATTCTTAAACTTTGTGGCGTCGGCGGCGTCGGCGACTCCTTGGGCTAAGCCCGAGCAGGCAGGCAGGCAGGCAGTCGGGTAGCCTCTAGACTTTAGCCTCAGTTGATTCTCATTTTAATGAACCGCCGTTCTATTTTTCGCTGATCTTTCGCCACTAATAGGAACGTGTTCACGTCGTCGTCGTCGTTCTTGTTGTTGTTGGTGTTGTTGCTGGTTGCTCCTTGGTGAGACAACGACAACAACAACAGCAACAAGAACGACAGGGAGCAGCTTTAGCGCATGGCAGCAGCAACGGCTTAAATCTATGAGGACGCCGTACAAACTATGCTTAAGTGATTGTCAAGTTAGGCTTTTAATTTATCATCCATAGACAACAGCAGCAGCCACGGAGACCACTCGGACTTGGGGGCTAAGTAGAGGTTATGTCTGGGTTAGGCTACCATTTTTTTGTTTTTACCCGTCTTATGCTCTTGTGCCGGGCAAAGTGTTTCGCATTGCATAATCTCGCGCTTCCTTGACACGGCCGCCCCAGCAATAGTTGCCGGTTCTGTGTTCTGTTGTCGCTGTTTTTGTTGTTTTCGCAGACCCTGCTTGGGTGTTCGGTCGTTCCACATTCCGGCATAATTGATTTTAAGCGCAGCCTCGCTAATAAATCGTAACTTTATCGCTGAGCGCTCCTTGGCAGGCAACGGCTCCTGATGCCCGGTCTCTGGGTCGCCCGGCGTACTGGCTCGATTGGCACTTGCCGCCGTTTTCGGGGGCGTCCTATGTCGATTGTCGAATAAATAATGATAGCAAATGCGGTGCGCAGCTCTGCATTAGAAAAGCTTTTCACACAGCTTGGCCCTTGACCGCCGACTGCCACTTGGCGGCCACGTACATTATCCAAATGCTGCCCTGCACTTGACGATGCTGCTGCTGCTGCTGCAGTTTAACAAATTTCAGCTCGTTTATGGTCAAATGGCATTGCACTGGCTCCGTGGCAGACACAACGGCAGCTGCATGGCCGCCAATTATCCGTACAAGATGCAGCAGCCCCCGCAGCCGATGCTGATGCCGATGCCGATGCCGATGCCGACGCCGTCGCCGACGCCGAACCCGAGATCCCAAGCCTTACAAGTTACTTTGCCTTGCCGGCCCAGTCAACAACATCGGCTAAAGTGCTTCACTTGGTTGTTGTTTGCCTGTGTTGTTGTCGCTGGCCAGTTGCTGCTAGCTGATTGTTGTTGTTGCTTTGTCGCCTGCTCTTTGCTATCTGGCAATGCTTGTCCCAGGCTTCTTTTTATCCAATGCGTCTGCTATCGTCCGTAGTCTGTTCTGTGTTCCTCCCAGCTCTGCTGTTGGCTGTTTGGCTGTGTTCTGTTGTATTTTATCGCAAAAATACTACTTGAGTAGCTTTATGGCCCATGTCGGCCAATAAAAAGCTGACAAAACAATATTCCTCTGTGCAAATTTGAACTGGGGCCCCAGAAATAGGCCACCAAACGAGCTGAACTCAACACTCAACACACAATACACACATACTCACACCAAGGCAATTGAGACAACTAATTTTCTCACTTTTTGCGAAAAAAAATTATCACGTGGCGTTGCTTTATGATTATGATGATCAGCTTTCGATATTTTGTAAGCGAAAACATGGCAAAGTGCCTCTTAAATATTAATTAATTTTTATAATTTGATGGCTAAAGTTACAATTTATATTGTACCAAGAAAAAAATGTTAACAGAATAAAATGTGCATATATACATAAGAAGTATAGTTGAATTGCTTGAAACTCTATTGAAATGTATTCGAATTGATGCAAAAAGCTATCAAGATAAGCACTCCCGGGTACTGGCACTGTTTCGATGTTTGGATTAATGCTTTCGTGCTCGCTCCTGCGTTTGGTCGTTTATTAATTTAATATGCACGCCCGTTGTAGGCAATAAAGTTGCTACATTTTACGCTGGGATTCAGAATCTGAGGCAGCTACCTCAAAAGCTGTGGCGTTTCGGGCGTGGCAGTTGCTGTGGTCCATGCTCTGCCGGACTGTGTTGTTGTTGTGCGGCTTAAATCAAATGAAAAATGTTTTTCGGGTTATCGAGCTGAAAAGGCGCTGAGTTTTTGAGAACAGGAAATATAATTTAGCTGACGCGGCGTGTGGTAATTAAAAGGGCAAAGCAGGTACCCAATTGTGGGCGTGTCTAGTTCGGTAGCGATTAGTTTAGATTTCTCGATTTCGAACACACAAATCAAAAGACTTAGGCAACGAACTCGAAGCCAAATCGAAGTAGACAAAAAAGTTCCCACATAGTTGCGAACATTGTCAATGTTATTGCCGAAGACAATAAAATTTATATACATAAAACGCCTGTAGACAACAACAACGGCAACAACAACAACATCAACGCATTGCCAGTTAAAGACCCAAATCTAAGACAATAAATAAAAAACAGCGAAGAAGGGTAGCGAAACATGAAAAACCGCGTTGGCTTTGCTGCTTGTTAACAAGTTCACCAACAGCAGCAGCAGCAGCCGCAGCCACAGCCGCAGCAGCAGGTAACAAAAAACTGCCAACAACAACAAAGTATCATCTCTACACTTGGCCCAAAGATCAAACGCATACATTTTAGCGGCAGCTTTTGATAATTTTTTTCCAGCGTTCTGCGTTTTGCCGAAACGCAACATTTTTCATATTGTTTATTTTAGTTGAAGTTTTTGCTGATTTTATTTTTATTTTATTTTATTTTTTCATTTATTTTTTATTTGTCTTCTACATTTTGCGCAACTGGCGCTCGCCCCCTGATGGCGGCATCATTAAATTAAAACGAAATTTAAACAATTTCACTGAAAATTATACACAATGAAGAAGCTGCCGCTGAGGGCAGCAATGGAGCTGAATGAAGCTCCGACAACCTGTCCAAAGACTGCAGACATAACCCAATGCCTGTCAGTCAGTTCAGTTCAGCTCAGCTCAGACCAGTCCACTCCAGCCAGTCAGTCAGGCAGTCCCTTGTCCGTCTGCGACGAAGACGACGACAACGAAGACGACGCATTTGGTCTGGACAGGTTGATTACTGTTAAAATTATCACTGATTGTGATAAGCGATAACTGTGAGCACGTCAAGACCACGAAGACGACGAATTTTGATGATGATGATGCTGCTGCTGCTGCTGTTGCTGCTGATGCTGATGCGGCTACCCAATGATGGTACGCCTGCCTGATGAGTTTCGGGGCTGTTTTGTTTGCACTCGCCTTTGGGGCCCCAAAATGCTGGGGCCCATAACGAATTGTTACAAACCTAAATGGAGCGGCTCGTTAGTCCAACAAGTTAATGTGCATGAGTTGGGCATCTGGGGGTCTTTTGTGATATGTTAATAAGCGTTTGCCACTTGTTTCGTCTGTGTGTTTGGTAGGCACCACAAATACAAATTATACGAGCCAACTAACTTTTACCCAAGTGTCTGGTTTGGCGCAAGGCAACAAGTGTTCGCCAACACCTACAACACGAGAGAAAGTTTCGGAATGCATTAGATCCGATAATTTCCAATGTGTAACCCAGAAATGCATTTCGAGCTCTCAGCGTGGGAAATGCACTTCGAAGCGCTTTTCATTGAGCTGCTGTAGGTTCTCACACTTTTTGGCGAATCATAAAGAATTCACGGGAAATTTGTTTTGAATCATAAATACCGAATTTCTACAGATACATAGCGGCTACTTAGGAGATTTTACTGCCTGCAAAGCGCTACAAAGTACCTACCAATGGGAGTTAATCTCAGAAAACAAAGCTGAAACATAAAATTAAAATAACAAAACGCGTCAGCCAAACAAAATAATAATAAAAAAGCTAAATAAACTCTAAAACGAAAACAAAACTGTAACAGATAAGCGGACAACGGCAGCCACAATTAAAATACAAAATGCCATCATAAAAATTCAAATAAAAAAATTTAAATTATTGATTAAGATCGGCGAAACCAAATATTAAAAAAACACAAAACTTGAAGCGTCAAAACAAAGCCAAGTAAGACCAGCTGACTTTTAATAATAGCCGACTAATGGATGCCCTTAGTAAAAGTATTTTCAGCTGTCTTTGTAAAAGATTTGCAATACTTCTTTCCATCTTTCAAATAAAGGCATATTAATTTGAAACTATGCTAAATGAAACTTTACTTAAAAATCAATTATAAGCTTTAAAGAATATAAGTATAGTTTCTCCAAGCCAAGATTCTTACAAGAAGCTTTCTATGCCTTTTATAATTGATTTTGGAGTCTGTTACAAACCTCACCGAAAATCTCTACGACCTCTCAGCTAATTTTATGTGCTTAGGGCAGCTATATACATATATGTATATTTATATATATGTATATTAAAGACGAAGAGCGTAACATAACGCTGAGGGAGTGACATTATTAATTTATTTAATATATTTTAATTGCAGCTGCGCCTTTTAGATAAAAGCCGCCATTGACTGAATGAAAAGAGAGTCTGCCATGAAAATCTCAGCTCAATCCTCAAGCTGATTGAGCGATGCTTACGATGACCATTGGCATTGAGTCGCTGAGCTTTTTGTTGGAAACTTATAAAGATCCATAGCTGATTTTATTGGGCAGTCAGTCGCAGCTGCGAGCTTAATGCATGGATTGATATATCTTTATGTGCGAGATATGTAACATTGTGTTGAGACCCATTTCGGTGCGGTGAAGCTTTGAGGGGATTAGCTGCAAATACAATGGACAGCAGACGTTGCAGTGAGTCACAGCAAATCACACGTTGCGTATGCGCGATTTTTACGGAACTTTAACATTTGTTTCGTAGAAGTGATTAGTCAGTTAGAGTTAGACGTAGAGTTACATTTGTTTTCGCTGAAAGTTGTATGTGGCACACAATGTAAATTAAGTCTATTTAGGAGCCTATGGCTGCCCACGGCCCCCAAGAAGTTGACTGTCTCGACGGGCAGCCCACTTGGGCCACATTTGCATATGAGTTCATTTAGCAGTTTAAGAACTTGGCACAAATAAACTGCTAGCTCTACGTTTAAGCCACGAAACGTGTGCTAATTTACATGAGATCGCATCGGACCACATCCTCAAGCACATCCACATCGACATCTCTGTTCCACTGGGTGTGCTCCCAAAAAAAATAAGGCAGCAAAATTAAATCAAAAGCGCGATACGCCAACGTGGACTCGCCGCCGGCCCACTCGATGATGATGAAGAGTCTATCGTCGCCTGGCAATCGCCATCGGGAGTGCGCATACATACATGAGTTGGTCCTCGTGCACTTTGAAAAATGTTTGTGCTACTTTCGGTCAGAATAGAGGAGGTTAGATATAAGTTTGCTTAGAGGACATTGAAAGATTAGAGAAACAATCGAATAACCGAGAATTGTTGTGTAAAAATGTATATATTTATAAATATTAAACAGAAAAACCACTGTTGACAATGAAGAACACAAATTGTGTAAAGAATTTGAAATTTCGAAATTCGATTTAATATATATTTTTGCAGTGTATCTTGCAGGCGTTGCCCGGGTCTAGTCTGGCCTATACTGGCCTGGCTCAGGGCTGCTTTCAGGCTGGCCAAGTGGCAAGTGCAGATTGCCAGCATTAGATGAAATATTTATATTGTCTATATGAATTGAGCTTGCGATCTGCCACCGCGGCGAGGCCAGCAAAAGTTCTCGCAGCAGGATGCCAGTCATATCGCACTGAGTCCATGAGTCTGTTGTCTCCCCGGCCGCTCGCATCAGGTAGCGCTAGCGCACACAAGTGTCCAGCAACGACAGAGATATGAGCCCATTCTGCAGTCACGTTTTATTTAAATATATGCGCGTGCGGGCAGCTGTTCCCCCGTTGCCTGCGCCCTGCAGCCTCTCGCAGATTGCCTCCTGCAGCAGCTTCAGCTGTTGCCCAGGCCGCCTTTGGGGGTGCCGATGAGTTTTCCCCGTCGATGTCTTGGCTACTGTATGTCCGTTTCAATTTTGAAAATGTAGCTCAAATGTAGATCAGTTCAAGCGTACAGTACTTGCGGCCAATTCACCTCGAGTCAACGGGCTTATAGTTTCATATATTCTATTGCCTGTCATCTTGGCCCTGGGGCGACAAGTGTGCTCAAATTATGACTCAGGATCTTTAATTGCCCAATTGCCAATTCCGTGTACTGAAATTTGAAATTTCAATTACTCGAACATCACGCGCAATCAACAGCTCGCTTCGAGATCGTCGCCCTACTCTCTGGATGATTAATTACCAACTAAATCTGCCCATTCCCATACACTTCTTCCTGGTGCATCGCGTGATGCTGTGCCGACTACCCTCAAAACGCAGTGGCTACACCAAATTGCAATTGTTTTACCTTAGGAAATGCACATGAATGGCCGGCAATCTTCTGTGAGTGGGGACCAAGGAAATGTAAAGGAAAGCATAATATAAGTACTATTTTTATTATTTATTCAAAACTTGTAAAAAGCTATAACGATTTTTATTTTACATTACACATTTTTTAAAGCATTTGATATTAATTTACTTTAATCAATAAAACTATAAAATATAAACATTAATGTGCATATATCATGAATAAGTGACTCTTAATATAAACACTTTATTTTAGCTTTAAAGGTGAACAACATGAGTTGTTTAAATATGTCTCTTTTAAGAGCATTTGAAATTCGCTATTCAGTTTGCACTGCATGACTTAGGCTCTGTGCTGGCTTAGTTTATTTGCCAAGCGGCTCTTTGACACAGTAGTTAACCAGGCACATAATAATAATGGAGCACTTCGTGCCCTGGTCCGTCCACTGCAGAAGAAGAAGCCAAAAAAAAAGAAAAACAGGTAGCTGCATCTCTCCGGCAATTGCAGTCTCCTATTACATTTATTATTTATTAATAACATAATTTATTGTTTCATGGCATTCATGTGAACTTCATGAGCTCACTGCGCCTGCAACTTGTGCCGGCCAGTGAGCGGGAGGGGGCGGGCGGCAACTGCTATTGAATTGAACGCCGACGCTGGCGACTCGATCTGCAGCTTCGGGTTCGATTGCCAAACGGGGCATTAGGTCGCTGCCAATTGTTAGACGAAAAATTGGCGCTACTTTGGCGCGACGCGACGCGACGGTTGCGCCTTGGCGTCTTGGCAACTTTTGGCCATCGTCCCTCCTATTGCCGCCTGCGAGTAAATTGCGCAAAAGATTCTTAAAGTTAACGGCCCTTCATAAATTTTGTTATGAAATATGTGCGCGCTGGTTTAATATGCCAGCCAGCTCTCAGCTCCCAGACCAACCAGCCAACCAGCTAACCAACTGGAAAACTGGCGTCGTCGTCGTCGTCGTCTTCAATTGCTTGGTGTTCGGTTTTCCCTCGAGAAAAGTTCTCAGCTTGGCCGGCATTTTCCCTCATTGTGGCAACGACAACGACAACGACAACGGCTGGTGCTGCTGTTGGCTGCCTGCCTGGCTGGCAAGTGGCATGACAATAAAAATTTACGATTGCTTTTATGGATTTACGAGGTTTTGTGCGGTCCGCTGTGGCGTCGTTTCCCGCCCCCCGCCCCCACCGCACCGGCCAACCCCGTCTGCATTTTGCACGCGCTGTAATTTGACGCTAATGAGTGTCAAAGTTGATAGTTTGATTTTGGCAAATGGCGTAATTGCGCAGTGCTACGAGCGTCCAAGTCTTTGCCAGGCTTACGCCCACTCTCGGCGCGAAAAGCTATTGAACGAGTGAAAACTTTATCTGTGTGAAATTCATGTCGAGTGTTAAGCCTATGGGATATAAGCCCGTTTACGGAGAGGTGCTTACATGCCCAACATATGTTTCGCTTGTGAGATGCAAAACTTTCCAGCTTTGTCAACCACTGAGACCGTACTTATTAATAAGAAATGGTATGTCATAGTGCTGCCTCATTTAAAGCTAATAGATAAATTTGCTCTAGTGCAAAATCATCAGTCTGCTCAAACCCTTACCCTGCTGTTACCTATCTTTCACATTGTAACAAGTTAATGAATTATAGTGCAAATATATATTATAAATTATTAACTTAAGAAATTACTAAATGTACGACGTTGTCCTCAGTTTTTATATATGTTGTATGTGTACTTTTTTATGGTGGCGACTATATATTAATGTGTGCTGGTTGTCAGGGCACGATGGTATTCGGGCAATGAGAATTCGGCTAACTTAGCCCGGAAAGGAGCAGCTAGCAAGCGAAAAAATTAAAAATTAAATTCTATTAAGAACGCTATGGTGACGAGAATAAGAACTAAAAGTCGTTAGTAATTATTTAACAGTCGCAAAGAGTAACAATTAATTAGATTCCATTCGGTCTCTAATTTAAAATATGCTTCCCAATACTTTTTGCAATCAAAATGTTCAGTCGACTGTGGACGCTTTCACTGCTGTTCATTGCTTAAAATCAATTTTATGACTTGGCCAAGAAAGGAGCTATGGAAAGGAGAGGAAGAACTTCCCCGAACAGCCTGCTGAACTCTGGCCTGGGCAAAAATGTTCACGCCACTGTCGTTGCTGCCGCTGCTGCCACTGCCACCGCCAATTTAGTGGGCATTGAGGTACTGCATAATTTCACCTACCGAACAAACGAAGAAACGTATCTCTGGGCATTGTCGTTGCCATGGCCAACATCGACGTCATTGTCGGAGGCACGCACGCAACTTTCATTGAATTAAACCCTAAAAATATGAAGCTTATCACAAATCAGGCAGCGTTGGGACTTCATCACCTACTTTGAATGTTGGCTACCGCATGAGTCGCGACTCGGTTTGACCTACATACGGCAGCGTCGAGGTGCGTGGTCGGAGAGGTGGCGCGGGAGGGTGAGTCCAAACCGCTGCAGACAGTTGAAGATGAACTAAAAATGCAATATACAAAATATGTGCCGCCACAGCCGCCAAAAACAATTGTACCAATTTATGTTGAACCGCGGCTCGGCGCTGCATCCTCTAAAGCAACACACTCCCAGCAGCTCTTCGCATGCTCATGTGCATCCACATCCTCGAGCGAGTGCAGGTCCGAGACGACTTCACTGACTTGGCAAATCACTAAATTTATATGTTTTCTGATTCAAAATATTTATTGCCAAACCGCTCACAAATCCCAGCCAACTGCAGCTTGCCAGTGGCCCCAAAAAAGGGCTGCGGCAAAGCCAAGTGTTGCCAGCACTGCCAAGAGCCGCAAGACACAAGAAGCTGGCGGCTGGCGAAGCTGCGCTCAAATTGCCTGAAAAAATGGGAGGAGGACATTAAAATTCACCAAATGTATTTATTACGGCACCAAAATGCAACAACAGCCCGAAACTGATGCGTCGACCGCAGCCCACTTACAAAATCGCTGGCCCAGGACTGTGAAATCCAGCCAGAGACTCGGTCTCCATCGCCATCGCCATCGCCATCTCCGTCTCAGTCTCACTTTGAGTCTGGAGAGCCGGCACTTGGCGGCGGCATGTTTGCAGATTGATTTGCTGCGCCCGCAGATACCCCGCAGATACCTAAGCCAAACACTTGCCACAGAGACAGCGAGCAGAGACGCTGAAATCAATTGTGAGGTAAAAACGACATTTAGTGTGAGCGTCAGCCATCAGACAGGATCAAAGCCTACACTTTAACAAACTACCTGTACTCATTTTAAATACTGAATAAAAAATAAAATCGATTTATTAATTTAAAATAATATTTAGCAACAGTCTACAAAATTACAAAATTTAAAAATTCAACTCGATCCCCTAGGATTAAAAGGGAAAAACGCAATTGTGGAATGCAAACCCATTCCATATTTTTTTGTGTGTAGTGCCAATGAGCTCCTGGCCAAGACGAACTCACAGCGCGCTACAAGTGGCCGCTTAGACAATTTGGCAACTACAACTACAACTACAACTAGATGCAAGCCAAAGCCAAGGATCGAAATTTATTTCGATGCCCTGCAGCTGAATTATTTAAGCCGACGAATTCAATTAGAGACAGTGACTTGGTTTTTGCGCGATAATCCAATGCAGGAACCGGAGAGGGTGGCTGAGTGAGAGAGGGAGGGGAGGGGAGGTTAAAGTTGGGACAACACAAGCTGAAAACGTTCGCTGAATTTGCGTTGGCGCTGAGGGCGAGTCCAAGCTGCGGGTGCGGCCCCAACGACTTCACGCAGATCTTTTGAGGGGGCGTCGATTGAGACAAGTGGAACTTTTTTTGTTTCCATACTCGTTCAGCAAGTGAAAAGAGTATATTAGGTTTGTGGAGTGAAATTTGGAATATATACGAGTGTATACCTGCGTCAAATAAGGTCTAAAGATTTTTATTGACAGCTTAAAATTTACAAAAATATTGGCATGCAAAGCGCCTTTCATAACTTAGTCATAACTGAACCGATTCTTAAGTTTGATTGCATGCTGGTCATCTTGATTCGCCATTTAATATACATATATGCATTATTGAAAAAATATTTGTTTTTAAATTTGTTGGGTAATAAAATCATATTCGAAAATTTTTGGAAATATTTTCAAAATGTAGAAATTTTATTTATATTTTTCATCGAATGTGGCTATCGCAATTTTTAAAACTCATGCCATACTTGACAACACTTTTCCAAACTGATGATCTACTTCAATATTCGGTCTGTGTTGGTTGCAATTACATTGTGAACAAGTATTGCGCTGTCGGTGACACCCGACCGAGACGTTCGTACTTTTATTTATTTTTTATTTTTATTTCGATTTTCTTCTTCTTTCACCTTAGCCGCAGCATCTGTAAGTTGCAGGATGAGCACTTTTATATTTTGTTAGTTCTTTTAATTTGATTTAATTATATGCGCGGGCAGTGCAACTCCCTTGCAATCGTCTGCGGGGGGCGTGTCTTTCGAGGCTGTGCCCACTTTTCGCTGCCACAATATTTCCACCTCCTAAATGTGACGTATTTTGGGTACGGTGCGCGCTTGAAAAATCACCGCTTTCAACTTTTATATTATAGTGTGTGATCACTTTTTCCGTTGCCGTTGCATTGTTGCCATTGTCACTGTTGTTGCTGTTGTTGTTTGATCTTAGGAGTGGCTCGTTAAATTTCACTTGCATGTCAAGGCAAAGTTTTTGTAAACTTTGAATCTTGTTGTGAGGTGTTGGGCGTCGATTTATGCGCTTTTCACTTGTCTGCCTTTTAGGGAGGAGCAACTTTTAGAAGAGAAATCGTTTAGAGAGCAAAAAGATCGAGTTCAAATGCTAAAGCTTGGGCGAGAGATTGTCTAATGTGGGAATATTCTAACAGCTTTCGAAGCGGGCATATGAGGAAACAATAGCTAGTAACTTTTACAGCCGGTATGCAAGTTAAATCCGGATTCTCATTTGGCTATTTTTTGGATTATTAAGGAAACATTAAAGAAGAAATCGTTTAAAGCTTTAGTGAGCTATAGTTAAGTTCTAAAAGGAAACGAACACTAAGAGAAGAGCATTTATCTATCAAGAGATTGCACTATCAAAGATGGTATTTGTGGATGTGGCGAATCTCAAAAGACAGCTTTACAGAGGGAACTTGGCATTTCAACCATGAATCAAGTAAGTCTTTGAACACTTCCCGAATATGTTTCTGGTACAACACTCGAGACAGTTTGCAGCCGAAGCACGAAGTTCAACACGAATCAGCGGCCGAATGATTTATCACCAGCATAAAGTAATCAACCTAGAAAACCAAAACAGATCTTGCAGTAGACAAGTGCAGTATCGACTGGCACTCCCCTCTCCGGAGCATATGGGCCACATACCAGAAAAGGCCACTAAACCGCATAACTGTCCATGTCGCTCAGTATCTGAAACAAAAAACCAATTGACGATGACGACGACAGGTGATTAATTGTTTCAGGCGCGTAGACGTTACTTAACGCTGACTCCAAATGAGACTCCGACTCAGAGATTCGTGATGTCAAAGACTGAGATGTGTGTGTGTGTGTGTGTGTGTTTGTGAGTGAGTGGCCATATATGAGGATATATTTGCGGCCAAGTGTCGAGGCGAGGGAGAACAAAACAAGTTGCATGGCTCATGAATGAATAGCTGAATAGTTGAGTAGTTGAATAGTTGGCCAAATGACTGAATGATACAAGCACCTGAAATTCAAAACAAAACAAAACCCAACACGACGACAAAACAAAACAACAAACCTCGTGCGCAATGACAGCAGTTGAAGTCATGTTTTTCTTTTGTATTTATTTTATTCATTTTGCTTTTTTCTTTTTTTTTTGTGGAATCGAGTGCTTGAACGATCTTGGGTTACACTTTGCTTCCATTCCATTTGGTTTGGCGTGCGTCGTGGCTCACCCAAAAGCATCCGCCCCCCGCCCGTCCGGCCGAGCGACTGGCTCGGCTTTGTGCTGGTGTCTGGCTCTATGGCGTATGATCCACTGATTGCTTGATTATTATTTTGATTAATTAGCTTAGATTTGGCTAGTTCAAACTGTACGGCCCACGCCTGAGGCCAAGATCGGTGCTTGATGCTAGCTGCCCGGCTTGGCGTAGTGTGGCTCTGCTATTGTCTGGCTTTTTGGCTCATTGGCTCAGGTTCATGCGTTTGCCAATGATTGATTGAAGTTTTCGTTGATAACAGCTTACAATTGAGAAATTATTTACATGAGCTATAATTAAACTTGTTTGTTGTTGCCTGTCATTTGACGTGTTCACTGTACACTGTACACTGTACACCTCGCTGTCTCCATCTCTATCTCAATCTCCATCTCCATCTCTCTGTCCAGGTCTCGCGCTCGGTCTCGGTCTCGGTCTGGTTTATTGAACTGGCTTCAATTGAATCAAGCAGCGAGTGCTGCCAAGCCGAGTGTGGGCCGAATGGGCAATAGAGTGATGTTACCTATGTGGAAATAATCAGGAAATTGCTTTGGGGCATGTCAGATGCTCTGAGTTGATTACCAGTTTCATAATGTGTTTAGTGCAAATAATCAAGCCAGATCAGTCAGCAGGTCACCCAACCTGCTGAAGCAGCGAGAAAGTGAGGTTAGCTTCGGCGCCCGAGCAGGGATCCACATTGGAAAAGTGAGCTGCAATCTATAATGCGAGCGATTGCGAACAATCAAAAGATTACTGAAACAACATTTAATCATTTTTAATAGCAGCGCAACTTGATAACTCGAGTGAAGATACTCCTGGCTTTTTGGCATTTAAGCTATTTGCCTGCAATGGATTCGTGTCAGCTGTGTGTCAAGCTGGCTATCATCCGGCTCATCCATATACCCAGTACTAAGTCACGCTCCATTAGAAAGCTGTGTACCCAAAACGAAAGAAAGAAAGAAACCCCCAAAAAGCTGATGCGGGCGCCCATCGATCGTTTGATCGCCTGTGTGGCCCAGCGGTGCGAGTTGTTGTTGGGTTGTTTGCTGGATGCGTGTCTGGCCGTTGAGCTTCTGCCGTTGATTCGCGCTCGCGTCCAAGCGACACGACTTGGCGGCTGGCATTGTCCAGCGGGGCTCAGCGCATGCCTTCACTTGCCCAGGCAGCGTCGACGCCATTTGGGGCCAAGAGGCGAAACATGCAAAGTGACAACGACGACTCGGCCATATTTGGCCAAATTCAAATGCCATTAACACGTACGCCATTTGTCGGGTAATGGGAATTGGGTATGTACTGGGCAGGGGCGGAGGCAGGGGCGGGAACAGGGGCATAGTCAGTGGAGGAGGTAGGGCCACTCGGGTTGCAATCGATGCTTGCGGGTTCATTTGTCCACTTTCTGTTGGCCATTTCCGTGTTCGTTTGTGTCAAAGCCGCTGCACGCATTTCCCCCAATTCGACATTTAACACTTGTAAATTTCTTGGCCAGCAGCGTCGCATTTATGGAAAGGCCGCGGATTTGTACTCTTTTTTTTTGCTGTTTTCTTTCTTTTCGGCCTGCTGCTGGCGGCAAATCGTGTGTTTCGGCCCGGCATTGGGCTCGCATGGTAACCTGTCGTGATTCTTGTTTTAATTTGCTTTGACTTGTGCGCCTTTTTGGGCTGCCGTCTCCAGGCCTTTTTCTCTCTTTCTTTTTTGGCTTTTCTCTTGTTGGCGACATTGGCAGTTATTAGGCCTAAATGCAGAGGGTTTCCATTTGGCGGGTTGTTTGCCTCATTAGCGGCCTTTTTGTTTGGCCTGCGAGCCGTCGTCTAATTTGCCTGGTCTCGCAATTATCGCTAGCACTGCGAAGGGAGCAACAACTACATTGTCTGTGGGCTACCAACAACTGTGGCCAAGATCTGGCTTAAACTGATTTAAACATGCCAAATCTTGTACGCAACTATAAATTTGCAAACTTATCGCATTGGGCGAATCGTGCGCTTGTTCCTCTACCCTGTGCACGTACCAAAGCCTTCAGAGGGGGTAGCACAAAAGTGTGCAAAGGTTTGATAATAGAAGTAGAACTTATCTGTAAATATGCAGGGTACTCCGGTTGAGTAAATTTTAAATAAAAATTTAATTACTGTATTTTTGAATGCGGCCTAAAGCTGTTGACTGTGTTTGTGTTTGTACAATTACGAAGTTGTGACAAATTTTGAACTTGGCTTAGTTCATAGTGTAGGGTATCCGTTAGTCTCTCATTTTCGCCTAACTCCTTTTACTTGTTTTATTTTGGTGTACTTTTTGGCTGAGTTTTTTGGCATAGATTGAAGCGTTGCCGCCGTCGCCGTCGCCGCCGCCGTCGCTGACAACGCTGACAAGTGTTAATTGAATTCATGTCTCTGGTAATCATAATAATAATAACAATATCATGTTATGCTGGAGCGCTGAAGTGCCTCAAGACAACGACGACGACGACGTGCGCTGCGAGCTTTTGATGTTGTTGGCCCGAACTGACGTGTCCGTCCGCCCGACCGTGCGTCCGTTCGTCGTATCTGTCGTTTATGTCCGTCGCGCTGGCTGGCTGGCTGCCTGGCAGCACCGACGCCGCCGTCGTCGCCGCCGCTGTTGCCATCGTTATAAATTACTCAATTAATGTCAGCGTTTATGTCAGCGGCAGCACCCAAAGCACCTCCACAGCACCGCCAGAGCAGCGCCGGGGCAACTGCAGGGCAGAAGCAGATAGGCACATGGTATTATGCAGATAGTCCAGCATAGATAGATATGACATGCTAGGACATGATAATGGGGCATGTTTAGTGGCCGTCGTCGTTGTCGTCGGCGGCGGCTGTTTAATTAAAAACTTTTGCCAGGCCACATAAGCAAAATTAACAGCGTACTGAGCTCTGAGTTGGGAGAATTGAAGCTCAGGCTCGGGCTTGAACTGCTGACAAGTTGCGCAACTTGACACTTTGCATGTAGGCCCTTTGCAGCAAGTTCGTTGCTTAAGTCTTTTGTTTTGCTCAACACAAAAAACGTGCAAATTATGATTTTTTTTTGTCCTCTTCTTCTTGTTTCTTTGTGGTTGTAACTGCTGCTGAAAACGAAATGTCAATTTTGTGACGGGATTGCTTTTGTCTTTTGACGCCCTCAATTTGCAGCATCAGCGCCCCCACACGGCACGCCTTCCCGAATACACTAACACATTCGCTGTGAGGTGACGCACAAATATAATCTGAAATTGGTCAAAGTTGAGAACTGTATTATAAGCAAGAGAGCAAGTCGAGGCAGATTCCTAATAGGATATATTGATATATTTTAACTCGCTGCGCCGCAAACATAAATCAATTAAGCAATTATGCAAATCTTTAAAATCCTTTTACCTTAAATCTTGTAGTGAAACAAAATTGCTTTTCAAAAAATTACAAGTAGAGCTCAAAAAGAAGAAAACCTTAAAATATTATGTACTTGCCTTCAATATTTTTACAATATCTCAGTTATGTAGAAAGCGTATTCATGGTTCGTTGCGAGAAACTGGCGTTAAATGATTTCTGGCTCTTTGTAACTAATACGCGGCACGGGCATAATTAAATCTTTTGACTGTCGCCTTTTGTGTGCGCCATTTGTTGTGTGTTGTAATAATAAGATAAATCCGTTTCAGCTGCGAACAGGTTGCTGCTCCAACTGTGGTCGCAACGACACCTTTGTGCTGTGCGGGTTGAACGCCCAACTGAAAGGCGCTAGAGAACAATGCTCACCGTTTGCCATATTATATTTTTTTAATATTTAAAAATGTGTTTCGCTCTCTGTTTTTACCCCTCCTTTGTTTTTTCTTGCTATTTTTCAAGCACTTAGCGTGCTGACAAGTTGAAGCTTTTGCGTGGCCCGTCAGTCAGGTGGCTCATAAGATATATAAACGGACTTGGACCTCTTGCAAAACCGACGGGGTACCTTATTATTGTTGCTGTTGCCGTCGCTGTTGTTTTTGTTGTTGCAGACACATTTCAGTTTTGATATGTGCTGTCGCCCATTTGAAGCTTGGTCTCTCGCTTGTTGACGGGGCCGCTTTGGTTTTTAACCATGGCCAAGTCTCTGGTGTGGGTGGCCCACACACATGTGCTTTGGACTCAGAGTCAAGTCAGAGACTCGGACATGTACCTGGTGCAATTGTTGCGCCGCCGGCGCCTCAGTTAGCTCAGTCCGACTCACAGTTACAGTCCCAGTTCCACTCCGTGACCCCCTCCCCCCTCCGCCCCTCCTCTTCGACCAACTTGGCTGCGTATTAAATTTTGAAATTGGTTTTTGTTGCGGTCGTTAAGCTTATTTCCGTATTGAAGTCTCAGTTTGCTTTGCGGTTTGAATTAATTAGCCTGCACCATCGAACTACATTTCGTTCTTTTGCATATTAAAAGCTAGAGAACATAAGACTCGGTGTCTCTGTGTGGCCCCAAAACGACAACGCCAACGCATTCGAATTTGAATCTGAATCTGATTCTGGTTCTGAATCCGAATCCAACTCCGAATCAAAATCCAAGCCGAAACACAATGGTAATTATTAATAATGCAAATAATTATATCGATTTTATTCAGGGGCGTTGCCTGTGATTTGTACAAAGGTTCTCTCGTGTTCTGTTCGGTTCGCTTTGATCGCCAGTGTGGGAAAAATATCAAAGTTCTCATTTGCCACTTGAGTTTAGAAGTTTTTCTGTGTTTATGTTCACTAAACTTATGTTCTTGTTTTATTGTCTATGTCGCTTTTTTGGCTAATTTACCTGCGTTGCATTTGGTTGTTTTGTTTTTGATTAATTTGACGTCAACGAGTGCATGGCATTGGATTTATGGCGTCTTGGAGTTGCTGTTGAAAATGTGGCATGAGTAATGGGAAGTCGAGAACGTCGGAGAATTGCGACGTTAGTCTATAATGACAGGAGCTGAGAATGAGTACAATCGATTAGAGCAAGAGAGTCAAGCTTTGAGCCTCGAGAAGAGCTTTTGGTCAATACAATTGGGCTCACTCAAAGCTAGCAGGCGCTTTCTAAGCTGTTTACCAATGTATTTGCCATCACCTTATTGACCTTTCCAATGATTTAACCAATGCTTTAGTGCCATTTTGATCATAATGTCCCCTGCGCAATTGCATTTCACTTTCCAGTCTAAAAACGCTCGTATATTGCCTAATTCAAGATTAGCTATAAGCCAGCCGCAAATCGCTTGCACAACTTTTGCACTAACTAAACATTTTGTAGCCCATATTAAAGTTCGATTAGATCTGAAAATACCGAAACAGGCACTGCGAAACAACCATTATTAAATATTAATTTACACCCAGCGCGTTAAACAAACAACACGTACTGCTAACAGCAACAACAGCAACAACAACAACAACTACATCGACTACAACAATTGGTATCTGCATCAGGTCTCGAGTCAATCAACAGCTGCGACAAAGGCGACGGCGACGGCGACGGCTATAAGACGCCTGACATTTCATACTTCCATAATCTTGTATACCCTGTTCTCATAAAGTCATGTTCCCAGGGTAGCATAAGTCAGTGCAAATGTTTTTACACGACAAAAGAAAAATTTGGCGATCTGTAGGCATTTATTGACAATGTTTTGAGATCTACATCTTCGCAATTCGATAAATCGATATATTCAATTTAAATGTTTCGAATTGTTGACTCAAAATATATCTATATATATATATCTATATATCTAGGAAAACACTTTTCGTTTCATACAGGGTATCTCTAAGTCTTACACCCTGCACACATTCAATCTAACATGTTGTTTCATGTGCTTTGAAAATTATTAAATATTAATTACAACGAGCGTTAAAAACGTGCCATGAATTTGAAATTTAAATACTTGACATGAAAAAATTAATTTCGTTAAATTAAAAATGCA
Organism: Drosophila robusta; assembly: GCA_035043565.1. Classification (NCBI taxonomy): domain Eukaryota; kingdom Metazoa; phylum Arthropoda; class Insecta; order Diptera; family Drosophilidae; genus Drosophila; species Drosophila robusta. The sequence goes on along the minus strand of JAWNMW010000583.1, from coordinate 1,111,871 downwards.
TTTAAAATAACATTTGGCGATAAGAGATTAATTAAACTGCCAGCGAGGAAGCTAAGCCCCCTCGGACTTGGCCCAAACTAGGTAGACCATAGAATTAAGGCGTGTTTAGTGGCAGCTACAAAATGCCAATTAAGCGCGCATTGCACGTAGCTGCAATAAATGAAATTCGAGCAGCCGCAACGTTGAAATACTTTTTATTCTTAACTTCTTTTTATTTAATTTATTTTTATTTTTTGGCCATAAATTAAGGCTCTAAACGATTTTCAAAGCCAATCGCGGCGTGGCACTTGTCACCAGTCATCTAGTTTGGAACGCAGGGGACGGCCGTCTAATTTAACCTTTGACCAAAAGCCGCTACCACTAAATTGCCTGTGTGCCACATGTGCGTTGCCCATTTGGTTTTCGATTTTTTATTTTGGGGCGTGGCAACAGCAGCAGCAGCACGCGCAGCAAGTCAACGTCAAAAGCGCCTACCAAGACGGCAAAGTTTCTGCCTGACGTGGCGACAGTTGAGCGGGGTTTGGCGAAGGGTGCGGAAAAAGGCGGAGGGGAGTAGGGAGTAGGCATCACACACTGTCCCGGGTTCTTAGCAAATGTAATATGACTTTCCCAGTAAATTTTTGGGGGCCTGTGGTGTGTTTCCTAATAGACCAAAGCTACCGCCTGACAAGTCACAATTCGTGACGTAAAAGAAAAGCAAACGAGGGCACGACGAAGTTGCAATACACTTACTTGACTACTAGTGTTTGCTTCGCAGTATATCAAATATTTAAATATGTAATTCTCACAAATATTAGATACTTATCTGATCCAAATCCGAATTGTACTGGCCTTTAGGTGAGATAGGGTATTGCCGGCAGTTCAGGCAAAAACCAAAGACTGTGCCGAAAAACGAAACTGGAAGTTGCAGAAACTGCGTGGACGGCATTTATAATAATGCGACTTGGGCAGCACCAGGTTGACTTTGGGCAACAAAGTAAGGTGCGGCTGCGGCAGTGCGGAAAAACTGAAAATCGCTGCGGCAACTGGGGAAACAACAATAACAGCAACGAAAATGAACTGGAAAACGCGTTTAATTGAACCAAAGCCTGATGACTGCCCACTAGCGCCATCTAGCTGCGTGCGGCTGCACTAAGCCAGCTTGGTAAAACTTGTTGTTGTCGTCGCTGCTGGTGCTGCCGCTGCCGCTGCTGCTGCTGCTGCTGTTGCTGCTAACTTGTTGCTGTTGCCGTGGTAGACCCGAAATCGATGATTCATCGGGCTGTTTGTTGTTTTGAGTGGTTTTCGCCGCCCCGTCGCAAGTCTCCAATGGACCAAAATTGCTAGACGTTTGTCGTACTTCGTTGTTGTTGCAGCCGCTGCCGTTGTTGCTGTTGCTGTTGTTGGCGCTTGCCGCCTGCTGTTGCCGGTGACGCAGTTGCAATTGCAGTTGCAGCTGCGCCAATTCTCCTTCGTTTGCCGTTTGGCGCTTTACGTTCAAAACAATTATTATTCTGGCAATTAATTTTGATTTAAGCAGCGATTTGATATTCCGCTCTATCCGTATCCAACCAACCAGCCACCCACCAGCACCCAGCACCACCACCCGCTGCTGCCAGCAAATGCAACAATCTGTTCGGTGCCGGCGCTTTGTGATTCGCTAAATTTGCGAATCAGCTGCAACTTTTTATGCGATCGATAAATAAAGAGACACCTACGGTTCACCTACCGAGGCTCCGATCGATAGCACCGCTTCGACTTGTCAGCAAATGAGCATCCGCATGCAATCATAATCGAGCCTCATATGAGCCACGTGGGCCTGTAAGGTTCATCGGGGAGCTAAGGGGGAGATCAGCGATGAGGCTGAGCTGCAAGCTGCAAGTGAAGAAACTCAAATTTTAAGTTGATTAGATTATTATCGTAAAGTCCGTTGGATATAAGTTGGTATTCAGCTGCATTAGGGCAACGGCTTTTACGCTTAAGAAATCTGCGTTAAATTTACTGCATTCTACGTAAACCTGGTTTTGGCAAATTATCAAATAGGCATTGGTAATTTTACTAGGGTTTTATCTGTATTTACTTTAGTAGTTGTTGGGAGTAATAAGATTAAATTTATATTAAGAACTTAACATTACGTATTAAAGATTAGAGTGGGTTCAATTACATTTACATCTTTCAATTTAAAATTTGCATTCCTATTTTAATTTGAGTAAAATATAAAATGTCTATGTTTATGTTTATGAAATATTTACTGGGCAAGCTTTAAGCAAGTTGATTTGCCTTCACGGCAAGCAAACTATCAGAAGAATTTGTATACTTTAAATAATTCCTAGGTTAGGCTTAAATGACCACCTCAAGCTAAATGGGCCATTTTGTTGAGGTTTCATATATGCATTTGGCTTGTGGCTTGGTAGTTTTCACTCAAAGTGTGTTATTTTGGCTTGTCTTTTCTTCATTTTATTGATTATTTTCCATTAATTACAAAATAAACATACATAAATTTTTATAAATAAATATATTTTTGTTTACTCATATTTACACACGCTTAAATTATAAATGAATTAAATATCGAAATATTAATACATACTTGTAAATATATTGAAGTGAGTAATAAATAAACTCGCACCATTTCGATTTGTACACAACGAGTTTCAACGAGAAATATACAGTTAAAAGAGTTTAACAAAACATGAGTTAACAACAAATGGCTGATTATCTAATGCTAATCCTTGACTCGGACCCACAAATCACTAAGATGAGAAAATATAAATAGTAAATGTAATATGTGCTAACTGTTAGATATGCTGTTTCCTGCACTAAAGACGATCCTAACCGGCAATAAAATTGCCTTGACTAATTTTTGGCACTGAATTCCTGACTTCGTTCCTGCTTTGGCTAAACTGTGAAACTGACTGAAACGTAGAGATAGTCCCATTCTACCCTATAAATATAAATGAACCTAGTATATGTCCTGTCTGACCTGGGCGGGCATTTGAAATTCGTGTGCTTCCTCCTCCTCGCCGCCGCTGCTGCCCACACTGCCCGCATAGTAGAGCTGATGCGACGCCTCGTCGTAGCCCTGCAGATGCTGCTGCAGCTGCTGCCGATTGAAGCCCGCTGCGGCGGCACCACCCTGCTCCGACTGGCAGCCGCTCTGCAAGTGCTTGGCCAGCAGGGACATCCGCGAGAAGGACTTCGTGCAGCTGGGGCACGAGTACTTCTTCACGTCCGAGTGCGTCTGCATGTGCGCCCTCAGATTGGAGCGGTCGGCGAAGGCGCGATTGCAGTGCTGGCAGCTGAACGGCTTCTCGCCGGTGTGGGTGCGAATGTGGCCCTGGAGCAGCCAGGGCCGGGAGAACGCCTTGCCGCAGATGGGGCACTTGCAGGGCAGCGTGTGGGTGCGTATGTGCATCTTGAGGGCGCCCAGCGAGACGTACGTCTTGTCGCAGTTCTTGCAGCTGAACACCTTCTTCACCTGGTTGCCCTCCGCCGAGGGGCAGTGGAACTGCTGGTGCTTGCTCAGGCCCGAGTAGGTGGAGTAGGACTTGCCGCAGTCCTTGCAGTGATACCGCGGCACGCCCACCGGCTTCTGCATGGACTGCGCCGAGGCGGCGTTCGCCGCCTGTATGAGAGCCGAGGCCTGATCCGTGCAGAACTCGGTCTGATCGACGATGGGTCCGCCGCTGGGATTGCTGCGTATGATCTTGTACTCGGTGCTCTCGTAGGCGTGGCTCTGCTGGTGCTTGACGAGACCCGCGTAGGTGGCGTAGCATTTGTTGCACTGCTGGCACTGGTAGTAGAGATCGTTGCTGCTCTTGATCTTCAGATTGAGCTGGTTGTCATTGTTCTCCTGGTTCTCCAGGTCCTCGTCCTGTTCGAGCTGAAGTGGCTGCGGCGGCAGCTGCAGTGGCTGTTGCTGCTGCAGTTGCTGCTGCTGCTGCTGCTGTGGCGCCGCGTGTTGCATGCTGAGCAGCGCACGTGCCACATTGTGCAGATTGACATTCTCACTCAGACCACGACGCTGCTGCTGCTGCTGCTGCTGCTCTGGTCGCAGGCTCAGGTCCTGTGGCTCCGCCGGCGGCTGGTAGCCCTCCGGTGGTAACTGCTGCTCCGGCAGTGGCGGCTTCATGCAATCCTCGTACTCCGCAATGCTCTTCAGCAGGTTGTTGTTATAGTTGCGCAGAACGAAGGGCTCCTCCGGCTGCTCCACTTTGATCAACGTGGGCGTTGCCAACGGCGGTGAAATGCTCGCATAGCTAGCGCCGATTTCGGTGTCCCGTTCGTGTTCCGGCTCCATGACCTCGTCCTCGGGCGGCAGCTCGAAGTTCCCATAGCCCAGGCGCGCCAAACTCTTGGCGATCTCCTCGCGCGTGAAGACGTCGGGAAAGGCGCGAGCAATTTCCGGGTCTCCTCCCAGATGCGACGCGCCAGCTGCTCCTTGGTTTGGCTCATGGCCGCATCGAAGCGTCGACGCAGCTCCGTGGTCACCGGCTGCGGGTCCGGCTCCGGCTCCGCTTTGATGGACCAGTGAGGCGGCTCTAGGGGCACCGAGGCTGCAGCCACGCTGAGATCAACGGGTCCCTCATCTGGGGGAAATGGACTTTTAAATCTCAGCCCGAAATAATGTTTGAGATCGGTGAACCTACCATGACACAGCTGATCCTCATGTGGTGGCTCCTCGACGAGGATGGGTCGCTTCTTCAGCGGGCATTTGCTGTACTTGAGCTTATCCATATTAGCCCGACTCGCACTCGCTCAACTTTAACTTTTCCGCACTGAGGATCACACTGACAATCTACCACGATCTTGTTCTATGCTCTGATTTGTACACTGAACTTTGGTCATTGGCTGCTCGCACGCGTCTCGATCGCTGGCAGTTTCGTATACGAATGATGCAACCGGCGAGGATCAGTTTAATTTTATATAGACTCGGCGGCGCAGGATCAACCCCCAGTGTGGCAATGAAATGGAAGCAGCAACCCCCTTGAGTGCCAAAAAGGATCTGCTACCTACTTCCGATTTCGGTTACGGGGGATTCTGTACGGAAATCAACCACCACGAGCCAACGTTCAATGATCTTGCACAGCGCCGCAGCCACCCCTCTGTCCAAGATCTCTCTTTGATTGTCGCCTGCCGTCACAGCTGTGCCGTTGCTCCAGCTGCAGATCGCTGAGGCACCGCCAACAAATCTCTATTCAAAAGGCGAGCACGTGCCACACACATCACACACACACACACACACACACACACACACCGGTTACCGGCGCGGCGCTCTCCCTCTTGCACACCAGCGCAGCCGATCGCCACCAGCTGCCACTGAGATTTAATTTTGTACGCTCAAATTTCCCCTACTCCATGCGTGTGTGCGTGTGTGTGTGTGTGTGTGTGTGTGTGTTGGCAAGCGTGAGCGGCAGCTGCCGAGCTTATGTACAACTTGCGGCGCAAGTTTATTTTTAACTCGCTGCCTCTTGCTGTCTCTTTCGGCGCCGCCGATCGGCTGCCCGGGCCTATGTACACGAAGAGGCACACGGACACGAAGTCGGCGCTCTGCGAGCAGGTGAGCGTCAGGCGGCTCTCCGATTGCGGTGGAGAGCAGCTTTAAGCTGGAGCGCGCGGCCAATTGGCGCTCTGCCGATCGCTGGGCTCTCTTCCCGTTTCACATTTCATTCGTAGCGCCACCGCTCACGGGGCAACTTTAAGAGTGCACGCGAGGCTTTGCAGGCAGATTTCAGCGGAGCTGCTTTCAGTGCTCTTGCAGGCCTTCAGCTGCTTGCGTCGGCGCTCGGCTGCGGCTTTCGAATTGATGGCCTGCATAAGCGATCCGATTTGAGCCAAGCTTCTATCCTATATTTTTGTACATATTGTTCTTCCCATATAGGCAGATGCTTTACTGTCCGCACGTGACATGGCGGGCTCTCAAATCGCAGTTATTCCAGCCTATAGGACAATAAGCAAACACTTAGCGGTTCCAGGCAGGCATTCGAAAATATTAATCAGTGAAACAAACAACCCGAGGATCTAAAGTAAATCAACAACCATTGTACAGAGCCTTGTCCCTCGCTCCTCCGCCTAGGTGCATTGTGGAAGCAACAACAATTCCCTAACGGCCGTGAAATTTTAGAAATGTTATTGAAAATTTGGCAGCCAGCTGCCGGTTTGAGAAACCTCCACTGCGGCCCTTCCATGCGTGTTTTTGGGGTGGTTGCGCCGCCGCATTTTACCTGGTCGAGTGCCTTGGAATGCGCCAAGAGGTTTCTGCACAACTACCTGGCACTTTCAACGTGCTGTGCCCTTTGCCCCGCGCTGCAGTTGGCCCACCCCAATGGAACGCGCAGCATCACCAGCCAGCCGCCTGGTGGTTGTTGTTGCTGTGGTGGTGCTGCTGCTGGTGGTGGAACTGCATTTCGAACGTTACTTTCGGGCCAACCCCTAGCCGTGGACAGCGTCTTGTTCTCGATCTTGGCAGAAATCTCAGCACCGCGGAGGGTTGTCCCGTGCCCCTCGCCTGCACACAGCTGCCTCTTTGACACGTACCAAGCAACCGATTTCTATAGCCAGTGATTCCTTGGAAAAATTGGCGCCAAAGTCCTGTAGCGAACCGGTGTGTCCTGCCCATGCTACGTGATCTCTGTCACAACAACAAAGCTGCGAATAAAAGGTAGTAAGGAATTATTCCTCCGCTGAATACCAATTAAATCTCAAAATGCATCTTTCAACTAGCAATAAAGTAGAGCACATTTGCAAATGGATCGATAAACAAATCTCATTTTGTAGAGATAACAGGTCATTGATCAGTAGCAAGCATTAAGTTCCTGATCAGCTGCAATTAACTAAGAATGTAATAGTCTGCATGAATAGTATTTATATGTATACCACATGATCGCGATTTGTTAAAATGATTTGTAAATAAATGGATTTAATTTTTCATGAATTAATCATATTTCATTTACACTCTGACTTAATTTATATTTCATTACATATCTACAAAATGATGGCCAATCGAGATGAATTTTTTAAAAATGTCTTCAGTCAGTAAAATAGGTTCACGATCTTTTCAAGATGATCACTTGACAATACCTATTGAGAGCATATATACTCTAAAGTCTCGTCAGAGTCCAAGCTCGAAAGCTTTCAATCGACTACCATTCAGGCGATGATAACATTTCCCTGTCATCTTTGGCCAAGTGAAGCTCCAGTTGCAGCCCGACCAGAGGCAACAGACACCAGAGCGAGCTAACTGCACATCACCTGGCAGGCAAACCGCAAACTGCAGCTATGTGGACTCGGACTCGGCTCAGATACAGCTGAGTGCCTCACTTCAAAGTGTCAAAGAGCCGCCAAAGTCGCATAATGAAGTGCAAAATGTCATTAATTTGCCGTTGCTGCAGCTGCAGCAGCGACTGACAACAAAAGAAAGTCGCCGGATGGATAGGAAAAGTGTAAGAAAACTATGCAGAAATGCAAAACCCAACGCTCAGGGGATAGAGCGAGGGGCTGGAGGGGCCGGGGGCACAGTGGTGGTGCTGCTTGCACACGCCGCCGCACAATGTCACGAGTTACAGATTTCTCAAGCCACTGAGCAAAAGAATGCGCCGACCATGGCGGCAACTCTGGACTGGACGGCAATCAAAACAAGATCTTAGAACTATTGGCGCCGGATCTGCAGACAAACAGGGTGCAGAGCAGCTGGCGAAAGACGTCGGCGGGGAGCGGGGCCCAGATGCCGAGGCAGCGATGGAGACGGATACTGAGATGGAGACCAATGAACAGAATGTCCAGGTCAGTGAACATAAATGCCGCCGCGGTGGGCAGCAGCCTATTGAAATCTGATATTGTTATCAAAGCTAACGGTAATTATAAACAAATAAAAGCACAACAAAAGCAGCAACAACAATAACAATCTCATAATGTAAAGAACACACAGCAGGCCCGAAACAAGGGTTCCATGTTGCCGCTTCCGACGCCGCATATATTAGCCAAGTTAGAAGCTACGTCTATAATTCAAACTAATTTGTTTTATTGACAGCGTGTGCGCCTTCAGTGTGTGTAGTCATCGATAAGGCCAACAGAGACACAGACGCACACACACACACACACGCAGACACAAATTGGTCAATTATGAACAGAGCGAGGTCTAAAGACCCATTCGGGCCAACACAGAGGAGCCAGCGTCTGCGACGTGTTTCATTAGGGGGGGCTCAAGTGACAATAAATTAAATTTGTTGGCCAACTAACTAATTAAAATGCGCTTCTAAGTTTTTGGCTCTCTGCTCTTGGCTTGTGAGATATTAATCTGCTTGGGAAGCTTACTGTCAGAGCTCTGTGGGGTATGGGGGACCACCCGCTCCGCTTTTGGGTTCCGTACGACATTCAACATCGATCGGTAGCTCTCATCTTGACTAATACGAATTATAATTTTCAGCTGGTGATTTTATTTAATTTTTTCATAAATGAATCATGATAATGAATTGTTTATGCTGCGGCGAGCTTCAGTTTGCTTCGAGACTTTCGAGAGCTTCATGGGAAAAAGAGATTAACATCAACGTTTATGTTAATGCATGTTGAAATATCATAAAAATGATATATTTGCCGCTTCAACCGTATTTTCGGCGCTGATTCACTTGCAAATATGCCAGTTTATCTCGATTTTTGCCAAATTTGTAAAATGTTGGGTTATTGTACTTGCCATGTCTTTAATTTGCTTATCAATGGTAAACATCCTCTTCTCCGCCAGGGTGCTTGCCTTTGGCTGTTTGCATGCGTCAAGTTGAAGGACGCGCTGAAGTTCAAGTTCGGAAGTTTTGGCAAGGGAAAGCGTTTATTTAATTATGCAGATTAATAAGATTAATAAAGGAATACTTGAATTGTTTAATTAATTGCAATCAGTATTCTACTTGAATAATTTAAAAGCTTAATGCAATCTGAAGAGCTATATTCATAAATAACATTCACTTTATTTTAGAATTCTGTTGAAATATTTAAAATCTATTGTAAGGTATTTTTATTTTTTAGTACAGAGGGGGAAAAAGTAGGAAAAATGTAACAAAAGAGACTGGGAGTATGATTATATAAAAAGTGGCGCAAGATAATCAGGATCTGCAAGTGAGACTGTGAAATTCGTTTTACATTATATCATAAGTTCACAAAGATCCTTAGGATTCCCAGGTGTTTCTCAGCCGCAAAGTTTCTTCCTAGCGATTTCTCCACACAAATTAAATTTTGCATTAATCTAATGCACATGCAACCACTCTTGAAGAACATGCTGCAATTAATTTAGACCACATTGCGACTGAAACTGTTAGACAGCACGCCTTAAACGTAGACTATCCAATTCAATATCCAATTAAAGCCCATCAATTGAGCGCCTAATAGAACAATTCAATTGAGTGCAAATGTTCCCATGACCAGACAAATTTACACTTGCAGACGTCGAGCAGCAGCCAAGTGCGTGAGAAACGGAAAGGGGGTGGGAGCGTTGCCGGAACTGGACAGCAGCCACAGCAGGAGGATTCACTTTGACCAATAAATGGAAAGTACCCACGATGGCAAGTCTCGGGTCGATGCGGGCGCGGATTTCAGCGGACTCGTATTACAAAAGGGGCAGTGCAGCGGTAGCTAAGGGATGATCCTTGATGCATTATTTGTTATTTGAATCACGTGACAAGTTGATGGCTGCCCGCTGGCAGAGGTAAGCCGGGGGGTTGCTGGGAACGCGGCACAGAAATCATCCCACGGGATTCAATTTATGCGTGTTTGAATGTTTTTGATTGTGCGTTGCTAATTCAAATAAAATTCAACTTCGTCTCTGTTTGCTGTTGTTTTTTTTCCCTGCGGTAAGCTGAGCTCCTTTGTGCCTTCCATCAAGTTCTATCCACCAGCCCAATGCTGTGTTGGTGGTGCAATTCAAACCTCATTACAAAACATTTGCTTTGTTCTCTCAACTTAACTTACGCCTTTTGCTGCGAGGGGTGCATCAATTTCAGCGACAGCTTGCGCCTGTTGGCATTAATAAAGTCACGAAAACATTTGTATATCTGTGCTCAAGGGAATTTGTAATTAAACAAATTAAGCTGGCTCGAGAGCCCCTCAAAGCCCACAGCTCAGAGCCAATTTTTAGTCGGTTTTTTGTGCTGCAAAAAGCTGTAAAAATAGCTGCAAATGTCACGCTAATTATTACAAATGATTTCATATTTATATTTTATGTTAATTTCGATTGTCAGCAACGTGTTTTTTTTAGTCTGGGCAATGAAAATACCAGAAATGCCTTCTTTTAAAAAATTCGAATAAGCCAGAATGTGATAGTCAAAGGTGTTGTTCGGTAATACCCTGTATTCATGAATATCTACAATGCTGATCATAGTAAGAAAATTGTTGACAGGCCTTACCTTATTAAATTTTTAAAGTTAGAAATTCAATCTATTTAGAGAAAATCGAACTTGAAATTACTCCAAATTTAATATCATCATACTTTATGTTTCTCTGTGTAATTAGGATGCATGAGTACAGGGTATTTAAAAGCGTTCCGGGGATCAAAGACATGCACCTGAAGCAACCCCCAGTTGCAGTAGCTGCTGGAAATGGTGTATAGGTTGGCATCGGAAAACCATATAATTGATTTATGGCCAATGGATTGTCGGGTCGACTAAATTTAGAACCGAGCGAACAACTAAAACAACTAATTTAGTGAGAGATGTGAGCTGTAAAGTTGCGTGTTCTTCAGTTTTGTCACGTTCACGGGCATGATATTCCAGTAGTTCCGTACTATCTCTCCGTCTCCCATTCTCGCTCTCGCTCGCGACCGGCTAGGCCCCACTGTACTGAACGTGTCCGTTTGTTTGTTTTTGTTTTGTCAGGGGGGAAGCAGGCGAGAATCTGTCGTCTGGCAGGGCGCTGTCACAATTGACACTGACGATGCGGCAGGTACACGAGGAGACGTGCCGTAAAGTTGTCAGTGGAGAAATTGTTGCAGCGGGAGAATTTGGACACGGCCTCTCCTCATCTAACGAAAGATTAATTGAACGTGCGCCATCGAGTTATTAATCTTGCCGAGCTTAGTGGGGGCCTGCATTGTTTCTAAAATATTGGATGCACTCGTCTCGGTGTCAGCTAATGGCATCGTCACTTGAGCCACGATTTTGGTGCCCATCTGATTCTTCGGCATATGCAGCTGCCTGGCTCCTTCGTTTTTCATTTCGTTTATTTTTTTTTAGGTGTCCCCCTAATTTGTTTATGGCTCTGATAATGCAATTTTTTAGTCTCAGCGAGACAAAGGGCAGCCTGGGCTCGGGGAACTGCAATAACATAAATATATCCGCTGATCTGGCGGGAGCAATTACTGGGTGAGCCATATTTTGTCACATTTCGTTTTTTTCCTTTGCCTCCGCGCTGGGTGAAAGTTGAAGCGTTTTATGGATGCACATAACTCTGCAGCTCCACTGAGAACTTTTTTGGGGATAGATAGATGTGGCGAATAAATTCCGTTTCATTAATTTTGACAACTATCAAGGTTTTCAGCCAGTATATGCGCAGTATTAAATAATGGAAAATATATTATATATATTGCTGAGGTTATCATAATGCCTCCCAACAAACCACAAATTTCGCTCAGTGAAGAAACGAGTAGACCACTAAAGTGCAATCGAAATATTTAATGTGTAAGCTGAGAAGTTTTGCTAGTTTATGGAAGGCAGCAACTCACGACCTGCTTGGGCTTGCTTTGAGAATTCCGGGAAACTACCCCCACCCCGAGAGCGCTCTATTGAGCATTGTAGCACATGCCAAAACTTGCCACATACATAGAAATAGTGCGCAGCTGCTGTTCTATTTCATAATGTAGCGCAATTGAAGACTTGACGCACACACCCCGCTTCCCTGGCACTGTTCCGACGAAAAGTAACGTTTCAGAATTAAAGTTGAAGCATAGCGCACATGCAACACCTTGAGAATGGATGAAGAGGTCGCAGAAGATAGTCAAGTCACCACCAGCAAAAGTTGAGGCTCACGGGGGAAGTTTTCGATTTCTATGGAACACCTGGACGCAGTTGTTGAAGCGTCTAAGGTGCACGGCTAATGAGCTCAGTAGACGGCGTAGCTTTCTGTTTTGACGCAGTTATGTCTGCCAGCCAATGGGGCTGTGTTAAGTGATAAGCGAGGAAGAGCTGGGTAAATCCGTGTGTGTGTGTCATGGTTAAACAACACAAAATTCGAACTGCTCGGCTCGGTTCCCTTATGCCAAATCCACAAAGAACACTTGCGTCATCCGCATTTCATAAAACTACGAAATTCAATTGGAAGAGCTCTCGTCGCCCTGAGGCAGGGGTTGCTAGAGGAAGTGCACACCTTGCCCCATTAGCATAGCATTAACCTGGGTACAGTGCGGCACCTCGATACCATTTTTAGTTCCCATCGCGCTATTGTGAACTTGTTTATTAACATGTGACAATTATGGTAAACGCATGCAAATGACAATCGGAACATCATCAAATTGCAGTCCGGAGCAAGGGCAATGCGATCCACTTCCTTGGCGCTGTTGAACCCTTTTGGCATGTTATGATTTTCCCAACCGGATGCCGAGCCGACACGCAAGTGCTATCCCAACTATTTGAGAATTATGCAAATGGCATTTGATGTTGAGAGTGTAAACTGGAGTCGGACACCTGGGCAACGGAAGGAACCGAAAGCGAGTCCCTTTTAACGAGATCTTTCCCACAGTTGTCAAGGCTAATGGAAAGGAGATCTTTCGGATTTTTCACCTTTGATGTTAATATCACTTAAATATCCTTGAAACAAATGAGTTGAGAATCATCTTATGATAGAGAGTTTTATGCATAAAAGAAAGATCGATGAGGTGATGATAATGAAATCAGAAGTAAATTAGATGAGAACTTAATAATATGTTTTAAAAATAAGAACGACAGCAGAAAAAGTTAAAATAAAGTTAAATGCGAAACATATGACAAAAACTTCAAACTATATAAGGACTTTATAGAATAACGACTAAATGACGTAAGATACAAATCAGAAGGAAAATTTAATAAATTGTGGGATAAGCGAGACTGCAAACCGGTTTTAAATTCAGTAGAACAGAAAACTGCTGCTCCAAAAATGTATATTGGCTGACCTCGCAACCTTTTTAAGGGAACTCGCTGGAATATATTCCAGCTATTTAATAAAATAAAAAAACAAAAAGAAGAAAGCGGGGAATGTAATCCCACAAATAATTGATATTATATTTTCCTATACAATTTTAAATAATATGAATACATTTCAACACCAACCTGGGTTCATGTTGTGGAAACCTTTTCAACGCTAACCTCACGTTGCATTAATTTAATTTAATTTTTTTTTATATTTTTTGGTTTCAAATACAGAAGATGATTTGGGAAATGAGGGCTCCAGCAATTGAGCTATGAATATACTGAGAAGATCACTATGTAAGTAATGGGAACTTGAATTCAGAACATAAAACACTTTGTTAAACTAATCAAAATTGAACCGGAGTACTGTAGGTAATTTCTTAGAAACAGATATCTTTGTTTAGGCCAAAGCAATTAAATTAAAGTTAGTAAGGTCAAATTTTAAATGTACCAAAAGCCGCAAGATGAGGGCCAGTATGTTTTCAACGACTGGGACGGATACACTCGACGTGCAAACGCCGCGCCATTCGCTGCTGTCGGGCAGATATAAGCAGAGCTTTGCCTATATAGCGCTGCAGTCGCGAATGCCGGGCATCATGCAGCAGGTTATCAATACGCTCAAATATAACGAGCCGGAGCTGGAGAATCTCTACGGCCCGGAGGTGCAGAGGGATGTGCGCGTGATAGTTGAGTCCATTGACCGGTTGAAGCGGGAGCTGCAACGGGACCGTCAGTTCATACAGTTCCATGGCAATGAGCCGGACAAGGCTGAGTGGAATGCGTTTCTATCGGAGCTGCCGCATCCCAAGCGATCGTATTTTCGCGCCAGCTGGCTGCACTCCGAGTGCTACCTGTACCGGCGCATCAGTTCGTTCTTCGAAAATAGCAAACATCTGCAAAACTTTGATTACTTTGGAGAACTGAAGCAGGAGGACCTGAAGATCAGTGGCCGTGCGATCCTGTGCCTCACCGAGGCGACACGGGGTCTGAGCAAGGACTTTGAGTCCTTCAGCCGACTGATGCGCATCAATTTGTGGAGCAACCACTACGAGATACAGCTAAATGCCTTCGTCTTCAATAAGCCCCAAGATCATAACAACATCGATGTGCTGGCCTACGTGGCCGATCTGGACAAGCGGCTCCTGGTGGACGACAGTTTGCTGGTGTGGAACTGCCTGATGAAGGCCAAGGGCCAGAAGGAGATCATTGTCGACTACATCTGCGACAACGGCGGCTTCGAGCTCTTCACCGATTTGCTGTTCATCGAGTACCTGGTCGACCACGATCTGGTCACGCAGGTGCGCATGCACGTGAAGGCCATACCCTGGTACATCTCCGATGTGATGCGACATGACATCGAGTGGACTATTAAATATCTGAAGGAGTACAACAAGAGTATTATCTCGGCCCTGGGCAAAAAGCTGGAGCGCCTGATGCAGGAGCGGCGCATTATCATAGCGCCCCTATCGCATTTCTGGACGGGACCACACTCGTACTTCGTCATGTTCGATTCAAATGTGGAACTGTACAGGATGCTGACCCAGGGACAGTTGGCCATCTTCAAGGGGGATCTGAACTATCGCAAACTGCTCGGCGACTACATCTGGGATTCTACGGAGGAGTTTATCACCTGCCTGCGTGGCTTCCGGCCGACAAACATTTGCGCCATGCGCAATGTCAAGTGCGAGGTTATCTGCGGCCTGCACGAGGGCCTCGCCGACCATTTTCTGAAGATCGATCCCACGTGGATGATATCCGGCTCCTATGGCGTCATTCAGTACACGGACAGCCTGAAGTGCAAGTGCGCTGGTCAGCAGTCCGCCTGCTCGCTGCCTCTCAAGCATCAAAAGCTTTGAGCCAGGTTTCACTCGTGGACACTTACATATGTACCGCTCCGGGGTGCACAGCTCCGCACTCACTGCTCGCAGCCAAGGCTCGTCTGGCAATCAGTGGCCGGGGCAGCGAATTCTCATCGCCGGCAGTTAAAATTGTTGGTATTTTTTTTTTATCTTTTTTATTAATAAATTGAAAATTGCCAACGCTTCAGCGTTTGCTACTGCAGCTGGCCAAGACAGCTGCAGGGCGAAGTGGCGTGAAGGCTGGGCAACGTCTTAATTTGCATTATGCTGCCAGCGAAGAAAACTCACAATGCGCACAACAAATGAGTCTAAATTTGTCAGCGCACTTTGCCCAAATCAAACTACATCGTTCCGCCCACCGCCTGCGCACAAAGGCGGCAGGAGGCAGTTTATTTGGGTTGCTTTCAGCTCTGCTTTCCCCTGCGCTGCTCTGGTCTGCGCCACCTGCATTCGCCTGGCCCGAGCTAATCTAGACCCGACCAGGCCTGGCCTCCAGCCCGGCCAATTGGCGAGTGACTAATGCTGTTGGTTTTATTGATGTGGCGCACATGCGCAGCCATTTGTCAGCGAGGAGCTGCCGGCGTGGAGAGTCTTCCCAGAAGACCGATTGGAAATGGAAAGTTGTGAAAATCGACATGTGAATGTGCTGAATATCACACAGCACGACTTGTAGTCTACAAAGGAAAGATTGTTTAAACTCGACGATTTATATAATTTGAGAATGCAGATGGAAGTCTAGAATTTTCTAAATTTATATGACAAACTTGTTTAATAATATTCGTTCACAGTATTAAAACAGTTTATATTATTTTTATTTTGAAAAAATGTTGATTTTTTATTTGTGGGAGCGGGTGTATGCGTTGAAAACATTTTTCGGCTCGATCTTAAGAGAAAGTCACCTAAACACAGTCTACCAAATTTGGTGACTATAGCTCTAAAATTGTAGGAGACATCGATTTACGCGGTTTGCGGGAGCGAGAGTGGGCGTGGCCCTTCAATATTTGATGACTCTAGCTATAAAACTGTGGAAATAGAGCTCTCGGATCCATAGCTCCCATATTTCAAACGCCCATAACTTTGTCAAAACTGAACCGATTTTCATGATTGATGGCATTTTTCGCATGGTTTACCGTCTAGATTGATTCTGCATTTAAATTATATGGATTATTGAAAATAAATTTTTTTTTGAATTTTTTGGGAAAAAAGCATGTACCCCCCCCTTACTCATTTTTGGAAAAAATTTTTTTTTCAAAATTTAGAATCCGGGATTTCTATTTTTAATCGATTGTGGTGGTCCCAATTAGTATAAAAAACAACATTAAAGTCGATTCTGAGGGGGTCAAATTTTTTGTCAAAAATCATGCAAAAATTGACAAAAATTTTGACATGTAAAGCTCTCGGATCCATAGCTCCCGTATTTCAAACTCCCATAACTTTGTCAAATATGAACCGATTTTCACGTCTGATGGCATTTTGTTCATGGTTTATCGTCTAGATTGATTCTGCATTTCAAATATATGCATTATTGAAAATTAATTTTTTTCGAATTTTTTGGGGAAAAAAGCATGTACCCCCCCCTTACTCATTTTGGAAAAAAATTTTTTTTTCAAAATTTAGAATCCGGGATTTCTATTTTTAATCGATTGTGGTGGTCCCAATTAGTATAAAAAACAACATTAAAGTCGATTCTGAGGGGGTCAAATTTTTTGTCAAAAATCATGCAAAAATTGACAAAAATTTTGACATGTAAAGCTCTCGGATCCATAGCTCCCGTATTTCAAACTCCCATAACTTTGTCAAAACTGAACCGATTTTCACGTCTGATGGCATTTTGTTCATGGTTTATCGTCTAGATTGATTCTGCATTTAAAATATATGCATTATTGAAAATAAATTTTTTTCGAATTTTTTGGGAAAAAAAGCATGTACCCCCCCTTACTCATTTTGGAAAAAATTTTTTTTCAAAATTTAGAATCCGGGATTTCTATTTTTAATCGATTGTGGTGGTCCCAATTAGTATAAAAAACAACATTAAAGTCGATTCTGAGGGGGTCAAATTTTTTGTCAAAAATCATGCAAAAATTGACAAAAATTTTGACATGTAAAGCTCTCGGATCCATAGCTCCCGTATTTCAAACTCCCATAACTTTGTCAAAACTGAACCGATTTTCACGTCTGATGGCATTTTGTTCATGGTTTATCGTCTAGATTGATTCTGCATTTAAATTATATTCATTATTGAAAATAAATTTTTTGGATATTTTGATAAAATATCATCATATATTCAAAATATTAAATATTGCAGTTTTACGGACAAACGGACAAACGGACAGACGGACGGCAAGACGTGCATTGCACAAACTCAATATACTTTTTTCACTTTGTGAACGAGTATAATAAGCTCACCTAACAAACTTTCTTTTCTTTTGTAGCTGTACATAAATTCTAAATTGTGTATAAGTATATTATATTAATTTAATATGTTTGTGGACTTTGAATTGTATTTTACTTAAACGACTATTGATTGCTTTCCTTTTCAGTTCCCATGAAATAGCCGCTTGGTTGGTCAGTTCATTCAATAAGTTCACAAATACCCATTATAATCGTTGGAGTGTTGCCCCCTTTTTCCCAGATTTGCAGTCGAATGGACCTCAATGCAAATCTTAGCCGTAGGTGTTCTGACTTTGTTCTCTAAACGCGAGCATGCAGCGATTTCTCAGTAATTCGAAACCATATCAAAGTAGTATCAAAAATACGTTTTCTTTATAAATCACGCTTCGAATGACTTCAATTCAATTTTCTTAGTTGATTGCACTTTAACCATAGAAACGATTTCAAGTGAGCAGCGCACAATACCCAAATAAATAAATATACGAATTGAAATCAAAATTGGAACACTTAATGAACATTCCCACAACTGTTAAGATGGTAAATTGAAAAGAGCAACATGAGGCCGAGTCCTATCGACAAATTCCAATGCACACAAATCTGAGGTACAGTTCCCATTCCTCAATTGTGCAATTAATCAGCAACATTATGCCAAAAGAAACGAAAGTGAAACGCTGGAAACGGGCCAGATAGCGTCAAATACGTTCCCACCAAAAAAGCCACCCCAAAGCCAGGCCAGCCAGATCTACTGCGCAGCTGCAGGATAAGCAAAAATAAAACCCAAAACCAAAGCCAGAAGCGGCTTCACTCTCACTACGCTCCGCGAACAATCAAAGCAACCGGCTGCTGTCCACTTGGTTTATTTGGGGTGGGGACTGCTTCCCATTGCAGATGCGCCCTTGAAAACAGCACCCGGCACCCGACACCCGTCACCCGTCACCCGTAAACAGAGGCAGCCGCATTCACCGGTTCGCAGTTACCAGGTTGTTGCTGGTGCTTTTGTCTGATTTGGCCCGGGGAGGGTTGTAAACTTTCTCAGCACGGCCGGGCCAGGTGATGAATGCGGCTCTGGTTTCCACCACCCATTCAATCGCTTTAAGCTGTGCGCAGGTATGCGCCATCAAACCAGCTGGCAAACGAGATTCAACAACAACAATCGGCTTTGTGCTCGCCGTGCGATTCGCAATGGGTGGAGTTATTGCAGTTGCTTGACGGTTGCCAAAATGCTGTTATTATGTCTGGGCTGTATGCAAGGTGTGACCTTATTTAGAGAATTTTCACATGCCCAACATTAGACTGTCACGGTAAATGCTATCAGTAGCAGTGCTTATCGAATTGTGGCACCCCAAACTGTTGGGGAATGTCGCGCTACAAGTGCTGTTTGACTTCAAATATTGAATAATTAAGGGGGCAACTATGTTTCAGTCGTGTGACTCATCCAAACGTGCAACTAGAGATGAGAGTTCAACAAACCGAAATAGGTTCATTTATGTCTGCGATATCGATTCAATTCACAAATTATCACAAGCTATGAAGACTCGCACGTAAATAAACAGAATGAACATAAGTAATTTTAAAGAGCGCGTATAAAGTAATTATTTTACCAAGGAAGACCAAGAGGAACATGGTATAAATAAAGAATACGATTATAATAATTTGAGCACTTGGTTTAATATATTTTAAGTGATTTTCCAAACATAACCATAGATGTCTATGGATGTTATTTACATTTATTTTTATTCATATTTGTATTTTATTTACTTATATTTCAATTTATTCTTTTTATGATTTACACTTTCTGCTTTCTATATTATTACGTTATGTAATATCCTTTATAATTTATTAGTTAATTAATTTGGTTTTTACACGCTCTTGAGTGAACTTTGAATCACGACTTGCGCCCATGACTAATAGAAAGTTTCCTAATAGGCAAATATTGCATAAAATGAAGTGGCTATTTTATGACTACCGTGCAGCTGAATGGTGCACATTTGTTTGGGTCAGTTGATAAATATTTGGAGTGTACGATATGCACTCTATAAATATTTATAATACTAAACATACTTCTTATGTGGCGTACTTTGCAACAATCAGGAGCTCAGAAGTTGAGCATGAGCTGTGATCAAATTTAATTCGGGTATCTCTACTTAAGGGGCATTTGTTTGGGCTGCGACTACCACTGGGCAGTTGACATAAACCTTTCGCCAAATGCCGCCAAAGGCGCTGACAAGTGGCCAAGCGGAAACTGTCATCCTATATTTCACCGAGACACCAAAAGACAGTTAAAACTGAGACGCGGACGGCGACTGCGAGGCTGGGCCAGGCGAATGGCACTGTCAACTCGCCTGCGCAACGATTGTGGAACAACGGCCAGAAACACATTCGCCAACTGACCAAGTGGCCGATCCGCAACAACAACAACAGCAACGACTAGTAGTAGTGGATATGTGTGTTCAAACGACTATCACCCGCTAAAATTTAAATTCAAATTTGCTTAAAACCCAACGCCCCGGCCACCGGCCACCGACCACCGACCCAACGACCACAAAAATTAGCCATCGACTTGGGCGCTAATCTGGTTTTAAACTACGCCAGCGACCGCTGCCACGATGCGGGTGTGTACACCGCGGCCTGGCCAGCCCGCGCCCGAGCTGAAGCCAGGCCGGACCCAACTGCAGCCTAGGCAGCCTGCATAGCCCGGTCAGCTTGGGCTCCGGCCCGCCAGACAGTCCAGACGGACAGACAGACAGCCGCCCGATCGCCGTTTGGCCATCGCTGACCAACCAGTTTGTAGCACCCGCACCTGGCCAACTGCCCAACTTACGACTTGCGCGACTCACAGCC
The DNA here is from genome assembly GCA_035043565.1 of Drosophila robusta. Classification (NCBI taxonomy): domain Eukaryota; kingdom Metazoa; phylum Arthropoda; class Insecta; order Diptera; family Drosophilidae; genus Drosophila; species Drosophila robusta. Next base: position 1,091,665 of record JAWNMW010000583.1, on the reverse strand, counting down.
AACTGCCCCTGCCCAGCCAGCTGCCTGTCCTGCCCTGCCCCGGCCCGCCCTGCCCCGGCCTGGCCTGCCTGCCCTGTACGCCTTTAGTTCCAGCTTCAGATCCAGTCCTAGTTTTGTGTCCAGCACTGTTTAGTAAATGGAAACGCACTGCTTTTTACACAATTCAATTGATAACGATTTGTGCGTGTGTAGTCATCTAAGAAAATAACAATATTTTATTAAATTCTCTTTAGCAATGATCGATCTCAAATTCGCACCAATACTTAAAGTTTACTTCCATGCCCGATATAGTAATTACTTTGAATTCGTGTAATAAATATTAATTTATTTTATAGGAGAGTGCAATAGAGTATAGAGTGCAATACAAAATAATATTACTTATATAACCGTATGTGCTAAAATTGAACAAAAAAAAGTACAGTCTAACCTATTAAAAGTAAATTCTACAAAAGCCATGGAATTATATATATACCCTAGTCCGAAATTTGATTAAAATCAATGTGACTAGGATATCATAATGCCTCAGTCACCCAGGCAATATGTTTGATTTGGTTTCAGCAAAAAAAACTTAGCATTAGAACTAATTATATTCTTCTATTAACTATATTCTTCTAACTAACTATATTCTTCTGAATATAGTAATGACGATGTTATTGAGTTTATTATGGCTGTGGGCTGATTAGCCAAGTGCTGCTTCTTAATAGAGCTAATGAAATTTTACTCGAGTGGTTTTGAAATTTGACGATTATTAAACAGCGTCGTGAAGATTAGAAAATATGGGTTTATGTATAAGTGCGCTTAGTTGGAAGCACATTAAGTTTTGAGGGCGCGGAGTACAGCTAAGAGCTCCAGTGGAAAGCAATAGATTGAGGTTTATTAGTCATATACCTGAATTAAGAGGCAGTAAATGCAATTTTATTGGCTTTTGGCATTGAATATGTATATAAATACTTTAGTTAAATGTAAATGTATATTACAAATATCTAATACATGACATCTGAATTTATTTCCTATTTTTTTCAATTGAAAAACAGGTTGCACATTTTTTTGCAGCACTCCCCACTGGCAGACACGCAAAAACACAGACAAACACGTCAGGCCAAATAGCCAAATAGCGCTGTAATTCGTCTACTCAACGCCAGAGTGTGATTTGCTGATTAGCAACACTCTTCCGTCATATTCTGAAAGCCCAATTACAGCGGCCAGCAAGACAAACGGCCAAACAGTTGCGGCCGAGGCGACTTTTGTTTTTGTTCTGCTATTCGTTTTTGGCCACGTGAACACCCTTATGCAAAACAAATCAAAACAGCATTTAAAGTCGTAAATCTGTGCCAAAAAACTTTGCCGGCCACAAAGCAAAACCAAGCCGAGCCATTCGACCGGCTCCTTAACAACAAAAGCGGCTGCAGCATGTGCCAAAGCCAAAGCCAAAGACCAGGCCCAAACCTCTTGGCCACAGAGACACTTGGCCACTCGAGACGCCGGCGTCGGCGTTGGCATCGGCATCGGCGTCGGCGTCGTCGTCGTCGACGGCGGCGGCTGTGATAAAATATGAGACACTGGGGCAGACAGTCAAATGGGTAGTGCTAGCGTTGAGCTGCTGGGGGTGGGGGCTTGGGTGGGCAGGGGCAGTACGCTATGATTCAGTGTAAAAATAGCCGAAAAAAAACGAACTATGGAGACTCATATATAAGTGGCCAGACTCAGACGTCCAAGAGGTTGTTGGTTATTACTGCATTACCAATGACAGCAGCCACCGCCAAGACGCCACCTAGCGGCCTGAATGAGGCAACTAACCTACCTGTCAGCCCAAGATATGAAAAGCCTTCGATTTCGCCGGCAACTCATATGCAGATACACGTCTGTATGTGGGTTCCTTATGCGGGGATTGGCGAAATGTCATGCAGTCGTTCAATGGTGTTGTTGTTGCCATTATTGTCGTTGTTGTTGCCGGTTTCAATATTTATTTATTTGCGAGTGCCTCGCGCAATGCATTAAAGGCAATAAAATAAATAAAAATTGAAATTGACTACGTCAGAAAATTTTGGCATTCATAATGCATGAGTTTTGATTTCTTAGCGACGTCAAAATGCCAAAAAAAATAAATATTAAGAAAAAATGCACCAATCATGTGTACTTGACTAGAAGATACTCTGTACCCAGCTCAATCGATAAACGTTGCCAAACTGTTTATTTATAAAGTAACCAGCACCAAGCATCGCTCAGGAAATATTAAAAAAAAAATGTTTGTTAAGAAAGTTTTATGTTGCACTTTATATGCACTTCCTTAGAAGGAATTATAATGCTTGATCAATATGAATAAAGTGTAAAAAATCGCATACTGGTAGATCTATTTAGTCTATTTAGTTTTATGTACTCCCTGATATCAAATAGCTTGCATAGACTAATTAACGACATCATAATTTAAGCAATAAAATTAATTTACTGGGGATCTCAATATCTTCTTATTCTCGGTTCATGGTTTCCACAAATGTATATTACCCTTCACCCATTAGATAGGCGGCAGGGTATGTTAAACCAAAGTTAAGTGCAAGAAATCACTTAAGTTTGCTTTGAGTCCGTTGCAGATTTATGTTAACTACTCGACTTGTTATAATTGGTATATTAAATGATTTAAAAGCTTGCCAATGCGCCAACACAAACAGAAATCAATTGAAAAACCAAAATCCAAATCCGCAGCCAGCCATTTATATGGTACGTCTGTCTGTAGAGAGGGTGTAGGCAATTGGGCACCGAATCCGAAATATGGAACTGTGACTCCGACGGCGACTGGGACTGAAACTGGGACTGGGGCGGGAAATGGGGTATGGGGTCCGTCCTGTGTTTGAAACTGGCTTAATATTATTTATGAGCCCAATATGCGCGATATCACGTAATAATCACGCACATAAATGGCCAGTTAAATGCTGGAGACCTCTCGACTTGGAGCTGGTGCTCGAGCTGAAGCTGTGGCCAGTTGCATTTCATATTTCATTTCAAGTGTTATTTGCAAAACATGTACGAGTGGGGCGCAAATAAAAAATTAAGTAATAGATTTTGTCGCTGCGATAACAAAAAAGTGCTAAAATATTTTAAAATGCGTCAAAGCTAATTTATAGGACACATTTAGCGAAAAGCGAATCGACCAAAATTGGACCACCACGAGACGCTGTTAAACTGTGTGTGCGTAGAGTCAACTAGGCAAATGGCTAAAACGAAAGTTGATCCAACAAGTTCCAATTGGAGTTTTGCGTTTGCTGGCTTGAGTTGCATAAACTCTATGAACTAAGGGATATCCTCGACAATTGTCTGTTGATAGAACTTTTCTAATAGAATTATTGTCACTTAAGACATATATATTTAAATAATATAAATATAAAATATAAAAAAGTTTGTCGATGCAATATTGAAATAGAATACTAGTAACATTTTAAATATCTGGCAATAATTATATTTTGCCTCCATTTGAAATTAGTTTGGTGTGCACCAGTAATGTGCTCACATACGAACGTGATTCACCATGAGGCAGATGGCCATTTAAATGTGCTTACAAAACGGGCAGATCAGCTTGTCAATTGCTCTTCAATAACAACAACAATGAATGAACAACAACATCGCACAATTACAAGAAAATTGCCAGCGATTGATGTTCATTGGATTCGCAATAGGCCGTCATTATTCCAGTTCGCAACAACATCCACATCCACATCCACATCCATGTCCAATTCCAAGTGAAAAGCGAGCCGTGACTGCCACAGCATCAACAACAGCAACAACTGCAACAACAACTACAACTGTCCAAGTCCACGACGAAGTCGCAGTCGCAGTCGCAGCCAGAGCCAGGTCCGATGCTGCGAATGACAGTTGAATCACCTTCATTTTTAATGGAGACAAGTGTCAGTAATTTATGCACAAAGGCAGGCTGCGATCGAAGACTATTGGGGTGCTGATCGGTGGGCGGGGGGAGGGGAGGTGGCAGAAGCTGCACAAACAAGCGCAGAAATTGATGCACAAGTTAAACAAATTAAAATCGATTGTTGGCTCAAATCGCAACTACTCCGCGGCCATAACTGTGAACCTGAGCTCAAAGGCCCAGCCTTAACCAGGGTCAGGCCCAGTGCGCGGGGTCAATGTGAATTGTGTGAAAATGACCGTAGCACTAGAAGATCAATTTCACGACTTGACGACTCCGGCCTCCCTCTCTCTCTCTCTCTCTCCTCTCTCTCTCTCTCTCTCGCTGGATTGTAAGCGATCTTGGCACTTCATTATTCACGCGCGTGCGCCGTTCAAGGCTCGCGGAAATGTCAATAGCAAATCACTTAATTTGTTTAGCAATTTTCGCCAGATCTGCAGAGCTAGAGAAAAACATAAGCCGCAACACAAGAAACGTGTGGAAAATTGTTCGAATAAAAAAAAAAGCAAAACAAAACAACAACAAAGGCGCTCACGACGCCTTCAACTTGGACTTGCTGGGCAAATTTGGTCAAATAATGTAGAGACATTATCCTTTGCCGCTTGTAGTTGTAGTTGTGATAATTTTGCTGACTGCCCGCGGGGATGAGTGCTTCGTGCTTTGGGTCAACCGGGTCACTAAAGTGCTGCAGTTGCTCCGAGCACAGTGAGAGATTTATGCGAAGCACGTAGAGAGGCACACACACTGAGACCACGAGTGCCATCTATTTCAATTCGCGCACTTTAAGGTTTCCTCATGCTGTTATGATTTCCTCATTTTTAGAAAAAAGTGACGATTGGAGATGGGAAGCTTTCCTAAGCTATTCCAAATATGCGAAAATATGTAGCGAGGTACATTATGAATTAGATGATATATATGTAATTATCTGAGATTTCCTAAGAACCCTTTAAACAAAGGTTTTGCAAATGAAAGATACATATATCTATATCAATCGTCCCATTGCATATCCATATATAAGATTCACCTAGAAATTGGAATTTAAATTGTATATTCAATTTATAGTATTTCTAAACTTGTTTCTAAATTCTTTTAGAAATTGCCGTTCAAAGTGCTTAATTAAATGGTGAGAAGCGCCGAGAAAGGCGTTCAATAGTTCAGCTACGGGCACCGTAAAGCGCTCCGATCAAGATCAGCATTGCACCCCCGTGCGGCCATATGACGCCACACACACCCCTAAAAGGCACACACCCACCCCCAACCCCACACCCACACCCACATCACACAATCGCATGTCGCGTGGAGATGGCAGCCATGCGATAGAGAACGTCGCCCGCTGCGCGTGTCAGAGAACAACAAGTCAAACCGGAAAGCAGACGAGCCAGCCGGGACAGCAGGACCTGCATCGCAAATGGGTGCACTGCACACTCGCAGGAAGGTGGCGCGGCGAGCGTGCAAAGTGTGGGTCACGTGTCGCATATTAAGAATTGAATGCCGCTCGAAACGTATGTCAAATGCGTGCCCTGGTGTGGTGCAGGGGTCAGGTCGCAGTTGCGCAGGGCGAGGGTGTGCAGGCAGCCGTGACGTGTGTAAGCTGCAACCCTCTCCGTCCTCGTTGACTTTCGACCAGTGTGGCCAGCCAGCAAATTACGCGACTGCTGTGACGTCGACAAGTACGAGTGCGAGTAAATAATATCATCAGCGTTTGTCGCTCATTAATGGATCGCCCGAAATGAACCACCCCCCACCCCCCACCACCCGTGGAAGCTGCCCAGCTCAGCGCGGCCTTTTAATTTGGCCTAATTTAATTTTTGCTGGTAGCAATTTGGGTAGCTTCCAATCGACGCCGTTTCGTTGGCAAATTTCGATGACACGCCCCCGGATTGTGATTTGACAATTGTGGGAATCTTTGTTGCTTTGTTGCAGCAATATGGTAAATGTCATTGAACAGCGCTCAGTTGCAGCCCAACCTCCCCCTGGCCATGTGAAGCATGTGCGATGATGCGAGGCCTCTGCCTGAATCGCTTCCTGTGGCCTCATGTGGGAACCCATTAGAAGATCTACCTCTCTCTCCCTTTCTTTTTCCCGCCCTCTATCTATCTTCATCTAACTGTTTGCATTTGGCAGTCAACCCGCAACCGAAAAACATTTCTCAATTGTTGACATTCATCATCGACGACTCGTAATAATTGATAACTGTTTAGTCACTGTCTGATTTTTGACCCATTGAGGGGTCAACACTAATGACACTGGGTTCTCTTAATTGTTTAACTGCCTTTCGATCAGTTTGTAACTGAAGTGTTTTTATGGCCAGTGCGCACCGAGAAGAACAAATCATTTTATGCTCAGCGTGGGAAGTTAATTGAATCATTGTTGCGTAACACTTTATGAGTTGAACGTTATGGATGAAACCCTTAAGGTGTGATTAAAACATGGGAAATTTCATGCAACGTCCATCTGGGAACTCAAAATATAGAGGAAGTGTGCTCTGAGAGTTCCCAGAGAAAGTCAAACTCTAAATAAGCAATGAGAGTTTTCATACTCGTTCTCTAAGTGAGATGAGTATCATTGTATTTGTGCTATATCTGCCAATGTTTTTTTTAACTTACAACAATTATTATTTACAACTGCAAATTTATATTTATATTATATAAGTATGAAAAAATAATATTAAATCAAATTCTGAACTCCCATTTTTCAACTCCAACAACTTGTCAAAAAATAACACATTGTGAAGTTGAAGTTTTGGTCGTGATTTGTCACATTTTGTGATCAGTTCTTTATATTACATAGCTGCCATGGGAACATTTTGTTGAAACAACCACTGTTAAGGATGATCAGAAATATAGCTTTGGGCATCATAAAGAGATCTGTGCTTTCTTGATTGGGCTTCATTTGTCTTCAATTCTGAAGTCCTAATCTTAGTTTTTCTTTCTTTTGCAAATATAATTTTTCGAAATGTTTGGAACTCAGCTTGTGAGTATAATTCATTCTTCGCTAGATATGTATCTGAATGGACCAGCACTTTTTCATTGCTTCATCAATCACCCGCATTGTTGTTGTTGTTGTTGGGCATCCCTTGACCTTAGTTCGATTTGCAATCAATGGCCATAAAATTAGCACTTAATGTCGCTGGTTGAGCGCTCATTAGAGGCCAAATCTATGCATGCAATTTGAGGCTTAATCCGAAAACCAAAACCGAAGACATCGGCTAAAGCCTTAACCACGGACGAGGGCACAGGCGGAGTTAAATGGCCCCATCTGAAAGTTGAAACCATTACAAGCCATTACGAGGGGAGTCGAGGTACCAGCCCAAGCAACAACAACAACAGCAACAGCAACGGCAAATGGAGCAACTATCAAACGGGCATCAAGCAGAAATGTTTAAAGGCAAGTCCAAACTAATTTCAACCACCCTCAGGTGATGAAGACAATTAAATATTCGTGATTTAACGATCACTTTGCAATGCTCCAACTGTCAGACGACGACGACGTCGACGACGACGGCGGCGGTCGCCAAATCCCCGAAAAACAGCAGACTCCCAACTCCGAACTCGAAATTCCCATTTGAGCCAAATGTAAATGACTAGCGGGACGTCGAATGGAGCCCTAAAAATTTCTTGGCTTTCAGATAAAGATCGCACAGTGGACGGCGAGGACTACAAGAACTAAACCAAAGTTGGGCCAAATGAATGTTTCGGCTTTGCTGTTGCGCATCACGAACTTCCAGCAGCGGCCGCTGAGGGAGTAGTTCGTAGGAAAAGCCCCGCCGAAAGCCGAAACAAGTTTACCTTTTTTGCCTTTTGCATTTTGCCAATTTGCCTATCAACAAGCGATCGATTAAGTACGCCTACCAGGCCAAAAGCTGCTGCTGCTGCTGCTGCAACGAGCTCTTCAGTCTGCAGTCACCTCTGCGCTGCAGTCTCCCCTCTGCTCCTGTTTTCTGGCTCAGTATATTGGTCACAAAGTCAAAATGTTAATAAATGCAGTTGGGCTAACACTGCAGGCAGCTGCTTGGCGGGAATAGCTGAGTGCTGGATTCTGGATTTCTTAGAGATGACGACGGCGACCCACCCACAAGTACGTGGGCGTTGTTTTTCTTTTTGTTTTTGTGGTCAAGTTCATTTCTGTTGCCTCGGCTGCAGATTCCAATCAGGTGTAATAATTCTTATTGGCAACGCTTCAAACTCAGTTCCAAGTGGAAGTCGAGACGTCGACTTTCTTTTAATATGCCCCGCGCATCGTTTACTGTTAGACGTTCCTGCTGCTGCCAAAGAGTTCTCTTTCGCTAACTCTCTGTCTCCTACTCCTACTCCTACTCCGTCTCTGTCTCTTTCTCTTTCTCTTCACGATTTTTGATTGATCGTGCATACTAAACTATAAATCCATCGTGATACATTGGGGCGATCAGGCGAGGCTACGTCGCGTTTACGTCTTCGTTTTTCTTTTTCTTGTTATTTTGCATTTGCGGGAGTTTCCTTCAGTTCCGTCGCCAGCGGAGTCTCATTTTCATATTAGCAGTGCATTCAGCAAAACCAACGATCTGGAGATGGGCGTGGATCTGGATTTTCCGTAGTTAAGCATAGCCCGAAAAGCCAAAGAAAATCAATATATAATGTCTACTCATACATACACAATGTTCTCCTGCATCTGTATTTTTGTTGGTCTTCAGAAATTAAGCGATTGGATTTCAACTACCATGCCAAGTGAAAAATCTAAAAGTCAAATTTAGAGAACAAAATTAATTATTTTAATTATTATAGTTACGCATATTAACTGTAAAAAGTTTATTAAACGATTTATTTCGTTTTTACTCTTGAAGTGAACTAATATATATTTAATAATATCAATTTTTGTTTAATCCTCAACAGAGGTGTTAAAATTAATATATTTTATGTAAATCTCGAAGGCTTAAATTCTACAAGTACCAACTTTCAATGCATTTGAAAGAAAGCTTTTAAATAATTATTTTTTGTATATTTTAATTGGTAACTAAAGACATCAAAATAAAGCATGAATAAATAATAAATAAAAATTGTTTATTTTTGCTAATTGAAAATTGTGCTTTTTGAAGCACTGTCCCCTGTCTCTTACGAAAGAGAATATATATGAATACAGTCGCGATTCGTATATAGCCCAAGCAATATTGTAAATCGATCTCATCTCTAGAGTGCATGCACTGCCATTTAATTCCCTGTATTAATCAGGCCGCCCAGCTAATGCAGGCAGTTAATCGTTCCACTGTGCACTTTACACGCCTTTTGCCTAATTTTGGGCCTTTTTATCACACACAGCTGCAACAATACACCCCAATACTCCCCCTTGATGGCGTTTCCCCGACTTTTACGCGCCAAGTGACACCGACAACGCATAAATATCTGGCAGGCTACAACTAATTAGTGAATATCTGCCATCGAATGGGGTAAATATACGAATGCCCCTACCTCTCTTCTTCCAGCTCCGGGCGCTGCTTCTGCTGGGCAAGGTGTCGCTCCATTGACAATAACTACAACGGCAGCAACAGGAGGAAGACGAAACACAGAAGCACGAATAAGATCAAGAACAAGAGCAGGAACAATGTTAAATCAATTCCCTGGCGTCGTCGCACTTAACTCGCTCCCCATTTTGACACACATTGCGAGTATTTTTGGGCTGGCCATAGAAAATTATTGAAATTTTTATATCAACGCTGAAAAGCTGAAAAGAGAGATCTCCCAGTTCAGAGCTGATCTGATGCAGAAGGCATTGGCATTATCGCTTGGCATTAAATACGATTAAATTGATTCCTTCAAAATGCCATCAAATCGCCGACGAATGTCTTTGATTTTTATGTGCGTCTCATCTTTGGGGCTTTGTCACCTTCTGCGGTGCTGCAGGGTGATGTTGCACGGGGGCAGGGGGCGAGGCGGCGACTGCTGCCATTGACGGATTGTGCCGTGCAACATTTATTGCACTTGAATGCGTTTTTGGAGCGCTGCACGAGGAATCCGGCGGCTATCGTAAAAGCTGTTTTTATTGTTTCATTATGTATGTGCACCGACTGGGGAGCTGGGATTATTAGGGGGCAGGGGCAAGTTTTATGTGCAACTAAGCCAATTTCGGCGATTACGGCCCATCAACGGTGTGTTTGCAGCCAACAAAACATAACGAAACACATCACGAGACCAGATCAGCCGAGATGGTCAGAGAATAAAACTTGCCCATTGCCATAAGCCGCACGTCAAACATGACATTCATTTCGGGATGCGACTAAGCGCATTCTTAAAATATCTTCGTATTCATATGATGTGCGACCTTAAAGATATTGTATGAAGTCTGAAGTTACGCTTGATTTGGCTTTTAGATAAAAAAGACATTTACTTAAATATTTATTGATATTTTAGGTAGGGTAAAGAATCACAATGAAAATGTCATGCATTAGATATACATTTCTAAAAACCAGATTAAAATGATATTCGATTAAAATTAATTATAGATTAAAATTGAAGAGTTTAAAATCTAAAATTGCAAACGGATTATTGAAATTCTTTTGAGAATTGCAAACGGATTATTGAAATTCTTTTGAGAACGAAGACCCTGTTTTAAACTATCTAAAATATCTTAAAAATCAAGATAATATATATATTATATAATATAGATTATAGACATACGGAAATCTACTCAACTCGTCGTTCTGATGATGTCTTTTTAAATGCGTTACAGATTTGATGACAGAATTATAATAACCTATGCAAGGGTAAATAAGAGCATATATTGGCACGGCATATAATAAATATTTACTTAAAGTCTAAATTTTAAAATATAAATTAAGAGGTATTGTATAAATGGTAAGTTTTTATGGCTTGAGTACATTGATAAACATAATAAAATAATGATGTAAACATCTGTTCATAGCTCATTTATGGAACTCTGAAGGGTTGTCAAACCCTTTAGGCGAAGCACGCAACGTGCTAAACGTCAATTCAGTTGCCAAAATCAACAGAAGTTGGTTGATAAGGGGAAACTGGTAAAAGAGGTGAAGGATAGGGCAAAGTCGCTAATAAGCCCGCTTGCAGCCAAATGGAAGTAACAAATAGTAGCAGTATGCACAGGGGAAGGGTTAAAGGGCAGGGGCAGGGGCATGCGCAGGGTGGCGCAATTAAACAATGTAAAGTGGAAGTGCCATGGTAATTATTGAGTATGAGGCAAAGTGTGCCAAGTGAGCGCGGAATTGGAAATGAAAATTGAAAAACCAAACAAGAGAGAGACAGAGTTGGGGTAATATAGAGAGAGAGAGAGAATGGGGTGAGCTATGTTCGTGTACCCGATAAAGGGTGGTCTGGCTAGCTGTCTGATTGGGTGGGTGCACTGCAGTGGTGCGACGGCGCCGTCTAAAGCAAATAGCATTAAGTGCTCAAATCGGCTCTGGGCAACAGGACGTTAATTAATGACGCGCCTGTTGACTGCCAGTTGGGTGGGACAGCCCTAAATAAAAAGACTACAAAAACAAAAACTGGAAAGCCCCCCGCCATAAGGGGTGGTGTCGTGGAGTTGGGGGCTCTGGGAATCGGTAATCAGTTTGTGAGTTGTGTGCGGCTCATTGGAGTATTTCACGTGGTATAAACAATGTGCGGCGTGTGAAAAATCAGCTTGAAAGGATGCCGACGCTCCACGATGCGGCAGCCTGATTGCAGTTTGCGACATTGCCTCCACACACACACACACACACTCACACACACACATACACACACCGACACACACGTGTCTTTTAGGCTGGCGACACTAAATCATCGCCAAATGCTTATGATTAGCGCCCCATTGGCTCGACACGCTCACTTTATGCGGGTTCTCTTGTTGTTGCTCGTGTTGGTGCTGTTGTTGTTGCTTTCGGTGTCGGTCGCATTACACTTCTCGAGGCGAGTTGAGAGGCAGCTGTACGACTATTTATGTGGCACAGACAATGCATCTAAATATAGTTAGGGCCTCAGCTCGTAGGGCATCGGTTCGCCTGCTCACTTTTTTTCTCTTCGATGTTTTTTAATTAGAAACATTCGAAAGCTATTGTCATCTGGCTGGGCGTAACACTTGTTGCCAGCGATCATTGCCAGGGCCAAGCTAATGATATCTATAGAGAGAGGGGAGAGCTCTGATGGGGCTGCGTGGGGAGTGGCAGTGGGGAGTGGGCAGACAAGGCTCACCGGCAACAAATGAGCCTGTCAGTGTTCGGAGTGCAGATGAAACAGATGCGAGCTGAGAGAGAAGTTCGGTGAGGAAAGAATATGGAATACACCGCAAAAGTCCTAGATGTGAACTATAAAAATTATTTATTTATTTTTTTCATTTTTAGATTTAAAAATAAAAATGAAATAAATAAAAATATAAGAAAATTGACCAAACTAAAGAAAGAAAGAATGCGAATTTTAAATAAGAATTAATCAACAAAGTACTTTAAATAATATTAATGTTCGAAACATAAAGATGATAAGCAATAAAAGAATTGGAATCATAAAGATTCTTTTGTTTTAACCATAATAGAAGCCCGAATCAAAAAAGTCAAAATAGCGCACAGTCTGGCAGCAATTTCTTAGCGTGGCAAACGAATTTCAAATCACGCTAAACTCAAGAATTTAAGGCCTCAGGATGTTTCCTAACCTTGAGCAAAGCTCTCTGCCATTATCATTATCTTCATAATCATCATTAGCATTACAGCTATTGAGTAGTTTAGCTTGCTGCGCTACTTTTAATTTCGGAACCTTGAACTTTTTCTTTTGCTTGCAAATTGCATACTAATAAAAATAATAAAAATGCTTGAAAAAAGCCTCGCTGCAAATATTAGTAATCAGCTGAGGAAATCGCCAGCCAGCTGGCCGAAAAAACCAAAACAACTTCATCAATACAACAATGGCTAATGAGTCAGTGGAGTAGAGAAACGGCTACTCACTCGAGTAAATATTCGAATACTCGGATACAAATCTTCTGGCCTGTGTCTGTCGGCATTCGACTAATAAAACCATCAAAGACATTAAACGTTGTGGGTGCCATTCATTTGATTGAACTCTGACACCACCGCCAGTCGCATAGTCTGACCACGACCAAAAACAAACTTTAAACTGCAAACGGCAAACTGCAAATGCAAATGCATAAAACTAATAATAATAATAATCGCTAACAAATACAAAAACTTGGCGCAGATGCTGCAAACGAGATACGAGAAGCGTTTCAAGAGTTGCCAAACAGTCGGTTGCATCTACATGGACTTTTTGCGACTGCCTGACAAGGTCTGCACGTGCTCAGCGCTCGGAGCTGAGATCTCCATTGTACTCCGCATTGCAGTTGCATAATCGGCGATTGGGCTCAATGGGACGACAAATCAAAATTAAATCAATGAGATTAAGGAAGTTCTTACAGACGAAATATGGTACTGCTAACTCGTCAGACATTTGCAACAATATACCCATACTGGTATATACTACACTTCACTTAAATCATGCAGTTCTAGACACGCTCAAAGCATTTTTATACTCTTAATTTTCATTTGTTAGTGGAATGCTTAACGTATTTCTAATTTGCTACGTGAGGCAATCTGCGTTATTTACTTTAAAAACGTCTTTTATTTTAATAATAACTTACATATGACAATTGTAACATTTATGCATCGGGTTATTATTGTTATTATTAACTTAAATGTAGAACTAAAAAACAATATTTACTTACTATAACATTGGGAAAATTCTTTAACTTATAGAAAAATTCTGAAGGAGCCCTATAACAACAAAATTTAAATAAAATCAGCTCTAGAAATAATTGGAAGCATTGAATTCAATTAAACTTTGTTTCTCACCCAACACCAAATATAAAAATAAATTATTTATAAAATATTTAAAAGGAATATCTATATTCATTCTCTTCCCCCTAAAGATGGGCATAGAATTTGGTGAATATTAGCTTATTTTTGTATGCATAGGTCATAAATAGAGGTTATTTAAATTAATGATCTGAAAGAGTATTCTATTTTCGGCGCTTGACAGATAACGGTTTATTCCCGTTCTTGCTTATAATTGTGTGGCCATTTCAATTTCGTTTAAGTTTGAGGCGCCCGCGGGTTATGTCGACTGTCGACTGTCGACTATCGATTGTCGATTGTCGCAGCGAGGCAGGCGGCCAAGCTGTTGCCGCTTTTGATCGGCTCGCGATCATTACTGGCATTGTTTTGGCCAACTGTCTGAATGAAACTGGCAACTGGAACTGGCAAGCGACTCCAAAGAGATCGTTATAATTTGGCTTGAGGCGACGCCACGTCCTTCGCAGCGAGTGGGTGGCTGCTTAAAGCTCTTGGCTTGATTTTTGGCTGGTTTTCTTATTTATTATTTGTTATTTGCTTTTTGCGCTATTTGATTTAAATTATAATTTTATGTAATCATGAAGTGGGCCTGTTTGCCGGCTGCTGCTAGCCTCAATTAAATGCACGTTTTGTGCCTGCTACTAAATGCAATCGATTATTGATTATTCGATCATTTTAATTGCCTTCTTTGCCTTGGCCAACGTGAGAAACGGAAATTAAAACGAACTAACGGCTCGGAATAACGCTGAGACTTTTACTACTTGTATTATATTTCAAACAGGTATTTTGAAAACTTAAATAGATAACAATATAATAAATGATTTAGTTTTTAAAAATAACTACAATCCCACAAAGCAGCAGCAAGTGCTATTAAACACTTAGTTTGATAGTTTACATTTAAATCTTATACTTTAAATAAAAACAGAAATAGTAATAATGATAATAAAATCTGCAAATGAAATAAATATGATTTAGTAATACTTAATTTGTTGAGTAAAATCTTCATTCAAATTTACATATAACTATTCTAGTTTTCTTTTTGACATTCATTTCAAGAACTAGTAACCAGTCCTTCTGATATACAAATAAGAGCTTCCAAACTCGACTTTTCTCAGCAGAATATCACCTAGGGCTTTTTAATTCCTTACACTCCAAATATGTATAAATAAAAATAAATAATAATTAAATATAATTGATCAATATGTAAAGCCTGACTAACTGAAATAGCTTAACATAAAAGGTTTTTTATTGAATACAATTCATTTATATAGAGAAAGTATCCCATCCAGCCGATCGCCTGATGCGTAAGACAAATATGGCAGTAGTAATTAAGATACATATACATTTAAAGTCACTCACATTGTTGTTCTGATTCTTAAAATATTTACTTTTTGCGGTCAGGATTGTCTCCCTTAATAGGTTACACACTTCTAGGTAAAACCATAAGTTCTTCACTCCACTTCTGTTCAATAATATTTAGCAGCTGGATCAACCCTTCCTAAAATACACTTCCGATGTTGGCTCCAAGGCGTCGCTTCCCTAGGACAACCACTTCCACCACCGCTCAGAAACAGGTGTGAGTGGAGTAGGATCTCTGAGCGTACACGTATCCCTATTATGCGTAACCCCCTTGGCTCAAATCTTATACGCGTGGCCAACTTGTGCCGCTGTCGTTAGTCAAAAATAGCTGGGCGACACGACATTAACAACAATAAGAGCAACAACGACAACAACAAGTCAAATGACACCTTTAGCCAATGCATCTGCACAATTACGAGCAGAGCAGAAAGTATCAGATTTCTGTAGAAGGCGGCAGCACCACCGGCACCACCAGCACCACCGGCAGCAGCAGCCACCAGCCACGATAAACCCAAGCAAAACTCCTTTCTTTTATGCGCCACTGACAAACGGCACATTGCACATGTCCTGCAACAACAACAACAACAGCAACAACAACTGCAACTGGAACTGGGCGACTGTTGGACTAACTGGCTGACTGACAGACTGACAGACGGACTGGTTGGCTGCCTGCTGCACACAATCACAATCAGTCACCCCCATCAGAAAGGCAGGCGTGTCTTGTTGTGCGTCGTTGATGTTGTTGTTGCTGTCGCTGATGCTGATGCTGGATCCGTTGCTGCGGGTGCGGGTGTGGACCTTGGCCTCGGTATTGATTTCATGTTGACGCTGCAATATTTTCTTAATGAAAACAAACAAAAGACGCGATGGCGTTGCCGTTGGCTTTGGTGCTGCCAGCAGGCAGCTGTCCAGCAGCAGCAGCAGCAGCGACAGCAGCAGCAGCAGCGGCCGCAGCCGCATCGGGAGGCAGCACAAAGTGCGTGTTATTAATATTATTGGCCTGGCCCAAAGGCTGCTTCCTTATGGCCACACACGAGCGTGGCAGGCAGGCAGGCAGGCGCTGTATGTGGATGTGTGCTGCCAGATAATTTTTTTGGCAAGCAGGTCGTGCCAAATTCCACACACACCGGCGCACACACTCGCACACACACATAGCGTACAACTGTGGCCAATTTAAAACCAATTTAAAGTTTAATGAATTCATAAAGAAATCACTCGCTGGCTGCACTTTCAAAACATAATCTGCCGACGCGTCGGAGACGACGCCACAAGAGTTGCATTCACTTGGAGCTGCGGCTGCTGCTGCTGCTGCTGCTGCCGTTACCTTCTGGCTCTGTGTGCCTCCTGCCTCATGGCGTGCCAAATCTCATAATCAGTCAATAACTTTTGCCGCCTTCTGCTCGCACGTGGCGGCCGGCGACGACCTCGACTATGGGCCGGGCCATAAGCGTTTCTTTATGTGCCCCATAATCGAAGTGAAATCAATGGCACAGCCTGCATACCATTAACACGAAAGTCGTCGCGGAATCTCTGGGCCATCGTCAAGGAAGTGCCCCAAGGAGGAGGCCAAGAGCAGCCAGCTGGTCTGTCGTCCCGTCGCTGCGCTTTGATTTGAGTTAAGCAAATTTTATATTCGAACAGATTTCAGCATGACAGTTATTAATTGCAAATATCGCTTAATTCATCGCTTAAAAAGCGACAACACTCGCATAGTTCTGGCCAATCCTCCAAACAACCTGTAATCACGACACGATTCAGCGCAGTCCCCGTTACCGAAATCTCTGACTGTGCCCGTGCTTAAATTATGGCCAAGTTTTTGTTGCTGTTGCTGTTGCTGTTGCTGGCTTGGTGTGGAGTGTCCGACTGCTGTGTGTATTTGTGTGTGTGTGCAATTTACATGGTTGCATTCCATTGACACTGATCATCAGTTAATTTGTTTCTTTATAGCATCTGCAAGGGAATAAAAGTGAATGCGCATCGTTTGTTTTGGGTCTGTAGGACATTTGTTATCCACTTCGGATCATTCCCTCAACTTCAGGTGAGAAGTGACAAGCCAACCAGATTGCCTGAACATGTAAAGCAGCCTGGAGAGTTAACAGCGTGCTCTTGATGAGGCTTATTGTTAGAGCTATTACGCTGACAAGGTCTGTCCTACATCAGGCTGTAATACAATTTCGCCAAGTAGAAACATTGGCTGAAAAAAAAATTGCTTGTGTAAAAACTTATATATTTCGACTTCAATATAGGTATTGCCAGCAAACTGAGTGAATAATTTTTAATTTATATGGCACTGTCGAGTCGACTTTATAATATAATAATATAATATTAATAAAGGAATTGAGTAGGCAGCAAAAAAACAACATCCTCGAACAAAACCTATTAATACCAAATAAATGCAAACTTTGTGACTGTCAGCAATAATTGTCGACGAAATTTGCACAGCTCTAACTGGTCTGTCATATATGCGGGCCAAGGAGTCCGTGGAAAACAAAAGGGGGATTTTTGGATTTTTGCAGCATAATCAAATCATTAGTGAAAGGTTTTAGGGCACTTGATCGATCGCGCTGCTCGTTAGGCTCCAATAAAGCACTTAATGAATAAAAACAGCTCAAATATTTTCACAACAAACTGCCAACTAGTCGAAATCCCAATCCTGAGTCTCCGCCAACTCCGCGGCGATCTGGTCCGCAGACCCGAAGATTGATTGTGTTGACTGATGGTGTTCGGGGCTCCATCGGGCCCTGCAGTTGCTTCTAAGTTGCAATTGGCAAATTTGAATGTTGTTGATGTTGTCGACAACAGTCGCCGCGAGTTTTGGCTTTGCTTTGTTGTTTCTGGGCAACGGTGGCAACTGCCAACAATTGGGGAGCAACGACGTCGTGATGGCCCCGTTTTATTGATGGATTAAGGGCGATTACGCGATCGTTGTCAGTCCAGCGGTGCCCAGGAAAAGTAGCTGAAGGGCCAGTTCGCTTGGTTGTTGGCCAGAGACAAGACATGATGATGACGACGACGACGCGACGGTGACATTGCGCAATCGATAATCATGGAGCCTGGAGGGGGTGGGAGTAGGGATTGGAGCTGGAATTGAGCCGTCATGTCAGGCGGCAGTTAATCAATGCGGCCAAACATAATCAAATTATCTGCCACAGAGAAGAGCACCAGAGGGGACAGCAGACGTCGGGGCGCAGGGACGGGAACCGGGTACAGTCAGGACAATGTAGGCCACGGCAATAATTGATGTTGCTGGCTGCTGTTGTCTAACAATCTTGTGGATCGCTTTGGGGCAACAAGTGATTTGATTGCTGCTGCCCACTGCCCACTGGCCCAGGGAATCTCTTGGCTCAGTTCAAACAAGTTGCTGGCGGGGAGTTATGAAGTAATGCATTATAATTTGGCCGCGCAATTGGCCGGTCGAGATGCACCTTATCCAGAGTCGAACTGCGAGGCATGTTTGTTTCTTGGGCACCGCTCACTGTGCATTTTTCCACAATTTTTCTCCTGCTTTGCATAATTGTGGGAAACAACCAGCGGCCTTAGTAAGTAGGCTAAGGTTCATTATGGCATGCCGAGGCACTGACTCAGTTCGGCGCAGGCGAGGCTCCGGCCCAGGCATTTGATAAATTATGCGCCCTGCTTTCGAGGCACTGCAAAGTGCAGGCCCAATGCCGCAAACATATCGCTGCAATATCGGACAATCGGCGTGATTAATACGCCGGCCAGAACAGCGATGCTTCTGATGAAGCAGCAGCTCCCCCGCCCCCTCCCCCTGGTTAACCTATTTGCCTGCACTTGGCGCCTGATGCACAAATCTTGGCCAGCACACACCGACTGCTGGGATCATTAACCGCGGTAGAGCTCACCCTCTTCTTGCTGGCTAATCAATTCTGGCAGACTCCGGCATTCAGCTGGCGAGGGGATGGAAATCGTTTGATTCGAGATAATATAGATATATATTTTATTGTCTTTGACATTTCTATTTTAAATTTTTGCTACTCTTTTATATATATTAAAATGCTCGATTAATAATGGAAGCCACTTAGTTTCGAGCCTAGTTTAAATTATTGAAAATTTCCAATAACTAGTGGTATTGCTTCTTTTTATCCTTTTTTACTACTTTTTTAACTTTTCAGGGTAAAATCATTACATACGAAATTCTCTTGATTCTCTAGCTAATACAGAGGCAAGAGGAAGAACATCCACTCAGTAAAGTGAGTAGCTTGTAGGGTGTGTTGTGTTTGTATATTTTATTGTATGTGTATTATTAACACTCGTACTTGTTTTCCATAATCCTAAAGTTCTTTAAGTTTAATGATTAAATTTAAATGTTCATCGATGCTGCTTAAAAGTCAATCAAGTGCTTTTAACTCACACGTGCCATTGCAGAGTTTAACTAGACTCGTTATTAAGGCAACTAATGAGTATATATTTAGCATATTAACAAGTCGGGGAGCGCATCCAAGCTGCTCGTTGGTAATTAGGCTGGGGTGCATCGAGTGTCCATTGAAGCGGATGGCAGCTTTGCGTTTTTTGGTTGCGTTGCTTTTGCTTAATGTGACACTGAGGCTACTGTTCGTAATGGTGTTGGCATTAAAATGGATTACACATTGGCTGAAAAGCTGCTGGCTGCGCTTTCGCCCAGGCCCACACCACACTCCACACTCCAGGCGACACAATCCATAGGCCTGGCCCGGGCTGGCGTGGCACCTGTGCCGCATGAACTGCCTCAACTGGTTCTGGTTTTAAAAGGTGTTCCTTGTTGGTGCGTCTACCACACTTCTGGGCCCCCCCTCGTTCTCGTACTGTCTCGAGGCTTAGTGCAAAGCGGCATTTATTCACGGCATTTCGATTTCAATTACGATACAAATTGTCATTAATGTTGGAAAGTTGTTTTTGCACACACAAACCATATTCATAAAGAGCGGGTGGGGTGGGGTGGGGTGGGGTGAGTTGGAGTGGGCGGCTGGAGACTGCATTTGCTTTTGATTTTGATTGAGTGGATATATAAACATAGGCATAGTATTGCGAGCTATCTCAACCTGTGTTACATTTGATTGACTTTCAGACGTTGCGGATCATAAAGCCGCAGTAAGCACCTCGAACCGCTGCTCCTGCCCCTGCCCCAGCCCCTGCCCCTGCCACATAGATGCATTAAAAGCTCATAAAGCACAATTATAATTTCCATATCTGTTACGCTGTGCACCCAAAAACCACACCTTAGAATCAACGAATGCGATTTACTTGACTTGCTGCCTGCTACTCATAAATAAAACATTTTTTTTTAATTTCCCATAATTTCGAGAGCGAGACGCATAAAATATATGTATACTATGTGTACGAGAAACGAACGCAAAAACAAAACCAAAAGCAAATCAAGAAATTACACACACATGATATCGATGATGATGAAAGGCATACGCAATCGGGACTAACCTGCGACTTGTCTTGGGCTCTTTTTGAGACCCAGCCCATAAGAACCGGACGACGGCGACGCTTCCGGACTGGGGACTCGGGGCTCGGGGCTCGGGGCTGGCACGGGCACAAACACGAGCACCCAGCACCGTTATGCCTCATTGCCGCCGCCCCGTTATAGAGCCCGCGCCGCCCGCTTAACCTCAAGCCGTACCCATAGCCCGATCTGCGATCCTCACCTTAAGTCAACGAATTGAACGGACAGCGCCTTAAAAAAAAAAAAGAAACGAACAGAAAAAAAATGTTATATTTGGATTTGGGGCTGTGCTGTCAGCGTTTCGTATGCGGCATTGCGTACTTGTTGGTAAAATATGTTTTCGATGATCGTACGCCCCGGCCCCTAGGTGCCCCGCCGAAGATGACAGCAGCGGCAAACTTGGACGTACGGCGTCGGCTTCGCCGGTGCGTTATTGAAGCGAAACAAGTGTTTAGTCACCCAAAGAACGCGTTGCAGGTAAAATGGGTGCTCCTACAGACGGACCCCCGTCCACCCCACCGCCCCGCTGGCCCCACGCCCCGTCGCCGGTCGTATAGAGCACACCCCAAAACTGCCAGCATTCCTTACGTGTAGCCGTCGTCATCCACAACTCCGCGTGGCCTGCCTTATTTGGTTAGGCTTCATTGAAGGTGCACCTTTGTTACGCTCAATGAGCGATCTGTTTGCCCGCTTCTTCCTCTTGCTTCTTGTTCATTCTCTTAATCTTCCTCCGGCTGCTCTCCTATAGAGCAGCTACTTCTGTACGTTCCACCTTCTACGTTCTGGCTCTGACCAGCGCCTTGAATCATCGCGACGCGACGGGTTGCATTGGGTTTGTCTCTGGGTCAGTTTTCTTGTGTGTGTGTGTGCGTGTGTGTAACATGTGCCTTGGTCGTTGGCCTGAGCTCTGGCTGGGAGGAGGGCAGCTTCATTTTCGCGAATCAGGGACATAATTAATGTTGCCATTGGCTTCCGGTGCCTGCTAATGGGTTAAAGGGGTCAGAAGCTTGAGCCACGTCTTTTGGTCGAAATAGTGTTCTGTTGAATGCCAAATTCGTTAGAATTGAAAGGGCTTGGCTCGGGTTCGACGTGTGAGAAAATAAACATATAATTAGATATATATGTCTAAATACACTTTTCAAAAATGTGTGCACTTCTTTTGTATGCATATAATAAATAAAAATAAACGTTTAAGAACAGTTCTCCCGGATTGCTTCATGATACCTTGCTGCAATATAATTTCGATTTTTTTTAATTTTAATTTTTACTTAAACGCGTATGCGATGTCGTTGAGTCCAAAACATTGGAGTTGGAGGTTCCAATAATCTATTCTAAATTTCTATTTTAGTGCTGAATGCTTTATTTGCCACAGCAGATCAGTGATCCATGATCCCAGTTAAAGATTTACGATCACACCTCATAATTTATGTACCATTTGCACAGCGTCGCAGTTTGGAGCATTTCCTGCATAATTATTAGAGGGCTCATCAATTGGATCGTGTCCCACACCACACGCACACCAACAATTGCATAATGATCTCGACTGAGGCAGCGGAGTGTGCTGTCTGGCCTGCCTGTTATATATCTGGCCGATCGATCTGGCTAAGCGCATCTGCCGTAAACCTTATGACATTTTTATGTTAATGCAACATTGACTATGTCTGTGGCGCCCGCCTCGATTTTATTACCTTCTAAATGTTGCGTTAAGTCCGCCATTAAAACGATTGCCGTATGTTTACAGATTTGTCGTCATAATTGCTTTTTAATGCCTTATCTATAGTGGCGGCTTGATTTGGCTTGGGTTGTACCTGGGGCTGCGGCTGGGACTGGGGCTGCGGCCGGGACTGGGGCTGGGGCTGGTGGCCCATCGTCATTAGACGCCACACAACTTTCGGGACGCAGCCGCGCGCGCCGTTTAATTGTTTCAATGAGCTTTGGATAGCATCTCGGGTCGCCTCTGGGGCTACCCAGCAGCCGCCTTATCAGCAATCTCTTCGAATTTACGCATTCGATTAATGCGTTGTCACAGATGCCATCTGCTAGTGGGCTCGGTCCAGCTTGAGGCTACTACGGCGGTGGGAGTTATGTCTGTGTGTGTGGGAAAACATCTGACAAGGCCAAAGATTTATCAGAATGTCTTGGACGCATACACAACGATCTCGATAAATGTTAATATGATCGTAGAAATGGAAATTTCGCAACTTATGAAACATGAGCTGGGCTAATTCGTGCTTATTTACAGCAAAAATGTTATGATTTTTGTGCCATGCCCACTGGGAGACTGGCAAATCGATGATATGACGATCACAAATCGACAAAAGCAGGATATTTTCCACAACCTTAAAGCTAGTCACCAAATTTGGAAAGATAAAGGAAAAATGCCATCAACCATGAAATCGGTTCAGTTTTGACAAAGTTATGGGCGTTTGAAATTTGGGAGCTATGGATCCGAGAGCTTTACATGTCAAAATTTTTATCAATTTCTGCATGATTTTTGACAAAAAATTTGACCCCCTCAGAATCGGTTTTAATGTTGTTTTTTATACTAATTGTGAGCACCACAATCGATTAAAAATAGAAATTCCGGATTCTAAATTTTGAAAAAAAAATTTTTTCCAAAATGAGTAAGGGGGGACTACATGCTTTTTTCCCCAAAAAATTCCAAAAAAATTAATTTTCAATAATGCATATATTTTAAATGCAGAATCAATCTAGACGATTAACCATGAACAAAATGCCATCAACCATCAAAATCGGTTCATATTTGACAAAGTTATGGGCGTTTGAAATATGGGAGCTATGGATCCGAAAGCTTTACATGTCAAAATTGTTGTCAATTTTTGCATGATTTTTGACAAAAAATTTGACCCCTCAGAATCGGTTTTAATGTTGTTTTTTATACTAATTGTGACCACCACAATCGATTAAAAATAGAAATTCCGGATTCTAAATTTTGAAAAAAATTTTTTCCAAAATGAGTAAGGGGGGGTACATGCTTTTTTCCCCAAAAAATTCGAAAAAAATTTATTTTCAATAATGCATATATTTTAAATGCAGAATCAATCTAGACGATAAACCATGGAAAAAATACCATCAAATATGAAAATCAGTTCAGTTTTGCAAAAGTTATGGTCGTTTGAAATATGGAATCTATGGATCCGAGAGCTGTACGTATAAATATTTTTGTCAATTTATGCATAATTCTTTACATAAAAATTGGAACCCTTCAAAATCGAAAATGAGTATATACTGTGAACTGTGAACGAGTATTATGCAGTCGGCCACTTCCGACTGCAACGTTCTTAGTTGTTATTGCTTTTTTTCAAGATTAGCTCTGATTTTAGGTTTTTATCGCAGCTAACTTTTAAGCTTTAGCGATAGAGAAGATGCAAGATCGAAAAATCATTTATTTTATCGCCAGTTCGATTGACTTTATCTCAACGCACATAGGAAGCATTTAAATGCTGTCGACTGCAGTCAATGGAAAAGTTTTGGCTCATATCGCAGCAGCCCGTGGCCCACGGTGAGCTACCAGTTATCGTGGTAGTTATCGCTATATCATAAATCAGTATACAAGCCGCTTAAATTGCTTAATTATCGGACATGCACGGGCGTCAAATTAACCCATATGAAATAAGTCATTTCGCCCGGTGTAATACACTCGTATTAATTTCAATTACACACAACATACAATGCAATTATGCGTTATTTTAGGGGGGAAGGGGACTTCATAGAGCTGAACCTGAACCTCGACGCTTTGGCTATAGCTGGAGCTGAGTGTGCGACCGGGTCTCTGTCATGTATACCGAAAATCTGGCAATTTATGTGATCAGCGTCTGCGATTTCAATCAGCGCTTAAGTAACTCAAGGGGGCGCGGGGGCTGAGCCCGGTGCACACTTTTTCAGAAAATTACTCAACAGCTTCTCGGCCAGCTCTCCTCAAAGAGAACCCCACAGCCCCCAGAGCTTGTGCACTGGACCGCAGCGGCTGGGCGGTTGCTGTCTAAGCGCGTTTCAAATTTCTTGGCTCCAGCGACTCCAACACCAGCTCCAGCTCCAGCTCCAACTTCAGCCTCGGCTTGCACCACCGTTGCAATGTGCGGTACGGCACAAGAAACTTTAATTAAAGAACACCATAAAAGTGTCGCCCGTGCGATCGTAATTATGAATTTAATCTCAATTAGAGCGTTTATCTTGATTTTCCGCCTGCTCTGTGATCGGTTGTGAGTGTGTTTCTGTGTGTGTGTCTGCATGTGTGCGAGTGTGTGCCGACTGGTCTGGCTGGCAATTTGTTTGCCCAACGCTTTTTGCCGCTGAATTTATTTGCATTATCCTGTATAACTGCCGCGGGGCAGTTTCCTATCGTCAAGTCCGCTGACTACTTTTTTATTTGCTTGGACATGTGCAAACACCTTTGTTGCATTTCAAAAGATAAACATTTTTCAGGCGCGCTTTAAATGCGTTTTTCCAGTTATCTATCAATTGCTCGAATTCCTGCTCTCTATTATCGTTTCATGCTCTTGTTGGCATTTCAATTTGTCTCAAATCGATTAACTTGTATTTGCAGCATTGTTTATGGGTAATTTATTAGCTGAGAGTATCTGGAAATATTGAGTATCTATCGATTGTTGTTACTATCTACAGTTATTCTCTTTCTGTATCTCTATATCGATAGAGATACTTGTACTTTCTTTAAAATTTTTTAAAAAAACTAATTTGCAATTTTTTTTTTTCATTACTAGTTTAGATAAAACTTTTGGTGCGCTGCATCGCATATATAAAGATATATACAATAAATCCTCCTGCAAGTTTGCGTTTGCTTTGAGTGCTATCCCACCTTTTATTTCAATAATTCTGCGCTTGCATTTGATTGCTAATATGTCAAATACAGCATTATATATGATGCATTTATATGGGCAGAAGAAAGCCGCAGTCTGTCTATCATTTATCAAAGCAGCCCGACCTGGGCAACCACCTACTCGACTCGTACTTGAGCCGGTGCTCGTGCTCGAAGTCAATGAGTTCCACTGAGAGCTGCGCAAACAAACGACTATTGGCTTGTAATTTCCAACTATTAGTAACATTTTGCGACGACAACAAGCGCAACATGAAGTGATCCACATCCACTATGCCGAATGCTGGATGCCGAATGGCGAGCTCGCGGATGCTGCTCAGCTCCGGCTGCGCGAATTTGACGGCAAAAATCAATTTGAAAACGATTTAAGACGAGCCGCGTCCCTGGACCTCGACCTGCGCGTCACGTAGGCGTTGCCCGCCAAAAGAGGAAATGCCAATCTGACACGCGCAGCGAGAGCCCCAGCTAGCTGCGAAGCCTGGGTGGAGTGGGTGGCGGCTGGCCGGCCGGGGCAGGGGGGGGAAGGCAGTGCGTATCGTGTTACCAAAGCGGCAACGGCCGGCAAAAGCATTAACCAGCTATCGACGCGCCGACGCTGACGGATGGGGCCGGGCTGGGACGCCACTAGACCAGGTCCAGGTCCAGCTCCAGGCCGACAGATAAGCGGCGACGCCGACGTCAAAGACAAATGCGTCTTGTGGGTTCAGAAATCTCGCAGATTATTACGATTTTCATAATAAATTGTGGCAAATCAGGCGCGCTGGCATTATAAGGCATCATTAACAACAGCAGCAACAGCAACAACTCAGCATTGGGGCAGGGCACAGGTTCGCCGGCTCGAGGATGAGGCGCAAGTTTACACTGTAGGCCAAAGCGTTAACAAGTTGAGCCTATGACGTTGCACGTCGACAAACGTTGTCGTTGTTGTTGCTGTTGTTGCCATCTCATAACTGCAAAACGAATGAGCGAGCAAACAAGTGGGAAGTGCGTCCAAGCAACTCAACTGATGCTGGAGCCGGCCAAGCTGGGCAACGGCCGGGCCCGGTCCGGTCCGGCCAAAGATCAAGCCACCAAAGAAGGCGCCTGCGCGCCATGACTGCCAGCCAGCCAGCCAGCCAGCTGGTGGTGCGTGGTGCTGGCGCTCTGGCGGTTTTCAGGCCTTTGAAGTGGCACACGGAGCGGCCAACGCGTCGTCCCTTTCGGAGCTAAATGTGTGCGCGTTGATGACGCCAATACGCGCAAACGCCCGTATGTGTGCGTGTGTGTGTGTGTGCAACAATAACAAGAGCGTCGCATGCGCACAACATCAGCGGCATCTATTGGAGCAGAAATGCGAACCCACCTAGGAACCACCAAGACCAGACAGACGACTTCAGCCGGGCACCGAAAGCCAGCCATGTGCCGCATTTACTTGTCAATTTGTTTTTGGTCAACGTTTAAATAATGAACTCATATTTGCAACATTTGCTCGGCTGTTGTGTTGCACATGCGGCGCATGTCATGTTGCATTATGCTGTTGCGCTGGCGCTGCCGCTGCACACAGAGTGAGAGTTGGGGCCTCTGCACTTGCCGTAACTCTACTCCAGGAAGACTTTTGACCGACCGCAAAACTAGGAAATGTTATTGTATGCCGCAGCGCGCGGCGGCTGCGGCCGGAGAAAGGGGCATGTGCCACATGGAAAACAGGCGCAGCCATAAGATAACTGCGTGCGGAGCGGTTGACATCGACCAGGCGGAAATGACAGAACTTTCGAAATGGGAGCGAGAAGTAGAACAGAAGCTGCCACAAAAGAAGAGAGATCGAGGCATAAAGCCTCTCCTTTACGATCAAGTCCAGATGCTGCCAAAAATGTCAAAACCAGGAGGATGTCTAATGGTAAATGCTTGTCTTCAATTGGGATTATCAACCTAATCAAATTTTACTAGTTGAATACAACTCTTAGCACAGTTCAAGAAATTGGCGTGTTGATTCACGTAAATAAATTAGATTTATTTAAATAAATTATTAAAAGTTCTCATTCATTTACATTTCAAGTACGAGAGAAATACTCTTTATACAGTTTTATTATGTACATATTAACAACGGTTCGTTCTTGATTCAGAATTCCAAAATATAAAATTATTAATATAGAATATTCATTGAAGAATTTTCCTATTTTAAATAAGTTCACACTTTTAAAATTATTTTCTACTATTTTAAAAATCAATTTATAAACGGCTACAAATGACACCTCAGTCGCTTTTATGGCAACGATCTCAGGATGACCCGCTACTGACCCCCTCCTCAGTCAAGTATATATTCTTATCCCTTTAATAATAGGTATTGAAATTTTGATAAATATGAAGACTTTATAAAATGACTTTAAAATATTCAACTAATATGGCTCTATTCCAAATGTTTATTTTAGAGACTGAAAAGTTTTTCATCAATTTTAAATAGAGCACGTCTACTTGTAGGCCCTCCCATTTACATTCAGGCGAAATCACACTCACTAGGCAATTAATCAAAAGTTGATCGCATTGGGAGATATCAAAACTTTGACTTTGAACTATATATTGAGCAGACACCCGACTAAAGCTCTAGAGCCGAGGCAAGAGTAGCCGAAAGCCAACTCCAATTATTGCCGATATAATCAGGCGTCATTGGCGACGCCATCAAATGACAGTTTGACGGTTCTTGGCTCGGTGTCTTGTACCAATTCTCGTTCTCATAATGTTTATGGCTGTATGGGCAATCTATGCAAAATTATTGAAATAAAGAAATCAGGCAACTCAGCTGTGAGCTTTGGCTCGGGGGCGTTTGCATTGTCAAAGCGGCGCAAGCAAATTTCAATTTGTTAATGCGGGGCTTGAACCTGGACTTGTGGACCTGGTGGACTTGGCCTGGTACAGCGACAACTTTGACTGTGAGTGCGACTGCGGGACTGGGGATTGGGGATTGGGGACTGGGGACTGGAATGGGGCTTGGCCACTTGTTTGCATCAATTTGAATTTTAATTGAAAAGTCTGTCGAATGCATGCAACAACAACTCGCCCCGGAATCTGGCGCCAGCTTTTGTGGCGTGCTGCAGTGGCATGTGGGTGCAATTGGATATATAGCTGCGATATACCTCGATATACGCTTCGATTCGATTACCAGTTCCGCTTAGCTGCTGCCGCTGCACAGGTTCCAGTCGCATTTAAGGTGTTAATTTGCGTTTGTTTCCATTTGCAGAAATGTAAATTTGTTAGTTTCAAACCAAGCGTTTGATAATTAATTGCATTCACCTTTGATATGCAAATCGTGGGCTACACAAATCATAATTAGACCAACATACTCAACAAAAAGTCATAGAAATCTATTAGGACCAGCATGTTTTCAATGTGTAAAACATACAAAAACATTTATTTAAAACATATAATGTTGGTTTTTAATTGCAAGGATTGAATGTATCAACGGAAACTGTCTCACAGTATTAACGTCACGCTGGAGAAATGTTTGGTTAATAATCATCCAATTCAAATACTTATAAAATTTATGAAATATAAAACCATCACAAAAAAATATATTATTCGAACATAAAATATAATTTGGTATTGAGAAAAGTATGGAGGGGTTTGTAGAGCGCTTGACCTGGCCAAGATCGGGACGGACGAATGCTATTTGCAGACAGGAATGGGCTGAAAACGAACATAGAATGTAGATAAAGACAGCCCTTCTAAGTTTGAGATAGATAAAATAAATAAGCAGAGACAACGATCTTTTCGACCCATAAATGATTTTGTTGGATTACTAAGTATATCATTTACCTTACGTAATGGCAGCAGTTTGGAAATAGTTCTCCAAATATCTCTTCGACCCTCTGACTTCTGAACCCTTTAATTAATCGTTATGCAGAGCACAAGCCCAACAACATGCAACCGCTTATCAAAACACGATCAAAATGCACCGAAAAATTTAGGGGGAGAGCCGCTCAATATTGGGAGAGCACGAGGAACCGAGTGGCCACTAATATCTGTCGGACACACCCAATAAATTCTGGAGAATGCACAATCCTTTTAACAATTTCAAGGAACGGACAGGGACTAACAACTGCCCACGTCGAAATGTATATCGCGGGGATAATGAACCCCAGTTTACAACCGAAGAGTGAAGCGAATGAATTCATTAGGGAAAACTACGGGCCGCGGCATTTGGCCAACTGTTGTTTATTTCAGAATTGATGAAAAGCGAGCTATGGCCAAATGCTCGGCCAATGGGTCGTAATACCCTCACTCCAATGCCGACTTCGCTTTCGACTCGGCGCACGAACGACGCGAGCCCGAAGCGTGGCGTGTTAATTGCAACTAACTAAGCGGGTCGTGGGAGGTAAAGGGACAGAGAGAGAGAGAGAGAGAGAGAGAGAGACAGAGAGGGAGAGAGATCTGTGCGTTGTTTGGTAGGCGTGGGGCAGGACCTGCCGGCAGGAGCTGAATTAGCGCCATATGGCGCACAGTGTGATGCGGCCCGGCCAAGAAGATGTATCTATTTGGGCTGCAATGAAATTAATTACGAACTGACCAAAATTTGATGAGGCCGCCGACAGCCGGCCGCGCACACAAGACCCAAGTCTAAGCCCGGCCTGAATGAAACGTTTTCTGAGCCGAAGATGCCGGCACCTGATGTTTGATTTGATAGCCAAAGGCGATGCCCCGGGCCTGCGACTGTCTGAATTTACGGTTTCACTTTCAGCGCCGAAATCAGAACAGGTAACGAATGGGCCAACAGCCGGGCTAACAGTTGTGCGTCTAGTAGATAAGGTTAATTGCCTCGCCGGACACGTTTTAACAAACTGTTAGTTTATGATGTGTGGCACACACTTCTGTGTGTACTTGGCGTGTGTGGCTCATAAAATGCATTTTCGACAAAATAGAGGAGTAGCTGGCGTCATAGCTGTGCGAATTGCTGTAGCGGAAACGGAAGAAAGTCTTTCTTCGGGCTAGCCCATGCTAGCAGCTCATGCATATTTCAATAGGTCCAGTCAACTTTTATTTTGCATAGTGAGCTTGTGCTTTCTTTTGCGGGTGCGGGTGCGGTTGGGGGTGGGGGTGAGGGAGGGGTTGCGGCAGTCGGTATTCAACACATGTGTATAGTTTAACACGTGAATTTCTTGCAACAGTTTTAAGCATAAATTTTCATAGCAATTTATTGGATTGCATGGGATGAACTACCGTTCTATGCACTTTCTTTGGTTTAATTAAAGAGAAAACTCACAGAGATTGAAAACAAATTGCAAAACACTTGCAGAAAATGTATGGCACTCGAATTTGGTAGTCCAATTGTAAACAATCTTACGTTGATCTGATCTTGCGCTCAGAATATATACCATCTGCTTCTTCTTCGGCCACTCGAAAGTCATTGCAGTGTATGGCTACGACATACATAGATCCCTTGAGCTTTTCACTCGCCCGAGCCAGAACCAAGAATATCGAAAGGTAGGCCCGTTTTCAATTGCACGAAGAAAGTCACATACATAAATCATTTTTCTTTTTCTGCTTTTATTTATTTATACACCCTTGCAGAGGGTATTACACTTTTCTCACAAAATGTGTAACTGATACAAGAAGATGGTCAAATTAATTTATAAACTAGAAACTAGAACCAGAAACTAGTCTCTTAGCTTTAAAGCTTACGTCATGAAAAAGTTAGAAAAACGTTTTTATTTTTTTAAGATATCGCAACCAAACTTGTCAGTCACAATAACGCTATATATCTATAAACAAGGGTATTTAACCTTCGGCACCCAAATGCAAACTTTCTTTCTCTTTCTTTTTTCGGGCGTAGGCTTTTTGTGTGTCTGTAGTCTCTTGGATCTGGGCTGGCGATCATCATGGTTGCTAGTTATTTTTGGATGGCTGCGTCAGATCGCATCTTTATCGGTCTGTAAGCGACCACTCCATATGAGATACGATATTTTTATTTTGTAAATGCTACCGCATCGATTTGCGTGCGATGTGTGTCAAGTAGATGCAATCGCGGAGCAGCAATGGAATCGATTTGCCTGCAAATTAACGAATCGGATATGCTGGCACCGCATCGGGCGCTACTTTCTACCCCTTTGAGTATAGTTTATGCAATATTTATTTTATTTTGCTCCCCCTCTTTTATTGAGTTTTATGAAATTTAAATCGCACTGAAGATGCGTCCGGCCTGCGAAGCAGGAAGTAATATCTGTTGGGTGGGCATCATAGGCGACTGAGGCTAATTAAACTGATGCCGCAGATGCCGCTGACAAAAATCATAGCTACAATTAACCGTTGAAGAAATACCAACTTGTCAAGGGCAATCAGTGTGGCAAAGTCAGGCCACGATCGGCTCTGCAACTGCCTCTGCCACCGCCCCGAGCTCTGCCGCAGCTGCTGTTGTTGTTGCTGTTGCTGTTGCTGTTGTCTCTGGCTCATTGATCATGTCGCCGGCGCGTCCCTGACGATGATGAGCATAGGAAACACAAAACGACATGTCAACTATAACCACCCATCGATCGGACGACGTTTGCAGAGACTGCGACTGGCTGCAACAACAGCAACAACAAATGGCAACGACAAGTAACAACATTTATCAACGCTTGGCGATCTACAGCAAAGGCAAAAGGCACGATGCATAGCTTCAACAGAGGAGCTCAGAATGAGCAGGAGGGAGAGAAAGAGTGAGAGTAAGGAATGCACAGAGAGAGAGAGAGAGCGCGCAGACTAGAGATGAGCAAGGGCACCTCTAATCGTAAGCTGCCACATAAATAAACCTTAAATCTCATGAAGAAGAAATGGGTGAATTCATATCACGATGCCTCTAATCAAAAAATTACAAATTAAATAAAAGCTATGTTTAAATAGCCAAAAAGACCATTCAAGATCACTTAAAGCAAATGATTTAAAACAAAATTATTATAAAATTTATCAAAATAATTCCTAATGTGAATATATTTATTTAAATTTGTATATCAGTATTAAGGTAAGTAAGGCCAAAAAATGGTCGCTGATTTGGTTTACGGTTCGAATAATTCGATAATTGGATTTTTCTGTTTTATTGAAAATATACCTGTTCGGTTTCCATGATTAACACTACTTTAGTATATAAATATCAGAGCCATTTAATGATTGTGATAACATAGAGGCCTTTCCTTTTGAAATAATTCTCATAATGAGAGCTGCGTCTTCTTGATTAATTTCCAAACCTTTCTCTGCGCTAGTGCGCAGGTTCATCTCTAGTGGAGAGCTTTGGCAACAAGTTGACGGGCCAGGACTGAGACGAGACGGCGACTGACTCAACGACTTGCACTTAGTGACAACTAACGCCACAGTTGTTGTTGGGTCATGTAACTCGAGGCGCAGAACTTGATCGAGCCGGGCCTAGAACTTAATGCGGTCTGTGGCTGGCTTTACAGTTAAGGTCGCTCACACTGCCGGGCTGACTGACGCTGGCTAAGATCGCTGACAGGTTGGCAGCGACTAGTGCTGGATGGACGGAGCACGGAGGACGGGGGCAATGGGTGTCGCATGCCGGCCACGATCGCTCACATTTTGCATATGCCAAAGCCATAAAGTTTACATGCTCGGAGCCTGATGAGCTGCTATGTATATCGGGACAGTTGTCCACGACATCGAGCGTCAGGCGTCGTGGCTGTTCTGTCAGCTGCAATTTCTCCACGGGCATTTGATTTATGCGCTGCGATCGTTGACGATCATCATCGCTCACTTGTCGAGCGGACCAGATTGTATCGGTTGCCCCACATCCGCGCGGCGATTAAGCAATATGTTTTTGGCCATGTTAAGAGGTTGGCAGCGGCAGCGGCAGCCCCCACATGAGGCACCCGCGTCTCTGGCCCGGCTTATCTGCTGATCTCCACTGGCGGGGGTTACGAAATCTGAATCCAAATCGAAATCGAATGCGAATCGCGGCGCTGACTTGCGCGAGAGTTACCAAGATTAATGTTGATGCTTTTTCAATTACAACTCTGGCAGCATACAAATTTGGAGTAAAACGTAATCGTCGTAATCTCAGACGTCCTAAACGACGACAACCACGACTCCCAGCTCCAGCCAGGCTCAGCCCGGCCCGCTCTGAGTGACTGCCTAAGTGGCTGCCGTGGCTGGCTCGCATTCGTATTGCATTTCCTAATGTTTGCTTTGCATGAGCTTTTTTGTTTCTTTCTGCTGTGTGACATGCGCCGCCGCTCCGTCCCGATCCCGATCCCGATCGCGACCGCGATGCCCGAATCCCTCCGCCGACCTCCTCGCCATGCCGGCAATTACAAATGCTGCGACTTGTATCATGGCCAGCCATCGATTTGTATGGCAACGACTCGTATGTTGCTTGCCAATTCGATCGCATCTTGTTCGCGATTGACTCGACTCGGGTTGCTTTGTCAATTGCAATTTGTTATCTGCTCCGCTTGGGGCACAAACTCAAATCCGCGTGGATCCGCTGCGGCTTCAGGTGGCGTTTGTTGTTGCTGCTTACTCAAAGGATTTGCAGTGCAGGGCCCGAAGATGAGTGTCTGTCTGTGTGTGTGTGCGTCTTCAGATGGCTCAGCAATGATTAGCTACGAGTTTTGCGGCGGCAGGACAATGGCAGGCAAGAGCCAGCCAAAAGGATGCCGCAACAATAAGCCAACAAAGGCGGCGCAGATCACACGGCCAGAAGCCAAAGGAATTCCGCATTCAGTTGTAGGTCAGTGGGTGACGGCCAACCGGGTAGACAGCTAGGCGACAGGTATAATACACGGCGAAAAATTTCATATTAACTTGAGAAACAATGTGTATGACTAAGAATTGAAATTTTGGAATAAATATAAATATTAAATGAGATTTTTGTATACCATTTCCATTAAAAACTTTATTTTTTGACTGGATGAAATATTGTTGTGTGTATTAAAAGACAATATATAGCGGATTCCATATAGGTTATTCAGAAGAACGAAAGCAAAATTATTTTAAGAAATGTTGTTCAAATAAATAATATTTCAGATGCTCTTATGTTGTTTAAACCAAACAATATTTCCTTGAATTCTTCCATTCTATACAACTTATGATCATTTTTGTCAGTGCACCTCGCTCTGCTTGAGTCAGAAACCGATCCTGACTTCTGTGCATTGTCCGCTCAGGCGGTCGCAAGGTGTTTTCACATAGCGGTACTTCGCCCCTCCAGCAGTTTCCCATTTTTGGCAATTGCACAAGCGACGCGCTCTGATTGCCGCGAAAAGGAAAAAGGCGAAAAGTGCTGGAAATTATTGTCCTTTGTTTGGCTGAGTTGTGTGCCAAGGTGTAGTTCTGGGAATGAGTTCTTATTGTGTGTTATTTATGGCCAAAAGGTGTTGCCATTGCGGCAAAATGTCACTAATATTGTCTTCTGTACAAAATACCTTTCAGATTGCCAGTTGCTTGTCGTCTAGCAGAAGGAACGTGACTCGGACCTGTATGTGCCGGGGTTGCACTGCTTATCAGCACCACACACACACACGCACAGGTAGTTGTTGGATGTTATCAAACACTCGAAGCAGAAGATACACGACAAACGCGCAGATAAGAGGTTAAAGCGCCAGTCGTGGCCAGTGATATGGCCTAAATGGACTACAAACTACCGTCTAAAGTGCCGAGTATTTACTGTAGATTCCACCGTCTGTCACGTCAATCAGCCTGTGCAAATAGCTCTCGATAAGCAGCCGGCGCGACGTCCATCACCTGCGACAGGACGCATGCGCCGAGATCCTTTGGGCAAACAACTGGGCCAAAGGATTGCTGCCGACCAAAAAGGACGCAGGAAACGTGCTTGGATAATATTGTCCTGTGGCAGCTAATTAAATATTTGCGATTGCCAAAGGTGCAAATTTTCGTGATACGAATTGATGAAATATTAGGGGCGGGTTAAGAGGATATTCGAGGAAATAGAAAGTGCTACCTTTGCCTAGGAAAAGGTGTATTTTGCCAATGCCGAGTTCGACATTGTTATATTGTCAAGCATGGGGGCTGTTGAAATGTGAGAAAACGAGCGGAAGCTGAAGGGAGTTTCCGCCAGGGAATCTTTTGAAAAATAATTGGCAGTCGCTGAAAATTGATTTGCTCGAAATAAGGAATCTCAAATTGGGAATTTCTGTTGTCAGGTTTTAGATTTTATTTTTATAAAAATATGTATGTGTGCTTAAGAACTAGAAAATCTTAACATTAACAATTTCTTAACATAATTAAACATGTATAAATTATAGAAGCTCAATAAAAACTAAGTACTTAATTTTGGTCAAATGCTGTCTGATAAATGGGACAAATGTACAAAAACTTAGCAGCTACAAAATGCTAATAACTGGAATAAATATGCTATTCTAGGATGATTATAAAGTATAGCACCGAAACCGATAAGACCTAAAGTTAACTATGAGTTGGGCTGTGTTATTGTCTGTTTGGTTAGGCTTATTCCCCGCCAGCGGAATGTGTCCGTGTTTGCTTTGGTTGGTGGGCGTCTCTCCCGTCCCGGGTCCCGCTTGGAGCAGCGCCAGTCTAGACAATTGTGATGGTGCAATTGGAGCTGGTGTGCTTGTTGAGCAGGGACATGCGCGAGAAGGACTTGTGGCACACCTGGCAGGCGTACTTCTTCACATCCACGTGGGTCTGCTGGTGGGCGCGCAGATTGGAGCGATCGGCGAAGGAGCGCGGGCAGTCGGGGCACTGGAACGGCTTCTCGCCGGTGTGGGTGCGAATGTGGCCCTGGAGCAGCCAGGGCCGGGAGAAGGCCTTGCCGCAGATGGGGCACTTGCAGGGCAGCGTGTGGGTGCGTATGTGCATCTTGAGGGCTCCGATTGTGGTGTAGAGCTTGCCGCACTCCTCGCACGAGTGCTGCTTCTTCTCCTGGTTGCACTCGGCGGCTGGGCAGTGGAACTGGCGGTGCTTCGAGAGTCCCATCGACGTGGAGTACATCTTCTGGCAGTTGTCGCACTTGTAGCGATAGTTCTTGGCCGCAGTCGAGGCCGATGCTGAGGCTGAGGCCGGGGCGCTGCTCGAGCCGGAGCCGCTGGAGCCGGCATACGAGAAGGAGGCGACGCTGCCGCTGCTCTGGCTGCCGGCTGTGCTGCGCGCCTCGTCGAAGAGGTGGAACAGCGCCGGCAGTGGAATGTCGTTGCGCACGGAGAGGTCCTCCGGCTCGGAGCCGGCGTCCGAGCCGGGACTCGAGGGCGGCGTCATCTGCTGATAGCTGTACG
Organism: Drosophila robusta; assembly: GCA_035043565.1. Classification (NCBI taxonomy): domain Eukaryota; kingdom Metazoa; phylum Arthropoda; class Insecta; order Diptera; family Drosophilidae; genus Drosophila; species Drosophila robusta. Next base: position 1,055,068 of record JAWNMW010000583.1, on the reverse strand, counting down.
CCGATTGCGGCGAGGCCAGCGAGCTGGCCGGCGACGGGAACGCGGCGGCGTTCAGATGCGGCTGGTAGCTGCTCCAGAGCGCCGAGATCGGATTGCAGCCGGCGGCCAGCACGAACGCCGACTGATACGGATTCGTGGTGTAGCCCGCCGTGGCCGCCGTCAAGCCGCGCATGTGTATATCGGTGGCTTGTGGGTAATCCTCGGGGCAGCCGGTCTCCGCGGGCGGCGAGAGCAGCGCCGAGCTGAGCGGCGAGCTGGCGCGGCGTGGCGTCTGCGGCGTCTTCGACAGATTGAGGACGTATTCCCGCTTGGCCGGCAGCTCGTAATCCTGAAAGTCCATGTGGCTGGCCTTGCGCTTGAGCGACAGATCCTGTGGCTGCTCCTCCTGCTGCTGCTGTTGCGGCTGCTCCTCCTGCTGCACTGGCAACGGGGCAAACTGCGCGGTCTTGGTCAGAGCCAAGGCCTCCGTCTGCGGCAGCTCCTCCACGAAGACAATGGGGCGCTTCTTCAGCGGGCAGCTCTTGTAGTTGACGGCCATGTCGTCGTTGGTTCCGTGAGTCGGTGTTGTGTTTGCCTTGGAAGCGATCGTGTGGGCAACGCGTAGTTCCGGAGCACTGGAGAGAGTACGAGTGGTACGAGATCGAGATCGAGCGAGTTGCTTACTCAACGAGCGCTGAGGTTGCTGTGACAGGTCGAGGGCCGAGCGAGCTCTTTTATACGCCCGGCAGCGCTCTCGGGGCTGCTGCTGCTGCCTGGCCGCCGTCTGGCCATTTGGTGGTGGTTCTTCTTCAGTTCACACACGCACACATGCAGGCAGGCCGCTGCAGCAGCAACAACACACACACACACACACACACACACGCTTTTCCCATACCCTTATTGCGTGTTTCCCATTTGCCGCTCTCTCGCCGGCTTGCTCTCCCGCTCGCTCTACCTGACTCCGGCTACCTGACAGCGCTCTCTGGGAAACACTCTGCGAATCCCTCGGCACTCAAAACCCCGAGCAGCCAGCGCAGGCGCACCCTCGGATCCGTGCCGGCGACGCACGAAGCTTCCTGGCGGGCGCTACGATCGGCCCTCGACAACTTATGACAGTGCTCTCTGGAGCTCATCGACGGGCCTCGAGCTTCTCCTGTTTCGCCTCATCCGGCACATCCGTGCCGTAATAACTCGTCCAGCCCCGTCAATCTACTGCAGGTATTGCCAGCATCCACGGAATCTGAGTTTCGCGTTCGTTTGCCCCGCTCTATAAATAGGCGCTGGCATTTTTCACGAGTCAAATTGGATGCCCGGACTTTTCGTCGGGGTAGTTTTCGGAGCACATCTGCCACTGCGCCGGTGCCTCAGACGGGGGGCGGCAAATTGAACCTGAGCTGTGCTGGCATTACAATTGACACTGCACCTAGGTGTGGATATATAAATAGACGGCAATCTATTGGCTCTTGGGTAAGTTCGAGAGATTAGTCGGCAACAATTTCGTGTCAGCTTTTTTTTCATTCTGGTGAACATTCTCGTGGAATACTAGGGATAAGAGACTGATATCTCTTTGTGGGAAGCATATCCCACCTTTGACTTGGGCTTGGCTCATCGCACCAAATAAACAACTCTGCCACGTCCTCTTTTGCACTCGACATGCACTGGAAAGGCTCTCGGTTGGTTTTCTGTTCGGGAAAACAATCCTGTCCGCATAGCCAAGTTCCCAACAGCATTGGAACTGATTTCCCAGCCATCAAAAAAACCAAATCGCACGCATTTTCCCCATTCCTGGCAGTTTCCCAGGGCAATGTGTGAACAAAAAAACCAAAGTAAATGTAGCAAACCCAAAAGTTTTGATAAACCCAAGCGATGACAAAAAGAGCGAAATTCCAAGTGCTAAAATTCCAATTCCCAACGCGATCGCGATCGCAGGCTGACCAATCGCAGCACTCGACTCTCCGCCTGGCCATGGGTGTGATGGAAAGTGCGGCAAGTAAGCAGCCCGTATTTCCATTTTGTATTTTCCCTCTGATGGATTTTCCTCTGCTCTGCACCCGCACTGGACAGGCACACACACACACACACACCGGACAAACGCCCGGATGTGGATCAGCATTGGATTTAAAGTAATTTCCCAGCTTATCCAATTACGCAGTCAGCGAAATTCAAGCAAAACAAACTGCGATTGGCCAATCCACGCCAGGTCGCGCCGCGGGAATTTCTCCCGGCGAAGATGCCTCCCAGTCCTGCATAACGGGCGAACCCGGCAATTTCGGTTATTACGTGTGTTATTCCACGCAATTAACGGCCATGGCATCTCCAGGCGACTACCTAATGATCACTATGCTAATATCGCCGCGGAATTGCCCGCAGGACATCGCGAAATAACCCGCGGCCCAGCGCGCTTCATTCATCAGACGGAGAAACCCAAATACCCTACAAAAACCCGTGCCACTTGTCATCCCGCTATTGTCAAGTACCTGCCGGAATCTGCGCCGGGGCTAGTCTGGTCATTAGCATTAGCTCGGGATTATGGTATCGCGTACTGTCCACTGGCCGCACTTCATTCATTAGGCAGCGCGGCCGGGAAAACCCCTTTGCCCGAGGTACTTCGCCCGGTTCCGTTAAAATATTCGCAGGTGCGTCCGTCGATTTTCTGCTTCTCTTGTACTTTTCGCTGACAATGGGCCCGTCCCATTTTTGCACCTTGTGCTGCCTGCAGTTGTTGCGGCGGATAATGCATTGAATAGATGAAAAAGTCTATTGTTCAGAGAGTTCACTAGGTCAGCAGATGAGCAGCAGAAATGGAGCGAAAGATTTTATTTATTATAGCTGCAGTTTAAACTAGTTATTTGCGATCCTATTAGACTAGACTCCATATAAAACGAAAGAAAATCATTCACGTCTTCAAATATATGTTGAATTTATAAAATTATGTGTATTCAGAAGATTTGCAGGGAAGATTCAAGAGAGCTGGAGTTATTTCCCCATCTATCGCTCTCCTCTCCTCTTGCTCTCTCCCTCCTGTCTATCTCCCTCTCTGCTTCTCTCTTGGTGCAGTCTGGCCCGGTGCATTGGCACACCTTTTGCCAAAAATCTAAGAGCAGCCAAAGGAAAATACCAGCAAGAAAAACAAACTACGGCCCAAGATATACGATGTGTGATGTCGTTGACAATAACCTCAGGCCAGACCCTAGAACAACTGCAGACCTGATGCCGGTTGTTGTTGCTGCTTTTTTTTCGCATAGACAAAAGAACTTCCAGGCCATAAATCGAAATCGAAGCCAAAAACAGAAAGAACGAATGAAAAAAAAATGGGGAACCAAGAAAATCACTGCCACGGGCCTCGGACCGGGTGCATTGCACAATCAATAGGCCTCAGGACCTCATGACACAATAAAAGACACGGCGACCGTCGGACAGACCGAGGGAGAGATCAACCGACTGAGCAGACACATTGCAGTAAATGTTTTGAAAAGCCAGCGAAAGGAATTGCTTCCAGGAATCCACAGCCGCTGCCGGCGGCGTATCAATGTCCTTAGCTAGAAGAAATCAAAAAGTTGGATCACCTGGCCGCATCGAGGTGTCCGTCTAGCTGTCCGCGCTCATGTGCGGGTGCCGCTTAATCTTTGCCCGCTACCTGTGGCCCATTGTTCTCGCCAAATTGTGAATGGCCCCGACGGGCAACGGACGCCAACCCCCAAGGAAGCTCCTCTCCCCTCCGACCAGCCACTTGCCATCTGCCCTGACTCCCGACTTCAAGGCACATTTCGGCAGGTTTCGTGCCTATTCATGCTTCGTTATCCTGTCAATGCGCTGGCATTATGTGCATTGTGTGTCAACGCGTTGTCGTCGCCATCCTCAAACCAAAACTCATCCTCCGGCTTCCTCTTCTCCGCCTTTCTCCTTAGTAAGCTGCTTTTGGGCGGCCTGTTATGCTGCTATGGAATATACTAAGCGTGCTAATAAGCCCATTAAACGTGTCTCCTAAATGGTGTGTGTAAATATTTTATAATTGTGTTGCGGCGATTATGGTTTCGACAATTCACCAGGAGGTCCTTCGGAAGCGGACGAACGCAGTAAAAAGGAGAAGCTGCAAGAATTATGAAATTTATGGCAACTTCACGATAAGAAAAGCTAGAAAATATACTTGAGAATTACGAGGATAACTAGGAAATCCGAAGTTGAGTGAGAAACCAAAGAAATCGAAGAAAGAGAATAAGCTGAAAGGGCCAGAAATTTAAAATACCATTATTTAAATGTAATAATTGATTTTAGAGAAATTAAGCTTATCATTAAAGATCTGTGGCATCAAAATCAGACGCGGGATTTTAAAATAAATGAGCAGCAAATAGTAGAAGGGTGCAAATTGTGAATTGTGTGGATAACTGAAAACATATTTTAAATAGAAAGTGCAAGAATATAAATCAAATCCATTCCCAATAAAGTGCTTTCGACATGTAGGCATACGGACAATAAAGAAGGCGCAGCTGATGCAATCACTAAATCGAGAATTACGCCCATATTAACAGAATTTGTGACACCTTTCGTCGGCCGCAACGCAGGCAGCAGGACCTGGTTGGTAGGCCAAATCAAAACTCTCGGCAGCCTGCAAAAAGTACAGAAATAACAGAAATACCCAAAACAAAAGTAAGTTGAGGAAAAACTCATTACACCGGTCGGGCCAGGCCCAACAATGCAGGCGGAAAACCAAGGAAGCGGCACAAGGATTGCATCTGCGCCGCTCGGGCAGGCAGCACAAATCAGTTTGTGTCAACCGGGCGATGCTGATGCCGATGCTGATGCTGATGCTGATGCTGATGCCAATGCCCGCCCGATGCTGTTGAGGGTGTTGGCTGGCGCGTTGGTGGCTTGGCATTGACAGCTGCTCCTTTGGCGCGTCTCGTCTGCGTCGGCGTCGGCGTCGGCGTCTTGGCTAGGGGTTTTTGGCAAGACGTGCATCTGTTTGCACGTCCCAAAGAGTGCGGCAAGCAAGACAGAGAGGCAAAAGTCCCGAACTCGGACGTTGACTTGCATCTGCGGGCGCACAATGGCCACACCGAGAATAATTCAAGCAAAAAGAAGAAAAAAAAACACATCATGATCGTCATCATAACAATCAGAGCCCGAGCAGGAGCCGGGCCCAGGAGCAGGGGAGCGTTGCCTCTGCCCCGAGCATGTGACAAACAATGGTGCACCACCAGCAACACCAGTACTCGCAGTTTTGGCGGCATGCCACCGCCGCCGTCGCCGCCATCTTTATCGGTACCTGAGGCATGTCCTTTGTTGCTCCGGGGCTGCCTTTTGATTTTGCATTTGTTGAACTTCATATTCCCCGCCAGGGTAATGCAACCGCAATTGTTTTGCGTCTTGGCATGTGCACAGCATTTCAATGGTAGGTAAATGAGTTTTGTTTTGATCCGAATTCGCTCTTGTTATGCAGATGCATTCCTTTAAATAGAACACGAATTGCATAACAGCAGCTGCCCCAATGGAATCTGCAAAAGATTCTAAAGATGTTCGCAGGTGGCTTCGTCTCGCTCCGAACTTATATTCATCAACGAAAAATAACAGAAGCCAGATTCAAATTCATTTTATTTCTTCGCACATCATATGATAATGTGACGCAAACAGAATGTTGCAATTAATAAAGCAATAAAATCCTAGTCAAAGAGTATTTGCAATATCCCATTTCATTAACTTGGAATATTCCGAAAGGACGCAGGTCAAATCCATAAAGAGTGGTTACTCAAGCAAACGCGAATCGATTGATACATTTGATTTTTTTCTCCTCCCCAATACTTCAGCCACTTCACCAACCACTTTTCAGGCCCGAACATTTTGCCAGACTTCTAAGTCAAAATATTTGTATTATTCGTTCGTTTCTTCTGACATACAAACAATAAAATTTAAAAATCAAATGGCAGCGAAAAATCTCGATACAACCACAATGCATATATTAACTAAAAGGCAGAAGCAGTCGTAGAATTAATTAGCTTAAGACATTTCGTGATCAAAGATGCTTCCACAGACAATCGATAATCGAGTAATAAGTGTTTGATCTGACTGAGTTGTTAAATGCTTAATGATCTAAACACTCTATACAAAACGCATTCTCATGAAATAACCAAATGAATTCGTGGGAAACCCAAAACCCTGTCCAAAAATCCTTCGTAGAAATTGCCAATCCTTTCAATTGCTTACATAATGTGCCCACATTAACGAACCCTAATCGAAATCGAAAAAGATTTATAAAAAAAACACAGAAAATAAAGATTTCGGGTGATATAACAATATAACAATGAGCCCAGTTGACAAACTCGCGTATTTACAATAACAAATTCCACAAGTTTGTCGAGCATTAGTTGCCTGACAAATGATCAGTGAGTGTAAAGTTCCCTTACCCTCGGACAATCGACAAACGCGTTAAGGTGAGAACAATCAATCCAGCACGTTCTAACGATTTACATGTCAACTTGACAGACAGTCTGACGAGCAGACCTCGGAGCTGAGAACGGCCTGACCATCGGAGACTGGCGCTATAGATGCGTACATATATATAATGTGCTGGCACATCGTGTGTGTCCAGGTGTCCCTAACGAGTTTCACTTTCATTTGTCAGTGGCGTTTGACACCTTGTTGTACAGACACTGCAAGTTGCGATAGCAATCGAAGGGCAGGCCGTACCGTGGCATGCCCAGCCACAATGTGAGTCGCTCTCAGTGCTGAGTACACACAGTTGTGTCGGCTTTGAAAGTCTTATGTGCCCCCATTCCTGCGGCTCTTCCTGCGCCCTCTGCTGTGCCTCATCCAAAATTTGATTGTGCTCGCGTGATAATTATGCACGGCAACTTATGGGGCAATCGCATCGCAAGCTTCTGAACTGCGTCTGCTATCGGCCGATGACAATCGCTCTTATTGTATCCGTTTCCCACCACTCACACTTTTGTATGAATTGCGTCTTGGGAAATGCCCGTGCCTCTGCTCCCCAGCCCCATCCGCCGTGCCAGCGAGCAATCTGCCAGACAGCCATCCAGCTGCGTGGCAGACCGAGCGGCTGGCACTAAATTTGATGGTTAACTACACTCGACGTTGCTGCTATTTAACCTTTTGTGCGACGCTTATCGAAGCTCTAACGAAACCCTTCCCCACCCCTTTCGCAGCGGCGATCACCGATTGCCCCACGTGCGTTTTGTTTGCCCCGGGCTTGTCCCTGTTTTCACTGATTCTGGGTATACACACATATGTATGTTAATTCGTGCCAAGTGTTCAGATAATATGCGAGTAAATGCGAGTCTCTTTGTATAAGCGATGTCGCTTTAAAGGGTAAACTTGCTAAAGCCGATCATAATATGTCGATCAAGCTGAAAGGTTAGTGTTCATCGCATCGCATGTATTATTGAAAATGTTTGGACGGCAATTCGGCAACCTCAAGTAGAATATGCAGAATCACAAACTAAGTCAGCAAATAGCAGACATATAAAAAAATGAAAGCTTTTTATCGGAAAGCAAAGCATTTTTTATTTTTTTCGTATTTACTTGAATTTAAATGGTTATATCTTTTACCGAATTCTCATTGAAACATTTAAAAAATGTTTTGAGTTTTTATGATTTAAAACCAATGAAGGAAACGTTTCTTTTTGTACTCTTTTTATAGAAAAATAATAGAAAACCTCCTAATTTTATTTCCATGCACTTCAAAGTTTAAAACAAAATGATTCCATGATTTGCAAAAGCAATGTGTTACAATTGTTCTATACTTGGAATGTTCTTAATTTAAAATTTTTTTTATAAATACCTATTCTTCTCCTCTTTTAAGTGATTTTTGCTCTGATTTAAAATTTAAATCTTGTTCTCGGGACACAGTGTCGATCCGTGATGAATTAATCTTCATGGATTTATCTATCTCTTTCAGAGACTCTGCTGGGTAGGCCATGAGCTAGCTCTCTTTCAGTCTTAACATATTAATTTACACGCACGTTCAACTTTGAAATCCCTCAAAATCAATTAACACAATAATCGAAAATTCCTATAAATTCAATTTCGCTTTGGACAATACATTGATCAAACAACTAACCCAGTTTTGGCAACTACAACATGGAGGAATATTCCCGTGAACCTTGCCCGTACCGCATTGTGGATGACTCCGGCGGCGCCTTTGCCATGGGCTCCATTGGCGGCGGGATCTTTCAGGCACTCAAGGGATTTAGAAATGCGCCACAGGGCCTGAGCCGTCGCCTCATGGGCAGCATGATGGCCGTGAAGGCGCGCTCGCCCGTGATAGCTGGCAATTTTGCTGCCTGGGGCGGCATGTTCAGCACCATCGACTGCACCCTGGTGCATTTCAGGCAGAAGGAGGACCCGTGGAACTCGATCATCAGTGGCGCGGCCACTGGGGGCATTCTGGCGGCTCGCAATGGGCTCGCCTCCATGGCTGGCAGTGCCATCATCGGGGGCATATTACTCTCGCTGATTGAGGGCGTCGGAATACTCCTAACCCGCATCTCTGCCGAACAATTCCGCAACCCGGCACCACCAATAGAACCGCAAGATGGCAGTGTTAGTATAATCGAGTCCGATTCATCGAAGGGATTCGGTTTTGGTTCTGGAACAGCGAATGTTAATTCCTAAATTCAATATGTTGACAGTTGCTTAATTTGGCCTTTTAATTATACACATGTGGCCGAACTTTACCAAAATTTCTTTTATAGTTACCACAAAATACGTACTGATGACCAGTGTTGGCTGATGAACAGTAACTGTAGGAGCTTATGACCTTTAAAGCCTAATCCTATTATCAAAAAAAATTAAACAGCTCCATGGTTTTTATTCATCGAGATATTTACTGATATATGGCAAGCACTGCTCTCCCTTACTTAAATCTCTCGTCGAGAATTTTCTAAAACAGGGAGAAAACTTAGCGTCGTCTGTAGTTGAAACAGAGCTTTTCGTGGTGGTATTAACTATACGTCTCCCTGGGAAGAAATAACAGTCTGTCCAATATTTATATCTGGGATAGCAAACAATTTCAATTTCAATTTTATGATAATTCTTGAATATTCTGAAATTGGCAAATAAACAATTAGCTTGTAACTCTGAAATAGACAGTAATTATGCAAAGGACTAGCCAGTTCAACAGGTAATTAACTGGAGGCACACACACACACACACACACACACATTGACACGCGTCGGCAGCAACAGGCTGTGTGCCACATTGGCAAATGTTTACCTGTTGGTGTCGCCGTGTTTACCTGTCGCTCCGCAGGAGAGCCGCAGAGCCTGCGCCTGCGCCGGCGCATAGAGTCAAGTGGCCAGCAGTGGTGGGTGTGGTGTGTCCTTTTACAACCTGCGGACTCGAGATGACCACAGTTGCGAGATGCGAGCCGATGAGCGAGGCTAATAATGATCGCAGCGCGGCGGCTACTGTCCACGTGTTGGCCTCAGGCTCGGTCTGCGTTCCCGCTCCGTTTCCGTCTCAGGTACACACAGCGAGTCACAGTTTTCCCAGGGGCTGTGCAAAAAACCAATAGCGAGGATTTCCCTCACATATGGGCAGCGCTGGGAAAAAGTCGTCTTTGCCAACCCAGTTATAAAATCGCTCTTTATGATAATGCTGCTAATATCGAGGGACGAGACATCGACGTCGACGGCGACGGCGACGTCGACGTCGCCGCCAGGAAATACCACATGGAAATTTTTGAATAGCCTGCAGACAGCTTGGTGCCTGGCGACTGTGGGAAGATCCTATAGCACGAACCAAGGCCCAGAACCCAACGAGCCCAACATATGCAACTGTGACTCGTGTGTTTTTTCGATTCCTGCTCGTTTTCTATCCAAGCGCCGGTCTTCGCGTAACGTGTGCGATTCTTGCCTTGAGAAATCCCTTGGACATGGCACACGGAACATGAACCCGGCGCTACGGGAAAAGCACAAAGCAAATTTACCGTAGAAATTCACATTATCATGTGGCACAACAACAGCAACCGATCGCACCTACGCTTGGTACGTGCTCTGGCGAGTTCCTCAACACGGATTCTCACACATGTCCCCGTTCCACGTCCCACGTCCAGCACATGCCCTCCGCCGTGCCGCGACCCGCTTGTTTTCCCAATTATCTCAGCATACGTTGCCCAAAAGGTAGAGGCGCTTCAATTTGTTCAGCGAGGCTCTGCTGGAGTTCACGTTGGCTGGAAATCTTTTGGCCTGGCCCATGGAACCAGGCTGAGAAGTCGAAGGTATCGCAGAGGTGCCAGCAAGCAAACAGGGCAAGCATTTAATATTCCATATCTGGATTTTACTTATACCTAATTCAAAACATAAATAATGGCAAAAATGTAAAGTATATTCTACTTTTATTTATATCTACACAACAATGAATCTTTTTGTTTCATTTGAACATTTCATCTTATAAAACAGTATTTTCTTATTTAAATCTAGGACACAGAACGGCGATTAATTTGGCAATTGAGAGTGTTACTGCGCTCCTAATATATGGAGAAAACATCACCAACATCGAACTAGTTTATATATAATATAGCTTTCTTTCAGTAAAAATTAATTGTTTGTGTGCAAACTGTAAACTATAAATAAATCTCGCCAGTTTTCTAAATTTCTGCAAGGGCAATTAATAATAATAATAATAAAAAATAACTGTTTTTATATTAAGTTTACTGTTATTCAAATTTGCAATCGACAAATAAATTTTTATATCAATTTTAATAGAAGAAATTGGAAATTAATTTAAAAAGAAAATAATATTTAATTATTACGAATTAATTTAGTTTGGCTGCATTATCAACTTAAAGATAAAACTTAGTCGCTCAAGATGCTCTAAATTAAAATCGGTTGTATTTTGATAAAGTAAGAGCACTCTTCTAATCAGAGAAAGGTTTTTGTGAAAAGTATTGCAATACGAAAGTTCGAGAAGTTTTCTTAAGAACTTCTAACATTGAGGATACTTTAAAATCAATCGAGGCCAGGGAGGAAATATAAGCTCTCTAGACCTAAAACTCGATTAGTCGGGATCTGTTGGGTCGCGCCGCGATGCACATACCCTGTTCTCACACCTACAGCAACGCCTGGCGGGCAGGCAGGACAGATGCCGGGCACATGTTTATCTAGCAAACAAAACACCTAGAGGAGAACAACACATGACGCTGGAACAGGGATAGGTAATGGGTTTGCAACTGCGCCTGGGACTGGGACTGTGAAATGGAATTGATTTTTGCATGCTGCGCCCGCATGGCGCTAAATGCCAGCCATTTGGCTTGGACAAAGGCTAGAAATTGTTTTGGTTGTATTCTTTTGTTTTTAGTTTTAGCATAGATTGTTTTGAGAGATTGCAGATAGTCGGCCAGCGAGAAGTTGTGGATGGGAGGGCCCGCAGCAAGCCTTGGCACATGTCAATGTCAAACATTGAACCGCATTCGAAACGAACGATGCGCATTAAAGGAATTTCGCCGACTTGATGGCACCTTTCGATGTGGCGTGCATTAGAATTGTTTGTGTTTGCATTTATCCGCATTTCGTATGCTCGAGAGTCGGCGCCAAATATCTCATGCATATATGACACACATTTCGCTTGGAGATCCGTGGCATCTGCAGGCGGAATGCATTGATTACGAGCATTCGCGATTGTAGGCTCTTAGAATATCTAAGATGCTTAGCGCATAAATTAGCCGACTCCTCCCCAACAGCCGGTCAGTGGAAGTTCAAGGTGTGCTCGCCTGATCCGATCGCTCCGATGCTTTTCGCAATGGCGACTACTGTACACATCGCCTGAGCACGAGGTGGCCCTGAAATAGGTGCAATGCACCCCGACGGCGATATCTCTTCTGTTTGGCTTCGATTTGCGGGTACTTGGCTGTAGCAGGCGGTGGGCGGTGGGTGGTGGGCGGTGGACGGTGGGCGGCGTGGGTAGTACCCGTATCGCAATAGTTTTGCGGCGCAATGACTTATCGTGACAAAAAACGCGTCCACATGGCGATCTCGCATTTGCATATCGCATATAACGCCGACACTCGTTTCTCAATTTTCGACTGCCGCTTCATATGCATGCAATGTGCGATCCAAAGTTAATTTACAATTTTGGCTGATGAAACCGATGAAATCATCTTCCTTTCTTTCGGGCCACTCAAAGATGGAACTGCGCCCGCTTGACCTTAGCCCAATATTTACAACACTCATTTGTGGGCCAGTTCCATTGAACTCATCAATATAACATCATTTTGGTTCGATATCAAGAAAATGCAAATCTCCCGCCGTCGCTTCAGGTGTGAAAGATGCAAACCCAAACGATTTCTTGGAAATCGAGGGTCCAATGCCGAAAGATTGTCTGGGTTTTTTTTTGGTAATGGCAGTGAATCTCTTTTATTTGGGGTGGATTCAAATAGTACGAAGGTAAGCTTAAAAAAGTTGAAGAGCTTCATTGAAGTAAGTACAAAAAATGGTAAGAACTATAAAGTTATATATATCAGGCGTAAAAAAATTCAAGGAATACTTATAATCACATGCCACTATTAAAGAAAAGGCAAAAATTAATTTACGCCTCTCAATTCGCTTGCTTAAGAAAAGCTAAGAAAAGCAAATAATTTAATGTAAATTACTTTTGATTAAAAGCGAACTTAGGTGGCATTCCCTGTCGCCGCTTGGCTCCTTTGCATTCGATTTGAAAGACGAAGTTGAATAACCGATTGCAATCACAGCTGAAAGTCGCAATTCATCTTGCGAGTTCCACTTTCCTAAATATATTTGCCCAAGACAATCCGTTGATGCCTTCCCATTGCTCATCACGCACACTTTGTCTCTAGTCACAATAGGGCCTCCAATCTGCAGTCGCGCCATGTACCTGATACTGGATATTGGATACACCGTATGCCAGTCTCTGGCAGCGAGCGCGAATCCGTTACAAACTCGTGAACCGGCTGCCACAAGACGCAGCTCCTGCTCTGGGAGAGTTGGGGAAAAGTTCGTGACATGGCATCAACAGTTTGTCATTAAACATTTCGACAATAATTTGCTTTGTGCTCGTATTTATATGCACACTTAAATGTATTTTTTTTTATTATTTTTTATTCGCATCTTCTAAGCTGACTTCCCGAATTGTAACCGTAGACAGCGGCAGGGGCAGGGACGGGGAGTCAGTTGAAATTGTTATGGCAGGTAATTTACATAAAAGATAAGTGGCATACGAAGAGTACCAAGAGTCGGAGCACTACTTACAATTCTGATTAGCCAGAGACCTGTCTATTGTAGTGCGAGCAATGGAAAGACTCGCCACGAAATGCGCCTTTTGTTATTGTAAATACACTTTGTGACTTTTTGGCTTTTGTCTGTCATAGTTTTGTGCAACTGGAGCTGCTGTCCAGACTTCCTGAAGGTATTAAAAAAATTAAACTACAAAATATATATAGCTAGGGCATACAAATTGAATATTTAGCTACTTGTTGCTGTATATCAATTGTTATGGAAATGAGTTAAGCTCAGGTTGCGCATACGACGTGTGTGCACATAACATGTGTGAACTCTTGACAGCTCCCCACTGCCCCCCCCACGCCCCCATCTCGCTCCGGCTCTAGTCCATAGACAATGGACGCTGCTGCTGATCTGTGGCCAGTGGCAGACAGGCGAACAGTCAGCCTGGCAGTCGGGCCCTGACCCGCTTAGTTAGCGTTATCTGCATCGCTCAGACGCTGCGCCAATAAAACAAATTAAAGTCAACAATTGACGGCAGTTAGGACCTGAAGCTACTCGCCTTGAATGCCGCCAAGCAGCAACGGAACCGAAACCGAAACCGGAGCCGAAACGAACTACTCAACTGGGTCTCTCTTAGGGGCCCCTGATACTCTCGTACTGCCGTGCTATGGGTCTGTGTCTTATCAGCGACCTCATCGATTCGGCGGTGGGTGCTTGGGCGGGGGCCACCCCGCACCGCATTTGGCAATAATATTTCGTTGCCGCAATTGTTTGCCTGCGCTTGAAAAGTCGCATTTGCATTCGCGTTTTGCTGCCTGACAGTGAATAATTTGCCATTTGAGTTCGTTTTGCGTTCGCTCGCCGCGTCCATTTGCCGTCTAATTCGCTTTAATGACTTTGAAAAGCGCAAATCAAAACGCTTGCAGCCCTTGCCGCACCAAAATTGCAGATAGCAAGCAGAGAAAAACAAGGTACTTAAAGCGCGCTAATAGGCGGAAAAGTGTTTAAAGACATCATAAAAGAGATGTAACAGATAAATCTGATATAACAATAATATATACATATTGAAACCTTTTATTTTTACTTACTCCCGCCGATATTTATAATGCTCGAATCTTATTAAACCAGACAAAATAAAAAGAGTTGATGTACACAATTTCTAAATGTTAATTTTATCTACATATTCGATTCGATTTTTTAGAGTTTGTTTTCTTTACTGTTTTAGCGGTTCAAGCGGCGCACGAGAACTTTAATGTAAACTTATGTGCATAAAAATTATCACCTAATGTGTTGAATAATATATTATATTAAATTGCATTGTACACATGTAAATACCAACAGTATATAAATGAAAAAAATATTAAAAATATAAGCTCGTTTCCAGCTTAAGCTGGAATTCTTTTAAGCCCAACTCGCGCATATTTGAATGCTCGATGAGTCTTATTTCAAGGTGACTGAAAGTGTAGCCAAAAATGATAATAAAAGTTTCAGGTCTATTGCTTTAATGGGGCAGAGGCGGAGAAGAAGAAAATCAATAAATATTTTTACCTTTCGTTTTCTAATCTGAGTTAAAACATTTAATTGTTATGTAATTATATATGAAATTTGTTGTTTTAGGGGAATTATTTTCTTTTAACAAGTAGCTGAGTTAAAACAGTTTTATTGTAATCTTTAGCCTCTATCCCAACCGTGAGGCGTTTAAAAGGAAAATGAATACAATTAGAAGCACTTGACGAATCTCAAGTGGGCACTTCAGGCCAGCTACTGTTACCGATAGTAGTTGACTCAGTTATCAATATACACATATAGCTCGTCACATACACACACACACACGCACACACACACACACACGCACACAGAACGCGCGCGCGCTTCTGTTGTACGCATTCTTATCAAAAATGTATAAAGAAATTTCCATCGATCGACTTTAGTGTGTACCCATATGAGCGGGTGGCACCTCCGTCGGACCCCCTTCGGCCCCACACAACTGGGATGCGGGAGAGTACGTATGTGTGTGTGGGTGTGGGTGTGCGTGCGAGGTATTTGGGATACGCAGGCATCCAGCTACACACGCTTCATGTTTGCCTGAAACTTTTGGCATTCTTATCATTTCCCAAGAGAGGCGTGTGAAAATCGATGCCAGTGGAAAAAACAACAAAACGCTGCCACGCCCTCTGCCAGACGTGGGCGGAAAGGATGCAAATGCTGGAGGAACAGCAGCTGGCAGCAGGCGCAACAGTTGTGCTTAGGAAAATCTAAGGGAGAGCAGGCCAGACCGCAGAGAGAGAGCGAGAGAGAGAGAGCGAGAGAGAGGGCGAACGGACAGCAGCTGAAAATGCGGAAATCCCGGAGCGGCTGCCGCTCTGCGCTGCGCCCCTGTTCGCCGGTCCACGTGAGCCGCAAGTTTGTCGCGCCGTTGTGTGCGTGACTTGTAGGCGTGTTGCCGCGCCAACTGCGGATGCTGCCACTGCACCACACAACCACCCCCCGGTGGCTGGTCGCGGGACGCTGCGCGGCTCTTTGGTTGCCTGTTCGCCTAAACTGCGTGTCGCTGTGATAATGTGTGCTAGTTGTGTGCGAGTGTGCGTCGTGCCTGCGACTAACATCCCCAATCAGACACACTAGCACACACACACACACACGGCCTGCTGGGGCCGCTGCGCGCCCAATACATTTGAGAAGTAAAATCTACGCCATGTCGCGCACTTGAGCCCAATCTCTCTCGATGCGCGCACATCTGCATGCACAATTTATGTATGTTGTACGGCGCTCTGTAGATATTTTAAATCCCTTAAACTTGCTTCGAGGCGGCAACAACAACACGGCGTGCCAAATGGGATTATCCGGACAATGGCTGCTCGAAAGGCGGCTCCGCGGCGGGCGGGAGGCGTGGCTCAAGTGAGCCCAACTCCAAAAAATCCACCACTCAACCAACGGGTCGCGAGCCTGTGGCACGTTGCGCGTTGCGCGTTTCGCAGCTCTGCCGGCGCCGCTGACGGCGATGCCGCGTTGCACGCACACAACGAAAAATGTTGAATTTTGGCGCCTTCGTCGACCAGGCGAGCAGCAAACGCAGCGCGCGGATCTCAACTGCGTTTCAGCTGTTGCCATGACAACAGCAGCAGCAGCACTTGCTCTCCTTCTCTATCTCTCATTCTCGCTGCTTCTGCGGCTCTCTGCTACCCCCAATGTCCCGTGCTCTGTGTGTATCTGCTTTTAGCTGGCATGCGTCCTTGCCACGTTTTTGGCTCAAGGACTCAGCAATCGCTGCTCGTGCCAATTTCACAACTGGCGCAAATGCCGCATGTCCTGGCCTTGTTTCCCAGTGCCCTTCCTTTATCCTGGCCACTTACTTTTGCCCAGTTGCGAAATATTTTTGTTGCCACACATTGGAATGTTGCCGCCGGAACGTTACGTGCCACACATTGCTGTTCGCCTGTGCCAAAGGATGCTTTTTGCGTTTGATTTCAGGGACGAATATAATGATTGATGGCAGCGGTTGCTATGGCAAAAATGTGACGGGCACAAAGAGAGGCAGAGAGAGGCAAAGTGTGGCATGCAACAGCTGAGTTTATCACAACAGTGGAGAGAGAACGAGCGAATGTGAAAACTGCGTCATCTCTGTGGCCATAGAAATTAGGAATGAGCCCAAACAGCTGACTCAGATAATACTGAACTCCTGGTAAAAAATCAAAGGCAAGAAATTTAATGTTAACTGCAATCAAAAATTTAACGCTAATTCCAAATTTTAAAATTGCTATTTGATATATATTTCTTATTTTACGTTAATAAATATTTGAATTATATTTGTGATTAATATTCAAATAAATAAGTGGAAAAAATATTTTAAATGGGTTAATAATAGAAAAGTGAAGTCTGTTTTAAATATTAAAGAAATTTTCGTTACTAAATATCCTTAGGTAAAGTATTTACTATTTTTGAACTTTGTTTACCTAATAAAAAAAGGTTTTTATAGTGTAGTTTTTGTATACTTACTTTGGGGTCATAAAAATCATTATTCTCAATGATTGAAACAACTAAACTTTTATATTTATAATTGGGCCTAATATATACTCCCTGCCTTCAGCCTAAAAATCAAAAGCTGACTGCTTAGCTGCTTAACAGCAAATAATAATAATTGCAATTTATGCGTCAAGTTGCGAACACAAAACCAACTTAAATTGCATTTAGACAACAGATTGCACCCCCGCCCCCAGCCCCGCCTTTCTGGGCATGCGCAGAAGTAATAAGAAAAACCACATTAAATGAAAATAAAAATGTTGAACCAAAATAAACCCCTGCCGCCCGGCTCCTGGCTGGCTGCCACACTCGTTGATAGCGTTCCATTAAAAATATGGAATTAGACGTTAAATTTGGCAGAGGCAAAGGTCAAAGGTGCAGCCAGCCACTGGCCAAGCAGCCGGCCAGTTGGTGGAACCAGCGTCCTGCCTGCCGCAGCAGCCGCAACATGTGGCAAGCAAGCGGGCCTTGGCTGTTGTCGTTGTTGTTGTTGTTGCTGCTGCTGCTGTTGTTGGGTGGGTGGGCGCATTGGTCCACTCCTCGCAACCAGACGATCGCTGCACGTTTTGCTCATTTTACTAACGTGATAATAAAGTGCAAATAATATGCCTCAGTTGCAGTTGCAGTTGCAGCCAAAGACAATTGTTGCAACAACTGCAACTTGGCCGCTGATCAGCGCGCTGTGATAGCCACGGCAGCGGCAGCGGCAGCGGCTGCGGCTGTTGCAAGCTTTCCGCAATCGATGCAACAACATCAACAAAAGCAACAACAAAAACAGGGAATTATCGCTGATGGAAATGCACCTGACGCTTGATTTGTTGCTGTTGCTGTTGTTGCTGTTGCTGGCACTTGCACGACTTTTTGGCCGGGATACTGCGGGTAACTGTGGCTGGGGCGTTGGTTCGACGTTCTAACGCACTTGGCCCAAACACACAGCTCCACGCCGGCCCCTTTTCGGGCCCGGCCAACACTTTGGCCGCGGGCGCAGCGGCATTTGAACAATCCGCGCACCGAACACAAGTCGCAGCCTCGTTATGTGCCAATTACTTGGCAAACAATTTTTACCTTTAGCCTCAAGTTCAAATTTCAAAATCAAAATCAGCAGAGCTGGCCGCAGAGGCAGCGGCGGCAGCAAACCTGGCCGCGGTAATTGGGCTGCCCGGGCAGGTTTTCCCATGGGTAACCTGTTGCGACTTCCACTTGAGCCCCACAGCCACAACAACGGTAATCACTCACTCAAACAGCCGATGCTCCACCCGTCCCCCTCGCGCTTTACCTCGCCTTCTCTATCGCCGTCTCCGTCTGTCCTTGTGGCATCTTGGCAAGGTGTTGCAGCTATGGCGTTCGCATAGGGACACGAACTTCAAATCAAAGCCAAGTTAAGTGCCAGTTGCGGCTGCCTCTTTGCGATTACCAAACGGCCCACCACCACCTTCCCACCCCCCTTGCCACCCCCCTCGGAGTGTTAGCTGTCCCAAAACTATAAAAGGGCCCAAGACTCGCAGATTTGCATGTGGCCTTTTTGGTATGCAGCCAAATTATAGAGCGAACCGCCAACTGACTAGAGGCCCGGCCTGGGCCATATAAATACTCGGTCATAGATCGTTTGGGGCTTCGCCGTGGCTGCTTTTGGCTGCCGTGCAGCCTTGACAGCAGCTTCCACGGGTCAATCTGGTCGGTCGATCTGCTGCACTGGGTCGCCCCATCAAAGCCACAGACAACTTAATTGACCTTCTGCCGTTGTGCAACGTGTGGAATGTGATTTATGCCCCAGACTTCGGGCCGATCGCAATGCGAAAGATCCCCTTGAATTTCATTGATAATTTATTGAATCCATAATACAAATTTAACTGTTTCTCTGGAAGTTCAGATCATTTTTATTGATATTGAAGTAGTTTAATTATTTTCAAAACAAGAAATGAAGTTAAACAAATTTAAACTCAATATTATTTTCATTTACTTAAAACATATATTACAGATCAATTAAACTATTTAATTATCATTGCCGAAAACGAAGTTTAAAATAATTATTTCTCTTAATTTGAAGACAATCTCTAATAATAATCTAATGAGAATAATAAGAATGTACTTAAAATATTATTGTTCTTTATGTAATTCAGTACAGGGAAATTCATTTCTACAAGAATTGATGAAAGGAATAATCCTAACGAAAAGAAATATATTTTGTTAATGATAATAATAAATAATTTAAAAAAATATTTAACTTTCTTTTGTTAATAAATTATGAAAAAAATCGAATAGCCCAAATTGTAGTTTGTTATTTGGTCTATCAACTCTATCATTATTGCGTTTCATTTACAATGGAAACCTATAAGATAAAATATGCAGAACTTTTTTTAATTTCGTGGTTTCTTTTTTGCTTTGAAGTGAAATGCGATTCCATTCATGGAAAGAGCTCGTTTTGCAATTCCATGGAAACAGAGATCAACTGCCCCCGCAGTACACAGAAAAGGAACACATTTGATGGCATAATATTTTTGCAGACGCGACTCGACTCTTGACTTTTGGATGGCTGCCGCCCACAAATTAGCTGGCCAATAAAATTGGCAATTAGCTAAACATTTGTACGCACTGCAAATGCGTTGTTGTTGTTGTTGTATTTGTTATTGTTGTTGCAGTTGCAGTTGCTGTTGCTGTTGATGGCCAAAACGTGAGCGAGGCGTGAGCCATAAATACGATTGCAAATGGCAGCAATTAACGCCGCCTTAGCATGCGAGTGCGAGCCCGAACCCGAACCCGAAACCGATCCACAGAGAGAAATACTTTTAGCCTAGCTCCTTCCTAGCCGCCCCCTTCCGCGCCCCCTGGCGTTGCTCCCCCGTGCAGATTCGCAGTTCAGCGGCCGTTTTCATAAACATAAAAAGCCAATTTCAATAACATTTTCGCAACTGCAACATGAGGCGGCACAGCGGCAACAGCAGCGGCCTGCAATATGTTGCTGGCAACACAGCAACAGTTGCAACAAATTTGTTGATGCCCACCGATTGCCGTTGTTGTTGTTGTGCTCTTATCTAGAATATCGTTTATTGAAACATTGATTGCCCTTGTGAAAATCACTTTCGAATGGTTCAACAACTTTGCAGGCGTCGGCTGCCTGTTGTTGTCGCTGTTGCTGTTGCTGTCGCTGTTGCTGTTGCTGTTGTCGTTGTTGCTGCTGTTGCTTGCTGTCCACATTTGCATTTTCTCCCTCTCGTGTTGCTGAGACACTTGTTTAGGCTTTAGTTGTTGCTTTCGTTGGGGTCGTCGCCTATTGCTCAGTTAGCTTCCTTTTGCCACTTCGATAATTGAAATTTGATGTTACTTGCGCCTAGGTGTGTGTGTGTTGTGTGTGTGTAATTTGTGATCTGTAGCGAGTGTAAATTGCGTTTGCAAATGCATAACTTGTCATTTACAGAGAGTAAATTGATTTTAATAATTTCAACTAATTAAATCTATGCATAGATTATGAGGAAAACAAATATAATATAACACAAAGAAATCTAAAATTTGTTTCGAAGGAAGATTTTATTGCTGTGAATATTCCTGTAAATTTAGGTATGAACTTTGACCAGACAGTGGAGCCACCTTTAAGTTCTAATAAAAAAGTGTTAAATAGTAATATTAAAATCAGTTGAATCAGGAAAGTATTCATAATAGATTTTAGATTATAAGTGAAAGCGAACCCGCAACTCCAACATATTTGAAATTATTAACGGGACCTTAAACCAAACCAAATTCAAATATACGATTATTTCAAATGACATTATTGATAATTAATATATATAATATTTTATTTATTTTATTTGATCGATATGTTGGTATGGCTAAACACAGTTAGAGGTCTCAATGGGATGGGCTAATGCTGAATGGAATGATTGACAGTTGTTCATGCACTCATTGGCCCATTCCAGTTCACAGCTTAATCACATGCTGTACAGCAATTGTAACACCTACAGTGGAGCTGGCTTCAGGTACACAAAGCGATTGACAACCAAAACTGTCAACGCATTTGAAAATCAGTTGACTGAGTGCCGGGGCACGCCCCGCTGTTAGTTGTTGTTATTATTGTTGTTGTTGTCGCCGCCGGTGGCAATGGCGACCGACACTTGGCCCCCAGCTACAAGTCGCATAATGAAAATGTCAACTACGCTGCCTGCCCGGCGCAAAGTCCACTTGGAGAGTCAGGCGAGCCAGGCAGGCAAATAAATAAAATACACAAGCTAGCTGGCACCGATCGATGTATACCCTTTACAAGACTTTGCCAAACATAAGATTAAATAATTCATAAAAATATTGTTATAACGATTGGCCTTAAAATATATTAAAGTAAAAAAGCATATTCTTTATTGTAAAATATGATATTTCATATAATAATAACAGTAATATCAATATTAAAAGCAATGTTATTTTTTTAAAAATATTTTCTGCATTTACAATCTCTCTCTGGATATAAGAAGTAAAATGTGAGAATAATGAAATTGACATTAAAAAATGTTAAACTACAAAGCTCAAAATTCTCATTCCACAACATTTGATCTCTGAGATAAATACTATATTTCAATAAAAACCATATAAAACCACTTGTAACCCTTGATTATGGCAAACAATTTCAATTGGCAACATCTAAAAAAAGGAATTTCTCCTCTGTCGGGACTAGATTTGATTGTCAAAAATTAATAAAAGACTATGAGCCAATTATATTGTTGAAAATATTCGAGCTATGTAACTAGAATGCAATTAAAGGCATGATATGGAATTCATTTGTTGGCCAAGGTGTTACCACCTGAGCTCAAAGCCGTGAAAGGCCTTCGGCAAGTGTATAGATAAAAGAGACAAAAGTTCAGTGCGCCGTTGCAGCAACTGTAACGCAAATATCACGCGTGATTCATCGGCGACAACAGCAACGGCAACAACAACAACAACAAATGCAGCAGCGGCAGCAGCAACAATGGCTGCAGAAAACTCCCACACACGCACACACATATGCAAATGCTGCTGTTGTTGCTGCTGTTGCTGCTGCTGCTGTTGCCGTTAGACGAGGCTCATTTCAGCGCGTTTTTATGCTTGTTAGAGCAACGCCCGCGTCGGTTTGAAATTGGGTGGGGATCGAAATTGGGGAGGGATCGGAGCGATGTCGGGAAACTGTAGGTCTGCACTTTTCTTATTTATTAAGCGCACAAAGTCGTAATTATGCAAAGCGACAAGAGTTTATGGGCCAACGATTGTTGCTGCTGCTGTTGTCGCTGTTGCCGTTGCTGTTGCTGTTGTCGCTGCTCGCTGATGAGTTGCTGTTGGTATTTGTTGCTGTTACGACACACTGCGACACTTTTAATGCCTGTTGCTTACACAATTTTGTAAATTTAATTGCCAAAAAACAAAACGCCAAAACAAAAACAAAACCAAAAACAATAGCAAACAAATTGAATGTACTTGAACCGCGGCCAATCGATGTAATCGATAACAAAAAGTGCAAACAAAATAAATGAAAAAAACACAGCAGCAACAACACAAATTTTGGCATTCAATTCGATGACAATAAGTCGCAATAAGTCGCTGATTTTGTCGTTTGGTGTCTGCGATAAGCCAGATTCAGAATCTCTGTCAGCTATTGGCCAATTCTCAGCTAACATTGCCCTTAACAATAGGGTATAGTAGGTCTTTCAGGCTGTTTGGCTTCGTCAAATAAGTGCATTAGTTAAATTTGACAACTCTTAAATTGATTTCTATATAAGGTGTTTAATCAATTGCCAAAATACTGCCGATCTGAATCCGGTGCTTAAGACATTAAAATATTTTATTGCAAATTCTGTTTAAAGCCAATTAATAAAATTTAACTTTTTATTTTGAGATTTTTAAAATCCAATATATTGTACAATCAAAAAATAACTTCTTTTTATTCTGGATGTACAGACTTATTTTGTACAAACGAATTATTTTATTTGCCACATTTCCATTAGGATTATCACTTGAAAACCTCATCAAAATTGGGTAAATCAGTTGCACTTTTAAGATATAATTTGCTTCCACCGAACCAGTACGAATGTGGAATTTGAATATTTTCGAACTCATTATCCGAACTTAAACCAGTTTTCCATAAAATCAACCGAACCTTAACTCGAACCGAACCAACTTTTTATGTTTGGGTGCAACTTACAGCCTTCAATTTCGACACTAATAATTTGTATTGCCTGATCACAGACGCAGTGTTAATTACAATTATTTAAGATCTAACCTTTATTGAAACTTAACAACATCAAAAAATACGATTTGATTTCTCAAAAATTAAAATGAAAGAGTTTCCTTGTTCAAAAGAAATTAAAATACAGGTTCAGGAACCGAAATTTAAGGCTAAGAACTCTTTCGAACATAAAGCGAAGCAACGACAATATTTGTTTGGGTTTGCAGCCATGTAGAGTATTTCAGCTGCGGTGTGAGGATTTTTAAGCGGCTGACTTTTTAGGGTGCCGCCAACGTTGCCACGCTCTACAAGCTAAGATCGCAGCTCGATGTGACCCGCTTTCTGGGCCCGGGCCCCTATGGCTCAGCAAAGGGCTAGGGCTGACAGTAGCAGCAGCAGCAGCAGCAGCAGCAGCAGCAGCAGCGATGGCGACGACGACAATTTGGCAATCATTTGCATATCGATGCAATGATCATTGGGGCTCAGGAGGGAACGTGTTGGCATTTTGCATATGCTGCCTACATAATAAGCGCAGATTGTGAGATTTATCGCGGGGCGAAGATATTTCAACTTAATTACAATTGGATTGCATGTGAAATTGCTTGTTGATTGTTTTTCCCGTCTTTCGTTGACGTCTTCTGCGGCGTTGTTGTTGTAGTTGCTATTGTTGTTGTCTATATCTTGTTTACTTTAACAAATTCGACGCATAATTTTCCCAAGCAAATGTTGAGTTCAATGTTTTTTTGTGTTTTCCAAATGTATTTTGTCTACAAAATCCTTGAAATGAGTCAATAGTCTTTGATTGCCACATACTCGCTGCCAGACTCATCTCCTCCTCCACTCACCCCAAGCGCGGCTCATTTACAAATTGCTCAAATTCTTCCGCAAAAAAATAAGGGAAAAAAGTTTCGTTTTCTTTTTGTTGAATTTATCGCGCTGTCAGACGCGTCTTATTATTCCTATAGGCTATAGGCCTATTGCCCAAGTCAACGCACTTTGCGTTGGACCTCATGAATTTTACTACAATTGCCGCTTTACGCACTTTTGCGGGCTGGCGACGCTACGCATTGTCCATAGAATCAAAATCGAATCGATTCATGTGAAGTTTGCTGATTCCTATGCAAAGCAATTCATGTGACGAGTTATACGCACAACAACGAGTGCTAAAATGACTTGCTAAAAAGAGTGAGGAACGAATGATAACGTGTACGTACATTATTTCCCTTTAGTAGTTAGTTTTTTTAAAAAAGGATTCTGAAAATATTTTAAAAAACCGTTTATGGAATCCAAAGCACTGCTTGTTTCATAAAATGGTTGCACTGCTTGGAATGTTACTGCTTTACTAGCAATTACTTAGGGACTGCTTTGCATTGTGTAATGCTTTGCATGACCCACGTGAATATTAAAACATTTTTATAAAATTTATTAGTTAAATCAAAAGGACGTCCATCACAAATCTACAAAATTAAATTTATAATTTAATGAATAGAGTTTAATTTAAATGTACAGTCTGCAAAGAGCAACTAAATGTTGCCAACCATACGGTCGACCACACGCTACTAGTTCCAGTTCACTCAGTTCGGTTCCAGAGCACCGAGATAACATTGGCATAACAGAAGACTAACATTTAAATTGGAACTTAATTATATTTCTACCGCAATATCACGCAGCCCGCACAAAAAACAGATGCTTTGGTTATGTTTATTATATTATAAATGTACAAGATACATGGATTGCGTTTGGCAACGCGTGTTCAACAAATAACATTCCGCCGTTAACAGGGCAATACGAAAATTCGACATCAGCTGGGCTAAACTCACCACACGCCCTAACATGTCTCACAGGGTGTAACTTTTTCCCTCTAATTACATATACTCAGTCGCCACAAAATACTTTTCGTTAGAACGCGTTGGCGGACGGTTTGGGGCCAACGAGATTCGCTGTCGGTGTAAAATAATTCCAAATTAAATTCGCCATTTAACAGCAATGGGCAATTTAGACGACGACGGCGCCACCTTCGAGGCGAGCTATGCAAACAGCAATACAAAGATTTCCACTCCAATCAGCAATGGCCACACTCCCACTCACACGTTTGAGGAGAGCGACGATCGGAAGCTGGAGGAGCAGCTGGAACAGGAGCACGAGGAGCAGACAGAGGAGCAGCTGCTGCTAAACAAACGACTTAAGTTCTCGGCACCGGCCTACACCGAAATTCGGACGCGTTCTGGAGGGCTTAATTTGAAGGTGAGCTAAGTGCGAAAGGCAATAAAAGCAACAACACAGCAGGGCGAGGCAAATTCAAAGAAATTAATTTTATTCTGCTTTTGCTTTTGCTTATGTTGCTGCTTCTAGCTCTCCGCGTGCCGGCGCTTCGCTTTGTGTGTGTATGCGTGCGTAAAAGAGAGACATAAAAGCGGGCGCGTGTGTGAAGAGAGCGAAGTGTAAAGTTTGTGAGTGTGTGTGTCTAGTCAGCTGCTGTGGGTTGATGGGGGAAGGTGGCGCCGACTGCAATTTGGGTCACTTGCACTGGCGTCATTTCTAGGTCAGCCCCCAGCTGTTGGCCCCGTTAGAAGCCTTCACTCTGACAAATGCACTGCCCGTCGCTCTACTCTTTTGCTGTGCTCTTCGTCTCGTCTCGTTTGTTTTGGCGCCGATTCCTGGCACGTGTTTCGCTCTGCCAGCGGGGACAACTGTCCTGGCCTGACCCCTGACATGTTTGTTTACGCCTCGCCCTCTCACTCGGCGCCCATATGGGCTGAGGCAGTCGTCATTCCGCGGCCTTCTTATCAGCTTATACTCATCGTACGCAAGAGTTTTACGTAAAGCTTTTGAAAATGCGCCAGATTGCCATTGGGCGTTGTGGGTGTGATTCATGCGTCTAATGGTTATGAGCCCCGAATCACTTATTTTTATTATTAACTTTATTTCCGTTTATTTTTCATAAGGCGTTGATTTGTTGTCGAAGTTTTTACTTTGTAGTTCAATAGAGAGAGAGAGATAAAGAGGGAGAGTGAATTGATAAGAATCGCGAATAAGTTTGTCGCATGTTGTGGGATTTTTAGCGTAATATAAATTCTTTTCTTTTCGACGGGCAATTATCGTTTTGCTTGAAATAATATTTTACATATTTTATTGACTGAAATCGGTGTATGCCGGAAATATATATATCACAATACATATTTATATATTGACTAACCACAATGGAGTTGCAGGGGACGCAGAAAGTCGGGTCTGCCGACTAAACAGGCAGTTATCTCTGCGTTAATATTCTTATGTAGCATATATAGAACTGACTCATCAACGCAGATCCCAAATGAAGTTGCCTAGAAAACTGCTGAATATTTTACCTCAATATTGTACTACCACTAAGAGAGGACCTTGAATAACACGAGTAAACTTCGTTTATCCAGTTTCAGAGGGAATTGTATTTTTGCCTCGGTCATCGCCGATATAATATATAAATATTCTCGTTCAGCACGTCGAGCTAAGTTGATATTTGTTTGTCTGTCTGTCATAATTTAATAGATAGATCCGGTCTAACTATTGTTGGTAATATTAAATAAATTTAATTTAAATAATAACTAAATTGATTGTACTTGCGCCCATAAAACAATACGCTCCCGTTATTTAATTAATTAATGAAATAATTAATAAGGAAAAGTTAAAATGATAAGTAAACTTAAAATTCCAGCACACATTATAGACTCGTGTCTGGCTGGGCTGTGTACTTTTTATCAGATAGCTCTAATTTTCAACATTTACTGTCCGCTCAACCTGAAAATCATTATCTACATTAGTTCGTTCTACTGGGGCTTTGCAATCAGTTAATATGTGTAGTTATTTATTTAGCGCGGCTTCAATTCTATGTTTCAACGGAGAACAACCGAAGTTTACATACACTACTCAGTTACACCCATTTATATTTACCTATTCATGTTCGGTGTTTTGGAAACTGCAGTTGCGTGTGGAATTGGAAGCCGCTTCTCGTATTAATTCGGTTGGAAATAAATTTTGTAAACAAGACAAATGACAATAAACACGACATATTGTCGTCGGGGCCGTGTTATTGTTATACGATTGAGTTACATTTATTTAAATACTAGCAGCATTATCCGGCTTTGCACGGTTGTTGATAAAAAAAAGTGAAAAAGCCTTGATCTGTCGATACGAAGAAGCAAATATTCGATTCTTATCAATCAATTAAAATAAACTTGATCTGCGTTTGATAATGCTGACCAAGAATACCCATGCAGTTTATGGGGTGTTGCCTCACAGGGTATAGGAATGTTTATATAAGCATCACATTTCCCTCATCAGCAGTGATAATGCCAATCATAACAAGAGCCGAGCAGTTTAATGATCTGCTTTGTAGATGACACCCGGAGAATAAATTCATATATTCATATTCTACCTTAATTTGTATTTATTGAATAACTTCACGCACTGCTCAACGTGCATGGCGTGTTGTGCAAAGCTCCACATACATCGCTCCACAGATATTTACATGCATTTGTAGATATGTAAGCGTGTTTTTATGGCTTCCATTCAGGCAGGTTGGGATGGCCCTCTGCATGTGCGCGAACGAGAGGGCAAGTTGAACGCAGTTTTTGTATTCTGGTAGTTTAACGTTAATTGGGTGATTGACGGCACCACAACAGCAACTACACCAACAGTGTGTGTGTGTGTCTGGTCGAGGTGTGCCAAATGAGCGACAGATACTGTGAAATCATTTTCGGTGCAGGTCATGCGCTGATTGCTAAAAGGTCTCCCAAAAGCTTGCTGGCAGTTAACGCACCTTTCACTTGTTTTGAGCTTCGAAATCGCAATCGAGATCGCCTCTACTAGTCGTACACTCCCGCCTCGAGCACTCTTGCCAAAATGTAATTGGAGTACTTACCATGCACTTAAATACAGAAGTGAGAAATACCTCAATTCAGCAGAATAAATTAAATACACTAAACCCCTATTAGGGAGATGACAACCTCTGAATAAAATGTTGTTCTTGCTCCACTTGGAGTCTGTGTGCATGGGGGCCGTATGCGAGTTCCTCTGAGCCAGCTTTCGGCGTAGATTAATGAGTTCCTAACACATGCTGACTGCCAGTTGCGATTAGTTCGATAGCAGATGATAAGGAACTGTCGCAGCGATAACGCGCGCTCTGATGTGAATACATGTGAAGCAATCAATCAAACGTAACTCCCATCTTATCTGTATTTATGGCCACAGGGGACCAGCGATGGCAGCTACCATCCGGCCAAACAGCTGGAGGCCGATGGCGGCCACGCCACAAGGGCCGGCAGGAGGTGCGAGAAGTTTAAGCCAAGTCAGGCGGAAGGCGTTTTATCGGCGGAGAAGGAGCACTACCAGAAGACGTCCTTCGAGGATGTGCCGCTGCACACGGCCTGCCTGACCTATCTGGGCTTCTACCTGCTCATGATTCTGGGCTACATCAACCAGCTGCTCTTTGTGCCCAAGGTGGCCACGGAGAAGGGCCGCGAGGGCTACGTGGCCCTGTACGACGCCTTCGAGAGCTTCTACTCCCGTTATGTGTACCGGCGAGTGCGCGACTGCTGGAACCGGCCCATTTGCAGCGTGCCGGGCGACGAGCTGATCCTGAAGGATCGCGTGACCGACGACTACGGCTGGAGCTTCAGATTCACGGGCACCGAGACGCGCTGCCTGAACCTGGGCTCCTACAACTACCTCGGCTTTGCCGCCGCCACGGGCGCCTGCGCCGATGACTCCGAGCAGCGGGCGCGCGACCTGGGCCTGGCCTATTGCAGCTCCCGCTGCGAACTGGGCAACACGCAGCTGCACAACGATCTGGAGCGGCTGACGGCACGCTACTGTGGCGTGGAGGACGCCATTGTCTTTGGCATGGGCTTCGCCACGAACGCGCTCAACTTGCCCTCGCTGCTGGGCCCCAACTGCTTGGTGGTGAGCGATGAGAAGAACCACGCCTCCATAATTCTGGGCCTGCGCCTTTCGGGCGCGACGACGCGCGTCTTCAAGCACAACAACATGCGGGATCTGGAGCGTGTGCTGCGCAACGGCGTCTGCTACGGCAACCCGAAGAACGGCGGCAAGCCCTGGAACAAGATCATGATCCTGGTCGAGGGCATCTTCAGCATGGAGGGCTCTATCGTGCGCCTGCCCGAGATAATTGCCCTGAAGAAGAAGTACAAGGCGTACCTCTATCTGGACGAGGCGCACAGCATTGGCTCCATGGGACCCACTGGACGTGGCGTTGTCGAGTACTTCCATGCCGATCCGAGGGACGTGGACATCCTAATGGGCACGTTTACCAAAAGCTTCGGCAGCGCCGGCGGCTACATTGCGGGCTCCAAGGTAATCGTAGCTTATCCGCGGATTCCCCTGGCATCGCATTAATTTCCGGCTTGTTGTTTGCCACAGAAACTGATTGACTTCTTGCGCACAAACAGCCACGCCCATTGCTACGCCAGCTCCATCTCGCCGCCCATTGTGCAGCAGATCCACACCTCGATGAGCATCATAATGGGCGAGGACGGCACCGACACGGGTCGCAATAAGGTGCAGCAGCTGGCCCGGAATACGCGCTACTTCCGCAGGCGCTTGGCTCAGATGGGCGTCATTACGTATGGCCACGAGGATTCGCCGGTGGTGCCCATGTTGGTCTATCTCTTCTCTAAGATTGGGTGAGCTGGGGCGGCTTGGACAATTCGGACAGAGCTAACTTTGCTAACTTTCGTTTATGTTCTTTTTTCGTAGCGCCGTTATACGCACGCTGACCACGCGCCATATTGCCGTTGTGGGCGCTGGCTTCCCGGCCACGCCCATCATGGAGGGCCGCATTCGCTTCTGTCTGTCGGCTGCGCACACCAAGGAGCAGCTGGACTACGCGCTGGACGTCATCGACGATGTGAGCGACAACTTGGGCCTGAAGTATTCGCGCAAGCCACGCGATCCCAATCCCATTGAGTACTAGGCTCGCAGGCACACACGCGCTTTACACACACACACACACACACACATACACGTGTAGAACTTTAAGCAGAAAGTTGTCCTCAGTTTTGGAACCAGCCCAAAGCACAAACTGCACTCGGCACAGGACGCATTTGAGGCGCCAGCTCGAGTCGTTCATCATTATATAGTAAAGCTAATTGTTTTAGCCATGTTGTTGTGGCTTTGACCAATCCCCAAGGGACTGCCCAAACATGTAAAAAGAAGTGAATGAAACAGCACTACAACAACATGCGTAGCTTTATTATGATTGTAATAATTGTAACAATATTGATAACTATTGTGTATTTAGCATTTAACCCTTCTTCGTAGTTGTTATTGTATTTTATAATCTTTCAACGTCTTCAGCTGCTGCATATATATAAGTGTATGTACACATATACGTATACATATATATATATATTAAGTTTAATTAAATGAAACATGTATTATGATCATCAGGTTTATCGGTTATACAAATGCGTATACTTTAAGCTGGGTCGATTGACCGATTTCTTTACGTTTACAGCTAGTTTACAAGCAAGCAAGTCAAAATCACCTCGCTTTCACAGAATTCAATGCTAAATCTAACAAAATGTAAAATAAAAGTAAGAAAAACATAAAAATGTAAGCATAACTTATATGTATGTGTATGCGTATGAATTAAACATTTCACTTTTCTATTAAAAATAAAAATAATGAAAACTTCGAGCTTTACATTCATATAGCTTATCGCTAATTGAGCGTTTGATTTTATTTAGGGACTAAATACTAATAATCTATATATTTTATGTGAAACTCAACAAGGTATTAATTACAATTGTGGTAAGCTTAATATACAAATCCTTGGAATTTTAACGACAAACCTATAAAATCAAAATTTTTGAAAAATTCAATGTTTTTCTGAAAAGACACCTTTCAATATGACATTTAGCATATTGTATTTAAC
This sequence comes from Drosophila robusta, assembly GCA_035043565.1. Taxonomy (NCBI): domain Eukaryota; kingdom Metazoa; phylum Arthropoda; class Insecta; order Diptera; family Drosophilidae; genus Drosophila; species Drosophila robusta. The sequence goes on along the minus strand of JAWNMW010000583.1, from coordinate 1,023,768 downwards.
CTTTATAAGTTGATGAACTATTTGCAGATAACAAATTTTTGTATTTATTTATTTATAAGCTAGCTGAAAGCTTAAGCTCTCACCATAACTAGAATAATTCTGCAATACAAATGTCAATTCCAAAAATTTCGAATTCAAACCATAATGATGTCAAAGCAGTTTTCGCAATTGTAACAAGGGAGTTGTGCAGTTTTCAACTGCTTTCAGCATATGCGAGATTACTTCAAGAAGAGAATTATTGCAAGCAGTGTGTACAGCAGTTGTCCACAAGCAGAAAACCGACACATTGGTTGGTTAAGGTAGGGTTAATGTCTATACCCTGTATGCGTCGGTAGGATATGTATGTGGGGTTGTGTGAACATCAGAAATCAGACATAAAAGACAAGTAAAATCAATACTTGAAAAGGAGCGAATTGAATTGAATATATATAATAATAAACATCCAGCTAAATGAATATTTTGCTGACGTGTTCGACAACTTTGAACATTAATGGAAAAATCAAAGTGTTTTTTACATAAACTTAAATTATCTAATTAAGTAGGCGTTGCATTAATATTATTTAAAATAATATTAAGACTTGCTTAAAATATGTATTATTTGCACAATTTCCTCTTCATCTTTAGCTTGCGAGTTGGTTGTCGGTTGATGGGCGTTATTGAGGTTATCCTGTATGGTTACGGATTCTACTATCTGGTTAATAAATATGGTATCATTAATATTTTTTATATAATTGAAATGATTTTAAATGATTCTGCAATGCTCTAGGCTTCGGTGAAATGTTGGAATCCATGATAACAATCACTCTGGGCACCTCCTCTGTGCTGTCTGTCCTAATGTTGGTTTCCACGCTGCAGGATCATGTGAGCATGAACACCTAACATTCATGTCCTGCTCAATCTATTCGCAACGTGTGTTTTTAGGAATCGTCGGGCATTATGTTCACATATCTAATGTGGGGCGTATTCACGACTATTTTCCTAGCTGTCTTTTACTTGATGTCATATAAAGTATCGGGAAATATATCACTAGGCCTATTCATACTCCTATTTGTGGGCACAACATGTGAGTTACTTTCGGTAAAATTGTACTGTGTTGTTTATTTTTACAGTGATCAAGTGTTATAGCATGCTGGTGGTATTATCTTTCCTGCACATGATGGTAAGTTCCGATAGTGAAGATTCGAGCTAAGAGAGATTTGAATCTGCTGCTATATGTGGTAAAATGTGTTAACATGTAAAATTCTCTGTGAAAATGTGAATTATACAGCTAAATTTAAAACTATCTTATCTGATTGATTGACTAAACCCATTTTCGAAGATCTTTGTGAAAATTCAAAATTTAATTTTAAAAAACTTACTGCTATGTTCCACCATTTCATTAACACTTATTCTATTATAAGTTCGTTTTTACAAATCTGAAAGACAAATCGCAAAAGAAAGTGTGAATAAATTGTTTAAATAAGTAAATAGAAAGGCAAATGCATTAAAAAAAAATATATATATATAATATACTGGTCCAATACGGCTGCTTGAATGAAAAAGATCTTATAAAATAGACAGTTATAAGACTGAGACTGGTGGCTAAGCTTGTCGGTTTCATGAAGATTATTTATATGTTTCACATTTCGTGTTGAAATGAATCTACTCTATACAAGGGTATCAGATGCAGTATGCAAGCAGTTGTAAAGTGATTTACATTAACCTAAGCAGTTCCGCATGGCAAAGCAGTGCAGTACAAAAGCCCGCAAACTTTGTAAAAAGGTAACTTTATAAAATGTGTTAAAGATAACAAATCGAAACAACTTTTAACATGGATGAAAAAATATACATCTATATCTATATATATATATATATATAAAAAATTTGTTTGACTTAATAATTTATTTTTTTTTAGATATATCAACGAATTCAAAAATATTTACTATTAAAAATATGGTAGAAATAGTAAGAAACAAAGATAACGTTTAGGTGAAAACTAAAGGCCAGTTCTGTTCAGGTTTTTATTCAATCCGTTACCAAATTTCTTGTAAAGTAAATTTAAAATTACTTTATTGCCTTAAATACAGTGCTTTAATTGTACAAAGTCACCCCAAAGCTTCTTTTCGACAACTTTCGTTATATTTAGAAACGCCAAGTAAGCTGAAAAATACTTTTTAAGGAGACATCGTAAACAAAATTATTTTCAAAGATCTTTAAAATACCAACATGCACGAATGCCGATTTTAATTTTTATTTTTTTGTTAGAATTTGCATATTTCTAATTTTTCACCGACTACACCTACACAAAATGCAATTGGGATTTAAAAATATTTGTCATTTTGTGGCAATTGATTGTAGTACAGGAGGGGGGGGGGGGGGGGGGCTTAACAAATTTTTAATTAACAGTAACTCAAGAACGTCTGGCTCTTGACCATTATATCAGATAAATTCCGACTGTAATTGTCATTGATTTCAAGATTCCAAAAGGGCGACAATGTTCCGAGTGTTGTTGCAAAGAAATTACTTTCAATTTTATTGCACATGCAATATTTATGGAGTTGTTGCATGTGTGCAGCATCTAAAATGCGGATGCGGGCAAGACACTTGCCACAATTTCAATGGCATTTGTCCTTCGAGGGGTAAAGGGCAGCTCTGATACGACTAAGACACCAGCCGGAAATATTCGTTAAATATTTTTGTATTTAAAAATCGATTTTAAAGTAATTTCTGTCCTGTGTGTGGTTTGGCTATAGTCAAAATGGAAAATCTACCTATATATGTGTACGTACAGGATATCTATATATGTGTGTGTGCGATATGGGCTGCTGGGCGTGGCCCTGTGCTGCTGCATTTCTGGTGTGAGTAATTGACTACGTGCGTATAAACTTTGTGCTGGCATTTTACCGAGCGCCGAGTGCCCGGCGAGTGCAACTGGCCTTGAGTATGAGTGTGTGTGTGTGTGTGTGTGTGTGTGTGTGTGTGTGTGTGTGTGTGTGTGTGTGTGTGTGTGGCTATCATAAATATGCACTATGTTGGCCATTTGTCATGGCTTTTTGCTCAGCCCAAAGTAGTTCTGGCCTAGCCGCAACAAAACTGCTGCAACTCGTGATCGGTCTGCAGCGCTCTTTAATAGAGATTGATAAGGATAAGCAGCGAGATACTTAATGTATCCCATGGATGCACAATCACAGTATCGACTCTTCTTTCAAAGCGGCAATCGATAGGGCAAAGTAAACAAAGCAGACATTTCTATAAAATGTACCTTAACAGAAAGATTTGTCTAGTCACCAAGTTCAACAAAGAAAAGGTAGAAAAAACTTATAGCTGCTATGAAAAGTATGCGCACACAAGTTGACTACAGCTACTTACAGCAGAGAACGCTTGCAGGATTATGAAAGAGCAAATGCTTTAAAAATAAGATATATTAAGGCTGGACCATGCCCAATACGCTCTCCTACTGGCAGCTTGCCTTCAACTTGTTCGACTGCTTTTGATACTTGATTGCTGTGGCAGCTTTCGGCTTTTGAGTAAGTTGTCGATGTTGTTGTTGTTGTTGTTGCTGCTGTTGTTGGTGCATCGTTGCGCGAAAAGCTCAGCAAATACAATTTTAATGTTTCCGTTTACTTGCGAGAAAATATGTATGCACGAGTTTTCTGCTAGTTTTCTTGCAACTTTTGCTTCTTGCCGCCGACGCCGCACACATTCGAGTATTGGTTACAGAAAAACCTGCCACGGATTTCGTTTATGGCAGCAGGCAAAAAAAACCAGAGGAAGTTGCATTTTGTGTCCATAATCTGATAAAATGTTGCAAGGTTTTTTTATTTATTTTTTTACTTTAACAAAATTAAATCACAGCGAGGTAAGGAGGGAGGGAGAGAGAGAGAGAAGGGAAGAGAGAGAGTTGTAGTAAATCCGATTTGTGTACATTTGAAGCATGCAAAAGCGCGTCAGCTTGTGGATTATGTGCATACTTTTGGGAGTCAGAGTGGCCAGCTATGGCAGCAATTTTGATGATGTTGCAACAACCACAACAGCAACAACAGACACTAATTAAAGACATCAGCGCTGGGGGTTCGGGGCTCAAAATAATTGCATGCATATTTTAGACATATTTCAGAGAGGAATTAGCCCTGACCACGCCCGGGAAACAATAATCATAAATGTTAACAAGACGCCCACAAAACTTAATGATGCCAAACAAAAGGCGCAGCAGCATAGACAGGACATTACTGCCTACAATGTGTGTGCGCGTGGGTGTGTGTGTGTGTGTGTGCGTGCATGTCCTTGGGTGTGACAGGTGTTAAGGTGTCGCCTGTCGGTTGCCTCCGTCTGAGTCTGGCTCTGTGTGTGGCATTAATTAGAAAACTGTGGTTGCCTTTTCTCAATGAAATATTTGGCAGCAAATTTAATTTGCGGTTATTTTGTTGGGCCTCAGGCGTAAGGACAAAGCAGCAAGGACTCGAATTTAAATTTGGTACTGAAAATCAAATCTCGACACGCCTTGATTAAATTTGCCTTGGCCCAGAGACGCATCGACTTTGATGGATTGACGAAATTGTGGGGCACACAACACTGAGGTGCAAAAGTGTATGTACAGCGTTCTTTACTTACGAATCTAGCCCACCCCCCACCCCCGGCACCCACACACAACAAAAGTCAAACACATGGCCAACCTTTGGACACACTTGCCAGCGCGCTCGGAGCGCCGGGAACGCGTGCCCGACGACGAATGACTGATTGTCCTGGAAGCTGGGTGCTAGCCCAACTTTGAGCCGGATAACCATCCATAAATGCAAGCGAGCATCCAGACTGAGAAAGAGAGGGAGCGGGGGCGAGAGAGAGAGAGAGCGAGCGACACGTTCGAGCAGGCACATGAAAAATTGTTTCCGTTGCCCTCGAATCTTATTATAAAACATGTGCTTAAGTAATAGCATCCAAGTGAAGTGTTTGACTTGACGCCTCGTGTCATGTAACAGATTGCCCATGTGCCATGAAAGGGTGAAGATTAATTTGATGCCAGATTGATGCAAGTGGAGCAATAACCATTAGAAACCGACATACTTACGCACCACATCGCAATCAAAGAGCTCAGAGTAGCTGCTGAACTCCGTACATGACATTGAGCCAGAGATTGAACTTGTCGGGAAGTCGGAAGTCACGGTTGTCCACTTTACTTTCCACCTTATTGAACCCAGGTTTTCGTTCGAACCTTGGATTGGCGAATTTTAAAATTTGACAGGAAAAATATACTATTTATTATTAATAAGACGATGGAATTAACGGTTATCTTCGGGAAGCCGAAGACTAAATACCCTTGAGGACATTTAGAACAGATGTGCTATATATCTGTAGTTTGCAGTTCAAATTTAAAGGTTCCCTAACACTAAACGCAAATCAAAGTAGTATTATTTCATTTTAAAATGCCTTTATTTCAAAAAAAAAACCGACAAATATTGATTTCTAGTTTCGGTTTATTCTGCTTAAAGATTCAAAAGATTAAATATGCGAAATCCGATGAATCAATGTTTAAATTAGTAGAAGGTTTTGGAATTGCATTTTTAAGCCGCTCCTGTATGAGAAGCGCATAGAGAAGATCAAATTAAGGGCCTGCAGAGCTTCAATGTCGAATAAAGGACTTAATCCTTGAATGCAATAATTGAAGCTTAAAAGCCTCTCAACCCATTTACATTTTCACAAAATGCACAAAACTCGATGTAGAACACTCCCAGATAAAATTGCAAAATTAACTTACGAATAATCTGAGCTAATTGGATTTCTAATGCAACAGTCGCACAGATGCGACCCTAATTGAATTAAATTAGTTTCTATGCGGCAGTGTAATAAATATATTTTTACTTAAATATCTGTATTTATGTGCGCATTTAATTTAATAGTCGGCGTATTGATGACACTGGCGCATGTCACGGGGCGTATGCGTAATGTGATTATTAATTAAATGAGCGGCCGGCGAGCGTTCAGTTTGGGCTCTTAAATGGGGCGATACTTAATCGAATTAACTGGCCGCAGCACAACAGCCGGGATGCCCACACACACACACACACACGCACACACACATATACACAGACAGGAAAACAATGGGCCTTGCCTAATGACAAGGACAATGCGTGAGGTGGGAACTGTGGGGTGGACAGCGGCTGATAGTCAACCTAACTTGGTCAACGGAAGTAAACAAATCAAATAAGATTTATTATGTGACACGCATAAAATAAGGACAATCGCTGCTGCAGGGTGGTGGGGGGACACTGCTGGACCCAACCAGGACAATGAGCCGTGACCCCAGTCTATTAAATCAATTGAGTGTAAGATGGCACGCACGAGACTTGGCAACAGCCCTGACCGGGCCGGCAACGAAAATGCTGCCTAATTAAGTTGCCTCATTAGGCACACGCCCCACCCTGCGCTGGCCACGCCCCGAGGCGTTGAGTACATCGTTTGGCATAGTTAGGGCAAAAATTTGTTATCAATCAAATGCCGTCGGCTGTCGGTTGTCGGCAGTTGGTCCGCTCTGCTGGCCAGCTTATTGGGCCAATTATGTGCAAGTGCTTAGCGCATTGGCTGCTAATTAGCCGCCGGCTAACGTGGCTAACGTGGCATGCAGCGGCAGCGGCAGCGGCAGCGTGCAGCGTGGAGTGCAGCTCTGCGGCTAGCGCCAATTGAGTTGGCAATCGAATGCCCAGCGGGCTACGGCCGACGCGTCTCTCTGACCTGTTTTGGCCATTTCCGTGCAGCTGCCGCCAATGGCGCAACATGCGCCACAGACGCGCATTGATGCAGCTGCCACCTGCCAGGCGGCGCCTCCATAAAGTGGCCAACAACAGGCCTAACGGGCGTCTATGATAATGTTGATGGTTGTTAATAGCATTTGGGGCAAATGTGCCAGACCGACAATTGGGCGCAGTTACGCAAAGGGTGCCCCGAAAGGGCGACACATGCAGCAAGCTGCATGCTGCATGCTGCATGTTGCCCGCTGCCTGGTGCGTGATGCGGCATCTGTTGCCTTTAGCTGCTGAATCTTCAAATGTCACAGAGCAAGAAATGCTAAATCATAAAATAAGCATGGAAATTTATTTTTTGCAGCTGAGGAGACAGCATCAAGTTGCAGGAGGTTTTTTTTGAGTGAGAGGCAAACGGGGCAGAGCTACAGCTGGAGGATGGTGCATGTATGAGAGATATGTGCATCTGGTAGCGACAACTGCCGGAAGTAATAGCAACATAATCGATTTGATGCTGCCACTGCTGCAGTTTACGGCCGGATGCCGCTGGGTGAGGGGGAGTAAGACTGAAAGGATGCGGATGCGGATGCGGATGAGGATGCAACCCTCGGCAGGAAGTCATTTTGAACAGTCGCAGAGAGCTGTGCATGATAGCACAGACTTGGCAAAGCTTACAAATTGAAATCTTAACACAAACGGAATTTCTTAGTTTGCTACGATAAGACGAAGAAAAAGAATGCGCTTATGTCGATAGTGGAATCTATGCCTTTAAAATTTGGTGCTCAAGATAAAATAACTTAATTCGCTAACTCTTGGAATTCCTATTATTGCACAGAAACCACTTTATGCATTATATAGTTGCAACAAATGTTGCGTCAATGTTTCTGACCTAATGAAAGAGACAACTTTGATTCTATTAAACATTCACAGATGTCCGTACAGTGAAGGCTCTACTGAACGGACTGATTTCTTACAAATCTCAATGTAAAATCTTTTCTACCGGGTATAACCGGTAGCGCAATACTCGTCCAAATATATGCAGAAACAAGTTTGAAATATGAATCCAAGAGTTTATCTAGTAAAATTTTAGTCTGTCAACAAGTTAAATACTTTAATTTTTAAGCCTCTATCAACCTGTTAACTTTGTTAACTTTGGTAACGAGTATAATATATATATATACTCGTATAATATATCATAAACATTTTGAAATTGGAACTCTTACAGGTTGGCCAGGCCATGTTCGTGGGTACATGTTCCTATTTTGTAGGGTTACTTGGTTAAGCTTTCCTTTTCCAGTTTTCCAATTCTTCAGCCCTTCTTTTCTCTGGCGTTCGTCTGCGCATCACCTAAAGCTGCAATTTGTCATAAATAATGCAAGCAAATATGTAATTTACAACCTAGACAAATCAGACTCAAAGTTGTCTAGACTTTTGGGACCACATCTGTTGGCAGCGTCATTTGCCAAAGTTTATGTAACCCGCAGGCAAGAGCTGCCCCCAAACCCCTTGTCGTCCGCAAAGTCCAACAACATCAACTGACACAAATCCAACCGAGTTAAAAGTTAAACAAAACTGCATTGCCTTGCATAGCTCTCCTCTTTCTTTCTCCTCTCTGTTTTAAGATGACAGCCACGTGGAACAGAAGAAAACAAATATTACAATAATGTTTATCTGAGGGTGCGTGAACTAGAAAGTACCCTATATTTTTGGGAGCTTGATAAAATTAAATTGAAAGTAATTTTCTGTATTGCTTAATTTTAAATAAATATAAAATTCAATTGAAAATAGTTGTAAAAAATGCATCAAAATTATTAATTGTCCAGGCTTAAATAAAGTCTTGACAATAATCCGATATAGCGAATGTCAATTCAATGATTTACGACAGATATGCAGTCTAAGATACCCTTTTTGAGCCGTTTTCCAGGTTGTAGGGCATAAAAAAATAAATGGTAAATTGCAGCAAACTGTTGTCAGCTGTTTTAGCTCGTTTGTTGTTGGTATTGTAGTTGTTGTTGTCGTGTCATTATTTGCCATAATACCCGCGACGTTGTCGTCATCAGTTTTGTCGCATTTTCGTCGAGCACAAAAATCATATTTTATATGCCAAGGCAATGTGAGCGACCCACTTGGTTGGGCTGGGCTTGGGCCAGAGCACCTGCAACGCCTTGGGGCACCCTCCGGCGGCAGGAGATTCCTTTGCCGTTGGAGCATTAACACAAATTCGCTCACCTGCTGCGCTGTCGTCTGCCGTCTGCCGTCTGCCGTCTGCTATCTGCCGCTTTGTGCCCCGTTGGCACTTTTACATTTTAACATAATCATAAATTTTTATGCGGCGCGCCGTCTGCAAGCAATGTTTCTAGTCGGTCAGCCCCACCACTCGCTCCCCATTGCTAGTTTCGATAGTTGCGCCTTTTGGTTGCCCTGCCCGCACTTGTTGCTCGGCGCGCACTCAACAAATTGTTGTGCGCCCCCGTCCTTTCCTGATTTCGGGCAGCGGCCCCTTTATCGTAAACGTATTTTGCTGCTCAAGTGTTTCCCTTGAGCTGTTTCCGTTTCTAATACATTTTGCGTGCCCGTAGCACGTTCCGTTGGCCAGGCACAGCGTGGCGTATACGTAATGTCTTCATTGTGTATACAACGCTGCAATTTATTGTAAATTTATGCCGCGACCAATCAAAACAACCAGAAGCTGCTCCACCGATTGAAACCCCTTCCCACACCCCTCGCCCTTGCACGTTGCTCGTCTTGAGTTTTGCATCAATGCAAATCCAATTGACATTGCTGCGCGTCAGGCGCGTCCCCTCTCCCCCTTTCCACTACCCTTTCCTCTCCTTTCCCCAGAACCTTCGAATGGCATTGCCTTTTTGTCAATAGTGAAGCGAACACTTGCAGCACATTGTGGCAACAACAAAGGCGACCGATTTTAAACCGCTCGAATCCGATTCGAAACTGTCGCCAACTTGGGATCTCATCCTATTTATTTCTGTTGAAGGGCTCTGCGTAATAAGCTCATTCTGATGATACTCTAAAAATACGGATAAATATGCATTATATATTTATGTAGATGCAAGAGATATCGTTACGTGCAATAAATTTGACAGATAAGGGTAAATCTTGATCATCCTTGCATATCATTAATCTATAATCATATTTGATACAGATCAACTATACTTTTAATTTGCAGAGTCAGCCTTAAACATTTCTTAGTTTTAACTTTAAACCTCCGGCAATAGGTGTCAAAAGAGTTTCAAAAAGGCAACTCTTTATGCATAATAACAAAAGTAAGATCCATAGCTCCATAGCTATTTCAAACGCTCATAACTTTGTCAAATATTAACCGATTTTCACGTCTGATGGCATTTTGTTCATGGTTTATCGTCTAGATTGATTCTGCATTTAAATTATATGCTTTATTGAAAATTAATTTTTTTTCGAATTTTTGGGAAAAAAGCATGTACCCCCCCTTACTCATTTTGGAAAAAATTTTTTTTCAAAATTTAGAATCCGGAATTTCTATTTTTAATCGATTGTGGTGGTCACAATTAGTATAAAAAACAACATTAAAACCGATTCTGAGGGGGTCAAATTTTTTGTCAAAAATCACGCAAAAATTGACAAAAATTTTGACATGTAAAGCTCTCGGATCCATAGCTCCCATATTTCAAACGCCCATAACTTTGTCAAAACTGAACCGATTTTCATGGTTGATGGCATTTTTATCATGTTTTTTCTTATAGATTTATTCTGCATTTAAAATATATTCATTATTGAAAATAAATTTTTTTCGAATTTTTTGGGGAAAAAAGCATGTACCCCCTTACTCATTTTGCAAAAAATTTTTTTTTCAAAATTTAGAATCCGGAATTTCTATTTTTAATCGATTGTGGTGGTCACAATTAGTATAAAAAACAACATTAAAACCGATTCTGAGGGGGTCAAATTTTTTGTCAAAAATCATGCAAAAATTGACAATAATTTTGACATGTAAAGCTCTCGGTTCCATATTTCAAACGCCCATAGCTTTGTCAAAACTGAACCGATTTTCACGTCTGATGGCATTTTGTTCATGCTTTATTGTCTAGATTGATTCTGCATTTAAAATATATGCATTATTGAAAATAAATTGTTTTCGAATTTTTTGGGGTTGACCGGGATATCAAGGTCGCAATAGAAGGACACCAGCACTGCACATACAAAATTTGGTGACTCTAGCTATAAATTTGGTGGGAAATATTTACCTTTTACTTACGATCGTCATGTCATTGATTTGCCAGCTTCCTAGTGGGCGTGGCACAAATAATCTTAATCAAGTTTCAAGTCTCTAGCTTCAATAGCGGCAACAAAATTTCGTTCATAAGGACAGACAGACTGACGGACAGCTAGCAAGACGGACATTGCACAACTTTGTGAACGAGTACAAAAATAGATGAAGAAATGGATGAATATAAAATTGAAATTATGAAATTTTGCACTAAACATTTTGTATATGTTTTTCAAAAAAGAGCTTAGCCAGCAAAAACGTAAGATGATTTTGTTTTTTATGTGTGCGACGCATAAGAAACAAGAGGAAAAAAGAAAGAACATTGCGCATACGCCTCGTTTGTTGCGTGATTTGAGGCCGTATAGCGAGAGAGAAGTGGGCTGTTGCGGCACCACAGCATATTTGCAATTTTAATTGCATAAATATGCAAAAGCCACATAAAAATGCACAAAGGTACTGTGTGGCCCAAAAAGACGAATATAATTTGGTTAACAGGCTGCAACAAAAATAAAGCTCGAGAGCCGTTAAAATGAAAATGAACAAATGAAAAATTTTAATATCTATTTTGCCAAATGGATTCATAATTCACAAGGTACTTAAATACATTTAAGAATAATACAGTTGCATTGAAGCTCATAAAATTTGCAGATGTTGACATGAATATTTGCAAATTAAATCTAAAGGTGTTAAAATGCTTTAAGGCTGTATCTTGTCCGTAAAACCAATAACATTTGCAAGGCATCCGTAAATAATAGTGCAAACACAAAATAGTTATTTATATTATTTGACTGGATTTGACCGAATGCGACTAAGTGCGTCAAGCTTGAATACCCTTGCGATTTAATATTTAAAGAGTATAGGGTCAAAAATAAGGAATGTGTGTTTCTTATTGCAACCGTATTTCGGTTGTGTATTTTGTTTTGAGCGGACCTTGACTAAAAAATACTTTTAACAAACTTGAGTTAAATTTTTTTAAAAATGTGAAAAATGTTACATTTCGTGACTAAACCAAGATTCCTCTTTGCAAGAGTATTTCTTGCCAATATTAATTAAAATCGTTTTGAATTTAACAAGAAAGTTATTCAATTATGTAAATACAATTGCTCTTATTTTCAATTCTGTTCTGATAGCAATGGCTTTAAGAGAACCAAAAATACTACTATGGATATAAATATGTATAAATAAATATTTAAAATGCTTCAAATGTGCTGAGCTTAGGCTCGACTACAAAACTCACAGCGCAGTCCGAATTTTAGACAACTTTTGCAGTGGCCTTTTGCTGCGGTAATTGCCACAAGCGGCTGCTGTTTGTTTTCGTGTTGTTTTTGGTTTCGCCTGGAGAAGGGGTCAGGGGAGTGTGTCTGGTGGGGGGAAGATGGTTTGCGGCGTCAACTTTTATGCAGGCGCGTGGGGGAAAATATTTTGCATTTAATTCAAAAATTCTATAAATTGCGCTGCGTTTATAAATTGTGTTAAAAGTTGTGCCCATTGCCGGCAATTTTCGACAATCGCCATGCGATGCACGTAGCAAGAGCAACAACTGACGCGCTCCTTGTCGCTGATTTCACAGAGGGCCTTGTCGCCCACCCCCACACCCACACCCAGCCCACTGCGATGCCTCAACCTTAAGTATTAGCCATATTGTGTGCTGCAAAACAATTTCAATGCCATTTCTCCAAGTTTAATTGTAGCGCGAGTTGGTTTTCAGTCCAAAAAATGTTTCGACTTGACTCATTATTGCAGCCTTATCTTCTCTTCTTCTTTTTCTAATCACAACTTTTTGGGTCGTGGCGGAATCGGGGTGAATGTGTTTGCTGAACTTGCACACGTATCTCTCTTAAATGTTGTCGCTTTGCATGCTTAAAACGTTTGGCAATTATTTCATTTGCGACTTGGATATAAAATTCCCCAAACCCCCAGCCCTCCTACACCCACTTCAGCTCACGATTGCTGTCGAAAACTTTGGCAAAATGATTTCAAGTGCATTAAATTGGATGCTTTGCAACAAATGCGACTAATTAAAATGTGGGCACGAGAAGGCGTGGCAATGCGGCAACGACAGCGGCAGTGGCATCTTCAAAGTTTTTGCGGCGTGTTGAGTTTTGAATTATGAATCGTGGCTGTTGCCGTTGCTGTTGTCTAGCGTTCAACTGTTGAACGTGAAACTGACCCGCCTGCCCCTCGCCGACGGCCTGCCAGACACCTGGCGAAACTGACTCGACGCGCAGGTAAAGCCTTTGCTTAGACAACCGCAGCCACAGCCACAGCCACTTCCACATCCGCAGCCAATATGGAGGGAGGTGCTTCATTTTGCCTGGATCTCTGAAAGTTGCTGTTAAGCATTTTGCACAATTTGTTTAAATAATTATCCATTTAAGCCAAATTCAAAGCGGCAACATTAAAACTTTTAGTTGCAAACTTCAAATGAATTTACTAACAAAAGCTTCGCCTAGACAATGGGCACCAGGCCAGCAGGGGCTACCGAAAAGCAAACGATCCTAAACGCTAGATGGCAACTGAAACAGCTTCCGGACGATACTTCATGGTGACTTGGCCTTTAAATAGTTCAGCAATAAGTAACAATAGCAGCAACAAAAATATCAGCAGCAACGGCTAAACCAGGCAATAATGGGATATGAATGGGTCAGGGCAGTGGGGCGTGAGAAGAACAGCGGAGTAGAAAAATGAGTTAATACAGTGGTGAAAATTGTCATTGGCTACTGATGAATATAATTGGATTACTACTAATGTTAAAAAAGATAAATATACTATAGTTTAAAAAGTTAAAAGCTGACTGTTTAACTCTAAGTCTAAATGACTTATAAAACTCGCAAGTTTCTATATTTCAATGCAACGTTGACTTAGTTTTAAGTTTAGAATTAAATAACTTTTTAAGTTTGAACTTTTAGTTTTTTATAAATGAGACTATGAAAGCGTAACGTTTGATGTTTAATGCCTACTTTTTGGAGCACAGTCGAATGGGCCACTGTCATACCATACTTGAATATATTTGTTTTAACAATCCTAAAAGTATGTCATTCAATTTTAATATTTTAAATTTATGAATTCTCGAATTTGGGCAATTATGTCCAGTTAATAAAATCATGGAATTTAAAAGCATTTAATGAGCAGTAAAAAAGGTTTAAATTTGAGGGTAACAGTTAAAAGGTAAATGTTGAATGCAGGTGCAGGCATAGCTTGCACAGAATTAAAGTCTTAATTAAATCGATAAATATCGACTTTCAGGTTTTGGGAATACAAAGAGCTAAGGCCTTCAATTTGCACCACCCAAAAAATGAACACGTTGTAGTTCTGCGTTTTGGTATGTATTCACATTTGGATTTTGTATTTCAACCCTAAAAATAGCTTAAACACCGGACTGTTATATCAAAGTTGAAAATGAATTTCTCATAATGCGGGGTGTGGGAGAAGAAGAAGCACATCCGCTGCTTGCAGTGCGCAGCTTTCGGAATGTGTCCTTCTGTTCGTTTGTGTGTTCATATACTCTGTTTACAAAGTAAAAATTAGCATATTGTTTCTGTGCAATGTCTGTATGTTTGAAATACATTTTTCGGCACCATTGTAGATAGAGACTTGAAAAGTGAAATATATACTCGTGTAAATCGGCGTTATATAATGTCTTATGATTTTCTGGGTATGCTTATTTAGACTGTGCCACCAAATTAGGCAGGACCATTAGCGATGATCTCTCATATCATTCTAAACATTTTTCGATATATTCTAAAAATACTTTAAAAGTCATTTCTTGCAGTTACACTAATTACGCAGACTGTGAACAGTGTATTCAGATTAGTCGGTTACACCCGATGACAACAATATACATTGTTGTGCATGTATCTCTCCTACAATTCAAGGGAAAAAATATAATAAATGTTAATTTTAGGGATACTATTATGATTACTTATTTGAACAGTTATATAAAGTATGGGGATGCCGTCAGGTAATATAAAGTCACAGTTCTGTTTAGCTTCGATGTTTTTTTTGCCCCAATCCATTTAGAACGTTTCTCGTGCCAATGTGCGAAACGTTTACTAATTTCCGGCTTCATTACGCTTAAAACCATTAGCAAACTTTTGAAATGAATCCTGTGCGAGCGTCGTTCCCCTTGCCGCTGTCGCTGATACAGCGGGCATCTTTATTTCATTAGCAGCAAAAACTCTCAACTCGACTCGCGACTTTTGGCGCCACACAACCGCCCCCCACCCTCTGCCCACTTGATCTATGTATTGACATAGAAAGTTGTGTAGACGGGTCGTGTCCTCTTTGGCTTTTAGTCGTATCGAGTACATTTAACTGAAGAGCCTCAGAGGGGCTTACGCGAATCGAGGGCCAGATACTTGGTGAGCTTCCCATGGGTAGGTAAGTGCTGTTTAATCAAACATGCCGAGATTGTCTAATCTGGCGGGGTAATGGGCGCCGCGTGCAGTTTCAAACTTATAATTAGTGTTGCATACTTTTCGGCAGGGCCCGCAAAAACCGCCCAAAACTCAATTGAAAACTGTCCAAATGCGAATCTAAATACACTTGACGGCGATTTATGCTGCAAACGTGCCACAGATGCAGCAGTAGCAGTAGAATAGCAGCAACGCCATCAGCAGCAGCAGCAGCAGCAGCAGCAAAAGTAGAAAATTTATCACCGCAACGATGCGAATCCGGAACCTTGCCAAACCGCAACATGCCCAGAGCCTGAAGACTGGAGATCCGGAGTGCGGTCAAACATCAGCTGGGCTATCTGGACAGAGGGAGCAAAGTGCAAGTGAAAAATGAAATAACAACTTGCAAAAACTAAAGACGGAAAGCACAAAAATCCAGATGAAATAATGTACAAGTTGTTAAAGACAACAGACTAAGCTGCAGTTGGAGACACAACACTTATAGAGGGCGACGAGAGGGACGTCCTGCTCGAAACGCAAACAACTTGAGTGCGAACTGGTCAATAGTCTGAAATAACAAGAAGACAATAACACTGGCAATAGCTTGTAGCAGTCGAGTGTCCGGGCGGGAGGGACGCGGGAGGGAGGCGGGGGCCGGGGGCGGGGGCGTAACTTGTCTCAAACTGTGTTGGCTCACTTGGCGCGTGGTCAAGTGTGTGACAGCAAGCGCAACTTCTTCAACAGTCAGTTCTTAATTAATTTTTATGAATTGCATGAAATTTTCACAGCAAGTTCATTTTTCGGCAAGTGTTTGTCAAGGGCCACCAAGAGCTAACAGAACAATAGCCAGCACTCGACTGGAGTAGCAATTGCCAAGATGATGATAAAGTGTATGGCCGCTCCAGGGAGATGCATTTAAATAGCCTGCACTGGGAGATTTAATGCCACTGCTGAAGGAAACAAATTGAGAGTGCGGCAACTGGGAATTGCATTATGCGAAACACTCTTTTCGGGTACTCAAACAACCCAAATTCCAGTGGGACTTTCATCGTTATAATACGTTTATAATTTTTACGGGAGCGCGAGCAGGCATTTTATTTTAAGATTAAAGCATGCGAATTATCCAAAAACGCACCAATTGAATTTTATTAGTCATTTCAACAAATTTCCTTTCTGTTAATATTTCTTTTATAATATTGGAAGTTGATATTTATTTAATGTATTAATCCTTAAAGTTGTTTATGTTTAAGAGTTTTAATAGAAGAGAACTAGTTTAACACAAAATGTGATTTGGTATCGCTTGGGTACTTTCCTAATATTTTCATATCGGTATTAATTATTGTTAGGATGTCTAGGACATCTAAAAATGTGTACTTATAAATGATATTGGTATCGCTATTTTATCGTCTCATTTTTTATGTTATTTATTAATTTATACAAGTTGCCAATAGAAATATTCCTTAGCTCTACTCATAGCGCCTAAGTAAGTTTTGGTTCACCCAAGTGAGCTTTCACTGTAGCTGACTCACCTACAGGACTCACAGACGCTTACTTGGCTAGAGTTAAGCGGAGCTTTCAGAGCTTCTGAGGCAAGTACCAACTAATACAAGTACACTTACCAATACATGGACTCATATTAGCAGCATGTCTGGCAAATTGAGTTTACTGAAGGACGAAGACTGGCCTAAGGTAGGTCTCGCATGCAGCTGGTAGCTGCAACAACTAGCTGCAGCCACTCGAGTGGCCACAGTGTCTGTGGCAGTGAGCGTGTCTCTTGAGTGTTGGGCCCGGTCCGAAATGTATTACATGCATTTATATTAGCTATCGCTTGCAGCTCTCGCACTCTTATCTTCAACTTGGCTCAAGCGATGTCAGCAGGCGTCTGGGCTCACTTGAAAATCAGCAAAAATAAATATTTGAGCTGTCAGAAGCAGGCAGCTGCAACTTGCGGCAAGTGCTCGGCCTGCTGCTGGCTGCTTAGCAGCTGCAACTAAATATGGTCGCTCGAAGACGCTCGCAAGTTGTGGCTGGACATTTGTCTAATGATGACAAATAAGTTGACTATACTCTGAGCCGGCTGCTGGAGCGGCATATGGGATCGCATTATCAGTTGCAGACATTGCGCATACGCCCCCATGGACACTGCAGTGTGGAGAGCCGTGCGCCAAGTTATGAGCCAAGCAATTAAATGTAATTTAATTTGGCCTCAGCACTGACTTCAGTTGAGGCAAAACTAATGAATTCCACGCGAAAAGTCAAGTGCCAAAATTTATGACCAAATGGCACTGGCGGAGCAGACAAAGATAGAGAGAGACCGAGAATGAGAGAGAGAGGGAGAAAGGCAGGGAACGTCTCTGTTGGCGCCTGTGGCCTGACAAATGTTCGACGTTAGACGTAGACTTCGAGCTCTAAAATTTGGCAATAAAACACTCGGCAATTACTGGCCCCGAGGCGGGGCAAAGCGTGAAGATGCTCGACTGTGCAGCTGCCGCTGTTGCCTATTGCCCCCTCCCGCGCACCCTCCTCCGTACCCCCTGTGGTACACTTTATCGCCGCATATTTCTTTTGCCTTGGCCCATAAAACATGGCATCAAGCATTTCGCTCGTTTTTCGTCATTTTAACTTTTGTCGCCAGTTTAATTTAATGAAGACATTTCATTTAGCAGCTTTGATTTAGGCCGCACCACCAACCCACGCCCCACCTCCCACCCTTATACCACCTCCCACAGGCACCACTTAGTGCAGCTTAAAGCAGCTCAACTGCAAAAGCCGCAAACTGAGCACTGGCTGTGGCAATAACAACGACAACAACGTGCAACAAAATCCTTTTGATTGCATGCGGCTGGCCGTAAATGTTTAAGGGCTATTATTGCAACAATAGTTGCAACGCGGATGCGCCTCCAACTCCAGCAGCCAGAAAAACTGCGCACATACGCGAAAATATACCGATGAATGCGGCACTTTTTGTGCCCATTCGGGGCGGACGGACGGGGGCGGTGTCGTCATTTATGCAAATGAGGCCAAGGATGCGCTCGTTGCCCCATTTAAGCGGCATTGTGCGTGCCCCTGATCGATAATTGTCACTGTCGTCAAATGCGCAAAATGGCCAGCGACGTGCCCAACGCACTGCTCGCGGATGCATGCCACCAGTAAGCCTGCAATGCCACTTCCCACCCCACCCCTTCCCGCCCCACCCCGTGCAACATTTGCCGCAGCATTGTTAGCTTGCGTCGCCTTGCGACAAATTGTTGCCAAATATTGAGGCGAGTTTGATTGGAATTTAGTTGCATACGAAATGCATTCCATTGCCAGCTTGTTTATAGACCATCCATTTGTAAGCCTAACTGCCACACAATTGTAGTCCACTCATAACGCTTGTAAAGAAAAATGTTAAAAGCTGCCTTACAGAGGGAACATTTGCAACAAAGGAAGATACCCAAGCTGCTAGCGCCAAATTAGCATTACACACACTCGTATTTAATAATATACACATATATTTCCTTTCTATATTCACAATAGAGAAATTAATAAAATAATATAATATAACATAAGCTAAATTCGGAATCAGCGTTAAAGCTTCCAATTGCAATTTGCAATCTGAGTCCGCCACACCATAGCTTGCCACCAGTATTGTGTATAGGCCATGGCTGACTCCAATCATGGCCGACCGCTGCTAACAGAGAGGACTAAACGTCTGACTTTGGGAAAATATCCTTGCTATAGTATCTCCTACCAACATGAGCTATGAATAAACTTAAGACATAAGATTTGTTTAAATTTAACATACATTTCTATACTTAGAATAGAAAATGCAACGAACTAATAAAGTCTACGTTTTGCTCGAGCTATTCAATTCATTTTTCCATAATTAAATTGATTTTATATAATTTTCTATTCAGTGATTTTTACGCACGGACCGCATCCCATTCATTTGGTTTATTTCATGTTGGGGCAACTTCGAAGCGGTCAATGGGCGAATATTGAAAATTGGCTCTTTGTTGTGGGCCAAAATCTATAAAATATTTTGTATTTGTCTTTCATCTTTGGCGTAGGCTGTTCAGTAATTAGAGCCAGGCATCTTGGTCCTGGCTAATGAAAATGTTTCAATGATTAATGAGCCGAAAATGATGTGGCATATTGGAGCAGCAATTACAAGAAAAGCAACAGCAAAGGCAACGGCAACAACGATGAAATCAATACAGTTTTGGCCATGTGTTGCATGGCCAATGTGGCACGCGCCACGTGCCACATGCTTCATTGAAACGTAAATCCATCTTCATTTCCGAGTGCTTCAAAATCTTTGGCCAGATGGCGGCTATCTCGACGAATTTCGACACATTTCCATTGGCAGTTTTCGCCCATTTGCCGTCGCATTGTTAATTAATTAAATTTTAATTAGGCAAGCCACCCGCTCCACCCCGCCCTTGACCAACTTATTCGGTGGGCTTGTGAAATGTCTTGTAGCTGTCGGCTGCTTGTTGCTTGCGTCTTGTTGCTAATTGAAAATGCGGCGTGTTATTAATTAATTCAGTGGCACATTTATTAATATTCATTATACGCACCGTTGTACGCAGCACTTCGAACAGAGTTAAGTAAAGTGGGGGGGGGGGCTGGCTGGCTTGTAGCAAATGGGCGTGGCTTTGGCCTGCATTTTATTTGCGGCCTCTTTTGTTGTGCTCTTGGCATTTGCTTAACCCATTTTCACTCAGTTTTCACACATTTTTATTTTTATTTTTTCATTCTTTTCCCCCAGAATGGAAAACTTTTTGACCTTTTGTTTTTGATGCTCTTCTGCACGCCGCGTTTATCTTTGCCCGCATTGCCGTTTGCCTCTCTTGCTTTGACACTGCGGCGACTGCAGCGTTTTCACGCTCCCCCTCCTCTCCTCTGTCCACTTCCTTCGCCCTAGCTGTTTTCTCTGTGTGTGACTTTAAGTGTGTATAAAATATGGCGCTAAAATGCAGTTACGTGTGGATGAAGCTTTCTTCTTGCCCCACCACTCTCCCTCCCGACATTTTCTTCGGCTCTCCACCCTGCTAGTCTGGCAGCTGCACAGTCCGGACTGCTCCTGGCACATTCGTTCCCGCTCTTTGGCCCGGCATGGTTTTTATGGCCACGTGCGATGTTTAAAATTTACTTGCTGGCATTTTCGCAGTCAACTTGCTTAGCACTCGACTCCCCCTCTGCCCCCTGTTTTGCCAAACAACTGCATCGATTTTATTTTTTTCCTCCATTGCTTTACAGCATTTGTAATCTTTTTCACGAGTTGCTCTCGTAGGCTGTTGTTGATCTTAAGCTATATGCAAATCAAGTGTAAATTCCGCTTGGCAAATAAAAAATCTTTACTTAACTATCGCCGTATAAACAGAACAAAGCTGAGGTCCTTGCATGAATTCCTCAGACATCCTACAAACTTAACACATAAATTAGATTATTACACCAGGATTATTACAGCAGGAAACTCTTTAAGACTTTTGAAATTGGTTAAAGAGAGTTAGCAAAAAGTTAATTACTTAATGAGGCTTTGAGCTCTTGCTCAGATTTATTTATTCAATGAACTTCCTCTTTTAAAAAATGTATGTGGCTGTGATAGCTTTTAACTTAATCGAGATTTCTTTCTTTATAATTAAAAATTTATTTCATGTTTTTGAGCTTTTATCATTATTTTATATTTTAAACAAATAAAAACGTTGCAAACACTCTGATCACAAAGCAAATACAACTTATAACAGTCGAAAGGCGTGTTTAAGATAAATGTATGCTCAGATTTTGGGTAAATGTCAATTATTTTAATATGTAGGGTTGGAAGGTCAGGAGTAGCCTACATGGCAAATATTGTGACACTGGCGAAAAACTGTAGATTACCATATATAATATAATAAAATATAATTTTTGGAACAATATCAATAAAAATGAAAAACTATGAACATAACTATTGGTTGGAACGATAGAGAAGCAGTTAGCCCCATTAGAAACATTTAATATACAGTATTATTATTTGAGGTGTATAATGCTAATTCTTATCTCATGTGGACGGCTCAACTAATAGATGCGTTTTCCCTGTTAAGCTGGCTTTATCTTTGTCATCATTTAGGTTAGTCTATTACATCTTAAATATTGAAACTAGGAGTTTCGTTCTGAGCGAGTCGCTCAAAGTTCGACTTATTAAAATGCGGCACGCAGCCAGCGAATGTTTCTAATCGCAACGGGACATTCAAAGTGCCCCATCTGCCCCTCAGTTCCTGGCTTCCTGCCCACGCGCTCTCCCGCTTCACGTGCTCCAGAGATTTACTACAAATTACTGAGCGCTATCCGAGCCGCAAATCGCACAAGCGCGGTGGCCAGTTGTTATCTGCGTACATGGATCTTAGTCTGCTGGCCGCGATGTTGCGGATGTGAATGCGGATGCGAATGCGGATACGAATGCGGACGCGGATTCCTGACACTGCTGATTCCCTGGATCGCTGACCGCAGCCCGCCACTCGTTGAGTTCACTGCTGATGTGGCGTTGTAATTGAACCGGAAAATTATATATTTCAAGCTATTTTTACGCCGAGTTTAATGGCAGACGTGAGCAGCAGCAACAGCAACAGCAACAACAACGTTAAACAGTTTGTGGTCAGCAATGAAATAATTTATTGTTGCCTACTTTTCAGCGTTGCCGCTGGCAGCTGCCCCAGCACGTAGCACGTAGCATGCGGAGCGTTACGCGCTGCCCATCTCGAGTCGAGTGGCAGAGATAAGCGAAAGATATGGCCCAAGGTATGCTTTATAATTGCATACAAAAATACGAGCCATATATAAGCCAGCACATTTAACACAATGAAAGGCTGCAGCTACCTCTGCCGAACTGAAAAGGATTGCGAAATTACATTGCAGTCAGACGGCAGTTCAATATGGCACACATTCGATTTACTCGAATCTAACGAGCTGCAAGTGAACAACTGTCGTCAACATAACCAGCGCGAAATGTACTCGCAAAGAGGTTAAGAGTTGGCCATTGAATCATTCCGGTAATTCAAGCAGTTAATGCGGGTCAGATAACCACAAGAAGAATATTGCACAAGTGCACAATTGTCCGCTTAACTACGCGTATGAACTGTGGACGACATAAGACTGTTGACTTAAAAAGTCCCTTACTTAACTAACCGATGTTCGATTAGGTGGCTTAATTTTGATTTATTATTGCCTTAAAAGGAGTGTACAATTTTTGATGAATATCATTTTTATACAAATATTTAAAATAATCATTACTTTTAATAGCTTCAATATAATTATCATTATTATATATTATCCTTTGAATCTATATATAAAATGATAATTAAGAAGACCACTGAAGAAGGATTGTTTCATTTTTAATTGAAGAGATCCAGTGTTCCATTTAAATAATAAAGTACCTATTATGGTACATTTATAGCAGGTGTGGCATCAATGTTCTTTCGATTGTGCGTCTTGGCAACACTTCAATTGGAATTTGTATCGATTTTTGGTGATGATTAAATCAAGAGGCATCCATCAACTTCGTTGGACATTGGCTATGAACCAGCACATTCAGTCGCTGTAAAGCATGGGTACAACAATTTGGTTTACAGTTCTTAACAAGAAGAAGAATTGTCGGGATGCATTGGAACTGTTGTAAACTAATTTTTTAATCTACCATAAAATGTTGTAAAAAAACCCAACTTTATGAATTGCTAATTAACTTTTCAACAGCACATTTTGAGCGAGCTCTTCTTTTTATTTATTTTTTTAATCTATTGTTTCAATTACAATTTAGAGCTTTGGCAAAAAGTTCGTGTGGCACTCAGGGCAAAAGTTAAATTTGGAAATCGGAATCAAAATCAAATTTCAATATGCTGCGGCTAAAAGGTGCCTTGTAAATTGAACCGTGCCCCCAATTCGCTTCAAGTGGGCGCCGAAAAGTTTACCTGGCTGCTGCTGCCGTATGCTTTTAAATTAATTTGCCATATTAATTGAGCATTTGCCCGTTTGGAACATATTTAAAGCCAAGCCAAGCCGACTAGTCAAATGTTGCCAGTTGCCAGTTTCAGGCAGCTTTTTGCCCCGTCGTCAGCTGCGATCTGCGCTTCACTCGACCGATTTGCAGTAAATAACTTTCGCCTGGTCAGCCATTTTTATTGTTGTTGTTTTTGTTGTAGCGGCCATTGTTGTTGTCGGCAAATGGCAGCTGCTCTGGCCCATGAGCCTGGCTGTTGATGTGTGCGGCTGACCGCAGCATGCTTCCAAAATTCGATGTTGTTGTTGTTGTTATTGTTGTTGCTGCTCTGTGGGATGCTTTCAGTGCGTTGCATTTCGCGTATAAATATCAAAAACAAAAAAGAGTCGGAGGGCAACAACTGTAACTAATATATCAGAGCAAAAGAAGCACAAAAAGCAGAGTAGGTAGAGTGAAATATGTAAAAAATATATACTATGTGTGTGTGTGTGTGTGGCGAACAGCAAAAACTATTAATCATGTCTCGGGATACGAGTAGCAGGTAGCACTTGCATTGAGACTGCTTTAAGTACTCGCATTATCGTAAAATCGTAAATATGGCAAAAACAATGTGTATATAATATTTTTTAATTATTTTACATTTTCGTTATTACTTATTCATTATTCGTATTCATATTCATTAGGTTAAAAATTGTCGGACCATTAAACATGAAAATAATTGATGCTTAAAAATATTCAAGTTCATCAATAGTTTGCAACAGCATTTATAGGGAGTTGGGCACTCGATAGTAGATAGAAGATATTGGCAAAAACAATAGAGTGTGACAACTGGTGAGAGCACTATTGATCATAGCGATGCATTGACAATTGTGGAGGATATCTTCGAACCCACTTTACACATAGTCCTGATTAATATGAATAGCCAAGTCAATATAGCCACTTCTGTAAGAGTATAAAACCCTACGTGTGTTTTGTTTTAAAGGGAATACAAATTAAATCGCAGTATGCGACAAATTATTGAGACATTTTAAGTCATTTACATGACTTTCAGGCTCATTTTTATTTATGTTCTACACACGAATCGAACACTATATGTTTTAGTTTTTATTTGAATTTGAACATTTTTAACTGACCCAAATTTATACACTTGTGAAATGGAATTATCTGCCGAAGAAATTGAGGAATTCGAGCGTGGATTCGCGGTATTAAACCCTGACGGCGGAGGCATCACCATCAAAGATCTGGACACTGTGATGCATGCACTGGGCAGGCATGCGACGGAAAAGGAAATGCAGTCGATTATCAACGAGGTGGATGCGGATGGCAATGGGTATATTGACTTCAACGAGTTCCTAAAATCAATGACCTTGCGAATGAGCACTGAGCCGGATGAGGAAGACTTGCGCGAATCATTTCGCGTCTTTGACAAGGAAAACACCGGCTATATTGGACCCGATCAGCTCCGCCACGTGATGGTGGATCTCAACATGAAAGTGGGCGAAGATGAGATCGAGGAAATGATACGCAACCACGATTCAGATGGTGACGGCAAGCTGAGCTACGAAGAATTTATCCAGATGATGACCTCTAAATAGACAGAAATATTCGGGAACAACTTTTTCAATATTTTAGCAAATTTGACAGTATAATTTATATAAGCCATTTAGTATTTTAAACAAAATCATAGCTTCGGTTCGGTAAAATTTGCGTTTTATTTTTATTTCCTTAGACAATTGAGCTTCATTAAAAGTCTATTCTTTGTTTATAGCCCATACGTTGCAAAGGTTACTGTAAAGGTGTTTCTGCCGTTCATGTTCATGAAATAATCACTGAAAGACAGACGCAGGTCAGGATTATTTTAATTTTAGGATACCCCACTAGCCGCAAATAAGAAAAAATGCAATTCAAGTAAGTACTACTAAAAAAAATGTACATATAAAATACAATTTTTTGCTTATATTTATCAAATTATATTTATTTGGCATTAACTTGAATTTAAGCTGACAGAAGTTAGCGATAGGAAGTTGTTGCAAATATTTGCGAATTGCGCGCCGTTGTAATTATTAAAGTTAATCAAATAAAAACCGCGCTGTGGCCCTCAATTAACTCAGCTATAAAAATCGTTTGTGGTCATTTCGCGTTTGCAATGCAACAAATACCAACAACAGCAGACTAGCACATGCTCTGCTAGTGAGTCTAGAGAGCGCAGGGTATTTCGAGAGTTTCACTGTGAAAATATTTCTTTTCCAAGCTCTTGTGATTTCTAGAATTGTGCTAAGAAAAATAACCAAATAAATTTTAGAAAAAATAGTTAAATATGAATATATTTTAGAAAGGGAGTTAATCTCCTATGCGAGTAAGGAGAAGACAAATGAAAATAGTGAATAGATTAAACAATTATAGATTAAAAATTGCCGAAAACAGAATGTTGCATATATTCATATAAACCTAATTAAAACATTTGAAATATGTATAAAAAAGTAATCGAATTTTGCACAAAAACAAGAGGTAAAAAGTATTATGTGATATTTAAACCGCAAATTTACATATATCGACTTTGGGAGAGTTATTCGAGTTGTAAAATTAATGCGATTTACATTTGTAATTATGTGTACATATTTTAATTTGCATAATTTAGTAACTGATGTCAGATCTGAAATTACATTACGGACCAGCAACAACCACGATAGCGAGCAGGAGAGGCAAAAATAGCCCAACTGCAACTTTGGTACAACAATTGCAGGTTGCATTTTGTAAATTTGTTTCGAAATTAATTTTCGATAGTTTTCGTTGCGTTTCGTTTCGCTTCGCTTTGATTTTGCATTGCCCAACCTGCAGCAGCCGCCAGTAGCCAGATTGAAAAAGTTGGCCAACATTCCACAGCGGGTGGAGGGTAATGAAGCGTGCGGCCAATTGAAATGTTTATCCGAATACGCAAATCCAATTGCCAGAGAGGCATTTGCATACAGACAGCAAAAGCAACACAACCAGTGCTCGAATCGGAGTCTGGGGTGGACAAGGATGGGGAACGGTGCCGGCCAACGAGCATTCAATATAAGTATTTTCTTTGCGTACTGTGCTAGATATTTTCTTGGAGCAGCTCGTCTGCAGGCCATGGCCTCAGCTTGGGGCAGCTAACAATTGTCCATTGGGCAGGGAGCACAAATTTTGCATGCTCGAAAGTTGTATTTGCTCCATAAAACAGCAATAAAGAGCCAAATCGATGTTGGACGATGCTGAGCGTTGAACGTTGTGTCCTTTGTGCTGCTGTTAGGCTATAAAATATTTGCACAGGATACCAAGGAAATCATCTTGGTCGGAATATTAGAGTTGAGCTGGGGCATATCATCATAAGCAATTGAACGGATGATCGAATTATGCAGACAGAACCTTAAGGCATTGTCTGACTTACAGCTCTCCCTCTCCATCTCTCTTCCTCTCTGTCTCGCTCTTATTTTTTTGTGTCCATGTCTGCCTCGTGTCTCCGTTTCACTTCAGGCCGTCTGTGTGACAAATTAGCCACTTTGGTTATAATTCAGCGACTGCTCGCCGCTGCCTGATGGCGACAACAAGAAATTACCGCAATTTGTGAGAGCGGCGAGTGATTGGTGGGCGCCCGGCTGACAAGGACGTGCAGCAGGACTCAGGACGCTGCCTGGCCAGCTGTTGACGTTGTGCACCTACCACACGACTGAATGAAGATGTTTACGAGGCGCAACGCGCAGTCCGCGACGGGCGAAGGGCGAAGGGCGGGGGCTGCAGGCGCGACAGTTATAAATAGCCAAGTAAAATTGTCGACGCGACATCAGAGAGTGCACGGGGCCAGGACGAAAACTGGGTTCGGGATACGCTACCTTGGCCTGTCTGCTCCTTGTTTCTGTTTGGCTCTTTTGCTGCCTTGCTGTTTTTTATTTCGCCTGCCGCATGCTCCGTGTGCCGCACAAAACTTGTAGTTTATTCAAAGTTGCCTGCTGCTTTTGGTTAGGGGAGGGGTTATGGGTGAGGAGGGAGAAGGGAGCAGGCAGCCTCCAGTGAAAGACAGCTAGCAACATTTCTCCCGTTCGCCATGTTTGTTGCCTTTTGTTGACAGGACCGCAGCATCATTATGGCTAATAAACATTGCCATTTGCGGCTGCCTAGAAAAAATTGCCGGAGAAGTGGGTCGACTTAACATGAACTCTTAAAGAGGCTGCAGTTTAAAGAGCACTTGAGAGCCCGATCTAAGTTATGAGGGCAATGAAATAATAAAATAAATTCCAAAAGAATGCCGACAATAATAAAAGTCTAGTTTCGTTCAGTTTGTCAAAGGACGTTGGGCGAAGGACCCAAGGAAGCTTAGCTTCAACCGGGTTAATACTTTTGTAGTTGTCGTCAGTTAGTTTTATGGAATGTTTATTTACGGTCGTCAGGATTTCGTTAGATCTACTGCTTTCATCGATGCATGCTTAAGGACTTTATTATAGAGGAGCTGTAGGATGTTAGTTATAGGTTTCGTGATTTGTTTACGTTTCAGAATCTATATTGTCTGATTTCTGCTCTTCCTATGTAGTCCATCATTTTATTACCATCGATGGTGGTTGAGAATTCAATATATATTATTTTACTGAAGTAATTAAAATAGGTTGAACAATTATTTACAAAGACGGGAGAAGACATATAGATGTGATTATAGATGTCATTTTTTTGCTTTGTTGAATTGTATAGAAGGGATCATTTGTTAGGTATTTAGAACCATATATATATTTTAGAGGATGGGAGACATTTTGCGTAGTCTACAGTCAGACCTGCAGAGAGACAGCTGTAGATCAACTGGACGCAGGTGCGTGCTTTAGCTATCAAAGTGATTTCTTTCCGCCCTCTCAATTGTTTTCATGCATGGAATAACCATCAAGCAGCAATGCAAATGTTTGTTCATCATTAAACATGTAACGCAGTTTTGAGCACTGTCAGAGCTTTGGAGAGGCGCTGGATGCGTCCCGCCTGCCTCGGTATTCATCAATTGAATTGGCAAATGCCAGACAGTGTAAACAAAATCCACACGTTGCATAAATGTTTAAGCAACAGCTGCCAATCCTGACCAGCCATAAAAACCAGGCAGGCAAACAGAAATACTTGTAAATAAATTGCGCATACGCCGCGTATTTGCCAAAGGCAACCAGACAAAGACAACAATAATAGAACAACAGAACAACAAACCAGAAGCGACAAAATGTTCGCAAAAATGATTTCTGCATTTTATTTGTCATTTAAACAAATAAATGCCATGGCACATGCAATTATTTATGCGGCCATGGCCACCTCCGCCTCCACTTCGTGCCTGGCTTATACTTTGTATGGACGATTTAATCAGAACCAGGACATGCCACTAAAAAAAGGATCACGATGAGCGCACAAAATGTAATTAGGCTTAGGCCAGGATTAGTTGCAAATTCAGTTATTCGACCGCCGGCCAACTTGTTGAGCGTGTTTTAATTGTGGCTCGCTTTTTGGATTATGTTATCACATTTGTTGTTGCTGCTGCCGCTGGCATATTAAATTATAAAGGGGATTTGCATGCATGTTTAAAAATCGCTTGTTTCACATCGCAAGTAATAAAGCTCTGAGTGAATTTAATAAGTAAAAGTTTAACAGATGCAACAATAATTAAATAAATAGAAATAAAACATCAAAAGCATCCCTCCCTCGCTGTTGTCCTCTTCCTGTCGCTGTTTATTGTTTGACACATGAAAACAGAATTATATAGAATTTTATTTGAATTGAAATGCGTCTGCTTCTAATTCTACCCGAATGCATGACGAGGCACTCAAGGATGCTTCGACTTGAGCTGTTTCATTGCTTACAAGAAATTTAATTACACTCGAGTGGCGCGAGAGCTGCTTTCATTTTCAATCTACCCCTCTCTCACTTTTTCTCTCTAGCTGCCTTGCAGGCGTTTAACCGGCGTTGCCCGGACAATGAACATTTCATTAAATTTAAAATCAGTTTTCATTTCCCATTTACAGCTCGTGGAGTGGAATTCCCAAAATTGTTGAACCACAGACTCATTTTGTTTTTTTTATTGTTTGGCTATTGAATTGGGATTAAAGCCAACCGGACACAGTTTATTTAATTGGATCACATAGATATATCACGCAAGTCGACGCCGATTGGGCCTATTTTATATATATATATATTTAGGACGGATCGAAATACTTTCAATTCAATTTGCCCTTTGGAATTGGACTAATCATAACTTCTGTTGATTTATCCAATCAAGGTTTGGCAGATTTAACTATGTCGTAGGGTCACAGTAGGGGGTATTGCGTCTGCGACTTCCCAAGACTGTATAACTAAGCCCTGCGTTCTCTATATTTGCACGCATGCTGATAGCACAAGTTGTTGTTTGTAGTTGTTGTTGTTTTGCACTGTTGCCACTGGCAAATTTCCACTGCAAACATGAAAAGCGGTTGGAAAAATGCCCGCGAGCTGCCGCACAACTCGCACACAGCCGCAATTTCTGCCTGTTGTCTGCAACTCGTCGCCCCGCTCCTGTTCATAGACTCTGGCGTGGCTCTGGATATATCTGACTGACTTGCTGCGTTAATAGAATTGTGATAAACGCATCCTTTTGTATCGATGCGCGGGCATTTTAGCCGCTTTTGGCTTACGTTGGATTTGCGATTGGGACTCGGGGCTCGGGAATGGGGAATCTGTTTGGTAGCTGTGGCAGCTGCCTGAAGCAACTAGACGCGCTTCGTTGGGCGCTCAACAAACAAATTTAATTAAATTGACTACAGCAATTTGCTTTGTGTGCTTCGCCCAGAAGTCCCAGTTAAGAGCTCAGCTCGCATTTGGCCAAAAGTGTTGTGAGTTCCTTTTTAAAGGAGGGGATTTTAGTACGTTTCGCAACTTTATTATGCGCTCCATAAAGCAGGCACATGTGTGGCTGCTGGATGCTGGCACACGGATGTGTGTGTGTGTGTGTGTGTTGTTCTCACTTTTCATAATTAATTAGAAGGTAAGGCAACTTTTTGCATTCATCGCTGGTATCCTTTTAGATGCAAGCCCCAGCTTAGACATCCGATTCAGCTGCGTTGCAGCTGCCACACGTGCCAAACGCGCGTACTTCAACTTGCAACTCATAATTTCGCCTATGCATTCAAACTTAATTTGTTTATGCACAAGCACGGCGCTAAGATGCTTTTGGAGTGTGCTAGAAGTGCTGCCACGCCCACTTGCCTTCACATTGCGCATAATGCAATATGCCAAAAATATCAACTTAAGCCGCTTCTTTTTGCTTTATTTGCAAACAATTTTCTAGAGCTTCACATTGGTGGCATGACAAGCTGTCTGGAAAGTGGGGAGAGATTGAAAGCACTTTCTCCTCTTACTTGGCACTGGAACCTTTGGGTTGTCCGCAGTGGACACTAAATCTAGGTGATATATTAGCTGGTGATACATCAGACAGGACCAAGCAAAAGCATATTAAGCCACGTTTTGTGTGTTTGCGGAGAGGGATGAGTTGGCAGCGGGGGCTGGCTTTAAAATGATTTCTCACTTTTGGCTGGGCTCGTTTACCTTGGCCAAAGTTGTGGCACCTTCGTCAACCTAATGCGAATTTATGTCAAACCGTTGGAGTCGAACATATTTCGTGTTTGTTTCTCATTTATTTTTCGGGACTAAATTTCGGACTGGGTGAGGAGCATCAGGGAGTAACTATGACAAGTGGTCAGAGCAATCCATTAACTTTCACAACAACAATGTGCGGCTGTGTTTGGTTAGGCCTAGTGCCTAGTGCACTGATATCGGGGTGCTGATGTCTATTTGGCCACTTATCGGATATTCAGTAAACCCTTTACTCAATTACCAACCAGAAACTGGCACAACTCAAACGAGAGCATCAAGCTCACAAAAAGCCAGGCAAACAGACCGAAATACGGACATGGTTATATCGACTGAATGTTCATACATAAGAAAATTAGAACACCGTCTGCAACGGGACAATTACTCGTCAGAAAAGTATTTGAAATTTGATGAATTACATATTTATTAAAGTTTTTCAATATAAAACTCCACAGCAGATTGAACTCTGTTTTTAAATAAAACAAAATAAATAACTGAAAATATCGGAAAAAAAATGTTCATATAACAACACAATTCATTTTAAGTAACCAGTTGTTTTTAAAGCTTTAACTAATACTTATTGTTTATCAGTCAACTTACTTTTAATTCAAGTTGACTGCAACTACAAAAATGATGCGATAAATTGTTTATTCTTGATTACTCGCGTAGAGGTTGCGCTTTCATACTCATTTCGCGCTGATGTTGTCCATAAAATATGCAAATTGAATTCGACAACTGATTGGCCGGGCCAAAAGCAACAGTTGTCTTTCGTTATGATGCTTGTTGTTTCGTTTATTAGAGAACATTTCCAGACTTAATGCAATTGCCATGTACTCTGCTGATGCTGCCTGAACGTAGGATCCACGACCTTGTCTTGCCACTGCAGACATGAGCGCATCCTTTGCCGCTCACAGCCGCATGCCCCACATCCGTGTTGTGTGTGGGCTGTGCTTTGGCTTTTGCCATCTGCACCGAGTCTCGGCCGAGCTCCTCCTCTTCGTTGGCCTCGTCAATCGTCAAGTAATTGCATTTACCAAGCACGTATGTTGACGATAGTTAATTTTGTAAGTGTATCTTGATATCGATTGCAGTCGTGTGTGGCAAGTGGCAGCAGCAGCCAACAACCGGCTACCGACAACCGACAAACGACAACCGATGCAACCGAAACCAAGGCTGAACTTGGGGCAGCCAGCACCAGATGCCGGAGACGAGTCGGAAATCCGCAGCCAAACGCAATGAGGCAAAAATGCAATTGGAAAGCAACGACGTCAACAACAACAACAACACTGCAGCAGCAACCACAAATATAAAGAAGTAACTGTACTTTAGCCGGGATTGTCCGACCTTAAGCTACTCTACTCCAACACCGAATACGGCACATAAATTCCAAAACGCATATTATTAACCAAGGGAAGTACTATTCTAGTAGAACTATATAGAGATCTCATCTTGGGAAAATTGTGAAACGATAATCATCGATTTTGAATAAACTAAATTTTAAAGTCATATTTTTGAAAGTGATAACCAATCCAATATACCAAATTCGTCAGTTTTATTTATTATTGTTTGAGTATTTCTTTATATTTCCGTTAAAATAATGGATATAAAACAGATGTTAGCAATGTAACGCAAGCACAAACAAACCAAATTCGTGACACAACCATTGTTCAAGCCCAATATACTCGTTATTCCCTTGGGGAAGAGAGTATAAGAAATTTCGCAAAATGAAAAGCGTACGCGATACTTGAATTTTCGAGGGAATTGCTAGAAACGTTTTTGGGCCGAAGCCTTGAAGCAATTATGTTGATTTTTTCTGGCTTGGGATTGCAGCTCAGACCTGCTACTAATTAGGCGACATTTTGGGCATGTCGATTACGTAAGGATTGGCTTAATTGCCGTTAGCTCAAGACAATCACGAATTTGGAGCTCAAAATATATGTAAGTAGAGCGGAGAAATCATCAGACGGGATGTGCTTGCGGCGCAGGCATATCCGTTGTATGTAATGGATTTTTAAAAACCAATTTCCGTTCTTCAAGACAAAAACATGGAAAACTAATAACCCATTGCTGGCGTTCAGGACCGACAGAAGCTGCAACAGCAACAGCAGTCGTGAAAAACCCGGAAAAAGAGCCAAGGAAATTGTTTTCAATTTCAAAGAATGTTCAGAAAAGGAGAAAAAGTCAAGCAGGGCGATTAAAATTCGCTTTCACAATATTTATATAGAAACAAATTAAATTTTCGTTGCTCCGACAAGTTTTCGGCGTTGCCGACGACGGCGACGAAACAATTTCATTTTGCAAAAAAACAAAGCGGCAAAAGGCAACGGCGAAATTACAAGAACAAAAATTACTTAAAAAAAAAAAGAAAATAAAAATAGATGAAAAAATAAGCTGCACTTAAAAATTGTTTACGAGACTCGCCGCGCAACTCCGCGCCCACACCTCGTCTCGCCCACTGGGATTCCTCTGTGGCCATAAAGCGACTCCGTCGCCAAGTCGCAGCAAGAACAAGAAGAAGACGCAGCGGCAGCTCAACTCGAGCCATTGACTGACGACTGACTTGTGCAAAACTTCCTTACGAACGTGCCTGTGTGTGTGTTGTTGTTGTTTTTGTAGGTGTTGCTGCGGCGAATTGAAAAGTTTAGACCCGCCTCGAAAAAAACTTTATGAGCGACCCGTGCGCACTTTCCGACAGCCTTTTTACGGCCATTTTAATGGCTGAGTCGCAGCCAAAAACTTTACCAGCGGTCAGGAGCGACGTCAGCTTTAACGTATCCACAGTTGCAGCCAGAACAGCCGCTAGCACCAGCAGGTGAGCCACTGCAAAAATCAGGGCTGGAAAAAGATGTCAAATCACATTTAACTTAATGTGGGCTAATGTAAGCAAGGCTTACCTTTTGCAGGACATCTGATATATACAATTGACTTAAATTAGTATGTAAGCTGGTAACATTAAAAATGTATTTAGAACGGCGATGACAATAGGTAAAGACAGTTGTCCGGATAAAGAGCTAAAAACATTAAGATGCTTCCCATTTGCAAACATAGGACAGAAATAAACAAATTGCAGCCTTTCCCTGCCAAATTCTGTCCAAATCTGAGACCCACACTGAAAAATCGCGATAAGAGAAAGGCCTATTTATATAAAACTTTTAGAAACTTAAATAAAATATGAGGAAGGGAGTGGGCTGTTGAAGTCTCCCATAGATAAACACCTAATTCCAATATCAAGAGATTAAATAATTATGTTGATCAATCGATCGTCTTAAAAATTTGTACATTTTGGATCGGAAGAGGAGAGGCTGTTGTCGACTGCTGACTGATATCTGTAATTACTTTAGGCGATCGTTAAAGCTCAAGCTCGGGTGGTTAAAGCGCAATGACTTTGAACCATGCTCCCAACCCTGAATACTCCGGAAACCGCAACAGTTAAGAGCAGGCAGCACTTAGCCGCGGACGTGTATGTGAAACCCCTAAATTAAACTTTGAGGCTGGCGGCCAAATGTCAAACAGGACAAGTGGCCCGCGCAACGAGCGGGTAAAACGTGGAATGAAATGGCACACACAAAAAAATAAGAACGCATTGCCAAAGGGGATGGGCGGGAATAGCTGCGGGGGACGGCTGGTGGCAGGCCAAAGGCAGTAGCCGCAACAAGCAGCAAACGGATGAGCCACGGTGGCCAAAGCCAATGAGCGTTAAAAAACGCGCAGAAAGGCACAGAAACGAAAAACAAAAAGAAAATGCAAAAGCCACAAAGCAGGGCCACGGATAGAAACAGACGAAGGAGCTGGAGCAGAAGAGGAAGAATCTGTAGCAGCGACAGGGCAAACTTCAATTTGGGTTTGCGCCATTGCGATTCAAATCGCAGCAGCCAGCAGTTGACACCGACATGGACAAGGACATGGACGCAGATGCAGACGTGGACGCGGACGCGGATATGGGCATGGGACGCTGCCATCGATGCCATCAATTGCGCGGCTTTGACCCAACCGCCCATGCCCCCCCCCCTCACTGGGGATTGCCGTAGCTGCTCCAGCTGCTGTTGCTGCTGCTGTTGCGGTGTGGCTTGGGCCCAAATGTCCCAGGCGCATTTCAGCTCATGCTTCGACGCCTTTGCAATCGCGTTTGGCATTTGGCATTAATGGTGCGGGCGTACAGCGACCAATCGACCAAAAGACGTCGAGCGAGAGGGAGGGAGAGAGCGGGAGAGCCAGAGCGAGAGATGAGATGAGACAAAGCAACAACCGCAGCTCCGTTGCATTACATATCTACAAGTACTTCGAAAATATTCATTAGCCCAGTTGGTAGTCGAGCGGAAGCGGGCGTGTAGGCGGATCGATATATACATATATATAGCATCGATATATATATAGCATGGTAGAAAGTTTCGTTCATGGCAGCTTAGAGAGTTTTTGCACAGATTTTTGTCCGGCCATAAATTGCCGGTTGGCATTTCGGCTCTTCTGGCCAAGTTTTCAGCACGCGCTGCACTCGCGCATAACTTTTCTTCTGTGTGTGCTGCGACTATTTGGAACAATTTTAATTAAAACGCTAGACAATTACACACAAAAGGAAACGTCGAGACAGCCAGAACGTGCGAGCGGGAAAGCCAAAGAGCTAGATAGCGACAGCGAGAGAGGGTGCCCGAGAGTGGGTTAGTGGGCTTGGCTGGGCAATTGCAGCTCAAGTGCGTCTGTCGTGTGCTCAAGCAGCGCCAAACGTTTCCCACATACCACAAATAGACGCCAGACGCACACACGCGCCCAAACACATGCACACACACACGCACGTTCAATACTAGCGTCAGAATGGCCAAGAAGGCGCTGAGGAAACCGGAAGCGAGCACAAAACAGGGACCAGCGATACACGGTGCAAACAGTGAATTTAAAGCCACACACGGCACATCGAGTTTCAGCTTAGCAATATCCTCAAGTAGACAACCCAGCATGACATGGCTATAACTTCTACACTAGACGTCTAATCGCGTAATCTATGGGCGGAGAGTGATCCAGAAATGCAAACATTATCACGATTAGACGTCTAGTTTAGAAGTTATGGCTATTTGAAAATTTGAAATTTTTTTTACAATTATCAATGAAAGTTGATATTTTCGTAATCTATGGGCAGAGAGTGATCCAGAAATGCAAACATTATCGCGATTAGACGTCTAGTTTAGAAGTTATGGCCATTTGAAAATTTGAAATTTTTTTTACAATTATCAATGAAAGTTGATATTTTCGTAATCTATGGGCAGAGAGTGATCCAGAAATGCAAACATTATCGCGATTAGACGTCTAGTTTAGAAGTTATGGCCATTTGAAAATTTGAAAATTTTTTTTACAATTATCAATGAAAGTTGATATTTTCGTAATCTATGGGCAGAGAGTGATCCAGAAATGCAAACATTATCGCGATTAGACGTCTAGTTTAGAAGTTATGGCCATTTGAAAATTTGAAAATTTTTTTTTACAATTATCAATGAAAGTTGATATTTTCGTAATCTATGGGCAGAGAGTGATCCAGAAATGCAAACATTATCGCGATTAGACGTCTAGTTTAGAAGTTATGGCCATTTGAAAAATTGAAAATTTTTTTTACAATTATCAATGAAAGTTGATATTTTCGTAATCTATGGGCAGAGAGTGATCCAGAAATGCAAACATTATCGCGATTAGACGTCTAGTTTAGAAGTTATGGCCATTTGAAAATTTGAAATTTTTTTTTACAATTATCAATGAAAGTTGATATTTTCGTAATCTATGGGCAGAGAGTGATCCAGAAATGCAAACATTATCGCGATTAGACGTCTAGTTTAGAAGTTATGGCCATTTGAAAATTTGAAAATTTTTTTTACAATTATCAATGAAAGTTGATATTTTCGTAATCTATGGGCAGAGAGTGATCCAGAAATGCAAACATTATCGCGATTAGACGTCTAGTTTAGAAGTTATGGCCATTTGAAAATTTGAAAATTTTTTTTACAATTATCAATGAAAGTTGATATTTTCGTAATCTATGGGCAGAGAGTGATCCAGAAATGCAAACATTATCGCGATTAGACGTTCATTGATAATTGTAAAAAATTGTTTAGAAGTTATGGCCAAATCATTAATAATTGCAATTTAAAATTTTTAAAATTAAAATTTAATTTAAATTTTAAATAAAAAAATTTTAAAATTTTCAAATTGCAAATTTTATTGCAAATTTTTAATTTTGGATCACTATATACACATATATATCAAAAATACCAACTTTTTTTACCAATTTTAATGTAAATTTGTAAGTGAATTTTAATGTAAATTTTTAAATGGCCATAACACTTAACATTTTGCGCAAGGTTTATGTGCATACTGCTGTTATTATAGGGTGTTTACTATTTTACTATTCCACATTTAATCGTATATATTATTATTGTATTTAATTCGTATTACGGTCTAACTAATGCTACCCTTTGCAAGTGAATTAAGCGCTCGACATCCCCGGATTGCAATGAGAAGTAACTAAAAGGCGTCTGGCGCTCACCATGTTCTCCACGCTGTGGATGTGGAGCAGTTGGCGAACTCCTTTTCAATGGCCGCCAGCAAAAAGCTCTGAGATCGTTAGCTGACAGCTGTGTGGAAGTTATGCCCTTCTATGTGTGCTGTATGTGTGTGTGTGTTGTATGTAAACGCTTAAAGTCAAGTTTTATTATAATTACAACTATAACATTTATTAACGGCTGATAGTGCGCCGCAGCTGTTGCTGGTGTTGTTGATGTTGTAGTTGTCGTCGTGTTGCCAGGTGGCGTCAAAGTCAACAAAGCCGAACAGCGCGAAATGAACAAGGGAGTGAATGAGAGAAACAGAGAGATAGAGAGAGAGCGCGAGAGAGAGAGAAACAAGAAGGGAGAAAGAGAGGGAAACATATTCGCATAATATATAGTTGCATATTAGAGAAGGCAACAGAAACAACGGCAGCCCTTTTTCGCCTGCCACGCCCACAAATCCAGCTTATAGCTCTGTAATGTTGCATGTTATGAAGCCATTAGGGCCAACAAAGTTTTTGCTTTAAGAGCGCTCTAATTTTTGCTGTATGAGCGCGAGCAGGATAAACAACTAGTGTGAGAGAGAGAGGGAAAGTGAGAGGTAGTGAGGAAACCCTAGTTGCAGCATCTTTTGGCACTTAGTTGCTGGCTTCAGGCATAAAATAAAGTACGATAATGTCTTTCCGCTGATGTGTAGCAACAAATCATGGAAACGGGCTTAGTCAGCGAAATGCGTTCAACAGCTGTTGAATACGCCAGTGAACGAAATCAAATTCAGGCCATTATCATATGCTCAATACCCCACTCCCAAGTTAGGTTAGGTTGAACATACCAATGTTATACTCTTATTATTGTTATTATTTCAATCTAACATTAAAATAGCAATGAATATTAGTTCCACTTGATTACAATAATTATATTGACAAAACAAAAACTTTAACCTTTTTATAATTGGGATTCGCTAATATAGCCTTTTGTTAACCTTAAACTTAAATTCGATTGCTCGTTATTCAGTTGCCTAACTATTCATCCAAAAATACTTTGTTTGTTAAGGTCCGAAATTATCGTTTATTTTGTGGTCCCCCTGCTCTCGAATTAATATATGTATTTAAAATGCTTTCCACCTTTTACAAATATTCAAAATGTTCTTTTTTCATGCGTATAATTGAATTAATTAACCTATGAGAAGAATTGAGAATAATTAACCTATTAAGAACTCAATTTAATCAAGGCTGACTTAAATGAACAGATAATTGGAGTCAAAGTCCATTAGGATTTTTATTGTCCTTTAAGAACAATTTTCGATTATATTTTCCAAATTAGTCGAGTTTAATCGAATTTGTTTAAAATGGTCTACAACTAGATGGTGCGAGGAATAATGAATTGGAATACTAAGTGATCTCGTTTAACCATTTGAATTTATTCACTATAGTTTCATAAAATGTATTGTTTTCCAGAACTTCCTTACCGAGAAACATGAGATCCAAGTTAAGAATAGGGTTCTTAAGTATCGTCGAATTTTTGTTGTTGTTATTAGTCCGAAGTGTTGCAATGGCTCTCTGTTATACAAAATTTGGATTCGTTTAGTACAAAAGACGTTATCTTTATGTGATGCAGATCTTAAAGTGGTTTGCTTAGCAGTCTTTTCGACAGTTTTCATTGCTTGTTGCGCAATTTTCCTTTTCACGGTCCGTTCAGCTCGCACGCTCTGCAAATTGAATCTGTCAAATTGAAGCTTCTGGTAATTTTGTTTTTATTTTCTGTTTGCTCTTTTCTTGCTTTTATTTTAGCCAACGGTCATTTAAACAGATTAAGCCAAATTGGAACCAAGCAAAGCTGTGAGCTGTTACAAATTTTATTCGACACTCTCTGTTTTTGGCCACACCACCACACAACCTCGCACCACTACACGTTTATCTTCTTCTTCTCTCTTTTTTTTGATGGTCCCGCATAATTTTGACATTTTTACAGCAATTGATCTGGGATTGAATGACATTGCGTGGCTGTGCGTTTGTTAGGGGTGTGCAAAAGATTTGTTTTGGTTTTTGTTTCCGTTTGTCTGTTTCTGTTTTGGTTGCACTTTCTGGTTAAACTGTTCATAAAAGCGAAATGAAAAATGCAAATTGAATGAGCGAACATTCCTGGATGTCAGACAGAGAGTGTGGACAAAGAAAAAATTTCACTTAAAACTCACACATTTTAAATTCAATGTTAACTTTAATGCTGCGCTGGAATCAAAAAGAAGTTCCCGAGCGAACTTCATTTGCACAACTGCGTAAAATACATATTATAAATATAAAAGTTTATTTCCATGGCTATTTTTAGCCAGCTGTCTGGCAACTTTTCACACGGGCTTGCCAACTTACGGGAAGTCCCCGCCCTACACTCTGCTTCACATTGCTCTCCATATTATAAATTCAAGCACAATAGAATTATTGAAATTTTATGTTGTCTGCGCATAATTGTTGGCTATTTACCAGCTCAACGAAAAATTCACTCCTCTAAGTTGTCACTACGTTTGAATTGCAAACTGTGAGCATATCCTATCCGCTTAATGACAGGAGCGTCGGATTAAATGTGTAGGTTTTAAATATAGAACGTAATTAATATATATTAAATAAAGCTTTCACAAATTGCACTTGCTCTTAGTAACTTTAATTAAATTCACACATAGCTTTTGTGTAATTTCAAAGTTAAAATAATTAAAAGTGCTCTAATCGGAAGTGTCCGACTAGGTGATATCCTGTACATAGTATCATATATTTGATCTGAGCTTCTTCTTCCCTTTGCCCCACTAATGCATAATTTTTCTTATATAACTGCCAGATTTATTATCTAATCTTGATGATATTTTCAAAACAGTACCTTCTTAGTACCTCTTTAATTTTGTGTTTCTTGTGTTTCTTTAAATATTGGGTGAGTGGGGATGGGATGTTGTTCATCTTCACTTAGTTGCTTTAACATTTATAAGCTTTGGAATAAGTTCACAAAAACGTCGGCCCTAATCAGTAATCACAATATTACAAGGAGAGATATCGAAAAACAGATGGACATTTCCTTACTTATAGACGCGGAGATTCTTCCATCTCCTTAGTAAAAATATTCACATTTTATTTAGATTTAAACACATTTGCATACCGGCTTATCTTCTCCACGATTAATGCTATCCCTTAGCGTTTAGCTTTTGGCATTGTTTTGAGGTCTCCAAAGGTTTCCAGCTTTTGGCATTGTTTTGGGGTCGGTTGTCAATTTTTAACTATTTTCGTTCGGTATTCTGTTGGCAATCGGGGGCCACTTATTTTAATGCTCGCCAGTCGAATATCTTATTATTAACCTAAATTGGTTGGGGCGACCACGCCCCCCAGTGCCTTGGCAGCGTACCCTAAACGTTGCAGTCATTAAGCGTACCATTTATGCGGCTGCTCGGCTTCATTGTGTATGCAGGGCTCAAACTGGGCCAAAACAATTACCGCATAATAAATCAATTTTGAGTTCTATGAATTTGCAAAGCAATACCCCCACTTCAATACTCCCCTCAGCCCCGCCTATTCCTTCAGGCAGCTGCCTTCAATCATTCAGGCAGTATTTGATAGAGTTGCTCGCCATCTCCTTTGTGAGTGTGTATGTGTTTGTGTTGTTTGTGTGTGTGTGTGTGTGTGTATGTGTATGTGTGTTTGTGGTACAATACAAAGCCTGTGTGGGTGGCAATTTTCAGCTCAACTATGCAAATTACTGACAGTTGGTAGCCTCAATTTGATTCGCAGCCGCAGAACGGCCTGATAAAATACAAATACGACATGCCCTAAAAAGAAGGCAAATTGAAATTGGCACAAAAATATGAGTGCACTAGCATTTTAAATATTTAATTGCGATACATTTCCCATTCAAGTCATTTACATGGCTTACAGGCGAGCGCACACGACAAAGCCAAATTGGCCCATTAACGATTGAATTTTAAATAAAATGAAACTGGGTTAAATCGGCAAAAGTGGTAGTTTGTAAATTCTGAATTGTTTATAGAAGAGGCGATTTAAAACAGAAGTCGAGAGAAGTCAAGATTGTCTAATGACAAAGGAGTAAGAACTCTTATTTTTTATTTTAATTTATATATATATATATGAAAAGCAGAAATACGTGACATGACGATTTAATTTCTTATTCTTCGATTTAAATGCGATTTGAATCCCAGTTATGTGAAAGGCCTATTTTGCGGTTCATAACTATAATTCATGCTTCACATTAAAGTACAGCTGCAGTGGCATATGTACATATAATTAAGTACCACATCTTTCCAACTGTCATGCGGGTAGAGTTGTCAGCTGGGTGAGGGAGGGGAGGGAGGTCAGAGGGGGCATCACGAAATGCCAAACAATGCAATTTTCAAATAACACGAACGGCAAATAACAATTCAATTCATTTATTTGCGCAGCAATTTGGCAGGCAGGCAACTATATCAAACTAACTGTAGGACTCTCAAGCGTTATATTCGTTGTTGTTGTTGCTGCTGTTGGTGTTGTT
Organism: Drosophila robusta; assembly: GCA_035043565.1. Classification (NCBI taxonomy): domain Eukaryota; kingdom Metazoa; phylum Arthropoda; class Insecta; order Diptera; family Drosophilidae; genus Drosophila; species Drosophila robusta. The sequence goes on along the minus strand of JAWNMW010000583.1, from coordinate 981,799 downwards.
TTTGGCATAATCCGAAACTAACAGACGCGAAATGGATTTGTCGTTTGACAGTTGATGGATGTGATGGTTGCAATAAATTGAAATAGGGTAAAAAATAAAATCTCTTAACTGCAAATTCTATATTCGATATATTTCTCACACACACAATGTACGCTATAAAAATGTCACATATGTAACTTACAAATGGCCAGCCCCCTTTTTAGGACCCTGCGCATAAAAATTAATGAAAATTATAATGTTGGCACAGCAATTAATTAGCTATGTATCTTTCATGTGAAACTTCCGTACTATTTATTAACTACGTGTTGTCATAAGTGTTTCATTGCGTGCTCATTTATGTATACCCTGTGCGAATATCTTTGCGAAAATGGTGAATGTTTAACATATCCTTGCTGAACGCAAAATAAATAATTTTTTATTTTTGATAATTGCTGTGAATTAATTAATCTTAATTGTTTTCATAATGTATCTACACCGAAGTTATTCAGATTTAAATTAAAGAAGAAGAAACACAGCCGTTGTATAAAGCACACAGCTTGCGGCCTGTGTTTGTGTCTGTGGATATTTGTTTTCCTGTTCATTTGTTTTTGATTGTGTTGAATGTTTCGAGCTTCGGGCTGAGTAAAAGGTATCTGCTAATCGGGCACGTCCAACTAAACTGGCCATGTTTAATTTATTAATATTGTGTTATTGTAAACCGCATTCAAAACAAAAACATTTTCCACATCAATGTGGATTTTGTTTTGATTCAAAATATATCGTTGACAGATTTTCGCAGTTTGTTGTTAGAGCTGTGCATTTTGTTTTGGCTTGGCAGCGTCCTCACCAAATTTGCCTGCATTTAAATGCAATGAAATGAATGCGCATTTCTCTGCTGTTACTGTTGCATCTGTCTGATGCACCTTTGTGTCAGCGTTAGCACGTACAGCTTTTGCCAAGCACTGGCTTGCTCTCTCTTTCTCTCGCCCTTTTCTCTCTCTTTCTTCCTCGCTCTCCAAAGACTTGTGTTCATCACGTCACGTTGTCAATGCGATTCCTGGCATTCGCAGCAGCCAAACGTCGACATCGCTTCACTTGATCTGAACGCGTATACGCCATGTTGTTCATTTGTATGTTGGTCCCGTGCGATGGGAGTTTAAAACGCAATTGCCATAAAATTATAAAGGTTTTTAAACGTATGTATTCAACTAGATGTGCGTGCCTCAGTTGCCACATGTCAAGCGCAATGTTGGAGCAAGCTCACAGTTGCAAAGTTCAATGAACAATAACAATTCGTAATTGACGCTCAAACTAATTGAGGTACCAATATATAGATACAAGTGTTAACCTGTTAAATGCTATTCGCTAAACTTAATTACGCAAAGACAAATTTTGCAATTGTAATTTGCCCTAGTAGCATTTGACTTAAGATAAAATAAGATAAGGTGACTAAAAACAATGACTTCTACTTTAAGTCTAAAATCTCAAGCATAATAAAGCTAAGAACTTTGTAATTAGATCCAAATTGTTTTATTTGTATATAGTTTGCACTCAGTTCAAGAACTTTGATTTTTATTCATTATGCAAAGAAACATGCAAAGATATATTTCTGTCTGACAGATGGACTTGGCTATATTAAATAAGCTGTTGACACTGATCAAGAATATATACTTTTTAGAATTGGATAAATCTGCTGTAATGCGTTATACATTTCTGGGAATGAGAAAATGGTACGAATTATACACCGCTCGTACTTGGAGAGAAACAGGCTTCTAAACAAATCTGATTCTGAACCGTAAACGCAATACCGATATTAATAAACTAAACCATTAGCTATATAAGCCATTTTTAAATTGTTTGGTGCAGCTTCAGTACCTCGGTTAAAGACTTCTCTTGCTTAGGTAATACAAAATGAAGCCAATTTTGAAGGCAAGTCGTTTGCAGCACATGCAAATGGAGGGGATTTGGTCACATGTTCTTAAAGGAAGCACTTGCAGGAGCTGGTCAATGCAGTAACGAGACGAAATTTATGTGCTTTATGCCGCACATTAGCGCATTGTCACCGCACTCGGCACACTTTCAATAAATTACCCCGAAGCACACACGGTCCACACTCGAGTGGAGTCGACTAATGCGCTTAGCGCCTTTGTTGCGACATTTTGCCCGAGGCCGAAGGGGGCACGCACGGCGGGCGGGCGGGAATATGGCGGCAAAAATCCGCCATAAATAAAGGATAACAATTTGTTAGCCTGCAACAAGTGGCAAACTAAATCAACAAAAGTGCGAGTAGATTTCGGCCAAGAGCACTTTGACTCCCTGCATCCGGCTCCTTCGCCCCGGCATGTGTGACTACACATGTAATCCGAAGTTGGTAATGTGAATGGGAATGGGAAGCGGGCTGGGCCGGGCCGAGCCGGGCGGTGTGGGGCGTGATGCCGTGTGGCACGCAGCAGCAGGTGAAACTAGTGCTGATAAACAGTTATCTGTGTTTACTTTAACATGCGAGCGCCTGGGCGCGAGTCCTTGAGTAATGAATGCCATATTTTTGGCAGGACACTGAGCGAAAATTCGAAAGGGTTCGACTGAAGTAGAAGCAATTCCTTTTAGCTGCCCTTTTCCGGCAATGTTGTTCACTTAATTTTCTAACCATCAGCCGCACACTTTTCATAAAAAACCAACAGCAAATACAAAAAAAAAGGTTAGTCGCGCAATTTGATTTTGGCTCCCTTTTGAGTACAATGGCAAAAGTGAAAAACTGTTTTGGTTCTAAGTACACTTCACTTTGCCCACACAACCGCAACAAGGACAGCAAATCGGATTCCCAGGACCTCAAGTAGCAGCTGATATTAAGCCTTCAACGAAAAGTGTCCCTTTTTCCATTGCTTTTCTTCTGATGGTAATAACATTAATGCAATTTTACGCACACTTGAGTCCCTTATAATTCTAAAGAGGATACCATAAAATTGAAACACAGCGTGCACTGTATTTTTCATTGTGTATAAAGACATTAAAAACTGTTATGCGCTGGTTTTTCTTTGCTTTAAAAAAATTATTGCTGAAAATTTCTCTATTATGTTTAGAAGGGTATGCTATATTACGTTGTAAAGCTTCGTCGATTTCTGTTCTGATGTTATTGCTGCTGTGACTACCCTTAGGGAAAATCAAGCGATTCAATCGTTGGCTGAACGTCTGCTAGAAAAATATATAAGTACTCTGTTATTTGCTTTGCCCTTTGTCTTTGTATATTTTGCTGTTCCAGCAGCTTTACTTCCTGTACTAATCCTTGTCCTTTTAACCGACTCTTTAAAGGAAGTTGTAGTCGTTAGTCGAGAGTAACTTCATTTAATGATTCCGTGTGAGTCGCATATCATGTTACACTTTTTCATATATATTAATAATACATACAATTTATGCAATAAATAAAACAAATATCTTATCTTGTCAAAATATATCTATATACATATTTATAAACATATTAGTAGATATTAATAAAATGTTTATTTTCTTTATTTCCACTTCCAAATCCTTCGCTGCAGCACAGACCGAGCTTAGATAAAGCTTAGAAAAAAGTTTCTCATTTTTAATAATTGCGAGAGAAATTTAACAAAATCAATCAGTCAGTCGATCAGTACAATTATTTTATAGATACTTACCGATTATCTCAAATCGACTGCTAGGGAATTCAGTTACCGGCGTGCCATCAATAGCTGTTTCTAACTCATTCTCTTTGCTTGTAATTGAGCGGCCAGTGTATCCGCCTTGATGGGTGACTGAAAAGCACAAAGACCCATCCAAACAGCAGGCAACAGCAATCCGTTGCCCGCCCATCAACTTTGACTGCGGGCGGTGGGCGAAAACTGCGTGACTAACTGTGAGAATTCCTTTGAGTCTGTCATTGCAAAATTGAACGATGATGCAACTGACACATGCACAGCAGCAAAAGTTTCAGCCATTCGCTTCATTAAGTAATTAACGCACTCATTATAATTTAATTACGTTATTGAATGCACTCACATACTCATATACACAAACCTGGAAATGCTCATATGTGCTTAAATTTGTAAGAAAACAAACTCCCTGAGCTCAAATATATTTTATGATAAAGCAGGAAGCTTCGAAGGTATGTTACCCCAGGTTAGTTGAATTAGTTTCGATTTTTATCATATACTGCATTCGGAACAGATTTTATGAACTTTAACTGAACTCATACATAGAACTTATTATTTTGAATTGCAGGTCTTACTGTTTCTATCCATCTAATCTATTTTATTCAAATTGTGATTACTCGTGCAAAGATTTCTCGGGAACTATAAAATACGGACTACCCTTACGTATAATGATAGGGTATAGGATATCTATTAGACAAGACCCCTCGACCCGATCTATAAGAGCTGAGATTAAATATTTGAAATATATTGTATTGAAGATATAAGAAATATAATGTATCTGCTATCTATGTGATTCAATATAAGATAAATTATGTATGATGTAAGATATGACATCTTCTTTGATAAGATTTCTTCTTCAACACTCAAATAAATATAGTGTGACCGCAGCAGTTAATCAAGCAATAAGCTGGTCACACTTGAATCAGTTCTCTGCTGCACGTTTTGTGCCATTACAGACTGAAGTGCTGATCAAAGTCAAATCAACAATACAAGTAGCCCATTACATTGAGATTTTAGGCAAGGCTCCGCTTTTCTACTTGCATCAGCGCTTTCCCACGCCATTTTCACCCGGATACCGTTCAGGGTCGGAGTATGCCAATGTCAATCACAAATCAGTCAACGCGCCAACGAGGACGTCGACGCCAACTCGTTTGCATACAAATTACAGATGCAAGTCACATTTGATTGAAAACAATTTGAAATGATATCGCCCTCATCCGCATCCTACTTTTCGTTCTCTTCTACTTCTCGTTATCGTCTTGGCTGCGCCTGGCAACAGACACGTGGCATGCCTCAGTTGAAGCTGTTGCCGCCAAGTGGCTCTATTTTATTTTGCCGCTGCTCTGCATTTACCTTCACAAAAGGGCCAAATCATGTGCACACTTTATTGCTTTTACGTGCAAATTGTTTGCGTTGGCCCATAAAAGATATAAACCAAATTGCTTCACTCCAATCCCCCGCAATCCTCAATTCTCAATCCTCAGTCCATGGCAAGTGTTCCATTTCATTTTCAGCTAAATGCAAACGCATTTCAGTGCTGTGCCCTCCTCTTCAGCCCTGTTGTGTTCAGCTGCATTGGAATGCAGCTCACTCAGAACACGGCCAGGTCCTTTGCGAGTACCACGACTCTTCCATTTCCACTTCCCTGACCAGAGTGGAGTGCAGCTAATCAAAGCATTTGACAGGTTGGCGAACACCTGCATACGCTTCGTCTGAATCTGTCCCAATTCCATGTCCTGTCCCTCTCCCTTTCCATTTCCTCTCCCTCTCCCTTTCTCTCCATCAGTCGCGTTCTCTATCAATCGTTTATTGTGCGTTCTGGCAATATGCAAATAATTACCAATATGAGGCGTCAAATGCCCACACACACACACACACACACACACACACACACACACACACATACACACACACACACTCGGCACATGAATGTCATATCCTTCGTTAGCTGCTGAGGAAAATTTGTGTCGTTTGCACTGTTTGCCAATATGTTGCCGGACAGGTGAGCTGCTGTTGTTGCTGTTTCTGTTGCTGTTGCTGTAAGCGCACTAATTGTTGTCGTCGTTGTTGTTGCTCTTGTTGTTATTGCCTGTACGCCGTGGATTGTGAGCTTGCAAATAAGCCTTAATTATTGCTATTGCAGCCATAAAGCCACCACACAATAAACATGCAAATGCAGTGGGCGTGCCATGTGCCAGCCGGATGTGCGATAAGCCAATTTGTGAGTGTTCAATTGTGGCAAGTGCCCCAACAGCAGCAGCAGTGGCAGCAGCGCCTCAACCGCACATAAGATTATGTTACATGCCTCGAACTTTGTCAGAAAAAGTTGCTTTCCAAAAGTCGAAAGGATTTTACAAGCCCCATCACGAATCAATTTGATTGCATGCTTCATTAATGAAGAAATTACTCTTTGAATTCTTTCGAATAGCTGCGTTGTGTACGTGGCCTTAAAAGAATCCAATAGCAGAGGCAAATTATCAGAAAGAGCTCTTGTTGAGTTGGCGAAGCCATGTTCGTCTGACTATCCAACTGGTTATTTGCATACTTAGCCCTCAGTTTTTAAGCTATGCTGAACGTACTAAAAGTTCACCTTAGATGATACTAAATTCAATTCCTAATACCAGATGCTAATATTCAGTCAATGACATTTTGAAATTTCCGAACATATATATATACGAATACATATATATATACTTTGCAAAATACTTCAAGAAAATATATTGTACCATAATACCAGGAGTTCCACAATATAAAGAAATGTATTATTGAAAAATTTCAATAAAAACTATCTAATTAATTCTTAAGCATCTTAAGCGAAAGCGTTAAATAGGTCTCAATTTATAATTTAGAATGCAATTTTGAGCCCAATTTTGGCAATGAAAGTAAAGATTTACATTCACATATTGCTAAAAGAGTTAAGTGATAAACTGAACTAAATAATTTGCTTATAAATTTCATTTAACTGGGTAAATATGTAAGTTCTATGTGGGGCCAACTAATGTAATGCATTAACATGAACCCAAACACGACCGCGTGCTGGACGCCACGCTGTTATAATTAGAACGTACCACGCATGCCGAGGTGGGAGCCAGTGCACCAGAGAGCACCGCAGTGCACACATAAACGCTCATCAAATCCACTTAAACCGGTAATGACCGGCGCTGCTACAGATCTGCCACCTCCCAATTGGTTTTATTTGCCATCAACTAACAGCGAAACACGCATACGACGCGTTGCACCGTTGCATAGCTGATTGTAGGACCCTCGGTGCATGGGTGTGTGTGTGTGTGTGTGTGGGGGTGTGTGGGGGTGTGCGTCTGCCTTGCTCGGTGTGGCATTTAAGTGCCGTTTGGCCTAGCCAAAGGTGCAATACAGAGAAGCCAGAAACAGGACGATGATAGCCGGGTCCTGTTTGCCAGTGGCGGGAATCGGGGAGAGGCAGCTGGCGATGGAGCTGGGTTTTGGCCAGTTCATGTTGGCCGTCGGTTCATGTGATTTTTGCACTGATTTGCGTTTAATTGAATTTTGCGTTTGACACAACTGCTGTTTGGCCTCCTGAAGCTGGCCAACTTGCACTTGGCCTGCCAATTCGCAGAGCGCATTTAATTGCGTTGAAAAAGAGCGCCAGCCAAAACATGTTGAGCCCACTTAAAATGATTACGGGCTGGCACCAAACGGACGGACGACCCTGGGGCAAATAAATCAAGACGCCTGCTCAGTGGCTGCTCTTAAAGGCTGGTCAATGAACCGCAATGGGTGGGCATAAAAAAATAAATAAAAAAGAAAAAACAGTCAAATGCGCCAAGCCAAGGCCTGGTCTGTGTATCTGCTCGGGCCTAGTCTATAACCATTAATGATGTGGCCCACCAGCCCCGATACGGGCGCCAGCACGTGCTCCAAGCGCCACTTTCCCAGCTCCCCCAGCTGTTGCAGTCCAGGAGCAGCACCGGGCCTACGCCCACGCCCGCCACCCAGCACAGAGAACAGTAGAAGAAATGCGCGAAGCGGAAACAACTTAATGACGCGCGGCGCTAATGGTTCACTTAAGCACCCACATAAGTTACCCGCGCTCCCGAAAACAGAGCAGCAGAAAAACACACGTACGGCACGTTCTCTGTGCCGCGCCGAAGAGTGAACACCCTTACAAATGATTAATAAACTTATATGCATCCCAATTTATAAAGATCCCTATGTGGTCGTTTCATGCTGTGATTCTGATTTAATGTTCATAATTTCTCAACATTTATCGCTATTATTGTATTGTATTTATTTAAATCATTTTCTATTTAAATTAATAAATCGTATTATTAAAATTATATTTATGTAATTTAAATATACTAATTAAAATATTGTTATACGTCTGGAATTAAATCTAATCTTCAGCATTAAAAAAATTTCTATCCCTTTCTGGTACATTGAACCCAATGAAAATTTATAAAAAAAAGAAGGTTTAATTAAAGTAATATAGATTCTCAGGCAACGTCAACAATCGTGACGTCTGTATCTCGGAGACTTCCTGAGCTCTTCACTAAGTTTATAAGAGCTAACTAGGGCTTAGAACACCAAGGATGGCATGCGCAGTATGTACAGCAAAAATTTTGAATGTTCCGCAAATGGGAACCTGGCTGAAGGGTATTGCATAGTTGAACTCTTACTCGTCTTTTTTTGCCCATCACAGTTGAGAAGCGTCGCTGGCTTGTGGGTGTCACTGTGTTGTCGTTTTGTCCGCCAAAATCAGCAAACGGGGCTACCCCTATGCTTCAGCCCCCCGCAGTACAGTTTGCCCACTGCTTCTATGCGTACTCCAGAGCTTGGCCTGCGCCGGCGGCGGCGACGGCGACGGCGACGGCCTCCCTCTGCCCAGCTCCGCTGACGTCGCACAGTAATAATTTCTCGCTAATGGTGTCCTAAATTGTCAAGAAATATGGAACCATTTGAATTTTGCGCCCCCCTCTACCAGCCACCCCTTCAGCATAAGCGTCTGGGTGTGGCAGCCGGAATGTGTACATAAAGAGAGTAAATATGTATATTTACAAGTATTTTATATTGCACGTATATATTCTATATATACGTATTTGTATATATACATATATATGCGACGCCGTTGCTGAGAGTGCGGCTTTTAGTTCGTTTGTGTTCTTGACTTCCGGTTAGCCTGTCGGCTAGAAATGTCTTTGTTTTCTCTTTCGACTTCTTTTATGAGGACTACAAAGCAGTGGGCGTGGCCCTGGGGTGGGCGTTCATGAAGTGTGCATGTTTTTGACAACCCAAAGTGCAATATGAAGGCTACACTACTCATAAATATGGGCTAACGTCATAAACAACTGCTTTTTTAATAAAAGCTCAAAAATCGGCATTGTATTGAGATGTGAAGTTAGCTTTAAGGCATTCGACCGACCGTCAAATTGAAAGGCAAAGGCATTATCAAGAAATCGAAGTATTAATGAATTTATTAATATTGATCTGAATTCCCAGCCTTGTCATAAGATGACATCTAATTGCATGTTCGGGAATAGACTGGAACATACCGTGCACCCAGCTGTGACTTAATCAACCATCTAAACACACGCACACAAACAGAAACATGCACACATCATCTATATACTCCTTATACATAAGTTTTCCACTCGGCTATTGCTGCTGACCAAGAATAAATATATATATACTTAATGGCTCCGGCTTCCGTCTGTCGTTTACATAAAACCGTTTCCCCCACATTTCATAAAAAGCGTTTATGGCGTTTTTCAGCGTGTTTTTCTCAAATCTTATTTAAGCAGATCCAGCGGACACTTGTTGCACCTCCAGCTTAAAGTAAATGGGCAATTGCTTAGCCATCCATTTAGCTCCGTCTCTAAACGAGTCGTAAGCCTGCTATGTCACGAATACGTATCATTCAGCTATCCGCAAGAATTCATTGTTATCGTTCCTTTGTCTCAGAGCCTTGCTGTGGTAAATACCCTCGAAGATGGCATCGCATTCATTTCCAGCTATTCAGACAGACAAAATGAAGAGAGAACGAAAAAGTATGTGCGTGCATGCGTGTGTGCGTGTGTTGGTGTGTGTTGAAGCATTTGTGCCAACACAGACATAAAAAATCTGCTACTTATAAATTATGTTTATTTATTTATTATATTTTTGAAGCAGCTGCGCTCAACTACGCTGAGTTTTGTCCAAAGTTGCCGCTCGTCCTGCTGTCAACGAGTGTCCTGGCTGGCTGGCTGGGATAACAATGCTTTCGCTTTGGCGTCGTCCTTCACGTTTTCTTCGTTTTCATAAATCTGCAAAGAGAAAGATGAAAAAATACGTTGTACAAATGTTGTTGACAGCGGACAAACGTTCAGCGGACGGACTTACTGGACACACTTCAAGCTGGCCATTTAGTAAAAAAAATAAGACGAGGGTTGCCTCAAATTGGCCAAGCTGGCGAAATTGCGGTAGTTTGAAGGACACCCGAACCGTTTATGGAGCATTTGTTACTAATAATGTTGTCGATGTGACAAATACGAGTACATAGCACACCAAATGAGATCTACATAATGGGTCCAGCAATCGTATTGGCGCCACGGATAAACCATCTTGGTTATTGGTCATTGGTCTTCTCAATCTATTGAGATAAGCCTCGAAGTATTCAGTATAACAAAGCTAACTTTAAACTTGACACGACACATCTTTATTTAACCATTTGAACCATTTGAAAAATTCTCAATTGCTAATTAGACGAAATTGATTCAATCAAAAGCTACAATGCAAGTTCTTAAAACTGTCCTAGATTCGACAGCAATACACTTTACTTACTCATTTTTAAATGTAAAATGCATGCTTTTATTAGCTACTTAATAAATAAATAAGAAGAAAATCTCCTATATTTATTATTAATGCTTTATACTTTAACCCTTTATAAGACATGAGCCCTATAGCCCTATATGTCTATCAATCTATTTTGAATTCTCTGATCTAGTTAGGCCTTTAACTGAACGTAACGTGTTTTTCAAAATTTAATTGTATATCCTTACTTAAATTTGAACAAACTGTCGGTTATCCTCTTAGAAAATGACGGGCAACGATATGCAAGTGATTGTCTCACCCACGAACGTGAAGTTTCAAACTCCTTTGCCACACATGCAAAGGCGCCAACTGAGTTTGCTCAATCTGGGCGGCCAACCCATTATCTACTCCGTTCACATAGCGAATGAGAGGGTTTTCCAAGTGTTGCCCTCCACTGGCAAGGTGGCTGCATACGATACCACCGAGCTAAGCATCTTGATGCAGCCGACCCAGGGTGACCAGAAGCGCTATAGTTTTGTAGTCAAGCACAAAGTCAAATCCAATACAGCTGGGTCCTCGGCGGGGGCAGACGATGCAGAGGATTGGACGCAGGCGCAGAGTATTCTGGTGAACATCGCGATGGAGAACTGCTTGGGGAATGAGAAGGAGTTGCTGAGCATGTTCGGCTTGGACGGAAATACCAAGAGACTGGTCAAGCTCATGAAGGAGCAGTACCGGCCCCTGTGCAACCAGTGCAGCCTGAAACGTCTCCAGCAACCTGCCAAAAGACGGATCTTGTTCAGGCGCGCCATGTGGTGGTTACTGGTGCTGATGGTTCTGTCGCTTGCGGGTGGGTCTCAACTGCCTTTATTTGTGTCTGTTCAAATGTGATATGTGATAAGCCCTTTGATTAATGCAGTTTACTTTGGCTGGTCGTCGAATGGACTGGGCGGCGATCTGTTTAACCTGGACTCGGAGACGGCGTACTAGGAGGCAACTTGGAGGCGTGGAGCTGTACGACTATGCAAATCAATTATTGAATTATGCAAATAGAAAACTACGCCCCGAGCAGCTGCATACAAGTCTTCTCAAACTGTCACCCACTCGCACCCACACTCCCGACCCTCCCCACCCTCCCCAATTTCACGCAGACATTGATAAATCAATCATACGCGCCGTTGGCTGCGGCTTTAAATCAACTTGCCGGCTGTCTGGCTGATTAACTTAACTGCAGTTTCATTAGTTTGATTTTGCACTGCGCGCTGAGGCAGCTAAATACCACACACACACACACACACACACACCTAGAAGGCTGCTTGGATTTATTTATAACGCAATTATTGCCACAATCAATTTCTAATTGTATTCTAGACGCGTATCGGCTATTTTCTATGACTACGAATTGTTGTTGACTTGGGTTTTCGTTGTCATTGTTAGTGCTTCTGCTGCTGCTTAATTAATTTACGCTTGTCTGGAGCCGTTGCTTTATGATGCCAATTAATATTTTGTGTGGCAATTCAATTTGTGTCCACTTGCCATCAAAATTCAAATGCAAATCCCTTGAAGCGTCTGCGAAACTACAAATTGCACTCCGGGGCATTACGCTAAAGACCTCGAGTTGGCCCCGTGACGGCCAATTCATATTTATTCTATACAATTTTCCCAATTTGCACAGAAATGAGCCAAGACACCAGCGGGCGACACTCTGAAAACACTTAAAACGCCGCCAGCTGCAGCGCAAAATATCCCAAACGACTCTTTCTAGCTCTCTGCATTCGCTTTTCCCACTTTCTAAGCGGCTCGCTGCCTTTTTTCATAGCCCAGTTATGAATGCAACAACATAGAATTCGTAAAAGACTTGAAAAATGAAGCTGCGCTTAGAATTTAGAGTCCAGGCAAGGTCAGTGCAGTACTTTATATAATTGCCACTTTTCAAGGCTGAAAATTGTAAACTAATATAATATAGGGTATTAAAATGTTGGTACGAAATAACGTTTATTTTACAGTTTGTATTGATTAATAAGGAAAATGGAGGGAAAACCTTAATACATAGACCTTAATAACCTCAATAGAAAAAATATACCTTATACTATAAAGTCTTCAGTTCATTGTTTTTGAAATAATCACAATCAGATAAACAGACAGCGTAATAATAATAATAATAATCATAAATATGATAAGAAATAAATAACTCAACATTAAATTGAATTACATGTGGTAACTTTGTGCGTATTTTGTTAATTAAATTTATATCTTGACTTGCCGATTCCGTATTAAGAATAAGTGGTTCGTGTCATGTTTTTACAATGTAAACTATGAATTTGAATTTTAGACCCACCATCACGGTACTTACAGTTTGATTCTGTCCATAAATAATTCGATCGTGACGCAGTTTGGTAAGCAATAAGGGACTTTTGGATTGGTTGAAAAAGGGCTATGCGTCCAGTTGGCAAAATCATAGACCGAAATTCAATTTGGTGCCGCAATTTATGCCAAGGCAAGCCAAATATTCGTTTACTGCATTTCCTTTTTAGTTGTTGTTGCTGTTTCGCTTTATCACAATCAGAATTTATGTGACGTAAGAAAGTGAATTTGGAACTTGCCGCTGCCCCGCCCACCGCCCGTCCACTTGATTGTATTGAGAAATGAATGAAATTAGAATGTCTGATGGCATTTTGAATTGGATTTCGACGTTTGTTTTTTGCGTGTCCCTCTCTGGTTGTCCAACTCTTTTGGTCTATTCTTGCCTGTTGCCCTGTTTGCCGGCCAATTTCAGGCGACACCGCAAGACAGGCCACAAAATGGCATCCTAGCTTTTCCTTACTACCCCCGGCCATGGGCAACCACAGGCCCATGTCCGGTGCCCTCACCCTTCGCTTACCGCACAACGCTTTTGATTGCTGTTGCATGTCAAAGATTTTGCGGGCCAAATGAAAATATTTTGTTGTTGATACACTGCAAAAAAATTTGAGCAATGCCTTGTTATTTAAACTTATTTCAAAATGAACCTATAAAGTTTGCCTTCAATTTCAATTTAAAATTAAAAATGGGAAGAAGAAAGTAAAAGAAGTGTTGTTAAAAAGTTTTAATTATTTTTTTTTGAGTGTAGCTGACTGACGTGAAGGTAAAAGTACGAGTTTTTGAAGCGTTACGCTACAATGTCATAAAACATTATTGACATTTCAATTGCAAAGCGTTTTGTGTGACACATCCCGGACGGCATGAATAGCAATCGGCGCAGGAAGAGAAGTCCAAAAACAGTCACGAGAATGGCCCGGCACATTTCTTTATAGCACTTTTATACCCTGTAGCCATAAAATGCACAAATAAAGGGTATATGAAATTGGAAAATGTAAAAGGAAGGATCAGGATTTAATAGTTACTCTGCCATCAATTATTTGGAAAATTCACCAATACTTGTTAGGAATTTTGAAAAGCAGCTGAAATAGATCCGGGTATTGGCTGTTAGATCTGTCTAAAACAAAAACATTTATTCTACTTTTTAACAGTCCAAGGAGTATCTTCACGTCTAGTGCTCCTTCAACTTTTGAGTTGTTGTATTCACTTCTGGCAGGCGGTTAAATAATTTCATGTCTGTGTTGTCACGCCGTTTGTTTCAAGCAGCCCGTGGGTTTTTACCAGACTACCCCTGTTGCCATTGCCACCGAGCCTTTGCCTCATTATATTGTTAAGGCAAAATATTTAAGGCGTCCTGGCCAAGTGGTTGAGTTTGTGCTTTTGGCCACCTTTTGATGGTTGCGGCACGAAACACGCATAAAACCTACAACAGCCACAAATACGAGTCAAGTTTTTGTGGGGGCTTTGTTTTTGTTTTTATTTTTTGTTTGGCCAAAAGTTTTACGAGCTTATCCCAAGAAATAAATGCGAGCAAGGAACATGATGAAAAACATACAAAAACACGTGCCAATAACGTTGACTGAAACAACCTGGAGCAACAACCAAGAAGCAACAACCGCCAACCGACAACCGACAACCATAACAACAACGTGAAACAACTGTGTAGGGAGAATTAAAGCATCCGCCAGACAGACGAAAGATAGCGTCTTGACGACCGAAAGCAGCCGAGGCTGAGCAGCTGGCGGACCGCGATAGACGGTGGGCGTAAGGCGGGGCCGCTTCAGGTGGAAAAAAGTTATAAGGTGCCAAAGGCTATAAAAGATGCAATCAAAATCAAACTGATTTGTCTCCGGGGAGTGTTGCCAACTTTCATGTTTACGAGCGGGTCATGGAAACTTCAAAATGCACTAGAACCGCAATGAATGCGCCAGCGTACCGAACTGAAGATACCCTGCAAATATTATGTAGCGATATGTCTTAGAGGCGAAACAATTTCGCAATTTAAAATCAATATTGTTTAAATAAATTACTAATAATTTCATTATTATTTTATTATAAGTAAAAAAATGAAAGCATTGTTAATTTCTCATTTATATTTTTTAACCAAAATTATGAACTTTGTCTGAGTACGGGTCTTAAAGTTGGAAAATGTTGACATATTTTTAAAACTTTTAGTTTGCAGGATATATATCTACATATACTTATTAAAACCGTGTTCGTCTGAATTTCTTTAAGAATATAAACAAATAAATTTATACACATTATATATTTATATATATAGCTATGTACTTACCATGGGCCAAGTAAGCGTAGTTTCTTCTCAGCACACCGTGATCAAATAGTTTATGGCCCTGGTCTCAGCCACCGTTTGCACCCCCAGAGCAGTATACGGAAGGCATTTGTATAGCTGGCAGACAGGAAGGGGCTACGTCCGCCGAACTGGCTTTAATTAGACAGTCGTGAAGTCGGTTAAGTTATGGGCTAGCAGACGACGCTGCTCTGCTTTGGCCTCGGGTCGAGTCGTGAAATTTATGCGTTAAAATTGCATAATTTCCAGAGACACACACACAGACGCACGCACGCACCAAAAGTTTGCACATAAATTTAAGAGTCAAGGTAAGAGGGCAAAGTTTTGACTGCCATGCCCCCATTTGGTGCATGCCACTGCCCAATGCCCACAGGCCCTGGGTCCATATTGAATTAAACACTTTGTGTTTCTGCCGCCTCACAAGTGTCTCTTGATGCCAGTCATCTGCAAGATACTCACACACGCAGATAAAGAACACACACACACACATTCGAGTCGTTTTTAATTTCCTGTTTCGCTTGCAGCTCCTCCGATTGCTGTCGGTTTCAGTCTGCTCTTTTATTGCTCGGCCCAGCTCCTTCCCCGTCGGTCGCTATGGAGTTCTCCCCAATTGCAAATATTGCCAAATTTTTGTATTTTTTCTGTGGCATTTTAAGTGATGTTTATTTTTGTTTTGCTGCCGCGGCCGCCTGTCTAATAGTTTTTACTGCAACTTTATTTAGTGCTTCTCACTTCTCTTCTCTCTCCCCTGCACTGCCTATGACATGGCCCGTTGGGCGCCATCCTGCACCCCTGCTGCTGCTGCCTTTCATTTCCATTCAATTTTCCCTGCAACAGTTTTCGTTTTTTATTCTTTTTTTATCTGTACGCCATTTTTGAACATTTTGCAATGAATTTCGTTTGGGACAACGTCCGTCTGTCTGTCGCTTTGTCTGGCGGCGTTTTTATGAAGATAAAAAGCTCAGGGATTCGGCAACGGCATTGGCATTGGTCTAGGCCATGGCTCTGGGCCGCTTATGCCCGACTGACGCCTGGGGCTAATGGGGCTGATAGCCTGTTGAGAGGGAGGGTAGCAGAGGGAAGCGCGCGCTGCGTTTTGTTTTGCTGGAATTGCAATAATTGTTTATTGGCAACAATGGATTTAAATTGTTATCGGCTGCAGCTGTGAAACAATTATGAATGCAGAGCGAACGAGTGAAGCGAATGGAGTGAATCATGTGAATCAAGTGTGATTGAATTGTGCGCTTTTAAATTGTAAATGTGATGCTGATGATATTTCCATAAAACTACTTTTTTGCACAAGTCAGGAATATTTTGTTTTTGAATATTCTTAAATAGGTACCAACAAATTTTGAATTTATAACCAACCATAAACGATTCACAAATTATAACAGAAATCTTTACATGAGAGAAATTTCTACGCAACAATTTGCGTAATAGAAGTAGTTACTTAAACTATTACTTTTGATCTGATATTTTACTTGATATAAATATAATATTTTTTGGTTTTTTGTGATTGTAATGTGAAATACTATTTGTTAGAAGTTAGTTCTTCTTTCCCACTTCTGCAACTCTTTCATTATGCTCGTTCACGAAGTGAAAAAAGAATATTGGATTTGTGCAATGTCCGTCATGCTGTCCGTCCATCTGTCCGGCGCTATTGAAGATAGAGACTTGAAATTTTGTATATATACTTGTAGTAAAGCTATATACATATATACTTGCCATAGCTCCCATATTTCAAACGCCCATAACTTTGTTAAAACTGAACCGATTTTCACGTCTGATAGCATTTTGTTCATGGTTTATCGTCTAGATTGATTCTGCATTTAAAATATATGCATTATTGAAAATTAATTTTTTTCGAATTTTTTGGGAAAAAAAGCATGTACCCCCCCTTACTCATTTTGGAAAAATTTTTTTTTCAAAATTTAGAATCCGGAATTTCTATTTTTAATCGATTGTGGTGGTCACAATTAGTATAAAAAACAACATTAAAACCGATTCTGAGGGGGTCAAATTTTTTGTCAAAAATCATGCAAAAATTGACAAAAATTTTGACATGTAAAGCCCTCGCATCCATAGCTCCCGTATTTCAAACGCCCATAACTTTGTCAAAACTGAACCGATTTTCACGTCTGATAGCATTTTGTTCATGGTTTATCGTCTAGATTGATTCTGCATTTAAAATATATGCATTATTGAAAATTAATTTTTTTCGAATTTTTTGGGAAAAAAAGCATGTACCCCCCCTTACTCATTTTGGAAAAATTTTTTTTTCAAAATTTAGAATCCGGAATTTATATTTTTAATCGATTGTGGTGGTCACAATTAGTATAAAAAACAACATTAAAGTCCATTCTAAGGGGGTCAAATTTTTTGTCAAAAATCATGCAAAAATTGACAAAAATTTTGACATGTAAAGCTCTCGGATCCATAGCTCCCGTGTTTCAAACGCCCATAACTTTATCAAATATTAACCGATTTTCATGTCTGATGGCATTTTATTCATGGTTTATCGGCTAGATTGATTCTGCATTTAAATTATATGCATTATTAATAATAAAATGTTGTGGATTTTTTGATAAAATATCATCTACTTCCCTTACTTTCACTTTGCGAACGAGTATAAACATTAGAGTACTTTTATAGCAGGGCATCTTGAATCCTGTATTTACATTCCATACACATACTTGCCAGATTTTAAATATTACTATTGCTGGACCTAAGTTTTTTTCAATGATAAAATATAACCTATAGATATAATAAGTGTTTTTAAAAAGGAACTGTGACTAAGACGTTCTTCAAGGGACCTCGCTGTATTCTATATATTCGACAATAAGCTGATTATGTCTTAATGGCATTATCCCATCTTTGCCAGCTGAATTGTGTGGGCTTTAACTCTGCTCGCTGAACATTTTTGCGTTTGTGGGCCAACTGAGTCATGCCAATTGGCAGGTTTGCTGGCTGAGACTTGAAGGCGCTTGCCAAGTATAAAATAAATAGCGAAGCTGCAACAACAACAACAGCAGCTACAAGAATTTCGAGAGAAAATCAAAGTGGAGCAGAGCGGACGAGATTCTGGCGCATATTTTTGGCAGGAACGTGAAATTAATTATGCGCGGCAAAAGAAAGGCTTACCGCAGGACAAAGACACCGCATGCAAGGGACAAAAGGGATGGGTTGTAATGGAAGGGAGGGGGAGGGGTAGGGGATGCCGCGTCAGCTGCCGAAACGGGCGCATTTAATGAGTGGCGACGCCGGCGTCGTCGGCGTTCCAGGATTATGTTAAATTTAGCGGTGACACAGACACTTGGCAAAGGCTCTCGCACAACGGCGCAATAATTGCGCAAGACTTTGCGGGCGCCCGGGGCTGGTTAGGGGGCGTGCCCGGCCGGCCGCCATTAATTGTGCAAAGTCAGTGCGACTGAATGTGTCGCCCCTGGCAGCTGAACGTCTCCCTTGCGGCGCGCTGTCTGCCCCAGGCAGAAGTCAGTGCCAAGTGGCAGATGCCGTGCTCTGTGCCAACTGCGAGTGGATTGTGCCAGGTGAGGGGGGCAAAGTGGCATTTTGGTTAGTGAGGGGCAAGTGCAAAATAATAAAACGGCCAAGAAGCTGCCGCTTGTTCGACTCTCATTTCGTTCCATTTCGTTTCGTTTGGTATGCCATAAATTTGATGCTATTTTTATTGTCATTTTCATTGCGCGCTGTGAAAATGTTTGTTTAATTTACGAGTAAATCTCTGTCCTTCTCGTTCTTGCACATTCGCATTCTCTATCTTCGTCGCTCTCTCAAGCAAGTACCATCGACTGCCAGCACGACAATTAAATACAATTTTCGCCCAGTTCAAATACTCAAAAGTGCGTCGCCACAATAACAAAAACAGTTAAAGATACGCGCTGAAGATAAATCATTTACAATTTTCATTTTCTATTTATCAAGCTCAACATTCGAGGATATTCTCAAAGACCCTTTGGCAGGAGCGAAACCCCAGAACTGTGTAGCCAAAAGTGGTTGTTACCTTGGCAAATACACAGATAACAGCGACAGACGGGGCAGAACGGGAACGACAATGGGCACGGGGCAAGGTCATGCAGTCGCTTGCCCCGAGGCTGCGAGACGTGCACATTTCATAGCTGGTTACGTGTGAAACACAATAAGGATTCAGATTCATTTTCCAGCATGTAATCGGATAATGCCATAAATTGCTGAAATTGCGGTACAATGGAGTTTGCTTAACCGATTGTTGCCTTAAATTGTGGCTTCAATACAGTTTGCCCAATTGCAGACAGTCCCATTCTTTGACGCTTTAATGTTGCTGTGCTCCACAAATGTACGAGGCCTTTTCTTTTGTGGTTGGCCAAATATTTGCATTATATTCGGCCAAGTGGCAACATTTATTCCAGTTTTTTTCCTGCAATTTCGCTGGCATTTCGGTAGGGACCGCCGTCAACACGCCCTCTGCCTATTCCCCTGCTCTATTTCCTCTGAATTTTGCTTTTGCTTTGTTTTTTAGTTGTACAACAATTTCTTTGTTTGTTCTGCGCTTTCGCAGCGAGTTAATTTTGCATTTCCGCTCATTTAACTGCATTTTTTCGCTCCTCTCTCTATTTCCCTTTATCACTCTCTCTCGCTCCCTCTCGTTATTGGTGCTGCTGTGGTTGGCTCCAAGTGCCGTGAAGTTGTTTTTGCTATTGCCGCTTCGGCCGGAAGTTCATTTGAAGTAGCCGCAGCAGCATATAAATGAATGTTGGCGCAAGAGGCGAAGCTCATGAAATTCCACTCAACAGACTTTATATAATTTGTTTTTTGCTTAGCCCAGGTACTGGCTCTTTGTATTGGCAGGATCTGTGCTAGATTATGTCCATTGATCGTATACCGCTCACTCAAAGTTCTCTGCAGTTCGGCCAAAAATATACTGCTCTCAAGAATCGTTGCAATGGGTTTCTCAGTTCTACTATTAATGCCAGGCTAACAGATACCCTGTACTTGCGAACACATTCTTCAAGCTGCGCAAGGGAATGTTCTTCTATAGTTTCTGATATCTATCTTAGAGGCATTCTTGTATGATAAGATTTTTCTTTTTTAATGTTTTATTCTATCTCTATGTATATTTAATTCTATTTCTGTATTTTTATCAAATACTATTTACATATTTATACATACATCTATATCAATTAACGATATAGATTTAGTCTTTAGTTTTCCCACTTCGCTATATTTTTAAACTGAATGCTTCAGAACAATAAGGAGCCAATATAACTTTTTAAGAAGAAAAGACCCTATTAAACCAGAAGCAAACTTCCTCTGTTGGCAACAATTTTGTTGCTCATTTTGGTCACTTCTCGGCTGCTAAATTTATTGATTGCTTTGCTGTACGTAAACATTTATTTTAGCAAAGCCAGCATTTGACCGAATTTCTAGAGATAAACAAATTCTATATTAACGGCTGCATCCTTTGGCTGTTGTGTGTGTGTGTGTGTGTGTGCTATATAATTATACGCCTATTTGAACTCGCGGCTCGTAAATTTCACACCTCAGCCATCAAAAGTTGAGCAAGTGCTGCGTGCTGGCAAAACTTTTGCCATTTGCACAGGATGCGCAAGGATGCAGCTCCACACACACATACACACCCACACACATACGCACTTGGCATGGCGAGTGGTGACATAAAAATTATATGTCAAGCGCAAAATCTCGGGCAGGCAGCGCTTAACCATGCGTGTGTGCGGATGCGGGTGTATGTGTGTGCTTGTGTGTTTGTGTGTCAATGTGCATTTGTAAATGTTTCTGTGCGAGTGGCAGCTTCCGTTCTCCATTCCTGGCTGCACGCGCTGTCCCTGCCCCCCACCCCTAGCCGTAACTCTCACTAAGTCTCAGCATGACATTGCACTCAACTTTGCTTTCACCTTAGCGTGACCTGCCGACCTCTCCCATCGCGCTGCCTTTGGCGGGCCCGCAGGCCAAACCAGCTGTTGGGTTTTATTGTGGCTTGACATTAATTTGTTAAGTGCACCACGGCTGCCCAGCCGCCCGCACCCCACCCACAAGCCCCGCCCCTTTCCCAAACTCTCACTCAACTGTGTCATCTTTAAGGTGAGCAACTTGAGTAGTTTAACAGTTTGCCCTCTGCCCCCGCATTGGGCCGCTTGTTGCCTTAATTTCATTTCAGTGTGACCACACCCTGCCAAAAAAGGCGCATTTCGCCTGCCATTCCACAGTCGCCGTCGGCGTCGCCGTCGCCGTTGCCGTCGCCGGGGCTTTTAATTATGCCCAATGCACTGTGAAAATGCTTAAAAATGCAAATTATGCGCTGCAAAATGCAACGCATGCAAAATTGCGGCACATAATTTATGCCGCACATCGCGAACATCCCCGCGGCCGTCTCGCTCGCACACACACTCGCTCCGTCTCGCTCGCTCAGTGTTGCGCTAGCTGCTGAGCGGTGTCTATCGCATTATGTTGTTCAACATTGTTTTCTGGTGTCATCTATGCCGATTGTTGATATAAGCCATATGATACGCACATAAACATACCACACACCCGCACACCCGCACACCCACAACCACACACCGGCACACACACCCAATATTTGTTTAATTAGCCCGTATTAATGTCGATGCAAGCAAATAAGGTGGCCGCTCATAATGAAAACTGCGCCCAGCGCCATTGTTACGGCCAATTGTTCCTGTTATTATTCCTGTTGCAATTGTTGCATTCAACTTGCTGTCCACTCCGGTTTCCCATTACCCTTTTGTCCATTGGGGACCTTCTGTGTTGCCCACTGACCCACTGATTGTGCGATTTTCATTTGTCTATTTATTCAGGCCATTTGGCTTGCCATAAATCCGCTCGTGATTTGAATGATACACACAGTTTGTTGCTTAATGATCTGATTTAATTGGTTTATTTATTCCGGGCCGTGTCCATGCTGAAATTGCATTTATCAATACTATTTAAATGGCGCTCACCCATTTTTAATTGCTTCATTTTTAACTCAAGAATATTTTTGCGAGCCTAATGTTTTAATGCCACTTCTTTACTTGTTGACTTTCAAATCTTGGCCAAAATGTAGATGAATGAAGCACCACATTACATAACAGTTTCAGCAATACTTTTACAGAATAAAAATCTGAAATCTAATAGTTACTCGGGATAATAAAATAAATAATAAATATAAATAAGTAATTATTATACTGTGTAAATGGGAGTAAAAATGTAATTTATTTTTGCGTTACTTTTATCTAGTATTTCGTCCATTTGACGCCCGTTATTAATATATTTTTCTCAGCTTTAAATTCACTGAATAATACAAAATGATTTTCTCAAATTATTGTAGTTCAAAAGTGGGTGCTCAAACATCGATTTTCGCCATTAACTACAAATTATTTAATTAAAGATCCTTCCAATCTAAACATGCCGCTTGAGCATGTTCTTTCTCTTTAAAAACAAACAGCAGCTATTTAATGCTGAACAAATATTCATATTCATGTTGATTGTATAGTTGGACGATGTTATTAATAGATTCACAACGAACGATGTGGGTATGCGGGTAAATGTTTGATTGCCCCAAGAACAAATGTTCTCAATAATGCAAAACTTTTTCTTTACTGTCAAAATAAAAGGATTTTGTAAAACGAAAATTGTTAGTCACTTTAACATTTCACATTCGGAATACATTAGATCGGAACGATTTTCCCAAATATAATTTGACTATTTCACGTTTGCACATTTGCTGCGGACATGTCTTGCAAGAGGAAGACCAAGCTATGGGAGTCGCATACCGATAGTTCAGTTATGAAGACAACCACACAAATCATGCTTGAGCAGGGCTCGCGGCCACAGCGCACTCTGTGCACCACGGACCACAAGTTGGTGAACTTCCAGTCCTTCAACATGGATGAGTAAGTGCTTCCAAATATTCAGAGTGATTCGCGACGCTCACTTATTGCTTCAGCCCACGCTATGGCCCTGTGGACTACGAGGAGGAGCTGGCACCGCCGCTCAGATCCGGCTATATGCGTGAATATACGCAGCCGTATCCATCACGCTGCAAGCCGCTAGAGCCCAAGGGGGGCACCCCCGACTTTATGTTCAATCGCCTTCCCAAGAACGACTTCGACCCAACCACTGGCACCTATTACAAGTTTCTCGATGATCACATGCACGATGTGCCCGAGGTACGCAAAAAGGTCAACTTTTTCAGGCAGTTGAGGTGAGTTGTGTACTTTAAGGAGTTATCCTCGTAAATTCAGTTCATGCTCTACCCTTACCTCACAGAAATCAATCATTTCTACTTTATTGAAAGCACCGAAATTTTAAATGTTCAGCAGCACTAACAGAAATGTAATAAAAACTAATAATAGTTTCTGAGTCCAGTACTTGATAGAAAATTCTTAGTCATGTTCCTTTTTAAGCTAACTGCCTTACAATTTGTTGCGATTTGGCTCAATCATCATTAAAGTCACGCTACAAGTTCTTCTTTTAAAAGCTTTTTCAGTGCAATGCAATTACCAATTACCCCATAGTAATTGTGTTCGCCACTCACTTCCCTCTGAACTCTTTTCCTTCTAAGTAGAACATGTCAGTTGCTTCCTTTTCAATAGAAATCAATTAATTTTGCATAAAAAAGACTCATTTGTCAGCAGAAACAAGCGGACTAACTGGGTATATGTATGGAAATGTATATATATTTCTATATGTGCGTACACATGTGGGGCAATCAAGTGGCGTATATTGTGTGGTGTCTCTTATTAGGTTAAAGCTGTTGCGAATTCTCGGAAAAATGCTAACAAATTGCAATTAATAATGCAAAAGGCTAAGCCCAGGCAGGCATCGAGCAAGTCCAGCTCTCAGTTCTCTCGTATTGCTGGCAATTTGCATAAATGCCACCAATAAGCAGCGAGGACTTGGACTCGAGGGTGGTGTCAAACTAATGGCAAACTATGACAGCGCTGATTTATTATGGACGATAATTAGTTTGTCCTGTTTAGCGATGGCTGTGGAAAGGCCAATGCAGGCAGCCAGGCGCATTGATATGCCAAGTAACTGCATCGAGTTTCTTTGGTAACGATGACAAGACCATAAAAACGGCAAGGACAACAGCCCCTTAACCAGATGAGGACGATGACGAGCCGGAGGACGAGCAAGGACGATGAAGTGGCCGAAAACAAAACACTCTTAGCTGTCGGTTGACAAGCGCATGAAAGTCAAAATGAATGTTCCAAAGCGACAGGATGGGACAGAGATGTCGACGAGAAGAAGAAGCAGCAACAGCAGCAGCCCGACGCTGGTGCAGCGGAAGTCGCCATTGTGGTTGACAAGCAGGACATGAACATGTTGAACGCAGGCTGAGGGCAATTCATCAATTAGGAAGCGACGGAATGCTAAGTTTTCAATCTTGCACTGAAAACTGACACCGGAAAGCTTCAAAACAAGATCAAAGCGACACCAAGCAGTGGAAATCAAGGAATCAAGAGGGAAAGTAAATATATTTTTAAAATGCTTATGTAGGTGGATTTAGTAATTAACTAAAGAAGGAGGAAGAAGGCACATGAAATAAAGCTCCATTTGCATTCTAACGTAATTGGCTAAATTTATTTAACTGACTAAACGCAAGCATTGCAATTAATTCAATCCATCAAAGCTTATAGAAATGTGATCTGTAAGTGCTATTCGTAAGTAATTTTGTATTGCCTGAATTTCTTAAAGCTCGAGGAATCTAAAAAGAGTAATTGATGATTCAAGAATTACATTTTATTTAATATATCTTAATGATAGCTCATGACTATTTGGATGCTTCGCCTTTACTTTAAGCGCCTGAATTTTATCAGAAGTTTGCCTTAATTTATCTAACAAAGAAAGATTCACTTTTAGCTTGTTAATAACATATTGTTATAAGTTGGCAGATACCTTGCCGAATATCTGAAGGGCCAGAAAAAGGAAAAACTAAAACTCAGGTACATTTCCGGTAGACCGATGTTGATGTTGCCGTCGCTCGCACATTTGTCAGAGTCGGAAGACAGTTGCAAAGTTGCAAAGTTGGCCGATAAAACGTCGCATACAACGCTATATGCTACGCACAACTGATAGCGACGTTCGACCTCGTAATTTGGACCATTCAACATGCCACATGCCACAAGCAATGTTCAACAAGCTTACACCAATGCGTACTACACTCGAAACTCACCACACACCAACAAAAGCCGGCAACGTCTTTCCCTCTCTGTCTCTCTCTCGCTCGTCTCGGCGTCTGCGTTGCGCTCTTGGCCCGAAGGCGAAACTCAACACGGCCGCACGACCAAACGCATCGTGTGTGATAAGAGCCAACGCTTCGGTTTTGGCCGTAGCTCGCGTTGTGCGGCTCGTGTCTTGGCCAGCAGCTAGGCTCAAATCAGTCAACTCGGAAACGTGGCCATGTTCGTTTTGCGGCGATTTCGTTGCGGCGCTTTAGCCTGGCCACCAACTATTGGCAGTAGCCAAGCCAAGTGCCAAGCGCAAACTGCCAACAAAGTTTGTGTCTCGTGTCCCGCGTTGACGTCTGTTTCGATCCGAGTGCGGTTTTTGTCTGAGGGCAAGTGGCAGCCAAATTCCAAATACGCCAAAATCAAACAACACAATTCCAATGAGTGCATAAATGTGTGTGAGTTTGTGTGGGTGTAATCAATTAAAAGGTGTAAGCTGCAGCAATAACAACAAGATAAAGTAACACAAAAAACCATGTGCTGCTGCACTATGAGTGTGTTTGCGTGTGTGTGTGTGCGTAGCATGTGTAATTAATTTTTGGCAGTTAAATTGGCCAACATCAACATCCAGACCTTAAACCAATTTGATAAATTTGCATTTTTACGCAAAAAAAGGAGAAAAGGAGAAAAAAGGAACAAAACGGGGGAACCACAAAAAGGGAGGCCTCAAAAAGCAATTTAATTTACAAATTACAAGTTGATGGGGCAGACAGGGGCAGCCTCCGGGAGGCAGTTTAAAAAGGTCAAAGCCTGAAAATGAATTGGGTCGTGAAGTAAATCAACGATTGAAGGTATTATTGAAAGTGTTTCGAAATGTCCTGAAATTGATTAAGCCAAATTGTAGCTAAGACTTGCTTTAAGTCTATTCATTTCAACATGGGCTAAATGAAATGATAAACTAGAAGATGTATTTATCTCTTAATGGTACTAAAAAAATCTAAGTCAATTATTTTAAACAGAAATCTACAATGCCACAATTTGATTTGTTGTTGATCCTTCAATTGTGCGAAACAAGAAAATTAATTGAAATTTTGTTAATATACTGAAATATTTAGGGAATTTTTGTAATATTTGTTATAAAAATTTTCTAAATACTATATATTTTAACATTCTCTGAGTTCCGAAGTGTAATATTTGAATAATATTTAAATCATTTTGTATTAGAATAATTGACTAGAGAAAATGCTTAAATTATTTGCATTTTAGGTATTTCAGATATTTCACATGTATATGAAATTCTTATATAAAATGAATTAAATTAATGAAAATTCTAAATTTTATAATGTAAATGATGAACTGTACTAAAAGTATCTTTTTAGGAGCCCTTTCTATAATTAACTTAAATATACGTGAATTTGTGGGCTTATCGTAAATAGTTTTTCCTTTTCCATATATTTTGTATATAATACAAAATATAAAATATTGGTTAAAAAAAACAAAAAAAAATAAAATTTTTCGATTAGTTTGCTTATTTCATTTTACATATTTCAATTAATTAATTATCTTGGCTTACCTTAAAGGTACTCCAGTCCCACAAGATATCATAATTAATTCCAGAATCAGCTTATCCTTGGCCTCATTAAGTGGCCGTTAACTACAAACGAAATGTCAACAGCAAAATAAACAGAGTTGAAGTGACAAATTTTCAACAATTTTTCATAATTTCAAAGATTTTGCAACTGTTTTTGCTTATTTTGCTATTTGCTGTCGTTTTTTAATGTGGTGCCAAGAAATCTCGCATTTGCACTTTGAAGGCTGCCCCAAACGCTGGCAACGAGCCGTGGTAAGAACAACAAGAGTAATAACAATAATAATAATAAAATGAAGGAAACGTAGAGAAACAAAAATAAAGAATAAGTTGAAGAAAAATGACGGAGACGTGCCTCGTATGCAAATATTTGCAAAACGCAGACTAATAAGTGAAAAGGGAAAGAAAAGGGCGAGCCAAATAAGTGATGGCAAGCGGGACGAGGTTGTGAGTCTACGAGATTATGACAAAGCCAGAAGCCACATCCACAGTGGGAGAGCGCGCCCAGCTGAAGGGAAATCCTTCAAGCGCCTGAGCTTGGCCTCACGATAGTCGTCGCACAGGAAGCTGCCGCGCCCCCAGGAGGCTGCCAGGATGCCGCGATGCCAGCATGCCGTGTCAGTGGGAGGACTGAGGGCAGCGGGCAGCGGGAAGCGGCCTGAGTGGTGACCTCGAGGCGCAAATGAGTGCAAGATAAAAATGCAGGACAGGCGGGGCCAAGCCGAAATGAGTTGCACCCATTTCCCTATCCATAATTCAGCACATTTTCATGTGGCTTATTTTTACAGCGTGTGCTTAAGTGCGAATTTAATGCGGCCTCAACGCGTTGGGGCGAGAGTTTTCTCACTTTAAATTCGCCAGCATCTACAATTACGCTTCATAAATTAAACAATCATTTTTGCCTGAATTTATTACAAGAACAACAAGGACGCTGACGTCTGCTCGACGTTCGCTGCAATCTTTCAAACTTTCAATTGCCTAGCGGTGTGTGCGAGTATGCGTCTGTGTGTGTGCCGTCTGTGTGCATGTGTGTGCGCTGGAAAAATGAAACAAATTTCATTGCATAATTCATTACCCATTTGAGAGGCAAAGGGGGTGCGAGACAGCAGCAAGAAAGCCGCCTGCCATTTTGTATGGTCATAAATCTTTTGACATATGCGTTGCCATCGCCATAACGATATTGTGGAGCAGGGGGCTGAGAAGAGAGGGGGAGTAGGTCGACAGAAAAACTCGCTCAACGAGCTGAAAAAATGCGTATTAAATTTTTATTGTTTCCTCTGCTTTTTTGGTCGCTCGACATTTTCAGTTAAACAAATAATAAACAATAAACTTGACAAAGCCTATAAACAATTTACACCCTGGAAACGGGAAATCCCGCAGTATTTTGCAATTTTCCGAATTGTTGAAATTGCGCAAAGGGTTAAAAACAAATTCAAATTCATGCGCTGACAAGTGACTAAAACAATAAACACAATAAAACGCTGCCAAATTCAACGCTAAAACAAAAACAAAAACAATGCAGACCGGGGGAAGCAGCACTGTGCCCTCTTCACCCCCATCCACAGCCACAACATTGTTCAGCTGTTAATACCAAAGCAACATCAAGCTGGAGACCCTCTACAAAAGCTGTAATAATAAACGCTGCTAAAAAAGAGAGAGAGAAGAGAGAAGACAGAGCGAGAGAACAGAGAAAGCCAAGCCTGTTGAAAGAAAGCAACTAGAGCAATTGAAACGATTGGCAACTCTTTTACGAGTAGCCAACTACTTTTTACAACGAATTTTCATTATTGCACAAGGTAAGCCTTACATTTTCATTTCATTTTCCCCACTTTCCCGTTTCTCCTTGTTGCTTGCTTTGACAATTTTCCGCAGCTTTTGTCATTTGCTGCATTTGCCCGTTTGCACTTTATTGAGTTTAAAATTTTGGACCTTGGCCATTGCACAAATCCAATTGGATTCTAGATAGTTACAAGCACAAAGAAAAAGTTTAACATTAGTTTCTGTGTCAAGTCAGTTTAAACAAAGCATTTAGTTCAACGAAATTGTGGAACAAACGGCTGCTTACATTCCAAGATAATGTTCAAGTATATTTTATTTATTTCTTTTAATTTTTTTATTTATTAAGTCACCAAACAATTGCTGTCTACATAATTCAAAATATATTATAATTTATTAGGAGCTTAATGTAAGCAAGTTTGCTAAATTTATATAAATAAATGAATACGTCCTTGAGACTGAAATTCTAAAATGATTTTTGGGTTCAAAAACAATGATTCAATGACCATAATTCTGTAAAATAAAATAATACTTTCAGTGTCTTCAAACCTGGCAATGTAAGACTACCTCTAGCTGGCCCTATATGTCGAAGTTGAAGTTGCCATTTTTCAATTTCTATCCCAAAAGCCACAAAATTCTAACAAAGGTGGCGCAGGAATTAAATTCGGGTCATTGGCAGCCGTATATCAAAGAAAATATAGTTGCAGTTTATTCTGCTGCACGCCCAATTGTATAAATATTCATTAATATTTATTTGTTTTTGTTCGTGTAAAAACACAAAATGTATAAACATGAAACTTGCTTAGGAAATACTGTATATATAAAACTGTTTATCCTGGTTGTGTTACCGGTGTTACCTAGCCTAGTAAAAAATGTAAGTCTAGTTACCTAATTACCAGAATTCTTAAATTCTATATTACCAAAATAACAACTTATTTTCGTTATCCCATCCTTACGTTGATAAGATGCACTCCTCTTTTGATATCCTGCAACATTAACATATCCTTAGTACAAGAGTTTAGGTTCATCATCTATTAGTGTATAACAATTTCCTCAATTAAAAGCTCTTCTCTGTCCCCGTCCCCTGCCACAATCCACAATCGGCCTAGCCACATAATTAAGCGAACTTTGCACTCAAAAGGAACTCTCAACCCAGTTGGTTTGGCGAGCGGGGAGCGGCCACCAACTTTGGCCACTTCGGTAGAGCTCTCGAACTGGAAGCACATGTCCAATATGCTGGCTTATATCATCTCTCAACTCGTGTGGATGGGAGGCACTTTCGAAAAACGCTGACAGCCCGTCCCTCCGTCCGTGCGTCGCCACAAAAAATAAAAAAGAACAAAAAAAGAAAAATTTGTTCAAGTTACTATTCAAACGCTTTTCAGCAGCTGCCGCACCAAAATCCCTTTTTAATTTTTCATGGCTGCTTCGCTGCTGCCAACACCGCCGCCGCCACATGCCTCCCCTGCCTCCCCCTGCCACCCTCTGCTGCCCCTCCTGCACTTCATTCACTCAAAGTCAGCGCAAACAAAAAGCCAGTGGAGTTGACGGGCACAAGAGTGAGCGGAGGGGGCATCATACAGTATACACATACACACACACACACACACACACACACTCACACACACACACAATGCATATGCATATAGCTGGGGGTCCACGGAGCATATTTAACCCATCGCAAACACATTTGCATGCACTCAAATTCGACTCCAGTTGCGGGCTCGGGGTTTGGGCTTTGGGGTTGCGACTTGTGGCCTCTCGTCTATCGCCTAATGTCCCACGTCTCACGTCTCGTCTTGCCGCTTGTCTTGCGTCCAGCTGCCACTTTGCATTCCCAAATTCAAATTCTCATATGCTAAGCGTGAAAAATGACTTGAGATGGGGTCAACTGGCATGAACCCCCGCCAGCATCGCTGTCTTGTGCCCTCGTGGACTGACAAAATATTTGCATAGTAAATGGTTTTATTATTAACTGTGT
Source organism: Drosophila robusta (assembly GCA_035043565.1). NCBI lineage: Eukaryota > Metazoa > Arthropoda > Insecta > Diptera > Drosophilidae > Drosophila > Drosophila robusta. The sequence continues at coordinate 951,192 of JAWNMW010000583.1, read as the reverse complement.
AAACTTTTCTTTTTGAGCCCGCTCCAATGCCGCTCCCGCTTCCTCTGCCACTCGAAAATGTGGCCGCAATTTTCATAAAATGTTTTAACAAACTTGTTAAAATATTTGCCAAGTCGCTGGGGCTAAGCAACCTTTCAATGGCCAGCGGTCAGTTTGAATTATCCGGCGCACTGCAACGCGGCGTATGCACAATAAAAACAAAGAGCTTGATGACATACCCTGTAAGCTGCGTAATGATCGAAATGCGCTGCCTAATTATCGGGCTTGTAAAGAAAGGAATCCTCATGGGAAATGTGGGTTGTAGTTGAACTCCCTCCCTTCTCCCACCTCTTCCCACTATCCACAAATTACCCTGTCTACCCCTTGCAGCGCTGTGGCACTGGGTATAATCAATTAAATCTTTCGCACGCTTTTAATTAAAATTTCCCTCGAGTTACATAATGAAGTTAACTCCTTTTATACAAAATATTTTTTTTTGGTTGGGTGCGGGGGTCTGTGGGGGACTCTATGACGATGTGGCGTAAATTTGCCTTTTTAGCTACGCCCACTCTGGTGCTGGTGCCGCCTGTCGCCACTCACGTAAATAAAGCGCCAAATTTAAAGCTTAAATCTCATTAAAATGGTTTTATTGCCGGATTGCCGCGGAGCTGCTCCGTACGCGGGGTGGGTTCGGTTTCTGTGGTGGCTCTGGTGGTTGGGTGGGTTGAGTGGGTTAAATGCAGCTTCCATTTCGCTACACATTTATTTTCTCGCCCATAGTTTCAATTTGGAACGTTGGTGGCGCTGCGGGTGTCAATTTCATTGCGCGCTTTGAAGTTGCCGCGAAGCAAATGAAATAGAGCAGGCCGAGAATGGGAGCGGGGATGGGGGCTCCGGTGGGGAGGACAATCGCCATGACACAATTGAAATCGATAGCAGACAAGGAATAAAGTATGAGTATGCCAAAAACTATGGGGCGTATTCGGGAGTTACCCCAGACAATATTCATGCCCCGCAAGGCAAACCGAAAAAAAATAAAACAAAAAATAAAACGACAAAAAATGTATAAAAAATAAAAATCGAAGAATCGTTCAACTCAATTTGCGGCTCCTTTGCTTTTTTGGCTGCCAGTTGCTATTTTTATAACTCGAGCGCAGAGCTAACCAATAATTTCTGTTTTAAGTTGCCATTTCTTTTTTTTGGAGTCTGCCACACGCAGCAGCCGCCCAGCATCCGCTTCGAAGGAGCTGGCGCTCCATTAGGTTCTGGTGGAGCTGGGGCATCGACTTGGGTTCTGTTTTGGGAATCGTTTATGTGGAAAATTACACTAAAATAGACACCAAATGCTATTTGTGGTGCGCTGCCATTAAATAATAGGCAAGTGCCAGACTCAGGCAGCTTAACAAATTATTAAGTTTGTGTGCGCCCTGCCCATGCCTTATGTGCGACGTCGTGAGCCGAAAATACAGTAACCGTCCATTACGCTAAACGAGGAAAATTTGTTTGTGAGTGCGTGGGTAACCTGGTAGTTGAAACAGCTGTTGCGGGACAAGCTTTTCTTAAAGCTATCTAATCAAGTTCAATTCTAATCGGTTATGAATTCATATTATTATTGGAGCTGGTCTTCAAAGGGACCCTAAGTCAATTTTTGCTCCAAGAATTCTTATTTGTTGCTACTTCGAGGGCAATTTTCTTTATCAAAAATATCTAATTACTGACCGTGCTATTGATTTGATCACCGAAGTCCTCGGGTATTAAGTTGTTCCAATCTTAGGCTAATGTAGGGTAGTTTGTTCAAGTTCAAAATCGTAGCCATCGTTATTTAAAAGTAAAGATAATAATTTATTTGAATATAGATTCAATACATTTAATTTAACATCGAATAATGGTTTTATGCAAATGTATTTACCAGACAGAAGCAGGCGGAAAGTTTGTTCTCGGTCAGCATTAAATAAAATGCTTGTAATACAGCCTTTACAGTTTTTACACATCAAATAATACAGACATCGCATATGTACATTTAAATCAAAAAATATATACTCAACATTATTATTTATTTTGTAATTATTTCTATAATTTTTTTTTATGTTTCATATCTTCATTTATTTTTTGATTGGCATAATTAATATGTACACAAAGGTTTTTTTATCATAGTCAGTTTATAAAATCTAATGATAAATTTTCTGTAGAGGTATACGTAAATTGTCAAAAACACTTTTACCAGTTCCAATCATATTCATGACCTTCTTTTTTAAATAAACTCTTTGGCCTCTTTTTCTTTTTCATTCCCTTTTTCCCCCTCTTATTGCTTGTCCATCTGAAATTTTTCACATATACCTCACGGGCATATAGACAGCCCATTAAAACATCGTTCAGCAAGTGACAGGTTTTTTCCCAGCCATTTTCAGAGTTTCCAATGTGACAGTTAATTTTACAGCAACTGACGTCAGTCTCGGAATAAAAAGCACAAATAAAAGCTGCATTAAAAATTGGCTAAATAAAAGAAACGGAATAAAATTAAAGGCCAAGTAAATTTGGCAGTTGGCACATGAAAAAATGCTGGAGCAAATATAGAAACGAGAGAGAAAGACAGATAGAGAGAGAGAGGGAGAGAGATAAACACGAATAGAGATAGAGACGGGCGGGGGTAAGGATGTGAGAGATAAAGCGGAAAGTTTGTTGTATTTAATTGTTTTGAGAGCAAAAAGTGCAGCCAGTCAGGAGAATTTGTTGTTGTATACGTTGCTTCCACTCGTGTGCAGCGGCAACGGCAGAGACAACAGTGAAAACAACTATAACAACAACAAGAACAACAGTAACAACAATAACAAACAACGGCAACAAGAAGAAGAGCGACTGCAACAATCAAGAGTAAATATAAATAAAAATCCAGCAAAGTTGTTGAGCCAGGACGAAGAGACAGGCCACTTATGCATGTCCTGTTGGCACCACACAAAGGGCCAGGACGGGTCGCTACGAACGGGCGGGTGCACCCAGCAGCAGACACCAGACAGCAGGCAGCAAGGACCAGCTGACAAGACCTGTCGAGCCAAAGACGAAGAAGGAGACAAAGCAGCGCTTGTGAGTGCACATAATCTGAGGCTCATCATCTGCAGCTGCCTGCTGCCTGATGCTAGCAAGGTGGGTGGGGCGGGCAGCGGGCAGAAGCAACACAAATCCCTGGCAAGACACATGCCCATCCTTGCACGTGTGTGTGTGTGTTTGTCTGTGTCCTGGCTGGCTTTCGCCCGCTGCCTGCCGCCTGACTGCGGCTCTGTGGATCTCAGTGCGAAAAACAATGCAATTCTTCCGCACTTTTTGCCTGCTCACTCGTTTGTAAGCAAAAGTCCTTTAGCACAAATTTCTGTATGCCATCTCATAAAAAGCACAACATGCTACATGTCCCCTCGCATCCTCGCTCGCTCGAGCTGTGTCCCTCTTTAGGTAGAGTTGAATACGTGCGAGTCTCTGGTTCAAGCTCATATGCAAATACGAGTAGACAAAATGCGTTTCCGCATTAATGCGTTTTGTTTTGGCCAGCAGAGGGCTTAGGACATCCAAATGGATATTAGTTGTCATAGAGCTCACATCAGACACTTCATCTTTTTGGCAAGGGTTGTTTCCCAAATAGACTATTCCTGCCAAATACGAGCAACTTAATTCAAATTTACCTATTTATGCTTATATACACAAATATTGAATGCGACATATTTACAATTTTGGTACAAAAGATCAGTTGAGACATAGGTAGCTAAATCATAAAATACTTATCGTTTTTGATAACAACAAATTTTATTTTCTGCACCTTAACAAAGCTTGGCTTTCCAAGCTTTATTATTTCATATTATATGCCACTTATATGCCATCAATCTGCTGTTATTAACCCGCATACGCGCTGCACGTGAATAGAATGGTATTACTTTCACCTATTATCTTTAATTGACTTGCATATTCGATTTTATTTATTTTTAAGTTTCATTTAAATTTATTAAATTCATTTTTAAATATTTTTAATTGAATTTGAATGATTTAATTTATATTTAATTAAAATTATGTTTTAATTCCACTTTACTTTAATTATTATTTAATTTAATGCATAAATTGCGACATTTTCTTTACAAAATTTTGAATGCAATGATTATATTATTAGTGAATCTAAAATATTCCAGTTTATTGTGATTAATAACTTTATTTGCATTAAAGGCGCTTGCTTATCACTTTCTCAACTGTAAATGCGAACAAGAAATTTAGTGCCACGTGTTTCGCCGTGGGAAGAAGTTTTGCCACGTAATCAACTTCAATTTTTGGCAACTCTCTCTCTCTTTCTCTCTCTCTCTCTTTTACTCACTATTTAGTTGTAGAAATTTGGTTACACACACATACGAGCAGGCAGGTGATGCGTGTCTTTGCTGAGCCGCTGGCCTAAATAGCGCAGGAGCTTGGGGCACGTGGCAGGCTGGGGCCGGTCCAAGTTTGCGTCGCGTTCGTCATTTTGAATATTTTACCGCTTCTTGACTAATGCATGTGCCTATAAGCGTGTGTGCTTGAGTACACGTGTCTGTGTGTGTGTGTGTGTCGTCTGGCCGCATTCATCTAGCTTCGGCATTGCCAAATGCTGCTTCTGCCTCTGCTGCCTTCCAATTAAGCAAAAATAGAAAACGCTGTCAAGGACAAATGTGCATTTTAATTAAATTTTTAACCCATGTTGCCTCTCTCTCTCGCTCTGTCGCTCTCTTTGTGTCTATCTACTTTCTCTCGCATCTCTGGCCTCATTCCTTTTGTCTGCTTGTTGCCAGTTTCTCAAGCCACTTTTGATTTAAAAGGCGCTTTCGTTGCGCCTGCCACAGAATATCAAGTATACGCAATGCAACTACCCCATGTTTCCAGCTGTCATAAATCACTTGAGTTGCCTCCAAATGTGCGTCTCTGACCATAACGGGATAGGAGCAGTTGCAGGGGCATAATGTGCAAAATGCCCGGGCACCAAATAAAATGGAAACGTGCAAAATGCAAGCCGAAAATACCAAAATGAGAACGAAAACACATTTTATTTTCGAATTCCTGCGATTGTGCTCGTGTGGAAGCAGGGACTATGTTGTTGTTGCCGAGTGGTGCAACAACCAGCGATAAAGCGTGCCAAGTAAAAGATACATATTAATTGCTGTTATGCACAGGCTGCAAAGCAACAACAACACGAGCAGCTTGTGCCTTTTTGTGTGTTGAAATGCTAAACAGCAAAAGTTCAGTTGTTACTGGTTGGACTTGTTGTTTTTGTTGTAGTCCCTAACAAATGGCCAGAGCTCTTAAATCCGCAACTAACACGGCACCAGAGCCAAACAGAAGACAACCAAAGTAAACCAAACCAAACCAAACCAAAAACCGAAGAACTAAACTAACAAGCGCATTGGGACATTGCTGCGAGAGCTGCCTGAGAATCAGTTTCGAAGAGCTCTGATTCTGGTCTGTGGCGGAGTGCGATAGGGGATTCGAGTTGGCTGTATTTCAAGCAAGTTTGACTCTAGTTAAAAGATAACTGAAAATGATAAAACTATTCACACTTGACGCTTCTAAGTTTGGCAATAATTTTTTTGTGTTCCCAAAAATAGTAAAAATAGAACTGTCTTCAAAAATATATCATAAAATAAAGAAAAACTCATCTGCAGGATTTCTCTTATAAATATATATATATAAAATGTCTATTACGATTTCCATATACCTTATGCAGTCGCAGATGCTTTCTACATTCTGTGCTACATTTGCACAAGACCATTATACAATTTGTACGGGGTATACAATTCAACTTTTTGTCAGACATTTAAAATAAAATAAATTTACATAAAAGAATTTTGACAATTAATTCGCTTTTGCTATTGATTTTTAGTGTCTTAAGTCGACTATTGTAAGTTTTCAGCACATTCTTGCTTCGCTCTTAGCCAGGCGTTCCATTCGAACTCCGCAGAGAAAAACACTTGAGTTTCCATTCGCTCACTTCAAAATTTATCACTTAGGCGTTCCTCTCAGGATGGCGAATCTCATTTCAATTGCAATTCAACTGCTTCCCCAGCTTCGTCCCGACAGTCGCCGACTCCGACAGCAGCCACGCCCCCGCTGTGTCAACTGGAATGTTGTCTTGTTGAATTATGCCACGACGCACTTAATCATCTGCGTTTTCTTTGCCGCATCCGAGAAGTTTTTGCATGCCAACGGTTTTCACTATTTGTTTTTGTTGTTGTTGTTGTTGTTGCTGCTGCTGGTAGTTTGTTGTTAGTTGGAGGAACAACATTTTTGGTTGTTTTCGGGCAGAACCAAGTTGCGGCGGCTGCTGCAGCGTTAAAGACCGCAAAGAGCATGGGCGGCTGTTGTTGTTGCTGTCTGTACGTGTCCTTGTCAAAAGTATGCAAGTGTCGCCTCAGCTAACTATATATAGCTATCTCTGTCCCTCTCTGTCTCGGTTTCAGTGTCTCTCTGCCACACTGTCTGTCTGTGGGTCAACATTTCACAGCCAACCACAATGAGCCACTTGAGAAAACTTCGGGCGAACGATGAATTTAACTAAGAACTTTTGGCGTTTGGCGCTGCGGTTGCGACAGTCCCGCCCCCCGTCCCACAGCCCATTCAATCGGGCCACCCTCACGGCGAGCCACCTCATAGTGAGTCAATAGAACAGGGTGACGGCACTGGTCCTTCCACGGCAAACCTACCGCAACAAGCTCAAGTTGTGAGCGTGTGTTTGTGTTTTATTTGTTGGGCATGCGGGTCGCATGATTAATATTAAAGTTGCCACAGAGTGAAAATTAAGCTGGGCATAGCGACAGGCAGCATAAGTTTACCAAACACGAAGGCCACGCCAGCGAGGGGCGGGGGCCATCGAAGTAGTACGAGAACGTTGTATGGCAAAATGTTGCCTCCGGCCGGGTATAAGTGGGGAGGGAGCGACTCTTGCCAACGTTTAAATCAGATAAACAGTTTCGTGTTGTTGTTGTTGCTGTTGTTGCTGTACTGCGGGTGTATTTTTTTCTCTGTTTCTTTTTGTGGGTGGTGGCATTTGCTGGTGTTATAAACCTGCAGGCGGCAACTTAATTTCTTTTTTGTTATTTTTTTCGCTGTTGTTTTCTTCTCGCCAGTCAGAAAACTGAAGCTCAAATAAACAAGACATTTGCTGTTGTTATTCTGCTTCTGAAGTTGTGCACATGTTGTTGTTGCTGCCTCTTGCTGTTGCTGCTGCCTGACTGAAAATAAACGCAATTCTGGTGAAAATCCCTGACAGTCACTTCACGTTTTGTGTTTCACGTTCAGCGAGCGAGCACACGAAATGTACGCCGGGGTCCAATGTGGCGTATGAGTGATTTGTTTCTCATAATAAATCTGTGTATGTGTGCGTGCTTGCGTGCCAGTGTGCCAGTATATGTGTTTGCTTATTTATTCATAAGCGCATTTCGCTGTTCAACGAATTTTTTATCATCAACTTTGCCTAAATGCGCAAAACAAATAAATAAGATGAAACAAGACCAATGTCTGCTTAATATCTCAATTTGATTGTGGCACAACCGCCTCTATTAACTCAGGCTCCCCGTCCCCCATCCGACCATTGCAGATACAAAGCCGTGAAGTGCGCACCACGGAGGAAAGCAGAGTTTAAATGCGTTCAGTCTGAGTGATTGATTGGTTTGAATGATTCCAATTAATTTGCCTTTATTTATTTTTTATTTTAAAAAATTGTTGCTGTTTACTTTAAATATATAGTACATTTTGCATAAAATACACCTGTAATAATCTGCCTGAGCAGCTTTATAGCTTTCGTAATTTCTTGTTCGATTCATCGTTTGTACCTAAGACAATTAAGCTTAGTCCAGGTTTTAGACTCTAAGCACTACTGCAACTTCTAAATTAACTTTAATTTAGGAATTAACTCGCCTAGTTCGTGAATATGCCCTGTTAATTGTTTTATTGCGATTAACCAAGTACTTTCCAGCTGCCACTCTCAACATTTACGCCAGCATCGAAATAAAATGTTCGCTGAGCTCGACATCTGGTGGGGCAATTTAAAAATCCATTGCCTACTTATTGGGGTATTCATCATATAACCGTCTACAGCATGCTGCGCACATGGCACACACGCAGCCAAACCCTTGCACCGCAACACTATTACTACTTCCACCCTAAACCCCTCCTTCCCCTACCACAATTCGTTCGCTGCTGTCACGCTGTCATAACGTAAGCGATTCAACAATTTCCACTCATTGCGCTCAGTCAATTGCCAACCATATTTCAATTTTATTTTATTATCGCAATACACGACGCTTGCTCGCACACCGAAGCAGATATCTATCTAAAGGATACAGATACAGAGCCTGGCGCGCATCGTTTGCCTTGATATTGTATTAAAGGCTGCCCCAAGTCCCGACAATCGCCTGGACAGCATTCATTGTTGTTGCCAGGGCTTCTGCTGGCTTTTAAGCCAAAAAAAAGTTATTGATAGTTATGGCACGCCCACACGCACAGCCCCCACCTCGCTCCTGCCAATGCCCTTGGGCAAACATTTTGATTTGACCAAAATTCTCGTTTATTCCCTCTCCCTCTCTCTCTCTCTCTCTCTCTCTCTTGCTTTATGTTCAGCCTCGCTCTCGATCTTTGCTGTCTCTGCATGCAATACAGGAATTTTGCATAATTTATTAGGAATATTTAATAAAAAATACCACAAGGCAAACACTGCGAGGCTGAAGAGGGAATTGTGGATGAGTGGTTGGCGTAGGTTCGAGGCGGGGAGTGGAGAGTGCGAAGAGTTGCGGCGGACTGTGAAGCGCTTCGCCCGCTTGGCCGCTTGCCATTCCAAATGGCAGCCGCTTGGCAAACTTTACGCTTCGTTAGCTTCTGTTCGCTGTGTTCCCAGTTCCAGTTGCCAGTTGCCAGTTTCCGCCTGCCGCCCCTCGCTTCTCTTTGTGCCATTCGTGTGCAGCTAAATGCGTTGAGCTACATTTGTGCTTTGTTTTTTCCTTTTTGTTTCATTTACACATACAACACACACGCACACACACTCAGCTAGCTTGCATTTGCAATGTAGATTCATTTTTGTGAATTTATGGTGGAAAAACTCACACGACGTGTACGAGGGCAACGCCAACGAGGGGTGGCTGGAGCGGGGTAGAGAGACAATGAAAGCAGAGTCCCCTTTTGTATACTCTTATGCAATATGCAGCGAATTTGCTATTGACGTGATTAGAATAACTCGCATTCAGATGGATGGATGATGGTCCTCAAGTGGAAAATAGTGGCATTTTTAAACATCTTTTGAATCAATATGCAATAAATTATGAATTGAATTTAAATCTGTTTCGTCAATGATTTTTCGAACATATTGGCAAATATATTATTATAGTAAGTGTAAGATCCCAGTCTGAAAGCTTTTGGTCACACAAAAAACTCTTTGATATATATTTGAATTAAAAGTTGAATAGAAATTTCCTTCTCTTTTATAGTTTGCTTACTGTTCTAGCTTTGTAATTCATTTTTTTAATAATTAATCCATGTAAAGTTTTTGGAAAAAAAGTCTCAATAATAATTATATTCAATTTGTTTTGGAATAAGGCCTACTTATGTCTTAAAGACTTATTCAACTATAAAATAAAAATAATTTTATCGTTAAGGGTATTTCAATGCCGAGGCACGACTTCGGCTTACTATAATATTCACTTTCTTACTGCTGTTGTTGCTGTTTTTATTGTTGCTGTAACTTTACGCATTCATTTTCATGGCCTCGCAAAAGGTGTAGCTGTGTGCGTGTGTGAGTGCTCGTGTGTGTAAGCCTTTTAACATAAATCATTCCCAGTGCATGCCCAAACTTACACCCACTCTGTGTCAGCGTCAGGTCCTTTGGCATTGATTTGATTTGAAATAGTTGAAGCATAAACTGACAGCTGAAATATCGTTTTACATGGCAGCCAGCGACAACGTTGCGTCTGATTAGTCAGTCAGAATTGCCACACTACACAGTCCCCGGCCCCCTACACTCCACCTCCCCTTGCCCTGCTTAGGGGCATCATTCTGCTTGACACGCAGTGTGAACTTGACATTTTCGCGTGTTTCGTTTGAATTTCACATTCGCATTCGCATTCGCATTTGCCATGCAATTCAATTTTCGAATGACACCCAATGGAATCCTTCAAACGCTCCGTTAGTCAGTCCCTGTCAGTGGTTTGTCAGCCCTGGGCTATTCATTACTCACACATTGATGCAACCAGAGGAAAGATGCCAGGCAGAGGGGCTCGGTGGGGAGTACGAGGAAAGCAAAAGCTTAACACTACCCGCACAAGTTGTTGTTGTATTTTGCTTGCATTTGTTATCTTATCGCATATTTTATAATTTCAAATGCTGTGCCTTGTGTCTTCTTTGTGTTTCCTCTTCCTCTCGCATACAACCACACAATCACATTACGGCTGGCAGCTCAGTGGGGTCAACAATGGGTTAAGTGCCCGCAGGCTAAACGCTCGTGACTCGCTCTCGTGTGGCGCATTCATTAACCCCCTCCCGGAGGCTAAAGACCGTTCGGATCTTGCTTGCCTTTATCCTGGCACGTTTCCCAACAACAGCAACATCGGCAACAACGGCAACAACAACAGCAACATAAACAACAATAGCTTTAAAGCTTTTGTGCCCTGCTTTGCGTATTTAAACTGCTTTCTACTAGAAACTCTGCCTCGCGCTCTCAAATGCCCACGCATAGATTATACCCTTTTAAATACTTTCAAAAAGTAACCGAAAATAATTTCCTTACGTACACTTTTTAGGCTCGATTTTCTTCGCCTTTTACTCGCACCCTTCTTGTGTATGCTGGCAGCTGCTTAGTTTTACAAATTGGGCGAGAGCAACAAGAGCAACAACAGCAACAACAAGTATCCGAATGGAAAAACATGGCAACAAAAAATAGCTTGAAACTCTAATCTTTTGCTTTACGCTTGAATACATCACACACTTGCGCGGACACACACACACACACACACAGTCATATTCCGTGTGTGTGAGGGTCGTTTGATTTTTCATAGAGCAGCATAGACAAATAAAATATAAACAGTGTGAAAAGAACACAAAAAAAACTGAAACTGAAACCGTATCCAAAAACTTACACATACATCATGTTGTGTGTGTATTGATGTGTGTGTGTGTGTGTAGACACGTGTAAAGCCAAAATATTTTGCAAGTCAATATATCAAAAAAATATTTGGCGCGTTTGCTGAATGCAAATGATGAATAAGCACCCGAATTCTTTTTTATTCATGTTTGTATAAAAGAGAAAGCTAGTGGTAAAGTGAGTGGGAGGGGGAATAGGAGAAAAAGAAGAGCAATATAAACTCAACGGTTATAACACAAACAGGAAATAACGCACAAACAAACACAAAAAGAAAGAAGAACATAACTTTGAATTTTGAGAAGTTCAAAGTAGTCGGATTTTAAACACCCTATAATAAGAGAAGACAAAAGTTCTGTTATCCTAAAAGTTTCGAAAGAAACGGGCAGCTTGCAAGTTTTTCTTATATACTATTTGAATAGAATGGTTTTATCACACGGCAAATAAAAAATGCACGCCTTGATAAAATTGTATAAAAATCGTAAATACCCTTTCTGCCTGTCAAGTACTTGGTACAATTAAGAGCAAGTTACTGTCCGAAATTGCAAACAACGCTGGAGTATCGTGAAGTTCCATATATGTGAAAAGCTCAACTTTCTGACTCAACTCAACTACCTTCTTCCGTCTCTGTCTCTCGCTCTCTCCCTCTCTTCTCTCTCTGTCGCTTTCTTTCCCTTTTCGGTTATCCTATCTTCAATGTGTGCTGCGTTTTGTTTAAAACAAATGAATTTGCCACCGAGGCAAACTAACAAACATTAATCATAAGCTGGCGTCCGGTCTGCAGGTTGCCCTCTAACGAAGGCTGCGACCTGGCAGCAGGCAACTGGCGGGTTAGTTGGTCAGCTGGCTGGAGATGGTGGCGTTTATTAAAGTGCCGCATCATGACTGGGCAGATTTTGAGCGTTAAGATACGATGGTCAAAGGTCAAAGGTTGAGCACAACAGCTGTTAGCTGCCTCAGTGAAATTAGGCCACCATATGCCGTGGGAATTGCGAATGTGTGCGGCTTTGTGTGAGCGTGACAAACTAGAATTTGACTTGACCTTTCGCCAACTCAACTAGCTCAAAATTTAGAAATTGTGCCCAGTGGAGATAACCATTAGCCTCAAAAGAAGTTACATAACCACAATAAATTGCATCATTATTGAGAATCAACTTTATTAACATTAAGTTTTGCTCGTAATGCTTACCTGGGCTAAATGAAATTATATAAGCACGTTGCAATTGCTTTTTAAATATTTAATGCTTGTTTATTGCACAAATAAAACGGCCTGAATTGCATTACAAATTATAGCTGACTGCCACTTAGTAAAGCTTTTATACCCTAACATATAAGACGGCTTATGCGCCCAGGGAACGAAATAAATGGACATCCCACGTTGGGCGCCAAAATATAAAAACAAATAGAAAAATGTTAGCTCCACGAATTTCAAAAAGGATGAAAAATTATCTTATACAATTCACCAATGCACCAAAATGAGACAGAAAAATATATATATAAATGTAAATGTATATTAAACGGGGTAGGCATGAATAATTTTCGTATAAAAAAGGAAATATAAAAAACTGAACTAAGTATGAAATTGGTAATACATAAATTTTATTATAAATAATTATAGTTTACCATGTTTAAAATGATCCACGTTGTTCGTTGTGCTCGTGTTAAGAAAATTTGCTGAAAATATTCTAAAAATGAAATAAATATGGAATATTAGCTCATTTTCCATAATTCGTCATATTCCAACTATTTCAGAGTATTGGCATGTATTTAATTTAGTTTGTTTAACCAGCGCGTTTGTATTGCATTTCGCTGTTATGTGCAGTGGCATGCATATTTAAAAAGACAAATACGCACACACACACACACGCACTCTCACATATTTGAGTGGCACCATTTGATTGTCCTGATTTTGGTTTTGCTCCTGCTGCTGTCAGCTTTTTGCGTGTACGTGGCACGTGTAATGCGAAAATTGTCCTTGACTTTGTGTACGTGCCCCTCGGCGCTTCATCCCTTACGAGCTTGTTTAATTGCTGACACACATACACACACCCATACATAGAAAGCAGTCCTAATGAATGCAAATGAATGGCAGCTCCAGCTGAAGGCAAAAACAACAAGCGTAACTACTAAAAATATTTATTATGCGCAAAAAAAAGAAATAAAATAAAAAATTAAATTTCATTACACACACATATGAGTGCCAAGGGACCCAGGAATAACTGCACTTTGTGTGGGCTCTGTATTTGTGTGTGGTACGTGTGTGTGCTCTTTCTGTGTTTTGTTTGTTTGCACATTTAATTTAAATATTTAATTAAAATTTCGAGCGCGGATTGATTCAGACAATTAAAAATAGCACGCGCGAGCATAACTGAGTGAACAGTGTGTGTGTGTGTGTGTGTGTGGGAGATGGGGGCCTGCTGAGGGTGTATTGGTTGGGGCAAGCTTACCTTTTACGTTGCAATTGCTTGTTTATCTGTTTGATTATTTCTGTTGTGCTTATGAAAAGCAAATTGAACAAATTTGTCGCGATTCGCCTCTGCTGCTTCCCTTTGCAAATATGCACGAGAAATTAAATTAGGTGTGTATGTGTGTGTGGGTGCGAGTGTAGGCGCGCGGGCGGGCGTATGTGTGTATGTTTGTTTGGCCATAATCATAATTAAAAATTGTTAGATTTGCACGCCTCGCGTGGGCCAATGTAAAAATTGAACCAACACCGCAAAAACAACACGCAAAGCACCTTACCACATATGCGTGTGTGTGTGCGTTGTCATTTGTGTGTATTTGTGTGTGCGTGTGCATGTGGCTTTGTCTCTGTTTACGTTGGTTGCAAGAGGCGACCGTCGCTTTTGTTTTATTTGCATTGTTCTGGTGCTGTTTCTGCTTGTGGTTCCATGGGTTCCTCTCGTTCTTCGGAGCTCGACTTTGTTTACTCTTCGGCTTTTATGCGCGCAAATTGTTTACTTTTTTTAGTGGCTTTTATTATGGCAAACAACAAATCTTTCAATTCCTTTTTTGCATACCAAATACATACGTGAATGCATTTCCCAACTGTTACTCAATGCTAAAATGCCTATATAAACTGAAAGCTCAAAGTTTATTTTATAATTAACCAAACGAATCTGTGATGAAATATTTAGTTACTATTTTACGTGTAGGTTTTTTGTAACCCCTAAATATTATAAGGCTTAAAGCTCGGAGTTTACAAACAAATAAAAGATCAAAGAAAATAAGTCTTGTTTCTCGTTTGTAAAATACCAAAGTATTTTTCTGCCTTAAGTTAAAGAGTGTTTCCCGATGGGCTTACACAAATAAGGCCCAGCTCATTCAATAAAGCGCTGTGAATAGCCAGCTGCATCGGCAGACGCAGACGCAGCCCCCGGGCTAAATAGTCGGCGCTTTTACCGTAGACCTGTCCCAATCCCCGCCCGCACTTACCATATAATGTACAAACAATGTGCTCTTCTTATTTCATGGGCAAAAGAAAAAGCACTTAACGCCCGCTCAGACTGCATAATGGTATAAGCCCCTTTGCCTCCTCAGCACAGTCTCCACCCTCGCACACATGCACATACACACACACATACACACGCATACGAAACACTTTCGCCTTAATGTGGCTTGTGAGCCGCTGTTCGGTTAGTGAAAGGCAAAAATGCATACAAATGCATTTTATTTGTGGGCAGAATTTGCACCTAATGCGCCAGAATGGATGCTGATGCAAAGCTAATGGTGTTGTCAATGGGATTGGTATTGGAGATTGGCAATAGGATTGCGAGATTGGGGGATTGACAATGCAAGCCAAAAGATTGGTTTGGCTTTTATGCATTGCTGCAGGCTTTTATCGTTTACCAAAAATTTAAGGGCCTTTAGTTTGCTTCAAATCGAACCGAATGTGCTGCTGCGTTTAGGCCAAGTTAGGAGCAGTCACAGCTGCCATGTTCGTTCGCTTGACCTTTGACAGCGCCAAGCAAACACAAAAAGCGAAAGTGGAGCACACGGACACCGTCTGTGACCACAACCACACCCGTGCCCTGGCACGAAGTACGTGGCACAGACATCTGCTCCAGAGACCAGAGTCCAAGGACCGAATGTTTTTAACTTTTGCGAGCTGTCTTTGTAATTTTTGATCCACTGACCTGAATGGCCAGGCTCTATACGTATGTATTTATAGCACATGTATATATAGAGTTTATAGACGTATGTATATGCACGTATATATATGCCTACATATTTGATGACCAAATGCTTTCAATAACAACAAGGCAACAACAAACAGAAGCGCAACGTCGCACAAAAGCCAACAACAATAGCAGATAAACTATAAAACTGAGCAAGAGAGTGGGAGGAGTTGAATTGGTTTCTATAAAGGATATATGGGCTAGAGTGATATGGCCATATACGGCCAGGTGTGCGCCAGTTTTGTGCCCGAGCAGCAGAGGTATTAAAAATTCTACTATATATTGGCTCATGCTCGAATCTAGCGAGCTACAGTAATCATTGCCCAAATGCAACTGTCTATTAGCTGTAAAAGCATTAGAGCTTCTTTCTCACATTTAAATGGTGTTTGTTAACGATATAAAATAAAGGTAGTTAGCAATAATAAACCGGAAAAATTGCATTTACTTTAATTTTTCTTTACCAATTTTCAAGTACTTTACGTCGAGGCTTTGCTGTATTATTGTATAAATGCCTGTGGTGTATCACATACATTTTTAAATATTCTGTACGCTTTGTTATTATGCATAAATAAGCTTGAGCGCTGGCTGGTGGGAAGAGAGCTGCAAGCCTTGAAATTTATGCCCAACTAATTCCATTAAATGTATTGCCCCCGCTGATTCCTCTTCTGTTACCTCCCATTGCGCCTCGTTCAATGAGGTTTATGCGGGCTTAGTTCTTGTCGTGAAATGTTTTAGCTTTATCCTGTCGATTGTCGCATAAAAATCCATAAAATAGCCAGTTATTATAAATTGCTCTTGCGGCAAAAGCAAACAATAAAAAACATTTTTTCCTTCTATTTTTTATGTAAATTTTGTGTGATGTGCATTCTATGCAAATATTTTCCTATTTATTAAAAATAGCAAAAGATTTTGATATAATCCGCTGCATTTAATTGACTGCAACTAACAACTGCAAAACGTGATGTGGGTCAACGCGAAAAAAATAAAAGAATAAGAGGAATGAGTTATATGTCCATGTGTACAATAATAATTTGTGAGCTGGCTCCACTGGCTATGGCAATCAATTCAATTGTATCTGGGAAATATATTGTATTTATTTGTATTCTCTGATCCGCAACAGTTTTAATTATGATTGTCGCAAACGAGTATTTACATTTAATTTTGCACTTACTTCCATAATATTGCTTTCAATTTCAGGATGGGAATAAAACAAAAAAACAAAAACAGGGGAGAATAGTCGGCTGACAGCGCTGTCCTCGTTTATAGTGTAAAACCAACTGAAACATTTACCCCAGCCATATTTTTAAACCTTGTATCTGGTATTGAACCCAGGGCACAACTAACACTTAATTTCTTGGGCAATGATTTTTGTATTGTCCTGAGCTTGAAAACTATCTGCCTACAATTTATATATATTATAGACTTTCCATTTCGGTGCAGTCAGTATAAAGTAACAATTATATATCTCTAATTGGAACAAAGGATCCAAAAACTCTTTTAAGTATGAAAAAATGATTTGATTTTAAGCAGACCTTAAATAAGGTCAGCATCTGCAAGGGTATTTCATCTTCGGCAACGTAGCTGTACTTCCTTGGCTTCTATTTTTCATTTTTGTCATGTTAAATTTGAGCTGGCATCAGTCAGAGCCATCCACTCTATTCTAATTTCGTGTACCGATTTCAAAATTTACCTTTAGGAAATGTTTCATCAGTGCGGCGCTAATAAACAAAGACTTTTACATGGCTGATTATTGTCATTGAACCGAAAACGCGACAATGAGCAAATGGAAAAGAAATCATGACAAGTTTTGCCGGGCAGACCCACTCACCCACACCCATCTAATGTCCCGAGCAGCTATCCATCTGCGAGCTTGGCTGCCACTGCTCGTAGATGTTATTTCAAAGTTTTCCGAAGCAATCAACTGAGGCAGCGGCTCCCGAGCACTGTTGCAATTGGAAAAGTCAACGGCTGCTTTCAATGCCAGCGGCAACATTGTCTCCTTAAAGACGCGAAGGGCGAAAGGGAAATTGAAAACAGCAGGCAGGTGCGCGAAGGAAATGCAATCAGGCAGCTGCCTCTTTCTCAGTCTCGGGCTCAGTCTCAGTCTCGGCCGGTCCTCCTGACACCTATCCAGCTGCTGTTGTCTTTAGAACATTTTTTTTCAGATTTATACAAGATTTTACAATTTAGCTAGAGAAATGCGTTGGATTGCAAAAATAACCTAAGCACTGCAAATATTTGCACCTTTTAAATATCTGCTATCAGATAATATTAACATTGTGAAAATATTGCAGGAAATACAATTTTTTATTTTACTTTTGTAAGCATATAAGAAACAATAATTGTATTGGCTTAGCTTATTTAGAAATGTAACTTGCTAAAATTTAAATTACTCCCCTCTCGCTCTAGCCAGTTATATTTTTTGGTGAACTTAATCGCATGCTGTTATTATTTAACTATTTTTTTAAATGTTTGCACGCATATTGAAAATCTATTTTAAATCCAATAGTTTTATTTTTGTAAAAACATTGTGTAACTTTGCATTTTGCCATCAGTTCCGATGCAAAAAAAATTGAAAAAAAAATTAAAAATATGGCGTTGGAATTTCGGCGACGAGCCAATCTGCCGTCAACAGAGCCCTTACTTGGTAAGCAGGATACACCCGTGACCCCTCCCCGCGACTGCACCCTTGAGCGATTCAAGTGCAAAGCGAGTCAACGTCGCGTGAAACGCGCAAAGAAATCGCGAAACGAAAATCTATTATATTATTATTGAGCTTTTATGCGAGCGCGTTGAAAGCATCGAAAGTTGGAAATCCTTGGCATACAGCAAAATGCATTTAACAAGTGCAAGCCACGTCCCACGCCCCTTGCCCTTCGCCTAACGGGCCCCGGGTCATCCCAGTTGCATAAGCAAAATGTGAACGTCAAATGGATTTTTATAGCTCTGCAGCTAGCGTCGCAGCATCGCGAGGCAGCGTAGGCAAATCAAATTTCCGGCTGCCTTAAAGCTCAGTTTAGCCACTTTGGCAGCTCCTCTCAAATCCTTTTAAGTGCCTGGCATGGCCATTAAAGTTGCACGTTGCCCAGTTGCCCCGGTTGCCACGGTTGCCACTGTTGCCACGGGCACCTGGACAATTAGCAGCTGACTTAGCCTAACGAAATGCGCTCCAATTTCGCTGATTTCCCCAGCAGCTGCACAGCGCCATCGTCCAAAGTTTGGCCGAATAATCAATAACTGTCACACAATCAAACTGCTGACCCCGCCCCCTTTCTCCGCAAAAGTTGTGCCCGAAGTTTTGTGTCCACAATAATAAAATAAACTGATGCGTTGTTTGCCTTTGTTTTGATTGGCATTTGCAATTCGAGAGAGAAAGTGAAATGGCGAAATGGCATTGTGATTGTGTATGCATCAATCGAATGTAACTCAATATTTTAATGAATATTCAATTAAACACACAGCATCTAGGACTCACACTGAATGCCTAATGTTGATGTTCATGAATATCGACTTGAGGTTGATGGACTCGAGATGTTTTAAACGTCCGACTTGATTAGTACATCAAAAAGCTGTTGCAATAAAAACATGAAATATTTTGAATGCTGTAATTTAACTCCCGAAATTAATTTTGAATGATGTCAAGCGAATATTTTCGAATATAATAACAAAGCTTATATTTATACAACGTATACATGTTAATTGCCGCAACGTCGTTTACAGAAACATCCACAGGTATATCACATTTTTTAAATAAATTTGAAATTAATTTAATATTCTTGGGACCTGTATATGACCTTAATTAAATTCTAGAAAAGTAAAATGGAAAGTTTTGTATTATTTCCATACATGCAACTAAATGTGATATCCGTCAAAGTAAAATAAAAACTAAAGAACATAGAAAAGTTTCAGCCACAAACAATCAACAGCAAATGGTTGAAATCTCTTTTAGATCAGCATTATATTATGCATTAAAAAGTGAAATGCAAGGCAATTTAACATCATGAGGACAAAAATGGGTTTTTTAATGTTGCAGCAGCATTAATGAAGAAATTCAACAGCCAAAATTGGGATTCCCAATTATATTCAGCTCAAAAAAGGTTTGCTTTACATTTCATACTGGAAAATTGCTGCCAGAATGGAACTGAGAATACAGATATCATAAGATCTTTGCTAAATTATGCCAAAAACTATGCCGAAACACATTTATGAATTTGAAACGCATTTTCAGTAACTGCTTAGACATTATTTTATATGGATATTACTGCTTCATACCTTGCGGCATTTGCCTATCTATGCGATTGTTGGCGGGGGTTACGCCTGCTGAGCCGCCTCTTTTTTTCTGTCTTGGATGTAAGCATGTTCTTATTTTTATATTCTTTGTGGACTGACATTTTATTGCCACAGCCATCAGATATACGGCCACACCCGCACCCGCACCGTACCCGCACGCACACACCGACCCTACAAACACAGACAGCTGCCATTCACATCTTTTGAGCTAATTTAATATTGTGCTTTGTATGATTTTCACATATTATCAAGAAGTTTTATTGCGGCAATTGAACACGTTTGTCAGTTGCTCTGTGGGAGAGTCAAAAAGACGGGCAGGTTTCCAACGTCCTTGTCGTCCTTGTCGTAAAATTGAAGCACCCACAGTATTTTGATATTTATGCTTAGAAATTGTAAACGTATGCGAATACATGTGTGTGTAAGTATTTCTCTGTGTGTGTGCGGGTGTGTGTATTACGGTTTAAGTGGGCCCCCAAGCATTTTGTGCATGTGGTCGGAGCGGCTTTGTTTTGCTGGGGTGTTTACTTTTATTAGCTTCGGTATTATTGGTTATTGTGGGAATACATTCGATGGATGGACAAAACAGATCAGCACATAGCAGAAAAAAGCAGAACAGCGACGACCGGAGCCAAAAGGTAGTCTATGGCTGATTATATAATTTAACTTTTATTTCTACATTTATGGCTCAATAAAAGGCACATTCCCATAGCCAAGAGCTGTTTAATTTATCTGCAAGTCGAGCCGCATATTGAATAGCACTTCAGAATTTATTATGTTCGCGTTCAAAAAGAGAGCAAAAGATAAACGTTCCTTTAATAGCCAACGAAAAAGTCTGTCATCCAGCTTTGTACCAATGTCAGCCAATAAATTTAAATATGAGCACTAAAATGCATTTCCTAATGTTTTATATAATACCACATTTGACCAGGTTCAATTGACAGCTGACTTGCGAATTGCCTGAAAGTCGTTCTCCTCTGATTTATTACACTCAATCAGCAAATGTCGTGTGCAATGCACAACATGTCCAAATATTCATTTGAATTTGGTCGTACTTATAAATCGATTGACTTGACCTGATTATTTTTATAAATAAACTCTCAGCAAGTTGTCTGGGGACTTGATATTGAATTATATATCAATTATTCACCATAATCTATATATATAAAAGAGTTCGTCCTAACTGACTGAAGCAAATGATAAGTAAGACTATGCAGCAGAAGTCACCTCTAGTGATTTTTCATTTTAATAAGTAGAGTGTGCTGGTTGAAATAGTTTTGTCACGATATTGGTAAGGCATTGAAAAGCTGGCAAAGGACAACGAACTGACAGAACGAAATGATGATTCTAAAATGAGTAATTGTAGAAAAAATGATTGTTTCCTTGGTAGAATAATAATAACCCCAAGGAACAATTAACGCATAAATGATTATAAGTAAGGATGTGAAAGCGCAAATATGCCAAATATCTGTGAAAGTATTTATATATATCTTTATACATTTAATTCATTTTAAAATTTAATTTTTATAATTAATTTATTTTAATTAATCCGGCTAAACACTTAACTATTTATTTATTATTTTTATCAGCTTCTGAGATCTGACATATGCTTAATTTAAATTTGATCAAATGAAATTTAAAGAATTAAAGATCGTTTTGTGATTACCCAGTGTACGCCAATTAGAGGCGTTCGTTTTTGGCAGATTAGCAATGGTTCGATGGTCGCTGGAACGGGTAGAGTGACTGCTTATTTGGTCGCCTGTATGGGTGGGTTTTCAATAACAAACTATAAAAATAAACGGGCAAACGCTTGCAACAATATTGCGTTGACTATAAAAATATATTGCATAATTTCAGGCTGCGCGCTGATTGCGTATACGCAACGTTGCACATTGAATGAAACGCTTTAGCCGTGTTGCGCCCTTTGCGTTTAAATCAACAACAAATGGTAATAGAATTGCTCCTAAAGGCAACAATTGCAACGAAAACAACAACTGAAGTGCGCTCTTCAAAAATGAGAGCGAGGGGCGCCGAAAGGGAACGCTGCTCGGAAGCTGGGCAAACAATATACAGGGCAAATAGCCGCAGCTGTAGGACTGGGCCTAGATTCGGGCCACGGGCCAATCTGCAACTGCAGCGACCACTGACCAGCGGCTAGGGGCGGGTGGGGGCAGGGCGGCTGTGAGAAGTCAGCTAAGCCCTCGACATAATCCTCAGGTTTGGCGCCCCTTGAGAAATAATGCTTAGCTGCTGTTTTACTTTGTTTTGTTATTATTTTTTTTTTTATTTAATTTTTTTCTTGTCACCCCTCACTCATATTGCGACTCTCGGAGTCCCAGTAATTTTTTATGGCATTTTGTTTGCTTTCTTTAATTTTTTCCTTTCTTGCCATTTTCGCTGGCCAGGACCCTGGGCAAGTCTATTATGCTTACGAAAATTGCTTTACAGCTGCGGCAGCGGCTAAAAACAATGCGGCAAAGGTTACACAGCATAAAAGAAATACACACAAAAATGAATAATGACAGTGAACACTGAAACAGTGAAACGGTGGACGGGAGGCAGATCAGGGTGTGGGGCCGGGCTGTGGCCAGATTACTTTTCGCTAAGGACCTGGCCAAGAGAATTCGCTATCAAAGCCTCAGCTGTGGCTGCAGCTAGTGAAAATATTTGCACAGCCTTTACGGGTGTGGTTGATGGGCGGCGGAGGGGTGGGGCGAGGGGGAAGGTGGAGGGGAAATGGGCAAGCCAAAAGTGCAGTTAAAATAATTTGCGCATAATGAAGCCGGAAGTGTGAACGCAAAAACAAGAAAAGTACAAGAAAGGGAACTTCATTATCAGTGTCCGAGCAGCAGCACAAGCGGTGGCATCAAAAGAAAATTACAGAAAATCTCTGCCAGGGTTTTCTAATTAAAGTTTCAACGGCGTCGGCGCCAAAGTGAAATTAATGGCGTTGCCATTTTTGCCAGCTTTGCGTTGTTTGTTTTTGTTCTTGTGCTGATTTTGTTAGCTGCTGCTGCTTACTGGCCTTGTTTTGTTCGGCTTTATGAAGTCAACGGTGGTTCTTTGGGCACTTAATCTGACTCTCGTCTCACATCTCAGGCATCGTCTCAATTTCGGTCTGAGTCACTTCACCATCTTCCACCCGACTCCAGGGCCGGCAACTCCCGGCAAATGTGTGTAATTTATTTGCAATCAATGTGGCCTGAAAGGACATTATTTTTACATTATATAAGGAAGCGCAAATGCCGTAGAGTAAGCGGAATAGATGGAACTAGAGGAGTGTGTCTCGCATGTGTGTGTGTGTGTGAACGTGTCGGGAGTGGCCTCGCTGCCAAAGCGACCTCAGCAAACATTTGGCAGCTGTCACCTAACACATCTTGCCCTGCAAATATGTTATACGCAAGGTATATTCGATTTCAGAAGCTGATCCACATCATTTTGGCAGACTGAGATTTAAATTAAAATTGTAAAGCTAAGAGCATTACCAGTTAACCAAGCTCTTTAGAGCCCGTTGTTAGCTATTTAACTTATTGGAAAATTTTCACAATTTTGTCCCTATATGTCGTTTTATTTGCAAATATATTTTTGTACATAAGCATGTGCTTGAGCGCAAATACTTGTGCTGAATTCATTAGGCTCAACCGACTGTCTCGAAGCCGCTTCTCGGACTGTGAGTAACTGGCGGGCATTGCCTTGGGTGCAGCACAAAAAGTTTCTCGAACCCACGGCACGTATCGTGTGTCATAAGCAGAAAGGGCTTAAGGAGCAGCGGCAGCTGCAAGTTGGCGACTGCGACTGCGACTGCGACTGCAACTGCGACTGCATGGGACGTGCCAGTGGCAGTTGGCAAATAAAATTATTAACCTCGCTGCAATGCAACATAAATAGGATTAGTGTCTGCAGTAAATGCACAACGGCAACAACAATGGCAACAGCAGCAAAAACAACGGCCGCAACAAGAGCGCCAAGAATGGGGCAGCATTTGCATGTTGCATTTTGCATGTTGCATACTTCACGGTGTCGTCATGCTCATATGATAAACGGGATGGCAGCGACAGTGCCACACACGTGTGCCCCATTGTCTCCTGCTCCACGCTGCCCCTCCTCCCCCTGCCCCACCGTCTGTTTGTGGCCCTCTCAACTTCTCTTGTCTGTGGTGCAGAAAAATGCGGCTGAGTATTTTAGCAACATGCAAAAACTTCATTTCGTGCGCCGGCGACGTCGCCGGCCAGTGTATTGACCCTCAAGCGGCCCACACATGCCCGGCCCTGCCGCAACCCCCCCCCCCTCGCTGTCCGCCCGTTGACTTGTCGCGGTTTTTGCAAAGCGTTTGTTTGCTTTGCGGCTTCCGGTTTTGTTTCGAATCCGTTTTACGGATTGCTGCATAACCGCTTTAAAATATTTTTGTTTTGTTTGCCGTCGCTCTTTGGCCAGTCGGCAGAGCGCGCACCACTGTTGCCATTAGCGCCGAACAGGGTTGCCAGCATTTGTGCGGCTTGCACTTCTGCCCGTCGAGAGTTGCAACAGTTCCGCGACCACCTCCACTGCTGTCTGCCGCTCTGTCGCCGAGTGCGAGCATTTCAATTAACCGTGGGCAGTATTAAATATCCCACATCATCATAATTAAGTAGCTGAAGGCTTCAACTGCCGCACAGAATGCGCATCGAATCCGCCACGTGCTCAGTATGCAAATTGAGAGTAAAATGATTAAATACCGCCGGCTTAAAAACGGGGGGAATACTCTTTAAAGGTGCATTCATTTCACTGATTAATAGAGTTCAAACTGAAACGTTTGAGGGTAAAATCCTGTTCCTGTTCCCATTAAAGGAGCATTAACTATTTCTATCCCTATTTTACAAATAATATTTGGTCGATTCTTTTACACAACATATTTATTAAAAACAGAGATTAATTACATCCGCTGTCGAAGCGTAATTTAATAAAAAAAATAATCAGAGATGTTTTATATTGTTTTGTAGTCCCTTGTATAGTACTTCTAGCAGATACTAAAAGCCTTTCAGAGCCACTTGGCCTGTGCTTCGCTTGATATATTAAAGCGGAATTGCTAAAATGTTGTGCATACGCCCCGTTGGCTGCATGCAAATTTTATATATTAACCGGCAATGGGGCTCAGTGCCTCGCAGTGCTTGGCTTTGCTTACTTTGCTTGCATGCTGCTCGTCCATAATTGCAACATGCCGCAAACACAAACCACGACATGACTGCGCGACAGAGGGGCATTGGCAAAGAGGGGCCCGCGGAGAGGCGCATTTGACAGGGGTGCTGGCTTCCAGACAAGTCAAATAAAAGCCGCGGGCCGCACGATAAAAACCCAAGTCAGCTCGCCGCATGCGAGGGGGGTGCGGGGGGAGGGGTGTGCGAACAAATTGAAGCGAGTGCCACGTCTAGGCTGAGCTCGTTGGGCTGGTGTTGTTATGACTTAATGTCGCTGCACCAAGTGACAGTTATGATGGAAGTACACCGAGAACGGAGGGCTTATTAAAATGTCGCAAATGCAAAGTTTATGGCAGCTGCATTACATGGCTCAGGCCAGGGGCGTCGACAAGGGGGGAGGCAGATGCGAAGACTAATTACTAAAACCGGGAATTTTCGTGTGTGGTATAGAGAAAAATTAGGTTCAGTCCAAAGTTATAGGTTCTGAAGAATGAAGTATTTTTTCCCAATATAAAACAGATAAAATTAAATATAAAAATAGAATTTACGGGTCTAAATATTAATTTATTGTACACTTCCTCTTTGAAGAATGACTTTTATTTTCTTTAAGATATGCCACCAACTGAATTATTACCTGGCTAGCTACCTGGCCCAAGTTGCTTTACTCACCGCACTCCTCTTTCCCTCTCTCTTGCAGGCAACACAAGCTGAGCGGTTGAGCGCTTGCTGTTGCGAACACTGACCTAGTATGCGATGGCAGCAGCGCCAACGACGCTGGAGGAGGATCGCGCCCGGCCCCGCGATATAGCCAGCGATAACAGCGCCCAGCGGCGAACGCTGGCCACGAAGGTGCGTCGAAAAGGCCGCGACCGGCGGCCTCAGCGGCGACTGCATCCGCCCATACCGCTCGGGCAGCTGCTGTGGCTGCTGTGCTGCCTCAGCCAGCTGCGCGCCGAGTGCCCGTCGGTGTGCGAGTGCAAGTGGAAGAGCGGTAAGGAGTCCGTCTTGTGCCTTAACGCCAACCTCACACATATCCCCGAGCCGCTCGACGCGGGCACCCAGCTGCTGGACCTAAGCGGCAACGATATACAGGCCATACCCGACGACAGCTTCGCCGCCGCCCGGCTGCTCAACCTGCAGAAGGTGTACCTGGCCAGGTGCCGGCTGCGTCTCATCGAGCGGCACGCGTTCCGCAAGCTGATCAACCTGGTCGAGCTGGACCTGAGCCACAACCAGCTGGCCGCGATACCCTCGCTGGCCCTCTACCATGTCTCGGAGCTGCGCGAGCTGCGCCTCAGCGGCAATCCCATCGCACGGGTGCCGGACGACGCCTTCGGGCATGTGCCGCAGCTGGTGCGCCTGGAGCTGAGCGACTGCCGGCTGGCCAGCGTGGCGGTGGGCGCCTTTGCCGGGCTCGAGAGCAGCCTGGAGTGGCTCAAGCTGGACGGGAATCGCCTGAGCGAGGTCAGGTCGGGCACAATTACCTCGCTGGCCTCGCTGCACGGCCTGGAGCTGGCGCGCAACGCGTGGAACTGCAGCTGCTCGCTACGCCCGCTGCGCGCCTGGATGCTCCAGCAGAATATACCCAGCGGCATTCCGGCCACATGCGCGACGCCCGCGCGCCTCGCGGGCCGCGCCTGGGACAAGCTGGACGTGGACGACTTTGCGTGCGTGCCGCAAATCGTTGCCACGGACACCACCGCCCACGGCGTCGAGGGACGCAACGTGACCATGAGCTGCTACGTGGAGGGCGTGCCGCAGCCGGCGGTGCGCTGGCTGCTCAAGAACCGCCTGATTGCCAACCTGAGTGCGGCCGGCGCCGGCGAGGACGCCGACGAGCCGCGCACGGCGGCCGCGACCCAGGGCCGCAAGACCTACGTGGTGAACATGCTGCGGAACGCCTCCAACCTGACGATACTCACCGCGGACATGCAGGACGCGGGCATCTACACCTGCGCCGCCGAGAACAAGGCCGGCAAGGTGGAGGCCAGCGTCACGCTCGCGGTGTCCCGCCGGCCGCCGGAGGCGCCGCTGGGCGTGCGCATCGTGCTACTGGGCGTGCTGGCGGCGCTGTTCTTCGTGGTCGGCTCCTCGTTTGCGGCCATCTGCTTCTGCTCGCTGCGGCGGCGCCGCAAGCTGCGGCTGTGGAACTCGGTGCCGCCGGTGCGGCGCAGCGAGAGCTACGAGAAGATCGAGATGACGGCCCGCGTGCGCCCGGACCTGGGCGGCGGCGCCAGCTGCGGCGGCGGCAGCGCCTCCGGCGCGGGCCTCTTCCACGACGCCGAGGAGCAGAGCTACCTGCGCGCCGCGCACACGCCCCTCAACGACCACGACGCGGGCGCCCAGGCGGCCACCGTCAACCCCAGCGCCGGCAACGGCGCGCGCCGCAACGGCGACTACCTGCACGTGTCCACGCACTGCGACGACGACGACGACGAGTCCCAGCAGCCGCAGCCGGCGCAGGCGGCGCAGCCCTCGCAGCCGCCTCCGCTGCCGCGCAAGGGCTCCATGGCCAGCAGTGCCATTTCCGTATCCGCCGCGAACAGCGCCGTGGCCGACACCAGCGAGGAGACGGACCTGCACATACCGCGTCTGATTGACATCGGCGGGTAAGTAGAGCGGCCCCGCCCCTGGCTCCGGGCGTGCTTTTGTCCTCTGCGGCTCGTTACTTCGAGTGCCAATTGTCCTGTTGCAGCTGTCCTGTCAAAGAGCTGTCATGCTCGAGTGCGCCCCACGCCCGGATCCGTTCGTATTGTGGGCAACACTTGACACTTTCCGCTCGAGTGCGGCTGCTGCAGCACGGCCCCTCCCCCAGCACTCCCCACACGCCCCCTTGCAGCCCATCTCGTGCTAATGACGCGCGAAATATGCGATGCCAGCCACACGCGGCGTATGAGTGTTTTATTTTTGGGCCCCCTCGCTGATTGGCGCCTCTCACGTGGGGGCAGTTCTCCAAGTGCCTCTCAGCCATTTAATGAATACAGGATACGTGTACAACTATCTGCGACACAAGGAAGCCAGCTCCAAAAATAGATCCCGGGGTTGTCAGAGAGAGCTCGTTACAAAGGAAACTTTATATGAAATGCATGTAAAATGACTGTAATAACAGTAGTAAAATAACAGAGTAGAAGGGGCCCAAAATAACATCACACTAATATTTTTAATTAGCACGAATTGCCGCAAATCTTGATTTAAATTAACTGGCACATGATACAGGTCCAGCTTTAATTTTTACAAATTATTTCCATATGCAAATAGAAGTTTCTCAGCATTCTCGTTCAAGGCTTAAAGCTTTATAGCTGAATTCCCTTATTGAATATATTTACTGTATTTTAGAGAAGAGCTGTTTTTCTTATCTCCTTCCCATGGGTTATTAAGAATAATGTCGAATTTGTATTCCACAAAATCTTCCACACTGTTCGTAATGCTAATGCTCCCCCTTTCCTCGCATCTCTCACAGCACCGACTCTGCTTCTAGCTCGATATCCAGCCAGGTGGATGCGGCGGCGCGCCTCGCCGGCTACGCCGGGCACGCGGCCAGCTGGAAGACGACGCCCATAGCCACCACAAAGATCACCTCGCCGCACAGCAAGCCGGCGGCGGCAGCGGGTCAGGCCGCCAGCACGGCCTTCAGCCACTACGGCAACCACACGGCGGACGAGATGGCCACCTCGGTGTTCTGCAGCAGCAGCGGGGACGGCCAGGAGCGCGACCTGTTCGACAGCAACTACCCGGATCTGCTGGACATTGCCAAGTACGCCGTGGCGCAGGCGGCCCAGGCGCAGGCGCAGGCACAGGCGCAGGCTGGCCACGGCTATCCGGCGGCCGGGGCGGGCGCGGCCAACGGCGGGCTGTGCACGCTGCCCCGCAAGCTGAAGCACAGCGGCAAGTACTTCCGCAACTCCTCGGACAGCCAGTCGCCGCTGCTGGCGGACAACTCGAGCAAGTACGGCAGCAGCACGCTGGGCGACGGCAGCTTCCTGAACGAGGCCATGGGCCTGGGCAGGCGGTACTCGGCGGAGTCGAGCTACGGCAACTACGCCAGCACCACGACGTACACGGGCGGCGGCCAGCGCGCCAACAGCTTCCTCAACCTGGTGCAGAGCGGCGCCCACAAGGGCGGCCTGCATGCGCACCAGCTCGGCCAGAAGCCCAGCCTGCCCTCGTCGCCGGTGCAGCACCAGCGCTCACTGAGCAGCGCCGCCACCCCGCTGCTCGACTTCTCGGCGCTGGCGACGCGCGCCGCCGGCGCGGCCAACTCCTCGGTGGCCGCCTACGACTACCATGCGGCGCAGCTGGAGCGCTTCCTGGAGGAGTACCGCAACCTGCAGGATCAGCTGTGCAAGATGAAGGAGACCTGCGACACCATCCGCAAGAAGGAGACGCCGCTCCGCGTGGCCATTGGCCAGTCGGCCGCCCAGCTGGCCGATCCCGTCATGTACAGCGCGGCGACCGCCTCGCACAGTCCCAAGCCGCCGACGACGACGCTGAAGGCGAAAACACTGCTGCCGGGCCAGCCCCCCGATCCGCCGCCCTACTGGCTGCACCGCAACGCCATGCTGAAGCGCCTCAACGCGGATGGGGCCAATGGGGCGTGCAACGGGCCGACTGGCGCCGCCTCGCCGCAGCCCGGCCAGGACATCTTCAAGAGCTAATCGAACTTGTGTACAGCCGATAAATAAAGCCGGACGGATCTTCGGGGTGCCACCGAAGCTAACACAGCCTTGCAGCACAGAGTAGAATTGAACTTGCATCAATCGAATTTCAGCAGGTTAAATATTATTTCTCTCTTTTATCATTTATTAACAACTCTTTTTACATTCCCCCTTTGAAACTGTAAATATTGAAGGATTTCTGAGGTACTTTAAGCTTTCGAAAAAATTCGAAACTTCTTTGGAACTCTAAAAAATACTGTTAAGATCAATTTGCAGTTGAAGAATATCAAAATAGGGCAGAAATGCATTTAATATGTTGCCCAACTTATTCAATTTATTAACAAGAATTTATTTTATAAGTTAGTCCTTTATTGTCCTTCACTGGGTCCGCTGCAAGGCTATGTTTGACGATTTGAAATTTCGCATAGTTAGGCTTAAGTAGCTGGGGTTCTTAACTGGTTTCAATGCCAGCCCCTCTGTTGTATTATAGAAACACTTTTCCACTCTTTCTACTCGCTACGCATATTAAACAGTCACATTGTAAGTGTATAGACAGATCCCTCTATTTCAAATCATAACCCGAATGCAAATTCCAAGGCCCGAAGCTCTCGTGTTAGTCAAACTAAAAGTGTTTTCGTACTTTAAGCAATCTCATTGAAAGAAATTAAATAATAATTATATTTAAATTAATTAAATATGTGTATGCTAAGTGGAATTGAGTTGGCACAGACTGCAGGCATTGATTGATTGATTGATGGTTATATTGTTTGATTGTTAGACAGTTTATTAGAAATTTAAGTTGAGCAAAGTACGTTAGGCAAAATCAAATCAAAGTTGAAAATATGGAAACATTTAAGAACGCCAACTCAATTCAAACGAAAAACTTGTAATTAACAAAAATTATAATAGCTGCAACAACAAGAACATTATATTTTAGGGTGTCACTAAACTACAGCTCGAAAGACAAAACAAAAAAGAAATAAAAATAAATTAGTTGAGAATTGAAACCAAACACAAAAAGTGGCCAAAACCAAAGCGAATTTTAATGACCTTTTTGGCCGGGGCGGGGGTCAATGACTGGCTCAATCGACAGCCGTGCAAATGTTCTCTTCCGGTTCGCGCCCCTAATCAGTGAGGGTCGAACGGAAGGTGAGGGCGGCCAAGGAGGGTGAGGGGAAGCTATTCAAAGTAATTGTCGTTTGTCGCGCGACATTCGCAGTGCGTTGTGTGTGGCGGGGGCGTGTTCGGCTGCCACGCCCCGGTCAGTTGGCAAGATTAAACAATAATTTTATGGCACATACACACACCAACATTCACACACACTCGCACACAAATCGCGCCAATTGGTTTTGTGTGAAAATTGCGAACATTTCTTTTATTTCTTTCATTTCGCTTCGCATTTGGCCGCACAAATGAAGTTGTAAAATGCAAATGAAGTCGCGTCGACGTCGTCGTCGTCGTCGTCGTTGTCGTTGTCGTTGCGTTAAAGTTCATGTTCGATGTGATGTCGCCATAAAGCAGGATTAAAAGGAATTTATGAACCTTTGACACGGACGCAGGCCGGCGCAGCGCCCACAACGACAGCGGCGACAACGACGACATGATAGCTTTCACATGCGGGCCAACACCCTCCCCAACCCACTCAGCCAACTCTTTACGTTCCGCACACACACAGCGACGCACAGCTGACATTATGTTGACCTGCAGGCATTTGAATAAAAAATGTTGCCTACTTTTCGGGCCCATGTCTGCAACAGTCCTGGCAAATGCAGCGGCTGTAGCAGAGGATAAACCGTAAAATCCCGCTGAATTAAGAGTATGTAAATTCAAAAATCTTATCAATTTGCTAACTTTGTGGACTGAAGCAACGCAACAAGCGCCAAGATCGAAAGCAGTGCGAGATGAAATTGATATGGATTCCAGCATTATCAAGTTACAAATAAAATTAAAAATTCGCTTAAAATCAGTTTTAAAATGGTTTATTTTCATTTTCGGAATTGCGTATATAAACAAAGGAATCAAATCAGCAGCACCATATTGCTATTGAACTCAGTGGACTCTGATCTGATCTTATCTCTATATTTGGTATTCGGCATCAGCAAATGAGCATCGTAACAAATATTAAATTATTTAAATTATTATTCTTTAAAGTACAGAACAAAGTCATAAACAACCAGATATATATAAGCGTAAACTTTTTAACTAACATCGTTTTAAGAAATGGGTTTGCAAAACTTTGAATTCTTGCTCGCGTATTATAAAGATTAATAATGTTTTAGCAGAAAAAATGATGTGTTTTCTTGCAGAAAACAATATATTTTACAGCTTTTAACCCAGAATCCCGTAATTAGGCTGGCACACCTCGAAAGTTATGCTTTAAAGGATTATGTATGTTTATATGTTATATGCTTACCACAGTTGCTATATCTATACAAATTCTTGGCACGCAAACATTTAAGTTCACCGGGAAAAAGTGTTAAAGAGCAGTTTCAAATGTTAACCACAAGTTCGCACAGCTCTTTGCGGTTTGGCGGCTTTAAGATGAACACACATCGAAATACACAAACACACACACATTTGCAGGTACATATAGCTACATCGCCATTACCTGTCCCATTTCTCTCTGGGCCCCACGTGGCTGCTCCTGCTGACCGGCTAAAGCGAAAATAATGAGCCCAATGTAGCTGGCTGTCGTGTGTGTGTGTGTGAGTGTGTGTGTGTGAGTGTAAGTGAGGTGAAGGGAGGCGGTGTAGGTAACGCAGAGAGCAGTCGAGTTCATGTCAAGCTGTCAGTCAAGGTCGATTTCGTTTGCCGTTTGCCTCTGCCGCTGCTGTTGCTGTTGCCGCTGCTGCTGTTGCTGCCGCTGCTGCCTCTGTCCAGGTGGCAGCTATGCGCCTTGTGCAACATGCCAGCACATGGGCGAAGGGCTACACACACATGCACACTCACGCATTCACACACATTTTGCCTGGCAAGTGGCTTTTTGTCACTGTCTTCGGGCTGCCAGTGCAATTTTTATACTCGTCAGTGTGTGCCCACCGAGGCAGCAGATAAATTGTGTATACATCGGTGTACAAGTGTGTGTGTGTGTGTGTGTGTATGCTTGGGAATTTTTTCATCATTATCAGTGTCCTTGTAACCGCTGCCGCTGTTGCTGCTGCTGCTGCCACATGCCACTTAATGCCAACGCTGCGTTCCACTTTTGCATGTCGTCTTCGCCTTTTGGTGCGGCCTTTTGTGGCCGCTGCCGCTGCCGCGTCGCACAATTGCATGCCACAGCCCAGTCAACGCCGAGGCCGCCCCGGCCCGCCTCTGATGGGGGCATGGCCATTATATTCAAGCATTTTTGTGTGGCATAAGTTGGCACTTTAGCGTCAGGAGGCAGCTGCTACCTGTTTCAGTTACAGTTTCAGCCTCGGCCGCAGCTTGCGTTTGTTTTAGCCCAGCTCAGCACGTGCTGCCATTTTGTTGTCCTTGGGCCCCGCCCCACCCTGCTGGCCCCGCCTCCCCCTGCAGGCACGCCACTTATTTCTCAATTGCCAATATTGGCAATCGATATGCGCGTTAATAGCTGCGTGCAAAGCCATTGCCATGACGGCTGTGTGTGCGTGTGTGTGTGTGTGTGCTCGTGGGGGTGTGTGGCTGTGTATCGTGTGTACCGTATTTGGACTCCAGCAGCCTTCTGCTTAATGTGCCTTCCGCGCTGCTGTCGTCCATTTTAATGGATGTTGCAGTGCTCCAGACGAAGGCGCTGCACACGCGGCGTCAGCTGCTGAAAAAACTTTGCCAGTGTGAAAATTGAAAAATAGTTTTCCAGCAGCATAGCAACAAAGTTGCAAATGACTCTGGCGAACGCATTTATTTATTAGCTCTCAGCGCAATTTGTTGCCTAGCTGTAAGCTGGGCAAATCCTTAGGCCAACCCATGGCTTTAAGGCCAAGCTCTGCACGTTCAACAAGTCAGCCGCAGGCAAGTCAAAGCGTCAATGTAAAATAAGCTCCACATAGCCTGCAGCTGCAACTGTAAATGCGGTGGCTGGGATACGCCCGCCCACAGGGGACACGCCCCCCATGCGAGCGTGGATAATGAGCGCTCCGATAATTCAGTAAGGAAAAGCAGCCCGAGCGTTAAAAAGAAAACTTACACTTAAACGAGGGAGAACAGCTAGCCTCGAGGTGCCGAAGTTTAAATACCCTTGCAGATATGTAGCTAATGATATATATCAATGTATATGCAATATAGTCTTTAAATTTAATACAAAATATTATCTTATGAGCTCTGACTGAATATATATAGCTATGTTTGGCTAATTGAAGCTCCCATTAGCCACCCACCGAAAACGGATTTGGACTGCTAAAAGAGACCAAATGCAGAACAAATAAAGCCACTAAAAGCTGCCCCACAAAACAGCCGACAAAACAACATGAAATGCAGTGCACCACACAAAGGCAACATCAGCAGCAACAGCAACAAGAACAACTTCAACCTGAAAGCCAAAACAACAGCAGAAACTGCAGTTGGAAACCAGAAAAATGCAACCGAGGGAAACCTTGTATTTTTTTTATATTTTTGATAAAACTAAAAACAAATAAATGAAAACTTAAACTCAAACACAACGAAGGCGTCGAAACCAATATAAACACGGGTGCAGAGAGGGGGCCGGGAGGAGAGAGAGGGAGAGAGGCGAGGTTGCCAAACTGAACGTTGATGCTGATGAGAATGCGGATGCACACCAAGCAGATTATCCTGTTGCTGTCAAACAGGGGCAACAACGAAACAGCGAAAACAACAACAGCAGCAACAACAACAACAAGCATTTCAAGTGCATCGCAAGGCCGTAATCCCCAGTGGCGTAACCGTAACCGCTTTACAGGGCCACGGCGAGCCACACACATAGGAGCCATCGCGGGGCTGGCTGTCCTGGCCGGAATGCCAGCATGCGGGGCTGCCAAAACTGCCATAACATGGCTGATTACCCGCTGCTGTTGCCGCTGCCACTGTTGCAAGTGCCACAAGCAGTTGAAGTTGCCAAACCACTAAGCGGCCCCCAGCTAAAGTTTTCATTAAAGTGCCACTCGTCCTCACTCGCCGCCCTCCACCTGCCCCGCCCCCCGCACCGTCTCTATTTCTCGCAGCTCTGAGCTCTCACCTGACTTGACAGTTGGCGCTTAGCTTTTTGGCCTTTGTAATTGCCCTGAAAAATTGGCAGCGCTTTGCAGCTGCAGCTGCAGCTGCGGCTTAGCCTATTTTGTTTTTCGGGGATCACAAGTTGAGTGACTCTCGAAACGTGTCCCTGGGTTGGGGATTGCAGTGTAATCAACTTGTAGCAAAAATAATTACTCACTGGTCACAGCTCACTTCCATTTATTATCGGAGCTTACAACTAATGCACATGTATATTTAATTCATTTATTGTCAATATATTTAAAATGCATAAATTCAGAAGTAGTAAATGCAGTTGTGGCATCTGAAATCTGTCAATAATTCACAATGTATTGCCAATTATCATTATAGTCAATTGTTTTCATATACTAAATTTTAAAAAATGTTCGAAGTCTGCCATTTATGGCAAGATCGGTAAAGTGCGTGATTGAACATATATGTAAACTTTGACATAACTGCTTTTAATCAATATTGGTTTCAATATTTATTTATGCTTCGCAGAGTTGAAAATATTCATACTCATTCATAAGTGTGTACATATGAATGCAAGGGTTCCAGGTAACTCCCAGTCGGGCACTCCGAACTAGAGAACTGTTACTTGTTTCTGCTTTAACTTCTTCAACTTTAACTTGTCTTTAACCGCCACACATAATACAATATACATTGCGAAAGACCCTGTTAAATTTACATGTTAGTTTATGTTCATATAATATTTACCCAACAGCGACACACACAACAACAAAAGTAGAGCATTAAGTATGCTCGTAAGCAAATGTGGGGTGGACAGCCAGGCAGTGTTTTATGATGTTGTTGTTGTTGCAAGTGCGCCGGAAGCGCAACAGTCAGTATCCAAGGAGGGGCAACAACCGCACACACACAAACACCTGTACATCAGCATCGTTCTCAGTCTCTCTCTCTCTCTCTCTCTCTCACACACATCCACAATGCAAAGTAACCAATTTCAAAGTTGAATCGTTTAGTGAAATCACTTGAGGCGATTAAAATCAATCACAGATAATCAGCACCAGCTAACTGAAAAACAACAACAACAACTGCTGGCAACAGAGAGAAAGGGAGACAGTGAGAGAGGGAGAGCTAGCCAACCGAAGGATCTGCTGAGCTGTTGAGCAAACGGAGGAGCCAACGTCCACGAACAACATTTTTCTTCTCGCCACTTTTGCGATTTTATTTAATTTGCACTCATAGCCAAGTTGAGAACTGACGCTTTCCCCCTCCCAGTTAACAACCCACCTGCTCCTTTAGCTGCTGTTGCTGCTGCTGCTGGCTGCAGCGCACAGGAAAATTTGATTTTAAATTGGTTTTGGCATCGATGAGCGAAAAGTTTGTTTGGCTGTAACTAACAAAGTCCATTTTCATATAACAGCAAATCGAACGAAGGCCAAGGAACGAGGTGTGAGCACTCAATGTTTGGCACACAAATAGCCACAGGTGATGCTTTTTTTCATTCATACAACAACAATAAGAAAGAGTATACTTGTCAACTTCCCGACTAGAGGGTATACCATACGCAGAGGCTGTGCTTACCATTCCTGCAGCCACACATTATTTTTTCACCTATTAGAAGAACTTGACTCTTCCCATTACTACGATAGTTAAGGAGATAAATAGCATTTATGAACTTTCAAAAGAGCTGAGACAAACTGTCAGTGCACATTGATTTACATAAAATAGGGAGAGTTATCAATAATTTAAAATAATCTCGGTCTCCATGAGCTACAAATGAAATTGAGGGCCCCCATCTTTCTATACAAAGATAATAATCGCTGATAGTAAAGATATATACTTTATAGGGTGTGATGTATCCACTTTTAACTTTTACGCATATTTTCACCGCCGCATTAAATCCTCTTTACCCATTCACAAACGATACAGGGTATGAAAATAACAACAACCAGTCGCATAAACAACATGCAAAAGTGTCGATAAATATTTGTGCAGGGCAAATGAAATTGAGAGAGAAAAAAATATAGGAAAATCATATAAAATGAAATGTTAAAAAAAGAAATTTATTTTTTAATGAAATGCAAATGGCGAGAGGAAACGCCGAAAAGCAGTCGCCGAGGAAAGCAGAAGCCGTGCAAACTCCTCGTCCAGGCAAATGGCCTAATTGGAAGGCGTCAAAGGGAGCAAATTGAATCAACAGCCGAAACTCGAAACCCCAAAGCGAACACATCCAGCTGTAGCCCTAAACGCCGGTCACTCAGGACACCATTAGCATAAGTTATATTACTTTATCAGGAGATTCGCAACAATGAAGGCGGCGGCGAGATAATAAATATATACTATAGTGAAAGGGTAAGGAATGTAATTAGATTATTTTCAGGATTGATATGGTGAGGTTTGAAGTCTGTTGCTGTGTTTAAAATCCTAATTACAAAAAATGTTTTTATCGCAAGAAATATCTGTAAAAATTATTGTTAGATTACAGTCGTTAATTTTTCCTTTTCGCTGTGAATTAAAGCTATTATTTTGAAGCCACTGGAATATTTTATGAAAAATATGTACATTTGTCTACACCAATTTAATTACTACAAAATAGCAATAAATTATTTTTAACTGTGATGAAAATATAAAACAGTTTTAAACTGCTTCTAGGCGACTTAAACATTATGTGGATATCGTTAAGAAAATAAAAAATTCAGCTTAAACTTGCTTTGTAAACGATCCCAAAATTGTTCAATGTAACATTTTTGAATTGACTTTCTTATTGCTCATAATAAAGTTTATTATGCAATTCCTTGTATATATATTTTAAACTTTAAAAAAAATTATATTTTCAAAAAATTAAAACGATCCCATCGGGCAAAAACTTTCACTCTCACTTCCATCCGCATGTTTTGTTGTTTTTTTTTTGGAAGTTTAGATTGTGCATTCAATTAATCTTGTAGCGAAATATCTACAAGTGTATTAAAACTTCGTCATGCTGACAACAAGTTTTCAATTGTTAACTTATTCACTCGCTCGCTCACTCATTCATTCATTCAGTCGTTCATTTGTTTATGCT
This sequence comes from Drosophila robusta, assembly GCA_035043565.1. Classification (NCBI taxonomy): domain Eukaryota; kingdom Metazoa; phylum Arthropoda; class Insecta; order Diptera; family Drosophilidae; genus Drosophila; species Drosophila robusta. The sequence continues at coordinate 913,609 of JAWNMW010000583.1, read as the reverse complement.
GTTGGCTTTGCGCTCCCAGACTGACTTCATTTGAAAACTTTTGCCATATTTCACGGCACCGCAATAAATTGCTGCCCCTCAATGTTGTCCCTCCTCTTAACTCCACTGGCCCCATGTTTTCCCCTTCCCCCTTCGCCCCGTTCATCTATTTTATGGCAACTTTAGCATATTTTTCGTGAATTTGTAGTCGGTGAACGAAACTTCAATGGCAAACTTAAATGATTTTTAATTATGCAACGACATTTAGAATATAGAAACAAAACTAAAATGTAGATATCAATTATTAAAGCAGGCAGCAGTTTTAATGTAGTTTAGTAATGCAATTCAAAATAAAGATAAATATTGAATTATATAAATGATATTGCTATTGAAACACACACTTGGGTTTCTTGTGTACACCCTGTACCCGTAGAAACGGGTATATTTTTATCTTGACACATATGCTCAGAAGGTGCCATATCTGATCTGATGACATATCTGGAGCATATACAGTCGAAAAGTTTAGTCTCCAGCTTTTGTAGTTTGCGTGATCGCTGCGCTCTTACTGTCGGACAGAAGGACGGGCCTTCTTTTATTCAAATGTACCTCTCAGGCAAGATGCTTAGAAAGTATTTTCTTCTATCTTCTGGAGCATTTCATAATGACAAATTAACTTTAGGTTCTCCTCTTATTATTCTCACCTATTATTATTTTGTAAAATTGGGGTGATTTAAGAACTGGTTACTGGGTATCCTTAAGTCGAGGGCACTAATTACTAAAGAATTTTAACTTGTTTTTAAATTAATCTTTTCTAATTTATTGACACTGGTACAAATGCAAAATGGCTTTGTGCTCTGTTCGCTGGCTTACCGTAGAGTTATGTATAATTTATGCAAATTTCGCTAAATCAATTTTTAATTAAAATCACACACAGAACACACATCATACACACCAACATACACACAGCACCAGCAGTCAAACAAACAATTTAATTTTCGGTCTCGCATTTTGGCCTCGGGGGCATGGTCAAACTGGCGTTGGCAAACAAATCAATGTGTCCAGCCATCCATCCATTTATCCATCAAATTGTCTGCTTATCCCAATCCATTTCACTCCATGCAGTGCAAAGTGAGACCAGCCTCAACGATTATTCTATTTGTACAACACTAAAAATTCAAACTAATGTGTTGCATTGCTGCAAATTCCCCATTAATAGTGTTTCAGATGTTGATTTTCTGTTTCCCTAGCAAAACAAACTCTCTTCGTTCGAGTTTATCTTTGCTCAGATCATATCTATGAGGACACAACCACAAAACAGAGATTGAATAGGTAAAATATTAATATTTAATTCTTACCTTATTTCTACTAGGTATATACTCGGTAAGTAAAAGCTTTATTCCACAGTCCGTTTAATATGTATCCCTCACAACTGTTAACATTTAAAATCTACAACTATAAATTTTTGAAATAATTTATTTTTATATTTTTAAACGAGAATCACCAATAAACACTTTTGCCATACATTGCTCACTCCATTAAAATAAGTATTTATTTGCCTATTATTTATGGTAGTTTTATCATTAAAAACGCAAAATGCTTATTTATAGACCTGTAGGCAATAAAGATAGTTAATTGTTGAAATTAATTGTGTGTAAATATTAGTGGACAATAACAATAAAATCGTAATTGTAAAGTGTCAAGCATATGGTCCGATAGTCAGAGCAAATATATTGTCTGAAACAGGATACGCAGCTCAGCACGTGTGCGCAAGTTTCAGCTCAATTAACATGTCACGCGAATGGAGTCCACCAATCCCCACCCCCTCTCCAGCACCGAGCAACTTAACTGATTGCTGCCCCTACTTACACACGGCTTCGCATTTCCGTTGCCGGCATATCCGTTTCCGCAGACGCAACTATTATTATTATTATTTACCTTTTTGCCATTTGTTAGGTTTCTCATTTTAGTGCAACATTAAACCGACTTAGAGCTCTTATTTGGGTACACTTTCACCTGACTACTCTATAAAATTGAAATAAATTCTGTAGTCGCTGCGCTCAGCTGATGGCTATCCAAATTTTCAATTCAATCTGAATTTAGAGCTGGAGCTGAAGCCGCCAATCGGACTACTGCTGTCAATGGCAGCTATAATTAATTTTGTACGGAAATCAGTTGGCTGTTGACAATGCAATCTCGGCGACAAATCTGTTTTCAATTAATGGCAAATTGTCGAGCACGTTCAACAAGCAACAACAAGCTGAGCAACAGCCAGACCAGAACCAGCTGGACTTCCTTGGCCAGCACAGGCTTCAGATGGCTCACAGAACAAAAACAAAAACAAGCAAGTCTAACAAACACGCCTGAAATAGTATGTGCAGTAAATGGCACAACATGCCCAGAGTGTGTTAGACCGAAAGTATTTTCTACACAATTTCACTTGCGAACTGATTGCATACTTTTTGGGGCAGCAAAAAATAAATAGAGCGTAGATTTATAGGAGAAATCGTTGTACAGAGAACATTGGCTTAAAAGGAAAGTAATAACAATACTTGAACTAGTTAGGCATATCATAGAGGCCTCTATAACGGTGCTATGTGCAGTTGAAACCACTTGATCAACCGAGAAATGGGCAACGGGAGGAGAAACAAGCCACATGGCGAAATGGCGTCGTTATCATTTATAGAAACTCACGCACTTTGTGTTTGTTTTGGTTTATGCCATAGAAAATGGAAAATGTGTAAATGCAAACATTGAAAATGGACAAAAGTCTCCAGAGAATGCCTTGGCGATAGACACAGACAGCATCAGGACATAAGTAAAATACTTAAGATAAGCAAAAGTGATGGGCGAGTGTTCTCGGGCAGTTTTGGTATTTCGTATGGTCATAACCATAAGCAGCAAAGGGACAACGAGGACGAACAATACACAATGTTCGAGTACTCAAGGGTGCTATTAACTAAAGGGTTACGCAATTACATGTTGCCATCAGACAGACAGCCAGCCGCAGAGAGGAAGCGTGAGAGAGTGAGAGGGAAAGAAAACGACAGAGCGAAAGAGAGAGCGCACAAACAAACAAAAGCCAAAGGACACTTGAAGCGGCAGCTGCGAGATATCTGAAACAGATTTCAATGTTGCTGTTGTTGTTTACATAAATTGTTTACCAATCTGGTCGAAAATCGGAATTTCAAATTTTGCCAACGAAAATTTATGCGCACATTTATACAATTTACATTTACACACAAACACACACACACATGAGGTTAGGCAAAGGATATGCATCTACATTTCATTTCATTTGTTTTGGGGCAACAAAAACACGCATAGCCAAAAAAAAGCAACAAGGCAACAGGCACTTGGCCCAAAAGGGCCAACGTCGAGGACAATTCGGCGGCTCTACTGGTATTTTCTATCAGTCGCTGATGTCCTGTGGGCCTGCCTGGCCGATAAGTGTACATCAGACAGACGTAGGCGCCTTTTAGGCTGTCCAATTATGTGATGTGCTGGTAACGGCAGGGCGGGAGCCACGCCCTATACGACGAGTCCTGGCGGTACATATGTTAACGTTGCCGCCTCCTCGGCCGCTGCACCTGAAAATGTGATTTAAATTGCAAAACTAAACAACAATCAGCCACAACTGTAGCTGGTCAGTGTCCTAGTCCTGGTGCTTGTCTCTCTCTCTCTCTCTCTCTCTCTCTGCGCCTCTGTCTGGTCCTGCATGTCCTGCAAGTTTATGCGTAAGCAGACGATTTGCTGCCTCCTCTGCTCCTGCTGCTGCATGTCAACAGTGGCGCTGACGGCAGAGATTAAGATGCAAATTTCGGGTAAAGCACAACAACAATAGCTGCAGCAAAAACAACAAGAGCTAAGGGCGAGGGGAGGCGTACTGGCAAAACACCTGTATCCTAAATCCGGACTGGCAATGCCCCCAAAGTGCAAAGTGAATATTCATGTTGCATGTCAGGACATAATACAACATTTGTGCCCCAAGCCTGGGAGAAGGACAGCAGCCGGACAGGACGTGCAGATCTTTGATGCATCAGACTTTGCTAATAAGCACAATATTAACCAAAAATATTTGGCAACTGAGAAGATTTTGATTGTAAAAGAATGTTAATAACAAACGAAAAGTATAAAATGTTTCTTTAAAATGTGAATAACTTACTCTTGGTAAAACTTTCTCTATATGCACCTTTATACTTACACGATTAGAGCCATTCTAGCAGAATTCAGTAAACAACGCGAAACTCTGTTGACAGAGCTTTAACAGCTACAAAAACAGCTCAAATGAGCTCTAATTAACCAGAAGTTAAGAATGTTAAGTGCATTTTAACCAATATCAGCCATTAATTTGAAATCTGGCAGTCAGTCAGGGCCATTGCAATTAATTTTAATGACATCTAAAGACCTTTTCCTCCACACATCACACCGAATCCAAGGATGGTACTGAGGCGGAGCAGGAAGCAGATGGAAGAGGCGCTGTGCTGTCTCTATCCCTCGCTTTGGCTCCTTGGCAGGCATTGCGTATACGTGTTTTACTTAATTTCAATGATGCTGTTGGCCTGGCTATCTGCATAAATGTTTTATTATCTCAGACCAGTGCGCAATTTTGGCTCGAGGCATCGAGAAATGGCCAACTCGTGTCAACTGACTTTTAAGCCATATTTAATCCGGCTTCAAGGGGAAGTGTGCACCAGAGAACTCAACGGAGCAACAGTGACTGCGAAAAATAAAACACCATAACAAGCTGCCAGCTGAGTGGATGCTGCCACTGAGTGGGTGCCAGTGGGTGAGTGGGTGGGTGGGTGGTTGCCTGCCTGCTGCCTGCTGCCGCTGCGTCCATTGTATGTAAGTATAAACTGTTGCGACAATGTCAACATGCGAAGTTCTTCCTACCGCAAAGATGACAGATGACCACTTCATGAACCCATGCATTTTAATCTGCACAGACGCGGCGTCCAGTCTGACCAGGCTTGGTCTGGCCCAAAAACAATGCCAAGCCTTGTGTCCAGTGTCCCTGCATCCGGCCAGCTGCCAGGCCTGGACTGGCTCTCTATCCCACTCTCTCGTTTTATCGCACTCTATATACATATCTCTCGCCGTTGGATAATGATGGAAGTGCATTCTGTAAATGCAAAATATATTTTGCCATGTACAAGTTAAATGTGCGACACATAAATAATTTTGTACTATGCTGGGCCAGGGCCAATGCATCAACAATGCACTCATACACTCACTGGCACTCACGCACTCACTAGTGCTCACACACACACACACTCACCCACGTATAACACCCTTACATAGATGTATGTGCCTGGGCGCTTCTTCTCTTTTATGCAAAAATTTATTTAAATGCGAGTATAATGTAATGTAAATTTCCATTCACTGCGACTCGCGCAACCGTTGTCACCGTGGTTGTGCGCCTGGGCGTGCGTATGGGCGTGGCTGGGTGGAATAAGTATAAGTAGCCTTACATTGGTTGCTACTCAAATTAATGGATTTTTAATTGTCTCTTTCTCACTTACACCGCAGCCAACTCGCTTATACCCTGGCACCCGAGCCCTTGGCAACATTGCCAAGCGAACTCTCTTTCCCTCTGACGCTTGGCCCTGCCAAATTACCCCTAGCTGCGCGATATCCTTTGGGGAGTCGCCTTTAAGCTTATGAAAAGTAAAATGTATAATTCAAAAAAACAAAAATGCTGCAAGCGATACCTCTTTTGGGGCTTAACCATTTAAATGCGAAAGCGGCATCGGCATGAAAAGAGCGGTACGATTGGTGGGAATTTATAAATCATGATTATGACTACCTCGACATTGGCAGTTGACATAATTCATGGACTAATTGAAGACAGCATACCCAATGTAATTAAAGTTGACCTTTTTAAAAGTTATAAGGTTCCAATTATCATTCATCCTTCGTTGTAATTTGTTTTTAAACACCCTTATATCCAGAATATCACCATGCATTTATTATTGGCGTCTGATTTTATTGTGATTTTTTGTAAATAATTAGGATTTGGTAGTTGCTCCGTAAACGTAGGATATTGAAAATAAATATGACAATAGCAATATTTTTAATATTTATTAACTTTTTCTTACTACAAAATTTTTTATTAAATATACTATTTTTACTTGAAAACTCGAATCCGCACATTTTTAAAAGAAATTATTAAATGTTAATAAAAATAATAGTTATACAAAATAACAGCTTATTATCTATTTGAAATACCTGTTGTTCGTATTAATAAGCGCTTGTCTGAAATTCCAAGCAGCGCTTAATCCTGTGAACTTTATGAACCACCAAACAAACTGAAATTCTAAAAGCAACCTTTCAGAGTCCCAATCTCATACAGCTAAGGGCAGAAGCCAATTATCAATTGGCATTTAGCAGTCATTATTTTATCTACGATTTGGCATTACATGGGACGGGGAAATAGCGCCAGACAAGTTATTATACAAGCGTACATTTCCCCAGAGCCCCTGCCAATCACCTAATTTCAAAACTTTTTTTATTGATTTCTGTAAAAGGGCAAGTTCTCTGTTGAGCGCTAAGAGGGAATGCTTAATTTTTACTTCTGTGTGGGCGGCCACCCAAAACTGTATCCCCTGACATCTGACCCCACTGGTTAATATATGAGCTACAGAATCGACGCCTGAAGTCCCATGCATATGTGAAATTAAGTGCGATGTGCCACGGAAATTAGCTTGATTAGATTGTCTGACGCGTTGATTATAAGACCCAGACAGGCTGTTTTTTGGGGTCGAAACTCTTTAAGAGTCTGCATTAATATTTATATTTTCATATAAACGAAAACTAAACATAATAAAGTTGACATTGAAAAATATGGTTTAAAATACAGAGCGAGAGAGCAGCAAATCGATTGTCTTGAAGAGCTTTAGTTGCATTCATCTATTACGATTATAATTTTTAAAACTAATGCTTAATTTCCTTTAGCCGCCACCTGTAAGAAACAAAATGAATCACTTATTTATTGTATCCTTTTATGTTTTGATTTCCATTTAATTTACGCATTGTCTGCTGAGCATATTTATGGAGCGATCCGATTTAAATGTGAATCCACAGTACAAATCACAGCCAAAAGGAGTTATTTTGGCTCACTTGGCAAGTCCTGGGCATGCGATATACACAAAATATTCACAAATCTATTAACACTGAACGGAAAAATTACGCATACGCCAGAGTTGCCAAGCTCAGTAGCTAAGTCGTCAATATATGCGCATGAAAAAGCTTTCGCCCGACAAAAAATATCAGTCCAGAATCCACATGCTGTGCAAATTTCTCTGTGTGTCTCGACTGGTTCAATGGGAATAGGAAGGAATTTGCTGGGCGAAAAGCTGTCGTCGTAAGCCGACGCAGCAATAAAAATATCAACGCCAGACCAAGAGGATATCCAGCCAGGCACCGTCTCCTTCCTAATATTATTGGTTGTCTGAATTTTTTTGTGAATTTGGTTATTTTTTTTTTAATATTTTTATGTACTACTGAGGGGGCAAAAACACAAACCAGCTACACTTTATGGCTTAACTTGACTTTTTTGGTTGTTGCTTTAATAAATTTCCACTTAATAGATTCGTTACAATGGCTGCTCGGCTGTGGGTGGCGTATAGCGCCATATACGAGCCGAGAACCCTTGCCGCCGGGCCCGTCAGCTGCAGTCAGCCACACGCCGAACGCTCTTTAGGTTTGTCTATTTTATCGCCTTTTGCCAAACGCCAGACAGCCCGGCTAAAACCCGCCTCCCAGCCCCTTCTTAAGGCTTCGTTGGATTTTTATGGCATGTTAAAAGGCGAAGGCGTGCAAGGCGCTAACAAAATAAGCATCGAAATATATATGCCTACCCCTCGACGGGGGCAAGGATGTGCGCGCCCCTTTCCTTGACAGTGCGTCGAAAATTTGATTAGCGGCAATTGTGCAAATTATAAATGACAACATTTCAGCAGCTTTAATTTAATCTCAAACATTTCAGTTTTCAACCTTTTCCCATACAGCACGACCAGCAACAACATCAGCAGCGAGTAGCAGCAGCAGCAGCGGCAACAACAACCACAGCAACAACAACAACAGCAAGATGAGCGCTTAAATGTAAACACAAAAATTAATTTTATCATATTTTTCACTTTGTTGCTAGCTGCTTAAGAGAACAACAAAAGCAACAACAACAATGGCCAACTGAAAGCTCAATGGCTAAAAACTGGGCCCCGCCCACTTTTTGGCTTTGCTGAAGCGTTTTTGGCGCCACGCTTCGTTGAATTTTGTTTGTATGCGATGCCAGGGATAATATGCTGTTAATGTTTCCTCTCTTCTCTATGGCTCTCTATGTGTGTTTAGTGTGCGTGTGTGTGTGTGTATGCCAAGGATGTGGTCTCTGCTTGGCTGTTAGTGTGCGTGTGTTTCAAAAAAAGGATTCAAGCAGCCGCATTTAGCTTGAATTGCTGTCATTTATTATGCTTGTTGTTGCCGCTGACGATGTTGCTGCGGTGCAAGTTGTTGTTGCTGCTGCCGCCGCTGCCGCTACTGCTGCTGCTGTGTAGAAAACTGGCTTAGATGCCGCTTTGGCAATAATTAGTAAAAGATATCAAAGCAAATGACTTTATCTGCTTACAAACTTTACTCATACACTCTTTGCACACATCCACAGACACTCACACACACACACACACATTTACATAGACTCAGCCAAGGACAATGAAGCTGCTTTAATGTGTTGCTGACGACGAGTTTGCCGACGCAAATGTTGCTAACATGTTGCCCCATCCAGCTTTCTTTGTTGATTGCTATACTCTATAAAAGGGTACAGCCGACTTCAAATACTTTTTGATTGGTAAAATGACAATATTTTGTTCTTGCCTGCAAGAGGCGAATTTTAAAGGCAACAATAGTTTAAGACGGGTTTAAATATTCTGGCATTGGAAATCTTTTTAAATCATATAATAATGAGTGCTCATATTGAACCAGTTATTTACAAGTATATAACTTCTTATCAGTTTTATACAGATTAAAAAATACATCATTGATATGCAATTATTCTTTATTTAGAGCCTAAGCGGGTTACCAATGTGATCGGTGATTTTGGTTGGTATTCAATCAACGATGAAGCGAAGGTTTTTTATTTCTTTAAGAAATATCTGCAGATTTACTTAACTCTCATATCCGAGGTTATGTAAATTAAATACAGGCAAGCGTATTTAAGCTTCAGTACTTACTTTACATTGATTGTTTCTCGCCGGTTGTGTGCCCGTCTACTTTCTGGCGACCGCCTCCGGTTGTTGCTCAAGGATATTCATGGCAAGGCAAAGAGGCTCCTTGTGTGATTTTGTGGCTTGGCTTTGTTTAAATTTTCAACCGCACAGCGCAGGCTTATAAAATATGCCAAGTGTGTGTGTATGTGTGTGTGTGTGTGTGTATGCGCTTATCCATTACAGCTTAAGCTTGCCAGGATATTTGCCTGTCTGTGCCTTCATTCAGACATTCAGCTCCGTTTGGCTGCCTTTTCATCCATGTGCATGCTAATAATTTATAACTAGTTTATATTTTGGCAATTATTTCCGGCGCCGCCCCCAAGCCTGAAATTTGAAGCCACAAAAGATTTGTGGCTGAGATCAACGTCATCCCCGTTGCCTCTCCCGTTTTTGCTCGTACTCATCGTCGTCATCAACGCCGAGTTATCAGCATGACAATTAAAGTCATTTTGCGTGCGCCCATAACAATTTTGATATGCACAGCAGCAACAACACAAAGAGCAACAACAAAAATGTTACAAACAACAACACAAGCCAAGACTCGAAATCAAAGCAAAAAACATCTGCACAGACGCCGCAGAGAAACTTGTCGGGACGGGGGCCGGGGTAAAGTAAAGCTGCGATAAGAGAACTTCATTCACGGATAACAATAAGCACGCTTAAGGGAGTCAGCGACAACAAGAACAACAACAACAGTATCAGCTTACAATACATAACAACAACTCATGAATATAAATTGCTGCTGACTTGGCTCAGAAGCAACTGTCGGTTGGCGAGAACGCTGCGGGTGGCTGGCAATTATAAGGCAAGGTCTAAAAACAGGCCGCCGGCAGGTGAATCCGCACAGGACACAGCCGTATTCCGACCAGGAACAGGACTCCCGACGACAAAAGCAAAAAAATTGGAAGAATATGAAACTTTCCCAAATGATTTCATCTTGCTGACATTCTGGCCCAAATGCTGGTCAGCTGGCTTCATGGGTGGCCCTTTATCTAACAGCGGGTGAGCTTTGACAGCGTCACGCCCACACGCCCACGCCAACAAGGCATGCTTTTAAAATTGTAACGTATACGCCGCGTTCAACGTGTAATTTAAATGCAATTAAAATAATAATTTATCTTACTCGCTCGCTTGTCACCTGCGTCTCCGCCAGTGGCTGCAGCCTGCTCAGCTGGGGCAGGTGCACCGGCAACGGTGGTGGCAGGGGCAGGAGGCTTTGGCCATCACATACGTTCTAAGCTGTCGCCGCAACAAGGGCATAAACAAGCTCAAAGCAGCCCATTGGCGGTGATAAATGAATGCTTCGTTAGCTGACAAGCCAAATGAAGGTGCTCAACAGTTGCTCATAGGTTAAACAAAAACAACAGTCTGTCATCCCGAGAGGGGAAGGGCAGGGCGATAGAGCTACTTCATTTATATGGTGCTGGCAGTTACGTGGCGAAGTTCGGTATCCCTCGAAGAAAAACGAAACGAAACTGAAACCCCACTCACACTTCAGATTTAGAATTCCTTAAATACCGACACAGAATGTCGGTCTGAAGTTAGATATCATTAAGTACTTTGAAGTACGCGAATTCCAATTCATTTTCATCAAGGGGCACATTAGAGAGAAGGTAACATTTTCATAATTTCAGAAAAAGTTTTTTAAATAATAAGATTTTCTCGTAATAATTCTTTATTTTTTATAAATATTAATATATTATATTACATGATTTATAATAATGTTAGCAATTGTATTTCCTAGTCGGGCAAATTTGACACGAGCACTTTTACTTTTTTCAGTTTGCATAAGAAAATGTTTTATAGGAATATTTGTTTATGCTTTATGATAGTCATTTGTTACTTTTAATATTTTATTAATTAAATTATAAAGAAAAATGTTCCAATAAATCAAAACGCAAAAACTGAGAGCCCAATGACGACGTCGTTATTGTTGTTGCTTTTATTATTGTTGTGGCGTAATCAGAAAACAATAAACAAATAAAATAACAATTAATTGGATTTTCATGGCCTCTTCGTATTCCTGTTGCATGCCACGCCCTGCTGCAGTGCGGCGGAAGCTTAAATTTTTCATAATAAAACATAATTTATTGCATTTGCATAAACCCTTTTACAGGAGCTTGCCAGTGTGCGAGTGTGAGTATGAGTGTGAGTGTGTGTGCACAATTGAATCAACACCAAGTTGCAAAGTAGCCAAAAGAAAATTCGAAAAAAATAAATTTAATCGACGGCTAAGGCAATAAAATGGACAACGAACTGTTTGCTATCGCCAGCGGCGTCCTCAATAAAAATTCCTTTTGATTTATATTTGCTTGTCATACATGAGGGATAGTGAACGAGTAGGAGAAAAGGGTAGGGAGAGAACAGGAAAGTCCGATAAATTTAAATGCAGTTGAAAGCGAATGCATTTTATTCACATTGTTGCTTTACCTGACATAGGCAGGAGGTAGACACAAAGGGGGACGGCAGAACCTAAAACATAGAAAATTGTACCATATCTACATTAGAAAAGTACGCTTCATCTCAGTTATACGTTGAACGAAATGTGTTCGACATACTAAATAATAACGAGTTCAATATATTCATATTATGCCATAGCCAAGTCAAGAGATAATAGAGTGAGATAAATACGAAAGCAGTTTGGTAGGCATTAAATGGGAAAGTGACATACAGATGTCAGAAATACAAAAAATCAAAAAGTCAAGTATTTATTTCATCTAATAGCGCAATGTTGGTGATATTTTTCTCCTGAATTCAAAGCATAGGGACGCTTATAGTTACCAAATTTGATTAGAAAATTGTAATAAACAAGAAAAAAAGTAAAAACAGTAAAATTTGTATTGCTTTCCTTTCCTTAAGTGAAGTCAAGAGTACTTGAAGTCTAACGTAAATAATTTAAATCACAGTTAACAAATGTTTCAACCAGTTCAAGCTTAAAGTTAATACTTAAATGTTTAATATTATAAACGTACTTTCAGAATTTATATAATATTGTGGAAAAGTAAGAATTTAATAGACGCACTAAAAAAATACTTGAAAAAATTATAATATATTCCGAAAACTTTTCTTACGAATTTTAAAGTGATTTTGAATGAGTATAGTTTTAATATGGTTTTTAATATGAACAACCGAGCCTTACGAAAACTTTATTCTGGTATGTGAAAAGCGTTTCCCAGCGGTTTTCACATTTGCATTTTCCTTAGCTTTTAAGCAGAATACTATTTGTGTTTTTAATTAGGCAGTTGACCCACTCGTCGCACATTTGCAGCGATCCTTGACTAATGGCTAAACAAGCACAGTCTATGTACGACCCCGTGCTCTACTGCGCATCCCCGGGCCCGCCCCCACTCATCTCATTTGATGACATGGTTTGTGCTTGGTTGCGTGGTGCGTGGTGCGCGTAAAAACACTTGTGGCTCGTGTGGCTCTGGCTGCATGTCATCACGTGGCGAACGCAAATGCAATTTAAAGCAAACAATTTTTGAAATGACCTACTTCCGGCGTTGTCCACCGGATGCACACGCACACACGCGCATTCAGCAGCTGCGAATGGCCAGAGATAGACAATATGGAAGCCGCTTTAGCTGCGCAGGAGAGTTCACAACATCATTAAAAATTAATTTACGCTCGATGTACTGGACCAGTTGCTGATGTTGCTTCTAGCTGCAAAAAAGTATTTAAAAATGTTCTAGCAGCCCATGTTGGACTAAAAGATACCCCGTTCATTGATCTAAAGTAGCCTAGCAGACATTGCAGTTTCCCAGTTCATAACAATAATTAATTATAAGACCAGAGGGAATATTTATACATTATATCACTAAAATATATTTAGTTTTTAATGCTGTTTCTGAGGTCAGACAATAGACAACTTTTAAGGAACGAGTTGGCTGTATTTTTGGACAAGTGGTTTGCTTAAAAAAAGATCCTTAAAAAAAGCATTCAAATTCCTGCAAGTCTTTTAACAATTCAATAATACCCAATTTCAGTTCTACAGCAGCTGGGTATTCAGAATAAAGTGAAGTGCCACCAACAACAACAACGACAACAGCATGAGCAACTAGGGCTAAACAACAACGGCAAATGAATGCACACGTTTGCGGTCTGCTGCTGTGCACTTTATAATGTTGTGCTGGGCATGTGAACACAGTGATAGTGATCCTGGACATAGGTCCCGGGCACAGGTCCTGGTCCATTTTTAGCAACGGTGCTGCTGATGACTTAATGAGCATAATAAGCTTAGCGCCGAAATTACCTTTTAAAATTAACATGATGCTCTCTCACACGCGCGCACATCCTGCTCTATTCCTTGTCCTATTTAGGCACGCAACGCACACACACAAGGCACCAAATAGAGATTATAGTAATTATAGTGGCATAGACAAGCAGCTACATATTTAAATTAAGATTTTAATGCGCAAACAAAAGGTAAGCGCAGCTGCGACTCCTGGCCGAAAGGGTGGCCCCTGCCATGAGGCGGGAGCTGCAAATAAATTTAATTGCAATTTAATTAGTTGGCTTTATGATTGACTTACCGCTAAGTAGCTTAACGTGTGTTTTTTTTCGTTTTAAATGCCAATTGTTATGATAATAAAATGGTAAAAGAGATTATGATCTGTCTTACATATACATATTAATTTTATATAAATACATTTGAAAAACTCTGACTTTAGGTTAAACAAAATATAAACACTTGTGACCTTTTTAGATAAACTGACAAAAGGAATTATAATTGGTCAAAAAATATTACATTATCTGTGAAACACAGTTGGCTATAGATAAATAAATAGATAAATATATGTACCTGCAGGAGCATTTCATCTTCAGCACCTTGAAATTAATTCTTCTTTTACCTACTTTTTATATTTTTGCAACTATATATAGGGCTATATTAAATATGTGGTTATTTTTTTGTAACAATGTGAGATTCTCAATGAATGGTATAAAAAGGCCTTGGTTATATTGGCTTTTCTTTCCGGAAATACCTCTTTATAAAATGTTCCTTATAATCAAGGCAGTCATCTGTAGCAAATAGAATAAATATATGAAAAATGATATCTACTCAAGCTGCTTATCCTGCAACTTTATGTGCAAGTCAGGATTTGTTGTGGCTTATCGCTCAAGTCCCTGGTACAAACTCAGCTAAAGTCAGCGCAGCGCTCTGCACGCATCATTCGCCTCGCGATGCGCTTGTCAATAACTTTTTAACGAATTTTTAAGAAGCCGCGTTGCGTATACGCAATGTGTGAGGCACACAAATTCTCGTAAATACATAACTGTGTGTGTGTGTGTGTGCGTGTGTGCACAACAAGGCCAACTGCTCAGCATCATAATCAAATTAAAGCATAATTTTTTACGACGTCATAGTCATAAATATGAACGATGCGAAATTGTGCACAACATGGAATCGCAAAGGAGCCAGGCCAAAGTCGAGCTCTTGGTCCTTGAGCAAGTAATTTCCCATTTTTACTAAGCTGCAAGACGTAGCCACCAAAAACTGGGCTGGCGTGAAAAATAAAATCAAATGTATAAATCATTTATGCCATGCTTTAAAATTGAATACGCATTCGTCAGCAATAAATCGCAGCAGCAGTAGCAGCAGCAGCAGGAACAGCAGCAGCTGCCGAGTAGTCAGCAAGGAGCTGAGGTCATGTCCTGGACTCGCGCTGGCTGGTCACATTTGCGTGTCCGCCGCCTTTGGGAAATTGCTACAATTTGTTTCGTATTTCATGTGGCTGCCGCTGCTGCTGCTGCCGCCGCTATTTGAGTTTCTGCCGCACGCTGTGTGCGAAAATTTACCACTTTGCGGTTTTCCTCACCACGCGCGAGTTTTTCTTGGTCGGCAAAACTTATATTTGAATTATTATTGGCGTGCCGGCACATTGGGAGAGCCAAACGAAAATATCACAAAGAAAATGCCTGATTTGCATATAGAATGCAATAGCAAATGGTATTATTTATCGTTTGTAGCTAACACTCCCAATCGTATCTTCTTCGTGTTGCATACTTTGCTGCGCGCACCAATTAAGCGATGTGGGTTTTTTTGCGTTGCATACTTTTCAGAGTAAGTTTGCAATAACTTAATACCGTGAATAAAAGTACATTAATAATTTATCAAATTTATATTTTTCTTTTTATGTAATATTTTATATTATTTATATTTTATACGCCCTTGAAATTGGACCAATTCGACATCCATGCAATCTTTTTAAAACATGTGTTAAAAGAAAGATTTCTGCTATGAGTCACTTACAATATCTACAAATTGACAAAGTATAATATATTATAAGTTTATAAGTTCAAAAAAGCAACCAATAACGTTAATTAACATCCAATAAGAACGAACTGTGGCATGAGTCAACGTGCTCAGATCTAAATCTAAGGTCGTGAATTACCACTTATTATGGCATTAGCTCATTAATTTAGTACTAAGCTAAGTTTTTAAGTAATTTTGATTGTTCTAAAATTGTTTAAAATCACTTTTTAAAAGTAATCCGTTGCAGCTTTTTTGTTATGTTACGAGAACAATTACAACGACAAAGACAAGTACATAATATATCCTGCACAAAAACTGAATTTGAACTAAGCTCAAAATTACATAAAAATCGGATGAATAACAAAAAAGTTAGTTAATGTACTTTTTTTACTAGCTAGCTACCGCTGTGTAAAATGCGCATATAAAGCATTTTTGAATTAGATTACATTAGTTATTCTCAAAAAAACAGAATTTGTTGAGTTTGAATTATTCGCTAAAAACATGTATTTTGTAAAAAGTGTGCGATAAAATAAATTGCCCAGGTCTCGGAATTGATTACAATGCAAATGCTTTAAACATTTTTAAGCTCCATCCAACGAGGTTTGTTCTCGAAAACGGTCGTTAAGAGAAATTTTTAATTTAACACACAAGGGTTTTTTGATACAAGCCACAAAGAATTCGAATTACGCTTTACTTTTTAAATATAATTTAAAAACCTAAGACGTCAAAATATATAGTATATATGATTAGCCGGGTAAATGAAATTCGCAAAACTAGACAGCTTTTAAGTGCAAGCACAAAGCACTTTCATTTGCAAATCTAAAACTAATTATAAACGCCCATAAATTAAAACTTTTATTATTTTATGACCATATTGCTGCTTGCTTTAAATTGGGTGTGAAAAAACTCTATAAGATTTTTTTATTATTGAAACAGCCATAATACGATTTGCATTTATTATAAAAATATATTATCTATACGAATTTTTTAAAAGTTGACCCAAATTCGATATGATTCAGCTTGACAACAAATAATCGCTAGTGAAATCTACTAATCGATCATTTTATGGAACTTTTGTATTTTAGGACTTTGAGTTGTAGAATGAGTAATACTGTTCTATTTCACAAAATTGTTAAAACTATAATATAAAATGGACAATCAAGTTTATTATGCTTAATTAACTTACTGTTTCTACAAAATAAATGATTGGTTTTGACCCATTTAACGCAAGTAACGATTATCAGTCAGATAAGGTTGTCCTATCTTGATTCTCTTCCAGTTTGATCAAAAACTTCGTTGATGGTGCCACATATCGTTAAATTTGTTCAACTTTCAACTATGATGCATCTTCCAAGTAGGATTGATGTTCGTACCGTTGTTCGGTTATGCTAATTTTGGCACAACATGCACACACCCAGAAGAACAACACACACACACACCCAGCTCACACCTATATGGGTTCCTTTCTTAATTTTAAATGAAACAATGTGCGAGCGGAGACATTGGCAATGCCGAGGCGACATGTCGTCGGCACGAAAATCAAATTTATGGTCTTAACAAGCGCTGTCAAAATGCGAGAATTGAGTGCCTCTGCCAGGGCAAAATCAGCGGTCGGGGGTAAGCCCGGGGAGAACCCAGCAGCCAACCAGAGAGTCAACCAAAAATGCACAGCTCCAGCAGCTGCTGCTCGACATTTGCATCTCGCATATAAATCGCATTAGGAGCACGCAATTACAGAGCTCGAAACACGAAGCTGCACGTGGTTACGACACGGCAAGGCACAGCCACAGGCACAGCCACAGGCACAGCCACAGGCACAGGCTGAGGCACTGGCAGCAGTGCGTCCTTTAGATGTCTGCTGAACGATTCCACGTTTAATTGGAGGTAAAATTATGCACATGTGTGCGTGGGTGTGGTTATGGCCACAATCCCGGGCACGTTGATGGCACAGATCTGCGGCCCTGACACAGCACAAAACAAGCGTTGTCCAAGCTCTATTTGGCTGCGATTGCTCCCCACTTGAGATAAGAAGGCCAGCTCTTATCGCAACACGAGCAATTCGCAAAAAGTGGCAACAAAAGAAAATACTCTATATTGACTATCGTTAAATATGAAATTTAATTTACGCAATGCAATGTGCGAATTGTAAATACATCCACTTTAATCACAAAATGTATAAAGTATGGCAGCGCGAGTGTGGAAGGTAATATCACATTGGTCTAATACTAAAACTATAATACAAAGATGCCGACGATCGCTGCTACTCAAACTAAGTGGGGGCACTTGTACATGATGTTGATCTTCACAATATCCTTTTGGCTTAGGCCCGTGCGCTGGCCAATTTCGGCCGTTTCGTCGAGCGGCACAATCGTGTCCTTGCCATTCACCGAGAAGGCACCAGGACGATAGTGCAGGCAGCTGTTGTAATCGTAGCCCACATCGAAGTCGGTGACCACACTAGCCGAATACTTCTTGAAATTGAACTCCTTGCCAGGCACGATGTTCTCCTCGACGACATCGATGTAATCGTCGCGCAGCGCCGAACTCTGCTGATGGTAGAAGCCCAGCGCGTGCATGAACTCGTGCAGTATGGTGCCGGGCCTGAAGCAGCCCTCTCCTATGGGATATACCTCCAGGTTCATTTCCTGCTGCTTGGCCTGATAGCCAACCGCTGTGTAGCAGCCACCGGCCTTGGCCGTGATGCTCACATATCCGACATCATTTTCGTTGGCCTCCCTGAACCGCACGCAAGTCGTGTCCTCCAAGGTCTGAATGCCTGCTAGAATGGCCTGCCTATGAGCGGCATCGAAGTCCTCCGATATTTTGTAAATGAGCAGATTGCCGGGCCAGCGTCTGGTTTCATCTATCAGACCATTGCGACCCATCGGCCCCTGCTCCAATAGCCGCTGCTGTCCCTCGGTCAGCTGCATGTCGCCCTCCACAAACCCGGCTGTTTCCTCGGGATCCGCCGCCCTGGCGCTCCAGGGCAGCGGCACTGCTCCACAGAGCAGCAACTGGGTGGCCAGCAATAGAAAAATCACAGTTTGATGGGAATGCATCTTGCTCGCGACGTTGCTCGACGTTGAATGACGCATGTGCGTGGCAGTCACTGGACATAAATATGCGGCATTTGCCAGCTGAGCCCGGAGATTAGATACAAGCAATATATTGCGCGCAGATAATGCTGTTGGGCACCTTTAAAAGCTTGTACAGATAAGCAGTGATTGCGTTTGCTAGCTTGTTAGAGGGTATCTCCATAATACTTTGGGACTTGATATGGATCATAGCGGAAATATATACATATATTGAAAGGTGAATCCCTACTGTGGGCTTACCCGCATCGTTTCTGCAATTCAACTCTTTCCACTTACATTTTGTCAAACTAGAAATATTATTCGATATTTAGAGGCTTAACACTCACTGCAAAGTATCTAGAGAGCTTACTCTTTATGTATCCTAAACCAACATCTGTTCATTAAAGCATTCAAATTTGTTTGTGGATAAGATGAGATAAGATAAATGAAAAAGATTTAATTTATTCAAACCCACGTCGTGTCCCCATCTCGCACATGGGTCTCAAAGTTCTGCAGAACATACGTCATGTGTTTAATAGCATTATCATTGCTCTATACCTTTATTGAAATAGTATCATTCTTATCAGTCGTGTGATTGGATTTTCAAGTGTACAACGAGCTATACACAAATTATGTGTTTGACTTCCCAAGTACTGTCGAGGATGAGTAAGTGCCACCTATACTTGGCCGATAGGTCCCAGATTCAAAAACACGAGTAATCGTTGTACTGAACAAGTGAACGGATATCTTTGGACTTGAATGGCGCTACCGACAAATAGGTAGAGCGTATGGGCGGGTGAGACTTAAGGCTCGTAGAGTGGTTATTTGTTATGGAACCAAAGTCGGCGACATTATAAGAAATGACGGCATTTGCCAATATTCCAAAATAGATTAAACGCTTTCAAGTTATACTATTTTCGGCTATGATGCTATCTAGTATTTAATTCGGGCACGATTTGGCATACACAGGCGGGCATTTTCCCTACGATCGGATGCAATGGAGGACAGTCGTTAGCCTACTGGACGAGATCTTAAAGCGCTAAACCAATTACAACAATTGAGAGGGCTCTAGTCGGGAGCCCGGACGCTGTGCACCTTACTCACCAGCTGCGCTTGGCTCCACTATGGACACTCAATTCGTGAATAACTTATAAACTTAGATCATGATCTTAATCTAAACTTAAGAAGGCATTCAAAGCTAGGTACAAACCAAAGCGCAAGTCTGTAGTATTATAATTGCGCTTTTTCATATATGGGGCGAGTCCGAAATATTCCTAATCTGCTTTACAAGAACACAATGAACTCAAATTATAAAAAAAATAATAAACTTGTTCTGAATGGTTTACGGCCAGACAGAAATAACAAATTCAGATAAAGACTATATATACCGTATGGGGTTGGAGTTGTTTCCTTCTGCCTGTTACATACATTTGCACAAACTCATCATACCCTTTTCACCCATTTTCAATGCGTTCAGGGTATATATATTTGATAGCAATTAACGCAGACGTTACATATGTCCCGGATCGGATAATAATCGGCAACTATTATATTTAGGTGCCATGGGAACTATCAGTCACAGTTTTTGTATAAAAATTGCTTTGCCAAAATTGATCTACTGTTGTGTTTTTTTCAGACCGCATATATGCTATATGTCTGCATGCGTATTTAATCGACGCCCGAAGATAACTGTATTGATTTGCTATAAGAACGAAACACCTTGTGCGCAGGTGACAAAGATAAGAAAATACCCGAGTTGCTGGCAAAGTTGCATTCTTTTAGGAGGGTTTATATTTGATAACTGCGTCGATCAGCGAAGGCGCATAAAAGAGTGAATGGTCAGACGGTCTTGGTTATATACATCCATTGTAATCTTTTTTCTTTTTGCACGTACACTCACTTGTTCGGTTGGGGCCCTTTAGGTTTTATAAGTTATAAGTCACAATATACACTCTATATGTTTAAAATGCTTAAGTGTGCTTCGGACACTTGTACATAACATTCAATCTGTTAATATCCGCCTCACTCATTTGCAGCCGCTGTCCCATTTGCTCCTCGGCACCCGCTTCCAATGGCACAATGGTCATTTCGCCGTTCTTGGAGAATCCGTAGGGTGTATAGTGCATGACGCTGCCGTAGTCATACACCTGGTCAAAGTTATCAACCTCACCCTCATCATATTTCTTAAATTGTGCTCCTTTCCCTCCTGAATATTCTCCACGGCAATGCGCACATATTCATCACGGTCCGAAGAGCTCTGTTGATGATAAAAGCCCAGGGCGTGCAGCATCTCGTGCATAATGGTGCCCATGCGGTAACAGCCGGTGTCCAAAGGGTAGTTCTCCAAGTTCATTCGTTGGACTTGGTTTTGGAAGCCCACAGATGTGTAACAGCCGCCCGCTTCCGAGGTGATATTCACATAGTATTTCTGATCTTTCGATGCTTCTTTGAATGTCAGGCAGGAGATAAGCTCAATTTTTTGAATGGCGATTTGGATTTGATATCGATGTGCCTGATCTATTTACGGGGTAATTAGGAATGCGAGCTGCATCAAGTAGTACAACGCAACCTACCGATATTGCTGTTAATGTAGTAATAGACAATCCGATCTGGCCAACGAAAGACTTCATCGCGTTTTCCGGTCCTCTGCCCAGAGGTGAGCACCATATCACCTTCGGTATACCCAGGGGTCAGCTCGGGATCCACTTCCGTACGGGCGGGGAGTGCCCCAGCAATTTGCGCTAGAAGCACAAGGCTTAAGCCAACAGAGAAGAGCCGTCTCATGTTCTCTGTTGAACGCACTAATTTGAACTGTTCGATTGTGTCGCCAATTTAATTCGATTAGGGCCTGCAGCGTTTGCTTAGGCATTTAATAACCCTATAATTTATCTTTATAGCGAATGTTGCCGCAGCTCTTTATTTACAACGCCTTTTTATAGACCATAGACCATCTATTGGGGCTAGATCTTATCTAATCGTTGATTCGATGGATCGATTGAATCGGCAATTCAACTAAAGTCGAAGCCTGTACAAACAAGATTGGATTTGGTTTTCATTTGGTCAAGTTCTACCCCATTCCCATATCTCTCTACCCGATATCTGATAAAAGAACAACTTTTGACTAGCTCAGATTATGTAATTGTGGAACGACTCAAACTTTTCGCGGACATTTGTACATAGTATTTAGCTTATTGATGTCAGCTTCGCTCATTTTCAGTCGCTGTCCCATTTCCGCCTCGGCGCCCTCTTCCAATGGCACAATGGTCATTTCTCCGTTCTTGGAGAAAGCGTAGGGCGTATAATGCATCACGCTGCCGTAGTCGTAGACCTCGCCGTAATTGTCCACCGTCTCGTTGCTGTACTTGTTGAAGTTGTGCTCCATGCCCTCCTGGATGTTCTCTTCGGCAATGCGAACGTAATCATCACGATTCCAAGTGCTCTGTTGATGGTAGAAGCCCAAGGCGTGTAGGAACTCGTGCACAATGGTTCCCAAACGGAAGCAGCCCACGTCCAAAGCATAGTTCTGCAGATTTAGCTGCTGGACGCGGTTTCTGTTGCCAACATAGGAGAAGCAGCCGCCAGGCTCCGAGGTTACATTGACATAGTAGGGTTGATCGCTGGTGGCTTCCTTGAAGGTGATGCACGAGCTCGCCTCGAGGATCCGTATGCCGCGAATGATGTGATTCCGATGCTCCTGATCTGCAGTGGATAACACTCAGTTAACATACCGCAAAGGTCCAAAATAAGGTATCATATCTCACCAATATAACTGTTAATAAAATAGTAGACAATGCGATTGGGCCAGCGATAAGTCTCATTGATCATCCCATTCCTCTCCCGGTCCAGTATCATATCGCCTTCGGTATAGCCGGCAGTCAGCTCGGGATCGGTTTCCACACGAGCTGCTGGCGCTGCACAGCAGATCTTGGCGAACCCAATGACTAGTAGAGCTAAAGGTAAGGTCCTCATGTTGACACCTAAATGGATTGGGTGCGACTGTCACGCAATTTTATTCCGTAAGTCGTCAAAATGGGTTTAGAACGGCAGTTAATTTATAGCCTTTGCTCACTTTTTTATGCCCTTGCAGAGGGTGTTATATTTTTCACGCGAAATCTGTAACGCATTCCCACCCCGTCAAGTTTTCTCTTTGTTTATGTTTCTTTATGGTTGTGCAAAATCTCACTGCCTGATGAACAACAGTTATCTTAAAATTAATGTTGGCGTTGTTAAACAAGTTTGACTTAAGTTAAAAACTTTGCTTATATACAATTTTGTGTTATTGGTGCCAGGTCGAAATGGACAAGAGAAACAATTGTTGAATAGGACGACTAGCTGAGTTCTTTCAGCTCTAGCCAAATAGCTTATAGACAGCGTCCAAAAAATATCACTCGAATAACGAGTTCTTATATAAGAAGTTTTATATTTAAACTTACCAAGATAAGAATTTTGTTTTAGTATGAACTCAAAATTAAGTATAAGAATATAGCGCACCCCAGGTATATTTATGAATTACAAGGGTATTTCCACTTCGACACCTGAGGGATATCAGGTCTCATTTATTATAACATTTATTATAACAACTATTTACGGCTTGGGAAATTACGCGGCGCAAAGCTTTAGATCTTATCTAATCGGTACAGTGCTTAAAAACTTAGAAAGGCTTAAAAATTTGTTGGAATTGTATATATTCTATATGTCTATAAAATTCAATTTTGTGATTAAAATAGCGAACAAGTATATATATATACATAGAGTCCATTTTAATCTTAAAATTTAATTTTTAATATTAGTAAAATATATTAAATTAATTGAAATCAAGACGTTTAAATGTATCTTTTACATTTTAGGAATTTCCATGGAACCCCATTTAATCTAATCTGCAAACAAAGTTGTCATCACACGACTTCCCCGGTATTTTTAAAATTATTTGCTATCTGCGCCATAAAAGGCAATAGTTTTCATGGCATACTTTCAGCTGTTAGGCAAATTTAAATTTAAGTTCATATGAATGCTTATATTCCAAAGCGTATATTCGAACTTTTAGCTGTTTTTTTGGCTCGTACCACCTGCACCCATCCTGACATTTTACGACACCTTTTGTCAGCTGGCTTGTCAATGTCCAAATCCAAATCACAATCCGAATCGTTTACGGAACGCATGAAAACTTGCGCAGGCGAGAACGTTGCCAAAATTAATCTCAACACAAATGACAGCGACGCAGAGTTTACCTAATTACATTTGTCAACACAATAAACTGATTAAATATGGGCTGATGGGAGGATGGATGAGTAAATGGCAATAAGGCAATGAAATTTATCATCATTAAGTTGCAAAAGAAGAGCGCAAATATGAAAACAACTTTTGTTGCTTTAGGGAATATGTCTTATAAAACCATAAAAGACATTAGCGCAAATTCAACAATGCGAACTGTTTATTAGAGGGCTGTATTTAGGATAGTTATAAATGAGTTATTCACTCGGTTTAAAGCTGCGCCAGCGGGTTGCTCTGCTCAGGCTAATTCAGTAAAAAATTTATTATGATTAACCAGTTTTATCCGGGCTTAAAGGATATTGGTAAAATTAAGAATGTAGATGAAATACAGGTTTAAAACTTTAACATTTTTCCAATTTTCAAATGGTTTTATTCTTTAATAAAGCTGCAAATCCGATTGGGCTTTAAAGGATAATAATAATTTCGAGGATTAGACATTTTAAGTTACATAGATTAATTTCCTTACATTTGCAACTGAAATATCGTTTATAAAATTAAAACTGAGTCTGATCAAGGCCATAAATCATTTTCATCACACACATCTTCATTTCTCGAAACCCATTCAGTATTAAAGCCAATAAACTCTTATCATACAACATTATATACTTAATGACTTGTGTCCACATTGAGAAAATCGCTATGCTTCTTATCTGTGCTTATCTAAGGGCGTTTGGAACAATAGCTGAAGGTATAAAAATCTGCAATAGCTCAGCTTGTTAATTTATTTTCCAAATGAAGTGCTTCAAGTTCTTACTTTACCTGCTCAACGCTTTCGGCATTTTGCAGTCGGTAATTAATCAAGATGTGTCCGAGGACGATATGCGCCTCACACCCGAACAATTGGAGCACTTGGAGGGCAACGATAAGTCCCGTAATGTGAAGCTCTGGTCGGCCTACTACTGGCCGAATAAGGAGCTCGTCTATAGCATCGCGGGACTGAGTAAGTGCAGCAGTAGATCAGCCAAGTGGTTTCTTCATAATTGTTTCGTACAACGCAGCCGCTGCTGAGGTATCACTTGTCAACACGGCCATGTCGAGAATTACATCCCAGACCTGTGTCCGCTTCCGCCGCACGTATAACTCCCGGGAGCCGCAGGTCGCTATACAGCGAAAGGACTCTGGCTGTTGGTCCTACGTTGGCTATTCGGGCCGCCGGCAAGCACTCAACCTGGGCACGGCCTGCATGCGCATAGGCATCATAGAGCACGAGCTACTCCATGCTCTTGCCATGGTGCACATGCAGAACGATCCCAAAAGGGACAAGTTCGTAAGGATCGCATTTGAAAACATCAAAGCTGGCACGGAGCACAACTTTGCCGTCTTCAAGGATGTGGGTGACTTTGGTCTCGGCTATGACTATGACAGTGTGATGCAGTATGGACCCTTTGCCTTCTCAAAGAATGGCAAGCCCACCATCATCCCTTTACAGGCAGGTGCCAAAATTGGTCAGCGTAATGGCCTTAGCCCCAAGGATATATTAAAACTAAGACGCATCTACTGTTGAACGCCCAGAATCAGAGCTACCAAAAAATTAGTAGCACTCACATAATATTGCAACTAGAACAAAAACATTTATTGGTTTAACATTTAAAATATAATATAAACTATATATGCTATGTTAACAGTGTGACAACACCTAAAGAAGTACAAAAGAGTTATCTTCCTTCATGTATTATCGATTCTAAGTCTGTAGTCCCTATAACAATGACTTCAACAGGTACTTAGGAAATAAATATTATTGGCTCGCTCTTTAAATAATCTACTTCCTAAATTTGCTGACTCAGGCTCAATATAGTTTTATCTTCTTATCGTAACCGCTTTGATCAATATCAATGCATTTTAAATGCATTTACATTTAGAGGTTCCGCGAATTGTTATATTCTCGGTTAATATCCAGGTCGCTAACTTCGATTGGTTGATCCCAAACGTACAGAGAAGTTTCAGTTTCTGAAATTCAAGATGGGAAAAAAGAAAACAAATTCAAAATATAGTTGATTTTCCCCGAAACATGAAACACCTTGCAGTCGGACGTAACCGACTGTGTGATACTCGTTTACAGTACATAGTAGTTGTTATTGTTATTTTGCAAAAATATAGCAATTTTATATTTTGTAAGGGCGGAGATGGACGTGGCCAACATTTGCGGCTCAATCTTAATGGGAGGTCACCCAAACACTGTCTGCTAAATTCTGAGGGGGTCAAATTTTTTGTCAAAAATCATGCAAAAATTGACATAGCTCCCATATTTCAAACGCCCATATCTTTGTCAAAACTGACCCGATTTTCATGGTTGATGACATTTTTTTCATGGTTTTACGTCTAGATTAATTCTGCATTTAAAATATATGCATTATTGATAATAAATTTTTTTAGAATTTTTTGAGAAAAAGCATGTACCCCCCCTTACTCATTTTGGAAAAAATTTTTTTTTTCAAAATTTAGAATCCGGAATTTCTATTTTTAATCGATTGTGGTGGTCACAATTAGTATAAAAAACAACATTAAAACCGATTCTGAGGGGGTCAAATTTTTTGTCAAAAATCATGCAAAAATTTACAAAAATTTTGACATGTAAAGCTCTCGGATCCATAGCTCCCGTATTTCAAACGCACACAATGTATGAATATTTCAGTGGCGTAGGCAGGATTTTTCTTGGAGAAGGGTATGTATATGTGGGAGTGAATGTGCATACCAGCCTTGCACGATACCCTTAAACAACCATCCCTAGACAATAACGATAACCAACAACGATAGTCGAGAGCGAGCGACGACGATATATATATATATATATATATATATATATATATATATATATATATATATATATATATATATATATATATATATATGCATGTATATATATATATATGTATATATATATATCGTCGTCGTCGAAGTTGCAGTAGCCGTCTTGCCACTGCGCGTCTTTCTTCAACTGCGTCGTAGTTCTTTCGACGATAGATCAAGCTCGCTCTCGGTCGCGCCAGAAAAACATTCTACGACGTTAAATAAGTTTGTTGAATCTTAAACCTTAAAACCTATAATTAGATTGAACACAAATAAATCCCACATATGCCAGCTATGTCTCATAGAGTTGCGCGCGCAACATTAAAAATTGCAATATAATGCAAAATATTTATATTTATTTATTTATTTAAAGAATTGAATATTTAAAACCTTATTATTATTAATATTAAATATGAAGTTATTTTGCATTATATTGCAATTTTTAATGTTGCGCGCGCAACTCTATGAGACATAGCTGGCGGTCCAAGAAAACGTAAAAATTCGATTTTAGGCAACCAAAGCCAATGCAACGCCTAATGACGCATACGTGCTTCAGTTGAAAACATGAATGGACTCGGCAAGCCGAACTGAGAGCGCATTATATTTTTAGAATTTTACGCTCTTTATGTTGTGAGTAAGGGCAACGAATTTGTGAAAATCAAGCTGCCTTTTAAAATTTGTTTGTTTAGCGTTAAGCATCTTCTTGATTGTATTGTCTTTGGTTATACTAACATATAACATATAATATATATATAACATATTTTCTGCGTCTACATTCCGATCGTAAATTGAACAGCTTTAATATGATCGACATATAAATGTTCCTTCAATTGTGTTATGAATAATAAATTATTCCGATTATGAACAGATGGAACGAATTTAGTTAGGTCGATAACTCATGGCTTAGATCAATAGCACGTATGTACTATATACTTTAAAGATAAGTTACACAGTTAATCACAAAGTTATTGTAAACTCGGTTTGGGTAAGTCCACAAATATTGATAAGCTTAATCGGAAGTTAAAACCAGTTATGCATATAAATGAACAGATAAAGGCAAGGGCAGATGGATGACAACCAGCTACGATCGCAAAAAATGTTCACAGTGCACTATGGGCAGTTCCACCGGTTTTTCTCTCAAAAATATCTTAATTAATCGACTAAAACTAAAAAATTATCTATCGGTCACTTGTTAAATAATGTCACAAAAGTGGTCAGATTCCCCATTGTGTATTAGTCACTCACCTCTTTCGGCAGCCCGGTATTTTCTCCGCTTGATTCTGAGCTTTATCAAACAAGCGAGTGTTATTACGGCCAGAAACCCCATGAATACCATTAGTGCTGCGATCTTCCAACGCCGCAAAGTGTCAAGCAAGCACGTCATTCCCACAATATCCACAAACCGGCAAACGGACGGCGTATTCCCCGTCGGCTCCATTACATGGGCAAGGCAGCAGCTGTTTGTTGGAGGTGCGCAGCGTTGATCAAAATTAATGTAGCCCTTTCGACAGCCGCACGTGTTGGGAGCCACGCATTTCTGGCCCTGGGCACACACATCTGCGCATACTGGACTGCAGGTATCGTCACTCCCCAGGCTGTAGCCCGGATTGCAGGCGCATTTGCCCGGGGACTCGCAGAATCCATTCGGACACCCGGTGGGGCAGACAGGAGTACAGCGGCCGCTGGTCTCATTCAGCTGATGACCAGCTTCGCAACTGCATTTATCTGGGGTTGTGCACTGTCCATTTTTGCATCCATTTACGCAAACGGGCACACAGCTGGTAAAATATTACGCCTATTACGGCCTATTACGTAATGCTAAGAACTTACGTCTTGGAGGGCAGCTGCTGAAGATTTTCATAGCCCGGATTACAACTACACGTATTGGGACTGTTACACGTTCCGTTACCACAGGGCTCATGGCAGATGGCCTTGCATGATGGATTATTCTGACGATCCACAACAGGCTTAAAGCCCTTGCAGCAAACTTTGCCGGGCTTGCATGAAGATAAATTAGGTTTGCGCTATCTCCAGTTATTTCATGACTTACAATCATTTTGTTTGTCCGCTTATCATAGTTCTTTATAGAACACCATTTTGCCAGCGCGAAACCGTGTAGAAGTGCAAATATTATGAAATCCCGTACTTGCATTGTGAGATGTTGATACTTTGCGTGGAGAAATCAAACTGATTGATACGCTTGTTAATCAATCCGCAAGTTGCGGTCACAGCGTTGGGAATGACGCTACCAATACATACATATAAACACTCTTGCCGTAGGTGCTCATACATACTAGACTCTCTCGTAGAGAGAGGGTAATTCTTAAGAACACATCACTGGAATTCACAGCATAAAAACAGCTTTATACTTTAACTTTTCTTTGAAATGAAATCACTAGTTAATCGTTCTTGTTTCTGTACAAGATGATATTGAGTAGATTTTTCAGTTATTGTCAAAACACTCAACACAGAATCGCTAGATGATGAGTCAATCGAGATGCAGTTCAAGTGTTCGGTAGGTGCCTGGTACCTAAATGCTAGTCGCCAATTAATTTTGTTTTGGTTTTTTTCTAGTCCGTACCGTCCAAACAAGAAATTACATAACTCTGATGAAATTCTAGATGAATTCTATCGAGTCATCTGAACTGTTTAGGTAAGCTTATTAAGTAAAAAGAAAAAATTCAAAAAAATTATAATGATTATTATTTTTATTATTATTATTATTGTGGAAGGAATTAATGATGTTCCACACGGTTAAATAATAAGTCTGCGCAAGACGTCTTCTTTATTCACTGGCACGATCAAGACTGACTCGACGTTCGTTTTCTGCTTACCGACTAAAGTATAATTGTAACAGTGTGTGTTTATGTGTGAGCGATACATTGTTTGTACTCGTCTAGCTTTTCTCGTTAGATGCTTGATTCTAACGAGAAAGAACGAGAGCATATCTTAAACTTAGGTTAGCTGTTGTTATATATATGTATGAGTTTATGTATTTGTCCTACTACAATATGTATGAGTTTATGTATTTGGCCTACTACATTATTTATATATAATTATTTTAATTAAAATAAAAATAGTGATAAAACAATTTGATATTATAATAAATGGAATTATAGTTCGGCTTGTTTAGAATGTAACAAACTGATTTAACTGCACTTGAAAAGTATTGTGTAGATATTGTGGTCTTAAAACACCTGAACACGGCATTTGCAATTCTAAGCGACAGGAATCAAGTGTCTCTTTTGCATTTTGTGTCGCCCTCCTTTTCGCTCCCCGTTTTGTAGCTGCCTCTTGCTGGTTGTTAATCCAGAAAACAAAAAGCTCCGACAAAGCTGGGAAAGGAAATGTTTGCATTTGCCTTTGGCTGGCACTAAAAATTTAATATTTAGTGGTCGTAATTAAAAATTAGCGCTCCAGCCAAGAGCCCTGGCCAGGCTGTAATCCCCGCTCCAGCTTGTTATCTGTAAGAGTGCGTCTGAGTGTGTGTGCGAGTGAGCTGTGAGTGTGTGAGTCCCTCCCGCTAGGTGTTGCACCTGACTCGTATATACAAGTATATTTGGCTTTATAATGGCAACCCGCTCTACCTGCAGGACACACACGGAACGGAAGTCGTAAGCATTTAATTTATGCAGGCAATGCATTTGCGTTTTTAGTTACAGCTGAAGATGGCCAACAGGATGGCCAACTGGAAAGTTGTAAAGTCACTGTACAAACGGACAATCAGACAAGCTCAAAGGCTTTAATTGTGTCTTGATTTAGATACTCTTCTATGTTGTTCTCTTCTATCGGACAACCTCGGACCAGAGCACCACGAATACGTTTTTAGCCGAAACAATAATTTAAATACTCTGTTCCCAAAGCGAAATGAGTATAATAGTTCTATGCAAATCTGTTTAACACATTTTTTGGTCGGAACACTCAAAACTTGAATAATCTACTGGTGCTAAGTTTTGCTGGCCACAAGCACATGGGAACGAACAAATTCCGAAAATCTATACGTACCCACAGTTTTAAAGCTGGAATACCCAAATTGGCAGATAGTTGTAAATCGGTTGAATTATGACCAACTTAGGAGAGAAGGCAGATTAGAAAAATAGCTTTCAAGCTTGTGGTTGTTAGCCGGTTAGGTCCTTCTCATGCAGCAAATGCAATTTGAATTTAAAATTAAACTACTTGCGAACTGCACTTCAGCTCCTAACGCAAAGTCTAGGATGGACAGGGTCTTGGGAATTTTTGTTTTTTAAATATATTGTTAGAATAATATAAAAGGAATTTAATGGGTTAAGGCGGATAGGAGAACGCCTGGCCATCAACTATTCGCCAAGAGCAGTAAAAAAGTCAGCGCGTTGGCCAAGTTCTTGTGTGTTGGCTTTTACTCGAGACGATGCGTTGGCTGCTTATGATCGTTCTAATTTTATGACATTCTGTTTTCAAGCATAGGCAAAGCAGAGCGGAGTGTCTCTGTGTGTGTGTGTGTGTGTGTGTGTGTGTGTGTGTGGGTCTCTGTGTGTGTGGGAGTGCAGGCACAGCCATTTCATAGTCAGACATGAATGCTGCGCTTTGTTGCTGTGCTACGCCTTTGTTTGTATTGCCCTCAGGGGTAAAGTTTTTAGGATAATAACTTCCTGCGACTTTACGAGGCAAGCAAAAGCCAAAACCCAACAGCACTGCCAGCACAAGCAGCAGCAACAACAATCACAACAACAGCAGCTAAAGGGAAATGCGAATACTTAAGTCGAAGAGCAGCGCATATGAACAAAATGTCTTCAGACCACACTTAAAGCACTCAGCGAACAAACGCCTGAATGACACTGGGCGCAAGTGTGTTTGTTAGCTGGGGATTAATCTATGAATAAGCTTCAACTTGACCAAAACTCTCTTAACAAATTTTTACGTACTCGAATGCTTTTGCCAAATATTCTTACCTTTACTTTATTTCAATACTTTGCATATTAAACAGCCGAAAAGCAGACAAAAAGTTCAGCGATCTTAAACACTTTATTATTATGTTCTTAAAGCTTTTGAAGCAAAAGGCTTACAAAGCAATTTGATTTAAAAAAAACCCTATGTAAATTAAGCATTGATTAACCATTAATCTAGAAGAGCTATTAAACTGAGAGCTATAAACTTAGTTCACACTCAGTGCAATTTGCTGCACTTAAAGTTTAAAGCTCGACCAACTGTCATTTTCAACTAATGTCTTTGGCTAAAAAGCTGCAGCAACTGCCAAGACATCAGCACATTAACACGGTGCCAACGAGAAACTCTCGGAGCTTCGCACCCGAGCCAGCCGCAGAAACTTTTGACGTTAAGGACGACCACAAGGACAAGGAGCGGGCGAGGCAGCGGTGCGCGCATTAAAGACGCACAGACGGTACATCCATGACTGTGGGCATAATCTCAGACATAATTACACACAGACACAGTCAGAGAGACAGCCAGGCAGACAGGCGGACAGGCAGACAGCGCCTGACAAATGCAGTCTTATATGAATTGGGCTGCCAGCTTGCTGGTTACATTTTTGCTTTCCACCTCTAGCGATTTATTTGTTTTTGCTGCTTTTTGGTTCAAGCGAAAGTTAAAGGTGTCGCCGAGTATTCGCAGTCGCTACCGTTGCCGTACTTTCTGAGTTAGCCATTTAATGGAATTCATTTGCCAACTTTGTGCAAAGCAACTATTAAAAGTGCATTTAAAATTAATTAAGCATACGACGTGTTGCCACTCGCAAACGAAGCAACTAGACAAAACATGAAAGAACTGCTAGCTAAGCAGTACTGATGATAAAATACCCTCTAAGATTCGAATCATCATCGAAATTGGCCAAGAAATTACTCAGATTACTTATTCAACCAAAAAGTTATTTACAGAACTGAATCTTAGTGTTTACCTTTAAGGTAGATATTTTTCATTCGTTATTGATTTAACAAAAGTACGAACATAATAAAAATGTTCACTTTATTTTTAAAATTTGAGGTAAATGTTTTGTGAAATAAGTACTGTTTGTAAGTATATATGTATGGCTTGAGCCGTCCCAAGCAAAACGTACATGATTATTACAATCTTTATAGCTCTGAGAATATATTGCAAGACACTATTTAATGCACGAAACGTATTTAATGAAATTAATAATAAAATTGTGAAAATATAGATGTAATGGTGCTTGCAATCAAAACTTTTGTACGCCCGACTCGGCGTTTATTTGGCGCGCTTAATTTGATTTAGCGCCTGGCTCTCTCGCTCAATCCCTCCCTCCCTCCCTCTCTCTCCCTCTGCGCTTCTGTTGGTGTCTCTGCAATCAAATCAAAATGCCAAGTTAAATGAAGCCAAAAGTTTCAATGTATGTGCGCCATTTTGAAGCATTGCTGTGTGCTTTACATCCCCCCCCCCACACACACACACACACCCACACATACACACAGACACACACATTCAAGCACACACTATTTGCCATCCATTTGGCATTCTGTGGCTCGCAGGCCGCTTAATACGCGGCTTCAAAAACTTTAGACACAATATCGCTAATGATAATTACAAGCTAAAACTTTAGCTACATTTGCTTGAACCTTCCCCGTTCCCTCACGCTTTTATGAGTGTTTCAGTGTTTGTTTGTTTTTCAACTTCAGTTGGCAACATTAAAGCATAAATATTAAATGTTTCAGTGGCTTTCACAAAAGTTCGGCATATGACGGACATTACTAGAGAATTTAAAGAAATACTCACAGATATGAAAGATATGTAATTATGAGCGTAGGACTCCTGTATAGCATAAAGCAAAAAAATCATTGGTAGTTATTGTGGAAGGAATAAATGATGTTCCACACGGTTAATAAAGTCTGCGCAAGACGTCTTCTTTATTCACTGGCACGATCAAGACTGACTCGACGTTCGTTTTCTGCTTACCGAGTAATGTATAATTGTAACAGTGTGTGTTTATGTGTGAGCGATACATTGTTTGTACTCGTCTAGCTTTTCTCGTTAGATGCTTGATTCTAACGAGAAAGAACGAGAGCATATCTTAGACTTAGGTTAGCTGTTGTTATATATATGTATGAGTTTATGTATTTGTCCTACTACATTATGGAAATCATGTTTAATTTTTTTTTTTATAATTAGTATAAAAAGTAAGCACACATAAATATATAGAGCGCACATCTTTCATTTGTCTGCAAGGGTATTCCATCTATGGCACCCGAAAATAACAGGACTTTCTTGTTTTCTTCAATGGATATAAATTATTTTGAAGTCGAAAAAAATTAAGTCCGCAAGTCAGATAATTAATCATTTTAATTAAATGGATTTTAAAAAGGGAAAGAACCCGATTAGAACAAAGGGTAAAGCTCTATTTTATAACTGGCTGCATACGTGCTGCCCATCAGTTGGATAACTTGTTTTAATAACTTTGCTTAGTCATTTCATTGCATAGTCATTGCGTAGTATTTCCACTACTCTGACGCAAATTGACCGGTGGGGCGGGTTAATGCAGCTAGCGCCTATTGCAATCCGGTTACAATATCACGTCACAGACCAAATAGTGAGAATAATGAGAGTATGAAAACAATGCTGCGTAAGAGAGAGAGAGAGAGAGAGAGAGAGAGAGCGAGAGAGCGAGCGAAAAAGGTGCTTAGATTTTTATGTGAAAACTTTTGTTCATTTCATGGGAAAAACTTTAATGGATTAATTTAGCAAAATGTTCGGAATGCAGGAAATTGAAACCAAAACATAGCAAGTGTGATGCAGAACGAGGAAGATAACGGGGAGGATAATTTAGGGGAGAAAATACTGAAGATTTATGGCAATGCAGATGATCATCTGATTTTGAGAACTTCTAATTTCAGATGAAAATGCCAAAGGCGAAAGTTTTCAAACTATTTGGCAAGTTTTTGCACTCTATGCCTACATCAGAAATCATGAATATTTTATTGCCAATATTTTTGGCCGATGCACACGCATAAAAGCAGACACACATACACAAACATCGAATGGCGTCGACAGCAGGCAGCGATGTGCAAACGCCGCCTTTTATCAATTTAATTTAATTACAATTAATTCACCAATAATTGACTTTTAATATGCAATCATTTGTATGAGAGCGCAGTGCGACAGTTCCGCAGCGAAATCCACAATACTGAAATTCCAAATTGTGCATCATTAAAGAATTACGATTTATTAATTTGGGCGCACGCAACGAGCTGAATTGGAGCCAGAAACGAGACCTCATCGCATCGAGGTGAGAAACGTGAAGTAAGAGAAGGCACCCTGTAGTATCTGAAAGAGTCCAAGTAAGTACGTGCGAGCGAGACGGAGACAAGATGAGTCACCTTTACAACAGCCTGCAGACTGACGCGAAAGTACTTCAGACCTGTCAAATAGAAAGTCCTGCAGTTGACCTCGATGGCCAAAGCGACGACCTTCAGCAGTCGCAGATTCTCCCGAGAATTGGTCGAATAGTAGAGTACCTGCTCCCACTGCGTTTGGTAGTACATAGTACTCAGAGAGTCTGTCTAAAAGAAGATAGATAAAGAAAGGTATAAAGGATGAAAACAGAAAATAGCTTATAATTCAACCAAGATATTTTGCATGCTTTTTTAAATAGGAAATAGGATAAACAGCATATACCAAACGTCACTTTGTCACTTTGTTTGCTATATACGCAAATAATATAGCAAGGAAACAGGCGGTTTACAATTTAGCTTGAAAACACAATACACATATGTCCACAAGGGTATTTCATCTTTGTATTTGCGCTTTATTGTTGTCCGATGTGTAACGTAAACTGATCCGACTGTCTTAAAGAAACATTGACAGATACTGCCGTCAATTAGTATTTGCACAGAAACTTATCTCAGAAATTATCAGCACAAAACATAAAGTAGGGAGCAAAAACAGTAGCGACCAAATCAGGAATTTCCGCTACACATTTTTTTTTAGCCGTCTTTTTTACAACTTGCTTTGTCATCATTTTCTGAGAAATTTTGTCTGTTTGGCTACAATGTTATGTCATACGTGCTCCGACGTCATACCTAATGGCACTCCAATTTCTAGAAAATGTCGAAATAGAGAACTGTAGGCAAAATAAAGCTGTTACCATATACGCCAGATCGGAGCCCAGCTGACCCAATGAGAGCAGTTCCATAGTCTTGGCGGCAAACCACATTGGATATATATAGTTGCCCGTCGGACTCTGCAAAGCAAGAAATCCAAGTTCTCATATAGAAGCCAGCCAACTTTGCAGTACACACACACCACATAGGTCTTAAATCCCAGGGCGCACAACAGGAGAGCGCTGCCGGCGAACATTATGAATATGCGAGCCGTGAAGTGTTCCTCGAGCTGCTCCCCGAACCGATTGAGGGCCACGTTCCTGTGCAGCGTGTGGACAAGCAGCTGGCGCAGCTGCCGCGCCATTTGGGCACGCTGTCCGCCGGCCAGTATCTGCTCTATCGACGCCTCCATGTTGCGCTGGAGCAGCATGTAGCGCCCCTTCAAATGGGTGAGCAGTTCGCAGAGCAGCGCCGTCTCGCCGAAGGCCATCGTATCAATGGACACAGCCACCCAGACGCTGCTCAGCACCAGCGGCACAAAGACGTACAGTGAGTCATCATCGAAGGGCGGCACCATGGGGAACACATAGTCCCTGCGAGCAGTGATCAGCATCACAATGGGCGCGATCATATAACCCGAGACGGCAATCAGATACAGAGAGGCAACCACCCGGTTCGGCAGCAGCTTGCGCTCAATGTGGCGAAAGAGCTGCGGCTCTGCACCGCGATCCACGTAGATGGTGGTGAAGTATGTTTGCAGCAGCTGGTGCAGCTGTCCGCGGCGCCACAGGACGTCCAGGCTGCGCAGCTGGGCCTCGACGAGGATCAGGTAGGTGGGCATGCCAGTCAGCAGGCTGTCCAGGTTGCTTCTCTGGGAGCGCAAATAGCGCAGCTCCGCATCATTATGCAGCAGGAAGACCAGACAGCAGATCAAAGCAAGCGCTTGGTCGAAGCGACGCCAGCTGGACGAGGTGCTCGCGTCGAGGGGCCAGAAGATGTTATTGAGACGAAACAGCAGCAAAGGCCAGGAGAGCTTCACCCGTTGGCCATCGGCCAGCCGAGGCACGTAACGAGCCATAGCCGAGACTACAAGTGACTTCTAAGTGGACGTTGCTTATATACGGGTGAATCAGCCATCTACACATAAGCACAAACTGGAGCAATCCACTCAAAGGACTTTGCAGGAGACAGTTGCCAACTTTTAATGAGCGCTCCCATGCGTGCAATGGCTCAATTAAGTTATTAGCCCAAAACAGGGCAACGGAAACAGTTCAAACTTTAACGTCAATTTTGGCCCATTTACCTCGTAATCGCTTTGTCCTCAAACATTCGAGTATATCTTAACTTCACACAATTGTTGTGGAACAACAGCATAAGTCAAATAAATAGCCAACTGTAACATTTAAGCACAACAATAAAATAAAAAAAAATGTATTCGAATTGAAAATTGTACATGAAAATCTGAAATGCCCTCATAGCGACCTTAGCCACATTCTGACAAATTCAATAGTTTTCCAAGGCCAATCCAAGAAATTGTCGTCCTGCCCTCTTACCCCTTCAGAGGGTATTATAATTTTGTCACGAAATGTGTAAATTCAAATATTATATTACAAATAAAATGCAAAGAGAATCGTTAAGTTAGTTATGCCATGTTATAGATTCTACTGAGATGATTGATCTGGGAGAAGAAACGGTTAGCAATTCATGTTTTGTCCCTAGTAAATTGATAGTAAAAATTAACAATATTTAATTTACTTCAGCTTAATATTATTTTAGCTACTCCACTTGCAATAATATTTAGGTAATGTAATAAGTACCTAAAGTGTATTTTTTTTTAAAAAAGGCATCATTAATGTTAAGGTTAACTGTCCATTGTTGCGACTTGCATTATATTTAAAATTTAATTTAAATGTTAACTGCCAAAACTGAATTGCGTTGCAGCTCTGTGGTTCTAAAGCAATGATCAGAGTTGCCACTTTACTTTAACATTTTCCTGTTACATATCAATAATTAATCGATAGAATAATAAGAAGAAAGATTACTTAAAAAACAAAAAAGAAAATGTTTATTTAAAAAAACATATTATATAATAATATAATATATACATTTTTACATCTTTCGTTTCAGTTTGGCCAGTAATGGGGAATATACTTATATCGATAATACTGATCGTGTTGTTTGTCCGTTCACCGGTCTGTCCGTGTAATCACGTCAATCCACGTGCTAAGATTTTAAATTTGGAATTTATCAGTTATAATCAGATATGAAATTTGTTATAAAAGTTCTCGTATAATTGCTAAGCGATGTCTAACTTTTAGGATAGGGATAATCAACCAATGAAAAAACGAAGTAAGAACAAAATGTATTTACAAATGCGCTTCCCATAGTTTGTTGTGAAGGGAAGAGAGAGCACGTAGCGCTGTCAAAGATCTGGTAATCAAGTTCAATTATTCCGGGAAAGGTAGAATAAATTTGTTTACCCAAACTGTATTGTGTAACTTCCGAATAGATGTCACAAAAACAGTACCCAAAACCTGTTAAATTTTATTAAAACATATAAACAGAAATAAACTTGTTTACTTCAATTATATTATTGTCAATTATCTCGATAAACTGACTCAACTGGCATCTTCACAGTCGTACAATCTATTAAGACCTTCTATGTCAGCGTGACTCATTTTTGCTCTTTGTCCCATTTGGCTTTCCACACCAGGGAACCGAGCTTGAATCGTTGCGTTTTCTCTATTTATGGCGAAGGCATTCATGGGGTAGTGCATAATGCTGCCAAAGTCATAGGTCAGGTCGCTGCGAGCTGACCTATGTGAAAATATCTTTTTGAAATTAAGCTTTCTTCTTTCTACGATGTTTTTCCAAATGATATTCACAAATGTATCGCGGTACGGCAGACTGTGCTGATGATAGATTCCCAAAGTGTGGAGCAGCTCGTGCTCTATTTTTCCCAGTATAAAGCAACCATGATTAACGGGGGCGCGCCTTAAATTTAGCCTCTGAACTCCGCCTCGGTAACCAACCGCAGAACTGCAGCCAATTTCAGAAGGCACAATTCGCACATAGTTTTTGTGGGTTTCTTCCGCAGGTTTGAAACGTATACAAGAGATAGCTTCAATTTTCTGCATGGCAAGATATATTTGCGACAATTGTGCAAAATCTGTGGATGGATGATGTACTTATATACTTAAGTTATTTAACAAAATGATACAAACAAACCAAACTCGCTATCGATGTTGTAGTAAACTATGCCATTGGGCCAGCGTCGAGTCGCTGCTATATTTCCATCCCGTGTCAACCCCACATCCATGTCGCCCTGGAAGTATTCACCAGCTAGCTCAGGATCAATCTCCTCTTCTTCTTTCATTTTCATCCTTGATCCATGGGAGCCCAAGCACAAGACGCCCAGCAAAAGAAACCCAAAGTGAATCCACGTCGCGATCATTTTAAAACTCTCGTGAGCTTATTTCAGCTTTAGTTTAAGGGTAGAAAATCTTAAGATTTAGTGCAGTGTTAATTGTTAATGTGCTTAATTATATTATCTGAAACACTTTCTGCTGTTGATGAAAATTTAAGCGTAACAAAATGCATATTAGCAGCTTTTACCCGGCGTTGTTCATCCATTCCACTGATTTTTTTTTAAGATTAATGAATAGATTAATGATATATTTTAACGTTTTTACATACATCAAATTCTACACGATTCTACAATCGATCGTCCAAATTCGAAGCAATCCAACGTTTAATAATACCCATTGACAGCTTATAAAAATAAGAGTATAATGGTTCCATGCAAATGCTTTTAACAAGCGGAAGGGGCCATATTCAACCCCATAAAGAACATATTTTCTTTTGTATGTTAATTTCAAACAACTTCTTTATACCATATTACATTGGCAACGAAAATCGATTATATAACGAGTTTATAGTTATAAAATTTCCGGGTGGGAATAATAAATTTATTAATTCAAAATTAAAAAATATTAAAAAATTCAAATTAAATTTTATTTTTAGGTAAAAAAGAAAGATTTGCGTTAAGTGGAGAATATATAGTAATTGCGAATCTTTCATATATTAAATTAAATATACTTCCTCACAAAATATTAATTTGATTTAGTTAATTTCGGACTACAGAAATGCTTAAGACATTGTTAGAACTGCATAACGACAAATAATAAAAAATATATTTAGTACTTTATTACCTCACAGAACCCCTACTATTATATAATTTAATCAGATGTATTTTATCAGAACATTAGAACTGATTCGTTTAGTTACAGCTCTCATATTGTCAATCTTGCCTCGCACATAAGTTCAACTTTATTCAACGCCCCAATTCGTTAATTTGCTGCTGTTGCACAAAAAAGTCACCTAAGTAATGCATAAAAATCAATTAACTTAAGCGAGCAACTTTCGCACCCAACGATGCCATTTGAAACCCTTCCTTTGGCATTGTTCCCACACCCCGCACGTCCCTTCCTCAGCTGGTAACAGTCTGCCGCATTTGCGGCTTGGCAGCAGCAGATAGTGGCAACAGTTTGTGTTATGAATATTTTAAGAGACCGTTAAGCAACAGAGGCAAACAGCGCAAACAGCAGGAAAAAGAGACAAAACCCAAGTCAAAATTCTATTCCCCTTACTCGCAGCACCCGTGGTCCAGTGTCCAGTGTCCACTGTCCAGTGTCCAGTGTCCAGTGTCTGGTGTCCACTGTCCAGTGTCCAGTTGGAGCTGCAGTTTGCTCACCACATTCATCTTAATTTCCTGTCACGACAATGACAACGACGCTGGCGCTGCTCAGACCCGGCACGTTGAATGTTCCATTCTCGACGCTATTCAGGCCAAGTGTGCGTGTAGCAACAATGAAAGGCCCTCCTCCTGCTCCACCCTTTGCTAACGCATTCCACTAGCTGCTGATTTTTTTTGCTTTTTTTTTAGAGCACTTTGCCTTTGTGGCGGCTGTTTCACAGCCTTTACTTGCAGGCTGTTAGTGGGGGGCAGCCGGGAGATCGAAACTGTGTCTAGTCCGCTTTGTTTTACCATGTGGCATCGCGTGGTTCGAGTTCATAGCGATGCCGAATGCCATCAAACAGCAAAGGGCCAAAAGCGTTTGTCCAGGCATCCAAAACGGCGGCATAAACAACGCACATGTGTGACTCAGTGTGTTGTGTGTGTGTGTGTGTGCGTGTGTGGCTCATTGTATGCGATGTTATCGCGTGCCACAGGATATTGCACTCTAAGCCAGTAGATGGCGTCATGTAAAGCTGGACAACATCCGATTAAAACTTTACGATGTGCGTGTATTCGAGTCGTCCATGCGTGTGTGTGTGTGTAGGACTCTGTGTGTGTGTGTGTGTGCGTTGGTCAGCAAGTGGATAAATTCTCATTTACTGCTCTTTTAAGCACGTTGTTTTTGTCGCTCTTTCCTTGCTTTGCTTGCCAGCTTGTTATGTCCGCACAGCGGAACGGGTAGCTTAACTTTTTCATGTACTTTGCAACACACCCATTTTTTGACAATTTAAGGATTTTTATCCCTTTAACCTTACTTTTCAGAGATTTTTGATAAAATATTGCAAAAATGTATTATTTTTTTTAATATTTTACAGAACCAAAATATATATTATCAACAAGAAATTAAGGGTAACAAAAATTTCTGAATTTCAAAAATGGTTTTTGAAACAAAATCATGCTGTAAGAAATTATTGTAGGTTTTTGGGTCATTTCCGTTTATCTGACTGTACAGGGAAGGGTATGCGATCTTCGCTGAACCAAGCTTCGTGTTCTTGCTTTATTTTTTCGCCGCATATGCATGCAGCAGCAGCAGCAGCGACCTCTGTTGGCCAGTTTCAGCATGTGTGTAAATTGTCCACTCGTTATGTGGGTGTGCGAGGCTTCTGCTGATGGGCGAGGTTAGTGTTTGGGGTAATAGCGCGGCATGTTAAACTGACCGCAAGCATTGTTTATCATTAAGTGTGCCCGTCCGTCTGTCCGCCAGTGTGAGCGTCTATGGTTTGGCCTGGTGCCTGTCCCAGCTTGATGCCACATGTGTCACATGACATATGTGCCGCACGACAGTGCGTGCTGGCGGCTCTTTTTCCAACTGGCCCATCATGTGAAGCGCGGCTTAGTCTTCGTGTGGCTGGAGAGTCCGGTTAATGGAGCTGTTCGTTAGTTGGTGTCATTCTTGAATCCAAATGAAATGCCCAACTTGAAGCACTCGAACATTAAATAAGGGAAATCAAATAAACTGCAAAGTTTTTCGGGCAACAGTTATCGGCCCCTTGCCCCTGCCCCTGCCCCTTGCCCCGCCCGATGGCTATCAGGAGGTTCGCTCGATGGGCGCTGCGAGTGCATGCAAAACTTTTGTAATTAGGAAGCAATGTCGGTCATTAGTAGGAGTGAGTGCGGAGTGAGGGAGAGCTCCGCTGAGGGCGTGGATGCGAAAAGGGCGACTGCAACTGCTGCGGCTCCATTCAGACAAAATGCCACAAAAAAGCACCAGCAGTCAAAACAATAATGCAAATGTCCAGGTCAACCAAGATCAAGGAAATTCACTTTCGATTGCCACGACCTTGAAATACGCTTTGTCAAAAAATATAAATAATAAAATTAATAGCAAACAACTAACTAAACCGCCTGCAGGACTTTAACTTTCAACAGTTCAGTCACTTACCTTCAAGGTTTCCTTAAGTAAATTCCATCATAATTAGAGGTACCTACACATTATAATATAAAAATTTTATCGGGTCATTTGTTAAATGGAGAACTACAGTCTTTTATCAAGCAGGCTTTTTAAAAATGCGAAATTACTGAATATTAAACTGAAAGACAATGCACAATCGGGTTCAAAACGGATGTTTTTATTGAACCTTTAAAATTGGTAATTGCCTTTGATGATGTATCTAGAATGGAATAGAATATTGTTAGAATAGACCAAAATTCCTCGAAGCTGGCTTTAAAGCTCGTTGATACAGTCCAGTGGAACAGCTAGCATGCCCGATTTTGGACTCTTGATAAATACAACCGAACAAAGAGCTACTAAACGAACTGGGGCAACGGCGACCAACATTTTGACCAACAATACTCCAAATAGAAATTGCAAAAGGTCAACCAACATAGCGTTGGGGAGACGGCTGGGGCTGCGGGTGTGGGCGGGGCTGCGAAATTGGGCGAGCATCAAACGTAATTTTAATAAAGTTTGAATGCAAAAGTTTCTGATTTGAAATGCATATAAAAGTTAACTATTTCCGACGCTGCAGCAACGAAAACTGAGAAAACTGAATGTGTGTAAAAGTTTGCGATTTTTTTACTTTTTACATTCATTGTGCCGATCACCGCTACTGTGGAGACTGGGAAGTAACATGGCTCGAACAAACTGGTCGCGCCCCACGACCGACAAGAGACGCCGAGACGCGCCAGGCCATGGTCATAAATTAAAGGCAACAAACCGAAAGCGGAAGCAAGTCGCAAACGGACGAGCAAAGCAAACGGAACGGAGCGGTGCACTGTGGTGCAGTGTGGTGCAGTGTGGTGCGGTGTGGTGTGGGGCAGCCAGACAAGTGGATTTGCGGCCATTACATCTTGGGCAACATCAGTTCGGGACTTGCACTACTCCAACTCGGGCAGGGACTACAGCAGTGCGGAAGTGCAAGCTGTGCTCTTAAGTAGCCCCGAGCCAGCGTCGCCGTCCCGGCTAACGATCAATTCGTTGCAACTGGCCGCAGGCCGGACTTGAACTTTTCTGCATCTCCTTTTTCTGGCCCGTAGTCAGAGAGTGACTGACGCAGATGCAGATGCAGCGGATGGAAGTGCTTCATTCCACCAGTGGCCACGACGAACTGCCCTTGCCTCGCAGCTCAGCCTCTCTCTCTCTCTCTCTCTCTCTCTCTCTCTCTCTCTCTCTCTCTCTCTTGCTTTCTCATGTTACCATAGCATGTGACTCGAATATTCATCTTGATACTAACAAATGTGCTCTAGTTAAGAGTGCTCGACTAGAAGTTAACACATTCACAGTAAAAAGACTTGCTTTGTTTTGAATTTCCTTTCATTTTAGTTCGCATATTGTTTACATTCAACACCTCAAGCTATTGATTTAATTGCAGACTAGAATTAATTTAAAACAAATATATGCTTAAATCAAGTAAAAACGATGCAGTCGGACGTAACCGACTAACCGACTGCGTAATAGTCGTACAAAGTAAACAGTAGTCACTCATTTCCGGAAAAATCTGCCAAATTTGGTAATTATAGCTC
Organism: Drosophila robusta; assembly: GCA_035043565.1. Lineage (NCBI taxonomy): Eukaryota > Metazoa > Arthropoda > Insecta > Diptera > Drosophilidae > Drosophila > Drosophila robusta. The sequence goes on along the minus strand of JAWNMW010000583.1, from coordinate 869,681 downwards.
TTAATTGTTGGAGTGGGTGAGAGTAGGCGTGGCCGGGAAATTTGTACCCGGACCCATACGTCCCAAATTTCAAACGCCCATAACTTTGTCAAAACTGAACCGATTTTCATGGTTGATGGCATTTTTCTCATGGTTTATCTTGTAGATTGATTCTGCATTTAAAATATATGCATTAATGAAAATTAATTTTTTTCGAATTTTTTTGGGAAAAAAGCATGTACCTTACTCATTTTGGAAAAAAAAATTTTTTCAAAATTTAGAATCCGGAATTTCTATTTTTAATCGATTGTGGCGGTCTCAATTAGTATAAAAACAACATTAAAACCGATTCTGAGGGGGTAAAATTTTTTGTCAAAAATCACGCAAAAATTGACAAAAATTTTGACAAGTAAAGCTCTCGGATCCATAGCTCCCATATTTCAAACGCCCATAACTTTGTCAAAACTGAACCAATTTTCATGGTTGATGGCATTTTTTTCATGGTTTATCGTCTAGATTGATTCTGCATTTAAAATATATGCATTATTGAAAATTAATTTTTTTGAATTTTTTGGGAAAAAAAGCATGTACCCCCCCCTTACTCATTTTGGAAAAAATTTTTTTTTCAAAATTTAGAATCCGGAATTTCAATTTTTAATCGATTGTGGTGGTCACAATTAGTATAAAAAACAACATTAAAACCGATTCTGGGGGGATCAAATTTTTTGTCAAAAATCACGCAAAAATTTACAAAAATTTTGACAAGTAAAACTCTTGGATCCATAGCTCCCATATTTCAAACGCCCATAACTTTGTCAAAACTAAACCGATTTCCATGGTTGATGGCATTTTGTTCATGGCTTATCATCTAGACTGATTCTGCACTTAAAATATATGCATTATTGAAAATAAAATTTTGTTGAATTTTTTGGGAAAAAAAGCATGTACCTCCTTACTCATTTTGGAAAAAATTTTTTTTTTCAAAATTTAAAATCCTGAATTTCTATTTTTAATCGATTGTGGTGGTCACAATTAGTATAAAAAACAACATTAAAACCGATTCTGGGGGGATCAAATTTTTTGTCAAAAATCACGCAAAAATTTACAAAAATTTTGACAAGTAAAGCTCTTGGATCCATAGCTCCCATATTTCAAACGCCCATAACTTTGTCAAAACTAAACCGATTTTCATGGTCGATGGCATTTTTTTCATGGTTTATCGTCTAGATTGATTCTGCATTTAAAATATATGCATTATTGAAAATTAATTTTTTTCGAATTTTTTGGGAAAAAAAGCATGTACCCCCCTTACTCATTTTGGAAAAATATTTTTTTTCAAAATTTAGAATCCGGAATTTCTATTTTTAATCGATTGTGGTGGTCACAATTAGTATAAAAAACAACATTAAAACCGATTCTGGGGGGGTCAAATTTTTTGTCAAAAATCACGCAAAAATTGACAAAAATTTTGACAAGTAAAGCTCCTGGATCCATAGCTCCCATATTTCAAACGCCCATAACTTTGTCAAATATTAACCGATTTTCACGTCTGATGGCATTTTGTTCATGGTTTATCGTCTAGATTGATTCTGCATTTAAAATATATGCATTATTGAAAATTAATTTTTTTCGAATTTTTTGGGAAAAAAAGCATGTACCCCCCCTTACTCATTTTCGAAAAATATTTTTTTTAAAATTTAGAATCCGACATTTCTATTTTTAATCGATTGTGGTGGTCACAATTAGTATAAAAAACAACATTAAAACCGATTCTGGGGGGTCAAATTTTTTGTCAAAAATCACGCAAAAATTGACAAAAATTTTGACAAGTAAAGCTCTTGGATCCATAGCTCTCATATTTCAAACGCCCATAACTTTGTCAAAACTAAACCGATTTTCATGGTCGATGGCATTTTTTTCATGGTTTATCTTGTAGATTGATTCTGCATTCATTCAGCAAGACGGACATTGCAGAAAACCAGCATACTCTTTTCACTTTATGAACGAGTATAACGATTTCACTCGAAAATGTCCATTGTTAACAAAGGAAATGTTGTTATTTCATTTACTCGCTTTGGAAACGAATATAACAAACGCAATTTAAAAGGTAAAACATTACATTATGGCCACCGCGATAAGAAGAGGCAGAGTGTTCTAATATATGTGTAATAAAGGTCGAATGTATATTACGGCAGCGAATAGCTGTTTACAGGGTATCTCCCAATCGGCCAGCCCCTACCAAGTACTCTTGTTTCTTTTCAATGTCGGGCTGAGGAATATAATATTGTAAATTTTATTCGCTTTTATCTATGTTTACTGGGCTTTGGTGAATGGGGAAAGAAATCGGAAAAAAAACCGCGGTAATCTTTAAATTTCGTTTATACAGGCGGCCATATAGACGTTATGACTAACGTCAGCGCTTTGCCTTGAACTCTTTATTTATAACGGCAGTGGACACTTGTACATGGTATTGAGACGGTTCACATCGGCGGAGCTCATTGCGAGCCGTTGTCCCATTTGGGATTGGCCATCTGGGTGCAGTGCGACAATGGTGGCTTCTCCGTTCTTAGAGAAGGCCTTGGAGCTGTAGTGCAGAATGCTGCCGTAGTCGTAGGCCACATCGAAGTTACCCACCTGATCCGCAGCGTACTTCCTGAAATTGTTTTCTTTGCCCTCCAAAATGTTTTCGTCGACAATTGTCACATAATCATCGCGGTCCGCAGAGCTTTGTTGATGGTAAAAGCCCAAAGTGTGGAGCAGCTCGTGCTGTAGGGTGCCCAGTCTAAAGCAACCTTTGTCCAAAGTGTCGGGCAGCAATTTGACATACTGAGTGCCGCCGAGGTAGCCAACATTGGAGCTGCAGCCGGTTTCGGAAACGGTGATCAAAACATAGTCCAGGATCGTCTCCTCGGCGGGCACAAAACGTACGCAAGAGGCACGTTCAATGTACCGCATTGCAAGCTTTATATACTCCACCTGTTCGGCGTCTGTGGGAACATTGGATTGAAAGTAAGGATAACAGGCCCCAAATGCAAAACCTACTAAATTCCTCGTCTATCTTGTAGTAGACTTTGGCGTTGGGCCACTGCTTAGTCGTGGCTATTATTCCGTTACGGCTAAAGTCCACATCCATGTCGCCCTGGAAGTAACCAGAAGTCAGCTCCGGATCAACCTCCTCCACCTCATGCCTCCCAGGCGGCGCTCCACAGGCGCCCGTCCACAGGCAAGCCAGCAAAAGAAAGGCAAACCGACTCCACGATGCGAACATTCTTAACTAATCCGCTAAAAGTACGCATTAGGCTAATTGGGCTCCATTTATTTGATTGCCTATCAGCAAAAAATGGCCCGAATCTGATAATGGTCTTGTAATCAGGAGTGGAAGTGCTTCTTGAAATTCTTTTGTATTTCGGGGCTATTAACCCGCTGATTTCATGTGAGAATGTCGAAAGTGCTGCTGATCTTTGTATGAATTCCAGTTAAAAGCCACTTTGAACCTAAATTGTGGTTCACTGGTTCATTATTTGTTTTGTTTCAAATGTTTTGTTAAACTGGTCGATTTATTTATATTTTTTATTACAGATCATTTTTGGGACTATTTAGAATTTAACGTACACGAGTTTAATAATAAAAAGAAATGTTTAAAAATTCATAAGAAATTCAAATTTACTAATCAGGTCAAAGGAAAGGCCTGTCCCATTGCTATTCACTTCGCTGCGGTAATTTATACAAATGTAGTCTGCTAATCATTATCAAGACGAAAACAATTTGCATTTCTAATTTGGAAGTATTTACATAAATTTTAAAATATATCACTCGTTTTATCATTCAATCAGAAATAATAATTATCTAATAATTATTAACTTTTATTTTTCGTTTTGGTTCTAATCAGTAGTAACAATTATAATAGAAGTTATCAACTATCAGACGGGCAGGGGAACATCGCTATTTCTACCCGACTATTAATTCTAATCAAAGTGCAAATTAACGAACACAATATCTTAAGTAATGCATACTTTAAACTAAAAGGTCTTGAAAAATGAAATCTTTTGGGCGAGAACAGCAGCCTAGCAGTAACAACGAGGTATTCCAGACGTTCAGTTGTGGAGTAAAATTTACTCTTCTAAATTTGAGGCAAACAAAGAGGCCCGCAGCTGTTCCCAAGCTCTTGCCTGCATTTCCCCCAGCTGTACCGATAAGAGCCAATGCGCTTATCTTATCGCACTGGAAGGCCTGCGCTACAGTCGGCCGTCGAGCATATGCGACACGTGCTCGGGTTTCAGTTATTGCCAGGTGAAAGGGGCCGCCAATGGGCCGTACCGGCTGGAAGTAGCGCCAGAGTTAGTCATGTTCTGGAGCAGGGAGCCAGTTCTCAATTCAGTTGTTAGTCGACAATCGAGAGGCATTTCCGAAGTGTTAAATAAAATATTGAATAGATAAAACAAAACGGGGGCATTACAAAATGCCCATCAACTGAAGTGAATCCAAATAGATGGCACTGCAATGCGTGATCCAGCCAAAAATGTGGCTAGGCCTCAAGCAGATATTACTCTACGTGGGTCTGCTGCTCTGCGTTGTTCTCCAGGTGTGTCGCAGCAAGACCCAATTGCAGCTCAACTGCCCCAGCATTTGTCACTGCGATCTGTACGCGCAGCGCAACCGCGCCATCTGCAGGTGAGATACATTTAATTTCTCAGATACATTTCACTCTTACTTTCACATTTCGACATACATACACCTATTTGCGTAGCGCCAAACGCTTGATAAGCGCCAGCATTGACATGCCCAAAACAGTGGAGCTTTTGGACTTGAGCTACAATGATATCACTAGCATTGACGACGATTGTTTCGAGGTGAGTGCCAGAGTTGCAAACGTGACGCAGCTCGCAATTATCTTCCCCACTCTCTCCACCCACGCAGGCCACAGTGCATCTTGTCAATCTCACGCTGGCCCACAATGCCATCCACACGCTGCACGTGAATGCGTTTGGTGAACTGCGCTCGGCTGCGCTCGCTGGATCTCTCCTACAATCGCCTGGAGCAGGTCGATGAGCACCTGCTGGAAACGAACGCACAGCTGATGCACCTGAATCTGGAGGGCAACAAGCTGGCCACCCTGGGCAATGGGCCACTGCTGCGCAGCACCTCGCTGCGGACCCTCAATTTGCGCAATGCACAGATTAATCATCTGGGCGCTGAACTGCTCAGCGCTCTGCCGCAACTGCGCCAGCTGGACTTGGCGCAGAATATGCTGCTGACGGTCAACATCAATGTGTTCCATGCGCCGCGTCACCTGGCCGCGCTCAATCTGGACGAGAATCCGCTCAACTGCGACCGCGCCCTCATTAAGGTCGCCACGTGGCTGAGCTTGCGCGGCGTGGTCGTCAGCATGAGCGATTGCCTGGAGGAGAAGCTGCAGTCCCATCCACTGCAGGTGGAGGCGGAGGCGGTGGCGGAGGGGGAGGCGGACGGGTCAGCTGGCGAGCCACTCAAGCTGGAGCGCATGGAGCATTTGGACGACAGCAGCACCGGTGGCCCCAGGTCTGTGGCGGCTGTGTGGCGCGAACTGAACGACGATTCGGAGGAGCAGCAGCAAGAGCAGCAGGAGGGCCAGCAGGACCAGCAGCCGGAGGAGGAGCTGTCCACACTCATTGACGTCTGCGAGGGAAATCGCGAGCAGCTCTGCCTGCGCTATCGCAATTGCCTGGAGCGTGTCAGCCACGAGCTGCTCGCTGGCGGCGCCGCCCATCCGCCGGAGCTGGTGAAGGAGTCGCGCACTTTCGACGAGGACGATGTCAAGCTGGCATTTGCAGTGGGTGGCGCCACCGGCATCTGCATGGTCATCTTCATAATCAGCTTTGCACTGTGCGTGAAGAGCGGCTGCGAGCTGCGCAAGAAGCGCCAACAGGCGGCAGATGGCGAGACATGTAAGTAGCTGAGGGCTAATGGAACCGAAGCTGAGCAAGTGCATCAAGTGGAAAATGAACTGGCTTGAGAAGTACAGAGTTTTCAGTTGCAGCGAATAAGTCGAGCTAATCTTATCTCAGTGTACTTTTGCCCCTTAAGAAGGGAAAAGTGGTAAAAGATTCACTTTTACCTATAGAATTCTTTCTTGTCACGAAATGTGCAACTGTGAGAAGGAAACGTGTGTTAGCTATAAAAATCAGGTGTGAAACTGTACATAGGTCCGTATTATGTTATAGACGTATGACGAATTGGCCAGATCGAGCCAATATATCGTATGGTTGTCGTAAGCACAATCGATCAAAAGATTCGATTTTGTATTAACAACTTTTTCTTTTTCAAGATATTCTATGCGGAAAGTCTTTTTGCTTCTAAAATTTACCCATCCCATAGCAATATGTTTTAAACTTTTTTCTTTACAATCAACATGTATCAGATAGTCTACTTAAACTTGGCTATAATGGGAGTCACTTCACTTAAAATTTGTACTTGAAAACTGAAACACGATTGTAATTTATACTTATATTCTTGAATCAAATTTAATTCGGAATTGATTCGTCAAACAATCCCGGAAACTCTGAGAATAAGCACGAAATTCTTAATTTCAGTCTAAAATTCCTGCTTTTTATAGGTTGCATACGTAATTCTTTTATTGAGTACTGAGAGTAAATTAAGAATGACGCGATAAATCTACCAATCGACACCTCTGTTTGTTCCCTTCACAGCTACGCTGGACTCCTCGCAGCAGCTGCCCACGATTCACACCTGGTCGCCTTCGCGCTCCCGCAACCCGCGTCGCTCCAATCCACAGCGTGGACGCAATGCTCCGTCGCGCGCCTTGGTGCGCCAGCCGTATGGGCCCGATGATAACTTTGTCTCGCGTCTGTTTGGACGTCCGGCGAGGCATCAGTATTATCGCACCATCAATCAGAATACGGCGACGCTGATCAGACGCCTCAGCCGCAGCAATTTGTTCAGTAGTCGCGATCGGGAGCCAAGTAGTCCGGAGACACCGCCGGCGGCAACCGCCAGATTCTACACGGACATTGTGCAGATGGGCGCAGCTCGACCGGAGACGCCTCCACCCAATTACGGCGACGTGGTGGTCATTGATAATTGTGATAACAAATAGACATCAGGCCTAACTGCGCTCAGTAGGCAGTAGCTAATAAATGTTTAAGAATGATCTTTTTAGTTGACTGCAGCTTTTTTTGTTCCATACCATGAAATCAATTGGGGATTGCACTTCCAATTTTTTTCGTGGCATTACTTTTATACGACTGCAACAAATCGCAATAAAAACTTTTGACAAAACTATCAAAGTTGGCATACAACGGGAACGGGAAGGGGAAGAGAGTAGACTGTAAAATTGCCACAGCCAAATCTCCGCTTTTGTGTCGCTCTACGCCCCTCCGACCCATAGCAAAATTTTCAAGTAAGAAAACTTTACACACTCAAATAAATGCAAGCGTGAAGCGTGTGCGAAAGAAGACAGGAAATGAGGCGAGAGGTCGCCGGGCCAGCGGATGTGGCAAGCCAATTCGAAAACGCCACAAAAGAAAAGAATTCCCCCCAAAAAAAAAGTACCCCTGCGAAAAACGGGATAAAACCAAACAATTTGCACTGCAAAGCGGCAAAAGGGTCTCAAAAGAATCAACCACCAAAACTTACCAAGCTAACATAAAACATACAATATATATGTGGTATATAGATATCCATAGATATATTTATATATTGTGTAGACTTATGGAGGACCAAATAGCTCTTGCTAAAAGAGAAAAACGAGTACTTTTGTGTAAATGCACTGAAAGATTTTGTACTGGTATACTTTGTAAATTAAATTAAATGGATTTATGTGATAAAAGTTCAACTCTGATTTAATACAAGGAAATGTCGACTATTTATAACAAATAAATAAATATCTCTTTTCCCAATAACCATAAAATCTATTAAAGTCTTTCGGTAAATCGTAAATATATATAGTATAAGTATTAGTTTTATTAGTATGTTAGTATATATATTATTATTTTAATTATTATTCTTATTATTAATAGTAATTTATTATTATTTTCCCTCACATTTACTTAAATTAGCTTATTTGTTAAAAATTTATTCGAAATCTGACTGTAGCCTAGCTAAATTTTCATTTCTATTGCTCTGAAAATCGCAACCAGAAAAGTTTTTGTTGCCAATTCTCTAGCAACCCGCTTCATGTGGCAACTCAGTGTGCGTTGTTGTTGTTGCTGATGTTGCTGCTAGCGTTGTTGTTGTTGGTGAATGTTTGTCTGGATATCGCTGTTTGTTGGCGCTGTTTGTTGTTTGTGGCAGCTTTCATTGCACTGCGCTGCACAGTGCCGCACAAAAGTTAACGTATCCTGGGACCCGAAGTTGCGTTGTCAACAAGCGAATGCAAAAAGTGAAGGCAACCGGGCGTAAAAACGGGCACCAGCGGGAAGAGCGAATGTTGCAAAGCGTGAAAAAATATCTAAATCCAACATTAATGAAAAACTTTTTGCATAATCCATGTCGCTGACGATGGGAGCGGCGGATGCCGTTGCTGGTGACGGTGCAGATGGGGTGGCGGTTGGGCTTTGGGTTACGATCGGGGTTGGCATAGTCAAAGTTTCCAAAAAATTCTGAAAAGCCAACCAATGCCATCGGCTGTAGACACTAGCGAAATGCAGCCAAGTAAAATACTGGCAAAGACCCCAAACCAAAAATAAAAAAAAAACAAAAAAGAAAAGATAAAAAAAGCAACAAATACCTCCGTCGGATGATTCGAATTCAAAAGGTACGCTTTGCAGATGAGAGGGGGAGGAAGACATTTTGGTATGCGGTTGTGAGTTGTAAGGATTGAAGGCCAAGCGGCTTAAAAGTTTTCAAAGGTTATGCCAAAAGCAAGTGATAGCTTGGAGTAAGCGCTCTGGGAAAGTCATTGATTGAAAGCATGCCGTGGACTTTCTGGATACTCCCAAATAGTCTTGAATTGCTCGTTCCAGCAAGGTAGAGGGAAGCTTCTCTTTATACAACAAGCCTGGTCTGAAACTTAAATGTGCTTTAAGAGTAAATCAGTAATTAAAACATAAATACCAAAAATCGCCAAAAATAAATTTAGTAAATATTATTTTTATTAATTTATTTACAACTTTGAGATTTTTAGTGCCTTTAAATGCGAGTTTATGATGGATGGGCTTTTGAAACCGCAATATGCAATTTCTGTAAATGCCGATAAAAATTGGGTTTATGGGTCATTTTATTTTGAAACTTTTATCAGTACAATCGCACCTTAAACTGTAACTGATAAGCCTTAAGCCACTATAATTTCATTTAATTAATTTACTAAAAGTTAATTCAAACTGGTTAATAATAAACAACAAAAAAGAAGACGATTAAAAATCATCCAATAAATTAAAAAATATATTTATCGTTTAATTTTCTTTAATGTGGCGAACAACTTGAACTTAATTCATTGGTTGGAAAATCAGGTTACATAATTGAACGTTGAGGGGAGGCCTTGGCTCGAAAAGTTAACCGACCCATCGACAATTCTTGTGGGTCATTAGCAATATTGGAAACCAGAATAGTTTAATACAAATCCTTTAATACATATTTAAATTGGCCTTAACCACCACTTAAAGCTTCTGCCGTCGGTCCATTAGCACATTGACTGGCTGCTGGAATACACCTCAGACTTTAGACAGCACTTACAATTTACGTCCATTTCACATTCATATATTCACTGAGCAGTCTTGCGGATCTGGAAATAAACTTCAAAGCATTTAACAGTTGTTCACTGACCAGCAATGGCCCACGCAGCTGGCCCCAACGCCCCACCCCGTCCCGCTCCCCTCCCAGCTCCCAGCTCGCTGCTCCTTTGCGATGTAATCTGCACAATGCCACAGCACAGTTTTAATTGCTGTGACACTGCAGATACGGCTGACTGAAGCTGGAAATTGGTCAGGCTGTTGGTGGGGATGGGGGCGGGGGGGCTGCTGCTGTTGCTGTTGTCGTTTTCTAATTTGATAAAGATAAAAATCATTTTATAAATGCCGACGATGGCATTGGAGACGCTGCCATCAAGTGAATGCCCCCGACAGTATATACACTCAGCTTGACTGCTCGCCTCTTAATTGAATGCTCATTTCATAGAGGACTTCGCCAGTGTTGCCAACGTTGTCGCTGTCGACTTTAATTGCATTTTTATTTCATTTCCCAGCAATTATCGCTGCTTCGTGCTCAAATTTATAAGCTCCAGCTGGCTGCTAGCCTCGCACCTGTCTCTCGCCGTCGCACCTGCAGCGACATCCTAAGCTCCAAAGGTCAATCGTCGTGTATCCACTGACCAGCTTTGGCATGTATGTGTGTGTGTGCAACTAGTTGGGCATTGCGGTGTGCTGCTGTTGTAATTAAAGGTTGCCCTGTTCCTGGCCAGGACTTGGGCGCGTGCTCCTGCTGCAAAGCTGCTGCAGCTGCTGCAGCTGCTTGTTGTTGCCACATTTTAGCAATATTTATAGTTGCTGCTGCGCTTTGGCATTGGTCTTGGTGAAAGCCCAAGTTGTCGTTGCCAGTTGTTAGCAAAGCAATTAGCATGAGTTTGTTATTGCAACACGGCAGCAGCAACAGCTAAGTCTCCAACTCAGGCAGGGGTGGGCGGGGTAAGCGGAGAAGCGGCCCAGGAATAGCTGGGACATGCTGAAAGTTTTACGTTTTACAGTAGCACCCGGAGTCCCGGACCTCAGTCCAAAATAAGAATTTAATTTATTTACTGTGCTGCTCGGGCAAATGTGTTGGCATATGGCCATGTGGCATTTAACTCCCAACAACAAATCAAATGTAAGTGAAACGTGCAACAAAGCGGCCACAAGGGGCGCCAAGCGTGTAGATAGCACCTGCATACGATTCGGTAATTGGAGCAAGGGGAGGGAGTTAACCCCATTAGCATGATATTTTAATCTTACCTGAAAGTAATATTAAACATGAAAATTCTTGTCAAATATAAATCAAGCACATTTACTTAAACTGTTTTGAAACACTATCGGGAATTAAGCATTACCCCTTCCTGTTTTAGAATAGTTTAGCAAATTAAGTTTCTAAATTGATTCGATTTCGTCTATGTTGTCTTTATCTTCCCGCAAATACTAAAAGCACAAGCAGTTATGGATCTTAGAAAAAATTTAAGCAGATTATTAAATGGGGAGTCCACAGAGACACGCTCAGAAACTATGGATTAAAATTGGTGTTTATTAATATAATGCAAGTTGAGTCCATAAAGTATATTCTTAATTCGAAGTCTATCTCTTTTTGTAGTTGGTTTGATGAACTATTAACATTAAGAGTAGTCTTCAGCTAAAGTTTAGTCAAATTTCCCTTTCTGTCCAATCCCACACACTATTTCCAGCTTCTCAATAAAGTTGAAAATTCCACACTAGAAATAAAAGATACTTGAGTGTCTTTCATCTGTGTTAATTCAGTTGTAAGTGCATATCAGAAATACGCCTTTTTAAATTTTTTGCTCATTTCAGAGATTCAGTTAGTAATACTCAGATGTATTACATCTGGATGAAACTCATTTTGCTCACTTAACTGCCTGATGCTTGGCGTGATCTGTCCCCGATGACAGTTAATTTTTAATTTAACGCGCATAAGCTGGGGAGCTTGTTCAGTTGTTTTGCTCGCCACTCTTAATGGTATTTTGGGCCCATTTCAATGTACATGCGAACACAAAAGGAGACATGACACAGTTGCACGCTCACACACGCACACACACAGGCATACCGAGTTGTCGAGAGAGGGTCAAACTGCCAATGGCAACATTTTACACGTGGTGCCCGACAGGTGCGAGGAACGCTTTAAAGATGGGCGCAAGGACACGCCCGCTGCTCTTCGTCCAGCCAAATGGGCCCCGGGGACACCTTCACTTTTCCTTTATTTTTTGTTTCAGTTTTTTACTCTGCTCAGCGTGCGCTAAACATTTACCTTCAATTTCACTGTCAGTTTTTTATACTCTCTTTACTCGCCCACACTCAAATTTCTTTCGCAGTTGTGCCAAAGTTGTTGTTGTTGGCTGTCGCATCGTTTTTATACACTGCGCACAAAGTGAAAAGAGTATATTGATTTTGAGCAATGTCAAAATTGAAACTTAAAATGGCAAACATCGGTATTTTCTGAAGTTAAAGTTTGAAGCATGACGATTTGAACTAGAGCACCCATGAACTCAGCAAATTTGAACCCTAGTTCATATTTAAAATGGAAATACTATACTTATTATTTTTAAAAATATAAATCGTTTCATTATTTCAGGTATGGCATAATTATTGTAATCAAATTTACAAAAGAAAAAACAAGCCAAGTAACCATTTTGACTGCTTTAAGGTGCTTTTACATTGTGAGTGCAGAGTATTTCATAGCCGGTTACACCCGACTGCAAGAGACTTACTTGTTTACCCGAAATCCTGTGCATTCTCTTGTCACATGCCACGCCGCCCACCTTTTGGCCAGTTTAAACCGATTTTAAATGGTTTGTTTTTGTGGCTCGTACTGCTGACGATTGACTGGGCCGTTGCCCACTTGATGAGTTTGTGTTGGTTAACATGATATTTAAGTTCTGGCCAACTTCTAATTAACACATACAACTGTGGCCCCCAAGGTTTTCCGTTTGGAGTGGCGGCTCATTAGCCGCCATTTGAATTTCCATTTCGTTTGCTCAATTTCATAAGCAATTGTGCGCGTTTGCTTGTTGCCTGCCTGCGTCTCAATGTATGCACCACAAGTCATGCTAATATATGCCACATACACACACACACGCTCCTACACTCACATTTATGAATTTCAAATGGCGCAAACGAAGTTGCAGCTGCGGCGCACAAAAGTATGCAACACAAAAGCAAGCAAAGTTGCCTACTTTTTACCCATTTTTCCCCTTTTTCCGTTTTGCGCTCCACTCGCTCGATTTGCACAACGCTTGTGCAAAACTTTGTGCAACCGCAACAATTTTTTAAGCCTGCCTGGGCAAGACAAAGCTAAATCCAAGCACTTTTTCCCACTGCGAAATCCGTAAGCCCTTGTGCAGATGTCTGGAATCTTATATTCTGTAGAGCAAAGATAAAAGGAACCAGTTCGGAACCGTATCTTAATAAGCAGCGTTCGACCAAAAATACAAAATAATTAAATAAGTAAATGTCCTGATTAAAATATGTTTATACAAGTTTTACAATAATGAAGATTTCAATATGTAGAGTCGAAAAGCTCTATTATTATGTTTTATTATTTTATATAATACTATTATTTATATTACCTATTCCTATGTCATATTCTCTCGTTGGCAAGCGTCTTGACTGAGGTATTATACCCAAAGAAACTAGCAAAAAGTCATGCATAAAAACTGAATCAGTGTTAGACTTGAAGTAGCATTTGCCTGATTTGCAGTTCAGGACCCGTTTGTGCAGATTGCATTGAGGCGAGAAGTGTATGAGAAGTTTCAAGTATTCCGTATGTTGTTCCTGATTGCATCATAAATCCATTTGCCAGCCCCTAATTTCACAGTGGGCACTCAACGGTGCGGTCAGACCAAATAGTCAAGTGGCTGATTAGTCTTTAATTGGCGGCCTTTTGGTAATTTAGACCGGCGACTGGCGGGTCGCAACATTTCGACCTTTGCCCTAGAAGCTAATACGCACAAATTTGTGTCCCGGGACGAAAGTAATTACACGGCTTGGTTGCAGCCCTCTGGTAGTGTCCATTCAATTTGCGCCCCTTCTTAGGGGAAGGGGTGCTGACGGTTTGTGCTAATTTCCGGTGCTCATATTTGGCAGACGGTCACGCCCATTTACACAGCAACAGCAGCAATAGGAGCAGCATCAGGAGCAACAAACAGTTCCAATTGCACCACATCCTGTCTGGGAGTGAAAGCAATTCAATTCAGCAGTTGCAGTCTCGACGGTACAACAACAATGTCAACAGCAACAACCATAAAATAGCAACAACAGCGATTCGAGCATTGCTATAAAACAACAATTGAAAACAGAAGCAGCTACCGACTTGTAAACATACTAAATCTATTATCCTGTCAAATTGACAAAACTCGATTCTTTATTTGTCCCTCTCTCATGCACGTTTATATGCAATCCATTAGGGGTACTCACAACCAAAAAAAATATTTATACTCTGTGCACAAAGTGAAAAGGAGTATATTCGTTGTATGCAATGTTTGTCGCGGTGTCCCTCTGTCTTTTGTAATTTGTGTAATTGGTATTAATGAAGCTATCACTTAGTTTGGCAGCTAGACTACTAGTGCCCTTCTCAAAGGATCAACTGCAAAATGTTTTGGCCATGGCCCAATCTTTTCTAGGGACTTAATACCATTTTACAGTTTTCAATTGGAATTTTTAAGTTTTTTTTTGTCACTTAAAATTGCATTATTTTTCACTTTAAGCGTAGTTGGAATAAGTATAATTTTAATAATATAAATATTCACAAAATTTGGACCAGACAAATCTGGTGTCTCTAGAGCTGACAATCTCAAGGATCTTATCGAGAATCTATAATTGAATCTAATTTGCAGAACGAGAACGTGTCTGTAATATTTTTCTGTTAAATAGACAAACTATGCAACTGCATTCATTCTTGGTTCTGATTAATTATTATTATTTCTGTCAGTAAATGCATGTATATGTAGTAGTTGAACAGCTTTTTGTACCCTCGCAAGAACAATAGGAAACTCGCTCAGTTGCGCTAGCTGCCTAATATGTTTTCGATAGCCAGTAATCGTGAATAACCCTAACGGCTGCTATGCGGTCAGCCACAACGCAGTGAGCTACCATGACTGGATAGTCATAGCCCATGCAGCTAGTCGGCGCCCTAGTGCACAGCCACGGGCGTAAGTGTTTGCTGCAATCAGTTATGAACCAACAACAGCAACAGTGACAGCAACAACAACAACAAAGTCTGCGCAACAAGGTTTCCCCTTTTGGCCAGCCAGTTCCTGTGGCGATTGTCAACAGCGCAGTTTTTGCGCTGGCTGCACCGCGGGGACGGATGGCCGCGACGCTGGCTCCATAAATCTGAACAAATTGGCAACACTCTGTGGGCTGCATTAAAAAAATATTTTATAAAAGAGCAAAAGTAAATAAATATACAACGACCGACGCAACCGGCACAGCATATGTTGCCAGTCAGCCACATACACCACGACCCCAGCGCCGACCTCTTCGTCTCTTTCTATCTCTCTTTTTCTGAATTTTTCAACAGCTGCTTGTTTATTTATGCTTGTAACGTTTATAAATCGCTTGGCCGAAAGTACAAAAAGAAGCCAAGAAGAAGCTGAAGCAGAGCAGGAGCCGCAAAAGAAGCGAATGAAAAGCACAAAGCGCAGCCTGAAACTGACCCAAAGGTGGGCGTACAACGTGGCGTATGCTTGTTGTCCGCAATTAAGTTATCACGGCTGCTTCTCTCTCTCTCACACTCTCTCTCGCCTACTTGCTCTATACGCACACACACACACGCGTAACTTCATAAATCAGCCAACTAACCGCATCGAGTGCCGCCCGCCGCCTGTTGATGACCTTATTACGCTTAACTTGTCGCCCCACCGCCAAGTGGTGTCAGTGGTTTTAATATTTAAACGGCGACCAGCTGCAGCTTCAACTTGCCGTAGATTTGGCCACTGATTTGCTTGAGCTGTGGGCTGGCTCCACCCGCGCCCCGCCCTCGCGCAATCGAATGCTGCGCAAATATTTGTGCCCACTCGGCGATATTTCATTTGGCTCGCATAAACTCATAAATCTTCGTGCCTGGCCAGACGAAAGTTATTTGGCCTGGACCCTACCTGGGCGGATGAGCGGCCGCAGTAAGAAATCGTTAGACTGGCAAACAGACATCAACATCAGCCACAGACAGCAGCAGCAGCAGCAGCAGCAGCAGCGACAGCAACTGGCGCCAAAATCAATATTTTCATCCGAATGAAAAATGACCTGCAGCGTGTCGAAGCAGTTGTCCAAAATGGACAGCTACAAAACCACTTGGGTAGCCGTAAGCCGAATGAAGTGACTCCCATCCTGAAGGATTGATGCCAGCTTTAGAGTGATTAGCGTAAATAACTTGCCTTCGACTACAACGAGGGCAACAAAAACAACAACTACTACTACTACGGGGAAATTCAAGGCGAGCTGCCAAATTTGCAAACGTCGCATAATTGATTAAACATTGAAAACGAATGACTTAATCAAGTGCGTGCCACGTGGCGTATGCGCGATGTGAGTACACATTTACGACTCTACACAGACGAGCACAGACGAAGACGCCAATGAAGCAGACAACAAGCCAGATGAACCAGATGATCATCACAATGAGGATGATGATGAGCAACATCAGCAATAACAACAGCAAATAAAGCTGAAAGAAAAACAAAGACACCAATCAGCAGCAAAAATAGCACTGCTAAGAAAAAAAGCAAAATAAAAACAAAAAGAAAAAACAGTAGAATCTTTATAGATGTAGCAGATATGCCACGTCTTAATCAAGCCAAAAGTCGCTTGACTTTACCAAACAGTTCGCAACGTTTGGGTTACAAAAGAACTCATAAAAATATTCTCAGACCTTACATAGATAGAAACTGAAAATTTCGATTTATTTTGATGCTATTATCACATGGATAATATAATCAATTCTTTTGAGTTAACTTACTTAACTTATTTACATCATTAGAAGCTATAACCAATTCCAGGCTGTCAAGTAAACTACTTATGCAATGCCTGTGTTCATTTTTTATATTTTTTTACAAAATGGCATTTATTCATTCAGAATTTTTTTATTATTTTTCCACACTCAACTTTTTCAATAGAATATATTAAGCAGCTTAGGCTGTAAGTTAGTCAGTCAATTAGTCAACCAGCACAACGAGCTTAACATATATAAATATAAATCAGAAACTATTTGGCAAATAGAGAATGTAGAGTACATTACCACTATGCAAATGACTCAAAATCAAAATTTCATTTGTCACATAACTGACAATTTTCACGTATTTTTACAACTGCTGAAAATGTTAAATATGAACATCGTTTTCTATGTGCTTTCCATATTTACATATTGATTTTGTGTATATTTTCCATAGAAGTATTTTGTAATCTTTAAACATCTTTCTTTGCAATCTATATTATGAATTATAAAAAACTATCATCAGTTTACACGGGTGATACTAATTTAATTCTAGCCGATGTTCAGTTCGGAGCTGGGATCGGGATATGCAAGAGTTAAAAACAAAAATTGTTTTATGCACTTTTCTAAAAATGAAATATTTATTGAAAATGTTAAATATTTTTCTGAAATTTTGTATTAATTTTATTATTCCACTAATTCCACTAAAGTTTAATATTCCATTTCATGACATTTTACCAGCACTTCAATTGCCTTGTAAGGGCATCACAGCTTCGATATATCGAAGATGGGCAGTTTTTGTTTCTACTGCCTACATCCTCTGCTGGTTCTTATTGTTGTTGTAGGCACTCTGCTACGTGACACTGACATGGATTTTCAAGTTGTTTGTCGTATGTGTCACTGCCTGCGGATGTCCTCAATGTAGCGACTGCCTTGTGCTCTGCTGCTTAGGCTCACACTCAGTCACCATCTCCGGTCGGTTCGTGCCGCGCCCTAAAACCTACTTGCACTTTGTCAATTCGTAAATCTTTTTATACGCCATTCTTTTGGGCACCGTCGTCGTCGTCGTCGTCGTCGTCGTCGCCATCATCAAAGGCAACAACTTTAGAAAACTAACTTGGCAAATGTTGAGACAGCAGCTGTAGGCAGTCGATGGCAGGGCCCCAGTCCAACCAACCATTTGACAATTGTGCGAGTTAACTTTGATGAATTCAATTATTCGAGCACGACATGTTCGCCATCTCTATCCGCCAGCCTATCGCCATCTCCCTCGGCGTGTGCACGGGGCACGTGTTTGTCTTTGCTCTCGTTCAATGAGTTTATTGTCGTTGTGCTTAGCGGGAATTGAAATTCCCCCATGAGCCGGCCCTGGCGCTGCGTGTCCTAGCGCCTCAATCTGTAAAGTGGATTTATTTCGCCGAAATCGAAAGTTGACTGCTTCGTCCTACGACACGCTCCCCATTCCACCCGAATTCCCACTAAGCTCTTTGTTGTCGTTAAATCTGTGTGTGCGTGTGAGTGTGTGTGTGTGTCGAACATTAAAGGATTTATCAATTTACGCAACGCAACTTAGGTAGGCAGCAATTTTTGTATGTTCGCCAGATTTGTGCCTTATCATAGTTGTTCACAACAAGTGATTGATTAAGCTCTTGACTTCTGAAGGAAATCCGAAGAGCTCCGCAAATCAGTGCAGAGGACTATTTTTAGGCTAAATACATTTTATTAATATTACTTCCAAAAAAGGATACTAAGCATGTTCGCCCTGTTTAGACTGTGAAATACTCTGTTCGACATTTAAAGCCGTCAAACACTTTTCTCGTCATCATTGTAAATTGTTATTTCAGACACATTTGATATTAGTTAAAAAATAAATGCTTTATACTCCTAGTATATGTAAGTAGTTGTCCAATATTGGTAAATTAAAAAATTTAATTATCTATACTCATTTATTTAAATAAATCCAACTTGAAATTACAATTTAAATGCTTACTGTTAAAGTATTTATAGTTCTCTTTAAATGTTAAAAAAATAAATAATATGAGTAGTTAAAATATTATTTGCTTGTAAATAAACATTGTTGCCTTCATTTCCATAGGTTTATACATGTCCAAAAAATTCAGAGGTATCGATGATTTTTATATTTTTGATTCCACAAAGGTTAAGTCGGCACCACAGGTTATAGCTAAGCTATGTAATCATGATTGATTTTTAGATTTGATTTAATATTAACTACGAACTATGACCTAAATAGAACTCCGCAAGAAGAAAGAAAAACTATTGGAATATTTTCAATTTTGATGAATTTTGCTTATTCTGGTGCTTACGACCTATTTCTAATAAATCCGTTAGATTTAAATTTAAAAAGAACTTGTGTGTATAATAATGATTAAGCTTGGAGAAATGTATAAATTCATAGAATGTCGAAAAAAATTAAAACTAAATTGAAAACTTTTCCCAAATGAACTCAAATTTTATCTAGCGTACAAAGCCAATTACCGAGTTACATTCCAAAGGAAAATAGATTCAGCATTGCAAAGGATAAAGAATGGAGAATCAATGCGATTCTAAAATAGTTGAAAGTGGTAACGGAAAAAGGAAATAAAACATCAATTTGTTATAGTTGTTAGGTTTAACAATTTTTGTGTTTTTTGCAGCGGCTGCAATTGAATTTTGCTTTGATTTGATTATTTGCCTGGCAGCTGTCTGATTTATTCATTCAATAATGTGTGGAACACACACACCCACACACACACACTAACACACACACACACACACGGGCAGCCGTATTGCACTTGTATATTGTTCTGCGCCATTTTCTACAAAATAAATTGTTTTCTGTTTTCAACATTAATTTAATAGATGTGTTGTTATTGTTGTTATTGTTATTATGGCATCCTGACTGACCGATCAGCTCTGCCAGCTTTTATGATGATTACAATTGGTATTGTTGTTGTTGGTTACATTTGTAATTTCTCGTTGGAAGCAATATATGAAATCGTTTAATTACAATTGAAGCGGTTTATGCATTTATGTGGTCATTTGCATTGCATACCGCTCATGAATTTAATTCTGATGCTGATGCTGATGTTGAAATGCAGCTGATGTCAAGTGCTTTTTTTGGGGTTTCCGATAGCCGCAGCGATTTCTTTAAAGTGTCGGCTATAAAAGCGTAAACCGAACCGCAACTAAAGCCGCATAAATCAGTTGGCCATAATCGTTATCGCTGGCCCACTCGCATTTCCCGTTTAGCAATTTTTATGCATTTTACTGTTCATAATAAAGCATTAAATGTACGAGTATTTTGGCCAGAGTTGTTTGCTGCGTCGCTTTTCCCATTTTACTGGTTTTCTGGCTGTTAACCAGATTCACTGTTGGTATTTTGTTGCCGCCATAACAAGTGACCAACTTCCCAATTTTTGCTGGTGACAGCCGCAGAATGCAATTTTACCATTTGCATTTCAACTGCTCGTTTGCTTATGGCCATTGTGTGTTTAGAATTTCACTCAGATGCTGAATAAAGTGTCCACTGAGGACATTAACGTCAATTGACCACCAAAATATCAAAGAGTATAATGAAACCACATACATACAAGTACGTATGCGCTAAGGAAGAATGCAAATAACATTAAACAAGTAAGAGTACTCTAGTCGGCAATGCACGGCTTCCACATACACTGTATCCTTCCCAGTACAGCTTTAAAATCCAATCGTAATTTTTGTCAATTTTAATGTGGCAAGAAAAATCTGAACGCTTTATACGACGTGGATTATTACGAGTAATTATTCCAAGTTGCCAGACTCTAAAAGCGAAAGCGTCGAGCAAGTGTAAAAAGAAAAAAGAGAGAGTTTCGGGCTGCATATACATACATTCAAACTTGATTATATTAAGTTTCTTCTTCCCTTAGTCTAACATTATGAAAATCCGTCCCTGAGTAATTAGTGTGTTTATTGCCAGATTTTCATGAAATTTAATGTGGGATCCAAGTTGACGTAAATACCATATTTCTTAACTTTTAGGGGTACAAAAATAAAATATTTCGAACTGTTAAGCCAGCAACTTTGTAACTTTGAGCTAAAGGTTTATTAAAAAAAGGAAAACTAAATTAAGTTGAAGCTGTGAACGGAGGCATAACAATTACTCCCTTGAGCTCCCAGTTGGCCAATTAAATTCAAATTCATAATTTATAAGCTGCTAATTTAACGGCTGTGCGCACTGAGCAGAAACAATGACAACAACAACAATTGATATGCTGAATTAATGACAAGTAACAGGATAATGATTTCAGCACGAACTCCCACAAACAACAGTCAGCAGAAGGACATTTCTTGGCGCTGCTCAAGTCGCAGCCCAAGCCTTGTTCCCAGTTAGAGCCTTGCCCAAGTCCCAGGCGCATTTATAGATTATTTGCTTTGAACATTTGTTTACAGAGCGCCAATGTCCTGAGCACGAAATGTAAATATGCATGTGCCAACCCCCCTTCCCCCCCCCCCACACCCACCCCAGCAAAATTAGTGATTTGTCAAAAATGTGAACAGCAAATGCGTCCGACTGTTTGACTTTATAAATAAGTGAAATAATATTGGCAAAATCTATTTGATTATGTACAATTTATAATTGATGCTCATCCTTTTAGCAGATCACGTGCGTTTGGCTCTCCGGCTGTTGCCAGGACATGATTTTCATATCACATTTGAATTTAGATTTTGATTTGTGTTTGCCATGCGTAATTGCGCATCGGAAGTGCCGGCTGTCCCATTAATGATGCTGTCTATGCATTTGGACTTTCACATTGCGCAGCTCTTTAGTTGTTTATTGTTTGCTTTTGGCCAGCTGCAAAGTGTGGGGGCACACTGGCGCCACCTGCCGTGCAAAAGCAGCAACTCGTGTGCAAACTAAAGCTTAGCTTACACATTAAAGCTCCAAAGTGCCGTCTAGCTTTTCACTAGAAAAGCTTTCGTGAGCTTACAATCCCCACATGGGCTATGTCCTTGCCGGACTGACACCAAAAGTCCTCACACCCACATGCGCGTATACTATTAGCTATTTCCACTGTCATTGAGAAATTTCCGTTGCAGTACGCATGCACCGAAACTTTTCAAATTATGGGTCCTTTAGTGACGAAACATGTGGCTGCCTATCAGATGTTTTGTGTGAACGAGAGAAGCAAAGAGAGATAGAGAAATTGTGAGAGAGCTTCTGGAGCTTTTGGGTTAGTTTGCATCGAATTCGCCCAATAAATTGTTGTCGCACTGAAAAGATAAGATATAACTGTTACCATAGTACAAATTATTGTTTTAAGTAAACAGTTGGATTAAATAAAATACCCTTATTATATACTATTTAGTAAAATTTAAAATAATTGTAATTAAAATTGTAAACAATAAACAGATAAATCAAACTTTTGCTATCTGAAATGAATTTGAAAAATATATTTAAATCCGCAAAGAATATCCGAAATAAAATAACGTAATTTAGTCCATAAAATGTCAAATAAAATAAACAGTGAATGATTTAAGGAACTTGGTTCGTCTCATGCTCGCAAAAGTCTACACTCTCTTCCAAAGCTCTGCTCTAGTCTACACTGCCCCGCCGCCCACCCGCTGGCCACCAACGCAAAATCGATGCCTGACCCGGTTCGCTCTCTCGCTGACAATTGAAAGACGACTGAGGGCTTTTTCCTCGCAGCTCCTTGGCTGTGTAGCCCAAAACGCGAATGAACATCGACCGTGGAAGTTGACTGCAAGTTAGAAGCGCTGCACTGAAGGTGAATGAATATAAAAATCCAACAAGAGTAAAAAGTGTGCAGAGCCAAACGACATGTAAAAGCCACCAAATTCGCTATAAATGTTGTGTCAGAGTGTTAAAAAAATAATTGGAATAAATGATGCAGTTGAATTAGCTGCCAATTGAGTTATTACATAAAGGGAAATCCAGCCCAAAGGCCCGAAAAGTGTTGTGCGTGTGCCTATGTATATGTATGTGTCTCTCTCTTAGTGTGTGTGGATGTGTGGGCGTATGTGTGTGTGATGGCACGCGCTGTGCTAAAAAGCAGAACATTTTTTGTGTATCAGAATTTTGCCGTTGCCTAAGCAAATTTATTTGCGCAAGCTGAAAAGTTTGCAATAATAGTTTGAGATTCAATAAACGCAGCAACAAAATTGTGAACGGTGAAATGAAAATTCAATTGAAAGTGAAATGGCACAAATATTGATTTTTCCACATTATTTTTTGCGCTGTGACCCACTGAAAAAATTCTTCAGGAATCAAAATTAATAAAATTTCAATAGTTGCACATTGAGCCAATAGATGAAAAATATTGAGTGCAACTTGATAAAATAAATGTACGACAATTGCACAAGCTGAATAATAACGGGTGTGTGTGTGTGTTAGTGCGAAGAGAAAAGCTCCATAAAAGAAAACGGTTGTAAGAAAATCTCTATCCTGAATTTGCTTTCAACAACGTCTTCGGGCCCAGCAGCAGCACAAACAGCAAAAGCGAATTTGCCCTTCCCCTTCTACACGCACACACACACACACTCTCACACACACACACACACACGGCCACGTAACGAGCAGTGCGATTCGCTCTATCAATATTTACGCATACCATTGTATTTTTAATATTACGTATACGCTCTGCGTTCTGTTTTCTCTCCCTCTCTCGCCCGCTCTCTTTCGCCCGATTATCGCTCACGCTGTTTCGTCTGGTATAATATACACAAAAATACAACCACGCGTTAAACAATAAAACATTCGCCTAAATTCGCAATCGTCCTTCCAATTGCCAAACGTTAATCGTCAATCGTCAATCGCCAATCGCATATCGTTAATCGCTCATCGAAAATCGATAACAGAAGTGTTCAAAATACATGTGAGACTAGCACTACGCAAAGGCCTCACTAGCCAAGCAGCACAACACACATTTAGCCCCCTCACATCATTCACATGATTCGTCTGCCTGCAGCCCGAGCCTGAAACCATCTTGAGCCTTCCGCCCTCCTGCCGGATCAACGTTTTCGCTTCGGTAAACGTTGCTCAGGACGCAACAACAAGGAACAGCAGCAGAAGCAACAGAAACCAACGTTAACTTCTATTAACAATAAACAATTTGGCTGTGCGCCTAATAAAAACATTGGCAACATTGTCTAAATAAAAGGTATATATATGATTAAGAGCTTATCAAAAATATATAGCATGCTTATTAGCGCATTAAAAAATTACAAAGTTTAAATGAGTTTAGAGCTAGATATGTTAACTATTAGGCATAGGTATTTATGAAAAATAAAATATATATGAGATACATTAAAGAATTTTCTATTTTCACATAGATTAAAGCGTTTATATTTTCAAAATCAATTTTATAAGTTATGAGTGCACATAAACAGCAGATGCTTCTGTAATTCAAGATGATTCATCAGTTTTTTTATTCATATTTTTTATTTTGACAATCTTAGATAGCGACCATCCTTAGCTTAGACATCGCTTAAATAGAAAGTTATGAATACCCTTAACACTAACTTTATAAATTCCAGACAAATTGGGTTACATAGATAATAAGCTTTTAATCTCTGCTCCTTTCAACGCTCGAGATAATCTACCTGCCCGTCCTTCAGATTATAATAAGGGCCAGCTAAACTTAATTAAGCATCTCTTTGTTCCCAGGCTCTATATTAATTATCTGAGCGAAAAAATCAACATAAAACATGTACGCAAAAAAAAGTTAAGGAATCAAGACAAGAAGACGGAGAAAAAGTTGTGGGCGCTAAGCGTTTATTTTATTAGCACGAATTATGTGCGAGGTTCCCTTAGGATGAACATATAAAAACCGCACATAATTGCCAATAATCAAGTCGACGCTGAGACCAGAGCAAACACACCACACATGCATATATAAACTAACGGAGAGTGGCATTTATATAGACACACACACACACACGCACTTATATAGCCTTAGCCGTATAGAGTTAGTCCGTTCTTTCGACCGCTTACGCACATGCCAAAATTCTTTTTAAATTAATTTTGCTTCACTAAACTTGGGCCTTGTGAGTGTGCGTGTGTGTGTTTTTGGGTGTGCAACTGCAGCATTTACAGATTGCATCAAAATAACAAAATTATGATAGCATTCTATAAAATGTTGCGCATTGAAAGCGAAAAGCATAATGATGTGGAAAATTAGTTTTCTTTTGGCTATCATCAGAATCATCATTGCCTTTGGGAGACTGTCGCCACAGCAATTCTTAACTTGGTTAGCCGTTCGTCTGGCTTTCTTCCTTCCTTTCTTTTTTTTGCGTTTACCTACCCACGGCTTTTCACTCATTTGTTGCCTTCTCTGGGTTATGTGCGCAGAAAGCGCAGAGAGAGAAGGCCAGAGATATGAACTGGAGAGAAAGAGAGACAGACCGAAAGAGAGTGGGAGGAAGCAAAACACATGTCTCTCTCTCGCTTTATGTGTGCGCTCTTCAAAAGTTTAACCGTTTCCTGCTCAGCGACTATCAGGCAATGAAGAAGCTTAACAATTAATGGCTGAGCTTCAATGAGGGTCGCCTTCCTGTTTTCCTCTTTTTCATAACACCCCCGCAAAAAAAACACTTAATTCCAATTCTATTACATGCCAGCGTCATGTTTGTGTTTTTGTTGCAGGTGGAATATATTCGACTGTGCTTTGCGTCTGGGCCAGAGCTTAATTTGTTTTGACAGCCTGATTGTCAGTTCTTGACGTCGGCCTGCAATTTGAGTGCCTGTCGCTGGGTAACAACAACAGCCTCGGCTGTCTGCCTCGTTCACTTATCTCACTGCTGCATGTTTTATGGAGTCAATTTATCTTATCGCTAACTGAACTTGTCCCTAATCTAAATGACAACCAATTGTTGCTATTTTTAGCTTCCCTTCTCTCAGGTGCACTGGTGCTGGGCTTGTGAACTCTCCGGCAAATGTTGTAACAGCCTGTGATTTAATATTGATATTGAACCCGGGCAAGGCCCTTTCTATTAATAGCCAATTGCTAACAAAGGCCAAATTATATATAGTAAGGTGGAGCTCTGATTATATTATATGAATGAGAGTTATGAAATTTATACAAATATTGTTTATCAGATTTAGTTTAACTTAGGAATGTTTTATCATTCAATCAATGTAAATTTATTATTATTTTGCTATTTTGCCCAAACACTTTTAGCCTGGCTGATATTGATAAATATCAAGCAATTCTAGCTCTAGCTAATTTCCAACAAGTTCGCTTTACTTTGAAATGTTTTCCTGGGAAAAACGTATTAAAGTACAATTTGAGAGGAACCACGTTATGTACATAAAACCAGCACCTAGAAAACGTGCTGGCCAAAAATTGCTCATTCATTTTACCGTGTGGCAGTTAAAACTGCGTAATTTTTTACACAAATGCCCCAGACAAATGGGCACCAGGCACATCATAAAATGACACACACACGCGTGCAGAACTAGCTGACCTGTGTGTACTTAGGGAAAAAGAGGCAGAGCGACTGAGGGAGAGAAAGCAGCGAAAAGCACAAAAGGAGCGCTGGCAAAATGACAGAAATTGTTGTGGCTGCGCTCAAATGTATGCTACAATAAAGTGCATGCGTGTGTGCATGTGTGTGTGTGTGTGTATCTGTGTGCGCTGCTGTTAAAAAGAAGTATCTAGTAGCTGCACTGCAAACTGGAAGCGCACACAACAACTATAAATCGTTGCGCTGCCTCTTTTGTTGCGGCTTTTATGACAGATTTTCCTTTTTCTTTACATTTTCATTATATTATTTTCCCAACGGTCGCTTGGCCTGTTTTATGGAAATCGTTATTTAGCTTGTGATTTGCAGCATTAATAAAATATCACGTACGAAATGTACCAGCTCTTTATTTCTTTCCACTTTCTTGGGGAAATCGTCTTATTTCGGAGTTTTTATTGTTGTTGCTGTGCTGCAGCATTAATATTTAATGCGTGTTCAAATGAAGTGAAGTGAAGAAGAAGAGCAACAAGCGAACGGGCTGTTGAACGAGATTCTCTGTGACTTGTCCTTGTCGCATAAGGTATAGTGAACTTTCGGCATCTAACACTTACCGAATTCCAATTTAGACATTTTTTTAGGTATTCTGTTAAGAAGGGTATGCCTGCAGAAGCTCATCAATGATATAGATATTTTAATTTATACTGCTTACGTTTTAGGGACAACTTTATTGCTTTACCCTTTTTATCCATTTTGAACGCAGTTAATAGAAATAAATATTGTAACAGCTTTCCGCTTTTGAAGCTTACCCGGATCACATTTTAGTTACCAGTATAAATTAGTTCTTCACATTTCTAGAATGCGAATGCGAATGCTCAAAGGGTTTTAGATAACTCACACTCAAACTTTAAAACTCATAACTTTAATACTGTCTGAGATGGAATACCAGATGCAAATTATGCAAACGAAGGAAGCTATTTATAAATTCAAGAGATTCATGATGCTCATTCAGCGTTTGTGTTTAATTTAATTCCTGTTTGGAAACGACATCAAGCAGTTCTTAATATCTACTAACTTAATTATCAGCCAAACTCAATTTCCAAACTGAAACGCACTTAGCCCAACGGCGTCAGCTTGATGCCCCTTTATGATGTAGATTTTCTCGGCTGCCTATTGCTAGAAAGTCACGCCCTGACTTGGCACCACTTGACTGTTGGTAGCCGGGACTCAAATTTACTTTGGGCTTTGCATTTAAATTTATTGATTCTGGAAAAAATGTCGCCAACGTTTGTGCCACTGGCTGCTGGTGGGTCCCAGTGGCGCCACATTTGCCGCAGCAAAAGTTTTTTGTTTTGTTTTTTTGCTATGGCCAAAACGACGCGTCGCGCATCTTCTGACGGCTTCAAATGGCTTAAATAAAGAATTTTTGGCCAAAAGCAAACAACCGCTTCGTGTACACAGCAACTTATAATCCCAGCACAGCGAATGCCACGCCCAGTGACCGCCCACCGACAACACTCCAAACAGCATAAGCAGAGCATTCGTATTTAAATTGTCCCCACATTTGCCTCCACATTTAAAATTCACGCATATTTATGAACGAAATCGCTCAAGGCTCCGTGTGTGTGGGTGTGCTTATGTGTGGGTGTGTGTGCGTGCGTCCCGTTACCTTTGACGTCATTTGCTTTGCAAACAACCACAACAGCAGCTCAGCTCAGCTCCGTTAGAAGCAGTCACTATGGTCTTGAATTACGTATACGACATGCTGCCAATGGCAATTTTTAACTAACCGAATTTAAAGCTGTTTGTTTGATAAGCAAATAGAGTGAAAAAATATAAATTTGTTAGGTATATAAACAAACCTAGGGCTAAAGAATGTTGCGCAAAGCTAGGAAAAATATTTATATGGCCTAAACCAGGCATCTTATAAGCTAGTTTTGTATATGGTATTCTACGACTTTAACATTTATGATAAAATCTTGTTCTATATATGCTTGCATAGTAGATCATATATATTCAAAATGCGCTTCCAAATTTGGTAATTATGAATTTGATCTTATTTTGTAAAAGGCAGTCTTAGCCCAGATAATTTTGCACATTTTTAGACAATATAAGAACAGTATATAGCGATTGCGCTTTTGCCTTCGCTAACAGTATAGAACTAAAAATTCCTCCATATCTTCTCTTCTGAGTAGCATGTCATTTGCCTTTTAATTTGGCAATTATTTTAGGCTTTAGTTACTCCCCACGCTCTTTCGCCACGCAGCTTACTGTCAATCAAAGAAATATGAAAGAGAATGAAAAAAAATAATGCCACTGCAAGGCCCCTGACCCAAAGGTCAAAGGCTATAGCAGCGCGCACAAATGCTTTTATAATAATCACAGCTCAGTCGGGTTAAGGTAAACAGAACTTTTGTTGTGGCAAACAATATGAATTTAATTAAAAACTGAGCATTTATTTGCAATTAAAATGAAAAATGCAATGATGAAAACAAAGCAAAAAAAAGGTGTTTTACTATAAATGAATTAAATTAGAAAAAATAAAGATATAAAAAGAAGTGAGCGAAGGGCGACAGATGGCAATTTTATTAAGTGTGTGTGTGTGTGTTTGTGGGGGAGAAAGCAGATTGCATGTACGTGTGCGAGAGTATGCGTGAAGCCTGACTACGAGTTTGTGTGTGAGCACACAAGTGTGTGTGCGTGCCCTTGGCATGCTACTTATGGATAGCACACTTTTACTTGGTGCGGCAAGTAATTGTCGACACCCTCGCCACATTTTTAGTGTTTCTATGAATATGCCGAGCAAAATTGCCAACGGCGTTTGTACGATTTCCCCTCCGTGGCTATTTTTAAACGATGACTGGCAAATGAAAGATAATAAACCAAAAACGCTAACAGTAAAAACCGAATTTTCAAATTTATAGACAAAATATCTTTATCTTTTAAACTATTTTCTTTCTTTTAATTTTAGAGATATTAGTTGTAAATAAGTTGTCAAATATAGCAAGAAAATAAGATATTTAAGAAATTTCCTTAAACTCTAAAACATTTAGTGCGAAACAAGTGATCTTTAAATCGTCGAATACAAATTGCTCTTGCTAAATATCCAAATATTAATCTTCATATATCAATATAATAATTTAGTTCCTGTTTAACATTTATATAAGATGGTAGACGGTTTCTAACAAATATAATGTTGAAATAAAAAATGGAATAAAACTATTAGTTCGTTTAAGATATTTTCAAGAAAGTATATCATTCAAGTTTTTTAAAAATAATTTGAGGTTGAGCTAAATTTAATGCAACTTTTTACATATTTAATACAAATCTTCACATATTTAAAAGCTACACAAGCAAACAATTTTGGGCATATCGACCCGGCACGTCTTGGTAATAAACAAGGATACTGACAAAAATTATCTGGCTCTGTCCGGGTATATTATACCCACGTACCAGAAACGTGATAGTGTTTGTCACATTTTAAAAATCATACTAAATATAATATAAGCATAAAAAATACATTTAGTGTTTGCGATGTTTGAAATTAAAAGTAATTGACTTTTTCTTGTTCCTTGTAGCTATAACCACAGCGCAAAATGCCGCCAAATACAAAATCGGAAACGGAGCCAGAACCGGCGCCTGTGTCAGGTGCTGAGCCGGCGGCCGACTTGGAGACGGCTAATCAGAAGCTGGAAGAAACGACACATCACTCCAAGTTTCGGGAACTGGAGCAGCAGGAGCAACAGGCTGCCGAGAGTCAAAGAATTGCACAAGTGGAAACAACATTAGCGCCAAAAACAACAACAGAGGCTGAGGGTGAGTCATATAGGACGCACAGCGTACCCTTACAGAATACTCAAATACCTTTAATCTATATAGAAGCTGCAACCACCTCCGTGCCGGTCATCAAAAAGATTGAGCATGCCGGCGAAGTGGTCACCGAGGCCATTGCTGAACGCACCGGGCTGCCGACTTGGGGCGTGGTCGCGATTATAATACTCGTATTCCTCGTCGTCTTTGGTATCATATTTTTCTGTGTGCGCAGATTCCTTAAGAAGCGAAGAACCAAAGATGGTAAGGGTAAGAAGGGTGTCGATATGAAATCGGTACAGTTATTGGGATCGGCATACAAAGAGAAAGTAAGTATCTGCAATGCCATCAAATCTTAGTAGTTATTGGGTTCTGGTATGCTATAGGTTCAGCCTGATATGGAGGAACTAACCGAAAATGCCGAAGAGGGCGACGAAGAGGACAAACAGAGCGAACAGAAGCTGGGGCGACTCAACTTTAAGGTAAGCTCCGAACATTTCAATCTCAGAAGCTAAAAAATTCTATTTGCAAATAGCCTGCAACACGCAATACTCTTAACTAACCCAACTTACCCAATACCAGATACAGTTAATGTCAATGCACTGTCGTTGGTGTTTATTTATTTATTATAAAGGAAACACCTGTCAAGTCCTGTAAAGTCAAATCGCGTCGAGAGTGCCAAAACTATGTACCTTATCTATAAAATAATTTGCCTAACTTAACTTTTTCACTTGCTCACAACATTTCTAGTATTGGCTAAATGTTTCATAAAATTTCATTTAGAAAATATTATAAATCTATTTATTAAAACTTTATTTAGATCAATTTGGCATACTTTTTTTTACAAAATTCTTGAAATATTTTTGTAAAACTTAAATTAACAAATATTTGTAATTCACTATATATTGAGAATGCTTTCAGTGAAATAATTTGATTTTTGTTACCGAAGAATTCAACAAATATATTTTCAATAATGCAAATATTGAGGCTTAGCACAGTTTAAAGCAACAAAATTATAAAGATTAATAAAGAGATTAAAGAAAGTATTTGAAATAATAGTGAATGCGACAGTAATGCAATTATAATTAAAAATCTATTGAAAACATGCACTAAAATAGAATGCCGCACACAAAGTCCATAACACATTAATATATCCTAAAATTCTATGTAAACTTTTAACTAATATCGTTTGTTTCGTCTCTTTCTTCTTTATGGGAACGAATACCGCATTTGCGGATATTATTCTATAATGGGTATATTGCAGCTTGAATACGATTTCAATTCGAACAGCTTGGCCGTGACCGTTATACAGGCCGAGGAGCTGCCCGCCCTGGACATGGGCGGTACCTCAGATCCCTATGTGAAGGTATATCTGCTGCCCGACAAGAAGAAGAAATTCGAGACAAAGGTGCATCGCAAAACGTTGAGTCCTGTCTTCAACGAAACGTTCACATTCAAGGTAGGTTTCCGTTGTTCGTTGAGGGATTGGAGCCAGAAGCTAGACATTGACCGTGAGTTCGCCTACAGAGTTTACCCTATGCCGATGCCATGAACAAGACGCTCGTATTTGCCATATTTGACTTTGATCGTTTCTCGAAACACGACCAAATCGGCGAAGTGAAGGTGCCGCTCTGTACCATTGACTTGGCGCAAACCATTGAGGAATGGCGTGATCTGATCAGCGTTGAGGGTGAAGGTGGACAGGTATGTAGAGATTGGCCCATGGCAGCTCTTGCAGTATATACATATCTATGTTTGACTGGGGGTAAGGGCGGTTTATTTCTCGATGATGTTTCCACTCTATATGTATATGTATTTAACAAACTAAATGTGCCTCTAAGTGTATATTATTTAATTTTTATTGATTTGATTTAACTTTGGATCAACCAACAACAACAACAACAAAAGCTGTTGCTTACAATTTTATTTTGATATTTGGGTTTGTTTGAGTTGTCCCACAGAACAAGCCACAAACTACAGAAAAACAGAAAACTCAAAGCGTGTGAATTTGTTGACTTATGTAATCTAGACATGCATACAGAGTATGAAGCTCTGAACTCCTGAAACTTTAGTCGAAATTGTGTGTTTTGTGTATATGTAATTCGCATTTCCATAAAGACCAAATACAAACAAAACATGCCAACTTGATATTTGTGTTCTTAAGTAATTCAATTCTCATTTGAATAATGTGTCGGCTCCAGTAAAGTATTTACCCCAACTCTCACTCTCTGTCCATAAGTACAACAGAAACAAATTACAACGACAACAACAAAGAACAACAAGAATAACATAAACAAAGAAGAAACAATTGACAGACAGCAAAAGTGCAAAACTTTTATTAAACTTTTACACACCCAGTTCAAAATGCAAAAATAAATAAAAGCCTAATTTAAAAAATATATATACTTATACATAAATGTCATATATAACAGTTGTAATGCTCCATTAAGCCCAATAACAAAACCAACAACAATAACAAAGACAACATGGAAAACAAGCTCCGGCAATTTTTGATCAACTTTCTTGGCAAAGTTGATGAAAGATTGCAAAAACTGAATTTGATTTAATTGCACATTTTTCTATCTAAGACTTTAAACTTTATGATTTTCTTAAAACGTTAACCAAACACAAAGTACAACTGAAAAATAAACTCTTCAATTTCTCTTTCTCCAATTCCCCCCTCAACAAATTGTTTTCAATACATACATATATATATTACAAAAAAAAACTTCTTGTTTTCTTGAACTTTTGTAGAAGGTAAATACAATGAAAAAATACTTAAAGTTTTAAAAAAAAATTACAAAAACCAAAAAAATTACAAATACAAACACTTTTGCATACTTGATTTGTTTAGTTTTTCTTTTCCCTATATAACTTGCTCTGGCTCTTTGTTCTGTCGCTCTTGTATACACTCCAACATTTCAATATATCAATATACTTACATAATTCTAATTGAATAAAAATTTCTATGCATCGAACTACACGCACACACACTGAATACTTGTCAACCCAACCTATTGTATTATATCCAAAATAATCAATATTATTCAATATCCAATAAGAATTTAAGAGAATTGCGCCTTGTTCCTAAACTATCTCTTGCTATGTCTGCATATTTTCTCGCATCATTAATATTGTAGTTGAATTTTTGTATTATTCTATCAAATTTTGTTCATACTCGTTTCGAATTTAAGAACTTGTTTAGCATTTCAAAATGCAAATAATTACACTGCAATATTATTTTGTTGAGAGAATTTGTGGCATAAGAATAATATAACGCAATCAGCATGGTCTAAAATACATTTATAAATTAGTATATATTAAATATATGCTTAACCTGCAGATTTTGCAAGGTTCTCAAAGAAATTTTTCAAAATTTCTATAGCACATATAGACATGCTGATAAACGAAATAAAAAAACGTAAACTTAAGACACAAAATTTCCACCCAACACCGCACACTTCCACCGTCTGCTAAATACACAAATTTTCCATTCTTTTTGCACTTTGATTGGAACTGTTTAAAGCCCCAAAAACTAAGCTCAACTAGCTAACTTGCATATAATTCTTAACGTAGCGATAAACTTGTGCACCCAACAAAAACTCACATATAAATTAAGTCATTTAAAATTGGTCCAATTAACTACTAAAATCAATGCAATACTAAGGCAAGCAATACAAATACTCTAACACACACTCACACGCACTAACACTCAGATACTTACACAACTCAACAAGCTCACAATAACAGAAAAACGATCTACTAATTGAAAATGCAAAAATTTCGCCTGCGATTGCAAAATATCAATTCGATAAGAAATAAAGTAAAGGGAATGAACAAAATTATTTCGGAGTGCCGAATATGTTATACACTTGCAGAGAAAATTTTTAATGTTTCTGTTTCTGTTTCCATGTCATGTTTATTAATACTGTACTTTATGCTAATCAATAAATAATACGATATTATATATAACAAATTATTAAAAAAATTATTATTATTATTAAAGTATGAAAAATAATCCAAATATGATCAGTCACACACATCAAAATATTTTAAATATTTATGTACTGTGTAAAGAACCAATAATTGGTTTATTTTGTTTCTAATAGGTTATCTGCAATGGTATAAAACAAAATGTATTATAAAACTTTTTTATAAACTATATAATAAGTAATTAGTTTAGCAACCGAAACATACATATAAATTTAACGTTCCAAGAAAAAGCCAGCTGCATGTTCTTGCTTACAAACTATACTCTTCCGACTATATACTCTATAAATACATTTTTACCACTAAGTATTAGTACTCGACACTTACACTTGACTACACCAAACTACAAACACACACATACACGCGAACAACTTGTACACAATCAAATTCGTTGAAGCAAAACATTTTCTTTTATTTTTAAATTTGCCAACTTATTGAAATTTTAATGGAACTGCAATTGAAAAATCTTTAATATGCTCTTCATTTTTCTCTTTAATTATTTTTGAACGTATCGCTAAAAATAACAAAACCAAAAACTTTAAAAAAATCTATACAATCGTCTCAAAATTCACCAAATTGAAAAATCAAATTGAAACGAAAAAAAAACAATATCAAAACTCTACTCTACTCGAACCAATTTGACTCATATCGATAACGACATCTGGAACTTTACTAAATTACCTGGAAACATGTAAGTATCGAAAGTCTCCCTGTGAGAAGATTCATAATTATCGTTATTTGCTTTGGTTGTTGTCCTCATAAATGTGTTCAAGTTATTTTCGTTGTGTTTGTGTTTCGTTCGTTTACAATTAAATACAAAAAATTAAAAAATAAAATCATTATTAAAATAATAGAACTTAAAAAATATGATTGTGAAAGTGTCAATAAATTTTGTTTTTATAAAGGAAACTGTAAAAACGCTTCTTTTGTCTTTTAATTGCCAGAAAAGTCTTGAGTTTTACAAAACTTTATCGCTGTCTCGCCCGATTATTGTAAAATGCAATTATATATCTATATATTTATGATTTGCAACTTGTTTGTGTGCTGTAATGTTTAAGCAGAGCTTCGATGACAGTCAGAAACAAATATTAAACAAATGAACAACAAATGTTTATTGACTATGATTTCTTTCATTTCTAATTTATTGCGCTTTGTGTTTTCGTATATTTATTTTATATTTTTTTTGTATATTCTGGTCAGCATAAACATAATTCACCCAACATTCGACATATAAGTCTTGAGACATTTTGAAAGCCCATGCAAAGCCAAAACTTTCAATTCAATAACTAAAATTCAAAATCAAATCTAAGTAGCGGTAAGTGACTACTCAAAAACTCTTTCTCTCTCTTTCTGTTCCTCTCTCTCACTCTGTTACTATATTACGCTCGCTCGCTCGCTCGCTCTCTATATAAACTAATTTATTTTAATAACTACTCAAAGAACACACGTTTTATATAGTAAGAACTTAGTTTAAAACAATTCTATAAAATCCCAGGTTAGTTTGTACAAATTGCTGGCTTTGGAGAAGTATATTAAGCAATTGGCATACAATTAGTGTATAAAAGAAGATGGCTGAATCCAAAAAGAAATCGAAAACTGAAACTTAAACTGAAACTAAAACTTAAACCCAAACAAATGCAAGTGGTTCCAACCAACCCAGGGCTTATACATATTATTAAAGTACAATACTTAGATAATACTAGCGAAATTCATGTGCAACTTTTTTCAATTGTAATATATAACTTATTACTATGTAATGCCTTTCATGTACATATACATAACTAATAGCTCGTACTCCACAATCTCTCTCTCTCTCTCTTTCAACTTTTTTGATTTCCTAACTACTAAGTAATTTTTGAGGCCACGAGCCCACATAGCTATCCAAAGAACTTAGCCAAACTGTACATATAATACGAATCGGCTGTCTTTAATCTCAAAACTCTCTCTCAACTCACATATTCATTTTGCTTCCATTTAATATAAAAATCAAAAATTATATCCGTTTTGCTTTTTGTGCCGTTGGTTTTGAGCTGGGTGACAAAATATATATGAGTAACAGTTCGAAAACAGTTTGTCGTTAAACACTGTGACCTGAACCTGTTGTGAACAGTAAGTTTATGTCTTCGAACAATAAGAAACAACAACTATCTACAATAAACCTCCATATACAACCCCGTTAAACAACAACAACAACAAACAAACAACACGCAAACAAAAGTAAATAAGTTTGTTTTGTTTGTTTAGGTTTAGTTATTAATCAATTTTCAGTTCCACTCACATTATATATACATCAAATATATATATAAATATAATTATATATATACACACTTTACCAAATCGAAGCTCTAAGACGTGCAGTAAATGTGTTTCCATGTACTTATTTGTGGCGTTTTCGTTTCGTGTGTCAATATTTAACTATAAATAAAGTTAATGTAACTATTGTTAAAATATACAAAAAAAAAGTATACTCCGTACTTCGTACTAAACAATCCACCCACCCGCCCCCTTAATATTTGAGTTTCTCTTTATTTCATGTGTATTCAGTGAAAATAACTTACTATTTATCTTGTGTATCCTTGTTTGTTATCTTATATCGTAAAATATTTATTGTATTGTACTCAATTGATATTGGGCCAAGATCTTAAGGCTGATTCTCCACCAGATTTAATAAATTCTTCCCTAGCGCTTTCAAACTTGACCTTTGATTGTCACCGAAAATTTAAATTAAATTTGAATAGTCAACTCAGGCTTTGACTTAATGATTTCCATATATAATAGTTTGATTTCCGTATCATATTAATAGTAAGATTACAAAAAATGTTGTTTGAACAGTTTATTATTAGTTCCGAAGACATTCTGCATTCGAACATATCGTTCACTTCTTTTAAAGAGTAATCTCGCAGTCTATAAGATTTCTAAAGCAAACTCTGGAGAAAAAAATGTTAGACTCTTCATATAAAAATAAATAATAAAAAAATATTATAAGAGCTGTAAAGCCTTAACCATGCCTCGACCGATTGAAACTTATTATGACTAGTTACTATATATGTACTCATATACAAATCTTATTCAATGTACCTTTTTAGACTTTATGTAAAGTGTTCAATGTTGTAAACCCATATTCTAGTGTTAACTTATGTACTCATCCAATGAAAATGTTTTCTTAACTTTCCATTAAATTACCACAGGAAAAGCTTGGTGACATTTGCTTCTCGCTGCGATATGTGCCGACTGCCGGAAAGCTTACGGTTGTCATTCTGGAGGCCAAGAACCTGAAGAAAATGGACGTTGGTGGATTGTCTGGTAATAAAGCGTGCTACCAAAGCGTTGCCAAACGGCGAGCCACGATTCCACACTTGAGTCGGAGCCGTGTTGCAGTTTTGGCAACGCAACCGTGTCTATTTTATGTGCATACTCGTATTAACCCAAGTGTATTTGATTTTTGTATTGCTTCGTTTATGATTTGATTAAAAACTTTAATACTTTTTATTTTCTTGCTAAGATCAAAGGAGAAATGCAAACGCCAAGGCAACGTTTGCAGAGAGCAAAATATTCAATTTTATTCCCAATTACTTTTGTCAATTCGCAACTTTCGATTTTTCAACTAACTTAGCGCAAATTTTCGACTTGCATATTTTTTAAAACTATTCTCTCTTAAGTAATACTGCGTACGCTAAAAACCAAATGATATCATTTAATACCAATCCATGGATATATTTTCGTCTGGCAACGTTTCCATCACGAAATTGTGCACAGTTTTTTTAAACTTATGCCTGGCAAAAAGCAAAATTCTAACGGCTCTGGCTCAAATTAGCGGTACATTTAAATTCGCTTGCTTCTAGCTTCACTTTTGCATGTATCTAATTCTACTATTTACATTATTCAAATTCGAACACTCGCATTAAATATTTCGGTCCTCCAGGTGGAGAGCCAAATGCAAAACGTTGCCGCTAAATATATCCAAAAAAAACAACAAAAAACCAAAAAAAACACCCCCAAAGGGTAATCAAGTTCTTCTAGGCTTTTACAAACAACAGAACATTTTCAAGTATGTTTTTGAGAAGCAATTGACATTCTATCCATGCTCTAATGATATTCGATCTAAAATTCTGATGATGGACTATTTGTGTTTTAACTGTAACTATTTTTTCGTATCTTATGATTTATTTGTTGTGTGCCTTGAGTTTCAAGAGTTACCATGTTCTAAAGTACTTGTTAACTAAATACCTTAATATATTTGATTTAACAATTTCCAACAATTCTTTTCAAGGGCAAGCAAACGAAAGTGGAAACCCTCTTCGATAATTATCGATGACCGATACGCGTATCGTATCGATCTATCTTTTGATGAGCTCTTTGTAACCCTTGCGATTTTCCATATGTTGATAACGTGTTAATATGATGAAACCTTAAATGCTAATTGATGAGCATATAAGACTTTATTTACTACATTTTCAAAAGCTATATCCCCCATGGGGATTGGCTTGTTTTTTAACCAAGTTTCTGCTTTCGTTTGTTCAGATTTAATAATCGTTGTTTTCATTTATTGAAGTACAATTTGTTAAATATCTTATAACCAACAATATATATATAATTAATCAAAGTACCGTTTTATGTACCGTTTTTCTTTATATGTGTGTTTAAAACTGCCAAAAACTACTCAAAAAAATAACCAAAAAAAAATTCAAAAGCTAAACAAAAATCTCCTCATCAACTTCAAAGTTTTTACTTTATTATTATAAAAGAAAATGTTTTCTTTTTCTTTCTTTCAATTTTTTCTATTTTATAGATCCATATGTGAAAATTGCAATCATGCAAAATGGCAAACGTTTGAAAAAGAAGAAGACAAGTATCAAAAAATGCACCCTCAACCCTTACTATAATGAGTCGTTCTCATTTGAAGTACCATTTGAACAAATACAAGTATGCGAGAATGTATTATACTATCCTATAAAACCACTACTACTACTACTACTACTACTACCTAACTATACATACTACTACTACTACTACTACTACTACTACTACTTACTATCTACTGCCAACTGTAACTAAAGCTGTCCCTTCTGAACTATCAACCAAACCAAAACATACTCTAAACAAGTTTGAGTAACAACCCGCCTCCCAAAAAACACATTAGCCTTTTCCGTGCAATTGTTGTTGTTTATATAACTCTAATCTATATATATATATTTATATATACATATATACACATATTGTATATTACATGTGTTGAATACTCGTATTCTTATTCCAATAAAAAAAAAATTAAAATAAACAACAATACCACATTTACTCAAAACAAATTTAAAAAGAATTAAACGGATAGCCTAAAAATTTCGTATTGCCCGAAAAATTCCAAACTACCCCAACTACTTGATTAATTAACTGAATTGTTATAGTATGTGTGCCCCTTAAAAATTTAACCGAAACGTATTCAATGTTCAATGTTGTATTTAACTTAAAAACTTAAAAAAAAAATCTCAACCACTATTTGCTTTATGTTTTGTGTTTATATAATATATACTTTGCTCAACGACTGCCACGCCTACATGCCGGCTGTAAATAATGAAAATATGCTGAGCGCAGTTCGTTGTTGCGAAAGTCAATCTTTCCCTGATTTGCTTTATGTAGTTGATTGAGAAACGAAAAAACAAAAAAAATTTTTTATGTTTGTGCTTAGCTCAACTGATTTGGTTTTCAAATATATATATATATGTTTTATATGTTCGATATTGATTTTGACACAGACAACGACAACTTGTAGGTTAGGTCTGTTCCGCTTCGTAGTAACAACTACAGACGCTCAAAGAAAACGATTGAGAGACACTCCAAAACACACACAGTTTTCCCGTAGTATAACATGCAGAGAGAGCAAGCAGTAGTGCCGCTGGCTCTCTTTAATACACCGCGTGTACTCATAAAGCAGTTCGCCAAGCAGTGCACGTCCATGAATATAGAATGGAGAAATTCGATAATTGATAAGATAATTGAAAAAAAAAAATATATATACACAGTCACTCTTTACTACAAAACTACAAACTTAAAAACTACCTACTACTCTTTCCATAATACAAACTATCGCAAACTCTCGTCAGCGGCGTCAATAATGCACCACAATATGGGTACATTATTTTGACACTGTCTTCTGATTTGAATATCGAATAAACCAGTCGCACCACCACCACCACTAAACTACAGTACTACAAAACAAGAAATACAGTAAAAGTTTAAATATATGTAAGCAAAGAACAAGAACAAAACACAAGCCCAGCCAGCACAGAGAAGTATAGCGTATCAACATGAATACTTTTAACAAAATACATATAGTACATTAAAAACAAAGTCGTGTACCATAACATAAAAGACTGCTGGTTACGTGCGCTAGTCCGAGACCTGCCCCCCAAAACCCTACCTAAAAAACAAGTAGAAACGCATACTTTTGTATTCCGAACAAAGAAAATAAGAATATATGAACGACAAATGGGATTGAATATTATACATTTTCGTTTACACGTATTTAATGAACATTTTTCTTTTTGCTTCAGCTTAAATGTTGACAAATAAAAAGCATAATATATGTATATAAAAAAGTAATCTGTTCATTAGCCCAGGTTAAGAGAAGTGATATATATATATCTGTACATTTCTATATAAACTCATACCACCAGCAAAAAGGGAAAACTCATACGCTTTTCACTCCAACAAACTTACAACATTTTTATTTATGTATCATAACATTTTATATTTGTTTTAAAGCTTAGTCAAAATGCATGCAATGCTTGTTCAAATAAAACAAAAATCCACAACAAAAAAAAAAGAACAAAAAAACAAAAAGAAAACATCTAACACAACTTTATGTCATTCACTTTAGATTTGTATTTAATGGCGCTTTGTGTAATGCTTGAAAATATGTCGCCCACCTTTAGATAAACTTTGATAAGCTTGTGTTTAACTTTGATGGGAGTATCTCCTAAAAATTATACATACCATAAAAAAACATGAAATCCTGCTGAAGGAACTTCAAACAATCTCGAATCTGTGAAGGCTACAGCGGCAATCTGCTTTCCCAAGCAAAACTCTTCTTATCTTAACTGCACCATGTTCTTGACGAGCACCCAAAACCAAAATAGCATTCTATCAAAATTGTAGTTCAACATTTAGTATCAACTACGCCTATGTAATATGCTTTCCAATACAGAACTTGTAGTGTCTGCCTGTAACCAGTAACAGTTTCCCCCCTCAAAACCCACAAACAGAACACATATATCTCAAAATAAAAACCAAAAGTTCTTCAACTTAAAAGTTCTATGCTCAACGCGTAGCAGTCCCAAAAAAAACCAAAAAAAGAAAACAAAAAAAGACCGTTTAGATTATGATATAACCAAGCATCCGCTAATTAACGCTTTGTTTTTTGCTATTGCAACCGATTGGGAAAACCTTTAGAAAATCTGTCTTGTTGTTACCGTTGTGGACTACGATCGTATTGGCACATCTGAGCCCATTGGACGCTGTATACTTGGCTGCATGGGTACTGGCACCGAGCTCCGCCATTGGTCCGATATGTTGGCCTCGCCTCGTCGACCCATAGCACAATGGCACACTCTGAAGGACCCCGAGGAAACCGATGAGATACTTAAGAATATGAAGTAAACGCTACATGGCTGACAAATACAGGTTGGTCCCACCTCAGGATCGTTCAATACAGATATTATATATTTCATTATATTTCTATTCTTGTTTAGAATAAACAGCACACCTTAGTATCAAGCGTATGCATTAGACGTACTAGTGCATACATATATGGAAGAAGGAAACCAAAGAGAACTCAAGCGAACCGTCAACATTGTAATCGTATGGATCATCAGCTACTATTGATCTTCAAGAACCTCAACAGCCCAAAAACAACAACAATCAATTCAAATATCGTAGTTATTGCAAATTGTTCTAATCGTGCAGTTCATCAACAACAAATCATATTAGGAAACCCAAAAGTAACATACCATCCGATTTAAATGAGATCTAGAGTTTTAAGTTTAATTCAAAAGATTTTAATATTTATAAACAAAAGCAATTTTTTGTCCAATCTGCGCCTGCAAAATAAAATGAAAGCTTCTCGAATTGGATTAATACAATTTATTTCAACTTAACGCAAACATTTATTCATTTTCAAGCTTAGAACATATTTGTTGTCATTAAAATAAATGAAGAAAACAAAACATAGTTAAATGAAAGACAATTCAAATCTACGGTATGTTAAAAATTGAAGTCAAAAAGTCTATATACTCAATATACGCATACATTTATTTAACGGTGAAAAAACAAACTAAATCATCATTTAAAAACGTTAAGTTAAAAAACATTTTAAATTAGTCAAGCATAAAAATAAACATTTTATTACCGGTTTTTTTTTAATTATATAAAAAAAAACTGTTGAAAATTTATTAGACATAATGAAATCTAATAATTACAAGAAAACAAAAGATGAAAAAACTGTTATGTAAATTATTTATTATATTTAATTATTGAGCATTATGTATTACTATATAACTGTGTAAGTATCTAAACATCAACATATATGAGAGTACGTGACAGACATATGAAAAAAGGAAAGTAAATCTAAAAACAGGAAGAAAGGAAAGTAAAATTAAAAAAAACACACAAAATCCAAAAACTAAATATATATTATATTGCGAGTATATATATATATAAATATATATATATATATACAAAGATTATATATATATACATATATATATATATATATACCAAATTATGTATAACCTTTGCATAGACTAATGTTATGTATACACAACGCTGAGGTTTGGCAAATCGGCGAATCAAGCAAACAAAGTCAGACGAATAAGTAGACAAAAAACATCAAAAACATAAAAAGCAAATAACAAAAGTTTAACTTTAAAGCGTGATTTCAATGGAATATATCATCAGTTTAAACCTTAAAATACTTAACTTATGTATATCGTGCATTTGACATTATTAGCTTATCTAACCGATCTTAGTTTA
Source organism: Drosophila robusta (assembly GCA_035043565.1). Lineage (NCBI taxonomy): Eukaryota > Metazoa > Arthropoda > Insecta > Diptera > Drosophilidae > Drosophila > Drosophila robusta. The sequence continues at coordinate 826,808 of JAWNMW010000583.1, read as the reverse complement.
TCTCTGTTTTCTTCCTGAATTTAAATTGTATTCAATAATAATTTTCATGAGTTGCTTCTGCCTTATATCGATCTCTTAAGGTTTCTACTAACTCTCAACTCTTTCGTATTCGTTACTCATAATTAATAATTTGGAAAAGCATATTAGGGCATAATGAAAATATACATGCATACTAACTAAATGATTATTATTATGACAAAAACCACAAAAAAAAAGAAAAGAAAAAACAATGTTAAAACAAGAAATATTAAGAACAATAATAGTTATTACTATTTATATTATATTCAAGTATATATATATATATATACATATATATAAATATATACATGAAATCTAAACAATATACATTTATATATAAACTTCTATGATGTTGTGCGGCCTGTGCACAAACCTACTAAATTGGTATTTTCAATGAACTGGCAAAGAAAAGAAAAGAAAAACTAATAAAAACTGCAATCTTTAACATGCTACATACAATTATATATTGAAAGCATTCCAGAGAGAGCGGGCCATGATTATTATTGATTATTTCCATATTGCAAGTAAAATTAACTATTAAATTAGATGTTTTTGTCCTGTAAAAAATATTTAAAAACGTATATAAAAATTATAATAATTATATGTAATAATTATAATGCGTAGCTAGGGATCTACAACGTCCCGTACACAGTTTGTAGTTATGTTCACCAAGGCAAAAACTATAAAAGAACACACATACAAATACAATGCAAACTGAATATACCAAGAAAATATTTATGTAATATAATTCATCTAAATTACAAAAACTAAAATAAACATCAAGTGCGATAAAAATCCAAGACAGGCAGACAATTTCTACAATAAATTACGAATATTGTTCAATAAAACCCAAAGAAAAATAACACTTTGCTTTTCCAAATATTTACTGTAAATTATCAAAACCAAACAAAGACAAAGATCTAACCACAACAACAGCAACAACAAAACAAAGAACATACTATAAATATATATATATGAAATACTTGCATATTAAACAAATTATATGAAATTATATAATATGATGTTGATTATTGATTTAAACTGATGAATGAATAAAAACAAGCTATACATATATACATATACATATATAATGCATATATGTATATATATATATCGATATACATATATAAATATTACCAACAAAAAATAAATTCGTTTGCGTTTTTCTTCAGTTTGGTATATTTATTTCGACACGAATTCCGCTGTCCCTAATATTTGTAACGACAGTGTAATTCACCTTACATGTATATACTCACACACCCACACACACACACACGCATACACATACTACACACGCACACAAAGCCACTCATGAACTGACCAAAGCAAAAGTCGTACACTTCAGCATGTATGTATAAATATACATGGATGTACTATATAATTACCGTTAGACATACAAAGTGTATGTACCTGTATTATTTTGAAACGTTCTCAATGTAAGCAGCGGTAAAAACGCAGCGCAGAAGCCATCACGAAAAGCACAAATCAGTAGTTGAAATAAAAAAAACAACAAGAAAATCGAAAACAAAAAAAATATAACAAGTATTAATAATAATAGTTAAAACTTAAATGAAAAATACAAACGGAAAATACCAAAAGCTGTAGATGTCCATGTATTTTTATTTTTAGATATTTATGTATGCAATTTATATATTCGATAAATCAGGCATAAATGCATTTAGCAACACCATACGAAAACGATTAATGACAGAACTATAAACGATACTATATAGAGCGCACCTGAGAGGGACTGGATGGACAGTTAGCTCTGGCAGAGATAATTGCACTTATATGCGTGTATGTGTTAGGCAAAAAATGTAATAATGACAAATACAGCAACAGCAGCGACAAGAAATATATAAGTAAAATAGGTAAACCAAAATATAGGGCAATGTTTGATGTTGAAATATATAAGTTAAAGGCCACATAGCGTGCGCGATTATTTGCAAATACATAAGGGATATACATACATAGCAAACGTACATATTTACATAAATACATACATACCAGGCAAACAATTTGCTGCAAAGAGCTGCAAAATCATTTTATATACCAAGCAGAATAACAGTAAAACGCAGATTTATACATAATCAGTACAGCACCGCATAGTATGAAAAATAACCATACGATATATAAATAATACATAAATAAGCATACATACTTACCTATGCGTACATACACTTACATAGGTCACTGTTCGAGGAATTCCATTAATGTGGTCCGTTATTGGGCATCTCCATTAGTTTACACATTTTAAATGTTTGCCGTTATTTCCTGTAACGGCGATCGAAACCCGAATGCAACTGGCAACACATTCTCACCACACTCTCCAAAATGAAACTCACCACATCATTAAGCTCTTTTCGGAGTTTTGTTGTTTATAATAAACTGTTTATAGCTGTTTTCGAATTTTAAATAAATTATATTTACTATATGAAATAAATAAAAAGAACAACAAAAAAAGCGTATATAATAGTATACATAATACATACGAGTATATGTTTTAAAAGCTCTTACCAACTTAATTGCAAACTGAATAACTGCAAAACGAAAACGATTGAATTATATTATTAAATAAACTGCATACTACATTATATACATATATATATATGATGCAACTGTATTGCAAGCAACAAGTGTATAATTTTATTTCAAACCAAAAACAGAAATACAAAGAATTTAAAAGAATATAGTGACAGATCTGTGCGGATCTCCATCCGCACACCCTGAACAACGGCGTCTGTAGATATATTAAACAACAAACACACTGATGTGAAGACACAAATGAAATGACATGAAATGATGAACGTTTATAAAGAATAAACAAATGTTTGAAACTATTAAAACTACTTTTCATTTAGTTTTATTTCGCCAAGTAAAGGGAAAGACCTAACCTAACTCCCCATCAGGCAACTAATATTGAGAATGGATCTATCTTCGATAAAACATTTTTAGCGCAGAAACATCTTTATCGACATTCGCAATCAAATCGTTTTTTAATAAATATTCTATAGCGAAAACCGTCTCAAGGGCAAGTGGAGATTTTTTTACGTTATCCGAAGCGTTCGCAATCTAGGAATCTTATGAACAATACGTCTTATATTAGGGTCAAAATTTATATTTATTTAAATTAGTTTGTTTTATACCAACTATCAAAATTTTTAACTTATTCATTTATATATATATTATATATCATTTATATATTAAATGTATATTATATACTATATTGTTTATATTTGAAAACATAATAAAAAACTTTAAGGCTAATTCACTTTATTGGAACTTTGTGTAATTTATTTAGGAGTTTAAGTTTTATATATTTAATTGAAATGGATTATATACTTTCATTGACACTCGATATGTCCACTATTGATAATTAAGAAATAAACTAAATATGCATAAGGTAAACTGGAATCGATCGATAGATTCAGCAGAATTTCGTTAATTCCTGTGCCAAGGCGCCAACTATTTCCACAATTAAATTGAGAATACGATCAAAGTTGGCTTTTTGCGGATTCATTTGACAGAACCGAGTTCTGTGAGATATATTTACAAAACAATTCAAGTGAATTGGAACAACGATGGAGCAACAATCAATCAAACACGTCGCCACAGCTCGCATATTGCTGCTCGGAAATGCAGGTGCGTACGGATGGACGTTAGCCTTGTAGTTGTTCGGTAACCAAATCTAATCTCCGCAGGCGTTGGTAAGTCGCGGCTGACGGATCTGCTGGCCAGGAGCGTGGACACGCCCACGCCCTCCACGCGGAGCGTCGGCGACGTCTGGTGGAACGTGCAGGTGCGTCTGCACGAGTACCCCAGCAGCACGGGAATGCCGCCGACGCCGGAGTGGACATCGTCCTCGTCGCCCAGCTCATCCTCGCACAGTTTGGAGCGGCTGGGCTCGTTTGAGATGTTTTCACGCAGAGCGCCAGCCGCGTGCGAGATGATTCCATATTTTGTCGAATTTTACGATTTAAAAAGCTCACTGCGAATGCCGCGCGAGCACCGAAATCGTCTGTTACGGAACATTGATGGCATTATATTGGTGTACGATCTTTTAGATATGAGCACACAGGATAACTTGCATGACTTGCTGTACCAGCCGCTGCGCCAGATCTGTCGGCAGCGCCACAAACGGCTGCGGCCCATCTTAAAGCGTCGCCATGTGCCCATCCTGGTGGTGGGCACCAAATTGGACCTGTTAAAGAAGCGCCGGCTGCGCCGCTCGGGCGGCATTGCCGACCAGCTGAACGCGGAGGAGATATTACTTAACTGCCTCGACCCAGAGAGCTTGGGCGAAAAGACACGCAACGGAGCCAAGCTGCGAACGTTTCTCAACAACGCCGTCGACTTCAAGCAATGCTTTCCATCAAGACGCTGCTGAATCCACATGCTCTTATCTCTGTATATTTTGTACATTTTGCTTTTTTAGTTTCAATAAGGTGTATTTATTTCTTTAGATCTTTGTCTTGTTGCCCCAACGTTAGCCGGGTGGCCACTGCATCTGGCGGCCGCCCAAGAAGTGCAAGTGCAAATGGTACACAGACTGGGCGCCGTGCTTGCCATTATTGATCACCACGCGGTAGCCCTGCTCCAGGCCCAACTCCTTGGCCACTTTGCGCCCCACCAGCATCAGATGGCCCAGGAGCTCGGCGTCGCCCTCCTCGGCCAGCGAAAGCTGCGCAATTGGCTTGCGCGGTATTACCAGAAAATGTGTGGGCGCCTGGGGCGCAACATCGTTAAACGCCACACACTGTAAATAAAAAAAATATATATAAGATAACAGCTTAATTGATAAAGCGCCCTTTGCACCTACTTTGTCGTCTTCGTAGATAAATTTGCAAGGAATCTCCTTGCGTAGAATCTTGCCGAAAATAGTGTCTTCGGATGCTGCTGCGCTCTGCGCCTTCTCTACCTCGTTTGCCATTCTGGCGCAGGTAGTTGCAATGCTGCGATAACTGCAAAACACCAAATAAATCAGTTTTTCAAAAATGCACAAAATGAACTCATTTACATGCGCCCTACGCACTTACCGTAAAAAGCCTGCTAAATTCCGGCCGGCCGACACGAACATTGGAATATGTGCTGCCAACTGGTGTACAGAAGCCATTATTCAACGAGAGTTACCGAAAGTACAAGGTTGCTTCGATGCGACGATCTACTAGAGTTGTACACCGTTGTTCAATTTACAGAATAGTTCCGTCGTTCAATTATTATTAAACGAACGAATCGTTCAGTTAGTTTATTTATTCGTTCCTTTGAGTTCCAATATCGTTTAATACGGTTAAAGTATAGATATTACATCAGTTAGTTTATTGATTAGTGGTATAAAAAGAACTTTTTCTGTTCTATTAACCACGTATATTCAAAGTTTGCGCCAACAACAATGACAATATACATAAAAAAAAGAACAAAACAACCTTTTACGAACTAAGAACGAACGATGTAAAGTGAGTAGATCAATTGAACTTATTCCGAACAATTCGACACAACTCTACCAATTACGTCATAAATAGTGATACGAGTGAAATACGTATTGTGTAGCCGAAATTGAAATTGCAAATGAAATTGCCTACCTATATTTTTAAAAAATTCATTGCCGATGAAGTTAAATATATTATTTAAACGCTAAGATAATTTTGCGAGGTGCTGCCAACTTGTGTTAAGTTCTTATACTTTCTGGATTTTCTAAACGGTCACACCGCCTACCTTCGGCATTGGTCATCTGAAAAGCGAGTATAAAACAACAAACATATAAAGGCCTAGTTTATATTTTGCATTTAACAGTTTTAAAAAGAACCTCGATTACTGGTGATGTCAGAGCTGCGCTCAAAAGTTATCACTCTCTACAAACACGTAAGTATGCGCCATTGTTGCATTCGCCAGCCGGAGTCACGTGCATCTGCACTGCACCAGCAGCAGAATGTGTGAAACGTGGTGGTGGCAAGTGAAGGGGGATTACGGAAGTCATGTTGCGTAAATTCCATTACAGTTGCAATACCTGGGACGCGACTATCCCGGTCTGAATGGACCGCAAAAGTTTCGTCAGCAAATCCACGATGCGTTCATAAAGAACAAGGATGAGCGCGATCCGAAGAAGATCGTCGCTCTGCTGGCACAGGGACGATACCTCGCCAAGGAGGTGGAGGCGTTGTACTCGCTAAAAAAGTACCGCACCGTTAAGCAGCGTTACAGCTACAACGACTAAGGCGGAAATGCAAACTGAAGGACTGAACCAGAACGGAAGAATATGATACATGCGATGATTTTGTTTTTCTTTCTTTTATTTTGCGTTTATGAAAACAAAACCAAATGTATTCACACACACACACACACTCAGACAGAAAGCACCACATATATGCGAACATTAATTGTTATTTTCGAATGTCTTGTCAATGTTTAACTTTAAGTTATTGTTGAATAAAAGAGCAACAGTCATTGAATAAGCAAACCAAACACACACACAAACATATCTGCATATAAGACAATTTTTTGACCTTGAGTTGTCGTGGAGGCTTGACAGGTGCCGTTGGTTATGCGTCGTTGTTGGTGTTTATGAAGAGATCACTGGCGATAAAAACCATTGGAGACGTCTGCCAAATTATAGCCACGGGGTGATGGTTGCCCTGAATGCGTTTCTCGACGGCGCCTGAACTTTGCTATTGACAATATTGCGTATTTAAATTCGCGTCTATGTTGTCTGTGTCCATGTATTGGTGATAAACAATTCCGACGCCGCTGTCGCTGCCAGCGAATTGAGCTTTTTTAAACACTCGCCGCGGGTATGGAAACTTTGTGAGACTGTTTGCAACATGTTTACACAGTAGCTCAATATTACTCAATGGTTGTCTCTCAATGTCAATGTCCATCAAGTAATAAACAACGAGTCCAATTCGCCAACCCGATCTTTTATTACCGTTATGTATTATAGCTTCCACATTCAAGGTTATTTTGCAATCGCAAATTGAAGTAAATTTAAGGAAGTTTTATGATAGGATATAACAGCTCCGGCTGCATAATTGAGAATTCTCAAAAAGATATTCTACTTAAAAATAAACAACAAATTAAAACGAAGGAAGTTTAATACATTCATATAAAAATTAAATATAAAATTTTCCAGTGATATTCAAACCCAAAACTACAGAAATTCAAAATATGAATTTTCGTGTTATTCAGATTGTAATCAAAAAATATATATTTTATATGTAATGTGGGGCATTGGCTAACTTATCTATTGAGATTTCCAAAAATGATCTACAACACAAAATAGCAACTGCAAGGTATACAGGCTTCGGTGTGACGAATATGACGAGAGTTGATTTTTCGTGCTTTGCTGCTGTAAACGTTAAAGCTTTCGCGAAATTGAAAGGGCGGGCGATGCAATCTCAACGTTCGTTGATGATCGTGGAATGTTGCTATAAAATACTTTTATCACGTCACTCACGTACAGCCCAGCTGATAAGGAGGGTTCATTGAAGCCAATTAAAAATAGGAGGAGGCACAATATTAAAAGGCTCATCAAAACAGGGAAGACATTTATAAACAATAAATATTTTGTTTTCACACAATAACTGCTTATTAACTACTATATCATATAGGAGCATAAAGTCGTTCAGAATTAGCAAGTTTCGTTAATATATCAATTAAAAATCGTATTTTCGAAAATATTTCTTTTTCTAAATTTAGAAATGCAAAAATTAATAAAAATTTTGACATGTAAAGCTCTCGGATCCATAGCTCCCGTATTTCAAACGACCATAACTTTGTCAAAACTCAACCGATTTTCACGTCTGATGACATTTTGGTAATGGTTTATAGTCTAGATTTATTCTGCATTTAAAATATATGCATTATTGAAAATAAATTTTTTTCGAATTTTTTGGGGAAAAAAGCATGTACCCCCCCCTTACTCATTTTGGAAAAAATTTTTTTTCAAAATTTAGAATCCGGAATTTTTATTTTTAATCGATTGTGGTGGTCACAATTAGTATAAAAAACAACATTAAAACCGATTCTGGGGGGTCAAATTTTTTGTCAAAAATCACGCAAAAATTGACAAAAATTTTAACAAGTAAAGCTCTCGGATCCATAGCTCCCATATTTCAAACGCCCATAACTTTGTCAAAACTAAACCGATTTTCATGGTTGATGGCATTTTTTTCGTGGTTTATCGTCTAGATTGATTCTGCATTTAACATATATGCATTATTGAAAATAAATTTTTTTCGAATTTTTTGGGGAAAAAAGCATGTACCCCCCCTTACTCATTTTGGAAAAAATTTTTTTTTCAAAATTTAGAATCCGGAATTTCTATTTTTAATCGATTGTGGTGGTCACAATTAGCATAAAAAACAACATTAAAACCGATTCTGAGGGGGTCAAATTTTTTGTCAAAAATCATGCAAAAATTTACAAAAATTTTGACATGTAAAGCCCTCGGATCCATAGCTCCCATATTTCAAACGCCCATAACTTTGTCAAAACTGAACCGATTTTCATGGTTGATGGCATTTTTTTCATGGTTTGTTGTCTATCATGTACGTGTCGTAGCCGTGGAAATTTTTTCTATGATGTTTGGGGGAGCTTTCCAGTAGTACGTATTCCAAATCTGGAGCCTCTTAGCTCTTTTACGACTTTTTAAGGCGGTGGCGCTGGGGGGGGGGGGCGTTCTAGTGTGCATGGCCGGAATATCAAGGTCGACTCGGCTGTTGATGCTGATCAGTAATACATATTATACAGTCGGAGATGCCTTCTATGCGTTACACATTTTGTGAGAAAATTACAACACATATTGGATTACCAAATACTCAGAAAATTGACCAAATAGACAATAGAATAGAATTTGTTGCCTGTTAAATACATTTCTATAACAACAAAATGCAATTCAACTGCTAAGTACACGAAAATTAATTGTAAACAAATTTTACATATTTTTTGTTTGTACATATAATTATTTTAATGACAAATATTTCAAATATTTGAATAATTTTTAGTTTCAAGCTATAATTAACGATAAACGATTTAGCCATAGCATTTATTTACTTTTTACCCTGTACATATTGATAATGGGTATAATGATATTGTGCTAAGGTGTGTATAGTAAGCGGACGGAATTATCTTGATACTATATATTGATCTTGATCAGCACCGATTGACGTTTCAATTGCGATCTGAAATTTGAAATATATATATATTCCTATACTTTATATCGCACGCAGAACAAATTTTTATATTTCCTATAAATCCGCTCAATTCATTGACATAAAAATTAAAATTTATGTATTTGAATATTGATGAGGTTTTCTGAATATACATAACTTTGAAATCTTTGATATACATAATCATACTTAAATCAGGAATATTTCATTAATAGCCCACTTCGCCACAAAATTAAAAAATAAAATGATTAAAATGCCATAGCCTTGCGCCTTGGCATTTACACACCTTGTAAAAGTTAATTTTAAACACAACCAAACACCTGTATCAAATCTAATTATAAATTAATTAAGCTAATTCGGTACAGGAAGACTGAGACGGGACAAATTGCATTAAGTTTTAAAACAGTCAAAGTCAATGTACCGTAATGAAACAAAAATTTGCATATTTAATATTACTATAAACAACATACAACGGGCATAATGGTAACCCCTTCCCCTCGCTCACTGTACTGCTTATTTTGGGTGGGAACTGATTTGAGATCTTTTTTAATATCAAAGTGGCAATTCAGTTGTGGTTTCATTTGGACACTTGTACATGTTGTTGAGGCGAGCTACATCAGCTTCACTCATACCATGTCTTTGACCCATTCTTGCACCATTCAATGGTTTCCGGGGTTCAATTGTTGCCGTTCCATTCGCCTTTGCGAAGGCAGACTTGGGGTAGTGCATAACGCTGCCATAATCGTACCGCGCCCCAAAGTTACTCGAGGTACTTAGATTCATCTTTTTAAAATTTTGAATCGCATCCGGCTTAATGTTGTCCCAAAGGATTTCGATGAACTCATCGCGGTCGCCGGCGCTGTGTTGATGAGAGAATCCCAAAGTGTGGAGCAGCTCGTGCTGCAGGGTTCCCACTTTAAAGCAACCAGTGTTCAATGGACTGTCGATCAACTCAAGATGCTGAACGCCGCCGTTGTAGCCAACGTTAGACCAACAGCCATTATCGGTAACGTTGATCTGAACAAAACTTTTGGTGTCATTGTCGGCGGGCATGAAACGGATGCAGGAGACTTTTTCAATTGTTTGCATGGCACTTACTATATAGTCAGCATGGGCACCATCTATAAGATCGTTCGTATATTTAAGGTAAGGACTGCATGCCACATGTCCGGAACTTACCGAAACCGTCTATCGCATAGTAGACTGTGGCATTGGGCCAGTGATCATTTATTGATATTAATCCATTCCGTTTAAGCACAACGTTCATGTCACCCTCGAAATAACCGGATATTTCCTCGGGATCACTTTCCGGCTCATCTATCGTGAGGGGTGCTGCAAAAGCGCCCAAACTTAGGCAACTCAGCACGAGACAGCCCAACCAAGTCCTCAGACCGAACATTTTCATCTGATCCGTTTGAAAATCACATGAGCTAAATGAAAGTATGATCTTCAGATTTTGTACGGCAGTCATGTTAATTTATTTACCGCAAACATCTTTCGTTTCGGTACGGCATCTATATGAGAAGAGGAGAGTGCTTTGGACGGAAATATATTACTAAGAAATCACCCTACCCAACTCACACCTGACATATTCATTTTTAATTTAACTAAAATTTAAAAAATCTCTCCTGATTAGTCAGAACATGTCGAAGAATAAGAACTATTGGCCATAAATTAAGTTACATTATAAAAAAGTTTTATGTGCATCATTTTGATTTGTTTCATCCAAAATCTTATTAGCACCGGACTACAATATTATTATAGAAACATATTATATAAAAAAAAATAAGTATTAGCCGGCGTTAGTCGGGTCGCGTGTATCTTTCATTTATTTACGCCCATTTTCCTCCCGGGGAAAAAACTTAAAATTATTAACCTTGACATATTACATAGGTGTTTAAAAATAAGTTGTATTTTTTTTTGGGTTTGTAGCCGTAATAAAAACTAAATACATACAATTCTTTAAGCTTGGATAAATGTATATTTTTGGAATATTTTTAACATTAAATTTACTTTCTATCAAACAATGACAACTTGAAGACCAGATGATTAAAGTAAAATAGTAAACATCCAAATCATTTTGTTTACTTGCTACGCAAACAAATCATTCAAAAATACACTTTTTGTTTAGAATATACATTTTTTTGAATAAGTAATATGGTTGGTATTTGAGTTGTGCGTTGTATTTTCTTATAGTATTACATCTAAGATTGTATTATATATACCATTATGGGCTAATATTCGCATGTCGCTAGATTTAATAATGATTATTAAAAAACGATAAGCATTGTGTAATTAACTAGCTTATATACAAACTCTAGGCTAAAATCACAAAGTTTCCCATTGGAAAGCGTCATGGTCACAGTGCAAATGTCATGGCAGTTGCAAAGCCTTCATAAATACACCTCATTCAAAATGTGTGTCAGCCGAATTCAAAGCCTAACACATCGTCCATCCCATAGTCAAACAGGCGAAAGTCCTCCTCATAGATCTCGTACAGACGCCGTATGGCGCCAATTGGCAGCGGATCAAAGTAATTGCGGAGATTGGCACGCGTGCTGGACGGCTTGTGGCCGATGGGGAATGTCAGGTTCTTGGCACCCGCCAGATACAACGCCAAGGCGGAGTCATCCAGCAAAGTGTCGTATTTGCCTACAGGAGAAACATGATAAATTAGGAGGACAACTTTAAGATTCCAGCTTGTGACCTACTCACCTACAACGTTGAACTTCATCACACAGGGATTGCACAGCTTGGCAATGACTTCCCAGTGCTCATTGTAGTCCGTTTGGTTGGTGCGGCTCAGCTCCGGCGTCAGCAGATACTGCACGAACTCGCCGAACTGTACATCGTTGCCCTGATCCAGGGACTCGTTGCTGGCGCCGGGACGCAGCTCCCGCACGATTTGGCGACCCACACGTGACTGAAAGTAGCGCGCGCTGGGCGAACCACCCTCCAGCTTGTTGCGATACGCGGAGAGCAGCCGCTCAAACGGATGCCGCACCAGAATGAAGCGTGTGTAATCCTCGCTGAGCACCTGGGCGCGCTCCTCCTCGCTCAGATCGTAGAACTTGGTGAACATGCCCACCGAATGCGCCAGCGACCCAGGTATCTGCAGCGGATCCGTGCCATTTTGCCACTTGCCCGTTAACAGCATCAGCACCCGTTTCCAGTTCGTGCAGGCAACCTGTATAAGAGAGAGGGGGAGGAACCGGGACGGGGTTGGGGGAGATAGAGTTGAGGAAATAAAGCATTTTGTTTAGCTCAGTTTTTGTTGCAATCTTAACTAAATAAACAATTATTTGAATGAGGCCACAAAATGTATTTTCTGCTTTTCTTATGAAATATATTTACCACTGAACATGTACATGAACTCGAGTGGAAAGTCGAGTGCACCCGACTAGGACTACCCTGTATATAAACAACTCTACGTACACGACAACAAAGAAACACTTCGGTATGCTTTGTCCGATCTTAATAATATCTTTAAGGAATGGAATATGGCATTTAAATGTACAAAGTACAAGGGTATATCTTGTAAACTCTGTTATTTTTCGGGCTATCGATAATTTATGTTAAACTAAATCTTCTTTTCGCATACAAGTGGGATATACCACCTTTTGCTTGTTACAAAAATGTACACAAATGCATTATACCCTTTTTTGCTAATTTTCTATATAAACAGGGTATAAGAAAAATAGAAAAAGAATAAAATGTGTGCTGCCAGTGAATCAGAATTTTGGGTCTATATATATAGTAATTCCTTTGAAATGATATCAGCGATAAGCCACAAACTTCCTGGGATTTTATTTCTTAGCATATCAGATATGTTTCTCTCGACGTCACTGTGCTTATGTTTGATAAATGTCTTGCGTAAGCACAGGGCTCCAATTGCAAAAGACGCGTCTAAAACTTTCTCGTGGGAATTGGCTTAGCTCTAACTGATATTGTAGTTGGGTATTTTCAAAATGTTAAGAGCATAAAAGTCAGCTTAAAATGAATTTTAAAGAAACATATTCCAAATATGGAGTCATTAAAACTGAGTGTAAGGGGCATAATAAAATTCTACTAATATGACTATATTCATGATTAGAATTATATGCTAAGTCATTTTGTATGATGTTAATAAATGTGTTTAATGGTTGTTACGGGTAGACGTTATATCAAAGTCAGATACGATCAACTATTACAATTTGCTTGATAAATTAAATCGTTATACCCTTGCAAAGGGTTTCCAAATGTTGATACGAAACGTGTAACGCTTAGAAGAAACAATATGGATAAACATGAAAGTATAGCGCACATTTTCTATGTCCGCATGGGTATTAAATCTTCAGCAATTCGGAGTTCGGCACTGTTCTTTGTCAGTGAACAATTTTTAAGTCCATTTTTATAGACTACCTCTTCCATAAAAACAAATCGCTAAAAAAGTGAAAATCTTTCATTTCTTTGTTTAACATTAAAATCAATCTAGTAACCGACCAGATAAAAAAAGGTAAAATGTGACCGACTTTTTCGGAGTTAGAAATAGAGCTAACTACGCTGGAAGCTTCCCGTAGCTGCTTTGAAAACCTGTTATATTTTTCTGCTTCCTCTCAGTCACTTAAGTCATGTATGCATGCAATTTGTCAGAAACAAAGTTAAGAGATTTGTACATACGATGACCCTGCAAAAATATATAACATGTACATATAGATATGATTACAAAACGTTTTTTAATTGGAATTTAAGCCGACTTTGCAAAACGAGTTAAGCTTTAATTGTTGAAAGTAAAGTAGCGGAGAAATGTTAAAGGAGTAGTGAAATGATCATGTTAAAATTATAAAAATTAAACCAAATATAACAGACAGTGTAACCTTTTGCAATGAGCTGTTGTGTAAAAATACTTTTCTCTTAATTGCCAATGGCAATTTACGTCAAGATTTATGTTTAGAAAAAATGTGGTTTAATTGCTGAATGTAAATTTTCTGAATAGTGCCGAGAGGCGTCCACTTAGCGAGTATGTTAGAGAGCCAAATCATGCAGCAACAATAATAATAATAGCAACAGCAGCCGCAGCAGCAGCAGCAGCACCAGAACAACTAAACATTTAAGCAATTCGGTTAGGCAGGTAGGCCGACAACGTCGAGAGCAATTAAACACTACAGAAATATTTCAAATCACAGAAAACAAACAATTTTTCGTTTACAAAGCACAGGAAAAACTAAATGCCAAGTGGCACAGTGGTGCGCCTGTGCCAGTGCCGATCAATCAACCACTTGAGCGACGTCAAGTTGTCAGATGAAAGTAGAATTTTCGAGCACCTCACTGTAAAATTTGTGCCCATCAATTCACCTTTTTTGCTCCACTGTGCATAGCTCAGGTGAAGCGAAATCGCGGCAAAGGTTCAGGTTCAGCGTTTTTTCGAATACAATACGAATACGAATACTTAAAAAAATGATTTGCAATACGTAAGCGATTATAAGGCACAGTTTTTACACTATATATTTCGGCTATAACAGGCACATTAACCACCGGTCGCATAAAAACCAAGCGTTGCGGCGAGTGGAGGTTGGGGATTGTGGGGTAAATAGCACACATTTACGAGTTCGCGGAACAAGGCCAGGCAAAAGCACATTAAATTTTAACAGCTGAGTGAAGCTGAAACGAACCATTGAAGTGTTAAAAATAATCCCCCCCAATACAAGCTGAGCTTGCGAATCAAACTACGCCTCTGCTCAATTGGCTGATAACAAATGATAAACAAAACGTGCGCGAGCGTGTCATGCAACATGATATTCCCATTCTGGCAATCGATTCGAGCTGCGACTATCAATGCGATAGCTGGGTGAATGGGGTTGTCTTTTAAATATAGCTAATTTGGTAACTTAACCAAAAGCAAAGCATTCTTCAATTAGCTAATTAAAATGTGATCTGATATTTATTCAGGGAGACAGATAAAATCGAAATTACTGTTTTATTGTGATAATCTTTCAAGAATTTCAAGAAGTTTTGTACGGCCTGGAAATGGGATGTGTCATGTATACAGGAGCGATCTAGACCAGCTTTCCCAATTTAGTTTTCAGGGATTTATTTCGCTTAAAGATGCATAAACAAATATTGGTGTTGGTGCTTAAAACTTGTACCTAACGATTTTCTCAGACCAAATTAGTTGAAAATGTAGAGTAAGCAAGAGTCTATCAGTTAATGGCATTGCATGTGGCGCCACTGCCTAGGGGCATACGTCATGCCTGGGCATGGCCCATTGGCATTAGTCAACAAGCGCAATCTGAGCCAAAATAAAAATATAGTTGTTCGTAAGCTCATTATGTTGCGCGAGGGTGCAAAGTGCGTTGGACACATGAAACACGACGCTATTTATATGCCGCACCTTCAACAGGTAAGCAATTCAGCAGCTGGCTCGGCAATCTAATCAAATAGTTTGATAGCAGCGGCGGCGAATAGAGGAAATGCTTTTTTGGATAATGTCAGGTTTGGGTAGTTTCCTTTAATTCAATTAACTAACTTAAGGTCGCGATTCTTATCAAGTGCGTTATTAAAATTGAAATTTAATTAATAGCACGGTGGAGACACAAAATCTTTGATAATCGAAACATGAACGTCATTCAAATAATAAAAATATTTGAATATTCGATGATCTTAAGTTCGTGCACTACTTATCAATTAAACAGACACTTTGGCATTCATCCCGACACACTGAAAGACAGTTCTCAAGTGTTTTTGAACCTATGCAAATTGCTAGGCAATTCAACAACAAATTACAGAGCGCTGATAATAATAGCATATAATTAATAGACGCTCTACTGAAACGCAGTTTGCATATAAAGATTGCTAGAACATAGGGTGTGCTGAACTTAAGATTCCCTGCAATTTTCTTTTGTTAAAGATAGATTTCATTAAAGTTGCGAAATATTTCAATAAAAACTCATTCTTTTAAATAGATTTGATAATATATTTGTATTATTAATAATTATTATAAATCAATAAATTTAAAAAATACTTGATTTTTATTGTATGTAGTAGAGCTAAAGGAACTAAAGTAGTTCAAATACAGAAAAATCAAATTTGAAACTCAGCTTTGGGTTCACAGGGTATTTTGGGCTACATATACCCAGTTTAGCCTGAATAGTACATAAATGCATTAATGGCTTTATAATTTATAATTGCCCCGAGGTTTATATAAGGTTACGTAGTTATCTATGTGAGTGCCATGAAAATTGGCCAGTTTAATAGACATGGAGTTGTATTTCAAGCCAACCTATATTAT
Organism: Drosophila robusta; assembly: GCA_035043565.1. Lineage (NCBI taxonomy): Eukaryota > Metazoa > Arthropoda > Insecta > Diptera > Drosophilidae > Drosophila > Drosophila robusta. The sequence continues at coordinate 810,362 of JAWNMW010000583.1, read as the reverse complement.
ATACACATACATATATATTATTTTCTATAGATAAGCCCGCACCACTTGGTGGGGATTTGTAATCAGCGTGTACTACTTGTGGTCTACTTGAAACTCACCTTTGGCATCACCGCGTAGTTTGGGCTATATATACCCACTTTAGCCTGAATACAGACAATACAATAATGCATTTATGGCTTTATAATTTTGAATTGCCCCGAGGTTTATATAAGGTTACGTAGTTATCTATGTGAGTGCTAAGAAAATCCATAGACATGGAGTTGAATTACAAGCCATCCATATATTATATAGGTATTATTGTCATAGATAAGCCCGCACCACTTAATGGGGATTTATAATCAGCACTTGTGGTCTACTTGTCTAGTCAAACTCGTCTGGTGAAAGCGCCACAATCGAACGAAATTGATTGAATGATTATTATGCCACATGTGGCAAGAGTAAATAACAGGCTAGCACTGGGGGCCGGTCCAAGTTGTTGTTGTGGCGCGGTCTCTGGGGCAGCATCAAATGTCAGCAGGCCAGTTAGAGAGAAAACGTGGAGCAAAACAGAAAAACAAGTTTTTTTCTCAAAGGGTGGTCCAAACAAACAACGTTTCAACCGGAAGGGAGCTAAATAAACAACACATGGCGAACCGGACGGTCAAAATATAACACAAAATTAAAAATAAGATTTATAATATTTAGTTTTAAGTCTGAGAACAGTTTTTGTGTTTAAAGCTGACGCAGCGATAAAACATAAAAGGGGTTACCTTGGGCACATAGCAGTAGAGCAGCTTGTGCTCTTTGTCCACAATCATGTGATCCATTTGCAGCTCAGTTAGATCCTCCACAGTTTGCGTGTTGGCGCCCAGCAGGTCGCACTGTCGCTGCATTAGCTCCTGACGCTGAATGTTGATCGTTTGGGTGAGCTCCAGGCTGTGTTTGGTGATCTTGACATTGTTGTTGTTGCCATCGTCGAAAGCTGCAGCTGCGAAGAGCCGCACGAAAGCGTAGAACAGCAGAATGCCAAACAGTTGTACACTATGGTCCATTGTGTCGTATGAGGTTTGGTCAAGGTTCACTCTACTGAACATTTGGCAATTAAAAGAATTTTCTTTGATGTTTTTTGTTGTTGTTGTTGTTGTTATCTCTGCCGACGGCGACCGAAATACTTGACGCGATGCACAAACTTCAAATTGGCTCCGTTCTCAATGCCCAGCGTCGTTAAAGTCGCGCGTCCGTTGTCAACGCTGTCATCGATCGGCCGATTGGTATCCACATTGAACAGTGCAAAGCAGCGCCATAGAAACCGCCAAGAAACCAGAGCGCGATGTTCGTGCCCGCTGCGCAGCGCAGAGTTAACTAACTCGCCGCTGGAACGAGCCATTGCTTCAGCTCCACCAGGCCCGACAACCTGTTGTCGGTCTTTACCCTCGGCCCTGCTAGTGTCGTCTTCGGCTGCCGCGCGACGTCGCTCACGTTGTCTTCGTTTCAACAGAGCGCACGATGTTGAGGCGATCGCTTTTTTGAGTTGGGCAATCGTCGGAGAGCGCTGATGGAGCTGAAATATGTTGAGAGTTGAATGCAGAGAGTGAGAGAATGAGTAATTATACGTCCTCATTTTGGAGTTTTGATTTGCACTGCTTGCTTCGAATTAAGTGTATTGAAAATTAAAAGTGAGACCATCCTTTGACTATTTCCTAAACCATTCGTATTATTCAGTTACTTTTAAATAAAAAATTTATATTCAAACTAAACTATGTTCATAATGCTTTTTTTAGTTACTGTTATGGCATAATAGGTATTTATGGTTCCTGATAAAAATATACAAACTATGTGCGATATTTCTGAAAGAGTATTTAATCATCAACATGCTAACATTGCCTTTTTTTGCAATATTTACACACATTTGTTTTTGTCTGTCATTTTGTTAGAGACAAATCAATTAACATTTTGTTAGCGCAGTCTCCCATTAGTTGAATTATCCTAAGTACTTCAGCGTTAGGTAACTGAACAGGAGCATCCGAGTTCGAGTCCCAGGCTAATGTATGGATGTAGCGTTTGTCTTAGCCGAATGCCTAGTTCCTATAGTATGCTTTAAATAATAATAACAATAACATTCTGTTGAGGATGTGGCATAAAGACTGGACATCTTCAACTGAATTGGAGAGATCTTCAGTTCTAGGTCACATTTAGCTGTACTCGTATGTTCTAATAAAAAACTAAGAATTGCTTCTCTTTAGGCCCCAAGTCTAATTGATATTGCCCTAGTTTTCAAGTGACGTCATTTGTGCCAACTTTTTCCATGGTATTGAATACTATGTACATTTCAAGCAGAAATTTCACCAGCGCCTTCAATCGAAACTTGGCGAATTGGACATTAATCAAACTAATGGATCAATACGAGCAAAAGTGCCTACATATACAATATTTACATATATGTACACATTCAATTCAATTGCGAGCCAGTGCAAACAGCTGCGCGCAACGTAAATTCTAAGTTCTGGGATCAATTGAGAGCGTCCGACTTTGACTCTGACTCGGGCGACTCACCACAATGTTGAGCGTGTCAAGTCCGTCGCGCTGCACGTGGATCGATGTGGCGCGGTTCTCGGCAATGGCAATCTGTAATTATGAAATATGCATATGAAAATCGGATAACGGTAACATTTATCGGCATCAGCTGGCATAACACTTGTTATTCTGGCCATCAATTAGCAGCTTCTGCCGCAGTAGGTCACCGAACAATCGATGGACTGTGACGAAAGCGACGAAGCGTGCTAATTGAGCTGCCGATCAGCTCGGAAGGTGGCGCTAAAAAGTGCGCAAATACTGTGACGTCACGGGTTTAGACGCTTCCACCTCTGAATGTTCTTTCATCGTGCTGTTCATTTCAATCACCTGGCCCAACAGTTCAGTCGGCGTGGCATCGACCGGCACATCTGACAGCTCCTCAAAGTCCGCCAAAATCCGTTGCAGTTCCCGGGAAGTCTCCGCCAGCATCGCATTATGCTCGGCACGTTCGAAGTCGTTTTGTAAGCGGGCGGAGGAAGACTTTAATTTTCGAGGTTGCTGTTGGTCCGGTTGCATGCCCGCCAAATTTCGCGCCTCTCTGATTGCTTTCCTGCGCAAATTAACCGGCAGTCGCTTCAGGTTCTTTAAATTTGGCACAACTTGGCGCCGGTGTCGAGACGAATCCATTAGTTTCTTTGCCCAAATCCAATCAAAACAAAACTAATTTCTTTTTTAAGCAGTAGAGCTGTTGCACTGGCAGTTAATTTATTATTTTATTATTTACTAACAAATTGCAATTGCAACCGCATTTTGCTATTCACATGTAATTGTACACAGAATAATCAGCTGTTCGATATTTCAGTGTGACCAAGCGGAAGATTACTTTGTTCGTCGGTTCATTTCGTTCGTTCGCACTAAGTTTTGCGTTATTCGCTACTCAAATTTGCGTTTCAAATTTTCATTCAAAATTGATTCGAAAGATAATAATAAATAAAAATAATATTTAAATATCAGACCTATTTTCATCACCACGGGTTTAAGAAAAATACATAGAAAATAAATATACATAAAAGATAAAATAAGAACAATTTCAGGATGTAAAGAAAATTAGTAAATAAATGTAAAAAAGTACCAATGGTTTTGAAAATTTTTTGGCTGTGCACATTGTTACATTTTTGTTTAAAGATCTTTTATCTGGACACAAACTAATACGGTTCAGTGTCTTTTATTATCTGTTTACTGCCTTCTTGTACTCTTCTTTTTGGGAATTTTCTACAATGTTAATTTAACTTTCGAAAAGTTCAAAGCAACCCAAGTAGGATTATTCAGACATAGAAATAGCTGAAATGCCACATACAAAATATTTCATTATACATGAAGTCGGTGTAGCATAGTTTTAAACAGTTCAGGACCCTAAATTCAAAATTTTAAAACAAAAACTACATTTTATTAGATTTACATCATGTCGAAAGGTAGGGGACCTCTGTCAAAACTGTACAATACTATAATCAATTCTGTGGATAAAGTGGTACCGCAAGCCGCGCGACCTTTTTGGGAATCTCCAGCAGGTGCGTACACTTATCACAAGAATAAAACATCTCTAATCGAAAGGTTTTATGTCTTAGGTCCGAAAACTGTTTTCTTCTGGGCACCTCTTGGAAAGTGGGTTAGTTAGATCAAAAATACTCAATACATTCATTACAGTCTTAATCGTTCTGTTCTTCTATCAAGGGCCTCGTGCTTGCCGGCATTGGTGATCTCGTAAAACGACCGCCCCAAAACGTATCTCTCAATCAATCGGGTGTGCTAGCAACTACCGGCTTAATTTGGTCCCGTTATTCTGTTGTTATTATACCTAAAAACTACAGTCTGCTCGCAGTCAATTTTGTTGTATTTCTAACGCAGGGCTTTTTAATTGCCAAGCATCTGAAATGGCGAAGCGAGAATGCAAAAAACGCAGTTTACCGACATCCTCAGTCTATATTTTCACTTGGTGACAACTGGTAGGCACGGAACGACATTTTTTTTTAATCAGCCAAACATTAAAAACTTGACAATAAACATTTCATATTGAGAGAGGTTTAAAATTTTAAATGTTGCATTAAGATTTTATTCAATAATTAAAACCGGGACGGGTAAAACGGGTCAGCCCCATTTTCAAATTGAAAAACAAAAGGTACGCACTCTAGCTACCAGTTCTTTAAAACAGTGTGCCCATGTAAATAGATGAATTGAAACCGTTCCCTCATACCGTTCGTTCTCTAATCGACCGTTTTCGAAGAAATTGGAAATGTACGGAGCTATGAAGGCTAGCGGCTTTAAACATGGAATAAATATTCACTCCTGCAACTTTTGTTTTGTATATATTTTGATAAAAAAATAAGTTTTTCAAATTTCTTTTATTTGTTTTTTGTTTTAATAGTTTAATCCAAATTATTATACCTCGGGCTTATATTATCAGTTAATTAAACTATATTTAGCTGCTCTTTGTAAACCTATAAAGTGAGCATTAAAAACGGGACAGTTCTGCCTTTTTATATACGGATAAGACTTACAGTCAATGTAGCTCTAAATAACAGTTTCCACATATTTTTTATCTCTGAGACTCAATTTGTCACACAAGAGCACGGACTTTCCAAAGCATTATTGCGCCTTCGCAGCCTATTGCTTGCATATTGCCTTATCTAAATAAAACCAAATTTGACTCATGAGAGCTCTAATTTTTCTAAAGCAACACATTTAGGAGTTTTCTTTCAGATATTTTTAAAATACCAGTAAAAATTCCTTTATTATTTTATATATGCAGCTATTGCATGCTTTAATAGTTTCGGCCCACTTTCTAAACTCAAAATTAAAGTAATATTTTGCATCATGTCGCGAAGGGGACCTCTTTCAAAACTGTACCAAGGTATTGTCAATTCCGTGGGCGCAGCGGTACCGCAGGCCGCGCGACCCTTCTGGGAATCTCCAGCAGGTGTGTACTCCTATCACAAGAAACAAAAATATACGTCTAATCGAAACTCTTAGGGCCAAAAACTGTTTTCTTCTGGGGACCCATGGCCAAGTGGGTTAGTAATTATCAACTCTCAATTTTTTTAATACAGATAACCGCATCCACTGTTATTTGATCTCTCCCGTAAAGGGCGTTGTGCTTGCAGGCATTGGTGATCTCGTAAAGCGACCGCCGCAAAATGTATCCCTCAATCAATCGGGTGTGCTAGCGACCACTGCTCTACTTTGGTCCCGGTATTCCTTTGTCATTGTGCCCAAAAACTACAGCCTGCTGGCAGTCAACCTAGTTGTTTTTTCTATACAGGGCTTTTTAATTGCCAAGCATCTGAAATGGCGGAGCGAGAAAGAAGAAATTGAACGATACGAACCATCAGTTGATGACTGCGTGCAAGGAAGTGGGAACCACGAGACTGTTATTTTTTAATTGTGTATTTTTATTATTTTTTGACTGTCACTTGGAGATTTTAAAATTTTAAATATACGTAGGCTTTTGCTATGAACAATATAGTTCATTCTATATTTATATCCGGTACGGAATAGATCTACACACTTCAGGCCTTTTTTTCAAAATTATAAACTTAGTAAAAAATCTATAGACTGGCATCATGTCAAAAGGAAAGGGGCCGCTTTCGAAATTCTATAACGTGTTAATCACTAACACAGATAAATTTGTTCCCAATGCCGCCCGACCACTTTGGGATTCTCCGGCAGGTACGCGTTGCCTCGACTAGCTGGTAAACATCTTTAATTCAAAGCCTTCTCTGCCAACTAGGTCCAAAAACAGTTTTCTTCTGGGGACCTCTCGGTAAATGGGTGAGTTCGATAAGCGATCTGAGTTCCTTTCAACTTAGACTGTGCTCTTCTCCTGCCAATTAGCTCCTTGTGCTGGCTGGCATTGGTGATATCATTGAACGACCGCCTCAGAATGTGTCTCTTAATCAGTCGAGTGTATTGGCAGCTACCGGTCTGATTTGGTCCCGATATTCCGTTGTTATCATACCCAAAAACTACAGTCTGCTCTCAGTTAATTTCGTGGTATTTTTAACTCAAGCCTTTTTAATAACTAAGCACCTCAGATGGCGATCTCAAACTTCGGAAAAAAGGGCGTAGCATCGTCTTTATTATCATTATCATCTTTATTTATTTTCCTATTTTAATTGATGATATCTGCTAAACAGAGCAATTGTAATAAAGACGATCCCAGAACTCGGAGCACAACACATGGTTTTTTTTTGGCGTTCCGCTCGGAAGCTTTACGATTTTTTATTCTTTTTCTTACGCATTTTGCAATCATCTTGGTTGAAACTCTTAATTGTTAATATACCATATATATCGTATTCATAAGTAAGGTTTTTCACGCCCACTTGTGTTGTTGTTTGTGGGCGTGGGCTTTGGGCATGTGACTTACAATAGATAAGAATTAAAGCTTAAACTGAACTAACATCAAAAATTCATTGTAGTATATACAAAATGTTATCGGCTTGAGTGCTGCAATCGCTGAGTTAGTTGGCGCCCCTTTCTGTGTCCTGTTTTCTGTTTTCTGTTTGGCCAAGGATGGTGCGCACAAACCTCGCTCTGATTGGTCGTCCTGGCGCATTTCGTCCTGCAAAGGGTGGGGAGGCCAATGCGCTGCCTGCAAAGGAGGCTTCGTTCGTGCAATTGTCTTACGGCCAACTCGTTCGAGCCAGGCTAAAACGAGCAGCGCACTGCAGTTGGCAAACATCCTGCGCTAGTCGCTGCCCACAGACACAAACACAAAGACACACACGTGTCCACACACACAAAAACACACAGAAGAATAGTTCTTGCTGTGCCAACAGGCGTATGCGTGATTTATTACCAACGTTTTTCTCATGCGCGTGTGAGCGCAGCAATCAAATTATTTTCGCCTGTGTAAATGTATGTGTGCTACTGTGTGTCTAGGTTAGTGTGTGTGTGTGTGTGTGTGTTCCACTTGCTGTATGCCTTGAACGTTTGCCAAGTGCATTCCGCTGCCTTCTGCCGACTTGGACTTTTAGCCGCTGCGCTGTCATTGGTTGGTCAGGCCTAGGACTAGCTGCAGCGGCCGTGGCTGCCAATTGGCCAACGAGGCTCCTTTAACGCACCGCTGCAAAGACAGAAAGAGAAAGAGCGCGTGTGAGTGAGAGCGTGTGAGTGCAGAGAGGGATGTGCACGTAAACTGTTATGTATTTAAAACGAGTTCATTTGCCATTCGTTGCAAATACATTTGATATCGCATTTACAATTTCACAATTTTTATAAAAAATATATTATATTGGAATTTTTTCAGTTATCGGTAACCACTGAAAATTTAAGTTTTTCAGGCACTAATATAGCATTTTCCATCTTTTTGTAGTTTTCAATAAAAATTATATTAAACTATATTTTAAGTAGTTTTGTTCTGTTTTCTTAACACATAATATATATCATTTGAAATCGTATCTAAATAAACTAAAAAAATGTTAAAATATACCTTTACATTTTGTTTTTTTTTCGTGTAAAATGTCATGCATGTGAAATAAAAATATAGAGCATTGATTATAAACAATCAGATTATAATTAAGGTTGGTCAGAGGATGCTACAAGAAGAGTTTAGTTTCCCTTTAAGGAAGTGAAAGTGATAAAAGAAAAGCATGGAACATTTCTCTCTGCGGAATTAAGAGTGATTGCATAAAATGATGGACATTGTAATACGGTTTTGATTCGATGAATTTTGTAGATTTGTAAAATTTGCACGCTCGGATAGACATATCTTCCTCGAGAGACATCAAATACGTCATGGCTTTTGGACTTCTGGGCCCTCAACTGGCTTGGTGTGAGGGGAGGATGGGGGCTCTCGGACCACTACGCAATGATGGGAATGGGCGCTTGCCAAGATGGTAGCTTGCCAAAATCTCTAGAGATTTTCTCACGCTCGCTTCCAAAGAATCTCAATGGCAATGAACTTTTTTCGCTCTCAAGTTCTCTGTTGTTGCGTAATGCTGCTGCGTGCTGAAGAATCTTGGCAGCCGTCCTGGGATTTCCCCAGCACACACACACACACACACACACACACCCAGAAAACGCCTCTACACTGTAATTAAAGCGCCACCTGCCGCGTTGGCGCGTAAACAAATTTGGACTGCATAATTTATGATCATGGAGTTTTGCCAATAAGTTTCTGGATGAGCAGACAAACTGTCTGCCATGAATTTCTGGGCCGACGATCTTGTCCCTCACTCACACACACTTAATGACTTCATCTTGATGCTGTTCAGCTCGGCTAGTTAACTGAGGTCAGGGCTGATGACGCCACCGGCCCCGGAACTGTGCTATTGAACAGCTGCCAATTGTGGCCACAAGATAGCTATCCATTCCAGGCGATTCCTCAAGCCTTCCCCCATCTTCGGCCTGGCCGCACGTGTTAATTATGTGTGATTTATGGACTCTCGAAAAGGGCAACAATTGCCACTAATTGCCAATTGAACAGCTGCTCAGTTGTTCGGCACTTAATTTACGACTTTAGCCAGGATGCTAAGAGATTATTGTATAACATGGTAGGTGAGCATTATCTAAAAGACTGCCTGTTTATCTTTCATCTGTGGTGTGTGAGGCAAATTGCTTGGCTAAAAATAACAGCGTGTGAAATATGACAGGAGAAGTTTTCTGGCCGGTCTGTGGCGGGCATTATGCAAGACTTGGCGTAAAGGAAAAATTATGTATTTACTTTGTAATAAGTGCGAACACTTAATGTTTACATCAACGAGTATGAATGCAAGTCTGTGGAAAGTTTCTTAAAAATAATAATTATAATATTTTTCGATTAAATTAAAAACAAGACTTAAACAAGAATCGAGATTAAGCCATTTAATGTTAGAAAGCGATTCTGTGATTTTTTTACTGTAGATGTTATATAATACAGTTTATATAACATTTACTGACTCTTAAATGCTTGTGAATAAAAAAGAATGGAGGTTTATTGCAGCTTAACTTAACATTTAGCTATTGTTATTAGTACTAGTGAAAATAGTTATGATAATTTTGTTTGTAATTCCCTTATACAACCTATACTGTTTTCTTTTCTTTTATAATTTGCTTTTAAAAAGGTTGTTAAGCTATGAGAGGCTATATAAATTAATTGGTGATGTATATTCATTAACATTTTCAAACCTAATTTTTTTTCCTTTATATTGTACGCTATTCTAATAAAATTAAATAAAAATGTGATCATAAAAATGCAGACCACTTAATATGCTAAACGTTCAGCTTTGTGTAATATTTTATAAGAATAATAAAAACGAGGCGATGTTAATTAATGAATATTTACATACATTTCGCATACACATATAAACATTGTATGTATGTGTGCGTAAACTGTATCTCTTGAGGCTTGTGCCGTATACAATGTTTCACGGACGACGCAAAATGTACTAGAGTCTTTGGCGTTTTAAGCAAATTTGGGTTTTGTATATTTTTGTTATTTTTTCCGTCGCTGTTTGTGAATCGGACGAATTTGCTTTTATTTATTTTGCTCGGCAGCTAAAAGCGGATTTTTTGTTTTCCCAATTTTCTTATTCTTTTAGATGATTTTCGATTTTTCTCGTTTGTTTGTAGACTTTGCATTTACCTTGCTATTTTCGGACACACTTGACGGGACCGAAGATCGACAAGCGAAAGGCACAGACCAAAAATTGCGCAGAACTGTCGCCAGAAGGCCCTTATATACCACATAAGTAGTACATATACATCCAATACATCTTACATATATAAATAGTATTTGGACTGCTCCTGATGCTATATACCATCCGCCGATCTGCGAGCTGAGGCGAGGCGAGGCGATGACGCGCAATTGACGCGGGCAAAGACGCGTTGAAAACGCGCGACTCTCGTCGCCGTCGCGTCTATTTTTGTAGATCACATAGAAAAACAGACACCGCTACAAATGCAGAGATACATCCACATGTGAAGATATAGATACAGCTACAGCCACACAGATTGCACAGTTGTAGCTACATGCTGGCCTCTGTTTGTATATTTCGCCTAATATATTTCGGTGCTTTATCATTTTGTTAGTTGTTCGGTTTTTCCTTTCTTTTTTCTCTCTTTTTTATTATTTGGTTTTTCATCGAAAATGTATTTTGTCTTTGGGATTTGTACGCTCTGTCTATAGGGCGACGGCACAAATTGTAATTAGTGCTAGTTTTTCTAGTTTTAATTAGAATTTTTCTTATTTTGCACGTATACCTTGAAGATGCCAATGCGATGCAGTAAGACAGAAGTTGTCACTTTAAAATACGAGAGTAGTTCATTAAATAGGCACACACATATAGACAGATACATATGTATACATAAATTCATTATATTAAACTAGGGGCATCATTATCACGATGAGCTAAATGTTGTTAGAACTTGAACTTCATGAGAAATACATTATGTGGGAACTAATTTTTTTTCTTTTTGCATTTATTTGTTTATTTTAAAATGTAATAATCATAGATAATAGTCGAGCTCAATTTCAATTAGTAATTTATTTGCTCAGTCTAAAATTACATAATTGAAAGACTTTATCAATTAACAAAAGTCTTAATTAAGTGCAAAGTACATAAATAAGAGTAACTGCATTTATACTAACTATTAAGCATTGGTTCCGACGATTTGGAATGAGACTGTTTTAACTTGGAATTCCACTATTTTTTGAGCCATTATCTGAATCCTAAATCGAACCAGATGCTCGAAGATTCAGCCCTCACATTTAAAATCATTTAGATTAATTTTAGTGGAGCGGAAAGTATTGACCCCAAAAATATATATAATATTTTTTGACCGCATAAATGAGAATTGATTAGAAAATTTTGTACCTGTTAGTAAATATAATATTTTCCTTTCGAATAGAATTAAAACCTGGGTGCAATAAAGTGGAAAACCAAGTTTACGATCCGAAACTTAGGCACAGTGTTGGAACCGCCGACATTTTTTTTTGTTGCACCCGTGCAACGAACATCATAATCTATTTTCGGACGACTCTTCAAAGATAAACACATAACAAAAGCATCAGCGCGAACAGCACGTAAAACTTATCTCACTTTCAAATAATTTTTGCAAAATATTTTTCACGGAAACCAAAATCAATTTAGCGCACAAGAAAATTCTTTGGGACAGTAAAGCGAAGAAAAAAATGGTTATTTATGTGTGCCAGAAGCGCTTAAGCCTGCCGCAGTTGTTTGTGTTGGTGTTGTGGCAGATTATATGCTTGCAGCTGGGCCGCTGTAGAGTCCGTCAAGTGGAAAGCCGCAAGCTCCAGTTAACCAAAGGGAAACTCGCGGGACGGCAACTTTCACCGACGACGACGCGTCAACAACTGAGCAACTGTACGTCAATCAAAACAAATAAACAAATACGAACAACAACAGGAACAAACACTGCGACAATGGCAACAACAACAAATAAAAATCTGAGGAAATTGGCAAACAAAACTTGAATATTAACTGCTGCCAAAACGGCTGGCAGCATTTGCAAGCCAAAACAAAAAAAAAAAATAGAATGATGAAAAAAATTTGCCTGAATATTGGCCAATAAATTTTACAAGTCGTTGACGATGGCCAACAATTCTCTTGGTCAAGGTCGAGCCAATCAAAGCGTCATTACATAAATATGTATATGAGTTTGTGTGCATATAGCAGATACTTATAATCATAATCATAATAATTGGAAACCTGTTGGCATTGCCAAGTGCTTTAAGCCAATAAACAATCGGCCACAACAACAAATGATGACGTTGTCAAACTGGGCAACTGGTCAAAAATCAGAGAGTGTGTGTGTATGTGTGTGTGTGTGTGTGTGTGAGTGCGTCAGCAATTAAAATCATAATGAGAGTGCCAAGTGGCGGCTCCCGCCCATCAGTGGCCAGCAGCCAACTCGACACGAGCCGCTGGCATTCCACACACACGCACACACACACAGGATGCGTCGCTGCTGCCAAGTTGGCAGCCAGACGCAGTCATCGACGCAGCTGCGTCTATGTTTATGTTTTGTTGTTGTTGCTGCTGCCTTCCAGTTGTGGGCAATGTGTGCCAAATGCGAGCAGGAAGTCGAATGTCTTGGAGCTGTACCAAGAAAATTGCTGCAGCAGACTTGTAGGCGCTACACATTGCAGACAAGCGCTAGACGAATGCGACACCAGGGCGTATACGCAATGTGTCCCTAACCAATGGCAGTCCAACTCGAATTGAGTATACGCCATGTCAGCCCCAAAATGCTCAAGCCTCATGCATAACAAATAAATAACCAAGCATCATTATGGGAATATACCAAAAATAAAAAAACAAGTGAAGAAAAACAACAATAAAAAAAACGTATAGTCGGCTTCCTTGTTGGTCATCAAAGGATCGCCGCGCCGCACTAATAAGTTTTCAAGAAAATGAAAAATCGTTTGTGCATTTTTATAAGTGCAAAAATATGCAAATCGAGTAAATCATTATGACTGGACAACGGCGCAGACAAAGTTTTGTTGAAGCGCCGCATAAAAATTTTGGTGGCAGCATCAGTTGCAGCAGGCTAAAGGCCGGAGGCAGGTGGCAGGAGTCACAGAACCAAACAATAATTTGGCGATTTATTTGTTTGTTTGTTTTATTTGCCATGTCTACGCCATGAAAATTATGGCGACTGACTTTTGCACCAAAGCATAATTTCAACAGACAATGCGAATGGCGCTTGAGGGAAAGGCGCGGGCCAACGGGGCAATGGCAATTGAATATCATTCAAAAGCGATGAGAAGCCTAGGCAAAAATGAAATTAAATAATAGCTGGCTTTATTTTTTGATCTGTATACTAGTTCTATTATTTGAACGTTTGAGTTTCGAGCTGAACAAACATTTCTTTGAAAAAATGTCTATAAATAAACGCGTGGTAATTGAGGTGACTATGTCACTAGCTAAAAATTGTCAGATGACTGTGAGATAAGTATCGGACATACTTAAAGACATTTCAATATTCTTTTGTTTGATAAATTATGTATGTTTGAGGGATCTGCGATCTTGCTTCAATACAATTTCACTAAACATTCAACTGAGAAATAAAAGCGACTCACAGAACTTCAACTTGGCTTCATTAATCATTCATTTTAAACAGTTTTACTTACTTTTGTAGACTTAAACAAACAAGAGTCGTACATTATACACATGAAGAAGTAAATTTTGCATTTCAACTTCTAGTGACAATAACTGAATATATCCCTAAAACATTGGATTAAGCCCCAACATGTCTGCTTGCCACCATATTAAACACATTTCGCACTAATTAAATAAAACTCAGTCGAAGCCAAAAGTTTGTCTAATTTTACTATATTCTCATCTTACTCCAAGCATTCATATTTGTATTGTTGTTGCTCTACTCTTTTTCAAAATGATTTAAATTTAGTTCTAAGTCAACTTTCAAAATATTAAGTATGTAAAGTCGTGCAAATCAAATATTTGTAAAATGTTTGGCTATTTTGATTTTGGGTCGTGCCAGCTAAATAGTTTATTTATTTCAGAATTCTGGAGATAAAATAATAATTTACAATTTACATTACGAAACCCGCTTTACTTTTCGGTTTTTATTTTTGGCTAAATCGTTTATTCGCAACTATTTGTCACATTGCTTGTTCTTTGACTCATACTCTGAGATTCTCGGGGCGATTCAATTAGTTTTAATTGCTCGTCGTCGCGCGTTGCCTTCGATTTATTTAAAAATGCGACCGGCGGCCATCAATAAAATCAATGCGGGCCATAAATCTTTGGGCCGTTCATTGAAACGTGCCCAAATGCAAACGGGCTATCGTTTTCGCCAGAATCTCTCTTTTGGCGTGAATGATAAGGACCGGCGAAAGGAAGTGCGAACTCTGGCCGGGGCTGACCAGAGCCTTTGTTTGTTTGCCGAAGACTGCACGGCGAACATATGCAGGCAGTCAAGAGGAAAGGACACAATGTGCTCGCTGCTTGGCTTAGTTGCCAATTTCCGGCTAAAGACGGGGACAGGGCGGCCAGGCGGGGCCAAGAATTATTTGCCAGGATGTCCGAAACATTGTTGGTGTCAACAAATTCCTTTTCAGCAAATGCCAACTGCAAAAAATGTTCAACTATTGGCAAAAAGAACGAGAAAAAAACACAAAATTAATGCGCAAACATTAAGGAGCGAGCTGGCCAACCTCCTGCCCAACTGCGAGTCCTGTCGCTGTCCTTTTTGCATACCGCGCGCACAATTAAATTTCGTGTTAGTTTTGAGCGACTTTTGGTCCCAGCAGCTCCTTGGAGCCAATTAACTGAGTGCAGTCCGTTGTTGTTAATTGCTTTAATGGCTCGGAAATTTTGGGCACAAGTCAAACTGTTTGTCTCGTAGGGGCTCGACTAGCAGATATCTGCACTAACTTCAATACCTGAATTTGCCATCTGATTTTTATAAGTATATTTGTATTATAATGTAATAAGTGGAATTGTGAAAAAACTAATCTAAAATTTGTTTTTCCATAATTTGTATGGTAAACAACAAACTGTTAAATAATATATTTCGATATCGACCGTGTCTTGATGTTTTTCTCATATTTATAATATTTCGTGCAATTTTTTTAACTGACGTCTTAATTAATTAATTTATTTATTTGGTTCTAAGATTAATATTTTATAAAACTTAAAAACAATCATTTCTATCACTTGCACCTATATACCAACTTAAATTCCGGCAGCTTCATGCGTACAGACGAACCCCTTTTATGTTTACAGGGTATGTAAAACATGTACAAGTTTTTCTGTCTGATTTTAATTGAACGTGATCGCAGTTGCGCCCATAAATTATAACATTAAAAATTGAAAAACAAGTGCATGTGCGAGTATTTTAAAATTAAATGGTCAGCATTTGATTTACTCTTCAGATGTTTTCTTTGTTGAACATTGACCATAAAATAATTATATTCACGTTAAGTATAATATTCTTCAGGTTAAATTTTTGCTGGATTTTGGCTTCTTGTTCTGGTTTCGGGCCATATACAACAATTTGATGTCTAGGCAACGGGCAAACTGTGACGTCTGTGCATTGAACCAGAACCACATTGGATAAGTTGAGCTGGGCAAGGGTAAAATCTGGGGAGTGCTCTCCGTGAACTCCTCATAAATAGACGCTGCGGCCTTGAAGCGGAGCGGGGGCGGGGCGGGGCGGGAGTGGTGTCTGCTTTAGCATTTTTGCAGCGCCTATAAATTGTGTGTCTTAACTGTAAGTGTAACGCCTTCCCCGCTGCCCGCTTGCCGCATGACGCATTTAACATGTTGTCATTTTGGGCTGCATTTTGCTTATTTATGTGGCGCCAGGCTGTTGGTTTTTGGCTTTGGCAACTTGGCTTAGACGGCAGGGGAGTGAGTTGGAGTAAACTTGATGCGACTCCAGTCTGTTTATTTATAGACTGATCATTTTGTGGTAACAGCTGCCAGCCAAAGGTGGCCTAAATGGCACTAACATCTATAATTTTTCCAAATTGCAGTTGCCTAAATGAGGAAAGAACTTCATTGAACCTTGACAATTCCATGAAAGACTTAATCCCAATAATTCTGACATTCAGTCGCTTACAAAGGAGAGAAAGAAAGGATTGTTAATTGGATTAATTGAATTAAAAAACTAACACCTCTTAAGCTGCCATGCCTTAAATCCGCCATGTGCTCCACAATTTTATATTTTCCATGCTCACTTGAGTTTCGATCTACTCAAGTGAGCATGGAAAATATAAAATGATGGCGCACATGGCGGATTTTATACAATATTAGAAGCACAGGAAATTTAGGCTTTATGTATTTGTTTGGGCAAAATACGTTAGAATTTAAGAAACTTTAGATCAGAAGATAATACGAGATTCACGAGAAATTAAACAAATATATGTAGTACAAGAATCGTTCTAGTTTTTAAATATAAATGAACGAGAAAGCATATGCATACTAATAATAATAATATTATATACTATTTTTAACACAAAAACAAAATTTTACCGATTGTTGCAAAATAGAAAATTTCTTGTATGCAATAACTCCTCCTTGATCTATTATTCCGATGTCAACTATATCAGTGATCTGCTACAGATGAACATGGCTGTTGATACTGATCAAGAATATAATTACTTTATAGGATCGGAGACGTCTTGTTCTTGGCGTTACACATTTTGTGTAATTATACATATCAAATTTTCAGTCATAATAAAGTTTAAAAAACATAAAGTACAAATATAATAAAAGTGCTTGCTATAGTTTTTATAACATTAAATGATTGGGATTGAATTCAATTTGATAACGTGAAGTAAATGAAGCACATGAAGATATTTCTACTAAAATAAGGTTAAAATTAAAATTCAGGCAACAATGATCGTTTGTTATCAGTGATATTCATTATCAAATATTTAGACAGGCACATGACAAATGTGAGCGCAATTTATCTCTATATATAAACTTAGGTTAATTTTTTAAATTGCAAGTAACTTGCGATTAATAAATGTAAACCCAATTACTCTCCCTTTCCCATACTTACCATTTAGCCACTCTGATAACAGCTCAGATGTCCTTCTGCTGTTCCGCTGCTCCACACTCCATACTCGTTGCAAGGATCTCCTGGGACGACCACCTTTGACGAATCGTTTGCCAACGATGCACAAAACTCGAGCTGATAAAACGATCTCTAAGTGTTCCTTTTTATTATAGCC
This sequence comes from Drosophila robusta, assembly GCA_035043565.1. Lineage (NCBI taxonomy): Eukaryota > Metazoa > Arthropoda > Insecta > Diptera > Drosophilidae > Drosophila > Drosophila robusta. The sequence goes on along the minus strand of JAWNMW010000583.1, from coordinate 793,168 downwards.
ATCAAATTGTCTACGAGTGCTACCAGTTTCCGTTATTACCATGTATGTAATCGCTCAATTATGAATAGATTGCACTAATGTTTAGATAATTGTGTAACTGTTGTTTGATTATATCATAGTTTGCTGTAATCGATTATATAATTGGCATAGTTGCTTTTAACGCTACGTTTGCTACTATTTTTTTCCTTTTCTTATTATTTTGTTGTGTGTATTAAATACGGTATTTGAAGTATAGTTTGTAAGGTTAAGCACTAGTCACTACTCGAAGTTCAGTTAAAGTGTATGTATTTTATTTTTGAATATTATAATTTGCTGAAACACGCTGCGTATGCGTGATTTGCGATGCAGCTGCTGTGGTTGCCGCCTGATGCGCATCCTTTGAGCCCTCGCACGCGTGTGCTTCGAGCCAATTTGTTCGCTGACATGGCTGACAAATCATTAGCGGCCAGTTGAAACAATTGCCTTCGTTGCTGTGGTCACTGCCGGTTCTTCTTCTTTTTTTGTGGGCTTCGCGCCAGTTGCTCCATTGGCGCAGGTCGTTTTGGCACTGGCTGGATGTTGGCGGCGCATGTTGGTCAGTTCAAAGGTTGCCACACGCACATACACACACAAGCACACACACATTTATGCAGCACAGCGCGGTTTGTTGTTGTTGTTGTTGTTGTTGTTGCGGCGCGACACGTTTTGTTTGTTTTTGTTTTAGTTGTTGTTGTTGTTGTTTTTAGCTGTATAATCGAGACGAACGCATCCTGCGAAGCGGCCGCTGTTCTTGTTGCTGCTGCCCCACTGCACCACTGTGCCAATACACGTGTGTGTGTCTGTGTGTGTGTGTGAGCGAGTGCTGCAAGCTGTCAATTGGCGTCCATTGCGGCGATCTTGGCCAGGGTCAAACCACTGTTTGACTTGGCTAATCAAACTGCGTCTGCGGCCAAAAAATATCCCCTGACTGACATCCTGCGCTGCTTGGCACTGGCCGCCGCTGCTGTTGCGTCGTCGTCATCATCTTGGACCTTCACCATCACCACCTCTTGGCCAGTAATTGCTGTTGTTGTTGGCCGACTGGCTGGCCTGACTTGGCTTGGCTTGGCTTGGCTTGGCTTCGCTGGCTGGCTGGCTGGCTGGCTGGCCACTTTTCTTGGCTGGCTACGCGTCGCTCAAAAGTCAAAGCCAATCCCAGCGCTGCCCCGTGCCCTGTGGGCACCAGGCACACCAAAGCACACACACATCTCTCGCACGGTGCCCAGTGCCAGTGCCAGAGCCGGTGACGGTGCCAGCTGCCCAGCTGCCAGTTTGCCAGTTGCCAGTTGCCAGCCTTTTGTTGGCTCACGACACCGACGCTACCAGTTTCTTGGCCAACTGACTGACGACTGCTCGCAGTCAGCCAGCAGCAGAAGCAGAAGCCCTCAGCCAGCAGCAGACAGCTGCTGCCTGCGTCGTCGTTGTCGCTGCCGCTGCTGCTGCCGCTGCTGCTCCGTTTTTTTTGTGTCGTCATCGTCGCCGCCTACCACAGACCGCCGCCTGGGGGGGGCGCCTTTGTCGCGTGCAATTCCAACTGGCTGCGCTCCAAGCGGATCCCCCACCAACCCTGCAGCATTGCAACGCTCGTTCTGGCCATCGTTGTCGTCGTCTGGCTTCGGTCGCTGCCACGTCGTGCTCTGCTCTGTGCTCGTGCTCATGCTGCGTTCCGCTCTCTTCGCTCTCTGTTTTCCACATTTGCCTCTTTTCGGCAAGTGACGAAAAAAGAAAAACAAAATTTGGATTTTCACATGTGCGGCTAACTTTTTACCCGCGCAAAATATTTAGCTGGGCACTGAAGATTTATGACAGCATATGGCGGACAGGGGAAATCGGTTCGATTTTCGATGCGAGCAAACGCCGGATCTTCGCGTAGACTTTGAAAAATACTAAAGATCTAGAATTTATGTGCGTTATGTGCTTAATCAGCCAGAAAATAAAATAAAATTTCTAAACATTGATTCTAAATATTAAAGTGCTTTTAAATGTGTTAAAAAAACACTGAATATTTGTTAATGAGCTAAGCTAGTCCACAAATATTCAAATTTGTTGTCTAATAATTTAAAAACACGCCAGCGTCACGTGTGTACACGAAGAATTTTAAATTTGCCACGATAGTCCGATGAGATCAAGCTACTTCATGATGGAAAGGCATTGTTTTAACTAAAAGGCTTGCATACTAAGACATTTGATAGCTCGTGGCCATAGCTACAATATTTTAATTATATGTGCCCATTTGGAATATTGATGATATTTTTGCTATGGTTAGATTAATTGTTGTTTTTATAGTGAGAACAAGTATTGTGCGGTCGGTTATACCCATTTTCTTGTTTACAATATCGGGAATAGAGAAAAGATTTTCAGACAAAGTCAAAGTATCAATTCAGCCATCGTTCTGATCAAGAACTTTACGTGAGAGAATAATCGTACCCTCAGCAAGCATTACCCATTTAAAATTGAAGACCCCATTAAAATTTTTTAATAAGGAAATTTACCTTCGTAAGATCAGGTACTTAAGATAGACTTACTTAAACATTTGGCAAACAGTCGAATTCAAAATGGCAGAGGGCCCAATCTCAACGAGAATCTTAAGTTGTCTTCGTCTTTGACAATTATGAATGTACTCGAATATGCATAGCGGAAAATCCGCACAGATATATAAATAGATAGATAAAGTTGATGTCTGTGTGTGTTTGCCTTTCGACAAAAGCATAAACGCAGTCATAAAATTAGAATCTAAATGAGGCAGTAAAAAAAGTGGCAAGACAAAAACGCACCAAGGAGCGAGACCAAAACTTAATGAAATGCAAATGGTCAACAGGTTCTCGATGTATCCGATGCCAATCAGTGTAAGTGTAGAAGAGCCTGCTCCTTGCCCCCTCCAATCAGCTGCCACAGCTGCAGTCAGCTGAGAATACTTTGTGTGAGTTATGAAATCGAGTGGCGCCAGTGTAAACATTTTATGCAATTGCATAAAATTTCACTGTAAAAATTTGCCATGCGCTAATAAATTTCTAATAAATGCATGTTAAATAAAAGCCACAATGTAGCGACTGCGGGGAGCTGCAACCGGCCGAGGGCAGCACTGTGTTAATTGAGCGGCGATTACGTGGCTATTAATGGGCTTATCGGGCGGGTTAGTTAACTGGCAGGGCAAAAACTGTGACAACAATGCGTGCCACACACGTTGACCGCAGCCCGCAGCAGCACGTGCTGCCGCTAGACAAACAAGCGTACCCGCCACTCCCCCCCCTTTTTACTCCCCTCTTACACCACGTTTTAGCCTGTATTACAGACTGCTGTTGCTGTCGCCATGCTTCCGCACCAACTAAACGTTTATTTATAGCCCAAACAGCGCCAAAGGACCAAAAATTCGTAACACCCGCCCCGCCCCGCCCCGCCCTGTATCCTGTGCCCTGCATGCCACTTCAGCTAGACAAAGGCCAGGCCAAAGATAAACATACGATTCGAAATTTGGGCTTGAGTAACAGCCACAACGATTGTTGGCAACGCTCTCGCCCAAGCCCCGCTGCGCCTCTTAACTGGGCTGCTGCAAAAGCAGCGACCATCAACGGGTTTTGAGGGTTTTTTCTGGTAACAGAACTGAGTTGGCGGGGGCCTGCACACATCTTGATTTTTGCCAAACAAAACATTTCTCGAGCACTTGCTGTGACCATCGCCCCGGCTATAACTGTATTTGCTTATGTTAGTCACGTGGCTTTCACTTCGCTTGCCAAATTGCTGGACAGCAGCGGGCGGCTGTGGGGTTACCAATAACTGCGAAATCACTTTGAGTGCATTTTTATAAAATTGGGAAACTTTAAATACCACATCAACATATTTATAATAGCGCACAATAGCTTACAAATTCAAATTTTCTTTCTGTTCAAAATTTCGACCATTACAAAATTAAAAACAATTTTTGGAGAGGCATTAAATTTTTTTTGTTTTATACGAAATGTTTATTGAAAAAATCACGAACAACTTTACACTAGTTAAAGTATCGAAATCACAAATACATATAAACAAAATTTTGTCGTTTACTTATTGTCTTTAGAGGTAATTTACCTACCAAATTTGATTGCTCCCATAGCCAAAAATCTTAATAAATCTAATCAATATTATCAGTAAAGGATGGATTAAATAAAACAAGAATTTGTCAAAAAATTCAAAGCAAAAAAATTACTTAAGAAAATTAAATGAATCATTATAATTCTTTTATCTTTTTAGAATCTTTCATCTTTGCAATTTTGACAAAGTTGGACAGGTGAATATCACGGCTACTGCAACGCAGGCTCTAAAATGTAAGATAGAATTTAAGCTGAGCTTACGATTTTTGTTATAAATATTTTCTCAAGGCAATCCCTGAAATTGCTGAAAGCTCAATGCTTATCCTAATATAGTACGTGGCCAGTCTTATCGCTGTTCACTTTTTTGTCAATCGTGCACAGAGCGGAAACCCTTTGTTTTTGCTGCCACAGTTAAATTGGTCGCTTTCTAATCGCCTTCCTGGAAATTAGCTTCCATTCATTTTGGGTTTTTTGTGAAGTGCGACGACTTGATAATTTCCGCAGGCGTGCACACACTTTTACACACTCAAAACTACACACACACGCACACAGACACCCACACATTATCGAAAAGTTTTCAGGTCATTAAGTTTGTCGACAGCTTTTGACAGGAACCAGACAAACAGACGGACGGAAAAGTCAGACGAGGAACGAAAGGAAGGTGTAAATTAACCTAAGCTCAGTAAAATGCCAATAGAAAAAGATTTGAAAATTCAAGTGTTCCCGGCAGTTGGCACAATTAAAGCCCATTTTGGATGTACTTGAATATATTTTGTAGAAAAGATTCAGCTGATTTGCGGAGCGGGGGAAACGAGTGAAGCAATTTAATGCACATATGCTAAGATTTATGTGTTTTGTTGGATTCGCTTGGCCAAAGTGCAAAACAAAGAGACATTTTATTTTGTACAACATTTTTTCCAAGAGCTTGAACTGATTCTGCGTTGGGGAAGGGTGGCTGCGTCTGTCAGCCAGCCATAAAGAAATGTTCGTGCACTCTGAATACCCTTGCCGATAGTCTAACAATTTTGTCAAACGAGTGGATTTTGAGTTTATATAGTCTTTTTTATGAAGACATAAAAACACTTCTACAAAGTTGTATGCTAACATAAATATAATAAGGTAAATTTGTGAGCAATTCAATTATTGTAGACTAGAAATGAGAGTAGAAATTGAACTTAAAATAATGCATTGAACTTAGACCGGGGTACATTGAAATTAAAAACTTGGTCCATACACCGAACTTGAACATTAATTCGGACCACCCACATTAATTGGCCTTGTAGTTATTGTCACAAATTTTTATTGTTATTGCATATCTTAAAACATACTATTTAAAATAAGGTTTTTATTTATAAAAACTCTGATCAGATACAAATAAAATTTAGACTAAGACTATTTCGGCAATCTGCCAAAGAAACGATTGAGCAAGGGTGTTTGATATTCGTTATGCCTAAGTCCTACTTATTACTTGTATATAGATGCTGTCATGCTGTGCAAGCGCTCTGGCATTTGAATGCATGAAATTGTTTTTGTCGCGTTTTTGGCATCCTGCGAAGAAGGATGCGAACGCTCTTACTGAATTTTTCGCCCACTTGGCCGGGCCTGTCAAAGGGCAGCCGATTTTTTGTTTGCCCGGACGCCGCGCATCGCCGGCATCGCGATAGCGCCAGTAAACTCAGAAGGTAGCGTCTGCAGTACGAATATCGGCCAATGCGTCAAGGAATGTCCGCTGCGACCAGAAACCAAGCAAAGAAGCACGCGGCACGCATATTAATTGGACGCGATTGTCTTGGACTCAGACCTGGACTGGGATCGTCGATTGGGCCTGGGGTCTTTCGGTCGGCCCTATCTGCATGCGGAATGCGTTGTTTATGGTGAAAAACTAAACAGCGAATTTTCTCATTTTGCATTCAGTATGCATCGCAATAGCCTAACGATTGTTGCCTGTATCACAGTTGTTGTTGTTGATTGATCAGCAAAGTGAGAAATCAGGGCAAACTTTTGTTGCATATGCAAATTGTGAAAGTTTAACTGTTGGACTCGACGCCTTCGACAATGTTGCCAATGCTTTGATTTGTGCCTTAACTAGAAAACCCACTAAAAATTAAATGGTCGCACACAAACAACCTGATTAATGTTCATCCTGTTCATGAAAGATTTATGGAACGAACTCGTTTAACAGTTATGCATAGCGAATTGTGCAATCTTCTCTGAGACTTTAAATAATATTTTCTACAAAAAATATAATTATGTCTCCCAAAAACTGCTGAAAAAGCAAGGATACTTAATACTATCGATACTAATCGGTTCTTAATATATAACGATATAACAAAAATGTTATCGAAAATTTATTTGATTTGCTTAAAACCGGAATGCTCAATTCCTATAAATAAATCAGATATGAGGAATATTACCTTGATATGTTTTCGCTAAAAGTATCAATTTCAATTTCAATAGCAGAGTGATCAAATTAACATGTTTATTATGTTATTTTAATTATTTACTAAATATTATTTTCTTCCAATATAAATTTTTAGTAATAACACAATCTTTATATTTTTCTATTTCTTTTAAGAAAACAATTAACTTACTTTTTATATAAGGCTAGCTTAAAAAGTAAGATAGAAATATTGGTAATCGAATACGACAAACACCATTTTTTTCAAAATTAGTTGTCCACCCTGTCAGATATTACAAATATATAAACCATCAAGAACGGAAATCTAATAGGCACGGCAAGTTTTCACACTTTTCCCCAGCGGAAGATTTGCAATAAATTTTTTTATTTGCAGTTATTTTTCTTAATATTCGTATATCCACTTTTTCCAACTTTCAAACGTATAAAGCTCCTTCTTAAATACCTGCTGACTTTTATTTATTTATTTATTTTTCCCATGTGCACATCAAAGCAATAGCTTCGGCCTAACCCACTAAGACTTCAGTTCGGGCAGTACCACATTTGCTGGCGACAGATTCCGAACAGGTGTAGACGCCAGATATATAAATATATATATGTATATTCATTACCTACGCTATTTACAGCATGCGTACGCTGACTTGGCTATAAATACAACTCGCAGGAGTTGTGTCTGCTGCAGCTGAGAAGAGTGCAAAGATTGGAGCGAATGGCAAGCAGCAGTTAAATAGATGACAACTTAAAAGACGCACACACACACACTCACACACACACACACACACCCTGCTGCACTTTGGACATGCTTGTATCAAGAGTCAACGTTCTTCAATAGCTCCATTACCAATGCTCGCCGGGGTTATGGCCAAGCCGCAACATTGCGACACAAAAACACTTGAACGAGCAGCCGCACCAGCAGCAGGCGGCACTTTTCCTCACCCCACCTCTTTTCCGCTCACCCGCAACCGGAGCAGCACTTTTTTGTTTGAGTTATTTTACGAGTTTTATTGGCTTTTATTGGCAACGAGATTTGAATTTTTCAAAACGACACTTGCGATGCAGAGGCGGATGCTCCAGCTGCCTGTCCCTGCTCTCCTGCTCCTGCTGCTCCTCCTGCTCCCGTGCTCGTCCTAATCGCTCTGCGGCTCCTGCCCCGTCGCGCTGTTAGTCATTTTTTATGAGCTTTACTCTTTGTGTATCGCAGTCGTATGCTGCCTGCAGGTCTAACAGGTGTCGCCCCGTTTCCTGGCCATATGTGCTGTGCCTGTTTCTGCTTCCGTGATTTCTGGCCACATAACTTACCGCTGATTGCAGTTTTATGGCGAAAGTTTTTGGGCTCACTTCAGAGCTGGACATTTATAGGCAGCGATAACGTACCAACTGCTAATTAACTCTACCATAAAACGCTTAAGCCGTTGCCCAATGTTGTGGCCAGGCCAACAATCAAAATACGGCTGCAAAAAAATAAAATGCAAAATCAACTCGCAGCTGCCATTCAAAGTGTGCCGCATAATGGCAGCCGCAGACAGACAACTTGCTAATTTTCATGCGCCATTTAAGGGGCGAAATCTCGCCAGGATTTGCCGCCCACTTGACAGCTTTCAACGTTCCTAAATACCCTGTCAGCAAGCGGGAAAAACGTAATTTCCAAAACGAAAAAATTAATATATAAGTTTGGTAAAATAAAGTAATATATTTAAGCCTAATTGTGACAAACCAAGGCTGAAACCAATATCTGGCTTCAGGGATGTAGAAAAACCATTAACCTGACGTAAAGGTAAATCAATCGAATATTTCTTTTTGTTTTCATATCGGCAATAGTATTTGATACCTGCCGCATTCTTTTACAATTTATATATTTATATTTATAGCAATAATTACAAGCATTACAATAGGACCTGTTACAGGGCATATCTTCTCGTCGAGCACAAAAAATGGCATTCTACTGGTTTTCTCCTGTTTGCCTGTCGCATCACGAATTCACTTGACAACTCTTTATTTTATTCGGTTTTTTCCCCTTTGGTTTTGTTATGCGGCACGTTGCCTCCTTTGGACTACTTAAAATTCAGTGCCTGGCATAAACATCCTTAAGCAACCCAGTCAACAATGCCAAATGCGCTTTAACGATATGTCAGAGATTAGAGCGCTAAAAATGCCAAAGCAATTAATTTACATCATTTGGTGTGGTGTGGTGGTGAGGGACGAGCAAAGTGCCTTGTTTTGGCTCAAATTTGATATAATAAAATGTTTTGAAAAACACATTCTCAGCTATTTCAACACTTTTTCAGAGCATACTTTTGGGAGTATATAAAGAAGTGAAATAAGAAGAAATAGAATAAATATTCTCTTGAAAGTTACTATTGAAAGAATTCAGGACAACTTAGAAAACAAATCTGGGCAGGCCTAAGTGGAAAAACAATATTAATATTTATTAAACTAGAAATAAAAATAAATAAAATAAAAGAAGTATTAAAAGAAACACGAAGGTTTTTGACTTAACATTTCAAACATTTTGGGGAAAAATATCTTTGTTGTAAGATCGTTTATTTGACAAATCAAACGTTTTATAATTATAGCAAAAATAAAATAATATTAAAACAAAAATGGAATACTTGTATTTGAAGGAATTTTGATGAAAACGATTTGCAAAACATTGAAATGACTTCGCTCTGTGCTTTTTGCCAGGAAATGCAATAATAACCACAACAAAATGTTACAAAAAAGAAAATTGCATGGAAACACTCATGCATAGAGCGTATAATAAATGCTGCCAGCGGCATCGGGTACAAAGCAAACAATAATTTCCCTCATATATATAACAAATAAGAGAGCGCCAAAGTCAAGCGAAGAATAAGGACCAAGGAAATGGAGTGTGTGTTGGTTCATTTTTATGTGTGGGCGATTTGAAGGCAGAAACGGATGTACAAATTGCAAAACATAATTCAAATTGTTTGACTTTTTTTGACAATGACTGCGCCAGTTCCATTTATCCCCCTATAGCTGATACTTGCCAAGTGCTTTTATCTTGGCATATGCATGTCCATATGTGTGTGTGTGTGTGTGTGTTTGGGAAAGGGGGCTGGGGCTTCTTCTCCTCTGCAGTGTTTTTGCTCACTTTTTGTCCCTGTTTATTTAAGCTGCAGCCGCGTTGCAGCTGAGCGAATGCCTTTAAGGTTATTAACGGGCATTGTACCACGTTGCGTATGAGTCACATTAATTAGCTGAAACTGCCAACGAAGTGCGCTTAAAAAGCAATTAAATGTGATTAGCATAAGTTGCCAAATATTGTGCGAGCATTTAGGCGCTGCCTCAAAAACCATTGCATACTCTCAGGCGCATGGATTTTTGGTTTTAGCGCTTTTTTAGCTTATTTTCTAGAGGTTTTTCGTTGTTTTTTTTTTTTTGGCAACCACAACGAACCATTTGACTTAATTAGTTGGCCGCCGCCGCTGCTGACGACGCCCCCTCGGCCGTAGGGGGCGGGTGCGGAAAAACTATGAATTTATTTGACACTTGAATAAATGCGGTTTTTGCGGCGACAACGAAAAATGTCAGCCCATATTTTTCGTATGGCAGCTCGCAGTTGCCCCCAGACCGCAATTCTCGCCCATCGGATGTGTCGACAGGGCTGCCCAGGCGGTAACCGTTGCTCGTATTGATATATAACCCATGTCTTGTCCTTGTCCTCGGTGTACTTCATGTTCGATTCACAGCGCCGCGTCGCACATTTCCGTTTCCTGATTTTCTTAGGCCAGTTTGTGTGTGTGTGTGTGTGTTGGCGAGTGTACTTAGCGTTTTGTAAAATCCCATTTTGGCTGTCTAATTTATGAATGTATGCGCTAAGTATGCGCTCATGCCAGTAATTGTGATATGTGTAAGTGCATTTTGCTGGCAGGGACAGCGAACAAAGCCAAAGCCAAAACCGACACAGAAGGCCATGATGTCATTTGGGAAAAGTGCGTGGATTTTGCTTAAAATTGAAGCTCAACTTTTAGGATTAGATTGAACAAGCTTTGCATAAGAAATACATCGCTTGATGCTTATACAATACATATATAACACATTTATCCATTCCTAGAAAATGCTCTACAAATTGTTTGATCCCTTCTTCGCATAATAGTTGTGTGGGGTATCCGACCGCGCAGTACCCTATTCAGGAGGTAATAACAACTTAAAACATTACAAAACGGTCCTAACGATAATTACAATTAACCTGAAACAAACAATAACTTAAAGAAATATAAATTTTTTGATTTGTGGGGGCGGGAGTGGGCCTACAATTTTTAACTTTATCTTTAAAGGTGATCATCAGTAATCTGTCTGCAAAATTTAGTAACTCAGGCTTTAATACTTTGGGATATATAGAGGCTATGCGATTTGCCACGTCCCCAAAATCAACAACAAATTACATTCATTTAGACAGACATTGCGCCAAACTAATATACACGATTTAATCTTATGAACACCGTATACAAAGAACAGTTATTTAAATTGTTTCACACATTAATTTTCCTTCCAGATAGTATATATCTCTATTTTCAATATGTTATCTCATGTTAATATGGATTTAAAGCTTATCAAACAAAACTGCCGTCCATTCTGATAATTCATAAGTCAAGATATCTTTAGAAAAAAAAAAACTTTAATTAAGTAAAAATCAAATTTATATGATATATATTAATATGATATATGACAGATCCAAATATATTTTTAATAATTTTAGTGAGACTCAATATCAATTCATAATACAGTGGGCTCAAGTTCGTAACCCATTATTAACTTTTTTTATAAAGCTATAATTACTAATGTGCATGTGTTTTATATATTTCAAATAATTTTTTGATTTTTGTTTGTTTTGTGTACTAAGCAAATTTTTGTAAAATTTATTATAGTGTAATCTGATAGAGCATTAAATTTTCACGTGAAAATTGACAACTGAAAAAGGTATATCAGTGTACTGATAATTACAAAAAACATATTTTCCATGCATTTTACTCAAAAATGCTTTTTTGTCAAATAAAATAAAAAATTTCATTTTCAATGGTAATTTTAGAGCATTCAAAACACTGATATGCAAGTAATGTACACTCGACAAATTCCAATATCAAGAGTTCTAAGGTCGAGAGTCTAGCGAACTCCTATTCTGACTTATCAGCATTTAAATTATTATTCAAGCTCTGTAAAGTATTATGCAATAGACCAAATGCAGCTCGAAACGGAATGTGCCGAAACACCAACTGCATGGACTATCCCAATAACTGGCACAATGCACCCATAAAACCGTCGTAATTTATATTCAATTTATAATTTGACAATTTGAAAACCAAGCAGGTGGGTGACCGGACAATCGAAAACAAACCATTATATTATTATTAAGTGCCGCTCCGTTAGCTGTGAAAATACATATAGAAATGCTTGTAGCTCCCAAATCGGACTGAGTATTGCTATTTTTAATTGACTCATCGTACACATTAGGTTTATTTTGACTTGTTAATGTCAGCATTAGTATTCCGTACGAAAAACTCAACAAATTGATTAAATACAATACAGAGAGCTTCATGTCACGGCCCCAGGCGAGCAGAGTTCCCAGTCCCAAGCGCAGTCCGTTACCGTTCATCGAACGCACCAGAACACCCCGAGCACCAAAATTCCCTTATCAGTTGAACTCCGGACAACATGCTTACCGGTTTATCAACGTTTCTAGCCTATGTGGGCTTCTACGCGCTCGCTTGTTATCTTTACGAGCAACTGCGAACACCTTTCCGCTTGTTAAAGTTGCGGCTGGCGACGGATCCAAAGCAGAGACCCAGTCTAAAGGAGCGCTTTGGAACCTGGGCGGCAATTACAGGCAGCAGCGATGGCATTGGCAAGGCCTATGCCACGGAGCTGGCGCGGGAGGGCATCAACGTAGTGCTGATAGCCAGAAACGAGGAGAAGCTCAAAGCAGTAGCTGAGGAAATCGGTGTGCTAATTTCTAATGTCATTTATCAGTCTGCGATCTAACAACTTTTGGTTTTCAGTTTCGGAGTGCAAAGTGCAGACGAAAATTGTCGTCGCGGATTTCACACAAGGTGCACAGGTCTATGAACATATAGAGCGCGAGTTGGCTGATCTACCCATAGCCATACTGGGTGAGTAGCTGGCACATCCACACATACTGGACATGACCCAACGTGTTCTCCGGCTATCTAGTTAACAATGTGGGCATGGGCTCGCCGGGTGGCATCAACCAATCAAGCAAGGAGGCAACCCAACAGCTGCTCGACACCAATGTGTGTGCTGTCTCACATCTCTCGCGCTACTTCATCAAGCGCCTGCGTGCGTCCAAGACCAAAGGTGCCATTGTGAACGTCAGCTCCGGCACTGAACTGCAGCCGGTGCCCTATGCTGCTCTGTATGCTGCCTCCAAGGCGTACACGCGCAGCCTCACGCTGGCGCTGCAGTGGGAGGCAGCTCCGTTTGGCATCCATGTGCAGCTGCTGTCGCCCAACTTTGTGAAGACCAAGATTAACAACTACTCAAAGCGCATTATGCAGGGTGGACTTTTTATACCCACCGCTGAGACCTATGCACGCAGCGCTGTTGCCCAGCTAAGGGACGGTGTGGATGAAACCCCTGGCTATGTCTGGCATCATGTACAAAATGCGATTATGACCGCTTTTCCTTGGCGATTGCGTCTAAGTGCGGCTCAGTGGTTCTTCAGGCTATTTGCCGACAAGAAACACACTCGAAAGCAATAAAAACGTTGCATACTTTTGGAATGCATATTTAATTCGTTTGGTTAGGTTCTTTGCTAGATGTCTTGGCTGCTCAACGCAAGTGTCTTGGCTATGGCGCTTAAAGCTTTAAGCAGTTCAAAAGCTTTTCAACGTTCTTTTTATTTGCCAAATCAATAATCTTCCCTGAATGTACATAAACAGAATCGGAGTTATTTTCAGTCTTTTAGCGTAAACCGACAAGTTTGCTACACACTTTGTTTGCCGCATTTAACAGGTAGGCTACTTAAAGGGTTTTCTAATTTATTATCATTTATTATTTATTAATTGCGTTTTTATCAAGTTTGGTATGTAACTCAAATGATTTAGCATTTGTTTTAAAAATTGCATTTGTATTTAGTATTATCTAATAGGACCTAATAAACTATTTTCAAAGTCAACAGATAAGCACTTAATCATATATACATATACATACATATTTACCGCTCGCAATACCCTTCCTCACTTATTTTGCCAGCAAAATTTGTGGATAGTCATTTGACAACATTTTTACAGTCTATTCACAAAGCATATTTACATTTTGGTTCTCTCGCACAAAGTGCAATCAAAATGCATTTGAAATGTTTTGTTTATCTAGCATTTGGCTTTTGATGTTTATTATTGTTTTGTTTGTTGATTCTGAATAGAAAGTTATTGAAGCCTGTCGTTCTTGAAAAGTCGACTGATTGCTGAACGGGTCCAATCTCGACAATTCCGTTAAACTATACTTGATTAAAACATATATATAACCGTGGATCTCAATTTTTTAACTATACAGTAGTTTATCAAAAATTTTTAGGCAATTATTCACAGATGTTTTCCACCTATTTATTATTTACATTTTCATTCTGTCAGTTATCAAAAAAAAATTGTAAGACTCTACTATTGGCTACTATTAATATAAATAGAAATCTCTTTAAAATTAAAAAAATAAACTTTCGTTCAACGATTTCAAAAACTTCACCAACTCTTCTCATGAGAGATAAGTTTAAAGGAAATGGCTTACTTAAATCTGGTAATATTATTTAAGTAATACAAGTAATATTATTCATTACAAATGTTTTTCATGTCAGAGCACTTTGCAATAATTGTCAATTTATAATCATTAAGAAAGTTCCCAAGTTCAGGTCGTTGCGTGTAGTGAACAATTTTCGAATCTTTTGCTTAATTGTTTTCAATTAGTTAAGAGTCCCTGTCCAAGTCCCAGACACAGTCCGATTCCGCACAAGTGTAAGCTAATTATGCACTTAAACGTCATTACCGCCCAACAAAATATCAACCAATTTAACAGTCACACTTTTCACTCGCTTTGAAAGAGCCGTAGAGAGTGGCAAAAATCTCTGACAATGGGTCAGTGATGATTAAATGTCTCATAATTTGGCTTGCCAAGCGGTGGATTTTGTAATCTTCACACAAAAACAAAAAAAAAAAGTTGATTATGAAGAAATGAAGCGTCGTAGCATAAAAAAACTGAATGAGCGACAAGCGAACTACAAGATACATGTATTTGTATCTGTATCTGCAGTGTTGTTTATGTTCATGACTTTAGACACAATTGCAGCTTGTAAAACCCGAAAAATATAAACGCAACTCGATTTGTTGTAGTCGTGAGCTCCGATGTGCCTGTAACTCGACTTCAGTTTCAGTTTCGGTTTTTAGTGCGTGATTGACGCTCAGAGTCGCCGCTTGTGCCCACAGCTCAAGACGTGAAATGTTCGCGACGGTCGACCTATACTTTAGCTACTGAATACAATTGGGTTTCATTGAAATTCAATAAAATAGAAAACCGTGCAAGTGTCGTGCTCACTTCCTATTATACATACGCTTAGCATGCTGATAAGCTTGAGCTCAATTACATAAACACTGGCAGCTATCAGCTGTCGCTTATCAACACACACTAGTAGACGTATGCGTATGTGAAATATCCCATATAAAGACACTATCTTCATTATGCAGCCCGTACTGGAAGTTAGCATTTATACATTGTTGCGGATGGCGTTCATTTGGCAGCTCGTTTCCTTGGCCATTTACTTGGTGGGCACCTTGGCCATTGCCGCGTATCTCTACGACAACTTTAGATCTTTGATCAGTATTATCAAAGCCTTGCTGGAGCCGTACTTTCAACCGCAATTGCCACAGAGCTTGCTGGATAAATTTGGCAAATGGGCAGGTAAGTTTTTTACTTAATTTTCTGTCTCTCGTTACACGCATTCGTAAAAAATGATTTGCATAATTTGCAACACTTTCGCATTCGTTTGACGAATCGCAACCAAAAACGAGTAAATATTTTGGAATATTGTACTTCGCATAATTTAAATGTATAAAAACTGGAATCAAACAACGCTCCAAAAGAATTCAATTCCTTACTTGAGTTTTAGAAATTGCAAACGAAAATGAAAAAATTAGACATTTTTTATTATAATTGAGAAGTATAAACCATGTTTGATATAATTATAAAATACATTTCGAATAATAAGCAAATAATTCAGAAATATAATTAATAATAATGCCTATTACATGTAGATGGAATCCATTGATATTCTATCTATCAAATTATAAACTAAATATAATCTTCTAAAATTATGCAAATTGCATGCTCAAAGGCATTTATCCATACAAGCCCCCTAATTTTCCTACATTGTAATATATAGAAATTTCGTGACCATCTTTACAAGTTATTAATAAAATTGCAGCAATTTATGTTCCTGGTTCTCAGACGACTACATGCCAAGTCAGCATGAATCAATAGCCAGTTATCAAAATGTACTATGCACTATAAACTCTTAATAGATTAACTCTTGATTTTGTTTCGACGATAAGACCGGCATATCGAACACATGTTCCGGTGCTCGCGTTCTCTATTTGTTTACGCCTTATTTGTAGAGCAAGCAAAGTCATTCAACCCGGCCAACGAAACCGAAACCAAAACCGGATTGGCCTGCTTAAAAACGTTTATCTCACATTTGGCACGCTTTTAAATAGAAAACAAAAGACGATCAAATTAAATAATAACAACAATAGCCTTACGGCTTCGAGTTAACAGTTTTACTGTCGCTTTAATATTTTTATTTGTTTAAATTATCTCAAGTTTGCTTTTGTGACCTTGCGCACAACGATAGTTGGGTCAATAGAATTCTTTCATTTGCTTACCCTTGCTTGAATGACTTTCAATTTGCAAATATTGCCGCCAACTTATAAGACTCTGTGCAAGTTTCACGTATTTAGCAAGCATGCATAACTTGGTGCAGCTGCCGTTCTTTGCCAATATTTCCGCTGCACAAATATTTGGCAAGCAACGTGTCCAACAGCTACAACAACAACGTTTACTTTAACGGTGCCAGCAATTGCCGCCTGGTGGCCTGTTGGCCAGTTGCGCAGCCGCAGTGGCAACTGTTGCATTGCCGCGTTGCAACAGCGGCACCAACAGTCACAACATAAACATGAAAACTTAACCAAGTTTATTTTTTTTCTTATTGGCTTATTTTATTGGTATTCAGATATGTATTTGTTTTGGGCTCAGCAGTGGCAACTACCACGCACCAAAGAGGCCCACTAAATACCCTAACTAAACAAGTAATTAGCAAGGGTGTGTTAAGTAGTCACATTACCTCAGGCACTTCAGCACTTGAAAATATTTGGATTTTGGTAATAATTCTACTAAAATTTTTTAGAGAAAGCTTGTTTTAATAGAGTAAATTGAAAGTTTAGAAAAAGCAAGTAATGTATACATTTTGTATGTAAAAGGCAAGGTGAAGAAGCAACTAAATAATTTTTTTACCTAATTTTCGTTTAGTTCGCCTTATATTCTACGTTCAACTATTTCCCTTCTCTTTTCAGTGATAACCGGCGCCACTGATGGCATTGGCAAGGAATATGCCAGAGAATTGGCACGTCAAGGTCTCAATCTGGTGCTTATATCACGCACCAAGGAGAAGCTCGTCGCAGTCACCAACGAGATTGGTATGTAAAGGGCTTTAAAGATGCGTCTATACTTCTGACTTGTCGCTCAACTTTCACAGAGAGCGAGTACAAGGTAAAGACCAAATGGATAGCCGTGGATTTTGCCAAGGGACGCGAGGCCTACGAACAAATCGAAAAGGAACTGGCGGGCATTGAAGTGGGTATACTGGGTAAGTACATCTAGAACAGAGAAATCATTATAAATAGACTTACACAAGTGCTAAATGCTGGCCATTGTGACTTTTTGTCCGATCTAATTCAAATACGAATTAGGGTGAAGATGCTGACCAAGGTTGTATGGATGATTGTTATATTACTGTCCGATCGGCTCCAGATTGCGCGGTATAACGTCTGCACTTAATGTTTCCATAGATAGCATTTTAAGACAATTCCTTAGCCTGGGCACAGACATGTTATGCCAGGAATATATAATTTCACTGGACAAAAATATCTGAAAGTCACGACATGAAGGCCCCAGTAAATTATTAATAAATACTTAGTACTACATATATTAGAATTATATACTGTGTACTTGAAACGTAAGTGGTATATGCTGCTTTGTATAAATAGATAACATATTTTTAGTTGCTGTTAAAAAGTTTACCAAATTTTAGGTGGGCGCCCATCAGCAACTTGTGCTTGTGCCCACGCCCCCTTTAAATGTGTGATAGCCAACTCATTGTCAACTAACAGTAGCCGTTATATGTCACTGACAACAACAATTAAACCGCTGAGTTTCAGCTTGTTTTGTTTATTTTGGCTGTCAATGCCACTGAAAAAGCTCAACTGAGGTACTCGTAATGGCGTGCAATTATAATGGCTCTTTGCGGTAGGGCCGCTTGACGGACTGTGGGGCAGATTTTCAAACATTTTCAAGTACATATAAATAATTTCTGTGTCGAACTTTTGAGTTTTATTTGCGAAACTCATAAACGCTTTGACGCGCTTCGGCAATTTATATTTTGTTAGTTTGCTGTGTTGGCATGTTGGAGGCAGCCTTGGCAGAGCAAGGTTTAAGCCGATAAGCATCTATGGCCTTTACTGGGAAAATTCGCTCTTCGTTGCAGTCAACAATGTGGGCAGAATGTATGACTATCCGGAGACGCTGGAACTGGTGCCAGAGAATACCATCTGGGACATACTGACAATCAATATTGGCGCCGTCACGATGTTGACCCGCAAAATAGTGCCGCAAATGAAGGCGGCTCGAAGGGGGCCATTGTTAATATTGGCTCTGGATCGGAGCTGCAACCCATGCCAAATATGGCCGTTTATTCGGCATCCAAGAAGTACATCACATTCTTCACCCAGGCTCTGGAACAGGAGCTGGCCGAGCATAATGTGACCGTGCAGCTGGTCATGCCCATGTTTGTGATCACCAAAATGAATGAGTATTCCGATTCGGTGATGAAGGGTGGGTTCCTGATACCCAACGCACGCAGCTTTGCCCGCTCTGCGGTCTTCACGCTGGGCAAGACGAGTATGACGACGGGTTTCTGGACGCATGGACTTCAGGTGAGTCCTTAAAAATACAAAAAAAATATATATGAATGTGTATCTGTATGTATTTCTATGATGGAAAGAGAAATTTCCTTTTTATTGAGAACATCGTTTTATCGAAACGCGTTTAACATTAATTAATTATCATTAATTATCATTAAACGCTAATTTATTTATCTTAATATTTGCAGTACTTTTTCATGAAGCTGGCGCCGCTGCATCTGCGCATGCTTATTGGCCACCAGCTAACGCGACGACTGCGGCTCGAAGGTTTAAGCCAAAAGAAGGTCTCTTAGTAAGCAAAAACTGTAATGCATTTTCGACTTATATCTTAAGAGTTTTGTAAATATTGGCGCTTAATCTTAATCATAATAAAAACTGTAAAAAATTTTCGAACAGAAACCGGCCAAGAAAATCAATTTGCGAGTCTTTTTGCCAGCCGATTGCATAACTTTGCGGCTGCAGCATTGTGTGTGAAGAGGGCGGGAGCGGGGGCGGGGTAGTGGCTATGGCTTAAATATAGCCGTGAAACCGGTTGCCCAGCGCGCACACAACTGTTGACCGACAGGCGGAAGAGCTGCCAGCCTCCCAAAAAGCCATACTCAGGCTTCGCTTCATTGGATCGATTTGACATTCTTTAGGCTTTCGGGCTTTGGGCAACCAAAACTCAGATTCGAACTGCATTGCAATGAACTGCATGCAAATGAACTTCAAGCACAATCCGTGAGGGTCTCTCAATTGTGCGCACTGGTCACGGGGCCCGCTGACCACAATTGTGCAAGTTGACATTACAATGCAAGTTTTGGGCCCATGGCTGTACGACGAGCTCTAATGGAGCCCACCTTACTTGCAGTTTTAGCTGACTTTAAGTACTTGGTTATTGATAGGGGCTTGTTACGCAAATGGCAACCTTAGCACCAACATACTGAGATGCACAAAATAGCTCTTCAATGTTATATATATATAGAGTTAATTTATGGGACCTGGGCTCAGATATGTGTATACTTAGCTAAGATAATGGAATTAAACATGCCAAAATCGGAATGCAAAGACGAACTGGACTCAAAAACGAAACCATATATTAGGAATCTGTTTATATATATTCAAACTAAGCAAAATGCCAACACCTGAAAAGAGTGATTGAAATATGCAAGCTATGGATCCGAGAGTTTTTGTCAAAATTGTTGTCAATTTTTAATTTTCAATAATGCATATATTTTAAACGCAGAATCAATCTACAAGATAAACCATGAAAAAAATGCCATCAACCTTGAAAATCGGTTCAGTTTTGACAAAGTTATGGGCGTTTGAAATATGGCATCTATAGATCTGGGAGCTTTACATGTCAAAATTTTTGTCAATTTTTGCATGATTTTTGACAAAAAATTTGACCCCCTCAGAATCGGTTTTAATGTTGTTTTTTATACTAATTGTGACAACCACAATCGATTAAAAATGTAAATTCGCACTTCTAAATTTTGAAAAAAAAATTTTTCCAAAATGAGTAAGGGGGGGTACATGCTTTTTTCCCCAAAAAATTCAAAAAAATTTAATTTCAATAATGCATATATTTTAAATGCAGAATTAATCTACAAGATAAACAATGAAAAAAATGCCATCAACCTTGAAAATCGGTTTAGTTTTGACAAAGTTATGGGTGTTTGAAATATGGGAGCTATTGATCCGAGAGCTTTACCGACTGCAACTTTCTTACTTGTTTCTTGTTGCAAAAAATATATACACATATTTACTATTGATTATATAAGTTCCCACCTCTTCGTTTATTCATCGAACATATTCGTTAATACCAAAACAAATGTTATTAAATATATATATACATATATATGATTGTATATGCCAACAAAATCCCATTCCCGATAAAAATAAAATTTTGGTTTTTGCTTTTTTGTCGTTTTATTCCTGCTTGTTTGTTGTAATTGTTAATGCATTTTGTTGCTTGTTTGTTGCGTAGCTGTTGGTCTTGTTGTTATTTACGAAAAAATGCAAATAGAATTAAATAAAGATCTTACATATTATGTGTGCAAAGTGTTAAACAATGAAATACATAATTTTCCTATGTGCGCCTTGTTGTTGTCGTGGTTGTTGCCGAACACACTTATACTGTACATTATGGTCTATAAATTGTAAATTGGATAAATTCCATTGCGAAACAAAAATTGCCAGTTAATATTTATGATTAGAGCAGATGACCCCAAGGCCGCACAAGCCAATATAAGACAAGTTGCGGATGTAACGTCGCCCAAATGGACCGTAATGCTGGGCAAATCGAACGTAGCACTGCAAAATATAAATAGTTTTATAGCTAATCAAATATAAAATTGTGCATCGGAAATTTGTGGAACTTACCGCTACACACAGGCGTTGCAGGCGTTGATGTCAAGCCCCCGAACCGAGCAGCTGTTTATTTCCTGCGGCTTTGACGTCATCTACCGGATGTAAAAATCTAATAAGAATTCGTTTGAGCTATATATGTACTATATCTGGCCATAATAAGGCCAGCTGCTGACCCAGTTCAATATTCTTAAATTCAATTTTGGCCACAATCGCAATAGAAACAGCTTATTGGATTAATTGAAATATGCTCTTGAAAATATTTTGGCAGCTGCTATTGAATTCAATTGCTGTTTATTTATTTATTTTTTCTCTTTCGTTTATATTTCTCGTTTTTTAAATCAAGTGGTAAAGTTTATAAACAAAAGCTAAAAAGTTTTTTGTTATAAGAAAATAAGTGAGAGTTATTTTAGGATATTTTAAAATAAATGATTATTATACATTAAGAAATTAAAAATAAAATTTTAGATTTAAGGCCAATTATACTTGTGGTCGAAAATTCAATTGTTTTTTTTAACTTTTTTAGCTATGTTTCTTTTCCAACAATATAAAAAATACATGAAAGCCGCATGCTGTTAAAATAGATAATTCATTTTATTCGCATACATATTTTCACGCATTCGTCGAGCATTAGAAACCTAAAAACAAACTAAATCACATAAAAAAAAACAACTTTGAAAATTATGAACGCTCAAAATATCACGTAAAACTTATCTGACAAATTTCACACGCTGCTAAAATCTTTCAAAAGCTATTTTATATGTATGTGTATATATGGCAAATCGTATGGGTATAAGTTTTTAGTGGGCCATATCGAAATGTCGTCGTTAAAAAGTAAAAACATTTTGGAAAATGATTTCTCTAATGTCGCAAAATGTGGCAGCGCTGCCAAAAAATGAGCATAGTCACATAGACACAGACACACATCTATGCTATATCAAAGAATTTTACCATAGATTGCTAATTTATTTAATTAATGTCATAGAGATGCTCATTATGTTCTAAAAATCTGTTCAAATTTTGAAAGAAACCACTTTTTGATTTGCGACGACCGGCAAGAATTTGAATTTATGATTGGAATAGAATTATGCATATAGTATGATATTGTATTGCAGACTTACCTGACTTAGGGTACTAATAGAAATCCATTAAATGCTAGCGGCTTAAACGCGTAACGTTCTACAAATCCTAGTCATAAGTAATTTTGTTGATTTAACATACATATTTAAAAGTTTGTTGTTGGAATTAAAATTCAACATGTAAGTATATCCTTGAACTATTCAAATCATGATTTAGAAAGCGGCTTCGTAGAAGGCATAGAGCAGGAAGAGCAAAAATGCCAGGATTAGGAAGGTGGTAAACAAACTTCTGGCTTCATTCATATTGTATGAGTTGTTGTTGTTGTTGTTGTTGCGTTCTGGATTATACATAAAAAGAATAATAAATATCGAATTAGTCAAATATGCAAACGAGTCTAGGGTTTTTTGTTGTTGGGTTTATAGGCTGTAATTAAGGCCTATTTTATCAATTATATGTAAATGAAGTACACAGTTAAGCACTGAATGCAACTATCTATGGGTACACACAATTAGGAGCTTTGGGGGATCACCAGACCGTTCGAAGCAAATGGCACGGAGTAACTGAGAAACGCACCAAAAAATTCTTCTCCACAAACTGGCCTACAATTTTTATCAAGAATCAAAATCGGACAGCAGACCGCAGTCCGCAAATTGGAATTATGGTTCTATATATCCCATACACATAATGATACACATATTTATTCATATATGTATTTGTATATCTACAGAAATATAATTCGCTGTTTGTATGGGTATCCAGTTGTTGCGCATATTTTGGCGCGGCACACATCGTGTCTATATATATATAGACCAGTACATATACGTATACGCAATGCTAAAAAGTATGTTTAGATTCCATGGATGCGTGTGGGCGGCGCAAGCGCGTCATATGCCTCATGCGGCACGTAAAAAACTTGGACAGCAACTTCTCCGTAGCACCGCAAGTTCTCCCAAGTTCTCTCTGGTTCTCATACCTGTTACGAATTGGTTTTAACTTAGTCATTATTCATTTTGGCCAGTGGCAAATTGTCTTCGACGCCGTACAATTATTGAAAAATGTTTAAAGAATTTATTTATTTGTTTGTTTTTTCAGTGCTGAGTTCGTCGATTCGGCACGGGCAGGCTAGAGGGCGTCGGCAATATTTTCCAGGCAGCTGTAGTCTAAATCGTAATTCATAATTATTTTCTTTGGCAGCTAAATACATTTAAAATAGCATTTGCCACATGTTTGTTTAGTTTTTGAACCATGTCCAAAATATTTGAACTATTACATCGAGGCACGTAGCACAAGCTGTGCCCTACACTCAAGACTTGTTGAATTTCAAAAGAGCTACGAAAAAATACATTTTTAGAATACGTATATACATCTTTAAATTATTCTATTCCAATTTCTTCACTATCTAGCGCACTAATTTTAGTTTTTACCTCCTAAAGTTCATGTAATATTTCAAATGAGATCTTTGGTATTTCTAGTTTGTAAATTTGAAGATATATAAGGTTATTAAAAGGCTTGTTTTATATATTATATAACTAAATTTTTGTAACTTTAATATAAGTACATTTAACAAAAACAGCCTTTAACAAAAAAGAAGCTAGTTAAAATCCTAAATATTCTCTTTTCATATTATAGGTAATTTGCATATAGGTGGTATATAAATTATTTCAATTATTTATAGCGTGAAGTACTGTTTTTTTTTTGTTTACTTTTACTTAGAACTTTTTACAATTTTATGAAAAACATGTCTTTTTAGTACGCTTTTAACTTAAATCATAATAAAAGCTTTATGATTCGCTAATCTAATTTGAAATTTAATGTATATTTCAAAAACTTGTATTTTACAAGGATTATTTTCAAATAACTCACCTCTGCTCTATGCCTCTACCTATTCAGTGTTGATCTACAACACTGCATAGATGATCCAAAGGAAGAATAGGAGTATGGCCAAAATGCCGAAGGTAGTGAATAAATTTGTTGCCTCACTCATTTTCGATTAGGCGCTAAAAATAAATAATGGAAAAGCATATAAGCAATTAATAAATTAATTATTAATTATGGTTGCTTCCAATTGGATAGTTTTATCTACTCGAACAGCCTCGCAAAGGTCAGGCAATAAAAATATTTCGAATTAAACTTTCAGTTGGCGCGTGAGAATTTTATTCGATATAAACATTAAAAACGCGCACATAAATTTTAAAATCACATATCATTTTGTTTTCAAATTATACAACATGTTTATTTTTTTCATAACACAGCCGACAAAATTTTAAAATATTATTCATATCAAGAGCCTCGAACTGGCGACAGACTCCATATAGCCGAGTATACTATATACATTTGTTTGATGTTTTCCATTGGTTTCTGTTTTCTTCTTCTTTATTTTCTTATTTATTTTTTTTTGTTCTTATGATAGACCAATCAAAATGTCTATCTATATGTAGTCAATGAAATGTACATATAGAATTAGTGGCAAAATAATTCCAGCTTTATAGATTGGAACTGTTCCAAATATTTCTCGATATATTTATGAGCACGGCACACTTTAATTCGATTGAGATTATGCAAAAATATCACTCAACATTGGATTATTCATTAAATGTTAAATTCAATTGGCCTTTGGTTACCTGGTTTTTATTTTCTTTTTTGGATTTTTGCGGACTGTGCTATTAACTGCAGCAAGGCTTTGGCCCAACTAAAATCGATTCACGCACTTGGCCGTTGGGTTGCGCAAAATATAGCAAATAAGAAATACTTTGAGACGCCAAACATTGCCGTGAAAGTATCTACAAGATATACAAATACATGCACAGTCACACACGCACGCACACACACACACATATTGGATATTTCGGAAAACAACGACACTCAAGAGAAAAACGTTCCGCTGTCAACTGACAAGTGGAAAAATATATATGGGGGACTATGGTTTCGTCTCCAAAAAGCACATTGGCCAAAATGAGATGCCAATAGTAAATGCTGCTTGGAACATGCTTAAGAGTTTAAGAAACCACATCGAAAATAAATAAAATAAATTTCAACTGTTGGTTTGACAGTTTGCGAGCAGCCGCAGCCGCTAGCCAGCGAAATGGAAGCACAATAACAATGCAATACAGTTCTATATAAACATATTCCATATACCATTTTCACATACGAATCTTTCGCGAGAAAACCATTCACAAATCTTTTATTTCAACAATCGTTCAACAAGCTTTCAAGAACTTTTTTAATTCAGGTGAAACAGACATTACGAATAATTTTTATTATACTCGAAAAGATGACGTTGTATTGCAGATGTTTGGAATTCAAGTGCAGAGAAACTTGATAATCTCTTCAGTCGCTAGAAGATGACGCTCCCAACTGTCATGTGGTTGAGCAAGCGCATAAATTTTGAACGTTTGCTGAAATAATATTGACAAATACGCAAAAAAGTTTATACTAGAGACGCTAGTATAAGGTATAGACAGATACCGCCTACACTTGCGTAAACAACTTGTCGCATTTTTTAGGTCCATGGTTCTATTCCAAAAGTCTCTGCCTGACAGTTGTCATTAACTCAATTTGAAAATGCACTGCGCAAATGGTGGAAATGAACTCTTGAAAAAAACACAATACACAAAATCGTATATTGAAATGCCATGCATAATGACTGAAACAATTACTGAAAAATGTTTGAAATAATTTCGGTTCAATGCTCACGAAATTGCGTTGAAAGTATTGAAAAATTCTACCTTGACATGCAGACAATTGCATGAAAAACAGATGCAATAAATTTAAAAAAAAATTGAAAGTGTATGAAATTGCCCAGCTACAAAATATCCTACAATTGAATGATGTGATGTGCTTTTTGTGATTAGTGTGATTGACTGTAAAAATATCCTCAAAGAACATATCAATGAAAACTTACAGACATATTTTAAAACAAGTGGATAACTATAGCTAATTTATTCTTTAACTATTTTTGTTTAAAGAGTTTGTTCAGATCAGTAAAATAGTGTCAATAATTAGGTTTACTTAGTATAAACCAAGATTACTATCTAGGTTCGATCTGAACCGGTAATTACATTAATTAAATGTAGTTTGGAATGGATAATCAATTCAAAAATAAAAACCTGAAGTTCCAACCTCTTCATATTTCAACATTTGTAAACATTTAACAAGAACAAATTCGATCCTGGTTCACAAACTAAGGCGAGGCTTTAGTATAAACCGTTTACCGAACCCACGATTTTTTTTTGCATTTGCAGTTATAACGTGATAATTATCATGTTCATAATAACCATCGGAATTTAATTAGACCTTTGATTAAATAATACAAAATCCAAATATTTCGATTATAATTAAAAAACTTACAAGTAAGATAAACTGGTTTAAAACTGGTTTTTAACAGAATTAAGCCTTTTTGCAAATAATGAAAATATTAAACAAATTTATAAAATTTGTTAAACTCTATTATATTCTTAAATTTCAAATATGAGAAGTTGTTAACATAAACATGTCTTTTAAGTTCCCTCCCATACATAATTTTTCCCAACTTTTTTGGGATTTTTAATATTAAAACTAAGTAAAGATCAGCTAAATACATATAACATAATTTCTGGTATTAACTTGTATGTCGATTTTGGGTCTATTACTCGCATCTGTTGATCATGCACTTGGCGGGGGGATTCATTTGCGCTTCCGGCTGACAGTTGAAGGCGGTCTGGAACTCGGGCAGGTTCATATAGCCGCGATTCAGCTGCGCCGCGAAGATCTCGTCCTGGCGGTTGCACAGCTGCTGAGCCACCGCATAGAAGAGAACACGGTGCTCATCCAGCCCGAAGAACTGCAGCACAAACTGCTCGGCAAAGACGAAACGCTCGCCCTCCAGCCAGAAGCGATAGTCCCGCAGAGCGGCCTGAAACGAGCGGTGAAAGTGAAACACATCGGCCACCTCATCGGAGCTGAGTGGACGATAGATGGCCGCCAGTTCGGCATCGTAACGCTGCTGCGTCTGCCGCTCCAGGCAGTCCAGTGCGGTGTAGTAGCCATCGGTGTCCTGCAGCAGGCCCGACCGGCGCCACAGCTCCAGGCCCTGCGTGGCATAATAATGATACAGGGGCCGGTGCAGCGAGAGCAGCACAAAGTGCAGAAAGTGCCGCAGAAAATAGGCGGACTGCTGCACATCCTCCGCATCCACGTACGGCGACTCGAAGCTGTGGCGCAGCTGCGCCCGTCGCAGCGCCAGCAGATTGCCATAGAAGCTGCCCGGCGTGAACGCCACCCGGCCGTAGCGCAGCGCCAGCTCACTGCTGTTCAGATAGCGCTGGGCGTGCGCCTGCAGCAGCCGTGCCACCTGCAGCTGGCGCCGCTCCACGGACCCGGGCAACAGATGGCCATACCAGTCGCGGCTGCTCAGCGCGCTGCGGCGCCGCCGCTCGAAGCGCGTGGTGTGCAGCTGGTACAGGGCCAGGGCGACGTCGCGGCTCAGCCGCGGCGCGAGGACATGCCACTGCCAGTACTCGGCGTGCAGCAGGCGCTCGAACTCCGTCGCCAGGCGGAAGCAGTCCTCGTAGGCCAGCTGCTGCTGCGCCTGCCACACCACGTAGTTGTAGACGATGCGCGGCTCCGTGTGGCGCAGCACCTGCCAGGCGTGCGTTATGCGCGCCACATCCAGCGGCAGCTTGCGCGCCTCCGTCAGCTGCCGTGCGGTGAAGTTGAGCAGCCCAAAGAAGCTCTGCAAGTAGTCCGTGGTGTTGTCGTCCAGCTCCAGCTGCTCCTGCCCAGCCTGCCCGGCCGTCGGCCTGCTCGGGCGCCGCAACGGTCTGCGCTCGTTCAGGCTGCTGGCCAGCGGCAGCTCGCCCCGCATTCCGCGGCACAGCACGCGCATCTCGTGCGCCACAATGTGCGACACCTGGCGATGGCGGCCCGCCAGCGCGGCCGCCATGCTCTCCTGGAAGCCGCGCAGACTCGGACAGGGCAGCTCCTGCACGGGCGCCACATAGATGGTCCGCTCCGCAAAGTAGATGTGCAGCAAGGTGGGCACACCGTGGGCGGCCAGCTGCGCCGACAGTTGAATCCAGTTCAACCGATCGTCCAACTGCCTGCGTTCCCACTGATGGCGCAGAAAGGGCCAGGCCGAGAGCACCTCCTCATGGGCAGCCAAAAATGGCAGCTGGCGCAGCATGTGCGCCCAGTGGGTGTCTGTGTGTGTGTGCGTCCGCGCCTTGCACTCCCCATAGAGCTGTGATAGCAATTTGCCCGGCAACGTTTGGAAGTTGGCGTGCTGGGCCTGAAAGAATTCCATGCGATCCTGCATGTTGTGCAAAAATGGCGGCACCGCATCATCCGGATCCGCCGACTGCGCCAGCTCACCAAATTTGCCGCACGCATGTGCATAGAAATCCTCACAGGGATCGGCGCTCGCATTTCGCAGTGCCACCATCTGCTGCAGATTCCGCTTGTACAATTGGGTAAACAGCTGGCCCGAGGCGGACTCCCCGTTGGTCGCCGCCACTCCACAGACCAGGCGGATGACTATAAGCAGCACTGGCAGCTGCCATTTCCCGCGCATTTTCCTCATCCGTTCGCTTGTTTTGTTTGGCGAGAACTGAGCTACGGCTTAGGTTTCTAGGTCTAATCCGGAGGCAGCTCGCAGCTGATAAGCTGGTGCCGTTTGAGATTGTGACGTTCTGATGCTCAATTGATGGCACATGCTCCACTGTGCCGCCTTGACCTTAAACATTTGCGCTCAAGCGAAATCAACGCAAATATTTCTATGCACATATTACTCATTCGCACTGTGAGCCACAATTGAGCGATCTACAATATACTTTTTATAATCAGGAAATTGTTGTTAATTCATTGATACGCAATTATAAACTTGCTAATCTCAAGTCAAATTGTACGCTGAAATTGAAATGGGGTAAATAGGGTATAATGGTTTTGTGCAAATGTATGTAACAGGCAGAAGGAGGCATCTCCGAGCCCAGAAATAATAATATTAATTCTTGGTCATCATGTCCGTCTGTCCGTCTGTCCGTCCGCCTGTTTGAACGCCTCAATTTCGGAGACTACAAAACTAGAGAGCTGAACTTGGAGTTTCTAAGTTCGTGCATACCAAACGCACTCAAAATCCACTAAAAAAACTGAACCGATTTCCTTTAGATTGATTCTACATTCTTTTTGGTATACAAACACACTCGGTGACAGTCGACTGCAACGTTCTTTTACTTATTTACTTTCATTTCCTTTCACTCTAAAAAGAAACCTTTAGCCAAACCGGCTTGGCAAAAACCTGCCTTTTTAATCCCTTGCAGAAGGTATTATAATCTTGTCGCATAGACTTTGTTGCAGGCAGTAAACTTCACATTTTGAGAACCAATTATACCTTAGGAACTCGAATATCGAAATTGATTTTGAAAGTTAGTAATATTTATAAAATCTATGGTGTTTCCATTTATATAGATACTATAAGTAGATATTTCTACTACTTTGATGAACTTTTCGCGCGTGTCAATTTTGAAATCTCTTTATGAATTTGACAACATTGCTATACTAAGCTATAAATAAATTAATGGCTTCCGTGGAATGGCGAGCCACTAAATCGCCCCTACACTCCTCCCGTCCTCTTATCGATAGAGAGAGAAAGATAGAGAGAGAGAGAGAGAGAGAGAGAGTGTGAGCGGCAAAGAGGATGCCACAGATGTCTCTCATATTTGGGGCTAATGTCTGTCTATTAGTTCACATTTTGCTTGACATTCCATGGCGGCTATGTCTTCAAGATTATTAGTGCCCCTGAAAATAAAGACAGCAACTATATAAAACATATGTATATATACTATATGTATATATGCTATATATAAACAGCTATTGTGGGCGTTGGCAGCCACACGCAGCGATAATAAATTGAAAATATACAAAAATTGGCCAAACTGAACCATCTCCAAAAAAAAAGCCCTAAACCAATCAATAAATCACAAATTTCTCACGCACGAACACTTAATGAACACGATCCTCTGAATACCCACAAGAGTGCTCCAATTAGGTTCTCACCTGCTGCCAGATTATGACGAACCCACGAGGTAAACAAAAACAAACCCAATTTTGCCTGTGTTTTTTGACTTCGTTGTTGGCATGGGTCGTGAAAGAATACAAAATTATCTGATATTTGGCTCGTAGGCCTAAAGCCAATAGAGCCGACGCTCCATATTTGAAGGGTTTTTGCGCTATAAAAGCCAAAGACAAGAAACATTAAGCGATCGTTCGCTCTTTGCGACGTGCCCGTGAATAAAGTTTTCATTCATCGCGTACTAAATTGGAACAACAAACACGTACGCATGTGTGTGTGTGTGTGTGTGTGGGTGTGTGTGTGAGTGAGTACTGATCGACTTTGGGCCAAGCTCTTGTAGTTGGTCTCTCAGTAGTTTAATTCACAGTTAGCTAATCCTCTGATTCTCAGCGTTTTCACTTTTTTTCGGTCTCAACTCTCACTTTATATTAACACACACGCACACACACGCACACTCGCTGCTCGAGTACTCATTACAGTTGGCCAAAATGGTCATCGGCTCGAATGCCGGCACTCAGTTTCTCCAACACTTCCAGACAATGCACAGCTCGAAACGCTGAAATTCAAATAAGCGCATCACATATTAATTACACTAAAAACCAGAATTTCAACATGACTTTCAAGTTGCTGGCTTTAAGTTGCCTGTTCTTGGGTAAGTAACTCCCCAGATCTGAGTCCTGATCTGAACTGTACCAAGTGCTTACCTTTCGCCAGTCTGTAAATGCCACGGTGCCAGGGTGTTTGATTTTGTAACGCAGTCCGCGGCGGATAATCCCACGGATGCACCAACTGCAGCTCCAGTGACATCAGAGCCGGTTGCCAATCGAGACATAACCGTGGGTCCCTGCAAATGGGCCATAGGACGGAGCTGTCCCGATCCCGACGTCAGGTATTATATTTACACGCGCCACAATGTCATGGATCGCCAAAGTCTCCACATAGATGACACAGCGGAGAAATCCAATCTCACGGACTCCTACTTCAATCCACGCTATCCCACCAAGATACTCATACATGGCTACAACTCGGACATGTTTCTCACCCCGCTGCAACAAATGCGAGACGGTGAGCAAACGTTGTAAATTAATCTACCAGTAGGCTCCCTCCTGATGTTTACTCGAATAGTTATAGTAATAGACCAATAGTTATAATTTGCCTTAATTTTGGCATCAGTTTTAAACAAACCAGTTCGATTCAAACCAGTGTCTTACCTTCAGGTTAGGTTTACGAACCAAGTTTTTTTAATTCTAGTTCATCGCATATTAGCAAAAACTTAGTTTTGTTTAAGCCAAAAATAAAAAATAGTGTTTGATTCGGATTAAGGTTAGTAGTTCGGTTAATAGTTCAAGTATAATTGGAAACTCTCCAATTGGTTTTTAAATGGTTTAAATTACATTTCATTGGAACGGAAAATGTCAAACCCCAACCATTTATAAGGAGACTACAAAAAGAAGAACTGACTAGAAAAATTACAGCACTTAATTAAAAATAAGCCGCAAAAACACTAACAAAAAGTATTTTCGTTGCAGCCAGGAAATCAAAACTGAAGCTTAAATACTTTTGAGTTTTGACTCTAAATATATTAGAAACCTCTTTCGCAACTATGAGTTTTTATCATTATCATATGGTCTATATATATTTCAGCATTTTAGCACAAATACTTTGTAACTCTAACCCGTCTTTAAAGCTCCTCCAATGATATCTAATAACATTTTGTATATAGGAAGTACCTTTTTAAACAGTTTAATTCTCTATAAATAACCCACAACAAATAACTGATTACTCAACTGCTTTAAATGCAATTCAGAGTACCTGGCCAAATCGGACTACAACATCGTCTTTGTGGACTGGAGCGTGCTGGCGCCGGGTCCCTGCTACATCAGCGCCGTGCACAACACGCGGCAGGCGGGCGCCTGTGCGGCGCAGCTGGTGGAGCGTCTGGTGGACGCGGGCAACACGGATATACACATCATTGGCTTCTCGCTGGGCGCCCAAGTGCCCAACTATATAGCGCGCAATTTGAAAACGTTTAAGCTGCCCCGCGTCACCGGCCTGGATCCGGCCATGCCGCTGTTCATCACCGCCGGCATCAACGACAAGCTGGATCCCAGCGATGCGGCCTTCGTCGATGTGATACACACAAATGCGCTGGTCCAGGGCAAACTGGAGCGTTGCGGCCATGCGGACTTCTACATGAACGGCGGCATTTCGCAGCCCGGCTGCAGTGGAG
This sequence comes from Drosophila robusta, assembly GCA_035043565.1. NCBI lineage: Eukaryota > Metazoa > Arthropoda > Insecta > Diptera > Drosophilidae > Drosophila > Drosophila robusta. The sequence goes on along the minus strand of JAWNMW010000583.1, from coordinate 760,749 downwards.
CAATGTGGATGAGTAGGTGCCACTGCTGGAGATGACGGACATCTGTCTAATAAACACACGCCTTTGCAGATTCATTCGCGTGCAGCCATCACCGGGCGACGGATTATTATCGCGAGTCCATACGCTCACCCAAAGGATTCTGGGGCTGGGCATGCAGTGGCTACATCTCCTATCTGCTGAACATGTGTCCGCCCACAAACTACCTGCTCGAGGCTGGCGACAACATCCGCACCAGCACGCGTGGCATGTTTCTGATAGACACCAATGACACCTCACCCTATGCGCTGGGCAAGTGGACGGATTTGCCCACGCTTGGCGTGAAACGTCCGCGCACCCCGCCGCTGTCCCTAAGGATACCCGCGCAGAGCGTCGATCCGCTGCTGCAGCACATCGATCAGTTTGGCAAGCTGGCCTCCAATTTCAACAATCTGCCATCCGCACCCTACACACAGGATCCCTATGAGCACTGGACCAGCTACAGTCCGCCAGCGCCAAAGGATGAGGAGAGCGACGACTCTGTGGAGGAGCAGGAACAGGATTCTGTGGAGTTTCTGGACATGGATGATCGTCAGTTGAATAAGCCAATAAACTGGTGGGACTATAGACGCAATCTCACCTACGGCTACATAGACAACAGTATATTTAGCATGCCAAAGGTGCAATAATCCTGGCTCTAAACATTTAGCTACCATCCCTTGCCCCTAAGCCATATATAGAGAATTCCGAGAGGTATCGATAAGATTATGCTGGGTCGTCTTAGGAGTTCACAAGTCGTCGAATTTGATTTGGCATGTCTGTTAAAAAAATTTATTTATTTTGGGTATAAAAAAATCTAACTATAATTATTTATAAGATTTATAAGATTTTCATTGAATTCGATTATGCAGTGAATATTAATATGCGTATCTCTTATCCATTGGTTTATTGTATTTTTAAACAAATCGCAATACAATAGCAGTTCGTATATATATATATTTATTGTAAATTGTAATAAATTGCCATATAATTAAAAATGGACTTACGAATGTTGGTGGGCGTGCGCGCGGAGAGCGTCCGCATGGGAGTAGGCAAAGGGGGGTGGCTAAATGGGCAACTAAGCCAAAGGACACGAAATTGCCCCATTGGCATTTACAATACAACTCGACCCGCTCTCCGGCGCCGCCCTGCATTGGTTGACTGACTTTAGACTGGCATTAGGGCGATGACATCGCGATTGGTTGTTGTTGTTGGCGTCCCGTTGACATCCTGAGTCGCCGCTAAATGTTGTGTGTTATTTGAGCTTATGGATAAAATTCTAAGTCGTATCTTTATCGCCGCTGTTGCTGTACCTACGAAACGATGCTCTCTACACTTTCTTTTTGATAACGCGTTTGGCACGCGTCATTGGCGTCGCGGCGGCTGGAGATGTTGGCGCTGCCGCGTCTGCTGCTGCCGCTGTTGCCTCCGCTGGGCTTTCGTCGGTGGCAGCTTTGGCCGACTCAGGGTCCGTTGCTGTTGGCGACAGCGCTGAATCTTGCGTTGTTTCCTCCTCGGTCTTAATTTCGATATTCAATGGCTCCGTCGCTGGCGCTTCGTCAGTGGGCTCGGCTTTGACATCAACATCCATTGTGGTGTGCTCTGTGTCGCTGGTGCCCGACATGGGCGATGGCGGTGCACGCACTGCGTCCGGATCATCGTCCTCTTGAGTGTGTGCTGTATCGTTGGTGTTTGTGCAGTCCTCCTCCGCCTCAGCCTCCTGCACGGAAATGTGATACAGTTTCATCTCCTCGTCCGAAATGGGCAACGGCGCATTAGAGAGCGGATCGCGTCCATTGAGTGACTTGGGGAATGCAATCACATCGCGTATGGAGCGTGCACGACACAATATGGCTATGAGGCGATCCAGGCCCAGAGCAATGCCGCCATGCGGGGGACAGCCGGACTCCAGAGCGCTCAGCAAGTGCGCTAGATGATCGTGGGGTATCTTGAGCACCTGCTCCAATATGAACTGCTGCATGTCGCGATCGTGTATGCGCATCGAGCCACCGCCCACCTCCTGGCCATTGAGGACCAGATCGTATGCCTCGGAGCGTATTGTCTCCAGATTGTCGCAACTGGTCGCAAACTTGTCCAAATCCTCAACAAGCGGCGCCGTAAACGGATGATGCACACTCTCCAGCTGATTGGTGGTGCTGTTGCGCTCAAACAGCGGAAAATCGACAACCCAGAGGAAGCGATATTCGTTGGGTTTCTTGGTCTTAACATTCTCCATAAGAAACTCATTATAGTCCAGACGAATGCGTCCCAGTAGATTACGCTATGGAGTATACAAAAATGAGGCTTTAGATGGTGTCACTAAATGACACTCCCATTACTAACCGTTTCCACCTTGGGTCCAATACACAGAAATAGCAAATCGTTCTCCTCAAGATCGAATTTCTCAATAATCTCGGTGGCTACATCCTTGCCCAGTAATTTGGTAAGTCTGTCCTGCACATCCTTGGCAAAGTTGAATTTGCGAACGAACAGCGTACCCGAGAATACCTTGCTTAGGCTCTCGTAGTGGTTGCGAGCGGCTCCATTCCAGAATGCCTCGCTGGCACGCACCACTATCGCATAGGCGCCAAAGTCCTGATACTTGTCTTTGAAATTTTCGCTCTTCTCGATGATCTCCGAAACGTTGTTCAGCAGAAAGCCAAAACGTGTGTCCGGCTTATCCGTGCCATATTTCTCCATGGCCTCCTCGTAGGTGATGCGCCGGAATGATGACGGTAGCTTGGGCAAATGCTTCGGCCAAGAGTACCGCAGCGTCTCCTCAATCAACTGCATTATATCATCGCGACTGGTGAACGACAATTCAATGTCCAGCTGCGTAAACTCCGGCTGGCGGTCCGGCCGTGTGCTCTCATCGCGATAACACCGTGCCACCTGAAAGTAACGATCGATGCCGCCGGACATCAACATCTGCTTGAACTGCTGCGGACTCTGCACGAGCGAATAAAAGTGCCCCGCCTTGCGTGTGGGCACCACGAACTCCTGAGCGCCGCCCGGCGTGCGGCGGAACAGCGTTGGCGTCTCCACCTCCACAAAGCCCAGGTAGTTAATCAAATACTCTCGCATGCGCATTATGACCGCCGATCGCAAACGCAAATTGTGCTGCATGTCATTGAATCGTAAGTCCAAGTAGCGATGCGTGAGACGCAAGCGTTCGCCGGCGCGATTAAATTTGCGTATCTCGAAGGGGAGATTCTTCTTTGCCGCATTGAGTATGTCCACCTTGTCGGCCTCAATCTCAACATGGCCTGTGGTCATTTTCGGGTTTATGGTGGCCGCTGGGCGCGGTATAACGGTGCCCTCCACACGCACAATGGATTCAATGGGGACGCCCGTTTCGGCAAAGTCCTCTAGGCCCTTTGTCCTCGGCAAGATCAGCACCTGTGTTTGGCCGTACGCATCGCGCAGTATAAAGAACTTGTTCATGCGCTGAAACTCCAGCCAGCCGCATATGACGACCTTCTCGTTGATCTCATTTGATGTCAGCTCACCACAGTTGTGTGTGCGATCGGCAAACTTATTGGTGTCTGCCACCTTTTGACGCTGCTGATCGGCATTTGCCTGGCCAGCGCTGGGCGCAGCCAACTCGCTGCCGTCCGCATCGCCTTCGCCATTGTTGGCGCTGCCGGCAGTGGCCGCAGCAGCGGCAGCAGCAGCAGCGGCCTCGTCGGCCTCGAGATCATCAATTGACATCTTCTGCACTTTCTCTTTCACCTTGATGGGACCCTCATACGGATCATCGGGATTTAAAACCTTAACATTGGTCACACTGACTTCCACTTCACCAGTATCGTATTTCTACGGATAAAAAATTAATTAAAAACCCATTGACCTTTAAATATCTGAGCTCGCAACATTCACATACCAAGTTAATGTTAGCCTTCGGTCTGCCCAACACTTTGCCTACGATTTGTAATACCGTTTGCTCCGGTGTGGACAGGAATGTGTCCATCAACTATAATGAAAAATATGTCAAACTTTCATGTGATAAATTACAAAATTCGTGACGTAAAATTCACGAATTCAAAGAAATAGATACTGTTAGATTTCCACTGAGTACAAGGTATCTCCTAATCGCGGACTCTCTTTACAAACTTATTTTGTAGCTGTCAGCAGCATTCCCAACCATTATTGAAATAGAGTTATATATTTACTCACAGATTGATCTTCGATCATAAGCTGCGTCTGGCCGTAGCCATCCTTCAGCTGCAAGAACTTGTTATTCTTGGTCGATGGTATCCAGCCGACCAGCGTAACGGTTTTACCGACATCATCGCGTCGCAAGTCATTGCAGGTAAGATCGCGATTCTCAAAGTATTTCAAGATATTCTCATTCTCTGCAAAGAAACACAATTTTATTAAATGGCTCTGTCGGATGCGTTTAGTTTAGTCTCATCGCTACACACTGGCAATCTTGTACTCGGTACTGGTGATGCCCAGACTGCTCTGCTGTTGGACCATGGTGCTGTAGGTGCGCTTGTCGCCGGCACGTTTTGTGCCGCTGGCTGGGAAATGTATGCTAAGTATGTCCTGCACCTCCACCTCGATTTCGCCAGTGGGCATTGTCTGGTTGCATGAGTTGTGCGGCCTTCGCATCACCTGGCCCACAATTGTCAGGGTTGTGTTCTCGGGCATGTTGTTCATGCGACGTGCCACACGAGGATGCTTGTCCTCCAGCACGACTAGCTGGCAGGCGCCGCCATTCCGATCGCGTAGCTCTGCAAAGCGATTCACACGCTTCTTGAATAGTCGCCCCGACAGCTCCACAAACATTCCGCAGTGATGATTACGCAACTCTCCGCAACTCTGCCGCATCGGCTGTGGTGGCTGCGAGTTCATGCTGAAATTGCTGGCCATGGCGCTCATCAGCTGCATCAGATCATTGCCCGAGATGTTGGGACCCACTGTGCAAAGAACATTTCCGTTTTATACTACGTTGGTTAACATGGATTAAGTTGTAAAAACACAAAAGAGGTTATCTACGGAGTACCGAAGATTAAGTTGCCTGAAAGATGTACAATAGATTACTATAGTTGCACAAAACGATTTATTCTTATTTGTATTTATGTTTCGGACGGTTTCTTTAAGAACTGTATGATTTGGTGCTCCAATACAAATAGAAACACAGATAAGGTCATAATAATAGAATTGCAAAAGACACCTTTAATGCGTTTCCATTAAGTCTAAACAGGAAAAATTATATGTAGCAAATAGAAATTGTCATTGTTATGTTTATAGTGGTATTTTTATTATATTGTTTAAATTGATTTACAAATATAAAATACCTAGTAGCAAATACATATGAGTACTACCTCTGACCTAAGGAAACATACATTTCTATAGCCCTGCAGAGCCGAAATGTGTAACGCCAAATGCCAAATATTAAATTTAGCATCTAACTACAAAACAAGCTGAGTTAACTGTAGATATATAGCGCAGATATTCCATGTCCGCCAAGGTATTTAATCTTTAACCACCCTGAAAATTACCGATCTATCTCGTTTTTCATTTATTTTCAATAAAAAGTGAAAACATCTTCCAGCAAATTTACATTTACATTGGATAAGGATAAATTAGTTTAAATTAGTCTTAACCACCATAATGACCATAAGGTAAGTCAAAATCCCCATTCGAAGAAACTTTCAAATAATATCAACATAGATATTCCCTCATATTAATTGTTATTAACGGATGATTTAAAAATTGCTGGTAAAATAAAATTTAAATTATTTGAACTATGACATTTCATTCAAATCAGTTTCGATAGATTATATCGATAAAGATATCGTCATTAATATGTGTGTTAATTGAGCAGATTTTGTATTGCTGTTGCAATCGACTTAATTGATGTTGAAATATATAACTTACTGTTGAAGGGATTTGGACCAGGGCCGAAATTGTCGTTGTAGCCACCTCCTCCGCAGCCGCCACCTCCGCCGCGGTAATTATCAAAATCGTTGTAGCCACCGCCGTAGCCACCACCTCCGCCTCCACCGCCACCTCCGCCACCGCCATAGCGCCCCCTCCTCCGCCACCCCGATACCGACCGCTCATAATCTGTTGTTGTATCAAGAAATAAAAAACATTAGTTTTGTTAAGCTAGCAGCGACGGTGCTCCGCAACACTTACGTGACTATAAACTGCTGCTGCTGCTGGGGCTGGGGCTGTCGCTGCCGGGTCGTCGCTGCTGCTGGTTGAGTTAATCTGCTGTTGCGTGGATATGACAACGCCGTGGGCCGCAGATTGTTTGCCTAGTTGGAGCAGCCGCTGCTGCTGACAACGCCAAACGTTTCTGCAAATTATTAACATTTTAACTTAAAGCGGCCAATTTTTTGCACTCACACGCTTTGCGCTCTACGCAAGCCGATATAAATTTTCTTTTTAAAGCACGAGCACCACACACACACATTTAAAGATAACACACATGTAAGCGTACACATACATATCCATGCGTGTATGTGTGTCTGTGCCGGGCGTCGCGAAAACGCCGACGAGCTATTGACCAATTTGCAATTGGTATTCGAGCTTACCTTAAAAGTATGATGGACTTCTTGAGCTCAATTTTACGGGAAAACAAATGTACTCTTCGTGCATAACACGAGCACAGAATATTGTAGATTCAACTGCAAAAAAATAAGTTTTCCTACGATAAAAAAACTGGAATATGTTTTGGCTTGGTTCCGGTGGAGGAGAGAAAAATTGTTACCACTAAGTAGAACAGGCGCTTATCGATATTACTAAAAAAAAAAACAGAAAAACATCGATATAGTCTCACGATAGTGATGGCCCACAGGCACGAGGTACGTGCTGTTGTCGTAGCTGCCGATATGAACTAGTCTAAACGACTAGTTACAAAATTCAAGCAATTATTAAATCTACAATAAAAAACACTCAATATCCATTCTCTTTATTTACATGATGCTTAAAATCATTAACAAATGCATTCAATAACAAGATTTATGTTACTCAGTACTATGCATGTGCAAATCTACAAAATCGACTTTTAAATGTGGCATTCAAGTTTCCTCAACTTGCATTTGGCTTATAAATTAAAAAAGTACAGACCAGATTATGTTAACCATATTTTAACTACTCTGAAAATTAGTGCCATTTAGCGACGTCTGGAAATGTGTAATGACGTAGTCGTGATAATATGCCATGATGCACAGCGGTTGACCCAAAATAATAGATGCCCAAACGATAATATTGCCCATGCGTGGACCTAAACGTCGCTCCACGTATCTAGAGACGGCTGATAGCGGTATCTGGCCCATCATGCCAAGGAAAGCCCAAATTTTGTACGTTTGTAGCGGTACCGAAACCTACAAGAGACACAGAAAATGTAAATCAAAATTCTGAACCCAGATAAATTTGTATGCAAATCTTACCAAGTACTCATGGAAAAAGGCGCTGAATAGAAACACGATTGTGGATGCCTGACGTGAGGAATAGCCCATTTGCACAACGGGAATGTAGAGATGACGCACACACCACCTGTGCACGGGCATGTTCCAAGTACGCCAAAAGGTATCAATATTATTCGCGTTCCACCAGTCACAGTAGAAATTGCGATCCGCAAAGTTCAGCACCTCACCGATGGCATTCAGAAAAGAGTGGAACAACAGATAGAAGAAGCATAGCCATACCAGATGATTGGGAAGCTAAGAGTCGATTTAAATTGACAAGTGAAATCACTGCATATTTCTCGTAAAACACCTCTACTTACCGCCAGTTTCAATAGACGTTCGGTGGCCAAAGCCATGTCCATGTTGGAAAAGGGTATCAGGGAATTACGCACCGAGGGTATAATCCACTGCTGGAACAGGGCCATCAGTACATTTACTCCAATGAGCACCTCCAAAAGACGCTTCAGCAAAAAACGCTTGCGAACACGCGACGTGCGTGGAAAGTTGAGTTCATAGCAAAGAGTGGGCGCGCATAGGAAATACATGATGTCCTTATAGGTTAAATTCTCTGGATATTGCACCAGCTTCGCAACATCTTCGTCATCTTCACCACCATTGCTACGTTTTCTCTCTAGAGTTAAAAAAAAATAGTCAGAATATAAAAAACATCATTCATGAGAAGATGAAAAGCACTTACTGAGCTCGGCCAAAGATATGCTTGGTCGGCGCTCGCGGGGCTGTCGCTGATAGTAGGTTTTCCGACACCACATATTGGTTTGCACGTAACTCCAAAGCTTCAAGAACAGCACGGAATAGTAGAAACAAACGGTTGTAGCACCCACTGTAACAGTTGATACCGTTAGTTCAAAGTTCAAGACAATATTTAAGCTGCATATTTACTTATGCTAAAGGCGGGTCCTCTTAGGTGTGTGATCACCACAGGTAAACAAACGGATACAACTATATTTGTAATCTGAATAACCATGCCAAGGCCCTCGGAAATTATTTCCTGCAAAAAACAAAAAAAAAAACCAAACAAATTCAAAAATGTTCCCGTTTATTTACCGGTAATAAATGAACCGATACTATCGCAGAGACGATGTATCGCTAATATAATGTAGTTGCCTCATTTATCGTTTATCGCTTAAACGCTCATCACAGCCGTCGGCACATTCGCCATTCCACCGTTTCGCACGACGCTTGGTCGTATTTGCATTGTGTGCGCGATTTCATTATATGTTGTAAAGTACTGTTTAGCAAACCCATTCAAAACCGCAATAGCAAACGTGATATATATATATTTAATTAATTAAATACACAAGGCAACAAAATGGAAGTTACCGACGCAAATTTGCAATTGCTTGCGGGTTATTTGCAACAGACGCTCAGCGCGGATCCAAATGTCCGGAGGCCCGGTGAGTACACATATGAGAGAACATGCAAATTCGAGTATGAGTATGTGTTAAAGAGAGCGTAAGCTGTGTGAGTGCGCGCGCGGGAAAACGACGGCGTTGTTAACTGAGCCAGGAGTCTAGACAATGAGCGGGGATAAGGAAAAGTTTACGTTTGATCTAAAGGTTGCACAAATTACTGTTCCGTTATTCGGCGCTGCAACAAATGAGCGCGATTTAAGAGAGTAGATGTTACAAAACCGGTTTGTTTTTGTTTACACTGCATTGTAATTGGCACCCGTTCGATTTTTAGCTTGTATAGTATCCATATAAAGCTAAGCGAAGTTTTTGGAAAATTTAATAATAAAGCCAGAAATTAAAACACCTTTAGAAACAACACATTCCAGATTTTATATAGTGGTCCGATTTGGCCAACTTTGCTTACTTTAGTCGTTATACCTATTTCAGAGCGAAATTGTTCCTCTCTTTGTCGTGGGAAAAACTGAGATCACCTCTCTTTCGCCCTTGTTTGCTCTCTTGCTCTCTTTCGCTGTTGCAAGCATGCCTTTGTCTAGCTCTGATTTATTTCCAATTCAATTTTTTTAGCTGAAAAATTGCTAGAGTCAACGGAACTGCAACAGAATTATCCGGTGCTGCTGCTCAACCTGATCGACAAGGCCACCATGGACATGACCATCCGGGTGGCGGGCGCCATTGCATTCAAGAACTACGTGAAACGCAACTGGGCCGCACACGAGGACAGCGACGAGCCGGATCGCATACACGAGAGTGATCGGAACACGATCAAGACGCTGATTGTCACATTGATGCTGCACTCGCCGACGGCGCTGCAGAAGCAGCTGAGCGATGCGGTAAGCATCATTGGCAAACACGATTTTCCCAAGAAATGGCCGCAGTTGATCGACGAAATGGTTGAGAAGTTCGCCTCGGGCGACTTCAATGTGATCAACGGCATCTTGCAGACGGCACACTCGCTGTTTAAGCGCTATCGCTATGAGTTCAAGTCGCAAACGTTGTGGGAGGAGATCAAGTTCGTGCTCGATCGGATGGCCAAGCCGTTGACGGAGCTGCTGCAGGCGACAATGCAGCTGAGCACCTTGCACGAGGGCAATGCTGAGGCCTTGAAGGTCATTTACAGCTCCCTGGTGCTGGTGAACAAGGTGTTCTTCTCGCTCAACTCGCAGGATCTGCCCGAATTCTTCGAGGACAACATGAACACCTGGATGTCCGCATTCCTGCAACAGCTGGCCGTCGATGTGGCCAGTCTGCGTACCGATGACGACGAGGATGCCGGCGTGTTGGAACATCTCCGCTCCCAGGTCTGCGAGAATATCTGCCTCTATGCGCGCAAATACGATGAGGAGTTCAAGCCGTATATGGAGCAGTTTGTGACCGCCGTCTGGGAGCTGCTGGTGAAGACCAGCCTGCACACAAAATACGATGCGGTAATTGAAAATTTCCCATATCGTAATATTTTTCGTAATAATTATATTTTCAATTGTTTAGCTCGTCTCGAATGCACTGCAATTCCTTTCGGTGGTCGCTGAGCGTAAGCATTATCACGGCATCTTTGAGAATCCGGAGATATTGGCACGCATATGCGAGAAGGTTGTGATACCCAACTTGGACATTCGCCCCTCCGACGAGGAGCTCTTCGAGGACAGTCCGGATGAGTATATACGCCGCGATATTGAGGGCTCCGACATTGATACGCGTCGACGAGCCGCCTGTGATTTGGTCAAGACACTCTCCATTAATTTCGAGCAAAAGATCTTTGGCATATTCGGGCAGTATCTGGAAATCTTGCTGGGCAAGTACAAACAGGATCCGGTGGCCAACTGGCGTGCCAAAGATACGGCCATCTATTTGGTCACATCGTGGGCATCGCGCGGCGGCACACAAAAACACGGCGTTACCCAAAGCTCGGAGCTGGTGCCGTTGCCACAGTTCTGCGCCGAGCACATTGTGCCCGAGCTGGAGCGACCCAACGGTAATTATGCTTTGACATTTGTGAAATTTTAACCCGGGATAAAGGCCGGGTCAAATAGCAGTTGAAATGAACTATTGCAAGGCTCAATTTAACTTCGAAGCTTTCAGTCTTGCTTTTATATTTAGCATCACAAGGATTCAAATGCAGACTGAATTTAATTTGAAATGAAAATTGAATGCCAAGTAAACTCACTAATTCCATTTTATGTTCAAAAAAATTACTTTAAATTTAGCTAATTTTTTCTGCCACTATTAACTTTAAATATTTTTTGTAACCGCAGTTAATGAGCTGCCAGTGCTTAAAGCAGCTGCCATCAAATATGTGATGGTCTTTCGCAGTCTGTTGGGACCGCAGACGCTGGCGGGCTGCTTGCCGCATCTCATGCGGCATCTGCCCGCGGAGAGCATTGTGGTGCACAGCTATGCGGCTTGCTCGCTGGAGAAGATACTGACGATGCGTGATGCGAGCAATGGCCTATTGTTCGGGCCACAGGTAATTGCTCCCCACTCCAATCAATTGGTCAGCGGATTGTTTGCAACGCTGGCGCTGACCGGTTCGGCGGAGAACGAGTATGTCATGAAAGGTGAGTTGAAGGTCACACGCACACATTTAGATAACAATGCATTGAGTAATCGGTTGACTTTGTTTCTCAGCCATCATGCGTAGCTTCCATGTGCTGCAGGCAGGCGCTTTGCCGTATATGGCCGTCGCACTGCCACGCCTCACCGAAATTCTCACATTTGTCGCCAAGAATCCCTCTCGGCCGCTTTTCAACCATTATCTATTTGAAACGCTGGCGCTTTCCATCAAGTAAGCTAGCAAAACTATTTACTCGAATATCCAATGTATTTAACTTGTCTTTGTCCCCATCTAGAATTGTGTGCAAGGCGGACGCCTCAGCTGTCAGCTCGTTTGAGGAAGCGCTCTTCCCCGTTTTCCAGGGCATCTTGCAACAGGACATAACCGAGTTTATGCCCTATGTATTCCAAATGCTATCGGTGCTGCTGGAGGTGCGCGAAGCCAATGGAACCATACCGGAACCCTATTGGGCACTTTTCCCCTGCCTGCTGGCCCCACCTCTGTGGGATCGCCGTGGCAATGTGACGCCATTGATACGCCTGCTGTCGATCTTCATCAAGCAAGGCTCCGCCCAGATTCAGGCACTTGGCAAATTGGTAAGCGATGTGTGGAAACGCAAGTGAATCGTCTCGTCAAATAATCTTAACTTTTTAGAATGGCATTTTGGGCATTTTCCAAAAGATGATCGCCTCCAAGGCAAATGATCACGAGGGCTTTTATCTGCTGCAGAACCTGCTGTTCTATTATAATACCGCTGAGTTGCAGGCGAGCATGCGTCAAATCTTTGGTTTGCTTTTCCAGCGCCTGTCGCTGTCGAAAACCGCCAAGTATCTGAATGGCATCATTGTGTTCTTCAGCTTCTATGTGGTCAAAATTGGTGGCAGTCCGTTGGTGCAGCTCATCGAGGAAATACAGCCAGGCATGTTTGGCATGCTGCTGGAGCGCGTCTTCATTACGGACATGGCCAAGGTCAGCAAAGAACTGGAGCGTAAAATGGTCGCTGTGGGCGTTAGCAAACTGCTCACCGAATGCCCCGAGCTGTTGTCCGGCCAGTATGCGGCGTATTGGCCACGTTTGCTCCACACTCTGATCGATATGTTCGAGCGACCGCCTGAGAAGCTACCCTACTTGGAAGCAGATGGGACTGGCGCTCCGGCAGATGTTGTGGTAGACGCTGAGCCTGGCTACCAGGCGGCCTTCTCCCAGCTGACATTTGCTCAGCCCCAGCAGGTGGATCACCTGGCCGAAGTCACTGATGCACGCCAATACTTGGCCAGCTCGTTGTCCAACTTGTCGCAAAGTCGGCCAGGAGAGCTGACCACTTTGTTGGCACCACTCGACGCCGAATACAAACAAATGCTGCAGAAATACTGCGATCAAGCAGGCGTACGCATTGCCTAAACCATGGATTCCCTTAACACACTTCGCTTGCATGTGCACCCACACACTCATACTCATACACACACAGGAATTAATAATTGTCATACAAGATTTGTTGTTAAGTGTAACAATTGTAATAATGTAATCAATATATAGTTATGTTTGAAACGTATAATGAATTGTTTAAATGGGGTGGATAAATAGGAAAACATGGAAAATGGGTGGATATTAATATATATACACAAATCTGCAATATCGAACTGGTAGAACTGGAAGATCCATTATTACTTAATAGTTACCTTTTATGAAAAAAGTACGTAATCTTTTTTGACGATAGAAAAAAAGGAAGGAAAAATAGGAAGTTAAAATTAAATGAAGCAAAACTGCAATTGAAGACACACTATTTGTTAACTGAGCGCCAAATAAATTAAAATGGATTCATTCTTGTTCAATAATCCTAAATTCTGGAAGTTCTATATCTAGTTTTAGGCAATTCGATATTTAATATTCTTAAAAATAAAACTGCAATTTAAGTAGAATAGACATGGTGCCTATTCTATTTTCTGGAAACTATTATTTCCAATTCACTTTACCATTTTATGTTCTCTACGGGCTTAGAAAGGGAATTTTAGAAGTAAATCCGATTTGTATTTTATTCACTCTGCTATGAACTAGCTGTCTGAAAAAAGTTCTTTTTTTTTGGTTATTCTACAACTAAATTCAAAATTAATATTATATATTTGATAACCACCTATCAACCTATTACCGCCGGATTAATATGTGGAGGCAAAGGAACATATTCGGAGAGAGCATTAGAAAGTTTCACAGTGAGTAAGGCCTGAAAGGGAATCTTAAGCAGACATTTGGGATCTACTTACCAGGGCGAGACCTTTTTCGACAGCCAGACAAAGGGATATGTGAACGAAAGAGTCTGCAAAGCAATTCTTTAGTTAGAAAAGAAATGAAGCTAGACTAGATTAGAGTCGTTGACACTTACAGATGATTAGGAGCAGAGCATTGTGACCTTCGCCCTCGTTGCGACCACTTACAAAGAAATACCAGTCAATTGGATTAATGCGTATACCATATCTGCAGAATATTTGTGGGAAATTAGTAGAATCTCCCTCCCCCATATACCCGGCCCGTTGCACTCACTTAAGCAGATTCTCCAGGCCGAGACGCAGGCCACCGATGCAGAGCAGCAGGAAACCCCAGTTAACCAGGCCCGTAAAGTTGGTGAAGCCCGAGCTCCAGGAAAACAACGAGTCGCGGGGACGATGTATGCTAGAAATGAAAGATAGTTGGAAGGATTATTAGAAGATAGGATGCATTTTTTGGGGAACTGTTTACTCACGATCTGTCGGGCTGGGCCTTGCGCTGTTTGGCCTCCTTGTTGGAGATTTCCTCGGCGCGTGTCACGCTTTGGGTGCGTCTGTAGCGTAGCTTCTTCTCGCTGGTTCCGTTGCCATTCTCATCCCTGTCGAGCACCTTGCGATACTGGCGCAGATCTATGGGATTGCCATGCTGATCGAAGAGATTCTGCGTGGACTTGCGATCGCGCAGACTGCTCAGATTGTGTTCCGTCGCCGAGGCGGAGCGGCGCAGACGCTTCATAAGCCCACCGGCCGTGCCGTTCTTCTGACCCGATTGCGTTGTTGTTGCTGTCGTTGGTCCCTGCTCCTTGGGCTCTTTGGTCGTTGTCATGGCGCTCAGTCTGGTTCTCAGTTATTGGTCCGGCTGTTTGTTAAGGGAACATCGATTAGTTTCGAATTCAAGAAGTCGCCCAAACCGTGTGGTATTTCTCAAATCTTATCGCGCACATTTTTTTTTTGGGCACTAAAAAATGCAATATATTTATTGATAAGAAAACAACTTGCGATTTGCGTTGAACTTTCATTGAAATCATTTTCGCACTCTGATAAGTTTCAAGGGGGAGCTTCTATATAAAGCGCATTATCAACAGGGTCTTTAACTAATCCAGCAGCTGGAAACGATCAAAGCAATCAGAAATTGTTGTCTAAAATTAAACACGCAGTTGCTTAACTCGAGTCTGGAGTTAATAATAATAATAAAACCACAGCAAACAATATGCGGTTAAAGTTCGTCTGGGTTGAGAGAGGGAGAGAGAGAGCTGTTCAGGTAAACCGATCTTTACTCATACCCATTGCGTATATATATTTACATGTAAGTGTAAGTGGAAGCTGTTAACTGGCTTCAAACCTGAACTGTGATAAGCGTTTGCATGGGTTGCCAACATTACGTGATCGGCGAGATTAGGTAGAGTGCATAGTTTAACACACAAGGTTATTCCAATTTGAATTTCAAATTCTAATTTAGCAATCGGTTCTTAACGTCAACCGTGATATCTTAACGACCTGCTCTGCTCTTAATGTTATTACTGATATAACTCTGGGAAAAATTGACTTTAAAAGTTATCTGAGCTTTAATTAGCAACAGTTTGTTATGCTAGCTTACATACATATTTATCTTAAGTATATACGAGATTGTGAGTGTAGTGGTAGTGTTTGAGATTTTTGCAGCTTTAAAAGCTCGGCTGAAAATAATAAACTTCAAATTATCAAATTACTAAAAATTACTAAATTATTTAAGTCAAATCCAAGGTTTGTCAAGCTTTCATCGACTTTCAATCAGGTTGCAATTGTATATTATAGAGTTTAAGCTATATTAGCGCTAAGAGCGGCTTTTAAAATGTAAGCTGAAAAAACTTTGTTAAGCTTTATATATTCAAGTAAATATATGCAATGTTTTTAAGCTAACTTAGCTTAATACAAAGCTTTTTATTTAAGAAGCTTTAAACATAAGTCCCAACTTACATTGGATTTGATGAAGTTTAAAGACTTATTTCTGCACTATTCTACAAAATTCAAATATATTAATTCAGACTTAAGACTTTTAACTGATGTACAGTAGCAATCAAAAGTTTGGCAATTCTTTTAAATTGATAGAACTCATGCCAGCTGGTCTGTAGGATTAATCAAGCGCATCTGCCACTTAAAGCTGTTTTAATACATAAGCACTGTTTGCCGGCATTTTATTATACATTTGTTAAATAAATTCGCTAGAGGCAGAGCACTCTAAACACACATACACACACACACACACATAGTTGAATAGCCTAAATAATGTGTACTAAGTAGGTATTCTGTGGCATTCGAACATGTATTTTATTTTCACGTAACTTGTTTATTACTTATGACGCCTTCGGGCAACAAGATTTGATTAAAAATTTGTTTAAACAATTAATGAATATATATAAATTTATACTCAGGTTTATTTTTAAAGAAATCTAACATTGAATCACGGTTCGTATGGGTTATCTGAATTTAAATACGCTTGAGTAACAAAATATTCTACGTCATTTGTAGGTCACAAACTAAAGCAATTAACCAAATAAAAATACTTTTGATTATTTAATTTACCGATTCGTAAACAATGATAAGCACTTAGATAAATTTCGCAGCTTATCACGCGTTGTAAATACTTTATTTACTTCTTCCTTGACCAGCTAAAACACATGCTGTTACTTAATTTATATCGAAATGCGTGCATTGAACTGATCTTTATATATACGCATGTATATATATCATGCATTATTTCCTGCATTAATTGCCGTTTGTGTGTGCGTTAAGCCGAGTCATCGTGACGGGAATTCATTTAGTAGCTTCTATGGCTCATCAGAAGTAAGAAGCAGCATGCGACGGCTGTGCAATTAAACAAACTGCACTTTGAAGCACATGTGCGGTTTGAACCTATGGGTGTAGGCACATATAGAAAGCCTGTATAATGTATGTGCAGGAAGACAGAAACAACTAAGAATCTTACAGTCGGGTGTAACCGACAGCGCAACTCTCGTCGGCGGCGGGAATTGAACTCGCGTGTCAGACAGCAGCGCCACCGACCTCTTGATTTCTGATGTGACGAAATTCTAATTAGCTTTTTCAACACGAACTATTCACAATTGCTAAAAAATGCAAATAAGTTCTAATTAAAATTCGGGCGTAACCGACTGCGTAATACTCGTTCACAGTATAACAGTTCGAAAACAGTCTTAATATTTATTGTTATTTTGGAAAAAAATCGATTTCTGCGGGGACAGCGGACATCAAAACAGACATGGAACAAAGCCAATATACTCTTTTCACTTCGTTAACGAGTATAAAAATACTTGAGGTGATGCGGCTTTAACAATTCTTTCACTGAACTTTTCACTCTTATTTACTTATATTAAGGGGCATTGACTTTTTGGTATCTGATATCTGTGGTCGTGCAACAAGTCCAATAAGAGCTGTGCCTTTTAAGGGCATTGTGTGCAATTGGAAGTTTATGTACATATTACGTGATTGTTGATCAAAATGCGCTCGACAACTGATTGAAATGCATTGAATGGATGCTTTATACACATTTATGTATATACACATTTTTTGTGAATTTACTAGCAATTAATCGAAGCACATGGTCAGCTAATTACAGACACAAACCGGTCTCTTGGCGAGAACTGAAGCCGGCAGGTAAAGTAGGTCAGCAATGCATGTCAATTTTGTTGCCTAGACGGCTATTAATTTTATCAGTTCAATGTTGAATTATATGAATGCCAGTTGGGGGTGTCTAGACCAGACACACTGATATGGCCCGCTTATATATGTATTACAATGTAAGCGGATGCTAAGCGGCATAATCGAATAAAAAACTATATGCCGGCTTATCAGCCGGCGGCTGCTGTCTGCTCGCACCAAAATGCTATCAGCGCCAGCGTCTGACATTTGGCTGATAAACTCTCGAAATACGCATTTCAGGGCTTCTTTCATATTGGAATTTGACTTTTCCGATTGGTTTTCAGTTTTGCTTATGCCAATCAGAGGTCTGCTGCTGTCGGCGCTGCACTCTTTCGCTCTCTTACTCCGTTTATGTGTGCGTATGTGTGTGTGTCTCTTCTCTGTTCTCTGTTTGTGTTTTTGCACGTTTGATCACTGAACCTGTTTTATGCTTTTTGGCTTAGAATTATGTTTGGTTAGTTGTTGTTTTGTGGTTTGACGAGACGAAAGCAGGCAACAAAAATGTTTTGTTTTTATTTTGTTTAACGAGACCCCAGCAGACAAATCAAGGTTATTCAAACACGCACACATGCGTTTAGTTTGATCAGAATTTTAGGCAGCGCAGACACATTTAGTCACACTTTCAAAGTCCAAATGTGCGGGTGAATACATTTTTATGACTCTAACTTATCATTAGACAGCAACTGGCCTGAGTCATAAAATTAGAGCAACTGCTACACGTGTTTTCTGTTGTTGTTGTTGGTGCTGCCGCTGCTGCAATTCAAAAATATATTTCCAATGCAGAGGGAGAAACAGAGGAGAGAAAAGTGCAGGTTTTTACACTTCAATGCGTGGGTCTTTCAACTTTGCCTTCTTGTTTGACTTTTACACACTATCTTTCACATGCAAACAAAAGCGAAAGCGAGGCAAAGCAAAGAGCGAAAAAAAACACTAAGAACGCTTTTAGCGGTCAATTTTGCTTTGGCAAGCAAAAACAAATAACGCACAAATTGATCGCCTAAGTCGATGCAACAGACTTGACTGGAATTTACTCTCTCCACTTAATTCAAGCACTTGTCGTACAATTTAGTTAGTTGTGTAGTTGTTGTATTTTGTCACCCACGACGCGTATAGAGCTTCTTCCAGAGAACGTTGGAAGCGGTTTGTTTCACCGTTCGCTTCGACGTCAAATTCTCAACTGTTGCTTGGAAAATCGAAACAGAAATAAACAAAGCTAAATTGCAGAGCATATGTAGGTCCCATCAGTGTAGCAGCGAAAGAGAGCTAGCGCGCGCTACAATATCCAGTTGGCTTGAAATTTTGTAGTTGTTTAAAGCGAAGAGCGCACTAAAAGAGAGTCATTTATAAGCAATGCTTTCGATCTGTGCGCGGTGTGCGTCTATGCTAAAAATAGCTTTTGATGTTTGTTTGCAGGTTGCTGCATTAGCTGAGCGTTGGTGCAACTGCTTGCCGATCTAGCAAAGTCCGGAACCAATTTGAATTTTCGCTAGAAATAGGAAAATGAATTACATAAATAATATCTTTATTGTCAATTATTGCACACTTATTAACTAAAAAACAAGAATTTTTCAATAATTTAATTTAAATTACAATACGAACAAAACAATACAACACATAAAACTAGCAACTAACAACGCTAAATCGCACGTTGAACTCTTTTAAAGCTTAGTTATTTACATTTAAACATTTAACATTTAGGTGTAAGAAAAGTTTCTGATAGATTTGGTATAGAGCGCAGTTTTAAGAAAATATTATGCGAATGTTAACGATGCTGCTGCTTTTGCCTTCTCTCCTCCGCCTGCTGCCCATCGTCACCATCATCGGCAACATCGTCATTATCATCGTTGCCGGGCGCGAGACCCTCAATCAAATCATCCAAGTCATCGTCGCCGTCATCCACATCATCGACGAATTTATCGATGCGTTTGAGTAAATTATGTTCACTATCTGACGTCTCATCTTCACTCACATCTTCCAGATTGTCCAGTTCGCCATCCTCTAGCAGCACCCCATCACCTTCATCATCATCACCTTCATCACCTTCATCATCATCATCCGCTTCGTAGTCAAGATCGTCTGTGGCAACACCGGCCGCGGCTTTAATACGCGACTCGGGCAATTGATCATAGTCAAAGATCTGGCGGGTGGCACGCGGGGGCTGTTCGGGCTCCGTGCTGGTCGCGATCTGTGCACCATTTCTGACCTCCTCGGCAGCATCCGTCTCCAGCAGGCTCTCAATGCCCGCGGCCTGGCCGCCAATGCGCGGCTCCGGCAGCTGCGGCTGCAGCTTCGTTTTCATTGTCACCGGTTTCAAGACGGTGCTCCCGCTGCTGCCGCCGGAGGCGTCTGTCGAGGTCGCCGCAATATCGTGTGCGTCGTCGAACATGTTGTCCAGCAAGCTGAGCAGATCATGCACGCCACTTGGCGGCGTCTTTGTGCTGGCTCCAATTGAACTCAACTCGGTGCGCGCCGTGGTTGCTCTTGTTGTTGTTGGTGTTGTTGTTGTTGGTGTTGTTGTTGGTGTCGTTGGGGTCGTCGTGGAGGTCGTCGTCGTTAGCGGCATCGTCTTGGTATGCAAATGCTTGACCTGGTAGGTCTCGACGGTGCCGCGTTTCTCGTTGGGATCCGCAGTGCGCACCACCGGCTCCCGCTTCGAGATGACGGGCACGATCTTCGGACTGTGCGGATCCAGTTCGTTCTGGCCGTAGGTCTTCACCTTCGAGTGGCCCTCGATGATGAGGTACATGGGCCCCAGCAGCGGCTTCGGCGGCTGCTTGTAGTGCGAGAAGAGCGCATCCGTGGTTAGTTCCGGGGCGGGTGCCACCGTCGGTCGCTGGGCCAGGTTGCTCGTCTGCGGTATCATCAGCCGGGAGCTGCTCTTCGTCGTCGACGTGCTCTCCGCTCGACGATAGACGGGCATCGCCGTCGTCGTGCTCGTTGTTGAGGCCGAGCTGGACACGAGCATCGGGCGGAAGCCGGCGCTGCCAGTGGGCGGCAGCGT
Organism: Drosophila robusta; assembly: GCA_035043565.1. NCBI lineage: Eukaryota > Metazoa > Arthropoda > Insecta > Diptera > Drosophilidae > Drosophila > Drosophila robusta. Next base: position 740,374 of record JAWNMW010000583.1, on the reverse strand, counting down.
AGTCGGGGTGATGTAAAGCTCGCCGGGCTGCGGGCTGCTCGTGGTGGGCGTAGCAATGGTGGGCGGGCCGGGCACAAAGGTCACCGGCGCATAGGTCAAGGGCGCGCGCGTGGAGCCGCCGACCGCCTGCTGCGGCCTGGTGCTGCCCATCAGATACTTGGTGGCCGGCATCGTGGGCTTCATCCGCTGCTTCGCCGTGGGCTTCACCAGCTCCTTCTGCAGCAGCTCGTGCAGCCAGGGCTTGCGCAGCGGCGCCGCCTGCTTCGGTCCCGCGGCGTGCGGATGTATCGCATTGGGTGCATAGCTCACCGCCTGCGGCCTGGACACGCCGTAGTGCTGCATGGCCTCCTGGTGGAATGCTGCGTCCGCATAGGCGCCCATGCGCGACGGCATCGAAACGGACACGCTGGGCGAGTGGGTGAACCAGGACGCGCCGGCGGTCGAGGGGCTGCTGTAGTAATGCGTGGCGCCGGACGACTTGCTGTGGCTGGCGGTGGTGGGGGAGCCGTAGCCGCCGACCGGGCTCATGCTCATGTAGGAGGCGCTGCTGGGCGAGCTCATCGCATTGTGGCGGTACTCCACGTGGCCCATGCCCTTCATCATCATGGGCGGCGGCATCAGATGTGTGTGCGGCATGTGCTGCTGCTGTTGCTGCTGCTGCTGCGGGGCATAGTAGCTCCTGCGGATGGGCGCATACTTGACCTGGCCGAGGCCCGCATACGCTGAGGGCTGCTTCGCCGGTGTCGGTCGCGAACGCTCCGCTCCGCTCGCCCCACTCGCGCTCTCCCGCTCCCTCCCGCTCCCTCCCCGCTCGCCGGCCACGCCCAGCAGCAGAATCTCGCTCTTCGTCTTGTTGCGCAACACCTCCGCCGGCAGCTTGTGCCTGGCGTCCGCGCTGCTCGCGTTGCTCTCCGCCCAGTAGCGCACGCGCTCCAGCGCGGGGGGACTGTAGTCGTAGGTGGGGTCCTTTTGCAGCGGATCCCCGTGGCCCAGCGGCCGCCACTCGTTGTTGTTGTTGGGGTCCACCCGTGGTGCTGCAATGAATGAAGAGTTGCCTCAATTAACTCCACCGTGCGCAGCTTTAATTGCCCCCCCATCAAATGGCCGGCGGGCCGCCAATCAGCCACACAGAGCCCGCCTCAGTTGGCCAACACCTGCAGCTACCAAAGCGCAACTCGCTGAAGTGTTAACAACTGTTTTTGCACCGTCACCTGGCCAACTCTTTCAACGTCTCAACTCTTCACTGGGCTGAGATCTGTTGGCGTTTTTTGCCTGCCCTCTTTTCGAAAAGTTTTGAAAGCGCCTTTGACTCCCTATTATCTATCCTCCTACTATCCTCCCCATGATTACTTCTTTGTCCTATAATATCCCATAATATATATAATATATATAGAGAAGACAATGTAATGGAATTACATTGAAGAGTTCAGTTTATAATTTTTTAAAATTGAGTTAAATTGAACTTTGGTGTGATAAAAACAAAGGCCGCTAAGCAAAGATGACGTGAATAGTGAAGGCCGTAAGGCCGTCTGCATTAATAGCCAAATTAATCCGACAATGTCGGTGTGTCTGTCCGTCTGAGCTTTAAGGATATTCCTTGATTGTACCGATATCTGGCAATTACGAAGTTATTTGAGAAAAAATAACATTCAAAAATGATGATTTTATATTTTATTTTTTTTATGCTGGCTCATGATGGTGGTTTATATTGAGAGTATATTGAGTTAGTGCAATGTCTGTCTTGCAGTTCGGCTGAATATGCGCATGATACGGCAAATCGATCAAATCTATATACATATCTTGTACATATCTTGGGCTAAGCCCTGAAAATCCATATCTCCCGCAATTTTTGAGCTGGAGTCACCAAATTTGGCAATGAGTTTTCTGAGAAAACTTTCGGTTCAAAATAACAAAACTAATTATAATAATAAAACAATAATATTGTTATAATTTTCATTATAATTTTTAATTATAATTTTAAGCCGGATTACAACGTTATTAAACGTTGTTGAAGTGGGAGCATTAAATATGACGTATATAGAAACACCTTAATTTTAAGCTTCTTATACCAAGCTTTATTTTTAAAGGTCCAAAGATTTTGATAAAGGTATAATATATCAGGTTCAATAAAGAAATCAAAACAATAACAGTGTAAAACCCAAACTCGTCGTGTGGACCGCCTAACTAAATTCGCGATGAAGGTGTCCTAAAATCTGCATGGAATTGAATACAACATCGCATCTACCGCCTGCAGAGCGTATGAAATCTACGAAAGTGTGGGATTTGAGGCCAGGGCTCAGCGGGAGTTGCCAACGGAATGGAGCTGGAGTCACAGTTCAAGCCACAGGCCTGTGGGCGGGCAGACACAGCGCGGTGAACTTGGAGGCGCCCACCTGAATGCCACATGGCAATCTCCTGGAAGATCACGGCCAGATCAATTGGGGCCAACAGCCAGCCAATCAACACAACCAACAACGTGGCTCTGCCTTCGTGGCGCTGCTTGATTGACTGATCAACATTGAGTTGCGGCTGAGGCCAAGACAGCGTCTGGGATTGGCGAATGGAGTCGCGGAGGTAGCCGTATAAGTTATTAGCCAAAAGCAGACAAATCGCTTTCCATTTGAATGCGACGTAGATCAACGTGAGGACATGCACTTGGACTTGGACTGGACCGAAGGCCTGGTGGCACCTTCGTGGCACCTGGTGGCACCTGGTGGGCTGGCGGAAATGCCAGACTCATGCATTTTGATCTGTTGGCCATGCGCTGGCAATTTGCGATTTGTTTGGCTCAATTGGTTTTGAGCGGGGTGGACGCTTTATAAATTGCCAAAGATTAAATGGCTCTGGGCGGCACTACCTACGCTCCACCTGGCCGCTGTCGCTCACTGCAAACATTCGCTGCATCCCATTTATCCTTGCATAATTGCCGCAGTTCGGCCAGTCCCAAGTCGCTTTTCACTTTCATTTGCTGCACCACATTAAAATACCGCGCATGATTGCGTTAAAATTGTTTGGATCTCCTAATGCTGGCCATTAAAATAGCCAAAGGCCCCCTCCCCCCACCTCTCACGCGATGCGCCTGAAACAGAGCAAACAGGTGGACAGGTGATTGCGTCTCGTCTCGTTGAGATCTCGTGGTCGTGTCAATTATGTCGGCATTTGGCGGTTAAAACGAAATCAAAGTGCAAATCTTTCATATTTGCGGCATTTCATGCGGTTCATTGGCAGCTCACATCAGCTCCCCAGAGCGCCCCCCACCCCCACTGGCTACCCCTTTTGCCACTAACCTGTTGTCGCATTGGGCGTTACAAACGTCAAGACATTCACTTCATCCTGATGACTGCCACTCTTTGCCGTCTTCGTCGACGGCGCCGCCGATTGTGGCAAGACCTCGAACACCTCATCAGCCGCACAGGTGGCGGGGCATGCGGCGTACAGGCACAGCCAGCAACAAAATATTGCAAGCAAATTGAGGGTTTTGTGGCGTTCGCTAATCATCATGAAACGGTGCGGGTTATCTGGAATTGCGAATGCAAATTATATTTTGTTATGCTTTCCGGATGATTCAATCTATTACAAGCCGATGACTTAGGCAACAAACTTGCAATTGATTAAGGTCGCTTTTGTTTACTTTATTTAATTGGTCTGTGGGTACAAACTCTGACTAAAGTAAAATATTCGTTGATATATTTTGAATGAACAAGGTACTGGATTATATTTCCTGATGATTAAATATGTCTGAAATATATTGAAATCAAAAGACTTAAGCGACAAACTTGATCGTCACTTGATAATGTAACTTTTAACGCTATGTGATGGTGGAAAACCCATTATAATAATAATAACAATAATTATAACACTAATTATAATAATTATAATAATAGGAATAATAATATAAATAAAAAATTTAAATAATTGAACCAAAAAATTTTGTTTTCTGTTCTATATTTCTCTCCATTTGTTATTGTTTAGAAATTTGGAATTTGGCATTTTCTTAAAGGGATATTCTTGAATGTAAAATAGTTAAAGTAACTTATAAAATTAAACTGCTATCAAATGTTTCCTTTTCAATGGTATAAGCAATTAATAAATCATAAATCAGAAAATCCCCTTTTTTAATTAAGAAAACTTGCATACTTTTGCTGATTTCAAATCGCAATTAAGATTTGGTTTTTGATTAAAATGAATACCTCTCTTAAAGTGTGTCAAGTTTTGACTACAAGGTGTACCAATCTGCCAGAAACTGTCTGCTGGGAGAAAGAGGTTCTCATAACTGACAACTTTATTAAAAACGTATCGCAGGAGACATCAGTCTTTTCCGCTGACTGCTTATGGGTGGTTCCCTTGGCAGCTCCTCGGGTCCCCTCATGCTCTGCCTTAACGAGTCAGTTTTTGGGACATGTCCTTAGGGTAGCGTTCAGCTCTCAACGATCTCGCTGTGCTCTCCGTTGTCAACGGACGCGTTCCCGATGAAAGTGAAACTTCGATTTTGGAACATAAAAAACAAAAATTTGCATTTATTTTGCAACTCCACTGGTTGTTGTCGTTGTTGTTGTTGCTGTTGTTGCTGTTGTTGCTGTTGTTGCTGCTGCTGCGGTTGTTGCACGGCGGCCGCTTGGCGGCAATCGTAAAAATTAACTTGATTACTACACGCATAAATAAAGCCATTAAATGGCAAACATCTCAGCACGGCCGGCAATTAAAATCAAATAAAATTCACCGACGGCCTGCAAAAGAAGCCACCGAAGATGGTTAATTGTTTTGGGGGCGTGGCGTGCACTGCATTGACGGTAATTACTTTTATTTTTATACCCAATAAAAATGGATTAAAAGTCTAGTATAAAGTTGTCCAAATCGCGGAAGCTTCTTTACCAATCTGAGGTATATTGATACGCAAATTGAATTCTTCAGGCTCAGAGATGAGAGAAACTATTGGATACTAAATGTGAGGATATATTTTTTATTTCAAATTTGTTAGATATATACTGACGTACTTATTTCACAAATATTAAATATAATAGAATATATTTACTATAAGCACAGTATAAGGCATTGGATTGTTAAATTAAATGCCCGAAAAAAACTGACTTGGCCAACTCAGGCCAGCTAACCGAACAGTGGTGCACTCCCTTATTAGCTACAGGCATTTCTTGTATGTAATATCGAAATTAGGCCTAGTTTTAAATTTTAATTGAAGTTAATTATAATTTTCACACTATTGTCTCGCATGTTATTTAATGCTCTTAATATCCGCACTTACAATTTATTTTGCATAATACATTTAATTATGCATAACTTTTGTGTTATTTAATTGGGCTTTATGATGTTTACACGAATGAGCTGTGTGTTGATCGTTAAACGAGTTTGTTTTACAAGCCAGCCCGAAGTGCAGGAAATGTCTCTTGAGTTTTCCATGAGCTGCTATTAAATGCTGTTGTGTGCGTTGTTGATGATATAACATATAATGCCCAATATTAAGTACTAAAGTAAAATGTTAGGCAAACGACAAAAAATCATTTTTAATAATGCTAAGTTACCGTAACGTGTTTATTCTGCATAAACTATTTATCTTTATTGCACGATGTAAAGCACGATTATGTTAGTGAGAGTTAACAGAATAAGCATATGTTACTTAACTTTTAATTCATGACATTAGTGATTTATTTCCCCTCTCATGTAACTATCTACTCCCTTATTTTTATTCTGTTAATGGACATTATTTCATGTTAACAGTATGTTAAGGCTAGTCTCAAGTAAAATCAAAAATGTTTATTTTTAATTTTTCGAAAGAGTTTTCCCAGTGTAGTGTGCTTTGTAATCAGTGCACATTTCGCTCAGTGTATGCTATGCTCGTAGATCAAAGCCAAGACTGCGTTATCAATGCGGTGGATCGACTTCAATATGCGACGCTGTGTGAGGTATTTTCTTGCCCGTTTTATATGGGCAATATTTTCCATATGCATTTAATGTACTTTCGATACTTGGAGCTATCTGCAACTGCATCTTGGAACGCTGAAAAGCGCAACGGCCCAACCCAAAAGCAATCGGATCCATGCAAAGTGACGGCAGCTGTTAAGTGAACGCTTAAGCCAATGGGGCGGCTGTAAATGCATGAATAAAAAACAAACAAACAGACCAATAAACATACAAACAGGCAGCAACAACAACTAAGTGACAAGCAGAGCCATGGCCAAAAGATTCATGCGAGTGTGCGACACTTTTTATGCGTGACATCAAAAGCGACCAACTGGTCAACAGCAACAGCAACAACAACAACAAGTAAACTGGAGATGCATACCAACATGGCAGCGTATTAGCAAAGACAAATACTAATTGCAGCCAAAGCAGCGGCAACATTTGCAGTAGCAACAGCAGCTCAGCAGCAGCAGCAACTTGCTGCAGTTTGTTGTGGTTTTTGTATTTGTTGTTGTTGCTGTTGCTGTTGTGTTTGCTGCCGGCAGTTAATTTCATTTAAAGAATGTCATCTTCACTTTAAGTGAAAGATAAATACACACACAAACACACACAGACACTCAGACACACACTAACACACACATTGCTAGAAAATCGACAGTTGCAAGTGTTTGGCATTGTCTCCTTTTCCTTCAACTTCAACGCGAACATTTGGCGCTTGGCGCTGTCAACGCTGCGTATGAGTGATGTGTGTATTTTGCTGTTGTTGTTGCTGCCGTTGTTGCTGTTGCTGTTGCCGCAGCTGTCTTAATTCTTTGCGCAAATAGCGCCGCACATTCGATTTCGCTGAGAGTGCAACATCCGCCGCAAAAACTGAGAGTTCACTCCAAAGCGAATACAAAACTGGCGACAGCTGCCTGCAGCTAAACGCTAAACTTGTAATCGATAAGAATCAAAGAATTAAGAATTAAATATACTAGCCTACTGAATGCTTCTATTTAACTATTATCTTCTGAATTCATTCGTAGATTAAGCATTTCAAATGCAACGCAGTTAGCGCTAGAAATACGCATTAACCCTCGTCTATTTTTTTCGCAGCACATTTGTCACTTATGCAAAAAAAGTAAAAAGTAATAAATAAAGTAATACACTACATAAATAATCCGATCAAATTTTAAATTTTAAAATTTTTTAAATATTATATATATTTGGTCTTCGGCTAAGACACACACTTCATTCATACACTAACCCGGATCCTCGTGGCGTTCAAATGCCTAATTGACTGAAGGACTGAATCTATTTCCTCATTTCGAATTTTATTGTAGCATTTTCTTAGATGATTTTGTATTTTGGAAAGAGAAAAAAATTAATTTTTCCGATATTAAAATTTGTTTTAGATTTGTTAACAGCATTGCGAAATAGTGCACATATCTTGAAAAACAAAAAAGACTTTTATACAAAAACAGAATTTTAAACTGATTGGCAGCTATATGATAAATGTATTTTTTTGCAAAACTGAGAGAAAATCTTGTAAAACAATAGACCGACGGGCAACCGGCAGTTAATATGATTAAAAATATATTTACTTAATGGGGTTACAAATTTCGCCTTCTATGCATTACATATTTCAAGACAAAATATAAATATATATATATATATATATATATAAATATATATATATATAATACCAGCATGTTAAGCAGGCATATTAAAAAATTAACCACAGTCAAACAACGATAAATTTAAATAGGGAAAAAGTAAAATGCGCATGCATAGAATAATTAAACAAAACTCACTTTTAGCTTAACTGAAAATTGGGTTTTTAAGCCCATTAGTTTAAGTAATTTCTCGATATATTTGGAATTGAATTAATTATTTTATGATTTAAATTTATGAGTAAGTCTTCACAACACTATTTATCCTTACTAAGATAGCAAAAAAAAAATCAAATTAAAATCAAGGCTTTGTTTTTTCTATTATTAACAAAATCAACAATTCACAAATTCGAAGAGCAAATTGACATCGCCGCACACTTCTCGACTAATCGGCTGCAGATCTTGCATCATCCGATTTGGGATACTTACCATACAACGCGGGCACTGAGAGTCGAACACACACAATTGACTGGCCGTCGCAGATCTATGGAACTATGTCGTCGAATCCTTTTCTTTCACTTGTATTTATCACTTGGCGCTTAACTAATTGGCAGTCATTTCCTTGGCGGCTGCGGCTATTGTCACTGGCGAATAATCAAACTTTGGCTTTGTCGCTATCCCAAACCCATTCGCATTCGCATTCGCATTACCGATTCCGATGGCAATTGCATGGGGCTGGCAAACATTTCATTTCATTCAGTAAATTTCACTTTTAAGCGACTCGGCCCGATCTGCAGCGAGTCACACTTTGGGCCCGGGACCGAAGAGTCATTCGCACTGTTTTGAGGAGCAGGAAACTTGCTTCTTCTCAATATCGTAGGCTCATTGGCGTTGCGTTGCGTTAGTTGCGTTGTTGCGTCGTTGCGGCGGCGCATCCGTTTCAAAACGCGTCCGTTTGTTAACTGATTTCGCGCTGTGTTGGCCAAAACTCAAATTCGAAACTGCTCAAGAAGCGTCAACGTGCGCCGCGCTGCCGACGTCGCTGCCGCAGTACAACGAACCAGACGAGCGGCCAGACTGCGACTCAGACACCAGACCCCCAGCCCCCCCCCCCCCCCTGCCCCCTAAAGCGCCCCGCACACACAGACCCAAGCCGCAGACGACAAACCGAGCGGCGTTTACTTTGCAATTGGCAGCTGCACTTGTCGCTGCTGCTGCTGCTGTTGCTGCTGTTGCTGCCTCTGCCTCAGCCGCTGACCAAAGCGAATCAATATAAATGCGTCGCTGTCGCTGTCGGCGTCGGCGTCGCCGTCGACGTCGTCACCACACGCCAAAGTTGTCGTCTTTTCGCTTTTGTTGCTGCTGCTGCTGCTGCTGCTGTCTTTGGCTTTAGCTTTGACTTTGGCTTTGGCATTGCTTTTGGTTAGCTCTTTCGCTCCTTCCACCTCTCCTTCTCCTGCGAACAGACTCACTTTTCACTGCAACACATTGCTGACTAACTGACTGGCCAACTGACTAACGGGCTAGACTGACCATGAAGTTGTCTACTTGGGGATTATCAAACACAACAAACCGGAGACAATTTTACGCTTAATATGATATCAACGAAATGTTAATCATATAACGCTACATCGAGATCCCATGGTGAGAAACATCAGAGTCTATGAAATCTTTACTTTTGAAAGCACTCAACAATTTGAAATGATCAAGCCAAGTTCTTAAGATAAGTTAATAAAACTTGGTTAAATCTGTATCATATTAAGCCCAAATATTTAAATGTCGTTTCTATATTTTAGAAGGTATATCAGATCTAATTTTTATCACTAAATTATCTTCAAATTGTATTAATATAATGATAAATGTATTAATATTCTGATCTAATACTAACCATTTAAAGGCCTACATTTTGGGAAAGGTTTTTTTCGGTTACAAGAACGGATACATTAATATTTGTACCTAATCCTTACTTAATACTATCTTACAACTTGGTAGACTGCTTACCTAGCTTAGATCCAAAACCGGAGTGTTCACTGACAATCATTGGGTCTGTGTGCCCAGCTTCCCAAGATACAATCCCAATAAATATGAAGCAAATAACTTAAATAACCGACATCCTACATACCCACCATGACTTGTATCATCTTTGCAGATGAAGAGGATATCCAACGTCGATTCTATTCTCCATTTCGGAGGAAATGCATCCGTTTGTCCTCCTATTTACAAACTTCTTTTGTGTTTTGTATACCCTTGAATGTGGGTATAATGATTAAAATTACATTCCCATACAACTCCGAAAATTAAAAAAAGATGGCCATGTGCATTATATTTACACATTTGGATGTCGCATTTAAACTTTGAAAGTTTCACAATTTTATTCTTATTGAACACAGGGTATCTCCTAATCGGACTCTCCCGACTAGACCCGACAAGAACATGCGGAGTTGTAAACTTCTCAGTTCAACACTATTTGGCACAACTCAACCCAAAAACCAGAAGCCCCTGCAAAAGTTTTTGACGGATGGTAAAGAATCTATTATTGTGGCTTGAAAAAAACAATTCTAACTGTACATATTTATTTCAACGTCTTGCAATTAGAATTTTCTCTGTCTGCAGAGACTGTGTTTCGGTTCGGAGTTATTTAAAGGTTGCAGCTTGTTTGTCTCTCTTGGCCAGAAGCTTTGATGTTGTTGTTGGTGTTGAAGTTAGTGCTGTTGTTGCTTATGCTTCTTCGGCTGCTTGGGCGGTCAACGTCTGATCAACTTTCGCTTTTGTTGCATGGACAAGTACAGTAACAATTGGCATGTTTTGTGTGTGTTGCATAAAAAGCAATCTTTGGCATTTGACTGAATAAACATTTCTTTGGCGCTGAAATTGAAAAATATGTTAAAAGCTTTAGGCAAATAACAACAATAACAACAACAACAACAACGGCAACAATTGTCAGTCAGCGGCCAAGACTCTGACTGACCAGTCATGATGCCGCTGCCAGGGCTATGACTATTGTCGATTTGTTGTCGCTGCTGCTGCTGTTGTTGTTGATGTTGTTGTTGATGTTGTTGGTTGGGCGTGTGCGTATTTGCAAAGAGTTTGGTCGACGTCGAGACTTGAGACATGCATAAAACTTGTAAAGCCATTAAAAGCGCTTATACCGACAACAATAACAATAACAACAACAACAACAACAGCAGCAACAACAACTTGCGGATAAAATAAGAAAAAACAATCGTTCAATATTGTTGCTAGTTCGCCTCTTTTTGGGGCGGCTCATTAGCTTGATGTGTTAATTAAAGCGAAATGTTGCAGAAATGTCAAAAAATTGCAATTGAAGAAAGCAAAAAATAAATGAAAACATAAAAAAAACAAAAGACTTAGGCAACGAACTTGACAAACCGTGACTTTCACAAAAGAATGCAAACTGTTTTGTGTAACTATGACATTGACTGAGTGACACGCCCACACAAACACACACACACACACACACACACACACACGAGAGCTCCTCCCGCTGCGTTAAATCTCCCCTTTGAGCCACACTCCTTTGTCGGCTTTGCCTGAGAAGTAAATATATATGCAGTCAAGTTGGTCACTTGGTTAGTTGTGTTGCACGCCCCGCCCCCCGTGCCACCTACCGCACTATGCCCCTCTAATTAGCGCCGTGTTGCGTGTTGCATGTTGCGATCCTCGCCGCGTATAAATTGTATCAATAAATTTATTGATTTCAACTGTTGCTGCCGACTTGTTAAATATTTTGCGAAACGATTTATGTTGCCAGCATGCAAATCGCAAATTTGTTTTTGCCTCTTCGCTTCTCTCGCAGCCTTGTGCACTGTGCGGCTTTAATGAACATGTCGCCGTAGAAAGAGTCATCACAGACGCACGCACCGCAAGAAATGTGTTTGGCTTTTGGTTGCCGCCTGGGTCGGTGCCTAGCCGAGCCGAGCCTAGTGCACGTTTAACGGCCAGAAATTAGGCAACCTTTCACTGGCCATTACAATAATTTCACCCACAACTTCCGGGCGCTGGGTGCGCCGTAGAACACTTTCATTTGGTTGGCTTGCATCTGGGTTAGGGCAGTTTCCATTTGTTGTGGCGGCACCTGCCGTGCATGCCAAATACTGGCGAAAACCGATCCACAATAAACAAAGTGAAATGTTGTTGTCGCCCGGCGCATGGCTAATTAGATAAACAAATTTTTGTTTCATGTGCTTTGCTTGCCTGCGGCCGCCGTTCGACTGCGCTCTTTGGCTACATTGTTGCACGCATTCGAAATTCGAATTATTGAAAAGTGAAAAAAAATAAAAGAAAAAAAAAATAACAAAATACAACAAAAAAACAACAACAACTGCGTGCGTATCGTTCGGTTTCTCTAAAAGAAAGTGAAAAGCCAGCGCGGACAGAACGCAGTGCAAGCGTAAAGCGTAGAGCGTAAAGTGCGCTGCCTAATGGCCGTCAGCGTGCAGCGCCTTAGTTGGCCAGGACCAGCCAGAGACGCCAGCCAATCGAGCTGGGCGCGTGCGTCGCTGGCACGAACCCAGCACGCACGACCTGCGCAGCCAAGAGCTCCAAGGAGAGCAGCCAATATTCGGCTTAAGGCCTTTTTTCACCTTTTTTTAAATTTAAAATAAATATATTTTTTTTATTTTTCTAAGAAACCCCACATCAAATATATGCACCTAAATCTATTTAAACACGACAGATACGTTCCCAAATAATTCGTGTACAAAAATTAGTTTAAAAAGAGAGAAAAATATAAAAGAAAAATTATAGATTGAATCCGTTGACCTTAAAAAACAACTTTAAAGTAAAAGAAACAACATAATTTTCTGACTATAATACGACTATAATATATGCACCTAAATCTATTTAAACACGACAGATACGTTCCCAAATAATTCATGTACAAAACTTTCTTTAAAAAGAGAGACAAATATAAAAGAAAAATTATAGATTGGTTCCGTTGACCTTAAAAAACCACTTTAAAGTAAAAGAAACAACAGAATTTTGTGACTATATTACGACTATAATATAATGTACCTAAATCTATTTAAACACGACAGATACTTTCCCAAATAATTCGTGTACAAAAATTTGTTTAAAACCAGATATGGGCTTAAGAGAAAAATTATAGATTGGCTCCGTTCACCTTTAAAAAAACAACTTTAAAGTAAAAGAAACAAAATAATTTTCTGACTATAATACGACTATATATTATATATAACTATATAACTATATATCAATATATGCACCTAAATCTATTTAAACACGACAGATACGTTCCCAAATAATTCATGTACAAAACTTTCTTTAAAAAGAGAGACAAATATAAAAGAAAAATTATAGATTGGTTCCGTTGACCTTAAAAAACCACTTTAAAGTAAAAGAAACAACAGAATTTTGTGACTATAATACGACTATAATGCGTGAGATATCACTGCTATTACTAGAATATTTTATTTAATTACTATTACCTCTATTTCCCATTGATCGTAATTCAAATATCTGAAATCTTAAATGTCAATTAGACTCCGATTTGAACAGGTGCACTTATAAAGCATTCCTGATCCGCAATAATCGGTCAGAAGGAGCCTGTCCGCAGTGCTTTATCCGATAGTTTTCGCTGGCGAGTCGGCACGTGGTCATCGCTGTTAGCCCAGAGCCGCTGATCCGCAGCAGCGGGCAGAGTCATTCACAACTTTTGATGCTAAACAAATATGACTAATTATGGAGGAACTGAGACTGGCGCGCACTAAACAGCGCCACATAATGCGATCGGCGTCTTCGTTTCGACGTAGATGGGCAGTCCGACTTCGTCGCCAGCGGCGACTCCCGACGGCTGGCGAGTAGCCGGCAACCAGTTGGGGATAAGCGCAGACACCAACACCCGCAATTTCGCCAATTCGTGGAAAAAGCAACAAATAAAACAAACCGTGCAATTGCAATCGTATGAATGAAATGCGTTTTACGCGACGCTCCACTTCGCCGGCGTCGACGCCGGCGTCGGCGTCGGTGTCGGCGTCCGCGACGGCGTCGCCGTCGTAGTTTTCGCTTAATAAGGCGCTGTGGCAAGTCCTCCGCTAATCCCGCTCCACCGCCCTCGCCCACAGCTATGATGGCAGCTGCACAGTTGTTTGCCCACAGTGCGTTCAAGATCAGGCCACACCCACTGCAGCTGTCCAGCACCAGGTTGTGCACAGCTGAGTCCAGCGCAGGCGCTGACAAGCTGCCGGAACGGATCCTACGCTGGGGCATTGCGCCCGTCAATCCCCTGGCCGAGGACTTCGCAACGGCACTGAGCGTCCTGCCCGCGGACCGGCACCGCATCACCTCCTGCATGGACGCCTATCGATCCCAGGCCCTCTCCTTCGCCGACAAGCACCGGGTGCCCAATGTCTTCACGAGTTTCGAGGATCTGGCGCATTGCCCCGATGTAGGTAAGTCAAATGAGTCCAGCTGGCCGAAACTACCTTATGCAACTCAAGTAAAAACAACGTTGCAGTCGGCTGTAACCGACAGCGCAATACTCATTCAAGGTGTAATAACAACCAAAACATTTACCCTGGCATTAGTCATTATCCGATCTTACTTGTCAAAATTTAAGTATATTTTGGCATGATTTTTGATAGAATCTGTTTTAAAAATCATGCAAAATGCAAAATGCACAGAAATTTTGACAAGTAAAGCTCTCGGATCCATAGCTCCCATATTTCAAACGCCCATAACTTTGTCAAAACTGAACCGATTTTCATGGTTGATGGCATTTTTTTCATGGATTGTCCTCTAGATTGATTCTGCGTTTAAAATATATGCATTATTAAAAATAAATTTTTTTGGAATTTTTGGCAAAAAAAAACATGTACCCCCCCCCTTACTCATTTTGGAAAAAATTTTTTTTTCAAAATTTAGAATCCGGAATTTCTATTTTTAATCGATTGTGGTGGTCACAATTAGTATAAAAAACGACATTAAAACCGATTCTGAGGGGGTCAAATTTTTTGTCAAAAATCATGCAAAAATTGACAAACATTTTGACATGTAGAGCTCTCGGATCCATAGCTCCCGTATTTCAAACGACCATAACTTTGTCAACTATGAACCGATTTTGACGTCTGATAGCATTTTTTCCATGGCTTGTCTTGTAGATTGATTCTGCATTTAAAATATATGCATTTTTGAAAATAAATTTTTTTCGAATTTTTTGGGCAAAAAAGCATGTACCCCCCCTTACTCATTTTGGAAAAAAATTTTTTTTCAAAATTTAGAATCCGGAATTTCTATTTTTAATCGATTGTGGTGGTCACAATTAGTATAAAAAACAACATTAAAACCGATTCTGAGAGGGTCAAATTTTTTGTCAAAAATCATGCAAAAATTGACAAAAAATTTGACAAGTAAAGCTCTCGGTTCTATTAGTCGGATATTTCAAACGCCCATAACTTTGTCAAAACTGAACCGATTTTCATGGTTGACGGCATTTTTTCCATGGTTTGTTGTCTGTCATTCACGTAGCGTGGCCAGGAAGTTTTTTATGAGATGTTTGGAGGAGCTTTCCAATAGTACATATTCCAAATATGAAACCTCTAGCTCAAAAACTGTGGGAGATATATCCATTTCCGCTTTTTTAAGTAGTGGGCGCTGGGAGGGCGTGGCCTGGATAGCAAGGTTGTAATCTTTGAGGGGTACACCAGCAATGTATATACCAATTTTGGTGACTCTAGCTTCAATAATGTGGGAAATAGTCGCCATTTATCGATTTGCGATCGTTATGTTATCGATCTGCCAGTCTCCCAGTGGGCGTGGCACAAAAAACTTAACACTTTGTCTGACGTGAGTATATATTTCAAGTTTCAAGTCGCTAGCTTCAATAGCAAGACGGACATTGCACAAACCCAATATACTCTTTTCACTTTGTGAGCTAGTATAAATATTCAGAAAGAAATATTTTTGAAGAATATTCAAATTCGTGTAAGTTTCAAACCGTGTAAATGAGGTATTTGCCGTTCTATATTAGATACTAGATATAATAGAATATAATTTTTGGATGCCGACATTTTATTTGCTATTTAACAATTGCTGAAGCAGCTCACCGAACTAATTTTGCAGATGCCGTCTACATATCGCCGCTGAGTCCCATGCAATGCGAACTGTGTCACCTGATGCTCAATCATGACAAGCACGTGCTGTGCGAGCAGCCGCTTTGCATGACTGAGCAGCAGGTGGTGGAGGTCGTGGACAAGGCGCGGGCCCGTGGCTTGTTTCTGATGGAGGGCATCTGGCCGCGCTGCATACCCGCCTATCACTGTCTGCGGCGCGAGATCATGGGCGGCAAGCTGGGCAAGATTTACGATGTGGTTTGCACGCTGGGCGAGCGGGTGCCGAACGTACGGTCCAAGCCGGCGACGTATGAAGGCGTGACCAAGGATTTGGCGCCGTACGGCATACAGCTGGCACTTTGGGTATACCGGGAGGTGCCGCGGCGCATCAAGGTGACCGGCAAGATCAAGAGCGAGGGCATCGATGTGGCGGCCAATATATATATGACCTTTAAGGGCAATCGACGCGCCCATTTGGTGCTCAGCGCCGAGGAGGATCTCAGCAATGGGGCCATAATACGCGGCACCAAGGGCAGCGTCACGGCAAGTCGTTTGGGCCATTTGACCCGGCCAACTTTTAATCCGTTCCTTGCCGTTATCCTTGCAGATGAACAACACGTGTTGTCCCACGGCCTTGAATTTTGAGAACACGAACTTTGAATTTGAGCTCCCAATTGCGCAACGGACGACGCACAACAACAACAACAACAGCAATCGCATCGGCTTGTGCTACGAGGCGGAGGAAATGCGCAACTGCATCCTGGGCGGACGCACGGAGAGCTTGCTCTACAATCACAACGAGAGTCGTCTGATGGCCAACTTGACCAACCAAATAAAGCAGATGCTCGACGATGACTGCTCGGACGTTGAGCTCCAGCAAAATCGGGTAGCGTGCTAAGTCCAGTCGTTATTTTATCCGAAAACTCAACTTGTATAAATAAATATGTACGGTGGAAACTTTATTAACTTAACTTTGATTCTTTTAAGATTTCGGCTGAAGCGTGCTGTAGCAGGCAGCAATCGAGCAGCGTCAGCCAAGAAACACACCAGCACGTTTAAAGGTTAGCGCATACAACAACCTTAGTTCGGAGCTTTCTTTTTAGCCTTGGGCCAGCCGAGGCTAATACGCTGATCATACCAAGTTAGCTACACTCGCAAAAGCTTCGCGAATTTTCTATTGCGTTGTTTCTCGAATTTGAATTTATGAACCGCATCGAACTTTTGGCTTCGCTTAGTTCGAGAAAGCCCAGTGTTGGGTGACTAACCCATCGGGCATCGCTGCGAACGAGGCAGCTGATAACAGCAAGCAAAGCTTATCACCGGCATTTCTAATACGTAAACAATTGCATTTATATAAACAAATAATTGAACTAAAAGCTTTTGTTTCTAAACATAAACCTAACGAGAATTAGGGGCAAACTGGGTCGCCGTACAGGGGAGCGCAAACTGACGCATAGACAGGCCTTCATTCTTAGATATACCTATACATATACATACATACATGTCCATATCTACATACATATGTACATACACATGTATATACAAACATATGTATGTAGTAGATGCGAGCGCCCAATCACGTCTGCCCTGTTGTTTGAGGCCAAGTAGTCACATTGTTTTCATAAACATTTCATTTGTAACGGAAAATTTGTGGCAATGAGCCGGCCAGTGACTTGGAAATGCAACATGTGTTCGCTACCTGATGATGATGCAACGTACATACATAGACCCCCCAAGGGTTGGCAACGTGGCCTTATGTAAGAACATTGCCTACACTTGCGTTAAGTGTACATATGTATATTGAAAACGTGTGTATTATGAAAGCCATTTAAAATAATTTAAATAACCGAGGCAAGAATATGTTTGACGTTGTCATTGCTTTTTGTTTTTTTGTGTTTACCGCGCATTTTGTAAACACAACAGAAATTAAATTGCGCAGCAAAAATTGTTGAAAAAGCTTCGGGTTCGCTTTCCAGAGAACTCTACGTGTACAATTTTAGAGAGCGCGAGTGGGGAGAGAGAAAGACAGTAAAGAACAACAAACAACCCAATGGCGAATGGCATCGAAATTTCCAGACATAATAAGCACAATTTCAAATAAAAAATAGACCTTTTTTATCTTAGTAGGCCATCCATTCTAGGCTTTACATTTGAAGTATAAATTGGGAAATCTTTTCAGAATGAGCTAAATATACAAAACGAACAGTTCACTAGAAGCTAAAAAATAAAACAAAAATATAGAACAGGCAAATTAAAGGGACAATTTTTCTCGTTTATCTAGCGGCAGTTCAACAAATAATTCCATACTAAAACACAAATCAGGTAAAGTAAAAAATTAAATAACAGCAATACATTTTTTTAGTAAAAAATTAAATTGGGACTAGTTGTCAAATTGTACGCAGGGCTTAAGTACGTGAGAGAAACAACAAGGAGAGAGAGAGCACGTATTCAAACCTCTCGCAAATAAAAACGTTGCGAGAAAAAGCTCTGGCCTGGTATAAAACCAGGTGTCTGTCAGCGACAAAAAGTTCAATTTCCATTTGTACTTGCTGCGACGACGTCGAGGACCTGTGGAAGTGACGTATACGCAAAACAAAAACTGCAAACCCTACACAAAGAAGAGAAAAAGCAAGAAGCCCCCAATTACACTCAGATCTCAAAAATAAGAATAAGCAGCATGTCTGAGGCACACTTTGATGAATACGAGCACTACAACTTTGACCATGGCAAGCATATCTTCTCAGGCCACAGTGGCAAGCAGCGCTCCAAAAAGGAGGCCAGCGAGCACACCAACCACTTTGACCCCTCTGGCCACTCGCGCAAGATTCTCACCAAACTGATGAACACCAACAACAACAAGAAGACTGTGAAAAATTGATGTCCCAGGCACGCAAAGCCAGAGACACAAACACATACAAATACTTGAATACTACTTGAAGGAGTGCACAGAAAAGGAAAAAACTGATTTAATTTAAGTTGCAAAAGAAAAGAAGGAAAGAGCAAAGGTAGAAATTGCAAATCGAAGCCAATCGGAAGCAGCCCAAAGAGAAGAGGAGAGGGAGAAGCTGCTTCGGCGGCAGCTGGCACTGTCGGCTGACGCTTGAAAAGCGAAAAAATACAAAAACTGGAATTACGTATTGCCTAGTTATAATTTCTACAATTTCCTAAACTTAATACTTATACATAAAAACTTACGGACTTATAATTTTAGTCTTAAGCTTAGTGCGTTCAAATTATGAAGTTTGCTTTAGGTAAAACTTATAAAATAAAAAGAATAGAAAAAACTAACATTGCATTTACAGCGCTTGTATTGGAAGTGTAGCTCACACCCAACACACTCGCACACATTGATAAAAAAGCTTTGCATTCATATTCCGTCTGAATGCATGCAGCTGCCTCCCGCGCTGTGTGTATGCGTATTTGGCTGAGTGCATATTTATAGCCTTTTAGTTGAACTCATTTGCACTCAGCTCAACGCCTCGCAATCGTCGCCAACCACATGTTTTCCTTTGTTTTTGTGATCAACCAACTTCAATGTAAATACTTATACGTACATACATACGTACATATATAGAAATGTCATCTAAAAACTACAATAGAAACGGAAATTGCGCCTGACCTTATAATAAAAAAATCAACTACTTGATTACACTTATATTAGCATATTCGTCTTCCGGTGGCATAGGACGGTTATATTTATTTCCAATGGAAATATATTTTTGTACAGCTGATTAAAGTCAGTTAATGAGCTTGGTACACTCTAATATGATTATCTGTTAACAGTATTGAGATGTTCTGTTAAAAAAAAGGGCTCATTCTGTTAAATAAAAAATATTTAAAATCCACGACGGTTATAGCTGTCAGCTTTTTGTAAGGCCACGGCCAGCTGTCACACGTGCCCAATAGCAGTCGTTCAGCAGCACAACGGTTGCGCAGCCGTTCCGTTCGGTGTGTTCTATTTCCTAAGCAGGCTAGTTGTAATCCACAATATTAATTTTTATTTACTTTTCACTAAAAAGCATTCAAGTAACAGTTCATATTTGCAAAATTCATTGCAGTGTTAAATTACAAGACAAACGTGAGTAACCAACGGCCGCAGAGCCCGCTAACCCCCTAATAAAAATCAATAAGGGGAAGGGCGGCGACTAGCTGACAAATGGCAGTCCACCGCTCCTCCCCACCGCCCTTTCGCTCCACCGGCATTTAGAGATTCCGGCGTTCGCGCTTTTCGCTTTTCGCTGCGAACGGTGCGTGTGATAAGGCGCCCGGCTATTACACAATGTGTTCTCCTTCCGTTGCAGTCTTCACAAGCTGCACACATTCAGGAAGGCCCGCAAATGGCGACGTTCCTCAACATGAACTCCGTTAAGCTGAACAAGTGGCAGGTGGCGCTGATACTGGGCACGCCCCTGGCCATTGGGCTGGGCATGTACGTGCTGAAGAGCAGTGCGCGAGACGAGACCAAGCGCGGCAAGGCGTCGAACAAGGCCAAGGATGGCGGCAAATCGCGCCAGAAGGGCAAAATTGAGAAGCAGACGCTGTCCATAGATGGCACCGCACCGGACTCGGATCTCGAGCGCAAAAAGAAGACGGCGGAGCTCGGCGGCGAGCAGCTGTCGCCGCTGAAGGAGGCAAACAACTACAAGACGGAGGGAAACAATTGCTACCGCAACGGCAAATACGATGAGGCCATCAGTTTCTACGACAAGGCCATCGACAAGTGTCCCCTCGAGCATCGCACGGACATGGCGATCTTCTACCAGAACCGCGCCGCCTCCTACGAGATGCTGAAGAAGTGGCACAAGGTGAAGGAGGACTGCTCCCTGTCGCTGGAGTACAATCCGCGGTATGCCAAGGCATATTATAGGCGCGCGCGCGCCCACGAGGCCACCAAGGACATGATCGAGTGCCTGGACGATGTGACCGCCACCTGCATTCTGGAGATGTTCCAGAACAACAACACCATCATGTTCGCCGATCGAGTGCTCAAGGAAACGGGCCGCATCGATGCCGAGAAGGGACTGCTCGAGCGTTTGCCGGTCGTGCCCTCGGCGAGCTTCATCAACACCTACATGCGCTCCTTTATAGCCGATCCGCTCCAGACAATGAACGTGCCGCCCTCGACGGTGGCGGATACGCCGCCACGCGGCTATCTGCGCGCCCGGCGTGCGTTCGATGATCAGAAATATGATGAAATCATAGCAGCATGCACCGAGGAGATTGAATCATCGGAGGCGGAGTCCCAATACAAAGTGGAGGCGCTGCTGATGCGTGGCACATTCCACTTGCTGTGCGGCTCCTTTATCGACAGCAAGCTCGACTTTGACGCCATTCTGGCCAATGGTAAGAGATGACTACTCTGGCTATGTAAACGTAACTAGTCACAGTTTGAATCCTTTACAGGCGATGCCGATCCGACGCTGCGCGCCTATGCGTACATCAAACGGGCTGCGCTCTACATACAGACGGAGGAGCGCGAGAAGGGCCTGGCCGATTTTGTCGAAGCCGAGAAACTGAAGCCCGACAATCCGGATGTGTATCATCAGCGGGCGCAGATCCTGCTGCTGCTGGAACAGATCGAGGCGGCTCTGCTGGAGTTCGACCGGGCGGTGAGCCTCGCCCCGCACCATGCGATTGCCAACGTGCAGAAGTGCTACGCCGAGTACCGTTTGTCATTGATGTCCGGAGACCAGAAGCGCCTGGAGCGCGTCATACACGACTTCGAGCTGGCGATTGAGAAGTTCCCGGACTGCGTCGAGTGCTACAGCCTGATGGCCCAGGTGCTGGCCGATCAACAGCAGTTCCCACAGGCGCAACAGTTCTACGAGATGGCCATGAAGCGAGCGCCAACAAATCCGGCGCTGCTCGTGCATCAGGCGATCATGATGCTGCAGTGGCGCGGCGACATCGAGGCCGCCGTAGCGCTGCTCAACCGGGCCATCGAGGTCGATCCGAAATGCGAGCTGGCATACGAGACGCTCGGCACCGTCGAGGTGCAGCGCGCCCAGCTGCAGCGTGCCGTTGATCTGTTTGAGAAGGCGCTGCTCTATGCCAAGAGCCAGGCGGAGCTGGTGCATGTCTACTCGTTGCGTAATGCGGCGCTGGCTCAAATCAATGTCACCCGCAAGCTGGGCATCGACATGAACTCCGTGTCGGCCATGGCCCAGTCCGGTTTCCTCTCCCAGGCAGCCATGTAAACGGAGCCGCCGGGACAGACGCAGCAGAGAGCATTTACGCGATCCATAGACGTGATGCCCAAGTTAATACCAGTAACCCCCCGCACCCACCCACTCACAGCCACACACACACACACACACCCCACTACCACCAAACCCCAAATCAAACTAACTAATCCATCAGCCCTGTTATATACATATAAAGATATGGAAAATCTTGTTTTAGTTATTGTGCGCCTAGTTTTAGCAATGAAAGTCGATGATAATGAAACTATGACATCTGTTAAGTATCTTTTCGTGTATACATATACATAACATATATATATATATATGCATATATATTATAGTGTTGCCTAAGTCAAAACTATAAAATTAGTTAATGTTAGCCTAGGTTTAAAACAATATAAACATTTGTATTTAACAATTTGAGGACTCGACGACTCAGGAACGGTTGGGTGATCTCTGCAGCTCATTGTACGACTGAACATCGCCCGAGATGTAGCCGGCAACGATGAACCACAGCGCCGCACGGATGCTGCCCACAACGGCGTACTCGCCTTCCAGCTGCTGCAGCAGCGGCATCAGCAGGCCGGGCAGGGCGCCCAGGCCATTGGAGATGCCCATCAGGGTGCCGGCGAAATTGGGACTCATGTCCAGTGGGAGCAGCCGGATGCCCGCGTGGTAGGCCCCAAAAGCAATAATGCTCCACGCACGCGCCCACTGCTCCTTGTCGTACACGACGTACATGGAGATGCACACGAAGACCAGCCAGGTCATGAAGCGACGCGTCTGCGTCCGGCTCAAAATGCCTGCGGAAATCAGATAGTCGCTGACCGTGCCGGACGTCAGGGATGCCAGCCAGCTGCACAGATGCGGCGCCGTCACCTGCAGGCTGGCCTCCAGTTCCTTCCACAGGGACCTGCCCTTGGTATCCAGTTGCTGCAGCAGCTGCTCCAGCTCCTTGGCCAGCTCCTGCTGATTCCAGTCGTGCTGCACGTTGGCCGCTATCAGCGCCCAAAGGGGCGCATTCATCATTATATTGCTCCAGGGCACATCCTTGCTGGCCTCCGCACCTTCGATGACCAGCGTTTCGCTCACCTGGCTCTTGATGTACTCGCGCTCCTCACTCCGTATAAACGGCGAGGCATCCGGCTTGCTGTAGCAGACCAGCACCTGCGGGAGAGATTCCGATCAGCTCTATTAACCATTATCATTTGGCAGATTTTCGATAGCCTTAAAAAAGTTGCTAAACTTCCTTTAATACGGCTAGGATCAGACCATTATATATATAAGAAATTGTATTGATTTGAATGCATCTTGAAGTTATTTTAGTTATTCTGCTAACACGTTTAAAAATCTAAAACTTAATTCTTCATCTTAAATATTTTCCAAAATTATAAATTTATATACATATGTATAATAAAGTGTCTTAGTATGATGTATTTTTAATACTTTCAAGGTATTAAAAATAATAAATTTTTTTAATAAATAATAAATTTTAAAAAAAGGAATATGCTTTGCTTTTAAAAATCTTTGCATTTCTACCATGATTTTTAAATTTTGAGCCTTAGGAATATGCTTTGAGGGTACTGATATAGTACATCTGGCAATTATGATAAGATTTCAGCAAAAAAAAACATTAAATAATTATGGTTATATTTTTGTCCGTCTTGCTGTCTGTCCGTCTGTCTAACTGGAGACGCGTTAGGTAAAGTCTTAAGATTTTGGGCTGCGTCCACTGGAGGCGTGGCAATTCGATTCGATATATCTCTCAGTTAAAAAAAGCTTAAGCTTAATTTAAGCAGCCAGATTCTTGTAATAAATATGTGATTTTTTGTAAAACTTGAAATTAAAAATACATATTTAAACAAACCGATATAAATACTAACCCAGGCTTACTATAACTGAAAGCTGAATGTTTTCTTCGAGTGTATAGAATCTTAAAAATGGTATTCAAAATCTTAGTCTGCCACCTAGAACATACTCACGAAGCCGGCAAACCACAGCATTGCACCGCTGCCAACCACGTAGAAGGCCACGGCCCAGTCCTGCTCCTCGAGGGCGAATCCGTTGACCAGGTGCATGAATGTGATGCCAATCTCGCCGCCGCTGAGCACACAGCTGCACAGCAGACCGCGCTCCGCCTCGGGCACCCATTGGGCCAGCATGGCGCTGACCGCCGGAAAGGTGGGTCCCTCGCAGAAGCCAATGAGCAGGCGTAGCCCCATCAGTGCCTTGGGCCCCCCATTGCGTACAATTGTGGGCGTCAGCAGCGTGAGTATAGCGGAGATTAGTATGGAAGTGCCCAAGATCCATTTGCCGCCGTAGCGCTCCGCTAAACGGCCACCGGGAATGTGGGTGATCATGTAGCCGGCGTAGAAGGATATGGTGACCAGGACCTGCACCTCCTTTGTCCACACATCGGCGCTGTTTGTCGTTGTGATCGTCATATTTTCGGGCACTTCAATTACCATTCGCTCCACTTTCGGGCTCTGTGTAGTCCTGCTCTGGCCCGCCCGTTGCCTGGGCCGTGCCGGCACAGGCCGCACCATGTGCTGGGGACTTCTCAGTTCTGGTTTCGGGCTCAAATGCTCTTTGGCAGGCATCACTGCCGTCAACCTATTGGAGTCGAGCACAATGTGATTCAGCGAGAAGTCCAGACACAGGCGTATCGCGTAGGCATTGATGATGGCCAACATGGCAAAACAGCAGAGGACCAGGCGCTGCTTCACCTGCAGATCTGTTCCGATTAGTTGCCAGCTTTAAAATTTGTTACCTACAATTTCCGCCAATCCTGCAGATACTTACAATCAAAAAGCTTTCGCAGATTCCGCTGAATTGGCAACATTATGCAGGAAAATGGCGTTTATAAAATAAAAAGAAAAAAATTATGAAATAAAAAAACTAAAAACCGACTTAAATCTCGTCAAAACAATGATTTATATTAAACAATTTTCTACAAGACAGTTTTGTGACTGTCTTTACAGCTTTCACACGTGAAATCAAAACGATGTTTTGAAAAATTTTTTCCACAAGAGTGGAAAAAATAAGTAAAATCGCATATCTAAGTGAAAATTATTTGAAATGTGAATTTAAATTACGTCTGTTGTATTGGCAGTAAATATTAGTCGAATTGCCATTTAAATAATTTTTAAAGCTATTTTTAAAATTCATTAAATAATATAATTAATATGGCATTCAGCAATTTTCCTGTTAAATCTTAAAAACTCATAAATTTCGTATGCAAAATCGATTTAGTTTTTGATAAAGTTTTGGGAGTAAAAAGCTGAAATAGAGTTTGTACAAGAGTACAAAAATAGAATCTTGGTAAATTACAATTATTGTAGTTTTTGTCAACAATTTTGCTTATGAAAAAATTAGCACCACAAACTGTGTTTTAAAGTATAATTTAAAATAAAATTCGATGCTCACAACCAATTGGAAACAAGTGAGAAGCCTCCAGTCGGAAGCTCTATATTTTCATATAAATAAGAATTATAGAATCTTGATATTAATTTATTTACTTTATTTGGACTAACATTATAAAAACAGTTATGTTTTAACAGTAGCGTTAAGAACACATGCATTACACATTGATCAACAATTAAAAAAGTTTCATACAATATTTAAATTGGTGTTTTTACATTTTGCAATACAAATTAGGTACATACTTATAATTTTTTTGCTTCACTAGCCTAAAATTGAATTTCGTTTCGATTAAATACTAAATAATAATTAAGAGAGTAAATTGCTGCAGAGGAAGGCGGGAACTGGGGAGAGCGGGATATAGCAGAGCTATTCTACGTATAACAGGAAAATACACAAAATATACATAAGTAAGTAAATTCGCTCAATTGTGAGTAGGTGTGGGCATAGGTGAGGACCTGAAGGGATCTGCAGCTGAAAGCTTATAGATTACTATATATATATACTTAGTTAGACAGCGCACTGGGGGCCGACATTTTGGCATACTATAAAACTAGCAATTGCAATAGATAGATGATCGCAAGATATATACGTTGTACATGAACAATGTCTTCTTGAGCTTCCATAACAACATTCTCGAAATTCAACAAGTGCACAGATTAAAAACGATATAGTACTAGGTACAATGCACATACACATATGTATATATATAAATATATATATATATATATGAACTAGAGCACAAGGATTATGGCACTTTGGATGCGAGGGCTCTAGGAGCTGCGCTCGAATGCCTTCATCTTGGGCTCCGGCTTGCGCTCCTCGGCCTCGAAGTCGACGCTGCGCGGCTCGATGGGCGCATCGTTGAAGGGCTGAATCTCGCCGGAGGCCCAAATGCAGTAGACAATGGCCGTTATGAAGAGCACTCCGAAGGCCACCCAGAAGACGGTGCGCCACTCGAGGAGCGTGGCATTTGGCGTCATAACACCGACCAGATAGGGCGTTATCACGCCCGTGATCGCACCGATTCCATTCGTAATTGCCATCAGGGTGCCGGCATAGTTGGGACTCATGTCCAGAGGACTCAACTTCATGCCCGCATAGTAGGCGCCCATCAGGCCCATGCAAATGGTGAACAGCACCACGACGAGGGTGCGATCGCAGCCGGCATACGAGGCGCCCACCATGAAAATGGCCGGGCCGAAGGCGGCGAGACCTGTCATCACCTTGCGCGTGTTTGTCGTGGTCATGATGCCGCGTCGGATCATCCAATCGGCCACGAAGCCGCTGCCCACCGACACAATCCACATCATCACGTAAGGCAGCGAGGAGTAGAGGCCGTTGGCCTTAATGGAGAACTGAAGCACATCGGCCATATACTTGGGCAGATCCGTGACCATGATATAGAAGCCCCAATCGTGACCGATCTGCGCACTGACCAGCGCAAACATGGGCAGGTTGGTGAGGATCGCCTTCCAGGGTGTGGGTGGCAGGTTCTCGTTGCGGCCAATGGTGCCGATCTCCTTGATGAGGTACTCGCGTTCGCTGGGCTTGATGAAGGGATGGCTGCTGGGATCGCTGAAGCACAGGAAGATCTGCAAAGTGAGAAACAGTTGTGGATGTTATTAGTAGCTCTAATAATAGACAAAAGAAATACTAAATATAATATTAAATACTAAAGTAATGAATATCTATATTCTGTCTGGCAATCTAGTAAGATTCTTATTTAACTAGTAAGAACTAGAGTAATAAATAAGAGCAGTTAAATCCTAAATTGAAATATTTAACTAGTAAAATATTTCATTTATTCAAATACAAAACTGAACAAAAAACCTACTTTATATGCTGATGAGATACAATTTCACTATATTTTCTAGATAAAACTGATAAGATACAATAAAACGGAACGAAATACTAAATTGAAATATTAAACTAGTCAAGTATAGAATTAAACTAAAAAATGCAAGATTAAACTGGTAAAATAATTGATAAAAAAGTGAAATGCAATATTTAACTAGCAAACTAATATATTTAAGTTTCACAATACAGAATTGAAGCAAGACAAACTAGATTAAAGTGGTACAATTTCGAATTAAATAGAAGAATGCAACAACGAATATACAATATTAAACCATAAAAAACAAGCTTGAACTAGACAAATACTAAATAAAGCTGGTTAAAACTAGTAAATAGAAATAGAAGAAAATAGCAGAAAGCAATATGCAAAAAGTATAATAAAAACAGATTTTAATAGGTAGAAGAATGCAATTTTAACACCGAATTTACAATATTTATCTATTTGAATACAGATTTGAACCAGACAAAAACTAGATTAAACTGGTAAAATAGTAAAAAGCTATATTCAAAATATACCGTCTAAAAACTGGTTATAAAACATGAGCGAGCTTTATTTAATGAGAGCAACGGATCTTGCTAAAAGCTTACAAGTGTTTTCTTAACTATTTTTTCTTTTTGTTCAAAATCTTATGACGTTGGTATCTAATTCAAGAGAATAAATGAATAAAATACAAACACAAATACTTACAAAGATAACGAACCAGATGACGCCGAGACCACCAAAGAAGTAGAACACAAATGACCAGTCGTAGGAGTCGAGGAACACGCCCGACAGCATGTTGCCCATAATGGTGCCCACTTGACCACCGCCCAGAACCAAGGCGCCCAGTTTGCCACGTTCGTTGGCCGGCACCCATGCGGCGAGGAGAACACTCAGCGCTGGGAAAGTGGTGCCCTCGCCGAGACCCATCAGCACACGGGTGACAATCAGCCAGTCGGAGCCGCCCAGGTTGATGGCCAGCGGGGTGAGCATGGTGAACACTGCCGTCGAGAGTATGCCCAGGCCGAGGGTCCACTTGCCGCCGAACTTCTCGGCGAGCAGGCCGCCGGGCACGTGCGTGACAATGTAACCAATGTAGAATGAGGACAGAATCAGGCCCTGCAGCTCCTCGGACCATTCAAATTCACCGCCGCTGGAGGCTCCGCCTTCATCCAAGTCATCGGCATCACAAATCGCTTGGCCACCATTCCCGTCGTCCGTGTTGTTCTTCTTGACAACGAGAACGGTGATGGCCTGCGAAAGACAGACGCGCATCGTGTACGCGTTCAGGATGGCCAGAAAGCCCATGATGGCCAATATCACACGCTGTGGTAATATGAAATCTGAAATCAATAAAGGGAACAGGTTAATCAAACAATTAACAGAATGCTAAAATACTTAAGTACTAAAACACTGACGTCAATGTTAATTTGTGAATGCTTTTTACGGGTACTTTGCATACTGTTTGAACAAATTTAATTGAATTAAATTACGAATTTTAACATGCGAATAAACAATTTGGTGAATTTCTGTTTCTGTGTCTGTTGAAAGTTATTCAATTAGAGTAGACAAATCAATTTGCGCTGATAAATGTCAAATTGCATTTGATTGCCAGCTGTATATAAAAAATAAATACGTATGTGTATATTTTAGTGTGGTCATATCAATTAGTCGGAAACGGATCTTTAATGCGCCCTAAACACGTCAGCCTTCAGCTAGAAATACCCGATACGATTAGAGCTAAATAAATTATAAAAATTCTTGCATAATCTACATATAAATATTTATGCATTTATTGTATAATTTTATTTTTCCCTTGAATTATGGCTTGTATTGTTTTATGGGGCATTTGAAGTTTTTTCTTTTTATTTATGGCTCATATCGTAATTTGTTAAATGAAATTATGTCTTGATAAGTTCAAGTGCCACAGATCCGCGATAAGGTCCCGTGCCAAAAACCGACATATGTACATACATACATTTATAAATATATATCAAGCGTTCTTTAAACGACAACTAGATGATGGCTCATAAAGCGCCAGTTGCTTGGCAATTAACAAATTGTACTCAAGTTTTGTTTTTTCTTTTTATTTTAGGGCTCTAAAACAGTTACACAACAACAACAACAAAACAATATAATGAATTCCAACAAATTTTCCCACTAAATTCCTTAATTTTTTGGTCGATTGAAATGTCAACAAGATGAAGGTTAAATTAATGTAAACAAAATTGTCTTATTTTCGCTTAAACAGCAGACAAAACGTATTGTAAATAAAAATAGGATTAACATTGACCCAACTTCTAGCATTAGACCAACTGATCGCAACAGCAACAAGTTTATTAACACATTTTCAAGCATTATTATAATAGAGCAGGCGAAGAGCTAACAATCTGTTTATATCGCTAACCAATTCATGACAATATTATTAGAGCAAAATAAATTAAATCATTGTTGGTGTTCTGATTGTCACAACTATAATTATCCACGCTCCACTCATCCGCTAAACTAAACCCAACGCGAACTCTAGAAGCCAGATTCGTATTCAGTTTCACATTGGGCCAGGCGTCTGTTAATACCATGTTAATTTTATTTTTTTATAAAAAGATGAGATGTGGATTTATTAAAAATTTATTGAAACACCTACAATAATGTCAAGTCTGTGACGTCCGACTAGCAATTCGATTGGATTTATTAATTAGCATTCATAAATAAATATGCTTACGTTGTTGCACTGGAGCTGAAAGTTTAATGATGTCTCAATATTTGCCATATTATTTAACAATTGGTTTAACTGAAAGCCGACAGCCGACAAAAATTTATAAGCAACACGATTCTCAAATAAAAACAAAATACAAATATATTAAGCAATACACGAGCAAAAGACATCGTCGATAAGGCGGCAGCTCGTATCCGAAATACACACACACATACATGTGGATGTAAATGTGGCGCTAATCATATCATTGAGTGGGCTGCGAGTGTGGCCATAATTCATTCGACTCTAATACCCAATCACGATTAGAGGCATTATATCAACTTAAATTGTTAAGTACATATTATATAGCGATAGATAGTCAAGATATGGTAGCAGAAAGTAAAGCATGTGCTAATGCTGAAACCATTAAGAATTACGATTACCGATAAGCTCAATAATTGCTTTAACAAGCGATTAATGAGAATTTTGAATAATATATTTCCAGGAAGTGTTTCCCCGACTAGAACAAAAATTTTACCTACATAATGTGCTTTATATTGTTGCAATTTTTAAATGTACTATACGAGTAGACAAAAAAGTTAATTTTTTTTATTTTTAGTTGTTGCATTATAAGTGTTTTTATGGGGTTTACGTGAAGTCTTATGATTAGCTTTGCTTTTAATGCCAGTTTAACAAGTACTATGCGTTAGTAAATACAGTGATGAAAAATATACGGGTTTTTTTTGTAAAATTCTAATATTGGTGAAAATACAATTTTTACTTCATGTTTGAGACTTCGTCGTTAATCATTAGGTTTTTTATATATTCTTGCGCCATTGCGATTTTTAAAATCTTTATCGCACCGATAGCCAATGGAATCCACTAGTTGCCCTTTTTTCTTTTCAAAAATCGCCTCCGTATATGTCTGTGTGTTATATACTTGTAATCAAACTGCATGCGATAGCATGACATCAATTTTTTACACAATTTCTTTAAACCGATAATACTCGTACTTCTGTGCATTCGTTCTTGCGAAAATTAAGCACGAGGCTAAAGTATATATGAGATATGCGTACATCGATCCACTTTGTCTTCGGATAAGGCATGGAAAAGTTTTTACATTGAGAGTTCACCGAGTCCAAGCATCCATACAATATGTCAATGGTACATGGGTACATCAGAGTGAAAGTGCAGCCCAAGCACTTACTTATATAAGCAGCGGCTCAACAGAATCCAAGAATCGGCCCTACTCTAGCCTAATGATAAATCTATAAGCTCTGCTGACACATGATGGATTGCCAGTCATAAGTGTCAAGAGACTCATTCACATGCACAAATACTTAGGTACCTAACTCACGTTTACAGCAAAAACAAATATACAAAAATTAATAATAAAAAAAGGCAAAAAACTGAAAAATATTATTTTGAAGCGTTTTTGTTTTAAATTTTTATTTTTTTTTGTTTATTGACCGCGCAAATAACAACAGAAACATTTGCATACGACAAATAAAAGCGCACGAGTAAATAAACATGAATATAAATTCCAGTTCGAAGCGTTACAACATTTTCTTTTTTCGTAGATATTTATATCTGTATAGACATGCATATTCTTACAAAAGAAATTCTTGCCTAAGAGTATTATAATTATTATGAAACGCATGCGACAAAAAGAGAATTCTTTTATTACATTGACCTTGCCCAAAAACAATGGAAAGGAAATGAGCGTTGGCTCTATAAGGAGGTCAAGCTACCGCTAGCACCATACAAGAAGAAGATTATAGTTGTATTGCCGGCTTTTTAATGTTTAATGATTGTACCACACAATTCCCAATAAACTTTCGTTGTACATGTTGTAAAAAAGTTTATTTGACTTGCTTGAGAATTATACCTCTTGACTATACTATATTATATATTATTATTACTACTTATACTATTCGTATACTCAAAAGTATATAAATATATAATAATACCGGTCTGCCTAATATATATATGTATATATATATAAATTATTTATATTTTAATATATATATATAATATATATGTGCCTAAAAACGAGTAGTTCGTTTTATTTCATTGTCACAGTAAAAAGTTTAAGAATAAATGAACACGTTATTTTATTTTATTTGACAGCAGGCTGATAAATCAAGCAATATATTGGCCAAATAAACAGGCGTATTTAATTTAACGAATGTCTGGCCTATGGATTAATATGTACATATATATAAATATATTATATGTATATATATAAATTCAAGATAAAGAAACGCAAATATAAGTAATTATTGTTTAAAGGGCTGTGCAAATCGATAAGCCGTTTCACAATGGCCCGTGCACCCTACAAACATGCGTAGACAGCTCTGGAATAACAAGAACTCTGTGAGCCGAGCTGTATTTTTATGTTTTTTTGACTTCTTGGCAGCCTTTCGTCATCGTCTCGCCTTTCTTTATTCACATGCAAATTCGCTCGAGACGCCGTCATAATACATAGATATAGGCAGATAAAAGATCGATAGACCGCAAGATTATTGACGATTATGTTGACGCGTGCCTGGCATAATTCAGCTAAACAAAGGTATCAACAAAATAAAGATCAAACAATATAATATCCGTAACCAAAACATGTACGAAAAAACAAAAAAGAAACTGAATCGGAAGTGCAAATGCAGTTATAAAAAAAAACGTTTTGTCATTGTGTATTATACGATGTTTATGTACATACTTATGTATATATAAGCTACACTTTATACTTAAGTTTGCATTTAATTTTTGTTGCTGTTTAACGTTGTTGTTTTTGTTGTTGTCGGTCAATGTCGGTTAAACAATAATTAAAACATTTCAAGAATGTTGAGCCAGAGTTCAACGAATTGGAAATCCGATTTGAATTTGAATTCGCAATTCAAACACACACACACACACACACTCGCACACACCATGCACACCACTTTTCAATTTATTCTTGTTGCACTTACACTTTGATAAATTGATGCCCCATTGCGGTTGTTGTGTCATCTCGGCCCTGTTTGCTTGTAATGTTAGCAAGTTGGCCAATTCCTTCGCCACGGTTACAAATTAATTAACACTCGCCACAAAGATCCTTGACGCTTACACTTTTTTCCCAAACACTTTTCACTTTTGGCGCACGCGCAACAGGACAGATCGGCGAAAGCAAAGACAAAAAGACGGCAGCAGTGTGGGAGAGAAGAGACAGGCAGAGACAGTGGTGAAGAACCGCACGCAATGACAACTTAAATCGTACTGCACGAGACTGGAATGTGCAATGAAAATGCACTGGAATCACGCACTTCTTGTGGGCTTTGGTCTTCTTCTTCCTCTTTGTTTTGTTTTATTTTGTCGTTACTCGTTTTAGCGATTTTCACACCACACGATCTTCGCGCCTTTGTTCTCGGTCTTCCGCGCACGTCGGCTGTTAAATTTCAAATGAGAAATTATTTCCACTGACTTTAGTTTATATGCGAACAGATAAGCGCCGCCGCTGCGGCTGCTGCTGCTGCTGCTCTGCTGCTGCTCAGCTGCTGCTCTGCTTCTGCTGTTGTTGCTGCTGCTGGTGCTGCCTCTGGAGTTTTTGCTGCTCGCGTCGCTGCCAGCGTCGATCATCGAACGTCAAAACACTGCGTCAAGGAGTCGCAAACTTATGTCTATATGTATGTATGTATGCTATATTTCATGTATATAGTGTTTTTAGAGACCCCACTCATAAAGTGCGCTATCTGACCAAACTGCCCGTCCTCGTGGTCGCCGTCGTCTTTCACATGCTTAAAGCGTTCCCGCCCAAGGAACTTTGTTATATTTCACATTTGCAGCGACTTCGTTTTCGTTTATACGACTTTCGATTCGACGCTGTATTGAATCTTTAACGGTTTTACGTTGTGAATCATAAACTTATCGTACACGCGCAACAGGTACTAGAGAAGTAAATGTATACTAACTCATTTTATGTATATGTATATTGTATGTGCACACAAATTAAACTATTGCAAACAACAACAACAAAAAAGGCAATTGTCTATGTGAACTACCCTGCTTTACCCTATAATCAGCGGTGTATATTGAAACGTACACAAAGAACAAGGTGCTTTAGAGCAAAACTGTAAGATAAGCATTTGAAAAGTACTCAATTTACATGATTACATTTTTCTTAAATTAAACTAAATTAAATTTATTTATTTTTTATTGAACGAAACGAACTGATTATAAAACAAAGAGAATCCATTTAAAACCATTGGGAAAATTCTCGAATTCTAACTATAGCTATAGAATATTAGTACGAATTATAAGCTTTCATTTACGAATTTAAGTATTTTGAATTTAATTGTAGATCCTGTTATTGCCAACTTAATCTCTGTTACCATTCGCAAAATGCATATACTCAGTATTCGAAATAAAAGAGTATTCAACACGTGCAAGCACTTTTCCAACCTAACACTTATTTTTTTTACAAACTCAGCTACAAAATCCGTTTTCAGTTAGAGGCGGGTTTTCGTTTTTGTGCATTGCAATTAAGTGATGTTTGTGGGGTTTCTAGACTAGGAGAAGCTGGTTCTAGCAGGGTGCTAAAGTGAATGGTTCAACCATTAGTCGATTAAGCACGCTATATTCTTACATCTAGTACACAAATAATACCACAGTACATAACAAATTCAAGCCAAAATTGGTGTTGAGTTTTTCTATTAAAATTTTGCGGTTTAATGCGGTTGAGTTATGATATATATAAATATATATATAATATATACATAGTGTTAATGTGGTTCTTACTAGTTGGCTAATGTAGGAAACCTGAGCTTACTGCTACATATGCCTAAACTAAATGAGCTATCTTAATGAATGATCATTGCCAATGGTTATTTTTTATAGTGGAAACGTGATACGTGTTCCAAAGACAGATAAAAGCATTTATTCTCTCAACGTAACACTGTGAAAGGGTATATCTTATTCCATCTTATAATATATATGTAAAAGTGCTTACAATCGGATTTAGAATCTTGACAAACTAACGTATTATATATATATATATATATATATATATATATATTGTTAAATCCAAGTAACCTAAAGGCCCAGCGCTTGGTGACAGTTTAGTATTATATTACAGATTCTCTATGTAGTATATGTGCATTGTGGGCATTCCAGGTTTATCAGTTAATTTGTTTTTTATTTTCTGTGTTATTATCAATGGCACACTTTGTCCAGACTGCAGAGCAACTGAACGATTGAACTGAACAAGCGTGATAATCAAGAGCAAGCACTTAACTTGCTCCCAAGTTTATAGTATAGACTACCTATTTGTATATGAAATAAGTGGGGGTACTAAGCTATAAGAAAATTCCATGGGCTTGTTGTCAAAAGTCTTGAATTGAAGGAAGTGACCTATTAATTGATAGTAACGGTCAGTAATTAAACATATTTATTAATTGGTAATGCTATCAGCACTTTTATTTATGCTATTTGTAGACCCTTCTGCCCCCAGCTAACCCCCGAATATATCACATCGTCTAATGAATGTCGACAGCTTAAATTAATGCGCGCCCCGTTCACATCAGATCTCATCCAAACATATCAAATTGCCCACGCATGTGATACAATCCGATCCGATCCGTTCCGATACGATCATATCAGACAGCTTGGAGTTGCGTGTGATGATCTTCATAAATATATATATATATACATATATATCATATATGTCGCTTTAATTGGCCCACAAGTCCAGCTATCATATCATACCACGCCATAGCACTCTGCAATTGAAATTGAATTGTTTATACAACATTTTAATAAAAAATTATGCCAAATAATAATAAGAAAGAAATGTTATTATGGGTATAGCGAAGTTAAAATACCCTTGCAAATATATTTTCCTAAATAATTGGCAATCTGAACATAGTAAAAGAAACAAAAGTTAATATATCGCGAAGTCAAATAACTTACTAAAAGACCAGAAACAGGTGTAAATAACTATATTGTCGCAACCTGTCATTGTGGTATAGAATATATCACATACTTTATTAGTTTGGCAAAGCCCTCATATCAGTACCGAACACACTTAAGCTAGGGTATTCAAAGCTCATGCAAATATCAAGTATATTTCCATGTAAAACCCCGAATCTGGCTCAAACCGCTATCCGAGTGTCCCTGACCGAAAACATTTCCGGTTCGAGCTGGTATATCTATATATAAATCGACTACGAGTACCGTCCATACTCTCGATATCTAACTTCCATTCGAGTATTTCGCGTTATTTATTCGTACAAATTAATTGAAGCGTACGAAATAAAACGCCTTTATGGACGGACGTCTATTTACGGCCCCATCTCTCGACCAGAGTTTTGTCAATCAATAGAGTGCGGACTGTGACCGCTGAATTGATGGAACTGGAGCTGAGTTCCAGTAGGCGCCACACTATGCGATTGGGTCAATTAAGAGCAAGCTCAAAGGCGTTCCATCCCAGAGGCAACACTGGGCAGAATTCTTTTGGTAACCCCCGTAGATGGGGAGCGACGCCTCTGTGCTTGCGTCTTCTGATGCATATCAGCGGCAGGACAAGCTGTGGCAAGAACGCGAGACCCTGTCATAAGAATGTGCACTTGATTAGCTCTTAAGCGAAATTATGGCTCATTGCATCCGATTGCCAGAGAGACATTTCACAATCACATGTCCAAGTGTCGCAGCGAGACGCACTTCTATTTATATTGGGGCAGTCAGTGGGTGCAGGGCGCGCGGGAGCGGGAATGGGGGTGGGAGCTCATCCAGCTGGAGCACATCTTGTGCGTTGTCACATTCGCTGTGTAAATAAGCATGATCTTAATTAAGGAACGATGCGACTACAGACTGCGACGCTGGCAAGGCCAATATCGGGCCACAGAATCGCAGTTGAAAGATTAACAATGGCCTTGACCTTGAGAGTCCAAGACGGATAAACTTATAAGAGTTTATTTAGGAATTTAACTTAGGTTAAATAACGTTTATCTGAGCTAAGAAAATAGGTAAGCTTAAGCTTAAGTTTAATAAATAATTAAATGAAAAAATTAAATTTTTTAATACTCTGATCCAATATAAAAGTCGTTTGCTTATATTTCCCAATCCAATATTCGACTCCAATAAGAATATCGGATATTCTCTCATAATTTCCTAGCAGCTAAAGCGCAGATAAATATGTTGTTATATAAAATTGCATATATGTAGGTAATACTTTCCATTCTAAGTTGTACTCTAAAACGTCTAGACTGCACTTGGAAAACCCAAACGTGAGTTATCTTAGTGTTTTCTTTTTATAGAAAATAATTGGAAAATATTACTGCTTCTAATTAGAATTGTTGTGTGCACTCCACTTAACTGTTTATTTAATTCAACTGGGATTTGAACAGTTTATATTTATATGAAATGTTCACAACAATTCAATTTGATTTTAAAGTCAAATACATATTAAAACAAGTAACCGAGAGCGCAATACACTATTTATTTATTTATTTAAAATAAAAATAATTATTATATAATAATAAAAAATATTTTTTACCACAAAATTGCAAAAAATAGTATTTTCAATAATGTATGGGTTTGAAATGAAAAATTAATCTAGAGGACAACCATGACCAAAATGACATCAAACTTGAAAATCGTTTAAATTTTGATAAAGCTATAGAGTTTTCGCTTTATCTGACGCAGGTATGCACGAGTATATATTATGAGTTTCAAGTCTCCAGCTTCAATGACGGCGTAGAAAATTGCGTTCATACGGATAGAAAGACGGACAATGCACAAATTCCATATACTCTATTCACTTCGTGATCGAGTGTAATGGCCATAAATACCCTGAACCGGGTATTTTGCGAGAGGTTACACAATTGCATGATTGCGATTTACAATTTACATGACAACTGATATAACCGAACTGAGCGCAATGTGAGTTTTTCCATAGGTTTCAGAACGATAGCGAGTCGGGAGTGTAAGCACCGTTTAGTTTTTACAGTGAGTGCCACAACAATGGCAAAAACCAGTTAATAGATACTTAAGTAATTAAAATAGTTGCTATAAATGAGTCGAGCGCGAAAACAGCTTTTGACACTTTGAGGGTCGCCGTGCCAGGAAAACCGACCGCAACCACAAGCTATTTGTATTAGTTGGTGTCTAC
Organism: Drosophila robusta; assembly: GCA_035043565.1. Taxonomy (NCBI): domain Eukaryota; kingdom Metazoa; phylum Arthropoda; class Insecta; order Diptera; family Drosophilidae; genus Drosophila; species Drosophila robusta. The sequence continues at coordinate 702,499 of JAWNMW010000583.1, read as the reverse complement.
GGGCATTGGGTATTAGCCGTAGTCTCACTGATCATAAAATATCGTCACGAGACTTGAACTACTTTGGCTGGAGTGGAACAACAGCCTACTACTAGTGGCTGAGACTCAATCTCTAGAGAGTTGAGTTGAGTGATCTCGAGGGGCGCCAGCGTCTGAAGGCTGTCAAGTCACTTAGCTGCGATGTGTGTGTGCGTTCGTGTGTGTGCATATGTGTATGTGTGGGTTGGAGTCGGCCAACGCGTTTTGATCTTTACCCTGCATAGGTTTGGGTTTTTTTTTTAAATTTTTTTCTAGTTTGTTTTTCTGTTTTTAGCAGGCAATATTCCTTGGCTGACATTATCTAACTTATGTTCTAGTCGTAAACTGGGCGACTTGCTATCTTAAATATAGCTTTTACAACGGTACTAATAATAATATACAGTCTAATCTTTATAGCGCCAGCAACTTTATAATCATCGCGCGAATTATTCAATGACTTTTGCACCAGAGTAGCAAGAGTTACCTTTCAAAATACTCTACCCGTTAGATAAGATTTAACATTTGTGTTTTCGTAAGGAATGCGATAGGATATGTGATAGGATAACTTATATTCGCTATAAATCTGACAGCATGTGACTCAATTTATTGAAGTCGCACGCTTCCAATCCCCAAGTGTTTTTGAAGGTGTGTCATCGAAATTTGTTATTACGAATATCTTAGTATCTTAATTGCCCGAGCAGCTCATTAATGGTTCAATAGCAGTCGCGAGCCGCTTTATGGAGCCTTTTTTAAAAAATATATATGTATATATATAAAAAATTAGTAATCGCATATGGCAAATTTCCCAAGCATTTTTAAACTTTTTAAATGCCCTAATTATATGTGCTCAGTGCAATATCATTTACAATCCTTATAAGCATATGACAAATGATAAAGAAATTATAAAAACAAGCAGCTGGTCAAGGGGAGGCCTGCTTAAATACATAAATATATGTATATACTTACATGTATACCATATTTTGTGTACATGCAAAACCCGTATAATTATCTCATGTGCAAAATTCATTAAAAGTGTGAAAAGCTGGAAGAGCCTTTAGCACGCAAATACACGTCCGATTGTCAAGTGAATTGAACATTTAATTGTGGCATTTTTAAATATTTGCTCGAGTGTTTCCTAATAAACACAGCCGGATCTGGATTCCAGAAGCTGGGGGCGGGCCTTTCACAAAGCCAAAGCCGAGACACATGTCTGATAAAAAACATTTATAAATTATATTTTTAGCTGGCATTTTAAAAGAACGGAAGTAAACGGCACCTTGAACACCTCCCAAATATGCATATCATCGGCTGTTTAATTGGGCAACTGTAGCGTATTTCGCGTGCGAGCATGCCTTCAAAACGGGTATTTCTCTGTCTACTAACGGTTGTAACTCGGTAGATGACCTACTCTCTCCAAACAGTTGCCATAATCGCAATAGCTATCATTTCTAGTGTGACTGCCTACACAGCAAATATGTACAAAAACGAGAAGAAACGTTTATCGTCGGGGTGCCGACGATTAAATACCCTTGCGGGCGTGCGAAACATGTGCGCTATAAATCTATAGTTATCTGTGCTTGCACATAAAAGCATGATGATGAAAAATATCAATTAATCCGTAAGTTCGGTGAGCCGAGTACAAATAATTTAATTCCAGAACGTTTCTGTCGAATATGTCAATTTTAGTATGACTTATAGAATTGATTTAATATTGGAACCGGCTTGATTTCAAGTACGAAACGTATTCTGTCTCCAACATAAAGACGGAACTTGAAAACTGAGAGATTTGAAAACATGGCTATATCAACTGGGCTGTTCACACTGATTAGGAACATATGTAGTTTAAAGAGTCAGAGACCCCAGCAAAATTATGATACCCTCAGCAAGGGTATAATAACTCACTAAATAACTCAAACTCAAACACACACAGAGATTCATGCAAACGCGACAAAAAACTCAAACAATGGAATACCTTGACCCTTCACGTGCAGGTGTAACAATTGTTTGGCTAATTTTCGAACCTTTTAAATGCCGACAAGGCAAGGTAAATAAAATGTAACTAATACAATTACAAATTCCCGTACCTAGACCGCTTTGATAAGATTACGCATAGCCACAGAATGAAAGAGAAAACAATCAAAAGAGAAAAAAAGAAGTTGTATGCAAACAATGTCAAATTTAAATTAACTCTGCAAAGTTGTGGAGGCTGTGGAAAATTTATAAGCAATTAATTGCTTAATTTAAATGCCCAGACCGAGAAAATTGTAAATTAAATTTAAAATGCGCATATTAATAACCAATTTTTCCATGCCCGTTCTCACAGATGAAAATAAACAGGTTCTAATTTCATTCGTTCCAATTTGATTTTAGGTTGTTCAAATTGTTTTTTGTGCCTAATAGGTTATCCAAATAACGAGAACTTTGGTCAGTGTCTGTTCACTTATTTTCTTTCAATTACTATATATATATATATATATATATATATATATATATATATATATATATATATATATATATATATATATATATATATATATATATATATATATATATAATTTGCTGATAACAACGATGAAAATAAAGTTACGCCTATTGCAGCGCATAAATGAACTCAGATTACTTAAGGCATATTGTTCAACAAGTGCTGCATACTTTATTTATTTTATGATTTTCAAATAATTTGTTTCCTTTGCGCTGTTCTTTAAAATAACAACAATATGACATTGGCATTTGCGACCAGTCAACGAGCCATCGTCAAGTGTTTTCGCACCATTGAACTCGACACACATAAATAGTATTTTGCTTGGCCGTTGACACGATGACTAACGGTTTTCCAAATATTCAAAAATAAGTGGCTTTAACTGATAGTTTAGTTGTGAAAGTAAACCAGCAATTTGAAGTATCAGAGCAGTATAATTTCAAATGTTATCGGCAAAACCGCCATTAAATGAACCATCGCTTGGTATATTATCGGAAAATAACGAATAATCAGCTTATTTTCTGGTATTTTTTAAGTTTTTGGTCACTCTTTAGCCACAGCTGTCCGTATTGGGAAACAACCACCCACTGTTGTTAGCTAGAGATGGGCACAGTTCATGTAACGATGAGGCACGCACAAATTGTGCTCAAAATTTAAACGCTTAAATACAATCTATATTTAATATTCAATAGTAAAAATAAAAATAAAAAAATAAAACTGCAAATGATTATCTTTAAAAGTACAACCTTATAATAACCAATTTTTCCTAAATGTGCATATGTAGATATCGTTTGGGGTGGTGTGAGCATATCGTACCAGGTAATTTTCCGACATGTCCATCCCTATATTTGCACACTAAGTTTTGTTTTTGTGCTCGAACAAGCTTTATAGTTGAAGGCGGATGTCGGAGGCTTAGACATGGGAGATAGCGACGATGCGATATGGCTAGAAATCGGTATAAATCCACAACACGTTGTGTGTGAATCAGACGAGGGTCTCTACAAGCTGATATGCGATAAGGCCTGGCTGCAGGCGCTCGAACGACATCGCCAGCTCGCCCCCTTCACCCACTGGCCGCAGCTGGACAGACGGGCCCATCCCACCGGCCCACTGGAGCATCCCTGGACGCGCATCCTGGTGCAGACGTATCGCAAGCAGCCGCAGCGCAAGATCTATCCATTGCCGCCACGAGGAGGCGGTGACCCAACACATCTCTCACTCAGCTACTCGCAGGCAGTCTCCAATGTGGCCAACCAGAACTTTAAGCAGCTGTGGCAGGCGGCCTACAAGCAGTATACGGGCGCCCACATCAAACAGTGCCGGCCGAGTGCTGGAACGTGCTCCAAGCCGCTGGCACAGCGCGGCGGCGGCTTTCAGCTGTACGATGCCGGGCTGCGAGAGTTGATTCAACGCATCTACAGCTGCCCGGTGCTGCACTGTCGACAGGAAGAGCACGGCGGCGATGCAGACCCGGACTTGGCCGGCGACTGTCATGCGAATGTGCTGCCCGCTCTGGCGGCCATTGAGACCAGCACGCACTACTGCGTCTTCCACTATCCGCCCGCGCTGGAGTGCAGCCTGTATGACTGCATCACGTACAGTCCCGCACTGCTGGGTCGGGGCTACAACAAGACGCTGTTCATCATCTATCAGCTGCTGCAGCTGTCGCGCCACTTGCAGGCGCAGGGCCTCTGCCTGGGCGATCTGCGGCTGCAGCACGTGATGCTGCGCGAGAATCTCTGGCTGCAGGTGCTGCCGCGCCTGCAGTGCAATCTGCGGCTGGACGAGCAGGCGGCCGTTGTGGACATGTCGCCGCTGAGCTGCCCGGAGTTGCCCGACTCGCCGGAACAGCAGCGCTCCAGCAGCACCATCGATCTCAAGCTGGCCTACGATCCGGCCCAGTTCAATCTGCGCGAGTACTGCGAAATGTGGTGCAACGGACAGTTGTCCAACTTTGACTATCTAACCGTACTGAACAACGCCTGCGGCAGGAGCCTAACCAATGCCGCCCATCACCACATCATGCCCTGGGTGACCGATTTCACGGGTCGCAACGGGCTCAACTGGCGCGATCTGACCAGGAGCAAGTATCGCCTGAACAAGGGCGACATCCATCTGGATCTCATGTACTCGCATGCTAGCCAGCATGCGACGCCGGAAGCTGTCACTCCCGTGGAACAGATGCAGGTGGCGCATCACGTTTCCGATTTTCTCTCCGAGATTACGTATTTTGTGTATATGGCCCGGCGCACACCACAGTCCATACTCTGCGCCCATGTGCGACCCATTTGGGTGCCCGCCGAGTATCCGGTGTCGATACAACGCCTCCAGGAATGGACGCCCGACGAGTGCATACCGGAGTTCTACTCGGATCCGATGATATTCAAGAGCATACACGAAGACCTGCCCGATCTGGAGCTGCCCGCTTGGGCCACCTGTCCCGAGGACTTCATATGCAAGCATCGCGAAGCTCTGGAGTCCAAGTACGTCAGCGAGCGTCTGCATCATTGGATCGATTTGAATTTCGGGTGCGTTCCCACCATAGTTGTGAGATTCGGTTCAGTTTGATATTCTCCTGTCATTCCCAACAGCTACAAGCTCAGCGGCAAGGCGGCCGTCAAGTCCAAGAACGTCTGCCTCAGTTTAGTTGACCAGCACTGCAATCTAAGTCAACGCGGCATCGTCCAGCTCTTCGCCCAGGCTCATCCGGCGCGTCGCTATGCCTCGCCCTGGTTCACCAAATCCGCGCCCAGGCTGAGCCAGCTGTACGGCAACAGCAGCAGCAGTGGCAGCGCCAGCGCCAGCCGGCGGCTGGCCAGGAGCACCGAGAACCTGCACGCACCCACGCTGGGCACCGGCAACAGTTGCGTGGAGAACAGCTCGCCGCGGATGTCGCTGCGTCCGAGCGATGAGCCGGCGAGCAGCGGCGCCAGCTTCTACAACATGACCAACTTCATTGAGCTGCCGGAGCACTATAATCCGGCGCTGTTGCTGCAGCAGCTGGAGACGCTGGAAACGTTCTATGCCCGCACCTTTCCGCAGCAGCGCGCCTCGGCCAATCCCGAGGAGAAGATGATCAGCAGCGATCTGCTGTTCGAGCACAGCTCGGCGGACCATTCGTTCACGAACCAGCTCTTTGCGTTCGACGCGGCCATCCAGACCGAGTCGAAGAATCTGCTGGTGGCGCCGGCGCAGCGCCAGCAGAGTCTGCAGCAGCTGCTGGAGGAGTGCCGCGCCCGGGATCTGCAGGTGCTGGGCTGCCTCATCGTCGAGCTGTTCGCCATGCAGCGGCTGCGACCGCTGCTGACGAGCAACGGGCCGAGCGCGAGCTTCGAGTGCCGGCTGGCCGCGTGCCGCACGCTCGCCCAGCTGCACGGCCAGGAGCTGGCCAAGCCGGTGCGTCGTGTGGTGCGTCTGCTGCTGCAGCTGGAGGAGAGCGGGGGGGAGCAGGGCCTGCCCGTGCCGATCAGTGCGGCCCAGCTGCTGGAGCCGATGTTCACCCATTCGCTGCTGCCCTTTCCCAGCCACTATATCGCGGTCTATGCGTTCGTGCGCTCCCTGCACGCCTTCCAGCTCAACTTTGAGCTGCTCGAGCTGCACACGCATCTCAGCTGCAGCGGCGGCAGCGAGTGCGCACGCTATGCGGAACTGGACCGCCAGCGCGTGCTCTTCGAGCGCAAGATCGCCGAGTGCAAGGTGATGTCCGGCTGTGCCCACGTGCGCCGGCTCCTGGAGCCGCTCTCCTACGCCTACGAGCAGTTCGCGCCGGTCGAGCTGCTCCTGCCGCACATTATTGATCTGCTGCGCGACGAGCGCACCTCCATACTGACCGCCTGGAATCTGTTCGATCCCGTTGCCCAGGCCCTGGGCATCACGCAGACCCAGCAGCACCTGCTCCAGCCGCTGCTCAAGCTGTACGACGTGGAGAGCGGCGCCCTGGTGGACGAGGCCGCCAGCAGCGGCAGCGGCGGCAGCAGCGGCAACAGTGGCGGCCACCTGCGCTTCTCCTCGAGCAGCTCCTTCAAGTCGCGCAAGTCCGTGAAGCTCTACCACCACAGCTTCCTGCTGCGCCTGATCGTGCGCTTCGGACTGCGCTGCTTTCTGGCGCACTTCATTGCGCCGCTCATCGAGGCCGTCGGTGGCTACAAGGAGCCGGAGCAGGGCAATGGGTATCACTATCACAGCGGTGGCAGTCGGCGCACCAGCAAGAATCTCAGCTATGCCGCCGAGGAGCCAGCGCCGCCGGCACGGGCCGAGCCCAAGCCGGACGTGGAGGAGCTGTTCACGTTCGAGGAGGATCAGGAGAACAAGTCCATTGATTCGTTCGATATGCGACCCTCGTCGACGGCCATCGCTGAGGAGGCGCGCGAATCCGACGGCAGCTCACCCGACAAGCTGGCCATCAGCGAGCTCATGTACGGCGCCAAGCTATCCCCGGACAAGCTGTCGCTGCAGAGCCAGGAACAGACACCGCCGGCCGCCACCCTGCCACCGATCGGACCACGCTCACCCACCATTGAGATACCCGCCAGCGGCATTCGACGCAGCTTCCAGCTGAGCGCCATCGACTGCGACATTGGCTCCCGCAAGAGCGTCGACAGCTTCGAGCTGATCGGCCAGGTCACCGGCGGCGCAGCGGCCAGTGCGTCAACGGAGTGCGGACCACGGCCGGATGTCGCCGAGGGCTCTGACTCGCTGCAGGCCTCGGTCATATCGCGCATCTCGGAGGCCAAAGCCCTGCAGAACAATCGGATCAGCGAGATGAGCGCCGAGAGTCTCGTCTGGCTATCGCATCGCCTGGGCCCGGTGCTCACTGCCCGCCACATCACGCGCAATCTGCTCAAGCTGCTCTCGCTCTGCTACGTCGGCCAGGAGAATCTGCTGCCCGAGGTCGAAGCGTCCAGCGGCGGCGACCTATCAGCGGACGCCTCCAATCTCAACTACTTCAGCATTGCCAACGCCCGCGTCGTCGGCGATCGCAGCGCGGCCCGCGTTCTCGAGTGCCTCATGTCCATTGCGGGTAAGTCTGCAAGTCATGTCAGATCACGCGGATGACGTCATGCACTACTTAGCTTCGCTAGTCATATCTAGCAACAGGGCAGGAGACGACTTCTCCATAATGTATAGGGTTGATCGATTCTACTTGCTTGAAAGTCTAACATTCCCCAGGCTAGAAAAATATGTCGCAATCCAGAAACCATTTGCTTATTATATAAGACACGATTTTTGTTGTCCACAAACAACAAAAAACTAAGATCTTAACAAAGAAAGCATTTTCGCCGCTGCTTTGGGAAGAAGGGCGAAAAATAGGCTTTCTATTGTTTGACTGGTTTGAATTCCCATCGATAGCAGTCGGCTGATTATGGAACCGGGAGGTCCGTGATATAGCTATACAGACAACCTGTTCACTTGTGGATGATTTCTACACTACAACTTTTGACCTACAGCTAATACAGCTTACTTGTACACCATGTAAAAAGATTCTTTTTGGAAATTCAGATTCAAACTGGATTGGGGTGATATCTGGGGCTTCCCAGGGTAGCTACTAGTATTGTTTTATCTTTGATTTTTCTGATGATGTGTCTGTGCCTCGCATATAGGGATATTCATTTTAATTAACCTCGACGTGAACTCCTAAATCTTACGGGTAAATTATACCGATAACGTAATTAATGGTGAATAATAAATAATTAAAAGTGACGTAGGCGTTATTATCAATAAGGCTCCCTACAAGACAAAGACTCTATTTATACCCTGAACCCATTGAAAATTAGTAAAAAGGGTTTGTTTTGTTGAAATGGCAGTTGGGGTTATCTCCGACTCCGCAAAAATATATATTCCTGGCTGCGATGACTAGATGAGTCGATTGACAATTTACAAAATTGGCATTTGCACATGCGAATGTTTTTGAAAGATTCCCACAGAAGAGGGATCAATTGGGGGATCATAATTAACTTATTTGCCCTTTTGCTATTAAAAAGCAAGTGAAGAACCTGATTAACCAAAGCCGTGTTAACCTATCTTTTCCATTTGCTTTCAGCACTCTATGGCGAAAACTTTCTCCTGTTGCAGTATTTTCCGCACATTAGTGAGCTGATTGCACTCTGCTCGACGCGGATGACGGGCAGCCTTGAGGGCGCCATCATCAGCTCGCTGCAGCTGGTGAAGTACATGTTGCCCTGCCTGATGGACGCGAGCATAATGGAGCACCTGCAGCACATCCTGCTGGATGCGATACTGCTGCCGATACTGCGGCTGCTCAGCTCCACCAATCTGCTGATGCCCAGTGGCTATCTGGGTCGTTCGCTGTTGGCGCGCAAATTCCTGGACGCCAGCTATGCGCTGAGCGTGCGCCTGGGCTCGGACATGACGCGGGAGCATCTCTGCCAGTCGGTGTTCGCGCCCTTCTTTCTGATCTTCAACAAGGCTTTCGGACTGCCCGACGACTTTAGCTGTAATCTGGCCAATCTGACGCTGGCCAGCGGTCCCGGCCAGCACCAGCAGCAGCAGCAGCAACAACAGCAGCGAGCGCTGGAGGAGCTGCGCGACGTATTCGGACCGGAGCTGGCGCACACCGCCTACTTGGCACTGCTGCGCTTCCTGGGCGAGTCCATCATGCAGCGCACGCTGAGCAACATGGAGTTCGTGCTCACACTGTGCCACGAGCACGAGCAGCCGGGCGCTGGGCCGGACAAGGCGCAGCTCAGCCAGTCGGCTGTCGTCAGTCCAGTGGATGTCACGGATGAGGCGCCCTGCGAGGCGGCGGCAAATAGCTTTGGCACGCAGATCGTTGGCAACCGGCTGCAGTTGCCCAGCAGCAGCATGGAGCTGCTGGATATGGTGGCCTACAAGCTGGATCACATGCCCAGCACGCGCCACCTCAAGGGCAACTGGCTGGCCTACTGGCGGCACGAGACCACGCGCAGCGAGAAGGACAACCAGGCGCTCAATCTCAAGCAAATCCGCCTGCAATCCTTTGTGGGCCACACGAACTCGGTGCGCGCCATTTACGCGCTGGAGAACGAGAACAGTTTCGTGTCCGCCTCCAAGGACAAAACGGTCAAGCTGTGGTCGCTGCGCAGCGAGGGCGACGGACGCAAGAGCACCGCCTGCCAGTTCACCTACACGGCGCACAAGAAGTCCATACACTCGCTCAGCTTCCTGGAGTCGCTGCGCTACGTTGTCTCCTGCGATTCGGGCGTGCACCTGTGGGATCCGTTCATTGGTCGGCCGCTGGGCATACTGGATGCGCCCAGATACAGTGCCGTCACCGTCGTCAAGTGCTTGCCGTCGCACTCGCCCCTCGTGGTCGCCGGCACCGCCGAGTCGACCGTCCGGATCATTGATGCACGCTCCATGCAGTACGTGAACGAGTGGCGCGTTTGCCACGCCGCCTTGCCCAATGCCACGGTGCGTTGCCTGGCGGTGGCGCCGTCGGGCAATTGGCTAGCCGCCGGCCTGTCCTCCGGCAGCATTGTGCTGCTGGACACGCGCACCGGCACCGTGCTCAACTCCTGGCGGCCCATGGAGTGCGATTTGCTGCAGCTGACGGCGCCCAGCGACCAGCTGCTCATCAGCTCGGCGCTGGATCACAGCCTGGCCGTTTGGCACGCCCTCGACGGCATTCTACACTATCAGCTCAAGTAAGTCGCTCCCAAAGTTTCTGCCTTTAATTGATCTCAACCATATTTGTTTGTCGCTTGCAGACCGCCGCCGGAACCGGCACATTTTCTGCAATGCGTTGGCGCCTCGCTGGTCTATGCCACCACTGGGAACCGTGTGGGCGTCTATGCGGATGTGGGCAACTCGCATGCCCTCAACACCATTACCAAACTGCGCTCCGAAACGTTCCGGGGCGTACTCACCTCACTCGCGGTGTTGCCACTCAATCGCGCCTTCCTCGCTGGCAACGAGAGTGGCAACATTGCCCTACTCTGCTAGCCAAGTGCAACCACGACATTACTACGCATAGGGACAACTATATATAGTTTAGTTTTCGGCTTGGTTTGTTGTTTAGTATATATAGCAATAGAGCATCTTTGTATGAGTTCTATTTGAATGGCACCAAATATTATTTTAATGCAACTATGAACACGTTTCAATATACTCGTTCGAAACATTATTAGAGATTAGATTTACTTAGGACAAGAGCTAGACGTAGACGCGTCTACAATTTAATTCCGCATCAAAATATTTAACTCAAGTGTTAGACCTAAGCAATTTTGATTATATTTTAATTGGTAATGGTAGTTATACACTTATGTTTTGTATCATATAAATAAACTATTTAAAGCCAGAAGAAAATGTGTTTCAAGATGACTTAAATATATTCCATGAAAAAATGCCATCAACCATGCAAATCGGTTCAGTTTTGACAAAGTTATGGACGTTTGAAATATGGGAGCTTTGGATCCGAGAGCTTTACATGTCAAAATTTTTGTCAATTTTTGCATGATTTTTGACAAAAAATTTGACCCCCTCAGAATCGGTTTTAATGTTGTTTTTTATACTATTTGTGACTATTATAATCTATAAAAAATAGAAATTCCGGATTCTAAATTTTGAAAAAAAATTTTTTCCAAAATGAGTAAGGGGGGGTACATGCTTTTTTTCCAAAAAATTAAAAAAAAATTATTTTTGGAAATGTATTTATTTTAAATACAGAATTAATCTAGAGGACAAACCATGAACAAAATAACATCGAGCATGAAAATCGGTTCACTTTTGACAAAATTAAAGACTAAAAAAGATTAATTATTTAGAACTTCTTGATTATTGAAACTGCCTTTCAAATCCAGAAGCTCTATTTGTATAAATTCTTTAATGCTCTTTTGTAGTACCACTGTGTTCTATAGTGCTATAATTAAGTCTTCTTAATAAAAGTTCAAAGAGTCAAGTCAAAGTGAACTAAATTAAAATAAAACTAAAGTTTAACCTTTTATCCACCTAGTATCAATTTTTTTTGACTGCTCCCCGACCTTTTCAAGGAGCTTGTAAAAGAGGCCAGCTGAAACATGATCTGGGAGCACAGAACTCAAAAGAAACATTCAAACTTGGTTATTTTATTAAGTCTTTTTTTTTTGCTTTTGCCCTTGACGTTTTGTAAATTTTTTCTCAATTTCCTCATCCACGTCGCCTTGAGTTCGGGCAATGAACCTGGAGCAGTGAGTTAATCAACGAGTTGCGATCTCAGAGGCAACCACTGTGTGCTGGTGTGTGTGCGTGTGTGTAGGATGTATACTCGTATATATGGAGACCGCATTGCATTTATTTTTGGGCGACGCCTCGCACAGCGACTTTCAGCGATGCGACGACATTTCGCGTGGCTTCTTTTTATGGCAACTTTTTGCATTGGCATTTTCGTTGTTGTTGCTGTTGTTGTTGTGGCTGCTGCTGATTTTATTGTTGTGGCTGTATGCACTTTACGGCAGAGTCTGGGCGACGTATGCGTAAGACAATGATTCTGGGCGCTTGTTACAATGAGGATTTGCAGAGGACAATAGTGCGTCTAACCCAGAAGTTGGAGCAACTCCACCCAAAACAACAAGCCCCACGCGTGTGCCTCGCCGCATTCACGGGCCTGCAGTCGGCCCGCCCCCGCTACGCTCCACCAACAGGTGCGCATCGTACGCTTCACCTTGAATTCAAGGAATCGTCGCCTCGCTGCGTAAATGCATTTGCATCGATAGCAGATAAGAGCGCGACTGCTCCACAGGTCCAAGGCAACAAGTTGGCCTTGGCCAATGTGTCTGTTGCATGTTGCAAGGCGCTGGCTGCTAACATGCTGCAAGCTATTGTTGAAAGTGGTTCGGCGCGGAATACGTTACGATTTGAAAGGTGCCCGACTGATGGAACTAACTATTTACAGTTGAGTACCAATTTAAACTAGACGGAAAATGTTTCCAATTAAAAGAATTAAAAAGGTGTGTCCATATATATACATATGTAAGTATGTTTAAAAAATACATCTAAATATATTGTATACAGAGAAGATTGCTTAATTACAATCGATAAAATAATTGAAATTGCGCCAACCTTGGCAAAAACAACCCAATACAATTCAAACTCAAACGTCATGAATACGCAACCAAAAAAATATACACATATCCATATATATGTACACACGTACATACCTGTACGTAGCGCGACACAAAAGTATGCGGGGAATTTGAAATTTCCGAAGAATGGTTTTGCATGAAATTTCACTTAGTTGCCCGAACAGGCTAGCAGCGTTAAGCAGACGGCATTGTTATGCTTGGAATGCTTTGGCATTGGAGTGGAAGCGTGCGCCGTGCGCCGGGAGAGGGGCGCGCAACGGCGGCAGGGTTGTCAGAGCGCGCGCCAGGGCCGATATGCTGTGGCGCGGCGTCCAGCGACCGAATCTGGCAGCCCGACAACTCTGCCACGCGACCGCAAGAATGTCGACGCTGTGGTTGAGATGGCGGTTGCCCCCAACAACAAATATTTTGTGTTCGAGTGTTCACACCAAACTCCACAAAGTAGCCGGGGTGGTTGGGACATTGCCGTCAGGCGCACAACAGCGGCGTTGCCAGAGTAGCACCAGCAACAGCTGTTGCGCCACTTGCGGCGAGAGGCAACACTCAAAATGACAATGTTACCAACATACAAGCGAAAATTCGCAGCAGGCGCACATAAGTTGGCAGCCAGCGGCCGTGTGGCCCAGTGCGGCCCGCTCATATTTATAAATTCATGACAGTTTATGCCATCAATTTTATAACTCACACCCGTTGCCGGGGGCGGCGAGTCAATAAATTCTCAGAGGCCGACTACGTATTTTATAGTCGCGCATTGCAGATCTGACATAATAACTAAGAGGCGCGCAGAATGCGTAGCTGCTGGTCTGTTAGCCACATAGACAGTCGAACTTGATGCCGCTGTTACCTACCCATTCATTACCCCAACTTGCGGCTCTCTCGCTCTCACTCTACAATTAGCTGGCGGCTGTGCGGCCTTTGTGGGCGTTGCTGCATTCTATAAAATCGAATTTTTAACGTTCAAATGCTAACAGAGCCACAGAAATGGGCGTAGCGAGCGGCTTGGATGTCGGCCCATCGATTTTCGTAATGTTAATTTTTGCGCGCTCGTTGCCTGCTAGTTAACAGGCGCCCACCCCATGAATTGGCATTACATATTAGGATTGCCAAAATAATAGCAAGACGATTAATGGGCCACACGGTGCAAAAGAGAACAAGCTAAAGGCTGTGTAACGGTTGGCATTGAGTCGCTCGTTTGTGAAAGTGACGAGTGCAAGCGAGAGCGCTGTAGGTAAACAAACGCAGTCCATACACAAGTGTGCCCGGTTGCCAACAGTCATGCGCAAACAAATGTTCAGCGTGTACGATATAATCAATTGCGGCGAGTTTTTTACACTGAACACCCATTTGATGACCACGTGCACGCACCGCTTTCTCGCCGCCCCCTTGCCGCAGTCCAGACGACGCATTCAGCAACCACCATTGCAAATTCGCAACTGGCAACAAATCGTCGTTCGCTCAGTGCAGCAGTGCGAGTGAAACAACAGCTGTGCCGGCGGTGCGACGGCAACGATTGCGAGTAGGCAATTTGGAATCGTTTAAATTTCGAAAAAAAAGAGCAGAAAACTGCAACCCGCCCGTAAAAGGCGTCGCAGCGTACGTTGAATGCTGTGCGCCTGTTCGCAAACGATTAAATTCAGTTTAATCATCCACTAAACAGCTACGAGATACCGTTTCGTTCGTTATTATTATTATTACATGCAACAAGTCGCCTGTCTCGCCAAACACACACACACACACACAGACACTCGGACTCGCACACACACAGAGCAAGGGGAACGACCGCAGAGGCCAATTAGCGTGTGGCTTTCTTACGTACAAACGAAATGGGGAAGTGTTTTCAATTGAGTGCGCAAATTGGATTATCCGACAATGAGGAGCACAGAGCACAGCACACATCAAACGAATGCAGCAGCAGCTGCCCAGGCCACAGCCACGACAGAAACATCTCTAATCCCACACACAAACACGCTCTGCACTCGACGCGCGTATATTCGTCTCGCTCGCACCTGTTGCGAGCCTTCTAACATAATTTCTATTGAGTTTTCATTGGAAATCTAATCGCGCTGTGTGGAAGAGCATGCTGCTAAATCTCATGCAGACCTAGTAAAAATGTTTGTTGTTTCTTAAAGAGCAAGAAGAAGCCCCGGCCCCAGTACGACGTGTGTAGCGGCTCAGGCTGTCCGTCCGTCCGTCTGTCGGCCTATTCGATGTTGCTGGGCACAAGTTCGCTGCTACCCCTCTCATTCCACATCCTTGCTTCTAGTCGCACACAGATACACACGCACACCGACGCACGCCAATCACTCGCTGCGCTTTCTCAGCCAATCACGCTTTCAACTGTGTGTAGAAATGTTGTAAACGGCTGCTAGACAATCTGGGCACCTGTTACCGTGTGGAACATTCGCTGAATTGAAACGCCGCTGTTGGCCACGCGGATTGGTTGGATGTGCGCAAGCAACAAAGAAGCGCAACTTTTTCAACTTCATCGCGGCTGCTGCGGGCAACGTTCGCAACTGGCGCAGTCGCGTTGTTTTTGTCGAATGAGAAATGAGACAATTTGAATTGCCTTCTCGACGCTCGATGCCCGCCAAATGGTGGTTGGAACGCTGCCCATTCATTGGACATTGGACACGGCTATGGACACTGTGCGCTGTTGCTAGCAACTCATGGGGCTCGTATAGCTGCATGTGTTTAGTGGAAGGTGTTCCCAACAATCTACTCGAAAAGTATGCACACACGATCTTCAGTATTTCTACCTCCCTCTCTCCGATTGTTATTCTTCAAAGTCCACAGCTCTTTTTCAATGCCAACTTTTTTGGGTTTTATATTTTTGGAACTCTTAATAGTTCATTGCTTGCACCTTAAAATTATATTAATTATCGCTTGTGTTGCAACGTTTCTACATGTCCATCATTTAGTTCTGAACGCTCATGGCCAGCGTATCGCCACTGACACTGGCCACACTCTCCTGACCTCCCGTCGAGGCGGAGTTCACGTGCTTCTCCCGTATGCCCAGCCAGGGTAGCCGACGTTCCAGCTCCAGACGATACTTTGGGTGGCTCGTGGCATAGACCCAGGGATCCAGGCAGGACACCGACTTGCAGGCCAGCATGGGCAACATGGATATGAACGGGGTTATCAACTGCTGCTCGCCAAAGCAACCAATCAGGGCAACCACGGAGTAGGGCGTCCAGGACAGCACAAAGAGCATATAGATGATGAGGGCCGCCTTTGCGATCCGGAGTTCCACGCTCATGGAATCGTTGCTGGCATTGGCCGACAGGGACTTCACGTTCATCTTCTTGGCCTGATCGGCCAACATGCGCTCGTGGGTGCGAACATGGGTGAACAGCTTGTAATAGGAGACGAGGATCATGGTCATCGGTATGGCGTACGACCACACGAATATGGTGCGCACAAACAGGCGGTTCTCATCGGTGTTGGTCAAGTAGTCGAAGCTGCAAGTGGTCAGGAAACCCTCTAACAAGGAGAAAGAAATATAATAGTATAATTAGGCAACAAGGATTAGCGGCTCACCTGGCTGATAGTGACCCCAGATCTGAAATAGGGGCAGCACCGAAAACGGCGTTGCCCACAGCCAGGTGAATATGATGCACAAAATAATCTGTCCGTAGCTCAAGCGTCCGTCGATCGGATTCGATATGGTCTTATAGCGATCAAAGGCTATAAACGCATTCGTTATCGAAGCGCCCATTCCGGAGATGCCGCCGTTGAGCGCGTAGATATCGCAGCCCAAGTCCCCACCAACTATATAGCCCACGGCCGCATTAATCAGATAATGCGGCATGTTGGTGCACATAAACAGATCGAAGATGGCCAGATTCAGGATTAACAAATTTGAGGGAGTACGCAGCGATTTGGAGCTGTGCGGAGGCAGGAAAAAAGGATAATTTATTAGACTAAAGATTAAATATATATAAATACCATTGCAGACATAGGGAAAATGTGCGCTATATATCTATCGTTAACTCTCTTTGATTTAACTTGCAACCGATTGGTCCAATGCAAGGCTATATTCTATAGTAATTCGATGTTGAACGCTCACAACTGCCAAGTTTGGTAAGAATGTTGAAAATAAAAAACTTTTTCATAAAAATGTTTTCCACTCAAAAAACATTTTTCGATCAATAGTTCCTATAGCAGCTATATACGTATGTATGTATGTATGTATATGCAAGTAAAAGTCGGACTTTAAAACGAAGAAAAGATGGACTGACGGACATGGCTACATACATATATCAAGAATTTATCGAGTCGGGAAAATCTTCTATGCGTTAAATATTTCGTGACCAAATTAAATATAGAATTTCCACAAAAACTTTTTAACAAAAACTTTAAGGCGTTATAATCAATGACTTAGAAAATATATTAAAATTATATAAATGCAGGTTGATAGGCTAATGTTTTAACTTAACAAATATGAGTTGATATATTTTTTGTGATTTTTTTTATTTTATTTTTCATAAACGAACAATTACTGATCAGAACTTACGTAGAGAATATCCAGATGACCAGGCCATTGCCAAACAGATTGAGGCCCATCAGCAAACAGAACGCAATATAGATTCCGGCACGGTAGTAGATGGGCGGCGAGCGGAATCCACGCCAGTGGGCGTGCACCATGTGCTGGTATTCGGCCGGATAGTCGTGGCCCAATGGCAGCACGGAGCCGCCTGCATCGCCGGAGCTGTCGTTCAGATAGCTGGCATACGACTGTGGACCGGCGAACTCGTCCTGGCCGCTCAGATACATTTTGGAATCTTACACTTGAACTGTGGCCTGCTTTGGCTGACACCACATGCTCTCCATTGACGTCTCGCCTTTTGGCTGACCCCCGATTAGCTGGACAGTGGCATTTTTATAGTGCTCCTTGGATGAGGGTGTGGAATTTAATTAATGTGATTAAACGTCTTGGGCAGCATGCTCAGCCCGGATTAGTGGGGCTTATCCACGCCTTAAGACATTCTTCTGCGGCTTAAGTTACGCACGGCGAACGTCGCGACGTCAGTCAGATTCAAATTCAAATTCCAACGTCTCTGGCGACGCGGCAACTGCTCGTTCACTCGCTCTCGCTTGCTCTCTCTCGTCTAAATCGTAAATTGTAGCAGAAAAATACGAACTTTTGTGCGAAATATGACACTAAGTAACAGGTGCGCAGCGAGCAACAGCTGGCGTCCGTCTCTTGGGGCGACGAGCACGTGCTCGCCAGTCAGTCAACCAGCGCCAGCCGCATTTCCATTTCCGCGGGTCTTTTGCGTGCTTCGACCTGTTTCTTTCAAAAGCAAAAATGCGCACCGGCGCCCAGCATTGGGGCGCGGTCGCCGCGCGAGAGCGAGACGACACTCATAGCACGACGCGCGTCGTGCAGACGCCGTCTCGCTCGCACATTGCATGCGGGCCCGCACTCGCCGGCTGCGCACGCTGTGCGCCTGGTTGGTTCGGCGCTGTCATTTCACAATGACCCACCTTCACGACGAAGTGTTGACGACTGACAGGATTTTTGTGTGCCGTGGCTGTTTGTACAACAAACGTATATTGCAGCAACAAAAAACAAGAACAGCAACATTTTCACTAGGCGGCCAGAAAACGGCGTACACATGACGGCCCTCAGAACACAAGAATAATATGCTCATTTGTTTGTGTAGCGTATTGGCATGTGTTGTGTGCTCTGCTGTCGCGTGTATCCGTAACCAAGTGGCACTTCGTGCGCCCTACTCCGCGGCAGCGAGACATTACGATAAACAGAGAGAGAATGTAGAACGATTCTAGTTGAGTTTTTGCGCTGTGCTTTTGTTGTACATTTATATTTGAGTTCTATAAGCTGATGGCACTCTTTGAAAACTGACGCATCTCAGCGATTTTAGTTATATCGGGTTATATTTCGTTTATGGCAACACTCACAACGTGGCCATAAATATGCCGCACCTCAGCTCGTGTACCGCATTCGTTAGAACACAAGGCTAACGACTCGTTCTCGTTTTTTGTTCTCGTTTTCGTTTGGCTCGCTTGCTTTCGCCTTGACCGTAATTTGAGGCCGTTCTCATTGCCAAGTGAAGGACGCACCTTGGAACCCAAGGATTTTGCGCCAGTTGCGAAATTTCGCAAACATTTTCGGCTCTCAGTGGGTCACAGCCATATTTCGCGAATGCTTTGGCTGGCGAGCACAAAGTTGATGACATCAGCAGCTGCTATCATTTCGACTGGCATTGAAACTCATGGAACAAGTTTTAGTCGCGTGCGTGGAGGGGAAACGAGGAGGGGGGAGGGGGCAGCAGCTCGCACGATTCACTCGATGCGTGGCGGCCAATTCAAATGAACTCTCGTTGGGGTTTTTTGGTAGTGGGGCCAACGCATTTTGGCAGCGGCAGCCACTTGCTCTGCATTTTGGGCGCCTCATAGCACAGGTTGTGATTTGAGCTTTTTGGAAGCTAAGGTTAAGGTTACTCGCTAATTGCATGCCCGCACTAACGGTAACTAACCACACTCAACACGTGCCGGCGGCGCTGCGGGTGCGGCCGTTGCCGTTTCTGGCGGTGCCGGCGGATAAAAGTACACATATTCGTATTTAATATGCATGTCCGTCCCGTTTTAATTGTGCGGTCAGTCAGGCCCCAAAATCCAGTTTGGGGAACAGGCGCACACAAGCGAGCAACAAGTAGCGCCATGGCCCCAATACCACCACCAACCAGCAGAAGCAGCAGCAGCAGCAAAAGCAGCAGCAGCGACGGCGGCGTAAATCATGTAAACAAACAGCTCCCATGTACGCGGAAACGCGCGGGACTCGCACGTGATGATTATCGATGATGATTTCGAATGTGTATTTCCTAAACATATACATAGATACTGTTTAACATTGGTCTTTAGCATTGATTTAGGGTTGTTTTTCCACAGAATAAGCCCCTTATCCTCAAGCAAATATACATGTGTATGTCTTCAATTGGGCCAATCCCATTTATCAGAAGTAATTTGTTCTATTGAGTAGCCTTATTTTCTAATTATTATTTAAAATAATAATGTACTCATTTATTTTTAAAAATATTTTCATAAAAATAAGTTATGGTAAACTAATTGTTATTATTATGGTTACAGTCATTATATTATATTATTATTAAATTTAATTCCATTATTATTCCTATTTTATTATTATTTATAGGATATTGGTGTTAGCTGGCAACTTGGCGCTTTGCCTTTGGGAGGATTCAAATCCGGGTCCTCTTGGTTTACTTTCCTTAAACATAAACTCTAACTAGAGCAGTTTAATTAATATTCTTCAATTAAGAAAAGTGGAAAAATTTAAAAAAATTATTAAGCTGGTTCTTATTAACTTGTTGGACATCCTTTTACTTCTTGTTGCCATTGATTTTTCAAATTTTCTATACATGTTGGGCTAATTTCTTAACATAACATAATTTGTAAATTTTTTCTATCATTTACAACAAATACAAATAGAATTCCTAGTTCCACGGTGTTAAGACTTTTGAAATACAGGCATTAGCACAAATCCACAAATGAATAATTATACTATGCGCCTGGTAGGTGACTCCAACGAAGCAGAAGGCTTGTTCCTAAACAAACAAGTCAAGACAATCATCAAATGCTGACCACACGCTGACCGCATATAGAAGAGCGTTGGGGCAGCTCCAACAGCACGCACACAAACGGGTTCTCGCTGTTTCAGCAGCTTCTTCACAATCACGCACATGTATAAATAAATACATATACATAGATACGTACATACGTGCATACATACGTACGTGCGCTTATGTATGTAACACTATGGATGTGTGTAGTTTGACTTTTATCTTTTCGTTTGGGGGCACGCAACTGTGACAACGATCTCCAACTGGGCGCGCTGATTGCCTGTTAGTATGCATGTGGGAAAACGTTGAACGCCCACAATAATAGATGTTTTTTACGTTGTTTGTTTGTTGCTAGTTGTTGTGCGTTGTACGGCTGTGGTTGCTGTTGCTGCTGCTGCTGCTAGTTAATGCTAGTTGTAGTTGTAGCTGCCGCCAGCGTTTTAGCCGGCTGCCCACTGCTCACTTTTGCTGCGAGCCTAGCTAACTTTTGTGCAATAAGCAAAATGACGGGCACAAAACAAAATGTCCGGGGCCCCCAATGTGTCGCTTCCGCTGCCGGGGGCCATGATTATAAGGCGCCATTGCAATCAATTTCAATTTCTAGTAAACCCCCCCTCCCACCGGCCGCCAGACAGACACCAGAAGCCGCAACCACAGCCATCTTATCGCTCCCCCTCATAGTTGTGTAGTTGTAGTCGCCGCCGCCGCAATTGTTGGCGTCTTTTCTGTTGGCCTGTGATGTGAGCAAACAAAATGACTACTCAAATTTGCGCAAAATGTTCGTGCGACTGCTGCAACGTGTGCGTCGGACCGCCCGCGGGGGGCGGGGGCGGGAGGTGTTGTTGGCGAAGAGCGCTGTTGTTTGCGTTAGAAACTCAAACAAACATGTCGCTGTTGCTTTTCCACCAACTATGTACATTCATGTATATGTGTTTTCGTGCTATTGCTGCAGAGGTTTTTTAAGTATTTTTTTTTTTTTGTGACGCTTGGCAAGTTGCTGGGGGCATGTCCGGGCGCATTTGGGGGCGTATTCAGCATGTTTGTTGAATGTAATTGTCGAGCTCGGCCAAGGAAATTCGCAATTTGTCAGAGCGCCATCTGTAGGCCGTCATGGCAACCTGCAAATGGTGTTGCCGTGTCGCTAGTCAAGCCCCCAATTTGTTACAAACATATTGACATACAAATTCATCATATCTACACGCCAATATATTTGTATGCGCGTTTTCAAAGGGCAACGGCCTATTTGAGTTGCAAAGGCAGCAACGACCGCCCGCAAGGTAACAACAAATCTACTCAGTTCACATTACAAGCAATTAGCTAAACTGCCAGTAATAATCGTTTAGAGCGACTGTTACTTATTGCAGAGCACTCGGCAAAAGAGCAAATAGCAGCACACTCGGCGTGCAAACATTCACTCACTCACGCGCACACACACACACATACGCGCGCGTTCATACACACTGACGACCAGTCGCATGGCAATTGAACCAAACCCCTGCCACTGTAACAGCTGCCATCTCGCTCGCACGCACAACTTGGCCGCACCTTCTCCACCAGTGTTGAATGTGCCGAGATATCGTTTAGCTATTTTTGCTGGTCGCTTGGTAAAAAAGAGGGAATTCACTTTTGGCGGGGTCTCGTTTTTCCTGCTTTGTCCAATCGGCCTTTTTGTGGGCGCTGTCTAAACTAGTCCAATTGGTATCGCCCGTCACCACGTCGCAACCCTCGGTCGGCCAGTCGATGCCAGTTGTTGATAAGGCGGCCGATGATAACGGCACTGGGCCTGGAGAACTGTTCTTGCAAATTAATTTGTACGGTAGGCGTGGTTGCTAGGCCTCCGCCCACACAACACGTGTTGATTACAAAATTGATATTGCGCACAAAGCTCGGCATGCATACTATATTTATTGTATGTACATGCATTCTTATATGGAATTTGCTTGCATTAAAGCTCTGTAATCGATTTACCCCCACTGAAACGAACAATTAGTAGGCAATAACATTTTGCTCAGCAAAAACGTATGGGACATTTTGCTTCGCTTGCATTATCCGTGATCAGCATACTAGCCAGAAACCTCAAGACAACGGCGGCAAATTGAGCAAAGTTGGGGAAAGAATTGCCCCACATGTGCTGGCAGGTGTGTCCGACCCATGTGCACAGACCGTGCCAGACTTTTCAGACACGTTCGGTTTTCGGTTCGGTTTTTACCAGGCGAACAGTAGCGCGCGGAAGCAACGCGCGCAAATCGGCTGAGGCTTGCCAAAGTCAAACATTTTGCTGGGATGTTATTAACAGCGCACACTATGGTGTTTTGAATAACTTACAGTTCGCTTCATTTTAAGCTCTAAAATACAAAAATTTTATCGATGAAGTGGGCAATGCAATTCTCTGCGAAATTTTAGCATTAATAATATTGTACTCATTTAAAAGACCTCCGAATGGCACTTGAAATTGAATTTAGAACGCTAATGAGTAGGAATAGAGCTATAGACTAGCTGTTGATTAACATTATTTATCGATTACATCTTTAGTTTCGTTGTCCACTTCAGCGCTCTAATGCGAAATTTGTTAACATAATGTAAACAAAGCAGAACATGAAAGTGTGACGTCACACAACAACGTAACGGAAGTAACAAGTTTCACAATCGTTGTATAAACATTTGAATAAGGTAGCGCGCAGTTTACCTCTGCCTATGTCAGGTGCACACTTATCGATTCCGAATCATATCGATTATTGCGCTGGACAAACAACTCTATCGAGCTGGCAGGTGAAAGTGTGGCTATCAGTTGAAGCGGACGCATACCGCTCGATTGCGTTAGAGAGATTAGTTAATGAAAAGCATATGTAATAAGCTGTCGACAGGGTGAAAGTTCACAGACAGTTTAAAATGTCCGCAAAGACAGCAGCAGCTAAACCGAGTAAAGCGGCCTCGAAAGAGCCGTCAGCGTTGGTCAAACTTTATCTGTTTGGGTACAATGCCGTCCAGGTGGGCGGCTGGAGCTACATCCTGTACCAGCTGGTCAACTATTATGTGCTGCAGGGCCCCCAGTTCCGGGCGCAGATCACGCTGTGGGATTACACGCGTCTTTCCGTCATCATCTTCCAGAATGCCGCCTTCGTGGAGATCCTGAATGCGGTGTTCGGCCTGGTCAAGTCGAATCCTGTGGTCACCATCTTCCAGGTGTTCAGCCGCATGATGGTTGTCGTTGGTGTCGTGATGGCCACACCCACGGCTAAAGTGTCACCCGGCCTGCCCATTGCGCTCTTCGCCTGGGCCATCACAGAGATCATTCGGTACGGTTTCTACGCCCTGAACATTATAAAGGTAGTGCCAAAGCTTGTGATCTTCCTGCGCTACACCACATTCATTGCGCTGTATCCCATCGGGGTGACTGGCGAGCTGTTGTGCTTCTGGTGGGCGCAGCGCTATGCCAGGGAGCACAGCGTCTGGAGCGTGGAGATGCCCAACAAATGGAATGCCACGTTCTCCTACTATGCGCTCCTCTGGATTGTGATGCTCGGCTACATTCCCATCTTTCCACAGCTGTACCTGCACATGTTCACGCTGCGTCGCAAGATCTTGGGCGGTGACAGCAAAAAGAAGGCCAACTGAACTTTGACCCCGCACCGCAAGCAGCCGCAAACTTTGCACACTCGCATGCACAATGCAAATTTGGGTTTCTGGTTTTGCATTTGCCCTTTGGAGC
The DNA here is from genome assembly GCA_035043565.1 of Drosophila robusta. NCBI lineage: Eukaryota > Metazoa > Arthropoda > Insecta > Diptera > Drosophilidae > Drosophila > Drosophila robusta. Next base: position 678,634 of record JAWNMW010000583.1, on the reverse strand, counting down.
GCGGCGTGACTATGCCCCGCACCCCAGCTTGACACTTAGTTGACCTTAAGCTAATTTTAAGTGGTTTCTGTGTACAAAATAAACTTAAACAAACAATTTTCTCAATTACGACGCGCGTGTATTTGCATTATATGTTATTAACTAGAATTCTAGCCATAAACAGTTGCGGCCAGCCTAGTGCTGGGACCATTGTATTGTCTTGATGTCGATGCCCTCCTGCACCATTTCCCACAGCGGCGACATTTCGCGCAGTCGCTCCACGTGCTTGATGCACTTGTTGGCCGTGTAGTCGACTTCCTCGACGGTGGTGAAGCGCCCGATGCCGAACCGTATGGAGCTGTGCGCCAGATCCTCATCGGCGCCAATGGCACGGAGCACATACGACGGCTCCAGCGAGGCTGAAGTGCAAGCGGAACCGCTGCTAAGCGCCACATCCTTTAGGGCCATCAGCAGCGACTCGCCCTCGACGTAGGCAAAGGACAAGTTGAGGCAACCGCTATAGGTGTGCACCGGATCCCCATTGCGTATCACATGCGGCAGAGCGTCCATCATTTTGTCCATCAGGCGCTTGGACAAGAAATCAATCCACCGCCTATCGTAGTCCATCTCCTGCATAGCCAACTCGGCCGCTGCGCCCAGGCCCACGGCCAAGGGGGCCGGCACGGTGCCGCTGCGCAGACCACGCTCCTGGCCGCCACCGCTCTGTATGGGCTCGAGGCGGACTCGCGGCCGTCGTCGTACATATAAAGCGCCGACGCCCTTGGGCCCGTAAATCTTGTGTCCCGATATGGACATCAGATCAATATTCATGGCGTTTACGTCTAGTGAGATCTTACCCACGGCCTGCGCCGCATCTGTGTGAAAGAAAATTTTGCGCGAGCGGCACATCTGGCCAATCTCCTGAATGGGCTGCTGCACGCCAATCTCGTTGTTGACCGTCATGATGGAAACGAGCGATGTGTCCGGTGTCATCGCCTCCTCCAGCTGCTGCAGATCGATGATGCCATTGGTCTTCACCGGCAAATAGGTGACCCGAAAGCCCTCATTTTCCAGTGCACGACACGAGTCCAGCACACACTTGTGTTCGGTCTGTGTGGTAATCACGTGCTTCTTGTTGGTGCCATAGAAACGCGCCACGCCCTTGACAGCAATATTATTCGACTCCGTGGCGCCGGATGTGAAGATGATCTCCTTGGGATCGGCGCCAATCAGTTTGGCCACCTGGTCGCGTGCCTTCTCCACGGCGTGCTCCGTCTCCCAACCGTAGGCGTGGGTGCGCGAGTGCGGATTGCCATAGAAGTTGGTCAGATAAGGCAACATTACGTCCAGCACCCGCGGATCCAACGGCGTTGTGGCCTGTGCATCCAAATACAAGGGTCGCCCCTCCATCTGATCATTCTTTATGTTGAAACGCACCTGGCGCTCACGAAATTCTGGCGCGACAATTAAAACATTAAGCATACATCTAGAAGTTTAGCGTGACTCTTTAGTCTTACCTTTTGATGTGGTCGCCGCATTTGTTATTGTTGGTTTGGCTGCTGGCGCGGCTGTTGATTCCAGTCGCATAACAAACGCCAGACCTGTGTTATTCGGCCGCAGAACGCGAGCCTGCAGTCGGCCCAGCACTCGTTGCATATTTGTACTAAACGTGGGTTTGTATCTGATTTTACTTCAATATATTTACTTCTTGGATTATTTCACAATCTAATCAGAAGCAGCCAATGCGTCTTTTGCAACACTGGCGTGGATATCGATGTTATGCAGTCGCAAACAGTGCTGCCAGACTAGCAAATAATATTAGCGCGCCCAAACAGATTCGTTCAAAAATAGTAATAACAAACTTTATTTTAAATTGCATTTGAATATCTTAAGAAAAACACTTTTATGTTTGAGTGTGCAGTTTTAATCAATTGGACCAATATAATACTTTTACGTTAGTTAAAAACTTTTATAATTTCACATTGTATATACATAAAAGCATAAAATATATATTGCAAAAATAGACATATGTATACATGTTTAAATGGTATGCTGTGGTGTATAATTTTCTCATCCTTGCTCATTTTTTTCAGGTTTCTCTATATAAAGGTGTATATATATATATATTTATATATTATGCGTCTATGCCTATTACTTGTAATTAGAATAATTTTTACATTTGAACACTTAAAAATTGTCTGTTTGTCAGCTAGCAACGATTTTTGTAAACAACTTTAGGCTTAGGGACTTATTAGAATAACGAGTGTTTGTTTTTTGTTTCGATTCTTTTCTTTCTATTCTCTTTGTGAAAAATCTGTTCAAAAGTGCGACTTTGTTCGTACAAAATGGTTAAAATACATATACACTAACACAATATTGATAATTTAACAGCAAATAATAGATTTCTTTAAAAAATAATTGAACTGGTTAAATAAATAAACGTCAACAAATCCAATAACCATTGTGTATTGCATAACTGCCTGTCGGTTGTCAGAGCAAGTGCTCCGTGACCAGCACAACGCTCTGTTCCAGCGCGATTGCTGCCAGCTCCTTTAGCCACTCGTCCAGCAAAACGGCACACAAGGCCAAATCACGTGATCGCTCCGTGCCGCTGGTATTGGCTATGATGCCCATCGAGGCCACCGAATCCAGGGACACTGGCTCCGAGTTAAAGCTGCCCGTTTGCAGACCACTCTCCACGCCGTGCAGCGTGCTCGACGAGTGTGTCGCGGATAACGTTTGCGTGGATCCACCAATTGAGCTGTTCGTGCTGTTCGCGGCGGCCATTTGTGCCTCCTGTCGTGGCATAGTGCTCAGACTTGTCTCACAGGTGTTGCCTCGCGGATTCTCCGCTGTGGCGCCGCCGCGCGCATCTCCGTTACTGCCACCCACCAGCGTGGATGCTGCGCCTGCAATATTCAAGCTTGGATTAGTTGTGCCTTGTATGAAGCATGCATTTTATGGGTTAAACGGCAACAGAGAACGAGAAATGGTAAAACAAATGTTATATAAGTGGGCACAGTTAGAGCACAGTTAGAGCAATATATATGTACAAAGCTACAGGAGGCGACTATCTACTCAACAGCTTAAACAGCTAACAACTATGCGTTTATGTGGGTTTTTAGTTGGATTATATTACGGGTAAATCAGTATATTTATAGAACGTTTACTTAAGCGTGAAATATTTACCGGTGAAGAATGCGTAAATTTGTGATAAGCCAGATGAAGCTAAGATAATCGTAGTAGAAATGTTTTTTTTCATATCGATAAAAAAATAAACAATAAAGAAAAAGAGAGACAAATTTATTATAAGCGACGACGTCTGCAGACATTGTACGAAATCTACTAATGTGTATTGTGTGGTCTAATAGCTGGATTCCACTGGCCAACATACTTGTCTTTTTTGTCATACATTTAAAATTATATTAAGCAGATGCTATTACAATATTTTGTCAAGAAATAAAGTATATATACTCTTGATCAGTATCAATCAATCTATCTGTTTCCAAGCAAACTGGGTTTTCAGTTTTGTCGGAATCGGGCGATTTGAACACTATATTATAATGCTTAGGCAACCCTACGGCAAATGATTTTTCTCATTAAAAAAAGAATACCAATGTTTAAAAATCTTTGTTGACATTTAGCGACATATATATATAATTATCGGATCTACAACTTCACTTTATAAACAATTTCATTTGACTGTTTTAGTTATCGGTTTGAACCCGGAGTCCAGACGAACCCAGCCTTGACCAATTGGTTGAATCAAAATAGTTTTCAAATAAATGTGTGTTAATGTATACGGAAAAATAGGCTACCAACCGAACAACTGGATTGGGGTCATGAATATCATATAAATAACTTTTGGCAAATTATTTGAAGTATGTATGTTTGGCTAAAATATCGTTTGTGCATAAACCATACTTTCAATAAATGAGCAGCTAAATTATATAGCTATAGGTATGCCATGTTGTTTACCAACAGACAACTATACGGACAGGCTAACATGTAATTATTATGTCGGGTATTAATAAATTAATAATATTAATATATTATACTTTAAGAGGTCGCTGATGTCTCATTCAATGCTTTATAGAATTGTTGGCAAAACTATAATACACTCATTAAAGCAAACATCGTTTGGCCATTGGATACAGACTATTATTGAAAGTACTCAAAAATGTTTGTGAATTTGTGTATGTGGATGTGTGTGTGTGTGTGTGTGAGTTTTATGGTTAAGATCCCAAAACCGGCTTTGTTCCAACATCCGCTGCTGCGTTTTGTTTTCTTGCGAATTGGTTTTGTTTGTTGTAAAAAAGAAAAACAGTGAAATATCGTTAGGCTCAAAGCGTGCCATGGCATCACCTACCCGAATTCGCATTTGACGCCGCTGTGGACGTTGTTGATCTTCTGCTGAACATGCTGGATATGGACTTGCTAATGCTGCGCCGCTTGTTGTCACTGCGTCGAAATGGGTCGTAGGCGCTGGTGGGCGAGGCCTGGACCGGCGTGGAAGACGACAGCGTCGCGTAGGTGGAACGCTGCTGCGCCTGTTGCTGATGCTGTTGCGTGGAATTGTTGGTGTGATGTGGCTGCTGTTGCTGATGCAGCTGGTGCAGCGGTGAATTGTCGCTAATCTTGCGCACATTGACCAAACGGAACTCGCGATCAATCAGATACGAGCGCGCCACATCGATGATCTCCAGCGAGTTCTCGGCCACCGGCAGCTCGGCATCAATCTGCTGCTTGAGCATGCGCAGCACCTGATGGAACGAGGGCGTGTCCGAGGTGATGGCAATGTCGGAGCGCAGCAGCAGCGAATGGATGAGCGGCAGCGGATACCAGGCGAGTCGCGTGATCAGCCCGGTTAAATGCAGATTCACGTACAGCGAGTTGCTCGTAAAGGTTTGCAGCTTGCCCCAAATGGCATTGAGAAAGGGACCTGCATACGATGGAAGATTTATGTGAGAGTGTGCCATCCAAGTGTCTCGCCTCTGACTCACCTAAGCTTACGGTGCCCTGCGCAAACAAATCCTCCGAGAAATCGAAATCGGTGAGCAACAGTTCGTTGCGAGCACTGTGCGAGATGCGCCACGAATCGCGTCGTCCGCTGCTGATGCTGCTGCTGTTGTTGTGCTCCGTATCCGCGTCGCTTGTGCCTGTCGTTGTTGTGGTCACATCGTTGCCCTCGTTGGCATCCTCTTCGGCTGGCCGCCACTTGAACGACTCGTAGCCGCTGGATTCGCCAATGGATTGCAGGCTGTCCAGCTGCTTCTCGCCCAGCTCGCTGGCAACGGGCCCCACCACCGGAGCCGATGTCCCAAATTCGCTAAAGAACTGCCTGGCCAGCTCCATGGCGTGCGCGGTGGCGCGTGCCTGGCCCTGACGTGGCCATTTCTGGTAGCGATAGCTGTTCGCCCATTTAACACAGTCCCGCTGGCACTGAGCGATGCGCGAATGCGCCTCGAACAAGTACGCCTGGATGTTGGCATACAGACTGTCGCCCGCGTAGTGGCCGTAGTAGTTCCAGTTGGCGCCAATGGTTTTGCTCATGACCGGCGAGGGCAGGCTGGGCAGCAGGGCGGGTGCTGCAGCTGGGTCGGGCAGCTGCTCCTGGACGCTCTTTGGACGCGCCAGGTCACGGGCGCGCTTCATCACGTCCGGTGTGAGTTCCAGAAAGAACTCGGTGGTGTTCAGATACGGATCGATCTTGTTGATCTTGTGGCGATGCGAGATGGGCACATGCTTCCCAGGCAGCATATACTTAAGCAACAGCTCCAGCATCAGATCCTCGCAGTGCAAGCCCAGCAGCGTGTCAAACAGAGCCATCGTCACCATGCACAGATTGGCGTCCGGCGAATGCAGACGCTCGACGAGTGCATCCAAAATGCGTTCACCGTCAAACTTCTCCGTGTCCAGCAGAAACTTGACAAAGGCACGCATCAGGCCGGGCTCGGTGATGGAGCGGAGTATCAGGTCAAGATAGGACATCGCCGAGATTTGTGAGTCAATGTTCGTCTGAAAATGTTTGCCCTTCAGTGTCTGCGAATTGGAGCGCAAAAAGTTGTTTCGAGATTTCGAGGCGAGGTGTTTTTCGGTTAGCTTGGGGTCGGCCCAAAAAGATAACAGGATAGCACACATACTATATACTACGTTTATGCCGCACACACATATCGAGATAAGTATTAAAGTCGATTGAGAATGCTGAAAGCATTTTAATTTACAATTCATTTCATACTTTCGAATGCTTATAAATTCAAATATTATTTATTTACTATACTCGTTCACGAAGTGAAAAGAAGGTGGAGAAACTAGGTTTACATATTTCCCTCAGACCTGGGCAGATTAAAATTGATAAAAATTTTGACAAAGTTGTCATATTTTAAATTTGCAAACTGAATAGATTTTGAAATTTGGTGGTAGATTGATTCAGCATTTAATGTGTAAAAATAATGCTTGTTATTACGCTGTGAACGAGAATTGCGATTAAATAGATATTATGTCATTTTATTAAAAGATTCTGTACATTTTATTGCTTCATATTTAAAAAATCCAAAACATTTCTCATCTATTTTTGATGTACTTTTAAAGACAGGTTTTTTATTTTGATTTTTAGGATTTCTGTAGTTTTTCAAAACTTTTTTTTCTTTTTTTATAGCTGTCGCATTGTAACAATATTTTTTGCAGACTGATTTATGTTTAAAATGAGAGTTTTTAGAAAACAAGGCAATTTCATCGATATCGCAATAATAACTTGCGTATAAACGTAGTAATAGAAATATAAGTAAAAGCAAACACACACTGACACAAGAGCACCGGGGGACAAGTGACAAATTTTGGAACCAACACCACAGAAATGCATCGAAGACAAGTTTTTACGTGAGAATAGTAGAAGACAAGACGCGACTCACCTGGAGTATGGCCGGACCCAGCACCGGCACAATGAAGCCCTGGTACATAAAGTCGAGCAGCTGCTGCTTGATCATCTCGTGTGCCACCTGCACCACCGCGTTGCAGAACTCGAGCGCATTCATGAACAGCGTTAGCTCCGGTATTTCGGTGACATCGTCGGGCGTGATGCGGTGCCAGTCAATGGAACTGATCTCGATGCTGTTGGGCAGGCGCGAGTAGAGCCCGCCCAGGCCAGTGACCAGCAGCGGGCAAATGGACGAGTATTGTGCTATATAGTGGCCGATGTTGGAGTTCTTCTGCGACAGTGCCATGCAGAGCAGCAGGGCATCGCGCGCCTGATGACCCAGACTGCCCTCCCGATGCACGTACGGAATGAGCAGCGAGAAGATGATGAAACTGCGCAAGTTAAAAAGAAATCAATGTCAATGATAATCAATGGTAATTAATGTAGGTTTAATCTCAACTCACTTGGTTGTTGTGCCACTTTTGGGTGCGGGCATGCTGCCGTTTTGTATTTGCTCCTGTACCTGGGTTTGGGCCGAGAAGAAGAACAGGTCGAGCAGATGGACATTCTGCATGAGAACCACACACAGCTGATTCAAGAGGATCACCAGGCGTTTCTCCAGATCGGGCGGAAAGATCTCGCCCTGGCTTGAGGCGAGTATCTTGAGCAGCGGCCGCAAGAACGGCTCGTGACACAGCAGCTGATGGCGCGAATGACTCACGAGCAGCTCGTAGAGCTTCAGTTGCTCCAGACGCACGGCGTTTGCATAGCGACCCGTTGTGCTGGCCCACTCGTACAGCTTGTCCAGCAGATTCTCGCTGAGCAGATACTCCAAACAGGGCGCTGCCGGCGGCGCAGCATCCGCTGTGGGCAGCGACACCTTGTTGCAGTGATGCAGCTCCACTAGGAGCAGCGTTACCATATAATCCAGATGCGAGACCACGCCCAGCACATCGTCATGGGTGGGCGGACCCGCATGCTGGATGATTTCGTGCGCCTGCTGCCAGTGCTTGCAGAAGCTATCATAGCAGGCGCGCGGATCACAGTCTGTGGCGGCGTCGATTGGCCGTTGGCGCAGCGTCGTTGCAGCGCCAGAGTTGCCGCCGCCAGAGCCATTGCTGCCATTGTTGCGCGTTAGACTCTGACGCAATGGACTCGTTCGAAGCCAACTCATTTTGGGTGCGTTCCGTCCGTTAGGCTGTCAGCTTTGGCGGCGAATTTGCGATAAGTGTGGTAAGTTTGGCATAGATTGTTCTTATCTTGCAATTTGTGCTTTGTCCGAGCTTTGTGTGAGTATTTTCGTTCCCGTTCATAAATATGTACAATATAAATTTTATAGCTGAAACAAACAAAAGAGGCAAACACAGATAAGCTTCGACCATTGCATCTTTAACAAAAACAACAGCAACAACAATTGCAGCAAGAACAGATATATATGTAGTTCGATGCACACTCTCGCTCTTGGGAGTTGTTTCGAATCGTGCTGAATAAGTTCGATTGAACTAGTCAACTGAGCGAATGAATTACGTCCCAGTTTATAGACCATTGTTCGTTATTTTTGTTGCTTCTTTGGATCGCATTAGCTTCCGTTTTGTGCCTCTTAGATTCAAAACAGTTCAATAGATATAACATAACTTATTTGTTTATCAATTAATCCGACAAAAAGCATGAACTATGTGAACAATCCGCTCGCTGAACAAGTGCTAAGTTTTTCAAACTGAACTACGATGCACAACTCTAATTTGGGCAGGCGAGCGAGCAAGTGGCGTTTGATATTCACTGAAGCGCTGCAAATTGTTGTTGTTGGCAGTTCGCTCGCTGAGTTTGCTGCTCACCTGATGAATTTTCATAGTCGTCTTCGTCATCGTCCGAATGGTTCTTGAACCAGGTGTTGCCTTTTAGGCTTTTTTTAACTATGCTCTGCTTTTTTTTGGCACTATGCAATTACAGCGAAAAGACGACGTCAACGACAACTTGGGCCCGTCCTTGTGCGCGCGTTTGGCAGGTGGAAAATACGCAATTGTGCTATTTATCGCGTTGAACAACATGCACAGTACTTTGCTTACACTTTAATGCCTCATTATGGACTATTTTGGATTGGTTTTACGCTCGATTATTTCATTTTTATAAATATTTACAACAAATAGAAAGTAATGAATGAATGAATAGGTGGTAGTCAAGCGATATACTGTGGTGGTCGCTCGATGACGATAAACTAAACTATTGTAAGTCCTTGTTCAACACTGGTGCCCGTGCCACCGATAGTTTTGTTAACACATGCGATATACATTTTGCGCCGAATTAATCGATTGTTGACGAATTCAAATATATCTTTGATTGTGCTGCATTTAATTTTTTATTATTTGATATTAATAGACATACACTTTTATTTAGCATACATTTACACAAATTATAAGGTTATATAATAAACGGAAATTTTACAAAAGAAAACAACAGCACACAGAAGATATGCAGTAAATAGTATGTAAATATATAAACAGTTGACTGTTTGCGGGTTTCTTCTCGTTCGTCATTCTGACAATGCAAGGTTTCTTAACTTCATAAAACCGTTAACCAAGTTAGTGTTGCACATTTTATAAATTCTTTGTATGATTTTGCTAACAAATAACATAGTTAAATAAATTGTCTCTAGTATTTTGTAATAAAAGTATGTAAAAGACGAAGACGAGCTAAAACAGTGTGTCCAAATGTCAACTCACATCGGCAACAGCGACTGACTGACACTGTTATTTCGTGAGCTGGGTCTCTCAATGGTCATTGACTGCTGCGGCACTTGACTATCGGTGCTAATGCCCAGACCAGCGTAGATTTCCTTCATCACAAACAGTATGGTATCCTCGGAGCCCCTAAAATAATGCTCAAGTTATAGCCCAGTTCCAAGCCGAATGGAAACCAACTACTCACCAGTAGCAAACGTGGCTGCTCAGGGCGAAGATGTATTCGTTGATGAACTCCAGCGGCGCTTCCTGCAGCACATAGTCCACGCGTTTCGAGTCGTTTAATTTACCTAATGGAAAGTCGAGTTCAATGAATTCGATATCTGAAGTTGTCGTGGACTCGGAATCGGTACGATTGCGCGCCTGCGTCGAGGTCGTTGCCGTTGACAAATCGTCGTGATCTTCAATTTGTTTTTGGAAGACCTGCGAAGAGCTCTATAGAATTGGATTGCGTCTAATATATTCACTAATATTGTAATTGTTTTAGCTTACAGAGTTCACCTGCTTCTCCAGCGACTCCTCGGCTTCCTTCTTGACCTTGGTGACTGTGGCTAGAAAATTGACGCTGTCCAATGTGGTCTTGAACGTGTCCATGAATCTTTGCTTTATGTCTGCCCCCACGCGCGTCATTGTCTCCTTCAGCTCCAGATGCATGCGCTTGCGCCCTTTATGATGCGGTATCAGCACCGGGCGGATGCCCTTCATGTCCGGATTGACCAGCGCCTCAATGCGATACGCCACCGGATCGAAAGGATGGAATATATTGTAAAAGCCCGGACACGTGGGTAGCCGAAAGTCGAGGCCAAGTTTATCGATGCCGCGTATTGTCACAAACATGCCAATCGGGGAGCCCAGCGCAAAGAACTTCTTGGGATGGAAAATCAGCTGCGTGTAGTTAATCACCGGCTGTCCAGTGCCCGCCGGACCCAAGCCCATGGCATAGCTGACCTGCTTGGGCAGCATTGCGTCATTGTTGGGCAGTTGTACGCTCTTTGATTCGGTGCTCTGCTTTTGCGGCAATTGATCGGGATTCTCCTGGCACAAAATTAAGTTCAAAATGTTACTAACCCCAAGTATTCATTAGGATGTACATCCATCATTTACCTTATTTTCCTCTTCGCTCTCCTTGAGCGGCTCCTGATGGCACAGCAGATCAAAGAGTATTAGAGAGCCCAGACTGTGGCCAGCCAGCGAGACGCCGCCATTGAATTCGGGATGGCGCATTCGGTACTTCAAGTAAACCTCGTTCAATGCATCGGCCACCGTGTTCATAATCTTCTGGCAGTACTTGGGACTGGTGTAGAAGAGCACGTCCAGCAGCGTGTCGTTTGTGAAGTTGCGCAGTCGCGGTATGGACTCAAGGGTGATGGACTTCAGTTTCTCATCGATGCCCAGCTCCACGGAGTGCAAATGGCCGTGCCATTCAATGGGCAGAACTTCGACGCGACCCACCAGGCCCATGTCCGTGGAGTTCTTGTAATGTGACTGCACCAGCTGCTGCGCAATGTTGCGAAAATCATCGACTGCAGAGCATTTGCGAGTTTAAAGATTAGCCGCTAAGATTGGGCAAGCAATTGCACACTCACCGACTTCCTCGACGTTGCGCATCTTCAGATCACAGGCGGAGCCAATGCCGTGCACCATGAACAGCAAATGATCGACACGCTGAGACTCGCCCTGCTGTATCTTGAAGTCGTTCAAATCCCGCTTCACGACCAGCGGCCGCGTTGAGCTCTGGACGCTGGCGCCCCACGTGTCGGCGTTCGATGGCGGCATAAAGTGAACTATGACGCTGGGTCCGTGCATGGTGACCTGTTCACCATTGGCCAGCGGTATTTTCTTATGCCATTCGTTTGTTTCTGTGGACCGTTTGTATTCCGCCTCCAGTGCCGCGGCCGTTTCCTCGGCATAGGGCACGTACTTCCCATCCCCGCCCTTGTAGAACCAGGAACAGCGACGCACCTCAATGGCCTTGCCCTCCCAGAAGACGGGCGTCTTGGTGCGCTCTTTAATGTTGACATCATAGCGACCGCCCTCCACCGGCACGATGCACGACGAATCGGCATCTTCTGTGTGTGTGTGGCAAGAACAAGTGAAAAATTATGATTACCCAATTTGCAATTAATTATAGTTTCAGATTAATTTTAATTTTGATTTATAGTTGAGAGCTTATTATTTTAAGCAAGGCTGCAAGCCGAAACCTTTTTTTAATCACTTTGAACTGATTCTTAACCGCGTTGGCAAATAAGAAAGTCGGACGTAATCGACAGTCATACTTTGAAGCATATTTTTTAAATAATCTTTAAACTACCTTAAAAATTTGGTGAATGTAGCTTTAGAATTGGGCGTGGCTAGGAAATTGCTAACCGATTTTTAATGGGGGTGACCGCAAAATCAATATCTCCCTCGGGAGGCAGCTCCGACGCGATAAAGTCGATTAAGCCCTGTCTGTCTAAAGGGTCGATTTCGGAGACTACAAGGGCTTTTTAAGTTCGTGTATATCATACGTAGATTAAGATTATTTCAAATTGACGATAACTAGTCCCGATTTCTTTTTATATATACTTATCGGTTTTTTAACCTATTTTTTGAGCATATCTAAAAAACTATTAAACCTAGAGCCACCAAAATTGGTTCAACATCTTCGTGTGAAGCACACAGGCTAAGAATATTTCCGATTTCGGATACCTTCCCCTATGCGCCCCCTATGTAGATAGGTTTGATGTTGGTCTAGCTGTTTTTACACTGGGTACCGAGTATTGTAGAGAAGGGAGTTTACGACTGCACAGTTTTGCCTTGTTTCGATTTCGTGTTGATTTGAGCAGAAAAAACCTATCTCGCTTCGTCCTTGCCAGGCTGCTCGACCTGGTTACTTACCGCTGTTCAGGCTGGTCTCCAGCAGGGCCGAGTCGTAGTGGCTGAATGGGGTCCACGCAAACTTGCTGTCCACGATGCGTTTGTAGAACCAATGGGGCAGTACGGGCGTATAAACCTGGTCATGCAACAAGTCAGAGATATTTGAAAAGGAATTGGAGATTCGAATTGGAATTGGGGACTTACGACTGCCTCGGCTGTGGGCGCTATGGCCTGGCCCTTTTCGTTGGCCATTCTCAGCTGTTGCAGGATCTCTTCGGGCAGTTCGCCCTGATGCAGTTGGAGCAGATATTCGGCCTGACGCTCGGACTGCTGAACGCCAATGGGATTGGCGTTTGCCGGCACGTTTGCCGTGGAAAACTCCGAGCAGGCGGACGACGGCGGCTCGACCAGATTCGAGACGGACGTTTGGGAGCGCTCCTCGAACTGTTTGGTCGGCAAACCACTGTGCACAATATCGTACTTGAGTTCACCGGGCGCGGCGGGCTGATCCTGCAGCGGTGGATTGTTGAAGAAGTTCTGTATGCGTTGATCCTCCTGCCCCTGTCCGCCGGTGGCAAAATGATCAAAGAAATTGGCCGAATTGCAGCCAGTCAATGGCTGTGGATGTGGCTGTGGCTGCGCCTGTGGCTGTGGCTGGGGAGGCTCTCCGGTGCCACCGAAATAGCCAGAAAATGAGTTTGCACTAGAATTTTGATAGATATTGCCAGTCGAATTTTGGGCTTGCTGCGTTGCTTGCTGGGAATCGCTGATTAGTTGTTCAAAGCCAAGTGCGTGCCTCGAAGGGGGCGTGGCCGCGTCGCTAACTGGCGGCGCTACGCTGCCCTGTGCCGGCAACGCTGGAAACTGAACGGCCTCCGGTTGGGCTCCAAAGAAGCTGAAATTGCCACTGTTCGGCGCCGGCGTAAAGAAGCTCTGCAGCGGCGAAGGAGCTGCGGCCGAAGCTGCGACAGCTTCGTTGGCTTTGCGGAATGGATTCGCCGGGGCGTGTCCGCTGTCCGCCGGCTTGGTGGGTGGTTGTGCTGGCGGCGGTGCTAGGGCTGCAGCGGCTTCTGTCTCGGGCAGCACGGGCTCAATGGTCTGGGCCTCGAAGAGAGCGTTGGCGTCCGCTTGAGTGCTGGGCGCCACAAAGCCGATGGGCGGCGGCAGCAGGTCCTGCGGCAGGGGCGTGGTAATCGTCTGGGCAAAGGGATTGAAGAACGTGGTTGTCGTCTGGGTGGTTAGAGCGACGCGTGGCAGTTCCGAGGATTCGTCCTTTGGCGCAAACAAATCGCCTGCGGTGGAGAATTTCGGAACCGGCGCAGCCGCTGCTGGAAGGCGATCTTCCTGAACTGTTTCAGCTGTTGTCAGTGGTGCGAAGAGGTTGTTGGCGCTGAAGATTGGGTGTGCTGCGCCTGTTGCCGCTGGGGAGGCGACTTTCTGATCCGGTAAAGTGTTGGAAATGGAGCTCCGGTCCGCTGTATCTGTTGGTCCTGGTGGATAAAGGTCTATTCCTTGACTTGATTCCACATTGGGTACGCCTGGTACCGGCACAAATAATGGAATTCCCTGATCAGGGTCAGTGGACACCGGGCTGGGTGCTATTTGTGCTGGCGGATACAAGGCCAGACCTTGCGAGACTTCCGGAACGGATGAAGTAGGCGGCGCTGCAACCTCAGGCAGTTCCTGACTTGGTTCCTTTATGGATGCTGCGGTGCTTGGTTGCCCAGTTTCTTCAGGCGTGAAGAGTGCGGTTGTTGCAGCTGGCGGATGTAGGATTGGCCCTTGAGGAGCCTCAGCTGTTGAGCTGGTCGGCACGGCAGCTGCTGGAATCTCCGGATTTGGTTCCAAATGTGGAGGCGCTGGATCTGCAACCGGCTGTGGAGTGAAGAATCCTGCCCCTGGTATTGGGGGATATAGAGGCAAGCCCTGTGATGCTGGAAATAGCGGAATTTCCGGAACTTCCTGTGCTAGAATTGAGGAGCTGCTTGCCTCTGTGAACTGTGTCTGTGGATACAAAGCAAGTGCCGGCGATGTTTCAGCTGCTGAGCTGGCAAATGGAGAAACCTCCTGAACTGATGTTGTTGGTGCTGCGCTGGGCGCAAGGAGCGCAGCGCTTGGTGGGGACGCTTCCTGAGCTGGCGCTGCCGGACCGAGTTCGTCCTGTGGCGTGAAGAACGCAGTTGCCGGCGGCTTTGGTGGTGAAATTTCCTGGCTAGGCGCTGTCGCTGCGAAGAGGGCAACCTCCGCTGCTGGTGCTCCTCCGAAGGGATTGAATATGGCCGCGGGTGCAGCTGCTGGGGGCGCAAAGGGCGTGGCCGCGAATGCTGTTTGCTGACCAACGGCGTTCGTTGCTGGCGCTGCGGTCTCTTGGGCGCTCAGTGGACTCTTGTAGAGGCGTGTGCCCTTCTGTAGGCGATACGAGGACTGTGCGGGCCCAGCTGATGGTGGCGGCACTGCTGCCGCCGGAGGTGGTCCAAGAGCCGGAGTGCTCTCGATTAAAGCCGCTGGCTGATCGCCGGCCGGTGGTTGACCAACTGTCAGGGGCAGGGACGCTGCCGCCGGCTGAGCAGCGGCTGAAGGCCAGGCAGCTACAAGTGGCTGAGCAGCAGGCGCTGGCGTGAAGAAACCACCAACTGGGGGCGGTGGCACAGCCTCGGGCGGGTTAAAGAAACCCACAAATGTCGCAGCGGGCGGCGCAGCTGAAGCGGGCGGGAAAAATGCCGCTTGCAGCTGGGCAGCGTTGAAGGGGCTGTAGGCGCCGGATAAGGCGGCGGCGGCTCGTTGGCTCTGCCTGTGGCCGACTGCACCAGGCCGGAGATGTTCTGCAGCACGCCAGTGGGCACCAGGTTGGTGAGCGAAAAGAGACCGCCGACCGATTTGCGTTCCTCTTGAACGGCTGCTGGGGCGGGCGGCTCGAATGCTGCTGCCGCTGGCTGTGGGGGATATGGTGGTGTTTGGAAGGGAGCCGCGGCTGGCACTGGCTGGCTCGGCTGCTCGGCGAGACCGGGTATGGGCGCGTACACCTTCTTTCTGGCGCTGAGGCGATAGGTGTTCTGGCCAGCCGATGTGGGCGGCACGGGCACGGCGCCAGCTGCTAGACTGGGCAGCTCTGCGGGCGCATAGAATTTTGGCGGCTCTGGCGACGCTTCGCCGACGACGGCCGGTGGTGCGGCGTAGAAGGGCGGCGGGGCAACAGCTGCTGGTGGTGGCACCTGACCCGCCTGCTGTATATATGTGGGCTGTATGTCCAATTGGGGCGGCGTTGACAGCGGCTCCTCCGATTCGCGAGTGCCCGCGTAGATGCGTTTCGAGAAGGTGGAAAAAACGTTGGAGGCCACCGAGGGCAATGCGCCAAATGAAGACGCCGCCTGGCTAAGCAGCGAATCTGCAGCGGGCGGCGGCTCTAGCAGCGGATTCGCATTGGCATCCGCAGCACTCTGATAGGGATTGCTGGATGTGCTCGCTGCCGCCGAGTCGTCGCTGCCACTGGCGTTCAAGTTGATCTCGTCAAGCGCTTCGTTATCGTCAATACTCGAGGGCTGTCCAACGGTCACCAGCGATTTGGGCTCTGCAAGTTATACAAAGAGATAACAAAATTAGTTTCGATTTCCGGAAGTGAGCATCTCTCTCTCTCTCTTTTGGGCCCATAACTAAAACAAACTTTAAATGCGCGTTTGACGCACAAAACGCTAATCAAAATCAACGCGGCCCCAAACTGGTTGTTATCTAGTGCTCGGTCATAGAGCGGGGCACAGGTTGGTCGGCGGAACAGCTATTCAAAGTTAACATTCAAAATCTAAATTAGCTTCAGTTTTATTGCTACTCCTTCTATATCTTCATATCTTTTATTTAAGTAAATACGTTTCTGATCATGGTATAAATATATTTACCATTTAAATTTTGCAATTTCAATTTTAGAATGGTTGAAACTTTTATACCTTTGCAGAGTATATTATATTTTTGTTACAAAATGTGTGATCATATCTCAGATAAATTTTCTGTCAAAATTTGAGCTAATAATTTCAGAAACAAAAATATGTTAAATTCTTATTACAATGCTAAGACTTGCCTTGAATCAAGAAATCTGTATGCAGAATGTATTGTTAATTTTCGCTTGTGCTATAGATAGTAGCAGAACAAATTTTATAAAATTTTTTGCTAAAATTAGCTTTTTTACTTTTTTACTTTTCAATTTGGAATCCTCAGAGTAATTATTTTCTGACATTGAAATAGGTGTCAATTGCCTTTTTAATGCAGTTCCTACTGTAGTCTCTTTTGCTTTCGATATAAAAAAGCATACCACAAAATAAAAGAAAATGTTCAATTGTTAAGTTTTTCCCCGACAAGTTAATAATGCAATGGTCTCGGTTGCCTGTGTCAATATATAGTTTTACTATGTTTAATGCATTTTTGTTTATTATTAAGATTTTTCAATCAATATTATTGGTATTTGAAAGCATCTTTGCCCAATTACCCAACATCCAAATTAATTCGAATAGCAAATATAAAATTTATGTGCTTGTGCTCGTCCGCGTCTCATAAAAAGCCAGAAATTGGCATTAGCGGAGCTCAAATGTCATGACATTTGAGTGCGCCAAGAAGAAGTTGTTAGTTTTGCGAATTTTTTTTTTGTTGCTATCATTTTTGCCTGTGTGTTAGTCGTCTTCGTTAGGCCAGAAAGAAAGTCATTGCGATTGCAGATGGAGCTGGGGTGAGGGCTTGGGGCTGGGGCCATGCCAGAGCAAACGTGCCATTTGGCTGGGCGAGCGGCGGTAGTAAGAATTCACCTCGATCGTAAAACGTGATTCGGACTGTGGACTGTGGCAGCGATGGCCTTTGGGGGGTTTTAACACCTTGTTGAAGTCGCTGTAACCAGTGTTCAAGTATTCCAAGCATTGCAATTTGCACTCGTAAATATTTATGCTCGCATTTGGCATATTTGCGAGCACTCGCCAGCTGCACACGCGATAAGTGCTAGCTGTGAGATCACCGAGCAGCTCATATCTCACAGCTAGCGCTTAGATTGGCTCATAGAGCGTTCACTGATAGAACTCTTAGAATTTGTCCAGTGTGATTGTTGCTGCTGCATAACTACGATAAGCTGTCGCTGAAAGCTACAGATAGAGCAGGTACTTCATATATATCAATATGGCGCTACGACCCAGTTTATCCAAATGGTCACGAATAGCTGCATATCCGCTTACTTAGAAACATCTTTGTCAGATTTAGGTTGATTATCAATACAGTTATTTGTTGTCAGCTATTATTGCAACTATTTTTAAATTATAGGGTAAAGTTAAAGTAATTATAAAGGATGTAATAAAAAAACTGTATTAAAATTAATAATTAATTGGTTTTTTATAATGGTTTATCGCTAAATTCAACTTGAAATGATAAATTTAGCATTTGGAAAACGTAATTTATTATATTGTACTAATGAAAACATAAAGCTTTTTACAAACGGGCAATTACAGTTGAAGTAGTTGTAAAACTTGACAGAGAATTATTGAAACAAGTTTACATAACGGAAAAGCAAGCAAGCCCAGATTTGCATATTAAGTGAAAACTATTAATAAAGTTATATAAATACATTATGCAATTAGTCACAGATATATAATTCTAAAAAATAATAAAGAATACCAGCTAAATAATTGTTCTTAAAATGAAAATAACAACATTTTTTGAATGTTTAACATGTAACAAATGTGAACTCTAGTTTATCTATTTCCATTGCGCATTTCAAATGTCTATATAGACACTAAGTAGCAAAAAACAAAAGAAAAAAACAATTCTACATGCACTTAAATAAATAAAACGTTGCACATTTTGCAGTACAAACCAAAATAAATTACAAAGATTATAAAGAAGAAATGTGATCTTTTTGTTGCCATTTTTCATTTTAGCACTTTTTGTGATGCGGTAACTGTGAGGTATTATGACATATATTTTCCATAAAAACTTGACATTGTCGGTTTTCGGGGTTTGTTTTTTTTTTTTGCGTCGGAGTCTCGCAATGCGCTGACACTTTTCGAGGCGTCAGCAATTGTTTGGCTAATGTAGCTCCGTTAAACGACCAAAGCAAACAAATACAACAAATAACAATTATAACAATAACAACAACAAATACAGCAAACAGCTTAAAATAAAATTTAGTTATAGACTGTATTGGAAAACGATTTGAAAGGGGGACGTACGGCTCCAAGTCATTAAATAACAGCGAAAATTTCCAGTTTCGTCTTGAGACGTTTATTTTTGTCGTTTTTTATTTTTTTGTATTTATTTTTCTGTTAAATATTTACAAAAGCCCGTAATGACAATGACGCATTTTTGACAAATTGTTAAAACAAATATACGATTGGCTAACCGCAAAGTCTAGGCACATAAGAAAAGTAGAACAACGCATTTCAAATATGGCCCGAGCCGCACATAAAACATAAAAAAAAAATGAAAAAAATAAGAAGCCGCACAAAAATGAAGAGGAATTCGTTTTGGCATGACATCATAACGATCATAAACGAATCGAGGCAGCATAAGCACTTAAGACAGCAAAAAAAAAAAAACAACCGTCGCTGTCGTCTGTCCCAAGTGCCTGCACATAATGGCACTCAAATAAAACAATTAAGGCCCACATAAGCACGTCAAGAGACGATGAAATCATTTGCAGGATACACACACAACACGCACAAACAATAAAGATGCCCCGAAAAGATTGCCAACAATTTGGGTTTAAGCGTTTGCAAAAGGCTCGTGCAGGTCGCATGCCAAAAATGAGGAACCCCAAAAAAAAAGCATAAGACAATGTTAAAAAACAAAAGAGAAAAAATATCAATAAACACCAGCTTTGCATTTTTGGCATTGAACCCTGCGGCTACGAAATGCCCAAAAAACAAGAGCGAAATGAAATCAAAATAAAACTCAATAAAATGCGTGCTTGGAACTGCTTGGAGACGATGCTCGATGCTCGAGACGGTTTGTCTGCCAGCGGCAAAACGATGATATAAATAAAATGCACGATTTTTTTACAACCACAAAAAAAGAGGTAAAACGACCAAAAAATAATATGAGCCGTGTTTTTTCTTGTTTGTTGATGTTGTCGAAACATGATGGAGCGTTTCTAGAAAATCTATGTAAGGTAATTTGAAGTACTGAGAACAATTGAAAGACAATAATAATTTTTATTAGGCAGATTCCACTGGTTATCATTTTTGTTTGTTTGGCTTTAAAAATCTTTATTTTTGAATTGTATGAGCATAATTAATGGTATCTGAAGATCATTATATTAATGAACTTAAGAAGGGTACAAATACATTTCAGGGAGGAATGGGGTTAATTCAACCATCAATTAAAAAAACTATACACAATAAACAATTCCAAAATATAATATATTGCAATATATTGCAATATATGTCCTAATTTGTGAATTTTGCGAGAGGACAAATATGTACATAACATATGCTTAACGTTTTTTAAATTTGTAATCGAAATAAAAATTTGGATTTATTTATGTTTGTTTTTGTACAGCACATTCTTGTCCTCACAAACATCATAAATAAGTATCTATCTCCATGGTCAAACGCGCTATTAACAGTCGCAGGCACAAAATAAAAGACTTAGACAACGAACTCAGGTAGCAGTGAATTCAAGTGAAATTCTTTTTAGAGGGCTTCAAACCTCGCTCTGTCACCGGGGTAATTCCAGCAAATGCTAATTATGTGAGCGTAGGCAAGCCACCCTATCCCAAAGCCAAGTCCACTCCCAGTTCAAGTCTACTTAGCGGCCTTGTGACGCACTCAAGGCATTGCCTGGTAATTCCAATGTAGATTCTTATGCCCTAGCTATATAATCTTATCAATAATATGTCACAGGGGGTGCGCCGTATTTGCTCTGTGGAAACGCATTGTCTTAATGTCCGTTTGCAACCAATTGTTAAATATTTAAACAATTTATGAGCCACATATTTAAGCACATATAGATGACTACAACTTAAGTTCGACTTGATGAACTGCGACTACAAAAGGGCGTGCAATTAGGCAACTAATTTTAGTAGCGCGCCGCCCGTTAGCCCGTATAGAAGTATCGCGTATCAGGTGTTATCGCCCACGTAAGGATATTAACATATATAAGTATATTATACTATACTATAGAATCGTGACTTGCACTGACTCGCACCAGTTCGAACAGTGTGAATCGTTTATTGGGCCGCAAACGCAACAAGTTGGTAAATTTTAATTGATTAACACTTTGAAACGGACAATAACAACATCAACAATAATAACATCGAAGGAATTAGACTTTATAAGTGTGTTTTCAATCAAATATATCCATCATCGCAAATTTAGCGTTAATCAAACATATTTATAACATTCACGAAATGATTGCCAAATATTAAAATTCAATATATTGAATGGGTTTTTCCTTTTTCATGCAAAAAAAATTGTTTAAGTAAAAACAAAAACACTGAACAAAAACAACCAAATTAATTGCAAAATTATAACGAAAGCGCAAAATATATGAAAATTGCGTGAGTCGCATAAATTCTCAACGCTAAATGTGCAATAAATAAACTTATTGAAAGTGACCGCAAAAAAACATGAAAAAATTACAAAATTTACATAAAGTAAAAAAAGAAATGAATAATAGAGCGTGAAATTTAAGTGAATAAAGCTGAAATTAAATACGTTATATAAATTCGAAAAAGTTGAAAGGAGCAGGTAAGAGGTTCCAGCTATAAGTTGAATTCATTCAAGATTTTGGGCTCTGCACATTGTTGAAATTATTAAACCTGTTTATTATTGTTCATATTTTTTTGGTTGTACATTTTTATTCCTTATAAAATGATTACAGTTTTATTTAATACATTAAACATTGCTATATATTATAATGGAGAATCAGTTCAAAATTAAGTCAACTGTGGTTCAGAACTATATAAAGTGCTTTAAGCTGTACTATTATTTTTGGTTTAAGTTTGAATTGTATAATGAATAAGTTCCTAATTTAAACTGTTTTAATGCTGCGTTTTTTAAGGTCCGGTTAAAACAACATAATATTAAAATCCTAAACATTTGTTTCTCTATACCCAATTAACCTGAGCAAGTTACTTCTAAATTGGTTCATACTTGTTTTAAAATTAATTAATAACTGTTAAGTAATTAAAAGTAGTCCTTCGACCAACATTAGTTTTAAATGGATTCTTTGTCTTTTCGGTGGCTAAAGTCATTCCCAAATGTATGTCATAAATACATAGACATAATGCTAAATGTTGCAATTAAAAACTCAACGAACCACAAATCCAAAGCCGCAACATCTTGCGAGCCACATTGAGGAAGCTCAGAGCAACGCACGTAGGTCATAACGCACACGATTTTATGTGGAAAAAAACAATTTAAGCAACAACAATAACTACAACAACTAATATTTTCCCAAAAAGCAGATGAGACGAGGGGACATATGTTGTTGTCATCGTCGTCATAAGAGCAAACACTTCATTCAAAAAGCGCGCGACAAAAAAAGTTAAGCAAAAGCAACCATAAAAAAATGTAATAATGCTTCAGTCGGGCCTAATCAACAGCGGGATCCTCTGTTTATGAAAGTCTATATATAAGATTCGTAGGGCGGAAGTGGGCATGTCCGAAATTGTAAGCTCCATCTTCAAAAGAGTTTAAATGTTAAATTTGGTGACTCTAGTTCTAAATCTGTGGTACAGGTAAAGGTAAAAAAATACTACAAAAAACTGAGTCGGTCGTAACCGACTGCGTAATACTCTTTCACAGTATACAGTAGTTAGTTTGTTTGGAACAATGCGAATTTACATTTTTAATCGATTGTGGTTGTCCCAATTAGTATAAAAAACAACATAAAAACCGATTCTGAGGGGGTCAAATTTTTTGTCAAAAATCATGCAAAAATTGACAAAAATTTTGACATGTAAAGCTCCCGGATCCACAGCTCTCATATTTCAAACGCTCATAACTTTGTCAAAACTGAACCGATTTTCACGTCTGATGTCATTTTGCTCATGGTTTATCTTCTAGATTGATTCTGCATTTAAAATTTATGCATTAATGAAAATAAAATTTTTTTGAATATTTTGGGAATAAAGCATGTACCCCCCTTACTCATTTTTGAAAAAAATTTTTTTTTCAAAATTTAGAAATGCGAACTTACATTTTTAATCGATTGTGGTTGTCCCAATTAGTATAAAAAACAACATAAAAACCGATTCTGAGGGGGTCAAATTTTTTGTCAAAAATCATGCAAAAATTGACAAAATTTTGACATGTAAAGCTCCCGGATCCACAGCTCTCATATTTCAAACGCTCATAACTTTGTCAAAACTGAACCGATTTTCATGTTTGATGTCATTTTGCTCATGGTTTATCTTCTAGATTGATTCTGCATTTAAAATATATGCATTAATGAAAATAAATTTTTTTTTTCAAAATTTAGAAATGCGAATTTACGTCAATCTTTGAAGGAGGTCATCAGTAATCTACATACCAAATTTGGTGACTCTAGCTTTAATATTGAGGAAAATATTCACCTCTGCGATCATCATGTTATCGATTTGCCAGTCTCCCAATGGGCGTGGCACAAAAATCTTAACACTTTGCCTAAAGCGGGTATACCCGAGGATATATTCCAAAATACTCTTTTCACTTTGTGAACGAGTATAAAAAGAAACAGAGTTTATAGAGGCGGACGGACGGACAGCCCAATACCAATATTCACATATTCACTTTGTGAACAGAGTATAAAAACAAAAGTTATTTATGGCAAATGAACACCCTTACCCTTACCCCAAATTGCGTAAAATTAAATAGAAAGACAGAAAAAAAGAAACAGAAATAAACAAATTGTTCACAATAATGGGATTTTCTTAAGGGTTTCCGACTATTATACTAGTATATAATACATGAATGTTAAAACAAGCTCAATACACGAAAGGTGAACTTCTAATAGGTTGTTTTTAGGAATTATGTAATATAAATAATAAGAAACATGTTCGAAGCAAAATAAAACTCGTGATTGGTGAATTTTGCCAGATGAATGCCTTTGTAATGGGAGACCTAAGACGTATTACCTAGTTCTCTACCAATTAAGAAGAAAATACTAGTGTAAAGATTCTGCCTGGTATATAACATATAAACTTTATATTCCCAAATTCGTTCAGAATTTGTGACAAAGTTATAATACCCCTTGCATGTGAATGTTTCACAAAAACAAAGCAGAGCTGCCTTTCTTGCTCGAAACAGCACGACAAATTGTCTCGTGAAATACAAAAGAACGCAAGTATATAGCTGTTGCTGTTTATTTTGCTAACGCTTTGGTTTTACGCGCAACATTGAAAGAACCTTGAGACGCCAACACAATGAACAAGCCACATAGCGAATTAATAGTAAAGAAATTTAGCCACAAAGAAAGCCAAGTTCCAGTTTTTGTTTTCTTTGGGCAGCAGGTCCAGTAAAACTGGAACTCTTTAGTTATAGGATTCGATTGTTCGCAACCATCAAACTTTGTTGCGCACGTCAAACAGTTCCGCATGCATTTATTAAGTTTTAGTACGTTTTTTTATTGATAGGCAAATCGATCGCAGCCGGCTTCACATCGGGCATGCTTATGAGTTTTATGAGGTAGACAGAGCAACGATATTAAATTCGCTACACGCTCCATTTTCAGCGCTTCGCTGGGTAGTCGAACTTCCTCCTACAGAGAGTGACAGACCTCAGTTTGCCTTGCACATTTTTTTATTATTTTTATTATTATTTTTTTTTTTGCATGAATTTTGATGACTTGTGATGAGCATTGCTTTTATTGTTTTGTTTTAAATTTTTTCATTTTAAATGCGCTTAATGGGAAGAACAAATAAAAAGGTCAACGTGCAAAGAACTTTGTCACACAAAACATAAGCAGAATTATTTAAACTCAAGACGACTTTGGTATTGATAAAATTAAGTAATGACAAAACAATAACATGTTGTTTGTATAATATATACAAAAGTTACTTGTGGAATACGTTAATAACACATGTGTAATGTGTGAATTACTAAGATATTACAAGGAAGAACAGTATTTTTCCACCATAGTGATATTTTGTTCCTATGTTGGTACCATGTGAATGCTCAAAAGTTCCAAGTATGGTTAAGATTAATTAAATTTCACAGATATATTAAGTGCATAATGCATAGCTGACTCGGGTGTTGATTCTGCTCAAGGATATATACTTTATATAACCTCTACAAGGCTTTAAAATGTATTTAAAGAGAAGAGGGTCGACTTTTGCCGTAGTAAACTCGAATCAAAATATTATTTTGATATTTGTGCTAAACATTTGTTTAATGCGCTTGGGATTTAGAATTTAACTTGTACTTAACTTCAATTGAATCATTGTGCTGGGTATCTGAAAGTCAATCAGTCTCTAATGGATTATTCTTAATTGTTATAGTTTGAAATCACCAATACTACATAATCACATACTACACATATCCACATGGCGCCTATTCAAGTTTGGGGGCCAGCACGTTGGCACTTTATCAGCATCACGCTCTTAAGATTCCAACTAAACAGAGCGAACGAAACTGAGCGCTGCGGCTGCTGTCAACGTCAGCGTCAGCGTTGCGGCGCGTCGGCAGCGCTGATCGAGCCAAGTTGAGTTAAGCCGAGTCGAGCTGGAGCTGAACACTGAGCGTGGTGCTGTGTGGTGCTGAGTTGGATTGGTTTGTTCGCTGGTCGCTGTTTCTGTGTCTGCTTTCAGTTTCATTTGAGACGTCGTCGCGGCCGCAAGTGTTGGAAACAGCTCAACAATAGTAACAACAACACGCAACGTGTGTGTCTCAACTAAACGAACATAAACCAACAACGGCAACAAAAAATAACAAAAAAAAAAACATTTAAACGGGTTAATCAATATACCAGTACAACAAAAGCAACAGCACGTTGAATTTTGAGTTTTTTATGTGTCTGTTTTTTCGCCTGTCTGTACTTAAGACTGCACAAAGTGCAAGTGGTTGCTTTTTATTGTTATTGTTGCTTTGCATAAGCGATTTAATTCATAAACAATGCAAAGAAGTGTGCAAAAAGCATAAATAAAGTGCAATCGTTTTACATATTAAACAAATTCAATATATATATAAAATCCGGCCGCTAAACAAGTTCGTTGCCTAAGTCATTTGTTTGCCGCCGCGAGTTCCAACTATCCATACTTTCAAAAACTTAATTATTTATAATACTCGCAATTTATTGCTAATATATGCAATTTAAACCGTCCAGCTCGCCACGTCAACAAGAAGTCGCTTAAAAGGCAAGTGGGGTACAAGAAAATCAAGAAACAAAAGCCGAAACCAATAAAAGATAAACTTTAAAGAATTTTGTGCTTAAAATGCCAAATGTCAAATTAATGAAACCAAAATAAAAAGTATATAAATCACAGACAGAATAATACAAAGAAACAAAAATAAATGCAAATATAGGCAAACAAAACGAATCATTTACAAAATTACTGCGATTTCAATGTCAAGAAAAATCAACAATAAAACAGCAGCTGCTCGGCGGCGCGTGGGTTCCTCTGAAGGGTCCCAAGCGTCGACTTGACTAAAACTGCCACAAATTGAGTGAATTTGATTATTGCAATTGCAATTTGTGTTGTTTGCGTTTCAAAAACAAACGCAGCTTGGTAGAAAGCAAATAACAAGCATATATTTTGCGTGCGAAGTGATCGACAAGCGTTATACCCTGCAAACAGTTCGTAGTGGAGAAACGCCAAAAGAACCATCAGTGAAATTATGTTTGTTAGTTAGTGTTGAAACAATTAAGATGGGCTGCTATATACAATACTATTTTAAATATTAGATCCCAGTGGGCAGAAACCCGTTAAAAAGAAATGAGCATTAGCTATATTACTTAAGAAATTAATATTTAGTAATTATTTATATGTTTTAAATGCAAATAACTCCCAATTTATTACCATTTGAAATTTATGTTTCTCACGTGCGCTTTTATTATTAAGGTAAAATATAATTTTAAATAACTTCGATAATACATTTAGCATCAACATAAAATTTAAGTTGAACGATTTGAGCAATAAAATAAATTGAAGTTTTTTAAATAAAAGCACAACGCTAGCTAATACAGAGTTTTAAAGTATATTTCCTATAGCCACTTTCTTTGCTAAAATACACACGTACGACCCGTTGCTGGGCCGAGAGTTAGGGTATTTAAAAAACAACAAATGTGCGCAAAAAACGCAATTTGAATTTATAATTTTCGCAATTATTTTTTTTATTAATTTGTCGGGCCATAAAAAAAGCCTGGCAAGTGATATAAAAATCATCGCGCATTTCTCAAATGCTTACGCGCTATGTGAATTACATTTCGTCCCGCCCCTCGCCGGTCCGACCCGCCCTCAACCACCCACCTAGCTACAGGGAGCTCGAATAATTGCGCGTTTCTAATTTGTTTATAGAATTTTAAAAATATCAGCTGCCGTTGCTGATTGATGAACTGACACAGCCAGTTTTGTAATTTGCCGTTCTCTGTTGTCTTTCTTTAATTAAAAAATAAATTGCCTATAAATAATAATAAACAAATTACCGACTGAGCTCACACTTCACTTCAGTCCGGATCAGTTCGGTTTGTTGCGTTCACTGGCAGAATTAACAATCTCACGTCAGCTGCAATCGAAAAGTGAAATATTGGGTTCTCTCTGATTGATGTCAGAGTTAAGATCTTGATGATGTTGTTGATTAAAATAAGCAAGTCTCATTTCAACGATGGAAAGATTTGAAGGCTTTGCGGTCTTTTAGTGAAGGCACGTAAATATATTTGAATGTTTCTATTGTTTGTTTGGCAGCGTTGTGTTCTGATTACCGATAGTTGTGTTAAAGGTTGCTTATTTCTATAAATTAGCTCCTGTATACCCACACTCGTAAACTAATGTCAAAAAAGATGTTATTCACCGTCGAACTAGCTCTGGTTATCTAGTTATTTACAAAGTTATTGTTTCGCATTCAGATAAATTTCCTAAATAATTTTAAAAATGTTTTGTATAGCTATTTATATTATAATGAGTTCGGTGTGTGTTTAGAACATACTGTCAAAAAATTAAAATGCCATTAGGTTATTCCATGGTTTTTCTAATTCACTGCAAATTTTAATTTAATCAAATTATTTAAAACAATAAGATTTAATAATTGTGTAGAACCATTATAATCTAATATCTAAAATGTTAAAATGTTTAAAAACATAATTATACAAAGCATTGAATCTAAGTCGTTTATTGCATTACAAATAGCTATTGTTTATTCTGGGATAATCATATTTCCAAAGGTTACGGCTTAGAGAAACAAGTAAATATGAAAATGCGCGCGGCCAGTTGAAAATTAAGGTTACTTAAAAGCACTTTTTTAGTCTCATTTCTTGTAAAGATTTTGTGTTTAGTAATATAATTTAAATCGCTGAATGGCTATTTAAAAATTATATTAACAATTTGTAATAATATGGCAATAAACTCTAAACTATTATTTTTGTTGTGTGATCTATGCATAAACCGGTCCCAAAAGCCGTCACGTTACATTATTCTTTAAGCATTACTTTTCAATATAGATAAGTAGAAAAATGTCATAACACTTTAATTATCTATATGTAAGCGATGCAGAGTCAGCAAGACAGACACCTCATAAGCTGTAAATATGCAACGCAGTGTCAGAAAATGTATAATAATTTATTTTATATACTTCTGTGCTCATAGCATTGATTACAAGTGTCAAAGTGAGTTGCGTGACCGACAATTAGCAATGTGAGCAACTGATTTCACGCTTTAGAGAATCGTAAGGCTTAACTGAAAAACGACTTTTACGCAATCTATATTAACATATTTATATGAGTAGAAACATAACAGTCATTGCAGTCTCTTTAGCATCTGCCTCTACTACTGACTTTTTATGAACTTTACGTTGAGATATTATTTAAAACGTGCCTCGCAAGCTTCAATAAAATCCATTTGCATTGTAGATTTATGAATGAGAGCTGTGCAAATTCGATAAAAATCGATAAGCGGCTTATTGACAATCGAACGTGTCATTGCTGCAAGCTCGCATTTATCGCCAATTGAAAGCGGAACTGCAGTTAAGCTTGAATTCGTTTATAGGAATGTCAACTGCAAGTTCTCAATTCGAATGGGGGATTTGGTGTCATGGTAACAGCAGCGTCCAATTCTGCCTCTAAGTGGCGGCCTCTCTTCTATCAACGAACCGGCTTCACGAAATGCGCATTGACCTTGCAACGGCTGAAAAATGTACAAATCAATTTTCGAATTCAAAAAAACGCGTCGTGAGCAGCTGCCAAAAAGAAAAAAAATATATATCGAAAAACGAGAAAAACGAACGCAGAATATTTTAACTTAATTTATTTCCACATGTTCGCTGTGTTGTTGTTATTTACGCATATCAACAAAAAAAAAACAACGGCTCAACGTTTAAGTTTTTTGGATTTTTGTATATGCCGTGGATTTATTTATTATACACACATATATATATATATATTTTTTATTACTTTATTGTATTTTTTTGCATGTCGTTAATTAATGGCAACTGTTAGGATGAGTTGACCACGTTGCTGCACACATCACGAGACACACAACACACTGAAGAGCCAAGAAATCAATCATTCAATTTGATTTGTTGCTAATTTGTTATTCAAACAAGACGCTCTTCAACTCGAAACCAATAAACGCAAAATGCATTCATCAAAAAAAAACATAAATAAATAAAAATAAATATAAAGAAATACAAGAAGAAAATAAAGGTGTATCAGAAATTGTTGATTATATGACGCGCAATCCAAGTGCTAATTGCATTTAGTTAATTAAATGTTAAAAGTTGATCAAATTGAGTGAAACAGCATTGAAAATTGCGAAGGCATATTCACAACACGTAAGAAGGCTCACTCGTCAACTGTGCTCGATTAACAGATACCCTTTGAAACATTTCTATCAACCCTTTTATAGACATTGTTAATTCGAACTGCGCTTTTGTCTGCATAAGTTTGAGATAAAGATAAGCAAATGTTCCGAGTTAAGGAAAAATTTCCGAAAGCAATTGATATAGGTATTTAACATTTATGGATAGCAAGGTAAAAAACACCTATACAACTTTATTGTACCCTTTTTAATCAATTACAATGATTACAGGGTATAAAAACTAATAAAAACGCCAAGTTTAATCGGGCGCAAGCATCAGATTTGTTGAGTTATTAGTTTTTAGTGATGTTTTTATGGGACCTAATAAAAACATGTCTTCATAAAGTAGTTGTCAATGTTGTTGTTGCTGCTGCTGCATTTGTGCGTCTCACGCTTCAATCATTTGCTAATGTCAACGGCTCAAGCGCCGCCTGCTCTTCGTTTTCCTCAGCTGCAGCAGGTTTCGATAAAAAAAAAAACTAAAAAAAAACATGAAACAAAAATATACAGCCAAAAACCTTGACCATATCGTTGATTTGTTTGTATTTTTTTTTACAATCCATTTATACATGTTTCTAATGCGCTACTCAATTTATTGACGGGTTTTTTGGTTTCTTTGGCTGCTGTTTGATTTTTTTCTTTTTTTTTGTTGTGGCAAAGAAAACATTTCTCCAGTTTTAAAATTGCGTTTACACTGCATTTTATTTGTGTTTTTTTTGTTGTCTTTTTTATGTTTATATCGCATTGTTAATGTATTTTACGCTCGTTCGCTTTTAATATTTTACATTGACTCATGTTCATGAACATGACTTTTGAAAAATATTTCGCTTGGAGTTCATAAAGTTTCAAACTGAAGTGCGTGGTAAGCGGATTTTTTTTATTCGCTCCCCACATAACTAGCTTTTGATAGCACCAGCAAATAGTGAAATGATATTCTATTAAATACCTCACATTACGTGCAGAGTGGGTAATTTGAATGTCTTTGCGAATCTATTATATCTTTCTATAGTAGTATAACTTGGTGACTAACTATTTTATAATCTAATAATAATAATAATGGTTAGCATATTTTGTTTGATATATTTTAGATTTTATGTTCACATTTGAGAACTGTTTGCTACAAATAATGCTTTATATGCGTTTATATGTTCGTATGAAGGACTTCCCGTAAAACGTTTTAAACACATTCACAATGTCCCTCTACTATTATTATTATTTTATTATTTCAAGCTCTATAAATAGAGTACCATTAGCCTTGAGCATCACCATAATTTGCAATCTTCTAATCCCTTATCTTTTCTCTCTGTCGCTCTGTCGCTCTATCCCTCTCTCTAATTTGAACCGGCGAAAATTAACTTAAATACCAAACTTAAAATATAGACGGCAAAAATGTGTAATCTCTTTGTAGGGTCCATTATCGATAATTAATTTGAAAATGATTTTAATAACAGAATAATGCGATAATTGTAAACACATTTCACTTTTTCGCATTGCGAAAGTGTCGAAACTATGAAAACAACGGTAATTTACAAAATAAATAATAATAATAATGGCGCATAATTGCGTCAATTTAAAGAGCGGCAATCAATCAAGACTCGCATTTGCCAGCTTTCAAAAATGTTTGATTTATGACGTTTGTCGTTGTTGGTGTTGTTTTTCATTGCTTGCAGATTTTTGGATGCTGATAGAGTCGAGGGAGACGCCAAAAAGTAGAGTGAACTAAACAGCCGAATTCAGATCCCATTACAATGATACTGCGAACGAGTCTAAGCCTGCTGGGGCTGCTGCTGCTGGCGCTGCTGCAGGCCCAGGTTGCGGCCAAGGACGAGGACTACGGCGGAGATGGCGGGGACATCGCCAGTGGCGACATCTACGAGCCGGCGCAACAGGAGAGCGACTCCGAGGCGGATACACAACAGCGTCGCAACAGCATCGACACCGATGAGAGTCCGCTGCCCGCCCAATCGGTCAACGCACTGGAGTCCATGGAGCAGCTGGCCACAACAGACAAAGTGCCTGTGGCTGCAACGGAGACGCCAGTGCCCACAGCGGCAACAGCTGCTGCTGCTCCAACGGCGGAGTACGATGAGAATACAGCGGCTGAGGTCATGGAGGATGCACCCACACAGAAGCAGGAAACGAAAGTCGAGAAGCCTGCGAAGCCATCGCAGGAGTACTATTACGATGAGATGCAGGATGAGGAGCGGCACAGCGAGCAGACTGAACAAAAACAGCACAAGGAGCAGCAGGAGGAGATATCCACAGTCACCACCACCACAGTGCCCGAGTATGTGCGTAAGGCCAAAGCGGAAAGATTTCCCCAAGCGGACAGCGACTACGCTGAAGAGGACGTAATGGTGGAGCAGCAAACTCAGCCAATGGGCGAACCTAAGGCGCAGGAGGAGGAGGAGGAGATCATCTATCATGATGAGCCCGCACAGCCGCAGGCCCACATCCAGCAGCTGCCCACGCACACGAAGCCCAAGGCCTTCAAGCCGAGCTCTGATGAGTTCTACTATGATGAGCAGGTGGACGGCGTGGAGCATCGCACCACAAACACAATTCAGGGCACGACAACGACAACAACAGATGCACCGCTGCCAGTGCTCCAATCGCGTTTTGGTGGCTTTGTCGGATTCGGCGGTTGGCCCATGCCAACGCCCAACACTCCTCCAATCGTAACCCCAAGCTCAAGTTCATCCTCAACATCAAGCACGACTACGACGACGTCGACGTCGACGTCGACGACGACGACGACGACGACGCCTGCGCCACGCAAGCAATCGAAGCACATACATCTGGCTAAGCCGGAACTGCTGCCCGCCGATCAGCTGCGCAACTACATCAAGGATGTGTACATACGCATGCCGCTGGCGGTTATAGTGGATCCCTCGGCGGCATCACTGGACCAGGCCAAGCGGCTGTACATTGATGCGCTCCAGGACAAGAATATCAACATCAAAATTGTGCTCGTCACGCTTAATGCGTCTGGTAAGTAGTGCAAAAGACAAGTGAGAACGTCGCAGTCGGGTGTAACCGATAGCGCAATACTCGATCGCAGTGTAATCAATAGGCGTAGGCAAAATATAACTGAGTTTAGCCGACTCGAGGTCAGAGGTCCCTATCTCCGCCAATATATTTCGAATACACTCCGGTGTTCTTTAGGGCTCGAATTATTGTTAGGATTTACTGGAAAGATTTAAACCCACAACTAAATAATAGAAAGGTCATCAGAAACAATAAAATAGTAATATTTGTAATTGCCGATAATTGTAATGTAACGTAATCCAATACAGAATGTTATTTTAAAACGATTTTCGACTGGAGTATTCTAGGATAGAAATATGACAAGAGTGGAAGGGTATAAAAACGATCGACAAGGACAGTACATACAAATTCGAAGAAAGCACCCTGAATAGCGATATCATCGATACCATCGCCTTTTTGCCAACTTTTAACCCAATTGATACCTTACAGGTGTGCCATCGGCCTTTAGCTTCAACAACACGCGCGAGTTCATTGCTGGCTTGAACAGCACGAAGGAGCACGAGGGCGGCGATGCGTTCGTGGGCGTGCTGCAGGCCGCGGAGTTGGTGCCGTACGACAGCGCCATATTCATCTCAACGGCTGCGATATCGCCGCACACCGAAATGGTCCAGGATGCGGCCATAACGCTACTCAAGAAGCGAATACGCGTGAGTAAAAAGAGCTTTGAAAGCACATTAGAGCTGCAAGTGAGCTTACTTGAATTGTCTGCATTGATTAAAGCTCACTTAAAGCTCTTCACTTGATTAAAAAAGAGAGAGAGAGAATTTGAAAATCATTTCTGACCAATTGTGCATTTTTTGTAACCTGCTCTCTTTTTGCAGCTGTTTATGCTGTGGTACGGCGAGCGCTCCGCCAGCGAGAATGAAACCGAAGAGGCTGTGGGCGGCATACTCGGCGAGGTGGCCATACGCTCCGGCGGCGAAATCATACACATTGTGAGCACAGAGCACGGACAGCACATAGCGGGCAATACGGTAAAGAGCAAAACGATCGTACTCGTAATTAGTGTAATTAAAAATGCCTGATGGAGCTCAGGCAGCAGCTAGCCTGCTGCTAAGTGTTGAAATTGAAAGTGGCGACAACAGCAACAAAAGCAACAACAACAGCAGCAGCAGCAACAAGTGTTGCCCAAGCAACCAAGTGAGACGCAAATAGCGGCTTGGATTACCTTTCAGGCAGGTGCTCAAGAGCACGACGCGACTAGTTGTTGTTGTTGGTGCTGTTGTAGCTGCTTGTTGTTGATGATGTTGCATCTTTGTGCAAAACTAGGTTATGGAAAGAAAAGTGAAGGGCAAATTTGTTTATAGAAAGGAAACTAGACATTCCAAACGCCAAGCATAACAACAACAGCAACAACGACTAAATGGTTAAAACCCCTTCTCAAATCTCAAATCTCTAATTGCAGCTAACGCTCGTTTCGGATGCGTACCAGGGTGCCCAGGAGCTGGAGCTGCCCGTGGACACGACGCTGTCCAGCTTGCATGTACGCATCGATGCCAACATGCGACGTGCCACACTGGCAACGCCCAATGGTGGTTAGTTCAACCGTTAACCCACACATCATACAAATTGCTATTTCACTCTTTTAGTACTAACCAAGTAGTTTGGAGATGAAGCGGCAGCAGTAAAGCAGGGTTGTACTTAATACTATGTAGTAGTGTTGTATAAGTTCAGTGTGTACGGGTTCAACAATAAGGGATCTTCAATTTTGTGGCACATACCCGTTATATGTATGGCCGCGCTTAGGCTAGCCTCGATTTAAGTTGTTTTGTAGCTAACTATAAAAATACTATATATCATATACCATATACTGGTATATATATGTTAATTAAACTCATGCTCACGCTCTCTTTCTATCTCTAACTAAAGCCAGTGTTGTAAAATGTCTCAAGAGTCAACTGTTCTTATTTATATGTGCTTAGCTTTAAGTTCTTTACTAACTCACCAGTCCGCCAACTACCCTATCCCAACTAATATTTTTCATGTATATAGTCAAAAAAGAGACCCAAAAATAACTCCTCCAACGCTTTCCTTAACCAAAACGCTAGCTTAACGCTAAACACTTAACATTAACTTGTAGTACAAAAGAATTTTTCAAGTATATATATATATTTATATATATACAGATACAGATATATGTTTATGTTTACAAATTAAAAGTAATAAATGTCTAGCTTTAAGAGTCTACAATAAAAACAAGAACAACAACAACAACAGCATTAAATTGACACACAAATAATAACGCAAATAACTGCAGATAATACCCTCGGCGTACTTTTAACTTTGGTTCCCAAACAATTCTCAGCATATGTTTAATTTAGACCTTGCACTTGTCGTCCTTTGCATATGTTTTTGTCCTGCGCGTAAGTATACCAAATAATCGTATTATTCGTTTTGCACTTTCTCACTTTTCGCTAAAACAACTTTCAACTATGCAGCACAAATTGTAAATGTTTTCTAACCACAAGGTACATCTATACTTATAAGTCATTGTTATTAAATTGGTATCGAATTAAATAGCCCTACAATCGCATTAATCACACAGCAACGTCTATGTCCACGTAGTCGTGGGCAAAGTCCACACTCTCCCCATATATATAAATAGAATACACAAATGCAGCCAGACAAATAGGCAATTATGACTCAAAAATTGGCGAGTAATCTAACTCAGCACAGATTCAAATGTGAATGACGGCTTATCGCAACAGCCGATATTGCTTATTATTCAAAAAAACAAAAAAATTTCGTTATTTGGTAAAGGTCGAACACATTATTGATAAGGAAAAATGCGTTTAGCCAAAAGTGCCCGTGTAGGAGAAATCATTATATTATATACAATATTTTTTTAATTTGATTACATATACATATATATTGCGTAAACTGTGAGTTTTCGAAAACGTGAGCTAATTAATAAGAAAAAACCCATCCTTGTTTTTATCCATATTGAGAAAAAACAAGTTTTTACGCTTAAATTCTACGCTAATATTTCCAAAACAAATTTTAAAATAATGACTAATATTACAAAGCTTAATAATAAAAGGGAATAGTTTTCTTACAACAAGTTTCTGTTTCTGAAAATTATAAACTGAAATAACTATCAATTGTTAATCGCCTTAACTTATATTTCATTAAGATAAACTGAGTCGAATATATATGTAATACTCGAAAGGTTTCTTAGAAGCGAGCTGTGCTTCTTATTCAATTGCAAATTCCTTTTTTTGCTGTTTATTTAGCACATATATTTTATTTGCACTGTTTACTAATCATGAATATGTCGTGAACTTTTGTCATAAACACAGTTATCGAAGAGCTTGCGGAAGTTGTTTCGTAGTCTGCATAACAGAGAGAGACAGAGAGCGAAGCAATGAAAGTCCGCACTCCCACTCCCTAACATACACATGCACACACTCGTAAATACACACACATACACATTACAGGCAACGCTGCCGCCGTTTATTTTTTGAACAAATCAATTGAAGTTGCCTTCGTTTTGCCTGCCGCAACATGTAAACTATTGCAACGCGCACTTTATAAACCAATTCGTTAACGATGAGGACGCATAATTTTTCAGGAATATGTTATTTATGCAAATACACACATTAACACAATCTGTTTTTCAATATTTTAAAAGTATTGCCAAAAATTCAATCATTAACACCACAAATGCATACACACACAAGTCGGGCAGCATGCATTTGGTTTGTCCACTGCCATGGCCAAGTTCAAAAGTGGCCTGAACAAATCGACTGCGACTGTTGATGATGCACACAATTAAAATTTATATTACGCCGCGGACTATGTCAGCGGGCTAGAGAGCAGTGTGGCGACATTTAACGCAGCTTGAGTAACACTTTGGCATTGTCTAATTGTTTAATTATTTTGTTTGATTCTTACAATGGGTACCAAACGGTTTTATGTTAAGTATTCTGCAGAAGACTTTTCCTTTCACAACACAACTACAACAACAGAGCTCCAACAACAGAGCAGCTGCTGCTGCAGCAGAGTTGCCAACGTGTAAATTGTTGCTAATGCTTAATGTTAAATAACTGATGGAAATTATATTAGCTTGCGCAAATGGGTAACTGTCGCATTGGTTGAATGTGCCGTCTTACATTTGAGTTGCGCACTTTATTTAATTTATCATTTTATTGTGCACTATGTGTGGCAACAGTCTGGCAACGCTCAACACACAAACAGCTGTGCACGCGTGCACAGCGAATGGCAAAATCACCTGTTAACTTGTTTATGTGTGCATTTGATTTCATTTTCCCTTAGACATCAACCTAAAGAAACTGGTCAAATTCAAGTCAACCTACAACGACACACGAAATGCCAGCAGCGACGAACTGGACGCCTACGTACCGCTCAACAAGCTGCGCAAGGCGACAATCCTCAAGCTGCAACTGACGCCGCAATCGCCCAACGCCACATACAATGTTTTTATACGCGCCGAACGCAAAGCTGATGTTTTTCTGGGTGAGTGTTAAGTGTTGTTGTTTTTTTTTGACGAAACGAATCAATTAGAAAAATTAAAACGCAACTTGGCGAGCGCGCTTTGCGCATACAACTGAAACAGGAAAGAGGCGCACAATTAAGATGCGTTGTTTGTTTGGCTCACAAAACACAAAAACAAGACCAGCTAACCGGTGCGCCGGGGTGATAAGAGGCCCGCCTGGCTGATAACCGTATCAACCTTGAGCGTCATCTCCGCGACAACAGCCGACAACAACAACAAGCACGTGTTCAGTTTGAATTTGACAATTCGTGTCTCTCTCTCTCTGTTATCACTTTCAGGGGATATCATTAAGCGCATCGATAGCTACTATTCACATGGACACAAGGAGCACCCGTCGGCTTCCCTGGGGCGTCCCGCCAAGCTCAAGTTTCCTGAGTCTCAGGAGAAACAGGAGAACGAAGTCGATTCGCCGAAAAGCGAGGTGGAAACCTTTTCGGAAACGGAGCTGGTGCAGCCAGCCACCAGTGTCAATCAAACGCAATTTGCGGCCGCCACGGGTGAGCCGCAACGCGCCAGCCTGAATGCCATGTTGCTGCAACGCTGCGGCACCAAACTGGAGCTGAACACACAGTCGCAGCTGCTGGTGACGGCGGGCCAATTGGCCACGCTGCTGTTCGAGGTGACGAATATGCGCACGGAGCGCGTCTACCAGACCGTCCAGGTGACGGACGAGCGCCGCTATCTCGTCCAGCTCAGTCCAGCAAGGTGAGTTTGCCGGGCAATCCCATTTGTGATTAGTCAAATTTTAATTTGAATTCTTGCAGCTTCTATCTGCGCGGTCGGGAAACGAGCACGGTCCGTCTGACCGTGCTGGTGCCGGTTGGCACAGCGCCGGGCACCACCGATCGCATCACGTTCACCAGCTATGGACGCGAGACGGCCACGTTGGCGCTCAGCCTGAAGGTCGTGTCCAGCATTGATGCACAGGTGCGTCTTGAGTGCCCCAAAAATGCCGAAAACATTGCTAACACGCTGTTACTTTTAGGATATTACGGGTCCGAATCTATCGTGGGAGTTTGGCAATCGCTGCGATTACGTGGCCAGCGATGGTCAGAGCTGTGGCGATCGCTTCTGGACGCTGGATATCACCGCCCAGGACTGGCAGTCGGGCATGCTGCGTCTGCAGACAACGCCCGCGGAGGGTCTGTTCTATCGCAACTACTACACGGCGGGCACCACCGAGCCCCTGAAGGCCACCTACATGGCGTCCTGCTGCGAGCCCAAGGTGGCCATAACCGCCTACGATGCGGCGGGCAATCAGCGCAGCGTCAACATTGATGTGCGGGACGTGCTGCTGACGGAGGCGGCCATTGCGGCCATTTGCCTGGGCGCCATTCTGTTGCTGCTGCTGATTGCGCTGCTCATCTGGAGCATTGTCTGGTGTTGCAAGCGGCGCAAGGTGTCGCTGGAGCTGCCCACCTATCGCTCCCACTCGACGCGGAGCATGGAGTAGCTTAAGAGAGAGATTGTGCCAATAAGAATAGCAACCATAAGCATTGTCCCCCAATAAAAATACCTCGAAACTGTTAACGCTTATCAAGAAAATATAAAATTAGCCCATTCGATGCTCTCCCTCCCCGCGCTCCGTCTCTCTCTCTCTCTCTCTCTGTCTATCCCTGACACACTTACCGCGCTTGAGAATACCCGCGATGAGCGCGTTCGTCGGCTGCGGCGGCGGGGCGTGCACCACGGGCGGCGCAGCGGGCAGCAGCAGCGGCTTGTTGGGAAAGTCCTCGTAGCTGAGGCCCGTCACGGAGGCGCTGAGCAGCGGATTTTGCACGATTCGAGCTGCGTTCGCTTTGTTGTTGACGCGCGACGACACGTCACCTTTGGAGCGTTCGGACATGTTAGCGAGCGCGTTTCGCAGCGCGCACTGTTCAGATCAGGCGTAGCGTGTTGGGCAATGCGGCCGTTTGCCGTACAGCAATAATAAGGTTTTCTAGCGCACAGTTGGGCGGACAAGTTGAAAAAACAAGGCAATCAAAAATTTACTTGCAACGCGCACAGTACCATTACCAGGGCTGCGGTAAAAACATTCAGATCGTTAAGTGTGGAGCTCTTTCGTTAAGTTTCGCGCAACGTATACGTGGGAATGTCAAGCTTTTGGTTGGCGGCTCCTTCAAATGGCTTTATTTACTGCAAATTTATGTTTGACATGAATAATTTATCACACAAAAATAAGGAAAAATATGGACTATCTGCCAGCAATGCCTTCATTCATTTGTCACAATGTTCTCGTCAAATCGCTTGTTCTGAATGCTGTTATGGCACTGTTAAAGAACTGTTGAAACTGGTTGCACACATCGACAGCGGAAAGTTTTTAGTTATAAAAATAGTTCTAACATAAAACAAGTGTACGACAAGCTTTTAGAATTACGCTGCAAATATTTTCAGGGAATCTGATCAACTGCTGGCAAGTGTGTTTGTACGTAATTGGTTATTAATTAATGCGAATATCGCCAGACGCAAACATACATACCTGCACATATCTTTGCACCTGTTGCATATGTAAACAATATGTACGCAAACATATACTCAATTTGTAATGTAATTGCCATTTGTTTGTGTGTGTGTAAAGTACGGCTTATCTACATATATGTACATATGTAACCGGTGTACGGTAACAGAATAATAACTAATAATACGTTGAAGTATGTGTGTACGTATTAAAATCATTTGCCTATTTGAAGGAGGGGCTGGTTCAGTAAAAATTGTGATAGGCTAACAAATATCACAAGTCATAGATTAGCCGACAAATACTGTCGTAAAAAGGTCAAATTCAATAACGTTGTGAAATTCGAACATAACTGTGAAGTGAATTAACAACTTAATTGAGTATAAACGAAAAAAGGTTTTGTTTAGTGCGTAGTAGCTTAAATAACGCTGATTTTTATCACATAATGTTTAGAAGAGTTTTTTTGAGCAAGAAAGAGAAGATGCCGAAGATTAAAGTGAAATGGAAGATGTGCGCTTTACAGTTATGAGAATTGAGGATACCCTAACAATTATTAAAATTTTAATAATTAGAATTTTATTTAGTTTTTAAGGGAACCTCTTAGGTAATTAGTTTAGGTGTACAAAGACTTTATTGGAGACAAAAATGAGCGTTTTTTTTGTTACCAAAGACAGCAATATAAATAATAATCAACCAGAAACAACTTGTGTGTCTTTAGTTAAAGAATAGTTTTAAAACCTTTCTGTATTATTGCTATTAAATTGTTGCCTGACATTTTATTGACAAGAGGTTATAAAAGTACCCTCTGCAAAGGGCATTAAGATAAACAGTTAAGTGCATAGCATTCAAGCTTATCGGAGAGTCTCTCCCTGGCTCTCGCACTCTCTCTCTCGCTCCCTCTCGCCTTCACTGATAGCACGCCCCTAGATGGTTTTTCATATTTAACTAACACACACACCTGGCGGCCGGTTCATTCGCCAGCCTTTACAGAAACGAGCAACATGTCGTCGGGCAAACTCATCCGCTGGGGCATCGCGTCCGCTGGCAAGATTAGCGAGGACTTTGTCATTGCGCTGAGCACGCTGCCGGCTAGCGACCACAAGGTGGTGGCTGTGGCGGCACGTGCCCAGGAGCGTGCCGCAGAGTTTGCCAAGAAGCACGCGATACCCAACGCCTACGGCAGCTACGAGGAGCTGGCCAAGAGCAAGGATGTGGGTAGGTAGCCGGGTCGGTTGTCGTCTGGCGTACATAATTTAACGGCTCTCCCAACCAGATGTGGTCTATATTGGCGTGCTGAATCCGCAGCATTACGAGGTCTCGCTGCTGATGCTGAAGAATGGCAAGCATGTGCTCTGCGAGAAGCCACTGGCCATGAACCGGAAGCAGGTGCAGGGCATCTTGGCCGCTGCCAAGGCGAACAAGCGCTTCTTCATGGAGGCCGTCTGGTCGCGCTTCTTTCCCTCGTACCAGCATGTGCGCCAGCTGATCCAGACCGGCGCCCTGGGCGAGGTCAAAGATGTGGAGGTCAACTTCGGTTTTCCACTGGCCGCCGTCGATCGTCTGCAGTAAGTCGGGCTGGTCAACCGGTCAACTGGATGCTGGCAACTTGGCAACTAACGTGCTCCTTTGCAGGAAACGCGAGCTGGGCGGCGGCGTCGTTTACGATCTGGGCATTTACACCATTCAGGTGTCGCAGTGGGCCTTCCAGGAGCCACCCCAGAAGATCGAATCCAGCGGCCAGACCAATGCCGAGGGCATCGACGATGATGTGAGTGCCACGCTCACCTACAGCGGCGGACGTACCGCACGCATGCGGATATCTTCGCGCGAGAAGCTGGAGAACAAGGCCATCATCAAGGGCACCAAAGGACAAGTAACGGTAAGTGCCATGACTCGGCACAAAACATTGATAACTGCTCACGCAGCCGGCAAGTGATCGAAGCTCGAGTGCTCGATTCGCTTTATCTTCCACATGCTCCATTTCATATCTGACGATGCTTGTTTCCCAGTTGATTGACTTCTGGACGCCCAACAAGCTGATCGACGTCGATGGCAAGGAGAAGGAGTGGCTGCCGCCGAAGGGCAAGCACGCGACCAACTACGCCAACTCCGAGGGCATGCGCTACGAGGCGGAGGCAGTGCGTCAATCCATTCTCGCCGGCGAGCTGGAGAACAAGAACGTCTCCTATGCGGACAGTTTGCTGTTTGCCGAGATCGAGGATACGATTCGAACACAGATCGGCGTGCTTAATAAATATGATGAGGAATAAATAACTAACTCCTTATGTTTATATTATAACTATTAAATTGTTAACAAAAAATTAACTATTAAAATTCGTACATTTCCCAATCAACTTCTGGCTAGATCATGAATGAATTGTAAAGGCCTTATCTTATCTTATCAGAAGTCTCGCCGTCTGTGAATCGTAGGCACTCCGAATCATAATATTCAAGAGTATTATTGGGTGATAATGGGGCGTATTTCTTTTTTACACCGTTGAAAAAGCTTTGACTTTGCTCAGGTCAAGCTATAAATAGCTAGGTATGTATATATACAAATCAATCGCCACTCTAAGCACGACTACAGCTTGGCAATATGTATATTTGTACGAATAAGCGATATACATATAGTATATATATTTTGTATACAATCAAAATCTAGTGAATTGTGAGTCATCCGGACTTGTAGCCTAAATTCAGGCAATTGAAAATTGAAAAACGCGAATAGAGGTTCGAATCCTGAGCCTGATCTAGTGTATGTGTATAATATCTTAGAAAATAATATTTATGTTAATATTTTTGCATTTTGGCTAAGGTTTGTCATCTAGATTCTGTTTTTAAAAAATGTGCATAATTAAAAATAAAACGTTATTGCATTTTTCAGTTAAAATATCATTATGAGTATTTTTTTCAAAATTTAGAATTAATTTATATTTTCAATCGATTTTTGTTTGTTACAAATAGTAGCAGATTTTCAAGTTTGCTTAATTTTAGTCATGTTTTGTCCTCTAATTAATTCAGCATTTGAACGAGTATTGCACTGTCGGCTACACCCGACTGCAACGTTCTTACTTTTAATTATTATTATTTATTTTACGTATATTTCATTTCCATGTCATTCAAAAATTTATTTAAAAAATTAACTTAACGTAACCAATATTTTGGCAGTTGAACACATTTTTAAAATTTCAAAACTATATCAGATATATATAATATGGCTGTTAATAAAGTCAATTTATGAGTAGCTAACAGAATCGTAAGGTATCAGTTATATTTGTATACATATAATATAGTTTTAACGATATTTTTAAATTTGTGACCAGAATTAAATGCCTGAGAAATAATGGGTTTATTTTGAATTCGGACTCAAAGATGCCTTAAAAATTTTAACTATTTAACCAACTGAACGAAACTGCAAAATGATAACGAAATTTAACTCGAATTGAACACAATTATGGATTGGTGTTTGGTGTGGCAATCCCGTTGCGCTCCATCCACCTGCGCAGCAGATCCCCCTTACGGTATTCGCGATAGCCAGGTTGCTGCCGTTGTCGCAGCAACTGCTGCTGCTGCTGCTGTTGTCGCAGCAACTGCTGCTGCTGCCGCTGCTGCTGCTGCAACTGCTGCTGTTGTTGCAGCAACAGCTGCTGTTGCTGCTGCAGCTCTGCAGTTGCAGTGCGTGCTCCGTCCCAGAACTGTTGCGGCGCCGGCATCGCCTCCTGCCGCGCTCGAATGTTGTCCGGCTGCCGATTCTGATCATAGACGCAGTGCATCAAGTTGGCTGTGCTTGGTGGCTGCAGCAAGTCGGGCTGCTGATTGCCACTGGCGGCAGCCAAGCGCTGCACTTGCAGCCGCGACGGCAACACCAAATTGTTGTTGGAGCGCCGCATGCCACGCTGTTCCCGGCCGTACTCATATGCGGCCAAAGGACGT
The DNA here is from genome assembly GCA_035043565.1 of Drosophila robusta. Lineage (NCBI taxonomy): Eukaryota > Metazoa > Arthropoda > Insecta > Diptera > Drosophilidae > Drosophila > Drosophila robusta. The sequence goes on along the minus strand of JAWNMW010000583.1, from coordinate 635,242 downwards.
TGCCAGCTGTTCGGCCGGGCCATATTCCCGGCATTCAGCGGCATCGCGTAGTAGCGGCTCCAGACCTGCTGGTCCGGGGCCGGCGGGCGATTGATCGGCGACAAGCGCAGCGAGTCCAGCGACAGCGGCGAATTGTTGTCGTTGTTGTTGTTGTTGTTGCTGGTGTGTTGCTGGCCCAGCGGGTGCAGCTGTGGGCCAACGGACGTGTTGTTGCTGTCTGCGGTGGCATTGGGCGTCTCGTCGTCGCAGTCGCACAGCCGATGGAAGCTGTCGCCGACGGACACCTGGAGCAGTTGATTCGCTTCTCTGGTGTACAACAGCAGCAATGTCACCGCACTGCCCAGCAGGACGAAGGTGGCGCCATCGATGGACTCGAACAGCAGCGCGGAGCCACTGGCATAGACGCTCCATAGAACGATCATCACGGTGAACCGCGACACCTTCAGTCGGTCAATCAGGTTGCAAATGAAGCTCAGCGCCAGCATGCCGTACGGATAGATGCTGCTGTAGCAGCTGGCGAATGTGGCCTGCGCTGGGCTCATGCCCGCCGAGTAGACGATCAGTTTGCCCAAGGCGTTCGCGAACATCATCAGCTTGGCCGTGCACGGATGTGCCGCCAGCAGCCTGCCGGCGTAGTGCAGCAGCGCGTGGAGCACGGCACAGATCAAGTACAGCGGCGACGAGAGCAGCACGCCCAGCGTGCCACCGAACTGTGCGCGTGGCGCCGCCGACAGGCCGTACACCAGGCAGCCCAAATTCAGGACGGTGAGCAGCTTCATCAGCCGCTGGAAGCGCGCCAGGCGGCGCTGTTCCCGGGCGCGTTCGAGGCGCTTGAAGAGCGGCTTCTTCAGCAGCGCGGCGCCCTTCAGGATGCAATTGAGCAGCTTGGAGCCCAGCACCAACTTCTTCTCTCGTGCAGCACCCGGTTGAGATGAAACTCACAGTTGGCGCACAGGCGAAACTTCTGCTCGAGCTCCGCCTGGTACACCTTGAGCTCCTCGTCGAAGCGCGACTCGTGCCGCGGCTCAAACTGCGCCAGCTCCTCAATCTTCAAGCGCTGCGCCTCGTTGCACTGCTCGCACAGCCCGTTGTCCACCGGCGGCGGCTGGGCCGCCAGAACCTCGGCATAGTGGACATTCGCACAGAGGACGCCGCCGTGAAGGGCATCCGGTTCCGCATCCGACAAAATGTCGCGATTGTAGTCGCCGTCCGCGTTGAAGCCGTTGTACTGCTCGCAGCGGGGACAGGTCCAACTGTTGCGCTCCGGGTAGGGCACGCGCGTGTCTCCGTTGCAGAACCAGCAGTTTACCGCTATGTCGAAGCGTGCGCGCACCTTTATGCACAGCTTGTAGGCCAGCAGCGAGGCCCCGAAGACGAGCGTGAAAATTGGCATCGTTTTGGCGGCCAGCATCAACACGAAAAGTCCCATAACTGTTGTTGTTGTTGTTTTTGTTGTTGTTGCGACTGTTGCTTTCTTACAATTGTAAAATATGTTATTTGACTATTTCGAAATGTGACTAATTATGCAAAAAGTGTCAAAGTATGGCGTCTAGATCTCTATCTACTTGTAGGATAAATGTGGGAAGGCTCAGGACTGGGGCATTTCAATCCCCGTGCATTCATATAATATAGTTCATAGACACACGTGTACAAACGCACGCCGCACTTTACTCTGCGTCTGCGCTCGGCGACCACAATGCGTAATAAATTCGTGAATAACTTCTTAACTAAGAGCATGATTTCAATGAAATGAAAGCAGATCCCTGATCTTCTTTACGAGAATATAATAAACTAAATTTGGTGGATCCAGCTCTTATAGCAAGTAAAAAATACAGGATAATTTAATAAAACAATAACAGCGGTGGCAAACATGGAAATGTTTTGTTCGAGTCGACTCAAAGGTCATATTTACTTTATTGTTTATATAAAATAAATATATATAAATATATAAAATATAATATATATAAAAATATAAATATAAATATCAAAATAGTATATCAAATAAAATACAAGAAATATTTTAATCTAAAATAATTATTTATTTAAATTTGCAACACATTTTAATATAAAATTGGGATAGGTCGCGGTCCGCGCAAGAAAACGTAAATATTCGTTTTTCGGCAGCAAAGCCAATGCAATGCCGAATTACACATACACACATAAGTTGATATACACACACACATATATATACAAATGGCAATCGGCAAGCCGAAGAGAGCGCACTCTATTTTTAGAATTTTAGGCTCTTGAAGTTGTGAGAGCGCAAGGCCACTGAATTCGTCTTCGTTCTCGATTTTGTGAAAATTGAGCTGCTTTATAGCATTTTTTTTGTTTTTATCTCTCTCTCTCTCTCGGCGTTACTCATTTTAGTAATTATTTTGTCTTTGCTAGGGCCATCGAGACCGCAGTGCCTTTAATAATAACAATATTAAATAATTTCAATTACAAGGTGTTCATACTTTATTTACTTTCTTTTTCGAAGTTGATTGTTCGTCTCAGGATCTAGATGTATCTTAATATATTTATTTTCATTTTACATATATTTTTTTAAATTTTCCAATTTGTATTTTACCTGCAGATCTGCAGATTGGCTGATGTCATCTATAGCGCCCACAATTGCACACTGACGCAAACCTGTTTGACCCCATGCCCTTTTCTGGACGAAAGCACTGCCCCGTCATATCGGGCAGCTAACTTCGATTCGTGTGCTCTCCGAATCAGTCATAATTTCGAATGCGCCAAGTTAAGATGAATCTATTTGTGAACGCAATGTTGTTGCAGCTGCTGGCTGCGCTGTTCTTGCCACCCACTGAGGGGGCTGTGGCGCGGGGCATTTTCATGGATCCCGCGCATCCAGGCAAGTGCTTTGTTAAACCCAATCTCATATTGAATCCGCGCCAGTCGGCCAAATATCCCGATATGGAATGTGCGCGCATTATTTGTGAAGAGAATAGCATAGCGCAGATTCACACGTGAGTTTTAATGCGAATTTTTCTAAAGAACTTAAGCTTATATTCATTTCGGTTTTCATTTGATAGCTGCGGTATTGTGGTCCCGCCACCTGGTTGCAAGATGAATGGACCCAAATTCCCCGATGCGGATTATCCCAAGTGCTGTGAACGCACAATTGTTTGCGACAATTTAGACTGCGAACCGGCTGCTTATGAACAGAATCAGCTTGAACCCGGAACCTCCATTAGTTTCAAATTTTAAACCGAACCCTAAACTAAATTGGAACAAGTGAGAACGCTTTAGTTGTACGTAACTGGCTACGTGATACTCGTTTCCAGTACACAGAAGTTATTATTGTTATTTTGGAAATATTAATTTTAATGTTGTTTTTTATATTAATAGTGACAACCGCAATCGATTAAAAATGCAAATTTGCATTTCTCAATTTTGAAATTTTTTTCGAAAATGAGTATTTGGGAATAGGGAATTCATGACATTTTATCAAAAGTGCAAAAAAAATTTATTTTCAATAATGAATATATTTTAAATGCAGAATCAATCTAGAAGATAAACCATGAACAAAATGACATCAAACCTGAAAATCGGTTTAGTTTTGACAAAGTTATGGACGTTTGAAATATGGGAGCTATGGATCCGAGAGCTTTACATGTCAAAATGTTTGTCAATTTTTGCATGATTTTTGACAAAAAATTTGACCCCCTCAGAATCGGTTTTAATGCTGTTTTTTATGCTAATTGTGACCACCACAATCGATTAAAAATTGAAATTCCGGATTCTAAATTTTGAAAAAAAAATTTTTTCCAAAATGAGTAAGGGGGGGGTACATGCTTTTTTCCCAAAAAATTGAAAAAAAATTATTTTAAATAATGCATATATTTTAAATGCAGAATCAATCTAGAAGATAAGCCATGAACAAAATGCCATCAGACGTGAAAATCGGTTCAGTTTTGACAAAGTTATGGACGTTTGAAATGTGGGACCTATTGATCCGGGAGCTTTACATGTCAAAATTTTGTCAATTTTTGCATGATTTTTGACAAAAAATTTGACCCCCTCAGAATCGGTTTTAATGTTGTTTTTTATACTAATTGTGACCACCACAATCGATTAAAAATAGAAATTCCGGATTCTAAATTTTGAAAAAAAATTTTTTCCAAAATGAGTAAGGGGGTACATGCTTTTTCCCCCAAAATATTCAAAAAAATTTGTTTTCAATAATGCATACATTTTAAATGCAGAATCAGTCTACAAGATAAACTATGAATAAAATGGCATCAAACGTGAAAATCGGTTCAGTTTTGACAAAGTTATGGACGTTTGAAATATGGGAGCTATGGATCCGGGAGCTTTACATGTCAAAATTGTTGTTAATTTTTGCATGATTTTGAAAAATTTGGCCACCTCAGAATCGGTTTTAATGTTGTTATTATGCTCGTTCACAGAGTGAAAAGTGTATATTGTATTTGTGCAATGTCCGTCTTGCTGTCCCTCCGTACGCCCATGTGTCCGTATGAACGCAATTTTGTTCGCCGCTATTGAAGCTGGAGACTTGAAACTTGGAATATGTTTTCGTGTATACCCGCGTCAGACAAAGTCTTAAGATTTTTGTACCACGCCCACTGGGAGGCTTGCAAATCGATAACATAACGATCGCAAATCGACAAAAGATGAATATTTCTCACAATATTAAAGCTATAGACACCAAATTTGGTATTGGTGAGCCCCTTCAAAAATTGCGTACTTAATTAGTACTCACCCTCTTTACGTAATGATAGTAAAACGGTTTAATAATAATGATAAGAATAATGATTATAGAATAATGTGAAAGGACAGTATAATATTATGTCGAATTGACATTTTGTTGAAGTGGCTTTCGAGCAACAAAAGAACTTATCTCTGAATATAATTGAAACTTGGGGAGATATAGGTATATATGTTTATTGTATAGCTCTGAGAACCAGCAGCCCGTGTTGTGCTCTGTTATCAGCAGGCAGTGCAATAATGTAATAAATGCAGTGAATGCAGATCTTGGGGTCTGATAAGCCCGTCCACTTGGAGCACTTGGCGCAGTGAGCGCCAGATCCGCTCGGACAGTTATGCCAACAGTTTCGATTGGACAACACGGAAAATGCAGGGCCAGAGTCTAAATTGGGGCATTGCAGCAGCGGGAAAGATTACCCAAGACTTTGTCACCGCGCTGGGCACCATTGCGAACAACCGCCACGCGGTGCAGGCCGTGGCGGATGTGGAGGGTGCCCGGGCCGAGGAGTTCGCGCAGCGCAATCAGATACCACGCCACTACGATGGCTTCGAGGCGCTCGCCCTGGACCAGGACGTGGATGTGGTCTATGTGGGCACGCTCAATCCCTTTCACTATGCCGTCGTGCGTCTCATGCTGTCCCGCGGCAAGCACGTGCTCTGCGAGACGCCGCTGTGCTTGGGCCTGCCGCAGGCACGTGAGCTCTACGCGCTGGCCGAGCAGCGCGGTCTTTTCCTCATGGAAGGTGAGTGCTCAGGTGCGGGAGGATTAGTGAACTGATCTGTTAAGGCGCCGATATGTTTGCAGGCATGTGGAGCCGCTTCTTTCCCAGCTACGATCGACTGCGCGAGCTGCTGCTCGGCGACTCCATTGGCGAGGTGCGGCTGGTCAGGCTGCAGCATGGCTTCCGTTTGGCCAATGTGGAGAGGATTGCCAGCCGGTCGCTGGGCGGCTCGATTACCCTGGACATTGGCATCTACGCCCTGCAGCTGGGCCAGTTCGTCTTTGGCACGGCGCCGGTGAAGATCATACCCAGCGGCACCCAGCTAAATGCCGATCGCGTCGATGTGCAGACCGAATTCACGCTGGACTACGGCGACAATCGTCGGCTAACGGCGCTCGTTACGGGTCTGGAAAATCTGGAGAACGACGCGACCATCGTGGGCACCAAAGGCGAGATTAAGGTAAGCTTATCGCACATGCTGGTGACCCCAGCGCACCCCGAGCTCGCTGAACATCCCGATTATCAGCGAATTCCGCCATTCAAGCTCTCCAACTACTGGTGCTGCACTCAACTGACGCGCTCCAACAGTGCGCCGGAATCTTGGCCACTGCCCCGGGCCAAGTTCGATTTCCACTACACGAACTCGTGCGGCCTGCGCTACGAGGCCGAGGAGGTGCGCAAGTGCATCGAGAAGCGTCTGCTGGAGAGTCCCAAGTACACGCACGCCGCCAGCCTGGAGCTGATTGCCATTTCGGATCAGATACGCCGGCAAATTGGCGTCACCTACGACGATGTGCTCGGCAGGCAATTGTAGCGGGATCGTGGTTAAGATATATTTTTGTATGTAGCTATAGAATCTGATGATACCTAATAATAAATTAGATAACGAAGTGACCTCGATGACATCAAAATACTTTGTCTAGAAAACTCTGTTTGTGCAAATTCCGTCCGCCTGTTCCTATGATCGCCTTTGAAGCCAAAAACTTGAAATATATATATATATATATATACATATATATATATTGCTCGTGTATATTAAGGAATCGGTTTACAGAAAAAAACATATGTATAGATAAGGAAATTCTTTGGAGATTTTTCTAACAATTGAAAACATGATTATATACCAAATATAATATGATTGAGGAATTTCTTAAAACATGAATCCGAACCAGTTTTAAATTGTTTTAAGAATCGCTTTTAAGCAATTAAAATTGATAATTAAACTGTAAACTGTTTATATAGTAGCTCCACAATTGAGCCATGGTTAATCCAACAAAAATTCCGAGGGCGAATGAGGAGAGAAAATTCAAATATTTATATTTTGTATTCAATATTTATTTAAATAATTGCAATTACTTTTTACTCTTGTTTAACCCATTTTAGGGTTTCTTTTTTTTCTTGCTTTGTTTTGCTTCTCTTTTATAGTTGTTATTAATTTGCATATACATAAATATTACTAATTCATGTGTAATGTATATTTGTTTGTTGTTGTTACTGCTGCTGCCGTTGGATCATTAAGGCTAATCTGCTGTCAAAATCGGGAACTTAAGAACTAAGTGAATACTTAAGAAAGCTTGCGGCACAAACAACGGAAAATTGTTGAAAAACAATTTAAAAATAAAAACCAAAGACGAGACAAAAAAAATTACGATTTTGCAATTGAAAATGCAAATGCAATACATAATAAATTAATAAAGCGAATTCATTTACACTTTATAAAGTTAAAAAAAATTTCAATTTAATTAAGAGTTATAATTGATTTTGTTTTTACAAGAATTGTTCAAGGCTCAGCTGGATTAAATTCGTTGAAACAACGCTAGACGAGATTGGGAATTAGCGGGTGATTCTCTTGTGTGGAATATATAATTACAAAGTTAATGTCTTAACTGTTCTTGTTGTGTGTTAATTGCAGAAAAAAAATAGCATTATTCAAGTTCCAAACATAAGCAACGAAGTGACTAAATTACATTGTGTACTTAAGACTAATTAGAATCGCAACAATTAAAACTGATTTATACAAGGCGCAACAGGCATTATCCATAAATGCACCAACTGTAATGCACTTGGCTGCCCGCCGCTACTAAAGAAGAGTACGTCAGAGACGAGGAAGGGGGTAGTCGGCACGGGCCGGTGCCAGGCCCGAAAACAAACGTTAAATCCTAGACACGCATTTTGATTCCGACGCTGCCACTTAAACATAATTAAGTCTTCTGCTGTGTAAAATTGCTATAAAAACTATCCCAAAGTCGCTTCAGTTGTTGCTGCTGCCCGCTAAGGACGCGGCGAGGCTGGCGCTGCCATCCAGTGGCTGCCGTGGCTGCGGCGTTGTGGGCACGGCCAGCAGCTGTTTGTGCTGTTGCTGCTGCTGCTCCACGACGGCCACAATGGGCGTGGGATTGATAAGCGGCGGTGGCAGCTGCTCAAAGGTCAGGCAGCTGCGCTGCGCCAGCTCCACAATGGGCGGCGTGTCAATTGAATCGATGGTGGTGCTGGTGGTGCTGGTGTTTGTGGTGCCACTGCTGCTGGTGTTATTGACGCCGCCGCCGCCGCCGCTGCTGCTGCTGCTGTGCACAGCGGCATAGCTCTCAGAGACTGCCACCAGAGCGGCGGTGGTATTACGATTGTGCTGCAACAGATCGTTGATCTGCGAGAGGCGCGACGAACTGCCAATGGGCGCATTCAGGCTGATAAAGTCGACCGGGCCGCTGCCGGCGAGACGCGCCAGGCCGGTGGCGCAACTGCTGGCCGTTATGGATATGCTGCTGTTGGTGGTCATCGAGGCGGCGGTGGTTTCTAACGCATTCGCCAGCTGATATTGCGTGGCATTCGAGGCGGTGGTGGTCGCGTTCCCGAACGGCGGCACAGACGGCACCGCACACGAGCTATACGCGCCGGGTGACGCAATGCCGCCGGACACGGCCGTCGTCTGCTGATAGGCGGTGTAGGAGTTGAGCTGCAAGTGGAAAGGAAACGCAAATTAAATTAAGTCACATGTTGGTCTCTAGCGGCTATATTTGTTTAAGACTCTAACATAACCTTATCCCTTGTACTTTTGCATTCCAATTGCAAAAATACCGTGCACTGAGCTTACTCAAGAAAAAACAAAATTATCTGAGGCGGATGTACTATTTGATTATATAAGAGTGCCCTGAGACGAGTCAAGAAATGAAAATTATCTGCGACGAGTACACACATATTTAAGAAGTGGAATACAGAGATACTAGAAGAAAAATGTGTTTTTAATCTGCACTCAGAGATTCTGTGATTTAAACTGCAATTTCAATCTTCGTTTCTCGGGCTTATGCTAAATAATCTTTCATCGTTAATCAACTGTCGAACAATCCTTGTTGCTGTCTTCCTACGCTGTCTTTATACCTATTGAAAACTAAAGCCCCTCAGAACTCTCTTTTCAAGTAAAATCATTACTTTCAGTATATCTTCGGGAAACCAATCTCAGTTGTGAGTAAGGGCATATGTTGCCGAAGGGGCAGTGGGTCAATGATTTTCTATCTCTACGTCCTTACTCTCCTCTTCTTCCTCTTTATTAGTAACTATTCTGTTGCTGTTCCTCTTCGACTTAGGAATAGTTTTACATTTATTATGTATAGTTTGCACCATTAATGCTTTTCTAAGAAGCTGTAGGTTCTAACGTCACGGCCAACAATTAACTTTGAATAGGGGCAAACCCCATCGTGACGTTAATATTATTAGACATTTTCGCAATTTCTTTAGGCATTTAGCGTATGAATACTTTATTCCGATGTATTATTTACTTTTGTTGGCACTCACTATGTCCATTATATAATTAATAATAATCATAAGAATTTTCTAGAAGCATAGCGATTATTTCTATAAATTTGAATAAAGGAATTGATGAAGGAATAGGCCAAGTCGCTAGAAATTCCGACAAGGCTTATCAGACGCTCTGCGCCTTATAAATTCCAATAAATTTACAATAGATATAATTTGAAGCTATTCAAATAATTGAACTGAATGCAGTTAAATAAGGTATAACAAATTAATTTCATCAATTCTTGAATATGGATTTTGTACCAGGTATCCCCAAAACAAAGTTTATCAGGATATAATTGAATCTCAACAAAAACAATTTCTGGAATCCTATGTTTTAGCTAATAAATCTTCCCACTCTCTATGATCTTAGAATATTGCTTGGTGTAATCTTACACAAGCTATTTAATGAGGAACATCAGTTAATCCCTTAAATTAGTTTTGCAGTTCCGAGCAGAAATACTAGGAATATAACTGGCCCGATCGGGTGCTCCCACTGGAATCTAAGCTGACTCTTCGATTTAAATGCAGTCTTGTGGCGGGCTCCGAAATACACTTACCTGGGCGCTGCCATAGCTGAGGGTCTGGTGAAAGGTGGGCGTTAGGAGCTCACCGTAGGAGGGCGTGGCATTGCTACCGCTGGCAAAGAGGCCCGCGTCCAGATTGTCCAGCTGCGGATAGCCGGCGGCATAGCTGGCCTGCTGAGCCGCGCTGCTGCTGTTCGCCGTGGAGGCCGGCGACGCGGACGACTGCGGCGTCTGCTGCTGCTGATAGTAGCTGGCGCTCGTCTCGGGCGTGTACGCTGGCGAGGCATAGCCGGAGCTGTAGTTGGACTGCGGCTGCATGAAGAAGCAGTGCGAGGCGTTGGCAGCGGCGGCAACAGCTGCGGATGAGACGACGCCAGGGCTGCTGACGCCGCCAGAGGCGCCGCTGCCGTAGACCAGGCCGTTGCTGCTGCTGCTCGTTGCCGGCGGACCCTGGCTCTGGCGCTGCTCCATGTCCAGGCGCATCACGGTGTGTATGTAGTGGGTGCGCACGCGCGTCGGATTGAACTCGACGCGGCCGACGGTGTTGCCGCAGGCCTCGCGCGTACAGCCGCAGGGGAACATGGCGCGGTCCACTTGGCACTTGATGCCCGCCTGGCTGCAGGCGCACGTCTCCGGGTCGCAGAATTCGCGGCACGAACAGCCGCACACCTCGCGCGAGTTGCGTATGTCCCGGCAGTCGAGCTTCTCGCTGGCATCGATCTTGCGCACGCCGGCGGCTTTCAGCAGCGCACGCCGCTGCTTCGGCGTCACCGGCTGCAGGAAGCCATTGGAGCCATCGTCGGCATCGGAGCCGCTGCCCTCGCTCAGGTAATCCTCCTCGGACTCCTCGCTGTCATCGCTGCTGGAGCCACGCGCCTGCAGCTGCTGCTGCTGTTCCTGATTTTGGCTGCGATGCGCCCGCCTCAGCTCCGCCGCATGCTCCGCCAGCGTCATAGTCTTGAACGCAATGTGCCTGGCGCCCATGCCCAGCGTGCAGCCGCCGGCGGTGGGCACACAGCCGAAGCCCTGCTGCCGCGGAAAATAGTAGACCTTAACGCTATCAAAGTTAATACAACGCTTCGGGCGCTTCTGGGTGCTCTGCGAGCAGCAGCTGGCGCTGCTGGCCATGTCCGGCGCCAAGGCCAGCTCGATGGCATCGTCCTCCAGACGCCGCTTCAGATTGGAGCGCAGCGGCTTCTGCGGGCTCGTAGCTAATGTTGTTGTTGTTGTTGTTGCAGTTGTTGTTGTTGTGTTGTGTCGATCATTTTCGCCGCCCAGTCCGGAATCGGAGCCACCATCGCTGCGCAGCTCCTCCTCTTTGGTTTTCGTGGGCGGTTTGGCTGCCGTCACCGTTGCACTGCTGCCGCCTGGAACGGCCACAGCGACGCTGCTGGTCGTGGCCTCCGGTGCTGAGGTGTCCAGCTTGAGCCACAGCAGATCACCGCTGTTGTCCGCCTCCTCCTCATCCAGCTCCTCCTCGTCCTCGTTGTCCTCGTCGCGTGCCAGCGGCTGCGTGAATTCGTCTATCGCCAGCGGATCCTCGGAGATGTTGTCCGAGGCCAGCGATGAATTGAGCTCACTGTCGCTCAGCACAATAATCTCATTGTTGGGAAAATTGCTCAGCTCCAGAAACTGTTCGTCCAGCTCATCGTCCTCCTCGTCGGCCAGTGTCACCGGCTCGTCCGCAAAGTCCGCCAGCTCATCGTCCAGCTGCAGCTGCAGCGGCAGCACAATTTTCGACTTGGCCGCATGCACCTTGGTGGCATCGATGATGGAGGTCTTAATCTGACGCTCAATGTCGTCATCATCCAGCTGTTGGCCCGGCTCCTCCTGCTCCAGGGACTGCAGGTGCAACTGCTGCTCCAGCACCAGCTCTTCCGTCTGTTCCAGCCGCCTTGTGACGCCGCTCCCGTCGGCGCCAGTGCAGCTGGCGGGCCCGTCCTCATTGGCATCGTTTATGGTATTGGTGCTGCCAAACATCGTCCCGTTGCCAGCATTTTTCTGTATGTACGTGAAAATCTTCTTGATCGGACGGAACATGCTTCTCATGACCGCCCCAAGAGGCTCACCCAGCTGCAGTTTAGTTCTTCAACCTCCCAGTCAAAAGCGACTGCTGCGTTTGTTCCATCTGCGAAGTGTCGTGAAGAGAATGAGAGAGAAAGGGAGAGTCAGATTGTGTGCACAGCTTTTTAACAGATTTATAGGGTTATTAAAAGCTCTTTCCTAAGGAGACTTGAAGCTGCGAGATATATATCGATTTTATCGAACGTTGCCAACAAATTTTAACACTTTCTCTGACGCGGGTATATGCGGGTATAAATATGTTCCAAATTGCAAGTACCTAGGACCTATTTTACATTTATTTTAAGCTTAGACTGTAAACAGAGTAATACGCAGCTATTATTTTAAGTTTTTCTACGTTTTACTCTCTTGCACGAGATTGTAACGTGGCATCTGTATATAAAATTCTAAGCGAAACAAAACTATTTGCTGTATATTCTCTAACTTCTCGAAAATCAGTTCTCACAACCAAAAAGCAAATATAGTCGTTGGTAGGTTACAAAAATCTTCAGAAAGTCGGTTTTATCGATTCCTTCGACGTTCGAATAAAAATGCTTAAAGCATAGAAGGTAAAGTTTGCTACTCTACAAAACCTGGTACTCTACAAAATCTGGTAAATGCGTCCTTAATCTATCTTTCTCTATCTTCTATCCTATAATATGCTCCAAAGCAAAATGGTTATCTATTGTGTCATTATAATTCCCTTTTTGTTTAGTTGTCAGACAGCTCTATAGCTTTACCCAACTAAGACTATCTTTCATCTTCCGACATCCTTTACATATATGAAATCGGCTTTAAATTCTAGGCTAGTATGTGGCTGTAGTGTTCTTCTTTAAACGAAGGCTATAGCAGCCGATTTAGGCAGACACAGCGGGCGACAACTCAGAATATTCTAGTTGCACGGAGTGGTCTAGGAAAAGCTGTGTCTCCAAGCATTCATGCTGCAGGGCCACACTTCCAATTTAAAGTTAACGAACAGAAGCCCTTTTCTTGCATGGTAAATTAAGGTTTTCAAAAATAGAATTTGCTTGCAAAGCACTATTGTAATTGTGTGCAAAGCGAAGCTTTCTTTTCAGTGGGCTGATCACTGATCAGTTGGCACACTTTTCTTCAGTTATCCCAGCTGTTTAACATTTTATGACTCGAGTCTACCAAGTATACGGCTTTTTCTCCGCTTAAAACGCTGTGTATTGGATTCGGGAAAATTCCGGTGCAGGTATGTGAATGTATGTGTGCTGAGGACACGCCTACGCAACCAGGTGGGCGGGCGGACAGACGGGCAGGCAGGCGCCACGTGCAAAAGAACCCAGGATTAGTGTCGTTAATGCGTATGAAAAATGCTGTTTTACCTAATAAACATATACATATGCACATATATGCAACAGCTTGTAGCTAATAAAATTGATTGAAATCGAAAAAAAAAATTAATTGTTAAAACTAATTAAACTTAAGCAAAATCAATAATTTGCGCACCTTTGGTCCATTAATTAATTACGGCGTACTTTGATTTCGCTTGTCCGGGACACTTGATGCGAATTTCCGAACTCCTTTTTCGAATTTGCGTTGCAGCTGCGAAAACGGCGACGAAACGGGGAGACCACAGCGTCTGTGTGTGTGTGAGTGCGAGAGCGAAGGAGGCGCAGCACAGATCAGAAATGTCAATGCTTGTGTATGTGTGTGCGCGCAGAGAGTTCTCAACAGGATGCACTTAATAGTTTATTAGGCGGGGCAACTCACATTAATTATGTTTACACGTTTATTGGGCCGAATATTTCTTCCGTTTGGCGTTAATTATTTAATCAAATCCTGCGTTTTTTGGATTTTTGATTGACGTTTTCACTTCTCGCCTCGCAATGTTATTACCATTTACTGACATTCGCAAAATACTTAATGTAGGTATTTCAATGTGGCCAAAAATCCAAAAATACCGAAAATACCAAGTTAGGCCAAAAATTTGCGCACAGTGACGTAGTTCGCCGATGTTAACATAAAGTAGAAGAGCACTGCCTTGACGCCACGTAAAGTCGGATAATGCACCTCTTATCGATAGCTAATCGATATTAATAGTGACTTTAATATATTATAATTATTTATACATCTGTAGTTAAATATCCTAGCCTGACATGTTTTAATTCCTTTATTGTTTTAGTACAGTTAAAATGTAAGAGATTAATCTAGGTGATACTCAAAAATCAAAACTCAACTTAAATGTTCTCAACAAACAGCAAAAACAATTAAACTGCTGAGCGCGTAATGTTTTGGGGGTATTTGTATTTTTTTCCAGTACATTTAAATATATGTAAAAACTGTTTTTTATTTTGTATTTATTGTATTTTCGGCTAACTTCAAGAGTTAAACAGCCTCCGATTTTAGCATCATTTTGGGATATAAGTGAATATAATCCTTTATTATTAAAGTTATGAAAACTGTTACTGTGTGAAAGCTATTTTGCAAAACATGTTATTTTTGATTTATTTTTATTTTTTAATTTATATTCCTTGTTTCATGCAGTAGAGGTGACATTAATTGATACTTTTACAGGAATTGATTTCTTGCATCTGAAATCACGACCACTAAACATCGACAAAGCATCGATAAGCATTACTGCAGTGTCTATCGATACGCCGATTACCCGATGTTTTCTTACATCACTAATAAAAATTGTAAGTGGATTTACGTTTAGCAATAATCAAGGCAATATTTCCAAGAAAACAAAGTGGTAAAAACAATATAATTTGCGAATTGCGCTCTTAATCGAAGCGGCAACTGAAATAGTGCAATTCACGTCTGACAACGCAAACAACGCCTCGAAAATAAAAAAACAAGAGCAGCAACTGCTGAGAGTCGGGGCCGAGTCAGTCGCTGTCTATCTCTGTCTGCGTCCGTTTGTGTCAAAGTTTCCGTGGCTGTGCTACGTTCGAAAACGCAAATAAGAAATCGTAAATCACAAACACTAACAAAGAGTGAGTCGGAGCTGGGAAGTGTTCAAAAAACAACAGCTGCAAGCACAATGCGTAACATTAAGTGAGAGCAAACGCTGAGACAAGTGCATGCAAAAAGGGCGCTGTTGTTTTCCCATTAATTAAGAAAGTTGTGTAAAATTTTTCATGTCCACCATTACAATCGTCATCGATAGCAGAGAGAAAGAGAGCGCGAGTGGCAATCAATTCGCCCCACAAAACACACGCACACATACAAATACCGCTGCTCGGCGAGAATTTGAGAGGAGTGAGCGAGCACGATAGCTGGCCCTCAAATTGGGTGCGTTGCATGCGAAAGCGTGTGTGCAAGCAGGACAGTACTAGTTCTCTTGTATTAGTTATAGCGCTCAACTGCAGCGCACAGTGGCAACGAATAGCGCAATAAATGTGCGTTTGTTTTCCCATGATAACCGAAGGGCAATATACACACATGTGAATAATACAATTACAGGTGTGCGGCGGGAGTGAGAGCCCAGTCTAGTAATCAGTAATTGGCAAAGCTTTGCAGCTCTCAGCCTGTCTAGCTGATTCTTTGTTCTTTCATTTTTTTGCGTCTTAAAATGTGGAGCTCTTGCTGCGAATGTGTACGTGTGTGTGTGTGTGTGTACGGATTTATCTACAATCGTCGCTTATCGTCACGCCAGCTTCAACGCCCCCGCTTCTCGACGCCTCCCTCTGATATCACCGTCACCTTTCGCTAATGTAAACAAAATCGCATATTTAATTCTCTTTGTGTATGTATCCACCTTTTATGCGCTTTTATTTCGCTGACGCTGCTGAAATGCGCCAAAAATCTGTCGACGTGTTTCAGATCAAGACCCAACTTTAGAGTCCATTTATAGGAGAATTTTTCACATTATGTTTGTATTATTTTATTTTAATAATATTTCAAATATGCAATATTTCTATACGTCTTGTATTACACTTGTTGATAATTTGCTGACACTATGCTAGTTAAGTTGGTAGGTACACCTTGGAACACATTGTGTGCCAAAGTGAACAGAGTATGTTTGAACATTCATCGTTTCATCTAAATTTCTATTTGATAACAGCAGAAAATATTAAATATTTGTTACAAAATCGTTTCTATGTCAATGGCTTCGGTTGTATGTATGGTGTGCGTATTTTACTCTCTCCACCCTTTGCCACTTGTTCTCTTTGTGTGAATGCATGTATGTGTGCGTGTGTGCTTTCTGTGTGAATGACGCATCGTCAGCTGTTCAAGTGTGTTGCCTACGGTAATTTCCTGACTGGTCGCTGTACTGTTGTTTTATATTTTATTGAATTTTCCTCCAAGTGGGGTCGCCCGCCGCTTTATTTTTTTGCCCGATTGCGGTGTTCGTTATATTTATTTAATATATATTATATATAATATATATAGATATATTATTTTGCTTTGGTACGATCGAAATTCATTTACTTCGCCTTTCAGCAATGTTTAACACAATTAAGAGGCCAGCTGTTGGAATTTATTTAACATAATATTTGCCAAAGCATTTATCAATATTGTTCATTTAATTTACAATAATTGACTTTTAAAATCATGTGATCTTTTGATTAATTCCAACTCGGAGCAAACTTTAGCAGCTGTGTGAGACAAAAAACGACTCGAATAATGCGCCTGTTATAAATGCAACGACGTCATGGCAATAGAGACAATAAAAAACATGAAATATGAAAATAAGTGAAGTGAAATTTTGTACTTTGTGTCAAAGAGAGAGAAAGAGAGGGGGAGTAAAAAAATGTGACACTCAAACAGACTTTTGCCATGAGTGTGTGTGAAAGTCGTGCTTGACAACTTGATTCGTTTATTTGTGTGTGTGTGTTTGAGAGTGTATTTGTTTGTGCACTTTGCTCCAAAGCGCCAAAAACCTCAAACGAGTCTCTGAACGACAGCAAACAATAGATAACGGAAAATGTTAGTGCAGCAAGTTTTTACAACTATTTGTTTCCGCCGCCGTTGTCGTCGAAGTTGTCGCTTGCTTAATTTAATAATACAGCAATAACAATATGCATGAATGCACCATTCACTTTCTCTACACTGCTTCTTCCTGCCTACCACCCAGCTGTATAATTCATTTTGCATTGATTTTTATTACCCTCTGCTGTCGCAAAGTCTGTTACCCGCACCCGCAGCTGTCGCTTTACAAGTAGATCGTGCGTCCGCTTTTAGCTCGTTCTCACTAGCGCGAGATCCGTGCTTTCAGCTCTCTTTTGTAAACTGCTCTCTGGTAACTCTGACAAGAGATTTCTCTGTACAGTTTAAGATCGTGCTGGTATTAGAATGTAAATGTTAATGTATTTTACGCCGACGTTAACACGTACATATGTCACAAAGCGACTAATCGTATTTAAAACGTTAAATTCCTGGTGAAAAAGATCTTCTACGTATTTGTTGCTCACTTCAAGGCATACTTTCTATGATTCATGCAACATAATTTGATAAACCTACTCTCTTTATCACTGCAAAACGGCATTCCATTTTATTTAGTTGGTGAAATAAGAGAGAGCGGAATAATGTTATCAAACATTTATGTGGATCCAATCAACATTAAATATGTGAGAGTTATTTGCATTTCAGTGATGTATCAAAATCATTGTGTCTACATTCTGTATTTTATGGCTCTGTTGGCCAACAATTTATCTGAGTTTTATATTCGTTTTGTAGTAGCTGAAGCGGCGAAATTGTTGACTAATATATATAATGCGAGTAAAGTAGATAAGATAGACGTTCGACTGATAACAATTTACATTTGTCTGAGTTTGCCTTGTGCTTACAGACTGCGGGCACTATAAGAAAAAATGTAACCAGATGAGCAAACCCGTAAAACCCCTTTTTGTGTTGTTGTTTGCTAACGAGGGGCACACATCTACACGCGCGCACACACACACTCATGAGACGAAAACAATAATTGCGCCTAAACATTTCTAAGGTTTCGTATTTTTGTTGCGCGTGTTTGAAGTATTTTTAGTTTTTCTCCTGTTCGCTGTTTGCCGATGTTGTTGTTGTGATTAGTGCAATTTGCAATTAACTGTGTTAGTGTGTGTGTGTGTGTGTGTGTGTGTGTGTGTGTGTGTGTGTGTGTGTGTGGGTGTGCGTTTGTATATATGTTTGACGCTAACACGCAAGCATTGCTTCTCCACACATTCTTGACATTGAACTTTGTCGCGCAATTAGCATATACATACATATATGTATATAAATATATGTTCATAAGCACGATATATAATATATATTATATACATGCTCATGAATGCAGTTATATGTATATTTGTTCTACTATTTTATGGCCGATAAGATTTCGGCCTTGTCTCGGCCTTGCTAAAGAGTGTTAACTGGTTGGTTGTAAACTATTTGTAAATGTATTTTTACTTGGGGGCTTTTTTAAGTAATATTTTGTAAATTATATAGTTTTATTGTCGGCGTCTGCGATCCTAAGATGGATTCATTATTATTATATATAAAGTTATAGTTAAAACTAATAACCTAACATACATTTAGCATGGCGTCCGAGGCCTTAAGATAAAAGATGGGTTTATTTTTCACCCTATTGCATTATTTGTATGTAAGGATTTCATACTATACAAGCCGCAAAGATAAGAACAAATTAAGTGCGTTTTTAATGATTATTTATATAGGTATGGGTATCGATATAGGTTTTACAATAGCACGTACTTTGTAGAATTTTTCTGAAATTTCAGTATTCGATGAAAGATGTGCTTTATATTATTTTATATAAGTAGTGGATATATTTTTAGGGTCATGACCCAATTAACAAGTTTGGCCAGGATATTTCGAAAAACAATATTGTCAGTCATACACAAAGTAATTTTAGGCGACCGACTGTTCCCTTTAATTGTTTAACAATTGTTTAACAAACACAGAGGTCATTGGTATCACGTTTCGCTATATGGCTAAGGTTTCAATTTCATGCTTTCTTGTGCACTCGTATTTCGGCAGTTTTAATGGGGCGTTTCTGCTACACACTCTCGCCTCGCAGAGTATTCAGAGGTTCTCGGTCGCCGATAATGCGAGAAGTTGTGCGTGTACGATATGTTTAATTAATTTCGATTAGCGCTGATGCAAACAAAGGCGCCACGCGGCCAATGACGCTGAAAGCGATTTTTTATTATCAGCAGCCGGAAAATACAAATAATACATATTAATTTTATATATTTCTGTTTTGTAGAATTAACATACAAACGCGCCGACAGACAGAGAGAGAGAGAGAAAGAGAGAAAAAAAGAGAGACACAATTCTGGAAAGAAAAGAGAATAGTTTTTGGCCGTCCGCAATTCATAAACAAATCTTACATCTTAAGCGTAATTAGAGCAGCTGCAACAAAAACAACCACACAAAAATGGCAACAACACCACGCAGCGGGGGGTCCGGCTCTGGAGCCGCACAACGCCCCAACGGCACCTCGCAGAATAAAAGCTGCCAATTCAAATTGGTGCTACTTGGCGAATCGGCGGTGGGCAAATCGTCGCTGGTGCTGCGCTTTGTCAAGGGCCAATTCCATGAATATCAGGAGAGCACGATAGGTGCGGCCTTCCTGACACAAACCATTTGTATAGAGGATACGGTGGTGAAGTTCGAGATCTGGGATACAGCCGGTCAGGAGCGGTAAGTGAAGAAATCAGGTGTGATCTTTAAGTTTACCATTTACATGGTAATCGTAATGTTAATGTTACCATTAATGTTAATACTAATATAACTGCTTTAAAATGTTTAGCTAAAATAAAGATACTATTTTCATCACTTGATTTATTTCTTTTACAGGTATCACAGCTTAGCTCCTATGTACTATAGAGGTGCGCAGGCCGCCATTATTGTCTATGACATACAGAATCAGGACAGTTTTCAGCGTGCAAAAACCTGGGTCAAGGAACTGCATAAACAAGTAAGTAAAGAATGTATATCCTTTCACATGAAGTTCTTTCATTATCTCGGCGTTCTCCCGTCAATGCCAATCCCAAGTGGATAAGAATGGACCAGAATGGACTCATAAATGCAATTCGCCTTGTTTTGCGTGTTTCGTTTTGTTTATATTCAATTAAAGCATTGATTCGAGCATTGAACTTATTCATCATTTCCGGCAATTTTACGCCTCATTGCATTCATGCGAAGTGGTGACCACTGCAAGGTTTTTTAAAGGCTAAAGTCCATTTCATGTGATATATTTATTCACAATTACAATTTTATTGAGAGTTTTAGAAGTGAAGTAATTGATCTTGAGCTAAAATAAAAAAGAAAAAGATGTGAATGCCACATACAAATCTGCAAATATTTGATGTGGGCATATGTGATTCATTTTAGATTGTTTTTGGTTTTTAGTGATAGTGATTTCATTATTATGGCTGTAAGCCCAAAAATAACCTTCGGAGGCTTGGTTCACGGTGCAAACCAAAATCTTGCCTTTATGTTCGGTTTGGGAACCAGGTTTTTCACCTTATTGAACCCAGTTTTTCTGTCCAAAATCCCATAAACGCCGTTTCTGAGCTAAGAGAATATAAATGTTGCGCGTTGAACTTATCCGAAGTATTGAAATTAAACCCAATCATTTTTGAAACAAAATTTATTTCTATTTATTTCACTATACCTTTTATTCAATTACGTTAAATATGATTTCCGTTTATTTTTGTAGGCCTCACCGAACATTGTCATTGCGTTGGCTGGGAATAAGGCGGATTTGTCAAACATTCGCGTTGTGGAGTTTGATGAAGCGAAGCAATATGCAGAGGAAAATGGATTGTTGTTCATGGAAACGTCTGCGAAGACGGGCATGAATGTCAATGATATCTTCTTGGCAATCGGTAAGTGAAAAACTGATCATCAAGAGCGATAGCAACATTATAAAAACCTTGTTTTATCTTCAATTATAGCCAAGAAACTACCGAAGAACGACAACAACCAAGGATCTGTTATAAAGCCAAATGGAAACGAACCAACTCAAACGACGAACAACTGCTGCAAGTGATGTCCCTTTGTAGGTGTGTGTGCGCCCATCAGCGAAATTAATTGGATCGTAGAGAAATTGATTTTTTAAATTGGTTGCTTTTTGTCATTGCAGAAAATGAAATTTCCAACGAGAGATTTGAAAAGTTTATGCTGATAATTATAAATAAAAAATTATTTAAAATTTAAAACTAAAGCCGGCTCATAGGGGCAAACAATTTAATTTTCATAATTGATGATGATGAAAAACAAAACATAATTATAATATTAATTATAAATTAAATTAAATGGAAAACAAAAGAAAACCAACAAACAAAACGTAAAGCAAAAAGTTAGTTTAAATAAAATCACATAGCCCTGTTAAAGTCAAGTGAAATTGTATGAAAAGAAACAAAAAGCTCTCCTTACATATTTCTATCTCTGGTCCCATAGTTTATAGCCGTCACTTAGAGAGCTCGTTCTTCAATTACATCTCAATCAGATGCGAAACTTTCAAATAACGTATTATAAATAATAGAAGTAAACTTAATGAAAGCGGATATAATATTTTCGAGAGTTCACGTCGTGTCGTAGAAATGTTTAAAATTTCATTGTATAAAAAAACGAGAGTAAAACATTAAACGAACACATAGGAAACAAGCTAAGGATGTTTGTAAAGCTTATATTTCATAAAAAAAGGTGTCGAAGCCAGAGAAATTCCAGTTGCAGTTGTTCTCAGCAGCGTTCTAAAGCAAAAAATAAATAAATAAATAATATAATAATGAAGATAAACCGAAGATCAGTTCAGTTTAATTCAGTTCAGATCAGATCAGCAGCTGAAGATTCGTGCGTCCTCGATCTGTGGCAATGTGTGTGCCTACCCAGCTGTCAAGTTGCGATGGGCACGTGTGATAGTTGCAATTTATATAAATTATATATATATATACACATATGAAAATCCAAAAAAAAAAACAAAATCGAAAAAAAAACAAAAAACAAAAATGAAAGAAATTATTTATAGTTATAAAATTTTTTGGTTCCACTTACGTATAGCTTTTTTTATTTCACATACTAGCAACAATCAAAGATTTAATGCTACCCCTATCTTAAAACCAATTATCGTAAACACATTATGAGAAGCTTACGTCTACATAGTATGCTAAATAAGATGAAGTTTAAGCCGATAAAGTGAAGTCAACAACAGAAAAACAGAAAATAAACCTTGAAAAATACTTTACCATAAGTTCACATTTGTTTATCTCGCTCCACAAATCGTATTTGATTTCTAATCTACTTACTATAAATATATATATCAACCAGCGATCAACCAACAAAAGCAACAAAACAAATAATAAAATAAAAAACAAACAATGAATCAGCGTGAAAAAAACCGACGCCTAACAGCTGTGTGTGTATTTTTCCAATTTATAATTTTTATGTTGTATGTATGTATTTAAATTTAACATTTATAATAAAAATCGTATATATATACATATATAAAAATCGAATCAAAATTTTTCTAATATTTAGTACATGAAAATTACTTATTTTGCTCGTATTATTTATTGCTGCTGGTTGGTAAATTGGTTGAAATTTGCACCTCTTGGAAAAATGTTACTTTATATGTGTTCGTATCGAAGTTCTTTATTAAAAGCAAAATAAAGTTTTGTAAAATATAATTATTTTTATTATATAATATTGGATAAAAGTGCCTTAAAACTAGAAACCTAAAATTTTTAAAATCTTAAGGACACATTCATACTCTACACATACTTTGGGAAGTTTCCTAAATCACTAAGAAACATGGATATTTATCTTTTCGGGACTGCTAAAATTTCTTTTATTTCTAAAATAAATAAAAATGTAAGTCAATGCGAAACAATTCTGTAAAATCAAAAATTTAACTTGTTTAGAAAGATGCGACTTTACGTAACCAGAACCTGTTTAAGGCTCTCAATTATATTATAATAATTTTATAACTTAAAGTGGCAAAGTGGTAAACCGGCTTAAAATTTGCTACGTAGATTTCTGGTGACCTCCCACAGTTTTAGATCAAAAGTCACCAAGTTTTAAAGATTCCGTCCAAATTTGGTACACAGTAAATATATTAAATTCTATATTTTTCCAAAATAACAATAATAACAGCTGTGTACTGTGAACGGGTGTTACGCAGCCGGTTACGTCCGACTACAGCGAACTTACTTGTTTGGAACTGGTTCGGTTCATTATTTACATACGTTTGAACCGCTGCGGTTCTCAGTTAAACACGGTAAAGAACACTTTAAATAGAAAACTTTTTTAGAAAATGTAAATTGTGAATCCAATTAGGAACCTAGGAACCGTACTGACTCAGAATTGGTCATGCAGCGATTGCATTGTGGTATATTAAGAACAAAGAGTTTTAATGAGGATGCACTTGTCCAGCTAATAAAGCTCGCCGTCGTATTTAGTTGTAGAACTGAGCTCCACGAATGGCAAAGGCGAGGGTACAGTTGCGTCACAATAGGGGCGATACGGCAGCTAATCATAGGGAGACCCTGCCCTGGCTGATAAAGCGCTATAAGCTGGTTATTTTAGGCGCTGCCTCGGCGGGCAAGTCATCGATGGTTTTTCACTACACCCAAGGGAGCTATCTGAACGTTAAGGAGAACACGCTGGTCGCCTCCTTTTCCAGCATATTTCTGGACAAGTCTTTGAAATTTGATACTTGGGAAGTGGCCGGCGAGGAGCGGTGAGTATTAGATTCGATCTCAACTGAACGATCAGTTCAAATAATCGAGTTGTGATCAGGTGGCACTGCCTGGCGCACATGTATTATAGGGATGCTCAGGCGGCGCTTATAGTCTATGATGTCCAGGATCAGGATAGTTTTGCCTGTGCCAAAGAGTGGATCCGGGAGGTGCGTGAAAAGGTGATTAATCTAACAAAATAAAACCAAAGCTCTTTGAATTAAATACCGTATCAATACTTGCTTTAGTTGAGCCCAGACTTGGTTGTTGCTATAGCCGCCAATAAGATGGATTTGTGGGATGATTTGTGCACCGATTCTGAAGAGATGAAGGCTTATGCTCAAAAGAACGGTTATATTTTCATGGAGACCTCCGCGAAAACGGGTCAAAATATTAACGAACTTTTTGGCGCAATCGGTGAGTGTGAAAATGATAAATGATAAATCAAATGCTAAAGATGTTTTTGACTTTCAGCTGAAGCACTTAAAGCGAGACCAGTTCCTAAGCAATTGAATTTAAGTTCTGGGGATTGCGGTTGTAGTATACTATAAAAACTAAATTCAAGGAGGAAAATTGTGTTAGAACTGAACTCTGGATTTTTTTGTATTTTTTCTGTTCACTCTTTTTTAACCAGTTGCCCAAAAAACCTGCCAAATCTTCAAGTGAACCAAACTATATTTAAAAAAATAATTTCATATTTTATTATAAATTAAGAACGCAATTGTTTCATTTGATTGTATAAAAACAATAAAGAGTCATGGCTCGAACCACAACCTGGGCTAACGGAAGTTATAAACTAGGCCGTAAACAAAGCTATCGATATCTTTTTGTTTTTCTGCAGTCAGTTGTTTATATCTTATATTACACATAATAAACAAATTTAGCTGATATAGTTGTAAATAATAAACATAACAATAATGAAGTAATTTTGTATTGATTGTGGTAATATTATATGCGAGTTATTGTAGCTTTATGATGTATCATCATAAATGACATTGGTATCGTCCTTTAATATATAACAAGAGAAGACAAGAATGTTCTAGTCGGGTATGCCGGATTAGGAGATACCCTGGCATAACATACATTTAACATCCTTGGATTCGTCTCCCCTCAGGTCCCACTATGAAAAACGTATTATTTAAGGACGAATGGGGAAAGGTAACTAAAAGGTGCTATTTTAAATTTCTTTTGAGTTTTTTATATTTTGCGAATTAATCGATAATATGCGTATTTCAATTTATTTTGTAGACAAGATCAAATAAGATAGATTTAAGCAGGGAAAATTAATTCTCAACTGAGCTCTAACAAGAATTTTTAAATATTGTTTTAAATTGATTTTTTCGATCTAGAGCCAATCTACTATTTTTCCAGTTTTTTCTAATCTTTTTGGCAAAGTATCTATCCTGCAGAAAGAGAATCAGGTGTACTTATGAACTGAGCCGAACAATGTTATCCTAATGGCTCCATTAGCTTTTGCTGGCAAGCGAGATAATGATAAAGCCTATCAATGTAAACGACACGATCCGAGAGTCATTTCGTAATTTTTCGCTGTAAAATCACATCGCGACTCCGTTCT
Organism: Drosophila robusta; assembly: GCA_035043565.1. Lineage (NCBI taxonomy): Eukaryota > Metazoa > Arthropoda > Insecta > Diptera > Drosophilidae > Drosophila > Drosophila robusta. Next base: position 610,185 of record JAWNMW010000583.1, on the reverse strand, counting down.
GGCTTGCCACATGTGCTGCAGTATCTATTTCTTCAGAGTCGAATGGTCGAAAGTACACAGCGCGGAAATCGTGGTACTTTCCAAATGGCTTCATGATCGGGATCGCAGTAAAGATACAAATTAATGTCAAGAAGGATTGGGTCAAAAATATTTATATATTAAGTATATATCATACTAAATTTTTATATCGACACTTAATATTTTTGAATTAAGAAATGGTAAAATACTTAAACCAAAAACATGCTTAAAACATGAAATAAATCTAATACAGTTTCAGATGTTTTCCTATTCAGAAATTTCGGGATACGGATAAATTTGAAATTTCTTGCCAGGTGAAGAATTGATTTTGGCAATGTTTGCATTCGACTACTTTGTTTTTTCTCCAAGTGTATGTTGAAATATGTATTTGGATAACGATAAGTCTGTATCTGATTTGTAATCATTAAATTTGGATGAAGCATATGAACTCATTCACAAAGCGGCAGCAAGGTAGCGGGCTCGTATTTATTAGCAGAAACTGGAGTTTTTTTTCACTGAAATCTATTTCAGGATAATAATTCAGAGAGGGCGCACCTTACCCCACAATAACGACGATAAGAAGCTGAATCACGAACAACTATACCATAACCATAAGTCCCTCTCTGAGATGCATACCTCGGCAATACATATCGGATATGGCTCTGCTGGTAATGCTTTCAATTCACGATGTTTAGTTAGCTACATAATTTCGGAGAGTACAGACCTGGCACCATGAAACGATTGTCAACCTACAGGGCGAAAGCCCAATTCGACGTCCTGCTGCTCGGTAATTCGATGGTGGGCAAGTCTTCCCTACTCCTGTGCTTCCTATCGGATAAGGCGCTGACCAAAACGGAGCCGATAGCCACTGTTGGTGCGGAATACAGGGTGAAGACCGTCTGCCTGCCAAATGGGGTCGTGCGGCTAAAAATCTGTGATACTTCAGGTGATAAACGGTGAGTTTTTCAAAACTTGCGAAGTGCGCTTGGTTGCGGAGTTGACCTTTTGGAATAGCTTTAGGAACTTACTAGCCACGTATTGGACTGTTTGTGATGGGGCTGTCGTCGTGTACGACATCCAGGATCGAGAGAGCTTCGAGGAGGCGCAGGACTGGGTTGCCGAGCTGAGAGAAAAGGTATGTCCACAAATAGCAACGTGTGACTGTGCGCTACTCAAATCTTACTCAGCCATGAACACTTCCTAATGTAATGCGTAACCCCAACCGACTATTAAAAGGTCTCGTCCGAGCTGGTGATTGTTCTAGCTGGCAATAAGCTGGATATGGACATCTTACGTGAGGTGACCACCACGGAGGCTGAGCAATATGCTTCAGCTAATAATTTGATATTCATGGAGACGTCTTCAGTGAGCGGTCTGAATGTGAATAACTGTTTCATGGAACTCGGTAGGTCATCAAATATTTAGGACAGTCCAGATCACAAATAATTCATATATATGCAGCCCAGGCCATATATGCCAGCGAAAGCCGCATCAACAAGCCCGAAAACACTCCAATCTGAACGATAAGGAAAATGAAGTGATAAAACGTGGTTTTTGCTGTTTCTGTAAGAAGTGAACTAAAAACGAGAAAGCAAAGGAATAACTTGCCTTGGGTGTTCGTTTCCTTGACTTTCAGAGAGATTTGTGAAAGTGTACCTTTAGTTAAAGAAAAACGCATTTCAGGAGCATATTGCTCTTATTAACTCATTCTATTTTTATTTTGAAAATATAACTCGAAATAATTAGTACACACTTAATGTAATTTCGGTTACATTTTTTCTCGTTTTGTTACTCTTTTTAATTGTATAATAAAGTATTGTATATATATATAGATAGATATTTATATATATATATATATATATGTATGTATATATATATACATATATATATATATATGTATATACATATATATATGTATATATATCGATTTTCTTATTTTTGTTTTGCTACTTGATTTCATTTAATATAAGAATAATATTTGTTGTATTGTATAATTTTCATAATTTGTATGAAGAGTCAAAGTTTTTGAGTAGATTTTCGAAAAAATAATAAACCATAGCGAGAGTTATATACTAACTTACTACAAGGCAACTAAATGGCTTCAATATGAGTAGCAATATGCTATTATAACGTAGAGAAATAACAGGAAAACAATATTAAACCTAACTAAATTTGAGTTGTTTTTTTTTGTTTATATAAAAATTTGAACAAATAAAAATGGCAGAAATCGTTATAAGGGCAGTATTGAGAAGATTTAGTACAGAACACAAGTTATATATATAACACAAATGCTAACACTTGTATAACAAAAGTTGGCTCAACAAAACAATATAGTACATATCATTTAAAAATGTTGATAATTAAGGAGGGTGTCTTTTCTTTGTCATATGCATTTCATGTTTATCATTTATCGTTATTCCACATTAAATATCACTTACGTAAGAGAAGTATCTGGTATTTTGCTAGATTTAGATCCTAAACTACAATTTTGTTCAAGTGTTCTTCTTAGTTCTTGTTCGATTTATTGATAAACCACATTTTTAATATCATTTCCGAAAAATGATTTTCATATTTAATCTAAACTTTTGGTTTGGTTTTTTTTCTCCTTTTTTTTGTCAGTTATTTTTATAAAATTTACAAAATTACGTTCCATTTCGTTAGCTCCATACAGCCAGCCCCCAATCTGTATATTTAAAATTGTTTAAGGAGGCTTTTGCAAATATAGACTCCCCTTAAGATTTAGCTTAAGTTCTAATTTTGGGTTTTTCTTGTTTTCAGTTTAACTTGAAATTTCGTTCACAATTATTTAATTGCAATTCACAATAATATACGAATATTAGGTTACATTATTTTTCTCCATTTCTTTATGTATTTTGTATTGGTTTTATTTCATGAATTTATTTTTGATTCGTCTGTCGGTTTATACTACAATCGGCTCATCACCGTGCAAATCACAAGAACCAATATTCTCGCCCTGGTACGTCGAGAAATCGCTTATAACGGCTTTTGGCTCTGCACCGAATTGTATGTCCTGCAGGCAGCCCTTGAATGGCTCAAAGAATCGGCCCTGCGTCCTTTTGCTCACATTTTCCTGATTGGGAAAACCACCTGTTAAACAAGAAAAAAATCAAATTAAGCGGGTTAAATTCTAAGCTAACTTTCTGCAGCGCTGCCAACTCTTGGCAAGTACTAAGCTCAGCTGTGCGTTAACAGTGCTCTGTTAGTTAATGCTAGGTATGCAGATCATCTAGTTTAATATACATGTTTTTGGTTTAATTAAAAATCAAACAAAATTCTAGTGCTATTTATTTTAGCACATTTGGAAAATATTTTGTTCTGCACGCGTTTAAAGTAAACATTACTGCACAGTTAGCAGCTCATTTGAGCACAACAGCGATGTTATCGATAAATCGATAAGGCATTGTTTTGAGCTGTTGCTCATCTCCATTAACTCAAGCTTGGTAATTGTTTAAAGCCCTCTCTAGTCGCGGCGGTTGCATTGTGTGTTTATTGATTGTGCCTCATAATGTTGTGACTTGAACGAACATTTTGCAAGCGCTTTTCATGCTAACTTTGAAAGTACAAAGGTTTTGCAATGTGCAGAGACTACTCGCAAACCGAAAGGAAGTAGTGTAAAGCAGATAAAGAGGCAGACACGTTCTCCCCCGGTCCTCACATAACATGCAGTGTCGAAAGTTCGCAGCTGTCTCGCTCTAGCATACAGTCGGTGTGTGTTTTTTTCGTATCTGTCTGTCGCACATCTGCGCTTTGTGGCTCAACAGTTCCATGTGAGTTATCAATTAAGCCGAGCTGCGGTAAAGGCGCGTCGCGAACACAGTGGGAGAATTTAAAGACACGCAAGCGCCAACAAGCAGTATTTATAAATTACAAGACGGTAAGTCTGCGAACAATTAGTTGATTACAGAGTAAAGCGAAGGCAGTTGAAACTGATGCAATCAGATTCTACACTAACCGGCACGCACAGTGGGCGCTGCATTCATTATTTTTCGGCTAAGTTAACTTACCCAAGTAGAAAATATCCTCGTAGCTAATCGTTGGCTCCCTGCCGCCGCGTCGCTGCCACGACGTTGGTGTTGTTGTTGTTGCTGATCGCCGGCTGAGCTCGGGCAGTTGCTCCGTAAATATCACCTCGCCGTCCAGCTGCAGCTCGAGCCGTGTCCGGTCCAGGAGTACGCTGGTGCCGTGCCAGGCGCCATCGGCGATAAAGCCGCTCGCCGGTGCCTGGACGGTGTCGTTGTTGCTGCCCAGTAGATTGCTGGCCAGCTTCAGATGGCCGCTCTCGAGGCCCAGGCCCAGGAACTTCACCTGGTTGTGCTCGCTCCAGAGCAGCAGACCGTCCGGCTCGATGGTGGAGAAGTTCAAAGAGATTTGTATGGCTTCGCGTGGACGCACGTAGAGCGAAGGGCCGCGACGCTTGTCTTTCATCGGTATGCGGGGGGGCGGCAAGATCAGGTAACTGTTGCCGCGGAAGCTCGGCGTTGTCGGCTTGCTCAGCGCTGCAATAGCGAGATTGGTGGCGGGGGAGGGGAGAGTGACGTAAAATGCATTAAACATATTGCATGTACAACGTGTGCATGTGTGTGTGTGTGTGTGATACAAATGCATAATTAAATTACAGCATCTGCAACAACAGCCTCGCGGCAACGCAATCAACGTCATTATCAACAAAGCAACATAATTATGATCATCAATATACCCTCGCTGAGAGTATTTTGTCTTAGCAAGGCTTACTATGAACCGAACGTTGAACCGGTTCGGTTAGCCGTACGCATAGCTGAACCCAAATCAAAACCAATTATCTGTTTTTAAATACATCGTTTGTGGGCCAATTGAAAAAATGTTATTGAAGGAAATTCTTTTACAAAAATAGATGTCTTGATGTAAATAAAACGTTTTGTTTAAAATAAGAAAAATGTGACAGATAGTGATTGGAATACAAACCGAACCTTAATCGCTATAACTAAATTGCCAAAATATTAGTTTGTTTCTATTTGAACTGGTTTATCAATTTGCAAAATATCAGACTTTTGGATAGTTAAGCCTTTTTGTTTTAGAGCAAAAAGTAAAACAGTGTGAACTGGTTCTGAGATATTAAAATGATTTTAGTACATTTTTATAAAAAATAGCCGTAAATAATATTTTCTTTAAACTTCTCATTTCTCTAAATGTCTAAATAGGGTATTTCAATGTTGGTAGCTCGTAGCTAACTGTACCTTTCCTATTATAATCATCATCGTCTTTGCTCATTATGCCGTTTGCTGTGGAGCGTCTGCAAGTCCCTGATCTCGTTTGCGGCTTCTTGGTCCGCTTCTGTCTAATCTCTTGTCCACATCTTGTTTCTGTATTCGCCACTTTTGGCTCGTATTCTTATTATGAATTTGCGTTTTGTTTTCTTTCGCTTGCCGCCTCGCAACTTGATTGCACTTGTTGTTTCGTGTTTTCACCAGCTTGTTTATGGCTTATTGTTATTAGTGGCATGTTAATTCACTTTGCTAATAAGTGAAAGGCTGCCAGCCAGCTGATTGTCTGCCAACTGGCAATTGAATAACCCAGCCAGGCCGCAAAACAAATAATCATAAAACTCTTTTATAGCCGAACTTCTAAGCTACATGTGTTTATAGAGATTATATCCAAAGTTGATCTTGAAAATAATCTCGTACATGTATATTTATTCATAAAACGAGGCTTTAAAAATTCAACTCAAGAGGGGAATACTTAGGTGCAATATCTTGCTAATGTTGAAAGGAGAAATGCAGAAAATATGAATATTCTAATTCCAGAAGTAATTCTAAGTCATCAAAAATTTTAATTTCTGCAAGAATTATTTTTCTTGATAATAAAAAATAATAAAGCACATATTGATAAATCTTCAAATCTGTATCACAGACAAACAGATGCACCTGTCTTTATAAACTCAGCTGTTGATAGAGAATGTACATTTTTTATATAATCAGAGGCATTTTAATTAATTAAGGCCCTGTGCAAGAATAGCTTTCGGACGATTCTCATTAAAATGCAATTGGAATCTCCCTATTACTTTTGTAAAATTAAATGCTTCATTCCCATATTATGTTTACTAGTTCCGAATATTTACATAATACAAATTCACTTTATGCAATTTTTTCAACAGCAGCTGTTTATATAATACATATGCTGTAATTCGAGTTCTATTGTTGTTTTATTCTATTTATTTTTTTAGATTCCTGAACAATTACAAGTTTTGTTGTTGTTGTTGTTCAAAATAGGTCGAATTTCCAATGTTTTTCTATTATTTAAGCACGTTCAACTCTGTGAATCATGCAAATTACGTTCTTTTTTATATTATATATATATTTGAGACCACTAATTTCAGCGTGATTTTATTGGGGTTTTAATTTATGTTTCTTTTTTTGCGAGTTCAACTTCCTGACCCCGCTGCGCATCGAACCGTACGATTCACGGTGCTGTTAATGGTTTTGCTTTCAAGTCTCCCCCTTGCTGTGGTCTCTAATTATAATAATAATATTGTTGTGTTAGATCGTTTTTTTTGTTTGTCGTTTGCTTTTAGCATTCGAAATTGAAAACTTGTTTCGGCGATGAACCGAGAACATCAGATAGAAGCAATTTCTAAATGAAATAAAATCAGTTTTCTGACGTTTTAAGATCGTCTCGTAGCTTCTGTATACATATATGTATGTATATAAAAAAACCGACTTTTACTTTGCTGACACATTGAACTTCAACTTGGCTCTGGAGATTTATGAAACTCGTTTTAGAGATTTTCAAGTGAAATGATTTATGCCTTTCATTGTTGCCCAGCTACTGTTGTTGTTTTAGATTATTTGTTGTTGTTGTTGCTGCCACGGACATTATGCACTAACTAAACATCTGGCGCTTGACTAATTCGATGACGAATCGCCTTCCTGCCCCCCGCACTCCCCTTCCAGTTGGAGTCAGGAAATGACCGGTCGACACACGAGTTGGCAATTATAAAAAAAAACTGTGTTTTTTTCGTGGCGCATCCCAAACTTTCATTTAGACCCGCGTGGAGGTCACTGAACCGCAAATTGGGCTACTCACCAATCTCGCAGTAGAAGCCGCCCCAGCCATTGGGACAGGAGCAGCGGCCACTGCGCAGGCAGCGTCCATTGTTCTTGCAGGGAATCAGCTTGCAGGATTCCGAGTACTCGCAGCGATCGCCCTTGGCATAGTCCGGGCAGATGCAGTGCGGCTGCAGCTTCTCGTCCAACCAGCAGTGGCCACCCGACTCACACGAATCCCCGCCGCAGGCGGTTCCATCGCAATCGCGAATGTTACGAGATTCTAGAAGGAACAGAAAGTAATGAAATATAATTGTTGTTTACTTGGAGTCCTGTAAATAAGTTGTTACATTAAGTTATTGTCGAATTATAATTAAATTTTCTTGAAATATCTTCATTTCCACAGTGCATCTGTGTTCTCTTTTACAACTTTTATAATATCCCCTGTTTCATTTTATTTCTTATTTTTGATTTTGGGATGATTTAAATTTCTAAAGTTTAATGTCTTAAAATTTCAACAATGAATTTTTAAGTGCATTTTAAATAATTTTAGAATTCGAATAGTAAGTACTCTTCCCTTGCTCGCAACTGCAATAACATTATTGAGATTCAGCCAATTTTCACCTTTCCCTCTTTTCCTTGAGTTTTTAATTATTTGATATGCGATTAGTTTTATTTTCAATATTCTTGGAATATTCCTTGTAGATAAATTCTGTAGCTGAACAATACAAGTTAAGAAATATTATCGATATTCTGCCAATTTTCAATGGGTTTTTATTTAATTGATAATTGGAATTAATTTGATTTTCATTAGTTTTGGCAATCGATTCTGCGCCTTCTTATTTTGCATATTTGCTACTCACCCACGATATTCGTTTCGTTGAGCACAATGCGGGTGCCGCTCACGACGAGGCCACGGACGCAGCCACGGAATGGTATGGGAAAGCCGGAGATGGCGTTGTGGGGCAATTTGGAGAGATCCTTGAGGCCGCCAATGTAGAGCAGTGAATCGGGCTCGACGAGCACCTCGGCGGAGGGTGCCAAGGCCGAGGACGCGCTGCCCTCCACCCACAACGTCAGCCAGCGTCCGCGCTGCGCCATTTTGATCTTGTGCCACTCGCCAATGGCCAGCATGCGGACGCTTCTCACCACGGTCACATGGTTGCTGGGTCCCGAGATGCGGAACTCGACGACGCCGCCCTGCAGCGACAGCGAAACGAATCCAATCTTCTTGTCCTGGTTGTTGTTGAGCGTGCCAAAGTAGAGCAGCAGACCGCGCTCGGAGAGCGGCCGCAGCTGAAACTCAATGAAGAAGAACTGCACCCGATGGTGCTCCTCGAAGGTCTTCGAGCCCATCAGCGGCACCGGCGAGAAGCTGCGCTGTTTCTCCACCTCGTTGAGCAGCTTCATTACAAAGTGTGTGCTGGGCGTGGATATGGGCTTGGGCGGCATCAGCTTCTTGGTAAAGTTGCGATAGCTGACCATCTGGGAGCGCTTGGCGCCCAGCTTATCGCCCCCATCATAGAGATAGGGCCAACGCACGGCCAGATACGAGCGCCGGCCGGTCAGTGAGACGTCGCTAAGTGAACGTATTTCTGGCCAAAAGAAATCAAAAAGTTTATTAACCCGTGGGTTTTGAATAGAGTAGAGAGTGCTCTGCTTACCTTCCTCACAATTCTTGCCTGTGCGTCCCACAGGACAGTCGCATTCGTAGCCATTGACGAGCGGCACACAAGTCGCCTCCTCAAAACATTTGTTGTTGAACGAGTCGCACGGATTTGTCGCCTGCGCACAGAGCGGACCGTACCAGCCCTCCTGGCAGATGCAGCTGCAAATGGGTTAAATCAACAGATTTGACATCAAACTGTTTTATTGGGGATTAGGCGGATTTGATGTCGTGATTGGCATTCAATGCGAATGATCTGCAATACTCTGCAATCTCTTGTCAGGAGTGAAAGTGTAAACATCTATTGATTGCTCAATCGGGAGAACTTTACCCAAAGGAGAGATGAATTCCTTGAGCTGATTAAAGGCAGAAGTAGCCGTCCTGTATATAGGGTCTTATAATCTCCGCGATGTACGAAATAAAATAAGAACATCTCTACACGAGGTAACAATCTAGTGGCGAAAGCATTCTTCGAAAGCTATGTAAACAATTAACCGATTTAACCGCAAGTATGCTAGGTTATATATTTTTGGTTGTAATTACAATTTTCTATATACTCTATTAAATAGAGAGTTCCTATTGAAACACACACCTAGCTGGGCAATACATAGATGGGTTTTCACCCGTTCTATACTTACGTAAAGGTAGCGCCGTGTTGCAGACAGGCACCATCGTGCTGGCAGGCGTGTCTGTGGCACTCACGCGTGCCGCACTGCCCCACGCCGCGGCCGCGGACGCCGCGCGTCTCCTGCAGCGGCACCGTCACCTGTCCGGCCTTGAGCTGGACATCGTAGATGCAGCCCTGGAAGCCCGAGTGCAGCGGCAGATCGTGCGGCAGCGTATTGAAGTTGGCGATTTCATGGCCGCCCAGGTAGAGGATGGGCAGGACATCCATGCGGCTGACGCTGCCCGGCGAGCGGCCCGTTATGTTGAACTTGCCGTCCACCGAGAGCCAGGCCTGGCGACCGATGCGACCCACCTTGATCTCGTAGGGCACACGGGGCGCGTCCAGCCGGAAGTCAATGGGTTTCTGTGTGAAAATGCGACGTGGTCCGGCGCCCAGATTCCAGGTCAGCATTATGTAGCCCTGTATGAAGCTAACGGCCAGATGATCGCTCTTCTCATCGTGGTAGCCGGATTGGCCGAGGAAGGCGAGCAGCGAGATTTGTGACATGGTCTGCGGCAGTATCTTGAAGCTCAGCTCCAGGGAGTACTCCAGTGGCACGGGCACCGTGTACGCCACAAACGAGGACAGACCGTTGACGCTGCCGGAGAAGGAGGGCAGTGCGACCTCGAGATCTGCACGGAAAAGTAAAAATAAAACACTTCGTTAAATTTGAAAAGTATGCAAATGAATCATGAATCACTCACTGTGCTCGCAGTAGTGGCCGTGCTTGCCCAGCGGACAGAGGCAGAGGTAGCCGCTGCCCGGAAATTGCACACAGGTGCCGCCGTATTGACAGGGATTGTCCTCGCAAACGGATATCTCGCAGGTCGGGCCCATGTAGCCGGTGGGGCATTTGCATTTCCATTTCTCGGCCTTCTCGCCGTTCTCGTCCAGCTCATTTGATTCGATCTTGATGCAGGCGGCGCCATTGCGGCATGGACTCGACAGGCACGCCAACGAGCCGCATTCCGTAATGCCAAAGCCGTCCAGCGCGTCGCTATCATGGGCGAAAGGAGGAAAGTGGGGGTTGAAGGTTAAAAGGCCGGTTAGTGTCATCTCTAATTTCAGGACCCTGCTAATTCGCATGTCAATTGGCCGGCCCGCAAAGCACCCCCACGAAATGGCCCACAGCTGTCAGCGTGTCATATCCCCATTACTCACACCGCCTCCCCCCAACATCCGTCTGTCTAGTTGGCCAACTGCCCGGCTGGCCAACTGACCGGCTGTTTGTGAACGCGTTTTAATGCGCTGACAAATGGCTTCCGCATCTCTCGGCCTGCTCTTCTTCTTATTCAATCCTTGAAGCTTCGGCTTTCAATCGTTTCCAAAGTGGTAAAATTGCTTTAATCCTTAATGTCTTTTTAACGTTGACATTTTGTCTGCCCTCTCTTTGCTGGCTTAAGTTGTCAACGGGTTAAGGCAGGCAACGGCAATCGATAAGATAATATAAACAACTGATTTCTTATCAATGCAATCGGATATAAAAAACTGTTTTTGTTTCATTTTTAACGATTGGTTTTTTCTTAGGCTCATCAGACAAAACAATTGGCCAGAACACTCAAAGACAACTTTTTGTTTAATCCCTTGATTATTTTTTAAATGTACGTCTTACAGACCTACCCGTTCTGTGTTAAGACTATCAGAAAGTCGTTTATTCTATCAAGTTTTTTTAAAGACTGCATTTTTAAAGCAAGTTATATAGATAACATTTTGCATTAATAATATATCAAACAATGTCTTGCTTTTTATTCTAATCGCCAAATAAGCCAAACATTTAATACTGTAATAATATATCATCTCAGATTTGTTTGCAAATATGTAAAGCTTTTAAGTTATTATTTACTCGTATTCTTGCATTTTAGTTTTTAATATTGTCATAAATGAATGATGCATTGTTTTTCTTCTTCATCAGTTAGCTTTAGCTTCTATGGGGCAGTTTCGTTAGTTTATATCCTTTGATGTGGCAACTGTTTGCGCTCCTGTTGCCCGAACTTGACGTCCGTTTAATCCTGCAGGCGATTTAATTGCGTTTTCGCAGAGCTTTTATCCAGCGCCACCTGCAACTTTGTGGCAATCCACGCTTTGCCTCGGGGCAGATGCGTATGTGGCATAAACATTTAAGAGGCAGCATCATAACTTTGCTCGCTGTTCATTAGGCCGCCGACTGGCCGAATGGCCGAATGGCAGCTGGCAGCTGGCAGTTGGCAAATAGAGCCTTTGGCTAACCGTTATGGGAAGACTTACCCGAATATTTCGCGCGGCTGTCCATTGATGCGGAGGGTATGCAGGCAGCCGGTGAAGCCGGTGCCGCTTTGGGCGGGCGGCAGTTCGATAATGAGGCCAATTGGCGCCTGGGGTGCGCCGCCCAAATGCAGCCAAGTGTTCAGTATAACCTCGGGCGTGTGCAGCCGCGGCGGCAACAGTTTCAGCCACGTCGGCTGATCCCCGGACATGGCCAACGTGTCGTTGACGAGCAGCGAGGCATTGCAGTGCGTGTAATTGCGGCTGAAGTCCAATCTGAAAGCAGACGAGCGATTGAGAGGATGAGCAACGATAAAAATCCACCCAAGCCTCGTCCTTTTAGTACTCCTGTCGGTAGTGCACATATAAAATATTTAATATGCCGCACACTGCGGGCAACTTTTTCGTTGCCTTTTGCTGCGTGGGGTATTCAACAAAAAAAAAAAATATATATATATATATAATGAAAATAAATAAAAGAAGAAAAGTTATTTTCAGCATGCCGTAGCGTGCAAATATTTATGACGCCCGCACAAAGATGCCTCATAAACCCCCGCATCGGGCAGATTTTTCTCCCAGCTGACCTTTTATGCCCTGCCCAACTTAACCCCATGTTCCTGCACTGTGGACTGCAGACAGCTTAAAATAGCGTGCAAAAAACAGCATTAAAAATTAAACCTCATTTAATTTTAATGCAGATCCCTTGGTTATTACCATCTATTAGTTCTATTTTTTCTATTTTATTATGTTTTTCCTTTTTTGTTTCAATTCAATTTTACTGTCTTGCATACCTTCTTTGGGAAAAAAACCTTTGCACTTCAGTAAAAGTAATCGTAAATGCATGTGACATATGTTATATTTAGATTTATTTGATTATCTCATTTTTCATGAGCATCGACCCACTGTGCATCCCTGGACCGCCAATTGGCTGTAATGTCAATCGACTGTCAAATTTTTGTTTCGCCTGTCAGGGACCCAAAAACCGATTCGGAATTTTTCGACCCTACCACAGGGCCTTTTCTTTTTTGTTGTGGGTCTGGAATTTTTTATTGTTTCGTAGCGCCAATGTCACCTGCCGTTATTTGAATGCTTCATGTTCAACGCGTTTGGCAAAGTGCTTTTGATTTTATTTCGTTGTCAGCTTTTGTGTATTCTGTCCGATATTCGAACTGGGGATTCATATCTCAATGCGTCCATTACGTTTGAATGTTGACATTTAATGCGAAAAGCGAAACACCAATAGGACACCAAATTTTATTGTTACAATTTTTGTGGATAATGCGTAATGCGCAGTTTTTTCTTTTGTGTACAAAAAATCAGAGATATTTGCCACATGCAAGCTACCAAAAGTTGAATTTGATTGGTTTCAGTTTTTACTATGATTGCGGAATATTGTCTATTATGAAGAAAAGAAGTATTTAAAGAGATGGCATAGCCGAAAAATATTAGAAGCAATTGTAGGCTTTGGGAAAATACCTTTGACAGCTGAAAATTCGTAGTTAAATGAATTTGCACAAAAAAACTTGATTTTTGACTGGTTGTTCAGAATTGCCAATATCTCTAAAAACCAAAACATGTTTGAACAAAAAGTAAATTTCCGAGCGAGCATTCTGAAGGGATCTGTTCATTATATATATGTATGTATATGTATCTGAGGAAGATATGCTGCTTTAGTTTGAATATAAAAAATCTTCAACATATGCAAACGGATACACGGCTACTGATTAAGAATATTTATATTATATATTTTTTGTGACAAAATTATAATAACCTCTACGAGGATAATTCATAAAAGTGCCTTTTTTATAGATTTTTGGCACAGCAATTTTTAGCAAAAGTTTTAAAGTTGACTTTTAGGCGTAAGTTAGCGAAAAGTATTCTGAAGTGCATAAATGTATTTAACAGTATTAGTAAATGTATTAATGGTTAAATATGATGCTATGAATGTGGAGCTTTACATAACACAAATACTGGAGAGCTAGCGCAGTCAACAACTTCTGGCCTTGTAGTTATGTATATAATAAGCTAATGCTTGTAAATGCAAATTAAAATTGGAATTGAAATCCACTTGGCCTTCTTAAACTCTCGCAATCGGCCTAAAGTCGCAGTCAATGCCAACAAACTCATTTGGCGAATAATAACTACTCAAAGATGTTCGCGCACAGCTTTCGATAATGGGCAGATTGTTATATTTGGCCCAATTAGCTGCGGTTGATTTAACAATAAATTCAATTTGCATTGTTGATGCGGCCAATTGAATTTCGCGGCTAAAAGAACTTTTTTTCTTTGTGCTCCTCATCTAAGGATGGCGGCAAAGTTGGGGCCATTATTGCACTTAATTTGATTTGCATAGCGCGAAGTGGAACGGAATGAAATGGATTAAAGGCGAAAGGCGCTTTGCGCGTAAAGCTCTATAATTGTGCGCTTCTAACGGTAATTGTTATTGCTTTCTAATTACACGGAATTGTGGAAAATCCCTAAGTAAAATGTCAATTGTGTATGGCATTAGGCTCATTAGGCGCGAGGAAAATCTAAGCAAAGGCAACAACGCGACAAAAATAACAAAAGTTGAAGTAGGACTTTAACCGCAGGACAATCATAATGGTATATGTGTGCGAGTGTGTGTGTGTGTGTGTGAGAGTGTGTGCCTCTGTGTTTGGAAACTAGTTCATTGAAGGTCTGCGCTCATTGCCACTGTCGCGACTGGGAGACGCTAAATCGCTTCTGGGCGAATGAGTGAAGTGGAAGTGGAGCTGCCGGAGAGGTTAAGTTACGGCGGGCAGCGGGGTGAAGTGTCCTGGTGGCATGGCCATTAAGCACGCAAGGCAAATAAAAATAGGCAACAAACATAAATTTGTTGCTCGTAAATCCACTGGCGGACCCAGTTTTGTGCCACATGAGCATGCCCCGAGCTGGGACCAAGTGCTAAAAGTAAATTTGTGGTCGATTCGATAGTCATAAAAACAAGAAAGAGATATCAAATGGCCATTACTACTGCCATCTCGCTCCACCAGTAAATTATTTATGTAGGCCCGCCCGGCACTCTTCTCTCTCGTTCTCTTTCACTGTCTCAGGCCGCGCTCAAGTCGGCCAGCATTTCCTTTTGGGGCCGGCCAACCTATTTGTCTGATATATTTATCCTTTAATGTGCTGTTTATGCCACTCGTCGCTGCCGCGTTGAGGGAATTCATTTGCTTGTTGATTTTATAAAATGATTACATGGTCATTTTCCATATGGCCGGCCACATCAAACTCCTAAGTAATTGCCCTTCACTGAATTGTAAACTCGCCAGTTAGTTGTTAAATTGAAATGATCATGTGTTGAGAGAGTCCTTTTCCATTTTCACATATGTAATTGTATGCCCATAGCTAAGTGCGGTCTGTTTTGACGTCAGCATCAGGAGTTTCCTCGAGCGGAAATTCAACTGTGGCACAGAAATGAGTAAAAGGCTATGTGGATGCTGAGGTTAAGCTCCCTCAGGTAATATGAATTGTTAAGATCAGGAATTTAATTAATTAGTGCGTTGTTTCTGTCATAATATATTATTTGGCTTTGAAATATTTACTGTTAGCAAAATTTACTTTGCTTTAATTAACGGAAAATATTAGAATTAGAATATTTTAGGCTAATATTTAGAAAGTTTTAAATGTTCTCACAAAAAAAATTTACTCTCTCCGACAAATTCTTGTTGACTCTGTTTATCATCAGACGAGGTTATCATTAATTTGAATCTTTAAAACTGAAATATACAGATTAAACCGAATTGATATGCCCCTAGTGGGTGTAGGCCAAATTTTTTGTGTGATCTTTAGAGGAGGGTATTAGTTGTCTGTCTGAGACTGGTGGATATATGTATAGATTAAGTCGAATTGCCGATAAATTATAACACTTTAACTGACGCGCATATACACAGACGGGCATTCCACAAACCCAATATACTCTTTTCACTTCGGAAACGAGCGTAAAAGAAGCGTTTATACGGGCAGGCAGCAGACGGCCTGTCAAAAGCAAGCTAATCTTTTTTATTTGGAAGCACAACTTAAATCTGCATAAAAAATAAACAGCAAAGCAGCGCTGCCAGCAAAATGTTTGAGAAAGCGTTACGAAGAAGAATTTAAGAATAGAAGAGTCTGAAGCCCGTCATCGCGTTGGACTGGGTGCAATCTCAATGCAAGTTGGTGAGTTCTCTTCGCATCTCATCGCGCATTTCTTACATATTCATGCAGCTTATTTCGGGCTTCACCGCAGGATAAATTAGCTGAGAGGTTTTGGAAAGTTCAGCCTCCTTTGGATACGCTCAAGTTGAATGCCTTTGTTATCGCAATTGTCCTTTACGCCATTTCATTTCTCATTTGAAAGTGCTGCAATTCCAGGAAATGTTAGTTAAACGATTAATTACGCACGAGCCCCGCATTACTCTCGCTTTGACCTGCCCGTCATCCTGCCATCCCCCTATTCCTTTCTCTCTTCCGCTTTCTTTGTGGGGGCCATCGCAGCCATTTAACTTCCGCTTCCGTTGCGAGCACAGAAAATGCGGCAAATTAAATTTCAGCCAAAAACCAACTACGCCAACTAATTACGCATGAATGCGAAGCCAAGGATCGTCGAATGCGCTCCGCACGTTGTTGCCCCAAGGAGCAGTGGGGCGTTCAACGGGGCAGCTGTAGTTCTGCTAATGTTGGAAGAAAAAAAAACAACGCGGCAGGAGCGCAATTTATTCAACACTTGAAGCATTATAATTTGTGGTGGCCAAACGCTATGGAACATAGGGCAACTTTAATGGCCTACGTCGTAGGCATCCTTGCGCCACCCAGCAATGACAGTGACCCACAAGCTGACCCGCCGGCTGCCCGAATAGCACTGCACTCGACTCTGGACACTCGACACATTTGTGTCAGGCGCAATTTAAAAAGTTAATTAACGTGCCGACCTCCCTTCTATCAATGTGGGATGTTTGACGCTTGGCCCCGGACCCGCTGTGCACCACATAATTGCATTCCGCGGCCGGGCGTTTCACTTACTCAGCTCGAATGGTAATTTCGTGGCCCGTATTCACAGGCGTTTCCAGTTCGCTCAGCAGCATCGTCTGCAGGCCGCACGAGAACTGGAACTGCATGAGACCCTTCTGCAGGAATAGCGCCATATAGTGGCCACCCTTGGTGCCCTGGGCGGCGGCGAGCATGATCAGTCCGTTGGTGGCCCGAGTGCGCACCTTCAGTTGTATATGCATGGGCAGCACTGCATCCAGGGCTTCGTACTGTGGAATGTCCTTGTAGATGCGATGCGACACGTACGAATCGCCGGAGAATGCGGCATTCCGGATAATGATCGGCAGCTCGCATAGCGGCCCCTGGCGGTCAAAACGGCAAACACACTAAGATAGAGGAGAACAAAAAATGTTTATTAAATGTTTTGATTTTTGCAGAGAGCATCTAATAGTATTCAAGAGAGATAGATAAGAGGTAGTTATTGATAGATTTAGGAGATGTATGCATGGGGTTATTTGAATTCCTTTCATATTTTATACATAGTAATATTCCAGAGTTTATATGATAGTTTGAAGAAGATTCCACTGAGCAGTAATCGTCTAGGTAATAGTTGTTCACAGTGTAATAATTTAATACAGCCGAAAACGGTCTTAATGATTATTGTAACCTTCAAACAAAAATTTTGGGAAAATATGCTTTTTTTAAATTTTGTTTAGCCCGATCTTTTGAGGAGGTCCTCAGTGGTCTACCTGCCGAATTTGGTGAATCTATGTGTATAATTTTCGTATTGTTTTATATTTGAAGAAAGATTAAATTTACCATTTATTGATAATAGGGAAAAATCCTTGGATATATGTATATGATTTATAGGATATTATAAACAGTACATCCGTTTAATGTGCTGGATACTCGTTATTAAGTTTTCTGAATGCCTAAGTACTTAACTAACAACAATAATATTTTAATTTTGATTCATTTAAATCACATATTTCAATTATACCTTAGACTTAAAATGAGTTAATAAAAAAACTTACTTTCACTAACTTTTTAGAATTCACAAAATAGCCCCCACGTAGGGTAGTTAATTTTTGAAGTTCACATTTAGCTATGTCAACATAACTAAATGTGAACACCATTTTCATCTCTTTACAGTTCATTTTCAGGTCCGCAAACTTGAAACTATGAACTTAAATTTATTCCTTTAATATGAGGCGAACGAAAACTTTTGAAAATTTTTGTGAAAGTGAGTTCAGGAACATGAGTGACTTCTTGAGAGTGCAAAGGCTTTTTCATATTTTCTGAAACATATGACCAACTTCCATTAGGTGTGTTGTCTGGTCCCTCTGCCCCCGCCCGCTATCTGTCTTGAGGTCTACAAGGCTGTTGCCAGTTAATAGCTTGCCCTTCCACAGTTCGCACTCTCCAGTTGCCATGCACTTCATTTGTTCAATTTGATGTGGTTGCCTCTAGGTCGCTCTGCCTCTCTCTCTCTCATTCTTTCTCTATTTATTTCTCTGTTTCTCTGCGGGTTGTTAAAGTAAAAGTTACAACGAAAGTTTTGGGTACTGTTACTGGCTCCTTGTTGCAGTTGCGGCGCACTTAAAGTGTCCCTTGGCTGGGCATAAATTATGAAAACCGGGACAATGACGCAGCAGGACAACGCTGCAGCCAAGCAGCAAGCCAAAAAGTTAATTCATATTGCTTTTCAATTTATTGGCATTTTTGTTGTTGGCCCAGCTACAGCTTATTGAAAGGACTCGCCAGCCCGCGCGCCTTGCAGGACTCTTGGCGAAGTCAGTTGGCTCTAAACTTTGTTTGGCGTGCGCAAAAATAAATTGAAATTGTTGCAATTTGCTTTAGCTCCACTGCACATGAATTTTTGGCATATTTACGCCAGTTTGCTCTAATTGTTTTCCCCCAACCTAACATATAATAAAAAGCTGCACCACCTTCAGCTAATTGTAGATTATAAACAAACTTTGGTAAATGGAATTTTCAAGTTAACCCAATTTAATTTTTCTTCAGATTGAATTTTTGCTTAATTCCAGTAACTTATTTTTAAGGTAGACGTGTCTGATATATAATATATCATTTAGGTATAAATTATTGATAAAAGAGTGCTCAAGATTTGCAATGATTTTAATAGCAGTGCATAGACATATCGAACCTTTTTTCATAAAAAAACGTTAATTAATTTTAAATTAAATTTATTATTAGCAACCGCTTTTAAATCTGACATCACAAATTAGAGTGCAGCTGACGTGGAGCTTTCAATCTCATCACGTAAAAATAAATTTAAGCGCAGTACGCACAATTTTCAATTCTGCCTCTCTGCTTATGGAAATAATGAGCATCCAACGCGCTTGTTGCGTGCCCAGACGTAGCTCAAATAATAATGGCCTACGGGGCAAATCATGCACATGCCTGCATGGCAGGCAGTCAAAGAATTGGATGTATAACGTAACGCAGCACCCTTTAAAGCCCCGCAGCATCCAATCTCGTTGTTTTTCATACCCTGAATCCGTTGAAAATGGGCAAAAAGGGTATAAAGGGTTGTAACAGTCAAAATGAGGCATCTGCAGCCCCATCAACTATATATTCTTCTGTCTCAAAGACTACAAGCGCTAGAGAGATGAAGTTTGGGTTGGCAAGTTCGTGTAAACCATACGCAGATCAAGTTTATTTCAAATTGTCGATAACCCTTCCCGTTTTTATATCGTCGATTTTGAGCATATCTCTTTAACTATAAGAGCTCCAACAAGTTTGATTTAAAATATTCTCGTAATATTTCCTATTCTTGCAACAGCCCCCCTCCCCCTTTTTCTTAAATATGAAGGAATTCAACTTTTGAAAAATTATTCAAGAATTAGTTTTCTATAATGGTGGCTAAGCGCAGCCGCAGAGTAAAGTGCTTAGCTTGCGGCGTGTGTTTGTGTGTGTGTGCGTGATTTTGTGTATGTAACACCAGCTCGCAGCTGGGTTTAGGGTATCTACTGGTCGGGCACTTCCGAATAGAGCGCTCTTACTTGTTTATTTTGTATTTGGTGCTCAGAAAAAGCATTACACAAAAATCAACGCCTGATGTTGCTACTATGGAGGCGCGGGGCGGCGTTTGTTGCCAGGGTCAGGTCGTGTGCCACAGCCCCTAAGGGATAACAAATTGTGTAGCTACAGACTACAAGTACGATTTGCGCTCGCCCCATTCGCATGCATTCCGTTATGCGAAAACTTGCCATACATCAGCTTTTTCTCGGGCTCGGTAGTTGCAAACGCCTGCATTGCAAAAAATAAAAAAAGACCCTCACACTCAGTGTCGCTGTTCGCTCTCATAACAATTACTTGTAGAGTATGTTGCAGACGTATTTCGGTTTTTTTTATGATGGCCTTAGCAACAAGACAAAAGTAAAATCAAGAGATTTAAGCGCACCTTGCAGTAGATTTTTTTTGATTTCTTTAATTCCACACCTGACTTAAAAGTAAACATTTTAATTTTTTAAGTTTTATGCAAAAGCATTCAAAACTTGTAAAATTGAACATTTTTTTAATGCACCAAAGCGTTGGCGCCCAACGTGGGTCGTTAAACAGGAGATAGGTATTGATTTATTGAAACCACCTAACAATCCAAGAAAGTGACTCATTATTTCAGAAAATATAAACTATCCAATTCAATTTTTATTAGCAATGGCTACTATATATTTTGCTGTTATACTTGAAACAGTGAAACCTTGTTATTTTACCTTCAACTTTTCCGCAAAAATGTCAGATGTTGATTCATTTGACAGCTGCATTACGGCCAATGCGGGCTTCAAAACTAATTGTAACACGCCCTTGTCAACGGGAAAATGATGAAAGGCTGTGAAGAGCACACTTTTGGGAATAGATGCTGGGCGCAAAGACGACACTCAGGCCGCATTACGGCAGATACGCGCCGGGACCAGGGGAGGACGTGGCACCATTGCAGGCATAGAAACGCAGACATGTGGTGAGCGTTTAAAAGGGCTCAACAAAGTTTTCATTAGTGGCGTCAGCTTTTGGTGTTGGCGTTGCCAGGACGCGCAATGTAAACGCGACATCTAACAGCGGGCAGGATAACAGTCAGACAGAAAGAGAGAGAGATACAGATAGGGGAAGAGGGGGAATGGAGTCGTGCGAGCCAAAAACCAGGCAAACATTTGCAAAACCCCAAACTCAACGGCTGACACTTGAAATGTGCTTAATGCCACTTTACGAGTGACTTTCGCTGAGTGCGAGTGCCACTTTGCGTGCATCTCCCCTCTCTCTCCTTCTCTCTCTCTGTTACTTTTTGGTATTCCCAACACTCTCGCCCACTTTTGCGCTCTGTCTTTTTGACTAGACACGTTAAAAATATGCTTTTTCATAAGCTTACTCGCCTCGCACCACGTCATAGTCCACTTGGGTAAACGAAATGACAGCTGACATATGTAAGTGTCTGTCTAACTGTTTGACTGTGTCTGTGTCAGTGTGTGTGTGTGTGTGTTTCTCTCTGTCTTTCTCTCTTTTCGTCTATATGCATGTCTGGCGTTTTACGCATTCAGCGCGAAGCTCAAAATTAACAGAACGACTTCAGCTTTACACGCACAGACTCTGAGCTTTTGTGTGTAGTTAAATTACTTGGCAACAATAAAGTGGCATATGCTCTATGAAATAATTTCCACTGGCTTTTACATTCTCTCACCTACTAACAAAAATACACACACACACACACACACCTGTCATTCGGTTTGGTAAGCTTCTTCCTACACTTTTCACTCTGTTCTCTCAGCTTTTCTCAGTTATCCTGCGGTCTCGCCTCACTCACTCGAGTGTTAAATTTGTTATGAAAATTATATTTTTTACTTGTTAGCAGCTGAATGTATCTGTGTGTGTGGGTGTGTGTGTGTTCTATGCGCAAGCCAAAGCGTGAAATGTGTACTTTAAAGATCTCTAAGTGTTGGTCGCTGACAGAGATTTAAATAAAACCGCTATTTTGAAAAGTCTTAAAAGAACATCTGAAAAGTTTTTAAGCCGGTGTTTGTGAGACTGTTAATTAAACATGGAGTAGATATGTATAAAGACTTTAGTCCTTTTAAAGATGTTGTATATTATTTAAGTTAAACATATGCTCTCATTGTATATTATATATATCTCAGTTTTAATTTATCGCCATGATACTTTACACGATTCCGACGATTTGTTACTGGCTATGTACTGCCATGTGCTGCCGGAGTCGGTCGGATTGGTCCACTATATCATATAGATGAGAACCGAACATCAGACGACTACATATATGTAAAGCATCTTTAGGAACGACCGATCAAAAAATGTTCGTCATGCAGTTTTAATTGTAGTGCTATGTAATGTAATTAAAGTTTTTAATATACCGGTAGCTTTAGTAGCCAATATTGTTCAGTTATTTATTAAAACTAAATTAAGCCGAGGTATTGAATCAACTAGGTGGATGTGGATATTTAACCTGCCTAGCCTAGTTCTTGAAAACTAGAGCTGAGAGGATACTCCAGAGATTTTCAATGGGATTTTAGCCTCTAAAGAAGGTCTCTAAAGAAGGTCATATGGTCATATATTATACATTTCAGTTTAGTCTATTATATATTTGTATATATATATAATTTATGTTTGTATTTATTCCTTATAAAATAAAATAAAATACAGTGTTGTAAAACGCACAGAAACCTACTACCTACTCTCGCAAACGCCAGAAACAATCCCGCAGATATGCGTTAAAACTGTTTAAACTACTTTGGGTGCTTTGCATTTTGTAATTGCCGATTCGCCAGTTATTAGTTGCGAGAATTGTTTGTGTGGGCGTGTAATGTGTGTGTCTGTGCATAGTCCCTAATGGTGCTCAATTTGTCAGAGCCAAATTTGAAGAGCCTCCCACTTGTGTCTGTTTGCACACCCAAAATGTCTACCGAAAAAAAGTTTTTTTTTTGTAAAATTACCGCAAGTATTTTCATAAATAGTTGAATAGGCTTTACAGCCATACAACCATTTTCCCCCTACGTCTGCCACCCAAATGGGGGAACAAATGGGGGCTTTGTGGCCTTTTGTTGTAAAATAAAATGTTCTACTCAGCTATTTTGTCTGATTTTACCTGGAAAATTCAACAGGGGTCTTAACTATTCTGTTGCCAGAGCAATCGGTATTTAATGATGGCATGAGAGCTTCTACATGCGGTAGACTGCTAGTTTGGATTTAGCCCTGAAAAGTTTTGCCAGGAATTTAAGGTAAAAGTAAGAAAAAGGCAATTTCGTAAATTATGATGTGAGAAAAATTTGAGGTAGGTATTGTAAAATTTTTTAAAGGAATTTCATACTTTTATGGGCATCATCTAATTGCATACTTTTGATTAAAAAATTCTTCCCCATTTTACAATAATAGGTTTATGTCAAAATGACATATTGTCTATGGACTACGGTAAATCTTCCAAGAATCCATTTTTAATAAATAAAATCTGCTTTTCTTTTAAACAAATACATAAACAAACAATACATTTTATAAAAGCCTTTTTGCAGCCCCAAATGTTTTAGATACGACCCTATTGTTCATCGAACAAAGCAGAACATGGTTCAATCCTCAGGCTAGTTTGATTTTGTATGTAAGCTAAATATTTGAAGGTTATGTTAATTAATTGTACTTTGTTATATGCCTATAACAATAGGAAAAATGTATATTTAAATGTATTGTATTAAGTTTTTCAATACATTTCTGACATTACTAATGAATATCCATTAATTAATACGTTTCTGACTTTAGTTAAATACCTTGTTTGCTATTGTCAATTGACAATTTCCACTCAATCTATGTTAATTTCCCTATATGCTGAACTGCATTGTGTGACACTGCATTCAGAGTTTAATTAATACCCTTGGGACAATGTGTGTGTGTGTGTGTAAGTATGTGTGTAAACTGACATTGTTGTTGAGCATAATTTGGATTGCCAGTGTTAGAACTTGACTTGTCCTAATGTAACTTTGTGCCATCTCAGCTGTTGGTCGGGGTTTTCGGCCAGCAGCCGCTTCTGCCGGGTTGGACCTAAGTAAGGAGCTTACAAATGTTGCAAGCTCTATGTGTTGTTCTCTGCTGTTGGCCCTTGCCACAGTGCCACATTTAGTTGCTCGACAACCTACATGATTATTTATGCATTGGCCTAGGCACATGAAATCTGCATATGTTTCTCAGCTGTGTGTGTCTGTGGGTGGGTGTGTGTGTGTGTGTGTGTGTGTGAGTGTCTGTGCTGGGCTCTTTGGAAGTGTGCATATCTGTGTTTCGACTTGTCAATTTGTGTGTGGCTCTATCTTGTACAACGCGTTGTTGCCCATTAAATGCTGTGATTAAAGTTTCTCCCTTCTGCACAAATGCGGATTTATTTATCAACTGTAAGTTTCATGCATTTGTGAAAACCATTAAATTTTAAACTGGACAAAACTTTGGGCTCAAAGCCATGCAGGGAATATCAGTCGGAAAGTCGGAGAGTAATTGTCGTTCATGCTTGTCATAATTGTAATTGCCATGCATGTCCAAAAGGATTGAAAGGGGTATATTAAATAGGTAAAGGTGCTAATTTTTATACTCATTTTTTAAAACTAGGCAAAGTTTTAAAAAGTAATTGACATTTTAAAATCGATAAACATTTAGGAAAACTCTCGGATTCCTTCTTTTCAAAATTTAGAAATACAAATTTACATTTTTAATCGATTTTGGTTGTCACAATTAGTAAAAAAAGCAACATTAAAACCGATTCTGAGGGTGTCAAACTTTTTGTCAAAAATCATGCAAAAATTGACAAAAATTTTGACATGTAAAACTCTTGGATCCATAGCTCCCGTATTTCAAACGTCCATAACTTTGTCAAAACTGAACCGATTTTAATGCTTGATGGCAATTTTTTCATGGTTTATCTTATAGATTAATTCTGCATTTAAAATATAAGCATTATTGAAAATAAATTTTTTTGAATTTTTTGGGAAAAAAAGCATGTACCCCCCTTACTCATTTTCAAATAATTTTTTTTTCAAAATTTAAAAATGCGAATTTACATTTTTAATCGTTTGTGGTTGTCACAATTAGTATAAAAAACAACATTAAAACCGATTCTGAGGGGGTCAAATTTTTTGTCAAAAATCATGCAAATATTGACAAAAATTTTGACATGTAAAGCTCTCGGACCCAAAGCTCCCATATTTCAAACGCCCATAACTTTGTCAAAACTGAACCGATTTTCATGTTTGATGGCAATTTTTTCATGGTTTGTCCTCTAAATTGATTCTGCATTTAAAATATATGCATTTCTGAAAATAATTTTTTTTTGAATTTTTTGAAAAAAAGCACGTACCCCCCTTACTCATTTTGGAAATTTTTTTTTTCAAAATTTAAAAATTCGAATTTCTATTTTTAATTGATTGTGGTTGTCACAATAAGTATAAAAAAAACATTAAAACCGATTCTGAGGGGGTCAAATTTTTTGTCAAAAATCATGCAAAAATTGACAAAAGTTTTGACATGTAAAGCTCTCGGATCCATAGCTCACATATTTCAAACGCCCATAACTTTGTCAAAACTGAACCGATTTTCATGTTTTTTTGGCATTTTTAACTGTAATCAATAAACTTCGTTAAAGCTTGAGTCTGGGATAAAGTTAAGCGATGCTACCTTTTTGTCTTCCCGCTTATTCTAGCAATTCTTGACACTACAGGGTATTTTGGAGTTCAGCTAGGTCTTCTATTTGTTCTATTTTCAATGGTTTAGTGGCGATTCTTGTTTGCCTATTGCCAAGGTAATTTAAACGTTCACGCTCATTTTATGGTTGCTAATGGACAAGCGGGGGACAGCGAAGGGGGCCTAACAGGGGTTGGCCACACGGGTAACTCCATGGCCAATTAACCGCTCAATGGGGTTGAAAATTGTGAAGTTAGCTTTGGCTTTTTCCACATTTTTCGGGTACACATCGAACAAACAAACCCGTCTGGCGAGTCAATCGATTGACCTAGTGGTCGAGTGGGGCCTTTGGAGGGGGCAGTGTGTACTCACCCGGGAACCCTCCGATGTGGTTACACAGGTGCCGCCGTTGTAGCAGCCGAGCTTAATGCAGTCGACATCGCCCGATTTTCCTTCGGTACCGCCTGCACCGCTAGCACCGCCAGCACCACCGGTGGCCACCGTGTTGGCACCCTCCGTTTCCTCGCTGCTCTCGGTCACCGGCGGCTTCGTCTGCGTTGGCAACTCTGGCTGTCCGGGCGTGCTATACACATGCAATGGTGGCGTCGGCGGCGGCATCGTCTGGGCGGACTGTGTGGATGGCGGCGTCGGTGGGACAGTGACTGCAGGCAGGCTGGGAAGTGGTGGTTGATCCGTGGTCGTGGGTGTGGGCGCCGGGGTGACCACTGAAGCGGGCGGCATGGTTGTCTCCCGAGGCGGCGCCATAGTCACCAATGGTGGCACCGTCGGGCCAAGCATATCCTCCGTAACCATCGGCTGTGGCGTAGTTATCCCCACCGGAATTGGCATAGTTACCGCCGGCGGCAAGAGCGTGGTGCTCGGCTCTCTCTCCGCCGGTATTTCTGTGGCTGCGTCCGTGGTTTGTGGCTGCTGGCGCTGGGTCGTCACGGGTGGTAGATTCGTTGTGGCTGGCAGCGTTGTGTTGCCCTCCAAAATTGTGACCACAATGTGCGGAGCTTGTGCCGTGGTTAGCTCCACGCTGGGTGGCTCGTAGTCCAGTGGACTTATAGTGGTTTCCTGTCGTGTCGGCGGCTGCACTGTGGTGAATCTGCCGGCGCTGGTGCGATGTGTGGTGATGAGCACCTCGGCCGGGTACTCCGTGAAGAAAGGTGCCGCCGTGGTGGGCATTTCGGGCCAGCGTGTGGTTTCCTCCGGAGGCGCTTTCGTTGCGCGCACCGTGGTTTCCGGCGGAAAATAGGGCGTTGGCGTGGGCCCGTAGTCCACAGAGATGCTCGTCTCAAAGGTGGTCACACGATGGACAAAGATGCTGCCGGGTGTGGTTACGGGCAATGGCTGCTCCACCGACTCGGAGCTGCCTGAAGTGCCATAGTCCACGGCAATGGTAATGCTGGGTGGTGGCGGTGGTGCTGTGGGGCGCATTGTGGTGGTGGTGGCTTCCTCGCTGGAACTGCCGCTGCCACTGGCGCTTATATCGAAGCGGCGCACCGTTGTGTACTCCTCGGAGGTGACCACCTCCGAGGATCCCTCCGCAGATGATGGGGTTACAGCGGGCGCAGGCAGAGGCGGCAGCGTGGTGTAGATCCCGTGACTTTCCTCGGAGGAGGACGACGAAGAGAAGCCGCCTGGTGGTCGCGTGGTGGGCACGACTGCCGGCTGTGGCTCTGGTGTAGGCTCCTTGTCTACGCTGTGACTATCGCTCGCCGGAGGTGCGGCCGTTATCCGAGTCTCTACCGAGATCTCCTCGGATGAAGACGATGTGGAGAAGGACGACAGCTCGACGGCTGGTGTGGTGGTCACCGGGGCGGCTGGTGAACTGGGCGCCATGGTTGTCTCTGGTGGCGACACCGGTCGCACTGCAGGCGGCGCCAACGTTGAGGAGGGCG
The DNA here is from genome assembly GCA_035043565.1 of Drosophila robusta. Classification (NCBI taxonomy): domain Eukaryota; kingdom Metazoa; phylum Arthropoda; class Insecta; order Diptera; family Drosophilidae; genus Drosophila; species Drosophila robusta. Next base: position 582,984 of record JAWNMW010000583.1, on the reverse strand, counting down.
GCGTTGGTGTAACGGGCACCACCGGTGGTGCAGACGTCGCTGGTGCCGTGTAGTTGCAGTCGAGCGACTCCTCGCCCACCATCAGGCATTCGCAGAGCATGCCCGTGAGCAGCGGGGGCAGGAGCACGAGAAGGTATCGACGCCGTCGATGCAGACGCCTCCGTTCATGCAACGCGGTCCCAGCTGGCATTCGTCGTACTGGAACTCGCACTTCTCGCCGTGATAGTCCGGCACACAGTAGCATGTGGGTATGTTCTCCTCCATGAGGCAGAGCGCATTGTTCTGGCAGGGATTATCGGCACAGATAAGGATCTCCTCTTCGCAATTGACGCCCGTGTAGCCCATGGGGCAGGCACACGCGTAGGCAGCCAGCTTGTCCACACAGACGCCGCCGTTCTGGCAGGGCGAGGAGGCGCACTCGTTGATCTCCTCCTGGCAGATGCGGCCATGCCAACCAGCTGGACACTCGCAGGTGAACTCCAGTCCCGGGCCCTCAATGCATTCCCCGCCGTGCTGGCAACGGGCGCCGGTGCCTGTGGCAACGAATGATGATAATGATGAATGTAAAGACGAAGGCGGAACGATTTCATTATTTCGGTTAGGAGGAATCTAGCATAAGCTCGACTTACCCGTGTCACAGACGGCGACATCCAGTTCGCAGTGATCCCCCAGATAGCCGGGCTGGCAGGTGCATGTGTAGCCGTTGGTCCGGTCACGGCACAGTCCGCCATTTTGACATGGATTTGACATGCACTCGTCCACATTTTCCTCGCAATTTGACCCTGCTCGGGCGCCGCGTTGACATTCGCATGATGTGGCCAAATTGAGGGCAGGACAGATGGAGATAGAGCAGCGGGGAGAGAAAGAGCGAGACAGTGAGAGATGAGAAAGTGACGTTAATTGATGACACCACAACGTTCAGGTTGTATACTGTTCCATACCGTTTCATTTCGTTTCGTTCGTTTCGTTTCGTTCGTGTTCAGTCATGTCAACTTTTCAGCCATTTCCCGGCTCTGTCCTTTTAATTAAAAATTTATGTTTGTGGGTTAAAGTTGTCGCTTTCAGCGTGGCGTGTAAATGGCTCATAAATAAAACTTGTTATTTTTTATATTTATTTGCAACCGAAAGGCCAACTTAAAAAAGTTTCTTTTTTTTAATATTAAAGCTGAGCTGAAACTTTGACCTTTCTCAAATATTATTTATAGTATTTCATTGTTTCTGATTTGGTTTATGCATTTCCAATGGATCTTTTACTTGTTCCCGAAGTGAGAAGAGTATATTGGGTTTATGCAATGGCTGCCTGTCCGTATGAACGCAATTTCTTTTGCCGCTATTATTGCTGAGGACTTGAGATTTGGAATACATATATACTCGTAATAACCCGCATCAGTTAGTGGTAAGCTTTTATTGATATGTTAAAATGAACAAAATAAGAAAAGGAATTGATTTGTTAATGGCACTTTGGGCAGGGTTTATCCTTTAGATTGATTTTTCATTGAAAACATATGAACAAAATTGTTCTGAATTTTTTGGTAAAATAAGAGAACCTTAATAATATTATAATAATAATTACAATTGCACGTTCATATTTTTAATTGATTGTGGTTGTTACAATTATAAGAAAACAACATTGAAAATAAATTCTAAAAATTTGTAGTAAAAAAATTCAACGGTTCCGCTTGTAAAATATAAGAATTATATAAACAAATTTGTATAAATATTTTTTCGATTGTGTATGCCACAATTAGAGTTAAAAAATATTAAAACAGATTATTGTGGGGTCAAATTTGTTGTACAAAAGCATACAAAATACGTTGAAATGTAAAGCTCTCTTGTAAGCGTAACAACTATTAATCAGTTGCTTTCATTTCTTGTAATACGAAGTTTCAAAGTTTTCTGTTATGTTCACTTTGTCTGGGCTCAAAGCAAAGCCAATAGCTGTTCTAATTGCTCTCCAGCTACATGTTGAAAAACAAAAACCAATATCCAGCATCCGTTTTTCAATTTTTAAATCAATATATTCCATTCAAAGCGTTTCATTTTCGATCAGTTACGACTACTTAGAAACAGAAAAAAATGTTGCAATGCAATAACCTTTCTGACTTTCAGCAGCTCCTTTTTCATCCTTCGGCTAACATGCAGTTGCATGAAACGAACAAGTGTACACAATAGAAGTGCCATTGAATGACTTTTCATTATATTAAGCAATGAAAGAGCTGTCCTCTTTCTGCCTCCTCTATCTATCTTGCTCGCACTAGATATGTATATATGTATATGCTTCCATCAGTCTGTCGTTCGCTGACAATCCTATATTTCTGCAGCAGCCTGTCTCTGACATCGAACAGCCAAGTGAAAAGCGAACAACTTTTTCGATATAAGCGCATCAATGGCAATCAAAACAAACCTTCAAGTGCTGATTTCGGTGCATGCAATATAAACAATTCAAAGTATTCACATGCACAACACAGACACACACTTTAACGGATGGCTGTCAAGCACTGAAGTAAGAGCAAAATCTATAGTTTTGTAAGTTGAGTGGACTAGTCGCAGCTTAAATGCCCTAAACAATAAAGCACATGTTCTAACAGTATCATTGCCACAGTTAAATATTAAAGGAATCACCTCATAATTCTGTTTTTCCTATTATACTTTTCACAATTTAATTAAAATTTATATTTATCCTATGCTGAATAAGATACAATTTTGGATCTTTAGTGGTTTACTTATCCATTAATGAAATTACTCTTTATTTTTATAGATCAAAATATTAAAAAAATTAACAAAAAAAATTATTTTAAAAATTGAAATCGAATTTTTTTTTAAACTAACTTTATCGTAGACCAAAATTTAACATCGGGTCATATTTAGAATTCCAGGTTAATTATTCACGCGCTCATCAAGGTTTCGAGACAGATGTCTGAATTGAGACGTCGCGTGTCCTTAATCAAATATTTATTTAAGTGTGTTTACATAAGAAATATAGTTGATGGGTTCGACGGTGCCACAGATGACACAGTTGTTATACCCTTCAAGTCAGTTATTTGTTGCTCGGGACGACAACAACGTGAGCAGCAGCAATAACAAGAACAATGCTTGAAAATACTTTTCAATTTTCTGCTCAACAACTACAAAGGCGATGACGACGACAAAGGACAGCGCGGGGCAGGAGCGCAGGCGGAGAGGTCTCAGTCGGTGGTTGCCAGTGGCAGTAACTGACGGGTAAGCAAACAGGCAGCCAGACAGACAGACAGAGGGACAGACATTCGAAGCAGGCTTGAACAGTGTTAAGAAGCGTTCTATTGTGTGTGCTATAGTTTTCTTGCGTTGTTTGTGGCACTGCCAACAGTGCGTATGAGTGATTTTTTCTCAGCTTTTGTGTGTTTGTGTTGCAAATTTATTGCCAGCGAAATGTTTTGTCGGAAGTTTTTGAAATTTATTTGCCTGCCTTGGCTTGGCATATACGCGCCTTTAGTTATAGTTTTGGTTTTTCTTTTCTATTTTGGCAACAAGTTGGCCAACAAAAAACGCTTAAAGTTTATCCTTTGCCAAAGTTCGCCTGCTTCGTATCTCTCAAGTGTCTGTGCATCTGTCCGCCAGTTCGCCTGACTGCCAGTCTGTCTGTCTATCTGTCTGGCGGCCAGAAACTTGCACAAAAGCACTTCAAAGTGTCGAAACAAAAGTGTCAAAAAGCCTGCACCGAAATTGCAGCGAGCAAATTCTTTGCACTTTGTCTAAATTATAGCGCACAACTTTTTAATTTAATGCACGAAAATTGCATTTAACAATCCAAAAAAAAACAACGAAATACATGCTCAGGTGGCACTGTGGCCTGGGGGCGACAACTATTTATCACTCGTGCTCATAAATAACACAAAATACACTGATGGACATAAAAATGTAACTATGTAGATGCACACTCATAAATGTCGAGTCCAAAAGATAAATGTCCGCCTTGTCGGTGTGTGTGTGTGCGTGTGTGTGTTTGTGCTTTGTTTATAATGCAACTGTGTTGTTTGTCTATGCAAACGGGTGGACGCGGCGCCCGAACAGACGAACGAATATTAAATTTGCATAAGCACTAAATCAACACAATGAACAAACCGAGCCAGAGGCAGCTGCAGAAGGCTAGTAAAAATGTTGCTGGCTTACCTATCGACTATGAGATGCCCTGCAAAAATGTCTTAAATGCAAGTCGAATAGCTTTCAAATCACAAATATGCACATCAAAGTATTTAGCGGCGTGTTGAGTAATTAAGCTTAAAGCTCGAGCAACTGCAATACTCTTTTAATTTCAAAAATTAAAATTAAAATAAATTAAATTAATTCTAAAGTGGGAGTCTTATTTAATTCTTCAGTATTTGTAGAAGCTTAAAAAATAAGCTTTTCAAGTAACAGTTTAAAACTGTGTTTGGTACATCGAATGCAACTATCAGCAATGACTATGTAAATATTGTATAGCTTTAAAAGGCCATTAAAGTCCATTACTCTTAAGTATTATAAGTAGACTTACTGAAAGTTCAAATGTTGACTGAAGTGCTAACTCATATAAATATTTTAGCAATGAGCTTGAAAAGTTCATGACAGCTTAAAGCGTCCTATCTTTTTTATATGTATTCAATTAAGCTAATTGAAAGCTCGTTTAACTGGTTCACAGAACCATGTTCTTGTTCTTAAGTCATAAAATTCACAAGGCCAGATATACTTAACTTGAGATGTTCTTTGGTTGTTAAGCACATAAAGCAAATAAACTAATGCAAAAGTTTTAATTAAAGTTAGTCGCAGTTGCGGACTTTGTGACTAAACGGCTTTTGCACACACATACACCTTCGTCTATTGTCTTTTTACTCCCACTGCTATTATTCTTCTATTTAACATGCTTTCATTACTGTTGCAAACCAGTCAACAGCAAGAAGTGAGCTGCTTCAACTTCTCCTTAGTTAACAGTTGATGCTGTTTGTTTGCCTTATGACGTATGTCCGCGTGTGTGTGTGTACGTTTGTGCTTTACGAATTCCGTGTAAAGTACGTATTCGACCGCAGACATAAAACCGCTGACCCCACGATTTTCGATCAGGCCATATCAGTCGACGCCCACGCACGCACAAAGATGCGTGTTAAATTTATGTTGCATACCTTGAGGCTGACGTGTTTTACATTTCACTTATGTAAAGATTTTGTGTGTGTTCTCGAAATACATACTGTCTTAATATGCTTTGCATTCAACACCCAAAACGCATTCAGTGGAAACAGCATATATATTTCCAGCAAATGGAATCGGACTATGATTTGGCGAAATTGAGACGATTGCGATTGTGGAACATCTACCGAAATGTAATCGTATTTATCAGCTCTGGAGTAATAAATGTTCTTGTCCACTCTCGTATTTCATTGAGGCAACAGCAGCTTCTACAGCTGCTGGCTGATCCATTAAATCAGCGTCGTGGTGAGCTGGGAGCTGGATGGGAATTTGGGGGGTTTTGCATTTCAATTTGTTTATGTGCCGTCCGCTGGTTTATGATTTGATGGAGCAATACTTGAAATTGTTCAAATGCTCGTACTTCAATTTTATTTAGAGTCGTTGGCAAATTTAACAGCTTCCACAGTGCTGCACTTAATGGCTGCATAAATACAAAGCATAGCATTTGGATTTTCTACGAATGCAAGAGAGGCAGATGACAAATGCTGTAATATTAAAGTTTGTATTTATTGGTTGACTTAATTCTTTAAAAAGTGCTTTACTTTATTAATTTTGAATACAAAATTAAATTAAAGTAAATAACATTGTATTTTAGTATGTTGTTATATATTTTCTGTTACATTATCCCCGCCAAACAGTCGCTTAAAAAATATTTTGTATTTTGATTCTTTTGTGACTTTTCATTTCACCCCTGGCGACAGTTTTAAGTCCGCCTTCAAAAGAAAAAAGAATTCACTTTGTGTTAAGCAGACGACATGTTGCACAAGGGGCAAGTCAAAGACACAGCAAATAAACGCAGCGCAACATGTAAAACGTACCTTTGTTGCCAGAGGCAGAACACGAAATGTCACATTACGCTCCAGTTCAGGCAGAAATGCAGGAAGTGGTCAAACTGTGTGAGAGGGCTAGCACTACAGGTTCTCCCTCTCTCTTCCGTTTTGCATCTCTGACTCGCTCCCCGTTGCTTCTTAACCCAATTTCGATGCTGGCAAACGCCGCACATGCGGTTCTCTCTGGTGGGTGGGTGTGGCAGGATCGGGTGTAAAGCGGCATTGACGTTGACTTGACCAACTGCAGCTACTGGCTTACTCCCATACCCCCTCATCATCGACTATCGACTTGTCAATGGTCACCTTTCCTCTGTGCAACGCCGTTATATTCTTCTATTTTTTTTTAGGTTTTCTTATATTTTTGTTTTTGCCCCATTTGTGGTTTCAGCTACTGCCACGAGGCCTTTTTGTTTGGTTTTTTTTTGTTTTTTTTTGTTATGTGTGAAGTCGTTAAAGTGAAAATCGATTTTCATTTTATTGCTGCATGTGCGTGAACAGAAGCTAGGGTTGCGGTTGGGCATGGAATGGGGCTAGGGGTTGGTTGGGCCCGAGTCTAGGGGCCGCTTGTTCGTTCTGGCAAATGGTCAGCCTGTGTGCGGCCAAGGGCTGGTGCGGTGTTCAAATTTTCACTCTCAGCACTCGCTGCGCCGCAATCGACGGCATGTTTTATGAATGAATTTTTCGAATTGGACGCACATTTTTTTGGTGGTTAATGGACGGCACTGGTTGCCATGATGCCCCTCCCCAGCCACTCCGCTGACGTTACCTCGATTTTTGTCGGGTTTTCTTTCATTTCGGGTACTTTTTTTTTGGCCCACGTTTTAGTTCGAATGTGAAATTTACAACACAATTCTCGGTCGGATTTTGCTTTTGGCATTTGTTTGCCCATTTTATCTTCCTTTTTCTCTGTCGGTGTCTAAATATTTGAAATTCAACATTAATCAAAATTTTATTTCGCTAAAAGAGCCAAACGGCATTTCAATATTGAATAGGATATGACGAAATGTTTCAGACAAGACCGAATATTGATAAATGTGCGATGGATTTGTAAACTGACAGGCGAGACAACACTTGAGACGAATAAAATGATGGGAATATGGCATTAAGATGACGGAAATAAACAAATAAATTATGTAGAAATATACTTATTTTCTGTTATACTTAAGTACAAATGGAACATTTAAGGAAATGCCATTTAATGATGCATTTCATAAATATATATATTTATTTATATTTATACAGATTTTAAGATGAGTAATGGTGAATGGATTCATAATGAATTAATGTTACAGGCAACTGCTTGATATGCCACGTTTTTTGTAGTTTTCACGGAATGGTTTTAAAAGTGAAAACAAATTTAAAGTATTGTAAAACTTATTCAGATTACTGACACCTATCCACTCTATCTTTCGCAATGTAGGTTCTGTATAGGATTTATTAATTTCCCCGACCTTTTCATATCCTTATTTCTACTATTTCACTTGACTTGATTTATATGTATTCTTTTTCTGTTGCCTTTTGCATCCGTTGCATCTCCTTGCCACAGCTTCTCTTGCATCCGCCAACGCTTTTCTGGCTAGCACTTGCTATTTGCATACCCTGTACCCATTAAATATATGTAAAATAACGTATTATAATTTTGTTTTCGATAAAATTGCACCAAATTTGGCATAAAAATTGTTGTGAAGTTTGCACATATCAAGCTTATTTACATTTGTTTATGCCTTCCTCGTTTCCCTTAGAATTCAATTTTATTTACTTTAAAGCGTCAATTAGGTTGACACTAAAACTATTCAGAAATCCATTTCTTACTGGTGTCATATATGTATTTATAGAAGTATGATCGAATGTATGTTATTATTATCTACTATGCAAGTCGAGCACTCCCGGCTTGAGCACTCTTACTCGTTTTGTTGTTGTTTGTTGTTGTCAACGAACTGTAAGCATTTGAGCAACAAGGTACGAACATTTGTTTTGGCTTCGAGTCGCAATAAGCATGAACTCCAAACAATTGCCATGACCCCTCACCTTCCCTCACGCCCTTCCCTTTGGCCAGGTTGTGTCGAAGCACAAATTGAAATTTGAATTTTGTCTGCACACATTTTGTGATTCTTATTTGCATGTTACTTATGCATTGAGTGGTGGGGGCAAAAAGAGTGCTCCCACTATGCATTCACAATTTGGCTTCGTTTATAATAAAAAAAAGTAAATAAATGAAAAAGTATCTGGAGTTGAATATATTGCACATTTCGTTTGCGTTTTAAGCTTTTTGTACGCAAGAAGTGCGTGTGTGTGTGTGTTAAAAAAGCGGTCAAATAATTGCATATACGAGTATAAATAATTGAATGAGTGCACAGCTCTGGATAATTGGAATGCGAGTGCAGCAAACAAGAATACACATTTCGTTATAATTAAGAAATTCCGTTTTGCCATTGGGCAACAACTTGTAATAGAAATGCCAAATGGCAAATGGCAAATGGCAAATGCAAACGATGAATGGCACCATGTATATGTTAATGCCAAGATCTGCTGCTTGGCTTAAATTCTTAAATATGCATTACAATATTGAATGTCTAATTGCTATTTTAATGCTAAGTAGTTGAGATTTACATAACGAATAAATTAAATTGGTATTATTACTACTGTGTTCATATTAAATAATTATAATAAATTATATGAAATTTAACTTATAGCAATTAGATTATTAGAATAAATAGCCTTGCAGACATATGGAACATTTTTGTGAGCGTAGTTTTATTAGATCTGACGCAGTCGATTGCTTAGTTTTGGGCAAGATAACTCACGAGATAAAAATGTTTTACATACAAAAAGTCAAATTTTGATCGATTATTCCAATGGTAGCTATATGCTATTGTCCGAGGAAGATAACATTTTGCAGATGTATTACAGCTCAGTTGTCAAGTATAGTCCGGAAATTTAAAATATATAAAATAGTTCTTCATAGAAAAACTCTTTTCTCAACCAATCCGATAGGAACTATATCTTATGGTGATAAGCCTTTGCAGATATATTATGAGCTAAGTTAACTTCTCAGTTGTCAAGTTTGGTCCGGATATCTTTCCGATCTTTCATACGTCCGCGTTATATATGATATAGTGGTCCGATAATACCGACTCCTGTTATATATTTAGAGAATAATTTACTTAGAAACACGAGTTCAATCGTTTTCATCATATCTATGAGGCTAGTGGAATAATGTGTCGAAAATGCTTTATGGCCGGTCAAAGCCGGGCAATTAAAGCCAGTTTATGTCAGCGAAAATCCACCTACTGGGTATTCCCAATAAATATATTTTAAATTAAATGTGTCACGTCCCTTGGTATTAATAATGATACGGCTTTGTTAGAACTGCAGCTGGTTTTGCGCGATTTCCATGCAATTTGTATGCGCACTTGATGGAGGCGAAGGCAATCTGTTTTCGTGGCTGGGATTTGGCCCCAAATACTTGCAGCGACAGTGAGCAATGAAATGCACTTTAGCTCATCTGTGAATGCTGTGGGAAACTAATCACAGAAACCAAATACAAATCCAAGTCCAAGTCCACCCCAAATTCAAGCCATGCTAAACCCAGCCAAAGCAATTCAAGTATGTCACTCAGTCAGAGCGCAGTTCGAATTCGCATATCCTTTGGCTGGGTGGGTGGGTTGGTGGGTGGTGGGCTGGTGGGCTGGTGGGTCACCCAGTTGCGCCACTTGAATGTCTTGTGGTGCGCATTGTTGCGCTTTCAATTGCACTTTTTCGCTGCGCCAACGAAAGGCATCAACTGGAAGTCCCCAAGCGGCGCCAGGACAAAGCCAACTGAGGCCAAGGAATCCTGCCAAGCTCATTTTCACGGTAATTGCAGCGGTTGCTTTGAAATACATGTGTGTGTGTGTGTGTGTGTGTGTGGGTATACGTATATTTCTCTGTGTGTGCGTCTGTGTGTTTTACAGCTTTTAATTAATTGAATTTTGTACTATATTTTCTAGCTCTGATTTCGTTTCCCTTTTATTTTTGTAGTTCTTTTTATATACTCATTCTCGAAATGAAAAGAGTATATTATATTGTTTGTCTTGGAGACTTGATAACTTGAATATATATGTGTAAAATATACTCCTGCTGACCCGCATCAGATTAAAATTGACGAAAATTTTGTTGCCTGATTTGTCTTCTAGATTGATTACGTACTTTTTTTGGTTGTTCTTTCACGGTGAATGGGTATTGCGCTGTCGGTGACACCCGGCTGCAACGTTCTTACTTGTTTTTTCTTTTACCTGCCATTTTCTATTGAATTGGCGCATCTATCCGGCAGGCGCAGATTTTCCAGCATTTTCATTGAAATGCATGTGGAAAATTTACTATCGCCTGCCTGCAACGTTGCGTAAAATTAGAAAGTATTGTGCTGAAGTTCAATGGGCAAATTTATGAGTGAGAAAATCGCATTTCAGCTGCCAGCTTTCATCGATGAGCTTCACATAGGTGTGTCTATCTTTCTCTTTCTCCTTAACATCTCTTCTCTCTCTCTCTTTCTAACTTCGTTCTGATGGGTTGCTGGCTCGATATCCGTATGAAGTAATTAATTGAAAAGCTTTAGCTAACTCTGCAATTGTCTCTCTGAAGTACGTAAATTCGGCTATATTTGCTTTTCATTTATTTATTTATTTACCTACCCATTAGATTTTAGTTTGGATTTTTAGAAGATATTAACTCCTTTTGCACGGCTTGTCAATTGTAAATATCAGTTTTTAACCATCATTAAATTGGTTAAAGTTAAGCGGCTGTTTATCATAGTTTTCCACGCTTTCCGGACTGTTCGTGAATAAATTTCCATAAACTGACGAAACACAGCTCCGTGCAATAAATTTGTAGATACAGATTTCTATATGACATTGAATATGTTAAAAAATAGTTTTTCACACATACTTTATCACGAAATGACTATTGCAATACTTTCGAGAAGAATTTGCAGTATTTGCTGTTATTATTTTTATATGTTAAAGATGCGTTTTTAGTTAATTGAGAAATATGCGATAATATTTCACACAAAAAAATAATTTGTTTTTGGATGCTCAACTGGAAAAATATATTTTAATATCATTATACTGAAAGTTATACTTTTTTGTGCGTTTATTATCAGAGAGGTAAATAAAAGCTCTTATGATGCAGAAATGTGTGTTTTTCGTTCTGCTTTAAAATATTTGATGCATATGTATTTAAAGCTCGGTCTTTGCCTGTGAATTAAATACAATTATTTATGGTCGACATTCAGCTAGGCGCACAGCAATTAGCACACTTTGATTTTATTTATAGTTCTCAGTTAACCTAATTTGGTTTAAAAAAAGCACGACAGCATGCATTTATGTCATCAGAATAAAAAAAAATCTGACAAAAGTCGTTTATATGGCTAATCCCAAAACCAATAATAACCCCACATACAGACACGCTCGTTTAGAGCGTGTCAAAAGCTGCCGCAAAAAAGTTCAACAAACTCAAAAGTTTCCATTATAAAATCAATATGCAATATTATGAATATTTTATTTCATGATACACACAGGCTCACCCACATGCAAATAGTGACAACAACAGCGTGTGTGAAAAACGAATGAGGCAAAACTAAATCCCCAAAAGGCAATTGATTAGCTTTAAAATGGGGACAATTGAATTGCCGCAAATGTATTTCAATATTGGGTACCATGATACAGACACGCTATCTCTCTTTCACTCTCGGTCCCTTTCTAACGTCCATTGAGCAAATGAAATAAAATATTTATGGAAATCGTTGAGCCACGTGAAATTCAATGAATTTCGATTTACTTTTTCCCCTTTTTTTTTCTTTCTGTGAACCTCTCGATAAATCACCCACTGCCAACATTTTAAAGTCGCATTCGAAGCGACGCGATTTAAATGTCCCAAATAGTATTTCCTTCATGGTAATGAATAAAGGGAAAATGCAGGGTGGAAACAGAAAAGTGAAAATGGAGCAATCGCTTGAAGCTGTCGCCTGTAAGGCAAAAATTGCACAAAGGCAACGCCGATTGGCGAAAAGGAACTAAAAGGAAAAAACTCCATGAAGACAAAAATCTGTCGGTACGCGAAATGAAGGCATGAATGAATGCGCAGCTGAGGCAAATGCATGTTTGATTGAATGAATGTGCATTGAATACATGAAAATCAGGGGTGCAGGCAGCGAATTGAGGGGGGACGCATTCGCATTCTCAATCATATTTACATATTCATATTCACCTGCTGATAAAGGTGCAAACTTGAAAAGGTGGCATGAAAATTTACGGTTAAAACAACCAAATGAAACAAAGTTGAGCAAAAGTTAAAACAGATGCACAAGAAAGAAGGGGAAAAAGAAAAGAGGGAGAAGGAAAAAAACTGCATTGCTGCAATTTGAATGCATTTTTATTTTAATACCCACTCCGCCAAGGCGTTCAAGGGGTATATATGGGCTGCATGACAGAAAAACTTGGGCTTAAAGCCCGTGGAAAGCAGTAAAATACATCAATTTATTGGAACTCACGCTTAAAGCCAGACAAATTTGTGACTTGAGACAGCTGTAAAAAGACATCTAAGCTCTTAGCTTATAAGTTTATTGACTGTTGACAAATGAACGGACTTAATGTCCAAGTTTTATTTAAATGTGAACAATTTGATTTTATTTATGTCTATGCCCCTTGTACTTAAACTGACTGCTTATTGTCAAATAATAATTCAATGTAAATAACTTTACTAAAGACGCTTTTTGTTGAGCGTCTTTTAGTCGAGCAGTTGTGTTAAAAAGTTTTGCTTATTGTTGATTTGCAGAACATTTCTTTTTTGCATAAATATGAAATGTGAATTTCAATGTGAATAGGCCCGGCAATGGCTTCCAACTGCAATTTGCATTGTTTTCGCGCTGAATGCCCCTCAGCTCTTTGGTCTATGCAAAGGCCTCAAATGTTGGCCCGACTGCAATGATTGCATAAAGGCAGCAAAGGAGATGCTCAGAATAAAAGGCATTGTGTGCGCAGACTTCTGTGTTAAACTGTGTGTGTATGCCAAGGGGAGCAAGGTTATGCCGCTGAGAATCGCTGAGAATTGTTAGATTGTTTACCATTAGGGCTGTGCAATGAGCTGAAGATTATATTATTGTAGGGCACATTTTCTCTAACAAGGCGTACTTAACATCTTAGACCTGCCTAACAATAAAATGCGTTTTTAACTTGACATATTTTTTGTCATCAATTATTTAAACTTAGTTTCAAAGATTTCTTTTGCTTTCGGTTTAGTTTTTAGGTATCATAACAACTTTGAACCGGCTTTAATATCATACCCAATTTCTACCTTACAACTACAAATCTCTAATCTTACTAAAAATGTAATTATTCAAATTTTCTCGGGTAGCACAACTACAATCCGTATTCTCATTATATTGGTATTTATTCTCTTTCTGTTTGACTATTGAAGTAAAAGTTTATTTAATTTTACATTGCAGCTTTTCACCTACCAAAAGTAACCAAGAAATACTCACAATTAAGCTGAGTAGCGATAAAATACACAAACGAGGACTGGAAAAGAAACTCTAACAAGAAGAAAACCTCGAGCCCAACCATATCAAAGCAAAGCATAACTAACAAGGTATTAACTTGAATTAGCCTTATAACATTTTTCGTTGTGATAGAAACAAGGAAACTCGGTAAGTGAGATACAAACAGAAACCTAGGCTTTATGGGCTAGATTGGGGATTGGCAAGCAATGTGCAGATCCCAGCAATAACCACTCAAAGAGGTCCAAACAACAAACGCGAAATGTTGAAATGCAGCTGAAAGGCAAATGCACATCAAAAGGTGAAAGCCAACAACACGAGGCGGTCATAATAATAATTAGAATGTTGGCTCAGTTGCTTTTAATATTTTCGCGGCACCAACCATTTTAATTATACTCTGTACATATTAAAAATGGTTAAGGAAGGGTATAACAAAAGGCTAAGTTGTTATCTGCGCCTCATGGATGTGTACATGTTTTAGTCGATCTAGTCATGACTATTGAAAAACTTAATAGGACTTACCTAACCTGGCCTTAAAGAGAATATGCTAAAAATGAAATTGGACTTTTCAAAAAATTGACAGATGAATAACAGAAAATTTTGTCCTTTATGTTGTCAAAATCCGTCAAAGTTAAATTAAAAACAAAATCGCCTTTCAAAAACGTTTTTAGTAATCCCAATCTTTCTAAATATTACCCCCAAGTACAGTTCTCGATAAATTCTTCGATTTGGAATGTTTTACGCTGACTTCTAGTATGTTATTCTTAAGTAATGTATATTTATTAGTTCATGAATTTTGGTGCTTATACTTGCATCATTAAAACTGATCAATAATATTTCACACAAAATTAAAGAATGTTTGATTTACAAAATGATTCCAATTCTTTTAAGTATTTGTATTGACAGAGTGTATCTCTCAAATTTCCTTAACGGTATCTTCCAGTCGTGCACTTTGTATCGAGCTATTTTTTATTTGCATTCTCAAATTTTTAATGACAGCAAAAATATGTAAACATTTTAGTTTTATTAATTCCTTTTTTTGGCGCCAAAAGGTAAAAAGCGCTCCAGAATTCATTGAGCGGTTAAAAAGGGAGCCACAGGCGCTGGCCCTCTTCTCTTAACCCATTGCCCTCGACGTTTTTTATTTTCTGCTATTTTCTCTTCTTTTTACTGCCTCTTTATATAAAGCATTTGATTCCATAATATAAATATATATATAAAATGTTTGTATTTTATTTATTTTTTTGCTTATTTATGCATACTTTATTGCTTCATTTCCCGCCATTTCGCGCTTTTGACAAAGCTCATATATTTTCTATATATGCAGTTATATAGATTTTTTTTTGTGGGTGCTGCGAACAGAAAACATATTTTTATAAATTTTTTTTATTCAGCACGTTTGCTTTATTTACATTTGGGTTTTTTCTATGTGGCGCACTTTTCAAAGCCGTCGCTTAGTTTCTGGTTTTGTTGTATCTTTTCCGCTTAATCCACTAAAAATCGCTGGCAAAAGCAAAGCCGTGCATAATATTATTTACCTTATATACCCTTTTCAGAAAGTTATCACAAATTTGTCGTAAAATATGTAATGCATGATTATCTGCGTAGAATAGTCTATGCTGTGTACAGTTAATTCCTTTTTTTGAAGTTGCTTTATAATTACAAATGAATCAATCTATTATATTAAATGTTTTTGACAATGCTTTTCGACAATTGCAACTTTATGAAATACATCGATCTTTTATTAAAAGAAACACTTCATGTTGTAGGCGATCGATCGTATTTAAAGTGTTTTCAGGTTTTTTACTTAGCTTCAAAATTGGGTATCGTTTGCGAGCAAAACTTCCTCAATGTGTCTGCAAGAAAGGGTATGCAATTTTCTGCAGTTAAAATGTGTCGTGTTTTTTGGTTTTGTGCTGATTTAATTTGCAGTGCTTAATGCTTTTGTGTTTTTGCGGGGTTTCTTGCTACTGTTTTATTTATGCTAATTTAATGCAATTGTTGTGTTGGGCGAAATGAAAAGGAAGAAACCGCAGAGAGCGTCAAACGGTTCGTATGAGTAATGCGCAGGAATAAATAGAAAACTTTAGGGTACATAATATCAAAGATAATTACAGTATAATTAAAAAAAGGTATTTTGCTGTTCTTTAATTGACATAATTAAAATTGTTAAAAAAGAAACAATTGGAATAACTTCGTTTATCCATGAAATTGTAAAGCTTGTTTACTTTGTTGATTATTTATATAAATTAAGTGCTTAATTAGCTATAACTAATTAGTCCTAACATTGACTAGTTGCCGAAGTGAATATAATTGCTTCATCCTTGCCACAAAATCATGTAATATGGTTAGCTTGAACGACACGTGTTTTATCCAACTATTTAAATTGTTAAGCTCACATTTATTTTCACACTTTACGTTTAACAGCTAATCCCAACTATGTGTCAATTACCCAACTCTCCTCACCACCCCTTCGGAAAACTCTGAGCTATTAGCTCCGGCAACTTTCGTAGACCACAAATTTGTAGCAATTTGTATTTGGTATTAGTTGGCGTTGATGGGTAATGCATATAACACCTACACGATGGCTATAAATTTCACTAAATTTTATAAAGTCAACTCTGAGATACTCCCCAAACACACACGCACGCACACCCATCCACACACACACACCCAAAGACCTTACTAAGTGCTTCTCACACGTAGGAAAAGTAAATGTGTTTATATGTACGTAACGGACGGAAAGTACACGAAGCCAAAAGGATGAACATTAGATACATTCATGCTGAGACTTCCGCATACACACACACACACGAACACGTACACTCTCACACATAGATGGACACACACGCTTGGGGACCCACGCTACGATTTACACGTAGCAAGTGGCAGGTTAAGAACCCAACATTGACTACTACAATAGATAACATTGAAGTCGGTTACAGTTAGACACCTCCCCCGCCATTATCAAGTCGTTTTTTTGTTTTCGTATCGAGGATATGTCACTATCCCAGATAATCGATATTCACAATTCTTTACTTTTGTCTATATAAAAGGGCGATCCAACTATCGATGGATCTTTAATAATGCACTGTCCCATTGCGGTTGATATTAAATTTCTTTATATTTTTTTACTTTGACTTTCATAAAGCAAACTCTAGAAATATAATTTGAATTAATTATTAAAAACAATAATTAAATCTATCAACGACGCTGCCAACCATCGGTAATGCTGAGTTACAATTAGTATCGAAAGATTATTTTATTTTTCTTGTTTATAAATAAAATAAATATTCTTTAAAACTCAAAAGCTATAAGAATATGTATATGTATTTACTGAATTTATATATTTGATAATTAAAAGCCGCAATTAACAATCGAATTTCACAAATGACGAAAGTTAAAATGTTAAAAAAATTTCATTTCTGCTGCAAAAGTTGTACTAAAGTTCAACTTGCAAAGATAAACGTCAATTGAAGTAATGTTATGAAAGCAAACTCCTTCGAGGGTAACTAGCTTTCGGCTAAATTGCAGCTGCATTTCTTAGCTTTCTATGAAATTTTTTGTATCTGCTTCCTTATTTTGCTTTCTTGCTCGGGCGTAAAAAAGAAGAACTGACACATGTGAGCAAATGCAGGAAATAAGTAAAACAACTAAACATTTTTCGGTCGGGTGGAATGAACTGCGTAATACACTCTTCATAGTGTCTAAACGGCGGCTGATTTTAATGATTGAGAGCCCAATGAAAATAACTTTAAACTGTAACATTAGGAAATTTGATTTTTGAGATTCGTTGGAAGCCATTTTTCTGCTTGCCAAAAATCTGGGAGATATACATTTCCTTTCACTTTATCTGACGCGGAGCATTGCATAAAACTAATATACTTTTTTCACTTGTTGAACTAGTGTAAAAATGTATTGTACATTATTTTCTTTATTCTTAAGGCATTTTTTTCGTTTTTTCATGGCTTGCCGCAAATTTTACAAATACGTTTGGCGTGCGTCGGAGCTCTCGAAGCCTGACCGAGAGTTCTACGGGGAGGCGGCCCGGCGAGGCTTCAGTTTTGTGGGCGCACTCCGTGTTGGAGTGGCAGCTGTGGGTGGCAAGGGCTTGTTTTTTTTTTTTATATTTTCTTTTTCGTTGGCTTAATAAAAATACATGTTACACGTGGTGTGCGGCGCCCTACACCAAAGCTCCCTCACAGGCTGCTCAGTGGGCCGTGCAAGTTTCAGTGCTTACTCGTATTTGTTGAACTATCTGCGTATCTGTGTTGGCATAGCGCAAAAATAAACCGCATACACTTACCAGAAAATCCTTCCGGACACGTACAATTGTAGTAGGCAACACCATCCACACATGTGCCACCGTTTTGACAGGGGCCCGACCAGCATTCGTCCCAATTCGTTTGGCACTGGATCCCTGTGTAGCCGTCAATGCAGTAGCACGAATACGAGCTGTACTCATTGTTGTTGTTGTTGTTATCATGACACATGCGGGAGGTGGCATTTGGTAGGTGTGGGCGCAACGGTGTGTCAATGATGCATCAAACGTTCGGCAAAAAAGTTTTGTAGGCAAACACATAAAATGAAAAAGAGTAGAAAAAGTGAAGCAACAACAAGAAAACGTTTTAGATAAAAATAGTTTTACAAATAGCACAATATGCTGTAGTATGTAGTGAGTAACGAGTACACTGAGAGAAAGCAGCTGTTTGCTCGAAAATAGAGTCATCAAGCATGACAACTCACAAATTGTGTTTCAATAGTCGAGCTTGCGAGCTTTAAACGAGCCTAATTGTATTAATTATATCTCACTTTTATTTTCTAAGCGCTTTAAGCTATTTCGTAGGCTTTGAAATTAAAATGATCCTAATTGATTTCACTTGGTATCCAGTTGATCCCAGCTGAAAGCTTTAATATGTGTTTACCTGATTTTAAAGATTTCGTTTCGTGTCCCATCATTTGTTCCTAATTGAAGTGGGCTGTGAATGCATACACATGTATCTTTATCTAAGGTAGATTTTGCTCAGTGCCCTGGCGAGTGCTATAAACTTGGCCAACGTACTCGAAACATTACGCTTGAGTAGTGGAAATAAATATTTGGTAGCCATTTGGGATTGGTTTTCCTACTAAGAGTGAATTGAAATTGAAACGGAAACGGAAACGACAACGACGGCAGCGACTACGGTTGCGGCAACGGTAACAGTAACGTTACGGATCTGCTAAGGTGTCAGGGGAATGTCACCGACATGGCTCAACATGGCAGACATTTCCTGGCTTGGCCTCCATCAGTTCTCGTTCTCTAGGATAAGTTTGCAGCTACACAGCTTAATTAAAGAACTTTTGTTGTCGGTCAGGTTGGGCGGCGAGAGGACGCCGGGTGCACTCTTTTATTATGGATAACATTAGGTTGCATTTGCACAACTGTGTTTGGGGGTATCGTGTATCTGCAGAGATAAGTACAGGTACTCGGCATTCGGCAACACACGTGAGACCCACGGAATGGGGTAAGGAAAACACTTTTGTTGTTGCCTTTGACATGGACTGGCTTACCCTGGAGGCCTGTTGATTTGCTGGCATGCCAAAAACAATTGCACTGAGTAGATAATTGGCCTTGGGGCATCGTATTAGCTGCTCAAAGTCTATGCAATGGCCAATGCCAAAAGAACTAGTGAAATAATGCATGCATTTGTAAGAGAAAATTGCTTTTCACATTCCTGTCCAATGAAATGATTTTTTGTGTGTCAGTGAAATATTACGAAATAAGAAAACAACTAAGAATCACATATAGAGGGGGATTTAATTAAAATATTTTCTTCAATTATTTTTATTTTTATGTTTGGCAGAATACCCATTTATCTGACTTTATACGAAGGCAATAACAATTTTCTAAAATTTTTTATTCACAAATTTTCACTGTTGAAATATGTTATAAATATTTATTGATTCAATTTTATGACATTTTCCGAGTTGAAAAATAGCTCGTGTTGCTTTAATTTTTGGGGGAACTGGGGGAAATTGTATCTGAAAACACAGGTAACTATTGATGTATAAAGCACAAGAAAAAAATAAAATACTTTTCTTATCTAATCATATAACTAAAGTGAAATACGTTTCAGAAATATATATGTATAAATATATATTTATGGCACACAATTTAAGCACATTATCAAGAAATTTAAATAAAAGACATTAAAATCTATTGTTAGCTCTTTTGCTAGAGGTCCATGCGAAAATTTCGCCAGCAATTTGCGAAACATTTCACTTTGCCAGTTTTACGACTGTTATAAAACTTACTCATCTCTGATAAGAGTCATAAATACTGCTATTGCCGCAAACTAGTTGAACATAAACCACGATAAACCAATAAAATATCAATATACTCGGATAACTCTCAGTCGCTTGCAGCCATAACCGAATTTCCGTTTTCCCTATCCATTGGCAAACTTTAAGATGGGCAAAACTATTCAGTTAATCCGTTTAAATCTCATGGAATCGTGTTAAATTTAATTGCTGCTATAAATTTTGCTTGCCAGCGCATAAACTTCTATCCGGCCAGTTGTGCCACCCCGACCCCTTTACCACCCACTTCCCTCTGCCCCGCTAAATGGTGGTTATGTCAAGAAATGCGCGCTAGAAAACATTTCAACCTTCTCCTTCGACTCGTATTTGACTTGCAGCTTCGCGTGAAGCTATCGTAAAAAATATCGTAAACGCTTTTTATAGAGCAAATTCACAGACTGTGAGATTGGGTGGTGTGTGGTGCTCTGCTCCGCTTAGGTTTAGAGTTAGGGCAGGTTCCGTTTCTGGCCACATGCAGCGGTTGCACATATTGCGGCAAGTAGGAAATAAAATGCCAGTTACTTAGTTGTATAAACGTTGGCTCGAACTGAGCGGGAGGTGAGGGGAGCGGCGGGAACGTTGCCAGCTGTTGGCATCATCCTTGGCTTGTTTGTGCAATTGGCGTTGAGCAATACTATTTATATGTTTGTCTGGAACTGCGCTGGGGAAACGCGTATATCCTTAAGAGGAGCGCCGTTCTAACACTGGGTAACTAATGGGCAGGGCACCAAATTGAGATATTATGCGGGACAAGGCAAAGGATGCCATAATCAAGGACAATTTTGAACGCTGTTTATTTGAGTTTTATTTTTGGATTTGAATACCCGTTCAGAAGATAGAATCTAAAATTTAATAGCAGCTAGCTTAAATATCTGATCAAGTTTATTTTTATGTTTTAAGTTAATGTGGAATTTTCACTAGAAAACCGAGATTTGGTTAATATAATATTTAAATATGCCACTGCTTTAATTGATGACACATTCTAATATATCTATAAGGTACAATATAATTATAGGAAATATAAATAATAAATGTACTTTCCTTTCAAATTTAAATAATGTGACGAAGCAAGTCTTGAAGTTGAACCGTACTTAAGCCAAGGTATTAGTTCGAACCAACGGCAATTTTGTTGTGACTTGCAGACAAGGTATTCACCTTACATACCTTGAACCTCAGTCGTTGAAGAAGACCTCATGTGAAGCATTTGTTGAGTTCAGAGGACAGGCTACATTAGCTGCATAATTTACTGTGGCTGAGGATGTGCAGCGGACACTCTCTAAGTTAATAATGCGCAGCTTATGCAATTGAAACCACTCCTCAATGGCCGACCCACTGAAGTGGCACTCAATGCGGCCGCAGCTTGGCCTCATTTCGAGGAGAGGCATGCATAAAAAGGCAAATAGCGGGCAGATAAAAAGCGGATGGTGGAGCTCTGGAAAGGGGGACCAGGGTAAATTCATTTGCCTGCAAAGTGGCGGCATCAACATGTTTGCCTTATGTGTGGGGTTAAGGGATTAAGGGGTTCGTGTTGTTGGGGGCCATCGAAGCCCAATGGCGGCAACTGCTGCTGGCGCTCAAGTGTTGCAAGTTTATTGCCCACTCGAAATGTGTTGAACGGAGTTTATTGGCTTGGCGATAATAAGCAATGGCTGCAAGGATTCAACTAAGTTGCCGCTGCAGCATGCGGCAGCATATGTTGAATGTGACTCACCTGTTCAGGCCATCGATGCAGACGCCAAATACACAGGGATTGCTGAGGCAGGCGAAGCCCGCTTGGCTGCTGCACACCAGGCTCAGGCTGAGGCAGAGCGTCAATAGCAGTCCAGGCTGTGGCCAGCTGTGTGCCAATGTCCTTAATGTCCCGGCAATGCTCTGTGTTGTTGTTCCTGCTGCTGCTGCTGCTGAGTTTGCACAATTTGTTGTTGTTGTTGCTGCTGCTACTGCTGGCTGCTCTTTTGTTTTGGTTGCTGTCGTTGTCGTTGTTGCTGTTGTAGTTGGCATCTTTAGCAGGTGGTTTCGTTGCATGTCCGTTAATGGTTTCGTGGCTGAGCTGCTAAGCACCACTTCCAGTATGGGCCCAGTGGTTGTTGTTCCGTTTGCCGTTAGCGGCGTTGTTGTTGCTGCAGTTGCAGCTGTTGCTGTTGTAGCTGCCGCAAATGCTGCACTTGTTGTTGTTGTTGTTTTAGCATATTTAATGCATTTATTAATAATAAAATCACGCCTTCGGCACATTTCACGTTCCAAATTGTCACGTTCCATTACGCGCTGCATAAATAATGCGGATTCTTTGTCGTTAATCTATGTTAATCATACGCCCCGTGTTGCGTTTGATTGCCGCTGCTGCTGCTGATGCTGTCTGCTAGAAGAATCCTCTTAAGTGCTTTATTAGTTTGCATTGTTTGCTTCGCAATTGTTTACTTTCCCTCCCACTTGACTGCTTCCTATTTTTTTTTTCTGCTTTTTATTGCCTTACATTTTTACGGATGCAGTCTTCGGTGCCGCATCGCATTTCACTGGCCCCTGGCCAACTGGGGGAATGTCCTTTCCTACTATTATTGTTTTTATTGTTGTGTATTATAATTTGGTTTTATTCTGTTTCCGCTTCGGTTTCCTATTGGCTGCTTTTGCTCTTCTCCCCGGTGGTTGTTCACATTTTTGCAGCTGCAGTTTCGTTTTGCATGATTTCAATTTGTAAACTGCAAAAAAGAGAAGCAAACAAAAAAGTTGGTTACAATGCCAGCAAATTATGTATTCAAACAACTCTTAACTTTTTCCGTTATAATACCCTGTATACATGCAAACAGTGCAAAGCGTAGAGTTATATTTAATCACCTTAAAGTTAGAATATGGGCCCACATGAGGTCTAATTTTAGAGGATATTCAGAACAAATATTATGATAATGGGAAGAAACCAAAATTTGTTATTATTTTTTTTATTATTTTATTAAAAAATTTGTTATTAAAAAAAGAAAATCTTTTACCAAGTTACAGGGTATGTGCTAGTCGACTTAGAGAAGTTCATGTTTGAAATAAATAATTGTTACACATTCAACAGCTTATTATTCGTGTACAAAATAAATTGTGTGCATTATGAAGGAGATTAAAATAAAAAGCAAAACCCATAAATGATGTTAAATAAAATGCTCTCCAATAAAATCTATTGTTTGTTCTACAACCAAAACAGAAACAGAAACAAACAGGAACGTTGTAATTGGAATGCGCAATACTCGTTAGTTTTTTTTTGAAAAATATCGAACTTTTTCATTTGCAGGACTGAGCGTCATCAGACGTCATCAAAAAACTGCCTGCTGAATTCGGTGACTTCAGTTTTTGTGGGAGATATGCATTTTAGAGAAGATTAATCCAGTAATCTGTTTGCAAAAATTTGATGTATCTCGCTTTAAAACTGAGGAAATTACGTAGATTAAATCGAATCGCCACGAGTCTCAAACTTCATTGCGTTCATGGGGACAGACGGACGAACAATATACTCTATTCACTTGGTGAATCCGTGCGCATTAAACTAAACTGAACGAGAACCGCAGCTGCTACTCGACGATTGATGCACTAATCCATCGTAGAGCCGTGGGAGAGCGTATGCGCTCAATAAGGAAAGTTTATTCACAGTTTCGACCATATGGCATAACAATTCATGGCATTTCATTTCGGTTGGCTCGTGTCATGTGTCAAAATAAAAATCCCAACTTGTTCACATTTCACATATTTTCACATGTGTGTGCGAGGTGCTTAGTTTTGGCCATTAAAACAAAATGGTGCAGACCAGACCAGACCAGACCAGTGAAGTATAACTAAGCCGGGACGGGGACGGCGGGAAATCCCAGTCACATGTGCTGGATAAGCTGAGGCAGGAAAAAAGTTAACAACTTTTTGTTTGCGACTGCGAGAACAGAATAAATATTTTCTGTGTGTGTGTGTACCACGCGCGAGAAAGAGAGCGCTAGCGGGACCTGGCTGACAGAGATAGCAAATGATAAGTTCAAAATTGAAACTTGCGACGAACTGTGCACGTCAACTAAGGCGCTAGCTGCGAATGGACTGGCCAACAGAAACCCAAAAGCCAAAAATCCGCTCGAAGCGAAAGAGCTAGAAACTCTGGCAGAGAAAATGACAGTGAAGCATCAACATAAATTCGCCTTAACGGTGCGACCGGGCAATAAAAGTTCGCAGCCAACGGAACGTATGTGTAATGTGTAGAATGTTGCATTTGGAAAGCCAAACAACGTGGATGGGACAACGAGTGGGCAATAATGCTCTGGGATTATGGCAATGAGTGCAATTGCAATGCTTGGAAGAGAGAGAGAGAGAGAGAGGGAATGAGAGAGATACAAGCACGCAGTCGTAAAGTTAACACAACGACGGGGCGTACTGCAATAGATCATCAAAATGATGATAAGGTTGATTTCCTGGTTAGCTGCATTGTTGCCTGCTGCCCAATGGCAATGGCTCAGATGACGCACTGGACTTGGTATGCCCGACGGTATCCAGCGAACAAACCAAAGCCAGATCAAATGAGTTTAGGAAGGGGAGCTGTTGCTGCTGTTGCTGTTGTTGCTGCTGTTGCTGTTGCTGTCGTCGTTCAGCTTTTTGTGTGACATTCTCGAGTGTTTGCTGGGGAGGGCTGTGAGTGGTGTCGAGTGCTGCTGCTCGCAGGCAGCGACTTGGGTCTTTCAGGCAGCTGGAATGGCATCAAATTGGTTACACCTGCAGCGGCAAATTTTCGGAAATTTTAAGCAGCGCTAAAGTGTGACTGTGTGTGTGTGTGTGTATGTGTGAGATTTAAATCGTTGCGTTTTCATGCTGAAAAGCCACGTCACCAACTACAGCACAGGAGCACGTCCTGGCACCGGTTCTCCTGCTGCTGCTGCTGCTGCTGCTTCTGTTTCTTTTTGCTGCTCTCCATTTCTGTTTATTTTTGTTGGCTTTCTTCTTTATGGCATTTGCACAACTGCAACTTTGTGAGGGCTTAGGGGCGTGCCGGGGGTGGGTCATTAACGTGGTCCGTTTGCCGACCGGTGGGTGTGTCAACAAAATGTTGCAGATTTGCAGACGTTGCTGCTGTTGCTCTTTTTGATGACATTAATGAATGGGCCTTGTTAGGCAAAATGTGTAATCTACAGGGTAATTATAAGCAGCTCTTCAGCAGCTCTGTGTGTGTGTGTGTGAATGACTCTTGAGTAGAATGTCTGAGGGAGGTATCAAGTTGAAAGCAGCAAGAAATGCGTGAAACGCAGAGATGCAACTGCCAGTTGACTAGTTAGCTAGCTGATGATGATAATGATGTATTGCAGAAAGTTGTCCTTTGTGGCATGATGGAAAGGAAGCCGTCAAAGGCGCAATTGAGATGAAGTGAACTTTTTGCGTAAGGAAATATCAATGATTAAAGCTGGCGACCTACTTACAAACCCTACTTAAAGAGCCATTTCTGAAATGCTTTTTCCCAAAGTTGCTTAAAATGCTGCCCATGTAAAAATAACCAGGTACGAATAACAAAATTAACCCAGCTTCTGTTGGCACTGAAATATTAATGTGAAGATAGGAATCTTCTAAGAATCCTCTCCGGCAATCTTATAGAAATTCTGTAGGCCCTTAGTTAACTGCACTATCCGGAAGTACTAAAAACTATTTGCGTCCATCTATCATTACAGATAAATGCTTGGTGTTTGTATAAACTGCGATATATGTGAGATATACACCGTCACTTATATTTAATATAATATACATTATATAAACTAAATGTGTGTGTGTGTGTGTGTGAATGACATCAAAAATCATGCAATTGACAAAAATTTTGACATGTAAAGCTCTCGGATCCATAGTTCCCATATTTCAAACGCCCATAACTTTATCAAAACTGAACCGATTTTCAAGTTTGATGGCAATTTTTTCATGGTTTGTCCTCTAAATTGATTCTGCACTTGAAATATATGCATTTCTAAAAATAAATTTTGTTGGAATTTTTTGAAAAAAAGCACGAACCCCCCTTACTCATTTTGGAAAAATTTTTTTTTCAAAATTTAAAAATGCGAATTTACATTTTTAATCGTTTGTGGTATTCACAATTAGTATAAAAAACAACATTAAAACCGAATCTGAGGGGTCAAATTTTTTGTCAAAAATCATGCAAAAATTGACAAAAATTTTGACATGTAAAGCTCCCGGATTTATAGTTCCCATATTTCAACCGCCCATAACTTTGTCAAAAGTGAACCGATTTTCAAGTTTGATGACAATTTGTTCATGGTTTGTCCTCTAAATTGATTCTGCATTTAAAATATATGCATTTCTGAAAATAAATTTTTTGGAATTTTTGGGAAAAAAAGCATGTACCCCCCTTACTCATTTTGGAAAAATTTTTTTTTTCAAAATTTAAAAATGCGAATTTACATTTTTAATCGTTTGTGGTTGTCACAATTAGTATAAAAAACAACATTAAAACCGAATCTGAGGGGGTCAAATTTTTTGTCAAAAATCATGCAAAAATTGACAAAAATTTTGACATGTAAAGCTCCCGGATTTATAGTTCCCATCTTTCAAGCGCCCATAACTTTGTCAAAACTGAACCGATTTTCAAGTTTGATGGCAATTTTTTCATGGTTTGTCCTCTAAATTGATTCTGCATTTAAAATATATGCATTCCTAAAAATAAATTTTTGTGGAATTTTTTCAAAAAAAGCATGTACCCCTTACTCATTTTGGAAAAAATTTTTTATGTACGGGCATGTTAGGTTCTTAAGTGATAAGAAATCAATGAATATTTTGGAGCGCGCACAAATAAATTTAAGTTTGTATTTGTTTGCCTTGCACAAAGCATTTGGATTTTAAATGAAGCTTTTTAAGTTTTACCTAGATCGTGGTGGCCTTAAAGCGATATGCTCAATCAATATTTGTTAGTCATATTTATTTTAACAAATTCAAAAACTGTAAACCTTCAATAGCTTTGTCCGCAAACTTTCATTGTATTTGGTCAGGATAAAAAGCTATGGAAATGTCGTGAACAGGGATGCTATACCAAAAAACTGTTGGCCAACAAAAAACGCACTTAACTAGTTTTTAAGAGAGTTGTTGGTAGTTTTTTATCCTTTTTAAGTAACTGCATTCCTCCATTTTCGTTGTTGTCTTACGCTTTGTGTTTGCTTTACTAACTATGCAGGCAATTTGTGCACATAATTTTAATTAAAATGTCATTATTCGAAACTAGTTTTTTTGTATCCTAGAATGGGGTACCATAACCTTGTCACATCTTCGACCACTTCAGATACTTCCTCAATAATTAGCTTTTAAAACAACTGGAGCAAAATCGTATAGAAATCCTTTCTGCGTTCTGATAGAGTTGTATGGAAAACGAAGCTGTTTAACCAAGAACTAGCAAGTGTCAGGAAGTGTATATAATGTTCGGTGGCCAGTGAATAACTCTTCCTTCTTGATATGTTTATTGTATATATTGTGCAGTCAGTTTTGCATTTTGTCTCTTTGAATTTATGCAAAGCGTCGGCCGGCAAACAAAGAAACGGAAAAAGAATTAACTCAAAAAATGCTGAGACCAAGAATGCAAATCAGTTGGAGTCACTGTCTCTGCTCTGCCGTACTCTCCTCTCATTCTGGTTTTCAAGTGCCGACTTTTCACAGGCATTTTAAAATGTTGTTAATTAATTCAGACAAACATTGTGCAAATATTTGAGAATACAGTAAAGGCAAACAAAACGCTGCCCAGCGCTGGCGGAATATTTTATTGTTTGAAGACGCTCCAAAGTAGGCAACGCACAGAAAACAAAGTGTGTGAGTGTGTGTGTGAGTGAGTGTGTGCGTTTGTGCGTGTGGCTTTGTGTTTCGTCTATGTAAGAGCGCGTGAAAATCGATTTGGCAAAAATAAACACGCAGACCACAAAATAATTAACTTGTCTGTGCAAGACATATGAGTAAATACAATTCACCCCCCTGTTACCTACGGCACTGCTGCGGCTCCTCTTACGTCATGTTTGCACTGCACAAATACAATTACAACGGCGCTTGGGCTGAACCCCTAAGTAACCAGAGTAGCCCCCACAACACGTTCTACGTGTCTGGCAACCACTTCCGATTGCTTATTACGCTCGAACCACCCAAAAAGTAGACTCCGTAAAATGGCAGCTCTTACGAGCGTGTCGAGCCCGGCGGGCAGGGGGTGAAGGGGGTGTGGGCGTGTCCTGTTATTGTTGTGGCTCGTTTAAATTAATTGACTTAAATCAATTTCTGACTTTGACGTATTTTCTGCAATTTCTCGGCCACAGTTGCCGCACATCATTTTCATAACTCATGATTTGCTTCAGACTGCTGGACCCATGCTCTCTGACCGGCGTTTGTAATGCCGGAAAATTGAATTAACTGTACAAACATGTAACAACAACTTTGTTGACTCTAACAAATTTATGTGTGTTGCAAAATTACTATTGACAATATTAGAAAATAAATGAATATTAAATATTTATTTCAAAATTGCTTCACTTATAAGAAGAAGTATTATTTGAGTGGAATTAGATCTGTAATCTGCAATTTACTTTATCCAAAATACTTTTCTACTCTTCTAATCGCAATATATAAAAGTAAAAATATGTTAAGAAAATGAGCCTTACATAATGTTAGGCAATATTTTAATGGATTACTTAAACCTAGTATTTTGGGTGTGTTAGGGATGCGACAACTCCCAGTACCACAGCACGCCCAGAGTCCGCACGGCTGTGACTCGTTTGGGCCAAAGGATTTCTTTGTCTAACATTTCGGGAGCCAGGCCATTCGAGATTCTTCAAGGATAGCTGGTCTAGTCGAGCCAGCAGATATATTACCCGCATATCCTGCACTGCATATGCGCCAGCTGCGAGATTAAGTGCCAGTACACGCGCTCCACACTCAGGACATTGCGACTCTGTGACTCGATACACACACGCAGACACACACATGATATAAGAATATGGCGTATACGCCACGTGATATAAGCTGCTCGTTTGGTCTGGTCGTGAACTTCTGCTCAGCTCACTTAATGCGCCCATAACTGCGAGAAGCTTTCGCCACCCGCAGCCTCTGCATCCCTCACCATATCTTTTTTGCAGTGGGACCTGCCTTGATAGTTGACCCAACGTTTGCCTTTCGGCTTTTACGATGCTTCTTCTTTATTTGTATACGCCGTACCCATTGAAAATGGGTAGAAAATGGGTATATTAGTATATAGCACAAATTGCATTTAACAGGCAGAAGCAATCATTTCCAATTCCATAGTAATTTAATATATATCAACTACCGAATCGATCTAGCCATATGCGTCTATTTGTCCGATATTTGACAGTTCTATTTGATTTCCCAAATTCGATAAATATTGGTTATTATACTCATTTTAGTATACACATATCAAGAACATTTTCCTTTTTGAATATCACCTTCAGTTACGGCCCAAAAATTAGAAAACGAATTTAAAACGTAAATCTTATGGATTTTGTATTTAAATTCGGGTCTTATCTGCAACCTCCGATGGGCCTGTTTTTATTTATATTTACGACAGCCTGGAGTTGGGTACAGGGCATCGCCAAGTCGGGCACTTGCAGCTAGAGCACTCCAATTTAATTTTCTTTTTTTCTATTTTTCCGTAGCTGTTCTCTAAATGTGCTTTAAAAGTGTTTTTTAAAATTGCCGTTGATTTTCTTTGCTTTTCTTTGCTTTGTTTGCTGTTTCTGTGCTTCATTCTCCACTTTTGTTGGGCCTTGCGCTTTTCTCCCAACTGTGTAAACGCGTCCTACGCTTGTCCAATATTTATTAAAGCAATCTGTTCCACTGGATTTATATAAAAATATTTGTCTTGCAATTTATACTGTTGCTTTTTGATGTTGTTGTTGTTGCAGTATTTGTAGTGGCAATAGCTACATGTTTTTGTGAGGGTTTCTCCATTTGGATTATGTTAGTGGCTTACAGTTTAGGTAGCCATGGCCTGGATCCAATGAGCCAGGTGATTGATTGATTGTTCATATTATGATGAAAATCGAACAATGTATTTGAAGGAAAGTATAAAAAGTAAGGGAAAACTTTATTAGTTTTAAAAGTTTTTATGAAAGAAAGGAATAAATAACATTTTTCTATTTCCATGTTTTCGTTTGAAAAACTGCATTTTGTCAACCTATTTTTTGGTAATTTTAGCCAAAACCACCCAAAAACTTTACTAAATGTGTTTTGCTGTTAATTGTAAAATAAATAATAATTTTAAGCATAGAATTCAGCATTGACTTATTGTTATTTGTTGTATATCGATTTATTATCAATTATGGCTAAAAGACAATCGTAATTAGATTAGAGGCTTTAAAAGCAATTAAATAAGTTAAGTGAATGATTTATGTATGTGAAAGGTTATACTCATAAGACTTTGTTTTTATTAGCATGCAGAAGTTGTAAATGCTGTAATTGTGATTGTTTTCATTTTCACTCTTTAATCAATCTTTAATCAAATAGCTTTACACCATAAGCTTTGTTCAATATATTAATCTAAGATACCATCTCTTTATGCATTGGGACTACGACTTTATTTTATTTTTCAAATGCTTTGAATTTGCAATGTTCAACAATCGTTAATCTTGTAGAGCAAAAACTGCCCAACTACTTACATATAAACATTCCCGAGCATTAGCCCAATTGTTTTTTATGCTTTGCTCGTATTTCACAGCTACTTCTGATTATATTTTGGTCTGGTCTCGTTTCTTTTGTTGTTGAGTGTTGGGCAAAGAACTTTAACGAATTTGTGTGGGTTTATTTATCAAAAATCAATAAGTGCACAAAATACTTGTATGCCATGGCGAGCAGCCCAAATATATGCTACATAAATTGTTGTACGTAGCACCAATTGCCTTTTGCGAAGTCTGCTTCCAGGCATACCGCAAAATCACGCCGCAAACCCAATAAAATGCCAACACAGCCACACGAAATGTAACATAAACAGCATAAAGAAAACGCCCAGGCCGCTATGCCCAGGGGAAAAGTGGGTTGTGAGGGGAGCGGGGTTAGATGTTAGTGAGCTCGTGATTTGGGATAGGCGCAAGGCGATATGGTAACGGCATGGATACATCGATTATACAAGGCAGCCGCACAAAAACTGGGCTTCGTTTACCCAAAGAATTTTCTTAACTTGTATAAGGGTCAGAAAGAGGATGGGGCATAGGGTGTCTATGAGTGTGTGCTTGTGTGTGTTGCAGTTGTGTAAAAATATTGCATGCAGAGGACCCTCTCTCACTTTCGCAGACAAGTTACAGTTTTATATACGCCATATACCCACTACAAAGTGGTAAAGATGGGCAGATTGTGGAAAACGGACAGAAGAAGGGATCTTCGACCCAATTAAGTATATATGTTCTTGGTTAGCTATGTCCTTATATCGGTATTTCAATTACATACGCAGATTAAGCATATTTTAAATTATCGATTCTCACGTTTTTATAAAATTGATAAATACCCGCACCAATTTTGAAATATATATAATCTGTTATCAATCCGTTCCCCCCAAATTGAAAAGGGTGTGATTTAAGAGGTGCAACATAACACTCGGATATCATCTTTAAATCCTAAATATGTCACTATCTATCGCTAACGTCTGGATACATATTTATATGATACATATATATGTGACATAATAAATTAAGTTAATTTATATGCAACTCAATATTTTGTTTTTGTTTTTTGTATCCTTAATTTCGTCAGGTCAGCAAATTGTATCAAAAAACTTGTGCATCTGTTTGCACCGTCACCGAGGGTATTTTAATGTTGAGATAAAAAAAACATTGCCCATAAAGTGTATTATATGTATATTCATTCATAATTCCCTTGCATTACAGAATGAGCAAGAAAGAACGTTTTTAATCAAGAAAGAACATGAAAAAGCGAAAATGAAGGGTATTGTAAGGGTATTTTATAAAGATCACACCGGAATTTGTTGTTGCTTGTCATAAAATTATTTATTCAATTAAAATTTTAGACATGTCGCAACATTTAAGAAATATTTTTATATGCAGCGAAAAAAAATGTAAATGTTACATAATACTAAAAGTATTTTTAAAATATTTGAATAAATTCTGCAACGAATTCTTGCTGCCATGTCCTATATTATTCTATTTTTTTATTTTGCGGCCAATAAAAGGACACGAATTGATAAATAGGCATAATATGCGCAGAATTTATAATTAATGTTAGGCAAATGTTAAAAATAAACCAATTTGACAATAATTAATTGTGAGATGTGGCGGTTGGGGGCTCTATTAAATTTAATGACATTTTAAATAAGTCGACCCGAGCGCTTTAAACATTTTTAATTACCAACTATTTCCAATAAGCAGCAAATTAATGTTAATTTACGATCGCGCTAGGTGGCCGCAGAGCGGGTGTGGGGGCGTTGCCACGCCCTAATTGCAATATTTTCGACTGATTAGGCGACATCACGTAGCTGCAATTAAATTAGCTTACAAAGTGTGCGCAACGCTGATGAAAACCCATTTTGGAAAAGTCAAGCATTTAACTTTGTTGTTGTTGGTAGCATGAAAATAAAATGTGCTCAAAGGAATTCGCTGGCGGGCAACGCGCGATGAGGCAAGTTAATTAAGAGTTGGCCAAGAGCAAAGACGGCAAAAGGGACGTACATCAGTGCTGGCGACATGAAACCACCAGATGTGTTGTTGTTGCTGTTGGTGGTTGTTGTTGCCGGTTGTTGGTGGCTGCTGTCGGCAGCTGACCCAATGAAGAGCTGACCAGGCAATCGCTTCGGTGTGTGTGTGTGTGTGCATATCTGTGGCATGACAACAGGGCTAGCAGCGGAGAGGGCGGCGGAAGGGGAAGCTGTTATTGAAGCTGTTTCCGCTGAGACTCACATAGGCACCGTTAACCGCATGTCCTTTGCCGCTGTTGCATGGCGAGAATTGTGGTAGAAGTGTGCGGCAGTTGTTTCATTCGCAATTGTTGCTGTTGCTGCATTTGACTTTGATGATGTTGACAATTGGTTAGCGGCAACATTTCGCTTTTCTTGCTGCTATTGTTGTTCTCAATTGGCCCAAATGCATGCTAGCATAATGAGTTATCCAGTTCAAGATAACAACATTTGTTTAAGTCTAAATTTCCATTTTCGACATATAGAATCCAGTTTTTGCTGTTTAAAAGCTCAAAAATATAAAGAAATACTTTTGGAAGGAAAGTAAAAAACACTGCTCCTAAAAAACAGTAAATCAGGAATCAATATAATACTGACTTAAGGAACAAAATTGTAATACAATTTAAACTTATATTTTAAGCGTTGATTCAGTAAAGGATTCTATAAAATGCTCACTTTCGGAATTTAATAAAAATATATTGAATAAAAACCGACAACAAGCTCATAACAAAAACTGAACTTGAGAGCTTCGATTGTCAAACTTCCTGGCACATTCACAACGGGAATTTTTAACGATTATTTGATATAGTGTGGACTTCACGCTGCGGTCACAAATAACGATAACTTTATTCGTTTTTATTACAGTCATTTTATGTGCAAATACGAGATACAAATACGAATATATCTTGAAAGGGGCGCCAGAGTTAGTTGGTAACTTGATACACTCTCACTTCTGTGCCCATTTAAGGTCGCTGCAATAAATAAGCGACTTACACTTTTGTGTGCGTGTGTGTTTGGAGGGGGAACTCACACCTGCACAGACCTGTATGTGTGTGTTTGTGTTTGCCAATAACAAGTATTTGGGTTAGTAATGCCATTTACAACCCCAAACGCAGCATAAAAAGAAATGCATAAAAAGCGAGCTTTGTTTACATTTTATTTTTTTATCTTATTCTCCTTGTCCAGCAAATCCGTTGCCAATGTAAGCCGTTAAAAGTTAGCGCAATATGTTGCGTACTGCTATCTAAGAAAAAAAGATGGTACCTCTGGAACGAGCCAGCGAACGACCGAACGTCTATTTAACTAACTGTGCATAATTCATAATTTAATTAAGAATCCAGCGAAATGAAAAAAGTTACACGAGGGACATAGACATGCGCTCCGCACTGTATAGGTGTGTGTGTGTGGGTGTGCGCGCAGAGAAGCCCCGCACAGCTGTTGGCCATGTTGAGCTTACGTTTTACCCTTGTCACTGAGGTGAGGTTGCACGGTAGTCTGTGGCATGGAGATGGGGGTGCGGTTGCTTGGAATTGTGTGGCAAATTCTGAAATGGCCAATGCTGCAGGGCCGTAAGTCAAACGAGGCGTCAAGCAAATCTGTGCACCCAAGTGCCAAGATTGTTGTGTGTGTTCAAGTGTGTTTGTGTGTGTGTGTGAGGTAAATAGTCGAAGGAAACTCACAGATTTAATGACAGGTGCCAAAAATCTTGAGAGCGTTTCATTTTCAGCTGAATTAATGCTTTGGGGTAGCTTAAGTAATTGCTTGTGTCAATAGTCCACTAAAAATAGGATAAGAACTTCTGCCCTATGCGAGCTAAAAGGTTTATTTCAAGAAAGTTTTTACAGCAGATGGAAATAGTTTTAGAGACTTGCTCACTTCTACTGTTTAATATCCTTAAGCAGTATGTGCTAATCATGAGAGATCAGAATGGGAATTATCTAATAGATATGACTTATCGTCTGCGATATCTTCGTACTTATCGATATCATGTATTTCGTTGGAAAAAACAGATGCATTGTGCTCAAAATTTTGGCTGGTATAAAAATGTGACACAAAATTAATCTGTTGAACTCATATAAAATTAATCCAATAAAATAAATTTAAATATAATTTGTTGCCCTTCCTTACTTCATTATGACAAACTTTCACATGATAACCCACTCGCAGCTTTAACGGATAATCCAGACCCGAAACATACACACGCACACATACACAACATACACAAGTGCTAACTCAATGACAACAAAGGCTAAACTAAATTAGGTGTTCGGCATAATAAAGAAGAAGTAGGAGAAGGCCCAAGAGGGTGAAAACATGTTAGCTTTAAATTTGAAAATTTTACATGATTTAAACAAGAGCAGTGACAACAACAGTAACGAGTACAACAACAACAACATCCTCAAAGAAGATTCGCCAAGCAATCGACGCTCTGTGAGTGTGCGTGTGTGTGTGTGCGAGTGTGCGAGTGCATGGGTGTGCTTGTTTGCTGTTGTGCAAATGTGCGACCAACTTGAAATGAGTGTGTCGCAGCAACAACAACAACAACAACAACAGCAGCAGCAACAACAATGCGTTGTTCAGTGCGGAAGCGGAAACTTCAAAGCGCGCACACTTTGGCTTTATGAAGCTGCCCTGCGTGTGGGCGTGTGCAGGGGCGTGGCTGCCTGATTTGGCCGGGAGGGGGGCTTATGTCGCATACGTTTTGAGCGCACCTGAACGCGTTTGTGTCTCTGAATTAATTCACATTCGAGCCTTCGCTCAAGGACTTCCTCGGGCACTACAGACCACGGGCAACATTGTTGTCAATTTGGCTTATTTCATTTGAGACAGATCGTGTTGTTGTTGCAGTAATTTATCTGAACGCACCTGCAGCGAAAGGAAGCACAATAATAATAATAAAATCCAAAAAAAAAACTAAGCCAAGCGCGACAAAAACACGGATGGTCATAAAAATTTTGAGCAATTTTAGCTGACAGTTGTCAGTTGCTGCTGGCGGCGATATTGTTAAAGTCCTTGCTCTAGCCGGCTGCCCTGGCTCTGAAGGTTGTCCTGGCAGCAGTTGGTTTTGTTAATCTTGCTCTTTTGGCTATTTACGTATTCACTTTTGAACATTTTAAGAAGAAAAGTACCATTTAAAGCACACTATATTATCAGCATCAATTGAAGCTAAATAAAATATACGACCCGGTTTCAATACTTATACTTTAAATAATAATGTATACTTTAAATAATAATAAGAAAAATTCCTATTCGAGTTCACACAAGTAAACACTTCTATTAGTAACAGCTCGGTATTGTTGAAAATTTAAAGAGCAGCAATAATTCGTTTTGATCCTTTTGGTTTATCCTCGTTATGTGTCAAAGGGTTTTTAGGCAAATTCGCAGTTTCTGTGGCTCTTATTTTCTTTTTTTTTTATGCTTTACATTTTTTATGTGCTACTGCTGTTTGGCAGAATGTCTCATCAGGTTCTGCTTGCCATTGTGTATAAATATTTGATTTCAGAATTTGGCGCACACGTCTCGTTTTTCTTGGCCAAATTTTTGTAGTTGTGCATGTGTGTGTGTTTGTGTACAGAGATCTCATTAAATTCGCTAAAATGCGTGAGTTTTTTTCTAGCTGCTGCCCTTTTCATGTTGTCTCTGGGCAAACAATTCGTTTTGAGAAGTCCTTGGCCAAAGGATGCAAGTTGTAATTTCATTTCTGACAACTGCTCTTACAAGACTTCTGCACCTACATAAATGTGTGTGTGTGCGTGTGTGTTTGCTTGTGCGTATGTGAGATGGGGGCGTGTTTGATTCGGAAGTCGCAAACAACATTGAGATAAAGTTTGTTTGGATTTCTTAGCTCGCTCTTCAGATTGTTGTTTGTTATTCCTGCTGCTACCGTTGAGCAACGACAACAAGCAAGAAAAGGGATTTAAAAAAAAGTAAGGCTGCAGTGTGTCCTTGTCATATCCTTTATTGCATTTGTGTTGCCACTTGTTTGCTTCGCTCTTTATTTTAATACCCTTGCCCAAAGTAATACAATTTTGTCATGGTGTGTCATTGAGATACTCGGCAAGAAATTTATAATTTCTATTTCGACATGATACACATACATTCTTTTGACGGCTTGGTAAAAAAGTACTCTATGGGCTTACAAATAATATAACAAATTTATATATTATTAAAATACATACTTTAATTCACTCGGATAATATGAAAATAACATGAAAATATTTTAACAAATACACCCATATTTTTGCAGGCATTCAAACATAAATGATTTTACAAACTAACTGATAAATTTAAAAAATACTGTAAATTTAGATTTTTAAAAAGCATTTGTAGATCTCTGAGCAATTTTATCAGCTTTAAATCCATATCTTTTTCATAGCGCTTGATAGAGACAAGTGAAGACATGTTATCCTTAAGTTAGAGCTAACAATTTAATATGGTTAACATAAGGATAAATTCAATATTCAGTATTTCTGCAAGGGTATTTCTTTTCGTTGTGTTGCACGTTCCCATTGTTTTTGTGTCCCTCAGCTGTCCGGATGGAGTCAAGTGATGCTCCAAATGAAATTTATAAAATATATTTGTCTTAGCATTACAGTTATACTTTGTGTTGTTGTTTACTTTACTTTTTACCTCCTTTACGACTGCTTTTGGCACTCGGCATTTGCCAAAAGCCAAAACAAATTGAACTTTTCACTTTGCATTTGTCATGAAGCAGCTGCTGGAAATTTTCATATTTAGCATAAAAACAAATTTAATTCACAAAACAAACAAAAACGAATCTACGCAGTGCATATTTTGCTTTTTTTCGTCCAGCAGAAATCAAATACATGTGCATACTTTTCTTTTATTCGGAGAAAAGTGGAATGGTTTATGAATTACAATTTTTGGAATTTATTGAAATCCTTGTGGCACTAATTGAATTTACTTCCTAAGCGAATAAAGACTTCTGGCTTTGCAAATTTATTTACATTTCTTAATTTGTTTTATTTTCCCTTTTACTTAACATTTTAAACAAGTTTTTTAAAATTGTGATCCATCAAACTAAATTGAACAAGTTTTTAATTAAGAATCGAAATTTTACATATTTGTTAGGTTTATATTTAGCGTAAATGAAAGTTAAATAAAATGGCGAGTGTTTATTCAGTTCTTCATGTGAAAACTGTATTTTGCAAAATTTTAAGAGGTCGTTCAACGAAAAACAAAAGTAAATTTGAACAAGTTTAAAATACTTAATTTGATTGATTTCCCTAACGTATCCCTTTTATTATGCCCTTGAAAAGGGTGTTTTAATTTTGTCACGAATTGTGTAGCGCATAGGAGAAGACCTTCCCGACCTTGCTCGCAGTACGTATATACGTTTGAATCGGCAAAGTCTTTCCACTATATCATAAAGATGCCATCAAAATGATCAGTCAAGAAATTAGTTTTTGTTGAGAATGTCACCATGTTCTCTTTTTATCATCAGATTCCTATAAATCCTGCCATTATAGTATAAGAAGTCATAGGAAATGCATTTTTTGATTTACAAAATATCTAGACTAAGCTTTTAATCACTATGCTATACGTTGGACCACTATAGCGAATAGTTCCTTTAGGAATAAATGGTCAAAAAAATAATATTTTCTATGGAATTTTTTTGTTTTCAAACTTGGCAATTATAAGGATCTATGTGCTCCTAACTCATAAGCAAAATATCAGTTCTATATAATAAGCGTATTCTTTTAAAACAATTGGAAAAAGAAAAACAAAAATAACGCAATATTTTGTGCATACTTCATTAATAATTTCTTGTTTAATAAACATTTATTGTTTTAAATAAAATTATATGTGCTTGGAATCAAGTAGTTATAATTAACAAGCAACGACAAGTTCTCATGTTTTTCAAATATTAATAAAATTGTATTTCGAATTTGAAGTTCCTAAGAATGACAAAACTCAAAGGCTTATCTTTTTTCATAAAATATTCTGCAACGAAGCAAATCTGTTATAAGTATGCAAATGCGTGTCTGTATATATTTATCGTAGATTTGGGCTTAACTCCTATTATAGTCTGTCACGTAATTTGCATTTAAGAAAGATATATCTTCTTCAATAATCTTGTTGCACCCAACCCGCTTAAAATTTGTTTACCTTTTTCTTGTAAAAGCTAACAAATTTCTGAACAAGTATTTTATATTGATTGCACCCATATCAAAAACTGTTCTCTTGAGCTGTCATCTTTTGGGGGGCATATTTTGGAAATTGGCCAAGTAAACAATTTAATTTACGTCCAGATTGCCACTCACATTTCGGACCATTAATTGGCACAGCGATAAAGCCAAAGCCATAAACTTGTTCAACTCAATTTTTGGCATTTTCTTTAATTTACCGATTTTCTTGGACATTTTCATCTATTTGGTTTGTTGACTTGGTTCACTTGCTGTTGTTGTTGTCGTTGGAGGTATTTGTTTTTGTAATTGTGGTTGCCAACTTTGGATATCTTTTGGCGATAAAAACAAAAATGACACATTTAACTTTTGTGACAATGTTGGCAACCGCAACAACAACAACAACAACAACAGCAACAGCAACGACGAGCAACAACCACAACGAACAACAAGCGGCAACCGCAAATCTGCCACCAAAAGTTGGTTGAGAATCAGTTAACGCTTTCGAATTTGTTTGACTTGGCCTATTTAAGATGCATTTGCGCTTATCAGCTGTGCAAATGTTTGCTTTAAATGTGTGTCGGTACCTACCGAATCGGTTTAGGTCATTATCCTTGTGTTATCCTTGTGTATCTGGGCGTGTTTGTGTCCTTTTTTCGGCACCTCATCGATTAGCCAAGTGTTGCCATGCAACAAACGCGGCCACTTGCCCGCACCAGCAACACACACAAAAAGCACAGAGCCGGGGGGAAACTGGTGGCGAAAACCGCATAAACTACACACAGAACCGAGGGGCTGGTCGAATCGAGGGTTAGGAAATCCTTGCCAGGATTTGCAGGGACCGCAACGTGGTGACAGCGACACACACGAAAACAGGACTACAAAATGTTGCACGTTACTTGGCGACGGGTGCGGTGACAAGCGTCCAAGCAGCGTTTACGTTTCTATTGTGGCAGGATAATGCGGCATATCCCAACAGCTGGCCACACACCGACGCCAAATCGCATCGAGCCGCTGCACTCGAATCCTGTTTCTCGCTGTCCGTTCGGCTTCACACGCGTGCACTTAACACAACTCAAGACTGTTGCAACTGTGATAATAATTGTGCTCGTTGATGTTAGTTATCGTGATGATTATGTTGCTGATAATATGATTCCACTATCCGCATGCCACGGTACTTGGGCTTTTGGTGCGACAACAACACGACCGACTGCTCGCACGGCTCGCCGTCAACTGGTCCCGCCTCGAGGTTCGGAGTGCACGAGACCCGCAGCGACAGCGTCTGGGAAATTTGCCGTTTGCTGCAAGATTCTCACCACACCTAGTAAAGTGCAACTGGGGGCTGTTCTCTCTCAAGCTCTGGACTGCGCTCTCTCTCTCTCTCTCTCTGTCCCCGTCTCACTCTCGCCAATGTTTTCGTGGTGGTGAGTTTGCGCTTGGGCCAAATTGAAATTTCACTTTGAGGTTTGTTTTCATTTTGCCGGTTTGTTTACGTTTGCCGCATTTTCACCTTAGCCGGCTTTTCAACGTGGTAAAACACATGATTTTTTTGGGCAAGAGCCCAAAATACTGTTAGCTACCTTCAATATGGCAGATAACTCGCATACTGGGGAAGTAAGTTCAATGTTTATTTATTTTAAATTTTTGTATAATTAGTAGTCTAGGAAAAGCAACGACTAAAATGGCCCTTCGGCTAAGACAGCCTATTCATAATTTTGTAACGTTCATTATTTGTAACTTTGTAAATTATTTGCGACTTAGCGGGTATACTATTTAGCTGAGTGCTCAACAATAGCTGGCCATCCTATATTTCAGCGATCCGGCAATCAAATTTGAGACAATTTCAGTTTTTTTATTATCATATTTGGAAATATTTCCAATAGAAATGATCAACGTAAATAAATTATTCAATTAAATTTTTTTGTATTAGAAAAACATATTGGATAATATAATTTATAATGCTCAGGCTTAGACAGTAAATAAGCTGCCATAAAGCAATCCTCGACATTAGAGAATAGATATTCTAACTATTCTAGTTCGAGAATTTAAAAATTTCTGGCTATTTATGGACAACATCGAAATGGCAAACTCAAGCTTAAAAATCTGTTTAATCTATTTAATTCGCATTTTATGCTCAGACAAAAATTTAAATTGTTGAATAGGCCAAACCAAGAGCCGTGAATTGCCCACAAACATTTGATTATTATGTCCACAACAGAATCCTTAAATTTGTCCTTCAATTGAGCAACCCACAGAGTCTGGCTAATCAAAGTCTCCGCACAAAGAGGTCCCACTGTCGAGGACTTTGCCAATAATAATGACAACTGTTCGGGTGGTCTCTGTAAAGGACAAAACCGCAAAAGCTGCTGGTCGCCTGGCCATTGGTCATTCCAAGGACCTGACAATGCGGACAAACAACTTCGGTCACATGTTGGCTGGCTCGGCTTATTTACAAGGAATGCTCGTTTTATTGCAGCCCTGCGTAACCACAGGAGCCAAAGAGGAGGCCCAGCCGCGGGACGAAGTTGAGCAGCAACAACAACTAGAGGAGAGACAAAGTGTATCAATTATAATACGGGTGCAAGGCGAACTGGCCAAAACGCCTAGCTTACCAAACGGGCAGTCATGTTGGCGACAACGACAACAACAACAACAATAACAAGTGCCGCAGCAACAACAACGTCAAGCAGAACAGCCACAATTACCTCAGATCCGGGCATTCTGTGTTTTCATCACTGCAACGTGAAAGTTTTCTGCTTCGTCCTGCCCCACACGTGTCCCCACTGCAATGCCCAACTAGATGCGGATGCGGATGGGAACGCCGCTCCAGACACGCCGGGAGATGGAGGCAGCTCCGCCATGACCATTACGAGGCTGCTGCCCTTTCGGTTGCCCTATCCCTTCGTGCGGGCCACGCAGCATCCTTGTGCGATTGTCCTGCGACCCTCCACGGGCGACTTTCTTAAGTGAGTAAACGGGGGCTACTTTTTAAGCATGTGAATATTTATTGGTTCCCCCAAAGGATTATGTGCAACAATACGATTATATTTTCAACAAGGTTGCTTTAAGGGATACTCTGATTATTTAACACTATTTTAATTATTTTTATACTCGTTCACGAAGTGAAAAGAAAAAGTTTGTGCAATATCCGTGTTGCTGTCCGTCCGTCTGTTTGCCTCTCCGCATGAACGCAATTTTTTCGCTGCTTTTGTATCTGGAGACTGGATATATACTCGCAATAGTCTGCGACAAATAAAGTTCTAAAAGTTTCATTCATTGATTAAAATTCAAAAACATTTTGACTTGTCTAAACTGAATACCATTTTCTTCATGGTTTGTCGTTTAGATTGAATCCACATTTAAAATTGATGCATTATTGAAAATAAAATTAGTTTGTTTAAAAAAATAAAATGCATATAATCCCCACTCATTTTCGATAAATTGTTGTCTGATGGCATTTTGTCATGGTTTTATTGATTCTGCATTAATGTATACATGGGTAAACAATTTGGTTGTTACTTATTTTACCCTGTACACAGTGAAAATGATTAAAAGATAAGATATTGAAAATGCAGAAGTCGAACCCCATAAAGCATATAAATTTTGCGTGAGCATTATTAGCCGGTAGAATCTATTAGTGCACGAACGCGTCGATCTTAGATGACTGTAAGAGCTAGATACTTGAAGTTTAAGTTTTAAGTTCCCTTTTATTCAAATAGTCAATATTTCGCCCCTTTTTTTAAAAGGCGATAATAGCTAGAGACATTTGGTTTGGTATGAAGTAGAAGAAGAAGGATGTTTGGTTTGAAGCTGGGCACAGGGCATCCCCTAGTCGGACAGTTCCGTCGGGAGCAGTCTTATTTTTCTAAAACATATTCGAAATGGACATTATCCTTGCGCAAGTTATGGTAAAATTGAAAAAATATTAGTTAATTTCCTTATTTGGGGGTCTCAAAGCATCTTGAGACATATTGTAGCATAGATAACAATCCTAAGTTGCAAATTTGTCAGTGCCGCAAGAATTGCTCGAGTTTAAAAGAATTATAAACGAGTGCTATATGTAGCATACTTTTGGTAGTCATTTAAAAACAACTTTTCAACTGGGTATTATTGGGTAATAACTTGGTTAAAGAATGCAAATGCTGTTTAAAAAAATATTATGGTAAATATTCTGTGCTAGCGTCTGGATAACAGCTTTTTTTGTTGGGTAAATGCCGCAGAAAAATTTGTTGGTCTGCGTTTTAGAAAAGCTCAGTTTTCCGGCATCGTCTGCATAAGCCCAGAATTGAACAACTATTTTTTTCGGTTAGGGATTTGTATTTTCCAGCATCTGTAATATGCAAAATGTGTCTGATGCGTTTTTGTGTGTGTTTCCGCAGCGATTACAGTAACGCGACAGATTTGCATATCGCGGTGACCACATCCGCCGGCGACATTGTTGAATTCGATAGGAACGGACTGCGCCGACATCGGCGCGACGATAATCCCCGCGACTGGTGGCAATCATTGCTCGTGGGCGATGTGCCCGAGCCCTGGCACTACTACTGGGATGAGGTGCTCGACCAGGTGAGTTTTGCTGCAACATCCTGGCGCAGCTGGCACACCGGATATGATTGCTCTGAAATCTCTGATAGATTTGCGCACAGTCCACGCGTTGGTCCATTGCCCGCTACGAGGAGAGCAGCCACAATTGCTACACTTTTGTGCTGGCCTTCCTCCAGGCTCTGAGCTACGCCCAGCTCAGCGAGGCGGCCCGCACCAAGACTAGCTTCTGTGAGAAGTACATTGTGCCCAGAACGACCACTGCCGGCAAATACATCTCGCTCTATCGCAGACTGCGACTGGCGGGCGTTCATGTGCATCGTCCGCAGCCCAAGCAGCGACCACCCAAGGTGGATGTCTTTGACGGCCAGGATGGCAAATTGGCCAACACAAGGGCTAACAGCAATGGCTATGTGAGCAGCAATATGGGAGCGCGTTCGCACCCACGCCAAACACTCTGTACTATCGAAGAGTGACCGATAGTTCGAATATAGCTTTCAGCTAATGAAAAAACCTAGAACTCCACGGCTGATAAAGATCAGATGCTGCGAAACTATCAACGCCCTTGGTTTCATTAGTCGATACTATTGAAAGATTTAAATATATTCGTGGCGATAATTAAAATAAAATTATATAATTTATTTAGCTATTAATTTTAAAATCAGTTTTAATTATATTTCGATAAAGAAAGAAAAAATCAAAGTAATATTGAAAAAAG
Source organism: Drosophila robusta (assembly GCA_035043565.1). Lineage (NCBI taxonomy): Eukaryota > Metazoa > Arthropoda > Insecta > Diptera > Drosophilidae > Drosophila > Drosophila robusta. The sequence goes on along the minus strand of JAWNMW010000583.1, from coordinate 539,018 downwards.
AAAAACAGTAAAATCCTTAAAACTATCGATAGTGACAATGTCGATAGTTTTGCAGCACTTTTTCTTATGTATCGCTAGTTAATTGTTCCTACTGAATAGCGTATAAACTATTAAAAATAAACTATAAAGTATTTATCTTGTCTTGGGTACAGCTCACTTCGTATTAATAAGAAAACAGCATCCTTTGACACATCAATTTTATTATTTTTATTTAGTATATAAGTAAATGATTTGTATTTTTAGAATACCGAAAATTGCCGTTAACAGTTCTTATTACATTTACATAAATTGAATTTGTAAGCACATTAGGAAGGGGCGAAATAGTAATGAAGAAGGCGAAAGTAAATATGTATTTTATGTGATTTTAAACAGTGATTTTTCAAATAAATATGATAAATAAATAATGTGAAAGAAGTAGTTTACTACTCAAAAATGATTTATTTTTTAAACACCCATATTGTAACAACTCTTTCGCATATGTGGATAATAATCTTTATTGACAGGCTTCAAAATGGGAGACTTTAACACGTTTCTTCGAAATTCCAAATTCAAACAGATCTTGAAGCTTGAAGTAGGATACGATTCAGCGGTCAGGAGGATTCCTCACCAACAATCGCTACAAAAAATCCTTTATAAATTACAGAGAACTCCTCAAGCTAAAGAGTGACCGAAAATTTAAAAATCTTAATTTTGAGCACACAGCAGTTTCTACTTAAAGATTACATGTGTACATACATTTCGTTGCTCTCTGAGAGCTCTGTGAACACTGAGTGCAAGCCCAGGCAATGCTCTGCAGCGAGAGCGAGTAAGTTGCACTAAAAAATCCGCGATCTCGCTCGATCTTTCACAGCAAACAAGAATGTGGGAAAAATGAGGAGCCGATACAACCGAATTGCGCTTTGTTTTAGATGTCCCACTTATATGTTATTTGGTTATCGATTCTACTTTACACACATTTCGTGACAAAATTATAATACCCTCAGTAAGGCTATAGAACATTTTTGTACATATATTGCAAGATGTACTTGAATGTTTTCTTTACAAACTTTGTTGATGACCCGTTACGCATAAGAATAAACTCATTTATGTATAGATTATTGTGTAACACAAGTTATATTTTATGCATATATTATATTATATTATTATCTTTGCTGCACAGATAAATACAAGCCATATTTGGTTTAATATGCTCTTTGGTAATAATTTACTAATTTGGTGGACTGACGTTCTCGCTGAACTGGCCCATAACGTTGCCTGGTGGATCATAGTTGCATACTACGTAAATGGTGCTGCCACTGGAAGAGGGTGTAACGAGTGGAATGATTAACTTGGAGTTGCTGTAGATTGGGGCTGAATTTCTCTTCTTGTGCTTACCGTCGTGCAAATCCCACGCCCAGCTGCTGGGAAGACTTCCAAACCACTTGGGTAAAGTGGCCAGTGTTCATTTGAAATGATGGATTCTGCCAATTGTACTGAGTGATCTCATCATACCAGGAGCTGACTGCATCGGCTCCAGCAAGATTACCACCCGAGGCCATATAGAGGTTCTCCCCATAGCCGCTGTTTTGGCTATGCTCCAAGTTATTGTTTGCCAGTAGACGCTGCGCGGAATTTTAAAAATGATCAGACGATCAGAATAACGGTAACGTGGGAGCTGTCTGCGTACCTGAGCCCAGTTGGTGGCTACTTGGGATATTTCGTCACTTAGCTGCAATGGAGGCGCATTGTGTCGAGCTCTGTACTCATTGTGGGCCTGAAGCACCTCCTCTTGGAACTGAAATGGTTCGAATTTTGCTAAATCAACTGTTTCGCAAATGTATACAGTTTAAAATTAAACTCAGTTCGAGTCATTGTTTTCACTAGTATGCTTAAATATGCAAATTAAATTAAAATTATCGTAACCGCCGAATCCAAACATTGTTTTAAGTATTCACGTTTTACTTGCTAACGTAAAATAACACAACAAAGAAAAGAGTTTAATTATTCACGGCGTATGTTTGCCAATTTCTTGGTAAAATTTAAATGTAATTCACATTATCATGCTTACTGCCTGAACACTCATTACGCTTGAAATACTTAGTAATATTATTGCAGTTAGTTGCAAAAATATAATGGAAATATTCCTATTGCACTTGCTGTTTTCAAACTGGCCCATGTGCCGATGTATTTATGAGACTGAGCTGCTTGCGCCGCCGACGGTGGGTTTTTATGCAGCGCTTTTCGCTGATAAGCACAACCGATCTGCCCATAAAATTTGCAACTGGAGCAACTTCCCTTGCTGCTGACTAATCTCTTTATCAATGGGCGCTACACATCCGCACACAAGCCCGCACTTACTCTGCTACGTGACGTAGATGTAGCTTAAATGGGTATTGTTGAAATTGGGTATATAAAAGGTACCGCCTTGATTACAAGTAAAAAGTGCTGTGAATACAATTATGATGAATAATACAATTTCATTTTCATCTTCAAAAAATAGATACTATGGTCCCAACACAAATGCACATGGAGAATATATCTGCGTTAACCTGTTATCGGTAATTATTTTACTGCCCTGAACGTCGTTGCGAATTGCCTGCTTATTATATGAAAGGGGTCTTGTAAGACCCTATAAACTGCCGTTATAGTCGCACATTTTCAATGGATGAATAGTAATGCATTATTGCAATCAGGTGTAACCGAGCGCGCAATACTCCGTTCACGGAGCACTTGTTTGCTCTTACTTCAAAGCAGCCGTCTCTCAAGTGTACCGCTAGTCAAGGCCGCTGTTTAGGGCGCTTATCAGTTATCTAACTCTCAAGTAGCTCTAAGACTCTGGAAGATACAGATGGTTGCCCTTAATGGGTGTGGATCATTTTATTGTTGATCTTTATTCTTAAAACAGTTTATCAGTCGTCTACATGGCCAATTTGATAACTCAACATGTATACACCTAATTATCTTTTTACACAAATATGGTCTTAAAGGTTAAAAATTTACAAGTTTTCTCTTCTTACACGATTTCAAATATTCTCTGAATTCGTTGTGTGAACTTTTTTTTATCTATTTATTCTCTTTATTCTCTCACCTCAAAAATTTTACATTTTATACATAAAGTAAAGACGTAATATATTTTGTACGCAATTCAGTTCGGTTTTGACAATTGAAGAGTAAAAATTATCAACAATGGGAAAATTATATAATAATAATTCTGGTAATAGTAGTGATTGAAATTACGCAAACGTTTCAATAACATTGTGTTATATATTAATTTAATTTTTATATTACTGAATTTTTGATATTGTTCTCTTTTTGACAAATCATAATTTATTTCTACTACTGTACTGTTTATTACACTTTTAAGTTGCTTTTTAGGTATGTAACTAATCTACTATATTTCAATATTTCATTTTGGGAACGTACCCATCGTGTAAAAGGAGAATTTGATCTATATGTGTATACATAAATTATATGGTAAAGTTGTAAAGATTTTCGTATCAATTTTTATAATAAGTAATATTATTAAGATGTCCTTTTGTAGTGGCCAAATCTTTTGGTTGGTGGGACAGCCTGATTAAAGCCTGATCCATATGTCAACCGAACGCCTTCCTCTGCTGCTGTCTTCCTGGGGCTCAGCCTTTTGTGGCTGCTGTTCGCGCCCGGCTCATTAATAATCGCAATATCCACGGCACGAGGCGGTTTCGTTATGCAAAACTGTCATGAATCAGGCGAAATTGTAATTACATTCTCCTTGATGAGCAGCGAGCTCATCATCCTCCTTGCACCTTATCCCGGCTTGCCGCCAGGTCGGCACATTTCATCTTGGATGGCACGCAACACGTGCATATAAATTGCAAAATGTCGCTGCCAACTTTGAGAACACGTAATCTAGAAGTAAATAAGTTTTCTGCCTCGTCTCGCGCAAAGTTTTGCTTATGAGTTTTGAGTCGACAAAGTTGTCTGGATGTTGTTGTTCTGCCCATTGAGATATAATGCTGATGATATTATTGAATTTAACTGTTAACGACGCTTAGTGCGAGCGTCGGAGTGAAATGAGTTACAAAAGCTGCAATAATAAATAAGATGCAAGAGATGGAGCTCTTAACTCAAGTTATTCAAATAGTTTATGAGGGTAAAAACAATTTCAATTGTAATAGGAAAAGACACGTTAACTCAGGGGTGCCTAGACTATGAAAAACTCTCAGACATATACAAGATGTGGGTTATATGCATATGAATCTATGTTTTTGTATCGTCCTCTTGGAGTTTTGATTATAAATGTTATATATTGTAACTTTTATAATTGATAAATTTGTGAAGAAGTCTTGTAAAATAGTAAGGTAATAGTAGGGTTTTCTTATAGATCACCAGTTTATATTCCAGGCTTCAAGTATCTAGCTTCAATGCCGACAAATTTCACCTACGCGGGCGGGAAGGGTTGCCATTACAAAAAACTAATTAACTCTTTTTCGCTTAATGACCAGAGTATAAAAAACATCACAATATGATTAGTTGAATCACTGTCGGCAAATGTCTGGTGCGTTTGGTGCGGGAAAAATAGGAGTGCCTGAAGCAGAACACGTATACACCGATTTCAATGCCAGTTATCGGGGCCGCATGAGTCAAAGGAATAGCGGATAAAATGAATTAAAAAACTCAGAACTGCTCAAAGTTGGTATTCTTTGAAGCACAACCGTTAATGGTGGGTCTGTTGCATGTTGGGACTTGAACCAATTGTTCCCAATTCTAAATAAATATATTGAACGTATTTATTACTCGAAATATCGCTTAAATGATTTGCAGGCTTTTGGTTATGCTCAAGGTTCGGTTAATGAGTAAATGGAGTGCCGGGACCGACATCGGGTACGACATAAAATTGGTTTAGTATCAGCCTTGGCCAGAACAAGTCACTGCAGCACGAATCGTGCGATAAACTGCACATGTGCATTTTTACCGGGCTCTGACAGAATAGAACAGAAATCAGAGAATCGACAAATTGGCAAACCAGCACAGACCTTGAGCGGCACTTAGTGCGGTTGAGCGAGTTCTTTTGTATTAATTCAGTGGCCCATTCTTGGATACTTTGTCAGTCCGGCATTCGCAGCAAACTTTGCACCAAATGGAACAGACCCCAATACCAACGAACGCTGCTGGACATCGAAGCCTTTCTATGGCTGCTGCAACTACGCGTACTGCCAATTCCCGCCCCTTCTCGACACGTTGCCAAAGCTGTCGCGCAAGCATTGAAAAATCTCAACTAATGTCAAACGCTTTGTCGTCATCGTCGTCTGTGGGCCAAATGGGCAGAGGGGCTGGCGATGGTCATTTGAGACTTTTGATTTGGTAACTGCATACTGCATTTTGAAAAGGATAAATGCAGTGTCCCCGTTGACGGATGGCCGAAAAGCAGCTGGCGTTGTTTCTACTCTTACTCGGGCTATTATAAATTATAAATTAGTTACGGATTTCATAACCCATAAATCCGCCCCCAGAAGGTGTGTTGATGCATTCTAGATCAGTGTCACCAGTCGAGAGATAAGAGCTGTCGCTCGCAAACATAATCACAGATAGCGGAGAAGTAAAACGATTCTACTAGGGAGTGCCCGACTTATTATTTACTTAGCTCCACGCTGTCGTAATACACTGCAATTATTACAACGCGCAGTCGACTCATGCCGACTGGAAGAGAACTACATCAGCGAGATGATTCCCAGAAATGGACGAAGCCCTTCCGATTTTTGCAATCACTTCTTAATTACATATATTATCGATTCGAGTTTAGCTCCTTCATTTATGAGTGCTACAAAAGTGCCACTTGTCTTCAAGTGCTATTGTAAATATATACACATAAATGGCATATGCCAGAGATAACGACTGCTTTCAATGGGGCACCCATAAACCAAAAACATTGGTTGTCCAAGTCGATCTGCGGAAATAAAAGTGAAGTAATAAATTTTATTAGTCCCATTATCAATTCGATTTTTTATTATTTAATCAGCAATCAGCGAATAAATTACCCTTTTATCTAAATTTGTTCTATATAATTGGCACAATTAATGCACTATTAATTGGTAATAGTTTAATAAAGTTTCTTAGTCTAGTAAGTTCTTAAAGTGGCTGAATTTGGGTTTCTTCAGCCAAGGGGCAGGCTGAGCGGACCTTGTGATTCTGTAGTCTGCTGGGGAATCATATTTGGTCCGCGACTAGGTGGAGGTCCCGATGTACCGTTTTGTTCCGTACGCACCATACGGCACCAGTAATTAACACCTGTACCCGGGCTCGGTTGGTTTTTGCCTCCAATGCTCCCAATTTTCATTCCATATCTCCATATGGGACGACGACTTGATGGTAAACGATTCTCTTGTGTCTCAGTGGAATTGGGCTGTTTTTGTTGATGAAGCTCTGCTACAATAGCGCCACTTGATTTCGATATTGTAAATATATATATCTATATACACATATATGGCATATGCCAGAGATAACGACTGCTTTCAATGAGGCACCCATAAACCAAAAACATTGGTTGTCCAAGTCAAAATATGGAAATAAAAGTGAAGTAATAAATTTTATACGCTGCCTTCCAGCCACGCTTTTAGTCCCGCTATCAACTAAATATTTTTTTAGATAGATTCTCTTTTACCTCCTAGGGGATGCCATAAAAAATGCATTCACACCAATTTCTTGTGTCAACCTGAAGCTTGGAGCGAATTAGAAAGTGCAGTAGAGGAAACTTAAGCTCAATAGCAAAGTCTTGTTGACTTTGTTTCACTTGGGTTTCCATCTATTGTGATAAGTTTTCCTCTTTTTTTGTCACTCGCGCTTTGTTTGCAGTTGTGGCATTTGTTGACCAAATCAAAATGTAAACACAGAATAAAGAAACTGCCGTCAAATCTAACCTGAAATCAACGAATTCGAAATTGTTTTAAAGACAAACTAAACTAAGCCTATATGAAGTGAACTTATTTATAAACATATTTATATATGTGTATACATATGCTGGTAAATTGTTACTGTTAAATTGTTAATAGCATTTCACACACAATTTGCTGATATTTTAATTATCAGCTCATCTGTTTTAATCTGCCGCCCTGTCAGCCCCTGAAAAACTATTGCAAAATAATTGCAACAACAGGACATTCTGGTCATTTGGTATATACGTCATTTAATTATTATAATTGATGCTGGCAGCAATGCTTATATTTAAACATTTTGCTATGTCCTGAATTCACTGTAAATGATAAATTCCTGCTGACCGAGACGAATATAATCGGTGGAAGCTTGTAAAATACTTCCACTAAAATATTTATAGCTATGAGCCTTGTACACATCATTTACTGCTCTGTTGGCTAATGATGTCACTGCCGTTAAAAACTAATGATATTTTGTATAATTGCATTATACTTTTGGGCGCACATTCAAATAGTTTACCGCTAAAGCTTTGGCTTGGCAAAAATGTGGCTATCAAACAGAATCTAAGGTAAAGAGAAAATATCAGCCAAAAAGTATAATATACATTTTGACTAAAATGTTTATAATTATCAATTATTAACAATTATTATTGCGAGTAGTTAGTAATCAGATTGCTTCTATGGCAGCTTTATGATATAAAATTCTGATCTGCCTGCAACAGAAAGATGGACTTATGCAAAATTAATGACAACAGCCTTTAAACTGAGAGCTTGGCGTACCGCAATTAAATCTCAAAATTGTTGAAATTGAAAAAAGCCTCAATTTGTGAGAAAATTCTGGGGCACTCGTATATCAATGTTATTGAATCCTTTTAATATTGAATTCCGATTCTTGTCGTTTCGTGTACGTCGTTCGGTTCAAGCCATTGTCAAACAATAGAATATTGCTTTTTGCTGCAGAGCGTTCTTCTCCTTTGGTTATCAGTTCAACTGAACTCGAACGAAACGCACCCAACTCATCTTAACTCTGGCTAACCGCAGCAGCTCCAGCTGCAGCAATGCTGGGGCTTCTTGGGGCACCATCATTTGCATTTTCATGCTGCTTTATTTCACAATTTATATGGCTTGCAAATGGATATCGAATACATTTTGCTTATATGCTGAAGCACACTCGACCAATCTGTACACACATTGCACTTACATGGACAAACACGTGTCCGGCTGCAGTCACAAAACGGCAGAGCGTATCCTGAATTGCCCAGGACTTGTTCTTTCTGTTAAGCAGAAGCTCGAGCTGCAGCCGCAGCTGGGAAGGTCTATTTAATATGTGTTCCAAGCGAAGTGCAGCAATAAAACTAAATCGAATTCAAACAGAAAGTTCATTTACAGTTCATCAAGTCGCTTCCCATTCACTGGCTCGGACCCGAAGCAATAGCAAACAAAGTGCTCCCCCTCCCCTAATAGCAAGTCTCGCCAGGACGAGTTTTCGAAAGTTGGTTCACATAAACTTCTAACTTGGCTTTTGTGCTAAATTAAATGGGCCAGGAAACCAACATGCCATATAGCACATACACATGTGTACATACGTTTATTGATACCCTGTGCCCATCGTAAAACCCTTCATCGATTTTATTTGCTGTATATATATATCTATATGTATTACTACTACTTCTAATATAACTCTATAGAGTATTATATAGTTTGAAAAAATTAAAATCTTAAAAAAAAGATTATGCAAAAGAATATCCAAAATATAGGGTATCTGGTCTGCTATCTACACTTCCGACACAAGTCCGAATGTGTGCGTTCCATTGACATCAGAATAAGCCAAAAACTTGTGGCGTTAAGATGCTAAATTAATTTTCCAATTTTGAGTGTGAACCTGGACTAAAATGGAACTTTGGCGTAGATGAAAGAAAGGTACAGAAAGATACAGATGTGATTCCAGATGGAGCTGTTTGCTTTCCACGGCTAGATACTGTGATCTTGGTGTTAATTCAAAATTTAGGCCACACTTTAGATGGTACAATTTTTTTTGTGATTTAAAAAACCTTTGTCAACTTTTATGGAATTTAACTGCTGACTAGAGCTCTTATTTGTTTTTATGGTTTTCATGCTATTAATAGACATTGCAGAAACCCCATTAAAGGTAAAAAAGTGTTAGTAAATTCGATTAGTTCAAATTGTGTTTTACATGTTGTTTATTAAGTATTTAATTGGTGCGGTTAGTTCATTTAGGCACAATTCCGCTTAAACCAAAACCTAATTCAAAAATGTACTAAATGTATCGTTTAATTTCAATAAACCCCTTTAATTGTGCGTCGACTCGAATATGTACATCATTTATTTATTTATTATTTGTATACCCTGAACCCATTAAAGCAGTTTAAAAAGTTTATAATGGTTTTGTGCTAATGTATATAACACGCAGATGGAGGCATATCCGACCCCATGAGGTATATATACTTTAGCATCAGCATCACTAGTCAAGTAAATTTCTCCATGTCCGTCTGGGAAATATGACAGTTAGATTTCAAATTCTACTCTCGAATATCATATCAAGTTATAACATTTTGTTTCGATATCTCGCTTTCCATTTTCTTAATATCGATAAGAATCGATTTTAATACAAAGTCTTTTGGCACATCTCTGAGATTATTAAAACTGGAAACCATCAAATTTTTACTTCTCCCATTCGGCACAAATGACTTTTTAATAGTGTAAGTAAAGTGCCCAGCTGTGTATAGGGTATCTCCTACACGGGCAGTTCTACTTAGAGCACTCTTGTGTTTTTTGTGTTTTTTTTATACTGTGTTTGCTGAAGCATTTATTTAATTTGCCATAATTTGAAAAACGTTTGCCACGTGCCACAATTTGTTCAAAGGCTTAAATAATTTTTGGATTGAGTGCCAAAGTTAATGTCGGGTCAGCTTCTTTTAGACCAGTGTTTGCAATTTAGTTGTATTTTACAAATCGTTGCTTCATCCTTGAATATGTTTTCGGTACACATTTTCTGCTTACTCAAGGGTCGCAATCGTTGACTTATTTGCGCTCGAACGCGCTGCAAAAATCGCTTTAAATGAACGAACCGAGAATGTTGCAACAGAAACTGGACTGGCGAACGCTTCGAAGCGTTAAAACCCTTTGAAGCTTTGGCTTTTACATAAGCACAAACACATATATACACGTATGCATGTTTATTTGAATAAGTACGAATACTTTGGCACGAAACTTTAACATTTAAGTAGTATATCGATTTCAATCACATTTATCTCTGAAATGGTCTTTATCGTTCAAATCATGTGAAATTTCTGATGCATTTAAATGTTGGTTGACTAAAAGGAACATGGTTTTTTTACACTATTCTGTAAAATATCGCGTGAAAAACAAATCAGGTGTATTTGCCTTCTTACAACGGACAGCCGGAAAAGCAGTAGGGGACTTTGCATAAAGACAATATATTTTTTTTGCTTTGTAAGTTGAATAAAATTATGCCAGCTTAAAGTAGAGCCAAGCCAAGGTTGTGTAAATATTTGCAGCACGATGCAAGTTTCATAAAATGCTATATTATGGTAATGCTGCATTTTAAATCCTTGGCAATTTCGTCAATCGGCTAAAATGAGCATTTTCACACATTTCTAGCCAATTAGTTTGCGGAATGGGGCGGTGGGGCGGGGCTACGTTGGGTTGTTGTAATTTGCGTGCTAATTTCCTGAAGCAGAAAACTTGTGGCAACTGTGCGAACATTTCAAGTCATTTCGTCAACTTAGAGAGAAAGAGAGAGTGGGAGAGAGAGAGAGAGGCAGCCTGGCAGACGGAGATTTGCATGTCTCTGGATGCAGCCGATGGCAAGTAAAAAGCAGCTTGGCAAACACTTTGAGGTCTCAAACGAGTCTTTGCCGGCTCAGCGACGGTGGGAGCCATATCCCTGCCATATCCTGGCGCCTGTAACTATTCGCATTCGACAATTTGTATCTGGCTCTTCGGGCGGTTTGTTTGCCAATGCTGCGGTTTCAACTGTGACATTTAGCTGAAGACGTTGCCAAAAGCCGAAAAGCCTGATGGCAACCAAACGTGGCCCTGACAAATTGGCAGGCAATATATTGGCGAAATCTCTAAGTTTTGAACACCTAATTGACAGGGGATTTGAATTTATAAATATGCAAGCATTAGCTCAGCTGAAGATAACCAGATACCCACGTATATTCATTAAATGAAGCTTTGAATTGCTGCACAAATCTCAATTCTAACGAAAAACTTTAGTTCTTCCAAAATCTGCTTGAATTGCAATTTTCAGCATGTGCAGTTCCAGCTGCAAAATGAGAATAGTTGGCAAAAGGCAAAATTTGATTGTGTTTATGTTCAAGTTAAAACTTAGATCCAGACACAGAAGCCCGAACAGGCCTAGCACATAGGGAAAGGGAGGCTGTGATGGCATCGGAGGAGGAGAGCAGCTCCAACAGCGTATGCAAATAAAATTTAGCAAGCGAAAACACTATACAGAAATTCGACTACAAGATACCCCTTATTTCTCTAGTTCAACTATTTGTATGGCTAGACAAAGAATTATTTTACAGCTACTAAGAACTTATTCAGCCAGGATGCTGCCCTTAAACGTATATACCCTTTTCTATATTCAGAGACGGAAAGGCAGAATAGGATACTTCAACACAAAAAGTTATATGACTGGCAACGCATAAAAGAGCCGAAGCTGGACCAAAACTAGCCGGACGGAATGTTTGTTGATGCTGATATTTGCCTCTCGACTAAGTAGCCCAAGTCCAAAATTGTAAATTGTAGTTGGCCAGCCAAGCGGTCAGGAAGCAAAAGCTGGGGTTACACTGAAAAAAATATAAATAGAAAAATATAAATACACAAATAAGACACAATTTATGTAAAACTAATAAAGAAAACCCAGGGTTGGTCAACCAATTTCTGCATTAGAAAAGAAAAGCATTTAGAAGCATTTTGCTGTGAGAAATTGAATTAATCTGTCGGCCAGTTAACTTTAAAATTGGCATTCAACAAATTTTAGCAGATATGTAAAAATAAAAAAAGACAATTAATCCCCGCCTAAAAGTAATCGCTAAGCTTCTAACCGAATAGTCTATATAAAGCGTAATTTTTTAAAAACCTTTAAAAAACTCTTTAAAGCAATAAGCAGATAAAAACCAGGTTTTCTGGTTTGTGCGTTTATGGATCATTAAAAGTAGGAACTCTAAAAAATAAAAGTCTTTTAAGAATGATCTAATTTATTCATAATTTATAAGTAAGTAATGTAGGAGGCAATGTTTGGATTGTTCAATATGTGGAATAGAAAATGTCAATAAATAAACCAATAACAAATGTGCACATAGTTAGCATTTATTTGCATAATTAGCATTTATTAGTTTTTGGCAGGCACTTAGTTTGTACTATTGTTATTTTCGCAGTGCAGTCAACAATTGAGCATGATATGGCCAAAGCCGCACTCACCGGGTGCCCACAAAGCGTAAAAGTGGCAGATGAAAACAACTGCATATAAAATGCCTTCTGATTATATACCTGCTGTAGCTTCAGGTTCTGGTACTGCGATGTCCTTCAGCCCCGGCTCCTGGACGTTGGCAATTGTGTCATTGTGCATGCTGTGTGCAGCTGCCAATTAGAAGCCGACAGTTTGGGACGAGACATGAGGCGGCAGCTAGAACAACGAGTGAAACTCGATTTCCATTGACAGGAACATGTCAGAACAGCTCGTTGTCATGGCAGCCAGTGCCAAACAGCGGCTCCTGATGATTCTTTCTCATGGTGTCTGCTCCTTGGCTGCTGCTGCAGTTGATGGGGCTCCGAAGTGCGTTATAAGCGGGTTACGGCATTTTCATTCCGTACGAGCACTGAAAAGAGACCCACACGAGTCAAAGGCGCAAAGGGGCAACACGAACGCAGCTGCCACAGTTAAAGATTTATGACTGTGCTGCGAGCATGCATGTCTTACACTTGCCTCAGCCCGAAAACCCAAAACTGAATTGATATCATTGTGATTTATTGCAACGATGGGCCACATCTCTGCATAAGGGACGTTTATATCAGCCAGCCACTTAGCAACATTTCTTAGGGTCAATCAAATCCGATGAAGACCACAATATTATGTATACATAAAAAACTGTTTGATTCTTTGAAAGATGTCCACTATATAAAATAAATTTGAGACGTGACTAACTTTCTTGGACAGATTTAAAATTTGTAAAGTTCAGGCAAACAAATTTGTGTAAGAACTCTTCTGAGGATCGAGCTAAGAATATAGCGATCAGAATGGGGGACGTATTCACGTGTTTTCAAATTGTTATTTATAGATATTAAGAAAGTAAACCAATTATCGAAAAAGTATAAATAGCATGATCTCATAATAAATCGGTGCCCTTATAAAGGCGGACAGACGGGCAGCGTTGTGGGTTTGGTTACATAAACACACAAAAAGTAGTATGCCCCTTCTTAACTATTTTCGCTATGCACAGGGTATCTCATACTGTAGTGACAAAACAAATCTTAAGTAATACCACAAATTACTATACTCGCAAACCGCCTCATTAATAATGTCAATGAATTGTAAGAAACTCATATTTTTCATCCATTTTATGATATAAAAACTGTTGGAAGTAATAAAAGTATGCGATGAAATTTTAATAACTCAAAATTAAAAATTAGTTAAAATAAATAAAAATCTATGTATTATATTAAATATTCGTTAAAGAGGAGTTTGGACTGCATGCACATCTTTAACGCCTCCCACTGAAAACAGAACAAAATTACAAATTTCATAATATAAGGCTTGAAGTTAAACTTACCCACATTTAAATCCATGAGCTATTTTGAGCATATTCACCTTTGCGTAGTTGATCTAGAGCCGAGTCCAGCCTCAAGTCAATCTCTATGCTCGTATGGAAGACTCAAAAGTCAGCCCAAGTTGTGTTCCTTGGTCCTTTTTTGACATTCAATTAATATGCAAATTAAGCTCGACAACTCAACTGGCTGAGCAAAGTATTCCACATGCGATAAGCCAAATTTAGCCCGGCGCCTCGTTCGTTTAACCCTCTTACACTTTGGCATCGCAGCGAAGAATAAACAAAGTGCGGAGAATGGTGCACAGTTGCTGGATGGTGGCAAAAATGGGGGCAGGGTGCATGTGGCAAGAAAGGATGAGAGGGAATTAGAAAACTAGCTTACTGATTCCGCCAACGTTCGCAGATTTCGTGCATAGTTTCAATTGCTTGCCACAGGCGGTGTCTATTGTTGTGCTGGCTGGTATCCGGGCATCTGGTTTGGTCTTGTCTGGCCTGGTGTCGGTCTGGGTGCCCCACAGGAATGCCCCACGGAATTTACGAGGCCCTCGAGATTAGTTTGCGCTGTTGTTTGCTTTAATTGCAAGTAGTGGGCGTGGCCGTGTCGCCAAGTCAGCGGATTGCGGATTGTGCTCAGACGATTTCGAACACATTCCACATACGCCGCGTGAACTGTGCGCCGGCACAGACAATTTGCACGAAAGCTTTCGTACTGGCAATTGGTGTCGCTGTACTGTAAATACTCGTATTGAGAGCCAAGCCCAAATAAATACACTTATCGAGTCGCAAGGCATTCGCAAATATCTCGCATGCATAAATTCTGCGCAAGAATCGAGGGCTTTGGAGGGGGGCGACAGAGAGAGAGAAAGTAGGAGGCCGAGGCTCTTTGGGGCGTTTGGTGTATTTGTTTCCATTTTATATCTTATTTATTTCAATTTTTTGCCCATTCGTTTGCGACGTGTGTCGATGTAGCACATTTTATTGCAATGCATTTTCTTTTCTTTTTTTTTATCCTCTGGGATGCAATTTTAAAATATTGCACACACTTCTCGTATCGTCCGTTCGACAGAGCTGAGCAAAGCAGAGATCCATTTATATTTTATTTGTTACGTTTTCTTTTTGTCCATCGCCATTGACTTGAGTGATAGTAATAAATTATTGCCAAGTTTATCAGGGCCAATGGAGCAAGTTAGGGATTTTTTGGATTTCTTAGTCAGCTTAAAATTGTAAATTGATTTTGCGAATTCTCAAAATGCAAATATTCAAGTTGCTGACATTTTCCAACATGCGCTACGAAAAACATTGAATGTAAACAGCAAATTGCAATTGTCTAAGTCAAACCAAATTAGGTGGAAATTGCTTTTAATGGCATAATTCTAGGCAATTTTGCCTTCTAGAAAATTACTGTATGGATCAAAAAATTGAATGCGTTTGTCGAATTTGAATATAAATATTTCTGAAAGTAGAAAAAAAAGGTTTAACGAACAAAATTGTATATAAAAAGTTAAAAAAAAACAAGTAAGAACGTTGCAGCCGAACGTAGCCGACTGCGTAATCTCGTTCACAATACACAGTAGTTACAGTAGTTAAAAATTGTTGTTCAAAAATTACAAATGCAAAAATTTGGACATGTAAAGCTCTCTAATCCATAGTTCGCATATTTCAAACGCCCATAACTTTGTCAAAACTGAACCGATTTTCATGTTTGATGTCATTTTTTTCATGGTTTATCTTCTGCATTGATTCTGCATTTAAAATATATGAATTATTGAAAATAAATTTTTTTGAATTTTTTGGGAAAAAAACCATGTACCCCCCTTACTCATTTTTGAAAAAAATTTTTTTTCAAAATTTAGATTCCGGAATTTCCATTTTTAATCGATTGTGGTTGTCACAATTAGTATAAAAAACAACATTAAAACCGATTCTGAGGGGGTCAAATTTTTTGTCAAAAATCATGCAAAAATTGACAAAAATTTTGACATGTAAAGCTCCCGGATTCATAGCTCCCATATTTCAAACACCCATAACTTAGTCAAAACTGAACCGATTTTCACGTCTGATGTCATTTTGTTCATGGTTTGTCCTCTAGATTGATTCTGCATTTAAATTATATGAATTATTAAAAATAAATTTTTTTCGAATTTTTTGGGAAAAAAGCATGTACCCCCCCTTACTCATTTTTGAAAAAAAATTTTTTTCAAAATTTAGATTCCGGAATTTCCATTTTTAATCGATTGTGGTTGTCACAATTAGTATAAAAAACAACATTAAAACCGATTCTGAGGGGGTCAAATTTTTTGTCAAAAATCATGCAAAAATTTACAAAAATTTTGACATGTAAAGCTCTCGGACCCATAGTTCCCATATTTCAAACGCCCATAACTTTGTCAAAACTGAACCGATTTTCAAGTTTGATGGCATTTCTTTTATGGTTTGTCCTTTAGATTGATTCTGTATTTCAAATATATTCATTATTGAAAATAAAATTTTTTGCATTTTTTTGTCAAAAAAGCATGTACTCCCCCTTACTCATTTTCAAAAATTGTATACATTTTTTTATTGTCACTCCTCATAGTTTTACTTTTCAGCTTTGCTTCTTGAAGAGAAGACTACAAAATATGACATTCTCTACAACCACTAAAGAGTGGCAGTGAGATTCCTGTGGTAATAAGCAATGTTCTCTCAATAAGCTGTATGGCCAAGATGTATTATCTAACAACGCATAATTGATTTTCGTTTGCGATTCATCGATTAGCTTGAGTATTTTTTGGTATCTCCTTATCGATGTCAAAGCTAGTTAAAATACTTAATAACCTATAAAAATTCGGAGCCATCAAGTGTGCATGGCATAGTTGTCGTCAGTATGTCAGGCAAAAGTGGGGAGGGAGCACATCGAGTACAGCTTTCAAACTGATTAGATCGTAGAAAAATAAAAAGTAGAAAATATTAAGAAAGCATAATGCTGCACCGAGCCAACTTTTATGAAGGGAGGAACATGCGACGACCTCCACAGCGCTATGGACAGGGACAGGTATGCTTGAAAAACGAGATCTAAAGTTCTCGATTCGTAAAATTTAAAATATAAAACATTTGAAATGTAGAGGCAACAATTTGGCAGACGGCATCAAGAATTCGGTGCTCAATCGGGCAATGCGGACAGGCACCCCGAGTACGCAGAGATCAACGACCGGTGCAACTGGCTGTCCCAACTGGGCCTCAGCTCCAGCTGCGCCTACAATCTGGCGGTGCACACACTGGAGATGCCAGAGTTCAATCCGGCGTACTTTCAGGAGCGCTGGCAAAGCCTCAACCGGCAGCTGGGCCCCAATCGGCAGCCCGAAGCGGACACCATTGTGTTGCGCGAAATCCGCGAGCTGCTGCAAAGACGAACGGAGCAAATGCGGTACCGGAGAACCCCATCTCCGCCCCGCAACATGGACCGGCAGTTGAGTCGTGACCCTTCGCCAGAGTGCGAGCCATTTGATGCACGCCCCCAGAACATGATTGACCGATACACAGGCCGTCGGATGACCTCGACGCCGTTGCGGGAGCTCGAACCGTTTCGCCATCTGCGTGATCCGCACTCAAGGGAGCCCGACGCATATGATATTAATGCAGACCCACGCAATTCAGAGGATGACTTTCGCAGGGAGCAGCCGGATCATGTGATGCCCTACAACTACAGGGACAACTACAACGACAACAATAACAACGACTGTTGGAACTCGGATCACCCTAATGAGGACCGTTACTCGGATGTCTACAATATAGATGCAGATCCTCGCAATTGCGAAGATAATTTTGACGCCCAGCCACGCAATCATTTTACAGGGTACCAAGATGAGCCGCGTCAACATTTTAACAACGGCAACTATTTCGATCGCCACAATTTCAATCGTCGGCAATCGCCTGAACGTGAACGGCCACAGTCCAGTAATTTCAATCACAATAAGGCACAGCCTCCCCAACATGACTTTAATCCGCATCTGTATAATATACGCAAAAACCCGGCTACAATCAAAATGAGTCGTGTCAAGAAACCAAGCGAGAAACCCAATACAACCGATGATACCAAGTTCCTGAAGGCCAACAGAGAGTACAGTAAAACCAATGGCCGCAAACGCGATGCTGAGCCAGGCAACGAAACTGAGCCCAAGCGGCGCAGTGTCGAGAACCCCAATCAAATATTTACAATAGGCGACTTCGAGATGCCCTACATTAAGAATAGCACCCTTCCGCTGCCGCAGCCGGAGTGTGAATCATATGCCGTAAAGTTCTTCCATCGCAAGCACTGCTGTATCATAGGTGGGAAGGAAGAGGTGCCTCCAGGTTTGCAATATCGGGGCAACTCGGGCCTGCCCTCAACTTTAGTCGCGCTGTAGCCAAGCGCTTTCGCCAAAGTTTGCGCGCAAATTGGACGGATATATATCGGAACATGAATTATAAAAGCTGGAATATTTGGTGGGCGGACTTCAAGTGGTGCGAGGCGGCCATTGACAAAGAGCTCGAACATTTTAAAGGCATCAACTTGAGGAAAAACACATTTCTGCACGTTAAGGTCAATTTCGACAGTATGTACTCCGTTAGGAAACTCATGCAAATGGCTCACTTGGCATTGAGCTTGAACACGTCGAATTATCAATCGGTATTGGGCACCATTTTTGAGCTGATGAATGAGAACTTCTTGGAGAAACTTAGCTTGCGAGATATGGCGCAATTGCAGGATCTGATCCGCTATATACCAAATCATCTGTGGCTCTACAAGATGCGCAGCATGGTCTATTTGTGGTCGCGCTACAGTCGGATCCGAAAACTGGCCTATCCTCAGGGCAACGGTGGGTCCAAGGAACTCTATGCCACACAGACCCAGTGGAACAGTCCCGTATTCCACTGGCTAGCCAAACAAGCCTACAAGGAACTCCTGTCCCTCAGTCTACTCGAGTGGCCTGAGCACAAAAGCATCTATCCACTGCTCAAGTGAACTTTAGCTTTACATAATCAATTCAATTCTATCGGTGAGAATAGAATGCGACCCAATTAGAAATAAGAAACTAACAAACTTTTGTATGCCACAATTACAAATAGTTGTAACAATTGCGATAATGTGTTGTAATACAACAAAAATTGTTCCTTTAGGAGCTACATTTATGATATGCA
Organism: Drosophila robusta; assembly: GCA_035043565.1. NCBI lineage: Eukaryota > Metazoa > Arthropoda > Insecta > Diptera > Drosophilidae > Drosophila > Drosophila robusta. The sequence continues at coordinate 520,153 of JAWNMW010000583.1, read as the reverse complement.
ATGTTGGGAAAGCAGCCAACTTTGAAAAAATACAGCATTTCCAATTTGTGAGATCTTGTGAGATTTAAATGCTTTTGCATACAAATTTAAAATGCTCTATATCTAAAATAAACTGTTTTTTAACAAGGCACTCCTTTTGATTAGATAATAGTAATGGCAAGGAAAGTTCCTTATTCGACCTGGCTGAGTTCAATATTTTCACTGAATGCCACAAGAAGTCTCATGACGATAGCTTTTAAACTGATTCAAGTTTTTTTGGCCATTGTTTAATGAATGCTGTGTTATCCAAGAATTATTGCGTGTGAAGGGAATGTCATTCCATCATTCTGTCTCCAGATATAAACCAATTTTTGAATGAATTTACGGAGCACATGTAGTTAACATGTGTTTTGGCTGACGCACAAGAGTTGGTGAATTTCTGTCGAAAAGCGAGGCGGCTTTTTATCAGCCTGCAACCGAGCGAAGCTAGTTCAGACTTCCAGTGCACAGAGGGAGGCATCCCCCATTTAACTAATTCTGTTTGCAGCCCCACTCGTTCATGGCTGCTGTTCCGTCTATTTGTAGGGCAAACAAAAATCCAACGCATTTATTTATTTTAGGTTCATTCTCGTTTTTTGCGGCGGTTGCATAAAGTTGTTTAATTTGTTATCGCAAAGTGCACCTGAGCCTCAGCTCGGGACTGAGGGCTGAACCAGAGGATGAAGGAAGCCAAGCGGGAAGTCCAAAGGCAAATGAATAAGCCAGAAAAAGAAAAACACAAGTAACATTGTTCTTGTCGTGAATGACCGATTAGTAGATACCGTGTAACCAGCTCCGTGGAATATGATTATGAGAAACTGCTGGAGTAATAATCTATAGCTGAATTTCTTAACGGACACGCAGACAGACACGACTAGATCCGATCGGCAGTTATTGCTATTATAAAGTTTATGCGTTCGAAGAGGCCATTATACCCAGCTTTACCCACTTCCAGTACAGGGCATAAAGATGGAGACAAAAAATTGCAAAACGTTGTTGCATATTAATCCGACAGAGTATTTCACTCAGCGGGTGTCTCAACCGCAGCAAGGCAGACGAGCGAGTCCTGGGCCAGGACACGCTACGCGCAGCGACCACGAAATACATTTATTGTATCCTTAGCGCGCTTGACAGACGCGTGCTGAGACGATGATGAATTTGTCCTCGACGTCGCGTGCACCAAGTAAAAAACTCTGGCAAAATATTCGCCAATGTCGCGGCGACAAAGGGGGCGGCGACGAGGGGCGAGGGGCTCAGAAACTGCTGGGAATTGGGCAACCAGCCAGGAAGACTCCAAGTGACGAAAAAATGCAAATAAAACGCCAGCTTATTGAGTCTGCGATGAGGTCGAGGGCAGGGCAGTTGATGGAAGACACGGGTAGCTGCTCTTTCGTTGATTGAAAAAGGTGATGTCAAGGTTTTCTATACCCAGCACATAACATGCTTGGGCCACATATATCACACTAATGCTGATCAACCAAACCTTTTAAGTATTTCGCTCAGCTGTTAGCTATTAATAATATGCGTGTTTTGTGTGTTGGCCACTGTACGTTAGTGTAAGTGAGCTATCTGGCTAAAAAAAGCTTGGCTCTCCTCTTTCCAGCTGTGCTTTGATCCTCCTTTCGCTCCTTCCGCAACGGCTTTCCTCTCCTCTATGTGGACTTAAAGTGCCTTCTGATTAAAGAGTCCGCGGTTTAAGGAGAATCCAGAGTATTTCATAGCTCCCAATTTAAGTGTGTTCGCTTTTATTGGCTGGTCCTTTAACATTTCGGTCGATATATATTTTAAAAGTAGCCTGCAAACTCATGGTGTTCGTATACTCTTTTCACAAAGTGCCAAAGAGTATTTAGGTTTTGCAGCTTAGGACTGGAAACTTCGAATAAGAAAAGTTAGCTTCTTCGAACTGTTTCCTTAATTTAGTAAGTATGCAACCGCCGACCTCCTCTTAAAAACGAACCATAATATACTATATAATATAATACTCTAAGCAGAGAAATGGGCAGTTGGTCGCACTCGACTACAACGTTACTCCTTGTTTTTATTGATATGCACGTTTATATGTCAATCAATTGGATGTGCGGCTAAAAGCAATCGTTCAGTAAAAATAAAAAACAAAAAAAAAACTACTGCCCGTCGAAGATATACCCAACACTTTCGTTAAACATATACATAAATATACAGTTACCCACCCAAGCAGATATTCAGTACCCAGTCCCTAACGAAAAAGAAACAATATTCTTAAATTAATTTTATGTTCCTCCGATCGGCCTAAAATTTAAAGAGCTTAATGATGTTTATAATGGCGAAATTTTCTGCGCAAGTAATAAAAAACCGATGTTCCAAAATTATCGCCTTCGCTGTAAGGGTATGCATATTTCAAGTTCCCGTTTAAGGAAATTGTTTGGCGAAAAACCAACCTCCGAGTTGTAGAAAGTTTAAGCAGAGTTCCGAAAGAAGCGTCATCAGATGTGTCAGAGGTGTCATGTGCAGACACAAACAACACACACACAGGACACACTTGCGTTGGAGGAGGACATTTATCAGGCCTTTTGGGGGTGTTTGCATAAATCCAATGCTATAATATTTAATTTAAAATGTTATCCTCGGGCACACATTTAGCTTATGACTTTGAGACTAAAGCGACTGAAGCGAGCGGCAAATGAAAAATCTCAAAATCAACTTAGGGCTAGCACAGCCAAAGGATGTTTGTGTAAGGACTTCTTATGTGTATCTGTGTATCTGCACCACAAGTAAATTGAATTGCATTGAGGCGGCAACACACGAGGCATGTGAGAACAGAGATTTTCGCAGATTGCTATACTGGTTTACGAAGGGAAAAGAGTATATCGGGTCTATTCAGCTGGCAAAAAATTTAACATTTAAAGCTCCCATATTTTAAATTTCATTTTGGAAATGGTTTGACTGAATTTCCATGTTTACAAAGGGTCCGCTGTCGGATACACCCGACTGCAAGGCTCCTACTCTTTTTTAACGTTGGACTGTGGCACATTACTCTGGGTTGGGATGTGAATTCATTCTCCCAGACATGTTCAAATTAATTAAAATTCAATTAAATTCATGCACGCACGTGTTACTCCCACGCGCTCAATCATAATTTTAATTTACCCCAAATTAAATTACGAGTCTTTCCCCGCACCTGCTAATCCCACTGGCACACACCCACACACACACACACACACACACACGCTCACTGCGCACAACAAAACAAAGCTAGTCGTAATTGCTAATGCGCTCGCACTCGAATACTTTGCTACTAATTGCAAATTTCAAATCAGATTAACATTAACATTTCATGGCCCACATCTCGTTTACATTTACAATTGCTTGCATTTCGCCACTTTCGGTTGCTAATTTGAAATGTAGCTGCAACTGCTCTCTGACTCAAGTGTTTCAAATGATACCAGGCGTGCTCTTGTCCCATTGTATCCTGGTGTCAGTTGTCCTTGCATCTCATTAACACCTTGCATCGGGCTTAACATTCATAAAATATTTGCAGACGTGTGCACTTATTGCAAATAATTTAATTAATTATTAATTAGCAGCAACTGAGGCGGAGTTTTAAAATGGAAAGGTTTAAAAAGTATACAATTAACAAGTAAACAATAATATTGCGCAATGGAAAGCTACCCTGGAAATGATATTCTGCTATCTCTTTTGTGCTAAATTATATTAAAATTACAATATAAATATACCAAAATTCACGGACATTTTCTTTTGCCCATATCAACCTGATTATCGGACTGTTGCGCAGACGCGTGATTTAATTGTATATGTGTGCTCAATCAGCTCGAGAACGCGTTTTTACACCTTTTACACACATTTGCACATGCTAATTAAATGTATATAAATAACCGTAACCACAGAGAAAATTCAATTATAAAGCAATTCATCACCGAGCGAAAAGTCAAAATGAATACAAATAATCATGAATCCATAATTAATTAAATAGCATCACTAGAAGCCGATGTAAAATCTGTGCCGCAGTTGAGAGCATGTTAAAGCGCTGCCAAAGACAACAAGAAATATGAAAACAAATATTTTTCACAGCTGATTCGAAATGAATTTTGAAGGGCTAACTGAAATCCTTCTTTTGCAGCAAAATGAAAAAAATAATTAACGTTTTTCAGTTTTGCAGACCAAGTATCTTTTCAGTCAGACAAATAAAATAGGTAATTGTTCGGTTTAGTTCCCATAGGCAAAGAAGGACAGAAGAATTTTTGTCGTTTACACAAGGTATCGATTGCCACCGGTGGAAAGCAGTTATATTGCCTAAATACTGCCACTTAAATTAAAAACTAGATAATTTTCTGCAATTTATGGCAAACTGCGATAGCTAATCATAATTTATTAAAAGGCTTTCAGCAAAACGTTGATTAAGCCATAAACCGAATCTTTAGCTATAGTTTTCCGACAGATCATCACCTCATTGACCCGTGTCCAAAGTTTTAACAGGCCCCCTCCACCTCCATTCTGCTGCTGCCCCAAAGTATGTATGTGTTGCATGTGAACCGAGGACAATCTCTGTCTGGCCTCTGCCTCTGTTGCAGTCGCTGTCGCTGTCGCTGTCCTTCTGTCTGTCTGGGTAATTTCATGATGAGTTTTATGACTTTTAATTAATTTTCAAAAGTGCACAATTTTACACCAGTCTGCAAAGAGTTGGCTCTCTGCTTGCTGGCTTGTTGGCCAGCTGCCTGGCCGGAAGAGTGCCATAATTTCCGCACAAAACTTGATGTTGGCCAGTTCATCTGCAATTCGAATGGAAAGTAGCAAGCGTGCTACTCGTTGCAGCTGAGTAACGAGTGTCAACAATATTCAATTAATTTTCCGTCCTTTTTGGCCACACACAAAAGTCAACTTTTCAGTTTTTATCATTCCAGCGTCCAAATATCCTGCGGCTTTGTTATAAAGTTGGTGCTCACAATATTTACAGACAACAATATAGAACAGTTTCTATCAGTTTATTAAGAGCATTGCAACAAGGACATTATGAATTTCAATTATAAGCCCGCAAATGTAGCTTATCTAATTGTTAAGCCCTAAATATGTTATATTAAATGCACAACAAAAACTGTTAATATTAATAAGGGAAATTCTGTTGTGTATTTTTACCAACGTATTTTCCCAAAATCTTCTTGCCCATGGAGAAAATAAACCCATTTTTATATACCTGACACACCTAAAAATAGTAAAGCAAGCCGTTCGAATCCATGATTTCTCGACTGTCATTGTTTGAGTCAATACAAACTATTCAGTCGTGGGTCACACACACTAGAGATACAAGTGAAAAATCCACTTTTACGCTTACACGGGTCGAACAACTGCACCAAGATGTCCGCAGAAGTGGAGGAGATGCTGAAACGGTTCCAGGGCGTGAAGAATATCGCGGGGATCATTGTTGCGGACTATGATGGCATACCCATCAAATCAACGCTAGACAATCAAATGTCGGTTCATTATGCAGGCCATATGCATACGATAACAGAAAAAGCCCGCCAGATTATTGTGGACCTGGATGCAACCAACGAGTTCATATCCATGCGGATGCGCACATCCTATTTTGAGATAATGCTGATGCCCCAGGATAACTTCTTCATTGTCGTTATTCAAAACCCCTGCGATTAGAATCTTAATTGTGCTCTTCATATTCTGCAATTAAAGACGTCTGAATTTAACTTTTAAACAATGTTTGTCGTATTTTTTATGGTCTTCAAAGCTAAGCAGCATGTAAGAGTGTAAAAAAACTCAAATCTAAACATAGACCCCCGGGTGGTGAATAATTAATATACATCTATACACCGGATAGCGGCCGTTCACATTGCGGCCATTTAGTCTCAACTGCAAACAAATTTTCGACTAGGGGATGCCCTATCTTTACATACATTCCAACGCCTCAGCATTCACACCTGCACACACAAACGCTGTGAACGAGAACTTATTGAACCTAATTCTTATAGCCTTCGAGATATGCTAAGAAATCCAAGTCTTAAAAACGATTTTTATCGATAATAAAGAAACGGGCCAAACCACGGAAATCATATTGTAAGCTTGTGTTACGTATGCTATAGCAGAATCTGTAGTCGAAAAGTTTGTTGCTAGCCACTCAGCTCGTCGTGCTGGTCAAGAATATGTACTTTATAGGGTAGGGATGCTTTCTTCTGCCTGTTACACACATTTGCACAAAACCAGTATACCCTTTTTACCCATTTTTAACGGGTTCAGGATATAAATAGTAAAGCAAGCGGTTCGTTTCATAATTTCTGGATTGACATTATTTAAGTCGATACAAATTATTCAGTCGTAGGTCACACACCCACACACACTAGAGACACGAGTGAAAATCCACTTTACCCTTACACAAGTTACATAGATTACACGGGTCGAACAACTGCACCGAGATGTCCGCAGAAGTGGAGGAGATGCTGAAACGGTTCCAGGGCATGAAGAATATTGTGGGGATCATTGTTGCGGATTATGATGGCATAGCCATCAAGTCGACGCTAGATAATCAAATGTCGGTCCATTATGCAGGCCATATGCACACGCTAACGGAAAAAGCACGTCAGGTGATTTTGGACCTGGATGCAACCAACGAGTTCACCTCTATGCGGATGCGCACGACTTATTTTGAGATAATGCTGATGCCCTACGAACACTACTTCATTGTCGTTATTCAAAACCCCTGCGATTAGAATCTTAATTGTGCTCCTCTTATTCTGCAATTAAAGACATCTGAACGTAAACCTTTTCTGTGCTATGTAACTTTTAGGGTTGGCTGTTGCTCGTATTTTTTATGGGTTTAAAAAATTAAATTTGTACGTGCTGAGGTCTAGGCCGATAGCGAGTATATATGTAGCTGTAGTAGGAATTTCCCGTGACACGATTTGGGGTCACGTCCTGATAAAGATCCCTCCGGTTTTGGTTCTCAATACTGTTTGTGTTTGATTTTTATACTCGTTCATAAAGTGAAAAGAGTATTTTGGTTTTGTGAAATGTCCGTCCTTTCGAATTCACTTTCCCGAATAAATTCTTATAGAATACCTTCCAGAAATCACTGAAATAACTGAAAATCTAAACAGGATACATTTTATATCTACAATAAACAATGGCGGAAAACGGGTAAAAAGCTGCAAGCTACAATTTAAAGGAAAACGCGGGGAAAGCCTATTAAAATATTTATAGTATAGGTGTGTATGTATGAGCACCAGTTATTTCGAAATCATTCCATTTAATTAAAGTCAATTAGGTAGAAGCATTCCAGGCTCGAGAGAAAATGAAATTTATCAACAGTCGCATTATTCATTTCATATTACTCGGTTTCCATTAATGCAAATTTTTTGGAATTCCGTTGAATTTAATTAAAATGTAAATAGTTCGAATGCAGCTGCCTCTGAGACGGGTCCTGGTTCAGCTCTTGTGGCTTCTGAACTCATTTACAATAAATGATGACTGACTGAGGAAGCCGCAAAACAAATAAACTTTCTGTGACTCAACGGCAAAAGTGACAACGTATCCGCGTCCTGGTACTCATCCAAAACTCCAAAATTGGATAAGCTATTATTCATTTAATTAAATATTGAACATGCAAAGTGCATTATGTTCGGCACAACTTACACCCATACACATACATATACATTCATATATGCACTCGGAGCAAATATCCCAACCGGGCACATGCAATATTAACAAAGTAAGCTGGGACCAACAGGATGCATATTTAATTGAAGTCCCTGTCATTCATCCAGTGCAAACGAAAATCTGGTTCAAATTATTTTTTATAATTTTATATATGAAGCAGCCAGCGAAAAATACGAACATCATATCTAAGTCAAGTACAAGCAGCAACAGCGGAGAGGCCACGAATAACTTTGGTAAGTATGCATTTATTTAAATAATAATTAAACACAAATTGTAAATGTGTAAACTTTTATAGTCCATATTGCCAAGACGAATGTACGCAGGACCCATCTAGGAGCCAACAGCTTGGAAAGTTTTTGGCCAGTGGATCGGATTTGGCTGAATATTTCTAGCCCAATTAATAGTCCTGGCCGTATTGCTTTACACGGGACCCGCGGGAATTCGTCAATATTTCGCAACATTTTTAAGATTACAGTAGTCAAACATATCTTGAAGATATGCCAAAAAAATAAATTAAGACATTATTATTGTTCAATTTCTGACACAATTCCCTATTAAAAAAAAAATTATTGATTAAATTTTGGGTCGCCAACTTTAATAATCTTTAAGATATGCCAGAAACGGAAGTAGACATCAAAACTTATCGATTCCGGGAATATTGGGGAGTTATTGATTATATATCGCCTCGGCCTATAGAAGCAGCTCCAAATTGAAAATCAATAGCTCTCGTCTTTGACAGCGACGTCTTCTGATTTTGATGAGTACATTTCCAGAATGACACAATGAAAAACCTTATTAAACATAGAGAATAGGGCTTATTACAACCACCATTCATTCGTTATGGTAAAAGCTCGTCCTGTTCTGATTTTATGTCATTCTTAGTACAATCTGTTTTTGATATTTCCAGTCTATTGCATTTGGTATAATAATTAAATATGTGGGTTCCATTTAGTTGTCAATAATTGAATGCACAAACTCAACGTAGTTCACCAGGCCCAGATCATTCACGCGATTGACCAACAATTCGTCCATCTCCGCTTTGGTTAGACGCTCGCCACAGGTGGTAAGGACGTGCCTGAGCCTTTTCGCCGACATATACCCAGTATTCTTTTCATCAAAGAAACGCAGGCCATCTATGAGCTGATCGGCTAATGTGCCCGCGCCAGCCCGATGAAGTGCAGCCTGTGACTCGATGTTCTCAAAGATTGACAGAAACTGGTCAAAGGAAACGCGCTCAATGTGGCTCGTGCGCAGCTTTTTGATGTGCCGACGTATGCTCTTCTCGCTGGGATTGGCGCCCAGGACACGCAAACAGTCCCCCAGTTGCGAGAGTCCAATTTTGCCATCGCCGCGTTGGTCGTGCCTCAGGAATGCCTGTCGCATTTCATGGAGTTTGTCTGGTGTGTTCCTGTTGGCCATGTTGTTGCTTGCTGATTGATTGAGTGATTGATGATTGATGACAGAGTTGCGGATGCCGTTGCGGTTGTTCATGTGTTAGCCGTTTTGGATACGCATTTTCCACCCAGTTGCTAACAACTGCGCAGATAAACTGAAATCCGATTGTTATGTGATTGGGGAAAACAGACATACAAATAATTTTGACATGTTGACAGTTAAAAGATCCTAGTGACAGTAGGAAATTTAATATTTCCTTTGCTTCGCAGAGTGTCTCTACAAAGGTTGCTCCATAAACAAGCAAATTTAGAATATTGACATATGACTATATATTATTATTTATTATGTTTATTGTGATGTATGCAGTACAATTAAATATAATTTTTAAATGTTAACTGCCACACACACAATCGTACGTATATCGATATATCGCTTACACCTATTGCATACCCATCACTAATCTAGTCCAAGCCGCAGCTCGAAAAATAAAGACAAGTCGGTTAGCTCTATAATATTTATTTTTTTAATACCTAAACATTATTATTATCTTATTATTATAATTACTATAGAAGTATAGGATATATTTATAGCACTGGGTGCTAAGACAAACACAACCATACACTATCTTAGGATTCGAATCTCGGGAGTGCCCGATGTAGATACCCTAGCTTTGAACATTTCAACTCCCTTGAATGGATGAGTAAAACCACATTTACGTTTTTTTTTCATCATATCCATAACCATCATCACAGTTCAGATTCTAGCTTACTGGCTGGCAGGCAAATAAAATAAAATAATTCAACCATCCCCACACTTCAACTGAAACAACAAATGAATATGTTGTCAAAAAAAATTTAAAAAAAAATAGTATTTGAAACAGAATAACATGGGCTGTATTCACAACTGTCGTTGCCGAAACGAAAACAAAATCTATTTCAGAGAAAACTGTTATTTAACAATTGCAGCAGAAGCAGAGAATCCACGCAAAATGTCAAGTCAATTGAATGCGGATCTGATTAGCGTTTGTCCAAAGAAGATGACCTTCTATGCACCCTACGATCGCAGTCAGAAGCGCGTAATCACCATCATGAATCCCACCCCCTTTGCACTGCTCTTCAAGATACGCTCGAATACGCAATGGAAGTATAATGCTATCCCGAACTGTGGATGCATTGAGCCCTATGATACCAGCGAGGTTAGCATCAGCCTTAACTACTTTGATTTCCATAAAGACCAAGACTATTGTCACCGCTTCTGTGTCCAATACATTCGAGCGCCGCCAGCGGAACAGGTGGGCAACCGGTCGATTCTGTGCATCTTTAAACTAACCCGTCGTTCCGATATTCACAATGTGCGCGTGCCCGTCGAGCTGCAGCCGGAGCCCATACCTATACCGCAGCAGGAACTGGACACTCTGCTGCCGCACGATGCTCAGAAACTAATATGGAATTCTCGGCCCCTGACTGAAGACTATATGGAACAACTGAGACAGGTAACTTTGCCGAGAGTGCAAAAAAATGCAATGGATGGGCGCGCTTCGTGATGACAATACTCGTCCTTATGTCTGGACTGGCGGGGGGTAAGCTCCAATCGCAGTTGAAAGCGACGTTCCTAAGAATCAGATTATGCCAGCCAACGAAATCAAAAAGAGCCAGTGGAGCCAGTCCCACCTTAAGCTCTAACTTAAAGCTTGAAAAACAGCTTTTTTCATTCGATTCGTATTAATTGATAACTAACTAAATAATCTAATTTTTAAGCGTTGCTTCCAGCTATTTTAATCTTTAATTTACTCTAAGAAACTCCTTGTAGCATATTTGCACCGACTGGAAATTGAGGAGACCCTGCATTTGCATATGAAGATGGACAATCTGCAGTTTTAGGCCCCAGTTGAAAAAATTTGCAATTGACAAAATGGCTTTGGCCACATTTTCCGTTTACAATTACTGTTTTCACTTTGATTTTCCTTCAAATTAACACTTAATCCACAACAAACCGTTAATAAACATGCCGACAAATTTAGCCCATTTTAATGGTTTCTTTTTATATTCCATGGGATACACAATGACAATGGAAAACATTAAACGTACTTTATTATGCCTCGATCAAATCAATATATTCCCCTCAGTTTTACAGCTAGATACCCACACATCCCAACATCAATACTGCAAGCAAGCCAACCATTTATTTTTGTATAATATTATTAGAATTTGTTTTTGCAATTTTTACTGCTTATAATTATTCTTTTATATTTTGTATGTGTTTTCATAATGTTAGTGTGCATGTTTTGGATGATATTACACTGTGAGTAAGTGTTACGTTGTCGGTTACACGCGATTGCTATTTTTCTCAGAGTAGCAGCTGTGGCCATAAAATAGGGCAATGTATTTGTCAAGAACAGGTAACTAGGCCAAAGCAAGCTAAGAGCCGGATAGTCCATTTAGCGATTAATGGCTTGTCACACAACAAATGCGAAGGTGAGCTTAAAAAATAACAAATCAGGCTGTCATATGCCCACTCTTTAAATTACGCAGGTCAATTAGTTGGATCGATAAACAATATAGGATATGGTGGCCCGTGAACGGAGCTCTGACAAGGAGTTGCACATGGCGTATGAGTAATGCGTGACAAGTGCGCGTGTGTGTTCGACAGTGTTGGCGCTGGTGTTAATTAAGTATTTCAACTTTGGAGGTAAAATTTTTCATAAATCGTTTTTTTCTATTTGGGTGCTATTCCATCACATTTCAATTTCAGTGAGTATTGCTTTAAGAGAAGCTGGAAAAGACAGATATATGTAGTACACAAGGGATCCAAGGTTAAATAAATCAAGTTTTTTCCTTTCATTTGCTGCGCATATCAAATGGAATAAAAAATAACACACGGGGTTTCCAAATTTGCATCGCACAATGTTGGTCAGCAAATTAACATGTTGGCTATGAAAATGTTGACAATTGAATATGAAAAACTCACTGATGACCGAAAATTTTTTATACTTGCTCACAAAGTTAAACGAATAATTGGGCTGGTGCAATGTCCGTCTCGCAGTCTGCCTGTCCATATAAACTAAATTTTTTTCACTGCTATTAGGGAATTTAATTAAATACATACTCGTGTTGTTAAAGTATTTCAGCAAATCGATTTAATCTATGTATCTCTCTCGGTCTGTAAGAACTGCAGCTGAATACAGGGTGTCTCCCAATCGGGTTCTCTTGCCTAAGGCGTTTCAACTTGCCTACTTAAAATGAGGATATTCCTTCCAGTAAGCTAAACAAACATTAAAGTGTAGAATGAGTTGCTGCGGTTTATTGCTCACTGTTTTTCAGCTTGTAATTAAATGAGTTGTGAAGAAAATCATTTTCTATTTACAAGTTGCAACTACCAACTGAGTTTATTGTTATTATACCCCGCAAATGGGTAGAGAGGGTACTATAAAATAACAGGCATTATTGCTTACCGATTCGATTTAGCCATGTCAGCATGAAAGCTTGTACGAACGGCCTAAACTTGCCTAATAAAATATTGATCAAGAGTCTTGTTTACCATACACAGAACAAGTTTTTTTCCAAGTATCGACCACTTTTTGTGTATTCCAAAATCCAGTATGTGTTTCGTCTCGGACCTGAGTACAGCATATCTCCTAGTCGGGCCCCTCTGCTAGAACACTTATAATTGTTGTTAATGGGTTTGTGTTGAGTGTAGAATTTTTGGCTCAATTATAACAGGAATCAGTTATCTCCAGTGTGTCGCAGAATGAATACCCTTGCAGACATTTACCAAATGTGCAATATATTTCCTCTGAACAAATGTTTATAAATTTGGACTATTTTTTAACATGGGAGCTGTACAATATGTGCACTACCCACAGCAAACAGTCAGACCATGCAATAATAATATGGTCGAAGCTGTTCCCTTCCATGCATTATACACTTTGCGACAAAACTAAATTACCCTCGGAAAGGGTATAAAAATGAGCTGTTAAACTGTTAAGCACTCGCCTCAAGTTGCGGGTAGCTGCAAAGTCAGCCAAAAAGGAAGCCAAACTGAAACTTACCACAAATTGTGGCAAGCATAAAGCTTAATGACATTTTAATTTATGTCTGACTGTGTCCGACAGCCAACTGAGTGTACGTTTGTATAGTTGCATATTAAAGTGTGCAGCAAACTTAACTTATCAGAAGTCCCAATTACTATGTAAAGACGTTAAGAGTTTTAGGCTGGTGTTGGAATTCCTATTTGGAACATTTTTGATTAGTATTTGTATTTATCTCCATATTTAATAATGCTTGTCCCTTATGACTTATCATATAAAATATTGAAAGTGCACTAATATTAGTGGAAACAACCCAATAAACCTATTTAGTTTTTTAAAGTTCAGTATTATGCTTATTTTGGAAAATCTTTAAGCGAATTCTTTTGAGACTTGGATTACATTACATTTTTGGTTTACCAATAGAAAATACACCCCAAAGTCACCAAATAAGCGGTATGCTATTTATATTCCGCTACCGTCTTCAAATATTATATATATTCTTGATCTTGAGCGAGCGACATAAAACTGTACATAAGAGAGTTTTCTTTCATTTTTAATCGATTGTAGTTATCACAAGTAGTAAAAAAAAAACAATATTAAAACCGTTTCTGAGAGGTCAAATTTTTGTCAAAAATCATGCAAAAATTGACAAAAATTTTGACATGTAAAGCTCTTGGATCCATAGTTCCCATATTTCAAACGTCCATAACTTTGTCAAAACTAAACCGATTTTCACGTCTGATGTCATTTTGTTCATGGTTTGTCCTCTAGATTGATTCTGCATTTAAAATAAGTGAAGTATTAAAAATAAATTTTTTTTCAACTTTTTGGGAAAAAAGCATGTACCCCCCCTTACTCATTTTAGAAAATTTTTTTTTTCAAAGTTTAAAAATGCGAATTTTTATTTTAATCGATTGTGGTTGTCACAATTAGTATAAAAAACAACATTAAACCCGATTCTGAGGGGTCAAATTTTTTGTCAAAAATCATGCAAAAATTAACAAAAATTTTGATAAGTAAAGCTCTCTGATCCATAGATCCCATATTTCAAACGCCCATAACTTCGTCAAAACTAAACCGATTTTCATGGTTGATGGCATTTTTTTCATGGTTTATCTTATATATTGATTCTGCATTTAAAATATATGCATTATTGAAAATAAATTTTTTTGTCTTTTTTGGGAAAAAAGCATGTACCCCCCCTTACTCATTTTGGAAAAAAAAATTTTTTTCAAAATTTAGAAATGCGAATTTACATTTTTAATCGATTGCAGTTGTCACAATTAGTATAAAAAGCAACATTAAAACCGATTCTGAGGGGGTCAAATTTTTTGTCAAAAATCATGCAAAAATTGACAAAAATTTTGACATGTAAAGCTCCCGGATCTATAGCTCCCATATTTCAAACACCCATAACTTTGTCAAAAGTGAACCGATTTTCATGTTTGATGGCAATTATTTCATGGATACGTCCGACTGCAACGTTCTTACTTGTTTTAATTGTTTGCGGTTTAATATTTTCGTTAAATAGTTTAACATTTTAAAGGCATAGAACAATCTGATCTTCATGAAGCAAGTAAAAGCCAATAAAGCTATTTCATCATAAATTGCTGATTTTTTAATATTTGATGCTCAAGATGAAATGCAAATATGGTAACTTCGACGCAAAAATTAACCTGTCTGTGGAGTGTAACTTGGGAAGCATGTCCCCTCCCCACACACTCACTCGCACACACTCAAGGGCAAACATCTTAAAACCATGTCAAAGCTAGTCCCATGGATGTCACACACACACACATACACACTTGGGGCACAGTTGAGAAAGTTCATTAAGCTTATGTAAGTTAATTAAAACGCAAACGGACAAACTGACAGAAAGCGATTGGTGTCAGAGTCAGGTGGGTATATGGGACCAAGTGGAGGGGGTGGCAACAAAGTCAGCGTATTGGATTTTAGAGAACAGCCGCATAATGGCACTTAACACCGCAAACAGACGATCCAATGTCCTGGCCTTGTCCGATGGCACAACCATGATTCCGTACCTGCAACATGTGTCAATTGACTTTGAGCAGGTAATGTGCACCTGGCCTGCGGTTGGCAATTGACAGCCCCACACAGCTAATTGGTGGCCGGGTCGCACAGTGTGAAGCACCCCGTTGACTTTATTGCCAATTGGTTGTTACGCCAGATCCTCTGTCAAGCACTCCACAACTCGCTACACCAGCCGTATAGCTCAATTAAATAGGTCGCGGGTTCCCAATCCAAGCCCATTATCTTCACCAGCTTTAATAATAACGAGCCTGTCAACAGCGGACCCATCCACAACTAAACTAGTTTTGTTCCTAACGGTGCTTTAGTGGAGGCTGCCCAACTAGAAAATACCCTGCTCCGAATTTCCGTAACTCACATTCATATTTATCATACGCCTCACACATCCACAGGTGTAAACACACATGTTTTACTCTTAAATAACTTATGTGCTTGTAAGTAAGTATTATAATATATTCAGCGAAATAACCGGGCTTTTAAATATGTAAATGTATATAGGATTTTGTCATGGGTGGGCGTAATAATAAATTTTACATAATATGTGTTGTTTTTTAGGAGATTTCTGACGCCAAATATGATGTCCTTAGCTATTCTTATGCTGTCTTATATTATTTTGTACCCATATATACCATATATTGGGTATTAAAAATAATGGAAATTGAATTTAAATGCTGAGTTTATATAATAGGAAAATGAAATCAATTTAATTGTTAGAATGAAAATACTAAGTAAAAATATAATATTATAATAGAAATATAGGTGAAATATAGGTTACTGGAAGAAAAGAGAAAGGTTAAAAAAAGAAAGAAAATAAGGGAATTGAGAAAAAAAGAAAGAAAGCCATGTAGAAAAAAGGACGTTACACACTTAGTGACACAATAATTATTCCCTCTGCAGAGGAATAAAAACAAAGCTATGCAAATTTACTTTTCCTAAAGTTTCCTGTGCCTTGCAACAGGCAACTTGCATCGTGCTTCTGTGGCCTGCCACGCCCACACTAGCGTACCTTTAGTGGCGCCTCCTTTGCACTATTGTTGACTCTTGCATAAATTATAATTATTAAGTGCAGCAGCCTCAGAAACGGTCACACAGCACACAACTTTGTTTTGCTCTATTTTTTGGTTGCCGACAGCTCGCTGTTGTTGTTGTTGTTGCTTTGTTCGTTGCAGCAATTCGGCGTGCCCCAAAGGTGCAGAACATTTTGAAGCAGTTTTGGTTGCGCTTACATCGAGAGCCGTAACAGAAACAGAAACATAAATAACAGGAAAGAAAAACTGATCGATTGACATAACGAATATGAAATACGCTTCGAAATAAAAAAACACTTAAAACCATCTTTTTCTAGATTGAGCAGTCGAGCTATAATAATCACAGATAAACACAATCACATTAAAATTATAAATTATTGTTTAACCATAACAAACGGCTTAAAAAGAAAAATGTAGTAATCTATTTTTAACATATTATATAGTATTTATTAATATATAAACTACAAAATACCTCAAACAAAACAATTTTTCTATGCAATTACATTTTTTGTTTCATCGTTCAATCTTTGAATAGGTATAGGTGTGTATGTAGTAGTATCAGAAGTTTAACGAGAGATTGTTACTACATTGAACCAAAGACAATATAAATACAATATAGTACTATAGTATTAATATTGTCTTTGATTGAACTATATATATTTCGGGGTAACACAATCTGCAACAAATTTAAAATTCCCTGTGCAAAAGCACAACAAGTAAAAGAACAAGAAACAACATGTACTGATGCGTGTACTAAAAAAACAAATGTACAACACACCCATACACACACTCGCTTACACCGACACACACAGCTGTGTTGTGCGTGTGCTCCCCTTTCTTGTTTTGTATAATCGATGTTTCCATGCGCACTTTTAGGCTTTATTTTTCACTACTCAGTGTTTAAAGTTTCCAAATAAGTTTAAAGCTGCGGCCTAACAAGAAAATTAGGTTTACAGCTTGCCGAAGATTGAATATATGTACACATACATATGTATGTATTTTTAACACTTATTAAATATACAGGGTAATTTATGGTAAAAAATAAATAAAAGTTAATAATAAATAATTAAGTTTCAAATGAAATTCGCGTGTATTCTACAAAAGATGAAATGATATATATGAATGGTATAGGGATTTAAGGCGTGTTTATCCACTCGATCGGATAGATCGGTTTTTACTCAATAAAGAAACTATATAACACTCAATCTTTTGGGGTAGTTATTTCAGTGGTATGTATAGATAGCAATTGTATTAATTTTGGAGAACCAAAATTATGCAGAAGTGAAGATCAATACAATTGAGGTTATCCGTCCACCTCATAGGCCCATTTATTAAATCAAAAATTGTAAGCTTCGAGCAGTATTCAACTGGTGGCACAAATGTTCAGGCGGTGTTAACATCTAGAAACTAGAAACAAAAACTGAGGCTTGCGTAGAGCTCAAAGTCGAAAAGTGGGCCATGTGATGAGAGGAGCGAGTGAAAGCGGGCAGCCATAGAAATGGCCAGGCGGTCTCTGTAAAACCCAACAAATGCGGCTGGCAAGTTATTTAGTTATTTAGAAAACCGCAGAATGCAAATGCAAATGTGCCAATTTCCACATTTTCACAACTCACACACACATTTATACTCGCATGCGTACAGCAAGCCAAACAAGTCGGGGGCAACAATTAAAAATCGGTGTCAAAATGCTAACGTCAAGAATTTTAAGTGCATTTCAAGGTTCCCGCTGGCCGCCTAGTATTAAGCATACGCAATGTAGTACGGGTACAAGCATTGCCAGCTGTTGCTGCCGATTCGGAGTAATATTAATATCAAATTATATAACTAGCCGGATCGTGCGAATCCATTGCGTGGTCTTTTTATATACATATAAAGCATTTATGGCTACTTTAAATTATGGTTTGCATTGAATGGGAAAATTTATATTTACACGAAATTGAGGTCACTCGAAATACCAAACGCATAATACTCTATTTCTATAACAAAACATATAAATAATGCTACTTAATTGATTATTTGAAAATCTTAGGGTTTGTCCCCAAACTTGTGCTTGTATGTGCTTACATGTATAAGAAATCTAATTTAATAAATATTTAGCTTACAGTTAAATACTTAAATACTGGGAAAGAAGACTTAGGCTAAGCACATCCTTTAAATATAAAAGCTGTGGCATGAGTCAATAAAAATACCATTTAAATAGTAAAAGTTTAAGTAAGTTTAAGTGCTAAACAAAACATTTCAAACCATTTAAGGTACAGGGTATATATACAAGGTAAGAACGAATGAAATAATTTTTATTGCCATTACAATAATTGACTCCAAAAATAATACATACATAATATATAAAATACAAACATTTAAATGATGAAAGTAAAATTATACATAAAGAATATTTATGAATTTACTATAAATATGTGTTGAACATCTGTGTATATTTACATATATTAAAGGTAGAATTATCTAAAGCAGCAATCAAATCAATTTTTCAATAGCAATCACACTCAGACAAACTGCTTTGACTAGACTGATAAATAGAATATTCGTGAGCAGGGGGAAAATGCACTTGAGTCTCATGCACGCCAGCCGACAGCTTGTCTGTCAATCTACTCGTTGTCAAGTGTGCTTGACTGTCTGCTATTGAATGAATGAATGACTGAATGATATGTGCGCAGCGTGTCAACAAACTTGTAAATCAAATGCTGGATATTGTCAAAGTGGGAATAGTCAAGGTGAACTGTAGACAACTCAGTTACGAATAAATATTTAACTTCTTTAACCAAATTGATAACTAGTGAATTTTGATAATCAACTTAGATAATTATATAGTTATGGCTTTCTCATGAGCTGAACAAACACATTGATACAAATATAGCCTTTTTCTTTGATATATCTAACATTAGCCCAAATATTTGGTTACTTGTTAATAGTTTTATATAATTATTTTCGCAAAATCCCTAATGTCATTAGATTTATACTCGTTTCAGTGTTCGAATTCATGAAACGACAGTAAACAGAAGGTAACAGAATTACTCCTAGTCGGGTAGTCCCGAATAAATCTTTTTTTTGGAAATTTAAATATTAATATTTCTTTACAACTGGTCGAGAATTCAAAGGCAACATTAATCAGACATTTGTAGATATTCATTATAACAGCCTAATTTTTTGCGCAGGGGAATAATGAACTAATTTCGATTATTGGTTTTTATTGTTCAACTTCAGTAAAAAGTATAATTATTTATTGATTTATAGATGGAATCGATATGTGTTCATAAGTAGGATGATTCTTGCAAAATTGTTTTGGTATTTCGAAGCTTTAGAATATTCTTCTTTTTGATTACATAGAGCGCCGTCCCCACAAAGCATTATCACCCACAGGTCCGTTTTCTTGATTCAAATTCGGATTCATATTGTTAACTTCAAAATTAGTATCAAATGCACCCTATTTGGGAAATTTGTAAGGCCCACATTAATTAATAAACAAACAAATTAGAGGTGTTCACGGCCACTGTGAAAACGAACTAACTGAAAAAATAAACTAATTAAAAGCTTTTTTAAAAAGGCCTTTTTAATTTTTGAAATGCTGCCAGTTATGATATTCAGTTTAACCCAGTGGCTGTGAACATCCAATTGAGGAATTAGTAAAGTAAATAAACTTAAGCAATAAACAAATTTCTTAAAACATATTTTAAGACTTAAACTGTCTCTAACACTGCTTAACTTATTTATTAAAAGATTGACGCTCATTTAACTTTAGCCTGAGATCGAAAGTCCTTTTCTGATCTATGAATTACTTTTAGAAATCATTCATTACCTTTTTCGTGACCACCTTACTCAATATTAACTAGTGCTGGATATGGTTATTCGTTTTCCAAAACTTTTGTAAATACCTGATTAGTTGCACCAATTTCATCATTATTCTCGTTGTATTTTTGATCTAGATAGAGGTCATATATATTTAAAGTTAGTAAAGGTATTTTGATTGCGGTGCATTCGTATACCTCCAAACACCACAAATGGTGAGTTTTCCATGGTCATTTTTCTGGATGAATAGTCGCAACCACCGACGAATCCATTTTGAGGCTCCTGCACATAGAAAGCCCTATCCTGTTGGCGACGCCTTATGGGCGCCTCCTGGCGCATCGAGTTCCGCATTTCGTTCTGATGACGAAGCAAACATTCCTCCTCGCGCATAGTAAACTCCAGGGCCTGTTTCTGGCGCATTTCCCATTCCAGTTTCATGCGTTCGTTATCAGCCTCACGCTTTTGTAGTTCTAAAAAGGATAATTGACAGTGGAAACTTAGCGTTATTCTATAGTAATATTGTGTTGTGTTTATACCCATGCAAAGGGTATTCAAAAATTGATCAGTATTGAAGGTGAATTCGAATATATAGATCATATATTCCGAATCTCTCTAAACAAAAGAATATATAAGTAGATACTAGCCTTGGCGTAGTAGCTGAGTCTCTCGCTCATAGCGAACAAACTCCAGCTGAGCTTCAAGTTTTTCTTCCTCCAGCTTCATCTCGCGCTTGAGAGAAGAGGTTTTGGCGCTGTAAATGGCATACAGCTCCTTCCATCTGGTACCGTATTCGTGATCAAACGAATCGTGATCGGCAAAACGCGGTCCCACGCTGCGCTCCTTGTTAAACTGGTTGTTCTTGCTGAGTGACTTTTCGGGCAATCCGTCGACGGCTTCGGTCAGCTCCTTGAGTTCCACGATGCACGGACGCAATGAAGATGTCAGGAAGAAGCATTTATCGTTGCACATGCGTAAACACGCGTTCGCTGATGATTTTTTGGCAAACTCAACGATGCCCTCGCCCATATGGTTGCCACGATCGTCAACCGTTATGATGGCCCGCTCGACAGGCCCGAATACCTCGAATGACTTGTAGAGCAACTCGTTGGAAACGTAAGGTGTCAGGTTGCGAACACGGATTACGGTTGCGCTTGGCGCAAATCGGACGCGCAGCTGGCGGCCATTGATCATGGAGCCGTCCAATCCACGCTTGGCATTTTCGGCATTCGCAAAATAGTCGACTTTAACGAACGCAAACTTGCTATCTGGGCCCAGAAAGATGTCGCCCAGTTCGCCGTACGGCTTGAACAATTCGCGCAAGCCATCTTCGTTGTGCATTTCATTATTCAAATTGCCCACATAGAGACGATTGCGTCCAGCAAATTTAAACTCCTCCTCGTCCTCAATCGGCTCAAGATCAAGAGTTGGCCCGCTTAAATTGCGCAGACGTTGGGCTATAAAAATTCCTCACTGCGCTGCGAGTAGTGGCCGTAGCTGTTGCCACCGTTTGAAAAACGACCGCCGAAACCAGCACCATTGCCACTATTACCACCACCTCCGCCGCCACCACGTGAACCTCGATTCTTGCCGCGCGGCTCTCCTTGACCGGCGAAGCTGCCAGCCACGTGAGAGCGAAACGAGCTTGTCGTATTTTGACCATTTTCGCAGTTGCCAGCGAAGGAGTTTCCATCATTGACCGCTGAAGACTCATTGGGACGCTGTTGCTGTACCTAAAAGATAAGAAAATTAGCCGATCGCTTATATACCCGACCCGATGGGCTTATTTATATCAATTATGGCGCCCATTTGTTAAACTTTTGTTGAATAAACAGCCTGCCGAAGACATGAGAGAATATCCGTTGTACATCTATGGTTATAGAATGCTATATAGTAGTACGATTTTGGTCTTATGCTCATAATTGCCAGCTTTGGGTAGGATATCTTAGAAAACAAAAAGTTTCTCATATAATACCTCTATTTACAAACAAAACTATGCAAAAAAGTAAAAGCAGATACGACAAATGGACAGACATGGCTGTTGGAACGGATCAAGAATGTATAGTTTATGGTGTCGCAGAAGGTCCCTTCTTTTGTGAGAAAATTTTAATACCAACTGCAAGGCTATTTGAAAGAACCAGAATATTGTTTTGCATATCTGCAAAATATCTGCAGAAGAAAATTGAACTTGGATTATTTTTAACTGAAATAACTTAACTTTTTATTAGTTTATGCTGGATTATGTTGGGAAAAGGGAAGAACTCTAATTTTGTTTTTCGAACGACTCGTCATGAACACAATGGCAAAAAAGTTAGGTACATTAGTGTCAGCTAAATCAGACTGCAGTTTATTGGTAATCGGGCTTCTAAGGAAAGGGAAGCCTTCCTCAATAGGCAGGACAATCTTCAGCATCTGCACAGCTACCGCAGATGTCACAGAGGTCAACATCGGCCGTATCCAGATGTACTACAAAAGGAAATTGAAGCGTTTCAATGTACGCATGTATCTAAATGAAACATGCCCACATGAGTCAATATGCTGCGTTAAATTGTTATCCCATTGTCACTTATCTCAACAAATGTTCTACTGAAATGTCATAAAATATAAAATCAACACATTCAAGATAAAAATGTCACAGGCCTAAAGGATCCTTTAACTAACACTGTACACTTACGTTATCGTTATCCCAACGCTGGACGTTTCCTTCGCGATTGCGCATACGTGATTTTTTTGGTTGAGGTGGAGGGAACTCGTTTGCATCGTCGCTTGCATTGCGCTTGCCGCTTATAGTTTTTTCGAAAGCTGGTGGTTCGGATTCCAAGGTATCCACAATTGTGGTATTATCCATTTTCGCAGCACAAAATACACAAAATCAAATTCAATTTGCACAAATTGAAGAGCCTCAATTGCTTGACGGGTCTCGACTGACGATTTTAGATGTCATCAACTTTTAGCTCGCAATGGCAGTGCCTACTATTGGAAATTTCCACCTTTAATGAACTTCAATATCATATCGTTTACATTAATCGTTGATTCGATTTTGAATTTTCGATATCTACGTTTGCTGCCTATTTGACTTCTAAGACTTATCGTCATCATCAATGTGGACTATAAGAAAAATAAACACAATGAAACTGAAACAGTAAATTCTATTTTGATTGAAATATTAATAAGAATAAAATCATTGTTTTCTAGAGGATATATCTATATATATAAATCTGTTATATATACAGCGGTATACATGTTTATACAATGCCAAAATAAATATTTTCCAGGTGGGTATGCTTTCCAATCTTAATGCAAATTTCAGAGTTTAAGTATCCCACTACAGATGCTGACCAAGAGTATACATAGCTAGTTTTTGCCTGTTATATACTATATCATTTAAAAGTTGACTCGTTACTCTTTTGATCATGATTTTTCCTCTATGAAAATTACACTCTTAATTTTTTTAAATTTTTTTTTGGAAAAACAAAAAATTGATATATCATTACTCAAAAAATAAAATTAATAATGTATATTAATAATCTGCGCCAAATCGAAATTACTTTAATTATAATAATTTATCAAATATTCATCAAGTGGTATCGAACAACTTTTGGTACTGCAAGCGATTTATCGGCAACTTAAATTTGCTTATATTTAATATACCATTCAATAATGTGAAGCTCCGCCGTCGAAAATGGAATCCAAGTAAAAGGAACACAAACTCCAATTTATTTGAACACTCTTCTCCCACGGTGACATCAAGAATTATTCCTTATTATTAAATACTTGATGTAAGTAACGGATTGAGTAAATATCGTTCATCTCTAGCCCCTGTCAAATAAAAATAAGAACCTTGTGGGTCGTAAATTTTCTGTTGACGCTATAAGATCGAACATGTCGCTTATCAAATTGCAGACTTCCGATAATGTAATTATTGAGATTGATGCTGAAGTAGCCAACTGCTCACTCACCATACGGGTAAAGTTTGTTTAAATCCATTAGATATTTGGTATCATTTTGTCCGGCAGTCTATACGTATAAACCTTTTAACGGGAATGAATTTTGCCAGTTATACGTTCTTAATATTATCATATATACATACATTTGTATGTAATTGTTTATGTCTTTTAAGTCATTGCTGAAATGTTGCAACGATGAAGATGATGTGCCACTGCTGAAAGTGAGGGCAGAAATATTGCAAAAAGTTATAGAATGGGCCGAACATCACAGAAATGATCCTGAGCCCATGGAATTCACCGATGAAGAGAGCTATTACCCCGAAAATGATGGCTGGGACTGGCATTTCATCGATGTCGACCAATGCATACTTTTTGAACTGATCCAAGCTGCCAATTATTTGGACATCGAGAGGTTGTTCAAGCTGACCTGCAAAGCTGTGGCCGACGGAATCAAGGGAAAGACCCCAGAACAAATACGCAAGAAATTTAACATCAAGTAAAGCCATGTAATCGCCTAAGAGGACTCCGAACAGGTTCCAAAGAGATTCTCAAGCTGAATCTGTTTTAAATGTCATGAAAACAAAAAAATAAGGCAAAATAGATTTGCTCTGCTTTTTTTGTCAATAGCAATAAATATCTCAAATATATATTAACAGTAAAATACCTCGTCAGAAAGTTTTTATTTTTTGAGAGCAACATGTCTTGGCTAAATCCTTATAAGCATTTTCTGAATTTACTTTGTAAGCTGAAGCCGCATGGACAGATGTGTGAAGCACATCTGCGGGCAGAACATCCGGAGTGTTTCCGTTCGTCCAACAAATTATATTACATTTTTGAAGCACCACAGAAAGCATGGCGGAGTCTGTTCTCCAGCGATGTCTGCCATATTCAACATCCCCATCATCGTGACTGCTGCGATATGATGCACGACTCTTCCATTGTGGGCTGTATATTCAAAATTCTCATATTACTTGCGATCAGCATCGGAATCCTATATGCTGTTCTCAAAGTGGTTGCTCAAAGACGTGCTTCGATTCAGTAAACAGATACAATGGAGTCTGCTTATAATTCAAAAATGTCCGGAACATAAAAAGATCAAATTAACCAGAATTAACAAATTAACAGTTCGTACAATTCCGTATATATATATTTATATATATGTGGGAAATCATAATAAAAATTAAATATTGATAACAACTAACGATTTCCTTCTTTTTTTTTGTAGTTATCTGCAAGCTGCAACCTTTCGACGATTTATTTGGGCGTAATATCAGAATATGCAAAAGAATTCAAGCACACCAATTTACATACACGGTTCAATACCATCGATTTGCAACAGGTAAATCTTATTTGAATACCAATCGGCTTATTTTAAATGCGGCTTAATAGGTACACAGAAACTGATTGAGATTGAAACGGAAGAGACCAACATTTGGAAACTAATTGCATCGACAAGAAAACAATATCAGATCAAAATTTATACTGATTTAATGCTGCTACAGTTTTATTTGGTTAGGTCACATTTAAGTTGGCCCTAAAACTACCCCGTAGTTAAATGGGTTTGCTGCGCTTTGTTTATTAATTGCCTAGGAGTATATAATTATTAAGTCACTTTGTAGGCCAGTATTAGCTTGTTTACACATGTTTGCCTACAAATTAATTTACCTTTGATTTCGGTAGCTTACAATTGCTGTAAAATGTGGCAACATGCGTTCAAACAAACAATTTACCAATTTAAATATTGATTATAAAATTTCTATGGAAGAATAAAAATTGTATTAATAATGAAAACCTTAGCGTGAATTTCAAACACATATGTACATACATAGGTAGCCCAAGAACCCGGTCAGTTTCTGCTGAGTCAGCGGGATCAATGGATTTGAACAGTTGTACATTCTGTGACGCAGCAACAAGAACAGATATATAGATACATACATATACAGATACATACATATGTAGCTGCATGCAATCTCTCTCTTGCACATACGCATTTGGACTAGAGTTGTATCGAATCGTTTTGAGTTCGATTGAACTCCTTAAACACTTTAAGCTGTTATTATGATGTAGATGAGATTTGCGCGACTGCAACGTTCTTACTTTATCAAGGAAAATAAATAAATAATATAAAGAAATACATTTACATATAAATATAAAACACTGCATGGATTACGTTTGTCTACATATGTATGTATATCAACCCTGCATTGGAGCAAAGCCCCAAGGAGTAAAAGGGAATCTTTCAAAATTTTCTTTGCACATTGCACCTACTTAAGATTTTAGTCCACTGGGAGCAAGTATTGAGCAGTCGGTTACACCCGCCGTCAGTGTTATTTCTTGTTATTTTTGAAGCTTAATGCCGTATTCATAAATTTTAAAATATTGTTGCTGCTGAGTAATGTCTGAATTTAAGCACTTAGACACAATTGGTTCGTATAATCCCCTCATTTCATTGTAAAAGAAGTACACTCTCCGCAAGGGTATACCAAGTCTAAGTGCTACTAGCCTTATTATGTTGCTGGAAACAGCAAGGGAAGTTGTATGTAGGCCAGGCCGACACTATTTTAATTTGGCCAAAGCTCGGCACAGCGCAGCCAGCGGCCGTTATGTCTGTGGCAAGAGATTCAGTTCCTGCAGCGGCTGCTGCTCCTGCGTCTGCCATGTCGTGCGCTGTGTTGTCTGTTAGCCGCAATAATTTATGCCTTTGAGCCGTGTTTTAGTCAAAGCCTTTTGTGTGGGTGGGCGCCAGTGTGTATGTGTATGTGTATCAGCTGTGTGCACATAATTTTGCCTATTAAAGTAAAACACTAACAACGCTTATCATTACAAACATCGCCATGGCAGGCAGCAGCAGAAACAACCACAGCGACAACAGCAACAATTACGAGCGCTGCGCTGGTTGCGCATCCTTTCGTCGACGCCATTTTGCTTAGTTTATGCTATATGTGTGTGTGTGTGTGCGTGTGTGTGTGTCGCCTCGCACTTCCTAATGCAAAAAAGCGACTTTTCAGCACAAATTTTTAGCAAAATTAAAATATTTATGTTGCCGACGTGCTTAATGCCGCGCGCTGCCACCGCCGACATCGCTGTCGACGTTCCTGATACCCTCTCTTCCCGCCTCCGCCACAAGTCCATCGTCTACTCAACAGCACTCTGTTTAGATACACACGTGTGTGTGTGTGTGTGTGTGCTGTTATACGTGCGTGCCCATGATTATGGGCAGCGCTGTCTGTGCGCACCCCAACATACCCTTCTGAGAGGTTGGCTTTGAATTTGTGCTTGCTATTGGATCTTTTTTTTATCAACCATTAACCGAAAATTTATTTTTGGTAGAAAAACTCAAAATACATTACTATTATTGCAATTGGTTCCATTGAAAAAAACGTGTATATAGAAAACTGTTTGTCCTCACGAACCAATTAAGCTAGGAAGCTGACTTTTGCACAGCAGTTACCTTTTATAATGAAAGTGCGCGATAAACGGTTATGCGATGTTTTTATCCAATTGACTTTAAACTTGGTTTGAAAACACCACTCTCCTCAATGTAAAACATGTGTTCAAGACTTAATCGTCAAACAAAATTACTTGCATCATACAAATACACTTCCAGGCGATAAACTGTTTAACATTCTATTAGTTTCTCGCGAGCTTTGAAAGTCGTAATTAATACAATAAAACAAAATTGTTTAAGCAGACCATTTGTTTTAGTATATTAGAGCTTTATCGGTCTTTTTTTATTTCATTAGAAGTAGAGTTTCCAAATGTGATGTGGGTGTATCGTCTATACCGAAATATATGTATATATATTTTTCTTTATGATTAAATTGTTTACACAAAGCAAGTGTATCTGATAGTCGCTTATAAATTTAGAAATTGCCCTTTTTCTGTTAAATGCAGCTATTAAACAAAAGGCTATGCTTTGCTGAGAAAAAGTGCTCCTCCTTGTCCCGGTCCGAGGTTCTCGTGGCGCATTCATCTCTAAAGGCAACATCATGAAGCTGCCACTTACCACTTGTACTTTAGCAACATTATTTTAATGTATGTGCGTTGCAACAACGCATCTTTGTGCCACAGCCGAGCTGCAACTCCATTTCCCGCCATTTTGCCGCTGCATATTAAAAGCAATATATTCAAACGTTAATTCTAAGGTATTTGCTGCAAATCACAATTCATTTTTCATAAAATTTCTCATTTCAAAGAATCTAGACAGTCAAGTAAATGTTTGGCTGCGTGTCATTTAGCAAATTAATTACATTAAACTCGAGTTTATGCATATTTTTATGTGCAAATAAAATGAATTTTTTAAAGTGTCATTAGGGCCGCAAGAGGAAACCACAGGAAAAAAGAAGTGGACGATCCTGCAAAAGGGAGGCAAAAGTAAATTAAGCACAATTCCTTCACAATTCCTCGGGCGTTACTTCGCAAAGTTGTTTGGGGCCTCTTTTATTTTGTGTCCTTTTCCCATTTTCTCCTACCTCAAGCTCTATCTTTTTGTGATTTTGGGCTTTTTTCTGCTGCCTACCGTCTGTTTCTTTTTATAAACGCTAAAATTTATGGCTATTTTGGGACTTGCCACAGCTTCTGGCTCTGGCGTCTTTGGATTTTGGTCTTTCATTGGGATTTCTTGCTTTGTGACACTCTCTGCCCACCGGTTTAAAGTGTAATCAAATAATAAATGTTAAAACCCCATTTAAATTTCTTTATTGTGCTTTTGTTTTTAATAAGATTTACTTATTTTTAATTATTCAAAAAAATTATTTTTCAGTTTTGTGAATTTAAATTCTGATAAAACATGATAATACAGATGTACTACATTTCAATTCTTTCACTGGAGAAGCAATATTCATTTGAAATTGCCTGCTTCTATTTGCTTTATGTAAACATAAAACTATCCGTTAAAATATTTTCATCACATCTCAAATAAACAGAAACATTTTAAAGTACTACAAATTATGATTTATAAATATATTAATATGAATATAATTCTAGTATCGAACTGGACACATTAAATTCCTTTCAAACAATGCTCAAATATCGTTGCTTAAGCCACCTATGGCACATATCGCTCGAACCAGTTGGGTTTTAAAGTTATTCTTTAAAATGGAAGCAATAAATCATCACAGAAATTGCATTTTCGCATATCTCAGGCAGACAGACACAGTTACTTCATTTTCCTGCTTAAGTGGACTTCCTTATTAGTAGCGTTTAGCAACTCTTTTATTGCTCTTGGCAATTTTACGCTCGGATGCGTTTAAATTCATTTTTCCGTATCTATGACACATGGCAAAAATGTTGCGCATACGCCCTGTAGTCCCGTCAGAAGGAAACCTGACAAGTAAAATTCAATTCCATAACAAATGAACTGTAAAACAGATGTCCATCTTTGAGTCCAGAGAATCAGAAATGTAAACTGAACTGCAAAAAAGTGTGCAAGGACTCAAAGGGCACAGCATTTGAAAAAAATATATATAAAAAAAACTAACGGAAATTAAGCAAAAGCAACGATGTAGAACTCTAACCAAGCGGAAATAGTTGAAATATTCAATGGGAAATTTGGTAAAACGGACAGAAAAAAAAACCGAACAATTTTGATGGCTAGAAAGCTCTATATAAATGCAGTGCCTTGTGCATTGTTTGATAGTTTATCTTTGTTTTATTTTGATGGCCCACAGATGCAACTTAAATTTAAACAACTAAAAGCTTGTCTCTGCCAGCACACACACACACGGACGAACAGACAGATAGGCGGGCAGACAATGCAAGCGCTGCACAAATTCCCTAAAACTAAACCGTTGCGAAAAACAACAAAATCCAAACTGAACGCAAACCCGAACCAAAACCTAAACCTGAACCAAACCCCTTTGCCATGCCGAGAATAACAGAGAGTGTTCTGTGTCGGTAAGGCTGCAACCGCATTTCGCACAAATATTGACATATGTGTGGCTGCGTTCGGCGCGAGGGGTAGCTGAGGGGAGGGGCGGAAAAACCAAACCAAACCAAACGCTGCGGCCATTAGATGATTTATAGGTCAGTTCGCAGACCCCAGTGGCTGTCACGATTCCGCCTCAAACAAAACAAAAGCGAAATCGAAATCGAAAACGAAAACGAAATCGAACAACAGCTGCATCGATTGACAGACCGAGCGTTGCAACCGCGGCCCGGAGTCCATATCTGCCCCGCCCAGCACCGTCCCCCATCAGAAATCGTTGCCACCTCGCACTTGGCGTTCTGTTCCGCAATTGAAACGAACGAACACTTTACAGACAGTTGCAGACCTTTGTAATTTACCAAAATTCCACAAATGAAAAATACTTATTCTTTTACATTGACAGTGGAAAGTCGATGTGAAAGACAATCGAAATCACTTCATTTCACAAAAAGATGGGAACAAAGAAAGCATTACACATGGTTAATATTACATGTACTTTTGAGGGGCTATCGGGGTCTTTTTAAAACGAGTATATATATGAAAATCGGTAGAGATTTGTTTCTTATTATATTTTTATTTGATTTTTTTTTTGCAGCTAGAGAACTGAACATACTTGTTGACATATTCATTCCAAATTCAATTTCCATTTAAATAGAGCACTTTTCCATGTTTCTTTTCAATTGGTTTGGTTTACTTTCAGTATATTCATTTATTTGGTATTATTCTACCCTCAATAAAAATAATCAAAATGAAATTGAGAATACTTTTTTTTATTTGAAAGAACATATGACGAACCAATGTTCAATTTCAAACCTGTGTTCATTGATATAGAAAACCAGCTTTACAAAGTGACCATAAAGGCAAATCATTAGTTTAGGCCGTAAGGCAAATGACTGACAATTTTATTGCACATATATGTTTTAAATCCACTGACTAACTATCCATCAACAAAAACAATTAATTGTTAAGTGAGGTCAAAAGAAAGTTAATTTAAAATTTCACTCAAGATTAAATTAACTGCATTTCTCTCGGAATTCAGATACGTTGTTAATCACAATTATTAAAAATATACCGTATTCAATTTTGATATCCCAATAAAATCATTTATTTTTTAAACAATTATAAAAGTGCGACCGACTGCTTACCCTTGCTAACTATTGAAACTGTTTTGCAATTCAATTAACAGCATATAGAGCCCCAAGTGAAAACCCTTTTCTGGCTTGAACTCACAAACACATGAACACAGTCAAAAATTTTAAAATGTTATATGTGGACTAGGAATTCGCATAGCTAACTTAATTCGATTGGCGCTTAGGGACAAGGACCTGCAGCAGGTGTTGGCAGGATATAAATTCTAATTTGTAACAAACTAGCAAAGAAACAAAAAAACAACATAAAAACCAGAATTGAAATTAAAAATTTTTGTTGATTCTGGAATTTGTGGCACTTGCAGCCCAGTGGCGCACGCCACCTCCTGCTCCACCCCTCCTGCATCAATAATTCATTGTGCTGCCATTTGGCGTTAGCAGCATGTATGAGTTGTTGTCCCTGTATGTCCTTGTATCACACGCTGTGCTCCCTTTACTCATTGCTGGGCATTGTCGTGTCGTGTATGAATATTCGTGTTTCACTTGCTCGTTTATTTGCTCGCATTACAATTACCAAAGGACCAAAGGACCCAAGCACCACATACACGTACGCAATTTGTTTGAACAGCACCTGGCCAAGAACTCGCCAAGTGTTGAACTGGGGTGGAAAGGGGTTGCCATGCGTTGAAAAGGGTTGAAACGTAGCTGCTGTTAGTTTGTCCTGTTACACAAACAAATTAATTTTGGACCAGACACTCCAAATGTTCAGCACAATTCGGCAAATGCTCCTAATTGAAAATTGTGAGCAGGTGTTGTAGGGGGAGAGGCGTGCGACATGTTGTTGTTTTTGTTGAATCATTAAACATTGGCAAGAGTAGGTCAAATTATGCAAATTCTAATTATCGAATAAATGCGTTGTATCATGTTGCATTATATTTACAAATAAATATGCATATCGCACAACTTTAATTTTAGACAAAATCCACACAAAAATAATTTGTTACCAGCAATGTTGACCTCTATTAACGGAAGGGTAAACATGACATGATGGTACCGTTTACTAATTCGCATTTGCATTACGTTCATTACATCACAACATCAAACTATAATGTTATGTAGAAATCTAAAGCAAGATATTTAACCCAAATTACAAAATAATACAATTCTTATTGTTATTTAAAATAAAAAATGGTTATATATTTCTTTAAATAAAATCTTTTGTTTTTCACACAGAAACTCTGTAACTATACCCTCGAAGATGGTATTATAATTTTTTTCAAATTATTTGTCTATTTGTATGAAAACTAGTTTCTTACTTTCAAAGTCTGCCTGAGTTGTAGGAGTATTTGTTTGCAAATATTTTTGATTTTCACCTAATTTGTCAATTGTGAACGCCAATTGGGTCTTGTGACAAAATTATGAAATCATGTTATGCCAGAAGTATTTAATATTCTTTCCTAATTGACCACGCAAATTTGGAAAAAAGGAACACAAACAGATAAATGACATATAGCTTTTGTGGTTCCAGGGCATGCATGCATATTTTTATGCGAAGTTCTGTGTTCATATTTCATTTTATTTATTTGCTGGCGGAAGTTTTGAAGCGTCGCGCACACAGGATATTAAAAGGACACGTAGTCATGCATGTAAAGTGCCAACGGCAGCCCGACCCGGCGGCCACATATGGTAGCTTTCGTCATGGACATGAGCCCCAATATTTTTTAATTTCCATCGCTTTTTGTTTTTTTGTTTTTAAGGTGAATTATGAATGCGAGGGCAATGCCTTCCCAAAAAGTTGGCACAAAGGAGGTGCAGCCCATTTGTGTTTCTAGTCTTTGCCAACTTTCAAAAAGTCGTTTCAACAGAATTTTAATTAAAACTCTTAATGCATTTTTAAATGTTTGTCATTCAGATGCTGTTCAGGAGAAATCTACTCTAACAGCCCCAAATTAAAGGACCACAAAGAAAACTGCATTAATTAAAACATGCGCGAACAGCAGCCAAGGCGCGCATTTTGGTCAGCAAAAACCCAGCCACACACATCATTAGTTTTTTTTCCATCTTTTTTCAGGTTATGCAAAGAAAAGAGCAGCTGAAATTATGAGTTGAGCGTTAAAGAAAAGCGGCCCACGGCAGCAGCAGAAGCAGCAGCGGCAGCTAAAAAGTCATCACGTGACCACACAATTGTGGTCAGGCCGGGCCGAGGCCCATTTGGCTGATGATCCCCTGGCGTCCGGCGTCCGCTGAATGCTGCCTTCTGCCTGCCGCTATCCTTGGCACAATTCACAGCACATTGTGCTAATGGCATTTCAACTATTTTGATCTTTTGCCTTTGGCTTTGTGCCGCTTTCATTCAACACGAAATTTCTTTTGACTTATTATTTAGTTTTTGCTGCATTCATTTTCGCATTAAGAGGAATGAATAATCAATCTAAAAGAAAGAATAAGTTTTGCATAATTATTTAGTTTATTTTTATTAATTATTATATGCTTAAAACCCCTAGAGAGCCATTATAACCTATAAACCGCATTACTAAAAGCTCTAAACTATCATCATCATATAACATCATCGGCCTTGACAATAAAAATACTATATATATTGTCTTTGATTGCGGTAAGTTCCAGGTTTAATTCTTTTGCTTTTCTATTTGCAGAATAATTTTGAACTAAAAGATTATTATTACACAATAATTTACTCAATTGAATTCGAACTGCAAGCAGTTAATGTGACTCAACCAATCACCTTACTACTACTCTTAATAATCCCATTGCTGCCAAGTAGATCTTAAGAAATACTCCATATTGACCTCTCACAGAGTCTTAAAACTTAACCAATAGACAGTTATTAAGTCACCTATTTGCATGACAGAAAAAGTGTCGTTCAGTAGTTATGCAAATTGCGTATACGCAATGTTAATAAGCTGAAAACCAATGAGCAATAGCAGGGGCAAGGCAGTTCACGGCACAGTTTACCAGCAAGCAACTAGCTGGCAACGCCTTTTCCATGGCTGCTGATTTTTATGGGCATCCGCCATGGGGGAACATCGCAACTAGATACTTTCCGACCGTTTCTCTCAGTCGGAATCGCAGTCGCAGTCTTAACTGTGCATGAAGGTGGTCGTATCTTATACACATACATATATATTGTGCAAATTGTAATTTAAACATTTTGGAGCGGAGCCAAGTAATAATTTGTTGTCCCGAGTGCCGCTTGGCCTGCTTGGCGTGGCTTGGCGGATTTGATATATTTTTGTATTCTTTGTATTTTTGTACTTTGAAATTGATGCGCATCGCTGCACGAAGAATAAGGAAGGCAGGGAAGAGCCGTTCTTATCGCATCCTTTGGCTGTGGCTGTGGCTGTGACTGCACCTCGAGAATAGCATTTTATTGCTCTCAAACAACATGAAAGTCAAGTGTTGCAGTTGCGCGCAATTATTCGAATCCCCAGTCGTGGGGACTAGGCTCCGACTGAGTCCTGCTGCTGTTGTGGGGATTTCTTTTCGATTCGTTTGGCGCAATAAATTCTATTAAAATGCAATTTGAAGGGTTTCTGATTTTAAATAATGCCAAGACAGCGCTGGGTTAATGCAGCAGGCAGTTCGTTCAGCTGCTTTCCTTTCCATTGTGTGCCATCCTTGCCCCAGAGATTTCAACTGTGCCACAAATTCGTTTTGGATTTCCTTTATACTTTCCATTCCCCTGAATATTGAGATTTAAGCACGAATGCGTCTCAAGGTGCCTTCGGAGCTAACAATATTTATAGCTTATACGCTACTGAGCCTGCTAATTGAGCTGCCAACAATGCGAAAATAGACAAAGAACTGAAGATTCTAAAGAATCTTGAGTTGAGCCTTCGACCTGATTTTAGGCTGGTAAACTATTGTATAGATAAAACAGACTGTATTTCGAACAGAAATTTACGAGTTGACAATGAATAAATCTACCGATAAATACAAATTCCCAACAATGGCGCTTATCTGAATAGCCAAATTGGAGGGAAAATAGATACAAGTTTAATTTATGACAATGTCGCATGATAATTTATCAAAAGTTGGCTTCATGTTAACTGGCTAATATTAAATCAAATTCGAATGCAATACACAATCAAAACGATTCAAATTAAATTACATATTTTTTTATTCAGTTGCCGACAATAATTCTAACTGCTTCGTGTACTATTTATATATATGAATATACGCATGTATATATTTATTCATATTTCATATTTCATATTTATTTGAATAATTGCATTGCTCAAATTGAAATTTAATTCGATTGCATTGTGCGACTTCAGGGCGCTGTTTTGTCAAAGGCCACAGTTGAACATTATTAATACGCCCCATAAGCCCAATAAATGGCTAGCATTATAGTTATTATTTTTGTTGTTGTAGTGGCAGTTGTAGTTGCAGTTATTGTTGTTGTTCATGCTGTGGATGGCCATGTCGCTGTGCATTTTTTATGGTTATTGTCTTATTGTAATGACCATTAAAATTGGCATTGTAATGGCCATGGCTATTGTTGTTGCTGGTGACCCACAGAAATTGAATGAAAAGTGCAACAGCATGCGGCAGGCTGCTGCAATGTTCGCTTAATAATTACAGCGCATGCACACACACACGCACACATAAGCTGTAGTTGCATCTGCAAGCAATTTTAAAATGAAAACCCAGAAGAAAAACGGAAAAAGCTGAAGAGCTGAAAAGCGCTGGGCAAACTGACAGCCATTTGCACGTCGTCAGCGCCGACACATTAAAATAAATGAGGCTCTGCCGTAAGCAGATCCCACGTCGTTGTTGCTGTTGTAAAAATGGCAGAGTATTTCACGTTTACCATGCGAAATTACGCGCAAATTACAATGCATAAAAGCATCGAGCATCGACATTCAGCCGAGTTCAGTTCAGTTCAGCTGTTATTTCTTTTAGCGCATCTTCTTTGGCATGTCCTCCTATCCGTCGGTTGACTCTTTGCGCATTTGCATTGCATGAATGAAGGTTGCACGTTGCAAAAGTTGGACAGGTGGGAAGGGTTTGCCAATTGGCAGACTGACCTGATTGTCAGTTTCGTCTGCTTTAATTACATTGTACAACTTCATTGGAGATCCTATGAGCTGAGTTCCATTTGTCCGCGCTCGCATGGCTCGTTGATGTTTTTCACTTTGTTTTTCTTTAATAAAGAAAGTTTTTAAACGAGGTGTCAACAAACCTAACATTGAATTCAAAAGAAAAGAAGACTCTTCAATTTAGTTATTTCAACAGATGATTGACTGGAGATCAACGCACAGCCTAAGCATGTAAAGCTCTCAGATCCATAGCTCAGATATATCGATACTCCCATAGCAATATAAAAACTGACGCGATTTTTTGTCTGACGACATTGTCTTCTATGTGAAAAGTATTAAATAAATATTTTTTAATCGCACATTTTGTAATCTTGCTCATATTTCGGACTTTAAAAAACATAGAAGGTTCTTTTTATATTTAACCGTATAAAGTAAGCATAAACTCATTTTGTAATTTATAAAAAAATGATAAGAGTTATTTGCTAATAATATAATTAAATAATAATAAATGAATCCAATTTTTATTTAAAAATATTAAGCAGTTACGACCCCTGTTATATGGCATCCTGTTTTGAATTTGACATCTTTCCTCTCCCTTTCAACTACATTTACTTTGCTAATATTTCTCACTTTCTACCCCTTCAGAATATTTATTAAGTTAAATAATCGCTGCCCACCCCGCCTGACATCGCATTAAAGTGTCTTAAAAGCTGCTTCCTCCGGAGCTCTGCGACAGGAGCAGCTTTAAAACTCCCACATAAACCATAACCCTAACCCAATAAACCACTTTCAGAGGGTGTTCGTTACGTTGACTGTTGCTGCTGCTGGCTTCAATTTCACACCGCCAACAAGTGACAAGCAAACGAACGAACAAACACCCACACATACACATTCTCACACACACCACACACACATACTGGCAACGCATCAAAGTTGGTTGGCAGCATGCCACAAAAATGCTGCTGGGTACAACAAAAGCAAACGGAAGTCAACAAAGGCGCAATGGCAATATGCGAACGGCAAAAACAAGAACAACAACGACAGCCACAGCAATTACAACAACAACAACAGCAAGAAAAGAGAAATGTGATCATAACGTGGGCGTCGCACGATTTAACGCCCCGAGAGTAGACTATGAATTTTTATGTTGAAATTTGCCGTTTTTAATTTCAGCGCGCCTGAATACAAAAAAAAACAAAAGAAAAACAAAATACAACAGCAAAAAATGAAACGCAAAAAAAAAACTGTCAACGAGATGCAATAGCTGAGGGCATGGTCATGACCTGAGCAGCCGTGACACCTTTAGAGGGTCCGTGCCAGAGAGCAACATGTCCGTGTCCGTCATGTAACCTCGCCCTAACCCAGTCATAACGAAGCTTCCTGTCATTCCCCCAGGCCGCCTCACTGGATATTTATGGCAAAAATGCAAAATTAATGACGTGTGACGTGAAAATTGTCGCAAAAAAAGTGTCAAATTAAATTTTTGGCCTGAGCCCAGGAGCCAGAAGCTAGCGAAGCGTTAAATTTCGCCACCGCAACATAAAATTCAATAAAATATTTTAGGCCCAAGCATCGCATTACATTTACTTGGAACAATTCCCAGCCAAATGCGACACAAATTCGTTGGAATTTGCAATAATTTAGGTTAGCCGTCACTCGGTTGGATTGAATAGGAGACAAATTGCAAAAGTATCTTATTCTTCTCTGCCTTAAAAGTGTTACTTTTAGCGTCGAAAATGTGGCGCTACTATCTAAAGCTCTGCAGACCAAGCATAAAGCATTCTCAATCTATAAAGCAACTATACCATTTACGATCACAGACATGGGAATTACTAAAATGTTTCTGGACCTGTATTACAATTAAATAAGATGTTCTAGTAAATCAACTACAGTTTTTTGGGCACATTCTCCTTAAACTGTCCCATCACATTGCCAGGTGGATTATAATTGCAAACCACCCAAGTACGATCCGCTCTGCATAAAAAGTAAACACATTAATAAACTGAGGCTGCGAAGGAGGCGCCTGCTGATTGTGAAACCCACTTGCGAGCCACGCCGGAGCCCATTTCCGTGCAGGCCTTCCAGATCAGCTGCGTAAAGTGTCCGGAGGTGGGCGTAAAGTCGGGCTTGTCAAAGTTGAAGGCGTTGATCTCACGGTACCACATGTCCACGGGCAAATCGCCAGTCACATCCATTCCGCCGGATAGAAAGATATTCTCACCGTATTTGGGTTTCGGGCGGTGCTCCATTACGTTCTTATCGCGCAGGTGCTGCGGTTCAGTTATGTGTGTAAGAGAGAGAAAATCATTCAGAACATTTCTCAATTAGATAATGTATAAACCCTACATTGGCCCACTCCTGAGCGTATTTATTGAGCTCGTTGTTGATCTTCAACTCGGGGCAGCCGTGCATCTTTCTATACTTGTTGGTGGTGATAAACACATCCTTGAGGAACTTATCATTGTTCGCTTTGGTATCTTGACCAACCGGACCGGGCGTACGCTCATGCGTTTTGGGTATCGGCGGTGGTTTCCTGGCCATGAAAATTTTTGGGTGCACCCAGGTCCAGAAATCAAATCAACAACTTTTTAAAACTAAACAATTTTCATATTTTTTAGTTCACTTTGACAGTACAAAGCAAGAAAACCTCTTGTCAAGTTCAGATGTTTCTGATAACTAATTTTAGGTGAGTTATATTTTTTTTTATTATGGTAAGTTTGGACATGCTTAACAATTTCATATGTAACAAATACATGCTAATTTGGCTTTTTCTTGCGTTTCATTTAATTTGCATAAAATTTCCAATATTTTGCTCGACATTATTAACCACAACATTTCCACAACTTCGCACTTCATGCAAACAAAACTTTATACCAATTTTCAAAACTAACTTAAATTTGCATCTGAATGCTCTGTTTACAAAGTAAAAAGGTTTCGGCAGTATTGATGATAGATACCAGATACTTTTAAAAAATCATATAAATAATTGTGTGCAACGCCCAAAGGAGGCAAAATCGCTGTCTCCCATAGATTTAGAACTGGAGTCACCAAACTTTGTCTACAGATGAACTCTTCTATACCATAAAAATAAAGGTGTCTTGCTATCAACAGCTTTCACACTGTGAACAGGATATTGCGCTGTCGGCTACACCCGACTAAAATATGTTTACCTTTGTTTCTTTTGCGCTTTTAATTGTGGACAGTAAGTTTGCTCATTATAAACTTAAGTTTTTGCCATCAATTGAAGTATTGAAGTAAAGTATAAAATATTTGTAATTATTTATTTTAGGAAGGGGCATAATTTGAACCCTTTTACGCAGAGGGTTCTATGCGCATTTGCAGCTCAAGCCAATAACTTACACCATATTAAGGCAGGGGTATTAGCACTTTGATTAATATCCAGCAAGCGGAACTGGGTGCGCTCATCATTCAGGCATAGATTAGATATTTCAGAAGCTCCATGTGACGAGTAGCTGTCAGTGGCTCATCCAACTCAGTTATCAGTCACTGGCAGCCATGTAATGATTGGATTAACCCACATGACGTATGAGTGATGTATGAACATTTGCATTAGCATCGCCTCGCTACGGTTATTAATGAGCTACAGTTTCTTTCCACAACTCCAGTGTGGCAGCCACAGCTGGGCGACACTAATTGCCAATTGAGTCAAGTTAAGTGAAGTGAAGTCAGTTTCGCATGTCGGAACCAACATTTCGAACATAATTTACTTAGTTGGCAATCAAAAACATTGGTATTCCTGCTCCTGGCCGGATTAAACATGCTCTGTATCCGGTTGTTGAAATGTCATCTGCTTACACTTGACTACACGAAATTCTGCATATCTTATAGAAATGAGATTTTTCTGAGCTTTTTATTGACAAACTCAACTTTTACTCAATCCGAAGGATTTCATTTTTGCTAAATACATTTCATATTTTTTACGCGATAGATACGTTTCCAAAATATTCGTCTGCAAAGGGAAGTTGGTTTATATTTTTAACTTACTTAAATGAAAAAATAAACTAAATTTAAATAAACGTGGTGTCTTTAGACAGGATTACTCAGTTAAGAGAGACCCTCCATCATGTCTACCAAGTAGTGAATTGGAAGTGACCTAAATTATTTGAATAAAATATAGTTATGTTGACTCCCATATTCGTATTTATGTTGCATAGTGTTATATTTATTATCGCGTTTAAATTTTTTCGTATCGTCCATCGCGACAACGAGTATTCACTTTAAGCTCCGACCTGTCAACCGTCGCAGCTTAAAGTCATTTGCGTTTATGCGTCCATTTCGCTGCCTTAACTGTGATTCCATCGATATTCACACGCATTCACAATCGCACTCACAATTTACATTTGCGG
This sequence comes from Drosophila robusta, assembly GCA_035043565.1. NCBI lineage: Eukaryota > Metazoa > Arthropoda > Insecta > Diptera > Drosophilidae > Drosophila > Drosophila robusta. The sequence goes on along the minus strand of JAWNMW010000583.1, from coordinate 479,794 downwards.
CACCGAGTGCCACAGTCAAAGCATAAAACCAAAACGAACGTTACTTTCTGTCGATTTAATTAATTTCGCAAATTTGGTTTTCGTTTATTTATGTATTGTACGGGTAAACGAATATATATGTATATACTTATATATAAATATATATATATATATATATATATATATATATATATATATATATATATACATATCAGCAAACATTTCGTTTTTGCACTGGGTTTTAATGACAACCGCAGCATCTGTTGCCGGATGCGCTCGATTGCACATGTACGGCGATTGTGCCGGAATTTTACAGGCGTGTTCAGGCATTAAAAATGCAGCACAATTAAAGCTAACTGCACAAAACTATAATTATTTGTTTTTTCCTTTGAGTATAACTGAAATTAAATATCGTGACAAAAACATATATAAAAATGCCTTAAAGTAAAAAGGATACCATGTGATTTAACTGTCAGTCATTTTATACTATGTATGTGTCTATATTGCCGACTGAACCTTACTTAAAGCTCAAGCGCAGGAGAAGTTAATATTGATGTTCCATTTTGCAGAAAATATTCTGCGTATACGAAGACAAACTGAAATTTGGAGGGTCCTGTTTATACAGTCTCTGAGATATACTCGATATTTAGCGATATAAATTAAATAAATAGAATTAAAGATACTAAACAAAATGTTGTGTTTTATAATTGTTATATTGGAAAAATATCAATCAATCAGTGTTAAACTTAAAACTGAGTGATATATAACGCTGTAGTGGCCGTAGCCAAAAAATCTAAACACTTTATATGACGCCGATATATATATAGTAAACATATCAAATTTGAAGTCCCAAGCTTCAGGCAGGACTCGATCAATAATACACGTATATAGTTTATGGGATCGGAGATACTTCCTTCTGCCTGTTACTTATATTTGCACAAAACTCTTCTCCACTTTTCTATTGGTTCAGGGCCTGAAAATAATCACTGAAGACAATTGAAGACTGAACTCGATAGTTAAACAGCAATATTTGAAACTCTTTCGTTCCATCATAAACTATTTTTGAAAAGCGATTTTATTCGGCAGGAAAAGTGAAGGCTCGTTCCAAAAAAAAGCGCTCTTAAGCATCCATTCCGGCGTAAAACGAAGGCTAAATCTGAAGCGTATAGCGATTGACGGGACGCGTACTTTTACGCAACTTTATTGCATCAGAACTCAAAGCCAATAAAACGGGCCCAGCCACTTAGATTCGGACTGGCGTTCGAGCCGGATATCGAGCCGGTTGTTGGCCCGTAGCGGCGCTTGTTAACCAGCTTAATTGAATAGACAAAAAGGGGCACACGGTTCAGGACATAATCCAGCACGCCTACGCCCGGACTCCAGCACTTTTAGAGGCCCAGGCGCACAGGAAATGCGAGCCGGAACTCGAACACCTTCTTCCAGAAGCTACACTGGTGGGGGTGGGGGAGGGTGGGTTAGGGAGTGTGGTAGCTGCAGCAGCAGTCGCTGCCACTGTCGAAGTTGGTAATCCACTTTGGCCGCATTCGCTTCTTGCTGCGTTCGTTTGAGCTGCCAAACATTTTAGCTTTTATGGCCCAAAGGGCCAAAAATATGGCAACACAGACACACACACACACTCAACCGGGCCACACTCACACTCTCCGCCAAATGCTCGCCTGCCAATTTCTTCTACTCATACGGCGCAAATGCAATTTTCAAAAATATTCTGTGCCACGCCAAAAAGTCGACTATGGAAAACGCGCGACATGGCACATGAAAATTTGTTGTAGTTTTTCAGTGCCGTTTTTTTTTTTTTTTATCGGAAAAACGCTCGTTTCGAACATTTTTCGGGGCATGTGCAAATGGAAAACAAAGCTCTAAATACAGCCACAACCGGTTTGGTTTTTTCGGTGGCCTTAAACTTTTAGTTGTCGTAAACGCTTTCGAACACATCTTTTCAGTTTTTAGACGGTCATCAATAAGGGATGCAATTCCGTGCGCCTATATTTCCTCTATTTCCAATAGAAGCGCAAAAGTGCTTTCAACTTAGGTCTATTTGAAATCAACCGTATACTGCAAATTCCATCACGAAATAAGTTGGAGCGAGATAAAGTGCTCTAATCTAGCACAGCTGCGAATAGAAATTGAAACTTCTACATAAACTGTGTATCCCATATTGCATATAAAGAAATCAAGTAATGTTAAACAGAAAGTCTGGGCTGGGCAACCCCGGGTAAGTCCAGTTAGTTACTTATGAGTTTGTTGGAATTATACAAAAACAGAATGTCGTTATAACCGTCAGCGCAATTTTCTGTTATATTGCCGTTGGAAAATATGGATTTGTAATTTGTGGGATTTTGTACCCAGTACAGGGTATCTTCCAGGCGGGCACTGCCGACTGAAGTTCTGCGGTATTAATTAATTTGAATTAGTTTGTCAATTCATTTCTTTGAGCAGCATATTGCAGTTGAATTTAAAGAGCATTTTTCTGCACTTATCATCGTATTTATTATTAATAGTTCTTTAAAATGATTGTTGAAGTTGAACACATTCTTGAATTTATGCATAAGCTTCATCCTGATCATTTTAATAAAATTCAGATAATTCACAATTGGAGCCTGCCAAAAATGTATTCATTGCTCTCAGTTCTTGTTGCCAGCTTAGGAAATTGTAAAATAAATTGAAATACGAGACGGCCATTTATCATTGCCACATTTATCCAGTATATACAAGTAAGCTGGCATTGCATGACAGCAGCTGAGGCAAATTTCGAGCTGTGCCCCGAGGAAGGAGGGGGGGCGCAAAAGCGACGCAACATAAAACTATCAACAAACTACAGCTGAATTAAAATATTTATGTATTGTACGTGAGCCTCATGTTTATGTTCCATCATGCTTCTCGTTCTAAGAGGCGACAGGCTCTCATGCTTTAGCTTCTGGCAAATTTTGTTGCATGAGAAATGGCGTTGCATGCGAAATGCAAAAATGTTTGCTAGCCGAAAATGTGTGTGAAAATTTGTTTATTGTTTTAATAAATGTCAACATTGTGCAATTGCCAGCAATTAAAGACACGCTCGGTGGCACTGCAGTTGCAACAGTGGCAGCAGCTGCCACAGCATGTGGCAGTCACACATTGCGTATGATAAATGCCGACTGTCAAATACCGAATTGCACCCATCGACTGCATAAAACTTGCCAAAACTCCTTTTGTGGCTGGGCAAACCGAAACCAGAACCAAAAACTTGCGAGCCGCAAAATGCAATGACATGATTTATTACCGATACCGGAACGCAATGGATATTTCCTTTATGCTAGAGGTGGGCGCGTTTCGTATACTCTTTCGTGTCACGAATTCGCAAAGAACAACAATCTCGTATCTGGTATTTTTGCATTTTTTGTTAGGGGTAGTATTATATTTAAGCCTAATTTAATTCAGTTTATTATATTTATTATATACTATTTTGAGTAATTCCCACAATGAATACATACTATGTATTTTAATTTAAGCCTAATTATGATTCGATTGAATTAAAAATTAAATTAAAATTGATTCGGTCGATTTTAGTCCATACCCAGTTTGCAGCCTTGCTAAACTTTCCCATTGGGAAATCCGTTGCGTGTCGTTTCGGTTGAAGTTCGTGTCATATTGTGCTAAAAAATAGGGTGCCCGCGTCCAGCTCTACTCTAAAGTAGAGTTGATTTGCACAAGGGGTGGTTTCGGGCTAACACGGGAGTTTGGTCAGAGAACGCTTATGGCCTGCCATTTATTTAACGTATGCGCAATTTTCTTTTCATTTTTTTCAGCGTATTTTTTTTTGTTCATTTCATGTTCACATCGCGCAGCGATTTGTTCGTTTGGAAAAATTGAATTATATACTTTTGATGAGCATAATAAAAAGTGGCAGTTGCAGTGGAGCGTTGCAAACAAATGAATTACCAATTTGGCAGGTGGTTTCCCATTGTTGTGTAGGGAGGCAAAAGCCAATTTCAAACAGGAAGTTGAGTATTACGCTGACATTAAATACACAAGGTCTATACATAAATATTACGACCATATGATGTTGTTTTGGGGTGATAAAATTAAATACGAGGAACCGATTAGATTATTATTATTAGTAATTTACAAATAAGAAAATCACTTAAATCATATTAATTTTTTCATGTATAAAAAAGAAACATCTTGTTTGGTTTTTTGCTTAAAATTTTGGGATTTGGCAACCTTTGTCTTCAGCACGAAGGATCTACAATATTAACCCTGCAAACATGTAGCTTGTGTTTCCATACAAGTATCTAATATCCGGCCAGTTTCCATGATATTCATATTTTTCATGAAATACAAATTATAAAGCAAAAGCCAGCCAAGATTAGAATGTGGGCAAAAACAGGAAAATGTTGTCCAAGACAAGCATTGTAAAGTGTTTTTCTTGTACTCAACTTGTCTTCACAAGCCTTTGCAGAGTTCATCGCCCCCCTCCCGTCCCCTCCGCCCCCTGTCATCCACAGGCAACTCGTCAACTGTTTGGCAAGTTGTTGTTACTTCACAGAGAGCAATGAAAATGTTGGAGGGAAAAGCATTTCGATTACCTTTTTTCCTCCATCTGCTGCTTGTTGTGTTGCAGTTTTCTGAGTGCTCCCCATTGGGATGCAATTAAATACATCGCAGTTGCCACTCTTCCATTTCCTTTGAGTGGAACCTGGAGCATGGGGGGGCTGGGAGGCGGGGCAAGTAAACATATCTCTGTGTTGACTCGCTTTGTGAGCGCATTCAGTTTCCCCTTTGCTTTCATACCTATTAATGGTAACGAGGGACACAAATAGGGTGAACAGCCCCAAACGAAACCCTTCTCTTCGCTATTTTTCTCGATTACTCTGCAATTTGCTTGCATTTCATTAAATATCAAGAGTTTGACCCAATCAAATTTCGTGGTTCCCAACAACACTTTTACGATGTTGGTTACCAGTGGGAAAGTTTTATTGGGCAACAAGGTAACAACAACAACAAGACAAGGGCAATAAATAATGGACAGTAACAGACAGAATCTGAGATTTAAAACACACTTGTGTTATTTAAAGCGAACTTCATTTAAATATAAATGTAGAAAACTGTTTTTAAAGCTTATTGAATGAGTAAATATTATGACTGGTTCTTGCTGCATACATTTAGGCGCACTTAAAACTAAAAGCTGGACTCGCAGTTTTAGAGCCACCGTGAGGAAACTTTCCAAGCGTCTATATTTTGCTGCAGGCTGTACATATGTCGGAGTTGGTGGGATCGTACCACAGTATCAAAAGGCTGTCTAAGCTTTATTTCAAAATTATTTCACTATTTCGAAATGCACATTTATATTTTTAATCGGTTGTTACATCGAGTGGTTGACAAAATTAGTATAAAAAAACAGCATTAAAATGTACAGTGAGGGGTAACATTTGTTGTTACAAATTATGGAAAAATTCATGTTCATGCAATTGATATGTGTACGGAGCACCCCAAGAAATCCTTTCTATATATTTGGAATATGATAGTCATCCAACTCTTCCCCTCGCAATTTGTTTGTTATCCTTTTATTTTCTTTGTCATTGCTTTATCCAGCGGGCAGCGGGCGTTGGTATAGACCTCAGTTTTATCGATCGCTTTTGCCTTGCTGACTGGTCAAAAAATGCAAACTGCATTAATCATACGCCCGGTTGGTGCACTTGAAATATGTATTTTTTTTTGCTAAAAGTACTAAAAAATCGTTGAGCATCCATCAAATTAATGGAATTTCACATTTGCCAAGTCTTGAGCTAAAACAAATTTGTTTATACAGCAAAAATTGTTATCGACTCCACATCGCATTTGTTATTATTACTTGTTGTTGTTGTTGTTGCTGCGCATTTTTTAATAGAATCACTTTCCAGACTTGTGAACAACAAACTGGAAAATGGCCCGTGGCTGCTGTTGCCGCCACGTCTGCTCCCCTCTGCCCCTCTGATTGACTGCGGCGCACAAAAGCAATTTAAAATGCTAACGGAAAATGCTGCTGACTCATAACTGGCTCCCCTCACCTCACTTTCACGCCCCGCCCTGCCCCACCCACGTCCTCGCATCAAGCACAGGCGGCTAAACAACTTTGTTGAAGATTTTATTGAATTAAACCAAATTGGGTATGCATGTGAACGCCATGCCCCTGCCACGCCCACACCTCTGGGCCCCCAGGGGCTGCTGATGATGCGGCTCATGGCCAGAGCGGAGCGCAAAATTCCGAGCACGTTCTCGCCAGACCAGGTCCAGGGACAACGCTTTAAACGTTTTTCAATCCACACAATGCAATCTGATGGTCATGCACCCAGCGGCCAGGGGTTCAACAGCTCCATTTCCCTTTGGTACCGCCCACTTGTCGGGCCGGCTTGTTGTCCTTGTCAACACAAAAGTCCTCTGGGTGACAATGTGCATTTGCCCCCGGGCGCTGTCCAGTGTCAAGTTTTGCGGCCAGCAGCTAGTCAAGCTAATTTCGCAGGTGCCTCCGTCAAATTGACGCCCGAGCAGGTCAAGAGCTGGCCTCCCGCGCCCCGTCGGTCCAATTAAGCCAAGCCAGCAGCCAGCGGAGCATCATCCAATGCACTTGGCATTCAAAATGCTGAAGTGGGCATGGCGGCAATTGAATGATGCCAGCAGCAATATCTGCTGCAGCTCCGCCCCTCGCATTAGCATCTAAAGCAACGTTAAGCTAAATTGGCCAAAATGCCTGAATGTCTCTGCGTAGTCTGCAGGCCAATCTGTTCTGCAATCTCCTGGCGCCTACTCCCCTTCTGGCCAACAGCCTTTTGCCACCACTTTTGAAATGAAAAGCGCGCCGCGGTTTGTTGGCTTTGTTCGATGGCTGGCGAAGTTGGCCGCTCCCTGATAAAGATTTGGCCGCAATACACAAGCCAACTCTTCCGTTCAGGTTCCGAAAACCACATTCAATCCGCTTTCTCTTTCCATTAAGCAAAATGAATGCCCGTTGAAAAAGCAAATCACTTTGAACAACACAAAGTGGACGAACTGAATTCGACTGAGTTTGGATTTCGATTAAGATTTTGGAAATACCATTGTTAAAAATAGTAAAATTAGATCTGGGGGCGGATAACTCGAGAAAATCTACATCGGCCATAATTTTAGAGATAGAATTACAAAATTTAGCAGACAGTTTTAAGATTATTTAGGATTGTCTTAAGCTCTTATTACACTGTGAACGAGTATTGCGCAGTCAGTTACACCCGACTTCAACATTCACACTTTTATATTTCCATCTATTACAGAATTATATACAATTTAATTGCCATATAATTTATTTAAAACTGAAAAACTAAACATTGGCTGCTCTTTCTTACCGTTTGCTGAGCTCAAACAAAACTGTTTATCTATCTTTTCTTTATTTATTTTCTTTTCGCTTACAGTTTACAAGAAATACGTAAATTATAAATACCCAAAGATACGTCCGTATACAATTCCCGATAGAGAGAGATAGAAAGAGACAATGTGAAACAATGATGTATTATAATTGCGCCAGGGCGATTGGCTATAAAAGCAACTTGTACCGGCAGAAATGTCAGAAATAGCGACAAGTCAAAATGTATCTCAAGTATTTTCTACTGCTGTCGGCAACCACTTTAGTGGCTTCGCACCGCTTGTCCGCGTTGGATACATCCGATACGGAGAGTCGCGTTATTGGTGGCGTGGATGAAGTCATCGAAAATGCACCCTGGCAGATCTCTTTACAATATCTGGGAAGGCACCACTGCGGCGGTTCCATCTACAGTGAAGATATCATCATAACTGCTGCGCATTGTTTAAAGAAGCAGCCCCCTAAAGATTTCATGGTACGCGTGGGCTCCACCGACCACAACGTGGGTGGTACTCTGCTCGGGGTCGCCAAAATTCTTATCCACGAAAACTATAAAGCTCCACGATTGGCAAATGATATTGCCGTGTTGCGTCTAAATGAAACACTTACGTTCGGTCGTACCGTAAAGTCCATTGCTTTGGCTACGGAAACTCCCAGGAAAAACACTATTGCAACGGTAACCGGATGGGGCCACACTGGAAAACCAAATAATCAAACGAATTTACAAAGCGCTCAGCTGAAGATTATGAGTAACATAATATGCTGGATTGTTTTTTGGGGCAGAATAACCAAGGATATGGTGTGCACCTTTGATTGCCGCAAGAGCGCTTGCAGAGGCGACTCCGGAGGTCCTTTAGTTGTCAGCGGAGAGCTCGTGGGCGTGGTTTCCTTTGGAATGAAGTCGTGCATCGGTCCCACCGCGTTTACGAATGTGGCACTGCTGAACGCCTGGATTTTGAAAGCGGCTAAGAGGCTTTCGCTCCAGGGTACAACCGAGAGACCTAAAACAACGCCAGAATCTTCATCGGCCGTAAATTCTACTAGACAAGTAAGGATCAATTGAGTACACTTGATTAAGTCAAATATAATATAGAAACCTGAAAAAAAATGCAAATTAATTTATTTTTCATCGTTATTATTTAGATTATTTAAATAAGTAATAGTGAAAGCGGGAGTTCCCGACTAGGAGATACCCACATTACTCAGCGGTTGCGCTTGGCCCCCAAAATAAAGGGAATGGGGCCAGGTATCGAACAAAAATCTTAAAATTTTATTTTTAATCGATTGCTGTATCACCAAATAATATAAAATGCCATCAAAAAACTGATTCTGTTGTGTTAATTTTCTGTCAAACATCATCCCAAAAATTTGCAAAACTGTAACAAGCCTTTTCTTTAATAACTTCTGTGTCTAACCCCTATAATCTATGAGATAAGCTTAAAAAATATCGATTTTATTATAAATGTGGGTGGGTTATCGATCATTTTAAATAAACTCGATCGTCGCCTACCATTTGCGAGCCTGTAGATATGGCTAAATCTTATAGAGATTGACGCGTTAATACGGACATGATTAGATCGACTCAACTATTATTGCTTACCAATTAGAAAATGAGCCATATTTACATTGAGTAGCACACATAAATACGATTTTGAATAACGCTTTTAGTGAGGAATTGCGTTAAAAACGTTCGCTGGAACTTGTGCGACTTAGATGTTGGATGATTGCAGGAACTCATAGAAATCCATTCATTCCGTAAAACGCAAATGCGACGCATTCAAAGCATCGCAAACTATTGGGTTGCCCCTGGATATACGCAGCCATTTCCGTCGCTGCTGCCTGCAACTTCCGGCCATGGACGGCCGCAGCTGTTGGTTTATGGATGGCTCCATCCATATGTAGGTATGCCCCCCGCCTCGCGGCGCAGTGCAAATTCAAATGAAGCCGACTTTAAGCGCAGTTGGAAAATTTGAATGCGCCAATGCGCAATTTATGACTATTTCATGACGATTTTAATTTGCCCAGTCAGCGGTCGGGGTGCGCTTTAAAATGGAAACTCGTCATGCTACAGATAGCGGCATAGTTTCGGGCCCAGCATTGTGGGATTGGGTTCCGGGATTCGCATTGTGGCGGCTCATTAATGCCGCGCACGTTGCCAGGGGCCAGAGCTGAAAGATACGGAACGCTAATAAAACAAAAATGGAAAACATATAAATCAGTGTCCTTGGCACGTGTTGCCTGCTCCGTCGATGGCATTACCCAAGGCAGCAAGCCAAGCCAAAGGCCCAGCGCCCCACCAGGTGCGAGCTGCGCCACCAGCGTCCCCGGGTCAACCGGCAGTGCCATCTGCCGCGCCTTGTGCGCTGTCACGTTGTAAATCTCGTGAGAGCAAACACAGAAGACAACGGCACGACAGACGGCGACACAACACGCGTGCTTAGCCATATATACCCCGTATACCCCATATCCATTTACATACGCACATGTACACAACGTGTGTAGGTGTGAGTGTGTGTGTGTGTGTGTGCGAGGTGTGACATTTCGAGCTGACTTCGCCCAAGGCGGCCACAGGCCCAAAAGGCGACAAGCCAAACGATTGCATTATAAATTAAAAAGACGTCAACGCGGCGAATCAACAGCTGCGTCCACGCAGAGCACTTGCCGGCTCCGAGATGCAGCAAGGAAAATTTGTGAAAATTGGAAAACCCCTATCTGGCAAGATTGCCTGAAAATTGAAGTCAAGTCGAAGGCAGGAATGATTGAAGCACAATCAACAAGTAAGACTGATAAACTTATAGGGGCTAAATAAGGCATTGAATTATTTTTAAATTCACGGTTTTGCTTTGGGTCCGGTTCATGACCCGGATTTATCACATTCATTAACCTAGGTCTTACCTCGAATCTGGGTTCGTCGCCCACATTTCATCTTGTATCGTCACAAACAAAATAAGCTGACATAAAATAAGCTGTGGCACTTTTGTTTTAAACAAATGTTTTAAAACAATGTTTTCGATTTACGGTCTAAGTCCTTGTATGAATTATTTGCACGTTCTCGTGATAGGCAGCAATCACAATGAAACTCGATTCATTAAAGAATTAATTAAATTTTTAAATAATTTTTCTTAGTGCTGGGAAACAAGATCAACTTACATTCACTTATTTAAAGTAAAATTATTTGACTGCCATGCCATTAAGGCCACGAATTTGCAGTCCAATAATCCTTAGACAGACAGTTGCGCCCTCTGGCGGCCAAAACTTAGTTTCACAACGTCTGGCAACTATTTGCATGGCTTCTGTGTGCCAGCGTGGGGGAGTTTGTAATATCTGCAGAGCTTAATGTCTGTTTGGGCAAAAAAGATTTCCAAGCCATTGGATAATGCAAACTATGCAATATAATCATAATCGCATGATATATGTCCAATCTCTGCAGCAAACTTTTCAAAATTGCTTGCAAGCTAAAAGACCCGGCCAAGGAGTAGGCAACGGCAGAGACAAAGGCAGGAACAGGCCGGGAACAGCGCTAAGCCTGCCCAAGCTTCACACTCTGGAGAGTCAATTTCCAGCGATTAAATTAAGAATGCATAACTTGCAGGGTTAACAACGTCAGACGAAAGGAGGCCAATTGCCTGACTTGCCCCGATCTCACCCTTCCCCTCGCCTGTCTTAGACTGGCCCTCGAACGGCCACGGACTGCTCTGATTTTTATTTGCCATTCTCTTTGCGGCTCTGGTGAAATGGGTAAATGTGGGTGGCTAACACGAAAGAGGGCTCTCTCCGACAGTAGTTACTTCTTATCTGACTTCTCTGTATACCCATTTAAAAAACATAGCTTGTAGGAAGCACTTAACAAAGTTCTGAAAATGTATGTAACATTTATATATTGTTTATATATATTGTTATCAAATGTTTTTTCCCGTGCTTTACCCTACAAATCGTTGTAGATTCAAAAGCCCCGTAATCCAAAATAATCTTATTTTATTTTGAGTCTGCATACAAAAATACACAAAATATAAAATCCTTTAAGTATTTCTCAGTCAGCTTAGGGCAAGTTGAGCTCTGGTACTTGTTTCAGTTTGCGATTGCTTTGCCATATTTCCAACATCCTGACCTGTGGGCAGGGTTCGTTACGGTAGAGTTATTAATTGTATAACATAAATACATGTATGTATGCTAATCACTGGCTTAGGCAGGTGGGGTTTCGGGCTTTAAACCACCCATCTAAATATATATTTGGAAGTTTGTAAAAACAAAGCGGCAAATACTTGTGTCGATAAATCGACAATTGCAATTTTTTTTCAAAATAATAACAGCCTTTGTTCAGTGTTACCAGCTTATGTTCATATAATTCGTTCGTGATTGAAAACTAGTTCACTCAATAGTCCCTGATTAAACTTCCACGTTCTTTTGGAATAACTACTCTGTTAATTAAAAAATAAGTGAAATGACAATAGAAAATATTGAAAATGATATAAATAACAGTTATTTGGTTAATGGCGCGAGTCAACAATAGAATTTGATCATAAGCAAGACATTATTGATTTTGTTCCTGTCTACACCACTGTGCTATAACATAGAGATATACATACTTAGCATGAAACGTGCTTCGATTCTCGTCTTTGCGCTCAGTTGCGGGACCTGGCAGCATCTTGTACTTCAGGCACTTGTCTTCTGTAAGCCAATGTGCCCGGAGTTGTATTTGTTTTTGATACCGTTTGCATTTGCAAATAGTTTTCATAAATGTGGTTCTTGCTGTGGGTCGTGCCCAAACCATTTTGCAGCATTTTGTGGTTGCATAAAGTAAAAAAAAAGACCACAGAGGAGACAACAGCAGTGAGAATGGCAACTATGGCGCTGATAATGGGCGAAGCACCGAGAGAACTGGTCGGACAGTGTAATACAGAGTTGAAGCTGGGAGTTGAAGTTGGCCTCGCTTTTAATTTGTACAAATGCACGCGAGAAAAAAACAAATAATAACAAAGTTGAGCCTGGGTAAAAGTCGGCCAGAGGTCTGCATTGTTTTTGTTGTTTTCACATTTGCACGTCTGGCCAGTGTGTACACCACACATAATTGAATTAAGGCAAAGCTTCTGGTCTCTCACGCTCTCTCGGGCTTTTTGCTTGTTGCGCTGCGTTGCCTTTTGTTACGGGCTTAACGCCATTTTGAGTGCAATGCAATGTAACACACTCACACGCACACACTCGCATAACTGTGTGTACACATGAGCATAAAGAAAAAGTTGTAAAGGCAATAACAAGAAATGCAACAACAACAGGCTCCGGAGCCACCATTTGCAGCCGCCGCCATCGCTTTATTGCTGACTTTATGTTTTATGTTAACAAAGTGCGTACTTTGTTATGTGCTTCAAGAGTATTACGATTAAGAGCGCCAGCAAAAGACTCCCGCATTAACTCGTTTTATAAGACATAAAAAAGCGAAAATAAACATGTAACACCACAAAAACAAGAAATAAGCACAAGAAAATTTCAATGTACAACACAAACAAAAAGACAATATTCAGACAATTCAATATAGTTATACACTCTGAGAAAAATTGGAAGAAATTGTTTGTTGGAATTGCTCTCTTATATAAATCAAGTTTTTGTTTCAGCTAATTACATTACGTTAAAAACCTGGCCCAAAAACACAGGGGCCTTTCATCTGTAATCGCCACAATTTTTGGCTCTTTTTAATGTAGTGCTACAAATAAGAAACCCGTCTGCAAGGGTATAGACAGTTACAAGAAACTGTTTTGCTCACGCTTGGTAGTAAAAATTCCATATTCTGCGGATTAGAGAGTCAGATATGCAAGCCATTATAATTAATAACCGAATTGAATAAGTTGCTGCAATAAAATGTTCTTTTAACAAAGCAATATCAGAAATTTCAAAACAAACCAAAACCTCTCGGTGTCAATGACAGCAGAAACAAGCCTCATAGAAGTTTGCCCAGCATAACCACATCACACACTCAACCTGTCAGAATATAAAAGCTCTTGTATTCCTTATAATGTGAATGTGTAAGTGTGCCTGTGTGTGGCCAAATTCGGAGGAAAGTATTTCAGCTTCACATCGTACTTATTTTATGCAGCCCAAGCTATGGTCAAAAGAATATTCAAAGCATTTAGCAACTCATTGTCCCTTTCAGCAGCAGCAGCAACAACAACAACAACAGAGGTGGGATCTAAAAATGTATTCATGGCTCTCAAATTGTATAATTTAAGTTTGTACATAAAATCACACCGCAAACTTAGACATGACCCAAAGCAGGATGTACAAGAAGAACTTACAAGCACTCACATGCACACACACCACACACACACACACATACATGTTATACTTGTACTTATGCTGCGCCAACAGGGAATATGCCTACAACCAGGGCTCCATAATCAAACGAAGTATTGGACGAAACTAAAGATGGATAAGTGAAATCAATTTATTTAGTTATTTTGTAACTAAAGATACATAAATTAAATAAAGTTATTTAGTAAAAGAGCTTATAGTAGTTGTGTGAGAATTGCATTAAATTTTCATTAACATATTTATTTATAGGATTTATTTTCTTGAATATTTATATTTAAATTACTTTTATCTCATATTAAAATAAAAATTCATGTTGTTGCATTGTAATATTGTGCTATTAAGCTTCTTCACTACAGAGCCCTGGTTCTAATATACCACACACCTTGTTGTTTCCATAGAAGACGGTATATTATACAGTTGAGCACACACCAGCACACACGCACACACAACAAACCAAATGCTCAAGTGAAACTGTTGCCCGGCAAACATATCGAATTTAAATATTTTAAAGCTGTGGACCAGGATGCGTTCACAGGGGGAAAACAACGGGCGAAACAAAATACAAAACTTGTGCGCCATAAAAATGCTATAAAATTGTGCAAACGGCATAGATACAATATACAACTTGCGGATACATGAGAGATACATAAGTATCTGCTGACCTAAGTGCGTGTTCACATGAACTTTTACGAGTGTGTGGGCGCCTTGTCAATCCTAAAACTTTAAGTGTTCTCGAGCTCGAACGGCAGCCTTTGCCCACTGACATCGAGTCATTGTCATTGACATTGTTGTTGTCATTGTTGTTGTCATTGTGGATGTCATTGTCGTTGCTTTTTCCCCGATACTCATTCGTATGGTTATGCACGCACCTTTTTTCCGAAGTTGTTCAGATTTTCTTTTAATTTTTTTCTCTTGCTTAACCCTTTTGGAGTGCGGTACGTTGGGCAGAAAACAATCTCAACGCACAGACATAAAGTTAAAGCCGTGTTGCTCCGAGGTTTCCACCCGAAGCAGTTCAGGGCGACAAATTGGACTGCGAGCTTGACCAAAAGGTTTCCAGACTGAAAGTGTAAATTGCATTGGGTGACGTCAAGTGAACCGGAGCGGGAAACAACGACTCAGCTTGTGTGAGAGTTGGGTATATGTAGTTTGTGAGCTAGTGGTATTGTAATAATGGCCATTAGTTTGCTTGTGGTTAGTGCAAGCAGGGGAGACATTTGCAGAATTATGTTCGTGTCTTAATTAGAATACCACCTCAGGTCGAATAGACGAAGCACGCCTCATAAATTATTTATATGCAATGAGCATTAAATTTAAATAATCAAATTCCTCGGAACCTGGACGCACACACACGCACACACACACACAATCAGCATTTGGTCCACAACTATACCCTGTCGTTTACATAATCGAAAGGCCGAAAACCAGTTGCCTACGCAGATTACTTCTCGCCCAGATCCCAGATCCCAGAGCCCATACATAAACGTAACTCAAAATTGTAAATCATTTTGCATAAATTTGAGGCACACTTGTAAAACCAAATGAATACTCATACGGTGTTTGGCATGCCAATCATTCATTCATTTTAAACGCCCTTCAAGCTGTCACTTAAACGATAATGAAACAGTCGGCATTGGGAAACACTCAATTCTGGGCCAGCGTTGCCAATTTGACTGAAATCCATTTAACGTTGCAATATTGCAAATGAGTGTTGAGCGAGCTGTTCAAAAACTTTACTAGCCGGTAAAAATGATTGAATCAAATATTGTTATAATATTCTGTTTTTACCTATCCACCAAATTTGCGAGAGCGATTATATTATATTAAAGGATTTTTTTTTAAATTCAAGTTGACAAAGTGCTGAATTATTGTTCGTCAAAGAAAATAACAGTTTTTGAGACTGACGCAATTTGACAGGGTAGTTAGTTATTATATATAAACTTCGATGATTATTGCTTCCTTCTATTTTTAGGCTTTAAAAGAGCATCCAAATATATAGAATAATAATAATAATGTCTGTTTTATGCATGGCATAAGAACGTTATAACATCGTTTGCTCATTTAAAATTTTCGTATAACAAATGCAATTACTCCTAATTGCTGCAACATGTATAATTAACTGTAGCGTCACAATACCGCAGCTTCACCTTCACTTCACTTAACAATGAAATTAATTGAATGATGACTGAAATGTTGACAAAATCAATTTTAGATAATATATTACAATGGTAATGAATGTTGGCATGAACCTTAGGTCCGTTTTACCATGTTAATTTTATTTTCTCGCTTAAAATTTAGCAGGTAGATTGGCAAACAAGAATACGCATTAAGCAGCTGTAAACAAGGATAAGGATGATGAAAGCCATTATTTTAAAAACTAGTCAATCGTCATTAACATCACTTTCCATATACGACGCACATCTTCTACATATTTGAAAGGGTAATTTTTCCAGAATGAATATTGTAATGGAATCGCACATTTAGGAAAAACTTTACAGCACTTGTAGTTAATTTAAGTCAAAAATTCTTGGTTTTATCTTTGAGTTTAAAATAGCCAAAACGTTTGAAAAGGCTAAAAATAAATGAAAACTTTTCTACACGTTATTTTCTTGGCGAGTTTATCAAGAGTTACTCACGAAATTAGTAGACATAGAGAACATGGAGCCACGCCTTGAGCCCCGTAGCCCTCCCATCCTCCACTGGCAGCATTTCTAACCTCAGCACGAACAACTTTAATAATGTAATTGAAAATTATGATGGGGTGGGAGACTAGACGGTCGCTATGCTCTTGCTTGGGCGGTCACACGTGGCGTATGAATAATGTAAAATGTCAACTAATTAAGCCGAGTAAAATGCATTAACTTGCTGCACTGCAACAATTTTGGCCAACATTCATGTTGTTGGTTTTAATTAAACATTTTCGCAAAATGTTCTCGACTGCTTGCAACATCAGAATGGCATTACCGTCCGTAATAGTAGGGAAAACTATATTTTTTAGCGCGCTTCAACATCATCTCATAGTCCATTTCATTTAGCATATCCGGATAGTCACTATCGTCATCAAGGTGTGAGGTATCATCTGGTATTATGAATCCTCTCATCAACAGAAGCATGTTGAGCAACAGGATACACAACAACAAATACATCTTAAAAATCTGTATATTTCGAATGAAGTTTGTGTAAATATTTTATGGGATTCGATTTTTAAATAACAGTTGTGTTGATTATTTTATTTGACTAAATGTTTAGATTATGTTTTTTTTAAATAATTAGTATTAAAACTGCCAAAACTTCTTACTTACATTTGTTTAATTTATATAGTTAAGAATCTGTATTGGACCAGCTCCAATTTCTTAGAACTCAGATGATTTTATCAACATTTCGAACATTTTATTAATAATAGTGAGGCCAATTTTAAACTGTAAAACTTATTATTGATTATTCACAGCTAAGCTAGGAATATAAATGTCTCTGTTAATCACATTTTAAGGTATAAATATAAATTTAAAGCACACAATTTTAATGATACACCTCAGTGGTCCGCTCTTCCTCCACAGGAGCCTCCGTCAGCGCTTGCCTGGTGCCCATTGCATAAGGCGGTTTATCGTAGGTCTTCACATAAAACGTACCGTTCTTGGGAACTGAGGGCTCGCCGCCCATGCGGAACTCCCCGTCGTTGTCCAGAAGTACCCACGTCTTTTTGGACATGCGCTCACAACGCACGCCCCAAAAGCCCCTAGTGCTATTGATGGACTCGGCAAAGTAATCGTGCGCACGCTTGTGGGAGCAGCCGTACATATAGCACTTCTTCTGATCCTTGCCAAAGTTGGGATAGAAGGTGGCATGGCCCACGGGCTCCTCGAAGCCCAGGCCAGTGCTCGTCTGTATTGACTCCACATAGAGGGCATCGCTCGCATCGATGCGATACTCATCGCTCTGCTCACGGAACTTGGGTCCCGCCGGATCCAGGGCGTAGATCGTGTTGAAGCGAAAGGGTCTTATCTGCTTGCCAGCACTGCCCGCAATTTGGGCGCCCAGCGAGTGGCCAATAAGGTAGACATCGTCGAAGTGCAGATCCGCACGCATGTGCAGAAAACGCACGAATTCGGCCAGCAAGTAGCCCAGATCCTCGACCATATCAGCGACGCCAAAGTAGTTTACGTTTGAGGATATCTTGCTCCAGTCGCACACAATGATATTGAAATCCTCGTAAAGCGGAGCTTCCATCTGGGGCTCACCCTTTGCGTCATCATCATTATTGTGCTCTTTGGGCTTGGGCTTAGTAAGGCTCAGATACGCGCTTTTCACATCCCGATTCAGTGAGCCCTTGCCCTGACTCATCCAGCCATGTATAATAATTCTGCAATATTGAAATTCGATTAATTTTCCTCAACCAATGAAATACATTTGTTCGTTTCAACCAGCTGAAACAACTTCCTGTTTCGCTTATCTTATCTACATTCAGTATTTGGAAATTTATTTTTTTGAATTGCCAACTAATTTTTATGGAAAAATTCGTGTAGAGGTCTATATTTTATTGAATGTATCTCTCATTCAGGGCAACATTGAATGACTCATTGATAAGTGGCTCAAAACGAAATGAAAGCACACAAAAAACACGTATCTGTGTGCTAAGCTAAGGTAGTTCACTTCAATATACCCTGTAGCAAGGTGTACGCTACTGTGAAATTATGTTTCCTGTTGAATATTTTCGGGAAAAAATATAAATAAATTTTAAAAAAATGAGGTATATAAAATTCAAAATATTCATTTGATATTGATATTGATATTTAGATATTCTAATGTTGTTTCTATACGTTATCTTGAATAAGCGTTAGTATACGTAAGAGACTTGTAGAATAAATATATACTAGTATAATACATGCACGTGCTTTACCACAACTTCAATATACCCGTTTTATGTAGATTCAAACTATGAAGTATTACGTGCTGATAAAAACAGAAAGGGTCTTTTCGCATGTGAATAGTTAAAAACAAAAACAATTCATTTGTAACTTAACTAAAATTTTCCACCAGCCAAAATTACAGCTGATAGAAATGAGGCGCAAATGTTATCTTTCTAATTGCTAAATGTACAAATGTAAAATGAACCCAAATTTTCAAGAAATGAGACTTGCGTTTCGTATTCGAAAATCCATATATAAATTGAATATTCGTTATTGGCAAATTCTAATTGTAGCGTATACATATCTATTAATTTTCTTGAGGAATAACCCTATATATACATAACAAAGAATATATATCGAATATGCAAGTACTTTAACTCAACTTCAATATACCCGTTTTATCTAGCTACCAACTATAGAGTATTAAGTGCTGATAAAAACAGAAAACCAGTTTTCGCATGTGAATAAATAAAAACAAAAACAAATCATTTAAAACTTAAATTAAATTTTCTACCAGTGAAAATTACAGCCGATAGAAATAATGCAAAAATGTTTACTTAAAACGAATATGTGTCTAAATTTGTATATAAAATTTGCATATACTACATATTATTTACATTATAATGCCATATGTATGTATTTCCTAATCTCTAATCGGCCAATGCAATGATTATGGATTAAACCCAATTAAATGCTCACCTAGTGGGATGACGTGCATCAAAACCGGAACGTTCCAAGGTCTCATCATCGTGGGGAAACAGTTCCCTGCCGCAGTCGGGAAAGTCCCGTTTGAAGAGGAAGAATTGCATTTTGACACGTGCGCTGCTCGTAAAGGGCACCCAATGTTTGAAGAACTTCTTCCAGAATGGATAATCCAAATACTTGTTCGACTTGGTGAGCTTGTGATCGCAATGATCTTCCTCGGGCACAACCACTGAGGGTGGCTCAGTTGAAGGTGCTGCTAGTAGTTCAATGAAAATAATGTATGTGTAAATACGAGCTAATTCCCTTCTATTTAATATATAGCTAGCCTACCGATAACAAAGCTGAGAGCAGCTATAATCATAAACGTAATCCGTACCAACTGCATGACGAAGAATCTTTATGCCAAAACACTTGAACAGTTGTGGAATTAATGCGTAAGCTCGCGTCCGTGCGTTGATCGCACACCAACACCCACACACACACACACACACACACACCGAATCGAACACACACGTGCAGCCGGACACCAATTTAGACGCTCCGCACCGCTCAATGGTGCGTGCCAAACTAACGGACTGACGGACTGATCGGTTACGAGCGAGCGTAACTGGAATTAACACTTCCAGCAGATCTGCTCCAAGTGGCGACTTCATGTCTGCGCTCTCTCCCCAGCTCCGGAGATAAGAAATGACGCGTCACATGCAAAGAGCGAGTGGGCGCCGGCTTTTAAACGGCAGTGTTAATTATTTAATAGCTATCATTATAACAGTGGGAGAGAGAGAGAGAGAGAGAGAGAGCGAGCGAGGGTAGAGAGAGATAACGAACGTTACAGTCGGGTGCAAACGTCCGGGCAATACTCTAAAAAAGAATGCAAAGACCCTTTTGGATCTAAAACTGTTAGAAGAAGGCGCAGACTTTGAAAATGTGATTTCGATAAAATGTTAAAAATGCTGAAAATCATATTCGATTTTCAAAGCGTCGTTAGAAGACTGCCTAAATAATTTTACGCCCTAGTAGGCGTAACCAATATTTTTAATACTATACTATATATGTATATATTCAAAGTTTCAAGCCTCCAGCCTACAGACACAAAACCAATATACTCATTATTATCTTATGAACAGAGTATAAACATTTATTTAGCGACTCATAATTGAACTTGAACTAAGTTTGTTATTATTACGGAATCTAGAACATATGAAATTAAATGCACAAGCAAAAACTGTTCAACCGTTTTAATTAAATCAACTAGGGTTGCTTGAGCTGGGAGTGTCCGGCTAGGAAATACCCTGAACCCAGCTACGAGCAGGCGTTACATACATTTCAACACACAGCGATCGATATTTATCGATAAATTATATTAATAAAAAATGTAAAAGTTTAGGGCTCTTGTTTTTATAGTTTCCGAAATCGCTGTATGAAAAACTTTGCAGTATCACAATTCTGCCCATTTTTTGTCTACACATTTTTTACTCAAATGATTATTCGAAAGATGAATTTACCTGCTTAGCTCTTAGTAATTACGACTGTACGACAATAAATTCAAAAGTTTGACGGGTTTTCCCAATTGGGCGCTCGAGGGCCGCAAATAATTAGCCCAAAACTCCGCTCGGCACTCGGTTATCGGCTAATTGCTTGGCTCAAATCAGATTTGTAGTACACTTAATTATGAAGACCGAATCACATAATTTATTTATGAGATACCAAATGAAGCGACAAATTTCAGGCACTTAGCAAGTCAATCGCTCAGGCAGCCTGTTCTGCCGCCAGGACGAGCTGAGAGCTTGGCAAGTTTTCAGCACTTTGGTCACGGACACACAACCGGCACACCTGGCGAACGTGAGGCGGCATTTCAATTATGCAAATTTTGTGAGGCTCGTTGATTAGAAAATCCGCAAAAACCCTTGAGCTGTTGAGCAGACCTCTAGCCCCGACACTCTGGCAGCCTTTAGGCGTCAATCAATACGCTGCAGCAGGCCAGGTTGGGGGCGCCAGCCACGCCCACGCTAATGAATTGGCAAAACCACCAATTAGACTACAGAAATTAATTGGCAGGCCCGCGGCTACCTTTAAGGTGTGCCCCATGCTCCTACCATCATCTTGCTCTAGCCTAGGACACTTATTGAGCCTTTCAAAACTCGGTGCCCAAGTGGAGCCCCTCTTGGAGCCTCTCGGCGAATTAAATTATTTGTTTCGTACCAAAAAAATTTACTGCAGTTTTGGCCATTTTAGTCGTAACTTTGTTCGCTTGAGTGTCACAAAAGTTTTTCCGCATTTCCTTTGTGCCTGTGACAAGTACACTAGGGAATTAACTGGGGAGACTGCCACTCAGGCAGCCAGCAGGGCTTAACTTAGCCCCAAAAGTCGTTTTTCATTAAAGCACTTTACTATAAACTATATTTCAAACAAAAAGGCTCTAAAATTGAGAACTTAATGTTAACCACAAATCCGTTTAGGTTCGCAGAAAAAGTACGCTTCACAAGGTTATCTGTACACTAGTTACACCTGACTGCAACATTTCTACTGTTACTATTACTATTACCATTTAAATTCAGTACATTTTCTTTTAATTTTTGGATTTAAGAAGCATTATTGCAATTCAAACAATAGTAAGATCGTTGCCATTCCTTTTAGCCCTACGCAAAGCTCCCAAGTGTTCCTTTTGGCCGGCATCCTTTTCGTTATGCAGTTTTAGTCAATGGTTGAACTTTTGTAGTATCGCCCGGCTAAATGGGTTGGGGCCGTCTACACAAAAGTTTAGACTTGAACCGAAAGCTGTAAATCCGCAACTAACATTTTTAAGCATAACAAAGTGCGACAAGATTTTGCGAATAAATCTTAACGCCGCTTTTTGGTTTAGTCAGCCGTTGCACTGGGCGCTTATTAAAAACTTTGGCGGGTCAGTGGCTGAGGTGGGTGGGAGGAGGGGATGCAGGCAAAGGCTTGGCTCTTTGGGTTTTCCGGTAACGGTGTGCCAACGATGACTGCAACTTTTCTTATTGACTTAATGCAGTTGGCAAGTGCGCTGAAGTGTTGGCAGTAGATTTCAGGACTAAACCTTTTCTTAACTTGCTACAGGGCACAGGACACGAAAACTTTTAGACTGCCAAGCGGACAACTTGGACACAAATAACTTGCTCAATTAATGTTAAGATTAGCAAAAGAGAGCATTGAAAGAGCAGATCAAAACAAGCTATAAGAAATCCTACATAAGAAAGGATAAATAACAAAGGATGGGCTTTTGAAACATGGGAGCTATGGATCCGAGAGCTTTACATGTCAAAATGTTGGTCAATATTTGCATGATTTTTGACAAAAAATTTGACCTCTTCAGAATCGGTTTTAATGTTGTTTTTTATACTAATTGTGACCACCACAATCGATTAAAAATAGAAATTCCAGATTCTAAATTTTGAAAAAAAATTTTCAAAATGAGTAAAGGGGGGGTACATGCTTTTTTCCCGAAAAGTTGAAAAAAAATTTATTTTCAATAATGAATATATTTGAAATGCAGAATCAATCTAGAAGATAAACCATGAACAAAATGGCATCAGACGTGAAAATCAGTTCAGTTTTGACAAAGTTATGGGTGTTTGAAATATGGCAGCTATGGATCCGAGAGCTTTACATGTTAAAATTTTTGTCAGTTTTTGCATGATTTTTGACAAAAAATTTGACCTCTTCAGAATCGGGTTTAATGTTGTTTTTTATACTAATTGTGACCACCACAATCGATTTAAAATGGAAATTCCGGATTCTAAATTTTGAAATAAAATTTTTTTCCAAAATGAGTAAGGGGTACATGCTTTTTTGCCAAAAAATTCCAAAAAATTTATTTTCAGAAATGCATATATTTTAAATGCAGAATCAATCTAGAAGATAAACCCTGAACAAAATGACATCAGACGTGAAAATCCGTTCAGTTTTGACAAAGTTATGGATGTTTGAAATATGGGAACTATGGATCCGAGAGCTTTACATGTCAAAATTTTGGTTTTAATGTTATTTTTTATATTAATTGTGACCACCACAATCGATTAAAAATGGAAATTCCGGATTTTAAATTTTGAAAAAAAAATTTTTCGGAAATGAGTAAGGGGGGGTACATGCTTTTTTCCCGAAAAGTTGAAAAAAAATTTATTTTCAATAATGCATATATTTGAAATGCAGAATCAATCTAGAAAATAAACCATGAACAAAATGACATCAAACATGAAAATCAGTTCGGTTTTGACAAAGTTATGGGCGTTTGAAATATGGGAGATATGGATCCGAGAGCTTTCCAATGCAAATCGGTTTTAATATTGTCATAAAGTGACGAGAGTATATTGGTTTTGTACAATGTCATGCTGTCCGTCCGTCTGTCTATCCGGATGAACGCAACTTTTTTCGGCGATACTGAAGATAGATTTTGCACCACGGGAGGCTGGCAAACCACCCCCCAAATCACGAAAATCTATATCTCCCAAAATTTTTGAACTATAGTCACCAAATTTGGGAGACAGTAACAGAGACCTTCTCTTAAGATCGAGCCGAAAAATGTTCGTCCCGTCCACCTTTCTATATTTTTCCAAAATAACAATAGTAACTTCTGTGTTCTGTGAATGAGTATTATGCAGTCGGTTATGTCCGACTGCAACGTTCTTACTTGTTATACCGTGAACCCATTGGAAATGGGTAAATCAGGGAACTGCAGTAATAATAAATGTAACCAATTAAAGTTCCAATCGAGTGTTACTGAGAAAATATCAGTAAAGGATTTTTTAGTGTAAAGGCGAGATCTCACGATATGGAGTTTTAATACACTTTGATTCATATTTCCATACACATTACTTTGATTTAAAACTCTTAGTTTGAATTTTTATAGCATAATAATTAAACACGTCTTAAATTATATTCAGAAAATTTTTGTCTTTTGGAAATTTCATAGAACTTCTCGCTGTTGGAGATGTGGACATGGATATGCCGATAAGTGGTAAACTGGCAATTGTTGCAGCCACGGCCGGTACGTTCTTTGCCCTGGGCGCTTACTATCAGCACCAGCATGTGATCCGTAATATTAAAAAGCTGGAGCAGCGCAATCCGCACGCCTATTTCATACGCCGTAAGCTCTACGGACTGGTAAGATGCGCTGTAGCCTGTTTATACGATCGCAATATGCTGAACTCAGGTGTACACCCATTTCAGCTGGATATCTTTAACGTTAAAGCGATTAGTGAATGCTGGGATGAGATCACGGACGACAACACGCACAAGATGGGTGCCATTATGAAATACGGGTTCCCAAGCATGAACGAGATTAACCTGAACGAGACTTTTAACTTTGTGACCTCTTTCGATCGCCGCAACTCAGCCATTCAGTGGATGTGCGAGCGAGTCGACGAATCCAGCTATACGAATGTAATGAGTCGAGAGAATCAAAGACTTTCCGTGCGACGCAGATCCTTTGGTGCACAGCCAGGCATCTCCTATCAGCAGTCGGAGGCGGCACGCATCTTCTTCATGTCAAACATTAAGCCATTTCTCGGTCGCGGCTTCAATTCGAGCATATGGGAGCGACTGCTGCGCTATGTACATGAGAAGGCCCAAAGTTATGGCTCTGTCTACGTATACACCGGATCCATTTATCTGCCACGCGAGATGAAGAACAACAACAACAGCTGGTACCTGGAGTTTCAGCCAGAGGACAATACGATCGTTGCTATACCGACACACTTCTTCAAGATAATCATCATCGATCCGAAACAGAGCAATAGCACACCCTACGCGGAGGCGTATGTGGTGCCCAACACGGCCCTGAATGATGAAATCGAACTGCGTGATCTGCTCTGTGATGTGCGCGATATTGAGAACGCTACGGGATTAAAATTCTTCGAGGGTCTCGATCGCAACTTTGTCAGCACCCAAGTGAGCACCCAGGTTGTAGATTCCTCCATCTCGCAAATAAGTACCCAGCGTTTATAAATGTTAAAGCTCTCAAGTCGTGCCCTCTGTAAGCTTAAGCAGAAAGAGAGGGGACAAGGGATGCACAATGCATCCTTGCGGGAGCTATCAAAATTCTGCGACTAATGTTTCATACGCTTTTCTTATTATCTATCTCACAATTTTCGTTAGTTAATATTATCTATTTTCTTAAATTAAAGTTGAGTCACATTTTGGATGAATTAATTTTTGAGATGGATAGCCTTAATAAACGCAAAAGTTGAATTTTTTGTTTCAATTACTTTTACATTCAAACTTCCTATCGTGCACAGAGAGAAAAATCAAAAATCGGGAGCGCCCGACTAGGGTATACCCTGAACCCTGTCTTCACATACATTTCAACCCCCTTGCATTCATACACATCACACACAGATACACACAATTCACACACAAAATATGGATTTTAATAAAACGGTGATATGGACAAAATATGAAGTGATGAAGTATATATATACTTTATCGAGTCTGAAATGCTTCCTTCTGCCTGTTATATACATTTGCACAAAACCATTTTTCCCATTTTTAATGGGTTCGGGGTATAAAAAACAAGAGTGCTGAAGTCGGAACTGCACGACTAAAAAACCAAACTTCAGCTCTATACTCTTGTACTATCTGAGACCGACGCGTTCATACAGAAAGACAGACAGATAGACAGACAGATAGACGAACAGAGCAAGATATACATACATATATTACCGAGTTTGTTCGGCTCGATCTTTAGAGGAAAAGGTTGTGCCTCCAGTTCTAAAATTGTGAGCGATATGGAAATCGCGCTAACAAGATATAACGGTTTTATCGAATTGCCACGCCCCCAGTAGACGTATAAAAAAGTGCGATCTTAAAAGGAGGTTATCAGATATTTTCATGCGAAATGGAATGCATATAGCTTTCAATCTGAGGGACATATATAGTTTAAATACGCTCAGTGAGCGCCGCCAAAAAACACTTTATCTCGAGTACTATCCAGAGAAAACCATACTAAACTTTAGTGCTCTCTGAGTACCATCGGTTATTAACAGCGATGTTAACATTAACATTTGGTATTTATTTAAAGACCCGATATACATATGTGTGCTTTTAAGCATATCAATTTGTAGTATATTTCGGGGATTTCACAACAAAGCCAATTAGTCCGCAAGAAGACAAAGAGATTTTAAAATGGCTAAGGAAAAGTTTTTCGTCTCATATAAGGATTTGCAAACTGAATCCGTCGTCAAATTGCAGCATCTTGAGATCTGCAATTTGTCAACTTTTGATTTGGATGAACGCGTACTGAAAACACCGAGAAAAATTCGCTATTATCGGCAGCCCGAAGTGTGTGACTACCCTATAGACTTGGCCAAAGGATTTCAGGATATGATATTTAGTGATTCTGATCGTGAGCATTATCTTAAGCAAAAAACGTTCCACTCCATCATGATGCAAAAACAGCGACCGGAAGTTGATATTTGCACAACACGTGGAGCGCTGATGAGAATCAGCATTGGCCAGAACGTAGAAATGGTAGCCATCAAGTTTAAGAATTGTATTTACATAAAATCCTTAGTCGATGACCAGGATACGACACCACGCGATGCATATCAATTTGAGCTACGCAAACATCTGTTTGTCGGTGAGTGTTGCACATCCTTGGGCCCCACACCCGTTCACAGACTAACCGAGCGACATTATACAGATGCCCCAGGTGAACTACCCCGTATCGAAGAGCCTGTCGACAAACGTAAGCAAATCTATGCCACATTCAGCGCCAGACTGGGCAAGTTCAAGTTGCTCTACTCGGCTGAGATTGTCGGTGTGGATAACACGGAGCCGCTGAGCGATTTGTAAGTCACTGCAATACACTCGCATTTGTATACCCTGTATATTCAAATATAATTTTTATACTCGTTCATGCGGTCCGTCCGTCTGTTTGTCCGGATGAACGAGAGACTTGAAATTTTGATATTCACATACTTGTAGTTATCTGCTTCAGATAAAGTGTTAAGATTTTTCTGCCACGCCCACTGGGCGGCTGGCAAATCGCAAATCGATAAAAGTTTTTTCCGCTTGCATTTTAACAGCGACGACCGCAAAGTGCTTAAACAGCTCCGTTTTAGCATGGTCAAAATCTTTAAGAAGAGGCATGAATTCCACAATTGGCGCCAGAATTTCCGTGTGGAGACTTGGCTGTTTCAAGCCCACTTTGCGGGTATTGAGCAACTGAGATTGGCACATTTTAATGAGGAAGCTATTATAAATCAGCCGATCACGACAGTTAAGATCGCTGATTTGTTGAAGGTAAGCATTCGAAATGAGATATTGATATATTAGCAATTCACACATCTTATTTGCAGGAGCACGAATATAAGTTGCAGGCACGTTTGCAATTGCTGCACAATTTTCTTTGCAAAATCAGCGAGCTAATGGATCACGAAGATTGTCCGTACACAGCCTACGTGTTTCGCATTAAGGACGATTGCGTTCGTTATGAACGGCATGTGGGCCCCAATGAATACAGTTACCTCGATAAGGACTACATTGATTTCATAAACGATCAATACCAATCCTAAACAATTTAATGAGTGAATTAGCGTGTGTTGATTTTTCAATAATATAAATATGTTCAACATGGCACCTTATCTTATAATTTTTCAAGTGAAACCTATTTTATTGTAACCAAAGATTTTGTTACTAACCGAATTGCACCAAAATGTTATATTTACCCCGGAAATATTCGAAAATCCGAAAATAAAACTTGTGATTTTGAAGCCAATCAGAAAAACACAGTAAAAAATGTTTTAAATATATATTTTCAATCAAATCATTTTTGAGCTTGTTCTACAGTTTTGCTCTTATGAGCCGCCCTTGGCAGCTGCTGCTGGGCGTGGCATTTGGGTTGGCGTCTGCAGTTGGCTGCTTTGTGGCTGGCGCTTACTTTCAACACACTCATGCAACCCGGCTGCTCCAACAGCTCGTGCAACAGGATCCCTATGCCTACTACCTCAGTCCAAAGATATACGAAGTGGTAAGCCAGCGAATTCGTTCGATCAACGGGAAGAAGATTAAGGTCTGTTCCTTAGTTTCGCTTCTTCAGCACTGAGAACGATGCGAACGAGCGCATCCAGCGTATAATGAAGTATGGCTTTCCGGGCTTGGATGATGTGCGGCTCTATAGCGACTTTGTGCTCTCCTACGATCGTCGCAATCGCGTGGCGCATTGGGTCTGTGAGCACTTGCAGCTGGCGAGCGTGCAGGCTCGACCCGGCGTTGTCCGCACTCGCGCCTCCTACCGGCCCGATCTGCGGGTACCTTCCAATTTTCGTTCAACGCTCGCCGACTATAGACACTCTGGTTTCGATCGTGGCCACCTGGCAGCCGCCGCAAATCATCGCGACCAACAAATGCACTGCAATGAAACATTTTTGCTTACCAACATTGCGCCGCAAATTGGGCAGGGCTTCAATAGCGGTGCCTGGAACAAATTGGAGATTTATGTCAGGGAGCTGACCCAGCATTTCGGTTCGGTCTATGTGTGCACGGGTCCGCTATTCAAACCCCGGCCGCAGGGCAATGCTAAGTGGAGCGTGGAGTACCAAATGATTGGATCGAACATGGTGGCGGTGCCCACGCACTTTTTCAAAGTGATCATGCTGGAGTCCAAGCTGCCGTTGGGCAGGCCCTATATGGAGGCCTATGTGCTGCCGAATGCGCCCATACCAGATAAGCTGAAGCTACGCGAGTTCCTCTGCGACATACGTGAGATCGAGCACTATGCGGGTCTCAGCTTCTTTCAGGGCATACGCAGAAGTGCAATCTTTGGCAGCAACTATCCAAGCGAATCGCAAGTTTTTCGAGATTTTGCATAAGCTCCTGCAATCAAAAAAAGCAATAACTAATTAAAGCAAAAGGAAATTAAATATTCGAAATAAAAATCCCAAATGTGCGTATCATACGTAAATTCCACCTTACAATAATGCCATCTAAAGAATTAAAAATATGCTCTACTCAAAACAATCCCTGACGTGGTTAAGATTTTTTGGCTAAGCCCAATGCGGACGTGGCAATTCGATTTAATCTATATATATCCCTCAGTTTTACAGCTAGATACATTATATTTTTGCAGGCACATGTCTGATGACCTCCTCTAATGAACGCGCACAAACTGTTTTTGGGCTCGCCCACTGATTACACCCGACGGCAACTTGCTTGCCTTGTTTCTTGTCGTTTTCGTATAAATTTTGGGAAACTTCCGGCGCCCTCTGAAGACTCCTTTAGCAACAATGCCAGACAGTAGGCCAAGGTTTTCGAAAGTTTGCCATTCGTTTGTTGAGAACAGTTGACATAAGGACCAACACTAAATTCGAAGTAAATAGGCGGGATTCATATACACGATTTGTTTAAGAATTGCGACACATCACAATGTCGGTCACAGAGGCCGGCGCCCAACAATGTGCGTTCTTTGCGCTGGCGGGTTTGACGGGGTTTGTGTTCGGCGCCTATTTCCAGCAGGAGAGCTCTCTTCGTCAATTGTTCGGCTTAATAAGAAGGGACCCGTACGTGTTTCATTATCGCCGAAGGCTGTATCCACTGGTTAGTATGTAGTAGCAGCAAGCGGACGTGCTATTAACTATCTTCTGTCCAGTTATCCACTTTTAGGACAGATCATGAAGCGAGACTGTGGAATCGTGCGCCGGGTCTGACGGACAAAATACGCGACCGTCTGATCTTTTCATTGTTTGATTTAATTGGCAATGTACTATTTGACAAGAGGCCAGCGCCTCATTCGCCGGATTTGCTGGATATGATCAAGTACGGCCTGCCGAGTACGGAGAATTTGTATGTGCACAGGGACTACGTGGTATCGCAGGACTTGAGCACCAATTCTCCGAAATGGATGTGTGAGCATCTTAAGGGCAACTACAAGAAACTCACCACCGACGCAGATGGCGATGCACTGCACCTCCGCTACAATGATGTATATGTACTGAGCTGCGGTGCCACGCGTGTTTGCAAGGCCTTCAAGCGGCACATCTGGCGCAACCTGGAACAGCACGTGTCCCAAGTGGCGGAGAAATTTGGTTCAGTGTACGTGTATACTGGACCCATGTACTTGCCATCTTGTCGACCCGGCGAGGATTGGAACTTAGAATATCAGATTGTTGATTGGATCCCACTGCCCATGCCCTCCCACTACTTTAAGGTGTTAATAATTGATCCACAACTGCAGGACCAGACGCCCTATATGGAGGGCTATATAATTGATAATAAAAACAGCACCGCGAGCAGCAGCACTGAACTGACCGATTATCTCTGCGACATTGCCGAGATTGAGCGGCATACTGGCCTTCGCTTTTTCGAGGGCGTTCAGTCAACTGTACGTTTCGATAAGAAAAAGTACAGAATTGACAATCAATCTAACAGGTTTCAATATCTAAGTGAGTCATTTCACTTGCTTCGTGAGCCTTCCATTCCAAATTTACAATAATGAATAAAAGCTCAATCAAATTTCCATGGACGTTTTAAAACGTAACTGTAACATTGTAATTGTGCTGCATTAACAGTGTGCTGTTAATGTTAATGTTAATGTTAATACAGCTGATTTCGATATTTGCGTCAACTAACAATCGATATAACTTATTTTGTGGTGCAAATAAATATTTTTTATTTTTGTACATAGAATCCGTTTTATAGCCCTGGGTTCAATTAGTGTATATATGTTTATTATATGTACTTAAATATACAACTTATATTTGTAAGACTTCAGTAGTTGCTTGCCAAATGATTTTCCAGCTTGGTTGTGTTTTTGTTTTTTAAACCAGTTTTACGATATAAAAAATATCGCCTAACATATCGAAAATACTGCTCATTGGCTAATAGTTATCGATATGTGTCGCACAGGCGACAACTTTACGTGGCAAACTGTCAAATGCAACCAATAAGCAGCAGCAGAAGAAAATCGAATTAGCGAACTGACGTGGAAGTTCGTTTTGCCTGGAATTTGTGTAAAAAACTGCCGTTACCTGTGCGTTCTACCCAGCGAAAGCTGCAAGCAATTGCACAACAGCCGCAAAGCCAACGCATCGAAAGCCTGGAATCATTTAAGTTCGTGGAAACGGGAACGCGAACTTTGAGCTGCAATTTGAGTGTGTGTTGTGCGTGAAAGTTGTGGCTACGTTTTTATGTGCTCAGTTTGAGACATTAAGCTATGAATCCGAATATGTATGGCCCACCGCCTACGCAATTCCAGCCGCAATTTGTGGCGCCGCCGCCCGCAAGTGGAGCTCGGGCACCGACGGGCTGGCCACCACAACAACAACAGCAGCAACAGCCAGTGCAGCAACAACAACCAATGCAACCCCAGCAGCAGCCGCAGCCTCAGCCACAACAACAACAGCAACAACAACAACAATATGGCGCTGCAGTGACGTCCGCACAACAGCCCTATGTGAATGGCAACTATCAGCAGGTGAGTGCGAGCTTCTGAGCCCGAATGGGTAAAACGGGTATTAGGGTATAATGCTTTTGTGCAAATGTATGTAACGGACAGAAGGGGCATACTCGATCCCAGAGACTATTAGCTTGGTTTTACAAGTTCGTGTTTACCATAGATAAGGTTTAAGCTGTCAATAACCCTCCCGTTATTTAGATGCCTTCCCCCACGCTGCCTAAAATCTAAAAAAGTCATATACATTTTGAATCTCTAATTAGATCATAAATGTTTCATAATAATCATACGATTAATTTAGAAGTTATTCAAGAATTTAACGGTGTATGTAACGACACTTCCGACCAAAGCAAACTTTGAGCTACAACAAAGAAACGCAGCGACTCATCAAATTCAAACTCAGTTGAGACTTGCCAAGTCAGCCTAATAAAAGAACGTCTCCTTTCATTTTGTACCCTAACCAAATGTCACGAAATGTGAATCGTTTTATCGCCGCCAACTCTAAAGAGGTCAGCGGGCATTTCGTAATGGAAGCTGGCTGATAAGCGGCGACACATAATTGAATTGCTTTAGCATGTACTCATGGAAAACTCGATTTTTGTCTATCTCTCTTGTTTTCGCTCCTGCTGCACAGTTGGCCACGTCGATGAGCGGCCTGAGCGTGAGCGGCAATCCCCTGAAGCCCATGCCCACGCCTGGCGTTCCTGGAGCTGCTGCACCGCCGGCGCCCTACAATCAATTCAATTCGAACGCGGCGCCGACAAGCTCGAGCTCAAACTTCAATAACAACAACAATGCATACGCCGCCGCTTATGCGAATGGCTCAACAGGTGCGCCTGCAGCTCCGCCGGCCGTGTCCGGAGCACCAGCAGCAGTAGCAGGGCCACCGCCGTCCTCGCTGTACCCAGCCACATCGGCGGCGCCCACAGCTCCGCAACAAAGCGTGCCCAGCGGCGTTAACCAGATGACACTCAACAGCGCCAATTTGGCGGGTCTGCCGCATATGCCGCCACCAAGATCGGCGACGCCCGGACAACAGCTGCCGCCGGCATCCGCAGCCGGTGCGCATCCGCCACAGCCAGCTCGAGGTGCTTATGCACGACCAGGTCAACCGTTGCAGACGCCGGGTGGCGGTGCTGCACCAGAACCATATCCGCAGCCCGGCATGCCGCCCCAGCCGTCTGCAGCTGGTGGCCCAACTGGAATTCCATATGGCGTACCACCGCCTGGCGGTTTCCCAGGCGCCTATGCTGGCCAACCAGGTCCGGCTCCGGGTGCGGCTCCAGTTCCGGTAGCATTCCCAGGCGCGCCGCCGCTGGCCGGGCAGCAGCCAGCGCCGCCGCAGGTTCAACCGTACGGGGCAGCTCCGCCGCCAGCGCACGGCTTTCCGCCACAGCCACAACATCTGCAGCAGCCTTCGATGCCTGGCTATCCGGCTCAGCCGATGCCCGGCTATCCACCCCAACCTGGACAGCCGCCGCAGCCGCAGATGCCCGGCTATCCGCCCCAACCTGGCAGCTATCCGGCACAACCGGGCGTTCCCGGTCGTCCTGGTTACAATGTAAGTACTTGTGCTCAGTTGGATAACGGGCCAGGCTGTCTCATCCTGATCCGCTTGTTCCGGCTCTTGTCACGAATTATTTAACACGAAAATTTCGTGCCCTTTGCAGCAACCGCCCATGGCCGGTGCTGGCAATATGTACCAACAGGCACCGCCGCGTCGCCTAGATCCCGACCAGATGCCAAACCCCATACAGGTGATGATTGAGAACCAGCAGGCGGCCGGCGGTCCGTTTGTGACAAATCAGCCGGGCCTATTGCCG
The DNA here is from genome assembly GCA_035043565.1 of Drosophila robusta. Classification (NCBI taxonomy): domain Eukaryota; kingdom Metazoa; phylum Arthropoda; class Insecta; order Diptera; family Drosophilidae; genus Drosophila; species Drosophila robusta. Next base: position 446,305 of record JAWNMW010000583.1, on the reverse strand, counting down.
CCGCTGGTGACCACAAAATTTGTGGTGCACGATCAGGGCAACTCGTCGCCGCGCTTTATACGCTCCTCGCTCTACTGCATACCCAACACGGGAGATCTGCTGAAGACGACGGCACTGCCCCTAACACTGAACATATCGCCGCTGGCGCGTATTGGCCAGGGCGAAATGGAGCCGCCGATAGTCAATTTCGGCGATATGGGTCCCATACGCTGCAATCGCTGCAAGGCCTACATGTCGCCAAATATGCAGTTCGTCGATGCGGGCCGTCGCTTCCAGTGCCTCATGTGCAAGGTGACAACGGAAGGTGAGTCAGCAAGAGAGAGAGAGAGGAGAGGGCAATCTTTAACTTGACTGTCTTTTCACCATTCTCAGTGCATCCCGACTACTATCAGCACCTGGATCACACCGGACAGCGTGTGGACAAGCACGAGCGACCGGAACTGCTGCTGGGCACATACGAGTTTCTCGCTACCAAGGATTATTGTCGCGTAGGTGTCGCAATTCCGTCTTCTCTCAGCTCCCGTTTTTATATAGTCCTTTTATTCTGCAGAACAATGTGGCGCCGGAGGTGCCAGCGTTCATCTTCATCATAGACGTCTCGTATAATACGATCAAGTCCGGTCTGGTGCATTTGCTTTGCTCGCAGATAAAGCACATACTCAAGCATTTGCCGGTGGATCAGGGCCAGGACAAGTCGAAGGTGCGCGTCGGCTTCATAACTTACAATAGCACCGTACACTTCTACAACATCAAGAGCAGCTTGGCACAGCCACAGATGATGGTTGTGGGCGATGTGCAGGAGATGTTTATGCCGCTGCTCGACGGCTTCCTTTGTCATCCGGAGGAGTCGGCGGCGGTGATTGATGCGCTCATGGAGGAGATACCGCGCATGTTTGTGGACACCAAGGAAACGGAAACTATACTCTATCCGGCCATACAGGCTGGTCTCGAGGCGCTCAAGGCGTCCAATGCCTCTGGCAAGCTCTTGGTATTCAACTCAACGTTGCCCATCGCCGAAGCACCCGGCAAGCTTAAGAATCGCGATGATCGCAAACTGCTTGGCACCGACAAGGAGAAGACGGTGCTGACGCCACAGTCGACTGCGTACAACCAACTTGGACAGGAGTGCGTTCAGCAGGGCTGCTCCGTTGATCTGTTTGTGTTCAACAATGCGTACATTGACATCGCCACCATTGGACAAGTGTCGCGTCTGACGGGTGGCGAGGTCTACAAGTACACCTACTTCCAGGCCGAATTGGATGGCAAGCGTCTCATCGAGGACATCATCAAGAACGTATCGCGTCCAATTGCCTTTGATGCTGTGATGCGCGTTCGCACCTCGGCGGGCATAAGGCCTACAGAGTTCTTCGGCCACTTTTACATGTCGAACACCACCGACGTGGAGTTGGCCAGCATTGGTAAGTTTCCTAGTCCGTCTGAGTGAATGGTTATACCAATTGCATCTTCTTTTATCGCTCCACAGATGCCACCAAGTCGGTGAGCATTGAGATCAAGCACGACGATAAACTGCCGCCGGAGGAGAACGTCTATATTCAGGTGGCGCTGCTATACACATCGTGCAGTGGCCAGCGGCGGCTGCGCATATTAAATCTGGCGCTGCGCGTGACCGTAACCATAGCGGATGTGTTCAAGACCTGCGATTTGGACGCTATAATGCTGTTCTTTGCAAAGCAGGCGTGCTTCAAGCTGATGGAGCACTCGCCCAAACAGGTCAAGGACAATCTCATACAGCGATCGGCACAGATTTTGGCCTGCTATCGCAAGCATTGCACATCGCCGACATCAGCTGGCCAGCTGATACTGCCCGAGTGCCTCAAGCTGTTGCCACTGTACTCGTCCTGTTTGCTGAAGAACGATGCCGTCTCTGGTGGCTCCGATATGACACTGGACGATCGCTCCTATGTCATACAATTTGTGCTCGCCATGGATCTGAATATGTCCGTCAACTATCTGTATCCACGCTTCATTCCCATACACAACGTGGAGGTCGATGACGCGTCGCTGCCGACGCCAGTGCGCTGCTCGCATGAAAAGATCACCGAGGACGGCGCCTACATACTGGAGAACGGTGTCCATCTCTTCATCTGGCTGGGCCAGTCGCTGTCGCCCACATTTGTGCAGTCCCTCTTCGGTGTCCAGTGCACGCAGCAGGTGAACGCCGAACGTTTCGCTGTCACGGGCGACACGCCGCTGGCACGTCGCATTACCGACATCATCGATCAGATAATGGATGAGCGCACGCGCTACATGCGGGTAAGTGTTCTAATTACCAATACCACAATGCCATCACAAACATTTTAACTGACGCAAAATGATTGCAGATCACCTGTGTGCGGCAGAACGATAAGCTGGAGAGCGTCTTCCGACACTTTCTCATTGAAGATCGCGGCACAGATGGCTCGGCTAGTTATGTGGATTTCCTGTGCCACATGCACAAGGAGATCAAGGACCTGTTAAGTTAGCACGTAGGTAACACGTACAAACTGCCGGCGGCCAATAGCTTTGCAACTGAGGAGCGCTGGTCCAGGAGCTACTCACAGAATCGGGCGCGCATGCGCCGCCTTTCGCTGAGCAGCCGTCGGTTTAAATGAGCGCGTTCGCATATTTATAGCATAAAGAGCAGACAAAACTTCAATTACACATACATATATATATATATATTGAAACATATAGCTGCGACTTCATTTCGAACGTTACAAATCTTCCATTCATTTTTATTAAACTTTTCGCATTTTGCATGTTTCTTCCCTGTCAACTTTTGAGTATTCGCTGTGCTTATTTATATGTGTATTCCTGCGCTTAGAACATTTGTTAAACAAGCAACCGCAAATAGACAATTTATCTTTTCTGTTTTAATTTCTATCCAAATTTCGTGCATATTTTTAATTAAATTAAAAATGTCAGCGCCACAGTTACATGAGAAATTCCCCTAGTTAAAAAAGAATCCGTGAATTGAGCCTGAGGCGATGAAGATTGTGAACACTGCATAGTGGCAAAAATAAAATATTTATCTGTATCAGCACATCCATTTACGGTATATATATAGAAAAGTTTCTAGAAACCAACTTGTAATAAAGAGAACGGAAAAATTCGCAAAAACTGTTTTATGCGTTTAATCCTACTTATATGCAATATTTCGTTACCCGCTTTTAATGTACTTTGTGTATAGTAATTGATCAGCATTGATTATGATTATCTATTAATATCTATAAATGTTTCGTGTGAGAATTGTCATACTTTTACTTGGTATATCCGAACCCTTATCCTCTACCCCCAAGCCCTCTGTGCAAAAAGAATGATTGAAAATGAAATAAAAATCTTTATTATAAACAAAGTCGTCGTTTTTATAAACTAGTTTAAAAACATTAATCGTGGAACGAACTGTGGAACCTACGGATACGTTATCACTATTACTTATCCCAATTTTAAATTTCGAGTATAAAACAAAAAATAATTTGTTTTTGAATCCAATTGGAAAGAAAATGTATATACATATGTATATATATATATGTATATGTATATAATATTATACTTCGGTTGCCAATTAAGTTTCCTAGCCCAAAAATGTTTCGCTTCGAAAAATTTTAATTATGACCAGCTTTTACCATTTTAGCTTATAGCAGTTTACTTTATCAAAAAACTTCCGTAGAAATAGAATAAAATATCTAATACCGCTTCGCCATATTGTTTGATAAAATTACGCTGTATTCGTAACGAAATGAAATATATATCTTTCATAATGAGCTTCTGTTTATTTCCAGCAATTATCATGCAATATGTACGAGACATTATTGTTAACCAGATTTTTTGTAACTTAATTTTTAAGTGTACTCAATGATCCCGAATTCCGAATAAAAAAATAGTTGGCAACTTAACTGCTAACAATCTTTTTAGAATATTAATTCGATAAAGAAATATTGTCGCAAATAGTTAATAAAAGATTGTATCAGTAGAAGGTATGTGTATATATATATATATAATTATGTATATATATATTGTATTGTATTTATTAGGCCTTTAAATATCTAGAATTATTATTATTTGACGTGCACATTTTACATTTACATAAATTTGTAGATTGTTTTTTTTTTAAATTTATTTCGTTTCGTATGTTTAGAAAAATTTTCGATTTCAATGTTCCCGAAATTCATAACAATTAAATAAACATTGCCTAAGACTCCTCCCTATGTGTCTGCGTATGTGTGTGTGTTTGTTTGTTTGTATGTTGCTGAATTGTTTATCCAAACTTACAAATGACTTTTAATTTAAATTGAATGGGAACATAGTTAGCAGACAGTGCACACAAATATATTTCACAGATCTTTAAACAATGTATGTGGTTGCATCAGAATTTGCGGTTTGATTCTTACAATTAAGTGTTAAGTTTATATAATTACATAAAAAAACCTGTCGCAGCTCGAAATATTTAATATAGTTAATATAATTTTCTCTTTTTTGTTTTCTTTTTTTTTTGCAGTTTACAACATTTTTATTTATATACTGTTAAGACAACGATGAATCTGATGTAATTTTGATTAATTGTTTTATTCGCATGCCGAAATTGCTGTAAATTACACAGAACACAATTTATGGAATAATACGGCATATTATTAAAATTCAACTATTATCTAGCATTTCGTTTATATAAATTAATTGCGAAATGAAATAAAAACGATATAAAACGAATGATTTTTCTTTTGACATTAGGGTGGCATACAGAAAACTGATAGATATCAAATATTCCTATAGCCTGCGCCTGTCTCGCACTGTCATATTGAAATTAACTGAAGGAAATCCGATTCGTGGGCGTGTCACAATCGCCCGTTTCGGTTTAAAAACAAGCAGCCAACGTTCTCAGCGTGTGTATGTGTGTCTTCTTGTGTGGTATGTGTTTTTTTTTGTGTGTGTGTGTGTGTGTGTGTGCTGTTGACTGTGGTGGTAGCCGGATTTAGGGAGGGGTATGGAGTCGGGCGAGCGCCCTACTTCGTAAACGCCATAAACACAGCCCAAAGTATTTCATTCGCATTCGGCTTGGCCGCCTCCGTTTCAAAGTCGAGATCAAGCAATTCGCGGACTCGCTTCATGGCCACCTCGTAGTCGTCGTCGTTAAGCGGCGCAAACGCGTTCTCGATGACGTCACTGGCATGCGCCAAAAAGATAAGCGCCAGCATTCGCTTGTCCATTCGTTGCGGATCGTTCACCCACTTGGAAAGCACCGAATCCTGAATCTATGATTAGAAAAACGTTGTTGCTAAGCTTTTAGCAAAAATGCTGAGCCCCCACTCACCTTCTTGACCAGACGGCACTTGACCACATTGTCACTGAGCGGATGTGTCGTCATGTCGAAGAGCAGAAAGTTTTGCTTTTCCGTTGTGAGCACACCCTTTTCCACGAGGTTCTTGGCCAGACGCTCGCGCACATTTTTAAGCTGGTAACGCAACTTTAATGGGTTCCAAGTCTCGCCTGCAACAACAATCGAAAGTCAGCAAAGAATTTGTATGTGGGCCGTGCACGCTAAAACACACACCGCTCAGATATTCAATCCAACTTTGCACCGTCTCTGGGGGATCTGTTTCCTTAATGTGTTTCAGCGCTTCATCCAACAGAACATCGCCGGTTTGCTGATCCGATTTCAATATCAGTTTTCTGCAACAATCATAGATTAGAATATGTTATAATGGAATACTACTTGGTATGCCCCAAAGTAGACACCTTGTACACAAGCCACGTCGTCGCATGCCGGATTTCTCGATCATCACACGTCCACGCAGACCCAACTCGATGAGGATGCACCCGCGCAAGCCGCTTGATATGCAATCATTCCAAAACGATGTATAGCCCTAGGCAGATTCAAAGAAATATATGAGTATACAAATATGAAATTTAATTATGATTATTCAATAAGAAAATATTCTCTAATTGGATTTACTTGATTAAGCAATTATAACAAGTAAGAACGTTTACACCCGACTGGGCGATTATTGTATTCGCGGTATAATAATAGCTTAAAACAGTTGAAAATTATTTTAGAAAAATATCGATGTCGTATAATCTATCTATTTGTTTTGATGACTCTAGCTTGTGGGAGATATGGAGTTTCGCAATTTCCTCGCCCCCAAGAGATATATATTTTATCGAATATCGAAATAAAAGTGTTTGCGATCTTCAGTAATTAGTCTGACAGAATTAGATGTATATTATTTTAAAACTGAGAAAGATATATTGAATTGTGTTGCCGATTTTTAAGCTAGACTTGAAATTTTGTATATATACTTTCGTATACCCGCGCGAGATAAAGTGTTAAGATTTGTTGGCTGTGTTCACTAGGCGTTTGGCAAAGAAATACAATCCATATATCCATAGTTAAGGCCGTTTTCAACTCTTTTAAGCTGTTGAACGAGTATTGCGCAGTCGGTAACACCCGACTGCAGTTTTAGATTGTGAGAATATTTACAAAATAAATAAACACCAGATTTTCGTTTGTCTTCTGCAGTAAGTATATTAAGACCCGTAATTTTGGAATATTTGTCGTATTTTTGTTACGAATGGGGTTTTTATAAGCTACAGCTGAATAGAAGAGCAGATTGTGGGACTTCGTTGTCATGTGCCTAAAATACACCCGACTCTCTTTGGCAGCTGCCGCTGGCAACTGTTCAAAGTTTAAACAGTTGAATTTGCTTAAGCTAAAAAGAAAATGTATTACACGCGTCTCTTAAAAAGTATGTCGATTTGATATGGCAACCACAAATTATTGTGTTCGGCACACGAATGATTCACTGTAGGTAGAAACCAACTTCTCTCTTATCACAGTCACCCAATCCATGTGAGGCAATTCACTAAATGACGTTTTGGGGCGATAAGAGAGAAGAGCAAAAGGAACTACAACTTCCTCAAAAATTAGCTAAATGGAAAAGTATTACTGATAAGAAGAAGGCCATGCACAAGCAGAAAATAGAAGAAACCATCCCAGTGCTCAAACAAAACGATCAAAGTAAAAAAGCGAAAAACGACACGTTTAGATTCCCCTTTGTTGTTGGCGGAGGGGGACGAGGGTCTCGAGTCTGCGGGCAAAACACATTCTCACACACACACACGAGCAAAGAGTGAGATGATAAAGCACAAAGGCAAATAAAATACAATCGCGAAATGAGAATTACTTGCACGCCCAATACGGGCACGTATGGCAAGTGGAGCCATACAGGCAGAGCCAGGCTGCCCCAAACATGTACGAGATTTATGAGTATTACGTTATTATGCAAATTGGACAGAAACCCAAACATCCAATGTGCGAGAGATCTGCCAAAATTACTCAAGCTAAAGCCAAAAGTCAAAGGTCTTCACTTTTAAGCATTAGGCCCGTCTGAGTGAGCTTTCCCATGCGGCTTACAATACTTTAATACTCTAAAACTCCACCGATCGTTTACTCAGCCACAGCTTCCTCATGAGTTGCTTAGCCACAGCTGTAAGTTTATTATTTTGGTCACAACTTTCATACTTGAGGCCACGCAGAAATGCGTTTCCTTTCACATAGTGACATCAACAAACGGCGATAAGCTCAAAGCGTATTTATGATAGCAGGCACTAAACTCGTTTTTCATTTTTTATACTCGACACAATGCGAAAAAGAGTATATTGGTTTTGTGCAATGTCCGTCCATCTCTTCGGATGAACCCAACTTTTCTCGGCGCTCTTAAAGGTAGAGACTTAAAATATTGGATATACACTTGTAGTTATCTGCATCAGACAGTGTTAGGCTTGTGCCACGCCCACTGGAAGGCTGGCAAATTTATAACATGCCGATACTTCTAAAATTGCAAATCGATAATAGTGGAATATTTACCACAATATTAAAACTAGGGAAACAAAACTTGCCATGCCGATTTCTGCGGCCTGGATATCCCAGCCACGCCCACGATTCGCGAAAGCCTACATCCCCCACAGTTTTAGAGCTAAAGTCAAATTATAAAGGTAGATTATTGCTTGGATGACCTCTTAAGATCGAGCCGAAAAATGTTGCTCATGCCCGCTCCGCCCCTACGAAATATAAAAATTATATATTTTTCCGAAATAACAATAATAACTTCTGTGTACTGTGAACGAGTATTACGCAGTCGGTTACGTCCGACTGCAACGTTCTTACTTGTTAATTTTTCATTGGCTATGTACACATCAAAGACGAAAATGGAGAGTTTAAGTTGAAGAGTTTATTGCTCAACCGCAGCAAAAACAAAACAACGCCTGAAACAGCAGGCAGCAAGGGTTAAGCTTTACTGGTGTGGCGAGTGAAAGAGCGAGAAGTCGCCAAAACAGAAAACAACAATAACGGAAGCTGCTTGTTTAAAATATTGAGCTTGGCGTCAACGAAAGACGGTGCAGAGTCAGAGATAAAACCGAGAGCACGTCGACATATTTACACTTGTGCATGTAATAGCTATTAAAGATAAACGATAATTGGTAGCTGAAAACAGGTGAATGTATGCAGGTGATAAGGCCTCTTATCGCGCACCTCTTTATCCTTGAGGCCGAGCAGCAGCACCTCCTCCATGAGCGTTAGTCGTGTCTCCTTCGAGTCGCCATCGTCAATGTTATCCTCATGATCCCTGTTGCTGTCCTGCGCGTCCTGATTGTCCTCCGGTGTGTTCGCGTTCAAGCCCCCAGCTCCGCCGCCCTCCGCCCCATTCTCGCGTGGCTTGACAGCGCGCCTAACCAAGCCGTCGCTGCGATTCATTATTATGTTTATAATTCTTTTGTCGCTTTTTGTGTGTGTGGCACAATTGTTGTTGAGAACCGAACTGAGCTGCCACCTGCCTCCGCTTTGTTGCTTCGCGTGCGTGTGGTATTTGTGTGTGTGTTATTACTTTGTGTGTTTCTACTATATTGCAAATGCTGATGGCTTTTGTGTTTTTTTTTTTTGTGTGTTTTTGTCACACTTTTCCACTTCTTGTTTTCTGCACAAACTACGTCGTCTTCGTTGTTACTTTTCTATGTTATTTTAACTTTACAATTTACGTTGATAATTTTTTGCGAATTAATTAAGAGCACATACTAAATATACAATTGTATATTTTTATATTGTTTTGTATCTATTTAAATACTTGCGCATAATGAGCTTTATAATATATTTTTTGTGTCTTTTCTGTTTCTTCGACGTGACATTTTTCGTCTAGTGTTGGGCAACGTCGCGTACGTTGTACTGAATCATAAGCCACGGTTGAAGTACTAATTACACATTAGTTGGTACCGCATTTGTTACTCAGAAGCAATAATGTAAATAATGGGAAGTTGTTTTTTTGTGGGTTAACGTATACATCTGTGCTGCCCAAAGTGGGTTTAACTCGATGTGTCGATGTGCCGAACAGCAGACGAACAGCTGTATTCGCGCTTTGGGCATTTAGCAGCACTAATGTTTTTCCTCCCATTGTGAATGACCAATTTTATGTGAATGACAAAGAGCAGGCTGCGCGAGTGTGTGGTACATAGAAAGATTTTGTTTATCCCGTTATTTAAATAAAAACGAAAAATAATTTGTTGGACATGTCCTACCTGGCCAGTTTCAATAATGAGAGCGCCAAGCAAATACTTATGGATATAATACGCACTGTGAATCAGCCAGAGAACTCCAAGAAACTCTCTGAAGCAAAAGCATCCGCTGGCAAGGAAATGATTCTTATGATGCAGCATGTTTTCCCTTTGGTAATGCAGCTGCAGCTGGAGGTAATCAAGGTGCACGGCTTTCCCGGCAACCGCGAGGGTCTCGTTCAATTCTCGCAGCTCATACGCGAAATGGAGCGCGACGATATGGAAATAGCACGCCTGCGTAGCCAGATACGCGCGATATACTTGCCGCCGATCGCTATAAACACTACCAACGATATACTCATCTGAGTATATAGCATATACATATACTCTATACTGTTGAGACTGTAATAGATTTAAGTAAACAATCAAATAATTTGTAAATTGTACGTTTTCCATGTATTTTTGAGCTTTATATAAATCGGCTTAACTAACAATATGTGTCAGATAACTGGCAACATATTCAAACCCAGCACATTTTGTACAATTACAGAATTCATAAAATACAATTTTATTTTGCTTCTTCTGGGACACATAATTTCAGCTTAAGTAACATGGCATATCTCTTAAATAAACAGGAAATAAAGAATTATGCTGGGACAAATAGCTTTAAAATGTGTTCTGATCATATGCATGATATGTCCGTAATTAAACAGCCAATTTGTAAATGATAAATTAAAGAAATTTCTTCAATACCTAAACGTAAATAACTTACAGACTACGCACTTTTATAGTATATATACACGTCAAGTAGTGAGCTGCCTTTTCACAGTTTGTGTCCCATTAATCAAGAATACATAATCATAAGGCCAGAACTTAGCTTAGAGACTAACTTTGAGAATTAGGTTTCGAGAATCCGCTCTAGCGAGCCAAATCTCCAGGTGTACCGTTTTGGTCCGGTGCATTACTATTTTGTAAGTCGTCTGTGGTCAGTTTAACTGGGTTAATGTGTGTTAGGTCATTGCCATTGAGTTTGTGTCCCAAGTGACGCAACTGATCGGCAAAGTGGGCGTCCTCCACACTTTCCATTCCATCATTCGTAATTGACAGTGACATGGGGGAGTGCGGGGTAAGCGGTGTTCGTGGCGTATTTGTGGCACACAGCTCCTCAATGGTTGAATCGCTTTGGGTCGACGGTGAGCTGGAACGCGAACGCACCGGATACGCGTCATCCAGCGGCAGGGCGAAGCCCTGTGTTATCAGCAGATCGCCAATGTTCAGCTCAACACCCTCGGTGGGATCAAACAGCTCGACGCCGGGCAGCGGAGTGCCCTCTCGTGCGGCGGCATGGACAGCACTTGTCACCTTCGGACGCTCCTTGTAGGTAACAACACGAGCGATCAGCTTGCGCCAATGGGCAACTGTTAAACGAATTGCGATTATAAAGAATTTTAATATTCTGTCACAAGCAAAAACAAACACACCCTCTGTAAGCTCCTCGAATTTCGATATGGATGCCTTCTGCCAAGTATTTGGCTCATCTGTAATAGTTGACTTGACGTTGGCCAAGAAGCATTCAACTGCTTGGAATCTGAAAGCATATGTGCGAGCAGTTAATGTAGGATACATAACTTCATGCTATATTTATTTACCTCAGTGTTAGGAAATCGGTGCGTAGCTCGCAAATATCCGCTGGCGAGATATATTCACTGTCGCCGTAGTCCACAAAGTACAGATCGATGACCAGCTCCTTCGGATTGTACTGATTGGGCATTATGTCGACGATCTCGGCGCGATACCATTTCTCGTCGAACTTGAAAACAGCGGCCACAATCTGACCCACATAGGGTGCTGTGAGCTGATGCTTGGCGCGATTCTCGGCACTGCCGTAGTAGCTGGTCATCTCCTTGACCATGTCGTCCAGTTTCTTGGACTGCGGCCCCACCAATTGCACCCAGAACTTTGTGGGCGAGGCAACGGCCGAGACGTACACCTCCATGGGCTTGTCATCACCGCGTGCGGCCATCAGTTTGTCCCGCGGCGGCTGGGAGCTGAGCGATGTTTGCGATGAGTACACGCTGGAGGTGAGACTGTAACTGGGCGAGCGGCGCGGCTCGCGATGCTGCTCCACCTCGTCGACAGCGCGACGCAACTGCTCGTCCTCCTCGATCTGATCGTCCAGCAGCTTGCGGGCAATGTTCACCTGTTTCTGGTTGCCAACGATGGTGATTTTGGCCTTGCCATTGCGTCCATTGGGATCGATGCTGAGCTTGGCCAACGAGGCGCGGCTAATGTCCTGTATTATCTCACCGCCGCGGCCATTGATCTTATTGGCCAGACGCTGCGGCACCTGCAGCTCCAACTTGACAATGGGCGCGCGCTCAATCTCCTTGATCAGCAGCACGCGCGCCGCTTTGACCGCATCCGGCAAGCCGTTAATGTCGCAGAATTTCTGAGCGCCATCCTTATCGCTGTGGTTGGAAAATTCAAATTAGTTTTGGCAATAATAACTTCCATAATGAGTTAATTGTAAGTGTAAAATGTATGTATGTACGTGCTTATACATATAATAGTGATTTGTATCTGTTCGATCAAATCTTGCAGTTTTGTAGGTAGATAAAGATTAAAATTTTTTGGCTAAGCCCACTACAGTTATGGGAATTCGATTAAATCGATATATCTTCCTCAATTTTAAAGCTAGATACATATATTTTTCGGATAGATTACTGATGACCTCGTCTAAAGATCGCACTAAAAGTTTTCTGTATTCACCTATAAATTTACTTTTCTGAGTAGCTCCTCTATATATTACGCTCAAGAAGCTAACTCCGGCAAAAATTACATAAATTGATATTAAAAAAAAAACAATAATTAAGAACGTCTTGACTGTTTTAAGCTGTTACTGTTAAAGGGTATTTCGGAGTCGGTCATTCCCGACTAAAACGTTCTTACTTGTTTTTATTATAGTTAATAAAAAAATTACAGACCAATGAAAAAAACACTAAAATTTCTCAAGTAAAATATTCCATTTAAAACCCGTTCTCTTTTAAGTTCAAAAAACATATTTTTTTAATATTGACGAGTCGTGGTTCTAAAAGATTCTGACGGTATAAATAATAATTTATTATAACGATCGGTTTACTCTACCCGATTTCGCAGCAAGAGTATTTAATCGCCTAGACACAGAAAATGCCGTTTAATTCATTACTGTTATTGTTTCTCTTTAAGCCAAGTGTTAAATATTTACCGTAATCTTATCTTCGCCCCGGTCTTTTCCTCAATTAGTTTAATGTTGGCCCCGCCGCGTCCAATTATCAACGGCACATGCTCGTTGTCCACGACGATTTTGACGCAGATTTCCTTTTGCTGCTGCTTCTGTTGATTTTGCGGGTTCATCCTCCGATTGCTGTCCGGCTCCTTCTTGTCGTCGTTGCGCGTCTTGAAGTAGGCGTAGAGCATGGCGCTGCCCAGCGAGCAGAGGCCGAAGCCCAGCAGCAGTTTGTAGGTGGGCGTGCCGCTAAAGGGCGTATTGCGCAACATTCTGTCTGCTTATATGTATGTATGTGTGTATGTATGCTTGTGGGTGTGTGTAACACTCTCTTCTGATTGCTTTTGTTAAGTTGGGCGCTGCAGTGTCGTAGACAGCTTTACGTCATCAATCTGCAAGCGGAGATCAAAGTTGAGCAAAGTTGTTCTCCGAAGGTCTATGTCAAAAGTTAACGGCACATTGCGTGCACACAGGCGGATTTATTGCGACGGTATTTACGGCTCAGCGAATCAATAATAATAGTAATAAAAAAAGACGCGACAATGAGTTTCTCCCTTCAGACGGCTGAAAGCTTAAACGTAAGCGCTGGTTTGTTCGATGAAGCGTGTCATGTTATTTTCCCAATTGCCCGTTATATAATATTCTTATCAGTCACAATTCGACAAATTGTTAATAAAATGAAAATGTGCAAAACATATGAAATTTATAAAAAATTTTTGGCAAACAGATACACAAATGACAGCAGCAAAACAAATAGACATGTGACGTTCACGCTTACACTATTCCACAAAATTTTAACACAGAATACAAATAAGTACACAATATGTACACTATATACAAATGTACCTATGACTGAAATTGAAAAAACTGATCAAAACTGCCAGAATAATGGGGAAAGCCGTTAAATTCCGTAAACGAAATAAAGACTGCGCTCATAAATCAGAGTTCGTTCGGAGCTTTTTGCACTTGTCCTTCGACGGGTTAAACAAGTTTAAGCGGTGTATCGGGGACTGGTTAAACGGCTCGCGTCGAGAATTATAAACTTCCGCTAGATGCAAAAATATAAACAAAATGAAAAAATGCTTGTGTTATCTACTTTTGATATAGATATACATATAAAAATAAACCAAGAGAAATGCAAGTCGATAGATATCACAACTGAAAAATTATCATAAAAATTCTTTTGCAATCGGCCGACCTTGGTAATTGGATTTTCGTGTTGCGTTCAGTTTTATGTAGTTTATTTTAGTAAGCTTCTCTTTGATGTTCTGTTCCCGGTGTAAGCAAACGCTTAAACGCAATCAAGCGTTTTCTTTGATTGCTTTCGTATCGTTCGGCATCGATTCGTTTATTTTAAGTAATGAGCAAAATAACAATGAGAAACCGTCAGAGCACTCGACGACTCGTCCGGCTCGCGTCGCTCAATACACATAACTGTTGCAATAATTTGAATTTGCCTCAACGGACGCCGTTCATTCAATGGCGTCAGCTGTTTGTGCACTCTTATTCTCTCTCTCTCTCTCTCTCTGTCTTCCAATCACGCTCTCTGGCAGCTTGTGTTCGTTGTTTTCGTTATTTATTTTGCCGGTTCATTTTATGAGCAACAATTGGACAAAACATAAACACGAATTGACATCAGCAAATAAAAGATTGGATTCTGAATAGTGGCAAATGACCAAAGCAATTAAAAGCGTGCGACAAAAAATATAGACAGCGAGAGCGAAAACGAAGGCGCACTCTGAGCGTTGAATGCAAAGTGTGTTAGCCGAGTGCGTTAAAATCTAAATATAGTTAAATGACATAATAAGCGGCTCGTCGTTGAGTTGAGTTTGGTGGTCAATGAAAGGATGCTAACGACAAATTCAAACATACGTTGTTGTTGCTGCTGCTTGACTTTACGCACTTAGCGGCATGTGCGTAACCGTTAAGATTAGTTATAGAGAGCACAATTCTGATAAGAAATCACACAGCACTATCCAAATATTAATTTGAACATTTAAAGGGTCACGCGGTGAAAATGCCTGAAAAAAAATTGAAATTTTTGGCAATGTTTCAACTTTCGCAGTACGCATTGTTGTTGCTAAAATAAAATTAAAACAACAACAGCATCGAAAATATCGACGTCATTTTCAGGCATTTAAGTCTGCAAGGTATTTTGTATTTGGAGAACATCAAACGCTAGTCTATTATTAAAATTCGTATAAGCTTATGCGTACTATCTTTGGTAAGACCCTGACCAAAAAGTCAGCAAAACGTGAATTTGCCAAACTCCCACAGTGACAGACATTGAGACCGAAACCGAAAGCAAACGAGAACTGATAGTAAAAGCGGTGGAAAGCAAAGCAAACTTAAAGCATGTGTTGATTATCCCCAAATCGAACTTACTTGTTGCTGGCTACAATGCAGCAATTGTTGTACATTGGATTTGGTTAATATGTAGATATGTTTCCCATTTGAATTTAACTGGAAGCACAATGTTTATAATTAATAACAACAAATTTTAAGTTAACACAAGTTGTGGTGTGATAAAAACATGTGGAATAGTATTGTATCAGAATTCGGAAGTTGTTCACGCGAACGATTCGTTCAATTGAACCGAAACCGAAACTGCGTCAAATTAGCATCGATCACATCTATATATTATATCTATAATTTAAACCTATTAAACGACAAAGTACAACAAACGAGCATAAGAATAAAACAAACGATGAACTGTAATGTTGAACTTTGTTTGTGCGTTCATTTAAGTGGTTAATTTGAACTAATTCCGAATGAAGCGATACAACGCTACCCAACACTTGCAAAATAATATAAACAACAAAAACCACTAGCATTAATTTGTAATTATTTTATTTGAAACATATGCAATTATTTTTGTTTAACTAGGAGCACCTTAATATGCATCAACACGTGGTGGTTCCGCAAAGAGTTCCTCCCGCTTGCGTTCACCCGATAGCCACTGCTTGTAGCGTTCGTTTCGCATGGCCTGTAAATAAAAGATGTATTATTAACACTTAACATTAAAATATAAGGTTTGAACGTACATGGAAACGTAGAAGCTGCTTTTTCATGCTGACACACTCCTGAAAGTCAGCAATCAGATCACCGCACATTTTCTTGCCCCGATCCATACCGTAAGCCTCCAGGCAGTCCATCATTTTCATTTCGAATTTGCCGCACTTGTCGTAGGTTTGATGGTTGATCAGGCAACCGGTCAAATCGGTGAACGGCAGACGCAGAAAAGGCGTCAGCGACATCTTTGTGGCAGCTGCAGAAGTTAATAAAAATTGTATTATATTTATGTTTTCCAATGGGAGCCCGTTCGTCGTTCTGTGACGTAACAATAACAATGCTTTTAGCTGGCTTAAAATACCAAAGAAGCTGACTTGCAGCTGCTACCGTTGCACTTTAGTTGCTCTTGGGCAAAATTGCAGCTTTAAAGCAGCTAAAACGCACCTTAAATTCCAATCAAATTAAAAATAAAAATATTTGACAGAAAACTGGCCGATAGATTGGAATTTCACGTCTGGCTACACTGGCCAACGACGCTATCGATGAGTTGGCACTAGTTGCACTGTGAAAATAATCGAATGTAAAACAGTGCTGACAAACGTTGCATGGCTGGCACGTTTTGTTTACATACAGTTTTTAGTTTCAATTTGTTTCTTTTTCTATTTTTTATTGAATTAACTTTTAAGAAAAGATGAAAAACCAGGAATTGATAGACTTCTTGGCGGACTGCGGCGTCTGTCAGGTGTGTCAGCTGCGCTATTTGAAGGCGCGCGGCAACGAATACCGCGACATGCAGCAAACTTTTCAGCGCGTAAGCAAGGAAATATATAAAAAACCGGCAGCTTATCAGAAATATAGATGCTCCCTCTTCTAGATGGATGTTAAGGTGACTCCTCGGCAGGACCTGTCCGATAAACAGCCAATGAAGAGGCCACGCTTAACCAATTGCTCCACCTGCTTGGGTTTGTTCTCAGAGCAATTTCAAAGTCAGCTAATTGCGGATATTTTGAGGTCGGATTTTCGCAACTACGATAGCGAGGGCATTGTGCTGGCCATTAGCCTGCCCATGACGATGCAGCTGCGCCAGCTGTCCATGTGGTTTGCGCTGCAGCGTCAATTTGGTCGCAGCTGCGTCGACGATAGCTATGCGCCGGATGTGCCCATCAAGGAGGCGGTTAAACTGATTCTCCATCCCATTGTGTGCGCCAAGCTGGGGAGGCAATACGATGCCAATGGGCTGATGATTAACATTGATTTGCGGCACAGCGTGGAGGCCGCCGAGGTGGCCCAGCTGGTGGAGCTAAACAAGGCGGCATTTCCCGCCCAGGCGGCGCATCAGAAACGCATCGAAATCTCGCGTGGCCTGCTGGAGAAGCAGTATCAGCCCACGCGCATTAAGGCCGATCTCTTCGAGAAATACTTGCCCATACCGCCGGCCCCTGTGGCGGAATCGTTGCAGCTGCAGTCCATTGATCTAACCGGTCCCATGGTCTGTGTGGCCGGACGTTATCGCAAGCTCAGCCGGGAGCTGTCGCACACGCCCTGGGTGCTGCATGGCCAGCGCATTATGGAGGAGAGCATCGAGGAGATCATTGTGCGCCATGTGGCGCCGCATTTTAGCGAGTCGCTCGACAAGATAACGTTCATGTCGAGCGGTCGCGAGGATGTCGATGTGCGCTGCCTGGGCCGGGGACGGCCCTTTGTGCTGGAAATATCAAATGCCCGGCGCGGCGGCATGACGCGCCAGCAGGCTTACGACATGGAGCAGGCGGTGGATCAAACCGGCAAGGTGTCCATACACAATTTGCAGGTGGTGCCGCGTGAGCAACTGGCGCACATTAAAACCGGCGAGGAGCAAAAGCGCAAATATTATCGCGCCTTATGTGTGCTCGATGAGCCGGTAACGCTGGACATGCTGCAGAAGCTGCAAATTAGCGAGAGTTTCGATATACAGCAGAAGACGCCCATTCGGGTGCTACACCGCCGGCCGCTCCACACCAGACCCCGCACCATATTCAGCGTCAAAACTCGCGTTCAACGCGAGAATCGGCGATTGCTTGTCATTGACGTGGTCAGCCAGGCGGGCACGTATATTAAGGAGCTGGTGCATGGCGAATTTGGACGGACGACGCCTTCGATAGCTTCGATAATTGGCAAGCCGATCGACATCTTGGCGCTGGATGTGGTTGGCATTGACTTGGATTGGCCGGCTGATGTAAATAATGCCGAATTTGAATAAATGTTTTTTGTGTTAATTTTTGGTGTTTAACAACACTGGTTGTCGGCGCGGTTAATCTGATCGATTGAAAGGTCTAAAGGTTGCGCAAAGAAGAGTCCCGTTATTCGCCGGGAAAGCGAATAAGCCCGATTTAGGAGAATGTGACGTCGCAAAATGGGTTTGACCTCTATTTATATTGCGTTACAATTTGCATTCGATTTTTATTTTATTATGCTTTCAAGTTGTCCAATGGGAACGTAATTAGAACAAAAAAGTTTAGCAATGTGATATAGTAGTACGACTTTTTATATATGTAAATGCTGCGAGCGCTAATTATACAGATCTATGCTAAGTTTCTAGTTACAAAACTCCAATGTTGTGACGGCAAAATGCTGAGTTTAAAATTCTTTGCATACCCTGTGGCTCTCTCAATCTCGGGTTGCGCTCTGTGCATAATAGCGTGACGTCAGTAAGTCCAAAGAAAGCGAACGTTAAATGTAAATATTAAATATTAAAACTATGACAATTGCAATAAATATAAAATTAACTTTTTGTTTTTGTTTTTAAATTTTGAACACTTGGCAGCTGTGACGTCAGACGTCGCGCTCTCACGCCTGCACTAGCGGTGCGCGTGCCAGCAAGTTGGCAGCACCGCTCTCTCGCTTATCAGCTGAGAACGCTTGCAGGTCGCTTACTGATTTGTTTAGTTGCGTTACTTTAACTTATTTTTTAAAATAAAGTTAATAAACGTTTAGTTATAAGAACAACGAATTGTCGCGTGTGCTTCAGCATATTGCCCGAATATGTCTAACTAAATGTTTCAGCGCAAAACCGTTAATTCAACGCTGTTTTCCACATCTGCTGCGTTTTATGTGCATTAGCAAGCAATAAGCAATATCATTGCCGCAAATTTTGTAAATTATGAATTGAAACGTGCGCAAAAAGTGAAAGTGGGTGAGTGAGTTGCAAGATTAGCAGCAAACAAAGTCTGTCACCCAAAAAAAAAAGAAAAAATACACCCACAGTGGGTGCAAATTTAAGCGCTCACACTTAAAGTTTTCATTTTGAGCACGTCTCTTGACTTGCCCGCGCGGGTGTATGTGTGCGTGTGTATGTGTGAGTACGCCCCGCCGACCTTCAGGCAACCTTCACTGGCTTAATGCTGCGCCGCTGCTGCCTGTGTGCAACACGTTGGGGCCCCAACAACGACGACATTAGCAGCTCCTCTTCGCCTCACGTGTGTAATCAATAGAATCAGCAGACGACAAACAGCAGCCGAAATAAACAAACCCAGTACACAGCCCGCCAAGCTAGAGATGGGCGCGTGAAGGCACTTTTCTAACACGACACGAAATACAGTCAGCAAACACGAACGTTGCAAAATATCAATTACAACATCACATTACACGATTAGAAAAGTTAACTTATAATTAAATGTTTTCTTTATATTTGAAGCTTTTAAAATTAACTTGAATTTCCATAATAAATTTAATCTTTTGTAATAAATGAAGCTTTATAGGCTTTTTCATTTTATTTGTAGCTTTTATAATTTATTTTGTATTATTTTACTTTCCTCTTAATGTTCGTGTTTAAATACCTGCTGTAATGTCGTGCGTGTTCGTGTCACGAATAAATGCGTCACGTGCCCAGCTCTACGCTATAACCAATGCCTCTCTTTCTCTCACTCTCTTGGGCTAGCTCTTTCGTTCTGTCTCTCACTCGGGCCGGCTGCTAAGTAACAACAATCAACAAATTCTCTCTTCCTTTTTATCATACTGCATCCCAAAGAAACGCATATCGCGCGCTCTGCTCGCAAAAATTAACTCATTTCATTTCAGTTGAGCTTGAAACGCTTGCCGTAACTGTTTTGCTTGCTCGATAAAAAAATAAGTAAAACAAAAAAATAAAGAATATTTAAATTTAAATTCAAAAAGTGTTGACAGCGTCCGAACGTAGTTCGTTGTTGTTATCATTATCGTTCGCGCTGACCCAGTGCTTCTCGTCGATTGATAAGGCAGACGTATGCGAAACGTTTTTTCTTTTTTTATTGATAGCTTGACGAAAGATATTTTTTCCGTTTATTTGTTTTTAATTTTTGCATTTAATTAACCCAGTATTTCAGCACAGCGTGTGCGTCTCTTAATTTGTGAGACATGCTGCTTACGTCATTCGAAGCGGCTCTCAAAGAGCAACAACAATAGCAACGGAAAATAATGCGCCTAATTTCAATCTTACAGATACATAAATATACCATATACATACATGTATATAGCTACCCCTACAGATACTAAGACAAAAGATCAACGACTTTTCGAATTAAATTGCAAGTAAATCACTTAAATCTTATTTATTTGGCACGCTCTTTGTGTGAACGACCTAAAAACGTGCCCACTAAAAGCTTAACAAACAACAAATTAAACAAAAAACAAAAAGAAGAAGAATTTTATGATCATGAATGACCGTGAAATGAGCTGCAATACAGGCGGCCAATTTATGGATCGCGGACGCATGAATCAGAATGGCGTTGTCCAGCCGCTGCTCACCGGTAAGTACTATGAGAAATCCGTAAACCTTTTCTTATCAACATTTGACATCTACTCATCACATATAAATGTGTTACGCCCGTGGCTGTTGTTGTTGCCACATAACGGGCTGCGTTTTAGTGGCAATTCGATTTTTGAATTTGTCAAATCACAACTTTTGCTATCATCAGCAGGCTTTGCTGATCACAAACACCTTGTTAACCATTCGAAGCTTAAACTGGTTGAGAATTCTAATGAATGTCAATCATTCGAAGCTTGCAATCGCTAAGAATTCTAGTGTGTCACACTCAAAATCAGGGTTTGTTCTGAAGATTCAGTGTTCATATAAAATATATGAAAAAGCAAAATGAGTAATAGAAAAACAATTTAAGAAAAACAGAGCATGTTTTATTTTTATTTTGGATTCCTAGAATTTTAAATCAGCTATAAATCAATTAAAAGTATTTTTGGACAATATATTTATTTATTTAAAGCGATTCGAAATGCGTTTCCCTATAAAAAGTTAATAGAGTTGTGATCTTAAATACAGCAAAACAAATATTCAGAAAAAATTAAAACTTATTTAATTTACTTTACGACGCCATTAAAGTTCACTTTATGTGCGTTTTGCACATGCAAATGACTCGAAACTCCTGCTTGACATTTACAATTTTAGTTTTTTTCTATTTTTGTCCGAATAGACGATCTTTGGGTCTTTGTATATTTACAAATTTAGATAAGAATTCGCATTAAATTAGCGCGTGCATGTTTATGGGCCTATAATTATGCACGAGACGTGAACTTTGATCATATCTTATCGTATTGGATTCATTTAACGTTTAAATACCCACTTATTAGACATCATATCATTGTGATAATCGTCAGGTGTGTTTATCGCTTGGTTTGCTTATCGGTTTATCTCTTTTATTTGACGTAGATTTATATCAAATAACAATGGCATACGCCTACTGGAAGTCGGACAAAACAGACGATCAGGCGGTCTTTGACCTCTTCTTTCGCAATAATCCATTCCATGGCGAGTTTACCATTTTTGCCGGCCTGGAGGAATGCCTCAAATTTCTAGATAGCTTTCATTACTCGCAGAGCGGTAAGCTTATAAATATAATAATATTTTATATAAATGCTAAAATTATGTTATTTTATTTTTCTACAGATATTGACTATCTGAGGCAAACACTGCCCGAGGGCATAGAGAACGAGTTCTTTGAGTATTTGGGCAATTTGACCGCTCGTGATGTAACACTTTATGCGATTGATGAGGGTACGGTGGCATTTCCCCGGTGAGTTACCCATTAAGGTTGGTCTATTAAAGTAGTGTTAAGTACGTAAGTTAACAGGCGCTTTCAACATGACGCTTAACATGCATGTTAAGAATTTCGGTTTCTTATGAAAATGTGATCCTTATATGTACATATATACATCCAATTTCTAAATGTATTAAGAACAGTTAGATATTTTTATATAGTTATAATATCTAGTTTTTATAGTAACTGATGTTCTTAAGTAATTAAAGAGGTATTTTTAATGCTGGATGCTAAATATTTTATTTTTGAGAAAAGCGTTTTCTTTCTGATTTGCTTTTCTTCTATATATCACTAACAGATTTTCTTTTACTTAGTATAAAAACACAGGGCTCTTAGAAATTAAAATTGTTTGCAAACCAGAATCCAGAAACTTTTGGAATTGAGGGGTTTTAATCAGGTTTTTGTCAAACGCCACTTTTGTAATCTATATTTAATTTATAGTATATCTGAAGTAGTATTATAAACATGCTTAAACATTTACTCTCTCGCCTTTACAGTGTGCCTATCATCAAGATTGAAGGACCCTTGATAATTGTACAGCTACTGGAAACAACACTGCTGACGCTGGTAAACTATGCCAGGCAAGTGCTAGACATATTATCTATATAAGAAACGGTTGACATGCTAAATAAATATATTTTAATTGCTCAGCTTAATGGCGACAAATGCAGCGCGATATCGCATGGTGGCTGGCAAACATGTCAAGCTACTGGAGTTTGGGCTGCGTCGAGCCCAGGGACCGGATGGCGGATTATCCGCGTCAAAGTATTCCTATACAGGTACGCGAATTCACACGCCTTGACAACTAAGGTCAAATGTGTGAGATAGATAGTTATTTCTCTTTATCTTCCATTTTTTTTTTGGCATTGCCAAATTGCATGCACCGAGCTCATAATCAATTAAAAACGGAACCAAAAAACGCCGTGAAACTAGCGCCTAGATGGAACTGGTGGCACATTGCCTTCGCATTGATCGATGCAGCGCCATTTGGGCACCTTTTTTTTGGCATGGGTAGTCGTCAATTTCATATTGTTTGTCTGGTCTTTTATGATGTGTTTGCATGCAAAGCACGTGTCACTGTCACTCGATGTGGCTCCTTCTGCCTTGTTATGCCAGCTCTTTCGTTTCCCATATACATATATCTCCGGTGTAAAGTTCAAGAACTCTCTATGTTCTATATGTTAAAAGTGGGTGGCACACGCAATGCCACAGCCTTTTGGCCCTCCCTCTCAAAAAACAAAAAAAAAAACAAACAAACTTTTTACCGCCTGCTCATGTGTGGGTCGTTATCCGTAACTGGCGCCGGCTGGCACCAAAAATTTCAATTGGTGCTCACACATCGTTACTTTTTTTTTACCCTTCCGCCCAAAATTTGTGTCGGCACCAACAAAAAGAAACGAAGAAACGCTTAAACTTTGTAATGCGTTTAATTATAATACGTTGGATCTGGGGGTTTTACACGATTCCGGATCGATAGAGTCGCGTGCACGTGACTCACGCGTCCACCTGGCACCAAGGTCTTTTCGCTTTTAAGGCTTCCAATTTTTATGGGCAGCCATGGCATAGAGCTGTCGGTTATCAAATGAGCTTTAATTCGAATTGCACTATGAAAAGGAAACTATTTGTTTTAAATGTAATAAACAATTATGAATAACATACAGCTGTTACAGCCCGAAATGTAACATAACATAACCAAATGTTAATGAGAGCTTCACAGTTTATGTTTGAAAAATGAGACTATATCTGTAGAGCTTTAGCTTTAATATAACCTACATTGCTTAGAATACTAATAGTTAGTTTAGTCCCTTCATAACATATTGCTATATTTTCAATTTAAAGAACACCAGCAGTTAGTAAGATCGTGTTGAGCATAATATATAATTGTTTAATTGGTTGTTTAATTGAAAATGTAGCAAAATATTTAAAAATATGATTTTATCGCAATTTTCCTAAAGATTTCTTAAGACTCTTACTGTACTGTTAAAACTCTTGGTAACTCCAAACTATTTAACATAATGCAGAAATGTTAAAGAAGTCATGTTAAAATCATAAAAAAAATCAATCATATTTTACTGTAAGCAGCTGTTAGGCTGCATTACATTGAGCACATTAATACTGAGATGTTGGACAGTTCACTGATACTCTGCACCAATTTTAGGCGGCTTTGACGGCACCTCCAATGTGTTAGCCGGTAAACTCTTTAACATACCCGTTAAGGGCACGCACGCTCATGCCTACATAACGAGTTTCAGCAGCTTGGGCGAGCTGAAGACGCGTCTGCTCAAGCACAAGCAAACGGGTGAGTTTATATATGAAATGTCAATGTGCAATAATGTAAACCCATTATATTTTCAATCTGTCCAGGCGTCATGGAGGATCTGCTTGAGCATGCGGTGCAACATCGTCAACTGCTGTCGCATGTGCTCGATGTTTCCACGGAGGAGTCCAGTGAGGGTGAATTGGCGGCCATGGTCTCGTATGCCATCGCCTTTCCGGATGGCTTTATGGCGCTTGTCGATACGTACGATGTTAAGAGGTATTTCGCTTTTAGGCAGATTCTCTCGGAACGGTTTTGGTTTATGTATTCCGTATTCAGTTTGAGTTTGGCATTTAATTTGAACGGTTAACATTACGTTTATGGTTCAGTTATCAGTTTATATATTTGACAAATTTTTCGACAACTCTCAAGTATTTGACAGTGTGCACCAATTAACAACAACCGTTTAACAGCTACCAGTAACAAGCAACAAGAGCAGTTTTTAACTTTATCTTAGTCGTATATTGTGTCTCGTCTCGTCTCCTCTCCTGTAACGCCAGTATCTACCCCTCGATATTTTGAGTTGTTCATTTTGTGCGCTTTGTTTTCGTCGCAAGTATGTAATAATTCAAGTATTCCCCAACAGCCGAGATACAGAACAAGTCACACAAGTCTCATACGTACAAACTGATATCAAAACCAGACAAATCAATCAGCTAACGAATGGCATTGGCAATACTCCACCAACGCCACCGGCTACGCCACATGGCGCCGCAAATGGCCAGCTCAATGGACACAAGATCAATGGCCACGATGAGCAGGCTGTCCAGAGCAATGGTTTCTCCGTCAACCAATTTACAGAGCCAACTGTAGCAGAAACAGCCAGTGCAACTGCATCAAGAACTCCACTAATCAGCACTTCATCGTCCAATGGGGCGGCGTACCTACCAAAATATGTCGAGAAGTCATTCAGGTAAATGTCATGTACCCAAAAAAAAAACTCAATTTAACTGGGACAACAACATTTAACCCAAAGAAAATCAAAATACTCTACCAAAACTCATTGCCATTATTTCTGCGTTTCGTTATTTGTTTTCTATATATAAATACAATATATTTTTCTTATCTAACTAACCTCTTACTTATGACCCTTATGTACACGTTTTATTTTTATTTTTTGGGAGCCAGCATGAGTGCCCCTAATACACACAAACACACACAATATACGATATGCTGATTGTTCAAACTAAATACTCCTCATTGTCATTATATCATGCGCTGTACCAAATATTTGCTACAAAATTCCAAATTAATGCATACATATACACATATGCAACATCTTTTTATATATGTGTATGTGCTATATGTATTGGTCTAAGCCCAGGCTAATGGTATTGCTAACTCAATTAGGCCAGCTCAATATGCAAAAAAAAAACAACAGGTGATGTGCCTTCTACTTTGTTTTTCTTCTGTTTTTTTATACCAATTTTTAATTTTGTTTAAACTTTTATGCCTAGTTTTTACATTAAATTATGTTTGCTTTAAGCTTTTTATAGCATTGTGCTTTTCGCTCTTTAATATGACATACAAATGTTAATGAGAGCCACGGTTATACATTTATAATATTAACATAACAGCTTGTCATTAAGTTACAGCCCTCTAACATAACACAATATGTTAAAGTGGAAGCTTTATTTAGCAAGTTAACCAAAAAGCGTCAAAATTAACATGCATAACATAATGTTAATGAAAGGCAAGCCTAAAAAATCATTTCAGATTTAAGCAAATGTAAAACCTATTTTTCTTCTAAATTATTTATATAAAATGAATGCTGTGCTTTGATTGCGTTTATTTTTCAATTAAAGCTTTTTTATAATTTCATTTAACTAACCAACTGGTTCATTTACATTTAAATTTTTCTTAACATTTTCATTGTATTTTTAAACCATTATTATTTTCACGTCGTAAATTGTGACAATCAATATGAAACGTTTAACCGAATAATGTTTCTGACAATAATCAGAAGAGACCCCTTTGAAAAGAATATATTTACATAAAACAAAAAGAATTACCCCCATCTAACATAGTAAAAATGACTTCCCGGCACTATTTTGGCAGAGGTATGTAAAACACGTCTTGAAAATACAAAACAACAAAATACGCCACATATAATATACGATTTACATAATACATTTCATTCACAATGATGTTTAAGAAAAGATTTGAGCTGCGAAATCACACTGAATCACCCTAATGTAACATTCTACATACATAATATACATATGTCTGTTGAAATTTGTTTTGAATTATTTTAATCAAAATTTGTCCCTTTCTTTTCTTTGTTTACCTGTCCTCCATTTGACAATGTTTGTTTTTTCGTTTCTTATTTTATGTGTGTTTTTTTTCTGTATGAATACATATAATATAATTCTACATATCTACTTGGTTTTACAATTTAAACTTAAAACAAAGCGTCCGAGAGAGCACACTGCATGGCTTTCAGTAATTGAAGCTTGAATCCTGACTCCAGAAACTAAAACTGAAAAAAAGAACCCTAACCATAGAATACACCTGACAAAATGCATAATTTAAAATACTCCCTTCTAAGGTCAGTCGCCTTGCACTCCGCACTTTGTCTAGCCTTGTGCCACGCCCATCTAATACAATACCGCCCCTGTTTGTGGTACACGCTTTGCTTTGAACCTAGTCGCAAAGATAGTGAATTGAATTAAATTAAAAACCAAATCCAAGCGGCACCTTTTGCGTTTAATCACACCTTGTTTTAATGCACGCTCACTTTGCTCTCTTTCTTCCCCTCTCGCTCTCTCTCTCTCTCTCTCTCTCTGTTGGTTTCTCCAGGAGTGGCCTGCTCAATTTTAGCGCCGTGGCTTTGGCTCTCAATGATCTGGGCTATCATGCGCTGGGCATTCGCATCGACTCCGGCGACCTGGCCTATTTGTCCTGCTTGGCGCGCGAGGCCTTTGAGAAGGTGGCGGAACGCTTCAAGGTGCCCTGGTTCAACAAGCTGACCATTGTCGCCTCCAACGACATCAACGAAGACACCATTCTCAGCTTGAACGAGCAGGGCCACAAGATCGACTGCTTTGGCATTGGCACGCATTTGGGTGAGTTATCGCAGCAAACAACGAAATGAAAACAAATTAGAGCTCCTGTTTGAAGACGTTTCCAGACGTGTGTTGATTATTGATAATCAAAGCTTTACCCCAACACTGAGGTTTCCTAATTCAGGGAGAGGGGTTAATTATCCAAAAAGTGAATACTAAATTCTATGAGAACCTTCATACCAGATTTAATGCCTCTTTCCTCTTTAATCTTCAAGATATACTCAAAACAAAATCTAAAAGCAATTCGATCATTCGTCTGCTTGCCCACCTAATTTATTTAATTTTGACTATATATGAATACGAAGAAAGAAAATTAAAATATTCAATTTGTTTTTATCAGTTACTTGTCAGCGACAGCCGGCACTGGGCTGTGTCTACAAGCTGGTGGAGATTAATGGCCAGGCGCGCATCAAGCTCAGCCAGGATGTGGAGAAGGTCACCATGCCGGGCAATAAGAACGCCTATCGGCTGTACAGCGCCGATGGACATGCATTAATCGATCTGCTGCAAAAGGATTCAGAGCTTCCGCCGGCTGTGGGTCAGAAGGTGCTGTGCCGTCATCCCTTCCAGGAGTCGAAGCGCGCCTATGTCATTCCCTCGCACGTCGAGTCTCTCTACAAGATCTACTGGAAGTCCGGCAAGATCTGTCAGTTGCTGCCAACGCTGGAGCAGGTGCGCGAGAAGGTGCAAATCTCGCTGAAGACGCTACGAAACGATCACAAGCGCACGCTTAACCCAACGCCTTATAAGGTAGTCTATTTGATAATTATTATTTTAAATGCCCTCAACTTTCGTCGCTCTTTCAGGTGGCTGTCAGCGATAATCTATACAACTTTATACACGATCTGTGGCTGCAGAACGCACCAATTGGCGAGCTCTCATGATCTATATAAGCATCCTCGATTGGCCGACGTGTGAAACAAATTCCGCAAACATTTTACGCCCGTTATATCATTTATTGGTCGAATCGCATTGCGATTTTAGTCATTTGCTGGTCATATGCATTAAAAATAATACTTGATGTTCCGAACAAACAAACAAAAACAAAAACAAAAACAAAACCCTTCGTAACGTGACATTTAAACTAAGCCGATTTTCTATGTGCAAATATGTTTGGGCACAACTTATATAGTACTTCAACAAACCATATGTAGCTTATACATAGTGAATCTTAACATAATATTCTATATATACGCACATCATATTCAGGAATGTGTCTTGTGCCTTACACAAACTACCATAAATCGTAAACTGTAACCAAATACTTAAGTGGAAAGACGAAAAGCTGGATGTATTTAATATTTATAGTCATTAAGTGTTGTATGTTGCTAATAATAATAATAAAAAAAAATTACGTAAAAAAACTAATTAATTAAATCAGTTTGAAGTACAAATGTTTGCTAATTAGTACAGATGCATGTATAGGCGGCACACATCAATGCACACTTACATATTTTACATATTATAAATGCTTATGTTTAATAATAAAGTGTAAATATGTTCAATCTAATTAATGTAAGCCAGAGCAATACACACACACACTTAAACAAGTACACACACACAATTACACGTGTTTATTAAATGAGCGCTTCAAAAACAAAAAGGTCAATATTTGTTTTAATTTAAATGGATATAAAACGTAGATAACGTAGTGTTGAAGTTTATATAGTCATCTCAAACAAATTTCTTACTCCAGCTTCGGTTTAAAACAGTAATTAAAATTGTCTAATTAAAACCGCAGGTTATTGTGTAGT
This sequence comes from Drosophila robusta, assembly GCA_035043565.1. Classification (NCBI taxonomy): domain Eukaryota; kingdom Metazoa; phylum Arthropoda; class Insecta; order Diptera; family Drosophilidae; genus Drosophila; species Drosophila robusta. The sequence goes on along the minus strand of JAWNMW010000583.1, from coordinate 417,287 downwards.
TAAAATCGAAAGGTTTTAGACATTGCTTAAAATGTATTTATTGCTGTTTTTAAGCTATTTTTATATAAAATTATTTTAATTATATTAATAAATTCAATATTTTCGAGAATACAAAATTTAATGAACTTATTTTGAAAGCGACCTCTGAATTTATATAATTCATAATTTTTAATACATAAATACATTTGGCAGCCACTGAGTTGGATGGACAAGTGTGTGCAAATGCAATTATTATCTTTCCATAACCATTTGTATTAGTTATTCCTTAATATTTATTAAAAGTAAAAACGATATACTCCCAGCTATAGTTGAATTGCGCGCGCTTTTCAGCTTCCCTATACAACAGCTGATAAGTTTCAGTCGAGTTGGCAGTCCTCAAACAGCTGTTGCTGAGCGTGAATTGTTTATGTTTATCTTAATTTGAGTAAATTCGTTTTATTTCATTCAAGTTGGACTCAATTTTGTTAGTGTCAAGCATGAGCACACTAATAGACGTGTCCTGCGTAAAAGTGGAGCGGGAGCAGGAGGAAGAGCCGGCGGTGATGGGTGCTGTGCTGAGGGACGCCAACTGCACCTATATCAAAACTGAAAGCAATTTAATGGAAATGGATATAGGACCCGTTAAAATAGATCCGCAAATGTCGGCGGAGCTCCACAAGCAGCCAACCGTAAGGAGTCGGCGAAAAAAGCCGAGCCCTGAAACCATCAACGAGTAAGCCAAGTCCGATAAAATTTCAATATATACTTAATGTTGCTCACACAGCGCTCAGAAGGCTGCCAAAGGACTCAACCAGTGCCCCCACTGTCCGCGGCATTTCGAGAGACGTGACGAACTCGAGATACATATGCAGATACACACCGATAAGCTGCCCTACAAGTGCTCTTACTGCCCGATCAGTTTTTCACATAAATCGATTTTTACGTCCCACATGTACGGGCACACGGGTAAATTTCCCCATCAATGCACCGAATGTCCGCAGGGCTTCCTTAAGTACTATGATCTCAAAAAGCATCGACGCACGCATACCCCTACTAATGTACACAAATGTCCGTTGTGCCCCAAGAAATGCATACACACGGGCAAAAGTCTGCTGCAGTGTCCGCAGTGTCCACGCGGATTTCTGAAGAGCTATGAGCTGAAAATTCATCTTCAGATTCATAGCGACAAACTGTCCTACAAGTGCCCACACTGTCCGAACAGCTTTGCGCACAAATCGAATTATATAGCGCACATGTGCGAGCACACGGGAGATTTTCCACACAAATGCCATCATTGTCCGCGTGGCTTCATGAAGAGAACTGAGCTGTTGAAGCACATATGGATTCACAGCGAGCAAGGTGCGGACAAATCCCGCGTCACAAAGATCTCGAAAGAGACCATAGATACAGCTTGTATCAAAAAGAAGCAGCTGGCGCCGGAGGAGCTAGGCAAACCTGTGTTGCGTTCATCACACGTTGAGGTCAAAGCTCAGGTCAACAAAAAACTCAAAGTGCCTGCGCAAGAAGTTGTAGCACCTGCCGGCATTAAAGTCGTGCCGGAGAGCAGCACAACGATAAGCTCTCCCAGGAAAAACAGTGCCTTAGATAAGTTAGCCAGTAAAGATGTAATCAAAACAGGACCAGAGGAGCAGCCCTTGGTAAACGTGAGCTCAAGGCGAGTCCATCGCTGCAAGATCTGCAGCAGGGAGTTCGCAAACATAAAAGAACTGCGACTGCACGAGAAGTGAGTAATGGTCACAGCTTTAGATAAGCGAATTTTAAATGCACTTTCTCCCATCCCACAGATGCTACACACACTCTAGCCGGCAGACGGGTAAACGGCCGTATAAATGCGATCATTGTGCGAAGACTTTTACACAGTCCTACAGTTTGACGGTGCACATGCGCGGACATACGGGCGAACGGCCGTACAAATGTCCGCACTGCACGCGCACGTTTATACAGAATTCGGGTCTTAAGGTGCACATACGGCAACATTCCGGCGAAAGGCCATATAAGTGCACCCATTGTCCGCGCACTTTTGCCAACTATTCGAATCGCAAGAAACACCTGCAGATCCATGGCGCTGACGTGGCCAGCGGTCATCCGTACAAATGCCCGCATTGCCCCAAAACGTTTGCACAAAACTCGCACTTTATTGTCCATGTACGGGGACACACCGGCGAGCGTCCCTATCAATGCACCTATTGTACGAAAGGCTTTAAAGTGAGTCACGATCTGAAGAAGCATCTGCGCAGCCACACGGGCGAGCGTCCGTTCGAGTGTCCGCATTGTCCGAAAACCTTTGCTCAGAATTCGCATTTCAATGCACATCTCCGTGGACACACCAGCGAACGATCTCTCAAGTGCCCCCATTGTCCGCGCACCTTTTTGAAGAGCTACAATCTAAAGGTGCATTTGTGCACCCATACTGGAGAGCGGCCGTACAAGTGTCCGCATTGTCCCCAAACCTTTACTCAAAGCTCGCATTGCAAGGTGCACCAGCGCCAGCATTCGAAATGAAATTGTGGTCAAGAGCGTAAATGTTATAAGACCTGTTTTTTGAAGATGCCTAGATTTTATAGTTTAGAATTATTAAATATATACTTAATGCATTGTTTTGCTTAGTTGTAAGACGCTAGTTAGCTTACATCCAATTTAATAAAATGTATCTTCTCTGCTGATTTAATGTGATTTTATTATTTTTAAATTAAAGGCAGCGCGCGCAATTTGCATTTGCTTCTTCTTACTCAGGAAGATGTATTCAGGAAAAACGTTTGGGTTGGCAGTATTTTTAACAGCAAGATTTGATTTTTGTAGATGAATATTTCTATGGATACTGTAAGGTAATGGTCCGTTTTTCATATAAGTGCTGTCTGCGCTAATTATCATTAAGTTAGTGATGATACTAATTTAGCACACACAAAATTCCGACTTTGTGACATCACAATGCTAAGAGCTTGGAATTATTTGCATAACCTGTGGCTCTCATATTATTCTTCTTCTTTGTGTTGCCGTTCACTGGCAACGCGAGTGCCAGCTGAGTGATATATTTCGCAGCAGTTGGCATTCCACAGGGTGGCAGCAAAGTCTGTCTGAGTTACTTGATTGTTTATTGGATTTTTTATAGTTGTACTGTGCTGCCCACACCTGTAAAATCACAACAACTTTTGGCTAACTGCGTGAGATTTGTATAATTTGCATCAGCCCCAACTGGTGGCATTAAGCAGCTGTCCATTTATTTTCAGAAGTGCGAAGTTTGTCGCAAATTTTGCTGCAGCTGCGCGCAGACGGGTCTCGATTTGGTGGCTCAAACAACGGACAGCTCTGGGTAAGCGGAGGGTAACGGTGGAGGTGACGCACACACAAACACACGGAGCACTCTCATCTTTGGCATGCATTGATTTTTATGCCCCGAATCCATTGAAAATGTGTCAATAGGGTATAATGGTGTTGTGCAAATGTATCTAATGGGCAGAGGGAGGTAACCGACCCTATAAAGTATGTATATATTCTTGACAAGCCTAGTCGATTTAGCAATGTCCGTCCGTCCTTTACAAAGCTATAAAAGGTGTATACTTCAAGTTTGCGAATATGAGCTCAAGTTTATTGCAAATGTTCGATAACCTGGCCCGTTTTCTTAAAATCCCAGAGAATCTACAACAACCTCCGATTTCTTAAGTTTTAATCGTGAATATGAGAGCTAGAAACCCCATCTGTGGTTGACATGAACATCTAGAATATACTACAGCACTTAAATAAATTATTGCACAATGTTGCATCAAGATCGGTTGAAAATGCAGAAGTTATTGAAGAAAACGTGTGGGATTCAATAAATCTGACAGGCAGTTAGCAACAAGGTGTTTTTGTTTACACATATACATAAATACATACACACATTTCCACATAACGAAGGGTCCAGGGTATCACCAAGTCGAGTCGCCCCATTCTTACTTAAAACTATTTTCCCGCAGTTAAACGAAGCAATCAAAACACAAACAAAAAATGGAGCAAACAAATAAACAAAATGAGGATGCAGTGGACGGCAGTGTGCGCAAGGATTACGTGCTGGAGCGCTTGAATAAGCGCAATAAGGATCGCCAGAACTATTTGGATGTGAAGCTGGAGCAGCGCAGCAAGGAGTGCGCACAGAACGAGGGCGTCGACTACTTCGCCCAATCCTTCGGCCAGCGCGCCTGCGAAATAGAGCAGCGGATTGGGACATTGCAATTGGACAGCGGAGATGGGCCGGCGCCCGATCTGAGCAGGCATTTTGCGGAGATAACGCTGCAGATACAGGAGCTGCAGCGTTATTTGACCACCTCAACGATGTTCCTGTCGGACTTCAAGATTAAATCCTGTCAGAACGTGTTGAATTCGCTGACCAGCGCCATTGATGAGGCGCGTCAACGTTTGATGCCCAAAAAGAAGTTCGGCTTCAGTGGCAAGAAGGCGACAGCGAAGCAAATGCTGCCGCTCGTTGCGCTGACCAAGGTGGATGGACCGGAGAAGACACCAAAGAAGAGCAGCTCATTCAGCTGGACGATTGCCAATCGTCGCAATGCGCACATTGTGCTGCACGGCGAGGCCGTCAACGGCCAGGACATAACCATTTCCAATGTGCACAAGTGCCTGGTGGAGCTGCAGGGCCACCCCGGCTCCGTGCAGGTATCCAATGCCAGCCAGTGCACCCTGCTCAGCGGTCCCATTGCGCGCTCGTTCTTTGCCGAGCAACTGGATCGCTGCACCGTCGCGATTGCCTGCCAGCAGCTGCGCCTGCACTCGTCGCTGGCGACACGGATCTATTTGCACGTCACCTGCCGCGCCATTATCGAGGATTGCCGGCAAATTGAGATCGACGTGTACAACTATGACTATGCCGAGCTGGAGGCGGACTATGAGCGGTCCGGCCTGAATAAGTCCCAAAACAATTACACAGATGTCGCCGACTTCAACTGGCTGTCGCCCGATGTGCACTCGCCCAACTGGACGCTGCTCAAGGATCATGCGGCGCCCAATTGGAGCGCGGTGCGACGCGACTTTCTCAGCAACAGCAACAACGTCGGCGTCGGCGTCGCCGATGCGAATGTCGTCAAGGATGCCACACAAATCTAGTGTTGGCATCGGCGGAGGCGGCTGCTCCTCCTACTTGTCACGCTGCTCGCCTACGCCTTACCCCTGGGGTGGCTGCTCATGGAGCTGCTGCTGCCGTCGCCCGGCAATATAACGTGTACCGTGTAAATAGCTCGTAAGCCCAATAAATAATCCAAGTTAATGTTGATATCAATATACACATATATACATAACCCCAAATCCATGTGGCTGCACTGCGGGCGCTCTTTTGGTCGGTTTGTGGGGCGGGATGGGGGTGTTCGGGCGGTGGCCCCCAAAAACTTGTATGCCGCAATTTGACATGTCTATTTGGCTGGCATAATCAGTGGCTGGCCAAAATGACTATGTGGCGACTGTCACACAAATTACAGTTACAACAGGCACTCGGCCGGACGGACGGGAGTCATCCAAGTTTCATGTGGCCAGTGGACAACCGAAATTGGTCCACCCCACTCCAAAAGTCATATGCCTGCATTTAAAGGGTCCATTCCCTTTGTAAAGTAACAGTGTTTGTTCTTGGAGACATCATTATGAAAAATAGACTAAAGAAATAAAGAAAAATAAAATATGTATATATCAGTCATATAATCAATGTCATAATTCATAATCATAAATTAAATAATTCTAAAGTTTTTCAAATATTTATATTCTAGGCAATCCTAACTAGTTAGACAATTTCATTATAGCCTGAAGTTAAATTGCCAAATAATTTTATTTTTCAAATTTTTGAAGGAACCATAATTTAAGCAATTAAAATATATAGATTTTGTGTTGTTTGTAAATCTAATGATTATGTCATTAACTTCATTAGGTTATTGGAAAATTTCAGCGGTAAAAAAATCATAAGTATATGTATTGAAAAGTTTCTAAGCAAATTTATGTTGTAAGTTTTCAAAGCCGATTGTTATGTTGTATATTGTACTATTATTTATCTAATAAAAATATTTGATTCTTATTAAATAGCAAATAAATAGTTTGCGTCTTCTCTTTTGTTCTATTTATTTTTTTATTTTATTATTAGCACAAACAATTTTCTCTAACCAGTTTTCTATTGTTTACGTATTGGAAAGGGTATTTGGTAGGCGGCTTGCTGCACTTGCACATTCTCATGTATCCAGCTGTCGTTGTCGTTGTCAACGTTGTCCAACTGTCAAAATAATTAACGAATTCGAGTTACATTCCAAGTATCGTGTAAGGGGAGGGGGTGGAGCAGGGGGGGGGGGCGATACACCGCTGAGGCGCATTAGCGGGGTAATTGAACTGCAAATTACACACAAGTCGTGTGTGTGTTCTTGTGTGTGTGTGACTATGTCTGAAGTAAGATTATGTAAGAAGCTGTCTGTGGTCACAGTTGTCATCATTAGGTTAACATTAATAGATACGTTGCCCATTTTATTCATTGTTATGGCCTTATATTAAGTTGCATCATAATGTAATATATGTAATGTAGATATTACTAGTTTTTTTTGGTGTTGAAAATTCGAAAATGCCTTAAATTTTGTTTTGAAATTTTTGAAAGTTTTTGTGGAAATTTTATTATGGTCACAACTTTGTTATTGTCTTGTAAAATTTGTTGTAATTTTAAAATAAAGACAGAAATTTAAAAATAACTCGACTTTAGTTGACTCGGAATCATGAAAATTGATTTTTAAATTACTAATACTATTCGTATTTGACTTGAATTTGAAATTTTTTAAATAAATTAAATTATTAGAAATTTTGAAAATTTATTTGGATATTTGAAAATGCCCATAACGTCTAAACTCTACGTATTATCTCGATTTTCATTTTAATTTTTTTGCAAAGAACTTTATTTGATTATTGGAAATTTTAATTTGGCCATAATTTCCAAACCCATAGGCCAATCTCATAGTTCAGGTTAAATCACTCTTATACACTATGTAACATAATAAAAGTTAAATAGAATAACTACAATATTATATAATACAACATGCAATTAAGATTTTAAATTTGAGTTATGTGTTCAAATATAGCTTAGCGTACCTATGACATTGTGGATGTAAGGGTATTCAGTCTTCGGTAACCCAAAAGATAACACTCTGCACTCCTCGTGTTTTCCTTGTGCTGCCCAAAGCACTGGCACTGATAAAGGCAGCTGGAAAAGACAACAGCCGAAGCAGACAGCAACAAAAGGTGAAAGGCAAACAGTTTAGCAGGTGTTGCAGCTCCAGCTCCTGCGGTTAGCTGGCTTGCACAAAAGGCCAGATAACAGTGCAGCCAAACGCACACATCTCAAACCGTCAATTAAAGGGCATGCGGGCCAGGCCCTTGCTTGAGGTTGCTGGCTGGAAGATTGCCGGTTAAGGTTGCCGGGCGCTCTGCTCGGCCTGACTGCCAATTAAATGCAATGCAAGCGCTCAGCCAGCAACAGTAGCAGCAAATCTAGCAGCAGCAGCAGCAGCAGTTGCTGCTTCGTGTCCCGAGCTAATCAAAATTGTGGTTGCGGCATTTGGGGATTATCTTTGAGACGTCGTCGTGACTGAACCAAGTTTGTTGAAAATTAAACGCGCTGCGAAGCTTACACATTTTAAGATTTCTTTAATTAAACGCAAAAAAACCCTTGCAGAAAGCTAATTAAGCTCCAAAATTTCTGATAACAAATTTTGTGACGAAGGTTATATATGGAACAATTCAAAATAATAAAAATAGTTGGGCAATTGTTTTACACAAAGAGATCCAGCTTCTTTGTAACTAAAATTAACGGTAAGAGTTATAAATTTGAGCTGATTTTAGCTTTTACCCGCTAAACTAATGCTAAAAAATACTAGAAGAAAAGTATACAAAATACTCATATTAAACTTGAAGCAAGCATAAATGTTCGTAATGAAAGTACGTTTATTACCTTCAGTACAGAATATGAGTCCAATGTATATTTAGGATTTTTTTGATTATAATCATCTTGCCTTGATTTTGACAATCTCAAAAATTTAATAACTTTCTTAAGTCCTTAACAGCAAGCACAACAGTATGAACATTATAACTTTAACATTAGTTCAACTGTTAATAACAGCAAGAATTTAATTCACTGCATTTACAAATTTTTAAACACAAGTACAAAAAGAGACAAAATCTACAAATTTAATTTTAAGTGACTTTTTTTAAGTAACTAAACCGAGTACGTAAAACAAAGAGTAATTCAGTTTATGCGTGTGCATACTTTTAAAGCAATCTGTTACAATAGACAACAAAGCTGTGTTGCTGTTAAGCGCCCGTCTGTTAACAGTAGTGGCTGCCAAACTGTATAACAGCCAGCAAAATGCAATTTCCGCCTCTTGTAAGGCAAACTTTACACAGCTTTTTTAATATTTTTTTATGTAACTAAGCTACAGGTAATAGAACCGTGATGTCCGCTTACTGTACGCTCAGGGCAACAACGGTGTGCATTGTATTTGCTGGCAGGCTTTGGGTTTCAGGCATAATCAGCTAGCAGTCGGTCGTTGCATGCAGTTGGCAACGCGTGTGCAATTTGCGGTTGCCTCGCGCCCATCGGACGTCGCCAGCGCTGACAGCCCAATTAAGTTGCCAGCATAGCGGCAATTTAGTGCCAATGCCGATGGACTGAGTCGGCGGCATTAACATGAGCAGCGAAACAAGAAGAACACCAGCACACACAGAGAATTCCACTTCGTATCCGCATTTTCATTAACTGTCCGTTAATTATGGTGTGCTTTAGCGGTATCGCATTGCCAACTGTTCTGCGAAAAAAGAGGCAAATACAGTTTAGACAGAGTGCTGCCAACTTCTGCTGGTCTCTAATTTCCGTTTATTCAAATTAAACTCGATTAACTATCAAATTTAATTGCTTTAACACTTAGCCAGCGTTCGTAATGACACACACACACACACACTCACACATGTGCTTACCTGTCCGTCAATTTGCATAGCTCACAATTAGGTTTCTCATTATCGCAGATAATATTCGCAACATTTGAGATAAGCAAGCGACGGCTGACCAGCATATGCATTAATATGAACGTTTGCATGTGTGTGCGTTGGAAATTACCATTCAACACGTTTACATACACATGCTCAAATTACGTTAAGCTAAGCTTTAACGGTTTCAATTACTGTTCCACGAAATTGTCCTAGTGCCTTTTGCCCCTCGTTCGTAAATTGCGTCTGTATACAGATTTTATGGTTCAGCGCAATGATGGACAACATTTGTAAGCATTTACATATACAAATACGTACATGGTATATCGGTAATTGTGTGTGCAGTTTGACAATTGTGCATCCCAATACACTGAGTACAAAAGACTTGGAGATGAGACAGCGCTCTCAACTTTAATGCCCATTTACAATTGTCAGGTCAGTTTAATTCTATTCAGTTGAACTTTAATGTTTGCTTATGGCTTTTTGGGGATTTATCTATTTTAGTGTTTTAAAATGTTTATATTTAAATTATTTAAAATTATATTTTAAAAAATTTGGTTTTATTATTAAACCCATAATATCAAGCTATATTAATCGAATTTTCTATTCAAAAAATACTCCTCAATTTAGAATACATATAAAATATATTTAATTGTAATTGTTTTTAGCTGAGTAAAACCATGTTTACAAACGTTATTTGAACTATCGATAATTTTCTTATTGTTTGTCGGTTTGTAACCATTTAAATGTTGTTGTTTATTGTAAAAAAATTAAGATGCTCTTAGATAAGTTTTCCACGTTTGACTGATTTGAAATGATACTATATATTTATAGCAATTAAACTGCTATCCGATAATATTGAACGAAAACTTTTCGACATATTAATAAGGGAGAAGAAAAGGAAAGAAAAACAACGACAGCAATAGCAAGTGTTGATTAATTAAGCGAATTACACAATCATGCAGTGCAATTAAAATGTCAGCGCTGCCGCCCAATTGGCGATACCGATGGCTCCATGAATTTTTTCGGTCATGTAACGCCTTTTGGTCCTGCATCAAACTGTTGTTGTTGTATGTGTGTGTGTAGCTCAAATTGTAATTAATGATGCAAGACAGACGTCGGAGCCGGGCTTTCAACCACAGCCGGATCCCACCACGCAGCAACTGAAATCTCAGTGCCGAGCTTTGGCGCTTTGCTACGCTACGACATGCACAGCCCGGCCAGAGAGCGGTTGAGAGGAGAGCAGGGGCAGTGTTGTTCTTCTTCCGTTGTTCTGTTTGTTTGCTTTAATCATCGACGCGTCGCGCGTTTAAAAAGCAAAAGCAAAATAGCCGTTACACCGCGGCTCGTGCGTTTCGCGTAAATAAATGAAAAGTTCGTTTAATTCTCGGTGATTCTTTATGCTGCTGGGTTGGTGTATGCTTGTTGGTGGGCTTGGTTGGGGTTGGGGTCGGGGTATCGTTTACTTTGGAAATGAAAAATTATGATTACATCAACAATAATCGAAATGCGCTTGTAAGCTACGCGCTCTGCTTGGCGCTCTCAGTCTGGCGTTTACTTTTTTCGTTCGTTTCCTTTCCCTTTCTTTATTTTTTTCTTTTTGCTCTTCCGCTGCTATCTTTTTGCATGAACGCTTTGTTGTTGTAGTCGGCGCTGTCGCTGCTGCCGTTCGCTTGCTTTGGTGTTCGCTTCGTTTTGCTTTGCTTGTTTTTTGGCAATTTTTATACCCTGAACCCATTAAAAGTGTGTAGAAAGGGTGTTATGGTTCTGTGCAAATGTATGCAAAAGGCAGAAGGAAGCATTTTTCACATAAACATTATATATATTATAGCACTTAAATATTCTATTGCAAAAAGTTTTATTAATATTAGGTAAGAAATACAAAAGCAATTAAGAAGAAAGAAAATGTGTGGGAAACTTTGTCAAGCTAATTGGCTGTGGACACTGTGCACGCACACACACACATTTGCGTATTATGCGTGCAAATATAGCAGTGTTCAGGGTATTTTCTAGTCGAGTGCCCACGATTAGAGCATTATTACTTGTTCTTCGTTGCTTTCGTTCGCGCTGCTGACTTGCAATGCTTCTCATGCGTGCAATGGAGTTTGGACGGGAGAGTCAAGCTGGAGAGTGGGAGTAGAGTTGTAAGTGAAGAGAGTGGGAGAGTGGTCTGTAGCGTAATGTTAACGTTCAATGTTTGTGCTCAAAGTAAAAATGCGCCCAAAAAGCGTTCAGCCAAAAATATTGCAATGCAAAATCGAAAATACGCCACAGACACAGAACACACCCGCCCTAGCTGCCCCTCTCTCTCTCTTTCTCTGCCTCTCTCGCCCTCTATCTTCTGTTGTTGCTGCTCTGCCATGCATAAATCAGCGTCGTCTGGAAGGACAATGCCAAGCAGACGACGACCGACACAAAACACAACAATTTTTGCTTCGGCTCTGCATTGCGGCGCCCATCCTGGCGAGCCCGTCACCGTCCCCGTATTACCCCTGCCATACCCACTGCATTTGGCATTATGCTTTGCGTATTGTCGCTTTATGAAGTCATCTTGGCGTAACGCGCCAAATTTATGGCCAACTTCACTTTATTCCTGTCGCTTTTTGGCCAACTCGAAGATATGCAGCGACAATTTGTGTGTCTTTTCAACAGACAACAACAAAAAAAAAATAAAATAAATAAAAAGAAAAAAGAGCGCAAAAACCCAGATAAGCTGTACATAATCTCTTTGGACAATTATGGGTCAGTAAATATATTTCTGTAGTTGTACATGTCCATAGATATTCCGATATCAGAACGCCATAAAAAAATGTGCACATAATCTGTCTATGGATTACAGCAGCTGCAGAATTAATTGAAATTGGATAAATCGTAGAGATACATTTCACACGTAACGTAAAAAATCCTTGGAAATTTGAAAAAGGGATTAATTATAAAAACATAAACCTGAGCACTAAAAAATGTACGTAGTGCAAATTAGTTCGGTCCACGCAAAGTTTATGTAAGTTTTTGAAGTGGATTTACGACATGAAAAAAACGTTGTTTCGATCAATAAGTGCGCCTTAGTAGTATATTCGTATGGTTTATTGAGATGGTATAGATAATAATCCTTATGCCATTTCATTATTAAAGAATTTATTTGAGTTTGAAATGGAATACGGATTTGAAAACTTAGCAAGTCAACATATTGTTTAATGTTAGTACGTTGACACATTGAACTTGCATAAAGGATTAAACATTTGAAAAATATTTGTTTTCTTTTTCGTAAAAGAATTTTTTAGTCCATATTTTACCTAAATTAAATTAAGACATAATAATTTTATTTTTAAAAGTAAAGAAAATTGAGTTGTTAAATCAAATAGAGCACAAAACATTATAAGCATGAAAGTAGTTTCAGTTTTGACAAATGTAAAGTATTTAACCTAATGTTAAATTAAATATACTGTTTGTAGTGAAATATAATAGTGCTTCCAGAAGATACTGCTTTGCAGCCCACTTTGACCTTTAAATCACTGTTAAACGAAATTTAGATAAAATAATTTTAAAGATGTATATATAATTTTAACAATGGCAACCCGAACTTTACTCAAATTAAGTGCTCACTGTTGGGCTATTGTCCTCAGGTGCGGTTGTTTGGGATGGTTCGTAGAGTTCCCCGGCCGACGTCCGACAATGCTTTGCAAATACGGCGTCCATTTCCATAGCATACTTTAGCGGGCAGCGAGGCATTTTTGAAGCACTTGCAGCAATTGTCAGGCCAATTACGTGCCGCAATTATGTCATATGAGCACATAAAAGCGGCTAGCGAATGGTGAATAGGGAAGGGTGAAGAGGTGTACGTAGGGGGAGTGAAGAGGCTGCCTTTTATGTACAGCACAACGACCCTTCTGCCATAAAACTCTTAGCCGGTGTTTTAAGGCAGCTCCTGCTGTGGTGAAGGGGTGTGGGGGGCGGTGGGCGGTGGGAGATGCGTTTGCTCGAATGAAGGGGAAAGCGAATCGTGGGGCCAAGGATGGGCCCAAAAGTTATCAGCCTGTTAATTGCTTAACTTTTTCACTTCAACTTTTTTTCTTTTATTTTTTTGGCCAAGAAACAGAAGCCGAAACAGAAACCAAATCGTTGTCCGTGAGAGGTGACGCGAAAGGGGGTCCAAAGATAAAAAAAAAATAGAGAAGAAAAAGAAAAAATAAAAACGACGTTCGAGAAACTCATGCAAATATGCCAGAGCTGAGGCACAAGCCCAATGTCAGAGGCCAAGTCCAATTGGAGGGTCATAAAGTGTTTGCAGTTTTATGTTTTTTTGCTCTTGTGCTTCTTCTTCATCGTTTGCCCTTTTGAAATTGAAATGACAAATGAAGGCGACTGCAACGAGGCGCCTCGGAGCTCGTCCTGCAGCTTTGACCCTTGCCCTGACATTTTGCTTATCGCGCGGACATGTCATAACAGAGCCGGGTTCAAAAGCAGAACGAGAAAAAATATCGGTGGAAGTTACCAAACTTTGTGCTCTAATCTTGACAGGCGCCTAAGTAGCCTGCCGCTGTAATTAAGGTCCTCGGGGAAACAGAGAGAACGAACGATAGAGAGAGAGAGAGAGAAGGACGATGGTAAATGGAACTTAAAAATCAATGCGGCACACTAAACTCTCATTACTCATATGGAACGTTTCGAATCTCGCGGATATTGCCAGCCCAGTTGGCCAGGTCAGGTAGTCGACGGCGGCCATAAAAACCACATTAAAAGCATTTAAAAAGTTGGCTAATCTGCAACGGGGCCACCGGCAAAGTTGGCTTAATGTTTTATGGCCCTAACCGTTCGCCTCGCTTCTTATTTTTTTATTGGCCTCGGCAAATTGATTAAAAGATCAATGATTATACGCCTTTTAATGGTTCATTGCATTTAATTTAATTTTTAGTTACAGTCTGCGATTTGGCAGCTCGTAATAACAGAAGGCTCCTTCAAGCCGGGTTAGCTTCACTTTAATTCGCATTAAAAACGTTTACGAAAAATGGGTGGTCTGGGCATTAGTAAGATATTTATCGCTTAACTAGTCTAAACAGCTTGAAAATTACATTCGAAGTTGGGCTTTTGGTTGTTTTAAATCTATATTAAGGTGTAGCATAGAGTATATTTATTCAATTTAGAGGTTTGATAAAAATGTATGTAAATTAAAAGCATATTTATGATGAACTAAAAGCCTAAATGTGATGAAAGGTGAATATTTCGCACAATATTAAAGTTAGAGTTACCAAATATATTATGTGGATTGCTGGCGCTCCGCCTTAAAAATTCGGAAATGGTTATATCTCTCAAAGTTTTTGAGCTGAAGGCTCCAAATTTAGAATCTATGTTACTGGAAAGCTTCCACAAACGTCACAGAAAAGTTTCACGGCCATACCACGTACAAAATCGAGGATAAACCATGAAAAAATTGCCATAATATATTTTTAAACAATTTTCTTTTTATTAATGTATGTATTACAAATGCTGAATCAATCTAGAAGATAAACCATGAACAAAATGACATCAGACGTGAAAATCGGTTAAGTTTTGACAAAGTTATGGGCGTTTGAAATATGACAGCATTGGATCCGAGAGCTTTACATGTCAAAATTTTTGTCAATTTTTGCATGATTTTTGACAAAAAATTTGACCCCCTCAGAATCGGTTTTAATGTTGTTTTTTATACTTATTGTGCCCACCACAACCAATTAAAAATAGAAATTCGTATTTTTAAATTTTGAAAAAAAAATTTTTCCAAAATGAGTAAGGGGGGGGTACATGCTTTTTTCCCCAAAAAATTCCAAAAAAAATTATTTTCCATAATGCATATATTTGAAATGCAGAATCAATCTAGAAGATAAACCATGAACAAAATGACATCAGAAGTAAAAATCGGAGCAGTTTTGACAAAGTTATGGGCGTTTGAACTTTTGGAACTATGGATCAAAGATCAACGTTCTTTCTTGTTCATATTGGATTTCCTAAAGCATTTATCCTATATTCAGTAGAGGTTTTAACTTTGGGTTTTCTTTCGTTGATTTTGTATGTATTTATAATTTTTCGTGTTTTACTTTAACAACAATCATGTTCATATGCAATTAAATATATTCAAATTCAAATATTTTTTGAAACACACACACAGCGACCTTTAAACTGTTTAAAATTGTTTAAATGTTTTAAATGTCTTACACCCGTTCTGTTCAATGTGGACTTTTAAACTTTAAATCTATAAATGAATACCCAATACATTTATCCTTAATGCAAATTAGCATAATTTTGAATGAAATTGAAGGCCACCCCTAATTAAAGTGGCTCTGAATATCTGAATATGATGATTTTACGGCTCACAGGCCGTCTAAGCCGTATTCCCGGCACTGTCAAATGTCAAGTGCTACTTCTTTTGAATCCTGCCGTCAATGCGGCAGTCAAGCAGACAAACAGCGGCGTCATGGCCCCTACCTTTGGACGCAATTGTAGACTCGCATTGACTTTGGCCAAATAGAAGTTGGAAAAAGTTTTCAGTCGAGTCAAATTGCAATATGGCAGTCGGTTGGGGCGGGTTGGGGGCCGAGGTACTTGAGTCGAACTCGCTTCAAATGCTGCCGCAATGGGGCATACTTCATTTATAAATTACGCAGGCATTAAATGCGCACACAGATCCATTCAATGTGCGGCACCCCGCAGTCTCCCGCTGCCCTAGCCCCCTCTGGCTCCCGCTCGCTCTATCTCTTTCCCTCTGACAGACACTCGCATCAATTGATGCGCCACATAAATCTTCAAGTATGTGAGTGCCTGCCGACCTGTGCAGGGCTGCTATTTATCATTTAAGGGCCGGACAGGCGGCTCGTCAAACAGTCAGTCAGCCAGTTAGACAGTTAGTCATTTAGTCGGCGAGTCAATCATCCAGTCAGTTCAGCTATTGCAATTTTGCTACAATTTTGCTTTGAGCGCCGCTGGCCACTTGAACTTTTTTCACATCGCGAGGGTCGCTCATAAAATCGGTGCAAAATACAATTTTGATTCGTGTAGGACAAATACCTAATCATTATCGCGCGCTGTTTCTTCTTTACAATTTTAAGAAATGACTAAATTAAGTTTATTTCTAAATAAAAAAATCAGCGTTTCGGTTCGGGGTTTGAACCTATACTTTGATTTTAGAAATTCTTTGGTTTGTTGCATATTTTGTAGTAATATAAAACGCAATAATTCGGTTTTCAAAATATTTTAAATAATGTCAGAAACTGTTATTACAACAATCTTTCAAAATAGAAGTTCAGTATTATTATAAACGTATTATTTTTAAATATATTTCTGTTTGTATAACGTGCAAAAAGGGGAAACGATTTTATTTTAATCCAGTTTTAAAAAATAGCTCTTAGTGAGGAGTTCGTTTACAATAATGTTAAGAAATAAAAATGATGCCCATTATGTAAATGTTAAGAAAAATATAAACGATATGAACGACAAGTTGTGCGTGTCGTGTTGATAATATTTTTGGGCGTGCGTGTTCCCGAATTGTAATCGTTTTTGTTTAATTTTTAAGATATCGTGACCAAACATCAGCTTAATTATTCTCAAAACTTATGAGAACAAGTGAGGAGCCTCCCGAGCGCCCAACCTGGGCGTTTTTGGTCTCATTCATGTTGTTTAAAACGTGTTTTTTGTTTAAAAACCGATGCACATATTTTTATTTCCCTGTGGAATTAATTTAGTTCTTACATAAAATCTTTGTTTGACTTTTGCTGTAAAAATGTGAGAAAAATCTTATTAATATAGATTTTAGGCTCAATGTTACATAGGAGAAATCAGACGATTGAGTTTGGGTGTGTACGCTGAGCATAGCAAAATATCGCAACAGTCGCTATATGGCTAAAGCCGCGCTAATCCCAACAACGCAATGAAGAGCCCTCGCAGCGTGTTTACTTAGCGAAAGGATTGAGCAGATGACGCCAGGTGGGCATTTGGAGGTGCTCGTTTCTCGCACCTGGATGGGGTGTTTTGTGATTTTAATGCCGATTGGCAGACAGGCTGGCTGCATAATGCCCGAGGATATGTTGGAGGGGGTGGGGTGGTCGCAGTGCGAGTGTCAGCGTTATCCTGGCCAGGACTCGTAATGGACTTGGCACTTTGCAACTTAGCCATTGAAAATGTGTGTGTAAGTAGTTTAAATCGCATTCGCCGGGACTGCGCCAGGACACAGCCTGATGCTTACACTTGAATAAATACCAGCAGCCTGAAGAGGAGCAGCTGCAGAGCCCGATGATGAAGACGGCGTCGTAGTCGCCGTCGTCGTCATCATTCCAATTGCAAATAAATAAGAATAAGAAAGCGCTGCAAGGATGATGCTGCAACAAGGACAACGTAAAGAACAGCAAGAACAAAGTTGCCGGAGGTGCAGTCGAGGGCGTGGAGTTGCAGGAAAACTTGCACTGGGATTGGGCAACGGATAAGTCTTAAGTTTCTTGTAATAAAATTGCATCCCCCAAGCAGCAAGAATCCGGACGTGGACTTGAGAGTTGCGAAAAGCGCAAAAATGAAGTGCAGATGCTTATCGCCAACTATCTATAAGTGTGTGTGTGTGTGTGAGAGAGAGATGGAGTGGGTATCGCTGGGGATTGGAATAACTTGATGTACACTGATTGAAGCGACACCTTCTGCCGTCCGGGCAGGTGTCAAAAAATGACAAATGCGAGCGCATTTGCAGAGCGGCCGGCTGGGGGATTGGGTGGGGGCTCATTACTTGTTGTCGTGTCGCGATTACGTTGCATCTTACGTTACGTAGGGCAGAACGTAAGTGAAGCTTGTGTGCGGTGCGTGGGGAGTGGAGTCATTATCAAGTGTCGCGTCTAGTCTGCAGATTGGCTGTCTTAAAGAAAAGCTCTCCACAACGCTTTAGCCCCAAGGATGTGGTGTCTCTAAGGTGTGTGCGTGTGAGATGTATGACTGTCATTTTTACGTGTGTGCGATAAGCTCGGCTAACAAGCGACGCGTTTACCAACTGACTTACTTACACTTGCCATACGAAACTCAACGGCCCTCCATCCCCGTCGCCGTCGCCGTCGCCGTCGTCGCCATCGCTGCGACCTTCTCCGCCGCCGGCGCCTCCACCGCCCAGCTTTTAATCCACATACTCACATAGTCACTTCAACTTGTGCTAATGTGCTCATGTGTAGCTCTACATTTTTATACCCTGCGCAGATACAAATGATTAAATGGGGTATGCTTATTTGGTGCCCAAACATCTATCAAATTATGCCAAGTGCATATTAGACTTTTTAGAAGGTGGATAATTTTGGCCTACTGAAAGAACACAAGAGTTTTGTACTCAAATAATAAAACTAAACTTTGGAAGTAAATTTTTATTTTTTAAAATTAACTCAATTCAGCAATTCAAAAATAAAAAATATAACACAAGGTAGTGTAGATGTTCAAATCAAAAATAAGGATTTTAAAATAGTAAACTAAAAAATTGCAATAAATATAATGCAGTAACTTTTGATCCAACATTTAACTATTGAAATACAGAAATAATATTCTCTTAAATTATATTGAAATGTTTTTTATTACCCGCACCTCCACAGGGTAGCTGTACGTCGAGCACGCTCAGCTAAACTTGTTTAATTTAATGTTTGCTATGCAATACGTTATATGGAGGCAGGCAACAAGAGTTTTTCAATGGGCTTGCTTAACAATTGTTGCTTAATTAAAACATTTTTTCATTAAACGGTGCCCTGCAAATCTGTATGAGCAACTGTTTGTATTCATTTTAATTTTATCCTTATTATTTACATTTATAACATTGAGTAAAATTTAACTATAGGATGCTAAAAATGTATGAACTTACTGGTTGGTCGGCACGAGGTATCATAGAATTTTATTGTCTGAGGTTACCAAAAGTAAATTTAATTTTAAAATAGATTGAAGCCTCTGGAATATGTTTGCTGATTAATAAACAAAATTGTTTATTAAATTAATTATTCAATTCAGTAAATTCTTGCATTTATAAATATCCTATTATTTTATTAAATAAAGAATAAATTGAAAAATAATGCATAGAAAATTATATATAATTTCAAAGAATGAAGATTTATCGATATTACAAAGAAAATCGGAGTAATAAATTAAAAATTAAATAAAAATTGTAACAAATCTTATATAAAAGCCAAGTTTTATTTTCTAGAACATTGCTGGTATATTGAAAGCTGGTTGCCATAACTTTATTACATGGAAATTAATTTGTACCTCCGTTAGAGTATCCCTCAGTCCATCAGTTGCTGCCTGAGCGCATCTACTGTGCCCCTAGTTCACTGTGTGCAAAACTTTGCCAAAGCAAAACTGTTGCTAAATGGTTTATGCACACATGAAATATGAAGCTAAAAAAATCAGTTTATATGGGAGAAAAGAAAAAAAGGCGGACATGGAAGAGCTAAGGGGAAATAAATGTAACATGTAATGATTGCAAAAGTTATAAAACGTAAATTAAGTTGAATGAAGACTTGCCGAGCAGCAGGCCAGGCATCATATGTGCATTAAATACAATCCAAGCAAGCAAGCAGCGAGGTGGCGCCACCAACGGTGGCAGCACCGCCAGCGAACATATCCGCAAACCAGGAGCAGCTCCTCATGTTGTTTGCAATGTTGTTGTGCAACTTTTTATGCAAAAATCAGCTCGAGCAGCAGGAGCCAGCAACTGTTTGCAGAACTATGAAATTAACTGCTTATTAAGGCAGCTAACTCTGGGCTAAAGGGGTGGGGGTGGGAGCGGGCGGTAGGCGGCTGCAGCCGTAAGTTGCGGGGCGACTACTTCAAGTCGTCAAGTGAAAGTTTTGCCAAATGGCATGGAAAATGTTTCGAGAGATATGAGAACCGGCATCATTAATTATTTTCCTCATTAGCGTTGCGTTGTGGCACTGTGTGTGCGTATGAGTTAGCGTGTGTGTGTGTGTGTGAGACAAAGAGTGTGCCACAGGCAAGAGCAGCTGGCTTCAAAATGCTTCAAATATGCCATGTAATAAAATAAATCAAATTAATGCGCCCGACTGTTATATACCGGAACCCCAACCTGATTAGATGAAAACCAACTAATTGTGCCAGATTATTTCATACCCCAACCATTAGCAAGTTTAAATTTATAAAAGTTAATTATATATGCATTACAATAATATATCCGCACATTAAATTTATGATAGATGTTAAGAAAATGCCTAATTAGCGCATACTTAAACTTTAAACGCATATTCAAACCAAAAACTATTCCATGTACAACAAGAGAAATTAACAAAGTAGTATGAAAGTTAGTTTAAGTAAGTGAGACTAGGAATTAAAATAAACACTAGAATATTAATAATAATAATGGTAATACAAGTTTGTATTTTTATGTTTATCTTTCTGCTAAGAGTAGGCCAACTGGTTTTATATTTCATCAATTTAAAAATAGTTCTTAATTAAATAATGATGATATATATGGGATTCAGACTATTTCGGTAATTGAACATTCCAATTATTTTTGTATCAGCGATATTCTGCATACACCAAACAGTGGCAACAGCCTAATATACCCACTGTACGGCAACACGGAGGGCATAAAGAGCTATTAAAACTATTTGAATGCGCAGCTGAAGTCGCGCGTGTCAAAAGCGTCAAATGCGGCAAAACTTGTCTCGAGATTGCGCTGACAAAAGGATGCACATAAACACATAAACATCTCCTTGCCCCAGAAGTATCCATAAGCTAACTGGAGCAAGTGAACCAAGTGCAACATCAACTTCAACCTCATCCGAGTCGTCGTCACGTAGCAAAAAAATAAAAAAATATAAAAAATGCTGTTCAAAGTCAAATCTACACAATGGGTTGAAACGGGTTGAAATGTGTGCTTAAACATTTTATTTATCACGCAAAATGCTCGTGATGCTGGCCATCTATCTTATCCATACTGTCCATATGTGTGTGTAAGCAGCCAAAAAGCTTGATATCGTGTGTCTAATACCCTGTGCATGTAGAAAACGGGCATACATATGCATAAATGGGCATTTTTACGCACAATTCCTTGTTGAATATCTAAATAGATTATTTTTATGATACAGTTTCTGAAATATATAGTTAACATTAGTTTTTAGAATATTTCAAGTTAATTCATATTTGTTGTATTAACATATACCCAATGTGTGATTCATTATTATCTACTTTTATTACCTTTAAAAAAATGTGGATCACAATTTAAATATATATATAAAATATAAATATACAAAGAGTGCACACATTTAATATTTTATTTCTAATACTTTTATATATATTTTTCAATGTAAGTTTTTATAAGGACCTCTATATGCTGCTACAAGGTATTTGCTGGTCGAGCAGTCCTTTCTGTAGCATTGGGACATGTTTTTCTAGTGCTGGTCGGAAAATGTGTATGCAGACAGCGCACATTGAAAGTTTTCAATGATTTCCAGTCGCATTTATCGCAATTGTCTGTATTTTTACACTTTTCGTGATATGCGCGAGAATTGTTTTTATTGTGGCTGTCCCATTTATTGTTTGCGGGTTGTAATGGTAAGTACTTTAAGCAAACCACACTTTAAGTTAATGTAAACAAAGGGTAAAGGATTTAATTCAAATGGATAGCAAATATATGTACGCTCTTATTTGCATTCAATATGCATTAACAACTAATTTAAATTGATAAATACGCGATTCTTGCCAAGCGTATGTTTTTTATGGTCTGAAGATCATATTAGTCTGAACATTTTATAACAATTTTTATAAAATTACTGAACTAGCGAAAAAAACTTATGATTAAGTTTTCAGAATGCACGGCACTTGAACTAAGATACTTGAAGATTAAATGTATTGTATATTATTTTTAAGTTATAATTAAGCAATGTTTTTATGTCCTTATTAAAAAGGTCAAGTCAGGGGGAGGCGATTTTTCTTTTCGAAAAAAAATTAAAAAGCGAAGTATAATATTTCATAAATGGGATACTGCGGTTGAGTTTACATTTAGGAAAAAACTCTTAAAATAAGAGTTTTGTTTTTAAGATTTTGTATTTGACACTAGCTTATATACCCAGTGTAAGAATAATTGAAATTACCAATAACATCTCCCGTTTGCCTAAAATTGCAGATAATAATACCCAAAGACACAATATTACATATTATGTAGGTACTTCAATAGTATAAATATATAAAAATTATTTTACTTGTCACTATATAAATATCGTTTAGAGATACTTAAAGTTAACTGAATGAACTGCCAAAAGCAACTCATTCTTTTTACTGAGAACTAAGGCTAATCCAAGTTAAAACTAGCTCAACAGCTGCCCAATTCAATGTTCGATTTAAGTACAATAAATCGGCTCGCAGTCAATTGATTTGCCCATAGCTGGCAATGCCAATGTAAAAAAAAAACAAAAAAAACACCAGACTAGAAACTGGGCCAAGCGCCCAACTGTGTGGTACAAAAAAGGCAACGTTAAATTGGTGGCAGGCGGCAGGCTCGGCATTTGCAACATGTTGTGCGTGCCTTTTTAATTAACATAAAAATCTAATTTGCAGCACTCTTAACTGTGTCTGTGTGTGTGTGTGTGTGTGTGTGTGGGCGAGTGTGGGCGCGACTGTGTGTCAGGAAAACAGCTTAACCTTATGGCCAACGATGTGTGCCATAATGTGTTGCCAGCGCCTCTGGCATTGGCTTTGGCAAGGGCAACAGCAACAAACACCTGGCCAGGATGGCCACATACGCTGTCAGCATCATCGTGCTGCTTCTTCGTCCACGCCCCCTGGCCTCCGGCCTGCCCTGCGCCCCATTCTCTTTGGCACATTAGCGACATTTACACGTCGCAGCAATTTCAAACAGCAGACGACATCGTTTACCTAGATACCCGTCCGCCGTCCCCTTTGGATACCCCTCGCGGCATGCAGTCGGTCATAATCATTTTCATTGTCAACATTTTGCAAACACATGACAAGCGCACGAAAAATGTTGAAAACTCTTCAGGCAGCTCCCCACCTTCCCCGCCCTTCCCGACTCCCGGTATATCTTCTGTGCTGCTCATTAGAAGCAATTAGTAGCCGTATCTGGTAACTGGGCTAAAATGCTCGCCTACTTGCGGCTATTCATTTAAATTACTTATTTACAGCAATGCAAATTTGATTGCCTTTAAATTAAAAATGTTTAAACAACAGCCAAAAGCACCAGCAGCAACAACAAAAACAGCATTGGCCAAATGGCAAACAATGGCAATGAGCACTTGGCGTCGGCAAACATTTGCCAAATGGCCAACAGTCTGACGTCCACATAAAGCGTATAAAAGCGAAAAGAAAAAAGAAAAAATTTAAGCAACTTCCAGCATGTGCACATCGAATTGGAAATACACTTTCCAAATAGTAAAGAAAGCTTGACGAAAATCCGTTATAGTCATGTTATATGTTGCGTCATCAAAGTAGATAATCTTAAGAAAATTCAAGACTCAAAATATCAGAAATAATTTTTTTGAGCACTGATTGAGGATGTATTGATCATTGATTGATGATTGATTAATTACTAGCTTATAATTGACGTGACTGATTTATTATTTATAAAATGTTAACTAATATTGATGATTTGTAAAACGTCTAATTGATTGATTGATGGTTTATTAACGATTGATTGATGATTAATAAGAGACTGATTGATACCAAATCGATTAAGGAATAGATTTTTAAATACTAATACATAACATTTCGTTTAGATAAGTGGCTTTCGTATGACTGATGGCTTATTAAACGCGATGTTTAATTACCAACGATTGATGCTTTTTTGATGGAATACTGAATAATTGATGTTTGATTGAAAACATTTTATAGATAAAGATTGATGTTTATTGATAACTATTTTATAACTTTTATTTAAAATGATTTGTTGTCGATAAATTGATGATTGATTGATGATTTAATGATGATTGACTGATATTTAATGAATGAGTGATGCATATTTGATGACAATGCTGAGTATTAAGAGAGAGATTGTTGATTGATGAACACCTTTCCACCTTCATTAATATATAAATCCCACTCTATAGTTGTCATGCCCCATACTGCTAGAGTAAAGCCAGATGGACATAGAGCTGGATTGGATGCGTTGCGTTTGCCGTTGTAATTTCATGCAAATTTAGTCATTTGCCACAAAATGTATACACACACACACACACACACACATTGAGTTGACTGTGTGACAGCCACGCCTGTTCGCGCTGGCTGCCACTTTAACTTGCATTTGCATTTAAATCTCATTAGTTTTTAATGGTTTTGACTACAATTTTGTTCACTTTTGTTCACATTTTTCTGGTTTTTTTTTAATTTACTTTCTGTTTTTTTTTCTGGTTTTGTGTTTCTGGCTGCGTGGCAAGTGACAACTTTGCGCGATTTCCGCCGGAAACAGTGTGGCTGCTGTTTCACACACGCACATTTTGGCAACCGCAAAACGCGTTTTAAATGTGTTATGCTCCCCTTCCACCTGCCCCTGTTGAACTGTCTAACAAGCGGGGCGCTATGTTTTTGCCTGCCACTTGCCACTTGCCACTTGCCATTTGCCATTTTGTTGTGTTTATTTAATGAAATGCATATTAAACATATGTTCCAACAAAAATTGTGTTGCATACTTATTTGGGTTGCGGCACAGTTGTTGTTGCTACAGCAGCTGTTGTTGCTGTTGTTGATTGTTGTTGCTGTTACTGCTGTTTGCAGTTGACTTCTAATAACTTCGTTGCGCATTGTTGTTGTTTGCATACCCTGTAAACACTGAAAATGGATATATGGGAATGTGATGCAAGTTGTGCAAATGTTTGTAGCATGGAGCTGAAAATCATATTTACAATATAAATTAGATTTATTTTTGAGCGGATATGCAGCCAATACAACCTAGGCTCTGAGCGTTAAATCTATGATGATTTTTCTCTTACCTGCTGATAATATAAGATAAGATAGCACTAAGCTACCATTGTTAGTAAACTCAGATCTCGTTTAAAACAATTATATATTTTTACAAGATTTTCAATTAAATTTATCACTTGAAAGAAAAACAGAAATGGTATTATTGTATATTGTTTTTGTGTACTTGAATTTCGGGTACTATCTCCGGTATTATATAAATATGAATTAATTTTTAAAGTTTGCAAATATATGAATATAAATATTTATATTTATTTGTATTTTTATTAACAATACTACGAACCTGGACAGGGTACTTCCTAGCTTACTATTTTTATTGTAGTCTGCATTTCTATTTGTCGTCGATAATGTTGTTGTTGCTTTAGTGCTGAATTTGTTGTTTGCCGTTGTTGGCTGTTGACTGTGATTGTTGTTCAGAATTTATTAGCTCACTGCAAAAGAGTCCAGGAAAAAAATGAATAGAGCACACATTTATATGGGGTAAAATTTAAACAGGGAAAATTTTTCATTTTTCATTTTGCTTTATTTGTGTTAGTCAAAAGAAATAGTTTTAGATTGTTATGCCAATTAATTTGCATGAACTATTTGCCACGTACTTTTGTATAGAGCTTTGTAATTTGATATGAACGGGTAGTTGGGGTATTTGGATTATAAAGTCCGGAACATTTTAACTAATTTTAGTTTGTGTTGTAGTTAAAATACATTTTTAAATTCATTATTCGCTGCTCATAAAGAGAAAAGAGAATTTGCCTTTATTTTTTGAGCGGAAGCTTTAACTTTTAACCACATTCAATATAGTACAAGAAAACCTGTTACTTTTTAGCCAAAAACAAATACAACGTATTGAAAACTCGCTGCGTGTAACATTTTGAGCAGTGTATTGCGCAGTCGGCTTGTTTTTGTTTTAATTTTATTTTGCATTCGATTCACTTGCCATTCTTTTTAGGCCGGTTTATGCCCCGCTTTGTAGGAAAATGCGATATTGTTTATGGTCTTCATTTGTTTGTGTCTCTGTTGACCCTTCTATCAGCTGCATCTGTGTGCATCCCGGCCTGTCACAATGCGTGCCAGCTGTATAAGCACACATACATATGCATATACAAATGACAGTCATTAATAGCAGCGAGTGCTTGGGTGCTTGGCTGGCCCGTTAAAATTTTCAATTCGCATGCAATGACTTAATTGTTCATAATTTTGTTATCTGATTAACACAAATTCCGCTTAACGATAATGACTTTATGCAGTTTATGGACAGCGCGTGCCGAGGACGAAGCTGGACAAAAGGACATGCAACGCACGACTAGCGACAAACAATGGGGCAGGTGGGCGTGGCAGGCATCTAGCAGCTTATCCATTATCAGCTGCACGTCATATTATATATGAACAAATACGTGCATATATAGATACATATAGGCGCCTTGTCTGGCGGCTCTTTATGCTCCCGAGAGGCAATTGCATTTTATCGCTGCGCCAGCGCTGATTAAATATCAACGTAATTTATTATTCAAATTAAGTTTATCGTCGAACAAAGGCGCGCAAATGCATTTGGGGCGGGGCTTCAATACTCTGTTTGTTTTATTGGCAGCGCAGTACGGGACACAACGGGTCACACAATAAATTGTATAGCCTTTATGAGAATTTGTGTATTGTGTGTGTGTGTGTGTGTGTGTGTTGTCGTGACATATTGCAAACAGTAAAGCATAGGCAAATTAGCTACACACACAAATGCACACACACAGTTCACGCATCGCGTGTTATCAAAAGTGCATTTGAAATTATAAATGCAATCTGTTTGCTGAAACAGAGAGAGCACTCAAAATACCTCAAATGCATTCAAAATATTTTGAAATGTATAACTGAACATTCTTTGACTAATTTAACGATCTGAAATGGGATCTATAACACATGCATTGGCGGAAAAAATAATTTTTCATTTATAAATGTTTATTTTTATGGTATCTTAAATATGATTTAATAAACTGAACAAAAGGTTTAGGGGCTGCATTGTGTTCCGTAATTATAATATGCAAGACTCATACTCAATTTAAAACTCATATTCACATAGTTTTATATCATAATACCTAATTTATAAAAACTTACATAATAAGTTGAATTTGCGGTGCCGAAGTTTTAATACTCTTCTACATCTTTGTCTATATAGAATAAAATGTTCCACACAATTTATTGCCAATATTTATCAAGCTAAGTATATTTTAAATCTGAGAGTTCAGTTATAACTTTATCAACTCCGGAAAAGAAAAGAAAAAAAAGGAAAATAGTTTTAAACAATATAAAACAAATATATCGAATGGAAAATAAAATTGTACAGTTTTGTACTCTAACAGTAGAAATTTTCCAAAAATTCTTTTTATAATGCACTTTTGTTATGTGAGCTAACTGTAAAAAATTCAGTTTTTTAGCTCTTTCGGTTTGGGCTATGCATTAATCATCAATCAGTCAGTCAATCAATCAGTCAGCACATTTAGCTTTTCATATATGTATAAATACATAATATGAATTGAAAGGTATTATTCATAATACCTTCAGGTAACGCGAATATGATTTAATGCAATATACGAGTGGTTAGCTTTAATAAATATCAAATAATTTTTTATTTCTTAAATGAATAAATTATTATATAATTTTATAATCCAAAGCTTTATGGGCTTTGTATAGATATTATGGCTCATTCATTGAGCAAACAACTTGTTTAATATTCAATTATAAATTCATAAACTCCATGCTACATGTCATATACCTCAACGCTTGGGCACCTATGTCGGGCTACGCCCGCTGCCACGCCCCCCGCCACGCCTCCTATTGTGTGTGTGCTTTGCGTTGAACAAAAGAGTTGCCTTTTTTGGAGGAGATGGTTGGTGGTTGGAGGAGATGGTGGGCTTTCGTTTAAGTCACTGTGGCAGATTTGCGGCACGGTCGCAACGTGTTCAATAATTTTGTCAATAATTTTTGTCACGCCTGCGCCCCTCCACGCCCCGTGTTGCATGCCACAAAAAAGTGACGCCCGGTGTTTTTTTATTCCTCGACATTTCCTTTGTTCATGTCGCCCCTACAAATCGAGTCATCAATGTGGTTGTCGTTGTCAGGCCATAAGTTTTTTGTTCAGGCCGAGTTTGGCCTTTTCCCCCCTCTATTCTTTATTCCATCTATTTTTCCCTGGCCTTGTACTGGCTGCGGGCACATTAAACTCATTGTGTTTATGGCATAAATTTGCATGTTTTTCACGTAAATTTTTCAATTTGAATAGGCGAACGCGCGTATTCGTTGAATCCATGTCGAAACATGGTCTACGGCTTGTAGGAGAAATGCCCTTTATGGGGTCCTTGCCCCCGTAACGGCTCTACATATTTTGTGAGAGTACCAACGATCTGAGATGCGCTTTATATAGCTGGTAAAGGGAAGGTATATTATCAGTATCGATATTTTAGATAAAACAGAGATGAAAAAATTTGCTCAGAATCGTATTTTCTGTATTTTCTGTAGGAAGACATTTAAAATTTATAATTATAACCTATTCAAACTGAATTTTAAAATATTTCTGCCTTATATATGTGCTTCAAATAATGACAATTAATAGTAATGTTATTATGTAATAGTCTTGGAATATTAAAATGCTTTTTAACATTTCTTAAATTATATATATGATCCGATAAATCATGATAAAAATGTTCTAAACTAATAATTCTTTTATATAATTTGGACTATATTTTATTTTGTTTATGCTAGTACATCAGCAAAAAAGTCACGCATCCTCTCGATAATAGAGTATTCAGCCCCTCTATGGACTCTGTTTATGTCGTCTATTCGTTTTTATTTATATTTATCGCTTGGCTACCAAATATCAACTGTCACACGCACACACACAAACACGCACACACACGCATCCAGACACACATACAAATTTGCAGTTCTTTTTATTTGGTTAACAATGTGGCTTAGCTAAGCTTCAGTTTTATGGCTATATGAGTGGGTTTGGCCGGACCGCACGTGTATGTACATCCGTGTGTGGGTGTGAGTGTGTGCATGTGTGTGGGAGTGTGTCTATATATAAGTGTCAAAGGCATGTGTTTAGCATGCCTCATTTGAGCGCAAATACACCTGCAGCCATCAATTATGCAAAGAGCAGCTACGTCCCGAGCTGGCCCGGGTCCGGACTAGGCCATAGTTTGGGCCCGGCAAACAGCAGGCGCCGTCAACGGCCGGCCAGCCCGCCTCGGAGGCCTTGCAGGTTATGCGAGTCATCTAGTTAGCCAGGGAGCCGGCTAAATTAATTTATTGGCCTTCTCACATACACCAAATAACTGCAGTTTGCATAATCATGCCAACACACATACACACACACACACACACACGTCCACAGTTGGACAGCTTATAAAATATTTATTCAAACTGCAAGTTGGTTGGCAACACTTGCAGCTGAGCTGCAACCACAGCCCTGGCCCAGCCCGAGCTGTGTGAGCAGAGCGAGAGAGATAGAAAAACTATTTTCTTTTTAAGTGCTTTACGAAACGGAGCAAGTCAAGCGTGCACAGCAGACAAATTAATATTCATATTGATCAGATTTGTGCTCGGCAAATTTTTAGAAATATTGTTACAATAGCAACAGCAGTTTTTGTATAAGAGAGCGTACTACAGGCAGAAGCATGCATTCACTTTCAAATAAAACAACAATATTTTGGCAGAGCTTTCAATATTCTCAGTAAGTGCGCTGGTACTCAACTGCTACAAAAACAATTATAATATAAAGAGCACACATGGCATGGACATTGCACTTTCACTCAAAGAATATCTCAAGCGAAAGAGTGCATTGTGTTGCGCACGAACAAGCGAGCCAGCAATAATAAAGTACGCCATGCTGCTGCAGTAATGTATGTATGTATATACATATTCGAGCTTGACGAAAAAAGAAGGGCAGACAAAAAGACGACAGAATGAGAGCTGATCAGGAGAGCAAACGTGCGGCGAAAGCTCACTGCAGCGAGTCTTCACGATAGAAAGAAGAAGAGCCAACAGTATAGGCGAGACAGAGACGGATAGAGTGTTTAAGTTATTTTGTGCTTGGCTGTAGAAAAAATGTGATCCGTTAGCTTGCGAAGCGGGCAGTGATTGTGTGAAGGTCATGTATGTTCGGAAGAACGAACTCACTTTTAAATTAATATGAGATTTTAATATGTACTATAAAGTTCAAAAATCGTAATCGTGGTATTTTTGAAGCGCACAATATTCTCGGCACTTTGAAGATAACTATTTAATCTTTTAGACCGTGTCTAAAATTCTCTCCTCTCAATCTATTTAATTTAAATTGTGTTCCTTTGCGAATTTCTTTTTATGTATATGTATTTTCACTTTTTCATTTTTGACGTTTCGTTAATTGCACTTGCACAATCTTTTCTGTTTATCTCTGGTGCTTTCTTTTCTTTTTCCCCATCATTTCTTTTGTTTGCTTTCGCGCTCTTACCCATCGACCTTTCTGTTATTGGTGCAGTTGTTGTTGTTTGCTTAAAGTCTGTGCTCTCTGCTTAACAGCTCTTGCAAATTGGTTTCTTTTACCCGGAACTCATCATCAACATGCCGTCTGGCACACTGCACCGCACCGCCAAGCCCCTTTTTCCCGTTGCCCTCGCTTTGAAATGCATCGAACTGTGCATTTGTGTTGCATACTTTGAGCTGCAACTGCTGCTGTTCTTCTTCTTCCGCCCGCTGGAGTTCATTTTCATGCACACACGCACGTTTGCGCACACACACACTCACGCACACCTTAATGACATCCGTTTGGTGCCGGCGCTTGCTTGCCCAAGTGCGCTTCACTCTGACATACTCTGTTCACAAAATCAAAAGAAGTCTATTGGCTTTGCACAGCTGTCCGTCCGGCCGTTCCTCGAGCTATATGCAAAGCAGCAGTTCCACCATCATCTAAATCAATTAAATTTGTTTGTTTTTTTTTTTGGTAAAAACGAAAATAAACGCAGTTGAGTTTATTTAATTAGGAAAATTAATGAAAAATGAATAGAATAAAAAGAATGAATCCAAAATGAAAATAATTTTGCTAATTGCTTTTTATTTGATTTTGTTTATTGTGCTTATTGTATTGAATCAAAAATAACATTATTCTTATGACAATATATGGAAATGTTATTTATGGTTGGCTTGGCTTGATTTAAAGCAATTTAAATGTCTAGATACCATAATTAATATATATTAAAGCAGATTAATGATGTTAAATATCGGAGCCAAGGCTTCAGACAATTTTAAATTGATAATTCTCTTTGAAGATCGTAATCAAAGTAGTCTTCAGCTGTAATTAAACTGTGAGCAGAGTATTGAGCAGTCGGGTTGCAGTCGGTGACAGTGCTTTCACTTGATATTGCTGTAATTGTTGATATCACTGTTTGTTGTTCTTGTAGTTGTTGTTGTTATTGTCGGGCCTGCTCTCAAAGTCGAGAGCTTCTCTTGACTGTGGTTGCTCGTGTTTTTTCGGGCATTATTCATGCACAAATTCTTTTCTTAATGTTGTTGTCCTTGAAATCCTTTGGCCCACACGCATCACGAGCGCGCGCCTATATCTGCCACGCAATCTCTGGTACTCGCTCGCATTCCACCGCCCCCTCGCCCCTCGCCCCTCCCTCTTCCAGTTGTTCGCTGTCTTCGTTTGTTTCGCTTGCCATTTGTTTGTTTATTTTCGCTGGCGCCTCCTTTTGTCAAAAGTGCTTTTGCTTGTAATGTGTTCGACATTGGACCGCAAAAAAGCTGTTGCCGCCTCCCACTCCCTCCCTACTCCCTACACGGCCCTAGACCCTGTGCCACTTGCTGCTGCAGTAACAGCAACAGCCCTTTAGTTTGGTTTCTGTTTCTGTTCATTTTGCTTTCTTGTTGCTTGTTATTTTTATTTCGTCTCATTCAGTTCTCGCTCCCACCTTCCCCCTTCTCTTTCTCTCTCTCTCTTTCTCACTCCCACTAGCTCTTAGTTTAGCTCTTGGCCAGCTTCACATTTTTTATGTGCATTTATTTTGCCATTTTGTGTGTTAGTGCTGTTGTGTATGTATGTGAGTGTGTGTATTTGGTTGCTGAACTCTTACACACACTAACACACCCTCTCACACATACGCACTTGCTCCATACGCAATTTTTGCACTCAAGTTTACCTACTTTTTATGGTAAACATCCCAAGGTTGCTTGTTTATTCTAGCAAAAATGTATTTAGGTGCGCTTAACTACACGAGTGTGCGAGTGTATGTGTGTATTAAATGGGTTAGGGTTAGCTTAACCCCTTGCCCTTAGTGTGACAACATTAAACCATAAAATAGAATGCTTAAATAACTTAAATAAATACACAAAGCACTCGATTAATGTTTGTATTCAGTTTGCCATTAGTTTAAAGACATTCAAAATTCCTACATTCCTAAATTAGTGCGAAAAAATGAAGCTAAGCCATTTGCTTCCTGATACTTTAAAGCGATCAAATACATGTTTGGCAAAACGATGTGAAAAATTTATCAAACGAGGCGCCTAAAACGTAAACACACACTCACACACACGCAGACATCCGTGTGTGCATAATTAAATGCTCAGAAAAATGAAACAAACTGAGCAAAACAAAAATGCTGAAAAAATGTATTTTAATTAACAGCAACTGAACTTGAAATACCCTGTAAAATTGCTATTATTTTGAGGCTTAAGTCAATCACATTTTCGTATTTATTTCTTAGAATTTCGACAGCTTTCGATACAGACGTTACACGGAAATTAAGATTCAATAAAGTATCTGTGACACATTAACTTATTTAAAAGATGTTTTTTTATTGTGTAAAGATTATATTGGATTTGTGCCATGCCCCTTTTTCACCCCTTTTGAAACCAAAGAATTTAAACTTGACATATATACTTGTGATAATCCGCGTCAGATAAAATGTTAAGATTAAATTTAAAGGAATTGCTCATATTTTAAACACTTTCCGGTTTGATTTTTCTTTTTAAGCCCTTTACAACGTAATAATATATTTCTCATAAAATGGGACTAGCAACTTTTCTAAATTTTAAACATACATCGAGAAAAAAGCATATCAATAAGCCTAGTTTTTTTAAGTTGTATAAATTTGAGGATATGTTATGAAAGTTCTGCCTCAAGTTTAGTCCTAGTTTAAATTAAAATATAATGTTTAATTGTACTTAAATTCTAGCGGCTGATTTTAACTATAGAAAAATGATTTTTTCACTGACGCAGGCAGTCAGTAATAAATAATATAAAAACTTTTATGTTAGTAATAAAAATACAGAAAGTTTGCGTTTGTGCGGAAAGTTCTTAAATTGTGAATCATTAAAATCAAAGACCCGTTAGAAAAGAGCATAAAAAGCTTTAGTTACGTTACGTTACGTAACGTGAGGGGCTAAAATAATTTTAAATGTCATTTTTACCTACACGACTAATTAAATTTTCGTATTTTATGAGCATGCGGTGCAGGAGGGGCGGGAGGGCAGTTTGGGCTGAAATGTGTAAATAAAAACAGGAAGCGAGCGACAAATTAACGAGAAAGAGCCAAACACGAGCAGTTCTGAAATTGCGGGAGAGCGAAAGAGAAGAAAAGAGAAGCGAAGTAGAGCGAAGCGAGTGAAACGAGACGAATTCAAACGCAACGAGATGCGAACTGACGAGCGGCGAGAAACGAGAAACGAGTGGAATGAAACGAGAGCCACGCACCGTTGTGGCAGCATGAGTAAAATTTTAAGCAGACACCAAAAGTCTTTGGCCAAAGACACGTGCGTGCCCCAGCCGCAGGGAGCTGGAGGGGGGCCACGATCCATTAAAATTCCGTTGGGGCCATTGCAAAATAAATCCACTTGCAAGTGGTGCAAAAAAAAAAACCAAAAAGGGAAACAAAAACTCAAAAAAGAAAAAAAACTCGTCATCGTCAGCATTTTGGCGTCAAATGCCAATCGCATGTGATTCCTAGTTACCAACAGTCTACGCCCGCTCCCCGCTCCTCGCTGCCCAGAACCCTGCCCCCAGCTTCTCTTAGCCATAGACAACACAACGCTTTTGGCCTTGTGATATGCGAAATGGCAAACGAATGTATTTTTGGTTATTTTTTTTTTGTTTTTTGGTTTTATCTTTTCTCTGATGTTGAGCCTAAAAGTATGCATTGAAATTCAACACGCGGCGTGGGAGTTGTTGCAAGTGTGTGAGATTGTCAGCTCGAGGGGGTCTGCCTGCCTCACTGCGTGTGTGCTTGTGTGTGCCCCTGTTTGTGTGTGAGGGTTAAGAGCCGCTTAAAATTAGCGTAAGATCTTTGACTGTTTAAAGCGGCACACGCAGCGCGCATCAGCGAAGCCATGAATAACAAAATGTGAAAATAATTGGTAAGCAAATGCAAGAAAAACAATTTGAATAGGTAGATAGAAGAGAAATGATGGCAGTCTTCGATGTATCATTTAATATGTAATTACACAATTCTGATATTTCAATTCGAACAAAATGACATCAGATGTGAAAATCGGTTCAGTTTTGACAAAGTTATGGGCGTTTGAAATACAGGAACTATGGATCCGAGAGCTTTATATGTCAAAATTTTGGTCAATTTTTGCATAATTTTTGACAAAAAATTTGACCCCCTCAGAATCGGTTTTATTATTGTTTTTTATACTAATTGTGACCACCACAATCGATTAAAAATGGAAATTCGCATTTTTAAATTTTGAAAAAAATTTTTTTCCAAAATGAGTAAGGGGGGTACATGCTTTTTCCCCAAAAAATTGAAAAAAAAATTATTTTCAATAATGCATATATTTGAAATGCAGAATCAATCTAGAAGATAAACCATGAACAAAATGACATCAGACGTGAAAATCGGTTCAGTTTTGATAAAGTTATGGGCGTTTGAAATATGGGAGCTATGATTTCGGGAGCTTTACATGTCAAAATTTTGGTCAATTTTTGCATGATTTTTGACAAAAAATTTGACCCCCTCAGAATCGGTTTTAATGTTGTTTTTTATACTAATTGTGACCACCACAATCGATTAAAAATAGAAATTCGCATTTTTAAATTTTGAAAAAATTTTTTTTCCAAAATGAGTAAGGGGGGGTACATGCTTTTTCCCCAAAAAATTGAAAAAAATTATTTTCAATAATGCATATATTTGAAATGCAGAATCAATCTAGAAGATAAACCATGAACAAAATGACATCAGACGTGAAAATCGGTTCACTTTTGACATAGTTATGGGCGTTTGAAATAGGGGAGCTATGATTTCGGGAGCTTTACATGTCAAAATTTTGGTCAATTTTTGCATGATTTTTGACAAAAAATTTGACCCCCTCATAATCGGTTTTAATGTTGTTTTTTATACTAATTGTGACCACCACAATCGATTAAAAATAGAAATTCGCATTTTTAAATTTTGAAAAAAAATTTTTTTCCAAAATGAGTAAGGGGGGGTACATGCTTTTTCCCCAAAAAATTGAAAAAAAAATTATTTTCAATAATGCATATATTTGAAATGCAGAATCAATCTAGAAGATAAACCATGAACAAAATGACATCAGACGTGAAAATCGGTTCAGTTTTGACAAAGTTATGGGCGTTTGAAATATGGGAGCTATGATTTCGGGAGCTTTACATGTCAAAATTTTGGTCAATTTTTGCATGATTTTTGACAAAAAATTTGACCCCCTCAGAATCGGTTTTAATGTTGTTTTTTATACTAATTGTGACCACCACAATCGATTAAAAATAGAAATTCGCATTTTTAAATTTTGAAAAAAATTTTTTTTCAAAATGAGTAAGGGGGGGGTACATGCTTTTTTCCCCAAAAATACCAAAAAAAATTATTTTCAATAATGCATATATTTTAAATGCAGAATCAATTTAGAGGACAAACCATGAACAAAATGACATCAGACGTGAAAATCGGTTCAGTTTTGACAAAGTTATGGGCGTTTGAAATATGGAAGGTATCGATTGAGATGCATGATTTTTGATAAAATGTTTGACCCCCTCAGATTCGGTATTAAATTGAGATCAAAACTCTTATTTTCAAAGCTTTTATTTTCAAAGCTTTTATTTTTCTAGTGTTGTAGTGTTGTCTAGTAGTGTGGTATCTGACCGCCAACTATATAAGAGTTTTCAAGCCGACTGTCAAAATGTATGAAGCACACAGTATTGCGATAGTTTTGTCTGTCTATTATTATCTGTGCAAGTCAGACTAAGTAAGACCTTTAAAAAGGACTATTATATAAAATAGGTATTACAATATGGCAAGAGCTAATACTTAACTTTTTATCGAAGCATTTGTTTTCGTATAGAGCACAACTAGAAAGTCATCAAAATATGCCTGATTTGGCATGCATATTTATCATATCGACTTGCATCTTTCATTTCGCTGCCTGAAAACAAGAATTTTGTTTATTTAAAATTTTCACTTCTCCCGGTTAAACTAAAAAATTTATTTTTATTTCTTAATTTTAATTTTAAACTAAAAACTGCATTTGTATAAAAGTATTTTATCTATAGTTTGTATATTATATGTCAAATCTCCACCTATTTTTAACTGGATGCTGTGGATTATACATGCAACCACAAAAGAGCTAAAACTGAGTGTTGCCCATTTTTTTATGTATGTATAAAATTATGTATAAGCCTAGTTGAGAAACTGCTGGCCTATGCGCAATTAGAGACAACAACAATTGCTACGCAGCCTACCCGACCCCGCCATCTCCCTAAACCCCCACCCATTCCCATCCCACTTGGCTATTTCTCTGTGCCGCTGCCCGCTGGCACATAATCTGCATACAAATGCGTTGATTTGCCTAATCGACGCCTATTTGTACGGTCCAAAAAGCGCCGGCGAAACTTTTGCTTCATGTTTAGATGTGAAATTATCAAAACGACAGCAGGCTGTTGATGGCGAGAGGGAGGGGCTTTTAAGGGGGAGGCAAGCAAAGAAATGGAAAATAAGGCAGCGTTTAATTTTTGGAAGCGAGCGTGCAACACGCATTAAAATTAAAAGCTGGCAAACGACGACGACAAAGACGAACGCCAGCAGGACGAAGGCGTCGCTGCCAACATGGAAGCGTACGTGCTGCACAGAAAGTGGCGAAAAAGAGAATGAGGGGGGGGGGATGTAGTGTTTATATAGGAAGGGGGGGGGGGGGGCTATGTAAGGGCGTATGTTCGACAATGTTTTGCATTTGCATGAAAATGTTTTGCATGGCATTTTCATAACAATTTTTGAAGTTGGGCTGCCGATAAATTAAGCAGTAGGCCATGATCGGCTACCCAAATACCTTTTAACATTTTTTTCTGCTTTTATGGTCTGACTTTAAAGATCTCTTAGGATTGGGGAATTTTGCAAAATATCTTTAGCCATATTTATTCAGAATAAAATATATATTGATACACAGTTAATATACATTTTACTGAAAAAAACCAAAACATGTGTTAATTTACAATTATATTAATACCTTCAAAATAAGTGAAGCAAAATAATTTCTATTAAAGCATTATGTTTATCTTAAAAGAATTTTTAAGAGCTTATAATAAGTTATCGACTTTAATCCCTCCCTCCATCAACTGGCATAAATAAAGGCACTATAGTATTTTTGGTAGCTGCCAAAATCAATTGCTGACAACATTTTTCCCATTCCTCCGCCCCTCTTTCCCACAGCACAATGCGTCCCATGTGGAGTTTAATGATATAGACGCTGACATTGTCATTGTCTTCGATATGTCTGCGGCACGTGCGTTGATGTCGGCACTAACTGCACCCCTTACACCTACCCCTTGTGCCTTACCACTTACTCCTTAACCATAAAATTTGCACAGAAGAGGCGAAGTGAATCCTTTTGCCTTGTTCTTTTATGCTTAGCTGAAATACTTTTTGGCTGTCACTTCGATTTGCGCTCAAAAGTCGCGTCGCCGTTTCTGATAAACGATGCTTGGGGAGCCATTTTCATTTGCTGCCCCTAACATTTGCGCATTTCCGTTTCCGCTCGCTTGCTCCCCCTGTCGCTGACTTCCGCTGCGAATCTGCTGTCCCAATCGCTGATGCTTCTACATTGCTTATGCATTGCTACGCGGCTCTTTGTCTCCTTTGGCGACGATTTGCAGCGTTTGTTG
Source organism: Drosophila robusta (assembly GCA_035043565.1). Lineage (NCBI taxonomy): Eukaryota > Metazoa > Arthropoda > Insecta > Diptera > Drosophilidae > Drosophila > Drosophila robusta. The sequence continues at coordinate 379,249 of JAWNMW010000583.1, read as the reverse complement.
TTGTCGAGCGCAAATTATAGCGGCGAGTCGAGGCGGTAATTACTATTTTATGCGATCGCGAGGGTTGCTCCACAACTAGTAGAACTGTAAAGTAATCAAAATGAACATCAATTGAAGAAATCTTTCCCTTGTTATTGATATTAATATCATTTGTCTTGAAGAAAATATAATATATTAATTTACATATATGTATATTAAATAAAAAGATCGACAACTTTGGCGGAATTTACATCATGTTGGAGATACATAATTTAAAACATATATTTGTACAGCAACATAATGTATTGTAAAGATAATTTTGATTAAATAACAATTATGTTTTCCAGTGAGAAGCATTCAGCAGGTATTTATTATAAAAATTTTTAACGGGTCCCACTTTTTTTTAAAGATTAAACACTTTTAACGACCTTTATTTCATATAGACAAATATGACATTTATTAGACGTGTTTTTTAAAATTTTTAGATTTCGTAGTTAATTTTTCAATATCACTTTCCGAACTTTCCAATCAAATCTCGTTTTCTATTGCTTTCATTGCATCGCTTTCAATAGAAATTGCAGCAACTCTCTCTTTCACTCCTTCCTTCCTCTCTTCTCCACTTCCGCTCGCCTCCTCTTACCCATCACATCTCATCTCTGAGGTCTCCAATGAATTACGCGATAATCGAATTGAAGTTTTTGCAATGCATCTCTGCAAATTATGCGAGCCACAGGGGCCTTGCGCCAGTGTGACCAGCTCATAAATTTTATTGGTTGTCCACGCTGCCCGCTAAATATGGAAAATAAGCGATGCAATTAAAACATGCACATGGCATAATTTAGCGACACCTTTTGGCCAATGCATAAATCCCAGTTTGCAGCAGGACTAGAAGCAGGACCTCAACCAGGAGCCGCTGCGGTCACAGGTCAGTTAACTGAAATGGCTCAGGCGATAATTTGCAATTATGTGGGAAAAGCAGCAGCAACGAAAACGGTGTCCAATACTGTTTGCGAAACGGGTATTATAGTTTTTTCTGTGATATTTGCAACGCATTGAAGGAAACATTGGCAAATTCGACAATATATACACTTACATTTTCAGTCGGGTTAATGAACTGTGTTTTGGGATATATTGTCTAATCTTAAATGTTAAATGTCTATGTTATAATAATCCCATTGTAGGAATTGGTTATATAGGAATTATCAGCGGGGAATTGATTTTTTGGATTTTCGATGTTATTATATTATATCAGAATCTAATGAATATCACACCACTATTATATAGCTCATATATAAGAGTTTAATTTTTTATCAACAACTTCTTAGGTTTTAAATTAATTACAAATTTCGCACTTTCTATCGGTTTCCAATTTCTTCTGAGTGTTTGTCCGTATGAATGCAATTTTTTTCGACGTAATTGAAGCTAAAGACTTAAATATATAAAGACTTAATATATAATATAGCTGCCACCTAAAAATTCGGCAAAAAATTATGTTTCTGTGTAAGAGTTCTGCGGTAATTGCGATGCAAGGGTATCCAAGCTTCAGCTCATCGTAGATAACTATTCGTTCTTATTTTATATAAATTGCACCCGCATGCAGAACGGCCAGCAACAGGATGCCGGCGGAGGAATTGCAATTGCCGCCAGCCAGGACTACTGACTGTGCTTTTGGTCTAGAGGCCTATACTGGTCTCTCTTTCCGTCTTCCTCTATCTATCTCTCTCTCTCACTGTCATTCTCTCTTTGTCTCTCTGTGTGTGTTTGGCTTTATCGCCTGGTTCGCTCGTTTGCGGCTTGTTGCCAGCCAACAAATCTCTTGGTCTCGTCCTCTGACACTTGAACGTGGCGTCCACAGCCGCCGCCTCGGTGTTGGTGCCGGCCTGGGCCACGTTCGTGTCCTTGTTGTCGCTTTGTTGTTTTTGCCGGTCTTTAACCGGTTTTGGGCCGCCGACGTCGCCATTACGTTAAATATTTTATGAACCATTAAAAGTTTTGCAAATTTTATGGCCGCTTTGCATATAAACATGCCCGAGTTGAAAATGGAGCGCGACTCCATTCAATACGAAATATTCACATGGAGTAGTTAGCCCCATGCCCCATGCCCCATGTTTTGGCTTCAGGCTGTGCGCCAGTATGTCACGACTTGTGCAAATGACTGGGCCATCAGAGTGCCAAAGCAGCTCATAAAACATCCTTGCTAAATATACGTACACACATCTGTACAGCAGAAAGCATATATAGCATATAGTACATATACATATACCTATATCTATATGTATATTGTAAGTATTCCTAACAACAAAGCAAAACGTTGCAAGTTTTTGGCATGTCTGCCAAAAATTGAAAGCGTCAGCCGAAGTAGAAGATGAAAGGAGGGTAACCAAACGGAAGCTGTCGATGGCTTTGTAACGATGTCAAAGGCAATAAACGCTCACAGTAACAACTAAAACAACAATAGAAGCACAACAACAACAACTGTTGTCGGGAATATTTCAACGGTTATGCAAAGTCTTGCCATGATAATATAAAGAGTATGTTTATTCGACTTGCACGCAAACTTTGATCTAAAATTCAATTACCATATTCACAATTTGAACGCCAACTTCATATGGAAGCCATGCAGCAAATTCGCGAATGAAAATGTTTTGAATTTCATGGCATAAATGAATTATTATTATGCGTATATCTCAGGCGCCGCCAACTTCATGTTTTTGCAAGCTCAACTCCCGTAATAAATTTATTTTTATTTAAATGATGTGAATTTCATGGTATAAACGTATTATTTTTGTTATGAATGCTTAAATATATTATTCCTCTTTTGCAGCCAAAGCTGTGTATTTAGCAAGTTATAGTTTATAATATAGGTAATTATATGAAACAACTACCAGAATGCTTGCTGAGTTGATTGCTTCCATATACCATTATAATGTTTAAATGTATTCTTAATAATGTCGCAATATTCTCATTTGTAACTTCTTGCTTGCTTAAGGTCCTAACTAGTTCCGTGTCGTCTAGTGTATTAATTGAACTTACTTAATCTCTTTGTTTAGCACTTCTTGAAGCTAAAATTTAATAATAGCTTTCAGTAATAGAAGTCTGAAATTGATCAATCAAATATGGTGTATGCTAATCTATCCCTATTCATGTTTTTTAAAATGTTGGGTTAAGAAATTTCAACGAAATCAGTTATACATTTTTATATAAAATCTCTCACAAATCAGTTAGCATATTTTTAATATACTTTACTACATTATTCAAATAATTTGGAGTTACTTTTGGTTTGCTTCCTATCCAAAATTGTTCACTTCATGCGCTCAAGTTCGCAATAATTATATTTAGCAAATCCGGTGATGTCCTTAAGCGATTCTCACAAGTGATGTAAAAATGTGTTATAACAGGATTTGAAGCACCTCGATAGCACTTGATTGATTTGTAGTGCTAAATTGTTTGAATATTCTATATTATATATTCTAATTCTACTGCTGTTGGATTAATTATGGCCGTAACGTTCTAAAGTGGATTAGAAAACAACTTGATGTGCAACATGCTTGCAGCTGAAAACAATAAACAATTTATTTATTATGCAATCTAATGAATGCATGCATTTTTCATACACAACCTGTATGGCCTAAACTGTTTTCACTTCTCCTCTCTCGGCTCGGATGATCAACAGTTGCCACAAACTTGCGGCTATGTAAACACTTGAAATGTGCATAAAATATTTTACAGATTTGTTGAGCATAACAACATCAACAACAACAGCTGCAACAAAAACAACTGAATTAACATTCGCAACAACAAGTAAAACAACAAGCCAGAGCGCCGCTGGCGAAAGTTATGTACGCGCCTTCGGGCAGTAAAAGTTGTTCGTGCTTTTCATTGAGCAAACAAAATAAGCAAGTCGCCACAAGCAACAGGGTAAAGTGGCAAGACAGTGGACTAACGGAGGGGTGGGGGTGCAGGTGACTAACTGACTGTCGCACTGACGAACTGTCTGGTTGACACATATGCAGATACGCTGGCTGCGAGTGTTACAAGGCCGCCAGCTGACAAGTAGAACAACAGCAACAAACACACTCACACACACACACAGACACACACTCGCCCATCCTTCTAGCTGGCAGTAAACTTTAAAGCCGTGCGAAAGTTTTAATTAACAAAATTAATGTTATGGCAACGTTGCTGCACGCACACACACCCTCATATTTATAGTGTACCATCTGCAATCAGGCAGCTGCAGCTGGTAACTAAAATATGTGCCACGCCCATCACGTTGTCGATGTTTATGCATGAGCATCGACATTGCATAAAGCTAGAGTACAATTTCTATACACTATTCACGAGTTGTCGTTTGCAAGAGTTTTCAAGTTGCGTAGCTTTCTTGGCCCACTTTTATTTTTGCAAATCATAAAAATAATAATAATAAAAATAATAATACGCAAATCGCAAAAGTTTAGTTTAGAGACTGTGAAAAGAGTATTGCGCAGCCGTTTTGCAGTTGACTGTAAAATTCTTACTAGTTTTGTAATCTATGCCGCTGTCGCTCATTAAAAACTCTACAGCAGCAGCAGCAACAACTGAAATAGCAGCTGCAACCGCAGCTACAATAACAAAAACAGCAACAACAACAGCAATTGCAGCTAAAACTTAAGCTCCGCAACCAGCCGCCCGACGTCACCACACGCTGCGTATGCGTAATTTCTACGGAATTTTTATGTTTTTGCTGCTTGTTGCATTGCTGCCAGTTGATGGTCGGTTGCAGGGGGTCTGATACGGCGTTGGTAACTTACGAAACCATTGCCAGCAACGTGCGTGAATCGTCCTCACTATCACTCTCGACTGCTGCTCATTTATTTAGCTAAAGAGCTGCAATCGTAGTTTTAGTAAGACTCGAGTGACAAAATGCGTTGCATACTTATGCGCGCAAAATTTGAGAAGCAAACTTTTGCTTTGCTTTGATTGTGCGTTGATTTTTATCAGAAATGTAATTTTGTGTGTTGTCTGCATTTATATATGACAACAGATTTATCGGTAAAAATCCATGAATGAATGGCTTTCGTTCACAGTTTCTGTTTTAAATATGCTCCAAATTATTCGGTCCGAATTTATCAAATTTGACCATAATTATTCCACATGGACATTGGTGCAAATTAAAAATTGAAATGAGGGACTTTAATGAACTTTAATGCAGATTGAATTATTTATTGTTATTGTGTTATTATTATGCCAGTTTCAAACAACTACAACTTTGTGATAATAATGTAAAATTTCGTTCTTGCTTTAACTTCTAGATAATTTTCGCATTCAATGTAAATTATGTTTTAGTTTTACTCGAAGAGGATAGAAATAAAATCTAAAGTCAATTCGATATACGAAGGTAGGATAATTTCTGAAACCACAAAAAAAATCATTTACCCATTCTGAATTTTTGTGGTAAATAAACAGTTACAGGCTAAAGAGAAAATATTTTATTTATTTTTTTCGAAAATTTGTATATTTATATGAATTGTTGTATTTTTGCCTTAAACTAGAAGACCGAACATTGATTTTAAGCCAGATCTAAGTTTAGTTGACCACGAACAAATGTAACTAAAAATTTTATCAAATTCACTTGGTAAAATTTTATATATCCTTCTGTCGTTATCTCACAATTTACCTTAACGATTTTCTGCTGCTTGTTCATTTTCGATGAAAATTTCATTTCGCCGCAAGACAATGAAGCTGAAATGGAAATGATAATTTCATTAAGCCAGGAGCATCATCATTGGCTCACGTACGCGGCACACACTAGGACAACTTCAGCTATATTCCACAGATATACATATGTACATATATAAATATTCGTATTTATTTCTTTGCCAAGTGATATTGTGCATCAATTTTACCTGCACGCCGCATTGGCTTGTTGGCCACGCCCACTTAATGCGCATCATCAGCATCGGTGGGCGCATTGTAAATGTAAATGTAAAACTCAACGCATTAATTATGCAAGGAGTGCCTGGGCTCTCATACATGAGCCCAAGTATCTCAACATTTATGTATATTAAATACTTTTAAATGCCGCTGTATGGCCATGATTATAGTGGGGTCTTAACTGGATAACGGTGCAGTTGAACTGCGTTAAAGGCAGCGAGAGTTTCAAGTTGCTGCCACGGCACAACTTGAACTTTAAGTGCCGATGCGCATAAAACGTTGCGCATTAAGCATACGCCTTGTTGTCCGTCGGGCAATTCAAGTCATCATTGCCGCCAATTTAACCTCTGCCGTCTATTGTACCCTGCATTTAAATGCTTGCAATGGCGTTTGCTTAAGTTAAACTTAACTGTAAGTTAAAGTATTCTACAAATTTTGAATATGAGTATTCTGCTCAGATAATAATAATGACAAAATAAATCAAATTTTTAAATCTCAGTTTTTTTATTTATTTGTCAATTTCATGAATTAATTTACCAAAGTCATATATTCACAAATAATATAAGTCAATCAGTCAGCGAGCCAATTAATCAGTCAGTAATCTCATCAGTCAGTCAGTCAGTCAGCCAGTTGGTCAATCATTTGGTCTGTCAATCAGTAAGTTGGTCAGCCATTTAGCCAATTCGGCAGTCAGTCAACTATTCAGACAATCGGTATAAAACAAATGATTTTATATTTTGCGTACACAATTAGTCGGGACAGTTTTCCAGGCTTCTCGTACAGGGTATCTTTTAATCCAACACTTGTCCGCTAGGTCTTTCTTACTTGTTGTTTATCATTTTAAAGGCAACACAGCGGCTGTCTGTTACAGCTGGATTCTTTTACTTGCTGGCCGTGGCTATCGGCCGCGCTTTCTTCCTCTCCTTCTGTCCAGCAGTCAGTCTCTCGCTCTCTCGACTGGCCGCAGCAGCTGTCGCATTAACCGTCGGCCATTTTGTTGCCTGTCCGCCATTGTCTGTGGCAATGGGCAATGGGCAATGGGCAATGGCGTCCGTCTGCTTGTTATTAAAATACATAAATAATAAGCGGCATATCAGCAGCGGCTTTTGTTACTACTTCAGATTGCTGTTGTTGTCGTTGTTGCTGTATATTGTTATAGCCATGGCAGGCACTTAAGCGGCCGCATCCGCATCCGCTGCGACAGAGCAGCCGGCTTTGTTTACGGTTTGCTCAGCTCGTCCCTTTGAGTAGCTCTGCTGGTCAGCTTATTGCGAGCCGCATTTTAAAGGCTGCCAAATTAGCTACAGCTGTTATAAAAATATATATCTTTATAACTTTATATATATGCCGTACACTTATATGTAGGAAGTCTTTTTTAAGTATGTAAATTGCACATTATGTGTGGCCAGTTGATTGATCGGCTTAAGGTATTTGGCTTATTGGTACTTCTTACTTGTATTTAAAGTGTATTCAAATTGTTTCTTTAAAGCATTACCAGCCGAGTTGGATTAATTACTTTTCCATAGCCAACAAACATTTTACTCACATGTGCTGCAATTAATGTTGGAGGCTAGTATGCCGTTCGCGATATTACTTATTTCCATGGTCAATGGTTTTTATGTCTGCCAGCTATAAAATATATTTATTTTAATTTACGTAATTTTTTTTATTTAAACATTACTTTTTATACTCTTTTAATGGGCATTATAGATACGACTGAAGATATCAAATTGGTTAGCCATATAAATGGAGATGATTTTTTATAAGACTAAAGTTGCCTGCTCTATTCTGTATTTCATCTAAAGTTGTGTTGATTAATTTAAAAGCTAGCTAATTGTAAAACTGTTCTGAGCTAAATTTATTGAAAATTAAATGAAATTAAAAATATATGATAGACTTCATATGCTATATGCTAGTTTATATTATTTAGACCTAAATACAATAATATATTGTTCCGCGAAGATAGGTCATAAATGTGTGAAGTGCAATAATCCTTTTTGTTTACTTTTATATTTTCTTATAATTATGCATATTATTATTTTATTTTGCTTCCAGGGCATTGCAAATTCGTCACACCACAACGTGCTGTTTTGTCGTGCTTTATTATATTCGTGGGCAATTTTTAATTTTTTCTCTTTACCACACTCGTGTTCAACGTTTGCTGTTATCCCCCCGTTTTTATTTGCCTTGGGTATCTCCAACTGCTTTTTGTTCGCTGGTCCCTGGCGTATCCCTAGTGATGTTGGTGTTCGTGTGTGTGTGTGTGTGTGCAATTTTATAACTAGCATATTAAGCCAGCGATTTCAATGTGTAAAGCTGGTGAATATGCTGCAGCACATGCTGCAATAAAATAAATCAACTACGCAGTGAACGACTAAACGATGCTCTGGAAAATTATACTTTTTGTTAAATGAAGCAGATGTTGAACATTTAATGATGACAAGTAAAAGTTGGGAACATATTACAACATTTTCGATGTGCTCGATGGGAACGAAAGCATTTCAAAATTAGTCCTACGATATAGTTTAAGATAAATTACTTAACGTAAACACTTTTATGAAAGTAAAAAAACTATCCTTTTTATTGACTTTCTAGCTGTTAAAACAATCAATTATTGAAACTATCGAAAGAAGCGAATTATCGATTACAATAACAATCGACTGTTTTTACGCTAAGCTAACGGCTTTATCGGTCTTTTATCAATAATAGTAAGCACACCATTACCGATAAACATAAACATAATTTGAAAATCTATACAAACTATTTGGTTAATGTTCTTAAAAAGGAACTGGATCAGTTCGTAGCAAATACCATTTGCCTCACTTGACTGTGGGGTATTTAAAATATATAAATCGTTGAAGTGTAATGCAGGCGTACTTGTTCTATTTTATTTTTCATTCTACTCGTTTTTATGGTCGTTGCTGTGGCTTGCGTTTATTTTGGTTGGAGAGCAAAAATCAATTGCGCTACTTTTTATTTCGCAGCAATTTAAAATGTAAAATGTAAAATGTAAAATGTTTTAAATGAAAGCGGCAAACATTTTGCATATTTTGATGGCCTCAATTTTATTTATTTTGTTGTTTTGCTTGGAATGCGTCAAGGTCGGGGAAAGGCAGGCCGGGCGGGGGTAAGACTGGCTGGTGAATAACTGCTGACTGGGTCGTTCTCAGCACATAATCGACATGTCCATCAAATTTATGTGGCAGCAGTTGTAAGCAGCAGACATGGCCATAAAATGGCTTACCAACTAGGAAACTAACTGTAAGTGGGCCTCGACAGCGACGACATCCCGACGACCCGACGTTCCGACGTCCGAGGCCCCCGGGGCCATAACATTTAAAGTCAAATTACGGCAAATGGTCGCAAAGTGTGTGATTTAAATGCACTTGGGCGACACTTTAAGACGCTCAATTGCTCGCTTTATTGTGCGGCCATAAAAAAGGCAATGCCTGCCAGCATACACCAGCCAAGGAGCGGCCAGGGGAGAGGTGGCTTCAGTGGTGGCGGTGGGGATTTGACTGTGCTGTGCCACCGAAAAGCCGAGCAATTGTCGCCTGAGTCACGTTTGTCACATAAACTCAACGCTCGGCTGCTGGCGGTCAACGGGACAAGTGAAAAACTATTATTATTTGGCACCACCCAACTGCCCAACTGCCCAACCACTCACCCACTCACCCACTCAACCACTCACCCACTCAGTCAACTACTTGGCGCTCAAGTGAGTGCTTTGGCCCTCATTCTCTCAGTGTTCGTAAATCCATCAGCTTTATGTTTTTTTGTTAAAATTTTATGGCCGCGCCTTGAAATTTTTAATGGGGTCAGGGGTATGTGAGAAAGGGGTAGGGGTGGTAGGGAGAATGTTGGAATGGGGTTTGCTGACAACGCTGCAATTTTAGAAACTTGGAATGAACTGCGCTGCCGCCTCAGCACAAAACGTAATTTGATGTTTTCGCTGTCGCAAAGGATTATAATGAAAATCGTGAAAATCAGATTGATCCGAACGGAGTTACATTAAATTATACATTAAAATTATGTTAAGTCAGCCTTATTTTGTGATTGATTTTTCAAATGTTTTTAAGTTTTTTATATTCTGAAATTCGAATTTTGTTTAAGCAACAGGTTTATATTGTCAATTATTTGTAGTTATCTTAGTTTATTAGTTTATTTATAAATAGCTATAAAAAACTTATTAAATAAAGTTAGCTGAAACTGCTAAAGCTAATATTCTTGATACTTTCTAAGTCATTAGGACTTGGTAAGCTCAATTTCTAAGGTAAAAGGGAAAAATGTGTCAATGTTATAAACTTTTACTACCGAAAAAAATATAATGTTTAACGAGATTCTTTAAGCCTAGTTCTGATTTTAGCTAAAGTTTTGCTGACTTCTGGCACTTATTTCTATCCCCTATATCATTTAGTTGTAACAAGGTTTTTTATATAATAAAAATCTACATCTCCCACCTAGAGTCAGCATACTGAGAACGTAATTGTTTTAAATCATTATATTTATAAAGCTTTACTATTTTAAAACGCTACTGAATTACAAGTTTAAGCTATTTAAATTTTGGGTTTTCTGTTTCTTTCGGTCTTTCGACCCCAACCACAAAGCCGACACACAGCTGTATTTTAAGAGATCTACGTCTGAGGTTTCATGAACAGCAGTACCTCAAGTATTTTGTTTTTACATGGATAAAGAAGAGAAAAAGGGGGCTTGGGTCGGGGCCTGGTGTAAAACGAGAGTGAAATTTGCTTACACTTGTCGGGTAATTGCTGCCAAGTGGCAATAGCAAAGTGGTTGACTGAAGCCTGGTAGCTGGGTAGCTGGCAACTGGGATTCCATTGCTGTCTGTCAGCCAGCTCGAGCAATCTGCACGGCTGTGGTCGAGAGCCGAGGCAAGGCTACACTGGAGCCTGGAGACGCAACCGCATTCATTTGCCAAATTAATGGCATTTCATTTGGGCGCTTCATTCATGCAAGGATGTCGTCATCGTCGCAGTTCTCCACTCCTCGAGTCCTCCACTCGAGCGTCGGGATGTCTGCGTGCGCCCGCTAAATTTACGTGTCTGGTGGCCGCTCGAGGCGGGCGGCAATTTGCATGCAAGTGGAGGCTGCTGTGGGCGTTGACGGCCACGCCTCTACGCTGCTTGGCCCGAATGCCAGCTGGCGCCGCGCCATGGCACTCCAGCAGTAGCCTAGCACCGACTTCAGCTCCAGCGATTTGAGCTTGTCGCGTACGCTTCGGTTTTTGATACCCTGTCCACATTTGAAAAAGGGTCAAATATGTGTTGAAGATATTCTGTGTAAGAGACAGATGTATCCTAGTCAAGCGTATATATATTCTTGTTCAGAGATATCAATTTAGCTTTGTTTTTGAGAGGTATAGACTGAAGTTGCTTAAGAATTCTTTTCTGCTTTGATCTTTATGTGTGTTACGTAGCAGGGTACAGGGTGTCTCTTGGTCGTGCAGTCTCGACTGGAGCGCTCTTGTGACTTACGGGTGCGGCGGATAAAGAGGATCGGGTTACATTTCCAGGCGAGCGACTTGGCTGCCAGTTGTTTGTCAACGGCGACGATTATTCAAAAGTGCAACATGCAAATTTATTTGGTGCATAAAATGTTATGAGCTCGCATGAAAATGTCTGACAACAATTGTAAATGGCAGCCCAAGTCGTTGCCAAGCATTTGGCGAACCGTTTTATACCCAGCCGTTGGAGGGGGGTGGGAGGCAATAGTTATAGAGTGTATAGAGTGCTTTTTGGGTCATCAGCAGCTGCAAAGACAGGCAGCCGAGAGTCTAAGTTGGAGTTAAAACAATCTATAAATGCAGTTGTTTTAAGGCGGGAAAAACCCACAAGTATTTCAGCTGAAGAACTCTCAGTAGCAGTTGCAGCTGCAGTTAAAATAAAAGCAGACATAATAGAACAGTTAAGACAGCGGACGGCCCTAACTGCAGCCAGTAGACAGCAGTTAGCAGTAAAAGTGGCAGTAAAGTCAAGTAAGCGTGAACATTCGACAGTAAAGGGAAAATATGAACAATAACAGCAGCAGTTAAGCGTTAACAGTCAACAGTAAAAGCACTTTAGTGTGGTTTACAGTGCCGGGCAGTAACAGTGCCAGCTAAAAGTTAACAGTGCCACAGTACTTGGGCTTTTAAGTGGCAGCGCAATCAACTTAAAAATTTAAAACTTACTGAAATTTATCATTTACAATATATTTGGTATTTTTTACTATAATTTCTAACTATTGATTTAATTATGGAAATTTGTTAGAAATTATTGGTGATTCGCTTTGTAATATGTAATAATGAAGGCAAGTTTAAATGAAACAATACAATAATAAAATAACAATAACAAATAGTACGTTTACAGGGTTAGATTGAGTATATTGGAGTTGAGAAATCCGTTTACCTCTGCAGCCAACGTTTAAAAAGATTCTTTGCCCACAAAATATATGCCCAAATTTAAGGAGCTTGAATTTTTTTGTTTTAAATTAATTCAACAAAAATTAAAATAAGTTTTTCTTTTATTATTTTTTCATTAGCATATTTATAAGGCTTTTTAAATGTGAACTGAAAATACCTTCCAGGCTTACTAAGATTTATACCGCCACCTACCGCAATTGAGTCAGATTATGGTGCATAATTTAAAATGCAACTTATATGAAATATGCAGATCTATTTTGGATCAAGATAAAGCCTTTCCGGGTTTCTGGGTTAATTGCATGTTGTACATCAAACCGCCTTTTAATGATTGTATTTGTCACAGTTATTTTTAAATGGAAGCCGGCGCGGCTGCTGGACGGTGGTCAGTGGGTGAAAATCAGAAAAGCCACCGGTGATTTGCACTTTTCCAGCTCATTAAAACCAAATAATTTGTTAAATATTTACGATGCTGTTAAATCTGGCGCCATCTAGCGGCCGTTGTCGGCTTCATTTACCTAATAAAATTACTGTCAATTAACGCTTGGCTAAAAAGGTAAGGCCACCCCACTCAAGTGCCACCACCGCCACCAACACGTGCCACATTTATTTGGATTATTATTTATTTTGGGGCTCAGGGCGAGGCCAAGAACATGGACACGCCCATGGACACGGATACGGTAATGGAGACCCGCGCGCAACCTGGCCAAAAGCGTTGCCAATAAATTATGTAAACGGCTTAAGCCGCCGGACATTTTAAAATGTTGCCGCATAAATCAGAGGCGTGACTTCATTTTTCGCATTATGCGAGTGCATTAGGCAGCGCAATTAGATTTTGCTAAATTTGTTAATTGGCTTTTGCCCCTGCCGCCAGTTGACCCTGCTGCCCCCCCCCCCCCCCGCGCATCAATCAAGCCAAGTGCTGCAGTATTTCTGTCATATTGTTTAATTACCCGATTCCTGGGCAATGCATCAACATCATAAATTTGCGTGCCTCCGCACATGTGCCGCAGCGCACTTGGTCTTGTGCTCGGAGCTGGAGCTGGAGCTGGAGCTGGTGCTGGTGCTGGGACCCGGAACTGGTTGCTGGCCATCGCGTGCGAGTCGGGCTGACGGTTGACGTTGTGGCCATAAATGAAATCTGCTGCCACTTTGTCGCCCATTGTTTAATAATGAAATTAAATCGCCTCGTGCACCCCGTTGAACCTCCGGTGGCGCCTCCGGTGATGCCCCGACCTTTGGCCGCTCAGTTGTCAACGCGCTTGTTGACTTTTGACAAATGGCCCGGCCCAACACCACTGGCGCCTTCTTCAGCTGCTTTTGGCTTTGATTTACTGCGCCGACAATGCAATGGGCCACATTTTGCTTTCATCTACTATATATATATATACATTACGAGTACTTTACCCAGCTTATTGTTTGCTCAAATAGAAATGGGCAACAATCCAAAAAAACGAAAATAATTTACGAAAATGAAATACAACAACAAAACGATAACGTAAACTAAATTTAAGTCCCAGTTAGCGGCTCGAAATGTCAGGCAATCGTTCAACTTCATCCACGAGCAGCTCACAAAAACATATCTCAGACTAAGCTGGCAAATGCGGCGTATACGTGCTATAGCAGTTTTTAATGTTTGTAGATTTTAAATTAATTTGAGTATGTTCTTCATACACTCCTGGAAAAAGTAACTTGATTTTTCAAGTCTATGGGAAATGTTTTACATTTTGGGTTGATAAGAATTTAAAAATTTTGGAATATTTTTGTCCAAGTCCAATTTTTTTAAAATTTATATTTGATTAATTTTAGTTTAACTTTTATTCTTTATATTAATATGACATTATACAACAATTTATTGAAATCTTAACACAACTTTTTATATTTACAAAATCTAAATAATATTTTGAATTTGATTATTCTCAAAAATTCAGTTTCTAAATTTTGAAAACCTAATTTTTGTACCCAAAGCATTTGCGTGGTTTGTTGATTTGCCAGCTAATTGCATAGTTGCATTTTGTGCAGGACAAATCGGAGAGTTATTTGTGTTTAATTTAATGTGTAAATTGCAGGATGTCAAATGGCCGCAGGACCGAAAGTGCCGCAGGCCGCAGGAATATTCAGTGGCTGTTGTTGTTTTAAGTGCTTTAAGTGGTGCTGTTGTTGTTGCTGTGCCCGTTATGGTTGTTGTTGTTGTCGTGACATAAAATAACAATTACGCAATTAATTTCAGCATTTCAATAATATTTAATGAAGCGCAAACAAAATGAAATGACAACAGGACTGTGCTACAGCAGGCGACAGGCACATGAAAAATAATTACAAATAGCACACAAAATGTGGCAAAAGCAAATTCGTATTATTACCATCAAAATGGTTGAGCCCATCAAATAACCATGAAAAACTAGCAAAACTAATCGAACACAATGGACATGGCAAAAGGATTTCAACTGCTCCTGTTGCTGCTTCTTCTTCTCGCGTGGGTCACCATAAATCTCATCCACTTAATAGACGACTCCATAATTTAACAGATAAACAAACAAACGAGCCGGCGATTGCATGCGACCATGAGAGGAGCGCTGGAGAGAATAACTAAACCCAAAAAAAGAGTGCCCGTCGAGTGTTTCCGACTGGAAAATACCCTCTGTCACAATCACTTATACACAAAAAAAACTTACAAAACCTTTATGCTGCTATCCTCCTATGGAAAACTATTTCTTACTCATTTCCGAACTTTTTTTTTAATTTTAGAAATGCATATTTATATTTTTAAACAATTGTGTTTATTTCTTCTTATTATAAAAATACATTAAACAAGATCTGAAGGGGTACAATTTTGTGCCAAAAATATTGACATGTAAAGCTCTCGGATCCAAAATTTAAAAACCGATTTTTTTCATGGGTATGATCCATGCCATACCCTTTAGATTCTTAAGATTTATTCTGTATTTTCGGTTGTTATTACACTGTGAACGAGATTGTGCTATCGGTTACATCCGTCTGCTGAATATGATAAAGCTTTCGATCGAATTGAATTGTGTATATACACCTCAAACAAAGCTCTGCAACGTAAAATGCAAAAATTTCTTTTTTAATTTTCTGTTGAGCAGAGTATACGAAATAAAAAGTAAAATTAGTATAAGTATCCAGCTTTCGGAAACCAAATTATATTTTCGGAGAAGGCTTCTTTTGCCTAAAACAAACATTTACACAACTGAAATACGCCCCTATGTTTTACACATTTTCAATGGTACAGGGTATACACAGAGAGAACTGAGAAAACACACTGTTCAACACTGGCCACAAGTTGGTAACCGGGCTACTGAACGAGCCGAAAGCAAAAGCTAATTGCCAAATACTAAATTACCCATTCAGCAGTAAAAACATTCCAAGAGCCTCACAACGTGCCAAGCTGTAAAGCAAACAGCACCACAAGTTAGCCAGCAGGACAACACTTAGCCAGGAGGAGTGAGAGAGAGAGAGAGAGAGAGGAGAGAGGGAAACGGGAGACGTTGAAAGGTCCCCCTCTTCCACTACAGATTTTGGTGTAAAGCGTCCTGGACAAATATATATATATCTCGAATTTTGCTGTCAATGCGAAAAAATCGGGAATGCCGATGCCAACAAACGACCCAGGGCTGTATTCGAGGGGGTGGTGGGGGGCTACCATGTTGTTGATAGGAAAAACGGATGGGCAGCAAGTAGCTATATAAAATGTGTGAAACGATTCTAAGCACTGTGTGAATGCCAGTGACGGGGCGGAAAGTGAATTCGCTGGCCACGAGGGGCGCCAATGGAAAAGCCAATAGCAAAAAAATCTGAGCGAAATTTAGTAATTTATTTGGAACTGGGTGAGTGGGCGATACAAACATAAAAGGAAAACTAAACATATTTTAAAATTTACTTGGGCCTCCAAAAATAATAGAATTACATTTGAGTAACAACTTCAGTGAAGAAAGGAAGGTCAAGAGAGGGGTTGGCTTTAAATGCCAACAAGTTGAAAATCGAAACGAGGAATAATCGGTTAAGAATAGCTTTTCAGAGAGTATTTAATCATCGGCTGCCCGAAGGTAATTTCTCATATTCGGAATTTTATTTTTATATTTTTTAGTAATTGCGCCTAATAATTTAAAGTTCAAATTGCATTTATTAAATTATAATTCCGTCTAGCATTTTAATTAGGCAATAATTGTGTATAATTCAAATTCTGTTTTCTTTTGTCTACGCTCTTACCAATTTCTCCCAAAACTCGAAAAACTTGAGGCGGTTATCAACATTTTTTGGCTTCACTTAAAGACTCGATAAAAGTTTGCAAGGGAAATTTGCCAACAAAATTTGCTGCTATTAGAATAAATAGGTCTCTTATTTATAAGAAGCCGAGTTCTCTGCAGTCGGACACTTTATTTTATATAAGTATTTTTCTTCAACAACAATTTACCTGTAGGCCCATTTCGATCATCTCAACAGCAAGGGCAAAGTGTGCTTCGGACGTTGCTTACACGGAAAGCTGAGGAAAACGGGGGGAAAATGGATAGAAATTGAAAAAATGGTTGCAAGTGTAGTTTGAACGAAACATCATAAGCAATGGCAACGGCTGCCATTACGGTCATTTCCTTGTGGCGGGGCTGGGGCAGGTTCTGGGATAGTGAGTGTGTGACTGTTGTGTGTGTGTGTGTGACTGTTGTGTGTAGCTTCTTTTTCAGCTGCCATTGCCTGAACGGCTCGACGCTTCCGTTTGTCAACGAGTTACGGAAATGATGATAAAAAATGGCTGCCACAGCTGCAGCTGCTGTTATGTGTATTGGCGTGTGTGTATGTGTGGGCCCGAGAGTGTCTCATGTGTGTGTGTGAGTTTGACTTAGTAGCTGCCGCTGGAGGCGAGCTGAAATTTCATTGCACTCAGCTGCAGCGACTACTTAGCACAAGTGCCCCCAAAGGCAAGAACGAGCACAGCTCCGAGGGGGCGCGAGGCGAAGAAGGGGCGTGGAGGGACCAGCTGGTGTGGGAATGCACAGCAGATGGAGAAGTCACAGACCAAGACAGCTGCTCATTTCCGCACGGCCCCTGGCTGGCAATGACATGGCAGGAACTGCTTGGGGAGCCCGGACGGGGGCGGGGTGTGCGATACATAACGGCAGGCAGGGCGGCGTTGGGAGTGTTGCTGCTGCATAATAAGCAACTAAGACAGCTTAGAAGTTGTGGCCAAGTCGCCCAACTGTTTGCTAGCTTTGGGTTTTGCCAGCCGTGACAGGCACTTTCAAATGCAGCAGCCCCCTGCCGGCGCAGACCACGCCCTCAAGTCGTATGACGACTGCCACAATAAATGTAAAGTGCTGCCAAGTGTTGGCACACACACACACGAAGACACACATGCATAGATTATTACCTGCCACTTGCCACTTGGCACCTGCTTTTTCCTTCTCTTTCTCCTACAACTTTGCACGAGTTTTTCACGATTTTCACCCATAGCCCAAACCCTCAAATTTTTTTTATTTCTCCTTTCGACCAGCCCGAAAGCTGCCAACACATGTTGAAAAGTTTTCGCTTCGTTTTTGTGACATGAAAATGCTTTGAATCCATTCAACGAGACGAGCAGCTCGAGACGCCTGCAAGCCGAGGGGATAGGGTTGTAAGTGGTAGTGGGTTGGGGTGGGGGGGCGGGGGAATGGAGGTGTTGGCTGCCTGTTGGTATGTTGAGAAAATTAAATTTGGCAGCCGGCTGCCATTTTGTTGTACAACTCGACTAATTGACATGTGTTGCATGTTTTGCATGTGCGGCTGGCGCTGTGCGGCACGAGGCGCCAAATAATTCAACTCAATCAAAGAGTAAAAATTCGCCAACTATTGAAATTCGTGTCTTTCAACACTTAAGGCATTTACAGCACTCACAGCTTGCAACATTATTCAGCGGCCAACACTTGGCTGTCTTCTTGCCACTCGGCTGCTGAGGCATTTGCCACTCAGTGCGCCAACCACATGTCGAAAATCTAGCAGAGATTTGGCTTTGAATGCCATGTTAATTACAGACAGGCCCGTGGAGCAGCTCCAATTGTGTGTGGGGAGGCGGGGGGCGGGGCAGGATCGGGAGCGGTGGCAGTCGGAGCTGTTGCTGAAGTGGATGCAGTAAGCTTTCAGCATGAGGCTAATGCGACTGCTGTACACTGCGGTAAAATTCGTGTATAAATGGAATCTATTTCTTGAATCAATACACATTATTGTTTAATAAAATATTTAATATTAAATATTTAAATATTTATTTAAAATATTTAGTATTCAAAAGAGTTTAAATAAATTGCAGCTTTGTTTGTGAACATAGTATAAAAGATATACTTAGGGCGCCGAATCCAAGTTCGAAGCAAAACCTTGGTTCATAAATCAAACCCAGAGGTGAGCCTGACCCTGAACCTGATTTTATATTTACTCTCTTTTATTTCTTCGAGTGCAGCGTGGCAACACTCAGTGGCCAATGTTGCTTCGCATGCCCATTCACACCATGCCAGAGTCCCGGCCACCTTATACCTAGCTCCTTTTTACCATTTTCCATTCAGTGAGCAGCAGTCCACAGCAGAACAGAGCCACTCGCAATAATGTTTATACGCTTTAAGCCCACTACAAGGATGCTTCTTCGTAAAGCTCCACTGAGCTGCTGCTCGAATCAACAGTTATTAAAAGACGTAGATGTAGATGTCTGCACACAATATGTGGGTTCAACTTCCAAGCAATAGTTGTTTGCTGGTTAATGTTGAAATCTCAGATTAAATATGTAATTATAAAATAGCTTTCTACTTATGTTGATTGGTAGCTCGACAGCGGAAGCCACGTTTATCCCTGAATTGTAAATAAATAAATCTCTTCATGAGAAATCTGACATTCACTTTGACTTTAATGTTAAATGTCGGATAACGTATAGCAATAAAGATCGGACGGAGAGGTAACTACAATTTAAGAATAAATATTTCATTTTTGGCAAAATCATGTTGTTTTTTTAAGCAAGTATTTAAAAAAAATAACGCTAAAATTCAAATATACTGTCAAGTAGCAAGACAATGTTTATTTATGCATATCTTTTATTCAGATCTCATTTAAGGTTTGTAATTTTTGTATATATATATGTTCAGTCAAGATAAGGTTTTTTGAAACAAGATTATCCAACATAATAATTACAAGCACTTATAATGAAATATTTTTAGGTAGAACATTGGAAATTTTCATCTAAGTCACATATTTCACGGATTTCGCTTTATTAAATTTATTAATTTCAAATGGGGATGGGTGAAAAAATAGTTCTGTCTTCAGTGTGATACTCCATCGCTAACAGTAGTATATATCTATATATCACTTTTCATGCCCACGCAACCTTTGCCTAGCTACAATAACACTTAATAACACATAAACCAGTCGCACACTTTTAGCCATATCCCCGTTAATAACAGCTCTATGGTTCTATAATAATTATGTCATAACCGAGCACTTGGCCAACGCCATAAAATTATTTGCTTGAATTTGAGCTCAGTTCACCTGAGTCGCTCAATCCTTAAAGCGCACAAAATTTCCATTTTATTTATGGGCCAAGCTTGACTTAATGATCCCCGCCCACCAAAAGGGCTCAGTTACAGTCCCTCCCTCTAGCACCCACGACCCTCCAGCGCACTTCCCGGCTCGCTAGGATAGTGCGGACCAAAGACAAAGCGAATTGTTAAGTCAAAGGCGTTGAGGGCACTTTATGAGCTGGTTGGCTTTCTGGGTGACTGTCTGGCTGGTTGGTTGCTTGGCTGGTTGGCTGGCTGGTCAGCCCGGGCAATCACTGTGCAAATCCCGGCCATTGAAATCAATAAAAGTTAACGGTCTGTGCCGTTGCGAGTCGTTCAGCCAGGAGCCCGGAGTCGGCAGCCAGAGCACGATTGATGTGCCATAAAAGTCGCAATTGAAGCGCACGCCCGCAGCGCCCAATCGCCTGACCAGAGACAAGCCTCCAGACGAGACGCAGGCATCAATGCTGGAGCTGGGCGAACGAGTGCGGGAGTGGGGGCAGGAATGGGGGCCTGGTGGGGTTGCAAAGTGCGGAAGTGCGTCATCATAAAAGCTTTCACGGTTGCCGCTTATTGTGGCGCATAATTTATCATTTAACTGCTTAATAGTTCCGTTATATTGAAAATTGTACAAAAAGGTCAATAAATTGTGCAGCCAACTAATGGCACAGACGAGCCACACTCACACACACACACACTGTGTCCACCCCTCCCCCTCCCGCCTCCTGCCACACCGCAGCCACCGAGCCTTAAGCGCTGTCTGGCGTTGTTTGCCTTGGCTGCGGCGCCTCGTTCGTCACAGTTTTGACTAATGGCCAGAAGCAGGAGCAGCAGCAGGAGCAGCAGCAGGAGCAGCAGCAGGAGCCGAACATGCTCGTCTCCTCGGACAGGGCGTGACAAATTCACCTGCCAAACGTACGTCGCAACGCATCTCGTTTGGCTGGCCGTCAATATTTATGATTTTGACACTAGATGATGGGCACGGCTGGACTCTGGCCTGTAAGCAGGAGCAGGATTTGCCTTGGCATTGATTTTTTATACCCTCTATCCACACTGATTGCTGGCATTGCCAAACTATATAACAGACGGAAGGAGATATTTCCGACCACAACTATACATATATATTTTTGATAGTCAGGCAGGTTTCCGCCCTTCTATCTTGTTTGTCTTCTTGTCTTCTTATCTATTTTCTCGATTTTCTCACAAGCCATAAATATCGACTATGACCCAAGCTTCTTTTTTGACAGATTATTGATATAATACGGCCAAGATGAAGGCTAATTTCCTATTTGGATATTTTCCCAAATTTATTTAAAATGCAATTTATATACTGAGTCGAGAAAAAAGATTAGAATTAGAATTTTATTATAGTCGCACTATAAACACAGATGTCACTCAAGCATTACATTATCATATGCATTATATATCCATTCAATTAGAAATGTGTATTTTAGAGCTAAGTACAGAGTATCTTCTCATCAAGTACTCTCTTGTATGACTTTGTTTTACTCTGGCTTTGCACCTCAAAGCGAGAGATCCTTTCATTCCTGGCCTTTCTCCAAAATGATATGTTGTGTAATCTATGGACATGCGACAAGTCAATTTTTTTTCGACTGTTGTGCTGTGTGTGTGCTTTGCCTTGTTGTGTATTGTGTGTGTGTGTGTGTGACTGCTTCAAGTTTGTTATTATGGCAGTTGACGAAATTTATGAACTACACATCCGTTTTGCCGCTTTTCTGTTTACTTGGCTGCAGCTTCCGGCCTCTGGCTTGGCAGTCGACATCGAAATCGACGTCGTCACGGCCACATTTTGAGGTTTGGCTGCACGTGCTCCAAATGCCAAAGCGAACTCAGGGCGGCGGCCTGTTGACACCTGCCCTGTAACGGTTGACTACACTAGCGTTTAGTTTATTGTTCTCCATGTGCCTCCTTAACCCTTGGATGACAGGAAAAGTAAGAAAATTCCCTCTATGATCAGTGTTAATATAAATATATATTAAAAATTAAATTATTAAAACAGAAAATAAAAACAACAACATAATTTGATTGAGGCTTAAAAGTGTATGCTTAAAGTTGTTGTTGATTATTCAGATAAAAAACCCTCGCTTATAATTTTAATCGACTTTCGAGAGACATGAAATACATATTTTTTCTTATCAATATCGATGGTAATAAAAATGTATTTGTTAAAGTTACATAAATGTATATTTTTATTTTATTTGCAGGCGAAGTTAAATTTCTACAACTTCTATAATTGCTGATTTACATATTCATAGGGTCAGCAAAGCTAATTTGATGTGATATATCTGATTAAAATCAATAAATATGAATTTATTTCTGTCTTTACCAAACTTAGGCCATTATTAAAAGCCGAAAACAAACGTAATTTATATAGCATATTTAAGGGGGTCAGAGCAGACCCCAGCTGATGGCAAAGGGTTTAAAAGGCGTTTCAGTCGGCAGCTTTCTGGCTAGTTGGCCAAATCACTGCACAGTGAGATACAATGAACTTGAGCCCGCCGTCATGGCAACAATTTGTTATACAAAAGGCGAAACGGCCTCAAGGACGCATTCCCTCTTGTGGAGAAGAAGCAGAAGAAGTAGAGAAAGCGTGTGATGTCCCGTCGGTTGGTTTTTTTTTTTTTGCAGTGTGTACGTGTGTCTGTGTGCGCCCATTTGATTGCAAAGATTTACGACATAACAATTTATGGAATGACGAAATGATTTCCTGTGTTTTTACGAGATGCGACGGGAATGGCGATGCCAACGGAAAAGCCTAAGCCAAAGCCAGAGACGGAGGCGGAGGCGGAGCACGGAGACGGAGCGTGGATCGCCCACGCACGCGCTGCCCATTGCCAACACGCCTTTGCAATATCATTTCAATCAATTTCAAGTCAAGGATTTTTCGTGGCCATCCCTCCAACACCTCTTTTTTCGGTGGTGGGACCACCAGCCGTTGGCATTGGCGTTCGCGCTGGAATAAAATTAAAACGTCAGCATGTGTGCCAGTTCGTATGTGTGTGTGTGTGTGTGTGTTGGTGTGCGTGCTGTTGAGTTGCCATGCAGCGATATATAATGATATACACGCCACGTACATGCATCATCCCAGGGCCGTGACTAGAGTCCAGCCGTAGCGCCGTGCAAGCCGTCGCCAGCGGAAGTTCAATCGAATTTCAACGGAAATTGCCGACATTTCATGAGGTGTGAAATGATTTTATTACATCATTACGTGCAGAGGCGTCAAAAAAAAAAACAACAGCAAAAAAACATAAACACACACACAACCTTGCAGCTCCCCAGTTACGCCCGCCGGTTACCTACCTCCCACCTCCCCCTGCCAGCTGGCACCGCGCTCAAAATCACAGTGGCCACTGCTGCCACTGCTGCAGACCTTGCAGTGCCCGTTGCATGTCGACATTTAATTATGGCCACGTAACTGTCCGCCAAGTGCCCCACGAGGGGGCGCATCGAGGGTCCGCAAATGCCGTGTGATGCAAAATACAGTGGATACTGACTAGAAGCGACACTGGCTGGTGAAGACACCACAAAAGGGTACTTTCCTTGAAGTATATCCTTCCAAAGAAGAGAGAATGATTCGTAATTAAAGTGTGTCACAACAATGATAATATAAATATTTATATCAACCACATTTTAAACAAAACCATTTGTTGCTTAAGTTTGAAATTGTAATATTATTAAGGCCAAATTTTGTTTACTTACTCTTGAGAAAATTAAAAAAAATTGGAAAATATTTAACATCAATACTTAATAAAAACTGAATGTTCTACATAAACACAATTTTGTATACTAAATAAACAACAAATATATATATTAACTCAAAGAAATTAAATATCGAATATTTACCAATAAAAGCGATAAATATCGTACAAATATATTAATATATTATACATTTGTACTAAAATATATGAAATATATAAATAGTACTTAAATGAAAAACAAACAAAAAAATGAGTATCGAATTTAAAATTCTTGTTATATCCGTAACCGGGTGTAAATTGTGTATTAGATATGTAATACGTTTCATTCCTGTCTCTATTGATATAACGTTCAATAATAAAGATATGAATGAACAGAACACAGCCTATGAATAAATAGACAATTCGAAATATTTCGATTGTCTCAAATATTTTCATTGTGATGTTAAAACAGCAATGCACAGTGCAAAATCCACAAATGTTGGTGTATTGCATGTTGACCCCAGGTTTATTATTTTGCTTTCGAATGTTATTTTAAATTCTCCTGTCGATTGGTTTTCCCATAATTTAAACGATTGCACGGATACAAGGTAAAATTTGAGAGTAATCGCCTTATAAATATGGGTTGGTTACTGATTGGGTTATTTTCAGTTTCGCAACTTAAAACTAACTTAGAGGTATTTAGCATTTCAAACCTGAATTTTATATTTAACATCAACGAAGTCAGGGTTCGAACCTTGATTGATAAGTATGATACATATAAATATTAATAATTTGCATTAGGTATTTATTTTAATTTACTTTAAGTAAATTGTACATTTTTAAATATTTAACAAAAAAGAAAACATTTGATAAATTCGAATATTCGATTTCCGGATTCGAACTCTTGAGAAACAGCTGTTGGCCTTATGCTTGTTAAATTTTATTTTCTATTTCTAGCACCCAATTCCAATAACAATTACTTTGTTTAAACTTACGTTTATATAAGTATGATTCTTGGCCTTAAGCCTGTTGTTCCAAGGCAAGTTTTACTGTTTGATTGCAGTTGCTAATGGCCAGCAGCGTTGGTTGCTTTTCTTGTTGTTGTTCTTTTTTGGTACACTCAATCAAGTTGATTGGTTGCAGCCAAATCAGACGAGGTTCGCGCGAACTCTTCGCCTGTCTCTCCGCCTGCCCGCCTGCCACTTACCGTTACCGCTCAGCGGGCCTAGTGAAACTCATTGCTCAACAGCTGACATTAATTTGGAGTGTGTGTGTGAGTGTGTGCGAGTGTGTGTGTGTGTTGTTGTTGCTGCTGCTGTTGACTGGCAACCGCAGACACTTTTGCAATTAGAGCGTAATTATTTAATAAACCAAATATGCTGAATTTGTGAGAGAGCAAGCCTGCATGTGAGTGTAATAGGTGTGTGCGAGGTGTGTGGGCTGTGTGTGTGCGCCCTGTCGAAAAGTCAACGAAATGAATGTACGAGATGGCAATAAGCATTTAGAAATTATTGAACAGCCATCGAATGAAACTAAATGACAAAGCACCTGCCAGGCAAAATGGATGTGCGTGTGTGTGTGTGTGCGTGCGTGTGTGTGTGTGTGCGTGTGTGCGTGTGTGTATGCTTCTAAGTGCGCTGCTGTCTGTTAATGCCTGCTTGCATTGGGCTAGTTAGTGCGCATCGCGTTGTTTGCCTCATTAAATTCTGCAAATGTTTAGCTGCCAAATGGCGTCAAATATCCAGAATATCAGAATATTGAGAATGTTAATGAGCATAACAATGAATGTAAAGAGCCTTGTCCTAGAAACTGAAGTGACATGTTGAATACAAAATGAACAAAGACATAGTAAATAGTATATAGATACAGTATGGGCTCAATTTCATAGTTGAGCTCAAACTGTGCTGGTCTACAGCAAATTAAATATTTGTCGATAGTTTATTGCAGCTAATTAATTATATACAGACAACCTGTTCACAATTTGGTGTTTTATACAATGTTGCTGTTGGTTTAATTAACCAACGTTTTACCTGTACACAATCTACTGAAATAGGTCACTAAATAAACCACTTGCAATAGAAATTATAATAATTACCCTGCAATTGAATGCTAACAGCTGTAATAAAATCTAGTATTTTAAGCGCAGCGTTCTAAAACGGTACTTAAAAATGTATAAAATTTTACATTTTGAGCTTTATTTGTGGATTTGGCCGATTGAAGCCAATAAACAGTTAAACTACAATTTTGGCTTAACTGTAATATGATTATTTATGACTGCTAACAGGAGAAAAAACATCAGACCGTTTTGTAGTATACTTTTTGCCGGATACTAATATTGTTTAACAACACTAATTGACATTATTGTGCAACGTTTTATAGCACTCTCAAAAATCTCGCATCGTGGTAAGAACTGGTAAGACCTATATAGATAGGGTATATAATCTTAGGTATCCCAAATTAAATAAAACGTTTTTAAGGTTAAGTAAAAATCTTCAGCGCTTAACTGACAAAATGGATAATATATTCTTAATTTGTTGTAAAATTCAGATAAGTACGAAATGGTTTCAAGAACATATTATAATTGTAAGAGATACATATATAAGAGTCTCAGCTACTGCTTGTGACTATCTGTCTATAACTTGTAAAATGGTTGAAGGTCACGAAAAGCCGTGCGTACCTGCAGGCACTTCTGGCCTGGCCCTAAGTAAGACACATGCCAGGACTCAGTTGCGCAGTCCTCGGCACACAGCTCTTCAGCTCTTTAGTTGCTTTCGACTGCTGTTCGTTGAGCTCATGTGCATAATTCAAGTTGTTGCACATGCCACAAATGACACTCCAGCGAGCGGCAAGCAGGCAACTCGTCGTGGCGACTCGTCCCGGCTCTGCTGGCCGCTGAGTGTCCTCGCAACAGGCAGGCGCAACATGAAAGCAAAAAGGCATCTGAAATTAAATTAAAACGAATTGCAAAGTGCCACACAGAACAGGGCTCGTGCAGCCCGAACTCTGCACTCTGTGTGCCTTAAAGTGCACCGAGGGGGTGGTGGGGTTGCTCGGTTGCTGGGACCACCAATCCGTATGCATTGTAATTAAGCAATCAATGACATAATTATCGCCATATGAGAATCACTCGATTTATTAACACGCCCACAGCGCTGCACGTGCGACAATTTCTGTAATTTGAAATGCACCGCAACCAACAAAGAGAGAATTGGTTGCGCAGGAGGAGAGAGAGAGATAGAGAGGGGCAGAGGGCAAAGGGCAAGCGGTCGTAGGCGCCCTGGGTCACATGAAAATTAGTCGCGACATAAAGCGGCCAGATAAATGCTAAGCATTGTTTGTGTGGGCTAAGTGACTCGGGGGAGAGGGCGTGGTTTCATAAACTCAAAAGTCATTGCTTTAACAAAAGTTAAATAGTCGTTGACCGATTTGAAACAGAAGCCCTGCGAAAGTCAATTACTTAAATGTTTTCTAAATGCAATTTGAACTTGAAAACTTTATGAAGCTTCATCGTTTAAATAAATAAGTCTATTAATTTCGAGGGGCAATAACCTTATTTCGCAGCTTATGGTTTTTCATGAAAGAATAATAGAACAATACAAATGGAATACTTAAGAAACATATTTTGCTGATTTTATGCTTACACAAGTAATTGTCTACAAAGTTTTCAAAGTTTCAATGCTCCGCATTCAAAAGGAATTTTTATTTGTGTGTAGGCTGCTAGATTTCAAAGTGCTAGAAGGCTTCTGCGTATGGTATATATACATATATATATTCTTGACTTTCAGAATTTTAAAAGTTTAATGCGTTTTGATCAGATGTATATGTAATTTTTAGTATAACACAAATAATAATATACTAATGTAATAAAATAAAATAATTATATAAATAATTAATGCATAGTTTAATAAAACCCTTTTTTTGGTTTTTATCAGATGCCAGTCTTGTTTGACATTAGTTATTAATGATTTTTACCATATTTAAAGTATATTAAAATATTTTATAGGGTCATAGTAACACCGACTTGTCTATTAGCTTCTAATATGCATATACATATCCTTCATAATTTTATTTCAATTTTATTTAACACTACATTTTACTTCTCAATTTCGTAAAAAATCGTTTAGCTCATTTTTTCCACGGAAATGTGGAAAATGTTAAATTTAACTGAAATCTTGAAAGCAAAAATGTAAACAGGAAATTTCCCTTTGAATTTCAATCTGCTTTTGACTTTGACTTTCTGCTAATTATACAAGTTCAGTTCAATTCATTGACCCCGTTCCGTAAGCAGCTGTGCTGACCCAGCTGCGATTGGTTTTTTCCTAAAGGGTTTTAACTGATAGCCAGAAAATCCTGCCCCCCACCACTGGAAAGTTGAACAGTTTCAAACCATTTTGGGTTGCCATAAAGGCGGATAATAAAAAGAAAATGAGAATCAGCCACGCGTTGCAGCTTAGAGGAAAAGAGCTAAAAAGACGAGGCATTCAATTTGATGACAATTCCGTAGATGATTTGCCGGTTGCCTCAGCGTTTCGCATGGCATTTTTAATATCGTATGACTCTGTCATTTTTTTCTGGTTTCTTCGTATCTGTTTTTTATTATTTTTTTTTTTTTGGGTTATACATCTCGTAAAAGTGGAACTGTGGCAGCTGAGCTCATCGCTCATTGCTCATCGCTCAGCTCTTTTGCTTTGATGTTGTTGTTTCCACCAGCATCAGCAGCAACAATAACAAGTTGAGCATACCAAAATGCCACCACCGCCACCCCCACACCCTTATTGCGGCAACCCCTAAGATGCATTTTCTCTCTTGCGCTATTTGCGGCTTTTTATTTTTATTTTCCCTAATCGCATAAATCGCCAAGAATGCGTAATAATCTAATCGTCATAATCGTTCTCAACGCAAATCTCCGCATGGAATACGCTTTCGCAGTCAGACTGTGGCCCTGCTGCATTTCTCCAGGGTCTCAGCTGGCGGTTGCGGCTTGCGGGTTGGGGAGCCAGCTAGAGGGTAGCAGGCCTTAGCCTACTTATGAGTTGGCTCGAGCGAAATTGAATTACGCGCTTGCAATTTTTAAATGCCTTTGATGACATTTCTCGTACTCGTATTCACATTCGTACTCGTATGTTATCTGCACTGGTTTCCGGTTTATTTATATGCGGCTTTGTGTGCAGCACCAACTGGGGCTTCGAATTGCTCAAATGTATTTTCAAGTTAATTTTGTAGTTTGCATCTATTTCGAATTGAATTGGAATAATTCAAATTTGACCGATTTAAAATAACTGGGAATGGTAAAATAAATGTAAAGTCGCTTTCGATTTGTTAAAGTGTGCAATTGAAAAGCTGCATTTATATACATATATGGAATATTTCACTACTTATACGAATTGGCAGCAATGTACGAGAAACGTAAGCTGAAGTGAAGTTAAGAATAATAAAAGCATTTTCGAATCTTTCAAATGATAGTTAATATGGATATTAGTTTAAGACAAGGAGAGAAAGAAAGAGAAGAGTGAAAGAAAATAATATATCGACAGGAGAAAGAGAGAGCGAGAAAGAGAAATAAATAAATATGAAGAGAAACAAAGCCAGAGACTGGGAGAAGGAGAGAAAAGCAAATAAAGGTAAGATACAGAAATTATGAGATAGTGTGTGAAAGAGAGAGAGATAAATAAAGAGAAAGAGAGCGAGTAAGAAATAGAAAGAGAAAATTTACTGAGAGAGAAAAAGAAATAGAGAGAGAGGCGAGGGAAAAAGCAAGAGAGAGGGAGATCGAAAGAGAGAAATTAAATTTAAATGAGATAAAGCGATGTAGAGAAATCAAAAGAGAGAAACAATCGGAAGAGCGGAGCGAAGCAGAGAGGAAGAGGTTCCCAGCACACAGTTGCGGGCAAAGTGTTTAAGGAAGTCAAGAAAACCTAAACTGAACGAAACGGAGATTGCGCGAAACATACAGGATTTATTTCAGTTTATATATATATATATATATATATATATATGGTATATCTATACGCTATTAAATTATAAACAGACTGATGCCCACGGCGTCATTTATTATTGAACACGTAAGTGTTAAGCATTTCTTAATATATTATGTCTGTAAGGCTAAAAGGCCAAGTTGTCTCCGCCAAACAGTTAAAAATAAACAATAATAAAAATAAATAAAAAAATAATTAAAATAAAAAGGAACATTAAGAACTACAGCCATTAAAGCCAATAAAGATAGTATTATATGCCATAATTGCTCTTTGTTTGAAACTGCTTGTTGTCTAGACTGTTTTATCGTTGACAATAAAAAGCGTATGCCTACAGCACTATTCAAGAATCCGAGTTTAATTCCCTCAGTGTTCTTAGATTTTAAACAAATGAATAATTTGTGATTAAGCTTAAGGGCCGATTTGTGTGTGTGTATGTGTGTGTGCCAGACAGTTGAACCGAGCGAAATATTCATTACGTGCTAAATTAGTTTGGTTGCCATTCTCCCTCCCTTTCTGGCACAATTATATCGCCATCTCTATCTGGCTTTGTTGCGAATTTAGCATTTTCGCATGGCAAACATTTCTTGAACGTTTTATAATTAATTGCAAATTTTCGATTTCGCACGCTAATTGCAATTTGGCATCGCTTTTGGGCACAAAACTTGAAACATATTATTTTGCATTGTTGTTGCCTTTGATGTTGTTGCTAACAAGCTCTAAATCCTCTCTCTCTTTTACGAGTGTGGTAGATGCCATAGATATAGCAGATACAAATGACATACCCACTATTTGATTTGTTGACTTTAGTGCTTGCAGCTAATCGAAAACATATATGCAAAAAGCGCTGCACACACACACACACACACACACACTATGGTAACAAAAGAAGTTGTGCAACGCGTTGATTTTAGCTCATAATTAACGCAAAAGTTGTGGCAAATTGGCAAACAGACAGCGGGACAAAATGATAAAATGACAAAATGAACAAGTTGCAACGACTGACAATTACCTTTGTGTGTTTTGTACATTTTGATTGTGTGTGTGTGTGTGTGTGTGCCAAATTGGCATTTTACATAGGGTAATCAGCGGGGGCGAGGGCTGTGCATTGTTTGCCTGGCGGTTATCGCGAGTTCAGCGATGTCCTGTGCGGTTTTATTATTGCAATTGAGATGAAAAATAAATATTTCAATTACCGCGCTAACGTATATGCAATATATATGTGTGTGCGAATGAGACAGACATGCTGCCCAAACTAGACATCGGCACAAGTACAAAATTCAATTATAATGCTAAAAGTAAATTGATATTTTCATTCATTGAATTCACATTATTCGCCATATTACATAATATTGTAATACAATGGTCGCAGCCACAAAAGCCCCATGAATAAAATATATACACATATGTACTTGCATGTGTACATACACTATATAATTATAAGCACCCAATAGCAACGGTAAATGCAAAAACGAACAACTACAACAACATCTCTGGCGTCTGCATTAACAATTTAAATTTATGCTTTCTGCACTTTCGCTGAGGGCAGCCGCAGCGCATTTTAATCGAATTAAGCTAATTGCCATATGAAAAGCGGCTAAAAGCAGCTAAAGCAGCCCCAAAAGCAGCCAGGAAAATGCCATTGCCATTGCCACAGTGAAAACTCATTCAAAAGTGATTGAAAACTGATTGAAATTGATATGCTAATGTTCGTAAACTCGCGTGTTTTACTTTGAGCGGTAGTTCCAGTAAACGATTTCGACTGCATTTCAACTCGTTTGCAGAGCACTAAAATGTACTAAAATATTGAAACTAATCTTGCTAATATTCCAGATATATGTTTTAACCTATTTTGAAGTATAAACATGTGAAAACTGTGTAGTCGAGTGTAATCGAAAAAATTAGTGTTCATAAGGACAGTCGAACGGAGGGACAGCAAACCCAATATACTCTTTTCACTCCGTAAACGAGCGTAACAATTTAGCTAATGTGCCTAAACATAATTTTAAGTACATTTTAATTAATTTTAATTCATCTAAACAACAACAATATTTCAAGTTTCAAAGAACTTGTTTTTATTTAAATTTCGAATTTTAAAAAGTTTATGAACTGGCCTTCAGTTTATTAAAGAGTTTTTGATTTTGATATTAACAACATTTCAAAAAGCTTTGAAGCTTTAGCAAAAATTGATTAAATAATGAAATGAGAAACCAACAATTGTATTATCAATAAAAATTCAACAATGTGTAAATTGTATTTATCATTATTCATTGGCAAAGAAAACCCTTCGAAGATGCATAACTTTTTGCTATTTAAACTTTCCCGAAAGTTACTGCTTTAATTTAGTGGTCATTAAAATAAAGCATCAGCATCTAAATGTTGGGCTAAGCGGTTGTTGAAATTGGGTCGAATTTGTTTAGTGACACATGCTCAAGGAACCCTCGACTCCAGTTGATCTGCATAGGCAGCGCTGAGCTGTGCACAAACTATGTGTGCAAAATCCAGTAAAATGTAGCTCCCGGCGCCCCTCTGGTCTCGCTCTATTGAAAGCAAATATTTTTGCAAATTACATTTAGAGGCTGAAGCCAAAGACGCGACTGGCGACTGCTTTCAGTCGGTTTCAGTTTGTCTAGTTTCAATGCGAGTTCGAAGTGGACTTTTATATGCGGAGACCCAGTTGGGCATCGCCGAGCAATTTGTTTGATTAATTTGAACAGAGGTGGCGGTGTGTCGGGGAACGGGGGGGAGGGGTGGAATGGTTCAGAGTCGACCTTCATTATGTAAATTGTATGCGAAATTTAAATAATCATCTGCAATTTAAATGCGGAGCAACACTTTCGAGCTGTGCGCTCAAAGCCTCGACAATTAATCGACGTCGACGTTGCGCCTGGAAATATGCCAAATGCTGCGCCTTATGCTCATTTTCTATTTTAGGTCTGAGATAATATCGTATTACTCCAGAGCTGGCATTAACTGCCTACGCATATTTGTTGCTCTCGTTGTGTTTGTTGTGCGTGCTGCCATAAATAATTATTCATATTTGTATAAAATACACACAGAATTTAATTAAAAATTGTTTCGCCCAGACAAATGCAGACCGAGGACCAAACACAGCCAAAGAGAAACAGACACTCAACTCGAGCAGCTGTGGAGCCTTGCCCTCTTCCATGACTATTGCTGTTGTTAGTTGTTGTCGAGTGTTGTTGTTGTTTTTGTTGTTGGTTTTGTTGTTACCCTACTGTTCTATCTCTTTGTGTATAACCCGCCCTCGATTCCTTTCTGTGGGCCCTCGTGCCCGCCCTCTGCCTTGTTCTGTGCCTGGTCCTGGTCCAGTGGCAGTCGCTATGCCACTTTTGGCTCATAATAAAATTAAAACGAAATGAAACGAAATGAAAAAGTAATAAAGTCCTTATGGAAAACGCCAGCGATGCCAGTTGAAAAAGTGAGAATGCGAGCAAGTGAGAAATCGACGACTACATCATTGTGCTCCCGCTGTCCAGGACACCAGCAAGGACCACTGCTTCATTTTGCATGCAATGCCGGGCCAGGAGAAGGGTGTCCGCGGGGGCGACCAGAATAGACCGAAAGAGCGTGTCGCTTGTTGCTAAGAACCCTTCAAAATTGTTGCGCACCCTGAAATCGTCGAGTGAGTTCTAAGGGTATATGGGTTCTGGCCTGAAAGTGCTTGTAAATATGTATCGAACAAATCGCAGATAAGAGTTTGGGCTTTTGTGGCCTTTTAAGCTAACTGTATTTTCATCCAATTCTCATTGTAGGCCCAAAATAAATCACAAGTAGTTATGGTTTGAAGTTTAATGTACTAATGCCCATTCTTAATTTTAATCTACTTTTCGTTTCTCTCCTATTTCCATATCAATACTTCGAGAGAAGCTTAAATCCGGATCTTAGTTGTTCATTCATTTAATTCACTGCTTCACGTAGACATTTAATAATTATTGCATATTGTCTTTAAATGATTAGAAAGTTAGGAAATTTGGAAGTATGCTAAATTGAATTATTTAATTGGTCGAGTAATTGAAGCAAACAAACATTAAGGATGCGTGCTTAAATTCCAGGCGAAATAATAATAGGACAACAATTACAATGCTTTAAAGGTGATTATAATTTAATAAAATTAATTTTCTGCACTCTTCGATTCAGAGCTGATTTACAAAACAATAAAATTTCGACAAATAAATTAAATGAATCGAAAACAAAGTTTGTAAGAATGTATTTTACTAACTAGATCTTTGGTTTAGTATAAGAAATGAAGTATTTTAAATTCAATAAACACTTCTCAATTAAATTTATAGGTAGGCAATAATAAGGAGTAACGGAGAATGCAAGCAAATAATTATTTGTTATTATTGATTATAAATAATCAGCCTAAAATTTGAAATATAAGTGTTTAAGACCACATATCAATTGATTATTCTCAATTTATTAAAATATTTTATTATTATTTATTACATAAATTTAACTATGCGAATTCATAATTCATTTCATCCGCTCCTGCCAGTTGAGATCTATGAGAAGAGCAACTGCTAGTCGCATAGTTGGTATATTTTATTCTACTTAATTATGTTTCTATTGTTTCCAAATGCTTTTGGTTTGGCTTTCATTTTTTAGTTTCGTCTTTTTCGAATGCGGAACACTTGTAAATGCGTTTCGTTTCAAGATAAATCTGACTGGGCTGTCTGCGTATAATTAAGCTGGCTTCCAGGCTTGGCTATTGTTGAGTGTCTTCATAAATATTTATATATATTTACCTACATTTAGTTGTGCATCACATTCGAGCCGTCTGCTGCTCTGGCAAAGCAAACATCAAGTGATTAGACGGGGCCCGTGCAGTGCGGCAAATCAAACGGGGAAATCAAAGCCCAAACAAGTAAATCAGCCGGAGCCAAACGACGCGACAGGACACGCGGTTGCCAGCTCCAAAATTGTTGCAATTACCCGGCAGTAGGCAAAGGACAATGACAGCACCGGATCCGGGAAATTCCATAAGCACAATGCCAAATGATGCCCCGGATTGGGTCGCCGCTGCGGCGGGGGTTCGACGAAGGGGTTTTCGACAGCCATTCAGGCAATGGCGCCTGTCAAAGGCAGCGGCTGAAAAGTGCCCGTTGCCAGCGCACGCGGTAAACGAGACAAGTCACGAGGGGAAGGGGAAGGGGGGCGCGACATAGGCGTGGCAATCGTCCAGTGGGGTGCATACATTTACGAGATTTACGAGCTGTCGTCTCTTCCATACATAGGCACAACAACAGACGTGCCGCAGGCCATAGGGCGGGCACAAGTGGACGTTGCTGGGGGAGGGGGAGGGAATTGAGGGGGTTGCCACGCGGATGACGCACAATGGCAAAATGTTGTCAACGCAATCAGCGACAGTTCTTCCAGCGACTCTGCGTTGGTGTTGTTGTTATTGTTGTTAGTGGTAGCAGAAGTGGGCAATATACACGGCTTTCTGAGAACACTGAGCGTGTAAATTTGCCTATGTGTGTGTGTGTGTGTGTGTTGGCTCCCCTCCATTCCTCATCCACTCAGTAGACGTGGCATGTTTCAAATTGAATTGTGCGAAACACGTGACCATGCGAGAAAGAGGCTGCATGGGTAACTGATTTGTACACTCAGCGAATAGGACCCTTCACAATTCAAGTATGCAAAGACACATCCAAAATAAAACTGAAACAAGTATGCGTGCTGTGCTACAGGATACCCTGTTCGCCGCTGCAAGCCACCGTAGCACACAAGAGAGCGTCCATACTTTGGAAAATGCATTTCCAAATAATGTTGTTGCGTATAGAATAATACGATTACTTTAAATTAATTTAAGGAACGGAAAAATAAAAGATACTTAAACTGTGCTTAAAATAAAAATATCTCTATACGAGGTAACAATCTAGTGGCGAATGCATATTCAATCCCCACAATTTCTAATATCAAATTTTGTGACGAAGGTTATTAAATTTAATATATATAAAAATTTTTAAAATTTTAAAATAGATTCTTCGTACCAGAAACCTAGTTTTAAAATAAGCGTAAAATGTTCTAATTGGAAATACTAAATTTTACAAATCGAGTACTTTATTAGTATACGAGAATAGTCTGAAATATTGGTATGTTGGTGGATGTTGACAATCTACAAATAAATTGATTACAATAATTTCTGCCAGTGTAAACGGGCTATGCTGCCATGTCAATAAAGTCAAAATGAATGACGGGATAACAAACAGGAGTTCACGAGTGGCATCATCTCAGCAGCGGGCGCCGCTTGATGAATGCCCATATTAAAAAGTGTAACAAAATGCTGCTGAGGGTTAACCGAAAGTAAAAATGTAATTTGCGTAAAATGTGTGTGCCTGTGTGTGCGTGTGTGTGTGTGCAGGTGTGGGGCAACACAGGGCGTGTGCGTGCAACAGGGTGGCTCTGTCTGTTTGCTTCAGCTCGGCAATTGCACAGCGGTCTAGTGGCCTGGGCACAATCAATTCCCAAATCGCATTATGCTGCCAAAGGCAGCTTCAGCTGCTAGCAAATTGCTTGGCGGCAGCAGCGCGGCCGCTGCATGAGTGCATGCCCCTCCCCGCGCCCCGCGCCCCCTCGCCCCTCCGTCCTCTTTTATGTGTTTCGCATTTTATGTGCGTCAACATCAGCAAGTCAGCAAGTGCACTGCGTGCCAAATGGTTTACGTGTCAGGCGCCGCAGACTTCACATCAGTTGGCGTAGTCTGCTTTATGGCGCTGCCGCCTGGCTGCCACCTTGCTGTGGCACGAAGCGCTTTGCATTGTCCACATTTAGATTGCAAGTCTTGCTTAGCATTCCACGGCCTGCCCCTCTTGCCTCAACTTTCTAGTGCCTCGACTTTGTCATCGAAATATTCGATTTTCAACTT
This sequence comes from Drosophila robusta, assembly GCA_035043565.1. Lineage (NCBI taxonomy): Eukaryota > Metazoa > Arthropoda > Insecta > Diptera > Drosophilidae > Drosophila > Drosophila robusta. Next base: position 342,851 of record JAWNMW010000583.1, on the reverse strand, counting down.
TGTTGCAGCTAAATAAATATGGGTTTCACTACAAGAGACGGAAGTACAATGCGTTCGAGTGAGAGAGAGAGAGAGAGAGAGAGCTTGTCTCTTGGCATTATGGCTTGCATTTTCTTTAATCAACGAACAGCAATTGGCAGGCAGCAGCTGAAATAACTCCGGAATTAGTTTGATTTTGCCAAAAAGTTCTATATGGAAATAGTGCTGCCAAACTTGCTTGTGGCATCCCATAAAGTTAATTATTAATATTGAAATCAGTTTTAATTGGCTTCTGCTTGTTGTGAAAGAACCTGAAACCCAAGACTTTGTTGGGATTTATATAGTATTTATTGATATTTTATTTTTATTTCCATAACATCCCTTCATAGTCATATACTAAGTTAAACCTAAAGGCCTTTGTAATTCTGGTTTGTTTTTTACTAGGTTTTTGCTTAGAAAATATATAAAATTACAAAAAAAAAATATATAGACATGTTATTGCATGAATGCACTTCAATTCTCTCCAAGTTGTCCAATGCGAACTTCAAGAGTCCGAGAACTGAAGATTCAATGAAGATTGTATTAAGCATCCTATTGCAATTAAAGTACTGTGTTAATGTTTTTTAATTAAACGTTCGAAATATATATTAAATTTAGTGTACCTTTTCACAATTGAAGCTTTTTACTGTTGTTCTTTATTAAAGTCAAACTTGCCTTTTCTATTTTTGATTCCTTTCAAATCATTTTGGTCATTTCGACAATATATATTTCTGCGTATACTTTTCAATAGAAATAATAAAGCTCCTTTCCAATATCAATCCATCATTGTGTGATGTCTTTTTATTGACATTGTCGGCGCTCAATTTATAATTCATTTGCAGTTCCTTCAACAATTTTAATATCAATATCGTGCATATTTCATGAATTTGTGGAATTTCTCAGCTCGTTCCTCACGACGAAATGCAATCATGAATAATGCAATATTTTTGTAGCATGAATGTCGCCTCGTATTTGTACAAAAATTTCACTTCAACTAACACTTGGTATATTTTCTTTAACACTGTGACTTCACTTACAGTTTTACAGTTTACGTATTAGTTAAACGCAAAGGTAAATGGAAATTAAGTATATATTGGGGCATATTATGGTAATGAAAAGGTTCTAATGATAAGTTCATTTCTATATTAAAAATTAAAATAAATATATATATTTGTAATACATTGTTTTAAAGAACTAATCGAGTGTTTTTGTCTCAAGAACTTTCTTTAATAAAATAAATCTTATATATTCTCAGGATTTTCGACTACAACTCTCTCTGTGAACTAATTGAGTAACCGAGTTACGAACACACTTGAACCAAATTTTCCAGTTAACTACAATTCACAACCAGTTGAGGACTTGGGCGAAGTTGGAGTGAGCCGCAGCGAGATTGTGGCAATCGCAGTTCCACAATCATTTTTAGTGAGTTTTCCCCCGATAAGCGTAGTCAACTTTTCGCGTTACTTTCCCACACCCATCCCAGCAGCCCCCCGTACGAGCCAATTGGCACCCATTGAGCGCTTGCTCCAGTTGTAATTTCCACGTTGGCTAAACACAAAGTTTGTCATGTGTTGCAATTTGCCAAAGGCTGCCTACAATTGTGACCCGACCGAGTGGCGGGAGCGTGGGGAGTGCGGAGTGGGGAGCTGCCATGTTGGCCATGTATAATGCATGTGCTCGAAATGTGGCCAAAACCCGCAAATGCAGTGACGACTGCGAAGTACGACGATGGGGCAGGGGGAGGGCGGAAGAGGGGGGGGGGGGTTGAGGTAGGTTGAGTTGAGTGGTGGGACGATGGCTGTCAGCGCAACTTCGATGCCGAGACAATGTAACTCAAAAGTAGATACATTGTAACTTTACTAGCAACAGCAACAACAACAGCAACAGCAACAAATGTCCCCGAGTCGTGCAACATTGCGGCGTGCAGCGCGAGAGGAGGCGGGGGCAGAGTGCGGGCGGGCACAAACTGCAATGACTGTGCGATTATGCCAATGGCAGCGACGTCTAAAACAAACGATTTGTCACAGCAGCAACAGCAACAACAACATCGAGTAGGAGCGCTAAGGTCGAGCGGGCGGCACTCAAACATACCCTGTACCCAGCTGCGAGCGAAAACCTTTATTATCTTCTGCCCGATTTTTAAGTTATTTTCACGAATACTATTTATATTTGTTATTATATCAAAATTCATTTGATCAAAATGCGTTTAATATTTTGGTTTGGAGGTAAACTCAAAATAACTACACATATTGATGCTACTTTTTTCTATTCGCGACCAACCAGTATACCCTGCAAAGCCCCTTTTAGTGGATACAGGGTATAACAACAGTCGAGCTAAGTTTTATTGGCAGCAAAGGATATTTGCCTCAAACCGCAAACATTTGCCCAAAATGCGGGCGAGGCCAAGAGGAAGAAAGGGAGAGACAGAGAGAGAGAGAAAGAGAGAGACAGAGGTGGGATTAAGCGAAGCAAGAGAGTTGAGTGTGTAAAGGGCGTGAGCAGCTCGCCAAATGTGGGCGTGTGCCAGCCTTCGATTTTCAACTACAGCTCCGGCAGCAGGAGCTGCATCAGGAACAGCAGCAACATCAACAGCAGCAGCAGCAACAGCAGCAGCAGCAGCAGCAGCTCATCGAGAACATGACACCGGCTGTCCACCAATCCACCCCCCTCTGCATGCCCCACGTCAGTCCGCAGACATGCGTCTCGGCGTCCGCCAGCTGCAAGTGACAGTAATTGTTTTATTGACATTGATTGACACGGCAGAGGCACAGAGGCAAGCTGAAGTTGGGGCAGCGGCGGCAACAGCCTCGACAAGTCAAGCCAAAGACAAACTGCAATGCCAATGGCAATCCCAATTCCAATCCTTACACCAATCCCAATTATTCCGCCAGCTCCAAAATGAGCAAAAGATTTCAATTTCATTTTGATAGATCGCATTTGCGTTGGGCTATTGCGAAGTGCTTAATGTAATGCACTTGGATATACCCTATAAGCCATAATATAAAATATACAAATTTCCTATATTAAATCTAGCTTAAAAAATTTCCTGGTTTAGTTTTTTTATGAATATATATAAATATATATTTAAGACAATTTTTATTTCCCAAAATTTGTTTTAAAAAGCAAGATTATGATTATAAGAGTAATTACTTCGATAGGTACTTGCTGATTTATGTTATCATTGACTTTGAAAAAGATATAATAAAATCAAAAAAATAAGACCTGGATTATTTTTGTATAAATACATATAAGTAGGTATTAAAGAGATTTTTAACTTGTTACTTTGACTAATTATAGTAGAGTATCTTCAGCCATTAACTTTTAAACGATATTTTTGCGAAGTAGTTTTAAATATATTTCAGTCATCGTTAATACATTCATATGATATTTTATTACAACGTTTAGCGTGGTGTCAGGATATTTGATATTCGTGCATTGAGCCATTGCAATCCTTTTACTTTCTGACTTTGGCCCGAGGCAGACCGGACCGCTCGGCTCCCCAGTGCTCGGCTCCATCCATTGTTTACCCTTGTAAGCTGCTGATTAAACCAAGCAAAGCTGCAGCAACTGCAGGCGCTTGTGCCCGGAGCTGGAGCTGGAGCCGGAGCTGGTTCTGCTTTCGCTTCTGCTCCTGCTCCTGCTTCTGATTCTGCTGCTGGTGCTGCCAGACGGGAGGAATACATCAGTGGCTGGGTGTTCCGGCACAATGAATTCTGTGCTCCATTGTGCTAAAGACAATTGTTTGATTTTCGATATGTTTTCGTTGCCGAGAAACATGATGATGATGTGAACGATGGTGGATCGGAGGGGAGATGACAAGGAAGTTGCAGCATTTTTGCTGTCGCTGCACTTTTTTCATTCATTTCGCATTTGGCTGTTAGTCCTGCATATGGATTCAGCGAAGGACTAGCATTAGTGCTTATGTAATGCACACATCAATCCAAGGCGCCAGCTGCTGCAGCAGGAAGAGCTGTCGAATTTCGACTTGGAGGTTTTTGGTTTCTCTTTCTTTTTGATCATTTTTATATCCATTACGGGGCTTGGTCGTTGTTGTTGTTGTAGCTGTTGTTATTGTTGCTCCTGTAATTGGTTCATATTAATTATGAAAGCGCATTGGCAACAGAAAATTTATTTGGCTTATATTTCGCTTCCGATTTCGATTTTGGCAATTCTCTCCGCACACGTAGCTGGCTCCTGGCCTTGGCCAGGGGCAGATCCCCAGAGCAACCGAATTGGAAATGAAATGCGATGCCTAATTAGTTTTGCGCTGCCGAATCCAATTCCAATGATTATAATGATGACGCAGACAACAGACGATGACGATTGCTGACGTCCCGAGCAACATTTAAGGCTTATCAGCGAACAAGAGAGAGAGGGAGAGGGAGAGGGAGAGACTGACTGGTTGATGGATTTAAAGAGGAAATAATCCGGGAACGTCATAACTTCTTGGTTTTCGGTTAAGCGGGCTCTTATCACTCAAACTTTGCGCCATTTCAATATTGCTGCTGTTTTGCCCTAGCGAAACATTTCACGCTTGCCCCGAATCTCACAGCTGGCGGTTTATCTGAGGCGATATATATATATAGATGTATGTATGTGAGAGTGTGTTTGTTTGGGCTTCTGTGTGGATAAGCAGATTTTAGCAATCTAATCTCTACTCCGTACAAGTGTCTTAAGAACTTAGCTAGCGCTCAAATATGCAGCAAAAGTCAGACTTACTTGGGGCAACAAATAAATCCTCGCTTTGCGGCCCTAACTTGTTAGTTGGAAACAGAAAAGTCCATTTAATTAAATTACACTTTACTTTATACCTATTTAAAAAATGAAATTCTGAACTTGCAAAAATGTTTGCTGCTAATCGAAGAAATAGGCCGCTAAGTGAACTTTAATTTAAAAAAAGCTGGCGCGACAAAGCAAAGATGCCGTTAATAGAGACTGCCTTAAGCTTCGGATCTAAAATTGTATCAATGTATAATTTCTCAGAAGTAGCTTTAGCGAATAAATTGCTTAAAGAATTTCCAACTTTCGTGCCGAGCTCAAGATACCCTGTACATGGGCTCAAAGCTCAAGTAAGTTATGTATTTGTATCTGGCAATTAATGTTGTTAGTCATAGTTCGCAGCTCTATCTTGTTTATTGCTCACATTCGAATTGCGCATAACTTTAGGCGGACTTTAACTTATGCACAAGGCTTGGCAGAAATACTTTCTCACATATTCGCATTTAACAAAAACCGAAACAAAAGAAAAAACAACACAAAACTAGAACTTTGGTGCTGATAACGTGCAACGGCAACAGGAAATGTCCAGTACAAGCCCCAAATGAAGTGGGGGGAGGGGAGCAGCAACAGCAACAGCAACAACAAGATGGAGAACTGCAGGGCGGACAAGCTGGGGAACGGCCTGTTCTATGCAAAAACCGAAAACCTGGTGGGCCAACCGTAGAACACAAAAACCTTGTCGAACGATAAAGTTGCCGTCTGCTGCGCCATAACTCGGGTGCATAAATCTTGAATGGGGCCGCGGTGGGGCGACTGCAGTGCTAGGTGACATCTTTGGTGACTGCTGGTCGTTCAAGTCGGAGCGAGACCACGTCCAGATCCCAGACAGCCCCTGCAGCACTGCATAATAAATTGCAGCCATGGCGTTATAAATATTCCAACTGCCCACAACGCCACGCCCCCTGTCGCCCGCGCCTTCGGCCGGAGACTGACGCAGCTCGTTGGCGTCTCCTGATAAGCATCTGGGCAACAATTTCGCACATGACCAATGCATGAAGATTACAACTGCTAACTGAAACGCCGACACAGATAAAAAACGACAAGCAAAACCACAGAAATAAAACGAATGTCGCAGCGAATTTTAATGAAACAGTCGAATAGTCCAATAACTAGTATACTCTGTAATATAGTATAAGAATTCAGAAATAATAACAATTAAAATACTATTATATTTATAATAAAATAATAAATGAATTTAAAACCTTTGAAAACTTTTATTTTTTTCGCACTTTAAAGGCAAACTACGGTGTTTTTTTACTTTTACTGAAAAAAGTTTGTTTAATGGGTATATAGAGTTTTAATTGATAATTGCTATAAATAATATATAAAATAATATAATAAAAAAATATATAAATAATAAAAACAGCAATAATGATAAATAAATAATCAAACAATAAAAATCTTATAATTTTTAATTCATGAATTCAAGGAATTTTATTGTTATTATGAAAATAGCATTATTTTAAACCAAGAGATAATTTGTCTTTTTTTGATTAGTAAACTTATAATGTATAAATAATGTAAGATTACAAACAAGACCTTCATTTTATTATATACATACTTGAAGGCTCGATAATTTACAGACAGGGGTTACCTATATAATCTTCCCGCAAAAGTTATCGGTTATATATTTGCTCCACTCGCATCTGCAAGCTATGTAAAGCTTTCCAGGGTTTCTCTTTCGGCTCTGCCTTGTGGCATGTTGCATACTTCCAGGTAGCCAACTAAAAAGCGTTAAATGGAAAACAATAACAACAATGCGGAAGGAAGGGGGCTGGGCGCCCTACGGACAAGCCCATTAAATTGTAACTGGTTCGTGTTGAGCCGGGCTCAGTGGACGAAATATGCGGCGAGGACAATAAATTAATGCGATTTATTGCAGCGATAAGCGCGAATGAAACTGTAACGGGAATCGGGACGGCGCTGCCTTAGGGGTGGGGATGTGGTCTCGAGGGCCCGTTGCAGGGGTGCGTCTTCGTGTGTGGGCTTGCCCAAAGATAACGCGCACAGGGGTCGGCTTGGGTGGCATGCAAAATGTTGTGTGCTGGTGGGGGCAGAAAGTGTCTCTGTGTGTGTGCGTGTGTGTGTGTCCACATGCGTGTCTTTCGTCAAGCGTCTCGAAATTTACGATGCCACGCCTCCTGCAGCCAGGCATGTGCCCCCTGCCCTGGCAGATAAGCAGCTCGTACTTCACATTTAATTAGGACTCAATGCGCATTAAGAAAATGCCCCAAAAGTGCCTCGAGGCACGCCCACTTGTGTGCCAACCCGCCCCCCTTACTGGCCCCGCCTCTGACTCCGGCTCTGCATCCGCCTTAAAATGCCATTTTAATTAAAAAAATTTTCGTCAAATGATGTGTGAGAAGTCGATAGAGCAGCGGGCGCTAAATCAGAAAGCCAAACAGGATAAACAGAAGCACGGCGCAGGGTTGGGGTGCCCAGGGTAGGGGCTGCTAGCGCTGACAAGGGTGTCTGGATTAAAAAAATGTAAAAAAAAGTGAGAGTAAAGGAAAAATGCAAAATAGCGTGCAAGTACGAGCCAAAGCGCGCAATTGTGCAAACGCTTTTCCGAGCTCTGTGAAAATCTTGGTGAAAATTTGTTGAGCGTGCAAACTGTGCGATGCTGGTGGTTGGCTTCGGGCATGGGATTGGGGTTGGGCCTGGTCCTGGTCCTGGTCCTGGTACTGGTCCTGGGGTGCGGGCTTGAGCTTAGATTCCCTCCTTCGCGCTGGGTGTCTGTTGCCCGGCAATAATTGCATGAAATGCCCAAAAATTTGTGCTGAGTGCGGCACAAAACGTTTACCGGACGGCCAAGGGGGCGCTGTAGGGGAAGGGGGCGGCAGCGGTCTGGCCCGAACTGGTCTGGGCAGACGCTAAGCCGGCGCTGTTGTTGCCGTCTCTTCGGCCAGCCACTAAATCACAACCAAAAGCCGCTGTTAAAACATGAGCCAGCCCCGTAATGGGTGGTTGCGAAACGACAGCACTAAAGCCGGGCAAACTCCGAAGCAATGGGCAGACGCTGGCAGGGTAGCAACCCAAAGGGCTGATAGTTGCAGCCGCAGCAGCAGCAGCAGCAACGGCAGCAGCAGCAGCAGCAACGGCGGCAGGCCACGTGCCTCGCCCGCAGCCATGGCAACTGATACAGGCGCAATTTTCTGAAGGGGATCGCGGCAACTAGCTCAAAGTACTCGTTAGCTATAAAAGGGCTCATCCATTATTCAATTTTAATCTGAATGTGAAACTTAATCAATATGTGCATCTGATTTTCCCATTATGATACAATAAGCAAACACAGATTGGCGCAACATTTTATCAAATTGCAATTTCATATCATTGAAAACGTTTCCTCAATTTTCCTGTATTATGAACTTCCTTTGTTCAACTTTAAAGTCAAAAGTATAGTCTAGAATGCATAGATTAATAACGCAATTAATAATTTCTTTTTGTGAATAATTGTTGTCATCATTTTCTACCTTCCATAATAAAATTATTTATAAAATTATTAAAATATATATATATATATATATATATTCTTTGAGCCATTGCATTGTTGTAACAACAATTTAATTTAAAATAATATTTTTTCCTCAATTTGTAAAAACTTAAAAGTTTTCTTTAAATTATATATAAAGTTTTAAGATTAATCTTTAAAATTGAAAGCAATTTGAGCAACAATTAGACATTTTATTTTATTTAAAATTGATTTTCGTTAGTTAATTAGACGGCTTACAATATGCGGTATTAATATATGGAGGTATCTATAGGTAGGTGTATGTACACGTCCACGCATCCCATGGCCACGCTAGAGCTCCGACACATGGCGAATGTCCACGCCCATTTCCTCGAACTGATCGTCGTTGTCCTCTCCATTCTCGATTCCAGCGACAAGCGGAGCACTCGCCCCGTTTCTCCCGCGACGAGTCAGCCTCGTTGCCGCGGCTTTCTTCAGCTTCGCGTAGGTCGATTGGAAAATGACCGCCTTCTCGTTGGCTGCGCCTTTGGGTCTCTTCCAGCGATAGAGAACGCTGCACACGATGACAACCAGGACTATAACCACCATGGAGTACAGCATGATGCGAGCCGGGTTCGCGCTGTTCTGCCTGTCGGCGTCGCCTTTGAGATCATCCAGCTCCACCGGCCAGCTGATGCGCTTCTGATGCGCTGCAAGTGCGAAATGCAGCATTACTAATAATAAGTTTGCATTTATTATGGCTACAGTTAAGTTGGAAACAGTAATCGTTGGTGTTGTCAAACGCTACATCGTATATCATAATAGATAATATATATTTTATTTAAGTTGTGGTCTGAGATATATATATGGAAATGTATCTGAATCTTAAATGGCAAACAACTACAAATGATATTCATGATTCATGTACCACATAGTATTTGTATATGCAGGGGCAATATAAATACTATATGTATTGTATCTATATCATCTATGGTATATGGTATTTAGTTCCTGGTGCAAGTTTTATTCAGTCACATTTTTGATTTCCACTTTTTTAATACTTTTGAAAAATACTTCGAAATCGAAATGGGCTAAATATGTTTGAAGATATGAACGGTATTTTCAGCGTACTTAATTAATTTTCATCACTCTTTTCCAATTGCTAAGATGTAGTAAAAATCTGTAGTAAAAATGTGAAAGTTCGATTTGATTTATAATTTGGGATTTGAGATTTTTGGCTCTACTTCTTGCAAAAGGTTTATTTATAGATATATATTCTCGATCAGTCTGTAGCTTACCTGTTTTGGCGGTTGTTGTGGTAGTGTGCGTTGTTGTTTTTGGGGCGGGCGTTGTTGTTGTTGTTGTCGTCGATGTTGTTGTTGTTTTGGCTTTCGCAGCGGGCGTTGTTGTTGTTGTTGCAGGCGTGGGTGTTGGTGTTTGGCGAGTTGTTGTTGTTGTTGTCGTTGGCGTTGTCGTGGGCTTCTTCGTTGTGGTTGTTGTCGACGTTGTTGTTGACGTTGTTGTTGAAGTTGAGGGTGGAATGCGTCGCTTTGTTGTTGGTTTCGGAGTAGTCGTTGTCGTAGTTGATGTTGTTGTCGATGTTGTTGTTGATGTTGTTGTCGATGTTGTTGTTGATGTTGTTGATGATGATGTTGTTGTTGTGTTCGCTGCCAGCGTAGGCGCTTTCTCCTCCGGCTCATTGAGAATGCAGACAAGCAAATAGTCCAAACAACAGTTCTCCGACATCATGCAGTCCTCTTCACAGCTGCAGGCCTTGATCAATTTGCCATCGGGACGCAGCTCATCATCGATCGGCGCCGGCTGGCCGCACCGTCGGCTGCAGCTCATCATGTCGTAGACCACCGGCTCCTGGGTCTCGCGCACCGGCGGCTCTGTGGTGGTGGTATAGTCCCCGCCGCCGCACTCTCTGCCCGTCATCAGGCGGACGTCATCGATGGCAATGTCGCCGAATTGGGCGCTCCCATCGGTGGCCGTGAATACCACTTGGAAGTTGTCCGGCATTTCGTCGATGGCAATCGTGTGCTCCAGCCATTGGTTGCCCTGGTCGCCCGCTACCACGAACTTGACGTACCTAAGACAGTGAGAGAGAGAAAGGGAGAGGAAGAAAGGAAGAGAAGGATGAGCATAAGTTTAATTATTCGTACTATGTTCATACTTTTGCTTATACTGCATCCACATTTGCTCCAGGTTCATCGTCCTCGGCTTGACGAACACCATCAGCTCCCCCACGCCCGTGCCGTACATGAAGTAATGGAAGCGGAAACAGCAGGCGGTCTTCAGGCTCAGCTCGCGCGGATACATCGGCGAGATGAGATGATGGGCACCCACCGCAAACGGCGTCGTCTCCATCAGCATGTAGTGTCCGCCGTAGGCGTTCTGCAGCGTGTGATCGTGCCGCGGGCCCGTCCGGTACGAGTGGAAATAGTTGACGGTGGCCACACGGCGCCACGGCTGGATTAGCGCCACCTGCGGCACCCAGCCGCACAGATCGTCGCTCTCGAAGTCGCAGGCGTGGCTCTGGCTGTGATTGCGATGCCGACAGACGCCCAGCGTCCGATCCCACTGGTTGCCATTGCAATAGGCCCGCACATTGCCGGCGACCACGAACTCCTCCCCGCACATGAGCACGGCGGCGAGGCCGCGCTGCACTTCGACTGTGCCGTTGTCCGGATCCGGCGGCTGTGTGCAGCCCGCCCCTGCGACAGATAAGCGATATGAATACACTCACAAAGCAAAACAACAACGAGTTGTACCAGCACGGGCGAACAGCCTAAGTTCGAGAACTGAATGACTCATCGGACGGAGTAGCATTTTTTAGCACTCTTCGTAATCTGTTTATAACTGCGACTGTTTTGTGATCAACACTATGCTAAGGACTTGAAAGTCGAAATATATTTAATTGTGTGCAGTCCTCGTTAGATAAGTTACCCCCAGATAACGCTTGATAACTCAATGAACGTGGGCAGCAGAATTAATCAGATAGCTATATAGCTATCAGAGAACAATAATAATAAGTGACGTTATTGATGTCCCGATCCGACAAATAAAATAATACTAATATAATTGTGTGCAGCGTTAGCTGAAATCGGAATTCTTCGTTTATCGCCGAATGGAATCAGTCGATATTCAACTGTTCCGTCGAGTCGCGAATCGCTCGCCTGGTACTTACTGGCACAGAAGGGTCGCTCGCCATTCAGGCGTCCGTTCATTCCGCAGCTGAGCATCGATTTGCCCATCAGCATATAGTTTTGAAAGCATCGGAAGCGCAGGAAGTTGCGTCGCTGCATTATGGTGCCATTGGCCAGATCATCCGGCCTATTGCAGCGCGCCGCCGGCCGCGGCTGCAGCTGCAGCAGCAGCAGAGTCAGTGCGACATACGTCCGACAGTTGTGCGACATTCTAACTACGATTCGAGACTGAAGCGGATATCGTTCAGCCGACGAGACTCCGTCTCCGCCTCCGTCCCTCATTGTTTCTTCTCTGGCGACGATGATAAGTCGCCGGCACCGATAAGGCGACTCTATTACGACTTCCACTCAACTGAGCTCCTCTCGCACTGGCGTTCTCACTCATTGCATTATTTTTCTCGGATGTCTGACTGGATATCTGAATATTGTGTACTAACACTTCATCACTCACTCAAATCACAGTAAACTGCACATAAAACGATTTTGCGCACATGTATGTAACAGGCTAACCCCATTAGGTATATATATTTTTGATCAGGAGCGACAGTCCGTCTAGAGCTAGAGATTTAAACTTTTCGCAAATTGGCATGGGCAGATCAAGTTTATTTTAAATGATCGATTACATGATCCCACATCGTTTATAGCTTCATCGTTCGAAACCTTCAACATTTACATTCACTTTTCTAAAATGAGTAAACGCTTTTTTCCCCAAAAAATTCCAAAAAGGTTTTTTTTTCAATAATGCATATATTTTAAATGCAGAATCAATCTAGAAGGTAAACCATGAACAAAATGACATCAGACGTGAAAATCGGTTCAGTTTTGACAAAGTTATGGGCGTTTGAAATATGGGAGCTATGGATCCGAGAGCTTTACATGTCAAAATTTTTGTCAATTTTTGCATGATTTTTGACAAAAAATTTGACCCCCTCAGAATCGGGTTTAATGTTGTTTTTTATACTAATTGTGACCACCACAATCGATTAAAAATGGAAATTCCGGATTCTAAATTTTGAAAATAAATTTTTTCCAAAATGAGTAAGGGGGGGTACATGCTTTTTTTGCCAAAAAATTCGAAAAAAATTTATTTTCAATAATGCATATGTTTTAAATGCAGAATTAATCTAGACGATAAACCACGACCAAAATGCCTTCAACCATGAAAATCGGAGCAGTTGTGACGAAGTTATGGGCGTTTGAAATATGGGAGCTATGGATCCGAGAGCTTTACATGTCAAAATTTTTGTCAATTTTTGCGATTTTTGACAAGCCATTTTACGCCTCAGAATTGGCTTTTATGTTGTTTATATACTTATTCACAAAGTGAAAATAGGATGTCCGTCCGTCTGTCCGGCAATCCAGCTGTCCATCTGCCTTAATGGACACAATGTTTTTCGTCGCTATTTCAGCTGGGGATTTGAAACTTTGAATATATTCCTACCCGCGTCAGACAAAGTGTTAAGATTTTAGTACCACGCCCACTGGGAGGCTGGCAAATCGATAACATGTCGATCACAAATCGATAAAAGGTGAATATTTCCCACAATATCAAAGCTAGAGTCACCAAATTTGGTAAGTGAACTGGGCCCCTCAAAGATTGCGTGCATGTGCCGCATACATACGGACATATTTGCGTATTTAATTTATGGACTATGGTGTTGACTTATTCCTAGTTTTTCTACATAATTAGCTTATTTTTAGCAAGTCAAGAATTCGGTTTCAATAGTGGGCGTGTAGCTGCTAAGTGCGCAGTTTGCGGCGTACGTTTGTGTGTGCGTGTGTGATTTCGTGTGAATATGAATGCAAGGAGATTAAAGTGTTTTGATTATGTAGTTCTAGTGCTATGACTGTGACTGCTGTGAGTCACGCATCAACCCAAAACAAGTGAGAGTGCTCTAGGTGGGCGTGTCCGACTAGCAGATACTTATTTTGAGCATGGTACAGGAGAATCTATAGTCGGAATTAGTTTCCGAAATCGCACGTTTTCGTAAATAGCCTAGATAAGAATAAAAATTGCAAAACTGTGCACAGGGTATACCCTAGTCAGTCATACACGGGCCTGCCTAGCTGAGTAATCGGCAGCTGCTCGGCTTAAAAACAACTTTAATTTATACCCAGGGTAATTCAGAGTCTAGTCGCTTGCCAACCCTCTTTCCACTGAATTGTGTTGTGCAGTGTTTGGGCTCCATTTCGGGTCTACTGATAACAGATGCAATTACGCGCATCTCCTGTAAGTGCAACTAAATGCCAGCAGCGTCTTCCTGTCGGGCGCCTTGAATTATTGCCATCTCCTGCTAAATAATTGCATTGCCCGGTTTACCCCCCGCCCCGCCACGCCCCACTCAATGCTGATGCCCCCTCGCTTTCCGCTGGCGCTGTGATTTATGTTTACTTCCGTTCGAGTCGCAATCAACCGACTGTCAACCGTGCCGGCGCTCACTTTTCGCCGTGCTGAGATAATCAGTCAATATTGACAACTACTTATTGGCACTTCCGCCCGCGCCCAGCACCCGCAACGTTGCCACTGGCGACACGTGACCGGGCGCTGGTCCAGTTCCAGCTGCAGCTGCGTTCCGGGGCACGTGGCGTGCGAGTGCGCGAACGGGCCGGGGGAGGACTTTGCGCCATTCACAATTCACAATTCAAATTCGATTCATAATTACAATCGCGATTGCGTGGGCTGCTTCGGCGCCGGCGAACGGTTCGGGGTTGGATCTTTGGCTCGCTTATCGCCATCGTCGCTTTCCGGCGCCGCATTTATGCAACTGCTCTGGGAGTGAAGCCCCCCTCCCGTATCCCCTCCCCCCTTGGGCGCTGTTTAAACATTTGCTCATTATGAGTGTAGCATTTACAAGCGCGCGGTTTTAAACTTCAATATTTGAGCTCAAATTACGCCGCTGGGAGAGGATCTTTGAATTGGCCCCGCCAAGCTCTGATAATGCCCATAAAATGCCTGGCAACGCACCCCATTCCTCCCAGCCAAGTCAACCACCCCCGTGGCCGTGCTCGGCTGTGGTTGCCAGGCGACCAGCCCTGTAAGCAATCCTCGGCTGGGATTAGCCCCCTCTCTGCGCAATGGGCAGCAGCTGCTTTTGCCATGCCTAGAACCAGTACTAGAACAGAGCTTGGGGTCAAGGGTTCACCTAATTGGCCGCGTTAACAAGTAACCATGCCAGCCGGGCAATCTCCAATCAACCGACGAAAAGCACAATCTGCCCCAAAATGAAATCCATTTGCGCCTGAGTGCTGTTTAATCTTTTTCCCTAAACGATTTTAGTACTCATCAATATGTTAAGCAAATATATTTTTATTTGTTTTATTATTAATTAAATGTTGCAATTTATGAAATTACTTGGTACCTGTAGTTTTACATTATGAGAATAACCTTCATAAAAGTTTTTGACTCGCAAATTTTGGACCATGGTGTTCCTTGCTTTTTCTGATACCTGTTAATATTACAAATTTTAATAATTTCCACTTTTTTCAGACACTTTATTTAATTTTATAATTTTTTAAAATTCAAATGAAAGTAAAATAAAAGCAAAAATAACACTATGTTTGTTATTGCATTTAAATATATTTGGTTCCCAACAAATTACTTTAAAACTTAATTTAGCTATTTTTAGCTTTGCCAAAACTTAATCAATTTCATGTTAACCTTTTTTGTGGTCTTTTTATTTTTGTATATGTTCACAAATACGCCATGAAGTATTTGTATTGTATAAAACCTTAATACTTAAAATCTCACAGGCATAAAATTAATCGATGATTAGAATTTGATTTGTTCTGGAGACTTCTAGTTGGTTTCCTGAACTCGTGGGCTAATTCGGTTTTTATAAGCCATTTGTCTAAATGCCCGTCGGCTGTTAAAGTTCCTCAAACTTTTCGGCCTGGCAGTCAAAGTGCAGACACACGTACAGCTTGATGCGATTAATGAGAGGCCAACAAATGTGGAGCCTTGCACACACACACACACACACGGAAAATAGATAACTTCAAAGATTAGACAGATAATTAATAAAATTAAACAGAAAAGCACTCAACGCTGCCTCAAGCGCGACCGCATTTGAACCCAGGCACCTTCATAGTCACAGTCACAGTCGCAGTCGCAGTCACAATTACAATCACAGTCACACTCACAGTCACAGTCACGGAGCGGACAGAGAAGGGAGCAGTCCGTGGCCAACATTAGGCAACCGCAGGCAAGTCAAGGCTGCCTTTGGTCAGCTGTTGGTCGAATTAATTACAAACCATTGGCCGCAAAACTTGCACAAAGGAAATCAGTTGGGTTTGTGTGTGTGTGTGTGTGTGGGTGTGTTATATAATGTCTGCCTAGTTGGGCCTATTGAGGGCAAGCGCAGTTAGTTCGTATAGGTAAATTACTTGTTCGCATCTTTAATTTGTGTTAATTTATGAAACTCATTATGTGGCACAAGTTGCAAGTTGTGCGTGCCACGCCGCGAAAGCGCAATAGAAATGCCCGCCAAAGAATCCACATCGCAGCGCACACGCTCGCACACACACACACACACACACACCCACACACCCCCCAACCCCCTTCCCAAAACACTCTCGGCTGGCTGATCTCTTGAAAAAGTTGGCTTTGCTGCGTCCGAAAGTTTTCGCGTAATTTCATTTAAAGTCCTCGAAAGTTGTTAGTACTCGCACAAACAGCAACAACAAAAACAACAAGTAATGGCTTTCGACTAGAAGATACCCTGCAGCGAACTTCGTAGCATGGATTTGTTTTAACCTTAAATATCTTCAGTATTAATTGTCGTCACATTGTGAAATTTTAAGGGCAGAATTTAGAAGGTGGCATTAAAATGTGAAAATGTAAGGCTATAGGAAAATTCTTAATTCTGTATCTGTGTACGCAACATGGAAATGTACAAATGTAAAAAATCGATGCCAACTATCAATATTTATCGACTTGGAGGAAATCGATTGTACATTAAAAACGTATTGTCTTAAATGGATATAACTGAATCTACGACCTCGTCCAGATCAAGAGTTTATATGCATCTACATACCTGCACATGAAACGATCAACCTTTCTTACCCACTTTCATAGGGTACGGGGTATAACAACAACTTGCAATTGTTTTCGGCCAGGGTGCGCGTCGAGCTTGTGGCACGACTAATGGCCTCGCTGCCACTGCTACTCTGTCCTCCCTGCTTTCCCCGTTCACCCGGCTCTGCCCACGCTCATTATCCCAGTGATTTTTAGTATGAGCCTCGCTGCGCCGCAATTCCACGAATTTGCACCTACACATAAATGCGGCATAAATCCAATTAGGCGGCACCAGCAGCGCTTTAATTGACGTACCCCTCCCCTCCCGCGCAACGTGTGTGGTAGCGTGGGCGTGGCCGTACTGCTGAAGTGGAGCTGGGCTGGGCGTGGCACGTCTTGTGAATGGTAGTAAATGAATTGCATATGGACGCTTTTGTTTGACTCTCTGTTATCTGAATGAATGCGACGCTGGGCTGCCAGGTCGTCAGGTCGTCGGGTCAGCAGTTCATCAGGTTTACCCACATAAAACATACATCAAATAAATATATGTATATATAAGTATATATATGGAGCCACTGGCCTAGATCCGTGACATATATAGTTTGCCCAACAGCAGCTGCTGCACTTTGCACTTGCGGCACGTATTTTATTTACCAGTATTTGACAACCCCAATTTTTGGAAAAACCAAATTTTGTGGTATTTCTATTCCTTTTTTTTGTGGCTAGCGTTGGTTGAGTTTTTGCGGCTGTGTTGATTAAAAATTTAAATTTTGTGGCTAAATTTTAATAATAATATTAATTTGGCCAATGCTTAAATTGTTATTTGCCACTTGACACTTGCATTTTATAATTGGCTTTTAGCTAAATTCTTATTATATTTAGAAACATTTATTTCATTAATTTGAAAAATGCTTGCTTGTGTTTTATTTTTTCGAAAAATTTATCTATTGCAAATTTATGGCTCTTGTGAAAAGGTAAGTGACTTTGAGAAATATTTAAATCATTTTTAACAATTTAATACCAACAAGTAGTAAGGCCCAGCATAGGAATGAATAATAAATGTATCACTGCGCAGTAAACTAAATGTAAAATTTTTGCAAAAATTCCTGGGTACCAGCTTTGCAATGAGAAAATAGCTAAAATGAAATAATGAAATTGTTGAAAGTTAATATAACATTGCAGCCACCCAGGTCCATTTTTCTCGTTTATTAACATTGACAGAAAGATATTTGGTCATTGAATTTTGTGCTTTACTGTTTTAGTACTTTTATGAAATATATTTACGTTTTTGTCCTAAACATAATACTTACCAGCATTTAATTGGGATTGGATAGAAAATAACATTACTAAATACGAAGGAAACTGTGCATGAAATCTAAATAATTGGGAGGTTGATATGATATTTTTCCTATTTAATTTCCGCCATAATTATGGCTCTCGAGGTCATCATTATCAGCTGCTTTTACCGTTATCGTTTTACCAATTTCACATTTATCAATATGTAGTCGACTTTGTCGTTGCTGTGAATAAAAACTGTTCGATTTGATTTTTTATAGGTGTAGGTTATAGGCTTGGTAAATTGATTGTTTCGATAAATTCTTATGGCTTCGCATTAGCCCAAGAGCACTGAATGAATATGGTACCAAAGGTGATTACCTATTGTTCAGGCAATATATTGAATTAGACACATTAAGCAGGTTGATAACCTCGCACAAGTTAATCGATATAACCTGCTGACTCTGTGTTTCGAATAAAAATTACGCATTTACCAGAGAATTGTGGCAATATTTCAATATGCGATTACACCTAGATATTATTAGTAGACAGGAGACTAGCCTCGATTGAGTATTGGCCAGACCTCGTAGCGTGTATAACTATTGCCGTACAAGTTCTTAGCCAACCCTCGCATCTCCCTTGTGTATTACGAATGCAGTTGTAAAGATGCCAGCTAACAGCAATTGTTCGTTGACATTAAATAAACAATAAGTTATGCTGTCAAGTGAATATCTGCAGATTTGCCTGATTGACACATTGTTGTTTTCAGGTGTGTATGTGTGTGTTGAAGAGGGTGTGCGTGTGTTTGCCTCCCATTTGGATGTCGCATAATATAGCTTACGCTAAGTAAAGAGAAGCTTAAATGTTGGCATTATTTACAATTGAAATACAAGCCGAATTACTTCGTATTTTGACAAGATAATGCCGGCAAGAGTCTGAAAATGAAATCTTATTATATGCACAACTATTTGGTTATTAAGCACCGGGCCATAAAGGTAACTAAGCAAATTGCTTAGCATTAGTAATTAATATGCTCGACTATGTCGGCAATACGCCTTGAATAATAATAATCGATTTTATGTACTCATGTGCTAGTACGAAGGACACTTGTCCTTGCACCTCATTCTCCACTCGGCCTGTCAGCTTGTTGTCGGCGTTGTTGTTGTATTTGTTGCTGGTGGTGCTGTTGCTGCTGCTGCTGCTGTTGCTGCTTATGCAAACTGCAGCGTTGTCAGCGACGGCTGCGCACGGCATTAAATTAAAATGTCAAGTGTCGTGTTACTTCCGGGCGCCTGAGTTGCCAACGTTGCCACTGGCGCTGCCACTTGCCGAGTCAAATTGCATGCTATAAATTTGGTGCCAATCAAATGAGAACTGGCACATAATGCAGCCTGTTCTTGTTTATTGTTGTTGCCGCTGGCTTTATTAATGCCGACACGCCCCCGAAGAAATCAAACAGGCTGGGCGTAACATTTTAATTCTGCTTTTGTAAGAGTCGGTAAAACCCTATTTAAAACTGAATTAAAGTAAATTTCTCTGTGTGTGAGTTAATGGATTATAGCTTATAAAAAACAAATGGCCGATATAGAAATTATTCAAACATAAATTGTGCACACTAATTATTTTTGAAACTAATTCCCCCATTTGAGCTAAGCTTTTAGAGAAATAAAAAGAATTGTAGCTGAATTTGTGTTTTTTTTTGGAAATATACTTTTAATGGGTTTTTGTTTCGTTTTTGAAATTAAAATATATGTTTTACTTATTTACAAATAATAAGTAGATGTAGATGTATATATGCTATGTGTATATATAATGTATGTATATCGTCGCTTTAAATTGTGTATAATTTATATATAATAAAGATTCTTGTTGCAGTTGGTTTTTGTTCATTAACGAGATGTTTACTTGTGATGCAGTTTTTATTTTTATATTTTTTTATTATTTTTCTTTATTTTTAGTTTTGTTGTGGCATTTGATTTTAAACATGTTTCGCTTAATTAATTAGCTTACTAGTTAAATTCATGTTGAAATTGTTTAAAATTAACTACAATTTATATTTAAGTTTGCTGCTTATTTACTTTGTATATCAAGTAAATATATACAAATTACACATGTATTTACAATTAATTCTTAGCTACGAAAACGTTTTCGTCGCATTCTCATTCACTTTTTTTGCATTTCGTGTGCCAGCGTCAAAAAGTTGCAAAAACAAACATTGAAAAAAATCGAACAACACGCGTTAAAAACATTTATAAAAAATTTAAAACACTAATTTAAATATATATAAAAATATATTTCTTTAACTTAATGTATGCTAATAGCTTTTGTTTCGTGTATTTTTAAAAAATTATATAAAATATTTGAAATTTTAACAGAAGGCTCACAGAACAAAACAAAATTAGTGTTTATTTTAAGATTTTTATAATTTTTAAAATTAATTTAAAGTTGTCAAGCTGCACAGATATAGTTGTTTTTTTTCTATATAGTTTTTGAATTATTTGTAATAATTTTTGTAAAGTTTTTGTTTTCCTTTTATAATTTACTTAAAGCAATATTTTTATTTTACTTCGAGCTTTTTTATGTGGATTTTCTCAGTTTTATTTAAAAATTTAAAAGTAATTTTAAAGTAAATAAATTTAGTTTTTTTTGTGGCAGGTCGTACTGTTTTTTTTTAAGTTTTCTTTATATATATATATATATAATTTTATTTTAAATATTTTAACTAAAACATGTGTTGGAAATGCTTTTGAAATTGTGCTTTGAGGCTGAACGCTGCAAAGCGGGCAACAAAATTTAATCGCATGTTAAATTTCGAATAGCCTACTTATGGGCGGTCGTAGTCAAAGCAACAATTCACGGCCACAACTCCTTATATGATTAATTCTTATATGCTATGGTAAACGGTTGCAGCTGCCTTACGAAAAACACGTGTGAGATATATATATATATATATATATATATATGTGTATATATATATATATATTTTCTTTTGAAATTTGCTCATTTCAACATTTGATGCCTTAAAAGTTATTTTCGTACCTTTTTCTTTTGCGAATGCATGCGACTGGGACCTCATAGCGTAGGTATTACTGTACTTAACTGCTCTAAATAAGTAAGTAGCTCGTATTTAACATTTAGTGCATGTGTTTGTATGTGTGGGAGACTGTTCGAGTGTGTGTGTGTGTCAACAAAGTGCTGCCACGGCCTTAACTAGAGCTGTTTTGATAATGAGAACTCGCTGCCTTAAATATCGTATCATATCATATACATATATAATATATCAATTCGTTGCCAATAAAACTCAACACACGTACCCTCAACTAAACTAGCTAGTTATCGTTATCGATATCATACCTTCTTCTTCTTCTTCGTCTTCTTCTATAACAACAAAAATTATATATCAAAAAATATGAATAAAAAAATTCAAAAATGGCCACTTCTCAAATTGAGTAAAAAATTAAGTAAATTAAAAATTGAGATTTCGTTGTAATGCTGATGGAGTTTTGCATGATTGTTGGTTGTATGATGATGCATGATGAGCAGGTTGTGTGTGTGTATGTGGTGTGTGTGGGGTGTGTGTGGGGGAGTGTTGAAGAGTGGTTGAGTGTGAAGAGTGCCTGTTCTTGTTGTTGCTGTTATTATTATTGCGTATTCGAGTGCTTAGACAATAATTTCGCGTATGACACGACGATTTCGTGCGTTGGGCGTTGTCGAGTACTCGCCCTCAAAACTGTCGTCGTAGCTGAGGGACATGTGCTGTTGGGGCGGCAGCACCTCGTCCTGTTCCATGTGCTCCATGTTGTAGGGGTTCGGCAGGCCGCTTACGTCGTGATATGGTGAATCTGCAACGAAATTGTTCAAATTAGTTTCAAGAACTGACAAAACTTGAGACTCATGCGCAAACAATTAAAAACCAAGCCAAAACCGAATAGAAAAACGAAAATTTGAAGGGCAAAAATAAATAACGTAAAAATAAATGCAGAAAAATGCTAATCAAAAACTGTATATTTCTTCGTCAAACAAACACACGATGAACTTAAATGTGGGCGGCTGTGTGGGCGTGTCTGTGTTCTAAGGCCAATGTAGCAAAAAAAACTCCAACAGGCAGAAATGAAAGTTTGAAACCAATATGAAAAAAGAAGAAATTGCATTTTTTTCTCTCAACTTAAAACTCAAAATTCTTCAACATCATCGTGGGCTTCATTGAGCGCAGGGATTTGTTGGCTTGTCCTTGGCATTAACTTACTTCAGCCTGCGCGCTCCGTTAGAGCGTAACATCCTGAATGATGTCCGCTGTGTGTTGGATTTATCAAATTTTGTTTTTAAATGATATTTTTTATATTTTTTTTTGTGAGGCAAAGACATGTGTGTGAGAAGAGAGAAAGCCAAATGGTTAGCGAAATTCGTTCGATTTGCATAGCTTAAATAGCTTATATCTAAAAGGCAGCTGTGTGCATATGTGTGTGAGTGTGCGAGTGTGTATGTGAGAGCCTTAAAGACTACAAGTGCGAGTTTTCCTTTAGGCCTAAAATGAGTTCAAACACACAAACAAAACACTCTCTAAATTCATATTTAGTTGGGCGGACGTCAATTGGGGAGCAAGAGAGAATAGAAATACATATAACATTCTATAGAACTTAACTCAAAGTTAAAAATTAACGCATATTTTTATAGTAAACTATATTTTTTTAATTGAAAAGCAGAATTTAACTTTCTGTTAGATGCAGCTTTATTATCAGAAAATGAAATGTTTTTTATTTGATACGCTTTTCAATTCCAACATAGAATTTGATATATAAATAAATGGCTGAAAAATTGTCTAGTTTAAATAAGAACCCTTTTGCCCTAAAGCCGAGTAATTCCAGCTTGCCCCAAGTCAATGCTCTGTAATTTCCACTATTTTACAGTGACGCTGACATAACGGCTGATCCAGTTAAAGGACTTTAAAGAGCGACATTTGTGGCGAGGACTTTGCATAAGCAGCTTTTAAATGCAATTTATTTTATTTTTTTGTTTTTTATTAAATTGAAGCTTAAAAATGTCAGTCGGTTGCCTTTAACAGTTGCTTTTGTTATTGCATGTTGCATGTGGCATGTCGTTCGTTGGGCTGACTAGTTGCGGACAATTCTTTTAATTTGCCAGTTGAGTGGGTCCGTTGGCGGTGGCTTTGCTCCTGGCTGCTAACGAGCAGCGGTTGTTAAAAAATTAATTACATTGCGAGGCAGTTGTTGTTTTTGTTGCTTCAATTGCAAATTGCAATTGAATGTCAACATTGGGGGCAGCCCCTGCCTGCCGCAGCTCAAAATTAAATTTTACTGCTGCTCGGGGCACAAAGTGCAGCTGCCACATGCCGCCGGCTATTTGTCTCTTTCTCTCTCTCTCTCTCTCGCTCTCGCTCTCTATCTTTCGCTGGCTGGGATTGCGGCTTGGCACATGTGTAAACAAACAGCGCATTAATTTTGAATCACAGAAACTGGCCAGAACACTCGGATGAGCAGCAGCCGTAAGTTACATCTTTGTCTACAAATTGTTGCATATTTAAGCGAGTGTGTCCTTAAAATTCTTTTCTCAATTGTGAATTCCACACGCTGTGCGGCCTTGCCAAATCCCCGTTAAAAAGGATGCCCATGCACAAAAAAAGAAGTAAGCAGAGTGAAGGATCTGGCGCTAAGCATTGTGTGCCAAATCGTTGGAAAATTTATTGGAATTTGAATTTCAAAATCGAAATCGCCGCATTGAAATGTGTAACACTCTCTCCTTGCTCTGGCCCCGCTCTTTTCGTTTCAACTTTTTACTTTTGGCCAAATACCATTGTGTTTCCGTTCCCCCCTCTTTGCTAACCGCTCACATGGCGCATACAAATATAAAACGGTAAATCCTTTTTAACAACTGCTCTTTAACATGTTCCAACCGACCCCCCCGTCAACCGACCCCTCACTCTGCGGCGTGCGAAAATTTCTAAGCGCGTTTGTCGCCCATTCTACGGCTTTCGGCATCTGCATAAACTTGACCCAAAAAAGAAAAAAAAAATAAATAAATGGGCTGAAAAGTAAAAGAAAAGAAATGCATAAGAGCTGGGCAAAAAGTCAGCCAAAGTGAAAAGTGAATCCGGTTTTCGTTTCAATGTTTTTTTCTTCATCTCTATTTTTTTTTGTCAAGAATTTTCTTTAGATTTTCCAACTCTTTAGGATTTGCCTTTTTTGCTTTGCAGTGCTTCCTCTTTCGTTCCTTAACGTATTTTATGGCCAATACGTGAGCTGTGCGTATTATGCGCATAACTTTATGCATGCCACGCCTATTGCTCCACCGCCCACACATAGAGTTTGGCTTTTCCGTCGTTTTTTCCTGCTTTCTTTGACTACTTTTGCTGTTTTTCAATTTGCCAGCTTTTGCTGTGAGCTCTGAAATCGAATCGACTTAAAACAACTTAATCGTTTTTGCGTTAAGCAATGAACGGTTTGTCTGTTTTGCAATACCCTGTGAATTTTACGAATTGGGGCGTGTGCTGCTGGTTTGTCAATAAGTAACAGTTGGAATTTGGCACTTTAAAACAAGTTTAGCATCTTTTTAAATCGATTAAAATGAATTATTATGAACTTAGGAAGGCAAAACCTTGTTACGTATATAAAGTTATTAACCAGGATCTTATTACAGGTCGTCTGCCAGTTAAAACAATTACTTGTTTTTTATTTATTATTACATGTAATCATACATAATTATAAAATAGTTATCTTCCCGACTGCACTTTAGACAGGGCATTTTCTAGTTAAGCTATCTCGAATAAAAGCCTACTATTGTTTACAACTACTTAGTACAGGGTATCTGCCAACTATATATTTCTGGATTAATTCTATACGCCCCTTAGTAGAGGGTATCTACTAGCACAGCACTCGCATTAGGAGCTTGATCAATCTTGCTTGCTTTATAGCAACTGTGTTTTTGTTTATTTTTTTGTTGGCCTTCTCATGCAAATTTGTTGTCCTGAGGGGCGGCCTGGCTCTGTTTCTGGCTCTAAGCTCGTAATAACCCATTTTTTGTTGAGTAAATTTCCCCCAAAAATGTCGAAAGTAAACAAATTGCAGCAGAGTTTATCCGCAAAACACACACAGCGAAAGAGAGACAGCAAGAGAGAGAGAGAGAGAGGGGAGTAGTCGCCCGCTTATCATTGTTGCCGCCAACTTGTGCCTCTTCCAGCTTTGCCTCACAAATCCACTTAGTGTGTGTTTAGTGCTCTGTCCTGGCAGTTGCCTCCTGCAGCAGCTACTTGCCACAGTCCCAGCTCTCGGGTCTTTCGCCGACTCATGATTTATGCGACTCGACGCAGATACCCGTGCGAATGCGCCGGAGATGGGTTGAGTCTGTGCAGAAATGTGATTTTATGGCGCTTTGAATAAGTTGTGCGTCATTGAGAGGCAACATTTATTGGCTGGCCTAAAAGCAAACTGCACTATTTTATGGCCACTATCAGTGTGGCAAGTGTTGCACAACTTGAACGGAGAGCCAGACAAAGCAAAGAAACTTAACTTGAGCTCATAACGTCAAGAGTTATTTCCCATTCGACTAACACGATAAGAGCCCTAACTCTTTGAAAGTAATTCGATGACTTCTTTATTTTCATTTGATATACGATAGGCAGCAGTTAAGCTACTTTAAACAAAGCTATTTGATATTAAAGTCACTTTGATACACTCAGCGAAAATCCTGTTTAAGTATATATATTATTTCGTACGTAATTTAAAACATTATTTTCTTAAAATTGCCAGTGTATTTAGACTGAAATATACACAAATTTGTTGCACAATTTCCGCTTACATCCCTTTATTCTCTGAGCAGAAATCCGCTTGTTTTCCCAGCTTTTATATGAAATGTTACTGCAAACTTGTCTCTCCATCTCTCTGTGTGTGTTATGTGATATAAGCCCCCATGAGTGTTTCCATAACGAAAATCTCAGTTGAAATCTCTTTTTTGTTGATAACTAGCTAAAGTGTTGTCCTACATATAATTTCCAGAGCAAAGGAGATTTACAGTGGTTGCTGGCAGATTGTAAAATCACAAAACTTTAATTTAATAGATATTATAATACATTTTATATTTATATAAATATTTATATTTACATTTAATTGTTAAGTTCATTTTATGTAAATTTCTGTATTTTTATTGAATATTTGGAATTGTTAGAAAAGTCTCTTCGAAATAGATATTTATATTTTATTATATATCATACTTTCTTTTTTATCTATTGTATATGTTTTCATTTTTTTTAGCCCCACTTTCATGCCCATGTTTTAGTTTTTGAGTTGTGACTTTATTCCTTCTTTATTCCCTGTTTATCATATATTTGTTCTCATAGATTTAAAGCTCTTTAAGCTGACAAAACGAAATATCCTTTAGGCATCATCCTTCATTCCTTCTCACTCTCTTGACCCCATTTTTTATCCCTTTTTTCTCGCTCTCATGTGCTTCGCTGATTTAATGATGAATTAAGCTTCATGTGCGAAAACGCCAGCAACTGACACAAAAGTCTGCATAATCAATCAGTTTAACCTCGCCCGTACCTTCGAGCCCTAGCCCCCCACTCGCGCTCACCCTTTAACCTCAGTGGAAAAAAATAATAGAAGAAAACCAAAAACATTTCTTTATTTTTGCTTACGCAGCATTTGGCGCCTTTTGCTGCCGCAGAGTTCCTTCCGTCATTTGGCCGCACTCCGCCCATTTTTTGCATTTAACCCGCCCTCCCCACCCCTACTATCTTTTTATGCTGCAATATCAGCAGCTGCTGCTGCAGCATGGCGCAAAAGTCAGTTTGGCGCAGCTGCAGCTTTGCAGCTTCAGTTGGCAAGTGTAAAAGCTTTTAAACATGTTGCACACAATCACACACACACACACACACACACAGGCATAGACATCCTAACACACACAGCTGTGCATAAGCTGACACATCAATGTAATGAAGATGTATTTGCATATTGTAGCACTGTCAATGCCGCTCTCCCCCACCCCCACCCCCTGCAACGGGAGAGCTCACCGTGCAACCTCCCCCTCCCCACCCTTCCCCTGTTCCAATCCACACCAGTTTTTAGTTGCCTTGCTTTTGACGGCACTCGGGGGCATTTCCTGTTGTTGCCGACTGCATTTTATTGACAAGTGTGTGTGTGTGTGTGTGTGCGAGTGTGTGTACGGACAACTGGGATGCTTGTATGGCAGTTTGACATTTGCGAGCTGTTCTTATTGCTGTTGTTGTTGCGCATTTCTTAGTGTGGCGCTCACAAATTTTGCGTTTAACCGCCGAGCGGTCGGCTAGCCAGGCCGGGGAAGGCGGAGGGGGCTGGGGGCGTGGTCAGTGTTTTGTTATGCAACAGTAGCCGCAAAGTTGTTGTTTTTGCGTTTCGTTTTTGCATTTTACACACACGCACGAACGCGCACACACGCACACACACACACTCGCACGCAAAATAAATACACGGCAAGAGAGAGAGAGAGAGAGTGAGAGAGAGATAGGGAGAAGCGCAGGCGAGAGGGCGAGCAACCCACGCATTACAAATAACAAAATTTTCAAGCGTGGACGCCAAAAAAACAACAACAATAACATCATGAGCCACATATCCTGTTTTGAGTCCTGTTTCGTCCTGCCGCAACGACGCCGGGCAATAAAAACCCGCAACATAACGAAGAAAAAAAGGCATTTTTTATGTATCTTTTTTGGGTGTGCTTGCTCATAAACCGTAAAGATAACACAAATACAGCACACACGCGGTTTACACACACACACACACACACACACACACACACATACACACACACACACACACACGCACACACAGAAGCAGCAGCCGCACAGTTGTAACCAACAACAGCAGCAGCCACAGCGCCGGCAAGAACAATATCAGCACGCATACGCCCCGTGGCCGTCCGATTGCAGTCAGCGTTCGTCGTTGCCCGTTGTATTTTATACCCTGTGATACCCTCTAAAGCTTACCAAAAGGTTACTTTGAATAACAATAAATTCTATATAAAATGTGCAAAATGAGGCGTAACTGGGCTCTTAAAGCTGTTGACTTGGTTCAGTTTGGATCACAGGTCAGGTTACAGTCTCAATTCCAGTTTGGGACATGTTGGGAAATTGGCCTATTATCAGATATAAAGGTAGAGCCGAGATGGCCTTTAGTTTTTGGCCACTGAACGGAAACAAAAGAGCTCTTTTAACTTGTCATACCTTTCATTTAATCTCTAAGATATAAGCGCAAAATGTAATAAACTGTAAACTGCGGATATTTAAAGAATTTTTTCATCGTCTTCATAGTTATTTTTGCCATGCAGAGAATAACCCAATCGGGTGAATTATTACAAATAAATGTATCCAGTTGTAAGTGAATGTCTAAAGAGAGAGTATATCCCATTACAACTAATAAACATTTTATATAAAAGCTTGTTCACTTTTTGAATCGTGGATGTAGTTTTCAAGTAAATAAAGAAGAAGATCGCTAACTACTGTACTGTAAACTATACCCGATCTCTCTTATACCCGAGCTCTATAGTTTAGTTCTCATACCTCATCTCATCTCATCTTGGAATTTACAGAATATCTATTAGCTGCGCAGCATATTTTATTTTATTTGTTTTCCTGTTTTTTCTGAACATTTCGATTTCTCGCTACGTTTTTTATTATTTAATGTTTTAACGGACTTGCGGTATTATTGGCACTACAACAAAATAAAAGTACACAGGCTAAAGAGGCCAAAGGGCATCAAAGTTGTTGTTGTTTTTGCTTCGTTGAATTTTAAACAAAAGTTGGCAAAGACTTTAAGCCAAGACCGTCAGATGTGCAGTAGACAGAAAAAGCGCCGAAGAACCTAAAGGAACCTATCGCAAAAGCCTATCGTTGGGGCGCACTTGTGACATGTTTAGGGGCAAGCACACACACAAACACACACACACACAAACACACACACACACAAACACACACACACACACATAATTAGCATGAGCCCGCCCAGACGAGCCGGGTCGACGTCGGTGATATCCGAGTGCTTAACTTGTCATAACTGAAAGTCCGAGTGCAAACACACACAACACACACAACACACACACGCACACCCAAGACAACAACACAGTGGGGAAAGTTTGACAGGGCAAGGCAAACTGAGTGGCGACCTTTAGCCAGTTGCTCAGGACTCCGGCTACACCCCTTTGCTGCTGCCCTACTCCAACTTGCAAGTTTGGAACTTTGAAAAACAGTTGGTAGATAGCTCGACCCTCGTGCTTAATGTGTCATAAGTAGAACTCGCAGCGATGAAAGTTGTCAGATTTGTTTGCTCTTGCTTTCCCTTTAGCTTACTTCATCAGCACAGTTTGTGCATTCTGGGAGGGGACTTTATTTTATTTTTCGAAAATGATTTTAATAAACAATATTCTGTGTTTCATGTGCGAACCTAAGCAGACGCTTTCATCCGTAGAACTGTTTGCTCTCTAGCAATTTTAAATTTTGAATGTTACGAATTTCTTATTTGATTTCACATATTGGATTCTCCATAAATTGCTTTATAAGTTCATCTTTACTTTGCTTCTTGCAATGAATCCTCTTTTAAAGCCGAAATGCTCGTGCATAGCTCCCTCGCTTTCTCTCTATCTGCTTATTCTCCTATGTCTCCTTGTCCTTCTATTTTATAATATTTTTGATTATTCAAAAACTATTTATAGCTCTTAAAATGCTTCGTAACCTCACTTTTCACATTTTCTTGCAATATTTCACTTTCACTTTTTCATTTATTATGTGTATAAACCAGTTTTTATGTCTTCCTTTCACTCAATCATATAGTACACAATCATTTACACAATTCCAACTCATTCACAGCTCTTAAAATGCACCTTAACCTCACTCCTAATATCGATAGCATTCGCACAACTCCCAGCAATAGTCAGAAATATCGATATCGAAACTTACCTAAGTGCTGATCGACACGTTTCTTGGGCTTCTGTACGGATGCATAGGGATCACTGCAGTAGTCCTGCCGGGACGGATTTTGGCTGTTGCGCAAATTGTGATATTCGTCGCCCACCTGACTGGGCGTGGCCGTCAAATGTGGATACGGTGCATAATCATCGACCGCACCATAGCCGCCGTGCGTGAGGGGATCGTAGCCATAGGTGGGTTGCTGCTCCACATACTGGTTGTGTGGGGCCTGGACGAGGGTCTGCTGATTGCCCACCGCAGCGGCCGACATTTTCACCTGCCAGAGCGAGTCCTGTGAGTTGACGCTGCCGCCATTGTTCGAATTGGAATAATTGTTTTCCATGTAGCCCATGTTGACCCCTGCAAAAACAGCAAAAGCAAACAAAAAAATAAAGGAAAGAGGGAAATTAAAATGGTGGCAAAATGTTGTAAAAACCGAACTCGAACAAGTGTCGCATAAATCCGCCACAGCTTCGCGCATAATTCACAGCGGGACAAGGCTGACAGCCGGATTTTTGGCGCCCGGCCAAATGAAACACTAAATATATAATATTCCCAGCGAATTGCAATCAGAGCAAATCAACAAGGGGAAAAAGTTTCTTTTAGGGCTTTTCATTGATTAGCACATAAAAATGACAGCAACAAAAATAAATGGTTAACGAAATGAATTTATTAACTGGGCAAATCAACAAGGCGTAATTAAGAGTTGAGAAACATATTGCGCATACGCCGCGTGCGCCACTTAAAACCTACGCCAAAAGCCATCGTAAACTCACAAATCTATGTCGAGCACTGTCACGCCCCCCACCCACCGCCCCACTCCCACGTACTCCTCACTTCAACTACCTCTCAGCTGAGTTGCTTTTTGTAGTTCTGAGAAAGTTTGTTGACAAATTTTTTACGAGCTACGCGAAAAAGTATCAAAGCTGGAACAGCTGAAGAGGGGCTCATCAGGGGGTGGAGATTCGGAGGGCTTTGTGTCCTTGCGGTGCTTGTTACGCGCCAGAACAAAGGCGTTGACAAGCAGCAATGCGCCTTGTTACGGGCTTCTGCCTGCCTTTCGGTCCTTTCATCCTGTTTGCCTCGTTACTCGTTTGGGCCGCCTGTGCGTGCGCCTTTGTTGGTCGCGTTTATTATTATTTTTATATCGTGATAAATCACTCATAAATATTAAACGCACGCTTGCCGAAAAGCAACGAAAAGCGAAAATATAAACAACAAACTTTTTGAATTTTGAGTCGAAAACCGAATAATTGTGAGTTGCGGCACAACACAATTCCGCCAGCAAAACGCCACAATTTCACCAGCGTTCATTTATGTGTCAAACAAGGAAGATTTCACAATTTAGAAATAAAGCCGGGGTTAGATCTTTAAATTTGACTATAGCTATGAAAATCATTTTTGCAAAACATTTTAAATTGAATTTAAGTGAACATAATCTATGTAATGACTTCCAATTGTAGAATTTATTGCAAAATAATCTTTGCATTGACTTTAATTAATGTATATTTCTCTTTCTCAGTAAGGAAATTTGTAAAGGATCTATGAATTCTTGGTAAGTTCTATAAATGCGCATATACAACACTATTAGTTTCAAGCGCATCGTTCCTACTTTCGCTTTCGCCTGAATTTCGCAAAGTATTGCATAATGTTATTATAATAGTCAAGCATTACGAATGTAGCTTTTATCAGCTTCCTAGTTTATACAGTAAATAATATTCGATTAAAAACCCACAGAGATAGAGCAATGTTTTTTGCAACCCTTCACATTTACAATTGGCGAAATGCAAGCGAAATTGATTTTGTGGCCATGTTTATAGCCGTGCACTACAATTTAACGACAATTTGTGTTAGCCAGAAACGAAGGGGCATGCAAATATATGGAGTGCTTGACTGTTCCATTGCCAGCTGTTCCACGTTTCGTGTGCCATTTCCAGCTTGCGTGTCGTTTTGCCGGCTTTTATGCGACATGGTGGGCGTGATAATTTTTATGATTAGCCATAAAACTAAAAACAGTAATAATATTAACTTCATTTTCATTTTCATTCCCATTTCCGAGCTTCTGGGCGTCTACTTCAACGTTCTTTGCATATTTCCAATTGTAATTTTATGCGATATTTTGTTCCTGCTCTATAAGAAATTCACAGAGAGCACCAAATAAAAATAAAACTTTTCAATTTGATAAGCATCAAATCTGTTGGCTCAACTTTTGATTGCGCAAGTTTTTTGGCCTAAAATGGGTGGCGGCCAAAAATATTTGTAGACCGTTATAATAAAATACAAATACAAAATAACAAATTTCCCAAAAATCTCTATACAGGAATTTTAATGCATTTCCATTGTTATGCGGCAGGGGCAGTTGTCGTGGTGGTAGGAACAGTTGTGGGAAGGGTACGAAGAGGGTGCGGGCAATTTGTTTTGCCTACTTTTTCTCGTTCTGCCGCGACGCGCAATTAAAGTTTGGCCCAAAAACTTTTCACATTGATTTGTGCAAATAACTGTTCTGTGGCATAGTTTATAAACAGGACCACGCCCACACCAGCCGGTGGGTGCCTGGGAGGGTGGTGTGCAAATGGGGCTTAGTGCGCTGTTAGGCTTATTAATCGCGCACAAGCTGCTCAAGTGGCCTGGCTAAAAATTCTTTCCATGTTAACGACTCTTGGCCAAGTGGCAAAGTTGCAGTTGCCCTCGCAACACCTGCCTCTCTCTCTCTCTCGCTCTCTCTCTCTCTCTAGACAAAGTTTTCAACCGGAAGCGCTTATAATTATGCAACATTTTTGTGCGGCAGCGGTTGCAGTCGCACAATAAAAACAGTTTCAAATGCCATTAACGGTTAACTAAACGGCAGCAGGCGGTCGGCAGGTGGAAGGGGCTGCCTTGGTTAAAGAGCGAGTTGAGTTCAGTCCAAAGTTGGCTGGCATCCTGAGCACCTCAGGCGCACTCGGTGTTAATGGCGGCACACTCCACAACTGCCACAGCCCCCCCCCCCCCCACACGTGCACCGACAATCTCCCGCCCATCTCTCGAGTGCTGCTTTACTACCGGACGACCTTTGCCTGCTCCTTATTGCACTTTTAATTAGCGTCGCGACGCAGCCTGCTCGGCATTTGGCCTCAATGCGCTTAAATGTTAAAGGAGAAAGCGAGCAGGCAGGTGGCGGAGTTTAGAGGAGCCGCAGCAGCAGCCACTTGTCGAGAGGTTGCCACGCGCTACCTCTTGCCTCCTCCCGCACTGCCTGCACCATGTTGCAAATTCTGTTGCTGGCGGCCTTTTCGTTGTTGCCAGCCTCAAGTTGGCCAAAAAAAAAAGAGGGAAACTTTTCAGGCAAGCTGTATTTTTGTGTGGGTTTTCGGTGCTGCCGAGAGTTTTACAACTTTCGCTATGCGCCGCTATCTGGAGTACAGTCCGGCAGGTTAAAGCAGTGCACACAATAATAATAATATGCTCTGCACTCCTCGCTCACATAACGAGGTCAAGTTGAGCCGAAAGTTCTCAGAAATCTTCAACTTGAAGGCGCATAATAAAAGATTATCAAATGCACTTGTAATCAAGTTGGCTTCTACCAAAGTTGGCTTAAGAATAAACGCTCGAGGGAATTACTATACAGAAATAGTGCCTTTTTTTATAGAAATATATTGAGCTCTTTGAAGTGAAATTTTGACTCCAACTTTTCAATTTAATCAAAACAGAAATTATATACTTTTTAATATTCGATTGAAATGTGAGAAATTCAGGAATTAAATTTCAGTTTGCACGTTCAAATTTCTGATGGGCCGTAAAGATGTTTTTTGTTTGGAATTCTAAATCCAGATTGGCAAATGTCATTAATTATTGTTTTGTTTGCGACAGACAGATCTTCAAAAGTTCGTATGAGAATGTGGTAAATAAACAACATTCAATTCTAGGAATTTTCTATGTACGGTATATATGTAAATAAATATATGTAGTACATCTACAAATTTGAGTGCCAGATAACAGCTCGAAATAATTGTCCGAGCTCTATATATATATAATATGTACAGTGGACGCTCGATTTAACAATCAGCATTGAATGTAATTAAATTGGGACCAAAAGTTAATACTAAATACTTTTAAATATAAGAAATAAAGAGAAAGTGCAATTGCTTTTGTCAAAATATATAAATATTTTTCTTTCTATTCAATTAACATAAGAATTTAAAGAAACCAAGACTTATATTGAGTACTTATTATTACTTATAACGTGTAATAATAAATAAAAATAATAGAGAAATTTTCTAAATTTTGAATTGCTGCTAAAACCAAGTAGCTTTTATTAGCGAGAGACTACGCTCTATAAATATAGTAAAAAGTAAATATATATTGTAGTAAGATAGTGACGTCACAAATGTTAAGTAATAGAATAAGAGGAAGCAGGCAGCTCTGGCAGCAATAAACAGACGTTCTAAACGTAAATCATCCTATTACAATATTGTAAATATAATGCTATCACTCTTTACAGACATTTGTTAAGTGCCTTCTATGCTCGCTTTCTAACTTGTTTAACCACCTAACCAGAAATGAGAACATTCTAAGTGAATAATTTGGTATTTTATTGCATTTTACAGTTGATGTTCAGGCATTGTCGACACTGTTGCTATCCTCCTTGTATTCTTTGTTGACTTTGAGCGAGTGGTTTATGACACTCGAAGCGGGCGGCTGCTGCGGTCGGGGATCATTTGCAGGCGGTGCTGCGTACAAAGGTGGTGCATAGGTGGGTGGGCCGTATTGAGGCGGCATCTGCTGGCTGTAAGGCGGCTGCATTGGGCCGGCTGGATAGGGACTGGGATACTGGGGATTCATGGGCGGCTGCTGGCCGTACGGATACTGATTGTACGGCGGCTGATTGTAGCCATACGGCGAGTAGGGATACGGCGGATAGACGTATGGCGGATAATTCGGATATACCGGATTATTGTATTTATTTTTATGCTTGCCGCCCTTTTGGTGGTGTCCACTATTATCACTGCTGTCACTATCACTGTCACTGTCGCTTCCGGCCAGGACACCTCCAGCAGCAGGACTAGCAGGCAAAGCTCCAAGTATTTATTCATTGCTTAGCTTTCAAATTGTGATGCCTAGCATCAAAACCAGACTAACTATGTGGCGTGCGGATTTCGTTAAGTTGAACGGAACAGAAGACGCAATTAGCTAATCATTGATAAGCAGCACGGGTATATACATATATACCCATATGTACTTATATATAAAAGTTTGTGCTGCTTATCAATGAATGGAATATACTGCACATAGCGTACATATTGATATAGAAAAGTGACAGTTGCTTGACAAATGTACACTCATAATCTGTCGCACTTACAGCATCTACTAAACAATGTTATGTGTTAATATTTAATATTAACGGCCATAAACCGGCGTTGCTCGGACTTAGTAAGCCACTAAACTAACTTTAGAAAACCAAAAAAATATAAAGCTTTTTTTGAAGTAAATTTAAAAACAACTTTCTTTTGGGTGCCGACGATTAAATATCCCTGTGTTTGCTATTGCTGTGCTTATTGTTGCTATATATTATTATACAGTAGTTTTTTGTTATGATGTAGAAGTTTGCTATGATATTTTAATAGTAAAGTTTTTCATGCACAACTTTTATTGCACCCAATTATTCCTATGGGTGATATATGCCAAAGGAGTGCGGCCGAAATCCAGCATATGTTACGGCTAGCCAAAACTGAGAAACAGACATGGCTCAAATGATACTGTTGATACTAATTTCGTGATAATCATTTTTAGGTATTTTGTGCGGCAACTGCGAGATATAAACTTACATAAAATGTTGTGTCTATTCTGGCAAGCGAGAAAATCAGCTTGACGTTGTCGAAACCAACCCACAAATGTGGGATTATAAATTTAAATTTAAATAAAATTGGGCGAATCAATGCTCTTTAAAGCAACAAATCCGTATATCTCTGTCTTTCATATAACTGGATTGCTTTGAAGTGGACGATAGCCGCACTGGAGTGCCACATTTCGGACTGTTAGCCATGATATGTCAGCTGAGAAGCCTTTAAAATTCAACTCTGAAATCGGCCAAGTGAAAGTTTGTTGTTCATATTTGTTTGTCCCACGAGTTAAGCTCGAAATTTGCTGACTGTTGGTCTGGTCAGCACTGGACGGGGCGCGTGTCGAGGCGGGAGGGGAACTGGGCTCAGCAACGCCTACGGCTAGACGGGCGTAGGACAACAGCAGCAACATCGACAACGACAACGACAACAACGATGTCTAGAGGACATGTACTCCAAAAACCAAATAAATGCAAACAAATGCCGTTGTCGTCGCCGCCCCTGGCCCCTGCCAACCCATAAAAAAGGCAGCAAAATAAACAACACACAAATCAAAAATAAAAAAAAATAAACCAAAAAACAAGCTTTCAAATAAAAAAAAAACTGGAAAGAGAAAAATCTTTTGCGCGCTGAAAATTTATGCGCTAAAAAATAAAGCCATGAACTCGACGCTACAATGGTTGTCTGGCCTGCCAGGGCGTGTCTGTGTGTGTGGGCTTTGGTGTGGCTTAAAATGCAACTCTGGTCCGCAAAGCAAACAGCCGCAAAATAGTTTTACAACAAGCCCCGCCACGCCCCCAAAAGCGCAACCACATTTCGCAACCATTTCGAACAGCATTTTGTGCTGCAGCGTTTTAGGCGCGTTTCGAATATGTTTGGCTTGTAATTGTTGCTGCCCCGCATGCTGTTGGTGCTGTTGTTGTTGCCTTTGGGCCACCCTTGGCCAGCTGACCGCACAATTCAATGACAAAATCTATGAGTGGCATTTGCCGGCTTCGTTTCAGCCGCTAATTTTGCTGTTGTTTCGTCTTTCGTTGTGTTGTGCTGTGTTTTGTTTTGTTTAGTTTTTGTGTTGTGTTGCGCTGACCAACTAATTGGCTTTAAAATCTAAACACAGCTGCTGACATGGCACAGATTGCAGTTTATCGAAAGACCTCACACTATATTATAACCGATATGAAAGCCTTAACCCACATCTATAAACTGTAAAGGAGGGACGAAAAACTGTAAAAGAGGGCAAGAAATAGAAGAAAATTCTAACAGTGAATGCGCATCAATAGCTAAGAGTATATATAATTCGTGAACCAATTGAAGAACCAAGATAAGTGCCCCATAAATGCTTTTAACTATTAATACATAAACACTCATTTTGACAAACTGTTGCTTGGAACTCAAGTTTAATAGTTAAAAGCTTAAGTCTCCATTTGACAATCAGAGTGTTGAAGACGCATTACAAATATGCATAAGATTAGGAATACTTATTTGCTTTTTTAGCAGTTAGTTCAAATGACTAAGAAGAGAAGTTAACTAAGAAGTAATTGACTAAAATTCAGAGAAGCAATATTATTTCTACAACACTGACTCTCATTAATTATAATTATATAATTAAGCAACACAGCCAAGCAGCATAAATTCTATTTAGAATAGAATATATTAAGCACAATTAAAAAATGTAATTTCATAATGAAACAATCAAATACAAAGTCCATTAAATAATTCGATAAATGTCATAAGCGTCAGTACGATGCTATCGAGAGAACAATTTGCCATTTACCCAGTAGAAATTGCAAATAGTCTGCATTTTGTTTGCCACTCGGTTGCCCTCCTGGCTCTGCCCTGGGTGGCAACCCTATTGTTTTTATTGTCGTCGCCGGTTAACATGCAAAGTTCATTAGGTTTTTGGCCTATGCGACGATTGCCGCAATTTTGGTTGAGCTCTTAACGAGTCCAAAGTGCACAAACAGCAGCAGCAACAACAACAACAAAGCACCAAAAACAACGAGAACAACAGCAACAACAAAACACATTCAAATGCCATTTGCAAGCGAGCGAGCGAGCGTGTGAGCGAGAGAGGGCAGGGGCAGAAAGAGAGAGCAAATGAGTGCACCACAGTCTGCTTCTTATGCAGCAATTAGCGTTTACAATGAACTGCAAGCTGTAATAGAGCACCTGGAAATCTGTGTGTGTGTGTGTGCGTGTGTGTGTGTTGTACAGCTGTTGCCTGTCTGCGCTTTTTATTATTCATGCCACTTGCTACCTGCCACCTGCCACCTGCCACTTTCACTAGCCAAATTAGCCGCTCGCGCATTTCTTTTAAAATGCAATTAAGTGCCAATGTTTGCCAGCGGGCAGAAAAAGCTTACACACAAGCACGCTCACACACACACACACACACGACCCCACGGCGCTGCTCTCTACTTTTGGGGCAATTGAAAATTTTAATTGGCATTCGGTGAACACTTGAAACTCGGCAACTTTTGAATGAGCCCACACAATGGCTGCCATTTCCAACCCCCACGCCCCACGCCCCCGCCACACCACTGCTCCTATTTGGCAATTGCCAACTATCAGCAGCAGGCGATTTGGAGGTCCTTTGGCCAACAGGAAATTATTGCAATTAATTTTTTGTCCTGCAGCTTAAAATTCTATTGCCATTTAGCAAAGCGCACAACAGAATAAAAACACCCGCACACACACACACACACAAAAAAAGGAATTTTTAATTTGCACGTCATTACAAAACACACAGCAAAAAAAAGAAAGCAAACAAGAATTGACAGTTTAGGTAAGGTCGAATATTGAATGCTCTGCGCTTTGTATTTATTGAACTACAGAATATGAACGAACTAAAGTAGAAGGTAGAGGATATGAAGAGAGACCGACAAATAGAAGGAGAGATGGCAAATATATGCTGAGATAAAATAAAGCCCAATTCCTTGTAACTAATTAGCTATAATTAAAAGAGTTTTTCTAAATCAATTTTGGATTAATAATTCACAAAAAGAAGCACAAGATGGTTTTAATTAAACTGCATTTAAATAAAAGAAAATCTCTCAGTTTTATACCTTCATATATATATCTACACCGATCTATATCTGTCATCTCCAATGCGTTGCACACTTCCCCATACAATTTGAATGCCCCGCTGTAGGTCTATAAAAAGCAGAGTACTTTTCCAATTTGTGCGCTCACCATGTTAAAGGTTAATACCTCTTATGGGTCCAGCCGTTGTACTCCAAACACCGCAACTTCCCCCCAAAATAACCAACAAGGGGTGCGGGGGGGGTGTAAGTAAAATAAAAGTAAACCAGAACAACAATTAATAATGAATTGTATTGCGTATTGTGTGAAACCGCAGAGGGGCTGAACGGACAGGGGCCAGGGGGCGGGTAGAGTAGCGGGTCCAGTTTACGCATTCATTTTGTCCGCAATTCTCATTTGTCGGGCGGGGGAAGGCGGGGCGGCGGCGTCGCTTGAAAAGCGACGACAAGGACGCAGCTAGGATGAATGGACGTGAGCGTCAAGCAATAACAACAACAACAAATGGCAAGTATATTACAAAATGCTTCAGCGAGGACGTAAAACGTTTAGGGAAAAAATTGCTGTTTCAACAAATTTACAACGGAAGTTGAAGTGTTTTGCCGCAGGTGTGTGTGTTTGTGTGTGTGTGTGTGTGTGTGTGTGCTGGTGTGTGTTTGCGGCTTGCAGCACTCTCCAGCTCTGATACCAATTGTGTGTGTTTGTGTGTGTGTGTGCGTGCCCGCAGAGGCGCGTGATGAATGCGCACGGCCATCGATTTGCACTCAACTCCATTTTGCACTTTCACATTTCATGGGCTACATCATTTGTGGGCACCAGCCGCACCACCCGCACCACCCGCACCACCGCCCACACTACAGCACAGCACGGATTTCATTTTGTTCTGTGATGTGTTTTGCGGTGGACAATGAAAAATCACCCAAAACATTTTGCCACCAACAGCCTTGAAGTGGAAAAGGGGGAGCGGGGCAGGACAGGGGGAGGGGGAGGGGTGGGTGGGGACAGTGTGTGCGCGACATGGTCAGCCGGAAGTATTTCGCACTTGGGAGTGGTTTAGCTTTAGGTCTCCCCCTTTTTGGCCTGGGTATGTGTGTGTGCTAGTGCTGCAAGGGTATCAGGAATTTGTCGTCAGTTGTGCACAAGAGAAACATAAACTTTATAAAATTTCAAAATATATACAATTATTCCAAGGTCGCATTTATATCGACCAGTTTATCTAACTCAATGGTAATTAAAGATATAAAATGATTGTTTTTATGGCTTTTAGACTCAATTTGAAAACTAGTTCAAAGAAGCTCTGCCAAAATTCTAATAATATTTTATGCTCTTCATAAAAATTATCATTTAATGAATATCTATTTGCTCCTCCCACTCCCTCTCTCTCTCTCTCTTTGAGCTTTGATAGTAATAAAAAAATCTCAAATAAAATGTGCTTGAATACAGAATTTAGAAATTTGAGCTAAATTTTATGTTACCAGATTTAATGTCTATAAATTTTAGCAAAAATATGTCAACCTATATTCTCGACAGAATTTCCATAAAAGTACAGTCCTGCTCTTCGCAAGAGTAGCACACTTTGGGCTATCCATCAATATATATATGTATTTGAGCCCCATGCCAACTGTCGCCCAATTTCGTACATATATCTATGGGTGTGTGTGTGTACTTACATTCATTTCCTGGCAACGTGTGTCCTGTCAAACCGGGTATGCCGGTCACACCAACAACGCCGCCACCACCGATGCTGCCAACACCGCCGCCGACGCCAACAACACCGCCGCCCACACCGACGCCGACGACGCCGCTGCCCGGATGATAGCTGTAGCCATTTTGGGTCGCATAGAGCGCCGTCTTTTGGTCCTCCATGTTGAGGGCCAGATCCATGGAGTGCTCGAGGGCCTTGTTGTCGAGACCGCTGGCCGGATAGTAGGGCGGCGGTGCCTGATTCTGCTGGGCGGCGACAATCGACGGACGCACCGAGTCCATTTCGTAGTCCTTGGCGGCGGCGCTCTTCTTCGACTGATTGCGCTTGCAGCGGCAGAACATCAGCAGCAGGCCGGCAAAGAGTGTGAATACAATGCACGACACGATTATCGCAATCAGTGTGGGCGTGGCCAGGGCGCTGGCCTCCGCGATATAGGGACGTCCAACTGCAATGAGGAGAGCAACGGGAACGATGTGAGTTGTGAGATGAATGAAATGAAGCCATGAAAAATGCAACGCCACTCAAGTGAATGGATGGATGGATGGACGGTTGGATGGATGGACGGATGGATGGATGGACGGTTGGTTGGTTGGTTGCCAGCTAGCCAGGTTGCCGGGCGAAGGATGAGTGATTGATTGTCCAGCTATTCAAGTGGCGCAATTGCTCGTAATGGCTTTGCATATAATGGAAATCACAGCGAGTTCAACTCGTGAATCATTATTCGTGATCGTGAATAGCCAACGGAACAGTGTACAGTGAATAATAGTGAACTTTTGTTCATTTGCGGCATGCATGCTGAAATGTGCCCACATTCGACTCATTTGTCAAATGCCAGTGTTGTCAAGTTGAGTCGAAAGTGGTTTTGGATATTCCTTGATTAAATTCTTATTTATTTTCTATGTGTTTGTCATATTTTTACACATTTTGTTGTTCATATTTTTATGCGTCTTTTCATATAATCCAATTTATATTTTTTTTTGCATGGAATATATTAATAATGCACACATATATTTTTTTGCACCATATGCATATTCATATTTATATATTTTCATTATTTTTATGTTTATTCTCATTTTTTCATATTCTTCGTTTCGTATTGTATTTCTTACAATATTATTCATACTCATTTGCACCTTTATCATGTGCATATATATACACTTTTTCGCTCATATCACGAATTTGGTTATATTTATATGTTCTTCATCACATCAATCATGATCATATTTGTAATTATTTTCATACCGAAATCTTGCTCATATTTGTGTAACTGCATATTTGGTTCAATATTCACGCTGGATCGTAAAGATCTCAAGGAGCAAAGTTCATTCAATGCCATCGCTCATCCGACTCCCGTAAGCACCCCCAACCCCTGCAGCGTAAACAACCCCCGGTACTTACTCTCGGCATCGGTGTAGTCGCCGCAGTGCTCGTGATTGTTGCGCAGGCAGAGCTTGACCCGCACCACGGGACTGTTGTCATCCTGCTCCAGGGCCAGGTTGTTCAAGCCCCCGTTATGCTCGTCGTCGTCCTCGTTGATGGTGTGGCCCAGGGCGCGTCCGCCGCCGCTGCGTCGTGGCGCAATCAGGCGATCGATGACCTTCTCCTTGTGGGTGGGTCCGTTGCCGGACAGCTGGAGATTGTCGACGACATCGACCAGATCCCAGGTGGCCATGGGCGTGTCGCCGTGCAACATGGTCTCCACGACGGCCACCAGATTGAGGCAAGTGGCGCCCACATCGATGCCCAGGGTGCGTGTGCTCGGCTCGTAGGTGACCTGCAGCGGTGGCGGTATCCGGCTCACTTTGCTCGTGATCGTTATCTCATTGGAGTAGGGTGATCCGTTCTTCGGGTTCAGTGCCTTCACCTTGAACGCATAGCTCTGGTGCTGCTCCAGCGAGCTGACCTTGCAGGGTATATCCCGCTGGCAGTCGACCTCCACCCAGTCGGAGTTGGCGTTCGCGAGTGTCGCACAGTCGGGGATCAGCTGCTCCTCGCGGGGCATCGCGACGCGGCGATAGCTGACAAAGAACTTGGTCTTGCTCAGGCCGCCATCGAAGCCCGGATCCCAGCTGAGCGTCACGTAGTTGTGGCCCACATCGACGGCCCGCAAATTGGTTGGCTTCTCCGGCGGACCCTTCTGCTGCAGCCGTATGGGCGCCCGGATCGTGTTCAGCGAGTTGACGACACGGCACGTGTACTCCCCGTAATCGGAGTGGGTCAGCGAATTGATGCGCAGCACCGACGTATAGATATCATTGTTGTCCGTCGTGGTGCTAATCTCGTAGTGGCCATCGGAGGACATCGTCAGCGGCGACGGATTATTGCCGAATTGCCACTGGAACTCCGGCTTGGGATACGCCTGCACCTTGCAGACCACCTCGGCCGTTTCGCGTATGTCGAAGGCCACCTTGTTGTACTGGTGGAGGACGATGGGCTCGTGCTCGATGCGCAGCTGCATGGACGAGTTGGCCGAGTTGACCTCGTTCTGGTAGAGGCACGTGTAGAGGCCGC
Organism: Drosophila robusta; assembly: GCA_035043565.1. Classification (NCBI taxonomy): domain Eukaryota; kingdom Metazoa; phylum Arthropoda; class Insecta; order Diptera; family Drosophilidae; genus Drosophila; species Drosophila robusta. The sequence goes on along the minus strand of JAWNMW010000583.1, from coordinate 300,081 downwards.
GGTCGCCGGGCACCAGCTGATTGCCGCCGGGCCGTGCGGTGCCGCGGAACTTGAGCATGCTCTGGACGGTGACCATGCCGTTGGGGCCCTGATCGGGATTCGTCTTCACCTCGTACAGATTCACCTCGGGCAGTATTTCGACGCCATCCTTGAGCCACTTGATGCTCGGCGCCGGCTTGCCCTTGGCGCTGCACGTCACCGCATAATCGTTGTCCGCCACGCGCCGCGTCATGTGCTGCTGCAGCTTGGCGAGGAACTGCGGCGGCTGGTGTATCTCCAGCACAATGGTGGCCATCTTGCCGATGCCCAGCTCGTTGACGGCATGACAATGGTATTTGCCCTCGTTGCCGAGATGCGCCTTCGGTATGGAGTACTGCGGCCCCTGGGCGAGGATCTTTTGCCGGCTGGAGAACTCGCCGTCAATGTCGCGGAACCAGCGATACTGCGGCACCGGCCAGCCCGGCGGATTGGCCGAGCAGGTCAGCGTGACCCCGTTGCCCACATGGACCACCGGCTTGTTGGGCGTGATGTACGCCTGGCCAGGACGATGGCGCACCAGCAGCGCCACCGTGGAGTTGCCGACGCGCTCGCTGCGCTCCTGGCCCTGGCTCTGCATTATGTTGACGGCACGGCAGATGTAGTTGCCGGCGTGCTCGGCGCGCACCGAGGCGAGGGTTAGCACGTCGCCGTTGAAGCGGAAATCGGGAGCGCCCTCTTTGAGCCACTCGACGGTGACTGGCGCCGGATTGGCGGTCACATTGCAGCGTATATTAATGGTTTCGCCCTCCTCGGCCTCGCGCGTCTTCGACTCGATGACGACGGTGGGCGGATAGAGTATATCGAGTATGAGCTCCTGTTCGCCGGCCTTGCCGAGCCCATTATCGGCACTGCACGTATATTTGCCCGCATCCTGCACGCTCACCCGATGGATCGTGTGCACCAGCGAGGAGCTAATGAAGCTGCCGTTGCGTGTCCAGCGCACATTCGGCACCTTCGGCTTGGCGTCCACATTACACTCCAATTTGGCAGTGCGGTCACGTTCGACGCGCAGCGGATTCTCCGGTCCGACCTCGACGCGGGCATAGTCTGCAAAAGATGGTGAACAAAAACAGGACGTGAAATTAGCAGGGTTTATTTGGCTCGGTTGTTTCTTTCTTTCTCCTCGTTCGGTTGCTGGCATAAATCACAGCCGATGATGAAAATTAATAAACACAAAGCATTTTTCGTGGGGCGCTTAATCAGCGGCAGCCCAACTTGTAATTGAATTAGCTGAGCGGGCGGGCCGACTGGTAGGGATTAGGACCTCTTCGGTCTGATTAGACACAAAAATTTGTCAATTATTAATTAAGCTAATCAAGTGTCGGAACATTGGAGGCGGCCAATGCCGCACGGCTTAACAATCATTAGCACTCCCAGCGCGTTCTCCGAGGGCTCCGAGAACTCTGACAGTAATTGCGGAATAAAGCAAGATTGGGCTGCGAACTCAGTTTAAGCGTTACACAACACTACAATTACGCGTTGCATGGGAAAGGATTTGAAAGTGTGGAGTAATTGTTAGCTTTGGTTTTATATTCGTCTATATTACCTACTTGTAATAGCTTTTTATTATTCACTGATCAGGCGATCATTTCTATTACCACAGGCTTAAATTTCAATAGTTTGTGGCGTTCGCTTCTTGAGTGAAATTGAAAAATTAATGCAATGTATCAGATGATAAAACTGGGAGGTTCTTCAAATAGCTGTACAGATAACCTGATCAACTTTTGAGGCTTTGTACATTTGCTGTTCAGTAAGCCCGTCAGCTTCCCAGTACATTTACCATATAGCTTTATCTTTATTATGTTATCAATTCTAATTTCAACTTTTTTATACCTTTTGCAAGTTATTTTAAAAGTACTTGCGATTAAACAAGGAGTAATTTTGCAATTTTGTAACGGTGGCATTCGTAATTTGCTGACATGTTATAATAATTTAGTTTTTAAACACTATGCGTATGCTCTTTCTTTTACATTTTTTCATGAGCTAAACGTTTTTGCAACATTCTTTGCGTGTGCCTAACAATCAACCATGAATATTTAACGCATTTTGCAGCACTTTTAGTCAGTCGCTTTAACATTTTCCACTCGTTATTCACCATCCTTTTATTGCCTCCGCCCCTTCATGGCACGCCCGCCCTATGTCTAATCTGTGCCCTGCACTTGACTGTCATTCCATTTGCCCGACTGCAAGTCGTCGTCCCTTTGCATTAGCGGCTCTTATGCACCGCAAATGCTGTAAAATTATGTGGTTTATACCCCTCCCACCTGCCCCTTTCGCCGCCCTTGCAACTTGTGAGTTAACCTCACTTAGCTCTGCTCTTTGTAATTAACTGAGCCGGCTAAGTGTCGGCTGCCGGCTGCCTAATGACTGTCCATAAAGTCGCCAACGTCGTCGTCGTCGTCGTCGTCGCATTGACAGCCGCAATCTTACGAAAGTGGAGCAAATGTACCCCCACCGCTCCACATCGAGCCCCGCTCAACTTACCACTGCAAAAATTATAGTAAATTGCGTGATTCTTGGCTACCTTTTGCTCTGCCGTCTGCCTTCTACAATTGGAGTTGGGGTCCTGGGCTGGTGCGTCGTCTGTGGTTCAGGTTTCAGGTGTTCTGTTCTGTGTGCGAGTGTTTTTTTTTGCCCTCAAACCCGGCTCGTTGCGTGTTTATGTGCGTGTAATTACATTTGATTGTCTACCTTTTGTGTGCGCGCCGTGGCCTCTCGAGAACGTCGAACCCGCTCACGAATCGGCGCAAACCCCCAGACCCCAGAGTCGAACCCATTACGAAATTGTTGTTAGAAATTGACGCGCTCTGCGCTGGCCGTGGTAAATGGCATCAAATTGGCTTAATTGTCACTTTGTGAACCATGTTTAACACATTTGGGCCACGGCCCAAGTTGCATTCCGGGCATTTCATAAAGCTCATGTTGTGCAAACATTACCCAACCAGAAATGACCTGAAAAAAAAGTGGGAAGAAAAAAGCCGGATCGTAGCTCGAAACCGGACAAAATCGTCAACTGTTGATTACTTTAAAATGGGCAGCGGCTGCTTCAATTATTTTGTGTAGCCACTCTTCGTGTCCATAAATAATGAACACAAAGCAATGCCAAGTAAAAGAAAGCGCAAATAGAAACAGCTGAAAAAAGTACGAGGCACGAGGGGAAGAGGCAATTTTATGCGTGTTTTGCATATAAATTTCATGCTTTTGGCCGAACCTTAAATTATGCGCGCAAATAATTGAATTAGTTTTACATTCAGGAGTTCTACATGACTCCCTGTCCCTGCCCCTCCCTCTTCCACTCCATGCTGCAGCCAGTGCAAATCGTGTTAAAAATATTTTTCCAATCAATTGCCGAATTGTAGGCACCACCCCGGCCAGTCCATAGGGGGCGCAGGCGTCTTTAAGCCAGCGCTTAAAAGTCTGCTTCAATAAATGTTTATGGCAATTGTCGCAAATGCGCCATAGATGGCGCTAGCGTTCAATGGCCGTTGGATTAGAAGGAATAAAATTAACAATTTTAGTCGCTGCTCCGCTGCATTATAAACAGTTTATGGCTAATCCCCACCATGTTCAATGGCGAATGAAAATGAAATTTTCAATTTTCGCTCGGGCCCCTACTAACTCAATTTTCTACTCAGTTCTGGCCACTTAACACTAACGCAATTTACGGACTGCGCTGCCGACGCAGCAGCCGCTGCTGCTAAGCAACAATTAGTTATTAGGCAAAAGCTCCCTTTTTTTGGCCGGGGTAGAATGGAGGGGCCGTGGGATTGTTTAATTTCGTTATGGCCACGCGCAGCGCGTGGCTGAAAAGGCCAAAAGGGCAACGATTAAAGCCGTGAACGCCAACATCAGGCAGCTTTGCAGACGCAGCTTCAGTTGATTTCGGTCAATTAATTTAATACAGCAGGTTGACTAAGACCCAAAAACGAGATAATAAGAATGCAAAATGAGCCACAAAAAATAAAAAAGAAACATATAATAATACGCAAGTTAAACAATGAAAAGTGCAATAAAAATTAGCGCTAATATTAATTTTAATTTTAATTAGAGCGACGCCTGCATTAGGGCTAAAACCTTTTGGGCGCGCGCTTAACTTGGCTTACAGCTGCGAGCCAAATCCAATTTAAACGTGTGGCTGCGAAAACTGGCAGCGATAGGAGGCGGGGGCTTAGCTGGAGTTGGGCGTGGCACGCGCTTAGCAGCCACAGGCCACAAAATGCCCAAGTCAAAGCCAAAGCCAAATCCAAGCAGAAAGCGAATTGATATGGCCAAGTGCCCAAACTGAACCAGGCACCAAAAACAACTTAACCCAGCCAGCGCACTTGGCCAACTAAGATAAATGATAAGGCAAATGAGAGCACTTCCCTTAAGAGCCACTGCCTTGTGGCGACGGCGGAGGGGGCCGAGGAAAAGCGCCCACTTCGAACTAATGAATGCGAAATTAAAAAGTACTGAACTGAGCCGGAAACGTAACGGAAATACAATAAATTATAGAACCGCACAATCCAATACAAGCGTTAACCACCCAACCCACAACAAGAGCAGTGTATGGCTTTTTGCTGGATAATGCTCGATCTGCACTTATCCTGTAAACCGGAAGAAATATGAACGTAAGAAAAACTAAATTTTTAAACCGATAAATAGTTAAAAATAGATTTTAAATTTCTGTTGGAAAAGTTATTAGACACCTAAACTAAACCAGATTGAGTATACAAAAATTGATTGTCAATGGATATCTACCGATTATGGGAGGAACTATACATTTCTGTAATTTTCTGAGATTGAATATATATAATAATAATATATTGTAGGCTAAAAACTTTAAACTTAATAAAAGCCAGCAATATACATCGAATTGAAGCGAATGAAATTCGTATCAAATTGTGACATTTGAAGACATCTTTCTATCTTTCTGACTATTTCGCCGAGGCTGTTGATACCGCCATGTCAAGTAGCTTTTGCTAAGGTGTAGAGGGTATAAAAACCACTCGAAGAACCTCTGAAGCACACACAACACACAACATACAACACACAATTAATGCTTTAATTCGTTTGCTTGGCAGCTGCGTTTGCCTCTATAAAATGTTATTGACCTGGTTTGGCTTGAGGCTGACAGTTGGCCGCTTGCCGGATTTGCCAGTTCCTTAGTTAGGCTCTCGCTGGTCTGGGATTCCTTATCGTGGCCAAATCGGTCGTCAACGCATCGCAACGTTGTGTGTCTCGTCGTTTTGCTACTGCTTGTAGTTGATGTTGCCATGATTTTCATCATCTACTGAATGTTTTTCTTGGCTTTCAAGTTCTTCGTGTTCTTGCTAAATATGTAGTGTGTGTGTGTGTGTGAGTGTGTGTTTGTGTGTATTTGTTGGCCAGCTGGTTTTGCCATTCTGCTAGTTTCTGCTTCAACTCCTACCCTCCTTGCCTCGACACTGCTCTTTGGCTTTTGTAACTTGTTAGTTTTCTTTAGTGCCCTCTACAAGTTCTTTTTAACATCCCCTCCCCCTCCCCTTCCCCTTCCACACAACAGGCTGCACCGTTGGCCCGCTTCATGTTCTTGTCTTGTTTTCCTATTAAGTCAAGAATTTTTATAGCATTTAGTTGGAAAAGCTCAACATATTTTTTACCCCCACTGCCATGCCCATGCCGACTGCCCCCAGCTAACCCCCGCCCTCCCCGCTGGCCCACGAAACGCCTCTTATGCCATTCTAGAGATATGTACGTACGCATAACTCGTGCCTGCTGTCAGCGCATTTGAGCTATGAGCTCTTGTGGTTTTTGCCTCGGCTTTTTATTAGTTTCTTGTTGGTTTTCTCTTTCGCTTCTCGTTCCCTGTGGTTTACGAACTTGGTCTCTAGGCCTGACCATGGGTCACCACCTACCTCAACACCCTCCCCCACGTCAGGCCAACTAGTTACTAAATTGGGCGCATAAACTAAAACAACTACGGCGCAAAAATCAAGAAAACAGTAAAGAGAAGAATAAAAGAAGCAGATGAAAAAAACAAAAAAAAAGGAAAATAGTTGGGCTTTGCAGCTCATAAATTACAGGAAGACATGTTCCAGCGGGACAAATAAACAAGCCGCTAAATACTGACTGACTGAGTGGCCATTCCGATAGTGTTTAGCAAGCACATTAACTCAAAAGCATGGACACAAGCCACAAAAAGATAGGGCAAATGGTTTGAGGAGCTCTTGACAAACCCTAGAGTAACTGTGTTTTTAAACTGCTTGAGAATTATGGTCAAAGGGAGTAATTAAAAGCTTTCTGAGACAGCTTGAACTGCCCGAGTTTTAAGCAAAACATAAGTTTTCAGAATTTAAGTAGCTACTAAAATTTGCACACAAATTTAGCTTGATGATTTAGAGGAACATTTAATATGGACCTGAGCTTTGAGGACGAAGCTCCATGAGCTACTCAAGCAAAGCCAGAAGAGTCCTGATCTTTAAAAATCTTAAAAAAGGAAGAAAAATAGTTTTTACTATTTTACTATTACTGGTGATATTTTTTAAATATAAGCTTTAAGTATGTAAATTTGATGTAATAATAGTATTTATCTTATAGATAAGATCGTAAATAAATCGAAGCAAGTAGTACAGGTTAAAACTTAAAGCCATTGTTGAAGCTTTTGAAGCTACTCACCTACCTTCGAGGAAAGACCAACTGACTAACTTTGACTTTATCACCAGCACAGCGCTCAAGGTCCATTCTAAGATAATTATCTAGTAATGTGCTGAGAGCTACAAGTTGGTACAGGGCTTTCAAAGCTACTTATCTAGCTGTGCGGAATATTCTAAATAGGTTTGTCTTTATTAATAATGAAGACAGAAAGACCACTTTATTAATATTGTAGAGCGTCTGGCCTTTGCGAGTATATCTGTCTGCTTTTATATAATACAAGTAAAGATTCCTGAGAAAAACGAACAAATGCTGCTACAGCTACTTGAAGATTTCTGTGGCACAATGAAATGTATTCAATTGGCAGCACTCAACAAAAGATAAACTACAAAGCAAATGTCTAGAAAAATAAACATTTTACCAAAGCCAAAGCTAAAGAGATTTTTATCTGCCCAAGTATCTAGGCAAATACCTATACAGTTTAAACTGCTTAAAGTGCTTTTATGTGTGCGCTTCGCCCTAATGTTCAAATAAAAATAAAAAGAGAAAAATTAAAAAAGAAAGCAGTTCAATTAGATTTACGTATGTAAATGAAATGTGCTGAAGCTTTAAAGGAGCGGAGAAATGCCAACAGATAAACGCTCAAAATGCTTATTGTACCACAATTTTTATTAGCCACAGATACAGAAACAGATCCATAGATACAGCTACAGATACTGGCGACAATGGCCAGGCCATAAAATGAAATCAAAAATTTGTGCCGGCCACAGCAAATATTTGCCTAGAAATGATTTATGAAATGTTTCTCGTATGGGCATGAATTTAGTTGTTGTTGTTGTTTCAGGTCGTTTCAACAGGACCAGGTCCAGAATATAAAAAAAAGAACAAAAATGAAGCATATGTATTCAACAACTTATATGTAAACAAATGGTATCTGTGAAATACAAATGAACAAATACGAGGCACAAATTGCGTTGCGAGTTTATTTTTATGCCACAATTTGTGGCAAATCAATGAAGAACTTTTCATACAAACTAATTTTATGTGCTCTGCTTTTTCGGTCATGTTAAAAGCATAAACAATTTACAAATTTCCCCAAAAAAAAACCCAGAAGCAAGGAAATAAAAAAATCAAAATAGAGTAGCAGCAGCAGCGGCCGTTGCAATCAAAGCTGCCCCAAATTAATTTAAAAAGGCAACAACACAGACACACACAGAAAAAGTTGCTGCTGCCGCGCTATTTAAACAACACAAATTTTTGTAAATTGTCTGAATAGAATTTTAATGGTAAACAAAAAGAAAAAAAAAAGAAAAAAGGAAAAAAACATTTGTTGGGGCATCAACTTTGGCCATTTGGCAGAGAATGCTTTAAATAGGCAGCCAAATTATTGACAAAGTTTTTCTTTCTCTTCTCTCTCTTTTCTCTTTTTTTGAGCTATATTTACACATGGAACTGGACAAGCTGAGGTACTGAGATACCACAGACAAATTACCAAATGGTGGTTAGTTCCAGGCACAAACGGATTTCAACGAGGGGGCAGCCATTTCTGTTATCATTTGTTTCGTTATCACTATTGATATTGTTTTTGTTCGGGAATGCTGCTGCCAATATTTAAGCCAACCCAGAGAACAGAGAAAGAGGCTGCGGCATGAAATTGGCAGAAAAAGCAACAATGCCGCGCAAAACTTATCCTTTATTTATTAACTTTAACCGGGGAAAAAGAACTCTAAATATAATAATAAATAAAAATAATAACTACTCAATATGCAATCTGCAACTTTTATTAGAGCTAGTTGCGAATAAAAAATTAAATCAGTGAAAATAGCGATAGCGAAAGTTAACCAAAAACTAATCAAACAAATCAACCAAGTTGATCTTAAAACAATTCTCTGGACGGTCGGGCAACATTCATAACATATTCAGCATGCTCTATAAGCCAAGTCTGGGCCCAAAAATGGGCCAAGCGAATTTGTAGAGCCTGAACTAGAAAATAAAAACTAAAAAAAGCGAAAACTCGGCCAACACGTAAAGCAAATTTTTGAATGGCGCAATTTTCCACCGAAACGAGACGTGTAAATTTGAGGCGAGGTCAGGGGGAACTAAGCGGGGAAAAGCAGGAAAAATTGCAGATGGTAGAAATAGCTGAAACGGTTGAAACAGTTGAGCAATTGCAGCAATAGAAACAGCAAATTTTTGATGCTTTGTTTAACTTGTGCATGAAGTTGAAAAGAGAGAGAGAGAGAGAGAGTGGGATGTTGGGGAGACCCATCTAGAGCGAGTGAGCGAGACAGCAAGTGCAGCACAGCATTAGGCACAAAACGGAATTACTTGCAGAAAATAAAACAAGTAAAACTTTTCGACGCGTCCCTAGAGAGCATGATAAGAGAAGGGGGCGGAGCAGCTGCCATGCCAGTACACTTGCCACACACACAGCACACACACACACACACACCCTACGGTCCCCTCTTTGCCCCTCTGCTTTGCCTATGTCTATAATAAACTCAATTCGCGCACATTTCGCTTTTCATTTTTGGTTACCTACTCCCCGTCCCGCCTCCATTTAATGTTAGAATGGGCGGCAGTGCGTGTGGGCATGGTCTGGCTCGGCTCGGCTCGACGCGGCCTGGCCTGGCCAAACAGCAGTAAGTGGCATTGTCTTGGCAACTGGCGCGACAGCGTCCTTTGACCTAAATAATTAAATTCAGTGGCAGGGCGACGGCGCAAGGCAAAGCAAAAAAAAGAAGAAAAAACCTAAAACTTTGCTTTTAGCGCACGAACTTGCGTTGTCCTTGGAGTCCTTGGGCTAAACTTGTCCCCCAAGTGCAGCAGCTGCAGCCTGACTGCCTGCCTTCCTGCGCGGCAGCCTGGCAGCCAGATTTCCTGCTGCTCCTTTTGCAGCAGTGCATTTCATTTAATTTGATGTTAAATTAATTTGCTCCATTGCAGCTTCAACCAGCCCGAAGAGCAACTGAAACAACCGAAGCACTTTATGCAGATTTCATTGCCTTTGTAAATATTTAGTTAATTTCAAGAGATTTCATCCCCACAGAGACCCATTTGAACTGCAGAGCTCCGCAACTATTTTAGTTGCTTTCAAGTGTATACACGACAGCTGATTGCTCGGGTCTGCTCTGACAGCCAGAGATACACAAATTTGCGCTAACAATCTTGGACCTCAGGTGAGTGGAAACGAATGTCACTCCGAATAGTCTGAGTAGCCAGGCGGGTAATTCTATGATAAGCTGTCTAACAGACGCAAAGATTTCTGGAAACTTTAAAAGTGCACTGTTGAGAAATTATTCAAAGCTTGAGCGCAACATATTTGAGATATTCTCAAAATATCCAAGATATTTCTAAGATAATTCTTTGGATGTAATTAGTATTATAATCTAAATATTTTTGAAATAACAATTAAAACCTGTTTCAAAATATATTTAAGTTTAGTTCAGTTTTTTTTTTCGAAAAAATTGTTTTTATGTAAGAGCATTCTTTTATTGTGTATTTTCACTAAATAATAACATGTTTAACACATAGTCAAACTTCAACTTATTTTCAACACAAATAATAATTTCTTCAATTCCTTCAGTCAGGCGAACAATCTATCAGATTTCAGCTGTCTGTGTTAATTTTTGTCCTTTGTTTTAGATTTTTTAAAATTTTCCGTTTGCTGTCTAGCAACTATTTTATAAAATTAATAAAGACATATAATTGAATACATTTTCTCTTTCCCAAGTCGTCAACAACAATTTTTAATTCGACGCAGCTCTCGTATTTTCATGCCAACTTTTCAATTTATTTCGTTTTAGAAAAAACTATTTAATTTCCGTAACTTTTCTAATTGAATTTCAAGCTCACCCACACTGTTTTTTTGCCTAACTAATTAGAGCCCCTAAACTTTTTTCAAGTGATACAAATTTAGCAAATATTACCATTTCTGGTTACAGTTAAAATTTTTGGTTAGTCGCTGCTGGTGTTGTTGCTGTTGCTACTGCATAACTTTGGGCACTTGCAGTCATTCTGAACAACTTGATGATGACCAGCATCATCATCAGAGGTGCATCATCAACTTGAAGTCATCATCATCAAGCGTCATGTGTGGCAGCCAAAGGGCAACAATAAAAACACATTGCAGGTTGCCCCGTTGGCTGCTGTTTTTGTTATGGCAGCAGCAGCAGCAACAGCAGCAGCAGCAACAGTAACAGCAGCGGCAGCCCCCAGCGGCACTCAAGCAAAAGCCGCCATGGTCCGCCCCAAACGCAAACCGCGCCCTCCACCCTTCTTGGCCCCAAGCGGCGTCAGCTGCTGGTTTATGGTCTTTTGCTCGCTGAATGTTATTGTTGTTGTTATAGTTGTAGTTGCTGTTGCTGTTGCTATTTGTTGCTGTAAGTCAAGTAGAAGCTGCTGCAAATGTAAACAATGCAAGCGGCAGCAGCAGCAACAACAAGCAAAAGCCGCTTGCCAGCAGGCAAAATGTAAATAACATTTTTTTTAAATTAACTGCCAGCCACGTGGCGGTTCCAAACACACACACACACACACACATACACATGCACAGGCACACCCACACCGCCCCCTCTCTCTTTCACCACGCAATTGCTGCTGCAGCTGCAGGAAATGTATGTACATATGTAACGTGCAATATTCAAGATTGTTGTACATATTGCTGCCAGGGCCGAGTTGTTGTTGTCTTTGCCTTTATTGTTGTTTCTGCCGTTTGGTTGCCATTTTAGCTTTTGTTACTTGTTCCATTTGTTTTGCACTTTTGACGTAGTTTTCCACTACACTCGCATTCGCAGTCGGATTTTCTTTTTGGCTTCTGCGAGCGGCATAAAAAAAAGAACTCTCCTGCAGCATACTCTCGCCAATACTTTTGCTGGCTGCAACCAGCTGCCTTGTTGCAAGTTCGTTCTGCCACATTTGCCGCCTTTTATTTGCTCGCCCGCGAGCAGCACTCGCAAGCGTTGAGGACTTCAGTGGCTCTATAGTCGTTATATAGCCACTACTTATGTGCAGTGTGAGCCAATGTGAATGCGAATACCAACGCGAACAACTGGCGGCTGCTGTCAATTGCCATACGCTAACCAATAGAGCCGCTGCATTAGCTATGTGATGGGGTTTGACGAAGTGAACACTCGTTGAGTGTTGTCATAATGATGGAATAGCACTAACAATATGTATCTACTACTATCTGATTAATAGTATTTCCATTAGATCGTATATCAGACAGTGGCAACAACACTGAATTATCGATAACAATAGAAAACGCTGGCTAACTACTTATTCTAATAACTTATACTTCTTATCATTAAAGAGATTTTAAATGTATTACTGATATGATAATAATGGCCATAACTTTTCTTAAAAAAATCAAAGAAATTCCAAAATAATAAAGGGCTATTCAGAGCTCTTATTTGGGCGACAGAGATTAATTCAATATCGATCATGAATGTGCACCTTTCACGTAAAAATGCTTAGAGCATTGCAAATTCGTCCACACTACTAAGAGTTGATCATTTTATGCGTTTTTCTATTGGTTTTGCTGCTTTATCTGCGCAGTTAGGAACTGGGAGGGGACTGGAAGTTGGCGTTCATATACTCGTACAACAAGCAACATGTGTGCCGTAAAACTTTACAACGCCAAAAACGCAGCAGGCGAAATTTAATTTTTTTTCTTTACTTCACTCGCCCCTCGCCGCAGCCCGCTGCTGGTGCTGCTCTCTTTACAAGCATAATAAATTTATATGTAGACGTTGATATGCTGTAAATATTTTTCCACTTGCCGCTGGCCAACAACAATGCCAGAAATGCGCAAATATATATAGAAATATTTTACTCCTATTTCATATTATTTTTCTGTATATTTTGTATTTTTCTTTTTTCTAGTATAGTTTACGCTGCGCTGAAAGGCATGACCCCAGGGCAGAGTTTTACTTGGTGTGGAACTGACAACGCATTGCTATGATATCTGTGCAAATAAATAGTTGAAAATAAGTTTGATAAACATTCAAGTTTTAATTAGCCGGCAATTGCGGTGCCAACAAGTTCAAATGCAATTATATTTATGCAATTAACATAATGCAAAATATGAAACTAACAAAAACAAACAAACAAAAAAAAAACACCACAACGTAGTCCACCAAAATATTATAAATATTTAATGTAAAATTGAGCTCATAAAATTTACAAAATTCATTGACCATTTAATCAATGCATTGGCGTTGGCGGAGTCAGTGGGTAAAGGTTCATATATATATATATATATATATATATATATATATAGCGAGCTAAAATGCAACATAAAACAAGAACGTCGCAGTCGGGTGTAACTGACAACACAATACTCGTTCAAAGATTATCGGAATTACCACGCCCCCAGTTAGCGTATATATTTTTCTAGCCTCAATAACGGCGACAAAAGTTGCAGTCATATGAACTGACGGACGGACAGCCAGGACATTTTGACAAACCCAATACACTCTTCAGTTCTGAAAGAGTATAAAAAGCGCATTCAATTACTAGCATAAAGTTTGCTATTGAAAAACCAACAAAAAGAATTCATTGAAAACAAATACAAAACCAATCGTCTAGATTGAACAACTAAAATAAATATAAATTTATATTGAATCGCACTCGTATTCGTCTATAGACTCATCATAGCATCGAATGCTGTTGAGTTACTTTTCACATTTATCGACTGATTTCAGCTGCGTACACATTTTTACACTCTTTGTTGAAAGAAGTTATGAAAAGTTTGTTCAAAAGATTATGTGTGGACAAACACGACGATATTTCTAAAGCACATGGAATTACTGATCCCATATGAGACACCATGAGTTGACAATTGATTAATTTAAGCGTCTTTGATTGAATTTGCCTTGGGAGAAGCAATATGTTAACAAAGATTTACCTATTTGAAATGTTAGCTTTTGAAATTATTCAGCAGAAAATTTTCAATTTAATTATAGCAATTGTTGAGGTTTATTATAAACGGCAAGCAAGAAAGTAAGCAACATAAGAAAATAACTGTTGTTGGAAAAATTTAAATACCTATCAAAACATATTTACATTAGATTTCCGAAATGAAAATTAACATGAACAGCGTGTAAAATATATATATATTCTAATATATTTTACAAATTTAAAGTTGTTTGTTTTTTTAATAATCGTGTTAAATGTGATTTTAATTTAACGAAAGTTTAAATATAGAAAACGTTGAAATGTTTCAAGTTTTTGTACATATTTTGCTTATATTCCCAGATTGAAATGATGGCTTTAATCCAAACCTGTCACTGCCTAACCTAACATTGCTTTCAACTATGTGGAAAGAAGCAAAAATTCGGATTCAACTTCAACTGGAAATACGCCCATTTCGGAGGCCACACAGCTCAATTAGAGATGCAGCTGGCAGCGGATTGGGAGCTGTGGCAGCAAAAGGGTCACGCGAAATTGTGGTCACCACTTGCAGCTTCGCAAGTTGCGCGAAAGCAGCTCGTCCACCCGAAGCGTGTCCACAAATTTGCAAGTGGGGACTGAACAAAAAAAAAATACAAAATGGAGACGAAAAAAATGCCAGAAATGCCAAAAGCGCCAAATGTGCCAAAAATATGCCGTTGCAAGGGGCGTTATATGTGTGTGTATATATTTGTGACGCACACACACACACACACACACACACGCACACACACATGTGCACCGCGCCGAGCCAAATGTGGCAGCAAATTTTTGTAAATAAAGAATTTTTGTGCGGCTTGTGCAAATTTGTGCAGATTGCGCAAATTGCATTGCGTTGCGCTCAACGTTTGGATATTGACAGCAGGCACCGTCTGAAGTCTAAACACACAGCGACCCTCCCCCCGCCCACCATTCGCTCTCCCTGCTCCCCTGTAGTCAAACAAATGTGCAAAATTAGCATTTTGACATTTCAATTCTGAATATTATTGACATGTTTATGCGGTGCCGTCAGTGGGACGGGTGATGGGGCGAGGGGTGGCATCCAATTTGTAGCTGTAGCGTTTTCATTGATTCACAAAATTTACTTTAATTAGGCGCTGATCTGATGATGCCCCGACACTGCTCGGACATAACTAGATATGGACCGTTATTTGCCATCCCTGTATGAGTGTGTGTGCGGCAGCATCAGCATTGTAGTTGACTCTGGGCATCACTTGCTGATGTTTGCACTATTGGCATCATCATTAGCAGCAACAACAACAAGAACGTCAACATCATCATGAGCGGAGTTTTGCTCAATTGTCATCTTAGGCAACAACAATAGAGCTATAGACAATAGCGCCATGGCGCGTACCTAACAATGCAGCCTCCATTGTTACGATCGTAATACAGAGAATTAGAACTTTCAGAAATAAGTATTGCCCAAAATTAGAATAGGAATTTTCCTTTGACTTGAATTTGTTGCCTCGAATTAAGGGCTCTAGTTTCAGTTAAGCAATGCGGGGCGCTCGACATGAAACAGTGAGGATATGAGAAATATAAATATAAATTCTTCATTAAATTGAAATTAATTTATTAGCCCACAGGAACAGATTGTAGATGAACATTAAATTTTAATATCAAGTTTGTACCATTTACTTATTAAATTTGATGCATTCCCAACTTGATATATTTTTATTATAACTATTTTGTCATTCCATATTTTGTGACTGTCTTTATTATATTATGTTATACTTTTCGTTTAATATCTTAAATTGTTTTGTTATTATTGGTACCATTTCTCAACTTTTACTCCTCAAACATTCCTCTTTACAGCTTGTTAAATGATTTTTCTTGTGATTCAAGTGTTCAACCTATTGTTTCCCTCGTTTTTTTTTAACAAATATATTTCCTAAGTTTTCTCTTTCTAGCATTACATTTTCTTCGACTCGATATGCCCACTCTACATTCCTTCACAGCAGTCGTCAAGTGGGGCGTTGGGTTTTCTGTTATTTGAGAACTATTCCAACTTGAGGTGGGCTATTCTCCCACTCTCATTTCATTGAATTTTCTCTGGGCATAGCGCCTTAAATAGCCCTGACCCTTTGCAATCTGATTCCTTGCGGCGTCAATCAAGCGAAATCCTGTTTTCGCACCCATCCCGACCAGGTAATAATCGAAATTAAAGACGCCCTTAAGGCGGCATTCGCAAATTCCGCTAATGTCTATAATTATTGCATTTCAATTAATTTGCCCAACACAAAAGGCGATAACTCCTGAGAGCTTGTGAGTGCCGAATGCTGTGTAACTGTTATCGACATTTCCATTTGGTTCGCAATCCTCCTCCTCCTCCTGCTCCTCCGCTCCTCCGCCTGTTCACTGGACGAATGGCTAATGACGAATGTCTTGGGCAACATGCGAACCGCAATTTGACCCAAACTGACCTCAGCACGCAATACGCCTCCCAAAATGCTTACAAAGCGTCAAAGTGCGGCCGTATCTTGAGTTCCTTTTTCTACGTATTTTTCTTTTGGGTTTTACATGCGGATGCCAAAGTTAAATCTTTAGAATGTGGCCGAGCCCGAAATGCCGTTGCCATACCAACGCCCCGCTAATATGCCCTGGCCCCGGGGCCAATGTACGATTATGCGTTCGAGGCGGGGCCGGAGCGCGGCTTGAGCTTGAAAAACTGAGCATCCTTTTGTTTCAGACCAGGGATTTGAACTTGGCAGCGTCTGGCTGCTGCTGCTCGACTCGGCAGCAGCTCACATAATGTGGCCAAATGTGTAGCCAAACAATAAATGAAAATTGTGTGCAATTGTCGTGCCTTCAAGCAAGCCAATGGGCACAAAAACCCTACAACAAGTCCCCAGCTCCCAGCTCCCGCCCCCCATTGGCCACACACAACTTCCAAAGTACTTTCAATGCTCACGATCCGAGTTTGTTGTCATTGTTGTTTGATGGTCTTTTTGTGTTTGTCTGCCAGTTGCTTTTCTGCTCAGATACCCCGTAAACAAGGAGCTCGCAAAAGGGGGCTTTAGTTGTTTATGTGAAGGAAAATCATATTTAGTTTTCTATGCAATTCGCTAGTGTGTTCATTGATTAGATCGCAGAGATTATAATATACACAAAAGTTTTTGAGGAAAATTAAATATCATATTGCCAAATGCAATTTTGTTGGACCATTTTTATTCTTCAAATTTTCGCTTGCTGACAACAGGGTATTTGTCAGTCTCTCTTTAGACACTCCACAATTAACATATTAGTTATTGAAAAAAACTAAGATAACAGTCTGAAGCAATGTTCGTCGCACGAAAACTTCATCAGATTCGCGTACAGGGTATCTGCAGGTCTTCTCCATAGCCATATGTTGTTGTCTTCCGCTTTGTTGTTGCGGGAACTTTCATTTTGAGTTGCTTGCGTGTCTCGTTATCCTTTTTATTTGAAGTTTGCTTAATGCCAAGTAAATAGTAGCCACACACACACACACTCACACACACACACATGGAATCCTGTGGCGGAGTCATGGATAGATGGGCATTGACACTGGGGTTAGAGGGGTTTATTCCGTTCATTGTTTCATTTTTGCCCGACCGCAAATGACTGAGGCTAGCTGGATGGGAAAAGTAGTTGGGCTTGTTTTTAGCCACACATTCAACCGGGCTCATTTCATGGCTTGTTGCCGACTATTTTGCCGTATTATTGGCGTTAAGAGTTGCTTGTTACCTATGAACCCATGAACTGCTCCTTGCTGCTGTTGTTGTTGCTGCTGTTGCTGTTGCTGCTGC
Source organism: Drosophila robusta (assembly GCA_035043565.1). Lineage (NCBI taxonomy): Eukaryota > Metazoa > Arthropoda > Insecta > Diptera > Drosophilidae > Drosophila > Drosophila robusta. The sequence goes on along the minus strand of JAWNMW010000583.1, from coordinate 282,712 downwards.
TGGTCGCTGGCTCTTATCTGGCCGCATTATCATCATCATCTTCAATTTAATGCGTGGCAGACGACGAGGACACTCGACAATTCCTGCTGCTGTTCTGTCTTTTTTTTGCGCTTCTTCCTGCAACGCTTTGTTTTTGCGGCTTGGTCCTGGCAGTCACTTCCTGCCATTTGGCAGTTGCTTCTTTTTTTGTTGTACTCTATGTAATGCCACTTTATATGCCGCAGTTGATGCCTTTAGAGGCTTTTGTGTTTACGCCATGTTAAGCCTTGGAATCCCTAATGCCAGAGGACATCGCCAACCACTCGCTGCCTCCCCAGCCCGCTCGCCCTTCGCTCACTGTCACCCTGTCTATTGGCACATGTGTATTGGCATTTGCTTCGTTGATTTTCCACAACATGCTGTGCCTATTTGCCTAGTTGGCCTGTCTCCTACCAAAACCCAACCCCCCTTTTACCCTCTCTCCATCATTCGCTTTCGCTGCTCGGGCTGGTGTTAAGGTTCAAACATGGCGCAAGGTCGTTTCAACCAACCGAAGCGGGCAACATTTACATTTACATTTCCATCGCCCGCTCCAGCTTCAGTTCCATTTCCATCTCTATCCGGAACGTGCCCGGGCTGCCTTTTTATGCATGATCTCATCGCTGACTGGCAGCAGGAAGATGATGGGTAGGCAGAGGGGGAACATTTACCCCGCAGCCCTTTAGCCCTGGCTGCCTGTCCTTTTGCGTTACCCGTAACTGCTTTTGGGCTCTTTTGAGGCAGGCCAGACAAAAGTTAATTGCCTGACATTAAACTATGAAAATGATAGGCGCCAGGACACACGACACACACATACACACACACACACATGCATACAAAACATGTCCGCAGGGGACACAAGCGAACGCATTGTCAATATTTCCCCTCCATGTATCTGACTGTAAAATTTTTGCTAAGCTGCACGCGACTTAAGCACCTTGAAATCCCCTAGCAAAAAAAAAAAAGAAGAGAAACATTTGACAGCAACAGCAACAACAACACGCAGCGCCAGGGTTGTCGGCTTAGAGTCAAATTGTAAAGTCAGGCAAGCGGGCAACCCCTGCTCCCCACCTCAATCCTCGCCAGCAGCTGTCTGTCGCTTGCCCGCTTTACCGAGGTGGTGCGCCCAGGTGAGATCCGATTAGGCTCATCAGCAGCCGCGCGCCCAAAAACACACTCAAAATGCGCGAGGGCAGGACCATAAATTAGCGTCGCAGCTTTAACTTGAGCAAATGCCAAAAGGCCAACACGTAAACACCCTAAACCACCTTTGTGACTCGCAGCGAAATCGAAATAAACGCGATTTGAATGGGTAGACCGGGGATTGCCCTGGAAGCAATTGCAGATTTACTCTGATTGAGGAGATATCCGCTGAGAAACCAGCTAAAGCCCAAGCGCTGCAAATCAAGTCAAATTTGTGGGAGAGCGAATAAGGATTCGGATATTGCAGATACAGCCGGCCAGCAGAGAGAGAGAGAGAGAGAGAGAGAGAGAGAAGTTCTTTGTTTCTTTGCCTCCATTCTGAATTGTAAAATAAATTGTCAATTTGAACCTTTGCAACCATTCACCGCAAATTGTTTTTTCCACAAAACAATTATCTAAACATTTATTTTTGATACTGATTTACACAATATTTTGAAACGTACTTGCTTCTTTCAGAAAATTAAAAAATTATCATTAAAACTTTTTCAATTATTAACTCATAAATTAATATTTTGTTCACTTTTTCTCACGTGCTAGGTCACAAATGATTTTACTACAGGCTTACAGGCTTACCTATGGTAAAAGCTTAATCGATGTCTTTTATATGCGATGAAAATTCAAAGAATTTTCTGTTTTTATGAACAGCAAGCAAAGATAAATAATCGAGCTTTTACCATTATTATCGAACACACAATCGTGATTGTGCTCCCTTCCTCTGGCAACTATTATTCAATTTTCTAGCTATTTTTATAAAACTTTTCAAAGATCCACACGCTTCTTTTAGTTGAGAAAACATCTCTCGAATATCAAACTTTAATTTATGATAAAATGTCATATTTCTCACATTGGGTCGTTGCATTTCACACACGGTTGAAGACATGAAAGTAACTCACAAAATCTGCCAAAAGGAAGCAATATATCAATTAGCTGCCATAAAAACAATTGGCCACAAAATGAATTTTGGCTGAGAAATACGTGCAAATTTGTTACACGTATTTAATCTTTGGAATCTTGAACATTGTTTCTATCGATTACTTTTGACATAGACAGCCGCTTTAAATTTGATCATTTTTGAGCTTTGCTGCCATTCTGTGGTTATTAGCAGACGACTTAGCTGCTTAAGATTTGCCATGGAAGCCTGCAATTTATTGCCCGCAATTTCACACTGACTTATTGAAGGCGATTAGACAGGGACGTGAAAGGCGCGTTGCCAGACTGTCGAAACTTAGGGGGGTGGGGTAGCTGAGTTTGATGTAGGTGAGGTCCGTGGTGGCGACTGATTAATTTGTAGGTGTCAATTTGGGGCAGGCCTAAGTGAATTTTTATTGTTGATCGTAAATCAGCAAATGGCCAATTGTTAAATGAAGGAAAATGGTTTAAATGGGTAAATAGGCAACTTGGAAAATTGGAAAATCGTAACGTAAAGTGATTTCCTGTTGAAACTAACAATTAAATTGTTTTTGATTTAATTTGCCAGGCAAATGCTGTCAGTGCTGTTGACTGAGCAAACACAGCAGAGGATGTCTACGAAAGGATGCGCCAGAATAGTTGGCAGCAGGCACAGCAGCCATAGCTTTGTGTGCGTGTGCGAATGTGTGTGTGCGTGTGTGTGTATTGCTTATCGCCCGCAGCATAGAGCAACCGCAAATGCTCGATGTCCTGGCCATTTTGTAGCACGACTTTGCTTTTGATCAACTTGCCGAGGCTTGCTTAAAAACGCATTACCCAAGTTAAAGTTGACCGCAAGTGGAAAAACCATGCTCACAATTTGAGGCCGTACGTTACGAACATTGGCTGTGGCACCTTTTTGACCCACCTCCACTCCTCTCTCTTTGCTGCAATTACTTGTAGCGTCTCTGTGGTTTGCCTTTGTCAGTTTCAGTCTTTTGCAAAAGTCTGCTTTGATCATTTTCGGCTCAAGGTGAAAATTGTCTTATTTAACCGACAATTACGCTGTGACCCACGCGCCCACTCACCGTCCCAATCGTCCCTAAATAGGCCAATTACTAAACATTACAAATACAAATCGATGCGTTTACTTTGCGGTTTTGCGCATATTGCAAAATATTTCTAATTAAACATTGTGTTCAACAATTCTAAACACACAAATAACAACAACAAAAGAGAGAGAAAAAACAACAACAAATATTAAATTTAATGCGGCTTATAAATGCAAATTAGCTATTGGCGTTGAAGGGCTTGGCCTGTGGGTGGTAAAGGCGTTTACGTTTTAATTAAACCACAGCTGAATCATTTTAAAATGCGGCCATTGAAATCATTCATTTATTCAGTCATATATACACTCATATGCTTCAATTAGCTCAATCGATGTTGGGTAGAAACGGGGCGTTGTGGGCGTGGTCCAGTTCTCAAAAGAGTTATGCACGTAACGGCGGCTAATTAGCGACATTTATGCGACAGGTCGGACATTCTTGCATGTTGTTGTTGTTGTTGTTGTTGTTGTTTACATGGCATTGGGCATACGACACGTGGGAGGTGCTTGATGACAACGATATGTGAAGATTGCGTGTTGGCGTTAGTTGTTTATATAACTATTTTAAGTGGGACAAAAACAGCTTTTTTCTCAAATCTTTATTGGGTTTTTAATAGCCGAATCGTAAAGAACAGTTAAGGGCAATTTTGAATTAGTGCGTGTGTGTGTGAAAAAGGCTATTAAAATTTTGATTCTTTAAGTTTTCAAATCCAACTACACAAATGGGCATCTGTTTTATAAGATAAATTTTGCTTCGGCTTTCCGCTCTAGATTAATGTGCCTTCAATTATTAATTATTAATAAATGTATCTTTGAGTTAAGTAAATGAATAAATCTAAATATATATTCATTCCAACATTAAATGCGCACAAGAGCATTTTCATTTTTCCTCGTTTCGATCTTGTTTGTTTGTAATTTTCAAATGTTTTTTTAAACTCAGTCAATGATCGGCACTCAGTCACTCAATCAATCAATGGTTCAGTTTTGGTCGCTGCTGTTGCCTAAAATGCATGCAAATGCAATTAGGACGGGGACTGAGCCACAGAGCCGCCACCAACCACCCACGCAGCACTGGTGGCTCATGTGTGTAGTTTAAGCCATGGCTATCTGCTAATTACAATGTGCGATGTTCTTGTGGTTCTGTATTTGAATTAATTACGCATTTGATGGTTGACCTCAGATGTTGCTGCTGCTGCTGCTCTTGTTGCTGGTGGCAATTGTCGGGCCAGTACGTCAGCTTTTGGCTTTTATTCGGCTTTTGATTAGCTCCAACAGCCACACGCTAAAGGGTAACGGACGATGTGTGTCGGGTAATTTAACTGCCACTTGTTGCAACAACAACAACAGTGACAACGTTTTTGGCCACACATAAATTTCACCTCTAATTACTTGCGTTTAGTCAGCAGGTCAACAACGTCAACAGCTTCGGCTAATTTATGTGCGTTGCATTTACAAATGTTAACTACACTCGGAGAAAAAACCCAGTATACCTCCATCTGCGAATGCCGAATTCAATCAAAATATACATTTTTTTTGAATGAGAATAAATTACGAAATTTCTAATTAGAAGACTTTATATGAAATTAATCATAGGATGGTTAGATTTGCAATTGAATAAACACACTTAAAAAACACATCGAAGTGACAAATCAAACTTAATTTATGCTGAGCTTGCAAATATTCAAAAATGATGAAACTAGTCATACTATAAAAGAAAGTCTTTCTTTGAGTGTACATAAATTTATAAGATAACATAACCACTATGTTCTACATATACATGCAAATATTAGCTGTTGTTGTTGTTGTTGTTGCTTGGGGACTCATCTAAATGGCCGCTGATGCTGAGCTTCTGTTCTCTGGCAATTTGAACAACATTTTAACAAATGTGTCTGCATTTGTTGAGCAGCTCGTTGCAGCGATAACAAATGACGAGGGGGAGGAGTCGCAGTGGGTGGGCGAGGGGTGCAATGTCATGTCTGGTCACTTCATTATGCAGCTATTTATTTAGTTGTTGCCCATTGTAATTGTGGAGCCAAGCTAATTAGACGTTCCACCGCGTTCGCCACAGAGGTCAACTAATGTGTCGCGCCCACTTTACTCCCCCCAGCTGTAATGAAAAGCGCAGTGGGGGAGCTTGCAAGTTAACAATTCGCTGCGTTTTTGCTATATTTAGCCACAATTGACAACCGAGTTCAAGTTAGTTGAAACAATGTCAAAGGCATTTGTCAGCATTACAGATCAAGTTGTTTGCAGTGGAAGCGAACTGACCTGAGCGACGGGGGCAGACAAGTAAATGCAGCTGGAGTATTGAAAAGTTATGTCATTGGGCTTCTAATGTGCTTAAAGTGTTTACAATTGATGCGCACAAAGGAAAATAGATATTAATACATTTCTAATTATTTGGAAACATATCTATTAGCATTGCTTTAACGCAAACTACAAATATATATTGAAAACTAAGTTAATTAGGGAAACTGAGAAGGCATTTAAAAGCGTTAATGGGCACAAATAGTATGGTAAAATTTGATTTATAAGAGGATTAAAATCAGCCTGCCTTTTGTAATTTAAATCTCAATTTTCTTAGTCATTTTTAGTAAAATAAAGCTTACATGTATTTTAGGTAATACAAAACATCATGCGTTTAAGTTCGTTAGTTGTGCCATTTTTCTTTTTTTCGTTCCTTACAGTCTCAGTATAACTCATTGAGTAATTAGAATAAATGTAAATAAACTCTGTTGAACTCGAACTCTTTTTTATAACTCTATATTCCCTACAATAAACATCTTTATGAAACGCTCTGCCATATGGATACTGGAAGGGGAAAATAAATAAGGGCAAGTCAAGTACTCTATAATGTCTATGACTATATATTTTATGTGTACATCCTTTCCATGTATTCGGTTTGGATTAGCTTGCCTGTCACTCATAAAACTTAGTAGAAATAGTTTTCTGCAAGAAATCATGATGAACTTTATGCCAATAAAAGGTTGCATGTCAAACTGCCGCTGTTTAAGACCCATTTATAGGCTAACATCTATGTGGAATTAATCATTTCGCACTTACAGTTAACATTCAATGTGGTTGTTGCCTCCAGGCGCTTGCCCTCGTTCATGGCGCGATTGCGCACCACACACTTGTACTTGGCGCCATCGTCCTCGCGACGTGGTGTTATGGAGAGGGTGGCATTGGTGGGTTGATCCTTGGTGCCACCGCGCAGCATAGTCGCAGGCAGCGGCGAATTCGAGCCCTCGCGGTACCAGCTAATCGGATGAGCGAGTTAAGACAGAGATTAGGCAGTTAGTTCAGATTGTTGTGCACATTTATGAATATATATAGCTTATAGAGAGGCCGCGTTAACTTACGTTATGGTGGGATCCGGGGAGCCGCCAATGCTGCTGCATGTAAGCTCCATGGGTTTATCTTCGGTGGCAACGGCAATGCTGCCGGGCGAGATGACGGGCGGATGCGGGGGCGTTAGGACCGTGAGATTATGGAATTCCTGGTGCACATCGGCACCGGTGCCCTTGGCCTTGATGCGGCACTCGAAGCGTCCGTTGTCCCGATTATAGGAAACATTCTTGATCTGCAAATCATAAATGCCACGCTCCGGTTGAAAGTCAAGCCTGCAAGGTGGGTAGAAAATACGTATAAGCCATTAAAATATACTAAATATTTAAATTATGCATTCCTTTTTTTTATTTTAAATTTTATAAATATTTTATGGTATCAATTTGCTCATGGCAATTTAATTTAAAAATTCAATTTATTTTATTTATTAACTTGGTCAGCGCACCCCCGGGTCGCCTCCATCCCCTTTCTCTTTAAGAGCCCCAACACTAATTGTGCTAATATTGAGTTTTCCGTTGATGTCCTGCTGCGGGTCCGGAATATAACCGACTGCTGCCGTACGGGCCCGCAGGTGATTCAACTTTAAACGATTCGCAATATAAATAAATAGCAAATGTTAATATTTGATCAGAGTGAGAGAGAGAGAAAGAGCGGAGGAGGTGTGGTCCCAGCGTGTGACAGCAACATAAATAAAATCAACGTTCAATAAATGTTTGCATATTTTCCTAGACGATGACTTCGATTGACGATAACGATGACAACGGTGTGCAGATGGGGCACGGGGCAATTGAAGAGCATTGTCAGACCTTAGCAACCGGTTGGTAAACAAAATGCCAACGTGTCTAAAGTACTAGTTGTTGTTGTTGTTGTTATTATTAAGCTTTTGTTGTCAATTTAATTGCCAAGGCAGAAATTTAATTCCCCATTTTAATTGTAAATTTTGCAACTTTTCCTAATTGAATTTCTATATTTGCGAAGCGCTCGAAAAACGAATTCCCACTTCCAGATAATCAATACAAAATCAATCAAATTTCGAACGCTTAAGCGTAGGCAGCACATTTGAAAGATATCGCAATATTTGCTATTCCTTTGCACCACTTGCTCAGCCCAACAGCATCACGCCCACCAGCACACTGTGCACCACTTGGTGCCTCATTTTGTTGTAGTTGTCCATGTCTTTATTTTTAAGGCATTTCTTTCGATGACGCCAGCTTTGGGTTGTATTGTCTTGTTGGGCAATTTGTCGCACATCTCACATCTTTTTAAGTTACATAGTATATTGAATATATTCCGGATACGATGTTATTTCAATTCTTGGGTTTATAATTGAATTGATTAAATAATTTGAATACGACTTTCAAATATTACACAGTTTTCGAGATTCATCTGACAACAATACGTTTCAGACTTTATTGTAGAACTCCAGTTATTATTTACATTTACGTATATTTGATAATATTTTTGTGAATCAAATAAATCTATCTTCTTTTTGTTATTTCTATGTCGTATATTTTATACATACTTAATATATCTATAATATACTTCATTGATGTGTACATTGCTTTCAACTTTTTAGCATACTTTAAGACCGCTTCCACATTGAGATTAATTTGTACTTTTGCAAGCGTATTTAAACTTCGGCTACTGCCACGCTTCCACTTTTTACTTGTCTTTGTATATCTTCATTTTATATATTTTTGCCAATTTTTCACAATCTCCCAGCACGCTGATTATTTCGTCGGTTGTCCTGGACAACTACTGAAAATTGATGCGCTCCTTTGGAGCTGCTTGTCCACTTGGCTGGTCAATGGATCGATGGCTGGGACTGGCGACTACGCAGCAGTTTATTAATTTGGCAAACAAGACGCAAGGAGCAGCCCCACTTCCCTCCTGGCTGATGTTCATTTGTCAAGCACAGCTCAAAGAAATCGAAGTGGTGCCAGATGCCAAGGCGTGACTGGACATTGTGGACGCTTGATACGAGCTCGACACAACTCATTTGGCGTCTAGACACATTTTATGGCTTTAATTGACAATTCACTCAACATAGCAACATCAGCCCCTGTTATGACCTTCCCCACCCCATCCCCCGCCCGCTCTCTTCTGCTGTTTCCTGTGCTAATTGCTGCAAGCCGCAAAAACACGCGTCAGCGGAAAAAAGAGCTTAATTTGTTGGAGGAACGCGTTAGCCGTGCAGTAAAACCACAGCAGAACATGGCTGGAAACTTCAAGCACTGGGCTTAAACTAACAGATAAAAAAAGCGAGAAACAAGAACTAAACTATGGCGAAATCTCTGAATAGAGAATACGAAAAAAATGAAGAGAAAAAAAAAACACGCAGACGACGTTGACCCACAAAAAAACAAAAAATAAAGGAAAAAAATTATTGTAGCCAGGCAAATTGACTCAATTCTCCACAGGCTGCTCCGAGCTGGTCTAGTTGAATTTTTTTTCCCTTTTTTTTGTTTTATTATTTTTCTATTTGCTGCGACGTCTCCAGCGGCCGCCGTAGCTGCTCATTTGCAGCCTGCGCTTGGGGACAGGACAGCGGGCTACCGTCAGGACACAATACACGAATAAAATATATATAAAAAAAGAACACGGTGCAAATTATAAAAATTGCTGGCAAAGCGCAATTCTCCACTCATCGCCTGCCTCTTGGGGGAAAAGAACGGGAATCTTTAGTAGAATGCAGCAAGCGCTCGCTTAAAGAATTAAAAAAAGGAGCGCGTGTCGCGCGTTCTTGAGCGCCAAAAGCTCCTGCGGGACCTGTAGTAGAGCCCGTGTTTTCCTTCGTTTTTTTCTCTTATTTTTTTGTTAACGCCCGCCCCAACTCTTCATGTCCTGCGGCATGTTGTTGCTGCAATTTTCAAGCATGCCATTGCCAGAGGCGTTTTGTCTGCGATTCGGTTCGTTGTGCTCGGAATTCGAATTCGTTTAGGAGATTCCAATGCAGATTCTCTTTATCTTTATATATATATTTATATATATAGCGGTAGCGCTAAACGTTAAACGGCCATTGCCTTAGCCAATTATTTGGCAATGGGACATTCCGGTACATGTTTTGGTTTCAACTTTCAACTCAATTTTCATGTGTATGTGTGTTGCCTACTTTTTGGCATCGTTTTTAAAAGGATGTTCCGGAAGTGTAAAACACGCGTCAGCGTGAGTTGGTAAAACTATTAACAACATGTTTGTATATAAATTTTTAAAGAAGAACTCTATTATTAATAATATTTAACAATTTTTAGAGAATATTCCACAAATTAAAAACACCTGCTTTACGGCGAGAATTGCCTATCAGAAATATCGTTTACGAATCATGTTTCTATATATCTGTAATATTTATTTCTGAAATATTTTCATTTTTTTTTTGGCGCTTTCAGGACGATTTGTGACATTCGCTTGGAATCACATTAGCAGCATGACTTGCATTCCTAAATGCCTGGCCAAAAAATTCGCTGTCTGCGTCTGACTCGTTAAATGAAATGTTTAACAATATATTAGCTTCAGGCTACAGGCTCCCTGCGCTGCTCCCTCTAGTTCTCGGTGGGCCTCTGGGTATTCATTTTGTTATGCCATTTTGTGGTTTCGATGACCCCAGAAATCGTAGCGGCCTTTTTTCTTTTTTTTTGGCGAGCTGCGAAATTTACAGTGATTTCACTTTTGCTGCGACAGCGATGGTCGCAAATACATAGATACAGATACATTTATATTTCCATATACTTTATATATGTATATTTATTTGGATATATAGGTGCATAGGGAATGCCTTTGTTAGGGCGCGGTTTGTGCTTTTGTTGTTGTTGTTGTTGTTGCTGCTGCTTGTTAGCTTTCGGCACAAATTGCAGTAAAAATGTATTTTACAATTTGCCTGGGAACTGGGTCTCGGCCCAGCGACTGCTCCGTTAGCTTTGCTTGCGCTTTTTTTATGCTTTGGATTTCTATTTGGTGTTTGTTGATTTGCTTTTATTGTGCGCAACTCGCACACACACACACCGCACACACACATATGGCTGGCAAAATGTCCGACATTGCCTGCTGTTGGGCATTTCATTTGGCAGGCAAACGCGATGCATTTGTGGCCTCGACTGGGCACTTAAAATTTATGCGTTGCCACATAAAGAAGCGAAAGAAACAGCAGCAGCAGCAGGAAGAAAGGGAAAGGAGCGCGAGTCAAGCCAAGCGAAACATTAAAAACAGGCCGAGCGCGCAACGAGAGCCGGAAACGGAAGTCGAGGCACGAACCAAATAAAAATACAATTGCAAATGGCGCGAGTGAGCGAGCGGGTAATGAAAATGAAACATAAACAGACACAGGCATATGAGTGTGTAATTGTGTGTGTGTGTACGTGTGTGTGTGTGTGTGCGCGCGCGGGTGTGCGTACCTCATAATTGTGCAAATGTTTAACACGCGTCGGCATTGACATTAAGGATTAAGGATATGGCCAGAACAGTCGGCTGCCCAAATGCCTTGCTGCTGTTCTGACCCGTTTAAATTGCCAAGAACTTGATTTTAATTAAGTTGCCAGACAGTCACATGCATAAATCGCATTATATATACATGTGCATGTGTGTGTGCGACATTTAATTAACTTAACAAATGGCTAGCAGGGGCTGACATAACAGGATAACAGCAAACAGCTACAGGAACTGAAACAGGAACTGAAACAGCAATTTCCACAGATTTTCATTGCTGCAGTTAAACTCGGACTTAACGCACATCATTGTTTTATGAGCGGAGTTGTGGATGGGTGGGGGGGGGGGTAGCTTCAAGTAGGATGGTTGACTCACCTATAGCCGGAACTCAATTGCACTTCGCCAATGGCAACGTTGTCGAACTGCGCCGGATTCGATATCGAGCGCGTCCAGAAGAATGAAAAATCATTTGCCTCATATTTCTCGGTGAAACGGCACTTAAGCACGAGATCCGCATTTTCACGGGTATCGATGGATTCATCGGCCAGCACCAGGCAGCAGCTGCTCAATATTGTTAATAGGACTGCAAAAATAAAAAAAAGAGATAGACGTTAGCATTATTTTATACGTACACTTATTGATATTTTTAAAAATTATTGTTGTATCTTTTGTTTTACTATTTATAGCATATTGCATTAAGTCATTTTAAGTACGCAATTTCAAATTGTTTAATCTTATTCTTATTAAATGTATATTCTCTCATATATGCCGGGCAAAATTCCAATGCATGTTTGAAATTTTTATTATTCAGAGAGAGATTGACAACTTTTCAATTTGGCCGAACATAAGAAGCTTTCCCTACATCATTCTCATTCCCTTTCTCACTGGCATTACCGCTGCTCGAGAACCGTAATATTTATTTAATTTTTAATAAACCATTATAGGTAAGCCTCAAACGCAGTCGCTCAACTTGTCAATGTCGTCAAGGTAAAAAGACAACAAAAAAATATTATAAAAAAAAAACAAAATAAGAAAAAGCAAATAAAATAAACAATTTTCGGTGCAACTTTCTTTTAATATGATGACGGCTAAGCGCCAACCCCCATAAACCGGTGTCCTTCACATTAAATGGAAGAAAAAAAAACGAAATGGAAAGGAAAATAAGAAATCAAACGACAAAGTTCTCAACTCCTGAGAACTTGAGACATAGGTGCGTGCGTAGCTCTTCGCCTGTCGCATTTTTTCTCCCGTTTTTTCCTTCGTTTTTTTGGGCATTACTTTTACTTTGCTGCGTAAATTTCGAGTAGAATTTATGGCCGCTTTATATTTGGCATCAAATATGCATGAGCCAGCGTTTAAGCCAGTTCCAGTACCAATTCCAAGTAGCGCCTGGCAATAAATTTGTGCATTTGCTACCGACTGTCGCCGGCATGTGCTAAATTTAAAGATTGTTTCAATCGGGTGGTGTTGGCAGCAGGCGGAGCTTGGGCGCATTTCGTGAGTCGAGCGAATTTTTTGTTGGGGGGTTTGCATTCACATTAGGGCCAATAATCGTTAAAATCCAAAAAGTTATGCGAGACAGAGCCATGAAAATCGCATTAAAATTAATTTGACAGTCGTCTGGCGGCGTCTTAGCGAATTTCTATCTAAGTAACATGCCGCCAAGGTGGCAAACTCGCCTCGCGCTGTAGCTGGCTGGACGCATCAGTTCTCATTTTCGGCTCTACGAATTTATGTCAAAAGTTTTGTGTGCCACATAAAATTGTGCGCTCTGCCATTTTTTTTTTTTGCCCATTCATTTATTCGTACTGCCATTAAAGTTACTTTTTGGCGCTGGCCTCGTTGAGCTGCGCTGCGCTGCGTTTGCCGTTGCTGTTGCTGTTGCTGTTGCCGCTGCTTTGTTCCTTTTCACATCGTCTGTCAACGCATTTTGTCTGCTCATTTCGCTTGACTGCCTCCTGCGTTGTCCTTACGCCTTCTTGTCCCCTATTTTGCAGTTGCGTTTCTAATTAAAACTTTGAAGTCGACAGCGGCGTCCAAGGCGTCCATTCGGTTGCACTTAGGCAAATTGCCAGAATGGCAACGTCAACGAGTTTCTTACTGTAGTTGCACTCGTTGTTTGCTATTCGTAGCTTTGTACTCGGCTTTTTGAGATCGCCACAGGCTACCCAGTTACTCGTTCCTAGTAACTGGCTACTGACCAATTGCTCCACTTAGTACTCGTTCGCAAAACTCATTGTATTGTTCTCGTTATGTAGTGTTTGCTGTTCAGTTCCTAGTGAATGCACTCGCTGTTTAACACTAAGTAGCTGTGTTGTTGTTTCAGTCACTTTTATTGGGCACGCAGCGCTTAATATAATTTGCTGCAGATACTCGCTTCTTGTTACTCGTTGCTTAACACTCGCTGAATAATACTCTTTGGTTGACCTACCTACTACTAATATTACTCATGTTACTAATACTCGTTTCACACTCTTATCTACTCGCTACTCGTTACTTATTCGCTTCTCGGCACATTTTTGCGCATCACTCGCTACTCTGCAGTCTCGCTGTTTTCACACTCGTTGTTATGCATGTCGCATGCTAACGCATTTGATTTGTTCAGCTGACTGATTACGCATACGCCATGTGTGTGAGAGCGCACAAATATTTGCGCCCAAAAATAATAGGGCCACCAAACACAATTCTGTTTGCGCATAAATTTTGCGGCTCACTGCAGTTTGCCATGTAAATATTGACATATGCAAAAATAAAAGTAAATTCCCCGAATGCTATCAATATCACATTAATTGACATGTACATATAAAACGATACAAAATGTCAGCCCAACACAGTCGAGCAACCATTTGTCGTGAATGACAGATCTCCCGAGGCGTAAAGCTTAAGGTGGATGGATGGATGCGAGGATTGGGCGGTTGGTCTGGCCTATCATTAAAAATTCACGCAACGTCGCGACGTCGAGCGTCAGTTAAGTGCAGTTAATGAGCTGGCAAACGGCAAAAAGGCAGCCACTTGCAGCTAATTAAATTATCATTATAAAGCGAAGTCGAAGAAAAATGTCTTATAATTGCTTGATGGGAAATTAAAAATAATAAAATACAGCGAGGCGCTAGCATAAAAGATGGTGGCCAAACGAATGCGCAGGATGCGCAAATGAAAAATTCAATTTCCGGTGCAAATTTGTAAAATTCTCATAACTGAAAACGCAAAAGGAACGATGAACAAAAAAAAGGATATGCTCCTTTGTACATAATAAACAAGTCGAGTTAGGAGGAGGAGAACTAACTAGATGATATCCGCATTTAGCTATGAGCCATGAGCCTGCATGACTTTTTAATCAAAAATAAAATAAAAGCAAGGAACGGACGTAGCCGACTGCGTAATACTCGTTCACAGTACACAGTACACACAGTACACACAGTACACAGTACACAGTAGTTACTCATTTCCTCTCTCGGATCCATAGCACCCATATTTCAAACGCCCATAACTTTGTCAAAACTGAACCGATTTTGACGTCTGATGTCATTTTGTTCATGGTTTATCTTCTAGATTGATTCTGCATTTAAAATATATGCATTATTGAAAATAATTTTTTTGGAATTTTTTAGGGAAAAAAGCATGTACCCCCCCTTACTCATTTTGGAAAAAAATTTTTTTCAAAATTTAGAATCCGGAATTTCCATTTTTAATCGATTGTGGTGGTCACAATTAGTACAAAAAACAACATTAAACCCGATTCTGAGGGGGTCAAATTTTTTGTCAAAAATCATGCAAAAATTTACAAAAATTTTGACATGTAAAGCTCCCGAAACCATAGCTCCCATATTTAAAACGCCCATAACTTTGTCAAAACTTAACCGATTTTCACGTCTGATGTCATTTTGTTCATGGTTTATCTTCTAGATTGATTCTGCATTTAAAATATATGCATTATTGAAAATAATTTTTTTGGAATTTTTGGGGAAAAAAGCATGTACCCCCCCTACTCATTTTGGAAAAAATTTTTTTTTCAAAATTTAGAATCCGGAATTTCTATTTTTAATCGATTGTGGTGGTCACAATTAGTATAAAAAACAACATTAAACCCGATTCTGAGGGGGTCAAATTTTTTGTCAAAAATCATGCAAAAATTTACAAAAATTTTGACATGTAAATCTCCCGGATCCATAGCTCCCATATTTAAAACGCCCATAACTTTGTCAAAACTGAACCGATTTTCATGTTTGATGGCATTTTGTTCATGGTTTGACCTCTAAATTGATTTGCATTTCAAATACCTGTGGTTTTCCCGGAAAAGTTGTTCTCTGATCATTGGGGGAGCTTTCCGGTAGTACATATTAAAAATATGGAGCTTCTAGCTCAAAAACCAATTTCATAAGGCGGGGGCCCTGCGGGGGGGGGGGGTGGCAGGGAAGTCAAGATCGCTCTCTTTAAGGGGGCTCACCAGCAATCTAAATACCAAATTTGGTGACACTTGCTTTAATATTGTGGGAAATAATCACCTATTATTCATTTGCGATCGTCACGTTATCGATTTACCAGCCTCGCAGTGGGCGTGGCACAAAAATCTTAACATTTTCTCTAACGCGGGTATACACGAGTATAAATTCCAAGTTACAAGACTCTAGCTTCGCAAAGAATTCGTTCAAACCGACAGCAAGACTGACATTGCACAAACGCAATATACTCTTTTCACTTTTTGAACGAGTATTAAAATTATAAATGCTTTAAATTAAAGTACAGTAACCGATTTAAGACCCTGGGTTTAGTTACCTTATACAAAAAAGGAGATGAGTTCGATTCCAGCAGCCACAAATTCACAAAGTTTGAGCCATATTAATTCTAACAAAGGTTAGTAAAAATAACATGATTTTATTGGAAACAGCCAAAATGTGAGGAAGGATTATTTATATTTTTCTAAATTGTTGTAAGTCCTTTCCTGCTTGCAATTTTTCTAAATTGTTGTAAGTCCTTTCCTGCTTGCTTATATTTAATTTCTGATATTTTCGATACAAGTTTAATTTGGTATTTTATTTGAATTTAAAGTATTTTTCTTTGCGTGTTTTTAACTATTTTCCAAGCATTCATTAGTTTAAAATGAAGCCCGTATTTATTATTTAGAAAATGTTCCTGAGCCAGAATTAAAGTGTAGGATTTTTAGAAATTTTGTGGCATACTTTTAGGTGCGCCGTATGCTAAATGCGATACAAATTTCCCAGTAAAAGAATTTTGCACAAAAAAATAATAATAAAACAAAACAAACAATTCTATAGTGCTATAATATCTACAATTCATTTGTGTACACAGTCCTCTATTTCTGTTGAAATTAATAGGCGAAGAGTAGGCAGCTGCCAGCTAGTTGCCCAATAGCATGAAAATTTACCGAAACTTTAGCATGATTGCAAAGTCGGTCAACGGTGCGACAATAAGACGGACATTGTCTGCGGCCAAAACGCAGTCTAGCAGGGTGTACAAAGCAGGGAGCTGGGAGCTGGAGCTGGGAGCTGAGTGCGGAGTCTTTCTTTCACACGTCTTCTTTTGTTGGCATAGTTTGACACTGCTCAAACGCAATTATTACGTGAGAATTATATTAAAATGGAAACAATGGCAGGCAGCGAGATGATGTGCTGTGGAGCTGGGCGGGCTAACAAAATTCCAGCTGCCAAGACTGCCAGCAGCAGCAGCTAAAAGTGGGCGTCTCGTGCTGTGCTGCGGCTGCAGTGTGCGGTTGCGTGTGTATATGGGTGTGTGTGCGTGTGTGGCTGCCTGCAGGCAAAAATGGAAGAATACGACACGAGGCTGCGAGAGAGCCAAGGCGAGGCGAGGCGAGCCGGGCTGAACTTGTAGCTACAGGCACACAGACAGGCAACACACACACGCACACACACACACTGGCGCAACAACAGACGCCGGCTGCACTGAACGAGTCGAGTGAATTTGCTCTTGTTAATTGCATGTTCTGCATATCACTTATAAATGCACCCACACACACGCGCACACCTACACAGTTACAGCAAATGCTCTGGCAACACTTTACACACACAAGCTTATGTACACATAGTCGCACACCCACACACTGCACTGGCAAAAGTTTTGCCATAATTGGATTTTCAAAGTTAATTACCAGCATTGAATTTGGCCGTAAAACGTAAGAACACACCAAGCAGTGTGTGTGTGTGTGAGTGTGTGTGTGTGGTGTGTGTTTGAGCTGTGCTCGATTACAATGTAATTTGGCATAGATTTTTGCCTTTTAATGGTCAAGACTTATGCATTGTCTTTGATCTACGCCTCTAAGCCCAATCACTGGGCATCCATAATTGGTTGCCTGGATGGACGCCTGTCTGGCCGCATGCAAATTTATCCTTGAGCAAGTACGGAGTAGAAATACCCTGTTCTCGGCGTATAGGGTATTATGGTATTCAAATATATATATTTCACAGAGACAAGCGGAAGTCATCGATGACATAAAAAATTAACTCGTGTAGCATATAATTTTTTTTAAAACCTTCTTACCCAATTTCAATGAGCACAGTGTTTATAGGAGAAGTCGCACAACACGGCTCAAAAGGCACAGAACAAATGGGGATTAGTGTTATTTTTATTTTGCCAGCGACAACAAATCTCGTGGACTCTCGCAACTGGCAATGCACCAAAAACTTTGCCAATTCAAATCTCTACTCGAGTTCTGTGTGTGTGTGTGTGTGTAAGTGTGTGTGGGTTTGGGGTGTCTTTAATGTCTTTATATATGTATGGCATAGAAGCCAACTGGCAGCTGCCTTTTGGCCAGGCGAATCGAGTCGATAAAAGCTGCACTGCAATGGCGCGCACATAAAATGCAACATAATTTTCTTATGAGTCACACGGACACAAAACGAAACGAAAGGTAAGCAGGGCGAAGGGAGTGGGGCGGATAAATGGGGAGCTTGTGGGTGTAACAATGAATGTTATCTGTTTAAGCTGCGCCCATTTATCCTAGCAGTAGCAGCAGCAAGGAGCTGCCTGCCGAGGCAGCAAAAGTCAACGAAACGGAAGAAGATTGCAATTTAAAGGCAAGGCCAAACAAGGGGCAGATATAGGGAGGGGAGGGGCAGCTATAGGGTGCAGCAAACGGGTTTTTTTGTGTCTGCAACAAAAATATTGATGGCCATGTTGTAAGTTCGCTTTGGCAAAGTAAAAGCCAAGAAGCTGTGCGCAGAGCAACTGGCAAAAGGTGCCACCAACTTCAAGAGTCAAAGCGAGAGAGGAAGAAAGTTAAAGAGCGAGGGTATAGAAGTGGTCCAGGAGGCAAGACCAAAACTGACAACGTTTAAAAGAAGATGCATTTTAACCCATTAGGTAACACTGTGGAGCACGTTATAGTTGGGACAATTTTTGCAACATTTCTGTCAGATGACAAATTTCAGTTACATATGTGTGAAATATATGGACAAAAACAACTAAATATCCGAGAAATAAAAATTACTTAATTTTAGGTTACGTGATTTTAATGTTAAATGGGAAGCGAAATGAATTTTGAAGCAGTAGTAGGAGCTATAGATATTTGATATTGGCTAAAATACTTGCAGTGTAAATTACATATAGAGAATATAAATAGATGAAAATAATAGATTGTGCGAATCACAAAAGATAAGGTCATCACATAAGGTGCCAAAGGACGCCAAAGAGCCAGCAAAATTATTATTCTAATGGGTTTTTTACATGGGATTTTTATATTTGAGTTATAGATATTTATCTATTAAGACTACGGCACAAGATAGTGTTTAATGCACCTAATTTTCAAACTGATCTTAAGTTTTTACAAACAACTAAAAGAACCAACAAAAAGAAAATATTTTTTCGACTCAAGCTAAATCATAATTTGCAATACTCAGCAATATAACTTTGAAGTGAATTATAGCCAGCAAATGAGACCATCTTCTGCACATCTGTCAAAACAACGTATAATTCAACATATAATTTTAAACCACAGCAAAAACTCATTTATTAGCCTTTAAAACTTCACTTGAAATTCTACAACGCAAATATTATAACATAAAACAACAAAAAAGGTATGTTCCTGTTTGTTAATTTAAGTAAAAACTTAAAAACTTTAATTAATTCGATAGAACAACAGCAGCTGCTTTTGAGATCTCAACTTTTAGTCTGATTTTCAGCTGACAACAGCAGCTGAGGAATTTTTGTTCCCGACTCTCGCATTATCAAAACTATTTCGCAAGTGTAAACAAACAAAAAGTTTTGCATCTGGGCCGCAATCCCTCGCCCACATTCAATGGGTTACAAAAAAAGAAGTGTGGAGAAATCTGCCAGATTGCGGTGCCCAGATCTTTGCTCGAGTTGGGTTGGATTCTGGGTTTTGGTCTGGCATGAATGGTTGCTGGCATGAGTGTGCGGGTGTGTGCTGGCTAGGTACCGTTATTTCATTACCACTTTTGCATGACAATGCAGAAAAAACAGAGGCAGAGAGAGACGAAGGGAGGGCATGTAGCGACCCTCGTCGAACTGTGCAACGATGTGCATTGCCCCAAAACACAAGACTCGTGTGTCGTGTGTTAAGAGTCAAGAGTCGAGTCGAGTCTTGAAAACTTTGCAACATTGCAGCCAACAGCGCGTTTTTTATGCGGCGCCGAAACGGGCCCAAATTGCTTTGGCAAAAGTGGAAAAACCGGTCCAAGTTGCAGCAAAGATACACACATGATTTCAAGCACACAACTGCTACACACTTCCCCCCCTTCCACGCGCTGTTGTTGTAAGTGCGAATGTGTGCGATTAACATGGCTTAAGAAACTTTTGTGGCCAGTCCCCTCCCCTTCCGCAGCTGCACTCGGCAAAAGTTTTTTTTTTTGCTTGCCTGCCTGAGTAGCAACAACAGATAAGTTGCAACTTTCAAAACTTGCCCCCAAAAATGTTTTCTGTTTTCTTTACATTTTGGAATTGTTTTTTTTTTTCGTTTACTTTCACGATTTTTGTTGTTGCTTTTTATAACATGTTTACAAGACGCCCTCTTTTATAGGGCAACAGCAAAGCAAATGCAATTTTTGCATTTACTGAGGGCAAAAGTTTTTTTACCACCAACACTTGTTGAGTGGTGCGCACCACGACAGCAGGCGCGAAAATTTGTATAAGCAACACATATGTATATACATATACATATACATATATATTTCGTATGTATATATATATATATATATATATATATATATATATAAAAAAATATGCACTTTTGAAATTGATTGATGGAATTAGCAAATAGAGAGATACAAAAAATATTTGAATTTGATATAATAATACATCTATCCATTCTATACATTTATCATACATTAAAGCCAAAAACTTCGTTATATTATTTTTATACTACTATTATTTCCGTCAATATTCAAACAATTCATGTATCTAAAACACTCATAGGCTTCCACTCATATTAAACATTTTAAATGTTCATTACATCAACTAAATTGTTTATACAAAATATTTATTAAATACTCGAAATATTTGAATAAATATTCAAAACACTTGTTAGTAGAAACTTTCAATTTTCGAAATATTTATAAAATAAATTACTGCCTTACAAGTAAAAAGTAATATTGTTCTACACCTAAATCCAGCCAAAATCCATTCGCAGCGCGCTTTTTCAGCTTCTCGTTTATCCCGGTATCCGGGTATGCACATGCATGCTGTGGCTAGCCACCCCACCACCCAACCACCCGAAACGTCTCCCTGCAGTCTAAACTTTTGCACTCAACGGCGAGCCGCCAAGAAAAAAGGAGAGTAAATAACGCAGCAAAGGAACTTTTTCAAACGGGTTGGCTGTTAACTCTTCATCTCTTGCTTTTTTTGTGTTTTTTTTTTTTTGGTCAGAGACTTGCCCCACTCATATGCCACGCCCCGACGACAGTCAGAAGCTCCGCTCCGCAGCTGTATCACTTTATCAACAGTGCAAAATTCAATTTCACTTTTGGCACGCAAAAAACTTTTGGCTTTTTGGCGCTTTTCGTTGGGGCACATCACTTATCATATTCCAATTGCCAGCCAGACCCCAACCACCCCCAAAAGTCGCTTACGCCCGCCGGGCAGGTAGCGTGAAACTTTTGCTCCAATAAACTTTGGACTTTAAGACCAAAAAACCGCGTCGAAATTTCATTTATAAAAATTGCATTGAAGCTACTTGACAAAATTAACCAAAAAAGAAAAAGGGAAAAGGAAAGGGGATAAGTTTCAGTAGGAGGAGGGGTAGTTGCAGGAGGTGTCGTTGAAGGCCTTACAGTTTATTACAATGTGGCGCTGCTGCTGCAAATCCCCTGGTGCGCACATGCAGCAGCTGCAGCAGCGGCAGCGGCAGCAGCACAAGAAGTGGAGACAAATTTACTCAGTGAAAACACCCAAAGGCAATCTGTAAGATACAAAAGTATCTGTTGCCAGCTGCGGCGACGCATTGGTGGCCTGGCTAAAGTAATGACCAAAGCACGAGCTACAAAAACAAGTTGGTTGCTGTTGATGTTGGTGTTGTTGCTGCTACTATTGCTGTTGCTTTTTACGCCCGCTGGCCACTTGAGAGGAAATATCTGAGCATTTGAACATTTACGCTTCATCGATTGCAGACCAAGTTGCGCCGGCTAACAAAAAAAGAAAGAAAGAAAAAGAGTCGAGCAGAAGAAAAAACAGCCGTAAAGTATCTGCCAGATAGAAACGAGTGCGCACAAGGTAGCAAAGTTTGCTGGCCAAACAAATAAACCACAGAGCTACAGCTTGCCCCCTTCCCCTGCCCACTGCTGTCGTCGTGGCTAAAACTTTTGTTTGCCCAAGTGCAGCGGGCAAAGCGATAAAAAGCCACAGCACGAAACGTAGTTGAGCCACTGAAGAAGGCAGCGGAGGCGTGTGCAATCAGGCGAGGGGGTGGAAGAAAAAGAGGCAGGCTGAAAACTCGTTGGGTTGACCAGGCCAAGTTTACGACCAGCTTCAATGGCCACACATTTGTTGACAGCTTGGCAGGGGCTGCAATTGAAGCCGCAGCAGCAGCCTCAGTGTTGGGGCAGGGGGCAGGAGGAGTATCTGACAATTTTCTCATTAGCAATGGCAAAGATAGTTAAGCAATTGACACGCGATTAATTAAAATATATGCAGCTATCGATTTGATTGATAGCAAGCGACAAAACATGGTCCAAGGAGTTCAAGTGTTGCTATTCAAAAGTGCCCGACTAGTAGATACTCTGTAGGAAGCTGCTGTCATATAAGTTCGTTCGTACTTCCATGTGGGATATTTGTTTATGTATGTAGTTTTTTGATTTTTAAAATATAAACATATGCTGATTAAGTTTAATATTTAAATATAATATATATATATATACGATCGGATCGAATTGTATAAAATTTGGCTAGCTGATATAGGAAGAAAAAACGAAATTGAAAAATAGAAAAGTTGTTAAGCTGCATAGCACTTTCAGCAATTTGCACGAAAGTCACTTCAGCGATTTGTTTGCTTCAACATTAATTTGCAATACTCATCGCAACGTCGTTTGCTGTTCGTTAACACACAAGCGACACCCTGCAGCAGGCCACACCCCCACACCGCACCTCCCCCACCCAGCACCCATCGCTTCACTTGGTTGCAACTTCATTTTTCATATGCTCAATGGGGCATGCTGTTAATTGGCAGCTAAAGTGATGGAGACAAGTGAGGCGGGGGTTAAAGCATAGCGCTGAGCTGAAGCTGAGCTCAGCTGAGCTGAAGCCAGCAAATGAAGCAAACGGCAAGCATCAGCGGCGGCAGCAGCCAGTGGAGCTTAATGCGCGCCAGAGCAAATGATATTTATAATATTAAGAGTAAGTAAATTGTGCAAGTACTGCTTACAAGTTGGCAACAGCAGCTAGGAATTATATATAATTTCGGGAAAGAAAAATTAAGAAAACGATTAAATTGTAATTATTACACTTCGGTATCAAGTTAAATGACATTATATGACATTTTTTCTCTAGATTTTATATATCGCTGTGACTCTTTGTCTAATAATAATTATAAAATAATAATTAATTAACTGCATATTGTTTAGAAAACTGCCAGTATTTTCGTAGTACGTGGTAAATCTGTAATAATATGTATATTTTAAATTAAATCATTGCCAGCACAGCGCATTTGTAAGAAATTTTAGTCTTCATTATAAATGCTGAAAAATTACACCAAATTAAACAAAATTTGTACTGTAAATGTATTTTTGCATGCGCAGCATATTTAAATATTTTTTTATTGTCAATCTCATATTCTGCACAGCAATTGAATCGCACTTATGCATAAATATGAGAACAATAGTAGCGATGAGAATAATAATAATAATGTATGCATTTATCTGCTTCACGTTGGTGGCACATCTGTTTTTTCGAGTCGCATAAATTTTAAAAACGTTGTGCAAATGAATTATCTGGAAACAAACAAATATGTTTTTTTTTGTTTTGATAATTTATGCATGTAACAAGAATTTTTTCTTTTAATTTAATTGTTCACCGCGAACCGAAATTTGTGCAGCTGTTAATATTATAATAATTTTATTTACATTTGTTTGGGTTTTTTTTTGCCTGTTTTTATTATCGTGCATTTTGCAAAACGCAAAATCAACAACAAAAGCGTCAGACGGACGCATAAAAAACAGCTTAGAAAACGCATGTCTCACGATTTTTCTTTTTCTTTGCGTATGTTACACGAGAATTTTCACAATGTTTTGCCTTGCTTTGTGGTGCTTTTGGGGTTTTTCCCAGCTTTTCTCTTTATGCTTTGACGACCACAAAGGACACGAGAGCATCATGCGCTAAGAAGCAGCACAGGAAACAGGAAAAAGGAAAAATCACTGGCAATTTGCATAAGATACAATTGAGTGAGTGTCGTCGGGGTTTTCTTTTTTCACGTTTTATTTTTTCTTTCCTGCGCATTATTTTGCCTTTGTACGCTCGTGTAATGAATTATCATATTTCATGTGGCTTCCACACAAACACAGAGCACACACACACACACACACTCGAGCACACCAAATGTTTGCATTCAAATTTGTGACCCATCCAAAAAAATATATGTGTGTGTACGTGTACATGTATTTACGGAGCCGAGTGTGGGAAACATTGCGACCAAGCCGCAAAAAATGAGTTACACAAACGAAATGCCGCAAAGTATGCAATAAAAACAGCAAGCAACGGTAAAGCTTTAGAGTGCGCTAGTGTTGTCCTAGAGATACCCTGTAATGGATCTTGGCATGCAAATAACTTGAGCTTAGTGTATATAAAAAACAGAATTCTATTCCTTTAATGTGTTTTTATTCGCCATTTTAATTATCTTGATTAATGGAAAGGTTTACCCAAAAAGTCCTAGAGTGTAACTATTTCCATAATATGTAGATATATATAGAAAAAAATGTTGGGTTAATTTAAGAGACACACACAGTTTTATATTAATTTGAATATGGATGCAATTTCAAATTTAAAAACATTTTGTAGCTTTTCCCAAACTTTCTATTTATAATTTGTTTGTTGTGAAAAACTATTTTGTTTTTAACTAAACCATTAAAAACACAAAGTGGAAATGCGATACTCAAAATAAGGTAAAAGCTGAAATATAATTTAAGTCATAAAGGCAAAGAGACCTTAAGCTATAACTATATTTTACAATACTTCCATACAAAGTATTTATAATACACTAAAGGCTCCCTTAATGGACAGCTTCCTTTGACGTCTTCTTTGTTTTTAACATTTGTTGCCTGCTTTTTCAAGGATTTCATTTTAAGGAGGATAATCGTTTAAGTGAAAACTAAAAGAGACTTCAATGTTGGTGTATGTTTAATAGAAAGTGAATTTGTTATATGTTGAATATATCTAGCTCTAGATCTAGATCTGGGTGCGAAGCACGAGAGATTTCTTTATGCAACAAACTTTAGTACAGGGTATGTATAATAAAAAAATAAAAATCACAATCAAATGCTGGGAAATACTCGAGAGTCACAGTTGCTGAAAACAGCAGATGGGCTGGCGGCACAGATATAATTCATGAAAATAAACGTATATCTAAAATAAAGTAAGGCCACGCTCCGGCGAACAAAGTCGAGAGTTGAGATTGAGCAAGGAGTAAGGAGCCGCAAGGAGTCGCGTTTGGCTTGTGCTTGCGCTAGCTGTTGTTGATTTGGGTCGTGGCAAGGACTTAGCAGCTTAGTCCACGCTATGGATGCTGCAGTTGTTGTTGTTGTTGTTGCTATTATTGTACAGCTGCTGCGGCATTTTGGCAAGAAATGACAGTAAAAATATGTCAGCCAGCAGCTGCCCAAACCCAAAACTCGCCACGGCTGTCCATCTGCCAGCTCTTTCACTGTCTGTCTGGCTGTCTCCACTACTCTTTCTTTTGAAATATGCTTTCCAGCAGCTTTTATAAACTGTGTGTCCACTGTCCATTGTTGTTGTAAGCGCTTGTCGCCGAACATTTCATTCATTTGTTTTGCGGTTTTGTTCAGCTTACGCGATGCACTTTTCCTTTTACACTCTTTTTTCCGTCTTGTTTTCATTTCTCGCGCGATTTTAATTTCTGTGTAGGTGCCACGCCCACGCAGCTGCTGCCAGTCTGCCCTCATGTTTTGTTAGCATTTTCATAAATTTTCACAGCTCTCCGCGGTGTAAGCATTGCGCCAAATTCTGGGTCTGGCACTGGACAGAGAGCCCAGAGCCTGGAGCAGACTGCAAAGCGGGCTGGGGGTTACTCACATGTCATGAGCTGACTCGCCTATAACCACCCCCCCTCCCCTCCCCACTACCCTCCTTCACTGCAGCTAGCAGCTGGCTTGGAATTACACGCTTGTTACTCATGCAGCGCGGCAGCAGCTCACCTCGCAATTCTGGTTAACAAATGCACATAGTCTCAAAAACGTAAGCTCCATGTGCGCCCGCCAAACACTAACAAAGAACAGTGCAACAGAGGGGCCGGGGGCAGGGTGGGGAATTAGGGGCACTTTGGAGTCGAGGGTAGCAGTCGCAGTCACTCGTTTGCAGCCTTTCGATTTGCAAATTGCATAACAATTCGCCAGTTGCCAGTTGGAAAACTTTTCAAGTGAGTCGCTGCCATGTGTTGACCAAGTGGGCTGCGGGTGTGGGGGCGTGGCATGGCACGGCTCACGGAGCCGCAGACTTTAAGCTGGAGTCTGCTTAAATTCGAACTTGGGAAGTGCAGCCGAATAATAGCAAAGAAACTTTCGGAGCGAATGAAAATACTTCATGATTAATGCAAATTTGTGTGGTTCATGAATCAGTTCAATATTTGACAACGAAATGGAATTCAAAATAGTTCGTTTTAGGAACAAGTTCATTAAAATTTAACATTTGAATGCTAAGTGGCGGCTTGTTTTAAAATGGTTCATTTAATAATAATCAAAGTTGTTCCACTCAAGAACTAGTTCATTGAAATAACCAAGTTCGGTTTAGTGTGACATTTAAATACAACACACTTTTTAAAGTATTAAATAATTGTTTTTAAAAACAAATCAAAAAGAATGTATTGCAATTGAACCAGTTCAACTGAACCAGTTCACTTCAATTGGTAAGCATTTTGAAGAGCTGCGAAGCGCAAATTGCAGCTGGCATAAACAAGGCCCCCCCCCCCCCACGCATCAAATGGCGTATACGCAATGTTGCCTCATTCAGGTGCACGATTTCCATCATCTACTCAACTATCTGCCCCACCCAGCCCGCTTCACTTATTCTTCTGGCTGCATTTTTATGATAATTTTTTTTTAGTATTATTGCATTGCAATTTTAAATGGCAAACATTTTGTAGCTGTCAGCGTAGTAAACGAATACTTTTTTTTTGTTTTTGTTGGTGTACCGCTTTTTATGGTGTCTTTTTCTGTAGCTCTGTCTTTCTTGACTTTTATTATATGTATATTTTAATGCAAAATGGAAAAAATTACTTTCATTTTCCTCGGAATTGGTTTTACAAGCAGCAACAGCAGCAAAAGCCAAGTTAAAAAACTTTGGGCCAAAACAAGCAAACGGCGAAAACAGCGCGAAAAACTTTTATTTCTTTTTTGTTTTATTTTTTTCCCCCGTTAGCAAGTGAAAAATGCAACAGTATCCCAGCGCCGTGCTCCCGTATCCCTGTGCTGCATTACAACGCTCAGCTGGGACTGCTTCACTCTCGGCACAAGTCACCCACCCCCCGCCCCCTCTCTGCACCCCATGGACTCTATTGTTGATCCGTTCGTGCAATATATGCAATGCAAAAGTTTTTAATTTAGCGCCAACTTAGCGCTGAGACTTGCAACGCAAAGCAACTGGAAGAGAAATGACACTGTGGCAGAGCGGGGGCGGGGCGGGGCAGGGGCGTTGCAAGTTGTTGCTGAAATATGCTTTAAAAAATAATCAACTTGCTCAGATTACAGCCAGCTGGTTGTGCTGGCGCCCAAGAAATGGCCCATTTCCTTGGCCAACTAATTCCCCAGCTGCAATTCCTCGTTGCCCCCGCCCCTTAAATGTAAGGACTTTATGGCTGCCGGACTTGATGCACTGATGCTAAAGACGCAGCCGAGCGTATTTCATGCGTAAATCTGCCCGGCCAGAAATGGACAGCGCCAACGGCTTAAGCCCACGTCAGTCCGCTTTCGGCTTCACCCCCGCCGCCACCTGCACCAGCAGACAGCAGCCATCAAGAGCTTAGAATAAGGCAAAAGGCATTACGAAATGCGAGTGGCAGCAACATGAGGCAGCTGCTGCCAGCTGCCTGCCTCAGCATAAAACAACAGCTTGGAACTTACTGAACCACGCATCAGCTTTTGATTGGAATGCAAAGCAAGGTGTGAACTTTGTTTTGGAGCAACTTTAATAATAACCAGAGCACCGACCCCTAAATATGGTTGAAATATTAAATGTACAGACATAACATCTACATAAATAATGCATATGTTTTTTCTAGAAATCATTTTGGCAAAGAAATTCTCTATTGCAAATTCTTGATGCTGGTGAAGGCATATATTGAACAAATTCCGCGCTTAATTACTTTTAATTACAGAAGAATTTGAATTTTTGATTTAAATTATTTACATTCATATTTACTTACAAATTTTATATTTCCATTATCTAAAATAAATTACTTAACAAGTTATAAAAACAAGTTATTAAATAATGTTAGACACTAAACCCCCATTTATTGATATAAATTATTTTTTTAATTACTTTTGCCCAACAGAATTTCTTTGATTATTTATTATTTTAAATAATTCAATATATTTAAAATGAGGGCCTTTAGAATTTAGAAAATCAATTACTTTTTGGAACCTGAATTACTTACTGCTGAAAACATGGGCATGTATAGGTAACAGGTATTTTAGTTTTAGAGATCGCTTTTTAAATAACTTAAGTGAGGTTAAGAATTACCCACTGGCTGAGCTGTTTTTTGTTTGTTTTAGAGTTATAAAAGCCATCATAATCCGAATACTCAATTCGTTTGCTTTCACACTTCCTTTTAGTTTGCAACAAACATAAATCGCTCAACTCAATTCAAGTTGAGTTTTAGTTCAGTTTTGCGCACCTTTAAACTTTAACTAGTTCAGCTGCGATGAGCCTTCACCGCCCACCCATATAAGTACGGACAAGTGAGGGACAGGGGGAGCAGGCAGCAGGTTGGTTAGGTCAGCGGATCGTGCAGTGTACAAGCTGGGGGTCGGGGGATGGGTCAGTTGGTCAGTTGGACCATTCACGAGGGGCTGGGCAGAAATGCAACTTTTAGTTTGTTAGATTTCTCGTGCTGTTGTTCTTGTTGTCCGTGCTGGTCATGTTTTTCTAGCCAGCCTCAAATTTTTTTGAGTTTTTTTGTTTTTATTATTGTTATTTAACCCTTGTCAAGTCGCGCAGCGGCCCCAACACAAAAAAAATGTGGGTCACTTGACGCACAACAACAATAACAAGAACAACAAACAGGAGCTGGAAAATTTATTGTGCGTCGTTGTCGCCGCCAGTTTTTAGTTTTGGTCAGAGCTTTGGCTGCCAAAAACTGGCCAACAACAAAAGCCAGAGCAACCCGAACAACAACAACAACAACGACAACACCAACAATGTTGATGTTGTCATGCATTTGCTCCAGTTTGCCCCTTCCCCCCACACACAAACACACACAACCCCCTCCTTCCCACTGCTTTATTGAGTGTCTACGCTCTGGCTGGGGATTCACAGAAAATGGGGTTTATATGGGTTGACAGTTTTCCGTGCTATTCCAGAGTCGAATTCTATTTGGTTTTAATTTATTGAAGCACTTTTCAAAAGCGCGACATTGTCGAACGGCTATATAGATAATATTAATAGCTCCAAGTGGTCAGCTAAAAGGTGAATATGCCCTCTAATGGGCCACAGTTTCGGCGCTAGGTGCTGACGAGGGAATGGGCGGGCCATGGGCCACAATGATGGCCCCTAAAACATTTGCGTGAAAGATGTCACGCCATAAACTTTGTTTATTGAACCATTAGGAAAGCGATAGGCGACCCCAACAATCTCGGGCTGGAACTGCCCAATAAAATACGTTGACAAATGAGTAGCCGAGCAGATGGTGAAAATGGAACTAAAACCAAATTAGATACACTTATATATTTGAACTGACTCGCATCTATAAGTTCTATTTAAGAATACCCCTCGTCACTCTGAAAGTAGCTACAATTTAGCTAAGTAAATAGAAAAACTTCAACCGAAAAATATAACTTTGCTATTAGCATCAATTTTATGCTGTTGCACTAAATCAAATAATAATACTAATTTTACTATGGCTGCACTAATACGCAAACCGAGCGCCAGTGTTATATTCTTTCATGGATCGGGTGATACGGGCCCCAATGTGCTGGAGTGGGTGCGCGGTTTGATTGGCAGAGATTTCAACGGGTCGCATATTAAATATATATTTCCCACGGCACCAATGCAAAAGTATACGCCCTTTGGTGGCGAAATATCCACAGTGTGGTTCAACCGAGAATCCGTGGATATTGCCGCCGATGAAGATCTGGATAGCATGTCCCAGAGCTATGAGATAGCAAATCAACTAATACAGAAAGAAGTCGACGGGGGCATCGAAGCCAAACGCATTATTGTCGGAGGTTTCTCCATGGGTGGTGCCCTGGCTCTGCACACGGGCTACCACCTGAATACGGACCTGGCTGGTGTTTTCGCCCATTCCTCGTTCCTGAATCGCAAATCGGTTGTCTATGAAACGCTAAAGGATACATCCACACATCCGGAACTTTGCATGTTTCATGGCACGAATGACGATGTGGTCGAGTTTGAATGGGGTCGTGAGACTTTCGATACATTGCAACAATTGGGCGTATCTGGCACATTTACGAGCTTAAATAATACAGCGCACGAGCTGATGGAAAGTTCGATGCTCGACGTTGAGGAGTGGATACTAAAGAAGTTGCCCTAATTGATGTACTTGACTTTTGAAATACAGATAAATAATAATTGAAGCTGAAATCGTCTTTAAGCATCCTTCATGGTATTTGCATGCTATTTTTATTAGTTTTGTAAAGTTTGCCAAAACAGATTGCCTCAGCAAATTTATTGTTTCTTTTGAATATTTACAATAATTAGTTCCTTGGACATTTTTCAACAGCGTCATTGCATCTTTTTATTCATTTTGTGGAGTTTACTTGGCCAAAAATGTATTGCATCAGCAAATCTATTTTTTCTTTGTCATCGCATTTCTTTGTCTGTCTTCTTGGTTAAAAAATTTCTTTTTTCTGTATTTTAAATTATTAACTGTTTAATAATAATATATATCTCAATGAATCCATATTTCCTTTTTAGTTACTTTAAAGTTTGATTTTTGAGCAGTGTCCACTTTTAACTCCTGGTTAGTTTAGAGTTTAAATTTCTTCATATTTCCATATTTTTTTAGTGTTAAACGCATTAATTATATAACCAACAAATACGTTCCCTCGTCTGCAAAAACTGTTTTTAGAATTGTTTATTTTGGGTTTATTTAACTATAGCTTTAGTTCTTAACTCGACGTAATGCTTTTTTGCTCTTAGCAAAGGCCAATGGTGTAGCACCTCTGGCTACCTGGCCCCCTCCCCGCTCATTTGCAGCATCTCCTCCAACTATTTATACACTTCAGCACCTGTTTAAATAGCCAAGTTTGTTGCACAGCTAATTAAGTCAAGTTTATGCAAAGGGGTTTTCGCTCGCATCGTTTTCGCACGTTCGCACCTGGCACCCCTTTCCATGTTGCCCGCCCCTCTGCACTCCTCCGGCCATCCTTCGGACCTACTCCCAGTTGTTCAGCTGCTGCTGCTGCTGCTGCTGCTGCTGCTGAGCTTCTAATGCCTTTGTTTTCCCACACAATTGCCCCAGCCAGCAGCCGAGCTGCTAATGTTAACTTCTGTTGCAGTTCAGTCCTGCACCAACTCCGCACCATTGTTTTTTTTCGCTGCCATTGTAATGTGCAAATGAGCCAGTTCTGATGAGCTGAACGGAGTTGGCAGTCGGGGCGCCCCATTTACATCCTCGTAGCCGCTGCTGCCCCTCGTGAGCCTGGCCACAATGACACTGATGGATTTGCTGTTAATCAATATGAAATGAGCGGAGCAACAGCAGTCGCAACAGTTGCAGCAACGCCCCATCCTCCCTCCCTCCCCCTCTCCCTCTTCTCTCTGCCTGCTTCCTGATTACTCCCTCCGTAACTTTGGCTTTTTGCCGCTTTGACGCGTTTGGCCAGAAGAGCCGAATGAGATTTCACACAACTCCTGTTGCCCGTTGCCGGGTCAGCGGCATGTAGCCGGAGTTTTTATGTGTTGAAGTGTTGGTTAACGTACTCCTTTTTTTTTTTTTTTTTTGGTAGTGCGCTTAACTTTTGTTTTATGAGAAAATATTGTACAAGTTTTTTAATTGCTTTTACGCTTAAAAAACACGCAAATTGTGCCGGGGAGAATGCACTTGTGTGAGTGAGTGTTAAACAACAACTTTATTTCCATTTCGGTTGCATATTTGGCAACACTCGCAACTGAATAAAACGAAAAGCAGCTATTCAGAAAAGTTAATTTTAGCACAAAAATACTTTTCGAAGCAATTGTTAAATAAAGTTATATCCTGTGTGAGCTGAGTGCGTATGTATGTGTGTAAGTGTGTGACTATGTGTGTGGCTGGCTCTGAGTGATTTATGATTACAAATGGAATTTATGAGCAAGTCACAGAAAAGACAATTCATAAATATTTATAAATTGTGTCAGCAAAACCGAAACAATTAACTTAATCGATTTGTGGGCGACAGCTGAACTGTGGGCGGGGCTGGCCACAACAAACGACAGTCGATTGATTACTTAAAAATTATGTGTGAAACCCCAAAATAAAACCAACAACAACAATCACAATCACAACAAAAATGTTGAGAACTTGTGCTGAGAAGTTTTCAAATTAATTCGTGTCTTTAGGCAACCGCAACCAAAACTTTGGAATTGGTAAACTCTTGAGAAATCTACGTAAAAACAACAATAAATAAATAGAAAACAAGCTATATCAGAGTGATCGCTTGGCGGATACCCTGTGACGAAATACATTTATGTATATACACTGCAAGAGAGATTGTTTATTGATATTTTGGAAGAGAGATGGCCAATATTCTTTATTTGGTTATCGCCCTTTTAACGACAATTCTATGATAAAACATTTTTATCTTTACTTAACAAATATTCATAAGAAAATAAAATAAGAAAATGATACGCTTTTCTATCTGCAAGGCGAGTGGCTTTCATCTCTTCTAAATTTGCCACAATTTGTCTCCTTGAAAGCTGTAGAAAACGGGCACAGGCAACCAAAAGTAATTAAAAACTTGTATTCTTATTTTTCACAAACACATTCAGCTCTGTTTAGCCACTGTGTGCGGGGTATAATAAATTCAAAATAAAACAGTCCTCAAGGCAATTAGCATATGTCTGACACACACACACATTTTGTATCAGTGTATCTGCGATCTGCGTCTGTGCAAGTGTGTTTAATTTTAATTGAAATACATTTACATTTGAAGCTAACAATTATGCGCATTTTCCCAGGCTCCAAACAAAAATTTAAAAACAAAAAGCTAAAAGAAACCATTTGTAAAACGATAAATGTACACAAGATAAAACCGAAAAACGAATGTTGAAAATTTGCATAAATTAAAATAACAACAAAAAGCAAACTGACAAGAGATAAAGAGATGCTCGTATGCAAAATATATCTATCTGTAAATATTCCCACTGGATTCTAGAGCTCAATGCCGTCTCGTTTATCTACAAACTTGGTCAATAATGCATTATGAGCTGGACAACAGATGCTGCTGCTGCTTGCTGCTGCTTCTGCAGGATTATAATGCAAAGGATTTGTGGGCAAAATCATTTTTGCAGAACGTTTAGTTCGGCTCGTTTGCGCTCGTCTGAGTAAATGTTTTGTATATGGTCTTATCTCGTAATCGATGCAATTTATATGAAAATACTAAACAAATTGCACAAGATACAGATACAAACACAACTCTCTCTTACGCATATCTGTGTAATATAATCAAAAACTTCGTTAACCGCATTATGCACACGCCAGCTAGGGCGACAGCGGGGGAGTTGTATGAGGTGGCCGTTTAGGCATCTTCACAGTTTGCCTGACCAATGCCAATGGCCTTTTGTGTTGCCAGCTGTTCACCGTGCATGAAGTTTACATGAATTTGCTTGAAATCGTCTACTCTTTCGCTTATTGTTGCCTCACATGTTTTTTTTACTTTAAATTTTATTTGTTGCAAAGTGTAACGAAAGATGCCTGAAAGTGAAATGGAAAGTGAGACGGGGCGTGGCTGTGGCCGAGGGCCCAACTGGTTATCGGTTACATGATGCTCGGCTAACCAGCGAATTGTGCAAACTTTACAAACACGTACCTAATTTGGCATTTCAAGTTGCGTTTTGTTTTGGAGCTCCAGCTTTACTGTTGACATCAACATCACTTTTTGTAGAAACTAATTATTGCAAGCTGTCTTGATAAAACACTAACGCCAAATTCAATTAAATTCAACATATGTTTCAGACAACTGAAATAATTTCTAAACAAATTCACAAAAAAATATAAACAATGCATAACTAATTTACAGGCAACAATTTGTGCTCAAACTAACAAACTGTTTTGCACAAACTCTTAAGATAATTAAATTCAAATTCATACAAAAGTATAGAACATATTATAGCAAACAGAAACATATGAATGCAAACACGCAATTTAATTTCGGAACACTTGCAAATTTCATACAAATGATGCACAAAAATGTAGAGGAAACAAACTCAAAAATTAATATACAAAAACTTTGATTAAAAAAGGCTTATGAAACGCAAATTAAATATGCAAAGCAACAAATTATAAATCACAAACAAAAAGTTTCTTTCAAACGCAACGAATAATTTCAGAAAAATCCTAAATAAATGAGATGAAAAAAAATTGTTTTTAAGTTTTCTTTGCAGTTTGAAGGCAAATAAAAACTGAGCAAATATTTACTACAAACATACCAAATATGCCGGAACTGAAATTGTTGGCCAAGCGTTTATTTCCACTGGCAAATAAACTTTTTTTGCGCCCTTTGGGAGCTGGCACGTTTAATTGTGCGTGCACAATTTGCACACACACACAAAGTCAATTTAGTGTAAAATTTGAAACGATTTTTTTTTGCGTTCCAGCCTGGCCAAGGACAAAGTATAATCCAGCGGGGAGTATATCAGGTACATAAAAACTTTAAACATGTGTTTGTCAACTCGAAAATGAGTCGGCAAAATGTGCATCTGACACATAAAGCTGTGTAATTCATATCACTCGTTATATGATAAACAAAAAGAAAAATGGGAAGAAAAAAGCGTTAAATGAACTTGCCAGAAGCTGAGAGAACAGCCAAAAACACTAAAACAAAACAGCAACAACAACCGAAACAAGACAAAAGCAGCCCACGAAAACAAACGAGTAATGCTCTACAAGAGAGAAGAAAAAATTGTAAGTAAACAAGTGAAAAATGCTGAACTGCTGGATAAGAAGAATGAAGAGCAAAGAATGTAAACAACAACAAATTACAGTCGCGTACAAATTGCTAAGGCCAAAAAAATAAGCAAAGTAAATTGGCACGACTACGAGATACCCTATTTGCACCCTTAGCCTGCCTTTAATTTTTTTTTGTTTAAAAACCAGCAATTAGCCATTTGGAAAACTTAACTGAAATTATTTTAACTTTATATATAGATTTATATAATAAGATTAAGTATTTTAAATCTTTTGACTGTAAACATTGCAATTTCTCTTTAAATACTTAAAGTTTTCAAAACGTTATAAAAAAGATTGTTTTTTCATACTAGTTCTCGAATTAATTATAGCTCTAAATTTAATGAAAATTTTCCACCATTTGCCTCAATTTACTACAAATTGTAGTTCATATTGTTACCTAGCTTAATAATACCTTATATTGCAGACATTTTCAATGAGTACAAGGTACAAAAAATAACAGTAAAAAACCTTTTTCAAGCACAATTAAAAATGAAATAAGAGATATTTACACAAAAAAGAAGCAAAACATAAGAATTCTTTGTTTTTTGTCGTCGTAGAGTTTGGAACGTGCTGTGCATGCAATTGGCGAGTGGGCGGCCGTTCCACATGGTTGGGGGCGTGACCAGTTGCACACATGCAACAAATTGCAGGCAGCACGTCGGCAAAATGATAAACAGAATCTATTGCATACTTTGTGGCGCGGCCAGACAACAATAACAACGGCGAAAGCACAACGGCAACAACATTGTTGATAAGGCTCAGGCAGCAGACAAAGTTGCCATGGTGTAGGTGAAATGGACGGCATGCTGCCAGGGTTGTCATCATCAACAAAGTAATCATGCGTTGCGCCCGCAGCCCCGACGCAAAGTTTGCCCATCTGCCGCAAGTTGTGCTTCGCCTTCGCCAGAGTTGTGGCCTCTACTTGTTCTTCTTCTTCTTGCTCATCGTTCGCCCGCTGCCAGAGTTGTTGCTTGTTTCATATTTTACGTTTTTGCGAGCAAAATTTTATTATTAAAATGCAAAATTGAAAATGGCTGCGACGTGCGAGGCAGCTGCAGCAGGCGCTGTGGGCGTGACAAAGCGAATGCATGTGAGTGATGCGTGACAAGAGGAAGACGAGGAGGTAGAAGAAGAAGCAGCAGTAAAAGCCACGCAAGGCAACGGAAAGATGAGCATGAAGGGAGTGCGCGGCTACTTCAAAAGTGCTTTAATATTAAACTGAGTCCAAAAATAAAAATAAAAAACGTTTCTGCGGCAACTCTGGCTAAGCCCCGCACACGCTTCGCTTTGATTTAATTTTAAGTTTTTCCGCCCCGCTCAAAGTAATATCCCAATTTATTTAATCTATGCACACACTTACAACACACTTACGCCCGCCTGCACACATGCACATTGTTTATTAAGTTTTATAGCGCAGAGGATCGTGAGAGGGACTGGAGGATAGCTGTAATAACAATTGCTTACCTGCAAAGACAGAGAGAGAGAAAAATAAATGCATTAGTAATGGGCGTTTATTGGGAAACTTAAATATGAAAAATAAATAGTCTAAGTTAAAGATAAATCTAAAAATAAATAGTCATTGCTATCAATATATTTAGTAACGTGTAATATATAAGTCAGTTTGAACACCTACCTGAATTTTTTCACTTGCTTGGACTATAAAAACTGAACATAAAACTGAAATCATAATTTGCAAATGCTTAGTCGATTTTATTGATATTTATTTTTTTAAAGTAATTTTTAGATTGTGAAAAGAATTTGTGTATACAACTTTTGTATACCCTTAGTACAATTGCAAAGTTAGAGGGTATATAAAAAATAACTACAACAATTTCCATTCGCATTTGCCATGCATTAAAAAGTTAAGCAGCTAAAATATAAAAAGCCAAGAATGCAGTGACGAACTGACAAATAAAATAAATTGAAATGAAATTAGACGAAACGAAATGAAACGAGATGTAACGAAATGCGGAAGGACAAACTAAGTAGCTCAATGGCGATGGCAAGTGTAAAATTTCATTTAATTATATAAAATATGCAAAGCGCTTAGCGGCTAATGTGGACGACAGACTGTTGAAAAGAAAGAGAGAGAAACACACAGCATGAGAGTGTGTGTGTGTGTATGTGCTGCTGACATTGAACAGGAAGCTCAGATTTCACATTTTACATGCAGCGCAGCGAGAGAAAAAAACACAAAAACAAATTCAAAGCGCAAAAATGTAATGGGAGATGGCAAGATGATGGAAGAGCGAAGTGGAGGGGGCCGAGAGGAGCAGGGGGAGGGGGTCATTGTGGTGCACACCATCGCGGCTAATAATGACATTTACATGAGAGACAAGCAGCGGCAGCAAAAAGCGCAGGGGAAATATAAATATGCATAAGGTGGGACGGGCAAGTGAGAGGGCGATAAAGAGAGAGCGAGAGGCAGGGAAATAGCAAACAAGGCGACTGAAGAGAACAACAACAACGCGAATGCAAGGCTGAAACAAAAGACGTAAAAAAACAAAAGGAGATGATAACATGAGGGCCAGGCAAAATATTTCACACCCATAGCGAAGAAAAGAAGTTATATGGAAAGGGGGTGGCAAATGAAAGGGGAAAGGGGGGGCTGATGGAGCATTAACCACCTGAGGCTATGAAAATTTTGCAAGCACAGCGGCTGACTTCAAGGCGGCATTGTTGTCATAGCTGAAGAGCGCAACGGGGAGGGATGGTAGGAGGTGGAGGGGGGAGACAGGGCACACATGACTGCGGGCGCACTTGTCAATGTGAAGGGTTCGATTAAATACGGGTGCGAGGGCAAACGAGAGAGGGGAAGAAACTGAGGAATTGCCTAGCGGCTGAATTTGCGTTGGGACTGAAGGCTGCCGCTGATGACAAAATGATAAGGGCCGGAAATTTGCAAAGATAGGGAAAGGGAATGAAAGAGAGGGAGAGGGAGAAAGAGACAAGTGTACGGCATGCCAAAAGCAAATAACAATGAAAACAACACACGAACTGGTGACTCAAGAGTGCTGCAAGAAGAAGCAGCAGCAGCGGCAGCTGCATCGGACAGGCAAATAGATGCAACAGAGAGCTGCTCGTTATCTTCAAATCTTAACCATGGAGCTGTGGCTGCTGCATAAATATTGTTGCAACAAATGAGCTAAGAATCTCACTAAATGCGTGCTGCACAAATTGAAATGCCCAATTTCCGGCTGGGGCAGCAGAAAACTATTTGAAATGCCAACGTTAAACTCAAGTTCGAGCTAAAGAAACCGAAAGAAATAAATCAAAATCAAATTAAAATTGAGCAGAAGAGCAGGAAACGTTTTCCAGGTAGAGAACAAATCACCCAAGGAGAGTGAAGGGGAAAACAATAACACAATTTGAACGAAATACAGATAAAAAGGAAAACCCAATACGAAACACAAAAAATACAATTTTACAATACATTTGTAAAGGGTTGGTAAGTTCAATATCAACTTGATGTCAGCTTGGCAAGCATGTGGAAAATGCTTTCAATTCAGTCTGTTTCTATTTTCGTCGGACTTGGTTAGAAACATATCCAATAATTAATATTAAGAAAAATTAGACGAAGTAGAGGATATGTCTAAGCTAAACATAATAAAATTAATTTGCTTTTTAATTTAAGATTCTTTATTTATAATTGTTATGGCAACTTTATATAAACTTATTTTACTACAAATATAATTTAAGACAAAAAGTGAGAAATCGTGGAGATAAATAAAGAAATCTTTAAACTTTCGCCTAATAAACAAGTTGTTGATGCTTAAATCAAATCACGTGTGTTTTTGCAGATCATTGTAGATTTTTCAAGATATCAAAACTATCGAGAGAAATCACTAAAAGTCGCTATTTAACATTAAACAGAGGCTCTCTTGTCTGAATGACTGAACCACATAGAAAACAAATACTATTATTATAACTAAAGTATTTGATTGTTCAAGTACTATTTTACAAAATATATTCAAATATGCACAAAATTGTAGATATTCAATAAAAGAAGACCCAATGACGCTTCAAGTAAACTTTAAGTAATTTCAGCAGCGGAAAAATATCTTTATTCACAAATATAATGATTATTTAAAGCTATTTAAGTTGGGGGATTTACCAAATTCAAAATGTTACTCAATTCCTTGTGCGTGAATTTGAAATGAAAAAAGAAAACTCTCGCCGGGCCAATTTACATAAAGGCACGTCGAAAGGTTTTGCCATTGATAGGGCAACCGAATAAAAATAAAAAAAAGGGGATTCGTTCGCTCAACAGGCCGCATTATAATGCATGCGGCAAATATTTGCGGCATTGACGAGTTCCTGGAAGGGCGTGTCGCGAAATAAATATAAATAAAAAAATAAGAGGAATAAAAATACGACCGAGCCACTTAAAGCTGTGGCAGCAATGGCAAAAACAAAAAAACAAAAAACCAGATGATAAAGAAGTGGCAACAAGAAAAGGAAGCAGAAGAAAAAAAAACTAAACGGCAGATGTTTTGCACGAAACTTAATTACACTCGGGGATCTGTTTGGCGGCGCTGAGATTGAAGGCTGAGATGCAGCCAATGGACAAGAAAAAACAGCTCAAGTATTTCGAAACGAGAAAAAACGAAATGCGACTATTTAAATGCCTTTGGCAGCTGCTTGAGAGGCGCAGAGGGAACACAGGCACAGGTAGAAAAGCTGCTGCTGTCGCTAAATGCAACTGCAACTGCAACTGCTGCAGCAACAACAAGCTGTTTAAACGCCGGCGACAACAGCAGCAGCAGCAACAACGACAATTTATGGCATCTGCTGGCATTTTGTTAGCTTGGCTGCTGCTGCTGCTTCTTCTTCTTTTTTTGGTTAGCGGCTGTTGAACGTTTTTTAGGTCAACGAAATGCCAACAGAGAAGATGATGCGAGCAAACATAAATAAGGAGAATAGCAGAGGGGAAGGAGTGAGACACGTGGAGGCGGGGGGCATGTGGTGTGGTGGGAGACAGGTAAACAAAGCTAAAGCGACGGCCATTTGTTCACCGTGGTTGTTGTTGTTGTTGCAGGTCTATAAATCTGCTTAAGAGAGTGAGAGAGAGAGAGCTAGAGCTACGATGCGGGGAGAGGAGCAGAGCAGCAGGCGGCAGCGATAAAGTCATTTGCATAGTTCTTTTGATACCCAAGAAAGAAAAAAAGCAACGACAACAACAGCATCACACCCACAAAAAAAAACCAGCCGCAAAGCAAAGCGCGAGAAAGAGAAACAACAGCAGCGAAAGAGAACCACAAAGATCTATCTATATGTAGAGATGAGGGCTCCAGAAAGAAAAGCAAGAGAGAGGGGCAGAGGAGGCCTGCTGCGATAACCTTTCGAAATCAAATTAGAAATGTAAAGAAACGTAAAACAAAAGACCAACAAAAAAGGAATTTTCCTTAATAAAAAAAATAAATAAAACAACAGCAACAACGAAAAGCGGCATCAATTGAATTTAAAGCTGAAGAATGATACTCTGAAGACTTTTTGTTGCAGATAATGGGCTGAAAAGGGATATTTGAAAATTGGGCATCAAAGACCAGTTGCAGAAACGCCCTCTAGCGGTCAAAAAGATTAAAAATAGATATATGTGCGTGGCAAAGAGAAAAAACACCAAACACGAAATAACAGACAACTGCAGGTCATCAAAATTTAATTATACGAAGCTTAACGTTTCTTATCAAAAAGTCTCTTAAAGTTATTTGATTTTTAAAAAATAAAAAAATCAAAGACATTTTTTTTCACTAAAATGCAAAATGTGAAATAAAAATGTGAAGTAGTTTCATTATTTGTTAACAATTTCGGTATTTTTGATATATCTTAGACAGCCCTTTTAAATCAAATTTAAACTAAATTTCCTAAAGGTGTAACCTAACCTAACTTAGTTTATATTTCGAATCTATTCCGAGCATTTTTCCTACCTAAAAACAATGTAGTTGATAATCGACTATGAGATAAGACAAATTTAAAGCTACATATTGGAATTAGGAAAAACCTAAATTTATAATGATCTATTGGCAGCTGACGAAGGTGGTCAAACCCACGCCGCCGACTTCAGCCCAACTACTCCAATTTCGCTAATTGTTGGGCACTTTTGTTGTGGTTGGTTTTCTTGTTTTTTTTTTGTTTTTAATCAAAGTCCGCTTGTCAAATTTTTAACCAATTTTGAGGGCTGCCTGAAAACAGCAGCCACAAAAAGTATTGTTGTTGCTGTTGTTGTTGGACTGCCGCACGACCAATCAACCTGCCAGCGGCCGCAGCTAACCCGACATCAAGTCAAGTCCCAACATCCTCTTCCTCTCTCTCTCTCCCTCTGTATCTCCATCTCTCCTGGTTTTGTGACTTGTAACAATTTTTATGACGTTTCATGTTACGCAGCGAACAACAACAGCCAGACAGAGAAATGGAACCAATATGATGCGATATGACATATAGAAATATATGGCGCATTCATATGTAGATGATGTTATTGTTGCCCAGGGCAACGTACCGGTTTTCTTATTATTTATTTATCTGCTCTTCTCCCCCCTCTTCAGTGATTATGAAATCGAAGACAAAGCGCGGCATTGGCGCATCTGAAATATTTTAGGTTTATAGTCAAAAAAAAGCAGCTGAAACTGCCTGGCGACTGAGCAGGTGTTATGATTATTATTATCGAAGACCGTGGCCGCTGCTGATCATTAAAAGGCAGCGAGCAGAGCGCCAAAAAGCTGCTTAAACTTAATTAGTCATATTTACTTTTTATCTTCGAATTTTATATTTTTTTTTGGGCTATTTTTGGCTTAGTCTTGAGCTCTAATGGGATTTGTAAGGAATTATGTAAATGCTGATAGGCATTTGATAGGCAGCCACAGCACCTCACTAACCATAAAAAGAAAGTAAGTAGCTCAAGAACTGTCCTCGCTGGAAAACGAAATAAAAGAAGACAAAGTTATGCTAATTACCACAAAATTTTTAATTTATGCGCCCAGAGGGAGAGCAGAAGATGCAGACACAAAAATAAAGAGAGAAAAAAATGAACGAAATGAAAAATTTACCTGCTCCACGCAAAGTCTTAGCTATTGATTACAAATTGTTAAACAATGAGGCGTGTTTTTATTTTTCCTATTTTTCCTTTTCGTTTGCCCTTTGCCGCTGCTTCTATTTGGTCTACTTATTATTTTGCTGTGCGTGGCGCCCCCTGTTGTGCAGGTTGTGCAAGGTGTCGCTTAAGTCAAGTGTTTATCTTAGCATTTTCACACCCGCAAGTCCTTGGTGCACACACACACACGCACACTCGCAGGGATATCTCTTGAAATCCTTGCGCTTCATTTGCGTTGATTTTGTCGCCTGTTCTGGGGCGGGTTTTCCTTTTGCGTTTTCCTATCCCACGCTTTCGCTCTGCATTTGCGCTCTAAATATTTCCTGGTTAGTCCTTGGCAAACAAGCCAGCGGCCAGAGTTCGTCCCCCCCCCTCCCCCCTCTCTGCTCCTTCGTCTGCTGTTGCTTCTTGCACCTGCGTCTCGCTGGGCAAACGCTGCTCTAATTTTGCGCTTCCTTTGTCGCTTCAGCCAGGACGCAAAGCAGCCGCAGGCTCTCCGCAATTTCCACGCGTGGCGTCCGCTTCCTGGCGCATCCTGCCTGGCCCGTCGTCCTGGCGCATCCTTCGCAGCCAGGCGTTTACATTTAATAATTAAAACGCCACCGCAGCGTGCAAATTATTAAAGTGTCAACGCAGTCGCCTTCAAGTGAGCTACATCCCACCCAGCACATCCTGCCGGCTGTCCAACCCGCCTCGTTTGTGGCTCCCCTCCCATCCCATGGCCCCACCCGTCCACTCCTGTGTCATTAGAGGGCCAGCAATGTTGTTGTCCCTTGCTTAGCCGCAATTTTAACGCCTTTTAATTATTTTTGTTGCAGTTGATCCCCCAACCCCTTTCATCTCTTCGGCCATTTACAAATGAAAATGCCGAAAATCCTTTTTGGGGTTTTCACGCAGCACCTCCTGCGGTGCAGTTGTCCAGCCTCCGATTGTTGCGTTTCCACCAACTTGCCAACTGTCATCAGCTGCTAACGCAACTGCAGTTGAGTTAATTTCGCTGGCTGTGCGAGTAAAGTGCCACGCCCCCCCTCCTCCCACCGCCCACTGTGCAAATTGCAGTTGGCACTTTTCTTGATGATTGTTGTCTGTTGTATACCCTATAGCAGCCATAAAGGCACAAAGTTGGCAGTTATGAAAAGTTTTTCAACTATCTACATACATATATGTATATTATTAATGCAACGAGATAACTATTTTAAGGCAGCAGCAGTGAAATGTTTAAGAACGCCGCACGCAAGAAGAATCGAAAAAATTAAATTAATCTCTCTGGAGAGATAAAAGTTATATCATTATGTCATAATCATAAAATATATTTAAACTTTAACCTTTTATTTATTACCTTTATTTTTTCATTTTATTTCATTCTTTTTGTAAGTCAAGGTTAGTTTAATTCCCTTCTACATAGTATTTTCTAGTCGCAAACACTGATTTTGGCGTTTCTCGCGTTTGTCTAGCACAGCAGATGCACCTCTTACCTGATTGCGTTTTTTTCCTTTAATATTTTTATGCACCTTACACACACACATACACACACACACGCGCACACACTCAGACAAAGACTGCGTAACTTTTGTAGTTATCTGCCACACACGTTCCCAGTACCCAATACCCATTTCCAGTTCCCGTTCCCGTTCCCGTTCCCGTTCACGTTCCCGGTTCCCGTTCCCATTTATTTTTCATGCATAGCGCAAAGTTTTCATTCTTTGTCAGCACTTCAGTGCCACGCCCAGTGGCACACCCGTCTTTCCTCTTCCGCCCACGTTGCAAAATTTCTTGTGACTTGACATGGTTTCCTTTTTGGCCGCCCCTCTTTATCAACCATCTCACAGGTAGCAAACTTTTTTATATACTACATATATATATATACTTTTTATAGAATGTATATCCCGAGCCCGGGCAGCTGCTTTTTCACATTAAATTTCAGTTGCCAATTTTAGTTTTTTAATTAAAAACGTATAAAAAAGAGTAGTGGAAAAAGTCGAAAAGGC
Source organism: Drosophila robusta (assembly GCA_035043565.1). NCBI lineage: Eukaryota > Metazoa > Arthropoda > Insecta > Diptera > Drosophilidae > Drosophila > Drosophila robusta. The sequence continues at coordinate 238,625 of JAWNMW010000583.1, read as the reverse complement.
AAACATTAAGAAGAGAAATGTGCAGGTTGCTAATAAAATTCAAATGGCTGTATGAAATGAGATGAACCAACCCGGGAACTCCATATTTTTGGGAGCAGGTGAAATTTCCAAGATCTCGAAGCTGACTCATTAACAGCGCTGTGTTAACATCGCAGCTAATACTAACAGAGCGCTGTTAAAACTTCCCACATTTCACATGTTTCGTAATTTCTCTGTGTGATTCATCAGAAGACGGAAATGTTTGCTTTGGCTTAACTCGTATTATTATAATTATTATAATGGTGTGTGTGTTTGATGACATATATAAAAACTTGATGAAATTTGTCTGAGTAAGCCAAACAAAATACGACATGATGCATATGAAAAGAAGGCCAGAAATTTGGAAACTTTTAACACTTGGAGTTTCGTGTAATAAAGCTCAAATTTTGACAGCACGTGCGTTAAGATTTTTAAAGATAAAGCAAACTTAACGAATTAACAGGATGTTCTTTCATATAAAAAGAAAAGTAATAAAACATTTACAACTAAAAACATTTTTCTTAGTTCAAAAGTATTTGAAGTCAGCTGTGCATTAAATCTTTCGAGGAGTTTATCAGTTGGAAGTATGAAAGCTATGGATCCAAAAAATATTTTTGCCAATTTTAATGTAAAAAAAATGTGGTCTATCTAAATTGGCTATTTTTTAAATAGCTCGCCAGGAATTCCTTCTTATTACTCTTAATTCCTAACGTATAAGCATTTTACATAGTAAAATACATATAAAAGTCCGTTCAGCTGACAAAGAAATTGTTGGCTCAAATATGTGCTTGAAAATAAAGGGAAAACCCAGCCATAAACTGTTGAATTTGAGGCTTTATTGAAATCGATTTGATTACTGTTTTTGTTGCAGCTGCTGTCGTCGGTTATTGTCTTATTTTTGTGTGCATCGTGTTGCAAGTTGCAAGTTGCAATTGACTCAAAGCTCCAAAACTCAATTTTCGCAGAGATCGACAAATGCTTCTAAACGGGTTTCCCTCGAGTCGGCTATTACTGCTGTTGTTGTTGTTGCTTCTGTTATCATTGTAATTGTGTTTGTGTGTCAAACAGTTGGCAGTTATGAGATTCACACACACACACATACACACTCCAATGCACATAATGCAGTGGCCATGGCTAGAGAAATTTTCGGTTTGGGAATGAAAAATGAAGAGGAAGATGAAGGCAACGAAATTCTCATCATGTGTCTCACATCTTTCTGTGTGTTTATGTGCGATAGTGTGTGTATGTGTGTGTGTGTGTGTGGGGAATTCATCGTCGTTCGTCTGTTTTGTGCCTAATGCCATTTGTACAGCAGCAACGGGCATGTGGGACGGCAAACAGCAGCAACAACGACACCAAAAACAACAACCAGAGATTTTCAAATATTGTGGTGTGAGAAAACAGACACAGTGAAAACATTTTAAAAGCATTTTCTAATGTTAATCTATGGCAGAAAAAACAACAGCAAACAGCAGCAAGCAACAACAAAAAATTTGCATATGCATTAAATGCTAAAGTTACTTCGGCAAAATGCAGCAGATGCCACGCCCCCAAACAGCCCAACAAAACGAAAACAAACAAACATTTCCCAGGCAAAAAATAGCCAACAAGAAAACATAAATTGAAATGCATTGGCAGTGGGAAAGGGACATGGTTCGGCCAGAAGGGGCCTATAAGCTTTCCCATGCGTGCACTTTTTTCTCGAATTTTTAACAAAAGACCATGCCCACAGGGCGCTCTGCCAAAACTGTAAATTATCGAGTTTATGTGGCAAAGATGACAACCAATACGCAGCAGCGCCCGCTTCACCTCCCCCTCCGCTTAAGCGTCAGCAATATTGCAGAAGGCCAGACCCCACAAATCCCCGCCGCCGCCCCCCTTTTGAAAGCTATATGACACCATTGCTGCATGTGACATTTGTTTGTTGTTGGTCGCGGCAACAACAGCAACAAGAACAGCATCAACAAATAGTTCCTGGCAAATTGGCAGGCGCCCATTTGGGCCCATTGAAAAACGCGACACGCATTCCAAAAATGCATTTATAAGTGGGCGTGGCCGCTGGCGCTGGCGCGGCTCTCCGAATATTTTGCATGAAATTGCGGTTTTGTATGCGGCCTCGGTCCAAGTCCTCGACGCTGCCGCCATTTTGCGCCACGGCGAAAATGGCCGCAAATTTGCAGCGACGGCAGCAACAACAAGTATGAAAATTGCATGTGCGTGGTTTGTGTGCGTCCGTGTGTGTGTGTGTGTGTGTGTGTGTATGTGTGTGTGCGTGCGTTGACAAGGACGATTTTTCCATAATTATTATGATGATGCTTGGCATTTGGCAAACATGCAACAGAGACGACGGAACAGCCCAAACAGACCGACAGAACGATGGCCAACAGATGAGCCATTTTATTGCCTGCGCATTTGCGGCCTGCGCCTGACAGGGCGTTGTACGCCCGCCCCCACCCACCACCCCCACACCCCCACAACGCCAAGTGTGGTACGCGGCACGTTGTTGCTGGATGGGCGAAAAAGCCGCAGGTCAATTGTTTGTGTGCGATTCCAACTACAGAAGGAGCTGCACTATGCATACAGCTGACAAAAAGAACTAGTTCCAAATACAAAAGCAAATAAGATAAGTTCACTTTACAAAATGAACCAGTTAACTTGTATTTGAGCTAAAGTTAACAGCAAATGCTGGGCATTTGAGACATTTTTGAAACGAGCTAGTTCCACAAAATAAAATATCATGAGTTCACTTAACGCAAAATGAACAAAAAAAAATAAACTGTGTTCTTTAAGCTTTCTAAATTAAACAAAAGTTGACGTTGAATCGGTTTTAAAAAGAACTAGTTCCTAGCACTTAGAACTAGTTCTCTGAAAAAACAAAGTTCATTTACTAAAAAAAATAACCTTACAAATTTCTTTATGCAATGGGAGTATTACAATTCAATTCAATGGAACATTTGAGACTAGTTATGTAACAAATTATTTAAACAAATCAATAAAATTTAAAAAAAGTTGTAGACCATAAGATTCAATATTTGTATTTAATCATTAATTTTAGTTACGAGTTCCAACAACTTTGTTTATTTTTTATTTTATTTTATTTGGCTATGAACTAGCCTAAAGAAGCATTGTAATCTTCAGTTTTCTTGGTTTCTATTGTAACTTCATATATGGAACTTACTCCATGAACTAGTACATAGAGCCATGTCCATCTCCATGGACATGGAAATGAAAATTGAATAATCCGCGCTGACCGACGGCCTTGTTTAGGTAACCAGAGCGACGCTACCAACCACATCAATGGAACTGGAACTGGAGCACTTAACGGTGGAGGTTCAGTCTGATACTTTGGCTATTGGAATGCTGGCAATATCGGGGAAGGGATGGGGACAGGGGCCTATAGAATGGCGCAAGGAGCAAAATGTGCGCTGTGCGTCGATTGCATGCGGCATCTGGTTTTGATTTGAAAGACGTCAAAGTGCAGAATGCAGCAAGTGGACAGACAGATGATAACTGTTTACTGGTTGGGAGATAAAAGCTGAAACCCGGGAGCTAGCCGAGCTATGAGAGCTGTGTGAGAGCTGTGTACTCACTGAAACCCGACAAACGTTGCGCTAATTATTGCGCATCATTGATTTTGGCTGAGCGAAAGGGCAGCATCAGCAGCAGGAGGAGAAGAGAGGGGGGCGAGAGGGGCACAGCAAGTGGAGGAACTTGAGCTATCAATGACAGCCACTGTGAGTGTGCGTGTGTTGTGTGTGTTGCTGTGCAGCTCGCGCTGTTTCAATTTCGAAATACAAGCCTTGAGAGGATGGCGGCGAAGGGGGTATGTGTGTGCGTGTGTGTGTGTGCGTGAGTGTGTGTGCGTTTGTGTGTGGCAAGCAGCTCATTCGTTTGTCATGAATGAAATGAGCTTTTCTCGATGAGTCGCCGAGTTTTATACGAAAAATTCAGCACATAAGAAACGAAAATATTTACTGTGGCAATGCCGAAAATTAAATACTCTTTACAGATACATAACAAGCAATTATATATATATATGTATGTATATATATAATAGCTCCTAAGTTTGGTTGCGAGATCTTAATAAGCAAAATAGTTTTTCCTACAAAAAAAATGTTTCGACCGACCGTTTATAAGGCAACTATATCTATCTATATCTATTATAAGTCCATACTTTCAAACCAATTAGGAATTGATGTACTCTATGAGTTTTGACCGTTACACAGTTTATAACAAAATCATAATACCCTCTGCTGGCGTGTAAAAAGCTGCACACCCATAATGAGATTTGTCAGACGTCGACCTCGCGCCCCACCGAAGTTGCCGCACAGCATCGCATGTTTACAGTTGATTAGGATTTTAGCCAATTACATTTGGAGCAGCTGCTGCTTGGCGACAGCCACAACAAACGATTTTCACTTTCTCACTTTTTATATTTTTTACTCATTTTTTGTTAACTTATCTCTATTTTTTTGTAATTGTTGAATTTTGTTTAGTTGTTAGTTAAAGTTGTTTTTGATGTTGGCCACATTTAGTTGGCCTTTTGCCGCCGCCGCCGCCGCAATGCACTTTCTATTTTACTTTCATGGCCTGATGGGAAGGAGGGGAAGAAGTGAGGAATGCAGGGCAGTTCATAAATCTGGGAAAATTGTCACAAGCCTTTAGTTATTAGTTTGATTTCATAAGCCTCGGCGAACAGCAACTTTTTCCCCTCGGCGGATTCATTAGGAAAACAAAAATGTGAAAAACTTATCAACTTACGGTTAGGGCAGAGTCAGTGAAAGGTTATGCGATCATTTATTTGATATGATGGGACTTACCTAAAATGAGAAAGAAATGGGAAAATATTTAGTAATTAATTGATAAATTAGAGAAACTTATAAGGAAATATATATAATTAAAGTTAGTTAATTGCTAGTGGGGAAGTAATTAAGGCAATCAAATGAGTGGAGCAATTTAACAATTTATCCATATTTTATGATTTCACAAAATACCATAATTAACAATAAACCATCAATATTTCATGACGAAATATTAATGTATGTCAATAAATCAATTACAAAATATTACTATTTATGATATTAAATTAGAAAATATAAAATATATGGCAGGAGTAAAGCCTTATATCTTAGCCATCAATTTAAAATTTTAATTGCTGATGCCTTTTTAAATTGGAATTAGTCTCTCGAAAATATAAAACATTACTTGAATGGATCATTCATAATTGAGTATTAAATTTTCTATTCAGAAAAAAACCCAAGAAAGTTTAACATTTTGCAAATTGGAATTTACACTGTCATCTAAGTAATTGCTTTATTCAGTAAACACAGTCTTAATAAATATTTCAATTTATAGATGCAATTTAATCAAGAACAGCCATTTAACAATTTGGCATTATTTTAAGATTTTAAAATAAAATCCTAAGCGCCGAACAAAATATAATTACATTTCGTATTTATTTGTTTTCTGTTTCTTTTAGTTTTGCTATTTTGTTGCCTTTAAATTTCTGTTTTAATTTTGTAAATCAAACAATCTGAGAAAACTGTTTTAGTCACGTGTTTTGTTTTTGTTGCCTGCACACTTGTGTATAAAATTTCAACAATTTCTGTTTTTCTACTTTTAATTCCTTGGCCACCACCCACCGCCCGCCCCTTTTCATCCATTGCGTGGCCATACACAAAAAAGCAATTTACCAGCAATTTTTCCAATCAAAAAACGTGAAGGCAACAGCTCTGCACAAAACAGGGGAGCTTATAAATAGCCTCTGACTGAACGGCAGCAACTACAAAACTTGAGGCTGCAACAATGCAACCAACTACAGCAGCTAACCGCCCCCCGGGCTCCCCCTGCTGTAAGTTGCAAGTGCCACCCGGTTTGCGGCACATTCCTCAATCAATTTCGTTGGCTGCTGTGGCTCTGGATCTGGATCTGGCTCTGCTGCTGCTTCTTATTTACTTTGCATTAATTAAACATGCCGCCACCTACTACAGCTGCACTTTGCCCTTGCCCCTCTCTCGCTCTCCCTCGGGTCCCTTCCTTCCTCGTGCAGCGTAGATTTTTCATTGGCAAGCCCGGGCAACAGCAGCAACAACATCTGCAACAATCTTCGTTTTATATTTAAATGTCTGTCGGCAGACGCACGTGCAGCAGTTGCACCCCCTCTCTCCCTCCCTCCCCCTCTCTCTCTCTTGCCTGGCTCATCCGCATTCGTCTCTGTCAAGTGGCAGTGCATCAGCTGGCATCTCTGTGACCCGCTGCGGCTTCTGCCCCTCCCCTCCGCTTCCCGCCAACAGCCCCCGATTGTCTCTCTGGAGTCAGCACAGTTTGTCATTGTTGCAATTTCAATGTTGCGCTTGTCAATTTCGGTGCTGCGGCTGCAGTCTCAGCTAATACACCAAAGAACTTCAGTGAGAGAGAGAGAGAGAGGGGCAGGTGCTGGCGAGGGAAGGCCAGGGGAGATATAGCCCAACATGGAGACATCGACTAATGGCACACCCTACTGTAGGCAATTCTCTGGGCACTGTGCGGCTGCGTTTTCTTAACTTTTCATTTGTTTTTTTTTTTGTTTTCCCAAAGAAAATTGTCTGCCACTTAAAAGTTGTTGAGTTTTCTGCTTTACACGAGGAATACTCCATCGTAATTTTCATCATCTTGCTCTTGGTTTTGTTGCTTTACCTTGACATTTGGTATTTTCTGAGACTTATTGAAAGATAGCCTGTTAAGAACTCTTGAGGGGCGCAATATCTTAAGATGTGTTTATTTTTGTTTCGTTATAAAAAACTTGCAGTGGAAGCATGTAAAAACACTTTAAAAATATTATGCGTGCACATAAATAATTAATAATTATTAATATAAATAATTATATATAATAATTAATTCTATGGAGGTTGTTAACCACGCATGGATTTTTTTAAATTTTTTTTATTATTAATCTTTTTTCCATTTCGATTTTTGTAACTCTTGTAATTATACATTTTATTTTTCAAATTTTGTTAGAATCATTTTTTATTTATATATATTTGTACTCGTAATATTTGACCTTTATCATATAAATTATAATTGTCTTTTTTCACTTATTACAATAAACCCCAGAAATAAAGTTCCCGCAATGCCAATTCAGCTGAATATCTTTAGGAGAATAAAAACCCCATTAAAAAATGTGGCCCAGCATATTGCATTTGATGATGTTACCAAGCGAGCTGCCTGCAACATGCACCGCGTGATGCAACAATTTTGTATTTTTCAGGCGTTGGCAGCGACGCATCGCAAAGCGTTGACTGTGCGCTACGTGACTTGCGCTTGATTTATAACTGTGCTTAAAGAATGGCATAAATAAATAAATAAATAATGAAAGCAGAAGCAGAAGCTGTTTGCCAGTTTATCGCGCAACCGACTCAAACAAGAACAACAACTGCGACTGGGGCAGCTTAACCCCACCGTGCGCCACATTTAACCCCTTCTGCCGTCGCGACACTTAAAAACTCATTAGCAACGAAGCCACCACCCGCACCTACCCCACCCAGCTCCTGCAAACAAATATAGTAAAGCTGCTGCCAGTCAGGCTGCAACTTGTTGCGTCCGTTGGTCACGCCCACGCCCACATGTTTGCCACCGCCCCCGTGCTTGGCCGAAGACAGAGACAAAACCGCAACACAGCTGCCCAAGAGTTGGGCAACCCGTCCCCTCCCCCTGCTTAGCAGTTTGTCATGCCCGATCCCAAATCCACTTGTCAAATGCATGCGGCGAGGCGAGTCGCCAGCGAAGCGTTGAAGGAGACGCCGCCAGCGACAGCGTCAGCGCCACGTCGACTTATGAGTGTCACAACAAAACTATTTATTTTGCCTCGGCTTTCGAGTGTCTTCTAGCAGCCCCAGCTGCCCCTCTTGCCCCAGTCTTGCACAGCTGTCCATCTGATGGCGCTCGAGTTGCCTCATTTTTTTAAATTCTGCGCGTACGACATTGAAATTAAATTGTCTGTGGCGTAGGGGGGAAAATAGGGGGCAAGTGGGGAGGGGGCAGGCACGCGATGTCCACGCTGCGGTGGCAGAAACAATGTTAAGGAAAACTGCAAAGAAAAACTGCGGCACTTTGAAGTTTATCCTGTCTAAGTTAATGATTGCTGAAATTAATGGAGGCTACAAGTTCAATATACTTAAGAGTTTATTTTTTAATTAAATTTCGAATACAACTTTTAGAAAAATATTAAAGAACTATTAAGGAATAAATCTTTTGTAATACAGACAAGAAGAGAGATGATGATTTTACCTCTTACTGTAATTACAAAGTTAATACTCAACTCAAATAGTTTGAGAAGGAAAACGTAGCTTCTGGTATTAGAGGAAAAAGCGAATATTTTAGTTTACAAATTATTTACGAAAAAAATAAAAATGAAAAACGGTTTGTTTGGGAGTTTCAACCATTGTAAACTGTTCGCGCGATAGTTAAAATATTTGCATATATCTGAATGTGCCACAAAATAATTACGAATAATTTAATTTTAATTTATCATATTCTGACTAGATAAAATCCACAAAAACTACATAGAAATAAATGAATATTATTTTTGTAAATACTTTTAGTCAACGTCTAATGGTATTTAAGGAATATGCGATTATTTTAGAGCATACAACCGTAGCAAATAATAAAATACACAAGTTTTATTGCTCAACAAGAGTTTTTCTCAGTTTCCCCTGAACAGTTGCTTCACACTGAGCAGCTGAGAAATAATTTCGTTTAGAGGCGACTCCGTCAATTGTTTGCGCACCTTTGCCTGTGGCAGCTGCAGCAAACGAAGTTCTCGAGTCTATCAGTGTGTGTGTGTGTATTTAGGTGTGTGTATTTGTGTGTGGCAATAAACCCAATTTCAGTTTATAAGTGCGCGAGTGCATACAACATTTGAATGCTTTTGTTTATTGTTGTTTCTGCTTTGCGGCTTTCTCCAGCGACTGCCACAGCTGAATCGCCGTGTTGGGCAAGCGCTGGAGTTCATTTGAAATTTGTAACTAGCCACAAATGAAGCGCATAAAAACTGCCACAGCCACAGTTACAAAAAAACACGAAACACTTAAGTGGAGCACCTCAAGTTGCCACATGATAATTAAACAGCAGGTGCGGCACTCGGCCAACAAGAGAGAGAGAGAGAGGGAGAGAGAGTGCGAAGAAGTTGGTAGATAAAAGAGAGAGACAGCAACGGCGTGTGTTAAAGAGCAGTCGCTGACATTCATCACTCAGCTAGGCACACGCCTATCGTCCAGCTCCCCAGTATCTCCCCCCCCCCCCCCCCCCCCACCCTTTTACGACCATAGTGCTCAAATATTTACATAAAAAATATTTCAATTCCAATGCTCCACAAAGAGAAACAGCAACAAAACAAGAAAATATTTTTTAGTGTGGCTGTAAACAATAAAAAACAAAAACAACGCAGCACATCAAACTATGCCCCTTTGTTGTTGTTACTGTATTGTTTATATATATATATTTTTTTTTAATATTTTTTATTATTGCTCGCAGCGCTAAGTGTGTGCACAAATTCACACTGCAAATTGGCAGCACTCACAGCGAAAGAGAGCGAGGCAGCAAGAGCGAGCGAGAGAGGGAGAAACAATGCGTATAATTGAAGAAATTATGAGCGAAAAAATATTTGGACGATGAATTAATTAGCAGTATAGTGCAATATTTTTTCATAGCGCCAACTTTACGATTTATCATAAAGTCAAAAAAACAACCAACACCATAAAAAAGCTGTTTCTGTGGAGAGAAATGCCGAAATGCCTCAAATGGGTGCTATATTGTGTATATAATAGCATTCAAGAGCTCTGTTTTATGCAAAATAATTAAATTAGTGCTGGATAACTTTTTTAGCTACCGAAATGTTTTTATAAAAATTACATTCTATGTTTATCTATATAGCAAGTACTTAATACTAGTGCAACTCAATCATTGGCAAAAATAAAATGGAATAATTATAGATAAAAGTCAAAAACTTAAATATCAAATTTCATTTTTATACTTATTCTGCATATCGGTATAAAAAGGATATATAACTGCAACAAAATAGAAACAACGCTTTGTAAATTAAAACATAAAAATCTAATTTGTTCAGAAGTTCTCAAGCACTTCACACAATATCCATTTAGGTCAGCCAGCAGACAAGAAGGAAACATGGCAGATTAAATTCGACTTCTTCTAAAAAATGGATGAGAAACCCCATAATAAATTCTCAATGAATAATTAAGAGATAGTCAAAATGGCCATTAATTGCTAAGCTATTGTTAAATGCGTCAGTGTTGGCTGGGTTTCTGCATATTATAAGTAGATATACATATACTATATTTATACGAGTGCCATTTTTTTGCACTTTTGTCTGGCATAAATAAATAAATTGTTATGTTTATAGTTGGCATTTAAAGGCTGAATACCAGGCGTCTGGCAATGACGATTGTAACGATTGAAATTTATATGCTTTATCAAATATTCATGTAAACATGACAAACAAAAGTGCAACAATAACAGCAGCAGCAACAACAACATTAATGTGATATAAACCTGTGTAAAATTAATTAAAATGCATTTCATTTATGAAATTTAAAATGTCATTTTTATTATTGTTCTAGCAAATGGGAAGCGGCTAAATGTGCAATGGGGCGTGGCACACGCGCATTCGGGCACTTACACAAATAACATAATAATTGAAATTAATTAATATATAATATGCTGCGCTGCACATTTGAAGTTATTGCACACTAGATGGCGCCACAAGCGTACTTATTTTTTTTTTGCGTGCTCTCTCACTCGTTCCTTTTTACAGTGTGAAGGGTGCTTAATTAATTTACCATTAAGTATGTGCAAAATTAATGAAATGATTTGTCACACGACATTCGCAAGCTGACAGCAGAAAATCCAATTCAGAATGTGTTAATCAAGTTCTTTGCTCGTTCAAGAGTTGATCCCGACCCCCAATATAAGGTCCCTGCTCGGGCGCCCTTCAACATTTTCGCTGGCCAATCAAGCGTGGCAAAAACGCTAAAATACATTGATTTTGTGACACTATTAAGCGCATTTCGAATGCCTGAGAAGCACGCAAACAACACCAGGCGCATTGTGCGCCAGAGGCGGGGCGTGCGGCGGGGGTCGAGGGTCTGTCCTTGACATATGAGAGCAGACAAAGCGGGATTATGCTGGTTAACGCAAGGCAGGCGAGATAATGACTATAGATAGAATAGACGGACGGCTGCTTAGATAGGTATCAGGCCGAAACCAACACACACACACACACACATACACTCACAAAGTCAAAGCCAGAATTGAGCACAGATCGCAATCAAAGGGCATTCGAGCTGTGGCTGTGAGTAACGAGGGGCATATCGACGCCTGCTGCTGGTTGCTACATCTCCTGATGGCAATTGACATAATTACGCAAAGTAGTTGCCGCGACACGGCTGAAGGTAACGCTCCCGTACTATAGAAATCTACATATACATATGTATATATATATATATATGTGTGTGTAAGCTGCCTTGACAGCCGGGCCAAAGTCCGGGAAAGTCGTAAGCGCGAAAAGTTTTTAAACTTATTACCGCAAACGCCTTACAGTTAATACACTTAAGAGCAGGGCAAATCGTATATATAGGGAAAGGGGAGGGAGGGGTTTGCCTAGGCAGTCAAGACTTTAAGCAGCCGCTGGCAACGACTTTAAAATTTATTGCTGAACACATTTAGGCAAATGTCGAGGATATTATCCATACACACCAGCAGCACCAGCGAGGGGCGTTTGATAAGTAATGAGCACGAACTAGTGTTTGCCACAAAGAAAGCTCATTTAACCACCGGTTAAAGTTCATGTTAAAGTGGAACTTGCTCTTGTACAAATGGAATTCGTACAAATTTTCATCTTATTTTATTTTGTTTTTGGGGATTCTATTTAAATTTTAGAAGTAGCGACCCTCGCTTTGGAAGTCGCAGCGCGTGTTAGTCATTGCAAATAGAGAATTTGTGTTGTGTGGGGCGCTAGGGGGGAGTTTATAGGATCTTGGGTCTAGGGCAAGTTGGGCTAGGGCAGTGTGTAATGAAAATTACATGCGCCGCAGGCCAGGCTGGAAAACTTCTAAGCAACAGAGTCGGCAGCAGTTTTCCGGGCCAAAATGTTTGTTAGGGGCACCACCACCAACAACAACAACAACAACAACAACAACGGGAAGAAGCAGCAGCAACCACACAACACCAAACAGCCCAACAAAAGCGTAAACCTCACGACTGTTTGACTTGTGTTTGTTTGTCCTTGAATTTTCCTTTTGAAAAGCAGACGCCACAGCAACCATTTTCCCCGTTCCCCATTCGCCGCCCCGCTCTTTAACCATTCAGTTATTATTACAAGCACATTTTCATTGCCGTTCTGCGTGATTCGCGTAGCTGAGCGCGGGCAGCGGGCGGGCGGCTGGCTTTTGGTGGCGCCGCCAAACGCTGGAATTTCTTTGTATACATTTTGAGGCAGTCAGCAGCCGAAATTGATTTTCCCTCAGCTGCGCTTAACGGCCGTTCGCCGTCAGCTTTGGCTCACGATGCGGCTCAGTTGTCAATTGAATGATTGCGTTTTATTTGCTTTACTTTTACAGTTGGCAATCGCAGCAGCAAAAAAAAAAGTAAAAAATAAGAAAAAAACGTATTGCCTCCTCGCACACATCCTTTAGACAGCATCATTTGTCAGCGTGTTCGAAATTTGACAGGTGATTAGCGAGACAAACATTTTGGCGCAGTGCACGGGCTTGCGGAACGCCGGGGAGGGGCGGAGGGAAGTTGCGGGTATATTTATTAAAAGTGCGCGGCAAATATTGAACGGGAAGTTTATATTTTCAAATGTTTCCTGTATAATCTTTGAGCTTATGTTATGCGTGTTTTGCTGGCGTTCTTAAATGTGTGGCATTATCTTTTTTACATTTCCTCAATAGAAATTTAGTTAAAAGCATTTCTTAAATTTTACCAAAAATCATTTTATTTAAAGTTCAAAATTATCTAAAACAAGTGGTTTTAGTAAACATTTTAGTGATCTCTAATCCTCTAATATATAAAATAATGTTTATATTTAAACTTTAGTTCACTTTCCTTTTACAAATAATAGAATTCATTTACTAGCCACATAGGTAACAACAAATTTGTATCCTCCAAAATCGTAACGGTAGCTGATTATATAGTCAAATAGTTTTTGTTTAACTCATTCATTAGTTTATTGACTATTGTCACTTTCATGTCATTTATATGATAACTATTATAAAATTAATAATTATTATTGACTATTATGAATACTAATAAGCAACAGCAACAATTTCCACACCCATAACTCATCCATTAATCTATCTTTACCATAATTAAACTTCAATAATTCTTCTTTAATTCCTTGAATGCCCTAAATGTATATTTTTAATTCATTTTCAAATTCATTTTTATTCTGCATCACTCAAATATTAAATTTTAAAATCTACCATAACCATTTGCCATATATCATCTCCTAACTTGGCAGTTTTCATTTTGGTATTTCAACATATAAACTTGACACAGCTGCGTATATCTAAAAAAAATAATTTTTAAAAATTTGTTCTGCAATTAATTGCATTCGCGCCGGAAGACAAACAACCCCGTGCATAATTTCTTTGCTTCCCACACCCCCGTCTTCCAGCCCGCACCGAGAACCAACAAAATGAGCATTTAGCATTTGGATTTGTAGAACGCGGCCAAAAGAGAAAATTAAAAAAAGCACAACAAATCCAAAAGACAGCCCCCGGCTGCACCCTGCACAACCCTTGCCGTAAAAAGGAAAATCAGTGCGTACTCTCTCTCTCCCCTCACTCCACGCTCCTCCCTTGCCGAATGCAATCCGCAAGTTCGTCGCTTCGTTACTTTTGCTTGGTTTCTCAAGCATATCAATTCACTTTTGTACGCCTCGAGGGTTGCATCGGGGCACAGGGGTTTCCATAGGGAGCTGGGGGGTGAAGGTGGTGCACATTTAGCTGCTTCGTCGCTGTTATTCTTCTGCTTCTTCCTTCACTTCTTTACTGTCTGCCTTCTGTCACTGAGCAAACAAAATGTAAAATGCAAAGCAACATTGTAAAAAAATTACACAAAATGAACTGTAAACCTTTTTGGCACGCATTGTTTTTGTCTGCGCTGTTAAATCAAAACCCGAATAAAAGAGGGTTGCAAAACGGCAACCCCCAGGTATGAAGACCCCCCCTACACACACCCTTCGCTGGCTGTGTAACGCCCATGAAGAAGAAAAATAAAATTTTACGCTATGCAAAACATTTTTCTAATCAAACATTCCATTTCATTTGTTGAAATGTCCAAAAGTAAAAAAAAAAACTGTGGGGGTTGGGTGCAATTCTACCCTGCAACAAGCGAGGAGGGGGATGCGAAGAGCTTGGGGAATATGTTTGCCAGCAGTTGAATTCTGTTTCGTCTCAAGTGTAAAATTCATTTGCATTCAGTCGTCACTTGGATTGTCGCATACCGCAACCCCCACAACACATCCCACCCCCACCCCCATCCCCTATCCTCTAACGCGTGCAGCCCTTAACAACCCGTAAACTAAATCCCTCGCCCGCTGGCAGTTTTTATGGTTTGCTAATGCGCATTTAGTCGGAATCAATTGATGAGAAATACCTTAATAAATCACCGAGCTGAGGATAACAGAAAACTACCCCCGCAATGAATACCACCCATTCACCCACCCCTACCCCTCGCACACAGCAAGTGGTTTATTAATTTCGCGAGCAAAGTGCACTCGAAACATTTTTTGGTGTAATTGATTTCACTTTGGCCCCAGCAAAAAAAATATTACCAGATACAATTTTTTAATGCCCAACTTATCGTAAAAGGCAACAATAATAAAAAATAAAAGTCGTAAGTGCAAAAAACTTCAATTTATGCGTTTTACCAATTTTAATCATTTCTCGTGGGTGGGTGGTTTGGTGGTTTCGACTGTGTTCATCGTTTAATTTTTTGTTGCTGCCATCAACCATTGTTTGGTCGTTTGTTTTATTATATTGTTGGATTTTTTCTCACTTTTTTTATTTTCTTTCACATGCATCGCGAAAAATTTTCATTTTATTGAGTTTCATTGAAGCGCATAAAATTGCAATAAAAGTCTATTCATGAAATAATGCGAGACTGCATCGAAAAAAGCATCCCCCACACTCCCCTTTCACTTCCACTTAACCTCCCCACACCCATTCCCCCCCTCCCCTCTCTCTCTCTCGCGATCAACTCAAAAATACTCAGCAATTTGAATTATGAATGGAAATTTAAGTCCAATATGCGTTTAATTAAAACTTTAAGCAGCCAAAGCGCAGATGCGGCGGATTAAGAGAGGGACAAGTGATGGGGGAGGGGGTGGCCAGGGGTAGATGGCAAGCCTATGTGGTCTATCCATTTTTTTTGTTTTCAATTTTTGATTAATTTTTGGCGTTCACAATTATGAGTTCAAATCGTGGGTTAAATTATTTAAAACATTTCGAAATGACTCGTAATACGGGGGAAGTGTGTGAGGAGGGCAAGATTGTGGGGGTAAATTAATTATGAAATATGGTATTATGATCTATGTATTATGATCCAGCCAAGTTGAAAAGTTCAACCGGAGATAATGAGGCCAATACATTTTAGTACAGTTTTTAATGTTCTCTTTAATCCTAAGTTCTATAAATGGTAACTGGTGGATGAAGAGGTAAATATATATATAATATAATATACAAAAAAATTGTATATGTGTATATGTACAAATATACGTTAAAAATGTACAATGAAATATGATTAAAATTTTTTAAATATTCATTTTTGTATAATACAAGAAAAAAGAAGATTAAGATATTTCTATAGATATTAATAGAGTACAATGGACGAAACAACAGACAAGCGTCCCCCAAAGGCATTGACTGAATAACTATTAAGAGTTCAATCTTGAAAATTTTATTAATCATAAGAACTAACAAAGAAGATTCATCCAAGATGTAGCTAATGAGAGGAGGATAGATAAAGATGTGTGTATAAAATACTTTTTAAGTTGGGGAATTTGGTTTAAATAACGTTTTCTCAAGATCTCAAGATAAGATATCAGATTGGAACACAGATAATATTGGTTTAACTATTAAAAAGAGAAAACTGAAGCCAAGATTTGCCAGTTATCTTCAGAAAACTATGCCCCAATTTACCAAGTGGTTGATAGAAAGGTATCAGACAATACTAGATCGTAAGAGTTTAATTGAAAAGTGAATATTTTGATACATAAAGGCTTGCCAGTTAGCTTCAAAAATCTCTGCTCAACTACCAAGTTGCCTGAATCAATGTCAAGGCTCGACGAAGGCAGGCGCAAAATCTTAACTAGGCCCAAGTCGAGGGAATTGTCTGGTCAAAACGCTGGCAGCAATGCAGCAAAGGACTGCAGATAAAATGCCAGGCAAAAACGTGGCCAAAACGAACGCAAAGCGTTCGGACACTGAGACTGAGACTGAGACTAAAACTGGAGGCGGCTGAAGGATTGCCCCAGATCTCAATCGCAGGCAACGAGTGGCCGCCCGGCCATAAATATCAGCCAAAAGGAGAGAGAAACGTGCAGCGAGCTGAGCGACGAGGGGCAGCTGCGGAGATACATGAAAAGCAATCAGTGTATTGACCACAACAATTTTGACATGTTGCGCATACAAATTAGAGCAGTTGCCACAGCACAAGTGTGCGCAGCGAGCGGGTTGTGCGAGGGGCATGCCGCCCGAAGGTAGCTCGGCCGAAAGTTAGGCCCGCAAGCCAAACCCAGGGCGAAGCCAAAGAACCAGCTGCAAAAACGGCAAACAGAAGCCGCAAAAGCGACAAGCGATGAGCCACAATACAATGGAGTGGGCAGTAAAATACAACAAAAAAGTCAAAAGAAATAAAAAAGAAGAGCGCAAAAAACTCAGCGAAAAAGAACGACGAAAAAAACGTAACAGCGGAAAGTGTTGACCAAAAGGGGAACAGAAAACAAATGCAGACAAAAAAGACAAACAAAGAAAAGAACGAAACTCAAATTCTACAAGACGCAGACAATGATACACTTTAATTAAAACAAATTGCAATTCTCCCAACGAATATGTGGTACTCTTTTAATATTGCTAGGTAATGCCAAAGCAAATTAATTAAACACCAAGAAATTTTGTTTATTGTAAAGCAATAAAAGTTGGTTGACATTTCTTGATTTGAGATAATAAATAATAAAGATAAGAGTCAAATAGAGATAAAGATAAAATAAATATTTACACGAGCTGTTAAGGCAATTTTTTCATATATTAATTGTATTTGTGCAAGCATTATTATTGATTGATATTAACATCAACATAAACATGAATGTTAACATTTGCATTAACCAATTATAATTATAATTATTATTATCTTTTGAAGTTATTTGAATCTCCGTAAAAATACGCGATTTCTTTTTAGCTTAAGATAATTCAGTTTTACTTCATTTTCAAGCAACTCATGAATCTAACCTTTAGAGTTTAGAAACGAATTTGGGCCACTTTTACCCACCCATACATAAAGTAATGCACCTATATCTAAAATTAGATTCTCATGTCACAAAAGCGTTGATAAAATCAAAATGGCCCAAACACAAATCAAATGCAAATCGAAACAAACGCCTGCTGGGAATCGATGATGACTTTCCAGCAATGTCTTTTGGGCCAATAGCAAAAACGGCACTCAGAACAAGACGAAATGTTGCCAAATTGGCAGAGGCAATATATCACAACTATATATATATTGCTTGCTCACCTGAAATGCTAATGTGAAAAAATGTGGCAAACGGTAGCCAAAAGCGTGAAACGGGAGCAAAAAGCAAGTCAGACAAAAAAAGACATTCCAATAAAAATTTTCAACGCAATTCAATCAAAATGTACAACTGGGCACACCAAGGTGTGACCAGAGAGGGGAGGGCGTTAGAGTGCTGTGGAGAGGGTGTAGCTGAGCTGTTGATCAAAGTGAATGCCTGCAGTTTCGCTAGCGATTTGCGGGCGTTTAAAAACGCGCGTCACGAGTGTCGCATGCAAATCGCTGGGGTGATAAAAAAAGCGGAAGACGCAACAGATATCAAAAGATAAAGAAAGAGGGGGGAAATAAAGAAATTAAAAGAACAGTGTGCTAGATATGCAATTAAAATTTATGCACAAACGTTAAAAAATGTTTTAAAACGAAAGGCATAAAAAACATGTAAAACTGCAAATGCCAAATGAGTCACAAAATGGGGCGTGGCTAGAAAACTAGCAAACGTGCCACAAAGTGCGCATAAACAAATTTTTAGCTAAAAACAATGAAACAATGAAACGAAACTGAAAAGCAAAAACTAAAGTTTTACAAAAATATTGAAAAGCAAGAAAACAAAACTTGCAAACAAATGCAAAATTCGTATTGTTCTGTAATCAAACCCTACAAAAAAAAAAAAAAGAAATAAAAATCGTAAAAATTCGAACCAATGCCGAGGTCGTCTGCAGTTGTAGTTGGCCAAATTTAATGCTGAGCAAATGTTATTGAATTTTTATGGCCAACAACAAAGCTTTCTATATATGTATGAATACATATACATTTATGCAAGAGAAGTTTGCAATTTTGTTGTTGTTGTTTGTTTTGCCTGTTCTTAGTGCACGTTGCGTGCTTTCTGTGTCTGTGCGTCGTTTGTTTAAACAGCTGCCAGCGAGTTGAAAGCGAAGCCCCAACCCTGCCCCCTTCCCCCCACCTCACACAAAAAAGGAACGTTGCCTGGTGTCGCATGCATAAACATAGATACAAATAACGGTATATTAATATATCTGTGTGTGTGTTTGGCACATAAATTCCACATGCCAAGCGCCAAAAACTAAAGTGAGCTCGGGTCCGAGACACTGGCTCAAAGTATTATCAGTTCCAAAAATAAAAGTTTCAAGCCAAATGCAATAAAAACACACAAACAACAAGTCACAGGAGATTAGGTGATGAGGGGAGAGGGAAAGGGCAAAGGAGGAAGAGGCAGTGAAAGGCGTCGAACAAACGAAAGCAATAGATAACTTCAAAGAGTTCATTGAGACGCCATCTGGCGGCGGGCAAACGAAAACAACGTTTTTTATAGTTTTAGAAACGTATGGAAAATTGAAAATATGGCATATATGAAATCAACTATTTATAGAACTTAATGGGCATTTTTGGGGAAACGTAGAATACTTGGTCACAAAGGAAATGAGCACACAAGTTATTTTATATTTTTTATACAACTATACATATGTAATAATAATTGTAAAAAAATATAATATAAATCAAAAATGCTTAAAAGTAAAAAATCTTGAAATGTATAAATATAAAAAATAAATATAATATATATATATAACATTTCGAATATATACGAAAAGCGTTAAAATAAATACGAAACGAAGAAAAGAAAAATAAAATAATGTCGTTTGGCATTGATTGATGAAAATGCACTCAAACATTAAGCATATAAACTCTCCATATTTGTATATATATCAGAGTAATATTTGTTTTGTATACATGTAAATATATATGCGTTTTTATACATATTTATTTACATAACCCAATTTTGATTTACTATTTCAAATGCAAATTGTCAGACAACTTCAATTTAAAACCAAAACTAAAAAAGCGAGTGGAAGGGGGCAACGAGGAGGGAGGGGGATAGTTTGTTTGTACGCAGCTGCTGCTGCTGTTGCATTTGTGAATTTTCCTCGTTTTTCGTGGCATTTCCGCCGCGTTTTGCACGTAAATTTTCAAACAAACAAAATATTTGTTTAATTTATTTTAATTTCGAAGTTGCAGCAGTTGCTCTTTTTCTAGTTGTTCGACAAAGCCAGGCACGGAGGCTGAGCGGGGCTAAAAACGTGCGCCGCAGGCTGCACGCGTGTGTATCTAAAGGATGCGCCAGGACTCGAAAACCAGAACAACAGAGCAGTTTTTTGGAAAAACGAGCCACAATCATAATTCACGCGCATTTGCCAGAAGGGGAGAGGGACAGAGAAGCAGCGGTCGAGAGAGAGGGAGAACGTGAGGTACAGGCACTTGGCCAGGAAATGAAATGAATGTGGGGAAAACTCAAAGGAAAAACGCAGCGCAGCGAAGCAGGTAGACAAAAACGAGGCATAAATAAAACAAAGCGCAACGCGACGACAACAAAATAAAAACATAAGAACACAAAAAAAGAAGGAAAAGCAAACAGGGAGAAGGTAGTTAAGCAGAGAGTGTAGAAGAGAGTGAGAGGGAGAGGCGACGCCTCTTAAGTATCCTGTCTTGCTGTGAAAACTCAAATTGAAAGACACTTTCAAGGCATAACGAGAAGAGGGAAAAGAGCGACAAGAAGAAGAGGCCAACTCAAGGGAAATTTGAAGGATTTTCACTTATTAAATGCGAGCGCGAGTGTTTGTAGTAAGTGATATTTATGGGCAGTTAATGGCATTAACTGTTGATACGCGATCTCTTGACCAAACAATGCCGCAGAGTTGGCAGCGCCAGTTTGCGACATCAGTTGGCAGCTCGCTTCTAATGGCTTTTTAATTGTTTGCGCAAAAATGTGCTCTGTTGTAATATTTGGTTTTATTATACTTTAGCAGAGGGTATTATGGTTATGTCGTACAATAGAGCATACAATATTCTATTCGGGAAAAGTAGAAACTGGATAAGTAAAAAACATCAGCTGTTTTACTTATACGGAATATTATAATTTACTTTAGTGTTTGAATCCAAATCCTTTTAACTGAAATTTAACCAAACTTGATTTTAAGCGAATTCGTTTGGTTTATAAATTTGCAGCCTTGTCAAAAATAAAAATAAAAACAAAAAACTCAACTTTTTACGTGATCTTTGCGCATTCGAAGTTAGGGCATTTCAACTTCGGCCGCCGCCTTTTAAATTTTTGCCAAGTGTTATTTTAATACCCATTTGTACGGCAGTTGGCTTGACAGTCAAATCTAATAATGCCCCCAGAGATCGTTTACAGCTAAAGCTCCGCGGAGAGTTCATTGATTTTTTGGTTTGTTATTTTTTTTACTTATATTTTTATTTTTGACTCTGACTGGCGACAAGTGAAGGGGGCGAGGGGGCCTGACAAGACTCATATGAGCATGTGCGTGTGTGCGTTTGCGTGTGTCTGTGTGTGTGTGTGTGTGCGTTGTGTCAGAGGTCCAATTAAAATGTCAAATCAAGACGTTTTATTTATTAAATGATTATACACTACAAAACATAAACACACACACGAGAGGGAGAGCAGGGTAGGTGCAAAAGGGGAGGGAGGGGCTGTAAAGTTTCTGTTGCTGATATATTTTGTAGAGTGTGAAAAGATTTTTGTTGGTTTCGGGCATGGGGAATTGTTCTTGTTAAACGCATACAAATTGAAATAGTGTTGATTGTGTGATTGATGGACTGATTGAAGGATTGAGTGCAAGTTCTAACGAAGGTCACTTTGCAGCTTTTGGGGCTGAAAGCAAAACTTTTTCTGCCCAAAAAGCTGCCAAACTATCAAAGTGCGTTGCAGAGCGAGAGGGAGGGCGACAGTGAGAGGGAGAGAGAGAGGGAGAGGGAGAGGCGACAAAGTTAACGACTAAAGCTAACGGTAAAAACTGTCAATGGACGACAGCAGAGAACAAAAAAACTTAACGCCAACGTCAAAGCAGCAGCTAAAAACTTGACTTAACGTAACGTGACGACAACAACAACAAAGCGAGAACAAGAACAACAACAACAACAGGTGCACACAGGAAGTGGCGAGAGAACCGAATGGAGGGAGGGGAGGGGGATGCTGTTAAGGAAGCTGTCATAAACAAAACTTGTCTGCGAAAAGCTGGAAAAAAGAAGGAAATACGCAAGTAAAATTGAAAGAAAAAACAGCTTGGAAAATGGTTTCAAATGGTTTTCTACGTGTTCTCTCGAATTGGCTGTTCAGGTGTTTTACAAGCCGGAAGTGAGCCAATAACAATAGCAAAAGGGCAATCGGGATCAAAAGTTGACCAAGAAGGTATTTTAAGAGCTTAATAATACATACACATACATATATTATTAACTAGTATTTATAAAAAAATATGTAAAATGAAGGGAAACGAAAACAGCATATTATAAATATAACTATGGAAAAGAGTTAAGGAATACGAAATTCTAGGAACCAAAACTTGTCTAACGTTTTGACAATGAACATAATATTTAAAAATATATTTCAAAATTGGTCGAGTTCCAGTAAACTCGAACCATATATTTAACCAAGTTAATGTTATCTATTTAAATGTCGATATAAATATCTGTAGGGGAGTTGCAACACAAAAAATCTCTTTAAAAATGCTAATATTATTAAACAAATTCATTTTCTACACGCTAGAAGCCAAGAATTCCTAAACGCCCATCTTCAAAACAAGCAACAAATTATGAATTCATATTGATTTATTAGAAATTTATTTAAAAACGAAAACAAAAACTAAATGCATTGCTTAAGCTGTGAATTTAACATAAATATATGATATAAGCCTGTGTTGTCTTTCTATAAAGAGCTGCGAGCTGTTATACAGCTGTTATACCTGACAATGTGATCTGCGCAGGCAAAGCCAGAGCCTGAACTGTATAACACTTTGCAAGCGCTATTTTCTGTATACAGTGTCTGACAGTTTATTTCAACCAGCAGCTAATAAAAACCTTAAGCAGCTAGAATACTTAATTATTAATTATAGCGAAATTATTTAAATGCAGGTTACTAGTCTAATATATCTATATATTTTTTATAATTTGTTTTTAATATTTTAAACCTTTTAAAAACGAAAAGCAAAACACATTGTCACAGCTTATCTCTTATCTAACTACGTTTACAGTAAAGTATAACAAGTTGTGACAATTGACTCTTCAATTCATATCTCTCTCTCTCTCTCCCTTCACGCCTACACCTGCTTATCCTAATTGCATTCACATCTTGCGTTCCTTGGCTTTACAAACTTACCGATCACGAATATTTTCCAATAGTTTTGCGCACTGCTGCTCTGCTTTGTTGTTGTTGCAGCTGTTCTTCCTGTCGCAGTCGCTGCGTTTACTGTTGTTGTTGCTCTCATCTTGTCGATTTGTTGCTACTTTAACTGCAGTTGACGTTTGTCTCGCAAAAGTTTCGCCTTGTCTTCTTATTATTGCGCAGTCCCTCAAAATAGGTAACGGTTAAGGTTCTGCTGCGTTCTCCCACCCCCGCTGCTCTAGCAGCCTGCGTCAAAGCAGCGCCACATTATATTTTTCTTTCGAAAATTAATGTAAGATTTGAAAACAAAACAAACAGCAACAAAAACTCGAAATTCAAAATGGCGTCGCTACTGCTGCTGCTTCTTCTTATTCGGCTGTTCGGTTTGTTGGCCCTTCTACTGTTGGCCAGGTCTTAAACCTCAGGCATTTTCTTAACGTTTGCCTGTGCCTGCACTTTACGCACACACACTTTTTCACTGTTATAATCGGCCGTTTGCTTTGCGCGCTCTTGCTGCGCTCGTTGTTGTTGTTGTTTTTGTTAATCAGAAATCACCAAAGTTGTTGTTGTCGTTGTTGTTGTTGTATGCAGGCGACGACAATCGACGCTTGAAAGGTTTCCAAGCAGCAGATACCCACACACTTGCACACGCACGTTAAACACACACGCACACACACGTAGAAACCTTTGCTGTTAATAGCGACGCGCGCGGCTTCTTCTGCTTCTGCTTCTTATTCTGTTACTCGTTGCTGTTGTTGTCTGGAAACCTGTTTGACAGGTAAGAGAGCCGCGCTGCGCTGCGTTGAGATCAAGCAAAACTAATGATGCCAAAGCCGGCGTCGTCGTCGTCGTCGTTGATGACGCAGCTGCGACTGCGACTGCGGCTGCTGTTGCCGTTGTCGTTATTGTTGTTGCTTGGGTTTGCGTTTTTTGTTACTTTTGTTAATAGTTTAACCTTGTTTGCTTTGGTGCACTATTCCACACTTTTAGTACTTGTTGTTGTTGTTGTTGATATTTTTGCAATTGCAGTTGGTTAATTTTCTTTCAACAATTTTTACACTTTAAGCACACACATTTATTTATTTGAATATTTTTCTTCCATCGAAATTGTTATAAACAATAAGACGACGCGACGCAAAAATGCTTTTGTTATTGTTGCAGCTTGTTTCCGATGAAACGACGAGCGACAGCGCGACACGTCCGAGCGTAGCGGCAAATGAACAGAGAATGAAGAATGTGAACGAAAAACGAATGGACGAAACGCAAGATGTAAACGCAACGCAAGAGCGAACAAATCTGTATGTAAAACTGTTTCTCTTGCCCGCTTAACAGCGGCCGAACAGCGCGCTCTTTGCTGCATGCGCGCTGGCTCTCTTAAAAACCCGTTTTAGCTATTGGCAAGCAGCAACAGGCCAGGCCAAGTGATCCAGCCAAAAGAGATCGGCGAACTGAGATCTATTAAATATACAATTAAATTTATATACATAAGATAATGAAATGTTATAAAAATAAATGATTAAATATGGCTAACAAGTCTGAGTAATTGTTGTTCAATTGGGTTTGTTTATAGAAATCTTACGTATTTTCTCATGTTTTTATAAAAAAATATTAATATTTTTACTTCTAACAGTCGCTGTTAGTCGTGTTTTGTGTTGCCTGCTTTTAAGCAGACTTCGCCAACGAAACGACATAACGAAGCGAATCAGAGAGCGCCAAGCAACTATTAACAGCTTAACGAAAACATACACAAACTTAACGAAGCACACGCTCAAAAGTTGCGCACTTAACAGCGCGCGCTCTCTTTCTCTTTGGCCAACTAACAGCACTGTTAAAAGCATAGCAACACGTAGCGTTTTGCGCGCGATTTTTAAATGCGCGCGTTTTGTTAGCGTTTTTGTGAAACTTGTTTCGCAAGTTTGTTAGGAAAAGCGGCGCAGCGGAAAAACCAGTTGGTTAACTTGTTGACTTGGCTAGCTGAAACGACAGCACAATCATTAACTACGATCAAGCCAGCCACTGCGCAGGGGCAACGTCTTAGACAGAGACGGCAACAGCAGCGCTCTGGCTGCTTGCAGACATCAGTTTCGTTCAGTTTTACCGATCGCCGCCTGAGGAGATCTACTTTTAACCAGTTTCTCGTGTCTCTCTCACACGCTCTCTGCGTGTGTTTGTTGTTTTTTTTTCTTCTGCCTGCTTCGTGCAGCTCTTGAGTTGTACTTTTTTTTAACGTTCTTTGGCTGTCGCCAGAGTTCATGTTTGCTTTGGCTGCCGTTGGAAGTGCTCGCCCCCTTCCTCCTTCTCCCGCCCCCACACTTGTCTTAAGCTTGCCAACCAGTTTGAGAACTTGTTCTTGGCCCGACAAAAAGCTAGAAACTATGCAACTCTCAAAGCACGCGCTTTGCATGACAAATCGCAAATGATAAAAAATATACATACATATAAAAAACAACAAGAAAGCGCGGAAAACTAAAATTGAACTTTGTAAAATTTTTACGCACTTTTTCCAATGTTTATTGAATTTTTGATGTGCTGCTGCTGCTGCTGCTTCTTCCTGCGTAGGCGACAGGCCGCGCATATAAATTGCCAGAGCGAGAGGGGTGGAGGGAGAGGGAAAGAGGGAGAACGCGCCAAAGATTTCAGCGGCAGATTTGAGTCTTGGCCTCAGGTGCCGCCGAATGCCACGCCTCTAGAAAATCGTACGCCTCCCAACACGCAAATCTCTTGTAATTATCTTTAACCCCTTCCCCTCTTCGCACCCCTCCCCCACCCATGTTGCTGCTGTAATTGCTTTAATTTTACAGTTTGACGCATAAATTTTCGTCGGATTTCCATGAATATTAATAGCAAAAATGCTGCTGCTGGGAAATCGTCTTCGGCTGCTGCTTCTTCTTCGTCTTCTTCTTCTTCGTCTGCCCAGCAGATTCAATAAGTCGCGGCGCCGAATTAAATATTCAAAATTTGTATTTCGAATATGTCGGGGTAGCTCCCCCGCCCGCCCCTTTTCGCACCTATTCCTAAGTTTAAATATACTAAATATTTTTATTGGAGAAAAAAATATACCTCATTTTTGGGTAACTTGGAATTTGTATTTGGACTTTCTTTGATCTCGAGATTTAATTATTCCTAAGGTTTATTTGTATCATCTTATTATTATAAATTGTGGCTTAAAGTTAAAGACGATTTAAAGCTTGCGCTTTACAGAATTTCGAAGAGAGAAAGAGACAAAAGGAGAGAAAGGCATTAGAGAGAGGAGATACATATACAATATATTTGAAATAGGAACTGTGAGAAATAAAAGGAGGGATACAGTGGAATTAAGACTGAGCTAGAGTCAGAAATCTGTGGAGAGACAGAGAGAGAAGTAGAGATACAAGTATAGAATAAAAGAGAAAAAGAAAGTGACTGAGATCCTTCAGCCAATTAGCCTATAATACTCAATTTAAATATATCCAAACATTTATTGCAGACACTTTTCAGAACACAAGATAGACAGAATAGTTTTAAAATATTCCTGTGGTTTATTTAAACATAAATCAGAACGAATTCGAATAAAACATAATCCAGGAAATGTTTCTGAAATTAAATATAAATTATTCCAATCTTAAAGGGCCCCACATCAAAGGCAAAATCTTCAGCTTTTCAACAATTCGGTCGAGACGATCGTCAAGTGCAATCAAGTGAAAAGTGTGGAAAGCCAAAGGCCAACCGAAAAGTCAGTTCGGTTCAGTGAGTTAGTAACGAAAAGTGGATTGCCGTATCAGGTTCCCCCGCCCCCGCATCCAGCCGAAAACTGATCGCTCGCTGCGAGGGCGATCATCGATTGGCGATCGTTGAGGCAAATGAGTTTCTGATCCAAGTCAAAAAAAGAAGAAAACAAAACAAACAAACGACACGAATCGAAATCAAAACAACGCTAGAATAAGAAGCCAAAGAAGAAGACGAGGGGGAGGGGGAGGGGCTGGAGTTAAAGTACATTCCGTGATCGCATGATCCATGATCTTGTGCATTTGCGGACTCGGGGGCTTGAATTACATATAGATTAAGCAGCCAGCGGGGGCCGCAGAACAAAGGAAGAGGCGAGGGGAAGGGGGGGGGGGAAGGGGGCGAAGAAGGCGCGGCAGTAGCAGAAGGCCACAGGCAGTGGCAGCCAAAGAACAATGAGAAATGACGAAATCAAGTGGAATGGAAGAAGTTGAGGCCGCTTGGCCAGCCAACAGTTTACGGACAAGGCGCAGAGGGGCTCGAGGGGGCTCGGGGGAGACGCTAAAACAAAACCTGAGCAGAAACCGCAGTCGAGTCAAAGAGTTGCCAACGCATTTCAGGTGTGCAGCGACAGGGGAAGGGGGAAAGGGGATCGTCTACCAACATCAGCATAACATTGTGGCCTG
Source organism: Drosophila robusta (assembly GCA_035043565.1). Lineage (NCBI taxonomy): Eukaryota > Metazoa > Arthropoda > Insecta > Diptera > Drosophilidae > Drosophila > Drosophila robusta. The sequence continues at coordinate 211,247 of JAWNMW010000583.1, read as the reverse complement.
TCAGTCAAACCCGTCGCCAGATGGGCAGATCCCCAACAACAACAGGCAGCAACAGACTGACGTCGCTCAGCGGGCCAAAGGAGTCCGAGTCCGAGCCAAAGACGCAGTCCGATTGGAACACTAAGCAACTGGGCTAAGGAATTCCCAATGCATTTCATTTGGGCAAGAGCTGGGTAAATATGTAGCTAACCAAATTTAGTGTCCATAGTGCTTAACGAACCTGAGACATCGGAAAATATAGACTAGATTAAAACTATCCTAAATATGATTGATTATTTTTATATACAATTTTTTATGACATATTTAATTTTTAAATTTTTGTATGCATTTAATTAATTTATATAAACTCAGCTCCCTTGGAGTCTTAGGATGACGGCTGTAAAGAAAAAGCACTGGAGTATCAACTATGTTAAAATGTATCTTAGAGATTATTTTGCCCAAGATATACCTTTACTGCACTTTTTACCTCAAGAAATTCTTGTTATAATATATTTTCTATCAGATATAGCAAATTAAATTTCATATTTACTATTTATTTTATTTACTATTTACTATTATTTACTATTTTACTATTTACTATTTTACTTTATTTATATTTTACTTTGGGTATTGTTTGGATATTTTTTTATTGATAAATTTTGGAATGTAAATTACTAGAGAATTTCTTTTGCATAAGAAATACTTTAACTGGACTTTTTTATCTTAAGAAATACTTGTAAAATATTCTATCAATTACGCTATAATTTTACTATGAGATTTCTTGTGCGCAAGAAATACTTGAACAAGAATTTCCTACCTAAAGAAATACTTGGTAAATTTAATATTAATTTGATTAGAATGTGTGTTGTCTAGTGTTTCATAGACAAGAACCCAAAGTGACCAAGTCTTTGTGTGCGTGTGTGTGTGTTGCCTGTTGCCTGTTGCTAGTTGCCAGTTGCCGCTTGGTCGTGTCGTCTGCTTGGCCAAGTTAATTATAGGTTGAGGTTTACGAACCCGCCAGCAGGCCAGCTGCGACAGTGGAAAAAAACCCAACCGAGACAACTCGGGCGTTGCAGCCTCGGCAGACTGAAGAGTTCAAACTGTTGTTTGTGGCAAGGATGCAATCGGAAATTTGCTGGCTCTATGAAAATTGGAACAGCCTGCGGTTAACATTTTTCGGCTCTGCGGTGTTTTATCAAAACCAAACTCACGCATTTGCCCAGCCACATGTTGTTGTAATTGCAACGAAAGGGGAAGAAGAGGAAAAACTCTTCAGCTCGCACGCAGCACTTGAGGGCTGCATCTTTATAGCGAGAGTCGCCCCCCACCCCCTTTCCCCCTTCCCCTCAAGTGAGCCATTAGCCAGCGCCTGTTCGACACGATTACGACGTAATTTCCTTTTGGCTATCAAAAAGAGGGGGCTTATCGCACGTGGGGAGCGGGGGGAGAACTCAATGGGAATTAAAATGTTTGTTTGTGCCTATTGGGCCAGCAACAACAATGCCACAAACTACAACAACACAATTACCAAAAAAAGAAAGAAATACGCTCCAGCTCGGAGCACTTGAGACCGCCCAGAGAGCGGCATGGGCTTTGTGGGAGAGAGAGAGAGGGAGAGGGAGGGGGGGGGGCTATACCAGAAGTTCTTTGTGCGTTTCTGGTCTCTAATTTAATTTCCAATTGCACATAATCCGTTTTTCGTTTTGCTCGAGTATTTGTCATAAAATTTGATGCGTAAATAAAAGCAACCGAATAAAAGAAATTCAACAAAAATTGTTCTAGACTCGTGCGTGCGTCTAGGAAATATCCTGTAGCAGCGATGGCAGTCTATATAAAGGCTATAGATACTACCCTAAAATAATAATTATTATAAAAGTTTTATAACTATACATTTTTATTGCTTATGATAAAGATCTACAAAATTTGTTGAATACAGCCTTTGTAGTCCCTGAGTTCCAAGGGAAAATCAGACCTGAATGCATTTTCAACAGTATTTTCTAAAGTATTTACTGGGCTTAAGTTCTCTAAGTTCCGTCGGGATCACATTAAGGAGTATTTATTTTTAAGCTTAAGGTCAATAATTGTGAGAGCGAAAAAAGGACTAGGGGAACACAAATAGAATTATTATTGTGTGATTTAACATTCTTATAGATATTATTTAACTTTGTTTTTATTTCGAATCTAATAGATTTGTGGGAAAAAAGGCTCTAATTTATTAGTTATTTTTTATTCACACCTGAAATCGATGCTACCCATTATTGTTAGTTAGCATTAGCAACAGGGTATAAGATTCAAGTGAAATGAAATGAAACAAATTGTTGGTGCAGCTTGTAATTGCCAGAGGGCTTAGGGACTGTGGCCGACACCTACGTCTTGTTACGTTTCATGTTCCATTGTTGCCGGCCAAACCAAACACAAACACAGAACACAAATAATAATAATAATAAAATGTTTGTCAGTGGCAGCTACAGTTAGCTGGCACTGTTCAATACAGTTCGGAGCACAATATAAATGCAGCTTTAACGGACCTCAAAGAAATTCCCATTGATTTCTGCAGATTACGTAAGAAAAATTCAAAATTTTCTGTTTCCTCAATTTAACCTGAAGCTTAATGTCGCTTAAAGCAATTTCTGTGATATTTAATAGTTATAATTGTCATAATATTAATAAAAAAAGTAATTACAATAGTTAAAAATAAAATAATTATGCTTTACATGATAATATAAATAAAGATAATATAAATTCTGAAACATATGAACTTAAATAAAATAATTATGCTTTAAATGGTAATATAAATAAAGATAATACAAATTGTAACACATATGAATTTAAATAGTAATAATGGAAACAATAAAATATACAACGAAAATGATGCTATTACTAACAGTGGTCACTCGATAATTAAAACTACTTCGTTTCGAAGCCACTGGATTTCGACTGATCAATTTAATACAATATATAATGCAGTGTTCACAACAATTGCATATTTATCTACAATTAATGTTTGTTAAACAATAAAAGTAAAAATATTTTAAACAAATTTTTGTATTATTTCAATTATTATTATCTTATAAGAGCAATCCAATTAGAAAGACATACAAATATAAATTTTAATTATTGTATATTTTTTCCCGAACTTTAGAAATTTACCATATAAAACAAATGAAACATGAACCGTATAATAAACTAAAAACCTTTACTTTACTTAAGTCCTTATCATAATATATAATTAATTATTTTTTTTGTTATGAGAACACAAGTTGCGTATATTAACTGAACTTTTTAGCTACTTATATGACTCTGTTCAACTTTACTTTTATGCTAACATTTTAAGCATGCTTTTAATGCAACTCTTAATGTTACGGAGTTTTTCCAACAATTTTGAAACGTTTTCATCGTCTTTTCATGTAATTCGATTAAAAAATTGTTTATTCAAAGAGTTGCGCCAACTTGCATCAGAGCTAGCAGCAAAACGGAATGGCTCTTAGAGTGAAGGACCAACCCCCTGCGCCACCCTTGCACCACCCCCGCATAACTAACGGACCGCGCTGCCTTAAAAAACGCGCTGCCTGGAAAACTCTCTTTGATGCATCGACGCGCAACATTTCAAGTTAATCCATTAGATGCATTGCATTTTTAATTTGACATTTACAACACAAATTTGCGCTGCAACAACGGCAACAACAACAATTGATCCAAAAGTTTTTATATATCTATGATGAGATTCGTGGGTCTGACCACTTGCCCGGCCATTGTCATTGGGGCCCTCTATCCGGGGCTTCACATTCTGCCCGCAAATAGTTTAAATATTAAATAAGCGCATTCGCAGGATTTAAGCACACACAGAAGCAGGCAGGTATGTATATGCAACAAATCCATTGGGGGCATGCACCGGCCGTACACGGCTGCGGTTGCTAGATGGCGCAAATGCATACACAATGCCATCGGGCTTTGAGGGCTTGGCCGGAGGGGGGCACGATAACAATCCACTGAATTATTCATGCAACATTTGAGGTTGCAATTGAAGCGTTCGCTAATATTGTGAACCGATTGCCAAATTGATTGCGACCGACGAGGGTGCGAGGGGCGGGGGCGGGGAGCCCTTTAAAGTGAAGTGGGTTGGCCGGGTAATTTACCGTAAATTTAAAAAAGCACATAAATATATAAAATTGAAAGTCAATCGCATTTTAATGCCGAATTTATTTCTAATCAATAAAAAAAATCGAATAAATAAATCATTTTAAAAAGTACCAGGAGAAGAAATTGCGGAAAATTCAAGTTTTATTTAAATACCATGAAAGTACAGGGCGAAGTTTTACTAAAAAAATTATATAACCCAACTCAAACTATGCATGAAAACAACGTTTGAAATTAGAGTTTAATTGAAAAGCGGTTAAGAGCTGAAATAGTTATACAAGTGAAAAGTTTGGTCTTTAGACTTTACAGATTTTAGCCAAAACCTCAGCTGATTGAACAAGCAAAAATTCAAAATCTGTTTAAGGCAGTGCATTTATTTTAACTGCTAGAAGTTAAATTGAAATCATACAAATATATATGTAAACTACGAAAATTTAAATGAAAAGAAATAATAAATATATATGTATTGTAAAGAAAAGCCTCAATTTTAATGACACAAATATAAAGAAAAGATGATGAACAAGTGATATTCAAGTCAAAGTCAGGAAAGGCCTTTTGGCAATAATCAAAAGCAAATGAATAAAATAAAAATAAAAAAATAGTATATATTTGTTTTACAAGAAATTATGTTTATTGATGGAAAATTTAAAATGCATTTTTTTGTAAATATTGACTTAGAAATATAATTCTACAACTTTGTAAATTCAATTTTGAATTTGAAAGAAATCATTTTTTTTTTATTTATTGGAATTTGTTTTAAGCATCTGAACAATATCGCTTAAGTCTTAAAATTGTATAAGCCGACTCCCAAGGCCAGAGCACGTAAAGATTGGCCCAATGGGTCTTAACAAAGAGTAGCAAACGTACCAAAGATACAAATTATGTACTTGAAGGGGTTAAAGAGCCAGCACAGTTTAACTTAAGTACACGGCAGAGAGCGGACCCAAAGGAAACCCCCATTTTCCGAGGGGCATCTCATAAAGCTGCCCGGACTTGATGGCCATGCATTATAAAATGCAGAGGCCCCATTCGCAAAGAGTTCGCAGAAAGCGTTCTAGTTCAACGCCCAAGTCGCATGTAAATTGGCCAACGATGCCCGCAACCCGGCAAGACCACGCCCAGCTTGGCTCGCGTGTGGGTGTTGGCCGCTTGGCAATTGTTGTTGGCCTTCAGCAAATTGACCAGCAGTGTTTGCTAATTGTGCCCAACCGCCGGAAAAGCTAAGAAAATCCGAAGCCAACACAAACACACACACACACACACAGACAATTTGGCGTCCACAATTAGCCAAATCTAAGAAGCTCGGCAACGATAAAACTTGGCCAAAAGCTTCCACTAGAGCCTGCGATTTGGTAAGAACTTCTGCGCTGTGGGCCGGCGCTGCCTTGGCTCATATCGACAATTATGGCCAACAAGCACATTTTGCTAATTGCCAGGCACAGCAGCAAAAGAGGGGTGGGGGGCAACAATGGGTTAACCGGCCGTTGGCGCAGACACGTTGAGAAATTAATAATTTTGGTGGTTTAATTTGGCCATTTTACGTGTGCGAAATAACAAAAATAAAAACGGCAAGCCGTAAGAGTGAGAAACACCAACCAAATGCCAAGTGAAATGGAAATTGGGGAAAATGCGAAAATGCGAAAATTGCTGAACTCTGCAGTTTTTGGCCACTCGCTGTGTGTCGGAAATTGAGGAAATGCCAATGCGAACCGCTCGAACTATGCACATGGACTGCATAATTGGAGCCCAGCAGCCGACACGCCAAAAAAGCATGGGGCAGAGGAAAATTGGGGGCGTGGGCTCCCAATCCAAGAGATGCAACCGGCGCTCAATTAGAGCGAGTGGCCAACTGATTGAATCGTCACGGGCGGCAGCCAAAAAAGGACGATTCTGCTACGGCAAGTCGAAATATCAACAATATCTGTGTGGCCGCACGGCTCCAACAACTCCGACTGGAGCCAACACATTAGTCAAAGTTCTGGCCAAGAGCGTCTAATTTTTGTGCAAACTCCGGTGCAGTTACCTTGCGCCTCAATGCATCCCAGCGCCGCAACCGGACCGAAGGCTGCAGCAGCTCCTATCCTATTTGCAGCTAACGGCCGGCATCTGGCCGGATTCCATCTTCCAGCTCTTTGTTTGCCTATTTCGGAAACAAAATCCTTGTGTGCGAGCACGCTCCTGAGCCAGAGCCAAGCGGGCATATTGGCTAAACGATGCCATGCTATTAAATAATAAAGATGCATATCTCTGAATATTACCTCTAGAAATACAAATCATTATTAATTATATTTTTAAGTGCAGTCTCTAAATGGCATTTGGGCCCGGGTCTGGCTGTATTTAAGTTAAAAGAAAATATTCAAATATCGTCTTTATACATACAATATACATAGCAAATTTTAATATATTTGAAATTTTAAGATTTGCACCACTAAAACATTAAAAACAATAATGGTTAATATATGGATATATACAAAATAATAGATATTATATCAAAAGGATAACTAATTAAGAGAATAGAATAAAATAAATAACATAAAACTAAATTCGTTGCCAACCAGACTACATTTTAATAGGGCGTAGTAAAAATTGGACAGTTTTCATAAATTCAGAGTATTTTCAATATATGGTCGAAAACAGGGTTCATTAAGGATTTTACAGTTAAGATGATATTTAAACCATCTAAGAATGACGCAAACTTATATTTTGTGAATAGCTCATATTCTAGGAAACTAACGATGAAATTTAAAATAATAACTAATAATAATTGGCACAGGCGTAATATGAGTAAATAAAATTTATTGATAATAGTGATCAATAATACTACATATTAACATTATATGCCTGGAAAATGGATATAAAAGAGTGCATAGAAGTAAAAAGTAAAAATATTAAAATTTGTTTACATCCTTAAATAAAAGATTATTTAGCATATCTCTAATTGATCAAATATTCCAAAATATACTCTAAATTCAGTATTCGTATTTCTCAAAAATTAATTTTCATTTAAAAAGGTGCACCCATCAAAGGGATCTTCATAGCATAGGCATAATTCAATAGGGTATTTGGAACTCGTTCAACCTAAACTCGGCCAATCGCATTGAGCAAATTGTTTCGACTTGTCCACATTTGTCTGTGGCCAATACAATTTTTGGCACGCCTAAGCCAAATTAATTAACTGCTGAACAGGAAAGGCTCGAATGGTAAGCAGGCTGGTTGGGGGGAGGGGGGATGGGGGCCGTATGCAGGCAGACGAGTGAGCAGCAAGCGATGCGATGGCAATGAGCAGTTACCGTTATGAGCCGCCTCGACATGCGGCAAAAACGAGCCAAAACGGCAGCTGAAATCGTCGCCGTCCCCCAACCAAGTTCCAGTTTTGGAGCCCAGACTAAAGCCAGAGACCAAGACGATGCCGGTAAATGAGTGTGTGTGTGTGTGCGTGTGTGTGTGTGTGTGTGTGGAGGACTTGTTTTTGGCCTGTGGCAGCTTTTGGCGACTGCAACTGCAACAAAAGCGCCGTTATGTGACCTCATATGTGGCCAAGAAACGGAGCGTGGCAAAGGAGTGTCAGGGGGGGGGGGCGGGTGGCAGGCGGCTGACGGGGGGTCTGCTGTTATTGATACCTCAAGTTGGCGCAGAGCTTTGCCAAATTGCCAGACGGCGATACGATCGCGCAAATTGGGCAACTTTCTGGTTAGCGCGAAAGTGGACAAACAGGAGCCACACACGAGCCCCCAATGGGCTCAGCTTGCACAGGGGGGGGGGGGGCACGTGGCAGCTGCAACGTCGAGAGGGCTATCAGCGGCAGTTGGAACAGGCAAGTTAACAAGAACGTTGCGGTAACCGACAAAACAGCCGAAAACGCTCTTAAATGTTTTTGTTGTTTTGGAAAAATATTGACTTGTGGAATTTGAGTGAGCCAATATTTTTAGGCTCGATCTTTGGCGCATCAGGCAACTCTGCCAAATTTGGTACCGCCTCAAGATATATAGTTTGCAAAAATATTTTTGTGCGATATTTGTCTCGCTTTCAAACTGAGGGAGATATAAACCCCAAATCGAATTGCCACTCCCCAGTGGGCGTAGTCAAAAGAGCCTAACACTTGATCTAACGTGGGTATACACACGTACATATTCCAAAATTTCACACATTTCGGACAGATGGACGAACAGCCAGACGGATATGGCAAAAACCCAATATAAAATAGGACGCAGTAAATGTTATTAAATATAAATATTTTTATTAGAAAAAAACATAGCTATAAATAAGCAAACTTATCTTATCTTCCTAAGAAATCCACATTTATATATTTATATATATCGGTAACAAATTAAAATATTCCCCTATATTCCTATAAATTTTCTACAGCAATAAAAATTTGTTAAAACCAGTCAGATTTTCACTCAGAATGGCATTTTCTACATGACTTGGTCTTCAGATAAATTCAGCGGGAATTTAACATTTTACCTTATATATATAAGAATATCTTTTGTATCTATATATGCACACATAGGTTCAATTTTCACGCCACCATCCAAAGCTTTGTCAGAACTGAACAGATTTTCACGCCAAAAAGGGGAAAATATATTATTTGTGTATTTAAATTAATTAATACAATTTTTAAACTATAAATTTTCATTTATATGAACCCAAGATACCATAATCTTTCTATATATATTGAATGCAATTGAATCTTAAAATGTTATTCAAATATATGCGGATAACAAACAAAACCCGGCATTGCCCGTCACAAATTGTATTTTTTTCCAACTTTAGTTTACTTTACTTTAGCTATAATTTTCCATGAAAATCAACCGAATACAAATGATTTTATAATTACAATTTAACGTCATGTTCTGCGCCCCACAGATCGGATTACGTTGATAATTAAAGTTGCCCAATGTTCGCTTTCAACTCTGCAGCAAGTGGAGCAAGCGATTGACCCAACTTTGACCCAAACCTCCAAATAACTTGAAGATTTAGCTGCTGGCTGCAGCTCGTCGCTCGCTTGCGCACACCTGGCGCCTGCCACGCCCCCTGCCTCCAGCCCACAACACTTTCTTTCAGGGTTCACAGTGCAGGTAGCTCAAGTGCTGTTCGAACTTTGAAATTGCTGTTCGGTTATTCGAGCTATGCAACCGCAGACAGCAATTAATCAAAGTGTGTGTGTGAAGTTGAGAGGGACAAGGGTGAGGGGTGAGGGGGGACCCGCAGGGGACTTTGCTTAATGCAGCAGCAGCATTTAAAGTCGGCTGCAGCTCAAATTTGAGATGTGTCTCAAGTCAAATTCACAGCTGAGGCGTTGCCGGCAATTTAGAATGAGATTCGAAATGAATTTCAAAATGCAGTTGGCCACTTGCTGCTTATTTACAGTACGACCGCAAATGAAGTCGCATACTCACACACACACACGCACACTCGAGAGCTTAACAAGTTACGCACAATTGCGCAGACACCCGCACCGAAGACCCCGACGGACTCGGGCCCGGAACCGCAGTCGCTGCCAGAGGTGAAGAAGCCAACAATAGCAATTATTAACCATCCAGCAATTGAGAAATTCCACAGTCGCCGAGCGTTCAACCCTCCACACATGAGAGGCGTCCCCCGCCCCCGCAACCGCCCCCGCCCCCAACTCCAGTTCGCTTGATAAAACAATGGCAACAGCTGGGCTCGGTGGGGTCGGAAAGTGGCCAGGAACTTGTTGAGCTGGACGACGGCGACGCTGCGCTGGCGTGCTGCTTCGCTGGCTTCTTGAGGGTTGGCATCGAGGGTTGCCCGGCCAGAGGGTTCAGCAGGCCAGTAAAGGCCAGCATTGTCCTCGTCATCAGCGGAGCTTGAACTCGTCAACGCTGAGACAGAAACAACCTGTGAACATCGCAACGGCAAACACCTGCCTGTTGAGGGGAAGCCCCTCGATCCCCCAAACCCACGGGCCCTTAATTGGCGTTCTGAGATTTGGCAACAACAATAAACAAAATCAAATTTGTATAAACAAAACAATACAAAAAAGGGTCACCAGGTGTATAAACAAGTGGAATTCCTGCGTTGGAATAACAACTGCCAAGGGTTGCCACTGGCAGGGTTACCACTTCTTGCCAAATTGTGGGCCAATTAATTGCAGCCAGGCCGTTGCTGGGCTTCCCCCGCCAGCCAAGATCACGTCATGCGAAGCCTCCGTAGCTATGCAGTTCCAAAGCTGTTTTCCCAGCGACAACTAAGGGTAAGCTGATACTGCCCCAGGGTATTAAAGATGATTATGAAAGTTTGTTCACTTCAATTTGCTTTTATGTCTAGCCATGGACATTGTTTAATTCATATATCCAAAAAAAATAGAAGGAAATTATATTTAAGAATCATATAAAACTATTTATATCTGTTGTCTTACATAGGATAAATTGTTAAATAGAATTCAGGGTGAATCAGATTTTGGGTAAAAACTGTTATTAAATATTTCGCTATTTGCAGCATGGTTTTTTACTTCTCAATAAATATTACGCAACCTCTTAAAATGATTAATTCAATTATATTTATATTTATTATAATTTAGGCACGAAATTGATATTTTTTTATCATTTAAGCTGTATTGAAACCCTAATAGCTATAAATATTCACACATTTATTCCTATTCATTTCATTTAATCCATTTCAGGACCCGTGTCAAACGTTTAAGGATGTCACACAGAAAGAAATGCCAAATCAAACGCTGTCAAGAGAATACGTGCATTTTAAATGAAGTTCTGAGTGACGGAATTCGTGCGATTTCCTATTTATTATGCATTACAGGAAACGCAAAAAACATATAGATTATAAATAAATGAATAAAAATAATGCAAACAAATTCAATAAAATACCAAAAATGGACCATATATAGTAAAAACAAAAATAAATCTGTGTTTGTATGTGGTAAAAACGAAAACAGATATCTTGATAATAAAAAACTTGTAAAAAGATAATGATAAAGTATTATAAAATAGTAGTATTAGTAAAATTATATAGCTTTAATAAAGCAAATTATTACGATTTTTCATTATTAACAAGAACAAATTTATTGTATTTAAGAATATTTTTAATTTGTATCATTATATGAATATCAGATTTAAGGGCAAGGAAAAGCAATTCAGAAATGCAGCCTAAGCAGAAAATTAGATGGAAAACCGAGTGAAATCAGATCTAAGAATTCTAATTTCGTTGCTATTAAAAAACCATCAAGGTCGGCGCATTTTGGGTTGCAACAAGTAGGGAGAGTGCCCAGAAATTGGACTCAGAGCATACACGCAATTGCCATTACAACTGAGGCGCGCCCTCCCCGCCCCCGGCACAACTCCCTCCTTTTAAAGCGCCGGCAACATCTTCCACTTACGGCAAACGACAAACTTCCTTTTTTCGTCTTTCTCTCGTATAATAATAACAACAAGTGAAAAGGGTGGAGGGAGTGGAGGGCTGGCAGCTCGTAATTATCAGCATGATAGCAAAATTTGTAGACCGATAATTATTTTCCCACTATTTTCAGTTGAGGTTGAGGTTGAGGTTGAGTCAGTGTCAGGCAGGCAGGAACTCGATGCCATACAATATAATTAATAACATGAAAAATACATAATGAAATTATTATCTTACCGTAATGTGAAATGATTATCGCGTGCATGTGTGCGTGCGTGTGTGTGTGTGTGTGAGTGTGTGTGTGTGTGATGTAGTGTGTGAAGAGTGGAAAAGACAATGGCTGCGACTCAACTTGAACTCGAGCGACTTTAACGCGCATCGAAATTCCATTTGATGATGGGCCAACAACGGAACGGGGTGAGTTTGGAGTTGTTAGGGATAGGTCAGTGCCAGGGCCCCGTCGTCTTATGCAAAGCGTTGGCGTCTGCTCCGAGGCGCAACCGAAGCGTAACGCGTGACGCGACTTTGAAACGGTTTCCAGTTGCCAGTTGCAAGTCGCAAGTTGCAAGTAGCTCGGTGGTTGCATTTCCAGCTCCGAAACCGAACTACAATTCCAAAACACCTCTGCACTCAGAGAAAAATTACATTTTAGAATGTTTTACCCAAAATTAAGCAAACTAAAAATAGAAGAAAAAATTTAATTAATTGAAAAATAAATAAATACAAGTTTTAGCATACTTAAAAAATTCATTTTATTGCTAACAATTTTGGCTGTCAAAAAATATACATTCAATAAGACTTTTGTTCAGACATTCGATCATTTTGATGTGAATTGATTTGAGTGCAGTATTTGTGTTTTCTTTCAGTGTAACATCTTCTATCTGCTGTCCGTCCGGTGCGGTGCGGTCCGCTCAGGTGGGCAGTTTCAATTTCTGATGACTGGCTGAGCGCCTCGCAGTTATGTCAGAGGTTGCGGCTTCTTCAGCCAAGCGGAAGTTGATTTATTTCTCTCTGCGCTGCGGTGAGAGAATTTTCACAAAAGTGTTGCATTGTTTCCACCTACACCCAAAAAAAAAAAATTAAAAAAAAAGAAGAGAAGATGAAGATGAGGAAAAATACAGGAAAAAAGGTAAGAACTGCTAAAGAAACCAGTTGGTAACTCGCTCGTTTCTTATATTTACCATAATTTGAGGCCTTCAAGTCGTAAGGAAAATTGTTGAAGCATAACTTTTGCGCTTGGGACTCATATAAAATTAAGAAATATTTGTAATAATTAGCTCAAGCCAGCTTTTTTCTCCGCCCTTTGTATTCGCTCTTTCGTTGTTTTATTTCGGGACTGGTTGCTGTGGCAATTTCAATTTTAATTTCAATTTCATTTCGTGCGCAAATTTTGGTCGAAAAGGAAACCGCAAAAAGGTAACTGTACAAAGTCGAGAAATTATTAAAAACTAAAAATATTCTTTTTGTTGTTGGCATCTTTTGTCATCTAGCTGGGGATTTTTGCGTATTGGCTATCGAAATAAAAGTAAAAAAGTACGGGTGCCATGACTAGAAAATACCCTGTAACATATTAAAAAATGCTATTTGTGCTCAGATGCCAAAGAACACATATCTGAATAGAAAACACATGCAAATATTTTTATCGCAAAATAATTGAATGAGATTTATATCACTTATGATAAATTTTTATTATTCTTACTAAATTATACTTTTACTTTTCTGTGATCCAAGGATTAAAGTGTGACAAGAAAATAGAGGAATATTATTAATGTCATACAAATGTATATATTATACAAAAAGGGAATGATTATAAATCATATTATAAATTATGTTCCAGTTCGACTGTTGTCTTTAGTACGCCCTCCTTCCTTTTCAAAGACTACAGGGTATTCAAATTGAAACAGCAGCTACAAGTTGAACTTGCACCGAGCAATTGGCCAAATCTTTGATTGGTCTACAATGCCGAAGCAAATCCCACGCGCCCCCTCACCCACCCCTTCGAACTCTACCCCTTTGGAGTTTCAAGCATTGCATTTCACTTGGCATTCGGAAATTCATTTAGCTGCTGCTGCTGCTGCTGCTGCTACTCTCCTTTTTTTCACTGCTCCATTATACTTTAGCATTTTCCTTTTATATATATTTTTTGTATAAGCATTTTTCAATCGCATTTCGATGCGCATTTTCAGTTGGGGTCAAGAAAAATCCATTAGCAGTCAGTGGAAGTTAAATAGAATCCATTAGCTGCTGCCGGAGAAGTTGTTGCCTTTCCATCTCTTGTTGTTGTTGTTGCTGCTGCTGTTGCCTTTGTTGCTGTTATTCGTTTTGCTGTTGTTGCCGTGTAGGTGGTGTTTGCTGCTGCTGCTGCTGTTCCAGCAAATTGTAATAAGGCTTGTGCCGGCCTCGTGGCCCTGGCAAAAGTAAAAGGCGTAGAGCCAAAAGTCGGCCAGGCTGAAAATGAAAAAAAGTGAAAGAATAGCGCTCAATGCTCACGCAATGGCCAAACGCCTAACTCAAACCGCCAGAGCCTGCTCCAACTCCTGGCATGCTTTGTAGCCCCATTTGAAGCGGGTTTTGGCAATTAAATTCATCAGATTTGGCCAAACCCAAGCTTACCCATTTTTTAAGCCGAATAGCCCTAAACCGAAAACACTTTGCATCAGTTTCAAACCTTTGTGATCTTGATATATTTGTATTTATTTTCGTTTTTTCGCTGGATTTGCAGCGTATCCAGTTTTATTTTTACACAATTTTACAATTTTGTTGTCTGTTTTCTGCTGTATTTAAATTGAAACTTTAATTCAATACACGAATATTTTGTACTTTTTTAAATACTTGAAAGTATGCTAAATCAATTTTAAATTTTACAGTTTTTGAGTAGGAGTTTTCGTCAAGTGTGCTAAAATACCAGTTGCCAAGGGAAAAGTATGCTATATAATCTTGTAGTTAAGTGATTAAAGTGGGAAATTTAGAGCATATGAGTATAAGCTAAAGTTGTACATAAGCTAAAGAAATAAAATAGAATGAATTAAAAATAAATGTGTTTGAAGAAAATATCATAATGATGTATGACATTATTCGTTACGAACCTACAAAACTTATGAATATTACGCAAAAGTAAATAAAGTAAAATATGAAACAGAGCATGTTTATTTTATTCAGGTTTTAATAACACGTTTATAAAATAAACAGATTAAATAAATGTACACCTACTTTTGCAAACGAATCAAAAATGTTTCATATTAAGTTGCAATGCCATTAAAGATAAAATCTCAAGCAAGACAATTTCTAAAAAATACACAAAATTAAACTAGTTTACAACATATTTCAAGGAAAACGCTTTAAGAACTACAACTATCACAATAACAAAAAACCCGTAAAAAGTGCTTAAATCACGTTGCAAGCGTATCAAAGTTTAGCTAAGGTGTACTTTATCAATGTGTTAGGCCGGCCGGAAGCGACTGTCTGGCGTTGGTAAGACCCCGGGCTGTGAACTGCCTCGTGCCCGCCGCAACGAGCCGCTGTAGGCGAAAGCCAAGTTGGCAGTCCTTTATGTTTTGCCCTGACATCATGACATGCAGTTTGCAAGTGCTTTTCCTAAAGAAAATCTATTAACCTCCAGTGACATGTCACTACTCCTACTACACACACACACACACACGCACACACGCACACCTAATGTAACACAATGCATATTTATGGGCTGTCGATGGCGGCGAATATGGCTTCGGGATGAGTTGGTTTTGGTCTTGGCTCAAGCCGTGCATATGCCAAGCGCAGTTGCAAACCGTTGCCGGCAGCTAAAAGTATGCAATGCTTTTTATACATCATTACACGTCGTCTGTGTACTGACTGCGTTTGCGGCATAAATCAAAAGATGTTGCGTACTTTTGTGCGCAGTGATTAATATTATTTTTTTCGTCTTTTGCGAATATAATAGAATTAACTTTTGCAGTTAGCATGTGTTTACTGTACATAAATCAAAATCAACTGTGAGGCGGCCGCTTTTGTCGCCACTGCTGCTGCTGCTGCTGCTGAGCCGGCGCTTTTCTTTATCTCAGCCAAAATAGGCGCAAAATTATTGGCAAACAATGAAAAGTGAGCACAGCGAAAAGTCCTTTAATGGTGTTTTCTTTTTTTAGTTCTTATACCCTGTGCCTATTGAAAATGGGTAAAAATGGTTTTTTTCCAGAGAGCAGCATCTCCGAACGCATAAAGTAAATATAATATGGGTTACTATCAACAGCATAGTCGATTTGGGCATGTTCGCCTATCTGTCTGCTTGGACACCTGTTCAGTTACCCAAATGTCAAAAGGTTTTGTGTTTTTTGTGTATACACACCTAATTCAGTTTTTACACGAATTTCAAATAACAGGCTAACTGGTTCTTACACGATTTTAAATGTCTTACGAATATTTTTTATATTCTATGAATTTCTTTTATTCTCACCCGTCACAAATTATAAATTTTAACTTATATTAGTTTTACTTTCCTTGTATTAATGCATATCGCTTTTTTTACAATATATTTAATGAGTAAAGATGTTTATAAAAATAAATTCTTAAGTTAATTGCTTATTCAACGTTTAAGTTGATTTTTTAAGTATTTGTAATGAATTATAGTGCCTCAGGAATGTCCTTCGATTAGGAGCTCTAGTATATTAACAATAATGTCTGCATCGTTGTCGAAGTCTTTTTTCTTTTTTAGTTAAACTTGTGTTAATTTTATTTATGTTTGCAATATAAAGAAAATTATAGGGTATCTCAATTTCAGGCATTCGCTCGACTTTTTTTTCTGGTATGTGTGTGCTGGACTTGCAATTGTTACAGGCTTACTGTGGAGCGAGCGCCTTCAAAAAATGCGCACTCACTGCCCGGCTGTCAAGCGGCGGGGGGCGTGGCACTGAGTGCCCTCCTGTGTGTAGGGCATTTAACGCATTGTCCTTTTAGCCATATTGATGATGATGCCAAATGACACCAAATGGCAATGGCAACACCGTGGCTGCCAGCAAGGATTTCGCTATCACTTGCATGGTTCCAGCTGCTGCCCCGCCCCCACTTCATCCACATCCGCAGCCACCTCCCTCTGTTGTTGTCACAGTTGTTTCATGTTATGTTGCCATTATTTCGTGGATTTTTGGCTGCTTTAGCATTTCACTTTGATAGTCCTGCGAGTCGAGTCGTGTCGAGTCGAGTCGCGTCGAGTCGACACACACACAACAAAAAAGAAGAAAAAAATAATGGGAGGAGGGCAAATGCCACAGCATCATCGTTGCAACCCCTTTCCAGCCGCGTCCCTCTTCCCGCTGGGTCCTTGCTTAGCCTGTGTGCGCTCTCTTGGCTGGTAGCTTTTGCTTTATCTGCTGACAGTCATAAGTTTTGCTTTGCTTTCCATTTTTATTTCATTTATAAGCGCTGCCCGCCTTCTGTGCGCGTTATCCTTTGCGCTCCTCCTCACTCCTCGGCCCGTAACTCATCAACGCGCATATGTTCGCTGGTTGTGCCTCGGTTTCTTTTTCTCTGTGAGTCTGTGTGTGTGTGTGTGTGTGTGCAAGCAAAATTTATTTTTATTTGCTACATTTTGCTACGCTTTCTTCTTGGCTATTCGCCCGCACCCGCTCCCCTTCCTCTGAGCATTTATTGTTGCTTTCCTGTTGCTGTTTCCGTTTGTTGTAAATTTTAGTGGATTATCCTGCTGCCTCTCTAGTTGCTGCCGCTGCTGCCGCTGCTGCCGCTGCTGCTGCTGCCGTTGGCCGTTTGAGTGAATTTATTCAAACTTCACTAAACACAATCAATTTACGAATTATTATTATGCCTTGGCCCCCCCTCCCCCCATCCCCAGCGCGCACTCGTCTATCCTTCTCGCATCTCAAGTTGTCGTCGCCATTTGTTGCCTACTTTTGTGCGCTCGTTCTTTTCTTCGCATTTATTGCATTTGTTACGCTTGAGCCGAGCTGTCCGTCCGCAGCACTTTACGCTTATGATCTGGCCTTGCCCCCAGCGCCACCCACTCGTCGCCCCTTTTTCCTTTGGCTAGTCGGTTCGGCCTCATTTGCCAGGCGCTTTTAGCCTTCATGTTTATGATTTCCATTCGCTTTGAGTGGAGGCGCCTGGGCGGCGTTCGTCATATGTGTGGGGCGTGGCCGAAAAAAAGGGGCGGCTCACTGTAATTACCACTTAAATCGTGAGCCCCACACCGCAAGCCCCCACAACGTGCACGCACACAAAAACAATGCCCAAGTGTAATCATAATAAATAATAAATACATTTTATTGTTTAATGGATTGCAGTTACATTTTCTCAACTGTCGTCGTCGGCGTCTTCGTTCTTCTTGTTGTAATTGTTATTGTTGTTGTTTGTTATTGTACTTGTTGTTGTTGTTGTTGTTGCCATTGGCATTAGTCACACTTTATTTATGAATTATGATACACTTCGGGCGCTGCAAATGGATTAACCAGGCACATTCGCTATAGGAAAGCGCACGTTAGACTTGAGCAACAAAATAGAAGGAGTTAAATACAATATCTTCTAAATTGTCGTTACGGCATTCAGCTCAAAATAATCTATCTTTCTATCTGAATTTTTTAATAGAAAATAAAACTAAAGGTGTCTTAACCTAAGTATAATTTTATAATGTCAAAAACTATTTTTAACCTAAAGCCCTAGATAATTTTGTGTCCACATTGAGAATGTTTACTGTTTAATTAAAGTATGCAAATGTTTAAAATTGTATTATATATCATTTTATATTTATATATATTATTTATATATCATATTATAAATTTTCATTGTTGAATAGTATTATATATATTATTTATAATTAATGCATAATTTTGAAATATTAAATGATTTATGACTTATTAAAAAATATAGAAGAACAAAAATTTCTTAAAATTTTAGGAAAAAAGCGGCGTTTAGTTGGCTTGGTATATATATTTCTATCATCAATAATATCAAATAGTAACTTAATAATTAATGTTCAACTTGTTGAATAAAATTAAAAATTATTTAAAAAGCAAACAATAAAGTTAATACGTTTGGATTATCTATCTTATCACTCGAATTAAGACCAAAATTTTAGCTCGCAAAGTTTGTGCAGTGTATTAAGTCATTCGCTCAGCGAACTAGTTCAACTTGTTAATGAATTTATTTGTATGCATGTGTGCGTGTAAGTGTGTGTTTGTCTGCGCGTCTCGGTTTTATTGTTCGGCACGGCAAACTCGAAATTTGAGTAATAATGATTTATTGCCTATTAGCAGTTAATTAGACTTAAAAGACGGCCATCAAAAGACTTAGCCCCGTGGCTAATGAAAAACTAAGCGCACTCAGGCCATCGAATACGGCTGACTAGCCCCCACTCCCCCTCAGAATGCTTTGAACTCGTTTCGTGCCATTAGGAAAGCGAAAGCTCCTCAAGCGAAAAGTGCAATTAGGCCAAGAAGCAGCAGGACAAGCACTCGCAGCAGCAGCAGCAGCACCACTATTGGCAGCGGCATTCGAGTTGGCCAATTTCACAAAGCCCTGGCCAATTAAACTAATGCCTGGTCCGAATGTGCAGGCAAATTTGCACAGGCCAGACGCAACTTCCTCGTCGAGCGAATGCTGTACAATATTTGCTGTGGAATCATATCGAGAGAAATTAATACATCATCAAATAGAAGTAAGCCCCAAAGTTCCAGCCGGTCACATAAATAAATAATGCCTATTTATGTTTATTACACTCATAGCTGCTACCAATTCCGAGACGTGCCCAACGCCGTTTAACTACACTGAAAATTATTACTCAGCCGATAATGCGATAACAGGGAAAAATTTACTTGGATTTTCTTATTGATAAATCTGCACAATTTGTTACAATGAAACAAAGAATCAAAAAATTATTTAACTTAAGCTCTTTCTTTCTATCACTATCTCTCTCTTTTCCTTACCACTCTCAATTTTTATTCTTTACAATTTCTAAAGAAGAATACAGAAGATACACCTATTTTCTCTTTAGCTCATTCTCTCATTATCATTGACTTTCTCTCACTCGATTTGGGATCCTAAAGTTAGTAGGACTAGGCTTGCCAGATTGAACTGCGTGTGTAGGGTTGCCACCTTGGAAAAAAATGTACTACAGTCATTATTTAATAAATACAAATTGTATTATTTTATTATTTGTGAAAAATTAATAATTATTGATTTTATTTGAGCTGCAATAATTGTGCACAGTGTATCCTTATATAGCTACAGCTGCGTCGGCTCTGTGCAAATGTGGATCCGGTTAGGCTCCAACAATTGGATTAGCATCCCGTATTGTTCCCCTGCCCGTCCCCAACTCCGAATGCGACGTGACCTCACCAGGCAGCCAGTGCAAGCAGCGACAGCCCCTTTTAACAGAGTTGTCATTGTTTTTTATGCCCCATATTGATATAGTCGCCCCGCAAAGAGGGCGCCCAATTGGGCGCCCCGCGCCCGTGTGCGTGTGCGCGTCCTGTGTGCGGGCTGGCTGGGGTTCGGCTGGGGATTTGGGGAGCGCCGAGAAGTGTCATGTTGGCTAAATGTTTGGCAAATCCTTGACGCGTCACAGGCAGTTGAAGTTTACGATAAATGCCTGCAGCTCAACGGTAGTTTGAGCGTCCATAATGCGCTCTAAATATTTCAGCTTCGTCTTTTAGCTTTGCAGCTGACGGGGATTCGTTGAGATTTGGCGTTGCACGAAACTTCCGCTTAAAAAGTGAACTTATGAGGGTTTTACCGGCTAACCAGGTAGTCAAGAATGCCATTAAAAAGGGGTGGTGGGAGGGGGTATTTCAACCCAGGCAAATTGACAAACAAGCTTTACCGCGGCGCGGCTCATGTGAAAAGCATCGCCGGCAAAAGCGTTTTAATGCGCTCCCAGACCCAGGCGGGCAAATGGCAAATGCCTAAGCCGAACACAGATTCGTTGTGGCTAATACCCAGCTGCCAACTGGCGCCCGGACTGCAGCTGGCCTGCCAATGGCCAGCCGTTAAATTGACTCTGCGCGCACAATACCTTTTTGGGCCAGACGTGAGTCCCATCATATTACTTAACATGTCAACATATCAGCGCACAATCGCGCCAGAAACATCGAGTATGTAATTGGACTCGGGGCTGGCCTGCGCCCTCGCTATCCCATTGCCACAAAGCTGAAGTTACCCTCTCGGCAAAGGGTTGCAACGAATCGGGATGAAGGGCACTAGTCGCAGTTAACGGAGAGATAATATCTGGTCAATAACTCGCAGCAGATAGGTGGAACGAGCAGTCGGATATGTTCTGCAATCGGATATCGCAACATAAACTGAATGCAAATTGAAACTAACTGAGCTGTGCAAAAGTTATACTCGGAATACCCTTACAGACAAAGTGCAGTATTCATATTTAACTTAGTTTACATACGTAAACTTATAGCTCCTGAGCCAACTGAAAATTGCTAAAAAGGGTATAATCATATATAATGTTTGCCTGTTTTCTGAGTGTAGTTCAGAAACTATAAAAAATTGAGCCAACAAATAATTATATTTTAATGTATTAAATAATCAAATTTGGGATCGCCTCAAGTATAGAAGAAAAAAGAAATTTGTGTTTTTATTATACATTTATATTTGTTTTAAGTCATGAAAATCTATTAAAGATTATAAGCTTAGTTACGAAATTTTTCCTTAGCCGTATGTATGTGTGTGTGATGTATGACTGCAAGGGGGTTGAAATGTATGCAACGACAACTATCTCCTAGTCATATACCTTCTAGAGCGCTCCTACTTATTTTATTTTAATTACTGTGACTATGGGAGCTAGTACTGCAAAATTATGACGTTTTTTGTTTCAAAAATGAAATGGCTTTTCACCTTTGCACTCTACTACAACTACTACTCATCTATCTCTCTACTGATGATAATATTGCGCTCTGATTTGAACGTCTTTAACCTAAGTACTGCTTGCAACAACAACAAGCGTCTATTATCTTTTAATAGAGTTCCCTTTATCAAATTCTTTAACATAGATTTTCGAACAGGGCCTTTTATGGGAGATGTTTACTTTTATGCGTGAAATCTAATGTGCAAAAGATATAATATCTTGTGGAGTTATTCAATATTATCTGGAATATTTATTGTAAGCTGGATTCGATTTAAAGCCGCTTTGCAGGCTTCTTTAATATATTTGTTGATTGAAATATTTGTTTAATGTCTGTTAATGTAATTAAATCGCTAATGAGACATATCAGGAGAGTTAAAATTAATTGCATGGCTAAGCAAAATCTGAACTTTGATCGTTTCCAACACTCTGAACATATTTATACAACTGTTAGTTGATTTTGGAATACCTGTTGAAAGCGCCGCTAATAACATCAAATGGCCACATAACATGAGCTTAACATATGTTAAGGAGAAGCGCTTTATACTTCACTTGGGCTTGTTCCGGCATTTGAGCAACAACTTTATTGCATTGTTTTCGCTGGCAGTTTAGATGCTCAATTCAATTAAATGCGTTCCACATTTTCGGCACAATTGTTGTTTACACACTCAACTACACACACGCACACAGACAGAGAGAGAGAGAGAGAGAGAGCGAGAGAGAGAGTGAGAGAGAGACGGAAGTGAAATCGCTGCTACGTATTTTTATAGCATACACTTTTGGCCTGGTTGGCAGTTAAGTAGCCAAAGGGCTGCCTGCAGCTATTTGTTGTTGTTGCTGTTGTTGTTGCAGTTGTCGCTGCTGGCTTTGTTGGTTTGCTTTGGTTTGGTTCGGTTTTTCGGATAGCGAAACTTTGTTAACTGGCGACCGCCGACGCGCCACTCGACTCGCTTGACAATATTTGCGCTGCATTTGTTGTTGCAGCTGCCTGCTGTAGTTGCAACATGCCGTTGCCGTTGCCGCTGCCGTTGCCGTTGTTGTTGCAGCTGCTTGTTGGCTTGGCAATTGAATTTAAGTGGCTGCAACAGCAACAAAGTCAATGACTCGACTCGCATTCGCTTTTGGCCACTTTGTGGCAGCAGCAAAATATGTTGCATAGTTTTTATTTTACTTTTCGTTTTTGTTTTCGTTTTTGTTTTGGTTTTTGGAGGCGGGTGTGTGTGCGGGGTCTGGTATTATTCCACATGTAGCATCATCATCAATTTTCATTGTAACGCGATTAGGCGCCGGAACTTTGGCCAGCAACCGGATTTCGTGCCTAACATCATTTTGACCTACAGCCCAAATGGGTACTCCTACAGTCCCACCTATGCCCCCCGATTCTAGCCAATGCTCCGCCCGCGAGCATTTATAAATGATGAGAGCGCGCGTTTTGCGACCAGCTTACCAGCCCCCCGCCTCGCCACGCCCCCTTGCTGCAGTTCAGCATCTGTTTTATGTTGTCGGCGTATCATTTTTCTATGGCCATGTGTAATTTATGCCCCATTAGTTGTTGTTGCCGTCTCTGATTGTTGCTGTTGCTTTCATCTTTTTCCATATACTCTATATAATATCTATATATATATATTTTCTATATTTACTGTGCGGCCATTTTGCTCATAATCTTTTGGGCAGCTCCATTGTTTGGCCATTTTTTTTTTAAGGGCGGCTCCATTTCTGATAGATAGACACATGCTTCGTTGATTTATGAATGCAAACGAGCCAACCAACAACTACAACAAGCAGAAACAACAACGTGTTTAGTCAGCGTGCCGCATTTGGCTATTTCTGTTGCCTCACGCAGCGCTTTCTTTTTTGCGGCAATTAGCCCCGTGCGATACCTACAATTTCATTAGCGAACTTTAACGAAACAAAAAATGGGGCTTTTACTGGCTCTTAAACTTTACGATAGAATGTATTCTTAAGAGTATTTTTTTATACAAAAATTAATTCATAAATTAAAGCGGAAATTCGAAGATTGTCCAAAAAATATCAAAATATATTATTTGCTATTGCGAGCACAAATTTACAGAGCTTTTTAGCAATCTATATTTGTTTTTATACGAATTTTAATAGATTTCTCGTGCACTTCCCCTATTGAAGATATTCCTGACTCTATCAAAATTGTATTAGCATAACAAATAAACCAATAAACACTAAAGATTAAAATGATGAAGCGGAATAGTTTGCCTTGAAACCAAGCCAAATCTAAGCCATGAAATATTTTTTACCTGGATATGAAGAACCAGGCTTAAATACCAAATATATAAATACTTTTAAGATTTGTATGCTCGAAATGTTGTATTTTAATATATTTTAAGGGACACCCAAATTCTTCGCCCAAGTAGAAATATAGTAGATATATGATATGTACATAATACATTTCTGAAGGGGTAATTAAGCTTCCTCTAAAGTTCGCTGATTTTCATGTTATGATTCTTGATGTTGGCGATTTTTCTATTGAATTCTTATTGCTGTTGGCTGTTTCGAGGCCTGTTTAGCAAAATCCTTGATTTGCTTTTTGCATTCCAATTGAAAGTTCAACTAGCACTTGAAGCACTTCTAATTGGGCTATTATTAGATAAACTACCTGTAATACACATTCCTTTCAATTTGCGCCAGCTGCAACTCAATCAGCGGATGGGGAACGAATCCAATCGAATCGAATTCAATCGCGGCGAAGAATTGAAGAATTCAACTGAATTTCGCTGCCGCCGCAGTTCTAATGAAGCAATTTTCACTAAAAGCAGTTACCACAGCAGCCCCCGACCGCGACCCAGAGCCCGCCTCATATGGGTAGACTTTTTTAGTCAACGCGTGGCCCCCTAATCCCCCCCTCCCCTTGTGCTACGGCGCGTGTTTGTTTCACAGCTCAAATTGCAAGTGCCTGGCAGAAGGCGGTGAATGCGAAAAACTGCAGCTGACTGCCAGTTGCGACGGCTTGGCTCGGCTTGGCTTTTGCAATTATCCCCAAAAATATCCACATCCAGCTGGGCTAACGCCGTGCCCAGCTAACCTCGCCCCCTTGCGCTACGCCACTGGCTTTGCAATGCTTTCAGCACTTGGCAGCTACGTGCGAATTTATTGATAGCGATATTTTTGGACTGAGCTTAGTTTGAGGGCCAACAGCGACGGCGGCTAAGTGCATTTTACATTTCCGGTCAATGGCGGTAACCTCACGACTCAACTGCTTAACCTCAGCAGCGCCCCCCACCCCCCCCCTCCCCCTCCCCCTACTCACTTACAACATTTCTTATTATGTTCGCTTTGGTTTTCATTTGCTTTTCATTTGCCATTACTTGTTAGCAATTTGCGTCACGCTCTTTGGCCATTGAGACCTTTTGGCGTACATTGGTGGCCCGTACACTGAGAGAAAAATAATAAAATAAGTGTAATTTAATCAATTGCAAAATGTCAACATTAAACGAATATCGTTTCAAGTACTTTTCTTATTATATTAAGAACTTTCTTCCAAGCTTAAATTCCAAAATATAAAACTTAAATGCGATCCATACAACCAACAATTTGGTACTCATATCAGGTGCTGAAGTGGTCAAGATCAAAATATCTTATTTTGAGAAAATTCCAAGAAAGCCAGTCAATATAGAAAACTCTTTTTCAAATTTCACAACCCTATTTAATTCTTATTTTAAAAGCTTTTTGAACCCCAAAATTGCCATATATAGAACTCGAATACAGGACGCGAAGTGTAAAACGACTTTCGTACTTATATCTTATATTTCTCACATCTAGAACTTATTGTTTTTGATCCCGCACATCTAGCAAATCTCAAACACATAACTCAATTTGAGAAATTATTCTGCTTACTTCAAGTGTGCATGTATTTGGTCTAAGTACGTTATACTTATTTCCAACGTATTTTTCCCATTTCTTTTTGCCATTAACTTTTAATTGAAGAGCCAAAATAATTCATATACAATTTGAATGGGCTTTTTCTCTGAGTGCTGCCCACACCCGGCCCTCTTGCAGCCAGGCTGCGTACGTGTCGTGGCGCCTGGCTTAAGGGTTAGCATTTTGGGCCAAGTGTCGACGCTTTTCGCAACTTTCTTCTGCTTGGCACTTGCTTTGTAATTTTTATTGGCTCTGAAGTTTGCTCTCTATCTATCTCTCTCTCTCCCACTCTCTTTTCCGCTCCCTCATATTCATTTGTAAATGGCGCACATAAATTTATTTGTTTGTTACAACAATGGGCAATGCCCACCCCCTAGCCCCTATATCCCACCTCCTAACTCCCTCACAAATGTCCTCTCTAGAATTTGATGCGTGTCTCGTTTCACATATTTTGACAATTTCATTGTCTTTTGTTTTATTTTCTGTTTTTTGTTTTTTTGTTTGGTTTTCTCTTTCAAATGATAATTTTTTTCCAGGCTGAGGTCTGAGGGGTTCTGCTCCTCATGTAAAGAGTGTCACGTTCTTTGAGCTGACATATATGAGGGCTCCGTTTTCGGGGGTTCTCTTGTTCACTTGCAAATGCTTTTATGTTCAAATAACAAGCCATAAACATTTTTTGTTGCTGTCATGCGAGTCGCTAACCGTTTTCGCGCTGTTTGCATGCGTTTTAAAACGCGCGCACGCAAAAAGGAAATGCAAAAAAAAACAAAAAAAAAACAAGAAATCCAAAAAGGCAAACAAATAAAAAATGATAAAAATTTTATTGCGCACGCAAAACAAATGAACTAAATGGCTTTGGCGCATTAGAAAACACACATGCACATATGTATATTGCAATTGGGCGGGGGCGTGGCACTGGCGCCCATCATCTAGTACACAAATTGCCGGCACTTTTGTATTTTGATTGCCGCCTCTCAGCCCTTTTATGCGCTGCTCTTTGTTTTCTTTATTCGTACTGTAACATTTGATTAGTTGACACTTTTTATGCCCAAAAGTACCCAAAGTGATTGTGTAGCGTCCCCCTCCCTCTTGCTTGCCACTCTATAAGATAGCTGCCCAAATTGGCTGGCAAATATAAAAAATTGCTGATTTCCTCGTTGTCAGCATTTTGTGCACCTGTCACATTCGTGTTGAAAATCTCATAACTTTAAAAACTGATCCGATTTTCATTTCGGTCATGATTTGTGCTCTAGAAGGAGTCTGCATTTGTAATATATTAATTATTATTAAAAGAGAATATTATTAATATAATATAATATTATTAAAAGAAAATATTAAATATTTTGGAAAAAACGCTCTTCCGCTCTTCTTTTCCATAGCACCCTCACCGAACTCAATTAGTATTGCCGGACTCAACTCCTTGACTATATGAACATATCGTCCACTTGTGCAGTCATATTTATATAATTCATAACATTAAGTAGTCGTAATTTGTTAATGTCTAAACTAAAAGCCCTAAGCTATTATTCCGAAAAATTACATATTTGTTTTCAAGGGAATTATTCAATTGCTATTGAATTTCGTTGTCCCAAAATTCAGATGAAATCATTAACTAACGGGTTAAATTCACATTGAAACCATATTTGCGTACAGCGAGCCAGAAAAGACCCTTGGCTATCTTTTTGTGCCTCGATTGCTCTCCATAAATTTAACATATATGTATGTGTGCTCTGCTAGAGATATCCGCACACACACAGGCACACACACACACACACAAATGCTTCGTACAACACCCATTTTGTATACGAAATTTCTAAATGGAATTTAATTTCCGGATTAGAATAGACATTTCATGCATTTTGGGGCTTGGCTAAACTATGGCATCCCGTAGCTGGCTCTACAATTTGGTCTCCAGTTTGGTCTCAGCCGTTGGGGCATGCCTCAATGGGCAATTATGACAACAACATCAACAGCAGCATTAAGAACGTCGAGCTTTGTTTGGGCGTGGCATAGGTCTAAAAATTTCTCAAGCTTTGCGGTTTTTTTATGACCTTACCTGAGGGTATAACGATTTTGTGATGCATTTCAATCAGACATTTTTACCGTAACAACAGATTGTACATTAAGCAGTATTGCCATTTTATCGCTTTCTTAGATCTAGAGTCGATCTCGCCTGAAACTTTTTTCTAATAGTTTTAAGTATTTAAATATTTAATAAGGATACAAATCTATTCTTTTTTATATTGTCTTATATCATCTGTCTTCCTGGCGATAGATATAATAAATACTTCGCATTGCCTAGAGCAAAATAATATCTCTTGGTTTTCTGTTGGCTCTGCCAACTAGCCTAAAATCAGCAGTTAGGGTATTTAATTTTCGGCCTAAAAATAGTCTATCTATTGTTTAAAAATTTGCTAGCTTGCCAATTTTCATGTACGTATTTTGTTGTAAATTTTGTAATCCCCGCAAAATCCAAACGCAAACACAGCTTGAGTTAGAGCGAGAGAGCCATATAAAGAGAGGGAGAGAGAGAGTGTGTGTCAGAGCATTGTAGCGCCTAAAGAGATGCTTTGATTGAGACATGACAGCTCTCCTCTCTCTCGCTCCGCCTCAGTCCCTTGCCCTGTTCCTCCCACAAGCAGTATTTGTCCAGGAAACTGCCTCAGATTTATGTTGTTCGCATCGAGTTATTAATGCAATTTGATTTACCAACAGACAATGCCGATAACGACGATGATGACGATGATGATGCTGACTAGGATGATAATGATTGCTCTTGATACGGTTGTTGATGAGTTGACAATGTAGCTTAGATGCGTCTAAGTTCTCTCTCACTCCCCTGGGGACTTTAGTGGGCGTCTCATTTGGCTAAAACTAAATTTTTTAATAGAGTGAAAATTACCGGAAACACAATTAAAAATGGGGTTTGCCATAAAAAGCCGGGTAAAGATGTTCTAAAAAAAATTTCATAAAGGCAAATGAATTACTGCACTGGGTCCCAGCAGGTGGCAGGTGGCAGGTAGCAGGTGGCAAGTGGCAGGTGGCACACATTGCCAAAAGCTGCATAAATCCAGACAAAAGAGCACAAGAAAACAAAAGAATTTCAAAGCTGAAAGGCAGCACCGGGTTCTCAAATCATCCAGCAAATGGAGCGCGACCCAAGGATCTGTGTATGTGTGTGTGCGTGTGCGTGTGAGTGTGTGTGTCCCTCAACGGCGCGCCGGAAGCACCTTGTTTTCGACGACCTGTCACCCTCCCCAACCGACTCCCCACTAAGTACACTCAGCTCCCAACGTTTATGGCGCTGTTGTGATATACATAATATGTTCATTGTTTTTAAAACAACAGGCAAAACAGGCTGTCTGATGAGGCGTACCTAGGAACTAGAGGGAAAAAAGAGAGGGAGCGAGAGAGAGAGAGAGAGAGAGAGAGAGAGAGAGAGAGAGAGAGAGAGAGAGAACAACTACATATGGAGGCGCAGAAATTAAACTGGGATGGGAATCGGAAAAACATTTCAAAATAAACGAGATCCGCTCAAAAACAGTTAAAAACGGTCTTAATTATTATTTTTTTTTCGAAATATATCATTTCAAAATAAACGAAATCCGCTTAAAAATAGTTAAAAACTGTCTAAATTATTTTTTTTTCGAAATATATCTATTTTTGTAATTTATGCATTTAGCGATTTTATGTATTTGGCTAAAAACTGAGAGAGATATTTGGAATTGCCACGCCGTCATTGGGCGTGGTCTAAGAATCTCAACACTCTATCTGACGCGGGTATTCACCAGTGTATATTCCAAGTTACTCGTCTCTAGTTTCAAACGTGATGAAAAAAATTGCGTTCATACGGACAGACCTACAGCAAGACGGACATTGCACAAACCCAATATACTTGGGTAGGCTTATCATATCCTAGACTTCGTAAAAGAAACCAATCCACAAAATATCGTGTTCATGTGTCAACGTAAAGTGTGAATTTAATGTCTATATTATATCAATATGTTTCCCGTACTTAAAAAGTTTTACCTTTTTTTATTTTTTAATTTGAAAAAGAAAAGTTTTACTTATTGACAATTTTACTGATAAAATACAGTCAAGTACAGTAGCGCAACAAATTAGGTATATATTAAGTGTGTTGATGGTGTTTAGAACTCGACGATCCCCCACCGTATCAGCTAAGAAAAGCCTGGCCGACGGGCTCGCCTTTAGACGTGTGGCCGAGCGGAATGGCAGGTGAAAACCGGCTTTAGACTCTGCTTGCAAGTTAGCCGGAAAAGTTTGTGTCTGCGTGTTTGGTGCCGTGCTAAATAATGAATGTCTGAATGAATGACCAACTGATGGAATGAGTGCATGTATTAATGAATGAAACATACCTAAACTGGCGTCTGGCGCCCCAAGTGCAAGCGCCAAGAGCCAAAGACGAACCGACGGCGGCAACTGAAACAGGGGCAAGTTTAACATGAATTATAATGTGCGGAAAAGTTTCATGAAGCCAGGCCAAGGGGGTTTTAGACTGAGCAGGGGCAGTGGGGTGCCTTGGGGTGGCTGTGGTACAATAGTAAACAAACACACACACACACACACGCACACACACACAGTCCGTTCCGGTTGGTCTGCCAACTGGGCTCGGACACTGCGACTGGAACTGGAACTGGGATCTTTCTTCTTTTTTTTTGTTGTTTTTTTCCTTGTATCTGTTACATACAATTTGTTTTAATTGCGCAAAGTAGTTGGCAACACTATTAGTGTAGCCAATTAATTTTTCATTTAACAAGCAGCCCGCAGGATTCACGTCTCTCCTTGTTGCTGCCCTTTGTTTTTTACCCTGTTGTCGCTGTTGTTGTTGTTGTCGCTGTCGTTGTTGTTGTCGTGTGCGCTTTGTTAAGACATTTAAAACACTTGCATCTCCTCGCTGCTGACTTCACATTTATCAATGATTTAACAGCTTTATTTTTCCTGATTATAAACTTAAATGCAGCTCATATTTTAGCGAAATTGAAGCGAAAAAGCATTTTGAATAATACCATCTTGGCTCATATTATTATTATTATTAGAAGATTTATAGAATAGAGTTATATAAGTTAATATTTACCTATAGCATTGGCGACTAGACCTACAGCTATAATAAATAAAAAATAAATTAAAACATCCTTTACTAATTAGGATGCATTTGAATTTTTAAAAGACCTGTGATATAATATGTAATAAAAATTTGAGGATTAGTTTAAGTTTGCCTTCCAAATAGAAGTGTTCATACGGACTCTGGCTAATTTGCATTTATATTCTTCAACAGATATCATAGCTCAACTGCTCTTATTTTATTTAAAATTGTTGTGTAAAAATAAAAGGAACCAACGCCTGGAATTGCTCAGCTGTCAACGCGGGTGATGTAAATAATATTTTGTAGCCGCGCTTTTTATCTTCCCGCGATGCGAGGCATTGCGATGCGTGGTTTTCAACAATTTTTAATTAATTTGCGCAAGGACGCTGCAGCGTGTCAGCAGCTGCTTGGTATTAAACTCACGTAAGTGGGCTTAAGGCGTGGCATTGACAAAGCAAATGAAGGCATAAAATTAAAATTGTTGCGAATTTCTGCAGCGGCAGCTACAACAACTTTAGTTAATCAAATGACATGCAACTCACACACACACACGCACACTCGCACACACACAGAGCTGGTGCGGAGCTGTGCTGGGCGTGGCTGCCACACACATAAATCACAGCCTTCGCATTTACCGTCTGCCTCCCATCCTCCTCCTGCCTTTCACACACCAATCTACTTAATTGCTTAAACAAAATGCTGCGCACTATTGAGCAATTATGCAGTCACCGCCCCCTCCCCCTCCTCCGCCCTAGACCCACCCTCCGGCCCCTTCACAAAAGTATGCAAAACTTGATGCCAGAAATTAACAGGCCGCCAAAATGTCTTAATATATTCAACGATTTCGCGTTCGTCGTCAGTTATTCAGCTCCTGCTCCTTTATTATATAATTTATGCGCGTTTTAATTTCATTTTGTGCCTAACAAATGCCACGCCCACTCGCCATCATAAAGCGCCCGCCAGCCCAGCGAAATATGTTATTTTGACACCTTCAAGGTTGCGCCCCTCAGACACAATAGTCAGGATGCCCCCAACCGCGCCCCAAAAAGGGTCGAAAGTGCCCCAGGAGCGGCAGCGGCGACTGCTGGAATCAATACGGCAACAGATTGTTTCACCCTTGTGGCAAAGGATATTAACAGATTTTTATCGGCGTTTATGTAACGGCGGTTGGTAATTTACATGCAACTTGCGAAAGGTCGATATTGATTTATTCGTCTGAGCTCTGGCTGTCATCGTTTTTATCCCAAGTACTCTAAAGCTTTACAAAAGAAATTCAGGTTTAAACTATTTCATTTTAAAAATGTACATTTTATGAGAAGAGCTTTATTATAAATAGACGATAACTCAAAATATAAATTCTCACTTTTTAATTCTTATTTTTATGATATGCGATTGTTATCCATTTAAAGGTATCGAGAACATTTTATAAGCCGAATGTCCAACTCGTTTCAAAATAGAGTCAGACGGACATTAGCAATTTACATATGTATTTCATAATTTCTTTTGGCTTTTAAGTTTCACATATTTGATTATAAAGTGTTTTTAGCTTTTTTTATAGTATAAATAAATTGCCTTCTTTTCACATATTTTGCAGGGTGCAGGTTAAAGACAGAAACAAATTATTTTCAGTTCATTTGAATTTAATTAAATAAATTTCTTAATTAAATCTTAAAATTACACAAAATAATCACACCTTAATTAGGAATTAAAAAGCATTCACAATTTTATTTGTTCCACAAATTCTTGAAATATCCAGTTTCCCATTTTTCTGACATCTTATGACTTACTGGATGGACACCTTTTCACTGTACTTGGGCGGCAAGGTCGAGGGATACGCCTCCTGCGCTGTCTGTTGATAATTGTGAGCCGTTTGAGCTGGTGGCACGTAGGCCCCTTGCCTTTGTGAAACAACCATTCCTTGGGGCATGGCTACATATTGGGTATTCCTGGACACCACCACGGGGGCTACTCGCATCGTGGTCATGCCTGGGTTAACTGCCATTGTAGATACTCCATTGGTGGGCACCAAAATTACATTTCCATCCATCATAAGCCTGCAGCGGCGACAGGGACCCCAGAGCCAACCGAACATTGTGCCGATGAGTCCTTGGCGATGATAGCAACCGCATCCGACAATGTTGATCTGCTGAACCTGGGCCATAATGTGCCTTGTATTCCTTGCTTGTCGTTCGATTCGCTACTGAACATCAGCTATGCCTTAAGTGTCGCATTTATGGGCTGAAATGTTCGCCAGCTACTTGATATCAGTTATCATAAGCTTACACGTCTATTAACAATAGATATTTGCAGTGAATCATTCTCCAAACAATGATAAGGCATATCGCCGTTGAAAATGTTCAAGGGGGATCTTAATTGCGATCGAAATTCAGTATTTTTAGTACAAAAGTAACAGCTAATTTTTTAACTATTTTATTCATATTGATAGGAATTAATTCAGGCTTAAAAAATCAATTATTTTTTTTAAATTTTTCTTGAATATTGGTTTTTTATACTTTCATTAAGCTAATAGGAATATATTTTGGAAAATCCAATTTGTTATAGCCTGTTTTAATGAAAATTATTATTATTAATATTATTATTATAAATATTATTTATTTAAAAAATCAAGACTTTTTGTGTCAGAAAATTGTGTATTATATAATAGCAAGCGAACCATTAAAAAAATTTTGATTTAGGCCTCCCCATATTTTGTAAGCTTTTTAAATATCTTATTAAGTATCAATCTGAACACGAATCTTAAATCTTTTCTATTTTTTATATTATTATAGATAATTCAAAAATATTTGAATAAGATTTGCTTCAAAACCTTCAGAATTTCATATGAAAATTGAATATATTGTTATTCCTAGATATTTAATGTGTTCAAGTTTTTTAAAGCTTTTTTATTTTTTTCAATATTGGTAAAAATTCCTTTGTTTTTAGAAATAATTTATATGTTTAATAATGAGCGAAACATATTTTAATTCATATTAAAATATTTTTTTATTGGGTGGTTAAAGTAAAATAATATAAAATAAATAATTTACTTTGTTTTTGATTGATTTATATTTATTTTAACATTCTTAAATAATAACTTAAGACTAGGTAACATTGATCATGAATAAATTCAAATTTTCATTTGTAGCGAATATGAGAAAAATGTAATTCATTGCTCCGAAACTGCTTGAAATATCCAAGTCTAAATATATTCGGCAGTCTTCCTAGTTGGCGGCTACCATATCATTGAATTTGGGCGGCAAGGCCGAGGGAAACGCCTCCTGTGAAGCCTGCCAATCGATGGCCGTTTGTGCGGGTGTCACGACTCCAAGCGGTGGTGGTGCCACAACCACTTGTTGTGGCACGTTGACGGCGTGAGTGGCTGTAGATACCACAACTGGCGATACTCCCCTCGGGCTAATGCCACGGTTCACGGTGACTGCAGCAGCACCCGATGTGGGCACCACAACCAAATTGCGCTCCATCATGCGCCTGCAGCGCCGGCAGGGCCGACCCCACACCCAAGGTCGCAGCACATAGAGGAGGCCACGGCGATGATAGCACTCGCAGTGAATGTTGACCTGTTGCACCACTGCCATATTACTGTTAGTCGTTCCCAGTTAGTCGTTTGATTTCTCACTAACGCCCAGCTACGACGCGACTGTTGCATTTATAGTCCACAATGTTTTCCAATCGTCGTTATCAACGATGGTAATTCCACATGCATGTTATCGATAGGTTCCCACTTGTCATGACTCATGGAGACAGCGATCGGCACGCCAGAATGTGAAGTCTGCGCCCACTCGGCACACGTTTCGTGCTACGGACATTCGCACTATAGAGAGCGACATTAGACAAACTCGTGATAGAATTTGGATGGAATATTATTCTATCAGAGATAAAAAGGCGTTTAAATTAATGAATACAAACAAGTAAAAACGTTGCAGTCGGACGTCACCGACTGCGTAATACTCGTTGTAGTTAGCGTGCCGAGATATCAAGGTCGCAATCTTTGAGGGGCAATCTACATACCAAATGGTGACTCTAGCTTTCATATTGTGGAATATTCACCTCTAATCAATTTGCGATGGTCATGCGATCGATCTTAACGCTTCGGCTACGACAGACGGACAGATGGGCAGACGGACGGACAGCACGACGGATCAAATCAACAGATCAAATTTTTTATCAAAAAAATTGACAAATATTTGGACATGTACAGCTCTCGGATCCACAGATCCCATATTTCAAACGCCCATAACTTTGTCAAAACATTTTGTTCATGGCTTATCTTGTAGATTAATTCTGCATTTAAAATATATGCATTATTGAAAATAAATTTTTTTGGAATTTTTTGGCAAAAAAAGCATGTATCCCCCCCTTACTCATTTTGGGAAAATTTTTTTTTCAAAATTTAGAATCCGGAATTTCCATTTTAAATCGATTGTGGTGGTCACAATTAGTATAAAAAACAACATTAAAACCGATTCTGAGGGGGTCACATTTTTTGTCAAAAATCATGCAAAAATTTATAAATATTTTGACATGTAATGCTCTCGGATCCATAGCTCCCATATTTCAAACGCCCATAACTTTGTCAAAACTGAACCGATTTTCACGTCTGGTGTCATTTTGTTCATGGTTTATCTTGTAGATTGATTCTGCATTTAAAATATATGCATTATTGAAAATAAATTTTTTTGGAATTTTTGGCAAAAAAGCATGTACCCCCCCCTTACTCATTTTGGAAAAAAATTTTTTTTCAAAATTTAGAATCCGGAATTTCCATTTTAAATCGATTGTGGTGGTCACAATTAGTATAAAAAACAATATTAAAACCGATTCTGAGGGGGTCAAATTTTTTGTCAAAAATCATGCAAAAATTGACAAAAATTTTGACATGTAAAGCTCTCGGATCCATAGCTCCCATATTTCAAACGCCCATAACTTTGTCAAAACTGCACCGATTTTCATGGTTGATGTCATTTTGTTCATGGTTTATCTTCTAGAATGATTCTGCATTTAAAATATATGCATTATGGAAAATAAATTTTTTTGGAATTTTTTGGCAAAAAAAGCATGTACCCCCCTTACTCATTTTGGAAAAATTTTTTTTTCAAAATTTAGAATCCGGAATTTCCATTTTAAATCGATTGTGGTGGTCACAATTAGTATAAAAAACAATATTAAAACCGATTCTGAGAGGGTCAAATTTTTTGTCAAAAATCATGCAAAAATTTATAAAAATTTTGACATGTAAAGCTCCCGGATCCATAGCTCCCATATTTCAAACGCCCATAACTTTGTCAAAACTGAACCGATTTTCACGACTGATGTCATTTTGTTCATGGTTTATCTTGTAGATTGATTCTGCATTCAAAATATATGCATTATTGAAAATAAATTTTTTTGGAATTTTTTGGCAAAAAAAGCATGTACCCCCCTTACTCATTTTGGAAAAAATTTTTTTTTCAAAATTTTGAATCCGGAATTTCCATTTTAAATCGATTGTGGTGGTCACAATTACTATAAAAAACAACATTAAAACCGATTCTGAGGGGGTCAAATTTTTTGTCAAAAATCATGCAAAAATTTATAAAAATTTGGACATGTAAAGCTCCCGGATCCACAGATCCCATATTTCAAACGCCCATAACTTTGTCAAAACTGAACCGATTTTCACGACTGATGTCATTTTGTTCATGGTTTATCTTGTAGATTGATTCTGCATTCAAAATATATGCATTATTGAAAATAAATTTTTTGGAATTTTTTGGCAAAAAAAGCATGTACCCTCCCTTACTCATTTTGGAAAAAATTTTTTTTTCAAAATTTAGAATCCGGAATTTCCATTTTATATCGATTGTGGTGGTTACAATTAGTATAAAAAACAACATTAAAACCGATTCTGAGGGGGTCAAATTTTTTGTCAAAAATCACGCAAAAATTTATACAAATTTTGACATGTAAAGCTCCCGGATCCATAGGTCCCATATTTCAAACGCCCATAACTATTTCAAAACTGAACCGATTTTCATGTTTGATGTCATTTTTGTCACGGTTTATATTGTAGATTGATTCTGCATTTAAAATATATTCATTCATTAAAAAAATTTTAATACTGAAAGAGATTTTTAAACGAAATGCTCCCAGGAGTACCGTTTGAGACTTTACACGTAAATTTTTTAACGCACGGCGCTTTGAAACTGTAAACAGTATATAAGCCGAATTGATGGTCTTTTTAGTTGTTATTATTTTACAATTGAAACACAATTTCGGTAAAAATAAAAAATTATAATTATATACATAATAATATAATCATATATAATTCAATATCCATTTTTGAATTCTGACAATCATAACTGCACTCCCAGATTCAAAGGCCTTTTACTCTTAAGAAACAAATAACAAAACAGGTATGTAAAAACTACCAAAGGAAGAGTTCAGTTACATTCCAAGTTAGTTTCCAAGTTGGAAATTACTTAAATAATTATTGAATAGTTAACAAGATATTCAGGTTTCATTTGAAAGAAAGTATTACTTTATTTCTAGATCATATGAAAATGTTTTTAATGCAATGTTCTTAAGCTCGACAAGCCCACATCGAATTAAGACCTTGTCTCAGTTGACAACCACCGTTTCGGAGTATGTGGGCGGAAGAGTCGAGGGATATGTCTGCGTCTGTGCCATGATCACCTGCTGTTGCACTGGCAGCGCCTGTGTGGTGGTGGACACCACCACTGGTGATCCTCTCCTGGTGGTCATTGCCGGGGTCACGGTGACTGCCGCCGCGCCCGATGTGGGCACCACAACCACGTTGCGATCCATCATGCGCTGGCAGCGACGACAGGGACGACCCCACGCCCAGGGGCGCAGCACATAGAGGGGTCCATGGCGATGATAGCACTCGCAGTGAATGTTGACCTGTTGAACTTCGGCCATATCGTTGAATTTTGGTATTCCTGGTTTCTCGTTCCTTTCGTTACTGAATGTCAGCTACGATGCGAATGGTGAATTTATAACGCAAAATGTTTGGCACTCCACGTTATCAGCTCATCATAATCCTGGGCGTATCTTATCGTTGAAATGCTTAAATGATAGATCCGTTTTGCTGTGATTCATGCGCCAGGCGTAGAGTGTTCAAGAACTGTTCAACGGGGGACAAATTAGGTGCATTGGTTGCATGTGAATGACTCATGAGTCTTGAGGCATGCCCCTATTCAAACTCATATTGAGTCATAGCATTTAAGACCGAAACTCAAAGTATTTTCCTTAAGGCCAAGGTGAGGTGTGCCACAATTCAATTGTTTATATCATAAAAAAGTTTATTTGCGTATCGATAACATTATTGGGACTTTAAGGCTTAAGTAATACCTTCATGTATTTTATTATGCAAGGTTAATCGATCGACTGATTGCGGTATCATGAGTTTTCGCAGGCAGAATACATCTCCGAACCCATTAAGTAAATATATTCGTTGTCAGCATCATTAGCCGTGTCGATTTAGCCATGTCTGTTTGTTCGCAGATCAAGGCTATCTTAAGTTTCAGTTATCTTCCCGTTGCCTTATAATCTTTTCTCCCCGGTTATTTTGTTGGATATCTCATAAACTATAAGAGCTGAGGCCACTTAGTATAATTTGGTAAAGCATAAGTAGATCAAGAGTTTTTAGCCTTTTGGATACCACTCGCACTCGCCTCAAATACTAAAAACACAATTACTAAAGCGCTTTATTTTATTCATAGACCCATTGAAAGTGGATAAATCAGTTTATAATAATTTTGTGCAAATGTATGTAACAGGCAGAAGAAGGCGTTTCCGACCCCATAAACTATATGTAGTCTTGATCAGCATCACTAGCCGAGTCGATCTAGCCATGTCTGTCTGTCCGTACGGCTGTCAAAAATGCACAGCGTGCGGCGTGCGTTTGCATGCGTGTGTGTATGTATTTTGTGTACTTATGTGTGAGTGCAAAGGAATTGAAATGTATAAAAGACAGGGTTCAGGGTATCCCATAGTCGGGCGAAAGAAAGGAACGAAAAGTCATCCTAAGCTACCCACACCTACACCAAGCAATCAAAACCATAAGAAACCCCACCGATAATGATGATCAATTCCAATTAGAGACACTTGGATGCCGGATCAAATTATTCCAAGATATTCCAAGATATAAGAAAATATGAACTGAAGAAGTCGATCCGCAAGTAAAATAATTGTGGGAATCATTAAAGCCGCAAATGCCAACCTGCCTGTTATAAAAGTTTGTGAAAGCCCTCTTCTAACCAATTTCCAATGTATACAGAGTATAAAAAAACAGAGCCTGACATATAATATTAATCACTGCAATTTTAGTTGATTTTAACGACCTTTACAATTGTCATAAAAAAGCTTATAAAAAACCAGTGACAGGGCAAACACGATAGACTATCAAATGGATAAACGGAACTTGTGCAACATAGTTGACAACATTTAAAATAGGTTTTAATTTCATATTTATGCGAATGACAAATAACAAATGAATATATTATTTTTTCTCTCTTTTTTCAGACCACATGATAATATAATTTCAATTAAAAATAAATACTTTTTTTGTTGTTGTTTTTTGTTTGTTAACTTATTAAAGGAACATATGAAATGGATTTTCAATTAAGTGCCACGCCCAGTTGTTACCACATGGGCCGCTGTTGTTCCACAATGACGATTTCCTCGCGTGGCGGGCGACGTCCTCCGATGTTGAACTCGATGAGCGGCCGACTGGGTCGCACCACGTCCACCTCGACGATTGGACGTGGTGGCGGTGGCTGGTAAACACCCGCCGGTGTGATCACCTCCACCACATCCGGTCGGTACGAGGGATAGCGCGAGCCGACATCAATCTCCACGACGGGGCGAGGAATACGCGGTGGCACAATATCCACCTCCACAATGGGACGTCCATGATGGTGGTGGTGGTGATGGCGGCGCTCGTCGTCGTAGTATGACATGATTCCTTATATATCTGTATATGTCCTTTAGGTCACGCTGTAGCGCCTCTTCTTCTTTGGTATCGTAGTACTTGACGCTGCTTTCGCTGGGCGTTAACTGAATTTGTTTCGCAACCGGTTAACATATTTAAGCGGACAGTTTGCAGGCGGGTTGACCAGTTTGGTACTTTTTTTGGGGCTTAGTTCGCTATCTTGTCAGGTGGTTTTAGCTGTCTTCGATAAACATTGATAAACAACTTCCAATGAAGGAGGACAAAAGCGAAGGCAAAATAAGCAAAATGCGTTGTCAAATTTTCACCCTGTACGTTAATTGCATCAAGCTCGGAAATAAAGAAAAATGATTCATAAAACTTGGTGAAAGTTGCCAAAAGACAGCGAAGAAGTTGATTAAATATTCTGGCCATACCAAAGACGACTTCTTCGAGGTAAATAACCAACTTTTCACCAATGCCATTCGTTTAATTTTGTTTTATGTCATCGATAAAAATTGAAAATAAATTCCAATAAAAACTAAAATCGCATGGTCAACAATAATATTTGTAAAATATAATTAAATGGCGTCGTAGAATAAAACAAGTGGAAAACATGATAAGATATTTATATATCATTGCCAAAAACAAAAATAAAATAATAATTTTTGTGTATTTGCAGTTGATATCATACAAATATGTAAACATGAATCCTAAAATAAAAAA
Organism: Drosophila robusta; assembly: GCA_035043565.1. Classification (NCBI taxonomy): domain Eukaryota; kingdom Metazoa; phylum Arthropoda; class Insecta; order Diptera; family Drosophilidae; genus Drosophila; species Drosophila robusta. The sequence continues at coordinate 171,233 of JAWNMW010000583.1, read as the reverse complement.
ATCATCACACATTAAGCCAAATGATCAGCTATTCATGAATTATAGACAGTATTTGATTTGCCTTTTTTTACCTTTGAATGGTTAAAAAGAATTCAGCAAACAAGAGAAAAACAACATGTGATTTGAAAAAAATAAATTAAAACATGGAACAAATGATTTGTGGGAGATTTTTATAAGGTTTTCTTTTGAGTCAAAATATTTTTATTTTTTGAATTGTAAAATTATCCTTGGATAAACAGAATAATCAATTAGCCTGATAATATTATGGGAAGCATATAGGTATCATTATCATTAATTTCAAATTTGCGTAAATGAAAAAGGCGCTTTCGATGTAAATAAGTATAAAAAAGTGGATTCCAAAATCACTCGCCTATGCTTCTTAAACAGTTTAAGCATGGAATAGATAATTAAAATGAAAAATAAGTAAACCTTTATCTAATCAGACCACCTATATAATTGTTTAATGACATGTCTGATTTTGAATTGCAACTTAAAGATACTTTTATTTACGGGTATGTACACAAACATGTAATATATTTCATAATTCTCAGTTTTCACACTCTTGAATTCCGCCGGAGCGGGGGAGCTCTACCATTGTGGATAGGGCGGGTTGTTGTACTGCTGATATTGATACTGATAGCCCTGCTGCTGCTGATAGTAGCCCGCTGTGCCCATGGACATGCCGGTGTATGGCTGTGGCATCATCACTTGTCCGCCGGGCACCGGCATATAGTTGGATGCCTGGGTGACTACGACGACTTCGGGCCGAGCAACCGGCGGCGGATAATATGCGCCACCCCAACCGGGGAAAACATCAATCTCGATATCTGCAGCGAATGAATATTAAATTATTGTGTGGCGATATTTAAATTGATATGCGTTCATCATATCTGCGGATACTGCTTACTTGGGCGATGATGGTGATGATGATGACGATAGCGACATGGATCTTCATAATATGGCCGCATGGCTCTTGCCAACGCGTGTGCTGTCTGGAGCACGGCACTTTGTCTACTAAGCCTTATCGTTGCCAAAACACTTTTTTGTTCAGCCAACCAACGTGGGCGCTGACTTCCAGTGCAGTGGGCCATCAATCAGGGCAGGGCTTAATGGCATTTCCATTCCAGTGTTCAGATAAGCGAACACCCCAGCGCACAGGTTGTTAGTCATCTTGACTGGGCAACAATCGACTGATAGCAATAAGCGATAACTACGGGGGTTGTATCCAAAATAAAACTAGCAAAAGAGTTTAAAAAAAACAATTTAAGCCTCTCCCCTTAAATATTAGTTCCATTGATGATTTGCAAATTTATTTTTCGGTTAAATTATCCGGTTCATCATTTTTTCACAGAATAATAATAATTATGTTTAACTTATTTTGATGCTGGAACATATTCACTTGATTTCAATTTATAAATAAATATCTACTTTTAAACAGATATTTTTTCAAGAATCCTATAAACTTTTTCTAAGCAAAGTTATAGTATATGATTTTGTGTTTTTTGATTTAGTTTTAAATTTTCCAATAATATTAGTATTTTTCTAGGCAATGTCTTATATAAAAAAACTTTCTAGAAAAACGGAGGTATTGTTTTTAAGTTAATGCAATTTTTTAAAATATTTTGTTTAATTGATAGCAGCCAAAAATTAAATTATTAAAATAAAAGTTAAATTATTAAACACACCTCGATTCTTTTAAAAGTCTGCCTCAGTTGAGTTTCATGTGCAAATCGTTAGGGTATCTTTTGGAGCAGCCCTCGTAGTTTATTGCGGGTCTCTAAACCGGGTTAGCGCAGCTTGCGGATAATCATAGTTTATGCTCTATATATTAAAGTTTCGATCAATGCCTCAATAATCAATGCCAAGAGTCACAGTTGGCGTGTTCCTTATCGCACATAGACGGCATTGATAGCGGCTTATCGGACAGATAAGAAAAGTTGATAAGCTTGATACATATTTATATATATATATAATTTTTATTCAGGTGTTTCGGGTGCTCAGGTGTTTTCTTGTGATAATAAAACTTGTCTACATGTCTACGAAATATTTGTGCTGCGTAAATTCATGAAAAATGCGCCTCCTTTCGGCTTCCTAGTAGCGGGGTGGATTGTTATAGTGGTTATCTGGAGGCGGCTGGTAGTAGGGTGGTGGCGGCTGCTGCACAACGACAACGTTTGCTGGACGTGGTGGGGGTGGTCCCTGCTGTACGACCACAACTTGTGCTGGACGTGGCGGTGGTGGTGGCGTCTGCACAACAACAACGTTGTTGTGATGGCGTCGTGGCCAACGTGGTGCAATCTGGACATTGATGATGGGTCCACGACGTGGTGGCCCTCCGCAACGATCACCTGGCGCCATTTTCTATTCTTTTTGATAACAGTGTATTTAACTCTTCAGAGGCACGTCCAAACGCGTTCACTTATCGATTTATACTGAGCTAAAAGCTAATTAACTGCCGCGACAAAACACAATTTGGCAAAATATTTGGAATTCAACTGCAGAAAAAAGCTTCATAAATGTATATAAATATTACTCATACGCAATGTGTGCTTTCCGATAAGTGCCGGCCTATCAAAATAATGGGAACGAGAATGGGCAAAATATTTATGGCTACCTTAAACATATATACACATATATCTTTTGGCGGTCGTATCTTTACCATCCATTTTTTGATTGATTATTTTTTATCAGCAGCAATATTCTGTTTGGCAATTGAACTCAAAGGGCTTTGTTCGTTTTGAGCGTTTGCAACCTTTTGTTGACTCATATGGAGGGACTTCCCTGGCTTTAAACTAGCTACTTAAACACATATGATTCATAGGCGGCAAAATTAATTTCATTGGACACAGACTAAATTATAAAACTAATGTTATATAATATATTTCATGAACTGAGATTTGGCATAGGTTATGTTGATAGTTTATGTTTAGATGCCATACTGATAATAATAATAAAAGATAATAGAGATAATAATAATAAAAGATAATAGATAATAATAACAATGTAGGAAAACAATAACTGCGCTTATTTCGAAATACGTAGACTTCGAATAGTTATATCTTAAGGCAAGTTAAGATAATACTTTATTTAAGTTTCATTATTATAATAAAAGCGAAAACTAGAATTTGCAACAATTTTGATTATTGTCACAATTTTACTTGTAAAGTACCCCCCTCACAATTTATACGTTATGCTCAATAATTTATAACTTAAAATAGCCTCAGCTATTAACACATTACATTACATAAGGTTTGCTCGGGACGATTTGACGCGTTGCATGAATATTCCAAATATTTGCAAATCAATTATGCAAGAACAACAATAACAACAAGGCGAACGGGTGGCGCCTCAAGGTGAGGTACTGAGCGAGAGAGAGCGAAAAGGAGAGGGGGAGCTTTAAGTTGTTGAATGAATGTAAATTAAATTTACACTAGACAAGTAAGGACAGAAAACAGAGGATGGAGCAGGAGGCATCTCAGGAGTTGCTTAATTACAAGAGATGAACAAATGCGAATATATATAATTTATATATCACACAAATGTACGTATGAGCATATATTGATTAAATTGTTAACAAGAAAATTTGTGTTGAGGCCTTTTTAGGCGTTTGCTAATTGAGTTGTTGTTTCTGCTGTTGTGCCAAGCAGGGCGTAGGGGGAGGGGCAGCGGTGCATTTGCAAAAATTTGCAGCACTTGAGTGTCACTTTGATCAAAGCCAAGGGAAACAGTGTGAGTGTGGGGGGGGGGGGATCGGTTACAGCCCTGTCAGGGCAGGGCAGAAAGTTAAACATGCACAAAGCGATGCGAGCGAGCGACTTGGAAAGTTTTTAACTGGCTGAAAGTAGGAAATGAATGCCAGTTGGAGGCTTATGCGGCATAACTCGTACATATTGCAAAATGTTGAGTTGGGAGTGGGGCAAATTGCTAACCATCATCGTCACGATGATGGCCAAGGGGCGGGGGGCGGGAGGGGGCATGGCAGGCAGCTTGACAGCGCGTAGCCAATGTAATGATGCCGCTTGGCTTCGTTTCGCACAGCCCCTTCCCGCTGCCCCCGCCCCCGCCCCGCCCCCCTTTGTCTCCTTCTATGGCATTGCTTGGCTTTTTTGCGCATGCATATTTTAGGAAATGAATTGCAAGCCTGGCAAGATAAAGCGCCAGCGTCTCACAGTCGTGTGGAGCTGCGAATCGATAACTGTCAAAAAATAAGCCGGCGAGCAACACGCAAGACAGCCAAGCAGCAGCAGATGGATCAGGGGTGGCCAGGGGGGTGGGGGTTGGTTGCGGCATCAGAAGTCGCGAGGCGGCACACAATTTAAATATTTATGGAGCTGCGCAAGAGGCGCCACAGCACACGGCATAACCAAAAAACCGTAACCGTAAACCCAACCGAAAAGCGAGTAACAGCAGCAGGAACTGGAAGCCGGCTGGGGAAATTGAGGGGCCGGCAGAGTGGGGAGAAGAAGGAGCAAAATTGGCAGCGCCAGAAAACGCATTTCCTGCACATGTCATGACATGAAGGCGTCGGCTAAAGTGCAACGCCAAAGGGGAGGCTAACGAATAACGGGGCAAAGGGGTGAAGTGGTGAAGTTTGCTAGAAGGCAGCAAATATGGGGAGGGGGAGCATCGCTGGAGAGAAAATGCAAAAGCAGAGTCTGCTTATTTTTGTATGCGAATAAGAAAACAGTTTCTAAAAACTGTTGCACAGTTTGATGAAGATTGTCATTTATTGCAGCCTGTCAAAGTGTAATAGATCGAGAGGCACAGCCCAAATAAACGTACCAATAAAAGTCGCTTAGAAGTTGAAGTTCTCGGTCAGAGCTACGATGAGATGAAGCTGTTATCAGCGAACTCGAAGTTGGCCAAGTTTACGGGTAACCTCAGGCGATGATGTCTACTCGATCGAGCCACGTTCGTCTGTCTCTGTGAAAGCGTCGATTGCAGAGACTAGAAAAGCAAACGCAGGATAAGAATTGAAATGTATGACAAGAGTATCCGACTAGTGTCTGCACTTGTTTTTGTTTTAATTTCCAAGCAATAAATCAAAAAGAAATTCCTAACTTTAAAAATTTCATTCATAACTGGGGAACACTTTATAAACTGTTTTTTGCAGCAGCCACTGCCAGTTGGTGACTTTTCTTGGCCTAGTGAACACATAGAAGGTAAACATCAGGCCCACCAGTAGGATAATATTTAGAAAGGCGTTCATCACGTGGAGCACCTTCAATGCCTGCTGCCTGTTGGGGGCCGTTTTAGTTGCCACTTCGGGCTCCTTTGCAGAGGTCAATAGTTCGACCATTCGGACTCGTCTAGGGAGACATCGGCACTCGCCGGACTTTTCTGGGCTGCCTTTCTGCTGCTCGTCTATCAGGGAATCCGACATTTCCGAGGAGTGCTATAAAGTTCAACATCGGAATCGGTTTCCAGTCCTGACACCTCCTCGGCCACATCCAAGACAGGAGTTTCGGTTATAGTCAAAGTTTCCTCACAAGGGCAACATGCGGTCTGCAGCTCGGAGATCGAAGGTTTACGATTTGTAACCTGTTTATTCCGTTTTGTCTCCAATTGGCCCAATTTTAACTTTCGCGGCTTTGTTATCTGTCCCACGATCTTGGCGTGTTTTATGCGGCCAAAGAGATAACAGCGTTTCTTCTCCTGTTCGTTGCCGGTCAGCACTAATGGGGGTATATCGGGGTACTCCGTGTCCATCTCCATGTCCCCTTCTATATTCACCGATGACACCATCTCTCAGTATATTGTGGAAACGGAGTTCTGTATCGGCTTCCAGTCTTGGCTTGCAGCTTTGGCTGTACCTGAAATTTTCTAAAAAGGTTATATAAAATAATTGTTTATTGTAGTTGATCGTAAAGGAAAATGTGAACGACAAGCTTTGCTTATGTCGAAATTTAGCTCACTATTGAGGTGTGTTTTTTCAAAGTGAAAACCAAGAGGAGAGCTTAGAACAGGACTGCTTTGTTTTTGGGAAGAAATGCAGAAATTGTAGATAAACAAAGATATCTACCCGAAAAGTGTTTATAATCTGAAAAATATGAATTCGCAATCGAACAGAAGCAAAATCCTAATCTTTCATCTCAATTAAAATACTAATTATAAATATTATTTTTAAATTGTGTGAAGGGAAGATAAAGAATCTTCTCCCCAAAAAAAAATATATATATATATATATAATAATTTAAATCCAGTGATATATGCAATATGACCACTAAAATATAAAAAAATGTAATTAATGTTATATATTTTTTCCTTAGTATTACACTTAAACAAAGAATGCTGTTCGAAATTAGTAAAAGCCATTAAGAACGATTTGCACGGCAAATATGAACATATAAGTAGAATAGCACATACATTGATTGAGTTTTCGCTCTCCTTTCACGCAATGTATTTCTGTCAATTTCCGTCTATAATTTTCCAATACCGCTTTATAATTGGTTTTCACTTATTGTGACAAACACACGAGTTGAGCGAAATTTAATAAAAGCAATTTACGCACGCATGCCAAGGCGAAACTTTTGTCCCATTGTCCGGGCTAATGAAGCGGGCCCGGACTCGGGCCCGGGCCCGCGCCCGGGGCGTGGCCTAAAAATGAAGTTGTTGATTGTTGTGGCTGTGGGGGTAATGGGGGAGTGGGTTCTTTGGCCGGTGCCAAAGCGATGTCAAAACGTCAGCAAATATTTTGTAGCTGTGTTGCGTAACATGGATCCGGGACAGGGCCCTCGACTTCCCATGCAGCCAAGTGTAAAAGTGGCTCAAACTCGCACCGTTCACGCAACTCGTAGCGCCCCCTCCCCCCACCCTACGCTGCAGCGTCCACTCGAGTGTGCAATTAGGTGAAAATAAATGGTTTAACAAACGCCTCGAAGTATGCAATCATTTAAATTTCACTTCATTTGTCCTTTTCACGATTTCAGTGCGCATTTGAGCCCCCACCCATGTCAACTCCTCTGGCCCTAGTTCCGCATTCCTAGACACCAAATTACAGAACCAAACAAAATTATTTTGATTTATATGCAAGGCGAGGACTTTCCATCGTCCTTCTGGCCGCACCTGCTGACAGCGTCTTCTTCTTGTTTTCTTTGCGTTCATTTTTTTTATGTTGCTTTTCTTCATTTTGCTTGTCGTCGACTGTCAATAGATTTGGCCCAACTAAATGCTTTGATTCGCCCTGGACACGCCCCCCTGCCGCCCCCCTCCGCCCCTGACAGCGCCGGCCCTTTGGCTGTCAACAAAGCGCGCCGAAAACGAATTTGAAATGCAAATTTAATTTGAGACACGACGTTGGCTTTCACCACTTGGCCCTGGCCCACGTCTTGAGCCTGGGTCCTCACATTAATTGCCCACATTCCTGTTGGCCCATTCAAGTCCTTTGCTGTGTGTCCTGGCGAGCGTTCGCGCGCGCGTTTTGCCTGTTAATTTTGCGCAAAATCAGCAACAACTTTGGTTTTCCATTCGGATTTTCCATTTCGATTTGTGCCGTGTGCATAAAATTTAACGCTGACTACCAGAGTAGCTGTTTGAGCGGGCTGGGGGTGGAGCGTGGGGCGTGGTGTGAGGGGCAGGTTGCTGAGTGTTTTCGGGGCCTGATTGAAATGTTGGCAACTATTGCGAAAACTACTCGCAAGTTTATTGGCAAATTGATGAAGTGCCCGTTGCATGCCCCGCCAAAGTCTGAAAACAATTTCTGGTCGAGCTGCCTACACTTGAGTTAGAACCTAACCGCCACGTTTACCACGATATTCCGCACATCAGCCCCCACAATCCCGACTTCATGCTTATGCGTTGCATGCCGCCTGCAATTTGGCGGCGCTGATATGCAAATTAAGTTGTTGCGCTAAACGACGTGCCGGGAAACAGGTTCTGGGTTGTTTCTGCTTCCCCACCACCACCTTCCCGGCCCAAGTAGTTGCCGTTACCCAACCCCAGCTCATTTGTATTACAATTCGTCACAAACATGGCCCATGTATGTGTGTGTGTGTGTGTGTGTGTGTGCTCGAGCATTCAAAAGTTTATGCGCTCTCGAAAATGCACTTAAATTTCATATGCGAGGTTTGTCAGAAAAAGAAGTCTGTCGGGAAAGCTGTGGCTCCGAGTCTAATGAAAAATTCAATATGTGATTGCCAGGAAAATTGGGAAATTTTATACGATACACTTTATGGGTTGGTGACTTCAAATATTTAATTATTAAATATTGAAATGTTAATGGTAAATTGAGTAATCGCATTCAATTACTATTTATTTATATAGGTATTGAATATAATATAAGATGTATATAATTATTATTTATTGAAAACATTGTTCAAGTAAAAGATAAATGAGTACTAGCAATATTCGAATTTTATAATCTGTAAGATTTACAGACTTGCCATTATATTGATATTGATAATATTTATAAAGTTTTGTTTTCTCCACCGCCGACCTGAAAATTCGATGTATTATTACTTTATTTATAAAATATAGAATTAATCTTTTCAATGCACTTTATAGAACAAATCAATGTGAATTAACAGTTGTTGCCATATTCTGTAATATATTTCTAATCCGTTCCAAACTGTACTTGTGTCGAAGTTGGTAAGACTTCTCTCACACGCCTCGCAAGTGGCATGATTTGTTGCATGTGGCTGTGCGATTCGTGGCAAGATTTATGGCGCAGGAAAGTCGCGCGCCTGCATAAATTGGCTCGTAATCTGAGCGTACAGAGAACTGAAAAGCGCACACTTCATTAGCTCAATAATTTCACAATAAATTATGCAAAACGATTGACAAAAAGGCACAGCTCAAAACGAATTGTTTTTCAGTTTTCCATTTGCTTATTTGCCCATTTTTCTTTTAGGCCAAAGAGCGTGCGGAAATGCCGCGAAATATTGCGACAGCCGCGCGCTAAAAGAGCGCTGTCAACGAGTCGTATACGTAATGCCAAAACGCACAATCACAAATCGAAATCAGAAATCACCGAAATAGCCAAATCAAAATCGAAATCGAAATTGCATAACACAAATGCCAATTTGCCGAAATCGAAATGCATAACCAAATTATGAGATGGCCAACTACAAAGCGTTTCGATATGTGGAAGGGATTGCCGGTCGAATCTATATTATTGGTGGCGGCGACCTTGTCAAATTATACGCTGAGCGGCGCTTAACGGCAACGGAAATGCGCATTATGAGATTTGGTTTTGACTCGCAGCCGGATCAGTCCGGAATTGAATGCTGAACGGGCTTATGGGCCTGGAAATGTTAGTTAAAAGCTGCATTCCCATTTTAATATATCATTTACCAGACGGAGAGGAACAGCGAGTGCGGAGGCGAGAGCGGTTGAAAAAGCTGGACAATTGCCGTGGAGCGTTTGCTCTGCATGTGGCTGCAATTTTAATTAAAATTTATTGATTTACAGCTGAATAAATGCGCATTCCAATTGCAGTTGCAACAGCAATTGCACTTGCATCAATGTCGTGCCGTTTGTCGTACGATTTTGGCCATTCATTCGAGCCGCCCCGCCCATTGTTTGCTCTGATACCTTTCGATTCCGGATTCAATTCTTGTAGCCCGTCCTTTGGCTCTGGAGCTCAATATTCGAGTCTGTTGTTTAGGGCCCTATAAAAATATTATGTTGCAAATGCCACGTTAGAGAATATAAATAAATTGGTATTTTTTATTAAATACCAAATCAATTCAATTAAAGATTATTTATAGAAGCATCTCTTTATAATTTCATTTGTAATAAATACCACAAGGGAATTTGCGTTTTTGGCTAAAATAATATTAGTTACATAATTTTTGCTTTTAATTTAAAATAAATGGTCGAATATTTAAGGTGAAATATTAAATTGAAAGCATATTTCATCAGGTGCTGCATTCGCCTCCCTGCAAACACACACATTTGCACCCTTTCTCATTATCTCACACCCACACACACACAGATAATTAAATAATGTTATTATAAATAAAGCTTTATAGATTTTGTTTACACACAAATTAGAAGTCGGCAAATAAATATATATTTTTTAATATTTATTTTGAAATTAATTTAACTAATCTAACAGTGGGTTGCCTTTTTTAAAGAGAGGGAAGTGCGGCCACTGTTTAAATTGGAATGTAAATATAATGCTTATGGTTTGTAAATAATTGAAAAAACAATATCTACATTTATATCAATATCATATGTATTTTTACTAAATTTCAACTGCGTATATTTATTTTAAATTATTTCAATTATGCATTCATCACAGATTTCCCTCAATCTGTCTTATTATATCCTCTCGTTTCCCGCTGCTCGGTTCTCAATCTCAGCTTTTGGTTTCAATAATGCATTTCCGCTTTTAATTAAAGTTTCAGTTGTGGAACATTTTTCAAAAAGTTGCTGCAAAAGTTACTTTTTGGGTTGTTGCTGTTTTGCTTGGCTGCGCCCTCCCCCACGCCCAATTTTTATACTCGTTCACGGAGTGTAAAGAGCATATTGGTTTGGTGCAATGTCCGTAGTAATAAATAATTTAATAACACATCCTTATATATTGGGGGCGGGTAATCCGAAAAAATCAATATATACCATTTTAGAGTTAATTTGGCAAACAGTTTTTTAATTACTTCCCAAGAATCGATACTCTGTAAAAAAATAATATTAATTAAGACAGTGTTTGACTGTTTTAAGCTGTTAAGAGTACTGTGCAAGAGTATTGCACTGTCGGAGATACCCGACTGCAACGTACTTTCTTGTTTTATCCTTGTTGTTGCATACCCCCAACCCCGCACGCTTCAATGTCATTACCAGGTGGAAGTTTTCAGCAGCTACTATTACTACTACACACACACACACACACACACACACCCCCGCTTAGCTAGCAGATGAACAATTGTAATTGCGGTTCATTTGACAGTTTTCATTTAGTTTCTGGGCTTGTTGCATTGTCTTCAGCTGACAGGAAGTCACCGCGCGGCGGCGGGGGCGGGGGGCGTGGTGATTGAGAAGTACAGCTGCTGCTGCTGCTGTTGCATTATTAACGGCAACAAAGTGTTAAGAAGTGCATTAAGCCGAATGTTAACTGCCCCGACCGAAGTCCAAAAAAGTTAAAACTGCGAAACTTGCGGCTGTAAATCAAGGCAAAAGCAACAAAAAGCGGAAACATTTCTGTTGCCTACCTGTAGGGGGGAGGGAAGGGGCTCACTTCTTAACATCTGGCGCTGATTTTTCAGGGCTGCGCTTGGGGAGAGATTCGCGGCTTAATTACAATAAAATATTTAAAGCGCCGACTCTTCCAGCCAGCTGTTTATGGGCCCAGAACATTGCTTTTTACGACCTGCCACACATGTCGAAACGTAATTTGATAGTTATGGCTTTAATAGCCCACCTCAGGGGTGCGTGGGCATGGCCCGCCCATTCCCACAATATGTAAGTGTGTGTGTGTGTGTGGCTGAAGAACCGCCGCCTTGTCAAACTTTCATCCAAGTCGCATGAATATTTAGTTGCGTAATGCGCCACGCCCCCCTCCCGCGACGCCCTCGCCATTCCACGTTCCCCTTTATTAACCAGCTCCTCGCCCAAAGCCGCTTTATCTTTAATTTGTGCGACAAGCCAAACAAAAACAAAAGCAAAACAAAAACAGAAGAAAAGAAAATGCTAATTTTATTGACACGCCCCTCCAAATATTCCGAGGGCGCACAATGCGGAAATTGAAGAAAGGTAAGCGGTTTGCGGGCACAACACCACGAGTGTAACGAGGGGGGGGGGGGGCTCGGTGTGGGGGGCGTTAAGTTACGGGAGCTGGCTGGCAAGTCATTAACACATTTGAAGCCCGGCGAATGTGTGTAGGGTATGCAGCAGCCACGCCCCACATCCTGTGTCTAATTAACACGTTTTGAATTGTGAATTTTGAAATGCGACAACAACAACAAAGACAACAACAGCCGGAATGGAACGCGCTGGCAAATGGGAGGGGGAAAATGGTTTGCAAAAAGGATTTAGTGTTAAGTAAAACAACTGGGAAATTCGCTAATCACTGTGGTGAACGCGAAATACTCTCACAGTGGCTGACAGTATCAGTTGTTAAATAGAGTTAACTAAAATTATATAAACTATAAATTGTAATCTTATTACCACTTATTTTATTCCTATTATTTCTTAAAATTTGCACATTTAAAAAAATTAGGTAGTTTAAAAAGGGTATAAGGGTATAAGCAAATGTAAATGTAAAGGGCAGATGAAAGCATCTATATTTTAAACTATATATTGATATTCTTGATCAGCATAAGCACCCGATTTAGACAGGTTCGTGTTTACACTTAAGGACTTGAGTTTAAGACAGATTTGTACTATAAGTTCCTGTACATCTTAAGCGCATTAATTGTATAAAAAATAAAGTGTTAAGATTTTTGGATACGTCCAAATTTAAAAGTAAATGGAGGTTGAAAACATGTATGAGACCATAAAGAATATATTTAATTCCTTATCAGCATTAGCAGCCAACACGATTTAGCCATGTTTCTCTTTCTTACACTCGGAGAATTAGTGCTACAGACTTGTGTTTTAGCCATATTTGTACTAAAAGTTATTTTTGATCTTTCGCAGATTAATAATATATATAAAATTGTAGACAGCTTTCCTTGTTTTTATCAGATCGATAAAAATCGACTTTAACCTGGGTTTTTTCTACCATATTTATTGAATTCCGTACGCATATCAAATAATAAATAACTTCGTAAATAGTTAGAATATTTAAAGTTTGGGGTATTCCAGCTACTTTCCTACATGTAACGGTTATTTGGAATTTCGTGTGCCTGGCCGCAGTTAAAGCAGTCCGGAATGTGTCGGATAGATACTTTTTTTACAGCTTTCGCATCATCAAAGTTCAAAGTGCCTGTCGTTATATTTGACTCACGCCTTTCCTCGGCCTTTTTATTTAAATCGAAAAAAGTTTGTTTCCTCTCCGTGGCCTGGCTTTTAGCTGCCGTGTATTTTATGACTAGTTGTAATGCCAAGTGTCGGAAACTGAGGAGCAGTGAAAGTATCTCAGACTACGAAATGGCCGAAGTCATGAGTTTGCCAGTTGTGACAGGCTAACTGTGAAAGGGCGTGCAAAGCAAAGCAGGCACAAACACAACGCAACTACAGTGAAAATACCTCAAAATATAACATTTTCATTTCCAATGAATTCTGAAATTGAAATGCATTTAAGTGACATTGCCGATGTTTACTAAAGAAATAAATTTAAAAAGCTAGTTCAAGCGGAAATTCAAAAGAAGAGAAATTTTCATAATAATTTCGCATTGAATTATTTTCATTGGGGATGCTTTCTAGGAAAATTTTTAAAATAAAGACTCTCGTTCGACTTAAGTATGATTGTGTTGGCTTTGAAATTGTCAGAACTTATTTAGATACATGAAAATGAAACTTATTTGAAGTCGTGTATATGACATTTGAAAATATACGTTATTTATATGTTTAGTCTTTGGCGTCTGTATTTTTTTTATTTTTATATTTCCAAAAAAAATGTAATAAATTTTACATTATTGACGTTGTTTAGTGTTAAAAATTATATAAGCTGATATCGCAATTATTGACCTTATATTACATGTTGCTTTTTATTATAAATGGAGCTAAGTTTTTCAATTTCCGAAAGCCTTATTCAGAAGACAATATTATTTTTATTCCAAAATTGGAAAATCAGAGCGCACTTTTGTCGTTGTAAAGCTAAATAAAATTCGCTATCAGGAGGCTTTACTGTACTTCGCACACATAAACACAAACACACCCACACCACACAACATGCTCCCTGTTTTTATGACAACTCAATTTCGAAATATACTTTAGTTGTCAGCAGCAAACGTCGTAGTCCCCCACCCCCACCCCTCGCAGTCGCTCCACACACCTCAGCTATCCGGCACCTAGAGCAATCCATGACCTGATCTATAACCGGGCCAAGTTGTTGTTGAAGCACACAAAACGCATAAATTTATGTCACAGACTCGACAAAAACGCAAAAAAAACCAATTTTTTGAACTTTTTAACAACTTTTGTGAATGTGCAGTTGTATCTGTAGCTGTGGCAAACGTAGCTGTATCCGGCCCTGTGTATTTGTATCTTTATGCGGGATGTGGCCAATGCAAATGTTTTTTACGAGCATATTCTAAGGGTCTGGGAGATTGGCGGGGCTTGTTGGATGAAAACACATGTTTCCGACTGCTGCTTCTGATGAGTTAACCCTTTTGGGCTCGGCTCCCGGCTTGGTCTTGGCCACTTTTGCTGATTGCGCTCGTCTTGAGCCGAGGTGCAAAGCGAATCCCGCTTAAAAGCCGTGCTAAGGTGGTGCGCCACAATTTCGGCAACAGCATTTTAGTTAAGTGGCAATTGCAGTAAGTGCGGGCGGGTTAAAACCCACGGCGCACAGCTGGGCCCAACTGTTGCGCGTTTGTTGACGGCGATTGATGGCTGGCAACATGTTGCTAAGGGAGAGCGGAACGAAATGGCAATGAAACAAGCGCGCTCTTAAATTGCAAAGCTAGGCAACATTTCAGATGGACGAACGGTAAACGAGCGCACGAGCAGGTTTCGTTTTGTTGCTTGACCCACAAAATGGCATCAAGCCAAAAAGATGGCAACATTAAATGTTGCGAGCAAGATAGTTTCTAGACTTTCAGATATTAGAATTTCAATGACTACTGTATTGTATTATAAGAGTTGTATTGAGGAATATATATGATTATTTTCCATCCAGCACTAACCTCGCTCAACATCTCAATAGGCTGGCAACATTTAAGAGCTGTCAACAATGTTGCAAACGCTCTCTTTACTCAAATATTGCGCAGGCGTCTGGCCAGAAGCGACAGCTCGCGAGCGCACTTCGTGTTGCCTTCGTCCCGAGCCGAAGTGAGTTCGTGTCGTTCGTCCGCGCGTTGACTTCGTTTTTAAAGCTATAACAAAACTCAAATTGTGTTAGTTGGTAAGAAGCATTCGGCGACAACGGGCGACGAAGCGGTTCCAATAGCCGAAGTTCAAGCACAAATCGTGTCTCGCAAGCGCGCGTGTTGCAAAGTGTCGTCTCCGCTTGTGTTTAGAGCTAATGAAAAGCCGTTGCCTACTTGCAGGCGGTGCCTGCCTGGCGGTTAGCGCGTTGCTCATGTGCGTTGTAATTATGCAAATTGCTTTTGCCTGAGTGTCTGCTGCAATCAGCAGCAGAAGAAGCAGCCGCAGCAGCAGCAGCAGCTCAGTGACAAATGGACAGAGGCTTGTGTGCGGCGGCAGCTGCAATGTGGCACTCAAGTGCAACTGTTGCCAGAAAACTGGCCGACCTTGTCGACATGCCGCATGCATATTCATGCCGGCCAATCCGCTAGCACTCCCCTCCCACCCGCAAACAGAAGCGACAGCAACAACAGAAAGTGGGCCAACTGCAGCGGCAACAACAGCACATTTTTAGCTCAATTTAAGGCTAAAGTTGTGCTCCACTTTTACCTGGGCGCTGTGCCAGGACACGCTGCCGCGCTGGCTCATCTGTCAAATCCTTATAATTTCTTCTGAATTTCTTTCTTTTTATTGTTACTTTTTCCGTGTTTCCTCTTTGTTGTCCAACTTGTTGTCCTTGGCAGCAACAGCAGCAGCCGCAACAGCAGCAGCAGCAGCAACAGTGGCCAGCACATAAAACTCAAATAAATTCATTTTTTATTATTCGCTTGTGACAGCAGAATTTCGTCTGTCTCATGACACATTATGTGGCCAGAGCATTGCGCTTCTTATGGCCTTTTGTATTCCTGCGGCCAACTGCTGCAACCTTTGACCTACTCGCAATTCTTTCGTTTTATAGTGCAGGCTTTTTGGCGCGCCGGCCTTAGAAATAATTGTGGATCTTAGTTTATGCAAATACAATTTTTGCGTAAAATTGGATTTTGTAAAAATTCAATTTCAAAGTTTCAGTGCTGAAAACATTTAACGTTCCCTATCTGCTCCTGTGATGTTAAAAAAAATTGGATAAATTGATATTTGCTGTCATTTTTACAAATTTGAAATTTTCAAAAAAAAAAGAAAATAAATAAAAATATAAACTATAATAACATTAAAATATCTATTTCATCTTGGTATTTATTAGCTCTAAAGTTTTCATAATTTCATAATTGGTCGTTGATGAATGCAAAATATTTTTTAAAAGAGATGTCAGAACTAATTTTAATTTCGTATATAAACGTTTAAGTGAAAGAGTTTATTTTTGGTACAGATTTTCCAAGTTTGTGTATTTTGAATGCACTCAAAAATATTAAATTGAAGAAATATGGATTGTAAAAGCATTAAGGGAGAATTTTCCCAATATGAAAAGAGTTTTTACTAAATACTAGGAGAGCGCCTTAAAGTAGCAAAAAGGGAATTGGCTGGAACATAGCCGCAATTGCTGAGATTTATTTGAGTTATTGTCCAAATGGTGCTCAATTAAAATTTGATGGATATAATAGGACAGAAAAGGGCCATGAGTTACATTGCGACTAAATTGCGAGTCAAATGGTCTATTTTTTGTTTGGCCCATTGAAGTTCAAAAAGCCGTTCTAATTGCTTAGCCAAAAGGTTTGGCTTACTGGGCTTTCAGCCATTGGCTAATAAGTACACAGCACGCAAACAGTTTTACAGCTAGCCGAGCTCATAGGCAACAGCTAAGAGGTGAGAGGGCGTGAGGGCGTGAGGCCAGGAGACGTATTCGGGGTACAAGCCTGTAAACATGAATAAGACATTAGGCAGCAGTTAACATGTGTAGGAGTCAGAGTCTTGCGTCCATTTGCAGGCGAACAAGATTGCACACACACACACACCGGTGCGTGTACGTGTGTGCAGACACAAATAATGATTATTAACAAAATATGTTAATTTAATGTCTAGGCGTATCTCAAATTATATATCACTATATGGCCTGTGTCGGTCTGTACAGCTTAGAGCTCAAATTGAAATATCCCAGGCTTTAAATATTCATTGTGGGGTCGTTGCTAAGTGGAGAGGGCGAGGAAAAGGGTATTGCATACCCTGGTCCGTCACATTTTAATCAATTTAATTGAAACACTCAGGCAAAGCTGCTCAAAACTTTTCAATCTAAAATAAAAGTCTTTGAATAAGTAAAAATTCAAATTCAAACAAACGATGCAGTAAATATATAAGAAAATTAAATAAAAGTGAATTTTAAGAAAAAGGAGAAAGAAAATGACATACGACAACGAAACATTGTGCTGCTCGCGGCAGAAAATTGCATTTGCGTTTTAAACATTAAAATGCCATTTGCCAGTGCTTGTCGAACTGTGCCCAAGTCGGATTAATAAAGAGCGTAAATAGCGAATTGAAAAAGTGCGCGCACAGCTGCAACTTTGCACCAGCCAATAACAACAGCAACAAAAACAAACTGCGAACAATCAAACCACAGAACAACAACAACCAATTGTAATAAAGCAAAAATAACTGAAGAAGTAAAAGCAGCAACAACAAAGAGCAAACATGACAACCATAAAGCTGCTCATTATCGGTAAGTTTTATCTCACAATTAAACAGCAGCAGCATCAGCATCAGCAGCAGCAGCAGCAGCAACATCAGCACCAGCATCAACAGCAGCCGCTGGAATTACATTAAAAACAAAAGCAGCTGCTGCGGCTTCTGCAATGTGTGTGGCAGCAATGTTTGAACACCCTGTTCACAAAGTGAACAAAAGCATATTGGTTTCGTTTATACACATAGAAAAAAACCCAAAAATACTTTGCAATTAAATTCTTGACATGTAATGTTAAAATCTGCCCTAGGGAGAAGTTTCGTAACCTGAGAACAAATTTCATGCCTAAAGAATGTTTTTTATAACACCAAAATCCATAAATATAAAAGTATTTAATATAAGAAACATTTTATTTTCGTTAAGCACATTTTAAGTTCAAATAGAGTACGACAATTCTTCTTATTCATTTTGCACACAAATATTTGTTAATGAATTTGAAAAACACACTTAAAAAGTTGAACTGATTTGTTTGAATACGATTTTAAATATCATATGAATTGTTTCTGTTTTATTTTTCCTTGAATTCCGTTTATTTTCACACGTCACAAAATATGCATTTCAACTTCGAGATATAATTTATACTGCATTATCAACAAAGGAATTTTTCTGTGTTTCCTTTGAGAGAATAATAAAATATGGGCGAATAAATGGCGAACATTTATATACCCCACAGGCAGAGTCTGCAGAGTCACTTTGACAACGAGATAGGCAGCCATACTACTGATTACCTCCATTAAAGATGTTGCTAAAATATAATAGCCACGCCCATTGCCGCCTCTCACAAAACATAAAAAGCTGCAATTTCCTATCACGGATTAAAAGTAACTGGCTTTGAGTTACAGTTTTCAGCTTCACCTATTTTTTTAGCTTTTATTTTATTGAAAACAGAGTATTGCGCAGTCGGTTGCATTCGACCGCAATGTTTCAACGTTGTTTCTTTAACGGTATTTGGTTTTTTTTTTGCTGTCTGACACAACAAGTTTTGCCGCGAGCTCACTTTGTTGTATTTCAAACACGCACAAGCATTTTAATTTTATAATATGCGTTTACCGAGGAGGCTGCTAAATACACCCATCGAGCGTTGCTCTGATATTCAGAATTCTAAGTACTACACACATATTGAGTCATTTACACTAGCTAACAAATTGAGCCGATAGCTAGCTGTAAAAAGCTTTTGCAACATAACTAGCAGAATTTCAGAATTTGCATACAAACGAAGTTATTTATGGCAATAGCAAACTAGCTAAAATTGAAATTGTGGATTCATAAAAATAAGTAATTGCCTAATTTATTTATTTATTTTCTAATATGCGGTTAGCTTAAAGTTAAAATCTAACTAGCCTAAAATTTAGAAATCTTCTTTGATATCTAAGAATTACTTATTAAAAGAACCCAATCGCAATAAATGGCATTTTAAAATTAACTGATATCTTAATCATATTTTATTAAATTAATATTTTAATAGAGTTTTAATTGTACAGTTATTTTAAGTGCCTTCTGGTGTTATTCTAAGCTAACGGTACTATCCACTCTGGTTCAGCAAGCAATTACAAATTGTAATTAGTTTTGTTTTTATGCAAAGAAACTAAAGTCCACATTTTATGTGCTTTTGCTCTAGTTCACATATTTGAATATAAACTTAATTGATTAACATGGGCGGGATGACCGCTCAGGATTTGACAATTAAAACTTTTAAGTGCACAGTAACTACATAATACATAAATTAATTAAAGGACAAAGAATTAAAAATTTATATATAATTTGCTAAGACTTATTCTTAAATCTCATAATTTTAGACTGAGAATAAGGCTCAAATATTTTAAATACAGTTCTTGTCAATTTATAAGTACTATATATATAAATATACAATATACCTATCAAGTATTCTTTATCCATAATCAAATTTATTTAGTTAATATATAATGTAATTTTTCTTGCTTGTTTTTCCAACATTTATGTCAAACACACTCTCAAACACGCCTTAGAAGGGGCGTGTTCTCAATGTGTTTTCTGGCTTTTATTTAAGTTCAGCGATTATAAAGTTTAAACATCTGCGAGTGCTTAAAGCTTTTGTTACTGTACAGATTGCACTTGACTCTGTGTGCACATTTTTTCCAGCTCCTTGCCTTGGGTTTTCATTTTATGCGCGCTTTGGGAAATTTCACAATGCCACGGAGTCGTGGTAATGGGGGCAAAGGGGGGTTGGGCGGGGCACGCGAACGTTGCTAAACCCTGTTTCGCCCCGTCGGCTTATGCGTGTGTTGGCTGCGTCCGGGCATGACCATAAACAAGACATGTCGTCCACTCGACAACGATGCCACTCATCATCACGGCCCCCCCGCCCCACCCCACTCCACTTTCACTGGCCATCTCCATTTCCATTGGCATTGCCGTCGTCTTGAGCTACAGCGTGGCCAAAACTCGACGCCGCAAAATTTGTTAACAATTCATTTCCGCGCTTTGGGCTTCATAAATTGCTTTTATTAGCAGGCACAACAACACGAGCAACACCAACAACAACGACAACAAAGCTGGAATATAAACCAACTTTTCCTTTTTTTTTTTTGGTAATAATACACTTGAACTTTTGCATAGCAAATAAAAAGCGTTAAAATGCGTGCGGTAGCAGGCAGAGAGGGGGAAAAGAGCGAGTGCTTTGGGCGGCGACAAGGCCACAATGAGTGGGAAAAGGGGGCGTTGAGCTGTCTGAAAATCAAATTAAAAGAGACGCCAGTTGGTGGCGCCCTTTGCCCTCGAGGCAGTGACAAGTTGTGAAGTGGGCACGTGAACCAGGACCACGAGCTGGACGTGAATGTGGACGCGGACATGGACTGGACTGGACTGTGCAAGTTGTTGACAGGCACGCAGGCAATAAAATTCAATATTTCATTAAAACGCATGTTACGCATACGCAGCGTGCGCCGCGTCGCGTCGTCTGCCGCCCTCCGCCACCGCCCACTCCGAAAACGTAACGCAAACCGCAACTGCGTGTTGTTGCTTTTATCACACGCAGCGTCAACCGGCCAACGCTCAAATCCGATTTCGTGTTATTAGCGCCCTGTGCGCCCCAACACACCCACACACACACACCCACACACACACATGCGACACGGCCCTGACCAAATGCGGAGTTGGTTAGCAGCTGTAGTCCTGCCGCTGCCGCCAGAGTTGTCCTTCTCATCGAAATTGAGTCGTTTGTCGTTCGTTGTTTGGGTGCCCGGCGGGTTGATAGGCTGGTAAATGGGCTTATGGGTTGGCGGGTTAGGCGGCTGCGACGCTGACAGATTATTTGCCTTATTATTCATAAGGACTTGGTCGACTGGGGTCGCCAGCCAGTGGCAGTTATTCATTACATTCACCGCTCCAACGGTTTGAAAAAAGGCATGTCGAGTGCCTTAACAGGTTTGCGACAGGGTTAAGTTAGTTAAATGTACACGTTCATAACTCAATTAGAGCGAATATTGCCGTAAGCTAAAATCAGATGAAAACATGGCTAAAACCATACAGACTTGTAAATGTGTTTATGAATATCAAATGATATAAATGGATATGACATAAAAAAAAATAACAAAATGTGATATGTCATATTCACATCGCTCTGTTTAAAGGAAATGAACAGAGCTTTAAAATTGTTTTAAACTTGTTCCGCAAAATCCATTTTTGTTAGTCAAATGTAAAATGTAACTTCAAAAGTGGTTTAGAAGCATAATTAAGAAAATATGGAATATTTCTTTGAAGTTTTGCATATTATCGATTCAAATCTAGCGTTTCAAAGCTGCTTTAAAACTAAATTTGAAATGTGTGCGAGGTGGTTTTAAATTGGATTGGTGGTGGTTACAAGCAGACTTATCCCTGGCTTAAAGCTTTGCCAAAATTGGTTCAAAACTGATTTAAAAAAGCCTTAAAGGTCATAAAAACTTATTTAGAGGTGGTTTTAACCTGATTAAAAACAAATGGTCATAAAACCTTGCTTAGAGGTGGTTTCAAACTGATTAAAAACTGGTTTAAAATTGGTTTTAAAATGGTTCGGCATCAAATGTAAACAAATATTCAGATAAGTAGAAAACATGTAAAAATTTATAAACAAAAAGATTTCAGCAAATCTTTTATTTATTACTGTAAATACCCATTCTATGGTGATTAAATATTACTGAAAAGCCACCAGCATCACTTTTTACGAGCTGTAAATAGCATTTAGTACCGCTCGTCAGATTAGGCCGTTATCCATTTGAGTTTTTCTTATATTGCGATTGAATTTCATTACCTGAAATGGTTTTTATAGGGCACTTGAATAGTCACGAAACACTTGACTCTGTGTGTAGTGTAGCTGCTCATTTGGATTTATTAATTGCGCTCCGGCATTGTGCGTAGCGAGTAAATTAATTAGCAAATACTTGCCTTAATAATCATTTTAATGGAATTTGTAATTTAATGCGCCTAACGAGAGTTTTATGTGTGATTACGGCAACTCCCAACAACAGCTCCACCCCCCCTTGGCGCGCCCGCCCATTTTGGAATCGGTTTGCGACTCCACGACTTCGCTATTGATTTTCTCTGTCTGCAAGTCAACGGAGCCACAACCAAAGCCACCGGCAGCAGCAACAGCAGCAGCAGCAACAGCAGCAGCAACAGAAACAGAAGCAGAAACCGAACCAAAAACCAGAACCAGAACCAAAAGCAAACCACAATTTATTTAAGCGGCTTTAAATATTTCAACATGCCAAGTTGCCAAGTGAGCCGATGACGAGGTTTCAAGCCATCGATGGGGGTTTGCGTTGAGCCATGGGGGGCGACGCGTTTTGTTGGGGTTTCGATTCTCGACTCTCGGCACTCGGTTCTCAGTTTCGGTCAGTTGGGTCACTCAACTTTCGCCCAGGCGGGACAGTCAATCACTTAATAAAACTTTTATGGCATGCCATTAATTGATGGCGCTAAATTCTCAGTGCAATAAAACACAAAAGCAATTCAAGTGCCCTGGAGGTGGGGATGGGGCATATAATTGGAATAATTTTGCTGCGTGCGGCGAGTTTTCGGTTTATTTTTTGTTTTTACGATTTCTGTGTGATATGCTAAATAGCCAGAAAAGTTGGCCATAAATTTTAAAGCTTTCAATTATCGGGGCGATAAGTTGAGTGTTGCACAAATCCTGAAACCGAATCTCCAATCTTTTATTGAGAAATACACACGCTTACGCGCACACCCACACACACACACACATACGTGCACAGTGAAAAGTTTTCACAGCTCAAGCACAGAAATATTTTCCGGTAAGTTGCACAACCAAAAAAGCAACTCGTGGTGTGCGTGTGTGCGTGTGTGCAGCTTAGTAGCTGCAAACTAAACACACGTAAAATTTGCTTTAAATTAAATGCATAAATTTTGCAAAAGCAACAAACGCAACGAATCGAAACGGAATCATGTGATATGAGTCGTAGCAGCCGGATGAATGCAAGTGTTTTAAAGACTTGGCATATATATATATATATCTTTTATATATAAGCAAGAATTTATGTATATATAAGGAACAGCAAGTGTGCGTGTGTTATCTTTTAATTAAACATGAATGTGAGTTTCCTGCCAAGTGATTTTTGGGGGCAACAACAACAACAACATGTTGTGTGTGTCTTAACATCTTTAAAATGCAGACCAAAATCGAGTGGAAATTTCTAAATAGGCAACCTGACCGAATGTACTATATTAAATTACATTTAAATAATTGTTCATTTATAATGTTATTGAAATGCATGCTTAATTAATATCAATATCAATCGAAAATTGAGAGTAATTATCCATATAGTAGTTAGAGCCCAGATATATTACTTATTTATTGTTTTGAATTAATAATTTGGGTTTTATTGGGTTAATATTTTTAGCATACAACAAACGCATCAAGCTGATTGTACTTTATCAATTTTATAAATATAATAGCGACTGCCTGCATTTATTAAATTTTATTTCATTTGACTTTTATTTTAAATTATATAAATATATTTATTACAGTTTTTTTCATTTCTCATATAACATAAAACAAAATAAATAATTATTAGAAAATATATAGTAATAACTTTTGAAGCAAACTCTATTCAAGAGATGAAACAAGAACTGCAGACATAATGTTCTTTATGCAACCAACTCAAGGCCAGCAAACATCGGTTTTTAAACCTTAGTCACATCTTCTATATGCTTGGCAAACAGTGTACACAATGCACAGTCTAGCATAGTTTTGGCTCTTTGGTAAACCAACTGCATCATTCGTTCACCCACAAGTACTCCTCATCTAATCCTTCACATCAAGGCTCTTCGAGCTCGAGCCTCTGCACAGGTGATGCTTGTGCGAAAGTTTTTCTGTTACTTGGTTTTAAGCGTTGCCCTCTCTTAAATCAAATAGCAGACGTCGTCGCATGTGACATTCATACCAAGCCAGCTTAACTACCCATCTCCATAGCAGCCAGCTATAACGGCCGCCCCATTTCCAGCTGCTGGCTGTTGGCTGACACATGACATGGCTGGAAAAATATGAAAGTTGCTCCAAAATTTATAAGATTGCCACAATGCCTGCTCCTGACAACAACAACATCAGCAGCAGAAGCAGTAGCATCAGCCGGAGCCAGCTTCGGTTTCATTTTCAGTTTTAGTTTCAGAATTTAGTTAAACTTTTAGCTTCAGTTGCACACACAGAGCACGTCGTCCATTTTTGGGGCAATAAAAACGTGGCTGGGCCGACAAAGGCTAAGACAAAAAAAAAGAAAATATTAAGAAAACAAACATCATACGCATATTTAATTGAAGTTGAACCTGCGCGAGGCAGCAAAGCGAAAAATCCTAAGATAACAATAACTAACAATGTTCAAAGTAATTGGATTGCAAACACAACCTAGATGATACCCTGTAAAATAGTTGCGGGCATAATATATAACACATACAAAGTAAACTTTAATAGTATTTTGATAATAAAATGAGAAATGAATAATAAAAGTTTTGGTGGCATTCCGTACATTGCCCCTTATTCGGTTGAATATTATTGTATCGGGATAATTTTTTTTGCCACTATAAAGTCTCTAATACGTCTGATATCAGAATATTTGAAAAAGGTTTTTAAGATGTGTCTATTGTGTGCAAAAATGGTGTTGATATGGTGATATTCGAATCCTAATAAAATAACATATATACAATTAAAATGAAATTGGAAAATTAAATATAGAATAGAAAACTTACATATGATACCATGCAGTCTTGGCTCTATAAAAAACATGGCAGATAATAAATAATAATTCTAAAAATAATAATGGAAATAAAAATAGATTGTAATTATTTTTTGGCAGTTTAAAAAGTTTCTATAAAAATTAAAAAATGGAGAAAAAGTTTTTGTTTCACCATTTCTATTCTACAATTTAAAATTCCCTTTGTGTCGTACTGGGTATAGCTGCAATGGGAACAAGAACATTTAACGCAGACGCGCGCGAGCAAACTTACAGCTTGTCGGCCCACAGAGGGAACGACAGAAGGAAAAAATGTGCTGAGAAAACAAATCAAAATGAGAATAAGCAAAAGGCGAAGCCAAAAACCGCACACAATCACACAGAAAATGTCCTTTGGGTGCAAAATCGATTAGAGGCATTGAAAACGAGCCAAACGGAAGTCAATCAGCAGGCAAGCAGGGCAAGGCGAGCCGGGCCAGGCGAAGATAAAACGAGATGAGAAGCTGTCTCACCTGACGCTGACATGGGAATTAGTATTTTGGAGTGCTTGGATTGCTTACGAATAACGAGGCGGGCGAGCTTCTTGATGCGGCGGCGTCTTCATCCTGCCATATCCTTGTGAGTGCTGCCTAATAAGCCGTCTAAGGCGTTGGCATCGTTGATGCCGCATATCGTCAATTTGCGCCCACTGTGCGTCGCATTAATGCCAACGAATGTGTTTCGCATTAGCAAAGGAATTTCACCAGTGTTTCACTGTTTGCTCTTGGGAGGCAGTGGGCGGCTGCGGGGGTGGGCGTGTCGACTGTAATTGCACGCCAATGTACGCACGTAACTGCATATTTACATATCACTCGTCGAGCGCTGACAGCGAACAGCAGCGGCGGGGCTGCGGGTGGGGGAAGCGTCAGCTTGGGGAAAAAGTGAATTAAAATAAATTAAAGCATGCTTTCAGGCGCGCCATGTAAGTAATGCAGCGCCATTTTTCTCACAGCGTCACATCGCGGCGCACGCAAACGCAATCGCAACGCGTGGCTGCCACAAAACTGGGCGTGGCCGCGCCTCACACTGATTGATATGTCTGTCGGCATAGTCCTCGACTCCCAGGATCTTATCTGCTCCACTGCCAGAGTTGCCCCGCAGGTGTTGAATCATTTACAAGCAGCGTGCGCTCGCTCTCGCTCCCGCTCTCTCCCTCTCTCTCGCTCTTGTCTCATCGTTTGTCGACGACGTCCTTATTGTCGGCTGCGCTGATTGCGCCGAGTGGCACTGTGAATAACAACAACAACAGGCGGCGCAACAGCAACAGCAGTTCCTACAAGCAACTGCCACTCTGTTTATAATAGCTGCTTGTGGCATTACACGCAGCACTCTGTATGCCGCATGCCACATGCCACATGCCGCACGTCGCACAGTGTCCAGAACACTCTGCTCCATGCCATATCAATTAAATTAGATCCGTCTGTCAGCCTGTCAGCCGTTTTACACTTCTCCCTCAACTTACAAACATCAGACTCAAGGTCAATTCGAGCTAATTTTGGGAATATAGTCTAAACAAGCGATTGGATTGGTTTGTTTGATCTGGCGTATTTGTACGTATTACCAGGAAAATCAAATTGCCAGTAATAATAAAAAATTGAAATTCAGATTCTCTTGCTTGGGAATTCCGTTTTAATTTTCTTTGGCAACCATGCCAATTTCTACAAAAACCAATAGGAAATCACACACAGTGAAAAATCAAGTAATTTTGTGCACAAATCAAGTTTAAACATTGCCAACATTCTGCCAGAAGCCAATTTTCAGTATATTATAAAAAAATCTTTTTTATTTCCCAATTCCTGAAATGAATTAAATACGGCAGCTTTTATTTTCCGACAATTTTTACAAGCATAACCGAAAAGCGTTGACCCTTAAAATTCCAGGACTATTTTTGAATCGGAAAACATTAAAGATAAAATTTATAGCTTAAAACTTTTAAACATTTCAATATATAACAAACAAGCTCTAGGTTTTCCAAATGAAAATCGCTTTGTGTTTGGCCAAACTACAAAATTATCTGATCTACGTAGATAATTCCACAGTTAATAACTTAATATTATATATTCTCACTTGCTTTCATTTTGAAATGTAATCGATAAACGAGTTTTTATTAAAAACTTTGCCATTTGAAAAAATATTTGATTACGTTTATTATTCATAGACATAAAACAAATGCCATAATTACTATAATGCGATAGAAATTATTTTTCCATTTATACTTATTAAATAGTTGGAGCTTAATGCAAGTATAAAGGATTTTATGCAAAGACAGCTTAAATGAATTATTCAAAAGGGAATTTTTATGTTTGTGTGGTTTTTTGCTGCTGCACCGCATTAAAAAATGGGAAAAAACCAGCAAAAGTTAAAGTTAACGTCCCGAAGTAGAGTACCGAAAGTGAAATACCCTTAACGCCATTTTGCAAAAGTGCGATATAATGCATTTTGTATCAACTATATTGCACTTTTGCAATTTTATATTTTTCTGATTGTATTCGAGAACCAAAGTGTAAGCTTGGTTGAGATATCTTGAAGAAAAATCATCTTTTCATCAAAGAAGTCAATTTTTTAATGAGAAGTTTAGAAGTCTGAAGTCAGTAAGTTTGCTTGAAAATTGTGGAAATTGTTGTTCTTGAAGAACAAAAAGGAGTTTACTCATTCTTTGACTGATCGTGACAGCTATATGTTTTCGATCCGTCCAACTTAGGGAAATGTTTCACCTGCAACAATCATACGAATTTATGCCAAGTTCCATCAAGATAGCTTCAGAACTGAGCGACCTGTGAGCTTAATAAGAGCCAAGCAGACACACACAAACATGGTTATATATGTATATGTGTGTATGTGCCCTCAGCCAGGGTATACTAATTTATTTGAATATTCGCAAATTTGTCTTTGCTGCTGATGCTATTAAAGGTGCAGCAAATGCTGACCGAGCTCTGCCTTGGTTACCTTTGTCCGGTTTTGCTGCTGGACAAGCTATAGAAAGTGTCTGTGGTCCCCCTACTTCTCACCCTCCCCCACCCCCTCACCCAACCCTTCCATGCACCGCATTTAAGCCGCTGTTGAGGAATGTCATATGCGCTTGGCACACATAGAAACGTATGTGTGTGTGTGTGTGTGTGTGTGCAGCACTTGGCATTCTCTTAGCTTGTCAGTTTGTTCCAGCTGCTTGTTAATCCGCTCATAGAAAATAATTCACATACGCCCCGTGTGCCCCGCCGCAGTGCAACGGACGAGCGCTTTGTCAAACTAGGTGAGTTTTGTTGTTAGTTGTTGTTGGTTCTTGGCTGTTGTGCTCTGCTGTTGTTATTCTCTTGCATTGTTGTTTTGTTTTATTAACCCAATAACTAAGCATCCCGCGGCTGCAACGCTTGCTGCAGCTGCAGCTGGAACTGCAACTGCAGCTGCTGCCAGCCACCGCCTTCAAGTCAAAATGCCAGCAATGCGGGTCGCCTGTCGCTTCTCTTTGCTTTCGTCCGCCCCACTTGGCACTGACAACAACAGGCCCACCCACAGCCACTTATCTAACACCTTTGACTTCATTGCAGCAGCAGCGGCGGCTGGCTTATCTGTCATGGTTACCAGTCGGGATTTTAATTAGCGCCCAGCGCGCTCAGCGCAGCTCACTCATGTCCAGCACACTCGCTCCCCTTCTTCGCCAGCCCCTACCGCCCCTCCCGGCACTCTCTAGCACGTCCTTTGCATGGCATTTGCCTGCTCATTCGTTTGTTAAAACGTTGCCAGCTTTTTGCGAGCTGCTTTTTCGGTTGTCCTGGCAACGACGTTGACACGCGCTTGTCGCTCATTATCCTTTATGAATTTTTCATAACTGCAACAGCAGCGGCAGCAGCGGCGGCAATTGAAATTTTGACCTTTTTTTCCAGCTAGGGTGCCTGCAAGGAGTAGGGGGCTTTACTATAATTTCTTAAGCGCGTGACTGGCAAGCTAATGCCGCAAAGTAAAGTTGCCTGCAAATTAGATTTAACTTCGGTCTAAGAAACTCCATTGAAGCTTAACCCGTGCTTAACCTTCTCACTTGCAAGATGCCTGCAGCTCGCTTTCCTTTTATTATTTTCTGTGGCTTTGTATTAGAATATCCCCCTCCCGCCAGCATCACTTGTGGGCTGCATCTTTTATTAGCATTTCGCACGTTTTCAGCTTTTGGTCTTTAGCATGTTCGCCAGGTGTTTCGCTTTTGAAATATCCACTCAAATTATTGTCGTCTTTTGTTTCATACATATACTTATATGTGTAGGGTATTTTTATTTGACGTGCGCTGACTTGGGTAATTTTAAGCTTGGAAACCTTCCGAAATTTCATTACCAATTTCATCCATTATAGACTCATTTTAATAAATAAAGTATAAGAATGTATTATATTTCTTCAGCGTGTTTTTAAATATTTTTTCTAAAAGTATATTACTTGGAGATTAAATGATTATTAAAATCTAACTCATCAGCTCTCAGTCTGATAGCAGCCTGAAAAATGATTTTGTTTATTTTGAAGATTCTTATAATATTCGAAAACATTTTTCTTTTTTGCCAAGTTTTTTTAAATATATTGATTTTCACGAAAATGTTAAATTTATATTTTAAAAAATACTTTCGATCTGTTGTGAAATATTATTTTTTCTTATATATGTTATCGGCTAGCTTTCTTCATTATTTCAAATGTTTTTAAAAGAGCGAATTTTGATTCTAGGATTTATTTTATATGTACTAATTTTAATTGAGAGCATTTCCAATTGTCATCAAAAGTTTCCCTCGCTTTCCGCAACCTCATCTTCTTTATTCATCGTTTTTCATTTGCACGCTCGTGCCATCTGTCCGTGGCCATAATTTCTCTGGCTTAGTAAAATGCGTCGCTTAGTTCTGTTGCTCGCTTTCAATTAGACTGCGGCAGATGCAGCGAGTGGGGCATGCCACATGACTGCTGCAACAGTTTGCCTCCTTGCTGCCGCCTTAGGCAGTTGTACTTGTCCTTTGTTGTAAGACAATACAAAAAAAAGTTGTTGCTAAATCTGTTGCCGCTGCTGCTGAGGCAAACTTCTCCGAGCTGCGCTTTTGTTGCCGCTCGCTGAGCCGTGTCCTCAACATGCCTGCGGGCTGCCAACCTAGACGATGCTCTTTTCCATAACTAAAATGAGACACTTTTCTTCTCGCAGTTGTTGTTGTTGTCCTCAGCTGTTCGTTGACACTCATCGAGAACTGGTTAGCCAGGGTATATTGCAGCAGGCAGAGAGTATATATCAATTCTTAGTCGAGCCATACTCGTAGATTCGATCACGGAAACTACGGCCTTTTAATTGGTTGATTACTGTGAAAATAAATATAAATACGTGAATTTGCTATTTGAATTTGTGTGAATTTGGTATTTAGGCGAATGAACAGCAAGGCTCTATATCCACACTTTAAATAATAATAAAACGATAAAAATAAATTCTATTTTTCTCTCGTACAGCGTCGATCCAACTGCCTGATTGACTAAATTGATATATATAAATTTTAGGTAGGTAAATTTATTTTATTTTTTTCTGCTATATTTTTTTTATTTTATTTTATTTTTGCTATATTTGCCATTCCTATGCACTGCAAATATTTAAGAAATATTTGTGTGTTATGCCAGCTTTTTGCTGAGGAGAGGGTATCTTCTAGGCGAGCTCTTTCGCCCTACGAGCGCTTGTTCGCAGTTGTCGCTGCTCGAGTAGCACTTTTGCATTGCCTGGCGCTGAGGCGCCGCTGACGCTGTTCGAGTTTTTGGCGTTTTGGTAGTTTGTTTGCGAAGCGTCAGTTGCATTGTCAGCTTTGCACCTTGGCAGCCAGTCTGGCTGCGAATGCGGCAGCAGCTTCTTAGAAATTCATTTCGCTGCCGCATTGTCGCGCAAAAGTTTAATTACAAAAGGCAAAATGCACTGGTTGCCCCCGACGGCTAAGGCGAACTGTGAGTCCTTCGAGCATCCTTTAGCCGCCGCTAACCAAGCGCCATTTGCACTTTCACCTGGGCTTTTGTCTTCGGCTGCGCCGACGCTTCCTCTTTTAATTTCTTTGACGCCGGCGTCGTTGCGCGCCTCACAAGTTTCGCTCATCATAAAATCGTGTGGCAAAGTCCCCTTTGACAGTTTTAGAAGTCGCCGTCGCCGTCGCCGTCGCCGTTTTTTAATCAGTTGCATGAGTCGTGCGCCTCGCTGCGCTTCACAACACTTTGCCTTGTGCGCTTTACCAACATTCCGGGCTATCTTCTGGTTTTAGATGTTTATTCAGGTCTTCTTTGCATTCAATATTTGAGATTTTATTGTTTGCAAACAAAGTTGTGCTTAATAAATTGTAATATATATATTTTTTTAATAAAAATAAATGTGACTAGCCTTCCTTGAAATTAAATACAATAATATTGAAAAACAATGCAATATAATTTTAATTTGATTTAACATAAACGTGAGTGACACTTTTGAAATTACCTTTTGAAATAAGAAATCGTATGTTTCAATTACTTTAAAATTTATGTCAAGACATTGAATAAATGTCTTAATTTGATGTTTGACAAGTTTCACTTACGACTGGACTCAATGATAGCGATTAAATATGCTAGGATGCTTTATTTATGCAACAGCTCTAATTATTCGTGCACTTTGCAACACTTAACCAACACTTGGAGAATAGCTATCATATCATATTACAGTTTGAGTAATAAAGACCATTTAATATTCAATACTTGTGGATTAATTATTTAAAATGCAAATGTTTGCACAACACACAAACAAAACAAACCAGAGCCAAAGAAAACAGTGTACAACAATATTCAACGGTAGAAGAGAGAGGCCGATTGCCAGGGGGCTACAACAAATGGAATTGATGAGCTTAAGTATATGTCAACATAAATTGCAATCACATAATATTCCATTTTGCCATTCATTCATTACGCGTATTGTTGTTGTTGAGTGTTTTTAATAAATTTTAAATAAACAGACAGCAGCTTGGAGAGTCGCGCAACTGTAGATAAATATTTGCATTAGATGGCAATACTTGTGCCCCATGCAGATTGGTTCCAGACCCTCCATTGCCAATGGCTGGCAGTCCTCGTCCCGGTGATATGGCTCTTGTTTATAGCATTATGCCAGCCAGCAGCCAGGCAGTTTTGTTTGCTTTATAAATTATTGACACTTTATTGACAGGCAACAACAACATCAACAGCAACAACAGCAACAACAACGCATACAATGAGCCATAAAACAATAGCGCATAAAGTTCGTAATGTGCTCAATGCACAGTGGAACGAACGCGCCAACAAATTGCGAATGTATAAAAAGCTGTTCTTGGTGTTGTTGCTGTTATTGCTTGGCTTAATTTGCCCTATGTAAACAGCTTGCACTTCCAGCCACACACTTGCCCCGTTCGCAATAATAAATCTAAATAAATAATAAACATTCCGACAATAAAAAAATTACATAATTTAAAAAAAATGCAGAGAAATTGTACATAAAATATTAAAACGCAACTAATAAATAAAACATATTTAAAAAAAAAGCAAAGAATAAAAGCGAATTAAGTCCATTTGACACCTTTATTGTTGACGCTGGCAGTAAATTGAATTTGTGTACCCTTTTTAAGGTTGATATATTCAAAGTTTGTTATGAATTGGTTAACTCATTGAAGCAGAAAAATTACTTATTTAGTGAACCATATAAGTAACATAAAAATTAAAGAAAAATGTGGAGTGCTTGTCGAGGCATTGTATATTCTTTATTTTATATAATATT
Source organism: Drosophila robusta (assembly GCA_035043565.1). NCBI lineage: Eukaryota > Metazoa > Arthropoda > Insecta > Diptera > Drosophilidae > Drosophila > Drosophila robusta. The sequence goes on along the minus strand of JAWNMW010000583.1, from coordinate 138,724 downwards.
AGTTTTTTTATTGTAATAAATTAAGCACATTAATATGTGTGACGTTTGATCTATTAAATATAACTATTATTTCAAGCAGGGTATTAAAAAGTCGACAATCCAAAGTAGTTTTTTTCTAGCTGTTTTTTGTGTATTTTTTTTTTAATTTTTATCGTGATACGTGCAGAAACGTTCGTTGCAAATGAAAAATGCAAAGTTCTTTATTGACATAAATAATGAAATAATTTGTTTGAGTGCTGCGTGATCACAGAGCTCAATTGATGGTTTCATTTCCAACAAATTAATTGGGCTGCAATAATTGAAGCTAAATCCACCTCAATAGTAGAAGGACGCAAAATTGACTTTTAAATGCTTTAAGAACATTTTGAAGATAATTAAACAATTAATTTAAAAAAATAGACTAATTGCTCGAAGTGTTAACATGGCCTGCTTATTTTGCTTTATTATTTTTATTTCTATATTTTAAGTTCTACATATTACATCACAATTTAAATAGTATTCACGACAAATAATATTTAAGTAGAAAATGAATTTAAGTCTCATAACAAACATATCCAAGCAACACTTATTTCTAAATTTAAGAATATCATAACACCCGTCAACTGCAGAGATCTCACCCACTTTAAAGATACCACAACCTGCCTTCCATTGCATTGCAACCACAAAAACCTGACTCTTCCTGTCACTTTCATTCTCGCACAATAGACCTATTACCTCCTGGGACAGATTACAAATTTAAATGTAAATTTAAACTTACTAAATTCAGTTCGAGTTCTCAACTTTAACTAATTTTGAGTTTCGTACAATTGAAATATAACTTTTATCAATAGCTAATTAAATCTACAAAAAAGTGATGTCATCACAATAGCGTCATAAAATCGGCGTCATAAGCCGCATTCAGGCAGTTAATTTAATTTGCTTATGCGTGTTTCGTGTATTGTTGCTTTTATACCATTTAATTTGTATTTGCTCACACACGTTCCACACTCGCCCTTGCGACCATCCTTCACAGTTCTGTTTTGTTTGCATTTGCATCGGCGATTGATTTATATCAATATCCGTCAACCATTCCATTATGTAATATTCCACGAGGCGATCGGAAGCATAAATAAACAACACAAAAAACGAGTTAAATCTGTTTGCATTAATTAAATGGACACTCACACGCACACACACGCACACACCACCCAGCTGGAAAGCTGTGCAACAAAGGGACGAAAAGCATTTGTGGTAATCGCTTTGGCTTGTTGATCACGGAATTTATAACAAAAAAAAAAATGCCCCACGAATTATTGAAATGCAGAAATGCATGAAGGCCTTCCAATTTGAGACTGCTCGACTAGCACATATCCTGTTATCCAAACTATGGCCTCGGCTTGTACAAAGTGTCTGAAAGTTGTAGTAGAGTAATATTTCAATAGCACTACGATTTTGAAAAGCTTTGTTGATGTTTTTTTTTAAGTTTAGCTGCGTTTTCAAATCAAAATCCAAATACCCAATTTCCTATTTCTATCCAGACGCAATCTACCTCAAAATGATTTCATCTGTCGAAATCAGCTCAACTTTATTATAGCCTGTTTGGCTTACAAAAATGGATACAGGGCATTTCAAAAATAATCAAAAAAGTCATTAATTTGTCATTAATTGAATGTTGGCAAGGCACAGGCTATTTATTCAAATGCCTTGGGGTGTATAGCTGGGGGTATACTTGTAAGCAATACGAATATTCTGTATTTCCATACAACTAGCACATAATTTATTCACAGCACACGCACACACACTAACACACACACACACACACACACACACATGTTTAACGCGTAAATAAAGCACAATTTGTCTCAATAAATTTTCAATTAGCGTTTAAAAATTTGCCGCCCGAAAAGCTCCAACGACAGGCAACAACAGCGGCAACATCAATGGGGCAATACTTATTGGGCGGTGGGCGTGGCACGGCAGTATATCTAACTGATTGACAAGACACAAATCAAAATTGAAATGTAAATGAAGCAAAAATAAACCGAAGGATAAGCGGAAAGTGCTAAAGAGTACAAAATACGGCATCGTGAGCGGGGTGGGGAGCGAGGGAGAGGGAGGTGGGGTTGTAGAGGACATGTCAACAGTATGCAATGACAATTTCGGGCATTGATTAAATGAGATACGGGTAGAGAGATGGTTTTTATGCACACAGAAAGTAAGTTGTAGATAACAAATATTTAAAAAATATTATAGAAATTTTCATAAGACCGCATATATACAATCTATATGTTTTAATTAATTAACCCTCAGTATCAGCTTTGGCACTGTTAATTATAGAAAAAAATAGATAGTCAGACAAGGACGCGTCGACCGGATAATTTTCACAGATTCCTCTTGAATGCTCTATATTTTTTTACGAAAATTATTTCACCCACGTTTTAAGATGTCCACGGGGGTCAGGAAAATTCCCAAAAATCCAAATATATTCCACTGTTTAATAGCTAGATAGCCTAACATTTTTGAAGACATGTTTAAATTAACACAAATGTGCTTTCGGATCCATCTCTCATAACTTTCACAAAAATGCGCCGATTTTCTTGTTTTGATTACATTTTTGTTATGATTTGTCCTCGTGAGTGATTCTGCATTTAAATATATATATATACATTCTTCAAAATAAAATATGCGACTCCTTACTCATTTTCGGAAAAAAACAACAAGAAAAACAACAAGAAAAAACAAAGAATGCTCTAAAAAATGTTTTGTATTTGACTTTGAATTTTTCAAAACGAAATTATAACTGTGATTTTTCTACATTGATGCACTTTATGAAATGTCTGCAATCCTCACGAAAAAGAACGTATTTTTCCACTTTCCCAGTTCAAAACCAAATAAAAATGCACTTCTAATGGGGCGGACTGCAGGCGGGCAATTGAGTCCAACAACCAAAAATAAGAGTTTATGACAGCTCCTCTTTTAACCACTCTGTCTGCTTGTAATTGACGAGCTGCCCCGCAACTCCCGCACCCCCGCACCCCTCTCTTGGCGGTCGTCTGCTCGCATTGGCTTCCGTTGAGTAGGCGGCTTCATTTGACAGATCAACAGGATATAATGAACATTATGTAATGGCGATGGCTCTGCAGAAGCGTGCGCTAAATGAGTGGATAAAAACACAAATCGTGCGGCTGCAGGGGGAAAAGTCGCTTACACCACCGGCATCAGCAGCGCCATCGGCCCGCCCCCGCCCCGAGCCCCAGCCCTGGCGCAATTGTTCCTTTGCCATTCAGTTAGGCAAACAATAAGCAGCGGCGGGCCCACAGGAATTGCGCTGCAATCAACATAATCGCTCTGCAGGAAAGGACCCTCAGAGCCCCCCTTCCCCCGTCAACAACGAACAAAACGGGCCGTTCCCGCACCGTTTGGAAAGCAGGCAACAGGACAACAGAAGCCAAAGAGCCAACAGCGGGCATGACAATTTCAAATGAATGTTAAATACCAAAAGCAAATGCTGAAATTGTGACTGGCAACAGCAACAGAGGCAGAAACAAACGAGCAACAACAAAAGCGGAAACACAGAAAAAAATAACACATTCTGCCCGAAGCGGCAGCAACAACATCCACAACTGAAATGGCTGCCGCATGCTGTGAAGCCTCAACATAATACATGCAACACATAACAGCAGTAGCAACAAAAAGTTGCATAAAAGCGCAAAAGGACAAACGGCAAACGGCGACAAGCATACAAGCTGGCTGACTGGTTGGCTGGCTGCCTGGCTGGCAGGACACACAGGACTTGCATCATGCGTTGCTGCTGACGTCACCAGCAGCAACTGCAGCAACAGAACAGCATCATTGTTTGCCTCATATTGCAATTGCAGCAACTGCTGTTGCAATTGCAAAAACCTATTTAATTGCCTCACGTTGCTGGCAACTCTCCTGCGAATCCTTCGGCTCGTGCCGCTCCTACAGGATATCAGCCGGCTGCTGCAACGGGCAAGTTCCAAAAAATTTACTCGTCCAAAAGCTAATTAAGCTAAAAGTCAACGCGCTTGCCGTGTTGTATGACTTTTTGCCGGACAACGGCTATGAAAGCCAACCCCCCTTCCCACCCTCCCCACCCTCCAGCCCTCCGCAGTTCCCGTGAACGCCATATCGTTGCATTGAAAAGCCGGAAACTGCTTGGGAAAAAGTTTGCGACGCGCCAGCGAACGACATTCATTTAAAATTAATTAAAAGAAAATTCGCTCAACTGTGAAACACAAAGACAAAAGAACAAGAACCGAAAAATATATAAATTAAGTGCGGGACGATGGTTGATAAGGGGACGCGGGTGCTGGGGTGCTTGTTTTTTTAACCCTCAGTTCCATGAAGCAAGTATTAAATGCTCTATGAATAAGAGCATTATCGATGAGGCAGCTCATACAAAAAAAGTCAGGAATTAATTTCATAAGCTGAACGTACATTTAGTGTACTTTTCAAACTTATTAAATTACAGCGAATTAAATTATATTCCAGGACATTAAAATAAATGTAATAATCGAATAAAACAATTTATTTCGAACTGCGATTGCATTTACATATAATATTAAAATTACATATGTCAAGCTTTAAAACTTGTATTAAAATGCACTGTATTTAACTCTTTCAAATAAAATATTTAATATATAAAAAAAACTATAATATTAAAAATAGCTTACTCTTAAAGCTAAGGAAAGTTCCTGATTTGCTTCTAAATTCTACTATGAACATTTTGAAATTAAAAGCCTTATTAGGTCTCTCTAGATTTTTCCCTTAATTTTTGATGTAAGCTTGCCTGTTCTTGGTGAGGGCATTTAAAATGCATCGTTGGCAAATAAATCTGACATATCCGAATCGTAAATGAACAAGACGGCAACATTTGCCGCTGGCCTCGAGATGCGGCCATAAAAATGCTGTACAATTAATGTTTATTAACGTTTGGCATTTCGGCCTGGCCGCTGGCCAATTGCTTACGTTGCATGCAACCAGCCCGAGCCCAGCCCCCTGCCGGATGCTGTTAAGTGGCTGCGTTGGCTGCGCAGATTCCCCCCTGCCCCTCCTCCTTCTCCGCCCCCGTTCAGCTGACGCTGCTTTCGCCGAAAAGTGAGGACATTACATTTAAATTTCCATTTGCAACGTCTCGACGGAAGTCTAGACGCTGAGCCGGCAACATGACTCACGGATGGGCGGGGCTGAGGCTGAGGCTGAGCGGATGTGTTGCTGCCTTGCTACTTATATTATGTTGTCATTCAATTTGCAATTTGTGCAGCGGCTTAACTCATAAATCTTGTCGCCTTTTTCTTCTCCCACATTGTTTTGCTTGAATTTCCGGCATTTTGTCAACTTGTACTTAAAATATGTAGCTTTTGTCCGGGGAGAGAAATATCCTTCATAGCCAGCAGGGGTTTGTTATATACATATATATATATATATATATTTTTTTTGACTGCATCTAGTAATAATTATTATTTTTTGAGCTAACGTGGTCTTAAAATCGCCACGGGCCAAATGAATTTTTGTTTGCTTTCAATTTCCTTTCAATTTGACAACAAGCGGTTCTTATTACCATAGCTTTTTTAGCCCTTAAAATAACGGGTAACTAACAGCATCGAAAAACAAACCACAAATTTTTCATTTGCATAGCTCAGCTTCCAGCAAGTTTTTAGCTGCAGTTTTCAACTAGACAGAAAAGAGCTCACAAAAATGTTGCGTGGAAAATTGTATTAAAATTTTCTCGAAAGAACAGCACAGGAGCCATCAAAAAACAACAACAATATTATTATCAACAGCATAGTCATTATCTCCATTAACATGGCTAACATTATTTTCATCAATTTAAATCGTAATTAACATCGTCAACGAGCTGCGGCGGCTTTCTTCAGTGTTTTTCTTAAGAAAATTAAAAATGATCCTTAGCAAATATTTGGATTCCAATGCGATGGCCCGGCCGCTATTTTGGGCTCTTGCCATATGCTAAAGTATCTGACAGCAACAGAAATAATTAAATCCGCCACACACCCATACACACACACACAGACAGTCACTCAGAGCATATTATTCAAACAGCTACTGTCAACTCAGTCAACTACAGTGAGTTGTAGCTGAGATACTCTGGCAAAGGTATTGTATCTAATTCTATTGATGCTCTTCAGTTATAGAAAAATATTTTAAAATTTGGGACTAATAAGTAAAGTAAGGAAATAGCAAAAATTGATGTTAATAGGGATTATGAAATTCAAATAAAGTTATTTTTTATGTATATTATATATTATTTTATAGTATAAATTAAAAAAAACAATTTAAAAAATCTAGTCTCTTGTGGATGTCAACAGGTTAAAACTAAGTTTTAGTATTTTTATTACATTTTACAGAACCCAAATTATATTATTAAAGAATTTTATATTTTTGATTAAATTTGATTATTATTACTATGCTTATGTTATCCATAATTTTTAATGCAGTGTAAAGATACATACAAATTGTTATCCATTCTGCATATCCATTTTCAGCTATGTCCATGCCTATGTTATCTGACTGCATATAGTAATATCCATTGAGCAAAGTCCATAGCCGAATCCATAACCCAGTTTCACTGTAATTTCATTAAAAGATGAAATGATAACAAAAAATGTTGTTGTTTGCCTAGCTGAAGCACAAAACACTTGAGAATTTTGGCCAGCAACGGCTTTGGGTCTCAGCTCGTCTGTTCCAGCTGTCAGCCACATGGGCGGACACCATGACAGGCAGGTACACAGATGAGTAGAAAAAGAGAGAGGGAAATAGAGGGAAATAGAGGGAAAGAGAGAGAGACATAGACAACACCTACAGATTGCACACAATTAGCCAGCAGGCGATACGCTCGAGCTCGCGCCCGCATTCATATCTGTGCCTGTATCTGTATCTCAATCGGTATCTGTGGCTGTATCTGTATCTGAATTTGTATTTGCGTTTGCTGTGGTTCTAGCTGCAACGCTTTGTTGTTGTGTGCCTTGAGCCTGGTCTGGCCTGGGATTCTAATTTGCATTTCCGTGCTCCACAAGTTGCAATTGAATTTTGACGCGGACAGCGCTCAACTCCCGGCCATCTTTCGTATGGCTACCGATGCCCATTATCTGCACTTTTTATGCGCACCGACAGGTGCCGTGGCATGGGCGGGGCTTTGCGGGCGGCCATCTTTTATGTATGCATGATGGAAGCCAAAAGCGCGCGCATCCACTTGCCGCCAAGTATGCAACATAATGCCGCACACAAGGCAGCAACGATACAATAAAAAAAAAAAACAAAACAAAAATTGATGATGATGAAGCTGTGCTGCAGCTCCTGGCAGGTTGCTGGGTGCATTGCGACCGGCACGGGTAAAAGGGTTGGGGGCAAGAAGTCGACGCCTGAAAAAGTATTCGCAAATCTTGAACTCTTGTGCGCTTCTCAACTTAACGACAGGCGAGGGGACGCGGGCCAGCGGTGCTGGGGATGCTCGTCTCTGGTGTGCCCGCATTCCTAGCTGCTGTTTATTTTATTTGCTGTAACCAAGCCAGCTACCCTTTCCACTCTCGCTCTCTTACATTTGGCGGACTATCTGTCGTCGCCTTACAGCGTGAAGCAGTTTTTCAGTTTGCTTTTTTTTTGTTTTTGTATTGTTTTAGTTCCTTTTTTGCTTGGCTCACTTTACAGCGCGTTGAAAATGCGATTTTCTTGTAGAGTCGTACAATCCCTATAGCCACGCCCTCCACCTACCCCGCCGAAAACGCGGTGTCCCTCACGTAGAAACACGCATGCAGATTTTTTGAAAGCCAAAATGCCAGGCGAATTTTGCTTACAGCTTTCCCAGCAGCTGTAAACGGCGAGCCGCCCCCTTTTCCCCCTCATTGTTATTGCCCTCTGGCTTTACAATCGCATTGCATTGCGTACTATTTGGGTTTCTTTCGGCTTATACCCTGTAACCATTAGAGAGTGACTCTGGTAAAACGGGTAAAAAGCGAAATATGTAATTATTTTGGTTTAAAATAAATTAATTCTGTTGAAAATTTTATACATTATTAGGGATAGTAAGAGATGAAGATAATAGACCTAAAAAGAAATATGAAATTCATAATGAAGAATTGCACCTTTGGTTTTTTAAATAATTATCATTAGCTAAGTAATTTTTTTATGTAAATATATATTTATATATTCTTATATTTATTGAACCTGTTACAAATTCCGATCAGGTAGGTTTGCTAAAAAAGATAAAATTCGAAAGAATTATTTGCCTTTACCCAAAAATAAAATGTCGAAATACACTATAGGATCAATATTTTTACAAAAAATTCTAGTTTTGTCAAGGATGTCAAAATGTTGAATATAAAAAGATAGAAGAACATATTTTTGTTATGTTATTATATTCGTTGTCAATGAGCCCATAAAATACATACAAAAATATTTGGCACGGAGCTGAGTACGGGTTACCTCCGCGACTAAAATTGTTTGTTTTGTTTGTTGCAGTAAACTTAGGACTTGAGCACAGGGTATTTCCGAGCCTTGCACCCAACACAGCAACATTCACAGCTCCTTTTTTGCTTGGCTCATGCAGCGCATTAAGCAAATTTCTAGCTTTTTGCACATTCTCCGCACTTTCATCCCAGCTTGTTTTGTGGCCAATTATGTTTTTTGCTCATTGTCCGTTGGCCGTTGTTCGGTGTTGCCTGTTGGCTGTGGTCTGCCTTCGTTTAGTTTTCGTCTCTTTTGGTTTGGGTTTTCCTGATTGACATTTGACGTCTAAATGCCAAATTAGCTGCCAGATTTGCTTGCTTTTTACTAAAGCCAAATACGTGTTGGGCTTTAAATTGAAGCCAAGAAAGTCTTTCAAAAAGTTGTTGCAACAGCTGCAACTGCAACTTGCAACTTGCGACTTAGCAAATGGCAAACGGCAACTGTTGCAACTGTTAAGTGCAAAATGTAATGAGTAGAAAACTTTGGCCTTCAGCGATATTTTTTTTTAATGGGGGACTGGAGGAAATCCCTGATAAAACAAAAAAAGTCCTGAAGACAATCATGTAAATACTTGAGGGAAATCTTTTCAAACAGTTGCAATTGGCTTGGTTTCAGTTCTGTGTTTTGCATTGCGAGTTGAAGAAATTGAGCACAGCTTTATTTTCAGTTTTGTTGTCCCGATTCACTTGGCAGGTTATCCTAATGGAGTCTGTGAAAAAAGACCACCCGTATTTAAAAGGCCATTGTTGCAGACTTCAGGCTTAGCTTCAATATATTTTTGCATTATCCAATAATATCTTAAGCAATGTTATTTAATTACAAATTGAAATTTGTATTAATTTTTGAATATTTTTTAAATTTAAAATATAATAATATTCATACTTTATTTCCTAATATTAAATATTATTTACGGTAACTTTGCTTTTTTTTGACTGCCAAAACTCTTCTGTCGACAATTCAATATATAAATTCCAAAATTCATTTCTAACTCTGGCAACTGCAAATTTATTTGTTTTTATTGTTTCCTGTCATTTCATTTAATCTTTGAACATGTCAAACCATAAATATTTCTGGACATTGTTTCAATTATCAAATAAATAATAAATTGCGCTTTGATTTATCTATCAAGTATCAGAAAAAACAATATGGTCAATTTGCAAATATTAATTTCAAGTAACTGCAGAAGCACAAAAAGTGTGTGGAAACAATGTAAAATTAATTTTCATTATTATTTACTTTGATAAATTCCAGCTTTATTCATATGAGACATGTTTGAAATACTTTAAGAAACATTTGTTCAGCTTTTTCCCTAGACTTGACGCAAACTTGACTCAGTTGTTCACGTAAATGAGCAACAATTTATGCACACACAATAAAAAATGTTTAAATATCAATAAAAGCAACTTTTACCCGGCATCCCTTTCCAGCGGGAAGTTGTGGGGCGCGGTGGGGAGGCGGGTGCTTCAGGTGTGCGTGTGTGCGCAGCTAACGAAACAGAAAATTAAGCAAAGGCAGCAGAAGGAGCAGCAGCACTCGCAGTTGCACTCGCAGTTGCATACAACAAGTATGAGTACTCCGCAAAACATGGCAGCGGCAGCGAGTTCAACTACATAAACAAGTCACGTGTGCAACGTGCGAAGCGCAACGAAACGCAACCAGCAGCAGGCGTACAGGTGAAAAACAGGTGGAAAACTTTGTGGGTAGCTGCAAAAAACGGCTTCTGTGGAAGGGGCAGCGACTTCGGATGGTTATGTGACGCGTGCGTTTGTTTCACCTGCGTAGTCGTCGTCGTCCTTGCATATTTCACACCATGTGGCAACGCCGGCAAGAAGTTTTGCAGCCCCCGCCGCTGCCAAGCGCACCTAACGAAATAACCGCAATGGAAAAGCACAAAAAGATTTACTACCTCGCCCAGGTGGGGTGCATCCCAGCAACTCAAACCACCTCGCACCTGTCATACCCCCTCCTTACCTTACCTCCACCCACTCCATGCCTAACCATTCCCAGCTGGCAGTAAAATAGTAACTGACGGCATGCAAATTTGTTTGCATTCTGAGAGTAACAACAGAAACTAAAACAAGTCAGCAGACACCTGTCTGTGGGTAGGAAAATGAGCTATGGCATACCCTGTACTTTAAATATGTATTCAAAAACTGACAAAATATTTTCTAGTCGAAAGTTGTTAAAATAATGTTATTGTTATTGATATTTTTGTTTTGGAAATTTATTGTTCTATTGGTTTGCGCCTTCTCGATGACTTATGTACATTATAGACATTCTTTTTAAATAATTAAAACATGCCATTTCTTATTAGTAATCACTTTTAATGTACAAGTAATATACAACTAATTATGATGTTAAAAAAATCCAAAGTAATTTGTGATTCAAAAAGCCCGGCTCGAGCCACCTCGAGCTTCATTTACAGGGTATTCGTGCAACAATGGCGCTGCAACAAAAAGCAACTGCACAAAATGGCAAACGGCAACTCGCTGGCTGCCTTTTATTATTATAGCTCCTCGCACTGCTCTCATGTTGTTGTCGCATAAATTTTGCGGCTTCTTAAGTCACAAGCAATAAAATAATATTAGCTGCATACTAGCCTAGGGACAAGGCAGGCCCGCAGTGCAACAACCATGCAGGGACCTGCTGCCATGGCGCCGAAAAGTATGCAACACGGCAATGCAACATTGGCAATGATTGCAGCTGGCAGCAATTCGGAAATGGCCCCGCCCCAAGACAAACGCATTTGTCGTATAATTTATGACACGGCCTAAGGTGCCGAGGGGGCGGCGGGCCCGGTGGGGCCGGAGGGGCAAGGTGGCAGCTGGTGCTATGTCTGATTTGGTCGTTACCTTTGCTGAAGTGTTGCATGTTATTTATGGGGCCCAGGGTAATCAAAAACTGCATGTCAAACCCATAAACGACTGAAATGGCCACCGCCGCTGCAATGGCCATCAAACTGTGGCTTAAGCGTAGCTCGTGATCAAAGCAAACACCATAAAAACGAACTTTATAGCTTGAGTTAGCAGTCACTGCAGTGCCTCTCAAACTACACGCTTATTAGCCGGAAGTGATGCTTAAACTGTTAGATCTTAGATGTTCTTTTGACTACCGTCCAGAGTTCTGGGGTTAATGGGCTAATAACTCTGGGTGGCTTTGAAATGTAGAACGCTAGTTTAAAATTCCGTTAGTATCGCTTAAAATTATGCGCTTTTAGAGCAGTTCGGACTTGTTATAGCTAAACTGTATAAAATCCGATTAGAATAATAGATTTATGGTTCTTCTGTTTTATTATCAGAATTATAGTACTGTAAATGTCAAACAGTTATAGCTACTTAGCCACTTAAACAATTGCCTACTTGCCTGAAATAATATTTTTATGACGGGACAGTGACTGTCAAACTCCGATACACTCCACCAGAGGTGCATTTCAAACTGTAACGCAGGTAAACGAAAATCATTTTAAACTTGAAATAAAATTTAATACATTTTCATGATTAGCTTAAGCTTCAACTAGCAATTGCTTCAAAACTGTTCACTGATTTTGCATCAGTGCTTTCAAAACTTTTCAAATTGTGAATCTTTTTGCCACTAATTTGATCATACTTTAATTAATGCCCAAATGTTTGGCAAATGTCTAAGACATTTTATCAGCTGTGCTGCTCGAACTGTAAGGCAGGTAGGAGCAGGCCGCAGGGAGCACCCACACACACACACACACACACACATACACACCGCTGCACCCATAGCATATTTCACTTGAAGCACCTTCTTCTCTGTCAACTGTCACAGCTGCCCGGCCAGCTCCTCTGCCAAACTGTCATTATGGGCTCGAAGATAAACGACTCTCTGACAATTTTTGTGCCATTTTTTGTTTTCGTTGTCTCTCATTCTGATGCAAGTGTCTGCAGCAGCAGTAGCAGCAGCAGCAGCAGCTGAGGCGCAACTGCAGCAGCGGCGTTGACTTTTCATATGGCCGCGCTCCGTAACAATTTAAACTTTTGACTATTAGTGAGTGAGGGATGCCCGCCGGGTCCGTCCTTGGTCCCAACTTTTGGCGGGACTGTGCAGAAATAGTTGCAAGTTTGCGACATCAGGCAAAAGTTTTGGCCAGCTGAGTTTTTGGATTGCCGCCCACTCGTTACAGTGAAGCGTGGCCATCGATTGACATTCGCACTGCTCTGCCCGCTGTCATCAATCTGCGCCAAAGTTTTGTCTCAGTTTTATGAGTGGTTTTTGCGCTTTTCCACCCATCCCCACCCCCTTCCGCTCCACGCAAAAATGTTTGTTTATGGCATGTCAACGCCTAATGACGCGCCCATTTTTCATTCAACTCAAATGGCCATGCGGGTAATAACTGTATCCCCTCGAACGCCGAAAGTTACTTCTATTGACGTCATACTGAAAAGTAATTGACGTTTCATAGCCATATTTAAGTTCTTTAAGGCTTACATGATGCCAATACTCAGACGATTTTTTACGCCAAATCTTAAACAAAAATCACATGTACCTTCATGTCCTGTTAAAAAACATGTATAAGGAAATGAAAGAAAATTTAAAGTAATGTCAGGTATTAGTATTATGAGCTTTATTTAGGTATTATGAACGTTACGAAATAATGGCAATTATTTTCTTAAAATTAGAATTTGTAACTCAATAAATAAGTTTTTGTATTCAAACTAAAATAAATACCTTCGATTAAAAGAAACTGGTTTAATATAGATAAAATGAATTTGTAAACATTTATTATTAAAATTTCAAAATATAACAATTAAACTGAGAGTATTAATATAAGTTCATAAATATAAAATATTAATTATTAGCAAATTATCTCAAGAATATAGACCCTTATAGACAGAACAATTCAATTGCGATAGTTCAAGCTAGCCTTATTCAGCTGTCTGTCAGGCCATCAAGATTTTAGAAAGGATGGGGCGAGGGCAAGTAATACGCTGCGGCATGTGGCATGTGGCAAGGAGAACATGCAGGAAACGTTTAGGGCGCAACGCTCGTTGCGATTGCAAGATAAATGGCCCACCAGCTGGGAGCAGGGAGTCGTGTGTTATAGGCGTGTTCCGGCTAAACTGATTTCATGCAATTTGGCTGCACAGTTGGCCGAAAGTTGCAGCTGGGAAACCGTAAATTTAGCAGGCAGCTACATTTGTACTTCCTGGCACAGTTACTGACGATAGCCAAGGCCAGGCAGGCCCACAGGGCAGCGAGTGGGACACACACATGTGTGTGTGTGTGTGTGTGTGTGTGAGTGTGTGTCTGTGTGCGTGTTTGGGCCAAAAATCAGAGCATAAGTGAAAACTTTGGCCAATTAATGGCATCATTGAATTTCCACTTGACTTTTTTAGCTGCCAAACTGGCCGATGACTGGCCAAAGGGCGTTCAATTTTATAACCTCGTCTCCTCTTTCCTGCTTCCTGCGAGTGTGCGAGTAATTGTGTGTGTGTGTGTGTGCGAAAAGTTTGCCAGTGAAAAATGGCCCTTCGCATAGATCTTGGGGAGGTGGGGGATGGGGGCACCAGTCAGTCGGTCGCCACGCTTTGAGCTTGAGCTTGAGCTGGGATAAAAGTGATAAATGAATTTTCACAAAAGTAATTAAAAGTAAAGTAACTAGCGTCGTGTGATGTCTGTGGTAGATGCCAGCCGAGGACCAAGAGGCAGCGACGAGTATTGCCAACGGCAACAACAGCCAAAACTTTGGCATAAAAGCAATCTAATAAGACTTTTTAATAGTTAGCGTGAAGTTAATTTTTAGCTAGGCAGCAAATACAAAAGCAAACAAATGGCTCAAAATTGATGGCAAAACAGTTATCTGCCATCCTCTTTTTGCTAACTTCTCCCTCACTCTTGTCAGCCCGTTTATATACAGATTTCCCAAGTCCACTTTGTTAACTGAGGCGTATGTTATTTCCTTTTGGGTGCATTGGTTTTTGCGGTGAGTTCTCAGCTGTTAATCAGTACTGAAAGGAACGTGTGGGAAATTTGCAAATTGAAAACACAGCTTGCGGTAATAAACAGGATTCATTATCAGCACAAAAGACGCCAATACATAATCAGACAGATTGCGTTGATAGAAGATCTGAGTCAAATAAAATTTATAGAATCAACATATTTATTACACAAGAACCCCTGAGATTGATGAAAATAAAAAAACTGATCAAAATTCTTCAGTGTTGTTTCGCTCTCCTTCTCCTACTCTTGTTTGAAGCGCTTTTGTTTAAAGATAAGCTGTATTCATATTTAGAAGAGCACATCATTCAACATTGATAAATTATGTATACACACACACACACACACACACGCACACATGCAGTGCAGTGTAGTCTCCGACTGAGCACTGGGCTTTCAATTTCCTTCTCAATTGTCTATCAGCTGTTCATCTGCTGACTTGGATTCGAATTGATGTTGATTGATGATTTCATGATGCTTAAGTTACAGTCACTATAGCGCATCGAGGCGAGTTGAGCGGTGTGAAAAAACAAAGCAGTTAAAGTGTTGCCCTAGCCTTTGGAAAATAGAAAATCATTTACTTATTAAATCCTTTAGACAAACATTAATTTCCAGCCACAAAAACAAAGGCGCCCAGCTGACCGAAAAACAAGCTAACAAACAAGCCCAGCAAACAAATAAACAGGCCAAATGGCTGGCAAAGTGCTTTTTGTGAGAATTTGTTGACCACGTGCTGCGTAATAGTGAATGCTTTCCACGGTCCTTCTCCATTGGAGCCCCTCTTGAGCTAAACCTAAGCGAATTGAACCGCACTAAATCGATGCAGACAAAAGCGCAAATTAACAGTTTGATTTTCACGCTAAACAAAACGCAGCGAAAAATCAACAAACGACGCGAAATCGATTTGAGCCGAGTCGCCGCTCGCCGCCCGCTGCTGATGACCAGGCCAAAAGCTGCTATGCAACCGGTTCGCTGGGGCTGGGGCTGGGGCTGGGGTTGGGGCTGGGGTTGGGGCTGGCAGTTTGGGGCGGGGGCGCTGAAAAACACTTTGTGAAAATAAACGAAACAAAATCAAAGCGCTATTGAATTTTCTAAATGGCATTTTGAAAGCGGCAGCGACAAACAAAATACACAAACAGAGAGCAACATCAGCAAGAACAACAAGAACAACAACAACGACAACAACAACATCTGCTATATGAGAGCAACATCTGAGGGCTCTGAGGAAAGTCATGGAGAGGTGAAAAAGGTGTTTTGACATGTGTTAAAAGGGTATAAAACACCAATGGTAACAGTACAAGAGACAAGAAGCCGAATATTTTATGCCCTTTGAAGGGGGATAAGAATTGTCTGATTAACAAAAAATGTATAAATCAATTTCAACAAATTTGACAAATTTATATAGAAGTCGATACTTAATATTATTATTAAAATAAAACAGTACTTCGATAATTTATATACAATATTCCCATTACAAAATGTATTACTTTTTATGCTGAAAAATCTTATGATATGTCTTATGATTAATACCAAGTTACAAAATCATAGTGTCCGCCTAAAATATCTTTCCTTTAAAGCGGCTTTCAAGTCCACATTAAAGCGTTACACAGTTCTTCACAAACTTGAAGTACCCTATATAATGTAAGAAATGATTGGTTGGGCGACGCTGCTAAATCTGCTACAATATTTTTGTAACTTTTTTGGGGCCACATTTTGACCGCACACACTCACACAACTACACATACTCACACACACACACTCACTTGTAAGTTGGAGGTGTCATGTGTCAGCGGCATAATCACACCCTTTGCACGGAGTGCCGACCTTTTGGCAGGTAAACGAGGTCTCGACCTTTGTCAACGGATTTCGAGAATGTAGAACGTTTAGTTTTTGGGCTATCTATAGTACAACGGGGGTATTTAGGGGGTATGGGGTTGAAATAGTTCCGCTTCAAGCAGCCTTTAAAATTCTCACTACACCTGAACTGAAAAGTATTAAATGGAATTGAATGAAAATAACTGCAAATAAGCTGTTAACAATAAACTACTGATATTTTGTTTCAGTTACGAATTTACGAGCTTTTCTTCTTTCAGCTCACACATACACATGCATATGTAATAATGGAATAATTAAAAATATTTTACCAACAATTAAAAAAAATGCTTAAAAAATTGATCAGCATTGTGTATGAGCAAGCCATGTTTAAAAAACGTTTATTTTTTTAAATAATAAAACATTGTTCCTCTTTCGAAATTGTTCTTTGCTCCGTGAATATAAATATATATATATTTTTTGGCAATGTTTACGCACAAAAGTTGTCGCCGCTCGTGTTTTCAATGGGTGTAACGGAAACGGAAACGTCATATGCTTTATATATATAGCATCACATATATGCTATATAATGTCCATATAAAATGGCATTTTCTTTGCCTTCTCGCGCACTGTCATGCCAAAAATAACGGGCCACGTTTCCTACAAAATTTGTTTGCGTGCCAATTTTGCCGCCAGTTGCTGGGCCAAACGGGCGGGGTGAAGAGTCGAGCAAGTGTAAGGGGGGAATCGAGAAAAACTGTGCCAGTCATTACATTTATTGCGAACACATTCAATATTGAATGAATGGCCCACAAGGATTTTCTATTTGAAATTAACAATTCAATTTCATTTGCATTTCAATGGCAAAATGTGCCAGGGCCGACAGTTCGGTTCAATTTAGAACAGGGTATGGCTCGGGTCCTCGATAAACCAGCGATAGTTTGTTTGGGTGGGCTGTATTTTTGCACTTTCTTCTAAGTGCCACAAAGTAAGTTGATGTGCCGCAAAATATAAGTGAGCTAGTTTCAACACAGTAGTTTGTAATATTATTCTAACATACGCATAGAAACTGTCTAAACTTAAATTTATATTTAAATTTATATTTAAGCGCCCAAAAAATTTTTACATTTAACATGAAAAATATGAGCTATTACTTTGCGGTGCCGAACGTGCAAAGTGCATAAATTAAACAAGTAAGAACTTTGCAGTCAGTCGTAGCCGACTGCGTATTAATACAGTACATAGTACTTACCCATTTTGGAAAAAATTTCGCATCCATAGCTCCCATATTTCAAACGCCCATAACTTTGTCAAAACTGAACCGATTTTGACGTTTGAAGTCATTTTGTTCATGGTTTATGGTCTAGATTGATTCTGCATTTAAAATATATGCATTATTGAAAATAAATTTTTTCTGAATATTTTGGGAAAAAAAGCAAGTACCCCCCCCCCTTACTTATTTTGGAAAAATTTTTTTTTCAAAATTTAGAATCAGGGATTTCCATTTTTAATCGATTGTGGTGGTCACAATTAGTATAAAAAACAACATTAAAACCGATTCTGAGGGGGTCAAATTTTTTGTCAAAAATCATGCAAAAATTGACAAAAATTTTGACATGTTGAGCTCTCGGATCCGTAGGTTCCATATTTCAAACGCCCATAACTTTGTCAAAACTGAACCGATTTTCACGTCTGATGTCATTTTGTTCATGGTTTATTTTCTATATTGATTCTGAATTTATATATGTAATATATGCGATATTAAAAATAAATTTTTTTTTAAATGTTTGGGAAAAAATGATGTACCCTAATTCATGGCAATTTTTTTACGGTTTTTCCTCTATCGTGTACGTGGCGTGACTGTGGGAGAAATAACCAGCTCCGAATTTTTAAGGCGGGTATAAAAAAAGAATATTTTGGTAAAACTCCACCGTTTAATATTTTGAGAATCTCAATTTTGAAATAATTTGAAATTATTCTGTTCATTCCTTCAAATTTGGGTTATTGATGTTGCGTCCTCATATATATATGTTATTTATACGCTATTAGCATTTTTGATTTACCTGCAGATACATAACACGTATATATGTAAGTAAAATAAACTTTAATTCCATACATCAAATAAACCCATTCGCTTAAATATTCAACGAGCTCGTTTCGCAGCGCACATTTCACCGGCAAGCTGATAAAATATGCATATGAAACACACCGAAAATACGTTTATTAATAGATGGACAATATCGATGGGATATCGATGTAGTTGCTTTGCAATAATCGAACGTTCGACATGACATTTTATATATAACTAAACGGTCCATATTGGCAGGTGTTTCCAACAAAAGCGGTTAGCTGGGCTATTTTCGTATACAATCCGCCTAATCTGCTGCCAGGCGGGGGGTGCTCATTAGTCGCATTGAAAATTACACAAAACGATGCAAGAACAATTGAAAATTTTAGCATAATTTATGCCATGAGCACAGTTTGGCAGTCACTGCTCGGGATATGTCATAAATAATTAAGCCCGACAAGGCAGCTAATTCCCAACACTTCCTTCATTCCACTTTCTCGCACTACACACATACACATATATACACATACAGGGTATGTGTATGTGAGGCCATGTTCAATTATTCAACGAGCAAATGAAGCATACACGAATCCTGGCTGTGGGCCGGCGTGAAGCTGTAAACCTCATTCGCAAAACTTTACTTGAAAGCGAACAAACCAATTATAAGAACTTTCGGCATGCATATAAAGTAAAAAGGAAAAAACCTGTGCGAGTGCTCTAGTCGGGCGTGCTCGAATTGGAGATACCCTAAACCCTGTCGTTACAACCAATTCAACTCCCTTGAATTCAAATTCACCGCAAGCTGTGCACTTTACTCAGCGGCTACGCTTGGGCTCCACTATTGGTACTATCTTAATCTATCTTTCTACCTTAATGCAATTTTTAGGACTTAACAAGTGCATTCAAATGTATACGCAAAACAAGCACAAGTCTATGGTATTTAATTGGCTTTTTTGATATTTGGGGTGAGTGGGGAAGGTATTGAAAATCGGAAATACACCTGATCTGTATCAACTTATTAAAAAAACCTAGTCTTGAAATCGATATCTTTTGATATTATTTTAGGCATATCTGACCCCATTAAGTATAAATATTTTTGGTCAGCATATATCTAGCCATGGCCGTCTGTCTTAAACATTTCGAATATGACACCAAACATATATTTTCTTTCTTTCTTTTCTAAAATCTACAACAACCCCAAATTTATTAAGGTTATTTCGTAGATTTTTTTAATATCATATAGCAATTAAAGAAGCTATAGTATTCTGTAGTGTGCCGTTACATTCGCCAAGTGTTTGTGTATGTGTGTGTTTCTTTATGTATGATTTTGTGATTCTGCAACAAATGTGTGCAACAACAGCTCGCAGTTGGATTCAGGGTATCTGGTAATCGGGCACTCCCGCCTGTAACAATCTTACTTGCGTTTTTTTGTGTTTGCAAACTTCATGCATATATACGTATGATAATTTTTTAATTCACCGCAGTTTCCGATACACTCTCTTGGCCAACTTATTAGCTGGGTATAAAAACAAATCGGGCAACATCAAATAACAACTGGAGTTGTTTTCCTTTTGTGCTCCACGTTGGGGCAGTTGACAGACTTCAGGCACGACTCATTTATAAATTTTCATAATTTTCATTTCATATTGCGCAAGCCCTCTCCCTCCCTCTCTCTCTCTCTCTCGCTCTCTGAACTTTTCGCTTTCCCTCTCCCTTTGTCTTATGGTAAAACTTTTTCAATATTTTATGTGTTATTTGTATTGCGTTTTCCTACTGTTTCTCCACTCAACCTGCTGTTGTTAATTGTTACAACAACAACAACAAGTTGAGAGCAACAACAACAGGAGCAACAAATGTCGGCGAGTGGAAACTTCAACTTTTGGAGCCGCTTGCATTTGCCGAGTGATTTTATGAAGCGCATAATTACGCAAATTAGCATAAATGAGTGCCAGGCACTGAGTCCATCGCACTCACATCTTCTATATAGTATACCGCTTAGCTTCCTCTCGCTCGCACTCCTAACTGATTATAAATAAGAGGCAAATAAAATAAAATGAAAATAAAAATACACGAAGCTGTGTAAATGTTTAAAGGGCTTCTTTTGGTTGGTAAAAAAAATTATTTTTGCAAATTTTATTTAATGCCAAACGCAAAGAAATTAAAACAAGTGATGAAGCGGGCAGAATGGGGAGGCGTGGAGGGTGGGGGGCTGGTAAGGGGCCGTGTATTTGCCGAGCCGAAACGCAGGAGAAAATGTTCATGGCAAGCAAAAGCAAAAAGTCATTTCAAATGTTAATGAGCTCGTGTAAATAGACAAACAATGGCCAAAACGGGTTGGCTGCAAGGAGCATCAAATGCTGCAGGCCAAACGACAAGAAGCAAAGCAAAAGCAAGATATATAATGAGAGAAAGCGAGAAGGAAGAGAGACAGAGAGAGAGAGAGAGAGTGAGAGAGAACCCGTCGAGTGCTATGCGAAAAGTTGGCTCGAAAAGTAGTTAAAATTTACCAAGTGAAATTTGAAAATGAAAATGTTGCCGGCTCGCAATTTTATAGCTGAAGCCATCAAATTTGCATATTAAGCAAGCGCACTGAATGGGCCACTAGAGAGGTAACTGTAGAGCCAACTGGAGAATACCGCTAAAAACAGTGCGAGAAAGTACCGCCAGAGAGTGCTTGAAGTTTACGCTATATCAAGACAAAGCGCAGGCAGTACAGAATGACTGAGAGAGAGAACGAGGGAGTGATGAAAAGCATAATCAGCTTAGAAAACTTAATCTCAAAGATCTCAAATCTAAGGAAGAGCATTTATGTCTTCCTTTTTTATTAAATTGTGTTTTTATTGATGGTATTTCAAATTGTTGACTGTTCATCGATCATAAATATATTTCATGATCAAAATCAAGAAGAATAAAATTTCAAAGTCAGCCATGGTTATGCCTAAGTTACTCTATCCTAATCAGTAGAAAATAATTTAATTAGTAGAATATATAAAATATAATGGCATCTGGCTTAGCATCCATACAATACCTAATCATAAAGCGCCCTTTGATAAATGATGGTGATTCGTACCGAAAATCAATTCAATCACTGCAATTACATTCACAACTAATCCCAATTTCAAGCCCCGAAAATCTATTGGGCAGCTTTCGAGGCGGCTTAAACCTCTCAGGCAGCTCATCATTCAGTTCCGCTTAGGCATAATTAACTCACCCACAATGAGTGCACCCACAACGCACACACGCGCCAATCACACAACTTTCATGCGCACACGCACACACACACACGGACATAAATCATTAAAGCACCGTTAATTGTTTGGCCAATGCTTCTTAGCCCTGGCTGTCAAACGGTCTTTATTGATGGGCCGCCGGCAGCATAAATGATTTGATTTGCTGTGCTTTGCTTTGCTTTGCTTAGTTTAAGGTGCACAGCCCCGCCCATCTGCCCCTGCCCCTGTACGCCTGGGCACACGTGTCGTATGCGCAATGTGGCCTCTGAAAGACTTTGATTTTTGGGACGTCGGCCTGTGCTCCGGGCGAGTCAACAAATCATGTGCCGCAAATGTTGCAATGTTAACAGCGACAATAACAACAACAACAGCGGCAATAATTTAACACCCCACAGCAGCAGCAACAACAACATGTAACAGCAACAAGAGGTCAACATGTTCTAGCTGAAACACAAATACGACTCGAGTGGAAGCTCTGTTGAGAACTGCGCTGCAAATGTTGTCTAATAATTCAATTCGGTGTCATTCGTAGGTTGCGTTTCTTGTCTAATTAAATTGACACATTGACAACTTCGTGCTCATTAGCTTTGGCAACAACAGCAACAACAACAACAACGACAACTTGCGACATGAGCAAAGTCATGTTAAATGTCGCTTGTAGCCGGCTTCCCCGTCCCAGTTGTACGTATAAATAACACATGTATTTAGTTTTGTTTAGTTTATAGATTTGCGCTTATTTATGGTATCAACTACAACTGGCCCCGAGGGTCGGCAACAGCCCCTGCCAGAATACAGGCACATACACACGTCCACGTACACGCACACGCACACGCACACGCACACGCACACGCACACGCACACACACACGCAGACGTTAATAGGCAACACATAATAAATCATCGGAGACGCCACACACGGTGGTCACTCGCCCAGGTCAGATTGTGTGTGCGTGCGTGTGTGTGTGCCCCTATCAGCGTATAGTTTTATGTACGTGCACACAAAGAAAAATAAATTAGAAAATATTAGCAAATAATTTATGCGAATATCAAAATTTTCCAACAAAAAAAAATAGCAATAAAATTTAAAAAAATCTATTGATTTTGCGATATTGTTGACAGCTGTTTTTGCATAAGTGAGCATTTTAAAAATGAATGTAAATATATATGTATGGAAAAAATGTACATACTCATCTTAAAAGAACACTGAATAATATCAAAAAATTATTTTTATAGTAAATTTGGGAATTTATGTCTGCTTAAATAGTTCACTTCATATAATATATTATACAAAAATGGAGAAAAAAGCATAAAATAGTTTTGTTTAGGCCAATCTCTAAACTTGCCAATTTCTTCAAGTTTTATGAAAAGATTTCCTATTGAAATACACAAGTTATTTCTCGCAGTGTTTGTCTAGCAACAACAAAAACAACAGCTATAACTACAATAATGCTGACCAAGTTTGGCCAGCCGCTGCCCAAAAGCAAATTATTTATATAAAAAATGGCACAAAGCATTTTGTGGCAATACATGAAGGAGGAGTTGGAAAAAGTAGAAGAGAAGGCGAGGCGTGGCAATATAGAGGGGCGGGGTGGGTTGCTGTACAGCAAACGTGTGATTTATTTACTAAACGTGCAAAAACCTCAGCAAAAATTACAAGTGTCAGAAAGAAAAGAGAGGTACATAGAACAAGGGGTGGGCAAAAGAGGAGAAAGGGGCTGCTATGGCAGGGGTGGGGAAGGCCGAAGGAGGAGGCCTTCATTGTCTGTGTGCGTTGCCTGGTTCATAAATAATATTTCTAAGCCGCCAACATGCACTGGAACATATGTTATAAGATTCCAAATTGTGAGTGTGTGTGTGTGGAGGGGGGCCGAGGGTGTGTGCCGGGTGTGTATTCGATGTGTGTATGTGTGCGGTGTATAAGCCGACAAACGCATTTGTCACAGTTGAACGCCGTTAACAATGTTGCCGTCGCTCATACGCCCTGTGTGCCCAATGCCGCCAGTCGCACCTTAATCAGCAATAGGAGGACAAAGGGTGGGCACCGCGGTTGGGGTAGGGTGCCCGTCGCTAGTAGCAGCCGACTTGCCGCCAAGTAGTTTAGGGCCTAGTGCAAGCTGCTTCCGCGACTCGCTTTTAGCTGCTGTGTTTGCAATGCGATGTTGGCTCCAGGGATGCGAGTCCTGATTGTTTGTCTTGGCCTGATTGAGCGGATTGTGTAAGTCCCAAAAATAGGGTGGGGCATGGCGGCTGAATAAGGCACCAAGCAAAAACGTATGCGTGCCAGCGGAGCGTACGGAGCGCTGCATAGCCTAAGGACTAGATAATTAGCTTAATCAGCGATTGAAAGCATTTCGGGTTGGGGGACTTCAGATTTGATCAGCTCAAGCTCGTTGGCATGGGCTGAATATGATTAAATAAAATAACGAAAGTTGGCTTTCATCAGCTTTTGCGGTTTGCACCGAATACGGCTTCATTCAAGTGGGTTGAATCATATATGCGCACATGCTAAACTGGCATTAAAGTAAAAGGAAAGACAATATAAAGAAATATTTCTAATATAACATGCATAAGTCAAACTTCAATGGAAATGTCGTATTAAAATTAAGAAGGAATAAATCTTAAGTAGGAAAATCTTGAGTACAACAGTAATTCAAAGAATAACTTGGTTTCTTAGTTTCCAAAGAAGTGCCATCGAGCTTTATTTAAGGAAACTGTTATATTAGACATTGACTTGAGTCGTATAATTAATCAATAAATATTTTAAATATTCAAAAGACAAAATCGCTAGCTTAACAAAAATACCTAAATATTTAGATACATTTTTAATATTGTGCTAATTAATTTACTGATTATTTATTTATATATTCCGTTCGGGATATCTTTCACATTATTAAAAAAAAATAGATTATTGTAATCATCCATTTTTAAATTATATCTTGCTTAATTTATCTTCAAATCCTCATCACGCATCAGCTTCCCCTCGACCAACTGCTTGTCCCCTGACATTAACTTTCTCTAATTGATTCGCACGGCCTATCTATCATGCTGTGCATTGCGTGGATTCAGGTTCCCCACCTCTCAACTAAACCGTTGAGTAATACTTTTAGAGCAACCGCAGGCTATGCTAAAGCTCTCAATCATGTGAGCTCTCAATTGTATTAGCTTTGCCTGTGTGTCTTTTTTTCTGTTGCTGTTCCTATTTCTGCATTCTCCCCGCACCGATAAGCAAACCAATTCTGCGAGCTGCTGCCCCTCCACAGCCCCCCGCCCCCCGCCGCACACTTTCCCATCCCTCCTTTGGCAAATGGTGCTGGCTGTTCTCATCAGTGGAGGCCATTATTTATCTTGAACTCCTTTGAAGGCGGGCCTAACACACACGCTCTATGCCCAGCTGGTTCCGCAGGTTTCTTGTTGTTGCTCCTGTTATTTGTTGTTGTGCTCGTTTTGAAAAAAACATTGCGTAGGTTTTTGGCGGCTGTTTCCTATGGCGAATTTTTATGACAGCCGGGACGATTTTTGCCACGCAAAACACACGCAAACCCCAGAAAAAAAAAATACCCAGAAAATAAAAAGGAAACCAAATAAGAAAAATATCATTGAGCTCGCTCGTGCACACAGCTTGAAACAACATTTTGTTCCCAGCCATTAGTTTAGCTCCGCTCCGCTCCGCTTGGCTCAGCTCGGCTCAACTCAGTTCAGTTCAGTTCAGTTCGGCTTGTTCTTCGGCGCTTCCTGCTGTGCGTAGCCGCCAGCCCCTCCGCCATTCCCCTACCAGCACACCTTAAACTTGGACACGACCTAACCCTTTTGAAAAACATTTCTGAGCTATTTTCCGCACGATTTTGCGCGTTAAACCCTTTTCAAAAAATTGACAAATCTATCGGTTTGTGGGGAGTGGAAAACTGGGTGGGGTAACGGAAATGGGTAATAGCTGTAGTCTAATTATGAGCCTACTGAGTTATATATGACCCATGGCTGGATTGTTTTGCTTCGCTTCGTTTGCTGCATTGCTATTGTTTTTTTTGCCGCTGCTGTTTGTTTGCTGTGCTATGCTGTGCATTAAGGGGGAAGGACGGGCAAGCTTTTGGCCTAAATATTTGTACGTCGCTGGTGGGCCATGTGTCATTTTGGTCATTTGTTTTAGACAAGCCCCCTAGTGGACTGGCCTAGCTTACAATCCACACTCCCTGCGCTCTCTTTGTCCCCTTTCTCTTGCTCTCTCTCTTTCTCTTTCACTTCGGCTGGTCCAAATGCATTCAATCGTAAACGAGCTGCATTGGCCGCAAAATAAAAAGCGAACCACAAGAAATAAAAATCATGCAACACAAAAAACTCAAAAGCTTAAAAACCTAAAACACAAAAATTGCGGCCTGGCCGCCAACAACAGCAACAACAACAGCAACAACTGGCAACAATAGCAACAACTACCAACAACAACAAAACTAGCTCCACTCGAGCTGAGAGCTGTGTGCTAAACTTCAGCGACAGCAAACCCTACAAATACCCCTTCTACCGAAAATCGTACCTCCCAGCCCCCCATCCCCACCCCCACCCCGACCGTCTCCTCTCTGTTGCCACCACGTAAGCCTGCTGCTCGACAAGTCCACAGAGCTCCACTCTGCAAATACGTTCAACATGCCGCAGCTTGGTCCGGGCCCATTGTCCTCCTGATCCTGATCACTGCGCTGTGCATTTTAGCGCTGAGTTGTTTTTTTCACAGTTTTCTTTTATTTCTGCTCTCTGCTTTGCTTGATTTTTATTTTATTGTATATTTGCGCAATATCCTATTATTTGTATAGTCCTTAAAGGGTATTACGAACTAACCTGACGAAATTTAAGGAAATAAAAATGTTGGCAACGATGTTAGAAACGAATTTTGGTTGAATTCATTTAAATAATGCATTAGGGAGTACCGCTATTAAAAAAAACAAAAGGAAACCTAAAATTTGTTTTTATTTTAATCATTATATTTTGTAACACCAAGTCAATCGGAGTAGACTTCATTAAATATATTGTGTTTATCAATTTTATTATTTTCAGCGGAGTTTATTTTTATATTTTTTTATATTAGTCCCTAACTTGGAATAGGAATGAGAAATTAATAAAATATAATTTAATTCTCATAATTGATATATAACTCATATGAAAGAAATACATGGCAAGAAGTATCCCTTAAAATTAATAAATTATTAATTAGTCGGATAGCTGGAACTTTTTGCTTATGATCCTTTATGAATATGATCATTTGGAATTCATTTTATAAAAATGGTTCTCCTCTTTTTAGCGTATAAATTACATCCAACAAAATATCTTTAATATTTTTATTTTATTTATTCTTATATATATTTTCCATTTATATTTCAAGTTTTTACAGGGTATATTTGAATTTAATCACTGACTTGGCCACTGTGTGTTTAGTGGCATTTTCCGCCGCTGTGTTTTGTGTGTTGTGCGCTTTGTTTTACTTGCGCTTTAACTTTAAATGAATTTCTATTATTTTTGTGTTTATTTGAGCTTTGGAGTCGCTGGCCCCTCCCCCAAGCCTTTTGCAAGCCTTGGCTCTCAACCTTATCGTTGTTGTCGTCCGTTACTGTTTTATTCCGGCACTCATTGCTGCTTGGCTATGGTTCCTGTTGTTCATATTGTATTTGTTGTTGCTTTTGTTGTTGTTGTAGATGTTGCTGTTTGAACACAACTAAATTGGTATATCCGTTTTTATTAAGCAACATTTCCGGTTACTCTCGAGTGTTCGCAGCAATGGCAACGGCCAAAGCTGCCCAAGATGCCTCTTGGCAATGGCTGGCAATTTCTCTCGCTTTTTGCCACTTGTCGCCCCCTTCTCTAGGTTAACTCTCAGCCATTGACAATTTTTCATGCTGTTGTCAGTTTTTGCTGCGAGTTTCGTTCGAGCTGGTCCACTTCAGTCCGTCAGCTCGTTAGTTTTTCGGCTGCTTTGTGTTTTGTTGGGGCTTTAATTTTCTTAACGTTTTTTTTCATGCGTTCGCATCTCTTTAAGCAAAAGCTCATTACGTATACGCAGCCGTGTGCACGTAGTTAACGCTCGAGCTAAGCTCGGGCAATTGATTTGTTGCCCAGTCACAAAAAAAAAACTAGCACTTGGCCATACCTTCCAAACTGTAAGCAAACGGCACCGGGGGCGGGGCCGGGGGCGTTTACACATTTAAATTAAATTTGTTGTCAATAAAAATGCAAAAATTTAAACAAGACCAAAAAGGTTTCCAGCTCGCCGCTGGGCAATCGCATGCTGCCTAAATGCCGGCGCTTATCTCAATGGAAATCCACAAGGACCTCATAAATATGTATGTTTGGGTCGTTGCTTTTTCGCAAACCTTTTGCTGTGGTCAAAAATATTTAGCCAGCCTCAAACAGCATGCCATCCCTGTTCTTTTTTATTTTTATTTTTTATTCAGAATCTATTCCTCCCGCCCCCCTCGGTCCATCTGTCCGTTTGTGTGGCACTCGGACTGCGTCAAGGCGCCAGATAGTTTCAAAAGTGATTTGGGTACACTTTGGGGTTTTGGTTTTTTGTCCTGCTGCTGCTTCTGCTGGTCCGTCTGCTCAACGGCATATTAAATTAAAGCGTTCGGGGTATCACCTCATTCGGCAACCCCTTGCACACACACATACACCCCCTTTTTTTGCCCAACTTAGCAAAGTGTCAGTTGCAAGTGTCAAAGGTGCCTGTTTTTAAATTATTCGCACAACAACAACGAACAACGGCAAAAACATGACAAAAATTTGTGTTAGAATATGCGTTTAGCCACAAAATTTGAGATAAGCGTCGTCGTCCTTGTGCTTCAGTCCTTGCCACTCTGCACAGGGCTGACAGGGTAAATGGATGCGAAGCTGAGCAGAGCTTTGGCCATGCCAGATGCCAAATTATGCAGAAAACCAAATATGACAGCAACAAAAAACTTATAAAAAAGCTTTAAGGGACAGAAAACAAAAAATATGCATATGAAAGTATTTCAGACAAGTGTTTTGCTTTCGATTTTGTTTTTGTTAATAGTGTTGACTTGAGAGATGAACATGATTTTGCTGATTTTGTAATTGAATAAACAGCAGCTCGATTTATATCAGAGATTAAATTGATTTTATGTTTGATATAGTGTGAACAATCACCAGCTAAATACAAATTGCTACAAATTGCTGAAAAAATAAGCAAACAGAAAACAAATTTTCAATCGATTTAAAAGGCAATTTTAATTTTAAATTTAAATAAATGCCATTTGTTCTAACAAATGTAAATATTTAACTAAACAAATATTTAATACTCTAGGTGCAATATATAGCGATGAATCGGTACAGACATATATCCATAGGGAAAATAAAGTATAGATAACTTCGCTAAGAACGTTGGCTTTAAAATGCTCTGAATGACCAACGAGGTCTCTGTGCGATACACCTTCCATTACAAATTGTAGGGCATTGACAATTATGTTTTATTTATTCACTAACTTCTAGATGTCGTCTACAAAGGTAATTTTCCATGTATAAATTTTTTAGCAGTACTTAACTAAGTAATTATACAAAGGGGAAAGCTTTCAATTAAATTACTGTAATCAAAGTACAAGCTAAAAAAAATTTTTGGTTGCTGCTAAAATGTTGCAACAAATGAAGAGCCAAACACGAAGGCCTAATTAAAAGCATAATTTAATTAAGAGGCGGCAGCTGCCGGCCTGAAAGTGCAGAAACAACAACATCAGCAATAACAACGACAATGCCGAAAACAAGGCCAACAACAAAAACTGCAGCTAAAAGGCGTCTTGTGTGGCATATGCCACAAAACAAGAACACACAGCAATATGGTCAAGTTGCATGTGTGTGTGTGTGTGTGAGCGTGTGTCGTGTGTGTATTAATGCAGTCATAAATTGTGCAGCAAGTGCGGCTGCTGCTGTAGTCATTTCTGCAGTTGTTGCCGCAGTTGTTGTCGTTGTTGCATGTTTGGCAAAATGTCGCACAAAAGTATGCAGCCAAATCTGAACACATACTGAACGGCAAACAAATAGTTGGCATTATTTAATTTACAACAAATTATGTTTCATGTTTAACCACATGATTTATGCACTCACTGGAGAACGCCCCCAATTCCCGTTTACTTAAAACACGCCCCTTTCCAATTGTTCCGCAAATTATGACAAATTAAATGCACATCAATAGGTGGGCGTGGCACACTCCGAACACTTGAAAGCCGACCTGTGCAAACATAAAAGGAAAGGCAGAAGGCATTGTAAATACTCTTCACAAAGGCAAAATGTACAATGAATTGGAGAAATTCGATCGGGATTACATTTTTAAAATTAAATGATCAACTGAGTTAAACAAGCTTGTTTTCAAGTTTTCTTATAGTTTCAGGAGATATGAAATAGACACAAATACGTGGAATATATCTTGGTTATAAATTTTCCAGTTCATGCAAAATTTAAACCTTTTGCTTTCCTTAGAACGTTGCAATGCTAACTACGTTAAGTGTAGGCCCCATCAGAGTGTATAGAGCCAACAGCGGTTGCCGGACTCTGGTTTTGCTTGCCATCTGTTCGGCTCGCTGCTGAAGATACCTCGTGCTATCTCTTTCGCTGTGTGCGTGCCTTATTGACTTGCCTTGCAGCACAAGCTGAGCCGCAAAGTCAATTGTGAGGATATCTCGGCGAGCGGAAATGAACGAGCGCTGGACATCAGGACACCTTGTACACAGCCAGCATCAGAATTAGATTCAGCACGGGCATCAGAATCGGAATCAGAATCGGAATCAGAATCAGAGTTATCCTAGAGCCGGGCAAAATGCGAGCTGTGAACTATGCGACGTTGATTTTTCATTTCAAATGGGGGACGCTGGATTTCTTTTGGCCAGCATTGTGCATTCCACTGTGCTGCTTGTGCTACACTATTTGTTCATTTGTCTTGCTCTAGCAGTCTTTATCTATATCTATCCTAGCGTTGCTTTGCCGGTGGCTCCCCTCCCCCTCCCCCCACTGCTCTCATTCTCAAGCTCAACTCATGTTTACCCCGACGCTGGCCGCATATAAATCCAACTGCGTGTCGGTCTGTCATGGAATCCACAGAGCCAGCGACTCTTCACTAGGTAAGCGAACGCAGCAGCCCCCAATCTGACTCTAGCCCCACCCACAACGCAAACCAATCCCAATTTCTGCCCCCCTCCCCCCATCCACACAGTCGCCGCGCGCTGTGTGCGAGTTTAAGTTTCCTCAGCGTGCACTAACTGTTGTTGATACGGTTTCCGTTTGTCTAAAGCTCCATGCGGCACTTAAGTGAACTTTAAACACTTTTATTAATGGCATATTATGTAATATACGTGCCCCCCACGCTCCCCTCCTGTGTGTGTTTGGGTGTGTGTGTGCGCCAAAGGGTTTATATGTGTGTATAATGGGTATCTGGGCTCGGCAACTTTTCCAACATTACTAGCTGCAAATGGGAATGGCACTGCGAATGTTTTAATTAAAGTGGAATTGGGTATTCTGAGTGGCAATCCCCAATCCACAATCTCAGCTGCCAACAGTCAACAGCCAGCAGCGAGCAGCCAACAGCCAACTGGATTTAGCCTTAGCCAGATGTTACGCATACGCAGAGTAAAACTTTGCCCACGTCCCCTTTTGAAATATCTCTGCGCTCTGTGTCGCAGGTCTAACAGCTATGTGAACCATTTTGCCCCAGACGCCTATAACGTAAACAAAATTTAGCTCACCTTTCAGAAAGTGTGCTAAAATTGAACTAGATTGAAGAAATTGCACCAAAAAGCATCAATTATTTCGTTACAAATACCAGATTTTGCCAAATAAAAATTGATTCCAAAATTTTTAATATGTTGTTTAAAAGAATTTAAACACTAAAACTAATATAAGACCAGCTCATATGCTAATACATAATAACTACTTATGTTAAGGAGAAAAGAAAATTAAATTTATATATTTCATTTTATGTTTCTATTTATGTTTAACCTTTTTATATTTTACAACACTTATGAACATTAAATGAACTATTTATTGGCTTCAAAGGTTGAATAAAAAATTTAAATAAAATTTGTCTTTAGCTTGAAGTATATTTATGCCTTATTCAAACTGTCTAGAATTCAAGCAACATTTGTTGACCATAAATTCTATAATTATAATTTATTGTTCGCAGTTTTAAATTCTTCAAAATTTTAGACATTGTTATTATATAACTACATAATTTTAAATTTAAACAATTATATTTTGTTGAATTACTGACCACATAAATTCGTATTTTATTATTTTATAAATTATTTATTTTAGAGACAAGATGTTTTTAATTTATTTAAACTTCATTGCTTAAATTATATCTTGTTGGCAGCGCATTTTCAGTTCGTTTCTAGCCCATATCTGGCCCCTCACCTCAATTGCCATAATTGCCGGCTTAGTCGTCATTCTCATCAGCCCTTTTCTCCGCCTCCGACACCGCTGTCACCTCGATTGCTGCTTTCTCGTCAGAGTGGAGAGCGGCGGGAGGTTGGCTAAACAAATACTTTGTTCAGGCTCTCGCATATTACGCATACGCAACGTTTGCAGTTAATTTGCAAAATGTTTCACATGCTGGCATTTTAATGAGTTGTCTTGGTACTTTAAAGGCCAGCATCAGAATTCTACCCCTACCCCACAGCCCCCCACCACGCTGTGCAGCAGCATGGGCACCACAAACAGTAGTTGGCGTGTGCTGGGGACAGGTTTCATTAAGTTCCTGAGTTGCCTTCAAGCGTGCACCTGGAATTGTTTGTCCATCGATTGACGCACAATTGTTTCAATTGCAGCTCTCAGTGTTTACTATATGTATATACATATATATATATGTATTTACAATATCTCTCTGGCTGTATTGCTTATTATGCTTTATGTGCCGCAAATATTTGTTACAGCAGCAACAGCAGCAGCAGCATTCCTTGAGCTGATTTCCTTTCGTTCGCCTTGTGTTTGCTGTGTAAGCTCATCGAGAGGCAGTTGCGTTATTTGTTGCAGCAATAAATGCGACAGTTGCAGTTGCAGCTGCATTTGGTTAGGTGCATCGGATATTATATGTATATTCGCCAGAGACACACACACACACCCGCACGCAGACTTACACACTGTTACCAAAATACAATAGACAACTCACTTTGCTATAACTTTGTGCCTACAACTAAAGACTTATGTCATTTGGCCATAACACCAGAAGCAGCAACAGCAACAACAAGGGGCGCAACAACAATGCCAGGCATGTCAGCAGCACATTACACGGTCTCCCCTATATATATAAATATATATGGTGTAGTTGATTTTTGCACAGCAATTGCTGTTGTTGTAATTGTTATGAGCTGAAATTAGAGCTGAAGGGTTACGGGGGTGGTTGGTTGGGGGCTAAAAAGTAATATATTTTACAACAGCAAAGGGCGAGACTGCATATTATATTTATGCCGTTATGCCACACAACAACAACAACAGCAACAACAACAACAAAAATTGCAATAGCTGTTGTTAAAAGCAGAAATTCGCATTAAGCTAAAAGAAAAGCAAAAGCTTGTGGCGGCGCGGGCTGTAAGCGGGGCGTGTGGAGGCGCAGACAAGTTCAGGCCACAAGTAAACGAGCCAAGCAGCTTGTTTTAAGTATAGAGCATACACACACGCGCACACACACAATACACGCACATGTGTGTGTGTGCGAGAGCAACTTACATTTGTTGGCACGAGGCGACTGCTGGCAAACATCTTCCTGTTGTTGTCCTGTCGCTTGTTGGCCTCGGCGCTCTAGCATGAAATCTTTTTAAAAATACATATATAACATACTCCCGCACACACGCGCACACACACAAGTGCAGTGCAAACAACAACTGGCAACATTGCCATAATTCTTGTCTACGCACAAAAGTATGCTACACTTTATACGAGTATGAAATAAATAATTACGAACAAGTCAAGCAAGCAACCGCAACTATGTTTTGTATAAGAAGGGGTGAGGGGAGTAAGGAGCCAGCGTAGAGGCAGCAGAGGAATGTAAGTAGCAGAGCGGCAAAGGGGCAGCGAGCCATGGTTCAGTTGCAGGAAACATACGTCGACGCCGGCAGTGCTAAAAGTGCATTACACTGCGGCTGTATGTGAGGTATGTGTATGCTTAAGTATCCTGTTTTTAAGGGTATTTTCTGAGTTGAGTTATATGTGTTATGCGGTTATGATTCGCCTTCGCCCGTTCGTAATGAACACGTCTTGAGATGTGTCGAGTAAACAGAGATAAAGAGAATCTCCCGTGCTTTCTACATATGTTTCTAGCTCAAATCAAGTATCTGCTGTTGGATATATTGTTTATAGTGAAGACATAATATTAGCAAATATTTGGTGGCCGTAATTGTCTGCCAATCAGATGACACCTGATCTAATATTGAGGAAGATATGTAAGTTCGATTTGCCACGCCCTAAGTGGGCGATCATTAGAGGATGTCTTCACATTAAATGCAGATATGCAGATTAAACAATTTGCCACGCCTACAATAGGCGTGTTATGTGGATTATGTTAAAACTTTATGGAATGCAGAAATATATGAGTATATATTGCAGGACACCTATTATACTCTTTTACTTCCTGAACGAATTATAAAAAGGTATCAAAAAACAACAACAACAAAATTGAAAGTATTCTGCACCATAACATTTTCAGTTTCTAAAGTTAAAACAATAAATCAGCATATTCATAAAAAAAAGTATAACTACAACTATATGCCTGCATATCCTACGGACTTTGAACTTTAAAATCATGTGAAAAAACCTAATTTCCTATTCAGATCGTATTCTGTTCCACTCTATGGATTTCATGTTATGATGTTATTTACATTTCTGTTTTGATTTCGTTTGGTTTATGAAGACATCTTCGTCGTACGCTCGCCTTAACTCCAGTGGAAACCTCAGGCAAAAAAAAAATGCAGAAAAACTTTTTCTTATTGCTGCCTGTTGTGAGTGTGTGTGCGTGTGTGTGCGTGGGTGTGTGAATTTTTCCAGTTTGTTTTGTTTTGGTTGCATTTTGCAGACTTTTGACTTGTGCCTGCTTCTCTGTGGGCCCTGGCAAATGAACCAGCAGGACGACAACCTCAAAAGTCAAATCACCCCCCTCCCCTACAACTATACGACCCACCCCCTTCTCCTGAATGCGAAGTGGTAGTGAGCTGTGCACACTTGCATTTATGAATGTTTAAGCACTCGAAACTACAGCAAGTTCCACCAAAGGAGCAGCAGCACAATTGAAAAATTCATAAAGCCACGAGAGAAGAGAGAGTTTTATGTGTGGGTGTGTGTGTGTGTGTGGTGCATGTGTACTAAAACTTTAATGATGACTAATTATTACGAGTCACACAACCGGCTTTGTAGCTGAGACTGATTTGATTTTAATTTTTATTGTTTTTTCTGCTTCATAAAAGTAAAATACATTTTTGGGAATTAACATATTTGATGATTATTAGTCATGTGATATTTATATACCAAATACAGATCCAAAATTAGTATAGTTTGTATTCTGCTTGAAATAGGGGAGTATATAATACACTTCATAAGT
The DNA here is from genome assembly GCA_035043565.1 of Drosophila robusta. Lineage (NCBI taxonomy): Eukaryota > Metazoa > Arthropoda > Insecta > Diptera > Drosophilidae > Drosophila > Drosophila robusta. The sequence goes on along the minus strand of JAWNMW010000583.1, from coordinate 103,621 downwards.
ATCTAAATATTTTGTATAATTTAATATTTCAAATAAATTAGCTTTTGTTAGAACCTACAATACAAATTTAATTAAAATGTCGAAAATCCATCAACTTGATAACAGTTTTAAAATATATCGTCAAATTGTTAAAACGCATTTGACCTGCGGCGCGTGGTGCTTGTGTCGAAACAAAATTCTGTTTACATTTTGGCATAAAAAAACAAGTTAAAATTTTTAACATAACACACTTTATTTTTCTCTTTAATGCAGCGATTTTTTTTTTGAATTTTTCACGCATATTTTAATTGCCGAAAACAACTTAAATAAAGCAAACGAAAACTCTATTAAAATGCATATGAAGTTTACATAAGCTCAAATGCGTGTATGTTGCAAGAGGGGGCGTGGCCTTGGCCAATGGCCTATGGCTCCTGTGGCCAGCAAGCGCTTATAATTATTTGCATAAAAACATGCAAATCGTTGGCCGTCGAAATGTAATTCACAGCTTCACATTTGCTCTCCTTTGAGCTATTTCCTGAGAGCCCTCACTCAACGGGCTTTTTTGCTTTTAAAAGCATCTTATTATAAGTTTGAAAATATTTACAAATGTTACACTTTTTCAGTATTCCAAAATAAATATCTTTTATATGTTGCAGAATTGTTCAAGGCCAAACATTTTTAAAGTGTATTTCGAAATAAATTTGGAACTTAAATTATACCGAAATTTTACAAAATCTTTTTGACATTGTTGAAACAAAGTAAGAACATTGCAGTCGAGTGTAACGATAGTGCAATACTCGTTCACAATGCAATAACAACCATAATTATGGTAAATTTTTGTAAAATACTAAGAAAGCTTACAGTTAAACTATTGTGAGAAGATGATTTTAAATTGACAATTTTTTATAATAAATAAAATTATAATATTTTATTTACCAAAAAAAAAATGGTTTGTTATAAATTGGATTTTCAATAATGCAGTTTTTGTAAATACAAAATCAATACAGATTGCAAATTGTGATCAAAATACCATCAACCAAATCAATTCAGTGCTTACAATTTTATGGGAGCTTAAATATTGGGCGCTATGGATCTGAGAGCTTTATATGTCAAAAATTGTTGTAAATTTTAACACATTGCGCAAATTCGATATACTTTTTTCACTTCGTGAGTAAGTAAAAAAATTCTGTGTAATAAAAAGCAATCTCAATTTAGTTTTCAGAAAAAGTGTTTTCTAAATATGTACTTGAAAATGAAAAAGTTCAAACATTTAGGAAAGGAACATGACATAACTGATTTCAAACGTGAAAAATCATTTGAGTTCTGTGGAAACGGGAATACAGATATTTATCGTAAATCTGATAGGTTCAGAAACTAAAACGCAAAACGCAACATGAATTTCGGTGGACAAATGTTGAAATTTTTACATTTGTAACATTTCACTCAGTTTTGCATTTATCTTTCCGCCCATTTTGAAGCATGGAACAGCAACAGTCGCAATGTTAATTACAATAACACAGCGCGCAAGTTGAAACAAAACTTTCCATGTAAAAAAGTAGTCGAATGGAAAAATGTTGCGGGCAGCAATTGAATATGCAGCTGCCAACTCCCCTTCCCCCTTCCCCTCCCCCTCTCCGCACATGAAGTATATTGAGCTGTTTGTTTTATGCGGCAGACTGAAAAATCTCAACACAATATCAAATGCATGTGTACACACTGCGCGTTTAGTTCTCTTGGTTTTTGTTTTTTGTTCATTTTTATATTTTGTTGTCCTGTCTGTGCGAACAATGAAGAGCTGGCGAAAAAAATATATGTGTACATACATTATACATATATATATATCGCACACAAAAAACAGATTTGCGCAAACTAAATACAGGATGCAGCGGGTGGGGCCGGGTGGAGGAAGAGCTTCGGGTAGCTGTTGTGATGGGTTTAAAAAACTGCAAGCAGACAAATTAAAACTAAGCGCTCCATGTACAAACAACTCCCCCAAGGGGGGCTGCACTCGACCCAATGGCAGCCACTCGACCATTTGCTCCATTTAGTTGCAGACACACACACTCTCGCACACACACACCCAGCGAACAGTGCTTTTGAAACTGTAAGGCAACCGCAGCAGCAGCTCAACTGAACACAGCAGTAACAGAATTTTCCCATTTAATTTCCTAAAACAATTTGATTTCGTTACCAAACTCGATTTCTCAACATTTTTCACAAATGTTTTTTAAAGAGGTTGCAGAAGATTTTAGAAAATATTGAAGAGGATTCTTCTCGCAGGCAATCGAAGTGTGCTCAGCTGAGAGTTACCCTGTAATCAGGTACCGGTAGCCAATCACAGTTGCTAATCAAATAAAATGTTAAAGGGTCGAAAATAACTCATTCTCATACCATCTCGCCAAGCCCAATTTTATTACATGTTTTATGTACACATAAGTATTTTACAATCAACAATTTCTTTGCATGGAAAATGTTAATGTAATTGCGTGGATATACATTTGTGCAATATATCGTTTTCTCTATTTATTCCTAGTTTTTATTCGCCGAGAACCAGCGATTGCTTGCGTGTGTGCGTGCATTATTCATTTGGTGGCGAGAGATTTACAATTTCTACAATATTTTTAGTATTGATTGCCGGATCCAGCGACTGTTGCTTCGATAATAAAATAAATCAAATCCGTTCAGGCAAAACAGCCCGCGGATACATTGGGTCTGCGCTATCTGGGCGTGTGTGTGTGCTTTACAGTTATTTCTATGTGTGCGGGGCTTTGGGTTGTTATTGTTGTTTGCTCATGTGTAGCCGGGCTTCACTGTACGGCGCATTCTTAATTAAATGTGCGCTGCAAATTTACACAGCCAAATTGCATTGCCATGTAATACCCAAGCGCTTACCCGCCCTCTCCCTCTCTCTCTCCTCTCTCTCTCGCTCTCTCTCTCTCACACGCTTCTCTTTTGCTTGTTTTGTTGCAGCATGCGTGTGGCTTTGTCTGATGGCCAGTGGAAGCGGCGGCGGAGGCGCCGCGGCGGACGAATCTCTGGACACACGCGAAGGCGTCGATCTGGTGCTCCAGTGCCGATTCACCGAGCATTATGATTCAACTGACTTCACCTTCTACTGGGCCCGTTGGACCTGCTGCCCCACGCTGTTCGAGAACGTGGCCATTGGCGATGTGCAGCTCAACTCGAATTATCGGTAAGTTGTGTGTGTGTGACTGTGTGAGTGTGCGTGTGTATGTGTGTGTTGTATTGTATTGTGTCCTTTGGCCGGCCGTCTGTGTGTCCTGTGTGCAATGGTCTGATAAATCACAGTCAGCCTCATAAATTCAACACTGATGGCCTGTCAATAAGCAGGCGAAAAGTTAAAGGCCGCCTGCGTGGGCGGGGGGCAAGACACGCTGCGGTGCGGCAGCTGCACATTTATTTAATTGCCTGCATGACATCGACACTCAACTGCCCAAGGAACGAAAATTACACTCATTGCCCCACCAGCCCCCGCCGACGCTGCCTGTTGCCGCCCCACTCTATCGCATGTTTATTGATAAAAGATGAAAGATGCGAAAGTTGCGCGAATCGTTCAGCTGTTAAATTTATTAAAATTGCCAATGGCTTCGGGAGCGCGGACAAGGACAACGCCATCAACATCGATGGCATCGTTGTGTACATCATTAAATGTTCATCTGGCAGGCGATAATTCATAGCACGCCACGCCCACAAATATGAATGGGTGGGCACAAGAGTCGCATGCAGTGTAAACAAGAGAAGATAGCTCGGCTAATACCTCGGGGCTTGGGCTGCGTTGGGGCGGACTATTGCAGATGGGATAAGGATAAGTGTTCGAGCACAAAACGTGGCCATCAGAAGCAGCTGTGCGCGTGCTGGGTGTCGAAAGCAAAAGCGAAATTATTATTATACCATTTCGTTAAAACAATGGGGAAAATATGAAAAATAAATTGTTTCTACAAAATTGACGGGGGAAAAACAACAACAAAAACCGATTAGGTAAAAGAAAATACGATTTGAATATTGCTGGGGATAACCCGAAAGGAAACTTGTGACTGTTGTGTTTCAATGAAAACTACGTTGAAACTGCTATATAAACATATTGAATATTATTTTGAGTTTATTATAAGAGAACTCTATGTAACTTGTAGGTATATAACTTTGAGGGAATTGTCTCTAAGTTAAAGTAATGATCTTGACTTTAATTTAGTTATTTTTGAAACAATAACAATATTCAATTATCGAAAAATGCTTTCTTTTAATATTGTTTTAAATATTTTAAGAGTTTATGTATTTTCTTGGTGTAATGATGGATTTTTTTGGTTATTAATGAAAATTACATTTTTTCTAGTTCATTAGCTTAAATAATATGCAAAACAGTTCTTTTTTTATTATTATATTTTCCCAAATTAAGTTTTAATATATTTCTTAAATTTTAATTAAATCAATTAATTTTTATGAATTAAGGGAATATATAGTAACTTGTATATTATACTAACCAACAGTAAAGTTTTGTAACGTATAAAGAAGCTTAAGTTTTCTTAGCACAAAACGTGAATTTTGTGCCATTGTTTATAATTGGCAACACATTGCGTATACGCAACTTGATTAAAGCACCGAAAGCTCGTCAAGCATTGGACGCCCTTTAAATGGCTGTTTGGAAAATGTGGCGAGTTTTCTTGTCGCTGTCGTTGTTGTTGTTGTTGAATTTTCTGCTGTTGGCCTGCCTATTTATTTATTAATCATAATAATCATTTTGCAGCGCATTTTAAGCGTGAAAAACATTCAATGCGGCGTATGCCGCAAATCGTTTGGAAAATGTTCAACAGTACACGCCCACAAGAAGAGACAATCACGCACAAAAGAGACAAACACAGGCAGACACACTCATTGGCCAGATGATATATATAATATATGGGCCGCAAGCAGCCGCAGAACATGCAAAAACAGAAAATAGATCGGCAACAAAAGAAAATTATTGTTAAATTTTGCTAATCGCGCGTTAAACAATTTGCTTGATTTATGTGGGCTTAGAGACTGGGATAATGGCGTTGCCACAAGGCACAACAACAACTACAGCAGATGCCAATAATAGGAACAAAAACCTCGTAGAAAACTTGTTGAGGGTTGACTTGAAGATACCCTATCTAACCTATCAAAGACCTTTATCATCAAATATCTTTTTGAAGTCCATGGAAAAAAGTCTGGCTAACCACAATATGACCCTTAAAAATTACAAGAACCATACTCACAAATTCTTATAATTAAAATAATAAAAATATTTTAATTTAAGTAAGAGTTTTTGCAATATGCTGCCGCTTATACAACCCGTGCACCAGAGTGCGGGGTATCCAAATTGCTGGTTGTATTTTGAGCCTCGTTTTTTGATGGCTTTTCATTTTATTTTTATTTTGTGTTTTGGCTTTTCCGGCAAAATGTTGGTCAAATATTGGCAACCGAATGTAACTAATTTGATTTCTGGTCAAGTTTAACATTAGATACACACAGAAAACTGCACAAAATTTAATACTTATATTTGTGAAGCACGGTAACCATATCATTTAATAGATTTACAGGTGCAGCATTTCATAGAAATCTAATTGAAACATTATCACCTAACATGCGCCCCGAAATACAAATATTTTAATGATTGTGTAACATGCAGAATTACCCAATACACCCAATAAAAAAATAGGTTTTTTTTGCTGGCATTCAATCAACGCAGACTCGTTAGATGGGCGAAACTGGCAAGACTGGTAGTGGATAATGGATGCCAGCAGTTGACCCCAAAAGGTACGGCACAGCCCCGTGTGCTCCCTGCCACTGTTTCGGTGTCCATTTGCACTTTGTCCTCTTCAAAAATTTTGTCATCTAGATGACATGAAATTTGCTTTAACAGCGCGTTCACATCCACAGAAGAATTGTACTCCACCTCTCCAGCTGTCAGATCCCATTCAGTTTTTTTTCTTTTTTTTTTGCTGGGGATAGCCTGTTCCTGCCATGATATTGGAATTTTGTGTTTGAGTGCCGCCAACATTTCGGAAACAATCAAAAAAACATTTTTACCATTTTTTTCTACGTTTTTTCATTCTTTTCTTGCAGCAGATAAAAATTCCCAGAGCAACAACAACAACAACAGCAGCAAAGAAAGCCTTTTCAATTGCGTTAAAAGAAATTTAATATGAAACTCATGTTATACTTGTAACATATCGATTTTTAATTTTGATTTTCGTGGTGCGCGCAATTTGAAAGACTGCCACCAGGGGGCGTCTTTGTTGTGGTTGCCCGTGAAATAAATTTTTTTATGCGTCAAACCAAAAATAAAACCAGACCGAGTTTGGCATCTTGCCAAGACGGGGTTGGGGGAACATCTGTCGAAAAATTGCCAGGATGGCATTGACTTTTTCAGCTGTTTATTGCTTGACTTTTTTATTCCATAAATACTCTGTAATGGGCTAATGTAAAATTGTTATGAGATTTGCGAAATGAATTCAGTATTAAGAGAGTTATTCACTTCAATTTCCATCTAATCTGATGTACTAAAAACTGTGAAGCATAAACGTATTTTGCACTCTTTTACACAGCTTAAAATAATTCAGGATTGTAAATTATGCTGAGATTTGATATACTACATTAAAATAAATATTCCCCAAGTTGATGTGATGCTCAGAAATATTGTTAAAATAACTCTTTGTGTCCCAAAATTTCAAATGATTTTTAAAGTTATCCAATTCTCATATTTAAATCTTCTATCTGCAAGAGCAGCTAAAATTCGTTGTTTTGGCGAATGCATTTAAGCCAATTTCTTGTTGTTTTGTAGCCCTTTATGGTTGCTGTCGTTGTTGTTGTTTTTTAAATTGTTGTTGCTTGCTTCTGTAGAATGCCAGGCCAAGCTGACGCATTTTCCATTTTGTGATGGATGTGCGCAATAATTTTTGCTATTTATGCAAAAGTCGGCTGTTATCAATAGCGAATCCAACCCAGGGAGACACGAACAAAACGAAAGCTCAATACACCGAAAGGCGGGCCCAGCCCACAAGCTCTGTATCGCTTTTATGCGAATGCGGGTCAACATTTAACCTTTACCTTGCACACACAGGCACACGCATGGACAGAGAGACAAATGCATAGATCAGAATATGTGGCAACACGTGTTGGTTCCGATTCGTTTGACTTGTCTTCCACGCACACACACACCCACATACCCACACACATGCTGCGATGTGGGCATAACATCTATCAGCGCCATGAGCATATATATTATATATTTATGTACACTCAGAGAAAGAAGGACTAACCAAATTCTATTATGACCGGAATAGAATTTATATATTCTTGTGCTAAACATTGTTAGAAAATGTCGTTTTTGAATTTAGCTTAAATTAAATATTAATTTCACTGCTTGGCTTTAATATAAAGTATTTATTACAAGAGTTTCCATAACAAATTTATCGATTAAATTCTAATTTAAAATTTTTGTTTGGAAATTTTATATTGAAAAAAATTGCTGTTAATAAAATAAACGTTTGCGGGTTAACAAATTCGGCCCAAAATCATGGCTATTTCCCCACGTGTATTTATTATTATAATATTTTTGTACATATGAACATGTACATATATATGGCAACACTTATGCAAATTGAAATGCAAATAAGACTGGCAGCCAACTGGCTGTCGCTTTGTGGGCTCCCCCAGTGAGTCCTGTGTCCATGGGCGCCTTTACCACAAAAGTCAGCCCCAATACGTATTTGGATTCTTTGTTGATTCTCACGCTTTATTGAATTCATTTAAAAAACAATTTTTCATTTTGCCAACAAGAAGAACAACGACAGCAGGCATTATGCCTACTGGAAATATGCGGCCCTTTTGTTTTTTCGCTGCTCCTTGAAGTAGGCTATAAAAATGTGACTCCTGCTAACATTTCAATTAGCCTTTTGTCTGGTGTCAATGCAGCCAACAACAAAGAGGACACTGCCGAAAATAAAAGAAAAAAACAGCCGGGCAAGACAAAAATAAAATAAAGCAGAGCAAAGGCAACAATCGAGAGTAAACTGAGCTTCATCTGCAGTCCTTGGAATCCTTGTTCTATAAAAAGCCTTGCAAAACTGTCTGCAGCTTTGTTTGCCTTTCAGGCCCAGACCCTGGTCAGGGCCATGTCCCGTTATTCCCGCTCTCCCTCTTTCGGTGTCCCTTTGCTGACAGTTGCCTTTTGTTTGCCCTCAAAATGTGCAGGCCTGCCAAAAGACAATTAAACTCTTGTTAATGGGCGAGCACCAATAAAAAAAAGGACAATAGATAAATTGGACGCATTCAGAGCTGTTCAACAGGCAATAACAAAGTGTTTATATATACGCTATTTATTTTTAACAGCAGGCTTGAATGATGTAACAGCTTGAGGTAGACATAAATCACTTCATACATCTATTACCAAAAATGTCAGTTCCACATCCACAATACTCTCTGAATTATATGAAGCTCAAAATATATTTTTAAGGCAAATATATAGAATATTTATTTCATTGTTATATAAATATATATACATAAAGATATAATCAAGTAAACTGTAAGCCAATAGCACTTAAGCTAGGTTCTTGAGTAAAATTTTCGACATTAATTTAGCCCAGATTTCGGCCTAAAGCTTGGTTCTTCACATTCTATCAAAAGCAACAGGCAAATATTTTATTTGATATTTAAAACAAAATATAAGTATATTGTTATCCTATGTTTGTTTACATTTAACTTGGAGCTATAGAAATCGGATGCCTACAGCCCACAGGCTACAAGCATTATTGGGGTTATTATCTGCCGTTGATCCGAAAATAAATAAAACTGTTTTAAATGTATAAAGTTCGGTTCAGGTTTGGTTGATTTAAAGGACAATGGATCGGTGTTTTAGAAATTATTGTAGTTCCGGGTTCGAACCGATTCGGTTCAAACTTTGATATCAAAAATTTATATTTAATTAATCACTAATTTCAGACCTTATGTCTTTGGAAGTTCCTGTTTTCCCACTAACTGCAAAGTTGATATATAAATGTATCCTTTTGTGAATGAACTGTAGATTATTATTTTAAATATTTTCACTCTTACCTATTGTTATTTTACTAGTACCATTTTATGTATTTTATTTATGAAATTCTCGATATGTATGTGACTTTAATTGAAGTTTTAAATTATTGCTTTAAAATACTCCCCAACGTGAGACATGTTTTTATAAAATAAAATGTAGTTTTACTAATGGCACATACGCCTTCGAGCTGAACATTAAATGTGCTGCGTGCAGCGAATTTAACGACTTGCCGCGTTGCAGGGGCAGCTGCGGAAAGCCCGTTTCTGCGTTGGGTTCACTGATTTTACAACAGATTTCCAGTGCGAAGCAGCCCGGGGCCAGAGGCCGTATATTGCAGCGAGTGCCTCGGCTTGTGGCACTTGCCGCTGCTGTTTATTGTTGTGGCCTTGTTGTGCTGCATCGCGGCGCGTAAATTAATTTTAGCCACTAAGCTTAATTTAAAGTTAGCTTAAGCCCAAGCACACACAACTGACCTTCTATGCAAATAGACAACAACAACTTGTGCGGCCACCCGCCGTCATGTGAAGTTCATAAAGCTTCCAACGCTCTGCTCCACGGACAACCGCAGAAGCAGCAGCAGCAACAGCAGCGGCGACGACGTCGCCGGAAGTTGGCCGCTGTACGAAGTGCGACTTGTCAACGTGTACTTCCGGCCGCCATCCCTCGCCACAACAGACGCAGCCACAATGCGAGGCACACAGGAAACAGTCGCCTGAGCCTCCGCCTTCGACCCGCGTCCCGCTGCCTCGGCTCCTTCCCCGTGCCAAACCTCAACCACACAGTCTCGGCGCTGCTCCGATCCCCCGCTCCCCTGCTCCCCCTGCTCAGCCCATCCACTTTATGAATTATTCAGTTGTACTTTACAAATGCACTTAAACTGCGGGTACACCTCATATCTTACGGGCTTTGCACCACTTCGTAGGCAATTTAAATGCACTTCGGTATTCGGAAGTCGCTCAGTTAAACGCACTAAAACAAACCATTATGGTTATTAACTCTGAATATGTAAATTTAACTATAAAAAAAAAACAAATTCAAATCTTTGTATTAAAATATATGATATTAATCCAGTTCGTTTATCAGCCCTCTTTTTCGCACCCAGTAAAAAAGGGTTTCTTATCGCTAGTTATAAAGATTAGGTAATTTTGACTTTAACGGAACATTAGTTACAATCTCTCCCACTCACAAACCCACTGCGAGACACAACTTGTAATCCTTCAGGCGAAACTTTTGGCTTTTAACCAGTTAACGCTTTTTCTTCGTGGTATCGATATCGAGAATTTTATTTAAACTGTCTATATTAATATCCTGCATTAATTGAAGTGCGCAGATGTGTTAAATATCAAGCAAAAATAAAAATTATTTTAAAAAATTAAATTTCCGAAAATTCTACAAATATTATTTATGTGAAACTTTCGCAATACTAAGAAATTTTCCACTCTCTCTCGAGCATATATTTTTTTAGTGGCCCAATTAAATATTTATATGCATTTCTGTATGCTCTATAAAAAACTTCGCTTGAGCGAGTACAAAAGTTTTGCCTCAAAGGACGTTGCCACGCCGCAAGCTGTGTTGTTGCACATTGCTCATACGCCGCGTATTGCATTGGTGGTAAATTTGTTGCTTATGCGCGTTGTTATTCTTGCGGTTGTCAATTGTTGTTGCATAGCTGTTGTTGTTGCTGTTATTTGTTATTATTTGTTGTTGTCGTTATTTGCTGTTGTTATTGTTGTTATAGCCCGCAGCCACCTTGACAACTTTTGTATTTATGCTGCCGCCGTTGCTGCCGTTTTTGTTGCTGTTATATTTTAGCGTAAGTGATTTCGAAACACCTGCTTAACATGTTGCAAGACAGGTAGCGCCAAACACACACACACACATACAAAGATGCCCCTCTCGCCAGCTCAGCGCCACCTTTTGTGTCGACATTTATTAAGCTTGTTGTTGCTGCTGCTGCTGTTTGCGGTTGCCGCAACACACAGTTTAGCTAACTTAGCAGCACACAGGAACACAGCCCGCGCTGGAGCAGGAGGCGGCAGCAGTGGCAGGACATGCCAGCCTTGAAAGGAAGCCATTAACAGCCTTTGGGGGCTTCTGTTGCCACTTGTTATGCTGTTCTTTTCATACCATGACTTCAGCGAAAGTGGCCAACAAATAGGGTATATTGCTGCTACTCGAATCCCTGGCAACATAAAGCAATCATTCTTGATCAGCACCCACAGCCACCTACCTGATCTACCTGATCCTGACCGTCTGTTTCTCTTTTATCTCGCAGAAGAGAGATCCTAAATTTTGTTCCCGTGCTCTGCCTCGTTTTCTTAAAACCGATAAATATAGATTACAGCCTCGAACGTTTAAGCTCCGAATAAAAGTGCTCATATATTGTACCAACAACAAATTAGTTTACAAACTAAGTTTTACTAAGTTTCGCAAACTCGATAAATATTAAACCCTAACCTGATGTATTAAAGTAGCTAAGGACTTTAAATTTAACATGTATATTCTCGTATATCGTTTGTAGAACAGTATTTATTTTTGTTTTCGACAACTGCATTAGTATTTTTATTTATCGATAAATTACAATCACAACACGATAAATTACAATTTCCAGCTTCAGGTTCCGTAGCATATCTCGAACATTATAAAAGCTAGAGAACTCAAATTGGATAAGTAAGTTCTTATATATCGCAAGCTAACGTATATTCCTATATATTGTATAATAATGAACCCCTTTTTCAAAGTCGATAAATATCGAACCTGAACACAGCTGCTAGCTGTCTTTACATACATTCCGACTCCCTTGTTCCCACATGCAAACCAATATGCCCTTTTTACCCATTTTCAATGCAGTCAGGGTATACAATTAGTAAAAATTTGTTTGATCAATTCAATTGAATCGTTGGATACAGGGTATATCATAGGCACGCACACCCGTCTCCTTGCCTCTCCTCGCCTGCAGCCTCCTCTCGCAATCCTGCCTCGACTCCTGCCGCTGTTGCCGGTAAACTTTGTGCTTGTCGCGCTTGCAACTAACATAAATTTTATGTTATAATTTTTCTAATCAAAAAATGAATACACGCCATTACGCCACCCCCCAATCTCGCCGTCCCGCCCTCTTCTCGCGCCCCTACCTGCTCTGTTTCTACATTTTTAAATACATTTTTAAATGGTGCAAAATGCGGCGCGTGCTTCTTGCTGGCTGTTGTTGTAGTTGTTGTAGTTGCTGCTGCTGCTGCTGCTGCTTGTCATTCACCGTTAAAATCAATTTACGACAAAATAAACACACGCACTGCGCAGAGCCACGCCCCCGCCGCCGGCCGCCCCTCGCTGGATGTTTACACTGCTGCGTTGTTTGTTTGTTTCCTGTGTCGTCCTCGACGTTGTCCTGACTGCCAGCGTCAAGTGACAGGCACAGACAGCAGCAGCTGAGCCAGCAGCGACGCTGGCAGCGACGCAGGCAGCGACGCAGGCAGCGACGCCGGCACGAACAGGAGACGATGTCAACGTCTGCCGCTGTCACCTTTAATGTGGAAATATTCGTCCTTTTTTTGCGCGCGAGCAGCATTGACAAACAATGAGCAGGAGGCGGAGCCTACACACACACACACACACACACGCACACCCAAAATTTCACTCTCGCTTATCAAAATTGGCTTAAGGACATTCGTGCGACCTACAAAAATTTAATGCGCCTCCTTTAACGGTATCTCAACTTAAAGGCATGTAAACTAGTTTATGTGCGAAGGAGGGAGGGGAGGGGGGAGGGGCAGACCTCATTAAGTGCGAATACCAAGCCGGCAAAATGATGCAGCCGAGCTATGCGAGCATGGGGCAAGCGCTCATTAAAATGCTGCACGCAAAATTTGATAGCGGCTACAACAACAACTACAACAACAACAACGAACGATGCTATGATCCAGCAGCAGACGAAGATGAAATAATTAATTTTCAACTGGATTTCTCATTGTTAACATTGCAAAGGGATGTGCGTTAATTGTAGCTTTCAATTAGGGCCAAAGGTTAAGTACGTTCGCCGACAGATATGGCAGCATATGTGCGATATAGATACATATGGTATACAAATATACGATAAATAATTGGAATATTATTCCAAGGTTGGTAAAAGTTCACTCATATATTAGAGTAGTTGAAATCGTAAGAGTTCATTTTGTTCATCTTACAGTTTGTATTTGAATATATTTCATGATTTCAGGCGTAATTAAATATTTGTAATTAAAACTTTTTAAACCAAAAAGTTTCTCATACAAAAGGTCAATTACTGACGGGCAGTTTTTGTAGTTTTTGAGAGTTTTAAGTTTTTGACATATATTGCATATTATGCATATGCAGAGGCGTGGCAGTCGAGCTTTTGGGAAGAGAACCCTCTAAAGACATATTTGGAAATTTGTAAGAAAAAAGCGGCACTCTTCCAATATCCTCAAATTTAAAAAAAAAGTTATTTTAAAACCCCTCACCCCAAAAAATATGGTAGATATTGAAACTGATCAAAATTATTATTAAACAAATAATTCCTTCCTTGCTTTTAACATTTAGTGACGAATTTAGAATATCCGTTTGTTACGAAATAGCTAATGAAATCCCAGTTTATACCTGCTCTACGTTTTTTTGTAATTTGCTTTCAAAGCATTTCAAAGCAGAGTAGAAGAAGAACAATTATTTTGATATTGTTGCAAACCTGAAAACGTTTAAGCCAAAGCTCGAATAGAAAGGATTACTATAAGTTATATTATATGCATTTTCCAGCCCTTGCCAACCATAACTGTAAAAATGAGCAGCAAAAGGGGGAGAACAGAAGCCGCCATTAAACTGCGCGTAATTAAAAATTCAACGCAAAATCAACTGGGAAAATCTGGTAACTGTTAACTGTAACCTGTTAGCAATCAGTGAAAAGCTGCCAAACGCTGCCAGCGGGCGGGCGGCGAACGAGTCTGGGAATGAAAAGGCCGCAGGTGCAAATATGTCGAGGGCTGGTTGAGTTACTCGAAGCTCGGTTATTTGGGGCCAACGACAACAACAAGATATAAGTACAGGCTGGCAAAAACAATGACGAGGGGTTGCGACAGCTTTGCCACAAGGGGCACAGCAGCAGCTGTTGTCGGGCGGCAGTCGAGGGGGCAGGGGAGGGGGCGGAGGTCGCCAGACGTTATTGCTCCCGCGAGCATTGTGAAAGGCAAATAGTTTTGGGCGGCAGCAGCAACAATAGACGATTGCCCAGCGGCATAAATGCTGCTATTTTGGATGCCAAGGGTTAAGGGCGCCGATGACAAGCAACCCCCAAAGCTGCTTCACAGCCCCTGCCGCCCACTCTAACTACGCCCCTGCTGCCAATGATGTTGATGGCGACGATGATTAGAACTGCGCAGAGGCCTCCAAGGAGCAACACCAGCCGGCTCTGTCCATTGCCTTAATTACGTGCAGATAAGAAACGCAAATATGGAAACAGCAACGCCCACAGCCGCCAAGCTCCCCTCCAGCCCCTCATCCTCCTCTTCCTCTGGACAAGCGATGTCCATGGCGCAACAGCTGCGTCACTAAACGCCCGGGACATAAACATAAAAAGTCTATGAAACTGTCATAAAGCAGGCAATAGAACTGAACGACCAACTCGTAGCTTGACACACGCCCCCTCAACCCACGACCCCCGCGCCCTCCCTGGGGAGCCTCGGCAGTGGCCTTGCGCCGAGCAGAAACTCATTTGTAAGGCGAGCGCCATAAAAAAATTGCCAAAAGAAATTAGATGAGCTCCCACTCGGTCTCCAACTGTTGTCCAAAAACGCGCTTTAAAACTGTTCAAGTGACCCGGAACCGGGTCTAAGGAGGGGACCCGGGAACAGGACACATCAGAAGCTCATTTGACAGGCACAGTCGGGCTTCCTTAAAACTAAAATGTGATTGAGACATGGCACGAAACATTTTAGAAATAAAAATATGATTTTGCATTTATGGACAAGAGTAATAAATATTGATGAGAAGATTCGCCTGTTGGGCAAAATATATCTGAGTGTATCACTGTTGATGGTAACTAACGGTTGGCGGATAGCTCAAATAGTTATTGCTAAAAAATAGGACTTTTATCAGCAGTCTCAAGTGTGCGAAGAATCCACCCACAAAGGTGTAAAACGGATGAAAAAATGTTTTATAAAACTCTCTCATTTCATTTGAAACTTTTTGCAGTATACGCTGGAATATAAAAAGCGTAAAAACGTAAATGTGGCGGATAAATTGTTACTTTTTGGAAAAACATTTTCTTTCTTTTTATATTTCTTTGGGAAAACAATATTAACTGTTTTTTTCAAAAGCAGCTTCTTAAAAATACATCTAAATATACAGTTACATATGCATTAAAATTATTTTACGGAAAATTAACACTTTCGCGCAGATAAACAGCACTCCACAGGCGGGAAATGGGTGAAAAACTGAGCTTTAACGAAAACTAAAAATACCAGAACTTCGCTTTTGTGCTTCTTCTGTGCAGTATTTGGCAATATTTAAAGGCAGCAAGCGGACCCCAGTCAAAAATTCCCAACATTAAAATATTTATAAGGAATTCGCAAAGTTTGGTTCAAGGAAGTTTCACTGTAATGCGCTAGCCAAGCGCAAAATTATCTAACAGCATGTCATGGCACAAAATAGTGTGGAGTCGGGGCAGGGTCTGAGGCATACGAGCAGCTTAGAGGGGCGGCTTAGGGGGTCTTAGCCATTTCATTTTTAGCCACGTTCCCCCTGTGTCTATGCGAGTGTGCGTGTGCTTGTGTGTGTGTGTGCCTGTGTGTGTTTTCTAAAGATTATGCGCTTATAATGGGGCGCAAGTTTCCTCGACGGCCATGGGCCGTTACCAAATCTCTACGAAATTGGCTTTTGAGCGCACATAAAATGTGTAAAGCGGGCCACCGAGTGTTACAACTGTTAAGCAAAGGCCCAAAAGTAGATAACAACAGCAAGAGCAGCAGCGGCGGGCCGAGCCCATAAATTAGACCGAAAACGAAGTGAGTGCATTGTGTATCCGCATCCGCATCCGCATCCGCATATATGACCCGGCCATGTGTGCGCCGCACGGTTCCCGCAAGAGTCGTAAAACGCAACATAATGAAACATTATAAAAATCATAAAAATCAACATCATATTTATGCACAAGCTGCGAACCGGCGGACAGAAAACTGCTGAAAACGGCAAAATATGCAAAGTGACGAGCGGACGAACCAGCAAAAAAGCAAAGAGGAGAAAAAAGAAAACAGCGCCTGAAACAGGAGCAACAAAAGGGCAGCAAAGCGCCAAGAGGTTCCAGAAAGTGTCGAAGTTTTTCTACTCGGGCTCCGGCGACCTCATGTTATGGGGTGCTAAAATAAAAAATACTAAAATAAAACTTACGCTCTTAAAATTAAAGATCACGCTGAAAACACATTAATTAGTTATTAAAACATGGCAAAAAACGATTACAAACAATGCAATGGATCTATGGATCTGAGAGCTTTGCATTTCAAATTTCAAATTTAAAACTGAGGGAGATAAATAAATGTTTGTGATTTGCCATGCCCCCAGTGGGGGTTGTCAAAAAACTTAACACTTTATCTGACGTTGGTATACGCGAGTATATGTGCCAAGTTTCAAGTCTCTAGCTTCAATAGCGGCGAAAAGAATTGCATTCATAAGGATTCGGATGAAAGAGATCTCCCACCAAAGAAACTATTTTATTTTTTGTGCAAATAACTTTTTCTCTTAAGGTAATCCTCTTGATTTCAATATAATTTAGACATTATACGAATTAAGAAAATTTGAAAATTTGACATATGTAGGAGCTTCTTATATCCGGATATAATTCTTATTTCTATTTTTTTATTAAAGTATGACAAACTTTTGACTTATAATAAATTGAATAAATGTTTTCAAATACCGTATTCAGAATCGCTTCAAGTTCAGGTATATAAGCTCACTTTATAGCATTAAAGAGTCTGTGAAAAGATTCTATTGACTAGATTGTAAATATTTCTATTACTTGGAAAATATGACATGACTATATCTAAATGTCTTCGGGGATACCAAGGGAATACAAACATCTTACCAAATTTATAATATCTTCTGCTGTCGCTATAAATATGCAAAGTGTCCACAACATACGCACACACACGCACGCATACACTTACGACTCGTAAATCTGCCGCCGCAACAATATTGAACAAGTAAGTGAGCGGAAAAGAGAAGGCAGCCAGCAGACAGCAGGCGTGAAGAGCGAAGAGCAATGCTCGTAAATTCGGCGTTACACGCGACGCTCGCGTCGCTGCTGCAATTTCTTTCGCAGAGATTATAAGTTATGAGAAACGACGAACGGCAGCCAAAGTGGGAGAGCGGGAGTACAATAATGGAATGGTCGTGGAAGTGAGCACGGGCAGCGTCAGTGGAAGTGGAAGTAGCCGTTGCTTTTATTATGTATATTACGCAAAATATGCGCGTTAAAAGGAGAGAGGTGGCAGCGAGGGAGAGCCTTTGTTAGGGCAAGTGTCTGTCGGTCTCGCATGTGCAGCAGCTGTGCATGTGTGTGTAGCCTTATCACAGACCACACGTTACTCTCTCTCCTCTCTCTCTATCTCTCTGTCTTGGCATATTAACATTTATTTTTCACAGTCATTTTGACTGCGGCGACAACACAGCAAAAAATTTTACTGCTGCTGCTGAGCAAATAAAAACTGACAGTACACAAAAGTGTTGCATAAAACGCAAACCGCAAGCACAGTGTGTGTGAGAGAGAGAGAGAGAAAGAGTGTATGTGTATGTGCTATGCAACTGTCGGTTTGCCTGACTTTTGCTTAACGCCCGAACCGAAGCAGCCACGATATGATTTATGCACATTTCACTGTGAAATCTATTGAGAAATCAGTGACAGGCGAAATATGCAAGAGCCACACACAGACACACACACACACTCACACACACACACTCACACCATAAGACGCTTAGCAAATGGACATGTTGATGCATTGCGCATTCCTTTCAAAACTTCAATTCGCATGAGCACTAAAATTATCAATATGGAAAGTCATAGCTGGGTGTTGTTGTTGACCTCCTTACAGGCACTCTTCCAACACGTTGGAAAACACTTATCGCATGCTATGCTAAACTCCTTCAGTTCTACTATTTTACTCTTTGCTTTAGGGGTTTTCTTACTCGAGTGACTTTGTTGTTGGCAGCGTCTCATACGATTGAGAGAGAGAGAGAGAGGCGCTGATCAACAGGCGCTGTTGTGTTTGCTCTCGCCAAGCAATTAAGTGTGTACACATTTAGTGAGTGAACTCAATTTCCAACTGGAAGCACAGCTCGTTTGCAATAGACGCTGATCAACAACGCTCTTCTCAATGCAATTTAATGCTCTTGTACACACATATACATATCTACGTATGCGTATGCATGCATGCTGACAGCCTGATGAATGTCAATGCATATGTATACATGTCAATCTGTGATTGCATTGAGCATGCAAATTCGCTCTCCTCTCTCTCTCTCTCGCTCGCTCTGGCATTCAAATGCATTTGGACCGACGTCACGCTCGGTGCGCGCTGCGTATGCAAAAGAAACAATTTGATTAGCGTTGTGTGTGTGAAAGGCGCTAGGGCAACATTTGATTAGTGAATGTTGCGAGTGTCGGCAACAGCTTTGACCTTTGTCCTTGCCGTCTGCTTTGGCCTTTATTATCAGCACCTGCTGACAGTGACACTAAAACCTGTGCCAAGGATAACATTACTGCTGACTGTTAACTCTTAGTTGGCGCTCTTGTTGTTGTTGTTGTTGTTGTCCTGGCCTGTCACATTGCTGTCATTCGCAGCACACATTTACCGTTAAAGAGCAGCACACAAAACTGCTGCAAAGGCCGCGGCGAAACATGTGAATAGTTTAGCAAGGACGCACACACACACACACACACGCACTCACACACACACACACGCATTGCATTGAAAGGCACAAAAGCGACAGCGCTCAAAGAAGATGGCGTCAGATGCGTGGGCTACGTGTGGGGTCGGAGGTGGAGGGTGGAGGAAGGGGAGGGGGCTCTAGCATAGGTCCAGATAAGGCCAACACAGCAGCAAATTGGCAATAGAGATGAGTTGCGCGGAGGCGAGCGGGAGGGGGCGGGGCTGTGCCAAGCTAAGGCATTTATAGAAATTGTGCACAAGCGCAAGCCAAACAAACGGAATGAATGAATGTGGGCGCAGCAGCCGGGCGGGGCAGCTACCAATAAGCATGATGGATACAGATATATATGTATGTGTGCATGCGACTCAACAAGCTTGCCCCGCGTCCCGCATCTACTAGACCCATTTAGCAGGAATGTCGCCTTTGCATAACAAATGTTAGCAACATGTTTCAATAATGAGCAGACGCTGTCCCCACCCCCGCCCCCACACCCGCCCCCACCCCTCCTATACGCTCTGCGAGCGATGGCACAAATGCTGCCATAAATATATCGTATCGACATAACAACGAGATGCCAACAAGATAAATTATATTATGTGCGATATTTATTTAATATGCGGAGGTATATGAAGAACAATTTTCTATTACTTATAAAATTATGGCAGCTCTTGAACTCACAATATAAAATATAAGCCTTATTATTATAATAGGAACAAAATTTAAAATCAACAATATTTACTATAGCTTAAAATAAGGGTATGTCCGCGCCTGAGATAGTATATGAACAAAAAAGCAACAAAAAAGGCTCCAAAACGTAAACAAAAAGATTGGGGACACATCAGAGACCCTGTCTAATTCTTATATATTTAAAAAATAATTAAAAATTCACTTTTAATAAGTTCAGTCGGTACTATCGATATATACTTCTATATTAAATTTTTAATACGATATGAATTTAAATATTTTAATCAGAATATATATTTCACATTGTCTGATGATTTGTAGTCACAACTTATATGCTCTATAAGGCGTTCCTTCTGATACTCCGGAATCGATAGCGATATGTTGCTGACGATATGCGTTCCCACGCTATCGAACCCCCTCCGCGCCTCATTATTCCTAGGCACGATTGAGCAATACGCTGGACATCTCCGGCGGCGGCTCTGCATGCCTCACGCCCCCCAGCCCCTGCCGCACACGCTCTTTGTCCCATTGACCACCATTTGGCCCCAGGGTCAGCCCTTTATAATGGCGTCGCGTCTGTGACTCCGACTACAGTTCTAACTGTGACTGTGGCCCAGCGCCAAATTAATCGTTTCCACAGTGCGGTCGGCATTCAGCTGCGTTTCCCTGGCCCCCAATTGACCCCCTTGACCCCCGCCTCGTTGTCAGTGTGCGCCTCATTTGTTATGGCCATTTGCATAAATAAGTCACTGGCAGCGGCATTTGGACCAGTCCTCAACCACTGGCCAGGCAGACAATCGGACACGAGCTAGAAGAGGGGGCGGGGGCAGGCGGGGGCTGCCCCAAGCCGCAGCAGGCGGAAATTGTGTGAATAACTTGATGAATGCTGTTGCCTCGAGTCGAGGCGAGTCCAGTCGGTTGTTTCATCATTTGCTTCGCTTGTTCTCGGTTTTATCGGCCCATTGTCCACGGCTATTCGTAATCGATTGTTATAGGTCATAGCGTAGTCGTCAGATCTTAATCATATCATTCCGGACTGTGGGTTAACTTAAACATAAGGCATGCATGGCATTTGATTATGGTATTCTGGCACAGTAAAGGCTGCCTAAGTTGATCAGTAATGATTTGCGCTAAGCAACTGACAGACAAAGGTTTATGGAACGTTGTTCCTGGCTTACACAAATGCTAAAGAGATTTCAAATACAATAGCTTCAAACATATGTCTTTAATATCAAATTGTTTATGCTTGAAATAATCTTTTTGTCTACTGCATGAGTAATTTAAATTTATGTTTAGTTAACAATTGCGAATTGCAAATTTATAATTTGTACTCAGTCATTTTAATAATCTATTATTTTTACATATTGTTTATCATTTCTAATTTTTCATTTTTTTCGAAAATGAATAAGGGGGACTACATGATATGTTATCAAAAAATCCAATGAATTGTATTTTCAATAATGAATGTATTTTAAGTACAGAATCAATCTACAAGATAAACCATGAACAAAATGCCATCAGACGTGAAAATCGGTTGAGTTTTGACAAAGTTATGGGCGTTTGAAATATGGGAGTTATGGTTCCGGGAGCTTTACATGTTAAAATTTTTGTCAGTTTTTGCATGATTTTTGACAAAAAATTTGACCCTCTCAGAATCGATTTTAATGTTGTTTTTTATACTAATTGTGACCACCACAATCGATCAAAAATGGAAATTCCGGATTCTAAATTTTGAAAAAAAATTTTTTCCAAAATGAGTAAGGGGGGTACATGCTTTTTTTGCCAAAAAATTCCAAAAAAATTATTTTCAATAATGCATATATTTTAAATGCAGAATTAATCTAGAGGACAAACCATGACTAAAATGCCATCAAGCATGAAAATCGGTTTAGTTTTGACAAAGTTATGGGCGTTATGAGTTATGAGCTTTACATGTTAAAATTTTTGTCAATTTTTGCATGATTTTTGACAAAAAATTTGACCCCCTCAGAATCGGTTTTAATGTTGTTTTTTATACTAATTGTGACCACCACAATCGATTAAAAATGGAAATTCCTGATTCTAAATTTTGAAAAAAAAATTTTTCCAAAATGAGTAAGGGGGGGGTACATGCTTTTTCCCCCAAAAAATTCCAAAAAAAATTATTTTGAATAATGCATATATTTTAAATGCAGAATCAATCTAGAAGATGAACCATGAACAAAATGACATCAGACGTCAAAATCGGTTAAGATTTCACAAAGTTATGGGCGTTTTAAATATGGGAGCTATGGTTTCGGGAGCTTTACATGTCAAAATTTTTGTGAATTTTTGCATGATTTTTGACAAAAAATTTGACCCCCTCAGAATCGGATTTAATGTTGTTTTTTATACCACCACAATCGATTAAAAATGGAAATTCCGGATTTTAAATTTTGAAAAAAATGCTTTTTTTGCCAAAAAATTCCAAAAAATTTATTTTCAATAATGCATATATTTGAAATGCAGAATCAATCTAGAAGATAAGCCATGAACAAAATGCCTTCAACCATGAAAATCGATTTAGTTTTGACAAAGTTATGGGCGTTTGAAATATGGGAGTTATGGGTCCGAGAACTTTACAAGTCAAAACTTTTGACAATTTTTGCATGATTTTTGACCAAAAATTTATCGCACTTAGAGTTGGCTTATGTTGTTTTTATGCTCGTTTCCAATGTGCATATATACCCAACATGTGCAATGTCCGTCTTGCTGTCCGTCTGTCCGTATGAATGTAATTTTTTTTTAATTTGATATGAAAAATTCCCGCCAACGCTTAATCTCGCCCCCGCTAATCTCAAAAATCCATATCTCCTAAAATTTTTGAGTTAGGGTCGCCAAATTTGGCAGACAGTGTTTAGGTGACCTCCGCTTAAGATCGAGCCGTAAAATGTTGGCCACACCCACTTCCGACCCTGCTGTGTACTGTGAACGAGTATTACGCAACGTTCTTACTTGTTACATCATAAGACACTCACATAATAATGCACAGTCTTGTATTTACTAGTCAATTACATATTGCTTACCAATGCCTTAAACTTAAGTTATTTTGTTGTTAAAGAACTTCGCACACTAAAAAATCTCTCTACTCGGAGACTTCTGCTACATTTGTTGAGAGGTCTAATAATTGAATATTGCGTTATATTGTTATATCCTGCATACTAATTCCAATATATCTAATCTCCTGCCTCATCTCTACACTCTCTTTATTTAATCTAATTCCGAACTGCTTCCCATTTCTCAACCATCTACGCAACTTTTGTTGCTTGAGCTGCCAGCTCTTAACCTAACCCAGCGCCTACTCGCTGCCTCCTTATTGCCACGCCCCGCACTCGCTGGCACCCACATATCATTGCATGCACCATTTGTTTAAGGCAACGAACAACAACAACGTGCAACATTTAATGGCGGCAACAGCGACGAGCACGAGAACAACAACAGTCACTTTGTGCTGGCGCCCCAAAAGTCCTTGCTCCCCATTTGTCCTTGACGCGCAGGGTCCAACTGCTCCCACCAGGTCCTGCTGCAAGGGTGCGTGACAATATGCCGTTTAATTATACGCAGCGACCCTTTTGCCAGCTTCGCGTTGTTCTTGCCCTCCTTGTTGTTGCTGTTGTTGTTGTTGTTGCTGTTGTTGTTGTGATATCGCACACACATTTTAAAAGTCAATTATCCGCACATAACGCACATCGTTGACATTGGGGCGCCGGGGCAGGGGCTGCCCAACGAGTCCTTGCCATATCCTTGCCACGCGTCAATTTTGGCGCGCGCGCTTTTTAAACTTTCTCCGCTGGAGCTGAAACCAAGTCCAAAGTGTTGGCAGCTGCGAAAAAAGTTTATTATTTTTTATGAGACGGCGCTTTGGCATGCGAACATCAGCAGCTGCCCCCTTGGCCCTAGTGAATATAGCTAACAAAAATAAAAACAAAGAGTGCTCTAGTCGTGGGGACTCGACCAGGAGTTACCCAGAAAAAGGATTCATGTGTGGGTTCTATAACTTTCACCTATCCACCCTTCGATCTCAGACAAATCAGTTAATTTCTTCACGACAAAGCTCAACTTATGTAATTCTATACAATCCCAAACAAAACTGGAAAAATTCCAGGGAGAAGTCTACAACATCTAGACAAGATGTACATTATTATGCGTGCCTATCTATATACAAAATCAAATCAAATTTGGGAAAATCGTATGAGTTATCGATCATTTGAAATAAACTTGAGTTTTTATTCGAAAACTCGACTGTTGATACTGGCTAAGAATATATATGCTTCATAGGTTCTCTGCCTCCTTCTGCCTGTTACATACATTTGGCCAAAAACCAGTATACCCCTTTAGCCATTTTCAAACGGGTCAATGTATAAAAAATACAAAACCAAAATACGGCCACCTGCAGCAGGCAGACAGCCTCTCCCCTAGACGCCAGGGTGCCGGAGTCGTCGAGTCGAGACTCGATAATAAAACCGATAATAACATAATCTGGCAGCTATACGAGTAGTTTGTCCCGCACTAACGAGCAGACGCGAGCTTAAGTTACCGTTAACAAGCCCGGTGGCATGCCTCAGCTTGCCACTTGGCGTGGTAGCAGCGAGGGGGCAGCGCAGCGACGGAACGAACCTGTCTCTATGCCGGCAGTTGGACTAAGACAACTGTGCCGCAAGCTTGGGGTAATGTGTTTACTTAAATAATAATCGATAAATGGTTATCGGACACTTGACCCAATGCATTGCAGATCTTTAAGGTTTTCCTAGACTAATAGACCAGCTTACGTAATCTAATATTTATTTGACCGAATATAATTTTGCATACGCAGATTAATCGATAATTAGTCACTGATACTTTGAGCTTTTGAGTTCTTTAAAACAAAAATTACATTTTAAGAAGAGTTATCGAGTAAAGCATCAAAATTATTTTAAATTCGTTGAATTTTTCAAAAGTTCTTTTGTTGAGTTTTAAAGTCAAATATTTGAACTTACAAAAATATTTGTATCTGAGAAGCTATAAATCAAATTTTCAAAACATATTTTGTATTGTTTTCAAAATAAAAAATGTCTAATTTTTGAATGATATATGTCTAAAGTTTGACCGATAATAAAACCCCTAAGTGGTATTGAGAGTAAGTATTAAGAAAATTATAGTATTTATTATATATTAGAGCTTTAGCAAAAAGAAAACTATTTATATTCAGAAGGAGACAAGAATTGTCTTGCGAATTTATTCGCCCACGCTCGAAATCAATCTGAACTGCAAATTGTGCGGTTCAGTGTAGTTGTTCAATGCATTCGCAGAGGCAACTTCAGTTGTGTAGTTATTGAATATTTCGAGAGATATGCTTGAAGAGAGGAGAGCAGCAGGTAAGGGTGAATGAGGGGGAGGGGGTGGACTGTGGCACTGTGAGGGGCGGTTGGACCTGGCAGGCATTTGCCATGTAATTGGCTGCAATTTGCATAACAATTCTGCGACTGTTTTGCATAAGTCCTGCGACGATGCAACATAATAACGGAGGCAGCACTTATTTTCACATTAGAAATTCCTTTTTGGTCCTGCCTGGGCGAAGGACATGCAGCAGCAGTAGCAGCAGCAGCAGCTGAGGCAGCAGGCAGAGGCAATTATGTGCTTCGCTTGAGCTCCTGCACTTGGCACACACACACACACAGGCACACACCAGCACACCCACCGCCGCGATACAAAACTCAAGATGCAGCCTCGTAAAAGTCGGAAATGCAGCGGCAAGAAAAACCAGTAAGTGGACTCTCGTCGCGAGTGCCAGGCTTGCTGATACCCTGCTATCGAATGTATTCGAATTTAAAGATTCACAGCTTCAAAATTCAAAATTCTACAAAGTATCTCTCACCATTATTTTTGTCAATATTAGAGAATACAATGAGGATATATATAGAAAGACTTTCTTTTTGTGTGGTATCTATAGCTCCAAAAATGAAAAATAAATTCGATAATTATCAATTTTTATCGATAAAAAAAACTACACTTATTCCATATTAAAACCTACTTTCCAATTGCCAGAACTGAAGCTAAACTATATGCCACACTTTTGCACTCATTTTATGGCTACAGGGTGTACAAAGTGAAGGAAAATCTCTGGCAACGGTAAAAACGCAGCCATTTCCTTGGGCCCAACAGCTGAAAAACTGAAAAACAGAGAACACCCGAAATGCTATTTGAGTTGGGGCAACGGAAGTGCGCCGCATTTGGCTCTGGAACTGCACATGTGTGTGGTCGGCCCCAACACTCCCCCTCCGTGCCCCGCCCACTCCTCCTGTGCTGCAAGTTGACTTGCCATAAAAGTTATCAAAATTGAAATTTTATTTAAAAAGTTTCTCGCTTTGCCCTCGTCGGCATGCATATGCACTCAAGAAGTTTATAAGATCTACTTTAATAATGTCGAGTGCATGATTTATTCGCCCCCATCCCCTCCTACACACACACACGCACACACACGCCCACCACCCTTATAAGTCTACAACGTCTGTGGCAGTAACAGAGAAAAAATCTCATCAAGAGAAATTAAAACTTAAACACAAAGCGTTGCGGCATCTGTGCTAAATAACTGACGATGAGGTTGATGAACATGGCGGGGAGAGCAGAGGGCGTAGAAGGACATTAAGTACTAACGTGTACCTTCTAGGCCTGCATGCAGGACTTTCAGGACTAGGCATTAAAAGCATTTCTTTAAAATAACAAAAAATAACGCGACAGTGCCGCAAAGTATTCAACAGTTTCGAGCTATTACGCTTGATTGAGTTCTGCTTTAGAGTACACTCAGAGAAAATTCCTGAGCATTGTTTCATAAAGCATGAATCATTTCAGGTGTTCAAAAAAATAGGAGAAAACTGCCTAAATTCTGTACAAAATATCTATACCAATAATTTGCGTGAATTTCAGAATAAAATAAAGTTATTTTAATAATAATTTTTTCTTAGTACAGGAGCTTTCGAGCTTGGTGGTATTTTAATAATTCTGTCGTTCTTAATTAGAGTACAAAATTCTTGTCCGTATTCTTTGAGTGTACCCGTCTCGTCCTCTGAGTTCTATTGCCAGGTAGCAAATGCCGTGGCCAGAGAAAACGAAGTAACAACAACAAAAAAAGATGTTAAATTAATCAAAATGTAATGTGGCGGGCCCCATAGCAACCGAGAAGCTGGCCCCCAAAATTAAGCTAATAAATTCACAAAAATGAGTTCGACGCTTAATTTGCCATGAGCATTTTTCATTTTATTTCGCGGCCTTTCGCTAACCTCCTCTTAAGCCACGCGAAAACCAAATGGTTTACACAAAAGCCAAAGCACAAAGTAAGCAACAAAAATAAATATATATGTATATATATATATATATATATATAAATGAAAGAAAACAAGAAATGTACAACAACAAGCATCTACTGCAAACTGGACGAGAGAAATGGGCTTCTCGAAAACAGCCGCAGAAAATGTCTTTAATGAGAAAAACTGTGACTGTTGACTTGAAGATGCGCTTACTTAGCCCACAAGTTTATGGAAATACCCTACTAAAGTATAAAGTATTTAACTTCTTGTTCACTTAATGCTAGGCTTAGGGATAACTGAGAAGAAATATTAAAATTTGTTTATTCTTATCACGGTAAACTTTTCAAATTAATAAATTAGACTTTAATATTTATTTTGTGTTTTTTAAGCAGAAATATCTGAAATAGGAATAATAGGAATTTTGCAAATTTTAAATAATACCATATCAGCATATGTAAAAATTGCCCACTGCCAAATCTTTGTCAAAACTTAACCGACTTTCATGGAAAATATCTTTTTCTTCATAGTTTGGCTATTGAATTAATTTTGTAAGACAATGAAGAATGCAGAGTTTTTGTCAAAGTTCATATTAATTATCATTCAAGATAACAATTTCACGTAAGCAAAGATTAAACTTTTGAATTGCCGCAATTTTGAAATACTCGGTTTTGTGTGGGTGAAGTGAATAATAGTTTTCTTATATACTCACAATTTTAACATTTTACAAAAATTTTTAAAAGCTAAAAGAACAATAAAATAATGAGACATACAATAGCTTTATACACTACCCTCAGTGCTATACAAATTAACAAAGTATGGCCGCAGTTAATTTTGCATAAAGTGGAAAATATTTTCTTCTTGTTTGCTTTATGCCTTAAAAGCCGCCCTAACCAACGCACACTCTTAATTTCTTTTTCTCTTTGCTTTCGCTTCTCCCCCGCGCAGACTTGACTTTCGGCCGGGCCACGGCATTTACGATCTGCAAATTAAGAACACCTCGTACAATCGGGACAATGGACGCTTCGAGTGCCGCATCAAGGCCAAAGGCACCGGCGCCGATGTGCATCAGGAATTTTACAATGTGACGGTGCTAACAGCCCCACATCCGCCCATGGTGACACCCGGCAACATTGCGGTAGCCACCGAGGAGAAACCACTGGAGTTGACCTGCAGCAGCATTGGCGGCTCACCGGATCCAATGATAACGTAAGAGCGCATAATAAACGAGAGTTCATAGTTCAGTTTTGGGAGGACGTTTCTTTTTGGTTTACATATATTATTTTGAAGAGTATACCCATATTGAATTAAAGATATGAGTAATTAAGTCCAGATTTGACTGTCCGTAACAGTAAAGAAGAATTTGTGCAATAGTAACAATATCAATAACCGTTGTAACAATAACACAAAAGTAACAGTAACATTAACAGTAACGTTAGCAGTTATAGTAAAAGTTATAATAACAGTAAGAGTTTAAGTGAAAGTTAATTATACATTACCAGAAATTTGAAAAGTAAAAAGAACATTTAAATTAATTTAATTTATAAATAAATTTAACATAAATTAGTTTCTTTGTTTGCAAGGGCATTTGAACTTCGACCTCGCAAAGTGTTTTGATTTTTTACAATATTTTTTTATATAATTTTGGGTTCACAGCCGTCGTCGGCGCTGTGGTCAGCGACAGTTTAAGCACATCCGGCGGCAAGTAAATCACTTAACTGGTCGCCTTCATTAATAATCCCAGCCGGCACATGGTGTTTATTTTTTCGGCACTAAATCGCTGTCCTTCTCTGCCCTCCACTCCGCGCATCTGCCTCTGACTCTATCTATCTTGTGCAATTTTGCAGCTGGTACCGCGAGGGCAGCAAAGTGCCGCTGCAGTCGTACGCGCTGAAGGGCGGCTCCAAGAACCACTACACAAACGCCACGCTGCAGATACTGCCCAGACGGGCCGACGATGGTGCCAAGTACATATGCGTCGTTTGGAATCGTGCCATGCCCGAGGGTCATTCGCTGGAGACCAGTGTGGCGCTGAATGTCAACTGTGAGTATGGGGGAAAATTAGGGGGACGCCCAGAGCCCCGAAATGGTACACAGTGGGGCCGAAGGAAGAGTACTGCCTGCCATAACCCCGACAATTTATGACCTGTCCAACAATTCCGGCGGTTTTTCTTTTGCCTTTTCGTGGGTCCTTCCATTCAAATGTGGGTTTGTTATGAAGTCAGCAATATTTACGTTGCCAGATGAGTTCACAAGTAGTTCTAAACAT
This sequence comes from Drosophila robusta, assembly GCA_035043565.1. Taxonomy (NCBI): domain Eukaryota; kingdom Metazoa; phylum Arthropoda; class Insecta; order Diptera; family Drosophilidae; genus Drosophila; species Drosophila robusta. The sequence goes on along the minus strand of JAWNMW010000583.1, from coordinate 74,397 downwards.
ATCTAACATATATTTTTGGGACAACATTTATAGGTTTACATTTGACGGAATGAAAACTTTTGTAAAAAATGTGTTGTAAAAACATATTGCAAAAAGGAAAATAAATCCTTTATTTTAAGGTAACTTTATTTCATTTTTTCCATTCCACACTGACGTAGAGAAGTAACAAAACAATATAACAAAAAAATAACAAAAGTTTTAAAATATTCGTTTGATTTGTTAAAATTGGAAACATTATTTTTTGCGTTAAACATTTTGGAAATGTGAATTTCTCATATGCTTAAAGTAAAATAAAATAAATTTTTCTTTTTTTTTAGTATAATATATTCCATGTTTAATAAATCAAAAAATGCTGCTAATTTCAACTTGATCTGTACTCAGAACTTTTAGCAACTTTTATCTGTCATACCTCTGTTAATAGAACATTTACAGTGCGTTGTGTGGCACTTTCCATTTCTTTTGCTCGCTCTCCATTTCTCTTCTGCTTTCTTTTTAGCACTTTTTTTAATTAAATGCTGCAGTTTGTTGAACAAATGTTGCCTGTCCAGTTGTCGCATGATCAACGTGACCCAAAAGCCGCGCACATGAGAGACCCATAAAGTGTCTGGCAGCCCCACACACACATACACACACATCACGCACACACACCCCTAGTTCAGCTTTTGATTGTTAGTTATTGGTTTCCACAGGACAACAAAACCGCTCCTGCGGCAGCGGCGGCGTCTCAAGTCTCAAGCTGTTATATTAGCTGACAAGTCTTTAGGGTAACAGGGCCAGTACTAGTAAGAGGGGTGTGTGTGTGTGTGTGTGTTTGTGTGTGTGCACGTGACAACCGTTTTTAGCGTTTTATCATTTTATATGTTATTAAATTTAGTGAAACGGCCCACGCTGCGTATGCGCAATAAACTTGTCACGTTAGTTGCATTTAATAAAAATCACTAAAAATGACAGCAAGTGAAATCTGCATAAGATTTATGCAATCAAATAGAGTCACAGTTAGGATATCTATCCTGGTGTTGTTGTCAGGCCACGGGAGTGGCTAACGCAAAAAAAATGGTTGCGTATCATGAGTGTGTGGGGGGGGGGGTGTGGGGGTTGTGGGCGGGGGATGAGAGCCGGGATGGAGGTGGCAGGCGCGCAAATATATTCATAGGAAAACATAAATTGCAGTCATTTTTATGCTACACGCCGGATTCGTAGACGCAAAAGTACACGACGAACAACAACAACACGTGTGCTTATGTGTGTGTGTGTGTGTGTGTGTGTGTGTGTGTGTGTGTGTCACATGCAGCGTTCTCGTAACGTCAGCGTAACAAATATTTATAGTGCCTGCTATTTGGCACAGCTACGAAACCAGAAGCCAAAGCAACTACCCAAGAAAAATGCCAACTAGTACGAACAGAATTTCAGTTAGGGCCTAAACTGAATGCCCTTTGAATAATACAAATTAGAAGGTGATTTAGAATAATTACAACTATTCTCATTTACGCCCAAGTAAAATTTAAAATAATAACACAATCCGAACGAAAACTCAAATATTACAATATACTTCAAAGTACAGTTCAATATATATATTACAATATTATATTACTTTTTGACATCGAAATTAAAATAAATTAAATATACCACCATTTTTTATACCCAAAAAATACAAAAAAGCATAAAAAATTTTTTTTAATTGTGATTAATTAATTATTGTATGGTTTATGGTATATTAAAAAAAATGTTTGAATGAAGTAAATTTAATCATCAAAATGGTAAGAATCTATTTATAACTGCAACTCCTCAATAAAATCAAAATTATTTTACAATTAATAGCTCAGCTATGAAACTTCTCTTGAAGTGAAATTAAGAAGTATATACCAGCATATAAAAACTCAAAAAAATTGCAAAAGAATTTGATATAATTAGAGCTGCAAAAACTCTAAGTCCGCAAAATTATGCAAATTGTACAAACTGTGGAAATAATCCTTTGAGACGTTACAAACTTAATGACAAATTTGAAAGCACATTTAAGCGGCATAAAAAGGTATTACCAAAAGCTGGCTAAACTCCTCGCACTCTTTCGCCCAGCCCCACGCTACACATGCAGTAGACGCAGACAGACAAAACACAAAACAAGAATAAATGACAACCGAGCAAGTGGAATATGAGAGCACGTAAAGGAAACAGACAGAAAGTTCCCATTCAAGCTGAAGGCCAAGTTAGAACTGGCGGCAAGTCGTCTTGTTAGGCGGGAAGGTTCCCGGGAGCAAAAATTGTGTGTGTGGGCGTTGAAGCAATTTTGGGTTTAGTATTTATGATGCTCATTTAAAATCCATTAGCAGCATAGTCAGCATAGGCCACAGAGCAAATAAAGGCATAGAACAGCACACACAGCATTGGCCATAATGTGTGTGGCCGGGCAGCGTTTGGGCCACGAGCCAAAGTCAAAAGTGCCTCCAAGGTGCATTTAGCTGGAAGCCAGCTGTATTTTGTGCTGGCCACAATGTGAGGCGCCGCCACTGGGCCGACGGCAACCCAGGGACCTCAACCTGACCAAGACGTTTAACAACAATTGAATTTACAGCGCAGCTCAGCGTTTTCGAACATCGCCTTGCCCCAGGCCAAAAGTCGGGCGCATGTTAAAGTGCCTGCCACCGTTTAAGAGGCATTGAGCAGCTGTTTGATCGGGCTACCTTTAAGTCGAATAAACTGAATAAACTTGGCAAACCCATTGACAAGCGAAACATATATTAACCGGCTTTGCCCGGGCGTAATATTTGTTGGTATATACGAAGTAATTGCTTAACCATGGGGCTACTTTAGAATTAACTACTATTATCTTCTAATTAATCAATCGGTTGAGTATCGAACATTTGTCCGGTGTGAAATATGTCTAGTAAATGTCCACACAGATCTTTCGAAAATAAATTTAAAGCCGATTGAAAGATAACTGTACAAAATATGTCCAAAAAATCAGATTCAAAAAGCTTGACCAACCTGGACACCAATGTCACATTTAATCACAGCTTTGCAGCACAGTTGGACAAGCACTGTGGCAGTCTGAGATAGATATGAATGCATTTGGCAAGCAAAGACGATGTCTGATGTCTAATAACTTGACTGTGATTGTGATGGATAAGCAATTGCCAATATTAGACACAAACATAGATACAGCAGCAGTGCCAGAAAGCAGTGCACATATGCCCCATCTCACTCGCCCATCCACACACACACACACACACACACACACGCTCGCGCAGCTGTGCCAAAGAGTGCTGACAAATGGCAAAACAATTTTTAATTGAAAATGTTTCCATGGATTCTTGCCAATGTGATGCCGAGCTTCTGAGCCAAAGAGCAGCCCTAACAGCCCCCTCCCTCCACACCCTACACACCCTACACACACCATCTCTCATTCGCCTGGCCACCCTGCTGATGTTGATCTTTGTGTGCATTGCGTGTTGTGCCTGCATTTGATTGATTTATGCACCAGCGAAGCCGCTTCCAGCCAACAAAAAAAAAAAGAAATAAGAGAAAAACAGGGAAAAGGCAAATCTCCAAAAAATATTCGCTGCCATTCATGTCGTCAACGTCACCGAGTGCTGAGTGTTTTATAACGTGCGAAAATTCCCAAATGAAATTATTAAAAATTTTGGTTGGCAATCCCACTGTGCAATGTGTCTGCAAATCAAAATGTGTTGCCTACTTTTGAGGGCTGCAAATTTGATAAAAACAGTGAAATTAGACGCGTCACTCTGAAAGCCAGGCTGGCAAATTGCGCATACGCAACGTGGCCACGCATTGCCTAACGGAAATATAGACAACATCATGCAAGTTGAGCATATGCGAGACTTAAACACGTTTGCAAACTATAATAGCTTTGGCTCATTTTGAAAACATTTTAGAGTCTAAATTACACACTTAGGAAATGTCAAGTTTATCACATATTTTAATTACCATAGACCTAAAATAAAATGAATAAAATGAAGCGAATAGTTGAGTGCACCTTCTTTTGCATGCATTGCAAAAATAAACGAAAAGAATTAATATTTAATAAAAGACATATCCAAAATTGCTTAATTTCAAAAAATATTTAAGTACTTTCAGAACATGAAGTTCAGAATTTAGTTTCTAATTTAATTGGTTTTTATTTTATACCGCAATATTTAATATTATAAGATCTGATATTAATGGATTAGTTTTTGTTTTATTATATTATTGTATTATTACATTTCTAGCTATTTTTCCAATTGATTATAGACAGGGTCATTACCAAGAATTTTTATTACGTTACACATTTCGTGTCAATATGGATATACCCTCTGCAAGGGTATACCTAGAGCTAAAAACAACAACAACAAATATCAAAAGCGACGCGTGGCGCTGTCAACTTGGCACAGTTTTTGGCGGCACACACGTGCGAGGCACGTTTTCACATATTTTCAGTTGCCACCAACACGAATTGCAGTTGAGCGGGGCACTAGAAATTCAAATATATGCATATGTGTGTGTGTGAGCGTGTGTGTGTGTGTGCGTTTGCTGCCGTTGTTGTGGGTGTGATTGCCTGTGCATCGCGCGTGACTTTTGTGCAGTTGCATGCAACTCACGTAATAAACCCTGCCTCCATGTGCTGGCTGGCCCCGCGCCTTCCACACCGCGTGACGAGTCCTTGGCCAAAAAGTCGCTGGCGACGAAGACAAACAGGACTCATGTGTCGTGGCCTGCTGAAGTGGAAAGCAAAGCCGTTGAAAAGACATTTCAATTTGAATAAAAAATAAAAAAAAAAGAGAAAAAACGAAAGATGGCGCTGCCAACGGGGCGCGGCGTGGCTGAAGTGCTAACATCACCTACTCAGGTGGCATGCAAATTCAAGCTGTGGCAGCGGCAACATCTCTGACAATAATGCGCATTAGCGTGAAATTCCTTGGCACGACAACGAATGCGACAGCAGCCAAATGCAAGAAAATCCCATTTTTATTTCTTGGTCAAATATTTGCATAAAACGCTCTGATTCGATTAAAAGCAGATGCCTATTGATAAGCCCTTAAATACCGATAGTTGTGAATTATTAATGTTCAGTGCAAATGGCGATAGAATAACTGAAAATGTATTTACAATTTGTATCTATGTAAAGCTTTTTTGCAGGTTGAGAATGGTAAATGTTTTAGTCATATCAATATCATATCATACAAAAAATACCGCTTTTGCAGGCTCAATAAAAATTTTATATTATTATTATTTCTTTTAAAATAATTAAAAATGAGTATATAGCTGATTAGACTGGGAGTTAGTAAACATATTATTTTTCTTCTTATTTTTTTGTTAATACAAACAATATGTTTAGCCAATGTTATTAAAGTTAATATTTGTATATCATATGCATTCAGGATTATCCATTAATTAAAAAAATATTTTTAATACAGTCCTCGCTCGCACATAAAAAGGCTATGATTTTCTATGGAATTTTTTATCCAAGCCATTATGATCATTATTATTATTGAGTAAAAATAAAATTAAATTCGGAGTGTCTAATGGCATTTATTTTACCTAATCAAGTTATAAAACTTTATGGAATATCTATGGAATACTTAAATGTACTCATAGTGAAAAACATAAAATCCGAATATAGCTCATTTCATCAATTTCAAAATAGTTTTGATTTTGTCTTACTTGAACTCATGTTTTTATATGCAGCCAGAAAGCTCTTTAACCACAAACTTGCCACAAAGACAGTTTGTTGCGATTAATGCAAAGGTCAAGAATAACTTGCAGCTTATTTATATGCTCATGTTTTTATAGGCCCCAGTCTCTACCTCGGAGCGCCTTATTTCCTGAACATCGAAATGCAATAAAACTTATTGACTATTCGCTTATCGAGTGCATCTCATGCCCGCCAGAAATGATTCAAATTTATAAATAAACAACGGGCAGCTGAGAGTTGTGTGCTGTGATTTAATAATTTAAGCCAGTGTGCACAACAACTGCTGAGTACCTAGACAATCACAATATTTTTGGCTTAGGTCCCAGAGGCAGCTAAACTATAACAGCAACAACAACTCGAAGGACAACAACAGCAACCAGGAGCTCTGTGTCTCAGTTGCCATCTAGCCGGCTGTCGCTTGCCAATATCGGAGCCTGCGAGAGCCTAGAGCGGGTCTGCGGCTTGTCCTTTTTGATTATGCCGTTGCCAAAGGCAAAAGGCAAAGTGCCAAAAAACCAAAGGACGAAATGTCCTCGGCTCGGCAAAAAAACATTTTGCACCACACAGCTGAAGATGGAGCGGCACCAGGTAGCCATTGGGAGCGATACAGACACGTGCTAATGCCGCACACAATTGCAATTAGTGTCAGTGCTGGCATCCTGGCTACCTGCATCCTGGTTTCAGGACATTTGCATTTGCGCAGGCACCACAAAAGAAATGCCGACAGCTGAGCAAAAGTTGCCAAATTCCAAGAAGCCCCTTCAAAGCCTTGCAGTTCGTCCAGCCCTGGGCATGTCCTGCAATGTCCTGATTGTTATGCTTTAAGATTTGAGCTGGCAGCGCTTTTTTTTTGCCTCTTAGTTCTCAGTTTTCCATAAGCTGATTTGAAGTTTGCCGCCTGCCGCGAGCTGTTCAGCTTTGCATACCCTGTAGCCAAATGGGGTATACTGGTTTTGTGGGAATGTATATTGCATGAGTAAAGCACTGATGAGAACAGAAAACTGAGACTAATTTATTTCAAAAGCAGACTGAATTTTTCAAAACTGATTTTCAACCTTTGCTAAAAGCTAGAGTAGCCAAACGCTGTGGGTCGACTTTGATCGGCATATTCAGCTCAAGAATATTATATTTTTCAGCCATCTCCACCCACAACCTTCGTTTTGGCTATGTCTCAAGTAGAGCACTCGCACTTGTATTGTGCTGCGCCTTAGACTGGTCCAGTTGATGCTGCAACATTTAATGAATGCAACATTGTTTTCACCTTTAGCTGGAATTTCGCAATTTTGGCTACCTGAGCGCCGTGAGCTTTAAGCCGCGGCTTAAGTCGCCAAAGCGCAAATTATCTACATAAAAGTTTGTTAAATGTTTGTTCTGTACAACAGCAGCAGCCGAGGGGCCGCAGTGGAAGGGGCTGAGAACTTAACAGCTTTTCCAACAAAGCAAATTAATTGCTGCCCACTTCCAATTAACTTGCAGCAAGGGGCCAAAAGCCACCCATGGACCAACCGACTTTATCAAGCATCGTGTGTGCAACCGCAAGTGTCCACTAAAAGTTTTGTTGTAGTTGCCGCTGTTGTTGTTGTTGCTGCAGCTGCCACTGCTCTGGCGACTGTTACAACGCAAAGCCAATTCAATTAATTTCAATGGTCATACATATGACACCTATGGACCAATGCACACAACTGCATTGCCAACCGAATGGCGCCCCAAAAAAGTAGGCAACACTTTTTATAAGCAATGCAAGCGCACGTTAAGCACTGGCCAAAAGTGGGGGTGGGGGAGAACTGGGGGTGCCACTGTGTGGACAACCCATCACTGGAGCAGCAGCCAAAAGCTTGCTAGCTATTGCGCAAAAAAAATTATATTTTTTCGGACTGACAGCATTGAAAGCTGACTTAATATCCACATTCGAACTTATATGTGGAAGGTACTTTACCAATATATATATGTGAATTTATTTGAATTAATAAATATTATATATTTAATTTTATGTAAGCCTTTAAGCTTGTCATACAATCTATTGAAAATGCGTATAAATAATACTAATGAGAATACAAACGAAGACTTGCTTTTCTTTACTTTACTTAAGAAAAAACTTTTATGATAGCTAACAGACTAACATGTCAGCAAGAAAAACTCAGCTTCCCAGCATTTTGGCTATAGGGTGTGCTTTGACTAACTGACTGACTTGCTGACTTGTCTATTAGTCAGTCAGTTGGGACAAACCGTTTTTTCTTCTGAGCAATTACCAGCTAAGATAATTGGCTTATTTACTGTTATATATACATTTGGGGCTCGTTTGAGGCAAATTGATGCATTGCCAACAAGTATGCCTGATTGTTGTTTTTTCACTGGGCAGCTTCAGCCCCAACTTGCAGCTGCAAGCTTGATTTAAGCATTTAACCGTACGCATCGAAATGTCGGTTCAATATTTATTCTGATGTTTGACGGCGCCACAGCGGGGCATAAACAAGCGAGAGGTTGCAGGACTGCGCAGTGAGCGGTGCAAGGGTGGCGGGGCATATGCGTGTAGGTGTTGCAAGCACGCGCAGCGGAAGTCACGTGACGTGTTGTGTGACACGTACGCGACAGCGGCAGCTGCAACAGCCGCGACCGTTGCTGTTGTTGCCGCTGTATCTTTTCAATTTGGATAAGGTGCGGGCGGGCGGGGGCGAAGAAAAAGTGGGCGGAGTTATAGTGAATGTAGCGAAGGGAGCTTTAAGCAAATGCAAACTCGACTCATTAAAATAACTCCGAGCAGTTGTGTGATACATCCTGCCAGAAACAGCAACAACAACAAGAATAGCAACGACGACAACAAGAGCGCGCCGCTCGGCCCAGTTCCGGGTTAAATAATTTAATTTGGCTGCAAAATGGCCAACGGGCATAAGTAACGACCACGCGGCGTATGAGCAACGCGCAGTTTTATTTAACGCCGCCTAGCCGGAAGCCAGGACCTCGTTTGGGTCGTGTAACAAGATTTGTAGACTCCAAGGGGCGCCCGGCGCGACGCTGGCACCGTTGCAGGTGCAGGCGACGCATATTTCATGGCACTAATGTAGCCAGTCATAAAATCACAATGCGTTGCGCTCCACCAGCGGGGGGCGTTGGCGGCGGGGCGTGCCAACATGCATGTGAACATTCAGCACTGAAACTGGCATCGCGATGCGGAGCTGCCAACTTGTTAAAAAAAAGAACGGAGAAGAAAAAAATTATTTCATATTTAGCAAGGTGGAAAAAATACACACTTAAAAAAATGATTCCAAAAAGTGCAATAAAATTGTAATCAACTAAAACAAAATATTTCTGCGCGAATATAGAGAATGGAAGCGAGCCAATTTAATTTAATAAAAATAATTTAATTTGAGGTTTATACACTATATGTAGTGTAACCAAGAAATTCTTCAAAAATATGCAAGCAAGATTTTATTTAAATAAAATATTAATAGGTAGATAGAAATTGACATGAAAGGAAAAATATCTTTTATTAAAAGGTTTCTTGTTTATATAGAATTTAAATAGTTGTTGCTTTGGCAGATATATTGGTAGAAATTTATTTCTGGTAATGAGAGTGTATTTCAAGTTATTATAAAAATACAAATTTGCTTAAAAAAATGTACAATTATAATTTATAAATTTATACATGACGACAAACGTATAAAATGTAACTGAATATCAAATGAAAATTATCATTTAATGAGATTGAAAAAATTAAAATGTTCACAATACATATTGCATTTTTTTAATTATTATGATAAAAATAACACAAGCTAATAATGCATAAATATTTTGAAAGGAATTTAGAAAACCAGATTCCTTTCTAATAGCTTCAGAAAGACGTTCGCTCTATAAACTTTAACAGCCTGAAGCTGGCTTTGAACCCAAGAGGCGTCAAAATCATGATACCTTCAACACGGGCGCATTAATAAAAACACAAGAAATTTAATAAAGAAAAAATAAAATTTAAAAATAAAAATGAAGGAAAATGAAAAATTGTGCAGCCAACTTCATGGCGAATGTCAGCAAGTTTGTGGCAAGGGACTGGGCTAGATGGGCGTGGCAGCAACACCCGTCAGCGTGAAACTGCATGGCTGGCTGGGCATGAAAATGCCAAGGGGGTCGACCAGCGAGCAGAGGGGTGCGTGGCGTAGGGTACCCGGGCCCCTACGCTGCGCAGGATGTCGACCAGTTGGGCACCAGGCAGCATGTGTTGAAATGCAAAACTGGCATTTTTTTCCTGTCCGCTGACAAGCGTTGCTCATTAAATTTTATTTTATAATTACACACACCAACACACAGCACACACAGCACACACGCACACACGCTCACCAGGCCCGGCTTTAATGTGTTAGTTGCCTCGTAATTGGGTCCCGAACAACGCAGTTTTTTTCCTTTTGGGTATTGCTGTTACCCGATTCTGGGTGGGCTTAGAGCATTTTTGTGCGCTTTAGGAATTTGTGGGACAACAACAACAACAGCAATAACAACAATGGGCATTTAGGCATTTGGTCAGTCGGTGATTAAAGTAAAGTGTTTCAAAGTTAATTGGCACTGGAACAACAACAGCAACAGCAACAATAGTAAAGACCTGTTAGGCTTCACGCTTGACTAAGCAGCCAAGTGGCCAACAAGCCCAAAACGCCGATTTCAAGCGAACGAAAACTAACGGTTCAGGCTGCCATTTAAGCAAAATGGCCATTTGCACATTGGCTCAAAGAGCAAATGGCTTGCCATCAATTGGCATTTAAATATCGAATTTCGTTATTCCATTTATGTAAATTTGAAATTTTTATTTTTCTGCCAGAAATATTTCTAAAAGTGGTATTAAAAGAAAAGAGAAGAATTATTACAATTTTTGATTTCACTTATCAATTAATCAACTTTTCCACAAGTTTAAGTTTTCATAGAATCAGAATAAAACAAATTTTAGGTCTAGATTTTCGTTGCATTTAAATTTACAATATTGGAAATAGTGGAAAATGTATTTAAATTTCTTTAAAATAATTTTAGAAATTTTGTTCCATTTGCTTAGTGGCTAAACTTGATTTCAATTTTCGACGCAAAGTAACCAGTTGGTAACCAGTGTGCGGTTTTGTGTGGCCAATGCACTCGAACAGTGTAATAGGCAAGAGCCGGCCATTTGCCGGTTGTTGTGGCTGTTATACCTCAAATTGGTATTATTTAAAAATGTCGATGGGTGGCCCGTCAATGTCCTCCGGCTGGATGTGCTGCCGGGCGGAACGAGGACGGTCGTGTAATTGAAAATGGTTATTGGCAAGTTAATGGCCCATTGGCAGCCAACAAGAAGCCAAGCGGTCGAATCTTAATTGACAATTTGTATGCAGTCTTGGCCCCGTTAACCCTCTCTCTCTCCCTCTCTCTCGCTCTCTCTTGCAGATTATCCCCGGGTGGAGGTGGGCCCGCAGAACCCGCTGCGCGTCGAGCGCGATCACATTGCCAAGCTGGACTGTCGCGTGGACGCCAAGCCGATGGTCTCCAACGTGCGCTGGTCACGCAACGGGCAGTACGTGAGTGCCACGCCCAGTCACACGATCTACCGCGTGAGCCGCCACCACGCCGGCAAGTACACGTGCAGCGCGGACAACGGCCTGGGCAAGACCGGCGAGAAGGACATCCTGCTGGACGTGCTCTACGCGCCCATCGTCGCCATCGAGTCGAAGACCCACGAGGCCGAGGAGGGCGAAACCGTGCTCGTTAGATGCAACGTGACCGCCAATCCGGCGCCGATCGCCATCGAGTGGCTGAAGGAGGGCGCGCCCGACTTCCGCTACGCCGGCGAGCTGCTGACCCTCGTCTCGGTGCGCGCCGAGCACGCCGGCAACTACATCTGCCGCTCCGTGAATCTCATGCAGCCGTTCAACTCGAAGCGCATCGAGGGCGTCGGCAACTCCACGGTGGCGCTCCTGGTGCGCCATCGTCCCGGCCAGGCGTACATCACGCCCAACAAGCCGGTCGTGCACGTGGGCAACGGGGTCACGCTCAGCTGCTCGGCCAGTCCGCCGGGCTGGCCGGTGCCGCAGTATCGCTGGTTCCGCGACATGGACGGCGAGCTGAGCAACACGCAGAAGATCCTCGCCCAGGGGCCGCAGTACTCCATACCGAAGGCGCACCTCGGCAGCGAGGGCAAGTACCACTGCCATGCCGTCAACGAGCTGGGCATCGGGAAGATGGCCACCATTGTGCTGGAGGTGCATCAGCCGCCGCAGTTCCTCGCCAAGCTGCAGCAGCACATGACGCGGCGCGTGGGCGACGCCGACTATGCGGTCACGTGCAGCGCCAAGGCGAAGCCGACGCCGCAGATACGCTGGATCAAGGACGGCACCGAGATCCTGCCCGGCCGAAGGCTCTACGAGATACGGACGACGCCCACCGACGCCGGCGGCGGCGTCGTCACCGTTCAGAGCGTCCTGCGCTTCCGCGGCAAGGTACGGCCCAACGGCAACCAGCTGGTGCCGGGCGATCGCGGCCTGTTCACCTGCCTCTACGAGAACGACGTGAACTCGGCCAACTCGTCGATGCACCTGCGCATCGAGCACGAGCCCATCGTGCTGCACCAGTACAACAAGGTGGCCTACGATGTGCGCGAGTCCGCGGAGGTGGTCTGCAAGGTGCAGGCGTATCCCAAGCCGGAGTTCCAGTGGCAGTTCAGCAGCAATCCGTCGCCGCTGACGATGTCCTCCGACGGCCACTACGAGATCAGCACGCGCATGGAGAGCAACGACATCTACACCTCGATCCTGCGCATCGCCCACCTGCAGCACTCCGACTACGGCGAGTACACCTGCCGGGCCGTCAATCCGCTGGACACGATACGCACCCAGATCCGGCTGCAGCCGAAGGGCGCCCCGGAGAAGCCCACCGCGCTCAAGGTGCTCGAGGTCGCCCACAATTACGCCGTGCTCAGCTGGCAGCCGGGCTTCAACGGCGGCCTCGCCAGCACCAAGTACCTGGTCAGCTATCGCCGGGTGAGCACGCCCCGCGACCAGCTGCTCTCGGACTGCTCCGGCAACGTGTTCACGCCCAGCTACCAGGTGAGCAGCGCGGCCGCGTCGCAGTCGGGCGCCCACGAGTGGATCGAGTTCAACTGCTTCCGCGAGAATCCGTGCAAGCTGGCGCCGCTCGATCAGCACCAGAGCTACATGTTCCGGGTGTACGCGCTGAACGCGAAGGGCCAGTCGGGCAACTCCAACGAGGTGCTGGCCACCACCAAGGTGAGCAAGATTCCGCCGCCGCTGCACGTCAGCTACGATCCGAACTCGCACGTGCTGGGCATCAATGTGGCCGCCACCTGTCTCTCCCTCATCGCCGTCGTCGAGTCCCTGGTCGGGCGCGACGCCACCGCGCCCATGTGGGAGATCGTCGAGACCCTGACGCTGCTGCCCTCCGGCAGCGAGACCACCTTCAAGGAGGCCGTCATCAACCACATCGCGCGCACCGCCCACTACACCACGGCGACCACCTCGGGCCGCAGCCCGGGCCCGGGCGGCGGACACCTCGGCGAGGACCGCACCATGGCGCTGGCCGAGACCGCGGGCCCGGGTCCGGTCGTCCGCGTCAAGCTCTGCCTGCTGGCCAACCACGAGCACTGCGGAGCGTACGCCAACGCGGAAAGTAAGTGGAGGCACTTTAAAGCACTTTGAACTAGTTCCTGAATTAGCTTAGTGGCTCGGCTCTAAAATTGTGAGATATGAGCAAGGCGTCAGAGAGAGCGAGAGAGAGAGAGGGAGAGTAAATATCCTAATATAAAATCTTAATCTGTCGCGATTACACACGAGTAGATAAAATGTCATAATTCGGAACTAGTTAGTATTACATAATTATCTTATCACTGACTTCACATTAAGTACCACAACTCGGAACCAGTTAGTATTACTTAATTATCTTAATACTGATATAGTTTCCCTACTATTATTCAAATCGGAGCTAGTTCACTTGACATTAGGTACCATAATTCGGAACTAGTTAGTATTACTTAATTATCTTAGCACTGATAACGTTTCCCTAATATGCCTCAAATCGGAACTAGTTCACTTGACATTAAGTTCCATAATTCGGAACTAGTTAGTATTACTTAATTATATTATTCCAGCTACAGTTTCCCTACTATGATTCAAATCGGAACTAGTTCACGTTACATTATTTAGTATCACTTAATTATCTTATCTTATCAGTTTCCCTAATATGCCTCAAATCGGAACTAGTTCACTTGCCATTAAATTCCCTAATTCGGAACTAGTTAGCATTACTTAATTATCTTATCACTGATAACTTTTCTCTAATATAATTCAAATCGGAACTAGTTCACTTCCCATTAAATTCCATAATTCGAAACTAGATAGTATTACTTAATTATCTTATCACTGATAACGTTTCTCTAATATAATTCAAATCGGAACTAGTTCACTTGTCATTTAGTTCCATAATTCGGAACTACTTATTATTATAATTACTTAATTATCTTATCACTGATACAGTTTCCCTAATATTATTCAAATCGGAACTAGTACACTTGACATTAAGTTCCACAACTCGGAACTAGTTAGTATTACTTAATTATCGTATCACTGCTACAGTTTCCCTACTATGATTCAAATTCGAACTAGTTCACTTGACATAAGGTACCATAATTCGGAACTAGTTAGTAACACTTCATTATCTTATCACTGATAACTTTTCCCTAATATGCCTCAACTCCGAACTAGTTCACTTGACATTAAGTACCATAATTCGGAACTAGTTAGTATTACTTAATCATCTTATCCCTGCTACAGTTTCCCTACTATGATTCAAATCGGAACTAGTTCACTTAACATTAGTTAGTATCACGTAATTATCTGATCTTATCAGTTTCCCTACTATGATTCAAATCCGAACTAGTTCACTTGACATAAGGTACTATAATTCGGAACTATTACTTAATCATCTTAGCACTGATAACGTTTCCCTAATATGCCTCAAATCGGAACTAGTTCACTTGCCATTAAATTCCCTAATTCGGAACTAGTTAGTATTCCTCAATTATCATATCCCTGATAACTTTTCTCTAATATAATTCAAATCGGAACTAGTTCACTTGCCATTAAATTCCCTAATTCGGAACTAGTTAGTATTACTCAATTATCATATCCCTGATAACATTTCCCTAATATGCCTCAAATCGGAACTAGTTCACTTGCCATTAAATTCCATAATTCGGAACTAGTTCGTATTCCTCAGTTATCATATCCCTGATAACTTTTCTCTAATATAATTCAAATCGGAACTAGTCCACTAAACATAAAGCACCGCAACTCGGAACTAGTTAAACGTATTACTTTAAGTCCGACGCATCCGCGACTTAATCCCCCGTCCGCTCGTCTCGTTGCAGTCGGCAAGTCCTACATGCCGCACGGCTCGCGGCTGAGCACCTCCGCCCTGGTGGCCATCGGCATAGCGGCGCTCTCGTTCGTGGTGCTGCTGGCGCTGCTCTACGCGCTCTGTCGCTGCCGGCGCAGGCATGCGGCGAAGAAGCTGGCGGCGGAGGCTGCCACGGCCGCGCCGGGTGCCGGCGGCGCCAAGGAGTACGACGTGGATGCCACATGCGGCACGCTGGTGGCCGCCGCGGCCGACCCGCAGCAGGCGGCACAAACGACGCTGCCGCCGCCGCCGCCGCCGTACTACCCGACGGGCAGCCTGGACAGCAAGCAGCTGGACGGTGGCATGGAGCTGGCACTGACGGCCCTGCACGATCCCGACGAGCAGCTCAACATGCAGCAGGGCGAGATGCGCACCCAGCAGCAGCAGCAGCAGCAGCAGCAGCATTATCCGACGCAGTCCAAGTGCCCGGCCCAAGGACTCTACCAGCAGCAGCCCTCGCACTCGAACGGCTACGGATATCATGTGACAAGTGCCATCGGCGTCGATGGCGACAGCTACCAAGTGCTGCCCGCCGCTGGACACCCCGGCGAGTGTAAGTAGCCAAGTGGGGCTGTGGATTGTTTGTGGGCTGGTCAGCTTCTTCATTAGGCGTCGCATTTTTGTGGGTGGGTGGGGCGGAGATTTATGGCGGCCATTTTGACGCCTCTTGTTGCCAGCTGCCTGCGCGCTCCAGCCTCATTTTTCTCTTTGGCCGTAATTGCAGTTCGTGTCAATCTAGAGTCCATGTCCCCACCCTGCCCCCCCTGCCCGTTCCGGGAGCCATGCAAATTGTGTGTCCTGCTGCTGCGTGGCCTGCATAAGCAGCAGGACACTCGCAGAGCCTTGGCAACCAAATGACATCGAGGACATCAAGCGTGTGTGTGTGCGTGTGTGTGTGCAGCATTTCCGTGTAATTCCAATTAAGTGAGAATTTAACCGTTAGCTGTTTCTTTTGTGCTGCTTTTCATCCATTTCAGTTTTTAATTGGCCTTAAGCCAACGGCTCATAAAACTGCGGCCAAAGTCGCCTTTTCACACAATTAAAAACTAAACGACAAATAACACTGAACCAAATCAGATTAAACATATTCCAGCTGACAATCTTAGAGATTCTAGACAGATTAAAGATTCTAGTCTCCACATGCGAACAAAAAGTAGGCAACATCCCAAATGGAACTGCTCAAAAGTAAATTAAGGAAAATGTGAACAGCCGGAAAGTAATCCGACAAAGTCCCGGGCATAAGATGGAACAAAGTAGATGGTAGAAAGGCGGAATTTGAGTCATTTGTTCGACTTTTTTTCAGAATCAACTCAAAAGCAACTCAACGTTTTAAAGACTAAGAACTGCAGCAAAAAAAAAACAAAAAAAATAAGCAAAAAGAAAAGAAAATAATCCGAAAGAGGTCTATTTTTCAGGCAGAAATTAAGTCAGCTAAAAAGAGTTGACAAACAACTTGATAATTTCAAGATTAAAGACTCACCTGGCTAAGTGTCCACAATCCTTTTTAGCAAAGCAATTTTTTACTGCGATAATGAAAGCCGACGTCGAAATAATTCGAGAAAAATAAGAGTTAACTAAAAAGAAAGCACAGCAATAATTTTAAAATTGATGAAAATTAAATATTTTAGATTTAACAAGAGTTCAGTTTTTGTTTGTCTGTTCATTTATTTTAGCTAGATAAATAGAGCAAAAGAATTAAAAATAATTTTCAACCGTTATATACTTCACGACAAGATTATTAAAATCCTCTGCAAGTGTTTTTTAAATGATATTCTATTCAAGTATTTCATATATTTTCTTGAATCCTTATTCCATTTCTTTATGCCTTTAGTATTATAAATTTAAACAAGTACAAACGTAATATATATAATAAATACAAGTTGCATATTCAAGGCTTTTTTCAAGGTAATGAAAATACCAAAACGGCAACCGCACAAGAGTTTTTCCAACACATGGAGGTCAGATTCTCAAATTGTGTTTAAAAGCCTTAAACAGTTTTTAATTAATACCAGGAGCATAATGTTCCTAACTAGTGAAAATGGGTTTTGTGTGAGCGCTCGGCAAAAACTCTATTTATATAAACACACACATATATATATGTTTTTTTTTAATTTTTTCGTTGATAGTCAAGTGAAAACCCCCAGACAGACGTCACAGGGATGGGGCCAGGTCAGAGAAATGTTTTGATAGTTTTCAGAAACTGTTGAAAAAGTTTTGCGCCTGACTGAAAGGCAACATGCTCGCTAAAAGGTACGGGGTCCACCCGCCCCGCCCCGCCCCGCCCACCACGCCACCGCCGCCCCCCACGCCCCTCTGACCCGTTCTTTGCCAGCAAGTTTGACCAAAATATATGCACCACAGAATGCAGTTTAATTGTGTGAGTGTGCTTGTGTGTGTGTGTGGCCTTTAGGCTGCTTTGTTGTTGTTGTTGCTGCTTTCATTAGGACGCCAACATTGACTTTTTTCACTCTTAAATGCGCGTCGCCAACGCCAACTTAATTACTTTTTCTTTACCCCCCGTCTAACACTCCGCTCCCCGCCGACAACCGACCGGAAACCCAACGAACTGGCGACACACATAATGCCCACCCACCCACACACACCCCCACCCACCCACACACACACACACACACACGCCTCGCTCGCGTGCGTGGTCCATGCGGTTGCAACCAAAGCAGGACCACTTGAGGCGACTCCCGTTCCAGCCAGCAGCAGCCAGCTGCAAGCAGCACGCGCCGCCAAACTAACGAAGCAGCCCACCACCACCACCACCAGCAGCAGCAGCAGCATCTCCACCGGCAGCATCTCCACCACCATCTCCACGAGCAACAAGAGCAACAACGGCAACGACTCCACCTTGAAGCGCGCGGGCCTGGGCCAGGTGAGGGGCCAGGTGACCGCGGCCACGGCAGCCACCACCACGGCGCTGGCAACGACAATTACAACAACATCACGTAATGCCAAAACCGCAACAACAACAACAACGCTCGCCATCACAGGTAACGGCACACGCGGCCGAAAGGAAATGTTGCCGGGATTAGAGCCGCCGCCAACAGCTCCAACGGCACCGCACACTTGAATTCTGCACCACAAAATGCACACACGGCGCCAATAACTAACTGAATAGCAACTTGCACCATGCCACATGCCACTTGCCACTTGCCACCAGCCACCTGCCATCTGCCACTTGCAATGCACCAATGCACCTATTGTTCTACTTCTTCTTCTTGCCTTGCTTATTACCTCTATGCACTATATACGTTTAATAATTATGTTAAGTAACAGCAGTGAAAATCAGTCAAGAATGACAATCGAGCACAATCGCTTTTCTCCGGGCTGCCCAAGATTCAAACGGAAAATGTGCTTTAGTTAACTGCGATTGTTCTCAGAGAGGCCTTTATTATTATTAGTCCAAGGTATTGGAAAATATCATCAAACATGAAAATCCGTTCAAAATCATTAAAGAGCTTTCCATGTCCAAATTTGTTGTTTAATTTGATGAGGATTTTTGATTGCTAATTTGAGCTCCTCAGAATAAATGTTGTTGTTTTTTAAACAAATTGTGACAACAATCGATTAAAAATATAAATTTGAAAATCTAAATTTTGAAAACAAAAACATGATTTTTTTAATGAAATATGTAAAAGAATCATAATTATATTTTATATATTTTCAAATCGTAACGAAAGTTTTGAATAATTTATGATTCTTTTCACCTTATGAATGAGTAAAAAAAAATAGGTAAAAGAGATTTGATGAACAACTTTTATATTTATTTGTTTATCTTTAATTATGCCGAATTCAACCGAAGTTGAATTTCACACACTCAAAAATCTCCTTAAAAAAATACACTCAATTACGGGAAATTGGGTGAACAATTTTAGCCCAAAACACTTTTGCATCCGATTGACTTTAAATAAATTTTGAAAATGCAATTCAAGAAAAATGCGTGAAAAAGTGATAAAAATAATAGAGCTGCAAAGTACATATGTATGTATGTACATATATATATGTGTGTATATGTACATAAGGCTTCTGGGTAAAGGGAGCCACTTGACATGCTCCCATTATTCGTCTAATGAGCTTTTCGTCAAGTGTCGGATACTCGACAATTGTAGAACAAAGCCAAAACAAGAAAAAACACAACAGAAGGCTGAACACATTTCGGTCGTAGGAAAATTTTTAGAATCTAAATCTTAACATTTTAGCCAGAAATTTTCCAAGAGGTTTTTGTAATGTTCCAGCTTAAGTCGCCAGTCAATCGGCTTAAGCTAATTCGGCTACGAAACACATTGCAATGTTGCAACACCTTCTTCAAGTGGACGCCCAAGACGCCGGTGGCGCCGCAGCAGCTGCAGGTGGCAAAGCCAACGGCACGGGACAAATCGGTGAACACAAAGGCGATCCGGCTGCCGCTGGAGGACGCCAACAATGAGCCGGCGCTGCCCCAAGGCAAGGCGGTGGCGCCGCCGATCATCAACGTCAAGGATCAGCGCGACAAGTGGCTGGCGAAGGTCTCCCCGGAAATGCAGCGCAAGGCGAAGCTCAAGGCGAGCGGAGCGCCCGCTGGCACCGGCAAGCCCGGCGCGGCGCCGCCGCCGCAGCCGCCGCTGCCGCCGCACATGTTGCACAGCGAGATCAACAGCCAGCACTTTGGCATGCCCCCGCAATTCCAGCCGCCCGCCTGGCAGCAGCAGCAGCACCAGCAGCAGCAGCAGCAGCAGCAGCGGCAGCGCAAGCAGCCCGCCGAGGACGCCGGCAGCGGGTCGGCGGAGCGCAACTCGTGGATGAACCGGATGCACGGCGCCCAGCAGTCGAAGCAGGCGCAGTGGCTCAAGGACATGCAGGCCAAGCAGCAGGCGGGCCGCGACATGCAGCAGCAGCGGATGCAGCTGCTCCAGCTGCCCACGGCGAAGGCGCCGGGCGGGGTCAAGGCCGCTGCCCCGAGCGCCGCGGCCGCCGCGGCAGCCGCAGCCGAGCCGGCCGTCGAGGAGCCGCCGGAGCCGAAGACGCCCGAGCGGCTGGCCTACCTGGAGACGATCAAGCAGCTGAACGGCTACCTGGCGCACGAGCCGAACGCGGGCCGGGCGCAGACGAAGGCGAGCAGCCGCAGCGACCGCAGCGAGCCGGACATCGAGCACACGCTGCAGTGCCTCAGCCAGACGGGCTTCGAGCGCGCCCAGCTGGAGCGCATACCGGTCATCCAGGTGGCCGGCACGAAGGGCCGCGGCACCACCTGCACCCTGGTCGAGCACATCCTGCGCGCCCACGGCGTCCGCACCGGCCTCCTCTGCGCCCCGCACCTGTTCGCCACCAGCGAACGCATCCGCATCGACGGCGAGCCGCTGTCGGACGCGGCGTTTACGGCGCTGTTCGCCCGGCTGCAGGCGCAGCTGGCGACGATGCAGCCGCCGCCGAGCTACACGAAGCTGCTGACGGTGATGGCGTTCCATGCGTTCCGCGACGCGGCCGTCGACGTCGCCATTGTCGAGGTGGGCAGCGGGTGTGCCAGCGACTGCACGAACATCACGGCGCACGCGCAGACGATCGGGATCAGCTCGCTGGGCTGGGAGCAGAGCTTCAGTTTGAGCAACTCGATGCGCGACATCGCCTGGGCGAAGGCGGCGATCATGAAGCCGGCGGCGAGCGTCTACACCAGCGCCAGCCAGACCGAGTGCTGCGAGGTGCTCGGCCAGCGGGCCAAGCAGCTGGGCGTCCAGCTGCACCGCGTGCCCAGCTACCCGGCGTACATGGAGGCCAATGCCGGCAGCAAGAAGCTGCTCTCCGGCGCCAACTACTCGGTCCGGCTGAACGGCTCGCTGGCCATCCAGCTGGCCTACGATTATTTGCGGCGCCACAATCCCGAGTACGTCCTGGGGCTGGAGCACAACAGCACACAGCTGACGCCGGGCGCCACCCGCGGCCTGGAGACGTTCGAGCAGCGCGGCCAGTTCGAGGTGATGAAGCACGACATCTTCAACGTGTATCTGGACAGCGCCGATACGCTGGAGAGCATGATGATGTGCCGGGAATGGTTCTATACGCGCACGCGCGGCAGCCGATCCCCGAAGGTGCTGCTGTTCAGCAAGGTGAACGAGTTCAATGCGAAGGATCTGCTGACCGTGCTGCGGCACAATATGCGCTTCGAGGAGGCCGGCTTTGTGCCGAGTCCGACGTACTTTGAGGGCGAGTCGCTCGACGAGCAGGAGGAGTCCCAGGACAAGGAGACGAAGGACGCCATCACCTGGAACAGCATGGAGGAGCTGCAGCGCGCCCGCCGCAACGCCAGCAATTGGCGATCGCTGTGCGAGGAGAACGGCACCAGGGACAACTCGCACATGTCCATCTCGATCGAGGCGTTCTTCGATCATCTGCGCGACAAGTACGGCAAACAGCGCTACGGCATGCGCAACGAGCTGGACGTGCTGGTCACCGGCTCCAGGGAGCTGGTGGCGGGCACCATTCAGGTGCTGCAGGCGCTGAAGGACAAGGAGTTCGCCAAATGGCAGAAACCCAGATGTTAGAGATGCGACCAACACCCCAAATATTCGGTTTCCCATTTTAGTTTACAGGTTCAATATATTTATCTATGTATGTCGATGTACGCGTCAAATTTCTAGTTATTTTTTTCGATATAAAATTCGCAAAACTCCTGTTTGAGTCTTAGGCATGTTGCACAGGAATTCGTTAGCGCTGAGTATTTCACTTGGTGCTCTTATCACGGCATTTCTTACTTTTATCCTCAAGATAAATATTCGCAAGCAACATTTCAGAACTGAGCACATTTCTGTGTATGCAAAAGAATACGTATAAAGATGATGGGCGTACTCAACAATGTATCTTCAAGATAAATATTTGCAAGCAAAATTTTAGTATTTATTATGTTAATGTATAGAAAACTCCAGGTTATTTACAAGAATGTCTTCTCAATATAAGTTGTATGTATGCAAAATAATAAATATAAAAGTTAGGGCATACTCGAGAATTTATGCTCAAGATAAATACTTGCCACATTTCTGTATTGAACATGGTTGTGTGTAACCAGATTAATATACATAAAATTCTTGGCTATCCTCACAAATATATCCTCTAGATAAATATTTATAAGCCACATTTTTTCAGAATGTACACAAAATAATAGCTGGCTCAAGTATTTATCCTCAAGATAAATACTTGCAAGCCACATTTCAGTATTGAACATGGTTGTGTGTATCCAGATTAATATACATAAAATTCTTGGCTATCCTCACAAATATATCCTCTAGATAAATATTTATAAGCCACATTTTTTCAGTATGTACACAAAATAATTGCTGGCTCAAGTATTTATCCTCAAGATAAATACTTGCAAGCCACATTTCAGTATTGAACTTAGTTGTATGCGTCCAAATTAATGGTTATCGTCAAGAATTTATCCTCCAGTTAAATATTTTCAAGCAACATGCTAGTATTGAGCTCAGTATGTACACAAAATAACACCTATGAAACTCATGGCTCAACCTCAAGAATTTATCCTCAAGATAAATACTCTCAATCTCATGGATCATTAACTCATGATTTTATGCTGCAGATAAACGGTTACAAGCTTTCCCAACGCCCAAAATTAAGCAATTCTCACACAAACCAAAGCACTTTAAAAACACTTTTGGCCAAAGCTCAAGCCAAGTGTTAAATAATTTTAAAGTTTTCATTCTGTTTGTCGTGTCGCCCGAGTAATTGAATCCAATTTGCGTGTCCATCAACTTCAGGCTGAATTATGCAGGCGTCGAGTATATCAAATGCAGATGGGCTAAAACCGTAACCGAAAACCCGTGTCGAAGGCGTTGGCCCAGCCGGACAGCTGCCAGCTGGGCATGATGCGGCGCCTTTTTGTTTCCAATTAGCCACTGTGACTTTCATGTTTCCGCCACGCGCTGCCGCATCGCACCAGCCACCCCCCATACCCACCCCCATCCCGCCTCCCCACAGTCCGCACCACTGACCACCCGCCGCACACTCACCAAGAGCACCCTTTCTAGCGAAAAGCAGCTGCAACGATCCTCTCGCTAATTTACGCACACTTGCAGGGACGAACAACTTGGCCGGCAGCAGTGGCAGCCAGGAGAACAACTACAGCAACGCACGCGATCTGTCCCAGGAGGCGCTGTGGCGCCTCCAGCTGGCGGCGGCCCAGAGCCAGCAGATCTATGTGGAGCAGCGACCGCCGTCGGCCTTCAGCGGCCTGGCCGACTACGCCGGCTATCCGCACATAACCACGGTGACCAGCTCGCTCAGCCAGCAAAGTTTCGGACCGCAGCCGACGCAGCAGCCGCAGCCGCTGGCGCCGCACGAGATGCTGCAGGCGGCGCAGCGCTACGGAACGCTGCGCAAGTCGAAGCAGCCGCCGCTGCCGCCGCAGCGCAAGGATCAGCAGCAGCTACAGCAACAGCAGCAGCAGAAACTGGGTAAGTGTTGAGCGGTGATCAGCCAAAAGAATGCTAGAAAAGCTGCTTTTCATCTTAGCAAATAAGTGTGTTCTAGTCGAGTGCCCAACTAGCAGATACCCTGCATTCCTTGCCCAAAATACAAAAATCCTAGGCCTATACATAAATTAAATTTTTTTTTGAATAAAGTGACAAGCAATATATACGTTGACACTGGATAGCTCAACTGGTTCCTGAGACATAAAGGGGCCGTTGGCAGCTTTCAACAATTGTTCTAGAAAACTAGTTGGGCATTTTTCTTTTAAATATTGGAATTGTTCATATTTTAAATTGAATATCATTCGACACAAAATCTTATGTGAAACCTTTTGAATATGGGCTTGAATATGTATTCGCCACTAGATTGCTACCTGTCTACCTGTGTAGAGGTCTTTTACCATATATATAAATATATATTTTAATTTTTTGTATATCATTTTTTATTTTTTTTTTAATATGTTCTGCACATTTATTTCACTTTGAAAAATAAATATATACTCTTCTCCCAATATCAATAGCCGAGATGATTCATTTCTAATCAAACTATTCTCTCATTTGCTACTAAAATATGGGAAAAATATCACCAGCATTGAAATTTCATATAATATAGCGCACTAAAGGAAAAATCAATATTAAATACATATAAATAGCGTACCCTTTTATATATCTGTAAAGGTATTCAATCTTCGGCAATCAAAAAAATAATTTAATTTGGGGGAGTGGACCAACATATTTAAGAAACTACTATAATTTTGAGAATTATTAAAAAGCAGAAGACTTTTGCAGGGCTAAAGAATATATATTTTATTTGTGTTGTCGAAAAACGCTTACTTCTTACATAAATTAAATTTGTACAATGCCGGAAATGGGAACAGGGTATAAAACTGGAAGCTATCCGCTGTTCTAAGATTTTTCCCGCACTTGCAAACCAGCCAGATTTGGCAGAAAAAAAGCGAAGTTGGCAGCACTGGTTTTGACCGTTTGTCTTTCGTGGGTTGGTGAAGATAAGCAGCGGAGATGAATGGCTGGGAAATCAGTTTGATTGATAATGCAACTAAGTGTTGCAAGTGGCGAGAAAGCGGATGTGGTGAAGGATTGCTGGAAAGTGGGGCACCCTTATAAATAAAATAGATTTCCAAGATGTTTGTAGCTTGGCAGCCACTAGGATGTGTACAATTTGCATTTGTATCCTTTTATGCATGAGCAGCAGGATTCAGGCACAGCTTGCCAGCAAGCACTAGCGGGACACACACACACACACATACACACACACACACGCACACACATTTACACAGATAAATGCACATAAAATAGTCAGCTCTGGCTGCTGCATCCTGTTGGTGCCGCGCCCCTCCAACCGCCCCTTGGTGTATCAAGAACAACAAATCGCTAGCAGCGACAACTATTGCAGCCGCCACCCCGCCCCAGACTAAACAAACGCCCCCCCCCCCTTGCCCCACGAGCCCGCTGATGCACTGCGACCATTCTCCTTAAAGCGCCAACATGAAATAGGAGTCCACAAATACTAACTTAAAAGGAAACAAGAGAAGTTCGGCAGTCGCGAGTGTCCGACTAGAGGATACCCTGTACCCAATACATATAATGCAATCGTTATCAAATTGACTTTGCTACCAGCTAACATCTAAATGAATTTTCCTCTAAAATTTTAATGTTTGTGCGATAGGTATTCGAAAAATTAATTATTTCTAATCTGTGTCATAACAACAAACGTGAATTTTACTTGCAGTTTCAGTCTCAGGTACCTGCTCAAAAACTTGGGGCAAGAGATCGATATTTATCGATTTTGCTTTGAAAAAATTAAATATGTCTTAATCATATGCAAAAAAATATAAGAAAAAATTACTCAATTTGCCCTCTTTAGGTCTTGTAATTTCTGACTTTCATACGCGACAGTCATCAAGAAATCGATAATTATCGATTTTGTAAAAAAATCAAATGATTAAAAAAAATCAAATGTTATAGATTAATTCTGTCCATATACACATATTTACAGAACTTTCTCACCCACTTTAAATGGATGCAGGGTATTAAAAAATTCCGAAAAAGCACGAGAAAAAATAGCCAAACAAACTGCACTAGCAGCAAACGAAAAATGTAAAATGCACGAGCACAAAATATTTTAGAAAATCAAAATCAAACAACGCTGCGAGCTATAAGTGAAGTGAATCACTGAACAAAATAGAACGCCACATGCCCCATAAAAAAGGGAAGACAACAATGGAGGTGGGGGATAAAGGACAGGCGGACAGGCTGCCTGGACCAACCTGCCACAATGGGAAGCTTTGTGAAAAACGTCCGAAAATCAGTTGTGGTTATTTCTATATTTACGACGCGATTTATGCTGATGATTCGGTTAGTTAGCACAGCCATTATTCACTTTTTATTATTGAGCAGCAGGTAAAGTCCATAAATTTGTATAAAACTTTCGAGAGATTTACAAAAATTAGCTAGCTGCATAAATTGGCCTATGACGGTTCCAGTTTCTAAGTTATTATACTCAATTTAAATAAAACTGTCACCTCGTGAAAAATTACACTTGCTGTTACCTGAATATATGATTTATATAATTGAAAACCGTAAACATAACACCCCCAATGCAGGCAAGTAATAAAAGTCCCTCGACAAAAACATCTGTGAGGATTTCTTTAATCTTTTTTAATAATTTTAAGCAACAAGATTTTATATTCTATAAAACATATTTCCAATATTGGATTATTTTATTTCAGAATAAATAGTCGAATCTCATAACAAGCTAACTAATAGAGTTTTCGGATCCACATTTTAAAGCGTCCCTTTCAGATATTGTCTAAATGAGAGAATTTTTCATCTCCCAACCAATTAGTTGCAAATCCCTCAAAGAGCTTAAAATGTGCCGCAATAATTTTGAGTTTTTACCACTGCACGCCACAAAACTATAAAAAATCATTTTGATTGGGCTGCGTATGTGTTGCGGGAAAAAGCACACAGAGACACTTTCTCGATTTTCGTACGGGTGCTCTCCGATACCCTGTAAAGAAAAAAGTTGGTAGAGAGTAGAAATATACTAAGTTAGCTTAGTGTCTACTATAGATAAGGATCTAAATTTTGGTATGCAGTTTGCTTTATAACAAACTCAGAAAAATATTCCTTCATATTTCGGTTTTATTTTACAAACAATTTAATTTGATAAAAAGAATTTGTAGTTGCAATTGATAAATATTAAATCAATATCAATAGTATATAAATAATATAAAATAAATGTTAACTTTGTTTTGATTTGTGATGAAAAGAGCTCTCTGATTATAGATTATGTCCGTTCTTCGTTGCCTAGCAACTAAATGCTGCTTCAATTAGATAGACAAAAGGAGGCAATAGTAGCAAAAGCAGCTGCTGAAGCTGTGGCTCAATTGTTTTCCTGTTGTTTCGGCCATTCATATTTACCATAGCCGTGTATTATGAACTGCTTCTAATCCGCTTAGCTGCCGCGCCGCAGCTGCTGCTGCCAGCAGCAGCACTTGCAAAAACATTTCAATTAAAACAAAGCAGTCAAAGCCGAGCAACAACAGCAACTGCTGCAAGAGAAAATGCCCCAATTTTTTGTGGCCACAAATAACCAAACAGAATTGAAGCAGCAAACGGACAACAGCATTGGGGCAGGCAATGCGAGGAAAAAAATATGTGTCCGTTCACTTTTTGACTGCAATAAGAAAGTGAAGACCAAAGAGAAGACTGGCAAAGACAAACGGAGAAAGAAAAGAAAGATGAAACTACACTGAGAGAAAAAACAAGAATTCTTTACTTAAATCATGTACAAACTTAGTCCAAATTTAAGCAATGCCCAAGTTTTTTAAATTTAAATTCTTAACGAATAAAAGGCCTATTTAAGAATCTTACTAATAATCGAAAATTCCCAAATATATGCATTAAATACAGTTATTAATCGAACAAAATATATATTTTGGGTAAGGGCACATTTATTTGTACTTAATTTAAAAAGTTTATGTAATTTATGCAACATTATATGTTTATTTAAAATGTGATATTGATTTAAACTTAACCAAACAAAAACGAAATCGACTTGAAAAATTTAGAAACGAGCGGCAACTCTGGTATTTAAACTTTAGAGCTGCTTTTAAGTCCCGAGTGCATAAATGATTAACAAGAAACTGGAAGTTGCAATTCTTGCTTATTTTTTGTTAGATGAAGATAGGAAATTGAGGTAGAGGTAGAGGTAGAGAGCGAGAGAGAGAGAGAGATTGAAAGAGAATTGCACAATAGCTAACAGAAAACATCTATGAGCAAATATTGTACACACTAAGAAATCCTTTGTTTATAAAGCTTGCCCTTATGATAAAATATACAATATACAAGATACAATAACTAAAGTATAAATAAGTTCAACAACCATCGGAACTGTGATTTGTTGATTCCCATAGCTTATCCTTATTTTACAAAATATTTTAAAATACTATAAAAATTATCTTAAGCAAAGAGAATATTTTCAAACAAAATTTCCTCGGCAATACTATATAATAAAATCTTGTTAAATAAAATATCCATTTCGAATCTATACGACCCTAGAACTCAATATAAAATATATGTTTTACAAATGCCAAAACATAAGTAAAAAGGGAGATTACATTTAAGCTTTAGTTGAACTTTATAAAAATAAGAAAGAGTATCTTCAAGTCGGCCACAGCCCCACTGCGCCATTCATGTTATGCAGTTTATTTTGCTCACTTGTAGTTCCGCCTCTTTTTGTGCTTATGCTTTTAGCATTCCAATGGCCACGCGCCAACAATAACCAGAAAGAACCTCCAACAACAGCAATAACAACAAAAGCAATCACAACAACAACAACTAGAATAAGAACAGCAATAGCAATGGCAAAAGCAAAAGCAACAACAGCAATAAAAGTAAACTTGAGTTGCAAGTGGAACTCGACATCTGAGTTGCAAGTAGAAAAGTTGTTAGTCGCTGCGCATCTTTTGACGTAGCTGGCGAAAATATTCCGCCATTGTTTGATGCAATTTGGGGCTTCTCCATTGGCGCTGCAAAGTATGCAATGCTTTTGAGCTCTCGATCTGTGCAATTCAATTGCCGCAGTTGCGGCTGTTCATGTTGGGTGGTTAGTTGGGTGGCGGTGTGAAGGAGTCTCGTATTCGGCACAATCACAGGCAAATGCTATGCCAAACATTTAGCATACTCCTCTATCTCTATCTCTATCTGTATATTCGCTGTTGTTTGCGCGTATTCCGCATATCGCTTTGGGCTGAATTTCGTCAGGTTTTTCCCTCAACTCCGCTTAAAGCTATTTCTTTTTTTAGTTTTCTATTTCCAACCAAGTTCATATATTCAGTTATATTGTCAAGTATTCAGTTAATTTCACAAAGAGAAAATCAAATGAAAGTCAAGAACTGAGAATTCCTCTTGTACGCTATTTCCTAAAGAATGCTCTACAGGTTTATGTTAAATTCATTCGCAAGAAGATGTTGGAATACAATTGAATATTATAATTCAGTGAACTCTAGTGGACACAGTTATTCGGGCTATACTTATAATTAACATGCAAATTTAATTGCAAAAGTGTTCTTACATGTTCTCATATATTACATATTCGTATAGGGTATCTTCCGGTCAAGCGGACTTTATACTCCTATTGAAGCAATACAAAATTAACAATTAGTTGCATATTAACCGCATCAATTTCCAAGCTTACAACAAGAGGCAGCGACAGCCACACAATCCAGCGCCGCACGACAGATCATTAAACATACAGAGGGCAATAAATACACACTCTCTCACACACACACACACTCACGCACAGATACAGCATAAGATATGCACATATAAACAGCTACACTGAGAGGCCGCCATTATTTATGCCAAGGAGGCAACAACTTTTGACAAATTTTTTGGCAAAACATTTTGCGTAATAAATTTATTTTAATTACAACGCCAAAAGTGGGCGCATTTTGCGGGGGCGTGGCACGCTACAGCTGCCTGCTACTGCTGGTGTGGTCCGTAATGAATGCGCTTCAATTAAATGAAATATTCATAGGCATAAATACGAGAGAGCGAGCCAGCGAGAGCTCAACTCGTGGCAAGCACAGGTCTTGCCACTGAAGCCAGCTGCTGGCGTGGCAGCCTCGCTGGCAGCTGTAGGAAGCCATTGGAATACCTGCGGCCAAGCATGTTTTATGAGCCAGCAGCCAGCAAAGGGGGGTGTCAACAGCCCACGGCTCTGCCCACGGCGAGAGCACCGAACGGCGGCACATTAAACAACAACACACACATTGAACAACCAAAACAGTAACAACAACGACAATCGGCTGAATAAACAAACATCACTTATTTGTCAACACTCTCTAAAATAGTTCACAAATCACAATATATCAATTGGGTATATATTATAAAACGAAAGTTGGACAAATTATTTACACATTTGCTTGCTTCATTAAATATATGTGAGATATGGAGTTTCTTATGGGAAAACGTAAATACAACATATTTTACATATATTTACGAAATATTGAGAGAATTGCGACTTGATATTTTTCTTCATTTTATATTTAAATTTATTATTAGATTTTTTTAATATTTTTTAAAATTAAATTTACATTTCTTAACTCAATTTTCTTATGTTATAACTCCTCCTGATTTTCCGAAAAACTCTACAACTTTTAGTTATTGCATTCAATTGTATATTCAGTCGGTTGCCTAAATCGGGTCAACTTATGTATTATATAGGTTTTTTATTGTGCATATTTTACAATATGTTATATAGCAGTAATACCCAATAAGGGAGAGTGTATCGAATATGACCCCAAACGGGTAACCATCTGCACCCCATTGGAGCCCGTTCGGAGCTTGTTAATTATGGCAACAGCTAACTGTGCGCAATACGGCGGTTGGCAGCCGGGACACTGTGAGCTCCGGACATCGTGTCTATGCATCTCTCAAACAATTTACCCATTCCGCCTTGTCTATGGGAGTGAGTGTAGTTGTGTGTGAGAGTGTGTGTGCTGTTGACTGACCGCTCATAAAATGTTTATTAGGTAATGAAACATAACAGCAAACGCTGCACACATAAATTTCAAACGAGCCTTCCGCACTTTGAGCCCGTTCAGTTTCCCTCGTGTTGTTTGCACTGCGCTTCACAAAAGAAATTAAAATTGGTAATTGGGTTTTTGATGTGAAAAACTCTTCTGTTTTTCCGATAATGATTGGGATTGAAGCTAATGGAATTGTTGCTTGTTACGAATTTTGCAATATTTCAACACCTGAAATTTGTATAGGCATTGGCTATATTGGCACTTTAGCAAGAAGTTTTATTAAATTATAGAATTTTTAAAAATTTGTTTAAAAAGTAATTTGATTGATTTTATACGAGTTGATATTATTTATACAATTTTAATTTTTGGAATATAAGAAAAAGTTCAATATTCATTCTAAACACGAAAAAACGTAAATTCAAAATCATAAACAACAAATACTGAAAAATAAGAATTAAAAAAATACGAAATATTTTTAGTTCGAATGAATTTGGAGTTTATGTATGGAACAGATCAATCTTCAAAAGTTAAATCTGCTGATAAATGCATTTGGCAAACAATTTGGCAGAGCGTTGATAAATTTTCAATGCGTGCGCAGAAAAGTATGCAAAAGTATTTTTATTGTGCGCGGTCGGCGTCGCGGCCGCAGGCGACGATTTGCACTTCCACTTGACTTGTTGTATAGATAAAGGGGAAGCGAAGAGGGGGCTGTTGGTGTGGCAACTGTCACGTTGTGAAGTGTGCGTGGCAAATGCAGAAAATGTATTTATGCAAAAGTTGCAATTGTCAGCGTTGGTGCAAAGTGCAAAAGTTTTGCGCGAAATCAACTAAACACATTCACCCACACAAATACAAATACAAAACACATACACACCCTAACATAACTGTGGCAGGTTTATGCGTAGCCGTTCGTGATAGGCATTCGATCTGAATAGAATGTATATATTTGTGACTGCGTAAGTTTCTCAACAAATATACAATTTTTCATTCATTTATACTTTTCTATATTCTAAATCCCATGTATAGGAATAAGATTTTGTAACCATATGAAATACTTATTCAATATATCATATTATATATTATCAACAGACATACGACTGAGATTCTACGGTAAAAAAAGGGTTCTTGTCGAATAAATACCGTTTATTCTAATTAGCTTCCTTGATAAGTGATTTTCTTTAATCATACTCGAAAATCTCTTTCCTGGTTAGTTATTACTGATGTTATTGATTAAATTTATCTCAAGTAGTTTTATCTCTTAATCTAATAAGGTACTGCCAATATTCGTTTCAAATAAAAACCAATTTATTCATAAGCACTTAAGCGTACATTTTCTCGTTTTTAAAGTTCCCGAGATATATAAACCCAAACTTCTGGCTTTCTGAACTTTTAATGAATTATTGAGCTAAAGCTTAACGCATAACCCAATAACAGTCGCATCTCCACGAAGAGCGCAAAACTTGACAAGAGTTGACTTTTCAAATATCCAAACGCACACACACTTATAGACACACGCACACACACAGCCACACACCCACGCACTTACTGATAGAGTTGCAGTTGGGCAGAAGCTCAGAGCTCACCTGGTTGAGTGTTTTGGCATTTGAATTGCGTTTTGCATTCCAGAACTGTCGCTGAGTGTTGATTATGTTTCGCTGCTTTTGTCACATAATACAGATAGATGGATAGATAGATATTTGGGTGATATATTGAATGCAATACTCTTCGACTCGTTTCGCGTTCACGCCCGATTCGCCGATTGAACGCAAATGCATTTAGAGCGGCAATCCATTCAAATATAAAATAAATATTTTCATATATATTTTTGTATATATCAACTATGTATTTATTTCGTATATTTGTATATAAATACCCAAGTATTTATATTCAAATCGCGTGCTAAGCCAGGGCATTCATAGCCATGCTGACCTATTTCCATATGCAATAGAGTTACGCGCAAACATTTACATGAATATACCTGTATGCTTAGAATTGGGTAAAGGGGTGTTATTAATTTGGCCAATTGTGACTACGACCATACTTTACTATATATCATAATATACAAATTTAGTTATAAACTTTTCTATAATATTATACTTAGTATATTGTATATTCCTAATATTTTCCTATCAAATAAAATCATATCAATCATAAATTGGATTTGGCTTAAAAATTTTTAATGAATTTCATTGAACATATTGGCCTATGCGTATTGTTACCTAAAAACAATAAATTATTAAGAAATAAATTTGACACTTCAACTAAGCATAGAGTATTGTTAAGTCGGGCAGCCTCACCGTATGATTCCTCATTCATTTGGAGCCCAAATTAAACAAATTAATAGCGTTGTGGCGTTGACTGTGAACACGACCGTACATGAATTTAAAGCGCGTTTTAATAGAGTTTTTAATTAATTTAAATTTTGCCATTTTAACATTATTTATTAGTGAGCTTAACTTGCGCTAAGCTTTATCGATTTACCCTCTCTATCTCTTTTTCTCTCGTTACAGCGGACA
The DNA here is from genome assembly GCA_035043565.1 of Drosophila robusta. NCBI lineage: Eukaryota > Metazoa > Arthropoda > Insecta > Diptera > Drosophilidae > Drosophila > Drosophila robusta. The sequence goes on along the minus strand of JAWNMW010000583.1, from coordinate 41,261 downwards.
TTATACAGGATTTAGCAAATTAAACTAATTGCCAGCTAAGAGACATTACAGCAACAAAATTAAACCAAATAACCGAAAAAATACATTTAAAGAGAAAATAAAAAACCGACATTTAAAATTAACAACACGTTTTGACATTAGCATTAAGTAAGTAAAATGACCGTAAGCACATTAAATTCAACATTTTTAGACTTTTAAGTGACATTTAAAATACCAATTGCATACTTTTTAGGTGTCTGATATTTAAAAAAACAAAATCAATATTCAACCAATTTCGACCAAAGAGTAAAGCAAAATCCAAAACCTTAGATTTAATTGTAGTTCTTAGCACAGCTACAGGCATTTAATGTATAAGCCATATTAAATACACAACAACAAAAATATAATAATGAAAATAATAATAATACTCGAAAAACAAACAATAAACTTGCAAGCACTTTAGTTAAGTTTGTATTTGTACCATACACACACAGTGAAGTAGCATTCCAATGAAAGTATACGACCGCTTTTGGTAAACTATTTTGTAGAGGGTATTATTATGTTGGCTATGAGATTTGTAAAGCACTGAAGATGATATTTCCGAAACCAAAACACTCAAAACACTCAACTATACATTAATAGGAGTTTCTAAAAAACACACTTTGTTACCGAAATCAGCTGGATTATATTTTTATTATTTGGCCACCAACAAATTTTTGTTTTTAGTAACATATCAATCAAGTTTTCTTTTTATGAATTTTATATTTTTAATTCTCTAAAATCCGAATACATACTTTAAATTTATTTATTACAACTAAATCGTGGCCAGTTTTTACTTTCTTGCAGCACTCGATTATGTTGTCTGATTTCAACAAAAATTGAGTGCCAAGCGATTAAAAACAATTCAAATAATTTTTGGGGTTTCCTACTTGCAACATATATTTTGTAATTTGTTTTCATTATATTCACATTAAATGCAGTATAAGTCTTCCATTACATAAAAGGAATTTAACCTTTAAAAGCTCAGATTTCGTTCGTTTCGTGTTTGAGCAAAAACTTAACGTTTCCTATTACACAAATACATATTTTTAAGTTAAAGAATTGAGAATAGTTTTCCGTGTATATATCCAGACACTATTTTATTTATTATGACCAGATTATTTAATCGGCAATTGTGAAGGTTTAAAGTTACAGGAAAACAAGGGCTTTTAATATTCGTCGCACCAATCTGGGCCGTTTCATTATCTTTTGAATTATTGTCATTATCTATATAAATATATGGACTTATTAATTATAAAATGTGGCCAAATTGAGGTTGTTCATTTGTTGCATACTGAAATGGCGACAAATGCAAAACCCAGAAAATGTTGGTTTAAATCGTTGTAAAACCAAAAGCCAAACACAAAAGCCACCTTTGAGGTTACAATTGCGCGAAAATCCAAACAAAAATTGTGCGGCCAATATGGAAAATTTAGCAAAAATTAAATAAACAGTTATTGCAGCCGCAAACGCACACACACACACACGCGAACAAGGACGCACACAATAACACAATAAACATACATGCAGACTGCAACAAAATGGCATTTTAATTGCATTGACAACAATAAATGTAACAATAAAAAGTTGGCTAACTGCGGCAAGTCCAGATTGAATACTCTATACAAATTGTACATACATTTTTTAAGTAGTCCGATTTTAAGTGACAGCCGATAAAACAGATTATGCTATGATATAATATCGATCTGAATTCAAAGTAATTCTGTTATTCAGCTAGGTTTGTTAAATGTGAACCAAATTTGCAGACAAAATGAGATTTGAAAATATGAGTTTTATAATGAAAATCTACGCGAATTTTCGAAACAGACAGCTTACAAATTTATCTCACTTAATAAGTTCTCTTTTCACCAAACTATTTCTGCTCTTATGTACAGAACTTCAGCAAATTAGCAAAGCTTTTAACTGTTCAGCCCTAACTTATGTAATAAATAAAATATTTCATATAAAAAAATAAAACTTCATGAAGTGAACTTCCACGAATTCAATATTATATAATTTTAACACAAAACGATTTTTGCCTAACTCCATTTATTTATGTTTAGCAAAATATAACAAACATTAGCAGAAGTTTTGATTTATTTGACTAATTTCAATAGATTGATCGATAACATTAACAATAAAATTTGTTAGAATTGGAAATGTGCTACATATTTTAATCGATAAATTCAATAGTATATATCGGAAATGCGCCTACTGCAGCGTTATAGCTCATAGCAAAATCATAATACCAAACTGGGTAGGGTATGTGAATACCAAAACTATTGAAATGGCAAAGGCCACTCATTAGCCTTTATTTTTGCGCTATCGAAATTGTCAGTGGGTGAAAGTGCCGCTGGGTGGGGTTCATTGACAAGAACAATGCTGGGCAAAATGATCAACAACTAATTGCGCTGCTAATTTCAATTGTTGCATTGTCGTCGCTTATAATCACGAAAATTGTAATTACAAATTACAATTGAAGGCCCATTTTTTTGCAAATTAGATTGTGCAAATGTTGTAAATTAATTTTTGGCCAAATGCGTTGACAAAATCAAAACGTAAATTTCAATTTATTTGCCGCATTCTTCAGCCTAATTGGCAAATCGCAAATAAATACATATAGGTCATCAAATCCACAGAAACGAGTGCAACATATTTATTAAAAGTTTAAAGCTTCCAAACAAAAGTAAAAAGGAAATATCAAGCGAAATATAAATAGACATTTTTGTTCAAATATTTTTTCTTGGAAAACGCAAACAAACCGCAAATATGAAGAATAAAAAGTCTTTTGACATGGCTGAAACCAGCGGCTATAAACCAAACAAGGAAAATGCAATTTAAATTGTAGGCTTCTCCAAAAATGCCAGAGTCAAATAATCGTTATCAGAATACTAAGGACGAAAACAACAAGAAAAGAGATATATATAAATAAGATACCCAAATACATAAATGGAAGCCAATTAACTCTCGCAAAATGTGTTTAAAGTTGTTGTAATATTAACATTTATTTGTTCTGTGATTTTCGCAAGTTCAGAGAAAAATGTATACTCAAGTTTTTATTGAAACTGGGTAGAACCAGCTCTATAAATAAATGAGTATTCCCTAAGGCACATGCATAGTCTTTATCTTAAATATGCAAATCATAGCAACTAGTCAGATCTCTAAATATGACATTCTAGTCCACTGAAATCTAATTTGGCCCATTTCACACTGATTGTTGATTGTTTATAGAGAAACGTGACGATAGGGAAACTTTTCAATACTATCGATAGTTGTCGATAGGGAACATTACCGACGCAATCGGATCATTGATATAATTTACTTAGTCGGGTTTCATTTTATATCTCCATTTTCCACATTAAGATCAGCGAGTGTAAAGTTGATTTCTTTTTAATTTGCGTATTCCACAGGAAATTATTAGATTTTTTAAATAACTCCACGAGTAATTCAGGCTTATAAACTTTAAAAATATGCAAAGGCCGCCCTATTACTGCCCACCTCTGTGCATTCTAATCTCTTGCACGCATAGTTATAAACAATTTTTAAGCGCACTTTTATATTCAGTCTGGCTAAAGTTTCATTTTGTGTTCATGGCAACAAAATAGGTTGTAAAGCACAAAAAAACCAAGGAAAGAATTTTTCATTTTCGCTGCGGTTGCAACAATAATTAACGAAAAAAATATACTATATTATATAGAATGATAGCTAAACTATTAAAAACTATGTACAAAATATAAACTGAGAATGTACTTTGTGCAAAAGCTGATCCAATTTGTTGTTAGCACACCGAAAATGGCATAAAAACCATTTGAATACCACAAAAGCATAATTGAGGCATTTATTTTGATATCTAACAACTAAATCAAACACTCAAAAGAGATGCGAAACAAACACCTAAAATGCAAAAGAAAAAAACTCAAAGTGAAGATACCCTGTACCCAGGTCTAAAGTACTCTTATAAGTAAGGGGTAAAGATTATAAGAACTTATACCAAAGAATCTCTACACCAAATTTCCTTGCTCTAGCATTTATTGTGTTTGAGATCCTCCAATTTAAGCATGAATTTATGAATTTGTCGTCATAAAATTTTGAAAAAGTTTTGAGTTGTCTTCTACTAACTTTAACATAAATTTGGACTAAACTAATGGGTGCAGGGCATATTATAAGAAATAACTGTAGTTTTACGGTTATCATAAATTATTAATATAAGTAAAAACAAAAAAAATCGCAAATAATGCTAAATGATTGAAAAATATTCAAAGCGTGCATGATAAATTAAACATATTATTTTAAATTATAATAAAGCAAAATACATTGATTGCGAGCAAATAGTTGTAAGCGCTTTGTATATACAAATTATTATTAATTAAATTTGATGTAGTATATGCAAAACATAAAAAAAAGTAAATTAATGTAAATACACAAATATACTAAAATGCAATAGAAATATACCAGAAGGACATGAAAGACGTAGAGTAGCAAAAGAGTACAGATATAAACAGTAAAAAAACAATATAAATTTAATTTGTCAAAAAAAGCTAATAATTTTATTTGAAATCTTTTCTAAAGTTCTAAAGTTTTGAGAATTTTTTTAATAAATAAGAATATCCTGTGTTTTTAGAAAAACTACAACATAATTTAAGAGTTTTATCTTAACAATATAATATTACTAAACATATTTCCTATTCGAATAGAGATAAACGTGTGTTATATTTTCGTAATATAACACGACATGAACACGAATTTAAGAATAAATACGCACGACTTTTAAAAAAACTGGAATTGTTTTGATAAATACATATTTATTTAACTTATTGTACATCGTTCTTATAATTTTTTAAACATAGACATTTATTTTTCATAAAATAGCCATTCATACATATTTGTTTTTAGGAAAATATAAACTGCCAAATATTTTTCAAAATTTTCGTAACACTACGTAGATTTCTTCAGTTGCATATTGTATTTTGTAAGGTCGTACTTGATCACTTTTTTGGAGTTTGATCACGTTATGTCAAACGTATTCATGACACAAAAAAATAAAAGACACGTCTTCTTTTTCAAAATTGGGCTAAATTGTGACTCCAGTCCTGTTTGCTTTTCCGATAATTATTGTTGTATTGTAGAACTAACTATAAGAAATCTATGTGTTAGCTATAAGAGAAAATGAAAAGCATAAGAAATGAAATCAAAAATAGTCCAACAACAAGAGCAGTGTAAGTAGTTCTTTAAGAAGCGAATTAATGTCCAATTTAAGTCATCTGTTATTCATTTTTCTCTCTAACTCGCTGTAAACTATTAGTAAACGGTCCCAAAATGGCTGATATGAATATATTAAACATAATTATATAATTACAGCATATGCATAATTACATATATGTATGTGTATACGTTTTGTGTATGTAGATGTTGGTCGCCAGGCGTTCCAAGCATTTTACTTAAACTAAATTTTAACTATAAAATAGCTGGTAAATTAAAACAAAAAAAAACAAAAAAATATATATATACACATAAACGATATTATATAAATACAATATGATATGAATAAACCGAAATGTAAAACTCTACAGCAATGCTTTTAATGTTGTCTTGAACGAGGCAGTCGTTTTTGTTTTGGCTAAACACAATAAATAATATGACAGAAACAGGAACAGGAACAATAACAACAAAGATAAACTAATAGTATGGGAAGCAAGAAAATGAGTTTTTTCTCTGAAATGGCCGCAATTTGGCTGCTATTGCTGATCTATGTGGCATTGAGGCAAATTAATAAAGTGCTAAGGAGAATAATTGAAAGAAGAGCGGCGGCAACAGCGGCAAAAGCGGAGGCAACAGAAGCTGCTGCGGCAGCAGTGGCGGCAACCAGAATGACAACAACAACAACCAGCACAGTAATAACCACAACAACAACGACAACAACAAAGAAGCGCAACAAAAGAAGAAGAATCGCGGCAGAGGCCGCTTTGCAGGTAAATTGAAAAATGTTGCAATTGTTTTGCGGGGCTCAATTAAAAAAATTGGTCGCATTTTTATGTAAGCCTGGCAGCACTGCCAGCTGCCCACACACTCGCTATGCGTGTGCATGAGTGTGTGTGTGTGTGTGTGTTCATGTGTTGGCAAACCGCAAATGGTGACATTGCGCAAATAAAAAACAATTTACGATAAACATCAAATTTCCACAAATTACCTTATATTTTACGTGAGTTGCGAAACAGATTGTAAACCACACGCAGACACAAGCGCGCGCACACACACACACACGCACACACAGTTGGCGCAAAAAAATGGCGCACAACAATGACAACAACAACAACAGCAATAGCAGAAACAAAAAAACCGCGACACGCTGATTTTACAGCACGTTGAGCATCCGCCTCGTTGGCCATTGTTTGCACTCAGAGGTGAAGCTGAAGCTGGAGCTGGAGGGGGTGGTGGTGGGGACTGTCGCATCCAGTGGGCGGCGGCAGGTGTTGGGGCCAGCAACGTACTTTAAACGTGGCAGACACGCCTACACTTAAATTTCGAAATTTGCAATTATTTTTATTGCTCGCCATTTTCGCTGGCTGTTTGCGCTGTGGCTTTGCCTTTTGCCCAGCACTTGATAAAATGGCGTCAGGGCGGCGGGGTGTGGGGGTGGGGGCTCGCCACTTTGTAGTACCCATCATAAATCTGCTCGACGCAACCAAAAGCAAGTAAAAGTCGCCGGTGTGCGAGTGAGCGACCAGCCAATACCCTGTAAAGCGAAAGGTGATATTTGTATGTCTGTATATAAACAACATGTGCTTAGCTCTTCTTGTCATAGAAAAACAGTATACCGATAATTATCGATCTTGCATCGTGCACACACAAATCGAAACGTACTAAATTTTAAGTCATCAGCTCTTTAAGTCTCTTAGATGGATAGACAGGTAAATCAAACAAATATATAGTATGTATATGAATTAATTTTTTGAGCCTCTTTCTACCTGTTACATATCAATTGTGGAGTTAATGCAACTCTCCAATTTAAGCTAAATTTAATGGATAATGGGTATAACAAAAGCACATATATTAAGATAATGCATATGTGTTTATCTAGATATGAATGCGAGTGTTTCTTCCCCTCCCTCTGTCTTTCTATTATATATATATATCTTTTCTTTCTTTTGGGCAAAATTGCTTTATCGCTGTGCTCGGCATTCCATGGGGTAACTGATATTGTTCTATCGCTTTGTAGGCCCCAAATAGACCTCCTGGCAACTTCTTTTAATGTCATCAGCAATGTCAACCCTCCTTCTTTGCGTATTCCTGCAGACCAAGAGAGATGTGCATGCAGATGCACCAAGATTGCTTTCCCTTGCCAAATCTGGTTTAGCTGTGGCTTATCTCCCTCTTGGCTCTGCTCGTCTGTTGCTTGGCAATTGGCTTTTGTAAGTTTCGACGCTATTCGACATGATTTCCACAGCCGGCGGGCCAGACAATTAGAACTGTAATCCTGCTGGAAATCTCTCTAGATGAACTAAGTCCAACTTTTGCCTTTCTAGTTGCCAGCAAATATTGTGTTTCAGCTTTGGCAATAAGTCGGCTACTAGGAAAGCATATTGTGCTAGTGGAGATTATTGTGAGGAGATTCAAAAGGTGAGCATAAGATCATAAGAACCTAAGAGCATAAGACATAGAATGTATTATTGGATCTTTCCGATAGTTCTTGGCGAGTATATAAGTAGAAAACGTAGAAAAAGAGAAAGTAAGTAAAAGTATTTACTAAAAAGTGAGAAATACCTATAAATTCGTTTGTAGAAGCACATGGTAAATTTTTTTATAAAGAATATGGTAGCAATAATATTTCGCTTCCAACAACTTTCCCACTACTTTCACCACCTACCAAAGCAATAGGAAAGACTCTTGAATTTTTAAACAGCTCAACAAGCGCACACAACGTATGCACAATGTACTCTAAATTCAGGGAATTTGACTTTGACCTTCTTTGGTCTCTAATTGAACTTCCAGATGGGTGGGTAGGTGGGAGGTGGTTGGTTTCAGGGAGGGCTATTGGCAATGTCATTGTCTTTGCCGCTAGCCAGTACAATGATCCCCGAGTCCGGGTCTGTCTCTTTAACTGCCAGATGGCCAGCGGGCAAATAATTAGGCGCGTCTTTGGCTTAGGCCCAGTGAGGCGACTTGCCAGGCAATTCAAGTTAACACAGACGAAGCAAAAAAAGTGATAAGTAGCCGTAAAGTAGGCAACAAACAAGTGGCCAACAGCGGTTGCCTAGCAGCGAATAGAGCCTTGGCTGTTGCCTGTTGGCCCTGCGCCTCGAATGTAATTAGAGAGCATTAGGATTAGGCTTACAATTTCTGCCCAATAGCAAACACAAACTGAAAGCCAACTAGCCTAAGGCCAATCTGGTCTATTTGTGGCACAGCAGTTTTTATTTTTTTTTTCTATTTTTTTTTTGCCACGAAAACTTTTCAGAAATAAATCAACTTTATGGTGCGTAACCGCAGCGGGCGAAAGTGAAAGCTAGGATCAAGTCCATAAAGACAGCATTTAGCTAGGGTGCTCTGTCAGTAGCTGGCGGCTAGGTAAAATCCGTAAAGGTAGAATATACAGACTGCAGATACAGATACAATAACAGATGCAGATACATTTTCCAGTTGTCAATAGTTATTCTTGATTTATACAACAAGTTGTTAAATCGGGTATATCTGTCATAAATTCTTTCAGACAGACCAACTCTAAAGATGGGGAAACAATTCCAACATGAAAAAACTAGCGGAAGCTGTTTTTGTTATAATTTGTTCGCTGTTTTTAAAGATATCCTAAGGTAAATTTCCTTTCAAACACGAAATTGGGTACATACAAATTCAAAAAAAATTTATTTTCAATAATGCATATATTTTTAAATGCAGAATCAATCTAGAAGATAAACCATGAACAAAATGACATCAGACGTCAAAATCGGTTAAGTTTTGACAAAGTTATGGGCGTTTGAAATATGGGTGGTATGGGTCCGAGAGCTTTACATGTCAAAATTTTTGTCAATTTTTGCATGATTTTTGACAAAAAATTTGACCCTCTCAGAATCGGTTTTAATGTTGTTTTTTATACTAATTGTGACCACCACTATCGATTAAAAATGGAAATTCCGGAATCTAAATTTTGAAAAAAAATTTTTTTCCAAAATGAGTAAGGGGGGGGGTACATGCTTTTTTTGCCAAAAAATTCCAAAAAAATTTATTTTCAATAATGCATATATTTTAAATGCAGAATTAATCTAGAGGACAAACCATGACAAAAATGCCATCAAGCATCAAAATCGGTTGAGTTTTAACAAAGTTATGGGCGTTCGAAATATGGGAGCTATGGATCCGAGAGCCTTACATGTCAAAATTTTTGTCAATTTTTGCATGATTTTTGACAACAAATTTGACCCTCTCAGAATCGGTTTTAATGTTGTTTTTTATACTAATTGTGACCACCACTATCGATTAAAAATGGAAATTCCGGAATCTAAATTTTGAAAAAAAATTTTTTTCCAAAATGAGTAAGGGGGGGGTACATGCTTTTTTGACAAAAAAATGCAAAAAAAATATTTTTTAATAATGCATATATTTTCAATGCAGAATCAATCTAGACGATAAACCATGAACAAAATGACATCAGACGTCAAAATCGGTTAAGTTTTGACAAAGTTATGGGCGTTCGAAATATGGGTGGTATGGATCCGAGAGCTTTACATGTCAAAATTTTTGTCAATTTTTGCATGATTTTTGAATTATTTTCAATAATGCATATATTTTGAATGCCATGCCCACCTCCGCCCCAACGAAATATAAAAATGCAATATTTTTCCAAAATAACAATACTAACTACTGTGTTGTGTATTACGACGCATTCGGCAGTCGATTGCAAATTCCTTGCTTGTTTTCTTTTGTATTTATACTTCCTATACAGATTTTCTATTTTATCAAGTCTTTGCACATGCCCACAGGCACAATTCTTCCAAGCCCAAGCGATATATTTGTTTAGTTAAACAGACATTTTCTAGAGCTTAGCCTCGGCCCAACGTGCTGCCTCAATTGCTCTGCCCCGCAATATTCCCCCATTCTTTCCTGTTGCTAAATTCTCGGTCTCCCAGTTTCTTCTCGGCTTTGCTGTTGCCATTGACAACATTAATGGATGGAGCGTCAGCGTCAGCTGCGATTTGCATGCAGTTTTCCAAGCACAAGAATTCAAGATGAAATCCCACCAATTTACCCAAACACTCTTCAATCCGGTTGGAAGGCAATTGGCGAACGGCGATGCGACAAAGCCACAGAATCTAATTTGGCCCAAACCACCAAAGCAATTAAAGTTGCCAAACGGACAACGGTGTGAAGCACTCAAATCGAGTGTATTCTCGGCTCGTCGTGTGTGTACGTGTGTGTGTGTGTGTGTGTGTGCGTGGCTGCGTGTTTGGGGGAGGGCGGTAAATACACTTCAAATTTGCACGGAAATTTACCGTTGATTTATTTTTGCATTCGCTCAATTTGCCGCCATGCGATGCGTTTTAATTAATTTTCACACAAAAATTTCTTTTGGCAAAACAAAAAAGATTTAACAAACAAAAATGTTGCAGGCCTGCATACAAATTACAATGCATGTTACCAGATAATTTGCAGGCACCGAGCTGTGCCCCTCTCCCCCCTCCACCTTGCATCACCTCAACTACCGTTGCTGCTTCTGGCATATTGGGGCTAACATGTGGCAGCACCGCCGCAGAAACCCAACCACAGCCATAATTTAAAACAATTTCAAATTGCCAACAATCGCGAGTTTTTCGTTTCGTTTCGTTTCGTTTCGTTCATTTTGGGTTTTTCATTTTTACTGTTTCAGTTCTCAGTTTTCAGTATTTTTGACTCTTGCGTGCTGAACGGCCCAAAGCGGGCATTTGCAATGTTTAGATTTGGCTTGTTTGAATTTTGCATACCGTGGAAAATCCTTTTTCTTTTATTAAAAATACTTACAATATATACTTTGGGATTTTGCAATTTGTTGCTAAACATGCTACCCGTAATTGTAAATCCATATATATTTTTGACCTGCTCGGACTAGATTATTAAAGTATTTAATTTCTCATTTCTAAATAGGATTCATCTAAATTTTAGGGTAGTTTTTATTTTGGTGCTATTCTTTTGCTTTAAACATTTGAAAATGGTCCTATTTATTATTGTTATTTTTAAAAAGTGGGCACGGATGAAAATTTTTAACTTGATCTTTAAAGGGGTCAACTGAAAACTGTCTGCCAAATTTGCTGACTATGTCTTAAGTTGTTGGAGATATGTATTTTTGCGGCTAGTGGACGGCCAAGTATCTATCTAATATGAAAACTGAGAGTTATATATTTAAAAATTGATATTTGTTCGACTTCGTGAACGGCTTCCATTATAATAATAATATATCGATTGGTTGAACAATGAGTTGTGATTAAAAATAATCTTTTGTCAGATTAATTGTCGTTTATTTTTTTTACGTAGACATTCCTATCGATTTGATAAGCCTTGCCACAACGCCTTTGCACCTGCGAGGGTATTGAATCGTCGCCACATCTTCCAAAGCTCGCACTTCCTAACATTTTTTTGTTCCTGCCGCACGCTGTTGCAAGTCAACTTTGTGAGGGAGGCGGTGCCATGCCCACGTTAAAGCGCTCTAAGCATCGTCACAAACGCTGGCCGTCATCTATTCCAGGTCTCTGGAGCGCGTTCAGCTCGCATCAACTAGCCCGTTGTTCGTTTTAACGATATTAACAGCGCGGATAGTCAGCCATTGGTCACGCCCCGAACGCCCAATGCGATAAAACGATAGAAAATGGGCGTGAGAGATGGGTGCGTGATAGAAATGGCACCATGCACTATATACATATATATGTATATATGATGGGGTTGATTTTACAATAATCGAAAGCGTAAAAGAATTTAAAGCTTACAATTGCGGAATTTTATTAACTAAATATATATTTGTAAGTTTAATTTATTTATAACAGTCAATTTCACATAAAGCTGGAACTAATCTGAATCTTTTTTTCAATTTAAGCATTTCTAGAAACAGGGTTGTTTGGTTCCACAGCTTAGGTTCGGTTCAGTTAACTTGGTTTAACATATGATTTGCCAACATTTTTTGTATTATAGAAATTTTTAAAAATACGCTCTTTTATTTATATTTTTGTTGTATTTTTATTTTCAATTTAGCATTATTATATTTTTAGCGCATTCTTAATGTTCATATTGTTACCAGAATATAAATGTTGGGCTCGACATTTCCCGTTAAATCCAAACTATTTAAATAGCATACATTGTTCACTTCAGGCTAAGATTTGTCTAATTTTATTTTTCGGGATAGGTTAAAAGTTTGATTTAAAAATAAAGCGAAGTAAGACATTTTTGCATATTCCGTATCAATTATTGATTCATTACTTATACAGAAATAATGAATAAATAATAATAAATAAATATTATTTATGAAAATTATACGTATAGATATATAACAAGTATGTTTTGTGTGGCAGAGAGAAGCGCCGCGAGAAGCGGACCGTTAAAATTCTGCACATGTGTTCCGTTCAAAATCGTATGCGTGACATCGAGTGGCGATAGTTCGTGCGATAGCTTTGACCTTTGGGTGGGTAAACGCTCACGCCATCGTCAATAGGCTGCCCGATGGCCGCTGGGCAACACAAGCGCCATCTGTTGGCTGCTCGCCGAGACGCCAGTAACTGTCGCTGTTGTTGCCATTGTTGTCATTGTCGCTTTGGCCATTGCATTTTATTGACCATAACTGACTTTGTCATTGTATATCCCAAGCGCGACGGCTTGGCCCAGGGAAAGGCCAAAGGTGGGGCTGCAGCGGGAGGGGCTCGGACGGCAGTAGCTGCCCCGCAGCGCAGACTGTGCTGCAGCAGCTGTTTGTCATGTTTCCTGTTGTTGCCACGTGCTGTTGCTGCTGTTTGTTGTTGCTGTCGAGCAGCTCGTCATGACTCATACGCCTCGTAGCGGCCAATGGCGACGCATATTCCGCGTTGTCATCAGCAGCAGCAGCACCAGCAGCAACAACAGCGGCAGCAGCAACAAAAACAGCAGCAACTCTTGTTTCGTTCGCCCGCAGGAACGTCTGCAACATTGTTGTTTGCTTTTGTTGCCAATGTTGCACCTGTGCTGCTGTTGCTGTCGTTGCCGTTGCTGTTGCTGCTGCTGTCGAGCTTAGCAGCTTTAGCTGCCTGTTGTCATTAAACTTTGTGTGTGCTGCTGCAGCTTTGACGATTTTGTTAACTTGGCTGCCAGTTTATCGTGCGTCGTGCAATTTGTCAAACAAAGTGTCTAAATGCTCGGTGCCTCCCCAGGGCCGCCCGGCCCGCCCCCAACCCCCACACAATCTACCAGCGGTACCCACTTTAGCTGCGCATTAATTAAATGACTTTCAAGTTTTGTGGATTTTGCATGCATTTTGCATTAGTTAAATTAATTTGAAAATCTCTAGTCGCTTGGCTAATTAAAACACTTGCCAGTTGCCTCTTTTAATGGGGCACGCGTCACAATAAGCTGCTTTGCTACGTGCCACAACCCACGACACACTCACCACACACTGCACACTGCACACACGCTCACACACACACACACACACACCCTCACCACAGTTCACTGCGTAATCCCAAGCAAACCCATCAAAATCCCACAAAAACTGAGCTCACAACTCGAGTCGCTTATCAGAGTTGACTATAAACGGCTTATCAGCGGGCCAACAACAACAGAACCAACAATCAGCAACAACAGCAAATGTTTCAATGTTCAATTGACACACTCGTGACCCACACAGCAAATAAGCGCAAATAAAGTGCGAATAAACAAAAACAAACCGCAATCAACAAAAACTGAGAACAAAAAATTAACGCTCGCCGAAATGTCACAAAAAACACAAACAATTCATATACCCTACATGTTAATATGATGTGGGCTTTGAAATGAAAAAATATTAAAGAACAATATTTAATATATAAATTAAAACTATAATAAAATGTTGACACATTAAAGGTATATTACCTTTTTTTATATATTTATAAGGAATATATCAGTTTTATTTGTATATATATATACATATATTTCTATATGATAATACTTCATATTTCATATTTTAAACCGACAACCGTTGTAACTAACCTAACTTACCCTAACTCGACTTAACCTTACCTAACATAACCTAACTTTATCTAATCTTACCTAGCCTAACTTTAACTAAACAAACATTACCTAACCTAAATGACTAAACATGTCTACATATCCTAGGCGTTAAAAAATATTTTTTCATATATACATAGCAACGATTTGTAGAAGTATATTCTAAAGTGTTGCTTGGAAGTTCATTGAGCTTTACGATAGTTATGGAGATATACTAACCCAACCCCAAAAATAAAACTTAAAAAATTTGTATATTTTAAAAATTAAAAAAACCTTTCCAACGAAAAATGAGTACTAGAGGCCCCAAATCTATTAGAAATCACTCGTGTAAATATACTGCTCGGATTGTGGAAATTGCCAATTATTAAAGACAATTTCAAAAAAATTCATATATAAATTTATATATAATTATATATATAATTATATAAATTGTACCCAGTGTAAAATAAAAAAATAACCATATATGTCACCCTAGCAGTGTTGTAATCTTTACTTCAAAAATGTTATGTTTTATTTATAGCAGCGCATACAAGCTTCGGTTATTCACCAACTTTTTATTTCCCCGTTTTTTATCAATTTCAAAAACATAAAAAAAAGTCCAATAAAGCTGACCACTGTAAAATGTACCCAAAGAGCAATGCACAAAGTTTGGCAATTGAGAGGGGCCAGCACCCTGTGCTAAACATTTTATCGTCACTTAACCAATGAGTAAATGGAATTTTATTTTTATATTATGTACTCGTGCCTATTTGCATTTGAAATTTTGTGGGTGCAGCCCCACACCCGCCGGCACTGATAAGGCAGGGATCGGCGAGCAGCTATCAGTGCCTAAGTCTCAGGAAAGCTCATAAAAAGCGATTGCGATTGTTTTATGCGTGTGTTTGTGTTTGTGACTGGACAATGAGTCATTTAAAGCGAGCAATGTTTAACCCGCGGTAAAGTCCAAAGCTCTAAATGCTAATGAGCTGCACGAGTCGGCTATGTAGAAAACGCGATGCGCTACATTGGCGTAAATACGAACACAGAGAAAGATAAGACTAGAATTCTTCGTACGCATATGTTGGAATATTAACCTATCTTAAAATAATGTTAGAGGTATATAGAAAATTTTAAGAATGCACAAAACTCCACACAAACTGTTTTACCAGGTTTCATCAAGTTTTTCTACTACATCATTGTGAAAATTACACAATAAATCTATGTATATTTGTTTATTTATTTAATCAGTTGACAAAGCGAGTGTCAACGTAAGTAAAAAATACAAAACAAACAAAAATATATCTATTAAAAGCTAAAAGCAGCGACATGACACATATATTATCAAATATAATTACTATATTTGCGTATTTTACTTTTTATTATTATTTTTAATTTATTTTAGGACGGAATTAAACTTTTCATTAATGTTTACAAATATCTGCACAATTTGCAGCGCATTAAACGAGTGTAAGAGCCCCGCTCAAAAACGGTCCACAACAAACGCTCAGCTGTTATCGTTTATGTTCGCCACATGCTCTCACACACGCTAATGCTGTCCCTCTCAGCGTCGCCGCAGCGCTCTCACTTCGCTTTATTCGCGTGCACATGTCAGTGTTGTTGTGCTCGCTAGTCAGTGTGCCATCGATTTTTCCACTCGCCGCGTCGTCCAATTCGCTCGTCGCCGTCGTTATTACTTGTTGTCCTAGGACAGGAGAGCACGAACAGCTGACTGCGGCGAAAGCTCGGCTTCGAGTTCGGCAACGTAACGCGGAACCGACGAGCGCCTCGTGTTGTTTACGTAGTGATGCATTGGCCACAAGCGCCACGTTTCTGACAGCTGCAGTTGCAGTTGCAATATCCGTGTTTCCTTTTTCGCCTAATCGTATTTCGAGCAATTATTAAACAATTAAAAGTGTGGCGATGAGAAAACGCAAACGCAAAACCGCGTTCAGTTAAGGAAATCGCGTCGCATTATGTTAAATGTGTAGCCCGTGCGGTCATTATTGATACTGGAAATCCAATGTGTTTATGGCAAGGCGAAGAGCGCCGAGCGAAAGAGCGGAAATTTCGCCTGTCACGAACTTGCCGCATTAGCACAAACCACAGCCACAACAACAACAACAACCAGGACAAGAACAAGAACAAGAATAAAACGTGTCGGCGAGTGTAAGAACGCGCCTTAGAGAAACAGATTTGTATAAATTGCACCGGAAGTGCGACTCAGGTCTGTAACAGTACGTCTGTGTGTGTGTGTGTGTGTGCGTGCGTTTCTGCTGTGCGCTTTTCACTTTCGCTTTTATTTCGCCAAATTGCACAAAATTGCGCTTTTGACACAATTAAAGCCAAGTGTTTGCGTCATTATTTTTACATCCCCACAAAAGTACCCTCCCCTCCCCACCCCGCGCCTCTTTATAATTGAAAACTGATTTGTGCAAAGGACACACAAATATTCTACTCATTATGCAGCGCACGTGACTCACTGTGGGCGGCGTCCCTAGCTTTCCCCCTCCCCCCTTCTTTCGTGTCCAGGACAACCAACAACAAATTTATTGCCACCAATTTATTTGGCAACGAACAGTTTTTTTTACAATACCGCACACCTCTTCGCCCCACCCAAAGTATTTCAATTAGCTGCCGTCCGATAAAAAATATTGTTGCTAATTTGCTTTGTTATTGTGATTTATGAGCGCTAGAAGAAGAGGGAGCGAGTGTGAGAGAGAACTGACGACATAGAGAGCGCCTAAAAAATTTAATCCAATTAATTTAAACTGTATATGCAAACATTTAGCAAACATTTTCAGTTTGTACACTCTTAAAAAAGCTTTTTATACTCGTTCACAAAATGAGAAGACTATAAACCTAATTCTCTTTTTATACGAATAATATTTAATATTGTAATATTTCTCTTCTCGCGAATCGTTTTGTTTTAAAACGATTTTAAATATTATACGAATTCTTTTGGTTACTTTTTTTGTTGTAAAATGAATGTCTTTTAATCTCACTCCCCACAAAAATACGAATTTATTACCGCGCGAAGATAAACTTCGCATTTTATTTTTCGCATTAATCGATTATATGAGAATTATCTGTTTGAGTGGAGTTCCACGAATTAAACATTAAATAAAATCGTAATACATTTCGTTGGGTTTTGAAAATTTAATAGAAAAACGTTTAGTAGATGTGACTGTTTAAATCTCTGTCTTTATTTTCTTTTTGCCAAATTATAATTATTATAATCATTTTTTTATAAACTATGTACGGCAAAAAATCCTCAAGTTAACTTTAACAAGGGTATTGTTTATGGTACTTTTAAATGGCTTGATTAGGTCTGGACCGAATCTAATATTTGCAAATTGCAAAAATCAATATCATTTTTAAAGCTAAATAAACATATTTGCAGATAGATAACTGATGATCTCCAAAGATCGCACAACATTTGTTTGGCTATGTCCTATGGCAGCTATGCTCATGTTGGAAAACTTAAATGTATATGTAAATATTAGGTGCTGATGTTAAGTACGCGGTTTAGGGGTTTGCTGTGAGGTAGGTTCTGTTTTTGAGATAGCCCACAGGCACAGTTTTTTATTTTTATAATCGTTTATTGTTTGTTATGTATACACACAATGCTAGATTACATGTTTTAGGTAGTTGGTTACACCCGACGGCAACGTTCTTTCCTGTTATAACTGTTGTGATGGTAAACCCAGTAAACAAAAGCTCAATTGGCTTATCAGTTAGCGATAAACTGTAGCTATTTACAAGATATCAAAATATCTGATTGAATGTCTTTTTTAATTAATCATTTTAAGCAGTTCAATGAACAGTTGAATATAGTGTGATTTATGGAGAATATGCCCCTGAGCTCAGTTAAAATTCCAAGGTCTTTCACTTATTCACAAAGTAAAAGGGTTTGTCCGTCTGTCCTATTAAATGTCGATTTTTTTATTTTTCAATTTTTTTAAAATTAATAATTTGTACTATTATATTAAAAATATATGAAATACTTTTCCTTAAGTGTTTGAGGCGCTATATAAAAAAAAATTAAATGTTCGTACATTTTTTGTATAGATTTATTATGTCAATATATATTTAAATATTAATACAGTCAAAACTACTTTGATTTTCTTTGATTGAGTCCACTTCGACATTCTTTATTTTATTTTTGTTTTTCTTTAAATTTAAAAGGTATCAAAGCAAAAATTTTTACACAATTTTACTGAAATTTGCCATTTCATTGCATAACACTTGAGTTAAATATTTCTCAATTTAATTTCTGATGCAAGTAAATCTACTGAACAGAAATAAACTACCAAATTTGACAAATTTATGCAAAGTTTTAATGCACTGCAAATACACACGAGCAACTTTCGATGCATATTTGGCATTTTTATCAATTTCGATTTGAAAATGCAGACTTTTGTTGTGGCTTTAATGATCATTATGGACAGTTGTAAAAGTAAAAGTTCAATTTGCAGCTTATTGCAAGCTCTGAGCTATGTGTTGCAAGTTGCCAAGCCAACGGACATGGTCACAAAACCAATTGATGCGGTGCCCCCCAGCAATGCCATTGACACAGCACCCACACCGAAAAAAAACCAAATAAAATAAATCATATATATGTATATAGAACGATAGCTATTGAAATCAGACAAGTAAAGCAGCAGGAACTTTTGTCAACCAGTTCGCATTCACTGCCACAGCTACCTGTGCTACCTGTGCGACTAATTCATTTCATATTTCTGCAACAATTTCGGCCACCAAAGTTTTTTGCAGCAGCCAAAAAATAAAAGTAAAAAATCAACCCAAACAATGCGGCTGATTGAAAACTTTTTTAATTGATTTTTGTAAACTTTATTCACAATCTCTCTCACTCTATATATATCTCTTTCACTCTAGCAGCAGCAGCTGGGGAAACGAACTCCCCATCCAGAGCCGGACTACCCAATGGGCAATGCACATAACCAAAATCGAGCGGCCCTTGAAAAGCCAGCGGCGACGGGCAGCCTGCTGCGTTTGGCTGCGGGCAATGTGCGCAATGGAGCTGGTTGCATGCCACCGGCTGCGGCGCTGGACGAACGACGCAGCAGCAGCAGCCAGGCGCGGGTTTTCAGCCGTTTTGTTAAGCAGAAGCGGGATATGTTCCTCCAGGCGGCGCCCCTGTCGCCCACCTCAGCGCCAACGTCGCCAATGGCCGAATGGACCCCGCCGAGGGCAGCGGGGCGTGGACAATTGAATGCCAGCGCTGAACAAATGGATTTTCGTAAGTCAATTTCGGAGTTCGGCAACAATATTTGTTGTTGCTCCTTTTTTGTTTTTGATTGTTATTACGGTACTCTTTGCGCTGTTGCTGCATCGAATTCAGTTTGCTGCCTTCCTTTTATTTTAAATCCCTGTCCTAACCTCATACCGGGCAAATCATGACATTGGCCGAACAATTTTATACCCGCACCTGAGGCCTGAAGGTGTATGCTCAGAGCCAGGCTACTGGCATAAAATTAAGGCAAACCTGAATTTTCCCTAACTGTAAACTATTCTCATTTTTTTCTAGTATTTCTTAAATGCCCATGGAAGCTATACTCCCAAAACTAAATTGATCATTTATGTATTGAACGCAAAGTCTCCTCCCTAAACGTCAATTTAGTAATAAAAATCTGCCAATCCTATTTTTTATCTTTATACCATTTTAATTTACCTATTTCATTTTGTTTAACGTGATTTTTCCATGGGCTTCAATGACCTGTGATTATTATCATATCCACACCATAATATCTACATTATCATTATGACTTTTGTATTGTTATGCCTTTTTCACAAGTAAACAAGTTATTTTATTTTATTTTTTTTAATATATATATTTTTAAAGTTATATATTAAAAAAATCACCCCATTCTTATTTGACGACATTCTTTCAGACTACGGGTATAAGTTAGTCGAGATTCGTCTTGTCTATATCATTTTTTACGCTGTTCGATATTGGACTAGTTTTATTTTTGCATTGTTTTCTTTTTTAACTTTAGCTGACTTTTGTTTTATTATATAACTCTGGCAACCCAGCAGCTTGGTCTAAATCTCGTCAGCTCTCGCTCGCGCTCTTTTCTGTCGCTGTCTCTTTCACATTCTCTGCCCGTCGACTTATTGCAATTTAAGCGTAGTTTAAATAAGAATTTTCGTGCAAGTTTTTCGAAAATAAAAAAGCCCAAACTTTTCATTGAAGTTTTATGAAATTTTCTGCACTCTTTTTTCCAACATCGCTCACTCGCTCCCTCTTGCTGCCCCCGCTGTAGCCCTGCCCCTGCCCCATGTCGGTTGGCAGCCTTTGTTGTTATGCCTGCGCTTGACTGTTAGAAATTTTCTGAGCTTTACTTTTTCGCTGCCGTTGTTTGTTTCGGCCATGGCTTACACTTGTGTATATATCATGCACTCCCCCTGCCTCCCCCAACCTCAAACTTTTGAGTTCTCTAAAACCTGCTGGCAGCTCGTACTCATACTCGTAACTTATTGGCATTTTAGCTGGCAAAATAATATCTTTACTTGCGTTCGCATCGCCAAAGTGAAATCAAAAATTTATAGATTTTAGTTATTCATGTGAAATCTTTAAGATGCTGCTTTAAAATAAGAAAGCAAAAAAATGAAGCACGAAATATGACTGCCTGCAGTTCAAAGCGAGGCACATTCACAAGCATAACTCACACAGTTACTCACAGATACTAACGCACACAGACACAGATACGGCTGGGAATATGCAGAACCGACCCACTTCAAAAGCTCGACTCTGTCTATTAAAAATGCGTTGACTTAAAAAAATACAACAGGAACAAGAACTTGCGAGCTGACTTGAACTCAGAGCACCGCTCGCCAGTTCCAAACAAATTGAAATACAGCCGAAACCCATTGGGTACATGCCCAAAGCAAGACGAAGTTTTGATACCCTGCACTCGGATAAAATAAAATACATTTTGTATTTAAATCAACCAACCATGTCTGAGATCTCTTAGTCTGCCAACGAAAATCGTATTTAATAACCTTTTCTTAGTCTTAAATACTTAATTTATAATGAAAAAATCAAAAGCTCTGGATTTTAAAAAACAGCCTTAAAACGCAAAGACCCTAAAATAAGAATAATGCAAAAAAGTCTTTTTAATAATTTAGAACTTTGTTCTTCTTGATATTATTACACTACGTAATCTGATATTATTACACTTTTCCATCAGAACCCTTTAAAGATAATCTATTTGCGAATAAAGACTAGTTTCTTTACTGTGTAGATTTGTTTTAAAATATATCAACATGAGAATTCAGAAAAAGAAACCTAATAGTAACAAATTGAAATCTCAATTGAACTCTTATCCTATTTAATATAAGTTAAAATAACAAAACACCAGTTAAAAATATTGCAAAAAGTCAATACCATAAAACCCAAATTTAATCAAGTTTACTAAATATATGGAAAGTGCCCACAAAATCTTTAAAAGAACTTCTCAAAGTTGTGCCAATTGATATGTGACAAATCAGCTGAATTATTCAATCAAGCCCAAGCGATAGTGTATACAAATTGACGCCAAAATAACTCAACGAGCGTTTCGTGCCGCTGTTTTTCCGTTCACAAAGACGCGATTCCAATGCGAAAGAAAGGCTAGGGTGTACGCTGTTCCAAAAGGGGTGGAGTGGGTACGAGAGGGCAGTTGAATGGGGGGCTGGAGGGGTGTTTTGTGAGGGTAGGGTAGTGAGCTGTTAGCTATATCAAAAAGCAATTCAAAGGCGGCTGCATGGCTGCCATTGCAGCGCGCAAAGTCCAAAATCAAATCAACGAAAAATTCTAAACGTGCCAAGGCGCGTTTTTGCTGCGCGAGAGTTTTTATCAAAAATTCCCTTTTTAGCGCGAGATATCTGAGCGACCACGCCCAGCGAAGCCCAACTGAACGCTGCGCCCCCAATGCATACTCTTTTCACCTATACACAACAAGAATTCTGTATATAAATATTTTTTAAAAACTTTTTTTTCGAGCCTCTTTTTCAATGCATAAATTCATAATTCATGTGGGCCCCAAGCAAAACTCAGCGGCCTTCATTCGCAAAAATATAAAAAGGAGCCAGAGTACTTGGCCAGGGAATGGCGTGGCGGGGGTTTGGGGTTTCCGCTGTCGGCTGCGTCCAGGTCGCCGCTGTTGCTGAGCTTTGGCTTAGTTTCGGCGCCAACTGCAACTAAAAACAACAACAACTGGCGACGTGCTCAATTAAGCGCCTACAACCGCACAGCAACACACAGACAAGCACACACACACACATTGCTAAATAAAAAGTTTGCCAAGGCACGTGGCAGGCCGCTAATATTTATGGCAATTAGTTTTAATAGTTTTCCTTGTTCATTTTTGTGTAAAGCTGTAAACTTCTAACACTCCATGTTTTTCTCCTTCGCTCTGCTAATCGCTGTCTCCGTCCGCGTGCTTCGTTATTAACAACCATTTTATGTTGTTAACAATTTGTTATTATATTGTCATAATTATTAAGGTTCTGAAATTCAATTTCAACACAACTTTTGTCACGTTTTATGTTGCTAACGATACTTTGAGTGTAAAATAAGACATATCTGGGAAAATATGAATCTTTATTAAATAAAATGATAGTAATAATAATCAACATCTTAAAAAACTATGAAAATTAAAACAATATTTTGAAAATGACTTGAAAATTATCATTAGATATTTATATTATAAATAATAATCATAATAACATTAAAAGAAATATTAAAAAATCGTAAAATTTCAATACAATTTGGTCCCTTTGTTAATTCGTATTTGCAATTCAATGAACATAAAATCTCTTATAAATCATAATTCATTTTTAAAACCTCTCGTAATGCAAAACGTAAAATGTTTAATTACCGAATTTTGTCGCCTTACGTGTTATTTAGTTATTTAGCTGTAGTGTAAATGCCCCGCCAATTCGTACTATTCTTTTTTAACAACCATAAATGGAAATCTAGATAATTAGTAAACCCCTGTAATTCGTAAAAAATAAATGCGTTCCCTTGGAATTTTAAATAATCGGGAGTCGGATGTACTCATATTTTAGAGCTCTCATTTAGTTTTGCTGGCCCCTAAAATTATGCAGCTTGCGACTTGAGCAGCTTTGTAAGCGAAAGCTTTGCCTAGCTATGAAAACGCAGCTTTTAAAGCTTAATTTAAATACTCAGCAGCCTAAAAGTATGCCCAAGGGCACACCTAGAGTTTAAAAAGACAAAAAGAATTTCCAACAAAAATTAATATTCAAATTAGAGAGCCATGGTCTGAAGATTCCCTCTACAACATACCGTTAGATTTTAAATATCATGCATATGCATTTATTCAGTATACATCAGAAACGAAAAGACATAATATCTAGCAAAGCGCTTTAAATTTTATAAACCAAATTCTCAAACCAATAGAGAGCATTTCTTACTTGAAAATATAATTTGTTTAATTCTTACAATATATACATGGTATGTATGTTGCCCGTTCAGAAGGCTAGTTCACGTGCACTTGAACTGGCTATTATGATTACAGATCGAAAGTGAACTAGTCGCGCTCTCGTTCTCCTTCACTCTTACTCTCACTCTCTCAGTTGCTTCGAAACTCTAAAATATTCACATAGCTATTGATTTAATATATTGCAAATATGTGTAAAAAATATGCGAAAATATGCATATTAATATGAATATTAATTGAATCATAAGTCGTTATTTTCATATTGCATTCCAGTTGTTGTTCTTTGAAGCCATCTGTTCATTTGCACTTCTTTATTCTTTAATTCAAACTTTAAGCCGCCAACAACAAGCCAGCACTCACTCACTCTCCAAAGTATGCAAGCGCTCTCTTACTCTCGCGTTCGGTTTCGGACTTCCAGGCGTGAGCATGGCTTCGTTCACATGTGGCCCCTCTACAAACCAGTTGCTCTTGTTGTTGTTAGTTACGCTTTGTGCTTGCTGCCGCGCAGATCGTTCAAGTTGCGGTCGTCGCCGTCGTCGTCGTCGTCGTCGTCGTCTTTTGTCGTCGCTAACGGCTAATTGGAAAATGTGTGCATGAAAAGTGAAAAGTTGTGTTAGAATCGACGCCTTAAGTTTTGCAAAAACAAGCGAAAATTGACAGCTTGACGCGACCGAGAGTAAGATAGAGAGAGAGAGAGAGAAACAGAGCGAGGGAGAGAGAAAGCAGCAGTCAACACGTTTACAGGTGCTCACAAGAAGCAATTGTTGTTGTTTTCTTCTCCTGCGGCTGTTTGCATCGTTTTGTTTTTGTCTTTGTTTTGCTTTCAATTTGCTTTAATTGCCAAACACACAAATTAAACAATTTGTCGACCAGAATAAACCAACAACAAGAACGACAACAAAATGAAATGAAAGAAAAGTGACGCCGCCACGCCACGCTATTCCCTTCTTCCCTTTGCCCACTTTCCACTACCCGCTACCCGCCCGTTGACCCATAACCAAACCAGTTTCGAGTTATGCCTCTCGCCTTGTTTTGTTTTTGTTTGGCTTTTGCTTTTTTTTGGGGTTTTCTTTTTTCTTTCATTCGTCATTTTCATTTTTGTCATTATGCGTAACCTTTTGCTATTGAGTTCATTTTCCATATGGATTTTCATAATTTTGCGTTATGGTTTTCAGTTTCAGTTTTTAGTTTACGTTTTCTTTGGCCTTTTCCAATGAGAGAGCGCGCTTTTCCTCTCTCGCGCTCACTTTTTGCTTAGCTGTGCTTGCGCGCTCTCAAGCCGCTTTCCAGTGGCGCTTTGTTTTTATTTACTTTTATTTAATTAATATATTTTTTCTGAATGAGCTGCAAACGCCGCATTTGCCGGCCATAAATCAATGAGTTTTTTTTGTGAATTCGTTTTATTGGAATTTTTAACACACAGCTCATCTTGCGCTACACTTCATTCTTCTGTCTCCTCTTCTCTTCATCTCTTTTTCTCTCCCTCTTTCACTTGCCTGCGCTGCCCGCCGCCAGATGACGTCGTCAGCCTGGACTACAACAGCGACTCCGCTGAGTTCCACAACTGCAGCAGCGACGATTGCTGCTTTGCCTCGACCTCCACATTGACGCAGCAGCAGCAGCAAGGCCTGCACTCCCTCTCCATGTCTTCATCTTCTACTTCTTCTTCTTCTTCTTCTTCTAGCAGCAACGATTCCGATTCGCTCTTCGGTAACTAAGCAAAAACAAATTTGTTCTCTACTTGCACATGTTTCTAATTGAAATCCTATTAGAATCCACATGCTTCAAATTGGAATATGAATTGCTCAATTCGAAATATGAATAAACAAGCAGCAAAATTAACCAAAAAAAAACTACCAAAACCAACATAATGTTGTGAACAGATTTATAACGTTAAAGAATATTATTTTTTTTTGAAATGAGTAAAAAGGGTATAATGGATTTGTAAACCAAAAATTTAGAAAAAAATGATTTGTCAATTTTAATCTGTTTTCGAAAATCTTCTAAATTCTACTTTCAACATTCTATTTCAAAATTTTTTTTATATTTTATTAAGGTTTTCAACGAGATAAGTTTTTCAAAGTTAATTGGTTTTTTTCTTCTATTATACCATACATTTACATAGATACGTGTAGCAAAAAACCAAATATTTTCTAACTAGTTTTCTAAAGAGTTTACAAACATCTTATAATAAATGATCTTTCTATATGTTGCTGAGCCCACCATTTCCCGCTTAATTCATACGCAGCTCTACATTTGGCTATATTGTATATAAAAATCAATTGCGATCCACTTTCAACAGATCCCCATAAAAAGGATTTGCTGGAGCTGAAGCGCCGTTGTCGTGCCGATAAGATCGCCTGCCTCAGCTTGAGCCAGATCACGTACCTGAGCATTGCCGATGAACAGACGGAGCAGGCGCAGGAGGCAGAGCTACAGCAGCAGGTGCTGTTGATTACGCCGGAGAGTTCACCGGATGAGCGGATGGCACTGCAGCTGGGCAAGAAGCTGGCCCAGGTGCTGGGCAGCACGGGCACGCCGCCCCCCGTCGAATCGCCCGTGGCGGTGACGGCGACGGCGACGGCGACTGCAGCGGCCGCGGCGGGTGTTGCTACCGCAGGCGTTGCGGTTGCCACACCCCGCATCGAGTCGCCCCTGGCCAATGGCGAGCTGTTCAACATATCCAAGGCCAAGAAGGTGGAGCTGCAGAATTTGTCGTCGCGTTTTAGCGCCGCCGTCAGCCCGGCGATGCCCCCAAACGCAGCGGAAACGGGCGTGGCACCAGGTGAGTTCAATGTGGGCGGGGTAGGGGAGGTAGCAGGGGAAAAGCCGTGCGGGGTCCACGCATTTATTTGCTCATTTCGCATTCCGGGACGAATTTAAAGTCACGTGAGGGTCGCCGTTTGCCATTACAAACGCATTAGCCAAGGGCGGGTTGGGTAACGGGGGGTCGCTGATACCGTTTGTGCCCTTTGGCAAAATTCGGGAATTATTCAAATTCCCACTTGGCCCCGTCGCAAATAAACGAAACGCGCCGCGCGGCACAAAACCCCAATCTTCCCGGTCCACGTTCTGCCCCTTCCCCTACTCCTCCTCCTGCTCCTCTTCCTCCTCATTCTTGCGCTGGCCCCCTATTGTTGCTGTTGTTGTGCCGCACTTGTAGCCATGTGTATGCTCAAGTGTGTGGCCCTTGTGTCCGAAAATGAAAAAAAGAAAGAAGCTTAAAAATAAAAATAACTAAAAGCTTTGTCCCTTTTATACTCTGTTCCTTCTGGGCAAAAGATGTATATTGGTTTCGCGCAATATCTGTCTAAACTATAAGCCGTCAATATGCATTCGTGTAAACGATGGCATATAAACTCGGCTATTACTCTTATATAACAGATAAATACAAATATAAATATTCACCTAAATTACTGAGATCATACAAAATTATTAAGGTCTTTGAAGATTAAATCAAAATATGTTTAGCTTATTTTCTACAGTTTATATGTTGGCTCATGTTAAAATAAAGAAAAAATAAATAAATAAATAAAAAAAAACAACGACCACAGGCACTTTCACAAACCATATATATTCCTGCCACACTCGAAAAAAGTGGATAAAATCATATCTGCTACAGTTTTCAAATCACAGAACTAAAATTTTAGTTAATTCAAACCAGATTTCAGTAAACAATAAACAGAGTATTGCTTCGTGGTTGACATTGAGTTGCCACATTTCTGACTTATTTTTCGGCTGGTGCTCAGTGCCAATTTCAAAGGTAAACAACAGACAAGAAGTGCTTGTCAAACTGTACGGTTTGAGAGGCCCATCTCGAATCCCAAAGGTTGATCAAAGTTAATTGAAGTTGGCAATGTTCAAGGACAACTGAAAACTGTATAGTTACATGTCGAAGGAAAGTAGAGGAAAATGTTTCCTGGGAAAAATAGTTGATGTCACAAGCTATAAATACATTTTTAGGGGTTGTTTAAAAGGGAAAACTTAAGTAAATTTAAATGGCAAGTTGTAATCGAATGCTTTAAGTTTTAACTAAAAAATATATTAAAATTTAATTAATCTTAAAATTCATTTTTGGGAACTGCAAATAAATTGTTGGTTTGTACTATAGGCATATCAAAAATTTAAAAAGGTGTTTTTTAAGGCTAAGTACACCTTGTTTGATTAATTTTCTTCAATAGCTTCTTCAACAAAATATTGCCCAATAAGTATAGAATTTAAATCGCACCTGAGGCAAAATAAAGCAAATCGTCTCATTATTATACACAATTACATTAATCATAAGCACCTTATTTAAACTTTGTCTTGTGTCTCATTGCCTAACGAATTTTATTGAATTATATTTTGCTTGTATTGATTTTAATTATATCTCTTAATTGCACTCCGAATACAATTGAAAGTTTATGTTCTTGAGAAAACGTGCATTATGGCTTTGCAGGAGCCCTTAACCTTTACCCCTTCAACCTTGCCTTGACCCCTTTAATTGCCTGCTCCTACTTCAAATTAAGTCAACCCATTTCTCAAGGGTATTTCAAAAATTTGTTTCAAGTTTTTTAATTAACTCGTGTCGCTGCCTTTTTTTCTACTTGCCTATTCCTTCTTCAACTCAACTCCCGTTCGACTCTTTCCTTTTTCTTTTTTTTATTGTTTTTCCAACTGATCCGATCAGTTGCGCCTAAAACAATGCAGGAAAACGACATTAAATAAAGAGAGAAAAAAGTCAAACAACGTCGAGGCCCAAAGTAATTATTGGCACATTTATGCAAAGGCTCGTGCCCGTCGCACATGATATTTGTAATATATATATATATATATATATATATAATTGCCAGCTAAAATTTATGTATAAGGCCCCCGCCCCCTTCGCTCCCTAATACCCGTCTAATTGCGCGTCCGCCGCTTGGCTAACAAACAAAGGCAAACATGCGGCTCAAGGGGGGTTGGATTGGGTTCGTTTGGGGTTTTGTGTGGCCCTGCACGCTAAAAAACATTTGTTAAAACTTAAAAATTGCAAACACGTCTTCATTGTTTACAAAATGTCGGCCGGAAACAAGCTTCAGGCTCCGCCAGGCTCTGTTTCGATTCCCCATTGTTGCGAGTCCTTTGCCAAAATAAAATACATAACGGAGAAAAAAAAACAAAGTTTAAATTTTAATTAAATCATGTTGTATAGAATGATGCACGTGGGAACAGCACCAGGCTAAGGCGGGCGAGTTGCCAGAGAGAGAGAGAGAGGGCGGGTGGGGAAAGGGGCGCTGCCACTTGGGCACACAGTCAATGATGATGGCTACGATAAGCGCTCCACTGGGTGTACTCAGGCTCGGGCACTGGCTCGAGCTTGGGCTCGGGCGCCAGTTCAAAAATTGGCTCCAAAGCTGAAAGGCGCCACTGCCGTCCGCAAGTGTTGGCCAAGTCAATTGGGCACCGGAAAGAGGAAGACTTGGCCGTTAAGCTCTCTTGCTCGCAGCATTTAATAACGCATTTCGATAAAAATGATGCCTCTTTAGATACACAATTTGCTCAAGATTCCTCTGCTCCGGCAAACAAATTGGTTGGCTCGAAAAGCGATTATTGGGCGCTATTTTGATATTTGCTGAGCTGTTGCAAATACAGCTCATTACTGACAAATTGAGCACTCGAGAGCTAAATAACTAGATAATAATAAATATCCTTTATACTTGAATAATACATAGTTATGTACTATAAAGTATGGCAATGGCGAAGGCAGCATTTTTAGGGCTAAGCGTGGTGTTCCAAATTAATTTTTTATTAATATCTGCATATTGGAAGACTGCCGCTTTGTTTATACAAACGCCCAAAATCCCCTTTCTATTTCACTGAAGTAAAGTAATTCAATTGTATAGTAAGAGTAATGTATAGTATAACAATTAAGGGGTACAATATATGCGATAGTATATACAAACAGCATAAATCACCCTGAAAATGGCATATTATATTTTTATATCGTGAATCCATTGAAAAGGGGCAAAAAGGGTATAAGTTGGCATAACCGATAAGACATTTCAAACTTGATAATAAGCGGCGCTTATCAATGATTTAGCATGCTTTATGCTTCCACATAAGAATTAGCATTTTAGTACATTTAGGCCAAGTTGACAAATTGAATGACAAAGCTAATAGGTCCTCCTCCTTGATCTCGGCAATCTCGCTCTACAAATTTGAGCTGCTAATGCGGCCTCGTCACAAATTTCGTTTCATTCCATTTCGTTTCGTTTCGTTTCAGCAGCGTCAGCAACAACAACTCTGACCCCGACTTCGACTGCGGCCGTGATTCCATCAGCGTTGGAAACGCAATCAACTGTTATAATTTCGTTCAAATCATCTCAAACACCTGTGCAGTCTCAAAGGCCAGCGACGCCGACTGACAATGCGACGGAGGCGCTGCTGCTGGCAGCGGCAGCGGCTGAGGGATTGGATGACGCATCGCCGCTGCCGCCGCCGCTCGGCTATGGCACGCCCACCAATCCGCTGCTGTCGAGCAATGTGCTCAAAAAGGTGGCCAGCTTCTCGGTCGAGAGATCGTCGACGGGCAACAGCAACAGCAACAGCAACAACAGCGCTGTTCAGTCGCCAGCGCCAGCGATGGCAGTGCCAACGCCACCTGGCGACGAGAAGGAGACAACACTGACGTCGGCGCTGCTGGAGCAGCAGAGCGTCGCTGCCGGCGCTGGGTCGCGACGCGGCTCATCTTTTGTGCCGGAAAAGTTAAGCTTCGCTGCATATGAAAAGTTCGAAGGTAAGTCTCGAAAAATGTACATTTTGCCCACCCGCCTCCCCCTCGTGTCTCAAGTCAAGCGCAGTCAGCATGGGAAGTTATTTTACCTGGTTTATGTGTATACCTATATATATATATATATATAACTCGACGATTTCTGTGCGCTTTGCTGTTTGCCTTTTTCGTCGAGCTTGGCAAATTTTGCGCCACGTTTGATTGCGTTTCGTTGTTTGTCCAAAGTTAACAATTAGTTTTTACGCCTTCCAACTCCAAACCCTCCCCCTGCCGCTCCCCCTTATATTAGCTCCCTACGACAACACAAATCAGCTAACCAATCAAAAGACAATGCGCCACTTGAGTGAATCATTGGCCGAGTTGTAACAAATTGTAAAAGTTCAAGTTATGCCTGCCGCCATCTATGGGCGAGAGTCTTAAATGTTATTCACGTACTTTTCTCTTATATATTTTAACTTTTTGCACATTATATTATTTGATCTTATTCGATTTCTAAATGTTTTTTAACATTTTCTTCTGATATTCAGTAAAAATTGTTGGTTCTATAATTAATAATTAGGCATTAAGTTCATTTTGAAGATATTCAAAACAAACTACTTACATATATAATTTTGATATTAAAAATTAATAATTTTACAAATTATAATTGATAACATTTAAATTTTCCATGTTCCAAATCCAATCGTTTTATAAAACATTAATATAAAACATTTTCATAGTTGATTTCATTGAAAAGTTTTCAAAATTTCAAAGTATTATTAAACCAGTTTAGTGTGAATTGACTTGAGATATGCCGAAATTATTTTATTCAAATGTATTAAATATAAAAATAGGCTTAAAAAATAAAAATTAAAAAAATTTACTAACTCCTTCGAGCCGGATTTGAACCAGCGACCTATGGATGTCTACACAATTGCAAATCTCTCTACAGTCCACCGCTCTACCAACTGAGCTATCGAAGGTGTATATATGGCGCGGTCACTGCTTGTTAATATAAGCTCGTTGTTTTTTGTTGGTTGCTTTATTTAAATTTATGTACATAAAACGTACGTTTAATTTACTTATCAATTTTTTTCTTTATTGTCGTCTCTTGATTTACTTTTTTATTTATTTTATTTATTTATTATTGACCAACTGCAAAAATTGTTAAGATATTTAAATTATTGGTTCCGTATGTATTTTAATTAACTAACTAGTATGTTTTGTTGTTCGTATAATTTTTCTCTTGACTTGCTCTGCAATTAGCCATACTAGTAAGTACAAATACATCATATATTATATATATATAATATAAATTAAAACTAAATATATTATATACTTATATATTTATTAAATTAGATAAAATTCAAAATATTTTACAAAAACTTTATTTTCCCCATACCTTTCCCTCTTCGTTTCCTCTTTCCCACGCAGTTTTCTTAACTCAATTTCTTCATTTATTTGTGGAATTTTTGCTAGTATTTACGAGTATTTGTGTTAAGTATTTTTGGTTGCGTCTGCAGTTGACAGCATTTATAACTTACGGCTATGCAAATTCACAAATTCTCTGGCCCCCAGGGACCGCATTTTGCCTAAGAAATGCCCCCACCCCGGTGCCAATGTACCACGACCACGCGCACAACGCGCCACTGATTCTGATTAGATTAAAGTTTCACTTTTCCGGCAGTTTCGCCCACATTTTTGTTGCATACTTGCGGGCGGCATCTTTAAATCGATGCGTCGCGTCTTTGGCATTCGTGCGCCGCAAAAAGCGCCCACCACGCCCCCAAACTTGATGCATTCGTATTATTATTTGATCACGAAATGAGTTGTGCAGACATCTGACCTAAAACGCTTATACAACATATCAAAGATTTGAAGAAAAATTTGAAGCCCCGATCGCATGAAAACTAATCAATAAATGTGTACATCTTTTTTGCACCAACTTTCCACATTTTACAATAAACCAATTTTAAAACGGGGTGATTTTTTCGAGGGAATCAACATTTTTGTCAATTGAGTCATATTTTTGTATCTGCTGTCAATAATGCATATATTATTATCTATGTTATATCGTTTCACTTCGTTAGCGAGTATAAATACTGTAACATGCGCAGATATAAAATATGCCCCTCGAATGGAGAACAATGCTAGCTTTTCGTTCATATAGTGAATTATATAATCACTACAGGGTTAATTGGACAAAATTGTGTTATTGTATAAAAATATTTTCAAGTTTAAAGTCCTTAACAAAATGTTTTGAACCCGCAAAATTAATATATGACATCAATTGGATTACAAGGTTATGTGTGAACTAATTTAATTAATATATAAAATAACTTGACATCATTTGGTAATCATTTTTCTAGTTGTACTTCAAATGCCGCTTTGTTAAATTATTTGTGTCTGCGACTGTTTTGCTTGCAACAAACGAAGCACAAAATTTGCCACCAATTTTGTGGCCAGTTAGGCGCAACGTGTTCTATCTATCTATTTGTCTGTGTGGCACGCTAATTGGTTGCATGCTGCTTTCTGCTGCGAGTCGCATCAACGTCTGCCGCAAATTAATGCAAACAAACATTTTAACGCCTCGCTGGGCAAACAACAAAAGCGCCGCCGCTGTCGACGCTGCTGCTGCTGCTGCATTGGAATCTAAAACCCCACGCAATTTGCTGTCCTGCAGCTCCTGTTCCTTCTCCTTCTCCTTCTCCTGCTGCTGCTGCTTGTCAGTTGTCTGAAGTGGCCATCAATTCTTCCTTTGCTGCCGTTTTTGTCGCGGCAGCAGCAGCAGCATCAGACTGGCCCAAAATCTGATTTATATGCCCGGCAACGTCACGTTTTCTGCTCTAAAAGGACCAAAAGCAGCACCAAGGCGCTGCAACCAGCGACTGGCATTCGCATCCGCAACCACATCCGCATCCGCATCCGCAGCCCCAACAATGTTTGGGCAACGCGTAATGAAACAATATTTTGGTAGACGGATATAACGCTCAAGTTAGCCTGGCGCGTTCCAAGGGGGGATGAGAGGAGGGGCTGGCGGCTTGGCAACTCTACCACGAGCATCAGTAGAGATGTGGTTGCAAGTCCTCTGGGTATACCCTGCAACTATCGGAAGTGCGTAAAGTAGGGTTTAACTGCATTTGGACATAGGCAAATGAATGTGAAAGGCAGGGAAGGGGAACAGCAATACTATAAAGTATATGTATTCATGATCAGCGACTGTCCATTCAATCTTTCATCCATTCATTCGATCGTTTGTCTACCAATTCTTCCTCCCGCCCTTATTTTTGTTAACAGCTATATAAAAATTGAAATTCTAAAATGCGGTATTTTTTATAGCATACACAGGTCGCGAATATTTCGCATAGTTTGCATCCCCCTTCCACTCGGAATGAAAAATAATGAAAAAAATAAATAAA
This sequence comes from Drosophila robusta, assembly GCA_035043565.1. Classification (NCBI taxonomy): domain Eukaryota; kingdom Metazoa; phylum Arthropoda; class Insecta; order Diptera; family Drosophilidae; genus Drosophila; species Drosophila robusta. Next base: position 7,464 of record JAWNMW010000583.1, on the reverse strand, counting down.
AAATCGTGCTATTTGGTGGTAATTTAAATGTAAGAAAAAAATGCTTAATGTAGAAATTTTGTCCAAGTTTGTGGTGCATTTTCTTTAGGGAACGTTGCATTTTAGTATATGAACTTAAGCACTGCAAAATTTGAATAAATTTGACAAATTGCTCAAGAGTTGGTCAAATTTTGAGTGTTTTTTCTCGCTATTTATCCGAGTATATTTTACGGCTGTGCTCACAGAGTATCCAAGCAGTCGTGCATTCTCGGTCGTAATCGCTGCTGTTGTTGTTGCGGCTGCCGCTTTGTGGTCCGCGCTGTGCAACGTTTCATTTTTAGCGTTGTGTTGTCAGTTGCCTTTCGGGGCGAAAGTGTTGGGCTGCCTGCGTCGACGTCGTTGATGAATGCAACGCATGCATGCGTGCAGCGTCACGGCTCCCTTGCCAGCTGTAATCACCCCTTATTCGGTGCCCCTCCCCCTGCCCGCTGCCCCTGCCCCCAGCTTTCATACGCTGTCCACTTGCCGGGCAGCGAAGCAGTTATGCAAATTTGTTGGCCGCCGTTTCACGCAGTCTCATCAAAAGTTGCCAAACGATGGCAGCGATGCACATCAGCTAAGTTGGCATATCTCCGTTCCAGCCCCCCATGCCCCTTGACAATGTCTACCTTACAGTGCTGTCCACAGGCAAAGCCTCATCTTCCCACTTCGGGCTATCAATGTCGTCCGCTTATCAGCTTTGATTACATGAGCCCAATGATCAGAGTGCCGGGTTAGATTTTGAGTTACGGGTCCGGATTAAATGCGCTTTGATTTGTGCTGTGGGGCAGGCTTGTGTTTGGTAGAACCAGTTCACAAGTGTAAAAGTTCATTCATATTCAACTAAAAGAGTCAGAATGAATAAGTTATAAAAAGATTGAGGATTTGTTTAAACTGCAAATAATAATCAATTGGACATTCGACGAACAGAAAATTAAAATGAAGTTCAAAAAATAAAGTGAAATGAAGAGTATTTGCAGACTAAACAAATTAATGTTATGAACTAGTTTTAAACATTTTTAATTTAAGGTTAAGAACAATACGCTCTAAACTATTTTAAGAATATTTTTGACGCATTATTGTTTTTGCTTATCTCTAACGTACTCTCTCTCTCTCTCTCTTTCTCTTCGCTTTTATCGTAGCTTTTTCTCATTAATCGAAGCGACTAAAGTAGTAACTGTTGTCATATCAGTTGGCATGACTATCAGTTACACTATTCAACGTTTTAAAGCTTATTCATAATGACTCACCATTAAAATAAAAATAATAAGCTACTTTCTGATCAAAGAAAGTTTGTCGAAAAAATCAAAATTTCTACGTATTCAATTCAATTGGTCGTCGCGGTCACTAGCTTATCGAGAGATTGCAGATATCGAAATAAGCTTACATTTTATTCAAGTGCTGCCAGGGTTCATGAGTCAGTTCTATGAACTGTTCATGACGCACTTTTGATGTCAATCTTGAATGGGAACGTTCAAAGCAGACCAAAGCGTCAGACGTTGAATATAAATTAAAGCACATGATTCAATGGGAATTAACCTCACTCTCTAGTCGAGAGTGCTTGAATTGGTAATACCCTGTTATTTGCTTTCTAAAGAACTTGTATCATATCAAAAAGTCAAAAAGACGAGTGCTGAAAATCGATATAAATCGATTTTGGGGAAGTGAACGAGTTATTGGAAAATAGAATGAATTTATAGATCTTTTTTACGCCAAGATCGTTGCTGATCAAGAATAAATGTACCCACTGGTAATGCGAATATATACCCTACAAAATTTGGCTGTTAGTTATCAGACCGTGACTGATAAGCCAGCGACCTTGCCAGGGCGTTCAGAAATTGGCGAGAGAGGGGAAACTGCCAACCCAGAGATATAGCTTTGGTTAAGGGTATGGAAGGTGGAACATATACAGTTATGGCACCACCAGCTGCCACTTATCAACTAGGCAGAAACAAGATTCTCCGCTTGTCGCTGACATGTTCCAACAGTCGCAGTCACAACTTGTTGTTGATAATTCCGATAAGTGTCGACACTTTTAATTTTGTCTAATGAAAAGCAAAAAACAACGAAATAATTGGAAGAAAAAGAACATAACGAAACGCTGCCAGTCAATAACGCGCCTCAGACCCAAACAGTTTCTAGTCGCTCAGCATGTCCGGCACCGGGGCCCTGCCCGCCTTGAGCAACGTGTGGTGTCCGCTGTTCGCCAGGCACGCCCCGCAGCAGTCGGAGGAGCAGCTGGCGCAGCAGCAGCATCGGCAGCAGCAGCAGCCACCGGAGCGTCACGTGCCAATTAGTCTGCCGGATTGCGGCATTATGTGGCAACAGCCGGAAGCTGGCATCGTGCCGGAGTCAACGGCCGCCGCACATTATCTCCAGCTAATGTCAATGGCGGGCAAGCGCGTTCAGCTCGCGCGTCAGCCCCGGCCAAAGCCGCAGAAGCCACCTGATGTCGCCCTCGATTGGACAGCGTCCGCCAAGGCGACTGGCCTCCATCCTCCGTCCGTGGCTCTTAGCATTAGTGTGCACATTGTCAGCCTACGGTTTGACCCACACGCGCCTGACCCGCAGCTGGCCCTGGCCATTGCCAATGTGCCCGTTCCCGTTCCCTTTTCCGTGCGCGTTCCCGTTCCCGCTCCCGTGCGCGATCCCGTTGCGATGGCCGCGACCGTTTCCGTACCCACTCCAGCTGCAACACGCGCTGACAGCCAGCGTAAGTTTTATTTGCCATACACTAAGCAACATAGTTGGGTATTAGCACTTCAGTGTTAGGCTTGGACAGGCAATTGATCGCATAGAAAAATACAAAAATAAATAGAAACAATTTTTTCGAAAATATTCAAAATAAATAATACAAAATGATCTTTAGACGCTACCTTCTATTCCAAAATCCAACAAAATTTTTCTTTAATGTATAAAAGCATTACACAATTTTAAGTTTTTAATTAAAAATTTTATTTAAATAGTTTTTACCTTAAATCTTACCTTAAAGACTTCTTCGATTCAAATCGGTTTCTCAGTTATGAATGTGTCTTAAAGAAACTCGGCTTCAATTCGTTTTTTGCGTGAATTCAGAAATTCTTATAAGATTCCTGTGCGCCCACATATGAGAAAAGTATATAATATCAACATATTAGTTAAAAGCAGCTTAATATAACCGTTTCACACTATAATACATATATACATATATATAATTTGGCTAGACGATCAATTATCAAACATTGATTGAGCTTGTAAACGTAAGTTAATAAAGTACTATTATAAGTACACGCTTGTGCTTTTTTAAGATTACACATATCTTAATCAATACCAAAAAACGCAATAGCTTACGAAAATCGTGAAAAACACATTAATATGAGACATGGAATTATTTTCCTTTCTTTTTAAAGCATGATCAATCAATAACAACAAATATAACATTAACCGAATATGCGTCAAAATTTAAATGATAATAGTAATAGACTAATAGTGTGCAATCGCTTATATAGCGTATCTTATCTTCGATGAAGTCTTCCTTTTTTTGCTTGGACTTTGGACAACAGTTAAATTTATTTATGCCTAATGTTTTGGTAGCCAAGACGTCTCCACCAACCATATATACACTCATTTCTACCAAGCTTAGTAGGACAGGCTTCCCCCTACTCTCCTACTCCCTTTTCCATTCCAGCTTTTGACTTTTTCTGCTAACGCACACATACATAAATCATTGTGTCTGCGTGTATGTGGGTTCAACTTGGGCTCGGGCCTCAGCTGTGACTTCAGTTGATAGAGCCCCAACCACGGATAGTACACGGCATTGACCAGGCCCAGGGATTTTCCTAAACTTTAACCTTATCAAATATAAGAAAATACAAATTTACGTTCGTTTACCTCAATTTTCCGGTCGGCAGAACGAATTTCTTCAGTGCTTAAGAATAAATATAGTTGTATTATAGATATTTATTTGACTTTATTTAATTTTATTATCAATTTAATATAAAATAAATATAAAAACAATTTCACCCACTTTCCACATTTGTGGGTGGAGATTGTCAAAATCTCTGTTGATAATAAAAACAAAATAATGATGGAATAACTATGAAAATTAATAACAAAATAATTATCACCCAATGATCATAAACTAAGGATAAACCATTATTAAAATTAAAGTTAATTTAATTGTAATTTTGGCAGAAAAAAGAGATGCGACAAGTATTATAAAATAATTAATAACCCAAAATCGATTTTAATGTTGTTTTTTATACTAATTATGACTACCACAATCGATTAAAAATGGAAATTCCGGATTCTAAATTTTGAAAAAAAAATTTTTTCCAAAATGAGTAAGGGGGAGTACATGCTTTTTTGGCAAAAAATTGCAAAAATATTTATTTTCATTAATGCATATATTTTAAATGTAGAATTAATCTAGAGGACAAACCATGACAAAAATGCCATCAAGCATGAAAATCGGTCTAGTTTTGACAAAGTTATGGGCGTTCGAAATATGGGTGGTATGGATCCGAGAGCTTTACATGTCAAAATTTTTGTCAATTTTTGCATGATTTTTGACAAAAAATTTGACCCCCTCAGAATCGATTTTAATGTTGTTTTTTATACTAATTATGACTACCACAATCGATTAAAAATGGAAATTCCGGATTCTAAATTTTGAAAAAAATTTTTTTTCCAAAATGAGTAAGGGGGGGTACATGCTTTTTTCCCCAAAAAATTCCAAAAAAATTTATTTTCAATAATGCATATATTTTAAATGCAGAATTAGTGTAGAGGACAAATCATGAAAAAAATGCTATCAAACATGAAAATCGGTTCAGTTTTGACAAAGTTATGGGCCTTAGAAATATGGGTGGTATGGATCCGAGAGCTTTACATGTCAAAATTCGATTTTAATGTTGTTTTTATACTAATTATGACAACTTCAATCGATTAAAAATGGAACGCTAGAACTCCTCCAACCTCCGGCTCCCACGAATCGTGAAAGCCTGTATATCCCACAGCTATAGTTACGAAATTTGGCAGACAGGACCTCCTCTTAAGATCGAGCCGAAAAATGTTGGCCACGCCCTCCTCCTTTTTCTATGTATTTCCAAAATATCAGTAATAACTACTGTGTACTGTGAGCGAGTATTAATTATTTGTGAATTGTTCAAACTTTAGCGTTATCTCCTCTTTCTGGTAACATGGCGCCTGGGCAGTGGGCAAAGCGGGTGTATATTTGTTTATAGCGTTTTTACTAATTTGTCACTATTGTCCATTCACATTTTTTGCAGGTCAGATGCTGATCAAATGGCTAATCTCGACGCTGCAGAGCAGCTCCGCGCCGGGCATTGTTGGCCAGGAGTCGCTGAACGCGATGGCGCTGCAGTTCTGCCATAACCTCAAATATGTGGGTGTCCTCAAGCAGATCTCCAATGAGCAGCAGCAGGAAGCGCCGACTGGCTTTAGCGTAAGTTCAATGAACCTCTTTTGCCTAGCAGGAAATTGGTCAGCGAGCGGAAGTTGTCACGGCGCTGCCGGAAATAGAGTGACAACTAGTCCTGGCTCCGCCCCGCCTCTCGTAACTCACTTTGGAGCTGAAATGCTTCAAGTCATTAGCTATTGATAAGCCAGAAACTAAAGCTCAAGTTGTGCCTGCCACTCTCTCTCCCTCTCTCTCGCTCTCTGCATATTATGGCCATATTCTCTATGCTTTAAACTTGGCTACAAAAATGAGCCGCAAAGTTGTGTCCGGAAATTAGCAATTCCATTGCCTGGGAAATTCTCAATGCACTTGCTAGACTAAAATCTAGCTGCTGTTCCTGTCAGCTGCATCAGCTCCGCTCCCATGCCTCCCCCACACCTCCCCCTCCGTCCCTGTCACTGCCTGCCCTGCAGCTGACGAGCCTGCAAGTGTCAGAACTTGTTAAAACTTTGCAGTCAACTTTGCAGCTCTCTCGCTCTTTTCTCTCTCTCTCGCTCCCTCTCTCTTTCTCTTTCTCTGAAACTGCCCACTGAAGTTAATATACAGCACAATTTTCTAGCCTTTTACATTTTTTTCAATGCTAAATTATGAAACCAAAAGAGTTGACTGCCCCAGCGTGTTGGGTCGGGGGACTTGTTGCATAAAAAAGGGCGGTGGGGCTCAAGGGGGGGGCGGGGTCGGCAGCTGTTTGCTTGACTCTCGGCTGACTAATGGACTATGTAATACGTTTGCTTTTTGGCAACGCTTCGCCTGGCTAACTAAACAGAATGTCGGGCGCTTTGGCTATTTTAATTGCTGGTTAACCCAGGCACAAAGCGCCACGCCCCCGCCCACGTAGCGACCTTACCTTATAGTTAACATTAAGTGTTATTGGCCTGGAGACATGTCAGTGGGCCCAAATAATCAAGCACTCGTCTCCGGGCCAAATTAGTTTAGGCCAAAAGTTTTAGCCACAGCAGCTTAACCTCAAAATCCCTCAGAGCAAGGGGCCGCTTGTGCCGCCAAAAACGAGCAGACAAGAGCGTTAAGTGATTTTCTATGTGATGATACTTGAGCTCCACAGATTATGTGATATCACAAATTTCTTCGTGCTCGCCTCCACGGCATGTCCTGTGGCCCCATATCCTGTCTGCTGTGTCCCGTTGTGTCCGTTGTCAATGTGCGCGTCATCAAGTTTTTGGGCAACAGGCCAGAAACAGCTTCCAGCTTAAGCTTGATTTCTGCCCCCTCCAGCCCCTCTCCCCGCGGCGGGGTTGTTGTTGCAGCTCATTGAAAGTTTCGTGCGTTTTTATTACTTTGCGGCAAGTTCAGCGTTTATTATTCTTTTGTGCAGGGCCAACTTTTGCCACAGCAACGGGATTTTCAAGCGCAACGAAACGTTAATAGTTCGAATTACAGGGTATTAGCGTGGTCCGCTTTAGGGCTGGCTTGATTTCTGATTAGAAAACTCATTTTGTGATTTGTATATTTGATGCAGAAATTGAGAGCTTTAGTCGACAAATTATAATGAAAACAGTTTTTAATATTTAAGATTTGTTTGCTCGCTTCTGAAAAGTAAATCCTAAAATTTATCTTTGATCTCCGCATTTAAGGAAGTTTAAAGGCTGCACAAATTATAACTGAAATATTGGATCTGTAAAGATTCCCTTAATATAATGTTACATTGGAGGGTCCAAAAAGAACAAACAGCATTTGTCTTGCTGTTATAATTACAATTCTAGCATTCGCAAATTGTATACATTTGTCCCTCAGCTCTTATGGAAATGATATTGATGGCGACGCTCCGTTTCTGTGTTGAAACCATTGAATCATACAATTGCTGGCACGGACAAAAAAAACCAGCACAGATACCATAGTTAGAACAAACAACTCAAGCCATTCATATTATTGGATTCGAAGATGACACCAGATCCAATGATGCATACCAAGGTGTTATAATGAACAGAGTGAGCGGTATGGCTTACAGAACAACCGTTATTGCATGA